>OV743307.1:10000-10010000 GCA_928268935.1 Lasiommata megera
CTACCTACCTACCTACCTACCTACCTACCTACCTACCTACCTACCTACCTACCTACCTACCTACCTACCTACCTACCTACCTACCTACCTACCTACCTACCTACCTACCTACCTACCTACCTACCTACCTACCTACCTACCTACCTACCTACCTACCTACCTACCTACCTACCTACCTACCTACCTACCTACCTACCTACCTACCTACCTACCTACCTACCTACCTACCTACCTACCTACCTACCTACCTACCTACCTACCTACCTACCTACCTACCTACCTACCTACCTACCTACCTACCTACCTACCTACCTACCTACCTACCTACCTACCTACCTACCTACCTACCTACCTACCTACCTACCTACCTACCTACCTACCTACCTACCTACCTACCTACCTACCTACCTACCTACCTACCTACCTACCTACCTACCTACCTACCTACCTACCTACCTACCTACCTACCTACCTACCTACCTACCTACCTACCTACCTACCTACCTACCTACCTACCTACCTACCTACCTACCTACCTACCTACCTACCTACCTACCTACCTACCTACCTACCTACCTACCTACCTACCTACCTACCTACCTACCTACCTACCTACCTACCTACCTACCTACCTACCTACCTACCTACCTACCTACCTACCTACCTACCTACCTACCTACCTACCTACCTACCTACCTACCTACCTACCTACCTACCTACCTACCTACCTACCTACCTACCTACCTACCTACCTACCTACCTACCTACCTACCTACCTACCTACCTACCTACCTACCTACCTACCTACCTACCTACCTACCTACCTACCTACCTACCTACCTACCTACCTACCTACCTACCTACCTACCTACCTACCTACCTACCTACCTACCTACCTACCTACCTACCTACCTACCTACCTACCTACCTACCTACCTACCTACCTACCTACCTACCTACCTACCTACCTACCTACCTACCTACCTACCTACCTACCTACCTACCTACCTACCTACCTACCTACCTACCTACCTACCTACCTACCTACCTACCTACCTACCTACCTACCTACCTACCTACTACCTACCTACCTACCTACCTACCTACCTACCTACCTACCTACCTACCTACCTACCTACCTACCTACCTACCTACCTACCTACCTACCTACCTACCTACCTACCTACCTACCTACCTACCTACCTACCTACCTACCTACCTACCTACCTACCTACCTACCTACCTACCTACCTACCTACCTACCTACCTACCTACCTACCTACCTACCTACCTACCTACCTACCTACCTACCTACCTACCTACCTACCTACCTACCTACCTACCTACCTACCTACCTACCTACCTACCTACCTACCTACCTACCTACCTACCTACCTACCTACCTACCTACCTACCTACCTACCTACCTACCTACCTACCTACCTACCTACCTACCTACCTACCTACCTACCTACCTACCTACCTACCTACCTACCTACCTACCTACCTACCTACCTACCTACCTACCTACCTACCTACCTACCTACCTACCTACCTACCTACCTACCTACCTACCTACCTACCTACCTACCTACCTACCTACCTACCTACCTACCTACCTACCTACCTACCTACCTACCTACCTACCTACCTACCTACCTACCTACCTACCTACCTACCTACCTACCTACCTACCTACCTACCTACCTACCTACCTACCTACCTACCTACCTACCTACCTACCTACCTACCTACCTACCTACCTACCTACCTACCTACCTACCTACCTACCTACCTACCTACCTACCTACCTACCTACCTACCTACCTACCTACCTACCTACCTACCTACCTACCTACCTACCTACCTACCTACCTACCTACCTACCTACCCTACCTACCTACCTACCTACCTACCTACCTACCTACCTACCTACCTACCTACCTACCTACCTACCTACCTACCTACCTACCTACCTACCTACCTACCTACCTACCTACCTACCTACCTACCTACCTACCTACCTACCTACCTACCTACCTACCTACCTACCTACCTACCTACCTACCTACCTACCTACCTACCTACCTACCTACCTACCTACCTACCTACCTACCTACCTACCTACCTACCTACCTACCTACCTACCTACCTACCTACCTACCTACCTACCTACCTACCTACCTACCTACCTACCTACCTACCTACCTACCTACCTACCTACCTACCTACCTACCTACCTACCTACCTACCTACCTACCTACCTACCTACCTACCTACCTACCTACCTACCCTACCTACCTACCTACCTACCTACCTACCTACCTACCTACCTACCTACCTACCTACCTACCTACCTACCTACCTACCTACCTACCTACCTACCTACCTACCTACCTACCTACCTACCTACCTACCTACCTACCTACCTACCTACCTACCTACCTACCTACCTACCTACCTACCTACCTACCTACCTACCTACCTACCTACCTACTACCTACCTACCTACCTACCTACCTACCTACCTACCTACCTACCTACCTACCTACCTACCTACCTACCTACCTACCTACCTACCTACCTACCTACCTACCTACCTACCTACCTACCTACCTACCTACCTACCTACCTACCTACCTACCTACCTACCTACCTACCTACCTACCCTACCTACCTACCTACCTACCTACCTACCTACCTACCTACCTACCTACCTACCTACCTACCTACCTACCTACCTACCTACCTACCTACCTACCTACCTACCTACCTACCTACCTACCTACCTACCTACCTACCTACCTACCTACCTACCTACCTACCTACCTACCTACCTACCTACCTACCTACCTACCTACCTACCTACCTACCTACCTACCTACCTACCTACCTACCTACCTACCTACCTACCTACCTACCTACCTACCTACCTACCTACCTACCTACCTACCTACCTACCTACCTACCTACCTACCTACCTACCTACCTACCTACCTACCTACCTACCTACCTACCTACCTACCTACCTACCTACCTACCTACCTACCTACCTACCTACCTACCTACCTACCTACCTACCTACCTACCTACCTACCTACCTACCTACCTACCTACCCTACCTACCTACCTACCTACCTACCTACCTACCTACCTACCTACCTACCTACCTACCTACCTACCTACCTACCTACCTACCTACCTACCTACCTACCTACCTACCTACCTACCTACCTACCTACCTACCTACCTACCTACCTACCTACCTACCTACCTACCTACCTACCTACCTACCTACCTACCTACCTACCTACCTACCTACCTACCTACCTACCTACCTACCTACCTACCTACCTACCTACCTACCTACCTACCTACCTACCTACCTACCTACCTACCTACCTACCTACCTACCTACCTACCTACCTACCTACCTACCTACCTACCTACCTACCTACCTACCTACCTACCTACCTACCTACCTACCTACCTACCTACCTACCTACCTACCTACCTACCTACCTACCTACCTACCTACCTACCTACCTACCTACCTACCTACCTACCTACCTACCTACCTACCTACCTACCTACCTACCTACCTACCTACCTACCTACCTACCTACCTACCTACCTACCTACCTACCTACCTACCTACCTACCTACCTACCTACCTACCTACCTACCTACCTACCTACCTACCTACCTACCTACCTACCTACCTACCTACCTACCTACCTACCTACCTACCCACCTACCTACCTACCTACCTACCTACCTACCTACCTACCTACCTACCTACCTACCTACCTACCTACCTACCTACCTACCTACCTACCTACCTACCTACCTACCTACCTACCTACCTACCTACCTACCTACCTACCTACCTACCTACCTACCTACCTACCTACCTACCTACCTACCTACCTACCTACCTACCTACCTACCTACCTACCTACCTACCTACCTACCTACCTACCTACCTACCTACCTACCTACCTACCTACCTACCTACCTACCTACCTACCTACCTACCTACCTACCTACCTACCTACCTACCTACCTACCTACCTACCTACCTACCTACCTACCTACCTACCTACCTACCTACCTACCTACCTACCTACCTACCTACCTACCTACCTACCTACCTACCTACCTACCTACCTACCTACCTACCTACCTACCTACCTACCTACCTACCTACGTTGAAGGCAGAGAGGCGGTTACCCGGCGGCGGCCCGCGGGTGAACCACTTCCATTTTCCGTCAAATAAACCATACAATGAATTTTCTGGTCATATTTATTCTAACACTAAACCTTTGAAATACAAGGTGTCTCAAAAGAAAGTTCACATTTAAATCTTTTTTTAAAAGAAAAGTCTTAGCTTTATTGAAAAAATGTTTATTTTATATTGAAGTACACTGTTTGGGAATTTATTTTTTAAAAATAACATCGTCCAAATGTAAACCGTTGCGCTCTCGGCATTCATTTAGTCGGGCACTAAAATTGCCTATGACAGCTCGGCAGGTAGTCTCCGTGATGGCTGCCATTTCATGACGGATATTTTCTTTTAATTGTGCCAGGGAAGTCGGTTTATTAGCGTAAACTTTTGATTTGACATAACCCCACAGGAAAAAATCCATAGGCGTTAAATCGGGACTCCGTGGAGGCCAATTTATGTCACCTCGCCTGGAGATTAATTTGTTCGGAAAAATTTCTCGAACTCGAGGCAGAGATCTGTTGGACGTGTGTGAAGTTGCTCCATCCTGCTGGAACCATGTTTTTTGGTTGTAACCAGGAAAGTTTTGCAGTTGGGGTACGAAAAACTCGTCTAACATCTCCACATAACGCTCTGAATTCACTGTGAGTGTGCGTCCCCTTCCATCTTCAAAAAAGTAAGGGCCGATAATTCCTCGCGCCGACATCGCTGCCCATACGGTGACTTTGGGTGAATGTAGCGGTTTCTGGTGTTTTTGTTTTGGGTTGGTTGCACCCCAGTAACGACAATTTTGCTTGTTTACATGCCCATTCAGATGAAAATGGGCTTCATCGGAAAACAAGATGTTGGTGAACGTTGGAAAGCGCTCAATCATCTGATTTACAAAGGCAAGCCTCTGACCAGCATCTTGAGGCTTCAGTTCTTGCACTAACTGAATTTTGTACGGGTGCAGCTTTAAATCTTTGTGTAAAATGCGGCATAATGAAGATCTGTGCACATTTAAAGCAACAGCACGCTTCCGAATCGAGAGTTTTGGATCATCTCGAATAGACTGAGTAACACTGTCCACGTTTTCGGCTGTTCTTGATGTTCTTGGTCGCCCAGATTTTGGTTTCTCCAGATTTGACCCAGTCTCTTCAAACTTCTCAACCCATTTTGCAATGAGACGAGTGCTAGGCGCATCATTTAAGTGACGAATATGTCGAATACTGCAGAATTTTCTACGCGCTACAGTCGCCGAATTACCGTTTTTGTAAAACTCACGTACACACAACGCACGGTCCGCACCAGAGAAACGCTCCATAGCGACTAAATTCCCAAGAGCCAGACTACCGACTGACATACCCCCCGCGCCCCTCAGAATAGTTGCTTTCGCGTAATAAGATAAGCAAATGTGAACTTACTTTTGAGACACCTTGTATATCGAAATGTGCATATATTGTATGTGTTGAAGGTTTATTAAATGTGCTCACAGTCAAACCAGATGCCATAAAGCCGACGGAGGACTATGATTTGCCCAAAGTATCAACAGCGCCGTTTGACAGCGTCGGGCGAAGTATATTTGACGAGCGAGTGAGTGCCGGCCGCGCCCGGGGCCCGGCGGCCATCACTCGGCTTCAAGTGAAGCCCCACTTTAGTGTAAGCCATTACGTAAATGATAAACAAACTTTGGTATGAAACATTGCTCTTAAGCATAGAGAAGACCGAGCTTTTTGTGAGCTGCTGCTTAGAGCAGGGCGCGTTTACGGGGACATCGGGATTTTAAACTAATTATTAAAAAAATGTCCCCTCGTAAATTACTTCTAAAACATGTTTAGGAAGGAAGCTTTGTAATGTACGGAACGCTAGGTGGCGCTATTAATATCTTGTAATGTGTAATCGTAATCAATCGACTACTATTTGTGACGTGAAACATGTCGCGCGTACAACCGATGTCTGCCGTGGCGACGCTTCGCCACGCGATAAATTAACAGTACAGAAATTCATACAGAAATAATTCGTGTACCTCAAATATTATTTATATTAAACGATATTTAGGTAGCTGAAATTTTTTGATACTTATATTATTCAAATGTATTTTTAAGCAATGTAGCGGTAATTTTGACTGGTCGATAGTTTAGTTTACTTAAATGATATTTTTCGGCGAGTGTCGCTCAGTGTTTTCCTATTTGTCAGTTATACCTATCATATTTGTATTATAATTATAGGTCCGTATTATTCCTTGGCTCTTAGTCCATATACCTACCGAACTGTTCGAATCGGGCAATTCGTTTAGTTAGAGAAGTCATGATGAGCAGATAGGTATCTTACTAGCAGATGCCCGCGACTTCGTCCACGTGGAATAAGTTTTTTAAATTCCTACGGGAACTGTGCTATATCACTCTCCAAGTCCTCAACTATGCTCATGCAAAAAATCTCGTCGTTCCATAGCTAAGTTGCGACGTGATTTAAGGACTTACCAACATACAAACACACTTTTGGATTTATAATAGGTATAACTATGAGATGCTGTATTTCTACACTAATATTATAAACAGGAAAACTTTGTTTGTTTGGTTGTAATAAATAGGCTCAGAAACTTTTGGACCGTTTTTTAAAAATTCTTTGACCATTCGAAAGCTACATTATCCACGAGTGACATAAATTTTATTTTGGAAAAAAATAGGCTTCCGTAAGATATTTACGTTTTTTCGGACACAAGGTGTAAAAAATCAACCAGAAAAGTTACTTATTTTGCGTACGCTGGATAAACTATAATAGATAGAACCATGAAATGTTCTAATTAATTGTAGATCTTATAAATATCTACAAAAAGTCCGCGGCACACTATCTATCGATCGTTGAGTGAGGCCCAACAACCATTTTTTTATTTAAAAATCTTGATTTTTTTTTAACTACATTTAAACGCATTTATTTTACTCGTTCTATTAATTCTTTTCAAAATAAATTATTTCATCATTAAGTACAGTTTATGTAGATACTATTTGGCCTTTGAATGATCAAAATTGGACATTTGGTTTTGAAGTTATGGCGAAATTAAAATATTAGGATTTCTGCTGCACGGCCCGTTACGAAGTGAGCGTCACCAAGGCGGGATGCGCTATATTATATATGCGAAAGTGCGGATGTTTGTTACTCAATCACGCAAAAACGGCTGAACGGATTTAGATGAAATTTGACATGCATATAGCCTTTGACATGGAAAAGAACATAAGCTACCTTTTATCTTGAAAATTGTTTACAAGCTGCGCCACGCGCAGGCAGCGTTGAAATTTGGTATGCATGTCGCCTATACTACATGTATACATAACACATGTATTTTCTATACCGACCTCTCAAATAGTTCCCGTGGGAAGATTAAAAATCATTAACGAGCGAAGCTTTAGACCCAATTCTGGAGTCCACGCAGACGAAGTCGCGGGCAAAAGCTAGTAATAGCTATCATGATAATGATATGTCCAATACTTTTGTAACACACTTCAGTTACCATCGACCAATCGTCACAGTAACACCGTCCTCAGAGACAACATCGAATATAACTATTACCGAAGTCACTGATTAAGCGAATTAAGTAGTCACGATTTGAAATAAATTCGTAAATTTTTGTTTTTAAAGAAAATAAAATATGTTTATTCAATAGTCATCATTATCTGGAAAAAAAAATCTAATATTAGTAATATTTTATTTTATCATTATGACATTTAGTTCCTATCACGATCTGTTCTTTTCTGCATACCCATTACTTTTCAAAATAATGTCGATGTTTGACGTCTGCCCGGCGTCCCGTGACGGCTCACATTTTTTTATATATTATTAAAACAGATACTGATATTAAACAAATACTTTTTGAAGTTATACTTCTTTTGGCGCGACGGAGAAAACTGATGAGAGTGAATTTTTACGATGCGCGCGCACACCGACACCTAAATTCTACATCGTGAAGTTAGTTCTAGGTGGCATGAAAATCGATAACTATGTTCAAGTTGTATATTCGAGTATTTTTATATTTAGAGCACGTGTTTCGTAACAGTACAATTAAACAGTGTGAATAAATAAATATTATTTTGGTGTTTTTATTAAATCAATTTCATATACGACGGTGATAGTATTTACTAATAATTTATTAATATATCTATATCTATATATATATTGAATATTAGTGATAAAACTGATTTGAATAAACTGTTTTGAGTGCATTTATAGATTTGAGGTTAATTGTCGGTATGTATAGAATCGCAAATTGGTGTGAACTGAACGGCATGGACTTAAATCCCTCCAAATGTTCTTGTATCACCTTTACTCGCAAACGCACTGTTTTAGACAGAAAATACATAATCAACAATTGCCCACTGCAGAGGGTTGAATTTATCCAGGATCTGGGGATTACCTTAGACACAAAATTACGCTTTAACGTGCATATCGACAACATCTGTAGATCAGCTCGTAAAATGCTAGGGTTCGTTTACAGAAATGCCAAGCCTTTTAAAAAAGCTAATACTATGAAAACTCTATTCGCAACTTTTGTAAGAAGCAAACTCGAATATGGCACAACGATATGGAACCCTAGCTACCAGATCCATTAGGATCGGATAGAAAGCGTACAGAGGCGATTTACACTATTATGTTTAACTGGCAAAATCAAAAGATTACCTTATAGCACTCGACTGGACACTGTTAAATTAATGTCATTGTCCGATAGACGTAAAATTCATGATATGGTCTTCTTGCACAAGCTCGTAAACGGTACATTTAATAACTCAGACTTCTCTTTCAAAATCTCAGAAATCTCTTTCAAGGTTCCTATCCGAATCCCGCGCTACCCTGTTCCACTTTTCACGCACCGAGTTTGTAGGACTAATCTTGGTCGCCACTCTTTGATACCCCGACTAAGCAATTTATACAAACATTTCGTTTCTAAAGATAATTCGATTGATATTTTTAACGACAAACTACACAATTTCAAAAATAAAATAATAAAAACCCTAGTCTAGTTAGATTTTGCATATTGCATATATACCTGTATATATATATTCCTTACTTCGTTATTATAAAACACAAGTTTTACTTTTCTGTTCTTTTGTAATAAGTTCCTTTTTGTGTTTTTTGTTATTTGCTGTTTGTTAATTTCCATATTATATTATTAGCGACATATTAGCGTCGACTTAAGTTATTATATTAGGCATGCTGTAGTTACCTCTAAATTGATTTATATGTATATCCTAGCACTTAAGGTTTTTAAATGTTTATTTTTTTACATATAAATCTGTTGGTAGCGCTTTGGATAAATAAATAAATGTATAATTTATTTACATCGTTAATTAAAAATTATTTAATGACGATTTAAATCTAGTAATTAATAATGACTCTTCAGTTTCAACAACACGGCATGGCACCACTATTGATGGTGTATTTACAAGATACTTATCTACAGTTTCAACGAGACCATTTATATCATATTTTAGCTACCACAAACCTCTTGTTACTCACGTGCCTATTCAGTCACCACAAGAAGAATCTACGAATATGAAATAGTTTATTTGAAATATTTATTAATATATTTGATTCATTGCCTTAATGATTAATGATTGTATATTTTTACTGTGTTGTCATATTTTTACGTTAATAAAACCTTTTTTATTTGAATAAAATCTTTTTTATCAATTTTAATATTTATCGATAATCACTACTGCATTTTAGTTATTTTTTTCCATACGCCCAACAAGTATAACTTCTAACGCGTGTACATCAGTACACACACTCCTTTTATTAAAACTAACACTGTAATTATAGCAATACTGTATCAATTCGAAAAACAACTGTATTCCCGCCATTTTGCAAACTGAACCGCGGCCGCTCGTCCCCCGGGCGCCCTCGGACGGCCCTCGCGGCGGCGCGCGTCACAGCGGCCGTCCTGCAAGTGAATACCACCAGGTAGTCACAACGTGTATTAGTAGGGAATAGATTACTTGGTTTGAAAACAAACAGATTTGACCAGATCGGACTGAAAGGCTGAAAGTCAGTTACTCAACTTTCTTAATCTTGTGTATCTCCAACGTCTGCATCGCTGTCGGAGTCAGTGCCAGCTAACGGTGCTTTGTATGGCCGGAACGCATCAGCAGCAACTGCCGCTACAAACCTTTTGTAGCCTTTCATTCCTTTTACACTTCGTATTTGATAGCGATCATTCCGTAATACTTGCGTTACTTTGTATGGTCCAGCACAAAGATGATCTATCTTACGATTGACTCCGGTATCCGTATTAGTGGAAGCCTTACTCCACAGTACTAAGTCTCCCTTTTCATATTTTCTCGCTTCTTTTCTACCTTCGTTGCATTTAGTCTGCATATACATCTGTTTCTTTTTTATATTATCACTTGCACTTTCTTTTTGTGGCGCTGTCTTGTTCTGGGTTATCACTGCTCATTTCTGGAACTAAGCTCTTCTTTTGGGCGAGCATGAGTTCATATGGCGTAAATTTCGTAGTATCCTGAACTGTTTGATTGATTCCCATGACTATTCAGGTACTGCAGTGTCCCATAATGTAGGTTCCTGAGTGCTAGTTCTTATTGCATCCAATAGCGTCCTGTTCACTCGTTCAACTTGACCATTAGAACGTGGAACAGCAATAGCATTCAAGGTATGATGAATCTTACGCGTTGTACGGTACTCTTTAAAATATCGACTGGTAAGGAAGGCCCTCGGTCAGATATTATTCGGTTTTGGTAACCTAGAATGGCAAAAATTTCCCTTAATGCCGCAACTGTTTCAGTTGATCGCAGGGTTGTGGTTACCTTCACTGCGACAAATTTTGTTAAAGAGTCAATCACTGCTAGTACACATTGGTTTCCTTCAGCTGATTTCGGAAAAGGTCCCATATGATCTGTATGCACAGTGAGCATCGGTTGATCTGGTTCACTGGTAGGGTGTATTTTGCCAGACGTTTTACCGTAACTCCCCTTTTTAAACAAACACTCAGACAAGCACTGACATATTTCTTGATAAATCGTGTCATGCGGGGAAACCAGTAGTCAGTTTTAATAGCCTCATCGCATCTCTTTAGCCCTATATGACCTACATCATCATGAAACATCTTCACGATACGCCATCGAGCACCCTAAGGCACGGCAAGCCGTTCACCATTTAAAGTCCTCCTATAAATGCGTCCATCTCTGATACAATAATTTTTCTTTATATCTATAGGTCTTTCAGTTTGAAGCTGATTGTAGATGGTCTGAAGTTTTTCATCTTGGAGTTGGGCTGACAGAAACCAGTCTTCAGCATTCGTCACAACTACAAACTGTTTCAAAAGCAGTCGCAACCTCAAAATCTGACGTGATAGATTTGTTTCCTCATTAATTATTTTCCAGGTTGTTTTAATTACATTATTGCTATTTTTATATTTTATTGTGTATATATTGCGATTTCGCCAAAATGTAATCGCGTTTAAAATTCTTGGAAAATAATTGTACATAATTTTTGAACTCATCACTCGTATTATATTCTCGTTCCGCATACATTTCATATAAAGTTTGCCTATTTTTATGTAGTTCACTTGTAGCCCACTCACTAAAAACCACTGTATCAGTAACCATGACAGACTTTTTAGTAAATATAGAATTAAATCTATATATATAAAAGCGAAAGGTCACTTACATACTTACATACTTACTTACATACTGATTACTCACGAGATCTCAAAAACTATTGTACTTATAAAGCTATAATTTAGCAAGTAGGTAGTTGATAGTTAAGAGATGTCAGCTAAGAAAGGATATTTGGAAATTCCACCCCTAAGAGGGTAAAAGGGGGGTTGGAAGTTTGTATGAAATTTCTTTGTTTTTAGAGTTAGAGACACAAAAATTTGCATTAAAATGAATAATAATAAATAAAAAACATGTGCATCATTTTTTTTATTATTACCTGTTAAGGGTGGTAAAAAAGGGGATGATAGTATTTGCTTATTTTTTTATTATGAAGTCTACAAGCTTGAAATTTTTAAAATAGGTTTCTTTTAGGGCGTAGGTATAAGGTTAGAATTTTTTTTCATCCAAATCTTCGCTCGGCTCTCAATGGTTTTTTATGTTCTAACCTAACCTAGCTTTTTAAAACAGATTTTGACCATTGTATTAAATATCCTGTTAAATATAACTTTTTCCTGTCAGATTATGACCTATATATTAAATATCCTATGTTAAATATACCTTTTTCATGTCAAATTATAAGGGACGCCTCGCTCTGCTCGGCTCTCAATGGGTTTTTATGTTCTAACCTAACCTAACCTAGCTTCTTAAAATAGATTTTGACCTATGTATTCCTGCCTCGCTCCGCTCAGCTCCAATGGTTTATGTTCTAACCTTTTAAAATATTTTTTGTTGTCGTTAATTATCCTACGTTAAATATACCTTTTTGCTATGATAGTGGTAAATGAAACAATGGAAGTTTTATTTTACTTAATTAATTATTTAAACATGTTTTATAGCTTGCATTATTCAAGGAACGGATCCTTTTTATATTTTTCAACATTTCGCCTCCACAAGTATCCAACTACTACATCTGCTAGCTAAAGCCAAGGTCAAACGTAAAAGCGATCAAAAAAGTCCAAAAACAGAGCAGAAGTCGTCGAAAAAACGGTGAAAACACAACACTTAACATTCACGTGACCACTATAAGAAACGGAATGACGATTGACATTGACGGACGTTAACAAAATGACCGTTGCAACGTTCCGTTACACACTTTTTTTTGTAACTATTTCACAAACCATACCAAAAACATATAGCTGCATTCCGTTATACGCAATTTTTAGTGAAATTTATTTTTATCGAAATTAATTTAAAATGAATTTCCGCTATCTAAAAACAGTGTATAAGATTCAAGTTTAACCCAGACAAGGCTCCTAAGCTATAAACATAAGTAAAATTGAGTACCGGATATCTATACCCAACCCTGATTTGTTAGTAATATTTTATAAGCAGTGCGTCTTGCACTTGTTGAGTGTCCCACAGCACACTGTACCAGCTATGTTACCAAAGCTTTATGTTGTGATATACTTTTGTCTTCTAATTATTACTCTTTCACTATCGCTTAACATTGCGAGTGTCTTCATACTAAACTTTGATTTTATTTCAAATCACAATGTAGGAAGTGATGAGGTCACATAACCTACCAGTATAGTGCTTTTATCTCTCTGTAACTTAGAGATTAGTCTGTGTAAATAAACATTAACTGACAGTACTTGAGTCAAATGGTTGTGTCATAGTGCACACAGTGTGTGTGTCAATTTCCAATATCTGATTGAGTCTAGTGCTCTTACTATATATCTTTTTTTAATACCATCTTTACATTAGTTTACACACCTTTAATTTAAATTTCTTGTTTCTGTACAGGATTGGTGGTTCCATACAACGCCGTCATTCTCTACAGCTTTGAAGTCTAAACAGCTGCCAACGCTTCAAACATCTTGTATAGTTAGTAGTTCTAATTATTATTAAATCACAAATCACGATAACAATTAGAAAACAATTAACATAATATACCACCAGCCGCTGCTGCTAGACTTAGCAGTGTACCTGTCACGATATATCTGTAAGGAGGCGAAGGGGCACTCGGCAACGTGGACACTTGCTTTAAAAACATTAATGTTATAAACACAACACATGTCTTATTTACACACGTGTGAATTATATATGTGTTAATGTTCAGTACTGATTTAAATTTAATATTATTTACTATTTGTAAATGTTGGCAAGAAATATTGTGCTTATATACTTTGATTACATTGTTCCAATAAACTTGATGTTAACTAACCGTATGTATTATTTATTTATTGAATGATGCCAAAGAAGTATAACTTCTTACCGGCACAAGCATATGCAACCATTTTTTTTCGTGATGATGCTGTCTGAGATGGTGATTGGCTAATCTACTAGGGGTATGGTAAGCGTGTACGTGTAATTGCTTGTATATAAACAGGTCCACAAGTAGCTACGAGTTAGGGTAACGCTAGTGTAGAAGCAAACTTGGTGTGCTCTCTGTGCTCGCAGGCGGGCGCGCGGCGCTGGCGGGCGGGGGGAGCGAGTGGATCTGTTGACACCAGAGTCACATCTCTGGCTTAACATACAATTGCGACAACACAGAGGCAACATCTATTCAATATTTCTCGTTTAAACTGTGACTTTGGCTGTGCCAAGTCCACAGCCATTTCAGTTCGAGAGCTTTTCCGCGCCGCCCTGCGACCTGCAGCAGGCGGGCGACGTGCCCGTGATGAGCCTGGAGCAGATGACCGGCGTGATGCTGGGCGGGCGCAACGTCAAGGTGGTGGGGCGGCCGTCCGACGTGCCGCAGGCGCAGGCCGCCATCGACGAGATCCAGGAGGAGGCCAAGCAGTACAACCGCATCTACGTGGCCTCCATCCACCCCGAGCTCACGGAGGACGACATCAAGAACGTGTTCGAGGCCTTCGGCAGCATCACGTACTGCAAGCTGCGCACGGCGCCAGCCAGCACGAGCACAACGGCTCCGGCTTCCTGGAGTACAGTTCGCCGCCGCGCTCCAGGCCATCGCCTCCATGAACCTGTTCGACCTGGGCGGCCAGTACCTGCGCGTGGGCCGCGCCATTACGCCGCCCAACGCGCTGGCCGGCCCGCCGCAGGCCGGCGTCATGCCGACGGCCGCCACCACGGCCAAGATCCAGGCCATGGACGCCGTGGCCAGCAACGCCGTGGCGCTCGGCCTCACAATGCTATCGGCGCCGCGCTGTCGCCCGCCATCCCGCCGCCCGGCGCGGTGGTGGTCCCGCGCGCCGCGCCGCCGCCGGTGCGTGCTTGGTAAAAAATAAAATAAAGTCTTCAACAAACGTCTGAACTAAACAGCAGAGAGCTTTGTGAGCGCGCGGCGGTCTGTCGCAATACGCAATATATAAATTGGTTTAGTTCTGCGCGAGGGCGGCCGCTCCCCTGCGTGGATGTCATCGCAGTTGCCAACGTGACGGTATTTGGGATGATTGGCCAGGAGGCCGCCGCCGAGGAGCTGCAGCGGCGGGAGTCGCCGTCCGTGTCGGGGGTGTCGGCGCGCCCCCTAGTGATGCAGCGCCTCGTGCGGGGCGGCCGACCACGTGCACGAGGCGCTGCACGAGATCCAGGAGGAGTGCTGCCAGTGGGGCCGCGCGGAGCGCCTCGTCGTTTACAACGAGCGCCACAGCGAGGACGACGACCCCGCGGAGGAGGCGGTCGCGCCGTCGGCGCCGCGCTTTACGACCAGCACCTGTTCGCCCGCGGCGCCGTGTCGGCCCGGCCGGGCGCGCCGAGGCCGGCTTGGCTAGCGATATATTATTAATTTAGGATGAGGACCGCGCCTAATGGACAACTTAACAAGCACCAACTGCCGGCGCGTTGTGGCGCACGCGCGGAGTGCACGCGCGGCCCGGCACAGCGGCGCTGTCAACAACGGCGCCGCGCAGTGGCGGAGTCGGCCGCTGCGGCGCGCGCGTCTGTCTGCTGACACTTCAGCAGCGTCACGATCGGGCGCGAATGCAAGGTGCGTAACGTCTCTGGATTGTTTTCAAAACTAAGTAGTATTATATTTTAAAAACCGATAGATTTAGAAACAATGCAGTGTATGTGCGCGCGTCCAGACGCCGTACTCCGGAGCGCGGGCGCCACGCCTACTTTCACCTGTTTATTTTTTCTGTTTTGACGCAGCGCGGCATCACCAGCATTGATCATATTGATGACGCTGCGTTAGTTTTCCATTCATTCGAGTGTGGCTTCCACATTGACAACTGTCAATATGTCACCCTGACCGACATCCTTGCCTTCGAATATCATACGTGTGGTTAAAAGACTCCTCCTATAGGCCTTCGGCAGATCTGTTGGATCACACAGTTAATTGTTGACCCGATGTCGAATCTGAAGCTAGTATAAATGTGAAAGATAATTTTTGTCGCTCATATATGCCACAACCGCTAAACTAATTGGGCTGAAACGGAAACACCCATATTTTGACCAAAACTCCACCGTTTAGTGTTAACTCTAAACAAATATTAATTTATTAATATTGCTGTTGTGTGTTATCCGGCCAATTCCTTAAAACGTGATTTATTTATATAAATAAAACGAATAAAAACATAATATGTTTATTTTTTTCCACTATAATTTATTAATTATTTTGTTTTTCATATTTCGCTATTCGAGCCGGAGATAAATCAGAAACCATTAAAATCGGTCCAGCCGTCCTCCAGTTTGTTACATACAGACACACTTACATTACCTAAGACGCCGCAGTTTCAGATCCGTCTTATAGCAACCATGCTGTCACACGTCTGTCACTACAAATATTACGATCAGTGTTGCAGCGTTCCGCGGACAGTTAGATATCGTCAGCTAATTATTATTTTCCAAAATTATAATTTACTGCCCACTATTAAAAGAATGAAAGAAAAAGTCGCTACATGTGAGCGCAACAGGTTTGTTTGTACAGTTGTAACAGTTTAGCGGCGCGCGGCGTCGCCGACACTCGCGCCGCGGGTGACGTCAGCGGAGCCAGGCTCTCCCCCTCACAACGACTACTAAACGAATGTGTTGGTTCCCAAGCGTCTGGTTTGAGAGTGCCAGTCCTAACGTCTCTGGCGTTCCAATACGTACATACTTCTCAACCCGCCATGCCCTTTAAACTTTTCAATTGACTGACGCCACTCTTGATGATCAGTTCTACCTTGATAGTCTTTGGTTAGAACAAATCTATCTATATATATAAAAGCGAAAGGTCACTTACATACTTACATACTGACTTACATACATACTGATTAAACACGAGATCTCAAAAACTATTGCACGTATAAAGCTATAATTTAGCAAGTAGGTAGTTGGTAGCTAAGAGATGTCAGCTAAGAAAGGATATTTGGAAATTCCACCCCTAAGGGGGTAAGATAGGGGTTGAAAGTTTGTATGAATTTTCTTTGTTTTAGAGTTAGAGACAAAAAAAAATTGCAGTAAGATTAATAATAAATAAAAAACATGTACATTAATTTTTTTTTAATATTACCTGTTAAGGGTGGTAAAATAGGGGATGATAGTTTTTGCTTAGTTTTTTATTATGAAGTCTACAAAGCTTGAAATTTTGAAAATAGGTTTCTTTTAGGGCGTAAGCTTATACTTAAGGTTAGATTTTTTTTTCATCCAAATCTATCAATATCACGGGAAATCAACGCAGACGAAGTCGCGGGCAACAGCTAGTAATAATTAAAAGCAAATTAAACAACAAAGAAAACAAAGTCACAGTCATATTTTTGGCGAAGAGGATGTAAACCTCTTTTGTAACCAGTAATGAACTGTCGGTTCCTGCACCGCGAGCTGCGGGGATCGGCGCTCCTCGCTAATAAAATAATATAGAGATTAAAGACGTACGAATCACCACTAGTTGACAACTTTTAGAAAAAATTGTGAATAGGAGGCAGGCCAATATAACTGCTGTTTTTGACATGAGCCGTGTGAGCCATGTATCTTATATTAAATAGATTTGAAAACGAATAGCGATCATACACGCAATTGTATTAACAATTCGCCTCCGCCTCGCGCCGGTCAGCCTCGCGCCGCCACAATCCCGACCGCCTCAAGTAACTAAGTAATGTGACAGAATTAGGAACTTGACTTCTGTCAGTATTTACTGTTTTATGGTTCAAGTACTGTCAGATTACGGTATTTTTTTTTGTTTGCTAAAATTTTGTAATAGTTTGCTATTATTGTTTTTTTTTTAATTAATTATTAAATTATCAAAATTAGTACAGAGGTTAAAAAACAAAGTCTCGAATTGGGCGAGAAAGATAAGCTTAAAACAAGTTCATTTTTACATTTATCTATCCATTATAGATTCACATTGGTCATTCGCAGTGAATATTCTCATCCACTACAAGTACTGTCGTCAGCATTGTGTGATGTCCATCGTGGCCGGCCTCGCGAGACGAGCGCGGAGGTCGGTACAATTAAAGAACAACAATTGATGCGCTGTAGTTACAGTAATAGCTATGTCTACGAAACTAAAGTCGCACAGAATACAGGAGCGAAGCTAGGCGCGCCCGGCGGAGCGCCCGGGGCGGAGCGCCCGGGGCGGAGTCTCGTTGAGATTGTCATTAGTTGTCCTGATGTGGGTTGTATTGCGGCGCTCGTGCCGGGCAGACTAGTTGTTACACAGCAGTGAAGACGGCATAGCGGCTGCTGTGCTGTCACCGCCCAATACGTAGGTAATACGTCTAGGCCGTCCCATCATGTGAATGTTTTTCCTTCTTTATTAAAAGAGATTTGGGTAAAAAAAAGCCTCATTTACCACCAAAATTTAATAAGAAATGTCAACTTTCAACTATAGGAAGATTGTTTTTAATCAACGCTTTCTCAAAATGGCGTTGAAAAATAAAAATCACATATATATGTATAAAAAATAAAAACATTTACAATAGTATTTATAAGTACAGTCGAGAGCTGTCTCACGAAAACCTTTAGGGTCGGGATGTTTTTGTGCATCAAATTTGCATTTCTTCTACTTCCACGTCTGATGAAGGGACTTTATTTTGTGTCAGCTTCGGGGATTCCCTCTATAACTAAAACAAAATATCTCAACAGGAACAGCGCCCCGCGAGACACAGCGTTCCTGCCTGCCGCTGGGGATGAACGGTCTTCGTGAAACAGTATATTGTAACACATTTAATTCAATCCCTGTTTCTGCGTTAATTCAATATCGTAGATGCGACCACGACATTAAAATTCGACTAACAATAACACTCACTTATATAATTACATAACTTAATTAATAAAAATCTTTAATCCTTCAGTCGTCATCGTAACTGTACATGCATAATAATATCACACTTATGAGAAAATATACCGCGCGCCAAACACGACAGACGTTGACTGACTCGCAATTATTTGACCCTTTTAACTTTTACCCCCCCCCCCCCTCCTCTTCCCCCCCCCCCCGCCAGTTTAACCCCCCGAGGACAATTTAAAATATGAATGGGCACTGCCATTGCAGAATGATTCTTACCGAGCGATATTTAAGGTTCTTACAAGATCTCATGATTTTTTCTTCAAGGAAACAGCCCGGGATATGCTCAAGGGATAATCTGTACTAGCGAAGCCTCTGTTAAGCGTCAGCCGTTCCTCAACAATTACAAAGAACGTAATCTGTAAATAAGTGTATCCTGCTGGATAGTGTTACATTTTCTTTGAGGGCAAATGTAACACTATCCAGCAGGTTCTATTTTAGGTAAATTCTCGTCTGACTAACTGACTAACTGACTAAACGGCAAACTTCCCATAAAAAAGCATGTTTAAAGAGAAACATTTCGAAAATGCTGCTTCCGACACACGTTGACCCAATTCAAAGAAGTTGTCGATTGGTTTTGTTATTTTATTTTATTTTGCGTATTGAATAACCGATGTAAAGTTACCCTTGTTCTGAAAGAGACGTGTAGGTCAGTACAATATAATTATGTTAAATCAATATCATATCTTGAAGTTTTAGTTAGCTAACTACTGTTTTTAAAACCTTGGCAATATGACGTGCATCAGTTGAGGAGGGCGAGTAGGAGTAGTATACATCAACTAATGTCGTCTATTTGTCGCGCCGAGTATCCACTGTGATCACAATTTAAGCACCGCTTTCAGGACGGATTCCAATGGACGGACGTTGCTAATCAGGAATGTTCGACCACGCTTTACAACATATTTTAAATGACAATCAAACAATCATATCAATTAAATAATTAATTTTAAACGAGTGCGCCTCTAGCGGCGCGCTGCTGAGCGTGTCACGGTGCGGGCGCCGGACGCGGCACACGTCAGCAACAGCGGGAACATTCGAGAAACAGCCGCTAGATGCGGCGCAGATGGAGACGCAGTGACGCTGATGGTTGTACACAAATATTTAAACCGAACTAATTTAAATAGAGCTACCTTTACCAACAGGGGCATTTTGAAAGAGTAGCACTATTTTGTGACCTGTCAATTTAATTTCGTGTACAAGCGACCACCACCTTATCTTTATTTATATAAATTCAATAAAATTCATCTAAAAATAATATATTATTTTTATTTAGACTATATCAAAACCGAGTAGTCGTTGGATATGTATATATTCAAGTTGCGTCGCCGTCGTCTCGTCCGATTACATACGACAGGCAGTAACAATGTAAGCCACGTTGCAAATGTCAACAATTCATTGAAAACCCATTTGAATGTTGTTCCCAGTGCGCGCTCTCAGCACAGCGAGGCTTTAGTACAACACCACGCAATGTCACTCGCATGAACCATCATTGTTCAATGAACAATGTTACACTTCATACACAAACTTTGCCTGTGGACATTAAGCATAGGGATATCAGGGGATATTTGGTGACTTTCATCATTGCTCTTTACCATAACGTGTGTATTTTGAAATTAACGAATAAAATTATGATCATCATCATCCCACTGCAATGTCCACCTGCAACGTGTGCTGTATGCTGTTGGATCATCGGGCTCAGATGATAAGTATCAGCAAATTATTCGCAATATGAGACGAGCATTGGTCGAGCGCGGACTCAGCTCACTCTACAGCCTTCGAGAGAGTGATGACTCACAATATCCGAGACTGATATGCTGTAATAAGTACACTATTTATTTATTTTGACGTCTTGCTCATTTCCGAACGATGTCACGAATAGTTTTCTCATGTAAAAGAACATCACTCATATATAAGGCAGCGCTGCTCCGTGTGTACGTGTACGTGGCTCCTCACATAAAACCTCATCATTTGACAACTAACTCCGTTTTATGACAGGGAATGCGACGTTTGCGGTAACAAGTTAGACTATGGGCTCTGGGCGCCGAGGGCGAGATTTTCCTCGAATTCAATTTGTATGGAATCGATAGACCGCCGTCGGTCACACGATAGATGGCGCTCTTTCAATTCCATAAAACTGAAGTAAACTTTAACGCAATCGAATGAGTAGTATAGCTCGCACTCGGCACTCAGTATTGAGGCGATCGGGCGCACCTCTCGACATATGCCTGTGTACGAGCGACCGTCGGCATCGCACGGCCGCGCTTCACACGTACACCTCTCCTCTTTTGGAGCCATTTGGGTTCCTGGCGAACTCGGCCGGCGTCCCGGCCCCGCTGGTGTCGCTCTCCCGGTCCGACAGCTCCGTCACGGTGGCGCGCGGCGCGGGCTGGGCGCTGTGCTCGGCCCGCGGAGTCGAAGGCGCCGAACTCCTCATCAGCGCGATTTGGGAGACCCCTATCGGCGATAGCGTGACTGGGGAGACCACTGGAACAAGCGTCATCAAGCATACGATTAAAAACTACTTTTTTTTGGAAATTGTTTCGCTGGCCGCGAAACGGTTACAACCCAGCGCAAATGAACAGGAATGAGATCTCTGTTATATCTCCGTTGGACAGAGCACACTACAGCTCAGCGCTCAACAGGCAATAATTATAAACATTAATACAAACCTCAAAAGGTTCTTCCCGTGTATCGTACTGAAGAGCTTTCAGTAATAAAACAGAAGCATGAGTTTTGTTATTAATAACTGGATCTATATGTCTTCTGATACATAAATAAATATTTGCTTTACCTTGGCCCAAGCCTGGCGAAAGGACCGCCTGAGCCAGCGCCGTGGTTCCAGGCTGGCCGGCGTGAAGCGTGTTGTTCACCGAGCCGCTGTCCAGCTCCTGGATGGGGGACAACACGAGCGCACCCAGCACGGGCACTTCATTCTGGTAGCCCTGGTGCGCCATTATCACCCCCATGTTTTGCATGCCCATGGCTAGACGGTTTTCCCGGTCCATAACCTCCTTGGACTCTGGGGTGGGGATGCGGGGGCGATTGCGTAGATTTGTTGGTATGACGGAGCCGTTGCTCTTTTGGCCTGTAAAAGATTTACACGTGTACATAGGGTCGTAACCCTCGCGGAGTAACAGGAGATAGCAAGGATTCATCATAATTTTTATCCTCAGCGTATTTGTGCGCGGGGCACACGCCAGCACAGTCTCTCTTAGCAAAGAAGGAATAAAAGCTACGATTGTTTTCTTAAGTTCAAGAAAGTTTCACCCGCTGTTTTACACAATATACACCGAACAGACCGCGTCGCATCGCTTCAGTTATTTCATCTTTTGCTTAAGACTAAGGGCGTGTCAAACAACAACAACCTAAAACCTACCTTAAACTGCGCTATCGTATGCTAGATAAAAGACAGTAAAGAAACTTATCGCCTTTATTTACAGCCTGACTCAGTCGGGCATTGTGCTGGCGCAGCTCGGACCTGGCCGACCGTGACCGGCCCCGGCTCACGCTAAACAACTGAACAAACATAACAGCTCACAGTTGGCAATGTAAGTTTTTATTGTGGTTCATCGCTAACTCGTCGTGCCAGTTAGGAACTCACCATGTTTGGAGTTCTGCCGGAGTTGCCCCCTTCCCGACTTGCGTCCAACGAGCCTCTCGTAAAGGGACATCTTGTGGTGAGGGTTTGGAGGCGAAATTGGCTGTCCCGCCTCTGGACTCGAGTACACCACGGAGTTGTGCCGGTTCCGACCGAAAAATCCTCCCGAGGAGTAAGCTGTGGACGCGGACCTCACTGAGCCCATTCTTGATATCTGTCTCTGAAACCAGTTTTTTCGACGTTCTACCAAAGGGGTATCTACACTTTCCTGAAATAAATGTAAAAGAAACACTTGGTAAAGTGATAGTATTATTGGGTTACTTTTGTTAAAACGAATGGAGGAAAGGGTGGGCGTGTCGTGACGGAAGGATTCGGAAGAGTTTCATTTATTAATTATAATGGACTTGAACTGAAACACCTCTTATTTAAATACCCGAGCAGTGTGGTCGTTAGTTTTAACTATTATAGTTCTAGTATATTTCATCTTGAAGATTTAAGGTAGATAACACGATTACATCAACTAACTACCAGGTCGGACCAAAAATCAAAAACATCTCTGTACCGAATTGGGCGGTGTCCAGACCCGTGCACCACAGAGCAAGCTAAGCCGTCCTGCTCTGTAATTATGACGAGCCGCCAACCCTCACCAGCGCGCATGCTCCACACTTTGAAAGCTTCTCTGCTGAGAGAGACGAGACGTGTGCTGAGCAGAGGAACGCAAGGAGGAGGATAATGATCCGCATCATTTCGCGGTAGATACGGGTTTGCTGCGAGGCATCAAGTAACTTAATCAATTCCCATATTGAGTGGAACTGGGACTCAGAGCGCTGCGCACTGCCGGTCCTCACACGATTTAAGGCCGTTTGTAAGTTTAAGAAGCGTTCCTTTATTGGTGATAGGTTACATGGAAAGTGAGTTGGTTAGAAGTTTAAGATTATAGTGAAAGGTTCATAACAGATACGATACAAAGTGAAAATTTTCCACCGAAATTGCGTGCGTACTTTGAGGGATGATTGTCATGAGGTGGTATGCGACAGTGCAAACAAGAGGACCCAAGCCGCCAACTACGCAGCCCTCGGCGTTGTATTGACATCGGTGTCAGACATCTTCACTACGACCAGACAGTGAGCGCACGTTGGCTATCATTCATTCATCTTTCCTTTGACGGCCGGGCTGCGCCTGACCAACGATGAAAACTAAAACTGGGTGCTCAGCGTCCATTGCGTATAAACGGAAAAGTTAAGTCAACGATATCACAACTGGTTATAAAACTTAAATTGTAATAATATCAAAACATATCAACATGAAAGTATATCAAGAAGAGAATTATTGATCTCTTAAATCGAAACATGTACTTTCAAGTCTGAGTGAAGCTAAGCCAATAAAACTTTGCCATTGTTCGACAGGTCTAAGAAATTTCTAAATTACACGGACTGGTTTGGCGCGTCTTATATCCAATTAGAGGATATATAACCTGTTATCTAGCGAGAGGAAGTCTCTGATGCGTTGTCCAGGTTACTGTTTACTTTGAAGTTGTTTAGACGAGAGGGTGTGATTGACGGCCGGTTCACACATGTCTCCGTTTTACTGTTCCGTGTTATCGTTACCGTTTTTGTTCGTCGATGGCGTTTGTAGTTGTATGAGCGACTTCACACATGGCACATTATTCTGCATACAGTAAAAAATATCGTTCCGTAAAAAAATTACATTCCGTTTTGTCATCGAATACTGGACGACGGAACAGTAAAAATATACGGATACGTAGAATTTTAACGGATACTGTGTCCGACGATAGCTCCAATACAACACTACAGCGTCCGTCCTTGTAGAAGGTATCCTGCGAGTTCACACATCGCATCCGATAATGACGGATCCGTTGAACGTTATACGGTGCCTATGTGTGAACAAAGCATAAATTTGTGACGTATCCGTTAAAAACGTACCAGTAAAACGGCCTCCCATGTGTGAACGGGCCGTCATACGAAATGCATAATTCTTTTCTTGTTCTTTTTTTATGAATACAGACTTAATAGCCAACGTACACGTACAACGTACACGTACAACGTACACGTACAACGTACACGTACAACGTACACGTACAACGTACACGTACAACGTACACGTACAACGTACACGTACAACGTACACGTACAACGTACACGTACAACGTACACGTACAACGTACACGTACAACGTACACGTACAACGTACACGTACAACGTACACGTACAACGTACACGTACAACGTACACGTACAACGTACACGTACAACGTACACGTACAACGTACACGTACAACGTACACCGCCGCGCAACACTGCGCGCGTGCTCGCGACCTGCGGCTGATCCCTACAAAGATTCAGAGAAGTGTTAAATCTCCAAATGTCTGTATCTATAGATAACAAATATAGTTGAGAATCATCGCGATTTTTCACTTCTTAGTGTCAAAACACACTTAGCGTATGTTCTATTTCTATATTCGCATTACATTAATTACGCTTATCTGCGGACTGACCTGTTTATAAGTTATATTGCATCCAATTATGTACTTAGTTACATAATTTTTTCCAGACTGAGTCGTTTTACGACAAGTCGTCTTTTCGACGTTTTTCAGGGGACCCCGTGAAAATACTAAATTTCTTAATTGCCCGCACAAAATTGGTCCCCGAAACTCACATTTAGAACTTATAAAACTAATAAAAAACGCATTAATATCTTCGCCCGTCCGCTTTAACACTTCACCAGACACGAGCACACACACCGTCTAGCACAGTACAGGTCCGCCGCTAGTTTGCTTCGTAGAACTAAATTCACACTTACATAGTCTGCATAAGTTTCGTCGTGGCTTTTTCTGGGAGACGTGACGTTCGCGTACACGGCGTCTTCAGTCTTGACCTTGTAATGATCGGCCGAGCATGACGGCTCATGCCGTCGGTAGTGCTCCGAGGCGACGGTGTACGGCAGGTCTTTGGGCACTACTTCCTCCCAGTACTGGTCTTTGAGGAGTTCAGGATGCTCTTCGTGCATTTCATCCACTATCATATATGCGGCCTAGAAATAGATTTAATAGGTATAATTAGATTTAGTATTTAACACCGACACCGCGACCGAAGGCGCAAGCGTCGTCAAATATGTACCGCCACGTTTTGATTCGTGATTTGGTATGTTAGCAGCTTGACTATAAAAACCGACCTGCAGATTACACTTTCCACTCCTGTGGGAGAACAACAGAGAAGCCTGAGGCTGGCACGTTTTCTACAGATTTTTTTCTACACGAGATACGAGTGCGTGCTGCGTATTGCACTCCCGCGAAAGGTGCATGTATATATGCTGACTACTTGTCTACACTAATATTATAAAGTGGAAAACTTTGTTTGTTTGGTTGTAATGAATAGGCTCAAAAACTACTGGACCGTTTTTAAATATTCTTTCACCATTCGAAAGCTACATTATCTACGAGTAACATAGGCAAAATTTTATTTTGGAAAAAATAGGGTTCCGTAAGATATTTGGGTTTTTTCGGACTCAAAACAAAAAAAAAACAACCAGAAAAGTTACGAACCGGCCCGTTGCGAAGTGAGCGTCACCAAGGCGGGGTGCGCTATATTATAAATGCGAAAGTGTGGTTGTTTGTTACTCAATCACGCAAAAACGGCTGAACAGATTTGGATGAAATTTGACATGCATGTAGCCTATGCTACATGTATACATAAGACATGTATTTTCTATACCGACCTCTCAAATAGTTCCCGTGGGAAGATTAAAAATTGTTAACGAGCGAAGTTTTAGACCCAATTCTGGAGTCCACGCAGACGAAGTCGCGGGCAGAAGTTAGTTTATGATAAAGAAAGTAATGGTGGAGGGACTTCCACTTTCTTGTGCAGAGAAGCTCATGTCATAATTGCAGTGTATCCATTGCGAAGAGGAACTCTTGCGAAAAAGTCCGAAATAATACTCAGATGCTCAGCGAAGCTGACTGTCTTTGCGACAAAGGGGATTTACAATCTTAATTGTGAGCGGAAGTGAGGGGGGGGAGGGGGGTTTATAGACCGTCGCAGCCGTTCCACAGAAAAAAACTTTTCAAATAGCACTAACATCTGACAAGCAGCTTGTGTACAAAATATATCAAAACTAAGACAAAGAATCTCCAAGTTTTGATGGAAATGTATTGTGCTGATCGCACATGGCGTGGAACAAGCAAGAAACAGTCAGGGAACCGGACAGCGAGCTTCCGGTGCTGTTTTGTTTTGTACAGGGAAATATAAAAAACAAAAAAAAAGTGTTTAGTGGCTGTTACCTTGATGTGGCGGTCGATCAACCAGTTGAGTTCGATGTCGTCGTCGTCTTCCCCGAACGGATTGATGAGCACCTCGGCCACCTTCAGCCATCCCACGTAGAAGCAAAACTGGAACAAACGGACTAAATAAAAACAACGCCCACCAGAAGCTCGGCCAGAAGAGTGCCGTCCCGCGCCGCGCCGCCGCAGCCTGCGTCCGTCACACCGTCAGATGTAATCGCACATCCCCTCAACTGACAATATATGTTGCTGGCTCAATTTATAAAACCTTTATTTCCGAGATGCCTTCATTTGTACGAGTTTGCAGTTAAGTAGAAATGTAATATGACAGTGTTATAGGAGGTATGTATTTTTTACTGTAATATTTGCGAATATCCTAATAATACAAGGTGTCTCAAAAGTAAGTTCACATTTGCTTATCTTATTACGCGAAAGCAACTATTCTGAGGGGCGCGGGGGGTATGTCAGTCGGTAGTCTGGCTCTTGGGAATTTAGTCGCTATGGAGCGTTTCTCTGGTGCGGACCGTGCGTTGTGCGTACGTGAGTTTTACAAAAACGGTAATTCGGCGACTGTAGCGCGTAGAAAATTCTGCAGTATTCGACATATTCGTCACTTAAATGATGCGCCTAGCACTCGTCTCATTGCAAAATGGGTTGAGAAGTTTGAAGAGACTGGGTCAACTCTGGAGAAACCAAAATCTGGGCGACCAAGAACATCAAAAACAGCCGAAAACGTGGACAGTGTTACTCAGTCTATTCGAGATGATCCAAACCTCTCGATTCGGAAGCGTGCTGTTGCTTTAAATGTGCACAGATCTTCATTATGCCGCATTTTACACAAAGATTTAAAGCTGCACCCGTACAAAATTCAGTTAGTGCAAGAACTGAAGCCTCAAGATGCTGGTCAGAGGCTTGCCTTTGTAAATCAGATGATTGAGCGCTTTCCAACGTTCACCAACATCTTGTTTTCCGATGAAGCCCATTTTCATCTGAATGGGCATGTAAACAAGTAAAATTGTCGTTACTGGAGTGCAACCAACCCAAAACAAAAACATCAGAAACCGCTACATTCACCCAAAGTCACCGTATGGGCAGCGATGTCGGCGCGAGGAATTATCGGCCCTTACTTTTTTGAAGATGGAAGGGGACGCACACTCACACTGAATTCAGAGCGTTATGTGGAGATGTTAGACGAGTTTTTCGTACCCCAACTGCAAAACTTTCCTGGTTACAACCAAAGAACATGGTTCCAGCAGGATGGAGCAACTTCACACACGTCCAACAGATCTCTGCCTCGAGTTCGAGAAATTTTTCCGAACAAATTAATCTCCAGGCGAGGTGACATAAATTGGCCTCCACGGAGTCCCGATTTAACGCCTATGGATTTTTTCCTGTGGGGTTATGTCAAATCAAAAGTTTACGCTAATAAACAGACTTCCCTGGCACAATTAAAAGAAAATATCCGTCATGAAATGGCAGCCATCACGGAGACTACCTGCCGAGCTGTCATAGGCAATTTTAGTGCCCGACTAAATGAATGCCGAGAGCGCAACGGCTTACATTTGGACGATGTTATTTTTAAAAAATAAATTCCCAAACAGTGTACTTCAATATAAAATAAACATTTTTTCAATAAAGCTAAGACTTTTCTTTTAAAAAAAGATTTAAATGTGAACTTTCTTTTGAGACACCTTGTATTATAAACGCGAAAGTTTGTATGGATGGATGGATGTTTGTTGCTTTCACGTAAAAAGTACTGAATGGAATTTAATGAAACTTCACAGTACAGAATACCTTTACCTCTACCTTTTATTCCGATTTCTTAAGTAGTTCCCGAGGGAAAATTGATAATTGTTTACAGCAGCTTACAACACAGCTTTGAAATTTGGTATGCATGTCACCTACGAGTATGTGCTATGGAAAAGGACATGTACCTACTTATTATCTATACCGACCTCTCAAACAGTGGGAAGGTTAAAAATTGTTAACGAACAAAGCTTTGGACCCAATTCGAAGTCCACGCAGACGAAGTCGCAGGCAGAAGATAGTAAGCTATAAAGCATTATTCATTCGGAATAGGACAGCGCCTCTCCCGGTATCGGCCGGAAGCTTAAAGATACCTTTTTGTGCGTCTCCCGATGCGCCTATTGGTGCAAAATACGCGCTCTGATTGGCCGTACATCTTGATCAGAGTAGAAGTTTTGTTAGGAATAAATGTCGGCACTTTTTTGTTCGGAGTAACCAGTTCTCGACACTTGCCAAAGTGTTAAATACATGGTGAAGAAACCAACAGGTAGCGGTACCTGCCTCACCACAATAGAACAAGGAACACCTTCAAATAGTGGCACTAGCAAATTGTTTTCCTGAAGCGTTCCCTCATTTCCAACAACCCAGCTCTTATCCCAGTTCGATCTCGATAAGGCTTCACGCGTTGGTACGTACCTGTAGAGCAGTGAACAGGGGGAAGTAAACATCAGGTTCGTATTTGGAGGTGCTGCCGTCCGCGGGCGGCACCAGCTGCCTGCCCATCAATGCTGCCACGAAGTACGTGTAGAGGGACAGCGTGACCACCTGCCGCCAACAAACATTAACATGACGAGTGCTGGCCGTGAAACATCCCATTTGTTTTATATTATATTTACAGGCACTGTCAAATGTCTTATAATTGTCCGTCCGCGGCCACTGTGCGTTGCTGTCCCATGTTAGCTGCGACACTAAAATATAACTCTTTCATAATATATAGAGTACCCCTTAACCCGCCAAACTGGGCTTTACTGTATTTGTAGAGCCGCTGAGCATGAACAAGTCGATACAACGTTGGTGCACGAAATGTTTATATTGCGGCGCCAACAGTTGTCCCCCCCCCACTCAGAGATGCGCTCTACTCCTAGCACAAGTGTCAGGGCGCATTCGCCGCCGACCGTGTACAGGAGCGGAGCGGTATTATCGAGGCCCGAGGAATCAGATTTCGGTTGATTTTTCGAATACAAATAAAACTAGTTTAGTGGACGCTAATTAACTGCGCCAAATTTCATCACGATCTGTTCGGCTTCATTAGTAGTTTGCAAACGGCGAGGTTACCAAATTGTTGAAATTTAATAATATTCATTAGTGGGTCGTTATAAAATAACTATGCCGCAATGACTCGGACCCCGTCAGCACAGGAACCCTCCTGGCGCGGGACTGCTTGTTATGGACTTACGCTCAAGTTACCACTGCCTACGTAATTGGTCATCTTAAAGTATTACAGATGTTCAATCCTCGGCGCCTTGTGCGACAACTAGCATTCATACAAAAAATATAACTTGTTCGTGCAAGGTCTTCCAGTAATGATAATTATAGTTCTCAATATCACCCGCCGCTAAAAAACATTCAAATATGATACGATTTAACTGAAAGATTTTAAACATATTACACCGACTGTAAAGTTGTAGTTCCCTCCGGGGTTAGCTGACGTTAATTAGGCGAGAACATACCTGTCAGACCAACCTGTCATCTTCAGGGACTTTCTGGCCAATGATCAATTCTTTGAGGACTTGCAATACACAATCTGACAAACCATAGGTAAAAAACAAAAGTCAAGTGTTCTCGGTATTTTGTAAAAAGAGTTATAAATAATTTAAATGAGTTTTTAAAGGAATAGCCATTTGCTCAAATACCTGCGAGGGCGAAGGGTAAAAATTATATTTAAAAAGAAAGGGCATACAATAAATAAGAAAGCAAAATATGTTTATAATTCAAGGAATCATAACGGGCGCAGCAAGGCTGTGTCTACTTGTACTGAGAGTACAACAATCACTATTCACCTGTGGCGTCTGGTGCTGATGGAGCTGACATCTAACGTCACTTTCCGAAGGTATAAGTCAGGTCATCCTCAAACTTAAATAATGGGAAGCTTCCCAGTGACTGGATAGATTTAGACGATATAGACGCATTAGAGGCGCAGTTTTGAAGCAGTTCAGTTAACTGCCGAGTTAACTATTTAATGCGTGGAAAGGAATGGTTCCCGCGGAATTATTATATCGAACGCTGACGCTGTCGCGGGAATTATTTTCTAGATGTAACCATGTACCAAAGAATGATAAAAGAAGATGTCGTTGAAACGATTAAAAGTATTCATGAGGAAGCACAGCCGTAGCCGAAGGCTTTGCGCTCGTTAAGCTACTTTCCTATTTATCGAAGTTAAATGAGGAGCTGCCGCGGATGACGAGCACCACCAGCGCGGCGCAATAACACGCTCACACACACACAGTTAAACCTTAAGGGACGATATTCATTCTTAGGTTACTTCAATATAAGATACGTTTAACGGAAATAAATCTAGGTAACTCGAAATTGTATTAATTTCTCTAAACGATATTGGTGATAATTTGAATGGTGGTTTGAATGGTGAATGGCCTAGTAAATAAGACAATACTAGTTGCTAGGAAGGCAACGCGGCGCTGCGGTGCGTAAGCAAGTGTACTCGCCTGCGTGTAGACGAGCGGCACGCACACCGTGTCGTACCCGATCAGGCCTCCCAGCCGGCGCCGGATGTCGGACAGCTCCACCAGCAGGGTCTGCACGATGTGGTCGCTGGTGATCAGGCCCTCCTTCCTCGCCCTGTTGATGATGTTCGTGGCCCAGACCAGCGGCATCCAGTATTTTGACATGGGGCTCTTTCCGTCCATTTTCTCGAACACTTTTCTCTCGGATTCCAGCATTAGTCCTGGAATTGGTTGCACATTAACGCGTTTTATTGATCGTCAACGTTCACTGGCGCGATGGAGCTGAGCTCCTGGATATATCACTGCTGAATTTAACTTGAAAATGAACGCTACTCCTCGGTGGTTTCGTCCTGGAACACTAAAGCACGAGCCGCCACTAAGTGTGTACTTCAACATCGTGTATCAGCTCGTACACTTCCCGAGGTGGAGAGGCAAGTGTAAGCCTACGCCAACCATTACTATTTCTAATATTATAAACTCAATAGCGAGCTAACTCCGTGTGACTGCTTCACGCCCGAACATTAAACACATCTTGATCAGATATATTATTGAATGCTGCATCCCGCAGCCGGACATATGTTGCATCCCGGAAAGTTTAACCGAAGGATTTTTTTAAACTGTCTCGTATACGATGTCACATCCTCTTATCAACAATTTTTAAGTAGATTAAGCAAATGATAAGCTTCCAATTACTTGATTTAATTTAAATTTGAACCGAAAATAAGCAAAAGACATGAAGATAGATGACTTTTTACAACAATACAAGGTCGTAAACTTTTTAAATAAAATAATGATAGATTTCGTATTAGATGCATTATGCATATTTAATAGATACATTATTGATCTAAGATTAAGAGTAAGGTTTGGAACCCCGAGCATACGCGTCGACGAGACGACTGGTCACTTGTGAAAAGTCAGGGGCATCAGTTGTGTCTTAACCCATTCGTCACAGGTTAAATGGATATATAGAGAGGACTTTGGTGAATTTAAATATTTAAGTAATATTAATATAATCAACAAAGTTAATCTAACTTTAGCAGAACTTACATCATGTACATTTGGTAATTTATTAAATTCTTCCTTGGATGTAGTTTTGCTGCTGATGCTGCTATCTCCGCTGACACGCGTTCTGTCATATTACTAAGTCTAATTTATTCGGTCGTCGTGGAATAGGAAAAAATTTTTTTTTATCTTGTCTTAAATTCATACAATGAATTGTAATGAACAAGAACGGCAACAGACTGTACGCAAAATGCATATATTTAGCTGCTTCTGCGTGATTGAAAGATATAAGACGTACCATCGAGCAAAGATACTGTCGCACTCGGAATGTGGCGGTATTAAGGTCACTCGTTACGAGGCGTTCCTTAAGACCACAACCTACACAGTGAGTAAAGAATATTTAAATTTATTTTTTGAATGAATTGAAGTACATCCTGTAACTTTTTACCAGAATCAACGACGTGTTGCCATGAAGGGAAGCGTCGCTTGACCCTGAGCGAAACTCTCTGCAAGGTGATCACGTACGCCAGGATGGCGTACCGCACGATGTTGCGCCGCATCAGCCGCCCCGTTTCGTCCTGCAACCAACCAGTTCAGAGATTAAAGGCTTCCGCGGGCGGTACGGCGCCGAGGACCTGTCAGTGAAGCGCGAGGCTGGACTGGCCGACTAATAACATGTCATCAATCAAACCTACGCCGATAACGCATCCAATCTATATGATAATGACAATTCAAAATAATCTTTATTCAAATCGGCTTTTGAAAGTGCACATCCGATTTTAAGATTTTTGTGAAAAGATGAATTCGTAGAATTCAAATGGGTTATGGGTTAAAATTAGTTGGGATAAAAAACTTGAGAGGTGTCAAGGGACACCCGGATGGAACGAAGTTCCTTTCGATTAATTAGTGAAGGAATTGTAATAAAATTTTATTTTATTTAAGTTATAATAATATTTTTTTTATTATTAACAAATATACTGTTATATATCAGTCAATCAGTAGGCTCAATTTTGTACTCCATCAGCAATATCCGGAACTTGTGTAGAAACACTGTCAGGATTCAATGCGAAATAGAAATGAAAATATCTGGCTTGCTTTCTATAAGAGAGAGAGAGACAGACAGAGAATCATGCGACGCCGCACAGCTTACAATAACGAAAGGTGTCGTGACAACTTTTCGTAAGAATTTTTTCCGTCTAGCCCCCTTTCCTTCCTTTCTTCCCACCTTTCACAACGCGCGATAAGGAACTTCGTTCCAACAACTAAGCTAAAATAATCAGATTTTGTGTTTCAGCTGTTAGGTCTCCTCTTTGAAGCTATGGGGTTTTAAATAGACACTACAAAGTATCCGCAGCGACGGGGCGGACGCGGACGCAGTCCCGGTGCAACCGCACTGGTTAACCCGACATGACGTAACTTTACAAACGTAACAGGCCAGCGAGACACATTTTGTGTACGACATTCAAACATACTGGTGAATCTCGCAGCGGAACTGAACTGGCGGGCGAGACTCGCTCTGTTCTCGGGAAGCAATACTGAAACGCTAGTTCTATTCAGTTTTATATTTTGTGAATGTTGTCATTACATTTAAATGACATATTATTTTGCTACGGAAGAGGATTTATTTTCTTTATGTTGTAAGTGGGGTGGCTACCCTTTCTTTGGAGATCGTTGTTAAGAACAGGTACATCGATACTTTTGGCGCTGCTCAGTTGTGAGCTAAGGACGGAAATATTAATTTAACCGGCCAAGCGAAAGTGGCAGTACTCGACCATCGTGTGGCCGATGGCTGTTTGCGGCCGCACGGAAGTGTAACGCGCACCATCGCCGTCGCCGGGGACGACTCAGTACACCATTCACCTCTCCCCCAGAGCCGGAGGGAGATCCGTGCCCAGTGTGTGAGCAGTATGCTGTATGTCTTCTCACTTCTCGTGTTAGCTCACTGTTACAATATTGTTTCAAGTAGTTTTAATCAAAATGTTTATTGTTATAAAGCCCCGTCTGCTGCTCTGCCCCTTCCTCTGGCTCTTGTTTCACAGGTAAGCAATTTGCTTGTTTTGCTGCGAATTTCCTTCGCCGGGTGCTCGGCTGGCCCTCCGAGCCCGCCCCTGAAGCGTCGCGGCCGGCCCGGGCTGCCCCCGGCCGGCCCGGGCTGCCCCCGGCCGGCCCGGGCTGCCCCCGGCCGGCCCGGGCCGCCCCCGGCCGGCCGCGCGCCGCATGGCCTCGCATCGTAAGACCGAACTGTGAGCGGCCGGAGGTATGCCATTAAATGTTATGTGTTTCTCGGAAAGAATACAACTCGGCAAATATGTACATAATTATACGCGGCATCTCAAGATATGAAAATATGGCGTTACGTCGTTATTGCGAGCTACGAATAAATCGCTAATTAAAACTATGGAATGTAACTTCGAGATTTTCCTTGAATTGTCTTCTGTAGGGTTCCGCCGCTCGCAGCGCGCCGCCGGCCGGCGCTGCGTGTTGCGTACTGCTGGTACGAGTATGTCCTGAACGGCGAGGGAGAGAAGTTTGAAATTTTCTCAGTCCGCGTACAAAACACAGTAGAGAAATGGTGGAAACGTCACGCAATACTCGTGTGTTTCCTTGGTGGCCGATATTGATATTGCATGTTGGTACCGGTTAGTCGTTTTTTTAAAATCAATAACTCTAATATATCTCCTAAATGTTACTTCGAACGATATGATGAGTTTTCAATTTGGCGAAGCTGTTATGACGTCTGTGCGCGGGCCGCGTCTCGTGAACCGTAAAAGGAAAGTTTGAATTGTCCCACAAACAGCACCGCCGCCGCGGCCGCACACACACACACAACGTGAAGTGATCGCTCAACAAATGTACAGAAGTCGTTTGATGTGTTTCGCGGGATCTTAATGATATATCACTGTTAAGTGTTTCATATTGTTCGTACGGAACACGCGCCAGCGAATCTAACTTGTACTTGCCAAGTTTTTTATTGCGATAAGAATATTATAAAACCTGACCAGTTTTTTGTTTGTTTGTTTGTTTGTTCGTTCGTTTGTCTGGTTAAACACGCTTATGTTCGGAACTACTGCTTCGAATGGAAAATTTGTTTTGTCATATCATCATCATCGTTTTCTTTTATCGAGCAAGGCTATTAAAGTCTCTCTAAGTTATGTGTATATATATAAATATGTGAAGCAGTTGTAATTAATTAACTGCCACGTCATATAAATAAGATTATAAGATATTTATATTATCGAATAATTCGTGTAAGTAACCTCATTGGAGCTAAATAAATATAAATACACGTGTGCCGACAGCGCCGCTGCGAGCGACTGCGCGCTGCGTGTGTCGTTAACAATGTTGACACACACACACACACACCGTCTCCTGCAGCACTGCGCTGCGCGCATCACGACAATTCCGACGGAATCTGTTGTGTTCACTTATTGACACCTCTAATGTTATAGAAACAGGACGGGAAATGGTCGGCGCGACTGTCCCGCACCAACGCCGGCAGTGCAGCCGCCAGCTGCGAGTCTCGGTCAGATACAAAAACACACTTCTCATTAAAGTAGTCGCGCGAGGACCGCACGCACGCACTTACGCTTTTACTTTGGGAAAGGGAAACAACAACTACTCGGCGCCTGTCCTTCCTTGTATCGTATACTCCGGAAATTTTACTATACACGAGCAGCGCATCTATATAATAAAGTTTCCGGAGAGGAGTAGGGAGACAGACGTATATATATATATATATATCTATAAACAATATACTATGTATAAACTTTAAGGACGCCATAGTAAAACTCACTCAGTCTTTAAACAACCTTGAACGTAGTCCGAAGTTTTCTCTTTACGCATTAATGTCGGCAATATCTGAGGTTCACGTATCTCATTACTGGAAGGGTCGTCGGAACTGCTGAGTGGGTGTACCGCTGCAGCCGCTTCCGTCTGGCGTGACCAACATTACACGGCGGACTCCTGTCGTTTTTTAAGAATATTGAATAGATTGATGACGTCACTTAAACATTGATTGATATGTCCCGGTGCTCGCCCGCGCAGCGCGGCGCGGCGATGTGTATAGCGAGGTAGTATTCTTTACTCCAGCGCAAAATAGATAATATTCGAAGAAATCGCAATTGTAATTTTATAAACGCAGTTAAATATCTGTTGAATTTTAATGAAATATAACAGAGTTTCAAACATTGATGTTTAAGTACTTTAAAGGGCGTCGCTGGTGTTAGTGACTTTGCCGAAGTCACACCAGCCCGCGCTACGCCCCTCGATGTACGCGACCGAGCAGGGCGTCCGTCTACAGTATATCTGTAGGCATCGGAAACATTATATAAGTATATACAGTTGGCTCCGAACACGCAAGTCAGCCACGTCGCCCCTCAACTCTGTGCTTCACTGTGCGCAAGCACAGTGAAGAGTGAAGGGTCAATTTTATTTTACATCATCCGACATCGGAGTTTTAATTAATTCATTTATACTTCATCTGTACTATCAGGACCAATGAGAGCTGAACAGTAAGGCGCCGCACTCGCAGATGGTATGAGTTAACTGCATCAGTGTGAGTGAGCTGACTGGTGTGGAGTGCGTGGCGACTGGCGGCGTCCCTGCGGAGGTCACGAGCCCTCACAATCAACATTAGCTTGTCGTGTACAGCCTGTAGGCACAGAGCGTACAGGCAGCGGGCACGCAGGCTTTTTAAATTGTGTAAGGAGCTGCATTCAGATCAGGTGTCCCCGCCACGTCAGCCGCTCGGTCAGAGCTCGCTCCAGCACAAACACAAAGTGTTGGTGTACGGCTCAGAGGCAGCCGGCCAGCGCCGGCCGCGGCCGAGCCGCAGCACTCGTGTTGCCGACTTCAAAGCGGCGTCGCGTCACGCGGCGCGCTCCAGCGGCGGCGCGCGGCGCGGTCCACACCATCAAGCAAATCAATGGATTTATTATTTACAAATAGAGTCACTTTGTGAGCGCTCTGGGGACGTTGTCTGTGGACTGTGATACACGAGACTAGATGCACGTATGCCACAGAAAGTGTACAATGCACTCAAAATCCCTTCGGGAGTTCAATCAAGGGAACCTGCAAAACCTTGCAAAATATGCTCAAGTGATTTTAGGTATATATTTTTAACCTACTCGCGTAAATCGTGCGCGGGAAAATGCGGACTAAAAGTTATTTAAAAAAATAAATCGTATCGTGCGTGCTCGTTGCGTGTTTACGTGTCATATGTGACGTCTCGTGTCATATGTGACGTCTGGTGTCATATGTGACGTCTGGTGTCATATGTGACGTCTGGTGTCATATGTGTGAAGTAGTCTTTAGTTACAAGCAATGCTTTGAACTTTTACAAGCTTCTTAAAAGTACGCGCAGTCGCGGCCATCCTCTATTTATTGATATAGCTGGTGACTTATGACACCCAGGGAGCCCTCGGGCGCGACACTTGGGGGTCGGGCTTCTGCAGCCTGTCGCCGCGCTTATCGAAATCTGGCCATCAGGGGCGACGCGGACGTGGAAGGTCCGTCGGGGATTCATCGAGTCAGCACCAAACTCCATTGAAGCAAATAGGCCGCACGATAAGGTGATTTAGAAATCATTCGCCACGGTCTCAACTGTACTACTGGTTCGTGCAGTCCTTACCCCCTGCGGCGTAGTGGTCAGAATGCCGCGGCACGACGCTTACCCTGGCACGTATTAAAATTATTGATTACGCACACGCTGTTGTTACATCGGCCGCCGCAAACAACCAGTTTTAGTCACAGGCGTGTGTCAGCCCGCTGTGGCCGCGCAGGCGTCTGCTGTCAAATAATTAATGAGGATACATGTACTATAATGCTGACGTACCCACTAAACATGTTTTTTTTAAACCGGCAAAACAAAAAAGATATATATATATCAATATTGAAATAACCGTTTTTTTGCTGCATGCATATGAATATATATACGGTACATACACCAAAATAATATTTTTTTTAATTTTTGTCTGTCTGTCTGTTTGTTCTGGCTAATCTCTGAAATGGCTGGACCGATTTTTACGGGACTTTTATTAGCAGGTAGCTGATGTAATAAGGAGTAACTTAGGCTACTTTTAGAAAAAAATCTTTTATTTTAGAAAAATAAAGTAATGTTGCAATGTCCAAGTACTGCTCAGTACCGCGCGCAGCTCACGTGCATGCCACCGCCTGTGCCATCGCGTCTCGGGCGCCTCCCACTTCTCCCACCAATTGTTTTAGTTTAGTAATTATTTCAAGTAATTCTGGTTAGTAATCTATTGCTTCGTGAATGAAAGACAAACAAACACACTAACTCAACACAGACGAAGTCGCGGGCGTCAGCTAGTATATATATATTGACCGCGGTGACCGGTTGGTACTCGTCCGCTTCGTATGACTTTGGTTCTTTAATTAAAGTATACACACGCAGCGCGCGAACAGCTCTTGTGAAGTTCGTACCGTCGCGTCGCGTCGCGCGGTGGTGAGCGATGCAGTCTGCGATGGTAGCAGGCTAACCTTTTTGGGGTATGGGAAAGCCATGCTCCTAGGTGGTTTATACGCGAAATCGCGGCGAAACGCTGTTTGTTTTTGTCAGTAGGGTAATTATTCATGGCCGAAACCTACCACCGTACCAGATCAGAAAAAGCACTAAAAAGATGAATTTGTAAAAACTGTTCGCTGAGGATCAGACCACCAGACCAGACAACAGCCCGGGATCGAATCTGCGACCTCGGCATACGCTGCGCCATCGGTCGCTGTGAAGTCCATCAATAATTAATGTCGATTTACAACACAAGCCACCGTGTTACAATACCAGCAGAGTAATTACTTACAAATAAATACGTACGTAACTAACGCAAATAACTGTCTAGCTATTAACGGCGGACAGTGGAACTCCTGCCGCGATGCGATCACACGACCAGGAGCAATGTTACGTGTCGTCAATAATTTTAAACATATAAATGATGACACGCTCCGCAGTGAGGCCCGCAGCCCGCTCTTGACAAACGATCTTCATAACGAGGGAACTTCAGCGATCAACGCACCGCCAACCGCTCGCGATTGAGTCCTGCGGCCGGCCAATCACAGGCCTCTCGATCGAACGGCCGGCTCGTATGATTGGTCGCATGCATCTTGAATGATTCGGACTGCATTTAGATGTACAATCCCATTGGTTGCGTCAGCGTGACGTCATCTCAAACGTCGGTCAGACGGTGAGTGGTCCGCGCGCCTCCGGGACCGTCTCCGCGGCCGGAGGCGGGGTGTGAGAGGGGCTGTCAGTCGTCACGTGATCGTCTCCAGGTCGGGTGCGGATGTCGGTTGGTCGGGGCAGTTTGGTCATGGGCTTGGACGCGTCAAACAAGCGACTTGCTTAAATGCGGAAAACGGCGCAGAGAACAGAAAATGAACTAGCCACTGGAGGACAGTTCCGTCGTTATTATTTTATGTTTTGAGAACCTAAACTTAAGAAATTGAAAGTGACTTGCTTATATTTAAATTACTACAATTAACATTTGCGCGCCAAAACGAAGTATATCGGTATTGACTGATCACTGGGAGCGGTATTTACAAGTCACATTCATGCAAATACACGCAATTTGCGTTTTTATTTCCAGTATGTTTATTGAATGAATGAATGAAATCCTTTTCAGGCCGGACCGACCGGGTAGCGCATTTACGATATAGCATTGACTCGTTTAACTGATCAGGGTCTCAGAGATACCAAACATAATTTATTCAATTCTCAATGTCAAGTAGTCATACCCATGCGCAATATAATGACAAAGTATTTATTGACCAAAAGATGCGAGGTCTTCTATCTACTTGTAAATGTCTTAAAAGTTAATCAATTTAGGACAAGCTGGTGTGGCTTTAACTATTTTAAAGAGCAATATTTCATTCGCTTACAACGTTCATTGCCGCCATTGTTTCTGACGGTTCGGCCGACAGCCGCCTGCCGCGCTACACACTGTGATCTACAACTTTTCTCTTTCATTGAGATCACTACTCTTGACCCGTTCACTTAGTTCTCAATGAGTTTCAGTGTTCATTTCAACTGACGCAGACTCAGATTAACTAGATGAAGTTGCAGTGGCCCGGTGCCAGCGTAGGCCGCATCATCACTTACCGCCAGGCGGGATTGCCGTCCAGGGCTATCTCGTTGTGGAATGAATAAACGTTTATAAAAACATTAACATGCGAGGATTAAAGGCGTCGGTGGTCGGTTGCTTTGATTTCAGTGCGCGGTTCTTTTTTATGAAGAGATATTGAAAAGCAAAATGAAGCGGCCGAGGGTGGTGTCTGGTTTGGTGCGCCGAGCCCGCCCGGACTCCGGGCAGGTCCTCTCGCGCCGGCCCACGCCCGCGGCCGGCGGCGGCTTGTGTCATCAAATGTTACTGAACAGTTTCAAGTTTAGCGAGCGCAGTGAGTCGCCGCAGTTTATTCGGTTGCAATTAACCTTCAGAGGGATAACTTGCATCGCTTAAAGCAGTACTATATAAAGTAACCGTTAACCAGTCTGACACGTCTCGACGACTGCGCGTATAACGTTGTAGCCGCAGCGAAGACGACAAAGTAACGCTGCCGCTGCGCACAGCACACAGCACCGGCGGCTCGGACATGTAACTCACAGTGGATAAATATCGCCACGAGACGCAGCATCTCATGCGAGACAATGTTGACACTTGGTTTAACAGAGTCAGCCGTGATACGCGCGGCTCAGCGCCGACCGGCGGCCATGTACAAACACAACAAAGCGGTATTGAACACCACTCACAACATGTATGTGTAACATTTTATCATGTCGTTACAATTCTTCCGACATGGGCATTTAACAATCTAAGAATAACTATCTGATGTTGTGACAGATGAAATAGGAGCGCCCTACTGCCACGTAACCTTTGTGTCCTAATAGTTAATACTGAGTGTTTAAGCATTGTTAAAAAAATTGCCGTGATAGGTCATCTCATATATATTATGATACATCACCATCTCACATAGTCAATAATAAATTATAAACCCGGCAAAGTTTGTAAAAAACCCGGCTCTGTGGGTTGTGAACCCTCTCAGCTTCAGTTTTATGTTGGCGAGTGTAACTTTATCGCCGTCAACCACCTCACGAATTAAAATAATAGCAATTTTGAATTTGAAAATGATTTTTGAATTTTAATAAGTAAAAATGAAGAAACCAATGAAAGCTCGCCCTGAAACAGTGTCAGCGTTGGCCGCAACTCTGCACTTGCTTAGTCGGTTACGAAAACCAACTCGGCAATAATAAAGGTAATTTAAATACAGTGGGTGCGAGATTTTTAACGCCGATTATTTTCAAGGTGAGATTACGAGTTAACCGCAATTCTTGATAAACTTGTTAGTTTTTAGTCCGTTTTACAAAGAACGCGATTAATTTTAATTAAAAACTACGTTCTTGAATTCGACTATATTTTCGTGCGATTAAAACAAATAAAAGGGAACGGATATTTGCTATGCAGATAGCTAACACAACGGCATCCGGCCAGGAGTTTTAAAAATTCATCACATTTCAAAGAAATTATGAAAGTATTTCCTACAGTCAATAATATTTCTAGTTCGTCTTTGACGTGAGAGCGTCGGCGACGGAGGCTGTGGCGTGACCGCGACATCTTCACGCTCTGATGCTGACGTGGTCGCCGGTGATGTCGCCGGCGCACGCGCAGTGTCCTCCGTCCTCACAATCACCTCATCATTCCCTATCATATTCCCTGTGGCGCTCGAGACTGATGAAACTCGCTACCATTGGGACTTTGGACAGCTCCCTGACCAGTTTATTTGATTATTTGGTCATTATGTCTGATACAAGATCATGTACAAATATTTTGTACATTTTATTTACTATCTTCTCTCTTATTGACCGTAGCTGCAAGTTTCCTCCCGCGCGCTGCACCATCTGGCCCGAACCACATCTCCAATGTCAAGTAATCTTTTTCCCGGTTCTAATTGTAACTCCCGTTGAGTTTTATCGGACGGTAACATTAGGTCGAGACGTGATTGAAGACGTCTTCCAAACATCAACTTGGGTGTTTTCCCAGCGGCGCGGGGGGCGGCGTTCCTATAAATAAATGAATACCCTAATAATATTCATGAATTGACGAGCTACTCTTTAAAATACATTTAAACATTTGTGTACCATCATGTCCTCTCAGAGTGTTCAGCCTGATCGTTACTGGGCGGGTGACATGCGGGTGTCGTCAAGTATTTAACTCCGTTGCAAGCTCGAAAATTTTAAAGTCGTTCGAATTGATTTGAACATCGTTGCCGGATGCCGGTACCTCCGGAAGCCCAAATGTAGAAGCGATATATTTTAATTCCCCTATTAAAGCTTTCGTCGAAGTAACATTATTGATATAAAGGCGCTTCCCATTTAGTGAACGAATCGCCCACTGCTACAGACTCTGCTCGACGGTCATGTAGATACTCTTAACAATTCCTAAACGAGAGTTGGTATAACGCTTGTATGCCCCTTAGAAAGGCATCCGTTTTTCATATACTGTAGAACAGTTTGTGATGTGGTGTCTCTTTCAGTGCTTTGACAATGTCGCGAGTGTGACCGCCGCGGATGTCTCGTCCTAAGACCGCAGCGCGTCGTCGACGGCCGCGTCTCCTACCGCCGTCGTTACTGCTGCTGCGAGCCGGCGCGCGCGAGAATTGATCTGCAACCGCCGTGCTGTCACTAGATGCGATCCGCGCCGTGCAGTCGTAGGCTGGCAGGATAAGCGTACGTCTGTCACCGCAGCGCCGTGCTTACTGGTATACCTGTCTTGCTGCCGTGTGGAACCGTTTGACACCGAAAATAATAGCCGCCGGCTCCTTCTGAATTTGGCTATAATTCCTTTCGCTGGTAGTCAGCGACCGCGACGCATACGCTAGAGGGCGCGCTGCGACGGCACGGCGGGCCCGGCGCCGCCGCCGACACGGGCTGCGCTGCGGGCTCCACATGCGCGAGTGCGCGCTCCGACGACAGGTGCCGACGCACGGCCGCCACACTGCCACGGCGTACCGCTGCGCAGTAAGTCGTGGAGCGGTCTCAGTAACGCTGAAGCGTTAGGAATGAAATGCCTGTAATAATTTTAGGGTTCGTTACCCTAAAAATCTTTTAACTTCGGTAACGTTACCCGGCTCCGGTGCATTAATTATGGCTTCAACCTTATCTGGACAGGTCCTCGCCGGCCCAGAGCCCAGGCCAAGGACGGAACGATCCACCAAGTTCGTTTCCAAGGCATGGCCGAAGTCGCGGTACGTTTCAAGACCCCTTAGTCGCGCCGCCCGGTCTCCTAATGATTCGCCTAGACTTCTGCACGCGACGTAGAACTTCGCTTTATCATCGAATGAACACTGTCTCATCTTGAAATGGCTGTCCAGTAATGCGACTCGCCCAGCGTAACTTAACGAATCCAACTGGTGAGGGTAAGCCAAGTTACGTACTAAGCGGTGCGTCTCGGAAGGACTGCAGTCCTTTTTTTTCATCTAAAACTTTATTAATTATCAAAAAATTCACTAATTTCCCTTTGAAAATTTGCCATTCACTTATTTTGTGGTCAAATATTTGCAGGTTTCCAAAGTAAGCCGACATTTTAAAAATGATCTTAATTAAATAATGGAGGTAAGTGTGAAATACACATCAGAAATCTTCTTTAAGCCTTAAATGGATGGGACCAGCTTTGGAGCTACGAAGGAGAATTGGGAATTCTTCTGTTAAAGTTCATATCTTTAAAACAACGAATTGTTGTTATCATTATAGCATGGATCGAAAACTCACTGTTGATCACCTCGCATGCAAGAGGTTTACCGAGAAGCTTGCTAATTCTACTATCGGGGGCGTGAATGTCCCCACCCACGGAACACGTGTGTGTGACCCTGCTGTATCTATAATATTATGTCCAATAATATTTGGGCAAACTAATCTGTCAAAACCTCGTTTCTGATAAAAAATAATTGACAAAATCTGTTCAGATCAATCTCAGATTAAATACAAGATAAAGCCGCCGCCACATGGCCGCACGCGGGACAGACATACATAACTTCGTTTTAGTTCGTACACTTCATTAATTTGTGCCCAATTGTGTCTAGAAAACAAAATAATAATGCTGAAACTGCTAAAGCCAAAAAAAGAATACTGATAGAAATCAAATTGTTAATAATTACAAATACCTTGATTGGCAAACTATTAAGGTTCGCCAGGCTTAAAACCGGCACACTTTATATGAGACAGAAGATGCTATTGATATTGTCTCAATTTTCTTACACAATCGGTATACACGAGTATACGCTTCTCGCTTCCACGTGCCTCACAGATTCATGACTTCATCTACTTAATCTAAGAATTTAAAGAGTTATTGAGCACAATCATCGATAATGTTTATACCCTAGTCCATAGAAACCTATTTTGCGGGATATACAAACATAAATACAGACAAAACAGCCTCAAGTTTGCTCTGCATCACCTATGAGTGTATACTTTACTATACTTAATCGCATTTTTATACGTTCAGTAGGTTTTGCGTGATGAGCGAAGAGACAGACAGACGGACCAAAATTTAATTATACTATGTTTGAATATCTATACGGATAGCTTCCCATGGTTAATATTTTCGAAAAACGTTCAATGAATAGTTATCGTCCTAGTTACAGTTTTATTATTACAAGTAAAGATTTTTAGCCGTCTGTAAAAACAAACGCCTGACATTTTTTCTTTTTGACTTGAGTATTATTTATTAATCGAAGTTTGGAACCCTAACACTAGAGGTGACTGGTGCGCAAAATAATTTAATGAACGCTGACTATAATGTCTGTTCGAGTGACGCTGACGTTTTGAGTGCTGACCCACTGCTCTCAATCATGTGTTTTTCTAAGCATTGAAGTGAGTGTACGGCCAGTGACGGTCGCCGCGCACGGAGCTGCGAATCTCTGATTTTTTATAAATCCTATTGATGCAACTTCTGCTGGTTCGTAACCTGCACACTCTCAACTCACAGATCTCGCACTACACAGTTTTATATGCGAGTACGGGCCCCACGTGCCATCCTCCATATCATCATGGCATTAGCTGAATGGCTTTTAACGATCGGAATCACGTGTTAGTGATAACAGAGTGCGATGCGATGCCCGATGCGCCCCTAAGCACGGGGATGGACAAAGCCAATTGCCTACACGTGCAAATTTGTATGATGAAAATGGTGTTATCATGACATGGAGCCGATCTGATGATGGAAACAGAATGTGCATCATAGAACGACGCGACGTTGTAAAACGTTGGGATCCTTGGATTGGACAGGCCTTGACGAGGACTTGTCTGATACTAAATTAGGAAAAAAAACTGCAGACAGACTGAGACAGAGAGGACAAAATGTAGCTGGCTCGCTTCCCACGTGTTGTTGTTGTAACAGGAAAACTGCGTTCATAATTATTTGATGTTATACCCGGTCGGACTCGGCAATGGCATGTAACTCAGAGCTCCGTCTAATATCTCTATTATTGCTCGTACAATAATTGCGTTTCAACTGTGTGCATGCAAGTACAAGAGACGTCTTGCGTTGTACACGTATTCCATTACGATTTACCGGTAATATTTCTTTCTGTTAAACACAATGTACCTAACATTGTGTAGCGGTTTAGCGGGTTCGATTCCGAGGTGGGCGAAAAAATTGTTAGTTGTTTCTTGGAATTCTCTGTTAAAATTCTCAGTACGAGTTGCGAGCTGTAAACCCCACCAACTCTCATTAGAATAGCGTGATGGGTCTACGAGGCCTGTGCCCGCAGTGGGATTTTAAAAGGCCGACGACGACTCCGTTGTATACCTAGCTGCATAGAGGGCTGGTGTCGCCCGCGTTGTCATTTGTTTTTGCCCTAAATTATTAGAATATAAACACTTTTAGAAACGTAAATGAAGTAGTTTTTTCGCGCATTACGGTCAAGGCCGAGCTGACGGCAAACACTCGTGATGCAACGCGAACTTTAGTCACGTTATGTGAGCGTTTTAAAAATTTTCAATTGATAACGTCTCTTGCTTCTCATGGTTCGCGAAAAGTTTTGTACGCTGAGAATTATAGCGCAGAGTTTGACTGTGCTCAGCCAGAGTTAGTGTTAAGATTTAGGCGGGCACTGGGCACTGCTCTGCCTCGTCTCAACGGAATCTCATGTCTGAGGCGAGGCTACTCGATAGACCTCGCAGGTAGCGCTAAGCCTTACCCCTGATTTAAGATAGATACATCTCTGAGATACAAATATGACTCATTTCAACTGTTGCTGTTGTATTCAATGTAAGTAGTAAACTTACAATTTGCCTTAAAGCCGTTCAGTAATTTTTGCGTCAATCGCGAACAGAGAGAAAAAAATAAAATAAAAATCAGTTTTTGTTTTCATTGTACATCACGGGAAAACGAGCAGTCAGATCATATAGTGGTAAGTGATTGCCATCGCCCATAAACATCTGCAGCACCAGAGGATCCGCCGATGCGTTGCCGGCTCGACCCATCCTCGTAATCGGTTTCTACTCGGCATCATACCGGAACGTCTAATCGCTTAGCGGTATGTCTCTGTCAGTAGGGCACAGTACGTCGCCACTGGTATATTTTTGCTCAATATGTTAATTACTTTTTCATTACTGCAATCATAATTACCTAGTGACAACTCTATGTAACTGGGGCAACGGCCGGCCTCAAGTTCAGGCAGCTTTCCCAAATAACATGGGATTCCCCATTAAATTATTAACCTGCATTTTACATGACCCGCACATTACTTACGACTCGAAGAGTACGCTCTCCGAATTAAAAAAATACTTTGACTGTATAAGTTACTTGATAAGTTTTAATAGAGCCACTAACACTAATTAGTTATTGCCTAAATATATCAATAAAAAGGCAAATGGGCACTTATTAGCTAATTGTAACTTAAAACTAATTATCAATTAATGATATTATTTTAACGTGATAAATAATGAGCAATGACTTTAAATCGTGTTTAAGTTATGCTGCCATTTTAATGATCGTAAGAGTGGCGAAATCCAAAGAGACGCTCGGATTTTATTTAACTGCATCCATGAGATGGCTTTTTCTCTTGGCGATATGAGGCGATGTAGTTTAGTTTGTTCAATTGAAAGTAATGTATTATTTACTCGTTGTTGTCCGCGGATTCGTCACCTTTTGAATGGTTTTGTTTCAAGATAAAAAGTGGCATCGGTCTCGGATGCCAAATTTGGCAACTTTGTTCAGTTGCGACGTGAAGCCGTGCATAAGCTATCGAAGGTTTGATCCCGCGGGAAGGGTTGACCGGCTGCTGTTTTTTCTTGATAAAACAACCTTTTAGTGATACATAGACATTGGATGGCAATTTGGCCATTTATAATCTGTAGTTGGCCCCGGGCGGGGTAGCGAAGCCTACGAATACGGCCGCAGCTGTGAAAATAGAGGTCGTCCAAATACTGTGAGCAGGCGCTACACGCGGCGCGCAGCGGAGCCCTGAGCGCTTCTCTATTGGGGTGGGCCAGGTGTTGTTAGATGCTGTACATATATGCATTTGTTAGAAACACTCAGGGAGCAAGAGCAGCTTGGTATGTCTATATGCTTTGAAACCCTCATCCTGTGAGGTGGGGTGCCTGACCATGATGCTATCTAGCAGAGTATGACGTATGCACTGGTAGACGCGGGGTAAGTAGCAAGAGGTTGAGGTCTGAGCGCATTCTAAGCAAAACCAGAAACCTATTGTTTTTTTTACCGAAGATAACATAATTATACAGATATAAATAAAGTAAGTAAGTAAGTTTTATACTTAGGTATACTTTCAATGAAAGTGTTTCGAGTGATTAAAATATAATACATATTGGAGTGAGCACAGAGAAGTTATTGGTTAATAAATGTACGAAATCAAATAATGGCTATTTGATTTTTTTATTTACTATCGATTTGTTTTATTTATTATTTTATTCTGCAGTTTTCTTGTAAGAGCGTTTACTAGGTTCACTGACCGTTAGGTTTCAATTTAAAAGCGCGGCGGAGAGCTGTTATGCTCCAAGATTGTTCACAAAAGCAAAGTTCGGGGAACTATGAAGTTTAGGTTCTCGTCTGAACTTACGGAGATAGTCTGTACGAGTGTACGCGCGTGTCGTTCGCAGCTTTGGTAGTCGCTTATGAAGTCAACCATATTATATGTTCATGATGGAGAGCCTGAGATCATTTCTGTGCTACCGGGTTGGGTCATGTCATAATACGCCTACTACTCGTTTATATATTTTATATTTGTATATACATTTTATATTTCATTCACGAGATTTAGATAATCTTACTGTTAATGTCATACTATCTTATTTTCACATAATTATTTCACACAATAAAGATATTTTTTAATTACAAGTTTTAGTATAAAGAACTCTTCTGAAATAATAGTTATTAATACTAATTACACCACTAAACCAGGAAATAAAGAAAACCATAAAAGGCAGGTAGGTAGGTTTCATGCAAAGGCATTGTAAACGCTAGCCAAATTCGCAAAAGCGCTGCAGAAATGACTGAATATTGATAAATCATTCGATTAATTTAGTCTCGAGACTCATAGTCCTTCTATATCACAAAGTTCGCTCAGACACGGACGCGCAGTGCGCACTTTACTTGCACCAAGTTATTAGAAGTAAACTTTATTCAACAAAAACCTTAAACACATTGAAAAATACTCATTATTTGTAAATACGTCAGCAAACTGCCAACAAAACAAGCTTGCTTTATTAAGTAGTATAAGTTAATTCCTTATATTATTTATAGTTTACTCATAAAAGAGGAATTATTATATATTATTTTGTTAAATCCGGTTACCGTGATATAGGAGTTGTGATATACTAAGCCCATTAGGCATATCAGGAAATTGAACCAATACAAACATGGCAGAGCATTCGCAACGCTCGCTGGAACAATAATAGACGGCCATAATATTATTATGTTTCATTTACAAAAAGAACAATAGGCGTCGTCATAAGCACGGGCCGGCTGACGGCGCACACAGCGAATGAAGATGAAGGCGTGGGGATGCTGCTGCGCTAGACTAGACCAGAGAGCTGAGGGCCTTATTGTACATTATGGCCACGTTACTAGCTTGCCTAGTGGAGTGGAAAAATTTAACAATTGGTTACGTTACAAAATTATCGTTGTCCGTCTGAACAGTTCGCGAGGCGCCAGGCTTACTTCAAGTGTTAACAAACATTTTAGAGATTAATCCCAGTTACTCGCGTCAAAGGTGATCGCTTGCGGCTTGAACTGCGGCCAACAGTATATACGAGTACATTATGAACGATGAAGAGTGCGCGTACGACTCATTGCCCATAGCGACTATTGTTAGTAGATGTTAATTATAATGCTTTGTATAAAAAAGTATTTTAGAATACGAGAACATCATAATTGCATCAGCCTGCTACCGGTATTTGATCTCACTCAGTCACCTACAGTTTGGTGTTTCATATTCCATCAGAACTTAACTTTAAGATACTGTATCTTGTAAAGTGTAACTCTATTTTGTTTTTTCCATACCCCTTTTATTTAGTGTTTAATTTTATTTGTGATCGCAGGTTTTGAGCAGCGCCAGTAGCGTCTACAGTCACACAAAAATATTGACCCGCACCACGCCAGCTAGTTCGTTATGCAGTACTCTGAATTAGAGTATGATGAACCGTGCGGTCTGGAGCATAGGTTGGATTTGACCGGTAAAAATATAGGTAAGTATAGCGTTGGACATAGAGTGCTACCGTCTAGCTAATTTGAACTGACTGCTGACCCTGTCAGGGTTGGTATTTCATTAACATGTTTGATATTGATCACACAATAAGCCCCTACGCAAAGAGAGGGTTGTTTTAATTTAGGCCGTCTCGTCTCGTTCAATCACGGGGGTAGATCCCAATTGCATTGCATATGAAGTTACAAATTAAGCGCAGGTACTTATATAACTTTTGTACATTCTCAATTTTGTGTAACGAAATGCTGTGACGTCACACTAAAATTGAATTTACGTCTCTTGTAATAAATAAGCTTCAATGATCCATTAAAATATAATGAATGTGAACTAAACAAATGAAAAACTAACCCTTACTTTTACATTTGAATATCGATCATCGCAAACGAATGCACGTTTTCGAGCTTGGAAATAGTATGCTGACGTATTACACGAGCATGACTGCCGGGCCGAATGTAGGCGGACAAGGAAACAAAAGTAGTATATACCGGGTGGTACCATCTCACGGGCAAACGTAATATAATTGTAATAATGAATGCCTTTATAGGTGTATATACGTTACCTTGCAAGCGTTTCCCGTTCACGCTCGGCCGGCGGCGGCGAATACGACGCCACCTAAAATGTTACACTGATGGATATATGCATTTACATTTCTGCTTCAAATTCGCATTGCATCGCTCGGAACAAAACAATCATTGAAAATATTACGCTCAGTCGTGCTTCGCATACCTCCGGCTGGTGCGCGCCAACTTATACATGTGTGCCCTTAATGATCAATAACGAGAACGCAACAAATATTGTTTCTATGAGCACCGCTCCATCCCCGAGATACTAATTAACAACATGGAAAACCGAAACATAATTTGTATGTACTCATTTAGTCACGTAGGTTTTATAAACAACGTACAGTCAACACTTAAATACCTGTAGTAATCACTAATGTTCATCGCCATTATTTTTATGTCATCATCTTGTTTTTGAATAATAGAATTGATTGAAAATTTGATAAATATATTCATTTAGCACAGTAGTTGGGTAAATACGGATACTATAATGTTATTTTATTGTACATAATCCAATCATTAGGTTATCGAAACATCTACGCAATTGTATCGGCCGATTTCCTCGTACACGAATCTCTGAACTTAACTGGATTGTCAACTTTAAAAATAGTGTCTTCCATTTTTTTGGCGACATCATAGCAAAGTCAAAAAAAATGTACTACAAAACAGTTTGCAATCCCACTTTAATTTTTAATTAATTGAAATTGATTACTGATACCGTATATGTATTAGTTGACGGACTAGATAGGGACAAGGGACTTCTGACTTAGTTCTGCTATTTTTGAAAAGCAAATGGCAGGAATAAATAAGGCTCGAAAAACAGTGATACCTAAACATCTTCTAATTAAAATCACGTCCTAAATAACTGTTTGGTCAGATAATTTGGACCTTGAGTGCAGAATTACCATGTTATTAAATATAATAACGGATATAATATTAATTATATTCATTCTTCAAAATCAAACTTTGCCAACGGGGTGAGATGTGATGCAACATGGCGTTCAAAAGTATCATGTCATCTCAAACTGCCAAATCACTAGATGCGGATGTGTTGAAACGGCCGCTTATGTGTTCCTGATCGCGTGTCTCTCGATTATGTTTTGAAGCCGCACGGCGAAAACATTCAAGTGTTGACGCGTCATAATTAAATAGAAATTGAAATCTTTATTTGAAGAGAGATCTTTATTATTTCGCTACAAGCCCACCGTCCAAACATAGAACGACTGCTTGTTGTGATCTATCTACTCGTATCATTTACTTACTACTCGTATTTGCAACAGTACATGCGGTTTTTTCGCGATTTTTTAGGTTCTCGTTAATCCTGCAGGAGCCAGAAAGGAGGTGTAAACAATCTCCCTTCCTAATTTCTATCAAATCAGTTTAGTTGTTTTTACGTGAATAAATAATAAACATCAATACATATATACAATTAAACTTGCGCGTTTATAATATTAGTAGATAATGATGACTTAAACATACAATGCATCGTACGTTTAGAACTATTTGGTGTCGCAATAATCAACATTGCAAGATTCGTTACGTTCTGCGATGTCGCCTGCGGTAGCGCAATTCGTTAACGATGTTGACTGACAATATCGATCAGTCAGTCGGCCGCGAACGTAACAGCGATCCAAAAAACGTCAACTGACGTAAACGAAAGTGGAAGCCGTGCTTTTAAAACTTTATCAGTTTCCTTTTGTTTGCGTGTAACGGACTACAACTTTTTGCAAACTAAAACTTTCACTGCACATTTTCATCGCGGACAGTGACAGTGAATGCACGTACTCGTGCAGCTGAAAGAGCAGCCTTCTTATTTGTTGTCGCCGCGTCCCGCCGCCGCCGGCGGTGTCGTCGAGATATTTGGCATCCATGTAGTTTCGGGGTCTTCCCCTTCCTGTTTTTGATTTTTGTAAATACCGTCATTTGTGCTGATCCGTTGTGTGTGTTGTGATTTTTGACTGCACCCGTATTCACGAACATTACTTAAGACTTCTCAAAGCGTCCGAACGATGGAGTCTGGTGATATTACATGCACCTTCGCATTTCAGCCTCGCTCGCCTGTAGCATCTCGCACGTTCAATCCTTCAGTAACTTAAAAACTGAAACCCTTCTTACTATTAACAAGCGCCTGTTTATCTGGGATGGAATGTTCGTAAATCCTTTCTATAATATTACAATGTCTTGAATATCTATCAATAGCAGTTGTGATGATATACATTTAGTGAGATAATCATCTTTACCATAGGTATATATAGCACACCGATAGCCTCACAATTAGATACATTCAAAGTATTTAAGTCACCAGGACAGACCTTTTAAATCAATGAGGTATGTTCTTTTCATAATTCGCCACCAGCTCTTGGACTAATTGAATTTTAGTGAAATAACGCGACACACATTCCGCGCCGGCATATCTAAGTACCCGCTTATTGCGCTCCACAGAACCCTCCCTCCCGCAGTGACGGGCGCCACTGTCTTCACTCATACACTCGCTGATACTCGCAACTACACGCACTAGGTGCATGAGGTGTGTCAAAGGTTTGCTGACATATCTAGACACCACTTCCTACACAAGTATACCCCCGTGAGACAGGGCGTCCGCTGCAGTATTTTAATTTCTGGCTGGAGGCTTCGGCCGCGGCTAGTTACTTACGGCTTAGTTAGTTATAGGGTAAGCCCTATACTAACATTAAAGCATACCGCCAAGTTAATAAGTATGAAGCCGAGTACAAGTTGTTGAGGATGATGGATCCAGCCAGCAATGCGCCAGCGTCTCCTGTGCTGCTGCAGAGTCATGGCCGACGGTGAGCACTTAACATCGGCCCGCGATGTCAATATATTTCATAAATTTCTTCTTCTTCGACTTCTTTTCAGGGCCCGATTTGTATGAAAATGTAAGACTATAAAATATGGACTGTTTCAATTTATCGGCGGATGTCTTTTCGAACGCGTACTCCATAAAAATGAAATGTACCTACACTGCTTGTCTTCTTGTTATCGCTGAGGGGAAAGTGTATTTTTGAATGAATGACAATGTGTTAGTTAATCTTTCTCCGCCGTGAATAGTAATTCCTATGTAGGCATTCATTTAAGAAGGCCCGACCTTGAATATGAATACAACATAAGATTCGCATTTATACCACCTGTACGGTGAACGATGATTGTATTAAAACGTCCGTTCCGTTTGCTTTATCACGCAATTAGTGTAAAACACTGGAACCATAAACGGCCTGGGCACGTTTTGTTTGCGTTATCGACTTATAGTTGTCATGAATCTGTCACTTGTGTTGCGTACAGAGTTCATAACTTATAACAGTGATAATAAGTTGCAGTGTCTACATCTCAGCGGAGTTCTCTTAAACAGACAGGCTCGTTTGCAAAACCTGTGCATTCGATTTGTATTTGGCCTTCGGAAATATGATAGTGCCTCGTAGTGCCCCTTTTGATTAGTCGGCTGCCTTCAAGGCTACGGCGTCCTCTTCATGTAATTTCTATCTTCTACTCGATTCTTTTTCATCTTGTATCTCAAGGAGCGTTTTGAATTCCTTGCACATCTCAGCGTTCCTTGAGAGAAAATAAGCTTAGAATGTTAAGATGTAACTCTCAGAGCTATCCGGCGTGCTTTACTTCGAAAGCAGCTCCGCGCTGGAATGCTCTCGCTGGAAACATTGTCTGTCACTATAACATTGTGTTCATATTTGTATGTATCTGTTGTAGAAATCATGGACTTATAATAGTTTTTCGTAGAATGTAGTTATAAGTGTATTTATATATAAATAACTGGTCCGATTTTCATTTGATAGGGCTTTGCTTTCATATTTTGTATTTTTTTCATTTCTATATTATGTATCGACTTAGTTCGAGTAAAATTCAAAAACTCAAAGATGGACGGATCTTAGAGTCCCAGGGTGCTGGAATGAAGCCCCGCACCGATAAATGCAGCGTCGGTAGACCCTCAACGAGGTGGACGATGAAGTCCGACGCGTAGCCGACCGGCAGGGAGCCGGCTTTGGAACTGACTGCAATTGAAGTCTAGGAGTGGAAGTCAATTGGTTGCTATGATGATGATGACGCAATTCCTACTTAGTTTCTTGATCTGGTGATGAGAATACTCAACATACGGAGAGATGGCTATGTAGCCATACCCAAAACCGCCAAATTGTACAATGTATTATTAAATTTATTTATTGAATAGAGTAAGCACTCATCATCGCCAAGTCTGATTTCTGTTCTCAGGTCGGGCCAAATACTTGTATACCTACTATATAACCATCCCGTTCAACGGCATCGGTCATATTTGAACCGACCACAAAAAACCGAGGAGGATCTCAATTTCTAAGAAACAAGTATCTGTGCGTTAGTGCCGGTTCATGTTCTGCTCACTCGATGATCGGACACTTTCACTATTTATTGGACTTTATATTTTAACGTCAAAAAACATGTTTTTTTATGACTTTACCTACTGTATCATCAGTATCATTTATTAACGAAAATTTAATTGACGTCATGATATTATTTTGTGATCAAATGACATGCTCGTGTCGATGTCTTGCGCAGTCACACTTGTATATCGATGATATATTATATTATATGCCAAATATTTATTCCCTTGTTATATTTTGACGCCACATGTTACGCCTGTTCTATTAGCTGGGTCGTCATAAATCCGGTAAGCAACAAATCCAAGAACAATTACGAACTTAATCAGCTGTTTTTTATCTGTCTCTGCGATACTGCCGCGGAGTAGACAATGGACACTAATTATATTTATTAGTCATACAACAGAGCTATAAATGTCCGGCCCTTGTAAACTTTGCACATAATACTGCTGGCGAGATTTTTCCAAAACTTTACGAAACACCCCACATGTTTTGCTTTCCTTCCTTTTTTAATACAAAATATTCCATGATAACATCATCTAATTATTTATGATGCACAGTTACAACAGTATAATCATCATCATCACGATCGACACATGCCGGCTCTCCTCTCAGTGTGCGGCCATAGTCCACCACGCTGGCCATGTGCGGATCGGCGACTTCACACGCCTTTGAGAACATTATGGAGAACTCTCAATGCAGGCAGAGGGATGCAGGTTTCCTCAGATGTTTTCCTTCACCGCGAGTGATATTTTAATTGCTTAAAAACGCACATAACTTCTAAAAGCTAGAGATGCGTGCCCCGACCACTCTGATTAGAAGGTGGACGTCCTAACCACTAGGCTATCACAGCTTTTACTGGTTATTAATCGTATAATACCCGGTAGTTATTTTCTAATAATCAGGCATGTGAATAGAAGTTGGAATTAATTTTTTTGTCAGATACTTAAGATGAGAATGAATTTCCGTAATGACTACCTAAGACTAACCCGACCTAAGACTGTGTAGAGTCGTCACTCACCGACGTGTGACAGAGTGGAGTGTGCACTCTCTGAGCGGTTCAGCCGCAGCACAACATTCAGACAACGAGTTTCAGTCACGGACGTAGCTGTGACAAATATGCCTCAGTGATGACGTAGTCTAAAATGGCTGCGGGCTAACCTGTCAGTGGTATGGTAAGCCCATACTTCTGATTGGCTTCTACGCGACGTCGTGCCGGAGCGCTTAATCGCTTGGCGACACGTCTTTGTCGGTAGGGTGGTAACTAGCCGCGGCCGACACCAACTTTGTAATACAACAGCGCGCCACGGAGGCCGTCAAGCCTTAAGCAAACCCATATCAAACTGCCAGAGCCCATGCCAGGGTTGTGACATGCAGACATATGACACAATATAGAATTATTGGCTTCCACAGAAGGCAACGCTTTATTACTAGTATTTTTTATACTAGGATTTTTTTTAAGAAAGTTTTTCAACAACACCAAGCTGTTCTCACAAATGTTTAAATTTCTCCGAACCCTTCCGGTTATGCATTGCTTTTGTGCATGTACGAAGTGCACGCCACTGTAAGTACGTAAATTTACTTATCGCATACCGCGATCTACGTGATTAAAACCAACCATTTTAGAGCTACGACAACAATAACTAACAGGTGATTCTTTTAACGTGTTTAATAATAAAGTTATCTTGTTGCATCCATGACGCTTTTTTTTTTTAGGAGCGGACTTTGATTTTCGATCAGTCAAAGTTAGTGTCAAAAGGAGCCGGCTCACGCTAGCTTCGTCGGTTTATTAAAGATCCCCGAGATCCGTTAGCTATCCCATATACAAAGGGTATTTTAAGCCACACGAGGACGGCAAGCGGTGGCTTTTCCAGGAAGAAAAGTAACCTATCTCCCGGCCTCCTGCCATTTCTAAGTAAAACTGGATCAGGAACATAGATGAATAAACAAATAAAGAATTAGACAAATAAATAAACAGATAACTTTCGCATTTACAATATTAACATGGATATTTGAGTCGTTAGTTTTGCCGGGTTATAATTATCATATTATGCCCATCTCCAAAATGTTCGGGAGAGGGGCAAATTTGAATGGACAAGCATCCAGCTCCAACTTGCAAAATTTTCTGACTGTCTTGATTGTTTCGATGATGATGATGATGATGATGATGATGATGACTTAGATATTAAAAATAAATATTAGAAAAAAGAAAATATTTCATTGTTTCGGAAACAAAACATTCGAAAAACTTTCAATTATAATATTTCAGATTTAAATTTTAGTAAGGGTTTTGATATTTGAATAGATGTTTTCCAGATTGTATGAAACTTGCCATTCCGAAGCCGCTGCCCGACGTGCCGGTCCGTCGAAGAGCTCTAATCATATTATTATATAATCTCTAGTTGTAACGGATTGCCCCAAAACATTCAATCTACACAGCCAAGTACCCGCGTAAAGTGAGGTTACTGATTAAATAAAAACTCCTTGCCGAAGAACGGTGAAACAATACCCCTCCAGTTTAGTTGTACCAGCAGCCGCGCACTTCGGACTCATTCGCTATACTGACCGCGCCCGGGATGCCCGCGCTGATGAAGAGCGCCAGCGTGTCCGGCCAGGGCAGCAGCTTGTACTGCTCCCACCAGCGCTTCACCACCAGGCTCACGTAGAAACCTAGCACGAACGACATGGGGATGGACTCGCTCTGCGCGCCGAAGTACTGCCGCACCCTCTCGAATATCCTGTTGGCAAACAAACCTCGGCTGAATGATATTCAAATGTTAAAAAAGTTATAAAACGCATCACCCCATCGAACATACCTGCCTACCTAATATTATATTTATATGTACACATTTTATATTTTACCACTTGACGTTTTCATTCTCTGACCCAACTATCATGAGGTTCAACGAGGCAGTTTTAAGGCAATTTATTCCTTTGTTGGTATTATTGGATTCGCCGTTAACTCTGGATCGATAGATAGTTACCATCTGTTTCGTCACAGGCCCTCGGCCGGAATACCGATAGCATGGCATGGCTTCGTCGCAGCCGAGGGCGGTACGCGGGGTAGTTACCTCTGCTGCGGCTCGGTGAGCGCGAAGCGGTACACGAGGTTGATGGTGTAGTAGAGCGTGAGGTAGGCCAGCAGCTCGCGCCACACCAGCTTGTACACGCTGCCGCGCCACCTGCCACAACCACCACAACAATTCTGAATTCAGGAATAGTGGAACAGAGGAGCGCTTTGTGTTCCGACGACCTCCGAGGCGCATGGTGCGTCTTAAAGTTGGAAGGTCCTGGGTTCCTGACTGCTCGGAGACTGCATCATCAATTACCGCCAGGTGAAATTGCACTCATTATAATTCGTGGTTACATACAATCATAAAAAGTAAGGTTCCGGTCTTTGTTTAACAATATTATAGAATAGAATCCATGTCTGATGCACAATACTTGAGGCAACTTTGATACAAGTAGTGCTTCTGCCTACCAAGTAAAATAGATACAAGTATTTAGAACCTATGAAGTGTACTATCTGTACTTATCTTGTACTCTATCTGTTTATGGGGGGGAGGTTTTTTAGGAGTTGGCACACTAGGATTCAGGATAGATAAACCAAAAGGATCCAATTGCGCAAGTTAAGGAATATTTCATTTCATCGTGACGTTGAACTGAAATTTGAACCTCCGAAAACGATGCAGGCAGAACTGCGCCTCTTCCGGCGGGGTATGTGGGACTCCCACTCCCCCTAAAACCCAGTGTGGATCACAAGGACGCACGCGCTCTCGTCTGCAACTCAGCCAGCGGCTGCCGGTGTTGGGTGATGCAAGTGAAACCTTTAAAACTCTGGGTTAGTTTCGAAAAGGTCCACTTGTTTCTTGGGCATAACGCAAGATTGTTGTTTTTGTGGATTCGATCCGCATTGCACAGCGACGCCCATTTGAGCCCAAAGATCCCAACTGGCAAATCCCGAGTGCTTTGTCAATTTGCGTTAGCACCGTTGTCGGCGGCTGTCGGCGGCGGTCGGCGGCTGTCGGCGTGTCGAGTAAGAAACATTGAAATTTCAATCTATTGTCAAAAGATTTTTTTAAATGAGAGTAAATGCATACCTTTTGTATCATTTTTATCACTTTATACACTTTTATAATAAAAAATACTTGGAATAGAAAATGTAATTAAGAGTTTTCTGTTCTGCACACAGCACACGCGGACATCACGACCAGGCAGAACTAGTGACGGACGACCAGCCATCAGTTAACTGACGAGAGAGTTGTTACTAAGCCGTTTCTGCGGTCGCAGCACAAAGCGACTCTTTCATTTACCTAAAGGCGTGCCACTTAACCTGATTGACATTGAATACGAAATTAAGCTGGCCCCGTAATGCGCTGTCTACACGCGTCGTTCGCGAGCGCGCTGCTCGCTCGTCATCAAAAATTTACGTCGCGACCAGAACACCAACAATCGGAAGCGGTTCCGTATATTTAGGATTCCGGCACAGACTGGATACGACTGGGCCTCAAAGTGCTTCAGGCGCAAACGCCGACATCACTTTGATGGCCTTCGCACAGCATTGGAATGAGAGCTTTATGTTATGTGGCCGGCTGGCACCATCGTGTCGATTTCAATGTGCGGTGGTGTATTACACGAGCAGCGAACACGTTGCACACGCGTTAAACACTTCAAAATACACTCCTCACATTATATAAATCCCATATTTCAATGTTTTCGTCTGAATGGAGTAGGTGTCGCGCCGCCCTCGCGGTGCGGTCAAACGACGCGTCTGGATGCGGCGTCAGGGGGCCAGCTGAGGCGATGGCTTTTAATTATTAATCTCGTATTCGATGTCCACCAGGTTCAGTTTAGGCAAATGAAAAATTCTGATCCGCTCGGGGAAACGGTAATAACAATTCTCAGGTCAATTAACTAATGGATGCTTATATAACAGATATATAGAACAGATTATCGATGTGTTTGTTTTTTTACACCACTGATATTCCAGTGTGCTCCAAAGTAAACGCGACATGATGTGTGTACGCGTAATTTAAAGTCAGGCTCATGTAAATAAATCTACTAGGCTAACGGTCGGCCGGCTTTAAAATACGTACAAATACACAGGAACTACCTTACATCGGTGGTGACTGGTTTGGATTGATAACGGAGACGAAACAAACAAAATTGTAAAATCTTTCATTGGACACTCGACTATTTCTACTGAAGATCAGGTGTGTGACAATTATGTCTTTGGCTGACAAATAAGTTTTTCACTTTTGCAGACGAACTTATGTTACTAATTGATTTGGTGTTATTTTAGACTAGATCGTGCCCGCGACGTTGTCCGCATAGATAAAGTGGCTTTAAAAGTTGCTGTAAAATGAGGAACGTTCCGCTCCCATTTTCTGTCACTTTCCCAACATATGTTCCATAAAAGTCACGTCGCAGTTGTTTTGAACGTGACGTATGCAGCACACTCAATGCGACAGCGTGGAGTCGCGCTGAGCTGAAGTTTGTTGACGTAGAGCAGACGCTGAGGGCGCGGCGGCTCTCAAAGGAAACACGTGATGTTGTAACCTTACCATTTATACCATATCAACTCCCAATAGGTACAAAAATTCTCGGTCACACAGAGGCCGTATTAGAATCCAGTTTTGTATTCATCGAGAAACCAAGAATTAAACGAGTTCCTATGTCCGCGTATGCCTAAAATTCAATATGCTGATTTTATAAACGTTAATATTCTAACTATATATAAACTTACAGTTAAATAATACGCATGTAAGTTTTATAAACGTATTTTCCTGTGAGGACTATTAAATTTAATTATTTTTTTTTATAATGAAATAGGACTAGAATGAAGAAATTATAATTATTTAGTCTATTTATTTCAAAGTGCCGTCATCGGATTGCGTGTAACTAACTGCGAAATGCATTTTATACATTTTCATACACTTTTTTTACTGTTAGGATTAAATTCATAAATGGAGTGTCTTATGATAGTATTGTCGTCAATGAGGTCAGATGCGATACTGAGTACCAGTTAAGCAAAGGTATCGTTCCAAATGAGATTTCTTAATGGTTGCATTTCTATTAATGCTCGTTCATGGCAGGGTCACAACTGTTTAGAGCGCTCGAAATCAGTTAGAGCTATTGCTTTTTAAGTCCTGACTTTGCCGACAGTATTCTCACTTATTGATATGAACGTAAGGAATACCATCATGAACCAAGTAATCTATCCTGTATACCGAGCCATTTTATAGTAACTCTACCAAAAAGCAGGAAATAAAATATTGTACAAATGTTGGGTATCTTTGTGTAACAATAAACTAACCTAACGCATGTTGGAGTTGGAGAACAAGTCAACTAAATTGGAATCTAAAATTATATTTGTGATAGGAACCTACTTCATAATGTACTAAATATTAAGAAATTGTTGATAATTAGTTAAGTATTAACGTAGTTTATTGTATAGTAATTGAAATATGTTAATTGCCTTTTTCTATATTTGGGTTTTTAGTTGATTTTTCGTTGTAAGGTTTATATAGGAATTCTTATGTAAATATATCCAACTTGCGTATATAAAGTAAATGATCTTAGCGGCCGTATACTACATGGACTGAGTATTTTGAATTAGGTCGAAGGTGTCCCAAAACGAAATATGGTCAAACCTCTACACTTCATAAACTTAACAAGTTTTAAACCTAGATCTTACTAATATGTCTAGAACATCCGTATGTCTGTTACAAACTGATTTAATCATCGTATCAGGTTCAAGTACCGAAAAACTCGAGAAAAACTGGAAACAAAATGAAAGTTTCCTTTTGTGGCTTAAAAAAACAGTCAACGAATTGTTTTTATATATATTTATATACATATATATATATATATATTGTTTAATTTTATAAACGTGTTTATTTTGGACTACTACTTTGTGTAAACTGGTAAGGTTTCAATTTAATTGGCGCATTTATCAAGTTTTCAGAATAGCAATCTCGAAGGTTCCGTATCTAAGATCCCTATTAAGGTAATGTAAGAGAACCTATACTTATTTATGTTTTAACTGGCTTCTACGCGCGACTACGTCTGCATGGACTTCAGAATTACAAAAAAAAAGCTACGCTCAATAACAGTTTTAAATCTTCCCACGGGTACTATTTGAGAGATCGTTATAGAAAATACATGTCCTTTTCCATAGCATAGGTGGCATGCATAACAAATTTCAAAGATGTCTACCCGCGGCTTAGCTCGTAAACCACTTTCAATTTTCCCTCGGGAACTACTTAAGGGATCGGGATAAAAGCTAGCCTTTGTTCTTTTCCATATCAAAGGCTACATGCATGCCAATAAATATCATCCAAAATATATTCATCAAAACATATCATCCAAATCCTTTCAGCCATTTTTCAGTGATTTATTCACATTTATAATATTAGTAGGATTATTGGACCGCCTTTCACGTAACAATGTTAGGTGCGTAATTTACAAAGTGCTCGCGTATACTATTTGCAATAAACGGTAGATATCCCTAATTGAGTACGGAGGTTTCATCAGCGCATTTAGGTTTATCGTGTCGGAGTTATGCATTAAAAAAAAAGTCTGCATTACTCTTCGATCCCCAAACTATCTCTATGCTCATATATCACGTTTGTTCGTTGCCTTAATTTGATTGATTGATTAAATGCAAAACAACTAACACTATCATCATAATAGCAATCACGCTACACATAAGAATAAGTGACATTTTTGAGTTTCCATTTGATTGATTGAATTTTTGATTGAAATTGAATTACGTTCGTCAAATTGTTTAAAAAATAAATCGAGTTTCGGCTATACTATGACAATAATTTTCAAAGCGAGACTTTACAATAGTTAATCGCTAGTATATAATGCAGAATTGGGCATCGTAAATATGTTTAATAACGTGGCCTTGGCGAAACCTTGCCAAACAAGTACCAGGCCAATAATTCGCAAGCCTACTGAGAGCGGTATCATTATCAATTCCAGACACACACACTCGTTGTGATCGACGCGCATTGACTAAAAGTAAGAAACGTTTTAATTATCCGGCCGACGAAGCAAGTTCTCCCAGTTTACTTGCTTATGGCACTATATTAGCCAGTTCGTCTTTTCTTTAAACGCTGAAAATTACATGTACGTGGGACTCCCCGGCCACAGGAATACCCACTACAACTCAGCGATGCTACGCGACGGGAACGCCCGCGCCCTCGACCGCAACCATACAGTCCAACTCACTTAAAGCTAACACGAACAATTTTCCGCATTGTTTTTTAATCCTATTTTATACTCCCACATTTTTTTCAATTAACTGGAGAGCTGTAAGCTGTATCTCTTATAATCATACGACCAATTGACCGCGTTTACGGACAGTATTTAGTGAAACCTCTTTGTAGAGTATCAATCACTAGTGGCGTCTATTTTATTATATGCATAAAAGCAGTGCATACTTCAGGAGCCTCTGGACTAGTTAAAAGATATTTATGAGGACACCGTGTGTACTCAAAAGCACTACTTTAAAGACCTATATACGAAATGTTTTTTTTCTATATTGAATCATATGTCTGTTTACTCTGGTCGAGAACTGATACTCAGTGCACGCCGACTAGCACCAGGGTCTTCTTTAAAAGGTCTTTGTATATGATCCCATAACTCCGAAAACTTAGAGGAGCGTGCCTATAACTTTTCTCGAGGGACTCTAAATCGATCCGACAGGAAGGCCGAAGACTAAAACCGCTTCAAATCAAGAAGTATTTATGAATGCTGGCCTAGACACGTCGCCTTCATACATATTCATTATCTTATTATAGTTTGGTGATAACTAATGAATGTTAACATGAAAACTAAAACAACGAGCTCTTACAAGAAGACCACAACAAGCTGGGCCGTGCATGTTTTTTTTGTTATCATAATCTCACATTTTATTTTTACTTTGTTTTGATTGGCTTGATTATTGATGATTTATTTAGCTATGTGTTTTATATTGCTTCAATTTTATAACTTAGGATCCTTGAACTCCGAATTAATTGATCAAAGTCTATCTTAGTTGTAATAACAGATTCCGTCAGCTCGTGTACACGTATGTTCAAGACCTGACTAGCTCAGTTGTATGTACCGTTCGGTGCTCGTACGCAAAATAAACAAAACAAATAACTAGTGTTACAACTGTAGTTCTACTAGGCTAGCAGCGCCAGCCGCGGCGTCACAGTCATGAATCACATTTGGTAACCTAAATTTCAAAATTGATCTTAGTTTAAGAAGCTTCTCTTCTACTAAGACTAAGAAAAGTGACCCGCCTGGTCATTAGTTGCCGACTGACGCGTTCCCAGCGACAACTAACAATTGAACCACAAAGCATCATCAGCCCCAGTCTGTTAATATTCCACTGCTGACAAACATAACAGTCTGTGGCCAAAACTGACATCATGTCGAATATACCACACGGTTTTTAGAAATAAAACCGGATGCTTTCGTCTCAATTTGCATGAGGAACCATCATGCTAAACCATCCGTCAGCAGCTTAATATCCCTGACTACTAGAGCCTCGGTCACGAATTTACGACACTAGTTCCGAGTAGTGTTTTATCAAGAAATTCAGGGCTAACGAATTTATATTCGTGTGTTTAGATTATGCGCTTAACAAAATACATATTAGAACGTCGGCTTCTGCTTCGCCGTCGCAGTCGTAACTGTCGTCCGTTGCGGTGCTGAGCTGACTGCCAGCGGCGGCGGCGGCCCCGGGCCGCTTCCTGGCGGCGGCGCGAGTCACGGCCGCGCGTCACACTCAACTTTCGCCAGGTTTCGTTGTCACGGCTAGCGTGTACGGGCTGCGGCTGCGATTCTGTGATAAATTGTCGTCGGCGAGTTCACCGTACTTTTTTATTCAACATGTTTGCCCTTGAATGTAATCGAGTGACTGTCAGGTTGTAGCGGCTGCGGTGGGGACGGCAGTTATGTCAAACCCTTACCTCACGCGGCATTGTATTATTCGTACTGAATATATACGTGTTGACACGTCTTCGTCGGTAGGGTGATAGCTAGCCGCGGCGGAAGCCTCCCGGCAGAACAATACTCCACAGTCTGTACATATGTCCACAGGTTTCTTTGTTAGTATTATAATTAAATCATCAACCGTTGAGATGATTCGATCAATCTCGCGACATCAATCAAACCAACGACTAGCACGAAAAGTGTCACTATTTAGCTGTGATACTTATATTATTCGCTACTTTTACAAAAGCCAGCTACCAAAAGTCACACGCTTAGGGCTGAACGCTTCAGAACTAGCGCCTTACAAATACATTTTGAAACACTTCTTTGGGATTCTCTCGTATTTGTGGTTTGTAACTTTAAGACTACTATACGGCTACATGGGACGAGGGATAGAATTAAGCACATTTGGGCACGCCTTCAAGTGTAGTACAAGGATTTTTTTCCCATGATTCATTTTAAAAGGCTGCTAAAATGCAAAGGTCAGTGTTTTATTAGCGAACTCGACGACGATATAAAGTATTGAAAATAACATGTACGAAGGCAGACATTGAATATCGACACTAAAGCGCGCTGGACAAAATAAATAGCATTGGTCACCTCGGCTCGACTCCTGCAAGGCCAAAGAGACCACCGCGGCGGCGCCCGCAGCCGCTGCCGCGCTCGATTACTGTTCCTAGTGGGAGGTACCTACGACTGGGGCCGCTAGGTAAGTGTTTCTTTAAGAATGTCATCAAGAGCAGTGTCATGTCCGTACCACGATGCAATATGAGACACTGTCAAATATTACCATTTTTAAGACGGAGCGAAAAAAAAGATTACAAATTAAATTCGATTTTGTTAATTTTTATTATTTGTTGTTATGGCAACAGCAATACAGTGAAATTTTCAACTCGCATATTTCACGAGTCCCTCTGTCAGTCAGCAGACGGGCGCGGGGCACCATTACATGTACGAATGAAGGTTATCCGAAATAGGAAAACGTCATCAAAGAAACGCGGAACCGCTAGAGATCTGTGCACCATAGACAGCGGTGCAGATTTGACGGCGATATCGAGTTATCAAATAAGAAACAGCAACATTCAACAGTAAGTTTACTTGAACTTGCAAACTAGTTACAATCTGTCATCATATTTGTGACATCACTGTCACTGGCTCCTGCCAAAATATACGTTTTGTATGACCACTTGTGGGAAAAGTTACTGAATCAGCCTGTAGGTCGAATTGATGACCTTATTTTGATTGGTTGAAAGGTTCTTGGAGAGTAACATTGAACGTGGAGCTGACGACGTGAAAATGTATTGAATTAATTGCAGACATGCCCCTGCTGATAGGAATAAGTATGTAAGCACGTCAGTATCGTTAGAACAGATCTTTTATAAATAATATAATAGATGTTCAATCAGTCGTTAAGGTATTTATGAAAAATAAGAATTTATCCACGAACTTGATGTTTATTTATGTTGCCTCGACTGGCTAATTTGTTAAACAAGAACACTCATCACATAGCCATCCGTGACAATTTGCGTTTTTTATTTAAACTGTATAATACTGTAAAAGGTATCCTATACTTACTTGAAATGAACAAAATTGTAATCAACTATTTGTAATTTGTTCAATATAATGTTTACATGTGCAGGAACCTAGCTAACCTAGCCCAAAACAAGTCCCTATAGGTACTTGTGCGTTCACGGCCAAAGAGAATATAAACACTATATTTTTATTTTCTTGAATTATTAATACAAAACGAGTTGTTCGAGTGATTCCCAAAAAAAAAATAATGCCTCATTCCATTAAAATCAATCAAATGAAATCATGGACAAATAAGTTATAACAAGCACAAATATATATATATATATATGAAATTAAATAAGGTTTTTGTTGCCATATTTTGACCTGATCCTTTTTCCTTAGAAAGAAACAAACATCGGCTTTTTATATTATATATATAGTTTATTATTTTATTGATTTGTTCAGAACACTTACTACACACTCGTTTTCCGTTAAGTATAGCACACGCATAATAACATACAGCGACGTCAATTACCAGTGCGCTTTACATCACTCAAGCGTACTCGTACATGTAAACTAACTCGGCAATTAAATCAAAATACTATTTACTGTAGGTTATTAAAAATAACTTTAATCTTTTTTAGTAATATCGTTAGTAGGTACAGTGGGATTCTTAAAAACGACTTCAGGAAAAAGAGTTTAATGTTTTCTGGGTTTTCTTTAGAGCTTCGGGTGATACATCGCTAGACCATCACTGGGCCGATACATTGATAGTTATTGAGTTTTTCTGTCTCATTAGTCTTATCAACCGATTACCAGTCCACTTTTGGGGTACGGGTCTCCTGTACGCAATGTTGAAACAAAAGAAAAGGGAAAATTTAAAATTTCCTCAATTGAATTATGACGAAATGTCACGTGTGCCAAATTCGGTCCCCCACTACACTTCCACCCCTCCATATATGTTTGCATTAAAAAACTCGCTAATCTGTGAGACAAAAGGTTCTGTTTCAAAAAAAAAATAGACAAGAAGGTTACCTACCTACTCGAACATCACGCTCTACGACCATTGAGCAACAATGGTAAAATGCGGATCATGACTTGTTTTAGATATACAATTACTCGGCTAATCCTCTTACAAACTTTTTCAATTACACAACTGACTGACGAATCACATAATGGAATTGGTTTTTCCATTGTGAGTTTAGAACCCTAAAAACTGTTAAATGTTACCAGCAACAATGACTTACTCACTAAACAGGGCAAAGGAGCCGCAATAAAAGCGATGTTTAATAAACTGGCACAAAAGTCGCACGTCACAACACAATGATACCGTCCCAACGCCGAGATCGGAGGCGCTATTGTGTTGCGGATGACGTCGAGTAGATCCCTCCATTGCATTCATATACAACTAAACAGCTGTTCGAGATGCGAGCGCTCTGCGCGACGCCTGCATCCGCGATTCATGGCCGGCTGCCTAGCCTCTGGTGTTCCAACAACACCACACTCCTCCTTGGGACTTACTTGCAAAGGATCCTCCAGAAACAACCGAAACTGCTGCCGTTCGGAACTTCACCAGCATAAGAAATAGTCATATCTGTAACTTTGGGTTTGGATACAAAAAAAGGAAGCTATTAGATTAATATTTATTTATACACACACACGTTTGTAGTCGCGAGCGCGGCGCGGCACACGCGGAAAATTAAATACGCCTTTTAGAAAGTAATAATAACAAAGTTTCGTGTAGCACAGCCTTTGTACGAAAGGGAAGAGATGTTTGCAGAAGGGCGCACCGCAATTCTGTTACATTATGGTGATGTGTAACCGCACCCGACCCGACCAGTGGGAAGTACGCGAGCGTCAGGCGCACGCGAGCACCCACCACGACCACGGCGTTGACTGCGGCCCGCCCCGCCACATCGATGCGCGCTGCGATATTACTACGTTCAAGTCAAACTGGCTGCTCACTGGCGCGTGGAGTTGCGCGGGCGCAGGCTCCACGGCGAACCGGTGGCTCGTTGGCCGCGACCGCCGCTAGATGGCGTTGTTCCTAAACTCTTTGTTCGAAACCTCAGCCAAGAAATAGAATAAAAAAAACTCGTTTACCTTTAAGTTGCGTTGCCCAGCTGTTATTTATATGAAAACTATACAGAAAGCGGGCTGCTCCGTCGCGATGCTCCGTCTGCTGAAACTGTCATGTGGACAAGCGAATTGCCAAACTGTCGGCATGAGGTTTGGCAAAGTGGAGTTTTATCTGAGAATTACTCTCCAGTTTGTAGCTTCATTTCATGCAGCTCGTTACTAAAATGCTCGTATTGACTTCCCAAAAAAGAAAATCATTAGAACTTTTTCCCAAATCGCCTCACACAGCACGTTTCACACGTTTTTCCATTTCATTTTCAATACAAAAACAGTCAAACTTCAACTCAAGCAAAACCAAATGACTAGATTTCAATCTTCTAATAGTACAAAACTTTGATAGACATTTGTTATGCACGCCCGCGAAGCGGTTATTTGGCGCGAGCGCTTACATCGCATACCGAGCGAGCGCTCTCACTCCCTTCTTTCGTGGAAATAGTTTTGTCACCGTATTATGTGTTTTAATAATTTTTAAAATCAACTACCTAAGAAAATGATAGACTTTCTATCATTTAACCAGAAAACCAATTAAAATATAATCAATCAACGTTTACTCTTCCGTATAAATAAACAGAGAAGGAGACTGACTGATCTCTCAACGAACAGTAGTAGGCAGGTCCACCTGCAGATAGCTTTTATAATGCAGACGGAGGCTATCGTGGCAAAGGAGAGAATTAGCTTCACTTATAACAGAACATTGTACATTGTTAGAAATAATATAATTTTAATTAGTGACTCAATTACTTTTTGGTTTTTACCTTAGCTAAATCACTTATCAAACATTCGATCACAATCTTTATTCAAGTAGTCCTTTAAAAGACACTTTTGAGGCGTCAATAATTTATATAGTAGACGCTTGATGGTGATAACTACATTCGTAAAACTACATCTACGAGGGTTCCAAACGCGCCCTGCTCTAAATAGAAGCCCACAACAAAGTTAGCCAGGTAAATTTTCTTTTTTATTATCACCATCTCACATGCCACTTTAAATTACTTAAGAGCTATCTTATAAGAGCAATATTTCAGACCCCAGCTTGTTTATCATTTACATAATCCTTTAAACTATAGTAGAACTTTTCTACAAGCTTATGTTTTATGTAAACTTTGAAGTTATTGAGAGACATTCCAGAAATTGCATTTGGTAATTTGTTATAAAATTGTATACTAACTACCTTTGGATGAATTTCAAATTTTTTGTAGTCTAGTAGCGGCAACACAAGTTTATTTTTACTTCTGATGTTAAGATTGCTACAATCGCATGTCATTATTTTGACTTCTTTAAATTTTCTCTCAATGACTCTCATAAATTGCAAATATCGGCAGCAATACCCCATAATAATACTATGTGATCAATTTTGGCAGTAAAACCTTAATTGTTTTTAAAAATAAAACGTCCTGTTATAATTTCTTCGGGCAGACTTCTTCATAGCTGCAGTCCCTCGAACTGATTAGTTTTTGCACCTCGTGCGGCGCTGGTCCTGGCTAATTGGAGTTTATGTCTGTTTCGTGCAAAAAATGTTAAGGATTTAGTTTGTAAATTTACTTGTGGGTATGAAATTTACATGGTATTTAGTAGACAGTAGTCTTTGCTGACAAAATGGTATCCACAATTCCAAGACATTGCGTCGCATCAGCCGGGTTTGTGTCGTGAAATGGAACTCTGTGTTTCTCGGCGTTCGTTTCCTCGGCTCTTCATAAGTCATCAGACGTGATATTCAACCCCGCGGAGCCCGCTATGTTCATTGACTTTGTACCACTCCGGTTACGCTGTGGCAACCAATAGGGTTTGTACAGCTAATAGACAGTCCGAAAAAAAAAAACTTTGTACCAGTCGTGAGTGTGAGTATACCTACGATAATTAATAGATCGTTTTCTTCGAAATTAGTTCCTTTGTCCCGACAGCATGTCTGCCAGCAGCCTGTTTCTAAAACGCCCTCCACAATTTGGTAAAGTACAGAGGTGATGTTGTGTGACAGTTTTAGAGCTTCATATTGACGAAAATTCTTCTCGCCGTTACGCAGTCACAGGTAGTTCGTTAAATCGCGTTGTGAATGCCACGCAGATATATATCATACCATCCACGCCATGCCTGGAATTTAGTTTGATGGAGAATTTGACACAGGTATATGGAAAAATAAACCATATATATATACTTACTGGTAGGCATTTAATAACCCAGACAAGCTGACTTACACAAAACGTCATATTGTCGCTACACGTCAAATTAGTCTCCGGATCTTCCTCGCCAGGTTTTTTTAAACTCTGTCGATCGCTTCCAAAGTACTTCGCCCAATATTAAAGAACAGTGCCGGTTGCCAGTGAGGAGGTAAGAGCCCCAAAACATATTCGTTCAAATCATGTAGGATTTCAGGAGGCTAGAATATTTCTTTCAATTATCCAAGGCGTAGGGAATCCGAAGAGTGGGATAAAAATGTATAAATAAGAAATAAAACCACATTTATTTAATTTTATCTTTATTTATTTTTAAAAGTTTAAGACAGAATTTCTTTACAGTAGCCTAATAATATAAAATGACTAAACCGAGATTTAAGATAATGCCCGTTTCATATTGTTCCAGTTTATCAGTCCAGAGGACTATACTAGTACTGGAAGAGTGTGAAGCGGCCTTTACTTCTATGATTATAACTGTTTCATGTAATAGTAATATTACATCAAGTCAAGTTTTTTATCAAAAATATGATGTGAAACAACGAGCGCTAAAAACTTAATGTCAATCATACGTCAATTTTAAATAAAATAAAAAAAATCACCAGAATTTACTAAACTATATACATTAAAAAAAGAAAAATTCATTTAAAAAAAACATTGTTCAATAATTTAATACCTAAACCAACTTTAAAATAACAGGGTCCGTCATCTTTCAATTTTACAATGACATGTAACTCGTGCACGTAAGTGTATCGGTGCTGCGCCGACTTCACTCACGCTTTGGGTAACATGAGTCAAAGGGAAATTGCTAAACAACAAACAGAGGTTTGCCAATGGAACGGTGGTCACTGCTGGACGCGGCTGCGGCTAGTTACCGGCTTTCAATATATTTAAAATGTAGTCACGTGCAAGGGCTATTGGGCCGGCACTCGCATTTGTTTGTACGCACGCGGCGGACGAACTGCAAGTACCCGACTGCCGCCCTAACAGACAACCGTCAATCAGAACACGAGTGACGCGCTAGACGCCCGTGGTACCAGCTAATACTGTTATTGTTCATTTTCGTTATCATTATAAGATAGAGCAATTTCGGGAAAATTGGTCAATACAATGTTTAACTGTCAATAAAGAAGGGTTTGCCACCAAACATTTTCTAATTCAAAAGTTCAAGTTAGTTAATATAAAATAGTCACAAATAGTGAGGACACACTAAATCACGTCTTAATGAAAATTGAATTTAAAAATATTAATTCCATTTCATACGCGACCGGCCAATATTTAGCTAATTGGGAAATGTCTGACCACCCTGTGGGACACTGTTTTATAACCCCCTCTATATGGCGTTTTAAGTAAAGTTTTCATCGACTCGAATTATAGCGTGTGTTGTTTAAATCCAGTCTCTGAACAATTCTACTCATTAACAAACCTCTGTATAAATTATAAAATCACCTTCAGTTTAATAAAGCATGGCTGCTTTATTACCAATTTACCAATGAATCGAAATTTTAATTGAAGGCGTGAGCAACTTCAAAGAGGCTTGGCAGTGGCGTGAGGTGGTATGTTTAATTATGACCCACCACTCTGAGCTACACCACACCACCACTCAATGCAAGTTTGCGGCCGTGGACGCTACAGCAATTTTATGGGATGCATTTAAAAATCCTTACTTATTAAACACCTAGGTCATAATACCTTCGTGTACCTACGCCGAGTTCCGTCCAGTGGACAGACAGTTCGGCCGCCCGCCCCAGCTTAAATAGCAAAAGAAATATTTAGAGATTGAGGCCCTCAAGATCACTAGATTATTATAACGTACAAATAACACATGGGACACTGCGTACACAAATGCGTGCGTATGCAAAGGCGGTCTTATTGCCTAAGCAATCCCTGCCAGACAATAATTCGGAAAGTAATCATATAATAGTAGAAGGAAGTGGCGTACGTACAGTCTTAATATTATCAACGATAAATACTAATTATTATTAAAGATTAGGAATATGTGATTATATAATTGTATACCCGCCCGCTACGTCCTACGATGCAACAAACATACCGCGAGATGAGATTGAAGCCAAGGACTGACTTGTAGGGGAGGAAGGAGGCACCAAAACATTTGTTTTTTTTTTTATTTTTACACGAGATCAGTGAACTTGAAAACGAACGATAAGCTCGGAACTATTGAGCGAAGTGTGACGTGCAAGTAAAGTCGTCAAATAAACTTTAATATGATACAATTGTACCGAGTAGTTATTAATTATGAACCTCCCGCTCCTAACAGTGCACGGAGGAATATCTGTTACTACACCGCCATCCACCACCTCGTTCTGCGCTGCGACTTTAGCACCAAGACCCCGCGTCTACTGACTCCTGTGCATCTCTCTCAATCCCACTAGGTCGCGCTCGCATGTCTGTTTTTCCCGTAACAGCGCTTACAAAGGGTAAAGGGTCATCCCTCTTACAGCTTTCTCAGGTAAAATGTGTATGTTTTGTGCCTTTATGGAAGTTGGAAACACAGGAGACACGAGCCCCACAGAACACCGTTTGATGAAGTCCATCTAAACTCCATGGTCGTGTTTAAGAAAGTAGAAGATTCATTTCTCTTTTTTTCTCAGAGCGAAAAGGAGAGAAAGTCGTGGGTTCGTAAACCAGAAAAGGATAATATAACAGGCTGTGCGACTCGCAATTGAAGTCTTGGAATATCTTATTTGTGTTTCCGAAATATTAAAACGTGCGCTGTGGTTCGCTCACACGCACGTGTGCCGGCCGAGATGTATAATAAGTAATGCTGTCCCTTTCTCCCGGCGTAGCAGTGGATCTGGCCGAGCAGTCAACTGCAAAGTACTACCATTACTATTATAAGATTTGTAAGCTCGCAGACCTAGTCGCTTTCGTAAAGAAAACTAACATCATAGTAAAGTGGAACTCCTCCACCCAGTGTCGTAACTCAAACTCGTCCACACGTCCACACTGCACATCAAATAAACATAAGTGTACTCGAATCCTTAAACATAACATCCATTTTACTTTGAAGTAGCTTCAATCTTAAACGAATGCTACAGAACCGAGTCACAAAAACTGTGTAAAACTGTGCATTCATTAACAACAACAACAACAATTTGATTTAATTACAATGAGGCAAAGTCAATGATTGTTAAAACGTGTCATTAGCGCACCTTAACGATTTCTTTACTAGGTAACGCAGCACACATCCGAACTTCGCTACTTAGTGACGGTGACGGTGACACGGGGCGGCGCGCCGGCAGCCCGCCGACTCACAGCACGCGCCGTCAGGGCGGCGTGCGAGCGTAGGCAGTCGAGAGCGCCGCCACGACATTCTATCGATAACATTTTTTTTTTTTTAATTCTATGGACATGTGTGCATCGCGTTTTGGTAGGAGTCAATGTGCCATGTATTTTGTTTGGATGACGCCTCGCATATTTAGTTGTAGCCTGAGCCGACCCTTAGTGAATCCACGAGTCTCGCACATCTGTGTTATTACGGAATGAAGGTAATTAAATTATCAATTTTTAAATTATTTTTATGTAACGTCGAAGAAATTTAAGGTGCGCTAAGGAACTAATAATTATATGAATATTCGATTTGATAATAAATTACAGTGTTAATAAATATTGGGTAAAATAACAACATGCTTGGATTTGTATATAAATAAACGTTTGTATCAAGTTATTAAAAAAGATTGTAGCAATTAACCAATCAATATTTAATAAAAGGACCACAATGGTCTTGTAGTCATTTGCCCTAGTTTTGCCAAGGAACCAATATTGAAATGTGGAATAAATATAAATACATAATTTTAGTTCATTTCGTTGAGTTCAGAAAGGAAACTCATATTTGTCAGTGGATTACAAGCCTTTGGGATCTCAATATTGTAGTAGTATTGTATTATTCAGTCTAATATTAAATATTTCTTTTATTAGTTTTTAACTACTAGGACTTCGCAGTAACAAAGTATACTAAAAACAAAATAACTGTCTGTAGCTTTATGCATTTAAAAATGAAGAGACCTAGATAATCGTAATCCTATTTATTTGTATTAGTGAAACGTGTGCACTATTAAATGCGTAAAACGAAAATGTGAACAACGCTGATTCACGTACGGTACTAGTGCGCCGCACACGGGGCGTACTACCGGCCCGGAACTCCGCCTGCAGACGACTTGGTGTTTATGCACGACAATAACAAACGTCCAAATACTAGACACCATATATTAATTACATAAAAACTTATTACACGTTTTGTAATAAGGTTTTTGTAATAATAAGTAAAATTCGATGTAATTTTTGGGAGGTGATGGTGTGGTGGGGCGATGAAATTGGATGGGCATATCCGTCGTACTAATTGTCAGTGTTCTGTCGATGTGCACACGGATCTGGGTTCAGTCACAATTGTAGCGGCTGTAGCTTGCAGCAATTATTCACCAAATTAAATATTTCGACTGAAATGGGCAATTGAAAATTGTACAATAGATCTCCCAAAGTATCTCCCTATAAAATAGGAGAATACGCATCAATCAACCGGGGTATGAATCTTTTAGTATTTTTGTCATTGTATTAAACATCTTTGTGATTTAACAACATTTTATCATACATGTGGTTTCACTACTATCGCTTAGTGCAATATTATTTCATTATAGTTGACTGCCGTGTTTTATAACTATATTATATCTATTTCAAAGACGTCAAGGTGTATCATTCAAACTGTTTATCATTTTAAAGCAATACTAGTTTAGACGATTAAAATGAGCCCCCAAATTATATGTATCTATGGGAGTTCAGAAATCGGTAAAAGACTGATATCTTCTAAGACTGAAGATCGGTAAAAATTTGTGTAATAAAAGTGTATTCGTTCATAAGTTCATTAATTCATTCGTGCTAAGGCTTAAAATAATTAAAAACGTTATAAATACCGTAAAATAAACAAAGTTATGGCTGAAACATACGAATGACTTAAGCGAACGTAAACCGAGGGAGAGACGTTTAACTTATCAAGTGATTTGAATTACCTCGGCGAGTTGATTCGTCTGGGTGACTTAGCTATAATTAATTAGGTAACTTGCTATTTGTCATTGATCCTGTCGATTAGTTGATCAACACTTGTATTGATTGGTACACTATCAAGGGTCGCGTTCACAAGCCGTGAGGAGCGGCAGTCAAACTAAATCATAGAGCAAATTAATTTGGCGGCACCAAAGGGTGCACTCGCCGCTACCAAACAAATTCGACAGTCAGATATAAACCACGTTACAGGAGCGGGTACAAGTAGCGAGTCGTGCGGCGGACGCTTAGGTGAACAGTTGCTCGGTGGCCCGCTCGAGCTCCCAGTCGTAGTGCGACAGGGCAACCCTGGCTTCGTGCTCGTTCACGCCCATGTCTACGAGGCGGTGCACTTTCTGGTTGAACTCGTGGACTGCCCTGGGCCCGCCCGCGTAAACATTCGTCCAATGGCGAGCGGTCAGCACGAACAGATGCTGGCTCTCGCGGTACTGCTTGGCGACCACCGCGTCCTGCGGGTCGCTGGCCTCGGCGGCCGACAGCAGCGCCTGGATGGACAGCAGCACGGTGCGCAGGGTGAGCGCCGCGGCCCACTGGTCCTTCAGGATGTCCAGGCATATTGCGCCGGTCACCGACGACACGTTCGGGTGCCATATCTTGGTCACGAAGCGGATCTGCACAACGAAAGATAGACCACGTTGAATACCCTATCCCTAGTGGTGCGTTGTTTCGTACGTGCTTACTGCGGTATTCTGTATCTTTGTTGGCAACTGAACCTATTTTGTTTCACAGGACCGGCGGCCAGATGTTACGCTATACAGCAAACTCCACTCAGTCAGTCAGTCAGTCAGATTGTAGATAAAATAAGCGCTGAGCCGCTTTAGTTTCAGACAAATGCCAAAACGAATGAGAACAACTCTAAAGTATAACAAATCTTCACAATGGATATGAAGTTGTCGACCTTCGTGGCGCAGTGCGTGCGCTGTCGCATTGCCGAAGATCCTGGGTTCGATTCCCGGCTCGAGTCTGGTCTAGTGGGAGGCTTCGGCTATGGCTGGTTACCACCCTACCGACAGAGACGTGTCGCCAAACGATCTAGCGTTCCGGACGATGTCGCGTAAAAACCAATTTGGAGTGTGGGTTTACCATACCCCTAACAGGTTAGCCCGCTACCATCCTAGACTGCATCATCACTTACCATCGTGGTATACAAAAAAAAAAATAGGATTTCGCTGCCATTCGCTTTCAGAAAACATAGTACAGAGCATTATACTAAAGTGTATCAAATAATTTCGCTTCATGAATACAAATGACGCCGAATCAAGCAGATTAAGTTGTGTTTGAGAGCAGATCGTTCGCGGCGCTTGTTTCCAAAATTGTACGAAAGAGGTCGCACGGCCGCGGCACATGTCGCAAAGCTGACGAACACTTATTTGTTACAAATATAAAAAATATATAAAATCGGTAAATGCCGATAAACACCGAGATACAAGCGTGCAGTATACAGTGTGTGTGCTCAAATACTTAGTCCACCAACGAACACCCACGCGCAAGCAAAACTTTGGCTTTGCACTTTATTGGATGTTAATTACTTGCTTTTAAACATGATGTTACTAAAAGTGTGTTCGTTTTGAATACAAAAATAATATCATGTCACATGTAGCCCATGTAATATGGTTTTATTGAGATATATTTGTTATATTATTCATGTAGCGATCAATAGCGCAATTTACAAATACATGTTCAAAATGTAACGGCGGACGGGCGATGTGACTCCGCGCCGCGACAGTATGCTTAGCCTTAACATCATCGCTCGATACTAATGCACTATTGTTAAGTAGAACAATTTGTACGTTCTAAATAGCTAATCTCTGAAACTAAGAGGCCGATTTCAAAACTTACAAATAAACACATATATGTAGACTAAAACTAGTTTCAGAAAAATAATACTAAACACAATACTAGATCGAATGCAGATAAAACCGCAAAGCACAGCCGAGCTGATCACTCGTAAATTGTAAATAAACGTTTAATAGCTTGCGAATTAATTGCTCTCATGGGGAACTCAATTTTAATTGAGTTTTTCACAGCGTCAACCATGGTAGGCTAAGAAACACATATATATTTTTTTCATTATACAGTTAAACGATATTGTAACTGAATAATGAAAACAAACACAGAAGACACATCCAAACTGGCCCAGTAGTTCAAAGTTAGAGTCGAGCACGAGGGGCCCCGCGCTAAGATGCAGGATTCACTGCATACTAACATTATATAAAGTTCGAGCAAGAAACGACGAAAAGGAAAACACGTTGTTTAACTTTATTGGATTAGGAACATTTAAACTCTCTACGTATTAAGGTATATGAATTACAGACAGGCAGTCGGACGGCCGGCAGAAGGCGAGTCTAAGTCTGAGGGTCAGGTTGGGAGCGTTCGGGTACGGAGCCTTAAAAAATTAAATGATTTACAACCGCCTCTTCTGCTCTGCGCCCAAAAAACATATCATCAAAGAAACGTGTAACACTAAAGCGCGCGGCTCGCCTGTACGGACTTGTTATCTTGTGACGTCGAGTTGCCGGACTACCACTAATATTGTACATTGCAGTCATACCTTAAAGCTAAAGAATGCAAAACTTCGCCTGTGAAAAGCATGCATGCATGAAGGCAAAAGAAGTAGCGATATTGGCCACTCAACAATACTACCTGTAGCACTCGGCTACGGGGGCGATCTGCTAACGCCTGGAGCTCCGTTGTCTATACGTTTGTTTATATATGTATCCACATATTCCTTAGCAGTGCACAGGCCGGCACCGCTAATTGTCACTCTATAGTCCATGGTTCGCGGCGGCGTGGTACAGATCGCTTTTTAGCGATAATGCCGCCCGTTGTACCTCTCTTTAGTTATTCTTTCTGCTGTTTCTGTTATCTTGTTTTCAATGATGTACAATAAAGTTTATTTTTATTCATTTTGTTGTCTGGAGCGATCGAGCGCGAAGCCGAATCAGCGGTATTTCGGCTCACATAAAAAGGGCCGGGAACAGTGTGTCCAAATAGGGAATCGGGAATAAAAAAAAACATCAAGTAATACCTTTGGTGGATTGAAGGGATATGTCTCGGGAACTTTGATGTCCAGCACGAAAGTGCCGCCCTCGTACGGAGTGTCCGGCGGACCAGCAATTGTCCCCTGCAACTCCGTCCAACTGTCAGTGATCAGCTCGAGCTTGATATGACCCCCCGCTACCTGTAACGGGATAAATAATACCTGAAATACACCAACAATGTACATATTAAAACCTAAAATACTAAAAACCATGCGCACAAAACTGAACATCCGGAATGTTCGCAAGGTTACATCCGGTCTATTGTAGTGTACGCTCCTTTCTGGAAGAATGGAACGATCTTAGTAAAGTTGTGTGGTATTTTCTAGCCTAGTTTGCAGAGTATATTTAAAGTAAGTATGTTTTTATGAGGCCAGTTTTTGATGTTCAACTAAATTTTCAACTTGATTATGTCTATCAATATCTATATAATTATTAAACTGTTATTTTTCGTTGCAGGTTCCAATACATATTGACATTAAGAAACAGTCTTCGTACTTAAAAAATGTTCGCTTTGACCGGTTAATATGATCGAGATCTGCATCATCAGGGAACGTGTTCCATTAATTGATTCATTGGTGGCTTCCTTTTGTGAGCGTTGAATGGGTTGAATAACCGCTTTCATTCGTTGTATCAATCAGGTATATTATTAATACGTTTTATTTTAACGTATTACATCGCACCCTGGGTTGACGGACCGCTTTGAAACTTTATATATTCTGTATATAAGCGGAGAGCGGAAGGGTAAAGTATTCTATCAATTGACCGACCACTGGTCGCATGAGTCAATCTCAACTCACAGCAAGGGGAACAATACATTGATAAATAATCGTAATGGAGCTCTTCAAACTAGTTGAACTTTGACTAGTATCTATTACGGTTGCTTGAAACCTTCTGTACTACTTCCATATCTGTCTTATATATTTAAAAGTGCAATTATTGAATGAATAAATAAATACATATACTTCATATAAATGTGTTTAGTATGTCTCGAAAACCACTCTCACGAATATTATTCATAAAATGACAAGTAAAACTAAGTCACATTTTTTATACTTTGTTTTCTTTAAACAATCAAAGGTGTCCGGTTAACTATATAACCTTACTCCCTAAGGCAGAATTGCTTTCAATTTGGTATAAACGTCTATGAGTTTTAAATTTAGGAAAATGAAAAAGACGAACGTAATGAGAGCAAAGTCGCGGACGAAAGCTATTTTGATTATAATTATTTTGGATCTTTCAACTAAAAGTTGAAACAGCCAAATAAATTATTTGTCTTGTCATCAAAACAACAAGAAAATTCTTGGCACATGTACAATGTCGGGACTTCAACCAACAAAGGGCAAAAAAGTAAATATTAAAATTTTTATTTAGCACATTTATAGCAATTTATAGGGGTTCACTGGCTCGAACCAAACACGAATAGAAAATATAAAAGAATTGAGTATCGATACTCGATACTTAATTCCAATGCAGTAAAGAATAACCCAAAGTCGGTACACATTAATTTTATCACCATCTAACATTCCCAATAGGCTCCGAGTGTGTCTCTCTTTACTGTATTACAATAAATAGTTTGTTTTATTTGTGGATCGGATCGATAATAAAACTATTTGAATAATAAATATTCAGTATTACTCAGCAGAATTCATATCTACTTAGCTTTTGTCTCTTGTCTTTTTAATTCTTATTCACGTAGTTTTTAACGTTTAGTGGCAGTTCATTAGTATTAGAATTTAATTCTATTAATAAATAAAACTGCTGGTTTCAGCGTTTCTAGATCATTCAGGAAGTTAATTCGGGGATAACCATTACGTGCCGCGCTGGCCCTCGCTTACGTGCGGAATACATCCCAGAGAAAAGATTAAAGAGAAGATTAATAACAAACATGAAACTTCAACACATAAAAGCACGTTATATACCTCAGAATATATACGTTTTAGGTATCATATTATTAAAAGGTTGGATAAATAAATTAATCGATCTACTTTTTGTAAAGTTTGTGGACTTATATTAAAAATGAGAATGTAATTTTGTTTGTTACTCTTTCACGCGAAAACTATTTGACCGATCATCATGAAACTTTGTACACATATAACTGGAGGTATTAAAAGTAACATAGGATACTATTTGTTAAAAATTTTTTTTTATGAAAGATGTATAAAAAAAATTTTTAGATTACCATCACTAGAGGCCATGTTTGAATTTCAAAATGTGGCATTGTTTAATACAAATCGGGTCAGAAAATTGTTTTAAACACAAAAAATAATGTAATAAACGTACTTACTAATGATTTGTTAAAATATAGTTATCATGTTGGATCATTTATATTGTAATGATACTCATTGAATGCCTACAATACGAGCGAAATCGCAGGAAAGCTAATTACCGATGTCTTCTCTGAATTTGAATGCCACTCTTGGCATAAACTCTTTAAGCGAGGTAGTGAATCAATTGAAAACGATACCCAACCTAGGCGGTCTATTCAAGTTACTTGAGAACCCCAGAACTCATTCAAAAAGTTGAATAAATAATATCGGAAGATGCTGTGGGACAAAATGCTCGGAGTAATGAGGTGGATAGGTAGAATCCAAAGTCAAGCAGAGTTCAAGTTGAGTTTCAAGCTTCAAAAGTCCGCCGTTACTTTAATTTGTCGAGTTATTCTTAGGGAACACTTTCATTTGATACCGATATTGTAAGAAAAATAACAATCCGCCATCTTAGGTGTGACGCCATTTTGGGTTTGCCACCATTGTTAAGTTTTGAATGACTTCACAGAGTTAAACATGCATTGATCTAAGCTGAATGTATTAACAAATATAATAATGTCTGCTTCAAAATTGAATAGCAAGATTTGACCCAAACATATATACATTGCAATGCACCATAATTGTTTCAAGTCATAAGATTGAAGCTGTGATAGCCTAGTGGTTAGGGCGTAAGCCTCCTAATCAGAGGTTGGCGGTTCGAATCCAGGCACGCACCTCTAACTTTTCAAAGTTATGTGCGTTTTTAAATAATTAATCAACGGTGAAGGAAAACATCGTGAGAAAACCTGCATGCCTGAGAGTTCTCCATAATGTTCTTAAAGGCGTGTGAAGTCTGCCAATGATGATAAGATTTAAAAACACTTCAAAGGATAATGCCAGTTCTCTCTGACCAAACACCTAACCTTAACATATAGGTAACCCTAACATACCCTGATACCAGTACTGCACAAAAATATCAATTATAATACGGAAATCCCTTCACCAGATTGTATTCAGAACTGATTATTCACTTGGCAAAGAACCATTGTAAGAAAACCCTTCATTTAATATGAAAGTTAGGCTTGCAATCGCACACAAAGGGTTCTATATTGGCCTGAAAAATGAAGTTATAACTATTGCATTGCAATTATTTTTAGAATAGTGATAACTTAAAACACACTCCCCCTTTTGGGCAGTTGCAGTTTCTTCCCCAGTGTATCTCTTTATTTTATAACTAGTGTGTGTTTTTAAAATTGTAAATAAGATATCACTCGTATAATGGTGAAGGCATTGCGAGGAAACTCATGTGACTTACAAGTTCTCTATTATGTTCTTACAGGTAAGTAAAGTCTGGAAATCTGCATTGACCTGCATGATGGACTATGGCCAAGAACAAATTGCCCTGCAGTTCCCTGTTCACAAGTTACTGAGTATGGTGATGGATGATTTTATAGCAGTAATAAAATTAAACAATAAAGTATGATTTAATTCTCTGTCTGTTATAGTTCATGAGACACAGCCTGAATATTAAAGTAATTTATATACAAAAAACAAGAAACAATGTTAATATTAGCGTGAACTGATCAAAACAGCTTTAAGTCTATGTGAACATAGAATTGTTAGTCTTAATATTGGATATTAATAAAACTGAAAATGAAACAATGCACCAAAAAATGAGGCTGCTTCCTTATTAACGTCAAGATATTCAAACCAATAATAACACAAAAAAGCCACTTGGATGTAAATTACTTGTCAATGAAATTATATTGAAATCTCTCAGAAACTTATCCAGATAAAACAGACACCAATTACATTATTGTTGTATTTATCCTATTTATTTTATTTAACAAAAGTCTAAAATATTAAGATGCAGGTGATTGCTTGCTTTCACAATGTATAATTTTTTTGTTTGCAAAAACAAATTTTTAGATTACCATCACTAGAGGCCATGTTTAAATTTCAAAATGTGGCATTGTTTAATACAAATCGGGCCAGAAAATTGTCTTTAAACACAAAAAATAATGTAATAAACGTACTTACACAAAGGAAAATGATTTAATAAAACAAAGATTGAATCAAAAAAATATAGATAGCAATCGAAATCTAGCGTATTACATAATTATTATTTATTAATAATCTTTAATGCGTAAATGATATTATTTTAATAGACCCGTTTTACTATAGAAACTAAGTTTACGACGGATTCAAAGCTTATGTATTCAATCTCACTGCGTCACTCACGTACGTCTTAATTTGTAATATTGATCGATCAAAAAAAATTTTAATTCCCTTAAAATATAGACTTCCTACTCAAGTACCTACTAAAAAAATTTGGCATAGATTTACCGTTCACACAAAAGTGCAAGTAAGGGAGACCTTTGTCACCAAGTTGCATGGATATCAAAAGATTTTACAACATACCTCCTCACTGTTCATCACCTCTTTAAATTCTCGTTTGATGCGTTTCGCGGCTATGTTAGCCATATTGATGAATCAATTAATACAATGTATACCAGTGAAAGAAATATAGCAAAAGAAATTGCAGCCAAAATAATGCAGAATTCAACACAGTACACTTGGCAGATTTAATCACGGTTCTTGTAATTTGTCCTGTGCCAACTGCCAGGTGCTAAGCAGAACCACAGAAATAATAGTAATATCAGGCTCCCTGCTCAGAAATCTGCAAATAATAAATCAATATAATTCATACCAGGGAGTATAGTACCTAAACGTTATAGATACAAATGTATACTCTGTGTATTGACGACAGCCATGAAGATATAGGTAAGAATGGACTTTTCTTGGAAGTACGGTATCTCTTATTTTTGTCCAGGCACAAATGATTATTATGATAAAATTATGATATATAAGAATTGATAGCAACTCCATACATCCATATCCACAACTGTGTATAATAGTTGACGTGCTTCGGTAGATATCATGTAAATTTTCTAATCTATATAATGACACTCGAACAAACACATCTTTATATTCTCATAAGACCGGAAGTTAACAAAACAATGTCAGTAACAAGTTAATGATTACATAACTATTAAATTGAGTTTATAATTTTATAACTATTTTTATTATTGTTGTTTATTAATTAAATGTAATAGTGCTAATAAAACTTAAACAAAATGATATTCATATTCTGTGCATGATACAATCAAATGTCGTTATCATTTATTTTAACATGCATGTAAATAATTATGTCTAGTCCATTTTGTTCTTAATTTAAAAGGAACATTTATTTAAATGAAGAATTAAAGGAAGATTATTTGAATTATATCTACTATCTAGCTGAAGGTTGGTAACATTAGCCACTTTGTCTCTTGATATTTTCAACTCATATAGAATTATATTACTTAATATGAACTAAACTAAAAAAAACCTTTCATGTAGTTGTTTCATGCATAAGTAAATGGTAAAAATATTTCAAACCCGAAGTTTATGAGCTGAAGAACACATTTCAGCAGATCACTAAACATTTCATGACCGCCGCTTTCGAGTCTATTCCAGCCGAGCTCATCAGGAGCCTAGGTTCAGCAGGTACTAAAATTATAACTAACATCTGTAACTTCATCTGGAGGACAGGTCAGTGGCCTTAAGATTGGACCGAATCTGTTTTATTCCGCTGTATAAAAAGGGCTCTACGACTGATTGTAGTAATATCAGAACCATAGCCCTTATATCGCATGCAAGCAAGATTCTGCTCCGTGTAATTCTGCTTCTGCTCCAATAAATAAGCGGTTGAAAGCCTATCTAGATTGGCAGATTCCTGAAGAACAACCAGGATTTGTGAAAGGGAAAGGTACGAGAGAACAAATCCTCAATATCCGCCAGATCATAGAAAAAAGTTATCGTGAGTTCAACAACCCTGTTGTACTCGGTTTTGAATTTTATACCAAAGCTTTTGATTGCGTAGTATGACTATGGTTAGTTCTGGAAGAGATGGGAGTGCCGATACATCTCATCAGTCTTATCCGCAACCTTTACTACAACAATCGGTCCTTTGGTAGAATTGACACCGACTGTTCGGATGTGTTTGCGACAAGTAAAGGAGTACGTCAGGGTTGCATCCTTTCTCCTTTGTTATTTAACATATATGGGGAATACATAAACCGCAAAGCATTGGAGAACTGGAAGGGAGGGTTTCCGCTTGGTGAAAAGCGGATATCCAACCTTAGGTATGCGGATGATTCTAATGATTAACAAAGGAATAAAGGAAAGTGTTATTGTGAATCACGTTTCAATACGTAATATGTATCGGGTTTACTAACTATGACCTATGAAAGTTCATATAATGTATTTTTTCATTATTTAAATTCGTGAGGTAATGGTGACAACTACATTCTTCTTTAAACTAAAGAAGGGTTCTAACTGGGCTCAGGTATAATAACAAGCCCATACAAACTTAGCCTGGTTTTGCTATCACCATCTGACATAGTCAATTATTAACTATGATTAACTATCAAGCCAGATAGCCAGATGCCTATGAAGAGATAATCATACTCAAGCTTTTATATCCTTTGTGTAGTTTTATAAGCTTACGTTTTATAAAAACTTTTTAAATTCCTGTATTGGCTCTTACAATTGCCACTTTTTCCCAAATAAATTATAAGCCGCGTACACATGTACTGCGTGTACTTTAACGCGAAGCCATAGTCCAGGTGTGCTTCTTTTCAAAATTTTCGTTGGCTTCCGCTTCGTATATATTAATAGTTTGACATATACTAACTTTACATATTACAAATGTATTCAAATATGCAGATTTCTCAAATATAAATGCAAATTACGGTAAAGCTATAAAATGTTGCTCTGGTTCGACTACCTATTTAATACTTTACCTGCAATTTGTAAGGTGCTTGACGGCGCGTCAGAGGCTGGATGAATTCTTTCTGTGGTTTATTTCTTAAATAATATTAGAATGTTTGTGGGTCTGGGTGACAAACTGTCATTCTGATGGAGAATGTAATGCGTGGTTGCGTTCATGGAGCGTGGGAAAACTTAAAAAAGAAAGGGTGGGAAAAGCTCGGTGATTTGTGATTTTGGGATGGGATAAAAAGACGATGAGAAAATTTGTTCTTACCGCTGGCGCACCACATGAGATTTCATAAATCATCTGAATCCAAATAAACCGTGTGTATTTTGTGTTAATTGCAAGACAATTTGTTTTCTTATCAGTTGAGTTTTGTTACATGACTATCTGTGCTGTGGGAGTAATGGAACTCGCTGACAGAGGCCCTCCTGTGCTTACACGTCTTTGGTTTATTATTTAAAGGCTATGAAGGAAAAGTTTGTATTGACAGTTTTTGCCTATGTACCTATTTGACTCAAATACTTATGGTTATTTCAATCACTTGAATGTGACCTCTTCCAAAGTGAGTAGTTTGTACTTTATCAGGGCACAATTATACTTAATTTTTATTGCTAAGATTACTTCAATTATATGTTTTTGTAACCATTTTGAAGCGGTGATAGCCTAGTGGTTAGGGCGTCAGCTTCGATCAGCCAGGTCAGCGGTTCGAATCCGGGCACACACCTATAACTTTTCGGAGTTATGTGCGTTTAAAAAAAATTAAAATACCACTTGCTTCAACGGTGAAGGAAAACATCGTGAGGAAAACCCGCATACCTAAGAGTTCTCCATAATGTTCTCAAAGGTGTGTGAAGTCTGCCAATCCGCACATGGCCAGCGTGGTGGACTATGGCCAAACCCTTCTCATATTGAGAGGAGACCCGTGCTCTGTAGTGAGCCGGTAATGGGTTGATCATGATAACCTTTTAGAAAAATTTAAGATTTTCTCTTTCTTGAGTCAGAACATTCAAAAATAATTGGATTTTTCAATGAGAGCTTTTAACATAGAAATAGGCCCGATTTCTAGTTATGCAGTACATAACTATCCAGAAGTGACCCACACGAGCATGTTTGTCTGTGTCATAAGCATATTTAGGACACATTCTAATATTCAGTAAATCAATGAAATAAAACTAACTGACAATCATGCCTAACGTTAATTTGTAAATAAATTTACTCTGTTTTAGAGTTACCCAGGAAATTTGCTAAAAAAAAGTTTTGTTATTAGTTTTATATCAAAAGCAAAAGATTAATTACCAAACACGAAGTCGCGAAAGTACTTAAAGTATATAAACAAAACAATGCCTACATTTTGTCTAACCTTGAACAACACAATAAAATTTTGCCAAATTATATTTTCAATTTTAAAAATGTATCTAATCCAGTTAAATTATTTTTAATGCAGATAGATTACAACCCGGATTAACACAAAGGTAGACTTTATATTGGGGTCTGCGTGATCAAAAAAATGAATTTATACAACTGAATGAGCTACAACTTGCGTTCTAGAGACATGCATGAGCACTGTGGGAAAAGTTCTTAATTTCATAGGAAATTTGGAAAATAGCCATAATAAGCATTTGATTTAATTAGGCATTTGAAGACCTGTCTCCATTCTTCTTTAACTACTTCCTTGATGTCCAAAAATCAAGTTTGACGTTTGTATTCTCTTTAGGCTAAGTGACGGAAATACAGAGTAGATATCTACGTGACTGCTCACCTCGCGAATCTGACGTACTTCAGTGTGGTTAGGAAACCTTATGTGTTCTGTGTTCACTCTTCAGGCTGTTGTTGAACTTTAAGGTGCGGGGGTGGATTACATCGTGAAGGTGTATGTAATGAAACAATAATTTTGTTTGGTATTGTGGATTATTTATTTGTGATATGATAACTAAACATTGACTTAAAATGGTGATAAATGGACTTTAGTGACTTAACTTACCAGTAAAGTGTTGATACTTTCGAGTTATGGCTGGTGATTTTATATGTGCTAGGACATCGTTATGGTAATTTACCCATGTTACCGTGCTTCACCTATATACCTGACGTTGGACTTGGAAGGTGGGTAAAAGTTACAACAAAGTATTTTAGTTTTCCACTGCTTTACATCCCTTATGGGTGGTGAAGTATATATGGGTACGCGTTGTTTTGGCCTTTGTTTCGGCTTGCACTTGGACAAACATAAATAAATTACTGTAAAAGGGCTATGAACGGCTCCTCTTGTTGTAGTTCTTGCTGACGGATTTATGTACCTACTTTACCTCGTTGTTTGTTTTATTTATTAACTTTTCTTATTATTCACGTAACTCGAAAATAGGGAAACGTCTTGTATGCATGCTTATTAAAAAGTTTTGTTTTTCTTTTAATGGTAGTTTATTGTTACATTTCATCATTAATATATGTTTTAAAACTTTTTGCTTTTTAAATATGACACTAATATATGTTTTGTTATGTGACAAATAATGACAAATAACACAAAAAGTTCTATAACTTAGTTATTCAACTTTAAAGTTGGTAATTATTAATTTTTCATTTACAAATTTGTCCATATCAAGCATTATTTATTAAAATGCATAATAAGAAAAGCAGTAAAGCAACTAAATTAGTATTTATAGAGTTTAAGAAAATAAGTCGGTCTATGAATATTAATCTTAAATAAAAAATCACAAATACACCAAATTTAAACAAACTGATATATTTATTAGATTTAAAAAATTCCATTTATCTGGCAGTTTTTTTAGAGTTAAGTTTTATGATGGAATATGGAAACAATAACTTAGGTGCATGATAAAAAAAAAATCATTGTAATTACTCTCATTTTAGATTATTACATGTTTAAAATAATGTTAGTATGAAAACTGTATGAGAAAAGGTGGTAGGAAAGGGCTATGTGGGCGGGCACTCACAGCTACCCAACTCCAGACAGGAGCAACTCCCACCAACCACCTTTGCTGCCTCTCAGTGTTACTGCCAGCATCCTGGAGAGTGGTTGTGTCCGGGCTTTGGTAATAAATAACAAATAGTAGATGTGCTTTGCATGTGTTGTTGTTGATCTGATACTTCCTTACTATATATAATTGGTTACAATTAAAACAATTCCATTTATATAATTTTAATTTTTCTCGTTTACTAACGCTGAAATAAACTTTGATGTACATTTCAGTAGTTATCAGTGATTATAAAAAAAATAAAAAATACTTTTTTATGATTTAATTTCAGTGTAAAGATGCCATTCAATTCAAAATATATCACTTAAAATTGATAATTTTTTAAAAAGAATTTGTATCAGATAACTGCTATAAAATATATAGAAGTTTTTCTCAATTTAGTAAATAATAAAATAATTAACTTCTACTTAATAATCAAATAACTGACTTACAAATAATTAAAATATTACCAATATGTCCTAATAAGAATCTTTGGAGAAGACTATCAATAAACAATGAAGAAGGAAGACAATAATTAAGAAATTATTTTCAGCAGTTTTACTATGATTTTATGATTTATTAATTGTTTAGTGTATCTTTAGTGCAATATTATACAGATTGTTTTTAATTTGATAAAAATTTATTAGTATATAATTATAATATGAAATCACAACACACTTAGAATCTGTAAACAATTTGAACATCCTTTCTTTTTTATGGATCATTATTAATAGTTATATTAATTAACTTTTTTTTCTCTATTATCTCAAAATTGTGGTAAGCAAAAAACTAAGGGCTGATTTATTAGTCATCAGATATCCACCGGAGGAAAATATTTGATAAATTTTATATGCAACAAATGTGATTTCCTAATAGGGGATTATTGGGCCATTGACATCTGCTTTTCATTATGTAGTGTATTAAGTACGTGTTTCATTTAAATATATAAACATGTATTTTTGATATTTGCAGTGTGTATTCAAAAATGTAATCCTTCAATTGTGAAGTTTTATGGATGTTGTTACTCAAAATTCTATGGCTGAATGAGTTTGTATGAAATTTGACACATTGATAAAACTACAGTGTCTCAGAATTCGATTATACGAGAGATCGATGATTTTGGCCAAATATTTTCAGATCGCGACATATCAATTCGATACGAAAACTTGTAAAAATTTGTACAAAAATTGTGAACCGCGCTCGAGCTATATATCAAATGTCTAACCAAACCGTTCTTCAGCGGAATCGAACGAAGGAACTCGCGAACCATAGACGAGCTTGCCTACAAGGCAGTTCAGACATGATATAAAATGCATAAGTACGTCTCTCTATTTGATTTAAAAAAGAAAGTCACGCAGGCAGTACTTCTATCTACTCTTCTGTTAGGTGCATCCAAAACAATGTAAATTAGTAACGAAAATTTCAAAGATAATTTGAATATAAGCTATTCATAAGATCAAGCTTGAACGTTTACGGTTTATTAGATAACAAATGTTATGTTTAATTGAGGCAGGTAGCTATAAATCATTCCATACTTAAATTAAAAATCGAAAGTGTTTGTTTACTTATGAACTTACTTATGCGCTGAACCCATCTCGATGCAACTCGACACTAAGATAGCTTGCAACCTGAATGGATATCTTCCTGATTAATTTTCACACCCGGATTAACAAAGAGTCTCTAGAAGAATATGTAGTGAACTATAGAATAATTAATTGTACGTTTCAAGAGTGCCTGTGGTAAGCCAACATGAATAAATACTTTTTGATTTGATTTGATACTGAATGACGCAACGGTGCGTTTATTATAAAGCTGTTTTTAAGTTTTAACTGATTTCATCGGGGGTCTAAGATAGTACAAAATTTACGCGGCCAAAGTCACTTGCAAATGCTAGGCAGTGAATATAATCACAGTTCGAAAACTTTGAGCCCATCCATGTGTTCTCATTTAGTGCGTTCAATTAAATTTATGATAAGAAATAAACGTTGCATTGAACGTATCTGGCCCGCAATGAGTTACGTTCATTGAATTAAATCTTGTATACGGAATAACTGTTTGACACACTTGCGCGTTGCTCTCAGAATTGAACATAATTGATTCCTACTTCCTATTCCGTACTGCTTAGTTCGACAGCACACCGCACATACGTCGGCCTAATCAGCAGTCGGCATCTTTAGCTACCGATTTACGCTGGGCAGAGTACGTCGTGAAAATATGTCTTCATATTGGAACATCACCCACATAGCGTGGGATGACGACTGGAAGTAGAAAACATAATTCTATACCACCCGGCATCTGAAACTGATAGCCATCCCTTTTTAGAAGTCGCTTGATTAATTAATAACAATACATACCATATTTTTATATTTAAAAATCTCACAAATTGTTGTCTCCTAATATAAATTAATAGTGTGATTTCACTCACTAAAACGCTACGCAAGTAATATACATAAAAGTCTGAATAAGAACTGTCAGTTTTTTAAATCAAATAATCAACAAAGACTTTACGAGAGGAACAGCATCGCCCACTTTTAAAATCACAAATCTAAATTTCCAAATGAAAAAGTATTCTTTGAATGAGAAACCCCCTTTCATTGCTTCGCTGAATAAGTGAAAAGTGAAAAATTTAAAAGTGGTAATTGTCACAAGGTTGTTGATAGGAAGAAGTATTTTCTTGTTATGTTATCCGCTATCGAGCCTGTCTCATTTTAAGAATACTCGATGTGTCCCAGATGTAGACCGGAACATTTTAATAAGACCCTATTTAATTAAAAACTAATTATCGTGCATGCATTTTAAATAAACTGCCTCCATCTATAACTGGAACTCCATTTGCTCTCAGTTGAGATAATATTTAATAAGGGCCAAAAAAAGTTTCAATTATTCACTTGTAGTTCGCGTAATTAAACGAAGCTGTTGCTAGTATTCGACCTCGTAGCTTGTGTTACATGAAACATTCAAATACACCGAAACACCCTTATCTTAACCAGGGAAGTGAATTCAACTCTTTGCCACGTCCAAGTGCTTGGAAACTTGTAGGTCGCGAACTAGGCCTTCCATTCAAAAGCAAGCAGTTCGCTTTTATTCAGTGACAAATGCTCTCTAATTAGTGACGTGCTAACCTGAAGGGCTAAGAAGCGCACCGACAGATAATTATGTATCATTTTCTCATCTAATTTGATAGAAAAAGTACAAGAAAATTTTAGAGATAATTATCTAGTAGCGCCCCACTGGAAGCGATATTACTATTCCATTATCAGCCTATTAACGTTCCGCTGCACGTAACTATCCACATCTCTCATAGGAGAGGACTTTTAGAGCGTAGACCCACCACGCAGCTCCAATGCGGTTTGGATAGGTTTTAATCATTACCACATATTGGGGATACCAACCGGTTCCCAAATTTAACGTGCTCTCCAAAGTACGTAGGTACACCGCTAATTTCACTGACTGAGCGATTTCATAAAACTTGTTCCACTCCGGGACTTGAACCCAGTAGGGATAACATGAGCGTTACTCATAACTTATATATTTTACTAGATGTTGTACAACCCCTATTTTACCCCCTTAGGGGTGGAATTTCCAAATATCCTTTCTTAGCTGACATCTCTTAACTATCAACTACCTACTTGCTAAATTATAGCTTTATACGTACAATAGTTTTTGAGATCTCGTGTTTAATCAGTATGTAAGTGACCTTTCGCTTTTATATATATAGATTTCACTATTACTATAATTATTAATGCTTATTGAATGTTTGCCTGTATCGATGTACGTTTCTTAATTTACATTTTGTGTGATGATTGTTGCTTGTTGTAATGAGTTGTTCCGTGCGTTGCGTACGCGCTGGACGTCCTGCATAGTACGTAAATGACAAGTGATGTTAGCGCGTACGTTATGCCGATCTAATTGTTTTCTATTCTATTATTAATATCAATTTTGCTTTGATCGAAGCATCCGACCCGTCCAGTGCCACGCGAAGCGTTCCGTATGATTCACTAACAACATACTAATGACATTATTAATTACCGAGCGAAAGAACAATATTTTGCCGCCCCCGACAGTTTCTTTCCGTAATTATTTGAAGTTTGAGGCAATTAAAAATACACACTGTGATCAATTCAGATCATTCTCCACCTGCTACGGTTTATGACATGTATCCCACTGACATACATACAGATGGACGGATGGGCCGACAGCAGAGGCTTAGTAATGCGGTACCGCTGGCAGCCTTCGGGTGCGCTACCCTGAAAACTAACAAACTCATTTTCCGTAGACTATCAATGCGACGGCGGAGAAACAAATTAATTGGCGTTAATAAGTAAACCTTAAACAACCAACGATGATGCCATAAGCAGGATATACAAATGACAATGTATGACGGGGTATCACGAACTCCTTCATCCGGACTTTCTCGCGGCGTTCATCCGTTGCTCGCCTTTGCATTGCATGTGTGACCCTTACAATACTGAGGACCTTGACACGGCCGGTTTTCTAAAGACACAGTGCTATCGTCACTGTGGAGATTGTTCGTGGAGTTTTCAAGAGGTCACACTTAATACCTTACTACGCCGTGCTGTACGCAGTTTGAGATAACAAATAGGTTTCAAAAGTATACCAGTGATGTTGGTGATGCTGTAACTGTGTCACGTTTGATATTGCACCGCGGCAGGGAAGGGCTACTTCGTGCGCGAGCGCAGTGGCCACTTAGGCGTCTTTTTGTTATCTCTGATGGAGACTATGTCTGACACTTTCCATTTCCGGGTATCTCGTGCTTGTTTACTATATTGATAAAAGACGTTATAAGTTGAATAACGTCTTTTATCAAAAATAAAATATAACGATTCAATTGTGCAGATTGCGAGCTGAGGCACGGGAATTCGCATTCCAATTCAAATGCATTGAACTCATCTCGGGGGTATTGTTTACGATACAGAAGCGCCCCGCCTTACAGTCGGACAAAAACCCGGCCGAGTGCGGGCTGAACTCGCGCCCGCAGAGATCGGGACGTAGCTGTGCATAGACGAAAGCCACCATCAGTTGTAGAGCTATCTCCTCGATGTTGTTTAAGTGTTGACTAAGGGTTCTTGTAATGTACGTTTTGAACGTTCCTTTGCTGACTACATGTCCGTTGCAGATGGTGAAGTGAGCGCAGCGAGATGGTGCCCTGTATGCTAGCTGTGTTGCTCCTCGCCCGGTTCGCGCACTTGTTCGCTCTCGACATATGTAAGTACATCTTATAAATAAGCGACATACGCAGGTTATCAGAACAAAAAAAAAAAAACGTCCGTATATTCTATAACAACGAACAGTAACTCATCTTAAGTAATCTAAAGCCAAATTTAATTCGAATTCGGCCGATTCCTTTCGCGCCACTCGTAAATATGACAACCTAAATACCAAAGCAATTTATTATTGGTTGCAAGTCTCGTGTTCAAGAGATTTACCATTTACCGTGAAGTTTTCTAAGCCGCCGCTTGTATTATTAAAATGTAATGTAATGTTTAGTGGCTAAACTATTCATTCATCTTTTAGGAATTATTCCAAATATTACACTTTCGAAATTTTTGGGCATGAAATTTATATAAAAATACTCAGCGCCGAATGTTTCGGTAAAGCCAATCACCGGTATTTAATACCAAAACACCCGGAGAAATAACAACATTCGCATCAAGTTTAATATAAATATCATGGTTATGTTTTTAATTCCAATTAAATATATTACAATGAACATATTTATAAATATGCTAATCAATTATTAGATTTTTTACATTAATGGATAAAATATAATATGTAAACAATAGCTATTAAATAATTCTTATTGATACCACATACGAGACCATAAATCATAAGCCAAAAATTGACGAACCTACGTTACTTGTACGAGTCTCACTATACTAGGACAACTTGTGCACTAATTATGAGCACAGTAATAGATTGAGCCACTGAATCGATAATCTGCATCACGCCGGCCCCCTGTACTCGCTGGTACAGTTTTACATTAACTTGATCTGGACTGATCAACATTCTATACGTCCGTTTTACACCCGCGTTTATACGTAATCTGTCAGGCATCACTCCATACCTTGTTTGAACGTTATGTCGGGAAACAAACGAAACTCCACACCGATAAAGCTTACGCGGACACGGGTCCTACGTCCTGAAATTTCGTGACGGCACTTATCTGAACTCAATGGCGTGCACAGGCTTTCAGACCATGCTATGCAGTCAATGATACAATATTCAATTCTTCTCTAATATGGATATTTAGGGTAGGCAGTGTTTTGGTGCACGCGTAATGTCTCCACTACTTCCAACAACATCTAGCCGGCACAGAACTGTCAGTTCTCTGGCTCTTCTCATGATGCCTTGTGTCTGACTCCCGGTGGAAGCAGCACCTTGCAAGATACGGTTACTAGCACAAATATTTGCTAGTTAGAGACTGCGTACTAAGATTATGTAATGATAGTATCCTGCAAGTCAGATGAACTGTCTGTTGGTAGCGAGTCAGCCTGTTGTCGGGACGGCTCGCAGCGCGGCGGCCGCACCGCGCCCCGCGGCGGCGTGATACAAGAGAGAATCATCAGAGATAAGGGAAGTCGGTATATGTACGCGGCCGCATCGTCTATTTCAATGTGTGGAGTGCACGCTACTGCAGCTACCCTTTCTCGTAACGTATTTAGAAGGAAGCGTGTTATCGCGACGTTGTTCGACGCTATTTGACGTGACGCAGAACTGTCTTTCTCTGTGTCAAATTTTTACAATGTAAGTTCCAAATACCGATGGTTCAAGAGTAATAACTAATACCGCCGCGTTTGCCTCTAACGGAGTTCGAACAAATCGAGCACACGTAACGTAAAGTATGACGCCAGTCTGGCGTTAACTCTGTCTTAAAACTCAGTTAAAATAAAAGTAATATGGCGGACGTAAATCTCTCTCGTTTTAACTCAAACTTCGGCTGAGCAAAGTCAAAGTACGCTGTATAGATCTCACCGCGGGAGCGCCGCTGACAACTCTAGGACTTCAATTTATGAAGCGAGCCTAGCCATTACTCTGAATTAAGAAACAGTTAAAATGAGCCGACACGTTATGTGTCGGACACAAGTTTGCCTCGTTTTAACAGTAACTTTGGTTAAGCAAAGTCAAAGTCATCATCATCATGCTCAACTCATTGCCGGCTCACTACGGAGCACGGGTCTCTTCTCAATATGAGAAGGGCTTGGCCAAAGTCCACCACGCTGGCTATCCGTGGAAGACTTCACACGCCTTTGACAACATTTTGGAGAACTCTCAGTTTTCCTCACGATGTTTTCCTTCACCGTTGAAGCAAGTGATATTTTAATTGCTCAAAAACACACATAAATCCGAAAAGTTTGAGGAGTGTGTGAGAGCGGGGTCGATCTTGACCCCGCTCTCTGATTAAGAGGCAGACGTCCTAACCTCTAGGCTATCACAGCCTATAAGTTATCACAGCTTTAAAGTCAAAGTGCCGTCTGTAAATCTCAGTCCAGGCGTTGCTCGGCCAAGCCCTTTGTACTGTTTTTGCGTGTTTTTATTAAAAACTAGCTGTTGCCCGCGACTTCGTCTGCCTAGAATTGCTGATTTCCCGTGATTGCTCTGCTTCAGAAAATAAGCTACAGGCAAAAGTCAAATTGCCGATTTTCGTGTTTCTAAATTAAAAAACATAGGACTTCAAACCCCTATTTTACCCCCTTCGGGGTAGATTTGGATGAAAAAATTCTAACCTTATACTTAAGCCCTAAAAGAAACAAATTTTCAAAATTTCACGCTTTTAGACTTCATAATAAAAAAATAAGCAAAAACTATCATCCCCTATTTTACCACCCTAAACAGGTAATATTAAAAAAAAATTTGGTGCACATGTTTTTTATTTATTATTATTAATCTTAATGCAAATTTTTGTGTCTCTAACTCTAAAAACAAAGAAATTTCATACAAACTTCCAACCCCTATTTTACCCCTTAGGGGTGGAATTTCCAAATATCCTTTCTTAGCTGACATCTCTTAACTACCAACTACCTACTTGCTAAATTATAGCTTTATACGTGCAATAGTTTTTGAGATCTCGTGTTTAATCAGTATGTATGTAAGTCAGTATGTAAGTATGTAAGTGACCTTTCGCTTTTATATATATAGATACAAAGATTCAGGTTTAGTACAAGTCTAAGTTCCTACAAGTTCAAACCGTTTATTATTGTTAAATAATTTGTTAACTTGCTAGTAAAAGTACACAAGGGTTAAAGCGCTCTCTGTTTTAGTAGAACCCCACAGCAAATTCATTCGTGTAAAGTCACTTTGTATTAACTTAACTCACAATGTGCCCTGATTAACTGTTTAATATACTGTGTCTAGTCATCGTACCTACATTGCATTACGCATTACTTTTGCACAAATAAACTTATTACTTCACGTGTAACTTGTAAGTCGAACTACCAACATTAAGCGTGCCGGCCATTAGATGTATTTTTTAATTTATTTGTAAAACTAATATATCTAGGATTCCAAACACTTAGTTTTACGCCCTATGTTAATAATCAACCTCATCCAAAAACTCTAGATAGCAGGATGTGTCCATCCTTGTCTAAAGATTAGAGTAGGAAAAGGAAGGCACAACTAAATTCAATCTGCCATTTGAAGATATTGGATTTGATTGATTATTAATTTGTGCCGTTAGTAGAAACCGACAACAAGTTCATTCGGGCGAAGTCACTTTGTATTAGCTGCTATGTTATTAGTCATTGTTCATTCAATTAAACAGAACTCGTGCAACAATAAACTAAAAATCTCAACTAAAATAACACCCAAGTCGAAGTTCCAACATAAATTTACTTTTGTTAATTCATTTGTAAAACCAACACTACGGGGATTCAAAAGGTTTTAAGCAGAGACTCACAACAGCAGCAAATTCATTCGGGTATTATAACTTACAAATGGCGCCTAATAAACTGTTTAATAAATTGTGTATCGCAACATATAGCCGCCGCGACAGATCATTCTCAGTGTCATCGAGTCAGCGAGAGAGGGACAAGTAAAGTAGCGCCTACAACAACTACTAAAGCTCAACACTTGTGCTCGACCGGCAATTTGCCGTTTTATTATACAAGCGAGGCGAGATTGCTCGACTCGATATCTCCTCCGCCATGTATGTATCTTCTAGCCGACGCGCAGTTTTGTCCGAGCTAATTATGTTATATATTGTGGCCTAATTATTGGAGCCAACGGCGAAGGAAAACATAGCGAGGACATCTTCGTGCCTTGGAGTTATCCTTAGTCTAGTGTAGTAAAGTAGTGGAGTGCAAGACTGGTAGTGGAGTGATGATAATGATGATTATATTGGCCCAGGAGGTCTGGAAGCTGTTGATTCCACTCAGGCCAGCCTCCAGTGAACGGATAATGATGCTGGGAAGCGACGGTACTCGACTAGGGCCACAATAGTCTCAATGTAATCGTCATTCTGATTTGAAGATTTGATTTTTCTGAAGTTGTTGTTTCACCCGCGTTAATTACGCGCCGTTCTATTACCCCGTACCTATCCCATACATATTTTCATTTTAATTTTGCATTATCTCCTGATCTTTAGGTACGTCTAAATGAATAGCAAAGTTTATCGATATAAGTTTTTCTTTTTATTGTTACCACCACAAGTTAGCCCTTGACGGCATCTCACCTGATGGTAAGTGATGATGCGGTCTAAGATGGTAGCGAGCTAACCTGTTAGGGATATGGTAAACCCGTACTCCTAATTGGTTTCTACGCGACATTCATAAGAGATATGCTCTAATACATATTCACTCCACTCAGTCACTGCAATGAGTCCGCGGACTTTTATTAAGTTCTACTAATTCTCCCTTGTGTCACGAAGACATTAGTTTCATCAACAGCCCTGCGTGCAGCCACGCCGAGCGGCGCGCAACACTTTGTAATAGATGGCGCTCTTTTCGATTCTACACAAACTGTTGTTCCTCTCGCACTAGGCAATCAGTTTTACATTTGTTTCGTGTTATACGCATTGTTTTTGAAAACACGCGCATCAAAAAATTTCATCTGCATCACATACTACGTGAATTATAACTTTTCCGCTACAATTATGTGTAAAGTTTGCTTGGATAATAGTGGCATCTGCGGGATTAGAAAATTAGAAAAGGTAGCGGACCTTATTCAATTTTCGTTAAACCATTGGTTAAAGAGAACAATATGAAACAAAGATATAAATTAAAATTATTCTTATTAAATTGTTATCTTATTAACGACAAACTAAATTCGTATCAAATTAAGTTGTAATTATAATGATCTGCTTTCGTTTAAATCAGAATGTCAATATTCAGGAGCTCACTTTTATGTTAGTACAGTTCAAAATGATTTATTGAAGCAGGTACGTGCCCAGTTGGCATCAATGAAAGCCATACACAAGAACTGCATTGAATTGAACATATTATACCTGATACCAATATTTAACCAAATAATGATCTCCAACGATCTTTTCAATTGAAGTCCGAGAGCCTCATTTCACTGGGACGTGCATGATGAGCATTTTATAAATATATTTATCCAAAAAATCCTCTATTTTATTATATATTGCCTATTCAAATAGCAATTCAAAATTTAGTTTTAAATTATATCGTTCTCGTCTACTGAATATGCAAAAAAACCAAATGTGGCAATACCTACATTTTTGGTTTAATTTTAGCTTAGGTTCTTTTTATTTAATTTTTGGGATCATTCCATCAACATTCAGAGTACAGGACCGTCCTCCGGTGAGGTGCGGCAGACGGCACACCGGTGCACAACATTAAGCCGAGCCAGAACGTTCCTAATAACAAGACGCAGCATTGAACTCTAAATGTTATCATTAACTATCAGCTAATAAGTTGCGATACATAAATATTTTTTATTCTGTTATTAGTTTTATAACAAGCTTGCGTTCGCGGCTTCGCTCGCGCAAAGTTCGTCCCTCTCGTGTGTCTAACTTCAAACTTCCATAGAAATTCGAATTTCCAATTTTTTGCACCCTAATAGAATTTTATAAAAGTCCTTCTTCGTACACCTCGTAGTGTTCTAAAATAATCTCCATTTCCAGTCGTTTGGGCGGTAGTTTTCATTGATTAAAGTTTAAACTCTCTGGTTCCGTTGACCCGAGCGTATAAGGCATAATTTACGCTAAAATGTACCTTCCGGGATCCGAGAGGTTATCGTCTCTGGTATGAGAGAGGAAGCTTGCGCCTCGCATTGGGAAATTAATAGGCTGACGTCGAAAGTAGCGGCTGCCGATGCGCCTCCAGTATGTCGCTTTACTAAGTCGCTGCCCAGCCCAGATAGAGACACGAAGCTTCTGTGCTTAGTGGCATTTTTATACAAGACATTAACTTTAAGAACGGTTACATCTTTTTAAATTAAATTCTTATTTTAATTTAGCTTAACCCAGCATACCTTGCATTTGCCACGAAAAAGAAAAAAAAATAATAATATATTTAATATATTTGTATATTATTTGAAGCCAGGAAACCTCGCAGTGGTCCCCAAAACATACCCTAACAAAGTTTAATCGCAATCGGTTCAATGGTTTCAAAGTCTATAACGACTAGACTCTGTCATTTAGAACAGTAGATACCTTGCGCACGGTGGAATAAACGGCCTTCAAGCGGGATTATTTATTTTTTGATACCATTTAAAATAATACCAGTTATAATTCATTTCATTTCGAAGAACAAAACTGGCAGACCCTCTGTCCAAAGGGATAGAACTTGAGAAAGATAATGATGACGAAAAACAATTTGATTCCATGCGTTCATCGTCTGTATTCGATCGTATTGTTTGCGCGGCGGCAACTGGTACACCCTGTTTACGGTGAAAAAAGTTACAAATTGAATATTTAAACAGCGTCCAATGTACTTACAGTTTTATTAAAAACACAAACTTGCGGTTGAAACGGGCGAAAAGTGTATCGAGTTTACATTTTACGAGAACGTCCTCGTCTGGAGAGGAAAAACATAAAAAACATAAAGTGGCTAACTGACTGCCGTCACAGCACCGCCTCGATAACGAAATATTATATTTTCAATGTTCAGTTTTATCATTTGCCTGCTATTTGTGAGTGATGCGGCCGGCTGCAGGGCAAAGGTACGACACTGTTCTGATTGTTTGGGTGAAATGTTTTTTTTTTCCGAATATTAATACGTAGTCAATGCCCGCGACCGGAGCTTCCCACTAATCTAACAGGCCATTGTAAAAGACAATCGGATCGGATAGCAATGGATCGTGAGGTTTGTGTACTGCTAAAAGCACACTTTTAAACATTTTTCTGCCAGTCGAAAGACATGCACGCATGACTTTACGAGTATAAGTAAACTTACTGGTTCATGCTTTACGAGTTGAATCTTTGCCAAATTACCAAAGATGAGTTAATGAAGCTATTAATGTATTTAAGTTAAGCGAGATCTTTTTCGATAGAAATTAATCATAGAAATGAGTAAAAATAAGAATAGTTATTTTTCTGTCAAAATTAATCAGATCCTTCATTGAATTTATTAACGATCGCACGAAATCCCATAATCAACATATTACCGAACCGCCACAGGACTCGGATCTCCTCTCAGGATTTCGAAATCGTAATGGAGATCTCTTAGGCTTGCCTGTTATCTCACTCATTAATGCCGTTTAACCAAGTGATGATATGTAGTTAATTTCTTAAACTATAAAACAAACATGACACGGAATAATTAGAGTCGCGTGTTAGGGATCGAATTCTTCAAATGCCGCCATCGCTTCACTCGATGCAGATCTGACATAATTAAGATAACATCTTGTCAGGACCCTCTTAGCTAGAGAGGAATTCTGCATGTTTTCGTCGTTGCCTCGCCGCCCCTGAAAGGAAGTGAATAGCGATCACAATCTACTCGAATGCCTATCGGTAGACGCCATGTCTTACTTACGTAACTTCCCAAAACTCGTGGGTCTTTTTTTAAATTTTTAACTTGCAAGCCGACGTGAGTCTCTGTAAAATCTTCACTGAAGAATATTTAATATCGTTTGATATGTTACGAAGGTTTTCATCTTGTAGTCGTATATTTAGACGAGATGCTCTGTAAACATCTCTGATGGCAGGAAGGAGGTATTCAAATAGCCTTTTAGCTCTATCACTGCTTTTTAATAATTTTACAAAACTAACATTGCTCTTTCCTACTTTAATAAAATGCAAACACACATTTATGCTCCAAGCAAGTTATCACAGGTATAAGGTACTCCAGTTAACTATTTACAAAGTGACGGTACTCGAGCAAAGATAAAAAGCCAGTGCTTCAAACGCCACGTTCCTTATTATCATTCATCTTATTTGACGTGCACTTTAGGGAGCACACTGCCTGTCCGCCGGGATGCTGCACACGCCTGTAGTCGTCACTAGCTCTTGACTGCTGCACCTCCCGATGTTGTCACTTATTATCACTAACTTGTGATTAAAACGGAGAAGCGGAGCAGCGAGCGAGTCTTGCCTCCAAATGCCTGCGTCTTTTGAAAGTGGAATATTAATAGGCGGAGGATGTATGCTTAACTCAAACTTATATACAAGGCGGTATTTATATGATTGCGTGCGATTGCTTTGGGACCCACTCATCGACACAATCTCACTATCAAAGATACATATTTACAACATATTTACTTAAGCACCGCAAGTAGATTTGATTGCTCACTCACTATTGAACTCGGTAACATCATAGCAAGTCGAAACATATCAACCTACTTATAAAACTCAAATTCGCACAAAAAATTGTATAATAAATAGAAATTGCACCAGCGGCAGATTTGAAAGCTGGATCCGTTTTACTTTGACATGTTACTTTGACAATGTGTTTCGAGTCGAAAGCGACTCACTTCTGCGAGTGAAGTGCGGACTAAAGCTACAGTTTCCTCGGAAACAAAGTTGTATGGAAATTTAAAACACTATTAATTCGGGAACCTCCGTTAATGGCCACGCTAATCGATAGTGATATCCATTTATATTTAATGAAACCTAGTTGTAATAACCAGAGAAGCCGATAGTTATGTTTGAATGGAAAGTGGTGGTAAGTCCTATGCGAAACAGGTATCTGTTTTAGGTGCTAAGATTGCTAAGCCGTTACAGGCCCGTGTCTCATTACACTGCATATAATTGTATTAGGCTAGCGACAGTCGGCCGCGGCTAGTGCTGGCGGCAGTGCCGGCGGCCACGCTCGCGGGATTCACCTTATATATTGTGCTTTGAGTTAAGCCTCGCCCGAGCGGCACAGGCGCAATAACAACATTTTAATTAATATTTACATAATAACATTACATGTATAGGCTCGAAGGTTTGTCCGTCTGCTGCGGCAGAAGGCGGGTCACATCCCTCGGAGATGGTAGCTGGCAGACTTGTTGTTAGAGTGGAGACCAGGCAGCGGCAAGTGCAATTGTGACCGTTCACCTTTAGCATTGGTCTAGCCAAAGGTCCTGCGGACTTGGCTAGAAACAGCTGGATGAGAAAGGCTTAGAAGGGCATGTTTAGCAATGAAAGCTAGTTGATGATGACTGTAGCTCAGTCTGTTTTCACAGCTGTTTAAAATCAAAGCATCGCGAATTAAAGGCAAAAGCTAGTCGCAAATAAAAAATATGTATTTTCTTCATTAGATGATTATATGAAAATTAAAGCTTCATTCCGGTATCATTAATGAGTTTTATCATCAAGGCATTTCAAGGCAGTCGTAATTTCCGCCACGGATCTGGTTAGATTGCGACAATTCTGTGAGGCGAAGAAGCAATCTTACAGACTTCCACCACCCCATCATTATTTTTGTCATTTTATTTGTAATCAAACTGATAAGATCAATGTTATAAATGTAAACCAGCCGATGAAATTCTTCCAATAATATCTTCTTGTGCATTAACATCAACATCAGTTTGTTCAACGCCCACCGCTGGACAAGCGTGTATAGAACTTTCGTGTTACAAACAATGTTGCTCGAACACGTTTTAGCACGGAATATTATAGTTCCTATGCTAATAGAGTAGAAACAGTTCCTATATTATAAAGTATCGATAACGCAGTGGTTATTGATTCGTTGGTACAGCGCGAGTAGGTAGAAATATTATTACATACCTCCCCTCCGTGTCAAAATTTTACAACGTAACCATAAAAACGCATCGAGCCGACCCTCTTTCACAAATGTAGGTCCGATAAATATATATATACACAATGTTTGACGGCGATGCGCTCGTCGCGAGGCCGCTCGGGGCCTTACGGGCAGCTCGTACGCGGCGTTTGATTCAGCGCGAAATAAACAATCATTTCGTCCCACTTGCTCGGAGAGGCTCACTTTATCGCTCGAGGACCGAGCACAGAAGTCCATTTCATTGGCTGCTGTTTTAGATAATCATCTACCTTGCTCTTATTTTTTTCTTTTAAAAACACATACCTACGAGTTAGTGCAGAAAAGCTGTCCTTCCATGGCTTTATTAAAAACTTATTATATTAAGATTAGAAAAGGAATCGCAAAGTAAATTGTTCCCCGACAAGTGGCTCAATGAGTCTGACGCTGTCTCCAGAAATATAAAGAACTGTCTGTTTGTTTGTCAGTCCCACTCTATGGAATTACATTTATTTCAAGTAATGTTAATTTGAATGCCTCTTGTGCCATGTCTTTATGGAACGGCTGAATTGACGAGACCTTGCCTGGAGGGTAAACAGGGAGAGATATATGGTAGACCACTTTTCATTCGAGAAAATGCTTAACCAGCTGAGTTTCGTACCGCCCAGAGACAGCCATTTATGGAAACTACTTCAAAGCGGCCTTTCTCATCCAAAAATAACCAAATAATCGTTTAAGTATACGATATTTTGACAAATACATTGGGTTTTTCCTCAAACGTTTTTTACGTGTAGGAGGGAACAATTTACAGCGGATTAATTTTATATTTTTAGAAATCATACGCCACCTCAACCGTTACAAAATACAGATTATATGTATATATGAAGATGATGAAGATCTCAAATTCAATAATATCAAAGTAACGATCTCATTTGTATCGAAGTAATTGGCTATCACTTCTTAAAGCAGTATTACTTATTGAGTTCACAATCAGAGTCATTTCCAAATATCGAAATACACCACTATTATAATAAATTGGGACGTATCTATCTAGTTTTAAAACTCAAATTGGTCCACACTGCCAGAGCCAACACAGGTTTGAGAAATAAAAGGGACAGTATGGAAATTGCGCCTCTAAAGGGAAGGTATAAAATCCATTTTACAATGACGTTATAGTGTTTCGATACTCTAAAGCGACTATACAATTGGAAGTGTGCAAATGTTGTACTAAGCTTTACGTGAAGAGGAATATAGGTAATTCATAAGACTCCTCATAATCTGTAGCATTTACATGAAGAATGCTTAATTAACTGAGCTTCCTCAAAATACAAAGTACGCTTTAATATTAATTTAACAGAAAAAAAGCCGAGCAGCTTGATCTTTTACATGAAAGCCAGTGGGCATAATTGAAGGATTACGAATCCCCACAATGCCCGCAATTACTTTGCCAACCGTAACTAGAATCCAGTAATCATTGCTGTATTCAAATTTGTATTACGTTATCAAAGGTTTTATTCGATCAATGATTGATTAAAAATAAAAAAGAAACGGTAAAAGGCCAGCCAATAATAATTCTCTGCATTCGTTTCGCACGTTGAATTACATTAAAATGTCCATACATATGACGGCAATCAGAGAGCAGCGCCATCTAGTTTTAGAATCATGTACGACAGACGAGAGTGGCATCGCCCCCTTTCTTTTCGCAACACTAAGTGGCATATGCAGGTTCTTATAAGACTCACCGGCGCGGGACGGCGCATTACATTCATTGCATTCGGTCGGTTCTGACCGGTGGTCGAGTCGCGGTAATGCATAGTCGTACTTGGTGGAGCCCATAGTCTGCTCTTTATAAATTACGATACTTATAATTGTAATTCTGTTCTACCAAGAGTATCTGGTCTCTTTGCCCGAAACTACCCACGTCTACCCAAATTACTGACGAAGACACGTCCCTGCCCCTGTCCATCCTATACATATATTACAAAATTTATGAAAAATATAAACTTGTTGTAACGTTATATAAACTCATTCAAGGGAAGTCGTATTTTTTAAATAAGTTCAATGTTCTTATATTTAACTATGTAATTATTAAAATTGAGATTTGACTTAACCGACTGTGTCAACTATGTGTAAACACCGCTAGCTATTTTGTTTGGCAAACTCTTAAACTAAATTTATTATATTTGTGTAAAATTAATTTATCTTATAGCCTGTAATAAAAAAGTGGTCGCTACTTAGCGATAAGACTGCCTTTTGTATCGCCTATGTCTATCTTCACCTTTCTGTATATCGTGCTTATTTCTTTAATCATAGTATTTTTTATTTTATTTGGAACGGTAAAAATTGTATATTATATATTAATACAGACCATACATAAATATTATATAATGCCTGGCTGCAAGCACAGCTGGTGGCAACAGATGATGCATCACAAGGTAAAACTATTAGTGTAGAACATGCCCATTCACGGTTTACACGAACAAACCAATATTATAAGAGGAGAGGACGGGGTGAGGCCGGTAAGGCGTTCCAGAACGTCGGTGCACAAAACGAACAAGCAAAGCGCTTCGTACGTATTGATGGCATATCACTTCATTAACTGCGCAACCTATTCGATAACTCACGGTTCTGAGAAGAAGAAGAAGGTGGGTATATGCATATAATATGCATATGGTGTTCGAAATATATCCGGTAGATTTCCGATTAGATATACAACCTTGCGACTATATAAACTTTACATAAAATATTCAACCTACATGCTACGAAATAACATTACCAATGAGATTATAAGGATTACAAATTAGTGCGAAATGGGAAGTTACTTGGGTGTCGAACTCAACAAACTCATAAAAAACAAATGCATATACACAAAATACTTAAAACATCCCATTTTTGAACGAACATCTGTTTCCATGAAAGTTTTGAAGCCGAAAACTAACAAAAATAACTGATAATTATGTAAAATTGTAAACCTACTAGCCGTTTCGCGTGAAAATCTATTTTCCATCTCCCGTGGAATATTAAAACCCTCCTTCCTTACTACAGGTGAATAGAGAGGGAAAAATATGAAATCCTAAAAGAAAAAAAAACCTATTTACTTAATAAAATGTTTGCCGATGCACGTTTTCAACCGCAGAGCCAACCTTGACGAAACTAAGCACGGAAACGGGTTGCATCCACAAATAAGTTATTAAGAAAATCATATGTGGCATTTCATTTAAAGTAACATTTGAGGCATTACTTCGGATGCCGCGGGCACAGCCGCCAATGAATATGATATCAAACTACTTACAATAAATAAACATCGTGCAGTCGGAGAGGTACGACGTTTCGCGTTCAAAATACTCATATTTATGCAGGTTCATGAGTGTAGCTCCCTTGTTACACGACATCGTTGAAACACGAAGAAAGAATGGGAGAAACTTTCACGACGCTCGTTCCCTGTGAAAACAATCCAATAGACACGTGAGCCCTTTAGGGTTAGCCTTAAGGCTCTTATGTTAACCAAGTTGTACGTCCACCGGCTAAGTGCAAATAGAATGGAACTGTAGCTTGTAATAACGCACTGTGTATAATTATACGAGTATCTTTGCTAGCAGTGGGTAAAATAAGTTTTGCAAATTTTTCTTTCTTCTATACTCATAATATTATAATAGTAAAAAAAACCTAATAAACACTTTTGTATATAACCGGAATAAAACCAAATTTTGTTTCAAACGAGTATTCTAGAGCCAGACGCTATCCGATATTAAAAATTCGCTAATTCTTTAGATCCCGATCAGGATGACGGACCAACTATTCAAATCAGTGCATTGTTATCGATCCTTGACATGTGTGCGATGTTTCCAATCAACTCGAAGTTTCGAAGGGGGTGAAAATCACGTTCAAAGTTTTTTTTTATCTGTGAACAGATAAACGGATACGCTAACAAAAACAAAATACTCGCAGAAGTATATACTCGGAGCACGGCCGTTGGGAATACGCCTTAAAGTCATACATCCTGTACAAGAGCAGCGTATAAGACAATGCCTCTTTCTAATGACGATGACGGTGCAAACAAAGTTCTTGTGACGAACAGCGTGTCTGCGCCCGAACCTCTCTGAGTGTTGGCACTGCTGAGCCCGACGCTACGCAGCGGTGATCATTTTTTTCCGGCAGAAGGGCTATTTATCTCGCATATATAATGATCGGAGAAGGGTCCAGAATAAAATTTTCCCTTTGAAATAGAAATTGGAACATATCCAAAGATAGTGGACGTCGTGCATATGCCAATACTAAAAATTAAGTCTTTAACATCTTAAAACTTTTAAAATTTTGAATAGGTTCAAATTACGTTATGATATTTTAGGCCGACCCCACATAAAGCGTAGAGTATAGAATAAAAACGCTGCAGCCCGCGACCTCCGAGCTAAATCCTGTTACTTTCAGATAAAAACTATATATCGATAAACGAGCAGACGAAAATTCTTTTGCTGTACCGCAGAACAAGAGAATACAAAACAACACAGCACAGCACAACGTGAAGTAATGGTTTGGTTGTCACAGCGTATTTCTGATGAAAGCTTAGTGCTGTTCACGAGTATTAAGCCAAGGAAATGCTGTGACGAATGTTTTACCCCATCGGTGCCCCCTTTTCAACTAACCTCGTAGGATAGTCAACCGCAGGCGACGGCCCGGGTAAATAGTATCCGATGTGCGTGCGGTCTGTTTCTGGAGAAGTAGCGCGCCGCCCAGCGCTTTGATACAGTTAACTTGCTTCTCTTGGATTTGAAGTTCAAATTGATCAAACGGACGAACAATGCGCAAATTCATTTAAGTAAACTCTGAGAGTTGAGACTACGCTTTGCCGGGTCAATAACTAGCTAGCTAGGACTCAGTTCGCTATGGACCACAAATTAGTGAGGCATCTACAGTGGCGGCGGTAGTCCGTCAATACTAGGGCTGCGTTTATGGAGATGATTTGAGCACGCGTAAAAGTATTTACATAGCTTTAGTAAAATAAACCACTTACCGAATTTTTTTTCAAAGACATCAGGTTGCTGCCAATAGGGGTAAATCTTAATTAAATGTATTAAAATAGTTCAACGAACTCGAATTGGCACTTTTGATGCGTTAACGATTTTTGAATTGTTGGTAAAAATATCTTCCAGAACTGTAAAGTATCTTCCGGAACCTTATCAATTTTTATTAATTGTTTTATAGTGTGTTTATATCACCCACCAAAAATCAGGCTCAAGTTTAAGAATAATATTGCTCTTGCATTATCAATATTATGTTTACCCAAAGGCTGCTGCTACCAGACGGTTAAAATATCGTCTTTGTAGATTTTAGCTATTCCTTTTAATTAACAAAGTTACACGACGCTAAAATACGGACAGTCGAATACGGAGAATTTGCCCAAACACTCAAACAGACCTCGGGGGAGAATCCCACTGGTCAATATTATAATTAATAATATAATGGTCTGACTCTGGCCGGCTATGCACTAGCACACTTTACGTCAATGTAGATCTACAGATGCTCAAGAAGGAGCGCCGAGTTGTATACTTCAAGGGGGGGATATTTATAAACTTGTCTTGCAATATCACTTTGAAACTCCTTTGACAGTCCGAAGCCTTTAATATCAATTTAGCAACTCAAACAAATAAGTTGGGTTGCAATGCAAACAGCAACTGAGTTTCAACTATGTGTATTGAAATATATCTTGTCAGAAGAGGTCCGGCGCGCGGCGGCCCCGCTGAGCAGCTCGCTCAACTCGCTGCTCTTGTCGTCGCATTTAGATATTAGTTTATTGTTGAAGTACCGCCCTGCGCCACGCTCGGATTGCGATCGAGGTAACGTGCTCGTTCGTCGGCTAGTCCGGCGCTACCACTGCGCCGATATTTACGATTGCACCCGGCACACACTGGATACTGTACGACGATGGAATTGATGAAATCTGAAAATAATGCATTGATGCTGGGTGGCATAACTCTAGAAGACTAGTATAACATAATTATCATCATCGTGATCAACCGGTGTGTTGACGATGGCTTGCTGAAACACTATAGACCCATCTCGCTACTAAGCCATGTCTACGAGCGGTTCCTGAGATTAATCCTTCGTTCTCGCTAATAAGTTCAAAATTTTAAGAGCAGGTTGCCTTTTGTCCCAAATTAAAAAGTATATTGTTTCTGAGAATTCCAATTTCTCGCCACTACTGTATCTTTTTTTCCGACGAAACAGTTATCTTGCTTTGAACTGTGGTAGAATTCCGCTTACAATACAAATGTCGATCTCCTTCAATATCGTTGAGTGCGATCAGCATCTTCTTTTTAAGAGCTGAACCAACTTATTGTGACTTGGAAATGCTCTGGTGCTCTAAAACTTTACGCCATTATAAAGTTTAAACACGACTATAGGGTCTTGTTATCCATGCGGAAATTTCACGTTTAGAACCGATCTGTAAGGTCAATTTCTTTAAAGGTAACGCACTAGACAAACGTGTAATGGTTCTCGAATGTGACCGACTCGGTGGAACGATACATTTTACTGTTTTAATTTGTTTTTAAAAAAATTGTTGAATAAGCTAGTTTTTAACTAAAATTATTATTCAGATTTATATTTGACTATTTCCGAAATAAAAACACCCTAGTTGTTAACCCAGGGGTAATTCTGCCTCCATTATAAATTTAAGCCAATTAAGTTCTGTAGGAGTAACAAACGTTCACACATATACCAACGCCATAATAATATTAGTATGGTAATCATTGAAGCTGTGATAGCCTAGTGGTCAAGACGTCTGCTTCCTGATCAGAGGTCGGGGGTTCGGTCCCGGGAACGCACCTCTAAATTTTCGGAGTTATGTGCGTTTTTAAGCAACGCTACTTCAACGGAAAACATCGCGAGGAAGCTTGCATGCCGGAGAGTTTTCCATAACGTTCTCAATGGCGTGTGAAGACCGCGCACACGGCCACCGCGATGGAGTATGGACAAGCCCTTCTCATATTGAGCGGAGAGCCGTGCTGTATAGTGAGCCGGCAACGGGTAGATCACGATGAATAATTGATAATATTAGTGACAGCCGTCTCGCATTGCAATGATCAACTTATTAATATTAAACGATGATCCTCCGCTACGCGCCCCGTTGGCGAGGCGCAAAGTGCTTGTTTGACGCGACTGAAAGCAAACAAATTTGAGAAGGCGAACATTTTTTTAACGGCATTATACAATACATAAAAATGACAATTTCTGAAAGTCAAAATATAATAACGCAATCTCGAGGCGTTACTTTGCGCAGTGAGTATCTTTACATAATTAATCAGGAAACGCTCGCGTCAAGCGCTTGTGAATGCGATCTCGTAGACAGCCTCTGTTTTATTAACCTACTTCCAAAAAAGCGGAATCCTCCAAGTCACTTCCTTTTTATTGAATTAACACGCGCAAGAGTGATTTTGCAGAGATTCGCAAACTAATAATAAGAAGGTTTGTCTGTGCGAAACAAGATCGGTGGTTAAGACGACCTATGTCCAGTGGAAGCATATGGTGATGATTATGATATTAAGAATTTCGTTGACCCCGGGCCCAAGTCTGCCATTGCAGTTGTGTCTCAATGGTCGAACAATAACATTGCTGTAGTAATGAAAAAGTTTTTTTAAATATAAAACCACGGCTTTAAAACTACTTTGCAATCAGTACTCCGAGGTCATTGATCTACAACTGAGACACAGTTGCAATGGCAGCCTTGGCTCGCTGGATAAGACCATGTCGTGTTCGTATAGAACCAGTCCTGATATAAGGTCACATAATTATTAGCCGTAACTTAACTTCAATACAATTAAACCTTTTGTTGCTCCCCGCTACTAGTTAGCCCTTGATTGCAATCCCAAGTTGTGTCGATTGAAAGTCTAAAATGGTACCATAACAGACATAACACCATGGCAACTAGCCACGGCCCTGGCCACACCAGACCTGATCAGAGATCATACAGAAATAATACATTCTCACATTTATGCAAATTGCACTTAAACTGTAGCTTCAAATTACGGAATATGTACATTGGCAGTCAGGCGAGCTCCGATGGAGTCATTCATGTTTTTATTTAATTTTGGACTCTTATATGAGGCGGGCGCCACATTTCGCAGACTTGCCATAAAATCCCGATATTATGAAGAAATATATACAATTCGTGTTGGTGTTCCAGCAGCTGAAACCGAGACGCTCGAGTTGCCCGTGTCAGCAAATTCGCTATCTAGTGACAGATTACTGAAAATATTTATATAAAAAGAGATACGCAAAGAGATTTCTACAAGATGCCCTTTCTCGTTATGTCGTATCTAAATATTCAATTTTGTTTTTCCTTAAAATATTATTCTCTTAAAATGCTCTCTAATTTATAATAATTTCTAAATGGTTTTTTAAGGATAGGATAAAACTTTGCGATCCCAAGAAATTTCGAAGCATCGATGAAGTCTCAATATTTCAAAAATGACTATGAAAGTCAAGATAGCGGATGGCGACACTTGTTCCTATCTAAAAACTAAGTAGTAACTTATCTTACTGGCCCCGCCAATGTTTGGTGCGTCAGTCTGTCTGTCCACATGTTCAAGTTTAAAACGCAATTGTCCTACTTCATGTGCTACTGCTTTAAACTATTCAGATTAAAAGTAATAAGACTTTGTTGTGATTCTCTAGTCCACGATCACTGATCGCGGGATGGAACAGTGGTAATAGCCACATTATAAATTGTTTGAATTCCTCGCAAAAATCATAAAATGCAGTTTGAGTGCTCACACACTGCGTAAAAGACAAGTTTCAGAGCATTAGTGTGGGGTTTGTCGTACCCCATGCACCCTGCGCTCTCAATCCCTCTGCCATGTGCCAGGGTGTGCTTGTACCCGGCTGTGGAGGTTGATATGCGGACGATGATGGGGATGTGATGATGAATACATTTAACTCTGCATCAATGACTACGCAGAAAACTATTTGTGTAGTAAAATTAAGTTTTTCTTTAAGAGCACTAAGCTGCTCGTATAAAAGCGTCTTCTTTGACGTAAACTTGTGCCATACTTAATATAAGTTTCAGAAATACCATAATTTCCTTATTAACACGAAGCAGCCGGTTTCCGCGACATGTCGCTGCGATTTTCCGCTCTGGTATCTTACTCGTACTTTGACTTCGTACCTAGTCGAAATTTTTGCTAAGAACTTAAAACTGAAAATCATCGTGCCGAAGTTATGGACGTAAAGTTCCTAACTTTCATTGAAAATTCCAGTTGAAATGTATGAAGATGCACCGCGCTATGACCTGTACTTTGAAGCTTAAGTTTGAAGAATAAAATTATCAACTATATCACAGAACAATGGAGAGTTTGTTAATAAGCAAATGAACTGTCTAAGTAAATAAGCACATGTATTTATATAACTAAATCTATAATTATTAAGTAATCAACTCGTAACCCAAATCTTTTTCATTTAAGTTTAGGGTCTAATATAATATTCATAAACAGTGCAACACACACGCGCAATAATAAATGTAAATATGATATAAAAATATTTTAATACACTTATAACATCGCTATAATATTATAATTAGTTATTGGCGACTCAAAACTAAAGCTACGCACTAATTCTCAAACGCACCCGACTTTTACTGCCGGAACATGAAGCCGACACCAAACTCAGCCGGCCGTCCTGTTTTTGACAGACACTGTTTTCACCATTCATTGCATCGTTAGTGTAGAAGTTGTAGTGTAGCATATTTTATTACAATTTTGAATCAGAATTCGATGAATGATACTTTAGTATCACGAAGAAAAAAACACGTTTATTGCCAATAATAGATACAATTTCCGTTTGGTCCCCACAGCTATATCAGGCTAGTACATTGCTGAAAGTTGTGTGTATATTGCTGAAAGTGCACAATAAGAGTGTAGTCATTCATTCACATAAAACACATTATATTGATATGAGCTATACATTGACCGGCCACTGGAACGCAATTGCACGCTCGGGTCCCAAACAACGAGAACCATATTTTGATTGCCGGGTCGACTAAAAATTGTTAAGTATTAGATCTTCATATCAAGATATTCTCAGTGCACAGGCCCCATGAGATACAGGCTGAAGCGTAATTCTATTTAAACCACTTCACGTTTGCTCGCTATAATGATGGAGTTTTTTTTACAAGATAAGTAAATCTAGATTAAAAAGATTAAGCCAAGAAAAGGTGGGGAATGTGGAAGAGAGAAGCGTATATACGGATTGTGAAAAAATGCCTTCACAAAGCAGTCAAGGCATTTTTACACAACCTTCAGTCTCATTTAGCATTAAAGTTTTTTCACTTGGCGATCTTTTAAAGTTTACAAAGTACTCTAAGTATTACCAGTATTGTATTGCCATGGAAGCCGAAAATAACCTTCATAAATATTAGGGGTTAAAGTATGAAATTGCCGATTTGTACTGAAAAACAAAAATTAGTTTTTTTTAATTTAACATATTATTTAATCAAAATAATTACCATTATTATCTATACATTGCTGCCATATAATAGGAAGCTCATTTTTGCCTTTGCGATAGTACTCTGGTGATCTTTATTCGAAAAACTGTGTGAAAGCATTTTGCACTGCCTCCAGAGAAGAAAACTTTTTATCACGCAGAAAATTGTCCAAATCACGAAAAAAATGGTAGTCCGTTGGAGCAAGGTAAGGCGAATACGGAGGGTAACGAATGGTTTCTAATTGCAGTTCCTGTAGAGTTGAAACGGTTTCTCGTGCTGTATGAGGTCTCGCGTTATCATGGAGCAATAATGGTGAAGATCGATTCATAAGTCGGGGCTGTTTCACTGCAAGTTTTGCTATCATTATCGAAGTTCGGCGCAGTAGAAATCTGCCGTTATTACTTGACCAGATCGGAGAAAGCTATAGTGAATAACACCACGCTGAGACCACCAAACAGTTAACATTATCTTTTTATTGGTAAGCTTTGCTTTAGTACACTGTTGCCGCGTTTGACCTGGGGTCAACCATTGCATTTTTTGCTTACGATTATCGTAAAGAATCCCTTTTTCATCACATGTCATAATTCGATCCAATATTCCTTCATTTCTGTATCGATTCAACAAGGCAACGCAAGTTTTAACACGCGTTTCTTTTTGCAGATCAGTCAAATCATGAGGCACCCATTTTTCATATTTTTTTATTTTATTGATTTGACGCAAATGAGTAAATATTGTTGGTAAGGTAACGTTAAGCCATGCCGCTAATTCCTGGGTAGTTTGGCTCGGATCGGCTTCCACCATCTCTTTCAAATCATTGTTATTCACCTGTGTGGGCGGTCTTCCACGTGGTTCGTTCTTCAAATCGAAGTTTCCATCACGAAAGCGTTTAAACCAAAATCGCACAGTGCGTTCATTAGCAGTCCCCTCTCCAAACGCAACATTGCGAGCTGTTGCTGCCCCGTTAGTTCCGCGTCGGAACTCGTATTCAAAAATCACGCGAATTTTCGAAGTATCCATCTTTATTGTCTAAGCTGAATAAAAAAAACAACTGAAAGTTGATAATCGAATGTTGCACATTTTTTAAAAGAAGAACTAAATCGGTACCGTATCAAAAAAGTTTCACTCAAAAATCTCAAACCATGAAGGTTCTATGTCAATTCGAAGTACCTATTACAATAAAACGGCAATTTCATACTTTAACCCCTATTATATACGTCTTGCCTAATGTCTAGACTCTGTGACTCTAGACACTATTACCAAGTTACTAAGAACTTGATTTCTATCAGTAGTTATGTGTTTCTTTTTGTTTTCAGCATTTTTTGTTTTGTAATCACATTTTGCATCATAGTAATTTAAAATTAATTAATTTATGAAGTTGTATATGTATGTAACGATAGACGGACGGACACCGCTTCCTAATCAAACCACCCTGTGCACATAATAACGGTTTCCGCCACAGACGACGGCGTCGATGCACAGGTGATTAAAAAGTTTGATTAAAATATTGGACTAGGAGGAGCCTGTCAGAATTAAAATTATTTTCAAAAGACCTTTCATTACCTAGTGGCTTTGAAGTCTGGCTTACAAAATAAACTTTATATAATAGTTAGATTGGCACTGTACTGGGCTTCCTCACTGATATCAGCATATATATCTATCTAAACTGATTAGTGTAATATAGAAGGTAAAATTTTTCTTCTTTAAACTTGCTAATCTATGGAGATTTATCTCACTTCTTATTGAGTCGTCGGCCTTGGCTAGTTACCACTCTACCAACTAAGACGTGTCAACTGTTTTAGCGTTTCGGTACGATGACTTAGATACCAATTTAAGATATGGGTTTAATACAACTACCAAACCCCTAACAGGCTACCCCATAAACATCTTACGGTGCATCATCTAGCTGGTGCGACGGCAGTCAAGGGCTAACTCTTAGTAAATAATATAAAACATCATAAGCTTTACAACGGAGAAATTATTCGGTTTGAAATAAGTCCGGATTCTGGAGCTACGTCGCCTTGCACTGCTCTGTGGGACGACTTAATCTGACCGGTAGTGGAGAGAAACCCGGTGTCGTGGGGAACACCGGGTGTGCAACATACGCGTATAGCGACGCGGCGCAACGCGTCCTGTCCTACACGCGACATACGAGTATGTGTTGTTTTGTAGTCATGTATCGAGTCTAATCGCGCTAATTTACCTGTCATCATAACGTAGACCTCCAAATTCTTCCCAGAACAATTACGAGAACCAAAAACATAATTTTATATTTTGAACGAAATTTGTTACTTCATTTAATGACTGCATCGCTCCGCAACTCGTCTCAACAACTCTCTTCGCAGACTTGTGATGGCGATTTACGGGCCACAGATGTTTGACATCTGGGCGTCGCGCCGCAATGCCGCGTTTGCGGTTCAGCTAGGCCAACGGGTTAGGCAGAGATACAGGTTCTAGCACGCTCAATTTGCATTGAAAGTAGTGGCAACGCACGAGTTTCGAACCAAGCATCGAGTTCTAATCCAGGGATATATTATTAGTTTTTTGAACCTAGGGTAAGATATGCAGGTCGTACACGGCTCCGTCGCACTATGTACTAAAGAAAATTGCTTAGTTATGAAATTTATCTTTATTAACCGACTGAAACGACACACTCTTCTACTTTCTCATTCTCTCTCAAGTGCAAAGATTTAACATTAAGTTCTAAATGTCATGACCTAATTAATGTTCTTATATGGCTTGTATTATTTTATCATATCTAGCTTAGGTTAGAAATTGAACTCGGTAACCTATTGCAAACGAAAGCTTTCATATATTAGCCAGTCTTAGTCCGGCTCTAGTTATTGAAATACATAATTTCAAAACACGCAACTTTTTAAATTTATAAAATTAGTGAAACAATGGAACGCTAACGACATTGCGAGCGCACCGCACCTCCCCGCCCCCTCTAATATACATTGGAAGTAATTAAAATATTAGTACAGCGACGACCTCACGCAAGTGTTCTCAGTCGTGAAAACGAAAACTGATAGCCGGAGTGGCGTGTACGAGTGAGTGGCGTGCCGTTGCCCGCGACTATTTTTCCCTGCGGTCAGAGGTAGCCCGTAATTGGCCTGTTACAATTAAGAATTTGTCAATGTCTATTCTTTCAAATCTCCACAGCCTTTGTTGCAGTTCAAATGTAGGTAATATAGCAGGAAAGCTAAGATTTTCCAGGCCGGGGCGTGTCTGGTCTTGTGGTCACAGACATTCAACTTTGTATACCGTCGTATCAAAAAGCTGTGGGATGTTACTAAAAATAAACCATTCAATCATAACCTTTATTCAAATAAGTCTTTTAAAGGCAATTTCGATGCGTCATTAACTTACATCATACTGTAGGAGGGATGATGGTAATGATAGGCCTAATTCAATCACGACAATTTTTACTTTGGATCAATGAGCTGAGCTGAAATCATCTCAGTCTCCCCATAACTTATTAATAGCCGATGTAATTAGTAAAAGTGGGTACAAATCTAGTTTTTCTACTTTCCGTTGCTTTTCCGTCATCGTTTTGTCGTCTGATCTAGCCAGCAACGGTAGTACTTTGCCACCAATCACGTTTGTGTTGGTTGGTAGTGTTACGCTTCATCTTACTTGGAAAGTTTGGTCCGTGGCGTCACGAGGTGGTCGCGGTGCCTCGAGCGACCCGACGGGAAACCCTCAAGCAGCCACCCAGCCTCATGAGTTTCTAAATGCTCGTCGAATAGTTAACACAGTTTGGTTGAGTGCCAGCAGCGGCAGTCGCTGGTGTCTCCAAAACGGCTCTATACTCCCTACTCTCTCTAGTGGTTGCGTATCTTGTGGCGGATGTGCTCTCTCGGCGGATTATCAATGACATATGAGTATTGATGAAAAACTATTATTAACATAAAATATTTTGTGTAATGAATAGTTAGTTTCCGTAGTGAAAGTTAAGACACCTATTTATTTTAATGCTGGGAAATTCGTTTACGCTTAACCTCCACTGGAATCGACGCAGGGAGAACTGCGCCGCTTCCGGCAGGGTCTGTGGGACTTCCCAGCGACCCTAGTGGCGAACAGAATACCCACTAATACCCAGCGATAGTTTTGGCATCGCCTGGTCGGTCGCTGGGTCCAAGTTAAGATACCCAGTTAGGATGCCTAGTGTGCATATCAACTGAAGTTTCATTTATTACTAATATTTTAAATTGTGTCTTTAATTCTTTCCCCTTTTTCTGTTTTTCTGCTATGAGATGCTATTGCTATGATCGACCATTGCGACAGACTTGTAATTGTAGACTTGGGCGCTTATCGAAAATGGTGAGATATCATGATATCTTATAGGAATTCAATTCGGTAGCGCAATTTGAGGTGAAGTAAGGACGCACCGCCGATAACGTTAAATCATGTTTGCATTCGTCTTAATCTACAAGTGAATGGAAAGTAGAACTATTTTTAATTCTGTGATTATATTTGTCATATCAACATTCACTTATTTTTATCATTTATTCACACTTGTAACAAAACTTTCTACCCCTTATAAGTTTTTTCTTTCATTAAAAGAAAATTTAACTTTGATGGATAGGTCTGTTTCCTAATGTTATCGCTTGTTTGATTGTTGGAATTATTAAAAGAGAAAAATTAATGATAATATAGACGTAATACGTTTATATGTATGAGTATGATTTTTTTGTGTTCTGTCGTATTTGATGTTCATACACTAATCAATAGTAGTAGTTAGTGCTATTTAATTACCCTGTATGTAATCATTCAAGCGGCATGTTTGCCGCAGTGTTCATGTGTTCTATAGTTACTCTCAACCTGTACATGTTCACTGGTCTTCTGGACATGCAGTAGACTGGTCAGACTATTGATATTCGAAAACTTGAATTGGTAATAGTAAGCAACAAATGTTTATCCGTTTCATTAAGTATACATGTAAAGTTCAGTACAAATTGTACTTTGTTTGCGCTACGAACTATTTATTGTGAGTAGCAATTACTCGCGACTTAATATTTGCAGCGTTTCAGCGGTCGCGTTTCCCGCGCCTTAAAATAGCGTCGTACTCGTGTTTTTGATGGCGCCTTCTATTTAGCTGAAAAAGCCCCGATAAAATCACTAAACCATAACACATACTCTTTAATATTACTGCACAATCAACAATGAAAGACAGGGAGATCTGATAGGGAAAAGCATCCCTAGTAGAGCCGTCGAGATGTTAGGGGCGTGAATGATCTCAAAGCCAAACCAGAAGCCAGCGGACGGTTTCGCAGGCTGCGACACCTTATACTGATCTTAACAAAACCATGTGGTCTAACGACAAAACCAATAATAAAACGTGCCAAAACACACAAAAAAATTCATCAAAATCGGTCCGGCAGTTGGGAGGAGTTCAGCGTCAAACACACGCACGAAAGACTTGTTCGTTGTTTTCAGTTTTGTAATAATATAATGATGAGCGTTTGTTTGCCGCAGTTAGCATGCCCTCTGTTCCGCCTCAATGTACCCACCCACATTAGAGCCGGGAACATCTGGGGACATGGAACTGTCAGCCCCGTGGCACTGCGGTGTTAGGAGAGCCTCCCCCAGTGGTGACCGTCAGCCACGCTCTTCGCAAAACGTGAAATATGAAACTTTCCTCGATTCTTTGTTCCCTGCTTTGATGGACGCACCTCACACGCCTCCTCTCCCGTTGCTGCCGTTAGCGCAGTGGCGGCCGGGCGCAACACAACTTTTTAAACTACACCTAATTACGATACTTATATGACATTGAGTAAAATAAAAGGAATGTTAGAGGATTGGTAATATATGTAAATCATGATCAACCCATTCTCGGCTCACTACAGAGCACGGGCCTCCTCTCAATATGAGAAGGGTTTGGCCATAGTCCACCAAGCTGGCCATGTGAAGATTGGCAGACTTCACACGACTTTGAGAACTCTCAGGCATGCAGAGGTTTCCTTACGATGTTTTCCTTCATTGTTGAAGCAAATGATATTTTAATTGCTTAAAAACGCACATTACTCCGAAAAGTGATAGGTGCGTGCTCGGGTTCGAACCTGCGACCTCTGATTTGGAGCCTGACGGCCTAACCACTAGGCTATCACAGCTTATATATATATATATCAAATTATATTAAAAACAGGATTCACGCAAAAGCGGAAAGTATAAATAAACTTGAAGTAATTAAAAGTTTCAGTCATGCCAAATGAATAAATTAATTCGGACAATTATAAAGCGTCAGTTGAAATGCTCGTCGCTCTCAATCATTAGCAGTTTTTAAAAAGCGTCCACAAGCACTGTCCGCCGCCGGTCATCATATTCCGTTCTAACTTTTCAATATTAGTATGTGTAAAAAATTTATAATAATTGTTTCATTTTATTATTATTTTTCATTAAAAAAAATATATTAGATAAGGCCTACCTATTGTTATACCCAAATTCGCAATAAAGTTTAATTAATTGATTGATATAATATAGTGTAGAAATGATTATAACTGTTGGCTCCTTTGGACTAGTTAGCCAGAAAGATATCACTTCCAGCAATGAGATCGCCTTTAGCTTTTATTTTTTTTTTCAACAATAATAAGCGTTTTTTTAATAAATCAATAACCAAAGCTTCGTCGCAGGCCAATAGGGATATAAAATAAACCAAACAGTATGTGTGCACAGACACGCGCAGCTCCGTCAAGCATACAGTCGTGGTCGTCGGTCGCGTCGCGTCGCGTCGGGCGGATGGCGCTGGTGGCGGTCGCTTATTATTCATGAGGCGGCAGCACACGCGAGACCAGAGGCACGCACGGGCCTCCGCTTCTTAAACTTTACGCGCCCTATCCATTTTTCATTAGCTCGTTACTGTGCTGGGATCGGCGGCGGATCGCTTCAATTAACTAGGTATATGCATCAATTCTATAGCTAAATTATTATCTGATGAAAATCATACATACGAATTACTTACATGCTAAATGCTAACACATAAAAACAATTTCTGAAATAAATTATCTTAATATATATTATACAAGTGTAATATTTTATGCATTCAAAATGTATATGAAGGAGAGGCGCGTGCTTTGGCGTGGTTGGCCACGAATGGGTCTGGTATGTTGGCATGGTTGCCGTGTTGTTCACGCCGCTTGTTAGCTCTAGGCATAAGCATAATAAGCAGCCTTATCTTTGAAGTTTGGGTAGAACTGTTACGGATTAACTTTAAAAAATTCAAGAACAGGCTCCTCGTGGCAGTCCAGCCCGCTGCCGCTGACACGGCCGACGCCGACAGTTAATGACCGTGCCCGGGTAACACGGCTAGAAGTGCTTTCGGAGGGGCGGGAAAAAGTAAAGGCGTATTTCGGCCCTTTAATGCCGGCCACCCATCAGTTACAGAATTGAATCAAGGTTGCTTGTCCCAGTGCTATCGTCCTTTTTGGACGAATTAACGTGCACTTTCTTTACAACAAGATGTAGCGAATTCATAGGGCTGTGAGACCACGTTTATGACATTCAATTACATTCAATGACATGATGTTGGGGCGCCTTGGGAGTGAAGCTGACCCGTACGCCGTCACGGAAACCGCCTCTTGTGTGTCCTCACATTTCCTCTGCGCACTCGCCCGGCACCCCGACTAGCAACTATTTGTCCAACCATACTCCCGACACCAAAGCCACTTTTATCAAGAAACGCCCCAAGCACCAAAAATGGAGGCGAGGTGCGAGCCTGACAAGAGGCGCCCTTAGAGGGGCGTTTACTTGATTCCGAGCCCTGGTACTCCTCTCTGGGGAGGAACAAAGTCCCCCGGTGTCACTGTTATAACTAATAAGGTTTTTCGGCTCATCTTAATTCAAATCTATAATCTCTACGTACATTGTAATCTCCCTGCGTCTAATATCATCAGTGATATGAGAGTGCTCTCTTGCTAAAGTGCCGTGTGTCCGCCTGCCCGGCCGCTAGTGTCCGCCGCGCACTCGGCGCCGGACACATTGCGCCAATACGCAGTGAAGGCCTGTGATTAAAATCTACGAGTGAAGCTCATTAATTCGCGCTCATTAATATTCAGAACTGCTTCATGACGTTTGCGTTTTGTTCTCGGGCGCTCGACAACGAGAGGTTGCTACTTAACCGTGAGGGGGAGGGCGGAGCGGGCAGAGGCACACGCAACAATCTATTTGCATTTGACCTAAAAGCATTTTCCCTTTGTACCGAGTCCGGGATTATTTCGATTCGAACGACAATGTTTTACTGGCGGGCCGTCCCGCACCTTCTCGAAGCTTAGATTATGTCACTTTCTTAACTTAGGATGTTCAAGTTCAGCACGCGACTCGGCGAGCTGCGGACTCAACGGCTGCTGACAGTGCGCCGGGTTCGGGGCGGAACGCGCCTGCAGAACGTTTGTTTGATGCGTTACATTTGGCACAGCGTTCGGACTTTACTTATGATCCTCCTTGACGTGTCCGTCAACGGCGGTCCTGGCTAGAGCCGATTATGAGAGCGAATAAGGCTCGCGAAACCAAATTTGGTTTTGAAAATCCGATTGCACGGCGCACAGTACAACTGGCCCAATGCGTTAAGAATGTAGAGGTAGGAGGTCCTTGGCTTGGTTTTTTTGGCTAAGCGCTTAGCGTCAATGTCTTTTAGTCGCTGCTCCTCAAAGGATTCCACAGCCTTATCCATTGATTTGCGCCACTCTTGCCTCTGCGCTGCAGAGGACTTTACTTACGGAGCACTTAGGTTAGGAATATATTAAGGTGAGAAGAGAGGCTAATTTAATACAACAAACAGTACGTACGATTTATTATGTCTTCATCCGATATTAAAATTTGCTGCTTCATTTCGTTTTGCAACGCTAAAACGCCCTGACCCATACCACTTATGCATTTCTGTGAGCCATGTCCGCGATTTTGAAATCGATACATTCCTAGTTGCGAATAGGAGTCTGAATTGCGAATTTAGTCCCTGAGAGATCCTTCCAACGTGGCTCGCTCCGCAGCGGCTTTGAGTTTGTGCACGCCGCCAGCAGCCGCCTCGGCCGCTTCATAACAGGCACGACACACTCACACACTATCGACGAAATGAAGACTTGACTCAATTTCCTAAACGCTGCCCAATCCGATTATAAGGCTCATCTTTTTCAATATTGATGTCGACGCCTTTATAAGTCCGCTGACGCTGAGCAGATGTCCCGCGGAGACTTCGAGCGTCGACTCTCAGAGCCTACTTGTGACCCGCTGTTGATGTATCAAAAGGATTTATCAAGCACAAAACGTGTGCGAAAATTCATTCCGAAATAAACGATTGCACAACAACTTTGAAAAAGACACGGAAATACCACAGAATAACGAGCATTTCTTTATTACATAGCTTCTCCCTCTTCTTAATGAAACATCTGTGACAATTATATTGTTCAGAGATGTTTTTGTCGTTATAAATATCTTGTTTAAATTCTCGCGGCCATTGTGCCAATCATAAACATTACACGTAACGACGTACGATGCGAGATCTATGAGGTTAGTCACCATCATCATTTCAACCTATAGACGTCCACTGCTGGACATAGGTCTTTTGTAGGGAGTTCCAATGGCCACGGTCCTGGGCCGCTTGTATCCAGCGGCTCCCTGCGACTCGTTTGATGTCGTCTGTCCACCTTGTTGGAGGTCGACCAACGCTACGTTTACCGGTGCTTTATTAGGTTAGTGCTGTATCGAAATTAATGACGATCTCTTCGTAATTCGGTACTATTTTCGTCTATATTATCACTTGCCACCAAGAGAGATTGCAGTATAGAGCAAATTTGTAGTTGATAATAAAAAAATTTGAAGATTATTATCTCAATATTAAAAAAAAAAAATTCAACATAAAATTACGTTTAATGAGAGTCACTTAGTTGAGTTCGATATGTTTATCAAAACGAACGGCGATACATAATAATTAGGTAGAAATATATGTATGTTTAATATTTATTAAAACATCAGTGATAAAATATTTTTGAAAACGAATCTGATTTCTCACGTGCAAGTACTAAGCGCTTCGCTTCCTCGTTTCTAACCACCGCAAGAACCCTTTCGCCACTCTGCCTTACCTTAAACCACAGCTTCGGCTGTAATATCACTTACGATCATGTGTGATAAGTGATAGCAGCCGAGCGCTACTTATATTGAAAAAATAGTTAGTAATCATTCAATCATAATCTGTATTTAAATAATCCCTTAAAAAGCACTTTTGACGCGGCAATAATGTACCTACATAGCAGTGAGCTGATAGTGATAACAGTATTCGTAAGCTATGAGGGTTCCAAACGCGCCCTGTTCTAAGAAGAATGCCGCGACAAACTAAGCCAGGTCAATATTTTGTTTTTTATCACCATCTCACACGCAACTTCAAATTATTTAAGAGCTTCATCTTATAAGAGCACTATTTCATAACCAAGCTTGTTTATCATTTACATACATAATCCATTTGGTAATTTGTTATAAAATTGTTTACAGTTAAAATACCTTTGAATGAATTTCTAATGTTATGCGTCTAGCAGCGTGCAACGAGCTTTGAAGCAGAGGATAGTAAGGAACGTCATTTTTTTTCTCTTTCATCTCTGAATTTTTGGAACGGAGAACGTGGTTTCGATTGAAATTTGCAGAGATCAGTAATGTACATGAGTCGTGTGGCACCTCGCTATCGACCCGCCGTCGTGCCAAGCGGTCCCTACGGTACTTCGATAATGACTTTCAAACTATTCAATATGGACCTATAGGTACCGGTACATTCATTTACTTTACCTGTTGGGCCGCTGCGAGTTGCGCCGACGTTTGTCCGCTCCGTTAACAACAATTGTGTGAACCGCTGCGATGGGTTCACTACTAATTGTTATGGTCGTCATCATAAACAGCACGGTAAATGCTTTTTGTTTTTATTGTGACTGATGATATTATTTTGTTTTAATTGTAATGTGATGTTTTGACCGTTGAGATTCCTCTTTCGCAACTTTTCCGAGTTATTTTACAGACGAATATACTAGAGCCTGATTAATCCTTCGATTTAAGCGCTCGCAAACGGCAGACTTTTCATAAAACAAAAATTGATATAAAAATGTTATAAAATAATAAATAATTAAAAATTATGATGTCAGCAATTATTAACTAAATACTCGTAATATAAAAGTGATGAAATGTATTAATATTAATAACTACTCAAAACAACAACCTTTAGCAGGAAGATATTCGTAACAATAAACAGGACTGCGACGGTTCATTCTATTTTGCTTTCTATACTCACAGTAAAACTGGTATTGAACGATTCCTGTACATTGAATGTATTTAAAAAAAATCAATAATATATAGTAATCCAATCGATATAAAACCTTAAACCGAGTTATTATTTAATTCTTCTCCGTCTGTTTGTTGGTTTGTCTGACCATTCGCGCATCACGCAAAAGCTACTGAGCAGATTTCAATGCAATTTAGTACGCGAATAGCTAGATCAGGCTTTATGCCATTTTTATCCCAAAATAAATGAGATTTGTCGGGACAGGCAAATTAAACTTTTGGTCAATACATTTTGTCTGAACTTTGTTATCATAACATAATATGTATATAAATCAAATAGACGGAGTGACCTTCATTACAAAACCTATGCAAATACCGTTCGATATATAGTTTTCCCTTGTTTCGCTGTCGTCGGACAAAAATAAAATATTCACTGCTTGTTGCCGTTCGCTTTGTCCCGTTTAATTTTGCGCAGCACCTCGGAGCAATATTATAAATTACTCCGGTTAAATAACGCGGCAACATTCTAGGACGAAGTATTTTACGTTAAATATTTCTATTACGAATTTTACAGAGCAAGTAGACTCAAAAAATGTAATACCAACGAATAAATTGCTATTAAATACATTTTTTCTTCATTTTTATTTTATGAAAAATGTTCTTCCTCATTGAAGACTTCCGCTTTGCCGTTACTGAAAGAAAAGGGTGTTGCAAACTGCGAATAACTCTGGACGCCTCTGACTAGCACAGCTAAAAGAAAATGAATTGCTCTTTACGCGCAAACATAATTACGTGCGGTTCAATGATTTCAACTCGATGGAATGTTTTTTGAAGAATGTCCATGCCGGGAGCCGACGCGCGACTCTGACTGCCGGGTTTTGATTCATAGTCACCACATATCGTCTCTTACTTAAAAAATGACAAACTGCTAAAAGATACACCTCAAAAGAACAACCTTTAAAAACAATTAGTAACCATTCAGTTCCGCGCTGATGGGAAATAATACAAGAAAAAAATAGTGCGTCCACCAAACAGCCACTAACACAAATAAATGTTACTGTACGCAGTTCATGAGCTATTTATTCTGTTTTAACATGTACTCCTGTCATTACTCGTGTGTGTTGACGCGGATTAGAAAGGTTATAATTGCGTGTTTGCGTAAAATCGATATAGCTGGTTAATGGGTGCCCAACTGCCGTCAAGAGGAAATAACTTTATTAGGACTGTACAATAGCTCTTTTAAATTGTTAGAGAGGCTGATAGAAGAGATGGACCATGTTACGCCTGAAATTGCGAATGTTGATAACGTTTGTGTTGTTACATGAATGGATGTAATACGGAATCCACTCAAATATTAAACAGAAACAGGATTTGTTAATTTATTTGTCTATTTATTTAGATGTAGGTAGTTTAATTTTAGCTAGAAAAATATTGGCTGAAATAATGGTTTTTGTAAAGAAAGACAGAAAAAAGCTGCTTTATCCAAATACGCCGGCTAAAACAATATTATACAAAATACTGATCATTAACATATAATTAAATATATATTACTAAAATAATCTCTATTACTTATGAATAAGCCACAATAACGCATTATATGTCGATAATAATTTAAAAAGTAATGAGTACTGTAAATAGTTAATACTAGGTATGGAATATTAATTCTTACAAATGAAAGTTATTCTACTGTCAAACCAATATTATAAACATTGCCTTTTACAAAAATTTATTCATCTATTACACAATAGATGGCGCTCTTTCGGTTGTAAACAAATAGAAGTTTACTTTAACGTGTTCGAATAAGTAGAAATAGCGAAATCTGGCATTAAGCACTAAGTCCGCCGCGCGGCCACGTTTATTTACGTTAAGAGCCGAAACTAATGCGTATGGAACCCGCTCTTGAACACTTTACGATCTGATTTTCCAGAAGTCTATAGACTTCAGGAAAAATGTAAAGTTCCCGCCGAGATTGAAGAAAAGCTACTAACTGTATAAAGTCGAAAGTAACTCTTAATTACGTATTCACGTCTAAATCGCTGAAAACATTTCAGTGAAATTTAAAACCCTAATCCACGTGGGCGTTATCGCTTTGAGCAGCCAGCGCTCTTCACTGGCTGCTAAATATATAAAGGATTTTTTAAGTAACAGTAATGAAAAAAAGATGCGAAAGTCATGTCATACGAAATAAGGAGATCAGGATGCCGGAAAAATGTTAAATATGTATATGAAGGCTAAATTTGTCATGCGCTTCTTATTTGAGCAGGGCGCGTTCGGAACCCTCGTAGCTTTAGTTTAAGTTATCAATGAAATTATGAGCATGAACTCACTACTAGGCAAGTTATTGATTTGTTGATTGATTGATTGATTGATTTACTGACAAATTACTAGAAGAACATCAAAGACGAGATACACGATTGTGCGTTAAAAGATATGCGCTTGTAAAAGAAGTGGATTTTTTTTTAAATTTTGAATAAAGGGTACGAATTATTCAATCCACCGTACATTTGGCATAATTTCATAAGATATCAATAGAAAGTTTTCGTTTGAAAGTAAAAGACATAATACTTATATTTATGTTAAAGTATTATAGAGCCGGGTGGAAGTACTGACATGTACTCAACACGTCGTGTTGTCGTAGTCGTGACGTATTCGCGATCATCAGCGGTATGCTTGTTGTCAATATTTTTTGCATAAAATGTTTTATTTACGTAAACTTTGAAATCGTTTGGATACAACTTACGTGCCACTTGTTTTAAATGAGCTGCCTGTTTGCACGTAGGTAGAATGAATGAGGTACTTGTCGCTCCAGCAGGTAATTGAGGACGCATTTAAATCATGCCCATACCACCCCGGGTGATTTCGATCTGCCACACGTTTTAACGAGCGAACTTGGTTGTTTTTATTTTTTTTAAATTTTCCCTTGAAATCGATACCAGACGAATAATAAAGCAACAGAAACGGGATGTGACGGATTCCACGAGCTTTTTACGAGTCTACCCGACACCGTACGTGCGGCTGCGGGAAGTGACACCGCACCGCGCCAGCGCGGCTCCTTCACACTCGGTGCAGGAAGTTTGTTGCTTTCATCATCATCACAGGCCAAAGTTCCCAATGTATTTACAATTATCATGAACACGCTCGATGGCTCAACGTGTTCTCCGAGGCGCGGGCGGGCTGGTGCGCGGCTCGTGTACGTCGCAATACGCTTAGTTGCATGTTCAGCGCACAGACATGTCCGGTGCGGGTTGCCGCTCAGTGTGCTTGTGCCCTTAACATTAACACTACATTATCATTTAAAACAGAATAACATAGATATTTTGACTTTTCACTCGCGGGGTATCGGATACAACCCGACATTACTTTGTGAATTCATCTTAAATCGTTATGTTGCCCAACTGAAAAATGAATTATTTAGAATTGCTAAACGAAATCTGTCAAAACGTTATACGTACCTATTATTTGTCTGATAAACAAAGATCGACTGTTGAAAATCGGCCTTATCCTACGTTACAATGCATGATCTACTCAATAGTTAGTATTAGTTAATCTCGTTAGATAGGTACGTGTTCGTCAACAGAATATATAAGATTAAGTAATTTTGCTCGATGACGTCATTTCCGTTGCATGATGCGATTCGTCTCGCCATTATCAAAATGACCTTCACACGGCTTCGCTGCACATCCATTAAACAAATAACAAAAAACAAGTGAGTCCTTGAGCGCAGTCTCTTTTGGTGATAAGTGATGATGCAGACCGAGTTAGTAACAGACTGGTGGCCTAGCGACTGATTTTTGTCGGCAGAGTGGTAACTAGCCACGGCCGAAGCTTCCCATTACGATGAACTAACTAAATGGTACGGAACCTCAAAATTCCACGGTCTCGTCTCAAACACCGCTCGAGATGTCTAAACACAAACGCATAAGGCTTCCTTTGCAAAGCCGTCATTCGGCGAAGGCGGCCAGCAAATGGCTAGACATCGAAATGCGTACTTAAGTTAACAAGCGCTATCTAACGCCATTGTCCCCTCTGCCGCGTGGTTGGTTTACGTGATAATCGTCGGCGCTCGACTGATTGATACAGATCTGCCTCAGGCCGTCACATTTAGCTATCGGCCATTGTCACTCGATGAATATTAATTAAGAGTGTTATTGAATCGTCACTACGACGCTGGCTGTTATAAGGATTTCAAAATATTATATTCCCTTTGATTGTTTATAATATTGAGTATAATATTTGTGTTGTGTAGAGATTACTCAACTGAAGGTAGCCCGTATATTCCGCTTCCCCCAGCGCTTAAAGCGCTCACGGTTCGATAAATATTGTTCGCGATGCATTTAGTGCTTCTTGACCACGGAATAAACCTCAGATGAATCCCAATACTTCAGCTCTCTTTGTGCACATCGAGCTCGATAACTTTCGTCTGGGTATAAATAATACAAGATCGATTTTAATAATTCTGTCTCGGTTGGAAACGAAGAGTTATTTGAGTTATTTGTAAATTAACACAAATGACCCTTCGTTTGGCGAACTTTTAAATCTTATAAATTCGCCAAAGAGCCGTCACTCTCTACTCTCAGTAACCTCTCCTTCTATAGTTATCGTATAGTGGTTGGTGGTCACATTTGGGGAAAATTGAAATAATAATAATAGGGGCATAATAGCAATAATGTATTTTCTTAACGAACCAGTTTACTGCTGTTTTCTGGCTACGTCTTTCTCTTCCCCTGTAATGTGTTGGCTTCTACTATGAATTTTATATGCGACGACGCAGCGCGTTTGTTCATGCTTTATAACGCATTATGTGGCTGGAGTGTTAAGCCGTCATCTATAGAGCGTACTTTTTGTTTAGCCAAGGTTAGTGTCAGAATGAGACAAATTTATGTCGGTCATATGCCTTTGTCTAAGGCTAAGCGCTCTTTATAGATCTCGCAACTAGATCACCCGTACTATACAAAAAATATTTTATTATTCTGAAGCTTCAGTCTTTCTTTCGGGGGACTAAACAGCGCTTTTTTTATGTATATGCGTTTTTAATTCCAGCAATTTAAATTATATAAAGCTTGTTTGCTGAAGCCAAACCTTCAAGAAAGAATGCAAGAGTTCTCCGTAACGTTCTCAAAGGCGTGTGAAATATGCCAATCCCAACTTGGCTAGCGCCGTGGACTCAGGCTTAAACCATTCCCTGAGAGGAGCCCCGCGTCCTGTGCTGGAGAACAATGGCTGGGTAATGCTAATGATGATTGTGAGTTTATTTTTGGTTTAATGTTGCACTTGTATAAGTTACGTTGACAATATACGAGCGCAGAAATGATTAATATTGTCTAAGTTACTGAGCGACTTACAAATTTGTTTATGTGCTACAGGTCTTTTTACTGTACTGTACTTTGTACTTTGGGAATGTTTTCGGGTTATCCGATAACAATCAGTAATCAGATGAATTCATACTACTCTATTAGTTAAAGCTAGGCTCTGATTTCCCATGTCTTTTCAAAGTCAATTTTGACACCTTTTAATACAGTTCTATAAAGTTTCACGTCACAATTTATAGCTATGTGTCAGTGACGAGTTTAATTGTTTAGCGGTGAAGGTGTACTATTTGCCTACTTTCACTAAATTGCTTAGCGATGGCATATATGCATTACAAATAATTCCTAACGACAACCCGCTTTGTGTCTATATTTTATTATACGCCAGTGCTACGCGTACGTGTCGTGTCTTTCTGAAGTTCTTAGATAATCTCTGTACTGTATTGGTTTCAATAACGTATAAACTATGACATATGCCCAATTTTATCAGCATGAGCTAAGCCTGCAGATTTACTTTTGAATTATCATTATGAGCATGGCCCAAATTTGTCACATCTAAGGAGAGGAGACTTACTGGGGGGGGGGGGGTTATTGAAGTGAAAACTTCTTTAGCGGCGTTGAGCACTTTTTCTGTAATGGGTATAAAATCTTAAACTCGCGTCAGGACACGTGACCTGATCGAAAAAGCGTAAGACGGATGGAGAGTAGACAGCTATCCCCTCTCTACGGCGCGGCGAAAATGTATGCCTGGGCCTACTGTTTCGTTTAGGCAGCGCAGGGCGCTTGCGCGAATGTTCGTGTATGTCACAGCGTGCCACGCGCATCCATGGATGGTGACAGCTGATGGCTCGACCGTCTGTGTAGTGATCACATTGTTGTGTATTCGTAAAATTCGTGAATGTAAAGTGCTTAAAATATGGAAATTGATATAGATAAACTTTTTAATGTAAAATAATTGTAATAGTTTTAAAGTGTTAAATTTTTAATGTAATATAAATTGTCATGTTTGTGTACGATAGCGCAATAAATGAATATTGTATTCTACCACATAAATGATAGTACTTTTATACTGATAAAGCAATTGGTGCAAAATTATTCCCTAACCATTCCAAAATATCAAACATGCTCAACGTTAATAATCAAGTTTTCACTTCTGCCGGTACTCCCGGAGTGCAACCCGTCTTTTTTTTTTGTCAGCTTGTATCCGGATTAAACTTAGTAGATAACGTGTGAATTAGATTATGAATGGCTTGTGTTTAAGCAGCACAGATAATATATGTCGTATGACGCGTACGGACATATCGTAGTGCGGACGTCTAGGCGTTACAGTGCATACGTCAAATTTTGATCAACATCAAATCAAATCATAATTCATTTGTTAATGTTGTCCTATCACAGGCACCTATAACGCTTTTATTCATAATGATACTAGATGGCGCTACAGTCGCTATAAGATTGGTGAAAGGCATACATACATTAATTTCGGCGTCGGTGGTATGTGGACCGTTGCATAATAGGCGAAGCACTCAAACCACGAACATCTTTTATACATTTTAATTATTATTGTATTATTCGAACTGTACATTCTTTAACATTAATATAAAGCTACTAGGATTCCAATCGCAGTTATTAGAGCATTTAGAGCAATTTGTAACCGAGCTTTTTTTGTAGTTAATAAGACATCGGTATATGGGAATAAGACACAGTTTAAAAGTCTATAATTGCACAGCACTGGCGTGGAGCGGCCGTCTAACCACGCCCGTTGATGTCTATCATGAACTGTCTTATTCCCGTAATTTTGCTAAGCAAATTACTCTTATTTCTATTGGGACGTCTGAGGTTCGATATCCGTTAGTATCAATTTAGGAATTTATAATATATGAATTTTCACTGATCTGGTTTAGTGGGAGGGTTTGGCAGTGGTAAGTTGCCAAAATAATGGCGAAGGACCGTCAAGCGATTTGGCGTATATAAAAGGATAAGGGGGTAGTTCTTGACAGGTTAGCCCGAGATCATCTCAGACTGCACTATCACTTACCACCAGGTGTGATTACACAAAGGGCTAACTACTTCGTTACCGCGGGATATAGAATCACCGCAGAGCCGTGGAAAGTCGCAGTTGACTGCTAGTAAAACGAAGTGCGGTCAAAGTACTACTTTTTGAACTATGTTATAGTGTATAGATGTAAAATTTAAATTGATACCTACTTGAACGTACACGTATTTCACTATGATTAATTGATGTGTGTAATTATTTAGTTTAAGTTACGAGAGCTCAGTGATTTGGTTTTATATAATTATTTAATTTTTTTTATTTTGCAACTAGCTTATGCGAACTGTTCTGCAGAATTGTGTGTAAACCAAGCTGTGTTTATTTTGTTGATGTGTCATATGAATAACGGTTGATAAGTCGACGTCATTCAGACGTCGTCAGGCCAGTGCTGTCGCAATGCTGGGCATTAGAATACTCTACTAGAGTGTGATTCCTATCACATTATTGGAATTAAAACCGTCCACATTTGCGGTCATTCAATCCATGAAAATTCCTGTTTACAGAAAGCTTTCGCAGAAATACTAAATACCTATCCTAACATAACCATCATTAGTCCGACCCGGGAATCGATCGGAAACTTAGGTCCTCCCGATCTAGCTTACCTTTCACGTTACCTATTCTACCAGTCTCATTATGTAGTCACCAGGGATGAGGCAGTTTTAATCAAATTAACGACCTCGTCCTTTTTCGTGAAGTCGATTGTAAATATCAAACGACGGAATTAAACAGTTCATCGTCGTTTCGTAATTGGTTTCATTTTCAATGCCCCATCGAAGAAGCACTACAAATAGAGTTTCAACAATTTATTTCGTAACTCATTGCTTTTTGCGATTCAATTATTAAAAAAACAACTGCTTTTAATAAAACGTATAAAGGCATCTCAATGCATATTGTTTGCGATCCTCGTTCGTTAACAGCGCTGAAACTAACAAAAGCATTCGCGTCTAATAATTAATACTGTAACAAGTAGGCAGTATCCAGTCTCGGCAATCGAGGAACAAGGCTTTCAGTTTAACAATTAATTCAATACAAATTGTTAGCAACTTTGAATGACGATCGCTGAGCTTTGCAACCACAACCGACCATCCGTGCACAGGCGCCGGGAATATTTAGCATTTTTTCCCTTCATGCCCAGCGATTACTGACAGTATATATCCATAATGCCTTATTTTTAACAAATGTCGTGTGACTTTTGTAACAGGTTGCCATCTGAATTTTGTCATCCTCTCCTCAATGCCCATCATAATCACTGTTGGACGGTTGGTTTACCACGGTCCAGTTCCGCTTGTGTTGCGACTTGTTCGCTAGTGGAAGGCCTACCCATTCGTACCCCCTCTAGATTCCACTATTAACTCTGATTATTCTACAAATCGGATACATAGTACGTACTGTTGCCGCTATCGCTTATGGCTAGGAGCGTCATACATTCCGGGCGGCACTCAAGTTATCAGCGACAGCGCCGCTGGCAAATTAAGGCCCCGGCGACATACGATGTGTATGAATATATAACAGATACACTAGCGGTTTGCCGGCCACTTCGTCACTATCGCCTCACTACACTACAACAAGGCAGAGGGTAAATACTTTCGGCGATGGAATCTATCCTACCGCAGGAAACAAATCTAGGCTTGGTATTGTAGGGAACCTAACAGGCGAATATTTATATATTGAATAAATAGCCTGCGTCCAGCGGTCTAGATCCCGGTGCCCGCCGCCGCTTGCCGCCGGGCAGCTCGGCCCGTGAGCGGGAATCAACCGAGTGCTTCCGTCCATGGCGGGCGTGACTTGATGGATGTGGCCCGACTTTGTATATCATCTGCGGTCAAAAAATAATCGCCACCCATAAATGTTGGGCAGAAGAAACACCGGAACATGAAAAATATTGGCATTTCAATTGGCAAGTGATAAATTACAATGAAAAAACTAATTTGCTATCAGTTAATATTAGGTAAGCTGTAAGGCGACAGTGACAAATGGGCAAAGTTCAAAATAATAAATAGTTCTCTTACAGTGCCAGGGCACGCTCAGCTTCCTGGCACTGCCTTCATACAGAGTGAGGCGCGCAGTCAGATAGAAACTGAAGGAATCATCAATCATCAATTTAGACTGGTTACCACCCTACCGACAAAAAATTATTTAGCGTACAAACCAGTTGGGAGGATGGGCTAACGATAACCCTTACAGCTCAGCCCGATACCATCTAAGACTGCATCATCACTTACCACCAGGTGAGATTGCCGTCAAAGGCTAACTTGTAAAAACACCTATCGTTCATATTTAAGGATAAATACTTATGTAGACAGGACTCCTCGTATCACTCGTAATTATCATTACAAGCAAGTTACACTTATATTTTTAGATACCCTCGTTTATATTGAGTATTTGAAAACCTTCAAGGAGCTCATATTAACCAAATTATTTTTACTGAATTGCATTACCAGCGTTTGGTTTTCCATTCATAACTATGTCTTCACTATCATTGAATGAAGAAAAGTCAGTTCGACCTAACCTAACCTGATTGAATTCGGTAACTATCTAGTTGAAAGTGAGAAAGTCTACGGAAATAGGACGGCAAGTCGCGACAGGCGGCCGCGAATTAGTCGCAATCACTGTTACAGCTATAACGCACAACACCGTGACTTTAATTCGAATTTTTATTCAAATGGTGCTAGCTCTAAATTAAATTGCAATTCGCCTGTTTGTCTACTCACCCGCCGAGCTTTCTTATTAACCTCTAAGACCACATTTTTTACGTTCTTTTTGCAATATAACTGGGTCAACGGGATACAGAGTTCTGCTTCTAACTTCTTTGTCTTAATTAAAATTATGATTTGTGATATATACACAGGCATCACTGAACGCTCTGCGAGTTCAATATAATAACCGTTTCAGAATGTTACTCGCTTGCCGCGCTTTTGTAGTGCATCCGAAATGTTCGCAACAGCGCACACGAGTGATGATTTTTTCGCTTTGAGAAGAAAGCGCATAGCATCTTTGAAGAGAAGAGCCTTGGAAAGTTCAAACAGCATTCTAAGAACTGCAATAGACCGATACGACTCTCCAATCTTTAAACAGATTTTAAAATTACCTATAGTTTGGGAAGGGTCGGGTGGTTAATTTAATGTTAAATTTATTTTTAATTTTTGTTTCCTATTTTATAGTGTATTGTGTCGTATTGTAAATCTAAATTGGGCCTAGTTGCCATAATAAAGAAATTATATTATTATATAGTTTTCCGGATTGCCCTCAGCACGGTAGATACTGGCAGCTGGCAGTACCTTTTTACTGAAGAGTCACAGCAGTAATAGTTCAGTTTAAAATTGATATATATATATATATATGTCGTTGTTTTGTTCTCTTAAATAAATGTTTTGCTACTCAATATATATTCGAGTATGATTCACCGCATCACCGCGGGTGTTTCATTGATGTGAATCCTCTCTACAAATTTAATTATTTATTATCTCCTTAACAATACGTTCAAATAATATGCTGTATGGTTTCATGTCATGCAGATTAGACTAATTTTTTTGTATATATAAAGTTTATCAGCCGGTTTTTTATTCTTATATTTCATACCTGTTGCACGGTTTTGTATTGCCATACAAAACCTTAATACTGTTATTTGTGTCGATGTATAAAATTTTAGAGACACACACCAGAGAAAACTCGAATATTTCCGAATTATATACTAATATCATACACGCGAAATTGAGTTAGTTGGGTTGCGCTTCTTAGAGGCGCGCCAGTTACTTTTTATAAAGCTTCGAACGCAACAGTTCTCCTTTTCGCATTGGTCCATGTTTCGTATTTTTGCACCTATATAAGTCGCGCACAAGTCTAGCACTCGATTTTATGTTTGAGGATGTCTACAAATTTTGAAATGTTGTGAAAATAGATAAGCTGATAGCCCACTATGCCAGCTTACGATGCATACAACTGTGAACAAAACCATCGCACCGCAGCCAGCGCCAGCGGGCAGGCTTTCCCCCCTATGCCGTCAATATGCCAAAAACTTGCACAAAGCGTTTTGCATCTTCCTATCTGACACGCATAGACGGCCAGGGTACAACAACGCCTTACAATCTCAATACTTTTGGCACCCGCGTCCCATCGGAGGCCGCATCTACACTTTGCATCCGGTGATGGTGAGATTGTGTCCAAACGCGTGTCTGTTACAAATAAAAAAAAAACAGTTTAATAAGCGAATATACAGTGAACAACAAAGAATAATGACAGCATGATATTGTCGCGTGACATGTGTAATTGCGTTTGAAACAAAAACTTAAATACGGATATCGAATTCAAAATATTTTTTATTCAAGTTGGCTTTTAAATTGCGCCTTTGATGTGTACATTTTTTACTTTGTATTGAGAATATCACAGCACTTGTTAAAACAGGAACTTAATTAGAAGGTACGACAATCGTGTCTCAAATTACCCGTTCAAGTGCCATTAATGCATAAAATTAATATGTATCCGCCAGTAATGACCAGATAGTTGCAGTCGACAAAGGAGTACGGTCTATCATTATTGTTGTATTACACAATTATTTATTTACAGGTGTCTGCTCTATTACACATTTATTATCATTCAATCGGGACCTAGTTACTTTGTGTTCATACTTCTATTTTCTATTTATTTTAATTTTACATCACATTAGTTCGCTGGTGCCACTTACACTAAGTTGATAATATTCACAATATAATTATTGGTCGCTGCTTCATCCGCCTTTTGGTTTTCCGAAAATCCCGCAATGAAATACATTTTTCTGGGATTTAAGTAGCCTATGTATTAATCCAGGGGTTAATTTATCTTCATTACAAAAACGTTAAAAAAAAGGTTTTATAGTATTTGCGTGAATGGGTAACAAACATCCATTCATAAATCTTTCGCGTTTAAAATATCAGGAAGGCTATCAATGACAGGAGATGGAAATTATAGCGGGCAATATAGTGGTAAGTACTCCAAGAAACAAAACAAGGCTTTGCAATATTATCAGAGTACCTACCTTAGCAATTTACGGAGGTGATGGAATGGATCTCATTGAGCATAACTGTTCAAGAGCGCGTTGGATTTTGTTGTCAAGGAACGTGCAACCACGTACTTTTTTTTTTCATGGGCGAATGTTGCCTGTAAATTACATAATTGGTCATAAAGATCATGACCATCGATGTCTGTTTGCAAAATTTGGCACATAACTCTTAGTTGGCCAAAAGTCCGTCTGACCGCCAAGGAGTAGAAACCTGAAAACAGGGCGCCCAAGAAAATGGCTGGGTATTTTTCCTGCTTTCCGATGAAAATGTTCCCCTTTTGGCCGCGAGGAAATCTAGAGATAAACAAGTCGATCGTTATTATAACGCCTACCTTATTTTGTATTTCTTCCGTCAGTCATTATACATTGGGATGAAAAAGAAGCAAACGTTACGTCACTATGTACAACCAGTTAACAACGCTTGTTAGTGAGCCAGCGTATGCCTGCCCAGAAAGAGATATTACTCTCAAATATCGTTTGATCGTTTATGTTATCCCTCATTCAAAGGTCGTGTATATTATCAATAAGATTTCCTTTGACAAAACGATTATTTGTGGAACCTTTGAGGCCATTGAGAAACATCCACGAGATCATTCGGTGGTTTGCTGCACGACGGCGGCACACCTTTCATTGTTGATATGTATGTACGACAAGAGTGAGTTTCGTAACGAATCTTCTGTTACCACTAAGAATAGAGCGAGCGAGCAACAAGCATGTTTTACAATTCGTAGGCAGCTTGAGAGCCTCTCCATCTTAGGTGATCATGAACGCCTCTCGTGAACATTTGCAGAGCGTCAGAAGATTCACCAGCGCGATTTACTTATTGAGCAACCGCAAATCGCCATCACGAGATGATACATTTACGTGGAAATTTGTTTCATAATTTAGGTACATTTTCGCGGTAGATAATATATGGCTTTGAATGTTTGCTTTATTTTATAACAAATTATCATTTTAAAATCATGGAGATGTCTTATAGAAAAATCACATTACGATTTTAAGAATTATATAAACGCTAAAAAACTTGGGTGTGAATTGCTCTAACTTCATAGATAATTATAATTTATTATTGACTATGTGAGATGGTGATAACAAAAAAAAACCCCGGCAAAGTTTATTGTAGGCTTCTTAGACCTGGGCGCGATTGGAAGCCTCTTAGCTTTAGTTTTAAGTGTAGTTATCACCATTACTTTATGAACTAAAATAATGAAAAATATGTTTTTTGTCAACGATTTGATCAAAGATTTGATATGATTTGAATGGCCATATGTTAATGGCGATGTGCCCAAGATTGGGGATTTAAATACACATCTTATTACACATTAAAGACCTTACGACAAAATTGTTTGAATACGCTATTTTAAAATTACACCAGCTTTACAGGCCAATCGCGAACGAGGAACGACTCATCAGGGCCAAGTCTTCGAAAAGCCCACACAAAGACAGTGCTGTGGGCGTATGCGGGGGAAAAACATCGGTTACGTAACTAAAAAAATTACCTTTTACATCCGTACAAGGATCTGCTTATAATAGGCCTTTGGGAATGGTTACATAATGATGCGACGTAAGGCCCGACTGACAATAAGTGTACTGGATTGGTGTTGGACCGTTCATTGCTGGGACTGAGCACCGCATCGTCTACAGATACACGGAGCAGGTGTCGGGCGCGCCGTCAATATTCCCGAGCCGGCAGTATTTATGAAGGTGCGCGGACAGCGACGCCGCAATTACCGCCGCGACAGCGGGCCGGCGGAGTGAAGGCGATCGCGCACCTTATTTATTCAGTTTAAACTTACGGTAAAGCCACTTAGGAGTTTTTGGCGTCAATCAATCAATTATTTATTCATTATTAATAGGCTGGGGGAAACTTGTGGACTTTCTCATAATAAATGTATATCTATTAACTATACTATTTTGTTCGATGACTTTTTGCTAACTCGTAGTTCAAATATGGTATCTATTTTAACACGGCGACTAGACCAAGGTACCACTTAGACATTAAAATTTCCGATTTGAATACGTTTTTTTCTCTCCGAAATCAGATACCAAACCGTTGATCCACTGAATCCTCCGAAGGCATAAAGAGCAAGAGAGGTGGAGGAGAAACCATTTTCCGCACCCGGCCTTCTATCGCCGACGGCAACCGCTGCGAGCGCAAATTGTTCACCCCGGGCCACCAGTCCCATTTTGAACGGGTCACTAATACCATTTTGGACGGGCCACAAATCCTCTAAAGGAATGACCAAAGAGTAATCGCTTCCTCCAACGGCGAAAGACTGCCGGCCTCAACCGCTGGGTCATCCACTGTGCCCTCCGCTGGGTCAGACGCGCGTGGAAACCTCCTCCTCGTCGAGTCATAAGCCATCGCCTAACAATATCACACAAGAGATATTGTTAACCTTTGTTACCATGGCGCACCGGCCGAATGCTTTCCTCCCAGACTAATCCAAATGGAACCTTTTTTTTATGTTACCAAATCCAACCAGTTTTAATAAAACACCCAAAGATATTTTGTTATAACACATACTACATGCGAAAATACTTTTTCCCCGAGCTGATATATAAAAACATATTTTTTTCTGTATTATTTCAAGTCAAGGAATCGCGCGGAGCTACAGGTTACATGTTTCCGTCGCGGAAAACTGAGAACGTCGTCACCTGCGGCTCTCATGCGTATTGTGTAATGTAGAGTGTATGAATGTGTAATGTGCGATGAACTAACGTTAAAATTAACTATTTATTAGTTAGGGTAAACAAGTGATTGCAGGGAACTAAGATTAAGTGGACGAAGCCACGAACAGTAAGAAAGGGGAAGTGAGAAGCGTATATAAATTATGAAAGAAAATGTATACAAACCTATCTACTGCCACATACGGCGTGGTGGATATTCTTCGTTTGGCGAACTTCGCTAAATAAAGTACTGGGACTATAACCATACTTCCTAAGAGCTTGATTTCAATGTTTTGCTGTGTTTTTATTTTAGCGGTGTCACCATTTTTTTATTTAATTTCCTAGTCACAATAGAGGAAAATATTGCGTAGTAAAAAAAGACTGAAGATGTATGTTGCTGTTGTGACGTGCGGCCACGCGGTGGCTGATCTGAGACTGAACGCTCCAGGAAGCGATAAACACTACATCGATAACATTTGCGATTATATTTACCAAATAAAAGTGTAGTTATATAGTCTAGTATAGTTTGTTGTCTCTATATCCATAATATTGAATTGATGGACCGATTGTTCTTAGGTATTTTTTATCGAAGAAGCATTTAATTAATCATAAGTTTAAGAACAAAAGCGATTTTACGCAATGGCTGTAAGGGGATTCTTAGCTATGTTCGATGGATGTATATTAAGACTATCGACGTAGAACAATGGTTCAGACGTTGATACTAATTATTTACGCTTAGGGTTTCGTACCCGAAGGGCTGCAACAGGGTTACCCTATACCCAGCCCGCTGTCTTTTGTCTATCTGTCAGGTCTGCTAGAGATTTCATGAATTGCATTTGGAAAAGTCACAGTGTGTATTTCTGTTGCCGCTGTAGCGATGAGCAAAAACTCATAGTGGTTCATTACAAAATAACAATTAATAATTGGTATTGGTAAGAATAGTAAAAAGAAAATATGTTATAATTTGTGCGATGATACTAAACACAGAATAGCTTTTCCACAACAAGGAAGATGTACAAAAATACAATCTATAAAAATATTGAGTGAGCCTTTCCAAGTGATCATTCGCAGAACCATTACTTTGAAGTGTACTCGTACTCGCGCGTACTCCGCCTGCTAATCACAGCTGCAATATACTTATTTTTTAATGAGCTAAACAATTTAGCAAGCTTCGCAAAATGAATACTAAGCATTTTTTTTTTGTCGAAATTTTACCTGTACGTATTAATAAGTTCTTTTTTCTTATAGATTTGATATATTTACGATGTAGCAATTTTTTTGTATGCAATGGATCTAGAATGGAGTACAAGGGTTCCGAAACTTTTGTGACATTGACATATCAGAGGGTACCGACTACTGAAATTAGCATGGCAGATGCGTTTCGGAACAACCGTTTTATTCCACAAGTGCCTTTGCTACTAGCTAAATAAAATATACGAGTAAAAGTTAACAAACCTAAAAGAAACGCTTTTGTAGATAACTCAACGATGCAGTGAAACCCGTGTCTCCGGATATAAAATAAAACACTAATCATAGGATTAGTGCTTTTTCCGAATTTTGGGACTAAATATCCATTATATGCTTTGTGCAGCAAAGGGTTCACCCTGCAGGCACGTTATAAGATTCCGTATACACGGTGGCGGTGCACAGCTAATACAAGCGTGCTAAAAAAGCAAACGTGCCCTTCTTTGCTATATTTTTGAGCTCATAATAATAGTACATTGCTATGCTAATTAGCGTATGAAGTATACGTGAATTTACTTCAAGATATTGTTTCTGAGAATGCCCAATTGGAAAGCGTTCACTCAATATTGTTTTAGATTGTATTTTTGTACATCTTATTTGCTGTGGGAGAGTTATTTTGTTCTTCTATATATTATATGATAATTTATAAAAATGTAGGATAAACGAGTGTCCAGTTTCTTACTGGAGTTATATTAGAATAAGTCTTGTTACTAAAAGTCAACCTATAAGTTGTAAGGCTCAGGGATGGCAGCGTGCACTTTTAGCCAAATGAAATCTGAGTAGTACACCTAGGCCTGAGTAGTATTTTTCTACGGAATAACGTGCATCCGAATTCCGCCTTCCGGCCGTCCTTGTCGCACGTCCCAAAGGATCTTATCGTGATGTTTTAAATATAACTGGCGCCGCGTCGCTCCGCAGTTCAATCATTTGTTTTGGAGCCGCCGACCACGAGCGCGACTCGTTCACGCATATACGTCACTGAATGTATATGTGCGAACAAATGTAATTGATGAAACATTTACGTTATAATCCCCGATAACCGCTCGGATCAGTGAGTCGATGACTGATCCGGTGTCCGAGTCACTTCACGATTATTATGCATTGATACATCCATCAATGAGTGTAATGTACTAACAAACAAGATATGTTTTATCGTATCCACCAATATTAATATAAATACAATTTGTATGGTACTCTCCGAAACGTTTGTTTACTTCTTCTTAACGAACTTTTACTATTGATTGCAGTAAATCTTTAAATATTCATCAAACGTTCCTTATATAATTTTATTTCCGCCAGGATCAAGTCTTCTTTGATCTATCCTCACATATACATAAAGGTGACTGACTGACTCATTGCCGGACGACAATCGACGTACGGCTCAAATCGCTGAACGAATCGCGCTGTAGCTTGCCACATAGTTGGCTAGGCATCATCTTAATTTGGATGTCCTCTAATTATGAAGTACGAAATTCTGTCAGTTTTAAAGTTAAGTTACGAGAACGTAGAACTTCCCTTAAGCGAAGCCGCTATCAATAAGTAATAATAATAAAAATAACTATACTTTTTATTAAACTGTTTAATAAGAAATATAAGAAGAGACAAAATACTTAAACAACTTTTAACCAACCTCGGAAGTAACTTCCTTAACATTGGTAGGGAAGGTGGATCAAATGCAAAAGCTGTCTGTCTGTATAGTCCGAAAACATCTGATAAGATTCCGGAATAAAAAATATAAAATACATTAAACCGTAAAGATTGGCGCAGATGATGCGTAGCAAAGTTATTGCTTCTTATATCTTTATGTCTCACAACCTTGGACCGGCCTGCCGCTTACATACGCTGAGCGAATCCAGGTAATTATCACCGCTCTTATGTACCGATAATTCTGTTAAATATCTGTAATTATAATGATAAAAACCAGGACCCAATCGAAACACTAAACTAGCCGGATTACATTAATATTTAAATGAGTGAGTGAGATTTTAGTTTCTTATTTTTTTCTGATTTAATTCTGCTGCAACCATTTAATCACATATATCGATAATTTAGTTTTGCCGTAAACACATTATTTATATGAGAATTCTAATACAAACAAGATGCGCGTCATTGAATTATCTCGCCGACTGCATACAATGACATTAGCAACGGCATCGCTCGGCCCGCTGCCGCGCGCGTCACATCGTACTACGTAAAGAAGGAAGTAAGTAGGCTTGGTCGCGAGGGAACTCCCTCTTACAGAGTGTTTTCGATCGACCTTAAACCGGCGCGTTTAATATTTGATAAGCCCCGAGCTTCATTAATATCGGAACAATCGACGCGCGATCAAGACTCACGAACGCATTTCCACTTCCGTTTGTCGGTACCTCGTGACTTCGTGGAGGCGTGTGCACAGCGCGCATACCGTCTCCGACAATGGAGTGCGTTTAACAAGATAACACACAAAAGATAACCCGATAAACGTGTACTTAGGTTTAAGTTGTCTAAGTTTTCAACTAAACAATCGTCACAGACAGTTTTATTTTGTAGTACACTACAAGTTAGCCCTTGACAGCGATCTCACCTGATGGCAAGTGAGGATGCAGTCTAAGATGGTAGCGGGCTAACCTGTTAGGGATGTGGTAAGCCTATGGGCTAATTGGTTTTTAAGCGACATTTTCCCGGTGACTAGCCACCGCCGAGGCCTCTCACTAGACCAGACTCGCCGAGAATTAAACTCTGGACCTCCCAACTTTATAATGCGTCAGCGAACGCGCTGCGCCACGGAGGTCATTCTTATTTCGAGGAGTAATATCCTTACTAACATTGGAAATGCGAAAAAGTATCTATTGGTTCGTTTAACTGCGTGTAACAGAAAGGCACAGGTTGTCACAAAATTTATACATATATATATATGATCAACGCAACGTGGCGCTTTGCACTCTATGAATGAAGGGTGTTGTTTGACACTGTTTTTGTATATATTTAATATGGCCTACTCGTTATCCAACATCCTGGCTTAAGAACCTTCGCCAGTGGTGTAATATGAGCGCAAGTTCATTGTTTAGGGCAGTAGTGAACAAGATCCAATTAGCCTTAATGATTGCCTCCGGTAGGAGATGGCGCTAAAAGTAGAAGAATACTTGAGGTACTGGTTATATCAAAAAGGTCGTTTTTTTTAAAGATATATTGTGATGGATCGTCGAAAAACTGAGATATTTACAGTGTACAGTATTTTTGCTCACTCGAGAGTTCTTGATAAAACTGGACATACTTATTTCGTTACCTGTTTCTTAAGTATCGGCAAAGACAAAGAACAGTCTTTAGATCTCTGTTGAAATCCAGAATTTTTGATTTGGCAAAACACAGAAATCGCTCACAGAACGGAACTCAAGTTGTATAGAAATTCTTGCAGTCTTACTCTTAAACTACATTCCTGAAAACAACTGCTATTCGACGTGCCTTTTTGTATTATTATACGAGAGTAACTTATGATAAGGCACTGAGAAAATATGTTTTTGATAATTCATAAGTAGTCTAAATAGAGACCGGTGCCAAATTAAAAATATGAATAAAGTTTTACCCCCACTGATGATGTTTACTTACGTGATATAAATTCTATATATACAATCATTCTGCATTATTATTAAAGTTAAGAAGACATGAAAAAAGTTAAAGCTATAAAATATTAATCCAAATAAAACACGGCTAATTGTAATATACACATCGTCCCCTTTCATTTGATACACCACTTGAAAATATTTGAAAAAAAAAAGACTACTTTTCATACCCACTACTCCCATACACTTGCACCCCCCTTATCAAGTAACTAGCTGCACTGATTTTGTTTGAACATATCTAAGAACCATCGCCAAGAAATTACCTTTCAAATTAAATCTCTGCTGCCGAGGATACACTTTTTGGAACGAGACGACTATTAGTACAACGATTGTGTTCCAGGTCTCTCTAATCGTAATCCAGGTTATTGTGATCCTCTTTCCTCCTCCCTTTCTATATTATTGTCATGGGGTATGGTGACGCTTGCGCGCTGTTGGCGGCATGTCTTGGTGGAGTGGTAAGCTACGGCCAGACCAGAGTCAAATTCAGAAATTGTAAATTCCAAAATTCACCTTGCTGGAGATTGAATTCGGGCCCAGTTACAAATAAGACCGAAAAACAAATTTTTATGAATGCTGAAATGTGTTTCTCTATCTGCTCTGGATCTTCAACGTAAAGGCGATGAAAAAAGGAAATTCAACATTTACCTGTGGCATGTTTTCTGGGGAAGGGACTCCTTGCCGCGAAGTTTCTTATACTCGCGGGAAATCATGTTGTAGGCTAACGAAGTACGGTCCAGTACTATTAATATAAATTTCCTAGGAGTATTTAAGAGAATAAAATACGAGTACCATGATCGATACTGTTCAATGGCGTGAAAATGTTTTTGTCCAAGAAATTCTTCTCCAGTATATGGGTATTTGGGGTGTGAGGGGTGTTCAGGCAGTGCGTTAATCACATATGATGTGCACGCTAATGTACGTTTTTCAACATCACAACCAACACAAATTTCTTAGAAAAGTTTCCATCTCTCTGCATCTCGTGGGGTATGGACTGCTTTGGTGCATGTATGGAGTGCCACTTATACTGTTACACAAACCGAGATTCGATAAAGGGGTCGGGCCTCGGGTGTAGAACCACAAGGTACATAAAGCAATTGCTTTTAATCTGTATTGTTTGCCTGTTTACCAATTGCCACGAAGCCACTTATTGTGTTGGAGTCCCTCGGCGAATACTACAATAATGTTGATTGAAAATACTCTGCAACTGCCGCTGAAGCCGAGCGGCCGATGACCGTCCAATCCAGAACACCCCACGAGACATCTGTCTGTCTCTTTATCCCGCTTTAAGTCGCAAGGTCCTCACAAGCCGTCCTCTTTTACAGCGCAATGCATTGCGCCGCTGGGGATGGAGAGCGGCCTGATTGCTGACCGGGACGTGACCGCCAGCTCCTCCTACAACGACGGCAACGTGGGCTCGCAGAACGGACGGTATGTACCTCACCACTGTTATCACCTATCTTATCATACGTGACAGGAAGAATGCGTCTACCCGTTGCCGGCTCACTACAGAACACGGCTCTCCGCTCAATATGAGAAGGGCTTACTCCACCACGCTGGCCATGTGCAGATTGACAGACTTCACACGCCTTTAAGAACACCATGGAGAACTCTCAGGCATAAAGGGTTCCTCACGAAGTTTTCCTTCACCGTCGAAGCAAGTGATATTTTAATTGCTTAAAAACGCACATAACTCCGAGAAGTTCAGAGGTGTGTGCCCGGGATTGAACCCCCGACCGCTGACTAGGAAGTTCGAGCGAAGCCTCTCGGTTTCAAGCAATGTTTGCTTTAATATTAGTTTGCTGGTAGTCCTTTACGCGTCCGTTATGCGACCTGCATATGAAATATTTTTGGACGAAACTTTGTATATAGGTTTACCTAATTTGGAGAGCTGTTAATAAGAATATATTCGTTTGTAATTTAAAGAAACATGAGTTAACTGCGTGGTTAGTCCGTGGAGTTAAATCTTAGTCATCCTACCACATTGTGCATTATACATTATTGTGGTGTTAGTGGCGTGCACACATCCAGAACACTAGTATCAGGTGAATTGAAATGACACATAGATAGACGCTCTTTATTGCACATAAATTATTATTAAACAAAATCATGGGACACTTCGTACACATAAGTATGCAAAGGCGGTCTTATTGCTTTTATTGATTTGATTGACAATTGATTTCAGTTAAAATGTCAAATGGATACCTACTTGCATTTGTTCATAAAGGAAATTATGTGACAGCAACAAGTCAGATCAAATAAGATGAGTAGGAAAAATAAACTTGCCGTGTACTATATATACTACGTTACATTCAAATAATAATTTTTACCTTTAGCTTATATAAAAATGATTTTATATTGTAGGATAAATGATGGCGGAAATGATTTAAAAAAACAGTTTTTTTTAAATCATTTACGTCATTATAGCCCAACCCAACTGGATTGGCTTAACTTGGCTGTAACTCTTAAATTGTTGTAGGTAACAGTTTGAGTTGACGAACCTTTTTATTTCTTAGACCAAGGCGCTTAATCGGTATCTGTAACGCTGTTATAGTTTAATTGGGTGCTTGGCTGTAGCATTAAGTTCACGTACGCAGTTGTCATCATCACATCACTGGGTACACTGTGATAATTGGTATGCAATCAGGGTCTCTTAAAGGCCTAATCGAGTTTTGACTTTGACTGTGATCTGGGACTCTTCGGCAATTTTTTTTTATCAGTAACGTGAGTGATGGATTGACAGGCCCTCGGAGACATGACGGAGCACAACCAAAAGTAACACACGTAGTTACCATCTCGGCTCAAATTTGCTCAACTAAGCGTTGCTCGTTGGGCGCCACGACGCATTAATCTGCAATGTGCTCTGAGGGTCGGCATGTGTCGTGCGGCGTGCGGCGTGCGGCGTGCGGCGTGCGGCGTGCGGCGTGCGGCGTGCGGGCGTTGTTGTTGTGAGGTTATTGCTGTGCGGGCAGCGGCGCGTGGAGTTTGCATTCATCAGAAGTAACGTCCGCTTTGTATCCGAGCCGCTGCAGAAATTGTAATGCAGTCGGCGTGCCCACTCGATCTTGCGCAGTGAAATATTTGCCAGCCGTAACACTTGACAACGTGAGAACTTCACTTAGGTAGCCTGAGCTTTTTTTTTCTGTTTTTTTAACCTTACTAATAATATTTTAATTGCTATAGTGTCTTAGTTTGTTCGGGTAATCCACTTGTTGAAATCTCAGGCGTTTAAATTTCATCATGATCAACCCTTTTTCGGCTCACTACAGAGCACGGGTCTCCTCTCAATACGAGAAGAGTTTAGCCATAGTCCACCACGCTGGCCATGTGCGGATTGGCAGACTTCACACGCCTTTGAGAACATTATGGAGAACTCTCAGGCTTGTAGGTTTCCTCACGATGTTTTCCTTCACCGTCGAAGCAAGTGATATTTTAATTGCTTAAAAACGCACATAACTCCGAAAAGTTATAGGTGCGTGCCCGGGTTCGAACCCCCGACCTCTGATTAGGAGGCTGACGTCCTAACCACTAGACTATTACAGCTTCACTAGGCTATCACATCTTCATTTAAATTTAAAATCCTCTAAATGGGCATAGAATATTTTTGTTACCTATCATGGCAAACATATGTATTGTTTGTCATAGCAAACATTCCGGTGTTGTTAGAGCGCTACCATTTTTTCTTTCATAAAATTCTTTATAAATAAACAAATCTATGAATGAATAAATGAAACACAAAATAGAATACAATTTGGCGGCCACATTTTAACCACTAACGGGTTTAACTACTGCAGTGACCTTGACCAAATTTGGCGCTGAGATAATTAATACGAATTCGTTATAATCCCGCGGGACTCATAGAACAGCCCTAAAGTTTAACCGATCTTTAAATTTTTCAATAAATATAGCTTGCATCTTGTAAACGGAGATAGAAAATCCCTTCCCCGGAGGAGGAGCTCCGGAAAAAAGTCACTGTTCACAGCAGGTCACGCTAATATTATAAAGGTGAAATTATGTATGGAGATAGACTTTACCCTGGATACACAGGAACGCGACGGCTACTTCGCATTCCGGTAGAAGCCATGATGGATTTAAAAAATAAATAAATGAAATATAACTTTAGCTTTCCATGGGAAACTAGATAAGAGTTATTTATTTTGGAAAAAGAAATAAACGGAAAAACGAAAATTGCCGAGGAGTCCCAGATCGAAGTCAAAATTCGAATAAGCCTTCAAGAGCCTTGCTTAGACCTTGTGAATTTTGGAAAAGCTCGTAATAAAAAAAGTTAAACTCGCGGGCATCAGCTTAGTTAAATGAATAGTATACGTTAGGGGGGTGAGGTGACGAAACACTGGAGCACAGTGCACACGTTCGGGTAAGCCATTAAATTTGCATCCTCGATATCCTAAATGTCAGCCAGTTAACAATCGGTATTTCCACAGCGCATATACTGAATCGAATGTAAACAGCACGATTCCATTACGGGAACGATCACGCGATTTTTCCACCGCCCCCCTATTTTTTAAACACCCCCCCCCCCCCCCCACGCATACAGAGGGACGTTGTTAGTTTGACGTGTATATCTATAAACTAACATTACCAAGGGGGTACATTTGTATTTGTTTGATTATATTTAATCGTAATTGTTTGTGATCTATACACACTCGCACTGAAACCACTGAACCGGATTTTTTTAAATTATAGTCGGATTACAGGTTTAATTTGTTTTTGTTCAATAAAGTAACCCTTGACGGCTATCTCACTTGATGGTAAGTGATGATGCAATCTAAAGTGGTAGCCGGCTAACCTGTTACGGTTATGGTCAACGTTACGTTATTTAATTATTTAGGCAATGTTATGTACATAAAGTTTGGCTTGCAGCTGTTATTTGGAAATATAGCTCAAGAGATAAATGTGTAATATATACATGCAGAGTGTCAGGAGCGGGGGCCGCGCGTCGCGCGCTGCTCTCACCAAATAGATTAGGTTACGCGCGCGGCCGCGGACAGCGCCGCGCGTCTATAATGTATGTCTGTGGTGAGCTCACAGCATCACACATTATTTTGCGAAGTCCCTTATGTTATTCATTTCCAATCTCGTTGTGATGCGGGAGCGTGTAGCGTGGGAACGTTTACTTTGGATGTGTGGAAAGTGATAACATACCTACGTGATACGTTACGTTACATCTAGTGGACGGTTCATAGACATGTCGCCCAACTCGCATCTAGACAAAACGTAGATCGCTCATTCACGATTACCGGTTGCCGCTAAACGAACGCTTTCGACGAGCCCGAAAAGCTGAGACTCCAATTTAGTACCTACCATCACCTGCTCATCACCCCGTCGCCCTCCTGGTCGGCGCGAGTACGTCGGAGTCGTTCAAGTCTGGCTATAAATGACGTGTGTTTCGACACGATGCTATGCATTCTCTATCAGCCAACCGTTAGACGCTTTACTACCAGTTAGCGCTCTCATTATTATATATTTATTTTATTTATACTCTCTATGACGCTGCTTATGATATAGAAGCATATACTCGTAGATAAAAGCGAAATACAATTGGCCTTATCGCTTGTGACACATATAAGTTTTTATCACTCATAAGTTAATTATTTTAATAAGTTATGTTTGTGCTAGCGGTCATTATTAAATCTGGCTCTTGAGAAATTGCGCGGCGACGCGACGTGGCTCCAACGCGCAGAGGCTTCGGGGGAGAATTAATCTCAAGTATGCGATTGACGCAACAACCGGATCTTCAATACTTCTAAAAGTTAGCCTGCCCAATAAACCCCGGTGAGAGCAATAGTTAGTATTGCATGAAATAGACTTATATTTGACTAAACTATTACTATTAGGTGCTAGATTATTGGACGAGATGACGGGCGCTTGCCTTCATAATATCTCATGACCTTAAAGTACGGTAGACAAAAGCGTACATGTCATAAATACTATCGCTCTAATATTATAAAATAAAGTCAAAAGTTTCTTTGGAACTGTGCTTACGATTCCTTCACGCCAAAAGTATTGAATAAATTTGGCTGAAATTTGTAATGCTTACAGATTATACCCACGTCACTAACACGTCGGCCAGTTTTTATCCCGGGAAAATCCCACGGCTATCGCGTGATTCCTTAAAAATTGAACTTCACGTCGATGAGCTGCTACTAACTATAGTTATAGTTTAGCACACCGAACTTCCTTGTAATTAGATTTATATACTGGGAAATCGGAAAGTTGAAAAACCCCTATACTCTTAGTACGTTCGCCCTTTAGTTTTTTATACTACATGCTAAGGTTGTTAAAATAGGAGCTGACAGAGTTTGCTGTTTTTTTATTTGTTTAATTACTAAGACCTACTAATTTACAAAACAGTTTTCTTTTAGAGTCTAGACATTAGATTAGAAAGAATTTTATCCATATCTGCTCGTACTCCTGGGGGTAAAAATAAAGTCGTCTGGAAGATTCAATCGTCCTAGATTTTTGATTTAAAGACACGAAAATTGGCATTTGGGTTTACCAATATAGTTTACCAATAAAAAATATTATGTTCTTAACTTCAAGGGAAATCAGCAGTTATACGCAGACGAAGTAGCGAGCAATAGCGAGTATATTGTATGGTACTTTTGTATACGCACATAGTTTTTGCACTACAGTGAGTTGATGGCGTAATAACTCAAAATGGTTTCATCTAGCACAGCGGAGCAAAGGACTTGCAGTCGGCAGCGTCGCAGCCGCCGTCGGTAGCCAGGCACCTCTCTTTGAACATGTTTTATTTAGCCCCTGACTAAAGTAAACGGATATCATATGAACGGACCCAAAAAATTGATTGTGCACTCAAGTAGTGTAGTGATAGAGTTGAAATTTAATTAAAGCGCTGGTGCGCGAGGTATTGAAATGAGTGTACGGGATGATATCAATTAGGAGAGCTGCTCCTTAACGCACCATTGATGTCCGCGGTGACCACGCGATGGGCGAGCTTTGGGATTGCATACCTACTTTATTAAACACACACATCGCGTGCAAATGAGCAGATGGTTCATCACATGGCACGGCTACTCTGCTGCTGCAGATATTACAATATACAGTAATGTCTGCAGCACCAGAGAAGCCACCGAAGATTCTCCTAATTGGGTTCTACGCGGCATCGTATCGGAACGCTAAATCGCTTCGCGGTATGTCTATGGTGGTAACTAGCCGCGGCCTAAGCTTCCCACCGGACCAGCGCACCCCGACCTCCACTTTATAATACACGGAGTAGGCCGAGTCACGGAAGTCGTCAAAATCGCGAAGAAACGTACTATTATAATATAAACCACTAGCTGGCGCCCGCGACTTCTTCCGCGTGGATAAGTTTTTAAAATTCAGTCAGAATAAGTTGTAAAAATTCCAACGGGAACTCTCCTATGTTACTCCTCAGGTCCTCAACTATAATTTGAATAATCACGTCGATCCATTGCTCTGTTGCGACGTGATTGAAGGACAAACCAACATACAAACTCACATTCGCATTTATAATCATCATCATCATGATCAACCCATTACCGCCTCACTACAGAGCACGGGTCTCCTCTCAATATGAGAAGGGTTTGGCCATAGTCCACCAAGCTGGCCATGTGCGGATTGCCAGACTTCACACGTCTTGGAGAACATTATGGAGAACTCTCAGGCGTGCAGGTTTCCTTACGATGTTTTCCTTCACCGTTGAAGCAAGTGATATTTTAATTGCTTAAAAACGCACATAACTCCGAAAAGTTGGAGGTGCGTGCCCGGATTCGAACCGCTGACCTCTGATTAGGAGGCTGACGCCCTAACTACTGGGCTATCACCGCTTCATTTATAATATTACTATGTTTTTGTCTGGATAGTAAGGATTTTTTAGTACAAAGTATTTCAATGGATTCAAAGAAGTAAAACTTTATAAGAATTTCAACCAACATGAACCCCGGTATTAACCTCTTTGCGGCGGATTTTACCAAATTATTAGCGGATGTCTACGCCTAAGCAGGGCCTAACTTCCAAATTCCTTTTCATTCTTTATGTTTCCACTTTCAATGTGTTATTTTGCAAAGAGCTTATACCTACATGTCATAGTTACTGAAAAGTAATGCTCTAATTGCCGATTTTCATTTCTCTAATTCCAAAAACTCAGAACTTACATGTAATCTTCCAAACCCTCACCCCTCTCACCCCTTTTGGGATGGATTTTTGTAATATTGCGTATATACAGGTTTTTATTATTAAAATCAAATAACCTAAATGCCAATTTTTATGTCGATAACCTCGAAAACTTAGAATCCTGATGAAAACTTCCAACCCCCATTTTACCCCCTTTCGGGTGGATTATCGCAACATTGATCGTACAGATCTTTATTATTTATAATTAACAACTTCGTTGCCAACTTTCATGTCATACAAACTTCCAACCCCCATTTCAACCCTTTAGGGGTGGATTTTTGTAATATTGCATAACAGGTTTTTATTAATTAAAACAAATAAACTAAATGGCAATTTGCATGTCCCAAACATAGAATCCTGATGAAAACTTCCAACCCCCATTTTACCCTCTTTGGGGTGGTTTTTCGCAACATTGATATACAGATCTTTATTTTTTATAATTAACTAAGTTGCCAACTCTCATGTCTCTAACTTTAAAAATATAGGACTTTCACACAAACTGCCAACAACAATTTCAACCCCTTAGGGGTGGATTATTGTAATATTGCGTATACAGGTTTTTATTATTCAAAACAAATTACCTAAATGCCAATTTTCATGTCCCTAACTTCGAAAACTTAGAATCCTCATGAAAACTTCCTACCCCCATTTCACCCCCCTCGGAGTAGATTTTCGCATTGTTGATCATACAGATCTTTATTATTTATAATTAACAACTTAGTTGCCAATATTCATGTCTCTAACTTCAAAAATATAGGACTTTCATACAAACTTCCAACTCCATTTCTACCCCTTAGGGATGGATTTTTGTAATATTGCGTATACAGGTTTTTATTATTTAAAACAAATTACCTAAATGCTAATCTTCATGTCCCTAACTTCGAAAACTTAGAATCCTCATGAAAACTTCCTACCCCCATTTCACCCCCCTCGGAGTAGATTTTCGCATTGTTGATCATACAGATCTTTATTATTTATAATTAACAACTTAGTTGCCAATATTCATGTCTCTAACTTCAAAAATATAGGACTTTCATACAAACTTCCAACTCCATTTCTACCCCTTAGGGGTGGATTTTTGTAATATTGCGTATACAGGTTTTTATTATTTAAAACAAATTACCTAAACGCCAATTTTCATGTCCCTAACTTCGAAAACTTAGAATCCTCATGAAAACTTCCTACCCCCATTTCACCCCTCTCGGAGTAGATTTTCGCATTGTTGATCATACAGATCTTTATTATTTATAATTAACAACTTAGTTGCCAACTTTCATGTCTCTAACTTCAAAAATATAGGACTTTCATGCAAACTTCCAACCCCCATTTCTACCCCTTAGGGGTAGATTTTTGTAATATTGCGTGTACAGGTTTTCATTATTTAAAACAAATTACCTAAATGCCAATTTTCATGTCCCTAACTTCGAAAACACAGAACCCTCATGAAAACGCCCCACCCCCATTTCACCCCCCTTGGGGTAGATTTTCGTAACATTGATTATACAGATCTTTATCATTTATAACAAAAAAATTAGTTGCCAATTTTCATGTCTCTAACTTCAAAAATATAGGACTTTCATACAAACTTCCAACCCCCATTTCTACCCCTTAGGGGTAGATTTTCTCAAAACCGTTTCTTAGCTGACCTCTACTTCATAAAAGGAATCTACCTTCCAAATTTAACGATCGTATGTTGTATAGTTCCTGAGATATCGTGATCATCAGTCAGTCAGTCAGTCAGTCAGTGGTATTTCGCTTTTATATATATAGATTATGTTAATTATTAAAAAAAGGTTGGCTATAAGTTATATTGCTTTACCAAAATCGCCGAAATAGCATTCATTGATAATATAAGATTGTATTGACAAAAATTATAAAAAAAGGCTTCTTAGAGCAGGGCAGTGTAGTTCCAACCGTCAACTCGCGTTAATGTCAATTATTGGCGCACTTTTAAATACGTATTCGAATATAGTTTGGAATAAATATACATGTATATAAAATTGAATGTTTTTTAAAACACTACAAGTTCGCCCGTGCCGGCAATCTCACCTGATGGTGTTATGATGTAGTCTGAGCGTGGTAGCGGGCATGGTAAACCCACACTCCTAATTAGTTTCTACGCGACAACGTGTCGGAACGCTCAATCGCTTGGCGACACGTCTTTGTCGGTAGGGTGGAAACGAGCCAAGGCCACCAGTTTAAATTGATGATTCATTGATTGAAAGTGTAAAATTGCACCAAAAGCAGGCAAATAGGTGTTGGGTTTTAGCATTAAAGTCTGACGCAAAAGTAAAATCAAATATGTGAAATTCGGTAGGATTATAGTACAAACTTCCATCGTCAAGCAATAGCAAGATTATTCATATTAGGGTTCCGTAATCAGTTAACTTAGGAGCCACTTGTATAAGCGCCTCATTTATAATTAATATTAATATTGGATTGCTGGCTACGAGGAAAATTCGGATATGGCCGTTTGTTAAAATTTTTATGTTGAAAATTTAAAGTTTTTCGGTCGAGCTAAATATTGTCAATACCACTCGCTCGGTTTGCTTTGAGCTACGATAACTAATAAATTGGCCGGAAACAAACCCGCCTGGTACCTATCACGTTAGTGTCTTCCAATCAGAAAGATTATCCCATTGGTGGATCAAATCCCGGCGCAGCACGTGGAGCTTTCAGGGATAACAGTTTTGTATTCTGCTCTAAAAGCTTTCCCAATGATACGCCGAAAGCCCGTGTAGAATACAATAATAGGATTTAAAACGGAACCAGTGAATCGCGGGTGAGAGTCGCGCACCGAGCTTTCCCTCCGATTGATCACGACTTTTACAATACGCGTACTTACAAACTGTTTGTGGCCGTAGCTCAGTGCGGGATTTGAAATTATTACTATTTGGATTTTAAGCAGCTTTTTTTTTTGTACAAAAATTACTATAGGGTAGGTAATCCAAATGTATCTACCGCGTCACTCGATGACTGCGGTTGAAAAAACATATTTTTTCTTTAAGAATTTAAGAATTCAATCTCTTATTATATCAACACTATTTATATCAGATTGTCCGCATTGCAAACGGAGATAAAGAAGAAAATTATCTATATATTGTTTATATATTATATTGTTTCATTTTTCAATCAATTCAAACAAATTTTATTCTATATTATTATTTATGGCGGCTCGAAATTTAAAGGTGACAGTTAAAATTTTCGACATAAAATATCGCAGAATAATCTTAAAAAATCCATGTACTTGTAACATTTGTTCACTAGTCATAGTTTATACTAAACCCGCTACAAAAACTTAACTTCATAATAAATGTAGTTTCTTTTGAGTTTGGGTCTTGTAAAGGATTCTTTTGATGTCTGGTGATCTGCGCCCAGCAGCGGTACGTTGGTGTGCTAAAAACAATGTCTCTCTAAACTCTTTGTGTTTAAGTGAGCCCGAGTGGCGTGGCCTTTGCCTCCTTTCATCATCACGCCCAAGTGCACAGGCTCCAGGCGAGGCGCAAGTTTAATTAGTCCCGTCTAGGTGTATGCGCTGATTGCACAAAGTCAGTATCAGTGTTCAGCGAATGCGATAATTAACTAATTACAACTCGCTAATTAGTGGTATGTATGTATTACGAGCTCATTGATCCGTCATAAAGCTGCTTGAGCAAACAAATTAAGATGTCTGTGTTCGCGAACTTACTCGTGGCTTGTTCGTGCTCCTCGCATGTGCCGCTGAATGTTCTGAAAGGCAAACTACTTGGATACTAGCGCCCTTTGTGCTCGAGAGCTTTACTCTTTACCCTCATAGTGATTCTCGAGCTTAACTCGCATACTGCCGATATTGAATACTCACAGGAGTTACTTTGCGGAAGTCCGCGTTATTGGATGAACATCGAGTTTTGTTTGCTGTAATCCGTCTAACAAAGGCATATCTGCACGTTGCAATTTACAATTTGTCCAATCTTTACACAGCTGACCGCACCGCACCAAGTTCCCGAGTGCCGTCTCAACGCACGCGTCGCTCCGCCGGAGCGTTGTTGTCTCAGCAGATGTTGACTTGACGTTCGATTGCTTAACTGAGGCCCAAATCTATAGCTCGTACTTTGACTTTGCTCAACCACTTAGTGTTCAAACGGGAGTGACTTGCGCCGGACGCACACTATTGTCTCGCTGAGACTAAGCTGACTATAACAATTGAAGAAACTGCACCGCGATGCTTTGCCTGCTTTTTTTTTTCACTACAAGTTAGCCCTTGACGGTAATCTCAACTGATGGTAAGTGATGATGCAGTCTGAGATGGTAGCGGGCTAACCTGTTAGGGGTATGGTAAACTCACACTCCTAATTGTTTTCTAAACGACATCGTTCCGGAACGCTAAATCTCTTGGCGGCACGTCTTTGTCGGTAGCGATTATGGTAAATTAAGCGTAATAGTATCTCATAAGTCAGTCACAATAGTCAGTAATCACTGCAACCGGTTTCGCTGGCAGCGGCGATGCGACGTTTGCGCAGTGCCCGGTTCAACCGACTGTGGTTTTTGTGGCACTGATAGTGTCAAAAAATAATGTACATTGTATAAGTTTAAGACATTAAAATGTAAAAGTGACTGCTGGATCATTAATTTGTGTCACATACACACATGAATGAATAAGGGAATGTGTCTTCATAACCCACGGCAGAGCTCCATTGCATTGTGGTAACTAGTCTGCTATTTAAACATATGTTCTGGCCACTGCGTGCACCGAACACTGCACCGCCAGCAGTTGACGCCGTCGTCGGGCCTCGTGCTCGTAACTGACACAGTGCACTTCGGGCCGCCCCTCGACGCGTACTCATTATCAATATCATTATAAAATTTAACATATCATCATCAAAGGAAATACACTCCACTTATCATTATCAACGTTGCACAAAGGACTACACCCGACATGCTTTTGGTCCTTCGAGCCGGATCTGTCTCTTTATTAACAAAAATCACTTCTTTATTTACGCTCATAAATTGCTATCAGCCGTGGGTTAGACAATTAAGATAATGGAAATAACAAACCCTGTTTATCACTTGCAACCGGCGCACCATCTCCATATTGTACCCGAAGTCTACCATCCATGCTCCCTGAAGTGAGCTCGTAATGGCATATACGTGAGAGACGGGAGAGCGAGCTACATGACTTCTTACATAGCGGAGGAGGACAAATAATGCTGACCGACTCGATTCGATTGGATCCCGCCGCTGCGCTGTCACCCTACGCGGCACTCCACGCCTCAACGAGCAGCAATGAGTGACGTCACGCAGATTGATTACCGCGGCGCCTCTCAAAAGTCAAAACATACAAATGCACCGAATGACTGCACAATACATCTTTTTCCCGTCCTTTGATTGGCTGTAATCATAGCGGGCCGACCAGTCGTATATTTCGTTAGGAGGTTTTAAATGTTTTTAATTAGCGTTTGTTTCGGCGTTTCTTTTTGTGTTTATGTATGGGATGCCAGCTATGTGTATAGCAAATATATCGGACTTAGTTAACGCCGAGGCGGCTCAGTGCGGACCGGCGGCCTTACGAAATGAACTCCCGTATATAGTGTTAGTACAGAGTCGCATCTTAAAATTCTTCGGACACGTCTCTCGGCGTGAGAGTGACTCCATAGAGTGTCTTGTCTTGCAGGGCAAGGTGGAGGGCACTAGAGGTCGAGGAAGGTCACCCATGCGATGGACCGATCAGGTAAAGTCTGCTGTGGGCGGTCCTTTGCACGAGTGCACCAGGCTTTCGGCCAGCCGAGAAAAGTGGCGGATGCTCGTGAGGCGCATAACATCTGACCTCAAAGACACTGCTTCATGATGACCACGACCACTCTGTCAAGAGTGTAACGACAAAGGAGAAGAATATAGTGTTCTGTGAGGCACAGAGGAAGGCTGAATACAAACCAAGTCGCTCGCCCGGTATTCAGCTACTGGTCGCGTCTGGTGCAAAGGGCTTTTTTTGTAAATCAGGCTTATCTGCGCAGCTGCCAATATTTGTGTTTATGCACGCCTAAATAATTGTATATTAAATGTACATGTTTATTTTTATTACTAAATAATATTATGAACGCGACAGTTTGTATATATGGACTAGTTACTGTTTCACGCAATAACTACTGATTCAATTTGATTGAATGGACATAGATTATACTCTAAATTAACAGGAAGGCTCGTTTTTATCGCCTAATAATGTATGGATCGTGCGGGACGAAGCCGCGGCCAACAGCGAACAGTTTATTTTATTTTTTTATTTTTTTTTGTTTAATAAAACCTGTAGCTTCGTAGGCTGAAATCTCATCTTAGCCAAAGGTAGTGTTAGAACGAGACAGATGTATGCCTTACACATGACGTTGTCTAGATTTAACTGTATCTTAAGTCAATCGCACTTTATATATTCGCTTTTTAATTAAAAAAAGGAATTTTAATTTTATTAAAAAAGTAAATAACTCTAAGCTAAAGTTAATTCAAAGCCAACGCGACGGACCATGCTCACAACCCACCTCATGCTGTTCGACGTGCTCGATGGGTCGGTAATGTTTTGATGCAGCATAGATTCAAATCCATTATTAAAAAACCGCGCGAGCTGACACCGCATTGCGCGCCGACCGTCGGATCTCTTTTTACGTGTCACAAGCTATTCGCTGTGGCGGGGCCGCACTGTCGCGTCGAGGCCACACCGCCCTCTAAGCTATTAACTGTCCTTTGGGATAACTTATTAGGTCCCAGCATGTCACGTCGGCCGCATATCTACTGCACTGGTTAGTTTGTTATTGCACACGCCGATGAAACCTCATTTAAACGACAACATCCAATTATAACTGCGAGATAGCCGAGCCTGGCCGGCGCCACCCATCACCCACCCAAAGCACTCGGGTGTTAAACGTGCGTAGGTGTATTCTCGTTTGCAAGCAACACTGGATTATAATAGTATTGAAAGTACCGGTCGAGTTTTTACATTAAAAAATTTGGCCGAAACAATTGTCGCCGGGTCACACTCGCCACCGGCTGCTGGAGTTTGCTGCTTTTGTACGACTTCGTTACGAACCGCACGTTTTCTCCACTTTTTGTGAAAATTGCCCCTCAAAAAGTATTCGAAGAAGGGGCACACTTTCAAAATCTTTACCGATGAATTGGGAAAAAAATTTTGCTCTTTCTTTTTGGATTTCGAAGATTTTCATCGTAAAGGGTGTTGAACATTTGAACTATTCTAAATGTGGAGAACATTTTACAAAAACCTTTAAGAGAAACATTTCGCAGTCGTTAAGGTTTTTAATGTATCTGGAAATTAAGCATTAACTAATGAATTAACATTTCTGTAAAATAACGTTTTTATTTTAAATAAATAAAAAATAATCCGTAAACGTACCAGTTGAACACAACTCGAGAATGGCAGGACCTCGCTCAGCTCTCAATTTTATTTTTCAAACATTCGTTGAATTAGGAGGAAGGTTCTTACAAAGAAAAAATGAACGACAAATTTGTTTGCAATTCAAATGGATTTTTCATTATAAAGGACAACGTTTTATTCGAGGCTTATCCGTTTCAATGATTTGACGGAGATAGAGTCTCCGTCCCAAGCGATGGTCGTCCGCAGCTAGACGAATAGCTTCTCACATCAATTTGCACACACGCCGTCGTTTCCAGTGACTACCCGCTGCAGAAACTGATATCGTCTGTGCACTCAGAGGGAGTTGATACTGTTATATGATTGATATAATTATTTGTTTTTAACTGCAAAAATATGTCGGAAATGATACGAAACGTACCGGCGTTAAACAAAAATCTAGGCCAAATGAAATGAAACTGTCGAGGCTTGTATAATTTTTAACATATCAAAAATGTCAAAAAGATACAAGTGTCCACTGCCGCAGGCCGGAAATTTGCCGGTCCGCCAGCGCGGCCACGTCCACGTGAAGCTATCGAGTGTCAGCGTGTATGCAAGCGTCAGGTAAGTGACGCGGCCGGGTAAATATTTCTGTTCCGGATCACAGCGCTCGCTCGCTGTAAATCGGTCGATGTCCACCCAGTAATTCCGGTTTCTCTGGTGATTCGGTTCCCTGGCGCTACAATAGTATATTATCATGAGGCAAGACATTCTAGCATGTTTTGTAAGACATTCTAGTATAAATACCTAAATTTAATACGCCAGAAACGGCTTTGAATTTATTTAATATTACTGATAAAATTGATGACACTTGGCCGATGGATTTTACGGTGCAAAGCGATGGAAATATGCTCAAGTTTATATTCAAAGTAGCTTTATTCATGTAAACCTATTACATCATCACGAATAGAAATAATGAATCTTTCATTTCATTATTTCTATTCGTGAGGTGATTCAAAGTTTATATAAAACGTAAGCTTGTAGAAAAATCCTACTATAGTGTAAAGGATTACGTAAATGATAAACAAGCATGGGTGTGAAATATTGTTCTAATAAGATAGCTCTTAATATAATTTTAAGTGGCATGTGAGATGGTGATAACAAAAAGAAAATTTACCTGGCTAAGTTTGTTGTGGGCTTCTTCTTAGACCAGGGCGCGTTTGGAACCCTCATAGCTTTAGTTTTAAGTTTACGAATGTAGTTATCACCATCAAATCACTACTTTGTAAATTATTGACGCGTCAAAAGCGCCTTTTAAAGGACTATTTGAATAAAGATTATTTGAATTTAAATTATTGACGCGTCAAAAGCGCCTTTTAAAGGACTATTTGAATAAAGATTATTTGAATTTGAATTTTTGAATTTGATGGTGATAACTACACTCGCCAACTTAAAGCTCAGAGGGTTCCAATCGCGCCCTGGTCTAAGAAGAAGCCCATGACAAAATTGTAGGGTAATACGATACAAAAAAGGCTATAAAGATTAATTTAAGCAATTAAATATGGAATAAGCAAACGAAATATGTTCAGATTTGTATGTAAGTAAAAGGTTTTCTTTATTAAAAAATTATACGAAATCCCATTTTGCGAACACACATCGCATTACAGGTTTTACATTAAAATGTTTGAATGATACCATTAATGTGAGGTAGGACGCGCTGCGGTCAGCCGTCGCGTCGAGAGCTAGCCAATAAAAACAAATATGAAACTTATTTATGTCAGCACCGGCCGGTCAGACGGCGGCGGGCGTGGAGGCGCGGCGCAATGGAAACGCGCGCTAAGCCTTTCACTAAGGTGGAATACATTGAGGCGAAGTAAAGTCCGGAGTAAGTTAATCCGGCTTAGCGCTTATCGGCGGCTGACTGTAATCGGTCATTGTAGAGGCGAGCTTTCTTTAAGCCCTCCCCTTAATTCCGTTCGCCGGACGCGACAGTTTTAGACTGTCTACAAACTGTACAATGTTCCCGGAGACCTAGTATGGGTTCGGTATCAATTTGTGAGTGCGTGCGGAATCGAATTGTGTTGTCTATGTACATAAACGACTTGTTCTCGATGACGGTCTCATCGGGAACCGGCTGATATTTGGCATATATACAGATAGCATTTTTCGATATACGATAGCCCTTGGCTGCATCAAGATTATGGTGAAAAGTCTTAAAATGAAATGAAAATGAACTTTATTGTATGCCAATTTTTATTAAAGAAGAAATACAAACAGACAAAAAATAACTGAGATACCCGCTCTACCTGCATCTGGTGATGCAGTCTAACATGGTCCGGACTAACCTGTCAGGAATATTGTAGTTATTTTTAAACCTCATCCATCGGTTAGCACGCGACATCGGGCCGGAACGCTAAATCGCTTGAACGTCTTTGTATATAGGGTGGTAACTAGCCTCTGCCAGACCAGACCAGTGACATTACAGAAATTATAGATAACAAAATTAATCCAATCAAAGGGCTTAACGCGAAACTTCCCATTTGTAAGAGCACAACTTTGCTTCAACTTAAAATAATTGTTACGCTCTAAGGGGATTTTGTTTTGTAAAATTATTGTTTCTGATTTGATTGCACTAACACTGAAATTGCAAGCGCTATGAAAATGGATCACAATTTCCCAAATGGAAAGACAGACGACAGAGAGCGCAATACGGGACACTACACGATATTGGCATTAGCAACATCGAGCGCAAAAAAACCGGACGAACCCGGCCCGGACAAAGGTACGCCGGCTTAGTAACAGAGGCCCATCGGCGACGTCCGCGGGCGGGACAATAAAAAAGCTCAATCCGATTTATATGTCAATACGCCAATCTGGCATATGGAAAATGCCCTTTGTGACGTGAACCTATCGATGGGAGATTTAGCAAATCCACAATAGGAATTAATATGTGTGCAGACCGAGTTCCTATGTGATTCTGCACTAATCCTCGAACCAAGTCATGATGAGAGAAGCATTCAGATAGTTCGACCGGCTTGTTGGGTGGATTCGCATCGCACGCAATCAGCTTCGTGAGAACAATTCACTCAGCGCTGGTCGGACGCGTTTTGGCGCGCTTCAACGACTATTAATACGTGTAATGTGTAATCAATTGTTCGTTACAATACTCTCCAAACTGCTCTCTTTTCTCATAGTGAAGAAAGAGGATATCAGGCGTTACACCCACCACGTTCGATAATAAGGACCGTTAAGGTCCACCATTAAATTAGTATAGTTTCCAAGGTTGATCCTAGAAGGGAAATTTGACGGGAAAAAAACCAATCGGGCGACAGGAAAAGAAATGCTTTGACGAAATAAAGTAAACACTTCTTTTTTTCTTCTAAACACCTTGTATCGTTCCGACATCGCCACTCAAATAACAAGTAATTGACACATCGCTGGAAGAGCCGCACCACTACCCCCGGGGCGCAGCGCCCGCGCTTTCACATTATAGAGTTGAAGATTCCAGCACGATGCCGCTTTACAAACCAATCAGGAGTATGTGTTTACAATACTCGTAACAGGTTAGACCGCTACCATCTTAGACCGCATCATCACTTACCAGGTGAGATTGCAGTCAAGGTCTAACTTACGTAATAGAATAATAAAACATGAGTAATAATAAATGGAAGTGACGGCGTGATGTGATCTTCTAAACACTGGGGCGGACAATACCTGTTTCCAAAACAAAGTTAATCTACATATGATCGCCGTAGTGTTATAATAACTCATTTCTGATCAACATTAACACAAAGTTTATAAGCAGGCAAGATGGCTGAAACTTTACATACCTGAAACATTTTGAAGTAGCCAGGACCATCCAGTAGGTACCTAGCACAATAATTACAAAATATACCACAAGATGTCAGTTGAAATGGCCACAGCAACATTTTTCGAACCAATTGAAATAGTCATGTTGATATTTAAGCCAAACCTTACTTAATGCAATGGAATATCAGTAATGTACATAATATATATATATATATATATATATATATATATATATATATATATATATATATATATATATATAATAGCGAATTACCACTCACTGAATGATAATCACGATTTCTCAGGAACTGTAAAACATACGAACTGACAATTTTGAAGGTAGATTAATTTTATGAAGTAGAGGCCAGCCAAGAAACGGTTTTGACAAAATCCACCCCTAAGGGGTTGAAATGCGGGTTGGAAGTTTGTATGGAACTCCTATATATTTGAAGTTAGAGACATGAAAATTGGCAACTAAGTTTTTAATTATAAATAATAAAGCTCTGCACAATCAATATTACGAAAATCTACCCCAAGGGGGTGAAATGGGGGTTGGAAGTTTTCATAAGGATTCTATGTTTTCGAAATTAGGGACATGAAAATTAGGTAATTTGTTTTAAATAATAAAAACCTGTATACGCAATATTACAAAAGTCCACCCCTAAAGGGTTGAAATGGGGGTTGGAAGTTTTCAACAGGATTCTAAGTTTTCGAAGTTACGGACATGAAAATTGGCATTTAGTTTATTTGCTTTAAACAATAAAAACCTGTATATGCAATATTACAAAAATCCACCCCTAAGGGGTTGAAAATTTGTATGAAAGCCCTTTATTTTTGAAGTTAGAGACATGAAATTTGGCAACTAAGTTGATAATTATAAATAATAAAGATATGTACGATCAGTTTTACAAAAATCCACCCAAAATAGGGTGTGAGGGTTCAAACTTCTGCGTTGAAATGAAAATCGGCAATTAGAGCATTACTTTTTAGTAATAATAACATGTAGGTATAAGCTCTTTTGAAAAATCGCACCTTGAAAGTGGAAACATAAAGAATTAACAAGAATTTGGAAGTTAGGTGAAAATCCGCCGCAAAGAGGTTAATAGCGGGTAATTCAAATGTTGGATGAAAATGAGTTTTAATTCGTGGAATCCACTCGAGGTATAATTAGTATAACACTGAAATACTCTGTACTAAGAAATCTTTACTATCCAGACAAAAGCATTTTAATATAAATGCGAAAGTGTGTTTGAATGTTGGTTTGTCCTTCAATCACGTTGCAACAGAGCAATGGTTCGACGTAATTTTTTGAAAGTATAGTTGAAGAGCTGGAGAGTTCCCATAGGAATTTTTACAACTTATTCTGACTGAATTTTGAAAACCTACATGCGGCCGAAGTCGCGGGCTCCAGCTAGTGTAAAATATATATGAAATAAGTGGCCTTACCGCTCGAAGCGATCTGCGGACCGAAAAATCTTACGGTCGAAGAATCGTGGTATGTAAAGAGGGATATTTCATCGAGGAATTTTGTTGAAAAATTCACATCACATATACTACATATTATGTAGTTAACTCCAATATAAATTACATACTAGCTTGTTCCCGCTGCTTCGCTCGCATTGAAATTATTAAATAAGTATCAGAGATTATTACAATTGAAATTTATCAATATGATAACTATATTTAAAAAAAAACCTTTTTGTATATAAAAAGTATTCTATGTTACTTCTAATACCTCCAAGAATAATAAGTACAAAGTTTCATGAGCTGTTAAATAGTTTTCGCGCGAAAGCGTAATAAAAAAACTTATATTCACATTCATATCAGTTTATGATTTTACGAGTATAGCATACTTTAAAACGAAAATAGTGCGATACCGGCGTTCAATGTGTGTGCAGCATCAAATATTGAGAACGGTTGGACGATTTACACTGCTTTTTTTTTCAAATATTCGTCAAAATTCGAGAAAGTTTCATATGAGAGCATAAAATTGAAAACGTGGAAGAAATAGTGGTCATTGACAAGTCAGTAATATGTCGACTGGATTAGATGTCAGTCGGCTACACGTCCCCTTAAAAAAGGTTTTCGCTCAGGAGTCGTTTTCTATTTCTAGTTAATTGACCATATTAATGAGTGCCGAATCGATAACTATCATTAAAGTAAATACTCACTAGAAGTTACACTGCAATCCCACCAGATGGGGTATTTCGGTTATATTAAACCCATACCCAGATCTACTCAACATGTTACTAGGACGCTTATTCGCTAGGGGTTCCGTCTTTGCCGGTAGAGGTGGGAACTAGTGACGCCCATTACCTCAACCATAGAGCAGAGCAGAGACATCTGAAAATAATAAAATTGAATAATTGACCCAACCGGGGATACAATTTGTGACTTCTCACTTTTAGGACTCAACCCTGCGCCAGGTTGGTCGTCATTAAAAAACGATAACCCGACGCATTTTCAGCGTAACGAATGCGACTTTTTCTATTTTTAAAGCTTTCTAAAAAGATATTCTCAAAGAAAAAAAGCGTGCGGTTAAAAGTTGTGTTTATTAAAAAATATATATGATATTATATTTCCAGCATATTTTGCCCTATTCGTGTTTAGGCAGGCGCGTGGCCGGAACGCACCTCGCGAGTTAATGATGCCCCGTGTTCTAACAAGCAACAAGCCGGCTTTCAATGGTGTACCATCCTTAACCCAAATGCGGTCTGGCTTACACACTTGTGTGTTCTATGTTAAAGGTGAATTTGTTTTCTTCTTAAAACGTCGACCCAGTTAACGCGCACTCAGTGTGAATCATCTGTTAAAAAAATAATTAATCTCAATAAAATAATCGATGGTCTATCACAGGTACATATATATTAAGAGTTCATACATTAATCATCATTAAATATTGCATCAATGTCAAACTCAACGAGTGGTCATCGGCGGCGGTGCAGTGCGGTCGGGCAGCACTGAACTGTCTCGTAGGAGCACAGCGCGAGCGTGGGTCCAACACTGCACCGAATAAAGCTTTTGGGCGATTTTCAGCTAAAATTTTGTTTATTGTCACAGGATGAAAACTAAAATCAAACGATTTAAGGCGCTCATTTCGAGGCGGCCCTTTTCCTAATTCTGCTCAGGTACTGAGAAACAAAGAATGCGTAAATATTGTGTATACTTGGTGAAGTTTGTTACAGCTTCCTGAAGGCAAACGATTACACCCGGGAAACGTTCCGCTACATTTATATTTATTATATGCTCACGGTATAACAGCTCAACCGATGCTGTGACAATCGTCACATCGAACCGGGTATCGAATCCAGAACCGCCACTGTTGAACGTACTAACGCTTGGAGCATATATGCAGTTACACAGTATACACGTACAATTACGCATTATGGCGTGATGCGTAAATTACAAACACTATACAAACGGTGCGCGCTCGGAGCAGCGTGCGGAGTGCTGGGTTTGCGCGCTGTCCTCTCCGCTGTGATATAACGAACGCTCATCTTATTTACACTGAGCTGAGCTTAAGAGCGATGTTTATTTGATCAAATCACAACCTAGACACTTGCAGCGTCTTATGTACGATGTCTGGGCGAAAATCTGAAGTGCACCCAGCTCGCACACTGACTCGGTCGGCTCCGCAAAATACATAGAAACATACTCCTACATAGAAACGCGGACAATCTACTGTCTTATATAGGTAACTCTTTATTATCCACTTTAAAAATTAAAAATTAACTTTTAACGTTATTTGAATTTTCCCAACTAAAGTAAAACACGTCGGGGATTCATTTTTTTTTTTTATATTTACATGGCGGGCAATCCGGCAGGGTCAGCTTATGTTAGGGCGTAACCGTGGCCCGTGACCATGTGCAGCACCAGAGCAGCCTGGCTGCCCCCATCCTCCTTATGAGTGTTCACTCGGCATCATATCGGAACGCTTAATCGCTAGACGAAATGTGCCAGTAGGGTAGTAGGGGCTTTGGTAAACGCGACCAAAGTTTCCACCAGACCAAACTGAGGACCGAACCGAATCGAGGTCCTCCCAATTAATAATACGATAATTGAGCTCGTCAATTGTGAACGGAGAGCGATTTATTTTTGAGGAATGGTTCCTGAATCAGAAAAATCAGAATCCAATGGAAAACGACGGAATTCTTTTAAGTTTTTATGCCCAACGCGGGAGTGTAGAGTAAATCTGTAATTACACGAATTATTAATTGCTTACCTTTTGTCACTATGAATGATTCTGATATGAACGTTCACTTTCACGTTCCTGTGGGCATTGAGGGATAATCAGTAAGTAGCGGCTAACACAAAAAGTTGTCTTAAAATGCAACGCTGTGAAAACTTTCAAATCAATTGGACAACTTTTCGACATTTGCTTTGGGTAACATACGAAAAAGGCTTATACGGAAAAAGGTTTTTATGTGTACAGTAGGAAATGCCATAGAAATTACCACTACGAAAGCTTTTTTGGTTTATTGAAAATACATTGAATATTCTGTAATTTATTTTTTACCAATCCGTTTTTGTCAAAACCAGGTCTTAAAAGAAGCCCGAAACAAACTGTGCCGAATTTTTGTCTGATATCACCATGTCACACAATCAATAATTTATTATATATGAAATTGGGGCAATTTCGTTGATGTACTCCTATTTGCTACCACAAGACTTTTCTTTGAGCTTTCGCTTTATAAAAACTTTGAATATATCACACTAAGCTCAAAAATTGTCAACAGACTGAACCAGGAAATCAAAGGTGGTGCATGGTGTCCGAAGTCGCAGATCACCACGGAGTCTGCCGAATGGCTGGAGATCAACCTGCATACCGTCCACGTCATCTCCGCTACAGGCACCCAGGGGAGGTTCGGCAACGGCCAAGGGGTGGAGTACGCCGAGGCTTACGTCCTGGAGTACTGGAGGCCGAAGTTGGGCAAGTGGGTGCGGTACCGAGGCGCTGACGGGCAAGAGGTAATATCATCATGATCAAAATGAGTCTGTTTGGCTCAGTACTAAGTGATCTCGTAGTTATGACTAGCATCCGGGACAGTTTCGCCAGTCGTCTGACTTTGCCCATAAAATTGCATTTATCGCCCAAAAGCACGCTAAATGTCACAAATTTACCTATCGAGTTGTACAATTGAAGTATTCAACTTGACTGTTTTATTCATGACAAAGTGACCCGGGTGGGTTCGATTGTAAAGTTTACGATACAGCACACTCCAACTATGATTCACGAGAATCCAGTCGTGTTTAATTTAGATATTCAACTTGGTGTTATAACAGGTCCTCACCGGCAACTCCAACACTTATTTGGAGAAGAAGAACCGGCTGGACCCACCGATATGGGCGTCGAAGATTCGCTTCATCCCTTACACCACCCACCGGCGGACTATATGCATGAGAGTCGAGCTCTACGGCTGCTTCTGGAGCGGTGAGTATCTCTTCAAACCTAGAAGGTTATTTTCAATGGTTAATTACTATCAGCCTATCGTCAAAGTACTGGGCCCGGGCTCCCTCCCGGTATGGGGTTGAGCGGAGACCCGCCACGGTGCTCAAAGTATAATGAGTATAATGCTTGGAAGTCCACTCGAGGTACAATTAGTATAACACTGAAATACTTTGCACTAAGTAATCCTTACTATCCAGACAAAATCATAGTACTATTATAAATGCGAATGTGACCTAGTATCTAATTAATTATTATTTATTAATTTTAAATACTAAAAGTCAATAAGCTATGTTTTTAAATTTGGCACCAGAAGCCCTTTGTTACAGTGGAACCATTAGTGGGTCGTAGGTGCACGCGGCTTAACCCGGGCAATACCTGGAAGCGAGTATCGCAGTCTAGATCGGTACATGCGAAGCATTATATGGAAAACGTTGCAAATTGTTCCTTTAATCATACGTCTGCCTCTTTCAGCGCTTTTCAGGGATCCGTACACGCTCTTAGCTCACTAAGTTTTCAAGGGTCTAATCCTTGTTACTTTGTTCTCCGAGACTGTTAATACCAACTGTCACGGTGGTCCAATAATTCTTTCTTGTATCGTATATATGTAGGGCTCGTGGTCGCACTTGATGCGACGGGAGATTAAGACAGAAGGGTTTAAAGGGTGTAAAATAGCGGATAAATCCGTCCTTTTTGAAATTTTGTGAACAACCCATTACCGGCTCACTACAGAGCGCGAGTCTCCTCTCAATATGAGAAGGGTTCGGCATAGTCCACCACGCTAGCCATGAGCGGATTGGCAGATTTCACACGCCTTTGAGAACATTATGGAGAACTCTTAGGCGTGCAGGTTTCCTCACGATGTTCCCCTTCACCGTTGAAGCAAGTGATATTTAAATTTTTTTAAAACGCGCATAACTCCGAAAAGTTGGAGGTGCGTGCCCGGATTCGAACCGCCGACCTCTGATTAGGAGGCTGACGCCCTAACCACTAGGCTATCACCGCTTCAAATTTTGAAATTGAATCCATAAAAACTACTATTTGGACTTTTTAACCAACAACGCGGACGACGGCGATGCGACACGCTGGGTTGAAGTACATTAGAATAATCAATGATATTTTATGTAAGTCATACGCGGACGAAGTCAATAAATCATAATCTTTATTAAAATATCCCATTAAAAATTTTCATGCGTCAATAACATACATTGTAGTGATGTGATGGTGATATGTGGTCAACATAAAACTAAAGCTACGAGAGTAAAATGCCCCCTGGGCCGAAGAGAAGTCCACAACAAACTTAGAAAGGTATAAATATAATTAAAAATAGCAAGGTACAGAACCATGTCGCAGCTCGTGTGCCGTCTGCGCCGCACAGGGCGCGCTGCTGCTCGCCGCGGGGCGGGCGTCACCGAACACCCGCTATAGCATTCCATTGATTGCCGCCATGCACTGGCCAATTATGTACAAATAATATTTGGAGTGGATTCATAATTTTTCTATGATTTACTGAAGTAGTTTTATATAACAAGCGTCGGGTCGAGGACGAGTCACCTGATGTTGAGTGCAGCGTCGGAGGGGTCTACGCCTACCACCAGATCAGACTCGAGCCGGGAATCGAAACCAGGAACTCTCTCTTTATCTCGCACAAAATGCTCAGTGCACGCTCTGCGCCACGGAAAATGATCGCGGATCGCTCACGTTAAATTCCTTTTTTGTCAGACTCTCTTAAAAATATCACACTCAATCAACTCAGTCAACTTCTTTTTTCATCCATCTAGATTTTTAGTTCTTATTGAATTATTTCAAACGCTGCTAAATTACTTGCCTGCTTGTTCAGCACCGGTGGTAGTGATAGTCTCTACATAGTTGACTCTTTTAAAGAGCCTAAAATAAACAAAAATATTTAACGTGCAGATTGGCTGAGTTGCCACTGAATTTTGTGATTCAAATCAAAAAATCAAAATATCTATATTCATATAAACCTATTACAGACATATATGAATCGTTCATATATATCATATTTTCCATTGTGACGGTGATAACTACACTCGCCAACTTAAAACTTAAGCTAAGAGGGTTCCAATCGCGCCCAGGGCTGAGAAGAAGCCCACAACAAAGTTACCGGGGCTTTTTGTTATGAACCTTCATATTGAAACGAAAAAATGTTATAAACTACGGTCTACGATCTAAATGAACCCCTCAGAATCCTCCATGTACATCTTTACATACATAACTCGGCCCAACGGAATCAGAGAGTTTGTCTCATATCAAGATAAAATCCCAAACTTTACTTTATGATAAAGATAAAAATTCAATCCCTTTATAAACGTGAACTCTAAGAAAAGAACAGCAGGGTGTCTTCTCATTTTGGTATTCTATGATAGCAGACATAACAAGTTAAAGAATACACCTGTAGCAGTAATATGACATGAGTGGCCCGTCGGCGACACTCGCAAAGCGGACTTCGTGCGAGCCCTTTGAGGATGTCAAATGAATACAGCGATATACAACTGCGTCCGCGATGCGCCGCGCCCGGCGGCCCGGCCCGGACCGGCTCGCCTTCTGCGTTTGTCATGTAATCGCAATATCATGATTATTGTGTCACTTTTGTCTGTTCGCCAACGATCTAATGGAGTTTCACTTCGTTGTTATTGTGAGCCTAGTTAGTGTCACCCAGCCCTTTGTTGCATTTTAACTAGCCGAGAGCTACGCCGCCGCGACTTATTTTGTAGTAGTACTTTGCTACTGCTCTCCGTAGATGAGTGAAGCGCTACGATATTCAATCTGACGTCCGAGGGTTTTGGAATTGATTTATTATCTGTATATCTATCGTTACTAATGATAAAATGTAACAGGTCCAATTCTGTACATTGAAGATTTTTTTATTTTTTTTATTTAAGGGCAATGTGTTGTCTATAGTTATTTTTTTTGGCTGCGCATTACACCAAAACTGCTGGGTGGAAAGAATAAAAATAAATACGATTTGAGTTCATACTACGAGGTTGGAACTACGATACTTAGTATTCCGAAAATCAACACTATTGTTCCCTTGGGTGGGGAGATGAAAGTCAAAATATCTACTTAGCTGTAATTCACTCGTTGCTTCATTTCATGTAATATTAGGATTTAGGATGCACCTTAAAGATTGAGCGGTAAAAATTTCAAGGTCGTCGGTTTTGTAGTTTAGAAGTTACAGACATTTCCAAAATATCTTAATAGGATTTTTCTATAAATTTACGTTTTATAAAAAAATATTGAGCGAGAAGATTTCACTTGGTAATTTGTTATAAAATAAAATACAATTTCCTAGGGCACTACAAGTTTGTGTCCAAGTCCATTTCTTTCTTGAACTATAAATATTTTATCTATTGGTATGCACTGTCATTATTTTGTATTCTTTAAATTTCTCTCTTAATGACTCTTGGTCGCAATGTGAAACTTGTAAACCCGTCACGAACGGGAACCTTTTCACGTACAGCTCATCTTATGCTGGCAGACCCACCTTTTCGTACGAGCTTAATGTTTATCAGACCATGTTTTTACCACAGATAAGTACAGTAGTCAACTTTAGAGTTTGGACCATGGAGGGTTTAGAGGGTAGCGGGTATCAAAGGTGACTGGTAGTCGTCTAAGTATTAATTAATTATTTTTGTACATTCTCTTTGACATAATATTATTAATTATATCCCACCTCGTCTTGACAACCCTTAAAAATTCAGTTTTATGTATTGAATGTATTTGTTAATGAACGTTTTATCAATTATTAGGTGGAATGCAGTACAAACTGACTACAGGTAATCTTCTCTCTCTTGTCTTTAACTAGACACATTATTCCATTCTTCATTCCGTCACCAACCAGACAGCCTCGGCGAAAGTACTACGTTTACAGTCAAAATTTTAAACTCGCATCAGCAAACACTACTACATTTCTGTATTATGTTTTGAAAAGATAATTTCAGAATCAAAAAGGCATCTCTATAATTAAAATACCAGAACGATATATCGAATAAGTAATTGTGAGGTATTTTGTTTTTGAATATGTAAAAAGATATTTCTTGTATTTTGATTTACAAGTGCTAGTAGTTAATTATTACATTACACTTGCACTGTCAATTACCTATCGCTCCTCAAATACCCCCGAGTGCCACACTGAAGTAAACACTGTCACATATTGAAAAACGCCGCGCCGGCCGGTCCAGTGAGAATAGCAAGTTTAATTCCGCGATACATACAATATTGTATTCAAGTAGGCGAGTTGAGCGCTCTCACTGTATCCACTTACGTTAAACATATATCCGTACAGCGAAGGCACATGCGACCACTTGGTATGAAGTCGAACTATCTGTCTTATTGTGTGTTCTTAGCTCTTGAGAATCCTATTCATATTACTGTGAAGTCCCGCAATAATTCCGATCGCACAATCGGCTGCAATCGGATTATTGGGAAACGAGATTATACGCCTTTTGAATGTTATGTAGAAATTAAGAGTCTGCACTAGACTTGTTTAGCCACTCGTTTTGCTCCGTCTTCTTTCGTGTTTCTCACTTCGAATTTGGCAGACGTTCATACAAATTGAAAATTCATATTTCTTAATAGATGAATTTCAAATTTCCTTTGTTAGCGACAAGGCGCGTGTTACACCAACCCACACTCCGCCTTTGCGGCAGACTAAGGGTGACATAAGTTCAACCGAAGGAGCAGATAATGACAGACAATCAAATATAGAATTCAAATCAAAAATTCGAATGAGCCCACATAGAGGGCGAATGATACAAACAGCTTAAAATCACCCACGCTAATACTGAACAAGTGAATGTGTCATATAACCCCAAAATAGGGTAAATCTGTGTACCTACCCATCGGTGGCATCGTGGCTCCCGAACGAATGGGATGGAGTGGGTTTTTTCTAGTTGAAAGCCGACGTTACCGAGACGGTTCTTAGCTGTAATTTATGAATACCTGCTCAAGCGTTTGAAGATCAATTCATTACCCACTTGACAAAAGGCTCTTACAAACTTTCTCAAGTCCAATTAATTTGAAATTGAGAGTATTGGTACTTGGTGGTATATCAATGAGTGCCACTGGAGGCGTTGGTGTTAGATAGATGATAATGGGCCTCCACGACTGTTGGTTCAACATTATCCTCGTGTAAAGCGAATACCACGAATGCCACCACGTGGCAAGTTCAAGGGTCGTCGTCACGTGTTGTGATTGGTCGCATGCACGAGCCATCTTGAATGCTGCTAACGCCGTTTGGCCTTGAAAGTCTAAAAAAGATAAAGTTAGTTCACGAACGTATATCATCTTTTTCTATATATATATATATATATTGATCACGATCAATATAAGCAATTCAAATAGGTGTCGCATACTAGGAAATGCGTTCAGAGTGGGGACGATATGTAAAGCGCTATTCAAGGATGCAAAATACATGAGACCGCTCAGTGTCATGCACGCGCGCCACCAGGATGTGCTGGCATCTAGATTCTTGTGTACTCACGTCAATGTTGTAGGAATATGGACAACAATTATTTTGTTCGCTACAATCATTGTGGGGTAATTATATTTGTTCACCATGTTATGGGTTGTCTGGATTTATTGATTGTTATCATTAAGGTGTTTATTTGCAATCTAAAAGATTTGGTCAGGCCTAGACTGCGACAGCTGAGCCACCTGCACGGCTAGCATTACATTTTCGTCTCCCGCCCGCGCTAGCCGTGCTGGTGGAAAGTGATATGAATATAAATAATAGTGATAAGTCTAATATGGTTCGTCGTAGCGCTATGATAGTTAGCTCTGTCAGCTCTCTTACTTAAGCCGATAACGCCGGCCGGATACAGGACGGCCCTAAACTCGAGACCTCTTGATAAGTAGTTGTATATGCTGACCACTAGGCCAACACGACCGGTATAGTTCATGTGCAGACACAGTCCCCCCCCCCCCGCGTTCAGCACACCCGCAGTTTATGTACGTGCGTACTAAACATACAACCTGAACCTGATTCGGTGGATTTAGACGACCGATACTTAGTATTTCGATTATGCCTTAAATCTAACAATCACAATGTGAAAACATTTAAATAAACGAGGTAAAAAATATATTTTGTTGTGGATTATTTATTTTAATATAGTTTCCAGAAACGCCTGCGGGTGTACTGCGTGCCGGACGCGGACTAACTTACAACTTACAAACTTGTACTGTACAGTACAAAGTGTAAAATTACTAGTACTATATTGTGTGGCGTCAAATCGCATTCATTTCATCCCGCGCTATGCTCCGAGTAGGGATCTTACTGACGTAGCGGCGTTCATTAGCGCGCGATTCGGATATTCGGCGGCAGGTACGGCGCGGGCTGTTCATATAAAGCGATGAAGCTTCGGGAAGTGACGCTGCGTGCAGACACCACGATGCTCAGCATGGCACCAGGTAGACACATTATTTATGTACCTTCTGTACGAGGCATGTAAATATATTTTGTGTCAAAAACTCGCCCAACACTCAAAGTCTCATCAATCATCCAATGTATGGTTGAAACGCAAAGAGGAAAAATATACAAAAAATATTCATATTCATATTAACAAAATAAACAATGTATACTGTCATTATTATTATTTTGTAATAATAGTGCGACAAATTTCGATTTCGCTGCTTAAGTGGTGAAGTTCTACGTCTTATCGTCTCGCTGAATACCGTTTCGTAGGAATGGCGTGCTATTGTCGGATTCCTGCCGGCGTCTTGTCCGTAGAATCTGGGTGTCAGACCGTCGGATGAAAGCGTTACTTTCCGGAAGTCCACGATATACAAAGAACATTAAGTTAAAACACGTTTATTACAGCTACGTCAGGTACGTACTATACAATTGAAGAATTCCTTAATAACAATGTTGCTTGCAGACGGCTCCGTCTTCATCTCAGACGATACAATAATTAATGTAAAACATTGAAACTCCAAAGGAACAAATGCTGAGTTTCTCGCAGTGTTCTTCGAAGAATTTCATTCGACGCAAAGATCAGCTATAATCTGGAATGGTGCATATAAATAATGCATAATAGCTAGTTTTTATGCCGGAAAAAAATAAAATTTCTTTGGTATAAATACGGCCGATGTTACTAATCAATCTAATTCAGATTCAACTTAGTAGTGTTGTCCATTTCCTTAAACTTTCACCATTACAATGTAGGAGTGAAGCTTGTACTGGAATAAAATTATATTCACATTTGCTGCGAGAAGCAATAATAAACTTGTTAAACTGTATAGAAATTATGTATTGTTTAAACAATAGTCGAAAGCGCCATAAAAAGTGTCCCTTCAAGAATACGTAAGGAGCAACTGTCCGAGGTGTGAGTCAACGCGTTTTGTATTCAAGTCGCGGGGCGCAGCTGCGGCCGCGGGATCCTACGAGTACACTATTATAATATAATAAAGTAGCTCCACGTCAGCGTATGTCCATTGAGCATTGCGGAAACTTAATACGATCACATAAAATAGGATTTCAGTAAATATTCGTGAGCATGACAGTATACGTCCAGTCGGCATTCATACAACCAACGCGTTGTCATGCATGTTGGAAGCGAGGAGACCGTCTCCGCCGTAAATATAGGTTAAGTTTTATAACATTATATCTTGTGAAGATAATGTCTCTCAGTCTTTCTGGCATATAAGACTAGTTTTTCTATCAAGAAATTCTCAGTTTTAGATCTATAGGTACTTTGACTTTGCTCCGCCAAATTTAGTGTTAGCACGAGACAGATTGATGTTAGACATATGACGTTGTCCCGTTTCAGCTGTTTCTTAAGTCAGGTAATGCTAAGTGCGCTTTATAGATCTCGGCCTCAATGTTCCTGCGATCCTGAATATAAATAAACGCACATGATGTCGTACACACACACGGGCTCCCGAAACTACAAAGATTTCTCTGTTTACTACTAAAAACTATCATATCATGTCCATTACCGCGACGCCTGCGTGAGTGTTATTATCCGCCAAGCAGTTGAGGTGTGACCAGCCGGTGGGCGTAACGCGCTTCCCGACCCAGCGACTTTTCTAAACTACCCATTTAAAAAGGATGCTAGAAATTAATTAATAACATTGTGTCTATATTATTGCCTTGTTAAGCACACGTCTGTTAAGCAAGAAAAATAATTGAACTTACGTTAGTTAGTCCAAAGGAACTTGGTACAAAGTAAATGCAACAAATAACTTGGTTGCAGTTACACTTTATTGTATCGGTGACCTAGTTATGCTGGCTCTAAGAGTTACAGAATTACTAGCTGTTGCCCGCGACTTCGCCTGCGTAGAATTGTCAAATTTCCTTAAGATCAGTTCAGTAGTTTACACGTTAGATGCAAACAGACTAAAATAAACACTTCTGTGTTTATATTTATTATATGAATATATTGCGAATTATAAGCAAAGTTTCAAAGAATTCCGTTCTCCCATATGAAAAATATTTTATAGAAGTACATTTTCCCAAACAAAACCTACAGTAATTATAGCCGATTTTACCACCCTTAAAAGGTAATATTCAAAAAAGTTTGATGTAATTACGGGTTTTTTATTTATTATTATTAATCTTAATGCGAATTTCTGCGTCTTTACATCCAAAACAAAGGAATTTCATACAAACTTCTAACCCCTATAGTCTAAGAGCCCGTGAACCCCAGACCTTCGTTATTTTATAAAAGCTGAAAGTTTGTCAGCGCACGCTCCCAACACAGGTAAGAACGATGGACTATTATGAAGTTTGGGTTGCCGTGGCTTTGGCAGGTAAACGGTACTAAAGGTGTGTAAAATACCGATCTAAATTCATCAAATAATAAAGTGTGATTTTTTGGTATTACCTTCAGAATATTATTAAAAATCACGTTATTGATTGCCAGACACTTAACATCGTGGCAACCCCTTGCCAGACACCCCTAATGTTCATGAAATTATAATTCTACTTATGTTATAGTATAAAAGCTGATTTTTATATATAATATTTAGGTAATAATTAGATGATGTTTCCTCATCAGCCAGACATTTTTGATAGTTCCAACCCCTTGCCAGACAATGATGTAGGGTCGCTGTAGGAGCGAGCGCGAGACAGTATATGTATGGTGGGTGCGAGTGAGATGGCGAGATAGGTCTATCGCGATCTCTCACTGCGCAGTTGTTATTTCTACTGCGCATGTATTGTTTAGTACTTAGTACATGTTTACATCAGCTAAAATAATCTTATATGCTATCTTCAAGTATTATTAATTGAATAGTTATTATAAATTAACAACATAAAATATTTCGAATATATACAGACTATAAAGTATATTCAATATATTATTAGTGTATGATACGTACATTATATGCTTACAATTTGTTTATGTGATTTTTTAAATGAAAGTGATTTTGTTTAAAAAATTAAGTCATGGGTGATATTTTAATTTGTGTTATTTGTAAGAAAAGTAGTGGTAAAATAATATTATTTTCTGACGAGACATTGAAAAAATGTGAATTAATTTTAAAATTGCGAAAAAAACATAACCTTAAATATAATAACATCATTCTTCCACGTGAATATACAGAGAGTGGTTATCACAGGGAATGTTACAAATCATTCACAGGACTGATGAAAAAATATTTTACCCCAGAACCTAAAAATTCTAAAAAGACTGTTGAAACAGAGCAAGAAAAAGAACCATCTAAAGACGTAAATCGACACCTCCTACGTATAATATCGTAACTGCATTTGATCAACTTTACAGTACAGCTATTTAAAGATTTGCAAGTAGATTATTGATGTTTATGAAGTCAAATACTCTCGATTAAGAACCAAATTTGGCATACAGCTACATTTTTACGAGTAGAATATTACCATTAAAAGGATTACTTAGTTTTTTTCCTAGATTTCCTTAAAAATCACATACAATATTTTACTTTGGAAAATATCAATCGTACTTCATTGTATGTAGTACTTACTATATTTTACGTCGTAATATATGTAGGATTGAAGAAAGTATGTTACACATACGATAACTTACATGGATACTAACAAAATAATAATGTGAAATGTGTATAGTTACGACAATATGCTATAGAACTAGTTCATTGTATCATATATAGGGATGATTGAAATAAAATATCTTTCTGTAAACTGAAATGTAATGTACTATTTCACAATAACAGCTGTCCAAATAAACATCAGTCACTCTCAAAAAACTTTAAAAAATAATCAATAGTATTTTCGCTTATTATTATGCTTGTAATATTAGTAGTAGTGTTATATTAGTAGAAACATACAAAAAGAACAACAATAAAATATGTTATTTAAATCAACGAAACAAAAATGAATTTAAAAACTAAAATTAACTGTCTTTACTTAATCATAAGAATAATAATCATAATTTTCAGTCTTTAAAATTACAAAAACAGTACAACAGTAAAAAATATTTAATAATAAAAAAATCAATCTGAATCTGAATCCAAATTAAGGTCATTGCCACTTTCTGGTAAACTTTGGAAAAAATCATGATGAGTACTAGGTATAATTTGAGACTTGCACATGTTCATCAAGTCATCTTTTTTTGCCTTAGGAATCGGCAGTTTATTTTCATACAGTGCATCTTCACTGGATATGCATTGTCTCCTGGTAGATGCCTTTATACATAAAATATGATAATCATCGGCAGCTAAATCATATTTAAAAAATAACTTAAAAGGATCTTCAGGTTTGACAAAGACTTCTCTTATTTTATTCCATTGCACTTTATCCCCAGTAGTACTTTTAACCCAATTTCCCTTTAGTAATGTTTTGTAATTTAAAAAATCGGTGTATTGTAATTCCGCAACTATGTAAGGCTTTCCTTTTTGTTTAGCCCAGCGTACTAAACAAAACCACTCAAATGGTGTGTAAATTAGTTTATTTTTGGCAGATTTTTCTATTAAGGCATGGACGCTGTCGCCCTCGTTTTGGGTGTGACCAACTTCTAAAAAGCAATGATGTATTGTAACTTGAAACATAATCACTGCTTGCATGTACATAGCATATACGATACGATTTCGGTTCTGGCCTACACAATTGTCCGACCAAAACCGAAATTCACTTACACCTTGATCTTTATATTTAACAATGTACTTAAATAAGCAACTGGCTACCTCATTTGCCCCGCGTCTGCCCTGTCCCTCATGCCACATAAAACAAGTACCTTCTTGTTCAGCTAAGTTAAAAATTGACAAATTAAATACTGAAAGCTTTCTTTTGTAGTACAGGACACTTATATTACCGTATGGAGCAGTAAGCACTTTTTGAAAGTCAAATGTGGCGGCTAATAATTTACCGTTTGATATTTTGGCAAGTTCTTTATCACGCAACTTCTTTTTGCGAGCTACCTCTTTATTTTTAAGGTGTTGTTCATGTAATTGTGTTTCAGATAATGTCGGACTAGATATGTTCTTGTAAATATGGCATTTGTCACACTGGTCTTTTTTTGGCACATAGAAACTAATCTTAAAGTGTTCATTAACGATGTCGCGGTATTGCCGTTCAGTACTAGCTTTTGAAGAGTATATACGCGTGTCGAACCATTCATTATATAGATCAAACAAGCGCTGAAAATTAAGGTCTCCATCTAGGTAAAGTTTATTACTTCTACTGCGAGTATAATGAGATTCTACAGGTTGTAGTGATTTAATGTGATCGCATACGCTTTTGATAACACCTTCAGTTATTATTTTGCGATGATTAGAATGACGGCCTCGCATATCTGCTTCTATCAAGCCACTTGTGGTACTTCTTTTTTCTAAAGACGTGTACACAAATTGTTCACTTACGGAAAATGTGTTCAAAAACATCTTTTTACATACGGTTAAATAGTTTTCCTGATTTTCCATGTCAGCTCTGGCCAGTCTATAAATCAAAGTAAAATTACGCCTGGATTCAGTATCAGTAAAAACCCTGCGTTTTTTTTGTTTCAAAACCAAATTTGCAATTAAAGTCCATTGCTTTTCACGGTTACCTAAACCCCAAAACCTATTGAAAATCAAAAGTCTTTCTTCATTGCTCATTTTCATTGCACACTTCAATCTGCAGTTCATATGACACGTAGGACCCAATGATTTACCACACCTTACAGTACCATCGCGACTCTCGTACTCCTTGCCCAAGTTTCTTAGCATTTTCCTTTTGTTGTCTTTCCACTCAGCAACATGTCGACGTCTGATATTACCTTTGTCCTTTCTTTGGTTGATTTTCCGTTTTCTAGAAGATTGTGGTGTCGCTTCGGAGAACGAAGAAAAAGGTGTGTTTGCTTGCGGAGTATAAACTGAATTAGTATAGGTTGAATCAACAGACTGAAGTGGTGAAATACTATCTTTTTCAAGAAACCAGGGGCAAAAGTGGTTATCACAATCAAAATCTAGATGATTAACCGTACAGTCTGGTGATGGATGCTGTGTAATATCCTCAATAACTGCAGCTGAAGAATCTTCATCGGGTCCTAAAGATGAGAACAAACAATTTTATAATCATATTTTTAAATACTCGTACTATGAAAAAAATATGATAAAACTTACACAACAAATTAATTAAATCTTTTTGCTTAATATCACTGTTACCTACTTTGTTCCGTGAATGAAGCACTATAACTTTGATGTTGTTTTTCCTCATAATCAGAAAACCAATCCATCATTTGGTTTATCTCCTCAATATTTGCGTTAGAAGGGAGCGGCGACTCTGTAAAAAAAACTTAAAATCTCTTTTAATTAAAATCTTGTGAAAAGAATACTATAGTAAGTAATTTTTTGTATCCTAGTAAAATATCTTAAGTACAACATAGGATAGAAAAACAAGAAGAAATTCCAACGTAAAGTATTGTAAGTACAAATACGGGAATCATTTATATTATTATTCCATCGTAAAGTATCTTATGTATTTACTTACGATATTTGAAAAGTCACTGAAATCGAAGTATAACATAGTAAGTAATACTTACGATATTTTACTATGCGCGTTATACGTTTTTATATTTACATATTTTTTCATATTTTAGCTATATTAATATTAGTAAAACATAATTTACCTTCCGTCCTCATAGAATCCTCAACACTCTCGTCTTGGGTACATACATTATCATCACAATTTATATTTGTAACGGTCTCTTCTACTTTTTGTGATCCGATCTCATCATAATATCTAATTACTGATTCAATCATTTTTTTTGACCTAGATGACATACTTAATTTATATTAATATCTAACACTGATTAAATAATAAAAATCAGTGCAAAGTTTACAAAATAGTGACGATAACAGCGCACGTACTCCTCTCCCGCGTATATAATCGTTACTAACACTTGCCATTCGGTTGCACGGCTCAAAGGTCCCCCCACCCCCGCGTATTGTATGGGAACTGCATCATACAACATATTACTTCGATCAAGATGAACATACGATAATTAGCAGTCTTATTATCTAGGGTTCTATTGTAAATATATTTATTTTTATTACTTTAAACGATAATATATGTTATAAAATAATTGAAAATCAGTAAAACTAATTTTCGCAATTTTGTTGATTACGATACTATACGTAGGAGGTGTCGAAATATATCAACAGATGATTCAATACCAGGTTCATCGCATTTGTCTGAGTTAACTGTATCACACCCACCTTCAGCTTCTCAATCAACAGAACTTCAACCTTCCCAGGCAGCTGTGGACATTCGCGGACTTGAAGAAGTGAGTGAAAATGCTAATGCAACCACAGAAGTAAATAGTTCGATTCAAAGTGATACCAGTATTGATATAAGTAAAAAAATTTGTTAAATTGTTTGTTTGTAAAAATGATAACATTGATTATAATGATGATAATGAATAAAATAATATTTTCTTTAGTACACTATAATAATAATCTGTCATGTCATCAATCTATTTTTTATGCTTTATAATAACTTGTAATGTCATTAATATATTTTTAATTAAATTTTTGAGTATTATTTATTTGGTTTTTTTTTTATAATCTGTTATTGAGGGATCGCGATAGACCTATCTCGCCATCTCACTCGCACCCACTATACATATATACTGTCTCGCGCTCGCTCCTACAGCGACCCTACATCATTGTCTGGCAAGGGGTTGGAACTATCAAAAATGTCTGGCTGATGAGGAAACATCATCTAATTATTACCTAAATATTATATATAAAAATCAGCTTTTATACTATAACATAAGTAGAATTATAATTTCATGAACATTAGGGGTGTCTGGCAAGGGGTTGCCACGATGTTAAGTGTCTGGCAATCAATAACGTGATTTTTAATAATATTCTGAAGGTAATACCAAAAAATCACACTTTATTATTTGATGAATTTAGATCGGTATTTTACACACCTTTAGTACCGTTTACCTGCCAAAGCCACGGCAACCCAAACTTCATAATAGTCCATCGTTCTTACCTGTGTTGGGAGCGTGCGCTGACAAACTTTCAGCTTTTATAAAATAACGAAGGTCTGGGGTTCACGGGCTCTTGCTCTACTATTCTAAATATCCTTTCTTAGCTGACATCTCTTAACTATCAACGTGCTAAATTATAGCTTTATACGTACAATAGTTTTTGAGATCTCGTGTTTAATCAGTAAGTAAGTACGTCAGTGACCTTTCGCTTTTATATGTATAGATTGAAATAGATGGCGTTGTAGTATCACGTGTCCTTGTCGCCACGGCGCGATGAAACCGAATGCGCTGGTTCCACTGTACGAAAACTATGGATTCTATTTTGTCCTTACCAGCACCTTTTTTAAATACCGTAACCTTCCCTTTACAGTTGGCATAGTGTCGTACTCGATGCCGAAAGGTGACAAGCGCAGCAACGGCATAGAGTTGTCCGACATGACATACGACGGCCAGTGGGGCGAGGAGCTGAGGAATGGGTTGGGGCAGCTAGTGGACGGTCAGTTCGGCGGCGACGAGATACGCGAGGCGGCTAAGACCGCCGCTTGGGTCGGGTGGAGGAATGACTCCAGACCCAACCCGCCGGCGATGACTTTCGAGTTCGACAAAGTCCGGGAGTTCAGCGCTGTCCACCTGTTCTGCAATAACAAGTTCATGCGGGATGTTCAGGTGAGCGAACTAATCTGTCCGCACTGATGAATATAAGCGTGAAGAAGAAGTATTTATGTATCTCATGAAAACGTTGCTAGAGAACAGAAATACTCACTAGCAGCATTCCTATTGCCGCTGAAACGGCCAATAATATTTATAACAATGAAATTTAAGTGGTGCCCTTATGTCGTATCCTTTTGGGCAATTCTATGTTGTTTCAAATTGAAACATTGAATCGAATCTCTTGTGTGCGCAAACGACTTGCACTCGGTTGGTTTTCTTAGAATGAAATTCCTCTTGATGGCAAGTGATTGTGCCTAAAAAGGTAACCTGTACAATAAATATGTTATGTAGCAGCCGGTTATACACATAGCCATTAATAGTTTATAGTTTGTAGGGGCATGCAGATACTCGGTACGGGGATACGGATAATATGCCTTCTGTTTTATGGAGCAGGAACGCTTAGTGGCACCACAAAGTCGGTAAGATGGTAAATGACCCCAGCCGTAGCCACCAGATCAGACCTGGCAAAATTCCGAATCGAACCCTGTGCCTCCCTGTGAACTCATAACCAGGGTGTATCTTTCAAAATTGTGAACTGTGATTTTAGATAAACAGACCAGACAGTAACTGTTTCGGCGTAACCTTTAGTTAGGTTTAAGTTTCGCTTCTTTTGTTGTTGTTTGCTCGGCTCAATCGACCGGACTATCGTCAAGCTATGGTGGCCTTTGAAATCAGGCATCCTGTGTTTGTGAAATCTGGCGAGCATAAAGATATGGCGCAAATTGCATTATTTTCTTTGTTCCACTATAAGTTCTAAATAGATGTATGGATGGTTGATTCGCGCAATTTTTTTCTAATAGGAAATGTTCAATGGAATCTGTCGAAAATTCTAATGTCTTGTCTCTGTCGGCAGGTGTTCTCCGAGGCGATAGTAACGTTCTCGATCGGCGGCCGCCATTTCCAGGACGAGCCTATACGCTACAAAACAGTACGCGACAACGTCTACGAGAACTCGCGCAACATCACCATCAAACTCCACCATAGGATAGGGAAGTGGGTGCGCATCCAACTGCACTTCTCGGCGCGCTGGATCCTCATCAGCGAAGTGGTGTTCGATTCTGGTGAGGCAACCTTCACTTCACATTAGCGTGCAAAATTCGTGAAATGTGTTTGTGTATTGGAGACGTTTAGAATTAGTTTTAGGCCGTGCTCTAAAATGACGTAATGTTGTTGTTTCCAGACGTAGCGCAAGGTAACTACACACCCGAGATTCTCAAACCCACAAATGGTAAGGACAAATCGCAGATACAAACGAGCAGCGACTTGCCCATATCCACGGCGCATCAAGAGGATCCCTTGTACATGGCTATCGTCGTTGGCGTGTTGTCAGCTCTCGTCATACTGCTAGCGGTTGCGGTCTTCCTGATAATCCATAGGCACAGGCATAGGTGAGATTAATTCTTACTATTCCTCTTCTTGATTGGAGTTCTGCCCTCATTTAGGGTGTAGTTCTTTCAAATACCAGTTTTATCCTTTAAATTTTGGTGGATGGGCTTGCTGGGAAACTCATCAGTGACCTAGTGAAACTTCAGTGGTCAGAGCATTGACGCAAGGCATTATTCTACAAATTATAAAATGTTGTGTGAAAACAACCGTCTTCGTGACAATTAATCTAAGGGCTAAAAAGTATTGCAGCGCCGTTCGAATCTTAACTATCCTTATCTAAACGCTAAAAACTAAAAATACATTTTTGCATAATGTGTAAAGGTACTACAATACTCTAATAAAATAAAATAGTAATAAGTAGAAGAACGAGATTGCAGTCTTATCTGTGAATCGTTTACTTACCAGTTATTTTACTGAAACTAATTCCCAGAAGATGATAGTGTGTGAGACTGTTAGAGTTCCATCAGATATTTTTATAACTTAATATTTTTTAGGAAATGCTTCGCTTCGCCCATAGCAAAGACCACAATAGCTCAAAGATCTGTCGCGGACAATTTTAACCATTGCGGCACCTCGATGCTCCCGGACAATAAGATGATGATCGATAGTGGATTGGACGTCAAATCCGATGAATACCAGGAGCCGTATCAAGCCGTAAAGTGTCCGCCGAACTTGAGCTACAGCACCGTGCTTTTGGAAATGAAGGATTTCGCCAAAGACTCCAACACTGCTCTATCAGGTAAGATGCTTTTCCGTCTTAGCGTGTGCTCCTAGTGTTGCAATCTCACTTTCGAAGGAGGTAGATTCGATTATGCATTGACTATTCAAAGTTACGAGTATTTGCGTTTTAAGCAATTAATCTTCACTTGCTTTAACGTCGAAGAAAAATATTGTGAGGAAACCTCCTTGCCCGGGAGATCTCCATGTGTCTTCCATGGAAGACATCACATACTTTTGAGGCTATGGCTTGATAATGATAATATTCGCTTTGTGGTTCGAGCTTGTAAAGAAGGACTTACCTTACTGAAGTGTCTTTACGTGACGCGTAGGTACACCGAGGGATACCGACGGGACCCTAAGATAGACCTTATATAGATAGGCATTGACAGTACACGGGTAAATTTAAGGTATCAATATATGTTTTTGGTGCACACAGATAGTTCGAACTACGACTACGCAGTACCGGAGCTGTGCTCTGCGCCGCTTCTCACCAAGCGCAGGCTGGTGGACCACCTGTCAGACCGAGCCACCGATCTGATCTCCGAGCACGATATCCTCGCGGAGTTCGAAGCGCGGCGCTCCGCGGCCGGCTCCATCCGCTCAAAGCATAGCACAAGGGTAAGCGGGCGTAAGGGTGTTCTTCACAAGGTAAAGCTCACAACAATATGTCATAGAACGATATTTGGGGGTACAACACCGCATGTGAAAAGTATGACAAATATTTCACTTCAAACTAAAGAATTCTTGACAAATTAAAGGAATTAGTTATCACCATCACTGGCATCTATATATATAAAAGAGAAATACCACTCACTGACCGACTGATTATCACGATATCTCAGGAACCATAAATCATGCGAACTTGAAATGTGTAAGATTTTTATGAAGACATAAAAATTGGAAACTAAGTTGTTAATTATAAATAATAAAGAAGTGGGCAATCAATGTTACGAAAATCCACCCTTAGTTGGAAGTTTTCACGAGGATTCAAGTCTTCGAAGTTAGATACATGAAAATCGACATTTAAATATAAGAATTCTCTTACGACTTGTGGACCTTTATTCGTTGGTTTGCCCGTGAAAGAGCCAATGTGTTCTTAACAATCGTATAAGTAATAAAAGTGACGAAATATCTTAATATTAACATTTTATAAGTCACACACACCAAAAAATTTAGGGCCAATTTTATGCCAAAATGTGCAGAGTTTACAGTTTAATCAGTTTCGCATCGTGTGTGTTAGCTCTAAGATGGGTGCGGTCTCACAGACTTCTTATACTTGTGCATACAGAGAGACAAGGTCATTCACCAAACAAAATGGCACCGACTAATTCGTAGTAGACGTGCAGATGATGCATGCTACTTCATGAATATTGTAAGAAATGGCGCAGGTTTATTTTATCAGCGGAGTTTGTGTACACACGATTTCTGCACTCACATTCGTATCGATGGTGGGGTCAACTGGTGGGTGCCGTGAAAACGCTAATTGTTTCAGTCGCCGAGTCAACAGGAGATACTGATGGACGTGAAGCGGCGGCTCGAGGGGCCCGACGTCATCGAGTTCCCGCGACACCGGCTGCGGATGATCTCAAAACTGGCCGAGGGGTCGTTCGGCACTGTAAGTCACTCTCACTTCGCAGAGCCTCGAAGCCATAGGCAGACAAACTGTAATTGACCTTAGCCCGAGGGGTTAACTACCATCACATATTGCTGATTATTAATTTACAAACGTTCTTATACAGAGTGGATGGAACAAGTTAGCGGAAATTTTGAGATTATGCAACACATCATCATTATCATGATCACCCGCATCGCTACAGAGCACGGGTCTCCTCTCAATATGTGAAGGGTTTTGCAGATTGGCAGACTTCACACGCCTTTGAGAACATTATGGAGAATTATATTTTAATTACTTCAAAACGTAATAACTCCGAAAAGTTAGAGGTGCGTGCCCGGGATCGAATTCCCGACCTCTGCTTAGGAGGCGGACGTCTTAACCACTAGACTATCTCAGTTTTATATATGTAAAACATATATACCATCTATTTGGAAAAAGATGGTTTAATGATTTCTTTATTTGTGAGCACACGCTGCGCAGGCACACTGTTACCGCGCTCGCGGCTGCCCAGGTATTTCGCGGCGCGTCCTTTTATCAGATGTGTTTTGGCGAAGCAAGACGCTACAAAACAAGCTACAAATAGCATAATCGACATAGTTGTTGACGACTCTTTACGCGCCCAGGTGTACATTGCTGAGGCGGACTGTGTCCCGGAGTACAACGGAACGTTCTCGTCGGAGACGCGGCTGGTTGCTGTGAAGTTCCTCTGCCATGACGCGTCCATGAAGGAGAGGTACATCATGTATGACGAAGCAGTTATACTATATCACTATTTTATCACTGCTGCACCAGAACCCTGTAAACTGTTCTCCAGGGGGTCGGTTCTGAACTGAGTTTTCAAGATCAAGAGTGTTACTCTTGATCCAAACAAGGTAGGTGGACTTTCACAGTGACTATTACATGTGGCACTGGCGTGTTCTCCGAAACACGGTCATTGGCGCCCGGGATTTTGGGTAGTGAGATTTCATTAACAGAAACCCAATTGCCATACAATTGTTGGATGCAAAATCCAACCCACTTGCGATCCATAGTTGAACATACAAACCACTAAACTTACGAGGCAGCCAACAAGTTGGATCCAATCAGAAAGCATTGCGGTCGCTCGCTCTCGTTGTCTTTCGACGGCAATCGACTCCCAGGAGTCCTGATTTTCTATACTAATAAAATAATATCTGTATGTAATTTTAAAACCCATTATACACCGATTTCGTTATGACTTCCTAGTAACGCTTCGACCATATCTACTTGACAACCAGTACTAAACCTAACTAAAGATCACTGCTGGTAGACGCATGTCGAAGGAGCTTCCAAGCTTAGAGAACAAATGTACGGCGGCAACGGGGACCCCATAACAACACGGCGAACTTAAGAAGTTCTAGAGTTAGTTCTACTCTATAAATATATTTAATATTATAGCTGATAGGAGGAGCAATTCGCAATGTCGGCAATGTCTGGGCTGTGGAGTGCAGCAGCTCATCAAAATACCGGTTGCACTAAAATATTATTCTATTGATTGCAGTATCTGAAGAGTAGTTTTTTGGTTTGTGTCAACAAAGAATAAATTGTATAGGATTAAAATAAAATCTCGGCTAATCTCTATTTATAAAAACTGACTGATCTATCTCCGAATAGCACAAACTACCCGACGCGGGCTGAATTTTGCGATACTCAATATTTGGCTCCAGCACCTCACGAGTGTACCCTAACTTTATTTTCAGGGATGAGTTCGAGAAGGACGTTCGCGTGCTGGCGGCGCTGTCTTCGCCGCACCTGTCGAGAGTGCTGGGCGTCTGCCGCTCGCCGCCGGTGGCCGTTGTCCTTGAATACTCAGAACTTGGTATTTATGATCTCACTTTTGATATCCGGTTCAACAACAAGAAAACAATAAATCAAAAAGTATTAATTGACGTTGGCCTATCACATACATGAGTGCATTGTTGTCTCGCTGACTGTCGCGTGTGTGTGTGTGTGTGCAGGCGACCTGTGCGCGTTCCTGCGCTCGGGCCCGCCGCCCAGCACGGCCAGCCTGCTGCACATCGCCGTGCAGATAGCGTCCGGCATGCATTACCTCGAGTCGCTCAACTTCGTGCACCGGGACCTGGCTGCCAGGTGACGATCAGAGATATCGGTTCCAGGAATGCAATGTTGATTGGTAGTTTAGTGGTTGATGGACAGTGTGTAATATCCAGTAACAGTTCCAAAAGTCAGCGATTTGTCATTTCCATATAAAATTTGTCAGCTAGCGCGTGTCAAATTAACGGCTTCTTGGGATAGTTATAAAGTCGTGTGCCCCTCGTGTCACATGTCAAGGGTTACCTCACACGTATCAGTTATTTAAAATCGAGGACCAAACTCCATAATTTATATGGCGGATTTATCTTAAATTTTCTGCGACGTTCCTTAACTTGATAGTTAAACAATGAAGTGAGTGCTTGCTCCCACGGTACGAGGTATGATGTTTTGTATCGATCCGCAAACACCCGTTGTATCATTTGTGTGTTCGATCCCTTTTAGTGGACCGGCTGGCCTGAATCATCGCTTCACCTCAAAACTTTAGGGTAACACCATAATAACTTAGAGATTATGAACTAGAGTTTTTTTTGTTATTTATAAAAAAAAATTTTTGAGTAACGCTTCTAAACGGGAGTGTCCATCAGTGAGCGTCTATCGAAAAAGATTACGACGATACCAAATGATGTACGCCCTGAACTCCATTTACCAAAAAAATTAACTAGAAAACTATTCTATTTGTAGGAATTGCCTGATTGGCAAGTGCTACCACATTAAGATCAGCGACTTCGGCACCGACATCGAAGCGTACGCGTGCGACTATTACAAGGTGGACGGCAGGGTGCCGCTGCCGATCCGGTGGGCGGCCTGGGAGTCGGTGCTGCGCGGCAAGTACACCACCAAGAGCGACGTGTGGTCGTTCGGCGTCACCTTGCACGAGCTGTTCTCGCTGTGCCGCAGGCGCCCCTACGACCACCTCACCGAGTCGGAGGTACGGCTTGTGTGCTGGCTAAACGTCACTACACTATTTAGAGGTGAAATTTGAACATCGCTAACCCAAGTCCGCAGTAAAATCAAGGCACACATACTGGTCGGCAGGTTATGGAGAACCTGACGCACGTGCAGGCGGATAACGGCATGTTCGAGCGCATCGAGCGGTGCGGCGGCTGCCCGCGCGACGTGTACGAGCTCATGACGGAGTGCTGGCGCCGTGACGAGCCGCAGCGGCCCACTTTCGTGGAGCTGCTCGCCTTCCTGCAGCGGAAGGCCGCCAGCTACTCGTCGTGACTGCGCGGCCAGCGGCCGACGGACAGCACCTGGCTATAACTTACCACCAGATTGCCACACGCACGCCGCCCTCCCACCCTCTTAGCTTCCGGTGCAACTCGCTCTACAATCCAATAGTATAATATTCAACAACGTTCCAATCGTCAATGGGTCCGAGTTCCAAATTCTGTTTTACTTCCTTTTAAATACGACTTGTGGTTGGAAACTGCCGCTGAGTAATGTGTGAAGTAGTCCTTTGTGTGCTCCTGCTATTATAGTGTAAACAACGTTCTGGTGACACTTTACTGTAAAATATGTTTTCAAAATAATGAAAACAAACAGACGACAATATATTTTTTAATTTATTTAGAATAATTTATTGGACATATTTCTTATTTATTATTGTAAATGTAATCGAATTTTGTTTACATTATAATAAGTCAGTTAATCGGAATATCGTAGGTTCAATCAGTCTTTTAAACGTTTTCGGAGAAGTTTACTGTCAAATAATTCAATATTTCATTATTTAATAGTAATGGTTAGTAAAATGAATAGCGTATGCAATAAGTTCTGGCCGAGATCCGGCGCGACCACGCGTATGTGCCCGTGTAACTATAAAAATGTCGACCAATTTATATACCTAATTATATTATAATATGTTAGTCTGTTTATAATTTTATGAATCCCTACAGAATGTTTATAAGAGTTGAATTCATCCATAACTGTTTTTATACAATTATATTGACAAATTTAAATCTGCGTTGTGAGTTAGTGGCGATCTGGTTTGTTCTGCAATGATCGAAAAAATTATTTGTAATAAAATTGGTTCACACCTTCTTTGTATATGTCATTTTTTATTAAAGAAAATACTAAAATCTATACGTTTCTGAAGTGGCACTTAGTTTAGTCAAATGAAGTTATTTATTATATTATATTCTATACATAGATTAAAGGTTTATTTAAGACACTATGACTTAATTTAAATGATATTTTCTTTTCTAAATAGATAAGGATATTTTAATTCAAATAGTTTTCTTGGGATTATTGTTTTTTTATAAATATATTTCATACAAACAGTGTAATGTAAAAAATGACAAAAGACTTTTTAATGTTATCGAAATAATTATTGAATATATTATGTATTGTAATTAAAATCTTAGCCTAAAAGAAGGGAATGCTTAGTCATGTAAGTTAACACTTGTTTCCGGCAGCCTATTTTCAAAAAATAAATAGAAAGCTTTAATTTTCAGTATAAGTATATATCGCTCATTTGGTGCAACAATGACGAAATTACACTTTTAGAAAATTTACAGGAGAGCCAATCAAAGATTTCTATTAAAGGTATGGGATGTTTAAGGGACTTATTATAATCGTCGTGATTTTAAAAGTAAGTTCAATATGTGTAGTTTCTATTATAGTCCCAATCTACTCGGTACATTGTACACAACCTAAATTATAGACATAAATAAAAAAGGTACCTGTAAATACGTCACTGTTGCTTCAGAATTCAGAATAAAAAATAACGCGTTCACTAGGAAATTTTGCATTTGTGACAAAATAAAACTAAATAATTGAATTAATCAACGTAAACATTTATTTATGAATATTAATTAAATATTTAAAAACTCAAAAACACTTCTAAAGTTAAAAAATTAACATTTAAAAAATACTTTCATAAAAAGCTGAGTAATAGCGAGGAATAATGTTTTTTTGTAACAGTTCTTTTAGATCAATTTTCTTGTTAGCAGAAATTTCTCGTTTTGAAGTATACGCTGGAACCAAATTAATATCTTCTATAGCCTTAGTTATTCGTTGACTAGTAGATCTTTGTTTCTTTTTTTTTATTTCAGCTTCACTCCAGTTATCGTCGAATTTGAGTTTGTACTTGTATACTGCATCGTTGTCTTTCGTAAATTCTATTGCTTTGATATCTGAGGTTTTAATGGTGTTCCCATCCACATCTTTGACAGTATTAAGTTCGATTTCGTCAGATAATTTTTTCAAATCATAAAAATCATCGAAATTTAGTTCTTCAATATTAAACTGGTTGCCTTTTACCTTTGCAGATCTTATTATTTGGACATACTGATCTGGTACATAAATAGCGCCCGACTTTTTGGCTCTTTTTATAGCCTTTTCAATAATGGAGTGGGCTGCATCTCCCTCATTTTGGGTATGCCCCCTTATCAAAAATTTATGTGTGATTTTATTAATTCGTAGAGTTTTGACTGCATACAAGTACATGGAAAAAATAAACCTGAAAAAAATTTACAAAATATTAGACACGTGACAACACTACTACAAAAACAGTTCTTAACAAATGAAACTAACCTGTTTTTTTGCTGCCCGCCACAATTGTCACTATAAAATGTGATGTTACAACCAGGGTGATTATCAGCTACACGTTGCAGGTACTTAAAGACACAAGAACCAATCTCAACTGGTCCTCTACCTCCTAGAGCCTCATGCCAAAAGTAACAATAGGTTTGTTGGTCCTTTACATCTGATACCTATAAAAAAAGACAGTTTTCAAACTATTGTCAAAAAAAAGAGAATAAACGAATATTTTGAGCTATAATAGGTACGTACTGTAAAGTTTAAGCAGTTCAATTTTGATTTATAGTAAAAAGACGAGGACTCGCCGACTGGCACTGGCATAACTGCTTGAAGATCATAAATTGCGACTATTTCGTTACTATCTGTATTCTTACATGTTTCTATGTCAGTCTTCTTTTCCATTCGACTAAGTACTTTCTGCCGGCAATGTTCTGCGTAGTCAGTCTCTATTTTTTCTTTTGCCTCTCCAACAGCATTTTTATATTGTTCACAGATATCGCATTGGTCTTTTTTTGGAACAAAAAAAGAAATATTAAATTCCGTATTAAATATGCGAAAGTATGAATCGTAATTTGCAGCCTCTTTGTTTTCGGATTCTCTTAATCTCTTATAATCGCGATGTAGATGAGCTATTGTTAGGCCACCATCAATATATTCTCTAGTGGTGTTTGCCCGGAGATAATGGCTCTCAATTCTACTAATTGAATTTATATGATTCCGAACAGACTCTTGTAGCTCAGAACTAGTCTTTCTATGATTTCCATGGCAGCCACGTTTGTCAATTGGTGCTACGCCGTTAGATTCATTTCTTGTCTTGGCCTCGATTACAGTACGTAAAGTACGTTCGGAAATCCCCAATGTATTTAACAAAAATAATTTGCATACCCTGAAACTCCTACCATTACTCATCAAGGAACAATAAGTATTAGGTTTTCTGTTCTTTTCTACACCAGTTTTCAAACGACGATGTGCCAATTGTAGCACAGTTATTGATGAATTCAAAAAATCACGCTGTCTTTGAAGAGACGATAAACCCCAATACATTTTGAAAATATTATATCTTTGCTCCTCTGAGATGTGTTCTGAACATTTATGTTTGCATTTGTTAGAGCAAGGAGGCTTAATCTCTTTTGCAGGAATGATCTTGCCCGTCCGAGAAGTATACTCATGACCTGAATTCTTCAGCTGAGCACGTTGATTTTTCTTCCAAGCCGCTGGATTTCTTAACCTTTTTTTTGTTTTTTTATTAGTTGATTCTAGATTTTGATTAATGTCAGTAGATTTATGGTTTTGAATACTATTGTCTTCCGGTGGATCTTGACTATCTTTAACAGTACTGGGGTTGTTTTCATGGTTTGAAGTTAAAGGTTGATTCTGCGACAAAATTGATAATGAGGAAGAGTTCGATGATGAGGAAGAGCTCGATGATGAGGAAGAGCTTGAAGAAGAAGAACTTGATGATAATGATCTTCGTCTACTACCTATTACTGGACATGTACGTTTAACTTTTTCAGGACAATATTCGTCTCCACTGTCATCTGGAGAAAAATCTGCATCATCTCGTGTATCCATTTCTGGTACATCATCATAAGTCAATGACTTTGTTTCCAATTGGTTAACAGAAGTTTGTGACTCAATTGGAGTTTGAAAGTTTGATGTATGCATGTCTAAGTCAGGCACATCATTTCGTGGCATATTATTAACTTTTTCAGGACGGTATTCATCTCCACCGTCGTGTGGAGAAAAATCTGCATCATCTCGTGTATTCATTTCCGGTACATCATGATAAGTCAGTGACTTTGACTTTGTTTCCAAGGTCATAATATCAGAATCCATAGCTTGGTTAACAGAAGTTGGTGACTCAATTGGAGCTTGAAAGTTTGATGTATGCATATTATTTTCATAATGAATTACTTTTTTTTTTGGTGTAAATGTATCTTTATCATTTTCTGCAACAAAAATATATAATAATACTTATGTGTTAAATAAATCATATTCGAAAGTATTGTCTATCTCAATCGATTACTACTTACTTTTAATAGATGAATGAGATAGGTACTTTTAATTGTGATTTATTAAATAAGAATTAAGTTAAATACTACATACTTACCATCTTTGCATCGTTTACTAGCTTCGGAAGCATTCGGTTTTGCAAATGGTGGTACTTTCCTTTCCATTAGACAATAATTCACCAATCTCCTTGCACGGTTTTCCATCATTAATAATATTCTCTGAAAGTTTAAATTAATATAGTCCTAGATGTATTGGCTGTTATAGGCATAAATTCTTTAATGTATTTAACTATCTCCTAGTCACATCGATCACTAATAAAAAACTAGATACGTACCGGTCGTAAAAATGTATTGCTTTTTGTACGTAGCTTTGTGAATACAACTTTAGGCAATGTATTTAAGGTTGAATTTACATTAATGTATATTTATTTCAACTCGAATCACGTGTAAACATTTGGCGACAGTTTTTAGAGAACTTTTGTATGGGATTGTGTACCTATCTAGTTTTTTATTAGTGATCGATGCCTAGTCATCATTTTTCTCACTCATAAAAATTATAATTATTTAGGCTGAGTTGTAAATCAGCCTTATACACACAATACACGTAAAAGTACTGGAGTAACAATGACACAGTTCTGTAATTTCGTCTATTTAAAAAAAAAGAACATCCTTTATTTACAGCAATAACGACGTAATTACACAATTCTAACATCGTTTCAACAGATTAATAATTTATCTGGAGAAAAAACGACGTAATTACTCAATTTTGTCACTGAACTATCAAAAAATACCATATTTGGAGCTACAGCGACATATTTACAAAATTCCGTCGTTGTTTCACCAGAAAGATACTTTACTTGGACAAACACTGACGTAATTACGCAATTTTGTCATTATTTTACCAAGAACTAAATATTTTTTGGAGCAACAACGCCGCAATTGCTCAATTACGGCATTGTTGCACCAAAAAGTATCGGATTAAATGTCATAAATACCTTTACGTCGTTGTAGCTCCAAAACACAATCACACTCAGCGGGGCGCCCCGCGCAACTGGCCATCCAGACGTTGTAGCAGCAGAAATGGCGCCATTTTACTCAATCCTACAATGACATTCGCGCCATCTCGCGGCAAATCACTACAAATTCAATTCTGTCGATGTTTCTCCCGACGTAAATAGTCTTTCCGCACATTTTGACATATTCAACTTGTTTTTGAAAAAAAGTGTAATTACGTCATTGTTGTACCAAATGAGCGATATATAACATCACAAGGAACACACGCTGCCACCGCATTAGCGGCGTGTGCGCGACACGTTCAATATATCATTTTCTATTAATTCATTCGGCCGTACTTAACGTAGAATTTATTTTGATGCCCTAGATTATATACCTGGCTAGATATTTTATGCAATTTCAAAAGAGCACATCTTTCCTCTTATTTATAGAAAGTCTTGATATATATTCGTATGAAACATCATAATAATATTGACCATAAAATATTTTTATTTCGCTCCTGAACATTTTAAATTGTCAGACATGTGCCCTTTTCAAAATAGCGCGTTCAGTTGTATTATGTGAATTTAATGATTGTGAAGAGCATTGACGAATGCTTCTTTGTATACTCGTGGTATGCAGTCGTTATAATATTATTTGTCATTAGTGCACTGTCGCGTACCTGCATATTTATTTGTACGATGTTTGACGAATACTATCCTTAAAAAATATTTAGTGCACGATTTTAACTTTTTAGGAAAACAAAAAAATATTTTTAACGCTCGTTAAAAATGATTAATTTTTATATCAAAATTATAGTTGTTTAGATCTTTCTAGACTGGTGTTGTAGCCTGAGATCAGAGTATTGATAAGGAGACGTCAGGTTTTCCTAATGACGTTCTCGAAGTTTAATACTTTGGCTTGGGACATCACTATTGATTTTGTGACACACGACAAACAATAGCCATGTCGCTGCTGTTTTGTTGTCGTACATGTCACAAATGACGCCCTTACATTAGTTCAAGATTGCATTGAAGCTCACGAACTACGCGTAGTCTTTTAATGTTTCCACATAAAAAGGTCAGTGGCATTTATTGTTTCAGTGTCAATAGCTTTATTTACATTTTGTATGGTCAAGTCACCATATGAAGTGATAATGAGCTTTTTGTAAGGTAAAAAATAACAAAAGACTTTTAATATTATCGAAATAATTATGTAATAAATAATGTATTGTAATTAAAACGTGAGCCTAAACGTTCGCCACCAAGGCAACCTTTAGACATGTAAGTGTACACTTGTTTCATGACTATATAAGTACCCATGTACCTACGTACATTGAGTCTTGTCCGCGATTTTCAAATCGTATGTTCCCCTATCTCGAGAGGACCGCTCCGCGATGGTCAGCTGGATGCAGCAGTGCAATGAACCCCAGAGTGCGTTTTATGACGACGGCAGAGCTCTGGGAGCACCCAACACCGATGATGCAGCAGTTACGGCCGCAGCCCAGCGGTCTTCCCGACATGGATATACAACGGTCTTCACTATCGATAGCTCGCTAGTGACGTCCTAAGCTCAGGATAACATGTCGACTGAATTTCGTTCGAGCGAGCGACTCTGCACTCAAAAGTGTTACGTGATGTGCGAAACATTCGCCCGATGCGCCGAGAGCAACGAATCATTAGATTATGATCTTTTAATTATTTCCATGTACGCCTCATGACTCGCCCGGGAGGAACCTGTGCGTGTCTGTCCACTCTCGTTAGTTGCTAATGATTAAGATCAAATAACACAAACAGCCAAATGTTTTTCTGTGTTATTCGACCTCACTCACTCTTCACCAGCGTACCGAGACACTGGGCTGGCTTTTGTTCCTATAATATCTTCATTTGATGACTTAATACTACGACTGTTAAGGCGTCAGTAAAACAATGTGAAAAAGCATTTTCTTAGCATTTCGGGAGCATTTAGTTATTGATGTAGAGTTTAGTGTAAAATGCATTATTTACATGTTATTAGATATCTTTAGTGTAGGATTGATACGTATACTTATATAACACTTTTAAAGACTCGTCTGTGTAGTGTCTACCTAGATCTAGACTCTCGTCGTTAAACAAATCTGTATTATAATAGCATGAAATTTTTGCAACACCGACATTCCTTAACGAACTATTCGTTGAAATTAGTGTACCACACTAGCACTTTCAAACAAAAATAAACATTACTATTAGAGGTAATCGTTTCTGGCATTTTAGAAAGCAAAGTATTTGTGGGCGTTAAAATTGATTTATCTCATTAATTTACTATCATTTTAAATCTGTTTACTAAATGCCATTTTGGCATGTGGCATAATGGACACATACGTCGTGATACTAACTCCACTGTTAACTTTGTTGTTTCACATTTGCTGGCCGGCCCGGCCCGCCAACCTTTCGCTTAACGAACGGTCTTAAGATGTAACCAACTAATGAGATAAATCTATGACTTAGTGGAAAAATATATGAGACATAATAATACAGATCTCTATTCGATGTCACGTGAGTAACACTGATGTCAAATCAAGTATTAAATAAAATACTCGTATAGGTCTTAGTGGTAAGTATGATCCTTCATTTTTAACCCTTAATTTGACTATGTCCGCTACAACGAACAATCAAATAAATAAAATCTGGCGCGTTTATGAAAACTTCTAAACGGCTTAAATATCTTACAAAAACTTTAAAATATATTTCTATTACGGTAAAAAAATAAAAATCTCGTTTGACCACATTGTATCTCTCAGTATGAGACAAAATGTCGACGAAACACAAGCCATCCGTTTTACTCAAAGTATTTATAATTTTTTATAAAGGTTTTACTAATAAATGTGCACGTTTGTTTACCGAAATAAGTTATATATATTGTAATTTATTGAATCATTCATAGATCTTGTAATTTTGTATGGTTTTGGTGACTTTTTTTACTAAAAACAATTTTTGTCCGTCACAGCGAACAAAATCAATTCCATAAACAGTTAGTGTTTGCATGATTTGTCCGCCACAACGAACATTGCCAAAGGTATTGCGGGCTAAACATGTATTGGGATGATTACTAATATTTTAAATTTACATTATTATTTGTACTCATTCAACGCTATTTAACTTTTGGTTGTGGATTTTGCTTACTCTTTTTTTTGCGCTTATTATCAGCATTCTTGTGGTAAAAGAATATTAGTATTGGTACCAAAATTGCATGCTCCATCTGACACAAGTGACCAGTCTGATCCGGAATGTGAACTGGACTATAATTCCACACACTATTCTTCTTCTTCCGCGCCGTCTTTGGGATCCATTGCGGATCTTAATATTTCTATTTATGGATCATATTCAGAAGATAAGCAGAATGCTCGCGTAAGTCATGATGTTACCGATGAACCAGACATAAATTTGTATTCTTCTGTAAATTTTATTCCATTTACCCCAATCTTGCAAGAAATTGACGCAGGTAACCATGAGAATGTGCCTTCAACACTTTCAGTCATTGCATCATTCCCAACTACTCTAGCCACACCAGCAATTCTATTTACACCAGATATTGTCTCGCAAAAAACGAATACACGTAAATCTCGAAAAACGAAATCTAAAAAGACAAATTTATCACCTGCTAAAAAGCGAAGAAGACGAAAAGGTTTCAATTGACTTACAATTGGAAAAGAGCATCATTCCGTCACAGAGTAGTAACAGGAAAATCTGAGAGACCAAGAAAATTACATGGAACCTGAAGCAAATGCATCGCCTATGACTTTTTTCAAATGTTTTTCTCAAAGGATGTTACAGATATTGATATTTGCCTGAATAATGCTTGGCTTGTTCATCGAGACCAGTGTGGGTCTGGAAGTAAAATTTCCACCTACGTTCCTTCCTACTTTGGTATATGAAAACCTACCTTTGGCCAATCGAAGTGCCAAAAGAATCAAAGGAGAACACTCAAAAATAAACAAACCTTACGCAGCAAGACCTTCAAGCCCTGTAAAATATGATGATATAGGTCATTTCCCGTCAATTATGGATGAAGGACGTTGTAGATATTGCCAGAAAAAAAACAGTTGTTTTTGTATAAAATGCAATATCAGATTTTGTTTTGTAACTGGTAAAAATGCCAGAAACTGTTTCCTCAATTTTCATACAAAATAAATGTGTAATTTTTAATGTTTAATGTGTCTGTCTTCAAAATACTTCAATTTTTTATTTACCGCCTATTTAGTATTGACCGCTACACCGGACATGTATATTTATAACTACTATGTTACATAATTGACAGTGTCCGCCACAGCGGACATCGATTATCTCAAAAATGGAAAATGATATATTTTTTTTGTTAATTTTACAGAGATCCTAATGTATGTAAAGACATGGAAAAATAACAGAAATTAAAAAATATTTGAAAAAAAATCTTGTCAAATTAAGGGTTAAACTTATATTGTTTCCAAATTGTCACAAATCAATAATTTTTAATATAAAACTGGCTAACAATTAGCAATGTGCAAATTTATCAATCATGGAATAAAAATACTAGTTAGCGCACACAACAACGTGAAACAAAAAATAAATCATTACAAATCTGTGCAACAATGGAAGTGTGAAGGAAGAAAAGAAGATTTCTTTCTGGCAACACAGGGAGGCGTCGACTTATATACAATTTCAAATTTACGGCGTTACAATGTATGTATGCGTTATCAGTTATTTGTAATAAGTACATACCTATATAAAATAAACGAACAATATGAGTGGTACAGAATGAAGATAACTACGTTCTGAATATAATAAATATACAGTATTAATTAATAGTTTTTCTGGCGACTTATGAAAATATGTAGCGATTTGATGTTACAGTACTATTAAAAACCTTGACAATCAGTGTATTTTATTACCTCACGAGGGATATAATGCAACACACCGCAACCTTCCGTAGAGTCACGACGTTCCGAGCCTGTAAACAACAGAGAATAATCGTTCTTCCGGAACAGTAGTTACCTACGGACTCCGAATCACACAGCCAACGTCATTTTGGCCAACCAATAAAAAGAGGCGGTGTGTGAGTGTGTTGCTAACTGAAAAACTACCAAGCTGATTTGATCCCTCAAGAGCTGAACCCCGGTTAGACCACCAGCTGTCGTTGCGGTGGATGTTCTTTCTTGATTTATATTGTTGCATGAATCTGGCAACCGGTACAGACTTACCCCTACTCATCGGTACCGGTCGGCGCAGGTCCGACAGATAGTCTGCGCATGCAGTCGGCACCGGCGCCTTACATTGATAGGAACCGCCGGGATGCCACCTAAAACTCCATGACTAAATCAGATTATATACGATGTTGGTTTTGTAGTAATGAGTGCCTAGTGAGCCAACTTTCTTACGTCACAGTGATGACGTCACGAAGCTTTTGACTGAATTTTGTGACGTAAAATTTTTAACTTCTTCCTTGAAGATCGGTCATGTTGCTTCACAATATCGAATGTCACAGAACAAGGGTCGGGGTCCGTCGAGACTACCTTCAACCAAACAATTATAGACATTTCTGATACTTTACCACCATCTTCCGATCTCATAAGTTTACCGCTGGCTACTATCGCTTCATAAATAGCCCCAATTCTGTAAAACAGGCCTATAGTGCACGTTAACAACTGAGTCGTTGGGCAATATATCGTTCTGATCAGTCTATCTCACTCGCACTCATTGGGCTTATGGAGCGTATAGTAATGTACGTATCAGTAGTCGATATCGATAACATTTAAAAAATGATTAAAGTTTTATCAAGTTATGAAATCATAAAATAACACAATGAATAAAATATAATCTATATTTATAAATATTTTAATATATAACAAATAATCTTAATATGAATCATCTGTGTGATCACTATTGTGATTTATAATCATAGAGCATAAGAGCTTTTTTTGAAATACATTTCCTGGAGGTTCAGACAAACTACAAATTCATTAAGGCTAGCTTTGGCCGCCACGATAAGTAGGACTCAGGTAGCGAGTAGCGCACCGGTGGCACATCCCTACTGTTATTGACAATTAAGGCCCGACGACTCAGTTGATAGCGCACGCGCTATAGTTCTTTCGCTCAATCAATTTTTTGATTGTATACCTCTTATATCAAGCAAAGCAGTACAGTACTGGTTGTATTATAAATTTTAGTTTTTAGTGTTCATCGATCTTTTTAATATACCTTTCGCCATCGATCTTTTAAATATACCTTTCGCCCTCCAGATCAGAAACTATATTAATTCAAAACTTTGAGGTTACCTCAAAAGATAAGTTGTAATTTCTAATAGCTCATTCGTTTAAATAATAACACATAACTGCGCTTTCGATAGCAAATCCTCCGCCATCCAATTTATTGGCTGTTGCTCTGGGTTTGTCCGAATTATCCTAAACATTAACTATGGATCAAACAAATCTCATAAAATATTTCATATTTTAAGCTGCTTTCTATGTATGCATGGCTACTTAAGCATTTGAGGCGCTAGTTGTAGTTTACCTCGAAAGTCACTTAATTAACTTGATTTCTCTGCCGAAAAGGTTATTTTTATTGTTCTATGCCATAAAAATATCAGTACGAGCTCGGAAACAAAAAATTCCGTGTATCCAACCCAGTGCCTCGGGAACACACTAAGGCTGAGATCTTTAAAAGGCGCCTCACCTTATACTTAAGAAACACTTAAAAGTAGATAAAGTTATGTTACTAACGTAAATCTGTCTCTTTTCAAAACTAACTTTTACTGAGTAATATAAAAATACTCTTTAAAGATCTCATCCTGAGTTAAAAGTCTTACGTGTGATTATACTTATAATCTTTTATGTCCGCGAAACCGTTGGAAACGAAACGAAACCATTGAATTTCTCTGTCTTCACTCATGAGAGAAGAGGGCTGTGTTCTGCTACCACAGTACCAATAATAAGCTGAAGGTAATGCTGATGGTGATGATGATAATAACGAAAGCATCATACGTCTGCATTTAATGTAATAATTTAGTAAAAAAAATCAATAAGTAAATTAATTGGTAGCGCATTAGATAGTGGTGCCACTCTAACTTGGTTCTCTGCGGAGACTTGTCAAATATTAACTCTATAAGTTACCTAAACCTGATAGTCATTTATTTTCATATTACACCTTACAACAAATCGCTGGTTCTCTACGTCATTGGAATCGTTACTTAGCGTCATAATGTCAACTTTACCTCTCACGAGGAGTGTTTTGTTTGACGTCACTGAGTACGATCCCACCAACTTATAGGTGTTTGAAGTTGCCTTAAAACTCGAAACAGAACAAAATCAGACCTATTTCTGACGTCCTTTAATTTCCCCAATGAATGGTTTGTTTGCAACACTAGCTTCTTCGGAGAAGCCTTTTCTAAGATTTCAAGTTAAAAAACTACACGGAATTAATTACTGATTTGATTTGGTTCTGAATCATTGAGTAGTCAAATGATGACGCGTGGTCGTCCACTCATATGACAGATGTGCGTTTATTTATTTTGTCGAAACAGTAGTCGGTGGCTGTAAACACTTTCGGTTCGAATGCCGTAGCGAATGAGCGCCATACCTCCTTACATATTGAGAATAATAATTATTGTAAGCTAGATATAGTGGAAGTTCCAATCGAATGGATGAATTATTTAAAAGATTGACTATAAAATGAATATTAGAATTATATACATAGAAAATTTGTCTATTTTCCGTAGTTTGCTGGTACAGCCAGCGTCGTACGCGGTGTCTTTCGATGTACTTACATATAAACAATGTAAACTATACACCAGCCATTCTATTGCTTTTTTTATGTACAAATAGCAAATAAACTAGAATGCACGTCGCTGGGGAGCACGGTTAATGCACAAGTAGCTACTGGGTCGGTTGTTTATTTTACATGTCTTTGTATGTAAACAATCCTTGCATTACTTTTTAGTGTAAAGTATGTTTAAAAAAATAAACTGTTTTAATTCTTTTAACTTCTGTGGCAATACGTCAGAGTAGCATGTCGCATGTCGTGACTCAAATGCATAATTTTTCCTCTAAAGAAGTTTCCATACTTTAATAATTTGAAATAATAAACGTGCGGTATTCGCACAGTAACTTTATTCATAGGTACCATACAAGTAGGTGCAAGGGCTTTTATATGATAGAACACCCTCTAAAAATACTACAATTACCTGGTGAAAGTACAAAAGTTGTATATGATTTTTATTATACTCCCTTACCGTCGCGCTGTGCTCTTAATGCCTTATTTATGGCGTTAACATTGCTTCGAATACTAAATTAAACTAGCTTTACCTATCTCGTGCAAGACAACACATCTCTCTGTTATTTCATAGTTGCTTGGAACAAACACTAACAAACTTAAAAGCGGCAATATCGCTTAAAAATTACAACAGTATAATTATATGTTTATATTTCAGTTCAGCGACGGCTCGCGGCCGCTCGTTTCGACGCTGACTGTACGGAGTTATAGTTGACAGTTGTAACGACAATATATCGATCGATTAGATAGTGACTTTTATTCTTAAATATCGCGACCGAGCACGCGGGGTGTAGCCCTATAACAATACTTCACAGATATATTTCCCGAATACATGTAATAACTAATTATGCCGTTTAAGTAATTGAAATTATTCTTTCGAATGTGTACTGTTTTTATAAGAGCCATTTTACAATTTGTTAATATGTACCGGTTTGATTGAGGTTGGAGGAAGACAAAGAGAATCGAAGACTCACAACCCGGCAGACTGAAAAAGTGTGCGCATCACCTGGTGTCATATTATAAATGTTATAGTAACTTACAAATAACATGTACACAACGCGTTGTGCCGGTTGTTACTATGCAGCACAAATATGATACGCGTGACACTGTCCTCTTCTATCGCTTTGAATTTAGTGTATTCGTCGTAATAGTTTTTTTCCCTCTCGTGTAACGAAATGTGACGCGTCCTTGAAATTCCATTGAATTCAATAAATCCATCGTCCCAATTGCTATCCTAACGCCATCTAAAAAGTATCGCTTCAAAATGATCCTCGTTCGAAATGGTAACGGCAGCTCGGACGTCACGTTAGCCGCCGCACGCACCGCGGCTGGACCTCCCGTACTCGGCCGCTAGTTAGTGTATCACTAGTTATTATGTTCCCGTGGACCGAAACTAAGAACGGCTTAACTCTAAGAGACTAAATATTTAGCACATGTAAGTAGATATAAGCAATTATCTATAGTTTGCGTTCTTGTATATGATGTAGTTTAATTGAACACTTATGGAACCAATGTATTGTAGCAATGGGCCCTTTTTGCTGTGATGTTGACATCGTGATGGGCCGCAGTGCCCCCCGGGGCAACAACACGCGTGTGGAGTCCGATATTAGCCGACATACATACATAGATCACATTTTAGTTAGTTGTGTATTTCTTTTCTTATGGCAACTCAACATGCGTGGCGTTACAGATCCCTAAATCATCTCATAAGAAATATGTATAAATATTGTATGGAAAAAATGTGGAGTAGATTAAAACACAAATTGATTCATTCAGTTGTTGCATCAAGAAGTGTGAACTTGATGTCACAATAAATAATATAATAGTTTAAAAAACTAAAAAAACACGCTACTGCACGCATGCGTAGTTCGCGCACTAGCTCTGTCTCTCTTACTCGCATGCAAAGGATGCGGAAAGAAATTAATTAATCCTGGCGAATCTAATTAGGATAATCGGATATTTTGATCGGATTATTGCATTGTCATCGACCTTTGACAGGTGTGCAAAGTTTGAATCAAATCTGATCGTTCAAAGTAGGGCAAAATCGAGCTCAAAGGAGTCGGTTACAAACAAACAAACAAACAAACATACATACATACAGGTGAAGCTAATAAAAGCGTGTTAAAAAGTAATTCAAGGCGTGTTACGATGTCAACGTCATACAGACGAGGCGCCAAATTAAGTTGAGTGTGCAAAAGAGGAAGGATAGATGCAGTGGTGCTCTTGAGTACTAATTAATCGGTTCCATATTTTTGGTCAAACACCCAGCCCTTACACAGTTATAATATGAGACTTAAATAAGTCTATTTGGCTTTGTTTGGCCATAACAAGAAGTTGCCATATTTGATTGATTTTGTTGCGAGCAATGAATGTTGTTTAAAAACTTTAACCATTCACACTCTGTGTTTGCACTCTTTGAGTTTGAGTTCTTCAAGTACTTCTCTACTGTGGTCGTAAAGTGTAACTTTTGTAAAGAGCCTCTTTCAGTGTTTGTAAACGTAAAAGTGTCCACTATTGAAGACATTTTTAGCCTAAATAAATGTACCTCTTGTACTTGGAGATATGCAGTTTGTTTAACTACTATTTACTAATTACTATTTACTAAGTTTCTCAATTAAGAAACGTTTGATTGGAGGCTCACGGCCGTTACTTTTTGCATACTCAACTGTATTCAGTTCCCGCTCAATGGGGAATCAGGACCCAGAGGATGAGTGGAAGATTTCAATTCGGCGAACTCTTTACCAAATACCGCTGGCATACATATGTGTGTTTGTATTGACGACCAAGCAATGTCGCGTAAAGTGAAATCCATACATATATTTCGGGTTTACACCAGCACTAGCGACGCTTTTGTTTCGCTGAAATTTACTTGTTTCTTTGATTGGTTGTCACGTGGCCAACACGAAAGGTTTATGTAATATTAGTTCTATAATAGATGACTTGAAACCTGTGTTGGCAAAAATTTAAAAAGTTTTATTAACCATTTAAACAATAAACGTTAAAGCTTGGCCAATTATCCAACCTTGATATCTGACATCGACTTGTCGTGTCGACATTGTTTGTTACGTTGAACACTATCACAGGTTTTTAAGACATTAAATAAACAACATTATAATTATAAATGTCAAAACTGTGATTTTGTCCCCGAAATTATAATGACATTTTATTTAATTATTTTATTATCACTTAAATATCGTTGGAAGCCAAAATGTTTACTATATGTGGTTCATAAAGCGTTTTAAACTGAAATAAAATGTGGATGTAGTACTTATGTACACGTATAAGACTTTAATTTGTACGGGTCCGTATACTTAGTATGACAGTCGCTCTCCAGTTCTGTACAGCCGTGGTCAGAGAATAATGGACCTTCAGCGCCATAGCTTAAAGACAACACTGGTACTGAGTGTAGTGGCCTTATTTTAATGTCTGGCTTTTATATAATAGATAGTTTGTAGTTCGTATACCTCCCCCCCCCCTCTCCCCCTCCTCCTTATCTCCCTGTGTCCTTGGCCCCTTGTGGCGTGATGGCTCGTTCACATTACTAAGCGTAACGCGCATGAAGTCGCCGAATCAAATCTCATTGTATTTAAATAATGTTTACATTTATCTTCCCTTAAAAATAAAACTATAAAAAAACGAACTTTCCATTTGAAATTCTCTCTAACTTTATAAAATCTAGAACTTCCACATAAGAGGTGGAGCTGGAGAGGCAACCACACTCACAACAATGTTCTTATAAATATAATATTATGTTATCCGATCAATTTCGATTTGCAATATAACAAACGTAGACCAATAATTACAAACACTCGGGAGACTAAAGTGTGAGATCTGATTCGGTGGCCTGGTGGCCGTGACGCTGTAACTTCTAATGAGGTGATCAGGTGGTCACACATACACGACCAGCCGCCAGTAAGTGTGGTGATGTCAGTGGCAGATGCATGCCGTCGGCCGGAGCAAGCGCAATGTGCGATCAGCCTCATGAGAAGTTGTAATGTCTATGAGCTGTTCGTTAGATATATATTAGGCACTAATAACGATGTACAATAACACCTTCTGCCTTAGACGCGACTTTTTACCCCCTAAGAGACTTAGGGGGGCGGGCGATCGCGCGTGCATAGTAGAGCGAGACCATTTATTTAGCTAACTTACCCTTTCCACTTTATTTACACTGGGGGGTTAAATTGCAATATTCTTTACAGTTAGTGATCAGACGCGACCCGGTTATGTGATCACGTGTAAAATAGAAATATGTCATTAAAATCTATTCTATCTAATTTAAAGTGTTTCAATACAAGAAACCGACTACGATAACGAATCTCACAAATCATAATAGAGCACTGTCACGTGACAGGTCGCGGGCTGGCACCTGTCAAAACATTTACAGTGTCGCTCGCAGGAGGCGGCCGCGTGTCGCCCGCCCCCGGGTCAAGACTGCTGCAAGTTATATCACATTAGTTGGTATGAATGTCCATTCACATTGTAAAAACTTTTAATGCACTTCGTATGCCTGATTCGCTTTTACACTTAAAACGTAACTAAGTGAACATTTGTGACGAAGGGAAAAAAATAGATATGACGTCAAGTGATAAGCGAGGGGAAAAAATGTGGTTTTAATTAGGACAAGAGCATAATATGTCGTAATATTATGCCGTTTACAGAGTACAAATATCTTGCAATAATAATCAAGAGCTTTAAACGTAAGCTTATAGTTCTTTAGAAATATTTCACAGTAAACTTCAATAAACTCACAGTTAAAGTAATAAGTAATAATTAAACTCGTGTTCGCGTTTAACAGTGTAGCGTTTTATAGTAATGCTGGCTTGACTGTTCCGTTGAAAAGAGAGGCCAGTCTCAAACTTCTCGCCCAAAACCTCGCCACATTTACTTTAAACTTTAACTTACACACAATAATTTAGCTATGAACTGTTTTGCTACGAAAAAGTTTTCTTTTATAAGATTCGTATCATAATATATATATATATTTTTAAACCTCTCAATGGCTTTGAACTCGTTTCGCAACCATCCATTTATTGTAAAGATCCCAGTATTGTAGCAATGGTTAATTTTGCCAATGTTTAGCAACACGGAGTTGTCAGGATGGGACAGAACGGTACCTGCATTGAATACTGCGAAAAGTATCGGCTTGCTCTTTGCCCCTTCTTCATCATAGAGAACACATTCAAACCGTGGCCTTGGTCACAGTAATATTATTTGGTTTCTACTCGTAAATACTACAATTGAAGTTTTTACAATGCGACTGGGCCGTAAGTTGTAAATACGAGGTTTTATGGCTGATGTATGATATGAGCAGTGAGCTATGGAAATCTTAAATTCCTAACAATGGTCCAACATTCGTTCGCTTCTTTATTTGTACTATACGATTATACAATTTCTATTTAGATAAATAAATAATAATATTTAGTAACTATAGAAATAAATACTTATTATGTCTAACGCTTTAATTTTATTTGTAAGTGTCTCTGCAAATGGCGACGACTTCGTGCGAACGCGAACAGATTCTTTGTGGTATCGAAATCCTAAGTGCATTTGGTACGTCAATTTCGAAATTAAATACATACACTGTAAAATAAGACTGGTAATTATGATGTGACAAATTGTGGATACCTCGATCACCTGTGTTAAACTTGTTATATAAAACAATGTGTCACAGTTGTACCTGCAGTCTGTGACGCAATATTTACAGTCTAAGTATACAGAGATTAATATAACATAGACTTCATAGAGTTACGATTACACTGTCATACGGAATCAGGACATGCCGTGGACATCTCGTTTTAGTTGCGTCTATGACATTTGTAACACATCATGTGACGGAAATGTGGCAAAAATAACGTCATAAATGCATTTAGGATTGACTGCAGCCGCAGAGAGTAAAGCGGAGCGCGCAGTAGCGCCGCCGCGTGCAAACACTCGACTAGTGTGAAACGTGTATTTGTATGAAATGCTTAATTTTCATAATTAAAGTTTTACGGCGGTTGATACTTGATACCAAATGCAGTATTTTTATTTTATACTACAATCTTTGTACCCAAATAAAAGCAATATTCTAACTTATTCAGGCGTTTTGATTAAATCCCGCTCCGTAAAGTTATAGCGTTACTATAAAGCGAATGTAGTGGCGTCAAGCGTTAGGTCTTGCGTCAGACCCGTGTTGTGTGGAATAACATTTATGTTAAATTAATTAACTACATCCCTGGTAGTATATTATCTGTATACAAACCTGCAATGGAGTGTAACAGCCCCCAAGCCTCTCCTATGGGAGAGGGAGCCAGTAACCGGGGGACAGAAGCTGAGGATTGTGAGGAGGTTGAGAATTAGAAAAATTTCAAAAGATCATCCCTTCCTATCTCATGGAGGTAATCTGCGTATATATATATACATATATACAGTGTAAACTCTATGTCACGAAACTAAAGGGACTGTACATTTTATGGCGTTATAGAGAGTTGTCGTTAAAGAGAGTTGTTGTCGAAGAAAAATCGGCATTATGAAAAGAAACAGTTTATTTCAAAGTAGTAGTTATGTACAAATACATTATTTGAACGCTTTTGCGTACATTCTGTTATTTGTGTGTGAGGTCGTTTGCTGCGCCGGTAGTTTTGTTGCATTTTTTACTTATTTTATTCACATCTCGCGATATTGAGTTAATCTTCATCCAAATCTTCGTAACTAGGCTTCTTCTTGAAAGATTTCCCTCCTTCTCTGCTTGGAGATTTATTTCTTTATTTTTTCATACTTTGTACGCGGTAGAGCGGCTAAATCCATAACGTCTGCTAACTTCACTTATCTTCTCTCCCGTTTGTATTGAGCGTATCAGTGAAACTTTTTCGTCAATACTTACTTAAAAGGTACTTTTTATAACTTATTTGTTGTCGTTACTGAGCGCGGGTGTAATGCTGTATGGAGTGTATCATTGTATGGAAAACAAGTTAAACCAAAGACGAGTGATTTCGACGTTTTAGGGAGTTAATCGTTAAATCGAGTCACGTTATATGGAGTTTATACTGTAGGTATATACACAGGTTTTTGTCGTATGATGTGTCTGCCTGAAAAAGCTATCTATATAATCCTGCCTGACTTTCAGGACTCTTTGTCCCCCACTACAAGTGAACTTTTGACTTCATTTTCTCATATATATTTTCTTACTACCCTGACCCAGTTGCCGGGCTAGTAAGAATATATACGTAATATCCAAAACATATCTAGGTATTTATTTACTCATTGCTATTTGCTATCTGTGCCTAGCAATATTAAAATCCTTATAACAGTAGAAAAAATTACGTGTGCCCATAATTCGATATTTTTCAGTTTAATTAATATCGCTTTAACTTTAACCGATGTAATAAGAGGGGTAATTATATGTCTGACCACTTTAACTCTGCGGCATGGGTGAATTTGAATCCAGATTTCGTATCACTACTTAACTTACGATGCTGAACTCAATTTAACTATTGGGTAAATTTTAACGTCTTGTTTTTTATTCCCTCACACTATTAGTCATTTTAATGGACGTGTAGAAAAAGGATCCTTTAGTCAGTCAATAAGGCCCGGGCTATTTTGAGTATTTGCTATATAACCCATCCACGGTGTTAAAACCATGAACCGTAGCGATGGCCAGCCAGATAGTAAAAGCCATGATGGGTTAAAGGCCAAATAATATATTTGAAATCAAAATATCTTTATTCATGTAAACCTGTAACAGGCATCTATGAATCGTTCATATCATATTTTCCATAATTTTTTCCGTGAAGTGACGGTGATAACTACACTCACCAACTGAACTTAAAACTAAAGCTAAGAGGGTTCCAATCGCGCCCAGCTCTAAAGAAGAAGAAGAAGCCTAGAACAGACTTAAAATGGTTTTTCTTTGCTATCACCATTTGACATAATCATTAATCATACTTAATCAATAGTTTGATCTTACTTATATTTGATTGAAAGGTATGCAGACACCAAAACGCGCCGCAAATGAGTCGGATACGTTTAAATTAATAGGCAAAGCAAATAAGATGCACGCCACATTGGTCACTGATGTAAATTCAGTTAAAAGCATTAAAAAACGCACTTTGTTTCTAGAAACTGAAAGCGGAACATTGCTTATAAACATCATTCTTATCGGCGCTGCTCGATCAACAACATCCTGAGCTTGACTAAACAGAAACACTTCACGCCGTGCCCTGACGCCGACACACACACACACACACTCCACCATGAGAGCCAGCAGCGCGCTCTTGTGCCTCGTGCACACAGCATCGGTATTATCGGTCAAAGTCAAAGTCATCATGCATTCCGAGGAAGATTCTAGAATGGAGGATGAAGTGCAGACGGAATCGTGGGACTTCAAGAAGAAAATAGAAATCACGATGTTACCTTTCCTAAAAAAACGGCACGAGGAAAAACCTTTAGTCGAGTATGAAGAAGAAAAGTCGACGACGGAGAAGCCGAGGCCGCACCCGAACGAACTGCTGTTTCCGTTAATTTATAGGCAGAGCCATATAAACAGTATGTTTAAGTTCGGCGAGAACTGGTATACCTGGTCGTCGGACAAACGGCCGGACGGGTCGATGGCGGTCAGTTATTATATATGTTACGATGAGCCGAAGCACTGCGATGAAATCGGATGGGTAAGATCTTTTTAACTGACTTATCTCTACGCCGTTTCTGGGTTGATTGGCATCGGTTCCATTCAAAGGAATCCATTTACAGAAATTTAAAAAGCATCAAAATAGTGAGATTATATTTAAATTATGATAATTCATTATTTAAATACGATTAAGCCACACCAATATAATTTGAGAATTGCGAAATGTTTCGCATAATACATCTTCTGGTGGCGCCCTTTTAGCTTTAGACAACACACGTCAAATATTTTGCACTGACGGGCATGTTTTCGAGAATCTACTAATAATTAATTCAAAGACAGAAGTTTTTTTTTATCCACTGCTAGTTAACCCTTCACGGCAATCTCACCTGATGGTAAGTGATGATGCAATCTAAGATGGTAGCGGGTCAACCTGTTAGAGGTATGGCAAATTCACAATCCTACACGGTTTCTACACGACATCGTGCCGGTACGCTAAATCGCTTGGCGATACGTCTTTGTCGGTAGGGTGGTAACTAGCCACGGCCGAAGCCTCCCACAAGACCAAGACTAGACTCGAGCCGGGAATCGAACCCAGAACCTCTAACTTTATGATGCGACAGTGCACGTGCTGCGCCACGGAGGTCGACAAACTTTGCAGATTTGTCAGTATCACAGTTGAGAAAAATATCGTAAAATTATGAGCGCCGCCCGCGCTTTTAGGAAGTAGTGTAGTGAATGAGCTTAGGTTATAGAATAGATAAGGTTTATATTATATTTTTATTCGGACTCCCTTGTTCTATCTAAATTTAGACCGTCTACTGTATAAAGATTTATCCACCTATTCAGTGACTATCTGACAGTTGCTAACGACCAGTTGGCAACTTTTGGAGAAGTTACTGAATCAGGAAGCTGATGATTGAATCTTGTAGAGAGAACAATGCACTCGCAAACGTTGCGAGGTTGAGTAGATACATAACGGAGGAACAGACGTTCCAACGATTAAACAGACGAAGGTATAAATTAGACGTCGATAAATGAGAACTCTATATCTTCTTCCCTACTTCTACACTTCATTTGGCAATCTGGTCGAACAATACAATTGATCGAGCGAGACACCCAAAGAACCAGCCGCAAGTGTTGCTTGCTCCTGGAGCAACACCAGCGCACTGAGGACTCCGTCCGCGGCACCACTCTGCACCACTCTGCAGCGGTCGTTGCGCGCTTACATTTATCCAACTGGCCGACTCTTGAATATTAAAATCTAACAGAGAGTAAAAAATTTAAATAAATGTACGGTTCATTGTCTCTTACCGATGTGAATACTAGGTAATACAAGTAAAGTAAGTAATACAGCGTGTAACTTGCTGTAGTTGAAAAATTTACTGAGACACCCAACGTGCACTTGTTAAAAGCACTGCCAATCCTAAGCACCTATAATAGAGAAGATTTTTTCTCAATCGAATTAGCACTTAGCCAGTTTTGTTATGATTTGCCGTTACAGGAGCGCGTAGATACTATACCCAAGTGTGCGTTCCAAATAGAAGCCCTAACGCCGGACGACCGCGCCTGTGCCAACAGCTTCGGCGTCGAGAGCCGGCCCGGCGCTGCCTGCGACGGAGGTGAACTCATGAAGGTAAACTGGAAACAGCTCTCCACGGAGTGCGTGGTGATGCTCCACTTGACCGCCGTTACGAGCATATATTATTTTAAATTGAGAAATTATTGCTGGTTATTATCAACTAAGAAATATATTTCGTTATGTATAGGCTTTATCTTTACTCCACTGAGGTAATTTAGTTCGGGTTGTGTAAACGTGGCATGGGCTATAGTGGTTAGTATATTACACTACTCATCTTGAGCGCATTGGAGATCATTCCAGTCCGGAGATAAGAAAATGTCGGTGACCATCGCCGTGCCCCGGAGAGCGCTTTAAGTCGTCGATACCAGTTATTATCAGTAACAAGTGACAGTAATCGTTGTCGTGATGATGATCTCACAGCTACGTGACGTAGATCCTCCAGACACGCACGGTATCGGTTAGAGGGAATAGTGAATCACAGAATAGTTTTCGGCAAGCTTACGTATTATCTGTGGAGGAGTAACTTGCCCTGGCGGCGGCACAGGTGGGCGACATGGTGCGCACGTGCGGCCCGCGCCTCAGCTCGCTGTGGCGGTTCGCGCGCGCCGCTCGCCGCCCGCCCGACGCCGCCAAGCCCGCCGACGTCAACTCGCTGCTCTGCGAGGACGAAGACGAGTGCTTCCTCACCGTTGAGTACAGAGTGAGTACAACACGAAGGGTTAGAGCATACTCCGTACAAAGTTCCCATCATCAAAGCGAATACGCGAAATCGCCTTCCTATATATACAACTAGCTGTTGCCCGCGACTTCGTCTGCGTAGAATTGCTGATTTCCCGTGATTGCTCTGCTTCAGAAAATAAGTTACAAGCAAATGTCAAATTGCCGATTTTCGTGTTTCTAAATTAAAAAACTTAGGACTCTCATACAAACTTCAAACCCCTATACCCCCTCGGGGTAGATTTGATGATAAAAATTTTTAACCTTATACTTAAGCCCTAAAAGAAACCTATTTTCAAAATTTCACGCTTGTAGACTTCATAATAAGAAAATAAGCAAAAACTATCATCGCCTATTTTACCAACCTTAATAGGTAATGTTAAAAAAAAAATTGATGCACATGTTTTTTATTTATTATTATTAATCTTAATGCAAATTTTTGTGTCTCTAACTCTAAAAACAAAGAAATTTCATACAAACTTCCAACCCCTATCTTACCCCCTTAGGGGTGGAATTTCCAAATATCCTTTCTTAGCTGACATCTCTTAACTACCAACTACCTACTTGCTAAATTATAGCTTTATACGTGCAATAGTTTTTGAGATCTCGTGTTTAATCAGTATGTATGTAAGTCAGTATGTAAGTATGTAAGTGACCTTTCGCTTTTAAATATATAAGTAGATTGACAGAATGTAAACCAAAACCTAACTCTTGTTTTTATCAAGTGATCGTTTATGTCCACGGTGACGTCGCATGTGTACTTACATGTCAAAATTCAAAATAGTTTTATTCATGTAAACCTATTACAGGCATCCATGAAGTTTTTTTTTTTCATGTATTATATTTTTCTTTATTTTAATTCGTGACGTGTGGTGATATATAAGTACATTAATGCATATAATACTAAAGTTATCGCGCTCAGATCTTCGAAGAAGCCCACCATAAACTAAGCAGTTTTTTTCTCTCTAGGAACTCTCCTGTGTCACTCTCCAGATCCTCAACGATACTTTCAAAAATCACGTCGATCCATTGCGATGTGATTGAAGGACAAACCTACATACAAACACTCATGCTAAAGCATTTATAATATTACTATGATTTTGTCTGAATAGTAAGGATTTCTCAGTACAAAGTATTTCAATGTTATACTAATTATACCACGAGTGGATTTAAAGCAGTAAAACTTTATAAGATTTTCATCCAACATGAACCCCGGTATTAACCTCTTTGCGGCGGATTTTCACAAATTATTTTCTTAGCGATGTCTACGCCTAAGCAGGGCCTAACTTCCAAATTCCTTTTCATTCTTTATGTTTCCACTTTAATTTTGCAAAAGAGTTTATACCTACATGTATTATTACTGAAAAGTAATGCCCTAATTGCTGATTTTCATTTCTCTAACCCCAAAAACGCAAAACTTTTCATATCCCTAACTTCCAAAACTTAGAATCCTCATATAAACTTCCAACCCTCATTTTACCCTCTTTGGGGTAGATTTTCGTAACATTGATTGATACAGATCTTTATTATTTATAAATAACAACTTAGTTGCCAACTTTCATGTCTCTAACTTCAAAAATATAGGACTTTCATACAATTTTTCAACCCCTTAAGGACGGATTTTTGTAATATTGCTTATACAGGTTTTTATTATTTAAAACCAATAAACTAAATGCTAATTTTCATGTCCCTAACTTCGAAAACTTAGAATCCTGATGAAAACTTCCAAACCCTATTTTACCCCCTTTGGGGTGGATTTTCGCAAAATTGACCGTACAGATCTTTATTATTTTTAATTAAAAACTTAGTTGCCAATTTTCATGACTCTAACTTCAAAAATATAGGACTTTCATACAAAGTTCCAACCCCATAGGGGTGGATTTTCTTAAAACCGTTTCTTAGCTGACCTCTACTTCATAAAATTACTCTACCTTCCAAATTTCAGTTCGTATATTTTATAGTTCCTGAGATATCGTGATCATATGTCAGTGAGTGGTATCTCGCTTTTATATATACCTATCGATTCTTTAACTTTATCTCTTAATGACTCTCTGGGGACCAATTTATTTATCTCACGAATAGCATAGTCATACTCATACTTATACATACATACTCTTTTGCATAGTCATCGTTAAGTGATAAGTCACGACCTTGGTGTTAGTGGACATCACCAGTTCTGTCTCACGCCTCCAATACCGTTCACAGGTATTCGAGAAATTTCAGCAAACAAAATTTATGAAACAACCTTAAATATAGTTAAAATATTTTGACGAGTTAAAGAGATATATAAATGAGTATACTAAAAGCCACCCGTGATATCCACAGATACATCACGACCGCATCACGTTCTCTCTAAACGAACCTTCTCGCGGGCAGACGTTCAAAAGCGTGTTAAAGCGAGAACTCGTCGACGACAAACACACTACCACCGAAACTCACCCAAAAGTTCGCCGCGGCAAGAAACAAGAGTCACAAAAGGCTAAGAAAAAAAACATGAAAACAAGAAAATTTGAAGGCAAGGGTGTCGCGAAGGAAAGGAATGATTCAGGCTTTTCCAACAGCAGACACGTTAAAAATAACATAAAAGTTCGGGATGATATCTCTGAAGATGTATCCGATTGATAATATAAATGTGTTCTGGTTTACGACCGCATGTATGTCCTTTTCCTTTGTCCGATCTGCCGGGAGACCGAGTTGGCCGTTTCAACTGAATCTGTGACGGCGACGGACGAACGAAACAAAAATGAAACCGTTGCAATTAGCTTTACAATTAATGTTATATCCGTTGGTACCCGTCACACCATACGGGCTTGTATCGTGGTAAAATAATACTGCACAAAGTATTCTAATGTTAATCAACGTGTCTTCATCTTTTGGTTCGCCCGTCCCGCTGGCGACAATTGCTAAAGCAGACTTGTCACTGCTCCGCGAGAACATTCATTACGTGAAGTATTCACCGTGAATCACCATTCATCATCCATTGGGTAAAGAGCCAAGTACTTTATATTGCATACTTACATCGCGGGCAAACGGGTCACCTCGTGTTAAGTGGAAGCTGTGATAGATAGCCTAGTAGGACGTCCTAATCAGAGGTCGGGGGTTCGAACCCGGGCACGCACCTATAACTTTTCGGAGTTATGCGCGTTTTAAAGCAATTAAAACATCACTCGCTTCAACGGTAAAGGAAAACATCGTGAGGAAACCTGCACGCCCGAGAGTTCTTCATAATGTTCTCAAAGGCGTGTGAAGTCTGCCAATCCGCACATGGCCAGCGTGGTGGATTATGGCCAAACCCTTCTCACATTGAGAGGAGACCCGTGCTCTGTAGTGAGCCGGTAATGGGTTGATCATGATGATGATGATGTTAGGTGATAACAGTCGCCCGCGCAAGTGCGCAGCGTCGGAGGAGCCGACAGACGTAACCCATGCTCCCAATCTGTTTCCACGCGGCGTCATACCGGGACGCTAAATCGCTTAGCGATACGTCTCTACGTATATGGTGGTAGGTAGGTGCAGCCGAAATAAGTCGACTTAATAGGTAAGGAGGGTCAAGGTGTGCCTACAAGGCGTAGGCGAATAAAACCACTTGTACGATTACAATACATTTAATAGTTATTATTGAGAAAGTTAATACGTCGTGTTAAATTCGCCTCGTACTAATTATTTTTATGTAATATTAATATTTGATTATAGTAATCATAGAAGTACGCACATTTAGGTCGATTGGCAAATAGCCTACGTATCGAAATAACCCTACATTAAATCTTAAATTACATCGCAACATAGGTAGTCATAATATTAATTAAAAAAATGGTAATATTATATATTCCACTTTTACATCGCAGATCAGTAAAGCTTGAGTGGGGTTGGAGAGCAAGCAACTACAACACGTTTATCTTATATTATGAATATATACCATCCGCACCTACATCGCTTGTATAGGGGGGCGCATTAATTCTAACAAACATATTCATATGCCACTTGTAACGTTCCCTCGTCAATAAATCAAAACGCTTCTCTAACATACGCCAACGCCCACTGGCAGCGTCAGCGTGTGCCAGCGATAAGAAGTTTCACTTCATGAAGCGCACCGAACTGCGCGCGCGCGAACCCATTTATATGTTAAAAAATATAAACGCGCCAACGATTAACCCTCGACTACAGCCTCACAAACATGTAAGTGATGACGCAGTCTAAGATGGTAGCGGGCTAACCTTTTGAGTATGTAGCAATCACATTTAACCCATATCCTAATCAGTAATAAACTTATTGACGTACTGAAGTAAGAGAACCGGCTGCTGTATTCATCAGGCAGATTTTCTCTACGCGTTGGAGCCATGTCCCCGCGCAATGGAAAACCAGGCCTTATTAATAACGATCTTTATTAAAAGGTACAGGACCCAATTGAGACGCAGTTATGCAATAAGGAGCCAATCCACAAAACGTCTACGAAATTATATGGCTCAATGTGGTTCGTATCTTCTTTGTATAAATTTAATAAAAGTTTAATAATCGAAAATCGAAATTAAAATTAATAATTTACAATAAATTTGTATAAATAGTATATATATAAAATACTTATAAATGTAACTTATTAAATAATGTTGGCGGGCGGCAAATATTAGCTCATATTGAGCACATGTCACCGAACGTCTATTGACGACAGTGGCTTCAGAAGGACTAAACATATTTTATAAGCGTAAACATCAATACGATCTAAATATATATTAATTCTGTAATGTATATGTAAATCTTAAGCTAATATTCAAGAAATGACTACCATACAACATTTCTCGTGAAATTACCCTCTAAACCGTATAACACAGATGAGTAATGTGGTAAAGCCACTAAATAGTTTAGAACTATGTCGCTAAATATATCGCTCACAGTTGACACTTACTAACATTGACAAATAGGTGAGTTCCCTTGCTACAAATTGGACACATCTTACCAAAGTGAATATCATACTTGAAACTTATCTACAATAAAAAAATGGGTTAGATCCCAACTACAAGTTTGACACATTAAGTTAATAGTAACCGGGAAACTTATTTACTCCGAAAAATTAGTGAATTCCCTCAACATCATTTCAAGTGAGTGAGTTCCCTTAATACATGTTTCACACATCTTACCAAAGTGAATATCACACTTGAAACTTAATTACATTAAAAAATGGGTTAGATCCCAACTACTAGTTTGACACATTAAGTTAATAGTAACCGGGAAACTTATTTACTCCGAAAAATTAGTGAATTCCCTCAACATCATTTCAAGTGAGTGAGTACCCTTAATACATGTTTCACACATCTTACCAAAGTGAATATCACACTTGAAACTTAATTACATTAAAAAATGGGTTAGATCCCAACTACTAGTTTGACACATTAAGTTAATAGTAACCGGGAAACTTATTTACTCCGAAAAATTAGTGAATTCCCTCAACATCATTTCAAGTGAGTGAGTACCCTTAATACATGTTTCACACATCTTAACAAAGTGAATATCATACTTGAAACTTATTTTCATTAAAAAATGGGTTAGATCCCAACTACTAGTTTGACACATTAAGTTAATAGTAACCGGGGAAACTTATTAACTCCAAAAAATTAGTGAGTCCCCTCAACATCATTTCAAGTGAGTGAGTACCCTTAATACATGTTTCACACATCTTACTAAAGTGAATATCACACTTGAAACTTATTTACAATAAAAAAATGGGTTAGATCCCAACTACAAGTTTGACACATTAAGATAATAGTAACCGGGAAACTTATTTACTCCGAAAAATTAGTGAATTCCCTCAACATCATTTCAAGTGAGTGAGTTCCCTTAATACATGTTTCACACATCTTACCAAAGTGAATATCATACTTGAAACTTATTTTCATTAAAAAATGGGTTAGATCCCAACTACTAGTTTGACACATTAAGTTAATAGTAACCGGGAAACTTATTTACTCCGAAAAATTAGTGAATTCCCTCAACATCATTTCAAGTGAGTGAGTTCCCTTAATACATGTTTCACACATCTTACCAAAGTGAATATCATACTTGAAACTTATTTTCATTAAAAAATGGGTTAGATCCCAACTACTAGTTTGACACATTAAGTTAATAGTAACCGGGAAACTTATTTACTCCGAAAAATTAGTGAATTCCCTCAACATCATTTCAAGTGAGTGAGTACCCTTAATACATGTTTCACACATCTTAACAAAGTGAATATCATACTTGAAACTTATTTTCATTAAAAAATGGGTTAGATCCCAACTACTAGTTTGACACATTAAGTTAATAGTAACCGGGAAACTTATTTACTCCGAAAAATTAGTGAATTCCCTCAACATCATTTCAAGTGAGTGAGTACCCTTAATACATGTTTCACACATCTTAACAAAGTGAATATCATACTTGAAACTTATTTTCATTAAAAAATGGGTTAGATCCCAACTACTAGTTTGACACATTAAGTTAATAGTAACCGGGAAACTTATTTACTCCGAAAAATTAGTGAATTCCCTCAACATCATTTCAAGTGAGTGAGTACCCTTAATACATGTTTCACACATCTTACCAAAGTGAATATCATACTTGAAACTTATTTACAATAAAAAAAATGGGTGAGAGCCCAACTACAAGTTTGACACATCATGTTAATAGTAGCCGTGAAGCTTATTTACTTCGAATCATTAGTGAGTTCCCTCAACATTATTTGCTTTTGCAATCATTCCTTTTCGAAACTTTGAATTAACTTAATAGTTCTTGTTGAATAATTCATTAAGGTTATATTACTTGATACTTTCAGGACACTATATAAATACACAGGTACAAAAAATTATATTTTTTATCACGTCTTCATTATTGTTCCAAAATGTAGGTAGACAATAAGAGTAGGTATCTAAACAAAGGATATAATATCACAACCGTTAAAGAAAAAAGAAAAATACATCTGAGAATGTACATATATAAAATAATAATATAAAGAGATTTTGAATGATAATATAAAGAGATTTTCTTGCTATTTATGGTGGAAAGCCAAAAAATTAAACCATTCATTTTTATCACTAAACAACATTAGTTAGCTTTAAGTTTTTTAAATTCATTGTGTCAAGAATTAACATAACCTTAACTTCATTTGAAAACTCGATTTAAGCCGGTGACCGACTAACGTTGCATTGTCAATAAATAGTATCTGCTAATATACACTTTCTGTGAAATAATAATTGTTTTAGGTATAAATAATCAAAAATTATGAGCCGACATTGTATTTCAATTTAAAAGCAACAAAATAGCAGCTTACATCCGGTAATCGTAATAGTGAAGACCGTATTCAAAATATCCATCCAGTCATTACACAGACAGAATGAAGACCTAATGTGCGTGTTCATGGATGGTAAATAAATACAATTACTTCACCATCGGAATGAAAAGGGGTGCATCTCACAAGAGAAAGAAGAGGAAAGAGGTGCATATGAATGAAATTACAAAATATATGACATATATATTATAAAAAAATAAGTAAAAAATAAAAATATGTCATACATAAACGTGTCCTCTGAATAGATACCAACCTTATTGTCAAACTATTCGTTACAAATAATTGTAGGTAAACCCGCGGTACACTCGGCCCTCGGGCTGGTTTGCGGGGCGCGGGGCGGGGCATGCGCTCGGCTCTACACGGACGACGTGATGACTTATTATTTTGAGATTTAACAAGTCTTCAGATTAAATGCACCTATGATACTTTTTTGATGGAATATTTTTATTCATAGTTTAAGTATTTTTATTCAGGTAATTTAACATGTTTTAGAACGAATTAAGTTATTATTATGTTTTAAAACTTAACCGTTAATTACATTTGGATCCAGTTATCTAATGAAATAAATCAGCTCATATTTAAAATCAATATTCTGTAATTGAATGTCAAAGGAAATCAAAATATACATACATTTTAACATTTATGCAGAGTAGGTAGGTTATCTTGGTTCGTGTCGCAAGATTAATAGTATCGTGTGTAGCAGCCGCTAGAATAATATGACGTGCGAACCAGGTTTGGCGTCATTCCCTGCCGGCGAACATCGGCAGACTAACCGCTTGGTTGAGCGCTCTCCCGCCCCGCGTCCCGCAGACCATCAGAGGGGTCGAGCTTACAGCGATTTACCTATAATAGCAGAATTCCATATAATTCATTTTCAGTTCTATTTATGTCGACGAAAATTACTATTTCGGAAATCTTTTTTATTTCATTAATCGCATTGCGTCAACATAACGCAATTCTAGTATTTAATAATATGACAATAAACGTAACACTATAATTTCTTAGTATTTCTACTATTTAAACTATTACTATGAAGCTTTTATTATAAGAAATTGTACGGGGTTTTGTAATACATTTTTTTTTTTGTGGAACATGATGTGTCATACTTAATATACGATTCGACCGATTGAGCATCCAACTTATGAAGGTTTATGTGGCCAGTAGTAATCGAACGGATTGTAGTAAAGATTATTTCGATAACGCCTATTGCCGTACCACCTTCTCCTAGGCCGGGTATTAGTTCCCGCCCTGTTATTACGAGCGACGTTATGTACCGGCTCGTTGGCACGCTCTACATCGGCGTTCTGAACGTAGCTAATCGGCACGTGGCTACCAGCGACCCTGTTGTTCTGAGCCGCGGTATTCCCCGCGCTCACATTTATAACATTGCTGTTCCCGACGCTTGTTTCGCAGCGGGTTCTTTTCTCGGGTGTAGTCGCTTGGGACTCTGGTTGACTATCTATAGTTGGTGAAGTGCACGGCGAATGTATGTAAAAAAAATCCATTGCTCTTCGTTTAAGTAAATTTTGGAAAATGGGTACAGTTTCTTTTTTAGAATTCTCGAGTTTCACATTTTTTTTTTCTTCATCAACAACTAAGCTATTGTTAATTTTTTCTGATTTATTCGGTCCAGCTAAAATAGGTTTATCATTTTTTATCTGAAAATTAGTAAGAATAGGATATAAATACCTATTACTTTAACATCTCACCTTATTTTGCAATATTTTTTTATTTATTTTAAAAAGTAGTTGGTTTTAGCCTATTAGGGGGACTTATGCGGAACATATATATATATATATATATATATTCATCCTTATACACATTTTCATCCTTACCAACCAATTTTCATCAATTTTATATATATAAAACTAGCAGACCCGGCTACGCGTTGCTGTGGTTAAGGTTTTTGTTATTTTACATTATACAAATAGTTTCCAAACAATTAGTAGATATTGGAAACGGTAAAATAGAACTGCAGCCAAATACGCAATGCATTAAACTGCCTGACAATTTTTGCACTGTTCTTCACGATAAAAATGAATTGATTCAGAGTATTTTTCCGTATATACAGAATAATTACTTGAATCATAACTGGCTCAGTCATCGGGCAATTTTGGCAGCCAAAAATGTTGAAGAAATTAACTTCCAGATACAATAGTTGTTGCCAGGTGATCTGATGTCTTTTAAATCAAAGTACCTTTTTCATGAAAAAGGCATCTATTTTCCATTCTCGAATTGTTAACTTCCTAATTAACAAAAATCTAATTATTTTGAATTACAATTAATAAATACTAATAGAAATCAACTACTGAATTCTCAAATAATCATAATAAACGGATATAATTTGGTCCAAACAAACTTCTTGTACTCTAATTTTGTATTTGAAAACTTAAATATTACTGTAAATAAGTAGCTATCAATATACAAATTAAAAATAATATACAAGACATAAAAATTGAATGAAAAGTAATACAGAAAAAGCAAAGTATATCTGTCAACAAAAAAGGTGCATCCCGTGTCGTTTAAAAAAAATCGAGTTAGAATGTAACGCCATCTATGAGACGTCTATGACAGAAAGTTCTACATATTTCTTGAAATAAACTAATTCAAGGCGCCATCTGTTGAGAATGTGACACTCGGGATTGTGTTAGGATTCGATCGTTCGCCGCTGTGGTTTTGACACTTACATTTACGTTTTCGTTGTTCGCTGATTGTTTTTGAATCCCAGCGTCAGGCTGCCCCTCCTTAATCTACATAAAATGATAAAAAAATAACCGTGTTAATACATTTACTCAAAAGTATTACTTTTTGCAGAATGTGACACTCGGGATTGTGTTAGGATTCGATCGCTCGCCGCTGTGGTTTTGACACTTACATTTACGTTTTCGTTGTTCGCTGATTGTTTTTGAATCCCAGCGTCAGCTTGCCCCTCCTTAATCTACATAAAATGATGAAAAAATAACCGTGTTAATACATTTACTCAAAATTATTACTTTTTGCAGAATGTGACACTCGGGATTGTGTTAGGATTCGATCGTTCGCCGCTGTGGTTTTGACACTTACATTTACGTTTTCGTTGTTCGCTGATTGTTTTTGAATCCCAACGTCAGCTTGCCCCTCCTTAATCTACATAAAATGATAAAAAAATAACCGTGTTAATACATTTACTCAAAATTATTACTTTTTGCAGAATGTGACACTCGGGATTGTGTTAGGATTCGATCGTTCGCCGCTGTGGTTTTGACACTTACATTTACGTTTTCGTTGTTCGCTGATTGTTTTTGAATCCCAGCGTCAGGCTGCCCCTCCTTAATCTACATAAAATGATAAAAAAAATAACCGTGTTAATACATTTACTCAAAAGTATTACTTTTTGCAGAATGTGACACTCGGGATTGTGTTAGGATTCGATCGTACGCCGCTGTGGTTTTGACACTTACATTTACGTTTTCGTTGTTCGCTGGTTGTTTTTGAATCCCAGCGTCAGGCTGCCCCTCCTTAATCTACATGAAATGATAATAAAATAACCGTGTTAATACATTTACTCAAAAGTATTACTTTTTGCAGAATGTGACACTCGGGATTGTGTTAGGATTCGATCGCTCGCCGCTGTGGTTTTGACACTTACATTTACGTTTTCGTTGTTCGCTGATTGTTTTTGAATCCCAGCGTCAGCTTGCCCCTCCTTAATCTACATAAAATGATGAAAAAATAACCGTGTTAATACATTTACTCAAAATTATTACTTTTTGCAGAATGTGACACTCGGGATTGTGTTAGGATTCGATCGTTCGCCGCTGTGGTTTTGACACTTACATTTACGTTTTCGTTGTTCGCTGATTGTTTTTGAATCCCAACGTCAGCTTGCCCCTCCTTAATCTACATAAAATGATAAAAAAATAACCGTGTTAATACATTTACTCAAAATTATTACTTTTTGCAGAATGTGACACGTGACACTCGGGATTGTGTTAGGATTCGATCGTTCGCCGCTGTGGTTTTGACACTTACATTTACGTTTTCGTTGTTCGCTGATTGTTTTTGAATCCCAGCGTCAGGCTGCCCCTCCTTAATCTACATAAAATGATAAAAAAATAACCGTGTTAATACATTTACTCAAAATTATTACTTTTTGCAGAATGTGACACTCGGGATTGTGTTAGGATTCGATCGTTCGCCGCTGTGGTTTTGACACTTACATTTACGTTTTCGTTGTTCGCTGATTGTTTTTGAATCCCAGCGTCAGGCTGCCCCTCCTTAATCTACATGAAATGATAATAAAATAACCGTGTTAATACATTTACTCAAAAGTATTACTTTTTGCAGAATGTGACACTCGGGATTGTGTTAGGATTCGATCGTTCGCCGCTGTGGTTTTGACACTTACATTTACGTTTTCGTTGTTCGCTGGTTGTTTTTGAATCCCAGCGTCAGGCTGCCCCTCCTTAATCTACATGAAATGATAATAAAATAACCGTGTTAATACATTTACTCAAAAGTATTACTTTTTGCAGAATGTGACACTCGGGATTGTGTTAGGATTCGATCGTTCGCCGCTGTGGTTTTGACACTTACATTTACGTTTTCGTTGTTCGCTGGTTGTTTTTGAATCCCAGCGTCAGGCTGCCCCTCCTTAATCTACATAAAATGATAAAAAAAATAACCGTGTTAATACATTTACTCAAAATTATTACTTTTTGCAGAATGTGACACTCGGGATTGTGTTAGGATTCGATCGTCGAATCCAGGATTGGGATTGAGGGATCGGGGTGCGCGTTCGTAGAATTTGCGGTCGGCGATGGAAGCCGCACCGGAAGGGTGATTTTCCGCCACTTCTTTTGCCTTTAGAGGATTTGGGGGCGATGGAAACGGGGTCATCCGTCACTCCCAGTACGGACCTCGAGTTGGCTGGCATGTTTTTGTTCGCGTACGCCTCTGACTGGCAAATCTGGGTACGTCGTGCTCGAGGTGGGTCTGCGGCGGCTGACACTAGCTGGTGGATTCGAGTGCGTTCCCGTGGTTCCACCTTACAGTGGGGAGTAGGAATAACGTTTCAGATAAAGTCTAACATATCCTCTGTTATCCGTGACACAGAAGTATCCATGAGGATTTCCCCAAGGAAGAAAAAAAAACAACAAGGATTCGAACTTTTCTATTCTGGTTTTGACACTTACCTCTATATTCCCATTTCTCTCGTCTTCCTCCAATTGTAGAGCCATCACGCCATTGCGTAGCTCCACCTTAATTATATATAATGTACATAAATAACTTTCGGCAGAATTATGTGAATGATAGAATGGATTTTTCGCCCTGGCTTTTTACTTCTCCATTGTTCAGGCTATGGATTGTAAGACTATATATATAAGTTGCTAGTCAGATCTTTGGCGTCACTGCATATCGAATATGCAGTGACGCCAACACTGCAGAAGAATTTGTTTTTAATGGAAACGGGCAGTTTTGAATCTGAAGATTCAAAACTTTACTTACTAACTTGGTGGATAACGGTAGTAACGGATATCCCCAAGTTTGCCTATGAATATGAATAAATATCCTAATTATCATAATGGAATAAAATCCGTATTATTTGATCATCATCATGATCATCAGCCCACTGCCGTGCTGTTCTTATAGGAGAGAAAAGTACAATAAAGAAAGAATAACTAAGTATATACGTATTTATATACCCCGGCGCAGTGGTGTAGCAAATGTTGGTGAGCACCGCCTCCGTCTGCCGCGTTTAGGTGAGCTGTCGTTACATCATCGTTCCAGCCGTGGGGGGGTTTCAAATAGGGTGGGGTGACAAAAAGTAAATATCTAACAGTTTCTTCGGTTATAAATATATTGACAATACAAAGGAATCTCTACGGTGTACCTATTTAAATATGTCGACCGTAATGTTCCACCACTCTTATGTCATCACTCTTATATGATAAATGCTAATGTTTGTTTGTCAGTCTGTATATGTGTATGTTTGTTACACCGTCACGTTGACACTACGTACCCGATTTGAATGGAGATAGACTGTATCCTGAATTATCATACAGGCTATTTATCCCTGCAAAATTATTTTTTCCCCGGGGGATTTTTAGAAAACCGATTTCACGTCGGTCAGTTACAGCTGACCCGCCAAATTGCGGTCCATTAAATCTAGGTATAGTCTAGACTTACATCTTCTATAACTGTGCAGTAGAGGCTATCTTCTGGCGACTGTTTTGACTGCTTGTCTCTTTCATACTCATCTTGAAAGTACGTCTCCCTGTCATCACAAAATATTATCATGATCCACAACAAGTAATTTTGTTAATATCACTAAACTTAGATACCCGGCTTCTAATCCTAATGGCGAATTGGTAATCTCCAGTACTACTGATACGTTTATGAAAATTGTGTCAGCAATGAAAAGATATACTATTCGAGTCACTCTGTTTTATATATTACTAAATTGGAAAAAATTCCCGGGTGAAACCGCGGAGCGCAGCTTGGCAGTTATAAAATATGAATCTTTCATTCACTACCCATTAGCGCTTGACAGCAATCTCACCTATTGTCTGTTATTTACGCAACATCTTGCCGGAACGGTAAATCTCTAGGCGACACGACACGTCTTTGTCGGTAGGGTATCACCTAGCCATGGCCATAGCGTTATAAAAAATTGTCGTATTGATATTTTTGAATGGCTATACAACGAGCATGAGCTTGACTAAGCGATTGAACGTTGCGTTGTCAATATCTCCCGAGTATGCTCAGGTACCGGAGCGAAATCTGAATAGAGTCGTTCTCTTGTGAGGAGTGGAGCATAAAAAAATAATTTAATTACAATTGCACCGTGCCATTGTGATTTGCCAATATTGTGTAGCCGTAAAATTGTCCTGATAATCCTACACTGCCTTTCACAGCATTTAATTTGAGCGTAATAATCAGAACAGTGAAAAATTTAAACACTTCGAGAAGTAGGTTCATATCTAAACACCCGTGCGCCGCGCAGCTCATAAAATAACATTCATTACGACACATTGTTAACACGGCTGTGAAACTGACTAACTAACCTCACCTTTTTATTATTTTTAAAAACAATAATATATTTTTAACCAATTATAATTTATACATAAAACACCAATCGAACGGAACTTAAATAAATATTTGATATTACATATTTACTGATAAAAATGTTACGTCGCGACCTCATCTACGTATTATTTAAATCCCCTCTTCCGTGCTAAAAATATCCCACCAGGGTCCAGGACGCAAGCAATCTCGTTGCAATAATCATCAAGATCTGCATCCAACGGCCCTCGAACGCACGTGATACAATAAACACAAAGTTTTGCATTTATATAAGAGAGAGAAAGGGAGTTTAATAAATAAGGTAAAATGGGCTAATCGCAGCCCCCATCAAATTAGCGCTTATAATAAATATTGCTGTGATAATCTTAAAAATCTAACTTTTTCTAGTCAATGTTTCAATTGTGATAATTTTACTTGCACTGAGCATTTATTTTTAATAGATAATTATTATAAAGACATTGTAAGTATTTTAAGAAATGGTGCTACTCTGAGTCACGATTCGCACTGTGACACACGCATCACAGTAGGAAGCGGAAACCTGTAGTGGGTTGGAACTAGCACGTAACTGAAAGACATAAAACGGCTAAATTTTATTACTCTTGCTGGTAAGTGGCAGACCATCTTTCGGCCAAATTTATAATGATATGGTTAATAGCCGTATGATGTTTAAAAATCGCTTGAAATGGTGTCAGAATAACAATGAGCAAATTAAAATGAACATTTTAGCAATACATAGAGCTAATAAAAACATTCCGAAGTTCTGGCAGGCGACTACTACTAAGCGACTTCAGAACAAGTCTAGGCTGCCACAAAGTATCGAAAATGTTGTTGAAAGTAATAGAATTGCAGAATTATTCGCTAATCATTTCAAAGTCAAACCAGTAGCCGTTGAAGTCGCGGAACAGAGTGTGTGTGGTACTCCGCCTTCGGACTCGCTGACTTGCCTACAATTTTCTCCAAGTGACGTTTTTACGGTTATAAGAAAAATTACACGTGGGAAGTCTCCAGGTCATGATGGTTTGAGTATCGAGCATATTCTCTACGCTGGTGAGGAGATGAGTAAGGTTTTATGCGTGCTCTTTAATCGCTGCCTTAAGTTGGGATACTTGCCGAAGGAACTTATGAAGACCGTGGTGGTTGCAATTCCTAAAAATAAAACAGGAGACCTTTCTAAATTAAACAATTATAGGCCAATTTCATTGGGTTATAGTACCCAAACTTTGGCAATTGGCAAAATTTTCGAAAAACTGATACATCCGTTTCTTATGAAGAATGGTTTTCGTGCCACTGTCTCAACCGACTCGGCAATTTTCAGCCTGAAAAACACTGTCAAATATTATACAAGTATTAGTATGCTTGTTTTTTGGACCTCAGTAGGGCCTTTGATCTGGTAAATTATAATTTATTATGGTCAAAGCTTAAGGATTATAGGGTACCAATTAATGTCATAAATGTCTTGAGATATTGGTACGAAAATTAAACGACACACTTTCTAACGAGTATAGGTTAGAATGTGGTGTACGCCAGGGCGGATTGACATCACCGGATCTTTTCAACATCTACGTGAATGGTCTGATAGAGGTGAGCCTGAGAGAGCCACCAAAATCGGTTGTCATATAGGCGGACTATGTGTTAACAATTTTAGTTACGGGGATGATACGGTGCTGTTAAGTCCCTCTATTAAGACCTAACGGATGATTTTGGGTATTTGTGAGAAATACGCGTTAAGTCACGGACTTAAATACAATGTCTCCAAAACCGAATTCATGGTTTTTAGGTGTGGGAAGGGAACGGATAATATCCCTCCGGTGTTTATGAATGGTATCGAAATCCGTTATTATTATTTATTTGTGTACATTATATAAAAGATTTAAAAATAAAAACTTGAAGAGTCTTATCTACATTTAACTTAATTTTAACGAAGTATTTTCTTTATAATTTTCATTCCTATTGATTTTATTATGCGCATTAATCATGTGTCAAAAAGAACAGACGTAAAATGTTAGACATGTTTTTTTTTCTACAAAATCATTAATGGATACATTGATTCACCGGAAATCCTGGAGCGTCTGAGGTTTAGTGTGCCGCCTCCGGAATCGAAAACCGTTTCATTTACCGTTTTGTCGAACCTAGGCTGGTCAGCATGCGCCTATCTATAGAATATGCTCAATGCTAAATGATCACAGGAATATCTGCGACATCTCCTGCAGTTCTGTGGCCTCCTTTAAAAAGCAAGTAAGACTATTACTGCATTAAAGGTATAAATTGAATTATTTAGATGTAAGGTTAATTTTAAGGTTGCATGCTGTGGTCATTTCCAGAAAGTCACTATCTCGTGTTTGTTCTTCTGAAATGTTTTTTGTTGTTTTTATATAGATAGTGACTAGTTTAATGATCCAATAAAAATAAAAATAAATAAATAAAAAAAAAGTGTTAATTTTTATTTGCACCTGTAGTTACCAAAATAAAGAAATGATATAATCATTATAGAATATAAATTCAATGTTATCTCACACAAAAATCTATTGAGCAAACACACACAGAAATCTGTAATTTATGTTTTTATTGTATTCTAGCTGATGCCCGCGACTTCGTCTGCGTTGAGTTAGTGTGTGTGATTACTAAGCCAACGACCTTGAAATAATTACAGGATAAAGATCAATGTATCGTCCTAACAAAAAAAAAGAATGAGTAAAATCGGAGAACGCGTTAATTAATTACAACTAAATACACATTTTGACTTTAATCCCCTCTCCCAAGGGAACCGTGCTAAATTTCGGGATAGAAGCTATCCTAAATCGACGATCTTGAAATACTTACAGGATAATCTATAAAAGTATCTCCTTTCTAACAAAAAAAGAATGAATGAAATCGGAGTACGCGTTAGTGAATTACAACTAAATACACATTTTAACTTTCATCCCCTCTCCCAAGGGAACCGTGCTGAATTACGGGATAAAAGCTATCCTATATGTTGAACCGGAGTATCAGCTACTTCTTTACCGAATTTCATCCAAATCCATCAAGTAGTTTCGGCGATACTGCTGGGCATGCACGCTGATGATGTTGGCCACGATACAGACAGACAGGACAAAAAATAAAAAAAAATTGTTTTGGGCTTAGTATCGATATTAAAGCATCCTCCAATCAAAATTTTCAAAATATATTTTTAATGTATAGAATTGGTCCTGTTCCAGTTTTATTATATTATAATTTGTTATTGTGTACTCACCATTCCTGGAATATTTTCGCATCGTGCAGGCTGTCAGAGACAGTTGACAGTGACAGTTTTGTGTGTGAGAAGTCGTCACAATCATTGTCCGAATCCGTTTTCACTGGAATCTTTTTGGGTTCACGGAAATACTGGAAAAAAAATATTTTAAGATAACATTTCGGCGACGTATCTCTACCTGATCAAATAACAAATGAAGAAATTCGTAGAATTAAGCAGACAACAGCCAGTAATGTTATAAATGCAAATATTAATTTGTTTGTTTGTTACTATCACGCCTGGACGACAAACGGGTTTAAAAATTTTTCACTAGTGCAAAGCTACATTATCAGCGAGCTATATATTACGCGGCGTAAACCGAAACTGCTGGTATATACGAGTATGATAGATCTAGGTCGGAGTATTGCGGGATTTCAGCCAAGGAGTATTTGTAGTACAAAAAAAATACTATGAACATAATGCACAGATACGTACACATAGGTTGTAAAGAAGAAATTCTTTAAACGACAGTTTAGCCGGCGCAGCGTTCCTGTGAATGTATAATTATTAATTAGCACGTGTAACGAAATAATAATTTCACAGCTATATAAAAAGTTTAAGATAATGGAACTATGTTTTCTTTTTCGTTAAATAACTACTAAGCAAAAAAGATAATTCAGTAAACTGTTGCTGCACCGCACATTGCCCATTCACGCCAAAAGTAAGCCGATGTTATTGAACCAAGAGTCGTGTGTCCCAAAAGCTGGTGCTTATTTACCCCAACGACTAAGTCTAGCCATAAAGTTATTCGGAAGCTCATGTCTAAATTGAAAATTAATAAAAATATCACTTGCTATAGTTTTCTTGTGAATATTTACCACTCTACCTAGGTATAATATGCTTTTTAAGATTTCTCTTAAAAAGCATATTATACCTAGGTAGGTACTCTTCTTGTTATGTTACAATTTTTTTACGAAGTAAATGGAACATACATTTTACCGATGTTTATTATGAATATAAATTCTAAAGGGAACATTATTTAGTAAGTTTATTTCAGTAGCTCGCGACATGTAAACGGTATAGCGTGAAACTCGGGTTTTTTAAATTTTATTTATTTTATTTATTTATTTATTTATTTATCTCCTCTTAATCTAGCTTAACAGGATAAAAACCTAATTTGCTCTTATAAGTTCACTCAGATTGCAACTGAATAAGTCCAGCCTCTCTGCGACATCGTTCAGAGTGATAAGTGCGCGCGTAAATTAATTGTTACTATTCATATGTTTATCATTTCAATAACTTTCTCGGGTCTAGTACTAGTAAACGCCAAATATTTATTGAACTTGGTAGTTGCTGTAAGGAAAAATTTGAATGTATTAGATTTTTTTTTACTACGATCAAGTTTAACGTACAGTTCAATCGCAACAGATAGCGTTTATGTGGCGGCATGTTATTTGAAAATAATTACCCTCACAAAAAAAAATTAAAGGAATCAAAATAAAAAATTATACAAATTAAATCATCAGTTCGAACTTATAAATTGAAAAGAATGCCAATGTCACTCGCATCTTAGGGTACCTGTAAGAGATTAAACTTTTCTTCGTATACCGTGAGAAGACAAGGAAATTATATAAATATACATAAATAACTTAAGATAGCCGGACTAGGCTGACGGCAGAGGTGTCAGATATTGCCAATTTGTAGTTTTAATACATGTCGGTCGGGCAGACTGGCCAGGTACCTGCGACGGTACTGGCATCACCTCACAAGAACGTCACTTTGGCAGACCCTATCTCACATACCTCTAAGAAGGCTGCGGGTTATTCTGTCTATGGAGAATTCTATAAAGGAAATATACTGACGATTTCTCGGCGGACTTGCAAGCCTCAGACTCGGCGGTTGCCTGCGCCAGAGCGAGTTCATAAGCCTCATAAGCTGCACGCGATGTACTCGGTTGAGGCTCCGGGCTTTCCGGACTCCCCCTGCTCACCGGACTCTCGTGACACACCAGTCTCTGCGAATTTGCCTGACTCTTCGAGTTCCCCTGCTCCCGGTTCTCCGGGATATCCTAGAGAAGCGTGATGAATTCTATAGTAAGGCTAAGAGAATGATAGCGAATGACGGAAAGATAATCTAACACCAGACGAGCGTTCAAAAACAAACGCTTTAAGATCAGGATCTGTGGCACAACATAAGCGTGGTAAGACGCAAGCCCGTAGGGTCCCCGGTCGTTTCCGCCAGGCCGAGAGGGCTGCGATCACAGGAGGCTTTAATATCTTAACGTTTTTTACTGTAACATCTCGGAAAACTCTTAAGATTTGTATTTCATAAGTTTAAACTACGTCATACTTACGTAGGTTATAAAAAAAATGCATGAAAACGTGGCTCCCGTTCATTCCCCCGTTACCTTCGCCCCGGTAGGCGTGGCGCGGTCGTTTAACGGCGCAGACGCAACTTGTTTCACGTTGCTCGCTAAAGCTTTCTTACGAAAAAGGGGAAGAGCATGAATGTCGTTAGGGTTAATTTTTTAGAGAGAACTTAATGAATACATAAAATTCATCTGCATTAATTTGTCTAGTACCTTTGTCTAGATCAAACGTGGGAGTCTATATCTCACTATAACTTTTTCCTTCATTTTTCCTTCACAATCCTTTTCTTATGCTTTTGTTGCGCCATGTAATAGTGTGATAATTGGTAAACTTATGATAGTTGTTAAACGGATTCCGTTTAACTTAGAAGGAGAGCTCAGCCCTATAAATATACCACCTCTAAACTATTAATAAGGCCGGAAAGTAACAATAAGGCTTAAATTGAGGTGCGCTTTAGATAAAAAAGCTTAGTTAAGCTTCAAACTATGGAAGAACCGTGTTAACATTCGGCATGTAGGCAGCTATTTACCTAAGAAACAATTGTTACGTATGTATCCCCTGAGGGGGCAAGGGAAATCTGTCTGATTTGAAATCAGAAACACGCGAAGGATGAACTTGAGCAAAACGACAGAAGTGCAATATTTATTTATGTAATATAGACTGTACATGATATGTTAAGAATTTAATCCAATTCCTGTTTATATTTTGTTTGTTAACAGTGGTACAGTTAAATTCAGCAGTTTCGTGTTGACGAAGATGGTTGTCGCAAGAAAGGAAAAGTTTGTTTGTTGAAGGGTATATAAAGTAGACTTTGAATTTCTAAATCGTTGTTGAGATTCTTGAAGACATCGATCTTTAACCTAAAACAGCAAGGTTTACCTACTTGAATGAAACAAACAAATAATATACTAATTTGCTCAACAGAACCGTTGGCTCATTTATGAGCCGGCTGACCAACGCGAATTCTATGCACACGGGCATGATTGTACTGTCATTTGTTTAACTTCAATTTAAAGTAAGTTACGACTATGTACTTATAGTATAAGTACTGTGACAATTTAATTAAATATTTTTATTAATATCTATAACATGGATATAACTTACTTACTTACAGACATCCATCATATGGGAGAGTAGTGTAGATTACTTGTGTTCATACAGTGAAAACAAAAGAATGAAAATATTTATATCATTTCATTACTTTTGCTAGCTAAGGAAGTATACACAATATTTACAAAAGTTGGTTTAATTGGTAAGTACTAAAAATTAACTATGATTCCTTACTTAAAGAAGAAAGAACCAAACCTAATACGTTCTTGATTATTTATTTTATACTTACGTATTTTGTCTGAAAAATTTATTTTTAGTCTAAAATATTACTACCTATCTACTTCTATATTATACTGTTTTCAAAAATCAGTCAAAAAAAAGATTTATAATTATTATCTAAATCTAATGAAATGAAAACAATGAGCGTAGTCAATTACAACGATTTTTTTTTTTTTAGTTTTAAGGAATTTAAATCTCCTTTACTCAAATCTTTGATCAAATGTGTAAGCTTCTAAATTGAATAGCGGTGTTTTTAATTAAAAATAGTGCAAAAAGTGATTATATAATTCTAAGGTAACTGACAACTTAGAATTATATAATTATATTGCCAAAGTTTGTGAAAAATTTGCTGTTATCGGTAATATTAAAATGAAAGCTTTATGAAGTTTAGGACTGGGAGTGAAGGATAGGATGTGGATCAAAGTTTCATATTTGTATTGTATAAGTGAAACTATTAAATTCTTAGCATCGGAAATCTGCTTTAGCATTTGTGTATTTGCGTTTGTGGAACTCTGTGAAATGTGAATGAGATAATAATTCATGGACATGTAAAATAGCGCGCTTCTGTCTCTAAGCTTCGATAATTACCCATCTACGACCTAATTGAAATCATATGCAAACTACCAGCACGTACACCAGGTATCTGGCAGTGAGTGCAACGGCAAGTGTGCAGTTGCTTAAGCGAATAATACGGTAATAGTAGTTAGTATTGGTGATAAGTTCACGCACAATGTATTGCCTGGGTCGTACGAAGCAGCGCTTTGGCAGCTGTCAGTGGCAGTTTAGTGAGACGAACGCGAAATCATTCAAATCGCATGATAATAACACATTCACATATACATTTTGATATACTTAGCAAATAGCATAGCAAATAGTAACATGCTAAAACACGATAATCCGCAGGCTAAGGAAATCGACGAAAATTAGCGTCATCTATTTACTATTAATTGCTACTGCTTACTAGGCGCTACAATATTATATTAATACCCTCCACTTTTGGCGGTCGATTGAAAGGAGCGCACGCATGGACTCTCTGTATCAGCTTCTTGGTTCATTGCGTCAACCAAAGATCATTTGCGGTATCTGCGTAGTTTAATTAGTAAAAGTAAAGCTTTTCCTTATCTCAATAGGACTATTTCATATCCGGTTAAAATGCTGAGCAGAACTCACTGAACGAAAAAAACTATTCGTTCACTGCCGAAAGGCATCACGTGGAATTATTGAACTCCGGTAACAATTTACAACACATTACGGTAATTAAAAATAAATCACACTCATTACACCTGCGGCGGTCGCCCGCGATACCACTCGCGTGGCTCTTATACCAATACGGGGATACAATATATCCCATACGCGCTGCTAATACGCAGCTTTCTATTGGTTGAAGAATTTTTAAAACCGTTTCAGTGTTTCAAGCGTGAAAGCGTAACAAACAGACCAATAAACTCACATTTATAGAATATTAAAAAGTTAGGTTTCAATACCAACCACTAATAACTAATAGCATCTACTATTTTTAATCAGGAGGAGAGCTACTGACGCCGACTTCTCTTAAGACGGTCCACCCTGGTGGCATGTCATCGAACCATACTTTTTGGCGGTTTCCAGAGCCGGTAATGTTGATAGCATCACACGAGCACATGGCACGTCACACATTAACGGCGCCGGGAGCTGCAAGTGTGTGCCGATCTGTGCGTTTACGCATTCAACTCAGCTCAGCTCAGCGACAGAGGCGATCTCAACCTAAGTCGGTTATTTGAAAGGGCGGCCGCTAGTGCCGGCGCAAACTAGACGTCACCACCACTTGCAAATGTCCGCACTGTTATTCCTACGATTACAGAACTAATGCACGAAATGCATTCGCTATCAAATCTGGTTTTAGTTTTATTTTATATATTTGCAAGCCTGGCAAGCGAGCATGCCGGCCAACAAGTCAATCTTAAGTTATTACTACGACCACGATCATTTGCAACATCAGACGAGAGGTCGCCGGCCGAACCCATTCTGCTCATCGGTTTCACAACGAAACGCTAAACTGCGTGGTGGTACGCTGCTAGCCGCGTCCGAAGCCTTCCTTTCTGCCGTCAGACCATGGTCTCGGTAATATTATGTATACAGTATTGTAACTCAACTCAACATTGTAAATGATTCAATAACAAATCGGTCTTATAAAATTTCGACAGAATAATATTTGCGCCTCGACTGAGACGTACGAAATGCTTTATTATAAAATTATAGTATAAGTATAAAAAATCCGCATTCTAATATAAAGCTGAATTAAAAATTGTTTTGGGAAACATGGACCAGGTTGAGACAAAGGAATATCTTTTACTTGGTTATAGATACCTCTATAATTACCTAACTTATATGTTTGGTTTTAAATGAAGATCGGAATATTTTCTTCATTTTTTGTAATATATTGTTCACAAAATCATCGCTGGGTACAATCAAAAAAGTTTGCGATTTAATGTTATTGTAGTCCTGGTACCTTAAATACCGACCGTCTAAGCTCAAATTGTCGCTTCTTTGGGTTGGGGTTTCACATACAACTTCAAAGCGTGAATATTATCATGTTTCTCCAAACAACGCTTAAGAAGATATCCAAAAATATAAAACAGTGCATTTTTTGTACCTATTACAACCTACCGTATCGTGATTCGTGAATTCGTGTCAATCTTTTTACTTTATTTATTAATCCAGACACCTTTTTTTTCGAGAGATAAAAGGAAAAACCTTAACCATTAAAAAGACACACATTATGTACTAGCAAGTAAAATTATTTTAAAGTCTTACCTTTCAGATTTTCCAGGTAATCTAAAAATAGTTATCTCTGGATGCATTTTTGACGAATTCATGCAAAAACAGAACAATATATCCTACTCGTCATATTAAAAATGTACTTGAACTTATTTTTAGTGAAAGAATCGCGCGGTTATTGTTAAAAAACAAAACAGTGGAGACTGTCTGCATGTCGAGCACATGCCGAGATCGAGGCTCGTAGGCGCTTCGTCCGTTTGTATGAAGTTGGAATACTGTATACATAATATCACTGTGCCATGGTCGAACTCTACATCCAACTTTATAAAAATGCAATGCAAATGCGACACGGATCGTCAAACAAATATGCGTATGTTGTCAGGTGCGATGAATTGCGACAAGTTTGGACCCAGCTTCAGTTTGCGCGATCTTATCATAAGTGAAAAGTTTTATGAATGCTTTCGGTGGCTATATTTTGATACCGGTTTGCCTGAGATGCTACAATGTTGGACATAATATTAATTATTAATAATACTTCACCATTGTAACCTGCAGACAGAGGGTCACTGCAGCCTATACTCGTATTTATAAGATTTACTATTTATATTAACGTCCTTTGTATGTATATTATTTTTAACGGGTTCAATAAATGTTGAGCATTTTCAGCTCTGGCACATATAGATGAGTTCACCCTAAACTTCACCCTATCCTTGTCCTTTTAAATTATACAAAAATCTTTCTCTATGACAAAGCTAGAAAAAAAAGCAAGTTTCCAGAACAGCCCTTAATTTTATTTTATATATGATGATGCCCAACATCTCAGTAGCGGGCTTATTTGTTAGGGATGTTGCTATCAAACTTCCTATATTTTATAGAACGGGTGGGGTGAGAATTATAATACTTATAAACTTCGTTACTTACCGGAGTCCCAAGATGAGGCTTGCTCGGTACTTCGCCTACTAATTCGTCGATAGAAGCTAGCAGTTTTTGAGTGTCCTCGTCGAAATCATCTCTGTTAAAAAAATAATCACCGTTAAAAATCAAACCCCGACTATGTATGCTATCTATGGCATGGTAGTCTGGATAAAAAACCTCTTTGTTTCCAACTATAATGAAGATCTTCACCTAGTTTTATAAAATAGATAGTTTTCCCTTTTAATGAAAACAAAAAAATGGAAGAACTTATTTTTATACGCTAAGCTTATTAGCTAACACGGGATGAACCTCCCTCTCAAAAAAGAAACGAGCGAGCGAGCAAAACAAACGCGTTGCGAAAAGCAGTTCAGACAATGACACACGCACAGATCGTAGCTGAATCCGGACAACGAATATTTCTACTCAAATACAAAGACAAAAAAAAAACATATATTTATATATATATAAACCATCCAAATGGTCACCTGTATGTAAGGCTAGGCATTTGTGCCATATCTCCAAAATATGGTTTTCTCAGATGGACTATTTTAAATCAACTACAGCAGGGCTAGTTATGAATGATGATGCAGTCTAGGATCTCGGCATCATACCACGGAAGAAACGTTACACCTGACTAGAGATAATTCAATATAAATTTCAAAATTGCCCCTATCGGGCATCGACCTGTGTCCTATCTTTCGGAACTGGCTAATCCTATGCAGCGGTAATCATTTAAGGATCGTTTGCAACACCACTTAAGAAACTGTAGAAAACTACCTCAAGATGTGTGTTCTACGCGTGGAAGTTTACAACTGTATTTCTCGGTGGCTCGCTTTGACAATGGTAATCACAACTAGGAAACCTACTACTGGAGCATATCAAGAACTCGAGGATTGTTCGATGACATTTTTCGATTTCATTTCCCGATCACATCGGTCGAGGATATGAAAAAGAATAATGTGATCTAAGACTAATTCTTCTTTTCTTATATTAACTTCTTGATCTTATCTGTATACAGGAATGAACTGTCAATGTCGTCCTACGGTCGCCCATTCATATTGAACGACCTCGAATCGTCTAGAGTATATTTCTAGAAAAGCGATAGATTTATTCTAAACTTAAACGTAAAAAACACGGTCTGTGGTTTCGCGTCTAATGTGACAGAGCCTTTGTCTTCCTCGTTAACACATAACGAAGTCATGTTCTTTACGCTTCTAACGTTGCTATGACGTCTTAACAGATTGGCAGTTCTCAAGTTTATTCTTGAGTGGCCATCCAAATTGACTCATATTGAGTGGAACAAAGCCCATGGCCAGGTGCGTATTGGCAGACTTCACACGCTTTTGAGAACATTATTATGAACTCTTGAACTCTCAGACATACTGCATGCATGACAGTTCGACGTTTTGAAGACTTGAATGAAGCAAGTGATATTTTAATTGTTTAAAAACGTCAGAGGTGCGTGCCCGGCATCGAACCCCTGACCTCTGATTAGGAGGCAGACGTCTTAACCACTGGCTATCACAGCACTTTTACCACGATATTGTTCGCTATATGTTTACTGTGTATCCTCTCTCCTCTTGTGATGGTGTATTTAGCTATAATGTTATATCATCAAGTGAACGTTTAAATGGCACCGCCTAACCAATCTACAAATAAATAAGTAACTGAATGAATGACGCAAAGTCAAAGGTTTTGTCGGCCTTTATAAAATACACGAGCCCCGCTAAAGTGATTTCAATAATACCGACTTCAGTAAATATGAAAAGGAAGCCAAAACAACAAAAAATATATATTCAAACTCCTTTGAAGACGTAATTACTCGTACTTCCAAAATTGGAAACCCAAGCCCTGACAACAAAGAGCGGCGGGGCGTCGCCGCCGGATTCATCTGCGCAAGTCATAAAATATTGATTTGCGCCTATTGGTAGCGCCCCTGTAGACAGTAGCGTTACCAATAGTTATGCATAAATATAGATATTTATGCATAACTTTATAGACTATGCCGGGCTAAACCGAGTGGGTGCCTATAATATGTCTATTCCAACTCTTGATTTGATGGTACTGATGCTGTAGGTTATAGTGTAAGTCGGGAAACGGTAACAGGAACGACAATCGTCAACCGTATGAAAAGAAAAATTCAAAAAATTACGTGAACTTTTTCACAGATATGAAAATCCTACCCATAAATTTAAAACTCAAATATCTTTTATCTAAAGACAATTATTATTCAGATTAGTTTAAAAAATCTACCTGTAAAGGAAAAGCTGTAGAAGTGTAAGAAAAAGCAGATTAATTCAACCTAGAGTAGCTAATGATTATGGTTATAATATGGAGGGAGAATATTGTCATTGAAGACTTGCTTTATTTGTTAAGAGTCAACACGCTAGCAACATGAGATTAAAAATTCATTTTTAAGATAATTTGTGCAAGTGCTTGGGCAGGGCTGCGCAGAAAAGATAATGTTATTGAGTAGAAGTATTATTAAGTTTTATTAAGATGATTAGGTATTTTTTGGAGACAGTTGTCATTTTGATTGCTGTGACTGCAGTAAGTAACAGTATTGGAAAATATTTACACTTAGCTACATTTACACTTACTATCATAAATAGGAGCTGATAATAACACAGGCAGGCAACACTTCGCAGAAGTCAATACTATGTGCGCTAAGCATAGGGTGTGGTGTTTAATAATCACAGAACACAGAATAAAATCGCTCAGATTAGCCTGGTTTTTTCAAATAACAGCTAAACAGTCATTACATTAATATTAGTTTAAGTAAGCAAGACACATAAAAATGTAATTATAATAAATTTGCACTTCAAACGCAGGCCTTTAACACTATGACTACATCTGTCAGAATCAAATTGTAAAACAAAACCATGTAATAGCATGTTAAACACAATCAATTGTGGTTGGGTAAATCAATACCAGGTACCCACAAAATAGGACTACCTAGAGTGGGTACAACAAAAAAATTGTACAATGGTGTTTTTGGTATAAATAATTGTTTTTTCATTTTTTTGTAATAAAAAGTGTGTACCTAAAAATATTGTTGAACCCTGCACAACAGCATCATACAGCCGCCATATTAAATTTTTGTGAACACATTTCTTGATAGTGTTACTCAGATTTTGTGTGTTTTGTATTTGTATGGTATATGTAACAGCATTTAACATCTTCTTTCAGCAATAGTGGAAAAAGGTTACTTACTCTCTCGGCTTTTGTTGTTCCTCTCTCGGCTTTTGTTGTTCCTCTCTCGGCTTTTGTTGTTCCTCTCCCTGCTTTTGTTGTTCCTCTCCCTGCTTTTGTTGTTCCTCTCCCTGCTTTTGTTGTTCCTCGCTCGGCTTTTCTTGTTCCTCTCCCTGCTTTTGTGGTTCCTCTCTCAGCTTTTGTTGTTCCTCTTCCTGCTTTTGTAGTTCCTCTCTCGGCTTTTGTTGTTCCTCTCCCTGCTTTTGTTGTTCCTCTCTCGGCTTTTGTTGTTCCTCTCCCTGCTTTTGTTGTTCCTCTCCCTGCTTTTGTTGTTCCTCTCTCGGCTTTTGTTGTTCCTCTCCCTGCTTTTGTTGTTCCTCTCTCGGCTTTTGTTGTTCCTCTGTCTGCTTTTGTAGTTCCTCTCTCGGCTTTTGTTGTTCCTCTCCCTGCTTTTGTAGTTCCTCTCTCGGCTTTTGTTGTTCCTCTCCCTGCTTTTGTTGTTCCTCTCTCGGATTTTGTTGTTCCTCTGTCTGCTTTTGTTGCTCCGCTTTCTGCTCAGGATCAGGTGGTTTCTGCTTGTCCGTTTGATCTTTTACAGCATCAGCAGCATTCTGAAAATAAGTAGGTACTTATACAACCATATAATGAACTATTATACTTTGCGGATGGGCTACCCACATCCGTAAATATCTTTGTATGCTTGATATATTATTTATTAATTTTATTATTCTACCTAAACCCCCCCCCCCCCCCCCCCATCCAAGGAAAGAACGCCATCTCGAAGCAAGGGGATATTCAAAGTTATAGAAAATGAAAACTTACCCCACCAGGATCAACCGGATCTGGAACTGCAGACCATCCCTTTGTAGTAAAACTCATGGCTTTATTTGATATTTATTAACGATACAGACGAAAAGGTACGCTCGGGCGGCCAACTGAACCCTCCCTGAATAATCAATCAATAGCGAGACATTTACAGCGCAAGTCCTTGGCGCATGCGCTTAGAGCGAGTGCAATGCCTTGCTTTACGACTGCGATCAATAACGAAGCCTGGCAATATAAATTACTGGGACAATATTTAACGAAAACAACGACAGAAGATTACTGTTAACTCAAAAACTATATTTTCAAATATCCATTATGCGACAAAATAAAGAGCAGAAGCTAAGTACTTTGTATGTAGAAGATATTTTGTAATCGCGCGGGAATATTTTTTTGCACTTTGTTTACGGCTGTGGGTTCGATTCTTTTGAAGTCAGTAGTCTATGACAGATAGGAATAAAAACAACAGAAAACTAAAAACAGAAACGATCGTACTACTTTTTACTGAATTAATTGTCACTGTATTCATTTAAAAGTTATAAATATACATAATACTGCTAAATTATTTTTATTCAATGAGCAGTGGTTTGATTGAATTAAAAATTAATTGAATATAAGAACACCATATTATGAGCAGTGATGGCCTATGGGTTAAGACTTTGGTTTTCCATTGCGGGAATTCCTGGGTTGTAATTTCATTATTTCTATCATCTTTTATTGTGATCTGCGATATCAGAAATCTCCGAATGACTAACTTCATAGCGAGTTTAAATTGGACAACTTACGGTAATTAAAATTTTTCACGCCTAGGTAATAATATTATGTATTATTAAATCATTTTCTTGTATGTGCAACTCAGTGACACCCCCCCTCTAAATCTAAATCCCTGACCCCCTCTAAATCGTCACATACGTAGAGCATTTGCATTGAGTAAAAAAAAAGAATTAATTTATAATCGAATTTCAATTGCTACTGTTACTAACTGTTAAAAACGATGTGTAAAAAAACATCGATATTCTTTAATAAAAAAAAAACTTTGTTCGATGTAGTCGATATTATTATAATATATTTTTTTCATATTCCTACGGTCGCCTAGCTAGTATGCCACTGAACCGGGTGCAATTTACTTCGCCTTCATATCACATGGGATAGAAAAGTTCTAGAAAATGTTCTGTAAATTCTAAGGGTCAGGATGCATACAAATTTAAATTTTTGTAACGTACTGTAATTATCATTCCTATATGTAGAACGAATATGGATGTTAGACATACTGATAATAAATCATTGTTTTTTATTTTAGTTCATAATTGAACACCCTTAATTTAGAGTACTCTGTGATTTTAACTTTGGCATTTGTCTTTATGATTTAATCTGTGTTTCCTACTTTACTCTTCAGCTAGCGCGAAACAATAAAAACAATTCAGCTTTTTAACTTCAATTTTGCTGCAGTCAAAGGTAAACAGTATTTTTTTTTACATAGTTATCGTTCTTACATTTGTAATAGTTCTGCAAATACATACTTCATTGTTTACATTGTTCCGTCTGCTAATGTTAAAATTGTTTAAATGCAATGACAACGCCCATGGAATAGATATGTAGTGTTCTATTCCTTTCTCATGGTAGTACTAAAATGTAGGGAACCTACCAACCTGCACTGGGACTGCATGATGACTGCTAAATCCAGCAGTACTGTAAGAAAAATGACTGTGTCTATTTTGCTCAGTTTGCACATTAAATAGGCTGAAGATGGTCATACAAATATTTTAAAATGTGTAACTACTAATTATCATCACACTATTTTTCCACTACATTTTAATGAGATTATAAAAGAGCAAACCACCATTTTTAGTGCAAAGAACCTTTAAGAAATAAGTGAGAGATCACTATTTGTCTTGATCTGTTAGGTTTCAATTAGATTAATCAATAATTTATTTTTTCTATAAATTATTGATTAATCTAATACATGTATTATATTTATGCATTTTTCATTTTTATTTTATTTGTCTCACAAATAAAACTGATGTTGATAACAAAAATAATATTTACCTGGCTATGTGAGTTGTGGGCTTCTTCTTAGACCAGGGTGTGTTTGGAACCCTTATAGCTTTGGTTTAGTTACCACCTACTTAGCATCTGCGTGCAGTTGCATTGAGAAATCTCTAATTAGCGATATTAACTGCCAATTTGTACCATCCATCTAATCCATACCATCTATCTGCTGTATTGTATTTGCATTTTTGTATTATTTTATGTGGTGTTGAATAAAAGTATATTCATTCACTCATCCATTATAACCTAAAGATTATAAGAATTTATGTATTCAAATGTTTAGATAAAATAAATTAGGGGTAGTTTTCAAAGTATTGTCAGTGACAGATAGATAACTAACATATGCTGGCATGCTGATAATGCTGGCATGGTATATCATGTCAATGGAAGAGGTAAATATTTATTTGGAAGGACAAAGAAACAGCAAAGATGTGATTGATGGGTTGTTTTAAAGAGGATATGTTTACAAAAGGTATTGTGATTGGATGGCTAAATTAAGTGGCTGGAAGAAGAAAACATGTCTTATCAAACAAGCCTATTATCTATGAAGGGTTGATATATAATTCTATTATTTTAATTTGTGAGATGGTACCTACACTTGCCAACTTAAGACTAAAGCTAAGAGGGTCCCAATGACACCCAGATTTAAGAAGCAGCCCGCAACAAACTAAGTCTACATCTTTAGTTGCGTCTGAAATAGAAAAAAGGAAGACATAAAAACAATATTCCTTAACCCACAATAAACTATGTTCTTTTGTATTTAATTAAACTAGTATTATGCCTGACCAGACATCACATTGCAAGACATAAAAATATTTTCATTTGTGTATCTCTGAGTAATAAACTTTGAATTCCTTATATGAAGTTCCTGACTTCTTGACAGGTATAGATAACAACGTGATGCTGCTAGAATCGCATGCTTACTTAACAGGAAATGAGACATACAAAACAATACATCCAATTCTCAATAAAGTTGGAGATTTCACTCCATTCTATATAACCATTGCAATCTGCTCTGTCATCTTGGGCTTCCTTCTAATACTCAATGTTGCGTGCTGTTGCTCCAGATATTCAGACTACTGGCTAGATAGACATACAGGTATGTGGTTTTTTGCACATATTTGTGTTAAAAATTTTATATTAAACATTCTTCTGGTAACATAACTTTCTTTCCACTGCATTACATGGCCATACAGTGCTAGCCTATTACTTCTCATCTTTTTTGTTTCTATTTTTTAACTTCCCCGTATTTACTTATCTTATAAAATTGTGTTCCTTTTATACCACCCTTCATTAACCTAAATTTATTTTGTTTTACATCACTCTTCTGTAAGTATCATCCAAATAGTCTCACTATGAGCTTTCCTAGATAATTATTACAGTCCTGTATATTATTTTATCACCCTTATTTTTCATCATACAGGCACCATCAAACTCCAAATCGCTATCTATCATTTTTCATAATCTGTACTGCCTTACTTAATACTTTCGCCTCACAGTATAAATCATTTGAGGCTTTGAGGGCTTTCTAGTAATTCATACAATATATCCTGTCTTTTTTATGTTGCAATAACAACAGGTCCTTTGGCTTTTTATTTCTTTTTTTATATCTATATACTATACTTTGTTTTATCCACTTTTATTGGTGTCACTATTATTTATACCCTTCCAATCTTTAAAAGCATTGTTATTTTCATTTATATTCAATGTTTAAGCCTTTATTTTTCTTTTCACTAATACTTTTAATACCATTACTATTTACTGCACTTATGTTATTTTATTTAGTGAGGAAGTATTCTGAAATGGTTATTATGGCTACCATTTCATGTTTTAGTCTTTAAAAAATGTCTTATTATTACTAGGTAGAAGGCGGAGGCTAATTGCAGTAGAGTTAACAACACAGATATCTTCCTATTGCGGGATATCTATTATTACTCTATTACTCTCTACTCAAAATCTTTCGAAAACTCCATTGTCGTACATCTCTACCTATCCTTTTTACGCTTACATTTTTACAACTAAGTTGTGTAGGATACCTTGACAACTTATAATTTGGTTGTTTCCCTCAGTCGCATATTTTTAGTTCCTTGTCTAACTTGTTTGTACTTTAATCCTCTCCATTTTTCTCGCATCCTTTGTACCCATCGCCATTTTTCTCACATCCTTTGTACCCATCCTAGTATCTTACAAACAGTATTTATTCTTCTTCTTTCTAAAACATCCATGTTTCATAAGGGTATACTTGCAATCTTGCTTTTTATCGCAGAAATGTAATGTGGAAATGTTGTATTATTACCCTCTTGACTTTAAGTATATCCAATAAAAACTAATAATAGACAATAATGTACCAACACTGCAAGCAATACTGCTTAATTTTGCAGATGGTTGTAAAACATGTGTACAATCTCAACTTAAAACTTCTTGGGAACATTAATGGAATACTTGTGATCATAACAAGTAGGTAGTTTGACTGACTATTGTAATTCTGGTTGACATGCCGTAATTCATCTTGTCTGATTATTTAACTTGGCATTTTGATAAATCCACCAAGCAGGTTTCTCACCCTTCTAAGCCACTAAACTTCTAAGTTAAAAACTATTGGAAATTTTCTAATAAGAAGAAAAATATATATTATATGTTTGAGGTTGCAAGGTATGCAGGGATCATCAGTTAGACTTATTAACAATTACATATATTAATATTTATGTATTTAAAGGTAACCGCTGGGTTGTTTCAATCTGGTCAGCGACCCCTCACAAGCAGCCTCCCCTGGATTTAACTGAACTGGAGAGCCAATATCAAAACATTCAGTATATGCACCCCGAGAACACTGAGCATGGCGAAGTTCCCAGAGACACTCAAGTGCAAAGCTCAGTATCAACACAACCGCTCACTGCTTCACAAGAATATCTTGAGCTGCACAAGATGGAGAGTCACATATAAATGTTGCTTAACTGGAATGGATATTAATAATGAAAATATATAAGCTGCATAAATGTTCAATATAACTAAACTGAAATGAATCTAAACTGTGTATATTTGCCATACTCAAAAGGTATATATATGTATGTATACCCGGCCATAGCTATCTTCTCTCTATTTTTGGCTTATTAGCAAAAGGGTCGGATAGGCTTAAATCAATGTACTCATAGATTAATACAGGTAGATAAGTGATATTTTATCTATTAAATGTCATTATAAGATGGAATAAGATATTGGTGTTAATCAATTGAGTTAAATGCTTAAACTAATCTAATAATTCCTTCATCACTTAAATTGTTGATCATATTTGGTTGTGTTTCTCAAGCTGTTATACATATGTAGAGAGACTACCATATCTACTATGGCAAGTTTACAGCTATGACCCAATGTCATCATATCATAGCTGCTAATTATAACATTTTCAAAAAAACGAATACTAAGAATGGGGAAAATAGAAATAGATACTGAAAAATGTGATTTCATTTGATATTGTCATAATTTTCTAGTACTTTTGACTTTTAGATTTTTTTATACATTTTATAGTGTATATTATTTAAGGGATTTTATTGATGATGGCCAATTTTACTAAGGTTAATTGCACAAATCATTCAATCACATTGATTGGCCAAGTGGGAAACATGATTTTAGGTCAGTGTCTGATGGTATTTGTAAAGTTGACGATTTTCTTAATTTACTGTTCCGTCCATTTTTTTATATTTCTTTATATATTATATACCCACAGGGTCTCAAGTTTTAATATTTTATAAATTGTTAATTATTTTTAGTTTTAATATAGGTAGGTAATTTCTATGTGATATTAATGACAATTCAATGAGCGTAAGTTGACTGTTAAACGCACTATACACGCAGATTATTTCCTCTTACAACGACGGGGGCAGCGTGCTTGCATAATATGTAATATGCTATATCTAAAAAAAAATACTCCGCCAAGAACATATAAATTGAAAATATCGATTAATAGTGGCATTGCATGTTAATTTTTTTATTTTTAGTTAGTTTTAGTCGACATTCTTGTGTAAACTGAATGTTTTAGATATTATTAAACATATATACTGTACACGCCTACAGTTTCGATGCATTTATTAAGGTTTTCCTCTTAGTCTAACTGGAAATGTGTAAGTAGCTCATTAAAGTATAACTACCGCACATCTGTGCTGCAAATGTACCCCAGGGTAAAAGTATAATAAAATTATTTATAAATATATTGTTATTTTATTACTTGTTTTCCCAGAGTTTAATTAGTAATCTCTGGGTATGTCACAGGAAAAAAATCAACGACGTTTTGTTTCCTCCTGGTCCTACTAAACAGACAAATTAATAAATTGCAAGCATTAAACAGTTCCTTAGTCAACAAACAAGCTTTGGATCGTTGTTTTTAAGAATGTAAATAAACCTTATCGATTAAATTCACAGCCATTAAAATTTGTCACCTAGAAACGTATCCTCTAGAATCCCATATAAATTGCCATTCCGTATTCGCGGCATGTTTATGGAACCAATACCACGCGATTAACGAGCTTTTACTGTATAATATATTAAATAATCGGATAATAAAGTACTAGTCTATAGCACTGGGAAAGCAATAGTTTTTGGGCAGTCCTCAGAGCTAGGTATAGGATTAGAGCTAATTTTGTTTTAATGACGTCACACCTCTATTAGGCTGTGTAACAAACAAAATATCTCATCTTTAGCCTTTCGAGATGAATCCTCACTAGATTTTTTCGTTACGGAAATAACATAGCATAGCCTCTTAAAAAGTTAACTGGCATTTATTTGATCATCTTGCAAAGATTGTCTGGTTTAATGATATTTTAGAGAAGAACGTTTCTTTATTTGTGAAGAGTGTTGTAATTAATACATTCAGGGTTGCGATAAAGGGATATGATAAAATAAAACCCACGAAGTGCATACAAATCCTTTACTTATGACTTATAGAATAATGTTGATACATTGAAAAACCGACAAAGCTTAACCAGTGCCCTGTGATTTTTTCAAGCAAAATCTAAAGTCGGCATAAGTGTCACTAACCTACTTCAAGAAAGAAAAAATAATAAACAAAATTAATTAGCACGTTATACCTATTAGATAGATGCATCGATTCGCGCATAACTTATTTCCCTTATTACATAATTTTAATTATTATTTAATGTCGGCGTGTGACTAGCCTCGCTGAAATGCTATATTTCGATACAAAATATCCAATACAACTTATCAGATTTTTTTTTAATAAACAATACCGGTGTCGATCTGCACTCAATTTGATATTGTTAGCGTTAAGCACTATCAAGGGAAACTTATACGATGCGGCATAATTAAACAAAAAAACAATACTCCTCGGCACCATCGATATGCCCAAGTGGAGGTAAGACATCTCACTAGTGGATAACCAAACCGGAGCAACCAGAGCACGCGCCGCGCCGCCGCACTGGTAGCGCAACTCCGGTGAGTGGCCGCAGTGCTTCTGTTCAGCCGCCCACAGCAGGCGGGCTGCGCAGCGAGGCGGATACCAGATGCACAATCGAGGTACGTGTTAACATTGTTGGTGTTGCTGCTGGCCGCGCAACCACCACTGCGATATGCCACTAAATATATAATAAAGCAGACTTCAAAAGTGGCGCTGAGGGCCTGGTTCTTGATATTTAAATCGCACGACAGGATATTTTATAAGGCACCTTTCGCGCACGCCATTTACGATTTAAACATCACAGGACAGGGACGGGAAACCATTGGCACGCGGTCAATAATTTAGGTGCTGCTTCACCGTGCACTTTATCGCACCTTAATCGACGGGGAAAGTGGTATTCGTCTCAGCCCTCTATTGTCAGTGTTTCATCAGCGCTCACCACCAAATAAACCATCAAATTGAGCAATAGCAGCCAGGCAGGCGGGATAAATGGTGCCGGCAGCCACACGAGCTCGATACATGCTGCGAGCAAATTTTAAATAATCACAGTGTTATTGCCATACCTGACCATTGGCAGCGTTGACGAAGTAAATTTTCTGTACCATAAACATATTATATTGCACGCTTGGCGCTAATGGCCTTTGAGGCAAAAGCAGTTGACTTCAAAATTTTATACAATAAATTTCACATGATAATAACAGCCACAAGGTACCGAACAGCTCGTCGAGGCCAAGCCTTCGCGACGCTCGCACCAGTGCTGCCGGCGGAATACTGCCGGCAGCACTTTACACACGAGCCGTTTAATAATATTTGAAGACAGTATACCGTCTTATGACAAAAACTTAAGTGCTAGGGGATACGCATGGCGGCCAGCGTCTCAACCGGCGCATCGCCAGACAACACGGTTATCAATAATGGACACTTCGGTTCGCCATCTCTGTCACAGGAGATCAGGAATAGGCTGAAGGTTCATCGCTAAGAACCACAATCTACTTTGATTAATTAGATATTTTAAGGAAAAACATTTCCACCTAACCCAGCATTTAGCAACTTCCTCATTACAAATTGCGCTGTCTTCTACCGGCGCAGTATATAAGGTCCGGTCCCGGGACCGGTTGGGAAGCTGGAGTTGGAGAGCCGAGTACGCGGGCTGACGGTGGAAACTCGGGCTGTATTAAGGTCAATGCGAAGTTGCCGAATCGACCACAGGTGATATTTGATTGTCCGTACATACCGAAGTTTTGCATAGCTGCAACCAACTTTATTTGAGGTCAGAGTATAAATGACGGTACATAAAGAAACATCCATAAAGGGTACACAGCTTATTCTTTTGTTTACATACGAATGTAAGTTGCACATGGCATACGTAATTACATGCTTTAAATTAGTTTTCAGTTTTCATAACAATTTAATAAATAAATTGAATACTACATTACAGTACCTTTAAGAGTATATTGGCAATCGTTTCATACATTTCGACGGTGACAGCACCGCACGGCATTGATTAAGGTGTCAAACAAACCTGTCATTACATACATAATATGACGTTTGAAATCTGCTTGCTGGAAGAATTCTATTTGCTGCGAGTGTCTACAACTCTTTAGAGGTATTAGAGACACGTGCGGCGCCCGTCTTTCCTGCGAATGTTTGTTTTTTTTTAACATTCAACTAAATTTGAACAGTTTTAAACAATATAACGCATCGGAGACAAACTTTTCATCATCACCTTAAATTAAATCAGCAATCAATCAGGTGTTCGTAACGCGGCACGACTTAATAGACACGAAAATTAGCCACTTCAATAGTTAAACAAGTAGCATCTAGTAATAGGCTTAATTTGTATAAATGGAAAAATGATTATTTCATAAACGACCTGCCGCGGCCGCCGACATGAAACTGCACAGCGCTCGGCGATCTTTGAAGGTTCTGATCTGCCGCCCATTTCCTACCGACCAGGCCGGTGTCAATGGGCCAACAAGCTATAGTTAAAATGTTATCAAATTAGAACATATTAGTATCATTTACAGTACATATTTGATAGCTAATACAATACCGTGCGATTCCGTTACCGCTCAAAAGTATGAAAAGAATCATGACCTTGACAGATTTGCGGATGTTTCTATACACATACACTACCCTGTAGGACGAAGTTTAACCCTTCCTCGAGTGGCGAGTCTCCTAAAGCTGCTAGACTGGGACGGACTCGGCGTGACCATCAAATGCGAGTACGTCGCCCAACCGTGGTATCACCGATGATGTGGTCGTTAAGGCAGACACGTTAATACACGCCCGATGACTTAGTAATACCATTTTTAAGTTATATGAATGATTAATTATTGTCCGATATATTTTGGTCAATAAAACACTAATCGTTTAAATACGCGGAGAGTCTCACCGGCCATTGCACAGCGTAACGTAACAGCAACATCGGCGTTTACGAACGTTATCAGTCGGAACACGATTCTGCGCAAAGGATTACTATATATGTAACTTATAAAGCTGGCACTACTCACCCTGCTTCTCTATTATAGTGTAATCGTACATTGTATCAGTATCTGCTGTAAATGACGTTACACAAGGCATTTCCTGCGCAGTAAAGGTCTCAATAGAGAAACAGGGAGCACTGGTGGGCCTGCGGGACAACTTGAGCAAGAAGATTATATCAAACACTCACGTTCCGCTTCACCCAGTACATTTCTACCATTTAAAAAGTACACAAGTACACATACAAGATTAAAGACAACGAATGCGCGGAAATCACATAGTTTCCATCGTTTTAAATGAAAAAATATGAAAAAAAAAAACATTAAATGTCATTCTCGACTACGTTTTATATAAAAAAAATACCAAATATTTGGTAATAAAGAAGCTTATTTCTTATGTTTGTGCGTTTTGGTTTCATTTTTCTTAGACTCGAGAAACTTTATGTATGATGCGTTCTCGTAGTCAAAGGATTTTGGGTTTCTCTTCTGCGAACTGTCCGAGCTGCTCGCCTTCTTGCTGGGCCCAGATTTGGACCCGCTGGCATTCTGGTGCGCTTGAGTCATCGTTTTGTCCATTTGTTTTTTCTTACGCGAAGAGTTTTTCTTGGGCACATCGGCAGTGGGGCTCTTAGTATTTGCCTGCTGGGCGGGGCCCTGATCCTTTTGATCTGCTTTTGCAGCGGAAAAGTTGCAGCGCTGGCTTTTCTTATGAGGCTTTTTGTTCTTGTTCTTCTTGTTCTTCTTGCTCAGACCACCAAGTAGCGCCTCGGCTGGGGGTTTCATCTCCTCCACGGTCGGGTTGGAATCGCGATTCCTGCCCCTAGTGTCGTTCGTCGATTTTTCGTGTGCGGTCGCCGCTCGTCGATTCTTAAGGGTTTGTTCGGTGGTGTTCACGGTTTTTGTTTGGTTTGTTTCGATATTGACTGGCGCTTTACCCGGTTTAGGTGCTTGGGTTTTGCTCCGTTCGCTTTCTTTACCCTTCAAAATGGCGGCCACTTTTGCGCCCCTTGCATTGATACCTTTTAAATCTTGGTACTGTAAAATAATAGTGGAATAATTAATTATATAAAAAATAAGCGGTAATAGGTTAAGACTTCGGCTTTTATGAAGTCATATGCGTATAATCATCTATGTTTTCTATATACATTTTTATAATGGTGAAGGGTTACATCGTGAGGAAAGCAGCATCAGAAATATGTTCAGCGGTTTTGGCGGGAAATGGTTATATACAATGGTTTAACAAGAACAGAGTGACTATAGAATTTATATACAAGGTGTCTCAAAAGAAAGTTCACATTTAAATCTTTTTTTAAAAGAAAAGTCTTAGCTTTATTGAAAAAATGTTTATTTTATATTGAAGTACACTGTTTGGGAATTTATTTTTTAAAAATAACATCGTCCAAATGTAAACCGTTGCGCTCTCGGCATTCATTTAGTCGGGCACTAAAATTGCCTATGACAGCTCGGCAGGTAGTCTCCGTGATGGCTGCCATTTCATGACGGATATTTTCTTTTAATTGTGCCAGGGAAGTCGGTTTATTAGCGTAAACTTTTGATTTGACATAACCCCACAGGAAAAAATCCATAGGCGTTAAATCGGGACTCCGTGGAGGCCAATTTATGTCACCTCGCCTGGAGATTAATTTGTTCGGAAAAATTTCTCGAACTCGAGGCAGAGATCTGTTGGACGTGTGTGAAGTTGCTCCATCCTGCTGGAACCATGTTCTTTGGTTGTAACCAGGAAAGTTTTGCAGTTGGGGTACGTCTAACATCTCCACATAACGCTGTGAATTCACTGTGAGTGTGCATCCCCTTCCATCTTCAAAAAAGTAAGGGCCGATAATTCCTCGCGCCGACATCGCTGCCCATACGGTGACTTTGGGTGAATGTAGCGGTTTCTGATGTTTTTGTTTTGGGTTGGTTGCACTCCAGTAACGACAATTTTGCTTGTTTACATGCCCATTCAGATGAAAATGGGCTACATCGGAAAACAAGATGTTGGTGAACTATGGAAAGCGCTCAATCATCTGATTTACAAAGGCAAGCCTCTGACCAGCATCTTGAGGCTTCAGTTCTTGCACTAACTGAATTTTGTACGGGTGCAGCTTTAAATCTTTGTGTAAAATGCGGCATAATGAAGATCTGTGCACATTTAAAGCAACAGCACGCTTCCGAATCGAGAGGTTTGGATCATCTCGAATAGACTGAGTAACACTGTCCACGTTTTCGGCTGTTCTTGATGTTCTTGGTCGCCCAGATTTTGGTTTCTCCAGAGTTGACCCAGTCTCTTCAAACTTCTCAACCCATTTTGCAATGAGACGAGTGCTAGGCGCATCATTTAAGTGACGAATATGTCGAATACTGCAGAATTTTCTACGCGCTACAGTCGCCGAATTACCGTTTTTGTAAAACTCACGTACGCACAACGCACGGTCCGCACCAGAGAAACGCTCCATAGCGACTAAATTCCTAAGAGCCAGACTACCGACTGACATACCCCCCGCGCCCCTCAGAATAGTTGCTTTCGCGTAATAAGATAAGCAAATGTGAACTTACTTTTGAGACACCTTGTATAAGTACAGATATAGATATAAGCAACTGCGACCAGTTAGGCAACCACCTCGTAGGTCTAAGTGGTTAACGTGTCTTGATAGCGGGGTTCGATTCCAAGGTCGGGCTAGATACAATTACAGAGTCAGGTAATTGACCCCCTCTCCTTAATACGTTAAACGTTCGATCCCCTTGTTATACATAGCGCCCTCTTACGTGGGAGGAAGTCTTACCTGAGTCAAAGTGCAGTAGTTGCGGTATCTGAGGTGGGGCGACAGGAGACCGTGCACTGGCTTCTTCCCCTGGGGAGATAGGCATACTGTTACATACACTGTCTGGTGGGAGGCTTTGGTCGTACCTTGGTACATGGGCGAGTCGTCAAGCGATATAGCATTCCGACACGAAGTCGATTACAAACCAATTAGGTGTATGGGTTTACCCCAAACGGATTAGCCCGTGTACTATCCATGTAGCAGAATAAAAATCTAAAACATACAAATTTTATCATTGCTGATATGAGCTGGGATGCAGGTGGGTGATTCAGAAGCCCAGATCAGATGCAACGTGCGACCCCAGAGCTTTAAATTATTTGCCGAACTAGTTGAATTTTTAGGGTATTAGATTGGAATTGTAACACAACAAATTGGTAATGTTGTTATCGCCGCACTACACAAAAAACACAAAGCACATAATATAAATTTCAAATATAAAAACATTTCAAATTTCTGGTATTAATAAAGCCCAACCGATTGACCCTTCCACATTGTACTTCAATGAGAACTTCATAAGAAAACTTCTCATTCCTCAAATGGGTCATTTCCACTTTTTTGTTGTTACGTTCAATATTTAACATAGCATCGGCTTGATTATTAGAAATCGTTACGCTGTCTAATATATGTTACGCCCGGGAAATTCCCGTCCCCGTGGGAATACGGGCATAAAATATAGAGGATGAGAGATATGAAATGGGCAGGATTACTCGGAACGGATTGTATCCAAACTCACAAAAATGTTACCTCTTTATAATATAAGTATACTACATTATTGGAACATGGAATATATAAAAAAAAAAAGATTTAATGGACGAAAATCAACTTGATGATCTCAAATGAAAATGAAACGCTTTAACTTTATTAGATTGAAATCGATGACGAATGATCTTAACACGAATGAAATCACACTAATAGTAACAACGCAAAAGTTTGTATGTTTGTGTTTATGTGTATCGTTGCTTATATGTGCACGTTTGTTACTGCTTCACTTCGGAACAACTCAAATAATTTGGTTGAAATATCTCTCTCTGTCGCTCGCCTAAGAGAGGGAAGGCCTATACCCCGCCTTGTTAAATTAAAAAGCTTTTTTAAAGAGTTGTGTTCAACCACTACTGGTTGCAACGGAGTACGGGCTTTGCGTTTGGCTTCAAGATAATAATACATTTTATAGTTTAGTTTATCGTATTATATAATTCAATGAAATTGGAGGTATAATCGCATGTTCCAGCTTCACTTACATTTCTGTATTCTGCATCCCCATTGGACATTGGCTCTTGTGGAGTGATAGGATCGGTCAGCCGCAAGTTGGCCTTTAAATGGTATTAGATATTAAAATTATATTAACGATAATAAATAAAAATCAATGTTCCTATGTATTTTATATGCGTTCAAAACCATTGATCAATCAGATTGTGGTAACATTTGTTTGGGTTTCTGGTACACGAGGTTTTCCAAAAACTCTGTATTTTAGATTGTGTTACCAAAAACAATGCGGCTATGTTTGCGAGCTTCTTCTTAGAGCTGGGTGCGTTTGGAACTGTCCTAGCTTCAGTTATTAGGAACTGAACACCATCACTTCATGAATTAAAATAATGATGATATATTATATGCACACATTTCACAGATGCCTGTTTTAGGTTTACATGAATAGAGAGTTGTTGTTTGTTTGTTTTTTTTTTAACATGGTATTGCATTCGACGAGTTAATCCCCAATATATTACTGTTTCCACGATACAGGTCACCTAGTGTGGAGGCCACTGGAATTTGTTATAATTTTAAACTGTTTGAAATAATAAAGTTATTATAATATTATTATTATGTTTTGAAATTCAGAGCATCAGAAGAGTAACTGTAGTGAGGTAGGTTATGTTATGCACGTGCGCGCCCCGGAGAGCGTTGTGATCCAGACTTCGATCAATTATATTACACTAGACGCTGTGTCGGACTTTGAACTGTGTTCGTGCTTTGTGATAACTACAATTAATGCGATAAGTAAAATAAAGATTTTTTAATGATGATTGCTCGAAAATGCAATAAAAGGATGAAATATTTCAAGAAATGGACCCCTTACACAATAAGCTATATTCAAGATTTCTAAACTGTCACCTGATAACCATAACTAACTACAGTCAAACCTGGGTAAGTGAGAACTGAATAAGTGAGAAAACTCTATAAGTGAGAGTAATAGGCAGGACCCATCATTTTTAGCTCCCAAAACCTCTATTAGCGAGAAACAGAAACCTCTGTAAGAGAGAGAGTCGTTTTTCCCTCATGGACCTCCGTAAGTGAGACTGCTACTTATCTATACCTCTATAAGCGACAGTCGAGCTTTATTTATTTATATTATTTAGGAGGAACTATAGCTACAATAAAAAAAAGATACGCACATACAGTAACAAATGACAAAACAAATTACAAATTTAACATCTGCTATTTTATGACTCATTCTTAACTAAGCTAGCAAGCTAGCTTTAAATGCGTTGGAGACGGTCCATCAGTACTTTGAATACGCGGCGGTTGTTGATCAAGCAATATTCGATAAAATTTATGAGCTCGAGAAAAACATTCAAAATACTAAAACAGAAACCCAAACGAAATTGACGGATTTTTTAAAGTGTAAATAAGTTCTAAATAAAATAAAATTACACAGTGCATGAATTTTTGTTTTGTTTTCGTAAGCATCTTGATACCTACCCTTATAAGGTACTTATATGTCGAAATCTAATATATGTTGTGCATATTATGCACATAATTTTATTATATTACATATGGATTTACTACATTTGTACTTGCTGTGACTTGTTATTGCTGCGTACCTCTATAAGAGAGAAATGCTACCCATGTACCTACATTAGCGAGAAACTCGGGTTAGTGAGAAGAAACCTCTATAAGCGAGAATGAGATTGTGCTCCCTTGAACTCTCGCTTATCCAGGTTTGACTGTATTAGCAAATCGGAAACTGTTGTGTTGTGCTGATTATGTTAAAAGCTACAAGTTAGATTACAATCTCAGCCGGTGCTGGATCTTAGATGCTAGTGGCGTAATAACATCATTCTAATTATAATATGTCTACGCGATATCGTAACTTGATGCGAAATCGTTTGGCAGCATGTCTTTGCTGGTTGGGTGGTGGTATCTGTGGGCCCAGAACAGACCAGAGATAATCTAGAAATCGAACCAGAGATTATATATAAATAGTGTCCGAATTGCGGCTGCCGGGGATAGAATCTGGGTGCCCCCATTTATAGCAGCTCTGATCCAGCGAGGTCGAGAGATCTACAACGTAATTGATCGAAGACTCATGTTATTAGGCTCAGGCCGAGGTCTATGAAGCGAGCAGTCTTAAGAAACTGTTAAAACGAGACAACGTTATGCGTCCGATATAAGTCTGTCTCGTTTTCACAATATCTTAAGTCGGTGAGACAGTAAACAGACTGAGGAAGATAAAGATGTATGGTGGTAACTTGAGCTTTACTTACAAGTCCGTTTTGCTCGTGGAATAATATGTCCAAGACCGGAGAATCACCGTCGCTGGTCTCCATGTTAACCTGTTAATGTAAAAGAGTTGTCCTTATTCCGTGTACAGGCAGTACAAAGTTTCGTGTGTAATTTTATACATTCGGAACAAAAATTCTTGATTTTCCACGGGATTTAAAGAAATTTTCATTTTGCATACCATTATGTACCGTTATGCATTGCTCAACGATCTTTGCGATATTATGCATAGAGCGAGCTTGCATCCCGAAGATAAAAATAAACTTATTACTAATGCTGAATGAACAAACGTTTCCAAAAGTGAAACAAACGCGCAAAGCGCCAGGATTTCAATGTTTTGTAGTTGTATTTTAATTTTGTGTCTTGTACGTTTTGGGTTTCCAGAAATACAGTGACAATTTATCATAAGATAATCTTTATTGAATCGAAGCCAATGAGAACTGCCCGATACGGACTTGGGCACGGAGACACGGCTAGAAATTCGAATAAGCGCCAGTGTGGCTTATTTAAATTAATTTGCTTACATTATTTGTAATGATGATTACTCCGGAATTCGTCTGGGTCTGGGTCTGAGTCTGGGTCTGGGTCTCCATCTTTTCTGCGCAATCTTGAGCATCTTTCTGAGATTCTGCCCTGTAATTATTATTATAAGTGAATTATGCATTATTTTAGGTCGCTTAAAAGGTTTCATAGTCAAGGTGTTGGTTGCGTTCATACTAGGCAGTACAGTAATCGTCTACTCCGTCTATCAGGTAAAGTCAACACGAACTCTCATTGATACTGTCGCCGGACGTTCGGAAGCACATGACCGGCGACTAAAAAGGATCTGCAGATGATTGGGAAACCTGCCACCCATTGGATTGACCCTGCTATAAACATAAGAGCGGGTTTGCTGCCGTCGTCATTTTATTATTGCCGACGCACACGGCATGGAAGAAGGTCACTCGTATAAAGATAAACGCACCCCTCGTCGTTCTCGTAGACGTCATGCACGTTGTACTCGGGCGCCGGCAGCTCCAGGCACGCCACTTGCACGTCCGCAGTAACGAGCTCTGTTTCCAGGGGCAGCTCGCGACACTGGAAACATTTACAACATGCTTTCAGTTTCTGGTAAACGACTATAGCCCATTCCACGAGTCGACCTTCAAACTAAATACTCCGATCTGATAGAGATATTCGAAGACGATCTGCTTTACACGAAGAGTTCATATATATACTACCTTTGATTATATATAATGATATATATCTATATATATAAAAGCGAAATACCACTCACTGACATATGATCACGATATCTCAGGAACTATAAAACATACGAACTGGAAATTTGGAATGTAGATTAATTTTATGAAGTAGAGGTCAGCTAAAACACGGTTTTGAGAAAATCCACCCCTAAGGGTTTGAAATGGGGGTTGGAAGTTTGGATGAAAGTCCTATATTTTTGAAGTTAGAGAAATGAAAATTGGCAACTAAGTTTTTAAATATAAATAATAAAGATCTGTACAATCAATATTACGAAAATCTACCCCAAGGGGGCTAAAATGGGGGTTGGAAGTTTTCATGAGGATTCTGTGTTTTAGAAGTTAGGGACATGAAAATTGGCATTTAAGTTATTTGTTTTAAATAATAAAAACCTGTATACGCAATTTTATCTAAATCCACCCTAAGGAGTGAGAGGAGTGAGGGGTTGGAAGGTTACATATAAGTTCTGCGGTTTTGGAATTAGAGAAATGAAAATCGGCAATTAGAGCATTACTTTTCAGTAATAATGTCATGTAGGTAAAAGCTCTTTTGCAAAAGTGGAAACATACTCGTAATGAATGAAAAGGAATTTGGAAGTTAGGCCATGCTTAGGCGTAGACATCGCTAAGAAAATAATTTGTGAAAATCCGCCGCAAAGAGGTTAATATCGTGGTTCATGTTGGATGGAAATCTTATAAAAGTTTTACTTCTTTGAATCCATTCGAGGTATAATTAGTATAACACTGAAATACTTTGTACTAAGAAATCCTTACTATCCAGACAAGATCATAGTAATATTATAAACGCTAAAGTGTGTTTGTTTGTCCTTAAATCACGTCGCAATAGAGCAATGGATCGACGTGATTTTTTAAAGTATTGTTTAGGACCTGGAGAGGTAGACCATAGGAGAGTTCCCGTAGGAATTTCTACAACTTATTCTGACTGAATTTTAAAAACTTATTCCACGCGGACGAAGTCGCGGGCGCCAGCTAGTATTTTTATAAAACAGCTTAACTTTCTTTATAGTAGTATTCAGTAGTTCTCTAGGGACGCCCACGGTTGTCCTTCGGCTATTTGGAGTGTGGGAAAGAAGTAGAAGAAGACTATTGGATTGCATGCTATTGCATTCAATTCTGCTACATACTAACTTACTAAACTAAGTGCTAAATTAGTCGAAATATTTATATATTTTTATTTTTCTTGATATAAAACATAGTAATATAAAAAATGTAATATAATTATCTATATGCCGTATAAAACTCAATTTACAACTTAGTCAAACCCCAAGATCATTTGATGATGACATTTTGTGATACGTTTCCATTTCTATAATAATCAAACTTATTTTAATTTACTTTTGTTACCGAAGGTAATTTTAAACGATTAATTTTAAATTGTTGTCAGCGGATTGCGAACCCGTTGCGAGCTGCAAAGGTCGACTGATCTGTCAATCACGCGCTTGTTATAAGATTAACCGCCGTCGGGTCCCTCACTCGCCACCAATTGTATCTAATTTCCGCATCGCGACAAAGTCGTTTGCTCAAGAAATATTGCGTCGCGTACCTAAAGTCGAAGCTTGGGTTTATCTACGTCTAATAAAGAAACCTTTAATACAAGGCACTACATGCTACCCGCGAAGATAAGCACGTTTGCTTTGGGTATATATATATTCCCTGGATAACAGTTTTCCACGTCTCCAGGGTGAGGCGTGATTTAATGTGGTTCCATACCAGTAGGGCTGTCAACGGAACTCTTATACTAAGCATCCGTCTGTTCATGTTATGCTGTTCGTTCATGTTAAGCTATCCGTTTATCTGTGGATCTGTCAGCAGGCCGTATCTCATATTATTTACTCGGACATAATAATGTCATTATATGAATTGTTCCTTATTGCAACTTCTACGGAACTCGACGTGTGCGAGTCTTACTTCGCACTATACAATATACAATTGCAATATTAGACGCCGGGCTTTAATGGCTGCAAAACTGACTTGACCTTGACTTGGTGATGACTTTTTAATTACATAAAATTGTGTGTATAATATCATAAGATCAATAAAAAGAGTCTTAATACAGATTGGTCCGTCTTATCGCCAGTATTAATGATGTTTGTACTCACGGATAACAGCATCCTGTGAATGGTGTAGAGGTTCTGCTTCACGAACGGGGGCGTGGGGCTGCACAAGGAACTCACGCCTTGCACGTCTCTGGGCAGGTTCTCGGCGAGCGCCAATAGCATGTGATTCGGCAATAAATACCTGCAAGACAAATTTCGGCTTAAACATTAGCACACGACGAAAAATTGGATCACAAGGCCGGGAGTTGTTGGAGACACTCACATGGTGCTCTCGTCGAGGGTGCGCGCCTGGTCGTGGCGCCACCTGTACAGCGAGCGCAGGGCCGCCATCTGCCGCGAGTTGAACTGCTTCTTGTTGCGGTAGTACAGGCTCATGTGGCTGTCCTCCTTCAGCACTTGCTTGTTGTACGTCTGCGGCAACACGGACACGGATTACAGGTCGTTGGAATACTTCGCGGGATTCTTGTGAATGGCCTTATGTGGCGTGCACGAGGCCTTTGTGCGGCTCTGTAATAAAATACTTTAAATATCTGTTGTATCTTTGGCCTTTAGGGTAGAAAGTGTCTTAGAGGGCCAATTATGCAATTCACGTTGAAGTCTTTATGTATTCTTTTCAAAAATGCTAAGCAGAGAACCTTTTATGTAATATCTTCAAAGGATACTTACGAATGTTTCCATTCAATAAAATAGCTTTATTCACATATTCATTCCTATTACAGGAATGACGGGTTCATTTATAAAATATTTTGCATTATTTTATATTATGAGGTAATGGTGAAAACGCGCCCAGATCCAGGAAGCCCATAAACAAACTTGGCTGGTTTTTTTTAGTTTTCACCATCTCAAATAGTCAATAATTGTAAATAGCAAAGAAGTTTTCATAGTCCTTGTTGATGATGTAATGATGTTGTCCATATAATGATGGGATTTCTGCACAGGCTAACGTTTTATAAAACTTATTATTATTCCGCATCTCATTCCTTTGGACTCTTCATGCATATTTGATGTATGCCATTACGTGGCCCGAAGAAAACAATCGAACAGTACAGGTTCCATTCAGTCTGACTTTGTAGGAAATGTTGTCATCGACATATGAACCGACTAGCTTTTGTCCGCTGCTTCGTTCGCGTGTTTTTATGTTTTACGAAAATTTCGCAGGAACAATCATTATCCCGGGATAACAAGGTAGCCAATGTGTTAATCCAGGGTATAATCTATCTCCATTACAAATTTACGTCAAATTGGTTCAGTTGCTTTTGCGTGAAACAGGAACAATACTATACTACGTATACTCCACTTTCGCCTTTATAACATTAGTAGGGGAGACACAAATGTTAAGTAACAATTTTCATATTACTTTGGTGAAGGTGAGACATAATATCGTAGGGCATAAATTGCAGCGGAGCAGGTATACTCACCAGGCAGCACACCTGGCGGCTGGCCTCGAACGCGGCCAGCAGCCGCTGCGCCGAGCCGCCGCCTACCTCCAGCAGGTCGGCTTTTAGGCGGCGATAGATGTACAGCAGGTAGTGCGTGTCCGCGCGCGCGTAGTGAATCATCTCCTTCGTCAGTGGACGGAGGCGCCAGTCCGCCAGCTGGTAGCTGTGGACCGTGGCTAACGTCACTGGACATCTCGACACATCATCACCTTCAGCCTATTAACGACCGAGCAATAGGCTAGGCTAGGCTAGCTATAAGGCGACCTCCGTGGTGCAGCGAGTGTGCTGCACTACATAATTATAATTCGGCGGAATTCGGCTCGAGTCTGCTCTGATGGAAGCCTTCGGCTGTGATGCCTAGTGATTTAGGATGGGTTTACTATACCCCTAGTTGGTTAGGCCTCTGCCATCTAAACTGTATCATCGCTTACCACCAGATCAGATTGCCGTCAAGGGCTAACTTGTAGCGGAATAAAAAAAATCCACACTTTGGCACAAGTCTCCTCTTACATAGAAACGAATGTTTCTGAGCTGCTGCTGGTGGATCTTTAACAATTGTGATCTCAAAATAATAACCGGGACTTAAGTCCAATAAGGTAGGGCAACCAGTCTCTTAATTTCAGGCTTTTAGAGCCACTATTTATAGCTACCAACTACCGGTTGCTACTGGCAACAGCCGTGCTTCCTCGTTTGCCTGAATTGATGCAAGGAGGTGACAGCTATAATACCGTGTAGTTTTTGTGGCGTCTACCGGCTCCTGTTCATTTTTTTTTATACACTACAATTTAGCCCTTGACGGCAATCTCACCTGATGGTAAGTGATGATGCAGTCTAAGATGGTACTAACCTGTTAGGGGTATGGTAAACCCACACTCCTAATTGGTTTCTACTTGACACCGTGCCGGAACGCTTAATCGCTTGGCGACACGTCTTTGTCGGTAGGGTGGTAACTAGCCACGGCCAAAGCCTCCCACCAGACCAGACTCGAGCTGGGAAACGAACCCAGGACCTCCAATTTTATAATGCGACAGAGCACGCACTGCGCCACGGAGGTCGTCATACATTTATCGATACTGCTCTCTAAACTGTCTCACAAACTTGTGATTCCTTTCATCAGTGTTTAAAAGCGCCTACTTCCATCACACTAACGATGACTGTCTTGAAACATTTATCACTAAACTGTAAACATATACGCCAAAATGCAAAGTGTGTCCTCTTTAAAGACGTGCAAGACGTTCAATATTGATAACATGTGACGTGACACACGCCAAGGTCACAGTGTACTCACGTCTTGTCGATGTCCAGGTCGCAGTACCGCTTCAGGAGCGCCGCGAGCGACTTGCGCGTCATGTTGAGCTCCCGCGCCGCCTGGTGCGTGTCGAACATGCCCACCACGTACACGCCGAAGTCACGCTGCAGCCACTGGACGTCCATGTTGGCGCCGTGGAAGATCTGCGGCAAACCCATATTGACAACTTCAATATCTGCCGTTTAGAAGTGTATCTACTGGGCAAAATTCTCTTCCCTCGTGGGATACAGAGGTTCCTAGTAAGTGTTCAGTAATATATAGTATACCACGTTTGTTTTATCTAGATTCTAGATGAATGAATTCTCACACACAGGTGATCAAGGTACACAAGCACAGACCCTCAGGGATCCTAAATAAGGGTTTTATTATCAGTAGCTGGTGGCCAACCATGATTCGGTTTTTTAAAAACGTCAAACGAGGTTTATTATTCCGGAATAAAAATCTTATCGACCATCCGTAACGCAAACTATAATTATTTAAAATACTGCATAATCAGTTTAGCTGTGAATCCAATCCAAAAAAATTAGTACTAGCAAGTTAATTTTTTTTTAAATTCTTCGGTTAAGGTAAAATTCTCTTAAAAATTTTGATCGTGAGAAGCTACTCGTGTAATATCAATATAGAACCCAAAATAGATTTTATGTAATTTTTCTACCGTCTGTTCACGCATCTTCTGATTTGAATAAAATGCATATAGCATGGATGTTGGTGGTAGTAAAGGTACACATCCCTTCTACATACAAGTTAACACAGAATTCATTTTCCACCCTTCATATAAGGAGTACTACCATTCTTTATTTATTAAAATAACTGCGAACAGCTGAGCTGATGTCCGAGGCTCCTTCAAACCTCACAGCAGGTCCCGCGCTCACACAGGGACGTGCGGAGTCAACTGCAGTTTATATAACTTGAAAAATAATTGGAAAAAAATGCGATTTTGCTTTGGAAATTTAGGAATGATTGAAGATTTTTAAAAATGTACAAATGAAATCAAAATCAAAATGAAGGTACGTGGTTTTTCTGGAAGGGAAAACACCAACGCTACACGGTCAGACAAAGAGTAGTCTATACTAGGTTATACTTCTTTGATTGATTGTGAAGAATAATGTGAAAAATGTGAATGAATAATTTTTTTGTCTTGAACCTTTTTTGTTCGCTTCTAGAAGCGTAGAGAACTATCGGCTATCTAGACACTGCTAACGCAATAATCACCTTTAGCTGTCTGGGGTTGGTGAAGACCTCGTTCAGCTTGTAGAGATGCTCGCGTAGGGCCAGAGCGTCCACTATAAAGTCGCCCGCCACCGTCGTTATCTGTATGAGGCACGTGAACCCTGCAGGAAACACGTCCACATTGTTTAATTGTGTTATTGTTAGGTTCTTAAAGCACCTTGCTTCGGACGGAATGAGGCAAAATACGGATATCTGGAAGCAATGAACAAGTGAACATTCCAAAACTAACATATATTATTCTAGAATTAAAATAACACTGAAATTGACAAAACGGCGGAAAAAATGGCACTTATCGAAATTCGATGAAATATTACCCTGACCACACGTAGATGAAAACGTGATGTTATTACCATGGAATACAGCTAAAATAAAATCAACTAGCTGATTTTAAAAAAATCTCGTGGAATAGCTACGTTTTTAATAGAAGATTATCCCGTCTCACTCCTCCTGTCCCGTTAAAGTTTCCACCCCATTTCCCAATAGATAATTTAATTTGGAGGAAGTTCGCTATGACAAACTAAACGATGCTATGAACTAATAATACATACCCTATAGCTCATGGAAGCAATAAATAGAGTAATTGAGAAAGAATTGGAGGACGCTTTGGCCACAAAGATTAGTCAAGGCAAAAATTATGAAACATTGTATGAACTGTGTATTATCAAATTCAAATTCAAAATAATCTTTATTCAAATAGTCCTTAAAAAGGCACTTTTGACGCGTCAATAATTTACACAGTAGTTATTTCATGGTGATAACTATATTCGTAAACTTAAAACTAAAGCTATGAGGGTTCCAAACGCGCCCCGGTCTAAGAAGAAGCCCACAACAAACTTAGCCGGGGATTTTCTTTTTTTTCGTTATCACCATCTCACATAATGAATAAAATTAATAATAAGCTATAGTGCCTATGGAGATAGAGCAATTCACACCCAAGCTTTTTTATCGTTTATATAATCCTTAATATCGTAATATGATTTTTCTACAAGCTTTCGTTTTATAAAAACTTTGAACTTATTGATAGACATCTCCAAGATATCAATAGGTAATTTATTATAGAATAAAATACAATTTCCTTTGAATGAGTTACTAATTTTGTGCAGCCTACTAAACGGTACTACAAGTTTACTTTTACTTCTGATGTTCAGTGCGTTACAGTCCATTTTTTTCTTGAATTTATCAATATTTTTATGAACATACATTAAATTTTCATATATATATTGGCTATGCACTGTCATTATTTTATAATCTTTAAATTTATCTCTTAATGACTCTCTGGGACCTAATTTATATATCGCACGAACAGCCCTCTTCTGCAAAACGAATATAGTGTCAATATCAGCAGCATTACCCCATAATAAAATACCATATGACATAATGCTGTGAAAGTAGCTAAAATATACAAGTCTGGCAGTCTCTATATCCGTCAAATGACGGATCTTTTTTTACCGCGTAAGCAGCAGAGATTATGTTAATGTGATAGTGGCTTAATAAATAAATAAAAAACTACATTACATTACACTTCAAACCTAATTAAACCCTGAAACCATGATATATGTCTTAGGGTTTTAATTCATGAGCTGTTTGCTTTTTATTTTCCTAGCTTCACCAGCAACTTCAACTTGTTTATTATGGTTCGAGTAATCCACGGATTCAAGTTTGTTTTTCCAGGCTAAAAACACCAACCAAGGCCTACTCCTAATTTATTCATCAGTATTGGTTTAGCTATTAAGCTGTGCCATGTATAAAAGTTTTATTAAGGAACTAGCCGGGTTCTTAAAATGGACAAAAAGTATCCTCAAAAATAGAAACAATAATTGCAATGCAGTGTTCATCCAAACTTATCTAACAAATGAACTAAAATTCATTGTTTAATGAATGAATTTATTATATACCTTGATAAGATCTGTAGTTATGGTGCTCCAGGTCCACACCCAGCTCCTCAACAGTCTCCAAGTGTTTCATTAGTTCATTGAGCTGCCCTTCACTGGCAACAAAAGTTAACATGGTCTCTTCAACGGGTGGTGGGATTGGCAGTTCTTCGAGTTCTGCTGTTAGCCATTCGGGCCTCGGATAGAATTGTGCAAGTTCTGTCTCATAGGGATGTTCGTATCTGGAATCAAAGGTTCAAATTATCATATGATATTGGTGCAAAAAAAAATTTTTGGACTTGCTTTTTTGTGTATATTTTTTCATAACCATCCCAACATACATAGCCTTAACATTTAATGTTTGATGTTAATTTCTGAAACAACTAGCAGACGCATACTCACCCTATAGCCTCACCATGCTCATTATAGTGTATCTGGAGCGCCAGTGGCTTAATGTTGTTAGGCTTATCAAATATCTTAGGCACCCACAGAGATGTTGAGTTGTCAACTTTGTCCTTAAATAGAAGCTGCGGCAGAATTATATTTTTGCCACCCGTAAAGGTTGTTGAGCCAACCTGCAACAGACAGCGGCAGGATACAGAGAAAAATAAATATCTCAGAGCCTTTTTTATAATGACGTTATTAGCGGTCAAATGATGATAATGCATCATTACTCACCTGTATGGTAGTAATTATGGGATTGTAGAAGTCATTTGGGTTGCTGGGTTGGATCCCTTTGTTCAAGCAGTCAATATTGTTGTTTATACGATCCAATATACTATCATTGGCGATTATGAGTCGCTCAGAGTTGTATTCAATGTCATGCCTGTTGAACCACAGGTTTAAATTATTAATCATAAACTAAATTGACAAAATCTAGTTAAACTCTAGCTGTTACTTGTGGTGTCGAAAATTAGACACTTGAGTTTCTCGATAAATATTTTTTCTCTTTGCTCTTCTAAAATAATATAAAGTACAGCATAAAGCTACTGTTTTTTATTTTATAAAATATAAAAGACCAAAAGTGCTCACATTGCTTACACTCTATAACAAGTTTATAAAGATATCAACAGAAACTGATTTAATTAAAAAACAACACAATATATTCACACAAACATATATGTATATTAATTAACTTTTAAACTTCAGACTATCAATATAGTATTTACAATTGCCAAAGAAAAACTGCATGATTAAAATAGTTGAATATTAACTATTTATAAAATATAATTTGTTCAACATAATGGCATTTCAAAAACAAACAAACCCTTTTTTAAATACAGCATGGGGATGTAAAAAAAAATTTGTTTGTGCTCAGCTTTAGCCACATTGGACACCGAAAATAAAGATTCGCCACATATAAAGAGAAGTAAGCTTACATTTCCGCCACTAAAATATGTACCCAATAAAAGAATTTGCACACTTAATATATAATATTTAACAGTTTAGGCTTGTTTGATTGTTAGTTTGCAGGATCTGAGAGGTATTAGACTTTGCAACAGCGTAGGAAATTAAATACGCCAGCCGCTAGCTTTTATTTAAAAAATATATCAGCAGTACCCATGGCTTAGCAGTGAATTAACAGATAATGAAAATACTATATCAACATTAGCTATGCCTATGCCTATACTATGCTATGCTATGGTGAGGATGACTATCAAAAAATAATTAGCAAATCAGCCAGTCCTGAACATGTTCAGAAACTCATACAATCTCTTGAGCTTCATAATAGTGGATGTATTGTTCTATATTACTATAAGTAAACCAGTGTGTTTAAAAAAATATTAAAATATATTATATTAAAAAAAAGGTGATTACTAATATTCTTGCCATTAAAATAATAAATAAAGTATTAGTGCACATTGCTTATCTATATAAATTTGGTAATCATTTAAATTAATAGATATTAGTTTGAGTAACAAATCTTTTTGGAATATAAATCATTAAGCTTAAACTTAGCTTATAAATGGTTTATTGCTCTCAGTTATTTTAATTCATGTTTTTAATGCCTTTGGGAACAATCTCAGAAAAGATACTTTTGGGCATTTTCTCAGCCTAATGCCCACCTTCAATTTTAACCTATATAGAATAGTTGTGGAATGGTAATATACTTTATCTAGAATAGTAATAGTCAACATAACCTCTTCCATCACTACATTGCAACAAATGATGTATGCAGGTCTCTTAAAAGACCTTGCTCCTATTGCAGGGAAAATAAACACTCAAAAAGCACTCTATTAAAAAAGTAAAAAGAACTTAGGTACAAGGAAACAAATAAATTTTTAAACACAAAAATACAGACTAATAAACAAATAACACTACCATAGTCAGGTGAAAAATTAAAAATAAATGTACTTACTCTCTCAAGCTGAAGGACGGCAGCTCAGTCACAAATATGCTGTTCAGCTGGTAGACCACATTCTGATTGAACTTTTCTGTTACAGTGTTGAAGTCAGGAAGCACTTCATACTTTTTGTATGCAATACCAATTGGTAAACTGTTTGACAGTCTTACTGTTCTGCTCATTGAAGTCAATCCAGACTAAAAAAAGATTTATAAACTCTAACTTATATAATCTTTAAAGGTAAACTTGACAATAGGCAAAATCATGAAAATTAGTTCGTCTTCCTACACTAAAAACCCATGACAAATCTGAGACATAGATGTTGCTTTAGTGGTATAGTTTAGTTACTTTCTCAGCATTATGTTGGTAATTTTAAGTTATCACTTTGAATTTATGACCATCCTTCTATATTATCATGCAATAGGATTGTGCTAAATTTGGTTACATTTTGTGGCCCGGTTCTTTTTAGATCAGTATCACAAATTTGGCCTCATATCTTAAGTTTTAATATACTCTAAATATTTATTAATGTTTACTTCAAAACCATTTTACAGACAGTATAAAATCTATTTACAAAATTTACAGATAAGAAATACAGAAACCAATAAAAAGATGATGCAGACATTGATAGGGAATGTGGGGAATTGATGGGGCATTGGGTGTGAGGTGTAATATGTTGGTCCACAGGTTTGCCTGTTAAAGTCAGGTAGCAAAAATTAGTTTCTTCAAGGCCTTTTGTTAAAACTTTTATAAGAGATTCTTGTGGACCAGCTGTATGCAGACATCACTGAACGCTTTACAAGTTCAATATAATAATGGTTTCAAAATCTTATTGGGCTTGCCGCGCTTATGTAGTGCATCCAAAACAGACAATGTCTAATCTGATAAAGTGTAGCTGTAAGAAAGTTAATAGCATCTTTGATAAGAAGAGTGTTGGCAAGTTCAAACAGCATTTTGAGAACTGTAATAGACTGATACAACTGTCCAATCTTCAAACAGTTTTAAAATTATATGTGTATATGTATATGATCAGGAACTGTTGGGAGTTTAATTTAATTTTTATGTTTTGTATTTTAAAGTGTATTGTAAATGTAAAATTGGGTCTAGTTGCCAAAATAAAGAAATTATATTATTATTATAAAAACCACTCATTTAATTTTAGCCATCCGAGAATTCAGTGATTGCTTTCTGAGTAGGTATTCTATTGTAGATGCCACACAGCAATGGAAAAATACTTGTATATACCCAAGTATATAACAAGTACGGACCTTATTGTTCACTCAATTATATAATGAGTCTCTCAACAGACTAGTGACAGGCGGGCATTTGTGATGCAGTCGACGCAATAATACATTCTATAGAGCTGTTATAGTATGTTATATTTTTTTTTTAACTCAGTACTCCAGATAATATGTACCTCATATGATCTATCTTAATAGGGGTAAATAAAAAATGACCTTTAGTATAAATATAGAACATAAACTAAAGTAACGCCAAATTGTCGCATGTGGAAGTGGATTAGACAAACCCATCTGAGTTAGTTGATCTATCTGCGGTGGAGTCATTTCGATTTGAAATGAAATGTGAGACAAAGATGTACATGTTTTACCAATGGAACAGAAGCAATTATTATATTGTAACCAGTATCGGTTCTTTAAACAGAAATTCATATAATATTTAACTAAATTAATGAAACCCGCTATAATTATTAAATGCGGATATACCCACATTATGCGCGTTTTCTCGCACTTAGTTTAATATTTGATTTCGGATTGCAGCGCGAGAATTACAAATAGCTGGAGAATTTATAACCAAAATTTTTATTGATACATTAGAATCAACTTTTATTGATGTTATATATCCAAACATTTACGAAACACATGTTAACTTAAAAGCAAAGTCTACGTTGAAGGTATCAAATAACTTACCTCAATGGAGGATTCTATATTGGCTGGCAGAAATTCTGGAGCCTCTGGGTTTAAAGTAACGCTCATGGCGATTATCGGATGTAAAATAGCCAACAAGCAAACAATACTACGCTTTATATATTTATTTAGTTAGCGTAGTGTTTGTATCACACTGTGCCTTCTTTGTGAACCACCATGTTGTGACCCAAAGGCAATTGTTGTGTACCATAGACTCACAGAATAAAACTGAAAACTCAAAAGGTGTTTGTATCCTCATGGAACTTTACATAAACTTGTATAAATTTTGAGGACCGTAAACCGATGTACAAAGAGTATGTAAACACTGGAATGGTACTTAATATTCATATTTCGCAATAATTCACCTTATGGTAGAAAATAACATTATTCATTATTGACTCGTAAGTAGATTTATACTATTTGCTGTAAAATAGTGGACCAAAAACTGAACTGGAATGATCCCTTCTCATATTGAGAGGGGACCCCTGCTCCGTAGTAAGCCGGCAATGGGTTGATCTATAATGTTAGTAGGACAGAAAAAATAAGTAAATAACTCCTCCTACGAGCAATTTTTGTAGGAAATAGCTAATGCAATGTGGATTTGTTAAATCTACCAAAAAGAACATAAGGTATCCTTCAAAGAAACCTTATCCTAAAGCGAGCAGGAATTTGTACATAATATTGTAATAATTTGTAACTGCTTAGTTCGATTAGTGGTAAGCATTTTCTAAGAATCTCGAGGTCCTAGTTTGGTATCTCGGGTCTAATCAATCATTTTCTGATGTTAAATATTTATGTCCCATTTAACAGACCTGTCGTACCACTGCCTGGAGAGTACCTATCGTCGATGCCAGTGTCTAGTTTACGTAGTAACAGGCGATAGGTAATATAATTGTCTATCTTAGCCAACCCATATTGGCGGAGCGTGGTATACCCATACATAATATTAACTGTTTACCTATGCTCTTCAATAAGAGATGTTATCAGATAATAGATTCACCACGCGAGAGAAGTGCCCAGCTGTGGGACAATAATAGGCCGAGGCCGAAGGTCATTGAAAATGAATGATTCAATACAAAATTTGTAATAAAGGAGACTGTCGTTGCCGATTCGAACACACCCCTCTTAGCTCTATTTATGTTGCGTTTTATAGAAATGCTCTTAAAAAGTAATAACCAGTTTTAAAAAAGTATAATCTTTTTTTATTTTTTGTCTCATCATGCAAAATATCTACACAATGAAAACCAGTTAGTCACAAAATATACACTGGACAGTTTGTTCATTATTCCACACAAATTCTGTTGACATGGACTTGCGCGATCTGATTGTGGGTCGATTAAATGAATGATTATTGTAATAGCAGCCGTAGCTGTGTGTGTAAATAGGATATCATTTTCCAATTACACAGGTTCTGTTGAGAAGTCACCTTAATTCATTTGTTCAAAACAACAGCTTGTACTCGGGGGTTTTTTTATATCTGTGTGTGAGTGCCATGAGTATGGCTACGCTCACTATATAGGCGCTGAACACGCTGGACTCGTGCGTCCAGTGGTCGTTCGAGCGAGCCTTACACACACACACACAGGTGAGGCCCAACTTTTCGTGCCCACAGTGGTTCACGTCATGGTGGCCAGTGAGACGTCTTGTGCCGCCGTCGCCCCTTTCTCTGAAGAGGTAATGACGTGGGTGGCGGCAGAACGACGCAGACGCGCACCCTCTCCGGCGTCGTAGGGTGGGGCGCACGATCGCAGCTTGCCTCCTGACGAGGAGCTTCGGTTGATGGATGAGAGGCATCCACACTAGTACTTTTACATTTGCCTACATTACAAGTACTATAAGAAAATGGTCATCAATAAAACGAAGTAATTAGTACATCCAAATTTTAATTCAAAGGAAATAATGTTTAATAAAAGACTTAAAGATCTAACAAATAAAAGTTGCATTAAGTTAGTGCAGTTACTGTTTTGTGACACTTCCACTGATAACATCTACCAATGTCAGTATGTACAAAACACTGCTTATCTATTCCAACATTATATATTTATTTTTGGGGCTCCCACACTATTTAAAAGTATTTAAAAAAAATCAAAATAGGATGGAATATTAATAAGTTTACACTACACCTCTCTCATATCAAATTTGGTAAAAAGAGTTGAAACTTGGTTAAACCTAGGGCTTGAAACTGGTTTAACCAATATTTATCTGGGCTTTTTAAGTTACGCTCAGTTTAACAACTTATAAAAAGAAGACAGGTTATGCAAATTATGAGAAATGATTCAAAATGCATACTTACTTAATACTAACATTGTGCATAATCTACCAGTTACTCACAAAAGTGCAAGCTGGATGAATATCTCTTGTGTGATCCCGGGGCTTGCAACTGGTATAACTGGTTCTTTTTCATTTGATTTTGAAACATACCAAAACAATAGCTAGTCGGTATCTTGATCTAGGGTCAAAGAAATTACGTTATAATCTTATAACATCATTTCTTTGGCAAGAATACCCTAAGAGAACAATGAACATCGAAGTCTGCTTATTATTAAAACAAACGCTAACACTGGGTTTGTTTTAATAATAACTAAACTTATTGCATATTAAATTTGTAAAAAAAATAATGAATATTCTCTATTCACTATAAAACCTACAATCTATATAAAATAAAACTCTTACATTATAATATTATTGTTATAAATTCCACTATCAGGACGGAATATTTAATGACAGTAATTGTCAAGTATTAATTATTATCTATACTAAAATTATAAAGAGATATATATATAGTTAGTGAATATGGTTGTTCAGGGTAATCTCCCATACTACTGATCTGATTTTAAAAATAATTTCACCCATAGGAAGTTACATTTTGAGGGGCATAGGCTATATTTTATACCAGTTTTATATTTTCCATCAGCTAGTAATTATAAGATGTATCATGATAAAATTGGGTACATAGTACCCATGATATTGATAGACATAGGCACGTTAAATGTGGGAGATTGTGATTCCAAATTGATGAATCTAAGGAGCCCAAACTTTGTAAGCCATATTATTTTTATAGGGCAATTTCATATTACTCTGACTCCATCATTAGTTCTGTGTTACACAATATATATTTTTTATATTTTGTAATGGTTAATAACACAACTAGTTTAATAAAAGCTATTAAAAAAGAAATACATAATTACTTAATACTAAGATTGTGCATAATCTACCAATTACACAAAAAATTGCAATCTGATGATCTTGTGTGATAGACATATAATAATTAAATGGCTTTGTTTCTATACTTTTAGTGTTAAAATGTAAACTTGTTGTGACCAGGTAAACTGAGGCTAAATAGCCAATTTTTAACATGCTTAAGATCTTAACTAGTCTCACTCTTTGCTAATAAGAGCAATAAATTTAAGATACTATGCATAAGAGACTTTTTGCTCATAAGCCTCTTCCTCATTCCACATTTCCTGATCTGCAAATGTGGTGTGCCTCAGCTTACACCAGCGAGCACCAAATCTTAACATGAGAATGATCACCATCAAAACAAACAGAGAAAGTATAGCTATGGCTGGGTACAACATCAGGAAGGCCATTTTTAAGTGTTTTGTGCAGTTTTTGAGTCAGACAACCTTTTTATGCTGCTGGATATATTCTAGACCTATATATCACTCTCTCTCTGATGTAGCTCGAGGTATTCTTGTGAAGTAGTTAGCGGCTGTCTTGAAACTGAGCTGTGCACTTGTGAGTGTCTGGGAATCTCACGATGCTCAGTATTTTCAGGATGCATATACTGAATATATTGGTTTTGATTCTTGAGTTCAGTTAAGTCCAGAGGTGGTTGCTTGTGAGGAGTCGCTGACCATATAGAAACTATCCAACGGTTACCTTTTGATATCAAAGTTTTTTATAAGAATATTTTTATATATTTATTACAGTCATAGTTATAGTGGTTAATGATAATGTTGCATAGAAAAAAAAAATAGGACTTCACACAATGAAAGACTACTAATTCAAAGTTTTAGCAATGCAACATCACCAGGGTATGCTCTAGTGATGGAGTGAAATTTGTTTTAAAAGATTCAAGCAATCAATCAAAACTTTTATTCAAATAAATCTTAAAAATGCAAATTTGATTTATCAAAAATTTACATTGTAGTGAATTGAAGGTTATAACTTACACTAATTTTAAAACGAAAGTCCAAGAAGAAGCACAAAACTACAAAGCCAGATTTGTTCTGGTGTTATTTTTTTTGCCCTCTGGTAACAACTACAAACATTTATCCACTGTGGTACATTACACCTCATTTCATCATATCCCAATACCCTTTGTATTGCTTCATTAGCTCTTAAGGGTTGTAGAGTGTGATAGCCTAAAACTCTGATACCTAATTCAACAATTAGGCTATCAAACAAAGTCAATTGGAAATCCCAGAGCTTAGCTCAAACAAAAAATAGCAACACTTTAGCTTTAATATTAAATTAGAATAAGTTCATTGCATTGAGATTGTCTTTTTCTCTCAACTGTTTAAAATAGATAAAATACTAATAAAAATGTACCTGTATGTCTATCCAGCCAGTAGTCAGAGTATCTGGAGCAACAGCACACAACATTGAGTATTAGAAGCAAGCCCAAGATGACAGAGCAGATTGCAATGACTATATAGAATGGGGTGAAATCACCAACTTTAGATAGTATTGGATTTATTGCTTTGTAAGTCTCATTTCCTGTAAAGTAATCGTGAGATTCATATGGCGACATAATTTTTTCTATACCTGTCAAAGAAAAGGGGCGCTTCAAACATTTAAAATGTCATAGATTTTATGAAATATGTTATTTTAAGAAATCCGAGTCAATTAAATACTATTAAATAAAACAGTAAAATTCATTTATTTATTTTCTATATCCCATTCAACACATTGTAATAAATGGGTGACAATTGTTTCGTAGAACTTTCCTCGATAACTTCAATCCTATTATAAGTTTAAGATTAGTATCAGATTTAACGGAGATTTGGAGTAGAGCCTAAATAGAACTGCGGCTAGGTACTTTGGATAACCTAATTTTGGCAGTTAGCTTTCTCCACTAGGACAAAAAATAGTGATTATATTATTTCGTAGATATAACACATTTACATTGTAAGTACAATGACTACAAATATAATATTTATTTATATATATAGTATGGGCGTTACCAGTCATCTAATTTTACTTGGGAACTGTGAAAGCGTCATGTAAGATAATAATTTATTTTACTTATGTATTCATTCAAAACATTGTAATTTTATTAATAAGTAATTTATTTTCATATACCTTTGGCAGAACGATGAAACCAATTTGTAGAAACTTAGAATAAACTAGTCGCAAAAATAACGTACTTAAGAAGTAAACTTTTTGATTGAGACTTGATAGTTGATTGGGTGGAGTTTACACCTATTTTTACTCTGTGGTTTGAACTTTTATCTGGGGTTAGGTGTCTAGGAAGAAGCCACAAATTTCATATCCTACCTCAAAAATTATTTGTTTATTACATAGTAATTTGTATAATTAGCTTGTTTCTAGATTTTTTTTTATATAAAACTATAGATATATATGTATATAAAAAAAAACATAATCCTTTTCCTATCCGAATATTAAAATTTCTGGCGTTTCATCTAAATAAATGGTTTCCCTAACTTCAATTCTCCATTGCTATAAACTTGACATTGGCTCAACTGTGTAAAGTCATAAAAAGAGAAAAAAAAATGAAGCCAACTTTTTTTTTCGGGAGATAAAAGGAAATACCTTACCCATTTAAAAGACATCCATTAGGTACCTACGTACTAGTAAGCAAAATTATAATATTTTAAAGTCTTGCCTTTCAGAGTTTCCAGGTAATTTAAAAATAGTTAGTTTTGGATGCGTTATTGACGAATTCATGCAACCAAAAACAGCACAATATATCCTACTCGTCATATTAAATACGTACTTGTACTTGTGTTTAATGAAAGAACCCCCCGGATATTGTTAAAAAAAACAAAACAGTCCCGACTGTCCACATGCCGCGCGCATGCCCTCGGTTTGTATGAATTGAAATACTGTATACATAATATTACGGTGGTGAGGATGTAGAAGTGAATAAACGGATTTTGAAAATTAAGATAAAGCTTCGCACCTTGTCTTATACGGTGTGCCATTCTTTCTCAGTACCTTTTTTCGACAGTTTCAATTCTTTTTCTTTTTTTGGTTGTATATTGCCGTGCATGTGCGGCTTTATTTATATGTCGTCGCTGCGCGTGCGAATCCGCGTAAGAGCAACTTGTAAAAACCGCGTATTTGCATTTTCATGATTTTACAGGAGGAAGAAAAAACTTAATATCTCAGCGATTTCAACTGTTATTACCGACTGAACTTAACAGCTAGTTCTTTACAACTTTCTTTATAGGAAAATAACATAAATTAACTCATAGTTAGTTTGGATTTTGTGTAAATCACTTACGCGGTTTTGTTTTAAAAATAAGTATTCTTTTTTTAATAGGTACGCTGTTTTGCATTAAAACTATTTAGTTAAAGGTTGTATTTATTCTTAGAAAAATCAAATCGAAAACACTGTAATCTACAAATATATAATGTATTTATTATTTCATATATCGTAATCAGTTTGCAAAAGGATATAACCTATTCATAATTTTTACTAGAGATCTTATTACAAGAGTTCAGACTTCAAAAATCAAAGACGTAATCTCCCTTGGCAATGGGACAAATCATCTGAAAAGTGGAGTTTATATTCTATGATTCCATTCGGATTATATCTCAGTGCTTTTAAATCCATAACACAATGATCGGCTAGGTCTTATTGATTCATAAATCAGGTAATCTTAAGGACTCAAAGTCTTTAAAAAACGTACAATCAGGTGTAATAACTTCATAAGGACTTGGTACTTTTCTGGTCACCTTTGTTAATGTGGCCTCTCAATCATCGAGTGGACTGAATCAACTTCCATCTGCGTGTGACCTTTGTCCAAGTATTTCTGAGTTATAACTTAGTTTCTAGCCAAAGCCAAGTGCAACAACGCTACAGTACAACATTGTTTCTATTCTGTGCTGTAAAACTATCTGTAAATAAAACAACAACGTTGCAATCTTTATTCAGTAATTTAGTTTAATCTACGAAAGAAGACGCGTAAGTAGTGGCTTTTAAGTCTCATCAATCCAGTAACACTCGACTCCGTTATTACCAAGATTGTACACAGATTAGTTCACGGCGAGTTTCACGGCCTTTATTTTAGTTTTAAAATAAAGGCCACTGGCATTGAGGAAAGGACAAAGTTTGGCTCCCCGAAGATCTGCTGTTAATGCATGTATGATTTCTTATGTGCTAATTCTTTTTCAGAATGTTCTTCAGTTCTAGCTAAGTCTTTTTGTTTGAATGTTTAGCATACTGTTCATCTGATAAATTACCAACTTTCTGAGCACAGCACTGGTCGCAAGCATCATTTTTTGGTTGAAACAATCCAATATTCTCCTCAAACAAAACGCTTTCAAATACGTTTCTAGATGCCACAGCATTATTTTTTGAAACAGAGTAGTCGTCATAGAGACGAACCTATCATACAACCAAAAACAAGTGTTTTTGGTTGTATGATAGGTTCGGAGTACAACCTTGAAGTAGATTGTCTGCAGTAACGGACGGTAGTTTCGGTAGTGCAGTTAAATATTTTTTAACACATTCAGGTTCCTTACTATTTGTCCCAGCTCCAAGCCAATAGTTATTAATAGAGAACCGTTTGTTCTTTTATATACTCGTATATGTCTCCAAAAACGTTTTCAAGCAAACTCTTTCTTTTTTATCATTAACTTTTAGATAGTATATTTTAGTGTCACTTCGTCTTAAGTTTGAGGTCTTGGTTTTTCTATATGTAGGTTATTTATCCACCACTGAAGATATGTATATATTTTTTCTTACCAAGTCATCCTCTGTCAATTTTGAACAACAGCCTTTCCACTGAAGCATTTTGTTGACACACGATGTCAGACAAAGTTATCTGTGGTATTAAATTTTGAGTCTCAGACCAAGTTACAATGTTTTAATTAATATCTTGGTCCTCCATTCTTTGGGTACTTACTTGAGAATACAAGGTTTTATCTATATATAAGAAAAGAATAATCATGACTTTCAGTAAAACGCCTATTACTTAACAAAATAAATAAATCAAGCTGTTTCAAAACCAAGTAAATACTTGTTAGGGTTTATATTAGGGTTTGTATTAGTCAGAACCATTATATTAAAACAGAATTACATGTAATTTAAATATTCTAGCATGAGCACATAATAAATGAAAAATAATAAACACTTAAAACATACTTACATGGTAGTTAATCACGGCAAAAAAAAATATTTTCGAGGGCATACACTAATTGCGTTACATTTTCCTCACGGTCGTAGTAAATACGCGCACTTGCTTCCAATTTCAGGCCTCCTTTTTTTCCGCAGTATTGTTTTAATAGTATAACTGACGTTTATCACTGTATAAATGAAATCAGGTGAAGTCTAGCATATGCAGAATAGCGTTTAGAATCCACCAGCACAATATCTCAATTTTGCGCGTTTTGCTGTTACGCGGTATTTACAAACTGCTCTTACGCGGTTTCGCACGCGCTGCGACGATGTATATAATCAGAGGGTTCTATGGTTTGAGGTTTGGGTAATTAAGCATATTATATTATTTGTGTGTGGCTAAATCTTCATACTTTGACTTAACTCAGAAAAGATTAGTGTTAAAATGAGAGGGACTTATGCTAGTAAGACTAAGCTCGCTTTATAGATATCGGCCTATGACTCTGCAACAGTATTATAATAACAACAATACTAAGAGGTCTGTATTTTTCAACGACGGCGATGATTCATGCATGCAGCATGCAATGTTTATATGGCCGTTTACAGGTTTAAGTAGCTCATGCATAGTTGTACGAGTGAGTACATCTGATCAATCTGTCACTGTCCTTGTAATTTTTTAAATAGATTTTATTATGGTCTGACCTCAAGTCATGTACTACCGTAACCGTCATAAGTACTAAAACGGCTCCCCATTTTTGTATTCCATAACTTAATACAGGATGTATGTGATCAAAGAAGATATGAACACTTAACATTAATTTTTTATAATGTTAAATTAGGTGGATTGTTTCTTCGCATTTTATATGAGATTTTAATCAAAATTTAAGATAAAAAATAAAGTAATTTTACATTTTATTACAGCATATATGTGCCATAATGTAGGATGACTTTTTGAAAACTTGCAGTTAGTGACATGGTAAAAATAACGCGACAAGTAATTTTAACGCGGTCCTTTCTTATTGTTAACCGGACTTTGCCAAAAGAATTGTGAAGAGACCGAAACAGATGAAAATCTGATATGCGAAGTTGGCGGATGCATTAACGACTCTCGGCCAAACTTAGAGTGGCTCTAAACGAGTGGCTAAAGTTATCTTTTGTTGTTGTCTTGGTCGTTGTAGTGGTCAAAATTCCGGTATTGAAAAAGCTCAACCCTTTTTTTGATTTCTAACTCACACATTCATCTCACTGAAACTGCAATTTTTTTCTCGACTTGTGTTGCTTTTTTCCTTTAACATTTTTAAAATCTAACGAATTACTTCCTTAGATTCACGGAAGGAAAAATAAATGCAGAGAAAATTAAGAACAACATTTTAATTACCTACCTATATATTTATTTTTTATTAAAAAGGTACCTAATACCGTTTTTAATGTCATATAAAGATACAAATATTTCAGTCAAAAATAGATTTTACTGCAAATTTATACAAAATATAATATGTAAAAAGAATTTCCCCCTCAACCCTTGCTGATATTTAAAAACTCAACAAGGGTTGACCAATGGTGTTCACCCTCACCATGCATTTTGGCAATGGTTGTTGTCTGAATAATTCAAAGTATATTGTTACTAGCTACACCCCGGAGTACTTCCCGTTCCCGCGATAATAAGGGGATAAAAATGTAGCCTTTGTTACTCGCTAGTGTAGCTTTCCATTGGTAAAAGAATTTTTAATATCGATTTAGTTGCGTGAAAGTGTAAAAAACAAACAAACAAACAATGATCTCACATTCGTATTCATAAAATGACTTAGGATGTTGCAAACTTACTATATGCTCTATAATCTATTTGGTTATTTGTCATCGAATACAGACAAACATAAGTTTTCAAAGAAAGAGATACGCTTGCTAGGCTGGTCAGAACCAAAAACTGGTTTATATTAACACTTCCTCCACTACATTAACACCTTCTCAATCTTACGGACACCACGCACGCATACCAAGTACCGAATATAATCATATCTGCTTAGATCTGCCTTTAATATCTTTTAATAAAAAAATTAATATTAACAAAAATTTAGACATCTTAGTGCACCAACAAATTCTTAAATTCACACATTCAAATTATTTCGTTGATCAGATTCAGTTTTTTGTTTGTTCTTGTTTTTTCTCCTTATTATTATTGTTTTCCGCCTATTCTATTATTTTTCTTCCCAGTTGTTTTTCTTGTTTTATTTTTTTTCTATATTTAATTATTATTATTTCTACTTGAAATCTTGTCATCATCATCATCATGATCAACCCACTACCGGCTCACTACAGAGCGCGGGTCTCCTCTCAATATGAGAAGGGTTCGGCCATAGTCCACCACGCTGGCCGTGTGCGGATTGGCAGACTTCACACGCCTTTGAGAACATTATGGAGAACTCTCAGGCGTGCAGGTTTCCTCACGATGTTTTCCTTCACCGTTGAAGCAAGCGATATTTGAATTTTTAAAAAAAACTGAAAACTTGTAATTAGCTTTAATTTTCTTCTGTTCTTATCTATTTACTTTTTCTATTAGCTGTAAGTTTTCTTTGTAAAATAATAAAAAAAAAATTATAAAATTGCCCCTATATTCCATACATTACAAAATGATTGCGCTGGCATCCTGGACATATCGTAGGCGAAACACAAAGACCCCGCCTCCTATCCAAAATGACCTGCAGCAAAACAATATTACGACGCGACCGCCCAAAAGAACCAAGAGAGCTGACCCGTTTCTGGCATTAGGCGCAGACCGATGATGAATAATGATTAGATGGGCTCTTTTCATGGAAATAATAAATACTCCGTTATTGGTTCTGTATGCGAGCGAACCCTTATAAAGTAGAAATGAAACCATATATTTTATTGTATATTTTTTTTATTTACACAGATATTTACACCATTAATAAATAAGTAAAAAAAGAAAAGAAACAACTCAACATACCGACAACAGGTCTCGACACAGTCAAGGAAGGAAGGTCGTTTATTATATATTTTTAGTTTTAAGCTTAGAGAGTACAGACTATAGAAATCTAATAAAAGAGGCTATATATAGGATGTATTTCGCGCGCTACTTTCGTCGTGATATTCAGGTGAGATGGAGCCGCGGCGTCTCGTCTGCGTTCCCAGCGGCGTTCACGAACAATGGTGCCACCAACCACCATGCGCATCCGTTTTACTGAACACTTATAATAAACTGGTAGTGGTTACTAGTTTATTTATTAAAAGCTGTAAAACATAATAGAAATGTGACACCAGCGATCAAAGTGAACGCCCGCACTCGTTTTACTCGATGGAGACATAACACTTGCGCGCCATTAAATTACAGCCCTCCTTTACAACATAACATAGTTCTGCCATAAACTATATATCTATAATAGAGATACATACATACTTAACAAAAAATGCGAGCACCTGATATTTCATATTCTATATGAAAAAATAAAGAGCAAGGTAATATTTCCTACCTAACAAGAACCGATGTCCCCTCAAATGCGAGTATCGGCGAGTATTCGACGGGAATTTAGTTAGTATAACAAATACTATTAATTCGTCACACACAACTAAAACGAAATGTTAACATGAACGTCAAAATCATTTTAGAACTGTATATTACCTATAAAATTTTTAAGCGGTACCTACTCCTTATAAGGGAATGGCTATAACATTTTAGAGTATATTACATAATTGTACGAGCTCCAACGCTCTATCGTTTCACATATTCGTACCTTGACGTTATAAATATACATAAACATTATAATTTGGTGACAAGAGCTCAACAATATTATTAGGCATCTAATATACTGATGTACGCGATGCGGAATTTATAAAATGTTTTACCATTATCAAATATACGAGTAAGTGGGTATGGTAATATTTTCAATAATATTTATTTATTAATGTTTTTATATTATTCATAAATAACATTATGTCGAATAACTTTTTCAGGTGCGGTAATTTGAAATTATTTCTCGTGTCGTTTTAGACTTTATCATTCATTATAAGCAGGATCCTCCAGTAGCCAATATTCATAGCCAATGTACCACCACTGTAACTCTTATTGCTTAGTGCCTAGTCATCGTGCCGGTTGTTATGAGAAAATCCTACGTGGCCACGAGATAAAGTGCTAAGGTTAATGTATAATCAATTAGTATGGGGACAAATATTAAAAAATCAACCGCGCCTACCTCTGCACCTCGGAGAGCACTTTCAGCCGTCGTTTCCGGTTATTATCACTAACATGTGAGAATAGCATTTAAGTCTGCCAATTCTCTGATGGGTTATTCATTACGCACTCCTAAAAAATGAAACGCATGCATTACGAAGGGTAATACGTACTTCACCAATTATATATCATGCATTACTATTCACTTATTCATTAATCAACTAATCAGTATCGTAGATAATCAGGATCATGAACTATTAAAAAAAAATGACTACAATCTAAAAAATTAGAAATTTCCAAAACTAGCTTATTTCAAATGTTCTATACAACTTTAAGAAGCGTTTTTTAATATGTAGGTAATTCGCATAAGGATTTAATTAAATAGATTTTATTACGCATTCGTCAACACGTCGATTTTTATGTATACAGGTTAACGGGCCGGGTTTGATTATTTATCTGAACGTTACAATAATCAGATACTCACAAAGTACAGTGGCCACTAGCACCGCAACCAGTCGCTCTACCAATAAATCGTTGTACAATTAGAATACTAATCTGGTGGCGCAACTACTAATACGGCTAAATGAAGAGATGTGAGGGGCGATGTCATTCGCACGTTCCTGTTGACGGACATTCCTGATCCCAATCCTGCTATTATCAATTGTGTTTTTGAGTGACGTTTTAGAGAGTAGGTACATAATGTTTATAAAAAAAAAATGTAATAAAATTTGTTTAATCTTCTTCTGTGATGTCATCGATTAACCATTGACACACAATTGTAGCAGACTTTAGGCTCTGGGGTCTTCACTGCTTTCATTCTCCTAGTAAATCAAGACACCACGATGTGGCGACGTATGTGGGGTTTTTCACTATTTTGGAAATTTCTAAACAGTCAGAGTATACACATACAATGGTTGTTTGAGTTAAACCTACAGGACTACGGTTAATGAGATTCGATAACGTTAATAAAAATAAGGTACTAATTAATTAGACTTAATTGTTATTATCTTTGTTGCAATTCAGCTGGTGACCTGAAACAAAGAAACTATAGTTAGATACACAACTTGAAAACCAATGAAATACTGGCTGGCCGATGCACTCTGCTTTCCGCACAGGAAGAGTGTATGTGTACAACATATTATTATCTGTTAATCAGTTTTTTTCAAGAGTAAATTTACATGACATTAGTAAGACGGATTTACTTAGGTACACTCACTTGATGGGTACCCAAGTAAAACCGCGTGCTTGTAGGATTACTTTTGCTACGTTATAGATAATTTATCAATCAGGAAACAATCAACACTCACTGGTCATTGGACTGCTTGCCGGGCCACGACTGGTGTCCGTCGAGGGTCCTGTTCACTGCAAATCAAACGTTTTTACTAACAACATGGATCCTATTAAATAGTCCTATGAACTAGGTCTGAGTAACTTCGTCATTTTTATAAAACGCAAGCTTATAGAAAAAACCTTTGCTTTGGAGAATTATATAAACGATAAAAAAAGCTTAAAAGTTACTCTAATTTCATAGCTAATTAAAATGTAAAATGATGAAACCAAAAATAAAATCCGGCTATGTTGTTTGTGGGCATTTCCTTGCTCCTGGTAGCGTTTGGCACCCTTCCAGCTGCAGTTTTAAGTTTTTTTCCACAACTGACCGAAAGTACATATCAAAAAATCTGCACTGACGGGCACAGTGAGCAAGAAAATAAGATTTATTACAAATCCTGTCCACCTAAGTGTAGGTATGATTAATATCAGAGCGCGTGTTTCGGCGCATACCCGTTTGTGCTTCACGGTGAGACACCGGCGAGTGCGCGGTCGGTTCTTATCGTTCTGTGCTGTGTGACCGGACGCAGCGGAATAGTGTTCATATTAAGAAAATACGTGACGTAAGACTCGAGAAAACGATCGCTTTATAGATGCCTGTACTAGGATAACATGAATGAATATGTATATTGACATTCGTATAATGGAGAATATTGAAATTCCTACGTAGTGTGTTAAATGCATGCGCCGTCCCACTCAGTCTGTTACCGTGACAGTCACTCTTTGCTATATTATAATCCTTTGTAGAAATACTATGCATGACGTCATGTCTGAACATTTGGAATGTTTGTACTGCGCAGCTAAGTAAACACTACCACATTGCTTTGAGTAATTCGCAACTGGCTGAATTAGTCAAAGCAATACATTTAGGCTTTCAACAAAGCGACGGCTCACTGATGATGATGATGCAGAAGTTCCGCAACACCTGTATTTTTTTTAAATATAAATATCTTACTTCCATGTTGATATGTTTACCATAGTATTGAGACTCTAATATATACACGTTACTTCTTTTGTTTTTTCGGTGGGCATTCCGGTCGCCTAACAGCCGGTGAGTCACACTCAAACGCCCTGAAATGTCACTGGCCTCTTGTGGCATTTCCGGAGTGCGTAGAGTTATTTTTTTACCAACGTAGAAACAAAAATATTACCTACTTATTCACAATTTTTTTCCACAGTATTCGCCCTACCGCTGAATGAGTGGATATTACTGTCATTATGATTCGCCAAGCATATTCTATGCAATGCAATGGTGTAACATAAAATCGCCAGCTCGAAAATATAATCAAAGATACGATCGCGCTATGTTTCGATTAAAATGATTTTGCGGAGCTCCTCTTCATGGCCATTTTAAAGATCAATCATAAAATAAACAAACTCAGATACACTGCTGCACAGAGGATTATGACGCGGTGGGACAGGACGGTATACTTACAGCTTTTTCGGTCGGCGAGCCTGTTCCGGCGGCGGTCGCGCGCCAGCGGCCGTCTCTTGGACGTCGCGCATCGGACCAAACTCTCTATAATCTCATCTTCACCACTGGAAGTACAGGACAGCATTTTAATAACTACCATAGTAGAAGGTTCATTCGTGATGGCTCGCATGGTCCGTAACATTAATAAGTTGACCATACGAACTATGACGCTGTTAAATCTAAAGGGGCAAATATGATTAGGCATTGTGGTTATTCGTCAGGAATTCGTGTTCATTAGGGTTACTACAAGTTAGCCCTTGATTAAATAATTGAAATAAAAAAAAGGTTTTTTGTCATAACATAAGATTACTTTAAGTGATTCTATTTGCAAACAGATCTTTACGCGGCTTCGTATCGGAACGTTAAATTGATTGGCTTATTATTGTTTTTTTTTGTACAGACTTGTCGGCGCTATTGGAATAGACTACAGTCTCGCTTTCCGGTAGCACCAAGACACTCACCACCGCCTTTCCTAAGTTATGCGCCGTTCAAATTATGGACAGTTGTTTATGAGATATCTTTCTTCAACGGTGGTGGAAAACATCGTGTGGGAACCTGAATGCCTGAGCGTGTGAAACCTAAACCGCACTTGACCAGCATGGTGGACTACGGCCAGGCACCTGCTCATTTTGAGAGAACATCAGCACCCTGAAGTAGGCTGGTAATGGGTTGATATTGATGCTCAGTAGCACAGTGACAGCGGTGAACTCACTTATGCAAGTGCGTGGGCTGCGGCTTCCGTCTGTCGGCGAGCAGGTCAGCGTCCGCGTCACTCTTCAGCAGCTCCTTGAGGGCGCTGTCCGCAGTGTGCTCGCCGCTCTTGTTGGAGTAGTAGCCAACCTGCCGGAATACGACGCCACCACTTATATTTGTTCACAATGCACGTGAGGCTCGCTTTCTGTCTCAAACGCTCGAGTTTAGATTGGATCACCCTCAAATCACTAATTTCACTATGTATTTTGCATTTTCAACTTACATGCTTCAAACATAAGTTTGAGTGTTTTTTTTTTATTCAAATGTATCGTATTTTTATATTTATTGCGGATGTATAGTACTATTATAATTTATGCATATTTTTGATAAGTATTTGTAGAAATGTACAGTTTACCCACCCATATCTGTTTATCTATACCATTTACTTGATGCGCCTTTGGTCGGGTGGAAAAAATCGCTGTTTAGCGACAAAATTGCCAAATCGTACCTTCTATCTAACCGCTCATATCAAATATAAATAAGCTCACATAAATTAAGCACATTGTTTCAATAAGGCATGGAAGTATTGCAATGGAAACCTAGATACATAAATAAATTGATTGCTTATGATTACGCAGTACGTGGAAGATAGAGACAGATTATCTTTTAATACCGGCGGTGACATCAAATCTTAACTATTATCTGCTGCTGCGAGTACGAATGTCACTGCAAAGACGTACTTTCGTTTTCATAGGCGTTTTTAAGAAAAGTACGAAGTTCAAACCATTCGAAGCTCCGAGCTAATGTAGTATGAAGAACCATAACTATTCAAAATGTAACTCACGTCAATGATCATTTTCCCCCTGGTCTTGTTCCGTTCCCGATGGTTGGCTCTCTTCTCCAACTGCTGCAACACCCGCTCCCTCGTCGTCCGGTACTCGAGCGCGAACTCTGCAATCACCTTCAACAGCTCCGCCGGCTTAGTCTTTGATACTTCGGTCGGTGGTACGCCGAGATATAGGAGGAACTTGTTGTATCTGTAACAATAGAGCGGCTCTTGTGACGTAGGATTCGTCACGCGTCGAAATTTGGTATTTGTCATTTCCCCAGCTCTGCACTCTATTTCTGATGAGAGCAGGCGACCAGTGAACACAGACACACAAACTAAATGTTAATATAATGAAGTAATAAAAAGTAAAAGACAAAACGCAATGCCATTTTAGTAAAACAATTGCAACGCATCAAATGGGTCAAAATATAGTTCATCCGGGTTAAGAAAATAGTGATTTCCATTGGATTCCATTCCATCGTTATTTGAGATAGCCATAACGCCATTTCATAACTAAACTTTTTCTCAATATAACATCATCTTTATGTCACTTGTGTAGTGGAGTGTGTGACAATTATTATGCTATTTGCTTAACCGGAAAGGACTTAAGACGTTGTGGTGAGACGTGAATCTCCCACAGCCCCAGCCACATAGCAAAATCACTGCGAGATAGACTAAGTGTTTCATCGGTACTGCAACAGAAATCTACGTAACATGATTACGTAGATCCCCTCATTGCGCCATGAGATTGTATCTAAACATCCAAAAATAATTCGCGTATACATTTCGCATAGCATATTTTAAACAATAAATATTTATTAAATAAATAAAAATAATGTAGAACGAACTGTAGCTCGCAAGAGCCAGCTTTTCAGATTCAATCCATTCTTTGTTACACATTAGTAGACTAGATTGCTACAGGATTTATCGTCAACCTCATTGTTTACCATTGAGGTCTCGCGATGTAGCCACCTTATTAATACAAGTCACAACTGAAGTTTCTAAATTGATCCAGGTGATCTATCGTGAAGAAGGAGAAGAGTGTACGAATGTTTCTTGTAAAAAAAATTACAAGAAACATTCGGGGTCTCGGCGAGACGGATAACTTGACTTTAGCTTGGCATGAATAGATAATCTCCATAGTTTCATATTGGTATGCATAATCTTTACCTGGTCATAACTCGCTTCTTGATGAGGCTCAAGAGTATGATACGCTCGGCCGCGTCGGTCAGAAACTCGTTGATTTTCGTCTTAAAAATCTGCGAGCCGTCGTGCTTGGCGACGCGCTTCATGTGGTCCCAGGATGCCTTGCAGTCAGTCTCCAGCTTCATCAAGTTTACGTTGAGAACATCGAAGTCTACCTTCGAGGCTCGGATAACAGGACCAACCTTTAAGTTGAATTGAAGGGTTTATGGGGCAAGACAAGAAAGGTTATTCATAAAAAATTAATTAACTGTGAATGAAAATATTCTTTGGATTTTTTTTTCAGTGGATTTCCCCATCTTCCTATTGAAGAAAACAAAAACCAACATAGTGCGTATTTTAATATGTTTTTAATCCCTTAAGAGGTTCAATACTGGTACATGAACAATTGCTAATCAAGCTTCGTCTACTAAGACTGCATACCAATATGTAAATAGAAAAACTTTTAAAAACCTCCCAAAAAGGAAATATTGATTACTGAAAAATATGAAACATCAAGAGATTAAATTTTTTTGGTGACCTTCATCTTTTGCGTTCTAATTAAAAGATAGGGTATTTTACCTACATGTACTTGTAGATGAAACTATATTTTTAAATGGCAAAATTAAAAACCAATTGGATATTTTTTATAATAGTGTTAAGCTAAGACTTCGGCCTCCTTCTAGGGGCCGAGGTACCAAAAATATTAATTTCATGTATGTTTTGATGATGTTTTTTATTACCTCGCTGAAGAAATCTGTAGTATCCGGAAACTTTTCTATGATCATTTCACAGATGTGGTACAAGAGGGGATGCTTCTGGACAGTGTCTTTAACCTCCATGACTTTGGAGAGGTATTCCAGACGGAACCCTTTCACCTGGTTGCCGTTTAGGAAACTCCCCACGGACCGCAACGTAGACAGGATCACTTTGAAGGTCTTATTGAACTTTAACAATTCTATGCCTTGCTTTAGGTCCATTAGAGGTTCTGCTATTTCTTTCTGAAAGGTTTTGGAAATTGGATTATTTATTAAGCGCAACGGTACGAATAATTTAATGGCGTATTATTTTCAGGGAAGCGGTGATAGCCTAGTGGTTAGGGCGTCAGCCTCCTAAACAGAGGTCGGCGGTTCGAATCCGGGCACGCACCTCTAACTTTTCAGAGTTATGTGCGTTTAAAAAAAAAAAATATCACTTGCTTCAACGGTGAAGGAAAACATTGTGAGGAAACCTGCACGCCTGAGAGTTCTCCATAATGTTCTCAAAGGCGTGTGAAGTCTGCCAATCCGCACATGGCCAGCGTGGTGGACTATGGCCAAACCCTTCTCATATTGAGAGGAGACCCGTGCTCTGTAGTGAGCCGGTAATGGATTGACCATGATGATTTTCAGGGATAGCCAGTCGCTCGTAAAATTGATCTTAATTGGTCAACCATTTAGATAAGTTATAAGAGTCTAATATTTAAAGTAAATAAAGAGTCGAATCGTAGGTACATATTGTAACTACTATTCGTTTGAAATAAATAAATTGGTACATTGTCGGTTTTCGCAGAGCTTCAAAACAGAACATTACTTGTTTAGCGGCGTGAATATGCCGGCATCAGGATAGGTAGCTGCGGCTAGAACTTATAAAAAGACTAAACCTAGATTCAAAGACGCGCCATGCAAGGGCTTACCACTTCACCAAACATATGTAGTTAATAATTTTACCTCTAAATTATCGAAATCTAGCTTGAAGACCCAAAGCTTAAGTCTCGAAGATAGCTCGTTGATAGAAGCAAGGGTGAGCAGGAACTGTTCCGCGCTACCCAAAGGTAAATCTGGATTAGCGTACTGCAAAAATAAAATGTTTTAATAATTTGTAGAAAACTTGTACGTTTTAATAAATTTACTTTTTTATATATGGTGTATATCCTTTCCCAATTTCTGACTATGAAATTGGAAAAGGATTAATAAAACTTATCGAAAACATTGATTTTTTGCTTTTTTTATGTGGAGCATAACGTAGCGTTATGTTGTTGAACTTCAACTTAGATCCCTTTTTATTCTTTTGTAGTTGACGTGCCTTTCGAAGCGATAATCTTTGACAATATGAAGAAGGCTTTTTAACGATGAAGGCTTTTTAACGAACAGAACGATGGCTGTTAGCATAAATAATGAGGACTATACAAACCTGTGCTTCCTGTATCTTGACCTTCTCTTCCTGCGTAGGAAGCATAGTCAGTAGTTTCTCAATTCCCTCACGGCCTATGACCGTCGCGTCCATCTTCATAATAGCAACTTTGATAGTCTGCGGCGTTGGAAGCTTTTTCATAGCTATGTTGATTGCGTTGGACCGTTTTGTGTCCAGAATAAGGTTTCGCTTTGGTTCCATAAGTTTCTATAAAATAGAGCGTACAATGTTATGAGAGTGATACGGTTAAGAATAAAAATGGTAAACCTGACCATAGTGAGAAAGTAAAATTTTACTTACTTCCTGTAGAAGGCGTGTGTAAACGGAACGGACGCGGCACATGAAATTAAAAAGATAAGAGTTAGTGCTAGTCTAAGATCTTGAATATGATTATTTACACATAGATTTCATAGATGCCGATTTATATGAGAAATCACGTAAGTTTAGTCGAAAGCTTCCGCCTAAACGCTGAGCGCTCACCTTTATAATCAAATCGTTTGTCCTCGATTCAAATAGATGCTCCAAGGAAGCTGTATCTAGACAGATTTCAGGTAAGTCGTCCCAAATAGAACCGCCAACTTTGGCCTTGACAGGCGTTGGCAGAGGATTCTCCTGAATTTCCTTCCAAAATAATTTGACAGTCTTTTTATTTTTCTTAAGTGTAGAATTTGCTGATTCGATTGAGAGTTCAGATGAGATAGAGGAACTTGGTAAATTTTTTGGTAAGCTTAAGAAACATGTAGGTAAAGGAGGGGGAATTCCTAACGGAGGAAGCATTCCAGGAGGAGGAGGTGGCGGCCCATTCGACGCATTTACTGCTGGGAACACAGCATCATCATCAGAATCGTATCTCAGATCGGAAAAGTCCAAGTCGCAAAGATGAAACTCTCGATTCAGACATCCCTTTCGGAGTTCCTCCCAATGCAGATCATTTTCGGACACTTTTATTTCGTGTATCTTTGGGCTTTTTTCTATAGCTGGGCTTTTAATAATTTCTGAAATGTAAAGAAACATTAAGATTAGGATTTAATGCTTAACATTCCATGTGAAGTACTGATAACTACAGAAAAATATGTCAGAATTTACTTAATAATTATGTGATCATAAATAATTAAAAGTTAGATCATCTCAAATTGCTTTCATGCTCGTTTTACCACGACGATATTTAGGGCACTATAGCGAGATTGAGCCTACGAAGAATCATAAAATCTTTATTACAAATTACCATATTTCACACACGCAGCACAATATTTTATCCTGTCCTACAGGACCATATTTTTTTCTAATCTGTAAACATTAATAAGTAATTATTTAAGTACTTAATCAAATGTACCTTTAGATTTCGATTTGGCTAATTCTTCTTTGGCTTTCGATACAATCCCTGCCATATCCGACACCCGCAGTGGTTTTTCCTCTGTAGAAGGGCTCACAGAACTTGTTAATCTTTGCGCTAAGTCTTTGATGCTATGCTCTCTGTGTAACAATATTTCCCTGTCATCTTTCGGTTCAGCAGTAAAGTCCAATTGTCTGCTAACTACTGCTAAAGCATCAGCAGCATTGACACTGTGACCTAATGTACCGTTTTGCATCCTCTGTTTAAGACCACTAGTATATCTTTGGTTTCCTGAATAAAAGAATTGAACAAGTATAAAGCAAATATATAAAATATAAAAATATGAAAGCCATGATCAAACATTCATTGAAAAACTAAAAAAAAAATTGGTTGGAAAAATGTGATAAGGCGAAATTAGTGGGTTAGTAAGGCACAAACCATTCAACAAAATATCTGGAAGGTTCGAAGTTTTCACTCCATTGCTTTCTGCATGTCCGTTCAAATCGTTTCCATTATATTTGGTGCTGCCATTGAGATTACCATTTGGAACATACTCCGCGTATCTGTTAGGATTGCCGTTGAAACTGGAGTAGTTCCTACTTGAGTTATTCCATTGTTCGCCATTATTTTCAAGGTTTCCATTGGCGTTTAAAAGTTCTTGCTGTTGCAATATATGGTGGGCCTGCCTTGCATACCGGTCCCTACGCCTCTTGAGTGCTGTACTAAGTTCTTTGTTCTCCTTGCTATCTAGTATCGAAGGCAGGTGAGTAGGTCTTGCCGGTGCGATTTTCTCCTGCTCGTTTGGTATCTTAACCGGTGTTTTCGCTGTTGATTGTTAGTTAAATGCAACGTATAAGGCTTTAGATTTAAAAGCAAATGCAAAAAAAAATATGGTATTCAAAAGTAGCTCCTTAGTTAGAGAGCATTTTTATAAAATCATCCTGATTTTAAATGATAAGCGAGAAATTTGGTATACGAGTATATGCCAAAGTATAAATATATACCAAATTCACTCGTATTTTTCAACTCTGCAAAAATTTTTTTAGTTAGGGATGGTTAGAATAAAAATGTTCTGCTCTAACTGCGGAACTTGGCTTACATGAGGAATGGTTCAAAGTAAAATTCAGTCATGGTGGTGAATGAAATCCGTCAGTTGACTATTGTTTGTTCAATATTAATAATATATATTTTTTCCCTTCTTAAGGCTCCATTACTTCAATAGAATCAAAAATCAATAGAGTAAAACTGTACAATAATATTTTTTCTTTTTATTGTACTCGAGGTGATCCAAAAATTACGCGAGATGAGTGCAAAGAGATAAGAGATACTACCATTCTTTGTTTTCTTTGCTTACTGCATAATTAGCTTCGTTACGTAAATCTAAGGGGCATTCACTGGAAATTTTCTAAATATTTCAGTCAACTGTCGAACCTTTGAGAAGAAATTTGCATGCAAAAGAACAATATTTCATATCAAATCTTAAACATAAACATTGACCTCAAACTACATGGAAGCATACAATTCAGTACCTTTTTCCTTGTCTTCCTGCTTCTTAGACTTTCTCCTTTCTGATCCTTTCAAATTAAGACTTCTCCTTCGCACTGAGGTGATAACGGACTCATCTAACTGCCTAAAATTTACAGAAAATATACATTTATAAGCTAATATGCAATTTAATATTTGATCGATTCGATCGATCTTAATAGGAAAGTTTTAATACTAGCTTAGCAATTTCAATGCATCAACATTATCACACATGTTTTTCGTTTAATCATATTTTAATTCCTCGTTGACTACATCAATATGTTAACTCCTAGTTCAATTAGTTTAGGGCACTTACTTAAGAGCAGTTCCACTTTCATCCCCATCTTCATACAAAAGCACAGCCTCGAATATTTGTAGTTGCCTCAGCAGGTCGAGATCGGTGCCCTGCTTCGACATGTACAGCTGAACAATATCATCTATGCCTTGCTCTTGCAGGGCATCGACGTGGTCGTAGTACATGTCTCTATCGGGCAAGCTGTTCAAGCACCTATTTATAAGGGTAGTAGCATAGATCAAGAGTTCCGTATCAGATGCGTCCACGTCTTGCAGGATTTTCATGACGTTGAACCAAAAAGGTCTTCCATTTGAACTGTCCACTACAGCAATGGCCTCGATGAGTAGAAGGCAGTTAGTGTCAGTATACTCTACGAATACTAGAAGTAGTTTAAGGGCTGTTTTGACGACATGCCGGAACCTGCTGGCTATGAGAGAATACATCCATTGGATACATCGCTTGTGGTTCATTACGCCGTGCATGCCGTCGACGTAGAGCAGGATCTGTTCGGACAATAATTTATATTATTTCTGATGCCTATTTGATGCTATCAATTTCATCAGTGAATTCCGGAGTTTTGGGATATTAAGTAATTCTTATTAGGCTATTAAGCAAGTAAATTTGGAATATGGGTTTACCATAACCCCTAAGAGGTTTGCGCGCTACCATTTTAGACTGCATCATCACTTACCATCAGGTGAACTGCTGTCAAAGGCATAAGAAAAGGAAATTAAAACTTCTTAATAAATTGTTAACACGAAAAGACTTTCTACTTAGAAAGCAGATTGAATTTAGTAGCGCCATCCTCATCGACGGGGAAGGGTAGGAAAAGGACAGCACTACTGAATTCAATCTGCTATCAGCAGATTTTGAATTGGATTGATTATGAACATCGGCCGTTAGCGTGCAAAAGATAATCCATCTCTTTGACGTAATAGTTGGGGGGCGAGTGCGTCAGCGGCGCAACTAGATGGCGCCTATGGTTCCACCAGACATGGGTGATAGATATTTTTTCGGTGAGATTACATATATTTAATTAGATAAAAGTCTCACTTGTCCAAGAGCTCTTAAAATGTAGTCCAGGTAGTTGTGTACAGCCGTGTTTGCGACTTGCATGAGGCAGTCTAACCCCTTGTTAGCAACGAACTCGTGTACCAGGTCCTTGTCCGACTGCAGGATCTGCTTGAGTGTGAACAAGGCTCGTCGCAACTCCCGCCCTTGAGAGTGCAGCAGCCGTTCTGTTATAGGAAAAAACTTAATTTATTATCGAAGTTAAGCTACTTTGCCCGCGTACTTGACGAGTGGCTTATTATACGGGATCAAGCCATGGTCACGCCCATGCAGTATCTTAGAGCGTATGGTAATCATCATCATCATCATGATCAACCCATTACCGGCTCACTACAGAGCACGGGTCTCTTCTCAATATGAGAAGGGTTTGGCCATAGTCCACCACGCTGGCCATGTGCGGATTGGCAGACTTCACACGCCTTTGAGAACATTACGGAGAACTCTCAGGCGTGCAGGTTTCCTCACGATGTTTTCCTTCACCGTTGGAGCAAGTGATATTTTAATTTTTTTTTTTAAACGCACATAACTCCGAAAAGTTAGAGGTGCGTGCCCGGATTCGAACCCCCGTCCTCTGATTAGGAGGCTGACGCCCTAACCACTAGGCTATCACCGCTTCCGTATGGTAATGCATTAGCGTAATTAAGATGAAAGACTTAAGGAATGCCATAAGGGTGGTTCCCATATATTTTGTACACATCAGATACAGATCTCCGGAGTATTACGACCCAACGGTCGAACGGTGTGTAGCAGTCAACTTGTAACGTTTAAAGATGCCTAGTTAAATTTTCGTAGAAGCGTAACTAGCATTAGTATTATCAAAAGCGCAGTAATAAAACGCATTTTGAAGTTTTCAAAGACTAAGACTCCATCTAGCTAAAAGTTTATGTGCGACATACAGAGAACGCTACAACTAAAAAGTGCGCGCGCAATCTTATAATGAGTGGTAATTCAGATTGTGCCGTCGAACTGTCTCAAGCCTCATTCATTATAGCAAGTGTGTAGCGTGTCGTGTGTAGCGCGAAACCGAACTAATCGGCTGTTTAACAGAAAATAAGCTGAATTTGAGTCAGGAATGAATTTAACAAGTTTCAAAGTGTTGTGTTGTGCTCACGAATTGAAACCGACGAGTATTGATTTTCCTTAAGTGAACTTCTGAATAAAGTTTAGAGACACTTTTCTTATTTCATACATTAATATTTAATATGTTTTAAATAGTGTGTGTCTGTGAGTGATTTTGTTGTGTTTAAATACTTGTATATTGTTGTTGCATATATAAATTAAAGGAATTGCTGTGCGCAATATTATTGTTTAATTTTTTTAAGTTTTACATTAACAGCTTTGATGCCAACACGAGTAGATATAATAAGCTGAGCAGCTTAGCTATATGCCATGGTGCTAAGTTATATAATACAAAAATGCCGCAATGCGACACCACATAGCGTAGTTAGGTTTTCATTGCATTTTGTTCTGAATTTATTTCTAACCTTTTATTTTATTTAATCTTGCGTACTATTAATTCCAACATAAACTTACAAACTACCTATAACAAATAGGTACATGTCGTTGATCAGGGGGTGAAATATGAAATCACCAATAAATAATATTAAGGTACTGGATCTAGAAAAATGATTTGTATTTCAACTAGATATTGCCAGCGAATTAGTTTTTCTCGGTTTAAAAAAAAACTCTGGAACCGTTTACTTTCCCGGGCTATAAAAGTTTCCTATTTTATTAATTATCGATACTTGGCGCGGCCGTGGGTTCCAAGCACGATAGGGAGTTATTTAAGTTGTAAAAGTAAATCTGCTTAAGAATATAGGACTGAATTTGTAGTCATTAGAAAAGAAATACCCAGTGACGTGTTGAAAATGACCGAACTAAAGCGTTTTCTTCCTATTTCTCAGTCTGGGCAGGGCCTACATAATTAATTGACCAAATTTTAGTAGTAAATTTGTACAAGGCGCTCAAAATACAATTCTTTGTCAATAAGGAAAATTAAAAAAATATTTGGGTATGGTAATTTCGCAGCGTTACAGTATTTAAGTTTATCGCATTTTCAGCCTGGATAAGTTTTACGCAAATGATATGCCAATAATTGTAGATCCAGAAAAGGAATCGTGTCTCAATAATCGTGTCGTAAAATTCAAATAGTTATGGTCTGAACAGGCATGGTAATTATTACAGCTTTTTTCTCTAAATCTCTGCCTAAGCGCAACCTACAAACATGGTTTATATTTAATGAAAAATTCTGTTAAATATTTTTTTATACATTTTTTATAAGTATATATATACGTGTACAAATTTTAAAGAAAGCTTCAATATAAACGGCAATAATAGCGAAATGAATTTTTGGCTCGCGTTTGTTGTAGCGGCCGCGTTTATATCTCAGCCTGGACGCGAAATACAAAAATGGTTTTAAATATGCCAAGATTTATGGATTATTTTTAATGTACTTAGAAACTTGGCACTTTCTTTACAAATGGTTCGGAACCTGTAATTCGTTAATTATCGCTTCTACAGTATTCAAGGCACATCAACTTCTACAAATTTATATATAAGAAATTCCTATCATAGCCCCATCGCGATAGAAACGCCGAACACGACACCACGGTAGGCCCAGGTTCCTATCTGAATCTCTGCGACGTGACTGTTATGTTGCTAACTAAATACGTATACAACAGGTTGTGTCTTCATGTTCTGCCGAAATAAAAACTATCGTCATGCAGCGGTTTTGGTAATAATAATTAACTAAGGTATATATCACTCGCTATGACGGTGAAGCGAAACATCGTGAGGAAACCTGCACGCCTGAGAGTTCTCCATAATGTTCTCAAAGGCGTGTGAAGTCGTGGTGATCTATGGCCAAACCCTTCACATATTGAGAGGAGACCCTGTTCTGTAGGGAGTGGCTGATCATGATGGTGTAGCTCTTAAATTATTTAAAAACATTCAAAATATGTTATTCTGAAAGCAGTAAAGTACATACAGATGGCTACAATACTAATCCAGATGTAACACAGAGTAAGGCCTACAAGGTCATTACAAAAAAACTCACCAGTCACATATACATATATTGTATATCATCACCTTATAACACCATAATAGGCTTTTTAAATTTACTATATACATTCAGCGCACCTCCACAATTAAAGGAATTTTGTATTTTTTAACAAAAAGGGTACATGCCCCTGAACTTCAATAGATCTTTTTTTTTTTTAATGAAAAAGGAAATGAAATTTTTTTCTTATAGGATACGTTCAGAAATAATCAACTGAGCATAAACCATATAGACTTGGGTGATTGTGAACAACAGTTATTTTTAAGGAAATATTGTTGAAAACCATTTATCTCGATAGTTCTTTAAGTAATTAATAATAAAATATTATTATTCTTATAAATAATGCTTCACTAAAATACTAAATTATACTCAATTTGTGATTGAAGACTCTGCTGATATTTTAGATGTAGTAACTCTACCGCTACATTTACATCATTATGTTGGCTACATTTGCGGAAGGACATCTATTTGATTTTTTCTAAATCACTTACCTTTATTTTTTGAAGCTATGAATTAATATTACGAAATTAGCCGATCTATTTCTAAATTATCAGGATTTAAATATTATATGTATATCCCTTAGAAATTGAAGTACTAACAAATAAAGGCTTGCATTTGATTTCGCAACAAATCAAACACCTGGGATGAGGTTAGTGTATTGCGCTCCCACCCAATGCAAATGGGTGAAACCGATCGATACAGCCCAAACATGGCGGGATCTCACTTGTTGAATGCGTACATTCCACATGTGTACATAATGGTTCCGTATTGCAATTTTTGAAGGCTCCCCTGATACCGTCTCATTTATTAAGTATAAAATGAGCCTTAATAAAGTACTATTTCTTAATCAATTTAGAACAACAGAGATTTATCAACTAACAATGGTTATTATTAGAATACACAGCCAAACTCTTCCCGATATTATGCAATAACACAGTAAACCTTGGAACCTTACTTATAAAAATATTCTTTAAAAAGTTCACTTATAATCTCCTAATATCTTAAGTTTAAGATATTCAGTAATAGAGATAAAACAAGCTATACTGTACAAGCGTTACAAGCTATACTATACTGTACAAGCTGTACTGCAATACTGCGTTTCCTCACTTTTGATGCTTGATTCCGGTTTATACATAATAAACTAAAGCTACGAGGACGAGGTTTCCAAACGCGCCCTGGAAGAACAACCTTATTCGGATAATTCTTTTTGTTATAACCATCTCACATCTTACTAGAACAATAACTCTTACCCAACCTATATTATCATTAACATAATCGCTTAAACTCCAATATCACTTGTCTACAAGCTTATGTTTTACTGAAAGTTTTAACATATTAAAAGATATACCTATGCAGGTAATTATTATTTAATTTAAATTTTTCGGTAATATATATTGATATATTACCAAATAATTTAAATTATGTGTATGTATTTTATTTCTAGCAATGTTGATATTGTTACAAACATATTTTTTTAGGCAAGAGTCACCCTCCATTGATTCTTTATCTAGTTTTAAATAACATTGCCTGGAATAGTTGCCTATGTGTGAACGTCTAAAATTAGGTACTCAAAAGAAAATTATCCTGTAGTACTCTTGTTCATCAAAATTCTTGGTTACTATCGAATAAAAACATGAAAGTGAAATAGTCTTTTAAAATGTTTGGATAGGTAATATAAATCTTGGTGCAAATCTTAAGCCTCCTCCTAAAATACATATAAGATTTAATTGCTCAAAAAAACAAAAAAACTTTTTCTGTTGGATATAACCATTTAAATAAGGTATTAATTTCGGCACAAAATACGTTATCGTGGCTCAAAAAAAAAACAAAGATATGCTCTCAAGGACTTTTGAAAGATTTACTGAAGACTTATATATTTGTAGTTCAGCGCACGCGAATATAGCAGGCCGGTAGCGCTTTTGGAAATGAAGTCTAGACCATGTTCCATGGAACTTCGGGAATCGGTGCTTAGGAGCTATCATACACGTTACAAACGTACAGAAATAAAACTCTGCCCTCTATAATGTAAGTGTAGTGTAAGTATAATTTATACATACGTCAGTCTTACTCAGAGCTGATCGTATTTCAAAAATTACTGCAGATACTGATGGCAGAAACAATTCCCAGATATTTTACCGTGGGTCTTATAAGGTTCGAGAGAACAAACGATAGCGCGGGCTAATGAACACCTAGCGCCATCTAGTTGTAGCCGCACACCTCCAGTTCCGAGTCCTGCAGGATATGCCTTGAGCGCATGCGCGCGCGAGCGCTGACGACGCGAGGTACTTGAACAGGTCTAACTAACGAATCCGAAGAGAAGATGGCGAGCATGCGCACTTCAGCTGCAGTCCCAGCGATAAAGGGCTAAAAGGACGCACAGATTATAAACACAGCGCGGCGCAGTTTCCGGAATGACCTAAGAGCCAATCGGTGAAATCTAATTGAAATAATTTTCTTTTCTCCAAAAGCCACTGTTGAGTAAAAGAACATTTTTTCATACACTACAAGTTAGCCCTTGACGGCAATCGCTGAGTATACGCGATGGTACAGTCTAAGATGGTAGCGGACTAATCTGTTCGGGGTATGGTAAGCCCATATTCGTGATTAGTTTCTACGCGACATCGAGCCGAAACGCTAAATCGCTCGGACAACACGTCTTATTTCTTCAGATATTGACGTTTGTTCAATACTAACTGATTCCTGCAACTTCATTTTAATACGACCTATTAGTACTACAGTGATAGCTCAGTGGTTAGGGCGTCCGCTTTAACGCACCTCTAACTTTTCGAAGTTATGTGCGTTTTTAAGACATTAAAATATCACTTGCTTCAACGGTGAAGGAAAACATCTTGAGGAAATCTGCACGCCTGAGAATTCTCCATAATGTTCTCAAAGGCGTGTGAAGTCTGCCAATCCGCACATGGCCAGCGTGGTAGGCTATAGATCAACCCTTATCAGAATGTAGGAGACCCGTGCTTTGTAGTGTGTCGGCTGGTTGATCACGATGATTTAATGTTTATAAACCTACTAGTTGTACTACTAATAACAAAGCGTGCTGAGTGTATAAGTAAGTGATTATTTATAAAATTCTAATTATACACTTGATTTGTAACCACGTTAATTAATATGTTAGAAAAGAAGAAGTGTGAGAAAAGGATCCAACACAAATTGTCCGTCTCACTCATAGGTTGCATTTTGAAAAACTTGAGGTGGAGATTGAATTAAATTTTCTTGGTTAATTACTTAATTTACATAGGTTTATTTTATGTCATTATCCGTTTTGTGTGCACAATAAAATACATAAATATTAGATTAGGTACCTATGTTACAAGAATGACATTGACCTAACGCAACGAGGAACTGCGGATGAGTCCGGAATAGTATCAAACGGATACTTAAGACATATCCTGTTACTTAATCGCAAAAAGGGATCATAACCTTACCCCATTGAAACAAAAACTGGCCGGTCTCTTAACAGCTAAAACATGCCCAAAGAGGCTTGACGTCAGGTAGGCGGTCAGCCGGCAAAAATATGCCAAGGCAACATGCCGTTAAGTTTAAATAAAATATCTAACGTCATGCTGCATCGATCGCGACAAGTGAAATCAACTCACCGATGATGGCGTGCACCCGCACGGACAGCTGCGTCCGGAGCACCAGGGCATTCTTGCGGCTGTAAACAAAAATGAAAAAAATTACTGATACTTCTCTGGCTAATTGGAATTTTAGGAATTGAGGGTTTTGGTAACAAGACCCTCTAGATACCCATTACATGAAATCGACCTAGTTTTTATTTTTAATACGCTCGTGGAAAATTACTTTCCGCTTCGTCCCCGCTAGTTATACCGCATATACTTCTTCCACACCCTGTCCAATGTGTTCGAGAAGGTCAAATTTAAAAGTTTAAAAACTGTAATAGAATTGTACAAACACCTCGAACTGAACACTCTCGCATCCACCAAGCGAACCGCAACCGCCCCCGCCAAGGACTTAACCTAGTCAGACGTAAACTGGCCTCCGCCTCATTTCTTCTTGTGATGTTTGGTCCCGCGGGAATACCAGGATTAGGGATTTCTTAATAAGAGACGTTGGCTTCATTGTAAAACTATGTTAACCACCGGACTGACATAGCTGACATTACTAACAAAAGACATATAAAATATATAGCTAAGTTTTTTGTGGGCTTCTTCTAAGACCGGGGCGCGTTTGGAGCCCTCATAGCTTTAGTTTTAAGTTAACGAATATAGTTATCACCATGAAATAACTACTATGTAAATTATTGACGCGTCAAAAGTGCCTTTTAAAGGACTATTTGAATAAAGATTATTTTGAATTTAATTTGAATAGAACCTACATACGTCACACTTCTACATAACGAAAGCCTAATACATAATTCGATAAGGTTTAACACGACTGCTTGATTTTCGTATTTCACGAACTCAGGATGCCAGCCAATTTCGTACGCGAGTTACGAGCATTACCAACCACACTTTCAGCTACCACCTCTCTGGTATAATATCGTCTCCAAAACCGATGTAAGCCAGAAACCCTCAGGGTTCCGTGCTCTTACCACTCTGAGCCGGTGCTAATGACGACAATATAACTAAACGTACGATGACATCGGGTCATTGGGAACCGGATTCTCATCACATTTTTAAATAGATTTTTCTTAATTTAAATTCCCATAGAGGTTTCTTGAATGCGAAGTAGGTAAGTAATCAATAAAAAATCATAACACACAATATACATACAATTCTGTAAATATAATTTAAAAATATAATATTATATATCATCATGTAACAGTTTATTGTTAGTTATTTATACAATACCATAAAGTATCAGAAATCATTACAATAGAAATGAATCAATATGATAACTATATTTTAATAAACAATTAATTTTTTCTATTGTAAAAAAATCCTATGTTACTTTAAAAACAAACATCCCGAAATTAGCATTTATAATATTAGTAAGTAGATATTTGTTTTTTTTTGTCTGCGGAGGCCTTTAAAGATGCTTACAAGAACATTATTTCAATACACTGCGCACTGCTCAACGTCCGACCCCTCGTTACGTTATCCCAAACATCGCCTAAGCCGAGAATCGGCCTCACAGCCTCTGTGAGGCCGATTGCCGACTTGTGAGGAGGCGCCCTTAGGCAGACGTTCCCTCAGGTTCTTCGAGCCCTAGGGCTCAAAATTTCTTTTGGCAGAGCTTCTTTCCGAAGCTCGCCAAACAGCCCGGTTACGCTGTCGCAACCAATAGGGTTAGCACAGTAGTCAGTCCAAAAAAAAAAAATACACTGCACGTGTGAGTTTTCACTGATTGCAGTGAGGTTTGTCTCACCACTCTACTGAAAGAATTTGAAGCTTAATCTTTACAATAATTTTTTGAATAAGTTCAGTTTGCAACTGACGTTGACGACCTCCGTGGCGCAGTGCGTGCGTTGTCGCATTTAAAAAAAAGGTGGAAGTCCTGGGTTCGATTCCCGGCTCGAGTCTGGTCTGGTGGGAGGCTTCGGCCGTGGCTAGTTACCACCCTACCGACAAGGACGTGTCGCCAAGCGATTAAGCGTTCCGGCACGATGTCGCGTAGAAACCAACTAGGAGCGTGGGTTTACCATACTTCTAACAGGTTAGCCCGCTACCATCCTAGACAGCATCATCACTTACCACCAGGTGAGAGAGCCGTCAAAGGCTGACTTGTAGTGTATAAAAAAAAAAAACGTATTACTATCAATCTACACATAAATTAGAAATAGGAAAGGTTTGTTTTGCTGTTCAGTTGTCTTTGCTTAACACCGAACCCAATGGACCGATATATATAATTCTTTTGCCATTCAAAAGCTACTTTCTCCCAAATAACATAAAATAAAAATATATTCTTGCCAAAGTTGTTTTGCATGCTCAAAAAACTTTTTTTTTAAATGGTGTATTTAAACTTTAAATTTTTTTACCGTTTGAAAAAAGTTTTTTCTATTTTTATAATATTTTAGTTTTAATCCGTAGATACTAATGGTATTGCAGACTTGGTTCCCAAGGTCAGATGCGACTGGACCAATGCGTGAGTTGAAGGCGGTACTCACTCAACCAGCTCGCCAATGTAGTCGCACGCGTCCTGAAAGTCCTCCTGCTCCGATATATCATCTTCTGAATCCAGGGTGAAGGTGTCTCTAGTCTCGTGGCCTTCGACCGCGATCCCCGAGTCGACTGAGCCCTGTCTGATGATGCCGACGACGTCAGAACAATCGCCCGGTCTCGCACGCCCGCCATGGGAACCGTTCACGTTCGATTGCATCTTGAACCACCACTGGCTATACAGGTTGTGGCAATTTTTTCCCCTCTTATACACTCTTGTTAAGCCTAGCCTCCTTCAATAGCGCCAGATAAATTAGTATGCTTTTTTAAATAAATTTTGTTAAATTGTACGCGTGTACTGATTTTTGAGAAACTCACTTATTGACAGCAAATTAGGTTAGAACTAAATAATTTGGGTAATAAATTGACTATGATTTTGGTAACTTCGGCTTATAAAATGTCGACTAGAAATTGTTTATTAATTATTGCCACTGCACTGCCCACTACATCGCGGTAAGGTATCCATAAGCAGAAGCAGGCATATAGGTATGCCAGCAAAGGTCACTGCCAGCATCGGCCCATAGACTCAATGAGGGTCGCTACCTCGCCTCACCATCAAGCTCAACAGGAGTTTTAGCTAAAATCACGGACTTTGAGTGTAATTTCTGAATTTACGCAGGTATCGTTACCGTTTTAACGCTATTAAATATTTTTTTTATAAATAACGTTAAAAGTAAAATTTGTGTTCTATCCACTTTTATCTAGCTAGAAACTATTATTTACACTTTTAGTTGGCTAGAAATATTATTAGATGGAATTTCGGTGGAATGTTTTGACTTGAATTCGTGTTGACTTGAAGTTTATGTTACTCTCGTGGTCCGCGTGAATGTAGGCCGGTGCCGGCGCATCTTGCCAGCATTGATTCACAACTAACAAGCGTCCCGCGGGAACCATACTACGTACATTGATTTCATTGCCGTTTCCCCATCGCACAATTACATACGGCTACACACGTGCAGAGCCGGCACCCCTCTTCGCTTTCGAATAACGTGGTGCGAACATCACGATGGGGTACGATCTCTGGGATTACTCACATCCAAAATATATAGCATCCAAAATGGAACACTCGTCAACGAAACTGCATTTCTTTAGTCTCAATCTCTTACTCTTAAACCTTAAGGCGTGTGTACAAAAACTAGGTAATAAAAAAAATGTTCAAGCAATTACGTACAAAGTTTTTTTTGTGGTCGTGAAATAATGGGAAAATCATTTTGTTAAAAGTATTTTGTATGAGCTATCAAAAATCTCTTCTCGTATTGTATTCTACTTTCCACGAAAAAATATTCATTATTGACCGAATTTAAGATATGTGACTTTTATCTGTATGACACTTTCAAGAATTGGTTGAAATCGGTGGTCTCTAGCTAGGCAAAACAGCTCGTTCTAACCAATTGTTGATGTGAGTAGTGATCTCTCCTCGTCTCTCTTCGTTCTCTCGTTTCTTCAACGCCGGATTTTTTACATATTTACAAAAAAAAAAAACTATCAACACATCGAGGTTAAATAATAACGTTTTGTGCAGAGGTTCAGTTTTAGAGGTTAAATAAATAATCAAGTGATCATCCTGTACAGTGCGTGATCCGTTGCAGTGCAAGTTCATTGTGTGACAGTTTTTGTTGGCGTTTAACTTCGCCGCGAATGAAATGTTCAACGTCACGTGAAAAACCATAAGACACACGGTTTCGCTTGCATCCACCGTTTTCTATACTTTCTATACATTCTTAATTTATTAAAGTCTACGCTTGGAGATGATCCAGACAGTTTTAGTATAATGATCACCGCCTAGTGCCTAGCGTAAGCACATATCCTTTATATGGGTACCGTTAGATACAGGTACTCACTCGTATGTTTTGGTAAATCAATGTTCTTGTTAGTGAAGTAGTAAGTATTATGCGGCGCATTCGGCGGCCGCCCTATACTTACACTATGGGCCTACAAGTTATGTGGATTTCTGTACCTGTATTAAATATTAATCATTGTGATGTTTAGTCCAGCGGGAATAGGAATAACAGGATTAGGGATTTCTTTTATAAGAGACGTTGGCTTGCTTCATTTTAAAACTACAATAACCAAACGACTGCCATAGCTGATATTCGAGTCCCCAGGCTGGGTACACTTAAAAGATCCCATACGTAACAATTGATTAATTAATGTCCCAGGATTGCATGATCTGCAGTCGAAAACATCAACCACTGGGTTCTCAGTTTCCAGTGGTCAGTTGACGCTGTAAACTCATAGAGAAATCGGAATAGCTAAGGCCGTCGCACCATTTCCACACGACAGGAATAGATCGGGCGGATTCACGCGAACATTTTATTTGGGTTACTGTTACGCGTAACCGGGTAAACGTATGCCACGGGCGCTATCGTGTACCAGATTTGTCGAATTTGACTAGTAAGTTATGGATCCTATGTATGTCTGTCTCCTGTGTTAGACATGTGCGCCACGAGATTGATGGGTACTCGTAGATATCTCCACTACTAATTCTCTCGTCTCATCTCACAGAAATAGGCCCAGGCTCTATTAAACTTATTGTCCTAAACTAAAACAAACAATGCCGCACATGGCCAGCGTGGTGGACTATGGCCAAACCCTTCTCATATTGAGAGGAGACCCGTGCTCTGTAGTGAGCCGGTAATGGGTTGATCATAATGATGATGATGAAACAAACAAGACTTGCCTTCAACATTACAACCATTTTGCAATACGCATATCCCGCAGCTCTCAAGTTGTAAGCATCCCTTAGCTAAATTTCGTCAAGAGCAGATATCATATTGTATTACGCCGTGTATCCAAGATATAGCCCATCATCATGTGTACCGAATACCAAAACTATTAATAAATATATGTGTAGATACAAATAATTACACAAACATGCACTTTGGAATATATCGGTTGTGTGGAATTTTTTATGTGCATGATGTGTGTGCTTTGCAACCTTGTAGAATCTTTTTTTTTTATACACCATAAGTTAGCCCTCGGCGGCATCTCACCGAATGATAGGTGGTGATGCGGTCTAAGATGGTAGCGGGCTAACCTGTTAAGGGTACGGTGAACCCATACTCCTAATTGGTTTCTACACGACATCGTGCCGGAACGCTGAATCGCTTGGCGATACGTCTTTGTCGTTAGAGTGGTAACTAGCCACAGCTGCGCCTCCAACTAGACTAGAGCCAGGAATCGAACCCAGGACCTCAAACTTTTTAATGTGACAGCGCGTGCTGCGCCTCGGAGGTCGTCAAAAATCTATCCTACGGGAACTTTACATTTTTCCAGGAATACAAAGCAGTAGCTCCTACAGAGTATAAAAACCAATCAATGTGCAAAATTTCATACAGATACATTCGCCGTTCAGACGTGATTGAGTAACAAACATCTGCTCTAACTTTCGCATTTACAATAGGACCTACCTAGTGAGATTAGTGTTGAGAGGAGGAATAAATATTTGTATGTAGGCATAGTTTTGGTATGAAACTAGGTTTGTGATATTTTAGTAGTCAACAGGGAAGTATCTAAATAGCAAATTGCTTTTATTATCCCGGCGTGGGGGACTCGGGAAGTGATGATGGAGGGTGGATTAAACGACTGCGATGTAACAATATAAATACCTACCAGCCAGCTACCAGCTTTTGGTATACGGGGGGAAAATTGTGCATTTCCTGGAGGTGATTATTTCAACTCGTTACTCTCCATCCGCCTCGTTTATCTAGTAGCTTCATCTATTACCAGGCTCGTGGTTCCATTCCCGGGTCCGAATATCTGTGAGGGTTATTGGGTACCTTCCAGCTTGGTCTTAGGAAATTATGTTAAGAGCTATATATTTTAAGAATTTGTGTTTCAATTTTGAGCTTTTCTTTTTCTATTATATTATTATCCGTGGAGTTCAGATGGACAGATAAGTCTACCACATTAAGACAATATAATTTGCTGGTTAGTGTTGCTGAATATAAATTCCCGCTACTGTTCTTTTTGTAATTAAAAGAAACTTTCATAATTTTTTTTAAATATTTTAGTGAGTACTCAAACCACACAAAATATATACAGACAAAACACACCACAGACCAAAATAATATTCAAGAGTGGCATGTATAAATTGTGCATCCTTCTTCTGTTCATTACTTTCCTTTTGGGTGTTGTGCAAAATTTGGCTAAATGGCCCATTTGGCATCTGCTGAAACACATGCAGCCCTACGTCATGAATGAAGGCTTGTTCTTTGTTATATTTGAATAATAAGTAACAGTTCTGCCTCTGGGTTCTGATGACTTAATTTCTTGCACTAGCTTACTATAATCAAGGTCTGTATGTATAATAACACCTGAGATTTCAAGCCCCGTAATCAAAGGTTCATATAAATCTGGTAAGCCGGCCAATATCAGTGTGCTCATTCATTATTTAAATCCATTGTTTGAAAGCTTGTTATAGTTGTAAGTTATGATCATGAAGACGTAGTCTTATTTAATTTTAAAGATGCAGAAAGGGACCTCCATGATAACAGTGGTTTCATCAAAAGCCTTTTCAAGACTTCTATACATGCTTTGCTGTATAATTAAGAGGATCTAGTTTTAGTAGCTATCAATTTTATTCTGGCTTTAGTTTTTGCTGGCATCAATTAGTCTGGTACTGTTGTCCTAAACTCTAAATCTGAAGGTTTTGTGATATAGTCTAGCCCCGTTACTTTAGTTAAACACATTCACTAAATTACATTACCTACTGGTTTAGTGTTCATCAAGTATGGCCATGCCACTGGGCGCTGAAAACCCAACGCGAACAAATTCAATGTTAGAACTTCTGGGTACTTCGGTTAGGTACTTTTTAGCAAGGGTGCACCCTATTACTCAACCACTTTCTGCTGCAGCTGCGAATCCAATAGTTATGGTAGAGAATCTCACTAAGAAAACAATTGGTTCATAATTATATTCGGAGAGTACTGAACATTTAAACTGAGACGGCGGCAGAAGGAACTTTGGAAAAGGGTAATGACAGAAGTAAGACAGCCAGACAAAACATATTATACCATATGATCATCATATCTGTAATCTCATACATTTAGTTTACCTGTAATCTCATCATCCAATTTTTAATAAATAACGTTTACAAATTTTTTTGTATCTACTCTTTGTAGGTAGGTAAATTTATTCTACGGCTCTGGATACAAGTCCTGTATGGGGTAGGTACCTTTTATTTTTTTACATATCATAATAGGATTTTTATATAAGCTTACGTTTCATAATAACTTAGTAATTTTAAAACATTCAGCGTCTTTATACCTACTCATTACTCCGTCCTATCTTAACATGACATGTTCTTTTAAAATGTCATTCTACATAAATCATCATCATCATCATTACCAACACATCATTGGCCCACTACAGGGTCTCCGCTCAACATGTCAAATGTTTTCCTGCACGCAAAGCAAGTCATATTAGGTATTCCATTTAAAATCGTTTCAATTAAAAACACAACACCGAAAGTTAGAGGTGCGTGCCGGGAATCGAACTAACGTGCCCGGTCCGAAGTGTTAACTACTAGGCTACCACAGTTATTCCCACATAAATACTTCAGGCGCAGACTACAAATTAAAATAAAAGTTTTTGTACATGGATATAATACCTAGTTAAGCCTACTGGTTTGGCAAGTGCGAGGTAGGTACGAGAATTAAGTAGTGTTTGAACGACTCACCTGTCTTGAAGGCCTTCCAGTTCTTCATCCTGTTCGCCCAGGGTGGAATCCAGATCGAGGTAGGGTCCATAGTCGCCGTCCTTAAAAACTTGCAGCGTTGCATCGTCCAGCTGTAACAAAATAAAAATCTTTAGAAAAATTGAATTTTTTGTTTGAAATTTTAAATAAGGACAATTAAATTTAGCTTTGTCTGATGACACTTTCTTGTAGATTATGATTACAAAGCTAGACGGCTAAAAGGGGAAAAGTTCATAGTAAATAAAAATTCATCCATAAAAAAACATTTTTCTATTTACGTGTACAGGATTGCCTTAGGTACTTAGGTTTCATAATGGACCTTATACTTTCATCTAGAAAGAGCGCTATCTATCGACGCGCGCTTAGACTTCGTTGACTACATTGCATTGATTACTAGATTAAGATTACACGGTGTGCTGATAGATGGCGCTAATACAAACAAAACAAAGTATGTAAATGAAATCCAAGGTGATCTCAATAATTAAAAGACCAAAATATAAGCCAAATGAAGACCTCTGCTGCTCTGCTAAGAGCGAACCGGCTGAGAACAAAAGTTATAGGTCATCTCCACAGAGTACCTAGGTAGGTACTTTGAATGTTATAATGTCAGGAGTCAATCAGTCCAAGAAAGTTGATAGGTTGTAGTCCAGTGAACGAAAATTATCCTATCAGGCATAATTAGGTGACTTTTCTCTTTTCCGGCAGTTGAAACCAGTTGGAAACGAGAAAATTGTCAGGATTAATTGTCGCTTATCATTGTTCACACAAATACACACTTATCAGGAAAATATGTATCAAAAATTAAGGTAAGTAGGTATTTTTAGCTAATCTTTAATGAAATATTTACTTTCTAAACGTATGAGATGAAACGGCCTGATAAGAAAGATCATTCACACAGAGTTACCTATGACTCAAATCACTCTTGAGAATGACGTCTTTTGAATGACTGCGTAGCCAAAATAGCATAAAGCGTTGTAAAGTGATGAGTTTGTTACAAATTCGTGACATTTATACGAAACTTCCAAGTTGTACTCGGCGTACCTATCTCTACCTAATCAAATCAGAAAATCCTAATAAAACCCTAGAGTTTCGAACTTGACGAGTTAGTAACAACAGTAGGTATAAGAAGTGCGTTCTTCTACCCGAAAACCACCAAAAACGTAGCTTTCGTCCGTAGGTACAACGAAATATTACGAATATGAATCGGGACGCATTGAGCCTCTGGAGACCGTGTTAACTTGCCCACTAGTTAACTTTTCCACTGGATTATATAGGTATAGTTATGGTTTTTAATCACATTAGGAATTATGGTTTCCTAGTAAAAAAAGTTTTTATTTAAATAAAAACATCAATTACACATGCGGTTTACAAAGCATGATTATTTATATACATATTGGATTGACTGAAGAGATTCGGCCTTGACAATGATATGCTCAAGGCTATAAGGGTTTCGTAGTGTTTGATAACTACATATTTTGTCATATTTTGAAAATTATGTATACTAATTTTCACGTTTTATCTCTATCGTATTTACGATAATATGGTTGCAACATGATTCGTTAATATATTTATGTGAAAATTACATTGTCACGTTACAAAAGTAGAAAACCTATTGTGACCTATTTTTTGACGTACCAACTCAGAAATGAACTACGAAAATGTGCCACTATATCAAATTCGATTGAGTTTAGAGATAAGAAGAGAAAATGGGTAAACATAATTATTACGTAATGCGCGTAAAAATATCCAAAAAATACCTATTATTGGGGCAGTGCACGGACGTCATTGGGTGAGACTAGTAGTATATTTATAAATTCCTAAATACTACTGATGCCTAATTTACCTGGATGTGCGCAATCGACTTTAGGTGAACCGTAATGACCGCTTCAGTGACTAAGGGTTGTCCCAAAAACAAAATGAATCACGCACCCGAATAAAATTAGACATTAGCAAACGTGTAAACGCAAAGGTGTAGCAGGAATCGGTGAAATGTCAGCACCTGCGAGCAGCGCCCTGGCGGCCGGCCAGTGCGGCGGTGAGGAAATCTGCAATTGCATTACTGAGGAACTACGAAACATTTTACTCTCTGAAAACTATGGCACCCTAGTACCTATTCTTCTTCGGCCAGTAGTCAGTGCAGCTTTAGTTATTTTAATATAATATGCATTATAATATGCATTCTAATGATTTTACATTAACACTGAAATGCATAGGTATAGCATATAGTTATTAAAATAATATATCTATTGGATTGACAATCTATTATAAAATAATGAATAATATACCTAATATTATAAATGTTAAAAGATTTTATTTTGATGTATAGAAATAAATTACCAATATATTGATTATGATTATTAATAAGATTATGGGTCCAGGCCTCCTTCCCGGAGTGGTGTAAAGCACTGACCCGGCGCGCTGCTCTAATGCTTTAACTGTGATTATCACTTACAAGTTCGTTCGTTCACATCGTTTTTATATTTCTTTGATAATGAATAAAACTGTATCGCTGTGATAACGAACAAAATGCCTTCTAGTAAACTCAGATTGTTACTGGTACTGACTACCTACCATTCGTTTAGTATTTATTTTAATATTTATCAATTTGTCAATTATTTGTTACGCCAAATGCTTTAGCCTTTTTATTTCCTAAGAGTGACATGTGTAAGGTGGTGATAAAATAAATTAATAAAAATGTTTGTTGATAGACTGTTAGAATGCGATATTTAAAACACCCAGGGTGTTGTTAAGGAAGATATTCCTTAAACCTTTCTTTTCCTAGAGCCTTTATTTTAAACAGCTGTCCAGAATGTTTCATGTGTACGGAATCCAAATTTGTATGCATAAATTTCACGTTATTGTTATGATGACAAATAGTAATGGTAAATCGCAAATATATCAATATTTGCTTTAATAAGCAATCATCATGATCAACCCATTACCGGCTCACTACAGAGCACGGGTCTCTTCTCAATATGAGAAGGTTTTGGCCATAGTCCACCACGCTGGCCATGTGCGGATTGGCAGACTTCACACGCCTTGGAGAACATTATGGAGAACTCTCAGGCGTGCAGGTTTCCTCACGATGTTTTCCTTCACCGTTGAAGCAAGTGATATTTTAATTGTTTAAAAACGCACATAACCTCGAAAAGTTAGAGGTGCGTGCTCGGATTCAAACCGCCGACCTCTGATTAGGAGGCTGACGCCCTAACCACTGGGCTATCACCGCTTTTTTAATAAGCAATAGTTACTTTAATAAGCAACCCCGCGCCATGCGCAAGAGGCACTTTTTTCGCGAGGCCCCAGTACGGAACCCACCGTGCTCGAGTGTAGGTCGCACTTGGCCGGTTATTTTATTGAGTTTTTTCCAATAGTTTAGCTACGCGTGCCCGCCTGACCATGATGCGTTCAACGACCGGCACTAATCCCGCCGTAACTAATGCCTTTTGATTAGATTCGATTAAATTCAATTGATATCGATATCACACACACATACACCATATAATATCGAATCACGTACCCACGTGTGTGATATTTAATAAGTAGGTGCGTCAAGAATCTCTTCCACGAATCAGAGAGGAAGTGGAAAGTTTCGTTCTAAATTTTTTTCGTTAATACGTGATAATTACTAAGAGTAGTAAACGAACGAGTTTTATACATATCTGCCCAAACGAGTCGCATTGCTGAAACCCAATGAAGTCAATTGGAGGGATGTGCCAACGCCCAGTGCAGTAAAAAGCCAGACTAATGCGTATTGATGCACCGGTGAAATTCTCGTGGTAGGTAGGTGCTATACAGACTGGGACTGGTTCAGAGGATGGCTTGAGGTCAGGAGTCCTCGTACTGTGTGGCCCATGTTGACCGGATGTCCACTCTGAGCCTGCTATAAACGTTCAGAAATATACAATGGGTTCCCCAGGCGTTCAACAAATCTAGCGAGAGGATCAAGCCGTGGTGGTTTTTAGTTCGGGTATAGCCCACTGATGAGGGGTGGGGGGGGAATCGCATAACCTCCATCCTGCCCAACGGATGGAGGTAGTCATAAAGCTTTTCATATCAAAATAGCGAAAGCGTGGACTCCCCCACCAGTCCCTTTATAAGCGAACTTACAAATAATGATCACAAATCCACAGAAACCAGGCAATTCTGCCGGTTGCAATAATTGTGCGTCGTGAAGTTAAAATTTCCCGAAGTGGCAGCGAAATGTGTGCTGTGTACGATTTAGCGTATTTTTGTATATCACGGACTTCCGCTTAGTAACTAACGCATGCTCATATCAAAATAATATTTTTTGCAAAAGTGCTTTCCGCGGGCGATAGAACCCGGTATGTCCCGGTATATCGCCGCGATTCTAAGAAGCTATATATTTATACATTATGATGTATTTATTAATTAAGACCAATATTTTACAAGTTGTTTGTAAAGGTTAAAACTGTTATTAATCTGTATACGTACAAAAGAGTATAAAACTTGACTAGAATACTATTATTGTATGTCGCGTATATCGTGCCGTCATGTTATGAATTCCGCCAAAACGGCGGCAAATAAATATCATCCTCACCACCTGGATGCCTGGACCTCTTCCACCACCCGCTATTCCAGGTCATTTCTGCCACGAACCTGCAAATTGTGGAACCAGCTTCCATCTTCTGTGTTCCCTAATGGTTATAATATGGAGATCTTCAAAGGGCGGATTAACAAATTGCTCAAGGGCCAGCAACGCATTGGCGGTTCCTCTGGTGCTCCAAATGTTCGTGGGCGGCGGTAATCACTTACCATCAGGTGACCCGCCTGCTCGTTTGCTCGCTTTGTATATAAAAAAAAAAGTCATTGGTCAACGAAAAATACCAATAACAATGGACGCCACGAGGACAGTGCGAGAAGTTGAGTGATAGTTTTGGAAGAAAGCTTTCAATTTAAGTGGCGTATTTATCAAAGTGTTTACAGGTATGCATCGGCGGTGACCGCTGCGCACGGTATCTACTCGTAGGTTGGTAATTATTATTTTAATCGTATATTATTACGCACGCAGCGAGTTGAAACGTACACAATTCCCTATGCCGTCCTCTTTCAGAGGAGGTCAAGGCTTCGTTGCGGCTCCACGGAAAATCCCTGCGGGGATACTAATAATACAAGCTTTTCTCCACGGTTTCACTCGCCGTTAACTAAGGGTTGCCACATCCGCACATATTTTAATTTTTCAATATGTCCTTAAATATACACCATACATATTTAGATCTACTAAAGCCGAGTATTTCGGTAGCGGGCTTTTAACTGGCTTACTTTACAAAATCATTATTTTAGGCTGAAAACTATGTATTGGTCTGTGTGGTTCGGGAAGTATACAACGAGTCTCCCGGGTGTCCAGTACCAGCGAGGGTTTTTAGTTTGGGTATACCCTTCAGGGGTGGGAGTCCAACATAACCTCCTTTTTCCAAGGGTGCAGAGGTAAAAAAAAAGTTATTGGTCTGTAAGGGCATTGAGCGACGTAGGGTGGTTGCCCACAGCGAATTTTTGCAGCAGTTCTCTTGCGCGTTTCGTCTACATGCATAAGCTCGACTTGTTACCCTTTGTCAGCGTCGACGCAACTATCGTTATTCAAGTATGTTCTTGCACTTACAAGTGTAACTCAGATTAGTTAGATGAAGCCATTAAACTGAATATGAAAGCGAGAAGCCCATACACGGATTATATGAGAAAATTTAACCCGAAGCATCGTATCTTGTCTCATACAGCGTCAACTTTTAAAACCAGCCAAACAAATTCAAAGAAAATTGTGCACATCTAATAACAAAAACGATATTGGCTTGTTCTCGTGCGGCCACGCGGTGAATTTGTCTATATGTAATTATTGATAATTGTAGCGACTAGCGACCTGAAGAACCAGGTATCGCTAGATAAAGCACGCAGATTTACTTCATGGCGTCATTGTTTTTCCATTTTATACAATTTACTGTCACATTTGATTTTGAAACGCTGAATCGCAATGGCCGCCATTTATTCTATCTCGTATGGTGTGCACCCAAAATGATCGTTGCCCACGCTGAGGCTACTTCCGCAAAAGCAGCAACATATCGTCTTTATCGGGATATAGTTTGAAGTGAATAAAGCATGCGTCACCATCGCAACTACACATTGCTGTAAAATCGCAGCAAAAGGTCGCAATGCGCAACCTCCCTGTAAAGGGGAGGAGTTAATGTCTGTAAGGGACAACATTAGAAAAAAACTGCCTAATGAAATTTCTGGGATGTCTCTCAATAAGTTCAAAGTTTGTATAAAACGTAAGCTTGTAGAAAAGTCCTACTATAATGTAAAGGATTACGTAAATGATAAACATGCATGGGTGTGAAATATTGCTCTAATAAGATAGCTCTTAATATAATTTTAAGTGGCATGTGAGATGGTGATAACAAAAAGAAAATTTACCTGGCTAAGTTTGTTGTGGGCTTCTTCTTAGACCGGGGCGCGTTTGGAACCCTCGTAGCTTTAGTTTTAAGTTTACGAATGTAGTTATCACCATCAAATCACTACTTTGTAAATTATTGACGCGTATTCAAATAGTCCTTTAAAAGCGCGTTTTAAAGGACTATTTGAATAAAGATTATTTGAATTTGAATTTGAAACCTATTACATAAGTCTCAAGTTACTTAAGTTCGGTTACTAACTCTCAAAATTTTTAGCTTTGGAAACGCAAATGATACTTAAAGTTAAAATTAATTAATACTTTGTAAAGTGGGAGGTCAACATTGAGAGTCTGATCTGGTTCTGGTATTAGGCGTCGGCCGGGGTTAGTTACAACCCTACTGGCAAAGACATGTCGTCAAACGGATTAGGGTTTCGGTAAGTATGGTGCCGTGTTGAAACCGAATAGAAGGGCGAATTCAGCCGACAGATCAGTGTCTCCTGGTCCTGATGCTGCGGACGCACATGGGCGACTGTAATCACTTAACATCACGTGAGCCGTCTGCTCACTTGCTCGCGATTTATACATAAAAATAAAATACTATTAATCGGTACCAAGCTTTAACAATAAAACTTAAAGACCTACTACGTACCTAACTAAGAAATTTGGGTTCCACTTATTAGATGGATATAAGCTATTTATAGCTCGGTTTGATGAATCAACTGCGGATCAGTCGTCAGCCATCGAGATTATACCTACTCATACCTAAACATTCATTTCGCAGCCCGTTACTTAAAATACGTATACTTCTAAAATTGATTTTATTATAAATTATAAATATTATTATAATAATATACTTGGGTGCATAAAAAACATTAACAAAAACCTGTTGTGTTATTTTCAACTTAATATTTCTTAGACATAGTGCATAGATGCAATAGTTTGTCTTTAGTAGTACCTAATAGTGGGGTAGGTGAAGGTTTTAAATTACGTTTCTAGTTTTAAGGTCAAATAAATATTTTTTCTTCCCCTTCTTGCCCATATAGCGTGGTATAAGATTTCTACACATATTCTATTTAAACTTGAAGAAATATACACAGTCTATCCCCATTTCAAATTACAGCTAAATTATTTCTGTAGTTCTGCCGTGAAGGGTCACACACACACACTTACATACGAACGCATTCATAAACTTAAAATGCGATTTTCCAATTCCAACACAGGATCTGGAAACACGCAACAAATTCAAACAAATGGTTTTCATTTTGATCTCTGAATGTTAAAAAGTGTTAAACGTTCTATGATTTTTATGCCGTCATTTTGCATTTAAAGGGCTGTGAAAGAGCACCATTTTTTTCCGATACAGTTACAGTACACTCAAAGAAGTTGTGACGTATCTAGCCTCACTTTAATTAAACAGTTTTGTATAGGGCTTTCATATAATCATAGCCACATATAACATACAAGTAGATTTAATTATAATTTACTAATTTTATTTATTTAATTGTACTTCGTAAAGTTACATCTAAAGAGGATGCTCCGCTAGAAAGACGTGCGTAGAGAGCATAAAAAATGCAGCCAAGTACTAGTTGTTCTGGAAGTTTCTGTTTCACAATATGCAATAGTACCTACCTACATAGCGATATTAAGATGCATCACAAAAATGAACACGTTTCTTTAATGAGGACCCCTGTATATTTGTAAATATTTTAAATTTTTATTTTTTGTTTTATGGCGGCGATAGAAATACAGAGACTGTGAAAGTTGCAATCTCTGATTATAATGACATATTACTTCCATAGCTACAGGCAGCGCCGATTTGTCTGGTATGGCGTGTTATTTGTATTATCATCGATTTCTGCAAAGTAGTTCCTTGCTTACTAAAAGTTTCAGATCTACTAAGTATTAATCTACTTATCAATTAATACAAAGTAAAAACCACTGAGCGTAGAGCGTAGGAAATGCTTGGCAGGCGGATTTTATTTTAAGTCCAAAGTAAAGTGTTAATGGAAATTTCAATTCATTTAATTTGTGAAAAAAACTAAACGAAGGTCGTTGTCATGTAAGGAAAGATCCTTATCCATTAAACTATACGCTTGCGAAGTACAACGTGCTAAAATCTAAAAGCCAATCATATACATATGAAGAAAACTAGTTATTTCACGATGAATTTAGGACCACTACATTTAGAATCTTTTACAAGGCATTTTACACTAGAGAACAAAACTTTCTTAGCATTACCTTGATTTCTCAATACAAAACCTGATTCGATTGGTAAGAATATTTCCGGGAAACACGATACATATTAAAGAAGCTCTTAATATAATTTTAAGTGGCATGTGAGATGGTGATAACAAAAAGAAAATTTACCTGGCTAAGTTTGTTGCGGGCTTCTTCTTAGACCGGGGCGCGTTTGGAACCCTCATAGCTTTAGTTTTAAGTTTACGAATGTAGTTATCACCATCAAATCACTACTTTGTAAATTATTGACGCGTCAAAAGCAAAAAAGGACTATTTGAATAAAGATTATTTGAATTTGAATTTGAAGAATTGCCCATTTAGATGTATTGGCTAGATTCAGTAGCGACATAAACAGTGTCTACAATTAATGGTTTAGATGTAACGTTTACACGCGAATGGCGTCCGCGCGCCGCTAATGTGATTGTTGTGATCTTGACTCGGCCGAGTGATGTCATCCAACATGGCTTCACAATCCTCCGGCCACTTGAGAAACATCGCTCGAGGGTCACCGCGGAGCCTTTTCACCCGCCGCTGAAAGACGCAGCATAATTCAGAGCTAATTCAATTTAACCGGCTAATTCTTTTGTAATCGCTGTCTATAATTGACGACCTCCGTGGCGCAGTACGGGCGCTGTCGCATTATAAAGAGGTCCTGGGCTCGATTCCCGGCTCGGGTATGGTCTGGTAGCAGTTACCAACAAAGTTACGGACAAAGACGTCTCGGCAAGCGATTTAGCGTTCCGGCACGATGTCGCGTAGTAACTAATTAGGAGCGCGAGTTTACGATACTCCTAACACGTTAGCCCGCTACCATCCTAGACCGCATCATAACTTACCACCAGGTGAGATAGCCATCAAAGGCTAACTTATGGTGTATAAAAAAAAAAGAGATTCTGAGAGACATCTCCAAGTGTTCAGTTACAAAATAATGTAGATACATCTATAAATGGATGACACAGGGTCGCGAGATTCATAAGTCAGTTAAATTTTAAATGTTCATTTGAAAACATACTGACTTTTAAATACCTATAAATTCTGTATAAGTGCATGCACGTTATTTATTTCGAATTCATTAAAGTTATCTCTGTTAAAATATCGTACATATATGTATGTGTAACGTTAATAATAATAATATGTTGTACCAATTTAATGACGGCAAAAAAAGTCTGGTCGAACATAACGGTACGGACTGGCTACAAGTACGCCGAGTGGCGACAGGTTGCCATCATTATAATAACTATAATATAGGCGTCTACACACGGGACGAAAAGTCGGATGCCGACACGCTTGCATCCAGATCTTATTGGCCGCGACCCTTATGGGTCTTTATAAGCTCCAGTTGCACACACCGAACAATTTCATTTAAATGCAATGCAATTTTGTTAATGTCACGTACAGCATTTTTAAACATTTGAGTAAGTAAGACACGCTCATTTAGTTTATCTATAATCAGCTAAACAACACTTGTTGTAGTTATGCAAAATAGTGCAGTTTGAAATCGGGCTTTTAGTTGGAAGGTGTGTGACCGACTTGTCGGTATATCTGTAAATGCTTTTTAATTTATCGTGTTACGTTCAACTTGTTTCGTTTTTGGCTTGTCAATTTACTCGAATTATCGAACTGTAAGGTGTTTCCAGCTACCCTGTGGATATATCATACATGTTTTTATGAAGACTAGTTGATGGCCGCGACTTCGTTTACGTATATTATTGGGTTTATGCGCAATAAGAAGCAGTGCAGAAGTACTAAACTGTTATCGCATCTCATTTCTATTCCCGTTCTAGTTTCTGCTGCCTTTTCCAACATACAAATGTTATTTCAAGAAGGTTTGCTATGGCTGTAGTTATAGTTCATGTACTTGAAATTCAGTTTTCCGAGATAAAAAGTGGTCTGTGTGTTAAGCCAGTATATAATATGCTTCCATTCAAAATTTCGGTTAAATTGTTTCGATGCGAACAGACATTCACACTTATACACAAACTTTCGACTATAATGTCAGTGTGTACAATTGGCTTATACTACATGCACGTACAGTTATCCTGGGATCTAAAATAACAGGTTACCATCGTGTTTTGGTCCGCCAATTAACTCCACGCAATTATAAATAAGACTTTCGGTAGGAATTTTAGTGCAGCTGACTATTCCGTTCACCTGTATACGTTTGATGACAGGTACAACTGGTTAACAGCCCGGTTAAGCTGTGGCCACCAATAGGGTCTGTACAGCTAATAGACAGTCCGAAAAAAAAACACATGCACCACACCTAGCTATATCGCAGCGTCTCAAAGAAATTGTTATCATTGTGTTTTGGTCTGCCAATTTAGTCTGAATTTGGCACATATTAATAGGCAATAGGAAGCGGTCATAGCCTAGTGGTTAGGGCGTCAGCCTCCTAATCAGAGGTCGGCGGTTCGAATCCGGGCACGCACCTCTAACTTTTCGGAGCTATGTGCGTTTAAAAAAAAAAAAAAAAATATCACTTGCTTCAACGGTGAAGGAAAAACATCGTGAGGAAACCTGAACACCTGAGAGTTCTCCATAGTGTTCTCAAAGGCGTGTGAAGTCTGCCAATCCGCACATGGCCAGCGTGGTGGACTATGGCCAAACCCTTTTCATATTGAGAGGAGACCCGTGCTCTGTAGTGAGCCGGTAATGGGTTGAACTTGATTGATTGATTGAATAGGCAATAAAAACATGTTGCTACGCTTTCGATTGGAATGTATGGAGCCGACTAGTCGGGGCATCTGCAAATGCTTTATAAAGTATAACCAGTATATATTATGCACGTATACCGTGGCGTCTCAGAGAACTGGTTGCCATTGTGTTTCGACTCGTCTTGCTCTAGTAAAGCCGGGAGCACAATTGATGTTATTACCGGCTTATAACTGCCATGTAAATTGTCACACATGCGTATAATGAATGAATGGTGAACAATAATATCGAAGGGATATTAATATCATAATGGCACTGCAGCGGTTAAGAGAGGCGGGCAAAAGCGAATGCTCGTAAAACCCGTACCCGTTCATTTTGAATTAAGCTCGTAGGTAATCTGATGTGAATGGGTTAAATATCGTATAAACTCTGGGTGATTACCGATCGGTTTAGGCCAAATTACGTACTTGTTTGGGTTAAATTAAGCGTTTTTTAAATCTTACGTACGTTTACTGTAGAATGAATACGCAAACTGGACGTTAGAAAATAACTACAATTTGCTGATAAGGTACCAATTGTTTCGTTGATGACGTAGATTTTTTGTTGGCACTGTATGTGATAATAAATGCTGACATTTAGATACTAACATTTTTGTTACACCGTCACGCCGGTACTGAGTATTAATTTTACTGAACGGATATATTACGAGTACCCTGGATTTTTACATAGTCCTCTTTTTATTCCGGAAAAATATCTGTTTCCGCAGGATTTGTGAAATTGCGGGCATCAGCAGCTAGCGTAGATTAGATCATACAGAGAGTGAATATAGAGAACTGGTGTTTTCGCGATTATCCTTTATTACATTTGACTCGGTGTACTCACCTCTCTGAAGCGGTGATAGCCTAGTGGTTAGGGCGTCAGCCTCCTAATCAGAGGTCGGCGGTTCGAATCCGGACACGCACCTCTAACTTTTCGGAGTTATGTGCGTTTTAAAAAAATTTAAATATCGCTTGCTTCAACGGTGAAGGAAAACATCGTGAGGAAACCTGCACGCCTGAGAGTTCTCCATAATGTTCTCAAAGGCGTGTGAAGTCTGCCAATACGCACATGGCCAGCGTGGTGGGCTATGGCTAAACCCTTCTCATATTGAGAGGAGACCCGTGCTCTGTAGTGAGCCAAGAATGGGTTGATCATGATGGTGATGATGATGACTCTCTGTTTATACGATTACAAAAATCTTTGAAGAAGGCACCCATCAACGGGTAGCAGCTAATCACTCGTGATCAGGGCTACAATGAAAAGTCTGATTAGCAGTGCTGTGCATATTTTAAAACATCATTTACCAAGTAGTTACATTTTTTTATAAAGTTTCGGCCATTTTATTAATTTTTCCTGACAGATTGTTATCAAATTAACGATCAAATTCCGAGTTGACGAAAAACTATTTGTATTGTTTTTTGCTCTGATAACTAATGAATGGTTATCATTATGTCCACTTACAAAAAACTGTTGAATTTAATGTTAATTATATAAAAATCTTTGCTTTTTTAAAAGGTTATGTAAAAGATTTTAACGGTTTTATATGAACATACTGATAGCAGTCAGGAATTAATTCTTTTAGCGGCCGCACTGAAAGAGTTTATATCTTAAGTACTTTGCATTTAGTTCGCAGCTTCACTGACGATGTATTAATAAAATAATAAAAAATATAAAAAAATACTTTAAAAATAAAAGTTTTATTTCTGACTGCATTATCACCGGGTGGTAAGTTGTTAGTGATTTGACTGCTCCGAGATGGTAGCGGGCTAACTATTACTAAAAGTTTGTAGTGGGCTTCTTCTTAGAACTGGGCGACTTTGGAACCCTCACCGCTTTAGTTTTAAGATGGCGAGTGTAGTTATCACCATCACCTCACGAATTATAAATAATGAATAGAAGCAGGCGTTACTTTGCGAAAGTCGTGCGTAGAGGTTCTAGTGGAAGATTTTGTGTGGTGTTATATTATACTTATCTCCCGGTTGTCGGCGGAATATAGCAAATTATACTTGCTGTCTATTGTTTATCACGAATTATAATAATGAAAATTATATGAATACTTCATAGATGCCTTTAAAGTTTAAATTTGATTTGATTTACGCGTTCTGTACTGGAATTATGCCTGAAAATCAGCGCTGCAGTCAATTTTGACGCAGCATCAAGCTGGGGCAGCGCCCTGTTCAGCCAATTTCTAGACACATACGTTTTTAGATGAGATGTACTTCTTTTCTTTTAATGGCTGAATAAACGCAATTTTGATTTTGATTTTTTTTGAATACTTAATCGCTTAAGCGTCGATAACTTACCGCCGTCAAGACCAAAAAACTTTTAAAATTATAAATAACCAACCGTATATACCCAATAAATAATAGTGATTGAAATCGCACCCACACAAAATACCTCAGCGTCTTATATCAATTAGTAATAAAAGCGAACTAAGTAATACCCCACCAACTACCACTCTAAAACCCACTTCAAATACAGGCCCTCAGTTTAATATACACTTATATCACAGATTGATTAGACAGCGCGTAAACCGTAACAGTTGCATAAAGTCGTAAATAACGTTTGTAATAGGCGCCTTACTCATCGTGGTATTTGGCTAAAATTATCTGTTCCAAATATTTGCGAGCCTCAGGTGAGAGACGGTGATATAATCGGGTAGGTATCCGTGCAGTTATTGCAGGCGGCTTCGCGCAGTTCTAGTTCATCCTGGCACTAAACACAGGCGTTCCGATTGCTACAGGGTACGAAAACCTGTTAAAGATAACACTCGTGTCACGGGAATTAGAAGAGCCTGGTGAGAAAGGGGAACACGTGCGAATGGGTCACGAGGTTGCTTTACAGAATTGGCAATTAAAACTTTGAATCGAAGGTTACGGTTATTCTACCAGCAAAAACTTACACAAACAGGGTTTCTTTTTAATTTTTTTTATATTTTGGATCATTATTAAATTTGAAAGTTTTATTCAAATTTGGCAATTAATAAGCCGAATCCAAAAAGGGTCGATGTCAGTTAGTGATGGATGTACGAAATATGATAAAAACTGCTGTCTTTTAGTTTAATAAGAATATACGACCCGATAAGGGTAAGAGGAATAGAAAGAAGGAGACTCCAATATCTATTTCTCCTAACTCCTACGAAAACTAAATCCGTCTTCACAGCTTGTTGGATCTATTTTTTAATCCTTGCTATAACATTGACTAGAACATTAAATGGCCTGATGTAACAGAACAACAAAACATTGACTAGAACATTAAATGGCCTGATGATGATGGTGATAATAAAACTTATTACTTGCTAGATATTTCTTGCGATGTCGTTTGCGTTTGTTTCGGTGTCTTACTTACTTGTGTCTTCAGGACGTCTTTGCTTAATTTATCGAAATTCGTTCAGTTATCCCGGCGTCAATAGACAAATAAAGATACTTAAAAAAAACATGTATCATTCTTTTGTTTAAAAGCAAATATAAGCTTTCATTAGCTATGGTTGCATACTCTTATGTTAAAAATTACGGATATCTATTATGTTATGATGATGATTTTGATGATGTACCTGCTCCATGCATACACAACACCAAAATAGATCCGGCTCATTGTGTTTTAAATATTTTGCGCCGTATCGCAGACTTGTGTTAAGCCTCAGGCGTAATAAAGTATCTAGTACAATAAACAGACGATTTTCTGTGAAGGAACACATCGGGAGGTTATCTGATTGAAAGAAATTCCATTCACATTTACAATACTTCTATATCCACTCCCAACCACCGATATACCACCAGTTTCTATAACAGAGCCTGATATAAGTTGTAGTTACTTGTATAAAGTCTTCAATAAAAATTGTATGTCAAGTATCAAAACCGGTAAGGTGCAAAATGAAACTCCGCGTATTAATTGCATTATTTAGATCGAGCACAGACATCAACAAACACATTAAATGTATGCTGGAGAACCCGTTAATTATATACTTTATTTAATTTTTCGTATAGCGGCAATGGTGACATTTTCAACCATGCACATATCATGGTATAGAAACCCCAAATGGATGGACGAACATACAGCAGAATCTCACTGGGGTTCTACGGCACCCTTGGAATACTAGCTCTAAAAATTAAAATCATTGTTATAATCTATGATCCTATAATAAATAATATATAGAGTAAATCGCATGCTAACCACCAGAATGCAAGTTCTATCTCTCGGAACACACGTAGATACCGGCTATATGATAACTTTTCGGCCTCAAAGGAGGCGCCCTTAGGCTGTCGTTCCCATAGTTTCTTCGAGCCCTAGGGCTCAAAATTTCTACTGGCAGAGCTTCTTTCCAAAGCTCGCCAAACAGCCCGGTTACGCTGTAGCAACCAATAGGGTTTGTACAGCTAATAGACAGTCCGAAAAAAAAAAAACTTAAATATTGAATAGTCTTAGCACCATTTCCAAAATTGAGCGGTATTCTTGATCAAGTTTGCGTGTATGGTTGGTTGTAAAGCGATTTTAATTGACACCAAAAAATATTTGCCCCCAAAGGAAAATTAAAATCTATTAAACATTAGACACGACACATTGAATTCGAAAACGTTTTTTATGAGTTTTTCTCTCACAACAACAAATAAATATCTAAACGGTATTGTACCACAAAATATGTAAAAAGTAAGAAGTCCGCGTTTTTATTTATTCAACAGTCGCTGTACCGGACGTCGCTTGCTTTCTATTTAATCAAAAAACAATAATAAAAGTGCCTAAAAATACTTATGAATAAATGAAGCTCCTTAACTATTCCATACCACCCATTTAGGTTTTCCTCAATTGGGAACCCTGTGGGGTACCGGAGTGACCCCATCGGCTCCCTAGCTAGAGACTTACCCTGTGCGGCGCTTGCAGCAGCCGGTGCACTGCGGCGATCTGGTACGACAGGGGGATGGTGGTGTTGAACGTGTGGTACAGCGGGCGGGGCGGCTCGCGCACGTTGTACTCCATGAACGGGTCCAAGTCGTTCAGGTACTGGACCCGGCACACGAAAGAGTCCTCCCCCAGGTCGCGCACCGACCCATTCACCCTGCTCTCACCCACTTTCACTAATTCGATCATACTTTATTTATTTAACACTAATCACGAATCACAGTTTAATCACTGAATTATAATTAATTTATATATAATATACATCGCTACTGTTATAGAAAGTTACAATACAGAAACATTTTAGTTCTCAGAAAATATCTTACGTAGACATTTAAATTTAATATTTAATTTGTCACAATAATTGTGTAGTTTTAATGCGTAAGTATATGTTAGATATTTAAGTAGGTACCTTTTTGAAAGTATTTATGAGAAACAGTTTGCCTTACTAAGTATATAGATAAGAAAATGCAAGTAAGTAGTTTGATCCATTAGCAGGTAGCCCGTTACCGTCTTAAGGCTCGATCATCACTTACCACCAAGTGAAATTGCAGTCAAGAGCTAACTTGTAGTAGAATAAAAAAGTAATAAGTAATAATACGTAATGCCGAATCTGTTCTACGCAAATCTCCAAATATGTAGGTATATTTAAATTGACAAGTCTCAAAATAGTGATATTATTACGGAAGATCAACTGTAAAACTTGTTAACTTAGTTAAGAGATGTGTTAAACAGAGTTGGTACTAATCCCTAATTATTCTTAATCTTCAACCTACTAACTTTTCCATTAGGTACCTACATCCGAACGCACAATATTTTTATAATACTATTCAACGCGGTCAATAAAGAATGACTTCGTAAATAATAGCTGAATTTGACGAAGCTATGGAGTCACATGATAATAAAAAACACTCGTTCAACAAGGGCCCAAAGTCTGCCGTTACAATTGCGTCTCAATGGTCGATCAATATCTTTTTAGTACTAACTATAAAAAAAGATAAAATACCGTACAATAGGCAATCTTGCTATCGTGGTACCTATTCGAAGTTTGTTTACTTTGAAGGTAGAACAAATTTTACGTTATTAATGCTTTTATTATTAGCACTTGGATGTATGTAATTGATTGGACATTGAGACAGATTGCATTGGCAGGCAGGCGTCCTAGACATTCCCTATTTTTGTAAACGTTTTGTAAAAGCACAGTCGTATACGCACCGCACGAACCCGTTGCTTTTTTAATTTGTTAATTAGTTGAAGACACCGGGCCGAAGCGCGAGCGCGCGAGTTCGCCGCGAGAGAGTGGCCGACACTGAGCGAACACTGCTATTATGGAAAACACGTGTTACGCCGCTGAGACAGACGTCTTGCAGTATCGGAGACGTGCTGTTGCGAGCAAAGTGTCCGTCAGAGGACACAATATGCATAATGCGGTAAAATGCTAAAAAACATATTCCTTAGCTTATAGATGATGTCTGTTGCATGGCGTCAGATGAAAGGTAAGCAGAAGTGGAAACTTTCTGCAGGAATTTCGAAAACAATTGCCGTTAATCGTAGGATTTATCTGTAATTATTATAGACTTATATAACTAAAAGCTGTAATAGCCTAGCGATTAGGACGTCCGCCTCCTAATCAGAGGTCGGTTTTTTTACTTTGCGTTTTTAAACCATTAAAATATCACTCGCTTAAACGGTGAAAGAAAACATGGCCAGGAAACCTGCATGCCTGAGAGTTTTCTGTAATATTCTCAAAGGCGTGTGTAGTCTGCCAATCTGCACATGGCTAGTATGGTCGAGTTGTGGCCAAACCCTTCTCGTATTGAAACGTTTACAAAACCGTGTCTTTTGTTGTTTCATATCAACGGTCACAAGCTACAAGAAATTTGAGATAAAAGTTCTTGATGTTATAAAATAACAGCGAAGTGGTGTGTGAAACATGGGTCAAGTGCGAATTAAAACCGCACGCGGTGGGTTCCGTACAAGATGCAATATGAAACACTACATAGTGACAATATTAAGAGCGAGCAAAAAACAATCAATAACGGCAATATAAATACAAAAATTCAATTTCTTAATTTCATTCATAATAAATACAGAAAGAAAACGGTAATGGAAGCTGGTTTGGAGGGAGGCTTCGGCCGCGGCTAGTTTTCACTCTACTGGCAAAGACATACAACCAAGAGATTAAGCGTTAAGAGGTAGGATGCCCAGTAGAAACCGATCAAGAGGATGGGTTCAGCCGGCAGCGCACGGCTCCTCTGGTGCTGGTGGCTGGTGCTGGTTCACGGGCGATGGTGATCATTTTCTAGCCATTAGGCGAGCCGTCTGCTCGTTTGCCCGCGATATAAATATTAAAAAGTAAAAGTTTCATCATCATCATCATGATCAACCCATTACCAGCTCACTACAGAGCACGGGTCTGGCACGGCCACGCTGGCCTTGTGCGGATTGGCAGACTTCACACGCCCTTGAGAACATTATGGAGAACTCTCAGGCGTGCAAGTTTCCTCACGATGTTTTCCTTCACCGTTGAAGCAAGTGACATTTTAATTACTTAAAATCGCACATAACTCCGAAAAGTTAGAGGTGCGTGCCCGGATTCGTGCCTGATTAGGAGGCTGACGCCCTAACCACTAGGCTATCACCGCTTCCGTAAAAAAGTAAAAGTTTAGGAATTATTAAATTCATGCAAAAACGCCACAAGAACACGTTTCTGGTATTCAGCGTACTTTTTTTTGCTCTTATTATTACAGTAATAAAAATATTCACTTTAAAAATTACAACTCTCTTTTCAGTAAAGATTAGTATCGGTATCGGTTTTAACTCGTCGGTTACAGAACCCTAGAATGATAAAAATATTTTAAAATATTTAACCTCAACACGGCGCAGCGTGCAGCGGCGAGTCAGTTAAGAGTTAAGGGATCCGTGGTAGGGTCAGTTTGACCATCATCACCATCATCAGCGTAAATTAGAAGTTACAAAAGTCAAAACGCCTAGTTGGTCTAGTGGCTAACATGTTCAACGGTACAATGGTACGTATATCGGGAGATAGGTCGTAATCAACCGACGAACATGTCAACCGATACCGGTGTCAAGAATTATCACAAAGCCAACGAACCCGCATTAGGGCAGCGTGATGGGTTTTTACTCTAAAACCCTCTCTAGACAAAGACCTGTCTAATAAAGGCTGTAACTAGAGCGCCGAGAAAGTCCCCACTTTATCGGAGAGTTTGTCGGGGCTCGACAAAACGGACTTTTAAGCGATCTACGGCCAGGAACAGTTCGTGGTGGTAGATCATGGTAATTATAGTGTACTAGTTAGTGACTGCGTCTACCCCTGGGTATATTAAGGCTTAGAAAAAGAAATAAGCAACGTCAGTAAATGGATTGATGACCAAGTTTAGGTCTAAAACCATCTTCGCATTATTGACCGCGTAACCGAAGCCGATATTTGGCAATCTTCGTGATTCAAGCTCTAACTGTTTACCGGATCCCTTTATATTACTGATTTCTAAAATATCCTATTATTCTAAAAGACGATAGTGATAACAAAAAAAAACTGCTAAGTTTGTTTAGTGTAGTTATCTAGTTGCTAAGTTGGCGAGCGTAGTTATCACCATCACTTCACTAATAATTAATAATGGAAAATGGGATATATATGTACGATTCATAGATATTGTACCTACTAGGTTTACATGAATAAAGCTATTTTGATTTGATTCAGATAAATAAACGAAATACACTGTAGTTATAATATTTGTAAGGATGAGTTTTTAAAGAAAGCTCAGAGGTAATGGTGCGCGCGAGAAGACGTTGTGGGTCAAGAAACCGGACCGCCTGCAATCTGTAGCGCACCGACTAGAATCTTGACTTACTGTTTCGAATATCCAATAATTATGCTCGACCGGTGTGAATGGTACCATCTTTTTCGAATAAATCTCACCGCCTAACCAGCCAGTTCCGTGGTAAGAATAGAAACTAGTTGGAGATGCTGTTTGCGTACCTATTTATAATAATAAAACCTTTTTCTTCTACAATTTTTTCCTAATCAATACTTTTAGGTTAACTATTACTACATTGTTGTCATGAAAATCTACGCCGTGACAACCATAACATCAACTTTATTCGGATATTATTTTGAAATGGGTTCACAAATGGCCACAGAACAAAAGTCATGTTCCATTGGATAATCTATCTATTATCTATAATATAATAAAACTGTAACAGGACGAATTCGGTACATTAAATATATTTTGAAAGTTTCAATTGGAGGATGCTTTACTGTCTATACTGAGCCCAAAACAATTTTTTTTTTGTCTGTCTGTCTGTATCTCGGCCGCGCATCACTCCGAAACTACTGGATAGATTTGTATGAAATTTGGTACAGGAGTAGCTGATACTCGGTTCAACATATAGGATAGTTTTATCCCGGAATTCAGCGCGGTCCTCTTGGGAGAGGGAATGAAAGTCAAAATGTGTATTTAATTGTAACTCATTAACGCGTAGTCTGATTTCACTCATTCTTTTTTTTAGAAAGGAGATACTTTAACCTGTAATTATTTCAAGGTCATCGGTTTAGTAATCTATTCCTTCGTGATTGGAAGACAAATAAACACACTTTCACATGCACTAACTCAACGCAGACGAAGTCGCAGGACGCAGCTAGTAGTAAATAAAAAAATTAAATACACGTTCGTACGCAAATAAATATAAAAAAAATTGTTAAATAATCATTTCTCGAACTCGAGTATGTGTGATACTCCTCCTAGTCATGTTATCCTAGTACCACTGTCCAAGTAGGCTTATATTCCTGATGCATGGGTAGGGTCGCTACCCTCGTCAGGGGACACGGCCCAGCTAAAAACTGAAAACCATCAAGTGATGATGCAGTCTAAGATGATAAAGGGTTAACATGTCTGGGATATGGTCAACCCACTCGGCGGTACCGTACGGACCTTCGCTAATCTTAATATTTAAATACAAAATACTTTATAGTTATATTGTAATATATTATAGCATCATCATCATCATGAACAACCCATTACCGGCTCACTAGAGAGCACGGGTCTCCTCTCAATATTATGAGAAGGGTTTTGGCCATAGTCCACCACGCTGGCCATATGCGGATTGGCAGACTTCACACGCCTTTGAGAACATTATGGAGAACTCTCAGGCGTGCAGGTTTCCTCACGATGTTTTCCTTCGCCGTTGAAGCAAGTGATATTTTTTTTTTTTTTAAAAGGCACATAATTCCGAAAAGTTAGAGGTGCGTGCCCGGATTCGAACCGCCGACCTATGATTAGGAGGCTGACGCCCTAACCACTAGGCTATCACCGCTTATATTATAGCATTATAGTTTAATTAGCAACTGGGAGAAGGTGAGGCCATTATTACGACTTGATCGTGTGTCGGGCCGTCGGGTACACAATAGGCGTTTAATTTGAGACAAGTTGCGACACGGTGCGGCGGCCGGCAACACTCGCTGCGCCGTGTTTGCAATCGACGCGGGCCCGCACAGACACCCTTACTCAAATATAATGTATTTTACTGTAAGTTCATTTTCTTTCCTACCTGATTATGGCGCTCTTTGAGATGGTAGCGGGCTAACTAGTTAGGGTTACGATAAACCCATGCTCCTAATTTGTTTGTACGCGACATCGTGGCGCAACGTCGCGTCGCTTGGCGGTTGTTTGGTAAATAGCCACGGCTCAAATTTGCTACTACACCAGACTCGAGCTGGGAATCGAACCCGAGGTCTCCGTCATCGCATGCGCTTATCCACGGAGGTCGTCAATTATTACCATTTGTTGTGGAGTTATGATTTAATTGAATTGCTGAATTACGACTGATGAACTGTATGAATTTGGCGCCCACTTAAAATGTCGGCCTGGGCTAGATATGGCCAACCTACGTCCGGATCTGTGAATCTCGTTTCAAGCCAGCATCCACCGACGTGGGGATGTCGGTAGAAAGGAGATATACTTATGAATGGGTACATATTGAGTAAATGTGGTCTGACAGAAAACTGATACGGACTAGAGCGTTCTCTGCGGCCGGGAAATGGTCGGTCATCGAACCCGCGTCCCCTTTCGGTCAATTCATCACGCCCTCAGGGAACACGCCGCCGCGTCACGCGCACCTTTAGATGACACTTTTTTGTCTAATCATTTTTAAACGCTCCGATACAACCATGACAGCAACTTTATGATCTAAATTCCTAACATTATCCAGCGCATACAAATAGAAAACCTTCCGAAGGCTGTACATCATCAACTCATGATCCAAAATTGACAACAACAAAACATATTACGCATATGGACTGGACATTCTGTCTCCCATGGTAGAAAACCGCAATAGACATCGGAATGAAATTTTGAGGCCAACGTCAAAAAACATCTTTTTTAAAAATATAGTTATCCCGTACTAAGCGACAGGAATCGCCACATATAGGAAAAGGTAAAAAAAAATGAAAATAAAAATAAAATGTGTTGTTTAAAAAACTAGTTGGGTATCAATCTAATTAATGCAATGTATTTATTTCCATAATAACTCGACGCACTTCAACTTTAGGACGAACGGAAATTCTATAGATTGCGCAAAATGTTTTAATTTGTTGTAAAATATTGTCATGAAATTGAATATGAGGGTGTCCCCTCATCATCGGTGTTCTGTTGATTAAAAAAGTTCTTATAGTTTTACGACGATACCAAAAATAGCATAATAGCTTTTTCGTACACAAAACCTTATCGCCCTTACCAGGAATATTAGATTGAATCGCCTGCCTGCGACGTTGGCGCCACATAAGCCTGAGCAAGGATTTATTGGATTATCCTCGGATTAAATTAGACATGGGTTAATCAATGCTTAAGCCGCGCTCTGAATACCTTACAATGTGCCTAATCTATTGTCATAGCCTAGTAGGCGTGTCAACGAGTTCATTGGTTTGAATTAATCATTGCCCACTACAGGGTGCGGGTATCCACTCAGCATCATTAGGATTGTGGCCGCAGCCCGCCACGCTGACGAAGTGCGGATTGGTAGACATCACACACCTCATTTTTTTTAAATTGAATTAAGAAAGCACGCAACACCGAAAAGTTAGCGGTATGGTGCGGTACGTGCCAGAAATCCCATTCAGCCAAAGTTTTAATCACAACGTTATTACCGCTCAAGGTTTATAATTCTTAGAATTTAATTTTAAATCTTCTTAATTTCAATTAAATTTGGCAGTATGTCTTTTCAGTAGGGTGGTATCTAGCTACGGCCGAACACAGACCAAGCACGTTAGTTGGGCGCTGGTTTCACCAGAAGAAATGTTTTTTAACGCAAGAACCTTAGAGCCGGTTGGAAAGCGTCCTTAAGGCGCTGTGTATAGTGAAATTGAGTCGAATGAGTATCATTTCCTGCAAAATCTATAGCTCATAACATTATGAAAAAAAATATGGTTACACTTGATCGTATTTCCGACGTGATGGCCGATTTAGAAACACGATTTAACAAAGTTTACTAGATAAAAAAAAATTGCAATCGCACCTCTGAAAATACTTAAATACTAATTTTTCTCAGTTATGCCTAAATTGATCAGAGTGAAATTAAGTACAATTATTTGTGATATATTAATAAAGTAATTGGCCGATTTACATTTTGCATAAAACGTATATTATAATTTTAATAATTTTTATTACGATTTGGCACTTAGGTCCTTTGCATCCAAGTATCGGCGTCCTTGTTACTCGTACGCAAACCGACAGTGATCGCTGAGGCGCGTTGCTAGGTGGACCTGTGACCAGCTGCGATCGCCCGTCATTCAAACATTATTTCCGATTACATTAATTAAAAAATTGTTACAGGAATTTATTTCGTTTATATTAATTCATTTAAACATAGTGTCTGTACTAAAAGGTGTAAATACGTGTGTTTATAAATAGTTCAGTTAATCCAATCATATTATCACAGTAAAATCAAATTGCTTAAGGTAATGAATAATGTACCTTAATTTCACCCTTATTTTAATAAGAACCGTGACTCAGTTGAATCACGCTCACATGTGATGCATTAGTTAAGCGGGAGTTCGGATCCTAGTAGGTTTCAATAACTTTTTTTCCGTAAATATTTTTATATTTTTTATTATTTTCGTAATTTTGTATTTTTGAATATTTTTTTTATTTTAATATATTAATTTTGAACAGTTAAAGTTGTTTGAAGATTGATTCTGATGAACCGTCAATCGTCATTGTTTTACAAGAGTGAGGATAATTATTTGTTTGACCTGAGTAATAATCAAAAATACCGCCGTCATCAATTCGGCGTATGCTGCCTACTTTAGATTTAAATACGCCGACTTCTTTGAATGTACGCCGACTACTTTAGAGGTTTGCTGTCTATTTTTTCAGTCAGCATGCGTAGTAGTGTTTTAGTGGGTTCATTAGAGTTTCCCGTGGTTAGATTTTGAGATTGTTTCAATAGTAAAATAAAATAAAAAAAGCCATTTATTCTACTACCAAGTCAATAAAAATAATAAATTATGTCAATGTTTTTTTTTTTTCTTACAAGTTTCAGTCAAATTTTATATTATAATATCACAAGTGTTTGGTAGAAGTCGCCTCTCTGGCGTAGGCCTCCCCCAGCTCTTTCCAAGTCTTCCTTTCCTTAGCTTCTCTGGTACATAGCGGGCCACTGACGCTAAGGAACAAGTCTTCTTGGCTTTCCTCTTTTCCTTTTGCTACTACGCGGAATCCATTCTGTGGCAATTTTTGTCCATTTTGTATCTGTCATCCTGCAGATGTGACCAGCCCATTTAAATTTAAGCAATCGTATTTGGCTGATGACATCTTTGACCTTGGTTTTTTTCCGAATATTTATGGTGCTCACCTTGTTAGATAGTTTGATACCCAGCATGCTATTCTCCATTTTTTTTTTATCCAGCAGTTGCAGATGATATCCGGCCATAATTCTTTATAAAATAGTAATTTCACACATATGCCACTTGTCTAAATATAAGTTTTGATTTAATTTGTGTACACATGACATTTTCATTATAAGTTATCTCGTTTATAAATATTTCCCATTGGATATATTAATATTTTTGTTAGAATGGTCAAGCTCCAAGATTCCTCTTGTCTTTTTTCACTTTAGGCAGTCTGGTACAGTTAAATGAACTGCTAACGGATTTGGATGTTGTAGCCGCAATTTGTAGTTTATACCAGAATGTTGGATTTCCTGCTTCACATTATAGTGATACATCTGCGTTCATGGATCTCGCTATTTCGTAAAAACCATAATGCGTTGGCTTTTTGTTTGAGTATGTAATCCTCTGCCCGTTGTATCACTTTGCGTTTCTTGAGAGTAACCAATACCAGTGTACTTAAGTTTCAGTTCGACCTTTTTTGCTACAATATTTTGTCGGCAAGTCATCTTTCTATCCACAAGAAAGTGTGACAAGAAAGGTTCCACAAGAAAGTGTGACAACCACCGGACTTTGGCTTTAATCTCCCACGCTAGCAAATCGCCACTTTAATCAAAAATCAAAAGGCAAATCCCTGAAGAACAGGCAGGCTTTGTTAAGGGGTACCCGCGAACAGATAGTCAACATCAGGCTAATTATAGAGAAAAGCTACGAATTTGACAATCCTGTCATCATCTGCTTCCTAGACTATAGCTAAGCTTTTGACTGGACCTGCATGTGGAAGTTTCTCTTAGAACTGGGCGTACCTCAGCATCTTGTGGCACTGCTACAAACCTGATACAATAACAGCCAAGGTTCCGTCAGATTAGATAAGACCATGACAAGCTCATTTCACTTCCAAAAAGGTGTGCGCCAGGGATGCATTTTGTCACCCATACTTTTTAATGTTTATGTTTAGATCATAATCCGTCGCGACTTGTGAATCTTAGGATGGGGGCATAAACATTGGAGGCACCACAATTACTTACTTGCGGTACGCTGATGACACTACACTTTTGGCATCCAATGAAGCAGAAATGGTGACTCTCCTAGTAAGTTGGAAAATGTAAGCAAGGAACTTGGTCTTTCCATTAATCCATCTAAATCAAAGATCATGGATGTGGATCGAAGTGGCAAACTTAATCTCACGGTTGCACTCAAGTTAGAAGTGGTGGATAACTTTATTTATATAGGCTCATGTATAACAAACAATGGATCTTGTGAACAGGAAGTGCGCAGGCGAATTGGTATGGCAAAGAATGCCATGTACCAGTTATCCAAGATCTGGAATAGCAAGAGCATATCAATTCGCACCAAGCAAAGACTAGTAAATGCTCTGGTTATTTTCCATATTTCTATACGGTTCTAAAACATGGACTCTTCGGGCTACAGATCGCAAACGCACTGATGCTTTCGAGATGTGGTGCTGGAGGAAGATACTAAAGATACCCTGGACTGCATTCAGGACCAACGCATCTATCCTGAAAGGGCTGAAAATCACAGCAAAGCTGAAAACTATATGTATCAAGCGCACCTTGGAATACTTCAGACACAGCCCTGGGAATTTAGGAAACTACTCGTAACGGGCAAAGTGGATTGAAGAAGGCCAAGAGGACGTAGCCCCATGCGTTGGTCTGATCAGATCAGCACTGCACTCGGTACATCATTCCACGCCGCACCACATAAAGCCGGAAACAGAACCATCTGGAGAAACATCATACGGAAGAAGATGATCCATGCTAAGGATCGCGACCCTCAGTAATGAGGATGTCGATGCAAAGAGACATCTTTCTATGGAAGACGATTGTGGGGTAGTTATTTGGTGCTAAGCCTAACTGGAGGACAGTCACCTGATCTCAGAGTGAACGTTATGTGCTGTGATTTCAAAGCAATAGCTAGAACTTTCTATTTATCATGGATGGACAAATGTCTGAGTTTCTTGGAGGCTTTTTTGTAGCATTTCAGATGCTTTTGCAGGTTTCTCGTAAGAAGCAAGTAATGTAGTATCATCAGCGAAGGTTGCTACAGATACTCTACAAGTTTTTGGTAGGTCGACTATAAATAATGTGTATAGGATTGGACCTAACACTGAGCCATGAGGTACTCTAGCTTTAATATAGTAGAATCTAGAGGTACATTCACCTTCTGTGACCTTAAAAATTTAAACTAGTAAAGCAAAGTAGGTGCCAAACTTTTTCAGGCTTGTAGTATATCAAAGAAAACATACAGTTTTCACATTTTCATGTGCTTTTCTTATGATTAGACATACTCGGTGAACTTGTTCAATAGTTGCAGTTTGTCAATAGGTCTCTTCTAAAACCGAATTGGTGGTCAGGCAGTATTTTTCGGTCAGAGATTACATGCAGTAGACTATTTAGCATTATCTTTTCAAATGGTTTGGATAACGGTGGCAGCAAACTTATAGGTCTGTCTATAAGACGTAACTTTACTAGAAGATTTACCAGGTTAGCAGATCAGAGATTTGAGGGATTTCCACAACAGTGGAAAATAACCAATTCTAATTATGCTGTTGGAATGGATAGTACGATACATAAAGCCTTTTCAGGAGGTTCTTTCATTACTCTTTTGTCTATTAGGTCAAATCCTGGAGCTTTCTTGTCTTTGAGAGTTGCGACTGCCTTTCGAATCTCCTTCGGTGCGACACACTTAAGAGGTAGATCAAGCTGGAAGTCCTGATCCAATATCTTATCAATGTCAGATTCATCTGCATTTGCTAATTCCGTATTTGGTGCGAATAGTATTACAAATATAAGTATTACAATCTTCAATAGAAGAGGTAGAAACAGCAGGTCGAGTAATATTTATAATTCCTTTCATAGAGAATATCTACGGGCTTTAGTAGGAGAGAGCGATTCAATGCTAGTTTTATTTGTATCATCCTCAGCTTCTACAATCACATATTTTAAGGAATGTCCATTAGGACATTAATATATCCTTATACTTTTATGTTATGTATTTTTTCCACTTTTCTTTTTTGTCCTTATATTATGCAATTAAGTTGGTTAAAATAAATAAAAAATAAAATAGCTAGATAATTTTCTTTTCGCTTGGTGGCCATCGCTTTCTATTGCCATGGATAAATATATAGAATAAAAAAAGCTGATTTTTTGACCAGGTACCCTCCCCAAAACACCTCACTAAACTTTCATCACATATTCTAGGAACACGGCAAAGGACAAGGCATATCAACATTCTTTTTTTATTTATATAAAAAGGTGGATCGTTCACTCCCAATCATATAAGTAGGTAGTAGGAAGAAATACCTATTTTCCAAATTTGAAATTTTGATTGAATTTGAAATCCAATGTTTATCAACGAAAATTTAATTTTTATGTACGAAAATTATTGTAAACAATATAAAAACATACACAAGATTAAAAAAATAAAAATAGTATATTTTGTTTAAGATGCGAACAATTTGAATTCTAGTTTTATTAGTCCAGAAGACCATTCAAACAAGTGACGAAATTAAGGTAACGTATCTATACCTATAGTTGATAAGCCTTGTCGCGAGCCGTTTATTGCAACTGTTATGGCGAGCTGCACTAAGTATTGCGCGAGGTGGGCGGGGCTAACCGTCTGCTACTGCCGCTGCTTCACCCCCTCAAATACCTAAAATTCGTCTGTTCATAGCGCCTTAAGGCGGCGGGCGGAAGAGCTCACGAGCAGGGCGGCTCGTGCAGTCGTGACCCAGCGCTGAACTTCCGAACCGCGCTCACGACTGCCCCAAGGGGCCGTACGTGAAGAGAAACTATACTAATAACTTGTTTTATTAGGTTTCTGTAACCTAAGGGGGACAACGGGACCCTATTACTAAGCCTCCTTCCGTCCGTCTATCTATATGTTGAACTGAAATTTCAGAACATATTTACATAACCTATAAAAATGTGTGTAAGAGTAGTGCAAGTATCCTGTTTTAACGTGACCTTCAGATCCACGGAATATTATTCTCAATGAAGGTGGGTTCAGGATAGTTGTTACCCCGAGGAAACAGACGTAAATTGTTCTCGAAGGATCAATCATTGTAAAGCTGATCTTGTCCAAATTTTGAAGAGAAACAGCTGGCCAGGCTAAATTAAAAGATAAGCGGATTCGACAAAAAAACCCGCACTAAGTCGAGAGCGATATCTAGTTTAATAATAAAAGTGATAGGTAGAATATATGACATAGTAGAAGCGCCACATATTCGCGCCGCTACACCAATTTAGAGATATTGCGAGAGTCCGACACGTCGCCGGCTGATTTTCCACTAATAGAAAGTTCTACCGCGTTAGTGCCCTGCGCTACTAACTGGCGGTCTAGATTTTACTAATATTGTTTTTAAGCTTTCATTGCTTTTATTATGGCGGCTCGCTAGCGATTGCTAAACTTTTGTAGGCAAAACAGTGCCCCCAGTGTAACTTGTCCAGAGTTACTGTCACGTAAAGTTTAATACATATCGATGTTGATGAACGTGAAAGTTAGATTTGAGACGTTATTTTTGTAAGGATTTGTTTGTTTGTTTCTCAGTATGAAGTGTCAGGTTTACGTTTAAATTATTATTTTTTACAGGATCGCAGTAGTCAAGTAGACGTAGTCGACGTTTATAACATCTCGATCGGTGATTATAATTTCAATAAAAAAAAAACTTGTCGGTAATGTTACTGAATTATGCGGTTGAAGATTCTCTACTAACGATGCAAATTTCAAATTTAAAAAAAAACACATTAACCCTAAAGATAAGCGCTTTAAGAGGAGCATAATAAAAGCATAATGTAGAATTTCGCTGTGTTGGTGTTTAATCAGCTCGGGGGATTATTAAGCGGAACGAAGCGCTTAATTGGCTTTATTATTACCCGTCACTGCTGAGTGTGTCCAACGGGTGAAGAACTTAGAGTTACGATATTCTATGTACGGTAGATAGTCCAAGAAAGTTTGTCGTTTCAGAGTCGGATGATTGCTGTTGAGATCTTTGTAGATTTATTAATACCCCACTGCTGGGGTAGGTCACGTAGGTGAGAGGAATTTAGAGCGACGATTCAACACGCAGATCCAATCCGCGTTGGAGCCTCTAAGAAATATCATAACAGTCAGCTTTACTGATTATATGTACGTTAGGACGGCGTACGTTAGCGTGCATTCCGAAAATTTGTAGAACGATAATTTCCATACTCAGACGGGTATTGAGAATTCTTTAATTAAAAAAAAAAAAACCAATATCAGGACCTCGTGATCTATGTCCAAACATCAATCAACAGTTGACCAACAGCGGTTAATATACCGACACTATAAACCATAAATATGTTCTCCATAATGTTCTCAAAGGCGTGTGAAGTCTGCCAATCAGCACATGGCCAGCGTGGTGGACTATGGCCAAACCCTTCTCATATTGAGATGAGACCCGTGCTCTGTAGTGAGCTGGTAATGGGTTGATCATGATGATGATGATGACTATAAAGCAAATCACTACGAAGATACCCTTAATACAAATCACTCAAGAATATCGGATAAACACACTCGTAGGTCTATGATTTCTATGATATTATTGTCAACCGCGTATAGATTTAGTTTCACATGACCTCTCTAAAACTTAGTACATCACTCAATAGCGAACAGTCTGAGTGACCTATTATTCGTAATACTCTTGACATCGTAGTCGCTAGGTACTACGCGTAATAAGTAAGAAAGCTTACAGTAGACTTGATGGTGCCAATATATTTTTGCGCTTGGTTTTTAGTTCGGAAAGTGTGACATATTTTCGTGCGAAACCCCTCAGTGAGAAGCTCACTTATTGGCCTGAAACGTGGTTGCTATCAATGGGCTACATGAGGATGAGAGTCACTCTCTGGGCAGTCGAGTACGAGTCACCGTCGTAGCATTAGATATGCTTCACAATTGAAGACTTTAACAATAGAAGCAGAGTTATCGACATAGTTGATCCTAAAGCGAAAGTAAATAGAAACGGGCAGAGACGGAACACGGAGAAACGATGGTCGTCTATGGGTGACCACCTGGCTGGTGGTGTGAGATGATATTTACGTTTTGCAACTAGTACACCGCAAGAAGGAAACCATTAAACATCTACGTGTTAAAGGTCGATGTCAAGTCTTGATCGTTTGGCGACACCTCTTTGTCGGTAGGGTGATAACTAGCAACGGCCAAAGCCTCCCACCAGACCAAAAAATAATTAATGAGAGTTTCTCGCAACTCCATCTACTGAAGCACTGGAGGGAGATCACAGAATCTGCTACATAGAATAGCCATGATCTGGTTGGTTGGTTCTTGGTTATGTTAATAAAATTAGTTACAGCGGAGTCAGGAAATTGGCGTTGAGCACGTTAAGCTAAGTAAACTTGAAAAGAGAAATGTGCCCAGCAGTGGGACAGTTCATTATTAAGATTAAAAGATTACATCTATTCAGTTCGTAGGTAGATACAAAAAAAACGTAGGTTAGGTTAGTACGTTGTGTGAAGTGGTATTTATTCATGCGTAGGTAATGAATGGAATCTGCAAAAGGCGAGCGAAATATGATTCGACAGTGACCTTCCTGAAGTCCTTCGCATTGGGTGGTCAAGCGAATGTATGAGGCTTAAGGACGTAGGACACTAAGATTTACTCCTAGTGAAGTCAAACATTGGTACAGGCCTGGCAACACCCATGAACATTTCCTTCTACAATAAAAAGGCTGGTTGCTTGATTAACCGGCCTACTGAACATATGTGAGGACAAGAATGCAAGTCTCCATGATTTTAATTATCGACCACTTTTGCTAAATTCGCCATAATGTAAAACAAAAGAAATTCTTTAATGACCATCTTATTTTTAGCGATTCAAGTTTACTACATCTCGATGTTGATAAACAACATAAAAATACCTTCGGCCATCTTATAGGAATGTCGATTTTATCGTGAGACCGGATAGAAACCGCGAATACCTACTGGGATACTTACTTTAACCTTTACGCTTTTAAGGTATATTTTTTTGTGCTGGCCACATTTTTTAAGGCTCTGCAGTTGGCTCATGGATGACATTCTCCTCTTTGTACTCGTAAGTACCTATTTCATTTTCAATTGAATACGCCAATAGTCAATGAGTTATCGGTTGACGGTTTAAAATGATTTTTTCTGTAATTTTAAGTATATGTTTAAATTTATTATACTCTCGATAGATACAAAGCAAAACATTCAAATTTCACTTATTCTTACGCGTTATTAAAATCAAATTGTTCAAGTTTTTCTAATAAAGAAATAGATAAAGACGACAGATGTTATGAATAACGAAGCTAGTCTCAAATGAGAAGAGAATAGTGTCAAGATTGGATACCTATACGATCGCATTGGTTAACTAGCCAGCGCCGTGTCAAACTGGTCGTTTAGAGTAACGAAGCTCGCTCTAGTCTGTCTCGCGATAGCAGGCAGCCACACGAAATTACGGTTACGTGGGCGAAGGCACTTCATACTTGCACTAAAGCAATGCATACCCCAGGAACTTCCAGATACCATCATCATCATCATGATCAACCCATTACCGGCTCACTACAGAGCACGGGTCTCCTCTCAATATGAGAAGGGTTTGGCCATAGTCCACCACGCTGGCCATGTGCGGATTGGTAGACTTCACACGCCTTTGAGAACATTATGGAGAACTCTCAGGCGTGCAGGTTTCCTCACGATGTTTTCCTTCACCGTTGAAGCAAGTGATATTTTAATTGTTTAAAAACGCACATAACTCCGAAAAGTTAGAGGTGCGTGCCCGGATTCGAACCGCCGACCTCTGATTAGGAGGCTGACGCCCTAACCACTGGGCTATCACCCGCTTCCAGATACATGGAAACATATTTTAAGAGGTCTTTGTCGGCTTGGTGTTACTTAGAATTTTTTCCTTATAGTAACACCACTGCCTACCCCAAAATATCATAATAGTATTTGTTTCATATAGTGTGCCAGTGTACGTTGGTACACGTGGCCAGTGATGGCACCGCGGTGATCCTGCAGTTGCATATCTGCTGAATCGCTGTAAGAAGTCGCCCCGAGTGACCTCTCTTAAAGTCGGTCGGTCAGTCAGTCGTCACTAAGTGTAGATTGCGTCACCACTAACAAGATTGGCCGTGAACGCCCCGGGCGTCGCCACTCGATAATATTATAAGAAACTTGAATACCATTTTTACAATAACTAATGTTATTGTAAAAATGGTATTCAAGTTAATACTAGCGCTCACTTCTGTTACTTCCACGATTATAAAATTACACAATAAACGCTAATTTTATTCATAATTTAGTACCATATTTAATCCACGGACGACATTAAGTTGATCGGGCCCTATTGCTCTCGTCATCAGTTAACAAAAATACAATTTAAATACGAAGCATTAAATAGTTGTTCCTATTCTTCTTCGAAATGAACATAATCAACAAACCATAGCACCCCCACTTGGAAAAAAGAATCTATAATATATTACTAACTCTTGTCCCACGTGACTTTGCCATTTCCCACTTTTGCACAACTTTCGTATCGATTCAGTAGAGAGGTAAACACTTTATCGATTAACCATCGCTGCTAACACGTAGCTGATTGTTTGGGTGAAAGCAGAGAGGAGAGGAGCGGTCCACGTGTTGCAGCACACGATAGTATCGATGTCGATTTTTGACGACCGCCAAGGCGCAGCACGCGCGTTGTCAGATTATAAAGTTGGAGGTCCTGGTTTCGATTCCCGGCTCGAGTATTGAGGAGTGTTTGGTCTGGTGGGAGGCTTCGGTCGTGACTAGTTACCACCCTACCGACAAAGACGATTTAGCGTTCCGGCGCGATGTCGCGTAGAAACCGATAAGAGTATGGGCTTATCATACCCCTTACAGGTTAGCCCGCTACCATCTTAGATTGCATCATCACTTACCATCAGGTGTGATTGCCGTCAAGGGCTAACTTGTAGGGGATAAAAAAAAATGCTGGCCATGAAACAATCGTATACGAGCAGCGACAGCATAATAACTGCCAACTGCAAGTCTGCTGCAGTGGACCGTCAGTGACATTCCTAAACAACCACCAATGTGAAAGTGTTCCCCTTTAAAGCTAACACTGTCGTCAATCGTTGGTTATTCCTCTGCGCAGTCATCGGCTTGCTATAGCCACGAACATGCAGCGCCGGCGCAATCGCTTATTTTACATATTGTTACTACGTACGTGTGTCTATACGTGCGCGGGAATCGTGCGCTTTTATTAACGTTTGCTCCAAGTAGACACTGACAAGCGGTTTTTAATCTCTCGATGAAAGGGCCGCTGAAACAGTGAAGGTTCTCATCGGACGCGTGTTAGGTGACGGTATTCTTTTTTCTTTGTTTAGTAAAAACCAATTTTGTTTCGAAACTAAATATAATAATCTTTTTAAACTCGGTAATTTTGTAACCTTGCATTTTTTTATGAAATACTTTTACAAAATAAAAAATAGTAAACAAATAGATAAATGAAAAATAAAGAATTCTGTTGGCGCCATTGGCTATTCAGTAACTTTACCATCAAGTTGTCAACAGTGCTTCTACATATAGACCGCATCCACCACAAGAGTGTCGAATTGGAAGGTAGTCGTGTAACTACGACTAACTAAACTAACTAGGAGGTAGTTGGTTACCGTCCGACCCCCCCGTTATCCCAAACGTCGCCTAAGCCGAGGTTCGGCCTCAAAGGAGGGCCCTTAGGCAGTCGTTCCCATAGTTTCTTCGAGCCCTAGGGCTCAAAATTTCTTCTGGCAGAGCTTCTTTCCAAAGCTCGCCAAACAGCCCGGTTACGCTGTGGCAACCAATAGGGTTTGTACAGCTAATAGACAGTCCGAAAAAAAAAAAAAAAAAGGTAGTTAGAAAGATTGGTTTTCAACTAAGGGTAGTGGCCTTCGTGGCGCGTACACTGTAGCATAATAAAGTTGGAGGTCCTGAGTTCGATTCCCGGTTCGAGTCTGATCTGGTGAAAAGCTTCGGCCGTGGTTACCACCCTACCGACAAAGACGTATTGCAAATCGATTTAGCGTTCCGGTACGATGTCGCGTAGAAACCAACTAGGAGTATGGGTTTATTATAGATTGCCGTTAAGGGCTAACTGGAAATAGTAGCAGTATAGAAATCGGGGGGAAGTTTTTAGTAGATGGTTCCGTCCGCTCGTGTCTTGCACTAGTGTAACTTATAGTTTTCTATTAGCATTGCGTACCATTGCGTAGTTTCGAGCATCGATATGCGAGGACGACGCGAGCACGTCAACTACCCACTTCCGCTATTAGATAATAACCTGTGTGGTGCAGTGGTTGTACACCTTAAAGTACCCCTCCCTGGAGCGTTTATGTTTCTAGGTTTTCTCTCGTGACCTAGTCACTATCATCATCATGATCGACCCATTGCCGGCACACTACAGAGCACGGGTCTCCTCTCAATATAAGAAGGTCGTCGCCATAGTCCACCCCGTTGGCCATATATGTGATATTATATAAGCCTAAAAACGCAAATAACTCCGAAAGTTAATGGCGCGAAGCCCTAGGACGTCTTAACAGTGGTTACACCAAAATGAGACGTGGCGACACAAAAAGCTGTGATAGCCCCACTGGGCTATCACAGCTTTTTGTGTCGCCACGTCTCATCTTATCACAAGCAGTAAACTTCATACAAACAAACATTTACTATAGCGATATTAACAGTTAGTATATTTGAGCCTCCTATGTCAAAAACAGCTCAGACAGAAATATAGATTTTTTTTTTATACACTACAAATTAGCCCTTGGCAGCAAACTCACCTGATGGTAAGTGATGATGCAGTCTAAGATGGTAGCGGGCTAACCTGTTAGGGGTATGGTAAACACACACTCCTACTTGGTTTCTACGCGACATCGTGCCGGAACGCTAAATCGCTTTGCGACACGTCTTTGTCGGTAGGGTGGTAACTAGCCACGGCCGAAGCCTCCCACCAGACCAGACTCGAGCCGGGAATCGAACCCAGGACCTCCAACTTTTATAATGCGACAGCGCACGCACTGCGCCACGGAGGTCGTCAAAATTACAAGAATTGTTTGTTATCCTCGCAATAGCTACTGCTAGAAGGGTAGAAGCATCTAATCTTACAACGCGAGGCTGTAGTTGGAACCCATTTGAGTGCTATTTAGATAAGAGATATGAGATCATGCCATCCATTGAGACAATACAACTGAAGTGAGTTGAACTTTTAATAAAAACTTACAATAGTTACAGATTTGCAGCACGTATGAAGACACCGTTAGGTAGGGTTGCCAAATAATTATTTAATTTTTTTTTAATTCAAAAAATATTACTAGTGGTTACTTTAAATAAATAGCTGTTAGAGCAAAATTATTTCTTCTAGATTTTCTAAACCCCGCGGTAAACGTATCCAAATTAACGAGAATTGATATATAAACCATATTAATTTCTATGTCCGTCTTCAGGATGCTAATGTTGGTAATAACTATAGTGGACAGTAAAGCAATGAAAAAGAAAAATAACAAAAATAAAATGAAATTATACGTGTTAACTTTGCATTTTGCAAGTTTTCAACCTTAACTTATAAGCAATATAAAATAATTAGGCTGCTTTCTATAATGAGGAAACAAAAAACTCCGTGTGATTTGTAATAAAACTGAAAGATAACGACGAAATATATTGTTTATTTATATACAAAAACAAGATAAGCAATCGGTTGAAGTCTGCTTTAAAATAATATTGGACTCGTGAAAACATAAGTTCAAACAACGTGTTAAAGCTGATTTATTTTATAAAAATTACAAATAAATTTCTTAATTACAACAATACTTGGGAGCATGACACTACGTTTCATCTCTAACAAAGAGAGAGAGTACTAATTTAGCCAGCTATTTCATGGTAGCATCTGCCTTACGAACTTGTAGTAGTATCAATCGTAAAATTTGTTCAAATAACTCTGTTAAAAGCACTTTTGATGCGTTAATAATTTAGTTTTTAGGAAGATGACGGTGATGACTACATTTGTAAGCTTAAAAGTAATATAAAGCTAAAAGAGGACCTGGTCTACGAAGAAGCCCACAAACTAAGCCCGTAAGTATTCCCTTCGCCGTTGCCATACTGACTTTACGTAGCAAGTTTATAAAGAAAGCTTAAAATAAATTAAGTTTATATTTGAATTTGGAATTCCTTACAAACACAAGTTTAGGTTTGAAAAATATTGAATAAAAGCAAGAATCACTATGAACCTAATTTTCTGTAATTTGCGTAAAATTGGCAAATCTGCACGGTGCAGTTTATAATGTGTTCAAACACAGATCTTCGCTCAGACGCCGGAGCACCCTCAGAGGATGTTGGATCATGTTAGTTTAGTACCCGGTGGCTAGAATAAATATTTCCGCGGTGGCAGCCCTATCGGGTGCGCGTGAGTGCTCACAATGGGTAGTTTTTTTAAGCTGCAGAGTTTTATTGCGCAAGCGCACTTATGTCATGATCGTGACGCTGCTGCTCAGAGCTGATCACCACTCACATATACATGCTTAGCAATTATACGCATCCATAGAAATATAATCAATGCGAACACACACACGCACGAAAACACGATGCAGATCTGAGAATTTGCGGAGAGATGGAGCGAATTCTGGAGACTGACATAGGATAATTTTTATTCTTGAAAACTTAAACGAAACTTTGTTACCTGCATGTAAAAACTTGACGAACACCGAAAATCCCCCGCTTGCATAAAGACATACAATAAGTACTTTTGATGGGAAATGAAACACAAATGTGCCACGCCGGTCTAGTGATTGGCATATTCAGCATTGTATCCCGAGGTCCTGGGTTCGAGCCGGGGTAGGAATTGTTAGTTCCTTTTTCCAGTTATTAGATTTTTCAGTTCATTACTTAAAACCCTATCTTCTTATGGTGTTTATTTTCTAATGTCATACATATATTTAATTTATATTTCGTAGTGAATCAAGGATTACTGGAAGAGACGATAGCAATAAGTTTGCCACATTATTTGCCATATTATTTGTAACATTATTTTCTTTTGCAACAAAGTATTTAAAAAAAACGGAAGAAACAATAAAGAGGTTGATATAAAGTTGTGTTGTTGGACAAATTTTAGGTAACAATGTCTCAAGGGTAAGAATCATTTCTATGAACGACAAAAGCATATGTTTTACATGATTTAAGAACTATTTTCTAAAGTGCATGCATATTTAGCACTTACATTATCCGTCGAGGTTCCTACCGTACCTACTGTAGGTATGCACTGGACACATTGATTAGACCTGGGGCCATAGCTTTTGTCGCTATAATGAAAGTTACTATTTAAAACAAGATACTGCAAGCTAGAAAAGATAAAACCGTATAATATTTGAAGCCTCTTTATATTGAGTAAATCACTACACTAAATAGCCTCGATGGGACATCAAATCTCAAAAATGAAAATATCAGATTATTTATGCTCGTATTAATATGTGAAGAGTAGGTTTACTTCTTAAGGCATAGGGCGAAGATGCGCGTATGTGAAATTTGGTAATTAGAATAGCGAAGGAAGAGTGCAAAAATATAAATTTTGTGATATATTTATTAATGTTCTCAAAGGCGTGTGAAGTCTGCGAATCCGCACGTGGCTAGCGTGGTGGAGTATGGCCAAACCATTCTCATATTGGGAGGAGACCCGCGCTCTGTAGTGAGCAGGCAATGGGTTGATCTTGATGTTGATGATATTTATTAAAAAATTTTTTGTCGAAAATAGTCCACTGCTGCGATGTCGTGACATATAAGGCACGTCTAGCCGTCTTAAAAAGAGTGCCGTGGCCTCGAGGTGGGTGCATAGTTTAGTGTAGATCGCTTAAAATTCAATGCACAGTGCAGTTAATGGCTTGCGAACACTTAATGATGGGTGCTGGCAGTATGCGGAGCCTTCTATTCGCAGAAAGTGGAAACTCGCTGCTAAATAACTAATTGAGCAACTTTACACATTCATTAGTTAAGCAGACGATTTTCGCGCACAAGTGGGACAAGACCAGTGTCCAGTGACAGGAAAGGTTGATTACATACATCTATTGGCGCGCCTTAGCAGTGCAATTGACCTGAACGCCGTCACGACAAACGGCGTGATGCTCTGTACTGCCGTATTCATAACATAAGATGTGTTATTTACTAGAAATGGTATAAAATAGGATATATAATATCATCATCTTCATCATCATCATGATCAACCCATTATCGGCTCACTACAGCACGGGTCTCCTCTCAATATGAGAAGGGTTTGGCCATAGTCCACCACGCTGGCCATGTGCGGATTGGCAGACTTCACACGCCTTTCAAAACATTTTACGGAGTACTCTCAGGCATGCAGGTTTCCTCACGATGTATTCCTTCACCGTTGAAGCAAGTGATATTTTAATTGCTTAAAAACGCACATAACTCTGTAAAGTTAAAGGTGCGTGGCCGGGTTCGAACCGATTAATAGGTGGACGTCCTAACCACTAGGCCATCACAGCTTTTTTTTATATAATATGACATATAATATTTAATCTTTGGCATGTAATAAAGTCCTCCTTCTTTGATTAAACGCTCACCGCTAGTTATAAATATCGCGCGGTATTTCGGCGGCAGTTATTGCCCAACCTCGTGGACACGTTCCGCGTAACGTAACCGCACTGCATACGGAATTAGAACAATGGTGGCGATTCAGTTCTACACGAATATACATATTAAACTAAATACTTAGACAAACCTAAAATTTGTGCTGTCTTAGTCCACTTAGATTATGACGTTCATAAAAGTTGTGCATACCCTAACCCAGACATATCTCAGACGTATCAGATCTTGATCTGAAGATAGTACTATCTTACATATTCTATCTTTAACAACGGCTTAGCAACGGCGGGTCCTGGGTTCGATTCCCAATTATTGGATAGATTGATTGTCTGACTGGAAAAGCATTAATAGGTCTGATTTAAATACAGCGCTGTTAAACCCCGTGCCCCGCGGAGCACGCAAAACTTACTATCACTGCGCGTTGAAGCAGTTTACTAAAAACATTTTTGGTATGATGCTACATCATAAAACCTAGAGGGTAGGTTATTACCATAATACCTAGTATCTTTGTTTCAAAGATCTTCCCAGCCTTTTACCTACACAATGTCACGTCACAAGCCTCTGTCATAATAAAGAGCGTCTTAGGATGTGATCTTTAAGAGTTCATTTTGAATTTGTTCAGACTTTACTTTGTGTGAATACGAGACGTATTTATGTCAGACATAACATTATCTCGTTTTAGCTGCAACTTAATTCTTAAACGCTTTAAAGATTCTTTACACTGCAGCAATGCATGGCTGTGAGCAACTTGGGGCCACCATCTACAAGTCACCACTCCACCAAAGGAGAAGTGTTGGCGGAAGCTATAATATCGACATAGTATGCAAACAGATTTATTTAATGTTTTTCTGTTTATAAGTCACGCAAAAACTATCGAATGGATCTACTACTGAACACAATCTAATCAACTGAACACACATATACAAACATACAAACATGCCTTTGAGAACATTATGGAGAACTCTCAGGGATGCAGGTTTCCTCACGATGCTTTCCTTCACCGTTGAAGCAAGTAATATATATTACAATAGGGGTGCGTGGGCGGGTTCGAACCCACGACCTCTGATTATGAGGCGGACTTCCTAACCATTAGGCTATCACAGCTTACTACGCTATCACAGCTTTAGTTTAGTATAATTTAACGAATGCAATTATCACCATCACCCCACGAATTAACGCAATTAAAAAAAAATAACACGATTATTGTTTTGGATTATTATAGCTGCCATAGCCGTTACATGTTACGCCTTGACGTTAACCGGCAGGTGAGATTGCAGTTAAAGTCTAAAGCTTAGTAGATATAATAAATAAAAAACTTATAGCATTGTATTTAGAGTGTAGACGAGGTTTATCATTAGTTGCTTGATGTAAGGAAGCTTTCGCAAGAGCCACTGAAACAAAACCGATCATAATCTCATGTGTATCCAGCGTAAAATATCGTTATTGCTATAAACATCGCTGCAACGTTCATTACTATACCGGTTATGATGCAATAGAAACGAGTAATGAGCAGTTATTAATATTGCACACAAATATTTTGTAACGGCACACAGGACAGACGATAGCAAGCTCACCCCATTTTTTATTTTAACAACAGAAAAGTTTGACGTTGACGTTTGTTCGAGGCAAGCGTTCGGCGTTAAGCAAACCAAGACTAACAGCACATCTTCGACTTAGTTCGAAGACATATCGTCACAAAGTTGGATAAGGTTAAAAGAAACACTTATTTTAGTATAATGACTATTTGTTTAGTGAGTCGTCTGTTCGTTACGCTTTCAGCCGCTTTACACTAAATAAATTAATAAAATTCTTTCACCAATCGAAAGCGACGTTATCAGTGTGTAACTCTCAAGGGAACGGAACTACGCGTACTAACTAGTATCTAAACCATGTATTCGTTACTTTAAATGAATTTTGAATTTGTTAAATATGCATGTTTCAAATCGCCACACAGTGAGTCAGTAGACTTTGTTTCAGGTGTCTGGCACGGACACACTATTCTAACACTTTAGATCTCCTACCACCATAAGGACGACTTCAACTAAAAGCCATCCCTCGCGGCTAGTTACCCACTACTGGCAATTACCCCGATAAAGAGGTTGGATTCAGTCGGCTCCTCCGTGCTGAAGATATTCATTGGTGTCCGTAATCACTCAACATCAGGTCCTACTCCTCATCTTACCGCGATACTCCCGCGAATGTATGTAACATCCATCAATGCCCGGTCGTTCGCTAAAGATCTCCTACTCCGAGCATAGGTCTCTCCATCGCTGAGTGGCTCTGAACTTTAAAAAGCCTACAGTTAAATAGATGAGTGCATATAGCTATGTAATTGTTGGAATACGTGAGGGAAACGGCGGGGACACAAAAGGTGTTAATTTTCACCTCTACAAGCCAGTTCCGCTACCTATACAAAATATAAAGAGTGTTATTTTAACAGCGGCGGATTAAAATACAAAAAAACATAACGAATGTAGGTATATTGGTGAGTTTGTATAATAAACTGAAAAGATTTGATAGACGTAAAAAAATACAAGTATTTATACCCGGATTTCCAGTCTTTGTTACTTTTTATATGCTCGTCTTTTATATTTTTTCGTATTTCAGGGAAATAAAATGTTACTTCAACACATAATTGTCAATAGATAGACACTCGAAATAACTGCATTATTAAACACAACAATTTAGTTCTTCTTACGAAACTTTATAATGGAATTCAAAGCAATTACAAAATTTCATAGAAAAAAAATTTTGTGTCATCAATTTTTATCTGTCTTCCAGTCTATACTACCGTTTGTCTGTCTGTTTGATCTAGCGTAACTCAATATCAAACAGAACAGTTTTAACTGCAGCTGAATCAAGCTCTTTAGACTAGACTTAGAATATGAGATAAAACTTTTATCCATTTTGCTCCATTGACATTTTTTTTTTGTGAGAAAGTTTGATTTATCAGTTTATTTAGATTCAGTGTTCGTGTTGATCTGGTCAATACGATATGTCATACAGCACCGAAGTCTTTAGAAAACTGAACGACAACGACTGTCTTAATACACGTACAATTTTCCATCTGATTTTTACACCTGATTTTAATTATTATAATCATTATTCCTTACGTAACTGTAAACAGTAAATGCCCATTTTTCTTTAAACTCTAAAGTGACTTGAGTCAACGTTGCAAATTCTTACAGTTTATTTCATCTAACAACTGTTGATATATAATATATGTTTTGCAAGAAATTATATTATATTCAGGCCGTTGAAAGACTTTACGACCACTAGTAGGTACTGTGAAAGGAAAGAATATATACCAATGACTCTAATAAAAATGTTCTTTCGCCTAACTCACGCTTATCAATAAAATAGCTAAAGGTCACCCTGTATAGTAACAACAGCAAATTATTTGCAATTAGGTGCAATCGTTTGAAATATTATATTTTTGTATTGTAAATAAGAGAATCGACTTCCATGGGATTTTGTATTTATAAGCTTATATTTAACATTAGCTATTTGCGTTATATTTAATACTAGCTATTGCTCACGACTTCGGCTTGATCCATATAAAACTATTCTACGTTCCACGAGCTGTCAATTTTACCTGGACAGAGGTAGCCTTTTCGAATCTAGACTAGACTATGTTTTGGTCTCAGGCACTAATGTAATTCTGAATAGTTTATGAATACTGACGGCGTCCCGCGGTTCCACTCGAGTAGTTCACGTTCCGTTCGGAAATACGGGAATAAGATATCGCCTATGTTACTCGCTGATAATGAGGCTTTCCATTGGTGACTGAATTTAAAAAATAGGTTTTGGCTTAAAAGCGTAATAAACAAATTTACATTCGCATTTATAATACGACGATAGAATTTCGTCAGTCGGTACTTGTGGGCTAAATTTGAATTATTATAAACTTTCACTTGACTAACTATTATGTATACATATCTACTATATTTAGTTTTTGAAGCCATTACATCTAGAAACTGTATTTTTATAACCCCCAAGCGATTAAGCTGAAATTATACATATATGTATGGTTTTGATGACATGGTAGGTGATGAAGTACCATGATGATGAAGACTACTAATTCGTTGGTATAGCTGCTATACTTACGAATTTATTTAATTATATGACATACTGTAGCCATATCTTTGACATATACCTAGTAAAGCCATAAGTTCTTTTACTAATAAAAATGCATTTTTTGAATGAACTAACTGCGTAACTTTAGAGCTACCGATGCAATATTAGAATTAAATTAAAAACGAAATAACGCACGAAAGAAACGCAAGAAACGGCAAAATGCCTTAAAATACTAGTCGATATCAAAAAGTTGCTCCATGCGTTAATAATTATTGTAAAAATGTTAATATAAAAATAAGAATGTAGTGTGTATTGCATACAATTCTACTATCTGATGCCACTCAAGGATTAGGTACTCAATTCGTTTATCTGATACAAACATCTAAAGGAAACGTTAAACACTTAAATATTCTGTTACGAAATAACTGAAGGTTTAAGTTTAATGGCTCATATTATTTCGCTGTTTCTTTACCGTCCCACAGCTGGGCTCAGCTCCTTATACGGGTTCCAGAGCTTATACACAATAAGATGCGCTTATGTATAGCTTAGCTATTGAGTTGCAACATAAAAGTTAAGTTCCTTAACATTCTCAATGCGTAGGGCATTCTATACGCCTTTTTTTCACTACAAGTTAGCCCTTGATAGTCCCACTTGGTGGGCTTACCAGTTACGGGTATCATAGATTATAAAGCTCATACCCGTTCAGCTTCTTCGTACCGGTATGCTTAATCGCTTGCGAAGTCCAGTCAGCCCAGACTTCCACTCGCTTTACCAATGGATACCTGCTGCTGGAAGATTGCCTCTTTTATATTTTCACTGCGTAACCTATTTATCGGTTCCCTATATGTGGTGCGTTATAAGTTTGCCTTGTCAACCATATCGTCTCAACACCGACTCGACCAATTGCGCCCAGGTCTAAGAAGAAGCCCACAACAAACTAAGCATGGTTTTTTTATTATCATCTGACATAGTTAATAATAAATTATAATTAGTTATGAAGAAGGTGCGAGGAACAAAATATGCAAAACACTCGAATTTGAAGAAACCTCGTAATGTGATTACAAAATTAATTCGAGCGAGGTCATCGGTACATCTGGAGTTTCATATTCATAAGCTACTGCTGGTACTACTTCATTTTTAGTGGCTTTCATAATTTTAATTGAGATTGTAACTTATATTGCGTAAAAAAAATATTTTAATAAATTTTAATTGGAAATAACGTTTTTTTTAACGAACTTTATAACTAATAATAGATAAACAGTTTTTTTTTTGTTACAAGTCGCAGCGTGGTTTTCGCTTAAAACATAAAGCTATATAGGTATACTTTTAATACTTTTACAAAAGTTTAACTTTTATTGTAAAGTATTCCTGCGATTCGAGGGAACAAACGGTTGTGCAGCTCTAGAGAGTAGACTGTGACATCTATGAATATATCTCAAAGATTTTTATGTTGGCATTAATATCTCTCTCAATTTTGTCTAATGTATAAAACGCTGTTATTAAAGATTATTTTGTCCTCCAATGACATAATTCTTCTACTTCACACACACACATACACACACACGCGCGCACGCACACACACACACACACACAAACACACACACTCTCTCCTGGTTATTGATTTGATTTTATATATATAATACATATTATATACATTTTACGGAAGGCGGGACACCCTGGCACAAGTAAAATAATTACTTAAAAGGATGTCCCAACAACGGATAAATGTTATATGTAAAACGTATTTTTTGAATAAAATTGTTTTTCATTTTTTCATTTTTTCATAATTAATCAAAAAGCGTTCTTTAACAGTTCTCATTTAGGTGGCTAAGCGCGAAGAAATAGATCCCTATAGTTGCTCGATAATAACTATATTATGGCTTTTATCAAGTAAAGTAAATATATCAAATTACAAGCAACTTCAGATTATTCGGTTTCTGGTCTTTAAATTAGTTTTGGTATTAGAGGCACCAGACTGTGTAAATAACTATGTGACCGTACAGCAGTAATAAATGAACAGACAGTAGGTAACTGTAACATATAGTAATGAGTACATTTCTATGTAAGGAGTTTTCCCATCCATTTGACACGCGTTTTGTTTTCCGCAATGGGAGAATAGACGAGGGGCGTGTAATACATGTCGCGATACGGGACTTCATCATCTACACATCACATATCAGGGTTTTGAAATTCTTCCTTCTATATTCTTTTTCTCGAAAATTCAAGACGTCCGTCCGTTTAAAAAAAAAAACTAAAAATATACGCTAAAGCCACCACCATACACCAACTCTTTGGAGCAGATTTACGAGTCTAAATCTGATATCAAGTCAAATACTAGACGAAAAATATCGAAAGCGAAGTAACGTATCGCCTATATTTTTTTAGGCCATACTCAGACTACGATTACGATTTGTTTCAAGACGCGTGTCGCGTTGCGAGTATGTTTCCGGCAGTAAGGTATAAACAATAAGAGATGGTCACGGGAAGTAGTCGAGCTAATAGCGTATGCCCATTTTAACCATTCTTTAAAAATGTGAGTCACATGGTAGGACGATCATGTAATGCGGAATTTTAGAGACAGTCTTTAAGATAAAGTGCTAATGTCTCAGTAAATCAAGTCACATCGACTTGATACGATTGATACACCATTGCAATGTCCTAAAGAATCAAAGCTATAACGTATAACGTGTAAGATCTATTAAGACTATTGCGGTATCCAGTCCACATCGAAAATCAAGGTATTTTTAAACTTATACAGACTCGGAACTTATGCGTATCTACTTTCAGACTTAACATTGAGAAAAATAAAAATAACTATTGTTCTCAATTTTAAAATGACGCTTTTTTATTTGAATGCAATGGGTATAAAAATCATTTTCAGTGAAAGATATAACAATATTAAGTTATTTTTTAAACTTAAAAACACAAGCATTTGACTCGTACCTACCAACTATTGAGATATAAGGTTGAAAATTGAAAATAATAAATGGTAACATGGTTTTACATTTTAAAAATTACGCTGTTCTGTATCATACTTGATAATTAAAAATAAAAACATTTTCAGTGACATTTTTTTTTCGGACTGTCTATTAGCTGTACAAGCCCTATTGGTTACCACAGCGTAACCGGGCTGTTTGGCGAGCTTCGGAAAGAAGCTCTGCCAGAAGAAATTTTGGGCTCAAAATTTCAGTGACAGCTTCGGGAATACAGTGAGGTAAATGAGTGGTGATGGTCGCCTCAATTGTGTTTCGTCGTTCACGCTGCACTGACTGCGCGGAGGGACGGACAGTTTACAGACAAATAAAAGTTTATTAATTAGTCAACTGTGATAACACAATCACCGATTTAAGGTGCACCTACACGTAGCGGTGCTGGAGACTCCGACCTCCTTGTCGGGTGGACCGAGTTCGATACCCGGTACGTACCTCTGACTTCTGAGAGTTATGTGCTTTTTAAATAGGTGAGTATTATTTAATGTAATTCAATTTGAAATTAAACGAATATAGCGGCGAAGGGAGACATCACGAGGAAACCTGCATGCCAGATTCCTTCTATCTCTAACGGGCAAGGTTAACAATCAATATAATCCTAAATCTAAGTATAGCTGATTGAATTCAATGTCGCCGTCCTTATCGTCAGAGAACAGTAGGAAAATGATGGCACTATTCAATTAAATCTGCTATCTGAAGATTTTGTTTACTTTAGATTGGTTATTAATTTTGTTAGTAAGAGGAGCCCCATAACCCTAGTAGTAGTGGGCTGGTAATGGGTTGATAATGAACTTAAGTTAAGTTACGTTAAGTTTTAACCACAGTTAACTTCGTTCTCAGTGTTGGCTTTGGTCGGAGTTTTACAGTAAACTAAACGTCACATAAAAGTTGCTTTTAATATGCCATTTTACGAAGAAAATCAAACGACACAAATTTAAACTCTATACAAATATACATATAATCTTACTTTAAAGTCTCCTAAAGGGACTACATTTAATAATATATTTTAGTTATAGTTTTAGTTTTAATTTAAGGTTTATTTTAAGTTTTTAAGTGTTTATAATATCTACAGTTACATTGTTTTAGTTGTTAATTATAATTGAATAAAAATTCAATGGTTATATTATCTTACTTTTATATGACTTCCTCCGCGTAGATTAGGTTAACAAATCTCAACGTATAACACTGAATCTTAATTTTCGCATTATTCCGATAACGAATTAAACGTGCGTGATTTTGATATCAGAATTAAATTGCGTAAAACAAAATTTCTTTTCAAATAAAACATAGAAGCTGGTTTGTTTATCAGTAACATGTTTTATTGCCGAGCAGGAGTTCCTCACAAAGAATGCCCTACACTCGGAAAATTCGATACAGCAACATGGTACGCCCCATGCATGCCTAGTACCTGAGCAGAGGTTACGTAGATCAGTGGTAACAATACATGGGCTGGGCCAGCCAACTAGTACCTATTGGGCCTCGTGACGGCTTCGGGTTTATATCACAACCACTTGCTAGCGACTTTAATCGCGGTCATTTGCTTACGACGAACAATAATAACATTATAACACTGTTATTTTGGATTAAGTGTCGTAAGCACTCGGGTCGACACATAAGAGCTAGTTTTATTTATTGCACAGCAACGAAAACTAAATAAATAAATACACATGCCCAGTTTGGGTGTTGCAACTTGGTCAGGAATCGACCGCAATAGAGAGACCGATTTCATTTATTATTACTTGCATCGTTTCTTAGTACACGTTTATTTTTTTGCACGTTTACTTGCGATGATTCGAAGATAAATAACATTTTTGATAAAACAACACTTTCATTCAAAATATTTCCAGCGAAAATCTTTGAAAAAATAATTTTATAACAGTCTCGAGTTTTAAATGCACCTAACCTGTTTTGAAAATTATTGCTATCCTTTTAAAGGGAAAGTTTTGCAAAAATCAGTGTGTGAATATTAATGCTTATGTGTATCTAATATATATTATTGTAAAATACGTGTTGACTCTTTATTGATTTAAGATTTTTAGATCATCTATTTTCTTAAAAGTATATTTATAATACCTCTTTAAATATGCTATAATATTATAACACTTACCAAACCGCGACAATAACTAGCAACAGCGTAAATTATTTCGGTTATACATAACATATATATATTATAACAGTTTAAAATAACTGTTAGAAAAATATAACGCAACAAATATAATTCATTGAAAAGTTATAAAAGTTTAGCCTGCCTCTAGTGATATTTAAATATATTGCGCGTTGAGACAAATCTTTATTGGCAAGAAAATATTGTATTTTTTAGACAGAACGGAGGCAAGTAACTGGCTTTAGAGAAGGTTCTTGTTTTAGGCTAATTTTATCTAAATGGTGAAACAAAAGTGTGTTTTGTGCCATTTATCCCTATGTTCCACTGAAGCAAACCTAAGCACGGCCGAGTGTATGATGTAACGTCTCCACTCAGTCATGGAATAATACATCACTTAAGTTTACAAATTCAAGGAGAGACCCAAAACCCGCTGAGTGCATACAGAAACAGGTCACAAAGCTAACCCACAATACTCGTCGAATAGTAACATTAAACTGCACCGCGATGTTTTACACCACGCGACAAGTCGGTGTCGTGTTTACACTTCATCGGCCTTCTTATTTCGAACACGTAGTTTTTACTTCAGGCCCTGTTATATAAGGCTATAAATATGAGATTTTCTTTCTATGAGAAAGAAAATCTCATACAAAGAAAAATCAAAGAAGTTCAAAATCGAAGTACAACAACTCAAAATCGTGCAGTCGCTTTCGACTATCGAAACACATATATAATATAATGTCAAATTGAAATTGACCAAAAATTTTCATACTTTTTATAACTGTTTTACAATCTTGATCTAGCTGTGAAATTTTGGGCGAATTTAAGTTTTAAAATAAGGCAGTTACGTATCAATTTACTATAACCTTACAGTGTTTCGATATTCAAAAACGACTCTACGATTTTGGGCAAACAAATTTAACACTATTTGATTGAATATTATAATGTAACGCCTGCTTCTATTCAAGTTCGCGCGAGTACACCCTTGGGATGGATCTGATGCTGGGTGCTGCGGGAACTCGCATCGTAACCGTTACGCTATCGTATACCTCGACGATGTTTGTGCGTACCTCAGTACACATTATACACGTGGGAAAATAAAGCAAAGAACATGCGTAGGCGCCTCGAAGGTTGCGTTTAAGAACATTTAAATATAAGCATATTATACGCATAGTATTAGTACTCCCAATTATGTTGAAGAATATCTCCGTACTTAACCAATTTGAAATGTTTTAAATGGCGATATGCTTTTCTTTTAGGATAAGGACTTCATAGCCTTATAACAATTTAAGGTAAATATAGGCAAGGTCTCAATCAAGATTACAGTACACCAGAAATGGCCCAATTGTTCAAATACAACTGAACGGGGATGGGTATTCATTTTTTAATATTAAATCGTGGCCACCCGAGATATTCATTGTGACGACCTCCGTGCTCCGTGCGCTATCGCATTATAAACTTGGAGGTCCTAAGTTCGATTCCCGACTCGAGTCTGGTCTCTCAAAGTAATTTAGCGTTCCGGCATGATGTCGCGTAGAAACCAATTGGGAGTGTGGGTTAAAAATACCCTCGACATGTTAGCCCGCTACCTCTTAGTCTACATCATCACTTACCACCAGGTGACATAGACGTCAAGGGTTAAGTGTATAAAAAAAGCCACCGATGCTTAGCTGGCTGATCCCGTCTTGCTAGTCGGTTCAACTGCTCATCATATCGGAACGCTAAACCGCTTGGCGATATTGTCTTTGCCAGTGGGGTGGTAACTAGCCTACTATTTATTTATTGCTATACCAATTTGAAAGTTTACCATTTACCATGATAAGAAAAAATAGGGGAAACGGTTCTACAAAACTGTCACTTAGATAACAAAGAAGCGGTTCAGATTGTTAGTAGTTCGGCAGTTACGAGGGAGTTTAACTACCTATTGAACTTACACCACTAATTACAATAACGAAAGAACATTTTGATGGGTAAAGGAGAGTTATTAAGGTTGCAGTTTTTTTAGGAAGCTGCAAAAACGATCGAACATCTCTCAGCAACACAGGTGCGATTCTTCGTGCAGTTTCGACCCTCCCCATGAATAACGGAAGCCTTAAAGGATCTGTGTGTGTTTTTTATCGCTTTTAGTCTTTTTATTACGTACAATCTGTTTTCTGTGTAGGACCTATTTTTTTTTTTTAACGCACCCGTCATCACAAGGCGTTGTTGGCAGGGTGTCCTCTTTCATAAAAAGAGACCTTGTTGTTCTTTATTTTAAATAAAATCAGTACATTTAAGTGTAGGACCTATTGGACTGAAGAAGTTATAAGTCGGTATGCATATTATTCGTATTACCGGCTATTGCTTTTGCTATTGCACAAACAAAATGGGGGACTTGTGTATAAAGTACATAAATTAAAACCAACTTGGTCATAAAATTCATGTTATCCATTGTAAGATATAGTATATAAGTAGATAAAAACCTATTGTTTTTGCACTTATTTCTAAAATAAGTGCAAAAACAATAGGTTTTTCTTTAAACTTCGAATAATTGTATAATTTATGTTTTAGGTTAAGGCAAAGGTTAATTTTTATTAAATTACTCCTTGATGGGTAATTTTTTTTTATTGTTTGATCTGCAGTTCACAATCTATTTATTTACTTTAATTTTTAATTTCTATATCACCAATTACACTTCTTGGATGTATGAGTTTTAAATTCACCGTATTATATGAGATTTTGAGATCATACAGCTAGTTGTAAAGTTACTCAGCGGACGATGGAGAGAGCTAAGCTCGTAATATTCTTTGGCAACCAAATCTAACTAAATTAACGAATTACGAAGCTGAAGTGGCCAGTGTGGCAAGTTTTAATTGATGTTATATAAGATGGTAGCGGACAAACCTGTTAGGAGTACCCAATTGATTTATATCCGACATCCTGCCGGAACGCTACATCGGTCGGCGACATGTCTGTAGTGGGAACTAGCTTAGGGGGCACCCCCATCCGATCAGAGCAGAGAAATATAAGAAATGGTAATGTTATTAGACTGATGTTATGAGACTGCCAGGGCTCTGACCCAGAAGGCACCAGTAAGACAGCGTTCGACGCTGTTGAACGTTCGCGTTGGAGTTCGACTGCATCTAGCATTTTTTTAATCGAAACATTTGGAACCTTCATTGCTTTAGATTTAAGTTACTATTACTTACTAGATTCGTATTACTTACACTGTCATCATGAATCATCATGAACAACCCATTACTGGCTCAGTACAGAGCGCGGGTCTCCTCTCAATATGAGAAGGGTTTGGCCATAGTCCACCACGCTGGCCATGTGCGGATTGGCAGACTTCACACGCCCTTGAGAACATTATGGAGAACTCTCAGGCGTGCAGGTTTCCTCACGATGTTTTCCTTCACCGTTGTAGCAAGTGATGTTTAATTTTTTTTTTTTTACTTACACTGTAGCAGCACCTTACTACAATGTAAGTAATACGGAACCCGAAGTGGTCCTTAAAGACCATTTTGGGTATAGATTATTTTGAATTTGAATGTAAGGCAAGTGAAGCTAAGAGCGTGCAGCGCCTTGTGGCCGCCGTGGTGGTGAGTGCGGCCTTGCACTTGTTCGTGGGCAGGCGGAGAGGTCAACGCCTGCGCATTCGTCTCTGCCATCTGCACACTCGTTTGTTACCTACGTTTCGAATTGATCACGAAATACAGCCTCGTTTAAGGTTCTGTAGCCAAATAGTAGAAACAGAACCCTTTTTTTGTATTTTTTTTTGCTTCGGAACTTTCGCGCAACGGAGAAACCTAACCCCAATAATATGGGGGTACCATAAACATGACCCTTGGTGACCATTGGCTTCGAAAGGAAGGTGTGTTAATGGTGCGCATTGTTTACTCAGTGTGGGTAAAAAATATTAATTATACCTATGCATATAAATTTATAAATTTCATACTTCCTCCAAGTGTAATTATTATTTTTTTTATAATTAGTTTATATTTACATCGGGGGCCAACTTGAGGACGTCAAAGAAGACGCGCGTAACGTTCTACTGAATCATTTCAGAAAGTCATTTGAGACACCGTCTTTGGTCGTTCATTTAAAATGGCAGTTTGACACTAACGCGGACGTAATGTACTCAAAGGCATTAAAAAGGATAGAAAACTTAACTTAGAAAATTATATTATATAATTCGATTCGCCTCAAATAATTCAAAGTTTCGAGTATTCGCACTCCCCAACTGCGGTCATTAATGCGGTCGCATGGGTTTTTTCGTATAATGCTATCTATTAATAGCATCAAAATATCAAGGTCCAAGGTTTGATGAAAAAGTAAAAATAATTATAAAGCTTGTTTAACTTGTCGACTCGGGGACTGCTTGTAAACTGAACAACTGAGACAGATGTATCTGTTTTTTATCAAGCTATTGGATATTTCCGTTAAAATTTTCCAGCACCAGCCCGGAGTGAGTAAATTGCCAGTGTCTTGGGATTACCAGACCCAGGAAACAGGTTCTGTCGTCGCTCCCGGTTTTTGTCATCTGACATGTACCTAATGTAAACGGACTAACGATGGTGAAAATGACGAGTTGCTAATCAAGCTGAGCATTTTCCGATTTAATTTTAAATATGGCTTACGGATAGCTTAATAGCAATATATTAATAATATAGCGTCCCTCACTTGAAATCGCGATTTGCTAAGAAGCATGGCAGATGCTGACGTTGCGAGGTCGCATTGAAAGACAGCGAGTGGCCGTACACGACCCCGAACCCACTCCTTATTAAGAATACCTAATTTAAGAATTGCAAAAAAACCAACAACAAAAAAGAATTCTGATAAAAATTGGTAGTCGGGTAAAAGCGAACGTATCCGCAAAATAAACATTTGCTACTAACGTTGAAATTACAATCGAGCGGCCGTTTCTAATGAATTAAGTATTAACAAAGAAGTAGAAAGCTCTTTAAATAGTGACCTCACCTTTCGAAAGGTCCTCGGATTATCGGAATTCCAATTTATATTGCACACGTGATCGCTGAATTTAAATAACCTTAATTCTGAAAACTGTTCCCTAGATTTAAACACGATTTCCTGGCTTTTCTGTTTAGATAGGAATATTGAGTAGGTTTTTGGTTTAGTTTAATTTGTCAGACATGTTGTTACTGATAACAACATGTCTGGCAAATTAACCCGAAGGCTTTTCGTGTTTCTATTTATAATTTTCTAACTCCGGGCTAAAAAGCAATAAATGGAATTATATAGGTACCTCGATGAAACTCATTCGCCTTTCTGCTTTGTGAAGGCAATCCGTTCAGAACGAGATTTAAAGCTCTGCTATTAATTAACTAAATATCTTAAAAGAAAAGCTGCTGGCTGAACGACTGAACGGCAGACTATTCCATCAATCCAAAGCTCAAACCACTGTAAGCCAGCCGAAATTAGGCATTCTTGAAAATTAATTCGCTTAGAGGGCAAACTAGATACGAGACTTGTACGCACATCTGTCAGTTTTGAAGTGAGTTAGCGTCCAAATTAATGCAGACAAAGTCGCGGGCAAAAGACAGAAAAAAATAACTAATTCCTAGTACCCAATAACTTGCCAAATTGGTAATATTACCTACTCCAATTAAGAGTATCAGTATATAACCGGTCGAAAACAATGAATCAATTCGGATTGTTCAAACATATTGACTAATTTACGAATTCATCATTCGTAAATTAGTCTTGTTAAAGTGTTAAATGACTATTTGGACACGAAAATATATAGACTAAGGCTTGGATCTTTGACTAAAATTTATGACGACTATTACGACCACCAGCGGGTTGGGTGACGGTCGGCTCTTTTAAAGAAGAACTTGGAGAACTTTTAGAAATAGGTCGAGGTCACTCTGTAAATGTAATCTACATATGTTGCACAGCACGTGACCACACATATCCAGTAAAATTGGACGACCGGGAAACTCTTGAACGGTATTACATTAAACTACTGCTCTGAAAAAAATTAAAATATCACTTGCTTCGACGGTGAAGGAAAACATCGTGAGGAAACCTGCACGCCTGAGAGTTATCCATAATGTTCTCAAAGGCGTGTGAAGTCTGCCAATCCGCACACGGCCAGCGTGGTGGTCTATGGCCAAACCCCTATCATATTGAGAGGAGACCCGTGTTCTGTAGTGAGCTGGTAATGGGTTGATCATGATGATGATGATGACTGCTCTGTCTTCACACTGATGATTCGAATATTTTACCAAAGTTCAAGGACAATTTGAATTGATATCGATTTTGTAAACAGTTATTTTTTATATTGTACATTTTTCAAATCTATAATGGATGACTGGATCGTTCCAGTTTTTGCGTGTTCAAGCAATAACTACAAATAACTATAAAAAGAAGAATAATAATAACTTTTTTTTTAGTTTTGTGGAATAAATGAAACCTTCGACCTCCTGTCTCACAAAGATAAACCGATCTCTTTATAGGTGTCCAAACAAAAGCCATTCAGAAATTTCACGTATCAGCCCCTTCGCTTTGGGGAAAGCCCCGGATAATGAGCTCCGGAACAAAAGGTTGTAAAACCTCTTTGTAATCACGAAAAAGATAAAGTCTGCTTGTTATCTCCCTTGTCAGCTGGTACAACTTGACAACACAAACATCCCAACTTAAACTGGACGGGTTGGGCTAATAACAAATAATTTAGATGTATGGATGTTTGAGAATTCATAAAGCTAGTATGGGTGTCAGAAATGTTTGTGATAGTCAATTGACAAACCGCCTTCAAAGCTTATCATGATATGAATGATATGATTCGTTAGTTATTTAAAGCAGTTGTTAATTACCCGGCTAAGTATGTTGTGAGCATCTTGTTAGACACGGCAACGTTTGGAACACTCGTAGCTTTCATTTTAACCATACGAATGTAGTTATCGCCACCAACCACTTAGAGCTGAATTAGATAATGGTTTTCAAGTTATTAGCTTGAAAAGTTGTAGTGGCCTCGAGTATAAATATATTTTGCTTTCAGGAGTAGAGAACATTCTCCTCCAAGTCATCTGTTCAGATCAGTTTTTGGACGCGTTGGACGTGTTTATTCTTCCTATACCTATCTTCTTCATCATCACTACCAACAAATTACAGGGAGCAGGAGTCTCTTTTCAGGTTTGTGGGCAAGTGCGGACTTCACCAGCATGAATGAATGCCAAGTCTTTTGTTGTACACCACACAAGAGTACAGAAACAAAAAAGGTAATACAGTGTGTACGATTTGGCAGCCTTATCGTTGCGTAGCGATCTCTTCGCATTTGAGAACATTATGGCGAACACTTTACGATGTTATCCCTCACCGTTGAAGCTTGAATTGAACTAATAACTTAAGTTGAAGCGCGCGCCGGGCATCGAACTTGGGTCCCCCAATGCACGTGCGATACGATGCTATATCTATACAAATAAATAAAATTGGAGTATCTGTTTGTAATATTGAAATAACCGTTTTTTACTACATGCATATGAATATGTATACGATACGGTACATACACCAAAATATTTTCTTTTTACAATTTTTGTCTGTCTGTCTGTTTGTTTGTTACGGCTAATCTCTGAAATGGCTGGACCGAATTTTACGGGGCTGTTATTGCCAGGTAGCTGATGTAATAAGGAATAACTTAGGCTACTTTTATTTTAGAAAAATAAGGAACTTCGTTCCAAGTACTCCGATTTCACTCTTTCTTTTTTTTTTTAGAAAGGTGATACTTTAATGTTTATCCTGTAATTATTTCAAATAATTCGGGTTAGTAATCCATTGCTTCGTCATTGAAACACAAACAAACACACTAACTCAACGCAGACGAAGTCGCGGGCGTCAGCTAGTATATTATAAATATGAAAGTGTGGATGTTTGTTACTCAATCACGCAAAAACAGCTGAACGGATTTAGATGAAATCTGACATGCATGTAGCCTTTGACATGGAAAAGAACATAGGCTACGTTTTATCTCGATTCCTTAAGAAGATCCTGAGGGAAAGTTGAAAATTGTTTACGAGCTAAGTCGTGGGCAGACAGATCTCAAATTTGGTATGCATATCACCTATGACATGGAAAAGATTCCCGTTGGAAGAATTTTGAAGTCCACGCAGACGAAGGCGAGTTAGTAGCGAAGGTGCCTACGCAAGTAGTATTAAAAAATGAAATATCCGGTTTAGGGGAGTTAAGATTGACGTGAAAGCCGGCTTTGTGTGCGTTATCTCAAGATGGCGACGGCGGAAGTGCGTTCGGCGGAAGGACACAGGTGTTTGGGAGCGATAACGTACAGCGGGGCGTGGACTGAATTCTTTATTTTTGCCTATATTGCTTACTTGCAGCTTGGCTCGAGTTAGGTTCGTTGTGCTCGTGTTTCGGGACATCGTACAACCGAGGATAAGAAACCAAGAAAGAAGTAGAAGAAGGCAACAAATAAGAAACCCTTATTTCAACCACAAGGAGGCAGGAGGATAATTTTCAAAAATCGTATCTCTCCTAAATTTCAGCCAGGATGTGCGTTGATCGGCCAGACTTGTCGATCAGATCCAGGTCCAGACCCCTTTCTATGTATGTCTGGTGGGAGGCTTCGGCCGTGGCTAGTTACCACCCTACCGACAAAGACGTGTCGCCAAGCGATTTAGCGTTCCGGCACGATGTCGCGTAGAAACCGATTAGCAGTATGGGTTTTCCATACCCCTAACAGGTTAGCCCGTTACCATCTTAGACCGCATCATCACTTACCATCAGGTGAGATGCCGTCAAGGGCTAACTTGTAGTGGATAAAAAAAAAAAAAAAGAAAGGGATCTGGATCTGGATCTGCAGTAGATATCCTATACCTACCGATTAAGTTTATAATATATTCATAATCAATTTATGTTTTTTTTACATAACTAGTTATTTAAAAGGTGACAGACTGATTGGCTTATAAATCGACGCATATCACTTTAAAGTTTAGGCTAAAATGAATTTATTAATTTATTCTTTTATGACAAACACTTGGCGAGGTAATTTGTGTTGTTAATAATAAACAAGGAAACAAAGATTAAAATGTAATTTTTATTCCAACAATCTTTCATTTTCAGCCACACAAAGTGAATTCGTAACCTAAAGCTCTCGATATAACGGGGAATCTAACGAATATTTTTGTCCAACCTGGACTGGAATTTCTCGGGACATCACCTTAGCGAGTCTACCACCTGGGCGTTTGTTCGACCTGCTTTTGTATCTTGATTCTACATTAAAACCTTTAAAATTTTGAATAAATATCTGACGTAAAAATGTTAACTCAAATTTTGCAGGTTAATGTCAATAACTTTACAAGACCACCACCACTAGAAATATCGTAGAATTACAAATTATGATTTACCACGGTCATTTTCGTCGTATCTTAAACTATCGTCTTAAACTGACCGGAAAATACATAGTAACTAACCCTTCCACGTTTTAAAGTTTTATCGAGTTCCTACGTCTTGTTCCGATGGCGGCTTTCATTCATTTAGATACCTCTTATATATTTTCTTAAAGTAAACATAAAAAGCTTATTGCTTGCTGTACCTGACCCAAATAACTTGACTAAAAAATATTTGAAGTTCAAAAACAACCTACAACTATCGCCCAACAAGCATTGTTATTGCCCAAAAAAACCGGCTTCGCACTTAAAGTTACTTTTTGTAACTAAATATTTTTAGTTAATTCTAAATGAATACGTAAAATACCTTCATGAGATCTTAGTGCAGTGTTATCACTAATAATTCTATTATCACTTTGTTTGAACAAAACAGTTTTGCGTTAGGAATGACGATACTAGAGCACGTATTGTCATGTACACTTCCGAACGGCCTCCGCTCCGTCCGACTTTGAGGCTTACGTATAACTGAAGAGGTTGTATCAAGCCAGACAACTCGCCTCAGGGCCCAGGTATAGTTATCACGTTTGTGTAACCCAACTAAGTTTAAGAGACTGCCTTTTCCCCGCGAAGCTCTGAGCCAATGGGGCGTTTATTCGGCCACGTTATACTGAGATGAACATTGTATCACATATTTTGGTGCGCAAGAGAGAGACGAAAACAGAATAACTATAACCTTATCCATAGATTAAGGTCGATGATTTAATGCAGATACTGCAACCGCTTTGTAATTGAAATACTCCGAGGTTCGGCCTCAAAGGAGGCGCCCTTAGGCAGTCGTTCCCATAGTTTCTTCGAGCCCTAGGGCTCAAAATTTCTTCTGGCAGAGCTTCTTTCCAAAGCTCGCCAAACAGCCCGGTTACGCTGTGGCAACCAATAGGGTTTGTACAGCTAATAGACAGTCCGAAAAAAAAAAATGAATTACTAATTCTCTCTTAATATACATGTCGTATAACAATTAATTGTCTTAGTTAAGGTATTTTACTTTATTAATATTGTAATTTTGAGTAAGATATTTGCAGACTTATTCGCTCCGTGTTATATGGGTAATCCTTCGTAACGTTAACGGGATAAACGAAAATTTATACTGAAATATATGTAGTTATTACCATCAAGTCACGAATAGAAATAATGAAATGAACGATTCATAGATGCCTGTAATATTTGTCGGTTTATGTGAATAAAGTTATTTTAAATTTGATTTGAATTTATTTAATATGTGTACTGAAAATATAACGTTGTAAAGTATATTTAATAGTCATATTAAAAAAAAACATAAAGCGAATTCAACAAAGCGTGCCTCACTTATTTCACAAGATAAATTCCATGATCATTACGACAAAGCTTATGTCAAATGATGATCAAATTGTCATCGAAACTATGGTCAAAATCACTAGGTCGATTCTATATGTTAGTCTTTGTTCATGACGTCACCTCGGTAAAATGTATGCAACATATATACCCGTCCCGCTCGCACACTCTCTTCTCATCGAGGAGTGATTCAAGGATGTGCTCTCTTCAGTTCAGTGCTCCCTCTCTGGCGCGGAAGCCTTAGGCCTCCGTGTTAGGATATTAGGAATATCACAACCAGAATAGACTTTCGGCGATTTGCATGTACCTACCTATGTATATATAAATAGGTATGTGGAAATATAATTTTCATACTATATTATAACAAAGCTCACCTGATCTTCATCCCGGCAATCGATGATTTCACTTCTGTAAGAAAAAAAAACAAAAAATTGTAAAAATATATTTCATTCAATGCTCTATTATCTTTTGAATATTCAATTTTTCGCACTTTTAATCCAAAACATATATTTAATAACATAGTAATGACAATACTCAGATCACGTAAAAACACAAAAAAACTGTTTTCTTTATTAGACCCTTTAAATTTTCATTCTTATTTAATGCTTTTTAATGCTAACTCAAGACGATTATTAGTACGACAAATATTTTCATTAAAAAAAAAAGATTAATGACGGATATAAGGTTCCATCCCCTATTTAAGGCCCTTAAAGGTAAAAATAAAATTAAAATATCAGTAAATTCTAGAAGATTACTGTCTTAATTTCTAACCGAAGGGCCATATTATGTACAAATTCTTGTGTATTTTAAAGATTTTTTAAAGAACGCATATGTCCTTCCAAACTTTCATCACGTATATTTCAAAAAATCCGGCCTTATTTTTATCTACATCATAATAAGGACGTCTGTGTAAAATTTTAGATGGATTCTATTCTAGATTGGGCGTTGATAAGGCAGTCAGACTTCTCCTTTTATATATTAACATTTATTAATATTGTTGTTATAGCGGCAATATCTTACTACCTGTATAATAATAACTATATAAACTTGTTACAAATATATATTGTTATAAAGATAGCATACAGTTTAGACAAAAATGTACTAGTGTCAATTATGACTTGTAATGTAAAGTGTAATAAAATTTGATTTATTTGAGTACCGGGCCCGTTAGGCATATATAGACACTAGATATAGGCACTATAGACACTAGTTTACCAATTGTCGACGGAAATGGCTGTACTATAAAATTCTTAATAATGTATGATTTCACAATAGTATTACAACAATTTGTAATAAATAAATACATAAGTAAATTAATAAAAATATATAAAATGCAAACGTCTCCAGATCTTTCCGACATTATAACGGCTCATTTCGTGTACGGAACCGTAATAAAAAGCTATAATGTTTTTAATTACTGCCTCTAATTATCGAATCCGCTTTGCAAAGATGATCAAAAACACAAAATTTAAAAAAAAATATAAACAGCGCCACATTTTCAACTACTGCGACAACGCGTTGTCAAAATAAAACGTTTATAGTTTGTTAAATTAAAGCAAAGAGAAATGTGACGGTCAAGCCGCATCAATAATGAAGTAAGTGAGCGAGCGATGTATTGAATTACCTGCATCGTAGCTTCTTGATAACGGGCATCTGCGCGGTGCTGTCGTGGATCCTAACTTGGGTGGGATCTATCTCCTCGCAGTCGTCATCGTCATAAGGTATCTGACCGGTTCTCCGCGCCAATATGGACTCCATGAATGGACTGTAAATCTGGCCCGAAGTACCCAATATGTCGTCGATATCCGTATAGCGAGATATGTATTTCTCGGCTCCTTTCTGATACGGTAAGTTGGCCGACTCACGTCTGTACTGGCGGTTATTTTCATATGGAGAGCCCCGGCCCCTAGAATAGTCTTCGACATCTTTGGGGGTCTCCAAACCTTCTGGGCTTCGCCTAGCCCCAAGTGGCTCATCGTCAGGCAAATGTAATGGAAACGGTGGGATTTGACTAGGGGGAATATATACTTCAATTTCTTCCGAGTCTGAAGAATCAGAGTCTTGGGGCGGCGGTGTAGGCAACTTTTCTATACCTTCTGGAATGTTTTTGTCACTTGACAACCACCAAGGACGTTCCCCAGATTCGATATGACGTATACGTCTTATTGGAAAAGCTCGCTGATCAGAACCGGACTTACTGAGACTCAAGTTATTCTGTATCTCTTGCTTATTTACGCTTGATGAACTTTCCGTGTTTACAACTTTCCAGTCTTTCCGATCTCCAGATTCGATATGTCGGATCTTAAAGAAGTTAAATTTTTCACTTTTGTCACTGTCACTTGAGGATTTCTTTGGAGGTGACAGTCGCTCTATGCCTTCTGGAATGTTAGCATTACTGTCTAGCCACCAAGGTTTTTCTTCATCCGCAAAACAAGTAGGTTTTAACGATAACTTCAAATTTGTCGTGTTACAGGCATTAAATGAGTCTTGCGGTCGATCACGGTCATTGGTAGTTTTTTTACTATCGGTATCAGAGTCTAACCATGACGCCCGATCACCTGATTCAATATGCCTGATAGCTTTCAATTTCACTAAATTGTCGTCATTTGATGCTATGATATTAAAAGTATTATTCTTACTTCGCGATCCATTTTCAGTTATGAAATTTGTAGTATCTTTAACAGATTCTGATTTTGATATTTCAGTTGTGCGATTTATTTCGTCATTATCTTGACTTCTGAGCTTAAATAGGTTAGTAACAGGGGCTAGAGCTCGTATTAAAAATGATTTAGCTTCTTCACATCCTTCGTTTTTATTCGACATGCTTTGTTTTGAAGTTTGATCTGCATTGTCATTTATTGTTAGCCTTGGTAGGTCATTAGATTTCGTTTTTAATACAGTTTCATCTTCACTTATTGACGACTGAGTGGATAATGTTATGCTGGATTCTGGACTGTTACTTTCTCTGGATTTGGAATATTTTAATTTTGAAGGGCCATTTTGTATACTTGTACTCGAAGCATTTCTACTTAAACTAGACGGAATTTTGCTGGAATCTTTCGATTTGCTATTTTTCTCAGTATTTTGTTCGGAATCTGAAGAACTTACAGATTTACTTCTCTTCTTGACAATTTTTTTTTTAGCCGTGGAATCTGACGACGAATCTGTGCTTGATTTTCGTATTTTTACTTTTCTGACCTTAGTAACATTTTCAGATTTAGGGGGTTGTGGTGGTAACTGGTTGTTATTAGCAATTGTTTTTTCTGAAGGTATTAACTCATTCGACGATGGCGTTGACGGAGGACTTTTAGCCTTCTTTAACTTGAGGTTCACATTTATGATTATTTCAGAATTATCATCATCTTGATTTTGCACACACATTTTTTCAGTTTCCTCATTTGGCTCTAAGTTGTTAAAATGAAAAGGCTTTTCTTTCTCATCTGTATTTGGACTTAAACATTTACTTTCTATTGGAGCAGGTTCCTTACTTCGACTTCGGCTACTTCTATCATTACAAGTACTGTTTGATAAATTTGAATACTGTGTTAAATGTCTTCCCGCATATCCTGTATAACTGTTTACATTGGGCGAGTAATATGTCCAATTTGTCATGCTAGTTCTACTTGTAGTTCCGAATCTGCTAGATCGTGTAGGATCATCGAGCCGGTCGGATTGCATTTCTTTGTCAATCATTTCGGGTCGTTTTCTTGTACGAGTTATAATTTTTTCAATAGTTTTAGCCATATCCGCTCTTCGCATTCGCACATAAGCCGAAGAACCAGGCGGAGTTGGAGATGTATGTCGTGTGATGACCGTGATTGTCTCAATTTCATCGTTTTCATTATCAGTATGTTTTAATCCATTTTCAATTATTTCTGTCTTATTTTTATTCTGACTTTTTTCTTCATCTGTGTTACATGGAACAACTGCTTTCTCATTTTCAGATTTACCTACGTCGTTTAAGAGAATTGGTGATAAAGGAGCTCTTTTAATAGGCGTTGGACTTCTTAAATAACTTGATGACGCTAAACGATTGGCTATAGCATATCGGTTTACTGTAATCTCTGGTTTAGCTTCTATTCTAGGAGTTGGCCGTGAATAACTAGATGCGCGTGGATATATTTTGTAGTTTGATAGGCTGCTGTAACTGGAAGCCTTATCAGTCTTATTTGGAATGTCTTTGTCGCGATCAACATGGCTTATTTCTTGAGACTTATCTTTGTAACTTTTTACTGTTCTTCTTTCAGGGCTGGTATTTCTGGCTGTTCGACTAAGGCTATATTTGGAAGCAGTCGAGACTGGACTAACATCTCTACTTCTGTTAAGGGCAACGGATGGGACTGAGAGTTTAGAATAGTCTTTCTTTTCATATTTCGATGTGGGTTTCTCAGTTTGTTTGTAGCTTGCATATCGACTGGCTATCGTCGAGATTGGCGTCTCTTCACGGGACGAGCGCTCATTTAGTATTGGTATGCTAGATGACTTATATGATGGGGTGGTGGTGTATTTAGCTGTAACTGTTGAAGGTCGCTCCGTGGAGGCTGCAGTTCTTTCTGTGTTTCTGTTTTTGCCGTACGCGGAGGATGAGTCGTACTGAAATAAAGACGAGTAGTAAGTTTAAGATTCATTTACCCCATATTACAGACAATGGTCTATTCACAACACAAATAGTATGTTTCCTAATAAAAACTCTTTAATGTAATCCAGCTGAAGTTCATAATAAATGTACCAAGGGTTTACAGCCATCAAGAAATATTCAAATCCATAATCCTCATTCAACACTATCAGACATAAAGCTGTTCCTTTCACCGCTTTATAAATAGCTGGAGGAATGCGCGCCCGGAGATAACATACAAGGGTTTTATTGAGCCCTTCGCTTATACAGTGACTGATTAATAGCATGCTGAAGAATTGAATTTAGCGCCAGCTTTATTTTATTCAACAGTTTCTGGAAACTTCTATCAAAGATTGCACAGTCTAAATAAAAACAACTATATAATTTTCATTGTTCGTCAAGAACGACATAACATGTGCCATGAGCTTATAACTTAGGTACAAGTTCAACTGAGGAAATACTTATTATAAATATGTAACAGTATTTGGCATCAAATAAGCGGTCATAGCTAATTGTTAGAGACTTTGGCATCCCTTTCGGAAGGACCAAATTTGATTCCTGGAATCTGTTTTAAGCAATGATATTTTACTTGCCTTGACGGCGATGAAAGAGGTAACCTACATGCTTCGGATTTCCCAATAGCTATCTCAAAGCCGTATGACCCGCGTGGCCCACTTGGCTAGTGTGGTTGATATGACCAAAACTTTTCCCAAACTTCAGAGGCTCGTGAAAACAGCTGCATCATCACTATTTCCATAAAAGTAACAGAAATGTGTGTTGTGAGTTATTTCGCTTATATAAAAAGTTGACTTACATAATTCCTGAAAGACATTTTAGCTATTGGTCACCTATCTTCCATAAGTTTGTGAAGCGGTTTGGTCCGATGTACTCCTGAAAACAAAATACAATACGTATAAGTACAGATCCAGCGTATGTTATAATAATCTAGTTTTCTTTACTTAATTAACATAAAACTTGATGCTTTAAAATAGAAGCCGTATGTAAAAGTTGCTACTCCATATTTCCAGACTAGCTTGTTACATTTTGACGACCCCCCTCGGCGTAGTAGTGATCGCTGTGACCTTATAAATGGGAGGTTTAGATCCTCGGCTGGGTTGACTTGGGAATTTATAATTTACGAATTTTCTCTGGTCTGATCTGACGAAGTCTGACTGACGAATAATTAAGCGTTCCGGGACGATTGGGTTCGGTTTAATATTACTGCTACAACGCTAAAAGGTTAACCCGCTACTACTCGGGCATCAGGTTTCGACATCCTCCATGGGGCACGTGTACGCTGTCGTTTGTAAAGATGCAGGTCCTGTGTTAATTTCCCAGCTTGAGTCTTACCTTCATCATGATCAACCCATTACCGGCTCACTACAGAGCACGGGTCTCCTCTCAATATGAGAAGGGTTTGGCCATAGTCCACCACGCTGGCCATGTGCGGCTTGGCAGACTCTACACGTCTTTGAGAACATTATAGAGAACTCTCAGGCGTGCAGGTTTCCTCACGATGTTTTCCCTCACCGTTGAAGCAAATGATATTTTAATTTCTATAAACGCACATAACTTCGAAAAGTTAGAGGTGCGTGCCCGGATTCGAACCGCCGACCTCTGATTAGGAGGCTGACGCCCTAACCACTAGGATATCACCGCTTCAGTCTTACCTTACTGGTTTACTATTTACTGATTACACTGGTTAACTATTTACTGATTATGGGTGCCTAGTCATAAAGGGATCGTGAGTACGTAGTCAAATGGGATTGCGTTATAGATTCCAACTTCGTCGCTGCCCACGGCAATGCGTGATAGAAAGCGAGTGAAAAGATTCCGGAGGTTAGCTGCTAGTGCTTGGGACACTATAGGCTGAGCATAAAAAACTATAAGTCAAAGAAAAAATAAGTGTATTAACAAATACACTTTTATTGCACACCTCAGAAAAAAAACATAAAATGCGTACGATAAAGCAGAAGTACTATAACCATAAGATGTAGTATTAATTATATTTTCTCTGATCTTTTGTGGTGAGAGGTTCAGCCATGGTTAATACCTACTGACCAAGTGAACTACCGATCCAATACGATCCTGATATACTAGAAATTAATAAGAGATGCATGCATGCCACTAAGTGGCATGTATGCCAGTTATATTAAACATATACCCTTTATTATTATTATTTATGGTGTACCATACGTAATCATTCAAATAGTCTTTTAAAAAACATTTTTGAAGCGTCAATACTTTTTATGGGGATGATACTACATTCGTAAACTTAAAACGTAAACTATGAGGGTTCCAAATGCGCCCACAACATGCCGCAGAATAAACTTAGACAGGTAAATTTTACTTTTGTAATCACCATCTCACACGCCACATACATTTTTTAAAGAGCTAACTTATTAGAGCAAATTTTTCGTACCCATGCTTGTTTATCATTTCCATAATCCTAAGCAATAAAATAGCACTTTTCTACAAGCTTACTTTTTATATATACTTTGACCTCATTGAGAGACATTCCGTAGTCTTTTAAACCCTAAGACTATATAATCGCTTGCCTTCTAAGTGAGTGCAAGTCATCAATTGCAAGTTGTGGAAATAAAAACCTAGGGTTTTAGCTAAGCATTTTTCCTCAACAAGCTAAACAACCAAAAGAAATATTTCATTTCAAATTTATTGTGACTGTTTATTTCCACTTATTTTATTTTGCCTGAATAGCAAAAGTGCTATTCAGGTGGTAATGACGAATGTACCTACTTTACAGGGTTTTTCTAAAATATGAACAATGATCTCCTATTGAATTTTATATTTATTCTTGTGTTGCAACAATGACTATACAATTTGTTCATTACGTGTTTGACTCTACTGTGTATGCATGCATATCTGATGTCGGTGCTTGTCTTAGACATGTCTACTCAGTATTGTTTGGAAGTTGCCTAAACTAAATGATGCGAAGATAACGAACGCTGGTAGCGCAATTCTGATCTTTGCGGTACATAAACGACTAAGCATAGCACTTCGTACGCTTTTATGGTATACCAATTACTAAAGCCTTAAGATGCTTTTGCTCCTCAGTACTGTGGAGTAACATATTTCCTTGGACACCTATGAGTAAACCTTAATGTTTCAACCGATAGGAAAACCTTACGAAGATTATGGAGTTTCGCATAGCTAGATTAAGCCATCCTATAATTATATTCAGTCATCATCATCATCATCATGATCAACCCATTACCGGCTCAGCACGGGTCTCCGCCCAATGTGAGAAGGGTTTGGCCATAGTCCATAACGTTGGCCATGTGCGGATTAGCAGACTTCACACGCCTTTGAGAACATTATGGAGAATTCTCAGGCATGCAGGTTTCCTCGTGATGTTTTCCTTCACCGTTGAAGCCGTTATTCTCCGAAACTCTGAAAAGTTAGAGGTGCGTGCGATCGAACCGACTGTTTCGAACCTCTGATTGGGAGACTTTCATTCTTTTTTTTATATGCAGTACTCCTTGGTTATGTTGAATGTGATTTTAACCTTGAAGCCATGGTTAAAGTTGGGGTCAAGTAAACGAACCATTTGATAGAATCATGTTTTTAGGTTAGCATACCTAACTCCTGTTAACAGACAGCCTTAGAAATGCAAGTTCAGTTAATAAGTGTGAAAACTTTTGTTGTCCTTGCCCGTGACTATTGACTGTAAGGATGATACGTTATATGAATTCAGCATGTCTTCGACATTGGCTGAGCCGGCAACTCTAAGCAAATTTAGCTAGAGTTTGATGTAGTCAAGCCTGGTTTTGGTTGCTTAACCATATTCACCGTGGCCAGAACCACACCAGCCAGCCCTCTGAAGATTTTTTTTGTCACTTTTCGTGAATAGGGCATCTATTATTCCCAGCATTATCAGTTTTTGGCCTGACTGTTTGGTTTACAAACTGTGACCGTACAGTGTCGGGAAGCCGTGGCGACCCCATTTCTGCGGAGCGATCAACCCGCAACGCAAGTCTTTGACACTTACCGAGAGTAGGGCATTTATTTTCGTGATGTACAGACGGAAATAAATCTACCGGCTCCTATATCGTGATTGTGTGTCGGTTTCTTGTGTTACCAGTAAATAGGTATAACGTACGGTACCAAGGTGAGGCGGAAGGATTCCCAACTAGCTCCGAGTGTTTACAAAACGAGATAAAATGTTATTGTTGACTCTGAAACTCATTAACTTTAATTGCCAAAGATCATTTGTATCTCTTTTTTAGAAGGCGTGCGTGACGTCATTAGCAGTAGATCGTATTACACTACTTAGATAATGAAGATGAAATCAAGTTAATCAAGTCAAAGAATACCAGAAACTGTTGTCAAGATTCGAAGAGGAGAAAGTCTATTGCCCTCTGGAACATGAATTCAGGGTAAGGTAAATTTAAAAGTGAGTTCATCTCAAGTCCATTTGTAGATGAAATTTCACAGACAGCGAAATGCTGACCAACCATGCATATGCACATAACCATCGCCAGTACCGTATACAGTACACAAAATTTAATTCAAGGGTAATTGTATTTTATGTTATTATAAATTACCTATTGATATCTTGGAGATGTCTATGAATAAGTTCAATGTTTTTATAAATCGTAAGCTTATAGAAAAACCCTGTTAAGAAATTAAGGATTATATAAACGATAAAAAAGCTTGAGTGTGAATTTCTCTAACTCCATAGCTAATTATAATTTATTTATAAACAATATTATGTGAGATGGTGATAACAAAAAAAAACGCAGCTAAGTTTGTTGTGGGATTTAGTTTTTAGTTGGCGAATGTAGTTATCACCATCACTTCACAAATAGAAGAATGGAAAATGTTATATATATGAATTATTCATAGATGCCTGTAATAGATGTACAGTTTACACGAATAAAGCTATTTTTATTTGATTTGATTCGACATCGTTCAAGACCCCATTTGGTTTTAAATTCACGTGAATACAACCAAAATAGTGTAAAAATCAATGAATACTATAAAAATGTCATTCAATTCCTCAAACTAAGGAACCAGTTTCAGTTCAGTTCAATTTCAGTCTTTATGGCGGACTTTACCGATTACTTAAATTTATTGCAGATAGTTTACGGGATTGACGGCTTAAGATGCTATCCAAGGGCTGGACAGCGACAAATCATAACTACGTCATGGCACTGAGTACTTCCAACAAAAAAAAAACAGAATAATTTTCCTCACGATCCGGAAATTTAACTCAAGAAAAGAATGATTTTTTTAGACTAGGAAATATTTAACAGTCTAAAAATATACTTTTTATTTAAAATATTGTGCCAGTTCAACAAACGTCACATTTACGGGCAAGACTTGTATGGCTGACCCCGTTGGCACAGTATGCTCTATGCATCTGCCAAGAAAGTCGCTTCTGGGTTCGACTCCCTTCGTGTTTATTTTTTGTAAAAGGTCACTTTGGTTCACACGGGTAGACTATTTCAGATAACAAGTGTTAAACAGTGAATTTCGTTTGAATTGGCAACGATATAAACTAGCCAATGGTAGTGTTTTGAAATTATCGCCATCATCATTATTATAAAAACCAATGTTTCGCTTTTAGATCCACTCAAAAACTGGTTAGCTAATTTACTGCGATTTAAAATAATATCACGTCATTTTGGAGCGTAATTTCCATTTCTAGACTTTATTAAATTTGTCAATTTGAGGACTGAAATGACAACTTTGTACTAAGTATTTTAAGCTACCGTTCATTATCGTTGTATAAATGATTGAATAATGTGATATTTATTTATTTTCATATTCTATAACAATACCGCGTATATAACAATATTCGGGTTATGAATTATACCCCATGAATCCAAATCTGTTCTGGCATTTAGAAGTGGAATATTGGCATAAAGAGTAATCACTGACAAAAACTGTAAACAGTTCGCTCCTTTTCTGGGCAGTCTTGTAATAAGGGTTGCTGTAAATTACCAGCGCCCACTAATCCACTTTACAGTAGCGTAGTGTGTCTAACTTTGAACCCCACTCACCTGATACCTTCAAGAGCGTACCCTTGGTAAAAAATATCATTGAAATCTTGAAATCTTTGGCAGGCACAAAAGAAAATAGTCTTTACGTCAGTAAGTTTGTTTTATACTACTTGTGCTGTCCACACGCCGGTAGGTACGGGCTAAATGCGCCGCTCTTGACAGAAATGACAGCACAAAATAGGGTTGCCACGCGGCCTTAGGACTAAGTTCCTTAAGAATTCACTAAGCCCTTCATCTAAATTTGCCTCCTTCCCAGGTAACACTTTAGCAGGTAACCTGTTCACCATAATACATATAATGTATGTTTCGATTACTAAATGCAGTCAATTATGCGACTTATTGTGGGAATTTAATTTTTTTGAAATTGTTTTTAATTGAATATAAATTTTAGGCGTTAATCGCACTGGACTAGAAATAGGTAGATCAATTTAATACTTATGTATTTTACTATAATTTTTTTATTTCGTAACAAGTCTAGCGACTGCAATATGATATGGTGGTAAGAGATGCAGTCTAAGATGGTAGCTAGTTATTTGGACTACGGCAGTTTTGGAATTCCATGCTCCTAGTAGGTTTCTACGCGACGTCGTGTCGGAACGCACTAAATTACATGGCGGAACGTCCTTTCCAGTTTGGTAACCAGCCACGACCGAATCCTCCCGCCAAGCAGACATGCCAGACAGACAACATATTGGTTATCCCTGTTCGTGCTACGTCTTCACGTCCAAATATAAAGCTAAGTTATATCTTTGGTGGCAACCCTAAAGTTGCCTGCATACTTTTAAGTATATCGAATAATATTAATATTTTTGAACTCTATGCTTTTAGTAATACAGGTGAACTGCGTTATATATGGACATCTACGCGTTTGTATGAATGCAAGAATGTGTGTATGGATCAGCGGCGCATAGTTAAAAATAGCGAAAGCTGCATTCGATGCAATGGGATATCCTGACAAATTATTTTTATATATAGAAATGCTCCCCGATTGTCCTCATATCCGCTCGGTTGACAGAACTAAGTTTCGTTTCACGAGCTTCAAAATAATAGTTTGAAACAAATATGTCAAATTGAAAGCAAATAATACGAGCTGTCTAATACCTAACATAAGAATATCTTGTTGACGAAGTATTAAGTGTAAGAGACACTCAAAGGACTCTGATCTATAGACTTTACATGTGACTTTTCTCAGCCAAAGTTATTGTTAAAACGAGACAACAATGTGTCGGATATATCACCTTGTCTCAACTGTATTTTAAGTCAGAAGTCTAAGCGTGTTTTCTAGATCAAGCAATCAGACCACTGAAGTGGTCTTTGCAGCAAGCCTCAGACTCCTTAGTGTGTGTGAAGATCTGATGATAGTATTATCAATTCCCCCCAATTCCTCCTATAGATTGTTTTAAAGACAATATAACCTATTTTCCTTTCGTAAAACAGATCGGTTGCGCGCGGAAATAGATAATTTGTCGTCATTAGCGAATTAAATCGGCGACCTTTGTCTGACTGGAAAGTAAATGATTCAGTTCATTGTTTTCTGTTGGATGGTAAATTACATACCAATCTCACGACTTCGACTGAGCAACGTAACATTTGGCTGATCACGCTAATATAATAAAAGCTTTAGATTGTGTTTTTATCTGTCTATGTGCGTATGTTTGTTGCTCTCTCAGGCCGGAACTATGTTACTAATTTAGCTTAAATTTTGAACAGAGATAGATTATACCCTCAGTTAACAAATAAGGTAAAAAAAAGGTTTTTATCCCCGAAAAAGGAAATTTTTGAGGCAATGGAAATAGAACTTCAGGTTGATGATCTATAACATGGAATATATATGTTGGGAAAGGAAACGGAAAGGGGAACGGGAACAGGAATGAGGCATGGGATAATTTTTCAAAAGAAACGTTTTTTTTTACAAAGTCCTTATCTACGCGAGCCTGAGTTAGTAGTAAATAATACAGGCACGTAGTTTATAAGAGCAAGGTATTTTAATTCAAAGTGTACGTGTACACATATGAACATAATGGTTTTTGTTTCTGTAAGATAAGTAGAAACAACGACAATGTGTAACGACTAAAAACATGAGGATTGAAGTAAAGCTTTTATCGAGATTAATTTCGTAATAAGGTTTATACTTCTTCTTAATTAGGTACTTTACAAAATCAATGTGGCACACATCATGCAACTTTATTTCGTAATGTCTAGGTATTCAATCAAAAACAAAAACCATTAGAACAATCAAAGTTTCTCGGTTAAATCTAGACCGATTTCAATACTTTACGGAAAGATATTATTAGGTTAAGCTTCTATCATCTCTGGACGTATTTTTGTTAATCTTCATCATCCTCGTGTAATAATAGGGACAGTCCCTATCCTCTAGTGCTTCCTACAGGACTGTCTTGTCTTGTCTCAAACAAAAGGCGAATATTACGCACCCTTCATATCGCACTGATAAAGGTTTGCGGCCTTAAGCAATTATGAGTATTTACCATTTCCCAGAGTTTGTATAACTTCAACGATATTAGGTACTTTGTAAAATATTTGTTGTACCTAACACCGCACCGCGCTCGCACGCTTTGTTTTCATGTACGAGTAGATATTAATAAAATACTATTCAGCTAAAATTAAAATAAAAACGTGCTCGATTTTTGTATAGAAGCGCGCGGTCCTATACTTTGCAGAAGTCTATAATCACAGTCCAAACCGTGATATATATAATTTCCTCAATCTTTAAACTACACGGGTACCTCAAGATGCGTCCCCAACGCACATTTCCAACATCCCAATCATCCTCAATATGAGTATGCTTGATTTCAATTACAATACATAATACAAATATTTATGCCTACTGTTCGCAGAATGGTCGCTCTCTTTAAATCCCGCTGCTGGGATTAGAGTGTTGACCAGCACGCTGCCCCAACAGAATGCATAACCTGTAGGCGATTTCTGTAGAGAATTCCGAGGGACAATTGAATCAGATGCCTGAATGCTAGGTGAGCTTACCTTCTATTTGTCAAAGTATAGGTACGCGACATTGCCACTTCAACTTCGCAACTTCGCAAAGCCTGTTATCAAACGATAATGACAAAACGACAAATTTCCTGGAACGGTATTGAGAATTTCTAGACAGAAAAATCAACACCAGAAGAGAGATAGAAGTCGAATATGCTTACCACTAGACCAAAAAGGTATTACATATATCATTTAAAAAACAAAATTAAGTACGAAAAAATATTGTTCATGTATTGTTCTGGAGAACATTAAAAGAAAAGCGTACTCAGTGAACGAATTTAACACATAATATGACATGTGTGTATGTTTTTGTTTATGTTACGTGGAGCAGCTATTAGTCACGGTCTCGCTTGGCATTGAGAGATTTTAAGATGTAGAAAAAATTGGATGTTGTTCAGTGTTTCATTGGTCTAATTAGCATGTTCACCTACGGCTGGTGAGATCCGGGGTTTGGTTCCCGAGTGAACCCAACGATAAGAAATTATATATTATTATTAAATTAAGAATCAGTGTTTGACGGTGACCACTCTCCTGCCTTGCAGGGTTTGTTAAGACAAGAGATATTATCACTCTAACACCTATTCTTAATGCGAAAATTTGTACAGAAATGTTTGTGTGTATATACGTTACATCTTTTCGCCAAAACTATTAATACTAAAGGGCTTAGAATACACTAGATTTACACAAATAATACTTATTATTTCCGCAAAATTGATGGTTCCCGCGGAAAATGAACAAGGAAAGGAAGGGATTTTAGAAGCGCTTAATTTTGGCGGACGCAGTTATAAACATTAAACTTTCGCGAAATAATATTACTCGTATACCAAATACCCTGTACCACCAGAAGCTTTACCCAAATTCACTGTAAACCTTCTATAACATTTAAAATAAAGTAAAGTCAATACGAACATAAAAACGTATGTTTGTCCACCATGCGTTCGGAAATGATTGATCAGATTGTCACGAAACTTTAGTGGGGACGCCCACAAAGGGTGCTGGCCCAAAAAATCTACATATGACGTAATAATTTGGCATTGCAGCGCACGCCGGGTCCACATAGTGTATTACAGAAAGCAGCCGGTACATAAATGCGGTAACGTCAAATAACCATTACTTTGTTGTACATTTCGCCGGCGAACTTGACACACATACGCGGCGCTGCTGTTTCCCTGCCAACTCACTTTATTTATGATTCCACATACAATACAATGAACACGTGAGCTCGGGTAAAAGTTTCGTACGCGCTTTTATCTCGTTTCCCGCAACAATTATAATTATTGGCCCAATCTATTACTACTCCGCGCCGACTCTGTTGTGAAACACCGTCTCGCTAAGATTAGTGTCTACTTCCTTGTTCGAATAATAGTTGTATCATCATCATCATCGTGGTCAACCCATTACCGGCTCGCTACAGAGCACGGGTCTCCTCGCAATATGAGAAGGATTTTTGAAGCGGTGATAGCCCAGTGGTTAGGGCGTCAGCCTCCTAATTAGAGGTTGGCGGTTCGAATCCTGGCACGCACCTCTAACTTTTCGGAGTTATGTGCGTTTTTAAGCAATTAAAATATCACTTGCTTCAACGGTGAAGGAAAACATCGTGAGGAAACCTGCACGCTTGAGAGTTCTCCATAATGTTCTCAAAGGCGTGTGAAGTCCGCCAATCCGCACATGGCCAGCATGGTGGACTATGGCCAAACCCTTCTCATATTGAGAGGAGACCTGTGCTCTGTAGTGAGTCGATAATGGGTTGAACATGAAGATGATGATGAGAAGGATTCGGTCATAGTCCATCATGCTGGCCGTATGCGGATTGACAGACCTCACATGCCTTTGAGAACATTGCGGAGAACTCTCAGGCATGCAGGTTTCTTCACGATGTTTTCCTACACCGTTGAAACAAGTGATATTTGAATTGCTTAAAAACGCACATACTCGTAACTACCGACAAAGACGTGCCGCCAAGCGATTTAGCGTTCCGGCCCGATGTCGTGTAGAAACCAATTATGGGTTTATCATATCCCTAACAGGTTAGCCCGCTACCATCTTAGACTATATCACTACTTGCCATCAGATGAGATGCCGTAGAGGGCTAATTTGAAGTGTAAAAAAAAAAATGTTAAGAGGTGCGTGCCCGGGACGAACACCCGACCTCTGATTAGGAAATGGACGTCCTAACCATTAGGCTGTCTCATTTAAACAAGTTAGTTAAATTGCATTAGTTTGTTGTTATCGTCATGGTTTCATGGTTTGTTTTGTAGTTGAAGTCGACGATACACAATAAAATAATATTATATTTTCAGTTCCCACTGATACAAAAATATATGGCAAAACACGTACGTACTCAGATGTGTAAGGTTCATCAACCTCATGTTGTTAGTAGTAGCAGAAAGTTAATAGTAATATCTCTCAGGTTAATTTACTACTAGGCGTTGCATACAAAAACATATTGATATATATTTTATGTACTACAGAGTAGTTGACTTTATATGATTTTATTACAGTTTGAGATCTTTAAAATGTCGTTCTAATTATATTTTCTCGAATATCTTCATAGTTTAAAGTTAATTATAGTTTTATTTCTAGTTTCTTTCCCGGAGGGGTTAATAAATTGAAGATGTATGGTTGTATGTAAATTCACAAATTAAAAGAATTCAAACAAAAACAACTCCAGCTAACTTTTTTGTGGGCTTCTCGGGCTAAAGCCCTGGGAGCTTTTGGAACCCTCAGCTTTAGTTTTAAGTTGGCGAGTGTCACCATCACCTCACGAATTAAAATAATGAAAAGTATATATTTATACTATATCTACGAGTTCACAGTCGCCTGTAATAGGTTTACATGAATAAAGCTCTCCTGAATATTGATTTTTATGTTACTTAATTCCGTAATTTCTGGTTATTCCTTTACTTTTTGATACCAATATTTCATTGACAGCTATTTTCGACGTACCTACTCCATCCGATTCTAACAAGACTTTTATGAGGTTTAATTCATTTCATATTTCACACCAGAAAAGCGTTAATCTGTACAGTCTGTCGGACGGAATGCGTCCAAAAGTTTCCCAGACTGCAGTTGGAAAAAACCAAGTTTTTAGTTTTTATTTTGATTTACTTGACTACAAAGATATGCTTGTTTACTTGAATTCATTCGTTTTAAGTTACTGAATAAACTTGTCATCATACAAAAGGTTTAGTTATATAAAAATGAAGCTACCCTATAACTGAAATATTTCGTTTCGCTGGAGCATACCTGATAGTTGCCTGGTTATTGATTTACATTGAAAACGAAATTGGTAAGATTTTTCGATTTTTCATAATGACAGCTTAAACGAGCAAACGATACAAACAAACTCAAATGTAAATGTGTCTCCCTCTCTATTTAAAGCAAACTCATGATTTAAATAGAGAGGGAGAGAGAGAGAAGAAAACAACATAATTTGAATACTTGTAAATGAAAGTCTGATTTCAGGTGGGTTTTTGATGGGGTATGATGAGATTAAACTCCCCGAATAGGTAACAAAAAATCGGTAATCATCAAGAACATTATTACTATCAAACCCTTTATGGCCCATGCTATAATCACAGAATGAGATAGCTTTTGGTGTACAACCAACTGGCTCTTTATTGTTAGACTTTACACGCCTTTGTTATCTTAGAAAACTCAGGCACGCCCGTTTAAACAATAAATCGAGTGGCATTAAAAGCTTAAATTGAAAAAAAAGAAAAAGAAAGCTTAAATTGCCCGAAGATTGAATTCAGTCCTTCCGAAAGGGTTACCGCTTGGTGAGTCTAACTCCGACCAAAGTGAGTTTCGCGTTTTGCATATTTCAGTAATACGAACAACACTGAGGACAGTGTAAACGCCGAAATTGACACTCTACTGGAATAAAGCTTCTTTATTTTGATAACGCTCCAAACATATAACGCGGAGTGTGCGCGAGTATAGCTGCGTCTGGAACGGGCCTAAAAACTGCAAAAGCCGCCCGTTTCAGTTAATTACAGTCCCCGCATCCAGCGACATGCATTATGAAAATGCACGACGGAAATAGCCCGTTGGGCTACACTCGCAGGACTGGACGATATCACTATGGCTTTATGTAATAAAACATCTGGGTTTTTAATAGTGCTATGGGGTAATAGTAAATGTGTGGACTGACCTGGTTTCTTGCGGCTGGTACGTGCGCAGGGCTGGGCGGGCGGCCGGCGACTGGGCGGGCGGGAGATGCGCGGGCGCGTCTCACGCTCTCATACTTTTAACTAAACGTGACGGATGCGATGCGATTCCCGTCGTTGGCATTGAAGTGACAAAACGGATATCACGCTCATTGTGTTCTTTCATTTAAAATTCAACTACCAAGGAACATTGAACCTCTCACTTCTTCTCTTTTACAATATTTCCTTATCTCTATATATAAGGAGACTCACTGCAAAGCTCACAACCACTGGACGGGTAAGGCCACGTTTTTAATACAAGTAAAGACATCCGGTGATTCATGAAAATACTATATAAAGCATCATTTTTGTTATGATGGAGTTTTTACCCCCGAAACTGATAAAAACCAAGCACAGAAATACTGATAACAATCATGTTTTCTGTAACACTGATAACAGTGCTAGTATAAGCTCGTCGGTATAATCTATCATAACATGGCAAACTTTTAAAGTTCGCCTTAAAAATCTTATATAATCTATATATGCGCTTCTTACTTCCACATTTTTGACTATAAAATAGGGAAATTCCTCATGTTTATTTTATATTTTGTTATATTTTGAAAACATACTTCTCACTGAAATAAAACGATATTTTAATGTTTATTCGGTTTAATTTAATTTGGTTGTTGCGTAAATCAATCACTTATTCATAAAATTTAAATTCAAATTTGTTTCATTAATGTAAACCTAATACAAGCATCTGCAAAGAAGCGTTTGATAATATAATTTCCATTATTTTTTCGTGAAGTTATGGTTATAACTAACCTTTTTCCCGTTAGGAAATGCGTTTACGCATCATATCCGAAAACGGTGCCATGGGACTCGCCGTCGGCCTGAGTGGCGACCGGGATACCCCATAGAACCCAGCGATGCTCCTTCGGGACGCGTGGTGCCTGGGTCACGGGAACCCCGCACTCTTCCGCGTCCAGCCAGCAGCGTCCCCCAAGACGGACCCTCCACATGACGATAACTACATTCGTTATTTTACTTAAGACTAAAGCAAGGAGCGATCCCATCGCGCTTAGGTCTAAGAAGAAGCCAACAAGAAGCTTAGCCGGTTTGTTATTCATATTAAAACCGCACAGTAATTATTTGGTTAAAAATGAGTTACGAATTTATTATCATAGAGAATTATCTTTATGTGTACACCACAATATTATGGAAAATAAGTAACTTAATATGAAAAACAGAAATAAGGAGAAGCAGGCTACAAAGGCTTCAAAGGTGGCCGTATCGCTTAGGATCGATCTCTACCAGACAACCTTAAGATAAGAATAAGGGTGGAAGCGCCTCAGTTGATTTTTTTTCGGAAGGTCTATTAGCTGTGCTAACCCTATTGGTTGCCACAGCGAAACCGGGCTGTATCTGAGTGGATATAGAGAGACTATGAATTTAAATTTGAAGTCTCGTTCACGCCTTTTAAATATGGCATAGCAAATACGTGTACCTACAGTCGGAAAAGTGCGAAAAGTTTGTATAGTGTAATTATGTTGTCTATTTTCATCTACTATTCAATATTATGAGCACAAAGTTTCTGTTGGTTTCTCAATTTTTTCTCGCAGCATGTTGCATAAATACTAATAATATATGCATAGATAAATATCAACTATCAAATCTTATTATATATTTACGACTGGTAAATGTGTCATAGAGAACAAGTATACCTAAACTCCGAAATCAGCTAAACTAACACACATTAGAGCTATGTGGTAGTTAAATCAATCATAAACTTTATTCAAATAATCCCTTAAAAGTCATTTTAGATGCGTCAATTACATGGTAGTGAGTCGATGGTGATAACTACATTCGTTACCTTAAAAATAAAGCCATGAGGGTTCCAAACGCGCCATGGTCTAAGAAGAAGCCCACAACAAACTTATCCGGGTAGCTTTTCTTTTTGATATTTCCATCTCATATGCCACTTAAAATTATTAAGGAGCATTATCTTATTAGAACAATATTTATAGAATAATACTATATTAACATATTATTGTCTCAAATCTGGTGAGTAATAGAATCGTATTACACCATGGCTATTGGCCGTGCCGTGGCCTTTAACTTTGTATCGTAGCTAACGCTCAACTTTAAGTTTCGTATCCGGATGCTGACAGAATTACACTAAGATATCTCTTAGTCTATGTTATGTTGGTCTGGGTTCAATCCTCGGCAGGGGCAGCTTAGAAATTAATCATTTCTTAAATTTCTCCGTCTGGTTCGTCACAACTCGTTTAATAGTGGTAGGCGTCGGTCGTGGCTAGTTACCCTACCGTCATAACAGTCGCGTAGAAACTAATTAGGAGTATGGAATTACCATACCCTTAACATGTTAGCCCTACCATCTTAATTTTAGATAGCTTTTAAATAAACGTAAAAATTTAGTTGGCTTATAAGGCGCCAACGGAGCGTTTTAGGATAGGAGGGGGGTTAATATCTGTTGTTCCCTAAGTTTTAACCCCTTAGAGGTTAGAAGAATTTGTGACCAATTTAAAAGTATGCGTCAATTTCTGCGGGATGGTGTCGACCCTCCGATATACACGTGCAATTATGTCGCGTATCCGTTACAAATACCAACAATTACTATTAGATATATTAATAAATATCTGTTAATGTCATCTTGCCGTTTGTGCTTCCATTCTGTTTAAAGTAGGTGATCATATTTTATTATTGTTCAGGAATTTCCTTGACTTACACGATGACGAAAATAAAATGCCATTTTGTTTTTTGAATTTTTATTGCGTTTTTTGTTTTCTTTAACTCTGTAACATAAATAGCATTTATTTTTTATAGTATCGTAAGTTACAGACAAACGTACATAAAGATACGCGTATTACATAATTAAAATAATAAATAGTAAGACGTATTATAAAATAATTTTTTACTTTAGACTACGTATTGCTCCTAAATTACGGCAGGTAATCGCAAACGCCGGTAACCTTATAATTTATATTATAGTATAGAAAATAATAAAAAAAAAGCTTGTTGTAAAGTTTTGGTTCCTTTATTGGTTTATGTTTAGCGTTACAATACAAAATGTCATGGGGACGTACGGTCGGCGATCGGCGCCAGCGCGTTGACACGCGGCGTTAGGGCGCGCCGAGGTGCGGAGCGCGCGTCCCCGACCGCTCCCCTGTGCCTAGGTGGCGCCACCGGCCTGGCAGTTACGCAGCCAACCGGCGCCATCTAGTATGGTAACTCGAACGCTTCGACCATTCAACCCGGAGGAGACGACGTCACGTGACTTCGCTCAACGATTCAAACTGATGGTACAGTGGCGGTATTTGCGAATAATGTATCTATCACGTGTAGTTTTCGATGCCCGATATAAATATAAGTCTAGGCTTACATTGTTTCACTTTAGACTTAATTAGAAAAATTTTGTTCATTGAAGACGTAGCGTAACGTGTCTCACAGTTTCCCTATTCGTAATGACATTCAAATCCCAACTCCTTAGCTACTGCAAATTATGACGTAATACTCTGAAGCTCTTAATATATGTATAGGTGTAAAATTTGACGTCATTAAATAATTTCGAGTGTAGGTACGATTTGAATACCATTTAGGATCAGGGACCTGGTTGGATGGGCGAAGCTCAATCATAACTTAACGAACGACTAGGTTTATACCCGACCGGACTCGCGCCCCGATATCGACTGGTGGAGAGAAATGCTGGTGTTGCGGGGCTTAAGGAGGGGAGCTCACTCCGTGCTGAGCGCGCGGGACTCCTGGACCAGGTATACTTGGGAGCCGGGAACCGTGGAGGTGGTGACGAAGGTGCGGTGCTTGGCGCGGATGAGGGAGAGATTGCTTTCAGCAACGTCAGCGCGGTCCTCAGCTGCTTCGAGCTCACGCTGGAATCGTCGTACTCTTGTCACGCTCTGCTGGGACACACCCTCCTGTTCACAAAAGGAAACGCTTTGTTACACCATCATCATAATAATCGTTCCTCTGCTATCATAGAAGAGAGCTTAACATGTTTTCTGAGACGCAGTGGTGTTTCTCGCGCAGGTCCTTACTCCGAGCTGGTACTGAATTTTTTATATTACATCGTAGGCAAACGAGCAGACAGTTACGTGATATTCAGTGATTACTATAGCTTATGGACCGCTGCAGCACCAATAAAACACTCTTATATATTAAATACATATGTGAGAGTGTTCTATTAAATTATAGTTCTAATCTGGGAAATGAACACACAACAATGAACTTAGATAGGCAATCAAATACTAGATCTACCAGGCTGTTCGGTATTTAATAACTAAGGTAAATATAAAAGTAGTTTTAAAGCAGTCATCAAAGTGATGGAAAACGCATGGTAAGCGCACTCAATTCTTCAACATCATGCCTCTCAGTTTGACATGACGGAAATGGTACCTCACAATAATTACAATAATAAAAACTACTAAAGGCCTCATTTTTGCATTTTTTCAGCCATATAGCTGACAACATTTAAAACAGGTTAGCAATTAGCAAAAATTTTAAATATGCTTACTTTTTACAAATTATAGAAATAACTTATTTGGAGGCAAGAAGTAAAAATCCAGCCCATGAAGATTAGATTGTTTTTTATTAATTAATAGTTTTAAAAGATGAATCGCGTAATAAACATAATTTTCATGGGTTTATTTTGTTTGTTTATTTACGTTTTATAATACATTCCTAAAGCAAAAGTGTTCAGTTACGGTTAAAAATGTTATGCTCAAAATTTCACCTCGAAAATAAATATTGTATCCAACTATTTCCACGTGATTTATATTATCAATTGTTAGTAAATATTGTTATCGTACCTGTTCGGACAACTGCCTCTTGTAGATGTTAACTTTCTGGGTGACCTTCTCCAAAGAGTCCTGGAGGAGGGCAATGTTCTTCTGATCTTCCTCGCACTGGATGATGATCTCCTTGAGGGAACGTTCCTTCTTGCGGAGGATCTTAATGGTTTCCGCGTGCCTCCTCTTCTCCTCGTCCAGTTCAAGTTCCATATCCTTAATGCGAGCCTCCAGTTTGCTGATGATTCGCTTTCCACCAACGATGGCGTTGGCCTCGACTTCCTCCAAACGGACAGAGATGTTCTGCAACAAGTCAAATATTTAGTTTAAAACCTGCCTTATACTTTATGTGTCAGATTCAGAGTCGGAATGTTATACGCGACGCCGCTTGCACTTCTGATATTCAAATCTAATGTGCTAGTCAATGGTCAAGGCCGGCTGTTAAATGCTAATCAATAAATTCCCTCAATTACGCTTTTGTTATGTTGCAAATAGTAACAACGAATCCCTTATACAGAACCTCTAGTTAAAAGAGGTCAGAGTGTAGTGATGGAGATAATGCGCTAACTAGGTACACAATATAATTCATTTTTCAGTGACATTGTGAACTCAAAAACTGTACTGAGACAAGTGTGTTGCGGACTTTTTATACACTTAAGTTTTAAGATGACGAACATGACAAGATCTGTTAACCTCCAAAATGGGAAAAAACCATCATCTCACTGCAATGTAGATAATTGGAAGTACCATTCAAAGGACCCCTTGGTGTCTGGATCCATAGAGATAAATAGATTTTGATTTGATTTAATTTGATATGTAATATACCACCATCAAAAAAGGGTGAAGACCTGTAAGAATATTTGAATACCTTGACTTCAATTTCTAGAGACTTCTTGATGGCTTCAATCTTGACGATCCTCTCTTGTTCTTCGTGCAAGTGTTCAACGGTGTGTTTCAGTTCAGTCTGGAAATTAAAGCGTTTTTAAAGAATATATTTATTTTAATTTTTATTTTAATCAATGATTATGAATTTAAAATATTTTTTTTTTTGATGATTGTTATTCTTCTTCTTCTTGATCAACCGATAGACGTCCACTGCTGGACATAGGTCTTTTGTAGGGAGTTCCAATGGCCACGGTCTTGAGCCGCTTGTATCCAGCGGCTCCCTGCGACTCGTTTGATGTCGTCTGTCCACCTTGTTGGGGGTCGACCAACGCTACGTTTACCGGTGCGGGGTCGCCATTCTAGCACCTTGGGACCCCAACGTCCATCGGTTCTCCGAGCTATGATTGTTATTGCGTTTTATTATTTTATTAAGCACCTATAATTTTGTTTAAAAGATGCGTAGACCTAACTAATTATATAAATCACAGAAAAAATCCGTCGGCAGTCCCTAGATGATCAACCAAAACGGCGGAGCTAGGGTGATAGGGTGAAGGTTGTTAAAGACCATAAACAGTGGGGCATTTCACATTCGAGGTTAGAGATGCTCAAGACGATTTACAGGATATCCCGTCTTACTAAAACAGCCAATATGAAAAATTTTCTCTCGTCTTAAATAAAAATTATGATCATCGTCTAATAGAAGAGGGTTAGCTATTTAGAAGGATTGTGTGTTTAAAATGTTTGCCGTAAAAAACTGGTGCAAAACATTTTTATTTCAACGTGGATGAAAGTGGACGTATTTATGTTTTAATTTGTAAATAACTGAGATTAAGGTTATAATTACCTGGACTCGCTGGAACCTCTCGTCTGAAACGCGCAGTTCCTTAGTGATTTCATCGTAGTCAGCGGCCACGGCCGACAACTCCTGCTCGATCTTAGCCTTGCTGCTGGACAGGTTCACGTTGATGACAGTCAGCTCGTTGATGCGGGTCTGTGCTTCCTCGAAGGACTGTTCGACGGTGCGCTTAGCGCGGAGGGCCTTCGGGAGAAAGGTTTTATTAATGAATTGAATTATGATGACTAAATAATAATAATAGTCGAGCTCGACATCTAATTATGAAATATTTACAGATCTAACAATTAGCAGCAATGCTAAAGCAGCCCATATGTGATCAGCTAAGATATTATAAAACCATCATAAAAAGTCTAACGTATATTTAAAACTATTTAAAAAAAATAGCATATGACTATTTTCATCTCAGTTATAGATACTATCCAATAACGATACTAACTTGTAGTCGATTAATAAAAAAATTTTTTCAAGCTAAGAAAATTAATTTAGAAATTGTGATTATTTTATAGTAGATGTGGGTATAATACCTGTTCGTAGTTGCCGCGGATTTCCTCAACCTCGCCGGTGAGGGACTGGATTCTGCGTTGAGCTACACCGAACTGGTCGAGGGTGACTTGCAACTGCCTCTGTACCTCGTCGTAGTGGGACTGGATTTCGGTGAGCTGCAAAAACATAACAATTCTTAATAAAACTATCTACATATTAAAAAAAAAAACATTGTCATGTCTGTATCGTGCATAAATTCAAATATCGCTAAACTGGCTTATTTATTCTTTTGTTAGTTGCCACAATATTTCGGTGGTTACGGAGAAGATTGAATCGCTTCGTATTTATATTCTGATATTCGCGACATTATTTATTTAGTTTGACGTCATTATCAGCATACGATTGGGAATTCAGAGCGAATAAAAAAGCATTCCCCGATATTTTAAATATATAATAGTTTTCATCTTGCAAGGATAAAAAGTGGACTCAAATCAATTGTTCGCATTAAAATTTGAAGATCAGAAAATTTATACAATGGGGCATAAATTCAGCTAATATTGAATTATGATATCTCGTCGCATAAAGAGAGGTAAAGGCATGTTATAGAAATTGTTTCCAATTAAAACATATCGAATTACGAAAATTCCGAAAACTACGAGTGGGTGGTATGGAGGTCGAAGTCCCAACCACTATCCGCTCAAATAACATAATGTTGAGCCAATCTAACCTGGAGAGACTGCTTCTTGATAGTCTTCTGTAGATCAATGTTGGTCTTGTTGGCAACGTCAAGCGACAGCTCGAGCTCCGTGATATGGATCTGCAGCTTCTTCTTGATGCGGGTGACCTCTGTCTTGAGCCTAGTCTCAGCTTCCACTACGCGAGCATTCAACTGCTCGATTTCAATACTGGTCTGCTTACTGTAAAAAAAAAAAATTACAATCCCAAGCTCATTTAAGATGTACAAAAAGAACGGAGTAGTGTAATAGTCTCAACTGCCGGATGTCCACCGCAAACCCATGTCATTTATAGATGATAAACACTTCAACAACAAGTCTAGCAACGTTTGGGTAAACTGCAACGTGAAAATTGTTCACTACAGGCACGCTTCGGGTGATATGTAAAATAAAATCCCAATATCAAATCTACTATTAAATTCACATTGAATTAATGAGGGTACGCAATTATAATATATACAGCTGGTGATAAATACGCTTTTGATTAGTTAGTAAGTGACAAGTCATCATTCAACCTCTCTATCCATCCATCATCGAGTATTCAATTTATTGGCAAAATTCTTCAATGCCAGCAAACAATTGGTTTCAGTTTCATATATAATTAATTACCTTTGATTATATAACAGACTAGTATTTAACTGATCAAATTGGTTCACTGTGCTTTTTAATGCGTTTAGTTTTTCTATATAATCGGTATTTATCGTAGGTATTTCGGTTTCGATTTGTACAACACAAACTTTTGGCGCTTTACCCGTTTCAAGCGCTAATTCATTTAGTTTGTCTTGTATAATATTTCGTGTTTCGAAATCAGCATTTTCTGATAGATAATTTGTTGACACTCTGCCAATTTTTCCATCGAAATTGACTTTACCAATATTTACGCGCATTTTCTTAATTTTTCCCTCAGTAAGATTTTTATTACTTTCCTCTAATAACACTTGTGCAATAGCTTTTGCAGATTTTCCCCTGTACACTTTGGCTTTTTTATTAAATTCACCGTCTAACTTCAGATTCGAGCCTCCACCACGTCCTTTAATACTTTCAACTGCGCTGGTAGTTTCTCTCTCAACTTTTTTTCTTCGTGTTTTCACTGTAACACTTTCAGATGCAACATGCTTCATTAAATTTGTTGCAGCCGCTGTGGCCACCACAGAAAAAGGAGATCGCTTAGCAACCTTAAAAGTATTAAGATCATTTTTAGCCTTATCCGCTACTTCCTTCGAAATATTGAGTAAATCATTTTCTGAGTAGGTCTTAACAGGCATGTCGAATCTATATTTTGCAAGACCTCTCTCATTATTCCAGGGTAAATGGGGGGGTTTTACTTCTGCTCCCATTTTTTTCGCTGTGATATAATCAATCATCGGTTGATAGTAATTAATTCCGTAGCCATAGTTGTTTTCGTAAATGGCCGTCGGAGGCTTCGTCCACTTATTGAGGTCGGGAACTTTTACTGGCGCCATAGCTCGCTGATTATTTTATTTTATCTTACGTACTGAATTAATCTATCACTACCACATAATGTTTCATAGGACTATTCTCCAGCCCTGGATGTGCAATACTGATTTGCTAGCGCTTTCATAAACACTAAAATTGCCAACGTATTAGTTGACGTTCGTTTAATCAGCCAATCACACTACCGGATATATTTAAACGAAACGCTTGCCAATAAGTCGGGTTAAATTTGGACTGGACGTAATAGATGCAATATGTAGATAGATGTAGCAATGATTATTATACGTTTAGATTTGCTTTGAATTATTTCTTTGAACCGGAATTTTCCTATGCTGACTATAAATAGGCGATGTGGTACAAGAATACACAGCTTTAGTAAAAAGCTGTGTATACTTGTACCCCTAGTGGTTAGACCATCCGGAGACCACAAGTTCAAAAGTTAAAAATTTCTTACATGCTTTTTAGCTCAGGGTATGTATCCAAAGGTTCCAGTAGGGTTTTATAAAACTGAAATTGACGCGAAGAAATTGGCGGGCAAAAACTAGTTGTCCTTCTTTCTAAACAATACTGCCTAAGAAATTGCAATATAAGAAGGTAAAGAAGACTCTTACCGGATGGCTTCAATTTCTTCCTCCTTCTCCTGGATGCGGCGCTCTGCCTCATGGCGGAACTGGCCAAGTTCGGCCGACAGCCTCTGAGCGCGTTGTTCCTCAGCTTTGCGACCCTTCAAAACAATCAAACATTTAGAAAAACGTGTCTGGTAGAAGAATCGAAGATCTGACCATCAGGAAAAGACAAATTAATGTAACACAAATATGGCGGCCAGCCCTTGACGAAAATATATTAAATATCCCGGACGGATCATCTTGACTATTTCTCAAACCAAGATTTCGTTCCAATAAAATAACCGAAAACAAAATGTTTTACTATATTTACTTGTAAATTATAATAGATACATAGTTATATATTTATTATTGTTTCATATAATAAGACAATTATATTCTGATCGTAAAATCTTTTAACTCGATCTTGTTTCATGTTTGACCGGTTAAACAGGGTAATAAGTAAGTGGGTCGGATCTTTGAAGTCGGAACGGGAAAAGTAAACAACTCCCCTGAGTGTCAGTGAAATAATAAAGTAAAAGTAGAAGTAAAATTAGTGAAGAATATTCGAACAATAAAACAATTATAGGACTTTCATAAAGAACTAAACAGGTTTTGTTCTTGTAATAAAAAAAAAACTGTGACGTTACTCCAATGTCATCACGTTATGTTTATTTTTAATAAACCCTCTGCTAATTGCTTACTTTGTAAAGAAGAATTTGACCATGATTTCACACCCCAAGATACTATTTATGCGTTATGTATCATGCTTTGAGATGTTGGCAAAATTTTCGACACATCACGATTGATTAAAATTGAATAAACGTTCTTAGAATTAGAAACACTGCATTACTTGCCAACGCGGGTATCGTCGGATATTAGCCACAAGTAACTTCCGTAATAGCTCGTCTGCAGTGGATAATGTTTAACGTCATTTGCGCCCTGAACCCGAGGGGGCTAACTACCATCGCTCAAAACATTATTTATTATATATAGTTTAATGTTCGTTGTTTAATTGTTTTTAATAAAGGTGACATCCGCAAAATAAGAATTATAATTCTGAAATAAAAGCCTATATAAAGGCGTGTGAAATTTACCAATCTGCATTTGTCCTGTGTGATGGACTACGGCAGTAAGACTTCTCATGCTGAGAGGAGACTGAATAATGACTGGTAATACTAACGGCCTCAGCTTCCTTGTAGGCAGCGGTGAGTTCCTCTCGCTCGTTCTCAAGACGGCGCAGCTCGATCTCGAGCTCGTGAAGACGGCGGTTCAACTCCGTGAGATTGGCGCGGGCGTCGTGCAACTCATCTGTGGATAAACCATTCTTCCTTGTACTTTTTGAGGTACTTAACGCCTCTTGACGACCACCCTGACACAGTCGCAGCAGTGCGGGATTGCCGCCAACATTAAAGGCTGACTAGGCTCAGTATATGACTGGTTAGGTTAGGTTAGGAGCAAATGATAGTGGAAAAATGAACCATAAAAAAACAACAAAAAACAAAATATATGTCCGTTATAGAAAATACTGATCATATTGAGGTGATTTTTTTATAATTTGTTAAGAGATCGAAAAATCGATGTATTTTTTATAGCGACTTAAATTATTATATTTTTAAAGTAATTTTATTTTAAAGGTAACTTGTGTATGTAGGTAGTTATTTTGTTTTGGAGATATATGTAATTGGATAACTATAATCTAGTTGGAGCAAGGTTCTCAAGCGTTTATTTTCAGATATTTAATGTCTTGCTAGTTTAATTCTAACAGTATATTGTTTTTATTTCTACTTACTAAACCATCACTATTACGGTTACTGATTTTAATAATGATTGATTACTAAACTTATTTAAAAAGATTAATTGCAAAATATGATTCCTGCAACGAGGGTTCTATACGAACAGTAAAAATAGAAGTTAGTAGGATTTTCATACATGTTTTCTGTCCGTAAATTTGTATGACAGTAATGACGTACTTGTACTGAATTGAGGTGATTATTTAGCAAGTATCATGTGTATGCCTTATTATTAACATTAAAAATCATTATTGGGGACGACAATTAAATATAAAACGATTTACACAATTACTAAAACCTCAGCTCCCAGAAAATGAATTTCAAGCATCTATGCTTTACCCATTTGTAATCTAGTATGGCAGTGAAAACCGTCTATTCGTTGCTGGTAAGCTTCCAATGCAGTAAATGATCAACAGACACTTACCACCCATTTTCTTGTTCTCGCGGCCCAAGGCGTCCTTCTGTTCGCGTGTCTTGTCGAGCTCGTGGGAAATGCGTTGGATCTCCACCTGCTTGTTGCGGAGGTCACGTTGGGTTTGCTCGTAAAGCTGCACCGTCTCTTCAAGACGCGATTTAATCTCGATGTTGACACGTTCCAACTGTTCCGTCCTCTTCTGGAGCTCCCGAGCTGTTCCGTTGGCCTTTTCGAGGTCAATGATAAGGACCTCGACCTGAAAGAAAGATTGAAAATTAATAATCACTAAGCTCAACTGAGTACCTAACGACGAAAGTACAGTTTCAAAGCTGTGAACATTGGCTTTGAATCAGAAACTTTACTAATTATGGTTAAGGGCTCTGAAACGTGGTCGCATTCTACGGGCCATATAAGAAGACCTGAAGTTACTTGGCAGGCGATGGGGAGATCTATGCTCGGAGTATTTCTACGTGATCAATTCAGAAATGAGTGTCACGGGAAGTTGCTGAAACCAAGCGGACCAAAATCTTGGTCTCTGGAACTCCCAATAAAATACCTATGTTTAGGAGTCAAGTCTATCGTGTATGAATCATTCTATGAAGTTCTCCAACAAATTATTTTATGTTCGCTTTTGTCCATAATTATTAAGAAAAGAAACGGGATTATAGGACATCAGAATTTTTCAGTGACTAACATTTAACTTCCAAAAGTTCATGTATTTACTCAGTATGTTTACAAACCTCGCTCTGCAGGCGTGACTTTTGCTTCTCAATACTGCTGCACTTAGCGATGAGGGTCTCAATTTGTTCCTCTTGCTCTTGGATACGGATGGAGTATTTGCGGCGAATTTCCTCGATCTCCTCAGCCCTTGCGGCGGCTTCTGCCTCGAATTTGGAGCGCCAGTGGCTGACCTCGCCATTGGCCTTGACCAGTTGGCGTTCAAGATCCAGACGAGCCTCCGACTCTTCTTCCAATTGCACGCGGACAGATTCCAGGTCGATTTCAACCTTAGATTTAATATTATATATTATTCAATGCTTGTTGGTAGCAGAGTATTTAAATGAAATGGTTTTTCATGAACCGAAAAAATGGCTGGACGGATTTAAAGAAATGACGGTGAAATTTGACAGCAAAGTTCAAAGGCAATTACACCGTGGCAAAGAATGATTTTCTTAACAGCGATTACAGCTACTGGGAGAAATTTTAATAATCTGGGAGATTCATTTTCTTATTCATTAAATGTGACTCCGTTTGCATATTTAGATGTGTATGTGTGAAGGCACGATCAACGTTTACCTCCGTTATGCAAACAACAATGTCAATCTCTTGCTTTGTTTCAAACCAAAATAATTTTTGCCGGAATAAAACTAAGACTATTTGCTATTCAAAACTACAATCTACCACTTTTCTAATTTAGTGAGATAAGTTTAGCGGTTCTAGCAGACGTCCATTCATTCAACGATTTAGAAAGATACAGGGGAAATTCATTGTGGACATATCTAAATGTATGCGATAGTTTAGAATAAAAGTTTTGAGTTATGTTCAAAAAGACATGGGCCAATACAGACAATAGAGAAGAAGGGACATGCTATGTGTTCTTAACACTTTTAACGTTTACCTGGTGCAAACTAGCTTCCAGGATTGAGCGCCTTCGGTCTTCATCCTCGAGCCTGCGACGCGCGTCCTCGAGCTGGCCAGCCAACTGGCTCTTAAGGTACACAACGTTTTCAATGTTCACCTAAAAACACAATAATTTGGTTCACTTGTGTAGTAGCTCCTTGCTCATCATAAGAGCCCATTTTCCTCATAAATAGTACTTTGATATCCAACAGAGCATCTTTAACAAAGTATCCCTGTTAACTATTCAATTTACTCAATCGTGTAAGACAATACACCTATATGAAAGGCTGATCTTACAATCGCCAAATTAAATTTAATTCTGCAGCTATTTTTGCATACGAATACGCATAGTGGTAATCGAATGTAGTAATAATCTATCGAAACAAATTGGTCTAGAAATAACTATATAGGGATACTTGTACCACAAAATTATATGTATGTGGAAAGCATAATTTGCAGTAAGCATTAAAAATAATCGTCTTTAGTATATTGGTGTTGTTTATTTATTTTAGAATTTAAAAGTAGATTCATTAAACGCACCTTAAGGTCCTGAACTTCCTTAATGAGCTCAATGTTCTCCTGAGACAGGCGCTGCTTGTGCGATGTGATGTCGACAATAGTGCGGTTAAGCTCCTCGATCTTAATGTGAAGCTCGCTGATTGTGACCTCGTACTTCTCGCAAGTCTTTGAGATCGTGATCTTCTCCTTGGTCACATTCTCCACTTGGGCCAACAGCTCGTACACTTCAGCTTGGAATTTCGCCTTCTCCTTCTCAACTCTGTTGACAAAGAAATGGACTATGCAGTCTGATATAGACAATTTGGGTCTGATTATATGTAACACTGAATTTCTTACTACCTCCAACTTTACACCTCTGCATATAATAACGGTTAGATCAGATATTTAAATAACAACAGTAATTGTATTATATTACTAGGATGGTATAACGCAGAGCATATTTCGCACATTTTCGCACAGCACATATTTCTTTATTTATGACATTTATATTTACAAGATAAAATAATAAAATCCGTACTACGGAAAGACAATGGTGCATGGTTTTTTTATAAAAAATTCCAAAATCTTTCAACAAAAATCTTAATTTAATAGTGAAATTCTGCATTTTTCCGCGTTTGTATAGTATTCCTATATTCCTTCGTGTTGAATTTTTTTTAATAAGAGAAAATCTTTAAATAAGATCACATAGCCCATCTTTGCACATGCATTGACCTATAGCCCATTTGTAGGCTGAGGCCACCATGTTTATGAATTCTGACATTACTAGTAAAATAAACCCATCAAAATCTCATCCATAAAAAGGGAGGTAGGCAGTTAAAACCTAGCCAGTTACCTTTCCGTAGTAGGGAAAATAAATGTTACAACTAACAAGTTCCATATGGCCTTACCTGACTTTGCTGTGGGTGAGCTTATCGATCTGGTCCTGGAAGTCGACCACGATCTCCTGGTGTTTCTTCTTGAGCAGATGCGCGGTCTCTTCTGACTCCAAGTGGACATCTTCTAGAAGCTTACGGAGTTTGGTCAACTCTGTGTCTCGTTTTCTGTTGATCTCGAACTGAAACATATGAGATAAAATCAAACTGCGTCCCCGACAGCGTACCGGGGATCACATTTGATATTACTAATTCTCTAGTTCGCTTTACTTTGCCTCGTGAAAGCGACAGAGAGCACCATTATAAAAGTGTGCTTATATAATACATCCAATGTGATGAAAGATTATTATATAAAATTATATAAAATGGATTCAGAAGGTATTATGAACAATTATGAGTAAATCGCGTGGCATAAAATCGCACAAGCAGTTAAAAATCGTGTTTTCGCAGAGCAAAATAACTTAAAGATTACTGTTAATTCTGACCACTTGTTTTATATCCTTCTGATGCCTTCGTCGTTTTATAGTGGTTATAAATTTAGCTTTCTTCGTGTTTCTCTCACATCTCATCGAATTACTATTATTTCTTGTCATTTATTTCCATTTCATTTTCTCTGCTACATTATCTTCTAGTAAAATTTGATTTGGTGTTATGTTTCATGAATTCAATTAATAATTTTGAAGGTTCTTCGTTATTTTTGTATGGAAGTTTTGTTGCAGGCGAATCCTCTACTAGCTTTCTTGATACCTTAATGATGGTTAAGTCCTTTTTGGTAGACTCAGCTGTTGAATAATGAGGAGTATCTTAAAATGCATAATGTTTTGTTTACCTGACTTTCAGCTCCACCTTCAGCCTCTTCCAGCCTCTCAGACAGCTGGATAACTTGCACGCTCAAATCTGCCTTCTCCCTTTCGATCTGAAAGACGTAAATCATTCAATAGGGTATAATGTTATTCCACTTACAAGAATGTTAATGAAGATGTGAGATGTGTAATATAAATGTTATAAATGCCATATATATGACATAGTAGTTACATATATTGGTTGGAAAAATTTATTAAAATTGAAGTGATATTTGAATGAACTGATAAAAGTGTTAATTTAATAATATGACTGATATTTGAAAAACAACGATCGTATTTATTTTTGAATTTGAATAAAGATAGTATATCACATTGTATATTATGGTTGTTGAAAGCAATCAATAAATTTTAATGAATACTAGAATATTAATGAATAAGTACCAGGAAATATTTAGAATGTGAATTGCGATGAATTTGTAATTTGAATATTTAACTAGAAAGGGCCAGGATGTTAGCATTGTTAGACGTTGGAAAAGTTGTGCCATGACTCCGTTATTCGAGAACACGTCCTTCGCATATTTCAATATTGTGCTAGGTTATTATTAGAGGCGGCCCGTGTCTCACGGGAGTGACTAAGGCGGATATTTTCGCCACTTTACCACGATCTATTATTATATTTCAATATTGTGGCATTCTGAGCAGGAACGAGCATCATTTGGCCCAGATTCAAACGCGGGAGCGAGAAGTTGAGGTTTCAGAGAATGCCTTTGCTACCCATTCTAAATATAACGACTGCGCTCGCGCACCTCTGAAGTCTGAAACGGTCGCGCGCACGTCAGATGCGTCTTTGCGTGCATGCGTGCGGTGGTGCAGCGGCGTGCGTGCCCCGTGCACTCCGAGCCGCTTACAGGTGCAACTGACCAAAATAGACCGACATCGTCACCGAACGATGACGATCGGGCCCGACCTCGGACAGATAAAATTGTTGGTGTCGGCCGCTCCCGACGGGTTATTTAACAATTTCCTAATTATTTATTTCTTAATACCCTTTATTTGTATTCAGTATATAGTTAAGAACAACAGGACTGAAGTAGAATTAAAAATGGAGCCCTATCACTTAGTAGCGATCTTGGCAATTGAGGGTTAGGAATTGACAAATTAAATATAGTTAAATTAGCACACAAAAATTACGAAACGCCTATTTACTAAGTTTAAAGTTTATGAAAAATAAAACTTAAAAACGAATAAATTTTGTGAAATCCAACTAAAATATTTTTGTTTTTAGAAATTTAAATTAGTTTTTTTTTAATGTTTTCTAATAACTTTCATATTTAAATGATTTGCAATGATTATAATTACGTCATGGTCTTAATACCTACGATATCCAACTTACGCAGGTAGTTAGGTAAAATATGAGAGTCGTATAGATTTTCAGCAATATTAGTTTCGTGAAGGGGTAAGAGAATGGATTGTGGCTGCAGCAGAGTTTCCCTGGCGCGAGGGTAAAGGAAAATTCGTGCGGCGGTATAAATAGTGCGCGCGGCGGCGGGCGCGGCGCCCGCTAAGGCGCGCGCGCGCACATATCACGTTTCGCGCGATGGCTTACCCTCTGACGTAGCTCCCTTTCGGATTCCAGATCATCGTGGAGGAGACGGATCTTGTCCTGAAAAATACAACATATTCGTATCAAGTCCGCAAACACTTCACAAGCACTGCACTGTAGGGGCCGGTACTGGTACCTCCAGCCTGGAGAGAGCACTCAGGTCGGCGCTGTACTCGATGTTGACGTCGGTGGTGCCACCGCCGCTGCTGCGGTAGGTGTACTTGGAAGTTTTCGCCACGGCGGACATTGTCGCTGGTTCGTCTCTCGGTCGGCAGTCGGCGCTACGTTACCGGTCGGGCACCGTTCGACTAGTGAGAGCGGGAGCGGGCGCCGGCGGCGCACGAGCCTCCCCCCCGGGCGCGCCGCCGCCGCCCCCGCGCCCCGCCCGCCCGCGCTCCAGGGCGGCCGGCCGGCTGGAGCTCGCGGATCGTGTTACCACCCCGCGCACCCCCCTCTCAGCCTTTTATAGACACGCCCGCCTTAACGCCGCTGCGTTCTCTTTTATTTGTTTTGCCCAAAAATTTGGCGAATCCCTTCGTGCAGGTGCTGCGGCGGTGAACCTCGCTGGGCAGATTCTCGGAGCCGGTGCAGGCCGGCGCGCGCACGCGGACGCAGACTTGCCAACCACGAACTACAGCTTGGGGCGACTACCGCACGATTGGTTGGCCAGTCGGTACAACTCGCTGGATGTAGGGCTACTTTTTGCTCGCCGTCATCTGGTCCAGCAGTAGGCTCCACTCGGCCGCTGGCTGGTGCTATAATTAACTGGGTTGGAACGTGTCGCAGCCGACGTGTTGGCACGTCTGTGGCCGCGAGGAGTGTTCCCGCTGGCAGGCGGCCGCTGCGGCTGAACTTAACAATGAACTTTCTCCAAACTTTTAATTAAACCCCAGAGCGTACCCGGCCTGGGGTGTTTACAAACATCAAATAAATCTAATTATAACCAGACGGATTGATAGTGACCGCCACGAGCCTGACAAGCGATAAAGCTTCTAATTTTTTGTCAATGTCAGCGGCGCACGATCACATATCCGCTTGTTCGATGATGGAAACACGCGGTGAGAGCCCTGTGGTTATGATTTCGGCCATCCTCACACGTCTGTAACATTTTAATTAAAGAAATTGAATATCACTCGCTGTACCTACAACACTTTAAAACAGACATGCATGACAGGGGGGATAAAAATAAAGGGTAAAAGTTTACTCGATTGTAATGCAAATGACAGCAAACCAGATCTTTGAATCAAATTCCGCTTCACTTGGTCAGTGTAGGCTAAATACGGTCAACGGTCTTCTGATTCTTAGAGGAGACTGATGCTCTGTAGGGAGCCAATAAAGGGTTAAAAGTGATGATTGTGATGCAAATGACACCAAAACTGGATCTCCAAATATTAAACAAAATATCCCAGTTACACATTCCGACATATTCTAGCCCAATTTCGCCATGGCCTTAGAAAGTACTTCAGGGATATATAGTGAGTATTGTATCACTGAAATAGATATAAGTATGAAGGTCACGTTAGTTGGTTATCTCAGTTTGTTTTAGATTATTGTGTGCAAACGATCGGATCTCTTCGATCACTTGCCTGAAGTATTGACCCGATTACATCTACTGTACAACAGGAACTGCTCATGTGTCTCCTTTTGAGGGATTTGTTTTTCTGTAACCTAAAGACTTTAGTTCTCGCAGTAGAAACTGGATCAAAAAACGCCGTGAAAAAAAAAGTTACTTCAATTATAAGACAATAGGCAAAGAATCCCATTTATGATTTTAAAAAAAAAACCTGTAATTGGAGATCTCGCTCTTTCCAATTTTAATTTAAAATGGCAGTTTCGATAAACTGGACTGTAAATTACCTAAATTGCTTCGATTTTGACATTGGTTTTTTTAAATCATATTCAGGCATATCTCTGATATGACCTACCTATATATTTTGAACTATTTAATTAGACCGTTAAAAGTTACCCTAACGGAATAGACAAGCTAATCTACTGACTACCTACATTATTTTAATATTAAGTTAATATTTTGTTCACGCTATCCATACCCTATTGGTCTCTATTGATAAGGATGGATTTGAAGAACGTGAATTTAAAGGTTGCCTTATGACTAGAGTTGCCATAATTTCCAGAAGTCGATACGGGATATTTCAATCATATAACGCCGAAACGTAGCTTTTCAATTACACTGAAACCTATGGAGGTTATGTAGTTCTGATGGTGATGGCACCATCAGAACTAGAATGATACACTAACCTAACCTACAATGGAGCATTGCGGTTGGTATAGGTAGATACTTATGCCTTAAAACCTTCTCTAGGTAGAAAGTGTATTCCCTTAGGACCAACTGTATTAACTTAGGCTTAGGTTCTTAGGTAATAAATATTGTCTACCTTTTCGGGGCTCGAAACGCTGCGTTTACGAGGACGCCTTCCAGTCACATGAGACTCCAACGTCCGACATGCTGGCTATGCCCTACCCATTGCTATAATAAAAAATCTGGCTCTTCTGCTGATCTCATAATTTCACCCGCTGATTGACTCTGAGCCTTCCTACGAAACCGGAAATACTAAACATCTCCTTCTATTTTGTTTCGGAGCGTGAGATAATAAATTATCATATTCAATGCTAACGCGATCCACTTTAAAAGGCATCTTCGCTTACTACAACGAGATAGCAGTATGTACTACTTTTTTATTTCACTACATGTTATCACTTGACGGTAATCGCACTTGGAGGTAAATGATGACGCAGTTTAAGATGGTAGCGGGCTAATTTGTTAGGGGTATGGTAAACGCACTGTTTTAACTGGTGGGTTCGACATCGTGCTGGAACGCTTAATAGCTTGGCGACACGTCTTTGTCAGTGGTTTGCGGCGGTCAGAGGTGTCTAGCACCTCCAACCGTTACGATGCGGCAGAGCGGGCCCTGCGCTACAGAGGACGTCATGTCGCACCTTTGGTAGAACAAGGAAATAACTGCAGAACTTGCAATTGAATAGGATAGTCATTTTAATATTTTTGGACTTAGTACGGCTAAGCAGCCGTTCTAATGTAATATCTAAAGTAAGTCCTGTGTTGTTTACACGATATTATTTTTATCTTACATATAAAAGTTAATTTTTAAAGAAATTTGGAGTTTAAAAAAAATCTAATATGCCCTTTTTCTACCAAAGGTGCGATGTATAGCAAGAAAGCAAGGGATGTCAAAACGGTCCCGCATAATCGGATCGTTTGGCGAGGCAGTTGTTTATTTGGTCCAGCTGCTCGGCGCCCACGGCGCAGCAGCTCCGAACATCGCGCTCCGCAACGCTCGACGTGCGCGCAGGTCGTCGTATTAATCACGGCGTCAGTACAGTCGCGTGCAGCGCCTATTTACTATGCCACGTCAAACATCTACTACGTTGTTAAGTTACTGATTAGCACCGAGGACAAACCTCTTTGCTTTTTTCGGTGCCTTTATTGAATAACTAATTATATTCCTTGTATATTAATAATAAATAAATAAATAATAATAAATAATCTAACACGGTAACGAAAGCCAGACTTGAGATTAAATCGCAATCATAACCATGAATCATTCCTCCTAATGGCTAGTATAAATTATAGTAATTTTATTTTCACTTTCTTCTCTCCGGAGACTGAGCACCTAGCAAAGTATTCTATAGTAACGATAACCTACATGAAATTTATCTTTGTCCGTTGTTGGGATTAGATCTGTGTCTGTGCCAAATTTCATCATAATCGGTGCAGTCGTTGAGTCGGGATTACATGAACAAACTAGCTTTATTATAACTGAACGAAGTCGCAGTAAGCCAAGGTGCCCGTGACGCTGGGCTTCAGTATCCCTAATTGCTGGGTTAATAATAGTTATCTTCAAGGCTCGAGTTTCCCTTTTTAATGTTACAGGTTAGAAGGCCACGTTAGCGTGCTTTGCCACTGTTATATTAATAGATTGGTAGACGGAGGTGGTCAAACGTCTGAACATATCATGGAGAATTGACAGGCATGAAGGCTTCGTGCTGTATTTAATTTCTATAAATAACTTTAAAGTCGATGTTATCACTTACGTGCGCGATTGCATCGATCCAATTTCCACGCGCAGGTGGGAAAATATTCTAATATATCTGCGTGCTCGAAGTGGGCCGAGCGCTTTCCGTGTATCTCCCCCCCTCCGCTCCCCCCCTTGGTGACTCAGCCGCGCCTGAAATTATAATGGAGCTTGCATTAGGCTTGTTTACATTTTCACCTTGCGTATTCTATCACAAGAATAAAGAAGGAATACCTGTCTTTTATATTCGTAAGTAACGATGCATATAATATGCACGATGGGTCTATACAAAAATTTGGTGATATTGCCAACAGCAACATTTTTATACAAACATCGCTTAAAGAATTATTAATTTAATATTTCTGACGTTCTTGGTTCTAAACTAAGTAATATAAGCTAGAAAACTCAAGTTATGACAAATAGGTGTGTAAAATCAATGAGATGTTTGTTTTATGGGCGGATATTATTTAGAACGTTTTATAACATCGATAAAGACATTTATTTATTTTTTGTTTTTGTACACTAGAAGTTAGCCTTTGAGGGCAATCTCACTTGTTGGAAGTTATGGTGCAGTCTGAGATGGTAGGGGGCTAACCTTTTAGGGGTATGGTAAACAAATACTCCCAATTGGTTTCTACATCGTGCCGGAACACTCAATCGCTTGGCGACGTCTTTGTGAGGAGGGTGGTAACTAAACAAGGTCGGACTCAAGCGGGGAATCGAACCCAGGACCTCCAACATTATAATGCGACAGAGCATGCGCTACGCCATGGCGGTCGCCTAAAAATATTAATATTTCCCAAAAGAACACAATATACGTAGTTCACTTATATATAGTAGGTAGTTTTGTTTGGTGTGTATCTTAATACATGTTGATAGTTTTTGTAAAGTCTGACAGTTACCTAAAAATTAATTAATTTTAGAAAATGCACGCACCTCTAACTTTTCGGAGTTATGCGCGTTTTTAAACAATCAAAATATCACTTGCTTCAACGGTGATGGAAAACATCGTGAGGAAACCTGCACGCCTGAGAGATCTCCATAATGTTCTCAAAGGCGTGTGAAGTTTGCCAATCCGCACATGGCCAGCGTGGTGGACTATGGCCAAACCCTTCTCATATTGAGAGGAGACCCGTGCTCTGTAGTGAGCCGTTAATGGGTTGATCATGATGATGATGATGAACCAAGCAAATGTCGATGATTTTTTATTGCATTATAATTTAAGGATCCTGAGACAAAATTGAAAAGAAAACTGGACTCGCTGATGTCCACCCAGAGAGAACATACATTCGGTGGTACAAGTTATATTAACATTTTATGAGATAAAACCGGTTAAAGCCCGCCAATTCACATTGATCACAATTTATGCTCTAAGCCCTCTCTTATAAAAGAGACCGTTAAGCAATTAGAGTTATAATATGATAAGTGATGCTGAAATGTTCCTACTTACGAAAAATAATCCTTTTTCGGTAGATCCAGTTTTTCCCAATTGGTCCACCGGCGAATTCTACTCCCATGGGTGGGCAATGTTCCGGTAGCTTCGCGACATCTTTCAGTAAACATTCCTGAGATAAAGCAGCGTTGGCAGATTATTTTGAGGCGGACAGATGACAGTAGGCTCGTTGCTGAACAATCCCTGCAAAGTACATATTTTTATATATTCTACTATATATGCTGGTACTAAATAACCTGTGACTGCAAACTCACCTGGTGGCGATGAGTAGTCCAAATGGTAGCGGGAAAGGTTGAGCAGTTGCCCGCACCTCTTTTGAGTTTTACTTGGAGTCACTTAGCGGCACGTCTTTGTCGTTAAGGTTGCTAGTCAAGACCGAAGCTTCTAGTATGAAGTAGGAAAAATTCCCTTATAAAAATATCGCTAACATTACCAGCAACAGCTGTGTTTCCATCGATTCAAATAATAACTTAACTTAAGAGGTAGTTAAGGCTTCATGATTTACTACACGGGCTAATGGTACAAAAACGAGCCAGTTACAAGATTCGGAAGATGAAGATACGGATTCTCTCGCACTTTAGTGTCTAGCATTTCTAGATTTATGAATCACGAAAATACGTGAATACATTTATTTATAGACAACTTCTGATTCATACACCATTGATTCATACGTGTTCAATCGGATTTGACGTGAGCGTGTGCTGTGAGAGAGAGGAGGAAAAAGGAGTTGTAGCCATTATGGTTATGTTTATATGACTATGTAGTCATATTATTAATAGAGATTAACGAATAAAGCAATAAGCATCACCTATAGTTGATCTAAGTCCAATACGCAGCCATCGGCTGATGGTAAGAAATGTTACCTGTGAGGTTATGCGACATCGTATAGAAACGCTAAATCTAGTAGTAGCACGCAACTGCCGAAGCTCCCCATTAGTATCAGAGGTTTATAGGCACATCAATTACTTATTATTTCGATTGTTCCGTAACCTACCTAGCTATATGCTAGTCGCAAAAATAGCTGGGATAGTTGGCACTGTGCACGGTGACTAGTGAATCTTTATGGCTGTATTGGGCGTAAACACTGAAAATAAACTTTATCGCCTGCGAATGCGTTTTAAGCCCCGCCGCCATTATGATTCAAGAGGTGTTTTAAAAATACTTGATTAATGGAAATTGTAGTAAAGAAAATATCAAATACCATTATGATTAACCCATTGCAGGCTCACTACAGAGCACGGGTCTGTTCTCAATGTGAGAATGGTTTGGTCATAGTCCACAATGCTGGCCGTGTGCGAATTGGTAGACTTCACGCGCCTTTGATAACATTATGAAGAACTCTGAGGCGTGCAGGTTTCCTCGCGATGTTTTACTTCACCGTTGAAGCAAGTAATATTTTAATTTTTTATCGTTTATATCCTCATATGATTTGCCTATAAGTTTTCTTTTTATAAAAACTTAGAACTTATTGATAGACATCTCCAAGATATCAGGTAGGCATGCAGTTTTCCTCACGATGTTTTTCTTCACCGTTGAAGCAAGTGATATTTTAATTGCTTAAAAATGCACATAACTCCGAAAAGTTAGAGAGTGAGTGTGAGTGTAACTAAAATAATAAAAAAATAACAAAAGCTCAAATAACAACAGCGACAGAATAGGTACATGGGTGCTACAGAAGCATCCAGGGAAGTGCAGCGTTTGTACGTAGAGGGTAGACAATCTCTCGTGTTATATGGTGTCACTGGACACATTCTGAAGACCTCGAGTCGATAATTGATTGACGTAATAGAAGTTGGTATAAAGTGCTCATATAATCGTGATACATTTGATTGGGAATAATGAATATCGTGCCATTGCTAAAATAACAAAGTAAATGCCAAAGATATTCATTCACTTTCGCAAGGGTATCTAAACGCCAAACTAGTAATAATCGACATTACGTGGCATAGACACTTGCGGTTTCCTGGTACATTATTTGATAAAATGAATTAGTAATAATGCCAATCATTTCAATGAGGATATCTGACAATCCAATGGAATGCCGACGGTGACAGTGGCTCCACGGTGAAGCGCGAGGCGACGGGCGGGCGGCAAGTTTTCACATTTCTAAATAAACCGCTGGCTAGTAGGTAAAGGTGCGCCGCCTACGGAGAACTATTTTCGACCAGGAATGCGACTATATCTCGGATTGGATGACAATTCTCATCTGATGCTGCCATGGACCGGATAATTTAATCAGAAAGAAGAGTGATAAGTATCTTATATCTTCATCGTTAAATCATACTATTGGGACACTTTTGCATTGGATGCTACGCCGATGCGAATACTAGAGCATCTGGGTAATTGCTTGCGGTAAGTATGTACTGTTACATAATCCAGAATGTTCTGAATATGATAGGTGTAAATCTGAAAACTACATTAAAACAAGTTAAGTGTGTCCAGATGTGTGTGCGGAGTGATGGACATGTCTAACACAACTGAGACAGGCAGGGCTCATCTGTCTTTTATTCTAAAAATACTTGCTATCGTTCATATTCTAGTACTCTTCATTATTTAGCCCCATTCTATTATTACAACTCCTTCACGAGCCGGATTCTATTGTTTTGTTGTAAGCATAGATTTGTATAAAACATTAGTATCCTTTCAATGAAGCGGTGATAGCCTAGTGGTTAGGGCGTCAGCCTCCTAATCAGAGGTCGGCGGTTCGAATCCGGGCACGCACCTCTAACTTTTCGGAGTTATGTGCGTTTTTAAAAATTAAAATATCACTTGCTTCAACGGTGAAGGAAAACATCGTGAGGAAACCAGCACGCCTGAGAGTTCTCCATAATGTTCTCAAAAGTGTGTGAAGTCTGCCAATCCGCACATGGCCAGCGTGGTGGACTATGGCCAAACCCTTCTCATATTGAGTGGAGACCCGTGCTCTGTAGCCGGTAATGGGTTGATCATGATGATGATTAACCTTTCAATTTCAAACATGAAATTTGGTTACAATAAATATATATATATTGTTTTGTTTATGAATCTGCCACCTATGTATGCTTATTATAAATAAGTCGGTGGCAAAATTTTATATATTCCGCAAAATTTACAAAAAGAAAAGAATAGAAATTGTATTTCTTTTATATTAACTGGAAAGGAAATAACAACCAACTTCATCTACAAAACGAATACTTTTATTGTATTACTTACTTGACCTATTATTATATTACAAGCCGAAACTATTATTACTGTTATAAAATCCGTTATTAATCAACTATCTCACAGTAAAATAACTATCATAATTGGTTCAGTGGTTCCAGTTTATTGATTACAAACCAACAAGCAAACCAATCTTTTCACTTCAAATTCCAACTTAATATGAGTATAGTTAAAAATGGGCACAAATACAATCACTGAGAAAAAACTTCAAGTTTCAAGTTCACCTAGGGGCCACTAGAGTTCCTAGTGGGAGTTACACAAATTAATTCGAATGGCTTCATCGTCTCGTTAATCGAGCTAAACCAAACAGAAAGAAAGCTAGTGTGAGCTGACCATTTAAGCTACCAATTATTGACCTTGTCGCGAACTCATCGTGAGATAAACCAACCAAATTCTATGAAGTAATTGTAATGGAAGCAGCTGTCTATCAATTTTTTTTATGTAGTTTTTATTATTAAGCCTTTATTGCCAACACATAATTTATACATTTCATCAACATATATAAAATCATCATTAACATTTATATAATTGACCTTAGTATTAAATTCATTATTAACATTATTGAATTACTATTATATTATGTATTAATATCACTATTTAAGTAATTCTTAGTTGGTATTGTATTGTTAGGCGTCGTTATCGGGCGTCTCGTCGGCGTGTCTTTGCGACACGAAGGCCTCCTCCAGCTTTCTCCATTCTGCTCTTGATTCAGTTGTTCTGTGCCATGTTAAACCCGCATACTTTTTTAAGTCATCCGACCAACGTTTTCTTTGTCTTCCTCGTTTTCTTTTTGTTTGATATCTCGGTGTCCATTCTGTTATATCTTTCGTCCATTTATTTCTATTCTCTCTCATCATGTGGCCTACCCACCTCCATTTGAGTTTTCTAGTTTTGACTACTACATCTTCAATTTTGGTAATTTGTCTTAGATCTACAGCTCTTTTTCTATCTCTTTTTGTGTAACCCAGTAGACTCCTCTCCATGGCTCTTTGGCATGTAATCAGTTTTTCGTTTTGTTTTTGTGTATTTGCCCACGTCTGGCACCCATAGGTAAGGATTGGTAATATGCATGTATTGTATACTTTCCTTTTCATTGCAATATTATATTGGTTGCTTTTTAACACTTCCTTGAGGGACCAAAATCTCTTCCAGGCATTGGCTACCCGTCTATCAATCTCTGAATCCATTTGGTTGTTGAAGGCGATAAGTTGGCCTAAGTATACATAGGAATTCACATATTCTATTTCCTCCTCATCTACTGAGATACTTATTTGGGATCTGTTTGTTAATAACTTTGTCTTTGTTTTGTTTATTGTTAATCCCACCTTTTTGCTTCCACATGATAAATCTTGGAGCATGCCTTTAAGGCTTTCCGGGTTATCTGTTATAAGTATTATGTCGTCTGCAAATCTTAAATGATTTAACTGTGTTCCATTTATGTTAATCCCTATGTTGTCCCATTCCATCTTCCTGATTACTTCCTCAAGCACGGATGAAAAAAGTTTTGGTGAGAGTGGGTCTCCCTGTCTCACTCCCCTGTGTATTGGAAAAATTTCCCCCTCTGCTTCTAGTTTGACTCGTGCTTTGCTGTTTGAGTACACATTTTTTATTATTCTTATATATTTATTTTCTATTCCTTGTTTTTTCAGGGCTTCCCAAATGCACTGATGTTCCAGGTAGTCAAATGCTTTGTTATAATCCACAAATGCCATGTATAATGGATAATCGTATTCTTGACATTTTTCAATGAGCTGTTTTACCACATGTATGTGGTCAATTGTTGCAAATCCCGATCGGAACCCCGCCTGTTCTCTCGATTGTTGTTCTTCAAGTTTTTTGGTGATGCGTTTCAATATTATTTTTGAGAACACCTTGTATATGTTGGACATGAGACTTATTGGGCGATAGTTTCCTACTTCTGATCTATCTCCTTTCTTAAAGATGAGTATTATAGTGCTTATTGTCCACTGTGAAGGTATGGATTCTGTATTTAGGATAATATTAAACAAGTTAGTAAGTTTTTTTGTTGTTTCTGGCAATGTAGCTTTCATCATCTCATTGGTTATATGATCAGGTCCAGGAGCTTTATCATTTTTCTGTGTTTCTATGGCATGCTGAACTTCCCTTTCAAGAATCGGAGGGATTTCTTCTGTTTTGTCTTCAAGGTTTATGTTGAATTTTAAGGTGTTTTCGGTAGAGTATAATCTCCGATAATAGTCTGTCGCTATCTTTAAAATTGGCTGTCTTCTTGTTTCTTCCTTGTTGTTTTTGCTTCTCATTTTCGGGACCCATAGCGTTGTTTCTTTTAATTCTCTAAGTGCTTTATTGATACCTCCTGTCTTAGTAATGTGTTTTTGGATACATTTAATTCTTTTATTTGACTTATCTTCTTTTATATTGCGACTTATCTCCTTACTTAGTTCAGTAATTTTTTGTAATGTTGTTTTATTTCTCCTCTTTTTAAGTAGTTCTTTCCGTTTCTGAATGAGATCTATAGTTTCCGAGCTCAGTGTATTTTTGTTTTTTATTGGTTTGTTCTTTCTATAGATATCGTTTATTTCTATGTTGTAAATTTCTTGTGTTTTGTCTATTTCCCCGGTTGTTTTGGTATTTTGAAACGGCGTATCAGTCATGTAGGTATTTTTAACCTGGTGAAAGTGTTTTCGTTGTTTCTTTTGTTGTTTGTAAAATAGTACTGCTCTGACCATACGATGGTTGCTATTGAAATTGAGATTATTTATTACGCTGACATCTTGAAACAACTTGGGCTGATTACTAGTTATAAAGTCGATTTCGTTGCGGTAAGTTCCATCCGGCGATATCCAAGTCCACTTCTTGGCTTCTCTTTTCTTGAAAACGCTATTTAGTATGGTTAAGTTATTCTCCAAAGCCAAATTTACAATTCTCTTGCCGTTCTTGCTTCTTTTTCCTATGCCATAATTTCCTATTACTGTCTCTTCACCATGCTTTTGTTTACCTATTTTCCCATTGAAGTCTCCCATGACGATAACGTTTTTATGAGCAGTTTCTAGTGTAGTCGTAAGTTGGTCGTAGAAATCGTCTTTTGTTGTTTCGTCTGCTGCTTCTGTTGGCGCGTATATCTGTACTATAGTCCACTTGTTTTTGTAGCCTTGTAGCTGTATATTTAGTAAAGCTATTCTTTCGGATATGCCTTTGAACTCTATGATTTGTTTCTTTAGATGTTTTTTAACCATAAATCCCACTCCATATTGACCCTTGGTTTCACCAATATAGTACAGAATGTAGTCGTCATACTCTTCGATGCAGTTTCCTATTCGTCTTACTTCACTCATACCAAGAATATCCCATTTAATATTACCCAAAGCTATCTCTAATTCGAGAAGTTTATCTGCCGTCCTCAATGAAAGTGTGTTTAGGGTGGCTATGTGTATGTTGTTAGGTTTCTCTTTTTCTTTAGGTATTTCATTTCCTTTTTCATTTCCGTTTGCTGAAGGGTAGTGGTCAACTTTCCCCACGGTGACCAACCGGCTTGGGGTGCATTTTTCAGTTGCTATATGTGTACTTTTGGTATTAATTGGTTTAAGTTGATTTCGAGTACCGGTGGTCGTTACAGGTTTTTTGGAACCTCTGACATTGAAGCGGATCTTCCTCGTTCAACATAATTAAGTATATTAGGTTTTAGGGTTTCTTTTCCCTTGGCTGATGTATAAGCTGGATTGCCTTTTAAGTCGATTTTTTTCTGGGGTGCCGAATTAGGTGAATCATGGCCTTCTCTTTTTCTTTTTTCTCTGTGTATTCCTGATGATTTCTTTACTATTAATTTGTCATGTTTTAGAAAAGCTATGTTTCCTTTCTTTCTTTCCTCTTCCACTTGGGCTTGTAATTGCTTGCGCTTTTCTAAGACTTCTTTAGAATAATCTTCTTTTACATAGACACCTGGCGGCAGCTTTGACTTATTTTTCAAAATCATGTGTTTTTTCCACAGCGTTGTGACGGAGATGACGACAGGTCGGTTTTTAGCTTCTTTATTCTTGCCAATTCTATATATATTGCTGATTTCCTGGCTATTTAGATGTATGCCTGTTTCTATGATTGTGTCCTTGAGGTAGTCCACTAATTCCGCTTCTGATTTTCCATTCTCTTCAATGCCAAAGAAGACTAAGTTGAATTTTCTTTTCTCTCTTTCTATGGCCATAAGTTTCTGCTCCAATGTCGATACTTTATCCTTTAATCTAATGTTTTCTTCAATTATTATTTTTAACTTCTCGTTCAACGCCTCCATAACATTATAAGTCACCGACTCTGTTATGAGTTTGGTTTGTTGGTTCAATTTCTCATCTAGTTTTGACAACAATAATTCCATACTTTTGTCCATTTTTTGGATTGTTTACTGACAACCCTGGTAGGATGGTAGTTTATAATCTTGTTGCTGGCAACACTCGTTATGTCAGTGTCACTACGACAGTTATTGCTATTTGACAGATTTGTCAGATTTGTTGGGTTGGTAGCACTGTTATGTCGTTCACTGTTTAAATTTTTATATAGCTTTTATTGCACTTTTTATTTCCAGTGTTGTTTTATGTTTTGAACACTTATTTATATTGCTTATTATTGACTAGTTTTGGTGGATTTCGTGTTGTGGCACTTATATTTCACACTCTTTACACTACAACAGTTATTATTTTGCGGAGGACTATGACGTGCGTGTTTACTTTGCGACACCGGAACCGGAACCCAATGAAAGAATTTTTTTATGTAGTATATATTTACAAATAATTTCGAGCATGAGATCATATTTGTTAGTAAGTAAAACACACAATTAAGCTAATGTTAGTAACCTTATAACTAATTCATCCTATAACTATATCTACGACAGGCTTGATTAGTCAGCACGTTCACCATATGACAATGGTTCACGTACTGACAATCAAACCTGTCAGCAAATGCCCGCAGTATGCCACTGGAACTAGCCCGCACCCTGCGCACCAGGGATGTGCACCGCACGGTGGTGTAGAAACAATCTACACGCGCATCCGCGAACATGCCTGACGCGCTGCAGTAACGAGGCAGTCCCAATAGCATCCCAATAGCACCCTGAAAGCATTGTTATACTGTACACGCAGGGCACTGTACTGTTTCTGCGTGTTGTCGACCCACAGGTTGCTTGTGTAAAAAGACGCGCAGTAAGCTCTAAAGAGCGTTACTTTTACAGAGGTCAAAAGCATTAATAATCGATAAAAAAGTTTGGGTGTGAATTACTCAAAGCAAATAATAATTCATAATCTATTATTCATTATGTGAAAATGTCTTTGACTGTACTATTTGTATCTAACTAGTTTTAAAGCCGTTAAAAAGGTTAAATTAAAAAAAATCTAATTAGGATAATGTTAATGTTTGTACCAAATGAAGATATTCGATACATTTTATAATTTTATTACAAAATGGAACAATGCAACGGAAGCCACGACAAAATTTGATCAGACGTCCCAAAAACTATAGCAACTAGATCATGCCATTACCTACATAAACTTTTCAATAAAATGTCTTGAGTTTTCATATTTAAAGCGAAGAAACATTTCCCTCTGCCTATTAGTACGTAAGTACTAAATTAAATTAACAGATTAACAATTTCGATTTATATATGATTATAACGATACTCTAAAATAACTTTTGTTAGTATGTATAAATACCGTATCCCGAATAAAACGATTGTTATTTAATTTCATCTATTATTATTTTATTGTTATATTTAAAATTAGGTGATATTATAATTCTGCGAGTTTTTATTTAAATCTGGTACCATATTATTTATGTTACATTGCCTATGTCGCCTCGGGATCAAATAATTTTGTAATGGTTGAAGTACAGTCAATATCAGCGCAGAAGTTTCGGCGTTTCATTTATTTGAAATAACCTTGAATCAAGGTACGGTAAGGTGTGGAACTCACTTCCAGCATCTGTGTTTCTAGCCACGTACAACCACAGTACCTTCAAGTCAAGAGTGAATTGGCATTTTCTAGGCAAGCGCGCTCCAACAACATTTCCTGTGTTTAGAAAGAAACTCATCGATCATCTATGGCATGATCGGTGAGTCTCCTATCGCTTAACAATTTTAATAATTTTAATTTTAATATATTCAAAATGTGTAGAATGTAATTTAATTTACTTAATTTAATTTAATTTGTAATTGTGTTTAATTTGTCCTAATTTGTTCTTTTGTGGCCATTTTCATGTACCTTTGCAGTCAATGTTGTATACACTTGTAACTGATATGCATACAGGTGAATGTGACACTTTTGTATGCTAAAATGTATATTTTTGTGTGTATATTGTAAGTGTATTTAAAATAATAATAAAAAAAAAAAAAAAACCTAGACCTCATCAGTGCCTTCTGGTACTGATTGCCGTCAAGCGCAAACATAATATCTCAAAATAAAAAAAAAATAAAAAAATATTACATACAAACACACACATAAGACTCAGGTACTCACAAAATGTCCAAATGTCCAATTTGCAACTCGTACTCGTAGGGATAGATTCAATATGGAACAACCGATCACGTGCTCACTCTGGAATGATAGTTGATTCATTAAGAGAAAAAGTTAAAGAATATTAAATAATGACAGTGCCTAACCAATATACAATGTATGAAAATGTGTGTATGTCCATAAAAATATTGATAAATTCAAGAAAAAAATTGACTATAACGCACTGAACATTAGAAGCAAAAATAAACTTGTAGTACCGTTTAGTAGGCTGAACTCCATTATTCACAGTGCGGTCCTCAAGTTGGCTGGTGTACTGTTGTTCCGGCACACCTCTGAACCGGTGAATCTGGACACGTCGTGCCCAAGGAGGGTCTGCTGGTGGAGTTGCGGTTGTGTGCGAAAGCTTTCCCGTGGTTCCACCATGAAGCGGTGAGTAGGAACACGTGGAGTTTTTAGTCAGTAGGAGTCTGACATAACCTCTGTGCCTCCCCGTAGCGCAGAGGTATCCATGAGGTATATATAGATATTTACCCTCGAAAAAAAAAGAAAGCCTGCACAAAATAAGTAACTCTTACAAAAGAAATTGTATTTTATTTTATAAAATATTACCTATTGATATCTTGGAGATGTCTATCAATAAGTTCGAAGTTTTTATACAAAGAAAACTTATAGACAAATCATATTAGGATATTAACGACTATATAAACGATAAAAACTTCAACGGTGAAGGAAAACATCGTGAGGAAATCTGCACGCCTGAGAGTTCTCCATAATGTTCTTAAAGGCGTGTGTAGTCTGCCAATCCGCACATGGCCAGCGTGGTGGACTATGGCCAAACCCTTTTCATATTGAGAGGAGACCCGTGCTCTGTAGTGAGCCGGCAATGGGTTGATCATGATGATGATGATGATGAAACGATAAAAAAGCTTGGGTATGAATTGCTCTATCTCCATAGGTACCATAATTTATTATGTGAGATGGTGAAAACAAAATAAAAACCCGGCTAAGTTTTTTGTGGGTTTCTTCCTAGACCTGGGCGCGATTTGAACCCTCTCAGCTTTAGTTTGAAGTTGGCGAGTGTAGTTATAACCAACATTAATAGAAATAATGAAAAATGTGATATATCTGAACGATTTATAGATTTTTGTAATACGTTTATATGAATAAAGATATTTTTGATTTGATTGTAGGGTTAAGATATGATAAAAAATACAAATATAAATACTTTCAGAAAATATGATCACTTGTACTTGGATTTACTTTGATATTGAAAACTATTTAAATGTGAGGTTTCTTATTTCTTATTAGGTTCTCTTCTATTACGAAATTGATTATTATGTATGACATTACTCATTGTAAAACTTAACAAGATGGCCACCTGCCTCGTACTGGTTTTGATGAAAAATGACTGCGCGTTAACCATCACTTCGCGATATCACAAAAGAAATATGTATTAACCATTCGTAAAGGCTTTTGTGAAGTTAAAAACTTTTGAGTTTAATTTAAGACGTAAGGATAGACTGATCCAGCGAGTTTCCTCGCTTGGTTTAGTCAATAATAAAACAGATCTAGAAGTACAAAGTTTACTGAGAGCTTTTTTCAAGCATTATGATTATAATATGAATAAATGGGGATACACATGATTAATTGAGAAGAATACGATAATATCTGTTCCAGACAGATATATAACATCTTCCGTAATGTCATCTGCAGCGAGATTATGTTTGCGGGAAGCTGCCGTCCATACACAGCATGCACATCAGATTCTTCATCTTCAAGCCTTGGCTATTCTTAATTTCCGTAACTTTCTCCGCCATGCACTCGTTGTGGAAGAGGGGCACAATTGTCTTGCCAGCATCGTCCAGACCGGGGCCCAAAATGTCAGGAATCATATCAACGATGGTTTCAGATGCCAGGAATACGTCATATTTACTGACCAGGTCCTCGATAAGCTTCTTGTCCTTGCTAAGCTTCCGCAGGTCATTTTCGTCCATGCAAACCATGTTCAAGCGTTTAGCCTCTTCAACATGAGTCTGGTCTGCAATTATGCACACCTTGACGTTCACTTCGCCTTTTTCGGTAAAACGCCTGTACTGTGCGCTCTTCGCCGCCAGCAGATTTTCCATTGATTCCTTGAAAGGATATTTCCTATCCGCAGTTGACTCTTGCAATGCTTTCAAATATTCTTCCATTTTATCATCACCCGAAAAGTCCATTATGTTGCTTCCAAACGCTTCGAATTCCCGTTCTCAAGCAAAATGTATTTTACTTTAGCAGCTTCTTAGCAAAGCGACGCCAACGTGTTATTGATTTCAATCCCCAGATAGCCTGTGTTCTAAGCACAAAAAACTTACGTGAAATTTAAACGAAGGTGTATGGCAACATTGAAATGAACTAAAACGTAAACAAACTTGACTGGAGCTTAATAAGTCGTACGATTGTTGTTCACGATAAATCTTTTATAATAAGGAAAAGTTACCTTGTCAGTTTTGTTTATTTACTCGGACTATATTTAAGAACTCTGCACTTTAACTCACTTATGCGTCGTCTATATTTATCATACAAACACACAAACTTATCTTAGGTTAGTTAGGTTATAAATTCTTTCGAATTCACTTTACGTACTTAAACTGCTAGTAGTATTGCAATAATGGTTCAATCTGGCACTAACTTTTTACTGGGGTCCCCTTTTTAATCGTTGTTAAGCGTAAAAGAGATGGCGTTCCCGGTTTCTCGTATAAGGTTAGGGGAGCTACAATGTTATCAAACAAAGCAGAATATATTGATTTTTGAGACCATGCGCGCGCAATCTGCATTCCGCCATGTTGGCTGAGCAATGTTTACGAATCAAATGTTTGATTGGTAGACATTACATATATAATTATGTATATTTAAAAATTTAAAAAAATGGTTGTTTTTATCACTTTTCAGATTAGTTTAAGGGGACCCCGTTTTAAAATCATACTATCTTCATGGGTAGTTTACACCACATGTTTGATCTAACTCAGGTTTCTTAATTTAAAGCCTAAGGGCAACGTACTTTTAACTTAGACTTAGAGACATGAAAGTTGGCAACTAAGTTATTAATTCTAAATAATAAAGATCCGCACAATAAATGCAGCGAAAAACCACCCCAAAGAGGGTGAATTGGGTGTTGGAAGTTTTCAAGAGGATTCGAAGTTTTTGAAGTTGGGACATGAAAATTGGTATTTAGGTTATTTTTTTTAATTTTGAACCCGTTTTTACCTCCACCCCAAAACGGGTTCGAAGATACATGGGGTACATGAAAGTTCTGCAATTTTAGAATTAGAGAAATGAAAATCTAAATGATTAGCTTGACGACCTGGAGAGTGACATAGGACTGAATTTTAAAAACTTATTTCCCTTCGGACGAAGTCGCGGGTGCCAGCTAGTATACATATATAAATGTACATACTTAAACCCTAGAACAACGTTTCCTTGGCAGAATGTAGAAGTATTTCTAAGCTAGATTAACGCGTCATTACTAGCTAAACACAAAACTTAAGATAATAGATAGGTATTAAAACATATCAGACATTTTTTAACTCTTCATTTACACAGGAAAGTAATAGTTTTTATATTTCATAATTTATTTAAAAATGCCATCCAATTTACACAAATCTTATACTTATACTATAAATTTATATGGTACTTAATAAATTTACTTTTTTATTATTTTAAAATTACATATTTATTTACCGAGTGGTTTACATTTCACATTGTTTTCCGTACACAAGGAGCTTAGAGATTGGAAAACAGAATTGGCATGGTGCCAGTTCTGTTTTCCAATCGTACATATTTTTATTAAGCACTTATAACAATAATATTGCTGCCATAACCACTTAAAATAAAATCAAAATGGTGCAGAACTGAATTTTCACCATTAAATATTATTTAATGATGAAAATTCAGTTCTGCACAAATTTCTATAATCATAATATAAATTCATGCATTCATTTCAGAATGCCAGATTAAGTAGAATTAAAATTAACATCTCAAGTGCAATATGGGAACTAAATTGTCAACTTGTAATCTTGCAAAAAAAACAACAAATTGTATTGAAAAAAAAAATTTTTTTTTTTTTTTTCCAGACTCAATATAAAATATCTTTTTCATATATGATAGAGAAAAGTTACATGCAGGGTTTTCTTTAAATATGTAATTACGTAAGCATGTTATGTTATTTCAGTTAAAGTAACTCTTTACAGTCGTGGAGGGTCTGCCTCGGCGGACGCCTCTGGCTGGACCGCGGTCGAGTGCATTAGTGTTCCCGTGACCCAGCCACCAGGCGACGCGAAGGAGCATCGCTGGGTTTTAGTGGGTATTCTGGTCGTCAGTCTGGCCGCCGGCGAGTCCCACATACCCCGTCGGAAGCGGCGCAGTCTTGCCTGCGTCGCCTCCGTAGGGGATGCGTAAAAGCATTTCCCAGCGTGAAAAAAAAAAAAATAAACTCTTTACAGTACCTTCGTCATGCGAAATGCGTAAAAGCTTAGATAATAATGCAAAATACTTAATTGGTGAAAAAATTGATGTTTTATTGTATCTATTCACTGTATCTACTAACTTTAAATTTATAATATATAATAAGTATTAAATCCTAGCAAAGAAAAGTAGGGCAGACGAATACAACAAGTTAAACGCACTCAGAGAATGTGTGCGGTACATATTTGATTCTTTTTTTTTCAAAGGAGGTGATTTCCACGACTCAGGAAAACCTAGGGACTCAGGAAATCTTAGTTCAGCTGTATTCTAAGACAGCCTCATTCTATTAACAGACATTGATTATGTTACAGCTGTGTATTGTGCAAATATTATTATTATTTCTATAAGTGTTTTCTATTTATAATATGAAAAATATGTAAGTATAAAATCTCGTGTTTAAAGCAATTTTATACTTAGTACGTTAGGTAAGCTGGAGAGTGACTTAGTTTGATATTTATCTCTGGACAGGTACACTTTTTTAAACTGGCATAAAATATAAAAACTCAAAAGAACTATATTATTAAGAAGCTTTTTCAAATAGGCCATGTTTTTTTTAATATGTAAGACATATAAAATATCAATATAAAAAAAATAATCTTTTGTTTTATTAAGTAAGTGGGGTGCCACTTAAAATATGCTTCATCTTTAGCACATGATATTGACAATGTAAATTGTCAGGAGCTCATGTTATAAGGTTGTCATCTATACATTCATGCGCCATATAATATATAGGCCATTTTATGTCCCTGTATTTTATAAATTAGTTACCTACATACTTAAACTTTAAGTTATAATTAATATTCCATGACCCTTAACATGTTAGAACGGTGTACACATACCTGGCCAAGGTTTCAACGTATTATATAATTTTATTATATTCCCTCAAAAGTAAGTATATGTTTGTGTATACGCTGTAAGACACCAATAAGACCTTTTACCTGAAAATTAAATTTGGACCTTTTCGTGTTTATAATAATAATTCAAACTATCAAAAAGGTACCCTAATTGGTGGTAGAGTGGCTTGGTAAAAAAAAACCCAAACTTCTCTTCCGAAAAAGCAATAAAAGCGACGGAATGTAAAAACTACATCAACAGGTTATATTCAAAATTTCAAAATACATATTTTAATGAAAAAGTCATAATAAAAAAGGATGAAGACTCTCTGTCTCAACTAAACTGAATTAACAAGTCTACATTGAAAAAAAGATTCAAATACAAGCGTTTTTTATTTTTATTTATTTGGTCCACCATCAGCCAATACATTTCACATTAGAAGATTTTGTACCTAACTGAGGTACAACATAAAAATGCATATCCACTTACAGACAGACACCACATGCAAATAGTCTAAAATAGTGTAAACTTGCTTATCACTAGTTATAAAATGTACTAAAGTTAAAACATAATTTTAAAAAAATCACTTTATATATTATGTTTGATTCCAATAAGTAAACTAAAGTAAAGACAAAGCATACAAAAAGACAAACTGATTGTTATATAGTCAGTAAAAATAATTATTTTAAAATACAAAGTGATAGTAAGTGGCACTATGCTTAAGCTTTGTTAATTTAAAAAAGTAAAAGTATCATGGTGAGACTGAAAAGGCATTGCATTGGCACAAATGTTGACTTGCTTAATTTGACTATGTTAAATAATAAAATGCCTGATAAAGTTAACTTTATAGCCTGTAACAAAGTGATATATGCTCCTCTAGGCTGTTTGCCTTTATCTGAAAGGGACTTAAAAAAATATTTAAGTCTACATACAGTTATATCCATTTCCTAGGAAAACACTGTTAACATGATTCAATAGATTTGTGCACCATAGAATTGTGATTATCCCTTTCAAGTCTGTTATATTTATTTTGGCAAAAAGAACACACCTACTTTATTATTCAGTTGATATAATAGGTTAACAGATCAAGTTTTGCACAGGAAGCATGCATTATAGGCAGGTTTAATAGTAATTTCATTCAACAAAGGTAAACCTTTAGATTAACTTATATATGACAAATATTTTCTAAAATATAATTTCTAGGCAAACTTTGAAAAACGTAGGTAGATAGTTTTAAGATATTACAATCTTTATAGAGTTTGATAATTTATTGTAAGAAAGTTCTTTTGAGAAACATCTTACAATCAAAGGATTTGATAATTTCCTAACTTAAATGTTCTAACTGTAGCCAAAACTATCAAGAAACTTAAAGAAATTGATAAGGTGAAAAAATTCAAGTCTAAAATATATTTCATTACAGATTAGGTACATCCAATTTAGCTCTCACTGGTCACAGGGTGGTTGGTGTTCTGCAATAGTGGCAAATGACATCAAGCCCTCGTATCTTTTGACTACTTCCTAACACAGGAAAGCAAAAACGGTGATATTACCTATTCGTCGCATTTTTTGGCAAACTGATTCGTTCTTCTTCTTGCCCTTATCCCACATTCTGTGTGGTCGGCACAACACATCTTCTTCCACTCACTTCTATCAGCCGTCACCTCACTACTCACACCTTTTACCCGCATATCCTCTTTTACACAATCCATCCATCTCTTCTTTGGTCTTCCTCTACTCTTTTGCCCTTCCACGTTCATATACAACATTCTTTTGTTGACATCACTTTCTTTCCTCCGCTTTATATGCCCATACCATGCTAGCCTGTTACTTCTCATTTTTTCTGTCACTGGCGCTACTTTTAGACTTCCCCTTATATATTCATTTGTTATCTTATCCATTCTTGTCACACCACACATCCATCTAAACATTCGCAATCTGATTCCATCTCTCCAAAAATCGGAAAAGATTTCCAGGATTCATCCGCAATTTATCTTTATTAAGTGCTAGTCGGGTGGGAAGGCAGAGTTATTCATTCAATTCAGCTCTTTGCTGGGCAAGGTATTTGCATTTTGCGTAGTGTACTGTAAGTATATGGAAAAAGGAAATCATTGAGTGGAAACTTTAATTAACGTGAAGTAATAAAATTGCAAATTAATCGAATTCGGCATTATCATAAATATTAGAACAATATATTAGGAGTTTCCCCATTTAGATATTGTAATGGATGTGATTTGTGATGTCGGAAAGAATATATTATCAGTACATTTTAAGTTTCAAGTCACAACACGCATGGTCTCGTGAATAGAATAAAAAAATATTAATAAAGAACTAAAAATCAATACAACAAATTTTTTTAACTTGAAAATAGGGTTACCTTAAAATAAATACATTTTTGTATATATATACAAAAATATTGTTTTCATTAAAATCCTGTTAGTACTCTGTGGTATACGCTTGCACTTGGCTCGCACACACAGACATGGCAGTTTTAAGAGATGGCATGACGGCATAACACAGTGGCATAAAGTTTGTAATGGCGGCCTGCGGGTCGATAATACTGCCAATGCAATAGGGTAATAGGCAGTTAACTATCAGGCTATGTTTATAATAGCGATGAGCTTTTTAAGCTATAAAATATCACTAGCTTCAGCGGCGGAGAGATGGACTATAAGCCTAATTTTTTTTTTTCTTTTTTTTTCGGACTGTCTATTAGCTGTACAAACCCTATTGGTTGCCACAGCGTAACCGGGCTGTTTGGCGAGCTTTGGAAAGAAGCTCTGCCAGAAGAAATTTTGAGGTACTTCTCATACTGAGAGGAGACTCTCGCCTTGGGGTGAACCGGTAATGGGTTAATTACCTACCAATAAATCAATTTAAAAATGCATACAAAAATTAAGGAAGTTCAGTTAAGTTATTCCTTTTAAAATAATTGCGACTGTAAAGGTTATTTAAATAAAAGAGTCGATATCGATTAAATGACGATTTTATTTCAATTGATTAAATGCGATTGCAATAACATATTAATAAGTATATTCCAGGGCGATGTTCGGGCCTGTCGAAGATTTAATGCTCAGCGACTTGACGTTATGCCAATTCTTCTTCAGGAGAGACACCAAGAAGTTCATTGACCATATCACATTACCGGCCAGCTCTGCAGGTTGCATCTCCACGTTACCGACATCTAAGGAGAGTGATAGAATTTTCTTCATTTCATCTTGAATTTCTTTTTTGAATGTCTGGATCCTCACCGCCATGTTTTCGCAGTGGGGAAGGACATAAGGGCTTTTGCCAGCCCTTACGAGTCCCGGTCCCAGAATGCGTGGGATAGATTCAGCGATGGTTTCAGATGCCAAAAAGCCGTCATATTGTTTGGCTAGCTTCTTCACCAGTTTCTTGTTCTTGTCGAGTTTCTTCAGCTCGTCGAGGTTCATGCAAGGCACGTTCAAGTTGGTAGCCTCTTCACAATGCTGCTGGTCGCCTAGCACGCAGATCTGGACGTGTGGCTCGCCAGCTTCGGAGTAGCGCCTTGTCTTGTGCGGGTCAAAGTTCATCAGAGAGACCTCCACAGTCACGTTCTCCACGAAATCCACTCGCCGCTCTCTGGCGGACTGGATGATGCTGTGAATAGCTCTATAGAGCTTATCTTGCGCTATCTGCGTCATTTTGCCATCGGCAACCTGTTCCTTCTGCTGCCAATAAACAAAGGTATACTGCGGGAGATCCGGGCGTGATTTATGGCTATTGACAAATGAGATGAAGCGCTCTAGAGCGCATCCTCCGAATTATTGATTTAAAGGACAAAGGAACTGCGCGCGCAATGTCTAGTGTCTAGCGCGCACCTGGTCCAACGGTCCCCAAACTTTTTTATCCTTAAGACGCCTTGAAAATGGCCGGGTAATGGGACGGGAATGGATTTTATTTTCAGTCGCGGCCTTTTGGAAACCAGCCTGCCCCGATGCTGCTGTTTGCCATATAAATGATTTCAGCGCAGTTGTACTATAAAGGAGAAGAAACATATTTCAGCTGTTTCGTAACTCTTGTGGTACAGTTTTCAGCAGTTTTCATTGTGCAGGATTTCATACTTTATGAATTAAATATACTTTATGGAACAATTAAAAAGTAAAAATAGCCTTGACTTGAGTAAGATTACAAATTTTAGCAATAATAGAAATCATTGTAATATATATTCAGGCTTCCACTGAAAAGCAGCGCTGCGGCTTGACGCAGCTGATGCTGAGTGGGTGGCCTTTAGTTGGTCATCCTGTGTGTATGTATGTATAGTATATATAGTAAGTATGGCAAATTATGTACTTATGCATGCAAAACTGTATGACTAAATAAAAAACTTTTTCTTTCTTTCATTGGAATAGGCAATTTTCTTGTGCTTCTTAAAAGAAACCGAAAATATAACGAAAAGTGACATTTAACGATGTCATGCACGTATGTGCACAAGTACATAATATATATGTAATGCTTTGTTGTGTGCGCAGTTTTGCGACTGCGAGCGCTAAACGTCGTACGATTTGCACACTCGCAACCGTGGAATTGTTCTCGATTATCAAAGGAAAATGGACCTTGTGTTTAAAGAGTCATCGCAATTTCCAAACTTTTTTTCACAAACTCTTGTTAAGGAAGGGTGGACGAATTTGAGTTTTAAGACTAGGGGAATGCTTTAATTTGCAATGACGTCAATGTAAGAAGCATTTTTTTATTCGAAATCTCTGGCATAGCAACGGGGGTTTACACACACCACTTTGAGAAATACTGGTATATTGTATTGATTCTGACGAATCTGGGTGCGCCATTTCTATTTTTAACCATGTTGTTATGTAGTAGTACAAAGCTTCAATGTCTGTGTGTTAGTTTTCTCTTTGTCTGTAGACTTATTAGTACTGTACCTAAACCTGAGTTTTTAGTTGTTTAATTCAGTTTAATTTATTTAACTGAAGAAAAAAAAATGAGTTTCAGAATTAAAGCTTTTTAGAATAGCACTTGGAGCACAAAAGCCTGGCCTAAATAAAGCTACTATAATTGCATAGAATTCAAAAATAATAACTCTCTTATTCAAAGTGTGTAATGTATTATATAACAAAAAAATTTAACCCATGTCATTTTCTTATTTAATTTTTTTTTTTTATATATAAAAAAAGTATGCAGTCAAGTTTTCCACCATTTGCTTGGCTCAGGAACAGCGGAATAATGCAAATACTCTACAAAACCTTTAAATCCCATAAATCAATAAACAAGTACAAAAATAAACGAAATAAAAAACCCGTTAAAACGCGTTTAAAAAGGATGAATGGATTGCAGTGTTTTTATTTAGATACATAAGGATATATGGATTATCTAAAGTTTGATATAAATCGGGGACATATACGACTGGTATACACTATGATATCTCATTTTAATATGTTAATCTAATAAAATAAATATTTCGCATTCCATAGACATTTCACTTACAATATTAATCATATTATTGGCCTAAAAAAGGCGATACTTTCAAATAAATCGAATTAAAAACTCTACGATGAAAAACCAATTTCTTCGCTGTGTAATAACCATCTCAAAATCAACGGCAAAACGATACCTGTGTACTCAAAAAAACCGCAACAAAATTAATGAAATTCTTTATCATTATAATACCAAAATAGATGAAGAGAATGCTACGTATTTCTGTTAAAGCAGTCAAACGGTAAATGTTTTCAAAATTTAACAATTTTCAATCAAGGGTTTTTAATCAGATATGCCGAGGGTTTTGAACAGTAATGTAAATAGGCAGCCAGATCAATTTCATAAAAAAAAATCTCAAGTCGACAAAACTTAATGTACGAAAGCAGTGTAAAAAAATGAGCGAAGGTTTTCAGTGATTTTCACGTATATATATATGCTTGCAATAGTATTTTCAAATTAAATTTCAATTAAAATTAATCTAAATTGAACTTTATTTTAAAACTGCGAAGGTTATAACCTAAGTATTTTTATTGTAGCTATCTCACAGTGCTATTTTAAATTAATTAGCAATGTAATGATGTATGAAAGCGTTGCCCATTTAATTTTTTCCATCGTGTAGAGCTAGTGTGTTATTACTATTCAATGTGCTGGCGTTAGATTATAACTCTAATATTATTGTCAGACGTTTCCTATATATGTATAGTTTTTAAAGTAGTACATTTTTGTCTTTAATCCTACAATTCGTATTCATTCACGATCAACCCATTACCGGCTCACTACAGAGCACGGGTCTCCTCTCAATATGAGAAGGGTTTGGCCATAGCCCACCACGCTGGCCATGTGCGGATTGGCATACGCTTTTGAGAACATTATGGAAAACTCTCAGGCGTGCTCACGAGGTTTTCCTTCACCGTTGAAGCAAGTGATATATTTTTTTTAAACGCACATAACTCCGAATAGTTAGATGTGCATGCCCCGATTCGAACCGCCGACCTCTCCTTAGGAGGCTGACGCCCTGACCATTAGGCTATCACAGCTTCTACTAGGCTATCAGAGCTTCTACTAGGCTATCACAGCTTCCCTCGCATTCATTAATTGAACTTAAACATTATGCTGAACAACTTTACATTTAAATTGCTTATCAATTAATAAATATATATACCTAAGGCCATAAGTTCTGTTACAAATGTTTTTTTTTTTAATGAAATAATGTAATAATATTAAAATGTATACATACATATTTATTAGTGTCAGCAAAACATAATTAAATATATTCTATTCGAAATGGCTTTTGGCCTTATACAATCTTTTAATCTTTTGGCCACGAATCTTTGGATTTACGCATGTTTTCCAAGGGCAATTTCGCCACTGCATGCTCCAAAGATTTTTAAGAGACTCACTGTCATCGTGTCGTTTAGAGCAGGACATGTCCTCTAAAACTGACCATAATATGAAGTTTAGAGGGTTGAGGTCTGGGCTAGACAAGGGCCAGTCTTCAGCCTTTATAAAGTCCGGAACATTGGTTTCCAGCCAGGCTTGGGTAGTTCGTGCCATGTGGCCAGGTGGCGAAAGTCCATATATTTTTAAAAAGTGTATTGCTGCGAGGTTTCACAACATGATCAAAGTCTGTATGTTAATACACTTTGGCTGAAGACTCCTTTATAAGTTACGACCCGACAAACCATCACTGACGCAGGATGATGACCTTTGTACCTTACCGGTCACTCGAGCAGCTTATGTAGAACTGTGAGCGTACACTTTATCATTTTGCTTATTGTAGTGTTCTTCAATCGTGAACAGTTTTCCATCGGTTAAGAGGATATTTCTGTGCCTTCCACCTGCGTATCGGGACAGAAGGTGATTTGATCGATTCACTCTCTTCAAATGTAAAGGCTGATTTACGGCATGTCCTGCATATTGACAATAAGCACCGAGCTTCAGGTCTTGTTTTATTATACGCGACAGAGTCCAGATCCCTCTGGACTTCATCTTTAATTGTTTTTTGCATATTCATTTCTCGTTTTTCATATTATTTTTGGAACGAAGTTCCTTATCGCGCGTTGTGAAAGGGGGCAAACGGTAAAAATTCTTACGAAAAGTTGTCACGACACTTTTTGTTATTGTAAGCTGTGCGGCGTCGCATGTTTCACTGTCTGTCTGTCTCTCTCTTATAGAAAGCAAGCCAGATATTTTCATTTCTATTACGCATTGAACAGTGTGGTGTCGCGACGATTATTTTGTTGAGTGTGTACAGGTTTTTTGTAAATAATAAATAATAAAAAATAATATTAATAATGAATCCTGACAGTGTTTCTGCACGAGTTCCGGATATTGCTGATGGAGTACAAAATTGAGCCTACTGATTAAGTTTATATAACATTATATTTGTTAATAATAAAAAAAAATATTATAACTTAAATAAAATAAAATTTTATTACAATTCCTTCACGAATTAATCGAAAGGAACTTCGTTCCATCCGGGTGTCCCTTGACACCTCTCAAGTTTTTTGTTCCTTATGCGGTTTCGACGAATTCTGGCTTTAACAGCCTTTGTAGTTCTAACAGCACTCATCAGCCCTGATCTTTTCTGGTCTTGGACAGGGGAAGAGTTGTTATATCATAACATATTATATACATAACATGCGGCTAACACCATGCTTTTGAAGTGAATATGACCGACGGCTCCACACCCAAGTGCAAGGCGATCACTACAATCCTATTTTCCCTAACACCCCATTCCATATTGTAATTTGATAATGAACACGGAAAAATATGTGACTTAGCACAAAACCAAATGAAGTTTTTAAAATAATATACATTACCCAAAATTCAAAATAATCAAAAAGTTGAAAAAAGAAAAGTATTTATGGCCAGACTAGTTTTAATATCTTAACTTTAACTAGTTTCATTGTGCAGTGATGGTTAAAACAACACAGGTTAACTTAAACTACACTGTGAGAGTTCCAAAAACGCCTTGCTCTCACAATACTTTAATAAAAATTACTCTTATAGCTATAATCATCTCAGTATAGTTCAACTGTTTTAAAGAACTCCTACATAAAATATGATTCCATGTAATAACATACTACATATTTGAATTTTATGGCCCAAGAATTTTTCTATTGGCTTCTAACATTATTAAATTATTGAATGATACACCAAAGGCATCACTTGGTCAAAACAGTGTAAAATTATATATATTGAATATGAATTACTTAGCAATAGATATACAGCAATTTCATTATTATTAAATTTACTCCTAATCTTATGTAAGCTGTCATTATTTTATATAATTCAATCTAATTAGCTTAACAAATATAATTGTGAGCCGAGGGTTTGAGCAGAGAGTAAACATGAGGATTCTTCATTATGCTCTTTAAAGGCATGTTAAGTCTGTCTTCTCTTTTTGAGAAAAGGCCCTGGAGTGGGAAGGTACTAATTGATAAAAATTGATGAATGTAGTCTGAGTCTACTCAAGAATAAAACAAATATTATGTAGATACATACAAGAATAATTTTAATAAGTTTTTAGTAGGTATTATTCGATTGAAAAATAGTTACAAAAAGAGAAACAATTTTTACCCATCGACATCTTCATTTAAAACACTTTGAATAATGTAAAAATAATATATTTTACATTAATATGATGTTGACATTTAAACTCATGAAATTGAATGAAGCAGTAGTAACGAATAGACTGATTTTAGATATAATTATTTATAGCCCTTAGTACATACATTAGATATCCTTACATAAAAGCATTTTTTTTTCTGTAGAAATGAAAATTAAAATCTATAAAATATTTATACATGTAGACTTATCACAGACCCAGATATGAAAATATCCGTTAATAATTGCATATTTGTGCGTTGATAGTGATAGTTATTCATTCGTTAACTAAAAAAACTACTAGTTTGGCTCGTTATTACTTCACATTAAATTATAAAATTCATGTGGTTTGTATTAAAATATGGGTGTGTAAAATTGTATAAAGGCCCATTTGAATAACGAATAAAGAATATTATATGAATGCTAGGAGGGCTCCAAAAGCGCCCTGGTCTCATTATCATCATTTCAAAATCTTTAAATTTATGGTTTAATAACTCTGCGGCAGCACGAATAGAGAATTAATATTAGCCGCATTACCTATATGTACATGTATGTGTACATTAAAAGTGATAATGCGATTTAACATGGCACTTATATAATCAAACTAGGATAAATCAATTAAGTGACTGTGCCCAAATTATTAAAACCGATTATTTCTTTCGCCTAAACTAGGCTAAGTAAAAGTGAAACTGCGAAAATTAATCAAAATCGGCGATCTGTATATATATATATACAGATCTATATATCATCATGTTCCTATGTATGTACATACATATCATCAGACTTGATTATTTTGCCAATTGAAAAATTATTGTTCGTATTCGAATGGGGATAAATCTATAATCTATTGAAAGACATGGGTGGTGAAATAAGTAGGCTAGTACTATGATTTGACAATCAATTTTATTTTAATCACAATTCGAAATACACAATGGATGGAATTTAATGACAGAATTCGAAAACCAAAAATACACATATATGTTTCATTAATGTGGTGATTAGTACACCTTGAAGGGTTCGCCCTTTGAAGATTTGATGTAGAGCGTCTTCACGTTTCGCCAATCTTTCTTTAGTATTTTGAGGAAAACGTTGACCGACGTAATAATGTATTCCGAAATCTCAGCTGGAGGCGTTGAAACGTCGCCCGGATCCAGTTTGACGCAAATTACTCTGTCCATTTCCTGTCTGAGTTCGGCTTTAACTTCTTCAATCTTGCCAGGCATGGAATCATGGTGGGAGAAACGTTGAGGTGGTTTGCCAGCTTTTGCCAAGGCCGAGAGGAACGAAAGTGGTATATCATCAGCTATAGTGTCCGAGACCAGGAAAGCGAGGTACTTCTTGGCTATCTTCTTGACCCGCTTCTTATTCTCTGTGATGTCCACTATATCTTGTTCGTTTCTGTAGGGTATGTTCAAGCTATATGCCTCTTCAGAATGCTCCTGGTCAGCGAGGATGCACACCTGCATATTTGATTTTGGACCACACAGACGCTTGTACTTCTGCGGGTCAAACATCCTCACCGAGATTTGAAACTCGATCCGTTCCGGGTATGTCAGACCCCTGGCCTTAGCGCTTTCGATCACGCCAACAATGCATTGCCATAGTCTCTCATGGGACATGGGCGAAGACATGTTTTTCCCTGGACCTTTTTCCTCAGGTTAATAGAAAATTAAGATGAGTCACTTTATAGCAGGCTTTCTGATTGAAATATGATAGCGTTATTGAAAAAAAATAATAAAGCACATAGAATGCGCGCGCAAGAGTATTGATTAAATTCTGTGCGCCTTTAATGGTGCTCAATTTTGCATATGGCAATACTGCGGGTGGTAGAATATAAAAATTGCTTTTTATTTTTTGTCATTAATTTGTGTAATTGAAATAATACAAATAATTATTTATAGTATTGTTTAAGTAAGCAATTCCTCTATTAACTAGAGTGACAACACTGGGGTAGTTTAATCTTTTAAGTTGGTACACAGTTTATACTATATTACTTTAGAATTATAAATACTTCATTTTTTTACAATTTATAATGAAAAGATAATTTGAATTTTTATTAAGATAATTATTTATAATGAAAAATACAGTTTATTTATGTTAAGTCACTAGTACAGATTAATTATCTTCTTACCTTTATGTTGTCACCTTGGGTAAGGAAAAATATTATCTGTAAATGGGATGTGTTAACGATTAAATCTATAAAAATTAAGGAGGAGTTTCTGAAGAGTGATTAAGTCCTAAATATCTGTTATATTAGTGTGGCAAATTTAATCGGTCTGCTAACTACGAGTCTTTGTTTTCTAAGTAGGTATATCTATTGAATGCCTTGCTATTTGCTTTCAACCCAATGATCTTATTTTAGTGGGCTCAGTACGTGTTTCGAGGATGTGTATTTTTATTTTATAGAACTATTTTTGGTATTTTAAACGGGAATCTTTTAATTATCTGGGCTAAATGTATTCTTTATTAGATTTGTGTATGTAAAAATTTGTAAAGCTCAGCCCTGCCTACATATAGAATAAGAGGGCAAAGAAAAAGAGGTCATATTTTTTTATATATATATTTAAACTTCTACTCGTTTTTATTTAATTATTTTCATTTTTGTCCGTTACACTTAGTAAATATATATTTTAATGAATGGTACGGAACGGTTTTTATCATCAACTATCTACATCTATCTAAAAGTATGACAAAATAGTTCCTCCACTTATGCCATTTGTACTATATTTCAGAGACAAGCTGCAGGCGTGTTATTACATCCAATAGCAGAGATTGTGCACTCGCAACATTTGCTGTAAACGCAGCTTCTTCACGATACCCAGCTCCAAAAAACTGGTACGACCACACGGCTCTTGCTTATTTTGTTCGAATGACAATTACTAATTCAGCAAAGCGAATGAAGCGATGCAAAGTTTTCATCTTAAATATAAGTAAACGCGGAAAAAAGGACGGCCTGATCCGAGCTAAATACAATCGACTGATTGCGCTGATGTTTGACATGTTTGTCAAGCTTCCTGGCGCAGTGTTGAGCTATAGCCTCAGAAGTGGGAGCTTCCGGGTTCGATTCTTAATTGTCTCTGGTATTGTGTGCTTCCCAGAGGCTTTGACCTTTACATGTCATGCTGCTGACAATGACGTGCCTCGTAGAAACCGATCTCGAGTATAATAATACTGCTTTCTCCTTAACAGGTTAGCCCGCTACCATCTTGGAATGAGTCGTCACTTACCGTCAGGTGAACTTGCTGCCAAGGTTTAACTTGTGACCGCGTCGGCGGACTGACTTTTTTAATTCATACTAAAAAGCGAAATAGCGGCTTGAAATTTGAAAATTCAGGTTTAAAGTTTGAATCGCGAGAGCGACTGAATAGCACCTTACGTGAGCGCAAAGAAAAGCTGCTTTTGCAATATGGATAACTATGAAATTCCAGTCTCGTGTATACGACTCATAAGTAAACTGTTTTTAATAATACTTTTACTGAAAGTAATATATTTTTATTTGCTTTACTTCTTGTACGACGACAAGCTAGATTAAACGTGAGCTGCAAATTGTATACTGCTGGCTATTGTACTTAGCAAATTAATGTTTTTTTAAATTTTATTTTTTACGGTAGGTGTTAGGTTTAAGGTCTTTCGTAAAACTAGCACCTACTCGTGATATATTTAATGCTTTTGCTGGTGTGAAAATGTATGAGAAATGGCGTGCGACGTATTAGCGAATAATAAACGCTGTTGTAACTATTGTAATTTTTCTGCGATAAGTGTGTAAATTTTAAAGGCGGCGAGTCAGTCAGGCACAATGTAAAAGTGTGAGCAAATTTCTTACTAAATCAGCTTCCCACTCCACTTCTAATAGCCGTCACTTCACCATCCACACCTTTCACACGAATATCCTCTTTTACACTATTCATCCACCCATCCTCTTCTCCTTTGTCGTTTTACATACATATTTACCATTCCCTTTTCTTCCCCCACATTACATGACCATGCTAGCCCATTATGCCTCATCTTTTCTTACACTGGCGCTGCTTTTAGATTTCCTCTTCTATAATCATTTCTTATGTTATTCATTATTGTCATCCATCATCTCTATCCATCTCAAAATTCGCATTTTTCGCATTCGCAAGGCAAGGCTGTACTTTTGCTATTGTAATATTTAAAAATGGAAAGTGAAGCGAGTCCAATTCTTTTGCACTAAGCATTCAATATGATGGGATTATTTCTGTTTTGCATTCTAATGTTCTACATATAAAAACTTTAGATTGTTAATCGGCTAATGAACACTGTATATTTCGTGATAGTACCTACTGTATATAATAGATAGTATCACACCTTTTACTGCATTTACTTTATATGCGATTACAGTACTTTTAGTGGAATATAAACAAGATTAGGTAGGTGCTCCCCACCGTTACTACTAAAATATAAAAGCAAATTAATTAAAATGAGCGAAGGGACGAAAAAAGTGTTTTTGTTATTCCGCTAAAAGTATTTACCCTTAACTGCAATCTCACCTGATGTCAAATAATGATTGAGTCTTACGCCCGAAATTAATCATAAAACCGAATCTCGACAAACCGATCTAATCCAAAATCGATATCAATTCAGATTGCTGCTAAAATTTGGTCATATCGTGACTCTGTTAAGTTCTATTTATTCACCGATTTAGTTTTTGACTTACGTTGGTTAACATCGCCATGTCATGGCTTTTCAGCGGTATAGCCTGCTTGGGATACGCAGCTAATTAACATACTAGCAACCATCTTCCTTATACTCAAAACGCACAAATCGCTTGACGGCACTGCTTTGTCGGTATAATGGTAACTTGCCTCGGCCGAAGTCCGCCACCGAAGCGGACAAGAGATTTGGAAATCATAAACTCTTAAATTTCCTCCGCCTATTCGGATGTCAGTTTGAAAAAGTGACATAAAGATTTTCCACTAATCTCCATATGACTTATATAATTGCCTCCATTCCTTTCGATAGGAATATATTTCAATACTAACATAACCACAAGGTCGTCTTTAAAAGTTATTTGGATCTTTTTAGGTTACGTTACCGCTATCATATATTTTTGACGAATCAATGCGGGTGTTCCTAGTCACCACCCTTACAGCAACTCTCGACCTCCTCTGCACGCTGTGATGGCGGGAATTCTAAGTTCGAAGCCTAGGGTCCCAGCTCTAGCAAGCGCTATTAAGGAAATTATAATGTCCGTACTTCTCTAGCGTTTCCGACAAAGCACCAATGTGACGCCAAGCGATGAAGATGAGATGTCGCGTAATAACCGATTAGAGGTATGGGTTAAATGTATACCCTTAACGAATTAGCCCGCTGCCATTGTAGACTGCATCATCACTTACCACTAGATGAGATTGCAGTCAAAGGCTAACTTGTTGTGAGATGTTTGCACAATATATTTATATCATTTGTAATTTATTGTCTTTCGTCATTTGTTAGAAATTAAGCAGGTGTCAAGTATATCTTACAAGCAAAAAGTACAGTTACAAGATAACGAATGAGTTTCGATTATGTTCTGTTTTCACCATTATATCTACCATAAAACGGTGTGGCAGTAATTTGTAACTATACTTACTTGAACTCTATGGGTATTTCAATGTGTCAATATATAACCAAACTTTAAATGGTTTTTTTTAATAATCTATCACTACTCAAACCTTTGGACTTATTAATACAGAGATATACACGAAAAAAGGTTATTTTTTCATGAATATCTATGTATTAATGAAATAAAGGAAAATTTCCTGATCTTTTTAGAGTACAGAAAGATAACATTTTGTAATATCTTCGGTCGACTACCAAACACTGGGTAACCAAGATGGATTAAAAGACATATTGTCAGGACAGTTTTGTAACATATAAACGAAAATATGTTACAAAACTGTAGTATCCAAAGTATTTTATAACATGGAGAAAGAATCCATCCTTAAACTTTGTTCATCGTTTGATGATATCTATTACATAGAGTGGAGGACAACTGAGATTACGCATCTAAGACGTTTTATAAATAGATGGAGCGAACGCCAACCTAACATTTGGTTGCCCTGAGTGACATTACATAGCGGTGTGCAATTCCAACTCAAAGACTGTTCCAACTAGTGTAATTATATGCTAGAATCTGCACAATGGAAACGTGGCTTAAACGAATGTAAGTACAAAATTCATATTTTAATATTTACTTTCTTCAGTAGCTACATATTTACCTAAAATCGCAAGAATAACTAGCGTTAAATTTCGCGTCTAAGACGTTTACCAAAATAAAAAGGTTAGAAGTAAATTAATAGGTACTAAATTCTGCACAATTTGTAAATATCATTAGAGTTTATCTACCGATTTAGGTACGAATTTAAGTTGAAATATCCAAAAATCGGTGACACTCAAAGATCGGTAAGGTAACGCATCTTCACATTTAAAAACTTCTCAGCAATATATTATATTTAGAGCGCTGTTAAATCTGGTTCGTTAGCGTGCCTCTTACAGGTATATTTCCCAGGTCTTTACCCAGGGTCGTGGGATTCGTGGTAAGCAAGAGTCACGAAAAAATAATTACATACTGCTGTAGCTCTTACGGCAATCTTCCATCGACGAACGAAGAGTATAACCGGCCCCTTTGCATTAATGGACTATGAGATAGTTTTCGCTTAGGTGAAAGGTTACTGGAGTCAAGCCGAATCCACTACTGGTGCATGCAGTGTTGAAATAATAAACTACCACCACGAGGCCTACCCTGTTTCATATTTATAAAGGGAAAAGAAATCTCCAGTCAGACTGTACCCCAAGTACCTGAATTGTTTTCTAGCCGAAACCCCGCTTGCGGAAACCAACCGGACACTTTCCTGGCCTGCTCGCAGTACTATCATCTTTGTCTTCTGGATATTGTACTCCAGATCATAACCTAGGATTAGAAACGCCATATAGTCAGCTGCTGCATAGCTATTAGATATTATATCTTGCGTCTTCTAAGTTCCAGTGACATATTAGCTAAATCGGTCCGGGGAAGTTAAAACAACTTTACCCACACCGCACTCTTAATATAAAATCAATAGAGAAGGCGACCATTTGATTCTTATCAGGTTATAGTTCTTTGCGAAATATTAGACTTGATTATCTTTTGCCAAAGTTACTTGTATTTGACTAGGTCAGAAGCTTGGCTAAGGTCCAAATACAAGCGTAGACAGATGAGCCTACGCTTGTATTTTAATAACTAATAGTCGATTTGAGACTGATGATCGCAGGTTCCGTGGAAAACCTGAGACAAAAACTAAACTGCGTGTCATCGCTCACTAGATTTACGAGTACATTATATAAGTCTTTCCAATATTTTACCCATAATAGTAACCACGGAAATAGTTCTCAAGACTACAAAATCAATAGTTTTGTTTTCAGAGTATAGAAATTAGAATAACCGAGGTTTTCATGAGGTTTCTGGGTCAATACAAACATGTTGATCCTGTTTGCAGAAATGGTTATAGAACTCGCATTTAACTTTAACCAAAGTCCGTCTAATCCGGGAGCTTTACCCCTTAGCTTTAACCATTTCATCTTTATAACCAGGAGAACAGCTATGGAATATACCAGCGATGTTGTCAATATAAACACTAGGCATAGAAGAATATTCCGCACTGCAAGCGGCCGATGATATGGGATGTGAGGCAACTTATTTTCCATTTATAATGGAATACTTTTAAGATATATAATATAGTACTCGTACATCTATTTTAATCTGATCCCCAATATTTTCGCACCTCCTAAATTTATATACCTTGCGACTATGCCATTTTAGTATAAATATAACCAGCTTTGGGTTTGCCAACATATAACGTAATTGGTGACGTAATTCTCTCCAACACTTTCATAAGCTTTTGCAGAAGCTTGAAAATATTCTAATTAAATTAATTCAATATAATAATAAAATAAATATTATAACACCAGCGAGTGTTATATTCGACGGATTTCATCGGTAATAATTTTCTTGTAAAAAAAGTGTGTACGTTTAAGAGTACATTTTTTAATATAGGGGTTGAAATTAAACCAATGTCTACAAATAGAAAACATTGTGAAAAGGACATCACTACTTTTGGATCTGTCATTTTAGTTTTAGATTTAATCTCAAGATGACAAGAACTTTGGAAACAGTATCTTTACACACTCACTTTACAAAATCAGACACTTTATCTACTACATTTTGAGTGGACTTACGAATAATGTTTTTAGTTTTTTTTTATAGATATGTTCTTAAATGAATAAGTTTTTAGTTCGGCAGTGGTTGAGGAAACCGGGTGCCTCAAAAGTAGGTAGATCAGCCTTATTTCGTATTTTTTTTTTAATTACCTAATTATCCACTGCGTCGAAAACAAACAGAAAGTAGAAAAGGTTTATACTGAAAATACGTTTACAGGACTAAAAGGGCTAGAACCAACAGCCGAAAAGCTCGATATAAAAAAAATATGTAAACAAACAAAATATAACCTAAAATATGTGAAAATTTAATAAATTTTTAATCAAATAATCAAGTTATGATTTAATGGTAATTAGAATCTATAAAATTAGTTCAAGCGTAAAAATGAGAACAAGTGCCATAACGAACAGCGAAGCATAGATGATTAAATCTTGAAAAGTATTTATTACTTTTCGAAGTGGAAACTCCTGTTTTAATAATTCTTACCTTGTGCAGCGATGATAAAGTGCTGTAGTTAATAACAGGCTAATGAAAGAGCTACAAGCTTCGTGTGTAGAACTGGATGAAGGTAAGTAACTAACTATTTCTTACTGTTATTAGGAAGGTAATTAAGTATCACTGAATTCACAGCTTAAAAAAACTGATAGCCTAGTGGTTAGGACGTCCCCTCCTAATCAGAGGTTGGGGGTTCAATCCAGGGCATGCACCTCTAACTATCCAGAGTTATTTGCGTTTTTAAGCAATTAAAATAACACTTGCTTCAACAGTGAAGGAAGGATCATGAGGAAACCTACATACTTGAGAGTTCTCCATAATGTTCTCAAAGGCGTGTGAAGTATCGCCAATCCGCACATGGTCAGCGTGGTGGACTATGGCCAAACCATTCTCATACTGAGAGGAGACCCGTGTTCTGTAGTGAGCCGGCAGTGGGTTGATCATGTAGATAATGATAACTTATATACTATACTATTCATATTCATGAACACCTTAATAATTTTGAAACTTTTTAGTTAACATCTGATAATGTCTTAAACCATCTGATATTTTATCTTATTTTTCTGTTTTGGTGCTCTTGTATTTTTTTTTTTATTTTTCAGTAGAACTATTGAAATAATATATGAGGAATATATAGAAATGGCCCTATACTACCAACTGCGAGTTATTAGAGAACAGACACCACAATTGAATGCTCTAGCCCAAGAGTCAAGACATCAGTTGCTAGCATAGATATTGTACCAATGTGTGGATTTACAGTATCAAATAACAGTACACCAGCCAACTTGAGGAACTATGGATGCAGGACAAATACTTTGTTTACTACATTTTGTTGTTAATATATACTACATAAGATAATTAATTAATTATTAAGAATCATACATATATACAAAAACCATATATTTACTCTTGTCTTATTTCTACACTATCCTGCCTACATTTCTACAATGCCTGTGACTTACTGTGTTGTTTGAGGTTTAAAAATTTCTATGAAATATGTTAGTTATTGAAGATTATCCCATGTGCAGTTACTGTTCCTGTTCATAATCACATTTTTGTTTCAGCATATAAATCTTATTTAGAGAAATTTTGCTATGACAGCTTTTTATTTAGTTTTTCACAAATATCATGGAAGCCATGTTTATTATCTCAGATAAAAAGCAAAGAACACAAAGTAGCCTATGTGTTAATATAGGGCATAACGAATATCCGTTGATAATGTAAGCTAAATTGGTTCTGCAGTTTGTGAAGGAGCAACAAAAATTACAATTTTTTTATGTTATATATTAGCACTTTTACTGAACGTAACTGACCAGTGCGTAAATGATATACTATCAAGTAAAAGTTCTACAATGCATTACATTTGCATATTATAGTCCTTTAATCTTGAAAAAGAATAGAAAATGTGCTGTTTTATTGTTGGGTAGGTATGGTTAACCTGTAGATATATCAGTCAGATTATCCATGTATTACAATTTTAGATCACAACCTTCTATGGTAATCAATCTAATTCCTCATAAAGTGCCGTTACTATTCTAGACTCCTCCACATTTGTATCTGTTATCAAAATTGATTAAGTAATAGGTAGGTGAAATTTTCTTTCTTAACTTTATTAGGTGAAGGAATGTATGAATGTATCTAGCTATTGATGTAGGTGGCATCAGGTGTTGTAACATCAATTCCATTTGTTGGGAAAGTCTTGCTGAAGACCGAGTGGAGTGGAGGCACTTGGCTCAGCAGGCTATCACGGATTTTGAAGATAAAAGGAGGGTGGATCTGCATTTGTACAGAGATCAACTGAAAAATAGACCACCCTCCAATATAATCTATAATTATGTTGATAGTGCCCTGTCATGTCCTCACTGCGCGCGTTTATTACGTGCAAAAATAGGGTACATCAGCCACATCAGGGCACACGAACGACGCCCTTATTAAAGAAAATTAACAGAGACCCAGTCGCTGTTGCCGAAACTGCAGTGATATATATATTGATGTAGGTATTATTCGTTTTTTGTGGATTGCACTTCTACTAAATGTAACTGGCATGTAGCCAAATGATGTATCAAGACATAATTCTACAATGTAATACCTACCTAAAAGAATCCTTTATAATGAAAAATAACAGCCACTGGAGTGTTTCATTGCTAGATTGTAGGATGGTTCACCTGTAGATAAGGCAGTCAGAAGGAGATTATGCATACTTTTTCGGTAATCAATCTAATTTCTCAGAAAGTGTCTTTACTATTCTGGATACCTCCACATATGTATGTGTAAAAAAAAAGCGGTGATAGCCCAGTGGTTACTGCGTCAGACTCCTAATCAGAGGTCGGCGGTTCGAATCTGGGCACGCACCTCTAACTTTTCGGAGTTATGTGCGTTTTTAAACAATAAAAATATCACTTGCTTCAACGGTGAAGGAAAACATCGTGAGGAAACCTGCACGCCTGAGAGTTCTCCATAATGTTCTCAAAGGCGTGTGAAGTCTGCCAATCCGCACATGGCCAGCGTGGTGGACTATGGCCAAACCCTTCTCATATTGAGAGGAGACCCGCGCTCTGTAGTGAGCCGGTAATGGGTTGATCATGATGATGATGATGATGATGTATCTGTCATCCAAATTGATTAATTGAAGTAATAGGTAGGTGAAATGTTCCTTCTTTGTTAGTTCTTGACTTCGTTAGGTGAAGAACAACAAAGCTGAAATTTTAAATAGGTCCTTAGGTATATTATACCTAGCTTACAAAAACTGAAACTGGCATATGAGTAGGTACCTACTAAGCATTCTTAATACTTACGCGTGTCTAAATATATCCAATTGAAATATAAATAGTCTACTGATGACACATACAAATGACTGGGCACACCAATTTCAAAGTGGACATATTTAAATCAATGTAAAATTTAGGATTAATTAGGACGTGGACATGTTATCTTCGATCCAAATCTAGGTCGGTAACGTTAAAATGAATAATAGCGATCTTACTGCTGGTTTCTTGTTTCACTTATTACCTACTTACATCACATCTCTTTTCTCTACATATTGCTTATTGCTCACATCACATCACGGTATTACTAATTTTGGTTAAATTTGGTTTTAATTTAAATAAATATAGTTTATCAGTAGGTACTCATCTAAAATTCTAAATTAATCTCTATTTAATTAAATTGAATCTCTATTTATAAAATTTAACTAAAGCTCTATTTATAAAATTACATGGCACTACATTTGTTAATAATAATAATGATTACAGCGTGCGTGCGTGTGTGTTTGCTTGGCAAATCTCTCGCTGATTTACCAAATGCAGTAACGAAGGCACCCTCTTCAGGGCCTACTGCCAGTGTTTCTGTACCTGTCAGTTATGGTACCAGTATTAGAGCGTGTCCTTTACCACCATAAGGGAGCAATATAAATTATAATAATGCATACCGCATCCTTATGAAGTGGCCGAGATACTGTAGCGCGTCGGACATGTTCGCCGATGCGAGAATGTCCGATTTCTTTGCTGTTGTCTGAGCGCGTATATCTTCCTTCTGGGAAAGATTGCTTTGCTAACAGCTTAGCTAACAGGTTGTTTTGCTAACAGCATCCTTCAGATGATAGGCCAGGACTTGAGAAATCCAATGATGATGCATTGAAGCTCCTAACATCGAAGAAATTAATATTTTATATCCGTACTATTGAACTTTTAGGTATATATTTAGGTTAGTTACCTTAATCGAACTTATAAGTAAACTCAGCAAACTCTTTCCTAAAAAAAAAGTTGTAATGTTCAATTTGAAACTTAAAACAGAACTCGGAAAGTTTTCATAAACAATGTCTTATCAATATTTGTAAAGTTATTTGGAAACATATACGAGTATATATTATATAAGCATTAGTAGTATTTATCTAACCTATATAATAATAAACAAACAACATAATGTGTAATATTAGAACTGTAAATACAGAAAAACTACCTGTGTAGCACCTAACCGACCTACTAATAGTATGCAGTATTTATCTATATTCGGACTGACATGGCGTTCTGACTATTCTTAACGCAGCCCAAGTTTTCACCGAACTGTAGTGTTTCTCACAGTCCACAAACGCTAAGCAAAGTGGCCGGTTATGCTATTTTTATCGCAGCTTATGTGTGTCATCTTTGGCAATAATGCCCTTTCTGAGGCTGAAAGTCTTCGAACGTATAAGCAATACGATTCGCAATAACTCTAACGATTTGTTAAATTATGCTTGTGTTTGCAGCGGGAGGACTTTTTTAAGCTTCTAGACTGGAACAGACTTCTTATGAAGGAAGGATGACAGAAACTGAAAGAACTCGATACAAGGCACTTGCTCAAAAGGTGGCCTACGGATGACCATGACGAATATCACGTCTCACGCTCATGTTTTTTTCCATCCAGTACCTAATCGTTAGGATCTCTGTATTCGACATTTTTCACCGGAACAAGACGCAGTATCCAGTAAGTTAAACCCAATTTTGAGAAAGAGTTCGATCGCAAAATTAATCTGTAACGGTTAGCGTTCTCTAAAATTCCTGACAATTTTTCGTTCCTAATACCTCGGTACTGTCGGCCCGTTTTGCCAATAACAACGGTCCGGACGCGTCATGGTCACTCAACGGGTGATGGAGAAAGCAAGAGAAGATTATTAAATCAGAAATGGGGAGATTCATATAAGAACGAAAGTTCTCGTTACTCTCAAAACTAGGTATTCGCTCAACGAGTTGCAAAGCTCAAGCTCAATGGGCGAGGCACTGAGGTCCGAAAGTTCTAGAATGTAGACCTCGCGAGCTAAACCTAGTGTTAGTCGTCCCCCTACTATAACCTGTGCTATTACCAAGCGACATCAAACGAATCGCAGGACCCGCTGGAAGGAAGTGGCCAAGACCTGACGTCAAATAGTTGAATGATGGAAATTCGCATTTATTGTCACACGTTAATTAAAATAACTAAGACGTATCGCTTGTGCTTGTGTAGGTACGTGATGGACAACTTATATTTCTTATTACTGTTATTGTAGGTTATGTTTTAAATTAAATTGATATCAGGTTGGCGCCTTCCTACCTGACATACCTAATGATAATTTAAATTTGTTAGCTTTAAATTATAATTATCTGAGATAGGTTGGGATCTAAGTACTTAATTTAATATAATTATAATTTAAAGGAAAGTTGTGTGTTTGATATATGAATTTGAAAGTTGAAATAATATGAAAGATGAATCAAATTCTGTCTTACGTACCTACATACCTTGCATTCACTATTTACAAAAATAGTTTTGCAAGGGGCTATCATTAATATTTTAAGCTCGATCATGCTCTCGCAGTTGGTCACTCGATCTGCGCTAACACTTTCTTTCTAAATAAAACTGATAACAGCGCCATCTATGTAAAATGCTATAAATTGTATGCCACCTGATGCACATATTTCGTGCTTACTAGTTTCAGTTAATATCATCGTTATTTGTTAGATGGCAGAGCGGTTTCTCTTTGTGATTCTATGATTTTAAAGCCATATGAAATACTCTTTATAATAAAAAAGGGAAAAAGATTGGTATTGACCGACATTTTCAATGTGCATGAAAAAAAATTTAAAAGCTATTAGACGTTAAAAATAGTTAGCTCGGAAACACCACGTTGCTCCAATGCGTTTCGATGGGCTTCGTACTTTCGTCAACGATTATAAAATGTTTGATAGTGATAATGTCCACCCTTGCATGTAGTTATATAATCAATGTTACATAGGCCTAGATATAAGTATTTCGTCTTAAACTTAAGCACCATTAGGTCTAATTCAAATTCAAAATTCAAAAAAGTTTGTTATTCCTTCGAACAGGAATTACAGGACCAATTTGGCCGGAATTTTGAAATGAGATATCTTGGATCAACACATAGGCTACTTTGTATAAGATGAACTACAGGTAACCATAGTTTAAGTTTGCCCTATCAATATTTGAGAATTGATTTATTTTTTCATTTCGGATGCTGGGTACCTTCGGGTCAAAAATTGTTCGGGTTTTTCTGTCGTATTTATGGTAAAGAAAAGGGTGGTAACTAGCCATTTTTAATTGGTTGTAATTATAAGTAAAAACGGATTAAATTGGATACGGTGAACATTTTTCTCAAGTTACATTATAACTATAATGAGCTACGCGGATACACTCTAGGTAATACAAGAAGGTTTTTTTTATACACTACAAGTTAGCCCTTGGCGGCAATGTCATCTGATGGTAAGCGATAGTGCAGTCTGAGATGGTAGTGGGCTAACCTGTTAGGGTGTTAATCTGTCAGGTAAACCCATGCTGACAAACATACCGTTGTCTAATTTTAACTGTCCTAAGTCAGTCGCTTTATAGATATCAGCGGCTTTAGAAATACAAGTGCCATAGCGAAGGAATACCTATGCAGACGTTTGTCACACTCTGACATTTGAAAGGCGCGCAAGTTGAATTGTGACACAACACTGCATAACTATTGCGTCGTTATGGCACTAACTGTTAGTCCTTCAGTCCATATAACCCCAGTCAGTTTCATTTCTCTAAAACATAAGTGTTGGAAAAGATCATTTTAAATTAGTCTAATAGTCTTAGTAAAAATTATTCCGATTTTTGAAACTTTTCAACGAAATTGTAAGTACTGGAAGCTATATTGGATGTAAGCAGCCTATTCGTTAGTTTAGGGTTTGGGGAAGGGGGTTTGTTCCGGGGTCAAGTTCGTGGCGAAACACTATTTAATGATAACGATAATGAATGACGCGATGGTTTGGTCAACACTTCGCAGAAATCGCTTATTACCTATTTATTATATTAATAACACAGCGCTTTATTGCGTGTTTATTGCTATAAACAGTCGTGACCCGGTGTCCGCTTTAATTAAAACAGTTATTTTACACGGAAAACCGAGAAGATATTAAAATATTTTTTTACCTAAACAAGAATTTACAAAGATACTTTTGCCAAAAACAACTTTACAAAGCTTAGTACATCCGTTGGGACCCACACTGTGTCGTGGGGCCCAATCCGCCGATATTAACAATTTAGGTTTACACTTGACGCTCGGATGACAGACATATAAATTGAGACTTAAAGAAAGTCTCAATAAGAGAAGTAAATAAATTACAAATTATAAATTAAAAAAAAAACAAAAAACTAATGTATCATTCCAGCTAAAAACACACCAACATTTCATCAATATCGGTCCAGCCATTTAAGGAGAAGTTCAGTGACAAACACACGCACAGAAGAAATAAATATATATCGATTACCTACTCTTCAATTTAACTTTATGCAATTAACGAAAGAAATTTTGACGACCTCCGTTAAGCAGTGTGGCCATAATAAAAAGTAAGAGATCATGATGATGATGATCCAGTCAATCTTTTTCATTCATTCATTTCATGAACAACCCATTACAGGCTCACTACAGAGCACGGGTCTCCTCTCAATATGAGAAGGGTTTGGCCATAGTCCACCACGCTGGCCATGTGCGGGTTGGCAGACTTCACACGCCTTTGAGAATATTACGGAGAACTCTCAGGCGTGCCGGTTTCCTCACGATGTTTTCAAAGTGATATTTGAATTTTTTAAAAACGCACTACGCACAACGCATTTTTTTTAGAACCGCCGACCTCTGATTATGAGGCTGACGCTCTAACCACTAGGCTATCATCGCTTCAATCTTATATCAATCTTATATTGAAAGTTAATTTATTTCAAGTAGACTAACTTTATCTTTACTAACCACATCTGAACTTCATAATCCTTTATATTCGGTTTGACTGCTCCGCCGGTCCCGCTGGCAGATTCTTCCGATCAGAAGCCGGCGCCAACTCAGTAGTTGCTCGTTCGCAAAATCATTGTATAATTTATCAATTTTCTATCTTTAGGAAGATAAAAGCTTTGCAGTCCGCTTCCGAGCAGGCGTGTCAGAAACTTTTTCATTGATATTTATTTCATAAGTCTATAGAGTACGAATACTTTTGTTTTAGCAACTTAAGCATTCTCATTTCATAAGAGAATATTTTCACTTCCTAGGAAGTTATTAACTAAGTGTCTAGACGCTTAGTTAATAAGATATCTGTTTGAGTATATTTTCGAGTAAGACGGTGTCTTTTTTTTATGATTAATATTCGAGCCGTGTTCGAGTACAGTTTGAGACCCGATTTTGTTTTATTTATAGTCAAGTTAAACTTAAATACCGCATGATACATTTTGTAAGCCTGCTTGCACATTTTGCTATTACCAAAAACGAATTATTACTATTAAGTTATCATAACATCATTTCGCTTTTATTTAATATCCCGTTTAGTAGTTTGAAAGCTAGCGCGTGAGAACTGCACATATGGTTTTCTTTATAAATGTCTTCAACTTGCCAACGCTTTGCCCGCAAATATAAACCGTAAGGCGGCTTAAACTTAACTACGACGGAAATGTATTTGCCACCTTTAAAGTGGAGTGATAATATTGAGTTCGCAAGACTGCTTTATTAAATTTAAACTTTAAATCTAAAGCCGCTTTCTAGTCTATGGCTACCTGCTGTTAGTGTGTTGAAGGCTTTGCAGTAAGTCGCTTACGTGCTTTATAACTAAGCTTTCAGAGCGGCGTCGACGGTCTACTTCAACTACTAGATCACGGGACAGGTGCTTCTATGATATGTAATCCCTATATAATAGTCCTCACCCAACATTGAAGCAACGTGTTGAGTCTTAAACACTATCCCTTATGACGTAATGATGATAACACACAAAGCACAAATAGCTAAATAAAATAATAGCAATTCAAAGCATAGTATTTGAGTGATGTAAGCACACAAATATTGTCTGCTTGATGAAGACGGAATCCCAATACATAAGCCCGCCATTGCGATCCGATGGGTTGAATGTGAAATACAAAAGCACCTCCACATTCACATTACCTTGTCTCTACTATTCACGATACATTAGTTGATTATCCTGATCCTATTCATGTATACCTGTATCCAAAGTGATTGTATACTCATTACCTATTAAGTGTATCATAATATTGCTAATTTGTCTGTGTTTTGTAAGTAGGTATAGGAATGAAGTAAAACATAGATTAATTGTGCACTCGACCACGGACTTCATTCCTATTCCTATCCTCTGAGCAACGACGTAAAATCATTTTTGTATTTCTTTCTGATATATAGTGGTTAATATCTACGATAGTGTATCATTAAATAGTAGTTGTATCCAACAACAGGCCCTGAGAAAGGCGGGAGACTTCGTATATGGCGGGCGCGGTTTTTTCACGCTTTTCTTGAATTAATGTTTGCTGGCTAATTTTGAAAAGGACTGGTGTTCGTTGTGTCGTGGACAGTTTTGGTGTCGTTTGTGTAGTGGCTAGTTTTCTGAGTGGTTAACAGGTATTGATTTGGGAAAGGTTTGAGGGAACCGCGTCCGCAGAGTGCCAGGTTTCCCGCTATTTCTCCCAACTTCTACATTGCTATAAACTTGACATTTGCTAATCTCTACAAAGCCATAAAAAGAGAGAACCAACAGGCCACGCAGTGCGGGAATCAAAATCTTCGAAAAGTTGTCTTAAACTTCTTCTCTTCATTTTTAATAAAATTGTTTACACTAGAGAAAAAAAGGAACACTTTTTTTTCAGAAGGTGACTGTCGAAAAATTTTATAACATTATTTATTAAAATTATTTCTTAAATCGATACAGTTGGGCACTGTCACCTAAACTAACTATAAATGAAACTATAATGTGAAAATTACATGCTCACTTTTGCGAGTTTCTCGTAGGTAAGTGTATTTTAATGGATTCATACTCGAATTATATACGTTCATCATCATGATCAACCCATTACCGGCTCACTACAGAGCACGGGTCTCCTCTCAATATGAGAAGGGGTTTGGCCATAGTCCACCACACTGGCCATGTGCGGATTGGCAGACTTCACACGCCTTTGAGAACGTTATGGAGAACTCTCAGGCGTGCAGGTTTCCTCACGATGTTTTCCTTCACCGTTGAAGCAAGTGATATTTTCATTGTTTAAAAACGCACATAACTCCAAAAGTTAGAGGTGCGTGCCCGGATTCGAACCGCCGACCTCTGATTAGGAGCCTGACGCCCTAACTACTGGGCTATCAAAGCTGTTATATATATACGTTACTATTCGATAATTATTAAGAGTATTGGAATCGCACCTCAAAATATCATTGATGTGCGATTCATGGAATGCTTTATCGGTGCAGAAAATCATCGTGATGAAATCATCAGATAGCTTGAGAATTATAACAGGTAAAATGTGTGTGAACACACCCTATCCATAGCATTGGCCAGCACGGCTACTGGCTAAACCATTCTCATTTGGAGAAACCAGTGCACTGTAGCGGGCCAGTGATGGATTGATAATGAACAAACACTGCGGCCCGCCCGTTAATGGACTAAGCCTAAAAGCCATTTCCATGTAAGAGGAACATCTCTACGGGCTTACGTAATAACGGTGGCTGGGTTTGCCTGTGAAAGCTCTACTTCGGAGGGCAGATTATCTTTAGTAGTGCTGGCCCTTTCCCACCGAAATTTCCCGGTAGATAGCGAAATCTCCAAATATATATAACGTTTGTTATGTAAGGCCGAAATCAATTTTGGAAGCGACAAACACTTGCTTTCAAAAACAGCTGTTTAATCAGCGGGGTTCTTTATACAATATATTCTAAATGCTATTTTACCTGATGCGTTATTTTAGCTGTTAGGGGGCTATCTTGCTAGGAGTATGACCTTGGGTTGTAGGGGATTTTCTGTTATCTATTAGTCGGCCTTTTCTTAAAAGTAATGTTTAAACGTTATCAATCTCCAACTGTCACCAGTGGCTTCAAGTAGCTGTTTGCACGCAGCGGCCACACCCTGGTAACCACGTCGGCTAGTGGGCTGGAACTGGTTGGGGGGAGGGGGGAGGGGGGGGGGGTTGTGAGTTAATCGTATCAGCCTGCTGGCAGTTGCTCAGCGCTGATAAGCAACGGCGTATTTGGCGAGGGTAGCGAGGCAGCGGTAGCGGCTATAGGAGTCAAGGTTATCATCGGCTAGACACTGCAACCCACTTTTTTCTGATCGTGGCGGTTTTTCCTTTCCATTCAGCTTAAGATAGTGTGTCCGAGAGAGTGCATCTGTGTTTGCGCGTGCGCTATGCACTTTAATATATCCTGTGCAACTAGTCAGGTAGGTACTATAAAGAAAATAACAAAAAAAAGAAAAAGGAGTTTGACAGTTTTATTAAAAATCGTCGTATATAACGTGATCATATTCTACGCTTGCTTAGTTTAGCTGCTAATATTCCGTGAAAGCCGCTCCAACCAAAGCTAAACCAAGGTTAAGTTTATTCTCGAACCCTACATTTACAGGTCATCACCTAGTGTAGGGTCCATTGGCAAGTTTTTTTAGTAGATAATTTATGTAGTAAAATTATAGTAAATTGTAATTGTAGTTTAATTCTCATTGAAAACCCAAGTCATTTTTGGTATTAAAGATTAGTCTATTATAAAAAAAAAGTTTGCTGGTAATTAAATTAATTGAAATTAATTTTTTACAAAGAAACTTTCTTAATTGATATATAATAATAATAATATTAATATTTAAATTAATAATATAATAAATATAAAAATAATATTTTATCAGAAAAAAACACCTTATCAGATTTTTTTTTTCTCTAATGTTTCTGCTTCATGGCAATCTGTTATTTAAACAATAAGCCACTTCTTTGTTTGATTGCTCAAGTTATGTTTTCGTTATTATCAGATTTTATAGATCAAACGAAGCCACGGGAAAACGCTCGTAGGTACATAACGGCAAAGTCCTCGCCCTGAAAAAATAAACAATCACTGGTTTATAATTTTAATCAAAACTACAATACTAAGTAGGTGACTAAAATTAAACTGGTATTTGTCTGTGTTATTATAATAATTGATCTTATACGATATTATTATATTTTACGATAGCAACACACATGTTTTTTTATATCAAACAATCATTATCTTAATTCAAATAATCCTTTAAAAAGCCACTTTTGATGCGTAAATAACATACATTACATAGTAGTGAGCTGATGGTGATAACTACATTCGTGAACTTGAAACTAAAGCTATGAGGGTTTCAGAAGAAGCCCCCAAAAAATTTAAACAGGTAAATTTTCTTTTTGTTATACTATGTCATGCCATTTCAAGATTATTTAAGAGAGATTACTTATTAGAGCAATATTTCAGACCCATGCTTGTTTATCATTTACATAATCCTTTACACTATAAAAGGACTTTTCTATAAGTTTACGATTTATATAAGATATTTTAGTATTCTATGAGTCTTAAGAATATCAAAGTACGAGACTAAACATTATTGTGTTTGTGCTTAAATAAAATATAAACATTGTATCAAAATGCAAGAGACAAAAATCTGCAGATAGTTTCATAATTTAAAAGCTTTACATAAGCGCTAGTTACCCACCTGTGAGAACATCAGAGAGCTTAAGGGAGCCCAAGTAAAAAGCTTTATATTCTGTTTATAAGCTTTTATACGTTACAGGAGCGGAAGACTTATTCCACCCCGAGTGAAATGCTCCACTATTAAATCCTACTGTTGAATTTATCCTCTAGTCTTCAAATAAACCCTTATTTTTAATTTTCAGGAGATGATGAATTTTCACAAGCTTTTCTCGCTTGTGAAGTCAACATCTGAGGATGATCCGGTGTCGAGTCGAAACGTGCGTAGAGGTTCTAGTGGAAGATTTTGTGTGGTGTCATATTATATAAATCTCCCGGTTGTCGGCGGAATATAGCAAATTATACTTGTTATTTATTGTTTATCATGGACTTCCGCAAAGTAACGCCTGCTTCCATTCATTAATTTTGACGACCTCGGCGGCGCAGTGCGTGCATTGTCTATGAAGTTGGCGGTACTGGGTTTGATTCCCAACTCGAGTCTGGTCTGGTCGGAGGCTTCAGCAATGGCTATTTACTACCCTACCGACAAAGACGTGTCGCCAAGCGAATTAGCGTTCCGGCCCAAACTCCCTTAGGAACCAATTTAGAAGTGTGGGTTTACCATACCCCTAACTTATTTATACAATAACAACAAGTAATTATAAAAGTGTTGATGCAAATTAAACCAGATTTTTTTAAAGGCCTCCAACTATTTATTTTATTAAAAAATAATACGAAAATCGCAAAAGAGGGTCAAATTGTCTACAGTCGTGGGGTATGACCTTATCCAGCATATTTAATTAGCTGGATAGAGGCACAGAGCGTTCTGGTGTTCTTCTTCCACATCTGCCCAATCACTAGGATTGCGAAACCAGTATGCCATTCCCTGGCGTGGACAGTACACTGTCTTCTGCCAGGGCCACCGCGGGCGGAGCTTCGTACAGCCTCCGCCCATCTGCCTTCCGATGTAGACACGGACCCTCGAACGACACATTTCAGAGGTTGTATATATACCCTGCCGACGAAAAAACTTTAATAGCGCGAGGTACGAAATCGATTTTCAGTTTAGATTCGAACCCGACCCACCCAAACTATTTAATTGTGCTGGAACATTTTTTGATATTTTCTACCCATTTTGAATTGCTTTTATCCCAATTTCGAATTCAAACAATGGATTAATTAAGTTTGCTAATGTTTGCGTCGCCAGAGCTAACCAGAGTTTTCGTTAAAACGTATGTGCGACAGAATATGGGTTCCCTCCCATAATCCTACATCCGCCTACGTAGTTCCGCCCTCATTCAACAGAGGGCGTCCTCTTGAATAAGCTCTTACGAAGAAAAGTACCTTTAAAATTGTCATGGCTAAGAAATAACAAAATGAAGTAGGGAAAGATATCACCAAAATGTTCCATGGCTAAATAATATGCACACTTGATACATCACCCGTCGCTGACGTAATCTGCCTTAAGTAGCCGTCCCGCCACACTTCGACGCGTGTTGTCCACAGCAAAACATTAAGCGACTGAGCTTGCCCGGCGACGTCGCCCGTGCACGCCATTTCACTGTCCGAAAAATTGTCGAAAGTTTAAACACCTACGTTAAACTATTTAGGCGTAAAAACTGGCAAACTACGAGTAGGAGTCATCCTGAAAGCTTCGTTTTCCGCTAGTCCATGCACTGGTAAATAAAAAATTAATATACCACAACGCCTAAAGTTTTCGATCAGTCCGTCCGTACTTACTGATTAAACACGAGATCTCAAAAACTATTGTACGTATAAAGCTATAATTTAGCAAGTAGATAGTTGATAGTTAAGAAATGTCAGTTAAGAAAGGATATTTGGAAATTCCACCCCTGGGGGGGTAAAATAGGGGTTGGAAATTTGTATGAAATTTCTTTGTTTTTAGAGTTAGAGACACAAAAATTTGCATTAAGATTAATAATAATAAATAAAAAACACGTACATAATTCTTTTTTAATATTACCTGTTAAGGGTGGTAAAAAAGAGGATGACAGTTTTTGCTTATTTTTTTATTATGAAGTCTACAAGCCAAAAATTTTGAAAATAGGTTTCTTTTAGGGCGTAAGTATAAGGTTAGAATTTTTTTAATCCAAATCTACCCCGAAGGGGGTAAAATAGGGGTTTGAAGTTTGTATGAAATTCCTATTTTTTTTTATTTAGAAACACGAAAATCGGCAATTTGACATTTGCCTGGAGCTTACTTTCTGAAGCAGGGCATTGGCCGCACGGGTAACCTCAATCTCAAGGGAAATCAGCAATTCTACGCAGACGAAGTCGCGGACAACAGCTAGTATAATAGTGCAATATAAAATAAAGATTGAAAATATAATCACAAACTAATCACATAACATATATCTAAGATAGGATACCTATAAATCGTTTTTAATTATTTTAGAATTAGAAGTGCAGAATTAATTAATTAATTATTTCAATCAATTCAAAAGTCAATTAGTACAATTATATAAGATGTCAATAATTTAACGTCTAAATTCAGTATATTTGTCATGAAATAGAACTATTTCTTTTGCATTTTTTAAAAACAACTTTTTAAGAATATCTGATATATAAAACTAAAAGGGAATGGTTTTACTAAAACGGTTATGTGGTTATATGGTCGTCTTTATGTTATATTGAGCAATATTATAGAAATGCAACGTTGTTTAAAGAATAAAATCAATTCATTGAATAATTTAAAAAAATACACACGACACTACACACGCTGATTTTTTTGTTATAAGTAGATAGGAATAGTGTGAATATCGACAATGACATTGCGTATGTGCAGACCTTAATCGTATTGGATATTCCATTCTTAGTCGACCTTAGATATTCTATCTACATACGCCTAACGGACTTTACGAGACTGGGGAAACGTTGTCAGAACTTTAACGGGATAACTGTTAATAGAGGTGGCAAAAGTTTTGAAGATTTAAGTCTTCAATATTTTGGCATGTAACTAGAAAGCATGTAACACCTTGACGACGACTTTTTGACGACCTCTGTGGCGCAGCGCGTGCCCTATAGCATAGTGACAAATAATAAAAATAAAATTAAGAACATAATTAGATAAAGATGGTCCTCATTCAATACACGTTCCTTTTTGACTTTATCGCTCAATTTTAATAATGTTATATTATGGCATTATGGTTACACAGTTCCTGACCTGACCATATTTTAACCTAAGCGAGGGAATACGTGGATACCTTAATATAAACCAAGTTACTCGCGGATATTGTAGCTTTCATCGGTGAATGAATGTTTGAGATCGGATGAGTAGTACCGCAGATTATCCCGTACGTCCAAACTCACAAACTTTACCTATTTACAATATTAGTGTAGATATGTAAACAGCAAGATAAAGTGGATAGTGCACTTTCCACCCGCTCGCCGTGGTTTGTTCAACTTTGCCTATATTCAGACCGTTTGAGATGGAATTAAAAAACGTACACTTCTGCAGGTTGCACTTTCATGTTCCGTTCATAAACTGAACTCTCATAGGAATGTTTAAATTGAAATTTCCATTCCTAAAAGTTTCGCAAAGTTAGAATTAATTGCCCTCGTTTTCTTCTATTTCAAATTGATTAGCTGAAGGTTAGGGGTAAGAGTTCACTCAGTACATGAAGTAACAGAGCTTTGGTAGATGTATATTACAATACAGATATATTATTGGTCAATAACTAACACTGAAAATCCATTTTTGGGCAAATCTATGATATAGATTGCGCATGTCATATATCATATGGCTAGATACTATATTTATGAATAATATGGCTTTTATCTGAATTTAATTACACTCGGTCTTACATCATTCTAGACTTTATAGGTAAATTTAATAAATGTACTTCCTCCTTCTTTTCTCCATCCAAAATCCTTTCTTGACTTATTATGTTAGGAGCTATACTTAGAGTATTTTAAAGTGATGAAATCTTGGATGCCTGATGGATGTTCCCCTCACTAGGTCGACGGCATCAAGTAAGTCGAACGGAGCCGCTGGACACAAGCGGCATAGACAATAGAATTTTAAAATGCTGTTAGTCATTTATAAAACACCTACTTTTTCCGATTTTATTAATATTAACTAAAAAAAGTCTCACGGTATGATGTTTGCAAAACATCGCTGTAATGTCATCAGAACCAATGGTAGTATTAAATTTTCGAAAAATTCTTATCTTCTTCTTATAAGAATACATCTATATAGCACAGTTTAAAAAAATCACCAATACTTACAAACTGAGTCCACATTTGGTGGTTTTGATAATTATTTGGTCCTATTAGCTTTATTTTGTACAATTACGATACGGAATTCTCGGTACGCAGTTTCCGCTCGCATCTGCCGGTATTTCAACCTTTGTGTTGTGCAGTATTTAAAATTTTGAACGGCCCTATTATTGTTGTAGTAGAGCTAAAAGAATAAGCCGGATTGATTAAGATTTATTTCAATTTTGTATCGTTTGCTAGTGTATGCTCTTGACTGCTTCGCTCCGTCTTTAATAGCCCCCCCAACGTTCCCCCCTTCCTTCTTTCAGATCCAGTTCCCACCTTAGGGCATTTCGGTGTTACATTTGAGCTTTCGCAATAGATCTATTTTCATCGAATGCATTACCCGACTGCGATGCGAAATAGCACTATTGTGTTTGTCTGCCTGGGCGGCGCTTTAGAGACCAACAGACAGGGCTGGTTTCGGTGATACTTACGAAGATGGATAGTAGTCAAAATTTAATATAACCACAACCAATAGCCATATTTAAAAAAAAAGCGACAAATGAACTGAGAGTTTTTTTTCTCTCTTTTTATGGCTTTACACAATTAGCCAATATCAAGTTTATAGTGATGGAGAATTGAAGTTAAGAAAAAAGGCGCCGCCACCTCTAACCTTTCCCAAATCAATACTTCTTAACTATTCATAAAACTTTATCAATAGGGGGAAATCTGACAGATAAGTAGATTTTTTTCTTATACATTTAATAAGTATTTTATTATTTGTATTACTTTTCATTAAAATAGTTTTAAGTGAGGATAAATATTAAATTGAGTAGGTAGCCCAGAATATTCAAACCCATTCCTTAACAGAAAACAAAGTCCTGGCCCAACCCGGAATCGAATCCTTGATCCGTAGTCGAACTACTTAGAGTGCTTACTAGATTAAAATGGCAGTGAAAGTCGATATAGGTCTTTAATTAATCAATTAAATCTAATCAAAATTTGGTTATACAAAAGGGCCGATCCCGAGCCCTGAGCCTACAATGAAATATAATCAATACCGCAAGGAGTAGGTGATAACTGCTGCACCCTTTAACTAACGCTCGAGCGTTGCAACGTGAACTTTGTAAACTTCCGAATAAACAAACTTTACATTCAAGTAAGCGTTAAGGTTAACACTTACTGCAATGACAGGTGTCATTTTATATGAAGCGAAATATTTTAAGGTTGGAAAGTTATTATAATTATATAATCACACTCCCAAGTAAAAATGTAACGCTATGAAATTATATTAAAACCATTCATAGACTATTGCTTGAGTTATTCTGACGCAAACTAAAGGAAATGGAATTTTTGTCGAGATAAAGACGAAACGTGCACCACACAAATATTAGCAAACTTATTTGTGCGGAAATTATTGTTGAATGGTGCGCCGCCTGATGAGGGTAGCAGTACTATATCACAGAAAATCACAGAATAAATTTCAACTAAAATATACATGACATGGATTTACCTTCGAAAAAATATTTTTATTGCGTACTTTACATCGATACTTAATTTATTCATTACCATAATATACAAATAATGCCGAAAACTTGAACCACGATTAAATTCGCTGCTTCACTAATCTTGAAGGAATTGTTACATAAACCTTATCAAATTTCATTGGTAGAGCTGAAAATATGTAACAAAAAATTAACCAATCAGATGCACTTTCGCTTTTAAGATATTTAGTTGTATCTGTTGAATTTGAACACATAAGAATATATAGGCAATCATTTAAATCTAATCATGATATAAACAACACAAACTAAAACTAAACTACTACGTATGTTTGTGTAAACTTTTCAAAGTTGTTTTCATTTAAGAATAAAGTTCTTTTAACCTAATATCCATGATCAATTTCTCGTAAGATTATTAAAAGATATATAATCAAATAGAGTCATACTCCTTTTATGGGGCTTATTAAAAATTTTAGAATGTTTGTGAAGTTTCTCCAGAGATCACGTACAGTTAAACGGAGTAAAGGGCGCTCTACAAAAAGGTGGAGCGACAACTTCCGGAAAGTGGCTAGCAGCGATGTGATGCAAAGGGCCGGAAATAGGAATAGTTGGCGCTCCTTAAGATCCAGTTCTCAGTTGTAAAGTGAACTTTTGAACTTTAGTCGTAAATTAATCTCAACACAAGTAAAAGAAGTCCAATCTGAATACAGGGTATAATATGAATGTATATAACAATTAATACAAGCACGTGTTTGTACCAACCTAACACCACAAACATACTTCAATTATGTCCATAGGAAGATAATAAAATTCATTAAAAATGCGATTGTAACAATCTTAACATTAGGAGTAAAAATAAACTTGTGTTGCACGCTACTAGACTGCATAAAATTAGAAATTAATTCAAAAAAATTGTATAAAGTTTTAACAAGTTACCAAATGAAATATCTGGGATGTCTCAAATAAGTTCAAAGTTTACATAAAACGCACACATAATATTGTATACATAAAAGTCCAATTATAGATCGGATTTCTCGGAAATTTCGCAGAATCATACTTTAGAGTGTCTGGAAGCTAGAATATTTTATTTCACAAACATCCAACTTTATAAGGGTTATATAGGTGTTAAAATATTGCAACACTTTTATATTCGACGATCTCCGTGGCGCAGCGTGTGCGTGTCGCATTTTACAGTTGGAGGGCTCGATGCCCGGCTCCAGTCTGGTCTGGAGGGACCACCAGTTACCACCCGACAAAGACATGTCGCCAAGCGATTTAGCGTTCCGGCACGATGTCGCGTAGAAACCAATTAGGTGTATAGGTTTATCATACCTCTAATAGGTTAGTCCACTACCATCTGGACTGCATCATCACTTACCATCAGGTGAGATTGCCGTCAAAGGCTTACTTGTAATGAATAAAAAAAAAATGCACTTTATCCAGTATTCATAACATGTTCATCATTAAAGTAAAAATTCATCTTTTAAGTCACTCAGATGACTGGCAGTAAAAACTACCGCGTCTAGCCTTTTGTCATTGGTTTTGATACATAAACTCACAGATACAAAACTGAAGCAATTAGTTGGTCGATATTCCGGTTGATTTATTAATTGCAATAATACAACAACATATAGCTCGGAGGGTCAAGAGGAGCTCGGGTGACAAGGTGCAAGAATAGCGACCTCTGACCGGAAAATGTGAGACATTAGCTGGATAGATGACATAAATCATTGAACTGCTGTAAGAATACAAACAGCATAATTTTCTTTCATCAGGGATTTTGATGTTAGCCTTGAAGGAACAGATAGTGATTCTGTTTTTTTTCGTACGAGTAAGTAATCTAATATGTATTTCCATTATAAATGCGATAGTTTCCAGGGATGGGATGTTTCTTGCCAATTTCGCCAGAACAGCTGAAAAGATCTGGATGACATTTGGCACAGAAAGGTTATATCTGGAATAGCACATGGTCTATTTTCTTTCCGGAAATAATATTCCTTCCTGTGGGATACATTTTCGATCAGAGCATCAGCTATCACACATACAAGTCAAAGCAGCCGGTATAAATTAAATAAAAGTACATTTGGATGGCTTACTAATTTTGGCTAGCTGTGATAGCCTAGTGGTTAGGACGTCAGCCTCCTAATCAGAGGTCGTGGTTTCGAAACCGGGCACGCACCTATAAATTTTCGGAGTTATGTGCGTTTTAAGCAATCAAAATATCACTTGCTTCAACGGTGAAGGAAAACATCGTGAGGAAACCTGCATGCCTGAGAGTTCTCCATAATGTTCTCAAAGGCGTGTGAAGTTTACCAATCCGCACACGGCCAGCGTGGTGGACTATGGCCAAACCCTTCTCATATTGAGAAGAGACCCGTGCTCTGTAGAGAGCCGAGAATGGGTTGATCATGATGATGATGACTAATTTTGTGGAGCTTACTAGACTGCACTAAGTGTTCATTTTTATTTCTGATGATGAGTGAATTAGTCTTATTTTCGTCTAAAATTTTGTCATATACTTATGAGCGTAGGTTATAACAATAAATGTTCTAATAGTTTGTATCAGTTATGCCCTGTTATTACTCATTCATCATCATCATCATGAACAACCCATTACTGGCTCACTACAGAGCACGGGTCTCCTCTCAATATGAGAAGGGTTTGGCCATAGTCCACCACGCTGGCCATGTGCGGATTTGCAGACTTCACACGCCTTTGAGAACATTATGGAGAACTCTCAGGCGTGCAGGTTTCCTCACGATGTTTTCATTCACCGTTGAAGCAAGTGATATTTAAATTTTTTTTTAAACGCACATAACTCCGAAAAGTTAGAGGTGCGTGCCCGGATTCGAACCGCCGACCTCTGATTAGGAGGCTGACGCCCTAACCACTAGGCTATCACCGCTTCAATTACTCATTATGTATCCCTAATTGTTTTGACTTTGATTTTGAGATTTGGAAAATTTAAGTTATAAATTAGAAGTTGATGATGATAATTTCATTCGTTAACTTAAAGCTAGGCTTAGGCTAGCGCGAACTGGTCTAACAGTTCGTAGAAAAGGCCTACACATCTCTTCCATAGTTCCCGACTTCATCCGTAAGTTCCGTTTCGGAAGAAGAAATGGAAGTGGTACGGAAATCTACGTAAGACGACGGAATAATATCGCGACAAAAGTTTTTTACTAGAATCGAAAGCTCCATGCATGAGAGAATTAATATCGCTAGGTAAAAAGTATTGATAAGTTGTTTTTAAACTTCACAAAGTTGCAAAGCTTCCATCGGCATGAATACCCTGCGCACTCACATGAGAGCAGAAAGTTGAACATGTTCACTGGTGCCAATATAAGAACTAAAAGAAATACAATACTTACCCGTGTCTAGGAATACAAATATAAGGGAATGTGAATTCATAACTTTCCTTTTTGTGTAATAAGATGAGTTCCCTTCGTGCAGAAATAATATGGACACTTTATTCTAAACTATTGACTTCGAGACGGCTTTAACTTGGACTACTACAAACTTTTCTATTTTCTTCTTTGGGAGGAAAAATTCCCTACAGACTTCTGGCTGGCAGCAAGGCGTGTCAGACATCCACGGACTAAAATAACCTCTTCCAGCTCCTCCGATTCGACACGGAACCGGTTAGCATTACTTCATGCTTGATTCTACAACCTGGAGATAGCCAGCGTGGCGTAACTTTTCTAGCTAGTGGGTTTCTCGTAATTAACTGCTTCATTACGAACTATTTCGTTGCTTTTTTTTGGAAGGTTTAGCTACGTATTACGTCTTGTAAAAATAAAATTGTATTGTGTTTTTTTTGAAAAAATATTTAAAAGTATTTTACATATACCGACAGTCCCAGTTACTATCACTAACTTGTGTATTATATTATGATGATAATAAATAAAGCCACTTGGAGATTTCAAGTTCTCTCCTCTCTCTCCCACATGAGAATGAAGGCCCGTCCCCGCCGTGGGACATTTATAAGCTGAGGATATTGAAATAACGAGCGCTTGTTTTATTTCGCTGGTTCAAAAGAGCATCAACAAAATTGCCTCACCACGTGTCCGTCGAGATGCCAGCCCCTAGAACCTTTCTGGCGACACAAAACGTGACGAGTAGTGACGAATACAAAGGACGCACGCTGTGAATGGATAAACCACTGATATGTGCGCCCGAGGCGTCGCCTTTCCGACCTACTACTGGTGGGAATATGGACGAACTGAAAGTGCTGAATGTAACTTCATAATTTATTCATTTGTTTTTATCGACTCTTGGTGGGAACATCCATTTTTAATTAAACGTACATTGGAAGTTGATTCCCCGCCTATCTGGCTATCGTGGGCTGATTGCTGTCAACCAAGAAAATCCTCGTAGCCCACCCGCCAATTAGACGTGGACTTTTGAAAGCGGATTAAAGACGGTAATGTTTTATGATAAATATGACAGCGGGTGGCAATGGTGCAGATATTAGGGCCCTTAAATAGTATTACCAATTGTGTGAATTATTTTTATTACCATACAAGTCAGCCCTTGACTACAATCTCATCTGGTGGTAAGTGATGTTGCAGACTAGGATGGTAGCAAGCTAACTCGCCAGGGGTATGGTTCTAATCGTTTTTTACATGACATTACGTAGGAACGTTTTATCGTTTGCTGGCGAGTCTTTGTTGGTAAATTGGTAACTAGGCACGGCCGAAGTCTCCCACCAAGTCAGACCAGACAGAATTTAGAAATGATTAATTTCTAAACACGACTTGAATGAAAAAAAATATCCCGGTTAAAGTTTGATAGTGGAATGTTATCTTGTACATTATCTGTGAACCTGAGACCAGTAACTGCAGAGACCTAGGCGAGGAGAAGATTTTACCTGGCATGGCAGTGATCGTACCTTTCTTATACTCTTTGCCTTGCCTACTCATAAAGTTTGTCCCAGTTGAAGCGCGGGCCTTGTGAATTATAATTTAAAAGGTTCTATTGTTACACAAACATAATGAATTGATAAGTTTCATTTTAACTCTTTAAAAAATATTAGTGTTCTTTTTTTCACGCAATCTACCAAAAAATATTATTTATTGTAGAATTTATTTTGTTTAATAGGGTGAACTCCGATTTCTCCCTGACATTCACATGTAGGAATCAGAAAGAGATTCCCAAATTCTATGTTATATAGATTATATTTCTGAATCTTTGTCAGACGCTATTCCAATTTCATTTCTTGTCTACAATAAAAAATATATATATTTTTAAGAAATAATGTGTGTAACTGAAATTCTAATGTTTTTATTTAATTACGCCTTATTAAACCCTACGATAATTTTCTCCCAAAATTGTGTGTCACAGTCACAGTGAAGCGCTTACAAAACACAAACACGAAATACTTTTCTATGAAGCTTTATATCTTCGGTATGCTCTATATCAATGGAATGCCTTTCATCCCAGCTCCAACAAGTGCATAGCATCCCCCGCACCCCTCCCCTCCGGTCCCTTCCCTCCCCCGCTCACCCCTCGCGGCCAGTCACCGGGCGCGAAGGCTTACCTGCGCGAGCGCCGATCCACGATGCAGCCTCAGAAAACCGCTACTAAACAGTCAATGAGTAATAAAATAGACGTGACAATGTCATATTTTGTATTTTCTGCCTATTATTTTACCCGACTGTTGACAATGATTTTTGCTGTTGTCTAATATGGTCACGTTTTGACAAAATGAGGTGACACTGTTTTCGTAAAAAATATTTTACGCTTCGTAAGGTATAAAAATCATTAGTGACGTTTGGCGGAAATCCCTAGTACATTGGTAAAGATATGAGTTCCAAACCAGCCCTGGTGTAAGAAGAAGCCCGCAAGATTTTAATTATTTAAAGCTGGTTTATATTTTTGTTATCACCATATCATATTGTCATTTAAAAAGATTGCTCCCAGTTGTATTCATAGATAACGTTTTCTAGTTTGATAGGACTTTGATTACGTTTAATATTATTTTTAAACTCATTGAGTGCCTACTCAAATATATTCTCCGTTAGTTTATTGTAAAATTGTATAGCAATTTCCTTTAAACGAATTACTAATTTTGAATAGCCTAGTAACCTGCAAGCTTAGCAATTTCTATGTTGGTCATATGACGAGTCTTTTCCACCGCATAGATAGAAGAACTAAGTCTGCTCTATAAATAACGACTATATAAAATGCCATATCCCTAACAGGTTAACCCGCTAGCATCTTAGGCTGTCGTAACATAACTTACCACCAGGTGGAATTGGGACAGGACTAACTGTAGTGGAATAGAATACAACAAGCGTTCGTATCATGGCGAAAATGGCAAAAGATTTCAAGCAAGAATAACTTCATTGAACTTGACGTCACGGTGGATCGATTAGTAGCGACACTTTTAACTATCTCAACTTGCGAAGTAGCTGGCGCACATAGTCCAGAGTAGCTGGTGTAGATACCACTAAAATACTGTACGATTGTCAATAGCAAAGAGCCCTCACCTCGAAAACAAGCCGCCAAATGCGAATAAAAACACGGACTGCAGTAAGTTACGTCCATCTAAATTAACTTCTAAAATAGCCAGCGACCTAAAACAATAGCTGCATTACACTAAAGTAGGTGATGTAAAACTGAAACTTTAGCTAGTAGCTGAAAATCCAAATCATCTGAAAATAACAGTCTCTATTCTAAAATGCACGACTAAAAAACTACGAACAAGAAATTGAGATCGCTTTTATGCGAACAAAATACATTTTTTTTAACCTAAGACTCCTTGACAGGTACCAATCAAATTTATTTTTAGACGAGAAAAGGGATCATAACAATTTCAGTATTGCCTATTCGTTACACGGGTGAATAGGGCTTATTAGATGAAATTCTACCAATTACCTAAAATATATCATATTTAATGACGCGCTCTCATAATTATTACAAAAAGAGGTATAGGTACAGCTTTCTGTCCACGTGTACACTAAACAAAATATTGAGAACAAAAATTTATAAATAAGTAACTTGATAACAATGACTTTAGTGACTACCTGACTCTTGGCCACCAGCGAAATAGAGAAGATCCTATCACTACATTTTGGATCAATATTCAATCTTCAACGCTGTATTAAAAAAGCTAGTTTAACTTGCAATAAAAAAAAAAAAGAAGTTAAACTTTTATACAGGTGATACTCGTAATCTTAGCATTAATAATAAAACAACAAGCATTTAGAGGAGTGATCCAAATCGTTTTTTACCTGTAATTTATGTTACCTCACCTTGAATTCGCAGCTGTTGGCATTGAAAAAATTGTTTTTATAAGTGGAGACAATCTATTGATTTACTTAAGACAAGCTATGCCTCGTAGTTTCACCCGCGTCAACAGTGGGTCGCAGCTTTATGCTATATAACCTACAAACTTTGTGCCAAACACATTCTCTTAAATGGATTGGTAGTCCTAAAATAACAACATGCAATATGCAATATGATTAAAAATTCAATTCTAAATAGCTTCATGTAAACCTAATACAGGTAATTTACGAGTATGAGGGGTTCATACCATATAATATATTTTCCATTGTTTTAATTCGTGATATGCGGTTGATAACTACATTCGTTAACTTAAAACTAAAGCTAATTTGGTTATAAACGCACCCAGGTTTAAAAAGAAAACATTTTTTTTTTAATATCACAATCTCACATATTCAATAATAAATTATAACTAGCTGAAGTTAGAGCAATTTACGCCGAAGCTTTTTAATCGTTTATGTCATATTTAATGTCGTAATAGGATTTTTCTAAATGCTTACCTTTTGTACAAACTTTAGCTTATCTCAACATCTTCAAGATTTCAATTGTTTGATTTTGAGTTGTTCTAAAATAAATTATCCTTTCAATTATTTACTAATAAGGTGCAGCGTAATAAACGGCACTACAAGTTGTGTTTACTTCTAATGTTCAGCGTATTAAAGTCAATTTTCTTCTTGAATTTTAAATATGTTTATGCAAATAATCATTCATTTCAAGTTATTTCTGACAACTGAGTAGGCTGTGCGCGCAAAACAACCCCACGTAATGGGGATTCAATTACCCATCATTTGTAAACCTCAATCACGTAAACATTGACCGTCGCAAATGACCGCTGGAGTTACCTCACCTCCTGCCAGTTTTACCTTACCTCACACTTGACTTATTAATTAACATTTAATATTATTTGAATGCTCTTTTTAAGCAATTATTTATCAAATCAGTTTTCTTAAGTCAGGGGTCTGTTATTTTCTGCTGAGGGTTGTCTGTCAAAGGACAGAGGTGGTGGTGCTGGCGACGTAGCTGGTGATCCATATCTTAAATGATATCCATCAGATCTTCACGACGATCGGGTGAAATCTAACAAATGTCAAGGAATAATCTAGTTTTATTGTTATTAGTATTTGTAATTAGCTTGGTCTACAGTATATTCATATCGTTCATTAATATTTAAAAATGCAGACGTTAATTATTTTCAAAAAAATTTGATGACCTCCGTGTGCGCGCTGTCGCTGTTATAAAGTTTGAGGTTCTGGGTTCGATTCCCGGCTCGAGTCTGGTCTGGTGGGAGGCTTCGGCTGTGGATAGTTACCGACAAAGACGTGTGGTCAAGCGATTTAGCGTTCCGGCACGATGTCGTGTAGAAACCAATTAGGAGTATGGGTTTACCATACCCCTAATAGGTTAGCTCGCTACCATCTTAGACCGCATCATCACTTACCATCAGGTGAGATGCCGTCAAGGGCTAAGTTGTGGTGTATAAAAAAAAAAAGAATTTACAGAAGGATCGACTAATAAAATATTTTCATGATACTGCTATTGAATATTATTATTGCAATACTTTTATACATCAATAAGAAATAGCGTTCTAAAAACTACCTCAGAGATTTGCACTGCCTTCTAAAATGGAAGGGCATGGGTTCGATTACCTGGCTAGAGACAGTTTGAGAGTATAAATTTCGAAGCATACCACTGGTCTAAAAGTCTTCAGCTGGTTACCGATATTGGCAATGCTGGCCAAGTGGTTTAGCGCTACAGTATAGAAGTGACGATATGTAAAACCGATTAAGGTTCAAAAATCACACAGTTCAGTTCTAGAACAGCGTGCTTACGACTTTGACATCGTCGTCAAAAACAATAGCTTTTGTTAATTTACGTTACATCTATTCTCCAGAAAATATTTGTGGTCCATGATTACCCTAGCCGGATGATGTGATATTAATATAATTGTTACACAAATTAACATACAATTAAACGTTATTGATTCATATTGCACAGATTTGTAACTTAATATAATTATTAGAAATCAAAGTCAAAGACTAAGGAGGGTTTACGTGAGTGAAGTTATCAACACGGACACAGGTGAGTTGTGTATCAAGCCAGATTGATAAAATATACTCTAGGACGTGAGTTCCAGTGCATCACGTGCAGTCCCCGCGGTAACACTCGTCGGCTGCTATATCACGCCGCTATTTTGCGAACGCGTCTCCGTTTACCGGCCCTACTCAAATAATGTCCTTCATTTTTATATTTATATTAAACTAAGAGCAAATATTGTAGAGTAAAATAATGTGTTTTTTCATTTAAAATATTTCCAAATCGAAATCTTTAAACTTTGTAGGTTCCTAAATATGATCTCAGTAATTAAAATTTAAATAGTTTGGATTTGAACGGTGGCGTTAGGATAGGTAGGAACTGCGTGCAGAGCGGGCGCAGCGTCTGTGGCAGTAGTCTGTGTCCGCGGGCCCGGAGGTCGGCAGCGGCGCGGAGTTCAGTCGTCAGTCGTGCTTCGCGTGCTGGGCAGTGGGGCCACAGACTTGCTGCGCGTACGGTGACCAAATGTGCTCAGCCCCGCGACTGTGCCGTTAAATACGAACTAGCATGTGCCGTTAAAAGTGACCGTGTGACAATGTTCGCGGCGGTCCTCCTCTTGCTGGTGTCCGGCTGCACAGCTGACATCCACGAAAGAGGTAACACTACGAACTTTTTAAAACCATCCCTTAGTTCCCTGCTTAACTTAATGTCACTTATTTATAAGCGTTTCGAATAATCGCCATCTCCCGATGCAGGGAGTTCGTCGCGCGAAACTTTTTTGCGCAACTTTTTCATAAAGGATATTATTTAAGTGCTTTTACATTAAGTGCACGAGTAGACTCAGTGTAAAAAGTAACAATTATTTCGCAGTGTACGAAACTTTAGTTGAACCACGTTCAGTTTGTAGGTACCTACTTATTTTTTCTTTATTCGGCAACAAGTTACTTAGCGCTTCACTGAGATCTCACCTGTTTGTAGGCGATGCGGTCAAATATGCGGACTTAACTTGTAGAGCCTTTCTTATGATTTATGAGTGACAAATATTTTGAGATTCCAATCAAATAATTGGGTAGTGTTATCAAATAATATCTGGGACAATTTTGGGTTAATTGAAGCTTTTAAAGCTAAAGCATAAGTTTAATCATCTCAGTTTATCAAAACAAAAACAGCGAAACTAGACTTGGTAACATATCCGGTTCTTAACCTATCGTTCTTCTGATTATTTGGATATCGGGAAAAACTATAGTTAACCTTTCGGTGACTATTTTAGTGCTACGGTTTTTTTTCTATCTTTTATTAATAGCTCTACGATTCACATGTAAATTTCGGTTTACTACCAACCTATATTTATAGGAATAATGTGACTAAAATACATCCACTTATTAATTCACGCGCAGCATGAAACTGTTACCTAACGGTAGAAAAGCTAATGTTTTGTTTGCAAAAAAAAATCAAGCGAACCCTCCCACACTTTGCGATAAAAAAGTCTAATTTATGAAACTTTTAAATTCGTTTTATTTAGACCATTTGATATAATATATATATTTAAGGATAACTCAGCTAGAAACAGGTAGGTACCAAACGTATCTACCAAAGTATAAAAAAAGCCTACAATACCCCCTAAGTAGCAAATTAGCACTCGAGTGTACCTCATTAATGTTCTCTTGTTCATTCTCTCATCATCATAAATTTTTAATATGCTTATGAAAAAAATATAATTTTATCGTTAAGCCGTTATTCTTTTAAATGTCGTAATTATTATACAATACTCGGAGCGAGCGGACTAACTGCTGATAGATAACTATTTTATAAGTGCCGGTTTTTGTTTTGTGACGTCGATCATATAGAAACATTCATATTTGTCTGATATAACGACACTATATTCACCGAAACCTATCGACCCATTCAATCTTATTAATAAACAATCATGAACAACCCATTCACGGCTCACTACAGAGCACGGGTCTTCACTCAATATGAGGAGGGTTTGGCCATAGTCCACCACGCTGGCCATGTACGGATTGGCAGACTTAACACGCCTTTGAGAACATTATGGAGAACTTTCAAGCGTGCAGGTTTCATCACGATGTTTTCCGAAAAGTTATAGGTGCGTATCCGGGTTCGAACCCGCGACCTCTGATTAGGAGGCTGACGTCTTCACCACTAGGCTATCACAGCTCTCCCATATACTAATAAACAATGGTACCGATTAATGTGTACAGAAATCTCTAAGCTTAAATATAGTGATGGGTCTTAAAACAGGTTTCTAGAGGTAGAGTATTAGGCGTTAATTCCACGCAGTCTGCACCAAAGGTCTACAGGGCCGGGCTTTGTCGTGCCGAGAGGAGGCATTAAGCTGCGTGCGATACATAACATTCTAGAGTATAAAGAGATGCTGCAAGAGTCCGATTAATGATGATATAACTTATATTTATAATTACGTAGCTCAGCCAGGGACCACGCGCGCCGTACATCTGTCTGTATGTCACAGCCAAGTGGCTTGGTGTAAATTGAGATAGTCAATAATGATGATGACGATGGCAATAATTTTTTTCTCTCTAGCCAAGTGTGACGGTTTCTTATCAATGTTTGTTTATTTTCCTCGAACTGTTGCCGTTTTGTTTACAAATTATATCGTCATGACATCCTTATTATGTTCATAAGTATTTGTCTGCTATTAACTGAGATTTTTTTAACGTGGGAAGTGGCAGACTCGTACTATATTTACATAATCCGAGGAAAATTCAAATTGCTCTTCCTCTTCTCATCATCATCATAAGCTTTTACGTACGCACTGTTTGAGGCACGGTGATGGACGCCGAAAATTTCCCGACTCCGGTCGTTAAATGGGATTTTTTTACATACAACCTAATACATTCAAAACCTTAACCCAACCCAATAATCCTCGCGATCCTTATTCGAAAATGCCAACTAGAAGATTCCTACTAGAACCTTTTAAATAATCTACCCATTCCAAAACCTTTAGAGAGCAGATAAAAATTATGGAGCGCCATCCTTATCAATAGGTAAGAAATGAAATGAAATGAAAATACACTTTATTGCACGCCATACAAAAGAAGAAATACAAGACAACAAAGGAACTCACACACACAAAAACTAAAATAGGTGCAACAGGCGGCCTTCTCGCTAAAGAGCGATCTCTACCAGGCAACCTAGCCCAGGTTAATATACAAAGAAACGCAGGGTTAGAGTGTACAATTATAAATTATAAAAGGTCAAATATATATTGTACGCCTAAAAATATAATTAAATGTACTATAACATTTTACATTACAATATATTATACATATATAAAAACACTAATGAAATAAAATATATATATGTATTTAAATAAAATTTATATAAGTATATATTTAAGAAAATCATTATCAGGGTAGGGCCCCTGCACGCATTTGCGCAGGATGGATGATGTTTTGAAAAGTTAGAGTTGCGTGCCGGGAATCGAACGTGGACTCCCCAGAAAGAGAGGCCGAAGTCCTAAGCACTAAGCTGTCACCACTTCGTTTCGATTTTGGATTATATTGATTATTAATTTTAGGAGTAAGTCCGATTCTTCCGAGTAAGTTGTTCTTTAATATAATTCTGATTCACACGGTTCGCTCTAAGGTGTGGAGAAATAATAATTGCATGCAGATATTTGGAATATTTCGCCGAAGACATTTTTTCTAGCGCTCGAAACCTGTCTTTGAGTGAGCTAGGTAGTTATGAATCCCATGCATACATTAGTGTTGTAAATCTCCTGGCAGCCTCCGTGGCGCAGTGCGTGCGCCGCTATATTATGAACTGAGAGGTCCCGGGTACGATTCCGTCATACCGCCAAGCGAGTATATATATATCATAACGTTACGGTATGATGCCGCCTATAAGCCGATCAGCAGGATGGGTTCAGCCGGCAACGCATGGGTGGCTACTATGGTCCTCCATGTCCTACGGTCATCGATCGACGATCACCACATAGCATCAGGCGACCTTTCTGCTTGTTTGCTCCCGATGTATGTATATTAAAAAAAACATCGTCAGCAACTCTGTTTGTCTGCGATCTTTTCAGGCCGTTGGACTTCTACACATATATATATATATATATATATATATATGTGTGTAAACCAATACCAGAAAATCTATTATATATGTGCAAAGGTGGCCTTATCGCTTGAAGCGATATATTACGAAGTCGGGTTACATTTAACAGTCATATAGACATAACTTTACTGTCTAGGTTAAATGTGGAACCCGGAATAGAAGTACTGCACGTTCACATGCGTTACCCGAATTTCATAGTTTTTTAGGGTGTTAAATGAACGTGGCATCATCTCTGAGCTCGGTATACGATTTTTTGTCACAGTTTAACAGACAGCCTTTGGCGAGTTTTTTTGTATGATCTCAATGACAAATCAATGTCTATACCTCCCTAACACTACCTCCGCACAACACACGAAATGGACCCTGATATTTTTAATTGATGCCATTATGAAGTGAATACACTACGACAATTATAATTATTAAAAGGAACAATAAAGAGTAATTGGAACGGTGATAGCCTAGTGGTTAGGGCGTCAGCCTCCTAATCAGAGGTCGGCGGTTCTAATCCGGGCACGCACCTCTAACTTTTCGGAGTTATGTGCGTTTTTAAAAATTAAAATATCGCTTGCTTCAACGGTGAAGGAAAACATCGTGAGGAAACCTGCACGCCTGAGAGTTCTCCACAATGTTCTCAAAGACGTGCGGATTGGCAGACTTCAGTCTGCCAATCCGCACATGGCCAGCGTGGTGGACTATGGCCAAACCCTTCTCATACTGAGAGGAGACCCGTGCTCTGTAGTGAGCCGTTAATGGGTTGTTCATGATGATGATGATGATGGAACTATATAGGGTATATCATAAGGAAACCATTTGTACCGTCGAATTATCTTTATTTATAACAAAATAAATAATTTACACGGTAGACGGGGTATTCACGGAGGTACCTCCGTGGCGCAGTGCGTGCGCTGTCGCATTATAAAGTTGGAAGTCCTGGGTTCGATTCCCGGCCTGAGTTTGTTCTCGAGGTAGGCTTCAGCCGTGGCTAATTACCACCCTATCGACAAAGACGTGTCGCAAAGCGATTTAGCGTTCCGGCACGATGTCGCGTAGAAACCAATTAGGATTATGGGTTTACCATACCCCTAACAGGTTAGCCCAATACCATCCTAGATTGCATCATTTATTACCAGCAGGTGATATAGCCCTCAAGGGTTGACTTGTAGTGTATCAAAAAAAAAAGTTTTACGTTTGGTTAAGTATTTAATACAGAAAAATTCAATTCAAATTCAAAAATGTTTTATTAATTTTAACCTAGTACAGGGATCTATGTAGCGTAAAACTTAATTAGCACAGTGTAAACTTTGTGTCTAAATAATTCTTAGCGGACCAAGGACGTGAAGCCAGGACCTTGCAATCTGTAGCTGAGCATTGTAACCACTGGACCATCTAGGCAGCTGTTAAACAAATGTTTTATTACGCATTTCGTCTGCCGACGGGTGCGTCTCGCAGAGAAAAATAATTATATCCGAATCAGGAATCACAATTGACATTACGCATTACTACACTAATTCGTACTGAGATATGAATTACATTTGAACGTTTTGGTGGATCATCTCGCCTGTGTGGTCTGAGATCTGTGGCCAGTATCAGTAGGACTTTTGTGGCTGATGATCGTGGTCGTTCAGCGTCCTAAATTAGACAGATTCATTCATTTGAAGCGGTGATAGCCCAGTGGTTAGGGCGTCAGCCTCCTAATCAGAGGTCGGCGGTTCGAATCCCGGCACGCACCTCTAACTTTTCGGAGCTATGTGCGTTTTTAAAACAATTAAAAATATCACTTGCTTCAACGTTGAAGGAAAACATCGTGAGGAAACCTGCACGCCTGAGAGTTCTCCAAAATGTTCTCAAAGGCGTATGAAGTCTGCCAATCCGCACATGGCCGTGGTGGACTATGGCCAAAACCTTCTCATATCGAGACGAGACCCGTGCTCTGTAGTGAGCCGGTAATGGGTTGCTCATGATGATGATGATGATTCATTTGTAATAATTCATAAGCTATATTCAATGTAGCTATCCGAGGTGACAGGTGACAATTACCATACAAAATTAGCATTAACGATTTTCTAATGATCGTATATACCTTGAATTTAACCAAATGTTCTTGATACAATCACTAAAGCGACGAAACGAAACAAAGAATTCCTTTAATTATTTAGTTCTTCTGATATACACACCTGCGAGTTTTTATTATTATATAGAAATATAGATTATTAGGCACCTATTAACAATTTCCAGTTTTTATGGAGGGCATCATAATGGGAATTTGAAGTTTACTTTTAGGCAATAAAGTATATGATCCGAAATAGATATAAAGGCAGCCTTATTCCACAGCGCGGTGATGACTATGTTGAACGCGCAAAAACAAAAACGTTTTCTTTCTTTCAAACCACAATCGTTAACGTGAAACTAGTTTCCAAACATGCTCGTATTTCCCGGAACTAGTGACTAGACTTCAATATCTAATGAAAACTCATTAAAAATGTCAGGCCAAATTGACAGTAATTGATGGAATAGAAGGTCACCCGTTGCCATACATTTTGTATGAAGACCGTCACAGCCTTTTTCACGGTCACAAGGAGACCTTTGTTTGCCGATAAATCTTGGTTAGTTACCGGTCACTATTCCGCTTCGCTTAGCCAGTCAATTCAACCGGTCGGCAAAGGCTGACAGCCAAGCGATTTAGCGTATTGGTACGAAGAATTTTCCCCGATTTCTTACAACACTGGGCATTTTTTTTTTATATATACAAAGCGAGCAAACGAGCAGGCGGGTCACCTGATGGTAAGTGATTACCGCCGCCCATGAACATTTGCAGCACCAGAGGAATCGCCAATGCGTTGCTGGCCCTTGAGCAATTTGTTAATCCGCCCTTTGAAGATCCCCATATTATAGCCATTAGGGAACACAGAAGATGGAAGCTGGTTCCACAATTTGCAGGTTCGTGGCAGAAATGACCTGGAATAGCGGGCATGGACTAATCTTATAAGAGGTTTCGGCCGTGGCTATTTAACACTCTATCCGCTATTACAGTCAAGCCATTTAGTGTCTCAATTAGCCATTTAGCGTTCCGGTATGATGCGCGTGGAAACCGATTAGGGGAATAGCATGCTTCAGCATTCATCGCTTACCACGACCTTGCCAATCAAGTGCTTACATGCAGTGCGTTCAAAAATTATTACCCAATTTCTTACTCTGCCGCAACCAATCTGGGTTCAGCCGCCTCAGACAATCCGGAGAAAATGCTAACACTATCGTGCTGATATGATAAAAAAAAATTACTTTATTTCTCAAGGTTAAATGTCTTCCATCTTCCTATCTTCAAGATGAAATCGAATCAAATATCTACTTTGATAAAAAAATGGAAATGAAAATAATGCGCCGACTTAAAAGCTTTTCCGTTTCAAAGCGAGGCTCTAGTTCAGGGGGAAGCTCTAGTAATTCTAGTTAGGAAGGTGGACAATGTGATTGAGGCGAGCTTAGTGTTTTACTAGAAATATAATTTTAGAATAGTGTAAGATGTCATATTTAAATCGGTAACGGTAAAAGGTACTCGTATATAATATTTTTTTATTCTTTATTTGTACACCACATATAAAAAGAAATAATAAGAAAAACAAAAACAAGAAGAAGCAGGATACAAAGGCGGCCTTATCGCTTAGTAGCGATCTCTGCCAGGAAACGTTAGGATTAGGAAAATAAATAAAAAAGAAGAAGAAAGTAAGTGACGTAATATATTTTCCAAAACCTGCATACGAATAACTACATACTAATACATAAACCAGATTACATTAATAACACAATACCGTAATAAACATTAAATAAATATACTATATATACCTTCTAATATAAATAAAAATAAAATCGTAAGTAATTTTTATATGTTTTTTTTTTAATATTTTATTTCGACCGATGTATAAAAAGGAAATAATGGTGTTGAAGACTATTCGAGCCTTTGACTTGAGTCAATGTTGCTTATTCCCATGGTATTTATTTTAAGTCTTACGTACGTGGACGAAGTCGCGGCCAACAGCTAGTATGTCAGTAAAGTTGTCGGCACTCGGTTTTTCTCGATTTCTCTTCCGTCCCACTATAAAACGACTTCTGTACTAGGAAAACTGCGCGTTAATTGGTATCCAACTTGTCTGGGACACTTACAGTGCATTTCTATAAACTGTACGCGTAAGGGCCCACATAGGTGAATTAAGTTATATTTAGTTCTATTATTACTTTTTGAATTAAATAGTTTTTTACCTTCCTTATCTATTAACCTTATGGGGGGGGGGGGGGGGTAAATAAAGCTATAACAAATGAATAATTGGACTGCTGAGATATATATATAACTCTTAACAAAATGGTAAGGGCGTATAATAATTTTCCATTTTCCACCCAAGCTTAATTGGCAGAGCAGTCAGTCCGCGATTTCTCGAGATATGTGGGTTCAATTCCTGAAGGTTCTTAAATATTCTCCTGTATAATATTATCATAGCATGAATTAATAGAGAGCGTAATATAATCATCATCATCATCGCCATCACCATCCGCAGCCTTTGTGCCACTGATGGGTCAAAACCCTCCTCATTTATAGGAGAATAGGATTAGTTTAAAGCCATAATGGTATCACTATATTGTAAACTAAATTTATTGCTTCATCAAGTTAGTGTTGGAACTGGACCAACGGCCGACACTAAGCTAAAGTGGCTGAACTAAGAGTATTGCTGTCTTTTTACACTGGGAAAATTGTAAAAGAAGAGCATTCCTTCTAGGACGAGATCTGTAAAGCACGCTCGGTCTAACCTCTGACTTAAGATAAAGATAAAACGAGAACTAATGTTGGTCACATAACGTTGTCTCTTTGTATTAACTGTTCTTTAAGTTAGAGGTAAGTTAAGCTTGGCTTAGGGATGTCGGCCTTAGACCTCTTAAAGGCAAATAAGAATTTATTCAATTATATATAACAACTAAAACAATGTAACTGTATTATAAACACTTAAAAACTCACACCGTCCGACCCCCCCGTTATCCCAAACGTCGCCTAAGCCGAGGTTCGGCCTCAAAGGAGGCGCCCTTAGGCAGTCGTTCCCATAGTTTCTTCGAGCCCTAGGGCTCAAAATTTCTTCTGGCAGAGCTTCTTTCCAAAGCTCGCCAAACAGCCCGGTTACGCTGTGGCAACCAATAGGGTTTGTACAGCTAATAGACAGTCCGAAAAAAAAAAAAAATTAAAAACTTAAGATAAACCTTAAATTGAACCTAAAACTAAAACTATAACTAAAATATATTATTAAAAGGAGGCAAGGTTCCGAAGATACTGGCAGCGTTTCCCCTTTGGATTGCAAGACTAATTCGTTGTCCGAGGTAGCTGGCAGCTCTTCGGTCTCCTGTGATGTCGACTAACCTTTTTGCTATTTCCACCTTTTACCTCTTAAATAAGTTTAGTTGAGAGAACAGAATTAGTACTAATATCACTAACTTAAAGCCAGGAAATGGAACTCCCGACCCGTTGTACGGTGTGCTAACTACTAAAACTTTTTTGTTATTCTACTACAAGTAAGCACTTGATTTAAGGAATCTCGAAATCGGAACGCTCGGTTTCTACACGGTACCGTATCGACAGGTGTTGAAGCCTTCTTTTACCAGAAATGCTGAGACATCAAAATCGAAAGATCTACCTTTCACCACAAAGCACAACCGTCATACTACATCGTTTTTTATCACCTTTGAAGCGAAATATGAATCAATCTCATATTTCGCTTCAAAGGTGGGCGCCTATTCAAAGTTCAGTACACAGTTAGAGACGGCCCCCGATTGAGAGCCAACACACCCCCTCGACCCCCCGGAATGTCGTGCTGTATCCTGCACAGTTACACACTCGTCTAGGTGTCATATTCGAAAGACGACAAGGATGGCAAAAGTTTTATGCAAAGATACAAGTATTTAATATTTCAGGTTGAAGAGAGTGATATTTTAATTGCTTAAAAACGCACATAACTCCGAAAAGTTAAGGGTGCGTGCCCGGGTTCGATGTCGCTCTGATTGAGAAACGGACCTCCTAACCACTGGGCTATCACAGCTTAACTATATTAATTGAATTCAATTTCGCCGGAGACTACTCCAGCGTCCTCGATATATCCATTGAGACAGTGTGGTGCATTCAATTAAAATACCAAACGATAGCAAGTTAGTTTATAATTCACGTTTGACGTAAACGAAAATATGTAATGTAAACAGGTTTTTGGGGGTTTTAATTAGTAGATTATTTTCGACTGTTTCTGCATCACCAGTATTTAGTTGAGACCTTTTTTATACACTACAAGTTAGCCCTTTACGGCTATCTCAACTGGTGGTAAGTGATGATGCAGTCTAGGATGGCAGCGGGCTAACCTGTTAGGGGTATGGTAAAACCACACTCCAAATTGGTTTCTACGCGACATGGTGCCGCAACGCTTATTTGCTTTGCGACACGTCTTTGTCGGTAGGGTGGTAACTAGCCACGGCCGAAGGCTCCCACCAAACCAGACACGAGCGGGGAATCGAACCCAGGACCTCCAACTTTATAATACGACAGCGCACGCGCTGCGCCACGGAGATCGTCAAAAAATAAAGAAATATAATTATGTAAGTTTAAAATGCTCAACGTATTCCTGCATACGAGTTGTTATAGGCTGGTATGTGTGTGTATTAACGAAGAGGTGATAGCCTAGTGGTTAGGGCGTCAGCCTCCTAATCAGAGGTCGGCGGTTCGGGCACGCACCTCTAACTTTTCGGAGTTATGTGCGTTTTTAAACAATTAAAAATATCACTTGCTTCAAACGGTGAAGGAAAACATCGTGAGGAAACCTGCACGCCTGAGAGTTCTCCATAATGTTCTCAAAGGCGTGTGAAGTCTGCCAACCCGCACATGGCCAGCGTGGTGGACTATGGCCAAACCCTTCTCATATTGAGAGGAGACCCGTGCTCTGTAGTGAGCCGGTAATGGGTTGATCATGATGAGGATGGTGTGTTCAATTTGATCCGGATCAATGCAGTCGGTAAAGCAACTGCTATAGCACACACATTTTTCACATTTCTAATATTATTTTAGAGGATATGCTGGCCTTTTATTGTATATGAATATTTTTTGCGGTAATTGTTATTGGTCGAGTACGCACGCATCCTGGAGGCGAAGCGGGCATCGAATCCGCACAAAAACACGAACACTCGTGTATCCCGGGATGTGACGGGGGTGTCTTGTGATTTTTTCCCCACTACACATGCTCGCTGTTTAGGTGCCTAACCCGCGACGACTTCCGTTTTAATTCAAACACCGGAAGTTGGTAAGCATAGAGCTGAATGCCAGTTTTAACCATCACTTAATAACGAGGATTCTCTCAATTCGTCCCTTATGTGTGTATTCGTGTAAAATAAAATATTGAAAACAATATCATATAATGCACTTCATTCATGCCTGTACTAGGTTTCCATGAAATTAATAATAACAATAGTTTTTTTATACTCTATAACTTATCCCTTGATGGCAATCTCACCTGATGGTAACTGATGATGCAGTATAAGATGATAACGGACTAATCTGTTAGCGGCAGAGTTAAACTCATTAATGGTTTCTACGCGACATCGTGCCGGAACGCTAAATCGCTTGGCGACACGTCTTTGTCGAAGCCTCCCAGCAGACCTGACTTGAACCCAGGACCTCCAATTTTATAATGTGACAGGACACGCGCTGTGCCACGGAGTAAAAAGTCAAAAAATAGTTTAATTGAAACAGGAGCTTTCGCTCGGCTGTTAGATTATGGATACAGAAGTAAACGAGACGTCACGTATGGTGAGGTGCCTAAGCTTTAAACACCTATCCAAAACTCAACTCAACACAAAATTTTTACGTCTCGTTTTACTAGTTTTATAATCTTAGTGATTATCATCATGATCAACCCATTACCGGCTCACTACAGAGCACGGGTCTCCTCCCAATATGAGAAGGGTTTTGACCATAGTCCACCACGCTGGCCATATGAGGATTGGCAGACTTCACACGCATTTGAGAACATTATTGAGAACTCTCAGGCGTGCAGGTTTCCTTACGATGTTTTCCTTCACCGTTGAAGCAAGTGATATTTTAAATGTGTAAAAACGGACATAACTCCGAAAAGTTGGAGATGCGTGCCCGGATTCGATCCGCCGACCTCTGAATAAGAGCTACCACTATGCTATCACAGCTTCTACTAGGCTATCACAAAGAGGATGTAAACATTAAATGGTTTGTTTTAATTTTCATTTAAACGAGCTTTTGAAAACTAGAAAGAACAACAGAAGGTTATTCATTACCGCATCATCGCACAAAAAGGTTCAATTTTTAAATTATTAACATTTGTCTGGTTCAGCGCAATGTGGCAAACAGGTGAGGACCCGACCCACTGAAACAAGTTACGGCAACTAAACATGGAACATACAATAAGTAACAAGCACACACTATGAACTTTTAACTAACATTGGCAGAAAACGTTTGCATAAGTAACAAATTTCTAATTAATATTCATCATCATCATCATGATCAACCCATTACCAGCTCACTACAGAGCACGGGTCTCCTCTCAATATGAGAAGGATTTGGCCATAGTCCACCACGCTGGCCATGTGCGGATTGGCAGACTTCACATGCCTTTGAGAACATTATGGAGAACTCTCAGGCGTGCAGGTTTCCTCACGATGTTTTCCTTCACCGTTGAAGCAAGTGATATTTTAATTTTTTTTTAAACGCACATAACTCCGAAAAGTTAGAGGTGCGTGCCCGGATTCGAACCGCCGACCTCTGAATAGGAGGCTGACGCCCTAACCACTTAGCTATCACCGCTTAATAATGTACCATTTAAAAATTACTAATTAATATTACCATTTAAGAATTACTGTGCGAGCTGGTCGGATAAGGAAACAGGGCTCTGGGTCTTGTCAAGATAACGAACGTCACGTAAAAGTTAGCGATAATCTGTTATTATGAAGTTTGGCCACCTACAGTAAATGACAGATTGGCAGATTCATCATCATCGAATTTAACCGATAGACGATCTCTGAAGGGACAATCTATAGATTTTGATCATTTGCGAATGTTCCCTAGTCAGGTGGGAAACTTCCACCGTGGTCAGTATTTTGTCGTGGTGGAAAAGATTGCTGCTGCCCCCGTTCCTTTTTTATTATTACAACATTAAAAGTTTAGCCCTTTGAAGATAGATCTTACATCTTGGTAAGTGATGATGCAGTCTAGGATGGTAGTGAGCTCACCTGTTAGGGGTGTGGTAAACCCACACTCCTAATTGGTTTCTACGCAACATCGTGCCGGAACGCTACATCGGTTGGTGACACGTCTTTGTCCGTAGGTTGGTAACTAGCCACGGCCAAAGCCTCCCACCAGACGAGACTCGAGCCGCGAATTAACCCAGGACCTCCCAACTTTATAATACGACAGCGCACGCGCCTTGGTCAGGACGAGGTTATGTAGGACTCCTCCGCTCGGTAGGGGTAAACCCGAATTAAAAACCACTACGACATGTTCCTCTCTCTGGTTTTGCTGGACGGTTGAATATATCCCGGATGGTCAGTCAGTTACCACCCTACCAGCAAAGACAGATGCCCCTGACGGGTTAATGAGTTACCATCTTAGAATGGACCATCACTTATGTGTTTGAATTTGGATGTTTTAATTTTAGTTGCGTAAACATGCTGCGCAAAGGCAACAATGTGAGCGAGCGCTATAGTTATCAGCTTTGTTAATAATAAAAGGTATTATTACTAATTGCTGCGCCGAGCCAACCATATGAGTTTAACATTGCCCCTCCCCCCTCCCGCTTCTCCCCCCTCTCCTCTCCACACGTGAAACCACCGCTGGCAAGTGTCGTGCGTAAGGCGCGCACACACGCCCGTCGTCTTCACAGCAGATGCGAAACCCGTGAACGTAGCACATGATCGCTGCGGTCGTGAACTGACGTAACCTAGAAAAAAACGTACATAGGCGTGTGGTGGTCAAAGTCAAAGTCAAAATTCCGCTTCCAACAACAACAAACAAATGCTACAAATACAAATGAATGAAAACCAGTTGATGATATAGCATTATAATGATATATATACATGACTTATTAATTCTGGACAAATAAAACAAAATTCTTACGCTAACTCGAATAGATCTACATACAGACAGCACTTTTCATCTGCGTTGCGCGTGCGTGTTTTACGGACGCTGATAATGTCCGAATTTGTTTACACAATTATATGAAGGTGCGTACATTTAAATGGGATCCTAACGTAATATCTACAGATTAATAATTATATAACAGATTCATGATCAACCCATTATTGGCTCACTACAGATCACGGGTCTCCTCTCAATATGAGAAGGGTTTGGCCATAGTCCACCACGCTGGCCGTGTGCTAATTGGCAAACTTCACATGCCTTTGAGAACATTATGGAGAACTCTCAGGCGTGCAGGTTTCCTCACGATGTTTTCTTCCCCGTTGAAGCAGGTGATATTTTAATTGTTTAAAAAACGCACGTAACTCCCAAAAGTTAGAGGTGCATGCCGGGATTCAAACCGCGGACGTCTGATTAAGAGGCTGACGCCCTAACCACTAGGCTATCATAGCTTTACACAGATTAACGTTAACTTATTTGACGTTCATTGACGTTTTAACTACAGTAGTGCTCTGGTGTATATAGAAGCGTTTAACAGTGGGATTACTTCTAGAGCATAAAGCAATATTCTTTGGCAGTTTTAAATATCATGACGTTTATAAAATATAAATCTTAATTCTAAAACATCATCATCATCATGATCAACCCATTGCCGGCTCACTACAGAGCACGGGTCTCCTCCCAATATGAGAAGGGTTTGGCCATAGTCCACCACGCCGGCCATGTGCGGATTGGCAGACTTCACACGCCTTTGAGAACATTATGGAGAACTCTCAGGCGTGCAGGTTTCCTCACGATGTTTTCCTTCACCGTTGAAGCGAGTTATATTGTATTTTTTTTTAAACGCACATAACTCCGAAAATTTAGAGGTGTGTGTCCGGATTTGAACCGCCGACCTCTGATAACAAGGCTGACGCTCTAACCACTAGGCTATCACCGCTTCTAAAACATGAACGTCAACAATTTCAAAATAGTCCTTCCCAAGCGATAGTATGTTTGCCTGGTCATACAGTATTTGCAGTTTACAGGTAGGTCAATAAAGCTTTGACTTTGATTCGAACGCTCACTGAAACTCGCCATGGCGAGCCGCCGTAGTGAAATCATCAATTGAATTGCGCACTCAGAACGTTACACATCACGTAACGTACCAACTAAATTTAGACACTGCTGTCAGCTATATTAGGTACTTTTTCGAATGCACTCGACCAAAAATCATCATATCTCGTTCGCCTCAAGTCGTCAACGCAGTACCACGATATTGTTAGTGCCAATACTGAGCACAAAAAATGCTCTGAACGCGGAACGTTTGTTACGACACCGTTGAACCCCGGTTACTGTAATGCTGATCAACGAACCTATTGCTAAAATCTTGTTTACCAATGATCATTCTACTCGTAATTCCGATCACAAAATAATTAAAAAACTTGAGAGGTGTCAAGGGACACCCGGATGGAACGAAGTTCCTTTAGATTAATAAGTGAAGGAATTGTAATAAAATTTTATTTTATTTAAGTTATAATATTTTTTTTTTTATATACTTTTATATAAACTTAATCAGTAGGCTCAATTTTGTACTCCATCAGCAATATCCGGAACTTGTGCAGAAACACTGTCAGGATTCATTATTATTATTATTTTTTATTATTTATTATTTACAAAAAACCTGTATACACTCAACAAAAATAATCGTCGCGACACCACACTGTTCAATGCGAAATAGAAATGAAAATATCTGGCTTGCTTTCTATAAGAGAGAGAGAGACAGACAGAGAAACATGCGACCCCGCACAGCTTACAATAACAAAAAGTGTCGTGACAACTTTTCGTAAGAATTTTTTCCGTCTAGCCCCCTTTCACAACGCGCGATAAGGAACTTTGTTCCAATAAGAATGATCAATGACACATAACAGTTTTGAATAAATTATAAAGTATAAAACGAATATAAGAGCACTCTAGGTGCCGAGTTACTCATGTTATACGTGGCGATAAACACAGCTGCTGGAAAATCTTAACTTTTCGTATTAGAAACATGGATGAAAACGTTTCGTAAGAGTTAATTGGATGTCAGCACTAGTAAACCGTTCAAGAAGCGCGATAAAGTGTCGAAGAATTCTTACCAGGATAAGTTGGAATTTTTACAACCTGATAAAATTTAAGGCTTAATTAGCTGTCCATTAAGTTAACCAGCCTTTCAGAAACTGATAAAGAGATAGCGAATGACATTTCTTTAATTAAAGTAAATCCACTCAAGTGTGAATCCATTGGGTGAAGCTACGCGCGATGCATATAGTGGGTATATAATTACCTCTAACAGTGCATATACAATAAAGTTATTAGGTATTAATTATATATTGTATATTAATTCGTTATCGCGTTATATTACGGTGTCATAATTGTAATAATTTGATCGTATTGTTTACAATTCTGGTGTTCTTTGATGCATCTACATACTTTGCAATAATGAGATTTTCGAATAACACTTAGCGTCAAAAAACAAATACATTTTGTAACTTGATCTATATATATTTTTCGTGAAATTTGTGTTTTCAGTACATACGAAGGACCTGCTATTGGATAGAAAATTAAATAAACTACCTTATGTCTAAACGTCTATATATGGACGACGACCTCCGTGGCGCAGTGCGTGCACTGCAGTATTATAAAGTGGGAGAGCCCGGGTTCGATTCCCGGCTCGATTCAAAGTCGCGATATCAATATTAAAAATAAACAAATAAACAAAATCAATAGATCGATAGACAAACTATAAAATATGAAAATAACCTAAATTCCTTAAGGCCAACTTGCTTATAACTGTCGATATTTCTAAAGGGCCTACCTTTCAAGCGAAGTAATTTGGAATTAATATTAATTTATGTGCATCAAGTGACATTGTGACATATATGCAGCGTTTTAACAACAAACTATATTGATAAAATATTATAGTTTGTAATAGTTATTAATAAATAATAATTCTATGCAAAATGTGATCCTGATCATGTTAGACCAAATAAATAGCATTACATTGAACAGAAATAATAAAAAAAAATATTACAACAATTAAGTCATTAAATTATCGATGGGTATTATATGGGTACAAAAAATATGTCATATTGAAAAATATATGTGTAATATTGCCATTGTTTGCATGCCAATTTTTAATTTTTATCATCAATATTGTTTAATTAAAATTAAAAATTCGGCGATCGAGTAAAATAAATGAAATAATAACCACGGGTGCGATTTTTGCTCAAAACAAGGAAGATAGTTGAGGAACAAAAGTCAGTCATCATCATCATCATCATGTCAACCCATTACCGGCTCACTACAGAGCACGGGTCTCCTCTCAATATGAGAAGGATTTGGCCATAGTCCACCACGCTGGCCATGTGCGGATTGGCAGACTTCACACGCCTTTGATAACTTTATGGAAAACTCTCAGGCATGCAGGTTTCCTCACGATGTTTTCCTTCACCGTTGAAGCAAGTGATATTTTAATTTTTAAAAACGCACATAACTCCGAAAAGTTAGAGGTGCGTGCCCGGATTCGAACCGCCGACCTCTGATTAGGAGGCTGACGCCCTAACCACTAGGCTATCACCGAAAGCCAGTAAACGGTAATAAAGTTTAGTTTGCAAGGCCCTTAAGCAGGGTACAACTTGTTCTACGATAAAGGAATGAAGAAAACGGCATTCGTCTGATAAAAAAGCTAACTGACTGACTGACTCGCCAGTGCGTCATTTCAGTTTTGGCGTGGCGTTCGAACCGGAATTTTGAGCAAAAAAACAGTGAACTTTTATGTAGCCTTTCTTGAGAAATTATTTAGTCGCAGGAATTTTAGCCATGTCAGACTTTAGACTCTTGGGTCTGGTCTTGGTTTGGTAGTTAGAGTGCACTTGCGGAGGACGAGGTGTTGCGTTCCATAACCGGGTCACGCTAATATGGAAGGCATTGGGCGTTTCTGTTATTAATTAAAAGTTGGAGGTCCTGGGTTCGATTCCCGGCTCGAGTCTGGTCTGGTGGGAGGCTTCAGCCGTGGATAGTTACCGACGAAGACGTGTCGCCAAGCGATTTAGCGTTCCGGCACGATGTCGCGTAGAAACCGAAAGGAGTATGGGTTTACCATACCCCTAACAGGTTAGCCCGCTTCCATCTTAGACTGTATCATCACTTACCATCAGGTGAGATTGCTGTCAAGGGCTAACTTGTAGTGGATAAAAAAAAAATTAATTCTCAGAACTAGAAAGTTTTTAATCCCTCGAGCCTATAATGTACCTTAGTTGGACGCTAGGCTTGAGATGATGATAATATGACGTCTCTGGCGCAGTGGTGTGTTGGCTTTACAACAGGTCCAGGTTCGATTCCTGCCTTTCAATGATTCATTTCGTCGCATTGGAGCCGGGTAGTGGTTTAAAACTCTCTATCGACGACCTCCGTGGGGTAGTTTTTCGTACGGTGTAGGCGCAGCATGGAAGTGTTGGGTTCGATTCCCGACCCAAGTCTAGCCTGGTGAGAGGCTTCGGCCGTAGCTAGTTATCACCCTACAGACATAGACGTGTCGACAAGCGATTTAGCGTTCCGGTATGATGTTACTCTCATCTCACATCTCACTCATCGATGGTAGATGGGGTTAGCCGGTGACTCATGGGGGGCTTCTCTGGTGCTGCAGATGTTGATCAGCGACTTTAACCACTTAGTATCCGGTGTCAAGTCTGCTCGTTGGCCGGCAATGTTACGATGGCGATGATGGTGTTGGTTAGGAACTCTTAACTGAATTTGCGATAAGAAGGGAATTATAAATGTACCCATTTGAACCGAAAAGTAGCGGTCATTACACCACCCAATACATACTCATAGCAAGTTAACAGGTAATAGTTTTAAAAATGGCAAAAAAACCATGTATTCAAGTTAAAATAACATATGTGTAGATATAATCATAATTGACCGACTTCAAGCGAGGAATGATGGCTAGAATATGAAGTACGCGGACAAAATCGCGTGGAGCAGCTAGTATTATTAAAACAGGCACAATTGCACAATTTATTGTCCGCACGTAACCTGATTTCAGCTTTCACTGAAGAACAATCAAAAGCATGAAGCCATTCTAAAGGGAGCGATAGATCAATGTTGTTACATCACAATGTGACTTGATAAGGATGATTGCCAATGCCTCCATTAGTTTTATACACCGCGGGAGACGGTTCACCTGATGGGGGGTGACCATCGAAACACGAATTAAATTTTTTTTTTTTTTACATTCCACACCCTTTGTATGTCTTTGCCAGTGCGGTGGTAGCCAACCGCGGCTGAAGTTTCCGATCTGGTATGGGTGAAACGCACGCACCTACTGCCCCACGAAGGTGGCATTTTTTTAGAAGATGTAGCTATTCTCTGTATTATTCCAAATTCAAATTCAAATTCAAAATAATCTTTATTCAAATAGTCCTTAAAAAGGCACTTTTGACGCGTCAATAATTTACATAGTAGTTATTTCATGGTGATAACTATATTCGTAAACTTAAAACTAAAGCTATGAGGGTTCCAAACGCGCTCCGGTCTAAGAAGAAGCCCACAACAAACTTAGCCGGGGTTTTTCTTTTTTTCGTTATCACCATCTCACATAATGAATAATAAACTATAGTACCTATGGAGATAGAGCAATTCACACCCAAGCTTTTTTATCGTTTATATAATCCTTAATATCGTAATATGATTTTTCTACAAGCTTTCGTTTTATATACCAAGACTTAAGATACCCTAATCATGAATTTAGCGTTGTAGGTACAAAATTAATTTTGCTCCATACCTTCGACACCCGATCAGAAGTAACCCATGTCACTTGTTGTCATGAACTACTTTTGATCCAAATCCAAGGCCAATCGTTAAAAAAATAATGCCAATCTCTGCTCCGTTACTGCACGATGGACGGACAAATCTACCGACAAATTTTGTCTCGGAGATGGACTGGGTACATCCTGGAGATGGAACATAGCAAATTTAAGACTTTCCATGGAAACTTCACAAACTTTAGATGGCGCGAACTTATTCCCTATCAGGTAACAGGTAGTTCATAAAAGGTATGAGAAGACGACAACTTTGAAAGAATAACCAGTCTCACAACAACGTTTTCTCATCGCTACCTTCCTGCAAGCCGCTCCGGACTTTCATTGTAGATTAATGTTGTATTACTTACACTTAGTTGTAGTAACTAAAACAAGTCTCCATTCGATACTTCACTAAGTATTTTATTACTAATATGAGATACGAAGGGACCTTGTCTTTTTAAAACTTCTTAGAAGTTAATTCACATAAAAATATTTGTTTTACGCTCGTCACATTGCCTGCCTGTTATTCCACTTCTATGTGAAATGATTTTAAAGAGTCTCAGAACTGGGTAATAAAATGCAAAAAACATTATTCAAATCCAGTAGTTCAAGAGATTAGCGCGTCAAAATAAAAAAAAGCATATTCTTTCTTTTTAGTACCGATGGTCGCAATCCGTCCAATAATTTAACAATTTATATGGTTATAACTTTCTGCACTCCTGATTAATATAAACTTCATTAACATCCGACTACCCATTATGTTTAAAATATCCTATCCCTTGTACGAAGTATTTTCGTAAGAAATATTTCAAGAAGCAGAAAGAACATCCATGATAAGAGAAATGAAAGACTAGTAGAGAGTTGAAATGTTCCCAGAACGTGTATTCAATTGCCGCTATAACAGCACGAGAGGCAGATTTTATTTTCATATAACGTTTTCTCTTCCAATCAAGCAGCAAAGAGAGCAAGGATTGACACGAAGTTGGGCCAGAAAGGTAGGTCAAGACTTACGTGAATTTTCGTACGCTGTAGACTAGTTTGTAAACCATTCGGCGTTCTTATTCATGAGTTTGCTCGCGCGCAGCACGTGACCCACAGTGCCAGTGAAAATGTGACACGAGTCCAGCTTTGTATCTCTATTGATTCAATTGATGACGCATATTTTAACAATAAACTTAATTTCGTTTCATAGGAGTTTCGGATGTAACTTCTTACTGAGCCAAAATTACAAACTTTACTCTCTTTACGAGTGTAGATAACATTGCAAGTATCAATATAGAATCCGTGGCTACACTTTGCTAACTCAGTACTCTCCAGCTCCTGGTTAGTTGATCTGTTAAATATGCAATAATTAGATACTCGTATAATGTAATTTGTTTACATTGCGCATAGATGTTTTTATCAGCTTTGCGAAATATGACCTGCCACATGTGAGCTATGCGAACTTGCAATTTATAAAACAATATGCAGTGCTGTGATTTTCTATGTATTCAAATAGCCTACGTTCTACATACTATTTCCGTTTAATACCAGTGTCGTAATGTGTTTTCTAGTGTTATGCTTATTTCTAAGTATTGTGAGGGTCTAATTCAAATTACTACGTTCAGCGGTAAAGTTGACCTGAGTGAACGAGTGAACATTTACAGGATTGACCCCTTACCTATCCCGCCTCCTAGAAAACGCAAAACCGTACTATGAGAAGTTAGGTACATTTCTATCACTATTGCTATAACTATTTAAGTGATAATAACCTGATTAAACTCCCCACCGCATTAGCGATAAAAATAAGCTATATATATCACCTCTATATACAATATTATTTTATATGTAATATATACAATAATCGCAATATCACACCCGGCGCAGGCACTGTGTCGAAAATGGCAAAAATTCTCGATCGAACACATCACTGACTATTGCGATATGTTGACATAAATTAACTCTTGTGACACAGAAACATCACAGACAAATACAACTTGTATAGAATGTAGAATACCAGGCAATGGTTTACGCGGTATCCAATATGTGTATCGTAGATACTAAGTCATTAGCAAAGACTTGCGTTTGAGACTTGGGCCTGTAGCCATCGGACACACAACAATTTATTAATGTCCCAAAAATGAACCTACGCGTTTGTTTATTTTGCCTTACTTAATATAACATAGTTGTAGTTTTTATGTGGGATTTTGAACTAACTGCCTCATATTATCTAGTTCGTTGACATAACTGAAACACATGTTTTTAGAGTTCCGTACCCGAAAAGTTCCAGAGGATTCTTATTAGTCTGCTATGTAATAACTTCACGGCTTAGGTGACGGACTGAGATCTGAAGCTCAAGGTTTTAAAATCCCGCTCGTTGGGGAATAAAACCTGCTTTAGAACAAACCTATTGCTTTTAAGTTAAGAAATGGCGAAATTATTATTTAATTATTAATATAAATACAAACTTAACTCAATAACTTTCACACTTGCATTTATTTGAAAGTGATCTGCAAATATCTGCATTGGTATAAAATCTATGGATTTCCATAGAATCAAATTATAAAACTTGGTTATTATTGGGACCTCTTTAATAGTCACAAAAAATACGATCCACGACACAGATATATGGAAGATAAAAAAGAAAATTACTATTCATAAAAATCCACCGCTTAAATATCTTTTCCATATAACTTTTTTGTCTTTTTTTGCTGCTCAATATATCAACAAAGTTAACTGTTTAAATTAAGAACTTGTGCACTGATCAGACACTGAAAAACTCTAACCTGAGTTAGGCATTTATTGATGCCAGTTCTGGTGTTCACAAGTCTATAAATAAAACTAAATTGGCAGGTCTAAACATAGTGCTATTTTTCCACTTGTTGAAATGTGAAAAGAGCAACGACAGTAGACGTGCCAATTTAGTTTTGTTGTTGGAGTTGGGAATTGTGAACAACGGAATCGGCACGTTTATTATTAGCTTGCAGGTCTATACTTTTACCCGACCAAGTTTGTTGTAGGGAATCTTCATAGATCAGGTCGAGTATGCAACCCTCGTAGCTTTAGTTTAGAAGTTAGCGAATACGTTGTATCACCACACATTCATGTATATTCATAATCATGAACGAATATTTTTTGATTCGATTTCATTCGGCCGGAGATTGGAAACTTCTGTATATCTTATAATAGTAATAATTAATAAATAAAAGAGAGATAATAATACAACAGGGCCTACCTTAATCTCCAAGGCCAAAGCAACCGGCTCAGTCGGAAGATCTTAAATGGTTTAGTATAAAAATAGTTAAAATAATAATCGACATCTGTACTCATTTTCAAAGTGTGATAATAAAGTTATTTCCTTCGCCCACCTTTTAAATCACTAGAAGAAGTCTGACAATCATTTTGAAGTTACATAAATCATGGTATGTGTTTTTTGGTTACAGGTAATTATTATAATACAAAATGTTGTTATCAGCTGGCGTTCACGAGCTTCGATCAAAGGTAGACTTTTAGTTTTAGTTTAATTTAAATTGGCTTTAAGTCCTAAATTCGGTTCAGTTTGTAGATGCGCTGATTATTGAGTTTTGATAACACATCCGCTCGTCTATTTTCGTTCGCTAAGTGATGGTGTGATAGCCTAGTGGTTCGGGCGTCAGCCTTCTAATCAGAGGTCGGCGGTTCGAATTCGGGCACGGACCTCTAACTTTTCGGAGTTACGTGCGTTTTTAAACAATTAAAATATCACGTGCTTCAACGGTGAAGGAAAAAATCGTGAGGAAACCTGCACGCCTGAGAGTTCTCCATAATGTTCTCAAAGGCGTGTGAAGTCTGCCAATCCGCACATGGCCAGCGTGGTTGACTACGGCCAACCCCTCCTCATATTGAGAGGAAACCCGTGCTCTGTAGTGAGCCGATATTGGGTTTATCATGGAAGTGATGCTGTCATATAGTTCACATTAAAATTTAATCAACCTTAATATTTGCAATAAATGTCTTATATGTATTTGCTATATATTTTATTAAGAGTTTTAACTGTATTTTTGTATTCTTTATAACATGTTTACTCCAAAAAATAAAGAAAATAATTATCATAATTATTTAACTTGCGTGCTATACATAAGGTTATGATTGATTGACGTGTATATTGATTTTTGTACCACAGCTAATATATGTCGCAAGCAATACAAATTGCTGGGTTTTATCAACGCAATTAGCCACTAACTGTAGCACTTATGAATCGATACGTATAAACACCTTGCCGTTATCAGCGGCAGCCCGAGTTCATTATTCACGCGTATCGCATCTTTTGTTATTTGCGATAAACACGTTGCGTTCTTCCTTTTACTTTCTTCGATTGTACTTGTATGTAATACTGGATATTGCCCGCGGAATTGCTCACGTTAAGTTGAAATTTCATTAAATTTTTGCAATAAAGGGGCGAATTTTCAAAAATTCTCTTTAAACATCTATCGGTGTACCAGCCTGTTTCATCCAGTAGTTTGAGCTGTGCGTTAATAGATTAGTCAGTTATATATGTATGTAAGCGGTGATAGCCTAGTGGGCAGGGCGTCAGCCTCCTAATCCGAGGTCGGCGGTTCGAATACGGCCACGCACCTCTAACAAATTAAAATAAAAAATTAAAATATCACTTGCTTCAACGGTGAAGGAAAACATCGTGAGGAAACCAGCACGCCTGAGAGTTCTCCATAATGTTCTCAAACGCGTGTGAAGTCTGCCAATGCGCACATGGACAGCGTGGTGGACTTCTCATGTTGAGAGGAGACCCGTGCTCTGTTGTGAGCCGGTAATGGGTTGATCATGATAGTGATGATGATGTGTATGTATATAGATTTCGTTTTACATTAGCTGCCTTAACGCGACTTGCAGTAGGGATTAACGGGTCAAAATCATCACGTTAGGAAAATACTTTATAATTAATGCAGAAGTATTAACTGTCTTGCAGTAATCATCGCCCTCCAAGATATATAGCTTACCGATGGTAGTGCCCAAGCCCCCACTATGTTTCACATCATTAATGTTGCATACATATTGTGCCCTTGAAAAAGCAACGTTAGTACTCGTAAGTTAGTCGATATCATCACTATAATAGGTGATTACTGTAGATCATATCTGTATGAGAAAATCTCCACATCGTGTATATGTTGTATGAATGAGTGTATGTGGTACGGTACTTACCTACCTACATGAAACACAACCCCATTATTCTCTGTGTAAATAATCTTTTATATAAAAAAAAAAAGATTTTAATAGATTTCGCCAGCGCTTTTCCTCATAGAAAATCCGCGCTAGTTTTTGTAAACAACTTATGAAATTATTACAGTAATCCTCGAGGGTATGATTTCAGAGTAGGAGCATAATACCTACCTAGTATAATCGGCTTAGAATCTCATAATCTTTGAATATTGTTTTATGAAAATATGATAGAGATTAAACAATTAATCTCCATCATAGTTTTAAAACAGGCATAACGGGATCGGCGGCATTAAAGTTAATAAGTAGTACTAGAAATCTGCATTTAGCGTATGCATTATTTTTGTGTGTGCCACATATTATTTTAACATTAGTTAACTTTAAAAACAGGTATTACAAAACAGTTAAAATAATGTCGAATTCGGTTTTCGGAATTTTCGGAATTGTCGGTTGAATATGGAATATCTTAAAAACATCACTTACTAGTTTAAGCCCCAGATATTCAAGCCCGGGCACGCACCTATAACTTTCGGAGTTATGTGCGTTTTTAAGCAATTAAAATATCACTTGCTTCAACGGTGAACGAAAACATCGTGAGGAAACCTAAATGCCTGAGAGTTCTCCATAATGTTCTCAAACGCGTGTAAAGTCTGCCAATCCGCACACGGCCAGCGTGGTGGACTTTGGCCAAACCCTTCTCATGTTGAGAGGAGACCCGTGCTCTGTAGTGAGCCAAGAATGTTTTTTTTTTTTATATCCACTACAAGTTAGCCCTTGACGGCAATCTCACCTTATGGTAAGTGATGATGCAGTCTAAGATGGTAGCGGGCTAACCTGTTAGGGGTATGGTAAACCCACACTCCTAATTGGTTTCTACGCGACATCGTGCCGGAACGCTAAATCGCTGGGCGACACGTCTTTATCGGTAGGGTGGTAACTAGCCACGGCCGCAGCCTCCCACCAGACCAGACCCGAGCCGGGAATCGAACCCAGGACCTCCAACTTTAAAAAGCGACAGCGCGCGCGCTGCGCCACGGAGGTCGTCGGAGGTTGATCATGATGATGATGATGATGAGGCCAATGATGGTAACGGTATCAGTGTATAGGTGCGGTGGTGTAGCCAGCCTGTACATCGTTATATTAGAAGCCGCGGCTCGTGGTGACGAAGTAGGTATTAATTCGACACTGGTTATAATTGCCACGGCCCTGGGATCACGTTCGCGTGCGAGGCTAGGGCTGCCACACTGCGTTCATCAGTCACTAAACATATTTCAGAACTTCTACACGGGAGCCCTATGAGTCAACTACGCACAAAAAGCGTGGACACTCTAAGGGTTCAGTATAACAATGGATTTAGGAGGCTGTTAGGTTTGCCGCTGTTGTGTTCAGCGTCGGGTATGTTCGCAAAAGAACATACCGAGGACTTCTTTGCGATAATGCGGAAAAAATCGTCGTCATTGCTGATAAGACAGCGTTCAAGTTACAACACCATACTGAATATATTTGCGAGTAAAATACACTCGCCAATGCTTGAGCACATCATTCAAGTGTTGGTAAGGCCTCAAGTATGAGCGAGTACATTCAATAATTCTGTAATTTTCTTACATTAGATACAAGTTAATAAATTGTTTTAACTAACCAATTGAGCCTCGGATGCTCCAAATATTATTATTATATTTAATTTGGTCGCTATTGTGATCACTCATATACATAATTATAGCCCAACGCATATTTAACAGATGTACACTAAAAAAACATTTGCGGTGGGAGATTACCGTCTGGAACAAAGTACCCAAGACCGGTTTATAAGGTTACATAAACGTTCTACAATTGACGTAATAGAACTTAGATAGTTGCCATTCGATATCATCTTATTGCGAAACAATAAGAAAAGCCAGGCTTATCAGACTTGTCCTTATTTTTAAGTATTATAATAAGAACTATTAAAATAATACTGTACAAAGCGCTGGTAATGGCCTACGCCGCGGCACAGCCCTGCGCGATGCCCAGTAAGCCCGCAGGAATGCCAGTATCTACCTTGTCATTATTTACGAATTACACTCAACAAACCTAGTTGTGCTTATGAGGACCGCAGCCAAAACACAAAGCACGCGAAAGGTTCCCGTATTTCTTTATTTTACACCAAAAACTTTGTATATATACTATATCTTCCAATCATGAAGCAATGGATTACTAAACCGACGACCTCCATGGCGCAGCGCGTGCGCTGTTGCATTATAAAGTGGGAGGTCCTGGGTTCGATTCCCAGCTCGAGTCTAGTCTGGTGGGAGGCTTCTGCCGTGGCTAGTTACCACCCTACCGACAAAGATGTATCGCCAAGAGATTTAGCGTTAGTTGCGTAGAAACCAATTAGGAGTGTGGGTTTACCATACCCCTAACAGGTTAGCCCGCTACCATCCTAGACTGCGTCATCACTTACCATCAGGTGAGATTGCCGTCAAGGATTGCTAACTTGTAGCAAATAAAAAAAAACCGACGATCTTGAAATATTTACAGGATAAACATTAAAGTATCTCCTTTCTAACCAAAAAATAAAACAATGAGTGAAATCGGAGTACACTTTAATGAATTACAACTAAATACACATTTTGAATCCCTTCCATCCCTTTAAAACCCTTGAAAATCGATCAATACTACACTAAATACTAGTATAATAAGATATACCTATAAACCTTGGTACGGAACCCTTCTTGTGCGACCCAAACTCGCTTATAGTATAGTATAGTTTTTTGTAACCTCGCCGATTCGATACCTATTTATTAATATAAAGTACACGGCCGTCTTGCACTCTAAACGGATAATGGCGGCGGATAGCATCTTTTCACAGATCATAATAACAAATAACAATTGCGATTGTATTAAAAAATAACTACTTTGGCTCATTTATAACCGCTACTTGGAAATGAAGATACTGTAAGAATCTTACTTACTAATAAAAAAAATAGTATACGTACATTATTACTTAAAAACTGCCTCTTTTTAAGCTCATACGATTATTTGATAAGATAAAGCAGTGTGGCTGGTTTACTATAAAACTCTGGGACGTTAAGAGTCAGATGATGTCGAATTTAACTCAAACTCTAATATTAAAAACTTTAGTCGGTCTGTCTGGCCCACTCGTTGCCACTAATTAATTGTAAAATAAATAAGTTACGCAGTATTTAAAATCCGTCACATTCCATATATTTTTAAAATATAGTAAGAAGGTATTCAAGTTTCAATGGAGACACTTTAAGCGCAATTTACACTGAGATAGTCACACTGCATGGCGACCATTATCAGGTGATTATTCAAGCAGAAACAAAAATTAGTTATTCAATTTAGTAATGAGCACATTGCAAATTCAGAATCACTGAAAAAATCAAAAGATTCCGTTCTTGATAACATACCTTAAAGTGGTCTCTTATCATAACAAAACCGACGCTATAAAGGCTTGACTCTCCTCGCATTCTGAAGTAGAATGTAATTAAACGTTAGATATAAAAATATAGTTAAAAAAATTCTCGTTAAAAAAGACCTTTGTTGTCACATTACTTTATTTTATATACCTACTCCCTATACGAAAATTCAGAACTAGATCAAGCTACATAAACAGTTTACGTGTACTGGGTGAAGGTTAAGACATTAAAAAGTATAGCAAAACGTGGTATAAATTGAAAAATGTTATTCAAAATGCATAGTGCAGTCAGCCCTTATAGAAGAAAAACAACATGTAACTAGTGCCTCGAATTCGTAACGGATATACTTGTAGCAATGTGATAGGTAGCTAATCTCCCCCGACCTAAGCGCTCCTCTCCGAAAGAGGAGACCTAAACATATCCTTCATGACCCTGACGATCAGATGACTACTGACAACATACTCGTACCACCTACCACACAATCATACGCTACACACCGTCTTCGCCGGCGAAGACGAGGTCCCCGCTATCTTACGTCATCCGGACGTGGGCTCCATCCACGGCCTCGGAGACCTACGGACCACTCACCGTCCGACCCCCCCGTTATCCCAAACGTCGTCTAAGCCGAGATTCGGCCTCAAAGGAGGCGCCCTTAGGCAGTCGTTCCCTTAGTTTCTTCGAGCCCTAGGGCTAAAAATTTCTTCTGGCAGAGCTTCTTTCCAAAGCTCGCCAAACAGCCCGGTTACGCTGTAGCAACCAATAGGGTTTGTACAGCTAATAGACAGTCCGAAAAAAAAAAAAAAATAGGTAGCTAGGGGTACGTGTATGAGTGTCTTGCCAATTAGCTGCGCTGCGATCTCTACATTCCGTTCAGCCTCCACTGACCCTTCAGGCATGATGAGAACCATACTGAAACATAACATCAAAATGTTCTCGATATTCTTTTAGGCATTCGTTTTCAATACATTCAATTTCATTCAATTCCATTCATATTCCGGTTTAACGAATTAGATTCTGCAATAAACTAAGTGAATGCCCCGTGCCTACTACTCCATAGCAGTCAATTATAAAGAAGATTTTTTTTTGTAATATGTATTTTTAATGATTGGCTATAACACAAAGATTTTTATACACTTTTTACAATTTTTTAAAATATTTACATTTTTATATGCAAAGTCGGTAAATACGAGTTTAGAATCCTCACATACTATTGTTAGAACACACGGTTCTTTATTTTAATACATAAAGGTTTGTGTATTGTATATTAAACCAAACTAAACACAACATTGTCTATGTATACATGAATATTATAGACAATTTTTTGTAATGTCAGGATTTCACCTTACGTCGCATTATCTACAAATTATTTCAGGAATGTCTAGTTCTGATTACCGCGCCAAGGTGTGTTTATCTGTTTTTTTTTATCCACTACAAGTTTGCCCTTGACGGCAATCTCACCTGATGGTAAGTGATGATGCAGTCTAAGATGGTACCTGTTAGGAGTATGGAAAACCCATACTCTTAATTGGTTTCTACACGACATCGTGCCGGAACGCTAAATCGCTTGGCGACACGTCTTTGTCGGTAGGGTGGTAACTAGCCACGGCCGCAGCCTCCCACCAGACCAGACTCGAGCCGGGAATCGAACCCAGGACCTCCAACTTTATAAAGCGACAGCGCGCGCGCTGCGCCACGGAGGTCGTCATATTCGATGATAAAGGTGTGCGGCAGTTCTGCTTGATTCGTTTTTCTAAATGTAGGTACTTGTATAAAGGGCTGGACTAGAGAGACTAGATAGACATATCAACACTTTGTTGTTGTTGTGCACTGTTCTTTATCTCTAAAAAACGGAATTCAAAGACAACAATAAATAGTCATTACTTTTAAAAGTAGTTTATCATAATTTATCTTCATCTTCATAAATATAACAATTCCGTATGAGTAAGTGTATATCCTGAACTTTAACTAAACGGCTGGACCGGTTTATATTAGGTTTTTTTGTGCTTGAATTGATGGTTTAGCGTTGATTGCGCTTCTATCATTAAAAAAAATTATAATTATACTAATAAGTATATTTATATTTAACGGTAAAAGTTTTTAACGCTGCCCACCAGGGGATCGGCATGCCATTGACGTTTTAAATTACGTGCCAACTCTTACTACGTGGTCGGTGCAGAAGTGGGATTTCAGACGTTCGTATTGCGTCGAAAGTCGGAGTGGGAACGTAAATCTTTATAGAATGTAAATGGCAACAGACCTAATCAAAATGACAAATATAGTAAAGTAGGTAGGTAGCGTTTACGCCTTTGTCACAGGTAAACTATCTATAGTACAGAATCGAAACTCAATAGAGTTACGTGGAAGACGTTAATCATAATGTAAAGAATAAATGTTTGCTTTACATAATGTCTTTGTTTAAGTTTGCGATAGAGTGCCTATCACCAGTCTGGTTTCACTCCGCACTTTGCCACAAAGATACCTACAGCGGCGAGACCCTTCGTCGGTGATAATTTAGTCGAATGCCGATTACACGCAGCGCCGCGCGTGTCTCGAAGTCACATTTTCATATACGGTATGTTGTACTCGGTAATTAGCATTTGCATGGCAGCCTTAAACATGTCAATTTGTCACTGATACGGTTGTAACCCAAACTGAATTTACATACGACTCCGCTGCCCTCCGTCTGTCTGTTAATGGGAATCTCTGTATCTCATGAACGTAACAGTTAGCGAGTTGATTTATCACAGGATTTGTATTTCTAACATCACTATAAAAAAAATATTAACAGCAGAATCTTCTGTACTCTATTCTTTTTATTTCCTATTCCAATACAAATAGGCTGTTGATTCCATTTTCACCTGGTGGTGAGTGATTACTCTCACTAGGATGGTAGCGGGCTAACCTGTAAGTGATAGGAGTTATATCAAACCCTAATCTGTTTCTTCGTGGCAACGTACCATAACGCTAAATCACAATGATTCGTTATCGGTTGGTTATTGACAGGATGGTAACAGATAGCCCAATTCAGCAGAGACTGGAACAGAAAAAATCTGTACTTGGTTTTAAATATATATTTCGAGTATGTTGTTTAATTTTACGATAAAGTGTCTATCACACAATACAAGTCAGTCGCGCGTCTAATTGCATAAAGTGCGCTTAATGTTTGATCTGGGCTGTGTTTAGGTGTAGTTACCCTATTGGTTGCATCAAAAAATCTCTGCTAAAAGAAATTTTAAGCCCTAGGGCTGAAAGAAATTGAGCAAACGTCTACCTAAGGGTGCCGAACATCGGCTTAGGCGACTTATAGGATACCTGGGGTGAGACTTGCCTCGGGCTTGAGTTCCAACAGTTTAAACGAGATAGCGTTATCTATCTCGTTTAACACTAACTTTGACTGAGTAAAGACAAATTACGCGCCATAGATTTTAGTCTATCTGAGTCCCTATATGCCCAGGATTTTGTTTTAAAAAATATACACGGTGCTATTTTACGTATTATCTGAGGCGGTCTAAAAAGGTGTTGCGGTCGCATGCGACGCGTGTCAGCTATGTGCAATTAGCTTTATGAAATAGTTAGCAGATGGCGCCAGTATTATATGTTATATGACGCGTGGCTTTGCTTTGTTTTAATGTAGTTATCGTACACATGCGAAGTAGCGGGGTATCTCAGGCTGCTGTGCGACGCCATGTTTATTTACACTAGCGTAACCCAGCGGCTTCTGGCAGTTAAAATTGAATATAAATTTCAAACCTCTATTTTGAAAACTTGCTGGATTAATTATAAAAAAGTCCTATCTTACTGTAAGTACTTCTAATTAAAATCTTTAGCCAGTCTGCCTAAATAATTTTTTTAATAGCATTTTATTTTTATTTTTATTGGATAAAGGGAAACAAAAAGTAAAGACCGAAAACAGAAGAAAGAAGAATAAACATGGAGAGATAGTGAACTTCTAGGAATTATCTCAACATGCATAATTAAAATTAACCTTACATCTAAATCTAAATAATTCAATTAATACCTGCAGTATTTTTTATTGGATCATCAAACTAGTCACAATCTAAATATAAACAACAAAAAACAAAAACAGAGGAATAAACATGAGATAGTAACTATCTAAAAATGATCACAGCATGCATCCTTAAAATTAACCTTACATCTAAATAATTCAATTAATACGCATAATGCCGTAATGGACAATTAAATAAAAATAATTATACGGAACAATTACTCAAGTGAATTCTAGTCTTAGTTGGCTTTTAAAAGAGGTCACAGAACTGCATGAGATGTCGCAGGTGTTCCTGAGATCATTTAAAATCGCAAACTCTAAAGACAGGTTCATGCTGACCAGCCTTGGTTCGACAAAACGGCAAATGTAAGGTATTACGCAGATAGTATGTATTTTTAACATATTGTGTTACTACAGTGAGGTAAAGTACCAAGTAAAATATATTGTAGGCTGGTAGCCTGCATTTGAATTAGATAAAATAAGAGAACAAGTTTGTTATCAGCGAACTTGTAGACTTGATCGCATTTGGCGACCTCCGCGGCGCAGCGCGTGCGTGTCGTGTTACGAAGTGAGAGGTACTGGGTTCGAGTTATCACCCTACGACTAGCGTCCCAGTATGATGCCGAGTAGAAACAGATTTTGATTATGACGACCTCCGTGGCGAAGCGCGCGCGCTGTAGCTTTATTAAGCTGGAAGTCCTGGGTTCGATTCCCGGCTCGAGTCTGGTCTGGTGGGAGGCTGCGGCCGTGGCTAGTTACCATCCTACCGACAAACACGTGTCGCCAAGCGAGCAAGCGTTCCGGCACGATGTCGCGTAGTAACCAATTAAGAGTATGGGTTTTCCATACCCCTAACAGGTTAGCCCGCTACCATCTTAGACTGCATCATCACTTACCAACAGGTGAGATTGTCGTCAAGGGCTAACTTGTAGTAAATAATAAAAAAAGATTAGGAGAATGAGTTCAGGCGGCCAGGGATCGGCGCTGAAGAAGCTTTAGTATAAATTTTTCATATGATGAGTCGCTTTTGGTTATCAAAATACTATAACGTCACAGTAAAATGGATCTTATGTTTTCAGATGAGAATCGCAATTGCCGTACAAATTATTTATTTATTTAAACAACTTTAGTGCACATTGAAACAAAAGAAAAGTGGAAAGAACAAAAATACATAAGATAAAAGCAAAAGGCGACCTTATCACTAAAAGCGATCTCTTTCAGACAACTTTTTTGAAAGAAGCCGCTTATATACACTTATAGCACTTATACTTAATTTACAAACGTACGGGCATGAAAGTGTATGAATTTGAGTTTTATAAGTATTTGAAGCGGTGATAGCCTAGTGGTTAGGGCGTGAGCCTCCTAATCAGAGGTCGGCGGTTCGAACCCGGGCACGCACCTCTAACTTTACGGAGTTATGTGCGTTTTTAAAAAAAAAATTAAAAATATCACTTGTGAAGGAAAACATCGTGAGGAAACCTGCACGCCTGAGAGTTCTCCATAACGTTCTCAAAGGCGTATGAAGTCTGCTAATCCGCACATTGCCAGCGTGGTGGACTATGGCCAAAACTCTTCTCATATTGAGAGGAGACCCGTGCTCTGTAGTAAGCCGATAATGGGTTGATCATGATGATGATGATGAAGTATATATTTATATAGGTACAATTCAATTTACTATTACTTTAGTGAGTTTCTATATTTGAAAACGATTCTACAAATCATACACTAACGGTACAGGCGACCAGACATTTGTCCGCGATGTTATATTTCGTAACGTTATATACATATATATATTATATATGAAACAGTCAAAATGAAAACCAGTTTCTTTATCAGCGCACGGGCAGACGGAACAGCGGCGCGTCGTTAAAGATACACAAATATTTGAGATTAAAAAACCGTTAAAATATTCTACATACCCACCTATCAGGTCTCGTCACTTAAAAAACTTTTTGACGTTCTTATCCTTAGCCTGAGCTTAATAATCAATCTGATCCAAAATCTTCAGAAAGAAGATTGAATTTAGTAGTGCTGTCCTTTTCAAACTCTTTCCTGTTATATATATCATTAACAGCATTGTACATTTTTTTTTTTCGATTGTACCTACCCACACTAGGTAATCCTGTCCCGTGGGTATCGTAATTGGCATACGTCAGAAGATGATGATGTGTAGTGTAATCAGGGCGGTCTCTGAGCATGGGAGATGTATTAATTTTTACCTTCAAGTATTTTAAAACCGGCTTAGTGCAATTTGTGGTTACTCGCGCAGGGTTCCATTCCAAGCTACAATATCATACAATACATATAAGTATATACATTATGAACTAGGATCAACACAAAAAGCAATACTTTCTACGTACACACCTTTAACCTCTGTGGCGCAGCGCGTTTGCTATTGCATTATAAAGTTGGAGGTCCTGGATTCGATTCCCGGTTCGAGTCTGCTCTGGTGGGAGGCTTCGGCCGTGGCTTGTTACCACCCTACCGACAAGGACGGGTCGCCAAGCGAATTAGCGTTCCAGTACGATGTCGCGTAGAAACTAATTAGGAGAATGGGTTTACCATACCCCTAAAAGGTTAGCCCGCTACCATCTTAGACCGCCTCTTCATTTACCACCAATCTGGGCTAACTACTGGGCTAATACACTGGGCTTGTAGTGGATAAAAAAAAATCCTCTTGTTATGTTTTTTTTAATTTATTTCAATACTATATAATACATAATACAGCTGGTATTATTAATTTACATTTTATGAAAATTTGACAGACAAGTGACAGGGTCCCATTGTGGCAGTTGGAATACCGAACCCTAGACAGTAAACGATGAAATAATCGTCGCGTAGTTGGTAGTTATTAAAGTAAATAGGTACATAAGATCCAGGAGAGAGAATCTCGTGGTTTTTCTCGCGCGGTTAACTCGCATACTTAACGTCTGTGAAGACAATACTTCGCCAATTTTTCGATTAATCTATAGTTAGAAGCCATTATACTACATCATATTTTCCGTTTAAATTTTTTTTAACCATAGGTTATATATTATTATATTTATTTAATATTTATTATTGTATTGTATTGTGTATGTAATCTGGTTTATGTATTAGTATGTAGTTATTCGTATGCAGGTTTATGTTTATATTGCGCCACCTACTTTCTATTTCCTAATCCTAAGGTTGCCGGGCAGAGAACGCTGCTAAGCGATAAGGCCGCCTTTTGTATCCTGTTTACTTCTTGTTTCTGTTTTTCTTAATATTTTCTTCCCTTGTAGTTTCTATTTCCCTTTATGCTGTGGTTTACAAATAAATAAAATAAAAAATCACGCGGACATTTTCGCTTAGCGCCGTAAATCACTATAGGATTTAGATTTTGTGATTAAGAAAATAGCTTAATTACAGATAATCATCTTAATCTACATCTAGAAATGAATTTCACACGCAGTTATGTTTTTAAAACCCGTATCTAGAGTGCCGAGTGATTGATTTTCTACTCATTCGATCGCGAGAAAGTTAATTTTTTATAGAATGGATAGATTCTTAGTTTATAGAATGGTTAGAGCGCCATCTATTGTGGTGGCGCTCTTTCGATTCTATACAAATTGAATTTCATTTTGACGCGACCGAATCAGTAGAGACACTCGCAATCGGCACGAAGCGCGCGTCACAGATGAAGCAAGTTAACTAGTGAAGCTAGGTTAGGTACTGGGACAGATGCAGTCCAATCGCTGCAAGAATCGTGGGTGACTGCACGAAACAATGGCGCAGGCGTTCCTTGTAACTCGACTCGGCCGCAGGATTTGCCCCGCTCGTTGCTCCATCGCACTCGGGACCGTGCACCTACATGTGAACCAGATTAAATACAAACAGATAATGCCGGCAATTATTAACGACTTTATTTTTGTTTTTATGCAAAAAAAACCCCAATTATGAGCTAGAAAACAAAATACGAAGTTTCCCCAAATGGAACCCAAAAACATACGGAATGCTGAAGCTGCTAAATTAAATAGTTACACACATAGAGTTAAAGTACAGTGTTTGGCGAACTTTTAAAGTTAGCCAAGCAAGAAATAAATTGGCACGCTGTATGAGACAGCAAATACGATGCTCTGTTTCAATTTTCTTAAAATATATATAGGCATCTCACTTTCACATTTCACTACGTTTCATGGCTTCATCTCCTTAAACTGTACAGTACTGTCATACAGCGTTTTTTTGACCTAAGAAACTTGTAAAGCCTGAAAAACATTTGGATTGATAGTACATTACTGAGAATGTAGGTCTCAGGCATGTAGGTTTCCTCAGTTTCGCTCCACCGTAATAGCAAGTGATATTCAATTAAGAATTACTTCAATTAAAACGCACTTGACTCCGAATAGTTCGAGGTGCGTCATAAACACTTTTATCACTGTGTCTCATCAAGGATGCTGATGGATATTTTATTGCTGAGCAGCCAAAGTGGGTTCTGTACATCACCATCAGCTCAACCATGGAGAATTACGGCCATGTTGCTGAGCTTCTTCTTCTTCTTCTTGCCCTTATCCCACATTATGTGGGGTCGGCACAACACGTCTTCTTCTTCCACTCACTTCTATCAGCCGTCACCTCACTACCCACACCTTTTACCCGCATATCCTCTTTTACACAACCCATCCATCTCTTCTTTGGTCTTCCTTTACTCTTTTGCCCTTCCACGTTCATATATAACATTCTTTTGGTGACATCACTTTCTTTCCTCCGCATTATATGACCATACCATGCCAGCCTGTTACTCCTCATCTTTATGCAGTATACTCCTCATATTTATGAGCACTAACACATATTGCTATGAATAAGGGCGAACCAATACTTATGTTGGTAGCCCTCCCTGCCAATAATGAAACGTCGATTAGCAATGGTAGGTTACATTTGCAAATGACAGTGGTTGTGAGGATGGCGATTCGCAATGCCTTAATCACGTGTTCCGTAATACGGGGCATTGTAGCGAGCAACACGTAACGAGCGGCTCCTCAACGTGATATCATTACACAAATGGATCTTTATAAATTAGCAGAGTCAGCTGCGCGCGCGCATCTAACGAATTGGGCATCGAGGCCATTGATATACAAAAGGTACCTACTAAAGATATTATACATTTTAAAGTCGCATGGTACAAATGTTAACTGGGTGGTGTACATAATTTTTCTACTAATGTTAGCCTTTGGCAGTCTAACACCCGGTAGTAGGTATAAGATGGTAGCGGGTTAATTTGGTTAATATGTTGACATGGTAGTTATAAATTCTAATATTTTTGACCCGGTGTAGTTTTGCATGGTGTGTTCTTACAAGAGTGAGCTGTAACGAATACGTAGGACGATTAAGAAATTTATCATTTCTGAATTTCTCTGGTCCGGTCTGGTGAGAGGCTTCGGTCGTGGCTAGGTACTATGACGACAAAACGAGTCGCCAAGCGATTTAGCGTTTTTGCAAGATGTTGCGTAGAAACCAGTTACGAGTATGTTAGTCTACTACCGTTTTTAATAGTGTTCCATAGCATTAAATTTAAAGCTTTCCTGCATGTTGGCCAAATGTGCAATGTCTTTTGTTAATTTTCCTAATGTACCAACTCTGCGTTTTCCGTTGCGGAGTTATGTCTTGAGTACCTTGGGAATCCATCCTCCTGCGCTGCTGTGACACTGCTTGTTGCGATATGCTAATCTGTGTATAACTATATCAATGGTTAAGGGCCGAACGTGTCCGAAGATTAACGAGTGTTCCCGAAGGCGGGGCCAAGTGGGGCGTTCGACGTTCCGTGACGGCACCAGCGGAGTGTGACGTCTCCTACTGCCAGCCTCAGCCGCTCCATACCTACTTACTTCATGGAACAAATCCCATACAATCCCCATAATCAAACATCGTTGCGGAGCGACACGCTCGCTGAACAGTCAAGTGCTAAAGTTTGGACTTGCGTTTGTTTCATTGGCTTCGGCTGTTTATTTCTAAAACGTTACCATGCTTGAATTTTCTTCGGTTTGTTTCTGTCGTTTACCTTCTTCCATAATGAATCCTATATCGTTTTTAATACCTAGGCCACCTTTGATCTTGCACGCTCTATAAGTACCTGCCTCTATTTAACGTGGTTATTTTTTTGGTGACTCGTCATAAACAACTTTACGACAAAGAACGTTATTGTATTATTAGACATGCTTGTGCATTAATGCATTATAATTCTACTGACAACGATGTTTTACACATGCGGATCGATCTATGACGGCCAACATTTTAATTTTTTTTTTGTTTTTTTTTTAAATAATTTTATGATCTCCCACTTTCCAAACTAGTGTAAACTGTATCTTGGAAAGTGGGAACTTCCCTCTATTATACAAACATAGTTGCTAGCATGTGTTGAGTATGTGCGTGCATGTGCATGTGTATATGTGTGTGTGTGTGTGTGTGTGTGTGTGTGTGTGTGTGTGTGTGTGTGTGTGTGCTTGTGTCTGCGTGTGTACGTGTGCTGTTTCTTGAATATTGTGTTTCACATGTTTTATGTCTTTTTATATTATCAATAATTAGTAATTTTATTTAATTGTTTGTTATCATTAGGACGAATCGTGTGATCGTGTAACAATGCAGACCATGTCAACAGCAGCTCAGTTGAAATTAAAGTAATGCAGTAAAGCAAACTTTTCAACGTTTTTGTTCCGGTGCCATACAACGTGGACGAGTGTTCCAACGTTGCCCACGTGTCATTTGAAACAACCTTTATGTCACGTGCTACAAAACTCTCCAATTCATCATTACAATAGGTACGATACGATAGAAAATGTTTTAATTGCAAAACTTGCTAAAGGTTGCTGTATTTATTTAAATCATTAATAATAAAAGTCTATCAAACGATTCATAGATGCGTAGTAATAGGTTTATATGAATAGAACTATTTTTGATTTTCTTTGATTTATCGGCTTGTTTCACAGTCTCCCGATAACCTCCGTGGCGCAGCGCGCGCGCTGTCGGATTATAAACTTGGAGGTCCTGGGTTCGATTCCCGGCTCGAGTCTGGTCTGGTGGGAGGCTTCGGCCGTGGCTAGTTACCACCTTACCGACAAAGACGTGTCGCCAAGCGATTTAGCGTTCCGGCACGATGTCGCGTAGAAACCAATTAGGAGTTTGGGTTTTCCATACCCCTAACAGGTTAGCCCGCTACCATCTTAGACTGCATCATCACTGATCATCAGGTGGGATTGCAGTCAAGGGCTAACTTGTAGTGGATAAAAAAAAAAGCTTTAACTGATGGATTAATTTGATTTCATTGCAAATGTATGTCAAGAAATTTTCGGGAGATTTAGATTGCTTTTCTTTTCAACCATTTTCCGTGACGTTCCAATTCATAGATTTTTAATGTTAAGGGTATCTCTAATATAATGACGAGATTGGTCTGATGGGACATAACGCTCAGATAAGTATAAGATTTTATAATTGTCTTATAATAAGGCACGGTGGAGATCGCATGCTATCAGCATCGAGGTTAATGCTGCAGAGCTGTGTGACCGTGACACGCTGTGACCAACATTCCCATGCTGTAGAATAGAATAGTATCTACTGTACATCGGGTCTGAGACGATGCAAACATTCGAACAGATTATCAAGGACTGTTTTAATCCACTCGGGTGATATAATTACATTTGCGGCTATATATTTTGACGACCTCCGTGGCGCAGCGCGCGCGCTGTTGGATTATAAACTTGGAGGTCCTGGGTTCGATTCCCGGCTCGAGTCTGGTCTGGTGGGAGGCTTCGGCCGTGGCTAGTTACCACCCTACCGACAAAGACGTGTCGCCAAGCGATTTAGCGTTCCGGCACGATGTCGCGTAGAAACCAATTAGGAGTGTTCGTTTACCATACCCCTAACAGGTTAGCCCGCTACCATCTTAGACTGCATCATCACTTACCATCAGGTGGGATTGCCGTCAAGGGCTAACTTGTAGTGGATAAAAAAAAAAAAAAATAAGCTCGTTAGATTCATCATTCATCGTTCCTAACTTCATACCAGACAGACAAGTTTCAAACCCATATTATGCCCACATACACACCCAACTCATAATATTTTCTGTACACAATATCAGCCAATCCATCCGTTCGCTGTTATTTTTAACAGATTCGCCAATTTATTTTATTTTAATTGAATTAAACATATTTTCGCGATCGGAAATAGCAATTTGGTCGTGTCCACTTCTGAGCCTCGAGCATTTTCCTAACTGCCAATATTGATAACTAACATACAGCGATAAGTCATTAATTATAAATTCGTATATATAGAGACACTAATAAATTTTATAAAAATATCATTTTAAGTACCGTTTAGTAGGCTGCACAAAATTAGTAACTCATTCAAAGGAAATTTTATTTTATTTCATAGTAAATTACCTATTCTGAGATGTCTGTCCATAAGTTTAAAGTTTTTATAAAACGAAAGCTTAATCATATTACATTATATAAACGATAATAAAGCTTGGGTGTGATTTGCTCTTACTCCATAGGTACTATATTTTATTATTGATTTTGTGGGATGTTGATAACAAAAAAAAAACCGGCTAAGTTTGTCGTGGGCTTCTTCTTAGTTCTGGGTGCGATTGGAGCCCTCTTAGCTTAAATTTAATTTGGCGAGTGTATTTATCACCATCACTTCACGAATATAAATTATGAAAACTGTGATGCATATGAACGACTCATACTCGTAGATGTCTTTAATAGGTTTATTGATTTTATTTGTAATAGGACTTCTTCTGCGAGTGTACATGTGCGGCACTCAGCATCTGTTAGACTGCACGTGTAGGTCACTCCCATAGAGCGCGGGCAAACTTTTTGCCACCGTGAGACCACCCGGGGATGTCTAGCAGTTACATCATCATTATCAAACCAGTACAGGGCGCGGGTAACATGAGAACGGTTGTAGCCCTAGTCCACCTCGCTGGCCAAGTTCATATTGACAGTCTTCACACGCCTTTTATATTATGGAACTCTCATGTATGCAGATTTCCCCACGATGTTTATCATGATTATTAAATCAAACGAAATTTAATTGACTTAAATTAAATTTTAGTCTTTCAATCCGATCCGAAAACACTTTTTGTTTTTGAATAGCCTGAAGATTTACTTAAAAGTATTTATAGCTAAATGTAATAATCTAATGCATTTTTTCATTTTTTAATGTTTTGGCTAATGTAAATGTTTAGCTTTGTACAGGGTTTCACAACGTTCACAAATATGTCACAGGTATGTAGTTTCAAAGTTCGATACATCTAACATTTGCTTGTTACAAAGTATAATAAAAATAAAACTGCCATATAAACGATAGGTCGCTAATCTTTTATACTGCCCCGACCTAAGCGCTCCTCTCCGAAAGAGGAGACCTAAACATATCCTTCATGACCCTGACGATCAGGTGACTACTGACAACACACTCGTACCACCTACCACACAATCATACGCTACACACCGTCTTCGCCGGCGAAGACGAGGTCCCCGCTATCTTACGTCATCCGGACGTGGGCTCCATCCACGGCCTCGGAGACGTACGGACCACTCACCGTCCGACCCCCCCGTTATCCCAAACGTCGCCTAAGCCGAGGTTCGGCCTCAAAGGAAGCGCCCTTAGGCACAAACCACAACAAACCAACAGCCCAAACAGCCCGGTTACGCTGTGGCAACCAATAAGGTTTGTACAGCTAATAGATAGTCCGAAAAAAAAAAACTTTTATAAGTACCTATAGATAGATTTGTTTAACTGTCACTTGAATAACATGAGCGACGATTTTGTTTATTAGATAAAGTTTCTAAGGCCTCCTTATCCCATGGTGTCTAGGAGATAAATCGGCCGCGTCCGCAGTAGCGCAGATTCGCGTATGAAAGTGCTGTGACCGGACGCCGAACCGGCCCGCCGGGAAGTTATTAACTACCGATTATTATACGCTCACATTATAAACATATAAGTAGAGAATATCCAGGCTTCTATAAAATATAAACCGGTCAAACGCGTGTCGGGCCACGCGCAATGTAGGGTTCCGTAGTTACCTGTCACTAATTACACGACGAACATCGACCAATGTCCGATGTTATTCACACGTAAAAGTGAGGTATAAACCGCACTAATCCGGACATAAACTTTGTTGATAATTAGTTTCGAGAATGTTGTAGTTTCATGCTTCATACACTTATATCGAGTAACTATTCTACGCCAGTAACTAATTGATTTAAGTAATTTTCATATTTCAAAATTAGCTTTTAAAAACTTGCAAATGGATTTCTGAACAAAAATGTTGCACAAAAACATCTGCTATACTAATAATATTACCCCAATACTTTAAGAGTTTGGGAGCAACTTGAAAAAATATGCCTCCAAATGATTTGTTGAATTATCTTTTCGAAGTGACGAATATTTATATCCACCCGAGTTACACTAAAAGTGTCTGACCTTCGTGGCCCAGTGCGCGCGCTGTTGCATTATAAAGTTGGAGGTCTTGGGTTCGATTCCCGGCTCGAGTCTGGTTTCTTGGGAGACGTGACGTGACAAAGACGTGTCGCCAAGCGATTTAAAGATGTCGCGTTGAAACCAATTAGGGGCGTAGGTTTACCACATTCCTAACAGGTTAGCCCGCTACCATCCTAGACAGCATCATCACTTACCACTTGGTGTCGTCAAGAGCTAACTTGTAGTGTATAAGATAAAAGAGCTAAACCGCAGCCAGATCCACGTCGTTTAGACAGAGGGCCGAAGACGATGGTCGTCTGGTCCCATGGTGCTGGTTTATATATTTAACCAAAAACCGTGGTACCATATGCCTGTCGCATTTCGTATGGAAAAATAATTCAAACTGTTTGAACAGGATTCACACTAGAACTTAGAAGGCTGTGTAGTACCGAGGATTGATATTTTTATTATATTTAGTTGTAGCAGCAATAGTAGACTCCCTTTTTTTTTTTTTATCGTGGTGGAAAAGCTTTATAGCTACCTCCGTACCCTTGGGCGGGAAGGAGGTTATGTTGGACTCCCACCCCCGAAGGGGGGTATACCCTAACTAAAAACCACCACGGCATGTCCCTCTCGCAGGTTTTACTGGACACCCGGGGGACCCGTTGTATACTTCCCGGGCGAATAGTAGACTCCCTACCCACAACGGTTCATGAGAAGCAGTCCTCTGAAAGGCCCAGGAATGATCGCTCACCGGTGTCTTTTTACTAGGGTACGGAACCCTAAAATTAAAAATTGAGTTTCAATTGCCATTATTAAGGTTTAATTTTTAAGACAACCATAAGAGAATGTCATAACTTTTCTCTTTATAGCAAATTATTGAACGTTAAAAGTTAATAATAATAAAAATTAGAATACCGCAAGAGATACGCAGTGTACTCATAGTACGAGTATGTTAAATAGCACTATTTGACTTTTAGTTAGCGCACGTGAAACCACGCCGAACTAGTTAAATATAGGTAAGTAAATAATTACTTAACTTAAAGTAGCTAGCAAAAAAATTACCAACTGGCGACCAACCAAAGTTTATAAAAGTTAATATTTACAATTGATTTTTTTTCAGTTCGCTTCTTATTTCCAGTACGATACCTACTTTATTACAAGGTACCTAGGTGAATATGATTGTAATGTTCTTGGTTACTATGAGCCTACACTTAGATGTGCTTAGCCGTCATTTCCTTCGTAATTTGTTTGTCTTTAACTGAAGTCCACATAAACACTCACACATACGGAAGACGTATCATTTTACTGCGCCGCGCCGCGCTGGTTAAGTGAGCACAGAAGCTATTCCGTGGTAGGGTTGCCACAAATCATAATTTACCAAAAGTAATAGAGTTTTAAGACTTTAGAACACTACCTAAATACCCATATTCACTAAACTGTTTTCCTCGTCGTTTGATCGTTTTTTTATGTTAATAATAAAGTTAATCGTAGTTTTATGTGTCTTTTTAATACTTAGCTGGTTATTTATTAATTTATATATTTTTTAATGACTACTATGATTTCATTCATCGACCGCTGAGACACAATCTCAATAGTAGTCGTATCTTAATATTTCAAAATTGGCCCTGTTAAAAAATTGATAGCTGATGGCGCTTTTTCCTGTTCTAAATTTAGTTAATTATTCTCGGAAAACTACTGCTCTGTTAGAAGACTGCATATTTTTTTGTTTCTTTAGAACACTGTAACTATAATATCCATTTTTTTTTATCTTTAGTAGTTCATGATTCATAAAGTTCATAGGCAAGTTGTAAAGCAAACATAGATGAAACCGCAATGCTCAACCAGTAAACACATAGTTGCAGTAAGTTTAATTAGCTAGTGTAGTGACGTCGCCTGCGCCGCGCTATGTGGTCTGCCGTCAAACTTGGCTATCATTACTGGCTAAAGTCTAACTAACCGCAGATCATGAACTATTCATAACTATTGCGAATTCGATCCTAGTGATAACTTCGTTGGCTACGAACCTGCCCGTTACACAATAACTATATGTCTCAATTATGTTTAGGTTTTCCTATCTGCCCAAAAGTGATAAATATCTAAGTAGCCCCGGATCATGACATAAGCGCCATTCGATAAAACGAAACCATTCATTATGGAGCCGGCTTCCATGTGCGTTGTTTCCATTAAATTTTAATATGGAGTAAATATTAAATTCAAAGGGAAGCATTCATTGTGACAGCAGCTCTGGTGTCGTTGTTCATGGCTGCGGTAATTACCACGAAACATAAGAAGACCCATGCGCTCGGTTGCTCTCTAATTTCATACCACTACAACTTAGCCTTTGAGTGCGATCTCATCTAGTGGATTGCGATGATACTCATTTCAGATCTACCTCTGTTAGAGGCATAGCATAGTTTTAATCAACCGCTAACCGAGTTCCACGCAGCATTGTAGCGGAGAGCTAAATAAATCACTTGTCGGCACGTCTTTGTCGCGGTGTCCAGACCAGGGAAATTCAGAAATTTCCAATTTCGTACCAAGTTATAAGAACGCAGAGCTATGAATTTACAAAAAAAAAAAAAAAAACAATAATGCTGAAATAACTTCGCGGCAGCCCTAGGTTTAAGTGTTCAGTTGCGTGCGCGGGCGCAAACTCACAAGATTAAAGTGTTAGCTCTATTGAGTGGCTGTAGCAACGCATGAATGAAAGTGCATGTACCCTGCCTGCCATTCAGACTCGTGGAGAGCGTGGGTATGAAAGCGACAGTACGGGTCGGAAGCGTTCGCGTACAGGATATCCGAGCTAATAATCCATAAGACAAGACGAACCACGAGGCTGTTTATATCGCACAATAATTAATGTTTCACACGATTTGTTGTCCGACTTCCACCAGGTGAATGTTGGGGACACAACTCTCTATACTTGTATACAGTATACTGTATTTCATCATGATCAACTCACGACCGGCTCACTACAGAGCACGGGTCTCCTCTCAATATGAGAAGGGTTGTGCGGATTGGCAGACTTCACACGCTTTTGAGAACATTATGGAGAACTCTCAGGCGTACAGGTTTCCTCACGATGTTTTCCTTCACCGTTTCATTTTAATTGTTTAAAAACGCACATACTCGTAACTCCTAAAAGTTAGAGGTGCGTCCGCCCAGATTCGAACCGCCGACCTCTGATTAGGAGACTGACGCCTTAACAACTAGGCTATCACCGCTTCAATAAAGAATTACAGTATACAGTATTTAACAGCAGATAATTCTTGCCGGTTGGGATTATTTATTCTTAGCTTGATTAAAAGATAGGATGCAGGTTTTACTGGAGATACGGCGTAAGCAACGATATTTGAGGTTGAGCGGTACGAAGCCAAGGTATATAGCTGACACTGATTCTTAGTTATAGTATTAATTATGTAGATTATTAAAAAAATATCGACATCGTCATCATATTATTTTAATATCTTTTTTAATATAAAGGATAACCGAGAAGTGCTTCTTAATCTGAAAAATAAATAAATCTTACCCGAGATATTTTTTTGCATTTCAGCATAACATTTTCAAATAGGTATCCATATATAGTGATATTATATTCAACTATATAATTATTGTTATGTGAATAATAATTACACTACTAATTTTGTGTTCTATAGTCCATTTCTGGAGGTTACAGCAGCGGCGCATTAATAAAAATGACGCAAAAACGTCGTCAAGTCTTGAGATTTTCCCTTGTAGTCGCTGCTTAAACGGTTGAAGTTAAACAAAAACCAAGCACGACGGAATTGCTTCTCTTTAAAAGCTCTAAAAAAGTCCACGAAACCATATGTCTATATCTTAAGGTTGATTTCCTTTTTATAGTTATCAAACTTGTTCTTAAATAATGCGATATTTGGAAAGATGTTGTCGATAGGTCTGTTTGCGAGAAAGGTTATAAAAACTGAATAGCACAGACGGGCGAGTCCAGGCAGTGTTCGGTGTATTTTGTGTGCAAGTAAGTTTGTATGAGAAACTTAGCAGCCTTTTCGCGCGAACGAAGTCGTGAGGGTCCGCTAGTATATTATAAAGAGAAGGTAGCTGATGCTCGCTACTTCTACGTGTAAATTAAAGGTCAAAGAGTTTTTAGTAAAAAGTATCGGACTTAAGAGACTCCAGGATGCTTTATAGAAGTCCGTTTACTTTGGTTGAGATTTTAAAGGGAAGCCACAAAGAGAGTTGCTCTATTTATCAGTATGGAGTATTCTTGTAGTATATTCGTAGTGTATTCATATAGTGCTGTGTTTAGTATAAAACCATACCTTGGGAATCTCCAATTTCTGATGGAGATCCAATTATAACAGCATCCGGTGCGCAGCTTTGATGGCAGCAACCTTGCTGAAGGGAATCTGATTATTAACCGCTGGAGTATCTGGCCTAGCTAATTACTCCATTTTCGACCTCTTACAACTAGTATTCAATATTGTGCGATATTTTTTTGCAGTTGCGCTCTACTTCGAAGTGCCCCGTTCACAGAAATGAAAATAGATTAAATGTGATTTGTTTAGTCACAACCGTCCGCCATCCGCTACTGTGCTGTATAAGGATAATATGCCTAAAGCACATTAATATAAGTCGAAGTCGATTTATAGATTTACAAAGAAAATAATCATCATCATCATCACTTCAACCGATAGACGTCCACTGCTGGACATAGGTCTTTTGTAAGAAGTTCCAACGGCCACGGTCTTGGGCCGCTTGTATCCAGCGGCTCCCTGCGACTCGTTTGATGTCGTCTGTCCACCTTGTTGGGGGTCGACCAACGCTACGTTTCCCGGTGCGGGGTCGCCATTCCAGCACCTTGGGACCCCAACGTCTATCGGTTCTCCGAGCTATGTTACACTACGCCCATTGCCACTTTAAAATAATAATTTGCTTTAATCCAAAAACAAAACAAAAATATCGCATATATTCTTAAATCTTCGTACAACACAGAGATCTTCCAGAATGCCGCGCAACACAAGTTTCACTCCGACACCGAAGCACCCTCAGGCGATGTTGACTTGTTCGTAACAACATTCAATTGCTTAGTTAATGCACATTTGCCTGTTCCAGGTGGATTGCAGCAAATTTGCTTAATGTATGTAACATGTAGTATGAATTACCGCAAATTATCTTCCATTTCTATTCAATACGTAATACCTGCGAAGGTGATTTTCTAAATGAGCTGAATGGTCACACGATGTCCACGGAGGGAATGTCACAGGAGATTTTCCCACAGGAGCCCTAATCAGCATTGGTTGGGTTGTAGTTAGGCACCGTTGCAGAACCAGTTCACTTCCAGCTCTCCTTGGGAACATGGTTTACATAATTGGAGACTCATTCCGCTGAATACTTTGCATTTTACTGCGGACTCGTGCACCTGCCTTTGCTTACTAATCACTTGGACCTTTATGTTATAAGCTTACTTAAAGGCCAGCGCACACCGGAAGAAGTTGTCGTATCGTAAAGTCCGATGGAAGGCTTCGACCGATTATTTACCAACCTACTGGAAAAGACATACCGCCAAGCGATTAAGCATTCCGGTGTGATGGGTTCACCTGGCTTCCCTTGCGACTCACTCACGACCCTACTGGCATAGACGTAAACGATTTAGTATTGTGGTATCTGGTCTGATTTCGCGTAGTAACCTATTTAGAGGATGCATGGTTCAGCCGGCAACGCATGGGTGCTGCAGATGTGCATATGCGACGGTAATCACTTAACATGACCCGTCAGCTTGTTTGAAACTATAAACAAATACTAAAATTGTAGCTTATTTGTTTTCTCAAATGTTTTTGTTACATAGCTTACATTACAGCTGCATTATACGTTGGTTTTCCAATACAGCGTTATTTAAAACACGGCTACGTAATCTTCGTGCCGTCCGCATGCCCTTCGTGCTCGCTTGTGTACGCTGGCCCTTACCGACGGTCATTATATAGGACTATAAAGTACTTAAAAGTAAGATGTTTATTTTATGTAAAGCGAACCGTATTACAAAACATTAAATGCCATTAAGGCTATTATCAAAATCCCTCTGACCTGATGTTCTGGATCAATGATACGGAGCAGTGTGTGTGTGTGTGAGCTTGCAATAACAACAATATTATACTTACTCGGATATGTTTGTTGTGGGCTACTTCTTAGAACAGGTTGTGTTTGGAACCGTTTAGTAGCTTTAGTTTCAAGTTTACGAATGTAGTTATCACCATCAACTCGCTACTATGTAAGTTATTGACGCGTAAAGTGTCTTTTGAAAAAAAAACCATGATGACAATAATTCGAAAGGTTTTGAAAATAGTGCTGCTTGATTTTCCCAGGGGATAAAGTGTAAATAGTACAGAATAATGTTAGTATAAGCCTAGGTGAGATATTTATGTACAATATAATTGTAAGCAATGTTCAAGAATTTGTAAAATTTCATTTTAAAATAATGTAGTTTTGTGGAAAATCGTTGCATTTTTTCTGGATTCTAACTAACCATTGTATTTTCGGAGTCCTTAAACCGCAGGAAGTTATGAAATAGGAAGTTATTGTATCAACACTAGAATGGCATTTGGTTATGAAAAGATTGGATTTTAATAATATAATATGTGTGAAAAATACCATGCACGCCTAAACAATGCCAAAAATTCTCGATTAAGAGGAATCAACAAAAATATTCCTCGACAATATTTCAGACCATCTAAATGAAATAATATTTGTGCAACTGTGGACGAACTTTAGAGTTTTTGTTTTCATACTTTTGGTTTAAGTTTTTATTAAATTGTCGGTCGCATTTACTGTTTTGAGTTTTAAAGTTATGAGCGTCTCGAGTGTCGAGTTATCTCGTCCTTACTTTGGTCGAAACCATCCCGCCTTATTAGGGAGTGAGAGAGATAGTAAGTCGACGTAGATTAGACCAATACGGGCTACACTGACGCCAAAAATTCTATCATCCTGCAGGTCTTGTCCGTTTTTCCCTTTAAATTCCATTGATCCTTTATAGAGCGAAGCGCACTTGTAGTGAAGGGCATGCTGACAATATTAATACACTTTTACCGGACAAAAACAAAAACGCGCCGCTGAAAACGGCGTCGGCGCAAGATGGCGGGACACGGTTCCCACGCATGCGCAGTGGGAACCCGGCACGCACATGTGCGCCCTTACGCGGGAAATCTAACGAATGCATACTCAATTTTTTATTACTTGTCTTATTATGTAAACAAACCTTGCATTACATTTTAATGCAAACGAAGTTCCTTATGTGTATATATGTATCTGTAATCTCAAGAATGAATAGAGACTTACACGTAAAGATATTTTATTTCCTTTGATTTATATTTAAACAATTACCAAATAAAGGTGACAGATGTACAAGCTATGTCGTTATCATCGAGTTTTTCGGGCTATTATAATTTTAGCTGTACCTACCTAAGTAACTAAAGCGCTCATGTACATTATTAGTTATTACCTACACACGTACGAGCGAATACTGACCTTGACAAATGAATGCCTCAATAATTTATTTCACAATATACTTACTGGACTAACGTATAAGTACGTCACGAGGGCATTTTTTTACTCCAACTTGATATACCTGGAAGGATACGCGGACTCTTCTCTTGATTCTTTTTGAACGATAGTGGGCGGTACACTAACAGAAACATTCCCAAAGAGGGCCCACTACTCTGACAGAGACTTAAGTCAACCCTCACCGTTAAATGAAGTGATGTTAAATTGGCTAAAGAGATGAAAACTGAGAGGATGTGATCATTCACTTTTGGAGGAACGACCTCTATCATCATTTTATTTTAGCCAGTATATAACACCAACGAATAGTTTATTATTTGTTATTTAAAATAGCCGAAGCCAAACTATGAGGCCAACTCAGGCTGCAGTCAAGCGAGCGTGACGATGCGATGGGGCCGCATCACTCCTGCTTTATCATTCCAACCATTTGTCTGATCGTTTATTGGTGAGACGACCGTACCGAAAGGAAGAGCTTCTTGCGCGCCAGTGATAATCCCGGGGAACGTCTGATTCAACCTTTCATGTTGGGATGTGGTATATATATAACGCTGAGCACAGTTACGACATCTAGTTGGGTGATGTGGAAACCATCACAATTCTACACTAACCTATAATCCCTTTCGCTATTATATCCCAGTGTTAGGTACATCCCGTGTGTAAGAGAATGGATTAGAACATAAATCAATTCTTTGGGCAATTTAAGTTTAATTTTCTTTTGTCTAGAGTGGTGGGAGACATGAGACGGACGTGGGGAGTCAATTTATGCATTTGAAATATTGCGCTATTAGGAACAAAAAAGCAAAGATGTGCCGCAAGAAGTAATTTATCGTTCGGATACGATACCGCTTAAAACTGTATGTATTCTGTAGGTTTAATATAACACATCACTTACAACCAGGTGTGGTTGTGACAAGAGTTAACTTGCAGGGGAATAATAATAATAATAATAATAATATATTATTATTATTATTCCCCTATAAGCCGTGTGGCACCGGCAGAGAAGAATGTTGCCACCCCTTCTCATCCCGTGGGTGTCGTAAGAGGCGACTAAGGGAACCGGGGAACTAATTAATATCATTTAAGTTCCCCGAAATCCGGCACGCTGGCCGTAGAAACAGCCTCCTCGGGGATTTGAGTGGACCCCGAGTGATATAGCTACCACTCACCCCCCCCCCCCCTTTTATATGATGGATCAAAGACAGAATAAGCGCATAGGGCCGCTGCCTGGGGGTCGCCAGGGCGCGCCTGGAGCTGGCGCTGGGCGTTGCAGCATACGGGCCGCCAGTACCTCCAGTCGACCGGCACTACCACCTAGCCGGTCGACCAATCCATCATCCCCACCAGATGGCTTGGCTCCGACAGGGCCCACCAGGACCCAATCTTCGGCGCCCGCCGCTGGTGGTGTACGCCGCATGCGCTGGACATCACTAATGAACGAAAATGTCATGCGTGCGTACTACAGGGCGACAGGAGGGGAAACCGGACGGACTGGCTACCGAGCGGCAATGTACCGCGAGTTCCTGCTGCTCGAGCCGAACTTAACTGTCACGGAACAGAACCTAGCAGACCGGGCTCGGTATATTCAGCGTTCTAACATCTTCAACGCTACCGAGCTCGAACGATTGCGACGTGAGGCTGTTCCAGCAGTGCCAGTACCAACCACAGAGCAAATCGTCTCCCAGGCGGCGCCTGTCCGCGAGGAGACCATTACCACCTACCAAGATTTGCCTGTGGAGGAAGGCACCGAGGGAACAGTTTCCCTGGATTTAGAGCGGATGAGAGGGATTTTAGAAGAGGCGATTTCTGAAATCCGGAGCGCTCCTCTAGATAGTCGGCCGCGGCTCTCCCGACTTACGCTAAATGTAGCGACGCAGGATGTCATTGAGGCCATGAACAAAATGCTGCCTCAACACCTCGAGAGCAGCGCTGGCCTGAGTGATACGGCTTCTATCCTCTTCGGCGCGGCGCTAGCCGTTCACCGATTCATCGGAGTTAAGACTCCAGGACCGGGGCGTTCTGCGGGTGCAAGACGCAGCGCGGAACCGGCCTGGAAGAAGAGGATAGAACATCGTATCACTCTTGCCAGAGTCCTCATTGGCAGACTGCAAAGCTTCAGGTCGGGCAACACTAGGCCAAGGATTGTGCGCTCTGTTAGAGTTGCGTTTAACGGGTGTGGGGTCAGGTTGGACCAGCCCGATATTACGCAAAAGCTAACAGAGCGCATCGACGACCTGAAGCAGAAAATCGCTGCATGGGGGAACCGCATCCGGCGATACTCGCAAAGAGTCGAGCGCTTTCAGCAAAATCGCCTCTTCTCGTGTGATCAGAAAAGGTTCTATAAAAGACTGGAGTGTCCAGCAGTCTGTTCCACCTCACAGAGACCGAATCCGGCTGACCTCGTCACTTTTTGGCGTGCCGTGTGGTCAAGAGAGGTGGAACATGAGGAGGGTCCTTGGATTGCGGCGGTAGAGGAAGCATGTGCCGCAATAGAACCGATGAGCCCAGTTGCCATCTCTGCGGAGGATGTAGCTGGTGCAGTGAGGCGGGCCCCGAACTGGAAAAGTCCGGGACCCGACGGACTGCATCACTACTGGCTAAAAGGTTTTTCGGTTTGCCATGCGACCTTGGCTCGACAATTCCAAGAGGCTCTCGAGCAGAAGACACTCCCGAGCCTTTTCACTACCGGGATCACACATCTAGCTCCAAAGTCCACTGATGCCACGGATCCGGCTAAGTACCGCCCCATAACGTGTCTTAATACCATCTATAAGACACTGACCTCCGTTTTGAGCCTCAAGATCTCTCGTCATGTAGACGAGAATAACATCTTATCTGGGGCTCAGAACGGATGTCGGGGTGGTAGCCGTGGTACTAAGGAGCTCCTTCTCATCGACTCCGTTGCGGGCCAACTGGTCAAACGCAACCGTCGGAATTTCTCCGCAGCCTGGATCGACTATAAAAAGGCATTCGACTCGGTGCCCCATTCATGGCTCCTGAGGGTCCTTGAGCTGTACAAAGTCGATGGTACAGTGCAAGACTTCCTCAGGGAATGCATGGGGCAATGGAGTACAATCCTTTGTCTCCATGGTGAGCGGCTGGCGGTTGCCGATGATCGGATAAGGATAGGTCGGGGTATCTTCCAGGGTGATTGTCTGAGTCCACTTTGGTTTTGTCTGGCTCTGAACCCTCTCAGCACATTACTGGAGGGGTCGGGGACAGGCTTTCAGTTTCGGAGAGGAGGGACTAGAGTGCCTCACCTTCTCTACATGGATAACCTTAAACTGCTGGCACCCAATGCTACCCGCCTGAAAGAGCTGCTGAATATCACCACTGAGTTCAGCAACTCCATCAGGATGGAGCTTGGGCTGGACAAGTGTGCGGTCCTGCATGTGGAGAGGGGACAGGTTACTCATTCGGCCGAGATTAATCTCGAGCCATCGAGCATTAGAACCCTCTCTGAAGCTGAGTCATACCGGTATCTGGGCATGTCACAGTCCCTAGGGGTGAAAGAGGCTGACATGAAACAGTCTGTTTGCGAGGCCTTTTTTGGCCGTCTGACAAAAATCTTCAAAAGTTTTTTGTCGGGCGCCAATAAGGTGCGAGCTTATAACGGCTGGGTTATGCCAGTTCTCATGTACACCTTTGGCGTGCTCAGATGGACTCAGACCGAACTTGACGCCCTGGACAGAAAAGTCCGCACGACTATGACTCTCTATCGCATGCACCACCCGAAATCGTCTGTGATGAGGTTGTATATCCCCCGGAAATGTGGCGGTCGAGGCGTATTGAGCGTCAAGACCATGCATAACCGGGAGATATCTAACCTCAGAACCTACTTCGAGACGATGCGGGAGTCCCCCGTGCATAGAGAGGTCATAGTAAGTGATAAAGGATTCACTCCACTATCCTTAGCCCAAGCCGAGTGGCGGAAACCAGTGGTACTTAGCACCTCTGACCGGGAGACCGTATGGAAGGGGAAGGAACTGCACGGCCGCTTTTTTAAAGCTCTTAATGAGCCACACGTGGATAAGAAAGCGTCCGTGCAGTGGCTGCGCTTCGGTGACCTCTTTGGGGAAACCGAAGGTTTTGTCTGTGCGATACAAGATCAGGTGGTTAAGACGCGGAACTACCGAAAGTATATTCTGAAGGATGGCACTCACGACATCTGTCGAGCCTGTCGCCATCCCGGCGAGTCACTCAGACATGTGCTTTCGGGATGTTCCGCGCTTGCCAACACTGAGTATTTGCACAGACACAACCAAGCAGCCAAAATCCTTCACCAAGAGCTTGCTCTGAAGTACGGTCTCCTGGATGAGAGGTTGCCCTATTACCAGTACACACCGGTGCCGGTACTCGAGCGCGACGGAGTCCGGCTCTATTGGGACCGGTCCATTATCACGGACAGGACTATTCTCGCGAATAAGCCTGACATCGTGTTGGTGGACCGGGCGCAGTCGAGGGTGTTTTTGGTGGACATCACCATTCCATATGACGAAAACCTCGTGAGAGCTGAGACGGAGAAAAAGCGTAAGTATCTCGATCTGGCTCACGAGGTTTCCGACATGTGGCATGTGCAGTCTGCTGAAACCATCCCAATCGTCATATCTGCGAATGGGTTGATCCCAGTCAGCCTCGCACACCATCTGAGGCGACTGGGGTTCCGTGGCAGTTCGCTCGCAGCCAGGATGCAAAAAGCGGTCTTGCTGGACTCGGCTAGGATAGTCCGCCGGTTTCTCAACCTGTCGCCCTGACCCCCGGCCGTTTGGTCTCCCCTGCCGGGGTGTAATCCTCCGCCCGGTGCAAATATGTATCTATGTAATGTATATGTAGGTTTATTTATTTTTATCTATTTAAGTTTATTATATCTCTTTTGGTTTTTTATATATATTTATTTTGCACACGGGCGTGAGAGCTAATATATACCGATAATAATATTATAATAATCCGCTGAAACCATCCCAATCGTCATATCTGCGAATGGGTTGATCCCAGTCAGCCTCGCTCACCATCTGAGGCGGCTGGGGTTCCGTGGCAGTTCGCTCGCAGCCAGGATGCAAAAAGCGGTCTTGCTGGATTCGGCTAGGATAGTCCGGCGATTTCTCAACCTGTCGCCCTGACCCCCGTCCGTTTTGGTTTTGGTTTGGGGTGTAATCCTCCGCCCGGTGCAAATATGTATTTATGTAATGTGTATGTAGGTTTATTTATTTTTATCTATTTAAGTTTATTTTATCTCTTTTGGCTGTTTATTTGTATTTATTTTGCACACGGGCGTGAGAGCTAGTATATAACGATATAATAATAATAATAAATTCATTTATTTGCTATAAAACATGGGTACAGGATAACAGATGTCGTTATAAAATACATATATGGAACCAAACATGTTTTGCCTTTACAGGCGTGCAAAATATTTTAAGTCAATTAATTATAACTTTTACATAGATAATAATTACTTAATGAAAAAATAATGAAAAAAAAAAACATAATAATTGAATTCAAATTAATTTACATTTAATGTCATATGTTATAAAGCAATGTCAATGTTATTATACAAAAATCATCTACTCGAATAAATTCTCATGTCGTTTTGCTTATTTAAATAAAATAAAGATCCACGCTGCTTCATTGACGTTAGCCAAGCCTCCTCGAATAGCAAGCTACGTTATCAAAACTCAAATGTGATAACAATCGTTGAAGGCACCGTGTAGGGTTTTAGTTCTTCATGTACATTCCTAATTTTTTTTTATTCACCACAAGTTAGCCCTTGACTGCATCACACCTGATAAGTGATGATGTGGTCTAAGATGGTAGCGGGCTAACCTGTTAGGGGTATGGAAAACCCAGACTCCTAATTGGTTTCTACGCGACATCGTGCCGGAAAGCTAAATCGCTTTACGACACGTCTTTGTCGGTAGGGTGGTAACTAGCCACGGCCGAAGCCTCCCACCAGAACAGACTCGATCCGGGCATCGAACCCAGGACCTCCAACTTTATAATGCAACAGCGCACGCACTGCGCCACGGAGGTCGAATTTCTTGTCTAACAATCAGACACAGAACCTATATATCCCAAAACTAGGTTTAATAAGGCTAAGGATTATGGTGGGTCATTTGATAAGAGTAATTTGCTGTTATAATTATATCACAATATACAATACAATCGTAAGCCAATGCTTGCAGTTTTCCGAAAAGTATAATAATACCACTATGACTCTGTCATAGATCGTACATATTTGTTTTTGTCTCTTGCCTGTTTTTTTTGTTTTTAGTGTATATTTGTTTTGTTTAGACTTATAATGTTATTATGTGTAATCATTTAATTAGTGTTATTGGATATTGTCCGTTCTAATTAAATTAAAATTAAATAAATAAATAAAATAAAATCACATACGAGTATGTAACATATTTGTCTCAATTCGCGGTTTCTCAAGTTTCCAAGTTTCCATGTATCTCTATCTAGATACAACACGGTACAAGCGTGAATCACGTAGCACCATAGAAAAAAGTGCAGAGGTAATTTATTTTTTACTCTGTATATATTTTGGTTGAGGCACGAGTAAATAATGGTTGTGCAATCAACTTCTCGGTCATAGCTAATGTTATGTTTTTCTTTTCTTTTTATGCCCGATACGTTTTTGAGTTCCTAATGGAGTTATTAGCTTTTTCTAGGGTTCCGTGTGTATCAATGCTATCTATTAGACAAAAGAGTTCTTTTTAATATGCGGCTAAAAACATAAAACTGACTTCAATGTAATCAATTGTCGCAGGGGCCTACAGTTATTGAGAGAGGGTTAAGAAAGACGCACCAAATATAACCAATTTTAAATTCAAATTCAAATAATTTTTATTCAAATAGTCCTTTAAAAGGTGCTTTTGACGCGTCAATAATTTACGTACTGGTGATTTGATGGTGATAACTACATTCGTAAACTTAAAATAAAAGCAAGGAGTCCAAAGGCGCCCTTTGTATGGTATGCCTAGTTTTGTTCAGGCACGCTTGGCTTGTCTTCTTCGTGGGTACGAAACGGAATATATATAGCGGAAATATAGTGCAAATTATACGGTACACTACGGCTGTCCAAAACTATATAAAAAAGCATTACACATTTTGCAACATTGTGTCTAAATTCGAAAGATATTTGAAATAAGTATTTATTTATATTTTTATTTAAATTTGAATGAATAAACAACGTTGATTCTAGTTGTGTAACTTGGGTTTGGAAAAATCTTGGAATTATTGTCTTTCTAATAAAATTTCGGTTTAATTGGCTGTTTTCAAAGTTTAAAACGGTCATTAAAGTATGTATGTATGTATGTATGTATGTATATATATATATATATATATATATATATATAATTTATAATTATCTATGCTAATTAGATTTTGTTGCGCAATTGTTACATTAAACTAAGTATATACGGAATTCTCAGTGCCGCGTTCCAACTAGGACTTGACCAAGAATAATTTCTTTTATTATTATTTTGTGATGGCGCGTCGGTAAAGAAAATATCTTTGTCACGGAAACAAATCTAAAACTGATTCAAAAATAAATACGAACCTGAGCGGTTTATTGTAGACTTTGACGACTAAGTAGGTATGTGTGTTGATATATTTTTTTATTTTGCCTGAATTAGGAAAGTATTTAACTTGACAACCAACATAGAACTACTGTGGATATTGATGTTATTTGTTACAATATGTTAGCAAAGATTAATAGTATGAAATTCTTGTTATTTAATGTGTCTGCAATGGGTGTTTTTATTTTCATCATAAAACAGAAATGTCTTAACAAAGTTGCAAACCTTCTACATTCTTTTAATATGGAGCATCCATACAAGCCTCTTTACTAATAAGCGACGTATATCGATTGTATAGTTATCCAATGTTTTGTCTTCTTCTTTCGATTGTTGGATTACCGCGGAATATAAGAGAGAGATTGTGTAACTATTCACGCGCTTCACAACTTTTATTGGTAACGCCATAGTCTTCAGACCCCGAACGAAGCACTACCAGATTACTCATACACTAAGACACATCTGTTATACAGCTCTGGACTCGTGAGAACAGGAATATTTGAACTGTGCCGGGAATTAAACTGGGAGCGGTGCAGAAGGCGGGTGTGCTGATCGGCCAGACTTTTGGGTAGTCGGCCACTGAATTGACGCCTCATTTGTCGCCACACACACAACACAATATTAACAGATGTAGGCATGATTGCTCTCTGACTCACCGGCTCAATTGGTACTACATACTACATGGCGAGTAGTGGCAGCGTCATCAATTCGCGTCTGCTTGCACTTTAGATCAATTGGGTGGCTATTCGTTCGGCATTCCTAACTTATGGTAGATTCATCACTTACGACTGAATTTTGCATAATAATGACAATAGGTTTATTTCAGCCAATATACCTGTTAGCGCTAGTCGATCTATTAGCGCGTCGAGCAGAAATCCTTGAGGTCACCATTGTCTGGTGGGAGGCTTCGGCCGTGGCTGGTTACCACCCTACCGACAAAGACGTGTCGCCAAGCGATTTAGCGTTCCGGCACGATGTCGTGTAGAAACCAATTAGGAGTATGAGTTTACCATACCCCTAACATGTTAGCCCGCTACCATCTTAGACCGCATCATCACTTACCAACAGGTGAGATGCAGTCAAGGGCTAACTTGTGGTGAATAAAAAAAAAAAAAAACCATCCCCCATGACGATAATCTAGTGAAAAGGAAAAAGAATTACTATTCGTTATTAAAGCGGCAACGCAAATAAACATCTTATCAAAGTTTCAAATCTCGTTCTTATTACAATTAATTATAATTATATTACAGTTAATTATATTTAATTCAATTAAGTAATAAATGTGAGTATTATGTGGTTATTATCTTGACTAAAAATTTGAATTTTATAATCAATTTATCTATATTACTGTGTCTATTTTCTATAAAAGGAAATTAATAAATAAAGTTAAATTGATCTCGCAAGCCAAGGTACAGGCAGTCATTAGTCTTAAGGTGTAGCATTAAGTTATGCACTTACGTAAGGGAAGTCAGCCGGGTTTAATAGCAGTTGTAGTTATCCGATTGCTCAATAAATTATCTGAATTCTTTAGTATATGATTATTAACATAACCCTCTCTTAAAAAGGCAGGAGGGATACACCTAGGGCTTAGTTCAACCCGAAACTGGCGAATAGACATCGGTGCTCCTAAAGAGAGTACTTTACGATTTTCGCGCGATTTTTTTTTTATTACAAGTTAGCCCTTGACGGCTAACTCACTTGGCGGTAATATGGTAGCGGGCTAACCTGTTAGAAGTAAAATGATATACCACACTGTAAACCCACACTCCCAGTTGGTTTCTAAACGACATCGTGCCGGAACGCTGAATCACTTGGCGACACGTCTTTGTCTAGCCATGGTCGAAGCCTCCCACCAGACAAAAACCTATCTCAAGAATTTCACTATCAAACCCAAAAAAAGTTTTACTAATCTGAGAGATTGCTACTGCCAGATAGATATATGTGCGTTCGAAGGAATAAACAAACATATAACGACGTTATCACGCGGGAACAATCTGTTTTTCCATGCTTAAAGGTATCCTGTGACTTTAGAATGCAAGCCATAAGTAATATATAAATTGTATTTTTGAATCCCGTTGGAATCGTTCCGGGGTGTTTTTATGGTGCCCATGTATCCTGTCATTTGAGATCCGAGTGGTGGGTCTGCCAAACTTCGTCTGTATAATTCAGTTGAGATGAACATCGGTAACTAAAAGCACATTAAAAAACAAACAGACATGCGCCATTGCTATATTATTAAGTATGAAAGTGTTATATGAATGAAGGTTATCCTCAATTATTGGTAAAACCAATTCCTATATAGATAATGTTAAAAACATTGACAGCGGTTTGTGCGTTCAGCAGCTGCATGGGGTCAATTGGTGTTGACCCTAAAATTAAAACCCGGCTAAAGTTAATATACACTTCCACCACTATCTATAATACGAACTCTCGATAAATGCAACCTATACAAATCGGTCACCTTATACCATCATCGTGATGGTACTTCACGCTGGTATATGTTCTTGGCGTAGTTTGTCCATACAAATATTATCAATTTGAATGTAAAACTGTTCGTCAGTTACCCTTTCACGCCTAAACCACAGAAATAAAGTTAGTTTTTGATCAAATTTGGCACGGATAACATTCCGGATTAACGGATATTGTTGTATTTTTTCCCCTCGGAAAATCGATCCCGCGAAACCTGAAAACACCGTGGGAGTCATGGAACAGCTAGTTTAAACATGCGAACGAAGTAAGAAGTCCTAGAATGCAGTGTGTATTTATTTCAGTTTTTTACATAAGTATCTAACAATTCTTATCCTAAACTATTCATACATAATATGAACAGGTTTTGCAAAACCATTTAATGGTAGACACTATATGCTAAATGCATTTAAAAAAAATATATAATATCACTTGATTCAAAGAGTTCTCTATAATGTTCTCAAAGGCGTGTGAAGTCTGCCAATGCACATGGCCAACTTGGTGGACTATAGCCAAACCATTCTCATATTGAGAGGAGACCCGCGCTCTGTAGTGAGCCGAGAATGGGTTGATCCTGATGACTACATGCTACATCATATATAACAATGAAGATACAATCTCAAAATCATATATTTGTATAGGTATACATGATGTAAAGTTCGGAAGTATATTGACTCATTGGTGTGGTACATCAGCGCTAGACACTCCCAGATGAGTGGTTATGAGGTTAAACTAGCAACACATGCGGGCAACCACGTGTTGATATTTTTTCCCCTTGTTCCCCTGAGAAAACGTTTTTTCTATGCGTTTAGTATCCGCTCTTGAGTATTTGATGAAGTGCAGCTACTTAAAGTTCTAGTGTTTTTTTTATAAAATTCTAGTTGGAAAGCCCCTTTTTATTTTTTTTATATTTTTCGTTTTTTTTTCTTTAGAAGAACATAAAATTATTATGTAAACGGAGGTGGGAGGCGGCTCATGCAACACAGTTTTTGCTAATGCAAAGTCGTCCTTGTCATTTGTCTGTATGACTTAAGTGTTCTCAATCTAGAGTTTATTTATTATTTATTTATTTATTTCCACCTGGCGTTTTGTGTATCGCTATATTAGATCGCATATTGCAGGTTGTATGACTATGAAAATCATTTGTTTCTACTGATCATTCTTTTAGAGAAATGTCTCTTTAATGTCAATTTAAAGTGACATAGATGAAGTCCTAGGTAATATTATAACAATAACTCAAACACGTTCACTGACACAAACGAAAGATCAATTTAGCTTGAATCAGTATATGATCTGTGGCCAATAATAATCTGCGCGAATAAGTTTGACAGAGAAATAAATGGCGGGAGACTTCGTATATACGCCATATGGCGGGCGCGGTTTTTTTCACGCTTTTCTTGAATTCATGTTTGTTGGCTAATTTTAAAAAGGGCTGGTGTTGGTTGTGTCGTGGACAGTTTTGGTGTCGTTTGTGTAGTGGCTGGTTTTATGAATGGTAAACAGGTATTGATTTGGGAAAGGTTTGAGGGAGCCGCGTCCGCGGAGTGCGAAATTTCCCGCCATTTCTAACTAACTTCTACATTGCTATAAACTTGACATTGGCTAATCTGTGCAAAGCCATAAAAAGAGAGAACTAATTAAATAATAAACTTGACATTGGCTAATCTGTGTAAAGCCATAAAACGAAAGAAAAAAAAAAGAAAAATCGTTTGACAGATGGTTTAGACGTCATCACGGGGTGGTTTAGAAGACTAGGCGGGAACATTAAATAAAGGCATTGAAAAGTATTTTTACTTCAGTTCCTGACTACAGGCTCATGTATGTAACATGTGTACTCTTAAGTGTGATTTCAAGTCATAATATTATATGGTTAAAATTGTTTTTTTTTTCTAGTTCGATATATATATACTAACTAACAAAGAACTTTTTAATAAAACTGGAATATTTTATATATGAAAATATAATATAACATCTAAGTCTAGTATTAATTCATCTTGTTATATTTATAAAGCACTTCGCCTTGAGAAGCTGGACTGACAATGGGTGAGAGAACTAATTACCAATTAGTGATATGCGAGATGCATATCGTCTGCGAATGGTACAGCATTCCTTCGCGAAGTTGAGGATACAGTTTATTGGCATGATATCGAATGTAATTTCGATTAAACCCATTGCAGGAATGTTCGTGAACAATTGATGAAATTATTTGCTCGAAAGAATTCGGCTCCGATTGCATCCCTCGCAATATTGAGTAATTAATGTTAAATGTAAAATCTTGATGCTGGATGCTGGATTGATTGTCAGAGAAAGTCAGACTCAAAGGGCTTAAAACCCAGAAATGCGGACCTCACATTTATTTTGTGGAATTACACAAACCTCTTTTGTAAATTCCATAAATTCAAAAGTAGATAATAATCTATTGATTTTTTTTTTTCGGACTGTCTATTAGCTGTTCAAACCCTATTGGTTGCCACAGCGTAACCGGGCTGTTTGGCGAGCTTTGGAAAGAAGCTCTCCCAGAAGAAATTTTGAGCCCTAGGGCTCGAAGAAACTAAGGGAACGACTGCCTAAGGGCGCCTCCTTTGAGGCCGAACCTCGGCTTATGGGACTTTTGGGATAACGGGGGGTCGGACGGTGAGTGGTTGATTAATATTGTGCACTATTGTGCAGCTGTTTGTTTAACAGCGAGCATTGTAAACATTTTGATCTAATTTGAAAAAAGTTTAGACTATATACATAGTATAAAAATATTTTATTGCTGTCTTCATCATCATCATCATGATCAACCCATTGCCGGCTAACTACAGAGCACGGGTCTGCTCTCAATATGAGAAGGGTTTGGCCATAGTCCACGGCCACGCTGGCCATCATACTTGAGAACATTATTGACAACTCTCAGGCATGCAGGTTTGCTCCCGATGTTTTCCTTCACCGTTAAAGTTAGTTATGTTTTAATTGCTTAAAAACGCGCGTAACTCCGAAAAGTTCCCCAGCCTCTGATTAGGAGGCGGACGTCCCAACTACTAGGCTATCACAGGTATAATAATAGGTGTAAGTCTATTTAATTTAATGGAAATATTTTATTACAATTAACAATAAAAATAATTAAGTTATTACAGTTAATTTGCACAACGTTTTTTTCAATATGATACTTTGTAAGAAATAAGGAAGCAGTACGTAGTACGTAGATCAAGGAGTACATGAATGTACTTCAATAAGTAGTTGTTAAGTGATCATTGTTGTTCTTTCAAACAGTTTAAATCATTTACAGTGCTTGCTTCTTTACCACGAGTATTTATTGTATGCGCTGCATCTTTCTGACAAGTTCCTAAATAGAATGTATGTCGTTTAAGAAACATGCATAACCTTTTTAATTTACACAAACGTTTCGGCAGGAGCTCTAATTTTACAAGTCGAATGAACTTTAAGACTAGGTGACTTAGGTCTTGTCTATGGTATGTTATGAAGTGACAGTGTTACCACACTTAAAAATGAATCTTAAATTTAAACATTACAGGCTCTGTAGATCGCATGGAACAGACAAGAAATTTATGAGAAAAAAATATGTTTAGTAGACTTTGCAATAATGTGTTCTTGAGTCATTGTCGTATTTATTACTATTGTATTGAAGTAAGATGAAATGAATATTGGGTTGCGGTTGCTTGTTATTATTACCTTATTTGTATAAAAACAGTATTTATAAGTATTGTTTATTAGCTATTGGCTAAAATAACCAGTCAGTAGATATTATGTTCAAATATAACATTACAAGTAAACAAAGTATTATTTTTCCTCGTACTTACATATTATTTATTATTTTTGACCTTGAATCGACTGGCTCAGAAGAGAGGCTAATGTTTTTAAGTTTAATATGTTGTATACGTATATTTATGTATATGTTTATATTTGTAGGTATTCTCTTTTTTAACTACGCATAAAGAGGGCTGTTATAAGTTTAACGAGAGTACCAAAGTGTGATCGAACAAATGGACAGATTTTGATTGCAGTGTTTCTATTCGAATAATGACGTAATCAAGATGGATGAATAATACAAGTCGTGCAAATTAAAAAACAGTAAAACAAAATCTGTTTAAGCTTTTGAAGATCTTGGGCTCATTTCGTATTTGACAGAAGAGTCTTACCAGCATCTATCATTCTGATTAATAAAATGTTGTGTAATATTTATCAGTGGTGTTTCCAAGTAGCCTTTATACTGACACTGATGCTTCAGCATCAACCAGCCGACCTCTCAGTAACTTACTGTGGATAAAGCCTGTTTTAACTCATTAGATTAGTATCAATGAGTAGGTTTTATAAATATAATGATCGAGCCCCCATGATGGCAGTAAAAATTACTCCTTTAAGTGTCATAATTTTTAGTACCGTCCACCACCAATATTTTCGTAGGGTTGCCTCAGTCGTGCTTGTGCTCATCGTAATTACCGTAATCACACAATACACGGCGATAAAAATTAAAACACTAACGTCTGCACTAAAAGTTTACCCAAATTCTACAGAATACCCATAATCATATTATACTGTGTATTTACGCTGTATTCGTTCGCCAGATATTAATTTAAAGTCAAAATGATACAAAATGACAGCTTTGCTATCGCCTAACAATTTTTTGAACTTGACTACTTACCTACTTCATCATGATCAACCCATTACCGGCTCACTACAGAGCTCGGGTCTCCTCTCAATATGAGAAGGGTTTGGCCATAGTCCACCACGCTGGCCATGTGCGGATTGGCAGACTTCACACGCCTTTGAGAACATTACGGAGAACTCTCAGGCGTGCAGGTTTCCTCACGATGTTTTCCTTCACCGGTGAAGCAAATGATATTTTAATTTTTAAAAACGCACATAACTCCGAAAAATTAGTGTAGCGTGCCCGGATTCGAACCGCCGACCTCTGATTAGGAGGCTGACACCCTAACCACTAGGCTTCCACCGCTTCACCTACTCGCTTACCTACTAAATGAACTATAATTAATTATCACCTATAACTAAGCAAAAAATATTTTCACTAGGACTTCATGAGATACGATTGCTCAGGCAACATGTTGAATTTTATCCCCGAGTCAAAGGGAACTGAGAGATCATTGTTCGTGATGGGCTTCCGTAAAGGAACGTCTGCTTGCAACCAATACGTTATTTTAAAATTAACATTTGAAGAATACGGGTGATCGTATACCCGTCCGCTTGCTGTTCACATTAAAATATTAAATGCTTATTCCGCAATAAGAATTTAATGATGAAACACCACACGCAATATTATGTACCGATTTAACTCAAAGTAATCAGCATGGACGGATTCTTGGAGGAAGTCAAGCTTTTACGAACTTTTTCGTAATCACCGAATCCTGACAATGCTAAATATAAGAACTTACTCCTGGCAATATCAATGTATGCTTTGCGAATGGGCCGTTGGACGTTGCACTGCTGACGTTTATTTCAAGATTTTTTCCAAACCCGAGAATCCAACCAACTTACAACCAACGGGTCGACTATTTGTTGATACACCAAATGATAAAAACTACTTATTAGTATTATTGAGTATTTATTTTACGTACAAACACACATATATATTATATATATACATGTGTGTGTGTGCGTGTGTACGTTATATATATATATATATATATAAAACTTATTCTTATTAACGACTTACATTTTCTTTCATTCTACCCTATCTATAAATATATATATATATATATATATTGGTTTTTATATTTATATACTCGCGCCCAACAGAATATTTCTAAGTGAAGCAAGGTTAACTGCTAAAGAATGCTTAGTATTAGGTTTGCCTGTTGTACATTAATTTCTTGTACAATAAAAATGCATATCTCTACAACTACACTACATTGTAAAGAGATAAGATGAGTTTGTTTATTTGTAATCGATACGCTCTTAAACCATTTAACAGATTTTTTATCGCTAAAGTAACGATATTTTAATAAAAATAACTTTTAAGTCTCAAATAAACGTATATATGTTAAAGCAGCAAGCTAGTCAATCTACGTGCGCTGATGAAATAATTCTTTATAACTTAATACTATGTGGTACTATGATCGTCGTTATGCAAATTCGCTACGACGTAGTTTGAAAGATAGGCATATATTTTGTTACTAAATAGGAGTATACTGACGTTATAATAGCAAAATCAGAATTATTATGAGAGCTTTTCACTTTGAAATTTCAAAATTTTAAAACAACGTAACACTACAGCTCAAAGAAATAGGACTTAATAAATATTATTTGTGGTAGCCCAGTGGTTAGGGCGTCAGCCTCCTAATCAGAGGTCGGCGGTTCGAATCCGGGCACGCACCCCTAACTTTTCGTAGTTATGTGCGTTTTAAAAAAAATAAAATATCACTTGCTTCAACGGTGAAGGAAAACATCGTGAGGAAACATGCACGCCTGAGAGTTCTCCATAATGTACTCAAAGGCGTGTGAAATCTGCCAATCCGCACATGGCCAGCGTGGTGGACTATGGCCAAACCCTTCTCATATTAAGAGGCGACCCGAGCTCTGTAGTGAGCCGGTAATGGGTTGTTCATGATGATGATGAAATATTTGCAACCGTTTATAAATTTATTTCGAAGGTAGTAATGCTATATAATTGTATATCTAGTGCATGTTATCGGAGTGTTGCGTCTATTCTCGTGCAGGACGGGCACCTCTATTACACGTGTGGCCAATTATTGCTTGGTTCAGTGCATCAGTGATAAACTTCCAATCTCTGAACCCGGGCTCGCAACAGAATTTCGCTTAGAAATGCCGTCGTGCATATTTGTTTACAGAACGTAGGTGCTTCAGATTAAATGCAAATAGATAAAGCCACAGTGTCGCCATATTTTTGTTATAATACAACGTTTACTCAACTCAGACTAGAAAACAAAACAAGTTCTCTGTCTTACAAAGAAAACAGTGCCAGTACATTGTTTAGCTAACTTTTAAACTCAAACAAAGAATAACCGACAAGCTGTACGAGACAGAAGATACGGTCTTTTGTCTCAATTTTCTTACGTTATCCATATGTATGCTTCTCACTTCCACATTCCTTGTTGTCTGAAGGCTTCATCTACTTAATCATGATGATGATGAGGGATCTAAAATAGCGATGTCTTCACGTGAACTAGCGATAAAAGAATAACAATTCATTAAAATTAACTCCGCGTGTGCCCAATGCAAGTCAATGCGCTTAAACTTACTGTATGATATGATATGATCTTGAAAACTATAAAAATGTCTTCTTGTATATTGCGCCGCGTATCTTCCCAATCTCTGAATACTCTTCAAAGGTTGTCCGATAAATTGCTTTAGCAATAAGACCGTCTGTGCATAACTAATACGTGTGAGAGTGATATATTTATTACTTTGTGTTATTTGTTTGTAATAGGATCAATCTATGTATCGCTCCTCATCATTCAAGTTTGCGGTCAAAAAATTTAATCATGTTGATACTATTTTACCATCATTGCGCGATTTTCGTCCAATAAAGTTATTCATATTTGAAAACAATGCTATGAACTTTTTTGAAAATCAGTCTTACATAGTGGTTACATTTTTGGCCAAAATGATACCACTATGTCAGACTAATTCTTACCGAATTACTATAAACAAATAAATAATCATCAAAAAAAACACGCTTACAGATTTGGTATAACTACAAGAGTATAACTACGCTGCATAAATTAACATAAAAAAAATGTTTTCTGATCAACTTTCAAACATCTAAATGCAAACCATAAAGTGACTTGAAGCCTACACTACCGTATTCTATAGACGTGCGATACACGCAAAGCTGTCCGTGAGCGGAATGTAGTGACATGTTCAGTTCTCTGAACATGTCACTACATTCTGCTCAAATTACACATTGACGTTTAGTCTACATCGATTCTCTGCTTGTTACAATCAACAAAATTGTATCATGTTTCGTAACTGATTCTTTTAAAGATCTGCTTTCTTCTGATTTGTATTACCTTTAATCCACTAAAAGATTTTGTCGGCAATCCCAATGTTTAAGATGAAAACTGTTAGGGGCAAGGTATTTAAATGGTAAACCTAAAGGCCTTATTGGTTTCGTCGCGACAACGTGCCGGAACGCTTAATCGCTTGGTGACACGTCTTTGTAGGTTACTAGACACGGCAGAACCTTCCCACCAAACTCAAACCGAGAATCGAACTCGGGATCTCTCATGTCATCGTTGTAATGCAACAGCGGTGATCGTCACAAAGTTGTAAAGTTAGCGTCACCGATAAACAACTCAGTATGTACTAAACTACAAATAAACTAACAAATAGTTAGAGTAAGACAAAGTTATGTGGCTGACATGATTTTATCTCATTTCAACACTAATTAGACCCTTGGAGCCGAGCAGGGAATTCTTCATAAGTGTCAACGTCTTTTTCACTATAAAGTCAACAAAACACGATAAAAAGCAAAATTAGAACTAAGAACACGATTTTAGCAGAACATTTTGACACGTGTAAAGCCGTGAAAGCTTTCGTCACGTTCTCACGCCCCTGTGACATTCAAAGCGCAATTACACGCCAAATACGTTTAGTGACGTCATACTTTAAACCAATTTCTACAACGGCTGTCAGGTTCACCTCACCCTCGGCAGTTCGCAGTGCGTTACGGTTTAAATGTCACAGTGGATTCAGGCTTTGGTTACCGTGAATATCGAAGGATTATTCGTTATTATTTTCTAGCCTACAACTGAATTTGTCTCAAATCTTTCTGTCGATAAAATTTGGCTCCTTTCCTGCGAACGTTGCGAGTCTAAGGAGATCAAAGTTAGGTATTTTTCCACCGTCAGCGTTCAGCATAGCCAGCGAAAGGGACAAGCCGTGGTGGTTTTTAGTTCGTGTACACCCCACGACTGAGGGGGGGGGGGGGATCCCATAACCTCCGTTCTGCCCAAGGTAGCCATAAAGCTTTTCCTCCACGAAAAAAAAATGCATTTTCCCATACATATTATAGCATCTGCGCCTAAGTCTGTCTTGCTATTAGTTGACCATTTACACGTTTTATATTGTATTGAGTTCGGAAAATAGCGCATGATTATGTAAATGAACTTGGTACCGGCGATATCACATACTATTCAAATGGCTGCGCGGCCGTGCGATGCTTTGGAAGTTAAAGGCATCACATCATACAAATAACCGAAGATGTACTTGTAATAGTCTTGGAGGTGACCGCTGGATTGGACGTTGTTATGCTAAAGGGATGCGACGCACATTGAGCAAGCTGTATTCAGCTTAAATTGTGGCGTTTATCTGATATTTGCTTGCCTGTGACAATAGGTGATGTTTAAATGAAACATACCTTATATATCTATTAATAACAACCCAATATTGATGATTTTTAGATTGGATCCTCATTGCATAACTACGTCCAATTTTGCAACGCTTATAGTTACACCATCGAAACAAATGAATCGATGGTCCTGCAAATAAGTATTTTACCACCAATAAATGGCGTCTTTTGAGTTATCCACAATCACGAATTAACTAGATCTTATTGTTGTAATTAATTAAAAACGCTATTAACACGTTAGAACGGCTATACAAAAATACTTACTGACAGGTTTAATACTAGTTTTATTGCCAAATAGACAATGAAAGGTTACCAATCGCCTGGTGCTCTTTTAACTTCTTAGCACCAATATAGTCAATATGCAGATAAACAATAAGTCTACGAGTTACACTCATATTTGTTTAAAGTTTCCTACATTCCACAGCTAAACTTTGCCTTAAATAAACGTGTTTATTTCTCTCTTTTACCTCATAACTATAATTTAGTGAATTTGTCTTAAATTAAGTCGCCGAGTCGTTAGACATAGGAAGTAGTATAGAGAATAAAATACAAATCGGCTAAGTACAAATTATAAAACACAGAGGGTTTCGTACCAAGGTCAAATATTATAAAAAAATATAGAATTAAGATTGAGCACAATCATCATTCAATATTATCCAAATATTTAAAGCCGATACAAGATTGTGTCGGAGAATTTCAAAACCTTAAGGGAAAACCCTTAAGGTTTTGAAATTCTAAATGTATCCTTATTTTAACAATAAATATATCAGACGATGGTCTCTTGCACTATAACTACAGTCGCTTAGCATAAGTGTTGTTGAGTCACGGCCGTACATACTTACGTGTAATATTAAACGCATACGAAAAAAGGTTTTACTGCATTCGAAATAGACATCAAAACAAATCGTTTGATGAGGCGGATTACACGTTCGAAGAATTGCTCAAAACTAACCAGGTTCAACGATATCGATAGAACATGTTGTTGACCAACTTTATAAGGAGGTAGCCCTAAATTAAAACTTGAAGTAAGTTGGACCAATTTCTCTTACACCAATGTGAAAACGTGGCCGTTGGAACTCCCTACAAAAGACCTATGTCCAGCAGTGGACGTCTATCGGTTGAAATGATGATGATGATGACTGTGAAAATAATTTCGCGCAATTTGCAACAATGTCCAAAAGATAATGTACGATCGAATTTTATTTTAAAATAGCTATAATCGACCTATTTCATTCAGCGGAACGCCATTCCCATTTAATATGTCTCAAAAGTTTCGAAGCGGTGCGGTTTGAGAAGTTACGGGCTTAACTATTAAATATCATCATCCTCTTAGTCTATTAACGCCCAGTTTTCGCCAGAATAAGAGTTTTTGAAGCATACACCTATCACGCTGCGCCGATGTGATTTTTCGAAGTTTTCCTATTATTACTACATGTTTGTTATAATCACCCGGACACACAGTCTTACGTGATCTCCGAAGCACCAATTGCTTAATTCCCAGCACAAATTTGGTACTGAACTCAAAACGTCGTGATCCGTAGTTTAAATCTAACCACTGAACGGAAGAGGCACAATCATTTTCGACTTATAAAGTCCCACATTCCGGCAAAGGCTTCCAGTCTCATTGACAAAGGGCATAGAATTGGCCTCAAATAGACTTAGGCTATTTGGGTAATGACATATAAATCGACATTTTTGAGACATTGTCTCAACCCAAATCGGCAAAAATAAAGAAAACAAAAATCTTGTGCTTTGGTTAAGAAAACTACTCGACCAAAAATTCTTACATAACCTTTACTTAGTAACCCATACCCGTGCCCATAATGAACTGAGTAGGAACACGTGAGGGTCACACTATGTATGTATGTAGCCCTGTAAAATTATGTCAAGATCGATAAAATATTTTTATTAGTATAGTAGCTAACAAAAAACAGATAAACGAAAAACACTTTCTCATTCATAATGTTCGCACAGTACAGTTGGAGATTCCATTATTCTCCGTATAGCATCGGTAAAATAACAGAGAAGCACTGGAAGAATATGAGCTACGGAGTACTGTAACTATCTTGTAACTTACAAGGGACAAAAAGATAGAGAGAGCTTGGGAAATAACGCGACGTTCGGTTGCACGTCGATTCATTCAATGACAATAATTGCTATTGTATTTTATATGAATATAGGTTATATTTTTACTGTTAATAGGTAGCCATAGTCCACATGGGACCTTTATAGGTTCGCAATACCTTTTAATTTGACGACCTCCGTGGCACAGAGCGCGCGCTGTCGCTTTATTAAGTTGGAGGTCCTGCGTTCGATTCCCGGCTCGAGTCTGGTCTGGTGGAAGGCTGCGGCCGTGGCTAGTTACCACCCTACCGACAAAGACGTGTCGCCAAGCGATTAAGGGTTTAGGCACAATGTCGCGTAGAAACCAATTAGGAGTATGGGTTTTCCATATCCCTAACAGGTTAGCCCGCTACCATATTAGACTGCATCATCACTTACCATCAGGTGACATTGCCGTCAAGGGCTAACTTGTAGTGGATAAAAAAAATACCATTCTGTCCTCTCGTCGGTTAGCGGCTTTGTTCCGACACTCTTGAGTAGTTAGACAGAGAGTGTTAGAAAGCTGTTTGACGTAGGATTACATAATAATGCCGATGATAAAGCGTACCTATAATAAAACTAGTATACAAAACAAAGGCAAAAGACGACCTGCGAGGCTGTCATATCATATAGTGGGAGGTCCTGGATTCGATTCCCGAGTATCGAGGCTTAAGCAAGAGGCAAGTTACGGCTTTACTGAGTAAAGAAAACGATCCGTTTAGACTTTAACGTTTCTGTATGATGCTTACTGGAAAAAAATTAGGAGGATTGGTTCGGGCGTCACCTTCCGTTGCTCCGCTGGTCCTGCAGATTTTCATAAGAGTAAAAACAATGACAGAATATGTAACAACCAGCAATAGTCAATCAACTAATAAATGTACTTTGTCGGTGCAGGTGTAAATAGCGAGTTACTGCGGAACCCTACACTGATCGCGATCGAGACGCGCTCGGCTATATTTTTCGCTTGACTCACTCGCTTTTCTACAAAATTTGTCCGTAGAAGATGGATTCTTCACATCTCAAATAGTTGAAGTGCATTCGCATACATTTACACGGCCTCGCGACTATCATATTGTCACCGGTGATACTGGAATTCCCGATCTACAGAATGCAGAATATCCTCGACATTATTTTGATATGTGTGATATTTTCGCGAACACGGAGATTTCTGGGATGCAAAAATAGCTTGTATTGTAATCTATATATATAAAAGCGAAAAGTCATTTACATACTTACATACTAATTAAACATGAGATCTCAAAAACTATTGTACATATAAAGCTATAATTTAGCAAGTAGGTAGTTGATAGTTAAGAGATGTCAGCTAAGAAAGGATATTTGGAAATTCCACCCCTAAGAGGGTAAAAGAGGGGGGTTGGAAGTTTGTATGAATTTTCTTTGTTTTTAGAGTTAGAGACATAAAAATTTGCATTAAGATTCCAAATTTCAGTCCAATTAATTAAATAGTTTGTGTGTGAAAGTGCAACAAACATTCATAAATCCATACATACAATCAATCGTGTTTATAATATTAGTAAGAATGTTTGTTCAGTAAGCATACTTAGTGTAGAAGGGGGTGACCTTCGCTTAACCAACATCATCTGCTCACTCGTGTTGTGGCCACAATTGGTTCAATTAGGAGAGCAGCCCAACATTAACGATTTTAAATCTTAATTTACTTGGAAATGCGACCGCAAATTGAAAGTAAGTAGGTAATTACATTGTTTATAACGTACTGGCATTGTTGACAAAGTGCTCGCCTGTCGCATGCCTCGCTAAGGTCAAAGTGAACGAAACCAACACTTTCACTTCTCCGGCTCCGGGCAATGGAACCAAAACTATGCTCGGTCGCACTGATCAAAGTGAACTGATACACTGTAGCAGTGATGATTGCAATATACCTTCTCTCTTCTCTTTCTTTTCTTGGTGGTTATGTAAAATGCGATTTATCGCCTGGAAGTCAATCTAGCGCTACATCGGTATCGTGCTTTTACCCAAAAAACTATATGTATTAGTGCGTTTTAAACTATATAATATCTCTTGCGTTTGAAGTGAAGCAAAATTATCGTGTCGAAACATGAATACGTGAAGTTCTTCTACAATACTCTCAAAAGCATGGGAAGTCTACCGATCCGCACACAGCAAACATGGTGAACTATGACCAACCCTTCGGAGTCGAGACTCATACCCTGCAGTGTACCGGCAATGAGTTGATAATGATTATTATTAGCGCGATTGTATTTATTTGTTAATCCTTTTTCACGCAGCGAAAGATGGTGTACTTAAAATTATTATAAACAAAACTTCTAAACTGCACGAATTTTCCCATCAGAAATTAGCAAGAAGTGCCTAACAGCCGCCATAATGTTTTATGGTACAAAATGTGTAGGCAGTATCAGTTGGGATAGCTGATTCTAACGACAGATATGTTCGGATATTTTGAAATTATGGCGTGATAAAGAAACGTACTTATATATACTCGAGTACATGTAAGCCTGAAAATATAATACAGAATATACTAATTAATATTACTATCATATTGAGCTTTCTGATGAAAAAATAACAAAATAGAAAGTAACTTGTAAAAAAAAATATTTTCTAATATTCACATCGAATTTGCGCTGTATCATTTCCCAAGATAATCACCATTTTCAGCTGCATCATTATCATCATTATATCAACCGATGATGTCCACTGCTGGATAAAGGATTATTGCAGAGATTTATTTATCTCACGTTTGTTAACTTCCGAAGGGAAATTTTATTTACGAAAATAAAAATTCTTAGTATACAGGCAATATCATTTACTCTCGAGTGTTTTTGTTTTCATACAAGTATAATGTTAAGAAAACTGTAATACTGTGAGTGTAATTTGATTGGAAATTGTGTACAGGCGACTGAGCATCTATACCTAAACGGTTTAACTGGTGTTATATAACAATTTGAATACTAACAAGGTGAAAGCTTGATATATATAATAAAGATAGAATACGTCATGTTATTTTACCGTTATAGGCTTTAAAACCAGATATGTAAATAAGCTAGGCTATGTTTTATAACGGATAATTAATTTTGTTTTTTTTTATTTAACATCTTCTGGTACCTAATAATAAGGTATGTTATATATTTTATAATTTAAATCTATTATCATCTTATAATACTAGCTGTAACTGCAATTTCACGCGCAAAAATAGTATAATAGTTAATGATCGATTTAAATGAAAGTACTAAATCTTATTTCCAAGTTATAACTAACACATAACTTTAATAACACCGATACGTTAAGCATTTATGGATGTTAAATTATTGTCTAGGTACAGTACGAAAATTTCACACAATAGGGATGATTAAAAAATAATTGGTTACTGATCATTTGTCAACTCTGACTCTTCTGCGTAGTTTATCTCCTTGCAATAAAACTACTACAAATATTTTGATTAAATTTGCCAAGGAAATGGATTTCATGCCATTTACCCCGAAAAAATAATAAATTAACTATGTTTCTTTAAACCAATCCACGCAGGCGATCAGATAAACTTAAAAATACGCAAATTTGTATTTCAAATAATCATGAAAGTTCGCTTTCAATTCGTAAATACAATTTTACATATTGCAGTGTAATGCTAATATTAGTTATTGGACGACATTCGTAAACTTATAAAGTAAAGCGTCGAGCGGCAATGACGTGATAAGCTCTTCCTTTTAGAAGTGGATCAAAGTAATAGGTTAGTACATCGTGTGAACATTGGAAGCACAGTTACGTCCGTTAGCTGCGGACAGATCGGCGTTAAATATAAATAAACCGCTTTTTGTCGATGCCGCCTGAACATATTGCAATTACAAAAGTCGGGGACCCGTGTTCCGTTATAAAGTTAGCCGGCCGGCGGTGCGGCGCTCGGCTAATTTGCGCTTCACATAATATGTTTGCAACAATAATTAGAAAATTAATCCAATCAACTCCCAGCTTAATTTGCAACTGCAAAACTTTTTTTTATGAATGCTAGGTAAAACTTCGACCAAGCAGGATACAAGCATCAGGCCTTAGAACTAGACGCGACGCATCACCCTAGGGTCCCTACCCTACCCTAGATCCCGGAGCCTCCCACTGTTTTATGCTGATGGTGGCCACCGAGGGGGTTTTAGTGGGTAAAAATCCCACATAACGCGAGCTTTTCCCCAAAGCAATGGTCGGGTATCTCACTAGGAGATTTCCCCCCCCGTAAACATAAAAAAAAGGGTCCCTATGGAAAATTTGCTTTGCAGTAACGGAATTGGTACTGCTACTGATCTAAGTGGGTGACCCTTTGACCACAGTGACGCATCGCATTAATTCTTTTGTCAATAAATTGTTATTTATAAGCATCACCGTATATATTTTCCAAATTTTTAAACAAGATTGCGTATCATTTGGAGTAGTCGTGTTATTGGTCTGCTTGTCACGGCTAGCAAATTCAGCTGTTTCCATTGAATGTCTCGCCTGCCGCGTAGTAAAACTTTTGTACAATAGTTACAATAAACCATTCATTCATTCAGTCTGATACTCTAACTGATAATCTAACAGGTGATAGAGTCACAACAAAAGGAGGTGAATCTCAGGTAAGTTATGGCATTTTAAATGTGTAATAAAATAGGCCTACTTAAACAATACATATCAATATACGTGTACCTGTATGAATCCATAAATATAGACTAGTTAACGGTCCTCCATTTCATTATTTTTGGATTCAAGCAGAATGCGCGCCCCATTGCAGAAAACGGGGACCAATTGAATTGTTGGACTGAAAAAAGTGCTTCCGAAAGAGACAGTGAACCACTTTTGCTTCTGCCTAAAAGCAAAACCTGAAAATTCTCGTGCCTCTAAATTTCAAAATTATGTTATACATTAATTACAGTCTAAATTAACAAAAAACTTCAGTATTTTTCTCTGATATAGGTGTTAATAACTACACTTAAATTTTGTCATGTCTGTCTTTTCGCGTACATCTTTTTTTTAACCCCAGTCGTTCCGTTCAAGCACGCTACCAATTATCCCATGTAAATATTATTGTATTAAAAACTATTTGTCGTATATTGATGGAATTTTCACGTCAGCTTTACTTGAACGAGTCTTGAGTGTGCTCTTGACTCAGAGCATGAATATATCTTTATTACAAGCGGTAAGGCTTATTCCGTTAGCCGGATAAAAACTAGACGCTGGCTTACGGGACTGGGACCTTTGCTTGAGATTCTGCGATAATAGGGACCGGGCGCCCGCATCTCTATGGCGTCTGAGATTTTAATCGTGGATATCTCATGCCAATGATAAACTATGAACCTGTTTTTATATTTAATGTCTCGCTAACAAACAAAGCTTATCAATACCAAAAACTACCCCGCAAAAATTATAACAACCGTCAAACTAACTATCTAGCGGTAATCTCATAGATGATACTGAGTAAACAAAATAACATATTTGAATTAGTTCCCTTCTAAACTTGATCACCCCATAGTCGATGATGAAAGGCAACCAGTGTATTAAAATATAGATATGAGCTTTCGTCAGTCAATTTGCGTAAATATAATGTAACAGCTATAGGTAATAGATATAAAACAATAAAATATACGCAAATAATCATATTGGCACCACAACTTGGTAAGACTTAGATTAAAGTTTCTATAAGACTTTACGAGCTCCGTGGCGCAGAGCGTACGCGGTCGGATTACAAAGTTGGAGGTTCTGAGTTCGATTCCCGACGCGAGCCTGATCTGGTGAGAGGCTTCACTTGTGGCTAGACACTACCGACAGAGACGTGTCGCCAAGCAATTTACGAAGATTTAGATTTAAGAAGCTAACAGGTTAGCCCACTATACCATCTTAGACTACATCATCACTTGTAGTGTATAAAAATAGGACTTCCATTGAAGATCTTGAAGGGTCCGGTGTACAGTGGAGTTCATAAAACAACCAGTTGCGAGGTGCATTCGCTTCTTAGTGCGGAATTTGACCAAGTGGGGACCGTATTTATGACCCTAGAGGTTACCTTATTGTCAGTTAAATAAACACATATTTAGATAATAACGCGTTTTATTCTGTATTATACACATATTTAGATAATAATGCGTTTTATTATATATACAGTAGTAGACTGTAATATAGCGGAATAAAACGCGTGGTCGAAGCTAACGTTTATTTCAAACTGGCTTGCCAGTTCAGAGTCGCTCTTAGGCTTTGCATTTATTATGCGATTACCCACAAATATACTACAACTACGTTATAAGTTAAACATGTAAAGCCGGGAACAAAAGTGATGTGAAATAGTATCACATGAACACCTTCTTAGAACAGGTATAAGTTCCGTGTGACGGTACAGGGAAGTGTTCTTATCGAGTGACAGTCGTTGTTGCCAGCTATTGTTTGCTTCACGCTTATGTTTATTATTTGGGGTCCGGTTGCTTGAGACACCCATTCAGTGCTTAGCTGATGCTATAGTTGCGAGCTGGTCACGAAGTCTGCATTCGATTTCTAGGTTCGATCAAAATATATTAGGTAGGTACTTCATCATGATCAACCCATTACCGGCTCACTACAGAGCACGGGTCTCCTCTCAATATGTGAAGGATTTGGCCATAGTCCACCACGCTGGCCATGTGCGGATTGGCAGACTTCACACGCCTTTGAGAACATTATGGAGAAGTCTCAGGCGTGCAGGTTTTCTCACGATGTTTTCCTTCACCGTTGAAGCAAGTGATATTTTAATTATTTAAAAACGCATATAACTCCGAAAAGTTAGAGGTGCGTGCCCGGATTCGAACCGCCGACCTCTGATTATTCTCATTAATTTTTGTTTAATCCCAATGAACTTATTATGTCTGCTGTGATACTTAAACATTTTTAATTATCTACGAGTGTAACTGTAAATGGAATATTTTGGCCATTAAGTGGGTCGTGTAGCAGTCCGCGGTATCAATTTAATCCACGGACGCTACAAACTTGTCTAAACTACAAAGTCAGTTTCGTAATACTATTCAAATGCCAAATGCGTCGCCCAGCACGCAGTGTTATTCTTTAAGCTACAACGATTGCAACGCTGACGCAACGATGAACTTAAACGTTCTGAATGACCACTGAATTATGGTTAAAACCTTCTTTAAATAATTTTAATAATAGACAGAATGGTATAAAAATTATACAGGTTTTAAAAAGTAAACTCCGTCCACACGAACTCCTAATGAGCCAAAGGTCAATTTCTCCCCCTAACTACGCAGACACTACTATATATACTATATATAATATAAAATAAAAATACCATTTAAAAATAGCTCTAAAAGAGAACACATTTAAAGTTGGGAAACCCATAGCATAGACATAGCATAGACCTTATGCTTACTGATCCTTTATGAGTGATTACGATTTTCATATTTTTATAAAAAAAATCAAGAGATGATTCCTATTAAATGTTACATATGCCTAGTATGTTAAATATACAAACAAATTAATGTCCTAATTGATCAACTTGCGACGGACGTGTCGTGTCGTGTCGTATGACGTGTGGACGTGTCCTAGAAGTCAAGAAATCAAGACATCGTCGGCCTAAGAGCGCTCCTACATGAGGCCTGACCTTAGATGCTGATACGTTTATATAAAAGAAAAAGATGACAGATGTGAACATAAATGACAAACTTAACCATCTATGCATAATTGCATAGCTCAAACCACTGTATAGGTGAATCGGGTTGTAATTTGTCATACAGAATGCAATTCAAACTTCACGTCTGCTTAATGTAAAACGCTTAGCTTAAATATGAAATATTGAAAATGACTGAGCTATGGCGGCAAGATAGGGGTTTGAAATTAGTATGAAACTCTATCAAAAATCGGAAAAACCGCGTGCATAAGCTAGTTAGCCTATACGCCTCTGTTTTTGAACGACGAACGCGGAGCTTTATAAAATAGCACTGTGCGCATTGAACACGCAGCGATTTACAAAACATCGGTCTTTGTTGCGTGTTACATACAGACATATTGTCAACATGCATATGGATTTCTTGCCTTATTGATACAACCGTCGAGTGTGAGCGCGAAATTCGTGCCAGAGTGCGATATATAAGCCACATCAGGGCATAGGCGAGGCCCTAAAACAGAGTCAGTCGCGTCGCTGTTATAAATCATTTTTAACCCTAACTGCCCCGTCAGTCGTGGGTCACAACGCGATGGGTTGATTGATTTTTTTTCTCGATATAACATTCCAATATCTTTTTGATTTAGGTAATTGGTGGTATTTACCGTAACTCGGACAGAATTTTAAGCCATACCGCATTGGAACAGTGTGTGGGTCACTGCTTTCAAGCCTGCTTGGTTGTGGGATTTGCAATGTATCCACGACGGTAAGGAAGACTTCTATAAAGGGCGTAGTGAAGTAATAGACCATAACGGTACCTTCGCCGACTCAGCGTAACCTGCGCTACCGACTGGGTTGTGTTTCATTTCATTTATTTCTCTTTCAGCTCCTTAACCTTAACCACATACCAGTATTTGGTTTTTAGTTTAATTGTAACGGCATAGGATCATATTGTCCTCTAGAGGACTAGACATACTAGTATCTACGAGTACTGGCAGGTCTTTTGTACTTGTGATCAGCGACTCAACAATACGACTGTTTTAATGTCACCCGCCAAACTAGTTCGTCAACGTCTCCCAAATTATAATTTCCCCCCACTTCGCTCCATACCTTTGGGATCGCTGATCCTTCCAGCTATTGACACTTAAGCTTCACAAATCGATGAGGTCCTGGGTTCGATTCCCGGCTGGAGTCTGGTCTGGTGGGCGGCTACCACCACACAACCTAAGAAGATGTTTTAGCGTTCCGGCACGATGTAGCGTAGAAACCAATTAAAAATGTGGGTTTACATAACAGATTAACCCACTGCTACCAAAGACTGCATCATCAACAGGTGAGATAGCCGTCAAAGGCTAACTTGTAGTGTATAAAAAAAAGCTACTTGTATAATTGTAGTCATTCTATGTCTCACATTGATCACGTAACCTCTTGCATCGCACTCCGAGTTACTCTGAGTTTTCTTATCAGGCGCAAGGTTAGTGACCATGTTGAATATTTCAATGGGCATTAAAATATTTGAACGTACGAGTTGAAGCGGTTTATAGTCATTACTATGAGGTAGGTACGTCACGCCGTTCGTTGCTACCTATTAGTATTCGACCGACGATGGACGGCTTTGAGCTAATTTTGATAACAGTTTCTTGTACCTCCAAACATTGGTGGAGCACCTTTGGGGGGTGAGGGCGGCGGTTTATAAAAAAAATAGAAAAATTATACTTTACGAACTTTTTGTTATATTTCAGTCAATCAGACTGACAAACTTTACTCCCTTTTAACTATGCGTATGATTTGTGTATGAATTTATAATACAAACAATTATCTTTATTTTTTAAACAACAAATACTTACCTTACTTATTATAGTACAGTTATTACGTCGTCTAGGTAAATATAAATTGCAAAAAGTTGTCCATCCAATCAGGTGTATGAGATCATCATACCAGGTTAGCCCGCTGCCATCGTTCCAAAAAAACCTTCATGGAGTAAAAAGTGCTTAAGTGTGTAATAGCATTTACGTTCAAACCGTCAATGCTATGGTCAAATACGTGATAATCTGCGCTTAAAACCGTTTTTGCTAAAGTTCTTTTTTCTTAGTACGCGAGGTCTAACTTCGTGAATAAACTCAAATGACCTTGCAAAATGAAGTTCAAGGTCGAGAAAAGTGAATCGCCCATAAAACCGCTCGTGTGAAAATCCACGGGCTGCCCACGCGGCCGACGATGTTCGCCCACGACGCGTGGGCGCGTAGTAGAGCGTAAGGTGTCTTCCCTATATGGCATGGCGAATCCCACATTTGCATACCACCTACCTACTTACTACGCTGTGATAGTATTTCATCAATGAGTCGTTACATGGCAACTCGTCGGCTACCCGACCTCGTGTGTTGATCTGAAATATAAAATAAAAAAGTTATTTAAATATCACTAGGGGATTCTTCCAAGTAGATTAATTCCTGTGAATTAAGCAACGGTTATAATTGAAGATTTTTGTAAATTGGAACATTCCATGTCTCGTTGCGCATTTCTGATTCCGTGCCCGTTTCCGCTCCCTACATATCAAAAAAGGTACCCACGGAGTACCGTAGATTTTTCATTGAAAAGGAGCATATGTGTTAATCCAGGTTATAATCTAGCTATCTCCGTTCAAATTTCAGCCAAATTGGCCAATTAGTTCCAGCGTGAAGCAGTAACAACCCATTGCCGGCTCACTACAGAGCATGGGTCTCCTCTCAATATGAGAAGGGTTCGGCCATAGTTAACCGCGCTCGCCAACCATGTGCGGATGGCAGACCTCACACGCCTTTGAGAAAATTATTGAAAACTCTCACGCGGGCAGGTTTTCTCACGATAATTTCCTTCACCGTTGAAGCAAGTGATATTTTAAAAACGCACATAACTCCGAAAAGTTAGATGGTGTGCCCGGGATCGAATCCCCGACCTCTGATTAGGAGGCGGATGTACTAACCACTAGGTTATCACAGCTTCCCACTCAATGTAGTTCCTAAATAAACTGAAGCTGGCATATAAATATTTTTTTTTTCAGTATTTTAAACAGCCACATATACGTAACGTAGTTATAAGCAACTCATAAGGTTAACTCATGAACAATTCACGCAATAGCTTTGTTATTCTTGATATTTTAAAAAGATTTTTCTATGAGCTTACGTTTTATAAAAACTTTGAACAAAAAGTGCCTGAAGGCTTCCAAACATTCTATAATAAGCCAATTTGGACGAGGGAGTTTTGATTTGCGCATTTGATCATAGTAACAAGAGTTCCTTGCAGGTAGTTTGTAATTCTCTTGACGTGAGACGCCTTTGGAAACTCGATAACCATTGAAAGCATCGATACACACACACGCATATCACTAACACGCACACAGACACAACTCCAACCTGTTGATAACAACTTTACTAGGGATGTGCGAATTCGAGACTAAAGAAAGCTAGCTCAACCGTGCAGTCTTGATGTTTGGTCAGATTATTAATTTCAAGACGAGGATGTACATTTTTAGCAACCTTATTTATTGTTCGTTTTGAATATAAAATACAATAAGCGTTCTATAAACACTTAAGTTATTTCCTGGCTCACTAATTATGACACATACAATATTGTGACAAATATATATTTTACAATATTATGTTAAGGAAATGATGACTGCTTGGTTGGTTTTGTGTTTACATTACTGGCTACGAATATCAGTACCAAGCTCGATTGTCTTACGGTAGGTGTTAATAATTATTAATTCAACCATCAACCATAATTTTTTCTACAAGTTAGCCCTTGACAGCAAAGTAATCCAGAATCGTTAGATAGTAGATTGAAGTTTGTAGTGCCGTCCTTCTTTTAAACTTCCCTGATAATAAGGATGGCGCTACTAAATTTAACCAGATATCTGAAGTTTTAGATAAGATTCATTACAACGTTAGTGCTTTAAACATTTTCAGTACTAGTATGCAGTTAGGGAATTGGGGGTGAACCGTGCAATGACAGCACTTTGAACTTCGTTCGTGGTGGTTATCAGTAAATCGTGATAATAATTGTTAAATTCCGCCAACCCACGGTGAAGCAGCGTGTTGGGTCTAAGCTCCAATACCCTCTCTCCCATGAGAGAGATTTGAACTCATCAGTGAAACGTGATTAGACTTGGTATAATGAAGATTATCAATAACACCATAAACATGATGTACTTACGTGTTGTTTTTTGTTTTTCAGGTAAGCGTCATCATTTTGTAGAATTCTTCAAGGAGCCGAAATCAAAATAACTGTTAAGTAAGTGTTAGATTAACTATTTCGTACTTTGCTAACCAACTTAGAGTCGTTTCCGAATATCGAAACACACTAACATAGCATATTGAAACGTAATGCCCTAGTTTTAAAATTCAAATTCGTCCGCACTGTCACTGGCAACACTAGATTGTCAAATAAAAATAAGCAGTACAGAAATTTCAACTCAAATTATATTAGATAAGGTCCATTTTAATTTGACGTTCTAGTAGTTCGGTACTCGACAGTTATTCCACGTTTGCAAGTGTGCAAATCTTATACTAAGGTTAAAGAAGGTTCTTAGAATATAGTTCAGATATTTCAGTTCAGGCGCATTACAGAAAACTTGAAAGCGCTATTCAGAAAATGACGACAGTTATAATTGGGACAAAATTATGCTCATTTATATGTGCATACAAGTTTTGGATAAATTGGATGGGATGATAAATTAATAAATGGAATATTGTACGAACGAATGAAAGATTAAATAATTAAATATCTTCTACACACTCACCCTCACTAAGTATCCGTCAAAAAATCACTAAGGACCGACTCTTAAACTCTGATTAATTGACCATCAACGCTCACGATCGAACAGGCATTTAACGGACCACCTCAATACGCGGGTCACCCAATATCCCAAACAGATGCTGGGCTCGATCGATGGAAATTAATAATAATAGTATGAACGAAAAAATGCCTCGCCGACACATGGCGAGCGCTACCCATGCAGCTATGCCTCAACACGAGTTCGAAGGATATCCGAACTTTTTTTATCAATACCTTTCTCAGCGAAGGATTCCGACTTCTGAACGACGGATTTTTTATTTATGTTCGCTTATTTTAGATTCCTCGCTGGTCTGGTGGTTAGAATAATCTACGGAAACTGCAGATCACGAGGCTTTGGGTTTGTTAGGGTAGGTAATGTTTGGTTTCTATTGAATCGTCGGTATCAGCTCGAAGTTAAAATATTGGCGTATGCCCTTATGGACACATTAAGACGTAAGTTCAGGCTATATGAATAAATAATCGTTAAATTCTACCGACACCCCTTAACGCAGTGTGGTCTATGCACTAAAACTCTATTTTATTTCTGAGGTCAAAGGTGAATTCATCATCATCATCATCATGATTAACCCATTACCGGCTCACTACAGAGCACGGGTCTCCTCTCAATATGAGAAAGGTTTAGCCATAGTCCACCACGCTGGCCATGTGCGGATTGGCAGAATTCACACGCCTTTGAGAACATTATAGCCTAGTGGTTAGGGCGTCAGCCTCCTAATCAGAGGTCGGCGGTTCGAATCCAGGCACGCACCTCTAATTTAGCGGAGTTATGTGCGTTTTTTAAAAATTAAAATATCACTTGCTTCAACGGTGAAGGAAAAGGTGAATTACTAGCAATTTTTGAATTATAGACTTATTTTTTAGCAACGGCTGCAGGCGACTACGCCCATGTGCGACTTCCGAAATACTTCACGTACGAGCAGCTCCAAACTTTCTTTCTGTATCACTTATAACGACGTCGTTTACCCAAATACGCTTTTAAAGCAATTTTATAGTTATCGAAGTTGTCCTTATTTTTTTGCTCGGCAGTTACTTACATTATTATCTCTGATAACAACCTTCTTTCGCGATTTCGGGTAATGACCGCGAAACAGGTCCCTAACAAATAAAACAAGCATTGACTATGTTCGCGAGGTTTTGGTTTCATTATATTATTTTGCATGGTGGCCAACTGTAAGGGGGCACGATTCGGGAACACCGTTAAAGGTACTTTAATCTCACATTTCTTCCAAACATTTTTCAAAATACTATCTTACATTTTCTTAGTCTGCTACTGCAGTTCTGTCCCAACGTTTGAGCGTAACATGTTAATACTATCGAGAAAGATGTATTTGAGAAGACGTTTATTAAATATATTGACTAGCAATTAAGTTCCCGTCTTTAACAACACTAGGCAAGCGGGTACTCGAGTGCCCGTTCAAAGTATGTGTTGTTTATTCCTAAATCTAACATTGTATACCTGGTTATCTCGAGGATGAATGCCGCTCTTCCGTAGAAAATCTTTTCGAAGATAGTTTCTAAAAAGATCTAAATAAATCGAAAACACTAATTCATTTTGACGACCTCCGTGGCGCAGCGCGCGCTCTGTTGCATTTTAAAGTTTGAGGTCCTGGGTTCGATTCCCGAGTTTTTCGATTCGAGTCTGGTCTGGTGGGAGGCTTCGGCCGTGGCTAGTTACCACCCTAGCGACAAAGACGTGTCGCCAAGCGACTTAGCGTTCCGGCACGATGTCTTGTAGAAACCAATTAGGAGTATGAGCTTACCATACCCCTAACAGGTAAGCCCGCTAACATCATAGACCGCATCATCACTTACCATTAGATGAGAGCTCTAGAGGGCTAAGTTTTGGTATATAAAAATAAAAACTGTACATATCGCTATGAAATTTGTACTATTTACTGCATTATATATATATATAACATTTTATTTTACCACTGCTAATTGATCACTGTCATTGATCGATCAATTTCAACGGCGCATACTTGGCACTCGGGCTTGAATGAGACAGTCCCCCGGCACTCTGTCGCTTGGTCTACAGTGTGCAGTCGTTTAACGTATATGCACGCGACGCGATGCACGAACCGTGTTCATTCATGTGAACACGAGGTATTAAGCTCGGACCGGCTTCACAGGCACTCCATTCCTCCCCGCGCCGCTTAGGGCCGCCTACCCCTCCAAAGTAAGAGGGATGCAACTGAACTCCACAATATTGAGATTAATGAATTCAATCACTTCATCGGAGAGTAATCTGCCTACGATGTCGATGGAGTATTATGTTTTTCATTATAAGAAAATTAATGTTTCACATATTTATCTAGGATCAATATTAAAAAAAAATAACCGTAACAAGTATTTTTTTTTTTGTTAATCGATAGTTTTCATCATCATCATCATGATCAACCCATTACCGGCTCTCTACAGAGCACGGGTTTCCTCTCAATATGAGAAGGGTTTAGCCATAGTCCACCACGCTGGCCATGTGCGGATTGGTAGACTTCACACGCCTTAGAGAACATTATGGACAACTCTAAGGCGTGCAGGTTTCCTCACGATGTTTTCCTTCACCGTTGAAGCAAGTGATATTTTAAGTTTTAAAAACGCACATAACTCCGAAAAGTTAGGTGCGTACCCGGATTCAAACCGCTGACCTCTGATTAGGAGGCTGACGCCCTAACCACTAGGCTATCACCGCTTCATAGTTTTAGAATTTGTGAAAAATTTTTTTGAATAGCAATCTTCCTCGAAATTAGATCTATATACAAGGAAAGATAGCGGAAACGGGTACGAGAACAGGAATAGGCATGGGATTATGTTCAATAACAAAGTTGCTACAGGATTTACTGAAGCCCGTCGCGAGCATCGGCTAGTGTTGAAATATAAAAGTTGTGCATGTTGCCCTAATATTTGCTGCAGGCGGAAATATTTGAACGCTCGAAACATCTCTGCTTAGTAAATACCGAATGAATATTTTATTTATTTTCATTCTCAACTTACGTCGACACGTGTTATTCACTAGCGTGGAATATTCTAGTTTCCAACTAATATATTTCAACTTTTAACACTTAATGATTGTGTAGTGTAGTTGAACTACACAAAAATGTTAAAAGTCTTTGTCACGGTTTCAGCTCAGTACAGTAGTAGTGTAGTTAAAGATAAAGACTTCGTTCCGGCAAGATGTCGCTTAGAAGCCAATTAGGACTTTTTCCCATACCACTAACAAGTCAGCCCGCTACCATCTTAAACTGCATTATCACTTACCACCACTTGAGATAAGCAGCTAACAAATCAGTAAGCGAATGAAAAAAATACCTACCTAACTAGCCTATAAAATACTTTTCTTTGTAGGGAAACTCAAATAATTGGTTCCTTTTTTTGCTTCTCTTTTTATGGCTTTACACAGATTAGCCAATGTCAAGTTTACAGCAATGGAGAATTGAAGTTAGGGAAAAATGGCGAGAACTTCAAACCGCGGTCGCGGCTCCCTCAAACCTGTCCCAAATTAATGCATGTTAACCGTTAAAAAAATTTGCCACTACACAAACGACACCAAAACTATAAATAATGTCACGACACAACCAACACCAATTCTTTTCAAAATTAGCCAACAAACATTAATTCTAGAAAGGCTTGAATAAACCGCGCCCGCCATATACGAAGTCTCCCGCCTTTCTCCCAATTGGTCCCTACAACATTAGTGGTGCAGATCAGATTAAAAAATACAGATTATGTATGGACTAATAATCCTAAAAGCGTTCGAAATTTTAATTGGAATTAAAATTCGATTCGAAAAAACCCGATTCTCAACAATATTCTGAGAAATTTCATCATCGTTAGTTAATTTAATCTCTTCTAATATCGAGTTTAATGATTATATCGATTGGGTTTAAAAAATTACTCATAAAGGAACTTCATATTACCTTCTTAATGAAACTTTAAATACTTAGAACTTTTTTACGCTTTTCAACCAAAAAGTGACCATCAATGAAGGGCATAGCATCTCCCTTAAAACTATATCATCATCATCATCATGATCAACCCATTACCGGCTCACTACAGAGCACGGGTCTCCTCTCAATATGAGAAGGGTTTGGCCATAGTCCACCACGCTGGCCGTGTGCGGATTGGCAGACTTCACACGCCTTTGAAAACATTATGGAGAACTCTCAGGCGTGCAGGTTTCCTCACGATGTTTTCCTTCACCGTTGAAGCAAGTGATATTTTAATTGTTTAAAAACGCACATAATTCCGAAAAGTTAGAGGTGCGTGCCGACCTCTGATTAGGAGACTGACGCCGTAACCACTGGGCTATCACCGCTCTATCAAAAAACTATATAAAAGCAACTATTTGCGAGCAGAAATTCATACCCAGCCTTTTTTATGTTTCAAATCAAACTCTTCTCTCATAGGACAGGGATAAAGCTTTAACGTACGAGTATGGAAGAATTAGGGATGTCTGGACTTCCGTGACGTACTCTAACGCATTATAAAATGGAGGCCTTGGGTTCGACTCTTGGGTCGAGTCTGGTCTGATGCAAGGCATGGACCGTGGCTGGTTAGCACCCTACCGACGAAGACAGTTAGTTTAGTTTATTTTCTGTTATTTTTGGTATTTTTATAACTAGGATAAGTTAATTTACACTACTTCACATTTGCATGCGATGTTTGCCTGCTAGTGGTTTAGAATTTTTATGCTGTACCTCAGCGCAAGGTATGGAATCTTGTTATAAAATTTCTTGGTTGTTGGCGAACCAAATAAATTTTAATAAAAAAAAGACGTGTCGCCAAGCGATAAAACGTTCCGACACGATGTCGCGTAGAAACCAATTAGGTATTGGATTTTCCATACTACTAACAGGTTAGCCCGCTATCATCTTAGACTGCATCCATCACTTACCACCAGGTGAGATTATCGTCAAGGGCTAGTGGAATAAATAAAAAAAAAGATTCTTAGCGAAAAGAAGCCAACAACTCAATCAATATACATAGTTAGTAGTACCAATAACAAACATCAGAACAAATGGCATTCCTCAATTGTATTATCTTTCATAGCGATGCATGGTGGGTACCGGCGGGGGTGAAGCTGGACGCCGGGCCGGGGGAGAGGGGGGGGGGGCAGGGCAGTAGCAATAATTAAATGAAACTCTCGAGATACGGGCCCCAATGAACGGCCCAAGTGTGGTAGGTACCCGATGCAATGGGTGAAATGATTAGGGCTGCCTAAATCCATTATCTATACATACGAATATTTTAAAGGAGAAAGATATTTGAACGGAATAGGCTCCTGCAACCAACACTCGACAGATTTTAACCATTTATGCACCAAAAGAAAGCTAAACCCTCAGGAAGTAACATAGCCTGTAATTTAGAAAAAAATCTGTAAAATTTTGCCTGTACAATTTATTATTTGGCGTGTGCTGAGAAAACTGAATACTATTTTAGTGATTCCCGGATTACTATACCCTATGTCAGCAATACTGTATAATAATTAATAAATTAACAAAGATGTTTGTATTGTATGGTGATAGGCATGGGATACTATCCATCTCGTGTTTTTAGACTCACATTTACGTGCTAAAAGCTAGTATACTACTGTTTAAGTAAGTAATGTTTAAGAGAACAGTTGTCAACCCTTTTTTTTTTTTTTTAACGTGGGTAATCCTCATGGATACCCCGCGTCCGAGGAGACGCGGGGTTATGTCAGACTCTTACTGACTAAACCCCCACGGTGCATATCCTTTCCCGCCGCCTGGTGGCCGGGTCACGGGTTTCGCTCGCGCACACAACCGCAACCAGGCCAGTTGTCAACCCTAAGGATAATGCGCACGATCATTCGTCACTTCATCTCTCTTCTGTCGTCTATAAACCTGTGAGTCAAAGTTAGTGAATATATAATAAAACAAGACAGCCTTGCGCCACGGGGCGGCACTGAGGTTATGTCAGACTCCTACTGACCAAAACCTCCACGTGTTCCTACTCACCGCTGTATGGTGGAGTCACGGGAAAATACCATAAAATGTAATATTGAAATAGTTTAGAAACCTTTCAATTACTAAATCCTTTCCTTTTATACATAAAATATTTTGAAGAACCAAATTAATATAACTGGATTGTATATTAAAAATTTTCTTTTTTCTTTAACCGTAATAGTAGTTTTAGTAAACATTTGATATCTCCTTATCTATTTTAACATAATATTGTTTGAAAAAGTTTCCAGGGTCCAATGTCAGACTTAAGCTGCTCAAAAGGAGTAGCTTGTTTCACCAAGATCTTGGCTACTGTAGTAAATCACCAAGACAGCATAATAGCTACCAAGTATTAGATAGGTATAATTTTTTGACACTGTATGTATAAAGCAATTTTTCAGTATTATCAAACATATAACCCCAGCACCCATATGAATAAATTTATCATCCATGCTGTGAATCAAACACTCTACCGTCTTTGATCCGATTATTTCAAAGCAATGATGTAAGAGGGCAAGTTTAGTGTGATAGTATTTATACTCCCCCGACCTAAGCGCTCCTCTCCGAAAGAGGAGACCTAAACATATCATTCATGACCCTGACGATCAGATGACTACGGCTCAAAATTTCTTCTGGCAGAGCTTCTTTCCGAAGCTCGCCAAACAGCCCGGTTACGCTGTGGCAACAAATAGGGTTAGTACAGCTAATAGACAGTCCGAAAAAAAAAAATGTTTTTATAAATGTTTTCCCCAATTTACTTCAAACTTGTAACATTTTTGGTTAGCATATCACCATGATTTAGGTTTATTGTCTGTAAGAATTACTACAAGTCGATTCCAAGCGTTGATGAATTATTGAAGCGTCAAAAGTGCCTTTTTAAGGACTATTTGAATAAAGATTATTTTGAATTTGAATTTGATGATTACAGTCGTAATAAATCGAATAACTTTTCGATCAAAGAAATGCATACGAGTACAAAATTTACAAACTCATACTCACCCTGAAGAATCTGATTGTGATACTGATTATTATGAAGCACAACTCGGTAAGAAGATAGATACGTAATGTCACTTTACCTTATTTTAAATGGTAGCTTATTTGTGTAGTTTGGTTGGCAGTCGCTCAGAGATAACCGGTAGCCCTTACAGAATAGGAAGGGAGTCGCCATTTTCTTAGAAACTCAACATGCCTGCAACCAAGTCTGGCTCCACTCAAGGCGTGCCATCTTAAGGGATCTGAATATTTTAGTATGGATACAGGTTTACCAACTGTCCGCCGTTTATACCGTTGGAATACGTGAAAATTAGTTTTATCCGTGAATGTGTTTGATTTTAATGGATTTAGTTCGATCCCGGGCACGTAGCTTTAAATTTTCGGAATGAATGCACATTAAATTTAATGTAAGCAATTTTAAACGTGGACACTGACAGCGAGGCTAGTCCACAAACTTCAAGTCGCTCAGCGTGCCATGGAAAGAGCTATGCTTGGAATCTTTTTGAGAGATAAAGTAGCAGTGGGCTAGTCACGTTTGTCGGAGAACCGACGGACGTTGGAGTCAGAAGGTCCTCGAGTGGAGACCACGTCTCGGTAAACGGTGTGTGGGCCGTCCTCCGGCCGGGTAGAGTGATGACCTCCAAAAAGTGGCAGGCATCGACTGGATGCGAAAGGCCGGAGATAGGATGAGTTGGCGCTACTTCAAGGAGGCCTATGTCCAGCAGTGGATAAATGTTGGCTGATGACGATGAATATGATGATGAATTTTAAATGAAATAAGTATTGCTTTGAATCTTACAGTCCGCGCGTCGTGATGGTTGTGTCAAATGAAATTAAATCAAAATAGATTTATTCACGTAAACCTACTAATTTATAAATCGTTCGTATCACATTTTCCATTATTTATAATCGTGAAGGTTATAAATACACTCGCCAAATTAAAACTAAAGCAAAGAGGGTTCCAATCGCGGTTTAAGAAGAAGCCCACGACAAACTTAGCCAGGTTTTTTTTGTTATCTCCATCATAATCACTAATAAATTATAATTAGCTATGGAGTTAGAGCAATTCACATGTAGTTGACTGACTACGGTTGGCCGTTGCATCATGAAGCTTGATAATGATGATGATAAGTTTTATCCTATTAATTATTCTGGTTCATGTTTCTGAGATAATACGCTATGAAATCTTCTTCGAGCTTAAATATTCAAAGCCCTTTCTTACTTTCGATTATTTGGTACTTTCCTAACTCTACTATCAATTAATAGTACTTAGAAATGTCATACGTGTAACCGAAATGCAAACATTTACATGAACTACAGAATATTGCACAATACATATCTTTATATGTATTGTCACTTACCATCAAGGGAAATCGAAGGCAAGTACAATTATTAAAAAAAAAAACTTACACTTATCATGTCGAGTGGCTTACCAATTTGGTGTCTCTTAATCCGTGATGTCATATTGGATCACATTTCTTATTAGTCGCCTCGTGTTTTGTTAACGAAATTTCAATTAAGCCGAAGCCGCCGGGTGCCTCGTGCTAGGGACGCGGTCAACAATCAATTCGACTAAGCATACCATTTTACTTGTTGCTAAAATTTGAAGCAATACAGCTGTTGCGTTTTGACGACCTCGGTGGCACAGCGCGTGCGTTGTTACATTTTAAAGTTGGAGGTCCTGGGTTTGATTCCCGGCTCGAGTCTGGTCTGGTATAAGGCTACGGCCATAGCTAGTTTCCACCCTACCGAAGAAGACGTGTAGCCAAAATATTTAGCGTTGCGCAACGATGTCCTGTAGAAACCAATTAGGAGAATGGGTTCACAGTACCCCCAACAGGTTAGCCCGCTACCATCTTAGACCGCATCATCACTTACCATCGAGTGAGATGCAGTCAAGGTCAAAATGGTCAAAATAAATAAAAATAAAGTAATCACTTTTCATCAAATGAAACGTCTGTTTTTTGCTCTTAATAAATACTACATTTAATAATTACAATTTCAATTACAACAAAACTCTTTAGTTCCGACCTCCCTCCCTGACGGATCAGAATATCTGAAATTATCTGTCGAATCGAGTTTTGCAACTTCGACTAACGGTCGATTTCTCAACAAAGGCAACTCAACCCATCCCTAGTGAGGAGACTCGATCTAGAGGCGCAGGCGCATCTCATCACGTGGCGCGCACGTCGCGGTTCAACGGCCGGCGACCGCCTCGCCATTTCACGCTTCACTTGTCAGATATTTGATTACTGAATACTGCCCTGGTGGGTCCTGTGCTCAGCCTCACCGCATAGCACGACCACTGCCTCGCATTAATAATGGCTACATTTATATGCAATATTAAAATTGAAATAAAATCTCTCTTATAGTAGAGATGCCTTTAAAAAAAACAAATTTTTATTTATTATATTTTTTATTTATTTATTTAGGTTTACCAACAGCTTAAGACAATATAATTAGACTCAAATAATTTATACATAATAAGGTATTAAATCTAAAGGCTAAGCCAATAATAGGTAAACACCGCATGCAAAGGTGTATTACATTACAGGCGGAAAACTAATTAATAAAAACACTAAAACATGTGAATATGTGAAATAGCAAAAAGGATAAAAGTAGAAGTGAGTAAACAATTATTAAAAAGTAAACGAATTAAAACAAGAATAAATATAAAGCTAATCTATAATTTACTTAAACCAACTAGGACCGACCTTCGAAATTCAGTCAGATTGTAACAATGTAGATCTAAAAAAAAAAAGTTCTGGTTCATGAAGTTTATTAAAAAGTTGACTAATTAATGATATGGTTAAAAAAAATGCAAGAACAAAAATTTCTTACAATAAAACATTTGTGTAATAAACAGTAAAAGACGTTTGTTTACAATCAGCAACGCAGAAAAAAACTTACTTAAATAATCAAATAAACATATTTAAATGCGAACACAAATTGAGGACTACATACATAATATATGTGTGGGTGATAACGGAAATTTTATTTATTGCACAAAATATTTTAATGTTTCCAGTCAATAATAAAAAACTAATAGTTGCGCCCGGTTCAGTTTGTCAGTCTATAATATTGGTGAGGCTATATTTTAAACTAAATTGTGGGCCAGGTGTGCGAGCTTCCGTCAACAGTGGTTCCGCTCTTTCCTAGCCTCTGCCAAATGTTCTGCAAATGAAATATATTTAAACGCAATCAATTTCGAGCTTTCGGCTGAATAATATACAATATTTATTAAAATTTTTTGTTTGACGTCAAGAAATGGTTCAGGGTATAAAGTAGAAGATTTACAACATACCAGGACCAAAGGCACAAATAATTTTCTATTATTCTTTTAACGTTTCTAATAACACATTGTACAGAGGTTATGAATTTTATAAAATTTGTATTTCATCATCATCACGATCAACCCATTGCCGGCTCAATACAGAGCACGGGTCTCCTCTCAATATTTGAAGGGTTTGGCCATAGTCCACCTCGCTGGCCATGTGCGTATTGGCCGACTTCACACGCCTATGAGAACATTACGGAGAACACTCAGGCGTGCAGGTTTCCTCACGATGTTTTCCTTCACCGTTGAAGCAAGTTATATGTTAATTGCTTATCAACTCACATAACTCCGAAAAATTATAGGTGCGTGCCCGGGTTCGAACCCCCGACCTCTGATTAGAAGTCTGACGTCCTAACCACTAGGCTATCACAGCTACATTTCTATATTTTTGAGTAGCAAAAATATTTTCCAGGGAGTTTTTCCGCCTACTTCATAAAATACAGAGTTCTAAAATAAACTCAAGTAAAACTCATTAAACTTGGTTATGGCGATTCAATCTTTCTGTTTGTCGTGTGCTGAAGGCATTGTTTAAAAAAAACTGAAACAAAGGCATCACAAGAGCGTTCCAATATACCTTCACTTGAAACGTGCCTTCAGTAACTTTGAGCAACTGAAACAATACATAAAGCGAAGCCGGATAGAGCGGGTAACTGATTGTAAAGGCTAATTTTATGCTTTATACCCGAGGGGTTATAATTTCTTTGCAAAAAATTTGGGCTTCTTTAAGACCAATGAAGGAGCCTTCTATACAAACCGCACGCTCACGTGTTCAGGTTCATTTTGCGAACAAATTATTATTCTCTTTTTTTTGTTGTTTACCTTTTCAAAAAGCCAATCTGTTGATACCTCATTCTTACTTACTTATATAATTTGATGATGTTGACATAGCTTAATACCAGTTTAATTATGATCCCGCAAAATTAAATAGCAACTTTATCGATGAACAAAATCCAATAGCCGTAGTTTAATATGTGACACGTAGATACACGGTAGGTTATATAATATATAGTTAGGAATGTTATGTCCTCATCATCTAGTGATGATGGGTTAGTACCCATCACTGGGGCACTACAGGGCAGAGATTTCCTATTACAGGCACACTCGTACATGAACGATTCATAGATGCCTGTCATAGGTTTGAATGAATAAAAGCTATTTTGAAACCATTTTATTTTTTTATTTGGAATGATACAAAAAAATTATCAAAATAATGTAGTGTTTGGAGGGGTTGAAAATATTATGGTGAACTTCAGAACTCCGACAAGTGCATTTTTTCCTCACGATTTTTACTTCATTTTTACAGCAAGTTCCACTCACTCACCGAGGATCGAATTCACTCCTTCGAAAAAGGAAGCTGATGTTGTTCCCATAAGGTTCTCACCGAAACAAACTTAATATACGTACCCATTTATAATTTTCAAATAATTATAGACCGCACTCAGGTATTTTATACGAAAAAATACATAATCATAATTTCCCAAATATACACTTGACAAAAAACCTCCAATATTTTATGTAGGTATACACCATCAGTTTGTTTGAGATTCAAACCACTACTAGTGCCATCTAGCATCACATTGTGAAACTAACAGCTTCGAGTACCACCATATAGCGTTCACTTATTGTAGCATGCTTGGCTTAGTACGAAGAATTTCTGTTAGATGGCGTTGGCAGCTACATAAAATTTGTTTCTCTTTCTCACTAGGTGGCACTAGCTGCACTCGCAAAATTCATGTAAAGTAATAATTTCACATGTAAATTCCATTATTCTGTATGGCTGGTAGAATTTTATGAAAAAAATTGAGTTATAAATATATAAGACAAATTAAATTTTACAATTTAAAAAATAGTATCGTTGAATTAGAATTTATAAAGAAACAAATAATTCTAGAACAGCTTTGACGACGTTGAAATCGAATAACCGAGATATTTAGATTAATCATTAGGCAAGATTAAATAAAAACCTATTTAACATTCATTTCTATTCTATGGACACTAATGTATAGATTCCGTATATTATAGTTTTTGCAGTTATTTATGAAAACCTACAAGATGTAAAAAAAGTTGATTTGCATTATACCTAGGTACTTACTTATTTTGTGAATTTTAAGTGACTGTGTTATTTAAGTCAAGAGTTTATATGGCTATGATGGACGACAAAGACAAGCCTCCTATGTATCAGTATGGTAAGTTACTTGCTAACTACGAAGTCATCCAAAATGTAGTTTAAAATCAAACAATCTAGATCCTAATAGTTTACAGCTAAGTTCGTGCGTATCCATATAAGGCCGGGATGTGATTAATATTATTATTATCAACAACGCAGGTAAACAAAACCGGCAACCGCTCCGCTCCTTATGAGGACATCAGATGAGGTGACGTCATGACGAGATCAGTGGTTCCTTTCATTTCTCTGCGGGCTACGTAGGCCGACCCGAACACTTGCAGCGTCACACTCTAGCTTCAGACACATCGCGAATTATGACAATTCGGTCTAATGCTTGGGGCGGAAATACATTATTGAAATGAGTTTGAAGATTTATAATAATAATTAATCATTTATTTGCCAGAATGTATGTGCAATAGTCAGATGTTATTAAGCGATGTCAATTGGTTAAAAGGTTTCTACTAAATTCTACTAAATTAATAGTGTGCAAATTTTTATATAAATTATTAACATTATGAAAAATATTGAATGTCCAATCAAATTAAAATAAATACGTTAAATTAGATGTCAGCAAAAATAATTATTTATACATTAGATATTAAGTTTTATTTATATATTTATGTGTATAATATATATAAATATTGTTTAAAATTTTACTAATTTACTCGTGCATACTTATAGCTTATCATTAATTAGTCAGATATACCGACAATAACTTCTGTTCTACTAGTAGCTACTAACTTAATAATGCAAAGCAGTTACGAAATTATGAGAGGTTTTGTAAATACTATATAGTCTTAATTCTTACGTCATCTCCAAATAAAAACATTGACAAATGTAGCTGGTTTGTTATCGGTATATTTATTTCAACAGCCTTTTCCTGCAACTTAATTGCCGTCGCTTGAGTTTTTAACCCGAAAATTCCTACCGTTTAGTTTTTAGCGAAAAAAAAACCAATACAATAGATTTCTTGTTTTAATCGAAATTTCTTTAGGGGTAGGCATTGAACAAACAGTTACCTTTAAAATTATAATATTAAATTAATGAGTAAAGCAAATAGTCATCAGATAAATGTTGAAGTGAATTTTATCATAATCACGTCTTATATAAACAGTCCGGGAGACATTAAGAAATAGATACTTTTTTAATTTCCACTATAAGATATCCCTTGCTGGCAATCTCACTTCTCTCACCCTGGTGGTAAGTGATGATTCAGTCTAAGATGGCAGCGGGCTAACCTGTTGGAAGCAAGGTATTTTTTACTAAACCTAATTAGTACTAATTAGTTTCTACGCGACATCGTGGAGTAACTATAAATCGCTTGGCGACACGTCTTTGTCTGTAGGTTGGCAACTAGTCACGGCCGAAGCCTCAGACCAGACTCTAGCCGGAAGCCTTTCAAATTTATAATACGCCAGCGCACGAATCAAATGAAAGCAGTTGAAGACAAAGCAAAATGAGCCGATGCGTTAAACAAGTGATAGGATCCGCCTTAATACCTTCGCGTTGCAAATTCCAACGTTTAGTGAGTTCCAGCTACGGCTCGGTGGGCTGCGTAAGTGCGCTGGGGAGGGCGCGTTGGTCCGTAAAAACGGCAAAGGGGTCGGCTACACGAATGCTCCACACTCCGCGCCAGTACCTAATGCAAACAATTATTACCTAATCATTATCTTTTTTGTTGTTCCACTACGAGTTAGCCCTTCACTGCAATCTCACCTACCATACTGACTGCCATACTTGCTACATGATAACGGGCTAACCTGTGGGAAGTAAGGTAAATTTTGGTAAACAAATTGTACGGAAGCGCTAAATCGCTTGGTGAATAGCCAGACCAGACCCGAGCTGACAATGAACCCAGGATCTCTCGCTTTATCATACGTTGAAATATCTGTTATTTATGTATCTAATAAACAATTCATTTTTTTTATGAACATGTGATTGAAATGAAATATTGCTGTTATTTATTTTATTGCCTTGTTGTCTGCAATTGACGCATTTTTATAAAGCTTATAGTTGAGTAGTTACGGCGTAAGAGCATTACAAACAAAAAAAAACTAACATTAATAATCTAACTAATAATCAATAACAAGTTTTTTTATACACTACAAATTAGCCTTCGACGGCTATCTCACCTGGTGGTAAGTGATGATGCAGTCTAGGATGGTAGCGGGCTAACCTATTAGGGGTATGGTAAACACATACTCCTAATTGGTTTCTACGCGACATCGTGCCATAACGCTAATTCACTCGACACGTCTTTTGCCAGTCATAAAAATATAAAATGTAGCCGGACGGATTTATACAATTATTAAAAAAACATAACCGTAAAGCATAGCATACCGACATAGCTCAGCGAGTTGCGAAGTTGAAGTGGCAATGGGTGGGGCACATAGCTCGGAGAACCGATGGACGTTGGGGGTCCCAAGGTGCTGGAATGGCGACCTCGCACCGGCAAACGTAGCGTTGGTCGACCCCCAACAAGGTGGACAGACGACATCAAACGAGTCGCAGAGGGCCGCTGGATACAAGCGGCCCAAGACCGTGGCCATTGGAACTCCTTACAAAAGACCTATGTCCAGCAGTGGACGTCTATCAGTTGAAATGATGATGATGATGAACCGTAAAGAATACGTTCGAAAAGCACCAAGAAGTACGAAGCCTCAGGAATGCGTCGATTAGTTGTAATCGACATCGTTGAGCCGAAAAAAATTCGCATTCCATCGTATGTGCGCTATCGATGAAATTAATTTTCTAATCCGAAAGCGGGCGTTCACACGTAACAAGAAACAATTCAGAGAAACAAGGAAGGCAAAACCACATGTGGCTACGTCACTGCGAGCTATCGTGCAGTAGGCCGCGATCTGTGAGCGCACTCCACTTGACCGACGTAATCCAACATCTCAGATAGAGGATTAGATGCAGCAGTCTCCTTTTCCTATATCCCTGTAGATAAGGATGGCACTACTAAATTCAATGGGAGGGAGTGGACAGGGATCGCGAGTGCCGCCCAGCTTTTCAGCCTCGCGAGAGACAAGGCAAAATATGCCATTCTGACTGCCAACCTTCACTAGTTGGAGAGGCACCTAAAGAAGAAGACTAAATTCAATCTGATGTCTGATATTTTTCGATTAGATTGCTTATTAACAGCGGCCGTAAGCGCTTAGGTTTAAAAAACAGTTTATAATTTAACAAAAAAATATTATATAAATCTCTCTCTTTTGTAATTGACTCTGCCTTTTTTTTTTGTCGTGGTGGAAAAGCTTTATTGCTACCTTCCTTCCCTTGGGCAGGACTAGAGGTTATGAGGGACTCCCCCCCTAGGGGGTATAAACTGACTCTGCCTGAGTCAAAGCACACTATTACAGTCTTAGAATATTTTTATTTTATGATTTGTTTTAATAATATGTTAAATTAAGTTTTTTTTATAGCGATCGGTTATTATCTTTTTATGTCATAAACTTGACTGGCCGACTTTCTAGGTATCATACTGTGTGGTGAGGACCTTTCCCGAACGGTACGATAGCTAAACCGCGTTTACGTGGTAAGCGCAGCCTCCCAGTGGTGGTGGCAACTTCGGAATGCTATAACTCAGATACCACCTTAACGGTACGAGCGAGAGCGACGCGCATACAGCCTAGAGAGAGATAGAGCACCGACATGGTTGAACGACCGATCAAATAAGTTTTGTACGGAGCTATCGTATCGCACGTAGGTTTTGTAAGAGAGCTTGTGGAGCCGTTTCAGATGCGCCCTACAAAAGTTGACAGCTGCTCGCGAGGTGCCTTAGTGGGCTAAGACCTGCCAGTTGCCATCGGTGTATCTCTCATTACTTATATCACTAATAAGATTACTCTTAAATAGTTTAAGCGACATTTGAGATGGAGGTAACAAAAATAATGCTTGACCTGCTAAGTTTGTTGTGGGCGTCTTCTTAGAGCAAGGCGCGTTTGGAATCCTCGTAGCTTTAGTTTTAAGTTTATAAATGTAGTTATCACTATCACTTCACTACAATGCAAGTGATTAACGCATCAAAAGTGCATTTAATGTTATGATATGGTATAATCTATAAAGGATTTTAATTGATTGATGGAGTGGCACAGCAGCCGGCTTCGCCTGCATACGCAGAGCGTTCCTACTTATAGACGTGCGCAAAGGACATCGTAAACCTAGTTCTTTGATAAAGAATATGAAACAAAACATAGTACAGTATTTTCTTTATTAGTGTCGTGTAGCGTGACTATCTTCATGGTTCCACGCAGGTTTTGTGAGTTAAATAATCACTCATCTGATCTTCTTTCCTTTCAAAACGAAGACAGCATCAAAAAGCTTCTCATAAACATGTCATTAACTTTATTCTCATAATAACTAAATTCGGTAACAATGAAAGAATATAAAAAAAACTATTGCTCTATTATTGCAATTAGTTATTAATAATTACATTTGTTGTATAAGACAAATAAATCAACGCATATAGATCCAGAACCAAAAAAATAATTAACGATAGTTTTTGTAATGTTAATGAATAATATTAAAATCAATAGAAAAGTATATTTACGAAACTTAGTCGTTTAGTGATTACATTATCAGTATATAAGCTAAAATGTGCTAACTCACTAGAAAAATCGCCCAGCCACTTGAGCAATATTTGGGCGGGTAATACCAGTAATGCCTGACCGGCAGTTCCTGTGAGAAGTCCACTAAGCAGGCGATAAATACCACCAGCTCTCCGGCTAGTAGGTTTATTTCTTCCAAACGTGTTGAGGGTTTGCTGTAACCCGATTTCAAGATGACGCGTGCGAGATTCGCTGCGCCGGCGCAGGCTTCGTTGGCGCAAACGCCGCCCGGCTGGGCTTAAACGTTTAAATTAGATTGTAGTTATTATGCTTATAACTTTGATGACACTACATTAGTCTTACGACTGACTAGCTGATATGACCAAGTCCGCGTACATATATAGATTTATGACCAACGTTTGTAATTGGAGATTATCTGTTTTTGTTTTTATACGTTTTTACCCCGTTTTGTGCGTGCTATGTTCGCATCAAGAAGGCAATATTGTCTAAATAAGAAATATATTATTATTATTGAAGTACGATTATTTTTTTTTTTGTCAGTGTTGCGAAATGATTTTTAAAAAGATGTCTGCCCTGTTCCCGTTTCCACTGCATTCCCCAACATATTAATGTAATTTCGAGGAAGTTCGAAATAAACTGTAGCATCGACGTGATATTCAGTTCTTTCAACCAAACTTGGATATCACGTAGCCTATATGTTAATCCAGGGTATAATAAATTTGAGGCGAATTGGATCTGCAGTTCCAGCGTGTTCCTACATACATATATCCAAAGTTAAAAATAATAGTGTGATAAGTATGATGGACTTAATGTTTTGCTGTATCACGTTTTAATATTTCCTAGCCATAAGTACAATATTGAGCAAAATACAAAAAACTATTTGTTTCAATACCTATTAACATAATAATATGTCGATTAATGTTTATAATAATAGACGGCAATCGCAAAATAATAAAGATAAAACAACAGGAAGTATGACCGGAGAAAGTGGTTCCATCGAATGTTACAGTAACAAAGAAAGCTTACACTAACACCGTACAAAAAATATAAACATACTTATAATTAATGTACATTACGGTTTTTTCATGTACGTAATATTATTATTTTTTTATCCTCCAGGATACAAATCTTCTTGGTCAGTTTGAAATTTTTTTTTTGTGGACTAGGCCTAGTTCATACATTCAGATGGCTATGGAATGATAAAGAGTTATAAAAATTTAGCTGACTCAAAACCTGATTATTATAAATATATCATTTGTTTGTTTGCAAACACAGTGAAGTTACATGGCTTGATGACAATGGGACTAATATAAATATAATAGAATAGCTATTGTATTCTTCTTCAAAACTAAGAGTACTAAGCATTGATAGCATAGTAATACTATGATTCTTGTATAACGGTCTTACTATTTAGTAATATCTTAAAAAATTCTGAAGCTAGAGATTTAAGCCTATGTGAGTTTGTTTGTTTAACACATAAGACATAGTAACATATTTTAACTCGGTATGCCCACGGGGATTAGAATTAAGTGGATGAAACTGCGAAGCATAGTTAATTTTAAATAATTTTTAGTAAGATGTTGGTCCCCCCTTGTCATCCCTTTCCATGTTAACGAAGTATTTTGTTGCATCATCACATCAAATCAGAGGTAGAAGCAAAAGGATGTCATAGGAAATCTCGAGCTAGCTTGTAGAAAGGTTTCAAAATGCTATGAAATTGTTAGACCTACCGCAATAGCATAATTATATCCAATTCATATAACAACCACAATTTCTATTTCCAAGAACAGTGCATTGCTACTTAAGGCTACTCCACATAGTTACAGTCGCCAACCCTGGCTCTCGCCACTGGAGCAATGTGAAAGCCCAATGCTAATTAAGTAAAGTACTATTTCTTCAGGAGGTATTTTTTCTTAAAAGATCTCTCAAAACTCAGTTATAGAAATAACTATTACAAAATACTTTTAAACTTTGACATAACGTTGCTCCCCATCTAAACTTTTTAGAAGAGATCTGATGTTTGTCGCTGGTTTAAGTTGGGTTTATGGGTGTATAGAATATCTTAGTATTACTGATAATATAGGTTTTTATCAGGAAGATGTACTCGCTGAGGCAACAGCAAACGCTCACTTATTTTCTCTTGGCTGGTTTTGCTAATCTCTTTACACAAATAAACCATAGCTTTTAATTTTCAGCTCGCTGCGAGTTTCAAACAATCCAAATTTGTAACGTTTCATTCTATCTGTTGTATCAGTTGAGTTTTGTACTCGAGGTAGTTATTAACCAAGTATAGACGTCATCTGCATACAACTGATAAGTAAATTTAATTGCATCCGCTTTTGTACCTACCGCGTCGCATCATACGCCCGCGCGTTTCCTTGGCGATATTTGCGAGATTTTTCCAATAGGAGTGGAGAGATCGAGTTGTTAGCCTTTTCATTCAAATTTTCCAAAAGTTCCGCTACAGTATAGGTACAGATAAAATTATATATAGACTATGACAATATGCATGAAAAAGCACTTTCCTATAGGTAGTTATTAGATAGGTAACCTTCCGGCGCGAGCTTACTGTGTCCAGTGACTGGAACGTTGTAACGAGGTATTATATCCAGACATGCCGAATAGTATTTTCCTGCGTTAAACCTATAATTTCCCCTATTGTTCAGTGCCCATTTTATGTTGAGCTTTATGTATCTAGTAATTAGGTTATTTAGTATTGTAGAGAGAAACAGAATAGGCCTCCCTAGACTGGACGTTAGGACCACATGTCATGGCCACCGTCGTGATGGTAATATCGTGTTACGTAGTTGGTACTCACACGAAGGTATCAATTTAGATAGAACTCATATGTACCCTAAGCGACAATGTGAGATAATGATCAACTAATAAATAAGCGCATTTTATCGTCACATCCCAAAATGCTGGACAAAATCACATAAGTAACGATCAAGCAATTCTCGAGTTTAAACTAGAAGTAGGTAATATAAGACCTGCACGTTTGTGAAGAAAAATAATCACATCTACCTTCAAAGATCCATATTTCAATTACCAACGAGAGATGACTGAATGAAGATTTGTACCTTTGCAGTTTTATATTCGCTTTTGAGCATCGGATTCCAATCGACATATATTTTTTTTATTTCCTACAAGTTAGCCCTTGACTGCATCTCACCTGATGGTAAGTGATGATGCGGTCTAAATTGGTAGCGGACTAACCTGTTAGCAGTATGGTAAACTCATACATCTAATTGGTTTCTACACGACTTCGTGCTGGAACGCTAAATCGCTGGGCGACACGTCTTTGTCGGTAGGGTGGTAACCAGCCGCGGCCGAAGCCTCCCACCAGACCAGACTCGAACCCACGACCTCCAATTTTTTAATGCAAAAGTGCGCGCGCTGCGCCACGGGGATCGTCAACCGGTAAGATTCTAGTAGCGGATTAACAGATATGCCTTAAAAATACGCCAGATTGTATATAGATTATTTTTATAGTCCATAAATTTAGTTAAGTTAAGCACCAGAAATAGTTTAAGTGGTATATAGTCTAATAAAGTCTATATAAAGTCGGACTACTTAAGCTTCCAGTCCACTAAGTCTGTAGATAAAACCGCCACTGGCAGCCTCGAGACGAAAATATAAAGATAATGTACAGCTCAGGACAGTTTAAATTCACGTAAAGCCTTGAATAATTGGGTTACCGTATCCGACCACGACCGGGCGGCCGGTGGCCGACTTATCTAAAGCTAATATTTACTGCGATCTACAACGTCCTGTGATCTTAATAGCTTGACCACCACGTTTACTACACATATAATATATTCTGTGGAGGTCTAACCAAAAATTAATGTTACAGCTACATAAAAGGTTCCGGTTATAACTGCTAAGAGTGTGCTTGCGTCGTGCATTTACGTAATTTCGAGCAATTTAAATAATTTAACCTGTGTTATTTTTGCCTGTGAACATTTTATGGCAAATATTCGTATACTTAAATATCGCAAACAAAACACTTCAAATTAAAAATCACCAATACTTTACAACTTATTCTCAGGTCTTTCAAAACTTGACGGAACGGATGAAAATTATGATGGTTAATTTAGTCTACATAATATTATGGTGGTATTTGGAAAATCTGATAGGTTCATATTAAATATTAATTTTATACTGCCAAATGAATTAGAAATAGCCATTATCGGTTGGGATGTCAACAACGTGACTATATAAAGTATTTCGGAGAATCTGTGCGGAGAGGTGTAACGTTAAAGGAAGTTACAAATGACACCGTCAGATTTACCTGATTGTCGCGTATTACAGCAAATTTATCTTTACGTTCATTATATTTGATAGGTTTCCTCAAAGTAACGCCTGCGTCTGTCCCGTAATTGTTTACACATTAGTGCTTATTATGTTTAAGTATATGTTTCATCTGAGCGATGTGCCCGCTTTGGATCATGAACTCGTGTAATGGCTGAGCGAGGCTCCTTTTTACGCAGTTCGAATAAGTCCTTGAAACAAATTACTACCCCATTGTATCAAGGCAGCTTTATTGTTTACTTTACCCGCATTATTATTATTTCAAAATTATATTTTTGGAACGAAGTTCCTTATCGCGCGTTGTGAAAGGGGGCTAGACGGGAAAAATTCTTACGAAAAGTTGTCACGACACTTTTTGTTTTTGTAAGCTGTGCGGCGTCGCATGTTTCTCTGTCTGTCTCTCTCTCTCTTATAGAAAGCAAGCCAGATATTTTCATTTCTATTTCGCATTGAACAGTGTGGTGTCGCGACGATTATTTTTGTTGAGTGTATACAGGTTTTTTGTAAATAATAAATACTAAAAAATAATAATAATAATGAATCCTGACAGTGTTTCTGCACAAGTTCCGGATATTGCTGATGGAGTACAAAATTGAGCCTACTGATTAAGTTTATATAACATTATATTTGTTAATAATAAAAAAAATATTATTATAACTTAAATAAAATAAAATTTTATTACAATTCCTTCACTAATTAATCGAAAGGAACTTCGTTCCATCCGGGTGTCCCTTGACACCTCTCAAGTTTTTTTATCTATTAATACGGAGTTGGTGCATAACGTAGTCGTAGTGTAAAAAGATTAGGTTAGGTTAAAAGTTAGGTAGCGGGCGTATCATTAAAAAGGCTTAAAACAATATTAATATTAAACGATAGTTTAATATGACTTTGACATCCCCTATATAATTTAAAATAGTAGTGTGAAGACTAGTAAATTAAGAAATGCAGTCTACCGTCCCAGGTGCCACTTCCACCATTGAGCCGGAGAGGCTAAAACTGCAGGTCTCCGGGAGGTGGCGCGAGTGTAGGCAAGCTATTAAACAAGCTCGTGTCCATTTGTATTCGTTGGGACACGATACAAATTGGTGAGGGCCGAACATGGGCCCCGTTCACGCGAGGTCCCTTTCGTTTTGTCCCTTTTTTGATATCGAATGGCTCGTTACTGCCGGCCTCGGAGCCGTGTGAAGGTCGCCCTGGCGTAGGGCTGCCGACTTTAAAGTTATATAAGAAGAGTTACGCAAAAAGTGAAAGCGCTTTTATCCTCCCTGATCAATCTCTTCCCCGGCTCTCCAGCCTCAACTGTTTTTGTCCAGCCGGCAGCGCATCGGTGGCTCGTCTGGTGCTGCAGATGTACATGATCTACAGCACTTTAATTTTTAGAAGAAAGGCATTAAAGAAGTCGTGTTTGGAAGTGAAAAGTGGGGTATCTACCGCGAGATTCTCCATTCTGCGTAGTCCAGGGTTAGAAAATCTGTGTTGTACACCCCTAAGCCTCCGAGAGCACGTTGAGCTGTCGGCCCCGGTTACTATCTAATCGTGAAAGCCCGCAAACTCGCGTCGGGGCAGCACGGAGGTTCTACGTTTTTTTTGTTTGCTTTTTAAGTAGGGAATTCTTATTAGAAAGGCAGCCTCCACATGTTGTTACCAAAAATATATGTTTTCTTGTTTTTCACCCTATCATATTGATATTTCTTTTTTTTTTTTTTATTGGATCCTTAAACTAGTCACAAACTAAATAAAAACAAACAAAAACAATTCAGAAGAAAAAACATGAGATAGTGACTTTCTAGAAATGACCACACCTTAAAATTAACCTTATATCTAAATAATACAATTTATACCTATAGACGGCGCATGCTGACCAGCCTTGGTTCGACAAAACGGTAAATGAAACGGCAATATTAGGGTGCATATTGCAAAACTGCACTAATTTTCCTTTGAATATTTGCCATTCACTGGTTTTGTGGTCAAATATTTGCAGGTTCCCGAAGTAAGCCGACATTTTAAAAATTAACTTTATGAAATTAATGAGGGTAACTTTTCCGCCTCGTCGCCACTGAGATGTATGAGACAAATGAAACGACCGTCCGTTATGAAAGCTAGTGTATTACTGGCGCTAATGTGAAATACACATCACCTGGGCTATTGAAACACCATGGTTTTGCAGGTATGTAGGCACCCATAGCGAGAGAAGATGGATTTAGTTTTTATAAATCACAGAAGTTCTTATATGGGGGTTTCGCGGCGAGGAAGCAATGCCTGTCGGTCGGTCGTGGACAGAGTCGGCTGTGGTCGGCCGGCTAAAGCTGGGTGCACATGTGCTGGGTGCAGAGTGCTGTTACTCCAAACTACTTTTTATATAGTGGGAGGCTTCAACCATAGCTAGTTACCACCTTACCAACAAAGACGTGTCGCCAAGCGGTTTAGAGTTCCGGCACGATGTCGCGTACAAACCGATTAGGAGTGTGTTAACCATACCCCCTAAAAAGTTAGCCCGCTACCATATTAGACTGCATCATCACCAGGTGAGATATCCGTCAAGGGCTAACTTGTATACATTACAAGTGAAAAAAAGTGGTGTCAGCTCGACCTGGGAAAATTATCATCCTCAGCTGATAATTGGGAAGTCATAAAGTGAGAAGTGGTAGCTAGTTACCACCCTCCTTGCAAACACATACCGTATATATAGTTTTATGTTGCTGTCACAGACGTTAATGGTACAATAAATCACACCTAAGTTTTGTGTTCAAGTGTTTGTGGAGAGAAAGGCGAAGGAGACTTCGTATATGGCGGGCGCGGTTTTTTCGCGCTTTTCTTGAATTAATGTTTGTTAGCTAATTTAAAACGGACTGGTGTTGGTTGTGTCGTGGGCAGTTTTGGTGTCGTTTGTGTAGCGGCTGGTTTTCTGAATGGTTAACAGGTATTGATTTGGGAAAGGTTTGAGGGAGCCGCGTACGCGGAGTGTGAAGTTTCCCGCCATTTCTCCCTAACTTCTACATTGCTATAAACTTGACATTGGCTAATCTGTGCAAAGCCATAAAAAGAGGGAACTAGTAAAGTGTTTGTGTCAGTTATAGGGTGTAAGGGCTTACGCTCGCCGAGTTCACCTCTGAGTACCGAGCTTAAGGTTGGCGGTGGATGGCGCCGCCGACGTAACCAGTTCTGCAATTGCGGTTTAAATAATTTCACATTGTAGCTACGTATAAGGCGGATTGCACAAGTCGCTATAAAAAGCCAGAATATACAGATGTTTCGTCGGTTTTTTCCCGAGGTCCTTATGAATGGCATTTACTAGCTAATTCACACAGATTTTGTTGTTTTTTTCATATACATATATATGTTATATCTCTCTCCATTCGTTCCTTCATTATTGAAGATCGTGGTGGTGTCCTTGCAACCTCATGCAGTTTACCTGTTTCTATTGGAAACTAGTCTCCTAGAGTCCCTCAGCTGATATGCCCATCTGGTTGGTGAGCGGTCTCTCAATCTTGTGCCTGTATATATATTTTATAATCTTGTTTTAATTATGCATTTAGTAATCTATCTTTAACAGTAAACACAAAATATTTTGTTGTGACCGACTGACAAATCCCTCAAAGCAAAGTTCAAAGCATTGGTTCTTATAACGTAGGCACTAATAAATGTTTTTGAAAATACATCCGCTACAGTTACAAAGCAGGCTTTAAAGAAATTTCAGATTAACGTCTACTATAAACTGAACTACCAGGTGGATTAATAAAATTCTTCTTCTCTCTTCTCCATGGTGTTTCATTTTTAAAATTCCTGCATTTGAAATAAGAGTATCTCATACAGTTTTTCAGCCAGTTCCAAACATAATTGCAGTTGAGTTGCAAAAGATTCTTGTTTGTGGAAATAATTTTATGTCACAAATCATATCAAAGTTGATATTAGTTGACAGATAGAAAACGAGCACCCAGTTGATCTCCTGGGATTTAGATCAACTTAGAGAACAGGTGGCCATACCTTTAATGATGCCATCCAATTGACCAAGGACAATACCCGAATTATCACGATACTAATTGATAAGAGATAGACGAAAAAGACATTGCGTACCGAAACATTCCAAACAAAAACTTTAAATTCAAATAGCTTTATTCATGTAGACCTAAGACATGCATCTATGAAGCGTTCATGTAATATAATTTCCATCGGTTTATTTCGTGAGGTGATAACTGCATTTGTAAACTCAAAACTAAGGCTATAAGGATTCCAAACGCGCCCAGGTATAAGAAGCCACAAACTTAGTCGGTATCATACGCAGGAGTGGTTCGAGCGAACCGCGAGCGTGTCTTAGCGCACGAGCTCTAATTGAAACTGTCTAATGAGGCAGGTCTCGACACGCCCGTATTAATTTGGCTATATGTTAACTGAGTGGCCAGGTTCTCAACCGTAGCCCTATCTATTAACTGGTTCAAAAGGGTGTGGTTTTACTATGAAAACTTCTACTAGAACTGTCCCCGCTAAAATTACATTAGATATAATAGAACATAACTACCTGTAAAATATGATAGTGTGTGACACTGTTGTGATCTACACGGAATAAAGGTTACTTATTAAATTCACTCGTTTTTATTACTGTTCTAACCTCATAAAATTATCTCAGCATGGTAGTTTGTTAAATTAAGAGTTTTGCTGTTGCTAGGTAACGACCCTCTATATTCACCAACATCCCTTAATATTTATGTTGGTAACTATCTAGTTACTTTTTTATCAAATCTCAGTCTCTGGACTCCCTATCTAGTAGCTAGGTTATATACAATAAAGGGAAAGACAAAACGGCATGGCATCAACAATTATTTGTATTAACATAAATCTTTGTACATTACAGTTACGATTATCGAAGAGTACAAATATAATTTACTATACTCATCTTCGGGTAACGAGTCTTAATAATCCGGCACCAGAATCACTTCACCTCGGCCGCCACCTCGGCCACCAGCTTTCCTTGTAGTCTTCACCACCAATCGTAACCTTCCCATCCGATCTCCACCGCGGACTATTCCGTTCTCTCCAAAAAGCCCACACTTATAAAAATAACGTTGATTGTTTAATGGTAAACAACTGACTTCCTATTTAAGAGGTTATTTATAAATCCTATTATTTATGGTGTTTAGACATCATCACTGATTCACATCATCATTTGTTCTATCGCCCTTTTTTCCAATCTTGACGTCTATTCATCTTTTTTTTTCTATTTTTAAATCTTTTTATCTTTTTTGTCGGCAGTCAATTGTTCAATCATTAAATCCTTATTTTGCCAAATACATATTAGAACTCCTTTATTGCATAGTTATAACATAATACATAGTATTTAGTTAGATTGTAACTAGTATAATAGTTACTTTATACTTATTTTTTAGTGTAATCTAACACCCGCAACACGCACAACTGACTGTTCATTACTAACCAGACAAATGGACTCAAAACGACGCTGGAAATCCCTTGACAGGGATGACAAATCAGTACATAACTCTCTTAAGTAAACTAATCTGGAATGTTCGGCACGATGTCCTGTAGAAACCAATTAGGAGTATGGGTCTACCATAACCTCGAAAAAAAGGAAAAGTAAAGGCAATTCCCCCCACGTTCAATGTTCAAAAGAATTGTCACCATTAACCTAATTATTTTTGGATCTGACCAGGGTAACTTTGATTTCAAGTTCCGTAGATTCACGTGCGCCGACTTGGTCTTGCTTTCGGGTAGATGATCACAATTGTAAAAATGTTTGAGTATTGAACGTTTAGAGAATGTAGTCCTAAGAACCTATTTCGTTTTTGAATCTAAATTAAGAAGAAATTTCAACAAGTAGCGTAAAGTACCTTTGGGTAGCATTTGAAGTGTGTTTCGCGTGATCCACATATTGTATGCACAATAAAGTAACGATTATAATATTATTCAATTTGCTTCACATACCTTAGTCCGGACAACTGTTTAAATAAATAAAAAGATTTTGTGCCATTCGGTTAAATCCTCGAGTCCCCAGGACAAGGTTATCCCGTGCGCGCGATTGGTGCTCCTTTATTGCTTAGCACCAATAAGTCGGTGCAATTCCTTTCGATCAATGGCCCAGTCCATACGCAGTAATTTATCAGTATGTAACTGTAAAACGTAATTTTTCATTAAGTTCGCTTTGGCACTAGCTTTGATCCCCGGCCGCGGCGCAGATAGCGGACAACAGATAGGGCGCCCGTGGAGTCGCAGCGAGTCGTGCCGGCGATATCGCAGCATCTCGGCCCCGCGCACGCTCCCGACCACTATACAAATAAATAATTTGTTTTTGTTTGATTCATGTAGGCCTACGTTTCAAAGTCATGTTCAAAAGCCTCTTTATTAAAATCTTTTCAGCCAAAGGCAAACTTTTTAGTTACGAGACGGTGATGTTTTTTTTTTATCCACTACAAGTTAGCCCTTGACTGCAATCCCACCTGATGGTAAGTGATGATGCAGTCTAAGATGGTAGCGGGCTAACCTGTGAGGGGTATGGAAAACCCACACTCCAAATTGGTTTCTACGCGACATCGTGCCGGAACGCTAAATCGCTTGGCGACACGTCTTTGTCGGTAGGGTGGCAACTAGGCACGGCCGAAGCCTCCCACCAGACCAGACTCAAGCCGGGAATCGAACCCAGGACCTCCAAGTTTATAATCCGACAGCGCGCGCGCTGCGCCACGGAGGTCGTCAAAACTACATTCGTAAACTTAAAACTAAAGCTACGGTGTCTTTAACAACATTTCTTTGAGTCGAATACCCCTCAACATTTGCCTCACATTGCTTATGACGAGGCGGCTTCGCAGACGTTGACGTTGAGAAGTTTCATGGCTATAAATAAAATTTGAAATTCTAAAACGGCTTGACCTATATGATTTAGATTTGTTTGTCTCTATAGGTATAGTCGCTTTGTTTAAAAAAGAAAATCAGATAATTATTAGGTTAGTGGATTAAATATGCTGCTTGTCGATCTTTGGCTGGCTTTTGCTTTAAAAAAAAAGCTTTGACAAGAATTTTAAAGTAGGTAGAAAATGAATTTTAAAATTATCGTAATAAATCACGTGCAGATTAAAAAAATCATTTTTGGGCGACACTGACCTAGTTTTACTTTGCAAAAATTATTATTAATACATATTTTTCTTCTTTTCCCAGGTAAGGATCACGGCAAGGCGTCTAAACGTTACAAAAAAGTAAGCAATTATGTAAATGAAGACGGCCTCACCTCAGTTCTTCAGAGCACGTTACGCCGCCGGCTTTCACCACAACTGGTTGTAATTATAGTTAACAAGTTAACTTTTTTTATTAACAACTTAGTGCTTGTCTACGTTTATTACATATTGTCTACATTTAATATTTTTTTATTTGTGTATATATCTATATGTCCGAATAGTTCGAACATAGTTTTGACTGTATTTTTTTATACAATTAGTTAGCCCTCGACGTCAATCTCTTCTGGTGCTAAGTGATAATATAAGGCAACCTGTTAGGGCTATTGTAAGCCCAACGCTAAGTCGCTTGTCGACAGGTCTTTGTCGGTAATGTACTAAGAATTCCTCAGTACACTTGGACAATAATGTTTATAGCTGAACCTGAAGTATAACTGGTATACTATGGCATGCTATTTTGCCATTTAAAATATCTTCAGAACCATAACATGTCTAAACAAACATTTTGATATATCGAATTAAAAGAAATTGGGAGACGCGGCATTGAAACCCACATTTCTCTGACTCGCGTAAACCACTTGAGCATATGTTTGTTAGCATTTTGAATTTATTAATTTTGTAATATTTCCTCCAAATATATCATCATCATCATCATCATGAACAACCCATTACCGGCTCACTACAGAGCACGGGTCTCCTCTCAATATAAGAAGGGTTTGGCCATAGTCCGCCACGCTGGCCATGTGCGGATTGGCAGACTTCACACGCCTTTGAGAACATTATGGAGAACTCTCAGGCGTGCACCTTTCCTTCACCGTTGAAGCAAGTGATATTTTTAATTGCTTAAAAAACGCACATAACTCCGAAAAGTTAGAGGTGCGTGCCCGGATTCGAACCGCCGACCTCTGATTAGGAGGCTGACGCCCTAACCACTAGGCTATCACCACTTAAATATATGTAAAACATTATATACGCCGAGTCGTAATAAGAGTATATGAACGCTACAAAAGGATCTTTGAGTAGACACAAAATAGGGTTATCTTAGGTAAGACTTATCGAAAGCAATGATACGTATCTTTGCTGCGAGGCCATCACTCTCTGCGGAATGTTGTAAACCAATTTTTCAAATTCATATCGGATCGCTTTCGTGAGGCGTGTTTAATGTTCACGAGGGATTCGGCACGGGCCAGCTCGTTTCCATCGAAACAGACAATTTAATGCACGCAAGCGTTTTAACATGCCTCATACCATGTGGAAGGCGCCTCGAAGAATTTGAAGCTAATCGCACATCAGCGCAGTGCCTAGCACCAAACTTCACCGAGAAAAATTTCATCATATTCATCAAATCGTAGGATTAGAGTTCAATTTTTTTTTTTTTTCGGACTGTCTATTAGCTGTACAAACCCTATTGGTTGCCACAGCGTAAACGAGCTGTTTGGCGAGCTTTGGAAAGAAGCTCTGCCAGAAGAAATTTTGAGCCCTAGGCTCGAAGAAACTATGGGAACGACTGCCTAAGGGCGCCTCCTTTGAGGCCGAACCTCGGCTTAGGCGACGTTTGGGATAACGGGGGGGTCGGACGGTGAGTGGTCCGTAAATCTCCGAGGCCGTGGATGGAGCCCACGTCCGGATGACATAAGATAGCGGGGATAGAGTTCAATGTTGTATAGGCAGTGTAAGTGTACAAATTACGCTTATCTCGTGAAGAAATAAATTTAACCCACTTTTAACATGGAAAGAGCTGGGAAAAGGCCTACCCCAGTGGCAACTTCTACCATAATCCTACAGTAAGAGTTACTACAGAATTTATATTATGTATGCGTATAATAAGTTTTATATATAGGATTTTGATTATGATATACATATTATAATAACACAGATATGTAACTGGATCGGTAATTATTATAAAAACTATTACATAATTATTCTTTTTTTGACTTAGTGGTGGAATAGATAGCTTTTTACTTCTAATTGTTCTTCAGCTAAGTTGTTGATAGGACGAGCCGCGATATCCCTATGTATCGCAGGTAGGGATTAATAAATATAAATATAAAGTTTTGGTAACGTCGTTGCCAAAGAGTGCAAGCTTTGAGTATGAAGACTGGTGAGCGGTGTTGCCAAATGCAAACGCATTTACTTACACTAACATCCCATCTTATACAGCTATCTGTTTGGGTGAACAATTTCACGATTATCTGTTAAGAATCCGCAATTTTCTGCATACAAGTATGAGATTACCTTTAACGATATTTCAAAACAGCTTAGGTTATTTTTTTATTTCTAAACGTTGTATTGTAATTATATTTTATTGGCTAGTTGAAACCGGCGGTTTCACCGGTGTTTGCTAACGACTCGTACGTACGCTACGTAATGTTATATGTATACATCATAATTGTATGACCCTCAACGTACCTTACAAACAGACTTAAATAACCTCCAGTAGATAGTTAAATTTTTCATTGCATTATCTCTTAAACTACGCATCTAAGACGTTCTTGATATTAACTTGTTTTGTGGGGATAAATACCTTACCCCTATTAATGACGATTAAAATAATCTCCTAATAATAACCTTTTAAATTTTGAATTATTTTCGTGTTAAAATGCTTTCTTTGTAGTTTTTTTTTGTGGTATGGCTTTTCATATTTAATAATTAGCAATATTTTGTAGGATTGATATTCAGATTCAGATTTGACTTTAGATTGAAACAAAGACTTTCAGAATAAGCAACTTTAACACAACAGAGCAAATGGGTGGGTGATATAATTGGCATGTTTAAAGGATAATAATTGGGTATAGGACGCTCTCAGTTCCAATAATTAAAAAAGGACAGTAATAATCGTTAAGGATTCATAAACTATGGGTAAAAATAAAATTCTTAGCCAACTTTACACACACAGAACGTTAATCAAGAGCTTTAAAGTCTTCAACGATGGATTTGCAACCGTCCCCTATTAAGTAATTTACTCTTCTTATCATCAGATCTTCGAGGAATGTGGGTAAAATAAAACTGAAGATATTTAATAAAAAAAAGTAGTTAAAAATCGGTTTCGATTTAATGGTATTATGGAGTAAAATTAACATCTCCTACTACAAAGAAACCCTGCGGGATTACTAGCCAACACCCGCGACTAGGTTCGCATTGTTTAAATAAATATCTGGTCCACTTTGATTTTTTTCATGGTGGAAAAGCTTTATGACTACCTCCATCTGTTGGGCAGGACGGAGGTTATGTGGGACTCCCCCCCCCCCCCCCTCATAGGTGGGGTATACCTGAACTAAAAACCACCACGGCCAATTCCCAGCTGTACGTACCTTCTTATTAAACTCAAAACTGAATCTAGTATTAAAAAAAAATTCCTTTGAATTTCATTACAACCCAAGTTTTTCATATAAGTTTCAAGATAGAGTAATTTTGAAACTTTAAAACCGATGTTATAGAAATTTTAACGATGCAATTTATTAATTAGTACCGTCTTTTGAACAAAACAAAAAAAATAATGAAGAGGACATTTCAACTTTCATCCCTCTCTAAAGGGAACCGTGCTGATTCCCGGGATAAAAGTACACAACACCTTGTATGAATTCAAATCGTGCAACGTTTTATTTGAATTCATCCAATCTACTGAGAATCTAGGGAAAAATTACATTGTTGGCTTCAGCATCAGTTATGTAAAAAAAAGTTACGTTAAGTTAGTACAGTTGAAATACATATATATTTCTTTTAATTTTACGCTGCTACATAATATTAAAACAAATAAATTATAATGTAATACTCAATTTACCTACTTTTAATTTAACGAACAAAACTATGTTTAACACGAGTTTTGGGTAAGTGTTAAACAAAAAGTCATAAAGCTTTATGCTACTTTAAAAATATAATAAACCACTAAAGTAATGGGTACAAGAGATGTGTAAGATAGAATTAAGCCTGCCCAGACGAAGCGGTTAGAACGTGGGTTAAATTTTCTAGTATAAGTGACGACCTCCATGGCGCAGCGCGTGCGCTGTTGCATTTTAAAGTTGGAGGTCCCGGGTTCGATTCCTGGCTCGAGTCTGGTCTGGTGGGAGGCTTCGGCCGTGGCTAGTTACCACCCTACCGACAAAGACGTGTCGCCAAGCGATTTAGCGTTCCGGCACGATGTTGTGTAGAAACCAATTTGTGTGGTGTGAGTTTACCATACCCCTAACAGGTTAGCCCGCTACCATCTTAGACTGCATCCTCACTTGCCATCAGGTGAGATGCAGTCAAGGGCTAACTTGTGGTAAATAAAAAAAAAAAAAAAAAAATAAGTCCGTCACATATTTTTCACTTGATTGAATATCTTCATCGTCCCACTTTTCATCACTTCTACTTTCAAAGCAGGTCTAAGCTCTTCATCATCATAAGATTTTTTTTTGTTATTATTTTAATACTTATATCCAATTAGTGTGAACGTCAGTCAGTCCAACCTTCATTACGTACATGTACTTACAGTACGAAATGTAATTATAACATGTACCATTTGGTACCTTTGTAAAAATTTATTTATTTACATATTTATTTTTTAAAAATATTATAAAATAAACTGAGAAATTTAATAGTAGGCCTGTCACCAACAGGGCGTGAGTTCGGACGTGTCACGACAATGACCTTTTACTCCTGAGGATAGCCTAGAAAAGCTTGAAGAACAATATTTGCAGAGATGAGATTCTTGTACTTATCACATCACCATAAAAAGGCTTAACCTACAGATCAGTACCTCATTGCCCAAGGCGATCTGCTGAAGACATATCATCCACATTCACACAAACACGACAAAAAAAACACCCATATCAATCCATCCGTTTAGGAGGAATTCAGCTACAACATGTAAATTATGTTACGGCGTAGCCTAGCGTTCACGTATAACCTACGAGCTCACCTGAACAAAATTTTAAACATTACCTACGAAACTACCAGGCTAGCAGAAACGTAAGGAACTCACCACATACGCTTTTTTGTATGAGCTACGCGGGCTCGTAATCGATACGCTACCTACAACGCACACCGCCTCACAAATCCTTGATTTTATTATCTCCAGAACGGAATCACTTGCTTATCAAGTGGCACAATAAATTATAATATTTCTATAAATTACTAATGAACTGTAAACATTAAACTGTAGCAGTTTTTAAACAATTACGGCTGCACTTTACACTGCACACAAGTTTCTGGATGATTCAAATTATAATTAAGCTATTTTGAACAATAAATTAAAAAAAAACTTTGCCGAAATCTTGTAAACGCGCAGTTACGCTTCGTGTAAGTGACCTGAACCATAATAAACCTTTGAGTTAGTTCCCCGAAGTAACTTTGAGTTAAAACTATGCTTGTAATTCGAGGTAAGTGAAATGAAGTAAAGCAGGAATGTGGACAAACCAGATGTTGCAGGTTTACTCCAAGACTTAAGAGTTAACCGAAGTACCCTGACTAATTTTATGACAGCACATACAAACTGTGCCGAAACTAGATACTAAGTATAAGTAGATACTTAGCCGATCTCATTATACATATATATTTGTATATCACAGAAGTAACTGAACGAAATTATGATGAAAACTTAATGATTTGAAAACAAATATTTTTAGGATTTTTTTTGTATTTAATAATATTATTTACAATTAGGTAATTATTTAGTCATTTTATTCATTAATTGTAATAAATAGAGTAATCCTCATCCAAATTTCACAGTAATTTCGAGTGAAATCCTAAAAAAAAGACGAGTGAAAAAATCTACATTACAAACGCGATTTCGTTTATTCAAATGCTTTGGTAATACATTACGGTGTTGTTGAATTCACGACTCCAGACACTTTAGTGTATGCTAAATCTATGCCAATTTATGTGTACTAGACTTCGTTCTGCTGAATGCTACACATTACTGCTACCTGGTTATTAGCTCCTGGTACTTGGCCTGTGTTTTCTAGATTCTGTAAGTCTAGATTACCTAAGTTTAGACCTAGCCGCATGAATTTACTTATTTATGTCGATAGATGTTGCTTAAACGGAACAGAGCCTAGAAATGGGTTGGGTCAAGGGACTTTAACCCTTATAATAACTGGATGGATGGCCGGCTTTTCGGACCTCTAGTTCAGAATTTGACCATAACTGTTTGCCTTTTTAAGCTGGCTCATACTAATTAATAATTATAACCGTTAGTTGAATTTCTCCACCACATCCAATCTGAATCCCTCCAGCATATAAAGTTAAATCCTTCGGTCGGTCAATCAAGAAACTCTTGCTCAAACAGACGCGTCTTATGAAGTACCTACTCGCGCGCAATTGACTTCTTTGGCTTAAATAATTCGACGCGCTCGTTCTTTGCAACTCCTTTGCATGACTCCTTATGATGATAAGTCTTGATCATTATCAAGTCTTCACCATCATCATCAGCCTATCAATGTCTCTAGGGGTTTTATAGCGCAGACCAACCTCTTAAAAACAGAACCCCAATCTGTAATATAAATAACGGGACGAATAAATATATTTTGAAAATTTTAATTAGAGGATTCTTTACTATCGATACTGCTTTATTAAACAATTTTATTTTTATTTTTTTGTCTGTTGTCTGTCTGTATTTTGGCCGCGCATCACGCCGAAACTACTGCATAGATTTGAATGAAATTTGGTATAGGGGTAGTTGATACTCCGGTTCAACATATACGATAGTTTTTATCTCGGAATTCAGCACGTTTCCCTTTGGAGAGGGGATGAAAGTTAAAATGTGTATTTAGTTGTAATTCATTAAAGCGTACTCCGATTTCAGTCAATCTTTTTTTGTTAGTAAGGAAATACTTTACAGATTATCCTGTAATTATTTCAAGATCGTCGGTTTAGTAATCCATTGCTTCGTGGTTGGAAGACAAACAAACACACTAACTCAACGCAGACGTAGACGCGAGACGCAGCTAGTATCTAATAATTCTTGACCTAAACATACTCACAGTTGAGTTGAGGCTTATAGTTTCTTATGTTTCTGTGTTATAGGATTTTGCAGGGGAGCCGGGAGCTATGTTTGTAAACCGATAAAAGATTCGGAGCATCGGGTACTTACCTATCTAAAAAATATCGATACCGGCTATCGCCTAGCCCGTTATCTGGAAACACACACGAAATGGGGCGACAATCGGGATAAATATCATTTAACCGTTTGATAATAACGTAAGCAACGTAAAGGGAGACCTCCACTCGCAGATATATCTTCCTTTGCATAGCAGAGGGATACATAGGATAGGATTTAAAAAAGGGCTTCTTTTGGTGGTTGAAATACGAAATCATTTTATATCTATGTGATAAAGAGGACAATTTTATTACATTAAGAAAAACAATCTCCTACAGATCGCAAACGCACTGATACTTTCGAGATGTGGTGCGGGAGGAAGATGCTAAAGATACCCTGGACTGCATTCAGGACCAGCGCATCCATCCTGAAAGGGCTAAAAATAACAACAAGGCTGTCGACTATAATTATGTCTAAAGCGCACCTTGGATAACTTCGGACTCATTGCCTGCTGTAGCCTTGGGAATTTAGAAAAACTACTGGTAACGGGCAAGGTGGAGGGAAGAAGGCCAAGAAGACGTAGCCACATGCGTTGGTCCGATCAGATCAGCACCACACTCGGGACATTATTCCACGCCGCACTACATAATGCCGGTAACAGAACCACCTGGAGAATCATCGTACGGGAGAAGGTGATCCATGCTAAGGATCGCCACCGTCAGTAATGAGGATTACGATGCAGAGAGGAAGGGTTTTATTTTTTCTTCTGTTACGTTTTATATATTTATAATGTTGTATTCAATATACGGTCTGCATATTGAACATTATCATCCAATGTTATCGAAGGAAGATATGTCGCGGTCTGTGGATGGTCCTAACTATCTCCAGCCTACCCTTAAAACTTAAGTAAACACACAAATACTAGGTATATTTGTTTAGGGTCCATATTTATCTACATATCAATGATCATATCAAATGAAAGAAAAACAAGTTGAACTCGCATACGAAGGGACCTAGCATGGTTCGGATACGAAACCCTATGAATTCAAAGAGATATAGCATACCAATTGCCTCGCTTGCCCTAACACGCAGTCCTATTACTAAATAATAAATATTTGCATAGGCTAAGTGATACCTGAGCATTTATATTACGATAAAAATATCGACTACGTGGAAAACATGGGCTTACGGCCACTTGATTTACATAAACGTCTTTGCTCGTTGTTATAAATATCATGTCGAGGTTGCATTGAAGTCTTACTTCTGGTGTGGACTAGATTTCATCATTTTCTATATCACCATCATCTTATATGATAGAAGCAGACGTTTCTTAGCTTTTGTTATTAAATTAAATTCGTGTTAAACAGACAAATATCCGTAACGCATTCCCCTTTAACTTTATATTATAGTAGAAATAAGCTTATGCACCTAGTAATAGATATTAGTTACTGTGCAAGCTTAGGTACCGAGTGTTAAGTTTAGTTAAGCTGTTTTCAAGTAGAATAAGTGTTTTAGTTGTAAGTACTAACATTTAAGGTTAAGATGTATTGCTAACCCTTTATGGACACCCATTGCCGACTCACTACAGAGCACGAGTCTCCTCTCAATGAGGTGAGAGATGAGAAAGGTTTGGCCATAGTGCACCACGCTGGCCATCCGCAGACTACACACGCCTTTGAGAACATTATGGAGAACTGTCAGGCATGCAGGTTTCCGCAAGATGGTTTCCTTCACCGTTTAAGCAAGTGACTTTGATTATATTTTAAAAACGCACATAACTCCGGAATGTTAGAGTTGCGTGGCCGGGATCAAAACCCCGACCTTTTATTAGGAGGCGGACATCCTAACCTCTAGGCTATCACAGCTTTTATTATATTTATATATTATAATTACGAAAGTAGGATTTTACTTACGACAGTTTGGATTGATGCCAAAATTGATGAACTCGCTGCCAACAATAAAGATAAAAAATAATAATAACAATAATGCGTTTTATCAAGTGGGAAGCTATGATAGCCCAGTGGTTAGGGCGTCAGCCTCCTAATCAGAGGTCGGCGGTTCGAATCCGGGCACGCACCTCTAACTTTTCGGAGTTATGTGCGTTTTAAAAAAAATTAAATATCACTTGCTTCAACGGTGAAGGAAAACATCGTGAGGAAACCTGCACGCCTGAGAGTTCTCCATAATGTTCTCAATGGCGTGTGAAGTCTGCCAATCCGCACATGGCCAGCGTGGTGGACTATGGCCAAGCCCATCTCATATTGAGAGGAGACCCGTGCTCTGTAGTGAGCCGGTAATGGGTTGATCATGATGTTTTATGAAGAGTCCTTGAGGATGCTTTGATATTGGAGAGATTTAGAGGGATGTGTTGTTTCACGTATCTAAAATAACAACAAGGTCCTAGACTATCGGGCTTATTGCCGGTAAGAACTTAGTAACCTGGGGTCTGAAGTCGCACATGATAACCACAGACAATCAATAGACATCTCTACAGGAACCATGGTACAAATAAGTATAATAGGTTCTTCTTTATTTAGAGCTTGTACGGCCGGAACCATGCATCTGGTGTACTAGAATTAGGATAGCGCGATACAGGATTCTCAAAGATACTTGTGGCGCCATCTAGTAAGGTAATGTGGAAACCGCCACACACCTTATCATTTACCATAAGAGGACGTGTGTTAAAAAGGAACTTAAGGCTTTACTCGACGGGTTTATATTTAAACCATATGTTTTCTTCAACACGAGAATCCATATATATAAAAGCGAAAGGTCACTTACATACTGACTTACTGACATACTGATTAAACACGAGATCTCAAAAACTATTGTACGTGTAAAGCTATAATTTAGCAAGTAGGTAGTTAATAGCTAAGAAATGTCAGCTAAGAAAGGATATTTGGAAATTCCACCCCTAAGGGGGTAAAATAGGGGTTGTAAGTTTGTATGAAAATTCTTTGTTTTTAGAGTTAAAGACACAAAAATTTGCATTAAGATTCATAATAATAAATAAAAAACATGTACATCATTATTTTTTTTAATATTACCTGTTAAGGGTGGTAAAAAAGGGGATGATAGTTTTTGCTTATTTTTTTTATTATGAAGCCTACAAGCATGAAATTTTGAAAATAGGTTTCTTTTAGGGCGTAAGTATTAGGTTAGAATTTGGTTTCATCCAAATCTACCCCGAAGAGGGTAAAATAGGGGTTTGAAGCTTTTACATAAATATGATTTGTCATTATTTAACAGTCTCGTGAAAGAAATGAAATATCCAAATGAAGACTTCTTTTAATAAATATAATTAAATAAATGGTGACGTGAACAATTATAATTTAGAATAATTATTTTATTTTCGCACAATCTTAAACAACCTTAAATAAGTACATTAAATAATCAAAACTTGCCAGTGGTCCCTTCACTAGGTAACTAACTACAACTAACTTAACTTTGGTTTAACTTTTGTTAGAAAAATTTGTGGCCAGGGATTCTAATTTGTAACAGGGGCAAAGATTAAACATTCTAACATATAAAAAATAGCACAATATATTTTATATAATATAATTAATAACATGGGTGTGTTTACGAATTCAAGTGATGTGTTAGAGCAACTATTCTGTAACTTCATACGATAATTAAGTTTACATAGAAAGTATTACTTATATGTACATTCTAGAGGCCAGTGCACGAGGGACGGATAGCAGAGTGACGTTTTACCCTTTGTCTGCGGAACGCTAAAAAGAGTGATTAAGTATTCGTTATCGTACATTGCCGTTTACAATGGTGTGTGGAAACACTGAGGTGTTTGCGCACTGTTGTGCCGCCAACACTCGTAACGTTTATTGAGGTTGGTTGATAACTCCAAAAGGTGGTACTAGTAATATGACGCAGTGTATATTTCTTCTGTCACTTGCTTCAACGGTGAAGGAAAGCATCGTGAGTAAACCTGCACGCCTGAGAGTTATCCATAATGTTCTCAAAGGCGTGCGAAATCTGCCAATCCGCACAAGGCCAGCGTGGTGCACTGTGGCTAAATTCTTCTCATATTGAGAGTAGACCCGTGCTCTGTAGTAAGCCAAGAATGGGTTGATCATGATGATGATGATAATATTTTTGCCCTTCTGTTCATATGGATGGATGGTCGTGGTATTTTCCTCATAAATATTCACTAAATTCAATAGTTAGCGAAGAGTTACGGGTAACCGCATATTTTCTTTGTATAATAAGTTACTAGCTGATTATTACAGTCTGAAAAAACCCCGGGCCTACCCGTTCCTATCTTATGCCAGGTATCTTAAAGCATGATTTTGATTTTGCTGTTAATCCGTACATAGGTAACGAAACTTTTCTTTTTTAATCCCATATGAACGGCGATGCTTTTATAGTTTGAAACCTCCCTAACTTCCAGCTGGAGTCTTGTCTGGTAGCAGGCTTCGGTTGCGGCCAGTTACGCAGTCAGTGGTCCGGTATTATACCGGACCAGGAAGAACCGGACCGCGTAGAAACAATTTTGGAAGATGGGGACGGCCGGCAACGCGTCGATGGCTCCATTGGTGCTGCAGAATATTGTTCATTGGCGACGGTAATCACTCAAAATTAGGTGACCCGTCTGTGCTTGATTTTATCGCGAGATCAGTAAGCAAAATCTGCTGCATTTGCAAGTATTCCAAGACCAACCAACAAATCGTTCCGCGGTAAACTTTTATGACGTATGTTTGCAATTGACGCAGCACGCGGCCGGAGTCGCCATAATAAAATGACTGAACTATTTCAACCGAGAGTACGCTTTTCTCGGAATCTATCTGGGAGGCTGCATCAAGTCGAAAAGAGAGGGATGTATGGTGCCACCTAGGGAGTGAGCGAGACGCATAACTAGATCGCCTTCACGATCCTCGTATGTGTACACTGGTGTTATTTAAACACGACCACGGCCAGTCAAGTTTTATTACCCGACTATGCTAGGGCTCCGACTTTAGCGGGCAATGCATGTCTCTCAGTTGGTGTGTTCATCGGTCCCCACACAACCATCACTAGATGATAACTGATCGGACTGACTGAACTGATAAGATCATCGTCTCCATTTTGAGCAGATGATGATGAATGTTGCATTACTTAAATCTATAAAACAAAACGGACGTAATGTCAAAGGTTAACTGAGTGCGATACAACAGAAAAGCACTTCGTTCACGGTCCCAGTAAACACGTCTGCGCTCATGAGTTTTGATCAAGTGTCCTTGATAACCTTCAACCGTCATTGTATTCCAACATTAATAACGCATATCAATCCCTTCCTCAGAAGTTTGCAAGACAAAAAAGGTGAAACCAATAAGCGAAGATCATAAAGCGCGACGTCGAATCTGCAACAATAGCGGCGTTCAAGTTAGCGTCCTATGGTCGACCAATCACAAGACTTAATCAAAAAGCGCGGCTTATGATTGGTCGCACGTATGACGTAAACTTGAACGACGCTGTTCAGACGCGGCGGTTTGGTCGTGTCCTTAAAGTTTCTATAGTTCTAGTGGATTTACCTAATACTGCTTTTTGAAAGCTCAAGGCACTGAGGATTTAAGTTATTTTTTATATAGGGAAAAAAGGTTCGAGGTCGAGGTTGCGGTCGCCGACGTCTGCGGTACTATTCGGTTTATAATGTACGTAATACGTAATTCGGTACGTAATACATAAATTTTGATGTGCCCTAAAAGGACTTTCCAACAGATGCGCGCAATATTTTAAGTTGAAAGTATGTGTAAGATGTGTTCTCTAATGACCCCGATGCATACATTAAAGAGAGGGAATTCATTGTAGACCTTACAATTTTTACGTGCTCTCCGAAGCACAGCGGGTCTAGGGCACGCCTATATCCCAACGCTAAACTATTATGTATAAAAAGTGTCGTGACGTTTTGGTAATGCGGTACTATAATGAAGCTTATAACTTTTTTTAATGCTCAACTCAGGTCCAATAACGGGAACCTGGATTACGAGTGGGGCTCGCACTTGACCGGTTTCATGAAACTATTATAACATAGCTGTCGGGTTAGTTTTAGTGAACGCTATCTTGTTTTTATTATAATAACCGTTTATTTGGAATGCGATCTGAGTCTCGAAGGATTTTATTTACCTACTTATATTAATTGCTTTGCCTGGTTGAGTGGTTTTTGTGTTGACAACTTACATAATGGGCGCCGGCTATATTAATGACTATGTATCACCGGTCATTACGTCATCGTCATTAGCCTATTTAACGTCCCATCGGTGGGACAGACCTCGTGGAAAAGAAGGATTAGTGCATCAGTCCATCCAGCTGCTTCAATACAGGTTGGTGGGCTTTAACGACGTTTAGCACCTAATACATCTGTGGCAATAGCGCGGACCGACACTTCAACTAAGCTCCTAGGCGAGAGGCTTGAAACAGCCGTCTCCGGACGGGTACTGACAATTTTTAAAAATAAAATCTCAATAACCAACATAGAGTCGAGACGAGATTCGAACATAAAAATTCAAAATTTAAAATTATTTTTATTCAAATAGTCCTTAAAAAGGCACTTTTGACGCGTCAATAATTTACGTAGTAGTTATTTCATGGTGATAACTATATTCGTAAACTTAAAACTAAAGCTATGAGGGTTCCAAACGCGCCCCGGTCTAAGAAGAAGCCCACAACAAACTTAGCCGGGGTTTATCTTTTTTTCGTTATCACCATCTCACATAATGAATAATGAACTATAGTACCTATGGAGCAATTCACACCCAAGCTTCTTTATCGTTTATATAATCCTTAATATCGTAATATGACTTTTCTACAAGCTTTCGTTTTATAAAAACTTTGAACTTATACAACTTGAACTTATTAAACATTGAACTTACCTTGTTATCATCGTCTCGTACTCTAACATGAATAACGAGGCAGTTGTTAGCGTAATATTATCACTTGATAACACAATAATGAATTTTACTCACATTAAAAGTATCACAAACCGGAATTTCATTAAGTAGGTAAACATTAGAGAAGCGTGGTGATTTTAGGCTCTATACATTCCGGGTGAACTCGTGAGAGGGTATGAGCCATCATCTTTCCATATATGGTCCATTCTATAGCATATATTCATAGCATGCCCCTTCGAAACCTTCTAGTTACTTCTATTAACCTAACTACATCTCCTACAGAATTTTGTGGTCTTCTTCACTTTTATTATCCTTTCCTTGCAGTTCCAATCTTCATCACATTCTGAGCAGTTGCATGGATGGTGGATCGGTCATCGACTATTTTCATATTTATTAAATGTGTATTTGACTTTTACGGTTGTTATACTTTTTTTTATATATATATATAGCGAGTAAACGAGCAAGCTGGTCACCTGATGGTAAGTGATTATCGCCGCCCATGAACATTTGCAGCACCAGAAGAACCGCCAATTTTGAGTAGTTTGTTAATCCGCCCTTTGAAGATCCCCATATTATAACCATTAGGGAACACAGAAGATGGAAGCTGGTTTCACAATTTGCAGGTTCGTTGCAGAAATGACCTGGAATAGCGGGTGGTGGAAGAGGACCAGGCATCCAGGTGGTGAGGATGAAATTTGTTTCTGCGACGAAAAGTGCGACTGACTTTTTTTTTTTTACGACCTTCGTGACGCAGCGATTTCGATTCCCGGCTCGAGTCTGGTCTGGTGGGAGGCTTCGGCCGTGACTAGTTACCACCCTACCGATAAAGACGTGTCGCCAAGCGATTTAGCGTTCCGGCACGATGTCGCGTAGAAACCGATAGGAGTATGGGTTTACCATACCCCTCACAGGTTAGCCCGCTACCATCTTAGACTGCATCATCACTTACCATCAGGTGAGATTGCCGTCAAGGGCTATCTTGTAGTGGATAAAAAAAAAAGACTTCTAACTTGACTTCTTGGTGATTTATGTAAACTTACCTAGGAGATAGCGAGTCCGGTGTTGATGACGTCAGCACTTCCCACATTGCAGTCGACCAACTCGCAAATAATACATACATATAATACTCTGAAAATAAACAACAATGCCACAAAACAATTTACACCTTAAAAGCTTGCTTTATTCGGTTTGAAATTCATTATCATCATCGCACTCTGGAACTAACGCTGGCACGCGTCGATTGCGACACTGTTAGCCCAAGAGACGGTTGTAGGAAATCCTATCCGGCTTGGCTCACCGTGCGGCCTCAAACTTGACTCAAATTGAATTTTGACTCAATGGAAAAATTTTATTTTTACTTATCGTGTGAAGTATGACTTGGTATGAAAGTTGGAGTTGTTCTTAGCAGATTTCTACATTGCAATCCAGAGTCATTGTACTAGTAACTCTAGGTTGCTGATAGACTCGACTCGATAAGACAGGAGAACAAGAGTCTAGAATAAACGCTTCAAGTTTTTTTTATTCCACTACAAGTGACTGCAAACTCACCTGGTGGTAAGATTAGATGATAGCCGACGCATCTAATAGAGGTATGTGTGGTAAACCCATACTACTCATTTTTTCTACGTGACATCATGCCGGAACGCTAAATCGTTGGCTACTCGTCTTTGTGGGTAAGGTGGTTACTAGCCACGGCCGAAAACTGCCACCGGACCAGACTCGAACTGGCAATCGTACCCAGAACCTCCAACTTTATAATACGTAAGAGCATGTGTTGCACCACTCAGGCTTTAAAAAATGAAATACTTTACATTTTCATTTTGATGCAATAAATTTGGTTTGACTCACATTACTAAGAAAACCTTGAAATGAACTGAATTAATCAAACTATGCACCATGCCATTTATAGATATAATATTTAAGTCGATTAAAAGCGAAGCAATTTCATACTTAGGCACACAAGTATAATATAAATGCGACAATGGGTTGGTTTGTTTCCTGATTGGGACGGAAACGGAACGATATGTTTCTTTTTATTTGGATAGCTAAACTAAACCAGCTGAAGACAGAGATTTAATGCATTAGAAAAATGATATCTTCACGCTGGGATAGTTGAGTAACAAAATTCATGGATCATTATTCAATTTGGTTTTCATAGATATGATTAGACAAAGTTAAATAGTGAAATGACATGGTATTATGTATTTTATCTAACCTAAACAGGCGGCCTCCTGGTGTACTCATTTACTTACATCGTAATAGGCTGTAATTTTATTTTCCAAACGGTACACCGAAAACGCCCAAACAACATTTTACTTAAAGCAAGTAACAATACAGTTGATTTTGGATTGTCTTCCGGATACTGAGGATCACCCGGTAACTAACGCAGCCTACATGGTGTTAGGCAATTTTGTATCAACACGTTTAAGTGAAAAGGTCTTCGGATACGTTCAAGTTGTGTGTGTTTAGTAGATTTTTTTCATGGTTGGGTTATATGGCATTGCAAAGGCGATGTAGGTGGATTTTGTTCAATATTAAAGACATGGGCGCGGGGGCGAGCTCCATGCAACAGGGAGTGTCGAAGTCTCAAACGATTCACTGTTACCAATAGTCTTTCACTTTTGTTTCTTACACCTTTTATGAGTACTTACCCTTGACTTTTGCCATTAATAATGGTTATAAAGTAACTTACTTTAAGAAGGGCTTCTTAGCGTGAAAATGTTAAATAAATAGGTCGGGTCGGCAACATCTCAGTGCTCCATCTGAACCCATTCTGTATCTAATACCCTGTAACACCTCTGAAATTTTCCTACTATAGTGTAAAGGATTATGTAAATGATAAACAAGCATGGGTATGAAATATTGCTCTAATAATGTGAGAATTTACCTAGCTAAGTTTGTTGTGAGCTTATTCTTAGACCGGGGCGCGTTTGGAACCCTCATAGCTTTAGTTTTAAGTTTACGAATGTAGTTATCACCATCAACTATCACTACTATGTAAATTATTGACGCGTCAAAAGTGCAATTTAAAGGACTATTTCAATAAAGATTATTTGAATTTCAATTTGAGCTCTTGAATTTGAATGAAAGACATGATTATTTAATGACTGGACGCTATACACACACAACTTTGCATTGACTAACTTAACCTTGATTTGAGAGGGTTTTTTTTCAACTAATTGAAAAACATACTTACATTTATTTAAAAATCTGTGTATAAAGAAATATCTCACCTTAATCAACTGGCCTATATGCTGGCCTAAGAAACTGTCAGTGCAGTCATCTGTAGAAGAATGAGAAGAGATGAGATATCCATGAAAAAGATATAGCACCATCTAATACCGTTTTTTTAATCTACATTATTTATTTATTTATTTCACATGATACACCATCGATACACTGTATTAGCATTAAAAATATTACAATATAATGTTTGTTTAAGTCGAGTACAGTTATCATTACAGGTATATACAGCATTCTAACTTCTCCGGTTAAAATTTGCATTACTATACCTTACAATTATTAGTAGCATTGATGTTAAACAATATAAAAAAATTATCAAATTAATTAATTATGAAATATACAGATTTAAAACCACATTATGTATAAAGCCCCAATGAGTAAATACAACAGGTCGCAACACCAAGGAAAAAATCACACACTGACCTCAATCCATCCGGCGCATTAAATGTGCAATACTTTACACTTCTTAGATAATACCTTGATATTTAAACGGATACAGGTACATGCAGAAATACATAAATATCTTAACGTGACTTCATTTAACGAAATTTGACATAGAGGTACCTACTTAAATTCTATTTTTTTTACGAAGCTTATTATTACTGTTAAACTCTGAGAATCTCTTATAAAAATCCTTTGCGTTATATACTTTGAGGATAGCTCAAAACTATATATGTATTATCAAGTTAAGATTTTCTAAACACGGAGATACGTGGGTGCTACTTTTTATGTATAGTGGTGTCCAGTTATTCCTTCAAAACGGGACTCAGGCATTAAAATGCAAAAAAATGTTAGATATTCCCCTGAAACAGGTATCTGTTCAGGCACCTTTTTTTTCCCCTGGTGGAAACGCTTTATGGCTACCTCCGTCCGTTGGGCAAGACGGAGGTTATGTGGGACTCCCCCCCCCCCCCTTATCGTTGAGGTATACCCGAACTAAAAACCACCACAGCATGTCCCACTCGCTGGATTTGCCTTCCCAGACATCCACCAGCCGCCCCAGCCTTAGCAACAGGGCTCCCGCCCTAAATATGTTCAGGCACCTGGGGCACATAGTAACCGAAAGCCCGGGTGACGAAAGCACCATGGAACGTGAGCGCCGGGCTCTATCAATCCTAGGCAATATTTGATTTGCACGATGTACAACGCAAGTAAAGTTAACCTTGTAGAGCTTACTGACAGGCTTTATACACGTGCAGTCTGTGAACGAACTATAAGCAGCGAGGCTACGGCGTCTTGCATCTTCAATATAACAATGTGTTGAGAGTGGTGCTGAGGAAGACTCCACACTGCCGTGCATCAGCATTGTTTGCAGATGCTGGTGCCAAATGTGTGGCGTCTATGATGTGGAAGCCAGGGAGCACTACTAACATCATTCTCAGCACTTACAATACACGGGTCAATAAGCTGGACAATCCTCTCGGAGGTGCTGGAATGGTCCTCTCAACAAGAGCCTCGTATGATAATAAGGGCGGATTTTTGATATACATCATTTAATAATGACTTTAATGATTTGTGTAACAATGTGTTTTTATTTTATTTAAATGGCAACTATTTATTCGTAGTTAGTTGAAATCGTACGTAGTTCATTTGGGTACAAGTTAACCACCTCAGAGGAGCTTTTTTAATTTTATATTTAGCGGTCAACTAAGGGTGCATTTTTAGAAGTTAAATTATTAATTGCATTGCTTATTCGTGTTATTTTAACAGTGTTGATGTTGAGGAGTACCGCGTGACTTTATCACACTAGCACTTGGAGAGACGTCACGGGTCCAACTGTTCAATAAAGACTTTTTGTTTGCTCTCCTCCATTGTTATAACTCAGAGGCACGCTCCGTGAGTAGCTTGGAGCACGGTCCAATGTCGCAACCGCACGTGCCTGCCCACGTGGCACTTTCTTTTAACCATCTACCGACCCCCGTCTGACCTCTAGCCAGTTCCATCTGAGGTGTGCTATCGGACTCCCCCTTTATATAATATAGGTAATAAAGTGGATATAAGGTTATTTAGCTAATTCTATCTACATCCTTTAAATATTTATTATGATTAATTGGTAAAGTATTATACATCAAACATTTTTACATAAAACTTAGATTAACCTAAAACTAAAAATCTTAAAAAATAAATAAATATTTTACATCATGACTAAAATATATTATTAAAAGGAGTCCCTTTAGGCAAGGTTCCGAAGATACTGGCAGCGTTCCCCCTTTGAATGGCTAGACTTATTCTTTGTCCGAGGTAGCTGGCAGCTCTTCTGTCCCCTGTGATGTCGACTAACCTTTTGGATATCTGTATAAATAAAAAGAAAATGTACAAGCTTTTTCAGATCTGCTTACCACGAAAAATTCCTAGAGATAGGAAAAATTAAAGCCATAAAGGCATTTCAGATATTTGCGGTGCAATTCGAAACGAGGAACCGTCTTGTATCCATGTCTATATTAATGGGATACCACCTACCTACCAATGCCTCGAGTTTGGTGGTATCAAGGGATTACTTCTCCGATTCACATCTTGTGAGACAAGTGTTCTTACATATATTTATTTCATTGAAGATGTTGACTAATTAATCAGTGTAGAACTAAAGCTGCGAAGGTTCTTTTAACACGTCTTTTAATTTTAACAGTAGTGTAGCCTCAAAAAAGATGTGTTAACACAGGAACAGGAAGACAACGCCAGATGCTTCACTGCTGGGCACTTTCAACCCTTCTTCCTAGCTGCCTCATTCACAAAGTTCTGAAATCGAATCACTATTTGAGAATAACATTGTACAGCCGAAAATTAATGTCCGAATTAAATCTAGATCGATTGAGAAATTCATTAGGGAGCATAGAAACACGCGTACTTGCGCACGCAAATTTACAGAGCTAATATATTGCCGCGTCTAGACGAAACGGTTGACGTATAGTTTGCCAAATTTGCATTAACGAAAACATCACGCTCCACATTACATACGTTCGGAACGCGTATGAATAGAATACCAATAAGCAATGGCGTGGATGCTCGACCAGGGTATGCAAAAATTAGTCAATGACGTGACGTTATCGAAAAATTCTTCTCTAATATAGCGCTTCTGAGCGTGCAATAAAGGGTTTTTCAACAACAGGTTGGTACAAATTTCTCTCGAATATCTTCCCGTTATCCCTGAGAATCCTGAAATATGCACTGCTTTTATGCATGCGTGATGTGCACGCCACGGACAAAAGTACATCTGTTGTATAAGTACCGGACACAAGCTAAATGAATAAAGTAGATAGAAAGCAGTGAAAACTAGCATCACTGCCCTGGTCAGGCTCAGGTCCTGCCAAAACTTTAAGTTGCATGCATTATTGATATAAATTTAGACGTGAAAGTCAGAAAATCGAGTGTGCTACGTTGTGGACGATACTGTTGACTTAATAAATTTGAATTGTATTTGTAAATAAATGCCACATGAGCTTCGCCGCGCACATCAAGGCTCGTACTAATCCCTTTAAATACGTCCTCCTGTGTCCCTGGATCATGTCCTGCGCTAGTATTGTATTTGCCCACCATCCTCTGCTTTTATAAGATATATATTACAGATTCGCATGGCCATGGGCTTCCGCAGTTCGTGCGCAACATAGATCAGTGATCACCACAGTGATCTTGATGCTGCAAAGCTTACTTTGCAACAGTCGTCCAACAACCCTAACCGCGAGTGATTGAGGCGACCGACATAAACGCCAATCTGAAAACGAACCCAAGCACTTCCTTTACGAACTGGAGTAGCAAATGGCCACTGTCGAATAAGCCACACTGAAAGTTACTAAAATCATAGTGGGTCGTATTCACAGTCCTCAACGAGCGAAATTACATAAGGTCACCTAAGGTCTGAGGCGCCGTAAGGTCCCCCTAAAGGAGCCATCAATGACGCGCTCTCAAGCGCTGGTATTCTACTCTCAGGATTATCTTTGCGCTCGCTCAACCTTCCTCGGCGACGTAATTACTAACAGGGTTATCAGCTAATGTACATTCTAAACAAACATATTATGGTGCTTAAAAGTGCACGAGACCCGCAGCGAGTCGTGTATGTCCGAGAGCCGGCCGGCGTGTATGGGCCGAGCGTGAAATCGGAGAACGTATGAATGCTGTAAATCAACTCAACTCAACGGTCGTGGTATTTTTTACTGTCTCGCTAGTAGAGTGCACATGCTCCGAGAGGAACAGGGACAGTTCTCAATGGATTATTTTTTATTTGGTGACCAGTTAGCGTATAATGGATCCTTCTTTTTCCCTAATTATACCATAATCGTTGTTCTAGTGGTTAAGCATTCGAATCTCAAGCCTAACTAAAAATAATTGCTTATTGGATTTTTCTATTTAAATCTGTGCTGACCGATGATCATGAAGTCTCATAGTGTGTCCAACAGTTCCAAGTTTAAGGTGAAGCTATGTTTTGGTCTTACAAGAAGTGGGTCATGTTCCTCAAGATAAGTTTTAGCTGTAAATCTCAATAATTGTCAGAACTTGCAACTCGACCTGTAGCATCTAAGTGGCTCGCACGACCGTACTTATCAGATGTTATAGTGAAGAAATTGTTTAAAACTATAGAGCGGAACTCTTCCAGAACACAAGCAGTACAACCCACCAAAAAGCTTGGTATGGCAAAACCTATAATAATATAATAAATAATATTATAATGTAGATTTTTTGCGGAAAACATCTCTCTTAACAAGAGATCTATTTATAACTCTTATCTATATATCTCTATTTATAACTCTTGCTGACAAGGCTTTGTCCATTGATTAATCAGGATCCTGAGCACACCGCTGCAAGTTTGTACAACAATCCGAAATAAAAGCAAAAGCCATGGCCACCGAAGTTGTACTCCGCTGCGTTAGAGCTCTTAACGTTTATCTAAAAGCTTCGGCACGAGCATCTTATTTGTAACTTAACTTTGAAAGTCGGGAACTTGGCGTTAGAGTGTTTAACCCGCGCTACCTAAGTATACCATGAGGTATGCGCATCTTGTGATACACACACTTCTCTAATGAGTCATTATGAAATTATATATTTACACTTATTACATATATAAACTAGGTTAATCGTTTAACCTAAAGTTTACGTAAATCCGACAAAAAAATTGGTACTCAGAGGTCTTGGAGAAATTATTATCGAACAACGAAAAATTCCTCACAATCAAAGCAAACGCAATATACTTACTTACTTAGGTACTTGTACACCAAATGTTAACATCATCATCATCATCATCATGATCAAGTCATTGACGGCTCACTACAGAGCACGGGTCTCCTCTCAATATGAGAAGGGTTTGGCCATAGTCCACCACGCTGGCCATGTGCGGATTGGCAGACATCACACGCCTTTGAGAACATTATGGAGAACTCTGAGGCGTGCAGGATTCCTCACGAAGTTTTCAAAACAATAAAGTAATATCATCAACCAAAATTGGTAATTTCTCATGTGAACCGATCTTGTGTTACCTCAACGCCGAGAATTATTTAAAATTACAAGGTACAAGTTTTAAGATCTATCATGAGAGACATTTTATGTATCTACTAAGGCACTATGACGTTGACCATACAGATTCTGCAATCCCTAAATTTGTATTTATAATTTCCATATCCGCTAACATGACTGTATAAAAAACAATTTTTGAAATATTAACGAACGAATTATTACGTCATTTTATATGGAGGATTGGTCCTCCCTTCGTCACTTGACAGTTTCATACAACTATGCTAGACGCTTACTTAGACATGGGGAATTAATTTTAGGTTAGCTCTAAAACAATGGAAAAAAACTTTACAAATGAAGTATTTAATTGTTAGGCAATACAGGGAGGTTCATTTTAAATAAAAAAGGTATTACAATATAAAAAAAATGCGCGCGTTTATTCCGTGCAGAAATAGGGTACATCAGCCACATCAGGGCACACGAGCGACGCCCTTATTAAAGAAAATTAACAGAGACCCAGTCGCTGTTGCCGAAACGGCAGTGATATGAATATATATTTCTGTATCAAGTTTGAATGAAAAATAACAATGCTGTTACGTAGGTAAGGCAGAGCTGAACATTGATAAGAGGCGAACGAATCGAGTCCTCTCATGTGAACTGAAGCTGGCCGGTCTGGTAATGTATACCTAATTAATCACATCAGTTCGTTACCCGCACAAAAAACTTTACGACGACGCACGGATAAACATATTCGGAATTTGTTTTTGAATACATTGGCATTATGTTACGACTATATTATTCATGGCTGGCTTTTTCTTGTACACAAATACATACATGCGAACGTGCCGCTTGCACCTACTGAGATAGATTCTACTACGTTTTATATAAAAATTGAGAAGCGGTGATAGCCTGAGAAGCGGTGATAGCCTAGTGGTTAGGGCGTCAGCCTCCTACTCAGAGGTCGGCGGTTCGAATCTGGGCACACCTCTAACTTATCGACGTTATGTGCGTTTTTAAAAATTAAAATATAATTTGCTTCAACGGTGAAGGAAAACGTCGATGAGGAACTGACATGAGGAAATCTGCACGCCTGAGAGTTCTCCATAATATTCTCAAAGGCGTGTGAAATCTGCCAATATGCACATGGCCAGCGTGGTGGACTATGGCCAAACCCTTCTCATATTGAGAGTAGACCTGTGTTTTGTAGTGAGCCGGCAATGGGTTGATCACGAATATAAAAATTACATGTCCTATAAATCCTACCTTAAGGAAATGCATTTAAAGGAATTTCAATTCGAAGATAGTTCGATAGTTTCGATTATTATATTTTTATTGTTTTCGTAATTTGTTTAGACAAGTTTCTTATGCTTCTTATGCCTTCGCGTACTGCTACATCATACGGTATACTTTTTCCAAGCTCGTAATAGTGGAATGGCTGTCAAGTGTCCAAATAATGTAACGCTAAGGTTAAATAAACCAAATGTGGTTCCACTCAGAGTCGCAATTTCCATACTGCTTATTTTTATTTTACAAAAATGCACTGACCTTGGTAGTGTGTATGAAACTGAGCTTTAAAACTAGGGTATTAGGTTTCAAGTTACTCTGACGTCTATTTGTTTCTATATTCGAAAGCGACCCTACTTTTTTAAGAGTACAGATCTAATAGTAAGTGTACTGTTTACTTAAACACAAGGAATCTTTGAAGCAATCAGAACCAACGCATTGTTCTATGGTATTGTAGTCTACTACCATCGTTACTCGGGTGCATTTCGATGGTCATTGAGCATGTAAACACCATCCTCATACATGTTCAGCTTATAAATGTCCCAGTGTTGGCACAAGTCACAAAACATAAAAAAGAGCGTTTAGAAGCAACCACACTGCTCCAATGAACCCAGCAAGAGATCACATGGCGCGAAACATGATAGTGGGCAAGAGAGCGCCAAAAAACACGGTCCTCCACTCTGTCATCCAGTCAGTTCCAGACCATGTCTGCCCAAAAACCACTTCTTCAGTCCTACGACAGACATGAACTTTTAACTATGCCCATGACTTTGGTTCTCCTTCGGCGTTGCGAATGTTTTCCCTAAGAGCTAAACCCGCTCCATAGCGCGTTGAGAGACTTTAAATTGGTGGACGAGGTCAACTGTTAATGTCCACGTTTCCGCTCCAAACGCCATTATAGACAGCACACATTTATTTTATAGTGTCGTTTTTAAGCTTCTGGTATCGAAGATTCTACTTAAATTACTTATATAAATATCACGCGCCAACGATGAACATCTGACTGAGGAACCACCCATACGTTGCCGACTGAACTTGCCCTCCTAATTAGATCCCATCACGCGCCTGAAAAGACTCGACTCGACTCGGAGATCGTTCAAACCAACATCTAACTTCACCTTAGAAAGACTAGGCCAAAGTAGTTCAACACTTAGACGTCTAACGTAGAACATGATCTGATTGTTCCGAAACATAACGAGATTATTCCATACTGCAGTTGAACGTTTGAATCAATCAACGCGTGAAGCGAGCCGAGGGCCCGTTTAGGACTTTGGGCACACGCATCGAAACCCGTCCGACCGGTCGTTAAAATTCCCCGTAATTCGTCCCGGGGAGGCGGGCTTTACATCGTGTTTTACACTTTCGGCTGTCTTTAGAACTCGGCCGCAATCGCGAACGACCAAAATTATTTCTTCATTTTCATTTTATTAGAGATCTTGCTTTAGCTAGGCTTCTGCGGCCTCTAACTACTGCTTTTGCTAAATACTGTTTTTACTTCTTAGTGTTCGATCCACGCCTAATTGTTTCATGTAGAAAATTAAAAAAATCAGAGTTAAATCAAATTTTTGTAGAAGTAGGTATCGGTGTTTAAATTGTTGGTTTAATTGACTTTGAAGTTAAGTATACCTATAGCAGATGACTTCTTGTCAAAGTTAAAAAAAATACTCTAAACAAAATATTCCTTTTTCAAGTAGGTATGCAGTAGTCCTATTATTTTTAGTTGAATTTATAGTTAAAATTGTACCTGCAACAAATATCCAAATGTCAGGTCAGTAACTCATTACGTGTACGAGCTAGAAATCCGTGAATACCCAAGCAGAGACAGACAGACGGTAGAGTGACATTAATAGGACCGCGTTTTGCCCTCCGGCTAATACCTATCCGTATAGACGAACGATTGGCTTATCTTATCGTTACTATTAAAAATGAGGTCAATAAAAGGTATTTTTTTTTCTAATCACCAACTTTTGATAATTAACTTTATTTCGCTTCATACATATAAAACTGATATTCCTAAAACACACTTGTGCGCAGTAGGTATCCAAATAGATAAAGAGGTAGGTACATTGACTTTGGTGGACAGCCGAGACAGAAGTCTCACGAGCAACTAAGAATAAATTAATATATAACAGTTTGAAGCATCTTCCTAAGATATTCGGTCGGTCAGTAAGTACGCTGAATAACTAATTGCAACTGATCATGAAACCCTGAGATGTCGTAATTTAACGTAGTAGATATCATGTGGACACATTCTAGTTTTGCTTCCTCGTATTTAATACGCACAGAGAATATCTGGATTGCCCTCCCATCTTCCGATTTCCGCACCACCAATAATATCCAAACCAAAAATGTATAAGAATTTTCTCCTTATCATCATCGTATCATCACGCCGGGTCAGGTTTTTGAAGATATTCATGGCGCAGTTGTGAGCGCTGAGGAGGTTAAAGGTAGCTAGGCTAGGTAGATTAGCGGGAGGTCTAGTGTGGAGTTACCAAACTATCGACAAAAGTAACCGAAGGTGTAGCTTTAGTATAAAGGCCATACCTCTAACAGAATAGTTCTTTGAAATCTTAAACTTAGACCTAGCATCATCAATTATTTGGTGACTATGGAGTCAGTGGCTTACATGAACGTCACCTAGATGAACTTTTAAAAAGTTGTGATTGCAGTTATAGTGATAGATACAAAAAAAAACAGCCAATGACAAAAACTATTAAAAGTAACAACTATAATATACTTGTCATAAGTGCGCGTGAAATTTATTGAGACAAGTCAAATCTGACACCTCTAATGTCTGGAGAAATCACACAACTGTCAAGTTTAATGTCACAAATTGAAGCTGCCGAAAAGACCGCAGGATTGGAAAGTGAAACTTGTCGAGTGTTTTGAGACTTTCGATTCGGTGTGACTAAATGTGGACCACACGCTGGTAGGAACTACTCAGAACTGACTTGACTCGCGAATTCCTCCGCATTTGTTTCGCGATTTAAAATAACGTTCATCCCCTTGCAGGAAAAAAAAAGTCACATATGACTATCTCCCAGTGCAGGTTCTCTTCGCTTTTTATGCTTAGTGCATAAGTAAAATGGTTAATTTTTTAAATCTCACACTGTTGTTTCCCGTTTGCCTTTCCGGGATAAAAAGTATTATATGATATTACTAGTTCTTTTGGCCGCCCATTCGCCATTTGCGTAACGTTCCTGAATTTCAGGAGCTGATTAATTCCGCTGTACTTTTGAAAAAATTTAAAACCAAGTATTAGAAATAGGGCTTCACAACGCTAAGTTACAGGGTTTTAATCCACGCCGCTACAGAAAACGAACGGCCGTAAAAAAAATTGAAATTTCCTTCGTCGGCCCAAAGCAATCTTTTACAGGATGGATATAAATGTATGTAAACATCAATTACGTGAGCGTGTATCACAAAAACTTGGAATAATTTTGGCCTCAAAAACAAAAGCCAATAGCCGAAAATGTATGTAATAAAAAATCTAAAGTGGTAGTTGTATAGGAATTGCCACTTGTAATTCCTTTAAGAAGCTCGCATACTCTACGTACTTACAGGTATAAGGTACGTCCACCAAGTCAACTAGTGAACAATAAAAAAGTATTATTAAGTAAAGAAAACTTCAATGAAATTAATTACACATTTGATATCAGAGAAGTAGTATTCACTGCGGATTTTAACATAATATGAGTAGATGAAATGTATAAAGATTCAAAGTAACAAATGAAAGCAGGTCTCCTTCGCTTTAATTACGAAATAAAATATCGACTAAGGTGACGTGGGACGCCTTAATGAGGACCTTACCAATTTAAAGCTCGCTTACAAATACTAAGGGCTGGTGCACACGAGAATATTTTCCGATTGTTAGGATCGATGTTTTCTTTCGGTACCTTGCTGACTGAGGAAAGTTTGGTAGTCAACTTCGTATACTCCGAAGCGAAAAATAACTTATTCAGTAACTTATATTAAACTTATATAATAAACAGTTAACAAGACGCTGATTTTCAGATAAGAGTGACGTCACAATTAAAATAAACTTATTAAAGCAATATCAAAAATGACACCGACAGCAAATGTCATTCATGCAAAGCGGCGGCAAGATTGACGTCGGCTCGACGCGTTTTGGCAGTTGGAAGCGATCTGCTAATTTATAGTTCTATACCTCTTCGGCAAACCCGTTTCTAAGTTAGTCAATGACTAAGTCTGAGCACTAAATGTGAGAATTGGCAGCATGAAAACGTAAATTTTGTTACGGGTTCAATTGAGTTCAACTGCCTATCGTACTTTTTGAAGCTTGGGGTTGGAAAGCAACGGTTTTCTTACTCTAGGCTGGCGATAGAAATTTCTGTAAAAAAAAATAACTTTAGATGTTAGCTCTAATCTAGACCGGATGTTCATTTTATGTGACATTTTTTCTCATAAACCACTTTCAAAATTTTGCTGGTTCCGGTGTACTTTTCCAGCTACATTTCTATAATATTTCCAAAACTTGTGAAGATTTAGATCTAACTATGGAAGTTTTACGAAACAAAAGTGAGAATTGATTGGTTATTTAATTAATTGATCATGTTAAAATAGTGATGATTCATACAAGATCATGCAAGATTGCAAGCACACTAATTTAACTAATTCCGTCCTTTTGCACGTCTTCTCATTTCTGTTTCCCGCTAACGAATTCTGATTCCCCAGTTTTTGTAACGTGTAAAATGCGCAATATAGAACCCCTTAAGAGTCTCCCGTCAAGTTCACCTGGCGCTTTGGAAACTGCTGGTCTAGACCAACGGCATTTTCTAGATAACGAGGCAATTAGTAGTATGAAATAAAGTTTATTTAAAAAAAGCATTTGTAATCAACAAGCCTTATTCCGCGGCTCTGCCCGCCAGTCGCACCGGCGGCGCTGCGCGGCCGCGGGACGCACAAGTTGGCCGCGTTAAGCCACGTTGCCCACGTGAGGTTTTTTCACAATAAAGTCCCGAGTGGGCGGCTACCCACGACCAAATTAAAAACTAATGCCGATTGCTGACCTAGTCTACGAGTAGCTAAGTGTGAAATGGCCCTGATGTATATTTTCAAGAGTTGCATGTTTTCTTTTTTAAGTTTTAGAAATTTCAAGGTCATTTGAACACCACCTATAAAACTAGCATTAAGTGAAGTCTATTTAAGAGGAATTATTATAATTTTATTCAGTATTCATACGAAACTAACTTGAGGAAAAATAAGGGCATCCTTAACTATTTGTACCGAATTGACACCACATACACTTGCTGGCCACATACACTTGAAGCGGTGATAGCCTAGTGGCTAGGGCGTCAGCCTCCTAATCAGAGGTTCGGATCAGGGCACGCACCTCTAACTTTTCGGAGTTATGTGCGTTTTTAAGTAATTAAAATATCACTTGCTTCAACGGTGAAGGAAAACATCGTGAGGAAACCTATACGCCTGAGAGTTCTCCATAATGTTCTCAAAGGCGTGTGAAATGTGCCAATCCGCACATGGCCAGCGTGGTGGACTATGGCCAAACCCTTCTCATATTGAGAGGAGACCCGTGCTCTATAGTGAGCCAGAAATGAGTTGATCATGATGATGATGATGACATTTGCTGGAACCACAACTTTGGAACTCCTTACCACTATGTTCCAGCAATTGTCGTCAATGAATTGATAAAATGATGCTAACTCATGTATTTATGTGTGTCTGTGTAGTGTGCGGGTATGTAATATTATATAATAAGACTAACCTAAAAACGACTCTGTTTTAATTAAAATATCAAATAAATATATTATATTATTAAGTTAGTTGTGTTACAACTGAATACAGGTGATGTATACAGGTGAGGTTGTCACCGCGTAGTTTTTTAGAAATTATAAGTTTATCTTAGGAATGATGGACGTGATTTCGAGGCACGGAGACAACGCTAACTTCCTCAGGCTAATCCTAGTAGAAAAATTCTACATATAACAATTTTTAGCCCAAAATTAATTGAACCATAAACTCCTAGTCTTGTAGTAGTCTAGACTATAAGTCTTTGGTTCTATTAATGTTGGTCCGTAATCGAACATGTCAAGCGCTAAACCAACGACGTAGTAAATGGACGGTGACGTCACACTGCTTTAGTATAAAGAGGTGTAAACAAAGGTCACACACGTGCTCTGTTGACGCACTCTGGGTGTCGAGTTTACAATAAGACTAAATATTAATGAAAATGTCCGACTGATTTAATTGAATTCTAAAACATTCAGGTATTCAAATGGCTTATCCCATTTGACATGTTCAAATAAAATCATTTTACAGAAAAACAAACATTTTAAAAATGTGTTTTCGGATTATAAGCTTCTTTATTTATTTAACAATCACGTAAACCTAACAGCTAATAAATTTTTTCATAACCATTTTTTTTAACGTTGGGAGCTAATGTGAGTTTCTAGTTTTTTTTTTTTACAGTTTTTCACAACGTTAACAAATAGTTACAAAATAGGATATGTCATTTGATTGAGTCAATATATATATAATATCGACTTATCTTTTGCATTTTATTAATGTATATAAAATTAAAGTTTAGTTCGAAAAATTAACTAACATTATTGGTTATTCAATTAAAACAATAAGCCATTAGTTGCAATGGTGATAAGTGACGATGCAGTCTAAGATTGTTTCGGGCAAAGTCTTTAAGGGGTATAGCAGATATATCAAATCTATATCTACCCCTAATCGGCTTCTTCACGGCATCGTAGCTACAATGTGCTTGGCGGCTCTTTAGGTTTCGTGGTAAGTATTCATAGAAGAAAGCCTTCCACCTGAAAAGACAGAATTCTGAAATTTCAAATACACATATTGCTCTTATTGGAAATCGGCGACATAAGGTCATCTATTATTTTCAAATCACCGACAAATGTTTCCATTTATAAAAAACAAAAAAATAAGTAAATCTGTCAAATTGCAGCCACCCATATGAAACGGAGTATATTCAGTACGCTGATGTATTCTAAGCAAATAGTCTCGAGTTTTTTGGGCGTTACGCTAATCTGTTTTTGTCAAAGTGCGTCGTTCGGTCGTCCATATACATGACAGATTTTTACTAACTCCGACGTAACGTATGTTAACTTCAAAACCTACGTATAAATCACTACTATGTAAATTATTGACGCGTCAAAAGCGCCTTTTAAAGGACTATTTGAATAAAGATTATTTTGAATTTGAATTTACTCTAAGGCTGTGTCCCCAGTAGGCGAACTGTTAGCGGCCGACTGAGTGAGCCGGAAATTTCTGGCAAGTTCTAATCTATTCGTGCAAGTAAACTGTTATGAGAGTCGGCCACTAGCTGAGACAGTAACGTGCAACGCTGCGAACTGCGTAAAGGGAGTGCAAAACTAGCTAACTGTGGACACTCTATTTTAAATATATGGAAGGGCGTAGTAAACCTATACGCCGCCAAATCAGTCGACCGCTAACAGTTTGCTTACAGGCTTAGGGCACTAAAACTGACCTTTTCGACCGGGAAGTACCTTTACAACGGGTCCCCCCGGGCATCCAGTAAAACCAGCGAGAGGGACATGCCGTGGTGGTTTTTAGTTCGGGTAGACCACCCATGGGTGGAAGAGTGGGGAGTCCCACATAACCTCCGTCCTGCCCAAGGGACGGAAGTAGCTATAAAGCTTTTCCACCACGACAAAAAAAAGGGCATTTAAACTGAAACCACCTTTGGCGTTACTGAAATTTGTATGTTTGGAAATTTGAAGATACGTTTTATGGTACTAATTTATTTTGATTTTTCATTCACTAAAAGTTAGCCCTTGACGGCTATCTCACCTGGTGATGCAGTCTGAAATGGCAGCGGGCTAACCTGCTAAGGGGTACGGTAAACCCACACTCCTAATTGGTTTCTACGCGACATCGTGCCGGAACGCTAAGTCGCTTGGCAACACTTCTTTGTCGGGTGGTAACCAGCCACGGCCCATGCCTGCCACCCGAGCAAATTTCAACCAATATGTATATTATTTTTATCATTAATCTGAACCGTTTTTATAGTAAGGTTTATGGCTATGTGTGTTAAGTGGTTGACATAATATATTAACGCTCCGTATCGCGTATTACTGGTTTTTATTCAAATCAAATCAAAATAGCTTTATTCATGTAAACCTATTACAGGCAACCATAAATCGTTCATATATATCACATTTTCCATTATTTCTATTCGAGAAGTGATGGTGATAACTAGGTACATTCGCCAACCGGCAATGGGTTGATCTTCCCCTGACCTAAGCGCTCCTCTCCGAAAGAGGAGACCTAAACATATCCTTCATGACCCTGACGATCAGATGACTACTGACAACATACTCGTACCACCTACCACACAATCATACGCTACACACCGTCTTACGTCATCCGGAGTGGGCTCCATCCACGGCCTCGGAGACGTACGGACCACTCACCGTCCGACCCCCCCGTTATCCCAAACGTGGCCTAAGCCGAGGTTTTGCCTCAAAGGAGGCGCCCTTAGACAGTCGTTCCCTTAGTTTCTTCGAGACCTAGGGCTCAATATTTCTTCTGGCAGAGCTTCTTTCCGAAGCTCGCCAAACAGCCCGGTTACGCTGTGGCAACCAATAGGGTTAGTACAGCTAATAGACTGTCCGGAAAAAATGGGTTGATCATGATGATAAATTTAATTATCTTTGAAAAGAACATGGAAAAGCGAAGAGGCGTATAAGACTATCAATATCATTTTTCGGTGAGATTTTTAGGTTTTTCAGAAACACCCAAATGTTACATATATCTTACACAAGATAATTTTTTAATAAAGGTTAGCTTAAAACGTTTCAAGAGGTCAATTATTGCCAGTTTATACAAACAGGACATCCGTATAAATGTTATCAAGTTTTTGATATGACAACTATTTGATGGCCTTCAGCAGACCCGCGTACTAAATTTACGTGGACGGCATGTTTACCGCGCCACCATTGATACACGACTCTCGAAGATGGGCACTTAATATGGTCAAGCACGTAACAGAAATGTACTCAATAAATTCATATAAATAATCATTTTTTTTTTCGTTCCAGGACGAAAGATATCTCTGTGCCAAATTTAATCGAAATCGGTACTAAGTTTGAGCCGATCATAGGTAACTAACGAACAGACATACTTATTATATCAGTAATGATTATTTCATATAGGTACTGGTTTGCAGAATCCGTTCTAAAATCACTGGACTCTGAAAGCCTGATAAACTCTTTGGTGCAGCGAGTACGCTGTCGCTTTGTAAACTTAGAGGCCGGGGGTTCGATTCCGGGCACGCACGTTTAACTTTTCGGAGTTATGTGCGTTTTTAAGCAATCAAAATCAAACCTAAAATAGCTTTATCTACATAAACCTATTACAGGCATCTATGAATCTTTCATATTTCTATTCGTGAAGTGATGGTGATAACTACACTCGACAACTTAAAACTAAAGCTAAGAGGGTTCAAATCGCGCCCTAGTCAAAGAAGAAACCCACAACAAACTTAACCGGGTACGATAATAATTAAAATATCACTCGCTTCAACGGTGAAGGAAAATATTGTGGGGAAACCTGTATGAGAGTTTATAATGTTCTCAAAGGCGTGTGATGTCTGCCAATCCGCACATGGTCAAACCCTTCTCATATTGAGAGGGGACCTGTGCTCTGTAGTGAGCCGGCGATGGGTTGATGATGATGATGATGTATCAATGTTCCGAATGCTATTTATCGCGGGGATACAGCACAAGGACGGTAGGTACAGGGCCGCCATTGTCCGCGGCGGTGAACACTACAACCATCTACTGAGTACTGTACGTTACCTTAAGCATAACGCATGCTGCCAATATCCATAATAAGATATTTTTTAATCCGAGATATGTATTTTTTTTATACATTACATATTAGCCCTTGACGGCTATTTCACCTGGTTGTAAGTGATGATGCTGTCTAGGATGGTAGCGGGTCCCCCGGGTGCCCAGTAAAACCTGCGAGAGGGACATGCCGTGGTGGTTTTTAGTTCGGGTATGCCCCCCTTCGGGGGTGGGAGTCCGACATAACCTCTTTCCCGCCCAAGGGTACGGAGGTAGCTATAAAGCTTTTCCACCACGACAAAAAAAAAAAAAAAAAAAGATGGTAGCGGGCTAACTTGTTAAGGGTATGGTAGACCCGTACTCCTAATTGGTGTCGATGCGACATCGTGGCATCTACACGTCTTTGTCGGTAGGGTGGTAACTAGCCACGGTCGAAGCCTCCAACCAGACAAGACTCTATCGAACCCAGGACCCCCAACTCTATAATACGACAGCGCACGCACTGCGCCACGGAGGTCGTCATAATGTGTGTAGATGCAGTTCCGTGTAGTTCTACTTATCTTAGCAATACGCAGACAAATCCAGCCTGTGTTCCGCTGATAAAGTTATCCATGGGCGTAAGAATTTTCAAAATCGGTTCTTACTTGAAAGCGTCACAAACAAACTCATTCACAACTCAAGTCCTATTCACTTTTATAGTATAAGACAGTTGGATGTAATAAGTAATATAACAGACAAAAGTTAGATCTGAGGATTTCTCCCCTTAGATCTAATTTTTGTCGATGTAGACTTATTAATCGATGTGAAATTACGTTTAATACAAATCCCACCAATTTGTGAATTTTCCCGAAATAAGAATCTTAATTCAGGCTATAATGGATTATAGCCTGAATCCTCCATTTATAACATCAGCTAGAGTCGTTCAGTAGTTCAGGCGTGAAAGAATAACAAACACACACATACACACTTAATTCCAACATTTATTACAATAACTGTTAGTCGGTTTGGACAGTAGACACGAAGTTCCGAGATTGCAGAAGCGTTTAGTTTGGCTGTTACGTAACGCTTCGCACCTAGTGACAAACATTACTGTGAGATCTCCCAGTCCACGCGAACGCGGAGCAGAGCAAGTTAGCCCTTGACGGCAATCTCTTTTGATGGTAAGTGATGATGCAGTCTAAGATGGTAGCGGGCTAACCTGTTAGGGGTATGGTAAACCCATACTCCTAATTGGTTTCTACGCGACATCGTGCTGGAACGCTAAATCGCTTGGCGACACGTCTTTAAAGGTAGGGTGGTAACTAGCCACGGCCGCAGTCTCCCACCAGACCAGACTCGAGCCGGGAATCGAACCCAGGACCTCGGACTTTATAATGCGCCACGGAGGTCGTCAAACGAATAAGAATATGAAAAGGCGAGGAACGTTGGGCTTAGTGGCTCACTTAGCGGCGGGCCGGGCCGAGGACACAACGCTTTACAAGATCGTTTACAACCTGTTTACAAAGTGGGATCCATTTTTTTATACACTCAAATCTCTTATCTCTTTTTAGAAGTGCTCTCTGACAATCTTAAAAGCCACCGCCACGGCATAGCAACGTTACAGAACAGCAGCGAAATTTGCACGGAGCTTAGTAAAGCGTGCACTGGTTATTGTGGATCCAAAATTTGATCCTGTATACTCGCTTTACTGTGACTTAAATATAGTTGTTGTAATATATTTGTTTGGTACCATATGTTTACCATACAAAACATTTTGAATTAAAATACCACAATAATTTAAGTGTTCAAAATTTAGTTTTGTCTGATTCTATATGTTGCGTGAGCCCGATTCTATAGGATTCTGTAGGATTCTATAGATTCTTTAGGCGGTGGTCCAAAACGGTTTTGAAAGCCCCGCGTCTCGCGGATAATTAAACACTACCCAAATGGTCTCTTTTAATTAGATATTCTTATCTTTACTTAGTATAATTCAGTTTAAAAAAATATATTTTTAATATTAAACAAACATTACGTAATAAGTTCGTAAAAAATTGTCGCTAAGCTCCCATTGATCGCTGAGTAAGACACCCAATCTTAAAAGAATATATCAAATGTGATAAAATCTTCGTTCTTCAAGCATAAACAAACAATGGTCATTCGTGTACCTTCTATTTATATATATTATATAAATGTATAATCAAGTCCTTGTTTCCATGTACTTTAATGTATAGTATTTTGTATTAGTGTGTATATGTACCTGTGCATAAATTACACGCGAAACGATTCAGAAATGTCCAAACTGTAGGATTATTAGTCCGTGGCACCGCCAATACGAGAGGCCGTGATGCTTTTCTTTTACGTTTTTAGTTGTCCCGGGACGCGGCGACCGCCTCTTAATGGGGCATGTAAAATTATTAATAATTACTGCGTTCTTATGTTGCCTTAGTTCTCAGATACGGAACAGACTTCAAATTCCCCTAATTTGCGGTGCGAGAAGGACTCTTATTACTAAGGCCGACATTTTTTTTTAGCCGGGAAATGCGGCCTGCCCGGTGGCCAGATTGGTGACCAGAATACCCACTAAAACCCAGCGATTATCCATCGGTGGCTGAAGACCGAAATTTATAAAGCGAGCTCATCCTTAAGACACAGTTAAAACGAGACAACCTTATGTATCCGATAAGTCTGTCTCGTTTTAACAGTAACTTTGGAAGAGAGAAGTCAAAATAGGCTTTATAAATCACAGCCTAAGATTCCTCTGTCTGCTCGTCGACCCTTCGCGACCCGTCCCTTAATAGGAATAGAGTGGAAATTTTCACAGATCCTACTACCTACTGTCACTGTAGGAAAAAGAACAACCGATTCATAATGGACGTTTTGTTTTTTGATGTTTTTGTTGGATCTTAATAATGTGAATAGTCTACGAGTACAGCGTCTCATATTGAATTACGGTACGAATCCTGTATCTTCGCCTGTTAGTCCAATAAACCGGTTCTAACTTTACTAATTACATCGATTATAATAAGCATATTTTCATCATGATCAACCCCTTGCTGGCTCAGTACAGAGCACGGGTCTCCTCACAATATAAAAACGGCTTGCCTTAATTATTGGCAGACTTCACACGCCTTTTAAAACATTACGGAGAACTCTCAGCATACAGGTTTCCCCACGATGTTTGCGTTCACCGTTGATGCAAGTGATATTTTAATGGCTTAAAAACGCACGTAACTCCGAACAGTTAGAGGTCCGGGTTCAAACCCCCGACCTCTGATTAGGAGGCGGACGTCCTAACCACTAGGCTATCACAGCTTTAAGTAAGCATATTTTACGAATCACAATTTCCTGACTTATATTCTTTGTTCTGACCTAGTATTTATGTAATTAAACTATAATGATATTATTGGGTGTTGTCAAGAAATTCTCCGTACGTTACCTCCGTTTGAAAATCGTTGTCCATCTTCATCTCTTGACAAGCACGTGGACTCTTCGGTATTGCAATAACTTACATACAATAATAGTCGATAAAACCCATGGAGCGCGCAGGTTATCAACTCAAAATCTTGGTTATTTATGATAGAGGAGACCAGTGTCCCGCTGTGGGTGAGAAAACGAAATTCACTAGAAAAGAGCGTCACGTAAGGAAAATGCGTTATGCAAGTGCTTCTGTTCGGATATTATATATAGTCAAGCCCAAGCCGCCATACTTGTTTACTTAATGGGTCAGGCAGCAGACTAGAGCAGTACACAACTTAGTTTCTTACGACCCGCGACTGCTCTCGTATTTTCTTGAATTAAGCTCGCTCGTCTGTAAGTCACACACACAATGTATGTTCTAAAGCTATCCCGGCTAAGTTTGTTGTGGGCTTCTTCTTAGACCGGGGCGCGTTTGGAACCCTCATAGCTTTAGTTTTAAGTTTACGAATATAGTTATCACCATAACGACGATTTTTGACGACCTCCGTGGCGCAGCGTGCGCGCTGTCAGATTATAAAGTTGGAGGTCCTGGGTTCGATTCCCGGCTCGAGTCTGGTCTGGTGGGAGGCTTCAGCCGTGACTAGTTACCACCCTACCGACAAAGACGTGTCGCCAAGCGATTTAGCGTTCCGGCACGATGTCGCGTAGAAATCGATAGGAGTATGGGTTTACCATACCCCTTCCAGGTTAGACTGCATCATCACTTACCATCAATTACCAAGGGCTAACTTGTAGTGGATAAAAAAAAATAACTACTATGTAAATTATTGACGCGTCAGAAGTGCCTTTTTAAGGACTATTTGAATAAAGATTATTTTGTTTTTTTTTTTTTAATTTTATCCGTGTATGAGAGACGAGGTGAGTGCCCAGGAGTGGAACGTGTGAAGATGATGACTGGTACTTGTAATTTTGTCGTCTACAAGCAAGCGTTTTAGTTTTCATCGTGGATACCCAAGTGCCCTTTAACATTTGCCCCTTATTGTTTCTCGGGTTGCTTATTGTGTGTCGGCAATTGGCGCCAAGCATTCATACCTATACCTTTTTATTTCATTTGTATACAAAACGTTGTTACATGACGCTGTTCTTCGACAGCTACTGATAAGCTGATTGGTCCCAACGAAACTTTCCAACGTTTTTCTGTAATGTATGGAGAATTTCCCAGCGCGTAGTAAATAAACGCTTTGGTCCTATAATGAAAGGAAGCGGAAATTCTGGATGATCAGTTAGTTTAACTGACTTCACGGTTAAAAGGGACGTAGAACCCTTTTTTTATACACAAAGCGAGCAAACGAGCAGGCGGTTCACCTGATGGTAAGTGATTACCGCCGCCCATGAACATTTGCAGCACCAGAGGAACCGCCAATGCGTTGCTGGCCCTTGAGCAATTTGTTTATCCGCCCTTTGAAGATCCCCATATTGTAACCATTAGGGAACACAGAAGATGGAAGCTGGTTCCACAATTTGCAGGTGCGTGGCAGAAATGACCTGGAATAGCGGGTGGTGGAAGAGGAAGAACCCTAGAACGTGGCAGTTAAAAACAAAACAATCTTAACCAACAGAAACAAAATCTGTTTGTCTGCAAATTTATAAATTTAAAATACATACAAAAAAAATTAGGAACTGGGATTTGAGCCCATGTCTCTCTGACAAACGCGGCTTGAGTGCTTGCCAATTAAGAAACAGGCCACATACCTCCGACGCCGAAATTAATATATGCCTTTCATCAGTCTTATAGCGACTGTGGCACCATCTAGTGGGAAACATTACAGTAAGATGGATACATAGTGGGATAGGAGTAAGAAAAAGAGGTTATAGTTACCGGTATAGTTGAACAAGTTGCGAAGCAAAAATGGCAGTGGGCGAATAAAAAGTGGGTTACGGATTGGCCCATGGAAGTGACTACCGAGGTGCTGGACAGGCGACCCCGCACTGATACCAACATCAACGCCGGACGCGTTGGACACATGTAGGCTGAGCTGTTGACGTCTCTCCGATAAAGTAATGATGATGATGATGATGACTACTATATTATTAACGAATTATTTCTATTATTACAGGTACATATTATATATACATGATCCAAGAGTAAGAAACAGGTATACACTTAATCACAGTCGAATAGTCTGCATATTATCGTAAAGGTATTTACATTGTTTTTATCCTTATTTATATAAGTAGTTCCATGCCTCAATAATTGCGTGGAAAGGAAATCGTTTTTTTTTTTCTTACTTGATGCAGGAAATAACTGTGAATGAGATTTAACGCGGCCACTTCTACTTATGCCTTACTTGCAAACTAAACGTAAATGTGAAAAAACAGCCAAGCTCGGTATCGTAAAGAGGGTAAAGACGTAAAACATTTAAACACAGTCACGAAACCAAAGCGTGCTTCAAATATTTTAGCTTTTTTAATTATTGTTTAAGACAAAATATTCTCAAGTATCTGATTCCCTAAAATCTATCGAAGTTGTACTAGTACTTTAAACTAATAGTAATTCTAAGAATTGTTTCTGAAATTATGTTTTAAGCTAGTCCAAGTATAGGACATATAGATTAATACAGGTTTCACGCGTGACCGCTATTTTGGGAAACAATAAAATTGACAGAGAGTGCATAAGCTAGGCTTTATAGTAAACATATCAAAAACCTTGCGTAGGCTAACGTCTTGTGATTGATTCAACTCGTACACTGATTGCCTCACCGTCCGACCCCCCCTGTTATCCCAAACGTCGCCTAAGACGAGGTTCAGCCTTACAGGATGCGCCCTTAGGCAGACGTTCCCTTAGTTTCTTCGAGCTGTAGGGCTCTAAATTTCTTCTAGCAGAGCTTCTTTCCGAAGCCAAACAGCCCGGTTACGCTGTGGCAACCAATTAGGGTTCATCATCATCTAAAAGACAGTCCGAAAAAAATATAACTCTGATTGGGCACTGTACTGTCCCTAGTTTCTGCTTTTACTTATCCGAAACAAAATAAACGTGATAAGTTACCAGTAATTGTTTTAATTAGCGATTGTACTGCTGCTGCTAAAACGTACTAGATAATGAACTGCCTTTTGTATTTATATAATGTAGAATAAATAAATTTATACTACACCCAATCAAATATTAAAAACAATCAAATGTGCGTAAGTTTAATGAGTTTAGTTTTTGAGGACACATTCGAAATACTTTTGATGAGAAGACATTGGCTCTGATTTCACATATTTTATCGTTGCTTTTGTAACGAGAGTAAAATAACGACATGGAATTTTCGGAACTGGAGATGAAGGAAAGTTGGTACCTTTATTTCTTTTAGAAAAAAATAAGTAGGTAAAGTTTGATTTCCTATTTTATTATTCGCTATTCAAATAATAGACTCCATCAGAATGTCTAAGGCTATCTTTATCTAAAATAACATTTTCTGACGTAAATTGTTCACCTCTTCATACAGTATTGACAAAGCAGCGGGGCTAAAAGCGTGTTACAATGAGAATATAATAGAGATTCAGAATTCAAGAGTTTATTATAGAATATGTTTTACGTAGTCTTAAAAATGTAAATATGTATTTATTTATTATTTTCCTACAAGTTTTATTCCAGGACTACAACCTCACCTGGTGGTAAGTGATTAAATCTAAGATGGTACAGGGCTAACCTAGTCGAAGTATGGTAGTTTCTTATATTCCTTAACGGTTTCTACGCGACTTCGTAGCGGTCTGCTAAATCAGTATGGCTTTTTAGGATATTAACTAGCCGCGATCCAAGCCTCCCATCAGATAGACTTTTTTTTTTTTTATCCACTACAAGTTAGCCCTTGACGGCAATCTCACCTGATGGTAAGTGATGATGATGCAGTCTAAGATGGTAGTGGGCTAACCTGTTAGGGTATGGTAAGCCCACACTCCTAATTGGTTTCTACACGACATCGTGCCGGAACGCTAAATCGCTTGGCGACACGTCTTTATCGATAGGGTGGTAACTAGTCACGGCCGAAGCCACCCACCAGACCAGACTCGAGCTGGGAATCGAACCCAGGACCTCCAAGTTTATAATCAGACAGCACGCGCGCTGCGCCACGGAGGTCGTCAAAAAACTCCAGACTCCAGTCGAGAATCGAACCCTAGACTTCTATCGTTTTGTAACAGGTTTAGCCAGCAACGCATCGGTTGCTCCTCTAGTGCTGCAGTTATTTATGATCGACGGTGATCACTTAACATCATGTGACCCGTCTGTTCATTTGGTAGCGATGTAATTGTAAATATAAAAAAGAAGATGCACTCAAAGTAGATAACGCAATGGGAGTTGCATCAAGTTGGTAAATAAATAATCGTAATTGTAAAGATAGCGGGCTGGAGTCCCTCAGGTCTCCCGTACTCAGTTCAAGGATCGAGACAAACATTAAATTAGTAGGGATTACATCTTCAAGATAAGGTTTATCTTGACAGAAGTACAAACTACTTGTGCCCCCGCGTAAATACACACGTGAGGCCTGAACGTGACACAGATCTTCTGGATATGACAGGCACAAGGAGCAGGGTTTTTATTGCGCCTCTGTTTACTCCATTTAAGTTCACTTGTCAAAGAGGAAGAAAAAATTGTACATTGAAAGCTAAAACGAATCGATTGACTATTGTTTATTGTTAACGCATCAACTAAAATAAATGATGTATATAAACTAAAATATTTTAATTGAATATAGTGTCAACTGACACCTACTTTCGAGCGTTAGAAATTTAGGTTCCATTATTAAAAACGGTCAATAATGAACATTTCCTGCCGCCGACTGCCGCTGGTTGCCTAATTAGTAAACTTTAATCGTAACAAACTGTTTAACAAGCCATAAAACATGCGGATTATTGAAAAAGAACAGCAATAAAAAGTAAAAAAGATTAAACCAAAATGGCCGGCATTACCTGCGCACGCCACTCTACCTTAGGCCTAATTCACACTAAGTGATTCGCACGCCACTCTACGGTTAGGCCTAATTCAAACCAAGTGATTTGACGACTCCACGACCAAGGACAATTGAGCGCGACCAAAGAACATCTTATACAAATTCAAATAACAAAAAAATACTAGATAATAATTTGTCCATCGTAGTTAGATAGTCATCTTACAACTAGGAGTGTTTCAAACGAAAAGTGGTTGTACGTGAAGACCACAAAAAACCGGGAGTTCCTTTGTTTATCACTATCTCACATAGTTACTTACAATAGCTAGTCTTATGCCTGGTTAGAACAGTGAATTCCAAAATCTAGCTTACAAACATTTATTTGCTCGAATACTTAAATCGTTTACATAATAATATGTGTCCCTTATCGTTATGTAGGTATGTCGTTTATTTTGTATGTGTATATGTCGACTTTAATACAATTTGGTGGCTTTAGGCTAGATTAAATGGCATTACCTTACCGTAACCGTATAAAATACACAGTACTAAAGGAAAAATGTACTTTTAGGGAGGGGTCAATCTAAATATGTGTTTATGTTTACACATATTTAGATACCTTTTTTTTTTTTTTTTTTTTTTTTTTTTTGGTCGTGGTGGAAAAGCTTTATAGCTACTTCCGTCCCTTGGGCAGGACGGAGGTTATGTGGGACTCCCACCCATGGGTGGTCTACCCGAACTAAAAACCACCACGGCATGTCCCTCTCGCTGGTTTTACTGGACGCCCGGGGGACCCATTGTATACTTCCCGGTCGAACATATTTAGATACCTAACTAATAATGAGTTGTAAATAAATATAAACATAAATATCGATTTATTAATACAAACGGGTCAACTAACTAATACACGGGGTAAGTTTTCACATTATGAGAGCCCTGTGTCCTATAGTAGCTTGTATGAGGTAAAAATTTGTATGTTGGTATGCATAGTAAAAAGTCTTAAAATAATATTTATATAGATTTATTGAAATAGCAACAAAGGTATTTGGAACTCCGTGCGTAAAATTCAAGCACTATTAAAATAAAAAACGCTTGCCTTAACGGTGATGATAAATATCGTGTATAAACATACATGCATGACAGTTTCTACATAATGTTCTCAAATGTTCTCTCTGGGTTTAGAAGAATCCTCGCCTTACTTTGAGCTGGTGGTGCTGAGGGGTTGGTAATGATGAGCATAAATTAAAGCTAACTCCGACCTAGATAGATCGAGCAAACTAAAGTATGCAATATGAGCACGCCCTTAGAAGGTTTTTCGTCAGCAGCGTGCGCGGGCCACGATACTTGTCTTGTCGTGGACACGAGAGACAAAGCAACCTTTACAGTAGTTTATTTTTGATTTTAATCGCCCACTTCGGTCGTTTTGTAGTTCTGTGCCAGAGGGACGCGGTGTTTTATTTTTTTTTTTCATTTTTCAAATTATTTTGTGTAGTTTTATTTTTGATTTCTTTGAATGATATATTTGTATTTCTTTAAAGGAATATTTAGGCATCTCGTAACACGTCGTATCTCAATGCGTTCAGATTACGCGTGCTTGACTTTATGTACCTATTTTATTAGTCCGACCGTGGGCCAACTGCCGATCTCCATCACTTTAAGAAGTATCAATTTATAATGAGCTTATATATGACATTACGTCGCTAGCTAAGCAATGTTAAAACAATACTGATTCCAGCGATGGCAGTAAGGCCATAGAGAGGGTAGGTAAAGATAAGTAAAGTGGAATTATCGCTATGCAGGTACACGTGCATGCTTCGATATTTATGATTTCGTTGAACAACATATTAGTTTTTCGTAAAATAATAAATTATTTAATTTTCTAATAACTGCCTCACTGGCGTTATGGTTGACATTATATTAAGAAGCACGAGACGGAATTTAACTGGCAAGAAATTCTGAGTTAGTTCAAATTTCAACCCACAGCCTCACCGGGGGCTTGGGCTTGGTGGAGCGCGAAGTTCAGCCTCTGAGAAGAGCACGGGTTTGATGTTATCGGTAGAATGACCCTCTAAGGGCGTCTCCTGTGAAACTCGGACCTCGAAGTTCGATAAAATTGGGAATTGGCTTTCTGTGAGAATAAATAAACTTCGGATAATTCTGATGTACACAAATAAACTATAACAGTAAGTCTAAAAACTCTGTCCCTTCCACTACACATCCCATAGACAAGGATGGTACTATTCATGACTTTTCATTAAGTTTTGTTCCGTGGTATGTAAAAACGTATGGGTCCAATAGAATCGGCGCCATTCTCCTTACCACAGAGAGCGCATCATCAACATGTGATTATAACCACGTTGTATGGCCCTAAGACGAAGATAACGCGTAAATATTGAGTTACCAGACATCGTGCGTGGTGTGAGCGAGAAGTACGGCGGGTCTCGTCGTCGAAAATGCTCATCTCGAAGCTCGGTCCTTCCCACAAAGCGATTCGCGCTTAGATTCCGCCCGGGAATCTTGTGACGCAAAAAACATCCTTTGTATGGACCGTGTGAATACGATCCGGCCTTTTGTTCGCCCACTGTGTCAAGAGTGCATCTGCAGGGATCATTACGCGGAGACGATATACTGCTGTCGAGATATTGATGGTGCACTCCGCGCCTCAGTTGCGAAATCATGCAATAATTACTGCATACTACATACATGGACGCTGGACGTAAATCAAATGTTTTTCTAATTAATATAAAATGAATAGAAGCAGGCTTTACTTTGCGGAAGTCCATGTCGAAACGTGCGTAGAAGTTCTAGTGGAAGATTTTGTGTAGTGTTATATTATACTAATCTTCCGGTTGTCGGTGGAATATAGCAAATTATACTTGCTATTTATTGTTTAATTAATATATCACTACAAGTCAGCCCTTGACCTATCTTACCTGGTGATGCAGCCTAAGATGACAGCGGGCTAACCTGTTAAGGGTATGGTACTGTTACACCCTGGCTCTGCATGGGTTAGTGCTGACACAAGCTATATCAGCATCCACGGACTTGAGACTTGCATGCGAGGTTCAGTGTGAGTTAGTCGAATCTAGACCGTCAAAGCAGCATGGCTAATCCGTGGTTATAAAATTAATCAAAGTATTTTATAAATAATTCAAACCCAGTGTTGTATTAATTTATATATTATAAATATTTCCCTACGACTCTGTATTTTTTTTTATTTAAACTGGAACCACGATATTCCGTTGAACACTACGCCCACACTCGTTGGTTTCTACGCAACAGTGAGCCAGAACTATAAAGTGCTTGGTTACTCGTCTTTGTCGGTAGGCTGGTACCTAGCCGCGGCCGATGTCACCCACCAGACCGGACTCGAGCCGGGAATCGAACCCAGGACCTCAAAATTTATAATGCGACAGCGCACGCACTGAGTAACCCAGGTCGTCAAAAATAACTATTAACTTTCCACCGCAGAGTACCGCCTTCCTTCTCTCATGTTAAAGAGGGTTATAGCTACGCTTTTTCTATACTGGTTAGCGGTCTTTCAATTATTAAAGCCACATATAAAAAGTGGGTATGTAGACTTCACATGTACATTATATTTTGGACTATTTGACAAGAATTGTAAAAATTAATCTTATTTTATAAATGTCTTTTTACTGTATTAAAAATACATTTAGTATGGAAGTAACGGACTGGTGCCATCTCTCTTTAGTCATACTTAAACTGTGCTAGAAGACTGGCGTTTTAATCAATGTGAATTTGGCTGATATATTTTTCATTCACTTCTTCGGAATCAGCCAAGCCAACACGTTGTTTATATTATAATTCCACACCTAATTCTTCTTCTTGGTTTTCGAAGCACATATTTTAGGTAGGTCATGTATATCTGGGAGTTTACTGCACTGTTGCATATTAGTGCTGAATACAGGTTTATCTGCAATACACCATCTTGTTAACTGACGTGCAAGCCAATATTAACATCTTAATCGCAGAACTATCTATGTTGATCCCCAGGATCCTCCTGGAGGAACCCAAGAAGCAAAGTAAACTTTATTTCTGAACCGACTTTTAGTGGTTTAACAATAAACAACAAGGTTACAAGTTGGCAAACAAAGTTCCTTTAACCATCGGTAACTATCTCTATCTGGAATATAACAAATCCATATATATACGAAAGTCGTAATCTACTTTTCTCGCGTATATCCATTATCTCATTTAGTCGGGGAATAGCCCCATAGCATTTAAAATTAATCTTATTTTTCCGATTGATGACGACATTTTCCAAATATTCCGCCCATGAGTACCAAGGAATAGAGGGAAAGTCAACAAAGGGCGCTTCATTTACACTAGTAGGTACTACCGTATAGTCGTTATAGTATAACGAAACAATAACAACATAGTAAATTGAAACGCATGTGCCTAGCTTTTAATCGGAACAATTTAATAAAATAAAAATTAGAGTACGGAAATTACGACTTTGATCTAAAAAAATAAGGTTGGTTTTACTTTGACGTTACAGTGTTAGTATACTCGAAAGTTACTCTACGTTTTCGAGTGTGCAAATGTTATGCTACGATGACTGTTAGGCTAGAACCTAGATCTAAGGGAGAGAGAATAAAAGACTGGGTGTTTGTTAAATGAGATTACCCAGTTAACAGTATATAGTTTATCTCAGTAATGCTCTGGTGATTAGTAAGAGACAAGGTCTGTTTTCAAATAATGAATAGAAGCAGGCATTACTTTGCGGAAGTCCATGATAAACAATAAACAGCAAGTATAATTTGCTATATTCCGCCGACAACCGGGAGATTTGTATAATATAACACCACACAAAATCTTCCACTAGAACCTCTACGCACGTTTCGACCCGACACCGGATCATCCTCAGGAGATATTGACTTCACAAGCGCGAAAAGTAAAGTCTAGACTTTACTTTTCCCGGTTATCAGCGGAATATAGCAAATTATACTTGCTGTTTATTGTTTAAGGTCTGTTTTACATGAGCAATAAGGCCCAGGGTGTATATGTGTTTCGTGTACCACATATATACATAATATATGCGTAAATGACTTGAGTCGAATCGACTTCTCCGTAATATTACACTCAACCAATGAATCGATTTCACCAAATCTTTTAGCTGCTGGTTAAACAATGCATTTTAAAAACTATATACATCTACTGGCCATACAGCAATGCACCTATTGGTTGCAATTTCTATTATAACCCCCAATAAGTAATCAAACGGGTGATTACCGATTGAACACTACCGCATCCTTACTGTACGTTGTCCCCATTAACACCCTCGATTTGAAAGCTAACGTTCAAAACGTCTTCAAGTAACAATGTCCTCCAGAGCGTACGCGTGAACATCTCGAAGCGTCTCGCGAGGCAACAATGCCTTCCATTTAAACTGTTCACTAATCTCACAATCTGATTCGTAAACGCCAAACACGTTGACGCCGCGTCACGATCTTGTAATTATAACTTGAGGTAAAAAAATATAATAGATGTAGGATAACTCGTCGGTCTAGTTGGCAGGCTCGTTATTGTTCACGAGGGCTCGACTCCTGGCTCGACCCGAAAACTGTGGGATATCGGACTTTCCTGACAACAATCTCAGAATATAATCATCGTTGAATCTCGGACATCTGCATCAGTGCAACGTAGTTGGTCAATTCGCTAAACCACTCTTTCCTTAGGATAGGCTTCGTCGTAGTTCCCTTCCCTTGAAATAAGTGCCAAAGATCGCGTTGAACAGTTTTTTTTTCGGACTGTCTATTAGCTGTACAAACCCTATTGGTTGCCACAGCGTAACCGGGCTGTTTGGCGAACGACTGCCTAAGGGCGACTCCTTTGAGGCCGAACCTCAGCTTAGGCGACGTTTGGGATAACGGGGGGGTCGGACGGTGAGTGGTCCGTACGTCTCCGAAGCCGTGGATGGAGCCCACGTCCGGATGACGTAAGATAGCGAGGACCTCGTCTTCGCCGGCGAAGACGGTGTGTAGCGTATGATTGTGTGGTAGTGTGTTGTCAGTAGTCATCTGATCGTCAGGGTCATGAAGGATATGTTTAGGTCTAACCTTTCGGAGAGGAGCGCTTAGGTCGGGGGAGCGCGTTGAACAGTGTTGATAGCCTCCCACAATGGGTGCAGACATCGAACGAGTCGCAGGTTTAAGTTTGAGAACGCATTTTATAATCTGTACCACCTGACACCTCTGGCAGAGGCTTTCCGAAGCTCGCCAAACAGTCCGGTTACGCTGTCGCAACCAATAGGGTTAGCACAGCTAAAAGACAGTACGAAAAAAAAACTGTTGTTTGACAATGATGTACCTACCAGTTGTCTGTTGCCCAGATCGAAGGCGTTTAGCATGCCTTAAATATTTACTTTTAGCTGGTTATCAGAGAGCTATGTATGTAGTGTGTTATTTATTTGTTAGGGTTTATGATAGTTCATCGCTCCAAAGTACCAGCTCGTTGTCGTCAACGTCAAACCTGACATGTGTACTTCTGGATCGATGAAATTTCAAACAAAAGGTGTATTTACCAATCCGTTTACATGGTGAAGAGAGTCGGACTCGTCTGCTAGTCCATAGGACAGGATTTTGATCACAAAAAGTCCTGATGCTTTACTTTTTTTGTAAATAACAAAGCATGGTCAATATAAAACTCAGTTTTATTAATAGCAATGGGCTGTCGAAATAACCTGCGATATTCGGGATCGGGTTTACCACAGGTTAGATACCATACAGTTGTGCTGACGAGCATCTGAGCGCCTCTTCTACTACACATAAAATCAGTACTTAGTGACTTATATATCATATATAGTAAAAATAGTTGCTGTTAAGAGTCACTTTAGGCTGCCAGTTTTTAAATTTCTGATAGTCGGAAGTTTATATATGATATACAAAGAAAATTGGAACCCTGTGTCGCTTTAATTTATACTGTTTCCATTACATAAATTAAATAAAAACAGATATCACTCTATTACAAACTTAAGTTTGGTTCTTTGGGAGTAACGCAATCAATATTATATTTGATGCTCAGGTATAACGAGTGTCGGAGTTGATTTCATATCCTAAAACCAACAACCTAACTTATCGTAACAATACTGATTTCAAAGTTTTATTTATGTATAGCAACTGCAAATTATTCAACTGTTTTATTTTAAAAACTTTCCACTAAGAGCATGGTTTTAGTTCTGTATCAAATTTGAGCGTTAAAACAATAAGTTAATTTTACTGTGATGATTACAGGGTTTCGACTCACAAACATTCACATGTTACAGCGAGGGTTAGCTGTATGATAGCTTAGCAGTGACTCGGTTGATATGAAGTAGACCCATCACAGTGGGGCGCGGGCCGGGAACCAAGAATGCGTTTTTTATTGAACGTTTATGATTCGCCGCAATCACTAACAGTTTTAATATGTTTTATATTAAAGACCAAAACGTTTTTAATGTCTCTAGGTGGCCGGCACCTCTTTTGCTTGCATCTGTCTTCTTTTTTGGATTACGTTGGTTAAATATTCGTTTCTTCATAGTCCTGGGTGCGTTTGCAGTGTTCCTATTTTTAGAATTTAAGAAAACGTGGATTAGGAGCGGAGATTCTCCAATAATAGGTTAGCTAAGATTGATATAGTTCGATTCTTATTTAATTAATTGAATAGTTCAAAGATATATTTAAAATTATATATAAGACTTGCCGCAAATGTTCAGCATACTGACGACCTCGTTGGCGCAGCCTTGATATTATAAATTGGGAGTTCCTGGGTTCGATTCCCGGCTCGAGCCTGGTCTGGCTGGAGCATTTGACCGTGGCTAGTTACCATACTACTGACAAATTCATACCGCCAAGCGATGAAGCGTTCCGGTATGGTACCAAGTAGTTATCTCCTCACGAATTAAAATATATATGTGAACAAAAGCATTCTAATAGCCTAGCCGTTACCTATTTGTATTACAGAAACTGTTTTTCTTTATTTTAATCTCGGACAACCCGCTGGTTTTAGACCATCTTCGCCCAAGAACATTTGCAGCATCAGAAGACCACCGATGCGTTGCCCTCGAACCCATCCTCATCCTAATCGGTTGCTAATCGGCATCATATCGAAAACTAAATAAATACCAGTGCGACTGACTCGAACTATACAACTAGACCAAATATATATTTATATATTTATAGTTGTAGGTTTTTAATTATAATAAAATGACAGGGCAAGTGGATGTGTCTAAAAGGGATATAAAAACAACTAGACTACAACTATTATTAATCTCGTCCGCTCGCATCAAGTTCGTCGGGATAGTTATTTTGAAAGACAACACAAATTTTAAACACCTAGCGTGACGTGGCGTACTGAAATGTATTTTAATTAATTAAATTTCATAACGCTCAGCCATATCAGTGTGCAAATCTAATAATAGCTAAGCTTTCTGAAAACAAAATCTAAGTAGGCTTATAGAATTTCTGTGTAAGTCTGAGGCGAGCCGGTTATTAAGTTAAAGTTTGAGGCGTTTAAAGAAAAAATGCCTCCGGCGTAACACACGGCGTTGCTGTGACCACAACTGGACTGCAGCCTGCCGGGCACTTGAGACTACGGGCTTTCTGAACAAAGGGCCCAGCAACGGGCCACTTGACTGCTTTGTGTTTGCCACAATGACGTTTTGATTTCTACCATTGTTCCGCGCAGGTACCTGCGAAATAACAAGTTACAACCTTCGCCCGCCCGACGACTGCACCCGTGAAATTGATACTTGAGTGTGCACTCGACGTTCACTGTAATAACTAATTACTGTATAGTTTAACAGGCTTTCCCTCCACATTCACGCTGCTTTACTTTTTGCTGATAAAAGATGGTTCGTTAAAAAACTAATTTCTTTAGCTTATGTTATATTTAAGAAAAAGGGTTTTTTTTCGCTTAAATGATCCGACAAACTAATCACCCGTGTTTAAGGGGTTTGTCAGAACTCAACTTGACTAAATTGATCAAATTAAGTGAGAGAGATTTGGCAGTATATATAATAAGTTAAATAATACGCAAATAGACTTTAGAGCCTGGGAAGGAGGTTTCTTTTTTAATGGCATACTTTTCTTTTGGAGCTATGCTCATCACTTCATATGAGGACTGGGTTTTTGGAACGAATTGGCTAACGAAATGTAGCATACTATACTCACTGAGTATGTCATTTTTAATGAATTAAACCTGCGACTGTGCGATAAAAGATTACTTTATCCAATTTATGTAAACGAGCTGTGTGCAAATATCTACTGTTTACAATCTGCAGAGATAAGGGGAAGTATTGGCGCTATAGAACATGCCATATTACGGACAGTATTGAAAATACCATTGAAAGTGTTAAAGCCGTCTCAGTCATTATGAGTCTACTTTTGGGGTACCGAATTGATGGACGATATGTCAAAACAAATTTAATACCATCTTTGTTAATCTACTCCTTCTGAACTAAAGTCTACTTTCTAATCATCATGATAAACCCATTGCCGGCTCACTACAGAGCACGGGTCTACTCTCAGTATGAGAAGGGTTTGGCCATAGTCCACCACGCTGGCCATGTGTGGATTGGCAGACTTCACACGCCTTTGAGAACATTATGGAGAACTCTCAGGTGTGCAGGTTTCCTCACGATGTTTTCCTTCACCGTTGAAGCAAGTGATATTTTAATTGCTTAAAAACGCACATAACTCCGAAAAGTTAGAGGTTTGTGCCCAGGTTCGAATCCCGACCTCTAATTAGAAGGCGGACGCCGTAACCACTGAGCTATCACTGCTTATTCTAGTAGGGGAGAGCAATGCTGATAATAGTGAGCTAAGACGTGCCTTGCTTTTAATAATTGTAAGACCCGATAGCTTTTAATAACATTTCGGCAAGCACCTTAATTGTTGTAACAACATTCTAATGTAATGAAGTTTTCTGGAATGTAGGTGAGGCTTTCCATTTATTAACGAACCAGTTTATTTATTAACAAATCATAACATGAAATTGGAACAAGTCACAAGTAAGTTCTATGATTGAGGTTTAATTAATCTATGCGTGAGTTTAACGTTTGGAGCATCATTGCAAGGTCGCCATTCTACACGAATAGGCTTATACACAGAAATACAGGTACCTATTGCAACGAATATGCTTCCGCTAAGAATTATTTTTCGTACATCTCCTTAGGGGGTAAAACGATTTAAAGCTGGTCTTACTACAAATAGGATTAATGGGTGTTTGTTAATATATATTGTTTGTTTTATTCTTTACCAAGAACTTAACTCTAAATTTAAAAAAGATATATAAAGATGATGATGATGATGATGAGATGAAGCGGTGATAGCCTAGTGGTTAGGGCGTCAGCTTTCTAACCTCTACACCTCTAATTTTTCGAAGTTATGTGCGTTTAAAAAAAAAATATCACTTGCTTCAACGGTGAAGGAAAACATCGTGAGGTAACCTGCACGCCTGAGAGTTCTCCATAATGTTCTCAAAGGCGTTTGAAGTCTGCCAATCCGCACATGGCCAAACCCTTCTCATATTGAGAGGAGACCCGCGCTCTGTAGTGGGCCGGTAATGGGTTGATCACGATGATATAAAGATTTATCTTAGAAGCCTCCTAGTATAAGAAGAAATGGACTAACAGAATGCTGGTAGGTAGGTACACAGATACATAAAAATATACAAATTCTATGTTCCTGTGGGATAGATTTTTTGATCAGGCCGATTTTCAAACATCAAATTCAACGCAACCGAAGTCTCAGGCAACAACTAGTGTAGTATTAATCGAAGAATACAAATACACGCAAACGTAAATGTACCGGGCGGTATCATCATATCATCTCGCGGTTATGTTTACGCTTGCGCAGTGACGGCGACGTCCCACAGTAGAGTTCAACGCGGGCGCGATCTTCTGCTCACTACTACAAAGTTAAATACTCTTACAACCCTCTGTGCTCTAATTTATAATAGTGGTATTGGCTGCCAACCTGCTTTACAGCAGTATAGCGGCTCCAACTCTGACTCCCTATTCTCAGAACACGACCAAATAAGACCGTTACTTACTAATAATAATGGTATATTTCAACGGTAGATAAACTTCATCTCTTGCCGTTCTCTTGCTGTTCCCAGATCATGCTGGATGATGTCTGTCCATCCAGTGGGTCAATTAGGTCCCAACAAAGTGTTAAAAACATGTATAACAAGCTTTAACGTGTCGTAAATTTTCCGCTTTACGTGATCTACCGAATACCGTCTGATCCCTCGACGTACCTTAACATACCAGAAGGTCCTAATTTTGCAGTGATATACGCATTAGCTTTAGAACGCGGCGGTCTTGTCCGGTGGGAGGCGTCGGCCGTGGCTAGTTACCACCGTACCGACAAAGACGTGTCGCCAAGCGATTTAGCGTTCCGACACGATGTCGCGTAGAAACCAAGGAGTTAGGAGTGTGGGTTTAACACTAACAGGTTAACCCGCTGCCATCCTAGTCTGCATCATCACTTACCACCAGGGCTAACTTGTAGTGTATTAAAAAAAAGCTGAAATAGCGAAGTTGAATTAGTGGAAAACGGCACGTAGCACGAATGACGTTGGAACCCAAGGTTCCGGCCGCTGACTGGAAGGCGCGCTGTTGGTGCATACACCACGAGACGTATTTAGTTATTTATACAATTGCATATTGAACAAAAGAAAGGAAAAGAAAAAAAATACATAATATAAAAGAAAAAGGCGACCTTATCGCTACAGGCTTATTTGACTGCTGGCAGTGATGTCGCCAGCGCTGGTCGTCCACCAGCGCGAGTGCTGGACAGTGTTCCAGGCGCGGTTCATTTACAAGCGGTCTCGCCGCACGGGCCAGAACACGCAGCTATTAAACTTTTGTTGCGCAGCTTTTTGTGAGGCGGCGCGGCGCGTACCTGCCTTCCCCGCCTTTACCTGCGCTCGGATCAGGGCAGGGCGCGCGCTGCGCACTACTAGACACGGCATCTCTTATCATTTTTTTTCGGACTGACTATTAGCTGTTCTAACCCTATTGGTTGCGACAGCGTAAACAGGCTGTTTGGCGAGCTTCTCTCCGTAGCTCTGCCAAAATCTCCCTTAATCATTACGTACTTTCCAATTGCAACAGGCGTCACTTTTACGTCGACGATATAAAATTTACAGATTATTTTTAGACAGAACTTGGCTTTTGCTATGAACGTGGTATTCAACTCAGAGAGTCCATAGCTTTTCATGCGTAGTTGACCCATAGGCCTCCCGTGTAGAAGTTCTGGCAGTATGCCTTTACCAACGTTATTCTTGAATTGAAGCAGGTTTTGCGTAAATCCATTGTATACAGTGGACATCGTGCTTATTTTATTATAATCCACGGCACTAGGTTTAGTTGTATGGTGTAATTAATATACATAAAAAAAATCCTCCATAATACGCGCTGTGCACGCAACGCTTGGGAACACCTTAGTGATATCAACATTACAACAAAACGGGATTTTATTTCTTTCATAATTCCTTTCAATCAAAGTGGATAAGCTTAATTCAATTTAATTAAGCTTTATATTCACTATAACAAAGATGTAACTAAGATTCTGATTTCCCGTGAGAATTAGAAATTTTTCCACTTTTAAATATATTAAATATTAAAAATATTTATTTTTCATTTCACCAAAAACACAGTTACAGTTTTACATATTCCGATGGTACCCACAATAGGTAATCCTGTCTCGTAGGTAAACTTGACTTCCACCTTCTTAGGGTTTATTTTCTTAGTTGATTTCAATGCCCTAGATGATTTAATTCATTTTCTAGTTCCGTATTTTCTGAGATTTCAATATTAGGCAAAATTTTGTAAGTTAGATATTTCATTTTTACATAAATATTTAAAACACAAACAAACTTGTCGGCATTTTGAGTGTACTAAATACAGTACAAGAATTAAATACCACCAACTTTTATAATACATATTTGTATTCAGTATCGCTAAGCACTAGCGTAACTGAAATTTAGTCGCGCATGGCTTATATTTATTTGCATTTTTAAAGACAATTTCAATGAATGTATTTCATACGTGCTTGAAATTCTACTTAGTGCTATGTTAATTCAATTATTAGCTAAATCTCAGGCTCATTTACAAATCATTAGTATTCTCTTCGTGTCTAAGTGAACCGGTTACAAGAATAGCCGCACTTCCTAGCTGACTTTTCACACTAAATTGTAAGCTTTTGAATAAAGGTGCTCGTTAAGCCCAATGTCTCAAAATACACTACACGCAACGTGTTTTATATTATGTTTATAAAAATAATAACATTTATATCTCAACAATAAAATATAATTTACATAAAAGAAAATAATTATCACAACGTACACTCTATTCCACTAATAGACTGATATTGATTTGCTGTGGTCCATTCCTCATCCACGAAGATATTTAGCAAATATTTACCAAACTTATATTTGTCATAATAATTATAATCAGTTCACCTTTTTATTACATCTACCTTTTTTAAGGAAAAATGTTCCTTATTTGAAGTCGGTTAAAAGTAAACGTAAACACTGCCACCTCTGAGCAGGCTCGGGTCTGTGGCTGCGCCCGCGCACCGTAGTCCGTAGAGGCTGGCCGGCCAGTACACGATGGAAGCTAGCCGCGGTCGGTTGTGGCCTCGCGAGTGATGTGGCAGCATGTTGGCCCGTGCCTTGTGTCTGTGGCTGTGCCTGAGCCTCGAGGGGGCGGGCGCCGCGCGGGGACAGCGCGTGCACCACTTAGTGCCTCCCCGGCATAAACACTCCGAGTTCGTCAAGGGGAAAAGTAAGCTCGTCGACTTTGCATCTCCTCGCCAGGATTGGCCCGGCCATGTCATTTGTGGATTCAACCAGCGACAGCGACAGTTTAGGCACGCCTGTTTTTGTGTACACTCGGGTGTTAATACACGCGAAATTACCAGTCGCATTCGCGACTTAAAGTGAATTTTGTGACCGTAAAGCAGTTCTGGTAACTCGCGTCGACTTGCGATTTGTATCTGGTGTTACTTAAAAGGTATGTTTGGAAATGTCGCTGTCGCGTTCGATAGTCAACTTTTAAGCAATTGTTCATAAGTAATTTGTATATCAACCAACTTCGTCGCGTTTGCGACTAAAAGTGACTCCAACAATACGCCTAGAAATAGTAAGTGCGACTTTAACAATGTTTGTATGGGCCGGCTAATACTCATAGTCTTACTACTATCGGCTTCACCGTAGAAGTTCACCTGTGAACCCTGTACTGCTCGTATAAGCAACAGCGCTCATTGTTGATAGAGCCACTGGCGATTTGTATGTAACTTTACTGTCGCGCTAACTGTCGCCGCCGCGGTCGCGAGCCAGAGTTAAACTCCCGCGCAAACTTTGGTGCCACAATGGACGAGCGTCGTAATTATTGGTTTTGAATGTACGGTGCCTACTCTCGCTCGTGCGTTCACAAATTCCAACTAAGCGAGTGTCAGTCAACGCCACTTATACTTAAACGCCATTCATTATTTGAGTATGGGCAAAATGCCGAATACCTAAAGTTTTTTTTATGAAATAAATTCCATACGTTTTTGGTGATGAATTCTAAAATATAGTCGCAGTCGCATCGCAAAATAAGTCCGATTTCATGTGAAACGATATTTAAAATTAAAGTCTTTCAGGTATCTATTGAGTAGATTTGTCTCGTCCAGTGAGAATACAAACACTTATGAAGTATCTTGATTGTACAAACGAAATGTCAAAAAACAGTTCAATTTAAAAAAGAGTCGTCCTATATCTAAGTTAATTTGTTTATGTAGTCTTTAATCATAGTTTAAGGTTTATTGTTTGATTGATCCAATTGGTTACATTCATTCATTGTTGCAAATCCTATTTTACAGCTTTCAAAGTTACAAAAAACAATTAGAACTGAACTTAATACAAAGCTATATCATGATGTCATAGACACAAGTTAAAAATTTGATTTTCTTCGATTATTTCCGTATGCTTTCTTATTAGGTATAAGTTTTATCAAATAATAATATCATCATCATTATTATTAGCGTATTACAGAACTCCGAGTTGAGGTCCAAGTCTCTACCGCGCTGTCCAAGTCCAAGTGCGTACTGGTGATTTTCTCCTCGACCGTGAAAACAAATAATATTTTTTATTATTTTTATTGCTGAGAACGTACAAAAATCCGAAAAATTAGAGACGCTTGCCGGGAGTCTTACGGAGTCTCTCCGAAAGTCAGATCTAATACTTAACCACTTGATTTCACATTATATGCATGTCAGTAAGTTAAGTAACTGTGCCTATTCCCCGCGTCGCTTAACGCTTAACTTATTGCTTAATGACGTCTCATGTGACAAGTCCCGCATTGCGATGTCGACAGCTTGGTTGCCCTCCACCTACGTACCAGTTTAAGATGATGTCAGTTGTATAGAAGGCCTGCTATAAGCCTGCGATCAACTTTTAAGGGGCTACCGGAAAGTTACGTTCATAAAAGCAATATCGTATTATGAAGTCGGCCAATATAGAAATGATAAAATTACTTGTTTACCTAGGTAAAGCTAGCTTTGGGACAGATTTCGGCCTTTATGAACTGCATATATGAATACAAATTACATTTATTTATAAAGACTACACTTCATATTTCTGAATAAATATTGACCAGTGTGAGGTAGTACTTGAGGGCATAACAAGGGAAAGTATTATTTGGTAGTAAGTTGTGTCTTTTTGTGTTCATTTTTATCTTAGGAATTACCAGAATTTTTTTTTTACTCAGATCACGTTCCAATACATGTTCTAAGGCCACCATTGGCGACAATATTTTATTTGCGAAGTATGTTATATAAATGGTATAAACATATATTATGCATGTAAAAAGTAACATTAAAGCAATAAACCTATATAGAATAACGAACCGTGCGCTAATCTCTTGATTAGAGTAAACATTGCTTATCTCAGGTTAACAAACGTTCAACAGTAAAGTATGTATGCTAGCAGGCAGGTACCTACACAACGGTTACGATACCGAGGGACGCGTTTAACAGAACGCCTCCTCTGTTAGAATTCATTGAATATTAACATTCAAACTCGAAACTTCTTTATACAAATAGCTCTGTATGTCATCATCATCATCATCATGATCAACCCATTACCGGCTCAATACAGAGCACGGGTCTCCTCTCAATATGAGAATGGTTTGGCCATAGTCCACCACGCTGGCCATGTGCGGATTGGCAGACTTCACACGACTTTGAGAACATAATGGAGAACTCTCAGGTGTGCAGGTTTCCTCGCGATGTTCTCCTTCACCGTTGAAGCAAGTAATATTTTAATTTTGAATGTGCTCTTTATGTGTACCTCCATATTTCTGCCATCATTTCAAATTGATGGTAATTACTTAAAACTTAATTTAAAACTTAAACTTTGACAGTTTATAACGCACCCTGGTTGGTCCTGGTATATGGCCACAACAGACTTAGCTGGATATAGTTTTCAATTCATAATTTGTTCAATGCAATTGCTCGTTGATAACGGATTAAAATCAATGTTAACTTTACCAGGTACATGCTCATATAAGACAAGGAAATATTAATAAATCCGCACACATCATAATATATACAAAGATACAGCTTATTAGGTTTATTGTGTTTATATTTACATAAGCCCATAAGATATCTTGAAAAGATTTTTAAAAAAGCACAAACTCTATTTTTTTCTTACATCTCCATCGATATTAAGAGGACTAGAAGAGAGATTGTTTTGAGAGGCATTTAATTTTTTTGGTGGATGGTAAAGTTTTATATTAAATACAAGTAGTATTTAGGTACTATAAAACTTAACCATAATTAATAATTTGTAATACACACAGACACATTGGGCTTCTACATGAGATTGAAAAGTTCTCGATCTCGAGAGCGAAGTTTTACGTTCTTTGCTGCAACCCTTTGTGATAGTTCTGTTTTTTTATTGGATATGATTTTACGACGCCACGGCATAGGGGCTCGGTTCGACCTGAACAATTGCCGTCTTATATTGTTAGCGAAGACAATCACCAGCCTTTGTGGACGCTTCTTAAGGCTCAGTATACATAGGTTCCGACATAATTCGCCTTAAAGACGGGAAATATTCACTTAAATTCGATATAAATAAAATCTCTTCACAAACACTACATTGTTTAATAAAACGTCAATGGTACAGTGATAAAATCAAATTTTATATATTTATGTATGAAAGGATTCGTCCTGATTGGCAACTTGGTAAAGGCACAGGCTTGATGTGGGTGATATTTGGCATACAGATAGATATTATATCGTAGGTTGGGTCATTTCCTTGTCATTTCTAAACCATCAACATTGTACTTGCGTATAAACAAATATCTGTTTATATAGTTGATGCCTTGGAACACTCGATCGAAGCGAAAATTAAATGTATTGTCAGTAAATCCTTAATAGTATAAATGTGAATGTAGGGATGTTTGTTACAGTTTCACACACAAAAACCAATTTATCGATAATAATGAAACTTTTTACACATATTCTTAGAGGCATTAGAAGTAATATAGGATACTTTTTACATATTTAAAAAAAATGCGTAATGTCCAAATAAATGGTTTGTTAAAATTAAGTTATCTAATCGATTCATTTCTATTGTAATGATCACTGATACTTAATGTGTCTTCAATGCGAGCGAAGCCGTGGGTATAAGATAGTACTCTACAAAGTTCTCCTGGCATATATATATTTTCGGCTACTTTTAACGTTACATGAGTTTTATACGCGTTCGATAAGAAGCTTCATTTAATAGTGTGTATACCGAGCCTAAGACGAAGAGAGATGTAGGTAGGTACGTGGGTGTACGCAGGGCTTAAACCGATTTACACAACTGCACACACACTCACACATATTAAGAACACTCCAAAATGAAAGTAAATATTCGTTGTGTAACCAAGTAAGTTTCGTCGCTCGATGACCGCAAACTCAGCTGCCTTGCTATGCCTGTCTCTCCTTGAAAACTCCAGTTTATTCGAGACAAACTCAACTTCATCACAACATGATCACACTATTCTCGGCTCACTACAGAGCACGGGTCTCCTCTCAATATGAGAAGGGTTTGGCCATAGTCCACCACGCTGGCCATGTGCGGATTGGCAGACTTCATACGCCTTTGAGAACATTATGGTGAACTCTCAGACGTGCACCATAATGTTCTCAAAGGCGTAAGACCTAACCTAACAATGTTTTTCTTCACCGTTGAAGCAAGTGATATTTTAATTGCCTAAAAACGCACATAACTCCGAAAAGTTAGAGGTGCGTGCCCGGGTTCGAACCGCCGACCTCTGATTAGGAGGCTGACGTCCTAACCACTAGGCTATCACAGCTATAGCTCTACGCAACTAGCATCAGATCTAGATTATTAGAGCTCAATATTTTAAGCATTTCACGAAACACTTCACTATCAACACTAGCCTGCCATTGCCTCACGCAGGCTTCTCTCATGTTGGATAAAGGGCTTAGGGGGTAATTGAATTAGCTGTACCACGTTGCTCCAATACGGATTGTCCGATATATACAAGATAGTTTTTTACATACACCTTGTAGCTTTCATTAGAATGTATACAAGAAAGCTATAGCAAGCGTCTTCTTGGAAATTTATTTACGCCATTTTAGAAATACGAATACTTGCGTTATTAATATACCAAAGATTTGATTTTACAGAACACGTATGTCGTGGCATCGTGCAGATTTGTATGTCTTGTGGGTTTTGTTCGTATGTTTTTTCGCACACTTATTATATATTACGTATTCCTACCCGCTATTCCAGGTCATTTCTGCCACGCACCTGCAAATTGTGGAACCAGCTTCCATCTTCTGTGTTCCCTAATGGTTATAATATGGGGATCTTCAAAGGGCGGATTAACAAATTGCTCTAGGGCCAGCAACGTATTGGCGGTTCCTCTGGTGCTGCGAATGTTCATGGGCGGCGGTAATCACTTACCATCGGGTGACCCGCCTGCTCGTTTGCTCGCTATGTATATAAAAAAAAACTTATAAATAGGTCCCGGATGGAAACTAGGCAGGAGCAATTTTACAACAGGTTAGCCGCACAACCAGTTGGCATTAATTTTTTAGCTTATCTGAATATCAGAATCAACATTGAGTACCTACCTTTCTAGGAATGATGATGATTAGGAGCCATTGCAACAAACATCGTTCAAACAAAAGGCATATTGTTATGAGTTTTCGTAGAAATTAAATTATTAATTTAACGAAGCCGAGCTTGGTCGCTGTACCCACAATTGGTTACTTGACGCCGATACGTTTTTGTGTGGGCTCTGAAAGCTCTATTGTTTTTTTTTATTAATATTATTGTTCCTGTAACTTTGGTATGCGTCCGGAAAGTCCGCACACAGATGATTCTTCCAAAGTTTTTAGCTGGCTTCGTCTCGGAAGAATCTGCAATCCGATAGAGACACTACAAACTGACAAACTTTAATACTTCTCAAAAATGCTTATAAAGAAAAAACATTCCCTCTCCTAATATTAAAAATGCCCGCAGCTTTGTTAAGGCCGTCTTTTTCGTGTTACTTTCATTAAAATTAATAACCTCTGTGTTGCCATATCCAACACTATGTTTAATTCCAACCGATAGGCGTCCAATGATTTGAGTTGTGCACCGATAGACCAGCCAATCAGTAAGTCTCCTTCCTTTTTAAATACAGATAAGTTTTAAAACCTCGTTTTCCTAGGAATTTGCAATGAGACAAAGATATTTCGTTGCAGTAGAAAATAGCAATCGACTATTTTCAGTACTTCTCTGTTTCAATTTCGTCAGATCGGTCCTTGCAAAGCAAGCAAGCATATACACCACACATACATACGCATTTACAATATTAGCGTGGATTACGCGAGAACACAAATTGGTCATTCAGTTACACAAATACCATTATCGCAAACTAGTTTTACATGTTCGTAAAGTTGATGTTACGTAAAAAGAACGTGGACGTTACGCCTCTGCGGGAATAATTTATACAATTACATATAAATAAGTGTGATGATAATGATGATGGAAGACCTGTAGTCTAGTGGTGGGACATCCGCCTTATAATCAGAGGCTGGGGGTTCGAACCCGGGCAAGAACATCTATCTATAAAAAAGCTTGGGTGTGAATTGCTCTATCTCCATAGGTACTATAGTTTTTTTATTCATTATGTGAGATGGTGATAACGAAAAAAAAGAAAAACCCCGGCTAAGTTTGTTGTGGGCTTATTCTTAGACCGGGGCGCGTTTGGAACCCTCATAGCTTTAGTTTTAAGTTTACGAATATAGTTATCACCATGAAATAACTACTATGTAAATTATTGACGCGTCAAAAGTGCCTTTTTAAGGACTATTTGAATAAAGATTAATTTGAATTTGAATTTATCTTTCGGAGTTATGTGCGTTTTTAAGCAATCAAAATATCACTTAATTCAAAGGTGAAAGAAAACATCGTAAGGAAACCTGCATGCCTGAGAGTTCTCCATAATGTTCTCAAAGGCGTGTGAAATCTGCCAATCCGCACATGGCCAGCGTGGTGGACTGTGGCCAACCGTTTCTCATATTGAGAGGAGACCCGTGCTCTGTAGTGCTTGGTCAGTAGGGTGGTAACTAGCCACGGCCGAAGCCTCCCACCAGTCTAGTTAGAGTTCGAGTCTAGTACTCGAGCCGGGAATCGAATCCAGGACCTCCATTTTTACACTCCGGGACTTACATGACCAAAGCGCTCAACATCGCACCAGTTAGGTCGTCAGATCGTCAGTTGAAAATTAAAGCGTGTATTTTTCGGTACTTGTTGCTCGGCCTTGTTAAAGCTCGTTGGTACTATGTTGTATTTCAAATTGCAACGTACATTCAATCCAACTACTTGTATATTTGTAATTGTTTTATAATTTCGCATAAAAAGATAAGTAAACAGTGCACGCCTCAGGGCGATACATGGCCGTATTTTGGTTCGTAGCCGCAGAAATAATAGCAGAATCGTACTTGGTTATATTGGAAATAAATGAATCGTATGGTTTTTTTTATACACTACAAGTCAGCCCTTGACGGCTATCTCACCTGGTGGTAAGTGATGAAGCTGTCTAGGATGGTAGCGGTCTGACCTGTTAGAAGTATGGTAAACCCACGCTCCTAGTCGGTTTCTACGCGACATCGTGCCGGAACGCTAAATCGCTTGGAGACACGTCTTTGTCGGTAGGGTGGTAACTAGCCACGGCCGAAGCCTTCCACCAGACCAGACTCGAGCCGGGAATCGAACCCAGGACCTCCAACTTTTAAAATGCGACAGCGCACACACTGCGCCACGGAGGTCGTCAAATGTGATAAAAATATGTACTCAAAACCTATCCACCTTGGCACAATAACTACAGCGTGCAATAAGTAATCCGTAGCAATAAATACCGGTGCTCGATTGGCGGTTCGTGCAGTATAGGTACACTGGGTACCTTATTGCTTACACTTATGCTGCGCCTCCCACCAGTTTTCCTTATACGGGCAATAAAAATAATTTATAGCCGCAGCCGCAGGTACGTAGTTTTCCTGCAGCAGTTCTAAGTCACATTACGTACCTACCCATTACTTAAAATGACATACCTAACTAGTAAAGGCCAAATGAATCTCAAAACGTCACTTAATAGGCACTTGATGGTACTATAATAGTATAAGCACGTGAGTAAACGTGTACTAGCAGCATGTTGTCGGTTAGCGATTGCCGTTATCATCATTACCTCACAATCATGTTGAGTATGAGTTAAAGGAAAAAATTAATGAACAACTCATTGGAATGTAATGAAACCATCATTATCAACCCATTACCGAACCACTACAGGACGCGGGTCGCCTCTGAAAGGCCACCACACTTGCCAAGTGTGGATTGGTAAACGCGTTTGGGAAAACTCTCATGCGCAGGGTTCTTCACGATATTTTTCTACGCACATAACTTCGAAGAGTTAAATGTACGATACGGGCATACAAATCAGTCCTTTGACCAAAATAGCTGTCAATTCAAAAACTATTAATTTAATTATGTTTGTTATTATTAGTATCGCATTATTATTTCTATCGCACATACGGGGGTGAGGGGGGACACCTCCAATTTCCGAGCTCTACCGGAGAACTATTTCTATAAGTTATATGCTCAGATGAAATAGATGAGGCCATGATACAGTTAGGAACGTACAAGTGAGAAGCGAATATATGAACGAAAATTGAAACAAATCATCATTTGTTTTGTCTAATACAGCTGCTCACTACATTTCTTTTGTCTAGTATAGCTGCTTTTAAAAGTAAGCCAAACCAAAGCCATGTTACTGAGAAATTGACTTGTAACAGTATTTCTGTGATTTAATTTTAGCAGTTTCAGCAATACGTATGGTATTTTTTTTTGTTTCTAGTCACATTTGTGGAAAAGTTTGCATAATAACAAAACTGAAGTGGTGTATTGCTGTTTCATTTGCATCAAACGGTGGCTTTATCTATTTGAATTTCATCTGGGGTATTTAGGTAATACTCGACGAAAACCGTACCTATAATGACAGTCGAGATCACAACGGCCTGAAATGTTAAATAGTTGTGCGTTCACAACTTCAGGACTCTCAACTTAAATAACTTTGAATATAAATGAACAGTCCAATTTTAATTAACATATACCTGTTACATGCCTACTTAAGAATCAATCACGTATTATAATGAGATGCGGGATTCTGTAAGTCACAAGAGTTTTTTGACCCGAAAAGTTTGGTGTTAAGTGTCCAATGTCGAAATCATATAGCAGTAACCGGTAATGCACCTGACTCGACTAACGAATCTCAAGTAGGCATCTACGGCTACGCTCGAATTTTCACCTTAATGAGTCTAAAGGAAAAGTTATTATAGACAAAGATAGTAGACTTTGCGTAGAGGTGGCATGAGAGCGTTATGCCTAAGGTTTGTCCACCATTTGATTGTCAAAGCGCGCCAAATAATGCCCACATCAAAATGTGTGGCCAAACAGCTTTGAAATTTGGTATGCTGGTCACCTATGCTATGGAATAGGACATGTACTTTCTATACCGATCTCGTAAAAAATTGTTAAAGAGCGAAGGTTTAGACCCCATTTCTTGCAGACGAGTCGTAGACATAAGCTGAAATTTTTCCCTTAGGAAAAACATAAATAATTTGTAAATAATCTAGTTGTTCTTTTATAACATTCCAAATTTCCGCCCGCGACTTCGACCGCGTGTAATTCGGTTAGCACGCTCTAAACGCGTTTTCCCGTAGGAATAAGATGTTTTTCCGCGATAAAAACTAGCCTAGCCTAGCCTTTTCTGACTAAAAACTATCCTTATAATCCATTATCAATATACTCCTAGCATCTTACAGTTTTAATAGTTTCTCAATTAAAAACAAATATAGAGTGAGAGATATTTTTTACTGCGGGACCCTATAAATAACACGAGTATTATTTTTAAATTCATTACAACTGCAAACTAAGTTTAGGTATATTTAATAATTAAAAACCAGCTGACGGGAACAAGATATTAATATTATTAGTACCTGCCTTATAGTTTTATAGTACTCTATACCCAGGTATACCTAGGCTGAGAGCGATTGATTGATTTATTTTGTGTAAATTTACATCGAGGTATAGTGTCTTTAGGAACTGTCAAATAGATAGCTAGTGAAAAGACCGCTTATTTTACATGCCATGCCATGTTGTGTTTATTTTGTCTGTATTTTGCATTAAATAAGAGTCTAATCATTTATTAAATCATTCGTACCTACTTATTACTATAAACGGTAGTCTCCGCACTCTATTAAATATTTATTATAACGTTTCATTGAATTTACGTCACGTGGTTTACAAATATTACTTTTTTATTCCCTTGCAAGTATCTTACGTATAATATTTTTGTCCATAACAATATTAAAGTGCTATTAAATCTTTATCTGCTCATGATAAAGGCACTAGTTGTTGTAATATATGTAAGATGTACCATAATTAATAAAAAATGGGTTTAAAAATTTAAAGATATGGGTATGAGTTTTCCGTTGACAAATTATTCTTTGAAAACAAGACCAGTAAAAAAATATATATTGGAGGTAAAATTGATTATCAATACACTCATTTCCCGTTTTGATCTGTAAACAGTTACGTTCTGTAATGGTTAAACACAAAACCGAACAAAATCAAATCAATAATATAATTCTGTGAACATCTCGATTAACCGGTTATTAAATATATCACAATTGGCATCAGTGTAAAAATTGTTACAATTACTGATTAATTGTTTTTTTTTTCGTAACCGCATCATTAACAAACTGTTAAATTAGCAAACGAGCGTTTGGGCATAAGGCACTTTTTATTACTAAACTTTTTATAATTGCTAAAAAATAGGCAAATTAAACAAATAAAATTCATTCACATCATACGTTTTATTGTGTTAACTATATTACTTACATTAGGTAGAGATAAGTCACGATTTTTTAAACTCGGCCTGGTTTAGGAAGAAGGCAAAGCAATTGAAGTCGGTTATATTTAAGTTGTCAATAAATATTTAATAATTATTTAATTAAGAAGCGGTGATAGCCCAGTGGTTAGGGCGTCAGCCTCCTAATCAGAGGTCGGCGGTTCGAATCCAGACACGCACCTCTAACTTTTCTGAGTTATGTGCGTTTTTAAACAATTTAAATATCACTTGCTTCAACGGTGAAGGAAAACATCGTGAGGAAACCTGCACGTCTGAGAGTTCTCCATAATGTTCTCAAAGGCGTGTGAAGTCTGCCAATCCGCACATGGCCATCGTGGTGGACTATGGCCAAAACCCTTCTCATATTGAGAGGAGACCCGTGCTCTGTAATGAGCCGGTAATGGGTTGATCATGATGATGATGATGATTTAATAATTTACGCATTTATTTGCGCCCTGGCTCTCGGGCTATAATTTCAACGGACTTTTAATAATCTTGACGAAGAATGTTAATAGGTGCGAGTGTCATCAATGAAATTTGTAAGAATTATTAGCATATCTTGTTATACTCATTAATACAAGACTGCGCGCGCTCCTCAGCTCTATGGACGTTTCCAGAACACTTCTAGTAGGCTTATCAGCTAGTATTAGCAACGCGATAAATAAAATCTCGATTTTAATTACCTAAACCTTGATTAGAGGCTGGAGAAGCGAAGATGAATGACGAAAACGGTGCATTCCTATGAACAGTCTTATGAGTCATTATCCTCAACAGATATCCCAGTTCTAAGTGCAGACCTGCCATCTCCTAGGGAAGGGGGGATTTAGAATGAGCCCCTACTCCCTGCTTCAACTTCTTTGGCGGGCTGTAATAATAAGTTGTAATTCCAATCGTATGACATGCGTTAGTAATAGTTAAAGACCGTTGCCAAGTTAATCTACCAGCGACGTTGTCTTTCCAGCGTGTGGTTTTTTGCTAGACAAGAAATGAATAGAAAAGGAACACGTTTACCCACTCTAACAGATGAATATAGAGCTTACGCCAACAACCAACGCCTAATTTAAGGGCCTTTTGGCGATCTCAAACAAACTATAATGTATGCTTAATAGGACCCTTTTATTTTGAATTCTGAAATTTATCCGCGGTGATAGCCTAGTGGTTAGGGCGTCAGCCTCCTAATAAGAGGTCGGCGGTTCGAATCCGGGCACGCACCTCTAACTTTTCGGAGTTATGTGTGTTTTAAAAAAAATTAAAATATCACTCGCTTCAACGGTGAAGGAAAACATCGTGAGGAAACCTGCACGCCTGAGAGTTGTCCATAATGTTCTCTAAGGCGTGTGAAGTCTGCCAATCCGCAAATGGCCAGCGTGGTGGACTATGGCCGAACCCTTCTCATATTGAGAGGAGACCCGTGCTCTGTAGTGAGCCGGCAATGGGTTGATCATGATGATGATGATGATGAATTTGAATTCAGTATGAATTATCTTAACATAAGTCTTAACTTAACTTTATACCTTAGTTTGATTTCGGCTACACGGTCAATTTGAACCAGAGTTCAAGTCCCGAGTTAGCCACAATGACGGATTGTAGTGAAAGGCCGAGTACTGTAGCAACGCAGCAACGAAATGTTAGTGGATCAAAACTGGTTCCAACACCGCAGAATGCGACCGCGGTTCAGCTACCATACAGTTTGCCCGCTCGTGGATATCAGATGTAACCGGCTTGCTTGTGTAGAAGCCCTTATTGAACTATGTACATACGCAAAAGTTTTCTTTCTCAGGAGGGTTTACAAACCACGCTCGGAGCATAGACCCACCACGAAGTTTCTATTCCTAAAAAAGCTAAGCGAGTAAAAGATATTGGATTACAGTAATATTGAATATATAAGGTGATTTAAATTAGTTAATCTGAAATTAACTTCTACTAAAGTGAATAACTTTTCGCGGAAAAAGTTTAACTTACACTTGATCTCTATTGGGCGAAATTAATAACGTATCTGCGATACAAATCTTAAAATTATTGGTACAATTTTACTAAGCAATGTATTCAATTGGTATATGGTGAGATATATTAAATACTTAAGGCTTACAACGCGAACGCTTGACACTATGCGTTCATTAAATAATAATTTCATTACTTTGAAATAAAGTGCAGTTTTTGTACAAACATAGTTTTAATTTTTGCTTGCTGGTACACATAAAACACACACACACACACACACACACGCGTGCGCACACACACGCACACACACGCGCGCGCATACACACAACTATTAATGTGTTCTTTAAGCATATATATTTCCCTTTCATCATTAATTTTTATAAGGAAATCCCCGGAGGTGGGCGTTAATGTCTGTGACACAGTTTTTCAACTAATACAGATGTTATCGTTCATTAAATTTAAGATTCCTCTGTAACTTTGATACACAATAAAGAATTTTTCATTTTTTCATTTTCATTTCTGAACTGTACTGTCGCTAAGCTGCGACGTCAGAGTGGACCAAGACAAACCAGTCGTCTGGCCGACACAGCGAGTTGACTGATCGACTCTACACTCGCACGACTTCTAAACATCGCGACAAAAAACTACAGACCCACAACTCCGTAGAAATGCGACTCCTAAAAGCGTACGGCTCACTTACACATCGTGTATAAAAGTTCAGTTTATATAAAACGTAAGCTTGTAGAAAAGTCCTACTATAGTGTAAAGGATTACGTAAATGATTAACAAGCATGGGTGTGAAATATTGCTCTAATAAGATAGCTCTTAATATAATTTTGCCTGGCTAAGTTTGCTGTGGGCTTCTTCTTAGACCGGGGCGCGTTTGGAACCCTCATAGCTTTAGTTTTAAGTTTACGAATGTAGTTATCACCATCAAATCACTACTTTGTAAATTATTGACGTGTCAAAAGCGCCTTTTAAAGGACTATTTGAATAAAGATTATTTGAATTTGAATTTAAAATTATACTTTTTACAACGAACTACGGAATTACGGCTTTGAAATGTTCCTCTAATTAAACGAAAGCTTAGTGAATAATTCTAATATCATTTTCTCGTCCCATTTGCGAGGTAAGACCGATAAATGGGCAGGCATAATCTCATGGCGCGCATCTTAGCCCTAAAAGATTCAGGGTAAACAAACGTAAAAGGATGTGATGACTAGCAGACAGACTGATTGATTGATAATACACAGAACCACTGGCCAGAACGACCTGAAATTTGGCTAAATAGATAAATTTGGATTAAAGTCTGTCAGTGCTTAAATAAGAACCAGGAGAACGACAATCTTATAGTGTACGAAGCAGCGCGTAAAAGCTAGGTTTTATTTTAAGCTAGGTGACGTCATAAATATAATGTCATGGCGCGCATCCTAGCCCTTTTTTTTCCCCCCGTGGTGGAAAAGCTTTATGGCTACCTCCGTCCGTTGGGCAAGACGGAAGTTATGTGGGACTCCCCCCACATAACTTCCGTGAGGTATACCCGAACTAAAAACCACCACAGCATGTCCCACTCGCTGGATTTGCTGAACACCTGGGGAACCCATGTATTCTTCCCGGACAACGCATCCTAGCCCTAAAAGATTCAGGGTAAACAAACGTTTCTCTATATTTGATGCCCATACAGCTTTAGACTTATTTTATGAAATAACCACAAATATCTATCACCAATCACCTCGAAGTAAGAAAGAAGTGTTTCGAAGCTATGTGTTATTACTTAGGATCTATAATACGTGCTTAAAAATTAAAGTATACCTTGTACCAGATGACACGTTACACCCCATCGAACAGCTCTTAAAACAATTTCTTGAAAGTTGCTAGACACCACATTTGTTATTGAGGATGTAATGGTGCTCCTACTCTATTGACTCAAACGCTAAAGCCTTCGAGAGGTAACCAAACAATGACCGACAATGCATCTTCCCAAGTAGCTCTGGTATCGCAAACTATTAACTACCTCTGCTAAAAGGTCATAAGGACGTAGTTCACATCCACAGTTTCAGGGAAGTACTGATTAAACTAACTCGAACTTTACTATTTAGTTCAAAGTCACCCTTAGTCGAGGTCTGAGCCGCACAGGCGGCGTTCCTGGTTGGTTTATATTATCGCTCGTATTATCGTTGCTACATACTCTGGTTAGGTTAGGTTACAGACGATCGCTAAAGTTTCTATTTAGCAGTTACGAACGCTCTTAATGTATAACAACACAAATAATTGATTGTATTTGAGAGAAAAATGAAAATTAAGCTCAACTCATTGTGTAGATCGTCAAATTAACTGTTTCAATCCAGGTTTGAACTGTATTATGTCGCGTCACGTGGCCCGCATAGCTCGGAGGCAGCGAGCGCGTCGCCACATCAATACTATCGGCCGTGTCATCGGGTGCAACTGGGTCGACCGGACACCGGATTTCTACTGCCCACACAATGGACCCAAAAACAGATGTCGAGCTTTGGCCGCACTTTACACGATTTTAAAACGGCGCAGTTTTCTGGATCAGCTATTGAACGTTCAAAGAGTAAAATATGAAAAACGAAACTAACAACATATACATATATAGTATTTACGCCTATTGAACGGGAACCATGGAACGCTGGACCTTACCAATAGGAAGAACTTCCAAGCCAGTGCTGGTCCAACCATTCATCTTGGGAATCTTGAACCTTTCACCGATAGCGCTTGTATATGAAAACATCGATAGTGCAATGCAGGATTCACTTGTATACGTGTGGCGCCATCTAGTATGGTGATGTGTAAACCGCTACACCATTAAACATAATTCTATCTTATAGGAGAGCAAGATGAAGTGGAGATCTACCCAGACTACCCACATTGCTACTGTGATTTGGAAACATGCGATTTAACGGTTATTAGTCTCTGATACTTACGTACAAGAACATTTTCTTTCTTTCCATTTCTTCTTGCCTCGTCAAGCCAGAACCATCTGCTATACAAGAAGTGAATTGATGCAATGCTATACAGGAAACATCTGCTGCAATGGGTCCGCAGCCGCCCAGTGCGCGAGGTACCTTCGGTGACATTTGAAAGGCTGCGATCACACGTGGGAGGCGCCACGGCCAAATAATAAAGCCGTAAATATACATACAAATGTGATCGGACAGAATTTTAAGTTTATTAAAAAATCCATTTACTTCTGACCTTGTACCATAGTTATTAAGTACAATTATTTACATTGGATGAGTGTTCGAAGATTCCGAAAGTACATAATCGAATACTTGCATACAACTACTTGGATTTATTTCTTAATCTGAGCGGGTGTACCATAGTTTATAATCAAGAATCGCTTAAGGTTTCCAGAGCGCCCAGAACGACCTAAACTTTGGCTAATAAAGGAGCCTAATTTGGCTTCGGCTAATAAAGGAGATAAATTAGGATTAATAGGATTGTCAGTTCTTAAATAAGAACCAGGAGAACGACAAACTTATTGTGAGCGAAGCAGCGCGCAAAAGCTAGCTTTTATTTTAAGCTAGGTGACGTCATAAAGATAAGATCTCTCAAAAATTTCAAAGCTGTTTGAGAACGTAAGCTTAAATAGAAATCCCATTATAACATGAAGGATTACATGATTAAAAGCTTGGCTATGAATAGTTTCGCGAGACAGACTTAGCTTTAAGTGACCATGTAAGAAGTGATTATAAAAATAATACCCGGCTTTTCGACCAGGGCAAGTGTAAAACCCTCAAAGCTTAATTTCAAGTTTATCAAATCAAAATCTTAGATAGCTTTATTCAGGTAAAACATGTAGGCATATATGATGCGTTCATGCATATATTAAATTGTACGTTATTTTAATTCGTGAGGTTAAAACTACAAAGATGATTTCAAATACGCCCATACCTATCATTCTAAAGAAAAGCCCTAGTTACACCAATCCCTATTATTTTCTTCCGTGATCGTCATTTTCGAATAAAACAAAAATTATAAAGTGTCTATAAATAAATCCTCAATCAGAACAAAGAAACGTTCTCGTTAAAATGACACACAATACTTTTCGAATTGAGTTAAAAACAATGTACCTAGTGAGTGTCACTAACGTGAAAGTTAAGTTTAAGATTTGAGGTCTCAGCCATCCATGGTTCTATAAAGCTTGCTTAGATAACGAGAAAAAGTTCTTCTTGACATAAATCTGTATCATTTTAACATTCAATGAACGCTCTTTAGAATTAAACCATTCTTCGGGGCGAACCTCTACGTAGTCACAATACACATTCGTCAGCACCACGAATACCGAGGCAAGGGCCTTGAGAAAGTAGGTATCTCAAATTAGCGCATTCGCCATAATAACAAGTTCTCGCTCAGACAATTTGCGATCCGTACGTAGGTTATAGCTGAAGATATAGACGAACTGTTACACCGGTATAACTGACCAACGTGGGGACCTGACTGATTCCACAGTCACAGTCAAACTTTTCTTCGTCCACAAAAGTAAATGGCCATCCATCTATACACTTATTTTATAAGTAATATAAAGAGCGCTCAAACATCCCGCTGCCAATAGTGCCGATCGTAAGGAAATGTTTTTAAATAAAGCGGTGAAGAGGTATACCTCGGCTGTAAAATATATAGTAATTTTAGTAAACTAGGTAACTTAACTTCTACTAATTAAGAAAATTAAAGGAAGTTAGTCTTCAAAAATATGTTGAAATGTATGCAGTTTTTCGTATTTTCGGGTGCGCATAAGCTGATAAAGATGATGCATATTTTTAGATGCTAGTACGGAAATATGCAATATCAACCCCTGATGTCAGAAAGCATATTCCGCCGGCGTCGGTACGGTTAGCATAGCAGCGTATACAGTTGGAACTCCTAATGTAATTCTCTTCAGCGAGTTGTGCTATCGAGATCTGCGAGCGCGGTGCGTGCGCTGTATTATTATGAACTAGGAGGTGCAGGCTACGACCGCGGCTATTTGCCACCTGACTGGCAGACATACAAAGGCGTGTCGCCAAGCGATTTAGCGTTCCGGCACGATGTCGTGTAGAAACCAATTAGGAGTATGGCTTTCTTTACCATAACCCCTAACAGGTTAGCCCGCTACCATCTTAGACTGCATCATCACTTACCATCAGGTGAGATTGCCGTCAAGGGCTAATTTGTAGTGGATAAAAAAATAAATAAAAAATTTAGCGTTTCGCAATGATACCGAGTAGGACCGACATGGAGGATGTTCACTTTCTTTTTTTTTTTCATTTTTCGAAAGGACAGTTGCAGATAACCATATTAGTTAATTCTGCGTCTATGATATATAATTGAAGCCTGCGTCAAGCATCAAGCTCAGCCTGAGAGAAGAGCACTTGAGCTCGGCGACATCTGGGGAACGTCCCCCTAAGGGCGTCTCCTGTGAGACTCGGACCTCGACTCGGTGACGTTCGGACATGTTGGGTTTGTTATAATATACTGGGATATAAGACCGAGCGTCCCAAAGAACGTGGATGAGACCCACGTTCGGATGACGTCAGATATCGGGGACCTCGTCTCATGTGGTCATCAGATTCGTCAAAAACGTTTTATGGTCGCCTCTTGCATAGAGGTGCGTTCGGGTATAGTTGGACCCAAGCCAGACCCAACCCAATCCAAGCCTCTAGTAGTTGAGAACTACTAGAGGCTTGGGTTGGCTGTCGGGCTGCCAGATGTTCACGGGCGACAGTAATCATTTAACATCAGGTGACCCAAATGCTCGTTTGCCCCCGAAGTTATATTTTAAAATGACTTGCAGTGAAATAGTGTTGCAGTTATATTTTGAAAACGATGCGAAGAGTAGTAAGCTCACGTTATCTTCGGCAATTAAGTACACTTCAGTCTACACCTGTGGATTACTTCGGCTTCGCGCTAGTTTATCAGTATTTAATTCTTTAATATTATTCGCGTAAGTACTTAAGAGATTCCTTGGCATTTATTCAACGAGTGCCTTTTACTACCTCCATAGCGAGTATAAGCAGTATGTAACAATAAACTCAAATAATTTACCTGCGTCTCGAAACAAAAACACATATCGGGTGACTGCAGGCGCGCAGGCGCACCAACAATGCACAAAAAACCCTTTGTTAAAAATGCAGGTAAAATCTCAATAGTACTACCTACCTACTTTACCACTTGTTGGAAACACTTTTGAGTGTACAACCGTGCTCTCGGCTATATAATACGTAGTATTTAACCGAGATTAACGTTGAACTTTTTATTGCTACTTTTGTTACACATAAAATATATCCATCCATATAATATATTATAATATATAATCCATAAAAGTCTTATCTGGATATGCTGGTAGTAAAACATTTGTTTAATTTTTTTAAAACATTTCCATCCCAATATAAATAAACGATGTATCATAGCGGTCTATTATTTATTGTTTTTATTTAAATTTAGTATAGAGACATGCAATGTTCGAATACTTTACATTTAATGGTAAAAATGGATTGAAAATAGTTCTGAGATATATGTAAGTTCTTCATATTTTTACTCTCAGTGGTTTTGGTCTGATAGTTTCACTGTGCTCTCTTTTGTAATTATGGTGCTGCGTTCTAGTAGATCAATATTAGCTAGAAATCGCTTAGAGAGTTTGAGCGATCTCTCCGAAAGTTGGATAATCTCCAGGCAACAATAAAAGCCGCTCTTTGAATAACAAAGCATCGTAGGCTGTTGTCTTAGTGAGATCGCGAATAGCGGTGATGCGTGTACTTCGTAGTAGGGAGCTGGCTGCAACTAGCCCGCCCACTCGCGTTCTCTCGCAGCCTCGTCGCCTCCTACCAGAGTTATGACTGTTCAGTTTATAATATAGTTGCTAGTTAGTTTGTGTACAGTACAATACTCTAACTCTCATTAAGCCCGACTCATACATTTATGAGGTTATTTGTTGTTAGTCCTTGACTGCAATCTTACCTGGTGGTAGCTTGCTAACCTGTTAGGGGTATGACAATTATCTGTATCAATAATCGGTTTCTGCGCGGCATCGTACCGGAGCGCTATATATCCCTTAAATATAGCGCTCCGGTACGATATAGGATAGCGGAGACCCCCAATTATGACAGTACAGCGAGTAAGTAAATTGTTACGATTACAAATGTGATCATCACCATCTTGTTTTTATTTCGCCATAAATTTTAAAAGCTTAACCATAAGTTTATTGTAATATTGTTATATAAACCTATTTCGATTGTTACTTTCGAACCTTTATCGTTGCCGGACTAATCATATGTTGGAAAAATTAGAAACATGCGAACATAGCAGGCAACCACTTATTCGTAAGCTGATTACGTCACTGCTTCAGAAAATTATCACTTCTGCCCACATTCCTTGTCCTAGTAAACCTAGATGTATATAATGCCGGCTTTCCAATATATTAATAAATGTTTGCATCTTTTCTTGTATTCTCTTTCTTATATTTTTACTAACATATACTCTTTTTTTTTTCAGTTTGTATTGGAACCAATGGGCGGATGTCGGTGCCATCGAACCGCGACACTCACTATAGGAACCTTCGCGATCGCTTCACGAACTGCACCTACGTTGATGGAAACCTTGAACTAACCTGGCTTCAGAACAAATCCATGGATCTTACCTTCCTCCAACATATCAGGGAGGTCACAGGCTATGTCCTAATCGCCTACGTCCAAGTCGAGAATATCAGGCTACCCCAATTGCAAATAATTCGCGGAAGGACCCTGTTCAAGCTCAATGTTCGAGAGGAAGAGTTTGCACTTCTAGTCACCATGTCTTCGGCATTAACCCTTGAACTACCAGCCTTACGTGATGTGCTACGCGGAAGTGTCGGCATATACAACAACTACAACTTGTGCCACGTGAAAACTATAAATTGGGATGAAATAATTACGGGGGTGAATGCAACGTACTTGTTCGTTTATACGTTCAATGTACCCGAGCGTGATTGTCCCGCGTGTCACCCGAGCTGCGAAGCTGGTTGCTGGGGCGACGGGGCGCATAACTGCCAGAAGTTTTCCAAAACGAACTGCAGCCCGCAATGTGATCAAGGGAGATGTTTCGGGCCCAACCCGCGCGATTGTTGTAACACATTCTGCGCCGGCGGCTGTACGGGACCCTTGCCGAGCCAATGTCTCGCCTGCCGAAACTTCTATGACGAGGGAACGTGTTCGCAAGAATGCCCACCAATGCAGAAATACAACCCGACCACTTACTCCTGGGAGCCAAATCCGAACGGAAAGTACGCTTACGGAGCGACCTGCGTCCGCAACTGTCCGGAACATCTGTTGAAAGACAGCGGGGCGTGCGTGAGAAGTTGCCCTCCTAACAAGACCGACGTGAACGGTGAATGTATCCCTTGCAACGTTACTTGCCCAAAGAAATGCCGAGTAGAGAAACCGATTCACTCGGGTAATATAGAAAGCTTCAAAGATTGCACTATCATTGACGGCTCCATTGAGATTCTGGAGATGACCTTCACAGGCTTTCAACACGTTAATCCAGACTACTCGTTCGGTGAACGTTACCTGAAAATGGAACCCGATGCACTGGAAGTATTCAGCACTGTGACCGAGGTGACTGGGTATCTGAACGTGCAGGCGCACCATCCGAACTTCACCAGTCTCTCTTATTTTAGAAATCTAGAGGTGATAGGAGGGCGCCAAGTAGTCGAGAACTTATTCGCCTCTCTTTACATTGTCAAAACTTCACTGAAATCGCTCGGATTGAAATCTCTTAAGAGAGTGAAGTCCGGTGCGATTGCGATAATGGAAAACCGCAATCTTTGTTTTGCTGAAAATATTGCTTGGAACAAACTTGTGAAGTCGAGAGACCACAAGCAAATAATCCAAAAGAACGGGGACCTAAGAACTTGTGGTGAGTTTTTGCGATGCGCTTATTGTCATGGGGATCCTCATTATATATTAATCTTACGCCTTTGCGACATTTCTTTTAAATGTTTGTTAATTATTTCTTTCTTGATATACTTTATAGACGAATCATTTGGCTCTACTTTGCTGATTGAAATATTTTATGATATATTTTTTTAGTAAACCGACATAACAGTCGTATTCACTTTCGTGAATGAAAAAGATTCTGCAAGCGAATATAATAATTTTATAACACACTTACTAACCTCATCAAACAGCTACGCAAATGTATTTTCTATTGCAGAGCGATTGGTATTTAATTTTTTTAACATATGTTTGTCATGTTCGTTTACTTTATGTTCATAACAGAGAAACAGAATCTGGTGTGTGACCCTGAATGTTCAGAGGACGGCTGCTGGGGCCCCGGGCCTGATCAATGCCTCTCGTGCGAAAACTTTATACTCGAAGAGAACTGCATACAGAATTGTACCTTAGAGGAAGGGTGAGTACAATTCTTTATTAGGTATCTTTAAGAAGAAGGTCCAATAATTAGGCCGATGAAATACTTTTTTAGTGGAATACATTCAAAACTTTGTGGTTGCTATACCTGCATCCAAACTGCAAACTGACTCGACTTTGCGACAACCAGAGAGCTAGTATTCCGACTTATTGCAGTTTTGCCAACCAGGCCAAAACTAATACAAAACTGCAACCAAACTATACTTGACTAAGTTTATCCTTGCGTAGACATATAACTGTCGGAAGGTTAACGTATTTATTTAGGTTTACGCCCTATGAAACCTTCAGGTATTACCGATACACTGTGTTTGTCCTTCACACTTGTAATCTTATTCCACCAAAAGGATGTTTTTTTTCGGGAGCTACGTAATTCTGAACTCCCGTAGCGTAGGCTACAGCCCAAACGGATCGATATAAAAATTAACAATATGCCTTTTGGTTTACTCCTTATCGTGAAGTACTTAGGGATTTGTGAAGTCATATGTACAGAAATCTGCATGTTAATGTATTAATTTAATAATTTCATTGAGTATTACAAAATTTGCTTTCAGATTGTACAAGGTGGGTCCTAAAGTATGTAAAAAATGCCACTCCGAGTGCGCCGATGGCTGCACCGGCCCGAGTAGAGCCAACTGTACCCGCTGCAAGCATGTGCGCGACGGCCCTAACTGTATGGCGCATTGTCCTCACTCAAGATATGTCTCGGAGAACGGAACCTGCCTACCATGCCACGCAAACTGCGTCAACGGATGCACTGGACCAGCTAACACCGTCGGCAAAGGTGCCTGTAACTCATGCAACAAAGCCATCATGAGCGTTGAAGCTACAGTTGAAAGCTGCCTCAATGAAAACGAGTCATGCCCAGATGGTTACTACAACGAGTGGGTTGGAAACGTGAAGATTTTAGAAGGGAAAGTAAATGTGGTATGCAGAAAATGCCATCCGTTGTGCATGCAATGCGTTGGATTCGGAATCCACGAACAGGTTTGTAAAGTGTGCAATGGTTTTAAGAAAGGCGATCAATGTCAGGATGAATGCCCCGCTGACCATTATACCGACAAAGAAAACCGTCTTTGTACACCATGCCATCACGAATGTAAAGGATGTACCGGTCCATCTTCAGAGGATTGCATCAAATGTCAGAATCTTAAGGTTTTCCTCACTGAAACCACATTCAATTGTTCTACGAATTGTCCGAAAGACTTACCATACAAAATCTACTTCGACGAGCAGCTCCAAAATACTATAAATGAACCGTACTGTTCAGCGTCGGCAAAAGGCGGCCTGCCGAACATGGCTACTGCTAAAATATCGATTGTCCTAGTAGTGATCCTCGTATTTGCATTTATACTTCTGGTTATTCTCGCTATTATTGGGTACACTTGTAGACAAAAAGCTAAAGCGAAAAAGGAAGCTGTGAAAATGACACGGGTACTAACCGGTTGTGAAGACAACGAACCGCTTCGACCGACTAATGTCAAACCAAATCTGGCAAAATTGAGAATCATAAAAGAAGCTGAGCTGCGAAGAGGAGGAATGCTTGGTTATGGTGCATTCGGAAAAGTTTATAAAGGTGTATGGGTCCCCGAAGGAGAAAACGTTAAAATACCTGTTGCAATTAAAGTTTTAAAAGAAGGAAGCGGAGCGAGTACTAGCAAGGAATTTCTGGAGGAAGCATACATAATGGCCAGTGTTGAACATCCGAATTTACTACAACTACTCGCAGTTTGCCTCACTAACCAGATGATGTTGATTACGCAACTAATGCCTCTCGGATGTCTTTTGGACTATGTCAGGACTCATAGAGAAAAAATAGGATCGAAGGCATTTTTAAATTGGTGCACCCAAATAGCGCGCGGTATGGCCTATTTGGAAGATAAGAGATTAGTTCACAGAGACTTGGCAGCTCGAAATGTTCTGGTTCAAACCCCGAACTGTGTCAAGATAACCGACTTCGGTTTAGCAAAACTACTGGACTCAAATGAAGATGAATACAAGGCAGCCGGAGGTAAAATGCCTATTAAGTGGCTAGCGTTGGAGTGCGTGCAGCACAGAATTTTTACACATAAAAGTGATGTCTGGGCATTCGGTGTTACTATTTGGGAGATATTGAGTTATGGCGGGCGGCCATATGCAAATATATCCGCGAGAAATGTACCTGAACTGATTGAGAATGGGATGAAACTTCCCCAGCCCACGATTTGTACATTGGACATTTACTGCGTGATGGTTTCCTGTTGGATGCTGGACGCAGATAGCCGGCCGACATTCAAGCAGCTCGCCGACAGATTCGCTGAAATGGCTCGTGACCCAGGACGATACCTAGTCATTCCCGGTGACAAATTTATGCGACTACCATCCTATTCAACTCAGGTAATTTTCACTCTTATTTATGTTAACATGTATGAAAAATATCATTAACCTACGTACACTGAAAGTCACTTACTAATTCACATACTCGCCGAGACTTATCGAGAATTCTCAAAATATATGAACATCTTGGAGACAGGCATAGGCTTCTGTGAAATAAACGGTTTTAACACGAAATTAAAAACAAACTCTATTTTTTCTCAGCTCAACGAATAAGTTTACAAAAAAGTATTATACGTAATCATACATATGATAAATTCAAATTAACAAATATATTATACCAGAGTATTATGCACGTATGTATGTTTTTTATTAATATATACGGGATAAATTACAACCTGGATTAACACATAGGCTACTTTATATCCGGGGAAAATCCATGATTACCACGAGTTGCATGAGAAACTGAATTTCACGTCTGTGATCTATAACTATAGCTATATTTTGTCATCAACATTCCTTAAAAATAGGTTTTATATGACGGCAAGGGAGCGGAAACGGGTACGGGAACATACATATAATTCAATTAGGTATAATGTAGCTTGTTGCAAAGGAATTTTTATAAACCTTTAATCTACGCGGGCGAAGTCGTGGCATCAGCTAGTATTTTTTTTTATAATTATAAAATGTTTTATTTCCAGGATGAAAAGGAAATGATACGGAGTCTGTCTTCAGCCATTGAAGGCCCTGAACCAATAGTAGACGCGGATGAATATCTCCAACCGAAACCCGACGTGTCGCCCGGCACTACCTCGCCGCTCAGTTCCGTCTCGCCCGGATCGCCTGAAAACAAACCTATCGTCTCTCCCTCCTGGTCCAACAACACCATTGGCCAAGAAGGTATCATTGGCGACAACTCCAGGCCCAATTGGGAGATAGATCTCATGAAGTACCCACTGTCCCGGTACACCGTCAGCCCGAACGGCACGGAGCAGCGCCACTACTACAACAACGGAGCGTGCTCATCTGACAACTCCAGCAGCTCCCGCTACTGCAGCGGCCCAGTGAGGGTCCGGGCGGACGTCACGGAGAACAGGTTTGACAGCATGTCCAGAAACAAAGAAGCACAAGTAGGCAACCTCAAACTGAACTTACCACTGGACGAAGACGACTATCTCATGCCGTCGCCGCAGCAAAATAAAAACGCGTCAGCATACGTGGATCTAATTGGCGAAGGCGGAGAAGAGCAGGAGGTGAAGGAAGATGGATACGGCGAATTTGTGGACACGAAACGATGTGTGGATAACCCGGAGTATTTGATGTCGGAGCAAGGGGTCCCTCCGCAAACGATCGGGATACCGACCGAGCCAGTGCCGCTGGAGTCCTTGGACGCTTGCGGCAGCAGCGCCGGGGAGTCGACGCCGCAGCCGGGCCCAAGCAAGTATCTGCCGCAGCGGTCGGTGGAGGAGGAGTCGATGTCCGACCACGAGTACTACAACGACCTGCAGCGGGAGCTGCAGCCGCTGCGGCGCGACGAGACCACGGTGTGAGCGCCGCGCCCCCTCCGCCGGCAGCCGCCCCGCCACCCAATACAACGTACCGGGCCGGGGGGACGCCGTCGGCTCACTACTTATGATTGTTTTACTTAAAACGTGCCATTTTATGCGATGGCTAGGTGTTAGCTTGTTGACAAACTTTTAACTAAAAAATATCGTTTATTCTACAAATCTATTACACAATTTTTGTTATTCACTTAATTATTGTAAAAAAGAAAACTTGTTATACCTAATGCTATAATTTGTAAAAAATCTTTTAATGTGTTTTATATAGAGAAGCACGTTGAAAATATTAAGTTATTTATTAATTTAGTTTAAGAAAGGCTATGTTTACGTTTCCCCGAATGTATATTTTTAAGTAAACGTTATTTTAATTTTTAAAACTGTGATAATTAGTTTAATAATTTACGATACACTGAAATTTTATTGTAGCTATTCGGCTCAAAGTGACTATAAATCGAGAACGACATTAACTTTTAATTAGTTTACTCTAACGATATATGCATTTAAACAAATATATGCAATAGTGCAAAAAAATAAACAGGTATGTTGTATGAGTTATGTTATTTTTAACTTGAGCACTACATACCACGTAGTGAGAATTCAAATCGAATGAATTTGGTCGACAAGAGGTCAGCCAATACTATGTAATAAATTGTCTGTAACATACATTTGTCTGATAACTATTTAAAAAGAACTCTAATAAAATATATTTACATGATTACCACCTATGCTTGTTATAAGTAAAAAGAGGTAGGCAGGTTACTTTAATGACAATCAAATAATAATGCTGTATGTGATGGTGGGAGTTTCTCTTTTAAGCAATTTTCACTGATGTAATTGGATGGGTATACAGTATTGGACGTTTCAATTTAGTCTTTACCTTTCGAAGTATCTACTAGTGCGACAGGTAACGAAGATGGTACCTTAGCATAATTAGTACGCTTATTGGGGCATTTTCATTTTTTAGTTAGGGCAGCTATCTTGAAGATATATTGCATGCGGTGAATTTTCAAAGGACGGGTAATAATATATCAAATTCGCAAGTCAAAGAGAAGTTTCTAGAAATCCCTCGATGCCCAAGTTTATTCTAACGACTTCTAACGAGATTGAATAGTAGATGAGAAACTATCGCCATCTGAGCCTTATGAACTGAATGAAATACTTGTGACTCGGCTCAGGTTGGCGAATCAGCCTCTTCAAGCGCATATAAACTGACCTACCTCTTTTTCGTTATAACTTATTGTTGCATGTTGGTCACCCATTGTACAAACGTCAGGTATTTTTGTATTATTTTACCTACAGTAAATTTATTCGTGTGTGATCTTGCCAATATCGGGACCAATTATTTTTACCTAGATCCCTATTCTTTTATAACTTTTTGGTAAACGGTTTTTTTAATCATCTTACCAAAATTAAAATAAAATTGACACACAAAACTGAATCATGTGGATTTAAATTTAATTTTATGATAGGAATTCTACCAGAACGGTAACTGGTGCAATGTAAATGATGAAAAGCAGAGCATTAAAAGACAGTAGATAATAATAATTATAAGAAAGTCAACATTCTATAGTAACGGAGCCTGCACAAATACGGGTATAATAAATGTATAATAAATTACGCTTTTTATAAAAAGAAAAAAGCAAAGTACACTTGCTGCGAATCAGTGCTGCAGATTTATACATATTTTTGCAACGTCCAATAACACAATAGGTCGCAAGACCGAAACTTGTACAAAGAATATGTTAACATTTTGTGGTTACACTTTCCTACATCCTCGTATATATTTCTCACTATTCTTTGGTATTGTGTGCTAGATAATCGGCACAAACTCTGTAATTTTTATATGCGAGACTTTAATATGCGACTAACTGAGTTGCGACCAACGCGCACTGTAAAGCAATACTGTACGTTTATTATACATTTATTAAGCCAAATGAAAAAGAAGCTCAAAAGTGAACAAAAAACAAAAAGCACGAACTGAAGTGTAAAGTTTTTTTTTAATTATTTGACCAAACTCTCGTTTGCCATGTAAAATGTAAATATTTCATTTAATTATGTTTTGTATATTATATTTTGTACATTTAATAGATTAAGTTAAAAGATATATCACTATAATTTAAACACCCATCAATGTATGTAACTTTGTACATAACAAAATATTATTAAACAAAAACTATGTCGGCCGTCGTATTACGAAACTTGGTGGCATTGCTGAGCTCGCTCCAATATATTTAAAACATTACATTGCTATTCTTAGCCGACCCCACATAATGTGGGGTAAGGGCAAGAAAAAGAAGAGATGGCTATACTGAAATGCGTCAATAGTCTTAAACTGCAAAGAAAGTACACAGTACAGTTTAAATAAACTCGACATACCAATTAAAGTCAAAATAAACACTGAAAATATCTGAATAATCTACGTGATATATTTACGTATTGAAAGAATGTTACGCTAGGTTCACCTTTCCGGCCATTTTGTCCAGTTTCACATTGTTTCAACGGACACGCCGTTACAACGAACATACTTTTCGATTCTATTAGTGTCCATTTACTTGTGACCCCAATTTATTATTCTTTGGAGATCTTTGGAGAAGCTTTGGGATCTTTGGATCTGATCTTTGGAGAGAGAGAGACTTGAAATCTTAGCTACGCACGCAATATATTTTGTGACTTTAGTTTTAACAAATATTATTATATTAATTCGTCACATAATGGTAAAATTACAGAGAATCGGGCCCTAATTTGTTGATATGCGCTACTTATGTAGTTTATAACACAATTGCGGTTGTCACGTCGAAGTTTCGTAATACGGGGCAGAGCTGAAGAGCTGTACACTGTGCCATTAATGTAATAAATTGTTTATATTCAACGATATAAATCTCAATAGTTATATTTCACATAGAACAGACTAAAACATCTAAAATAAAGATAAAAAGAAATAAAAGTAAATAAATATTGAAGGTAAATAAAGATTTAAACAGGCCTATCACTGGATCTTATGAAGCGTTCATACATAAACCTTCCTTATAAACTATAACTTGATGAGAATTTTATGAACTTTTTATGATAACTTTAAACAATACCACTTTAATAAGCGATATCGGTCGATAGCGCGGAAAGGCCACTTAAAAGCAATCCTTATTGCTTATTATTTAAAATACCATAAAAGAGGCCCATTTAAATATATATCCGCAGGCAGTTGACTGTTATTTAAGTGGTAGCTAGAAGTTCGCCTAAAATAATCAGATGATGTTACTTCTCGAAAATTTCATGGTCGAAAGTACTTTTAAAAATATATGAAATGATGAAGAAACTTAACTTAAAGAAACATTTTTTTAGATGGGTATCAATCCAGGTATATCCGGGTCCCTTCAGTTTCAGTTTTATGTCAACTTCTAGTTGACAGGGCTGTTTCTGAATCAAACACCCTTGCACACCGTACAACAACACAAGACAAGACAAGACTGGTCTGGATTAAACTTCAAAGTGTTTTTAAGGCATCGAAAATGACGATTAATGGTCGATGATGTGCGGTGTTAAAAAATCACACTGATTTACGAGTAAATCAACGCCGATTTGGCGTTAATCCTCTTGTATAATTACACTAAAGGACAGCATAGGTAATGCTGCCTTAATGCTTACTTGTTTACTTTACGTACATGTTCTAAACTGATAGACTGGGATAGATTATCCAAATAACGCGCTGGCAATTAACTTTACAGGGAAAATTGACTGATGTACCTGGATGGATATACTGAGATCTCTGAGCTAAATTGTTTAGTGAGAACTTTGGCATTAATACCGTATACCTAAAAATACTTACAATTACTTTTTTAATGATTTTTTTATAGGCATGTTTGTACGCATTTAGCATTTCCAGTGTAGTTGTCAGCTCACTTATTAATTAATTGTATGCACTATAACTTCTTGTAGGTACAGGTTACTCGATAAAATATACCTACCTTGAACTTAGAGGACACAGAATTATGTTAAATTACGACGTTGTACTTCGCAGACGCTGCTACTTAATTAATTTTTAAATTTATCGTAATCAATTTGACTTCTTTCGTATATCTATTTATGTATCGCAAGTAGTTGTTCATGTATTCAATTATATTTCACTATACTATTTATATGCCATTAAACTGTAATTTGTAACCAGTTAATATGTAATAAGAAAATTGTATTTCACGAAGTGTGGCCAATTTTTTCGCACGTCTTGTTTGAACAAGACATAAAGCTTAACCTTAACTCTGACTTAAGACAGTTAAAAGCGTTGTGTTCGACATCAATGTCTCTATTTAAATGAAACTTAAGTCAGAAGAAAGGCTGCTCGTGCGCTAGAGACTTCGGCATTAGTACGGTGTTTCGAAAAAACCGAAATAAACGCCATGCGAACTATCGAAATCGTAATAATACATTTTTGTGCAATACTGTCGTGCTTGCATTAATGGGAGTAGATGTGTTGAGATGGTGATGTGTACATTTGGATCATTAGTTACTTCGGTTAATAGTATTATTAATATCAAAGTATGGGTTTGTTGGAAATCCATTGTAAGTGTAGGTACCTACTTAGGTATTGTTGTAACAACACCCCCACTAATAGAATTTACTTGATAAATGTTCTCGTTTACATATAAATTATTAAAAAGCAGCCAAATCATTGCATAGATGCATTCGGTTGATTCTAATGTATTCCTAATGGGCTCGATTCCCATGTCGGCCCAATAACAATAATTGTTAAGAATTCCATCTTTGCGTCAGGAAACTTTTAAGCTCATTTTCATAATCGTTAAAGCCCGACAACCGGCATGCGGTTGTTTTTAGCTATATATCCTTTGTTGATACTAAGCCTCTATGTCCAGCTGTGGAGCATTAGCAGGACAGCATATCTACTGACCTTTATCGCAAGCACGGCTGAATAGAGATATACGTAATACCTTAAAGTTGGTCGCGGAGTGCTGCGAGTTTCGGAAGTGATGCAAGAGTGACAGTCGTGTAGTTTTCACTATTGGTAGATGAAAACGAAAGAAACTAGCGCCACCTTGGTTCGTTCTTTGGGACTTGAGGTGATCTGCGATCATTATTAATAGTTAGGTATAATTAAATTTCTCTCAAGTTTAGAATTATATTCCGGTTAATAAATTTAATCCAATTTAGAAGTGTAGTTCTTCTATCTCACGCTAAAGTATGCCAACCCAGATGCAGTTGTGAGGAGTGACCAACGCATTATATTAAAACACGGAAAAGCGGTGTGCTCAGTAAAGGTCTTCATGAAGATGAAGGATAGAACAACTGTACCATTCTTTTAATATTTACTATATTATACGTCTCATCAGTAATGCAAACTTTTTCGAAATCTTAATGTTTAGTGGCTTATATAACATATTATTATATTCAATGAGTAGATGTGTAGATGTGTAGATACAGGTGATGCAAAGGTAATAAATAAAATAAAACCTGTTAAATGATGTTTTTCTTACCTTTTATATTATTTTAATGACTTTCCTGTGGTGTGAAACTGAATATCGCTGATAAAATTGGCAATTTATCACATAGGGTAAAATACGAATGCATTAATTTCAACCTATCTCAACAAAAAGAGATATCTAGGTACAAAAAACAGAACTTGTATGTCTTGAACATTACTATATTATTATAGGTTGGGAAAAGTTTCTTCCCATTTTAAATGAAAATTCAAAGAAAAAAAAGGCACATTTAACTAAATTACGTCTCAATAAAGAATCGCTAATGAGAACACTTGATAAGGTTTCTTTTAGTGAGGTCCTGTGGCATCCAAATATTATATAATAATACGCCCAGTCTTTTAGTGGATCAAAACTGTTTTATGGTCTATTCATAGTTCTTCAACTTCGTGGTAACTACTGATATGCCGATCTCATTTTTTCTATGAAAGTCGTCCATTTTATCCGCAACCGGGCGCCCAGAGAAACGATAGTCTTTATTCTCGACCCGAACTCCCTACGAAAGAACTATGTCCAACAATGGACGTCATTCCACTGATATTATGATGATAATTATAGTCAACTAGCTTCTGCCTGCGACTTCGTCTGCGTGTACTTCAGAATTGGGTCTAAAGCTTCGCTCGTTAACAATTATTAATCTTCCCACGGGAATGATTTGAGAGATCGGTATTAAAAATACATGACCTTTTCCATAGCATAGGTGGCATGCATACCAAATTTCAAAGCCGTCTGCCCGCGGCTTAGCTCGTAAGCGATCTTCAATTTTTTTCTCGGGAACTACTTAAGGAGTCGGGATAAAAGGTATTAACAAACATCCACACTTTCACATTCTAAATGTATAGGATATAAGACATGCGATAAAGCTTTGAGGTTAATGCTTAGACACTCCCGACCCTTATTATGCCTTCGGTTCGGTGGTACAAATAAAGAGAAAGCAAAATCGAACAATTCATGGGTCTTTCCTAAATGTGTTCTATGCGTAGAATAGCATCTCAATGCAGAATTAAATTAATGGAAATAAAACAACATATATCCGAGTATAATAGTTATACGTTTATTAAATTAACTAGACAAAGTTAAATAAATATTAAGTACAAAAATTTAGGCTTAACCAGGATTCAATCTGGCAACCACGACATGAAGTGTACGTTTAGAGATGGCAACCCTCGTCATGTCAATCATGACGTTTGGTCGGCAATTACAGGCTTAGTAAAGCCGAGTAACGCCGACTAACCTGGCGATTCGTTTACTGGAGAACTTATACATAAGGGTCATGTCACTGAACTATTTATGTACAGGAATGAACGGCTAAAGGATGTACCAAACGTCCACTTCGTCGTTATTTCGCGCCGCATTGAGCAATTAAGAGTTTAAACCTATCCAGCTATAAAATTCAATTAAATGCAAAAAATTAATCATAAATCGGGCTTTAGACAAGATAGTTTCTGATATTAGTAGAACTTGGCATACAGACACTTCAGCTTTTCAATATACCTTGCGGTCTCGGCCAAGTAACCAATGGTGAATGGTTAAAGCGTAACGTTGTAGGAAGATTTATCTAAATATTCTTGAAGTTACTGAGAAAATCATAGAAAAACTTTGATTGTAAGTCTATATACCTATCTAAATACATTATATAATAGGTATGGACGTGGTCATGCGAGTACACCCACACCCACCCGTCCAAGAAAATGGACACAAAGGTATCTTTTGACATTGCAAATGCAAGTCATTGTGGATGGTTTGGCTGTTCCAACGATTATCGAGAAATCTTAACTATTTTTAGTATAAGTATAGATAAATTATTTATCAGTTAATAGACATTTGGTATATTTTTTTTATTAATTACATAAATAAATTATTTTTTACGTTTATCAAACGATAAACTCGTTTTATATAATAAATTATGATCTATGAATAATAAATGCCATTTAACTTACCTATATACTAATAAACATCCAACAAAATATTTCGACTTAATGTTGGGTGACAAAACAAACCAACTTTCTCAATTCAAATAATTTTAGTATGGATTCCCGTTTTCCGCAGTAGTCAAGAACAGTGATTAGCAAATCTGCTAACGAATGTCCTATCAAAACAGATACAGTTGGATTCAAGTTTAATCTAATAATTTGGACAAACAAACAAGACTCACGAAAATTAAGTTACGTCTCCGATTTTTTTATTCTTCTCCTATATTTGTCCCCCGGTGTTTTACGTCATACGGACGTGGTTTCTATCCATGTTTACAGGGGAAGATGTAATGCAACGAGCACACAGACGGTCGTTTAAAATTGGTCTGATAATGATCTGAATCAGTGATGAATGGCAATTGGGAGAGATATACTCAGAATAGACGATATCTGCGTGGTTCTACCACTACCATAAATGAGGAGATACGTAGGGGAACCTAAGTAACTGAAATGTCCAGGAACATCTTCGTATTCCAAAACATTTTTTGCATCGAGGAATTATTTGGTTCACTCGGATATTCCAGTTGCGAAGCTGTAGCAGAAATGGGCTGGGCGCGTAATACAGCAAGAGGCGAGCCCGTAGCTGAAAGCGACACCACTCTCTAGGGCTGGGTAAACACGACAATCAAGTCTCATATTTATTCACCAACATCGATCTTAAGATCGATCTTGAGAACCGGATCTTACAAGTCATTAAATTCTGGTGTTATTTTAATATGGGCTCTATTCTTGGAGTAATCAATCACGCCGCTACGTGCACAGCGAATCTTTGCAAGAGACTCTCCAACACCGGATATTAATACAGTCTGAAAGTACTCGTATAGATGGATGGATAAGTTTATATTACATAAAAAACGATAACAAACATATATATAATATGACTTATCGCTTCACCTCCGTTTCAACATTCGATTGAAGAATCGAGGTACGGAAAACGGGATAGTTCAACAAGCAAAATTAACTATAAAGTAGTACGTAATGCCTTGCTTACTAATCCTACATATGCATAGGTTATGAGATTCGAATGATAATATTAAGATCTAATTATAAGTAGTGGGTATGCGTGAATAATTGTATTTGCTTGTTTGGATTTATAAGCGCCACATAATACCAACCAACCAAGCAAACACCCTCTTCATTACATATACTAAGTCCTTTTTTTCGTATTATATAGAATAGCGCTTGGCTACAATCACACCTGATCTTAAGTGACGCTGAGGCGTAGCACGCTTGCCTAGCAAATTCCAGCACTAATGCGATTTATACGCACCAATCGGCAAAGAGTTTTACAATAGAATTCGTAAGTACTCCCACAAACGGAGCTATTGCGGAGCGTTTATTAAATTAAAACTAGTATCAAATAGAGTTTCCTCAGGGATCTATCATAGGGCCTTTTCTTTTCTACAGTTACATCAATGACCTTCCCTACCAGGCTAAGGGTAGTTGTGGAATAGTATTGCATACTAATGATACTCATATATCACTCATATTTACAACTAAACGATCAGAACTTCAATCAGCTTCTGACGATATAAACAACTATCGCGCTAACTACTATCTATCTTCACGTGTAGTACAATGGTTTGAAGACAATAATTTGGCTCTAAATGGGAAAAAACTAAGTGTATTAATTTTACATTAATGTATTAGTTTTAGTAATTAGTTAAACATGTAAATATCACTGTACTACTTAGTAATGAGAAATAGGATTTGAGGAAGATGACAGTTATCTTGGAATAACGTTAGATGCAAAGCTTCAAGGGGCCTCATTTAAATAATTTATGAAACAAAGTTGTAAGATATGCCACATTAAATATGGTCATATGGTATGTTATTATGTTTACGTTCTGAAGACAGGGCTGTTTGTATATAAATTGGTAATTGATTAATTTAAGGAAAGACAAAATAGTGACAGATCATTGCCAACATAAATCTAATGTTTGTCCACAAGAATATAGTTAAATTAAATTAAAAAATATGTTATTGCAACAATCTAGAATGTGTTATTTTTGGCATTTGTCAATGTAGAAAGTTGTAGAAAAAGTCCTATTATACTATAAAGGATCAGTATGTAGTTGATCGAAAACCTTGAGTGTGAATTATTGCTCTAATAAGATTGTCGAATACTCCAGTAAGTTTGTTGGGCGCGTTGGGAACCTACATAGCTTTAGTGTTAAGTTAACGAATGTAATTACCATCATACTTACTACAATAAAGAAATTAGTCAAAAGTAGAATCAAAAGGTCCTTATTAGAATCTGGTTTGTTTTGACTCTTGAATTTCACAAATTTCAAAAACTCCAAGCTTTAGCATATATACCGGGAAATGTTTGAATGTTCCTGTAGTCTTAAATCATCGACATCTCAATATTACAAAATGGGCCTTAGTTGGCGATGAGAAAAAATTCACTTACTTTCACTCTTCATCTTATATCTATAATTCTCTTGACGCGGATTTTTGAAAAATACGTAATCATATTAATTTCTTAGTTTCCTACGCCGTTAACGAATATAATGGAAACTTAGTGTGCAAGGGATAATCCATCACATGACAATACTCCGATAACACTAGTTAGCGAACAACGAATCAATATCAATATGACTTATCGTTATGACCCCGGAAGACTTAATATTCGTCCCCGGGCATAATTTCAGTGAACTCTTAATAATTTATTGGGGCTTACAGCTTAAACTAACCTATAATATAAGAGATAAATAATTAAATTAGACTCGTACATTAGTATGGGACCATCGACAAGTTTTAAAGTTCGTTTTCTACAGAATTGTCCTTCTTGTTGCGTGAAAACCGCCGGTGCTTGCCCAGTGACAGGATTTCATACGCTTGCTGTATCTCCATGAACTTTTCCTGGGCGGCTCGCCGGTCAGCTAGCTTTACCTTGTCCGGGTGGTTTTCCCGGGACAGGCGACGCCAGCGTCGGGTTATCTCTTGTTGGCTCGCGTCCGGACCTATACCTAGCACCTGTAATCAATGATTTTACTTTGAAATTGATTCTACTTCCCTGGCGCAGTGGTAAGTGTTAAAAATTGGAGCAACGCAGAGAAACTTAGCTCTTAGCTTAGAGGCCCAAAGCATATTAGGCTAAAATTATTAGTTTTGAGCCGGAATCGATAGTTTAACGTGCTCTCCAAGTCAAGGCTAAATTCCCACTCACTGAGAATCTATTCACAGAAAAACCCAATACTAACAACTTTTGGCCCAAGCTGGGTACAGAACATTCCTATGTTCTGTACTCAGCTTAGTTGTAGAATACTTCTGGCGCCGTCTAGTACGACCAGAGCGCAGATGTTATCTGCATCTTGGAGGGTATACGGGCCTGACATATTTGTTAGGAGGTAAGATACGGTATGTTTGAAAGCTAGTGAAGAAGTATACTTTTTGCTGAAACAAGCATCGTAAAGAACACGAGAAAGTCTAAATAAAGCGGTTTGCTATTAAATTGAAAATGAAAACTTTAATTATTAGCATTAAACAATTTTTCAATAAATAATATTTCCGTTAGTCCATATAAGTGCGAGTCCCTAATGGCTTTCCGAAATTCCAGATATTCTTCGAAGGCGGCTCTATGAGCATGAACACATATGGGACAATAGAAATCATTATTACTATCTGCCGCTTTTTGGCTTATTTTCTCACGTGGCGCAGTGCGCGAGCTGTCGCATTATTAAGTGGGAGATCCTGGGTCCGATTCCCGGCTCGAGTCTGGTGGGAGGCTTCGGTCGGCTAGTTTCCACCCTACCAACAAAGACGTGTCGCCAAACGATTTAGCGTTCCGGCACGATGCCGCGTAGAAACTAATTAGGAGTAGACATAGTTCTACCATACCCGTAACAAAAAATAAAAGATTGGGTTGGCCCGTAGCATTTTGGGAGTCGTGACTGCTTTTACCCAACGTTTGTAGCATTTATGGCTCAGATTGGGTGTTGTCATATTGTGGCTGGTACAAGGTGGCCCTCAATGACTGTCCTTTATCTCATGACTACTTTATTCCAGCTATGTGGAATATTGTTTCTACAACAGTATTATTCTCAATATCGTCTCCCTGAAATGCACCCGTCTTTTTTCTAATGATAAGGTTGTGGCAAACGTAAGCCCAGAAGCCTTTCCGGCCAAACGGCCTCTCACTTGAAGTCGTTTCTTGCAATCTGAGTTAGCCTAAGATTAAGAGAGGAGGAGGGATAGAGGAAACTGAGGATTGCCTTGCTGGACCCTCCTAGGATCGATATTTTCTGTTAATCCTGCCTCAGTTCTGATTTTTTGCAAATAAGCTATGTATATATAATTTTCAATTTGTTGAACATGACATCTATGAAGCGTTTGGCGGAGCATTAAGACTAATGACTATAACATGGCGTACAGTCGTACCTCATAAGCCTTATGCTCGTCCTCGGCGTTGCAGAGTTCAGCGAACTGTTTCCACACCTCGTACCATCCTTGGTGCTGTCCCATCTGGTACACGTCTACCACAAACTGCTTCATGTCAGTCAACCTGCGTTATTTTAAACATGTTATTCCACATATTTAATCTTAATGTAATTTAACATTTTTTTATTAAGTTTACAGTTACACAGTTAATATAAAAAAAAATACATTTGTGAATTTACACTTACTTATTTTTTATTTTATTGGATTTCAATAAATATCATCAGTTCTTATACTTTAGAACCGAAATTGTGGTCTGTTTTTTTTTATATACAAGCAACCAACCATGCTTGAGTCATCCGCTGCACCGACCTTGATGAAATTGAACTTTTTATTAAGTTACTAATGTCACTCAGGAAGCTCTTCTCAAAGGGATTATAAAAATTATCTTTTCGTTCCTATACATATAGAAATTTAATCTATCTTAACCAACTATGCAAAAAGATAGCTTGCAGCATGAATATTTTGAGCCTTGGAGAGATCTGCACTGACAACGGATCTGCGGGATTAATAAGAAACCGAAAATAACGCTAGTGGCAAGCAACAGCTTGAAAATTATAAATTACACAGCACACATCTCTCCAGATTTTGGCACATAAAGCTCAATCTTCCTCGTTCAACTCACCAGTCGGCACGGACGAGTTCCTCTACCACACGATAGATAGGAATACGGTTGCCCTCTGCATCCGTGAACGTGTCGTTGAAGTACAGCGAGCTCCCCCAAAGCGACAGGTAGAGGGTCGCGCACACTCCCAGCACTGCGAGCCGCCTGCCATTACAAGTAAAGCGCTTTTAAATACCGAAAATACTTATGATACTAATTACTAGTATTCATCATCATCATCATCATTATCAACCGATTGACGTCCACTGCTGGACATAGGTCTTTTGTAGGGAGTTCCAATGCTCACGGTCTTGGGCCGCTTGCTTCCAGCGGCTCCCTGCGACTCGTCTGATGTCGTCTGTCCACCTAGTTGGGGGTCGACCAACACGTTACCGGTTTACCGGTGCGAGGTCGCCATTCCAGCACCTTGGGCCCCCAACGTCCCAAGGTGCTGGAATTACTAGGAAAGGAGTTACTATTACTATTTAAAAACCTAATTACTATTAAATGTACAAATACGAGTGTGAAAAGAATAACGTAGGTATTTTCAAAAACAAATTCATAATAGGTAATGTCCTCTTTCTAACTTTTGTTTACGAATCCGATTCTGAATGAAGAATGTGGAAGAAAAAATAAGGAATAAAGAAAGGCCTTTGATACGGGTATAAATACGGGGTTACGTCTCGAGGGAAAGGTTGCCTATTCGAAGAATTTTGGAAAATCTCATCAAGAGACATTAGGTGTTCTAATTTTGAATCCTAGGACACGTAACAATATGGTAAATACCCCACAAACTTAGGAAATTAAAGCTCAATAAAAAAAATGGTCGCATTATAACTTATGCATCAGGGACGTCCAAGGGTCCATGTTCAGTCGTGTATAATGTTTACAAGGCAGGTAAAACAATTATAACTTACTTGGCCACATGACGTTTTCTAGGTGGTGCTCGTCTCCACTGCTTAGAAAAAGTGTCGAAGGCCAGCGCCGATGCCAAAGCCATGAGAGTGATCCACACGCTCTTATCATAATAATAGTAGCGTATGGGGTACGAAGCGTATGCTGCCAAGAGGGGCCACTTGAGGCTGCCTTTCTCCCGGCCTATATTGCCCACCGCCCATACACCTGGATCAAAATATGGGAGGTCAGAAATAAACAAACATACATTATATATAATAGCTGAATATCTGACATATATAATAACAGTGTAAAAAAACAAAGGGAAATCGATTGATTTTATAACAAATATACTGACTTCAAAAGTAAGATTATTGACATCTCGTATAGTTAATAGTATCTACTAATTGACATGTTATGAAATCTTGACTTGAACTTTTATTTTAATTTTATTATATCTAGTGACTAGTTTTTGATTGTTGCCTTTTAATGCGTTAATTATATTGCGATTTATTTTTTTAATGTACAGTCTTTGTGAACGTTGTGAAAACCTGTATTAAGCTAAACATTCACATTAGCTCACAACGGTTAAAAATGGTCATGTAAAATGTATTAGCTGTTGGTTTTCCATAATAAATAAATAAAGATCATCATCATCAGCCTATTAACGTCCCACTGCTGGACAAGGACCTCCTCTCTGATAGGAAAGAGGTATTAATAGCATGCCCACCACACTGCTCTCATACAAGTCGGTGGGATGTACGGTTATTATTACAAGTTACTATTTCTCTAAGATGAGACGAGAAAAGCCTAGCCTTATCTCTAGCATTAGAAACAGACAAAACGAGACAACGTTATGTGTGCGAAATAAATCTGTCTTGTTCCAACTGTCTGTTAAGTCAGAGGCAAGGCTAAGCCCGCTTTATAGATATTTGTCCGAGTGTATCAGCATCAAACTTTACTATAATGTTAAAAAAAAGGCCGCTTTAACTATTTATTTAAACTAAGTGGATATGGTTATTTTCAAAGTTCATCGTCAGATTATCAAATTAAAATAGTGCCAATAACAAACTAACAGTAAGAAAAAAATTTGCTTGAAAAGTTACTTGATTATAAAAATATGAGAGCGAAAGGGAAATACTGTTTGCCTATTTTAGTAGCTATCTCGGCTTATTTTATTGACACGCTTATATAATAATTTTATTGTGTTGCTTTTTTGGAGATTACTAAAGGTAGCCTTCGAGTTCGTTATAAAATTGGTACGTTTGGAACTCTAGGTTTACTTTTAAGTTATCGCATTTGATAGTTCCGTATCCTCACAACAATGGCTTCCTAGGTGCCTGTGACAGGCCTTAATAAAAAAAAGGATTTGGTTTGTTTTTCCATTTCTAGGAAGTTATTTTTCGAAAAACGTAGAGTTACATACAAACTTCCAACATGACGTACAAACAACGTTGAAAATATCAGATTTACAATAATTCTTTCAACCGGATTTCTGAGATAAAAGTAGCCTATAAAAAGGGAGTACCTTTTTATGGCGAATATTTTGCTTATAAAATATTATGTCAAATTAATAAGCAGGTGGTAAACCCTCCATGAGGTAGGCAGATGGCAATAAGGGCGACGATAATGATGATGAACTAGTGCCCGTTAGAAAATAGACATAAGCTTACCCAGTGCAGCTGCCAAAGGAACCAGCCAGTTGAGAAACTTGAAATTTATGTCCCAGAGCTCGTCGTTCGGTACAGCCGACAGCGTCAAGCTAGCCCAAGTGTAGCCCACAGCTAGCATGCCCGTGAAACGGTTCACAGAAAATAACGGCTGGAATTGTAACAGAAAAATGTGAAAAATAATACTATTTATTTATACTATTACATTAATCATGCTATTCACCCGGCCATGAATATAAAATGACATATTAACGTTTTTTTTTTTATCAACATACGCGCTATTACATAATGGCCCACCATTTTTCTATTTCTATGAAATAATAAAATGTATATTCATCTTTATACCGTGGGGTGCTGTCACCCCAAAGCTCATCAAAGCCAGATGCCATAAATGCATTGAATAACAAGTAATGAACAGGCACACAGCACTCACCAACAGGACAGTATTTCTAAAAAAAATATAGAGTAAAAGAATTCATGATTACATCAAGTTATGATACTCGATAACGACTGTGATTCCAAGTACGAGAATAATTCATCCAGTATGCCACACAATTCTTTAGCTTGCTTTCCACGTTATTCTTCATGGCACGTGATCCATCAGCATGGCACAAAATACCAATTTATTACTGTATATTTCTGTCCCACCCTGTCAGTGAGTACCACAGAAACTTCACACCAAACTCTCAACTCGTCAAAATAGCATGGCTTCACAATTAGCAATCGTAAAATTGGCCACAATACAAGTATAAATCACATGCTGCAAAGAAGCTGAGACGGACAACTTTTAACACATCAAACAAATTTTCTTACCTGTCTTTTAATAAAATTAAAGACAAGTGTGTAATGATAAATGAGTGAATAAAAATTGTTTTTTTTCAATTATTATATATTTATATTTTCAAACCTCAACCAAAAATAAAATAAAATGATATTAGTCACATTCATTGTACAATACAATATACAAGTAATGTGATATCAATCTATTAAAGTTGTTGTAAAAATAGTGAATACAGCCAATTAAGCTATCTACAGAAAGAAATGAAATGCATGAAAAAATAGTTCCATTAAACCATATTTAAATATAATGGTGAAATCAACAAATGTGGTGGTAGCCTTACTTTGATAATTGTAAAAATTATTATAACAAGTGATAATCTTACTAGAAATTGAATTCACAGTATTTTGAATTTAACTTTATTACTCTAAGCAAAAATGATTGTTTTTATTTTTAGGTGCTTGCTGGGCAATAAATTAACTTAATAAACTGTTGAAGAAAGTACCCAGTATACCAGATATAGTCATTGTGCATTCTAAAATTAAAAATTACAAAATGATAAATGATACCGCCGACCAAACATACACAACAAGCAGGCAATCATCTACAGCTAAATTATTATAAATAAATATATAAATGTTAAAATGAATTCATGGATAATGCCATAGCAAAAAGAAACAAAACATGCAATAAATTACCTTAACCTATAAGATCCTTTTCCCAGTGGATTCTTTAAAAAGAAAAGAAATTGTTAGGATATTGCACAAGGGTAAACATAATATTGACTATAAGTAATTTAGTAACACTGATTTAATCTTAATAAAAACCTTACATACATGTTTAAATAGTTGAATGCTGTATATTCCTATATACAGGAACAAATTTATAACATCTCCCTTTCAATATGATCGCTACATTTATTAAACAAATGTGTCACATCAAAATTGTATAAACTTAGGGGAAACTATCATGCCAATTCTGTTAGCCACATATCTAAACATAATATTTACAGGGTTAAATGTAGTGCTGTTCTCCCTGCTATGATCATGGTTGTAAAGGAGAGCACTATTTTTAGACCTGTTAATGTAAGACAATAAATATAAACACATAATATGTCTGTATGTATCAACTGCTCATTAAGTAATGTTAAACAACATACATTTATAGGGCCTCACAAATAAATATCACATTACATCAGAATAGTTAAATTCAGTATCCTGTCACACACTGACATTTGAGAAGCACTGTTCGTTGAAGTGTAACAAAACATTGCAAAACCATTCCTAAGGTAGTTAAATATTTAACTATTTCTAAGGTAATGGATTGCTTTAACGGTGAAGGAAAACATCGTGAGGAAACCAGTACGCCTGAGAGTTCTCCACAATGTTCTCAAAAGCGTGTGAAGTCTGCCAATCCGCACATGGCCAGCGTGGTGGACTATGGCCAAACCCTTCTCATATTGACAGGAGACCTGTGGGTCCTGTGTGGAGCCGGTAATGGGTTGTTCATGATGATGATTACCAAAACCAATTATACTGAGGTATCTTTATACTATCTTTTCACTTTTATTATCAAGATCAAGGTCAAGATCCCTCCAAAATTAAAATAAAGAAAACAAGGAACCATCTAGTTATTTTATTAGTTAGTATATTATATTACAGGTCAATCATGAAGCTAAAATTTGTAAGGTGTTTTGTTTTCTGGTGCCAAAATATTCAATCTTTGAACATATTTAAATGAGTAATGGCACCATTATTTTGTAATAGCGAAAGTCTGAATCTTGAGGAACTTATGAATTCTTATCCATGTGTTGTTAAACTAGGAGGAAATTTTAAACCTATATTGCTTATCTATGAGAGGCAACACAATATGTTGTGTAGACAGCCAAAATATTTATTGATAAATGAATCAGGAAGATAAAAGATCAGCTCCCCGTATACAATCTGATTTATTAATATATCAGATAAGGCTTCCAAATCTCTACTTGCAAAAATCTGACAGAGGTTGCATAATTTTGTCTGACATTGAAAATGATCATTCATTCTTATCATAAAAAATGTATTGTGATATATAACTATATCTTTGATATAAAATATATTCTAATGGAAGATAATATTAAGGATACCAGGTTAATAAAGGCTAATAATATAAATTATAATAATGAAAAACCTAAGTTGATCCCAGTTAGCCTTGCCCACCATCTGACTGTAGGGTTCTGTGGCAGTTTGCACTCAGCCAGGATGCAAAAAGCAATCTTACTAGGATAGCCCGCCGGTTTCTGTACCTGTCACCCTGACCCTAGCCTTTTGGTTTCCCCTAATCGTAATCCTCTGCCAGGTGCAAATATGTATTTATGTAATGTGTTTATAGGTTTATTTATTTTTATTGATTTAAGTATATTATATCTCTTTTGGCTTTATTTATTTTGCACACGGGTGTGAGAGTTAGGATATAATGAAAAACCTAACAACAATTAGTTGCTATTACCCCTCTACTTGTGCAAGAATTTTCAAAAAACATTAAACATTAAATGTATTATAAATTAAAATAGATCTGAGAAGATGTTTGCAGTATTAAGTATGCTTGAGACAAGATTTTTTATTGGCATGATGTTAGTTAAGAATACAGGCTTTAATGCAGTCTAACAAAAATAAATATAAATTATTGTAGTATACATAACCTAGGAAATAGGTTGCTCAATTTTTCATTTTTAGGCTAAATGTCAAATTATGTTGTCTAAGATCACTGTAACTTCACTTAGAACTTAATGGTTTTGTAAACATCATATTCATATTTTGTGTGTTTGTTCACATTTTAGAGATGCAAATATAAATGGTTATGTATTTTTAATAGATACATTGCAATACATCATTTGTCTTCGTTAAGCGCTCAACAATTTAATTATGAATATTTTAATTTAATAAATTGTTTACTCTGTTGAAAATTAATTAGGGTGACAGTTTTTCAGACAGTTATAGGTCTGTATTAGGATTAAATTTATTTATTTTTCAATATAAAAATATTTGGAGAAAGTATTGTAATGTTATAAAAATAAAGCACTCTGTGTTATAATTCCAAGGGTTTAATAGGGATCTCGAGGCAGAAACCTCAATTTAGCCTATGTGGCTTCTGAGGCCTCATGCAGGTTTTAATAAGAGTTTGTGGACTAAATAGATACATGTAAAATAACAAGCCCCATCTCGAATTAAACGAGGAAAGGATGTAAGTCAGTCTCTGAGAAGAGACTGAGAAAAAAACATTTAATTTACTTTTATCATGCAATTAATTACTCACTACAGTACTTACCTTATCAAACTTTCGCATCTTCCACACAAGCTCCTGCATATGAACCGGCTCTTCATTAGCGTCTCTAACGTAACGTGGGATATTCACCACGTCAGCCAGCCATCCTCCGAAGCCACCTAGAGTTGTCCACCACACGAATGCTTGGAAATCTCTACCCAAGTAGAAATGATGCAATCCATATATCCCGCCGAAGAGCCACAAAAAATACGTCTTAAAAACCGATTTTGGCATGTTGAACTGATATTAACTAAATTTCTTATTAATTGTAATTTGAAATAAAGTAATGACACGTGTCGCACAGAGAAATGAATATAATTTTATACAACCCTGCTTCACAAATTTAACTTCAGAAGATTCCGTTAAAAGGCAGTGAACTAAAATTTTCTAAATTGAATAAATTTGACCCCAAATGACAAAAATTTGCATGACCTCGAGATTTAAATGAAAATTCTGGGTGACACAGTTACATGTCACAGACTATGTTCCAAGCTACAAAGTTTGTGACATAGAAGTAAAATAATGTAAAGGATCTTTCCAATAGTGAACTTCATACGCTTTGTATGTATTTTTGGAACCTAATAATTTTTACGCTTAGTATATAATAATAGTATTGAAATTAATATTTTCTGAAAACATTTAGTTTTTGTCTTCCAGTTACTTTTTGTAAAACAATATAAATAATTTATATTGTTATATAAAAAACGTCGCTCAGCTGAATAATTCCTTACGTATAATCAAATAACGATGGAAAATGTACAATTTCAATCAATCAGTCAATCAATCAGCTTATTGCTGGACATAGGCCTTTCCGAGAGCCCGCCACCACACACGGTCCTCCACCTTCCTTATTCACCCGCTACCGACAAACCTTTTCAGGTCGTCGGTCCAGCGGGCAGTAGGTCGTCCTACACTGCGCTTACCAGTACACGGTCTCTTCACGCCTACCCCAACGACGGTAGGTTCTGCAAGAGATATGACCCACCCACTGCCATTTCAGCTTGCAAATCCGTTCCCTTACGCATGTCCTCGTTGTGGATTCTATGCCTCAGAGAAACACCTAGCGTAGCCCCCTCCATAGCACGCTGAGCGACTTTGACCTTGGGGACAAGGCCTACTGTGAGTGACGTTTCTGCTCCGTACGTCATGACCGGTAAGACGCGGGCGGTGAAGATTTTTTTAGGTTTCCAAGTGCTGCTCATCCCAACTGAATTCTTCTTTTGTTCCTACCCAACTGTATAATCTGTCCCAGGTAGTTATATTCTTGGACAACTTCGATGCTGACATTTTTGACAACAATTTACCTTGTGATATTGACGTATTCATTGAACATTATCTTCGTTTTGTCTGCGTTCATCTTGACCCACCCGTCTGGAGGAAGTGCTAAGGTCGCACAGCATTTATTCAAGTTCCTGCAGCGTTTCTGTCTATATAATTGTCAGTATAATGTCATTATAATGTTGTCTGCAAATCGTAAATGCGAGATGTATTGGCCATTTACGTTTATCCCACAATCCTTCCAGTCCAAAACCTTGAACACAAATTCCAAAGCGTAAGTAAACAGTTTCAAGGAATTAACGTATCCCTGTCTTACTCCTCATTCGAATTTGTATCGGATGTGTTGCATGGTTTTGCACCTCCGATAGATGCAGCAGCAGTTAAATGATTCAAAACCACCCAGAACTACTGTCATACGTATATCAACCAGATATGAGGCAAGCCATTTAAGAATGTTGCCTATAAAACAATAATGTTTCAATTTATTAATTAAAAGACCATGGTCGACTAAATCAAAGAAAGAGAGAAGAGGGTCTCCTGTGGAGGCGCGGTTGTGTGCCGCGTGATAGCAGGAACCACACAGCGGTGAGTAGAAACACCGCGGGGATTTTAGTCAGAAGGGGTCTGATATAACTTCTGTGCCTCCATGTGGCGCGGAGGTATCCATGAGGGTTTCACTATTTATATCTACCTACCCACCTAATATTTGTTTACTGACAAAATATAAGGTATACACCTCAGAACAATGACATTGTTTTAAGGTTTAAATAAAGTATTTCTGTTTACTATGCATTCAATTTATTCTAGTCCATCAACAGCTGAAATAAATCAGCTTCACTAAAATGTAATAGTATTTTGAGTTTGAGAAACATACGCTTCATATTGGAATATTAAGTTAGTAAGTGCATATTGCGTTCTCTTTTTGAAATAATCCCCTTTGTGGATATTTTATTATAAGTGATGCTGTAGCAGTAAGACAAATAGATAGTAAATAGTAGTAGACAAGTGCTGAGTTGCCCACATCTGAAGGCAAAATGAATCAAAGGAGAGTTCATTTTTCTTCTCTGTATGACTGGATGGATAATGTTTCCAGTTCGTCCAAGTATTAGGTTTAATTTATATATCTAGTTTATTAAAATTAGCATTCTTACTGTATGTCAAATAGGATACAACATTGTTACTTAGAAATCGTATATGATGTTATTAGATACAGATTACAGAGATAAGAGAAAATAGTTGAATATAGTCATAACGATTGTTATTCATGTAAAGTGTTTTAAAGTTTTCCAAAACTAGCGGAAGCAAGTTGTTAATCTGTAATCGTGTCTATGTCCGGAAGTTGATCCAAGTGCAAGAACGTCAATCGTTAATCGTAAATCGACTTTTTCATGCAGTAGTTGAGTATCAAAAGTACGTCAATCAAACAAATGGTGTGATCGTAGATATTATCCTGTCCTATCTTTCTCTACTTATTTATAAATCCGCCCACGCGAAATAGTATTCGCAATGTAACAAGGATTTATTTAAAATTAAAACAATCAAGCGCGTCATCGTACAATATTGTACACAAATGCAGTAATAATGTTTTCGCGTAAAATTCATTAGCTAAATAAAAACTTGTATCGCAAAAATCAAATATAATAAACTTCAATGATGAATTTCGACGATAATTCGAGTAGTGGCTACGCCACGGCGGAAACGATATACGGTACGCACGAAGACAGCCAAGTAGTTATGTCGGAAAAGGTACAGTCTCTGGCTGGCAGTATATACCAGGAATTTGAGAGGATGATAGCGCGGTACGATGAGGACGTGGTCAAAACCCTGATGCCGCTGCTGGTTAACGTGCTGGAGTGCTTGGACTCCGCGTATCAGACCAACCAGGAACACGAAGTGGAGTTGGAGTTGTTACGAGAAGACAACGAGCAACTAGTCACGCAGTACGAGAGAGAGAAGTCCGCGAGGAAGCATTCGGAGCAAAAGGTGAGTGGCCAAATATAATTACTTTTTGCATGCAAATATAGACCTTGGTTGAGTTTCCTTTGTTGAACAAGGTTATCCTAGTTTAAAACTTTTGTAATTCAGTATTTGTTCTCCTTTGTCTCAAGCGTGTTTACTATTGCTAGTCTATCTGTTGTGAGGATAAGCTTATTCTACATCTCATTGGTGTTAGATATCTGATGAATCTTTAACCACAACAAAGTAATTAGTAACGTTGATTGGTATTAAAATATTACTCCTTTTCCTATTACATAAAATAGTTCTATCAGTAATATTCATAGTACATTTGGTGCCAGTTAAATATATTATTACTGTTATAGCGATTTCCCTACAAGTAAAGTTCGTCATCAGTTTAAGACAATGTGTCATCCACTGTGTTATCTAAATCTCAAGGTAAACAGGTGTACTGGAAATGTTTATAGTAAAACAACTTTGTTTGGGAGAAGAACTCTTGGATTATTATTATTATTGCAATCCATTTAATATCAGCAGCTCAGATATATTTTCAAGAAAGATAAAATCTCTAAGAAATACATGATTAATTTAAATTAATTTAGCTTTTGAAAAATAATTCTCAAATTAAAAATCATCATCTTTATTCAAATCCAACTGCGGATGTATTATTGTTACATAGGTGGAAGTAGGAATATATATTAATAGTGTTATTCTGTTTATGTAGATGAAAAATTCTTAAGCTCTATCAGGCTTCAGGAAATTTGATTGACGTAATAGATTTGCATAAAAATAGAGAAAGTATGTATGAAAACATCCACAAGAAGAACTTAGAATACATCTTATTGATGGTTCCTGAAGGAAAAATCAATACAATGTTTTGCGCAGTGGTGCCAATTCTTTTCATTAATGCTAGGTCAGAAAGTAATGCTGTGTCTTGGATTGCATTTAGTGATTCATTGGATAAGGATTGCACTATATTTAGAAATTTCCTTTTTCTTTAGTTAAGAAATTTGCGCACAACAATATTTGCATTTGACATTGACAACTGACAACAGATATTGTCAAATTACTATTTTTAGTTTAATTTTTCTCCATGATTATACCTTCATGCAAACACTTTTAAAATACTCGCTTTTGCAAATGCAACAGTGTAAACTTCTAAATTTACTAAGCAGCCATAAATGTGAAAGAAAAGTTGTCAATCATTGAAATAATTGCTCCAGCCATCTTTATTGTGATATACTAATTTATAGTACTCCTGCTGGAATATCATAGTTTAGCAAACAGCATTAGTCAAGAAAATTGTTTGAATATTTTAAATTAACAGAAATAAATAACTTTTGTGGTTCATAAATTATTGTTCTATGGATCAGTACAGTTTAACAAAAATGTGGGGACTCATGTTCTGGTTATTTTCAATATCATGCTATAATAGTGGTTTAAGCCCAGAAATGCAAATTGTAGTATCAAGGTATGCTCTGAAACCATTTTTTCAATGCAAAAAGAGACCTATGTCTGGAAGAAGGATGTCCACAGGTTGATAATGATATAATCTGTTAATTTAGCTATTGGAGTCAGAAGACCATTATGAGGGGGAAAGAAAAGACTTGACTGGACGCCTTGAAGCTCTTGACAGCATTGTACGTATGCTAGAACTGAAACACAAGAACTCCTTGGACCACGCTAGCCGCCTTGAGGAGAGGGAGAATGAACTTAAGAAGGTAAGAGGCTTAGCACAGGCAACACTAGTAATAACAAGATGATACTTAAATGAAATCCAATGAGATCTGGTTTGGACTGGTATCTTTTTAGCATGTTAAGCAAGAACACATTGGCTTTTATATTAGTTATCTTTTATATTGTTTTTTAGAAGCGGTGATAGCCTAGTGGTTAGGGACGTCAGCCTCCTGATCAGAGGTTGGCAGTTCGAATCCGGGCACGCAGCTCTAACTTTTCGGAGTATGTGCGTTTTTAAACAATTAAAATATCACTAGCTTCAACGATGAAGGAAAACATCGCGAGGAAACCTGCACGCCTGAGAGTTCTCAATAATGTTCTCAAAGGCGTGTGAAGTCTGCCAATCCGCACACGGCCAGAGTGGTGGACTATGGCCGAACCCTTCTCATATTGAGAGGAGACCCGTGCTCTGTAGTGAGCTGGCAATGGGTTGATCATGATGATATTGTTTTATATTATTTAAGGAAAAAAGCCTTCCAATTTTTTTATTAATTCATATTTTTAATAGACACTTTTTGACAACTCTCTCCTCTAGTATATAATTGGTCTGATCTTATGACTCTTTAGTTATTCCATCAATTGAAGTAAAGTGAAGTGAGTAGTTGAGTGTTTCATTTCAGCTAAAGGTTTAAAAACGAAGTGATTACCTATATCAATTGACACAGTTGCAATGGCATACATAGTCCCCAGATCTTTGCATTTATTCCAAGGTTTACTATTTATGTTGACTTGTGTAATTTGTGGACAGGAATATTCCAAACTTCACGAGAGATACACAGAGCTTTTCAAAACTCACATGGATTATATGGAGCGCACCAAACTACTTCTTAGTACTGCAAGTGACCGCAGTGAGGTTAGAGGCCGTTTGGGTTTGAACCCCGTTGGTCGTTCTAGTGGTGAGTGTTATTCATTAATTTACAAATTAACGTTGACAAGTTTACTTATATTTTAAGGATATGTATACAAATTGATTGAATTAGGGTTAGGGTGTTCGCCTCCTAATCTGAGGTCGGGGGTTTGATCCCAGGCCTGCACCTCTAACTTTTCTGAGTTATGTGCGGTTTTAAAAATTAAAATATCACTTGCTTCAACAGTGAAGGAAAACATCGTGAGGAAACCTGCATGCCTGAGAGTTCTCCATAATGTTCTCAAAGGCCTGTGAAGTCTGCCAATCCGCAATGGCCAGCGTGGTGGCCAATCCCTTCTCATATCGAGAGGAGACCCGTGCTCTGTAGTGAGCCGGTAGTGGGTTGATCATGATGATGATGTGTACAAATGCATATTGGAGGACCTTAGTATTATTCTTATTCTAATGATAAGTTTCTACTTATCATTAGAATAAGAATAATACTAAGTTAAATTCAGCTATAGGTTACACAAAAGAAGAATAACTGATCTAAAGTATGATTTTTTTTCTTTCATTCATTCATTCTTCACATGAATATGCAGTTTTATTGTACTCTACAAAAGAATGGAGAAAAATAAAAACATGTTGGCGATTTAAGCCGACCGGTTTTAGCCGTCTCAGCTGGATAGTCTCCTTGATAATATGAAAAGACACTAATGTATGAGAGCATGTCGCGGTCTGCAAAAGAACCCGCCCCATTGCAAGGGGAAGGGAATTAATACAGTTGCTTAATTTTTATTTACGTGTCCAGGGCCAATCTCGTTCGGTTTCGCATCGCTGGAGGGCTCCGTGCATGCGGTGGAACAAACTGAGAGCATTCCTGGGAGTCCCGTGAGCCTGTCATCATCGCCGCCGTCACCACCCATCGGTAAGCTATTATATTATAAATCCTGTGTGTTGGTATGTTCTTATCTTTTTTTTTATATACATAGCGAGCAAACGAGCAGGCGGGTCACCTGGTGGTAAGTGATTACCGCCGCCCATGAACATTTGCAGCACCAGAGGAACCGCCAATGCGTTGCTGGCCCTTGAGCAATTTGTTAATCCGCCCTTTGAAAATCCCCATATTATAAACATTAGGGAACACAGAAGATGGAAGCTGGTTCCACAATTTGCAGGTTCGTGGTAGAAAATGACCTGGAATAGCGGGTGGTTATTTCACGCAGCGATGTCAATCGTAGGCTGGCCTGCCACGTAACTTGCCTCTTCAACTGTTTATTAGGTTTGAAGTGAAGCTTGTGAGTTATTGAAATACTACACGGTGTAGGAGAACTGATAGACATCGTCACGTAACGAATAAGCGTTGTGCTGCTTCTACGAGAGTCGTTCGATTCTGTTCGGTGTAGTTCGGATGACTCAGTGAAGCTGTGGCTGCAATTTTTGTTCATGTGTTAGTTATATTTTTCATTTCCGGTATTTCAGACTAGAGGGCAGAATTCTTGTTTGTTTTATTTTTGGTTGATTAAGTTTAATCTTGTTTCTTGGTTGTAGGTTCCGAGCTCGCTGCCGTAAGGACCGTGGAGAGGGCTCACCAGACCGATCCTATCACCCAACAAAGCCAAGTAAGATTTTATTTATCGTGAAACTTTTTTTTTATATATTTTTACGTGTATTTTGGTTAATTACTGTGATTTGGGGAGGGTACTTCAAAGATGCCAGGGAAGAATGCAATGGTGTTCCCCGGGCGCCTGGAAAAAACTCAGCGTGAGGGACACGCCGTGGTGGTTTTTAGTTTGGGTATACCCCCTAGGGGGGAGTCCCACATAACCGCTAGTCCTTCCCAAGGAACGGGGGTAGCAATAAAGCTTTTCCACCATGAAAAACAAAGGGTATTTCAAAGAAGGGACAATGGTTGTTTTTGTGGTAATTCGTAAAGCTGAAACGTGGGAAAGAGAAATTAAAAATTCGTTTATTTCAAGTAACCATTTATGGCATAGTGTTTAATATTGTAACAACAATTTTGTCTCTTTGTCTTGATACAAGCAAACAAAATTGTTTCTTCGTGTATTACAGAATAGAAGCTGAAGCCTAAGCAAAGCTGTCAATACATTTTAGTTCTTAGTGCCCGTAATTATGCCCTTTTCATCTTGGACACATACATATATACATACTCTCGAAGAACACGCTTCCTTCTGGGGTAGTTGGCTAAAAATATTATCGCTTTCACATAACTGTATAAAAATTGCATATTATCTCGTGATATCTATGCATGTACATTAATTTCTAAAGTTGTGTGAAGTCGGAGCCAAGAATTTTAATTGATAATATTTGTTGATAGCTTATCACGGAATGAAATCGTTGTGTAATAAGAAATCGGAGTTAACACGTTATGTATAATCCATTATTGTTATCAATATATACACTAGCTGTTGCCCGCGACTTCGTCTGCGTTTTCCCGTGAGATTGAGGTCTCCCGAGCGGCTAATGCTCTGCTTCAGAAAGTAAGCTACAGGCAAATGAAAAATTGCCGATTTTCGTGTTACTAAATTAAGAAACAGGAATTTCATACAAACTTCCAACCCCTATTTTACCCCCTTAGGGGTGGAATTTCCAAATATCCTTTCTTAGCTGATATCTCTTAACTATCAACTACCTACTTGCTAAATTATAGCTTTATACGTACAATAGTTTTTGAGATCTCGTGTTTAATCAGTAAGTATGTAAGTAAGTGACCTTTCGCTTTTATATATATAGAAGATAATCATCGTGAAAGCAAGTGATATTTTAATTGCTTCAACGGTGAAGGAAAACATCGTGAGGAATTCTGCACGCCTGAGAGTTCTCCATAATGTTCTCAAAGGCGTGTGAAATCTGCCAATCCGCACATGGCCAGCGTGGTGGACTATGGCCAAACCCTTCTCATATTGAGAGGAGACCCGTGCTCTGTAGTGAGCCGAGAATGCTTTGATCATGATGATGATGATGGTAAATATATATATTATATATTTATCATCATCATCACTAACATTACCAGAATAATAACTCCATGCATATATGTAGGATATAGATGTACAAACCGTAAAGCCTAGTTATAATTAATGAACTTTCTAAACACCAACAAGTCCGCGGAATACCTGATACCCTTTTTTCGTGTTCACTTAGTAGAAGGTATGGCTTGGCAACCCCCTTTGGAATACCAAAGGGGGTTGCCATGACACCATAATGAGATCCTAACGTATAGTCTTACGAATCATCGTACTTCATATTACAAACACACACCGACGAACACAGACGCTCACAAAAAAAACAGAATAAAATACGTAACATATATATATTTTTCCAGCCTATTGCGTGAAACTATAAATTTTTTATTTTATATTATATAACCGTTAGGTGTTGCGTGTTTCACCGTTATGTAAATATATATTTCAATAATATATTGTTATACAGGCTGAAGGCATTTCCTTTCTTACTAAAACATTAGTAAGCTAGAGTAGCAGATATTAGTTGGTCTTCAAGTAATATTATATAAATAAAAACGATTAAACTCTTACAAATAATAATAATACAAGGGCTTAACTGCGTGTCTCTGTAATTTTATTTTATTTTTATTTTATGTTATTAGAACCACCAACAGAATTATATATATTATTTTTGTACATAGTTTAGGCCTTAGGTACTAGGTCAACATATAATTCCACTTATAGGAGGCTACAGCATGCAGATTTAGATGGATAAGTCGTGCGAAGGAACTTAACTAAACGTATAAAAAATTAACAACTTAATAAGGAACATAGACGCAAAAAATAACTAATAATAATTAAAAAATAAAATCAATATTAAAGTAAAAAAAAACTTTAAAAAAACTTATAAAAACACCTAACATATATACAACCGAAAGGTGTAAAATTAGTGCTAGCCATCTCTATATATATCATATATCATAAAAATCAATGTTTCTGTGCGCTGTCCACTATGCGTTTTGAAACCATTGATGAAATTGTTGTAAAACTTTTGTATAAATATATAACCTATACATAAATTGTTTTTAAGCTAACGTGTACAGTGAGTCACTAAATCTTACCTATCTATCAATATGTAGGAGGAGCGATTGATTCGGCACACTTTAATTTTTTATGGGGAATGATTTTACTCACTAAAATTTATAGTAATAATTTAGTGCTAAAAGTAAAGATATAATGCAATAAAAATCCAACTGTCTTAGCGTTATGTTTTGTAGTATCCTTCACTCTATTGTCCTTGGTAAAGGTAAGGAAAGTCATTTATGTAAATGAGGAACAGAAAAGGTCCTAATATAGATCCCTGAAGAAACCCCTATTTTCACAAATGACCCGTTAGACCGTTTCCCGTTTACTTGTTGAATTCTATCATGTAAATACGAGGTCATTAAATCTAGAGTTACCCCTCGAAGTCCATAATGGTGTAGTTTTCTGACTTCATGTATCATGTTCAACACAATCGAAAGCCTTGGACAAATCACAAAAAACACCAGGTGCATCACGTGACTCCTTACTGATTGCCTATATTTCTCCAAACTTCCAGCTTTATATATATAACATATAAAATCAAGCCAAGCCACTGGGCACAAGCCGCAAGTTATAGTGGAATTTAAGAAACCTTTCAAAAGACCTAGCCTGATATGATAACGATAGCTCCATACATTAGGTTAAATCTATTCCCATTTTTTTAATACACTACCAGTAAGCCCTTGACGGCATCTCACCTAATGGTTAGTGATGATGCGGTCTAAGATGGTAGCGGGCTAACCTAATTGGTTTCTACACGACATCGTGCCGGAACGCTAAATCGCTTGGTGACACGTCTTTGTCGGCAGGGTGGTAATTAGCCACGTCTGAAGCCTCCCACCAGACCAGACTCGAGCCGAGAATTGAACCCAGGACCTCCAACATTTTAATGCACCAGGGCGCACGCTGCTCCACGGAGGTCGTCGAAACTTTAAATTAAATGTATCTAACTAATAATAATTGGGGAAATAATTTAATTAATTGGTGTCATATGATATGAGCATTGGACTGAATAATCACTGAGGATCACCGAGGCACATTCTGTGTTTTTAGAATAAAAGTCGCTTCGAAACCGGTCTGATAAGGCGCTCGTTTATGACTAGGAACTATATAACTAGGGCGAAAAATAAAGTTACAACATGCATTTCGGAATCGTACTTTTAATACAAACTAATCATTAATTACCATATCTATTTTGTAACTATCGTTACACTACATTAACTCAGTACTAAACTGTGAATATAATCAAATTACTGCAAGACTCGATTGTTTTATTATAATTTCAATGTTGGCTCAAATTCTGTGGCAGTACTACCACAGAAGCAGAATAGCCCGGCTTGCCATTTTTATCAATAATATTACATTTATTATAGTTTTTAAACTTTTATTATATTATTTTTGTTTTGGAACGTCAATTTTCGAAAATTAATAAGCAATGGAAATACAGATATGAAATACTACCACTATATGGTAGAAATTTTCAGCAAAAAAAAAAATTACAATAGATTGTGCTGTGGCGCGTGCGTGAAATGTAATCGATCGTACATGAAACGAAGCAATCGTGAAATAATCGTGAAAACAGCGCTCTCGCTCTGTCCCACTAGCGCTTATGGCTTTAAGCCCGGTTTCAGGAGGACTGCTCGCACTCATACAGAGGAGTGTCCTTTTATATGGATTTATTCTATTCAAATCGAGAGTCGAGAGTGCGCAGTACGCCGTCGCGAGCAGCCATTCGATAATATGGAACTGCGAAGGTAGTACCTCCGTAAAATATTATTATAATGGGTTTAAATTGCTGGCTTGAGTTCAAAAAGTGAATTTCTGTTTCTTGGGTTAGTCATAAATTAATTGCACCTAGATAATTCTGCAATAGATAACTTCAGATTATGTGCCTTGTGTTCGTTATGGCGGCCGAAGATATTTGCAAATATGAATTGGCGGACAAAAGGTAAGCTATTAATTTAGAGATCTATCAGCTCATAACTCATTAGGTTGTTCGGTGCTCTCATTCTAATAAATTGTATCATTGGTATTACATATTTTCTCTAACGAAATAGATAGAAAATATATATATATTCAAAAGCTATAATATGGTGCGCGATTGAGTATAACGGTTTTTTTTTTAAATTTTAAAAACTCCGAACCAAGCTCTTTGCCTGGATTAGGACCCGGACGCATTATAATCTGATTCCTTTGAAACAGGTAGAAAGCTTCATATAGGTACTAAGAATCTTACAAAAAACTAGGACGATCGTTTACTACTCTTACTAACCCTAGCATTCTTTTATATTCTTCATTCTTATGTATGCCAGCAGCAAGATTTAAAAGAGCATTTTTTATTTCATTTTATGACCAAGACCAAGGTATCACAATAAGAAATAAGTTCATTGGCCCCAACAAAGTGAATTCATTATAAAAAAAACTATTACGGTCTAGGATATATATATAGAATAGGCTAGCATGGGATGCTCATATAACGCGGAGGGAAGAAAGCAAAGTATACAATCAACTATGACAACCAATAAAAATAAATTAGGTAATTATAATACAAAACCCCGACACAAAATAACAAAACAGCGACATTTTGTGTTGGCGGCCATCTTGGATCGATTTTCATCAATCATATCTGAGGACAGTCTAGCCAGTCGCCAGTTGCTGATTGTTTTGTGATTTTCCATTATGTTACGTCCTATGTATTGCAAAGAAGTTTTATAAATATATAAACACTCCCGAATATCACATTTTTAAACAAAAAAGCACTCATTTGAGAAAACCAGGTTGAGATAGTTGCGAAAAAACATATAATCCGCCATTTTGGTGCGGCGGCCATCTTGGACGGGTTTTCATCAAATATGGCTACACTCTTAACTAATTGAACTCTCAAACAAAAAAAAACAAAAACAAAGTCGTTTCCGTTCGGAGCTACGATGCTACGGAAAGAAACACACACCCACAGACATGGCAAACTTAGGACACCCTGTCGTTTTTGCGCCGGGGGTTAGAAATATAATCGAAAATTAAATGGGGTCATCGAGGAACCGGTTCTTTTTGTGGTTTTACATGTATTGTTGAATTTTGCTCAGGGTCTTGCAACTGGCCTGTTTGACTGGCTGTTGTTGATACAGATATTGTTGTTGTTCATTATACAGATAGGGTAGAAGAAGAAGGGTTGGCAGGACAGAATCTTGTGCTGGATACTGGCTTATAACTGTTATTTTACAGCAATCCACAAAAATGCCACGCTTACAAATAGTTTATCTCGCCTATAGTTCGCTTTGTTACATCCATCGTTCTCACACTCGCACCACTCTGAATAGTGGACCGAACTGAACTTGGATTGCGTACACGTCAGGGGGCGCGTGTACACGTACGCGCACTCCCTGATGACCGCCATCTCCCTGCCTCGTGTAAAGAACTGCTCTTGTGATAGTAAGCGACACACGGGTACCACGCCGCGGCTTCCGTTCTTGCACTCCTTTAAATAGTCTTTGTTCAAGGTCAGCGCTAAGCAATTGAGACTGTTCATCGTTGAACACTGGTAGCATTTTAAACTGTAACTATTACTTATGATCAATAAAAACACCGTCAAATTAAATATATATCGCATTTCGTCCATTCAATATTGCATTAGATATGAATGTATCATTACACCTTCGGTATGTCATGACACTTTTGATTGAAGTTTGAACAAACATTATTTTTTATTAACAATGTAAAGTTTTTATTTGTGTCATGAAAACTTTTTGTAATATATAGATGTTGTTCTGCGCGAGTAACTTGGTAAATTCGGCATGCCATATTTTTTTCACCCGACCACCACAACTACAAATCTTTCAAACCTAATAACGGCATAGGTAGAAACCATTTTTGTGTTGTACATAGACAGATTACATGAGAGATTCATTATATACAGAAGGATTAGCACTTCAAAACGCTTCTAAATATATAAATTTTGGAAGTCTGTTAAGTAGACATTAAAATATATATTTTTATATATAATGAATGTCATGTACTCAGATCTCCGCTTGACTGCAATCCTACACGACAAATTATCGTTTTGGGTCTCACTTGGAACTATAGAAAAGTCATCACTTCTGAAATCCCAAATTATGCCAGCCGGGGATCTATATAATCTGGTTCTGGTGGAAGACTTAATGGCTATTTACCACTCTACAGAGAAAAATGTGCCGCCAAGTGATTTCGTATTCCAATACCGACTTGTAGGCGTAGAAGACCAATCAAATATGATATCGCGTTTACTTGTTATGGGCATATTAAAACCATACCGATTTATTAATCGGTTACAGCCACACCATACCAGGTTAGCCCTCCACCGACGTAGACTTGCCTCCAGGTGATATTGCAGCCAAGGCTTAAATCTGTGGTCTAATAAAAACAAATTACAGGCAACGTCGCCAGTTGGCCAGCCAAACAGCGCGATCACGGGCAAGTCGCAAACGAAGAGCGAGAAGCGGAGCGGGAATACGCTGTACCAGGAGCTGGCCTTCCACGAGACCGAAGCGAACGTCACAGAGGGGGACGACGGCGCCGACTTTACTGGTAACTGCTACCATATCTCGCTTCCACTGGTTCTCGACCAGTGGTTCGTTGTCAGGTTGCCAGATATTTTTCATATCAGTAGCAGGCAATTCGGCAATAGGGTCATCCTGTACCTTTCATCATCATCATCATTATCAACTATTGACTTCCACTGCTGGTGGCCGGTCTTGGGCCGCCTGTTTCCAGCTGCTCAATGTCATCTGTCCACCTAGTTGGGGGTCGACCAACGCTACGTTTACCGGTGCGGGGTCGCCAGTCCCTTGGGACCCCAACGTCCATCGGTGCTCCGAGTAATTTTAGCATGAATTAACGAAAACACTTTTTCGTTTATTGTACAACACACCAACGTTCATGATCTCTCCCAAACAACCAATAGTGTATAATGAACATAAAAAATGGCGTAAATACAGAAAGTGTGACATTTTGTTGACACTCCGTCGGAATCCAAGTCGACTCGTCTTAAATTATAGAATTGAGATGCGCTTGAAGAGTGTTGTTTGACGTATGACGTATCGGTGACTCCCCTGGTGCATGATGTTCACGGGCGACGTTTACCACCTAACGTAACCAATCAACTAATAGGCTGTTAACTTAACAATCCTCTTTTTTATCGCAGGAAGCTGGGTCCACCCTGGGGAATATGCATCTTCAGGTGAGTTATTGCTCATATCTGATCTAGTTTCTAATATAACTAGGCTACCTGACAGAACCTTGAATGTAGTACTACATTTAGACTTTTTTATTTTATTTTTATATGCTACAAGTTGACGGCAATCTCACCTGATGGTAAGTGATGATGCAGTCTAGGATGGTAGCGGGCGAACCTGTATACTCCTAATTGGTTTCTACGCGACATCGTGCCGGGACGCTAAATCGCTTGGCGACACGTCTTTGTCGGTAGGGTGGTAACTAGTCACAGCCGAAGCCTCCCACCAGACAACTATCGAATCCAGGACCTCCAACTTTAAAATGCGACAGCGCACGCCCTTCTCCACGGAGGTCGTCAAAACTTCTTACATACCAATAATTGAGGATACTGTCGTACTCTTAAACATCATGTTTATTGATAAGTCTCGTTTGTCGACTGTGTATTACGATGGAATACGGATAGCCAGGTCCGTATTTTTGGGTCGGTCTCGAGAGCTACCAGGATGAGGAGTGATGGTCTCACATTAGTGAGAAGATGCGTAAATCTAATAAATATTACGTAGCACGTTTCTAGAAACTGGAAACATCGGATGTTTTGACACTTGCAGGCCTCTCGCAAGAAATGTGTCGGTACAGTTATTGTTAAACTATTACCAATTTTAAATATGACGCAACTAGACGGTTGAAGACATGATGTCACTACATGCGTCAAAAAATCTAAATCGCACGTTTTAAAAATCGGTTGTAATAAACAAAACACTATTCAATTTACAGTCATTGTTCTATTATTTGCAATTATTTTGTCATGAATGCATTCGCTTAAATTTCATTGTGATCTTTTTGTTTTTTGGTTTTTGTTTAACTAATACGAACTATTATTTTCTTCGCTACGCTTTAAAACATACAAAAAAATACAAAAAAATAAATAAATATAGTATTGTTCACATGCGTGCCAAGTCACAAGTACACTATCAAGTAATAAAACAGTTTTTACATAGCATTGTTTGTGGTTCAGAATAAGTGGACTGTTGAGTAGAAACTTGGAAATTTAAGTCATATTTTGCCTTTCAATTCATTATTATAACTATTTTTAACATTGAAAAATAATTGAAAGAGTGTTATTCATTAAATATTTTATAACTATCATTTATATTTGCATGAATGCAATAGTAAGGATTTGTATGAAATTTGTCATACATATCCTCCCGGTCGGCCCTCTCCGCGTTCCCTGTGTGCCTTCACTGATAACCTCCCATCAACTAATAATTCCTAAACTAATTCGTCGTTTCTTCTATTTTCATGCGTTCTAACCATACGTTGCATCCACGCATTGCAGTTAACGATAACTATTTTGGTGAGTAAATCGTATTATTTATTGTTTTATTGTATAAAAAATAAGTTCTCTCGCTAATCTTCCGAACACTAACATTCACTGTCAGCAGGTGATTATTTTCACAAATTTAGCTAACTTGCACGTTATTTGGATGGGTAGCTTTTAATAATGTGTGTAAACGAATAATATCAAAAACACTGACTATATATTTGTGAAATCTTTAATTATACATCGTACTTTTTGTTGTGAAGACTCGATATAAAAAGTAATTTTGATTGGATTGTTAAAAATTCGTAAAAGAAAAAAGTTACAACTAAAATGGCTTGATAAATATTTTTTAAATTAAAACAAAATATTTTTTAAAATTTCATTTATGAAGTTTTACTGCCGTTGAAATAAAGAAAATTCTCACGTTTCACGCCTTGTATAAGCTTATAAATCTTGACTTAAAACGTGGCTTTTTTTCTTATGTTCTTTCATTGTTCATTATTATAGAAATAATCGTAATATTCTCTTAATAATACTGTATATAAACTTCATTTTAACTGCTTGGGATTAGGTCGTCATCAGATGCATGTTTAAAGATTTTTTTGCCAATCCCTGCATTCAAATATCATAACATCATCAAATATAACAAATCATTTTTATCTCTAATAAAATTTTGATTCAATAACCACACCGTATCTGGTAAATATTTAACTTATTAGAATTTTTTTTATTAGGACGCATCATCTGGAAATAATAGTGACTAAATCTGCGCTTTACACAAAATAAGCAGTCTTATAAATTGCAAGTCATGTTTTTAGTTTTACTGTGAAGATTCTTTATTCTAGTAGTGACTGCGTATTGCTTTAAACGAACCCAACAATTTTGTTTATTGTTCAAGATATTCTTAGATCTTAGTATCAGATGGAAAAAAAAAAGATTTTTTCATGCCACAACGGAAATGGCCATTGGGACTTTATGAATAAGAAACTTGACGACAATGTATTTCGACACGAGATCTTTAAATAATAAGAGTTGAACCTACACAGTGCGTTAAAAATAACTAGAACTGACGCAATCCTTTGAAACATGAAAAAGTGTGATAACAATCACTTTGACACGTTAATAGTAAGTTTAGATAAGAAGAATCGGAAATTAATTTTTCTCTTCTGTTCAAACTCCCATCGCAGAGATGCCGTGATAATTAATTCTGTCACTGTTTTGTTTTCAAACATATGTGACCCAAGACAGCAGTAAAGTCGTTGCTCTAATAGGTACTAATCTCAAATGGGTGAGCTCACTCAGTCAACATTACGCCCAAGTGAAATAAAGACTACTGTCACTTTACTAAGATTTAAATATTTGAAATGAATGTATTGTATTATTTCATAGTGATTCTTGGGGGAAGGATATGACCCATTAAAGTTACACCGCCACCAAATTTGCTCCAAAATTACAATTGAATTAATTGTTCTTTTAAGGTGCAATATATTAAGCAAATTTTAATGTGCACATCTAAATTTACACTGTTGTGTAAATTTAGATGTGCACATTATAAATGCGCAATATATATCGGAATATTTTTGGCCCCACTTCTCCCCGCAGAAACTCTTCACTCTCTCATCATACAACTTCTATCTACCTACTGCGTTGAATCTCCCGATTTTTGTCCCACCAAGCGGGCAATAACAGACATTATAAATTCATTATTTCCTTTGCATTTGCCGGCTTAGATACTGCACAGACCTATCTAAGCTCGCATGACACAAATAAGAAATATAAGTTCTTGACTCTGAAAGTTTACCATGAATTTAATAGTTAAAAAAGTATAAATAAAACAAGTTAAGGTTCTTTTGAATAAATACTGTTCTTGCTACTTAAAAAAAAGAGGAAAAATGATGATAAATTGATTCCAATCAATCGTATTTTGGTGTAAAATTATATTTATTTGTTTACTACAGGTATGGGCAAGGAGGTGGAAAATCTCATCTTGGAGAACACTGAACTCTTAGCGACCAAGTAAGTTTTCACCATTGTCAATAAACATAATAATCACTAAGGTACTATAAAACGTAGTCAACGTATATATCGTCATATAATTATGGAAGTTAAGTCACAGTACATTGTCATTGGGTACATTATTCGATATTAAAAAAACTATGTACCACCAACTGACTGTACTTACACATCGACAGTTTAAGGCGGGGTATGCGTATAAAATATCTGCAGATGTGATGGGCGCATGAGTAATTAGGCTTCCTTGGCTGTTATTTACTCCGAAGTTAAATAGGTATAGCGCTTATTTGGTGGCGCTACGAAGGTGTTCTGAAGCGCCTCTTATCAGCGTTCAGCGTACAAAACGAGAGATGGAAGGAATTGGCGGCAGAGACAATTGGCGCTCCCCTGTCCCCTGTCATATTTGATCTGGCCAGTTATAAACTTGCGTAGAGAGCGCATTTGAAAAATCTGTGTGGTGTGGCGTGTGTAGAAGTTGTTGAGGATTATAGTAAACTAGCTGTTCCCGGAATGCGTTGCATTGCCACGTCAAATAAAATAAATATATATCTTGGGCCAGGAACTTCCACAGAACACTATAAAGTTTCCATAAATGTTTTAAGAAGTATATAACGGACATTTATTGTATTTTATATATAGGAAATAAAGCTTTGTGTTCATTGTTTAGCCAGTCAGACTTCGCATTGGTTGATGATTCTTCTCATAATTAGTTAAATTTCATTATCGTCGATTTTTGTTTCTACTTAAATTTGAGGGTGACGACATTAGTAGGTACTGAACGTAGCGTTTTTGAGTGCGTTTGAATAGTTGTGCGTTCAACCTTTTAGCTGTCAACGTTCCTTCTTCCACTTGACGTACAGTCTTATTGCGCTAGATCCACAGCAGAGCACCCGTGGTACAAGGTTGAGTTTGAGGTTGTGCGTGTGTTGCAGAAACGCTCTGAACGTGGTGAAGGACGATCTGATAGTTAAAGTTGACGAGTTGACCGGCGAGCAGGAGATCCTGCGCGAGGAAGTCGCCGCTCTGAGTTCCGCCCGGGAGAAGCTTCGAGAACGCGTATCCCAACTTGAGGAGGAACTCCGCCAACTTAAAGACGCTTTGAGCGCTGGAGCGGGCGCCGTGGCCGACGAAGACGAAGCCGACGTGCCGCTGGCTCAGCGACGCAAGTTCACGCGGGTGGAAATGGCCAGAGTGCTCAGAGAACGCAATCAGTACAAGGTAAGCCGAAGCTCGCGGGTTTCATGTTTAGAATTTGAAAAATGTCTTGGCAGTAATATGTGTATGCCATCCATGTCATCCTGCCCTTCGTAAATCCTACTGTTAACTTTGATATTTCACACCTGAAGGTCAATTTTTTTTTTTGTTTCTTTTTCAACACAAGTAAGGCCCTGGCTGCAATTTCTTGCACTTGCAGTTATATTAAATCCGTAAGCTAATTGGTTTCTCGAAAGCGTTAGAAATAGCAAAGGTGTTTGTTGCAGGAGCGCTTCATGGAATTGCAAGACGCCGTCCGCTGGACGGAAATGGTCCGCGCCAGTCGAGTCGACACGTCTATTGACAAGAAGAGTAAGCAGAGCATCTGGAAGTTTTTTAGCAACCTCTTCAGGTAAGACTTAGTAATTATGATATACAGTGGAAACTATATTTTTCTTCCATTTAACAGAATATGTTGTTACGGGTATCCTCTCAATATGAGAAGGGTTTAGTCCACCACGCTGGCCACGTGCGGATTGGTAGACCGATACTACTGCACCGATTTATGTGCGTTTTTAAGTTATTCAAATACCACTTACTTCATCGGTGAAGTAAAACATTGCGAGGAAACCTGCAAGCCTGAGAGTTCTCCATAATGTTCTCAAAGGCGCGTGAAGTCTGCCAAACCACACAAGGCCAGCGCGCATCGTGGTGGACTATGACCAAACCCTTCTCATATTGAGAGGAAAGCCGTGCTCTGTAATGATGATGAACGAAATACGTGCATGCTCTGAAATTGCAAATGTTTTTTTGGTTTACCTTGTACATTAACACACTAGCGATAGCGGAACGATAAGTGCGACACTATTTATGCCCCAATACATTTAATACCTTTGGTTGTCAATATATTTGCGCACGCTAGGATTTGCAGAAATGTGTTGGTTTTGATTAAATTTGACAATCGACAATGATTTATTTAAAGACCTGTCATCAAAGTACGTCATTCCACCGATAATTGGACTACCCTCTAACGTAACTTACTATGTCATTTGCATTAATAATATTGCACATCCGATGTCAATACTACTCATTCTCGCTTGGATTACCGATGGCGTCCGTTTTACTCCGGGACCTTGATGCTCTAACAATAAAATACTTGAGGTTGTGCGAGGTGAGAAAAGTAGCGTAGCGGGGGCAATGCTGTTTTCATCTTGGTCTTCCCTGAACCCTTCGCTACACTTAGAATTCTAAATGACACACGCTCGCTACAATCAGGAGATTTTCCCTCAGAAAATTCCTCGAGATTGATTCCGGAGATTAAATCCCTTACGTTTTTATAGCAATGAAGTACCCTTTTATTAAATTTCGCTAGTATTAAAAGCTGACTGAACCTAACTAAATTCTTCTATATGCATTTTGTTTATTTTTAATTTTACTTATAACTCTCGAGCTAAGCATTTCTATGTCTGTCGATAGTGCTCGCGATTGCCTAGCGTTACCTCTGAGTGAATCACAATCTTGATAATTTTAGTATTCAGTGTAATATTGGCTCAAGTCTCTCTACACTATAGAGTGAAGATCCTCGACTGAAGTGGAAACACAAATTGTCTGCTTATGATAATGCGAATGATATTTTTATAATTGGCTCTTTATGACTTTATTTTTTTAAATCTATGCGTGTACAATATTATGGACCGGCTGCTCAAGTTTTCCATGTGAAACTATATTTGCGAAGCAATGTTTCAAGGTCATAATCTAAATTACATTCAAATTGAACTAAAGAAGCATTGATGCGTAGTGCGTACATACAAATTTTTACATAGCTTCGTGGATGTGAATCAATCTAATTCACAATAAGAACAACGATGTCTATGAATCATCAATAAAAAGTTGAAAAAACCTTGAATCCTTAGTAGTTTATTCAAAAGCTTTCAGATTAGAACCTTCTTTTTGTTTCTTTCGCTTTATGCCTTTCTTGTTTTGTTTTTTCTGTATTATTTATTTATGCGCTACTGACTATATGCGAATCGAAATTTATGTTTTGCGATATAAATATCAACGAGTGTGCAGAACTGGATAAAATCTCGGTTTCGAAGTACCTTCGGTTTAAACTTCACTTGAGGCTCTTGCATGTAGCACCATCATGCTTAGCGTGACGTCACAACTGCTTTTATTTTACTTTTTGCATAGGTTGGTTTGTCCCTTGCCCCCAATCTTTTCCTTTGATATTGTGTTATTGTCATTACCAAAACATTAGTATACCATATTATTTGACAATGTATGTAAAGATTTACAGATAGAAAGAAAATACATTAATGCTTGTTTAGTGGTACGTACACGTTTTTTCACCTGGTTTATAAAGACAAAAATATATAACTATAACTTACGTAAAAAAACTATTTTTTTTACCATTCCCGCTTGTTGGTACTGCATTGCAAACAGTGTATATTTAAGTTCGTTGCGAACAACTTTGATGTGAATTTTGACGAGGGAGAGTTATAATGGGATACATACTGATACGTGTGTATGACCATATATTCTGCGAAATTTGTGAAGCTTTCTGTTTCTGTGCATGGATGGATTCAGAGTGCGAATAAATATTAAGTTATAATATTATTACGATGGAGGTCACTTTATAATGAACTTAAAATTGTAGAAGATGCTTCTATATATTTTAAAGCATGTTCGAAAAACATATACTTTATGACATATAATTGAATATTTGAAATACGCTGTGACAATCTTACCATCAGTCATGCTTATAATTAGTTGGGGTTGAAATGTTATTATGGGTTAACTGTAACTGAAAACTGAAGAAATTTTTTACCGTCGGTGTCCTAGTAATCCCTTTCAACCTTGACTATATTAAATGAATGCAGTGGCTATGCCAAGCTTTGATGAGTAAATAGAAGAGCGATTTCTATTGGAAAGCTTTGACGTTGACTGGTCGCTGTGTCCGGCAGCTCCAACGACCGCCCGCAGCGGCCGCTGTCGACGCCGCACCTGGACGCGGTGGCCACGCCGCAGCCGTCCATGCGCCACTCGCGCACGCAGGCGGACTTCATCGAGACGCAGCTCTCGGACCACCACCACAGGCGCAACGACAACGCGCGCTCGGAACAGTTCCGCCAGGTGAGCATTGTTTAGCAACGCTAATAAAGTTGTGACGACCTTCTGCCCCCACGGGTAAACTTATACTTGAGATTGACGTGTTTCTGGCGTACAAGTCTGTAAAATCGTAGTTTTGAACCAAATTGATTTATTTTGACGATTTCTATTTTCCGTTTGTTAACCTTAGTATGCACACAAATAATAGCGGTTTCGGTAGCCGGGTCGTGCCCAAAATTTTGTTAGGCATTCATTACACTTTTCTAATAAATATCTCATTTAACGTACGACCTTGAATTGTTCTCCGTGCCGCGGAGATTATTATCATTAACATAAGTCATTAAAAAAACCCATAATCGTTTTCTGCGCCACTTAGTACCTGAACGGTATATTCCTCGGTGGCACATCTTTATCGGTAGTGTGGTAACTAGCCACGGCCGAAAGCTTTCCCCAGACCGGACTCGAGCCGGGAATCGAGCACAGGAACTCCAACTTTATAAAGCGAAAGGGCGCGCACTGCGCCACGGAGGTCGTCAAATTTGTAGATAGAAGAATATATAGTTTTGTGTTTACGACCAGGTGCGAGCGCACGTGCGTAAAGAGGACGGGCGCACGCATGCATACGGGTGGAGCCTCCCGTCCAAGAGTGGGCATGGACACAAAGGCAACGCCTGCCTCTCCCTGTCCTCCGGCGGAGTGCCGGTCCCAGTCCCGGTGTACTGCAGGTACTACATTTAGCTACATCGTCTTACAACATGACTAAACAAATAACTATAACTCTAATCCCTTTAAGAAAATTGTAAGTAATCGTTGGCCGCCCTAACCACGCCCCCGACCAATCTGGAAGACCAACATTTAAATGTCAAGGACATTGTTATTTAGACATACATATACTAGATAAGTTTTTTTTTTTACAATTAATGTCTTGCCCCATATTACGCATGCTGAGTTAGCCTATAAGTGGAGTGTACTACATTACAAGGGAATTGTAAAATGTGTCCTTAAATTAAGATAGTTGGCTTCCTAATAAATAAATATACGAAGGCGTATAGAGCCTAGGAGCATCATACATATATAGACAATATATCAATAAAAAACAATGATTGTATGTTTGCTTGCGTTCCCAAACCATTGATCAGTTTGTGAAATTTGTGTTACGGCTTCAATAGAAAAAAAAAATATTTTAGGTGGGATTGTAACATGGCGTTTCAGCTAGTTACGGTTGGCCAGAGGTGGGAAACAACGTAAATTCGGATTTACTCTTACTACAATTAAATTTAATTAAGAAATTACAATATAAATCTCAAAAATAACGCGAGCGGACTATTTCGATGTATTTTTTTGTACGCACCCGTCATCACAGGGCGTTGTTGGCAGGGTGTCCTCTTTCATAAAAAGAGACCTTGTTTGTCTTTATTGGAAATAATATCAGTACATTTAAATATTTACATAAAAAGCAATTAAATTAATTTAAAACTTTCAATATTTTTTTCTTAAAAGGTCTATAATTAATTAAAACAATTAAAATCACTATCACTACCTTAACAACTACTCGAGGGTGTGGTCCTATTTCGATGTTAGGACAGTTCTCCGAAACATCTAACTTAATTACTAATTAAACCTACATCTAAGTTCTTACTACTCTGAACTCTTCCGAAGTTAGGAAAGGAGTAGTGGGAACGCCTTACAGGTTAGCCCGCTACCATCCTAGTCAGCAACATCTAACATCATCACATACCACCTGGTGAGATTGCCGTCAAGGGCTAACTTGTAAAAAAAAACACATTCACTTTTTATACAGATGATATTGTATTTTAGTGAAGCTAAATGGTAGTATTTTTTCAGGCCATTAGCTGAGTCGGGGCCACAGATAACATTGTTCTGCGCAGCTGGTGTCGATCGGGGTGGCGGGCGCACTCCCGACGGCGGTTGCATGGTGGGCGAGAGCGTCTTCTACGACGATCGTAATGAGAAGACCGAAGACGGCGTGTGTTTAGGTAAAGAATTTGGATTCCGACACATCACGTGCGATCAGTAATCACTAACTAAGAATATCCCCTTTTTCTGTTTTTTTAAACATCGATTTATTATTATATTCGATCTATAGATTTTTTTTATTTTTTTTTATTATTATATACATAGCGAGCAAACGAGCAGGCGGGTCACCTGATGGTAAGTGATTACCTCCCATGAACATTCGCAGCACCAGAGGAACCGCCAATGCGTTGCTGGCCCTTGATCAATTTGTTAATCCGCCCTTTGAAGATCCCCATATTATAGCCATTAGGGAACACAGAAGATGGAAGCTGGTTCCACAATTTGCAAGTGCGTGGCAGAAATGACCTGGAATAGCGGGTGGTTTTAGTGAGATAACTTCAACATCATAAATACATCTTCTACCTTTTTCCTTAAGTGCCTTAGGTTGTGTGGAAGAGACCCTTCCATGCCTACTAACAAAGGCTGCTTTTACGCTATCGTACAAGAACGGTTGTTTTTTCGGTATAAAAAGTATGTTCTGATTAACTCCAGGATTCAAACCGTTTATGTGCCAAATCTGATGTAATGTGATATCACGACTGGTGCAAAGGCAAAGGCAAACAAAACAAACAGACCGACACACTTGAGCATTCATAACATGAGTATATATGTATTTCAGCGTACGAGATGAACGCAGTGAACCAACCATTGAATACGCCCGAAGTAGAACAGATCGACGCTCGGTTGAACTCGACCCGAGACGTGGGCGCTCTCAAGAACCTGTCCTCTCTTGTCTGGATCTGTTCTAGCAAGCAGTCGAGGGGCGTTGTTATGGTGAGTGGATAACAGCTCCCCTTGGTAGATTGATTATTAGCTGCTAGAATATTTCGTTCGTGCCGTGTTCGGCCGTGGCTGGTTACCACCCTACCGACAAAGACGTGTCGCCAAGCGATTTAGCGTTCCGGCACGATGTCGTGTAGAAACCAATTAGGAGTATGAGTTTACCATAACCCCTAACATGTTAGTCCGCTACCATCTTAGACCGCATCATCACTTACCATCAGGTGAGATGTAGTCAAGGGCTAACTTGTGGTGAATAAAAAAAAAAAAAAGAGTGAATGATCCGAGAAATGGTAAATGAGATTATACCAAAATGTAACAAATCACTTGTTTATAAACCACTGTGTTAACCGCTTGTGAATAATTCCACATGTGACTTTATTGCAACTACGACTAATGTATTTTTTTATAATATTCTTTGTGTATTTTGTTTTTTTTTTCCAATTTTAATGATTTGTCCTTTAAAATTGTCCAAATACCGAACGAACCCAGACTATTCGATCTGGCTACTGCAGTTGACCTTTGCTTATGTAGCCACGTTACACTTAGCCAGGGTGAGCACGCAATATTTTCCTCCAAAACGAGTTACTAACCTAAACTTATGTGGAGGCAGAGTTTAACCCATGTATGAAGTTAACTTCACTATCGTCGGTGCCGAAATTTCTGGTATATCTCTCTGACTTTGACGCTGGCTGATTTTCTCTTAAACTTTATTAAAAATGTAGCTGTTCAACGCAAAGTTGAACTCCTGATCGGTAAATTTGTCTAATAACAACTTTCTTTCTACGAGCTAACGCAAAAATCCAATGGACACGTACGAGATGCCTTGCTAACTGCTACTGGTTTCCGAGACGCACCGCAATGACCTTGAGTATTGCTCATATAAACCTATAATGTGAGTTCGGCCTCACAGGAGGCGCCCTTAGGCAGTCGTTCCCTTAGTTTCTTCGAGCCCTAGGGCTCAAAATTTCTTCTGGCAGAGCTTCTTTCCGAAGCTCGCCAAACAGCCCGGTTACGCTGTGGTAACCAATAGGGTTTGAACAGCTTATAGACAGTCCGAAAAAATATATAATGTGAGTACCAGCTAGTTATTTAATTTGCATATGTTTTGTACTGTAGATAATCGACGCGAACAATCCAGCTGAGGTGATAGAATCATTTCCCGTGAGCGACAAACACATCCTGTGCATCGCTTCAGTGCCAGGCGCCGTGGACGAGGACTACCAGGACCTCCGGGGGCGAGGGAGCCAGGAGCGGGTCCCCACCACCGTCGCCAACGATAGCGAGAACAAGAGGCACTCGGTACGCTAACCCACTGCTCTCATTTTTTAAATTAGGTAATATGCTTCAGTCGAATGCTTAATGCTTGCTTCAGTCTTTTATGAATATTTTAGTATAGTGTAGAGTTATTTCTGATAAAAGGTTCCCCTTATTAGGCGGGGAACCCCGCAGTTTTTCTACAATTGCTTAAGATAATTAAAAAAAACTTGAGAGGTGTCAAGGTACACCCGGATGGAACGAAGCTCCTTTCGATTAATTAGTGAAGGAATTGTAATATATTTTTTTTTTATTATTTATTATTTACAAAAAAACCTGTATACACTCAACAAAAATAATCGTCGCGATACGACACTGTTCAATGCGGAATAGAAATGAAAATATCTGGCTTGCTTTCTATAAGAGGGAGAGAGAGAGAGAGACAGACAGAGAAACATGCGACGCCGCTCAGCTTACAATAGCCTACTATAGCAAACAGTGTCGTGACAACTTTTCGTTAGAATTTTTTCCGTCTAGCCCCCTTTCACAACGCGCGATAAGGAACTTCGTTCCAATTATAATAATTATTAGGCATAACGGAATGTACTGTAACATGTAATTGAATTAAAGTGAAAAAGACAATGTGCTCCTGGAGCTTAACCTAACGTCCGCAAAACTACCGCTTTATCAATCAATCAATAAATATTAGTAATATATACATCATAAACTGACTACACTATGATTGATTGATTGATGAGCTTATAGAAAAATCCTATTTCGATATTAAGGATTACATAAACTTTAAAAAGGCTTGGGTATGAATTGTTCTGCCTGTATTAGGTTTAAATTAAATAAAGGAATTTGAATTTCAAGTATTTTATGTAATTTGACTTTAATTGTGTCGTTGGTTTTCCAGTCGCTGTTCTGTGTCGGCAAAAGTGACTCGTCCGAGAGCCAGAGTAACGAGAGTCAGGTGTCCAGCAGCAGTGGGACGGGAGAAAACGGAGAGAAGGAAGTGACAGTCGGGAGCACTAAACTGGTGAATACTTTAATATAATGTGTTACCTTTTCTAGGCGATTTTGACATGATTCATTATTGCTACAAAAGCCTTTTGCGGGTGAATTGATAAACAATAAAATAAAACGTAAAATATTTGGCTTAACCTTGTGCGGATTTTCGTGTATCGTAGTCGAGATGCTCTGATGAAAATCCACTTGAGGTCGTGTTCAGGATCTATTCTGCATTTAAGTTACTTAAGTCTTAGGCTGAAATTATGAATGAAAAAAAAAACAGTTTTAACTAGCAGCATTACGAGCATAATGACACGAGAGGTCGTCGTAGATTTTAGAAAGCCCGTGGGTTAAGATGATAAAGACACGTACCGACGTCTCATGATATGGCATAAGCGTGAATCACGCTTGTGCCAGTAGAGCATAAAGCTACATGTTCATGATCCGGTCATATAAGCGTGAGGCGCGCATTATCGCTGGACCCGAAGTTAAATTTCATTACTTATCCTTTAGGTGCAGGCTACACTTCTGACGCCGCCGAGTACGCCTGAAGATGTGCCGTCACAGGAAACCAGTGATGATAAAGAGTCCGATCAGTCTTCTGCCACCAAGGGCCAGACTACTGACAGTCCGCCGCTGTCGTCCACACCTATCAATGGTACGAACTTTTTTTGAAGTGAAACTTCTTTATCGGCGTTGGAAAAAAATTTGCCGTCACATTTTTCCGTTACGCGCCATCTTTTTCCCTTACGCGCCATCTTTTTCTTGCCCCTACCACGGTTGGTTCAGACGAAAAAAATACCGATGATTTTAAGTGGAGATTTTAATGTCAATTTTGCATCGGAAAAATCTTTGAAGCTAGTTGAATTTCTGAAAGATAAATTGAATTTATCCAGGAAAAACAGTCCTCAAACGTCAACAACAAGATCTGGCACTACAATTGATGGAGTTTTTACTCGGTCACTAAATTTCGTGGAATGTAAACTATATATTTCATATTTCAGTTACCATAAGCCATTAATTACAAAAATGAAAATGAAATGGGATGAAAATAAGGCCATAAAGAAGTTTCACTTCTTACGTGTGTACACTAGTACACGCACTTTTTATTTTTTCTTATTTTATCTAAATAGGTATGGTATATGCTTAATACCACTATGAAATATGATGCCTTATTACCACTCACTGGTCTGCTCAACACGAGCTTATTGAAGGAAGCCTTGTCAATCGTGTACTCACTTGCGTCGTTTTATTGAGGCGTAATGAAACCGAACCATTTTCCAAGGGATTGTTGGTGGGTATAATTTATACCTGGCCATAAAAAGTGGGTCACGTTTTTTTTGTTTATTCACAAGTTAGCCCTTGACTGCATCTCACCTGATGGTAAGTGATGATGCGGTCTAAGATGGCAGGGGGCTAACTTGTTAGAGGTATGGTAAACTTAAACTCCTAATTGGTTTCTACACGACATCGTGCCGGAACGCTAAATCGCTTGGCTACACGTCTTTGTCGGTAGGGTGGTAACTAGCCACGGCCGAAGCCTCCCACCAGACCAGACTCGAGCTGGGACTCAACCCAGGACCTCCAACTTTTAAAATGCAACAGCGCACGCGCTGCGCCACGGAGGTCGTCAAAAATACTTAGCAAATATTGAAAGAAGTGTGTCGGTTTCTTCAGAATGCTTTAGGCAGAGTCAAATTAACATCAAAAGAGGACTGCCAAAACTGCTTGTCGGTTTTTTGTTTAAGAGTCCCAAAATTTGTGAGGCAATGGGATCATGTCGCTAACTGCAACATAATTTCATTAATCACAACCACAATATTTCATATCTACGTAATACAGTCACGTATCTGTATTTTACAAGTAAACTTCTTTGTGTGACTCCTTCTGATCACTGCATCTAGCGACCCTTGGTAATGTTTGGCACCGAAGCCAAAATACAATCCAGATTAAAAAGTTTATGATGGAAAAAATATACAAAAATGTCGCGTGCCTATGGAGTCTTCTTCTTCTTCTTGCCCTTATCCCACATTCTGTGTGGTCGGCACAACACGTCTTCTTCTTCCACTCACTTCTATCAGCCGTCACCTCACCACACCTTTTACCCGCATATCCTCTTTTACACAATCCATCCATTTCTTCTTTGGTCTTCCTTTACTCTTTTGCCCTTCCACGTTCATATATAACATTCTTTTGTTGACATCACTTTCTTTCCTCCGCATTATATGACCATACCATGCCAGCCTGTTACTCCTCATCTTTTCTGTCTCTGTGCGTGCCCATGGAGTATGTACGGAAAATCAAATGAACTCTGTGGAGCCAATTGAGGTGCTTGGGTCGCTTGCATCCGTGCTCTGTACTTGTCCTTCAGGGGTGAAGATAACTAGTGGCCAGTTTGTTTGTTACCTGACCTGACCTTTATTGGCTTTGATGTAGTGTCACGACGTTCAGTTCACGACGGCAAAACGTTGGCGATGTGATTGACTTTTAATCTGGAGTGAATATTTGAACAGATGTCGAGGAGAGAAGTTCCCCGGAGCCGGCAGTGGACGCGTTCACGGAGGAGCAATGCGCGGACGCGGCGCCGGAAGGGCGCACCATGTCCACTGTGATGGCGACCATGTGGCTCGGCACCAAGAGCGGCAACCTGTACGTGCACTCCGCCATACACAACTACAGCAAGTGCCTGGCGCGGTGAGTGCATTACCCCTTGCATTATTGTTATTTGACATAAGGTATCGTAGGGTTATGGCGTGAGCCTCCTAATCAGAGGTCGCCGGTTCGGGCACGCACCTCTAACTTTTCCGAGTTATGTGCGTTTTTAAACAATTATAATATCACTTGCTTCAATGGTGAAGGAAAACATCGTGAGGAAACCTGCATGCCTGAGAATTCTCCATAATGTTCTCAAAGGCGTGTGAAGTCTGCCAATTCGCACATGGCCAGCGTGGTGGACTATGGCTAAACCATTCTCATATTGAGAGGAGACCCGTGCTCTATAGTGAGCCGGCAATGGGTTGATCATGATGATGATCGCAATATAATGCTACCATCCCAATAACTAACACTAAGGCCATTAGTAAAGTGCGTCTAGTGACAACAAGACGTGAGTACGTCGTATTTTATCGGTGGTGCCTATTAACCGACAACCTCCAACCTTTTGACAACCTCCGTGGCGCAGCGCGTGCTGTCGCATTATAAAGTTGGAGGTCCTGGGTTCGATTCCCGGCTCGAGTCTGGTCTGGTGGGAGGCTTCGGCCCTGGCTAGTTACCACCCTACCGACAAAGGCGTGTCGCCAAGCGATTTAGCGTTCCGGCACGATGTCGTGTCGAAACCAATTAGGAGTATGGGTTTACCATACCCCTAACAGGTTAGCCCGCTACCATCTTAGACTGCATCATCACTTACCATCAGGTGAGATTGCAGTCAAGGGATAACTTGTTGTGTATAAAAAAAAAACCGCTCCGACTGCGCGATGGGTGGATAGTATCTCTGAGGGATAGAATCTGTAACGAGGTCATTCGTAGGAGACCCAAAGTGACTGACGTAGCTCAAGGGTTTAGCGTGCCGAAGCCGGTGTTTGTGTATGATAATTTACAATGTCACATGTTACAGGGTGAAGTTAAACGACGCCATCTTATCCATCGTGTGGTGCGCCTCGCGGTGTGTGGTGGCGTTAGCGGATGGTACCATCGCGATATTCGCCCGCCTTGCCGACGGACAGTGGGACTTCTCGCAGTACTGGCTGATGACTCTAGGCGACCCTAAGTGTTCAGGTATTTAGTTTACATTAGCTTTCTAAAACAAACAGCGGGGAAAAATGCCGTGATCTGATCCTCTCTTAACTTATGCGCTGACGTTTGGATATTAATTGTTGTAACTTGGATGTGGTTAGTGACACTGTAAGATGGTTAGACCACCTTGTTACCTTATACCTTATGCGGCGTCAATTGCTTTGGTGGACATATGGTCGGACATATTGTGAGAATGCCCAACGAAAGGATAGCCAAGCGCATCTTCTATTCTGAACTTCGGGACGGAAAGCGGAAACAATGTGGTCAGTTCCTTAGGTATAAAGATGTGCTTAAGAGGCACATGACGAGATGTAACATCAATTCCATTCGTTGGGAAAGTCTCGCTGAAGACCGAGTGGAGTGGAGGCACTTGGCTCAGCAGGCTACCACGGATTTTGAAGATAAAAGGAGGGTGGATCTGGATTTGTACAGAGATCAACTGAAAAGTAGACCACCCTCCAATATAATCTATAATTACGTTGATGGTGCCCTATCATGTCCCCACTGCGTGCGGGTATTTCGTGCAAAAATACATCAGCCACATCAGGACACACGAAAACTAACAGAGACCTAGTCGCTGTTGCCGAAACGGCAGTGATATATATATATATATATATATATATATATATATATATATATATATATAAGATGGTTAAAGTAAAAACACGTCCAAGTTTGCTGTAGCTTTCTTAGATTAATTAGATACATCCATTTTATCGTCTGCTCCCAATCGAATAGGACGTTTATCTAGTGGCGCGCATCTTAGTTCAATTTGTACTTGTATTCTCGGGTTTGATTCCCGAGTCGACCTTGGATGTTACGTATGATTTTCCAGGTGTCGAATTGTCATCACCGGTGCGGAGTTTGTAAATTGGCGTTGTCAATCCGCGTGTCTTGGAGAGCAAGTTAAACCGTCCATCCCGGCTAAAGTCAACTGACCACCTAAAATTTTAGTTAGTTTTCCACCCCGTATCAATGGTATGACTAGAGGCTGGCTGAGCTACGTGACCGGTCACGGGGGCTCAGGACAAGTTGTATGTCGAGGGCGATGTTAACGAGTGGATGTGGTGCGCAGTGCGCTGCCTGAGCGCGGTGGGCGACACGGTGTGGTGCGGCTACCGCAACCGCGTGCTCGTGGTGGAGCCGCGCGGCCGGCGGCTGCTGCACTCGCTGGAGGCGCACCCGCGGCACGAGAGCCAGGTGCGCCAGATGGCGGCGCATCGAGACGGTGTCTGGGTGAGTCGCACACTTCCGCATGTTATTCACGTGTTTACGTACGTTTACGCTTTATGCACCTGAAAGAATGCGTCCTTGACATCTTTCAATTATCATTAACGAGGTACCAAGGATAACACATTGCGTTACGTTACATGAGAGAGAGGAAAGACATCACGTATTAATCAGATATACGATATTATAAATACAAATCTATTATCCTAATTATAACAACTGAAACTTCCTGAAAGAACGCGTCCTTGACGTCTTTCAATTATCGTTAACGAGGTACCAAGGATAACACATTGCGTTACGTTACATGAGAGAGAGGAAAGACATCACTTATTAATTAAATATACGATATAATAAATACAAATCTATTATCCTAATTATAACAACGGAAACTTAAAATAAACTTTAGATCGAACCTTAAAAAATAGAATATCATAACTTAAAAGGAGTTAGTGCCTTTAGGCAAGGTTCCGAAGATCCTGGCAGCGTTCCCTCTTTGTATAGCTAGACTAGTTCGTCGTCCGAGGTAGCTGGCAGCTCTTCGGTCTCCTGTGTTTAGAATAATATAGAATTGAATATGTAATCTTTCTTTTATACAAATACAAATTAATCATTTATATATAATATAAGTGCCATTCAATATGACGATGATTTTAATTAGAATTCGTTAATGTTTTAGTAAAAACAAGTTTTTTACTTTACGGCTTAAGATATCAAAAATCAATAATGTAAAGGAAAATGCCACTCCAACAAAACAAGCAATATCAAATCATACAGTAGGTAATAATGGAAACATTTTTTATTTCGGACTGTCTATTAGCTGTACAAACCCTATTGGTTGCCACAGCGTAACCGGACTGTTTGGCGAGCTTTGGAAAGAAGCTCTGCCAGAATGGAAACATTGACATTATTCCGCTAAAAGTGCGCTGATCCCGACCGACTAGCGAGTCGTAGCGAGCGGTACAAGACCGTGCTACGTGGATACCGTGAATATATAAATAATCTATATAAGTGGATAAATAAATAAATATCTGTGTACAAAAATGGAAGGCATCGGTTGCAATGATGACTGAGAAGAATAAGCGCCAGAAGAAACAGTACTTCCAAACAAGTTTTCAAGACGCACTTTGTAAATTATTTACGATTTAGGCCAAAGTTGGGCGCTGCGGACAAAAAAAAACTCAGGATTTATCAGGTCAGAGTGCCATCTATTGTGTAGGAGGTGGCGCTCTTTCGATTCCATATTAATTAAGGTTTAATACTTTCTTAACGCGGTCGAATAAATTAATATTATATAGTGTATTAGTTACCAGTTTCCTGATAATGTTATAAAGTAGCCCTCCGGCTGTAGAAGGTCACAGGGTTTTTTTTATATATAACTGTCGGTAAGGTAATTATTTGTACAGCGTTCATACATAGGGCTAACTGTGATCACTGAGAAAGGTTCTTGGTGTAACATAACTGTCCCGCAGTTCTGTACCCACGAGTGCAGGCAGAAGGACCTGCTATGATTGTACAAGTATTTCAAAATGTTGTTTACACATGAATTACAATCAGTTGACACTCCTTTTTATTGCCAAATGGCAAATGTTTAAATTTAAAATAACGGTGGAAAATTTGTGTACAACAGATTTCATATTTTGTATTCATACCCGTTATAGATATATCTATAGTTTTACACACTATTTAATGAAAATGGACACATAGCACGATTACGTCTGTAAGAGGTATATTCGAATCATACTTAATTAAATACATCATTTTATTGTTCTTCACTCTCAATAATACAAGTATTTCAATAATACGCATCCGGTGAAATTAACAATTCTTATTAATAAACTTGCAGTGAAACAAACTCTGAAACACAAGAATGGGAATGTGATATAAAACACTCCTGTCTTATATCCTGAATTAAGAGTCTTAAAGCGACACGTTAGGATTTAAGATAATAGCAATGTGATAACTAAACAAGTTACAACGTCTAAAATGAACCATCCAACCTAGTAAACTGAAGCTTATTATTTTTTTAAATTTAAAACTTCTTCTAAAGCAGCAATTATTAACTTTATCACTTCGTCAGCAAACAGACCCATTTATAAGCATGTAGTGGGAAAAATATTTCCCAGTGTTAGAGCGTCTAAGGGGCTCTGAAGTTACAAACAAAGTGTGGTGAAAACAGGCATAAGACTAAGGTTAATTTTATAAAAAGGGTCAGTTTTATACCAATATACGTGGAGTATCTTAATTCTTATGGTTTATGTAAAGAATGCATAGTCTTTTTTTTTATTTCTACACCACCAGTTGACGGCATCTCACCTGATGTTAACTGATGTTGCAGTTTAAGATGGTAGCGGGCTAACCTGTTAAGGATATGTCAACTCCATTAGTTTCTGCAACTTTATAATGCGCACGCGCGCTGGCCACGGAGCTCGGTGTCCTTACATAAGGGTATCCACGACACGTAGATTAACTAAATTCATAAAAGATTAACTCATTACTCGGTCACAAGGGGCGATATTTTTATTTAGACCGTTGAGGACGTCACTTTCTTTTTTTTAAGCTGAAATTAAGAGTAAATATACTACTGGTGAATGTTTGGCCCTTTCATTATGATATCATTACGTGAAAATTTGTAAACAGCTACCGTTTGAGATGAACAACATTGATTAACCATTAAAATAACTATTAAAATATAGCCTCATATTATATATATACTAATTATTAAAGCAGTTAAGTTTCTTTTCATGTAAAATTGTCACCAAAACTCTCTTTGTGTTGTACACAGTTGTATTGTAAAATTGTATTTCTCGTTCTATTATATCATGATTATTAGACATTTTTAGAACTACCTATCACCCTAAATGTAATATTAAGTGTGAAATATGAAATTGTCGATTTTACTGAAATATTGACTTGTTTTTTTCTAAGACGTAACCCATTTATTTAATCAAAACGTTTACCCTCTTTGTCTATACATTGTTACAAGTTTATATATAAAATACTAAGATATAGATTTGACAAATTGTGTGAAAGCATTTTTACTCTCTTTTTTATTTTAATTAAAGGGTGAAAAAAATTATCACGTAGAATTTAGTCCAAATTAGTTTTTTTTTTTTTTTTTTTTTTTTCGGACTGTCTATTAGCTGTACAAACCCTATTGGTTGCCACAGCGTAACCGGGCTGTTTGGCGAGCTTTGGAAAGAAGCTCTGCCAGAAGAAATTTTGAGCCCTAGGGCTCGAAGAAACTATGGGAACGACTGCCTAAGGGCGCCTCCTTTGAGGCCGAACCTCGGCTTAGGCGACGTTTGGGATAACGGGGGGGTCGGACGGTGAGTGGTCCGTACGTCTCCGAGGCCGTGGATGGAGCCCACGTCCGGGTGACGTAAGATAGCGGGGACCTCGTCTTCGCCGGCGAAGACGGTGTGTAGCGTATGATTGTGTGGTAGGTGGTACGAGTGTGTTGTCAGTAGTCATCTGATCGTCAGGGTCATGAAGGATATGTTTAGGTCTCCTCTTTCGGAGAGGAGCGCTTAGGTCGGGGGAGTAAAAAGAAGCCGCAACTACGAGAGGGTTGGGGTGTGGGATTGATTTCTCGAAATAGATTTTCGAGAGTTTCTTAAAGTGCTGAGCGATAGTGTCAAGTTCTAGGTCTCTGTGCAGATCTACGTTACGCACATACCAGGGACAGCCGGTTGCCGTGCGCATGAAACGATTCTGAATCGTTTGAAAGGTTTTATACGTGGGACGAAGCGCTATAGCGGCGCTCGCGTAAGACATGATTGGGCGGATACAAGTTTTATATAATGTCACTTTGTGACGGAGAGGTAGCCTACTGCGTTTATTAATCATGAAGTAGAGTCTGTTAAGAACAAAACGGGCTTTCTGACTGACTCTACGTATGTGCGGCGAAAAGGACAGGCGACTATCAAAGGTTACACCTAGATATCTGACAGTGCGTTCCCATGGAATCACACGATTAAATAATATAAGGTCCTTTTTGTATCTGGGGTCAGGGCGGTTTAGTCCGGTAAAAAGAAGCGCTTTGCTCTTTTCCGGGTTAGCTTCTATCCTCCATTGGCGGAACCAAGCGCCTAAGCGCTTGATCGCTTTCTGAAGGCGGGCTACTATGTACGGTAGCGAACGACTGGTCGTGTAAAGAGCAGTGTCGTCCGCGTACTGGGCTAGCTCTACATAAGGGCTCTTGGGTATATCGCTCGTGTACAGCGTATAGAGGTAGGGCGCTAGAACTGAACCCTGGGGTACGCCGGCCTTTAGGGGTCTCCTAGACGACAGAGTGCCGTCTATTCGAAACCTAAAGGTGCGATCGGTTAAATAGTCTTTTAATAGGTATAAAAGCCTATCCGGGATACCCTGGGTTTGTAATTTATAAATGAGACCGGCGTGCCAGACTTTGTCGAAAGCCTTGGCTACGTCAAAGAATACGGCTCCTGTGAGGCGACCACGTTTCCAATCATAAAGCCCTCGCGCCACGTGCTCCGTTAGGCGGTGCACTTGGTGGACGCTAGAATGTTTGGATCGAAGGCCAAATTGCTCGTCATTGATGAGCTTTTTAGCTTCGATGACGACTTTAAGTCGGGCGAGTATTATCCTCTCGTACACCTTTGCTAAGGAGTTGAGAAGACTTATAGGGCGGTAACTAGAGGGGAGGTTAGCGGGCTTACCAGGTTTTTTAATACCTATTACTATAGCCTCTTTCCACTCTGTGGGGAAAGAGCATCCTGCCAGCAGGGCGTTATATATCATTACCAGTAGGTACAGTAGCTGGGGAGGGATGCATTTAAGTGCCCTGTTTGTGATCACATCGGGACCGGGAGCTTTCTTAGAGTGCAGCCTATTGATAATCGACTGAACCTCTTCGCAAGTCGTGGGAGCTATGGGCTCGCTGTCTGGAGACAGTGGGCCTAGTGAGTCTATTTTATTGGTGACGATACCTACAAAGTTGGGATTTATAGAACTATCGCTCGGGGTGCACTGTGCTTCAAACGAGTCAGCGAGGCATTCGGCCTTATCCAGATCTTCGAAAGCGGGTGGAAGATTGGGTCGTAAGAGAGGGGGTGTGGCTGCAACGTGGTCAGCTTTGAGAGCTCTCGCTAGGCCATAGTACGCTGTATGGGATGGCGTGAGCTCTCCTAGCTTTCTGTCCCAGTAGTGGGCCCTCAGAGAGTCAAGGCGAGCCCTGAGCTCTCTTTGGATTTGCCAGAGTTTTCTCCGGTTGTCGTCTGACGGACAGTCGGCATGTGCCCTAGCTTGGCTGTTCTTACGCGTCAGTATTTGTCGAACGTTGGCCGGCAATTCCCTACGACCGAAGTCGTTAGAAATTGTGCGGGAACAGTCGTTGACTGACTGACGAACGTGCCTGGTAAAGTGAGACGCTGCACGTTTAGCGTCCTCTACGGAGTCTATGGTGTCGGGGATTTCATTAAGGTGCACAGAGTCTAGTGTTTTGAGTCGGTCGGTTAAGTTTTTCCAATCTACTATTACTTTGGTCGGAGGGGGGGTGTCTACCGGGGGTCCTAGCTGGAGTAGGACGGGACGGTGGTCAGAGCTAAGCTCGTGTAGTACTTCTAAAGAAAACACATGAAGTGTGATATTCTTAAAAATAGCTATGTCCAGTATGTCGGGTCTGTCCAATGAGTTTTCATTGTACGGGTAACGCGTCGGTTCGTTGGGGGCTAAGATTGCAAAATCTATGTCATTACTTTGATACAATCGATTAAGTTGTCGACCATGTCCGTTAGTAACTCGGGAATTCCAGCACTCATGTTTGGCGTTGAAATCTCCGGCCAAGATGACGGAGTTGCCAAGAGCGAGCAGCGCACGAAAGTCGCTCTCTATGAAGTCTCTAATGGGAGAGAGGTATACTGATGCTAGGATGACCGACGGATGGCCGGTCATGCTAACTTGACAAATGGATGCTTCCATGTTATTTAAGTCGGGAGGGTCGAGAGGTATACAGTGAAGAGACCTCCTGAAATAAATTAATGTGCCTCCCTTTGGGGCGTGTTCTCTATCATTACGTATTACATTGTAGTTCGCAATTTTAGGCGTATCGTTACTAGGTTTAAGGAAGGTCTCTTGCACTAGAAAGATGTCTAATTGGTGTGCACAGGCAAATTCTCGTATTTCGTCGATCTGTCGGATAAGGCCGTTTGCGTTGAAAAACGCGATTCTGAGGGATCGGGGTTTGTTTCTACATGTAATTGGTGTACTACCCATTATGGTTTAGTTTGCGGATCGCCAATATAAGATCGGCGTGCTCGGAGCATGCAGTAAGTCTGCAGTAGTTGGGGTCGTTGAGCTTCTTCATGCAGAGAGTGAACTCAACTTCACCAAACGTGTCAATGACACTGATAATTGAGTTCAGTGACTTATTGCCTGACGCAGGGGTCGAACTGGTGGGCGCTTTAGGGGCGGGTGAGGCCACTACCGGCGGGGAGGCCTTAGGGGCTGCGGGTGCTGCCGGCTTAGGCTGGGCTGGTTTGAACCACGCATTAACGGCCGGAGCCGGCGCGGGTACAAACTTTTCTTGGACAGGCTTGGTTTTCGCCTGTTTGCGAGCGGCTTGTTTGCCACCGCGTCTTTGTTTGCGCGGGGCCTTAGGACAACCGCGATAATTTGCGGGATGCCCCTCAGTCTGGCAGAGGACGCAACTCGGTTGTCCAACCGACTTGTCCTTGCGCTGACAGTCAGCGGTGCCGTGGTCGCCTAGGCACTTCACGCACCTAGGGCGGGCGTGGCAATTGCGGGCGCAATGGCCGTATAGTTGGCAGCGATGGCATTGGCCGATCGCGCCACGGTTGCGGGGCGTCTCAATGCGCAAGCCGGTTAGGCGGCACACCGAACGGATCCTAAATATAGATTTGCCTTGAGGGCAAAGGTCTAGAATTACGAGACAAAGCTCGTACGGGGTTTTAGACCGTGAATTGTACATACGATGTACTTCCTTCACGGGGAGATCCTGGGACAGAAGGTCCTCCTTAATTCGCTCAGTTGTGAGCTCTACTGGGAGTCCACGAATGACTACTCTCAGGGTGCGCTCTTCCTCAAGAGTGTAGGAGTGGTATCCTACATTCTCCTGGCGGAGCAGGGCGGTAAGATGCCGGTGGTCCGTCGAGGTCGGACATTGGACTTTGATGCCAATGTTGGTAGAGCGGGCGTTGCTGAACTTAATGTTAGCAGTGTCAATAAGGGGAATCATGCGTTCCCAAGCAGATTTTTCCCTAATAAATAGGGGGGGCACCTTCTCTTTGCGCTCCTCGGACATAGGGGAGTCTTCCGACCCCTCATTGTCCTCGACGCGCGTCTGAGAAGACGGGGCGGGGGCAGCAGTGGCCGCGGGGGCCGTAGAGGCTATGATCCTCTTTGCGGGGTTGGAGGTGTTTTTAGCCTTAAGCTTGCGCTTTTGGCTTTTTGAGGCGACGGGCGTGAAGCCCACGTCGTCCTCGGCCTCCATGTCGGAGGAAGCGGGTGAAGCCGGGGCGCGAGGCGCTACGGTGCGCGGCGCCGGCTCGATCTCCGTGGCAGGTAGCCCGGAGGGGTCGGAGGGGAGGGGGTTTTCCGAGAACACCAGATGGGTGTCCCGGGTAGCGGGGGCGGGGGCGCCGGCCGTCATAAACCTTTTCAGGTAGTCCGGCTGGTTGCTAAGTAGGTCCTTTAAGAGGGCCTGCATGTCCACGTGGGGTGGCGCGGTGGCGGCCATAGTGGCCGCGGGTCTAAAACAGTGCCTCCCTGCCTCGGCAGGGAGGTGAGTACCTAAGGTGTGGCCCTAATGGGGCCTCGCCTGTAGGTGGCGAGGGTGTGTCGCTAAGCTAATTAATGCTAGTGTACTGGAATCCTAGACCCTAGAACTACACTGCACTAACACAACGGAGACACTGACACTGACACTGAACACAACACTCACTGTGCGAACTGACTGGTCGGAGCGCGTAACGAGACATCCGTTCGGGACGGACGTCGATCGAACACTCCAAATTAGTAATCTTAGTTGAAGCAAGGTCAAGTTTGAGCAAGGTTTTATAATGGTATTAAAGATTAGTTTTTCACATGTGTAATGCGCTACGCGGTTCGTTCTTCAAGTTGAAGTTTCCATTGCGAAAGCGTTTAGCAAATAGCACGGTGCGTTCATAAGCAGTCTCCTCTCAAATCGCAGCGTTGATATTGCGAGTTTTTGCCGCGTTAATACGCGTCAGAACGCATATTCAAAAATGACGCCGGTTATCGAAGTGTCCATCCTTCACGTCTAAGCTGAAAAACAAACAATTGAAAGTAAGAAATCGAATGTTGCATAATTTTTAAAAGAAATGTGAAAAAAATCCTGTGTCAAATTAAGTTCACTATGATGTTTATATGTCATTTCAAAGTATCCTTTACTATAACGACGGCAATTTTATACTATTCTTAACACATAAGGAGTATAATTTAGAGCAAGACAAGTGGCGATGTCAATGCCCATCAGGTGTCCGCACAGTGTGATGTTCAGCATCCCCTTCACAATCATTTTCTTTGTTTCCAAAGAAGTTGATTGCGAGGGAGAAGCGGGCACAAGTCCAGCGATGACACTCCTGCAGGCGTGAGGCCACGGATTCTCTACCAAGCCCTGAAGACAGATGGAATCACAGGATCTACTGAAACCATGTCACGCAGCACGAGCCCAGCCCAGCCGCAGCAGTTTGGCGCTGCGGGTCTTCTCCTTTTGGCACATAGTGCATCTGTGACAAAATGAGAATATCCCCAGTGCTAGACTGAAGATGAACAGCGCACGCGAAGTGCCGAACTTAGAAAGCAAGAATTGTCGATACTGAAGCCATGTAGAATAAACACACAAATCCACGATTACCGGAAACAGTGGACAGACATAATATAAGATATCGTTATTTTTTCTGTCAGTTTTAAGATTTTTCATTGCTTTGACAGTGTTAATTCATATATGTGCTTATGTTATTATATACAATTATTATAAATTGTAATTGTTTTTGTAGCAACAGGGTAAATAAGTATATTTAGTGAGAACAAATATCGTATTTAATGAAGCCGCTATTTTGGATTAAGATTTAACGCTGCTTAAAATTAACAAATTTTTAAGTAAAATTCGTTAATTCGCAGTTTCCTTTTTTTTATATGACGATGCGCGTGCAGAAATAACATTAATGTTTGTGATATATTAAGCAAATATTTTCTTATATAATATTCTAATTTGTTTGTTTTATAAACAGTCTGATAAAATTAAGTGTTATTTACTTAAGAAACAATAATAAAAGATAAACTTTATTACTCATCCCGTTAAATTAACAATCATATCGCCTACGTTTGAAAAGGGAGCATTGTTAATTATAACAAAACAGTTTCATCTCTTATTATAAATAAGATAACCTTACAGTTAAGCAAAAATAATACACCAGATATGATACATTAATTTTGTACTTATATCTTGAATAAAGAGCCTAAAAGCGACTTAATAAGATTTGAGTTACAATGTAATGTATCGTTTGAATAAGAGACGTCAGTCAGGAGCTACTTGCTTAACACATTCTTGAATTTGCGTGATGGCAATGCAGTTTGGGAACCTGTAAATATTTAATTGTTAGTATATGTAGTTTTAAAACCATGGCAGTCCTGGGACCCTTATTGCATATCTTTGTTGCGTGTTTTAAGTAAGTGGAATTGATTTTTCAATCTCTAAAATATAAGTACTAGGAAGTGTAAGGATTCTAAAATCTTTGAGTATCGGTCTTTGCGATTCGTGTCAGAATTTTCCCACAAATGCGCTTATGCATTTCTTTTCGAGGAAAAAATATTTTAACACAAAATATTCATATAAGTAGTATGTAGCATGAACAGATACTAAACAAGACTTGAAAGTTTTTACACATTTAATTACACCCTATTTCAACGTTTTATTTCTAGTAACAGTTATTGTAACGTAATGAGTGATCCCGAAGAAAGTAACTAAGTCTGTTCTTCAATTGCTTGAGTGATCCCGACGAAAGTAACGAAGTCTGTTTTGTTAGGATTGTTTTAATTCCACAATTGTACAATTGTAGAATATATACTATAGGATGAACTGGGGCTTGTCCGTCAGTAATTTGGGTAGACGTGGGTAGTTTCGGGCAAAGAGCTCTTGGTAGAACAGAATTACAATTATAAGCATCGTAATTTATAAAGAGCATACTATATGCTCCACCAAATACGACTATGCACTACCGCGTCTCGACCACCTAGCAATGCAATGAATGTAATGCGCGGTCCCGCGCCGGTGCGCGTTTTTTAAAACCTGATAATATGATGTTAACATATGCTATATATCGTATGCATGTAAACTACCTTTGTCATTTATTAAATCTGGCAAATAATATAAGACACCCCCTCATGTAATGATATCAAGAGATCCCACCATTATTTTGAAACTACCTTTCATGTTTGAATCGTTATTATATCTAAATTAGAGCAGGAAATTTCAATTGCAATTTCGCAGGAAGTGTAGGAGTGGTCCCAAAGCAAACCAAAGATACACAAAGTTTTGCTGTCATGTCGCTGGTTATATTTTGAGTGTTTAAAAATATTGATCATAACCACGTAAATACGCAAAAACACAAATTCGTTTTTTTGTGCCACCGATTTTGTTTTATGCTTATATGATTTATTTATATTTATATTGGAATCAGAACTGTGTCACACGATAATGAACACAAATATACACGATGAAGTAGAAAAATATCTTGCAGTCATTTTAATAAATATTTAACTTCATTTCATATATTATGACTACAAAGCATTTATAGAACTATTAGAAAGAAATAGCAGGGTTACTTAAAATATGTTTAACACAAGGCGAAGAATTCAGAACTAGGTAAGTGGGTTGTATCTACGGTTATATTAATTTCCATCAGGTGATCGACAGAGGAACTCGGCAGCACGACGAGTGTCCACGAGAGTGAAGTTCCGCGTCGCCTTATCAATCTTTTTCTTTTTCTCAAAAGAAATAGATTGAGAGGCCGAAGCGGACACAAGTTCATCAATAACACTCCTGACGACGCGACGGCATGGAGGCACGGATTTTCTAACAAGCCCTAAAGACAGATCGGACCACAGGATCTACAGAAACCATGTCAGGAAGCCCGGGGCCGCCACAGCTAGTTTAGCGCTGCGGGTCTTCTCCTTTTGGCACATAGTGTGTCTATCTGTGCCAAAGGGAGAACACCCCCAGTGCTAAATTGGGGATGAAGAGCGCAGGCCATTGGAAGTGCTGAACTGGAAATAAGAACGCAACAGTTATCGATAGAAGCAGCCAAGAATTTCTGAAGCCATAGAGGATAAATATCCAAATTTCGTAGCGATAATCCACGATAACCGGAAACAGTGGCCAAATAAGATGACATTTATTTCATTCATTTTCGCAAATTTTTACTGTCAACATTTGAGATGCTCCTTCCCTTTGAGATTGCTTGTGCTTATATAAAATTATGAATGTTAGTATTTATTAGCAACACCAGAAGTTGTATTATGCACGCCTACAGTCGCGTTCGTGTGTCACCGTGAGACAAATAAATAGTTGCCGAAGTGCACGTGTTTCATACTACTTTGTTAAAATAAGATTTTCTTAGAAAGATGACTGGGTACTTTGGTCATTCTGACAACAACTCTATAAAAATATGTACAGGTTGCCCGCAAGGCTCGCAGTGTGTGTATGTGTGTGTGTGTTTTGATCTAATGATGGCCCTGCAATGAAACAACATTCAGCCAATATTTTCGAATATAATATTTTAATTGCTATGATTAATAATCAAATTAAGTGTTAATTTATTTACAGCCATTAAAATTGAAATAGCTACGTCTTTAAACATTAAAAATAAGAAAATTGGCTTGCAGTGAAACAAAACTACAACCCAAGATAGGAATGTGGTATGACAACACATATGTTTTATATCTTCGATTATAAGCCCTAACGGGACGAAATAATATTTGAGTTACAAGCAATGTGATGAATATGTAAAATTTAACTGTACATATATATCAGGTCGTGGTGGACAATAGCTGACTTGTAGTTAGGTGTTACGGGCGTTACAAACAGAGTATAATGAAAAAACCAGCTTGAGAATGCGGGTAATATAATCGGGATTATTTATTTCTTGTTTATTTCAAGGCTTCCTATAAGAGTTCAATCATATGTAAATATACTAAATTTGACATAGGATTAACTCTATTGCCGATTCGGTTGTTCACAAATATTTGAACTAAATGTCAACATGATAATGATCACATAAATATAACTAGGCCTAATTTCACGTAATGCCATTTCTAGAATAAGTACCAGGAACTTGGATCCCGCTTGTAATATGATCCGCTCATAAGGCGTAGAATTAAGAACTAGGCAAACGGATCTTACCTACGGCGATCAAGAGAAGAAATCAGCAGCACGACGAGTGTCCACGAGAGTGATGTTCCGCGTCGCCATATCAATCTTTTTCTTTTTCTCAAAAGAAACAGATTGAAAGGGCGAAGCGGACACAAGTTCATCGATAGCACTCCTGCAGGCGCGACGCCACGGGTTAATAAATAAGCCCTGAAGGCAGATCTGAATTGGAATAAAAGAAGAAAATTATAAATCACCCGGTTAGTAAAAAAGGCTTTCGTCTACATACAAATTATCAGTAAGAAAATATAAGTTGGGAATGTGATATGATACACACTCGTTTTTGAATTTTGTTACAAGTAATGTGATGAATGCATTAAATTACACAACATATTTGTAAGGTTTTGACGGACTATAGCTAACTTGTAGTTAGGTATTCGTTTCATAATTTAACTAATTGCAGCATCCTACTTGTCTAGTAAAACCAAAAATGATCATTTGTAATAATTTTAAGGTAACTTTATATCAGCAATTAACTATATCGCCTCGTCGTATAGTTATGAGGCAAGTACATTTTCTAAACTGCTAGAGTATCTTACGTGGCCTTAATATCGCGAACCGAGTACAGCGAAACAGGATTGAGAGTGCGTGTTATATACTCGGGATTACTTATATCTTGTTGTTTATTTCAAGTATTCCAATAGTGTTACATTAAATGTTAACATGATAATGATCAAAGGTACACATAAATATAACTAGGCCTAATTTCACGTAATGACATTTAGAAGTAACTTCTACATTAGGCCAAAATAAAATTGATAACAAAAGATTATCAATCATAATATGGTCTCATGTATAAACCAAATTTTTGAAACATCTGAGTTTATTTCAAGACAATTCTAACAAATCCCTTTGTTACGTACACTGTTGTATAGTGAGCTTGCAAACACTTATTTTGTTACATACCAGCTGTTGACTGCGACATCATTAAATTATTTTTGTTCTATTATATTATGATTATTTTGCATTTTAAAATTAGTTTAAAGACCTAGGATTCCGCTTGCAATATTTTCCGCACATAAGGTGTAGAATTAAGGACTAGGCCAGCGGATCTCTTATACGGCGATAACGATTTCCATCACGTAAGCAGTATAACGCGTGTCCACAAAAGTGTGATGTTCAGCGTCGCCATCACAATCATTTTCTTTGTCTCCAAAGAAATTGATTGAGAGGGCGAAGCGGACACAATTCCATCGATAACACTTCTGCAGGCGTGATGCAACGGATTAATAACTAAGCCCTGAAGGCAGGTCGGAATTAGAATAAAAGAAGAAACTTAATTACTCACCCGGTTAATTCAAAAAGCTATCGTCTACATAGAAATTATCAGTAAGAAAATGAACTTGCAGTGACGTTTTTGTCTGGTGGGAGGCTCCGGCCGTGGCTAGTTACCACCCTACCGACAAAGACGTGTCGCCAAGCGATTTAGCGTTCCGGCACGATGTCTTGTAAAAACCAATTAGGAGTATGGGTTTACCATACTCCTAACAAGTTAGCCCACCACCATCCTGGCCTGCATCATCACTTATCATTAGATGAGATTGCCGTCAAGGGCTAACTTGTAGTGGGTAAAAAAAAAAACGTCATAATAAAATATAAGTTGTGAATTGGACATCCACACGTGTTCTTGAACTATGTTACAAGTAATGTGATGAATGCATTAAATTACACTGTACATATTTGTAACATTGTGACGGACTATAGTTAACTTGTAGTTAGGTATTCTGTTCATAATTTTGCTAATTGCGGCATCCATCTTGTCTAGTAAACCGTAGTTTATAATTTGTTATAATTTTAACCAACCTCTATACCAGCAATTAACTTTATCGCGCGTCAAGAAAGGGATTTTTGAGAGTTTGAGGGAAGTACATTTTCTAGACTGCTAGAGTATCGAACGTATCTTTAAAATCACAAAAAGAGTAAAGCGAAAGAGGCTTGAGAGTGTGGGTAATATTCTCGACATTACTTATTTCTTGTTGATTATTTTAATTATTCCTATAGTGTTACATTAAGGGTTTAATCGCATGTAAATAATACTAATTCTGACATAGGATTAACTCTATTGCCGATTCGGTTGTTCACAAATATTTGATCTAAATGTTAACATGATAATGAGCAGAGGTACACATAAATATAACTAGGCCTAATTTCACGTAATGACATTTAGAAGTAAGATATGATCCCCTCATAAGGCGTAGAATTAAGAACTAAGCAAACGGATCTTACCTACGGCGATCAAGAGAAGAAATCAGCAGCACGACGAGTGTCCACGAGAGTGATGTTCCGCGTCGCCATATCAATCTTTTTCTTTTTCTCAAAAGAAACAGATTGAAAGGGCGAAGCGGACACAAGTTCATCGATAGCACTCCTGCAGGCGCGACGCCACGGGTTAATAACTAAGCCCTGAAGGCAGATCTGAATTGGAATAAAAGAAGAAAATTATAAATCACCCGGTTAGTTAAAAAGGCTTTCGTCTACATACAAATTATCAGTAAGAAAATATAAGTTGGGAATGTGATATGATACACACTTGTTTTTGAATTTTCTTACAAGTAATGTGATGAATGCATGAAATGACACTACATATTTGTAAGGTTTTGACGGACTATAGCTAACTTGTAGTTAGGTATTCGTTTCATAATTTAACTAATTGCAGCATCCTACTTGTCTAGTAAACCAACAATTATCATTTATTATAATTTTAACCTACCTTTATACCAGCAGTTAACTTTATTGCCTCGTTAGGAAAGTGACACATTTTTAAGAGCGAAGTGCGTAGCGTACGTTTCCAAGTCTTCTAGAGAATCTAACAGGGCGTTAAAGTAACAATCAAAGTATAGTGAAACTGGCTTTAGAGTGCGGGTAATATACGCGAGATTACTTATATCTTGTTGTTTATTTCAAGTATTCCAATAGTGTTACATTAAATGTTAACATGATAATGATCAAAGGTACACATAAATATAAGTAGGCCTAATTTCACGTAATAACATTTAGAAGTAACTTCTACATTAGGCCAAAATAAAATTGCCAACACTTATTTCATTATTTTTTGTTCTATTATATTATGATTAGTTGCCATTTTTAGAATAAGTACAAGGAACTTGGATCCCGCTTGTAATATGATCCGCTCATAAGGCGTAGAATTAAGAACTAGGCAAACGGATCTTACCTACGGCGATCAAGAGAAGAAATCAGCAGCACGACGAGTGTCCACGAGAGTGATGTTCCGCGTCGCCATATCAATCTTTTTCTTTTTCTCGAAAGAAACAGATTGAAAGGGCGAAGCGGACACAAGTTCATCGATAGCACTCCTGCAGGCGCGACGCCACGGATTAATAACTAAGCCCTAAAGGCAGATCTGAATTGGAATAAAAGAAGAAAATTATAAATCACCCGGTTAGTTAAAAAGGCTTTCGTCTACATACAAATTATCAGTAAGAAAATATAAGTTGGGAATGTGATATGATGCACACTTGTTTTTGAATTTTGTTACAAGTAATGTGATGAATGCATGAAATGATACTACATATTTGTAAGGTTTTGACGGACTATAGCTAACTTGTAGTTAGGTATTCGTTTCATAATTTAACTAATTGCAGCATCCTACTTGTCTAGTAAACCAACAATTTTCATTTATTATAATTTTAACCTACCTTTATATCAGCAATTAACTTTATTGCCTCGTTAGGCAAGTGACACATTTTTAAGAGCGAAGTGGGACGTACGTTTCCAAGTCTTCTAGAGAATCTAACAGGGCGTTAAAGTAACAATCAAAGTATAGTGAAACTGGCTTGAGAGTGCGGGTAATATACGCGGGATTACTTATATCTTGTTGTTTATTTCCAGTATTCCAATAGTGCATTAAATGTTAACATGATAATGATCAAAGGTACACATAAATATAACTAGGCCTAATTTCACGTAATGATATTTAGAAGTAACTTCTACATTAGGCCAAAATAAAATTGCCAACACTTATTTCATTATTTTTTGTTCTATTATATTATGATTAGTTGCCATTTTTAGAATAAGTACAAGGAACTTGGATCCCGCTTGTAATATGATCCGCTCATAAGGCGTAGAATTAAGAACTAGGCAAACGGATCTTACCTACGGGGATCAAGAGAAGAAATCAGCAGCACGACGAGTGTCCACGAGAGTGATGTTCCGCGTCGCCATATCAATCTTTTTCTTTTTCTCGAAAGAAACAGATTGAAAGGGCGAAGCGGACACAAGTTCATCGATAGCACTCCTGCAGGCGCGACGCCACGGATTAATTACTAAGCCCTGAAGGCAGATCTGAATTGGAATAAAAGAAGAAAATTATAAATCACCCGGTTAGTTAAAAAGGCTTTCGTCTACATACAAATTATCAGTAAGAAAATATAAGTTGGGAATGTGATATGATGCACGCGTGTTTTTGAATTTTGTTACAAGTAATGTGATGAATGCATTTAATGACACTGTAATATTTGTAAGGTTTTGACGGACTATAGCTAACTTGTAGTTAGGTATTCGTTTCATAATTTAACTAATTGCAGCATCCTACTTGTCTAGTAAACCAACAATTATCATTTATTATAATTTTAACCTACCTTTATACCAGCAGTTAACTTTATTGCCTCGTTAGGAAAGTGACACATTTTTAAGAGCGAAGTGGGACGTACGTTTCCAAGTCTTCTAGAGAATCTAACAGGGCGTTAAAGTAACAATCAAAGTATAGTGAAACTGGCTTGAGAGTGCGGGTAATATACGCGGGATTACTTATATCTTGTTGTTTATTTCAAGTATTCCAATAGTGTTACATTGAATGTTAACATGATAAATTCAAAATTCAAATTCAAATAATCTTTATTCAAATAGTCCTTTAAAAGGCGCTTTTGACGCGTCAATAATTTACAAAGTAGTGATTTGATGGTGATAACTACATTCGTAAACTTAAAACTAAAGCTATGAGGGTTCCAAACGCGCCCCGGTCTAAGAAGAAGCCCACAACAAACTTAGCCAGGTAAATTTTCTTTTTGTTATCACCATCTCACATGCCACTTAAAATTATATTAAGAGCTATCTTATTAGAGCAATATTTCACACCCATGCTTGTTTATCATTTACATAATCCTTTACACTATAGTAGGACTTTTCTACAAGCTTACGTTTTATATAAACTTTGAACTTATTGAGAGACATCTCAGAAATCTCATTAGGCAATTTGTTATAAAATTGTATACAATTACCTTTAAATGAATTTCTAATTTTTTGTAGTCTAGTAGCGTGCAACACAAGTTTATTTTTACTTCTGATGTTAAGATTGTTGCAATCGCATTTTTTATTGAATTTTGTTATATTTCTGTGGACATACATTAAATTTTCAAATATGTATTGGCAATGCAATGTCATTATTTTTACTTCCTTAAATTTTTTTTCTTAATGACTCTCTTGGAGCCATATTATAAATTGCACGAACAGCCCTCTTCTGCAGCACGAATATAGTGTCAATATCGGCCGCATTACCCCATAATAAAATACCATATGACATAATACTATGAAAGTAACTAAATTATACAAGCCTAGCCGTTTCTATGTTTGTCATATGGCGTATCTTTTTAACCGCGTATGCAGCAGAACTAAGTCTGTTCGATAAATGATCTATATGAGGGCCCCATTGAAGCTTTGCATCTAAAGTTATTCCAAGAAAAACTGTAGTATTTACCAGTTCTAATTCCTCATTTTTAAGCAGTACAGTGGTATTTACATGTTTAACATTCGGTAATGTAAATTTAATGCACTTAGTTTTTTTTTCATTTAGTGCCAAATTATTGACTTCAAACCATTCTACTACTTTAGCGAGATAGTTGTTTACATCGTCAAAAGCTTTCTCATGACGCTTAATTTTAAACATGAGTGATGTATCATCAGCAAACAATACTATCCCATGACTATCCTTAGCAAGGTAAGGAAGGTCATTAATGTAAATGAGGAACAGAAAAGGCCCTAAAATAGATCCCTGAGGGACTCCTATTTTTACAAATGAACCGTTAGACCGCTTTCCATTAACTTCAACTTTTTGAATTCTATCGCTTAGATAAGATATCATTAAATCTAGATATATTAATCTAGATAATGATCAAAGGTACACATAAATATAACTAGGCCTAATTTCACGTAATGATATTTAGAAGTAACTTCTACATTAGGCCAAAATAAAATTGCCAACACTTATTTCATTATTTTTTGTTCTATTATATTATGATTAGTTGCCATTTTTAGATTAAGTACAAGGAACTTGGATCCCGCTTGTAATATGATCCGCTCATAAGGCGTAGAATTAAGAACAAGGCAAACGGATCTTACCTACGGCGATCAAGAGAAGAAATCAGCAGCACGACGAGTGTCCACGAGAGTGATGTTCCGCGTCGCCATATCAATCTTTTTCTTTTTCTCGAAAGAAACAGATTGAAAGGGCGAAGCGGACACAAGTTCATCGATAGCACTCCTGCAGGCGCGACGCCACGGATTAATAACTAAGCCCTGAAGGCAGATCTGAATTGGAATAAAAGAAGAAATTTATAAATCACCCGGTTAGTTAAAAAGGCTTTCGTCTACATACAAATTATCAGTAAGAAAATATAACTTGGGAATGTGATATGATACACACTTGTTTTTGAATTTTGTTACAAGTAATGTGATGAATGCATGAAATGACACTACATATTTGTAAGGTTTTGACGGACTATAGCTAACTTGTAGTTAGGTATTCGTTTCATAATTTAACTAATTGCAGCATCCTACTTGTCTAGTAAATCAACAATTTTCATTTATTATAATTTTAACCTACCTTTATATCAGCAATTAACTTTATTGCCTCGTTAGGAAAGTGACACATTTTTAAGAACGAAGTGGGACGTACGTTTCCAAGTCTTCTAGAGAATCTAACAGGGCGTTAAAGTAACAATCAAAGTATAGTGAAACTGGCTTGAGAGTGCGGGTAATATACGCGGGATTACTTATATCTTGTTGTTTATTTCAAGTATTCCAATAGTGTTACATTAAATGTTAACATGATAATGATCAGAGGTACACATAAATATAACTAGGCCTAATTTCACGTAATGATATTTAGAAGTAACTTCTACATTAGGCCAAAATAAAATTGCCAACACTTATTTCATTATTTTTTGTTCTATTATATTATGATTAGTGGCCATTTTTAGAATAAGTACAAGGAACTTGGATCCCGCTTGTAATATGATCCGCTCATAAGGCGTAGAATTAAGAACTAGGCACACGGATCTTACCTACGGCGATCAAGAGAAGAAATCAGCAGCACGACGAGTGTCCACGAGAGTGATGTTCCGCGTCGCCATATCAATCTTTTTCTTTTTCTCGAAAGAAACAGATTGAAAGGGCGAAGCGGACACAAGTTCATCGATAGCACTCCTGCAGGCGCGACGCCACGGATTAATAACTAAGCCCTGAAGGCAGATCTGAATTGGAATAAAAGAAGAAAATTATAAATCACCCGGTTAGTTAAAAAGGCTTTCGTCTACATACAAATTATCAGTAAGAAAATATAAGTTGGGAATGTGATATGATGCACACGTGTTTTTGAATTTTGTTACAAGTAATGTGATGAATGCATTTAATGACACTGTAATATTTGTAAGGTTTTGACTGACTATAGCTAACTTGTAGTTAGGTATTCGTTTCATAATTTAACTAATTGCAGCATCCTACTTGTCTAGTAAACCAACAATTATCATTTATTAGAATTTTAACCTACCTTTATATCAGCAGTTAACTTTATTGCCTCGTTAGGAAAGTGACACATTTTTAAGAGCGAAGTGGGACGTACGTTTCCAAGTCTTCTAGAGAATCTAACAGGGCGTTAAAGTAACAATCAAAGTATAGTGAAACTGGCTTGAGAGTGCGGGTAATATACGCGGGATTACTTATATCTTGTTGTTTATTTCAAGTATTCCAATAGTGTTACATTAAATGTTAACATGATAATGATCAGAGGTACACATAAATATAACTAGGCCTAATTTCACGTAATGATATTTAGAAGTAACTTCTACATTAGGCCAAAATAAAATTGCCAACACTTATTTCATTATTTTTTGTTCTATTATATTATGATTAGTGGCCATTTTTAGAATAAGTACAAGGAACTTGGATCCCGCTTGTAATATGATCCGCTCATAAGGCGTAGAATTAAGAACTAGGCACACGGATCTTACCTACGGCGATCAAGAGAAGAAATCAGCAGCACGACGAGTGTCCACGAGAGTGATGTTCCGCGTCGCCATATCAATCTTTTTCTTTTTCTCGAAAGAAACAGATTGAAAGGGCGAAGCGGACACAAGTTCATCGATAGCACTCCTGCAGGCGCGACGCCACGGATTAATAACTAAGCCCTGAAGGCAGATCTGAATTGGAATAAAAGAAGAAAATTATAAATCACCCGGTTAGTTAAAAAGGCTTTCGTCTACATACAAATTATCAGTAAGAAAATATAAGTTGGGAATGTGATATGATACACACTTGTTTTTGAATTTTGTTACAAGTAATGTGATGAATGCATGAAATGACACTACATATTTGTAAGGTTTTGACGGACTATAGCTAACTTGTAGTTAGGTATTCGTTTCATAATTTAACTAATTGCAGCATCCTACTTGTCTAGTAAACCAACAATTTTCATTTATTATAATTTTAACCTACCTTTATTTCAGCAATTAACTTTATTGCCTCGTTAGGAAAGTGACACATTTTTAAGAACGAAGTGGGACGTACGTTTCCAAGTCTTCTAGAGAATCTAACAGGGCGTTAAAGTAACAATCAAAGTATAGTGAAACTGGCTTGAGAGTGCGGGTAATATACGCGGGATTACTTATATCTTGTTGTTTATTTCAAGTATTCCAATAGTGTTACATTAAATGTTAACATGATAATGATCAGAGGTACACATAAATATAACTAGGCCTAATTTCACGTAATGATATTTAGAAGTAACTTCTACATTAGGCCAAAATAAAATTGCCAACACTTATTTCATTATTTTTTGTTCTATTATATTATGATTAGTGGCCATTTTTAGAATAAGTACAAGGAACTTGGATCCCGCTTGTAATATGATCCGCTCATAAGGCGTAGAATTAAGAACTAGGCACACGGATCTTACCTACGGCGATCAAGAGAAGAAATCAGCAGCACGACGAGTGTCCACGAGAGTGATGTTCCGCGTCGCCATATCAATCTTTTTCTTTTTCTCGAAAGAAACAGATTGAAAGGGCGAAGCGGACACAAGTTCATCGATAGCACTCCTGCAGGCGCGACGCCACGGATTAATAACTAAGCCCTGAAGGCAGATCTGAATTGGAATAAAAGAAGAAAATTATAAATCACCCGGTTAGTTAAAAAGGCATTCGTCTACATACAAATTATCAGTAAGAAAATATAAGTTGGGAATGTGATATGATGCACACGTGTTTTTGAATTTTGTTACAAGTAATGTGATGAATGCATTTAATGACACTGTAATATTTGTAAGGTTTTGACGGACTATAGCTAACTTGTAGTTAGGTATTCGTTTCATAATTTTACTAATTGCATTATCCAACTTGTCTTGTAAACCAAAAATTATCATTTGTTATAATTTTAACCTACCTTTATATCAGCAATTAACTTTATTGCCTCGTTAGACATTTAGAAGTAACTTCTACATTAGGCCAAAATAAAATTGCCAACACTTATTTCATTATTTTTTGTTCTATTATATTATGATTAGTTGCCATTTTTAGAATAAGTACAAGGAACTTGGATCCCGCTTGTAATATGATCCGCTCATAAGGCGTAGAATTAAGAACTAGGCAAACGGATCTTACCTACGGCGATCAAGAGAAGAAATCAGCAACACGACGAGTGTCCACGAGAGTGATGTTCCGCGTCGCCATATCAATCTTTTTCTTTTTCTCAAAAGAAACAGATTGAAAGGGCGAAGCGGACACAAGTTCATCGATAGCACTCCTGCAGGCGCGACGCCACGGATTAATAACTAAGCCCTGAAGGCAGATCTGAATTGGAATAAAAGAAGAAAATTATAAATCACCCGGTTAGTAAAAAAGGCATTCGTCTACATACAAATTATCAGTAAGAAAATATAAGTTGGGAATGTGATATGATACACACTTGTTTTTGAATTTTGTTACAAGTAATATGATGAATGCATTTAATGACACTGTAATATTTGTAAGGTTTTGACGGACTATAGCTAACTTGTAGTTAGGTATTCGTTTCATAATTTTACTAATTGCATTATCCAACTTGTCTAGTAAACCAAAAATTATCATTTGTTATAATTTTAACCTACCTTTATATCAGCAATTAACTTTATTGCCTCGTTAGACATTTAGAAGTAACTTCTACATTAGGCCAAAATAAAATTGCCAACACTTATTTCATTATTTTTTGTTCTATTATATTATGATTAGTTGCCATTTTTAGATTAAGTACAAGGAACTTGGATCCCGCTTGTAATATGATCCGCTCATAAGGCGTAGAATTAAGAACAAGGCAAACGGATCTTACCTACGGCGATCAAGAGAAGAAATCAGCAGCACGACGAGTGTCCACGAGAGTGATGTTCCGCGTCGCCATATCAATCTTTTTCTTTTTCTCGAAAGAAACAGATTGAAAGGGCGAAGCGGACACAAGTTCATCGATAGCACTCCTGCAGGCGCGACGCCACGGATTAATAACTAAGCCCTGAAGGCAGATCTGAATTGGAATAAAAGAAGAAAATTATAAATCACCCGGTTAGTTAAAAAGGCTTTCGTCTACATACAAATTATCAGTAAGAAAATATAAGTTTGGAATGTGATATGATACACACTTGTTTTTGAATTTTGTTACAAATAATGTGATGAATGCATGAAATGACACTACATATTTGTAAGGTTTTGACGGGCTATAGCTAACTTGTAGTTAGGTATTCGTTTCATAATTTAACTAATTGCAGCATCCTACTTGTCTAGTAAACCAACAATTTTCATTTATTATAATTTTAACCTACCTTTATATCAGCAATTAACTTTATTGCCTCGTTAGGAAAGTGACAAATTTTTAAGAACGAAGTGGGACGTACGTTTCCAAGTCTTCTAGAGAATCTAACAGGGCGTTATGATTAGTTGCCATTTTTAGAATAAGTACAAGGAACTTGGATCCCGCTTGTAATATGATCGGCTCATAAGGCGTAGAATTAAGAACTAGGCAAACGGATCTTACCTACGGCGATCAAGAGAAGAAATCAGCAGCACGACGAGTGTCCACGAGGGTGATGTTCCGCGTCGCCATATCAATCTTTTTCTTTTTCTCAAAAGAAACAGATTGAAAGGGCGAAGCGGACACAAGTTCATCGATAGCACTCCTGCAGGCGCGACGCCACGGATTAATAACTAAGCCCTGAAGGCAGATCTGAATTGGAATAAAAGAAGAAAATTATAAATCACCCGGTTAGTTAAAAAGGCAATCGTCTACATACACATGCACACGTGTTTTTGAATTTTGTTACAAGTAATGTGATGAATGCATTTAATGACACTGTAATATTTGTAAGGTTTTGACGGACTATAGCTAACTTGTAGTTAGGTATTCGTTTCATAATTTTACTAATTGCATTATCCAACTTGTCTAGTAAACCAAAAATGATCATTTGTTATTTTAAGGTACCTTTATATCAGCAATTAACTATATCGCCTCGTCGTATAGTTATGAGGCAAGTACATTTTCTAAACTGCTAGAGTATCTTACGTGGCCTTAATATCGCGAACCGAGTACAGCGAAACAGGATTGAGAGTGCGTGTTATATACTCGGGATTACTTATATCTTGTTGTTTATTTCAAGTATTCCAATAGTGTTACATTAAATGTTAACATGATAATGATCAGAGGTACACATAAATATAGCTAGGCCTAATTTCACGTAATGACATTTAGAAGTAACTTCTACATTAGGCCAAAATAAAATCGATAACAAAAGATTATCAATCATAATATGGTCTCATGTTATATAAACCAAATTTTAAAACATCTGAGTTTATTTCAAGACAATTCTAACAAAATCCCTTTGTTACGTACACTGTTGTATAGTGAGCCTGCAAACACTTATTTTGTTACATACCAGCAGTTGACTGCCACATCATTAAATTATTTTTGTTCTATTATATTATGATTATTTTGCATTTTAAAATTAGTTTAAAGACCTAGGATTCCGCTTGCAATATTTTCCGCACATAAGGTGTAGAATTAAGGACTAGGCCAGCGGATCTCTTATACGGCGATAACGATTTCCATCACGTAAGTTCAAGTATTCCTACAGTGTTACATTAAGGGTTCAATCGTATGTAAATATACTAATTTTGACATAGGATTAACTCTATTGCCGATTCGGTGGTTCACAAATATTTGATATAAATGTTAACATGATAATGATCAGAGGTTACACATATATAATACTTGACAGTGTTCGGCCCATTTACTGGCATACAAATTTTCACGTAATGATATTTGTAAATAACTACCACATTAGGCCAAAATAAATTTAATAACAAAAATATAAGTTATAGTATGGTGTCATTTTAGATGAAAATAAAATTTCTAACCAGCTACGTATATCTTCATGACAATTTTCATTAAATCTCTTTGTAACGTACACTGTTGTATAGGGAGCCTGCAAATACTTATTTTGTTACATACCAGCAGATGACTGCGACCGCATATTATTATATTATGATTATTGAGCATTTTTAGAATTAGCAAAATGAACCCGGTTGTAATATTTTCCGCATCTAAGTTTTAGAATTAAGGACTAGGCGAGCGGCCCTCATCTAGGGCAATAACGATTTCTATAACATGATCAACAGAAGAAATCAGCAGCTAGACGAGTGGCCACCAAAGCGTGATGTTCAGCGTCGACATTTGTATCTTTCTAATAACAATAAAAAAGATACAGAGGGCGAAGCGGACACTAGTCCATCATTAACACACCTGCGGGCTCGACGACACGGATTAACAACTGAGCCCTGAAGGCCGTTCTGTCTTAGAATAAAAGAAGAAACTTTATTACTATATACACCCGGATAATTAAGAAAGCCTTCGTCTAACTACAAATTTTCAGTTAGAAAACGAACTTGCATTGATGTAAAAATTAAACATAAGTTGGGAATATGATATGATAAACACGTCTTTTAGATATATTATGTTACCTGCAATGTGATGGCTGTATTAAAATATACTGTACATATTTGTAAGGTTGTGGCGGAAGATAGCTAGTAGCTAGGTATTCGTTTCATAATTTTACTAATTGTACCATCCAATTTTTCTAGTAAACTGAAGATTATCATTTGTTATAATTACTAACTTGATCGCCTCGCCAGCATGTGTGACACATTTTTGAGAGTTTTGTGGGATGTTGATTTTCTAGTCTGTCAAAGCATCCAACGTAGTCATATCATTGTGATCACTTAATTACGTATGTATTCAAATTGATTATTATAAATTTGAATACATACGTAATTAACTAACATGTGCGGTCAAAATTAAAATTTATTACATATAAAATACCAAATACAATATAGTTTCACTTTTTATAATTAAAAAAATTTAAAACCACTTAAATATATTTTCATGTCTTATCCTCGCCAAAACTCTCTTTGTAACGTACTCTGGTGTATAGTGAGCCTGCAAACGCTCATTATGTGACATACCAGTAATTGACTGCGACATCATTTCAACTCCTTTTTTATCGTGGGTAAATCCTCATGGATACCTCGGCGCCACGGGGAAGCACAGAAGTTTATATCAGACTCCTACTGACTAAAACCCCCACCGCTGTATGGTGGAGCCACGGGAAAGCTTTCGCATACAACCGCAACTCCACCAGCGGGCGTCCGAACTTCCAATGGGGACGACCAGTCATAGTCGTCACCCCCATCTCACAGCAGTTGACTCCGCCTGCCAGTACCATAACTAGACAGGCCTTCAACCACACGGGGTGATGCACCCCCTGGGTCATTCACTGCGCGCTCAGCTGGGTCAGAGGGACGCACGGAGACCCCCACCGCGACGGGTCATAAGCCATCGGCTAACAATATCGCACAAAAGAAATTGTTAATCGATGTTACCAGTGTGCACCGGCCCGAATGCTGCTCTTCCCCCCGGACAAATCAAAAGGGACCCACAGCACCCGGGCACACGTGGATGTTACCCGACCTGGCACCCCATTTCAACTCCTTGAGATCGTTATTTTAAAAAAAACAAAAAATTTGATCATTTAATTGCAGACTCATGTGAAATTACAGGTCATGCATAAATATTACTGGACAGTGGTCGGGCAATATATACAGGCATACATATTTTCACCTCATGAAATTTATATATATCTACCTTATGAAATCAAAAATAAAATTGATTAGAGTTAAAATTGCAATTTTAATATTGTTTCATATTTTATAATAGGTCAAAATAAACTTTATTTCAAAGCAGTGAAGATAATTATCATGTCCTATTCTCACCAAAGCCCTCTTTGTAACGAGCACTGCTGTATAGTGAGCCTACAAACGCTTCGTTTATTGCATACCAGCAGTTGGCTGCGGCTTCCTGCGCTTATTATATCTGATAAGTATTATACCATTTCTATTCTTATTGTATATTGTAACGTTATTGTTGAAAAGAATAAGGCTTATTGATTTTTTATTTACAAGTATGATTGTTATCTGCAGGTTGTATTATTACTCTAACGAAAAAATTTTTATTATTATGATATATTTTATATGATATGATTTTTATGGTTTCTAATAAAGCCATCGTGTTTTTTCGGTTAATCTTCACTGATGATACAGAGCTTATGATAAAACGCGATAGCCAGGTATATTATTGTACATCGGAGTATCGTTCAAACATTCATATGTGCTAATAAGATGTAATCCCGTTGAAATTTCAGACAAACATCACGATTTGACATAGTTTCAGCTAGGTATACTCGTAAGTGTTTATTTCTTACAAATGAACGAACAACCACGTCTGATGGAAAGCAAACAAGGATATGGTGTGCCTTTAACTTTTGCCTTGTGTTTATTATGTGTATCAAATATTTATATTCTAAATGTCACTTTTTGTCTATCCTTAGCTTTAGTAGGATTAGTTATTATTGGTGTGCATGTTTTGTAGAAATATAGAGCTGGATGAAGAGTAGATGTTACTTTGCGATCGTCAACAATTTATAATAAACCAAAAAAAATAATTTATAATAACCAGAATTTCTCATGTGAGTCTCGGTTAGCCCTAATATTTGTAAAATGAATTATGTTGCTGTTTATCGATTATCCTTTTTTCCTGGTTGGATCATTCCTCGGACGTTCAAGGACTCAGAATCTTCACCTTCAGAATGAAGGTGGGAATCCTTCATTTTCTTCCGAAGCCGCGCATGCTGTCCAGTATCATATTTCACACCATGCGACCTGGACTCGACATGGCGCCGGCTTACCGGTTCGCCTATGTTCGCTCTCTCACTATTGTCCACTTTCATTCGGATTTCATGGGAAAATAGTGCAGTGGTTTCCCTTGCCTTCTGCACCAGACATTTTAGGAGTGAATTTAACCCTCCAGGCCGCTTTGGCCTCATCCAACCGGTTGCCCAGTTGGGTGTTTATATGAATATACCGCCATTGATCGGCCGCTAGGACCTCGTCTGTTGGGGTCGACTAGATGAGACGGTGTGTCATGGTGACGACACCATACCATAAAAACTTTCTTCCAAGCATATTCTTTTCAACATCGGAGCAACCTCAGCAGATGTTGACCTTCTCCACATACCATTGCTGTGCTAGTAACACCGCGAGGATTTTTCTGGTTTTCGTTAATTTTAGCACATAAAGCTTAATGTTCAATGTTCAATTAGAATCACATTATCTCTTAGCCAATAATGTTTGTATATTTATCATAATTGACTAAGGGTTAATGTTTTAAATTCTTGTTTAGTTTTAAAATGATAACAGGCAAAGATTTGACAACTCGTTTGGAGATGAAGGAGAGAAAACTTGTTTTTGATTTACTATCGGTTAGCTGAGCTCTTCCCCTATTGGCTTTTATCTATTAAATTCATATTCTAATAAGAGCTTCATAGTGACAATGAATGACAAGGTCGACTTCATCTTTATGCTCATGTATGTTATATGTGAATAACTTTATGCTTCTGAAACTGTTTGTTGTCTGTTAATTTGCCAGTGATATATATGATGATATCTAGATAATAAGTACGTTATATGTCGCTCGTCGTGTTGATCCAGGCAAGAATCTTAAGCCCTGATCTATAAAGCGAGCTTAGACTAGAGAAACAGTTAAAACGAGACAAAGGTACGTGTACAAGATTTTGTCACGTCTTAACTATAAGTTGGCTAAGATTTTAGATCCGTATCCGTATCCGATTCGAAGACAAAGTTATTAAAATGGACAAACGTCGTAACTTCCAGGTGTCGATAAAAATGGACTCAGCGCTGCGACTGTACCACGCGCACACGTACAAACACTTGCGGGATGTGGACATTGAGCCGTACGTCAGCAAGATGCTGGGCACGGGCAAGCTGGGCTTCTCGCTCGTGCGCATCACCGCGCTGCTCATCAGCTCCGGCCGGCTCTGGATCGGCACCAGCAATGGCGTCGTGATCTCCGTACCACTCTCGGAAGTCTCTTCGGCCTCTAGCACTGCAGCCAGGATGCCACTGCCCGGTGAGTTCCACTGGACACACCATATTACAGTGGTGTAACACTCCGTCTACGGCTATCCTCCCCGCGACCCCGCGCACTCCCGCGCAACGGCTAATGAAGCACTCTGCGCTAAGGCGCGATTAGAAATCGCGACTCACAACTAACGTGGACGCGTTAACCTATAACTATACTTTTACCTTAAAAAACTAAGTGATTAAATATTACTATTAATATTTGCCATAATTGTGCACGCTGGTGCCAATACAATTGTGCGTTTTACAAACAACCCCGGAATGGGGTTTTTGTACATCTGGCTCTAACGTTAATTTTCAACGTTCACCTGACCTACACTGCTGTCCATCCATGCCATCTTCGCTTCTCTCCACGTCAACATAAGTTAAGTGGTGTTAAGTGCCTAGCGCGGGAACTTTATGAGTGTGCTGAACCCACCTAAAATCTCGTTGGAAAATACTTTTTATTATACACAGCTTTAGCTCTTAGTTCATTAAAATAATTGTTAACCTTTTTAGCCCTGGACTTTTATTCGATCTCATAATAATAGTTGCAGCAGTGGTGCAGACTTCGGCTTACCTTCCACTTTGGGGAACGAGTTTAATCTCCCACACGGATCTCTTACTTTTCGGAGTTGGCCAGCGGATTGTTAATGGTGATGATGAGTACATAAAATGTCGTAAATGCTAAAAGAGTACTAGCAAGTTTCATTAATATTTATAAACAGACGACTTAAAAGTAACGATGCACGAGTGTCTAAAACTCAGTATTCGCTGAAATGAAACAAGGCTCATGTCGGCTCCTAAGAATGAATATTTCATGATGGTCAATTTTTGATGTGAATGAATGATGGTTCTTATTTAACAGGTCACGCATCAGTAGTGCGCGCGGGGACTGTTCCGGGCACCACCGTCAGCCCCGGGGACTGTATTCCTTGGTGCTCGATGGCGCACGCCCAGCTCAGCTTCCACGGGCACCGGGACGCCGTAACTTTCTTCGTATCTGTCCCGGGGGCAGCGACGCAGACTTCGCCGGAGTCGCCTCCCGCGCACCCCGCACCCACTCACCCCCACACACCAATGTTGGTCATATCCGGGGGGGTAGGGTACATCGACTTCAGAATAGGTAAGCAACATTTCCTAACTTAGCGTAGCTTTCATCCTAACTGAAATTGTTCATAGTTGTGGGGACATGAAACTGCTTCCAAGGTTCCATGGTTTTCGTAACAAGTGCGACCTATAAATTTTTAGTGCAGGTAAAAGCTAATGATATATAAAATTATTTCTGGACAGATGATGACCACCTGCTGTAATTACCTTTGTTATTTCCTTCTTTGAGACTACTATTCGCTTGACTGATCTCAGGTTATGGTGAATGCAGTCTAATATGGAAGATTGTTCCGAAGATCCAGCTGCGGAAGCTCCCTTATAGGCAAACGTTTCTATTTTTCTGCCAATACTATTTGGGCTAGGTTCGAGAACATTCCCAAATATATCGGCGCTTAACATCTTATTTTCCTCGGGCTGTGATAGCCATCATAAAGTCTTTCATACATGGCTGTTAGGCACACATGCATAGTAATTGGTATTCTGCATAACAGGTAAGTCATCTCGCGACATGGGGGCGGGCTACATCCGCAGCATTGAAAAAAAACCTTTTCAACGTACATATGTGAATTTAATATTGCATTACAGTGCGACCTTTACCCGTAGTCCGTAGTATTTACTGTTAGTCCGTACCCGTGTCTTTAAATTTTATCTTTAAAATCAGCATTTTGAAATTTTCGAAACAAATACAATATCAATTTACCGCTCATATTCACGCCTCGCAAAATATCACAGCATAATAACTGATGACTAATCAATTATCATCATACTAAAAATCTGTCAGTTAGGCAAAACTAAACCGAGGCGGCCGTCCGGCCCCTGCGGCCGTGTGTAATCATTATGTTGGTGCGGTGCCACCAGTCAAAAGTCTGGTTTAAATGCATGCGCGGGCGCATGTTGGATGCCTCGGTTTGGTCTTCGCTATGAGTAAAGTAAAAAAAATTGTCATGACTTGCAGCTTAGTTCGATTATAATACCAAAATAGTAAATTTTTGGGAGAGGTATCAAATAATCCGACACGACTGTTTTATTTTGAACAAAGAAGTTTATAAAGCAATTGGCACTTTACTACCCTTATAGTAAAGTAGAAATGTAGTACCCAGTATAAGCGCTTCATATGCTTTTAGAAGACGACATATTATTTTTTTTACTTATAAGAAAATCTGAATCAAATTAGTGTAACCTTATTCAAATTACTATGAACATTTAAATAAACAATAATATTTAAATGATATATATCTTGTAAGTATGTATATGTATATGAATCATTCGCGTCCTCTAATTAAAGTAGTATAGAACCGACCAGTGCATACATTTAAACAATGTGTAAAGCACAGTTATTACGTGGAATGCCACCGTCGCGAGCAAACGAACAGAGGTTTGCCTGATGTTGCGGGAGAACCGTCGCCCATGAACACCCCCAGAACCGATGAGCTCCCGGCTGAACACCGCATCTCCCACCAGCCCATACTCAAGCCGGAAATCGTAACCAGGACCAGGCATTTTGTATTACGAAAGCGCACGCGCTCGTTATAAGCGCGAAGTACAAAAGAAAACCTCTTTACGAGAGACTTTTGTCGGTTCGCAATTACGAGTGGCTTGCGTCCTTGAGACTAAGTTGTATAACTGATTAAGGACAGTTCTATGGTTCCATATCTATTTATCAAAATGTCTCGCTGCGTCCGCCATTAATCAATTACTATAAACAAAATCCATGATATGCCATCACTGTTTCAATCCAATACACCATCGTTGCTATGTAGATAGCTGGTGAAAACGTATGGAGTTATAATAATTCATATTATATATGCATGCTGAGTTATTGAGAGGGGCATCGTATAGCAAATTTATAGTTCTGAATCCCTATCATCAAAACCAGAAAAGAAAACATGCCAAATATCCAAAGAAATTTTGGCGCAGTGTATAAAGTACGGAATTAAGGTACTATGTTAAAATTGTGTAACTTATAGAATGTAATTGCTTTTTTTTTTAATAGTTCATTACTGTCCATGAAGAATGTGTTTTGAAAAATAGAACCCTGACTGACTGACTGACTGACTCGCTCACTGACGGACTGGCTTAATAAAAACCTACATTATAATTTCAAATGACCTAACTTTGAAACCTGGAAAACATATTGCAAGCGTTAAGGGTTTTTCATATTGTTTTTAACTGAATGTGTATTTTATTAATGGAGAGTCATATCAAGCGGTCAAATCTAACGGGTGGTCTTTTATAAATTTGAGTAGCACTCTGACGTTTGACAAAGCTTAAGTAAGGCACGTGGGCGACATGTGTCTATCTATTACTGTTCATTATGTTAGTTCAGATAGATAAATTCTTTATAGCACATATATAATTTTCCAAAATGCAAAAAACAAAACAAATAAAAAAAAACAGTCCAAAAATTTTCAGTTGTTTGTCCTTTACGTTAGCTGCTATACGGGGCTCGTCGCCTCACTCGGCGTGTATCGTCTAAAGTAAAAATAACAACAATACGACAACATTGGAACCATCGGTAGCATTTATATTTTTCTGCCACTAGAAGAGCATGCCGATGACGTTCGAGATACCGCCTCCCACCTCATAGTTTGGCAGGTTGAGTCCTGTACCTGAGTAGCATTAAGGCAATAGAACTTGTTAAGGTTTATACCGGTACGTCCTTTCAATTTACGGCACGAAGCTTGGGGTCTGCATACTGTCTAACGCACCCGGCTGTTACTATATGCTAATTCTATATCTCAATCTTTCGCAAGAGCTTTTAAGGCGTGATTCAGATATTTAAGACATAAACGAATATGTATGTAAGTAACATTGGTTGGCGGTAAGAGGTCACTGAGAACGCGACGCCCGGGACTGTTCCCTGTACTGAAAGTACTCTATTGTGTTGTCTGTGATATAATATAAAAGTTGGTTTATTCATTCGTGCACACGAGACAAATGGGCTTAAACCTCAACCAAACTGATCCAATATACTGGATAAATCAATTGTGCTTTTGAATGTGGTACAATAATTATATTTCCATGTAGTCAATTCCATTACTGGCTGTGTTTTTTCTAACACCTCATAATTATGAACAAGTACTACTTGAGATTGATATTTTATAGGGTTTATTGAAGATTTTAAATGTCGGTTCGTAACTGATTTGAGTATATGTTCTGTCAATTTCAAAATATTCGTCACTCTGAATCAATGTGCCTTCGAAGCTCTAGTTTCTTTGCACTCAAGACTTCCGTTCTTCAAGCCACATTTCTGTCATCTTCTAACTAACTAGCTGTCACGGAGTGTCGTACGTCATCGGTGCACCACGAGCACAGCATTCCAAGTAACACTCTTGTGAACTAATCTATTAACTGCACGATCTATATAATCATACGCTTTGATAACTACAGTACGCGTGTGATTCTACTGTTTCTGGCTCTTGTAAACACAACTTTTCACGTGTTCCACCAATTGATCCAATCCAGGTATTCCTGTTGTGAGTTTGGTAAGTCGGTGATGAAGTTACAGCCGCACACGAGGGTTTTTTAATTTACACTTGAAATACGCTTTTCTATTGATTTATAAGTTTAATGCGAGATCACAAAATCAACTCGTACTGCCTGCACTCCGTCAATAACTGTTTTGACTACACAATTGTGTTCCGAGATGCTCTATTTCAAACTGTCAAAACACACACCTGTTCGATTTTAATCGAATAGTGTGCATAATAATAAACTTTTCTATCCACAAAAACAAAGCCTGTTCCATAAAAAAACCTGGGAAAACTGGTAGAAATTCCATGAGGCATTTAGTTCGATACATCTTAAAAACAAACATTGAATATTTATTGATATTGAGCAGGCGTTACTAAGCGGATGTCCAATGAACATTAAGCTTAATTTCTACCTACCTAAGTACAATAGTTCATCTTCGTCATCGCGCGTTAAGAGCGCATTTTGGAAGATCTGTGAGGTGTGGTGTACCCTGCAGATTTGCCTATTTGCCGTTTACGGTAAATTGAGCTCAATGTTCATTGAATAAAAGATCAAATTAATTTATTTGCATTAATGTTCTCGAGTTGCCCAGTGGCGACGACGACGCCTTAGTCGCTGACCGTTGACCGCTTTGTTGTTGGCGCAGCCGACTCCGAGATGGAGGAGAGCGTGGTGGCGGCGGAGGACGGCGCGTCGAGCGGCCTCAGCGCGCTGGCCGACCGCGCGGCGCGCAGCCACCTCATAGTGTGGCAGGTGGCCTCGGCCTAGCACGCGCCGCGCCCGCGCCGCCCGCGCCCGCGCCCGCCCTCCGACTGCGACTACGTCTACGTGTGCATGTCCGACAAGCCGGCGGACATACACTAGTGTCGGCAACCCCCACCTCACCACACCACACCTAACCACACCACACCACACCACACCGGAACACTGCCCCTGCACCAGTGGCCTTCTCGCTGACCATATTGTGTAACGCTCACATTTTGAAACTTGAGTCGAATCGGTGTTGAATCGATATGGTTGCGGAAGCTACTAAACATGCGGCTATGAGTAATAATGCTCTGTGGTGCCAATGCACTGTTATCATCTCAGTCGTCCAGCTGTCAAAATTTAATCAAATCTGTCTCGCTCGCACACATTAGCGTTTATAGAGTGACGTGTTATTAGTAGCTTATGAATATCGATGAATTGTAATAATGTGATTTTAGCAAACGGAAAAAAGAGTTGTATTTTGTATCATACCAATATAGAGGTCGCTATGACTCTTAACAAGGATGGTACCTCTACCGGTCACTAAATATCCGCATATTTGGCTAATCGTTGGTATTTTGCTACTGTTACTGACGTTTATTATTTGATGACTTGGATGATAACTGCGGAGCGCAATGTGCGTGTATAGATTCGCACGTAATAGTCCAACGACACAGTACATTATTACTCAATGATCGCTGCACACCACAGTAAGGGAGACGGCCTACGAGCCGGTACTCAGTGGCGTGCACAGGGTTTCGACCAGGGTAGGCACTAGGCCGACGTATGATATGCAGTTGAGAAATTCTTCATCATTGCAGGTCGTAAAATTTATCGGATATGCTGTGCTTTTGTGAGTGTATGAAGTGCACGACACTGAGGATGCTATGGGAAATCGTACTCTGATTAAATCAGTTTTATTCCGTGCCGGAAATTAGTATATCTTACACATACTCTACTCGAAAGTTAATCTTTATATAAAACCTAACGTGTGGAGTACTTATCGCGTTTTGATTATACAAAAAATGGATGGTACAAGAAGACATAAAGAAGTAAACTAAAAAACACTTAATGAATGTCTGAGTTTTGAATACATTCGAACAATAATCACTTAGCGGAATAAAATTGGTTTTTGGGACAGTGATTGAGCAATTTGGCATTCACAGGCAAGTGTTGAATTTTCGTCATTTCGTTGTTTGTATCACGAAGGCACTCCTCAAGTACGAAATCCCGGCTAGAACATTAATCGTTATCATAAGTAATATTACCTGTGATAACGATTAATGCTCGGTTCGTATTTGTAGGGGAACTTTTTCATCACAGACCTCATAGCTTGCACACATATAAATGTTTTGTTTGACGAGACAGACAATACAGTGACTTGTGAACCTCTCTACCTTAGAAGAGATGAATTACCTTACTTGCATATTGTCGAACGTAAAATCTAAATAATGAAGTATGTAATTCGGAATCTAAAAGAAAAGGTGCTGTTTTTATTGTCTGTTGTATTTAAAATATTAATGTATATACTATATATAATAGTAGTATCTGTTCCATTTGACATATATTTTCCTATATTTTAACATTTGACATATATATCCCTTGAACACATACACATATACACTTAGTTGTGTGCAAACATTGGGGTTCAAACACATCTCATATCCGTGTGATTACGTGGCGTGCAATAACTGGCGTGGTAAGGCTAGACGCGACAGTCGCACGTCTGCGCGGAAAACGCGACAGTCGCGCGGCGGAACAGTGGATCTCGCGAGCGAAGCGCACGGCGCAAAGACATTTAAACCATTATCATAAAATAGTTTTATTTAAGTGCTGCGTGCTTGAGTTACGAGTAAACACCCCTCGCTTCACCCCGGCGGCGCCGCGGCGGCTTGGTTCTGAACATCATCTCTATTGTTAATATATTGGACTTAGAGCCGATGTACGTTTTACAGAGATAAAAATACGTGGACATTAATGCTTAAAAAGTTTCATTTTCTAGAAAGTTTATTTTGCAAAACAATCAAAAAATAAGGTAAACAAGTCATTTACTGGCACCGAATTTTTTTTATTAGGAACATACTGTTATAGATCTAGATCAAGTAATAAATATTGCTTTCCCACAATGTTTACTGAATGAAAATTGTATACAAAATTATTTATTCGAGACTATGCTTACCTATCTTATTTTTTTATACTTTCCTTAATTTATTTACATCGAAAGTGGGAATACTTATGTGAATTTTGAAAATACATATCTTTTTTCTAATAATATATTGTGCGTTGTGTAAAACAAGGTTATCTGGGGAATCTGATAAGGATAAAATATTTGCTAAAATAGCTCGAGTTAACGCCAATGTTGCCTGTGTTACATACCCAAATGTTGCCATTAATTGGATAGTTTACCCTACTTAACGCATTAATTTTCTTCGTATCATTAGCAACTGTAAACCGTTCATTATCTCTCTTAACGCAGTGACGTCGTCTGGACGCGGTCAGTGTACAAATTGTTAACCATTAGCTGAGAGGTAAAGCTGCATACCAATAATAAACTGTCATTCAATTGTGAACTCTATGTTGTGTCCTGTAGGTACGTTTTATATGAACTGTTTGATCACGGACGTTTCAGCACGACGTGATTTTCTTGCCATTGAAAAATTTATCGTACGCGCTCGGAGCACAGAGCATTAGGAAGTATTGCAATTCACAATTCATTCATTCAATTTGTGAATTGCAACGCTATATTCCTATGTACAAGTGCTATGAGTGGGAGAGAGCACCAAATATCCGCTGCACCTTTCATTTTATAGGCGATAGTGTTTACCTCTCAGCTACAGGTTTTATTACGCTAAATCTCATCTAGATATAATGTACAAGATATAACCACCAAAAATTCTTTTTAGAATCTTTATTAGTAAGTAGCTAGACATCTAGGTACCGATAGGGATTTTTTTTATAACATATAGCAATATTACGTATCTATTTGTAAAGCGCATTGCTGGAAGAGCAATGCATCCTCGAGTTCTGCGGGACACAGTTGGATTATGTTCTTGCAGCAATGTACGATGAAATTCACTTGGATTATAATCGTACAAATGAAATAGGTATTTTAATGGTGGCACGTCATAATCTTTGCAGTCGTATATTTCTTAAATTACGGCATTATGTTACAACCAAACGTCTATTGTTGTTGGGGAGGCAGTTTCTGACATTTGTACTGGGCTTGACCTTTACGTGTTATTGCGTAACAGTTTTGCAACTCTATTGCCCTGTACTAACGATAATGTTGATCCTATGTAATTTGGAACTTCAGTATCGTGTGTTAATTTTGTTTAACTGACTTTCAATCATACTGCCACGTTGAGTGTATACATTATTTTTGCGATTATTATCGAAGTTACGTTTGAAACTAGTTCTATGTATTTTTTTTTTTCGTTTTTGACTGACTACTAACTATACGGACTGTGGTTGTCATCTGTATCACAATATATTAGTTTATAAGTCAATAGCTATAAGATTTTTTTATGTACCATGACTACTCTTGAACGGTTCCACTCCGATTTCAGTACCTAGTAGTAGTCTAACAACCGTCACTGATATTATGCTATGTCATTCAAATATGGATTATATTTCGTAGTTTAAAAGGACTAACATTGATTGATTTGTTTACGCTATTGTATTTTTTATAAATATGTCATTACGTTATCATAACCCATATAGTTGACACTATAGTTGTTATGCCATTTGACATTCTAATTATAAATTATTTTGACATTGATTTCTATTTTATAATGGAATTAATTAGTAAACTAGCGTAGTTCAGTGGCGGTGACCATCCCAATTTTGTATTTACAATGAAGTAATCACGGTTACTTGGTCGTAAATACCAGTGTTAAACCGTTCCACTATGTGTGTGCGTGGTTGTGTGTCTTTGATGTGACCTTCACCGCTATAAGCGATATGCGAGCGCACGAAGCTGAGTCAAGCCCCACTCATGTGTCTAGGATACTCTTATAATATTTATTCATTATATTTTTTGTAACGCGTATGATTTGCATAAGTGCGAGTGCGGGGAAGTTTCTCAGGTCAAACTGCTGATAGTTATTTACCCATATTCATTAGAGTTCTTTGAAGTAGCGCCAACTCATCCTGTCTCCGGCTTTTCGCATCCAGTCGATGCCTGCCACTTTTCGGAGGTCATCGCTCCACCTGGCCGGAGGACGGCCCACACACCGTTTGCCGAGACGTGGTCTCCACTCGAGGACCTTCTGACTCCAACGTCCGTCGGTTCTCCCACAAACGTGAGCTACTTCAAAGAGACATATGTCCAGCAGTGGATTAATGTTGGCTGATGATGATGATGATGACTACAGTTCAATTTTTAACAATTTCATTCAAACACTTGAGAGTTTCTATATAGTCTGAATATTTCTCTCATGTTTATTTACTTAGGCCGATTTAATATCTGTTAAGATTGAGAATCCTTCCCCGAACGAATCATAACAAGACCTGTGCATGCAGTGACTCTAGACATGTTGGAACTGCCAAATTGTGGAACCAGCTTCCATCTTCTGTGTTCCCTAATGGCTATAATATGGGGATCTTCAAAGGGCGGATTAACAAATTGCTTAAGGGCCAGCAACGCATTGGCGGTTCCTCTGGTGCTGCAAATGTTCATGGGCGGCGGTAATCACTTACCATCAGGTGACCCGCCCGCTCGTTTGCTCGCTTTGTATATATAAAAAAAAAATACCGTACCTTGCAGTAGCAATTTAAAGCGATCGATAAGTGTCAATGTAAAGTGACAGCAAGTGAGATAAGATCCAGCAGCCGCCGCGGCCGGTCCAAGTGACCAAAACATGTAAGCTTAGCTGGGCAAGGAAAATAAAGCGCTCGCATTGGTCGGATCCAAAATTTGTCGAAGCAACGCAACCGCGCACAGCTCATTTTCAAGTAAACGTCACCCTGGCGTGTTTATATGGCTTCCATACTAATCTAACTTAGCACATTAACTTTACTGTAACATAATCGACACTCACCTCGACGGAAATTCTCATAACGTAAATTATGAATGAACAATAATGATGCTTATTCCATTGGACACTTGTCTCGACTAAATCGGCAGGCCTAGAGATAGTTCTGTCCTTTTCTACGGTGAACTTTGTCTGGTGGGAGGCTGCGGCCGTGTCTAGTTGCCATCCTACCGACAAAGGCGTGTCGCCAAGCGATTTAGCGTTCCGGCACGATGTCGTGTAGAAACCAATTAGGAGTATGGCTTTACCATACCCCTAACAGGTTAGCCCGCTACCATCTTAGACTGCATCATCACTTACCATCAGGTGAGATTGCCGTCAAGGGCTAACTTGTAGTGGATAAAAAAATAAAAAAAAGAACATTGGGTAAATGACGACATTACATATATATGACACACAGAAAAATGACGATTTATTTTAGTTTTAATTAGTTTTGACGACGTCCGTACGGTCTGTGAAGCTCACACAACTTCTCAATCTCCTCCAATCTGATCTGGTTAAAGGCTTCGGCCGTGGCTAGTTGGCACTCTACCGATCACCAGGTATGATTGCATTTAAGGGCAACGTTGTATTGAAAAAATAAAGATTAAATATACGTGTACAATGGACTTGGCATCAATATTTGTAAGGCGTATTTTCATTTAAATAAGTGGTGGCTGGATTTGATGTTTTGGGTTAATTAGTTGACGCGAGGGCAGTGGCGGTATAGTGACTAGCGACATTTGAGTTGAGTCAGCCGCTCGAGTCAGTGTTGTGTTATTCTTTTACTTATACATACATAAATAATGTTTATTTTTGGGAGGCCGGGGATAGCGTTACAAGCTTGCAATTAAGATGATATTTCATACTGGCCGTTCTGGACATCGACTTTTATATACAGCCCCATGGTCTACACCGTATCCGGGGTAGCGACCATATTCGCGTCGAGATGAAATTCGAAAATTGTTTCAAAATATTGTACGAAACTAAACGCCCCTAAAAAAAATGTTTGTGTCACCGTCTAAATGAGTACCATTTTAAACTGAATTATAAAGTATTTGATTGTAAACTTGTTGCCATGGCAACGAGCTAGGCGACACTTTTAATGTCCGTCTGTCTAATGCAAATGGAGTCCAAAAAACCTGACAAACAGCATAGCTACGTGTGTGAATAAAATAATTTTCTTAATTGCAAGTGCACAAACGCTAGCCCGTTTTCTCAATGAAATAATGGTGCAAATTTATTTTATTAAGATAACAATATTTTATCATGTAAGAATGATTAATTATTTAAAAAAAAAAAACATTTTATTTAGATATTTGTGTGTGTTCTTTAATCATACGGTGATTATGTGATCTTTATAAAATATATTAATTATATACCACGAACAATGAAATTAATTAAACATATTGTTAATTAAGATCAAGTCGAGTGCTATTTATTACTAATACCCATGTTTATAGAGTTTTTATTTTATTTCGGTAAATTTAGTATTGTTTTATGTGTCAATTTAAATCAATGAACCTCCCGTAGAACTTTTATAGTGATAAATAACAGAACAAGTTGTGCATTGCAAAGGGAAGCCGCTGTGGGAGCCACTACAACTTGAAGTAAGATCTAACGGTACTTGTAATTTTATAACGTATTAAAACTTAAAAGTTCTGTGAGGAGGCAACTGTAGGTAAATACTATAATAGTAGTTTTGTCGCCGTCTTCTACATAGGACTGCTTTAGAAACAGTTCAAGCATTATCATGTTTAGGGCTTCTTGCGTGCCACGGGACGATTATGTCTTAAAATTTGATTATGGCTTAAATTGTGGAACCAGCTTCCATCTTCTGTGTTCCCTAATAGCTATAATATGGGGATCTTCAAAGGGCGGATTAACAAATTGCTCAAGGGCCAGCAACGCATTGGCGGTTCCTCTGGTGCTGCAAATGTTCATGGGCGGCGGTAATCACTTACCATCAGGTGACCCGCCTGCTCGTTTGCTCGCTTTGTATATTAAAAAAAAATGTCTACAATTTTCTAAGATTCGACGAAAAAAAAACTAGAGGCGCGCCTGTTAGCCCAATCGATGTACCTGATTCGGGTAAATTTGGCAATTCATATTACTTACTCAGCTGAGAAGTACTGATATGCATTGGCACCATGTATTTACAACCTTGCCAACTAACAAGCTTCTCCAAACGCTTTAACGGCCAATACAAGTCTCTTTTCTAAAAATAACGATAAAGTAGATGATTGGAATGTCCTAAAACGGTCCTAAAGAAGGCGGTGAGCTCAATATTGTGTATAGGTGTAAAATGAATTTAGGAAAAATCGCACGCAATGTTAGACCGCCCCTGACTTACGTATGTCATTCAAATCTGGGCGTTAACTCGTAAGCTGTAGACCAATTTTTCAATGGCTTGATCCGAGTATATGGGACGGTATTTTTCCTTGTTATTTGTTATTAAAGTAAGACCCCAAGACAACCACTGCAGCCTCTTTTCGGATAGCGTATGTTACCGATCGTAACGTGACTTGGGGTGAAATGAATTCTTTTTAAGCAAACCGATACATCTATAGAGGTTTTATGAGCGACGATGATGACTTATCATGAGGCGAGTCACTCGCTCGATTGCCCGCTGTTTGGTGACTTGTATTGGTATAAATAATGATGTTACGATCATATAGAACGCAGTGTGGATTGTGCAGAAATAGGAGTTTAGAAGACCATTGCATACAATGAACATGAAGCTAAATTTGCTATAATAAGCTTAAAACAGGCATATACTAATACACCGCAGATGTTTCGCTCTGATACTTGAACATTATCGGGAGATGATGACACTTAAATAACGTAAAAATGGCAATTATTGTTCATTGAACGCAGTGAGTCTAATGGAATTGGTTTAGGAAAGTAGCTTTAACTGTCGTTTACGACGACAACGGCAAGTCAGAGGCGGTTTTATTAGTGGCCCGCGCGCCCCTAGTCATAACGATCGAGCTAGTGTTAGATGCTGTACTAATGTATATTATTCACGGGCCTAATATCCTTGAACCATTGAGTAATAATGTAATATATACACTACAGACTACTTTTAAACGCAAGTTGTCGTATTACGTTAGTCTACAAGTAATCAGTGCACCAGTTAAGACATTTTGACGAACTGTGTCAAGAAATGTCTTAAATATTGCGTCTGCTTGCTTAAAGAAATATAACGCATTGTTCGAACAGTATAAGTGTGTATATATTTAAGTGAATATGACTGCGTTAGTATTATTACACTATTACTAAATGCTTTGTATCGGTGTTATGTTTAATTGAAATAGTATGGGAATACATTACGCCCATGAAGAGAGATAAACCCTCATAGGTGAACATTTTTCGTTTAATGGTTTACATCCAACTCCATGTCAAAGCTATGTATTGCGAAGGACCAAAAACCTGTGTCTTAAATTTATTATCATCATTTCACAACGCAGTTCCCTAGTCAAGCAGTTCCATCATCATCAATTTGACATATATACCTTGAATCTCTTCTGGGCTACAATTTCCCCGTACTGTTCCAAGCAAATAGAAACATATTAGACAGGTGACCCGTTACTTATAAGGGCATAAAGGTTTTATAAAGGATGTGCCTTCATTTTTATTAAAAGATGTACACTGCGCAACTCATACCGAAGGGCATTATAATGTAAGCTTGTCGATGTAGTAAAATACTGATCAGACTAAAGGAAAAAGATAGACGTATACCCCGGTTACTCACTTAGTGTTCAATAAACGGAAGCCAGTTAGTTGATTGCACACTACAACAATCATTTTTCACTATATTATTCGCAGAGTGTTAAGACTCAAAATAAATTATTTTCAACCCAAACAACATTCAATGTTGTGACACAGACGCCTGCATAATTGTATACGCATTTTGTATATTTATATATTTTTTTTCGGAATTTAACGTTGCAAGGTGAAGATGCTTACCAAGCATTAGCACTGAAAGAGAAATGCATACCTAACTGTCAGCTACAGATCTTACGTTACAATTTCCACAACAATTCGTTGCGTCGTTGCAATTTATCAAATGTGTTTAAGCTTACGATTAATTGCTTCGCGATCAGCTGCTAGTTATGAAACTACTTCTTCAGTCCACGTTCATATCTTGTCCTACTGCGTCTATCTTTTATCTTTAATCTTAGGTCCTGACGTTGACGTGTCATGAATTATGATGTAGGTTATACTTATAGCACAGTCGCAATAATGATATATTATAGGGGTTATAACAAGTTAACTCTGTACCATTTATGGGTGGAGAGCTAGTCACCGATTTGTTGACAGTACCGGGGCAAATTGTGTACTTGTGGTATTCGTTACAAATAAACTGATATACAAAACAAACAGTCCATTTTAATTACCATTGGCACTAATAATTGACGTGTTGTCGATATAAAACGTTTCAACGTAAAAAATGCTGATTTACTTTATTCAAAATATATAGACAGGTGTTTTGGGACCCGTACTTCAAGCAAAACCTTGATTAGCTTTACCCTTTTGGTGTAATAGTTCTTCCAAAAGTGATCAAGTGATAATTTCTCCAATCCATCATATTAATCATTGTAATATGTACTTATACCTTATATTTAACATTATTTGTTAATATTATATTATATTGAGATTAATAATCCAAAAAAAAATGTGTGCAATTTGTTAAAAATAAAGAAAATATTATATTTTTAAATGAAAATTTAAATTCAAAACTGTTATTTGATGAAATATGGATTTATGTCAGTATTGTTTTGTATTTATTACAATATCTACATATTGCATACAATCCACCCATTTGATCCTGTAAAACTTACATCTACTGATACAAAGTAATTATATACACGTTTATTCGTTGTAGATAAACAGTTTTTGCATAATATTGTAAACTAGTATTTAAAAATTTCTCGTTTGTATGATGCAATCAAATAAAAAATGCTACTGAATTGCTTGCTTATTTCTATATTCCTTCCTTAACATCAACGTCCATATCAAAGGGCTTTAAATCATTTGGCATGACTTCATGTTCCGCAATACAAGTTGTATTCATTTATAGCTGAACTTTTTTTTTATCCACAAGTTAGCCCTTGACGGCTATCTCACCTGGTGGTGATGATGCAGTCTAGGATGGGAGCGGGCTAACCTGTTCGGAGTATGGTAAACCCATGCTCCTAACTGGTTTCTACGCGGCATCGTGCCGGAACGCTAAATCGCTTAGCGACACGTCTTTGTCGGTAGGGTGGTAACTAGCCACGGCCGAATCCTCCCACCAGACCAGACTCGAGCCGGGAATCGAACCCATGACCTATAACATTATAATGCGCAGCGCATGCTCCGTGGCGCAGTGCGTGCGCAGGTCGTCAAAACAACATATATAGGTATATATAAATATTAGTAAGTGTAAATCCCTTCAAAATTAAAGTGTTCTTTTGAAAGACGTCCAGTCCTGTCTTTAAAGTTTAAAGTCGTAACTTTCATCTATATTAATGTGTACTATTGATATGTATTTATTAGTACGTTCGTGACACTATCGAGCTTACTCGCCTTGTAGAAATTAGGCTGTAATGTTTTATGGTTGTTGGGAATAAATTAATCTCTTGAAACTTTAATGAAACTATAGCGGTCGCGGTAGTCTGAGGGTGGCTCTTACGTCTAATGAATTTATACTCCTTATAAATTGAGTTGAGAAAAAAACGTTTATTTGACACTATTTTTTGGCACTATTACATTATAAATTGGAACCAACGAACAAACACCATTAATTAATTATTATATAATGAAAATTTTATTTGACTAAAATTTAGTTCTTCAGAAAACTTTACTGACGATTCCGGCGACCTGAAATTAAAAAGAAAAAAAGGTTCAATTAAGAAAAATTAAAATAAAGCAAGATAACTTTCAAAATAATAAAACTAGGCGTATTGAATAGGCATAGCACATCGAAATCGAAATAAATACAAATAAAGTAAGTGGGAAAAAAAGAAAATTATTCGTAAGCACGGTTTTTTGCCAACGACGAAATATGATATTTCAAAATGGGCTTACTGAATCAAGCGGGGTATGAAATGAAAGGACTATTTAGTCGTATGAAATGTGATAAAGGACCTTTTTTCGAAGTTTGCAGAGCGAAAAATCGGAAACAATATCCTCGTGACATCGTGGAGTGGACCCACGTCGTCCGAATGACGTAAGGAAACAGTGAATTGACGTAAGTGAATGAATCCCTTTATTGCCAGGTGCACATTTCCTCCAGAGGTGTTAGCACTTAGGTTTTGTGCAACAAGCAAGCTAGGATTTCGAAGGCACTTCTATAATAGATTCTCGAGATCCTTTTTAAAATGCGGCATATGTTTGACTTGGTGCTACAAGTGGGTTTATAACGTTGCGGTTTTGAGCAAACGGAATCACTTTCATCATTAAATTGACTGTTTTGGAAATTACTGAATCGCTTGCTTCACTAAAACACGGACAGCTGGGAATGTGAGTGACACTCGCTAGCAATGATTGATTACCTACTTACTAGCAATTACAAAGCACGCCTGTTTGATTAAGTGACCATTATGATGTTACTAGACACTATCAGAGTTACTGTACACTAGTTCGGCACTATCAGAGGTCATGAAGTAAAACAATAAGAAGATGATTGCAGCAAAGCATCCAAAGCCATACAGGGCAACTTCTGTCGCTCAACCTTTCCACCTCTACGAAAACCGGACGATTCGCTGGCCCACACCGCCAAGGAGAAAGCAGATATCTTTGGCTCTCTCTTCGCTGGTAACTCGACACTTGATGACGGAGGGAGAACACCGCCAACCATCCCGCGATGCCAAAATTCGCTCAGTGACATTCGCTTCACTCAGAGCGCAGTGCGTAAAGCGCTTCTCTCTCTCGACGTCAACAAGGCGTGCGGGCCTGACGGTATCCCTGCCGTAGTGCTTAAAATGTGTGCTCCTGAGTTGACTCCAGTCTTAACGCGCCTGTTTCGGCAGTCTTACTCCTCCGGCACTGTTCCGTCTTCCTGGAAGACTGCCTTAGTCCACCCTATTCCAAAGAAGGGCGATCATTCAGACCCATCGAACTACAGGCCAATTGCGATAACCTCCCTGCTTTCTAAAGTTATGGAGCGTATAATAAACACCCAAATGCTTCATTACCTGGAAGAGCACCAGCTGATTAGCGATCGTCAGTATGGCTTTCGCCACGGTCGTTCAGCTGGTGATCTCCTAGCTTACCTCACTCACCGCTGGGCGGAGGCAATCGACAGCAAGGGAGAAGCTTTGGCGGTCAGCCTGGATATTGCAAAGGCCTTTGATCGGGTTTGGCATAAGGCACTTCTGTCCAAATTGCCTTCTTACGGACTCCCCGAGAAGCTGTGTGATTGGATCGCCAGTTTTCTGAACGAGCGTAGCATTAAAGTCGCTGTTGACGGTTTTTGCTCTGAACTGAAGCCCATCAATGCTGGCGTTCCGCAAGGATCTGTGCTTTCACCCACGCTGTTCATACTGCATATCAATGACATGTTACATAATAACAATGTTCATTGCTATGCGGACGACAGTACGGGTGATGCCTTATATAAAGGTCGTGCACAGCTTTCTCGTGCTCAGCTGGAGGAGTGTAGAAGTACGCTTGTGTCGAATATCGAGTTCTGTCTTGACCAAGTATCTCAATGGGGCTCACAAAATATTGTGCACTTCAACCCCACGAAGACACAAGTATGCGCGTTTTCGGCAAAAAAGACCGCTTTTACAACTCCTATTATCTTCCAGAGCACTCCCCTGACTCCATCTAACAGCATAGGGATCCTCGGTGTTTGCATATCGAACGAAGTCCAGTTCCGCGAGCATCTGGAAGGTAAAGCTAAACTAGCCTCGAAAAAACTCGGGGTGCTCAACAGAGCGAAAAGATACTTTGCGCCTAAGCACAGGCTTCTGCTCTATAAAGCGCAAGTGCGGCCCCACATGGAGTACTGCTCTCACCTCTGGGCCGGAGCACCCCAGTACCAGCTCCTTCCATTTGACCGGATACAAAAGCGGGCAGTTCGTCTCGTGGATGATCCCAAGATTACTTTCACGCTGGAGTCCCTAGAGCACCGAAGAGACGTTAGTTCTCTTTGTGTGTTCTATCGTCTCTACAATGGAGAGTGCTCTGAGGAGCTATTTAATCTAATTCCACCTTCCGTGTTCTCTAGTCGCACTTTTCGTCGCAGAAATAAATTTCATCCTCACCACCTGGATGCCTGGACCTCTTCCACCACTCGCTATTCCAGGTCATTTCTGCCACGAACCTGCAAATTGTGGAACCAGCTTCCATCTTCTGTGTTCCCTAATGGTTATAATATGGGGATCTTCAAAGGGCGAATAAACAATTTCCTCAAGGGCCAGCAACGCATTAGCGGTTCCTCTGGTGCTGCAAATGTTCATGGGCGGCGGTAATCACTTACCATCAGGTGACCCGCCTGCTCGTTTGCTCGCTTTGTATATAAAAAAAAAAAAAAAAAAAAAAAAAAAAGCAAGTTTGTTACAGCAGTCCAAGCGGGCTGGACGTTAACTGTAATACAAAGAGTTATATTGTTGTAAACAATATTTAATTTGAGTAAATTATGAGACTTTTTCTAAATCTTGTTTGTAGCAGCTATAAAATTTACATAAATTCGATCTATGTGTAGATACGTGTTATTAGAGGCATCGATATATTAAAACGAACTTCTATAAACTATTGAAGATGAGATTGATAACTGATTTATTTATTTCCTTAATTCTAGCCTTACAGGATTTTAAACCTAATTTGCTAGAGGCCTCATATAAAAAGTATACAAATTTATGAACATATAAAAATTGCCTAAATTGAAATATCACGGAACCATACAATCCACGATGCCACTCTTGTGAGTTCACTCAGATCGTGTCTGAATAGGTCCAGCCTCTCTGCGACAACGTTAATGTTTAGTTTGACAAATCCCCATTAATTTTTTTTGATGCTTTGAAATTTCGACAACTCAAATCTCTTGGAAATTATTCAACAGCGGAATCCAAACCTGTGATTTCGTGGATACCTACCTTCGTGCCAAATTTCAGGAATTCAGATGACCAGGACCTACCTGTTTCCTTTTGCATTTGTAGTAATAACTAAAAACAGCACCTATTGCTATTGCTATGATTGCATTATGAGAATGTGACTTTTAATATTAAATCACGCTTAACGTTTGATCTTAATTGTGATTTAATCACAGCGGGCTGGAATACGCAATTTGAGCAACGTAACCAACGCGGTAACGCTCCCTTGAAGGGGAAATCTTCTGAATCATTCTAGATCACAGCTGAGTCTGCAAGTAAGGATAGCCCTGGTTATAAAAAGATTTTCTCTGTGCTCAGATGCCACCAGGGTTAAAGAACGTAATTAGCTCTTATAAAGAAATAAGGTTTTTAAAATTTGCACGCCCATAGTATGGCAGATTGTGGAATGAAACGAAACCAAATTGTAACAACCATTGTACTTACAATCAGCAAATAAACTATTTGGTTTGAAGGTATTCATAAGATTCCATATCTTTCAAAGTTTAACCCACAGATTGCCGTGGCAGTGACGGCCTTCCGTTCGCTTTCGAATGTGACAAAGAATCAGAGCCCTACAAGATAAGGCCCAAAATAAAAGGGTTAACAACATAACAATAAAACGATACATATATACCTTTATTTTTATTTTAAATTACTATATTATGTAATGGTTATGCCGTTTTTTTTTTTTTCGCAAACTCTGGAACCTTTAAATCTACATAGTGTGAGTGCGCGCGCTGCGGAATAAATACGTTGCATGAATTGCAGATTTCCTAGTGATAATCCACAATAGACTGGAGTTAATTCGAATGGTAAAACTGGCTCTAAATATGTTACTCTGGTACGAGTGACTAAATCGAGAGTGAAGGAAAAGTTACAGATGCTAATATAAAAGCCGGGTAGTCACTAGCTAGTTAGAGACATTTCGGTTTTTCAATAGTTGCTGCTTTCGTCGCACCGATAAAGTTTTCGAACTTTTAACGAGATGTGATGTCGCTAACTAATCCGCTGCCAATAAAGCCAGTGGCTTGTATCGGTCCGTCGGTAGTTTTATCGTGTACTGTATACTCCTTTTCCGTGACTAACAATCTAAATATGTACCTGGCTGTGTGATACGCGAGTTCACTTTAGCTCTTGGACGCCAACAGTGAAGTTTGAGGCACGCTGCTAATATACTAGTATTCTCGACATCCGAGTAGTTATTTTGTCATTGAGACGATGAAATAAATACTTTTTCTCTCTATTGATCTCATTTGATTGTGAATCAATGATGATGGTGCTGAAAACTTACACTGTTGGTTATGCTAGCGGGCTGATTCAAATGACCTTGGTAGAACCCAATAGCAGGAATTGCATATACGTTGGTTAGGTTGTTTCCTTATAAAACTTACGCGCTAACGATAACATACGGTTTCTGTTAAGTGGATATATGACGTAACGGTATGGTAACAATTAGCAGAGCCAAACTGCCGAGTCCGGCGTCCCTGGTGGCGTTCAAGCGAGCAATCTCAAGACGCGTCCGTTTGGCCAACACTCTCTGATTGGGTTTGACGATACCGTGTAGTCTTCTCTTTAGCTAGTGAGTACTCAGCTCTAGAAAACCACGACTTTCTCCGCCGCATATTTAAAAACGCACCGAAACTCCCCGAACCGCAGTGCGCGCTAGATCCTATTCTACAGTTTAGTGGTGGGCTTTGGGTAATGGCCGCGCAGGTATGGCGACTTTGTGGGGGAGGGTCTTGGGATGTTTCCGTAAGAAGAACATATAGCTACCCTTGTCTTTAGCGGCTTTCACTTGTTTGTTCTTGTTGCACTTCTTGGTCAGGCGCCGGCTCTGGTCGCAAGTGGGGTCGCTGTTGGCTTTCAGCATGTCGGTACGCGACATCTCGCCGTTGGGGCTGCACTCGCTCCAGGAGGACTTCTCATAGCGGCAAGCTATAGATGAATCAGAGCATATCTCAATCTAAGCAACACGAGGCGAATAAAGGGATTTATAAATTTGAAATGCATACAAAGCTTTTCGGAGTCGGCGGAGTTATATCCACATCGCTTCGGAAATCGCAGACTGAGTGCTTTGTCAATTAAGCCACCGTCAACGTCCCACCGACGCCGAAATTAATGTATGCCTTCACCAAACTTATGCTGACCGCAGCGTCATCTAGTATGCGGATAAATAGGTGTTATGTCTATTAAATAAGTGATGAGCTTTCCCAACGGTTGAATTTTAATATATTTTTAGTATTATTCTACACAACGTACCCTCAGAGTCACGTCAGCCGACCGCATTCTTGTAATATTAATAGTATTTTTTTATAATTTAATGGTTCTGGATTTCTTTACATTAGTACAGCTATCGAAAAACACTGTAAATACTCGAAAAAACACTGCGTAGATTACACAAATGTATGGTGTCTTCAATATATAAGTGTAAGTACAATAAACTGTCAAAATGAATTTAATAGATATTTTTTTTAAATATTCGAACCGGAATCTCGCTTTGTGCCCCGTGCGTCGCCATGGCAACAATAAGACATACTCGCCGAATTAGACGCTACACATCTAATTAGTAATTTCATCTTTAATCGAATATCATCATGATCAACCCATTGCGGCTCACTGCAGAGCACGGGTCTCCTCTCAATATGAACAGGGTGACATCCACCACGCTGGCCATGTGCGGATTGGCAGACTTCACAAGCCTTTGAAAACATTATGGAGAACTCTCAGGCATGCAGGTTTCACGTTGGTTTCCTTCACTGTTAAAGCAAGTGATATTTTAATTGCTTAAAAACGCAGATAAATCGGAAAAATTAGATGTGCGTGCCCGGGATCGAACTCCCGACCTCGAAGAAGAGGCAGACGTACTAACCTCAAATTTTTTTTTTTTCATGGAACACTACGTATTAATTAACAGTTACCTTTTTTGCACTTCTTCTGAATGGTCTTGGCGCCCTCGCAGCTGGTGGGGTCGCCTCTCTTCAGGGTGAGGGTCCGCGAGCGGATGTTGGTTTTAGGGTCGCAGTCGGACCAGGCGCCCCGCACGTAGCGGCATATTTCTAAAACCGTACAAAGTTACAGCTACATCGAATCGAACCCAGGAACCCAGGGAACCCAGGGATTGAAAATTTCTATCGATGCCAATTATCTAACTAATAAATTAACTCACATCCGTATCGATGCAGCAATATGTATTATTGCTATAACTATCGGTAATCTATATATATAAAAGCGAAAGGTCACTTACTTACTTACATACTGATTAAACACAGAAGATCTCTAAAACTTTTGTACGTATAAAGCTATAATTTAGCAAGTAGGTAGTTGATAGTTAAGAGATGTCAGCTAAGAAAGGATATTTGGAAATTCCACCCCTAGAAGGGTAAAAGGGAGGTTGGAAGTTTGTATGAAATTTCTTTGTTTTTAGAGTTAGAGTAACAAAAATTTGCATTAAGATTAATAATAATAAATAAAAAACAACAATTTTTTTTTTTTTAAATATTACCTGTTAAGGGTGGTAAAATAGGGGATGATAGTTTTTGCTTATTTTTTTATTATGAAGTCTACAAGCTTGAAATTTTGAAAATAGGTTTCTTTTAGGGCGTAAGTATAAGACTAGATTTTTTTTTCATTCAAATCTATCCCGGAGGGGGTAAAATAGGGGTTTGAAGTTTGCATGAAACTCCTATGTTTTTAATTTAGAAACACAAAAATCGACAATTTGTCATTTGCCTGTAGCTTACTTTCTGAATGGCATTGGCCGCACGGGTAACCTCAATCTCAATGGAAATCAGCAATTCTTACCAGACGAAGTCGCGGGCAACAGCTAGTAATACATATTACTTTAACTCCATTGACTCAAAGGATGTGAGTGAAGCTATCGGTTAGGCAGTTCGCTCTGGTAGGCACCCAGGCCTTTGATAGTCCCCGCAAGCGACATACACTGACAGGCGCTATCTAGGTCAGACTGCGCTTAAACTTTATATTTAGATATATCTACCGGCCTTCCGCTGTCGGAAGGCACAGAACTCGACCTAATAATGTAGATGTAACCCCCGAAATAGTAGACAGCACTTTGGAGATTACACTTTGCATTTCAAGGTATTTCGGGGTCGGGTTGGCCTTATACTCAAAAGTGCAATTCTAAATCCGTATCCGAATATATTTTCAATCGACCTAAGAGAAGAAAGACTGCACTAGGTTTGTGTTTTAAATCGCCACACTATGAAAAGTTCCATGCACTATTCCCCTTTATGCATTATCAGAATTGAGTTCAGCCAAGCTTACTTATGAGTAACTGAATTAACAATTAGGACTTACACGCCACCTAAATTCGAACTGATAGTAGGTGTGTTGTGTGTTTGGGCGATAGTTAAATATAATGTTCAGCTTTCATCTCTTTTTTTCACGCGCACGCACGCACGCACGCACGCACGCACACATACACACACACACACACACACACACACACACACACACACACACACACACACACACACACACACACACACACACACACACACACACACACACACACACACACACACACACTTGTTACTTTTGTCTCGAAAACCATATACTCTTTTTTAAATACATCGCAGGCCAACGAACAGACGGGCACTTGATGTTTAGTGACCAGCGTCGCCCAGCACTTCTGATGCTGCAGATGTTGCTGCAGAAGTGCCACCGATGCCAGCCGAACTCATCCTCCTAATCAGTTACCCTCCATTTTCTATGCGAAAGTGAAGCGCATAAAGTTGATAATAATCCGATTACAGTTTACCTACGATAATATATTTATACGTACTTTTACGTACTTTTAAATTATAGTTATCCAGTGGAATCAATTCATTTGCGCTGTTAGAGCTAGGCCACGTGACCCTCGAAATAATTGGATCTCCCTACTCGTATTACATGAATGCACATTCGGATTTGATTAATTAAGCAAACAGAATTGATTATAGATTCAGTTAAAAGCGTCATTATTTATTCCCGTTGTTAATTAGATAGCAAATACGCAGTGTAAATCCAGCACAAGGTTTATTTAATGTAAACATCGATATAATGAGTGGGCAAGTAAAATGTAAATATTGATTTGCGGTATTTTGAGCTAATGTTGAGGTTACACCTGGGTAATGCAAAAAGAGCTTCGTATCAAATCCCGCTACGATATTACGAGTAGGTAGGGTTTAGGCTGCCATGCAGGTTAAACCTATTGAGACTGGATCAGGCCATGACTGCAAACTTACTGCCAGGTAATATTGCAGTAATGACGCCCGCGTGTTCTTACTCGATCTGTTCGTTCGGGATCGTTTCGTTTTCCGGGGATAAAAGTATTCCCCTATACAAAGTCGCGTCAAGATAGATTTAGCTGTAAAGCCGTGCAAGATTTACTCTTTTTTAAATCCGCGGGGACTCTGTGCTCTTATGGGATTAGAATTAATCTATGTCCGGACTCCGGGTACCAGTTATATTTGAGCCAAAGATCTACAAAACTGGTGAAGTTTTTCAGCTTGCGTAGGTAAACGAACGTAAAACAAACAAACATGCAAACAACGAAATAAATATGGCACATGGGTGACGCATATGGGATCTCAGAGTGGTGTTTACCTCTGTTCTTAGCGCCTCTCTCGTTGCGCACCCTCACTTCGTGCGCGTCTTCCTCCCAGTGCTCGTCAGCGGTGACCAGCGCCAGCGACAGCAGCAGCAGCCCCCCATAAAGCCACCAGTGGCGCGAGTGCTGCAAACAAGTTTTTAACTGTACTCCATATACACTACTCAACTTAAATTTATTTAGTTGATTGTTATGGTCTATTATATGTATATTTTCAAAATTCGCCAACACATTGTGTACAAGCATTCTCGAAAACAAATGAATTATTATTATAATCATCGCACCCTAATAAACTAGCAGTATAGATTATAAACTTATTTAAAAAGTCAGCTCAAAACTCCGGTACCGTATCTCGATGCAATATGAAACTATATATTATTAACATTAGTAAGATCTAGCTAAAATCCCTAAAATTGAACTTATCTGATGAACTGGGCTCATTCGTTTAATTCTTTCATTTATTATATGCAGATAAACTACGTTTGTGATTTGGGTTTGCCGAACAAATACTTTTATTTCTTTCTAGTTTAAATGGTATCCTTCTGGGACACAAGCGGAACATTCTTTCGTTCGTCGGCGCGGCTAAGATGGCCAAAATAAAATAAAACTGTCACCAGACGCCTGACAGATGTGTAACATCGAAACTGACTTAGATAGATGTAAAGTATGATTTATTAAAGAAATAAATATAGCCGAGTTAGTTGGTTGTTTGAAATAGAGTTTTCTAAATTGTTGTTATGTGAAAACACAAAAAACTAGCTGTAGTTAAGCTTGAAAATAAACATTGTTTTATTCAACAGAATGTATATCTAATTGTTATGCCAAATAAATTATACATTAAATATTGATGAATCAGTCATGCGGTCAAATGAAAAAATTTAATGTTTCTAAAATAGGATATGTTATGTCAGTATTAAAACCGATAAGCAGCCTATTATGTTCATATCCTTACGTAAAGAAGAATGTTATGTGACAGTAGAATCCATATCATAGAAATAGAGGGTTCTGTAACATTTGTTTAGGGCATCCGTAACGAGATTGAAAAATCGGGATTCCTATTGTTTATCTCACTCTATTTTATATTTAAATTATTATTGCACCTAGGAACTGGTACCCACAGAAATAATTCTGTAGGCATTTTTAAAAAAAGGCCTTTTATTATTAAGCGAGGATTCGAAAACGTACAAGAATATGTGAGAGCAGCGCCGGTACAATAAGTTCGGAGTATTTTTGGACGAAACGTGAATTTCAACAATTCAAATTTTAACGTTTTGTCTCACATCAAAGACCACCTACCTAGGCACGTGCTGCGTCACGGAGGTCGTACAATACAACGATTTTTTCAAAAGGAAACCCTTATGTCGACGCGAACTACTGGTTATTGTGTACTGGAATGTTCCCTATATATATAACCTAACATCCCGGAAGCGATGAACTTCGTCCTGACTTCTACAATATCATTTCCTTTAAAGTAAACAGCATGTCAATTGCCTGTTAGTTGGTGCAATCGTCACTCACGCAGTGACGGATCCAGGATTTTGTTTCGGAGGGGTTTGTTCTGGCAGACTGGTGTCTGATATATCCCTTTAAGGCTAAGATCGCCCTCCAATTTACGTTTCCAGCCACGATTCACAAAAAAATTCAAGGCATTTGAAAATAAGTATTTACTAGATTGTCTAGTCTCAAACGTAGAAAAAAACAAGGCAAACACACTAAATTTTGTCTCGCTCATTGAACGAAGCATTCCTTTGGGAATTTAAAAGTCCAAAATAACAATGATAAATAAGAATGATCTTTTGCGACTATAAGTGTAGGTATTTAATTCCGGAATCAGGGCACCATTAAAGTGTTCATATTTTTGCATAGAAGGGCGTGGGGGGAGCCGTTACCCCCAGCCCCCCGCTAGTTTCGCCACTGGTAACATGCTACGTACTGCACTGACAGCTGGGCAGTTATCTCGCTGCCACCGGAGTGACCCCGGGCTATTTTAGTGCGGCGCCTTTACAGATCAATAGACCCATCTTTTTCTTTTTTAAGTGAATAAATGCCATATATACTTCCTAACCCTTTGAAGCAAATTTTCTTAACAAAATAACAGAGTTACTTCACTTCACACAGTGAATATTAAACTTCATCATCATCATCATGATCAACCCATTGCCGGCTAACTCCAGAGCGCGGGTCTCCTCTCAATATGAGAAGGGTTTCGCCATAGTCCACCACGCTGGCCATGTGCGGATTGGCAGACTTAACACGCCTTTGAGAACATTATGGGTCAACTCACAGGCGTGCAGGTTTCCTCGCGATGTTTTCCTTCACCGTTGAAGCAAGTGATAATTTAATTTTTAAAAACGCACATATTAACCCCGATAAGTTAGAGGTGCGTGCCCGGATTCGAACCGCCGACCTCTGATTAGGAGGCGGATGTCCTAACCACTAGGCTATCACAGCTTTTTGTTAATAATTAAACTTAGTTTGCTGTAATACACCTACGATTATCACAATTTGACGACCAAAACAATTTTGACAACCTCCGTGGCGCAGTGCGTGCGCTGTTGCATTATAAGAAAGTTGGAGTTCCTGGGTTCGATTCCCGGCTCGAGTCTGATCTGGTGGGAGGCTTCGGCCGTGGCTAGTTACCACCCTACCAACCAAGTAGAAACCATTTAGGAGTATGGTTTTACTATGTTTGCAAAGCTAGAATGCTGTATAAAATAAAAGTATCAATTTTTTTTTAATGGAATTATCGGTGCACGCAATTTCCGATTGAAACTTTTGCTCATCGGTGACATAAAAGGCTAGGAACTAGGGTACATAAAGTTCGCATGCAACGTCTGTGTTTACGTTGGGATAGTAAACTGCAGTTAACACAAACTAACTGCCAGCTGTTTATTATTATCATACATATTTGTGCACTCGGAAGAATACTAATGAACAAAAATCAGCTCCTAGATAATTACTGACTAGCTAAACTAACTTCACTTCTAGTGGTTTATTTATTTATTTTATTTATTTATTCAAAGTGCCACCAACAGATTTATATGCAAAAAAAATAAACATTTTAAAAACCTTAAGTGCTAGGATATACATATAAATCAATTTAACTAATAACTTCTAAATAAATAATAATAAAGTTTTCATTAAATAAAAATTTTCCGTGTTAAAATGAGCAAGCAAACACACGTGAAATAAGATGAAAGCTAAGCCACTAAAAGTAGCTAAATAGCATTGCGAGATATACATAAAAAAGTCGATTTCCTAAACCTTGAGAAAGTTTAAAAATAATATTACCAAAATAATGTACATCCCAATATTAATCTTAAATGCAGAACATTTAAATTGTAATCCCTGGACGTAGATATTTTGAAAGCAAATTCTGAATCCTTTAGCGTATTTATGTTTAAGCTATATACAGGTACATAATGGACGAGATGAAATGGGAAGGTAGAATTCTATTTTGAGCTAAGCCGCTTTTGCTTTGAAGTACAAGCGGCACTGCGATTTACGGCTCCCTGGCTAAAAGCGTACCTACTTACTTACCTTTGCACTGGTGCTTTTACCGTACCGACAATATTATGCTTTCAGGTAAATAACAAATCGGAATACCTACTCATGTTTAATAATACTTTATATTACGTATTAGTTTCAAAGTAGGTCACAACTTCCTGTAATGACTTTTCAGTTTGAAAGCCAGCCGTTTTGTTAATAAAATGTATGGGAAAAGTTTTCTGTAATTTCTAATATTTCAGTCGTTTGAGTAGAGTTTTCTTGCATAAAATAAAACATTATCGAATAGCAATTTTAAAAAATCGTGTAAATTGGCTCAGTGGTGTAAATAGTATAGGAAGAGGTGGTCCTTAGTGCTCTACAGCTCACGATATGTTTTTACCTTAATTTTTTTTTTCAGGCATTATCGATTAGATTCCTGCCCCGGAGTTCATCGTGACATAGCCTAGCTACTAGCTACGCAACTGAGTTGGCCGTTTTCTTGCCGACTGTATTTTGAGTTTTTAAATTTGTTACTAAGAGGGCGGTTAAGGCGCTGGCCTTTATTCGATTGAACTTTACTTTACCTACCCGTTATAGCTTTTTTTTCCCCTTTACACAGATTAGCCAATGTCAAGTTTATTATTTTATTAGTTCTCTCTTTTATGGCCTTGCACAGATTAGCCAATGTCAAGTTTATAGCAATGTAAAAGTTAGGGAGAAATGGCGTGAAACTTCGCACTCTGCGGACGCGGATCCCTCAAACCTTTCCCAAATTAATACCTGCTAACCATTCAGAATACTAGCCACTGCCCACTACACAAACGACACCAAAACTGTCCACGACACAACCAACACCAGTCCTTTTCAAAATTAGCCAACAAACATTAATTCAAGAAAAGCGTGAAAAAACCGCGCCCGCCATATACGAAGTCTCCCGCCTTTCTCCCGTTATAGCTAATCATTCCAACAGGTTGATAGACCACAGTTTATACTGGATGAGAGCCGTGAAACTAACTTAGGTGTTGCCACTATGAAAAATCGTAGCCATACAAAAAAAAACTTGATTCCGAAGAGTGGTTCATTTTGGACTTTATCAATAGCATTGTCATAGTATATAGTTAATTAATGTTAAAATTAGACGATTTATGTCTCACATCTTTGTATAGTTCACATTGTTTTGAGCCCTAGGGCTCAAAATTTCTTCTGCAGAGCTCCTTTCCGAAGCTCGCCAAACAGCCCGGTTACGCTGTGGCAACTAATAGGGTTTGTACAGCTAATAGACAGTCCGAAAAAAACAATGTTTTTTGGGGTTTTTTTGCTCTTAGAAAAAAAAATCACTCAAAATATTTTTTATTTTTAAAAAATAAATGAATGTAGAAAATGTAAAAAGGTAAAAGGATTTTTAACTTTTAATTTTGAAAAATATCAATCGGTAAGGCCGAAATTGGAGGTAATAAACCTCCAAAATACACTTTCTAAGAGTCTTCCTAGACAGTCATGTTTTGTTTAAGTTATTGATTGAGTGGAAATCAAAGATGTCTTAGGAGAACGAGAAGCCCCATGAGTGTAAAACCACTGAAGGCATTCCAGATCAAAGAATTGTAGGTATCAAAACATAAATGTACAAAAGCTTTTCATCTTATCGGATAAAATAGAGAGACTGTTGAAGATAATACCAGAAATATCTCGCAGTAAATAACAGAGCAAGCCGCTAATCATCATGTTAGCTAGATATCTAAATACAACCGGTATAGTGCGAGTTTGCAAACTAATGGCCCAGTACCAAGATTTAATATGAAACAATACATAAATAGTATTGGCAAATTTAAAAACTAAAAAGAACCCCAAAAAACACGTTGCCATATGGTGATTTATAATTTACTTTAATTTTTATAAATATTAATTAATACAATAAATATTTTTTTGTAATATAATAAATTCGTACTATTCTACTTTGTGACGTTCAACCTGCTGACAAGCAGACGAAAGGTGCTACGGAGTACGGAGCCCTATCAAAAAGACGTTTCAAAATTTGTTCCGCTCAAAAGCTTTGTTCTGAACCTATAATAATGAAATTTATAATTAGAATAAAGACCTTTACAAAATGGACCACTCCTCGGAAGTAAGATATTTTTTGTATGGCCACGATTTTTTATAGTGGAAACAGTTAACTTTGAGAGTCGCGCTTATCCAGTATAAAGGAATGCCTTCAGGCTGTGGTTCAACAGCCTGTAGGCATTCCTATTAATTAACCCATCTTAATTAAACAACAGTTATTGGCTAAGATATTGCCCTAATTGGGTGAAGATTAATCCTACGCGAATTAATTAACACATCGATTCGAGTGTTGCGCGTAACGTGTTACATATAAATACGAGATAGAGAGAGAGAGAGAGTCCTGTTTGATGTTCGCGAAAAGAGATACAAGATAACTCCACCCCTGACCCATTTACGAAGAACAAAGAGCCGCGAATGAAGCTTGCTACACGGGCGCCCGCTGTTAAAACAAGTGGGAACACGTACGCGCCACGCCTGGCTGACGGCTTCCACACTCACCCGGGGAACCCTGAACCGCGTTATTGATTAACAGCAAACACTGATGCATTCATTAAACAATTGATTACACTATTATTTATGTGAGATACGCCAGCAACGCATTGTACCTGATGTGGTAATAGCAATTAAACAGTTAGAATATAAAATTCTGTCTAGTACCATTACAGCCATCAATTGTGGGTGTATACATACTCGTAACCTCCATTGCCTCCTGTCACAAAAACTGATAAAAGTATAAAAAATCATGATGTCATTAAATAAAAGGTAAACTACTAAAGTATCATTTAAAAATAAATTAAAAATAATAGTGTTACCAAAATTATAATTTAACAAATCATTCAATCAAAGTAAAGTACGAGTTATTGAAACATACAGAAAACAAATCTTCCTTAAGCATTCTAGAGTATCTCGAAAAATATAAATATCAGAATCGATCGAACGTCAGTCAGTATCAGTCCAAAACTACTAATAATAAAAAATTTACACTATATGCAATATCTATATATATAAAAGCGAAATACCACTGACTGACTGACTGACTGACTGACTGATGATCACGATATCTCAGGAACTATAAAACATACGATCCTTAAATTTGGAAAGTAGATTCCTTTTATGAAGTAGAGGTCAGCTAAGAAACGGTTTTGAGAAAATCTACCCCTAAGGGGTAGAAATGGGGGTTGGAAATTTGTATGAAAGTCCTATATTTTTGAAGTTAGAGACATGAAAATTGGCAACTAAATTTTTAATTACAATTAATAAAGATCAGTATAATCAATGTTACCAAAATCTACCCCAAGGGGGGTGAAATGGGGGTTGGAAGTTTTCATGAGGATTCTATGTTTTCGAAGTTAGGGACATGAAAATGGGCATTTAGGTAATTTGTTTTAAATAATAAAAACTTTTATACACAATATTACAAAAATCCACCCCTAGGGGGTAGAAATGGGGGTTGGAAGTTTGTATGAAAGTCCTATATTTTTGAAGTTAGAGACATGAAAATTGGCAACTAAGTTTTTTATTATAAATGATAAAGATCTGTATAATCAATGTTACGAAAATCTACCCCAAGGGGGGTGAAATGGGAGTGGGGCGTTTTCATGAGGTTTCTATGTTTTTGAAGTTAGGGACATGAAAATGGGCATTTAGGTTATTTGTTTTTAACAATAAAAACCTGTATATGCAATATTACAAAAATCCACCCCTAAGGGGTAGAAATGGGGTTTGGATGTTTGTATGAAAGTCCTATATTTTTGAAGTTAGTGACATGAAAGTTGGGAACTAAGTTGTTAATTATAAATAATAAAGATATGTTTAATTAATATTACGAAAATCTACCCCAAAGAGGGTAAAATGGGGGTTGGAAGTTTTCATCAGGATTCTAAGTATTCGAGGTTATCGACATGAAAATTGGCATTTAGATTATTTCTTTTAAATAATAAAAACGTTTATACACAATATTACAAAATTCCAGCCCTAAGGGGTTGAAATGGGGGTTGGAAGTTTATATGAAAGTCCTATATTTTTGAAGTTAAAGACATGAAAGTATGCAATTAAGTTGTTAATTACAAATAATAAAGATCTGTATCAATAAATGTTAAGAATATCTACTCCAAAGAGGGTAAAATGAGGGTAAGAAGTTTATATGAGGATTCTAAGTTTTCGAAGTTAGGGACATGAAAATTGATATTTAGGTTATTTGTTTTAAATAATAAAAACTTTTATACACAATTTTACGAAAATCCACTCCTAAGGAGTGAGAGGGGTTAGGGGTTGGAAGGTTACATGTAAGTTCTGCGTTTCTGGAATTAGAGAAATAAAAATCGGTAATTAGAACATTACTTTTCAGTAATAATTACATGTAGGTATAAGCTCTTTTAGCTAAATTAAAAGGAATTGGGAAGTTAGGCCCTGCCTAGGCGTAGACATCGCTAAGAAAATCATTTGTGAAAATCCGCCGCAAAGAGATTAATGATGGGGTTCATGTTGAATGAAAATCTTATACTTCTTTGAATCCACTCGAAGTATAATTAGCATAACACTGAAATACCTCGTACTAAGAAATCCTTACTATCCAGACAAAATCATAGTAATATTATAAATGCTAAAGTGTGTTTGTATGTTGTTTTGTCAATCACGTCGCAATAGAGCAATGGATCGACGTGATTTTTGAAAGTATCGTTGAGGACCTGGAGAGTTTGAATTTTCTGAATTTTTTCAACTTATTCTGACTGAATTTTAAAAACTTATTCCACGCGGACGAAGTCGCGGGCGCCAGCTAGTAATCTATATATATAAAAGCGAAATACCACTGACTGACTGATGATCACGATATCTCAGGAACTATAGAACGAACGAACTTGAAATTTGGAAGGTAGATTTCTTTTATGAAGTAGAGGTCAGCTAAGAACCGGTTTTGAGAAAATCCACCCCTAAAGGGTTGAAATGGGGGTTGGAAGTTTGTATGAAAGTCCTATATTTTTGAAGTTAGAGACATGAAAATTGGCAACTAAGTTTTTTATTATAAATGATAAAGATCTGTATAATCAATGTTACGAAAATCTACCCCAAGGGGGGTGAAATGGGGGTGGGGCGTTTTCATGAGGATTTTATGTTTTCGAAGTTAGGGACATGAAAATGGGTATTTAGGTAATTTGTTTTAAATAATAAAAACCTGTATACGCAATATTACAAAAATCCACCCCTAAGGGGTAGAAATGGGGGTTGGAAGGCTGTATGAAAGTCCTATATTTTTGAAGTTAGAGACATGAAAGTTGCCAACTAAGTTGTTAATTATAAATAATAAAGATCTGTATGATCAATAATGCGAAAATCTACTCCAAGGGGGGTGAAATGGGGGTAGGAAGTTTTCATGAGGATTCTAAGTTTTTGAAGTTAGGGACATGAAAATTGGCATTTAGGTAATTTGTTTTAAATAATAAAAACCTGTATACGCAATATTACAAAAATCCACCCCTAAGGGGTAGAAATGGGGGTTGGAAGTTTGTATGAAAGTCCTATATTTTTGAAGTTAAAGACATGAAAATTGGCAATTAAGTTTTTAATTATAAATGATAAATATCTGTATAACCAATGTTACCAAAATCTACTCCTAGGGGGTTGAAATGGGGGTTGGAAGTTTGTATGAAAGTCCTATATTTTTGAAGTTAGAGACATGAAAGTTGGCAACTAAGTTGTTAATTATAAATAATAAAGATCTGTATCAATCAATGTTACGAAAATATACCCCAAAGTGGGTAAAATGAGGATTGGAAGTTTTCATCAGGATTTTAAGTTTTTGAGGTGATGGACATGAAAATTGGCATTTAGGTTATTTGGTTTAAATAATAAAAACCTGTATATGCGCAATATTACAAATATCCATCCCAAAAGGGGTGAGAGGGGTGAGGGGTTAGAAGGTTACATGTAAGTTCTGAGTTTTTAAATTAGAGAAATGAAAATCGGCAATTAGAGCATTACTTTTCAGTAACTATGACATGTAGGTATAAGCTCTTTTGCAAAATCACACATTGAAAGTGGAAACTAAAGAATGAAAAGGAATTTGGAAGTTAGGCCCTGCTAAGAGGGTTGAAATAGGGGTTGGAAGTTTGTATGAAAGTCCTTTATTTTTGAAGTTAGAGACATGAATGTTGGCAACTAAGTTTTGAATTATTAATGATAAAGATCTGTATAATCATTGTTACGAAAATCTACCCCAAGGGGGTCGAAATGGGGGTGGGGCGTTTTCATGAGGATTCTATGTTTTCGAAGTTAGGGACATGAAAATGGGCATTTAGGTAATTTGTTTTAAATAATAAAAACCTGTACAAGCAATATTACAAAAATCCCCCCTAAGGGGTAGAAATGGGGATTGGAAGTTTGTATGAAAGTCCTATATTTTTGAAGTTAGAGACATGAAAGTTGGCAACTAAGTTGTTAATTATAAATAATAAAGATCTGTATGATCAATAATGCGAAAATGAGTACATTTTATATACGAGAGGGGTGAAATGGGGGTAGGAAGTTTTCATGAGGATTCTAAGTTTTCGAAGTTAGGGACATGAAAATTGGCGTTTAGGTAATGTGTTTTAAATAATAATAACCTGTATACGCAATATAACAAAAATCCACCCCTAAGGGGTAGAAATGGGGGTTGGAAGTTTGTATGACAGTCCTATATTTTTGAAGTTAGAGACATGAAAGTTGGGAACTAAGTTGTTCATTATAAAAAATAAAGATCTGTATGATCAACGTTGTGGAAAACCACCCCAAAATAAAATAGGGGATAAAAGGTGGGTTGAAAGCTTTCATCAGGATTCTAAGTTTGGGACATGCAAATTCCCATTTAGTTTATTTGTTTTAAATAATAAAAACCTGTTTATACGCAATATTACAAAAATCCATCCCAAAAGGGGTGAGAGGGGTGAGGGGTTGGATGGTTACATGTAAGTTTAGAGTTTTTGGAATTAGAGAAATGAAAATCGGCAATTAGAGCATTACTTTTCAGTAACTATGATATGTATATGCTCTAACATATAGGCTCTTTTGCAAAATCACACATTGAAAGTGGAAACATAAAGAATGTAAAGGAATTTGGAAGTTAGGTCCTGCTAGCGCGTAGACATCCGCTAATAATTTGTGAAAATCCGCCGCAAAGAGGTTAATACCGGGGTTCATGTTGGTTGAAAATCTTATAAAGTTTTACTTCTTTGAATCCATTGAAATACTTTGTACTAAGAAATCCTTACTATCCAGACAAAATCATAGTTATATTATAAATGCCAATGTGAGTTTGTATGTTGGTTTGTCCTTCAATCACGTCGCAACAGAGCAATGGATCGACGTGATTTTTGGAATTACAGTTGAGGACCTGGAGAGTGACATAGGAGAGCTCCCGTTGGAATTTTTACAACTTATTCTGACTGAATTTTAAAAACTTATTCCACGCGGGCGAAGGCGCGGGCGCCAGCTAGTCTATAATATAATATAACTGTAACAGCACGAATTCTGTACATTAAATATATTTTGTAAATTTTAATTGCAGGATGCTTTACTTTCGATACTGAGTCCAAAACAATTTTATTTTAATTTTTTTGTCTGTCTGTCTGTTTGTATTCATAGCCGCGCATCACGCCGAAACTACTGGATGGATTTCAATGAAATTTGGTATAGGAGTAGCTGATACTCCGGTTCAACATATGGGATAATTTTTATCCCGGAATTCAGCACGGTCCTCTTGAGAGAGTGGATGAAAGTCAAAATGTCTATTTAGTTGATTACAACTATTATGAATTATCATTAATGCGTGCTCCGATTTCACTCATTCTTTTTTTATATATTTTTTGTTTATCCTGTAATTATTTCAAGGTCGTTTAGTAATCCATTGCTTCGTGATTGGAAGACGAACAAACACACTTTCATACACTAACTCAACGCAGACGAAGTCGCGGGCATCAGCTAGTAGTACATATATGCGTATACAAGTACATTCGCATGTCTGTGATGTGAACCCAGTAGTTTAGCAACTGCAAGGAAATGCTTGAAAGTCTTGACTCTATTTATATGGAAGCATTAGTATTAATTTCTAATTGAATAACAGAACATACATAAATACTTAGTTGAGGTTTTAGGAAGAGAAATAGAAAAACTCTAAACCAAGGGTGGCGGGAAATTATGCGACAATTGCACTTAATTTAAAATATCCATGGAAAATAAAAACTAAAGTATCTAATCCCTAAAAGCTTTGAAATTCCTTATAAGTATGGATGGATGGATGGATGTTTTTTACTCTTTCACGTAAAAACTACTATGGATGGAATGGATTTTCATGAAACTTTATATTAATATAGCTTATAAATTAGAATAACACATAGGCTACAATTTATAAAGATGTTGTGTGAATTGTTCGAAATGTGACGATAATTGTCATGTAAGTAGGAACAAAATCTACCATCAACGTGATAAATTGCGCCACGCTAATTTAAGCTATTCGAAATACTAATCCTGCGCAGGCGAAGTCGTGGGCTACAGCTAGTTATTATTATATTATTTAGGTTAAAAACGCAAAACACGCGGATCTATTAAAACTATTTCATAATAAACCACCTCAAACAGATTTTAGTGAACCTAGGAGCCTAGGCCTCTAATTTCATAGGAGATATTGTGAATATTTTGTAGTGGAGTTGAACATAAACTAATAAAAGTACAAAGTACGAAATTACTGTGTATTTACTTTCCTAGTTTTGTCCCCACCTGCAAATTCCGACTACGTGCTGTTAAACTACTACGTAGTTCTCGTTTTTTTGTGTATCGATGGAGTTCAAACAAAAAAGAGCCCGGAGATGCGACAAAAAAAAGCTCGTAAATACTCATGCATATGGCGCGGACGCCTCGCCCGCGGGAGGGAGGGAGACGGGGACAAATTGCATAGGAAACGTTTACTGGGAACCGATATAGCGGGGCGTCACGCGCGCCCGCGGGCCACTGACGAGTTCTAACTTTTTGTGCGACTGTTGCATGGCCGGAGGGCTTTCTGATCAAACGTGTAGCGCACATTGGAAGCGAAATTAACTCGTGTCCTGCCACGGCGGACGGCACGACGCTCCGCTATGCCGTCATGCGGCTCACTTGGGTGCGCGCGTACTATTTTTTATCCATTCCACTCATGTTTTATTAATTATGAATTCTATCATAAAGTTTAATGTTCCACATCTGCCGGACGTCCCGGGATGGCCGAGTTTATTTTTCATATTCGTTGCTGTTAGACCTATACTTGCAGGGCAGGTTTTCTGAATATGTCGCGAAATATTTACTTAACATCGACTGATGTCGCTGGTGACCCGAGAGATGGCTAATTTAGGCCAAAGGACAAGCGTAGCTCTTCGGAGGGTAAAAAGTGTCAGCGCGGCGTCATGAGCACTTTAAGTATGGGTGACCATCATGGATTTATTTTGTTGGTCTTATAGGTACTTTTAGACGAGGTAGGTTTATTGCCGATATAAATTAATATGAATAGAGCGTTTAGTGTAACTTGTGATAGAATTCGTCATTTAGAATTAATGTATGTATTTTTTATATCATAACATCCTCAATCTATGAATGTCAACGAATGTAATGATGAAGGTATGTAAATTAAAATATTCACAAACAAAAACAAATAGTTATTATCTACTCTAAGCAACGGCTATGGGACATTAGATACATGAATCAATTGTTTAGTAAATGTTTCAGTTCGATGATTGTGAACTGTTATTTATTTGTTGTTACAAGTGTATGGTTGAGAATATTCCAGCAGGTCCCGTAATGTGCAGCGGTATGTGTGGTCACATCTCGGAGGGATATATTTAAACATTGTCAACACTCTGTGCACAGGAATTACTGCATAGAACGAGATCAGTGCTCCCTGCGCCTTCGTGCCTAGCTAAGTAATGTACCCACGTAGGTATTACATATCTGCTGAGCTCCTGTCAATCTGGTTGGGCGATTGAGAAAAATCAAACTTTTGCGAAGAGCGTATGACAAGAACAGAGTTTTTTCACACTCCGCAATCATCGGAAATGTCAAAATCAAGTGTCATATATTTTTCCATTTTTGTGAATAGGTACTATATTCGCTTATTTTGTTTTAATCATCTTATATTGTCGATGGTATGCAATTTATATCCTATACGTATAATATATCATAATTTTTTCTGTGGTTAAAGCATGAACAAAATAGACGTAAATAAATACTACTTCAGATTTAAAAAAGTAAACGAGAAAAAATAAAAATATTCCTTATCCCATTAAAAGCAAAGCGAGGTTTTTGTGTTAACATGCGTGTTGGAGTATAATTTCGTAATAATTAGGAAATACATTAACTCCGAGTATGAGAATTTTTGGCCAAAAGCCGAAGCATATTTTCGAGAGATGCTCTCACAAAGGTAGGTATATAGAAGGAAATCTTTTTGGAACTAATTGTCTAAGTACCTGTATAATTCTAAAATCTATTTTAGTTAAGCTAGATAGGTTATCTAGCATTATCTATAACATTTCTATCAACTAATCTTTATAACAGAAAACGATTTTGTTTTAAATCTGCCTTGATAATTGACTATTTGGGAGCGATCAAAGTAATTGTTTTTAAGGATCTTTAAAACTACCAACTAAAGTACCTACTAGTCTTTTAAGTCGAATGGCGGTTTTGGACAGAAGAAGAGGAAACATTAAAATGAAATAAATATATTAAAAAAAATACAAGAAATGCTATAATAATCTATATTCAAAAAAAAACTGGGTAATAGGTAATCAACCATTTGGTTGGTATGACTGGCTGTCACAGATTAAAATATCCCAAGAAAGAATTGAAAAGAAACAAGAATTAACGTTCATTATATGATAAGGAAATTAAATTACCTTTTTGAAACACCGAATAACGTCCAATTGGACGTGACTGTATTAAAAATTACCATCTGGCTTTCACAAACAATACTAACAAACAAAACAGGGCTAGTCTGCTATTGTTATTGAAACAGAATGTAAACAATAAAACTCATTTGTCAATACAAAAATAGATTTATAGATATAGAAGAACATTGCAATCATCTTTGTACATACGTTTTTTTATATAACTCACAAAAAAAAACTTACACAAACCGCGATATGTAATAAATAATACATACATAAGTGAGTATCAATTGATATAATGCAATTGATTGTAAAATTTTTAATGGTTGTTACGAGTTTTTTACTTTGCATGCCAAAATAAAGTTAAATATTCAATATAATATGAATGCTATTTTGGCAGTGCATGAAAAACACGAATTACGCGACAAATAATATATGGTGGGATAATTTCTATCAAAAAGATCTAATCCTTTACAATCAGTTTGAATTACTCATTAATTTGTTAAAAATATATTGCTTATTTTTTTTATTGGTTACAATTGCACAACATATTGCTACATTGACAATTTGAGTAAGACTATATGACTCGGATCGCAATTTGAGTTGAGTTACTACCCTATAATGATTAACCCGTAGCTCCTAATGCGTAAAAAAGTTGTTAATCAAAAATTAATTAACCGAACTTCGATATAAAACCAGGGAATCGTGCCCCGGTCCACGGCTGACCTTGAAGGCACATTGCTTCTTTAGTAAGGGTAGTTAGGGAGGAGATAGAGGGAGGGGAGGTAAAAAAATATAAAATATAAAAAATTTTTTAAAAGAGAAAACGTAGGCTGTACCTACGAGCATCTGCCTACATATAATTAAACTTCAGCGAAGAAGTGAGTGGGTTAATTAGCAAGCCCTACTTTTTATATTACTTGGTCCTACGCAAATTAGACAGAAAGGAGCTTTTCTACTTTTGTGACGCAAAACCTTAATAAGTACCTACGTAAAAAATCCTATTCAGCAAAATTGAATTTCGTTAATTATACAGTATTATATTAGTCCACAACAAAGAATATACAGACATAATCCCTGTCTAAATAACCTTAAAACGTAAGATGGATGGACAGCGGTGATGTCACGGATAGACCCATTGGAACCCATCAGGTACGGATCCCGAAAAAGAGGTTTTTCTGCTCTTTTATTTAAAAAAAAATATTTAGGTATACGATTGCACACATTGTAGACATAAAATAAAGCATATATATACCAAAACCAAATATATACCAAATTAAAAAAAAATAAAAAATACTTTGAAAATGTTTCAATTGAAATTGCGGTATATTTATTTAGCTACATAGTGAGTAAATAAATATACTGTTTAAGTACATCAAGTGCAAGTGCAAGTTGAAAGATAAAATATTATGTTAAACGATGTACCAATGCTCAATTGTTTATTTATATCCAAAAAAAACATGATAATGAGGGACGCGCACAGCCAACGTAAAGTATTCAAAACACAAGGTTAACAGATAACATATATGTGTGAAGTTATATCAAAACGCAGGGCAGGTCTATTCTAAACAGCTCTTAAATTAAAAAGGTAAAAAAAAAAGTAACGAAAATAAGCTTGCCTCATTTTGGAGGTGGCTAGTTTCGACATTGTGAACTCGAACATAAAATTATAAATATCGACTTTGCTTTACACCCAAATAAAAGTATAAGTCCGCTGTGTATGTTTTATCAGTGTTAGTTGAATACTTACCTCCATAATGTGCAGATGTCGAAGCTCTGGAACGGACGAGAAGCGTGCGAACGCCGCACTGGATGGACCGCGAATGCCGCACCGCTCTAGGACGCTCCCCAGTCCCCTATTGATCTGTCTACCCAGTACAGCAGCCGGGACTCTCGGTCCTTCCTGCACGCATCGCATACCCCACCCTTTAAAGACGCTACCACATCGAGCCGACCGATGTTTGACATATCCAGACGAGTGTACGGTTTAAAACTTCGAATCCAACAAGTCAAATTAATAATCCACCCTGGGTTGGTTCTAACCATAGAAGAGGTGCCCTTTGGTAGACGTTCTCATGATATGGTCGTGTCCTAGTCCTTCTCTATCTTCGCTCTCGCCACAGCCTTCCGGTGACGCAGTTAGCAATAGGATTATCATTTATTGTCAATTTAAAACAATAAACAAAAACTCGACCGATGTCTGATCTCCCTATCTAGATATTAGAATAACAAATAGCAATAATAACAGGAGATTTCGTTAAACGTGTTCTGTGATACATACGAAGATGAGAAACAGTTGATCAAATTCATTACAATCATTTTTTTTACTAAAAATAATGAAATCCCACCAAATTTAATGTATATCCATTATCCATACAAATATTGATAAATTAAAGAAAAAAATGGACTGTACATTAGCAGCAAAAGTAAACTTGTAGTGCCGTTTAGTAGGCTGCACAAAATTAGTAATCATTAAAAGAAAATTGTATTTTATTTTATAAAAATTACCTTTTGATATCTTGGAGATGTCTTACAATAAGTTTAAAGTTTTTATAAAACGAAAACTTATAGAAAAATCATATTACGATATTAACAATTATATAAACGATAAAAAAACTTGGGTGTGAATTGCTCTATCTCCATAGGTAAGTACCATAATTTATTATTGATTATGTGAGATGGTGATACCAAAAAAAACCTGTCTAAGTTTATTGTGGGTTTCCCTTACACCTGGGCGCCATTTGCTTAGTTTTAGTTTTAAAGTGGCGAGTGTAGTTATCACCATCACTAATAGAAACAATGAAAAATGTGATATATATGAACGATTCATAGTTTCCTGTAATAGGTTTATGTGCATAAATTTCATTTGATTTTGATCCTGTTTCGGGGTCTTAAAAACTGTGTTATTAAATACTGTACCTTATGTATATTACAGTCATATCCTTTAGTTAAATCACAAAGTGATAAAAAAAAATCGTAACAGTTTCTTTACAAAGAGAATATTCTAACCACTATTTATATTTGACGCAAGTCGGGGTCGGGAGGTTTGGGAGGTGTGGTTCCGCTTTAGAGCTGCGGCTAGGCAAGATTTATTACTTTTTCCGGAGATGACCGGATTTTCTTACGCGATGTTGCGATGAAGTTGTTTCTCTTTTTTCCACCGACTTTAACAACTTCAGATACTTACCTCGAACTACTTATGCGGCGTCTTATTGAAACTAATACTTACTTCATAAGTAATAACAGAAAGGTCAACGTTAATGCGGATTCATTTCTGTGCCGTTCATTTACTAGAAGTTTATAGAAGTTACTCGTATTTGACTGAAATTTCAAACTCATTTCATTAAATTATATTAATTAATTTCTTATCTGGCACTTTTAGCAAACATGTACTTGCGTACAAGTTTTATCAAGATTTATATTTTTATAGATATCAATATCTATACCGGTTGTTAAGGTCTAATATAGCCTAAAGCCATACCCCTTTGGTGATGTTATTCCACTAATGAAAAATTTGCCAAGCGGATATTCCTAAGATTAGATTCTGTTTTATGGTTTGTATTTAGATTACAAGAAGTTTGTTAATTGAACGAAAGCTGGCGAAGATGAAGTCATAATTATTATAATCAATGAGGCTTCTCACACAGGGTTCCCTCAGCCAGGGTGGAGTCGTGGGGAAATCTAGTGCATTACATTCGTAAATATGGTAGAAACTGCAATTATATCACTGTTGCAATATTAAAACACCCATTAAACCTCCTTAAAGGTGGATTTGTAAAAGCAGGTTTTCTAGTTTCAGGACAGGACAGGGCTTTTAATGTATGATTCTACAAAGTTCCAGGGAAATCAGATCCCTAGTTTTCATGCCAACTGCTGACAGACACAGCGACCAACTTACTGGGTAAAATCGTGATTTTTGCTGCTATCACAGATGGCGTTGGTGGTAGATTAAATCTCGCTATGGTTGTGTTATAAGTAACTCTATTTTGACAAAAGTTCCAAAATCAGTCTTAAAACTAAAAAGTCAGTTTGTGTAAGGTCGAATATTTTATTAAAAAGAAAAACCTCATTTTTGGATTATTTAAAATATAAGTTAGGTACTAAATTATACTATAATGTACCGAAACGAATAAAAAGTTTTGAGAAAGGTAAGCTTATGCGAATTTCCCAGCGTGAAAAAAAGAGCCGAATTAATCAAGAATACACTTAAAGTACTAAAGTAGTAAGTTACTTAAAAAAAAATCACTTGCTTCAACGGTGAAGGAAAACATCGTGAGGAAACCTGCATGCCTGAGAGTTTACCATAATGTTCTCAAAGGCGTGTGAAGTCTGCCAATCCGCACATGGCCAGCGTGGCGGACTACGGCCAAACCCTTCTCATATTGAGAGGAGACCCGTGCTCTGTAGTGAGCCGATAATGGGTTGTTCATGATGATGATGATGATACTTAAAGTACATTGGACGATTCGACGCCAACTTGAACACCGCTTGGCCACACACGAACATTAAACAAAGGAACTAAAACTTCTTGTGATCCACTAGAATACCTAATACTAGTAGGAAGTCACCTTAACAAGTGGAGAACACTTTAATATAAAAGTTCATCTTCGGTTCCATAGTATATCAACGGATTCCACTCTAGACTTGATCATGTTAGAAACGGCACGTTCAAAGAAAAGCACTCATTTGTCTTTTAATGACTTTAACTAATTGCTATGACCATTGAGATGTTACACGTCGTCACGTCTGGAGTCCGCAGATCAGGTCATCGCTGAGATGCGATATGTATACGATTTGTGAACTAATCTTTTTAATAACTAAATTCAATAAGTCACACAAAAAATTATAAAATATCATATTTCTTGCGTAAATTAATTATTGTCCTTCTTCCTAACCCACCTAATAATATAATAAACATAATAGCTTCTAGTGTAAAGTATAGTTATTTAAATTTATATATACTTATATAAATATTTGAAACTATCTGGTATAATATAGAGTCTATCACTTCCTATCGTACTAAAAAAATACATGACGAAAACCTTAAAAGAGAAAACTTACTGCAAAACTTTTTTACTGAATTCAGTTATTGTTGTAACGCGAATGAAAATCTTTCTAGTTTCTGAGATCTTTCGAGCTCAGAGATTTCTTTGTGCTTATAAATTAAAAGCATTTACGTGCAAAAGCTGCCTTAACTGCTAAAACCCATCCTACTGTTAAAAGTAAGACTGAGATTTTAATTCTTAAGTTACTTTTTGGTGAGATGATAAATATTAGGTGTATACGAGCATGCATATACGTATTGCGTACCTGCATACTGGTTTAGAGTTTTTAAATGAAATCATACAAGAATTTATATAAATCCGTTGGGCTACAGAGAGCTCGGTTTGCGGGATTTACAGCGAATGATTTTAATACCGATTTATTCGTTTTAATCTCGTTTCATAATAATATTTTGGTCGCAGCTTCAGTGAGGCGGAAAATCGCGGATTATCGCGCTCCCCATACAAAAACACGAAGCCGCTTCGAACACCGCAATGTGCGAGTGGAAATATTTCATTATTTTGGGTAAATCTTACTTTTTACCTCAATTTTCAATTCATCTGCATTTTTACATATACCCAAACCTACCGAGCCGCATCGTCCGCTAATGCTACCACTACATTTCCTCGGGTCCGCGTGCAGCTTTTTTATCATTTAAGTCATCCTTTATACCATAATGGAACTCTCCAATAACATCACCAAAATGTCATACGGTAATGTATTATGCTAATTTTCTATCAAACGGATCACTAATTATATGTAGCCTAGTAAACGTAAGGAGGGGAAAATTATTATTGCTTCGTATATTAATATGATTGTTACATTTTTCTTGTTAACCCTTCTTTGATTTTAATTTTAAAAAGAAATTTGTAAAAAAAGACGGTTACGGTGAGCTGTGTTTTTATTTTTTTAAAATTGTTTCTACATGACGTAATTTCCCGTATTCAGGTTGCAGCATACCACTGTGCCTCGGGAGGGAGCCTTTTAAACCAAGCGACCGGTCCCTGCCTTTTCTAGTAAGATCATTTTATGAATATTTATAAACGCCTCTTTGGTCTATTAGTCAAGTCTGTGTCTGTTTTGTCTGGTGGGAGGCTTCGGCCGTGGCTAGTTACCACCCTACCGACAAAGACGTGTCGCTAAGCGATTTGGCGTTCCGGCACGATGTCGCGTAGAAACCAAGTAGGAGTGTGGGTTTACCATACCCCCATAACAGGTTAGCCCGCTACCATCTTAGACCATCATCATCTTGCATCATCACTTACCATCAGGTGAGATAGCTGTCAAGGGCTAACTTGTAGTGTATAAAAAAAAAAAAGTCAACATGTTCGACTCTAGATCACGAGTTTTTTGGTGCGATTACTGTTGACAAATTCACTCAGTCACTTGTCTGTACCAACTGGGAGTAAGGATATGACGATGAGCAACCCTTGGCCTTGGAGTGCCCGTGAAGCATTACCACTTCATCATTTATAGTGATAATTGTTAAAACGCATCACTTTAGTTCGCTGAGGTTCAACGTTTGGATCTCGCTCTTCTGTGAGAGGGCAGTAGGTAATACCGATAGGCATTCACTTATATCTCTTGTGTCAAAGGTCTACTTGCGAATCATTTTATTTCGTTCCCACTTCGGAGAATTCGTTGAACCCCATATACGAAGCTCGACCCAGAACCGCGTGTTCATTATCAGACGCTGAACAGTTCACTATCATCAATCGGGTAATTTAATAAAGTAAAAATCTTTTTCTTCATATTCATTTAAACTGAGACACGCTTATTACTATAAGCGTGTCTCAGTTCAAATGTTGGTTTCGTGTTCGTCGTTCTTGTTTTTGTAACATCGTAACTGATGTCATCATGATCAACCCATTACCGGCTCACTACAGAGCACGGGTCTCCTCTCAATATGAGAAGGGTTTGGCTATAGTCCACCACTATGGCCATGTGCGGATTGGCAGACATCTCTTACAACATTATGGAGAACTCACAGGCATGCCGGTTTCCTCAAGTGACATTTTAATTGCTTAACAACGTAAATAACTTTGAAAAGTTAGAGGTGCGTGCCCGGGATCCAAATCACATTAGCAAGCGGAATTTCTAACCACTAGGCTATTTAAACTTCAAACCCCTATTGTCATCATCCCCTCAAGCGGATGAAAATTTAAAAATAACTCAAAATCTATATTAGCGGTCGCCCACATTATATATATAACACTCGATATGCCGCCACTCGCCTGGCGAATGTGTAGGAGATATGCCCGGGCCCTGGAAATGAATGAATGGAATATATTTTCCAATTGACAATCTATCTCCTACATGGTCAGCACCTTATTGAACTCGTCGTTTCTGCAATTCATCAGTTAACGGGGCCGGTTAGATGGACCAGTATTGTACTTTAATCTAACGAAGCGACGCGCGCTTCACTTGTAACAAAGTGTGCGGACACACAGTCGTGTGTATCTTGTCGCCTCACTCAATCGAATTTAACTGTAGCACTCTCTCAGTATATTTGCCTTCAAATATACATAATGTGATATTGTCGTCTACGTTGTTTACTAAGTTTTTGTATGTGATTTTTTGTATAAAAACGCAGTAAACTCGCCCTTAGCTAGAACAATAAGCGATTGAATTCAATCTCACGTCTCGTGAAGTACTCGTACATGATCACCCAGGACAACAGGATAAACGGCGACCAATCACGCGACCTTTGTACAACAGGGCGCGTGATGTCGCAGGTTTTGCGACGCGGTTTTCCCCGTCCTTAAGCTTCAAATTTGTTGTCGATAGCAACTGATAGATCATGGGTTTAATATCGTAGCGGAGACAATAAATATAAAAGAGCACCGTACCGCAGGTGTACTTCAGTTCGCGGCAGCGCGGGCTGTGCGCGGGCGTGCTGGTGTCGCGCACGGCCGTGCTCACGGCCGCCGTGTGCGTCACCGACGCCACCCTGCGCGCGCCCGACACCCGCCCCATCAACGTGGTCACCGGCGCCACCTACCGACACCCGCGCCGCGGGATACGCGTCCAAGTCACTAAGATCATTATACCCAAACGTGAGTCTGATGATCTTCAAGTTATACTTCGTACTAAAACCGAGCGGGCGCACTTGTTGCCTACGAAGCGGACATCGGATATCGGAGCCTATATGGTCGGAGAAAGACTTCGTCGCTTGGCGATACGTCTTTCTAGGTAGCATAGCAACTAGCCCCAACTACAACCTCCAACTTTATAATGCGTAAGCGCTGCGGCACATAAGTCGCCAAAAGTTTTTCACATATAGTAGATACCTGTGTGATACAATATCTACTAAATCAAAGGTAAATAAACTTTTCCAATCCTAATGCATCGACCCGACAAGTTGACACACCTAATTATAATTGTATCTGTAGATGTATTTATCTACGCTTGAACATGTTTGAATTTTTTTTTTAATTATAATTTTTATTTAAGAACTTTAGCTATAATATATATAATAAGTAAGCTAGACTGGACAGACCGCTGACTGGAGAGACTGTGGTGCGCACTTTCGGGTAGATTTTTTGATGACGAGCGCTGACAGAATACAGACGCCCACCGAAAGCCGTAAACTGCTCCATATTGAATTATATGAAACAAACAGTAAGCCTCAAACTATACGCTTAATGGGTCCGCAGTCTTCATATTATTTATGTACACATAGCTTGCTATACCGATACAATGTTCCAATTTTACAAGCACAGCTGATGTTATGGTAGTGCGTATTTTTTGGTTCATGGAAAAAGTTGGGGTACAAAAGTTTGTGACAATCATGAATAAGCATTTTGGGCAAAGCTCCAAGTTTCCAACAAGCTTTATATTACCTATATCTAAGTTACTAGATATATAAGGTAGATTAGATATATATGCAACTGTGACATGATGAGGGTAACTCGGGTGTTTTTTTAGGGTACAGTTGTGAACATACAAGATTTTATCTCCGACCAGTTCAATCAAGAAATCCAACGTTAAAAAAATTCAGACGTAACCAAACCAAATTGCATATACCTATGCGTTACATTAGAAAAAAATTGGTAAAATCTCCTCGGCGATGTTATCTTCTTGGAAATAATGTTTAGTATGAATTCATTAAAAACAGTATACAATTTGGCGGCATTATCGCTACATAGCGATCTCTTCCAGGCAACCAAAGATTTTGCTGATGTTAAACAAAGTTTAATACTATAATAGTAAAAAATAAACGATATGAGAGTAGAGAGTAAGCTACATGATGCAGCCCTAATAGAGTATAAAGTGTTGTAAATCAGCGGAGGTAGTTAGGTAACGATCGGTTAAGGATAGCGTGAAAAGCGACAAGCAATTTGCTTCAACAGCCGTGCGAACCAGGACCAGGAACCTCTCCACGTGCGAGACAGCAGATTGAATAATAGCAAACTACGTGTCAATGTCAATGCTGCATCTAAATGAGTGATGTACCTACTTCGCGCTAGAGACTGCAGCGAGCGTCGCACTCACACGGCCGGGAACAAACCATCTGCTTACGAACACTTATGTATATCTGTCAGTCCATCTCAGTATCACGGCCCATTGTTTTTTTTATCCACTACAAGTTAGCCCTTGACGGCGTGTTATCACTACCAGGTAAGATCGCCGTCAAGGGCTAACTTGTTCAAATTAGATTAAGCTCATAAATAATTTTAATTGTGGCTTGTGAGATGTTGATATCGAAAAGAAAACCTGGCCTAGTTTGTTGTAGGTTTTTCTTAGAGAAGTGCGCGTTTGGAAACCTCATAATTTTACATTACCCTCATAATACACTGCATTATTGCAGTCTTAAGATGGTAGCGGGCTAACTTGTTAAGGGTACGTTAGAAGCATACTCCTAATTAGCTTACACGCGACATCGTGCCGGAACGCTACATCGCTTGACGATACGTCTGTCGATGTTTCGGTAACAGATCGATGTAACAAATCAAGCAGTCAATCATAAACTTTACTAACATAATCCTTTTAAAGGCACTTTTGTTAATAATTTACATAGTAGTGAGTTGATGGTGATAACTACATTCGTGAACTTAAAACTATGAGGGTAAAGTAAAATTATGAGGTTTCCAAACGCGCACTTCTCTAAGAAAAACCCACAACAAACTAAGCCGGGTAACTTTTCTTTTCCATATCAACATCTCACAAGCCAATTAAAATTATTTATGAGCTTAATCTTATTTGAACAATATTTCATACCCAAGCTAGTTTATCATTTAATCAAAGGAAAGCTAAAGTTATTAAGTATAAAGCCACTATAATAGGATTTATCACGCCTTGAAGTGGTTTAAATTATCCAGGGTTACATTTTTATTTCGGCCTCTTAGAGGAAGATTTTTAGATGAAAATAAATACAAAAATTTCATGCCATCCACTACAATCCACAGACAATATGCAAGGCGCAATTTGTTGAATTGCAAGGCCTTTGGGCTCAGACCTCGGTAGATAAGTGGCAATTGTTGGGTTACCACACGCGTGTAATTTGTATACATCATCATTATCATGATCAACCCATTCTCGGCTCACTACGAAGCACGGGTCTCCTCTCAATATGAGAAGGGTTTGGCCATAGTCCACCACGGTGGCCATGTGCGGATTGGCAAACTTCTCACGCCTTTGAGAACATTATGGAGAACTCTCAGGCGCGCAGGTTTCCTCACCATGTTTTCCTTCACCGTTGAAGCAAGTGATAGATATTTCAATTGCTTAAAAACGCACATAATTCCGAAAAATTATAGGTGCGACCTCTGATTAGGAGGCTGACGTCCTAACCACTAGGCTATCTATAGCTTGAATTCATGCAGGTTTCTTGTATTATTTTACTAATAAGTAGCTCAGTTAAGTTGATGAAAATGAAACACGCTGGAAATGAGCTATTTTTTTCCAGAGTTTTAAGTTAAAATAACTCCACGACGAACTTTAACGCTAAGCCGCTTACTAAATTAAAGGTGTAATGGGCGCGCTAACGAAAATTTTAACCAGCGGTTCAGTACATGATTCAGGTTCCCTCAGCGATGGAATTTTTCGTCAGGTTTTAATGAATTGGACCATTTGTTTTAACTAATTGCAGTAGCATGTAATCATTCAGACACAACACAAATTATCTCAGCCCAGCTGTTTCTCTAAAGGAAACTCAATCAATATATCCAATATATAAACCAACGATGTTTCTTTGTCTAGAAAGAGAGATCTCTCTCTCTCGACAAAGAAGCCGCCGAGCGACTCATCACCGCCGCAGCGTGCGCTTTGTCGGCTTTAAAAAAGGAACCGTAACTAACCGTAAAATAACCGTCTGCGAGTTAAGTAATTCACTAATTAGTAGCGTTCGTCACTCAGTCAATTATTATTTTTTTTCGGACTGTCTATTAGCTGTACAAACCCTATTGGTTGCCACAGCGTAACCGGGCTGTTTGGCGAGCTTTGGAAAGAAGCTCTGCCAGAAGAAATTTTGAGCCCTAGGGCTCGAAGAAACTAAGGGAACGACTGCCTAAGGGTGCCTCCTTTGAGGCCGAACCTCGGCTTAGGCGACGTTTGGGATAACGGGGGGGTCAGACGGTGAGTGGTCCGTACGTCTTCGCCGGCGAAGACGGTACTCGGTCAATGCGAATGTGTTCAAAATAGATGCCTTTCAGCGTAGGTAGTGGGTAGTTTGTATTTAGTGTTGAGATATCTCGCGAACACCAACGTGCACATGAATTAAACAGTGTTCGCTCATGTTAACCGAGGGATGTGGGTTATGGTGAAGCACGTATGAATGTGTAACGAGCTCTCACGAGCGAGGCGTAACCACAGCGTGAAGGGGCTAGAAATGTCATGAGGGCTTTAAAATTTGTAGGCTATGTAGATCAGTGGATTAGAACTGCGTACCTTACGCCGATTGCATATCGATGAGTACTTACGAATACGTAGCTGGGGGCTTTGCAAACGCGTTTTTTTCTATAGATTACGTACTGAAATATATCAAAATCATTACCCATTTTTTCCAATATAAGTTATACATGTGACATAACAATAAGATGTTTGACGAAGTCGACATATTTGCTCTGTCTGAAGGCAGATACAAAAAAATACATTACTGACATTTTAAAATTAAGGCCCGAATTTTAGTAATGACAAGCTGTTAATTTGTGTGTTATTGAACTTATTTTGTTACAATCGTTTTTAATTTTTTTTTCTCTTTTACGTGTGTTTCATTTAATTTTAATTTTACTTTTCCTATTATTCATATTGTTATTGTCATTTTCATTATGTCGTGGATAGTATTGTTAATTGTATATTTATTTATAGTTATTAGATATGTGTTAGTTTTTCTTGTACTAGTATTTAATTTACAATTGTTTACTGTCCCAAATAAATAAAAATAAAAACTTGAGAGGTGTCAAGGGACACCCGGATAGAATGAAGTTCCTTTCGATTAATTAGTGAAAGAATTGTAATAAAATTTTATTTTATTTAAGTTATAATATTTTTTTTTTATTATTAACAAATATAATGTTATATAAACTTAAATTCTTAGGCTCAATTTTGTACTCCATCAGCAATATCCGGAACTTGTGCAGAAACACTGTCAGGATTCATTATTATTATTATTTTTTATTATTTATTATTTACAAAAAACCTGTATACACTCAACAAAAATAATCGTCGCGACACCACACTATGCGAAATAGAAATGAAAATATCTGGCTTGCTTTCTATAAGAGAGAGAGAGAGAGAGACAGACAGAGAAACATGCGACGCCGCACAGCTTACAATAACAAAAAGTGTCGTGACAACTTTTCGTAAGAATTTTTTCCGTCTAGCCCCCTTTCACAACGCGCAATAAGGAACTTCGTTCCAAAACTAAAAAATAAAATAAGATAAATAAGATTAAGTATAACTTCTCAACAAAGTGATCGTCACTTTGTCCCTTCCACCCTTTATGTTTTTACAGTGAGCAACGCTACAGGCGAGAGGGCGTATATGATACAGAACTCCCCAGCGATCTTGCTGCTTGCTAGGAAGGTACCAGATGTTCTGGCGGAAATACCCCTTCGACCTATAGATGTCGACTATAAAGGGGACGAAGAGTTATCATTGCATGAAGAGTGCTTGATGGCAGGCTGGCATTTCTTTTACAAAGGGGTAGGTAGTCTGTACCAATAGCAGTCGTTTATTAACTTAAAGTAAGCCGACGTGGTACGTAACTGTGCTAGTCTTCTTTGGAGGGTAGGTATGCGGTCTCACTCACCTTGAGTTGCTGTCTCACCGAATGCAATGTCAATTGGCTTGCGTTTACAAAATAAAAAATTGAAGGGGTTTTTAAGCTATCTGCTTGAAAACCCTTCAAATTAGAATCCCAAAACCGATAGTCGATATACCCATCAGACGTAGATACTACGAAGCATGGCGATGGGTTATTTTGTATTAAAGAAATCGCATTCAATCAGTCCATATGTTATAGCATTTCAGTGACAGACACGTAGATAGGCAGAAAATTTTCGGAAACGTCCATGGCTCATACTGCGAGTATGTTAATGAGAATTAGTAACCTAATTTTTATTGAAATTCAAACAAGTTGAGCTATTTTTAGTAGCCTCACTTTATAAGCACTTTTAAAATGTCATGTCTTTGTGCTTATAGTGGCTCTACCACTGGTTCGAAAGGCAGATCACCCTAATAATAAAATCTGATATCAATTTGCAAGTGTTTGGTGTACCCGTAAGTTTCAAAATCGAAATTTAATCACTAATTTCAGGACAAAATCTACCCTGTGCACAAGTTTCTCCTGCAGCGCAACATCCGAGTACAGTACCTAATTGTAGTGAAGAAGAACCTCTGGTGCAACACCATCACACTCAAGTTCCAGAAGGCGATGACCAACCTGGGTTACACTGGACCATTTGACAGAGCGGTTTCTTTGTGCGTCCGAGATGTAAGTTGAACTCGGACATCCGCAAACCTGTGGAAAGTGTAAATCAGCCACCTACTTCCAGCATGAGACACTTGCTAAAACCGGCATATCTGAGCATCATTGGTCGAGCGCGGCACGTAAAGGGTCTAACAGGACAAGCTTAGAAAAAATTGCTAATACTGTATAAGTATTGATACATCATCATCATCATGAACAACCCATTGTCGGCTCACTACAGAGCACTCTCAATATGAGAAGGGTTTGGCCATAGTCCACCACGCTGGCCACGCGGATTGGCAGACGTCACATGCCTTTGAGAATATTATGGAGAACTCTCAGGCGTTCAGGTTACCTCACGATGTTTTCCTTTACCGTTGAAGCAAGTGATATTTTAATTTTTTTAAATCGCACATAACTCCGAAAAGTTATAGGTGCGTGCCCGGATTCGAACCGCCGACCTCTGATTAGGAGGCTGACGCCCTAACCACTAGGCTATCACCGCTTGATACATAAGACATTTTAAAGATTACCAAACAGGCGGACTTTTAAGTTTATACTTCTAGGCCAATATTAACACGCCACGGCCGTATGTTAATCAGAGCCTTTCACAATCATTTCTTACTAATTCTCGATATCTATATCCCTACGTCCGATCTATGAAAAGTGTTTTTCTATTTTCTCCGTTTTTAAATTTTGCCATCGTCATATTTTATTTATCAATTTCAGTAATCTGGTCTAACGGGTAATAATGCTGAAGAATTTTTCGTTGAAGTCATAAAACGCGTTTTTTTAATTCCCCAACAAGTTAGCTTTTAATGGTAGATAATTTCACCTGGAAGTAATTTATGATTTTAGGGTAGAGTACACCCATACTACTAGTCGATTTCCTACTGATTTCATCTTGTGTGTGACTTCTTTAAAAATAGCGCTTTCTTTTAATGAAATGTTTCCGTCAGTTTAAGCTTAAAATATTGCGTATAAAGTTTTTAAATAACTTAAATAATATTTTTTTTACAGCCTGACAGAGAAGCTCAGCCGTGTCATGTAAGTTGTTAGGTATCCATTAATTGCTGAGGCATCTTGGGTCCTCTTTTCTGATACGCTAGAGTTTGAAACTTATTTCTGAAGTTTTGATATCCACATACAAATACAAACCGAGTCCACTGTACAGCGGAATGATTTATATTTAACTATTCCAAGTTCCAAGAACCAGAAAAGTCAATAACTGGACTCTTGAGACTTTGAAGGTTTCAAATTAGTTCACGATGCCACTCTCGCGGAGCACATGAAACGCCATTACTTTTTACTTAAGAACATCGGTAGCAGCTAAGTCATAAACCTAAATTGCATGTCATCTAAATTGCATATCCCTCTTTCGTAGAAGAAGTAGGCCATTCCTAACAGTGACACATTACCTCTCGCTTTTAAGGCCGCACTGCTGGAACCAGCCTCATCTCTCAAAGGAAAGGGGTTGAGAGCAAAATACCCACAACACTGCTGTTGTGGATATTTTGCTCTCAACCCATTTCCTTTGTGTTCATCCTATGTGGATCGATTGAAACGATCATAAAGACCAAGAGGGCCAAGTATTGCAATTCAGTATCAATTTTACATAAATTTAAATATTTTGTGTAATGAATAGCCAAAGTTTCAGAATGAAATATAAACACAAAACTTGAATAGGCACCACGACAGTTCCATACGTAATGTTTAATAGTTTCAACAGGTATTTTATTTATAGTAAAATGGCTTTAATACATTATTTTTCATTGTAGTAGTAGGTGAGCCAGTGATCTCTTGTAAGGGCTCCCGTCGTCCTATTGCGCCGTCAACCGTAACGTGTGGTGACTTGCCATACCATGTCGAAATTCCGCATCATTAGACCATTAAATAATAAGTTTTACCCAGGGTATGTACGGCGCGCCGCTGATATGCCGGGGCAAGGCCGTAGCGATGTTGATGGCCCCCGACGCGCAGTGGGCGAACTGCACCGGATATTCCAACCTGGTGCAGGTGCTGAGCTCCAGCCACATACGCGGCTTCATGCAGTGCGTTAGCAGGTACACTTCAATCAGCTTGGAAACGTTTCTGCGTTTGTTGTAGCATACGCACAGTGAGTGAAACCGGAATGATCCAGTTGGCGTTAAATCAGCTGCGTTTGTGAAAACGGAATTAACCAGTCTGTGTCAAGTCAGCTTGAAGATGTTTCTGCGTTTATAGTACAGAGTAAAACTGGACGGTTTTATCGCACCGTGGTCCCTTTTTTTTTTTTTTCTCGCTGGGAAATGCACTTATGCATCCCGCCCGGTGCGAGCTCCAGGCGGGTATGTGGGACTCGCCGGCCGCCAAATTGGCGGCCAGAATACACACAAACCCAGCGGAGCCTTCTGCGTCCCAGGTGGGGAGCCAAAGGGTCGCGGTAGCATGCACTTTGACACCCCGACGCGCTCATCAGTGCACTCGTTGGTGACTACGGGGGTGGTAACAGGTGCGCGTATCGGCGCCTCCTGCCACCCGTTCTCCTTCTAGAGTAGGAGAGCATCAGCCGCCTGCTCTCTCTCCCTCTCCGCGGCCTCCTTCAAACCCATTACGGTTTCGCAGAAGGAAGCTACAATTGACCAGCCCTCCTCGCTAGCAAGCATTAAATTAATAACGCTTGGCAGCGAGAGGTCCCAGTCTAGGAGTGACACCGCACCGTGGTCCCTGAGAATTCCACGTTCAACCATGCCCGTATGTCTTTTGTCCTCGGTATTGAGCGCAGTGTTTATATCACATATGTACTTGCGGTTTTTAACAAATGCGTGAAGAATAACAGGTAAAATTCTCGTAAGCAGATGCCCGCAGTTAAGTGAGTGAAATTATTTTTTCAGATTGTTCGAGCCCGAATTTGACACCAGCTGGGAGGCTCTGAAGAAAAACCTGGAGAATAGCGATGACGCCCACCAGTTCGACTACTTACCGGACTTGTACGACAGGATGTACGGCGACACCAGCTCCGAGGAAGTGTAGCAGTCGACAATACCAATAAATTAAATTCCAGGTGAACGTGAGATATTTAAAAAAGCCTACCCTTTGAAAAAATAATGCTTGAGAATGTGTTTTTTCTGTCTATCTGTTGAAGCTATTTCCAAATTCACAGTAAATTTGCCAAAGCAGATATAAAAGAAACTTCGTGTCAAGCAAAAAGGTTATGGTTTCATTTCAAAGATGGCATATCCCTTACCAAGAATATCTGACATATTATATAACAACTGTGTAAAAAAACAAAAAGAAATATATCTATTTCATAACAAATATATTGACTTTAGACTTAAAATTATTGAAATCTCATATTATAAAGTAATACTAATTGACATGTGTAAATTACCAATCTTGGACTTAAATGTTTCAAATTTATTATATTAAATGATTAATTTCTGATTAATGTGCGACCTATCTTTTATATTGCAATTTTATTATATATTGTATATTGCTCAAGCAAATGACCCTAAGATGTTCTTACTTTTAAACTATTTGTGAACATTGTGAAAACCTTCAAAAAGAAAGTGCAAAAAAGTTTGATAGAAAAAAAAACAACGTTAATAATACAATAAATAATTTATTATTTTTAAACATCACGAAAATCTTATCAAACATTTAACATCAAACCACGCTGGTCACGGCGTAGGCTAATGTTTGTACTTCTTCGTGATCAAATGCATCTTGGTTTAACATTCAAATATCTTATTTAAAATATTTTAATCATTAGATGCGGATCAAGCTCGGTGACACCGCTCGTCTGACGTAACAACGTAGTACAAGACGTGACACTGATCACGCCCGGATCGGGTAAATCAATTCGAATATCCAATGAATTGTAGACACGAGTCGAGCTTGAAGCGACCCGTCGAGCATGGCATTACTTTTGTGAGAAAGTCGCATCTAACGATTTCAATACCTCTGTAAACATTTAACACCACAGCAAAGAGAAACACAGAAGAAATGAAGAATGCGTTCTACAGCTTCATATAGCCGTATTCAAAAAGCGGAATTTAAACCACAAAAGCCAGACACTAAGGATCTGACGTCATACTTAACGAGACAAAATGTTTGTCACGCGTCGTCTTTGCTACCACAATTTTAAGGTTAAGTTCTTAAGTACCTCGTGCGCCCTCGAGCACAAACAGTGGTCCGACAGAGCGTTCCTCACTGCACCGTGATTCTCTGATGCATTGAACGAATGTATTTCTTGACGTAAACTTTACCAGCTCTGCAAGCTTCAGTTAATTTTACGTCACAAATTGTGGCGCGTTAAGATTAGAACGTAGATAGAGCGCGTCATACAAAACCAAGGCGAGAATTTGTCACCAACTAACTATACATTCTTACATATCGATATATCGATGTATTACAACCCGTCTAATACACTTGACATCTGGCCGTTATATTATCTATAGCGGCGCGTAGTGCTTTGTAATTCATTCGGATTTTTCGGCTCGAGTCTTAGAATAGGTGCCTTTCGTCTTTAGTCTTGTCACGCACTGGGGAAAGGAGTGCACGCGACGCTATTTGTGCACTACTTTTCCGTCCCATTTTTTGAGCGTTAATGATCGATCTACGGCTAGTGGTAAATCAATGTGTAGAGACAATGATGGCCCAAGTGGTATGATCATGTACCGACCGTGTTGGCTGGTTATGGTCAAGTAATGCGCGAGGTCCCCGAGAACTGCCTTTCTTCAAACAATATTAAAATCACATAATGATTACACATTGAAATAATCTTAATAATTTGTTTTGACGACTACCACAGTCCACGCACAGCTAGACTAAAATTAAGCGAAGCCTCTTTCTTCTCCGTTGTGAATGCAACAGAATATTACAAATCTCTTAAATGAGTAGATAGATAATATAATTTTTATCTTTATAAATTTCACTCAGTGTGTTTAACCAACCCAACCTCCCAAATCTATATTTACATGTGTTTTGTATTTAGCTGTTTCAATGATTATGCCGATTTTGTCAATCAATTGTATTAAACCGTGAATTAAAACAGGTTCTCCTCTGCGGGAGACCATAAAACGAACATTATTTTACAAAACTCTGGCAGAGTTCACATCTCTTTCCAAAATGTTCAAATTCGCAATAATACAAAGCTTGACAAAGTTTAACACACACACACTAAAAATATAATTTTTTATTGATTTTGTTCCTACTGAATGTATACTTTGGTTAAATTTATTTGTATTTTTAAAAGATATTTTTTTTTAAATTTCAATCGTTTTTTACAAGCTTGGTTACCTGTTATACCAGATATGGCCTACAGTCGCTAACGTTAGTTTGGAAGAAGATATAAATTTCCTTAACCTACAAAATAAACTTTAGCGTTAAAATAATAATTCACTCAAGTCGTCCTTACTCTAATATTAAAATAGATAGTCAGGTTAAAAGTAGATGGTTCATCAGTTGCATTTTAAACGTAGATTTAAAGTCGTAAAATATTTGTAAGGTAGGTTAACACCCATTCGAATATTTCAACTAAGAATCTATTTCATTAAGAATTATGCAATTGAGATGAAACATCTAATCCCGCTCTAATATTTATACCTGTTAAACTGGTTACATGACTTAATACTACAATAACAATATACAGCCAACAACTCACTACCGAAACGACGAACGATGAGCTACCTTAACACTAATCACGGCCCGAACGCGGAATAGAACTTGTAACACTCGCCAAATATATATATGCAATAATGAAGTGTACGGGCGGGAAACCTCTCGCCTTATTTGCATGTACCTCTTCTGTCTAGAACGAAATCGAGCGGCATTTATACGCTCGTGGTTGAGAAGTGATGGAAGGTCCAGACAATCGAACCCGATCAAACAAATATCTCCCTTTACTAACGTGAGGTCTAATTAATTTGGAGTAAAATAACGCTTGTAGCATGTACTTTCGGAGTAAGTTCGCTTACTTTTGAAGCCATTCGGGGCTCTTAATCATGAGCTAGCTTGCGCTAATCAGCAAAAGCTGTGATTTGTGTTACGCCCGAACGGTTCCTGCTGATCAACGTTGCTGGGACCGTTTGTGTCACATAGACGCTTCGGGTTTCCGGTAACAGTGCAGTCTTGTTGCTAGCAATATCCACGCGCATCACGATCTCTATTAACGTGTCGGCGTAAGGGGCTCGATGATAAACGCGACGACCTAAGAGCCCCATCCTCCTATAAATGTATCATGCCACATAACTTATTAAAAAAAACATCACTATTCTGTGCCACGAAGAACATGTTATAACGTATGAGATAAGTACACCTGTCATTTTAGTTTAGTTTAATATTGCATAAAACAGAATCGGTATCACAGGCCCTATTGGCCTACCGTCATCTTATAGCAGATAAATCAGACTTGAGGCACTCAGAGTGAATTTACAATATTTTGATTATTTTTTCAGACTGCACTATCGAATTAGAATCCTGAAATTATATAAAGTTATAAAAACAAAATTATATCTTAAACGTCGTAAATATTTTTGACGTAAAGACGTTTTATATAACTTGAAAATGTTAATAAACTTCAAAGATCAATCATTCTATATGAAGATTGCCTAATCGATTTTACGTCATAATTACAAAAAAAAAATATTCATTAATTTATTTAAAAGTCAAAGGGGCAAGTAATTTGACACTAAACATAATATTGAGACGATAAAAAACTAAACGTTAGTTTCTTTGTCAAATTTTAAAACTTCTTGCTAATGCATGTCTACTGTATTGAAATAAATTATTAATAATAAAATCCGCAGATAATAGAACAAATACATATTAATATAAATACAAGCGTTTAGTCTACATACTTATTGCTATTACATACTTTCTTAAAGCTTATAGAATTTATTATAGTTGTATAAAAGCATTATTATTGCGTTGATGTCGGACATCACTGATGAATGAGAGCACTTTAAACATTTCCATAGAATTATAAACCACAAAAATTGAACGTGCCGCCATTTTATAAATTGAATTAATACACCAAATAATCACGATACTTAACATGACATACGAGTATTATATAATAAAATATCTTTCTTCACTACATTACATCGAAGTACACGATTATGTTATATACACCTACTGCGATTGTAAAGTCTTATGGACCAATAAAAAGCGGACCTTTGCCAAGACATCAAGCTTTATCATCAAATTTTATTGCGATTTAATATATAATAAAATATCTTAGCATTATACAAATTATAACTGGGCAAATTTTATTTTAATGTAAACGATAATATCTTACAGAGTAAAGTCTAAATCAAATAAATAACACATTAAAATGGTGCTTTATCGTTTGTACATACATTTTTACTCGACTAAGATGATTGAATTGTATCTCAAAAGAAATCGAGGGATCAATAATCTTATTTTTCTTCTCTCGGTATTTTAGGAAGTTCCCTACGTCATTGGAACTGTAGCGCACAGGATGCAATTTTGAGACAACTTGGACGTAGTTATGCGAAAAGGATCCAACCCACGTTAAACAATTTAACTAATATACTGCATAAATCGAGACGTCAGGCTGGAAATTGTTTAAGTATGCCTGCCATAATAAGGATTTTTGGTGTAACTTACAATACATCTTTAAAATCTCAGCTCTGGAATGTTTCGCTGACAATAGTGGTGACTTTTTTTTATACACTACAAGTTAGCCCTTGACGGCAATCTCACCTGGTGGTAAGTGATGATTCTGTTTAGGATGGTAGCGGGCTAACCTGTTAGGAGTATGGAAAACCCACGCTTCTAATTGGTTTCTACGCGACATCGTGCCGGAACGCTAAATCGCTGGGCGACACGTCTTTGTATGGTAACTAGCCACGGTCGAAGCTTCTGATTCTGTTTAGGATGGTAGCGGGCTAACCTGTTCGGAGTATGGTAAACCCACGCTCCTAATTGATTACTACGCGACAGCGTGCCGGAACGCTTAATCGCTTGGCGACACGTCTTTGTCGGTAGGGTGGTAACTAGCCACGGCCGAAGCCTCCCACCAAACCAGACTAAAGCTGGAAATCGAACCCAGGACCTCCAACTTTATAATGCGACAGCGCGCGCGCTACGCCACGGAGATCATCAAAAACTTGTGTACGATCACTTTAAAATCAGCAACAAAATGTTGACGTTTCTGTGGAGTGGATACCTCATTGCATAACTAAGTCCATTTGAAGGTTATTGGAAACAAGAATTTAAAAATATATTGTTTTGTACAAACGAATTAGCACCGTAAAGATAGCCTTTGACCCACAGCCCTAGTCTAAAAAGTACACAGCCAGTTAGTGAAATGTGGGCTTCAAGTAGTGTTCCCCGGATACAACGTACGTACGTACTGGTGTCAACAAGCGATGATAAAAATAGTGATGAAAAGAGAACAAACTCTGACACAGCCCTTGTTCAGTCGTTAACATGTATCTACAGAACACTGCTTAGAGCTCGAATTTGAAAGAGGAAGTATAAAATGTGCCAATTTGAGCCTATCGGCCGTATGGAGTTTCAAATAAATTGATCATTACCCAACAACCAGTTTGTTCGATTATATTTGCATTTTTTTCATCGTATTTATTTGTTAATTTTTAAAAATAGTAACTTGACTTTCTATTATTATTTATGAAAAGTGTATATGAAAACTTGACTCATACTTATACACTTTTAATAAATAATAATTGAAAGTTCACATCGCTAAAAGTTTGATTATTATTAAACCAAAAACATTCAAGCTGCATGTGGAAATTGCATATATTTTAATTTTAGAAGAAAAAAAATTAACCTAGAATTTTATGTATTGACTTGTTAAAATAAATTAAGCGGAAATTGTTGTTAGGTACTGGTATGGTTGAAAGCTGTAGCCTAGTGGTTAGGGCGTCCGCCTCCTAATCAGAGGTCAGGGGTTCGAATCCGGGTACGCACCTCTAACTTTTCAAAGTTATGTGCGTTTTGAGCAATTAAAATATCACTTGCTTCAACGGTGAAGGAAAACATCGTGAGGAAACCTGCAAGCCTGAGAGTTCATAATATTCTCAAAGGCGTGTGAAGTCTGCCAATCCGCAAATGGCCAGCGTGGTGGACTATGGCCAAACCCTTCCATATTGGGAGGAGACCCGTGCTCTGTAGTGAGCCAGCAATGGGTTGATCATGATGACTGGTATCACAAGTTAGATAGGGCAACGTAAGAATGGGAGTGTTAGATGATCAATCTATCTGAACTGCATTTAACACTAACATTGAAATATTAAAATGTATTTACATGATAACGAATAGCATTATGACAACGACCAGAACAACGAGAAGTATGAATATAGCCATCCACTGTCTCCGATCTGAAAAAAAAACGTTCTCACTAAATGAAAATGCTCTTAGAAGTAGACAGGTGACGTTTCCCACAGAACTTTACAACCTCGTGCCCCCTTCACCGTTTTACCACAGAACTTCGTGAGTAGGTTGGATTTTAACCACGTTACGTGGTTAAAATCCAACCCACTCGGACGAAACGATTTGGAACAACTTTCTGAATCGAACCGCTTAGGTGTGGAACTCTCTTCCAGCATCTGTGTTTCCAGCCACGTATAACATTAGTTCCTTCAAGGGAAGGGTGAATAGGCATTTTCTAGGTAAGCGCGCTCCAACCTAGACCTCAGCAGTGCCTTCTGGTAATGACTGTCGTCAAGCGCAAACCTATCTCAAAATAAAAAAAATAAAAAAAAACTTTATTTATAACCATTGTGTATCGAGACATGCCAGTGAAATCCATTGCCGTCGTAAATAGGCTCATAGAAAATCTATTCACGATTTTTTCACTAGTCTAGGGCGTTTAATTGGGAAGAAAATAATTAATTTACGCATTTTTTAATTTTACTTTTGATGTTAATTGGTAAAAAAAAATTTGATCGGGGCAATATTTCAGGTCCCTTTTTATTTTTGATTCACATTAATGACTCAGCATGACAGCCTTTCTAATTTGAGTTATTCACATTTAAAAGTAGTCGTACTCGTATATAGGCAGATTTTCTGAGTACATAAGAAATGAAAATTTTATTTTATCTTATTATATAGATTTGAAGTGTTTCCGACTTACCATTATTCATGTGGAGAACTCTAGCAACCTTTTTTAATGTTGAATCCAACTTCGAATCGGCGTTCTCCAATTCCGTGTTTAGATCATCTAGCATCCTAAAAATGGGTCACATTAAATTATGTATTAAAGCAAGTTAATTTAATAAAAGGCAAATAGTAGTGATAGTAGTGATTGAAGCGGTGATAGCCTAGTGGTTAGGGCGTCAGTCTCCTAATCGGAGGTCGGCGGTTCGAATCCGGGCACGCACCTCTAACTTTTCGGAGTTATGTGCGTTTTTAAAAATTAAAATATCACTTGCTTCAACGGTGAAGGAAAACATTGTGAGGAAACCTGCACACCTGAGAGTTCTCCATTATGTTCTCAAAGGCGTGTGAAGTCCGCCAATCCGCACATGGCCAGCGTGGTGGACTATGGCCAAACCCTTCTCATATTGAGAGGAGACCCGTGCACTGTAGTGAGCCGGTAATGGATTAATCATGATAATGATGATGATGATGAGCGATAGATCGAACACACTAAGCTGTCCGGCTAGTTGAGAGTGGAGCGCCAGCAATAACGAAAAGATTGTCTCAATACTCACACAGCTTGCTCATCCAATTCAATCCCAATTTGTTTGGAGACAGTCTTTAAGGATCCAACCGAGTTGCTGATGACGTGCAGTTGGTCATCTTGACTCATGAGCATCTTCTCCTGCATGGACATGATATCACTGTCATAGGCGTCGAAACGGCTGGGGCTGTCTGTCTGGTTCGCCAGTTTGGAATACTTGGAGTATTTGGGTGTGGAAGTCCAGGTGTTACTGAAGTGCACGGGGCTCTCTTCACCCAGGAGTGGCTCTCGGGCTGTCCCGTCGTTGTCACGATGCCTATTGATACTCATTTTGCTTTTCATCACCTGTAATCATCGTCATATAATTATGCCTCACTCATGTCTCTGTCAAACTGACAGGCGTAGGCTTATTGTCTTTAAGAAGAGAGCTACGATCAACGCAGAGCTTAACACATTAATTTAACTGAGCGAGGCACTGAGGGTTCAGAGTTCAGTCTGCAGTCTCAGAACATGTCCAAGTAAAGGTAAAAATCAGACCTCGAAACACTGCACCACACCAACGTGGATCAACTGCGCTTCAAGTGAATTGGTAAGTTTATATTTTTGTTTTGTATTCTTCATACAAATGTGCTTGTATGGAGGAATTAACAGAAAAAACCAATATTAAGTTGACGCTCATTTTAAATTCAACTATTTTTATATATAGGTGTAAAATATCCGTCTCACCTTCACTTCTTGTTTAGTGAGTTCTATGAAGCTGCGACGGTCACAAATTTCTTTGTTGTCAATCTTGAATTTGGACGAATTCTTCTCAACTATGCGTGATTTGAGGCGTTAAGGAAATACAATATTTTAGAACTGTTTGATTATTAATAAAGTTCACAGGTATACTAACTCCCTATTTCTAACTGTCTTATGTTGTAAACAATGCTGTCAACAATCATTTTGTTAAAAATTAAAAACAAATAATCATGTAATAATAATTGAAGGAGAATTCCTTTTTTGTATGTTTTAATAGAAACTTCACAATATAAAATAACAACAAGATTCTTTACTTCAAATACATACAGTTACAAAAGGTATCAGCTAGAAAAATTAAGAAAATAAAACATTTTATTCCAAAATCTTTTAATGTTAGTTTCAATATGGTAATATTTGTTTCTAATACATATGTATGTTGATGAACAGCATACATAAAATTAACCTAACAAAATAAATTATATGCTTACTGGATAAAAATAGCAGGCAGTATTAACTAATAAGCTTGGTATGGAGATACCAAAATAAATTAAATTTCAAAATAAAATTAATTTTAGTAGAGAGATTGTTTTTATTTGTCGGTCACATCGTGTAACTTTTCAGGGTTGAGTGAATATACATTTTAAACTGAAATATTTTGTTATAAATATCAAACCCAGTCTAATAATAAACTGTTATGGTTTGTATTTAATGGTATATATAGAACACACTTAATAACTTTATAAAATTCTAAATATCAAATGAGATGGAGCTTAGTGTACTTTGAAATATTTTTGTTTGAAGAAACATCTTTCAAAACACCTCGAAATTGAGGGCTACACAACTGCAGTAGGATAGTTGACGGAAATGTATTAAAAAGGATATTTATAGTATCTTCAAGATCTTCCAAGTCCCACTCGATGCTACGGAGTGCATTTCTTAGTTCTGTAGAGGTCCATTCTACTTCCGGGCTGTTGGGTGGGATAGGTGCTTTGGAAATCTCTTGCCAACGAAGATAGAGTCCTCGTGTCTTATTTAGCGCTCTGAACACCTCACTGTATAAAAACATTACAATATACACTGGCTATGAAAGTATTTCCAGGGCACACCTATGAGAACTTGCTTAGTTTCACTTTTCTGGATTGACTCTTTGTTACTTTGTTCCATTTTTACAACTGTTGACATAAACAATGAACACCATCTGTTTTATAAGGAAATTTAGCAAAACGATAGATCCTGTAATTATATTTTTTGTCTAAATGTTATCTGGAAGGGTAGTGAAATAGAGGGAAGTTATGTATCTATAATCCATTATTTTTAAAGTGAAGAATTAAAGTATTAAGGATTATAACTACAACTAAAAAATATGTAGGTATATAAATTGTGTTTTTAATACCACCTCTTAAAAGTTTACAGATTTTTGCTGAAATTCTTAGTATTAGGGAAAGGACTGGACCTTTAAAGAACATTAGTTATAAAAGGGTATTTTTTGAAATCAGGTTTGAAAAATTGTTTGTCTATTTTATTTAAGTCATAGACACAAAAAAAGTGGTTATACAAAAGGAATGAAATTTTGTTAATACTTTGTTACTACAAAGTTTCAGATGTGTTATTATTATGGTTAGTATAATAATTTTTTTATGTTGCTTGCTGGTCTGCTCACAAATACACAGGTGCTGCGAAGGAAAAAAAAGCATTCCGGTATGATGATGCTTAAAAGTAATTAGAAGTGTAATTACTCACACTTGATAGTTTGTGCTACACTGGAACTAAACATCACAGTTCTGACGTTGTTGATGTTAACCAGTTGAAATATGTACTAAAACCAACCTATGAACTCTGTTTGCATTTAATGATCCTCTGCCAGGAATTATTATAGATGAAAATATTATTTAGGATTTAGGGGAATGGTGAAGACAACAGATTTGAACTGTGTTATCATTTCACTGAACAACTGTCAACCATAGATCACACTGTCAAATACTGATACTGATTTAAAATACTGTAATAAGTTTTGGTAATGGAACAAAGTGATCAGTAATAATATTAAAGCCATCTGCCCCAACAGCTCAATGCACTACCTTCTTAGACTGTAACATCACTTACCACCGAGTTTGCAGTCAAATAAATAAAATACTTGTATTAGTATTAGTGACAACAATAATTATAATTTAGTAAACACGATTAAAACTTGAAGTACATAAACAAATGAGAGGATGTTATAAAAAAATATGTATGTTTTACTTTGCTCTGACCAGTTTTATGTTCTCCTATATTGTCAATTAATATAAAACTAGTTCTTATCTTCAGATTTATTTACAAACAGGCAATCTAATTAAATTGTCTTTTTGTGAAAGTTATTTATAATATATATTACCAAATGTTATTAAGATTTTCAATAATAAAAAATAGTGATAGTATGTAACGAAAATAAAAATAGTATTTTTTTTTGAGAAAGGTGATAGAGTCTTAGTCTGTTTTTTTTTATTGAAAGTTCATTGGAATCCTGCGACCGTATAGCTGCTTGCTATGCGGCCGGTGGACCCCAACTGGAAACTTCCGCGTAAAAATGACGACGTAGATTGATATCGATCAACCGGGCTGATGCCCTACCTAGCCTAGTCTAAAAATAAATCTAGGTACTTCGCTCAAGCGCAATTAGTAACTTGGCCAACTTACTCTTTGACGACGTAAAACGGGTCTTCTAAAGTCATGTCAAACAATAACAACGTATTTTTTCAAATCGACACATGTGACACTAGCACAAACAGAATTAAGCAATAATTAACATTATTAAGACACGAACGTGCAAATAATTCTTTGCTTTCCAGCGCCCTTCCCACTATATATCGACACGGGTGATACCTACCACAAAAGCCTCGCTCGATTTATTGTCTATCCTTTGCTGTCCCACACGACACTCTTCTCCTGCAGCTGCGTATCAGACACCCTTGGAATGCGCAACCGCTAAGAGCGGCTTCCCGAAGTACATAGTGTATGCTTGTGTGGTCTGTGTATTGAACAGAACAGTACGAGGATATACGCCTAGCCTATTTATTATTTAGAAAGTGATTAGTGTGTCACCTCATAACACTTTTACATGAAACAATTTTACTGCCCCACCACTAAGTCCAACACCTCACAAACAATTAAATAAATAAACACTCAATTTAGATCCGTATCAAATTGTTATAGCAAAATATTTTCCCACTTTGACAACTACTACAACGTCATCATTTTTTAAATTAAAATAACTTTACAGCTCTCGGTTCTGATTTTTTTGAGCCTTTACAGATCGGTCTCATTAACTGAATAAATATAAAACCTGTCAAAAAACATAGGTACGGTATAATATCGTTCTATAGCTGGTGATTGCTGTTTGCTGGGAAGAGTAATGAGAACACAAACACCACGTTTTGAAGGATCTAAAGTAATGCTAGTCTGTCTACTCATTGATAAACTTACTTAATTTTTTTCTTATATTATTAATATGAATGTAGGGATATTTGTTACACTTGCACGCAAAAAGTACTCATCCGATTGTCATATAACTTTGTAGACATATTCTTAGATGTATTAAAAGTACGGAACAAAAACATAGTTAACAATTACTACGGAACAAAAAGATATTAACAAGTTACGGTGTATAGCAGTATAGGTGCCGCTAACACCGAGAACTAAACTTAGCTTAACCATATAAATTAAGCCAATATAGGAGTTTATCATCCAGGTAAAAAGTTATGGTGACAACCCTAAGCATTTAGGTTGCACTAGCGCTTTTAAGTGCTTTACCAAGTGTAAACTGTAATGCTACAGTAAACATGACTGTCTTAGATTTTAAGTTGCCCAAGACTTCTTTCCTAACATCGGAAGAGCCCGCTTTTGTTAGTTGTAACAACTTAGTGTGTAAAATTAGTAATTAAAGTTTAGGTATAAGAAAATTAGGATTTTTGTTAATCTCCACCTGGCGGCCTTTGTATTTCGCATGATACTTATATAAATAAATCTAATTATTTCCGATTTATATTTTAGAGGAGTAATAAATAAAACAGCCATTATAAAAACACTTTATTTAATTAAACCACTCCATAAACAATTAATAAATCTTATAATATGTAATGCGTCAAATAATTAAATAATGGTAGGTACATAATAATCGTAAACACTAAATGATCAGACGTGATCATGTTTGTAAATGACTGTGATATGACGTCTGCTATATAATAGTTTGCTCTAATTATTGCTGCTTCAATCGCTTGTACATCAGTATTGCTAATGCGATTGCCGTTAAACGTTACAGTAAGTTCGTACACAAGGCTCCTCCTAAAAAAGCGGTATAGTAAGAAACGAGGTTCATTATAATAGGGGACACCCCTTAAGTTAACATTCTCTATTTCTTTGAGGCTCAGCGCAACCTCTGGCAGTGCTTCCACCCAGCACCCATTAAATTTGGGTGGGTGATGCTCGATAAAATTGCAAAGCTTAAAGTTTGTAATTTAATTTTGGAAAATTAATTGGCCTGTCGTAATTTATAATATTCCTTACAGGTTTTTTTACTGTACGCAGGTTTGTAACCAATGCGCAGAAGTGTCTCAGCCTCCAGGCGGAACTTGGAACACAAAAAGGAGTGGGCGGTAAAAGTCCAGCATAACCACTGCACCTCACCGTTGCGAGTTGGTGTCCACGAGGATACCATCGCAACAAAAGGAGTAGGTTGATTTTCATGTGCAACCACGCGTAATTCATTTAATGAAAGAGGTTCTGTAAATTTTTAACATTTACGAATTACGTTTCAGTTAGAAATGTCTATACGTGTACGTAATAATCAGTAGGTAGATTAGTATGGTTGATCGTCACGTTTGCACGAAGTATTACTTTACAAACTTTTACAGCTTCAATAAAACACCTCAAATATACCAAAGCGCTCTTTGGATAGCCCGAGATCGCGCCTCTCACCCCGTACTGGATACTTGTGTACGAACAACCTTATTATATAACCGTATAGTTCGACGCTTTTAAGGTACAATTTTTGCCCTGGCTGACACTTCTGTGTCCGACCGAAGGCCAGAGCATCGAGTGTAACTTTGATAAACCTCAGCACGAGTTTGCACATCTCCAAAAACAACCCAAAGATCAATTCGAGTTCCTTTAGCGTGGACGCTTGAAGCACTCGAATTGGCCATCCCTAACGGATTCCTCGTAAAAGCTTAAATAGCTGTCGTTAGTGGGTACCGAATGTATGACGAAAAAAAGAGTTCTAATGTCCAATTTCTTTTCAAGTTACGCTGCTTCGATAATCGTTTGCGGAGTGTGCAATACCTTACTAGGGATACAGGTCTTCCGTACACTCGAAGCTCAGTTTTTGGTCGAAGCCGAAGTCAATGATTCGACAGTGAGTCTAGACTCGGAAAAACTTAAACTAAACTAAGAGCTCGGCGCGCCACTTACAAATCGAGACAATACTCGAAAACAACTACCGCTGCCAGCGTGCAGTTCCAATACTAAGGGTACCTACAGATTCGCTGCTTCAACGCTCTTTGGATACTGATTGTTCTCGATTACCCGGGTAAAATTAATCTATTGGTTTTGAAATTAATTCTCTCACAGGATCTTAGAATATTGAATAAATAAACTTTGATCAGCACTGCCGAAAACCGTAAGAACCGCAAGTTTTGTCGTAAATAGCCTTTTGATGTCTTTGAAGGGTAAAGGTTTTACCAGGTTAAAATCATGGTATAAATTTGGCCAGGTCTAAAATCATGATAAATCGTGACGCAAGTACAGAACAGTAAGTACCCTTAGTTTAGTAGTTGTTCGGTTTAATAAGCAGTAGATTCAAGTTAAACAAGACATCGGCATTATTTAAGCTGTCAAAATTATGGTACATGGCGTTGACAAATCAAGGCGTGTGACTTCAGACTGTGCACTTATAACGACAGATTACAAAATGGCGATGTGTTGTACTTGAAGTCACTAAGGGCTCAGGCAGCAGCGCGAACAGAACTCGCCTCAAATCTAATTTAAAATAACTAAGATTTTCACACACACTAAAATCTAATAATATTAACACGATAATTCACAAATTTTATGTTGAAAAAAGTAAATACATAAAAATTGACAGACAATAATAGAAAACTTTAAATTAAGTTGAATTTAGCAAAGCTTACACCATTTCTTGCCAATACAATGTTTTGCAAGCTGCAGGTTCGTCGTTTTAAACTTTAGAAAGTAATTATTATCCCTCGATAGTTATTTACATCATAGCACGTGGCGGCTTTAACTTATACCCAATAATGAAAACATTTCACAAATGTATTGTGAAATGTTTTCATTAATCTTTATGATAGATGTTATTTGAATAACGTTTCTTAAAAAGGTCTAAAGCGCCGTTTTATTTATTTTTTTGGTTAAGACGAGAATGTTTCCAATATTTTAAGTCTGTTACACCTAACCTAACATGATACACCACCACGTATTTTTTTTTACATTTTACATACAAAAAGAAAGTTACATTTATGAACTAAGGTAAAAAATATGTAAAACAAGCAGATTATTTCAAAGTAGCAAAATCTAATTTACAAGGCTAAGACCGTCTGAATGTCGATCCCGTTGCGTTGAGAATTACTCGGTACTGTTTCTTAAATATTTATATTCTTATTGCAACTTGCATATTTTTTACAAAGCCCAATAAAATTATAACGTCGATGTTTCCGGAGCTGCGCAGTCACATTTACTATGAACCGCGAGCGCAGTTCTATATTCAGATAAAACCGGCCGAACACATCGTTTGAAACCTGAATATGTAATAGTTTTCATAACCCGCGCCGTGTTTCTTCCGTTTCTATATCTTTTCCTTATATAATTCTAAATGATCGTAGGTACTTCGTTACATAAAAACCTACAACAATTCTATATAACAAGGATTTCCGTGTCAATGTTCGGCAAAAATATACCTAGTAAAATGTATATATAGTACACTATAAAATAGACTTACATTTCTAGTTGCTAAGGCATAAGTGATGATGATCATACATAAGTTGTGTAGGCGTATTTTGGTGATATAGAGCTTGGCGCATTAGCCGCCGTCAGATTGTCTTATAGTCCCTGCGCTTGGCTAGCCAAAGCTGTAGGCAATACTAGAAGATACCTATAAAAAATCCAATAGTCCTTCAACATTTTTGATACAATAGGAAATTGACGCAAATGACTGATTTGACCGCAGGTGCGAAGACCACCGCTCGGGGTCCAGCCTGCATCATTAGCGGCATTCAATTCTGGCCTGCCGTCGTCCAATCAGAGACTGTTTGACCAAAGAGGCGCGTCTAAAGACGCCGGTTAGATGCGGCAGTTTAGTCTTCAATGCCTTCTGTCAAGATAAGTAGGTTCTTATGTTCCTGGGCTGGTCTCAGTAGTACATAATTGATTGACCGAAGCCGCCCGTTGCACGAAATAATTTCAAATCTCAATAATAATAATTGTGATCAAGTCCTACTGAGTTGATAGGTTACACAGTTGTAGGTACAGGCTTCGTGCATTTTGTCCGGTCGCTATAGTTTGAGGGGCACAGTTGCAAATTTGATTGATTAACTATAATTAGTCCTTGTGCTTTAGTGATATTCTATCGATTTACGATTGTGTCCTCGACAACAAGACCTTTCCAGTGTATATCTGTATATTATGTCGATCGGACTTGGATCGTCTATTTACCGAGAAATCGGAAACAAGGCAAAATGACGGATCTGCCAGATACATACAACTTTTGCGCCAAGCTCTACATAAACTTAAACTAGCTTTACGATAGTAATACGATAACAACATATTGAATAACACATAATATTCCTAAATTTACTCAAGATATCTACAACTTTTAACGCTAGCAAATAAAATACGCGACAATTTAAAATTTGTACGTCATTTGAAACGGCAACAAGAAGCCGGGGCCCGATGACTCCCATAAGATCCTCTTAGAGACATGTCATATTGCTTTGCTGTTATCTTCAGGTAAAAAGGGCACATTATTTAAAAATATAACTATCTCCTATGTTTATAGCTACGCTCAAGGCTTCTTACTAATTTTAATGCACCAAAGTAACCGAAAACAACCGACTACTAGAACATCACCGGAGGTGGGCATTAATAATATAATTAAATAATTAAGGCAATTCACATTATTATAATATAAACGAAAATAAACGCTCATCACAAGTACCTACCTACATTTTCAAATATTGACGACCGGTCGACGAATAAAGTCATCGTCCCATATAAAAAATATAACTCTGGTAACGTGTTTTTTTTTTTATATTTATCACTACACTTAATGAAGCTTTTATATAAACGGAACGTTTATTTTCATTATTGCTAATAGTTACAAATATTTGTTACATGATTTAACGATTACGTTTAATATCTATTAGTAGCGTCACATTCATCTCCGAATTTATGGCCCACCTCTACACGGCACCTACGGAAACACTGATACGATTTTAAGTGTTCCGAAATAAAAATAAATAAGACCGTCGTATCAATATTTATTTTATTTCCTCCCGAATGTATCAATGATGAACAAAGAAACCTAACACGGACACTGTAACTATGTACTTGTAAGTAACTCCAAGTAATACCGGAGACAAATGAGATTGGGAGATAGGTATTTTTTTTCATGGTATACTTATAAAACGAAACCGCGTCCAGAGCGGCGTTCAAGTCTTAGTGCTGCGACCAATCACAAGACTTGATCAAACGGGCGAGTCTTGTGATTGGTTGCACGCAAGACGCCAATTTTATCACCGCTAGAGACGTCGGTTGGGCGCGACGGTTTGGCTATGCATTAAAAAATATATGTTTTTCGAAATTATTCACCCTTCTTGGGTAAAGCAGAAAATGCAAGTTGTTACAGAGAATAAAAAAATCTTTTACTTTTAGTGTTAGTCTTGGTTGAAAACTTTTATTAAATCTAAAAACGTGCGATTTATAAAGTACTTAGTTTCTTATTTAAGAATTTTAGGAAAAACATCCCTCAGGGGACAAGTTTGGGTTTGCAATATTGTATAAAATTCATTATATATTAATATGCTACTCGACAAAACAACGTTGGGTTGTATAAGATTGTATGAGAAAATTTACTTTAATATATCATATATTTTTATTTGGAGTTTTACGTTGCTGAAGCGGCAACCGCTAGATTATAATTAAATAGCGAATATTCTATATTATATCAACCGAAACTTCACTATGCGTTCATGCGTTTAAGGCAAACGTTTATTGCTTACTCTATATTAATAATAATAATATAATAAGTAAACTTACACAAAAGTATGAAATCTACGCGAATATCAAAGATCCCTTTAGATCATTAGATTGTTATAAGTATATAGTATCGAGCTCTCATAATAATATTATTGGTTATATTTACAAAATCCAAAATACAATTTAAAATTTCCGAGAAAACCTTTTTTCGAACGAGTAAGAAAATATGTCCATTTGACTGATTTACTAATAGTTTTTTGCTTATACTTCACTCTGTTGATATATGCTAACATTTTTCACATCTTATACACTTTTAACTCTAAACATACATTCGTCACAATCCTCTACATAGAAAACCTCTAAGCAGCAATGCATTTCGTAAAAAAAAAGTTATTGGTAAAAGTTCACGGCGATTTGGAATATTAACTGAGAAAATATTCTTGTTCTATGTTATGCAAAAAAACGTGTGTTGCCTTTTGCCTATCTGTCTGTACTATGCGCCGTACACTAAACGGATGGATAATAAAATCGATTTCTTGCACACCGTTTGCATGGTTTATAGAAATCAGTTTTTTTTAGAAACTTTAATCTTGTACTGGATTTTTTTTAAAGTGCGTCTTCGAATCGTCTACGTAACTTTAAGGTAGACATTGTTTTTAAGAATTTTCAAATTTCATTCAAAATTTCTGTGACAATTTATATATGTGTGGTTTTTATACACACACATTTAAATATTTGCTGTCTCTTTAATAGTACCTCTGAGATTCGACAATGTACATTTTTACATTTTACCTAACATACATTTTATGTTAAAGGAATCTGAGAGTTTGTGGTATTTTAGCGGCTGTTTAATTGATATAAGTTAGATTCTATTTAGTATTTAATTAATAAAAAATAAAATGAAATAATGTGATTATGCTGTTTAAATATAACCGGTAATTAATAGTTTTATTAAAACCTACTTTGTAGTCAGCATACTGTGCCGCCATTTCACACTTGTATGAGCCCGGTTACGCTGTGGCAACCAATAGGGTTTGTACAGCTAATAGACAGTCCGAAAAAAAAAACACTTGTGTGTTTCAACTGTCTAAATCTCAAATCGAATTTATGAGTGTAGTAACTGAGGAATACCTAATGAAATAATAGTGTGTAAATATCGGCTCGATAATCTCACTTATCCACGTCTTCACTCCACCGAGCCCCGAGCACAACTGCCCGACACACCGGCCTCGACTCCCCGACCTAGACTTCCCCCTCCGTCGTTCATCCCCTCTCCGTACTTTGCGTGGGGTGTAGATCCGAGACGACAGTTGTCTTGAATGTGTGTGTTAGTATGAATGTAAGTTTGTATGTATTATTTGCCTGTATGCTACATCCCTCCTTTATTATATATTTTTAATTTAAAATGCATTAGATAATATTAAACCCCCGTTTACTTGTTCAATCAATTTTAATTATACTTGTGAAAATAAGGAAGTGAAAACAGAACTCATAAATAAATCCACTTTCATTAAAAATTAAATGTATCTTGCTGATTAAGAATCTTATTTATAATCAATTAAATAATTGCTTTTCATTATTCAGAATCGGTTTCGGTAGTGTCCGTTTTATCCGTGTCACCCGTCTCAACTGTCTTCCACTGTCCTTCCACTCGTTTTAAATGCAAGATATTTCTCCTTACCACTTGGCCCGTTATATCATTACGAACTTCCATATCTCCATTTTTGTTCGACTCGACCGTATGGCTTGTTGGCTCATAATTTAAACTTAATTTGTTACTTTTACTTGTATTTTTTAGATAGACTTTTTCGCCTATGTCCAATTCACAATTCACTACTCGTCTCTTCCTATCCGCCTACTCCTCCCTTTTTCTTTTTGCTCTTTATCCCTATCTTTAATTTCTAAATGTTCCGATTTATGGATCATTTCTTGTAGCATTGACAGTTTATCTCTAAACTGTCGTCGAAAGAATAATTCCTTACTTTACCTTGTTACTGTGTGAGGTGTGCTGTTGTACATTACCATATACTCCCGCAAAGCTTCCTTCGAATTCTTCTTCTCAACCTGACAGATTTTGAGGCTTTTCAAAATATCTGTATTCTGCCGCTCTACTTCCCCATTTTGTTGGGGCTAGTAGGGTATGGTATTGTATAACCTTATGTTTCTTTCTAAACAAAATTGTTTGAACTCTTCGCTAGTGAATTGACGACCGTTGTCTGCCGTCATTGATACCGGGTTGCCTAGTCTACTGAAAATACTCTCAGTTGGCTGATTATTTCTGAGCTTGTTATCGTCCGACATATTTTTACTTCTTTGTATCTGGAGTAGTAATCGACTACTACCAGAATATAATCATTACTATGTAATGGTACCATCAGGTCAATGGCAATATCAACCTAAGATTCTGAAGGTAACTCTCTTCTCTTTAAGGGATTAGGTGTGTTAGGAGCGGAAATCAGAACACAACCTTTGCATGCCTTACAAAAGTTCTCCGCGTCCTTGTCGCATTTTGGCCACCAGACTTTAGTTCTGTCTTGTTTTCATTGCTGATACACCTGGGTGCCCCTCAGGAGTTAAACGTAAAATTTGGTCTCTCAGTTTCTTCGGGATTACAATCTTAGTTCCCCTTAGAAAAATATCTTCATAGAAGCATAACTCCTCTTGAAACAACTTAAATGGCTTAGTTGAATAGTCCTATTGATTATAGTAAAGACCCTTTTTGACAGCCTGTATTTCCGCATCCTGACGAGAGCATTCGCTAATTTATTGTAATGGAATAGCAACAGGTTTTATTTGGTCTATCACATTTTGAACAGTGTACACCCACTAATTGTGGATCTGCGGATGATTTGCAAAGTCGCGACTGTGTGTCGGCTATATTATTCTTGCCAGGGCTGTATTTGATATTGAATCTGTAACACTGCAGTCTCAGTACCCGCGTACAATAACGACGCTCGCATTCAGTTAGTATCTTATTCCCATAGGCTATAATCCTGAAACCTTCATCATTGGTTTGAATTAGTAATGCCTCTAATCCTACAGGGCTCGCATCTGCAATAGCTGTGGTTTTATCTTTAGGATTATAATAACCCAGACATGATATGTCAACAAAAGAAGCTTTTAATTTATTAAAAGCAGCCTGTCGAGCTTCAATTCAGAACCCTGTAATGTCGGAATTTCTTCCTGCTTTCTGCCGAAGTAACTCTTTAAGAGGCTCTGTGGTCGTTGCTAAGTGAGGAATCCATTTTCCGACAAAATTTACTAACCCCAGGAAGCTTTGTAATTCGGATATGGTCGCAGGTGCTCTAAAGTTTTTTATAGCAGATAAGTATTTGTCTAGAGGTCTAGCCCCATTTTCGGAATGTTCGTGACCTTCTGGTCCTTTCCGAATACTAGAATGTCATCTATAAAGTTGATCACGCCGTCACATCCGAAAAGTATCTCTCCAACGTCTTTTGAAAGATTTCCGGCGCACAGGTGATGCCAAACATCATTCTTTTAAAGCGGAACAACCCTTTGCCAGTTATAAACGTAGTTATAGATCTCGAGTCAGGGTGAAGCTCAATATGATGGAAAGCGTCTCGTATATCCCGTTTGGTGAATAATTTTGCTTCTCTTATTTTGGGCAACAGTTGGTCCATAGTTGGAAGTGGATGGGTTTCTCTTTTAATGGCCAACTTTGCGCGACGCATGTCCACACATAATCGGACTTCACCGTTGTTCTTTAGTACAGGTACGATCGGTAAAACCCAATTGGAACGACTTTTGACCTCCTTAATTATGTCAGTCTGCAGCAATTCCTTAATCTTGTCCTCGACCTTGACTTCTAGAGGAATGGGTATTCGGCGGTAAGGTTGTACAACCGGTTTTATTGGTTTGTCAATCGGTATCTCCACCAGCACGTCTTTAAATTTAGAAAAGGCGTTCCATTCTACATTTTTAACATCTGTTGTATATTGATTTATAGAACTCCTAACGAGGTTGCTGTTATCTTGCCAAGCAAATTACGGGTACCCCCAGAGATCACATAAAAAGTAGCATGGTCCAATCTTTTTCCGCGTCTAAAGCTCCCAGTAATTTCAACGGAGTTCCACTACCATAAGCAACAAACTTCTTTTTCGGGTTGTTTTGGTTAGTAACTTTTGAGTTGTTCAGTTTCATAAATGTCCATGTCCTGTCCGTGGTTAAATTATGGTTGCAGCCAGAGTCTATCAACATTTTTACTTCTGTTCCGCCAATTGCACACGATACTGTAGGACCAGCGTTCACATTGAAGATGTAGTCCAACTGTTTGCTAGTAGAAGCTACATTAGCAGTTTCTTCAATGTTTGAATCTTTTTTGAGTCCTTATCATGAGTTTCTTCCTCTCGATCCAATTTTCTCTTCTGTCCTTCCCTTGTTCGGCACTGTCTTTGAAAATGGCCTACAATTCCGCATTTATGGCAACTCCTAGTCTTGGCAGGGCATTTTGAATCGCGGGCAAAATGGTTCATGCTCCCACATCGACTACAAGCTGCACGTTTTCTTATATCTTTGTTCTCTTCTCTGTCCTTGTAATAACTTTGTTAACTTCCTGACTGACCTGACTTCTAATTTCTAAATTCTTGTTTCCAAAATTTCCTAGTTGTCTTCCTATAACTTCTAATGCGTTAGCCTCCGAAATCATCATCATCATCATCATCAATCATCCAGTCATTTTGTCGCCATTCTTCAAGATTTTCTTCCTAAGGTCATCCGACAAACATTTTTCTGTTATTTGTTCCATTATGTGTTCTTCTACAGCTGTAAACTGACATTTAGTTGCCTGATGTCTTAATCTTATTAGGAATTTTTCAAATTTCTCCTGTGGTTCTTGCTTAATAAGTCGAAATATATGCCGATCGAATCCTTTGCTTTGTTTACTCATCTAGTTTTTGAATTGCAATTTCGAATACCTTTCCGCCGTTAGTATTGTCTGGCGTTACATTCGCTCCGGGTATATTGTAGAAAACTTCTTGTAATTCCAAGTCCACGAAATTAAGCAAGTATGCTCTTTTCTTCACTTCTGTGTCAATGCCAGCTGCTACCCAAATATTTGTATAAACTGCGTTTCCATCGTTCCCACCTAACTGCAACAGACCCTATTTCGCCTTCACATTCGAATTTGTCAAGTGTAAACATAGCCATTTTGTTTACCCGTAAACAATGGAACATCTACGGTTACGCAATTTAATGCAATAAGTTCTCGTATATATTACAGGTCCACAAAAGTTCCACTAGGTTATTATCGCTTTCAAAGCTAAATCAACTTTTTTTTTTTCCACCCGCAATTTGATGCCGAATTACTCGTATCGCAATTTAATGACACCGAGCTTCGCAATTTAATGCCACCGAGCTTCGCAATTTAATGCCACCGAGCTTCGCAATTTAATGCCACCGAGCTTCGCAATTTAATGCTACCTATGTCCGCAATTTAATACTACCTAATTTCGCAATTTAATGCATAACATATCGCAATTTAATGCTACCTAGGTCCGCAATTTAATGCATATGTTATTATCGCAATTTAATGCCGAAAATCGATATAAAATTCTCTAGCCTTGCACTGACTATTGAAACATTAGTTTAACCATTAATTAATAATGTAAACCATTTAATTCATTTAAGTAATCTTGCATCTTAATTAACTTTATCACCTTTAATAAAAACAAGACTGCAAATTGTATCTACTAATACGTTGAGACGTAAATTATGTACCTATATATATTTTTTTATAATTATGTAACTAATTACTATCGATACTCATTATCTTGCAGATAAATTTTAGTGTTATTATGCAATTTATTAATCGAGGCGACCTGTTTCCTCCCTTTCCTTTAAAAAAAAATATCAAAAGTACTTATCGTTTTTTCCTCGTCGCCAAAATGTAGTAACTGAGGAATACCTAATGAAATAATAGTGTGTAAATATCGGCTCGATAATCTCACTTATCCACGTCTTCACTCCACCGAGCCCCGAGCACAACTGCCCGACACACCGGCCTCGACTCCCCGACCTAGACTTCCCCCTCCGTCGTTCATCCCCTCTCCGTACTTTGCGTGGGGTGTAGATCCGAGACGACAGTTGTCTTGAATGTGTGTGTTAGTATGAATGTAAGTTTGTATGTATTATTTGCCTGTATGCTACAATGAGTATACTTCTATGTAGAGGTGTAACATGAAGAAAATAAAATTTTAAATTAAACGTCTAAAAAAAAGTATCTTATCGAAATAGCATTAATAATTAACAATTTAAAAGGTACACAGGACTCTTTCTAAGAACGCGTGTCAAGCGCTTGTTCTGACCTTCCGAGGGGACCACTCTCTGTGAACACTGTTAAGCCGGCTGGCATGTGACGCCATGACTGTAAATATGTAAACAATAAACCAATCTGATTCACATTTTGAACTGATAAGGCAGTTAATAATGGAGTGGTGAAGTGGGTGCCCGGATGCCACGTCTTCTATTTGTTTTACAATTGTGTTTCATTTGTCAATCAAGTACATTAAAGTAAGTACTAAAAATAACAATGAACAAAAGTTCATTTAACGATCAACTTTAGGCTTAAATTGCTGTAAACCGCATAAAAAAGTAACATCTCCGGGGTGGAAATTTGTGATTCTTCAATCCTTATTACAGGATTTACTATGTGGTAATGTTACACCACATCGTCTATCCTTAGATTAGTTATTTTTTTGTCTTTGAACCCACGATCTTTCACCCTCCACTTCACCTGCCTGCTATTAATTTAGGTGGTTGAGCAATGTGACCAAAGTAGCCGACTATGGTTTTTAGCAAATAGTAGAGAGTCCCGTGCTGACACGAAGCTGTACCAGGACTGTTTCTGTTTATTTTCATGGCCGGAGGCGTGCACAGAGTTTTGACATTTGAAACAATACAGAAATTATCTTTTATGAAATCGTTCTTTTAGTCGTGAATCGCACTTTAGTGCTTTTGAGCATATAAGTACATTTCTCAAAATATATTTCCGTTTCTCAGCTTTTATGTATATATGAAATGCACGCCACTGCTCACGGCGGTCCATTATAAATGAAACATCCACCTCCGACAGTACCCCTTCACGTCAACATAAGTTTCACACGCAAACAGAATGCTAACTTTTAAGCATTTTTTGTTCATGATAATTACATTTTGCTCATTAATTAATCAGTACCATCTATCCCATTGTTCAAACACTGAGACACAATTGAATATCTATTTGATTATTATTAGCATTAATAAGTCGGGGAGCGGACCGCGGCGCGCGTCCCCCCGGAAGGCCGGCCCTGCGACAAATGTGCGACTTCTTTCTAAAACTACTGCAATACCACGAGGGTTACTCTTACGTCTAATATGTAATCATACTATCAATGCCGACCAACCAATGCCTAGAGAAACGTACACGGGAGCGTCCAACGCGACCGGCGCACGCTTAACTGCACGCTATGTCGAACATAGCATACCAACGCTATCTGTCAACCGCAAATCGTCGATAGAGCGTCAAAAACGTTTTTAAACATTTAGACATGTCCTAGAATGTCAAAATTTCAAAAACTTACACACGTTTTATCAGTTTTGAAAAAATAATGTTACAAAACTAGCATGCAGTTACGTATATCGGTCAATAAAAAATCCTATAAATCCTAGAATCACTAACGACGAAATAATCTAGACACTACATTTAATACAACTAAAACTTACAATAGTAGCTGCGATTTGTTTGTATCACAGGAAACATAGTATCCGAAAATATAAAAAAAAACACTCCATTGATATAAAAAGAAACACAAATAGACGAAAGTGTGTTATAAAGCGCTCTAAGAAAATTAGAAAAAGAGTTTAAGTGACACATAGTATTTGTAAGTTAAACTCTTTTTACTACGATCACTTCAATTCGTATAAAAAAATAGATCTTGATTTATATTTTCAATTCACTCTCGTATTTTGAACAAATGCCGATAGATACACAACTTTGCATTTCTAAGGGATTTGTTTTTAATTTTAAATTATACCAATGGCGTTTATACACCTAAACGTTTGTATATATACATAGATATAAAAAATCGTATTATGCGCACAGATAATTATAATAATATTAATAAACGGAATCACACCAAAACTTTTTTAATCACTACGTAGGTACTTGGTAACGTAAAAATATCACTACACCTTTCAAATCCATTTTCCGTTGTTACTGTAATAAATGCGCGAATTGATATAAGTCGATTATAAACGATCGTTCTAGAAAAATAATGTTTTAACTGACATACAACATACGTGTACATGCCACTGACGCCATTATTAATCAAATGACTTCAGTTGTGAATTAAAACGACTTGTTTACTTGTTCATACTTTAAACACACATTTTTAAACCTTATTATAGTCGATTACAATCTAAGAGGTAGGTTCGGGGAAATTACCCTAACACACAGACAAACGTACAGGCTTTGAAACCTTATAACATTCAAAGAAAGATACGAACAACTTTTATACTCAGTTACACTTTCAACTATACTTAGTTCCAATTTATAAGAAGATTCCAACATTATTTTTAACTAATTTCGACTATTATAACAATTATATTCACTTTTGTATAAGGCAATATAATATATAATATGTAGTATATAGTATATGGTATATAATTTTCTTGTTTCCGAAAGAGACTAATACATATTTTTTGTTACGTTCGCTATGACTTTTAATAACAAGTTACGATACAAACAGGTTTCACAACTTTAAAATGTTTTCGATTCCATTATCTTGTCTGAAACCTTAAGGCCGAAATCTGTAACGCACGCGTAGCGTCACACTTAAAATACAGTTAAATCGAGACTTGTCTTATGTCTTAAGGCAGAGGTAAGGCTCGCTTTATAGATGCCGGCTTAAGACTCGGAAATCTCTGATGATTTTGATAAGTAACATAGTTAAACTTTAACAGTAAACAGGGTGCTTTTCTCACGTTTGTCCTAAAACGGAAGAATTTCAGTAAAAGTTCTATGACACAACCATGGTTTTGATACTTCTGCCTGATCAGCGACAATGAAACGCTTCTATCTTTCGTGGCCAATATAATTTATCATTTTAAATCCAAGTAACCTTTTTTTTATCGATTTTTTTATGAACCCTGATTCTCTATGACGTTTTTTTTTACACCACTACAAGCAAGGCCCTGGCTGCCATCTCACCGGAGTATATTAAGGTCTTCATCCTAATAGTTTTCTATGCGACTTCGTACCGGAATACTAATTCGCTAGGCGGCCCATTTTTGTCGGTAGTCATGGCTAAAGCCTTCACCAGACCAAAGAAAATTTCGAGATGGTATCGAATATTGTGTCAAATAAGACACACGCCTGCTTCTGCGGTACTCCTTCTGGACTGCCAAGTTAAACGTCATAGCGGAAAAGGGCCCCGATATCGGATTAAATACAAATAGATTAAGAAGATGCAATGCTTTGTCTCAATTTTCTTAAATAATCCATGTAAGCGCATCTCGCGTCTGCTTAATCTGAGGCCGTGATGATCAGTAGCGGTTTGACACCGCGGCAGTTATTTCTGATGGATGTAAATGTAACATTTTCCTTACGCACTAAATTAGCAACTCTTTAACGACTAAAGCCTAGAATCTCTGAAAACGAATCAACAACATATGTCTGTGTCTGTCTGTGTGTTTGCAGGCATTCACTTAGGTCAAATTGCAATTACTTACGTTCCAACTGGTCAGGTGCCTACACGTTCCAACATTATTAATAATAATAATTAAGACTGTCCAACACATGGAAATATCGGTTACCGATCTAAATTTGGAATATGCAATTGCTATGTCTAAAAGTGCTCGTTATGTCAGTCGCCTCCGACCAACACTGTCATTCGTAGAGACATAATTATACATAACGTGTTATATATAGCGCAACTTTGAACAGGTACCATACATCTGATTTTCTATTACATTTCATTACATCGAACTGATTATCAATACCAATATATACACATATAACGCTCTACTCACTAGGACACCAGTGGTGGCGCAACCAGTCGCGCAAGCAACCAACAAAACGTATCTAGCTCTATGGCGTGTACCTATTATTACCTGCCCCCCTATTCGGTAACTTTTTTACCGTTGCGTAAGTGGTGGCGATCTTCCACTTCACTTTAGTATCCAACTAGTTCTTGTAAAACTTTTCGTTTTGTATGATGACGAACTGTTGACAACTCGTCAGAGATCGGTTGCACAACCGGTTGAGGGTGATTAGGTAAATCTTTGCAGTTGCGTCTATTGCTTGAACGAATACTAATTTTAATTTATTAACAACAGTAATATTGAGAAGCTATTATTAATCTTAATACGAATATACACGGCGGTCGCCATTGTATTGCTGTCAAGGAAGCATATTATATATAAGACCAATATGCTGGTACGAATGCACTTTCCATTTCATTAATTGACGAAGGGCACAAGTCTGCTATTACTATTGCGTCTAAGAAATACAATCGACACAAAAAAATATATTAACATTACAATACAATAAATTGTACAATATCAAAAATACGATGCCCGAAGCAAGCGATACTGCTCATTCTTGCGGCTTAAATTTCGATCGAGTTCCGCGAGGCTTTCACGTAAGAGTTATTCAATAAAAATATGCTATGCTCTGCTATTTGCGAAACAAATTTCTTATATTATTTATTGCATGAAATATCTCAACTTAAATTTAAGTTTACATCTATATTGCTTACTTTTACGTTTTTAATAAATATATTTATTTATATAACATATGACATTGACCGCCTACTGAAATACAAGGTAATAGAAGACTTGGCCCTCAGAGTGCCACAAAGCTCGTGCGCAGCGATGTAACGCGCACGCACGTCTCTTGTTCGGGACACCACGACTGGTGGCACCGCCATGGCGTCCCAGTGAGGTATTGCGTACACAGGGACACCCAACCAGTTCGAAGTGTCAACATATATGCGGGTTAAAACCCTACTGGAGGTCTGAAATAGCGTTCTTGTATAGATAATAGTATTTCTTTTAGCTAATAAATGAATTCTATTTGGAGTTTCGTCGATATTGGACCCATACATTTAAGACTGCGATGGTAACGACAAATTGTTTTTTGAAGATGTGTCATATTTGACGTCAACAGTTGCAGCAATATGTTACGATTTGATTGCCGCACCGGGTTCGGAGCCAGCAATCGTCTTGGTATATAGAATATCCGTCATAAGTTTGGGTCGGAGGCTAACCGCTCAACTGCTGTTCAAACCTCGCGAACTGAACAATCATATTAAAGTATTGTGCGAACATTATCGATATCGATAAAAAAATGTTTCATTGATATATATACCTATTGACATTTCCATATAAACGTGTTTCATTTTTCAGTTTTGCTTGTCAAATTATTATTATTAAGCCTACATATAGATTTTTCACATTATTCAAATTCTGTTATTAATACTATTTTATAAGCTTATTTTTTGTCGTTTTTTTTGTATATTTTTCGTTATATGTTAAAGGGTTCTCTTTCAAAATTAAATAACAGTAACCTGTATCAAAATAACTATAGCAAGATATTTTTTTGTCTAAACGCTACTTCTTTGATCATTATCAATAGAAACCTTTTATTTGTGTTAGAAATACATATAAAAAATTAATAATGCTAACGATGCGTATTATTTACATTTTGTTTCATGCGTCGCGGAACTATGTACAATAAATGTATATATGTAGCAGTAATGCCCTTACCACTTCAACTCCAGGTGACCAGTGCGGCGAGTGAGAGAGCGAGACGTTCGCCGCGCCGCTCCCACAGTTGCGACACCGGTTACACTTGTGTCGCAGTCAGCGGCGAGATTTGAACAACAGCACAATGTGGTATGTAAAAAGACCTTACAGTTTGTAGTGGTCGACTATTGGTATGTTCGAGAGAGTCTTCTTGATGCGGAGAGCTGTCAGCCGCGCCGCAGGGTTCTGGTACCAGCACTCCTTCATCACTTTCGACACAGCTGACAGCACCTGTTCAGTGAATAGAAAAGAAAACTATAGTTGCATACTGTATTAAATTTTTAAAACTCGTCAAAAATTTTAACAAATTTAAGAATATAATTTGCTAAACTGTGTCCGCTCAACTTTCATCGTCAATTCCCTGAGGCCAGTCAAAGGTTTACAAGGAGAGTGCCATATTCTTGATGTATCGGGAGGGACGGGGACAGATGGTCAAAAACTATAGAGGTCCAGCTGTTGGAGGCGCAATAGTTACCGGGTCGGAGTGCCAGCGGTTGGGCAGCACGGGCCGGCGGCGCTCCACGCACACCACCCGCCGCATGTCGTCGAGCGAGGGGTCCGGCGGCACGCATTCGTAGTAGGGCAGCTGGTAGTCGTCCGGCAGCGACCCGCAGCGCCGCGCCGTCTCCCACAGCACCAGCCCCAGCGAGTACACGTCGGAGCGCTTGTACGGATCGAACTGGCGCGAGTCCATGCTTTCGTCCAGCACCTGCGGGACACCACACACATCATCATCATGATCATGATCAACCCATTACCGGCTCACTGCAGAGCATGGGTCTCCTCTCAATATGAGAAGGGTTTGGCCATAGTCCACCACGCTGGCCGTATGCGGATTGGCAGACTTCACACGCCTTTGAGAACATTATGGAGAACTCTCAGGCGTGCAGGTTTCACTCTCACGATGTTTTCCTTCACCGTTAAAGCAAGTGATATTTTAAGTTTAGCACCACACACACCAGTCACCATCTTGTTCTACACAAATTTGTAATTGACCGCTCTGAGAACGCTCTTCTATACATCAGTTTCGAAACCGGCCTGACAGACCTGTCAATTCAGCTACGTTAATAGATCATTCAGATCAACAGAATCGGTACCAATATACTACCACAACTAGCGATCGGCTCAATCCTTTAATCAGGTCAGATGGTGCAGTGATGATGGTGGTAGAGATCGAAGCTGTTGGGAGAGATGCTTTCAAATTGGAAACAATACTGCTGGGACACCGTCCAAAAGCAATAGCTCGATGGTATTCTTGGATAATAAACAGTGGCTAGCAACCCTGGAGTTAACTCATTGGAGCACTCATAAAAAATGATGCTACCACAGTATGTTTAAGCTGTCAGCAGTGAAAGCAAGTGGCGCAAACTCACCTCGGGCGCCATGTAGCGTTTGGTGCCCACGCGGTTGGTGGACGGCACGTCCACACTGTCGTTGGCCACGTTGTGCCGCACTGCCAGCCCGAGATCACCAATGACACACGTCAAGTTGCTCTTCACAAGTATGTTCTTGGACTTCAGGTCACGATGGGCTATAGCCGGCTTACCTGTACGAGTAAAGTTGTCATTTAACACACGACGTACGGACAAATAACATTTTCAAGATCTGATTATTCAATGCCCTATGACATTGGTGGTACATAATGGCATGATGGCCGGTAACTTTTATAGCTTGTAGTACAATGGTGCCAATTCTGTTGTATCCTAAACAATTATTCCGTAGTTGTGCATGATCGGCTTCGTAGCCCTTTCCAGCAAAGACTTGGATTTAACCGGGTTAGCACCACTGTGAGACGGTGTTAGCAAAGAGAATGCCCGGCTGATGAAGCCGTGGTCTTCTCTTCAAACAAGATGCGTTTAGAATCATCTGCATCAGTTATCTAAGCCGTTATTAACATAAGTAGTCATATAACAACACAATGGAAATAATATTTATAAACGCAAAAGCAATTCAAGGATTGTACTATCAAACAATATTTGGCTAGCAAAATTCTTAATCATCTTTTAATGTTTATTTTTGTTTTTGTAACATTTAACATGAAGGGTGGTTTAATAACATATTGTTTGGTAGTGGTTAGTTTGTTTATTAAATGTTTATGTATTGTTTTATCCAATCTCAGGATCCCACCAGAAACCAGCGCTGCAGCTTACAATGAGAGGGCTACCTTAGGGCTTTGGTCGTTCATTATCAGCATCAGATAAATGAGATGAATGATAAAGATTTAAATGAGAAATAATAATAATAAATTGCGTCAAATAATATTATTTATTGTGTTTTTAGGTATTGTACCAATTTTTTTTTTCTCTCTTTCTCTTCTTTTATATGCAAAATAAATTAATGATAATTCAGATCCTGATTGAAAACACGCACAGTTCGCCATTAAACGACAACAAAAAGAAAACCTTCGCAATTCGAGTATGAAATAGTTAGCACAGCATTTTGCATTACGACAGTACATAAATTAATTTTACATCGCGGGCAAACAAGCAGACGTGTCACTCAATGTCAAGGGATCACGGTCGCCTAATAACATCTGCAGCATCAGAGGAGCTACTGCACGAACCACCTTCACGATTCACGCATGCCTTTGAGAAATGTATATAGAACTCTCAGGCGTGCAGGTTTTCTTACAATTTAATCGTTCTACGTCAAAAGTAAGTGATATTAATTTAAATATTATATATAGAAAAAAGAAGTGCGTGCCGGGGAGCGCACTCGGTCCTCTCAAAAGGACGATTAACTTAAATTAAGTGAACGCCGTTGTCACGTTAGTTGACTTGCCAAACGGCTCGAGACAAAGGTACGTTGACCTTAGAAAAAAGCGAAGACTAACGAACAAAATTATAAATACCAGTAAAGAATAAAAATAAATAGTTTTTAATTTACAAATCTATGTAACACCATATACAAGACATACATGGTTTATTTATCTAGCTCAATTTATTGGTATCCATATATTTTTGACTATGGAAGTTTAAAAACACGTAGCATCAAAATACCATAAAAGTTTATTAAGGCAAACAACAAATCATATTTTTTTATAATTGTTCTAGATAAATTAAAATGTTTCTCGCAATAAAACAAAATTTAAAAATTCATATCTTAGCAGCATAGCAACACACGAGTTAGGATACCGGCAAGCAGCAAGCAAAGTTGGACGTCCTGGGTTCGATTCCCGGCTTTAGTCTGGTTCGGTGGGAGGCTAGTTACCACCCTACCGTTAAAGACGTGTCGCCAAGCGACTTAGCGTTGCGACACTATGTCGCGCAGAAACCAAAGGGTTACCGTCGCTTACGATCAGGTGAGATTGCCCTCAAGGGCTAACTTTCAGTGTATAAAAACAAAGTGCAACATTCGGCGCCGCATTAACATTTGGGGAGTTGGCGACCATAACGTTATTGTCACGCTTTTGGACAACATACGTTGTTTTTTTTTTTTTATTTGAACGATTTTGGACCAATGAACTCAAATCCGAACTCATTTCCGAGTGAACTGCATAAAACATGAATTTTTAAATCAATTTTATATTGAGTCAAAAATTCATGATTTCGATGAAAACTGTATAATATCATTCAATTATTTTCTCTTCCTGTAAAATTTAAATTTTTGTCACTACACAGTTTTGTTCGCCAGCTCCTCTATCACAAATAAATACATTTGATTGTAAATGGTGTTTCATAATAATGATTCACATTTTTTTAAATTGTCATTTAGCGGTTTTGCGATACTTTATACCGAACAGTAACTGTATGAAAAGACAGTGCGGGTTCCAATATCAATCATTACAATATAATTTGTATTGCAAAGAAACTAAAAACAATCGAGGGCTAACAAAATATAATGATTGTAATAAACGTTTGCAACCCTTGATTAAACGAGCGTGGGGTCAACGTATCTTGGCCTCAATCCGCTTAGCACGCACTATAACATACTTTAAGATAATGCAATCGGAAACCATCATAGGCCTCTCTCACTCGAGATGGTTCGAGAGCATAGACCTGACACGTCACTCCATTATGGCTTGGTGAGCTTCAATGAATGTCATCATATGTATGTGAACCAGGACCCTCCGATTAATATCCTCCTGGTAAAGAGTTGGCACCGCAATTTGATATTCAAAACGACAGTTAGGATTGTATACTAATTGTACCCTCAGAATAGGCTTGTAAAAAAGATGAAAATTAATATTTTGCCCAACCGAATAACATAAAAACACCGTAGGGTATGAATTAAGACCCTAATTCTTCATGCAAAATTCTACATGACTTATATAAATTAGTGCTTTTTTGAGAACGCATTATATGGGTATACCTATAAACCATAAAGGGTGTAATGAACTCAAGAAACTGTTTACCCGGAAAGGTGTGTCTATCCACCTTGAACTGTTTGAGGGTGGTTAAAGGGAATAACCCCATTCGATATATAATACGCCTGCCGACCAGGCGCCAGCGAGCGGTCGATACGCGGTTGTCAGGGCACCACCTCAGATTACAAAAAATTATAAGTCCCTTTGATCGGAATATTTGATTAAGAATTCTGTTATCTTCTTTATGAATAAAATTTTTTGTTTGAAGCGTGTTTCTAACGCAATACGCAAAACTCACTGCAGTGCTGCCGACCAAATTTGCCTACTTTTTTTTTAAATTAAGTTTGAGTAAGAGGTATAAAACAAATGTTTAAGGAAAAAAAATCTATATATTCATTATCAATTTCAAACAGTTCTTAGCATAGCAACATTATAAATTCGAAAGTAACTCTGTTACCTTATCACGCACACATCGCTTAACAAATTACGATAAAATTTTGCAAGGAGATATTGTATCTCGGAGACGGTCACGGAACACTTTTTATCCTAGTATAGTAACAAAGTCGACAGCATCATCTCTTTTAAACCGCCGTCAAAACGATATCGATATAGCCTTATTAATAATGGAGAAATTAATATTATTTAACGTAACGTGAAGCAGTGATAGCCCAGTGAAGCGGTGATAGCCCAGTGGTTAGGGCGTCAGCCTTCTAATCAGAGGTTGGCGGTTCGAATCCAGGGACCCACCTCTAACTTTTCGGAGTTATGTGCGTTTTTAAACAATTAAAATATCACTTGCTTCAACGGTGAAGGAACACATCGTGAGGAAACCTGCACGCCTGAGAGTTCTCCATAATGTTCTCAAAGGCGTGTGAAGTCTGCCAATTCGCACATGGCCAGCGTGGTGGACTATGGCCAAACCCTTCTCATAGTGAGAGGAGACCCGTGCTCTGTAGTGAGCCGGTAATGGGTTGATCATGATGATGATGATGATGAGATTATATATGTGTATAGTTTTGTATGAATGATGATAGATGTCTCAATCGTGTATAGACATAGAGGCCTTAGAACTATGAGTGATCCGTTAACCCATTACACCTAAAAAACAAACACAGCTTTAATGGTTGCCACCGCGTAGTTACTTTTCTAAAAGTATTCGTGTGTAAGAAAACATAAGTGTAACAGAATCGCAAATACTTTTCAGCCGCATTGGCATATAACCCTCTCTCCAACTAGCTACTCCTTTAACATCAGCTCTGGTTAATCCGCCTACCTTTAGTGCCAACGATGTCCATGTGGAGATGCGCCAGCCCCGTGGCGATAGACAGCGCCATCTTGACCAGCGTGTTTGCGTCGATGGTGCGCGCGCTCAGGAAGTCGAACAACGAGCCGTTCCCGTGAAAGTCAGTGATCAGCCAAAGCTGGGTCCACGTGCCGTTATCTGGATATAATTCATTTCTCATTAAAGAAACTTTATTCTTCATTCAATAGCTAAGTAAAAGAAAGGTCATATCTTGTCGACATTTTAAATGAATGGTGCGTTTAACCTTTATTATCAGCAGCGATGAACCCCAGAATGTTTTCGTGGCGCAGCATCACCGTCTGGTAAATCTCGGCCTCTCGAAACCACGAGCATTCCTCTCGCGAGGAGAAGATCTTAACGGCCACGTTCTCGCCGCGCCACCGACCGCGCCACACCTCGCCGAATCTACCCTTGCCTATGATGTCGACGAGCTGGATTTGGCGCGCTATCGACCGTTGCACCAACAGTGGGAGTCCTGAAATAACGAAATTAGCCTTAGCTGTTGTCGTTTTATTAATCAGACATAACTCATCATCATCAGACGATTTACTTTTTGGAATTAAAACCTTTTCTCAGCAAATTTTTTTTCATTTAAAGTAACGGTGCTACCCTTAGCACGACAAAATTCAATACATCATCTAAAGATAGGAAGAAAAATAAATATTATCGTTCCAGCACTTAGAATAAGTATTCGTATTAGTATTAGTTTTAGTATTAGCATTAGTTTTAGTATTATTTAATAATTGGTAATATCGTTTTTTCTTTGTCTTGTTTTTTATTTTTTTATTATTTCTGATCTTTTGTGATTATTCATATGTATATAGGTGATCGCGTCCGTGATGCTACCAGTATTCAGGCTCCCACTGAAAACCAGCGCTGCGGCTTGCCGCAGCTGACGCTGAGTGGCTTGCCTTTATGTGGTCATGTCAACCATATGTATGTATGGTAGAGATAGTATGTATATCAAATTATGACTAAATAAAAAACTTTTTCTTTCTTTCAAGATTCCGGCCGTACATTGCATCGTGGTTCGATTTGAGGCGGTGTCAAATGCTAAACTATAACCCCATTACCTGAGCTGCACGAACTCTTGGTTCGCTTGGTACTCACCAGAGCCGGATCCTGAGGTAGTGAGCTCGATCATGTCCCGTATTGTGGCAGTCATCATGGAGTGGCGGGTTTCGCAGCAGGACTCCTCCGGCGCGAACAGGGAGCGCGACTCTCGCTTGAGGACTTTGGGCGAGCGCCGCGCCCACCAGAGGCTGATGGCGGCACAGACTCCCAGCACCATGAGACCCATGATCCACGGCAACACTTGCCATGCCGTCGCCGAGGAGCCCGGGTCTTTACAATGTCACCAGGTTACATTATATATGAAAATGAATCAGGGGTTCCCAAGGAAATAAGCTCGACGAAAAAGTTAATTGCGCCGTGCTTGTTTACTTGAAAACCTCGAGGCAAGCTTACACAAGCTGAGTTTTGGTTTTACGATTAAAATCGTAGCCGCCATATTACTACGGTTTTCCACTAAGTGATTGTTTCTAAGTAATGGCTAAATAGCGGCGCATTCAAAATAAGCTTGTGTAAGTAGCCCAGCTTTGAAGAAGCATATAATAAGAACCAGCACACCAGAAGACCAAAGCAGGTTTGGTTTTTATACAAAATAAAATTTGATGAATTTAAATATTGGTGAGTAAGGAAGTATCTAAATCCCATTTGCATTTTGAAAAACCTCAAATAAATTACAATGAGAGTACAAGTTACAGAGAAATGTTTGAACTTACGTCGTGATTCTAATAATTTACGCGCACGCATCGTAGCAGCCACTGGAAGCTACGAGCTTGAACATTTACGTCCGCCCAATAAGTTTATGTACCGCATAAAATAAAATGTATAGTTTTTCGAAGCCACAACTATAAGCACGAATAACGAAAGGGTAACATTACGATTTCTTTTGTCAAAAACCCTAAAAATTTTCAGATACATTACAACGAATTAAAGAAAAAAAAAAAACGCCAAAGTTAGCTCAACGAAGGCAATGGATATAGCAGACGGTTGCTACAAGACTGTGCGAAATAATAAGCATTTCGCTTATTTATAGGTCGCTCGCGCCGCTATTGCGTTTGGTCCGTACATCCATCATGTGTGCGCCTGGACCCGATACATAGCCCCAAGGTTGGAATAAATAAGGTATTCAAAACGAAGTGTTGACGACGAATTGAGTCTATACATTGCATAAAGTGGCAATTTCCATTCCTGTAAAAAAATATCTGGTGTTTTTTTTTATCTACTTCTACTAAGTTTTTTTTTTTTTATCCACTACAAGTTAGCCATTGATGGCAATCTCACCTTATGGTAAGTGATGATGCAGTCTAAGATGGTAGCGGGCTAACCTGTTAGGGGTATGGTAAAGCCATACCTCTAATTGGTTTCTACACGACATCGTGCCGGAACGCTAAATCGCTTGGCGACACGTCATCGTTCATTCATCGGTAGGGTGGTAACTAGCCACGGCCGCAGCCTCCCACCAGACAAACCACACCAGTACATCAAGAATCAAAGTAACTAAAGTTTATCACCGCGTTACGAAATTATTAATCATCCTGCATAGTCTACTACATAAGAGTAGTGGACATTTTATTGAAAATAAATGAAGTGGATGTAATCCAACCATAATTTGATGGTCTAAACTTAAGTCAGTATTAGAATATGGCAAGGTAATATGAATCTTTAATCTTGCGTGCTGGTCTGATTCAAATCGATAACACACTAATTCGTAAAATAAGTCTATAATTCGAATTGATTGAACTCCGGACTACCCATTATAAGTGAATATTTTATAATACGCATAATAGCACCACGGCATTCACTGGAAACATGAATGTTTTATTAACAGTGCAGTTACTTTAACAATTCTCGGTGTCCGTTCAAACAACTTCGATTGAATAAACCGAGAATCGATATGTATAATGGGTAACTTATTGGCCGGCTCCATGAAATTTAGGGAGCTGAAATGTGGTGCACACGTCTCTGATATCCTAGTGTAACATCGAAACTTTTGACCAACGTCGGACACCTCATACAATAAGTGCCCATGACAGGATGTTGTGTTGACGTCGTTGCACGGACCATTAAGTGATCTGCGGGCTCACAGACAGAGCTTCTCTTGGGAGACTTATTTTTATTTTGTTCAGACATCGCCTTACGCCAACACATACAACTACTTGGGCTTCGATATATGTATTGCATTTCTATAATTTCACGTCTGACATCGATTTGTTTGTTTTCTCTTTATAAGAAATGTAGTTTTAGTAACATAGCAATAACTAAAAATGTTTAAAGAACTTTAAACAGGCTTATTGTAAAGGCTGGCTTATCGGTTTAAGCGCCGGCGGTCTTTTCTGTACATCGTTTATTAAGTCAAGAAGTCGCGGTATTGATTCAGAGGAATAGACAGAATTTACAGATTTAAATGTATTATAATTTTATAATTAACATATACCTACTACAAATACTAAGAACATGTAAATTGAAGCATTTGTGACGGGATTCTACCCGTGTTCTGCAACGACCACGCGGTTACCATTGTACATTAAATGAAACGCCCACAAACATCGATTTTTATAAACTAATTAAACTACGTGCAAGTTAAGAAAATAAATTGTAATAGCTAAAATAACATAAAGCATAACAAAGTCCAACATTCAGATATGAAATCATGTGCAAAGCCTCACAAAAGCTTATAATTTACGAGCGAGGGCGGCAGGGTGTGTGGCACCCAATCGACATGCACCAGCTCGGGAGCAAGCGTCAGCAAATTACCTGACCTTTCCGACAAAGCTATATCTAAGGGCCTCTAAACTCAACAAATTAAAGAAAAACTCATACTGGACAGATTTGTGAAATTATGAAAAAATTACATAAACGATAAAACAGAAAACAAACTTTGCCGAAAATTTGCCATATTTAGACACACCCTGCGGCCGGCACCCGTCATACTCCGGCCACGAGTTAATAGCATTGCATTCAAACCTGTGCCAGCCCGTCTCATAGCTAAAATCCAAGTCACTTAAAATTAACATCACGGTCCAATCCATTCCATCAAACAACATAAGATGCAAGGCAGGCAAATGTGCACCTTACGAATACTGGTTAAGATTCAACTTATTTATTATGTTAGAACCCTCGTACTCACCGTTTAATTACGAGTATCGGCCCCCTCAGTACGAATTTGCACACGCGGGCGGTTTGCGAATACCGAAATTTTATCCCTCATTTTATTCATCATATCTTATGATCCGGTTAACTCGGTTCCACCTACATTTAATTTGAATATAACTGTTAACACGTGAACTTTATTCTGGGTGTTTCTGGATTTTCCTGATGTTAAAATTTACTATATCACTCCGCATTTTTTTATACACCACAAGTCAGCCCTTGACGAAATCTCACCTGATGGTAAGTGGTGATGTGGTCTAAGATGGTGGAGGGCTAACCTGTTAGGGGTGTGGTAAGCCCATACTCCTAATAGGTTTCTACGCGACATCGTTCCGAAACGCTAAATCGCTTGGCGACACGTCTTTGTATGGTAACTAGCCACGGTCGAAGCTTCCCACCAGACCAGACTCGAGCCAGAAATCGAACCCAGGACCTCCAACTTTAAAATGCAACAGAGCACTCGTTGCGCCACGTAGGTCGTCCAATGTATGTAAGTATGTTGCTTTTTGCATGAGAGAAAAACATGCGAAGCAATTGATTTAAATACAGAAATAGATAAATCTTGGTGGATTGACGTCGCCGATATTGGCCTGGCCGCACGGCTGATGTTGGCCTATTGGATATCCCATATTCCGTACATATAAAACATTTAGGCCGGCCTGTCTGTCAAAATTAACGCTGAAGTAGAACAAAAAAATCTCTGTGAAGATATGCAGCCTCGAGTAGGATCTCGATTACACGACTCCACTTGTAAAAGGAGCGTTGTTTCCTTCTATTTTAAACGTTCAAAATTTCGATACTCGAAAAACGCCGACGCTTGCCAAATCTATTAGCTCATGCTAAGGACGCTGATAACCCCTGGTCCGGCAGAAAATGGCCGACTGTTATAATACATGCGATTATTGACACGTCATAGAAACGTCATGCAACAGTAAGAAGGTACCGGCTGATGATCACTTACGCTACTCCCCTCGATGACTCCGTTACGTCACTTCAACACTTTATTACCACATACATAGTATAAAGCAGAAAATGCCAGGCCGCCGCGATCTGGTTCAAAACGCTAAATCTCAAAAACTGCTGAACGAATGCGTTCTATTTCATTTATCACCGATTGATAAAGGTACAATATGATTCCTTTTATTATATTTCACTCCGCCCTTAATTTTGATTAACCTATTTGAGCATTTTTAGACATGTAATCTGTTGATTTCTAGTCACTTTATCGGAAGACAGACTATACTAAATATATTTATGGAGCTGTTGCCTGCAATGAAAAACTCATGTAAAAATATTTTGAAAAATATGATATCTGAATCTGGTAGGTAGCCCATAGCGTTAAATCGGAACTACACGTCCGCAAAAAAAAAACGAGTGAATTTTTACATATCGACGGAAAAATGGGGTAGAATTTAGTCGTAGAGCCATAAAACGCCACGATGACCTTCCTTCCCGAGCCAGTTGAAAATATGATATTTCTGTTATTGTAAGTATGACCTAATTCATAATTATCATTTCCCTTTGATATCATTATAAACGATTACTAGTTTATCAATTTAGTTTAGTCACGGGCCACGGCACATAATAAAGACTAAAAATACACCATTAAAATAATACCTGTATAATATATTTTCATACATAAAAGTCTCGAGAGAATACAGCTAATGACTAAACAGCGGGCTGGGATCTATTTTCAGACCATTAATTTTGTTCAGATAGTTAATTTAAGGCCGCATGGAAAGGTTGATTTGTTCGTGGGAGTTCAACGTTTTTTTATATGATTTGTAAATAGCTTTAGGCGACTCTGAGTGATGCTAATGCCGAGTAACCGAAACATTAGGGGTTTAAATACAGATTGTGATAAAACGGGTACACGTGTCATGTCGGTCACTTAAATAAAACTTCGTACGAACAAAACCACCGAACAAAACAGTGATTTGCTTAAAGTTTTTTTCCAAAACCAGGAATTTGCAAATATAATAAGCAGAAAATACAGGAGCGAATTTTGTTTAATGTAACTGTCGACGGCTCTAACCTTCGCAGCTTCTGACCTCATAGTCTCCTTCAGGTAATACATTTATGAATTCGCATAGATTACCGAGAAGTGTATACAAGTCTAATATGATGAAAAACTATGTTGCTTTTTGCATCTGTGACAGGAAAATGGGGGGAACCAGACATTTTTGTTATATTTCAGGAAAACTTACTAAAAATGGAATATTCTAGTTGATTGCCCACTGGTATACACATCACAAAATACACAGACAAAGTGCGATTTCAACAAAGAATAGATCTCGTTTCTATCAACATGATTGATCAGAACTATTCAAGTTTAAACGCACCGGAAGACTTGAAATTAAAGTTTGTTCATGCTTAGTAAAGCCTGTTGAGCATCTTCTCAGCAGTATTGTGATTTGTACGGTAGAAGTGGTACCATCATCGGCCGGATGAAAATCCAATGGTTACATATTCGCTCTCTCATGTGAGCGAGAAAGAGTTATACCTGCCTAAAATTGAAAATTCTAAAAATTCTACCGCGATTTCCTAATCGGTTCTTTATCCCCGAAAAGGCAACCTGAGTGCGGTCCCCGCTGACGTGGGACCTACATCTGCGACAGTGCCGGCGGGAAGCCTGAGTTACAACAGACCTATGAATAATATAATTTTAGACAATCGACATAGAACACGAGAATGTTCTTTTCCGCCATGAATTATGCATAACTTGTGTGAGCTCATGCAATTCTGAACCGTATGATTTACGCGATACATATCATGGATGGTTTATATTTCATGTCATCATTCAGTGGTATGATATATTCTAGAACATGATAACATATGTCATAGGTATGCTTCAGACATCACAATACAAAAGCTACCCATATAGACGCCCGACGTCACATTCCTTGCGTACCGTACCTGGCGAGGGGTCGCGGCTTTGCGCTTCCGTACCAGGCGCGCGGTCGCGGTTACAGAAGTCCGTGGCGCAGCAGTAAATATCTACGGACTCCTCTTTGCGGCACCATATAGGTTTGTCCCCGGGAGGGAAAATCTTTTCTCGGTCCCAACAGCTACACCAAAAACGGGAGTATTAGTTTACTGAGGGCAGTCGGAATGCGACCTACGGTAGGAAAACATCTAGTCTCTATTGGTAGGTGATCAATGCCGGCGTCTTAACTAAGGAGAGAAAGAAAATTTAGTAATTTTAGACAAAAAAAAGAGTTGTCACAGGCAGAGGCTTCAGTCGCCTGGCGCCGCGAGTGAAGCCTCCGCGAGGCATGCGGCGGTGCGGCAAGCTGGCTAGCGCTGCGCTACGTACGTACGGCGGGGGCGGCCTACCTTGCGGCTTCGTGTGTATCTCCAGACGCAGGTCTTGGTTGCACATGTCGTGAGACTTACAACACTGTATCGCCACCGACTCATTTCTAGTTTTCGTGGAGGAGCAACTGAAGGGATGCTCGATGGGTATCAGTGATTTGAGCTCGATACAACTGCGCCGCAAGTGGAACCACCATACATCATGTTTAGTATGTTAAAGCAAAACCAATGCACACTCGGAAAATAGTGTTTGTTAAAATGACGGCACATCATTCAAACATAGTATCAGCCGCCGGAGCGGGCCTGCCCTCGAGCTTAGTGGGTACATATTCAAATCACTAACTCGGAAGCGGTTTGTTAGAGTATTGGCATCTCAACACAAAACTTATGAGTCGTAAATGGCAAGGCAATTATAGACTACGAGTACATCAAACAAACTCATGTTTCGCATGGCCAAGTCGGCATCACACGGCCGCAAGTGCTCAGAACATCTTACCCATGGTGGCAGCGTGGAGCACTTTTGCAATCTTTTTCCATGAAATGGCATCAGTATTGCAGAAATCTCTGTTACAGCAATAGGTGTGCGGCTCCCGGCATTGCCATGGATACTCGGGTGGTAATAAAGTACTGTTTGGCAAACAGCTTAAGGCCACCTCACTACACAGGTCAGGTTTAATACAAAATTGGTTAAAATTAGAACCTCGGGCCCATCAAAACCAATGGAGATTTGTGTTGATATATTGCCAATTAATGTGCTCATAATAAGATACTCAATATGAAAATTTATCTACACAAAATATGTACCTCATAGAAGATGTCCCTCTAATCATAGTCCGTACTGTACTTTTTACAAAATTTCGTTCTATTATCCATTCGCTATAATTAAGCAATATGAACATTACTAACTTAATGACAGCAATTATTGTCTACTATAAATTATAATCTCAATATTTGGAAAAAATACAGTCCAACTTTCGGCTATCCCCCATTTAAAATAAGAATTAAAATCTCATGATATATCAATAGGTGTATTATAAAAAGTTATATTCGATAAAATCAACTCACTGGTATGTGTGCTTGGCTAGGCCTCGGTCCAGCGAGGTGGCTGCGTAGCAATATCCATCGGTCTCACATGTTGAGTTGGGGCAACTTTCAAAGTTGCAATAGCATTTTAACAAACCTACAACCCACATTTAAAATTATAATAGGATATAACAACAAGGGGTGGAGGGCTGCAATACGTTACATCAATAACAGTACTAGATTCCTGGCATTTCAAAAGCGACCTGATAAATAAAGAAAGAAATACTTTAGTTGTCTTTTTTTACATATTTGGTATTCATGGTTCGCAAAAATATTATTTGTAGTTAGATTATATAAATACTAATTGGTGGGTTTTGCAGAAAATAGCGCTCGACAACTTTCGTCATTCTAAACTCGTCTCGAACGCTACAAAAATATAAAAAACGTGTTCATAAAATTTCACTCATTTATCTGCAGACTTGCAGAAAAATTGTTTATTGTTTAAGCAGGTTTTATGTTTCACGAACCAAAAGCTCTTCGTCAAACATAATATTTTATAACCCAATGTTCATAAAGGAAAATCGTTCTTTTTCTGATTTATATAGGACTGCATTAGTTCTGCTATATTTTCGAGCAATATTTTGTATATAGTTTTATTAACCATCATTCATCATCAGGAGAGCTTACTCATTTCCGAATGTTGGTGACGTAATTGTTGAGTATATAGCACTTTTCTCAACTTAGTTTCTTAACTTCTGTACTTACACAAACTAATTTGTGTGTGTGACATAAACGAGTCTACTTGGGCGTTTTTGTTCCTGATCCTTAATCTAGTACTCTTATTGAATGAAGAGAGTCACATAATAGGTGCAAAAGCAGCAAGCAAGACGCATATTTTAGTACTAAAATTGTATATGATTATTTAACTGTCCGCTTTTCAGGAATTAAAAAATATTGTGTTACGTTCTGTACTCCTTGGTCCTTTTGCGGCACTTTGCGGTCACTCTTATTTGTAATAAACGACATTTTACTTATAATTTTAGAAGTTATGGGAATACTTAAATAAAAAAATGCATTTGTGGGTTGGAACCGACAATAGAAATACGACTAAAGGAATGAAACCCTTTTTGCTTAAATGATGCACGCAAAGGGTCATAGCAAACAGTAACTTTTCCAAAAAAACAATTGTTTGTCTTCATACACATAATATCATGATCAACCCATTATCGGCTCACTACAGAGCACGGGTCTCCTCTCTACATGAGAAGGGTTTGGCCATAGTCCACCACGCAGGCCATGTGCGGATTGGCAGACTTCACACGCCTTTGAGAACATTATGGAGAACTCTTAGGCGTGCAGGTTTCCTGACGATGTTTTCCTTCACCGTTGAAGCAAGTGATATTTAAATTTTTTTAAAACGCACATAACTTCGAAAAGTTAGAGGTGCGTGCCTGGATTCGAACCGCCGACCTCTGATTAGGAGGCTGACGCCCTAACCACTAGGCTATCACCGCTTCACACATAATATGACTAGTGCCAATTGGAAACTCATCACAAATATTAAAATATAACAAAAAGATACTGAATCTGGTGGCTGGTATAACACGTGAGTTGGAGTAGTTTTGCATAACAACAACCATTTGAACTGTCTGTAAGATTATGCTAAAAAAATTCAGCCTTTTTATTATTCTACTAGTATATCGCTGATTATTATGAATACTTATGTGATTACATTATGCCAATTTCCTGTCTCACGTGTACACTAATAATGGGTTAGTATAGGTACCACCCATAAAGATTTTCATATTTGATTTGTATCTAATGTAAATTTTCTTTTGTTATGTATCATATACAATGTACAGGTAAAAATTGACATAAACTACAAGATAACCTTTTAGTCTCAAAGAAGATGGAAGATTGGAAGTATTTCTAGTTAATTGAATATATGTAAATAAATTACTAATTCATATAGATATACATATTTGAGAACTACTATCACTGTGCATCATACAATCATAGAATTATTAGTTTGGAATACATATATAATGTACCTTGCAGTCTTACTTTAATTAGACACTAATAGCTGTTTCCCACTTTCCCTTCACCAATGTCAACCAAGGGTCATAACTCATACATAAATGTTATTTCACAACTAGCCCTTGAAGGGGGAAGTTGCCTACTTGTAAACCCCATAAGAATAATAATTTAATTTTGCATTAGCTCCTAAACTATATATTCAAATAACATGCTGTAAAGAGCAAAGTAATAAAACCGCTTAGTTATCAATTTGACTTGATAGTAAAAACGATTTTGTCTTTTGTAAATTGCAATTTTTTTTCCAAGCAATGAAATTGTATTGAGTCTTTAAATCAGTTTCATGCAGTTTATTAATTTTAATACAATTCCCTTAAAGTTTTAAAACTATAGATTACTGTGTAATTTATAGTTTTATTATATTTATTTATTATATTTTATAGTTTCTTTTTTTTGTGTTCTGGAAAATTATTGTCCACATTTGATTTGGGCTGGTGCTGTTGATTTTTAAATTAAATATTGGAAGGCTGTACTTTGGCAGGTGATACAGTTTATCATACTTAAGATGTTGCATTGCATATTATATTACTGCATATACAAAAAAATCTTACAACTATACAGTTGTCATTTGCAAATTACATCTGCTACTGTTCTCAGCAGAAATAATTAATACAGATGGCATTACAAAATAGGATATATTTATATCTATGTCTAGTAATGAAATATGTGGTGACAACACCAAAACACTAACAAAGTAGTTCATTTGTTTTCGATTTCATGATCTTTGATCTCAGGTTATGATAAACTTCTTGCCATATTTATGCATACTGAAATAACAAACAAGATTCCCTGGACAACATATCTTATTCAGAATTGCCACTATCTTACTAATTATATGAACATTTTTAGAAGTTTGATTTATAATAACGCATTTTAGGTGCAATTGGTTCAAATGAAAGTTACCCCACCTAAATTAAATTCTATGTTGAATAATAGGATACATTCTGTCTCAGGAAATTGATACTACATAAGGAGTATCGGAATGACAATTTATGCAGTGTTTCAACTAAGTTTGCCGCCTGCCTCATCAGTCTATAAACATCAACAACCATCGATGCAGGTCGAGTGGCTAAGTTTATTAATACTTACCGTGCGCCAAATCCAGCCTCCAGAATATACTCAGTAGCAGTAACAAACATTTGCTCCAACGATAACCGTCCATAACCACATTGTTGAAGAAAAACATAGCTTGCACAGGGCCAAACACTTAATATTGACAATTGTATACTGCCATTACCTTCTTCTAAAAGGAACATATTATAACATATTAATATTAAGAATTCTTATTATTGCTGTTAATATATCTCATTAATAAAGCACTAGTAATAGTTAACGTTATCGGTTGAACACACTAATAATCAATTTAAAGATAAATTCTCTCCGCTATATAATTTCGAGAGAGAATCATAATTTACAGGTCTGTGGATAGTATGTCAAAAGTTTTTTTTTTTATTTATTTTACGGCCCTGGATTCACGTCATTTATGGCCTTCATGTCACAGGTATGTCACAGATAATATTCAAATACACAGACAATACAATTCACTTACATGTTTTTAATGCTCACACACTGATGAAACATGGTAACATATTGTTTATTATATAATGTGGCATATTATTCAATTGTGCTATGGACATTTACACAAGAATTCTCTATACATCGTTTCCAGGCCCTGGCCACTAGGGCAAATATTGAGTATTGGATAATGTTTGATGCAAAGGCGGCCTTATCACTTAGATAGAAACGGACAGCAAACTTAAACACAAGTTTAAATTACGTAACAATTACACCAGCCGCGTAACATTATTTATTAGTTAACACCATTATAAACATTATTGTATATGTAAAAAAATTGTGTATAACATTTATTCTTGTTTTGTTGTACGTAGCTATATTAGACGACCTCCATAACACAGTGCGTGCGATGCAGTATTATAAAGTGGGCGATCCCTGATTCGATCCGTATGTAGGGATCTGTATTAAAAACATGAATTTTTGAATTGAAACAATATAGGTAGGTACCTACTTACTTATACTTGCTAAACGTTAAAATAATATGGAAATAAAATCGCCGTATTTCACGCTCACGGAAGACTACAAAATAGGACACACACATCGCATTATCGCGGCGTCACATATCACATCCCGTTGGTCTCCAACAACCTTAGATATTCTACTTAAATTATCTTCAAGGGGTTAGAGACCTACTTTCCCGTAGACTTTCACGCGCACGACTTGATATTATGTTCACAGAACCTGAAGGTAAAGTGCAATCTCGCCTATTAGTGAAAAGGCGACGCACTCATTCAATGGTTGCAAATGTTCGAAAACTTTATTATTATATGAGTAAGTAAACAAAAACGAATTAACACTAAAAAAAAATATTAAAAAGTATGAGAATCCTTGATTTTTGGCTAACGGTAGTCGAAAGGTAAAATCTTAGCAATAAATTACCGGTATTTCATACCTAGTATAGACTAAGTTTCAAATAAAACAGTCCCAGCCTTTCATAAAACGAGGTACTCTGATTAGGTATAAATTTAAACATTAATATAAATGAGCCGTCATTCATCACTGAATTAATTATAACTGGAACCGGATTATATTATCACAGACTCACAGGCGTAAGAGTGCTGCACTTCATCGCCAGCGTGAAATCAAAGACTCGGAAAACAAACCTAGTCAATGATGCGGTTAGACGATGACTATCCTTCAGCCTCCCTCTCAGGATAAAACTTTGGGGTCATAAAACTTATGTCCAGCCATATCACGTACTCTGCCCCAGTGGCTGGACCTCTGTGCAGTGAACACACGATTCGGACTCGAGGACCAGCAAATGAATGCGTGCGCTTAATCGTAGGAACCCCTAGTTATCTTAGAAATTGCGTTACCCATAGAGATCCCAAGATATCTGCTGTGGAGCAGTTTATCCCCACACTGTTTCGCCGCATATCTCAGCGGCATGATCGCTGACCAATTAATTAGCGAGTTCCCGCGTTCACCCTTACCTTAGAAATTACGAACAAATCTTGACAGTGAAGAGAAAGACTTTCTCCCCAGAGAGTGAAACAACGCAGTGTTAACGCGTTCCTAGAGACCGTTGCTCCCAGACCGCCAATCGGTCGTACACTGTATAGTTGCCAATTATCATTATGAAAAACATTATTTAACTTGTTAAAATACCTAAGAATTTCGGTTAGGAAAAATTACCTACTTGAGCTTATGAGTTGAAAATCCCGCAAGCTATAGTCTGTTACCACCACGGACAGACGTGCCGCCAAAATATTTAGTGTTCTAGTAGAGCGGCGCGTACAAAATGATCAGGGGTTGGTATGCAATTATAATAACTGCAATATCCCCTAATATAATATGCTAGTTGACTAACCTCTCAGCAAAGCTAAGTAAGTTTTGGAATAAAAAAGGGTAATTATTCAGAAATAATAAAATAATTGAGACACCGACATTATAATATTTAATATGTTTTGTGATTACGTAACACTACAACTATTACATTAAATCAAAATTACAATAGTATAATAGATTCGAGTAGAGTAACATCTCATATTGTAGACACCAAATATAATATTAAGAACATTATACAACCGTTCTGCATCATCTAATCAATATTTGGCTAATTTATCATGCACGTCTACAGATGTACAGTGGGCCCACTATCAACTATTAATAACGGTGAATTTGTTCAATGTATTTTGAATTCACATAATAAACACAAATTAATGGATTTATAATAACAAATTAATTTTATTATAACAAACTTACTGAAGAAATTGCGAAAGTAAAACTCTTAAGCAATTGTAATAGAATAGTTATAATGGGCGTGTAACATAAACTATTAATTAAAAATACAAAGTCGATATTAGGCTTACTGTTAATGATCAGAAACAACATTAACATGTTATTAATCACACTACATTTACATATATCTTAGCTACCTTAACTACAAAGTGTGATATCGTACACGATATGATATCGTACTGATACTTGGGGTCAGATCAATAAGAAGGATAAATTCAATATATTTTGTATTCCCAATTGTGTAGAAAGAAAACGACTTAAACACGGAACCGTAAAACGCACTTATATAAAAGAAAATAAAAGTCTATCATCTGGTGTTATTGCATAACGCTTATAAAGAGTATAAATAATGAACAAATAAAGTTTTAATGTGTTTGAAACCCCATGCATATCTTAGATAAAAACGTTTACTAAGAATATAGATTAGAATAGCTGCTATATATAGCGTGCCAGAAACACTTGTTTTTAAATATCATGTATAACCATTAAATTCTTGAAGTTACCACTAATCACATAAATCTATGTTATAAGAAGATTAATGCCATGTAGATTAGTCTGAACACCTTAATCTGCCTACCTTATCTTAATACATCATCTCTTTTACCAGGACCAGGGACTACATATGAGGAACTACCAATTTAGTTTGATTTACAGAACCACCAAAATATTATAATATTGAAATATTTTCTTATATTATCTATAATATTGCTTGAAGCGAATTTTAATGCACCTCCTATTGCGAACAATGTAGAATGTTAAATTTACTGCTGAAGGCATGGAAAAATCATTATTATAGAATAGCTTATCCTTTTCTGTTTATGAATAGTTTTTTTGAAATTAAACGAATACATGTCAATTAATGAATATTTAAGAGTATATCAATGTAGTAGTACTCAAAGGTGCGGTTTTTTTTCTATTTCAATGCCAATGCCGTCATCTTGTAAATCTCTGAGGTACATCCATTGTGCTGGTTTCTATTCATTGTGCTATCATATATTATGTAAGCTTACTTTGATCTCGAAATAAACCAGATGACCATGAAAAAGGACCAAAAACATTTTTATATACTGGCGTTTTTTGAAAGATCTTCTATGAAAAATACGGATCTAATGCATAAAAATGCCGGCATTTTTATTAGTACTTTTCCAACTACTAAATTTTTACGATACAATATATTTTATCTTAATAGTTTACTGTATTTACCTGACAAAGTTCAGTATTTATTTAATATTAGAGGTCTAGGTTTGGAAAGGTAAAACTGTAATTTTTAATTGAAAATGCTTTGAGGTGAAGTTTTACGCACATAATACGCTTTATATGATACATAAACTAAAATGATATTTGTAATTAATGATATTAGTTTTTTTTTGTTTTTCTTACTCTCCTTCACGGTTAGTTTGTAAACCAACTTACCAGCAATAAAAGTGAATCCGAATATAAAAGTTTTACGATATAATAGTACCTATATATTCAAATGAACTACCACGACAATAATTATAATTAACTTTGTATAATAAAAGTTCTATAAACAACTTATTCGAAACAATTAATTCGAAATACAGTTGGTATAAATTTAAAATAGATTCCAAACATTAATATTATGTTGTGCGCTTAAAGTTATTTCAAGACAATAGGTACCAGTGTTAGTCTTGATATAATGTGTTTTATTATTTCGAACAAATGTAATATAATTTATGCCTGTTACTATCTATAATAAATATCACATATAGATTTGGCCTATCCTTTCCAATAGTAATGAATTCGAAACAACATTGAGTGACATTTAATCCCCCAACATCATTCGAGTTATGAGCCTCGACAATTTCCGGCCTTTTTCAAAAACACGAACGATTTGTGCCGAGATCTAATATTTTTTAGCCGTAACAACAAAATGCTTGTAATGAATTAGTATTTTTTTTAAATGCTATGCAAAATTGTTATTCCAGTTTAGGTTATATTATACAAAATTATCACAGTAGTAAGTTTAAACACGGAGATTGCCGAAGCGCATAGATCATTACGTAGTTAAAAATACTTACCATACTAACGCTGTCGCAAAAGCTTTTTTTTTTAATTCAATATCGATTGATATTTAACTGTGATATTGACAAATTTAATTGGTGTCATATTTCGGAATTAAAACTTTGGCCCAATCTCCGGTGATAAGATTTATAAAAATATATATGCCACAAACAAGAAGAATAATTAAGGAGATAATGTTCCACAAATTAAATATTCATCAAAATAATGTTTCAAAACAACTGAATCCGATGAAATAAGATTACAATTATTAATTTCACATTAATGTGTTTAAATTATATACGCAGACACATCATTGTCTTTTCTTTTCCAACCTGAAAACGGACAAAGGATGTTTAGGCCCGGTGAAATAAACAGTTCCCGCACATTTACAAAGAATTTAAACGAAACGCGTAGGCAACAGATATAAATAAATAAAATAAATATAACCTTATAACCTCTGTTCTCAATTGTGTCTAATATTATGTGCCACAACAGTCATAAATGATTTGTAAAGTTTACTTTAGGTGACATAGCATAAAGCTCACGTTCCAATGCTATAATTAGTAGGTAGTCGAGCCGGTGTGCGTAGGCTCCGTTTTTCCAGACTCAATATAATCATAAAGGTCGTTTTTTCTGGAAATATGAAGACATTAATTTAATTAAGTTCGCCATTATTACAAATACGCCGTCTAGACGGTCCCACCCACCGTGCTCGGAGACTAAAATAAGCTAATTTGCCAGCCCATTGAAACGCACAGCGGGGTAAATGTATCGTATGATTTGCTGAAAAACATCACGTGTTCACCCTAATCTTACAATCAAAGGTTTCTGCTGATTTACTCGGTACCTATTGATTTGAATATTCATTATAACATTGTACTTGGGTATTATATGGTTCGCCCGCATGGTGATAAATATAAACGAATAAAATATTATTTACAATCATTTAGAACCTCATATTTTTATGCATTAATTAAAATAAGAAGTACTTATCACTTGTAGTTTCTAATATAGCATTCGCGGTAAGTTTGTAGTATAATGACACAGTGCGGGTGTAAATCGCGTGCAGAATCTTCGAGAATTAATTATGTGTACATTTCATACTGTGAGCTTCAAAGCTTGTCTTAATAATTATCATAAAACAAGTTTCAAAAATTTTTGGAGTAACTTGGATGGTTGGTTTCTAGCTATAGGTTAAGCCGGCGAGTCTCGCTGCTCTGATGATCCAGAATTAACTAAGTTGCCGTGGTCTAGCAACACAGATTTTGAGTTACATTGTTTAATCATTTTGGCCAAACGATTGACTTATGAAATCATAAAAAAAAAACAGAAAAAAAAATCGGAAAGTAAATTTTTAATCTTATCACCAGAGACGTTGACACATGAAAATAATTTCCGATTAATTTTTCAAAATCAATGGTATTTGAATTTTTTTTTTTTTTGATTCGACGTTACTTCGCAGTTAGGATAATAGCGCAAAATAAATGCTATTTTGTTGCGACAGTTAATTATACTACTGTATTATATCAAGACCAAATACTGCGCCCCGTGTAAACATCACTTTCTAATTATAAGTGAATAATATTTATAAATATTTGATTGACAAAATTCGTTTGTTTTCACTAACGTAACTCAGGCCATTATCATATAACAGCTGACCGCATGTTGATGCACGTGCCACATCCTTCAGTACTGTCGATTCTTATCACTAGCAAGTGATAAGAATCGCTAAGGCCAGCCAAGCAGCGTTGGGGCAGCGTGGCGTGTCGATGCAGCCCTATACTTTAAGCTATACGTGCTTAAATATGATTGTGATGCCACTTATTTTATACACAACAAAATTATTTTGTAAAAAGTAACTAGCTTATTTAGGACTATTTGTAATCTTTATCTATATATATATATACATAAGTTTTAATGTTTACAAATGCATAAATGTTCTATTGTTTCGATCTGAATGACTATGTTAGTTTACTGTCAAATGATTTTGAGTCAATTGTAATTGCTGTTTTTGATACTGTAATAATAATATACGATCTTTCTACTGAATTATTATAATTCAGTCATTCTCTTGAAATTGAATATTTATACTGAAATATTACCAAAAAAAAAGGAGTACGATCCGGATATTGCGGTTTGTACTACAACATACGATCAGCACACAATTCCTAGACTATGTAAGATTAATTATTAATAAATGTACTACTTTTTCTACTAACACACCTACTTTTTTTTTATACTTTTTTCTTTTCCAATTTTTCTCAACGAACAAATGACATTTACGTATACATTTAAATCACTGCTTAAATACAACATTTTTCTACAGAAACAATAGTTTCCTGCACTAGTTATTATGATATAAAGTATATTAATATATCGCCTTATGCAGTGGAAAAATTAAGTCTCCGCAGGCAATGAGCGTCACAATGTACAAGCTTGGTTGAAACCCGGCCATTTTATATATATTTAATATAACATGTTGTAACATGTTTTAGCCCCGCTGATAGATGGTTGAATGCCCTTATAAAATAGGACATTAGATAGTGTGCTGTCGAGTTGTTAGCATTTAGCCATTTTACTCTGTAGGTTAAAGTGTCTTTTTTTTTTCTTTTCTAAGTTCGATCTTACAATCAGTCAAATGTTTTAGAACTGATTATGAGCAGATGGGTTTCAAGTTAGTTATTATGTTGATTAAAGTAATGTTTCAAAAACTTTTTTAAATATTAAATTAACACAAATGTTCCAAAAAACATTTGATTTCATTTGTTGTTTTATAAATAGACACGGGTTCCCATAACAATACAAACACCTTTAAATATGTCATACATTAAGTGCCACCTGCGGTTCTTTATAATTCTTCCTTGTATAATATAATATTATCATGAAATGAATCTTACATTAAATTGTGTATATATATCAAGTGATGTAGTACTGAGAATGTTTATAAACGAATTAAAACTAATATATTAAACTTAATAACTATATAATTGTGAAATATTTGGATTTAAAACTGAATGGTGGTCCATTTAATTACCTCATTCAGTATCAGAACATAATATATGGGTGCTTATTCATTTCTGTCAACCTGTGAGAGGACACCGTTCCAAACTATAAATAGATATATATACATATGCAGGTATAAGTATACCTGATAAGGTTACCTTTATCTCTAAACCCTAACATTACTCAGTTCTCTTTCAGTGTCCGTAGTGTAAGTTTCTAGTTCATCTGATCTATCTCACGAAGACCAACAAGCGAGGCTGGAGTCATGCAGAGTACAGCTAGTACAGCGTACTTGTGAAAGTAGAGTAAAATCAAAACCCATTTTTTTTTATTTGAGAGCACGTAATTTAACATAATAATAAAGTTTTAGAAATAATCCAATTATTTTGTAAAATTTACAGTAATAAAAAAAATAATCGTTTTAGTAGAAAGAGTTAAGAAGAAATATATACTATAGTACTATTTCTATACATGTAAATTTAGTATACAGAACACTCAAAACTTTCTTAAAATTACTTACCTTACGTTAATAATAATCTTACATAACTATCAACAATTTTGTGCGCTTAGTTGCTATGCTGACGGAACTTTGAGTTAAAATACGAAGTGGAATCATTGATCCCGAGTTTATAAAAAGTGAATTTAACAACTATCTCAACTTGATGGTCTTCGTGAGCTAGATCTATTATACTTAAACTAAACTGTGTTGTGCGTTGCAGTTGAATATGTTTTAAAGGTGCAATTTTACAAGTCTATAAATAGGATGACATGTAAAAAGCATGCCATGAAACCTCAAAGAGAACCAATCCCATTGGTAGCCAGCATCACTACTTGGTTGTTGTAACTTGTTTCATAAAATATTTCCGGTCCGAAGACATTGACAAAATTATATATAAATGTCATTGATCCTCGGATCGCTATGAGGTGCTCGAGGGTTGCAAAAAGCATGCCAGTAGTTGCACCTTACTAACATTTTAAACAAACTTGAAGTTACACTCTGAACACTGATCACATCTCTATACATAACATGATGCCAAGTCGCTTGTAATATTAAAAACAAAAACTAAGATAAGATTTATAAATAGCTTTCCTTGTAGTGATTGTTTTAATAAATAAATAAATATTACTTTTGTTTGAGTAACATTTAGTGCATTTTTTATTATCGATATAAAGTAATATTTGTATCCGATATGCATGGCGAAACATCGCCTTTACAGACCCCTATTTTCGAAAATAGGGATAACAATTTTTGGTTAGATTTGGTTTTTTTGTAAACGGTCCACTTACAATGTATCTGTGGTTTACGCGGTTGACGCCACGGTTAATAATATTAGGTGTTAGTTTGATTGTTATATATTATACTGTGGCTTTGTTTGTAAACCCAAATAAATAAATAACAAATGTCACAGGATTTATAAAAATAAAATTTTTCACTACAATGTTAAAAAATGTATGTACGCATCGAAAGCCTCTTAAAGGCAAACTTGAAAAGATAATTACGAATTTTTCAACAACTTCTTCCAAATTATCCAAGTACAAACGAATTGGCACCAATGACTCTTGAGTGGCTCATCGTAAAAATGAAACCTTTCAAGATTGTAACACTCTTCTTACACGATGGTTCTACTTTAAAGCTTTTCAATTCCTTTATTTCCTTTCAAGTCGAAAAATAGATTTACTACGGAAAATATTTTTCTACTCAAGAATCCCAGTTTGTGTTATATGGGCCAAGTCCGCAGACTGTATTGTCGAGTGTCGTGTCAGCATTGCCAAGAACTTTAAGGCAAAGTTACGGATATTGGCAAATTGTCGATTCCTAATGCGTATTGAATTTTAATTTTTGGGAATTATATTTGTAAGTTCGGCTTTACCAATGAACATATGGTTTGATTATCCAGGAAAAACACCTGGGTAACGTTACCCTGAGATGTAATATAGAGGGACCGAATTCAGATCCACTCTCGCCCAGATTCCAACCACGGTCAGCGTTCCTTAACCAAAGTAATCGACTAATCGCGCAGCCGCAACTAAGCCAGAACGCCCTCAATTACAAATTTATACAACTTGATTTAAAAAAAAAATAGGAAAGTACGGTTTTGGCCCACACCACACACTAAGTAGTAGAAATATAAATATATCTAATATCAATTGTATAGAAATACCGTATAATATATCCTCTCTCTCAAAATACCTTTCTCATCAAAATATTTATCTTTATATATAAATAAGTATATAATATTTTATAAATCGATATAAAATAGTTGTAAAAACAATTGCAGTCAAACTGACTAAAAGAAAGTAGAACCTAAATTAAATGCAAAACTGTGATGATTGTTGTGTATTATGATGGGTGAGACGCTTCGGACTAAACCACATAGACCATTCGGTAGCAATATATCCTTTTGTATAATAAGTCAAACGCAGTTATCCGACCAACTCCATACTGTATTGGCAAATAACTAACGTAAATTCCACGTTTTAATCGAAAACTTAAACATAATACATCGCAACTGAATTAGATGCCACATAATATGTCAAATTTGAGAGATGTTGTCATGTTTGATGTATGGAGACAACTCGTTCGCATGATTTAATTTCGAGTAAAGGATATGTGCACGAGCAGGGAGGACACCTCAAGCTCTTCAGAGTACCCATTAAGCAGGATCACGCTTCGGTACCCATCTCGCAGGCAGGTCAGCGGGTAGGTGGCCTGGCCGATGACGATGGGGTCTCCGAAAACGTCCTCGTCCAGCAACGCGAACCTTATCAACGCGAGCTCAGGAAATTTCACTTCGAACTCGCTGTACTCGTTCCAAATGGGATTGATGTAGTTGTCAACTGGAAAAGATGTGAAATTTCAACACTTGTAATTTTATGTGAAGACATCTGGTGTGCAACTTGTGTGAAAAGTTACAGAATACGGTTATATTCAGTAAATTCTTACAGGCAATACAAGGGTATGAGTGATCTTCCAGATTCGGATTTAGTCACCGCCTTTTGGTTTGGGTACTATGAAATCAAGAGTGAATAAGTCTATTTTAGTCGAGCACACCTCACACCAGGGTGCACTATCATAAAATCTGAAATGTCTTAGCGGCAAACCCGATCCATTAAGCTTTGCGCTTTGTTAATGCCCACCGGAATCGAACCCGAAACTAAAATCCCAGTCCGCTTTGCCGAGAAGTCGTCAATCACACTAATACTATAGCTTTCCCTGGTTTCTAATACGCATCGCAAGACGAAGCACTGTCAAGCCAAGAGGCAATAAGAATGTCCTTCCTCGGTATGATAGAGATAAAAAAACGATTCGGATACTCACTGGATGGCTTCGTCATGAGTTTCACGCCACTGTCGTACTCCGCGCCAATAATCTCCACCTCCATGAATGGACCGCGGCTCGCCTTGATCAGATGCCTTCCCGCAATGACACACACGTTCACCTTCATCGGGCGCAAGCTCCTCTCGACCATGCTCTTATCGTACGGGTTGTAGCCCTCCGACAACATCACCTCTGGTTTCAAAACGTAACCGCAACTCCCGTTCAGTTTGAACTTGCCCACATTAATCTGCATTGGTTTGTCCGGGGTCTGGTAATTCAACGCGACCATTTGAGAGCCAGCGTTCCAGAGTGGCACCGGGTTGTAATTGGACGAGTCTATTCTTTGTCCCTTGGGGTAGATCCGGCTGAGTTGCACGTTGTGGTACTTCAAGAAGAATGCCGTATCTTGCTGGCACATCAAGCGCTCGGCTTTCGTTTCGTTGAAGGAGGACATTTCGTTGAATATGAATCCCGTTTTCATGAGACGCTCCTGGTTGAAAGGAACGGAGCGGCAGTAGACTATGAGCTCGGATATTTCTCGGGCGATCCTCAGAGCTCGCTCCATTTTCTTGTGCTTGCGAGACTTTTCGTTAGCACTCTGCGCCGCTTCTTTGATGGCCGTGAGCCACTCGAAGGCTACCTCTCGGTTCGGTGCAGCCATGTCGAAGGGGGCGCACATGGTAGGACTCTGGATGCGCACGAGCCAGCGCGAAGTGATTCCTTCGTCGACTAGTACCAGCTCGACGACGGCGCCGACCACGTCGATTACTCCTTTTTGCAATGATCCCAGCGGGGCCGATTCTGTTTCCATGCAATACTGTGAAATAAAGTTTATATTACCAAGTAAACTTTTTTATTGTATAATACTCGACCCGTGAACATGCTGTCCCACAAAAGAGGGGGATGTGATGCAAGAATTTTATTCGTGTTATCGTGGTATTATTGTTGGAAATAATTAGAGGTGTTTTTTGGATATGGACTAAAACCAACTAAAATAAAAAAAAAACCGTATTTGATTTCTATATTTAATGATATGAAGATTGTTTGATTTGACGAGATGATAAGATTTGAACAATTCGATCGGATTGAAATAAGCTTGCACTCACGATGTCGGGCAGGTTCCCTTCGAACTGCTCCACGTAGTTGGCCGGGAACCAGTGGTGTTTCTTGCCACCATAGTCGCCGCGCCACCAGCCCTCGTCGAGCTTCTCGACGTTGGTGATGATGGAGTGCTTGCAGAAAGACAGCTCGTCGTCCTGACGCGCCCGATAGTCATACAAAGCCTTAACTGTGATCTGTAACAGAAGTCTTGCTTTCAGACTCCAGACTAAAGAGGCTCACAGTTTACTCCGGTCAAGTTGCATTTTGTCCGTCTTTCAGAATCCTTCACTTTTGAATTGCGGACGTAAGTAGATAACACAATTCACAAATATATACTAATAAATAATAAGCTAGGTTCTATATGTTGTACCAAACTACATTTTAACTATTTGGATTTAATAACCCAATTCTTATACAGGCTATCAAAATCACACTCTTGAGGTATGTCATAAAAAAGTTCAATAACAATATTACCTTTGACATGAACGATGTGGGGTCCATGTATCCGGGTGTTCCGTACACGATGTGGTAGTCCGGCTCCTAGAAACACAACGGTTATATTTAAGTATCTGTATTCGGGAAAGACAATCATGAATGACGGTCCGGGTATCAAAATTTAGATTGATGGACCTGTTTAAAACTTAGAAAGATTTACACATATCTTTACGATCACACTTCTGAAAAATGGGCATTTAGAAAATAATATAACAGAGTAGACTACTTATATATACACAGGAAACAAGCCAATAAAGTTTATATAATAATTCAATTACAAGCTTACTTTAAGAAAGTTTAATAAAACTCAGTCACTTATGTTATTGGAATCTAACTAGTTGTCATCCAACGGCCAACATTAAACAATAAGATATAAGACACATATAAAACATCTTCTAACTATGTGCATTAATGAAACTACGAAGCAATAATAAAAATCACTACAAAGCAATTAATAAAGGAATTAATAGAAATATATTCATATACCTACAAAAATATGTAGTAGGTACAAACATACGTTTTAGGTAACGAATTGATTTGTTATTAAAATTATCCTCAAAAACCTTATCTGTAAATCACGAGGCAGATCTCCAACCGTTCAGACAGAGTCAGAGAAGCCAGAGCCCTGAACTGGTGCGACGTTGTCCGAATGGCCAAAGATAGAACTCGGTGGAAAGAGATCGTTTACTTGCCGTGATGGTGATCACGACCTTCAGTCATGAAAGGCCGATTGGAAAGCTGAAAGCGTCTTTAATATGGCATGTGTAAAATAATTTCTCTTTTAGTAAATATATCTAATATGGACCATTAATTTTTTATAAATCTTTCGAAGCGATAAACTAAAATATTGTTGGGAAGTTTGCTGTACTGAACTCAAAGAAAGTAATTATTTACTTTAATTTAGCAGCTACAAGTTAGTTAGCTGTTAAATTAAAGGGCAGGTTAACTTTTTGGCAGACCCATAGGCTTAGAATGTACGTTGAGCGTAGCGAAAAACTTCTATGTCTATGGGCAGACCTGAGTGACGCGTGCGATATTTTCTACTTGATCGAGTAGTTGGGGGCTCGAATAAGTATAAGATCTCGCACTCTGACGATAATCTAGGTAACCGCAATAGTGTTTCAGATTTTGACTCATAAATGTTAAGAACGTGAAAATAAAACACTTAATAACACAAATAATTTAATATAACAAAAAATATTTTATTATAAAAATGAAGGAAGTAAAATAATATTAAAATAAAACAACAAAATCATACAAAATATAAGGGTAAAAACAATTAGCAACACGGTCTTTAACTGCAAAATAAAAACACTCACAAATACTCGAACTTACACTACATACATACATTATCTGTATTCAACACTTGCATCATTCAAATGGACCTGTAGAACGCGTTTTTTTTGCATACATACAAACGGTGATAATATTACGAATATAACTTTAAACTCAATACAAACCTAGCCAAGTTGTTGTTAATAATATTATTTTCTGGATAACTGATAGCTTTATATAATTATCATGGTCCTGACTTACAGTGGACCTGATATTTCAATTTGTAGCAGCTGGGGTTAAGGGGTTTCGAGTTTCCGAACAATGCCACAATGAAATGAACGTACTTTGAACTAAAGCTTACGATCGTGCATTCATCTACGGCCAAGCGGAAACTAAGAAAATTAAAAAATTGTAATTACGACTCAGCACAGAAAATAAGGTTCATTTCACTTTAACGCTATTGCGTTTTCATAACAAACAGTCGACGACGCTTGCGGGTTTCAAAAATAAAGAGATTAGTATGCTAATAGATACTAATCTAATAAGGGAGGGATATACTTGTAAAACACTTCTTTCATTATGTCAACTTTGATATTACGAAAGATGCAAAAAAAATGGAAGCAATAGGTAAGGTTTCTTAACATTATTACTTACTCGTTTACCGCGAATCAACGACGGTAGTTCGGACCATTGACGTAAGCACACCGCCTCGTAACAAAAATTAAATTAGAATATAGGTCCCAACACGTAATGCCTCATGAGCCCATTCTCGACACCCAGACTTGCAACCCCGAACACTAGCTCACATGCACAACTCGTTTTTGTATGGGGCTATTTATACACGATTGTATGAAACCTGACGCAAATTATTGCTTTAACCTGACCCTATTCATGAATGCCAGTCAGGTCAATTTAAATCATTATCATAAAGTCTTCTTTTCTTCCACCTTTTCGAAAGATCCAGCAGATATCGCTGACACAATATGTATATGATTAATAAAAACTAAAAATAACGATGGAATTGAATATTTAATAGAACCCGAGCGTTGTGGGACTACAATTTTAAAAAAGGTCTCTTTTCGTAATAATAATTCAAACGTTATTTACGCATACTTGTATAATATATTTCAGCGGTGAACCTCTTGAGAGAGACTAACAGGAGGCTTGAATGCCCATACCATAATTTATTTGCCAGCGAACTGAGGCAGCGTAGGGAGTTTATGTTAAATTTGACTGAGGAGCCGTGACATGTGAGCTGTGCTGAATCGACCCCGTGTAAGTCAGTGAAGATCTTAAATAAGGTTTCCTCTCGTGAATACATTATTGCCAATAAATGATGGAGTGATGGTTTATCAGAAGTTCTTAAAATATACGAGACATCGCAATATACCCGTAAAAACATTGGGAGAGACGAAAATTTATAAACTTTGTCAAAAGCCAGTTTCTTCATCGTCAATAAAAGTCAAAGAAGCGTCTTAATGTAAAAGTAAGAAAAGATGTGTTTCTTTAGGTTATAGCGGGTCCACTTACTTTTATATGTAACCTTTACTGCTCAGTAAGCAGCTCTAATAACTAAATAAAAATGCTTCAAAAACAAACTATCAAAGACAAGAAATATTAAAGACCTTAAAAGCTTGTTTGTGTTAAATTTTTCTTACAAACTTGGAAAAGTATTGGCTTATAGATTACAATAACAATTCCATCTTCATTGCGCTTTGTATTTCTTCCTGAAAAACATTATAGAACTTATCGGTTAATCGAAATAGAACCTTTTCGTAAAATGACAAAAGTCCTGTGTGTCACTTCAACCGATAGACGTCCACTGCTGGACATAGGTCTTTTGTAGGGAGTTCCAATGGCCACGGTCTTGCGCCGCTTGTATCCAGCGGCTCCCTGCGACTCGTTTGATGTCGTCTGTCCACCTTGTTGGGGGTCGACCAACGCTACGTTTACCGGTGCGAGGTCGCCATTCCAGCACCTTGGGACCCCAACGTCCATCGGTTCTCCGAGCTATGTGCCCCGCCCATTGCCACTTCAACTTCGCAATTCGCTGAGCTATGTCGGTAACTCTGGTTCTTCTACGGATCTCCTCATTTCTGATTTGATCACGTAGAGATACTCCCAGCATAGCTCTCTCCATCGCCCGTTGAGTGACTCTGAGCCTTCTTATGAGGCCCATAGTGAGCGACCATGTTTCAGAGCCGTAAGTCATCACTGGCAACACGCACTGTTCGAAAACTTTAGTCTTCAGGCACTGAGGGATTTTGGACGAAAAGATGTCACGGAGTTTCCCAAACGCTGCCCACCCGAGCTGAATTCGGCGGCGGACCTCCTTCTCGAAATTGGACTTACCTAACTGGATCGTATGTCCCAGGTATACATATTCGTCTACAATTTCCAGTGCAGAGTTCTCAACGATTACTGGGTAAGGCAGAACATTAGCGTTCGACATAATCTTCGTCTTGCTCATGTTCATACGTAGGCCTACCTGTTGAGAAACTCTGCTAAGGTCATTGAGCATTGCGTCGAGGTCTTCCAGAGTCTCTGCCATTACGACTACATCATCAGCAAACCGAAGGTGATTGATGTACTCGCCATTGATGTTGATGCCTAGTCCGTTCCAATCCAAAAGCTTGAAGACATCTTCCAACGCTGCGGTAAACAGCTTCGGAGAGATCACATCTCCCTGCCGTACTCCTCGCTGCAGTTGGATCGGCCTCGTAATCTGGTCCTGTATACGGACTGACATGGTGGCGTTTTCGTACAGACATTTCAGTACTTTGATGTACCGGTAGTCGATTCGGCATCTCTGCAGTGACCTCAACACAGCCCAAGTTTCCACCGAATCAAAGGCTTTCTCATAGTCCACAAATGCTAAACAAAGTGGCCGGTTGTACTCTTCGGTCTTCTGTACAATCTGCCGCAATGTATGGATGTGGTCTATGGTACTAAAGCCCTTCCGGAAACCGGCTTGTTCGGGAGGCTGGAAGTCGTCAAACCTATTAGAGAGACGATTCGTGATGACTCTTGAAAACAACTTGTAGACATGGCTCAACAGCGAGATGGGTCTATAGTTCTTCAGCAAGGTATTGTCACCTTTTTTGAAGAACAAAACCACCACACTCCTGTGCCATGCCTCTGGTGTTATGCCTTGGTGAATGACAGAATTGAACAATCGCTGAAGGACATTAAGTATTGGTTTTCCACCCGCTTTCAGGAGTTCTGCTGTGATTCCATCATCACCTGGCGCTTTGCCATTCTTAAGTTGTTTGAGAGCCCATCTTATCTCATATAGGCTGACGTCCTGTGTGTGTTGTATCATAATTGACATATAACTCTTGTTTATGTAATTATTTTATTGTTTGCTTTGATAATAAATACCTTAAAGAGGACTTCACCGGACAATTGCAATAAAAAAGAAAAAAAAGTCTCTCTGAAAACCGAGGTGAGTGGAGGCTTGGCTCAGCAGGCTGTCACGGATTTTGAAGATAAAAGGAGGGTGGATCTGGATTTGTACAGTGATCAACTGAAAAGTAGACCACCCTCCAATATAATCTATAATTACGTTGATGGTGCCCTATCATGTCCTCACTGCGCGCGGGTATTCCGTGCAAAAATACATCAGCCACATCAGGGCACACGAAAACTAACAGAGATCCAGTCGCTGTTGCCCAAACGGCAGTGAGAAGTGAAGCATAAAAAGATATCCATGATTTGTTTGGTGAAATGTTGTATTTATTAGCAACTTCATTGACTTTTTTACTTTAGCCGTTGTTTGAATTAGGATAAATATTTTCAGTAATGATCAAATAAAAGTTATTTTTGTCAGTGAGTACTTAACTTGTTCATGAAGAACCTGGCTGCTAATAAAATTTGTCAGTAAGTTTTAAAATTGCGAAATCGATCCACTTAAGAAAATCTAGCGAACCATAACCGATGTCTTGAACAAATTTGAAAAATAGGTGAAAACATTTAAATGAAAAAAAATGCTTTTTTTTTCAGTACACCAAAAGAGAGGCAACTCCAAAATACAAAGCTTTCAATATTGTTGCAAGGGGAACAATTTTAAATTACGCCATGTCGTGTTCGCTCTTCAGCGCGTTCGGAGCTATTGCTAATGACGTCATATTAAACTTGCCTGTCTGATGAAAAAAGAAAAATTTACGACACGCAAATTAGGCAGTGATAAAATGTAATATCGCTTAAATGATATAAGGGTGCAATCGAAAAGTATAAATCGGTAGATGAAAGTTTCTATAAAAGCTTCTCTTCAAAAATATGAAAATTATTAGACTTAAGGTTTACAAATAAATATAATGAACACAACAAGAGTGGCCATTGGCACTCTTGTTATTTTTATGTAAAGGTTGAGTGGGACACATAGTTCAGAGTAACGATGGACGCTAGAATCCTGGGGTGTTAAAGTGGTGACCTTGCACCAGAAAACGTAGGTAGTATGGTGAAGTGGTATAGGGGTTGATACGATGATGATGAAAGTGGAGATAAAAAAAGCAAAAATTATTAAGAACAATTATACAGTTCCTGTGTCAGATAAAATTAACTCTTCGAAACCGCGGACAACAGCTTTCCAGAACAGTAAAGACAAATGACGTCAGATATAGCAACGCGCCGAACGCTTCGAAGAAATCCGGACCATGTTGATAGATGGCTTGCCAGCTTACTTTTGCGATCTTGCCAGCACGTTTGATGAACTTGGACACTAGTCCTTTGGACTCGGGGACTGGAGTAGAAGGGGGTGCCGGTGGCGAGAACTCCGTACTTTCCAGGACCGATATGGGCTTGTCCGGCCTGTATTTGGGTTTTTGGACCTGTGAAGAGCGTAGTTGACTCGATATTATTTCACTCACTACTCAGGGTGAAAAGTTCTTCCTGGGTTATATTTACCTGACTTGTATATTTTTTTTCTTTTGCGTTTTGTAGGAAATCATACACATATTTAATTTAACCTTGATATTGAACACTCGTTAAAGCACCACTTATGTTTACTAATTGTAGGTAGCAAGGAGATTTTTTAGCGCATCTTCGGGATCTTAAAGGTTGCTTCGGGAGAAACTTGACCAACGCTTAGTAAAATAGCTATGCAAACTTCCTCTAACATAGAAGAGGGATATTGAGTTTCGGCCAGCAGAGCTGTTGCAAAGCGGGATGGCGCAGCTTTAACACAATTATCACAACAAACGCCTAAAAGTGTTCACCATACCAGTTTCCTAATATTCCTATTTCCTTCCATGAAGTCACAAGGTCAACTCGTATTGTAACACAAAATTTTAGGGAAAGGGAGCGGAATGTTCAAAAGATATCAGAGGTGATCTGAACTCTACATCCCTCTCCTATGACAGAAGTGGCCTATTTAGGCTAGTTACGACATCCAGTAGTTACTACAAATCTTGCAGCATCGTCCGATGGCGCTTTTGACGTCTGCAGCTCAAGGATCTCTCCAATTCTGACTTATGCAAATATAAAAATGAATTATGCGGCATTCCATTGTTATGAGAACTGCAAAAATTTGGTAATATTCCAAACTTCTTGATATTATAATAGAAATTTTTTCTTATCCGCGACAATATTCATCTGTCAATTAATTTGTTTGTCTATCTATAACTGCCTCCAGAATTAAAGATTTTGAAATGTATAATATTATCACGATAGCTTTCGCTGCCAAGCCAAAAAAGTTTTGTTTTTAATCGTTGATGATTTTGTGATAGTCTCCGGCAGATTTATCGAAATATAAAATGTTTCTTAAGCTCATATCCAACTATATCTAGGCCAATTTTTGTAGATATCGGTACAGTGGTAACGCTGAGCATTTGTAACAAACAAATATACAAACAACAAACTTTCGGCTTTTTTAATATAAGTATGGTTAGAATTTTCAAAACCTTCACCTTTACGCGTATTTAACTTATAAATGCGTACGCACAAGAATAACCGCTTATAAAGTCTATATTCATACACTCGGTTACGATTTTCTTGGGCTTCGCACAAATCGATTTGAAATAGAATTTATATTTATTTTTTTCCAAAAACTATTATTTTTTAAATCACCACGCCTATCAAAATGTATGCAATAAAGTTTTAATCTTAATTACAAACGTTATGACTTTATAATGTTCTAGAGTGATTAACTTTAATTGGTTTAGTTGTTTTGTTTAAAAAACCTACATTTCAAATAAGAAATATTGTTAATTAAATGAATTAAAAATACATCTTAATTAAGGATTTTAAAAACGTGTTCGCTCCTCATAGACACAATATCAGTGCGAGCTGTCAAATGCGCCAACGTATGGTGCCACAAGAGGTAGGGAGATAGTCCCAGATTCAGTTGTAATTACCGAGGCAAAGTTGGTGAAAGCTGTGACTATATTACTGATTTTTTCCTCATCCTCCGCCGTTCGCTGCAACTTAGGAATCCCATTTTTCTCTCGGTCAAACTGCTGGGTTTCATATCCACTCTGCAAGCTCAAAACTCAAACCCGTTAGATAAACGGGTACTAAAAAAATATGAGGCGGTTCTTACATTGGGTGGGTGGTAATATAGAGATGCTCCTTGTTTGTAATGGTTAATAACCTAGATGGCATAAGATAGAAAAGCGCTAGCCTGGAAATTAAACTGTTGCTACTCGACGTCAACAATGCAACAGGAGCAAAGTAGTTATAACCAAGATAAATTCATTACATCTATTTTCGCTTCTATGATCTTAATTTCATATCTCAAACTTTATCGTTAGATCTTTATGTCCAGATTGGATATAAAGTCTAACGACTAATGAAAACCATACTAATCTTAGTTTCCTCAAAGAATTTTAAGACTACACTTAACAGTGCTTCACACATTTCGTGCCTTATTGTTTTGATCTTAGCTCAAAATATGTGGCATAGAAGGAGAGTTAATGTTTTAGTTTAGGCATATTTTTAGGAACGGCTGCCTGTTCGACGTTAACGTTAACCCTCTCAGGGGTATGCTGTGTATCCTATGCTCTAGTAAAATCCTTACATTGATGTACATTCAACTTGCTGGAATCTGTAATTTAATGAGAATGTGAAAACAATGGTTATATAAACACATTTCTTGATAACGATCTGTACACCGAACACAAATTATGTGTTTTAGATGAAAGAGTTTCCAACACCTAATATTAAGGAATGAATGTGGAGATACGACCATCTGTTAGTGCACTTTTTAGCTTTTACCTTATTTAGAATTAATGACATGCTTTCAGTTAGTTATATCAAAAAGATTTAGATCTTAAATATATGTTAGAAACGCAACGTGCAAATTATGTGCAGCGGAAATATTTTTAATATGTACAATTTACACTTTGTACAACTAGAATGTAACTTAAATAGCTAAGTTAGTCGCTAAAGGCACTATAAACTGAGTGGTACTTACTTTCTTGAACAAGACACAAGGAGTATTTTATTGTTTGGCGTTATCATTTATATATTTACATTGTTTTCGCAACATAAGGTCATTATTTCATTAATTTTGCACGACCTCCTTCTAAATCTAACAACTAACTCTTAGCGTGTGGTTTGAACGCTAAAATCGTAGTCATTTTCGGGAATCGAAACACTGTAATGCCAAAGTGAAATTGAAATTATCAAGCTCGCTTTCACGGTCATATTTTCAAAAAAATTCAGGTACATGTTTCACATTTACATTCGAAACTCTAATTGTGAGATCTATATACCGCGTAGGTAAGGCTAAGTCTTACCTTTGACATAAGAAACAGTAAAACGAGACAACACAACGCGAACGACCAAGTCATTTTAACACTAACTCTAGCTGAGGAAAGTCAGAGTAAGCACTATGGATCTCAGCCTAAGAGGAACGTAAGATTAAAACTATCTCTAATTATGACCCCCTTATCTTTTTCATATTCTTTATCTAATAGAGAAAGATCTTTACTATGACGTCACTGTGTTTCGATACACGAAAGCGCTTCACGGTTGCGGGAGGGAGTTCTCGTACTAAGGGTACTTTTAATATTCCGGATCTTCGAAAAGGGGAGCACAACTTAAAGAAAGTTTCACCAATACTCAGAGCAGAGAAAAGTGATTATGTTATCAAGTCACGTACGAGTATATCCCGATTTCATACAAAATATCTTAAAAAAGGTCATTTCTGATAACTAGATACTAAATTTACGTACGTTTGTGTGTGTGTGTGTGTGTGTGTGTGTGTGTGTGTGTGTGTGTGTGTGCGTGTGTGTGTGTGTGTGAGAGAGAGAGTGATTGTCACTGTATTTTATTATTAAAACTTTGTACATTCATTTCGATTGATTTTTGGGAAGACTTGCATAACAATAGTTTTCATTACCATGAGTATTGACATGGTAACCCCTTTCCGACGACCCTGGTATAGTTGGCAATTGTTATAGTATAGTGTAAGTTCTTACGGAAACGATGCGCCCCATGATCTCGTCGTTGACCGGGAACCACAGTTTGACCTTCTTGTAAAGCGGATTTTTCTCGTAGTATGCCACCAGCTCGACCAAGCTCTCGAACTTGACGGTACCGATCGCGTAAAGACGCCCCTCTTGCTTGATGCGGCAATGCTTGATTTCCTTTTCAGATCTGCGTGCAAAGAGATCATCCTCGTTAAAGTAATTTTATAATCTATCTATCTTAGTAAAGTCGATAATAATAAATAATGGTTAGGGATCACTGGAAAAAAAAAACAAGATTGTCAGATTCCACTAAATTTTAACCGAACCTATTCCTAACGATGCGGTAAATGATTAAAATTATCTTACCGAAAATAATAAGTTTGGACTTTGTACAATTAATAAAGTATCATGGTGCGGCTGACATGACATTGCATTGATACAAATCGTAACTGGCTTAATTTCACTATCGTTATCACCAATCAAAGTCAGTGTCAAAAACCAAGTGCTCCATGTTAGCCTATGCAAACATTTTACTTCATAATGACTACCAAAAATAAGTTGGTATTTATTTATTTATTTGCAAGTGATCCACAGCGTTATATTTCACTGGTATACAATTAAGAAGATTCATAAAATAAACCCAAAGAGATTACACAATATATACAAAATATGGTAAATAGGTAAAAATTTAATACTTAAAATGTAACTAAGTGAAACTGACTAAGGTGAACAACAATTTAACAAGTGGGTGTGCATGTGTAATTGTGTGTATGTGTGAGTTAGTGAGTGAGTTATTGTGAGTGTGTGTGTGTGTATGTATAATTATGTTTTCAGTGTACTTTTCTTTCAGTTCACAAATTACAAGTGTATTATGTTAACAAGTCGTCCCCAGGGGCTCCGATGTGCCCAGGGTATGGCCGCTTACCTGAAGCTGATAGCATAGCACATGGGCTCATTATCGCTGGGGCGCACGAGGAACGCGCCGTCCGCGTTGGTTCTGCGCAGCAGTTCTTCGGCGTGCGCGCGGGTGCACGACCCCTGCCACCACTCTTTGCTTTCATGCTTATTCGGCTGCGGCACTGGCTCCTTGAGGGTTATCAGAAACTCCTGCCACGGAACAAAAGGAAAAAGTTTATATTGAAGTTTTATTTCCAGAAACCGTGAATTCCCGAGTAACACTATAGGCGCTGGTTGCCGCATAAGTAAGTGGTATTAAAATAAACTCTATATTAGACATGTAGAGGGTTTTTGTTTGACCGTCTTAAACTCAAACGAAGCAAAAGTTTGAAATGACTTGTGAGAGGTTATACTCGGAACATGAGTGTAAAATGTTTGTAATCAATGACGAGGTACAAGCCGTTCAAATAAGTTTAGTAATCCCATGAAAAGTCAGTGGATATCCAACCATCGTTTGACGATAAGGATGTTTTTCCCCCACCGCCTACCATCCGAAGGATCCTAGCATGGTATTAAATAGCCGTTTATATTTATTCTCCGTGGCGCAGCGCGCGCTGTTGCATTATAAAGCTAGAGGTCCTGGGTTCGATTCCCGGCTCGAGTCTGGTCTGGTGGGAGGCTGCGGCCGTGGCTAGTTACCACCCTACCGACAAAGGCGTGTCGCCAAGCGATTTAGCGTTCCGGCACGATGTCGTGTAGAAACCAATCAGGAGTGTGAGTTACCACACCTCTAACCGGTTAGCCCGCTACCATCTTAGACTGCATCATCACTTACCATCAAATGAGATTGCCGTCAAGGGCTAACTTGTAGCGGATAAAAAAAAAAAAAAAAGAAATGCAAAACAGATTTTCAAATTCCGACTGAGACAGTACCATTAGCCCGTCCAACAAAAAACAATCTCTTCAGCATTATTGTTTAATGTATAAACATATGTTTTATGGAAACAAGAGCGCGCACAAAAAGGTCTGTTTGTATGTACCTTCTCGTATAATCCGCGGAGCCAGATATTCAGACAAAGTTGTTTTATTCGCGGCCACTTCATTGCATATTTAATACCGCTATTTGCACCTTCCGCCCCGACACCTCCATTAGCATGATATTGTGTTATTGCGATTTGTGCAGATGTTTATCTGTCTGTATATCTGAATGACTTTAGATAACTTAAGGATAAAGGGAGGGATTTATGCAGTGGAAATTGTTTTGTTCTCTTACCATCGCTTGAAGCATATAATTTAATATGTCTCTGACGCTCTTGTTACAGAATTATTCTTATTTAAGGCGTCATTGTTTGTCGTATATGACTGCAATTTTAAAACAATATTGCCATATGATGATTATCATCTTATATGATTATCATCTGTTGTTGATCAACATGTTTCATATGTCTTGTACTGTTAATTAGATTTAATACAATAAACAATTATAATCTGTTATAATAATAATCTTACTGTGCGCCAGCAATAGCTGTGAATCCCTCAAAAATAAATATTTTACGAACATAACTTAATTTAAAAAAACGCACTAAATTCGATCAATGTTTTCGAGTTACGAGGACACAGACAGACAGACAGAAAAGCCCAATCTTCAGCATATCTCTCATTGCATGTTGGTTTAAAAATAAGGTTGATTTATGCACTCAATGGCAGGCCAGTATTTACAAGTTTACCTAACATCCTACACCCGACATTGCTTTTGTAAACATTTATGCGTTTTTTGCTGAATTTGTCCTATCTCAGGTCATGGGTTTTAATGTTGAATAATTTGTTGGCCTTCACTTTCTACGCTGCTCTTAGGCTTGGCTGAGCAGCGCATCGCCCATGGCAACACGTTCAGCAATTTTTTTATTCGCGACTCCACAAATAGGTACGAGATCCGACGCCTATTTGAAGGACAACACACTTTTTTGTAGTAGCAAGACAAATATTTAAACAATTGTTAAACATTCAGATTTAAATTTATCTAATGAAAACTCACTCTTCTACATCTAAATAAAGAAAAAACGGTATCCTATAATTTCCGTTCGTGGCCACACCTATATAGCTAAAGTTGCTCTAACTCCATAGCTAAATATAATTATGTCAGATGGTGATAACAAAAAATAAACCGGCTAAGTTTGTTGTGGGCTTCTTTTTAGATTTGGGCGCGATTGGAACCCTCTTAGCTTTAGTTTTAAGTTAGCAAGTGTATACCCATGTGTATCGCCATCACGAATAGAAATAATGAAAAATGTTATATATACGATTATAGATACTACATACTATAATAAAATAATAGATAATTTACATGAATAAAACTATTTTAATTTGATTTGAAAGTGGATTACGTAAGAAAATTGAGAGAAAACAGCGTATCTTCTGTCTCATACATCATCATCATCATCATTTCAACCGATAGACGTCCACTGCTGGACATCGGCCTTTTGTAGGGAGTTCCAATGGCTACGGTCTTGCTTCGCTTGTATCCAGCGGCTCCCTGCGACTTGTTTGATGTCGTCTGGCCACCTTGTTGGGGGGTTTATCGGTGCGGGGTCGCCATTCCAACACCTTGGGACCCCAACGTCCATCGGTTCTCCGAGCTATGTGCCCCGCCCATCAACTTCACAACTCGCTGAGCTATGTCGGTAACTCTGGTTCTTCTACGGATCTCTTCGTTTCTGATTTGATCACGTCTGGCACGCTGTCTCATACAGCGTGCCCAATTAACGCAAGGCCGAGAAGAAGGCAAGATTTTACCGGTAAAAGACGCAAAAAGCTCAGCAGTTGTTTTTTCCGCAATATATAACAATCAAAGTCAGTTTCAAAAAGAAATTTTGATTATAGCTATTCGAGAATTATTATTCGGGTGAGTCTCCTCGTAGTCTACGATTTCGACGGTCTGCGTATTGGAAATGACTTATAGGATATAGGTTATACAATGAACTAGAAGATATTTTTTAGTTGAAAGAAATCTTTTAAAGTCTCTATAGGATTTGTTTTTTTTTGTAATATGGTTAGGATTATGGTTTAAAAAAAAAATATAATATCATTTGCTTCAACGGTGAAGGAAGGAAGCCTGCACGCCTGAGAATTCTCCATTATGTTCTCAAAGTCGTGTGAAGTCTGCCAATCCGCACATGCCCAGCGTGGTGGACTATGGCCAAACCGATATCTCATATTGAGAAGAGACCCGTGCTCTGTAGTGAGCCGGTAATGGGTTGATCGTGATAACACGCAGCGATCCGAAACTAGCATTGACGATGTAGTGCGGGCGGGCGATGCAGCGCGGTAAACGGCAATTACAATTGGAACAAAAGTATAACATAAGCGCTAGATTAAATATTGTTGTATGTCCAAGCTGAGTAAGCCTTTGCATTTTGCAGTCCTTTTTGAGACCCTTTCGGGAGATTTTTGCAAGGAGTGCTCTAGGAGAAAGCAGAAGTTCAGGATAATATAAGCAAACTCACCTGGCTCCTCAGCGGGTTCTGCCGGTAGTGCGTGATCAAGCTGTACAGGCTGTCGAAGCACACCGTGTCGATGAGATAGTACTTGGTGAGCCCACGCTCTAGTTTTAGCTTGATGCGGCAATGGTTCACTTTGCCTTGGCGCCAGAAAGACAGGCAATAGTCGCCGACGAAGGTCACGCTCTCGCGCACGAGGAACGTACCGTCTCCAAGATGAGCATGTGCCCTCAACAAATCCTCGGCCTCCTGGCGGTTCCCGGCCAGCCTGCCGTGGAACCAGCACTCAGCGAAGTGCAATTCATCTTGAGACAAGTTTGCTGGTTCGTTTTCGGTTTCGCCATCACTGTCGTTGTCAGTGTCTCCTCCATTATTGTAATGTTCCGTATAATATAGCTTAGTCTCCGTCAGCACAAACGCGTGTGGATTCCAGTCTTTATCAACGGGATCTTCCAGAAGAAGTATACCATTCTTGAGTGTGTTCCGCAGATCGAACTCTTTCCCCTCCTCGGAACGTAGCGCGAGCAAGCTTTCTTCAGCACCTACATGACATGAAACAGTTACGAGTCGATATTGATGGTGTTATATTGCTTAAATGCCACTATAAAATAAAAATCAATACTCAAACATTTATAATAAAATAATTGAGGTAGGGTTTTTTAATATATTGTAATTTAAGTTAAGAAATTGTAATAAATATGATTAACACACATATATATTGGAAGGTCTAATATTACCTTCGAAATCGAAATAATCTTTAACTAACTTGTTAGTTGTAGTAGTTTTAGAAAATTAATGTCCAATTTTTAAAGAACTCCCGCGTTGCTCTGGTGATTAGCGTTTTCTACAAGATATCAGAAGGTCCTAGGTCTGTGACTCAGGTCAGGTCAAAATTAATTCGGTATTGAGATTTTTGTTAAAATAATTATTAGACAAACTCAAGTCTCTTCGCTCAAATAAGAATGATTTTACAAGCTGACAGGAGGAAATCATAATGAATCTATAAGTGTTGCGATTGTTGTTTTAAAAAATTGAGAACAAAATCAAAATTTTTTGTTATCTACCCTCTGGAAGTTTTTTGTGCTTCAATATAATCCTGCGCCGAAGGTCGTGCGGGGACGGCATCGCAGTTTCATTTTTCTCAATCGGCTGTGTGATCAGCATTTCACCGAAAACATCTTGAAATGCGGTCGCCATGCGCCGCTGCTGCGGCAAGGAACAGTTGTCCTCGATTGATAGAACGACCGGATAGTCAGATGTCACGAAAGCAAACTCCTTAATTGTGCGCAAGACGTCTATAAACTTGATCTTGGTAGTCAACGTGTGGCCGTGATAAATGAAGGGTGTCCCATCTGGACCGTCCCAACAGTCCAACTCTATACATCTGCATCCAGCCATTAGCACTCTGGCGTAAGCTTCGACTGTGGATTCGCTCGAAAACTGGTCGCCCGTTAGGTAACTATAAATAACAGGATTAAATAACAGGATAAAATAACATTTGGAAATAGATAAAAATGTATTAACAATCTAATTACTTGATGTGTATGAATATGAAACACTTACGTGTTGTGCGAAGAAGCGATCCAATAGTGTGAAAGGGGTTTTGTCATATCCTGGGTGACTTTGTCGTACCGACTGTCCCAAATTGTGTTTTGTTTGGAGAATAGCATTTCCACAAACTGTTGACATAATGGAATATTAGTATGCAATATCATTTCTGATTTTTGCATAAAATCTAATGTAACGTTATTGAATCAGATATAGATAGACGGACGGCAACATTCAGCTTTAAAAAACCGCTGAAGTACTGGCCAATACTACACACAGGGTTTCATACTTAGAATTATTTATTAAGGCAAATTATACGGTGCAAACTTCCTTAGGAATAGAGGGTACAAGTGTTGTAAAAAAATATATTATAATAATATTTACCTCGCTTTGTGTAAAGTAAGGCTCAGAGATGTCCCTCTGAGGGTCCCTCAGGAAGTCCCTGATGAAGTGGGAACACGCGGCTTCATCTTCTCCCATCAGATCACGTTGTTCCGTAATGAGGAACCTCTGAAACTCTCGCAGCGAGATCGTAGCTCCATTTGAGCAGTAGGCCGCAAATTGACTGAAGACTTCAACTGCGGTCTAAAAATATTAATTTGATTATGACTAACCATTTACTTTCCTTTTTGCCCCCTGGACGCTCAACATGGTATTTAAATCGTCACTAGACCAGATAAAATATCGATGTCAAGCAGGGATCCATTATGATCAAAATAATGACTAACGAATGTTTGTGACTGTTCGTCATAGGAGTGGGCAACGACAATTCCCGCACTGGGATTTATTCCAATCGAAGCAAGATCCTCGCTATCTAGTCCAACGTGTCAACCTCTACACCAACGAGACAATTCTTGCTTAGCGATTGATATTAAGATTACTGATGGCATTAGATGCTCTTCGATGCAGTGAAGATTTCAGGCAACATTCAAAATTACAAACTCAACTAATTTCCCACTCCAAAATCTCAAACAAATCAAAAAAGTTCAAATAAACACTCTCAAAGGTGTAATCTTTATACTAACACTTTAGGAGAAAACTAAAACCAAAAAAACCCAAAACCATTTTAGGCTTACCGATATGACATTTGACATATTATCGACGTGACCTATAAAATATTCACAACCAGAGAGTTCGCTGCGTCACAAATTGCAGCTGCGTAGTTTGGTACTGCCACACCTGATCAATAACTAACTGTTGACCTTTGCAAGGACACATTGCCAATATGGGCGAGGCATATTTTTTTTTTACTAAATACTGATAACACTGTGGTTTTCAAATCTTACGACGGATAAATAGAGTCTGCAGGGCATGGTCAACGCATGGACGAACGACCCCAAAGAAAGGCAGTGACGTCATAACCAGAGATCTATCTGGAAGCCAAAATTGTTCTAGATAGATGGAGAAGACCGAGACGGAAGGGGAAACTAGGGCATGGAATAGACTGGAGCAGCTTAAGACGCATTGGTGGTAAAAATAATCTGGCAATGATTTTCACTATTAACAAACAGGAGATCAACGCTGGAGATAATATGTATCCTATACAAATTTGTATCACCGCAAACTAAGACGACAACCGAAACTTGCTTGAACTTTCACGCGGAAGGGCTTGCAACGCTGAAATATAAGTACATAGGCGCCGATTCATCATTGCATATCATGCAAATGTCTGTACCAAAGCTCCATGTGGTGTGAAAAAAAAAAAATAAAGTACGGGTTTATCAGATTGAAGAATCCCTTTCTACATTGTTAATACGCAGCAAAAGTGTTTACAACGCAGTTCCAAGTTATTTCACTTTAGTACCGAACCAAAGGTATCGTAAATACGTCGAAGCTCCATATTCTATCTTTCCCTAACACTAGTCCTGTGCTTCGTCGAGGTAAAGTAATGAGGCCGGTGACAATCATGACGTTGATAATCAATTAATATGTGTTGTGTAAAATGTACTAAAACTTACGTTGAAATTGTATGTTAACTTGTAGAAGAACATACTGAACTCGTCATATGACAGTTCCCCTTCTCTATTTAGATCCACTTCCGTGAATAAATCTTTTAGGTCTTTTGTGGGCATCTTGCAATTAATTCTCGGTAAGAAGGCCTTTACCTCCTTTATTGTTATTCTGCAATAAAAAATCTTTTCAGTCAACTGAAAACTAGAAGAATGTCTTTGTTTATTATTTTTTAGATTCTGTGTAAATCAGAATGTTTTCGTGTATCACCTGGGATGGCGCAAGCGCATAAGAAAATCAGTACATGGGTAGTACGACTTCAAGAAATCAAGGGAGAAGAAATAAAGTACGCCTACTGTGAGACATGAGATTGCGTCTCAGGGTGGCTTATTTGGTTGGGACTAATGGGCTGCTTGAATTTATATAAGTCAGTCTGCCCCCGACACATAAGAACCACGTACGGCCACTTCTTCGGCGAAAAACTGCCGCAGTTGCAATAGAAAGCGGCGTAGATGTAATAAAGAGACGATGCTGTAGGTATGTTTTGTTTACTACAGAAAATCAACAGCTAATATCATTTCATAACCACGTTTTTACGTCGTGAGCTAATGTGTATTTTTAGCTTTTTATAGGTTACAGAACGTCAACGTAGGTTTCCTAAGTTACTTGCTCGAGTCAATGATATAAATTTATATTAATAAAACTGCAATATAAAAGATAAATGTCGAAAAATTAAAATTATTCGGGACTGCATAAGTTCCTGTCAGAAAGTTACTTTAGTTAGTTAGTTAGTTTTTTTGTATTATATTGACAGATGTTAACTTACTTTTCGTTTGAGTTTTCCATTGCATAAAACTCCTTTCTCAGCCATCTTTCATACTGTAGTGGGAATGATGTATTTGTAGCCTCCACTATGAGGAACCTTAGTCCCTGTTTCCAAGCATCGCATTCCTTATCCGTAGGTGCTTAAAATAAAAGAATTAAGTTAATGTCATATTTTTTGTAAACTCCACGTCGATAACTAACTTCCACCAGAGGCTTAATGCTTAACCCCTCTAAGAGACTGCTGAAGGCTGCATTATAAGGATCGGTCCAGTAATTTGTCAGGAACAATAGTAACCTAGAATATACTATAATATTTTAAAGCACGATTGCTACGCCCCTGTCTTCTTGCTGTAACTGGCAACTAATAACTTGACCAGAAGTGGGAAGTGAATACGTACGTAATGGCACAACTACGTAATGCTTAGAGGTCGTTTGGAGTCTTCCTCCATTTCTTTCTAATGTAAGAACGGTATGTGCTTATTTTAGCAAATGTAGCCACAAAAACGCAGCGGTATCGCAACAAAAGACGATACACGGCGCGTCTTACAGCCATGCGGGGAGCAGGGAACGGTGTATTGATTTTTGGTTACGTTTATATCGCGAGCCACCTTGATGCACTCGATAGCGGAGGCTGCGCCGTCTGCCTGTATTGATCCCCGAATCCTGCCTCGCAACCTCCGCTACCCACGCGATATTTTTTTAATTAATTAAATTTATGCAACACCCGGATTTTACTCTTCAATACAGCAAGTCCATTTTTTAGCAGCTTTAGGTATTTGCCAACTATAACTAATGCACTAAGTGGGCTATAATTAAGCTCCAGTTAAATTCACTTGGTATTATTCACGCGGTATACCTTTGCAAACATACACGTCTTTCAAAAACATTCCACAACATTAATCCCTGTGGTATTTTTGAAACAATAACAAAATCTATTATTAAACCTGGTTCAATTGATTATTGATTCATGAAAACCAACTTTGGACTTCTATTACAAAATGTACGCCAAACTTACACACACATACGTGCATTGCCTACCCTAATTTCCTTTGGAATCATTAAGTCTGTCTGTTTGTAGTTGTACCATCAGTTTTGAAGATAGATTCTATGGAAAAGAATCTGGTAAAAAAACTTAACATTTTTTTTATTTCTCCACATTAGCATATCATTACAATGTAACAATGACTAATTATCATCATCATGATCAACCCATTACCGGCTCACTACAGAGCACGGGTCTCTTCTCAATATGAAATGGGTTTGGCCATAGTCCACCACGCTGGCCATGTGCGAATTGGCAGTCCTCACACGCCTTTGAGAACATTATGGAGAACTCACAGGCGCGCAGGTTTCACGATTGTTGTGATATTATAATTATTTAATAACGCACATAACTCCGAAAAGTAAGAGGTGCGTGCCCGGATTCGAACCCCCGACCTCTGATTAGGAGGCGGACGCCCTAACCACTAGGATACCACAGCTTCTCCTTATACTTGTATGAAATTTGGACTAATTATACGTTGTATCAAAATTTGGATCCAAAAAAGTTTTTGTTTTTAAATATATGCTGACTGTCAAGATTCAGTGAGAACACCATTGCATTATCTGTCACCTGTACTAATGAATAAACGTCATTCTTATCTTTTTTATTTTCATAGTCATTCTAATAGGCAAATGTATAAGATCAGCAAATTCTAGTCAGTGGTGTTGCTTGTCCCGGTGGCAAGGAGTGTTGGAAGTAGTTTAATAGGACTTCAAGCACTGTATAACCACAGCCCAGCAGAACAGAAGCATACAGAAGTCAAACATTTTACCCTACAAAAATTTCTTAAGTTCCATGGAAGCCTTCTATATATAGAATAGTAAAAAATATATATATGCAATTTTATTATTTAAAATTATGGTTTAACATAGAGATGTGCATTAAGGACTTGTGTACTTTGATATCTTGCGGTACCGCAGCACCATAATCGAGGTGCTGCTGTGTGAAATCATAAACGAATCCACCGGTAAACGCACGCTAAGGCAATAAGAATTACGTGACTGCAGAAATATCTTATGGTCTCAATGATTAAAAGCGCGTGACTTTTTGTGCACCATCCCTAATTTGGCATGTATCTTGAGGACGTAAGCCATCTATGTGCTAAATTTTTAAATTATTTAAGACCACAAAAATCGCACAATTACACCATTAATTTATTAATAAAATAAATGAAGCATAAGTAGGGTTTCAAAGTTCCTTTTTAACACAGGAAACAGAAATAAGAAAATTTGGTGCAGGCATTGTCATCTTTTCTCTCTTCGTAATGTTGATGAGAATTCTCCATAATGTTCTCAAAGGCATGTGAAGTTTGCCAATCCGCACATGGCCAGCGTGGTGGACTATGGCCAAACCCTTCTCATATTCAGTCTCAGAGGAGACCTGTGTTCTGTAGTGAGCCGGTAATGGGTTGATCATGATGATGATTGTCATCTTTCAAAGGTTTGGTTCAGGACAGAAATTTTGTTTAAAATTATATATCATATAAATTTTACTTCAGATATGCCCTTGATGGAGGAAGAGGATGGATGGAGGAGTTGTTATATGTAATTTTTCCCAGCTGTTCATGTGAATCTGTTTTAAGCCAGCCACATGCTTCAAACCAACCAAGACAACATCTTCTAATGTCTAGAGAATCTAAGATAATGCAAGTTGGTACATGTTGCTCTTGCCATGAGACACAATACTAGTCCGGCAGTTGATATATCATACCAACATAAAAAACTAAATATCTTGGACTTTATTTGAATAGTTGTCTTATAATGAAAAAACACAATTTAACCAAGCAAAATGCTTGTTATCCATCTCTGTAAGATGTACTGGCTCTTAAAGACCAAAATAGGGTCTATTGCTTGAAAACAAACTACTCTTGCACATGGGAATTACAAAACCTGATTGGACTTATGGGATCCAGCTCTGGGGAACCACCTCCAATTCAAACAAAGAGATAGTAAAGAAATAGTAAAACAAGGTTTCAGTTCAAGATGCTGAGAGGTACAAATATCTCTTGGTTTATAACTAACAAGCAGTTGCTTGTTAGTTATAAACCAACCATCTTGGAATAAGATCAATTAGAGAAGAAATCAAACACTCTGTGGCTATATGAAGAGGCTAAAAACCTTCCAAATATAGTTTAGCAATAAGCTTAATAAAGAATTACTCCAAATTTAAAAGTTTGTTAGCTATATTAAAGCAGGAAGGGTCTAAACGTGCCCTGGTTTAAGAAGAACCCCACATAAACTGTGCAAGGTATATTACATTGTAGTGTAGTTTATGGTGATAGCTACATTAAAGCACGAAGGGTCTAAACGTGCCCTGGTTTAAGAAGAACCCCACATAAACTGTGCAAGGTATATTACATTGTACATCATTACATTGTAGTGTAGTTTATGGTGATAGCTACATCAAAGCACGAAGGGTCTAAACGTGCCCTGGTTTAAGAAGAACCCCACATAAACTGTGCAAGGTATATTACATTGTACATCATTACATCGTAGTGTAGTTTATGGTGATAGCTACATTAAAGCACAAAGGGTCTAAACGTGCCCTGGTTTAAGAAGAACCCCACATAAACTGTGCAAGGTATATTACATTGTACATCATTACATCGTAGTGTAGTTTATGGTGATAGCTACATTAAAGCACAAAGGGTCTAAACGTGCCCTGGTTTAAGAAGAACCCCACATAAACTGTGCAAGGTATATTACATTGTACATCATTACATCGTAGTGTAGTTTATGGTGATAGCTACATTAAAGCACGAAGGGTCTAAACGTGCCCTGGTTTAAGAAGAACCCCACATAAACTTAGCAAGGTATATTACATTGTACATCATTACATCGTAGTGTAGTTTATGGTGATAGCTACATTAAAGCACAAAGGGTCTAAACGTGCCCTGGTTTAAGAAGAACCCCAAATAAACTTAAAGGTATATTACATTGTACATCATTACATTGTAGTGTAGTTTATGGTGATAGCTACATTAAAGCACGAAGGGTCTAAAGTGCCCTGGTTTAAGAAGAACCCCACATAAACTGTGCAAGGTATATTACATTGTACATCATTACATTGTAGTGTAGTTTATGGTGATAGCTACATTAAAGCACGAAGGGTCTAAACGTGCCCTGGTTTAAGAAGAACCCCAAATAAACTTAAAGGTATATTAGGTTAGTTATAAAGTTTTTTTTTCATATCTTCTTATATAAAAGAAAAAGAGTATCTAGTTTATTTGTTGAACTCAACTGCCTAGCAAGCCTTAATGAGAAAAAAAGAACCACCCACAACTTTACATGCCACAACCCATGAAAGGATAACAAATAAGATTTCTTTATTGAGCAATGCACTCTAATCATAGCTAAGCAAATTTTTTTTATTTGTGTAGTGTGCTATGAGTTTTGCTCATTTAAATGTGATAATGTCGAGTGCAACTGTGTATGTAGTACTACTAATCAGTATTTAATTTATTTGTAGAAGAACATTAAATTAATTGTGCATTTAAGATTTTGGACTTTCAAAACTACAATCCATTAAGGTTAGGACCTAGAACCTTTTGTCTATATGTCTCTGTATTATGTGGCATAGCAAAGAGTGTGAAACAACTTATCCCTTTTATATAATTCAAAGGAATAGGGCTCTCTTTCAAGTTAAGTCTATCACACATTTATTTTTTGACCATCTAAACATGACTCAAGTACATCCCAATCTAGACCCGAACAAAGGTTTCAATCAGGCATAATAAAAAACAATTGAACAAAACCTATGTTACATAAAAAATTACTTTAATAGTCCTGCAATTTAAGCTAATAGTGATTTCAAATTGCTGCCATACAATATGCTGAAATGTTTATACTTATTTAGCTTTACACCTGTTTGTAGGCTTTGAAACATTCAAAATCCTTTGTCAACTTAAATCTCCCGAATGTCCATCCATTCCATATGGTAGTCAAGTGCAAATCTATCAGCTATAAATATAAAGTATAATAAAGTTTCTTACCTGCAAATGACACTGATCGTAATTTGAACTCGCTGCCGTAAAATATGCTGAAGCACTTGCTATTCTCTACCCGCTTCGAATCTTCGAGCCAGCGCTCAAAGTCTTTCGTGTTCTTCCCGACTCGCACTTCTTTGATTTCACGAATGTCCAGAGCACCTTCGAAGGCGTGCCGATGCGGTGATCCACATTTATACCAAACCACTTGGTGGGATTCACGACGGACCAACACTGTCTTACGTTCAGGTCGTTTGCGAGGCGAGAATTTCAACATACTCGTGCCCCGCTCGATGTAAGATATAAGTTGATCAGCCTCGTCAATTAGCCGGTCGTTTGCACCGTTTATAGTGACAGGATTCATTTTAACAAATTTGCTTAGTGTTCACGGATAATCATTTTCAGTTTGTTTTGTTCATTGTATCGATCAAGTATCAACAATATCTTATAATATCACACACTAAATATTGCTTTTGGTCTATCTTCTGTAGGACATCTCTTCATTTCCGGTTCCGATTACGTCCGCCCACCACGAAGGCCGGAACATTTATGCTTTGTAGAAAAACCAGGAGTGTTGCACAGGCAAGAGGGCTAATGAATTATTGATTCCGACTCCCCATTCCGCGGGTTGACGCAGAGCGCTCATCGACAGTGCCTAGGCCATGGAGCGGTGGAAATGTCAAAGTGTACCCCCTTCCCCCACCCACCTACAGTTTTTAAATTATTTTACGGCCGTGGATGCACAGCACAAGTCCTACCGCAGAATACAGATTACCATAGACTACATTCTACAGTGTGCAGAATATTTTGTATACAAATCTAAATTAAAAACCTGTATGGTCAACATAAATCAATAATTATTAACACAAAATTTACAGGTTTTAAAATGTAAGGGGTAAACTTGTACAGTAAATTTAATTAAAGCATCCTTTTAAGAGGATATTAGTATGAACGTTTTATCCTCAGATTAATTACAATAGATAAAATCACCATGTTATAGTCGTAAAAATGTAATAGGCCCGTTTGGACATATGTCATAGTGACGAAACTAGTTATGTAACCATACGACTCAGTACTCGATACTTACGATAAATCGATTCAAGTTTGAATATTTCTCATTTGAATATATACTTATTGTTAAGTACAGTGGATTAAAATTTTGTTTAGAAAATTTAACTTTAAATTTAATACTGCATGTATTTTGAAATGGTAGAATTTGTTTTTAGTTTAATATTTTTAGTTGCAATGAATAACTCTTTATTCATTTTCTTCGGATTATGAGCCAAAATCGTTACTTGGGCTATCGTCACCTGTAAATATAATCATTTCATTTTCAAGGATGTAATCAATATAGACGTAATCTTCTTTTATTATTTTTCGAGTTCTTTCTACCACTTTTATCCAGTCTTCTACTGTAATTGTGGCACAAGCTTCTTTCAACAATGTCATGTTTTTTTTTTGTGGAGAACGGCGGCTTTGTATTGTGGCGTGGCATCCTTTGACTTAAGCCCAAATCAACTCAATTGCACTGTACTGACAATGGTACGGCGGCGTTCATATAACTTTGAGTCCATAGTGAACTGCCAATTCATCAATTTAATTATCTGGTAAAAGAAAATAAACCTGCGAAACTAAATATATTTTAATTTATTTTCTTTTACCAGTTTCATCAATGACATGAAAAGGTTGAAAGCTGATTTCAATATTTTCATGTCAGCTTCAATGACTTGTCTTAGTAGCCATGCCACTAAATCCGCCTTTTGTTTGCTTACAAACTTACAAATTTATACTATGTTAAAAGAATAATATGTCTTACAATCACAATGTGGTTATTAATTTAGAGTTCAACATTCCTTCACAAGTAATCATTGAATCAATTATACGTTTTGTCTGATTAATATCGATTTTTTTGGTAACATCCCTAGTAATTAAAAAGAAAAAGAGTCCACCGACGTAACCTTGTAACCATGTCCAGTTTTATGGGCCAAAAATGTTTATGTTTAAATAAAATGGTTTATTAGGCAAAATAAATAGTAAAATTGCCTTGTTTAGTAATTATTGCAATAATTATGTATTTTTAACTGAAAAAAGATATGTAATCGTGAAGTTATAACTTTTTAGAAATAAATAATATTGTGTGTGTCCATAACAAGGTTATGCTGTAGATTTTTTATGTCATTTCTGACATATGTCCAAACGGGCCTATTACATTTTTACAACTATACCGCACATATAATAGAAAATTTATCTTCAGTTTTGCTTATTTTTCTCAGTTAGCTAATACTAGCTAATATCTTATTAGGCTAGTGTTTAATAGTAGTCCCATAATCAATGAACCCGTGGCTTCGCTAACGTTGAATTCGATCTTTTTACAATCTGTTAGACAAATTTCCATTTTTATTAAGAATATTCAATAACCCTTCGTTGAATGGTTTGAGTTCTCCGGTAATAGATCAATTAGCTTATACATACATATAAATACATAAATATAATTAGTCAGTTAGCTTTTATATTAACTGAAATTAATATGTATAGCGAATAATGGAGTATATATTATTACAATTAGAGCGATGTAATTTAATTCAGAATTTATACTCGGAGTGTCATCAATTGTCGGCTTTTTGTCGAAGGAGTCATTGGTTTATAATCAATTAATAATTAACAATATAAATAATTACAAAGCTTAAACACCAAACTTCCTGGACGTAAGAGATATTCTTGTATATTCGATAAGGACTTCGCAAAATATATAATGGGTGTTGTTGTTTGTAATACAGCGCTGACCAATATTTTTTAAACATTGTACGATTATTAGTGCAAATTTATTGTGGCATTGTGAAGACGGAAATATTAGATTATTTAACCCATTCAATGCCGTTTACCCGCCTGGGGGACACCTAAAGTTGTTTGTCAGATGACTAGGCACTACCCGCATGGCGTGTATTACTTTTTACTTTGCAATAGTTGCTAAGTGGATTTTTTTTGTTGAACTTTGCTTGGGCTGTTAGATCACCATGAGGTAACATAAGTCTTTACTTACTTGACGTCTTTGTCGGTAGGGTGGTAACTAGCTACGACCGAAGCCTCCCACCAGACCAGACTCGAGCCGGGAATCTATCCCAGGACCTCCAACTTCAAAATGCGACAGCGCACACTGCGCCACGGAGGTCGTCAAAAAAAGTTGTTGAAATAATTCTTCTCATATAATGCTAATATTCCGCCAGGTGTTAATTAATCAAAGGTATTCAGGGGTCATCAAAAGTTTGCTCAGAATTTTTTTAGACGATTTTTTTTTTGAAAAATTGAAGATTAATATCTTCAATTTTGCACCATTTATATGAAAAATATTGTAGGTTAGGTTAGGTTAGTAAACTCGTAGTTATTGTGTCTGCGAGCTGTGTTTATGGTTATTATTATTTTGACCAGTATGTCATTGCAAAAATCAACTGTTAGATTATATTCCCTAGCGGCATCGTATGGTATCGAAGGATTTTTGGTTTTACCAAAAGCAATGAAATTATTGTTTATTATTTATTTATTTATTATTAATATACAAGGAATATAATTAATTATACAATAAAGGCACCGAAGAAACCAGAGGTTTGTCTTCGGTGCTTGTTGCGGTTTCACTTAATAAATTCTTAGTAAAAATTCCATAATCTCAATTTATATCGTAATATGCCTCTGCATGTTAGCCAGCCTAGACTGGAAGGTCCTACGGTCTAGCAGGAGAGTTGAAGCTTTTAGCTTTTTACTCTATCAGTAAACCCCATTTCCGAACCCAATGACATGAAAGATAAAGTTGCTTATGTTATCGATTTTAAATTAACAACAGGTAGACATTCGATTACAACTTATTGGCAAAGATGCTTGGCCCACTCCACTATCATTTATCTTTTAATGCCAACCTGAACTAATTTTAAGTTAGCTATGGAATATGGGACAGACAGACAAATTGATATCCATCGTGGATTTATGGTCTCGGAAAAAATAAACACCAACATGTATTTTAATATTTTATTTCTTAAAAGATACACATAGTTTCCCAAAATATTAATATTTACCAAATATTAGGCCTAAACCCCATTTGTGCGGCGCGTAAAGCGACGTGGCTGGCATAACGCAACGTTTCCGATCGAAAATTACATTCTCTCAAAACTTCAAGCTTCCATCGCAAACCACTATGATTTGTAATGTAGTTTAATCGTATACAACGAGCTGTTCAAATGCTTGACAAATCTCGATATAGATAACTTTTATCGAGACAGGATGGCTTTAAGAGAAATCGCGAACAAATTTAAAATCATAATATCTCAATACGCTGTGAAGTTTTTCTGTGTATTGTTTAATTTCTCATTTTTGATATTAATCTCAGTTATTTATTGATAAGTGTTCGCACTTTATTGGCACGACTTATGTTTAACTGAGGATAGATTGAGACATTACGATTAATTCAAATTGCGTTGCAAAGTTAAAGATGCTGTCCTTTGCCATTCGCGCAGTATTGGTCAATGATCGGACGTGCCAGAGCCTTAACGCACGGATGGGATTTAAGCCACAGTGTGATCGTCTCTACATAGATCAGAATTTGCATCAACTGTTTGAGAACTATGATTAAACATTATATTTAAAATACACATTATTCTACTGGGCCATGCTTCCCCACGACACTGCTATGAACATTCGATGGATCGAGAAGTATGTCGAATTCGATTGCCAAATTCCGATCAAAGTTACAACCAATTCATTATCATTATACTGTAAAAAGGCTGCTCGCTGTTGTAAATAGGACTTTATACAATCTTGAAAATCAAGCCTAAATAAGTAATTTCAGGATTTGTAGTAGTATGAATGATGAAATCAAATAATTTGTTCAGTTTAATAAGTTTGTTTTAAGACATACACTTATATCATAAGCCAATTCACAATTTTTGTCTTTTGTAAAGTAATTGTAAGTTTAAACTTTAAACGAGTATGCTTTAAAGTAATATTTTATATTGCTTCCTTCTACTAAATGCCTAATTTTTTTTCGTACAAAATCAACAACCTACGCAACCTCAGTATAGTGTGTGACTTTGCAGCACACTGTATTTGTGTTCACGTGGGTATCATGGCCTTATTATTATAGTAATTGAAACAACCACCATTTAGCACAATAGAATAGGAGTCAATTAAATTGATAGACGGAAAACAATTGTAGGAAATAAATATTAAAGTAAATCAGCTGATAACATATTCATAAACCAGAAAGTTGAAAACATAATTTGAAAGTTTCTAAGGCATAATGAAATAGTTTGAAACATGATGACGTTTAAAGTAAACGTTTCAAACCACAAAAGAATCAGAGAAAATCATCAGAATTAGTGTGCAGCATTACATAAGTTATTAATTAACATTCAGTATTAATCATTCATTGACATTGAGATAAACATTTACTTCCAATTAATACTATACGCAGGGCTTTAAACCGGATATGCAATCAATCAATTTTAATCATTCAGATTTCGTTCCAAATAAATCATATGGGAACTTACATCGAACCGTTCAATTCAAAATCAAAGTTTCAAATTAATTAAGAAGAACACGAGGCAGCGCACCCCGCACTCTCCCCACCGTGCTGCTATACGAGATCGAACTCGAGCGGTCAATCAACCCAGTAAAGTGGTAGCTTATACAAGGGAACCGCTCATTGCCGGTAAATACACGTGGTACCACATTACCGTTCTCGTATTAACCGGTGAAAGTAAACATTCGAAGAACGAAACCGCAATTTTTTAACATAATTTAAAATAATCTCATCCGGCACGAATCATTAACCGGTTTTCAAGCCCCGTCTGAACATTGAAAATTGTATGCATGACAAGAAAGATATATCTTACACACTACTTCATAGACTAAATGAAAAACATACACTGAGAACGATGCGATGGAGTATTAGTTCGGATGCTGATTCCGACATGAGACAGCCTCTCTGGCTGCAATTTATTTTTCGTAATCCTATTGACCCGACTAGATCTGATAGGACGCCGTAGTTTTTTTTATACAGTAAAAGTTAGCCCTTGGCAATCTCACCTCAAGTGATGATGCAGTCCAAGATGGTAGCGGGCTAAACTCTGTATGGTACGGGTAACCGGGTATGGTAAGCCCAACTCCTAATCGGTTCTACAACGAGTCATCGTGCCGGGTGGTAACTAGACCCGGCCGGAGCCTCCCACCAGACTCACCTCCTAAACCTCACCTCCCAAGTTTATTATGCCGCAGCGCGTGCGCGCTACGCTACGGAGATCGTCAAAATACCATCATAAACAAAGCACTCCATATTAGTACAACTAATTGCACTGATTAACTAACGTCTATTTTATGACATTTCTGTCTGTGTTTCTTGTCCGTGTGCACTACCGCCCCTAAATTAGAGACTACTTCTACAGTTTTTCCGTATACTTATTTCTTTTACAAAAAACTCCGTATTCTGTTGGCCTACAGCTCTTATGAAATATTGGGTCAACAGAAATTTCCGTGTTCGTAATTTCTCATTGGTATTAGAGTGTCAATTCCCTGTTGCTGCTCATGACTGAGAGTCAGATTCTCGTCACAGCATTTTTCCGTAAATATATTTACTTGTGAAATTTCTGTGTGCGTTTCTTGTCGAACTACTGCACATAAGAAACGACCTCGATCTACGTTCATTTCTGAGCTCATACTTCCCTTGCGACAATTCTATGAACGTTTTCTGATGGACTACTGCCCATGAATTAGCAGAATAACGTTTTTGCTTTGTACATATTACCTTTATGTTAATTCGTTGTTAATTTCGTGCTACGCTGTTGCTTTTTAGTTACAGATGCCCTTAAAAAGCAATATATGAGTATTCATTTCCTTTAGCTCGTAGCTTAGTGACAGATTCTTGTCGAGAGTAATATTTCCGTGTTTATTTCTTCTGATAATCTGTGTGCGCTTACTGCTGGACTACCGCTCATAACAGAGACAGATTCTCGTCTACAGAAATTTGAGTGTGACAATTATTGTCCGTATCGTTCGTGTTCGCAAAACGTTCGTCTATGTTTAACCTTTACTCTGAATATCAATCGGCGCTAACGTATAGCAACCAATAAATACAATAACTACTAAACATTTATGATTATATATTCTTAAACTTCTAAACATGTGCTAAACATACAAATTCAGATCTACGTTAATAGCTGCTTGTATATGAAGGAAGGTTGTTATTATCATACACAAGAATGTTTTCAACCGCCTCGCAAACGGGAGCATGCGTTTTAAAATTAGCGATGTTCTGTCATTTAGTTATATAGAGGTTTCCCTCACACAAATATGACTGAAAGCTAACTTTTATGTGGAGTTTATTAACTTGCCAAGTGAAGTTACACAAGGTGCTCCGAGGTATAACACTGACGCGACCAGTTGCGTAGGCGTTGTAAACTCGTTCCTTATTCGCTTAAACATCGAAATATCAATATTGAAGTAGCAACTTGATAGAATGCGAAGAACGAAGCGATGTTAACTATGACGTCACAATAGCTACGTGTTATAGAACCTGTAGGGATAAAGGCGCGCCACGAGATAATTATGGCATCCATTATTTGATTTTATCTCATATTGGCTCAAACGCTTGGCGCCCTATTGGTGATTGCCCTACTAGGACCTGATCTTCCCGCGTGTGTGTGACACACACTCGGTCGACCGGTACAGACGGCTGCGAAAACCCAATATCAAAATCCTGTTGAAAAACCTCGCCGCTTTTCGAAGCAGACTGTAAGGGTCCAAATATTAAATTAAGACACGAATTGAAAAAAAAAAAAATCAAATTCAAAAATGATCAAATGTATTTGGAATGTTTGCAGAAAATCATATATAACTGTTAAGGCTGAACCACCCGTTCTGAACGGATGTGCAATTCAGCGGTAAAGCCGCGCACTTCCGTCCAGCGCGGTACCACCGTTTGAAACTAATAATGTCGTACACTGGCACCAAATGAAATTAACGTTTTTGAAATACCAATTTCGCGTAAAACGAAAAAAAATACATACCTAACTAATATAAAGTTTAAAGAAGAGTGCCAGTGTTGGACGCTTACACCACGTATTCCTTCTTACATAGTGTAAAGCTACGGTGACCGATGTCGACCACCGCGGACCCGATATAAAATACCGTGTCCAAATATTGAGATCGCTATATAACTAAGCTTAATTTAACATTACGTTTTCTCCTGATCCGTGCATAAGCGACATACGGAACTCGCAGGTCGCTTACCGGTGTAGGTGTTGTCTATGGACTAGGACTTAAACCGTGTTTTTAAACTGACATTGTGCTAAGAACAGTTTCTCGAAACCGATCTTAAGCTTACATAAACCGCTACTAGAGTGCGGCATTGCACGATGTCGATTTATGAGCCTTAATTAGATGCGGTAAACGGAAGTTTTAAATTTTTTCCAAAAAAAAATTGCCAATAGATCTCGCTGTATATCAGCCATGTTAGAAGATCCGATCAAAGATACCACTGACCAATTATCGTTATAATAATCGTTCTGTAGTAATAATTGCTTAAATGAGATGGTTTAAGTAGCCTAATATTTCAAAAATAACCTGATTTTATTGTTACAAAGATGACTGATAAGACGAAATACAGCGCGAGCCAATTTAATTCTTTTGCTTAAAAAAAAAACTGTTTTAAAGATCCTAACGACTTAATCGTCGTATCAAGTGATATTCAGAGTTTACTGCATCCAATTAACATTATATTCTATTTAGATCAATATAACTTAAAGAAACAAAACCGAGGCCCTTCACTGCGACATCAAAGATTATGACACCGGACTTGACATTTTAGGTAAAAATGTCAAATTTGAAGTCACATTTGCATAACATTGGTATCATTTGGCAAACATCTAGATGTTTGACAAATAAATGATGCCCTAAGCGCAAATTGAATTACCTGATTCAAATTGCGTTTGGGGTTCACATATTATGCTTAATTCCGATAACGATCCATGAGATATCTCTCGCACTCTCACGCGCCCTTCAGGTGTTGTTACTATTTCGAGGTCAGAAGGGCCTCGGTCGCTTCATATTCACAATACATTTAAAACCTTCGGCTTGAGAAGCCTCCGGCAGGTAAAATCTCGATTTAATCATTCACAGTTGGTACAATCATGCCACAAATAAGCAATCTGACTTCCAGTTCGGAAACGGCGGCAGTAGCGACAGAGCGTTGAACAAACGCGCGCGTCCGACAACCAAAAAGATGGCAGCTGTCAGCTGACGTGCATAACCGTTTTCGATCTGCAAAATCGCAAGATCACAGAGAAATGGTAGGGGAGCTGCGGGAATACGGTAGCAGCTCCTCTAGGTAACATTACTTGCTCGCGCACACACCACTCACTCCGAAACACCACTTGAGAGTCACTGTCTCTGTCACCACCATTCATATTTTTATTAGGGTTGAGCGAAACTGGTCCGACTCGAATCGCGAGTAGATGGTTTTGATGCGATACGAGTCGAAGTCGATTAATTACGAGCGTCGAAGGATTCCAAATCATATGTAAGTTCAAAAATGTTATATTTAAAATAATTTCGAGACTCCCATTGAAGTCTAAAAAACCATAACCATCACAGCACGCCCGGTACGGTAGATGTGAATTGATTAAAGATTTTTAGCTGTTAGCTTAGCTTCTTATACCGTCATACCAGTCAAATCGTATATAGTCATGTCGTGACGGTATTAACTGCCAGGGCGCGCCGTAAAATGTTTTACAATCAAAGTAAGAAAGATATATTAGTAATCACTTATTGGGTTTACAAAATCAAAATATATATGAAAGATATATTAGAAAATACATATCAGGGTTGTTCGTGTTGCAATTGAAGTTAATTTTTAAGAATCCTTCGCCTCTCGTGCGAACAATAAGCCGCGGTACGGAAAAGGGGCGCATTTAACCAAATAATTTAATTATTATGAAATATATCAGTGGCGTCTTTTTAGAGTAAAAGAATCTTGGAGGACCAATTTTTAAAGAACTGAAGTTGCTATAATTCGTAAATTTTTAAGTAAAACCTGTATCATTTTTTTTTTTCGAATAATAATGCGCCATTTTTTTTTATTCCAAACTGCATACGCAAATCATATTATTGAAATGAATGGATGCGCCCCGATTCATTTTAGCGGCATTATTGTAGTTCCGCGGGTATTCGCAAAGCCCTAATGAAAATCAACAACGTAGTACCAGTTGCAGTAGTGGTGGTGGTACACACAACGCAACCCCTATACTTCGTCGGGCCCGCGCGCGTACAGCGGCTGGCTGGCGGTGTAGGCGTACTGTACGAACCAGATTGGCACTATGGCGACGTAGCTGCTGCTTGGAGCAATTCCTCGAATGCCTGCTCCAGGCAGTGTTTCAGTTCGGCAAACGTGACCACGAGGATGCTTTGCTCGTCGCGGGACATGAGGACCACCTGCCCGCCGTACACACCATGGTTTAGTACCTGCCACTATTCGCTCACTAGCATCTACATCCTTTGTCTGTTCACGTTAAACCTCAACATTTCAACCGATGGAAGGCCAATATCGGACATAGGTATTTTGTTTGGATCTCCAAATGCCACGGTCTGGTGAATCAGGAATTTCCACACTCCACAACACCCACCGGTTTTCCAGGCTATGAGCTCCGCCCATTGCCACTACAGCTTCGCAACTCGTTTAGCTATTCCGAGTTTCAAGATTTTCGAGACGACTTATAAAGTTTTCTACGGATCTCCTTATTTCTGATTTGAGAAACTCCGAGCATAGACTACTAATCGTCCACCGAGTGACTATGAGCTCTCTCCCTCTTTCTCTCGCAGTAGACGGGGATTTAGAACTTGAGGCTCGACTCGTGTCCATTTGGAGTAGTCTCTAAATAGAAGTTTAATAATGCAGATTCTATCTTTGGGACCGATGTTAATAACTGGAACCGTCGGTCTAACCGTAAGACATAAGGATGAAAATGCCAATTGACGTAAGAATTTTTGACCCGACCTGGGAATCGAACCCATAAATTGTATCGTGATAGTAGCTCACTACTAGACAACAACAAGGCACTTAACAGCTTGAAGAAATAATAACATTCACATAAGCAGAGCACATGCGAGGCGGAATTACCTTCGTGTGGGTTCCGCTGTCGAGGTTGTTTAGCGCGTGGGCGAGATGGCCTTGGTCTAGCCACGGGCGGCCGTCCGGCGTGACACTGTGAAAAAGGTAATCCCGAAAGAGTTTGAGGAGATATCGGTTGCCGGTTTCCGCCCATGCCGTATCTAGGTTCAGCCTGCCAAGGAAACAAATTAAATAATGAAATAAGATGATGAAAATATATTAGATTAAATCTTACCCACGACATCGTCTGCGTACAATTTCTGATTCATAAATTTTCCCATACCATTCATACTTACCTTTTTACAGAATGTGGTATATGTGTGTTTGTATTTTTTTTCTACATTCTTATGGAATAGCTTTTCCAATGATTCGTCAAACAAAACCTGAATTATATTACCTCCCAATGAGGTTTTTTTTTGTTGTACTGAAAATATGACAGAGTCAAACATTTGGCTAAAAAGCAAGAACCACCCAAACAAACCAGCTCTACAGAAGATTCTCGAAGAATAAGAAAGTCAACTTTTCAAACGTGCTGTCGAATAGATAACTATTACAATGTCCCATAAGGGACATTGTAAATTAAACCTAGTATTCCTATTGATAAAATTAATTGCATATTTTCTTTATCTATTAATAGATTGCCTATTATTCAATTGTCATTTGATTATAAGTTTAAAACTGGGTTAAATATAAAGTGTTTCGAGGGTTTATTATCACTTGTTACATGAATATTGTACGAGAGTTTGACTGATGGTCCATTGTTATTATCTGTATAAAAATGGTTCATGTTGAATAAGCGCCAGTTCGTGGATCATTAGACACATTTTTTGACAAATTGTGCGTGAAGACTTTTGTTCCGATGACCACTATGTTACAAAACAGGGACGTCACAAGTGCGTACACCCTACATATGATCCAGTATACTTACGGCTCATAACCGCCTATGCAGCTTCCACAGCTGCGCCAGCCTTTGGTTCGCGCCTGATAAATGGGAAACTGCCAACATAGAGATGCAAGTCGCGCCCTACACCAGAGCGTGCCTCGTGGACTACGGCACTATTGCCATCGCGACGGGCCTCACGCCGTCATGGTTATATTAGTTCCATTGAACGCTTTGTCCCTCAACCATGGGATATGAAAAGGATCTTGAACTTACCAGGAAATAACAAAAAATGCGAACGTGTGCATTAAAACGGATTTTAGTAGCAAACTAAAGCTTCTAAAGATTTAAAAGCTTCACCTAGCTCTATGTATGTGTTTTAAACATGAAGATTCGGCAAGTGATCTTTAAGATTTTTTTTTTATATGAACGTTATATAGCGAGCGACTTAAATACAAGCTAAGCATTCGTTGTTTATGAACAGGTAAAAAATGTGCATAATATTTTATTATACTACCTAAGCTTTTAATTAATTAAGCTTATTAACGCTAATACTAAATGACTAAAGTAAAGAAAACATTACTTAAACATTTCATTAATCAATACAATTATTATAGTATTATATACAATTAAAGTTTTGTTATTTATATATAATTGAAACGATAGCTTTATTGTTATAAAATTTAAATATTGGCATATTATGATTGTCATTTATTATTATCCCTATTTTCAGACTTACCTTTAAAAAAACCTTAATTAATAACTATTTCTATGTACATACATTATAACATTTTTTATTATAAATACTATAATGAACAATGTTAAGCCGATAATAACTTATAAATAAGGAATCGAAAGTATAAATACATTGTGGTTATAATAATAACATAATGTAAATTACAATATTGGTTTCCATTAAAATAGAACATTACATTTCGAATACGTCACTAAAACCACTAGACCGAGAATGCTGGCAGCGTCATCCCTGCAATGCTATGGTATGTGGTAAAAGGTAGCTGCCAGCTGTGGTCTTAACAAGGGTGTGGTCTTTATCTTCTTTAAACAGAGATCCTCATCTCATCATGTAATTTCTGTCTAAATAACTTCTTTAGCCTCTGCCGAATACGACAGCTCGATGAAAATAAATTAACAGATTGATACAATGTTCTTAATGACAAAGAGCTGGAACGTACTACGAGCAAGGGATAAACCAGCTATTAGGATACACTAAAAATTATATACTTAAATTGTTAATTAATTATTAAACATTAAAACATTGCTCTATCTTTGTCGCACTCATTTATCGCCCGAATTAAATTATCAATCTGATCCAAAATCTTCAGAATCTTCGAAATCTTCAGATCGCAAGTTAAAACTCGGAATCTAGGAAACAATTATTTTCCTACTCTGCCCTGTCAGTAATGCCTGTAAATATATGGCTAAGTCTCAAATAACTTAACTATTTCACTTTAAGATTTGGGATTAGATTCGTTACCAACTTCAGACGAAAAAGGAATTGGTTTAACATACGAGTTGCACAACAAAATTATCATTCCACATTTCACACTAAAATACAAATTAATATTAAACGAATTAATTGTATCGCTTTTCTTAAAGGAAATATTAATACAGTAGTATAAAAATCGTAATCGGTTTTACTATCATCTATGTTAACATTGATTAATAATGTGAAAATAGAGTAGTATCCTCTATTTCATTTTAATCTTTTGGCCCGACCCGGGAATCTGTCCCAGGACTTGTCATCTGTTGTTGGACAAGTTGGCTAGTGGCTGTTATATACAAGGCTAGTTGGACAAAATATAATACGCAGTGACATTCATAACATCAGCTGCGTTTATATTTAAAAGGTATAGAACCCACAAGTAAACTAGTTTAATGAAATGCCAATATTGAAATTAAAATAACAATGAATTAATATAATAATAAAAAAATAAAAAAATTTTGCAAAACCACGTTCAACAATACTTGATCGAGTACTATTGAACCTCTATTTAATCAATAATTCACACACACCTTCAAACGCACACCCGTACATGTGTAAATGTCAAAATTAAGTCTTTACACTCAGTATCGAACATTTTTTTTTTAAATATTTTAATTGTATAACAACTAAACTATGCGATGATTCAAATAATGACCTGAATTGAGTATTAGTGTTAGTCTGTAAGGGTGGTGTACTGATACTCCGTTTCCAACTAGTCTCGTGTATTTACCGTCGTCTAAATGTGCCACTTGCGATGTAACTGCAGCTAAAACTAGCATGCGAGCCAATGATCTACGCAATGAAGGTACTATTCACTGAACAATATTGATTAGTAACAATACATAACCTATACAAAACTAACCAAAAAGTTACATGTGAACCCCTGTTCCGTACAGCTATTTTATATGAAATGAAAACGCACACGAGCTTCTACAAATCCAGCTAACGCTCGAAATCTAAACTAGTTCGTAAAACTTACTAAGATCAGTTTTATCAAAAAAAAAAAAAAAAAACTCACAGATTAACGCAGCACTCCAGTCACATTTGACATCCAAAACTTGATTGAATAGCATATCACCATCGATCGCCATTGTGATAATAAACTTTGGTGTCCAATTATGAAGGTAGTTTAAAATAGAAATAACATGAATGAAGTCCCGATTTGAAGATTTTTATTTGTAAAAAATTAATAGAGAAAAATGAAAGAAATACAGGTTTGTATAAATCAATATAGATGTTGTTTGGTTATCTTAGCAGTGGCCTCGTAGATGAAAGCACATTCTTGACTTTTATAAAGTATTTCAGATTCATCCTTACGAAAGACCGTTGATCTCTCATGCATACGCAAAGCTGTAAAATACAGTCCCATTCAAAAGTGACCTTAGGAGCGGTCAGCTCTTCGAATTTTAATTTTATTAACATGATATGTTTGTTGTTCTGCACCAACTTTTCCTACTTTCATGCTTTTGCTAAATGGAAATTGTTGATGTTTATTCATGTATCCAGCACAGATTTTGAACATTTTTACTTCTGGCTTCTGGAGAGATCCGATATCTCTCCTATTTATGATTTTCGAGTACCTATGGTTCTTGAAAAGTACTCTAGGCCATCTTGCAATTACTGTATTAATCCAAACAGCTTTTCATGAAAATTTGTCATACAGAATTTTTCGAAAAGACTGATGAAGCCTATACATTTAGCTATTCATTAAAAATGTTTTTTTTTTGTTTCCATTCGTATATATTTGAACTGAATATTACACAAATAAATACTTTAAATAATTAGCATTACGGACTAACTTTGCACTTGGTTTCAATCGGACAAAATTATGAAGCGCCGAATTGAGAAACTTGGCTTTATTTGAGTCGGATAAAATACTTTTTGAAATATTATTGCTTTCACGCCAGGAAACCTTGAGGGAAATAGGAAAAAACTAACCAATCACCAAAAAAAAATATTAATATGCATGCATACCTTATCTATAAATTTGTAAATAAAGAATAATAAAAAGAAATGGAAATAGTTTTTTTTTTGTATTAACCTCTCAGATCTCGCAATCTACCTTTTTACGTGAGTGTACATTCTGCGTTTTATACGTGGGTCATCTGGATCTGTGAGTTTAATGTTCGTTCACAATCGTGGCATCGGAGTTGCATTAATCTGCGACATAACCGTTACACCGAAGTCACGGAATGGTGTTTTACTAAAGAGGATAATAGCCACATAATAATGACTACTTTCCCTTTTTGCTCCAGCTAACCAACCTGGCAAGTGGGTGGGACAGTACTCAAACGATAGTGTTTTAAGCTTCGCCCATTCGTGTCCACCTACTGCGCCGTTGGCAAAGCGGGGCTGTTTTACTCCCAATTACACTAAGATTTAGTTGAATGATTACACTATGGCACCTAATGGACTGGTTAGAGAAGCTTGTTTTAGCTTAAAAAAGAGAACTCACTCGGGTCTCTCGTTGACGGATCCCAGCTTGACGAGAGTGCGCAGATGGCGTCCATTGTCAATCTCTCGCGCGAGTTGCTCTTCGAGAGCATCCGCGCGGCGCTCTAGGGCCTCCACCTGTTGTGTTTTTCAATGGTGGAGTTTTCAGTGGAGTTAGAGTTTCCTTATCCCGTGTAGGATAAAAGAAACCCTATCAGGGTAATGCTAATGAAGCTGAGGCTGGCGTTAAAACCACTCTCATGCAAAGAGTGGCTTTAACGCCAGACTTCTCGCACAGCATTATCTCTCACAAAAGTACACAACTGTTGGCCGAGCAACCTTTTTCACATTCAACCACAATTTGTGGTCAGTGCTTAAGTTGACGGCCCTGAATGCCGTCCAGAGAATCTTTAAGACTACTTTAGGGCACAATTTATAAATATAGGTTTTGCGGCGGTCAAGTAGTCTAGAGGCCGGGCTGTCCTCAACAAGATCAGACGGTACCTCACGTGCCAGAACAGCTTTGCCTTGCTAAGGTTATACAACTCTCAATAATGGATAACTGACAAATAATGGCATGATACATTCGATCGCTGTGCTAGAAGTTTCATCGGAAAACAATATTCCGTTGAAGCTCCGTCACAAAGTCACCAGTATATCGAAATTCTACAACATAATATGAATATTTCTAACATTTTTACAATCAAGCCAAATGGCATCTGTTACACAATTGATAAAAATAAACACTTAGTTGATATATAATCTAGGTATATAACACTATTGTTGGCATTCCATAGTCATAAACGGTTGGCTTCCTTTTTTCTCATAAACACAAAAACTAGTAAGTTCAATCTTGCTTCTTTTGATTGTAGACCTCGTCGAAATTCGTCATTTTGGTGTTGAATTTTGCAGTGGCGTGCACAGTTTTGGGGCAGGCTATCTGTTTAAGTTCGTCAAAATAAAGCTGTAGGTAGTATAAATAAAGTTTGGCACAAGCCGGATTATTTTTATATCCGGCATTCGATTGTAGCTTGGCGCATGGAATTAATTTTCATAACTATTTGTAGCAGAACACTTGACAATTTTAAAGTTAATAGTTGTGGTAAAGTATGCTTGTGTTGCCTGATCGCATGTATTATTTAACCTGAATTGCTAATATAATTTTCGGATTTAACCCACAATATTACATCATATTTCTGAATTCGAAGTAATTAACTAACTTACTTAAATCAGAAGTTATAGGAGGACAGAGCACAATTGCACACAAGAAGAAAATTAAGAATTCGAGCAGTCAATTGTTTGAGTAACATAGTAAACTTAACGCACATTTTTTTATTTTCTAGGCTTGTTGTTATATTTAACGGCTATTCTAAAGGTGGGGAGAGAATTTCACAGGACCTAATAATGGGCTACTTTCTAATGTGGGATAGAATGGACTGACGCAAACGAAACTTGTTTAGGTTTGGAAGTTAGAGCAATGCATGGGGGAAAACAGAAATTGTACGCGGACCAAAGTGCTATATAAGTGATAAACGTGTGTTAAACCTTGTTCATACGCATATAAACACTGGTTTAATGATATTCATCATCTTCCCTTCTTATTCTTCTTATATTGAATTGCGGGAGATAGAACTTTCGGTACACAATACAAAATCTTCCGAAAATTAAATACTCGAAATCACAACGGTTTTCGAAATACGCATACCAAACTCGCGCTTCACAAACACGCACACAAAGGTTCACAAATAAATCGGAACCTTTCAATGGACTGCATGGACCTCTTGACAGATACTGTAGACCGCTTTCAATAGAAGCCTATTGGTCACAGACTACAATACCCCCAACCACTGGGTCACGCAAACTTACTTGCGCCAGTCACGCAAACGATACTAGAATAGAAGTCAGTCAACCCGCACTTTAGCTACGAAATCATACCCATCGTCGTGGGGCTGAACGTGAAGTACCATATTTTCCGTTACATGCGGTACAAAAAGTGTGTATAGTACGACACCAAAATTAATTCAATTAATATCATGTAATAACATATTTAATTAAATCGCATACGTTTCTCTTTCCTGTTTGCCCGCGGCTTCGCTCATGTTGAGTCTATCAATATTAGAACTAAATATGAGTGAGCGTGTTCGTGGTCCCCGTGTTAAACTGACTGACTTTCATACACATTTCAAAACGCACGATTTGACAAATACCATGGGTCACGCGAAATATTACGCGCAACCCAACCAACCCTGTTTAATGTACTTTGAGGCTGAATAAGGTAGTGTTGTAGAATAATACAAAAGTTGTTGCGCATCTCATTTATAATGTTGACACAAATTAACACAACATCTATTTCTGGTTATACACGTAATAACATAGCTAGCATACCATACTTAGTCGTGCCTTGTTGACGAAGACGCATTCTAAAAAAGAATTTGAAATATTACTGAAAGATTCGGATGTAGTAACACTAATAATATTTATTACCAAGAATTAAAACACTTTTCATATCATAATATTTCAGCTTAGTGATGTGCACGCCACTGCTTGCCTCCGAGTGCTAGATGCCCTCCCCTCTCCTCCATCTCTGTAAATGTTACACCGACGGAGTTCTCTATTGATCAGGGTTTGTCTAGAGTGGCGCCGAGTCTGGTCCACACTGCCTGTAACGTAGCACTCACGTCATTAAGTTTGTCCAATTTACTCCTCTGCCTCTCATACGTCTACTCTCTCGTTCACGTCCATGGATATCCAATATTTGAGGCATTCACTTATTGACAGATAAAATGATATTAATAATTGTACTATCAAGTTATCGATCTATAATGGCCTATCTAATCTGGCACGTATTTGCTCTGCCCAGTTGAAACGCAGGGTTGCTATGAAGATAACTCTGTGACTGTTTATCTCATGCCTGCGTTTCAAGGTTCTAGATCTTCTTTTTATCAGAAGTGTGTGCATGCCTTTTAAGGTATCCCACATTACTAAAATTTTGGTATCCTCTGGTTTTCTACAATTGCCAACGCTTATGGACACAAATAATGTTATATATAAAAGCATTACGGGTGATTGTATTTAATGATTAGTATGATTTTAATGCGGACTTGACCTCTTGACCCCTGACCCGAACAAAACATTTACCTTGTTATAGAATCGACCTCCAATCATGGGCATCAGATCCGTGATTGAACGGATCGTTGACGACAGCAAGTACCTGCCGACATTTAATAAACAACTGTGAGCAGTCTGCTTCTTTATTGTTACATGAACACACGTGAAAAAACGCAAAAAGCTACAATAACATAAGACCAGGATCCAACCGCAAGCGGTACACATGCAGAATGAACTTTCCTCGACGCAACCAGTCATGGTCCAATCCAGTGTACAGGAGGCATCATTAAATTATTAAGTAGTTGGAGTGGCACACGTTAAAATACCTGTTCTTCCGAGAAACCACGAGAACGCGCGATATAAATTGTTTAATAAATAATATATATAAATAAATCTCATCGCCAAGAAATCTTTCAAATTTTGCTTCAAGAACCCGACTCTCTTTGAACAAACATTTAAAGTAGTCTTCACAAAGCCGCCGATTAAACCGCCGACATCAAAGCATTTAAAGCTAATTACTGACCGCCTTGGTGTAGACTCCATGGAACAACGTTAACTCTGTGCACTCGGGTGGCTTCAGTTCAGTCCCTGTGTTTGGGCTGCAGTTGGAATGCAGACTGAATTGTCGGCTTTTGCAGCAAAGCTTTGATACAAATACGAGCAAACTCTAGTCCTACCTAAGCTGAAGCAGTACAATCGGTATTCAAAGTCAAAGGTGTTCGACTATTGCAAGCAGGCCGAGGTCTCAGTGGCAGTACAGTCGCGCAATGTCCATTGCCAAGCGCATTGACGCTTTGAAATTATTCAAAAGATTAGTTAAATGCGGTGCGGACCACGATAACTTGGCGGGGAGCGCCGCATACAACTCACCATGGACTTCGACGTCTTCTTCTCGCCGCATCTCTCACAGTGGCGAATATTAGAGCGCACCCTCGCTACGATCATAATCACCATCCACATCCAATAAATTCACCATCGCTTGCCATCGGCCTCGTCAATCAATTTACAACTTAAGGTTAACCTACTATAGTCGTCACATAGTAGTAGACCCGTTTTGGCCTTTTTTTCATCACAAAAACACTTAATAATAATCTAAAGAATATTATAGAACATAATGATAGAATTTGCGTATTTTAAGACAGTGACCAACCAAGCCAAACCAAGATAAACCTGTAGCCGAGAGCTAAACAAGACCTGGTATCAATACGAGAAAATTATTCTATTGATTTATTTATATTAAAATATTGTTTACGCTACCACCGGTATTTCAAGGTAAAAAAACAAAAAAGTACTTTGGAGGCAACTTCCACGATTGATTGTTTTTTTTTTTTTGTATTAATTGTTCATTGTAATCCGGACGCCAAACGATCGTCTCACACAATACATGTTCGTATTGATTCAAACTAGATTCATACTCGATTCTTGCATGGCCGCTCAGACCAGCAGGTAAGACGCAATTTACATTTACGATTAACTTCAGATACAAAAAATCAACAAAAAATAATTTCCAAATAAATCAAGATATCAAGGGATTTTGTTCAGTAATATACTCCAAGTAAACTTTGGAGACACAAGCTTCTTTCTATTTATTGGCGTCTCAGGAGATTTACATCATATCGCCTGTAGTATATTTGTTGAAATTCCGTTTATTATCGTAATGTACCATAAAAGTCGTAAGGACGATCCGCATTGTACCAGGGCTAAGTTCTAAATCCCTCTCTTAAAGTGGAGACGCCTCTATTAATTATATACTAGATTTGAGTTCACTCGTTAGAAGAAGTCCGTAAAGAATATGTGCACATCTACGGCATCATTTATTATTCTCTCATTGCCAATACGATACCTAAATTATGTTTATTCAAAGCATAACAATAAAAGATGAGAAATAACTTATGCTAAGTGAGATCACAAGAAATACTGCAAGCATGGTGCAAATCTCTAGTAAATTACTGGTGAATGTAACACGAATGGGCTAAGGATATTAACAGTTAGTACTAAGGATCTAAGGATCAATTTTTTTCGTCTAATCTAAATATTAGAGAAGATTATATCGTGGGGCGCATCTTAGCTGAAAAATTAATAAACTATTCATATGCAAAAAAAAGAAAATGTGACTTTTGGGCCTGAAGGTAACAAGCTGAAATATACTTCAGAAATTGCCTATACTATTGTATGTTCAAACACCACTGACTAATGCTTTAAATAAAGAAATAGTGAATCGATTAAGGTTTATTCGGACGCAAAAAAAAGCATTGTGCATACTAGTATTTACAACATTCAGCTAATTCAGAAAGTTTTATAGGCACGACCCAGCATGAACTGAAATTTTTATCATTAGATATTAGTGATTAAGTTACTCTGTATGGATCTCTGATGTGTTGTTGCAAGTCTTTATGCGTTGTTGCGATAAATTAATATTTTTCTTTACTGATCTTTTCTAAAAGAAATAAGCCTTGTTTTATTTTAACTCGTTATTTTAATTCTGATTGTCAATCTGTCTCTACTTTCTTTTAATGTTTATTATTTCATGCTTTAGTAAATTGTTTTATCTCTTCTACCATCTTACAAATACTTAGCAGGTTGGTGTTACTCCCTACAAAAGACCTATGTCCAGCAGTGGACGTCTATAGGTTGAAATGATGATGATGATGATGATGGTGTTACGTACGATAAAAATCAGCAGTGGAAGATCTTCCCGATTGAATTGTTTTTATCTAGCCATGCACATTCTATCTCCTTTCGTAAATGGGTAACAAAGTCGACAGATTTAAATCCCCCGGAAACATACCTTGGAGCTTTTCCGAGATCACAAGTATCCTTTGTCATACTTAAGATGCAATCTATGTGGGTATGTGATAAATTTAATTCTGAGCTGAACATAGGTTACATACATTCGCAGCGTTATTAATCAACCAACTCGAAAAACTAAGGACTTCACGCACTGCGACCAAGTGGGCGGAACTAATACCTTCTGTCAGAACAATAATCTGACATCAGACATGCACGCTATGCAAACTCAACTTATTAATATTCATAAAAATCATCCCTGTGTGGACTGTGTGGTGTAGACGACAGGAGGAGGTCGGTAAAAAGAAACTGGGATAACATTATCATAAGCAATCGTTTTGGAACGAAGTTCCTTATCGCGCGTTGTGAAAGGGGGCTAGACGGAAAAAAATCTTACGAAAAGTTGTCACGACACTTTTTGTTATTGTAAGCTGTGCGGCGTCGCATGTTTCTCTGTCTGTCTCTCTCTCTCTCTCTTATAGAAAGCAAGCCAGATATTTTCATTTCTATTTCGCATTGAACAGTGTGGTGTCGCGACAATTATTTTTGTTGAGTGTATACAGGTTTTTTGTAAATAATAAATAATAAAAAATAATAATAATCAATCATCCTGACAGTGTTTCTGCACAAGTTCCGGACATTTCTGATGGAGTACAAAATTGAGCCTACTGATTAAGTTTATATAACATTATATTTGTTATATAGTATATAAAAAAATATTATTATAACTTAAATAAAATAAAATTTTATTACAATTCCTTCACTAATTAATCGAAAGGAACTTCGTTCCAACCGGGTGTCTCTTGACACCTCTCAAGTATTTTTTTGGTGGTTTGGCTTTTGATGGTACCATGGAGAACGTGGTCGCCAAGAAAGAATATTGAAAGCTTTTGCTCGATGGCGGACGTTCGGCTGAGCCAGACGTGATAATTTATAAAATCAACAAACCAGTAGGTAAACTCATGACACGGCACAAGTCTTCAAAGTTGATTCAGTTTCGTAGCATGTTTTTTTGCAAACTTTCTGATAAAAGTTATTTATAATTATCACTTTTAGTTTCCTCAAAAAAGAATTTCGGTATTAGGATCACACAACAAAATTCGGTACGCAGTTAGCTTGTATGCCAAAACATCAGCTATTTTACACAGCGCACAGGCTAATTTCATTTCCGAAAAAATTTTTTTTTATATGAAAAACCATAGACAATTTTCAAACATTTGATGCATAGTTTCACGTGAAGTTGGTTCTTAACGTTACCATAGTGTTTTCGAGTTCGTTGACAATGTCAGTATAAATATAGATAGCCAAATAGATATAGATGCCGTATTGGCGTGGAGGTCTTACAATGTGATGTTGCAGAAATCCTTGGAATAGTTCCGTTTCATGTAATCGATGCAAGCATCCAGATTCTCCAAGTCCATGGTACGGCAGATCAGCGACAGCGCAAGGTGGCCCAGCGCGGTGTAGTCCTCTTGCTGACCCTGCAAAGTGCAGGATCAGCTCCAAAAAATAGTGCTTACTCGACGGATAAGTCAGTTTCTATTGAAACTCCGCAAGCCGGAGCGGAAGGAAGCGGACGAGGGTGGAGGGAAGCGGGCGAGGGTGGAGGGAAGCGGGCGGAACGGAGCCAAGTGGGCCACAGCATAGAGAAACGAGCAGGATCGGAGCGAACACCATTAGATTATTGAGAGTATAATCCTGCACATAGTTGTTTCCGGTGGGGTGCATGTATGGTGATGCTTACCTGCTAGCTTTTCCAAGTTGAGAGAAGCGGACCGTAGTGGGTCGGAGCGAAGCAAAGCAGCCGTAGCGGAACGAAACGATTGGATTATTGAGAATCTATTACGTATGTATCTTTCATCATCATTTGATATCAACCTTCGAACGAGGAACACCTGTGATTATCTGTAACCTGTTCACTATACTCGTACTAACACGGTTTGGGAAATATTATTTTATGACTCGTCTATGTGTGACCATAATATTCAAATGAAAAGGGAATAGGCATCTCCTAGTCTATTTAGGAATGCATCATCACTTTCTATCAGTTGTGATTACAATGATGCCTCATTTACTCGTTATCTATACGCGGGCGCCTTATCATAATGTTTGGTTAAAACTCTTTCGATTCACCGTCGCGCCTGGACTATGTACCAGCATGTCTGCGCGGACAATAATGAATGGAACGGCCTGTACGTCTCCTCCTCTATTAAAATCACTTATTTTGCTAGTAAGGACGCAAGTTTGGAAATACTTTGAAATGAAAGCTTACCTGAATGTGATGGACCTCGTCCAGCAACTCGCCGATACCGCTCCAGGAAATGCGGTAGCGAGATCCCGTTATCACCACCTTGGAGGCGTCCAAGTGCCTGCCGACATTCACTAAGGTTAATGTCTTTCGCATAACATATCGACTGGATCAGAGTAAAGCTTAAAAGGAAGTTGAGCTTTATGCTATGTGGGGTACAGTAGCAAATGCCATGTCGCATCTGGGGACGATAGGATAGAGTGCGATGCAATCGAATTCAAAAGCTCATTCATCATCATCATCATCATCATCATGATAACCCATTAACGGCTCACTACAGAGCACGGGTCTCCTCTCAATATGAGAAGGGTTTGGCCATAGTCCACCACGCTGGCCATGTGCGGATTGACAGACTTCACACGCCCTTGAGGACATTATGGAGAACTCTCAGGCGTGCAGGTTTCCTCACGATGTTTAATCATTAAAACACAAAAGTGTTTAAACACAAAAGCTCATAAAAATAAGCTAATTATACTCATTATAAGATAATCTAAAATTCGACAATAAAGTTTTCATCAGCGTATCATTGAATTGTTGTACCTCGCACCAGGTACCCCTGTTGACACTTTTTTATATTTTACATTATACCGAACTGTAGATACATATTGAATTTTAAACTGAACACTACGCAAAATTCCCAAAACCTAAATGTCCTCAATATGGATACTGGAGGTCAGCAGTCAGTTTTTTGAAACGTTCCTTGTCCATGGCTAAACGGAACAGTTGTTCAACAGACTATAATCGATCGATCGAATAATCGAGTCAATATGGGTATCATAGTACAATAATTCATAGAACACTGGTACCTGCAAGCGAGGCCGGCGCTGTGTATCTCACGCAAGGCAGCAGTGATTTGGATGAAGATGGGCCACAGATCTTTCTCAGGAATGAGCAAATCAGAGTTCTCCGAGCGCTGCGTGTGTTTCTAAACAGAAATTTCACAATTAACATGGGTTCTCTTAATTTTTTGATGTTTTAAGCAATGCACGCCATCTCGAAACAGGCATACGAAAACCAAGATACGTGAGCGCGGCCCCGAACTCACTGCTATAGATTCTAACGTCAATAAGACGTCAGTCGGTTGATATGATGATGCCTCGATTTCGATCGACGCAAGCGAGGTTGTCCAGTAATAAGTTTACGGGCGTACACGTGTGACTCACCTGGTGCGTATACGGTCTCGGAGCGTCCGGGTCGGTAGAGAAGGGGTCCTGGTAGCGAGCGTTGGCTTCAGCAATCAAAGCCGATGAACCATTCATTATGTACTTCTTCCGCAGCGTCACGCACGCGGGGTGGTAGTCGAACACCATGACCACAGCTGCACAAACAAATCACGTTGAAGTGGCGCCACGGTGGTTAAGTGATCTTGACCAAATCATGGGTATACGTGGTTGTGTGTGTTGTTGCGTGGTTCCCGATCATTTTCCGTAATACTTTATCTTATTATTTTAATATATAAAAATCAATTTCTGTTTGTTACTATCGCTAAAATTCGAGAACGACTGAACGAATTTATTTTATCTTGGTCTTGAAATGAACGTGGTGGTCTAGGGAAGGTTTTAAAGTGAGAAAAATTCGAATAATTGCCGGGAAAACCCTAAAAACAGCTCTTTTCTTTTTCCCATATAAACGTTTTCTAAATAAAATCTTGAGTAAATTTGAACTTTAATGTACTATTTATTAATTACTATTATGTAACTATTTTAACCATAAGCAAGTTATTATAAGCTCAAAGTGACATAGGCTATATTTTATTTCAGTTATGTCTGAATTTTCTTTCTCATGCTATAATGGCAGAATGTATTTTGCTGAGGTATTAAAGTAGTATCTAGTTTATAATATAAGAACAGGATTTACTGTCTGTATTACTGAACAAGACAAAATACTTTTTCTTTCAATAAACGAAGTTATTTACCGAATGCATATTCTACATATAATTCCAGCACAAGGTACAGAGTACTTACATTCGTCCCCGAAGGCGTTAGTGACGAAGGCGTTGTGGAATCGCACCATGTTGGGGTGGTCGAGCTGCGCCCAGGCCTCGAGGCGTGCGGGCAGAACGGGCGTGGAGCCCAGTGGCACGCGGCGCAGCGCGTACTTGCGGCCGGTCTCGCGGTGGGTGGCGAGGAACGCCGTGCGCTGCTGGTGCTCGCCGTCCAGAGGGCTCAACTCGCCGTACTTGCCCACAATCTCCGGGATTTCTGGACGTGGGCAACGCAACCATTTGTATCTAGCGCGCTCACTACGCCACAAATTACCACAAATACGCTCCAAATTGAAAACGAGGCGCGCGGCCGAGGGTGCACACTGATTCGGGCATTTCTAATACCAAAATAATACCTATAACCTAGTAACTATTCTGAAAGTTGTCCGATTGGTGGATTACAATATCTGCGATAATTATTCAATTGTCTTATCATGCGTTTTGCTAAAGACATACAAAACCGGTCAGCTGCTCTGGTGAGAAGCTTCGGCCAAGGTATTGATTTGCCGTTCGGACCGGAATATAAACCGATTAAGGGCATACCCTTAATATAACTGTGATTCCCTTATTAGGTTAGCCGGCTACCATCCTAGACTGCATCACCGCTTAGCTCCGGGTGAGATGGAATGGCAGTGGAATAAAAATAAAATATTAGTCCCAGGCTATCCTGGTCCTTGCTATAAAGTCCAACCGCTCTCTGGCAAATTAAACGCTCTAAATTCAAGTCACCCTGTGTTGCTGCGCGTTCGAAGAGCAATCCTTAATTTTCTATGGAAATAGATGGTGTAGTCTTCAATACCTCATTAGCCATTTTACTTCTGGAAACATGTACATCTCCCGTGAAACATGAACGAGGTTTTGATTAGGGCAGTTTTTCACACATATATATGTGTGTGAAATAGTATATTCCAGTAGGACGAAGGCGCTGGTGACAGCTAGATTGAACAGGATTAGTCAACGACGTTAGGTAAACATAATGTAGGCGTGTTACTGTAAGGCCATAATGTTGGTGTCATACACAGGGTTACAATAAATAGAACCAATAATACCTGTGTACTGCGCACGACTTGATGTCATGTAGTATACATCTTCGTTTCGCTGGTAGACCTCTTTCTTTGCTGTATCGGTTCTGCTATAGTAAGGCGCAGACATGCCTGAAAAACAGATTTCTCAAATCAGTCTCGCCATCAGCCAAATGAATGCTGGGCTCAGACTGTCTATCGAGGAGGGATAGATTGTCAACTCAACAACGTCGATTCAACTCTTTACGTAAGACGGTCGAGCGCTAGTTCTTAAACCAGACTACAGCTTGGCATCAACTATTAGTCCTGTCTCGACCCAGTTTTTGGCGGACAAATGTAAGTGATAAATCCTATTATGATATGAAGTTTTGCATAAACCAAGAAAAAGCCTGGCTGTTAATTGCTTAACTAAGGTGGTGACAAAAAATGCAGGCTCAAAACAAGTTTGTTGTGGAACAGGGCGCGTTATGAACCCTCATAGCTTTAGTTTTAAGTAATCGAATGTAGTTATCATACACCTCACGAATTTAAATACAGGAAAATATTATTATACTCGTATGAACGCTAGCCTAGTGGTTAGGGCGTCAGCCTTCTAATCAGAGGTCGGCGGTTCGAATCCGGGCACGCACCTCTAACTTTTCGGAGTTCTGTGCGTTTTTTTTAAGCAATTAAAATATCACTTGCTTCAAACGGTGAAGGAAAACATCGTGAGGAAACCTGCACGCCTGAGTTTCTCCATAATGTTCTCAAAGGCGTGTGAAGTCTGCCAATCCGCACATGGCCAGCGTGGTGGACTATGGCCATAACCTTCTCATATCGAGAGGAGACCCGTGCTCTGTAGTGAGCCGGTAATGGGTTGATCATGATGATGATGATGATGAACGCTTCATAGTTATGTGACTAGGATTACATGCATAATATTTTATAAATATTGTATTTTTATTTGGAATTTTGGGCTTATGGAAGTCGCCCTGCGTTTTCTACAACTGGCACAGGGTGTGGTGGTGGTAAAATACTTTGGCGGTATCGTAACAATTTACTTTATGTATTACGACAAAATGCTCAATTTTCAATGCTCTAATTTGGTTGGAGTCGTCGCCTATGCGATAGGGCAGCTGAGGTGACGGTCAAATAACGATTATTATTACTGAAGGTCTCTCATTGACATTCAATTACTCCAATGATAATGATTGGGAACGGGAATTAAAATCGGACTGAGTCATAACGAAGCACAGCATTTTCATGCGGTTCAGTTCAATGTCCAAGAAATACTTTTTACTATACCTAATACTTATATATAATTGAAGCTGTGATAGCCTAGTGGTTAGGGCGTCCGCCTCCTAATCAGAGGTCGGGGGTTCGAATCCGGGCAAGCACCTCTAACTTTTCAAAGTTATGTGCGTTTTTAAGCATTTAAAATATCACTTGCTTCAACGGCGAAGGAAAACATCGTGAGGTTCTCCATAATGTTCTCAAAGGCGTGTGAAGTCTGCCAATCCGCACATGGCCAGCGTGGTGGACTATGGCCAAACCCTTCTCATATTCAGAGGAGACCCGTGCTCTGTAGTGAGCCGACAATAGGTTGATCATGATGATCGTGATGATACCTAATACGACTTCTCTTCGACCCCGTTTTTATTATGAATACTGCGCAGTGAGGCACGTTGGTTCCCACAAACGCAAATTTGCAGGTCCCATTATTCAATCTTCTAGGTCGATCTTAATAAAAGCCGTGGGTACTCGTGTACACGTGTCCAGAGAGTACATATTACACAAGCATAAGTCTCAAAGAGAGGGAATACACGTGCCGGGTTCGCGTCCATTGTAATCACGAAACATGAAAGCCTGTTTACTCAAGCAAAAAATAAATATCTTTATTTCTTTCTAAAAGGAAATTGTTATATCATTCAGCAAGAAGAACGCCCACCCGGAGGTGGGCGTACTTTACTTGTGTTTATTATTTTTAGAACACTAATGAACCTTCATTTATCGCAAAAAACATGTTTTGCTCCAATGAATAGCAAAATTATTTTTATTTGAAAAGAGATATCGAGATATACTTCGGTCATATAATTACCATTGTTATCTCTAATCATTTTTTTATACAGTTATCTTATATCGCAACTAGCAGATGACCGCGACTTGATCCACGTGAGAATCGTTTTTCCAAAAAATCCGACAGAGAATCCTTAATTTTCCGGTTTGAAATAATATCATAATTTTTTCCTCCAGTCATTTTATGAATTTCTAGCTATAACACATTATTATCATAGAACTAACGATATATCGGCGTATTTTGGCAATTGTGGCCGCTTAACCGAGCCATGTGTCGAGCGAGAATCTGTCACAGTCATTTGAAATGATCACAACCCTGTCCCTAAACTAAGAAAACTACAATACTTCCAATTAACTGCAATCTTCAACTACCAAAGCTACTTCCTCCGAATCATTCCCAGGGCAACAACCTACAACGACCAGCGCAGCTTAGCAGGCATGGCACTCAGGGTTAGAAAGAGTATACATAGTCAGTCGAGTTGACTTTTAGGGTGTAGGTTTGAGGTACTTCTAATATACTAATATACTTTTATTTGCTTTATCATATACCTTTAACCGATTATAAGTTATGAAGTGAAAATAAAGGACATTTAAAATTTAATTACTATATAAAAAAGTTTAGAAACTATTTAACATTTAAATAGTATTAGACATAGTTTCCTCATCACACATGGTCAAAATAGGATAAAAATAGGAAAAACACAAATCCGAATATTAAACGCAGTACAGCGATAAAAATGATTATACATTTATTTAACGTCGCGCAATAGCGTTCAAAAGACTACGCAAAAGTAACAGGAGCAGCAAATGCAATAAAAAGAATCGAAGTCTGGAATAATTCAGCGCCCCTACCAGGACTGGTCGGGACCGGAGAACGCAAGCATCGTTAACATTTAGCCAATTAAACCATATTCGCCACTATCGCAGAGCATTAGCATTAGCACAGTTTTAATGGCATTTCATTGCGTACAAACAGCACCAGCGAAAAGTTATATTTAGAAGCCAATATTTGCTATATAAAATCGCTTATTTTAAACATGTAGCTAAGCTTTAGAAAGAAAGTTATAAAAAAAATCATTTTAGATTTTGCATTATAATATTCAAATTCAACTCCTTGATATTATAAATTTAACAACGTTATGTGATAAATTAAGAATTTAGACTTCTTCTCAGCTCTATAAAAAGTTGATGTATACGGGTGAGTTCATCTTTACATGTTATCTTAAAAAGTGTTGTCATTAAGTTTTATATTGCTATATCAAATTTCATCTTAGTAATGATCGTAATATCTCTTAGACCTACAATATGTCACAATACAAAATGCATCATAGATCGTCTTGCATAAAGCGCAAAGCGTTCACAGTCAATTGTCGCGAACAAGTAACATTCAAGGTCGAGCCTCCTCTGTTGAGGGCAATCATGAAAATTGTCCCGCAGCATCCCGTTCCAAACTATTATTCCCCTATATACAACAAAAGCATGGCTTAGTCCGTTTGATATGTTTTTATTACACTCTTCTATTAAGAACTACCTACCTTAAGAGCAAATACATATTAACAGAATAAATTTTGTCAGAACAAGTATAAAGTAAACAAAAAGTAAAGTATACAGAATACTACCAAATATAAAGGCAAAATAACCAAAAAGTTCGCCCAAAAATCTAAAGCAAGCAAGAAAACATAATTTGCACAATCTAAATACAAAAGCACAAGCAACGCCACCACAATTTATAGATTGATTAAGAGAATAAATTCGCTTGCATATAAATTGCTATGCATATGATAAATAATACATAAACTATAAAGAGCGAGCAATGTAAAAACATATTGAGACATATAATTATGTACAAGACACATTAATAAAGTAAATATTCGCAGCCTGGCCTCTTAGTAAAAAGTTCCGTGACCCTAACAGATTCTGGGTTCATATTTTTTTTACATTTAACGATTCCCGTGTTAAATCCAAAAATTGATTCAATGGTAAATAAAATTTTTGGTAAGCTCCCAAATGGTAAGTGGGAAAAAAATTGAATTTGGAGATTCTTAATACAGAAAAAACTATATATAATATGGTATATGCATATTTTTGTGAGTTTTAGATTATTTAGTGAACATTTTTATAATTCTTAGAAGTGAAGAAATTCAAGAAGATCTGCGTGCTGTAGAGCATGCATAATGATTGAAGAAATTATAAATTCCATCTCTTTGAAAGGTTCTCGTGAATTATAGCAAATTAAGCTTTTCATTGTATTTGATGGGGTTCCGCATAGTAGCACTGCTTCCATCCGAGAATTCGGAAATATCTAGAAAAGTTCTATGCCCAGCGGTCGACGTTATTATCCAGATACATGACTCACTTATGTGTAAGATGAAGAGTACCCAGTGAACTCGTAAAACGTGCACATCCTAATAAATCACCCCCAGCAGAGGTTTTTCATGAAAAGATCGGCAGCAAAATGAGCTGTTTTATTTGAGTACATGACAGATATAATTTTGTTTTAGAGAATGACGGTCCTATTCCTTCAAAGATTTAAATCAAATGTTAACGGCAAGCAAAATGCATTAATGTGCATTTTTGAACTTTCATACGATGGTAGTTTGTGATCATAGATATAGGGTGGATGTATATTTCTAATATAGCCACCCCCAAGCTCCCCCGGCTAGCAGGCGGCCATCGCAAATACAATATTCAGGTTCGTATTAATAGCATAGCACACTTTATTGATTGCGTCTGGAAAATGGCGCCTCGGCGTGGGAAGGCACCGGACTGTTCCAGACAGCTTTCAACAATTATGTACCTACCCTACCCTAGGGCTAAACGAATTGCTAGTAATTTTATACATTTCCGTCTGTTCGGGTTGTCTGATTCTATTTAATATGAAATGTTTCGCTATTCGAAAATGTCTTTCAGGGAACTGACGTGCGCTACGACATAATCAACGTTGAGCCATTTAGTAATGTTCAGTTTGAATTATTCTAGAAAATTATGAAAAAATTGCTAAAAGATAATAGGGCTTTTTAGTGGTATTCAAATGATTATATCCTTTATATATCTGAAAAATTTTCGCTGACAAAAGTGTAGATGTATGGTTACTTTATCATCCAAAATTTCAATTTTTCTGTTGATTTACCTGATTGCATATTTACATTTACTGATGCCTACCCTTTTGCTCCTCTCCTTATCTCATAAAAATGGCATGAAGACATGGAAATCTAAAAATTTCGATCGTGCAAAACTTTTACTGAACGCAATACTGGACAAGCTCTTAGGCTGAAATTTATTAAGCGAACCTTGACTTAGCTCAGCCATTGCTAAGAAACGAGACAGTTTTGCACATAACTTAGCCTTGTTTTACCCGTATCATCATTTCAAGGGAAAGCTAAGCACGATTTATAGATTTCTTTGTGCGCGTACATATTATAAAGTGAAGCGTACATTTGCATCTGTGTGCCGCGCCGGACGTTTGTTAATTTTCATACGATATGTATTATATGTAGGCATCGAAGTTTCGCGAGTATCGGACACCTAATGATGCTATTTCATTTCGCGTATTGGCAGCACCATTTACAGAGCAAGAATTCCGAATACTGTGATAGATTGACGACCTCCGTGGCGCAGCGCGCGCGCTGTTGCATTATAAAGTTGGAGGTCCTGGGTTCGATTCCCGGCTCGAGTCTGGTCTGGTGGGAGGCTGCGGCCGTGGCTAGTTACCACCCTACCGACAAAGGCGTGTCGTTGTAGTATGGCTTTACCATACCCCTAACAGGTTAGCCCGCTACCATCTTAGACTGCATCATCACTTACCATCAGGTGAGATTGCCGTCATGGGCTAACTTGTAGTGGATAAAAAAGAGAAAAAAAAAAAAAGCATCAACTAGACCATACTGACATTGGCAATATACAATTTTGTGATTACCTATATTGTCCATAATTTTGCTAAAGACACAGACCCCGTCTCTCATAGGTGTTTAGGTAGCATTTTATAGGCAAAAGTCTTTGTGTTAAGAAATTCTCAGGCGTAGTTAATTTTCGGGTGATAATGTTAAAGCCCACAACTACGCATCGGTGACGCGTCCCTTATAAGATAAATGGATATCGAGCTCAATATCCATTTATCTTATAAGGAAACTGATTAAAGATGATGATGAAACTTTAATCACCCTTCCGAAACAATCCCGAGAACCTTTAACTTGATATAAACTTGGTCACAACTTAGAGTTCGACGTCGAGTGTTTGCCACTTTAAATACGACACAGAAATAGGACCAAAGTCTCGAACCAAAGTTAAAAGATGACGAATTTTAACTAATTAGGACACAACAAAGACCAGCTGTTTTCACCGCAGAACCTCAAAAGAGAAATCGTTAATTAAGTTGGTAACACGTGCATTTAGCACATGAAGCGACAGGTGAGAGGAACTTGTGGCTTAGTGCTGCCTCTGTAAAACACCTCTACCGCCATGGCCGCTGAGGAACGTCGACTTAAAGACCTCGATAAACACCTTACAAGAATAACCAGCAGAGGGGGTTACGACACGTGTCGGTGCCATGCAGCTCTACGTTGTCTAGAGGAAGTCACGTGGGCAACCAGTTAAGGACAGCAGGAATAACATAAAAACATGTTCTATTAACATCAAATTATCATTAGTGTTTTTCGAAAGAGGTTTCGAGAATGCAATGACGTAATATTTATTCCCCTTTTAATGTACGAACTTTGGTATTTCACCACCCACTGTCCCGCCCGAGCCGCCGAAGGGGGAGGGAGGTGGCGAGGTAGAGCTTCGCCCGGGCCGCCGCGCCGGCTGTAGATAGCTAGATGCGATGTAGCGCTATAACTCACACATAGATTGCACCCTTTGCAGTGGGAGATGCATGAAATCAATAACTCACCTGGCCTGGTCTGCACAGCGGGCAAGCGGGGTGGCAAATGGGGAGGCAGGTGGGGCGCGTACATTTGCTGCACATAGTTAGACGCCGATGCCACGCCCAGGCATGGCTCCGGACCTACGATATAAATATAGGTTCAATTTACAGCACTATTGATTTTCCGAACTGCGTAGTTGATTTCATGTACATTTCAAGAGGTTGTTATAAAACATGGAGGTTCTCACTTCAATGACCACTTTTACACAGTAAGTTTAAATGACGATTACAATTCAACGAGATGGGTTACTTAGCTCGGTAATATATATTGCGGAGGGTAGGGTTCTGGAAGATGCCAATTAAAAAATGGACTTGACGAATGGAAACACAAAGGATTATTAAAACTATTAAAAATACGCTAGTATGCATTTCAATCCTAGATATTAAAGAACAATTCTCTAAAGCACTTAATCAGTAACCGAGACCTTTCACCTTTGTGAAATGAATTACCCAAGTACCATTGAATCATACACAGACAGACATATATAAATGAAAGGAAGTGACATGGACCATTGTCACGAGGAATATACACATGCATTATAGCTGAAATCTGATCATAGCCAATAAAAACATTTTTCTTTAAGAACGTTTCCCAGGTTCTCTTTGGACATAAAAAGGATCCTCTGATATCTTGAAGATACAAGCAATATGTTTGCCAAATCTGAAGTTGAAAAATAGACATACGAACAATAATAATATGGATGGATAACTTAGCGAGTAAAATTGACACCCGTCTTGGTGATGCGTCATTTAAAATATTCTTGTTTGCAGTACTGGAATAAAAGCATGGAAATCTACATAAGTCTGTTTATTGTTCTATTAAATTTTTTTGACGTCACTACTGGCCATTTTGCTATGGGCTTTTGCAACTATTCTTATCGCACATAAAAAAATATTTTTGGTATTTGTGCAATATGCTGAGCGTAAAAGGAGGTTAGGTTGTTGATATCAAAATAATTCCAGTAAATAAATATAAAAAAAAAACGAAAATATTTCGGTATTTATGTTGCTTTACGTTGAAAACCGACGTAATATTTTTAAAATTAAATTGTAAGGTAAAAAGGACTGAATCTATTTTTTGTTTAAAGGTATGAAAAACCTTAATTATAAAAAGCTTGGGTATGAATTGATCGAACTTGTTATTTTATTATAATTAAGTTATTAATTGTGAAGATGACATGGTTAAGTTAGTAAATTAAAACATGTGGGCTTCTTCAGAGACCAGCAATCGAAGTCACCCTACGTATTATATATATATAATGTATGTGCTAGATTTACGTTTTTAAATTTGAAGGTACCTTAGTACAAGTTACTGTAATCAAGGCATTCTCTGGTATATTATCATTTTTATGACGGTAGATGTGCATTATTAAGGTTCTGTACCCTTTACTGAGACTCCACTGTCTGTCCGTACGTGTTTTGCCGGCGGGCTTTATGTCATGACCCGTAATAGGCATAGAGTTGAAATTTTCACTGAATCTGTATTTCAATTGGTGCCATAAAACAAAAGTAGAAAATTAAATAAATAGATAATTAAGGGAGCCCATCGAAGAAATCTGCTTTTGCTCGACGTGTCGCGTTTCAAATTGCACCTTGGTACCGAACACATACAATAGATCGCGATGCCGCTCACCAAAACCAGATGGGCAGACCAGCTGAGGGACTCTAAGTGCAAATTTCACACAATTGCAAAACTAGCCTCCGATAGAAGCCGGTGGAAACAATTAATCCGCACGAGGTTGCAAGGACAGCACCAGGATCACGATCTTCAGTAATGAAGGAACGACTAGAGAGAGAGACGGAACACAACGTGTGCGAGCCCAACTCGCACACAACCGATTTTTCATCCTTAATCCTAATTTGGACTAAGTGCCAAGCAGTTGCTACACCGAAAAAATAACTTGTCGAACTGAGAACCTCCACTAAATCTGTAACGGATATCTAGGATAAATAGCAAAGAGACTTACCCATAGCGGACGCGTTTACACCCTCATTGGTATAGAAGTATGTGGTCCCACCGACATTTTCCTGTCAGACAAAAGAATTCGATCAAATACTTAAAGGCTTGGGAACATTTTGATATATGTATATAATTCGCAGTTCGTACATCTGTCTCAGATATCTTAAAAACTGGGATGGTTTGAATCGATCAATCCCGCGCCGACGTAATATTGCGTATTATAAAGCGGAAGGTCCTGGGTATGATTCTCTTTCTGGAAGGCCTCAGCCGTGGCTAGTTAATATCTTGCAAAGAAATACCGTCAAAAGATTTGACGTTCCAGTACGATGCCGAGCTCGATTCGAAAGATGGATTCAGTCAGCGGCTCCTTTCGTGCTGCAGATGTTCAAAGGCAATCACTTAACTTCAGTTGACTTATGATAATGTACTAAGACATTTTATGACCTACCGTAACCGAAACAACAAAAAATAACATCAAAAATCAAATCAAAAATCAAAATTGCGTTTATTCAGCCTTTAAAAGAAAAAAGTACAACTCATCTAAAAACGTATGTGTCTAGACATTGGCTGAACAGGGCGCTGCCTCAGCTTCATGCTGCGTCAAAATTGACTGCAGCGCTGATTTTCAGGCATAACCCATGCTGATATCACGGTGACCGGGAAAGCGCTCCTTTAGTGTGTGAGGGTGTGTGCGCGTGTGCGTGAGTACGTGTTTGGTTGCTCAAAACAGAAAAGGTCAGAAATCTCACCTGATGCACTTGCGGCTGTGTAACCACCGGTGGCATAACCATCTGGTTTAGAGACTCTGACTCCTGCATCATGGGCGGGGGGTTGTAGTAGTTGAGCGGTACGTATTCTCCTATAAGCACTTGCTGATACAACTGCAATAAGACAATGGTATAAGACAAGCTATAGTCCTCAGTTATTCTTAGCACAAGTTTCACAAAAAAGAAAAAAAACTCTAACTGGATCACAGTATAAAAAAAAACTACAGCTGAAGAATAAAATAACGATTTGCGCTATGACTAATAACTAATAATGCACTACGTGTACACACAGCAAAAGAATAAGGTTCGCACCCGTCCGGTGTCGCTTGACGCACATACAACACAGAGTAAAACAAAAAAGGGAAAATATCAGTTACAGCTACTAATGAGCAAAGGTAAAACTTTTCAAAAAATAATTCATTTAAAATTTTGTACATTGTGTAATTCGTACTTATCTTTGGGGGCTTGGGGTTGGTTCACTTTTTCGGCGGTAAGTTGACTATTACTCACGAAATTAAATATCTTACCAAACCTGTCATAGACACACTATGTTTTATATATCTCACATTGTCTTACGTGTTATGGAAATCGTTGTATTATTAACAAATCAACAATGCAATTTTAATACATGGAGGTAATCGATTCACATACTTCACATTTAACTAAAAATTGCAAATACCAATATGTTTCTTACCTTGCGTGCTTGTTTGTAACTGTTTTCTTCTTATTATAGTTTATTAATTAAAGATTTATACTCTAAAGTTATTTTGTGGTCAAACGAAAGGTTACGTATAAAGGAGGTATATACTAGATTATAATAATGTCGGAACGGGTAACGTCGCTGTGGGTATGATTTCGTAATCAAAGTGCGGGCAAAAAGAGTGCCTAATGTTAGATTTATCTACTCATTCGATCGCGTTTAAGCTAACTGCCATTTGAACGCAATCCATTATACGATAGATGAAAATTGGTTCAATCGATGGATTCCATACAAATTTAACTCAACTTTTACGTAATCGAATGAGTTTCTACTTATTCGCTGGAGTACGTAGTGAGAGATTTTATAATCTCGCACTAGGCACTCTTCGGTCAAAATGCTATTTTTTTTTTTAGTGTCGTCAGACGAAGACACAGTCACTTAGCAAAGCGGTATAATAACAGGCCTATCTTACTCTGGGGCTAAAATCTATAGAGAGTACTTTGGCTTTGCTCAGCCAAAGCTGGTGTTGAAACGAGACCGACTTGTACCGGACACATAACGTTGTCTCGTTTTAACCGTATCTTTAGTCGACGGCAAGGCTAAGTACGCTTTATAGATCTGGCACTGAGAGTCCGAATCTATCTTGCGTTCACGAGAGACAATATTTTTGTTTTTTTTTTATGTACCGTCGTAAAATATTATTTGAAAAGGTGAACTAATGTTTTTCTCAGTAAATATGCAATGAAAGGTGAAGCAAATTTCCCCTCTGCGACTAAAAAAAAAAAACAAAATATCGTAAGACTAAAATAAAACTAAATTAACCCCTTCATAATTCACCAAGTAGAATTATAAGTATCAATATAACACAGAATTATAATTTTCAATCGGCATATTTCAATAATAAGGATACAATTTTTACACTTAGGTACTTTTTAAATAATTTTATCGTTAAATCGTACGCAGTTATATCTATTACTAATGCCAATATTTTAACATTATATGTTATAGAGACACTACGAAGGCATTCCCAGGAACAGGATTGAGAAGTATCCTATGTGATCAGGATTACAGATCTAACTGTTTTGAAATTTAACTGTGACAAAAATTCAAAAAATCTTTGCAAACTTTTACACACAAATGTGTGACGATTAAGAAAAAAGTCATTAAAAATTCGTTAAATCGCATTCATTTGTTTAGAACAACAAATTTATTTGGATTTTCCAGGTCGAGAACATATCTAAACCTGAAATTCAGATACCTACTTTTATCAAACGTAAAGCCAAACAATACAACTTTTGAAATACCTACCGGCGGTGGCGGAATTCGTTCCATTATCTGCAGCGGCCAAAAAAAAGGGTTAAAATAATAATATAATTTAACAAAAAGGTTTCTTCGCATTATTTATCAAGTTCTAGACTTTTTTTTCAACTTTATTGACGTTAACGCATTGCTATTAAAGCAAATGCGTTAATCGCAGTTTGGTTGTATAGGGTCGGCAGTAGCTGATTCCGTCGACACCGTACCCGTGGATTAAAGTTTAAAAAAAATCCCGTGAGAAACTAATAAACAAGTATGCAATGTCCATCTCTATGAAGCTAACTATCCCCTTGCAAAAACTTACTCATGTTTGTTAGTAATGAATCTAATCCAAAATCGATAATAGCAGATTGAATTTAGTAGTGCCGATCTTATCGACATTGAAGAGTTTTTTTTTTTATTAACCACAAGTTAGCCCTTGACTGCATCTCACCTGATGGTAAGTGATGAAGCGGTCTAAGATGGTAGCGGGCTAACCTGTTAGGGGTATGGTAAACTCATACTCCTAATCGGTTTCTACACGACATCGTGCCGGAACGCTAAATCGCTTGGCGACACGTCTTTGTAGGTAGGGTGGACCAGCCACGGTGGAAGCCTCCCACCAGACCAGACTCGAGCCGGGAATCGAACCCAGGACCTCCGACTTTAAAATGGAACAGCGCACGCGCTGCGCCACGGAGGTCGTCAAAAAGGTCGTAAGAAAAAGACACCACTAAAAAATTTAATCTGCTGTCTGAAGATTTCTGATTAGATAGTTTAATAACATCGAGCATTATATGAAAAAGATGAACGAAATAAGAATGCACTAATAATGTGCATAAGGCGCGTCCCACAAGTATCTAGCCGCTTTATTAGAAGCTAGACTATAATATTGAGCAGACTGTCATAGAATTGACAGTAATCCCTACGTATTTGTTGGGGACCAAGATGTGATTTGAGAAATGTCCATCAATGGAATACACAGTATACATTCTATTGTAGTAAATGTCGTATAGAGGCACTTAATAGTTAGCAAAATTTAAAGTGATCATATTCTTATAGTGATAGGGTGCGGAATCTGTAGTGCACAAATCTCTACTTACACTAAACAAAATTGACATGTCCAAAACGCCCTTTTCACGAAACAAAGAATGAAAAGGGCGAAGGTGAGGTGGCTTTCCTTTAAGACTTGTCGATTTGGTTTGGCTTCGAGATTTATATAAAACAGATTTGGCAAAAATGTTATAAATTTTTCTAAGTCAGTTCTTGCTACCGGATACCGGTATTCTTATAGGTAATGGTTAACATAGCGTCTTTGTCAAATGCGTCGAACAGATTTCGGTTGGGTAAAACTTATGGATTCGCATCACCGACATGCGACATCCTAACGTTACATCTAGATACCGACATATAATATATACAAATGTATTGTGTACTGAAAGTTTAAACTATGTACCTCTATAGGTACAGTAGGGGTGTGGCGCGCTTACGCCCTTGCTAATAAAAGTTATACAAACTTTTCATAAGATTAGCGCTTAACAGTACGCGTACAGACGAGTAACGCGAGTTCATACTCACAGTCGAGGGCGGTCATGTATACCTTCGTTAACTAGTATACACATATCTTTACCTGCGCAGGCGGCGGGTGGCTCAGCAGTGCCTGGGGACACAAAACCATAATCACAATCCATTTTATACATATACAGCTAAACTAAATTATCTACATTTTGAAATTAAATAGATATTTCAAAAGTGAAAGCAGAATACTTTCAAAAATGTTCATATAATCAAATTAAATTTCGAAAAAGCGACTTCTAAAGTTAACATAGTTGCGTTGACGATCGGTCGATCCGTTGTTTTTTTTATCTACCTACCTTTTATCTACCTTTTATCGTGCCTACCCACCCGGCTCTCCGATATATATAATATCTGGTCTTAGCTGCTTGATATTTGGTTTCATTATGATCTATTTCAAATAGCAATATCTATTTTTGATTAGCACCGAGGACAAACCTCTTTGTTTTTTTCGGTGCCTTTATTGTATAATTAATTATATTCCTTGTATATTAATAATAAATAAATCCTAGCTGGTATAGCATAGAGACGATAGCAAACTGCGCGTCATTAAAGCGTTGAATAAAAAAATTTAACCATTCGCATGATAACTTTGAAGTCGTTTTTTTATAGTATGTATTATAATTATAATAATATATTTACCGCTGATGGAAGCATGATAGGCTGAACAAACGGAAAGACATGTAAAAATATGGGTAAGAATATTATACACAGATGTTTCAAATAAATACTTTAAGATTATCTTTCATTTTTCGCAGTTTCACCCCAAGTTGGTAGGTATTGGACTTTTCAAACCACAACACTTCATGATGCAAGAAACTTAAAGTTGCTCAAAAAATAGTACATCTAATTTTTTATTAGTTTTTTTTTACAGGCGTATACCGTCACTCGGTTGTCACTATGACACAGATCTATAAATCGCACTTAGCCTTACCACTGAAGCGGAAGCGGTGATAGCCCAGTGGTTAGGGCGTCAGCCTCCTAATTAGAGGTCGGCGGTTCGAATCCTGGCACGCACCTCTAACTTTTCGGAGTTATGTGCGTTTTTAAGCAATTAAAATATCACTTGCTTCAACGGTGAAGGAAAACATCGTGAGGAAACCTGCACGCCTGAGAGTTCTCCATAATGTTCTCAAAGGCGTGTGAAGTCTGCCAATCCGCACATGGCCAGCGTGGTGGACTACGGCCAAACCCTTCTCATACTGGGAGGAGACCCGTGCTCTGTAGTGAGCCGATAATGGGTTGAACATGACTTACCACTGACTTAAGAAACGGCTAAAATGAGACAACGCTATAATTATGTCCGTCATAAGTCTGTCTCATTCTAAACACTAACTTTGTCTGAGGCAAAGTACGCTCTATAAATCTCATGGGTTCATTCATAAATCAGATAGACGACTTTAACTTATGATACCCTGAGTGTAAAGTTGTAAGAAAATAACTTTTTTTATATCGTCAATAGTAAAGAAAACAAAGAAGAAAAATTATAATTTGATTAAATTTAAGAGAGATGTTGATTTAAAAATAATCACTTTTAATAGAAGACAGATACTTCCAACTACATTTCTACTACAAAAAATATGAGTTAAATAACTATTCTCTTCCAAAAGTAATTTTGACATACTGAACTATGCGTAGGCTTGCTACCTCATGTAGAAACGATTATATATTTTTTTTAAACCGAAAGTTTTCTTCCACAATATTAATTTTAGCCCCGAAAATGTCGGTAGTCGCATTTAATAATTGGATTAATGAACGTTAACGCGAAAACTGAAGTAGTGTACTTAGTACACAGATTTCTTTTATACTTTTTTTCAAAACCGAAAGTTTTCTTCTTCCACAATATTAATTTTCGCCCCGAAAATGTCGGTAGTTGCATTTAATAACTGTATTAATGAACGTTAGCGCGAAAACTAAAGTACACTACGCAGTAAATTCACATTCAACATACGAACATCTCGACATATCGGCATTCAGTAACTATATCAATGCACGAGTATAAAAAGATTTACACCTGTTTTACTATATCAAGGTAACTTGCAATTCAGAAATTACTGAAAGACAAGACTGCTTGGAAACAAGCTGATGTGAACTCATCTCTCACAAGTTAGTTACCTACGTTCCTAAAGTACTAAGCTTACAAATTTGAATTCTTAGAAAGTTATTGTCATTAATCTTAAAATCCTATCAGACGAAAAAATGTCTTACAGTACAATGGAGCACAAGTTGCATGTGAGTTCTGTGCATCATGAAGTTACGGGGGTTAGAAATGTGCAAAGTCGAGGAAAAACCGCCAAAAATCCTCTCACAGGTGCAAGGGAAAGTAGTAACTCTTTAATATGGTAACAGTGCTCCTTGGTTAAGACAACACGATGGGCAGAGGTACTGACGCTACGGTACTGGAGGCAGCGACACCAGTAAACAGATGGCCACCTCACTATCAACATGCACCAAGTAAGAGTAACAATCTGTGGTACGTTTTTAAGTAATGGGGTTATTGTTAGAAAGCCACATATTCATTACTATACATTACACCAAAAAAAAACCTTTTATCAACTTTAACCAATTATGTGATTTTTCGACGATTGCTATCCGATGGAGTCCTGCCATCTACATACAAAGTTTCCGATGAGATTATGGTATCTTTAACGGACACTAATTTTAATATCGCTAATCTAAGTGTAAGACCATAATCACATCTCCGATGGACCCATGCATCGAGTACACCTACGAACTCGCACGACGCATTTCAAGTACTCGTACGTAGCGGAACCTACGTGCGAATTTTTCATTGATGCCAATTTTACAAGATAACATAATTCCTGTAGATAATATGATAACAAAACTGAAAGGCTTTTCAAATACAGATACACTATGCTGAATTGAGATATTATAAAACATCTTCAGTGCCAAAAGTGACGAAATAACTCTCCTTTCAACGAAATTAAATCTCATCTCATCTTATCAATCACAACAGTGCACAAATCTTTTACGATTTATGTATATACCTTAAACAAAATAAGTTCAGAGTGGCGAACTGTAGGTTTAGGTATCGAAAGAGCGAATCGTATTGAGCAGCAAAATGAATGAATTATTTTATTAAAAGCATATGTGCTTTTTAGCAAAATTCCATACCATATGTGTGTGGTACAGAATTATGCTATGTATAAATAAATATAATCTTTGTCCTTTAGCTTAATAATTATAACATTAAGAGAATAGAAGAGACGAGATACTCCATACCGTATCTCCTTAGCTAGTGCCTCTAGAGTAATCTTTTTTTCGTAAAATCAAAGACGCTATCACTTTGGTTTTTTGTAAAAGCTAAGTATTATAACTGACCCTTTTAATATGGGCTAATATTCACCTGATTTGCCTGATTGCGAATGTTCGAAGGACATACGATTTACATGAAAAAAAAAATAACATGAAAGAAGATAAGAGATTCATAGACGTAATCCTCTTGAATCGGCTGAGTTTTAGGTGAGAAAACCAGAAAATACGATACGTCGATTTCATCAAACTTTTATTGGTAAAATAAGTCCGAACTAGCAGCTGTCCCTATTGTAACATAAACTTTACACTAAAAAGTTATGAAAATATCGTTCACATTTTATGGCAAGTAAGATAAAAGGCTGTATAATATATAATAATGAGTAAGTGGCTTCATGCCGGCTATACACACTCGCCGACGTCGTCGAGATGAGAAACGATGTACAGAACGTTCGGACTCGACTCGCCCTAATAACTCTCGGTATTTAGCGCCCAATAAAAAGCAGATCACGCTTGTGCACACCGTCCGACCCCCCCCGTTATCCCAAACGTCGCCTAAGGTCGTAAACGTCGCCGAGGTTCGGCCTCAAATGAGGTGCCCTTAGGCAGTCATTCCCTTAGTTTCTTCGAGCCCTAGGGCTAAAAAAATTACTTCTGGCAGAGCTTCTTTCCGAAGCAACAAACAGCCCGGTTACGCTGTGGCAACCAATAGGGTTAGTACAGCTAATAGACAGTCCGAAAAAAAAACGCTTGTGCATACATTCTTTATTACTTTATTCGATTGCAAGTAGACAGACGTGCCTGAGATGTGAACCGGGCTGGAATACAATTTTTTTTTTTATATTAATGAGGCGTATTGACATAGGGATAATATGTATTAAACCGGATCTTCCAGCTCTAAAATAAATAGGATACCCCGGTTTTGCGATTTGCAATACCAACCAATATATAGAAACCAAGAATTTACAATATGATCTTTAATATTATATTTTATCTAACAACTTCTGCGTATAACCTGAAGTCCATCTTCAAATTAAAAAAGAATCAAATTGGACGTCCCACGCAGAGAGAGAGAGCGAGCAATACCCAAAAAACGACTAAGGAATACATTTAATAATTACATATATATATATATATATATATATATATGTACCGAGGCACCAGCGGGGATTTCGGTGAGTGTGTACCTCCGGCGTAAAAGTGGATAATTTATAAAACTAGGCACTACTTAAAATACGACCATGGGTTATTGTTTTAATAGTCAAAGATAATTTATACAATTACAATAAAACTTACTAATATTATTCTAAATTTTTAACTATATTTTCATACCAAACTCAATATATCTCTTTGACTATTTGTGTGTCGACTCAACGATGTTAGATTTGACATAAAAAACACACGTAACACTAAAATGAGTGGGAAAAATTACGTTGGAGAAATAGAACTTTCTACCTTTTGCTTTACCACAGTGGTTTACAATTAGATATTCAGTCGGGTTCTATCGCCAATCATCTACCTTTATTGTCATCTAAGTTTTGTATGTATTAATTGTTGTATGTGTGCGCGCGCGCATGTCGATATGTGTGTATGCGTGCGCGCACTTTGTGTGAGAATTAGCGTGATGATTATTATTAAAAAAAAAAAACTATAATAAGGAATAAAGGAACTTATTAAGGAATTACCATAGACACCTACCCACTTACGGCTGCAATTACAATAAGAAATTTATTTAAAAAATGAGAAAAAGATATATTTTTGCAAAGCATAATAACTTCATAGTGGCCTTGAAACTTCCGATTGTAGTGCAATAGTTTAGTTTTACATAGGTATGTAATTGAACCAGTGAGGATGTTAGTTTTGTCAACGAACTGCTTTTTAAATGGCATGCGAGAAAAGTTGTCATTTCTGTCAGATAATAAATACAATTTTGTTAAAAAAGATTTAAATTGTTCTATACAATATTTTAAAATAAATAGCCTGAATAATATTTTCAATTATTTTGCAATATTTGGTTTGGTTTTTATAATATCACTGGTTTGACTCATTGTAATGTATTATATAACGAAATGGTGCACAAATATAGTGTCTTTTGTTATACCTGGCTCTTGACTGACTATAAGCTGTGAATACTCAAATTAATTGACATTGTATGGAATGTAATGAATTACCTGAAGTCACCTAATAACCAACATTTTGCCCGTGCACTTTGCACCAATACTATAAAAAGGTCAAATAAAATAAATATTTTATAATTTTGAGATTTAGTATGATTTCCAGTTTTCAAGGCTAAATAGCTTTTATATTTTGTTAAAAATCAGTTCAATTGAATCCTATTTCAGCTTGTTTTCTTGTCAGACTTTTTTACACAGACATTAGTGAATGTGGTAATAATACCTTATATTATTATATCTTACCTTGTTAATAGTTGTTGGTCCAGATCCATCCAGAGTCAAGTTGCCCATAGCTTGACTTAGCTGCGCTTGGTTCAACTGCGCCTGGCTCATCTGCGCTTGGCTCAACTGCGCTTGGTTCAACTGCGCCTGGCTCATCTGCGCTTGGTTCAACTGCGCCTGGCTCATCTGCGCCTGGCTCAGCTGCGCCTGGCTCAGCTGCGCCTGGCTCAGCTGCGCCTGGCTCAGCTGCGCCTGGCTCAGCTGCGCCTGGCTCAGCTGCGCCTGGCTCAACTGCGCCTGGCTCAACTGCGCCTGGCTCAACTGCGCCTCTCTCAGCTGCGCCTGGCTCAGCTGCGCCTGGCTCAATTGAGCGTGGCTCAGCTGCGCCTGGCTCAGCTGCGCCTGGCTCAGCTGCGCCTGGCTCAATTGAGCGTGGCTCAACTGAGCCTGGCTCAGCTGTGCATGGGTCAGCTGTGCCTGGCTCAGCTGCGCCTGGCTCAACTGCGCCTGGCTCAACTGTGCCTGGCTCAACTGCGCCTGGCTCAACTGCAACTGCGCCTGGGTCAATTGACCTTGGCCAAGATGAGCTTGGCCCATAAGTCCCTGTCCAATTAAGGACTGGCCATGTGGCGGCTGACCGATAGGAGCCTGGCCACGTGGAGATTGGCCATGTAGAGTTGGTCCATGTGAAAGCTGGCCATGTAGGGTCTGGCTCCTGGTAGGGGTTGTGGCTGACCGGTTCTAAAACATAATTGTAGCATTATTAAACAGTAAGAACTTGCTCTAAATGTATGAAATAAAAGAAAACTTACAAAAAATCTCAAATTCAAAATAATCTTTATTCAAATAGTCCTTAAACTTTTGACGCGTCAATAATTTACATAGTAATTATTTCATGGTGATAACTATATTCGTAAACTTAAAACTAAAGCTATGAGGGTTCCAAACGCGCCCCGGTCTAAGAAGAAGCCCAAAACAAACTTTGCCGGGGTTTTTGTTTTCGTTATCACCATCTCACATAATGAATAATAAATTATAGTACCTATGGAGATAGAGCAATTCACACCCAAGCTTTTTTATCGTTTATATAATCCATAATATCGTGATATGATTTTTCTACAAGCTTTCGTTTTATAAAAACTTTGAACTTATTGATAGACATCTCCAAGATATCAATAGGTAATTTATTATAAAATAAAATGAATGAGTTAATAAATTTTGTGCAGCCTACTAAACTGTAATACAAGTTTACTTTTACTTCTGATGTTCAGTGTGTTACAGTCCATTTTTTTCTTGAATTTATCAATATTTTTTATCAATAATTTAATGTATGTTACATTAAATTTTCATATATATTTTATAATCTTTAAATTTATCTCTTAATGACTCTCTGGGATTCAATTTATATATCACACGAACAGCCCTCTTCTACAAAACGAATATAGTGTCAATATCAGCAGCATTACCCCATAATAAAATACCATATGACATAATGCTGTGAAAGTAGCTAAAATATACAAGTCTGGCAGTCTCTATATCCGTCAAATGATGAATCTTTTTTACCGCATAAGCAGCAGAGCTAAGTCTGTGCGATAAATTATTTATATGTGGGCCCCATTGAAGTTTAGCGTCTAGCGTTATGCCTAGGAATGTAGTCGTATTTACCAGATCCAATTCCTCATTATTAAGTAGTACACTGGTTTACACCTGTTTAACATTGGGCAATGTGAATTTAATACACTTTGTTTTCTTCCCATTAAGTTATTAGCCTCAAACCAATGTACTACTTTCGCAAGAGAGTTGTTTACATCGTCAACATTTGTTTCACGTCGTTTAATTTTAAAAACGATTGATGTATCATCAGCAAACAATACTATCCCGCTATTGTCCTTAGTAAGGTAAGGAAGGTCATTTATGTAAATGAGGAACAGAAAAGGTCCTAATATAAATCCCTGAGGAACCCCTATTTTCACAAATGACCCGTTAGACCGTTTCTCGTTTACGGCTACTTGTTGAATTCTGTCACGTAAATACGAGGTCATTAAATCTAGAGTTACCCCCCGAAGTCCATAATGGCGTAGTTTTCTGACTAATGTTTCATGTTCAACACAATCGAAAGCCTTGGACAAATCACAAAAAACATCAAGTGTCACAACTCAACCCCAGCGTCGATTGTTGAGCGACCCCGTGTAAAACCAAATTGTTTGGCGTGTAATAAACTGTTTCTATGAAAATGATATGTATGGGGTGTATGGGGAAGTCTAGTACCAGTCGGCCTTCCCAACTGCCAACCTCACCTGCCCGTGGTGCACCCTGCCGAATTACCGACGAGGCTCTGGCGACCGATCAATGGCGGTATAACCATTAAGTATTAACTGGTCTTAAATTGACTGACAATAACGGGCAGCAGCGTTATAGGTGCGAGAGGACCAGCACTGCGATCACCAACCCGCATGCCAAGCGTGGTGATTATCGGCATTTTCTTTGTATGGTAGAAACAAAAAAGCCACAGCCCCTAGTCCCCGGCAGCCCCGCTATCCCTGGCTCTGGCAGCGGTTATGGTAACGGCGGGGCAGGAGGTGTCAAGAATCTCCAGAAGAGATTCCGCTGCCAACCCCGACGACTAGACGCACTTTGAGGACCGACGAAAAGGTGATTGAGCTGGAAGAAGCAGTGAGCAAGTTGCGTTGGAATATAATAGGATTATCTGAAGTCCGAAGAGAGGGGGAGGACTCCATAATCTTGAATTCTGGCAACTTGTTCTACTACCGGGAGGGTGACCAGCAATCTCAGGGTGGTGTTGGATTCATCGTCCACAAGTCCCTCGTCAACAATATTGTACGAGTCGAGAGTGTGTCGAGTAGGGTAGCATACCTTATACTCAGAATCACCAAACGGTATTCGTTGAAGGTAATACAGGTATACGCACCGACCTCAGCACACCCGGACGAGGAAGTAGAGGTATTGTATGAGGATATTTCTAAAGCCATACATGCCTCAAACACCTACTACAATGTGGTGATGGGGGATTTCAACGCAAGACTAGGTGAGCGTACAGGTTCAGAGTTGAGAGTGGGGCAATTTGGATATGGGCAACGAAACCACAGGGGCAAAATGTTGGCCGACTTCATGGAGAAGGAGGGCCTCTATATGATGAACTCCTTCTTCAAGAAGCCGCCACACAGGAAATGGACGTGGATGAGCCCTCATGGTTCCACGAGGAATGAGATAGACTTTATCATGTCAACAAAGCGGCACATATTCAATGATGTCTCTGTGATCAACAGGGTGAAAACCGGGAGCGATCATCGTAAGGTAAGAGGCACATTGAATATTAAAGTCCAGCTGAAAAGGTTTAGACTTGTAAAGTCTACACTCCGGCCTACTTGAGCCCATATACAAAACCCCGAGAGCTTTCAACTGGAACTGCAGAACCGGTTCGATTGTCTTGCAAATTGTGACTCAGTGGATGATTTAAACAACAGGCTGGTGGAAACTGTCCATACGGTCGGGTCCAAGTTCTATAAGACTCACCGTAAAAATAGATTAAGAAAGTTTTCAACCCATACACTCAAGCTCATGGAAGAGAGACATGAGATGAGACTACAATCTTCAGTGGATGCGTCCGCCTATAGGATTAATAGGCAGATCTCTAAATCACAGACATGTGACCTGCGACACTTCAATACGGAGCGCATTAAAAATGCAATCGAGCAAAACAGAGGCTCAAAAGTGTTCGCGAGAGATCTGTCTATCGGACAGTGTCAGTTGATGCGACTGAAGACGGACAATGGTAGTCTCATCTCTTCTAAACCTGAGATCTTGGGCGAGGTTGAAAAGTTCTATGGTCAGTTGTACACCACAACACAGAAGCCTGTTGAAAATTTAGCCAAGGATCCGAGAGCTAAATTGACCCGACATTACACCGAAGATATCCCGGACGTCAGCCTATATGAGATTGGGTGGGCTCTCAAACAACTTAAGAATGGCAAAGCGCCAGGTGATGATGGAATCACAGCAGAACTCCTGAAAGCGGGTGGAAAACCGATACTTATAGTCCTTCAGCGATTGTTCAATTCCGTCATTCAGCAAGGCATAACGCCAGAGGCGTGGCGCAGGAGCGTTGTGGTTCTGTTCTTCAAAAAAGTTGACAATACCTTACTGAAGAACTACAGACCCATCTCGCTGCTGAGCCATGTCTATAAGTTGTTCTCGAGAGTTATCACGAATCGTCTCGCTAATAGGTTCGACGAATTCCAGCCTCCCGAATAAGCCGGTTTCCGGAAGGGCTTTAGTACCATAGACCACATCCATACACTGCGACAGATTGTACAGAAGACCGAAGAGTACAACCGGCCACTTTGTTTAGCATTTGTGGACTATGAGAAAGCCTTCGATTCGGTGGAAACTTGGGCTGTTTTGAGGTCACTGCAGAGATGCCGAATCGACTACCGGTACATCCAAGTGTTGAAGTGTCTGTATGAAAACGCCACCATGTCAGTCCGTATACAGTGCGACAGGGAGATGTGATCTCCCCGAAGCTGTTTACCGCGGCGTTGGAAGATGTTTTCAAGCTTCTGGATTGGAACGGACTGGGCATCAACATCAATGGCGAGTACATCAATCACCTTCGGTTTGCCGATGATATAGTCGTAATGGTAGAGACTCTGGAAGACCTCGACGCAATGCTCAATGACCTTAGCAGAGTTTCTCAACAGGCCTGCATATGAACATGAGCAAGACAAAAATCATGTCGAACGCTAATGTTCTGCCTTACCCAGTAATCGTCTAGAGCTCTGCACTTGAAATTGTAGATCCGATTAGGTAAGTCCAATTTCGAGAAGGAGGTCAGCCGCCGAATTCAGCTCGGGTGGGCAGCGTTTGGGAAACTGCGCGACATCTTTTCGTCCAAAATCCCTCAGTGCCTGAAGACTAAAGTTTTCGAACAGTGCGTGTTGCCAGTGCTGACTTACGGATCCGAAACGTGGTCGCTCACTATGGGCCTCATAAGAAGGCTCAGAGTCACTCAGTGAGCAATGGAGAGAGCTATGCTAGGAGTATCTCTACGTGATCGAATCAGAAATGAAGAGATCCGTAGAAGGACCAGAGTTACCGACATAGCTCAGCGAGTTGCGAAGTTGAAGTGGCAATGGGCGGGGCACATAGCTCGGAGAACCGATGGGCGTTGGGGTCCCAAGGTGCTGGAATGGCGACCCCGCACCGGTAAACGTAGCGTTGGTAGACCCCCAACAAGGTGGACAGACGACATCAAACGAGTCGCAGGGAGCCGCTGGATCCAAGCGGCCCAAGACCGTGGCCGTTGGAACTCCTTACAAAAGACCTATGTCCAGCAGTGGACGTCTATCGGTTGAAATGATGATGATGATGATGATTAAAATGATTAAGTAATTGCGTTAGAGCTTTAAAATAAGTTTTTCAAAGATTTTGCTGAAAGTTAGTAGTACTGATACCAGTCTAAAGTTAGTGGGGTTAGTAGTACTACCAGATTTAAATAACTGCTATGTTTCATTTAGTCAGGGAACATACCACAGTCAATGCAATTGTTAAAAATAAAAGCTAGGTTGGGTGCAACAATATCAATCAAAGACCTTATGACATTAACGGAAATGCCCCACAAGTCATTTGTTTTCTTAATATTTATTAATCGGAAGGCCTCAATAACGTCTGAGCTGCTAACATGTCTGAATTTAAGAGCGTTATTACATTCTGGCACATTATCCTTCAACAAACAGAGAGAAGTATCTGGTGAAGAGTTTAATGATCTTGTAGTGGAGACAGGAACATCGGTAAAGAAGGTTTCAAAAGCAGTTGCAACCTCAAAATCTGACATGATAGATTTGTTACCTATATCAAGTTTAAAGTTATTAGTTTTTGGTTTTATTCTTCCTGTTTTTTCATTAATTATTTTCCAGGTTGTTTAAATTACATTTTTGCTATTTTTTATTTTATTTTGTATATCTCGCAATTTCGCCAAAATGCAATCGCGTTTAAAATTCTTGGAAAATAATTGTACATAATTTTTAAACTCATCACTCGTATTATATTCTCGTTCCACATACATTTCATATAAAGTTTGTCTATTTTTATGTAGTTCACTTGTTGTTCAATCAGTAAAAACCAATGTATCAGTAACCATGATAGACTTTTTAGTAAACATGGAATTAAATATCATATTAAACTTACTAAAAAAAGTATTATACCAATTGTAGGCTAATTGTAGGGCTATCATCTACAATGATAAGAATGGAAGGTCTCTAACTAAACTTGTTCTTAGTCTCTCTATTCATCCTGACGTTACTGGCACATAAGTCATTTTATGTTCAGACAATTTTTTTTCCCATTTTTGAAGCAAATGATTTGACCACAGTGATCAGAATCTAATTTATTAATTATATTTTTACTGATGGTGTTTATATTTGTATATATATTGTCTAAGCATGTGGCACTACTGGCAGTTATTCTAGTAGGCTCCATAAACATATTCAACAAATTGTATGATCAAAATAGATTTATTAACTTGTAACTTGAAGAGTTACTTTCTAGTATGTTATATTAAAATTTCCGCACACAATCAACTTTTTATTTGATTTAGATATTTTATAAAGTACCTCATCCATTACCTTTTCAAAAAGTTCAAAGTTTGATAAGGGTGGTCTATATACAGTAACAACAATAAATTGCTCTAATTCAACTGAGGCCAGTTCAATTGTTCTTTCAACAGTAATATAGAATCTCAATATAGAAAAGGAAAAGGTGAGTGAGTGGTCTTTCAATGCACAGCTAATATCTAGACAGAATAAGCTGATTCTGACATACAGATTGTATATTCCTTCTTCTCTTTCCGGAACTGTCTTCATACATACTTCCGACCTACATCAGCACTTGTCCCTAGTGGTTCTTATACTTAGTTGATATCAGAGGGTAGAATAACTTCCTTAATCAGAAACTTATAGAACAAGTATAACTAAGGTTATACATTCCCGGATATTATAATAGTACTATCATTGAATATGATGTGATTGTGACTAAGAACCTCATAGTTGAGAAGGGTTGATAGATATTGGTCCCAAGATTGAAGGTTGGAAAGAAAATATATTCAAATAGAGTAAATTTGTACAAGAGAGCATTGTCCTAATGTTAGACAAAAGCTGAATTTATTAATTTTAAATATCATTAAACTAAATAGTAAAGGTTAATTTAAAGTCCAAATTAAGTTCAGAAATAACAAATTGACCAACGTGACTTTATGAATAGAGTTCATAGCTCTACTGCCAGCTTTAACTAGCTGGTTAGATGCCCAGTTAAATTTGTAATTTTGAATATATAACTGCAATTCCAATGTCATTTGTGGGGTGTTCCATAAATATCTTTTGTCTGTTGAGAGGCATAGGCAGTGGCTAGTTCGCTAGTGTCGCCAAGCGATTTAGCGTTCCGGCACGATGTCGTGTAGAAACCAATTAGGAGTATGGGTTTACCATACCTCTAACAGGTTAGCCCCCTACCATCTTAGACCGCATCATCACTTACCATCAGGTGAGATGCTGTCAAGGGCTAACTTGTGGAGAACAAAAAAAAAAAACTATGATTAAAGCTTATATGATCCATTAACAAAAGTTTACTAACTATAACTTCTCTTCTTTTCTCCTTCATTAAGGAGAAAATAGTATCTGTGGATTCATTCACATTTACCTTTTCCCAATAAATTTTATTTTTGTATAATTCCACCCAAGCATGCAAATCTTGCCTCAATATTGTATGTACTTTGTCATCTATAGCTAAACTAATTAAATATTTATCTAAAAGTGTGGGTATGAATAAGCTTCTTAAAATGGTTTTAATATAATAAGTAGTTTAGTGTTGTCAGTTACTAATAAGTTACCCTAAAATCAATAAAATTGCAACTATGCCTCGCCTATAGGGGGGGGGATTGTTGGATGGGTGATCCACCTCACTACCACCCATCTCCCAACCACCTCCCCCATCCCCACTTTCCCAACCCCTTCGCTGCGCTTCCCCCATTCCCCCCTCCCCGATCCTGTTCGACCCCCTGTGGAGGTAGCACAATTTACCTAAAAATAGACATGCACTGGAAGAAAATGAAATATTTTACCATATAGGTCGCCAATTTCGATTCTTGAGGCAACTCATTAGGAGGCGTAAAGTCTAGGTCTTCGTACATAGAATGATCCATTTTTGCTGTTGTAGTGTGCAGGCTGTAGAATGGATGACTTCCTACGGCGAAAAAATACACTCTTAAAATATGAGGGTAAGGCTTACTTACAGCTTTGTTTCTTGGACGACTCCACCTGAAGTACCTACCTCGAGTAAACACCTTCTGCACTTCTAGTGTCCCATCACTTGTGACATGACGCCCAGAACTGCACAGGTCATTTTACTCACAAATTCTATTCACAAAAGTTTCATAACACGCAAACCCGTGTAAATACCGGCACACGGTTGTTCGCTTTAGTCTATCACTGAGCACAATAGATTTAATTTATCAATAATCCTCGCATGAAACACGGCGCACAAGTTACCGGGCGCAAATTCAGTACTCGAGTGCCCGGATCTAGACTACCTGGGTGGGGGCTGCTTTCAGCTTTATTGATTTGATTGCGCTGCATATGTAGGTAGTTAAAATTGTGTACGTGTGACGCGTGTTGTGACCTATGTTGTGTATTCTCCACTAGGGTTGGGAATCGATACTCAATAGCAGATTCGATTCAGAGACATCGTAATTTTCGATGATCGATGTTTTCTAAAAACTATATTAAATGATTTTACTACATTACTACATTTATTTCTTCTCTGTCTTATAACAATCATAGTTGGATTCGGTCAATCTCAAATCTGGGCTTAAATTTCTTATAATGATTATTTTTTTTACTTACTTGATTGTCATGGAAAAATTCTGCTGTTTGATAAGTTTTGCTAATTTTCTTAAATCATATTATTCTACTATTATTAGTATAGGATACTCTATTATATAGAATACCTTAAATATATATAAAGAACGGGTGCACGTTATCGTCAAACAGCTATAGTCTATTACAATGGTTTTAATTATCAATGCTCATCCCTAGAATTATCAAAATTAAGTACGAAGAGGATATACACACTAAATAAAAAGTTCTGTTCCTGCACACAATGCACAATATCGATTATATATTCATTAATAGTGTTACAAAAGTCAAAAGAGTTATGCATATAAACAAAGGTCAAATGATATCGGACTATCAATAAGAGTATAGCTATTTAGTATAGCAGAAGATTTATCGAGTTCAATGTCACATTGCTAATTCAGTGTCTACTAAAAAAAAAATTAACCAGCAGGTATGATAGGAAACTGCATTTTAAGAATCATTCGCTCATTGGTAATAAGAATTGCTTATAGCATGTGTGTAATCTAGGAGAAACCGTAATGACATTCTAATATATCTTGGAGGAGGGCCGTGGCAGGTGTCGTCGGTTTGGTCGCAGATGTGTTTTACAGCGTTCTTGTGGCCTAGCCTTCAAGACACGTATTGGATAATCGTGGAGTTTTAGTCGATAGGAGTCCAAAATGCCTCTCTGTGTCGCCGTTTTACCCACGACGCTATCCCCACGATTATAAAAGGTCTCGTGGTCGAAACCCAGATTCACAGACTAAATTTTCTTGGAATGTGAATGCTCAACTATTGGTTGCCAGTAACCGAACCGTCCGTGCACGTATCACGTGCACGCAGGTGCTACGGTATAAGTACCGTAGCACCTGCGGAGCCCCTGCTGATAACATTGGTTGGCCAGGTTGAATTCCTCAGCACCTTATCAGTAGGTCAAACCTTAACGGTTTCTACTCAGCATCATACCGGAACGCAAAATCGAAAAAACAGCTTTTTGTTATTAGAACAATATATCAAACCCAAGCTTGATATTTATTTACATAACGCTTTACACTACAATAGTACTTTTCTACAAGTTTGTGTCTTATAAACTCTTTGAATTTTTACCGTACCGTAACTACTTATAAAATTGTATACCTTTATATGAATTTTTAACAAATAAGTTCCTTATATCTATTTAACCATGTATGCAGCAGAACTAAGTCTGTTCGAAAAAATTATTTACATGAGGGCCCATTGAAGCTTTGCATCTAACGTTATTCCAAGAAAAGCTATCGTATTTACTAGATCTAATTCCTTATTTTTAAGTAGTGCAGTGGTTTTCACATGTTCACATTAGGTAATGTTAATTTAATACACTAATTTTTTTTCATTGACAGCCAAATTATTGTCTTCAAAGAATTGTAATACTTTAGCGATATAATTTTTTACGTCATCAAAAGCTGTTTCAAGTCGCTTATTTTTAAATATGAGTAATGTACAATCAGTAAACAACACTATATCCTGACTGTCCTTAGGAAGGTAGGAAAGGTCATTGATGTAATAAGGAACAGAAAAGGCCCTAAGATAGATTCCAGTGGAACTCTTTATTGACTTCTATCGTAAAAGTAAGATATCAATAAATCTATAGCTATTCCCTTAATTCCATAGTGGTGTACTTTTCTGACCAATGTTGTGCGGTGAACACAATCAAACGCCTTGGACAAATCACAGAAATGCGTCACGCGTCTCCTCCCAGGCTTCAAATATCTTTTGTATTAACTAAACACCAGCGTCGATCGTTGAGCGACCCTTTTGTTAGCATACAATATCTTTTATGGCAGAAAATGGCAATTTTTTTTACTATGGCTTATGCTTTAATCCATCCATCGGAGTATTTTAGTTCTTCATTGTAAATTGCCAAGAATGCGAAAATGAGAAGTACATGGATTTCTCTCAATTTTTTTTCGTGTCTTCTGTATGACTCATATTATATGGCTTTATGAGGCTAACTTCAAGAGTTACAAAAACAAAGTAATGGCACTGTTAATAAGAATTTGTTCTTTATAAGTTTTTTGTTTCTTTTTCGGTATTTTTAATTTAAGCAATCTGTTTTTATGTTATATTCGGAGAAAATTCAGCCAATCGGTGACATTATCTATTTGTATTTTCTGAGTATTGCAATAGCAATCTACGAAAATCGATACATCGTTTTTTTTTAAATTCTTATCTTGGTATGGTATACTCTTTGGTAGTAACGCAGTATAATACCTATTCCGCTTTTATAAAATCCAAGATAAAAGATTTTTGATCGCAAAGTTGTACATTGTTCGTTGTTGGTTGTCATCCAATACGCCATAGTTTATTATCAAAAACATAGACCAGTAAAAAAGGCAAGAATAATTCTCATTTTGACTATCATATTTGCGTGCTTTGCTTTCAAAGATTTACGAACATATTCAATTTTGATTAATTTTTATGGTATTTTTAATACCGACAGACTATTTATAGTTTAATAATAATTGATTGCACTTTTTTCATTTTCAAGCAAAATAAGTAGGTAGGTAATTCTAATTACTCGATACAAAAACAATTCGGTGTTAAAAATTTGTTACGCCAATAGTGGCTTGATTCCTATTAGTGCAAAGTGAACGTCATAATATAATAAACCTATATTATCAATCCTAATTCGATTAGAGGTGAGTCAGTTAATGAATATTATGACAACTTTATCATCAAAAGTATTGTACCTTTGTTTTAGTTCACTGCCTGTTCTACTGCCTTTTACTTAAAATAGGTTTAAAAAAAAATTAAGACTGATAAATTGTATTCATTAAAACTTTAAATCTTGAAATTCTATTTTTATTCTAAGTTTTGCTCTGACTTTACCGATCTTTGCCAGAACATGGGAAACATCTTTATATCATTTATTCATTTTATAACAATTTGCTATAATTACTGTGGTTGGACTTCTACTCTAAAAGCATTAGGCCATAAAATGAGTGATTTTGAAGCCCTTATACTTTTTTACCTTTATTGACTACTATAAAATAACACCCAAGTAATTCACCAGACAAAAGAACAGAATTTCTGGTTTTGTTAGACCCATCTTATCCAACAATAAGATGGGTCTAACAAAACCAGAAATTCTGTTTTGTGATTTTGACAGCCCAGTTCCTACCTGTCTGGATCAGATTGTTGCTTGATTAAAGGAATGGATGAAAGAAGAGTTCACACGACTAAAATGGGAATTTTGTGATTGATCTATGAAGCATTCATTTGTAATATAGTTTGATTGAATTTAATTTGTAAATTGAACTAGAATTAAGTCTAAGAATACGCCCATAACAAACTTAGCCAGTTTTTTTTTTATATTATTTCCATCTTAAATAGTCATTAATAAATTATAATTAGCTATGAAGTAAGAGCAATTCACATCCAAGCTTTCTTATCATTAATATAATCCTTAATATCACAAAAGGATTGGGTTGGGTATAGATATCCGGTACTCGATTTTACTTATGTTTATAGCTTAGGAGCCTTGTCTGGGTTAAACTTGAACCTTATACACTGTTTTTAGATAGCGGAAATTCATTTTAAATTTATTACGATAAAAATCAATTTCATTAAAAATTGCGTATAACGAAATGCAGCTATATGTTTTTGGTATGGTTTGTGAATTAGTTACATAAAAACGTGTGTAACGGAACGTTGCAACGGTCCTTTAGTTAACGTCCATCAATGTCAATCGTCATTCCGTTTCTTATAGTGGTCACGTGAATGTTATTTGTTGTGTTAAGTGTTGTGTTTTCACTGTTTTTTCGACGACTTCTGCTCTGTTTTTGGACTTTTTTGATAGCTTTTACGTTTGACCTTGGCTTTAGCTTGCAAATGTAGTAGTTTAATACTTGTGGAGGCGAAATGTTGAAAAATATAAAAAGGATCCGTTCCTTGAATAATGCAAGCTATAAAACATGTTTAACTAACTAATAATAAGTAATTATTATTAGTTAGTTAATAATTTAAATTTAAATTAATTAGTTTAAATAAGTAATATTTACCACTATCATAGCAAAAAGGTATATTTAACATAGGATAATTAACATATTATTGGTCAAAAAATATTTTAAAAGTTTAGAACATAAACCATTGGAGCTGAGCGGAGCGAGGCAGGATATTTAATACATAGGTCAAAATCTATTTTAAGAATCTAGGTTAGGTTAGGTTAGAACATAAAAAACCATTGAGAGCCGAGCAAAGCGTAGCGTAGCGAGGCGTCCCCTATAATCTGGCACGAAAAAGGTATATTTAATATGGGATATTTAATATATAGGTCAAAATCTATATTAAGAAGCTAGGTTAGGTTAGAGCATAAAAGACCACTCGTGATCAACCTATTACCGGCTCACTACAGAGCAAGGGTCTCCTCTCAATATGAGAAGGGTTTGGCCATAGTCAACCACGCTGGCCATGTGCGGATTGGTAGACTTCACACGCCTTTGAGAACATTATGGAGAACTCTCAGGCGTGCAGGTTTCCTCACGATGTTTTCCTTCACCGTTGAAGCAAGTGATATTTTAATTTTTAAAAACGTACATAACTCCGAAAAGTTAGAGGTGCGTGCCCGGACTCGAACCGCCGACCTCTGATTAGGAGGCTGACGCCCTAACCACTAGGCTATCACAGCTTCATAAACGAAAAAGACTTCATAAACGAGAAAGACCACCAAAAAGGTATATTTAACACTGGATATGGTCAATATTCCTGTGTAAAAATAGTAAGGTTTTGATTTATAAAAAAAATCATTACTCAAAAACTATAATTTTCCGCCAAAGGGGAAAAGTGGAGGGGGGTTAAACCCCCCCCCCCCCCTCTCCCCTACCCCTATCACCCCCTACGCGAGTACCGGATATCTATACTTTACCCAAGGATTTTTCTATAACTTTTAATTTTTATACAAACTTTGAAATTATTGATAGAGATCTCCAAGATTTCAATAGGTAATTTTCTATAATATAAAATGCAATTTCCTTTGAATGCTTTACTAATTTTGTGCAGGCAACTAGATAGCAAAACAAGCTTACATATTTACTTAAAATGTTCAGTGGGCTACAGTCCATTATTCTTGAATTTTGCAATATTTTTACGGACATACATAAAATTTTCATATTTATATTGTTTATGCACTGTCATTATGTTGTATTCTTTAAATTTAACTTTGAATCGTGCTCTGCAAAACTAATATGTAGTAAACATCAGCAGCATTATCCCATATTAAAATATCATATTATGATATAATTCTGTGATAAATTATTTATATGTGGGCCTCATTGAAGTTTGGCGTATGCGCGATAATGCTGAGGGAAGAAAGCAATGTTACCAAAATACTAAGTAAATAATGTTATCTAAGTATGTAAAAGGCCAAAGGACTAGAGTAAGACCAAAGAAGAGATGGATGGATTGTGTAAAAGAGGATATTGGTGTAAAAGGTGTGGGTAGTAAAGTGAATGCTGTTAGAAGTAATTGGCAGAAGACATGTGCCAACTCCACATAGCATAGGATAAGGGCAAGAAGAAAAAGATCATAAATACTTACTCTTTCATACACCTTAGGCACTTTGTTTTTGTTTTGTTGTTCATTTAAGATATTACAAATTGTATCAAATTACACACATGCCCACTTTCTATTCTGTGTGTCAATAAATCACATTATTTATCAATATATATATCCATTCCTTTTTTTTTTCCATTATATGCCCTTGCTAGTAAGAAATTAAACAAAATTATTTACTAATTATCAATCTTTTATATACTTCATTCAAACTATCCATCATCAAATTTGGGAGCTATTAAGTTTGTACAATGAAAAATAACCATAATAGTGTATGGGCCAGTCTTTTTCAATTGGTTGAAATATATCAGGCAAAATGTTAGTATGTCAATTTATTTTAGTACCTATTTTTCTGCGTTAACCAATCTTGATGAAATTTTGACATTTCATGCTAGCTGCATGCTTTTATCTCGGAAGACACTCAGTGGCCTCTGCTTCTTTCTCTTTTTAAGATATATATTTAACAACCTTTTGGTACCAGTTATACTAGAAGGTATATAATATAATCATAATTTATCCAATCTTTTCACTCTACACATCCTTTGATAGGAGTAGGTAAACTCTTAACTATACTTTTCTTCGCCAGGTAGTGTATATAAAGCATTTATGTTACAGGATCTTATTATCTATAAAACTTCATCAGTGTCAATCGTTGTGTGTTACAGAGCTCAAAATGGAGGCGTCATATCAGGGAGATTACTCACAGGGTCTCGTGGAACATGAAAACTTTCCACAAATTACACAAACGATAGCGAGCAATATCAAGAAAATGTCGCAGAATGGTAACTTTTACATATTACCTATTAAAGGTTTTACATAATTAAAAAGGAAATCTTGAGCAACTGAAATTCTATCAGTCCGTCTGACTTAATTTCTTATTACAGTAACTATAGATGCTGTCAATTTGAAATTATCTTCACCAACCTCCGCCCAGTGTCGTGCTGATCGGCAAAGGTCTCCTCTGATAGACTTCAATGATTGTTATCACACGTTATTGATACAAAACGAAACCGGCTGATCGGCTTTGCGTGACATCGTCATTTTTATAATCCACAGGTTTTATAAACACACGTTAAAACTTAATCTATTGAAACAAATTCGAATTATTAATTAAAAAGTTGCATCTTTAGGCTGTTCCTTCGGGGTTTTTCCTAATTTCTTTTTATTTCCATATCAAATCTGTCTGCAATAAAAAAAAACTTGCCAGATATTCTTTTGGCACAGTGTCGTTTAATACGTTATTATTGTCTCTATAGTTATAGGTACGAATTATTGTAACTAGGTAGGCCTAGTTTTAATAATTCATACTCGGGATTATATATCGTTTAAGTAATGCTCTATGCTATAACAGTATTTTTTGTACAGGATTACGTTCTGTTACCTTTCAGTTACGTCGATGGCCAAGATGATCACTCAGCTGCAGACTCCGCAAGATTCACAAGAGTTGAGGAATCAATTGTAAGGGTTTTTCATTAAGGTTACCCCTAACCTGTACCGCTAAGGTACCGCTGGACGAACCAATAAAATAAATAAGTTATTATGCCGTTACATAACACTGGGCCTATATGTAAATTGCGCACAAAATTTGGTTGATTTTTTTTTAATTTGATAAAAACTTTTTGAGGCATATCAAAGATGTCATTCGGTTGTTCGGAAGTATATACCATGAAACCCGCTTAATTGGGCCAAAAAAATTGTTTTGTGTCGGTCTCAAGGATACAGGTTCTATCTCCTTGCCACATTTTGTTGAAACCTATCGAACGGTTTGGGCGTGTTAATGTAACGGACAAATTGAATAACTTTCGAATTTTTTATTCTACAGACTGTCGTCTTTCTTTAACTAGCGTTAATACCATCCTACCACTGGGCACTGGGCAAGATGCCTCTTATAGGGGTGTCGAACCACCACGACAGAATCACACATTATTGGTCATAATATACGGGACAAGATAACGCGGCGCATCGCTCTCCGAGGCGCGGGGCGGAGAATGCCGATTGCCTGACTCCGGGCTGCTACTGAGCGTTACCTTGGAATGCTAGCGATACTCCACATAACATTTTACAGGCGCCAAATCCAGAACTACACTCAGAAGATGGCGAAGGATACGTCCGCGCTGATCATTGAGCTGATGAAGACCCCGACCGAGATCCCCGCGAACAAGCTGACCCGCGAACGCCTGCGCGACGAGTACATGACCACCCTCAATGCGTTCCAGGTGAGCTGCACTAGTCGTGTCATATTGCGTGTGCCAGTAGGTGACACTCATTGATTTACCACTAGCCGTAGATAGAGCGCGTCATACAAAAACAAGGCGAGAATTTGTCACCAACTACCTATACATTCCTACATATCGGTATATCGATGTATTACAACCCGTCTTATTGTATTAAATCCCACAATAACTGATTTTCCGAAATAAAAAGTATTTTATGTAGTTATCTTGGAAGTAAGCTATTTGTTTCAAATTTTTATAGGTTTGATTGAAGTTGAGAAATGAAAGACCAAATCCACAATCGCTTTGTAATATTAATTAGGATATCGACGTCGGTTCCTATGACTTCAACAAACAAAGACTGTCTAGTCGTAGCCGAGGCCACTGTAAAGATAATTTTATTCATACAAGCCTATCACTACCAACTGTCTGCAATCTGGGCTAAGAAGAAGCCCACAACAAACTAATTTAAAGTATGAAGAAATGCATTTTGAAATTAAAAACTAGTTTTATCACTAAATTTATCGAAACTATTAAAAGTATTATATCGTTTCACAAATACATAAGCTGTATGCGCGAGAAAATTAATAGCTACGAAAAATCACACTGATAAGATTAACTTTTGGCAGTTTGTTACTACAATTATAATGAGCATAATGAGTTGTAGATATAGATTTGTAAAAATAATTCATAGTTTTGTATAATACGCCACACCTATTATATTAACATGTTATTAAGCAATTATTGAATTGAAGGATATAAACCGTCTATCTGATGATCTTTTGACTTAGGTACCCAGAAAATAGTTGATGATGTTACTTTTAGTAAATCAAAGCAATTCATTTCGCTTAGACAGAGAGAATGTTTTCTCTGTGCGTTTAAAACATCGAGGAATTTTGATGCTATTATCTTTATAGAGATATATTGTATTAGCTTTGGTTTAAATACTTAATAGTTAGTTCATTTACAAGAGAACTTTATAATTCAAATTAAACTAACAAACTTTGCCAATATAATTTTGTTTTTAAAATATAATAATGAACTTTGTGTGCCGAAAACCTTACTAACTAAACCGACAAATGTGTACTAGGTTACCATTACATGGTCAATTTAACGTGGCCCAGTTCTTTTCAAATTCATAAAAGAACTACTTATTTTAAGGAAGAATTAATTTTGGATAGAAACGCAGTCAGGCCAGTAGTAATAGCGCTTAATTGTCAACAGGCAACGCAAAAGGTGGCCGCCCAGAGGACAAGAGAAGATGTCCGGAAGGCCAAGGCCCAGTCCATCGTCATAGGCGATCCCTTCGCGATTGGTGGTGAGGACAATTTAAAAATCATTTGTATTTAGCACTGCTAACTGTTAGAAGGTTATATTCGGATCACATGTATTATTGAAAAGTTTAGGATCGAAGCAGGATTAATAAATCTCAAAAATGTATATTTAATAATGAAGCTGGATCTATTTTTCAAGGATAAAACATCTATTAAGGAATAGCTGGAAGAAGAAGTGTTGCATAAGAGCAGATGCGAAGAGATTAATAGAATTTTGTTGACGTAACTCTTATTCTGGTATCCCAACCCAGATATAATAGGTAAACGGTCCAAGAGTTGAATAGAAACGGGTCTGTTTCTGTATAATCAACTTTAACAATGTCCTAGTCTTGGTCACTAGTCGTTCACATAAATTAATGGTGATTTGACATCCGCCTATCATATAAAATGCATAAGTGCAATGAAGCAAAGATAAGATAAGATAAGTTGACGGCTGTCTCACCTGTTGATGCAGATGTAAACCTACACTCCTGATTGGTTTCTACGAGACATCGTGCCGGAACGTTTAATCGCTTGGCGACACGTCTTTGTCGGTATGCCTCCCACCAGACCAGAATCGAGCTGGGGAACGAAACCAGGACCGCCAAAGTTATATTGCGACAGCACACGCACTGTACCACGTAGGAAGTCGAGATTTAAATGCTAAAGTTTGAAATTCAATAGTCCAATAGTTTTATCTTAGCTCTGAACCGAAGGAATGCGGACAGTACCGTGGCAGACATTACTTACCAAAACGTTTTTATTTATCTTTGTTACCTAATAGACACACGCACTCGTGCTATTAGTTTGCCTCCGTCTGTTCGCAGACCGCGGGCAGAGCAGCGAGTCGGTCCGCTCGCAAGCGCACCAGCAGCAGCTGACGGCGCAGCCGGAGTCGGAGTTGCAGCAGCTGGAAGAGCGCGAGCAGGACATACGCCAGCTCGAGGTGACCTTGACATGCACGCTGCTGCCTACTGCGCACTAACACCAAGCCACGCACGCCGCTCTGCTCCCACGGTGCACACCACGCATGCCACGAATTCATAACCATCATCATCATTAGTATCAACCCCTGACCAGCTTGCTACAGGATGCGACTTCTCAGCATGATAAGGGGAGAGGCTCTGGTCCAAAATGATGGCAAATTGCAGATTGGTAAACCTAACCCTTTGAGTACATTAAGGTTTCATTACGAAGTGAATTGATATTTCATTGAAAGTTGCTTGAATTAAAACGCACATATCTCCGAACAGTAAGAGGTGCGTGTCGAGATCGAACCAGCTTCCTAACCACTAGGCTAACACTGCTAAATCTTTTGAACAGATTGACGTCCACTGCCGGGCATAAGTCTGGTAAAGAGTTCCAAACTCGACGCTTAATTCCAGCATTCCCTCGTCCGACCTTGCTCCGACCATCCGACCTCCTGCGACCTTGTTGGTGTCGCCTGTCACCTGTTTTTTCCACAATAATCGTGTCACAATGGTCATCAACATTGTCGTTTTTATACTAACAAAACATGGCTTATAATTTATGGCACAACATATTTTAACGTTAATAAATTAGTGTCTGCTACAAATTGTAATGGCAGCCTTGTTACGGCAGTTATATTAACCCCTCATTGATTTCTACGCGGCGTGTTACCAGAATGCCTAGTCACGGGCGTCGTCGGTAGGATGGTAACCATCCTGCTAACAGATTGAAGACTGCTGTCAAATTTCAGTGACGTCATTTCCTGACCTTACAATATTTTTCCACTGCCCTTAGGATAATATATATACTACTTTGCAGATATACTCTTTTGCAAGTGGAAATTATCCTGCCTTTATTAATAATATCAAATTGTATCCTTGTCATCAGCAACTCTAACTTCAAATTTATTACCATACCAAATAGACAAACCAAAAATATTAATGATTTTTTTATTCACAGAGAGTCACGTTAGTATAAGATTTATTTGCTCACAATCTCAGGGTCGTTTTCGAATAAACAATCACAACAAGATTAAAGCAAATTGAAACGTTTCTACCTAGTTTTAAAACTCAAATTCGTCCACACTTCAGCCGGTACAAAATTGTAAAATAGAAATTTACTGAGATTGCTATTAATGTGAAAACACAAGATCCAGTTTCCTCAGCAGTTATACTGCACGTAGCTCGAAAGCGACTCCAGGATTGCGTGTTTGCAAATCTGGTACTAAGACTACAGAGAATATCGCCAGTAGCAGCATCATCGTAGCTGATATCAGTGTGAGCTTAAATGTTACTTCGGGTGTTTTAGAACGACATAATGGACGTGAACTCGATCTTCAAGGAGCTCGGAACTATGATCCACGAGCAAGGCACCGTCGTCAGCTCCATCGAGTCCAGCGTGGAGTACGCGTCGCAGAACGTGGAGTCCGCCACGCGGGAGCTGAACACCGCCGCCACATACAAGGTACACCATCCACCACATTTACCACCACTCGGTTTCGCGATTCTCGAATCGATGGTGCTCTGATACCTTGGCTAACTTTTGTTTCACTTACACTTTAAGATAAATAACTGTACAATGTTTCGTGTTTCAACTTACAGACCGTTGCTATTAATAATTTATGTCTCTATAGAAACAAAATATTCCTGTTCTATAACAGGAGCGAATATTTCATCATCATCATCATCATAACCCAATGCTCACTACGGAGCACGGGTCTCCTCTCAACATGAGAAGGGTTTGGCCATAGTCCACCACGCTGGCCATGTGCGGCTTGGAAGACTTCACACGCCTTTGAGAACATTATGGAGAACTCTCAGGCTTGCAGGTTTCCTCTCGATGTTTTCCATCACCGTTGAAGCAAGTGATTAACATAACTCCGAGAAGTCAGCGTTCGAACCCCCGACCTCTGATTAGGAGGCGGACGTCCTAACCACTAGGCCATAACAGCTTCCGCGTAAGCGAATACTTACTCGTATGTTATTGGTCGATCAAAAATTACCATTTGGTCGTTGTTTCGGTATTGAAAAACTAGAAACTTATTGTAGTAAAGGGTTTGGGGCGAACTAGGTGAATCTGGTTGATTTGAAATTTACTTCCGTTAAAGTATTAATCGTTAACTGCTCAGGCGGCAGGTAATAACGATGATATCATCGTTATTATCATCGATATCCTCACCCACAGTTGATTGAGATGGTCTCCTCTTATGTTTCAGAACAAGTTGAGGAAGAAGAAGATCTACCTGGCCATCATTCTCATTATCGTGGTCGCCATCATCCTGATAATAGCGATCCCCCGCGGCTAGCGCCTCGGCTGCAGCCCTACGAAGCCATGGCGACCCTAATCCTACTGCCTTCCCTTCCCTATCTATACACTTCTCTGTATTGTTATCTCGGGAAAGCTTTATCTTTCGCTGACAATTTTGTGGTAGATCTTCCTAAGACCTTAAACCCCCGGAATCTAGATTTAGATTGTTTCTTTACATTCTCAAACATAAATACTAAGTCGCAATTTCTGTGACGTTAAATTTTTACGTCAAAAATGCGTACCATGGTCAGTTGAGATTATTATGCCATAGCTGAAGTCAGGTCCAAGACAAAAGTGAACTCATTATTTATTCTCAAGCGGTATCGTAATGAAACGCTAAATCATTTAGTGGTATTTTGGTCGGTAGCGTGATTACCACCCTCGGCCGAAGCCTCCAAACAAACTCTTCATAAGTGTAGTCCATTTTTTAACATTTCATCGTCTGGCAAGTGTTTTCTTTTGATGTTGCGAAAGAACAGTGAAAACTTGGTGTTTGTGATAAAGCGTACTCTAAACTGAGTTTTAGATCGTTTTGGATTTGGTTCTTTTTTGTAAAAAAAAAAACCAACGAAAATTGAATATTTCTAGAATTAGACTAACTCATAAAATCAAGGGTTCGGGGTTGAAGGAATCAGGAAATTTAAAATTTCAGAATGTTTTCTATTATGGTCTTTTTCATAGGAGTCTTCGGCCGTGGCTATTTACCACCCTTCTGATAGAGAAGTGCCGCTTACCAAATTCTCGTTCTTGTCGCGTAGAAACCGATTAATCGTAGCCGCTAGCCGACTACTATATTAAACTGTATTATCACTTACCACAAGGTGAGATCGCGGTCAAGCCCTAACTTACAAAGAAATATCTCTTTTTCGATTCTGTTTGCAGATGTTATTGTACACAATAATATCTGCGCAGTACAATTTCCGATAAAATACATAAAGATAAATTGTCTTGTCGTTTTCATGAATACATAAACAATAAGAAAAACATTTATACATAGACATACATTGAGGGTGTGTCCCTGGAGAATGGACGATCTCCGTGGCGCAGCGCGTGCGCTGTCGCATTATAAAGTTGGAGGTCCTGGGTTCGATTCCCAGCTCGAGTCTGATCTGGTGGGAGGCTTCGGCCGTGGCTAGTTACCACCTTACCGATAAAGACGTGTCGCCAAGCGATTTAGCGTTCCTGCACGATGTCGCGTAGAAACCAATTAGGAGTGTGGGTTTACCATACCCCTGACAGGTTAGCTCGCTACCATCTTAGACTGCATCGTCACTTACCACCAGGTGAGATAGCCGTCAAGGGCTAACTTGTACAAATTTATCGTTAATTTAATGTTTTATATATTTGTCACCAATTGTATAGGAATATCAGGAATCTGTGAGTAAAATTTGAGTTCATGCAAAAGCAAAGTAAAAGTGGTATCATACCATACTGAATTGGAAAGTTATTTTCTTCTATAATTTTAGTTTCGTTTTCTCTTGATGAGAAATTATCATTTTCTCATCTCAGCGTGTGTCAGTTGATAAGCTTATCTAACACCTATTAAATGTTTACAATGTAAGATCGGTCTGTGTCTACTTTACAATCTATGGATCTGTTTAAGCACGTTGGTGTTAATTAAGACCTGAAATTAGCAGTACTAATATAATGAGGTGTCACAAATAATTTTCTGCGAGTTAAGATTTTTATGTTAGAAATGTTCAGTGGACATTTCCAAGGCGTTATATTGCCTTCTATATGATCTTCGTCTGATATAACAATATTTGTGGCATCTCATCTATTGTATTAATTGTATTTTAACAATAGGAAATCTATGTATATATATTGTGTTTAATACATATCTAAGGAGGACGACCCTCGTACATCTTAGTCATTGAACCGAGCCACTCACAAAGAAAATTGTAGAACGCATCTGGTTCTATATCACAAAAACCGTAAAGCCTTAAGTTAACTGTTGCGGACGTGTGGACGGATGTAACTACACCACACAAAAACCTTCGCAACGCAGTCGTTGTATATATAGACGAATAATAGTTGTATATATATACGGTTATCTTTCTCGAGTTACAACATAGTAGAATATCTAAACATTCCAGTGTATGAACCAGGGACAATCATACTGTTGTATTTGTAAATATATTTTTCATAAAAGTATTATATTTATTTAATCAGTCGGAGATTATTTACACAGTCGTAATATCACTTCCAGATGTAATATTATATTTTACTAACGATATTTTATTTTTTGTTTTCTATATATAAAGGCCATCGCTGGCTTACGCAACACACAGCTCGTTATTAAAGTGTGGATTTTGTTCAGCGTTATCCTTTTTATTTTATTATTTCTTATTTGACATGCCAACAATGTTTTGTTCAAAACAAATTTTGGGCATACATAAACAAGTACGTATGAATTTAAGGAATATAGAGTAAAAAGCTAAAATGCATTTTCTCTTGTGTATGAATAAAAACAGCGAAATTAAATAAACTTTTAAATTTAAACCTCCCTTTTTGAGAGTCTATGACGTTCCTACGAAAGCATGTCAGTTTAGATTTAAATTCAAATTCAAATTCAAAATAATCTTTATTCAAATAGTCCTTAAAAAGGCACTTTTGACGCGTCAATAATTTACACAGTAGTTATTTCATGGTGATAACTATATTCGTAAACTTAAAACTAAAGCTATGAGGGTTCCAAACGCGCCCCGGTCTAAGAAGAAGCCCACAACAAACTTAGCCGGGGTTTTTCTTTTTTTTCGTTATCACCATCTCACATAATGAATAAAATATTAAACTATAGTACCTATGGAGATAGAGCAATTCACACCCAAGCTTTTTTATCGTTTATATAATCCTTAATATCATAATATGATTTTTCTACAAGCTTTCGTTTTATAAAAACTTTGAACTTATTGATAGACATCTCCAAGATATCAATAGGTAATTTATTATAGAATAAAATACAATTTCCTTTGAATGAGTTACTAATTTTGTGCAGCCTGCTAAACGGTACTACAAGCTTACTTTTACTTCTAAAATTTAGTTTTTATCTGTGACTGCTATGATGTAGGGTATTAAATCGTCGACAAGAGAAAGGCGGGAGACTTCGTATATGGCGGTCGTGGTTTTTTCACGCTTTTCTTGAATTAATGTTTGTTGGCTGATTTTGAAAAGGACTGGTGTTGGTTGTGTCGTGGACAGTTTTAGTGTCGTTTGTGTAGTGGCTGGTTTTCTGAATGGTGAACAGGTATTGATTTGGGAAAGGTTTGAGGGAGCCGCGTCCGCAGAATGCGAGGTTTCCCGCCATTTCTCCCTAAATTTTACATTGTTATAAACTTGACATTGGCTAATCTGTGTAAAGCCATAAACCGAAACAAAAAAAAAAATCGTCGACATTATTGATTAGTGCAACAAATAATTCTATGTGCCAAAAGAATAATATCGCATCGTCATCGCATATAGTTAAATCTCTTTGGCAGTACTTTTTATATGTGGCTGGTTTTAATGGTATTTAAAAGCCTACATGTAAAAATACGACAGACATACCAGTTTCATGATTATGAAAGAGTTATACGATAAAAATAATTCAAAGAGAGATTCTAAATAATTGATATACGATTACGATTCTTGGAGGGTTTATTCTACGATCTTGAGATGATACTGTTGCTGATAGAAGTGATGATAGGCTGATACGTGATAAGATGCGGCTGATGAAACTAAGTTCACCGCTGATATATATTAATTTAATGCACGCATTGACAATAATTACGAGACAAATAATAAGACGAATAATTATTTGACAATATAAGCAATAAAAATACCTTGTACAGACTACATGCTGCCGAGAGCAAAGAAAGTTAAAAATATAAACTTGAGAGGTGTCAAGGGACACCCGGATGGAACGAAGTTCCTTTCGATTTATTAGTGAAGGAATTGTAATAAAATTTTATTTAAGTTATAATTTTTTTTTTTTATTATTAACAAATATGATGTTATAAACTTAATCAGTAGGCTCAATTTTGTACTCCATCAGCAATATCCGGAACTTGTGTAGAAACACTGTCAGGATTCATATTATTATTATTTTTTATTATTTACAAAAAACCTGTATACACTCAACAAAAATAATCATCGACACCACACTGTTCAATGCGAAATATAAATGAAAATATCTGGCTTGCTTTCTATAAGAGAGAGACAGACAGAGAAACATGCGACGCCGCACAGCTTACAATAACAAAAAGTGTCGTGACAACTTTTCGTAAGAATTTTTTCCGTCTAGTCCCCTTTCACAACGCGCGATAAGGAACTTCGTTCCAAAAATATGATAAACTACGTACTACGGTATGAAATCAAATAAAGTACAAAGTAAACTGTCACTGCACGCTGACTTAATATCGAATTTAATTGATTCGAGTGCCGGTGCTAAGGTGCTTCTATTCATTCTCCTTGGGCGTGGTAGAGGCACGCTTTGGGGGGATTGTTTTATAAAGATATATTCGAATATCCAGAGTCGTAAATGTTTTCTTTGTTATTGAAACAGTTAAGTTTATCGGTCTGGACGTAAATTCCCGGTTTAATACTGAGTTGTGTTGGGCGTTGCGTGTTGCGGACAAGTCGGTGACCATTAGCTATAATATATTGATAAAGCTCCTTGCAAAAAAACGTGGCATATTATCGGCATAGATCAGTGTTTTGTCGCATTCTGACATTTGAATAGTTCTGTCAGGAGAAGTATATCAAAACACTGCACATCTGTTCCGTCATGTTTATTTGTAAGGTCGAACGGGTCTATGTAGGGTTTAATTACTGACCAAGCGACTAATCGGTTACTAATATTGGTTAAGTAGAATTATTCATTCATGTTTATAACTTGGTACTCATGTTTAATCTCAATACGCGTATCACTATATTTTACTCAAAAATATTGATAGTATCCATTGATAATAGCGATACATGAATGCACAATTCTATTTCAACCAAGGATAGCGTCTAGGTAGTAATAATTAATAATTTCGTTATAAGGTACCTTACTATGAAATTGCCGTTTGATATTAGAGAAATGTATTTTTTTTTATTATTTCAATTAGAAATACGTATAATTTATGTAATCTAAGTATTGTGTATTTTATCAACTTTATTTTTCAAGAAGCAGTGATTTCCAAAATATTTATACGGCTTATTGTTATACGGCCTAAATATATTTGCATTGCCCTTGAAAAATAAACTATCGATTTTTGTTGTCGAAAGTCACTGTTCCAGACACATAGTAAATAAAACTAACGTCGGGGAAGTAAAACAGCAGATTTTTTAAATGCGTTTAGGGGCATCTAACTCCATCACATGATATCGAACTTAAAATTTGCCAGTATTACAAAACGGGAATTTCATACATGAAGGCCTGATATTCATTGTATTAAGGGAGCCGGTTGCGTTTTGTATATAATTGTTTGTATTACTACTATAATCCCAAACTTACCAGCAAACGATTTCGTAATTTTTGTACAAACGCCAGACATGAGAATCGTATAAAAAAAACTTGAGAGGTGTCAAGGGACACCCGGATGGAACGAAGTTCCTTTCGATTAATTAGTGAAGGAATTGTAATAAAATTTTATTTTATTTAAGTTATAATAATATATTTTTTATTATTAACAAATATAATGTTATATAAACTTAATCAGTAGGCTCAATTTTGTACTCCATCAGCAATATCCGGAACTTGTGCAGAAACACTGTCAGGATTCATTATTATTATTATTTTTTATTATTTATTATTTACAAAAAACCTGTATAAACTCAACACAAAATAATCGTCGCGACACCACACTGTTCAGTGCGAAATAGAAATGAAAATATCTGGCTTGCTTTCTATAAGAGAGAGAGAGACAGACAGAGAAACATGCGACGCCGCACAGCTTACAATAACAAAAAGTGTCGTGACAACTTTTCGTAAGAATTTTTTCCGTCTAGCCCCCTTTCACATAGCGCGATAAGGAACTTCGTTCCAATATTCAAAATATATATGATATCAAAGATATTCGCTTTGACATTTGTTAAAATGACACCATCACCTCAACCGCAGGGCTCAGATTCTGTAGGGCTATCAAATCTCGAGTGCAGTTCGGAAGTTGTACGCAGACGTGATGAAGGCAAAGATTCGACGACGACGAATGCCGCACGGAACCGGGGCCCGACACAGCTTGTTTATGTGCAGTTAACTAACTTTTGATATTGTACTATATATGTAATTATATATCTAAAGTAAATTGTAATCACTAGATAATAAGATTGATATTGTATTGCGCCCTGTTTGCCATGACATTGGAATTATAACTTTGAACTTGCTGACGTCGTTTGATACATTTGATACAACTCTGTCAATTTTGACACGCTACCAATAAACAGTAACATAGTTTGGATGTCCCGGCACACGGGGACCCTTGCGTCTGTGTCCGACATATAATATTGTATGTTAAGTTGCAACAATATATCCGTCGATAGTTGCGTATTTAAAGTTTTTTATTTGCTGCCATCCTTTACGATTCATTTCATTGTAGTGACACTGAGGGTAGGAATTATGTTTTATAACAGGTTTTCGTTTACGTTTAGTACCAGCTCGAAGCTTGGATTTAGACCTGGGTGCTGGGCGCGTTCGGAACCCTCGTTGCTTAGGTTTAATTTGATGGAGATATCACCATCAACTCGCTATTGATTGCGTTTTAGAGGCTTTCAATAAAGATCACGTTTGATTGATGTATTTTGGTGAGGGTGTTCAGGAAAATGGTGTTGCTGGGACCAACGCATCATGTGCGCAATGACGCCTCCGTGACGTTTTGACGACCTCCGTGGCGCAGTGCGCGCGCTGTCGCATTATAAAGTTGGAGGTCCTGGGTTCGATTCCCGGCTCGAGTCTGGTCTGGTCTGGCTTCGGCCGTGGCTAGTTGCCACCCTACCGACAAAGACGTGTAGCCAAGCGATTAAGCGTTCCGGCACGATGTCGCGTAGAAACCAATTAGGAGTAACCTGTTAGGGGTATGGTAAACCCCTAACAGGTTAGCCCGCTAACAACTTAGACTGCATCATCACTTACCACCAGGTGAGATAGCCGTCAAGGGTTAACTTGTAGAGTATAAAAAAAAAAATTGTATTCACTCTTCGCAGGAAATTTACAGCAACGGCATCGGTAACTCCTCTGTTGCGATGTTCACGGGCGACGGTTATCCGCCTGTGCGTTTTCTCGCGATGTAAATAATTATTATAAAGGTCGGGATGATACAATACCAAACACGAATGCTATTATAAATTCACTGTTTAATACAATCATGTAATAAAGTCACACAAATAAACATAAAAATGTATTATTTATATGATCGAAAAAAAAAATAGTTTAACATCTATATTCCTAGACAACAGTGTGAAATTGTACTTCTACAAAGCGTTACAAGACGGCTCGATCAGATACTTGCGTGACACGACCAGACTTTAATAAATAAATAAAAAACGACCAAAACACAAATGCGCGTAAAGTTTCACTTGGGCAGGTTTTTGGATATGTTTCAATAAATTAGGCGCTGTAAGTTTGAATTGAAAGAATTCTATCATTTGCTTATAAGAATTGTCCGCGAAGCTAGTATGCTTATAAGACTACTAGCTTCGCGGACAATTCGCGCAGTCTAAGATGGAAGCGCTGCACGCGTCCCGGTGGTCGCATCAGACAAATAAATGTTCATGCCGGTACATAGTACACTACTCAGGGTCCACATTCGCTACTAAACTCAAATTGTAACACACGTAATGGCAAGTTGTACCACTAAATATTACATGTTCGTATTTTCACACATCGTATCTCTCAAGGTTGACGCTAAAATATTAAGTGTCGAGTGTTTTATCATTTAAGTTTAATCGAGAAATGGTACCCCGACCCTATACAGAACTACTGAACATTAACTACTGGATATAATTTAATTCACCGATCATTATCTATGAGGAGTGACGTACCAGGTTTAAGACGCAGATTCAAAGCAAAGTGTTCCTGGGCTTCGAGTCATAACTGCCAATCCCTGATGCTTGTCGTGACATCAAATAAATCCCAAAACGTCCCCAGCTTAATAAAAACCAGATCAAGAGACATTGTAAAATAAATCCTTTTGGAATATCATCGTCAGCCCCATAACCACAATTGTACAACTTATACCTAGTACGTTAGTCATCAAAGATCATTACTGTCCGACAGTGTAAGACCGTCAGGTAGTTCCCTCTAAGCCGCACTCTTAGATGCTATAAGCGACTGTGTCTCAACTAAGCGCAATACTGAAACATAATTTAATAGAAACTATCCGCTATTGAAAACTTGTGGCTGCCATTTGTGACCTCAAATTTGGCAGTATGGACAGGTGTCAAATTTGACGTCCAAAATTATAGTCAACTATGCCCTTATTCGATGTGTCAGACGTACCGTAACACTTTATAAACTAGACAGTTGATGAACATGTTATGTCAAATTGAACTTCGCACTCTCAGTTACTATAGCTGTATCAAAGATAAGTAGGGTCCAATTGGATGGACTTCGCAAATCGAAATTAGCAAGGTTCGCTCCAACAGGCATACCTAACATTCAGTTCATGCATTAGGTTCATTAAATGAAACAATTACATTTAAACTGTTTAATTTTCATAACAGAGACGGTGGCTAAAGTATTTTAGGTATGATTTAAATATTATCATAGAGAATAATGGAACTCAGCTATATCATCGGAGTTCCTTGAAAAATTAATTTATTGTTGTGTAAACATAGACCTAAGGTTTTCTTGAACGTAATCTTGCTTTATATGCACAGGCGAATGAAATAATTTTGAAGCAGAATGAATTTACGAGTAGGATCAATGGTTAAAGTGAAATAAACGTAAATTCTTATGGAGTTCATAGATCCTGACGTTTGGTCATCGATATATTTATGGCTCTTAACCAAGAGCAGTTAAGCCAATTTAAATTATATATGGACTATAGACTAGCGCAGCGGTACTGATACTGCGAAACCCTGCGAGCCCTCAACCGGAGATTGTTCGGGGTAGATCACACTTCCGTTCTAACCGTACGCAATGTACCGCCGCGCGTCCATCGAATGCTTTTTTTGATAATTAAATTGGAGTGTGTGATAGAGGACATGTAGTTTATAATGATCGGATTTCTCTCTTCTTCTCTTCTCTCGAAAAAATGATCATTACGAAGTCAATACACTCTGATCAATTGCTTCTGTAATGTATGTTACACAAAAAAGCTACACCGCCAGAAGCTAAGGCGAAGGCGTCTGACCTGCGCCTGTGTTGGCGTATTTTGTGATTGGTCGGAGGCAGAACGCGAACCAGAACGCCTCCGCATACTCCTAAATTTAACGCAAAATTATAATTTTGTCTTGTAAGTTGTATTTTTTATGAATATCATAAGTTAAAGGGCACAAAGCCAATCATCCTACCGTATATTCATCGCCACTTCAAAGTAAATTAATCTATTATGTCACGACGTGTATGGAACACAATTTATGAACGGCCTTTCGTATGTAGTGGCCATTAGGTATAGTTAAAGATACACGCGACGTTTCGTATTCCTAAATCCGAATAGTTATATATTATTAATAAGTAGCTATATTGTCATGATGGACGCGTTTTGTTTTCAACTGACTTAAGAGAAGTGATTTGGGGTATTGAATATCTTTATAATGGACGTCATAGTTAGACTGCAGCTAATGCTAACGGCTTTTTGGTCTGGTAGCGGTTCAGCTGGACTCGGCTCCGAAGGTCGGCCAGTTTTAACTGGCGCCCTATTCCCGGCCGTCTGAGATACATAATATGTTAATTTGTACACAAACATGTTCTTACATAGGCTACATTTAAGTTTATTTAGCGTAAATTTAGACGTATTTAGCTAAGTATAATAATTTAATGTTTAGCTCCTAATAGATTTATTTTGTGCAAGCGTGAGCGCTAACTTTAAGTTTTGTGGTAAGAGTTATTATGAAAAGAGAATTGATCGAAAATAATTGTGATTCCTCAACCTTTGCTTTACGATACTCTACTCGTATATTGCAGAGAAATACTTCCAGGGATCGAGCAATGCTGGTCTTCGATCACATTCGTAATTACTAGAACTACTCTAACTAACACTGGATACTTGACTTGGAGAATAGCTAATAGAATAAGCTTCATTATTGCGTCGGTGAGTTAGTGTATGTATTCGAATACTTGTAAATGCAGAAAGCAATATAACCACATTTTCGCGGACTGACCTTCGTATTGTAAAGAAAAGCAACTCAGCTCGACTACCGTGTTCGTTTCGGGCGTTTCCTAAAAATCTCTGACGAATGGCTTAGCCTGTATTACCTCCGGGATATGTACACGTCCATAGAAAAATCCTTCCTAAGATACTATCACTCCTAATCGAACCTACGACCCTTCGCAGTCCACGTAACCTCAGTTACAAACGTAATACTAAACTCTTTGGAACAAAGGAATGCTGAACACCTTAACTAATTAAACTAAACTAAGTAACACATAATTTATTAAAGCTTCACACGTAGCCGCAAAGATACATATTACTCGTCAGTATACGCAGCAAAGCGGAATCGATATGATTCGTTTACATTAAAGTAACACCTTATTATATATGAAAAGTAATATACGTAACTAAATTAATATAAATCGATCAAAAAACTCTGAATGTCGACGCCGACTCGCTGCGCCGCACAGCTCTACCGGCTCTTCCGGTCTCATGAATGCATCGAGGCATACCACCTCCATTGTATACACAGGCAATAATACAAAACTGTAAATACAATAACGCGGTACACATGAGATCGATGCAGGGTCGGTCAGCGTCGACCGTTAATTGACAAAAATAAGATATGATAGTTGAGATTCCAAATCAATACAAATAAAAACACAACAACATGATCAGAACTCAAAATGCATCACAGTCCGTTGGACGCGTGACTACTCTAAACTTAGCGCATTAATACAACAAATGATTATAATAAAGTTAGTGTTATAATTAATTTAACATAAAAAAAACGCACATAGCTCAAGGTGCATACTCTACAGGTATTTATATAAAATAATAACAAACATAATAAGTTAATAACTAATCATAATCACTTATAACACGAGTAAATAAAGCGTTAGACCCCTGTTAGAAACTTGTATGTAGCATTACGACCGGCGCAAGCGCTGTCGGCTGATTATTAACAATTCGATCGGGAACTGTACCACTACTTTAGCTATTCAAAAATATCTCAACTAAAATGACAGGAATAAAAAATTGTGGTTCACTTTAATATACCTACTCATAACTAACACTGACAGTTAGTCAGTATTAGTTAGTACCGAGTTAACACAACTGTTGATTTGTGTTTTGTGCGAAATTTTTAGTTGGTGTCTTCGAAGTCACGTCACGTAATTATTTGCATGACATGACTTCGAATCGCTCCTTGTGAATTGGAACGTGCTGCCGTTTCTAGATTTGATCGTTGACTGTAGTTCTTGTTCTATCACGGTTTATTTTCGGTTGTAGTAATATTCGCGAGTGGCGAGTTTATTTGTATCAACCACGTAAACGTGACCAACATGTCATAGATGGTGTTAACATTTAGCCTCTCTCAGTCGGACTTAGAGGTTCACATGATAATAACCGGCAGCCGATAGGAGAAATTGCGCAACAAATTTTAATTGTGTACATATTGTGTTAATTCTGCTTCATACAAACCACTTGTTATCCCACCGTCGTCAATTGGTGAGTTTACGGTCATGAAAAGGCACCCGAGCGGTGCGGCTCGATGAGATGTTTTGCGGTTCGAAGGTCATCTCGAACAGTAAAAAATCCAGGAGTGCATGGCACAGAATATAACCAAATCATAATATTATGCCGTGGATTATTATTCAGTATATTGTGGCATTTGTGTAAAGCCGAATCAGCGCGGCATCTAAAAGGGGTCGTATATAAAGTAACAAAGGAACATAATTTATTAAACATAACTAAAATTATATAACAAAGAACATCAGGGTAGTTAAGGGATCCGGTTGGCAAGCACAGCTTAGTGATCATACAGTTTGGAAATTATAATAAATGTTGTTTTCTGTATTTAGTGTTCTGTACCAGCATTCGGCCGACGGTATTGTTTCGGTGTATTTCTTAGTCGACCAAAAATTATTCGAAGTTGGCCTTCGGCAATCATGTCGGCCACTGTCGGGTAATGTTTGAAACGGATTCACTAACTACAAACTACAGTCTTTTATAGTAGACTCCCAACATTGATATAATAAGTTGTAGTTTAATAAGTTCCTTTCTAAGTAACTATAAATTTTGTATCTACATTATATTCGAAAAATAAAGAAGATTTCCTAATAAGTTGGAGTCTTCACAGATATCAGATTATTCGATTAGATATTATAAATCTCATACAAAGCCAGAAATACACTACATTTCGGACTGTTCAATGATAATTCAGTAAAAGTTTCGTACTATAATGGTACATTATCTGTAAGAATACTTAAACATAAAAAAAAAAATTGGTATGTATTGATACTTAGTTTTAAGTAACTGATAGATTTTGATAAGAATACCCGGTTGGGTATGTATTGTGGGTTTTTCGAACATAAGGATACCCATAGCTCGTGGCCTAACGAACTACACTCGTTCCACCGACACTTGACATCACATGCATAAAATTAAAACTTTAAAAGAGTCTACAATGAAAGTATTTAATTTTATAGGTCCAGTATTCGCGTGAGGTGTGTAGTAACACAAAACCATTTAGTCAAACATCTGATTGCGCTAGTGCAGTACTGTATGATAACTAAGTCGTGTATGCAGGGTGTCGGTCGTACCGGTTGCTGGTTCAGCAGGCGGCGGAGCAGGCCTCCGAGATTGGGTTCTCTGTGATGCGTATGACGGGCGAGAGGCGGCACGCGCGGCGGCGGCCCGCATCTGACAGCCGCCGGAATGCGACGATCTTCGTAGGTGACAGTGGCGCCACTGCAAATGCATACAATCACAAATCAACCTTAAATTATTTCGACATCACACGACATGCGTGCTCCCGATACCTTTGCGGTAAGACCTCTGCGAAGGCCGAGCCGAGCCGATTTAGCGGCGTACAAACTAGACGCAGTTTTTCATACCGCAGTGGACGCAGTTGGATTTCTATGTTATTGTCAAACCGTGTCGCTTAAGCGTCCATACAAAATGTCAGAATAAATGCAATAATTAAAGTTCGTTCAACTTTTTAAATAGCCACCAATTGCCAACGTGCACAGCAATCCAACTAGTGGGGCTCGAACCATACGAATTTCAATGTACCCACTTAACCGTGCGGGAGGCGGAGCTGCCACATTATCTGCACCATTCTGCAACATCTGACGCATTGTGTCACTTATCGTCGCTATGCTAGCAAACCTATTAAACGACTTTTTAGTGTCATTTGATAGATACTCTTCGTATATTATGTCATGTCACAAATCAGTCACTTTTTAGATCACAAAAAAGAGATTACAAAACTTTAAATCTCCATTTTGTCACCTTGGCTTGTACCCCCCTTCCACTCAGTGAGTATTCAACCGGAAATTTTGTATTCTACGACAAATTTAAAAGTATTCATCTGATAATTTATATTTTTTCAACCTTGAAGGTTCTCTATGTCACGAACTATTTATTGCTATAACAATAAATCATCATCATCATCATCATTAGCAACTCGTTACCGGCTCACTTCTGGCCACGGTCCACTACTTCGGTCAAGTGCGAAATGCTAGACTTGATACGCCTTTGATAACATCATAGAGAAGTCTCTGGCATGCCGATATCCCCCGATGTATTTCTTCACCGTTAAAGCAAGTGATATTTAGTTTAAAGTTGAATAAATTAAAAACTGCGAATAGTTAGAGGTGCACGCCGGCGGCCAACTCTGTTCCCCAGAGACAGAGACCAGAGTCTGCCGCCGCTAAGAAATAAAATATAATAAAATAAATAAATACCTAGTATACTTGGGCGTGCACTAGTTCGTCTTCTACCACTCCTAGATCCAAGTTCGTTCTAGTCGCAAGGAACGTGACGTATTTACAAACAGAGTAGCCAGCTTTGAGCCGTATAAATAGTTCGAATAAAACAAAAAAAAAATATTTCGTGTTCTCATTGTAACATGCAGTAGTTTCAAATTTTCGAAACGATTAGAACTATTTATAGTAGGTGTCACTTAAAAAGAACGCTTAGAGCCGAGAGAGAGAGAAGTGAAAAATTAAATAGCAAAATTTCTGCATAGAGACGAGTGTTATTCATTTTAAAGAACGAAATGATTATAATATTGCGAGGAGGTTAGTATTTTCGTGTGATAAAGTAAGTAAAGTAAGAATGATATTACAGAGTAGACCAACTGGAGAATGGAAGGGTTTTAATGTGAACCAGTGGAGAAGGCAATCTTTATTCTTCATTAACTTGTTGCTTGAGGAAGCGATCCTTGTGATCCCAGTGGCTAATTATATGAAGATTTGGGAGAAGGCGTTAGCAAGAAGAATGGGAGAAGATGGTAAGGTAACAGGAAATCAGCTGAGTTTTGTACCAGGTCGGGGAACGATGCTCGCAATTTTCGCACTGTGCGAGACATCTCTCAAAATCTGCATTGATAATTGCACTCGAATGCTTTTGTGGTGACTATGCTAAGAAAGTTTGTGATAAAAATGTATTGAGAAGTCACCACGAACGTTACTTGTGGGGAACCTGGAAAGGGATGCTCTTGTATTAAACATACAGGAAACCCTGGTGTGTGCTGCTGATTTTGAAATTGTTCCTGTCGGAGAGAGGTCCAGGGTAGATTGGGAAAAATGGCAAGAAAATTAGAGAGCGTTAGTCTCAGGATCAAGCGAATGACGAGAAAACGTCTGTTCTCCTAAATGTCCTTCAAAGGTGTATCCCAAACTGTCGGCTCCGATTTGTGATGGATCATGTGGACGGGGTTATGGTTATGCACGTATAAGGAGAGAATATGCCGACCCCATATAGCGTGGGATGAGGGCAAGAAGAAGTAAACTTTAAATTGTATTACAAAAGGTTAGTATTATACCTGTATTAGTAAAGCACGGTTTGAGGAAGTTCATTATGAGACGTTTTTTATAACGTTTAACATTTATGAGATGTTATTTATTATAAGACGAATATGTAAGGATAAATTTTCTTTTAGCTTTGTGTGTTTGCAATAACTCAAATATGTTAAAATGGAAATCGTTCTCACTCGAATGCATTACTGAAATCTCCTCGAGAGCATTACGGCCGGCGGCGTTCTTTTCGCATGACACGTACCCTGCTGTTTGTGAGCCAACTAAAAAAGCAGAAAGCTGTGCACATTTATTATTTATAGTAAAATTATATCAGGGTAGGGACAATATAGCGGCCTCTTAACACAACAAAACATTTTACCACTTCCTATAGTCCCCTATAGGAATTGGTAAAATGTTTTGAAGGAACGGAGTTAAAATTTATAAAATTAATTATATTATTGACATAACATAACCGCATCATAAGCGAAAAATTGTGTGGAGTGAAGGTAAAAAAAATAAAATTTTAAAACGTGTCTGTATATTGTCGGCCAAATTATTTAAGTTTGTCATACGTTTAAATTATAAGGTAAAAAATAATATAAAAATAAATAGACAGGTGAAATAAAGTAAAATAAATAATAAAAACTTACGCTTGTGCGCGTGCGAGCTGCACTAGGTGGGTATATATCGGCTAGGCTAGTGGTCCGCGGGGCTTGTCACGGGCTTAGTGAGCGAGGAACCTATTTTGTGCAGAGCCAGCACGGCTGCCGCAACAGGCAAACAAACATCAGCACATGCGTGACCGGACGCGGCCCGTCACTTGACACGCCCGACCCGCGGCACATGTCACCGCCCCAGCCGACGCAGATACCGACCCTGAGCCTCACCAATGGCTCAAGATACAGTTTATGCGAGACCAATTGTGTCCGGGATAAATCTGCCTCGTATTAACACTGACTACGGCTCAGAGCATCACCAATGGCTCAAGATACAGTTTATGCGAGACCAATTGTGTCCGGAATAAATCTGCCTCGTATTAACACTGACTACGGCTCAGAGCATCACCAATGGCTCAAGATACAGTTTATGCAAGACCAATTGTGTCCGGAATAAATCTGCCTCGTATTAACACTGACTACGGCTCAGCAAAGCAAAGGTTCATAAATGTAAAAGACCGTCTCCATTGACATTCCGTTCCGTTATAAATGTTGCTTTTGGGAACAGTTTCGTCTCCGGTGAGTTTCATTTAAAACAGTTAATTTTGGCCATTATAGACTATGATGTTTTGGTCATATTGAAATTGGAACTATGTCTCCATTCACTTTTCGTTCCGTTATAAATGTTGGTTTTGGGAGCAGTTTCGTCTCCGGTGAGTTTCATTTAAAACAGTTAGTTTTGGCCATTTTAGACTATGATTTTTTGGTCATATTGAAATTGGAACTTGGTGAGTATAACGTCATACTAGAAGCAAATTGCGATGGAGGAATTTCACGCACTATATATATCAAGATTTTATTGCAAGCAAAATTTAACTTAAACCCCACACCGAAAGGTTCAAAACTATAAAAGTCATCAGCTAGCTTCGCTGACAATGCTAATTAGGCCAGATTGTGTTCCTGTATTCCAGAGTGTAATAATTCTGCTCTGGGGCGGTAACAAATGAACAGAGTCAGGAGTCAACTTACGTGCCGTTTTTGTGAAAGGGTCACAGTTTAACAACACAAGGCCCTGATTCAAGTCATGTAATATAAGTCTAATCAAAAAATATGAGAGGTGTCCAAATTTACCACAGAAAATGTATTCTGTTTTACCTAAGACCAAAATGCCACAGAATCAAAGCCCTGAACCCAGGCAAATATTTAAATAGTTTATACATTATAGTACACTAAAAATAACTGTGCTTTTTCCTGTCTACGTTGATTGCGAAGGTTTCTGAATTTGTCAAGTTATGGAAGAGCAAAAATATAACTATTTGTAAATGTAAGTCTGGTCAGAAATGAAATGTAAAAAAAGTATTTTTTTTTCGATTAGTTAGTTATTTACACAATACTTATCCACCCCGACCGATGGGTGTTTCGAGAGACATCACTAAAGCTTTGTTGAATACTATTATATACTAATAGTTGCATATATTGGTAATGGTATGCCTTAAAATTTAATACCACAAAATGTTTCTCGTAACCTGTAGTGAATTCTTAATTCCTCTCGCTGAATCAACGTACACTTGGCAAAAGGGAGCAGTAATGCACGATAGAGATTCATTTATACTCTTCAGTCATGTTCACGAACGCGTAAGTCACGGCGTGACTCATATGATTTTTGACTGACCGGTGACGGAATGAAGGTGTGTAAATGGATCTCTAATTATCAATCAGATATAATTAAAAATGTTCAATGATTCCATTCCGGTGGTAAATAAAATTGGATAAAAATTTAAAGTGAATAATTTCAGAGTTAGGAATCTACTGAATTTTATTAATTGAGTGAACATCAAGTTGTGACTACAAACGAATTGGGACTCCGACAAACGGACAAAACGCTATCCGAACTCCCAGCTCGCGTCGCGAGTCACACGTGTTGCAACACACACTGGCTAGATCAACAACATACAGAATCAGGACCCGTTCTTACTATTGTGTAACTTTTCTGACGATGGCTCACTGGAGTCAACATACACCCCGCCCTACCTCTTTCTATTTTATATGACATTTTTTGTATATTTCTGGAATAGTCTTGTGCATTCGGCGGGATTAGTTTATAAGTCATATTTGTAAGTATTATTAATAAAGTAAGCAGCTGTCAGAAAAAGTTGCACAATACGAAGATTGGCATATTTGCACTAATTATTGCGAATCATAATAAGAAAATCAAATCTGCATCGAGCAACTATGAATTAAAAAGTTTAGCGTTGTGTGTAAATGTATGAGTCCGGTGTTCTAGCGAATTCTATAACGAGACTTTGGTGAACGACACGTGACACGCACCGCATGGCTATTTAATATAATTAAAACACAGCTCATCATTCCAATGCTCTTAAAGGTTTTACAATTTGAAATAGCAGACGTCTCCGTAGCGGATAGCAACTACTTTTAGGCCCACATTTGACTGAAGAGTTGCGTTCGGCTGTGGCCAGCGGTGCGGCCTTATGTCGCCCGACTACACGACAAACAAATGAATTCAATAAATTATACAATAGCACAGTATGGAAGTAATTATCAGCGGGTTTTCTATAGTTTAAATACGCAGAAACTAAATCAATAGAGCCATTCTAAAGAAAGTGTTTTGTTTTTTTATTGGGTTAAAATGGGTTTATGAAACAAATAATCATCATCATCATGATCAACCCATTACCGGCTCACTACAGAGCACGGGTCTCCTCTCAATATGAGAAGGGTTTGGCCATAGTCCACCACGCTGGCCATGTGCGGATTGGCAGACTTCACACGCCTTTGAGAATATTATGGAGAACTCTCAGGCGAGCATGTTTCCTCACGATGTTTTCCTTCACCGTATATCTAATAATGATTTGAAATTATTAGGTATGTTTCATTCAACATTTGAAATAGAACAGCAAAACGAGACTAATGAACTTTGTATTCAGTTAAAGTTCATATTCCATTCACCTTCAACAATTGTTAAGAAAAAGACGTTCCGTTTGATTTCATGTTATGAGGTTCAGAACAAAACAAAAAAGGAACAACGCTACCATAGCTTTTTAAATATTTAAATAGCAACAAGAATAACTTAAAAGTCATAAAAATTATGAATTGCTAAATATAATCTTAAAAGCAGAAAGTGAAAGAATTAAAAGAAACCCGCCATAAGTCACTTCCATCACGCCATGTATAAAAACAATGAAACACATATAACATATATATGCATTTATAACGTACGATTGTCGATTCGTATTTCACTCCGAGGAAACAAGAAAGTCCAGCGTATGTACATGAAAAATCAATACCAACTATTTACAGGCTCACAATAAATAAATACCAAATTATATACATGAATATTTAGTTTTTAAAACGGCTTAAACTCGTGGGCTTCAATTATGTAGTTATTTCGTAGTGCCACATGATCCCACAATTTAGATAGATTTAGTATTCGCGCAGTTATAAAGGGCGAAGGGACTTTCGACCTTGAACTATCGCATTCACATTACAAAAGTACATAAAAATGGTTCATTAGTAAGATTCAAAATCACGACACATAAAATTTAATGTGTATACGATTCCGCAACGGGTTCGATAAATTACTGGCTTCCTTAATATATTCCCATAGTTTAAGCCGTTTTTAAATGTCTATAATAACTAACTATAAGTGTTAACACCGAGAATAGTTTCAAAATTAACATAATAGATCTAATTTATCATTCGCAATCTATCTTTACAAAATGCTTAGCTGAACGTAACATATTCAATCTACAAAATTATATTTAAGGGTATTAATAACCTGATTACCAAAGTCCGAAATTTCAAAATTATCCACAATCCAAGATTGAGGCAATCTGTGATGGATCATAATATCGATCGATACGGGAGGTACTCCCGTCTCTCACAATATAAGTATAAAAAGGATTAGATAGATAATTTATTTCGGACACATAAATAGTAGTAAATACATGCAAACAGCGGTGTATGCCGTGGATCTCGATAGTAGTTACGCGATGTCTAAACGCAATCTAGCTAAGCAGCTTCCGGTGAGGCCATCGTTGTTTAGTTTTTACTCAAAGGAATTGCATTGTGGTTGCTACTACATACCTGCTAGAAAAGGCCCGTTGTGGCCTAAATACTGAGGAAGTAATAGACGCAAGGTACACTTTCCAATCCTACGGTTGCCTTTCAAAGATTGATTCTATTAAGCGTAGAAAAGAAATAAATGGAATAAAAATGTCCACCATCTTTCTTTCTTTCTCTTTTTCTTATTTACGTTCTTCAATTATTTTGGTATAAAAATAGAGAAGATATAGATAAAAACAACTATAGTATTTTGGACTCACAGATCAACGTGTAACTTTTAGTTTTCTATGGCCACAAATTCGAAACGTCACAGCTTCAATGCACAGGGGATGTTTGCAAATGACCTTGAGCGATATTAAGTCAAAGCCACACATTTAAAAAGCCTTTAAACCCAAAACAGTGTTTTGACCTGCGGTGGCTTATCTTGTTATATACGAGTACCTTGTAAACCTTTTCTTAAGCTTATTTGCTATTATGCAGATCATTTAAAATATACTCCCAACACTGTTGGCTCCAACAGCGGAGTACGACTCAGAACATGTTAACTTCAACTTGTTATTGTACTGAGTTTAAGAAAGATGTTCGTTTGTTAAAAAGCTTTGCCGTTAAGATATCCATCGCCCTATTGTACACATGTATTGCATAGCTCTCATTCGGAGCTACCTTTCGATCTTATAAAAATTGCTTAACATTCTAATGCCGAATTGCGTGATTGTAACAGTTTGTGTGTTAATTAATAACATAATAAGTAAGCCTAAATATATACAAACATTTGGAGGGTACAGATGAGGGGATGTCACATGGAAACAAAATAGTATTTCTTCGTAAGTCAAATGAAGAAATACTACTATTACTTCAGTCCGTTTTGTTATATAAACTAGCAGACAGTTCACCTGATGTTGAGTGATAACCGTAGCCCATGAACATCTGCAGCACGAGAGCCACTGATGCTTTTCCGGATGAACACTCCATCTTTCTGATAGGTTTCTACTCGGCATCATACCGGAACGCTAAATCGCGTGGCGGTACGTCGTCAAGTAGGATCGCGCCACTAGCTAGCCGCGGCCAAAGTTGATTTATAATTATAAATCTTATTATATAGCTTTCTAATGGTGAGAGTAAGGGAGTAAAGAATTATTAAAATCAAATCAGTACTTTCAGATTTTAAGATTATAAAAAATTAACCAGCAAAATATCTTTCCTATTTACATAAGCATATTACAAGATATTACAAGATTTTGCTTCAGTGACAATCCATCGCATACCCTTGTACCCTTAATATCTAATGCGAACAAAATAATTTACACAAAGCTAAACTAACTGACTGTTGCCAGATATAATTAAAATAAAAAATCATCATAACGTCGCTTCAAATCTGTAAAATGAAAACATACCATGGTTTATATTAAGCTCATCTGTGCAAGTGTCGCAGGGAAATGAGGAATTCTGTGTTTTGTGATGATTTCCTAAAAACACATAATCACGAAAAAACGGTTTGTAAAAACGCAATTAATTATATCTTCACTGAATTTACATTTCGTGATTCGTTTCTGCTGTCGGTCATTGTTGACGTCACAATGTCTGTAAGAGTGGAGCGAGGCATGAATTTGAGAGGCACCTACGCATGTCCATGCCATTTTAGTGATGTTAAACGGAAGTGACATAACTTGCTTTACGTTGTACGAGTTTTTAGTTAAATGTTAACAGCAGTAAATATTTAACTAAAAAATTGTTTGCAGTATTGTGAATCTCCTTGAATTGTCGTCAAAAGAAAAAGGCCTTTTAAAAAAAGGGCTTTTCCAGTAAGAAAACCGTTTTTAGTGATTATGTACAGGATCTACAAATGCAGTTCATAAAATTATAATATTACTTATTTCCCTGCGACATTACGACTGTCCTTTCTTATGGGACACTAGTCTGTTAGCTGCGATTAACCTGTAATCCTTATATTTCGGACAAACAGACAATTTCAGATGATAAAGCTCACGCGTCTAACAGTTGTTAATTTGGAAACTCACAATTGGACAAGTTCTCAAGTTAAACATTTTGATAATGACGTAAATAACGCCTTATAATTGACGACTCTTTACTGAATTGACAGTCTCATGTAAGCCGGTGTGACATTTATCCACGTAAGATAAACGTAAACGAAGATATGTAATTTTATATAAGGCATTATGTCATCAGTTGAAAACTCGCAACAAAAATCTAATGTACATCTACCACGCTTGTAATGTTAAAAAATTCACTTGGAGTTCTGATTTGCATTATCACATATGAACCTCCACTATGTGAAATGTGTATGTATGTTGCATGTTCGAAATTTGTCATTTCGTATGAACAGTCCAATGCTGGACTATAACAAATTGATTTCGAACTAGAAGTATTCAATCCTTGAATACCCTCTAATGTTTTAAATGCGAAAGCTTACAAACATGAAGAGGCTTGAACAGTAACGCATTTGCTACAATTATCAAGTCCCTGGGAACATTGAATTTTCAGGGATAAAAGCCCTCGTCACTCTCCGGCACAAACAAACTGTTCGTATGCGTGATACGATGTCAACCAACAGCGTGACTGGAGGGTAAACCAACAAACGAAGAAACAACACTTTCGCATTTTTAATATTAGATTAGATTGCAAAATTAATGTACCCCTTAAAATTGAGTCTTACTTTATCGTAAGAGTGTCCATTATTTGTCTGTCTCTGTGTCGCTTACCGTATCCCTCCCCCTGCAGGAAGAGGCGGAACGCCTCCGACACCTTGCCCGGCTGCTCTTCCAGCGGCATAGCAGAGTCAGATATCTGGAACATTTAACCGGGGTGTTATTTGTGGAATGCGAGATCGTCGGCAGTGTTCGTTGTTTATTGTTGAATGTTAATCAGCAATAACAGCATACCGGGCCACAAGCGGCACATGGTCGTGGACTGTGGAGACAAACGCACTACTACAGTTGGGCATGGTTTACACTGGCTGTCAAAATGTACGTCACAATTTGCAGTTACGAGTTCGTTCCCCTCACCTCGCAAAATATCTGTAATATTTTACTGTTCATCATGATCAACCCATTTCCGGCTCACTACAGAGCACGGGTCTCCTCTCAATATGAGAAGGGTTTGGCCATAGTCCACCATGCTGGCCATGTGCGGATTGGCAGACTTCACACGCCTTTGAGAACATTATGGAGAACTCTCAGGCGTGCAGGTTTCCTCACGATGTTTTCCTTCACCGTTGAAGCACGTGATATTTTTAATTGTTTAAAAACGCACATAACTCCGAAAAGTTAGGGGTGCGTGCCCTGGTTCGAACCGCCGACCTCTGATTAGGAGGCTGACGCCCTTACCATTAGGCTATCACAGCTTCACATTATCACAGCTTCATTTTACTGTTATTGTAATTAAATTATTGGCGTAAATAGTGGATCAGTGTTTGCAAAGTGGTAATATGGTCCTGAAGTCTAGGTGTAAATGTTATGTTAGTTTGGAATTAGGGAGAAGTGGCTTTGGTAGTAAAGCTGAATTGGTGTGGCAGTGTCAACAAAAACTTACGTCATCTATCTGCAAAATGAGCACAAAGCTGAAAACCTTCCTTACATCATTCAACAAATCGGTAAAGCAACCCGCAACAGCATTATCGACGCATACATTCACTAATGTACTAGAATCGCCAAGTTAAATCCGGACCATGCGCGACCCGATCTGTCATAGTAAATTTCTCGAGTCCACGTATCCGAGACACATTTCTGGCTGGACTAATTAAATTTAGCAAGATAAACTCAGAGGAAAAACTAAACACTAGTCACATTGGAATAAGAGGTGATAAAAGACCAGTTTATGTAGTCGATCACTTAACCCCAGAACTGAAGAAAATGCACGCATTTAATTAAACTACAAATTTGTATGGATAAAGAACGGTCGTGTTTTTTTGAGAAAATCGGTTGATCCCGAGCACATCGCTGTGAGGAGTATCGCGCAGCTGGAACAGTTAACATTCTGATCCTAATTTTTTTATATTTTTTTATTATTTAGTGTTAAATCTCTCTTCGCGATACTGTTTAGATACGATAAGTTAAATATATGTCGGAGCGAAGGAGTTATTACTTCATCCAGCGGCGCCAAGAAAATCAAGATTTCAATAATTACACACATTTGAACTCTTTAAATCACTAATTAATCATTTCTTTGTAAATCAGTGTATTTAGACGGTAGCAATCAATTTTGTACAAGCATGCTTTACTATAAATAGGGGCGGTTGATGCATTTCGTGGCCTTCTCGCTCGAGACGTCGGGCCGTTCGGACCTCGTAGTTATTGTCGCAATACAAGTGTAATCCCTCAAGTAGTCGTGTTAATTAAGGGTGACGCCCTTACTAAAAAAATTCGGACGCCCTTCACTCTACATATATATTACCAAAATGTCAGGGGAATTAGGAGTAAAACATATGATGTAAAAAGGTGACCCAGGTGCGACGCGGGCCTACCTTCATCCAGGTGGAGGTGGTGGGGTTGAGGCGCGCGTTGAACGCCACGGTGTCGTCCAGCATGGGCGACAAGGCGCCGGCCATGTTGACGACGGGCGGGCGCAGGGAGCCGCCGTCGCGCGAGATGCCCAGGTCGCTGCGGCGCACGTAGCTCTCGATGAACAGCGCCAGATTGCCGGCGTTGCAGTACCGGCGGAAGTACGAGCGGTAGGTCGCGGCCGCGTCCGGGCTGCGCTCCTCCGACCCCTGAAACCGAGCCACCGGCACTCTTCATGAGATGTTCTCGAACGAAAATGATCTCGTTCTTATTCCTATAATTTAAAATAGACTGCAATTTTGAACATCAATAAATGGATTCAACAACGTACCGGTCACGAAATGCATATGCTGTAAGGTATAGGTACAAGCTGTATAATGGCTTTACAACAGCAATGAAGTTAAAACAATGTCTAAAACTGTACACAAAAGCGAAGCAATGCACAATATTCAAGAGCATACATACAAATAATTCGCATTAGCACATTTCGCGTACCAAGATTAAAATAAACAGGTTCTGCAGCACTATCTGTGGTCTGTCGTCTAACATATCAAATGTGTTATGCAAGAATCGCATCAAAATTGGCCGAGCATAATAAAGTAAAAATTATTTATACAATACTAAAATACTTCATTTCGAATAAAAGAAAACGTGCTTTGAATTATTAGATGTTTGTATTGTTAACTGCAACTTAGATCCGTGGGTTTAACGCTCAAATTAAAGTCTTACTTTTTCTGGGGTCAATACTTTTAGTCAAACGACAGTAGTGTTGTTTCAAAATAATGTGCAGTGCCAACCATGACAACAATATAGAAATAAGGTTAAATGTGACGTTGAGTTATGTCATTACTTAGGGTCTTAATTTTATTTAGTATTTCACAAACTGAAGTATATATGCTGTTTGAAATTTGACATTTCTCACAAAATAATAAGAATAGTTAATCTTCATTTATCAAAAGCATTACATACATTTCTTAAGTGGGTTCCTGCGATACTTTAAACTGTGTTACAGGAAACAGTGCCAATCCTATACCTATGGCACAATAACTTGCGATTGAGAACTTACGCGAGCAAAAATAATGAACAAAAAAATGAAAATCAATCAATACTAACAATTTTATATTCAGTTAAAATGTGGTTACATGTGTGTATGTAAGTATGTGAATGTGTTTTCTTTTTGTTTTTTTTTTGTTACTTAAATTAGGTATTCCATTGAAATATTTGTCATAAGGCCCGGCCTTCATAGCCCTTCATAACGCGTAGCTGTCCTTTTGGACTCAAGTGCGCTTTAAGTGTGAAGTAAAGCATAGTGAGGAAATGCATGCCTGCGAGTTTCCGGATAATGCTCTCAGCGCAGTGGTCTACGTAAAACCGTCGCTGAGGAAACCGTGTCCTGTAGTGTGCGATAAGTAATGGGTTGGTCGTAGGTGGTGACAAAGTTATGACATCCTACTAATTGTTATTTGTATGTTTGGACGTATGAATACTAGAGATAGCTTATACCCCAAATTCTTAAATTAACCAATTTTTGTTAAAAAGTTCCGCTGGAAGAACTATCCGAATTTCGAGCAAGCTGTATTACAAATTTCAAAGCTATGGAATATAGATTTAGAGCATACTGACATGCCGAATACGTGTGTGCATGTTCAGATTGCAGATCTAACAACACAACAATTACATTAAATTAAGAGAGTTGAGCTTATAACCATTTGGTTAATTGATTACTTGTAGTATGCGCTAAATTCACCGTACAGCAAAAAGCAGCAATAATGTGAGGGCTCATGTAATCCTAGCACAAGTATCTATAAAGCGTACATATAATATTTTTTATTCCAATATCATTCAAGAAAATCATTTTATAGCGTATGCACATTTGGTATTGTTCTCTCCACTGATTCTATTTCCCGAAGACATGTTGACGTGACGATGCATGCCACGTCAACATGTTTACTTGCTAATAATTTGTAATTTCGCTTTTTACTATACTTATATTTAGCCCTTGACCGCGACCTCACCTGGTGGTAAATAATGACGCTGCCCAAGTTGGTATCGCGACTATCCTTAACAGGTGGTATGGTAAAATGTTACTGTATGTTTGTAACTGGCCACGGCCGACCAGACCCGTGCCGGGAGTCGAACCCAGCACCTGCATCTTTCGGTCGTCAGATATAAATGAGAAGACAGCTGGTCCCCGCTGGAGGGCGGGCAGCGTGCGCTCACCCGGCCGAGGTGGTGCCACAGCAGGTAGTCGGCGACGGCGGGCGCCATGCCGCGGGAGCGCAGCGCGCGCGTGTTCAGCTTGTGCGACGCCCACTCGATCCAGCCCGCCTGCATCGACGAGCAGTTCACCAGCATCAGCGCGTCCACCTGCAACCACGGCGGCCAGTCGCGGTCAGATCCAATACAAAATAACTGAGTAAGAAAGGATTTTCCTTACTTACTCAGTTATTTTGTATTAGATCAGTAGTCAGATAAGAAAATTTATTTTACATTTGTTTACAGTTTAAAATCACACCTAATGAGCACAATAAACAATACAATAGTGATATACAGCGAATGAATATATGACCCGTCTTATAATTTCGATAACCAAAAAGACACCAGCCACGTTGGCCTGGCGGTCGCAGATTATATCAAACTAAGCGTTGGCCATCGCGAAGTAACCTCTGCCTCTATTAAATAGGAAACGGGTCAGTCAGTGGTAGATTGTTTAACTATTCCCAAACAACCTTCGTTATCGGAAGATGCCAAGTTGTTACAGCGCAGTAGTTAAATTGTATAGTTTCGTGGTTATGTAATATTACGGCAATCTGTGCAGATAGTTTCAGTGGATAGTTTACGTGAACGAGGCTGATATGATACCATGAGTATTATGAAGCTGAAGGTTACGTTTGAATCCGCTTTCATACTACTTATAATAATATTTTTTTATTTTATTTTTATTTTCCGCAAGTTAGCCCTTGACTGCATCTCACCTGATGGCAAGTGATGATGCGGTCTAAGATGGTAGCGGGCTAACCTGTTAGGAGTATGGTAAAATCATACTCCTAATTGGTTTCTACACAACATCGTGCCGGAACGCTAAATCGCTTGGCGACACGTCTTTGTCGGTAGGGTGGTAACTAGCCAAGGCCGAAGCCTCCCACCAGACAAAATATTATAACGTTTGATAATTATACACTAGTCTAAAAACTAACTAAATTGGCAGGTCTAAAAGATAGTACTACTTTTGTAATTATGAATTAGGTCGTTTTAGAGATTTGCGTACAAGAGAATTGCTACCATCGTCCGTTTATTGAGGAACGTTAGGTTAAATAACAATGTGCTCCCCAAAGATAACGCTGGAGAAATCCCTGGGCACAGCTAGTAAATCACGCGATTCCAATGTTGAATATAAATTACAAACAATGGTAAAGTGTAGTATTGTTTTAATATTAATTTGCCTAAACTTAATTAACGGCAAACTAAACTGTGACTACGATGTTTCCAAATAATTTATTCGGGATAATGCAAAAAAGTTACTGCGATTTATCATGACGTAGCATTTACCTTCTCCGAGTCATATAGATGCTAGTATTCACCAACCTTGCGTTTTACTAAGTGAATTATAAGATGTAAAAAATAATAAGATATAAGATAAAAACAAGGACTATTCATACGACAAACACTGAAAAACTTTATCATGACACATTCATTAAAAACGGTTTGGTTCGACCTTAACGATCGTGTTCAGGCCAAACGGGTACAAACTCAGTGTTTATTGCTCCTCGTCTTTGGGAACGGTCCGCTTAAAGTTTAATACTACCAATTCAAAACCTTATCACGAAAACATGACAAACGGATATAGGACATAAAATATCAGTTACAAAGTTTTTAATGAATTCAATTCTGAATGCAAGTTATCTCCGAAATGCAATTTGGAATTCGGCCTCTGTATGTGCCTCGAGCTGGCCGCTCTAGTCCAGATGTTATTACCCCTGAAGCAGTGATATTCTGCTTTACATCAAAATCATGGTTCGTGAAAGCATATTACGTTATTTTACTAAACGAATTAGTGTGCAATCTCTAATCGATATGAGGTTACAATTCCTAGTACAGCAAACAATGAAACTGTAAATTTAAAACTCATGACAAAAACAGGCTACTGCAACGAGGGCTTGGGAAGTTTGTCAGATTGTTTGAACTTTTAAATACGCAAAACGGCTGGCTCGGATACGTGGGGCGCACTGGAAATTACTGGAATGAACAAAAAAAAAATACGACGAATTTCTCGTCGCTCTAAATATTTTCCGTTAACAGAAATAAATGCACTTTTTCAGTAAACCTAGTTTGTAAACACGTACGCCACTCCCCCCAGGTGACCTCAGCTACATTTATTTCATACTCTTCGACAGCTTTCCTCTGGCCATGAAAATCATTGACCCGGTAATAGCTTTTTTCTTCTTACTTTTTGCGAACAAAAAAGTCCCACGGTGCCAGGTCGAGGCTGTATGCAGGATTGTTCATAAGTTCTACGTATTTCCCTATAACTATATGTATTTATGTTATGTATGTCTGTTTCGCCGTGTGATTACTGCTGCTGCAGTAGTGAGAGATGATGCGATGATTACGGCTATTTTTAAGGAATTAACTGCCGGCAAACAATTTTAAATGTGACGACACAATGTACATACAATTGACATTATATAAACCAGACTGTATTTTAAAACAAAACATTTCACTCTTTTAATATTTTGTATGTGAGGAGGTCCAACTCTAGGAACTAATAGTGCAGTCTAGGTACCTTTGTATAGCGCATACACAAAATCAAGTGCGCCATAACACTGGCTATAGGCTAGCCTATAGGCTATAATGAAAACCATTACACCATAATAAGACCTATATTATTTTAGACGTTCACTGTACATTATAAAAATTAAAAATATTTATAAAACATTTTTTTTTACAATACGTAGCACCATATAAGACCTAGCACTTGAATGTAACGTAATAAGTGAGAAAAACTAAAGACGAGTGTTGCGATGACAGACACGCAGTCAAACAGACAAAGCTGTTTTATAGAATCCCTTTTATTCATATTATTATAAATTTTAGCCTGATGCACTCCTCGATATAAACTTAAATATGCTAAATTGTACACTACTTTGTCCGTGCAATATTCTTGGGAAACAGCACAAAGTTTTCGCTTCAAGTTTTAATATAAAGACATAATTAGTACTAGTTTTAAACTATAACACTAGCTTAGGTTGCTTTCTCCTTTAGAATAGGGTAACCGAACCTTTTTGAAGCCCAATTTCCTTCCATATTTTTTTTGAATTTTTCCTCTTCCACCACCCGCTATTCCAGGTCATTTCTGCCACGTACCTGCAAATTGTGGAACCAGCTTCCATCTTCTGTGTTCCCTAATGGTTATAATATGGGGATCTTCAAAGGGCGGATAAACAAATTGCTCAAGGGCCAGCAACGCATTGGCGGTTCCTCTGGTGCTGCAAATGTTCATGGGCGTCGGTATTCACTTACCATCAGGTGACCTGCCTGCTATATATAATATGGAATACTATGGTGCAATTACCTTTTCCGGGTTGGTAAGAGCGAACCTCGCCAGAATGTTGGCCCCGGCTCCTACACCGAAGCCGATGAAACTCTTGATGCCGAAGTGCACCAGCACGAAGCTGAGCTGGTTAGCCAATTCGTCCATCGTTGGGTACACGTAGCTGTAACAATACAAAATAAGAAAGAAAGAAAGAAAGAAAGAAAAAGTTTTTTATTAGGTCATAATTTGCTATACATACTATCTCTACTATATATACATATCGACATGACCAAATAAAGGCAACCCACTCAGCGTCAGCTGCGGCAAGCCGCAGCGCTGGTTTTCAGTGGGAGCCTGAATACTGGTAGCATCACGGACGCGATCACATATATATACATGCATAATCACAAAAGATCAGAAAAATTAAAAAAACAAAAAAATAAAAAAACAAGACAAAGAAAAAACTAAATTACCAATTATTAAAAAATACTAAAACTAATACTAAAACTAAAACTAACACGAATACTTATTCTAAGTGCTGGAACGATAATATTTATTTTTCTACCTATCATTTAAATTTTTTGTTGTGCTATAAGATACATTTTCAATCTATACTTAAATACTGCTGCCGATTGAACCGACCTAATCGGTGGTGGCAAATCGTTCCAGCACTTAGTAGCCGCAAATTTAAAACTTCCCTTAAAAGCTGCTGTCTTATGCCTGGGTATAGAGAGCAAGAGGGAAGAATACCGAGAGATACGAGCCGATTTATCCCCTAGCCACATCAATTTTTTCCTCAAGTATTCTGGAATTCCGTTTTTAATAATTCCAAAAATTAACGTGGCTAAGTGGAGTCTTCTTCGTGCCTCCATCCTCAATATGTTAGCTTCATTGATGAAGGGAGTGACGTGTGAGCGTGATGGTATATTAAAGTAAAATCTCGCACAAGCGTTCTGTACGCGTTGTATAAGTCTTTTCGTCTTACTGAGAAGTCGAGGCCCATAAACAGTGTCTGCATAATTAAGTCTCGACAAAACAAGTGCCTCGCATAGTCGAATTCTCAGCTTTACACTGATATATGGTCTCATCCTATACAACAGCTTAAGGCGATACAAGCTGTTACGAACAGCATTTAGGACATGAGTTTCAAAACGCAGTGCGGTATCGAAAACTATTCCTAGATTACGGGCTTCTTGTACTTTTTCAATTACATCATTAGCTATTTTAACTATCGGATTGAGCGCATTTATTCTATTAACAATAGATTTAGAACCCAAAACCATACATTTAGATTTGCTTGAATTAAGCACTAAGCAATTCTTTTTTGACCATGAGTTAATTCGTTCTAGGTCAGCATTAAGCTTTAATACAGCTTCTGCTGTATCCATAGGATTAAATGAGATATACAGTTGTGTATCATCAGCATACAGATGATACAAACAGTGCTTCATACATTTCATTATGTCAGCTGTGTAAATAGCAAACATTAGTGGACCAAGGATGGATCCTTGAGGAACTCCCCTAACTACAGGGGATTGTTTAGAGGTTGACAGTGTACCATCATTATTTGTCACTTCAACAAACTGCGTTCTATCTCTGAGGTAGCTATCAAACCACGTTATAGATGAACTATCGAATCCATAATATGATAATTTTGACAGTAGAAGTGATGTATTTATAGAGTCAAAAGCTCTAGAAAAGTCTAAAAGTACAAGTAATGTGCCCATCCCCTGATCTTGCGCTGTTAAAATGTCATCTACTACGGTTGCAATTGCGGTGGTTGTGCTATGTCCTTTTCGAAATCCTGACTGAAATGACGGTATGATATTATTTTCTTCGACGTATTTTATTACCTGATTTGCCACTACTTTCTCCAAAATTTTAGAAACACAGGGGAGGATACTGATTGGCCGCAAGTCTTTATAACTAGAAGGGTTATTACATTTCGGGAGCGGTTTAATTTTTGCAATTTTCCATGCATCTGGGAATGTAGAAGTTAATATAGATTGGTTTACTATTGAGGTGATTACATGTAAAGTTTGGGGCAATGTCAGCAAAATCATTTGAAGAGATATGTCATCAACACCCTGTGCATTTGACTGAAGATTCTGAATAATTTTAGCAACTACAGATTCGTCAACTGTTCGCAAAGTAAACAGAGAGCTCCCATGCCGGTGAAATTCGAAATAGGTAAGGTCTGATAGAGATATCGTATTAGTTCCAGGTATATCGAGAAAGTGAGTATTTATTTTATTGGGGTCACTTAGCATGGCTGGAAGTGCACTGGTTTTTTTCTTGTCAGTAATTAATGATGCTTTTTTTAAGTTTCTCCATAGTATTGTTGGGTTGTTAATATAAGCATTAATATACGTTTCATGGAAAGCTTTTCTTTCGGCTTCAAGAGCATTTATGACCACGAGTTTCAAGTCTTTATAATATCTCTTATGCGACTCAATCCCCGTTATTTTTGCCCGATCATGACTATCATTTCTCAATTTTATCATTATTTTAATAACGTCGGTTATCCATGGATGCTGCTCTTGCAACATTGTTTTTCGTAACGGTGCATGCAAATTGAATAAGTCCAAAAACATTCTATTAAATTCAATTACAATTTCATTAACATTATCTAGTCTACTCAAAAAATTCCAAGGTATATTACTTAAGTCTCTATTAAAAAAATCGATATTAATACATTTCAGAGGTCTTATTGTTATCCAGCGCTGCTGGGCCTTTTCTTTTTTAAGACTAAGGGTAGTTGAAACTATGGCATGATTACCCAAGTCTGGTATGTGTGTAACTTTAACCTGCTGTATACGTAAATCTGTACATATAACGTCAATGAGTGTGTTGCTTTGATCCGTGAAATGAGTAGGTTCCGTTACTAATTGTGTTAGATTTGTGTAATGCAAAAAATCGTGAAACATTTTTGTCTTATTTTCTCCTTCTCTTAGTAAATTAATATTAAAGTCTCCTAATAAAACCGTGTAGTCAGCAGAAGAAAAAAAAATGACGGATTGTGTAATCGCGTCAAAGAAATCATTTACATCCAGCCAAGGAGGTCTATAAGCAGTTCCAATCATTAAGCGGCTTTTGTTGACGGTTATCCCTATCCACATCTGCTCGACATTGTTTGACGCAGGATGCTGATAAGTTCGCACACTTAATCCCTGTCTTATATAAAAACCTACTCCTCCACCTCGACCACCACGTACACCATCAGGCCGAGGTGTATGCCTTAATCTGTAACCTGGTACGACAGGCGCACGATCGTCTTGCCCTGGCCGTAGCCATGTTTCATTTATCGCTAAAATATCTATATTTAAACTATTTAGCGCTACTATAAACTCATCGTGTCGTGTCCCCAGTGACCCCGCATTAAAAAGTCCAACTTTGAAGAATTTTTTATCCTTGCCCGTGCTGACACAGTTTAATCACTGAATACCAACCATACCTATAAACATTTATTCTAGCCTGAACCTGGCCTTGGACACAGTTTATGAATAGTAGTAAGTTAAATAGTAATATGCATATCAGAAATGTAGGGGACATTATCCGTGTTACGTATACAATATAGGTGTTTCCTACCATATCATCAACAATAATCAAACATTTATTAATACGTATTTGTATTTGTGTTAATCGCAACTCCCTATAAAACAGAAGTCTATTTATATTTTTGTTTAAACAGAATAACCGACGACATAAGTATATTTTGTTGTCTGCTAGCCATACAATTAATTTATGTAATATTTTAATACTAAACACAACACAATAGATATAGTTATAGTTTCCTAACATATCATTAACAATAATCAAAAATTTATTAATACGTACTTGTATTGAACGCAACACCCTATAGATCAGAAGTCTATTTAATAATAATAGCCGACTAATAATTCGCATTCTCCCTAGCGCTTCCAACCAGATCAGATCCAAAAACACGTCTCAAGTCATCATAAGAACGGATGCTATAAGCGGGTTTACCTTCTCCTTGTCTAGTATATACTTTTCCTTTCTTTGTCCACGTAAATTTCCACCTTAGCTCTCTAGCTGCTTCACGTGCGGAGTAAAAAAGTTTCTTGTTTACTATAGTAAGTCTTTCATTCACATAGAATCGACGTGGAGGTAGGTCAGTGTACAGGTCTGATGATGTCATCTCCCGCCGGACACGCGCATTCTTGATAAACTCGTCCCGAAGCTGTCGCCTTGAGAAGCGAACTACTAGACGCCGATTCTTTTTTGTATAGCCACTATTAGAATCGAAAGATTTTCCAAATCTCTCAGCAAAAACGATGTCTTCTTGTTTGATCATCATGCCTAGTTTTGTGGCCAGAATCAGGACCGTTTGCGTGGGGTTTTCACCTGCAATCTCTGGCAGATTCGCAACCTCAATATCCGACTGAAAAATTTCCTGCTCCCGCTCATTAATGTCTCGTTCTAAATTGGCCAGAGTTTCCTGTAGTTCCTTTATTTTAAGGGACGGTTCGGTTTCCTTATTGTTCTCAAGCGTGGTTATTCTTTTTTCGAGACCATCGACACGATCCTCCGATCGGGAAAGTAAGTTTCTCAGATCGAAAATCTCTTGTCTTAGCCCTTTAAATTCCTGTCTTACTTCACGTAGTTCATCCCGGAATAATCGAATTTCTTGTCCTAATTCCATGTTAAAAAGCTGGGTAGAATCGTGCGCCGCATCCTTGAGATTTTGAGTCTGTAGGGTCTTGCATAACGTAGGTTCAGGGCTTTGACTTCTTACAATATCCACATTCGTACATGTCTTTCCTAGTGGGGAGGCTATGCTACCGGTTACTAAGCCTTTTACAGGTGTTGCCGCATTGTCCGTTTTCGGTAGTTTGCATTTACATTCTGGGCACATCCATCCCGGTGGGACTTGCGAACCTTCCGTGATTGCCACACACTCCCTATGAAAAATTGCAGAGCAAGAACACGTGGCGGCACCTAGTGGTGATAAAAATTTACCGCAAGCCCTGCACTTCGCCATCCTGCAATGCTCCCAGTGAAAGAGATCTTATGTATCGGTAAACACAACGTACTTCACGTTGGCTACGGAAGATGTCGCTGTTAGTGGCCACCGTTAGAAGTTAACTGTTGGATTAGCAGGTGGCGTTGAATGTAGCTACCAAGCAATAATCACATAAGCAGACTGAGGGTATACTAATTAGAAGATGTACAAAATTATTTGAACGTGTCTTCTCAGTAATCTATAACAGCCACTAAATACACTTTTAATGTAAGTTTAACTTCTCTGTAAACACTCACACTGATCGTTATCTTTGAATATTAAAAGATTAAACAAACTTTTACTTGATAAAGTGATTTTACGCAAAACAATGATCAAAACACGCAGGAGCTACAGCGGTCGCGATCACGTCCGTGACGGTACTTCAATAGTGCATTTGGCATTTATTACAGCATTGGTGAAGCGGTGGAAGTCTAGTGGTTAGGGTGTCAGCCTCCTAATCAGAGGTCGGCGGTTCGAATCCGGGCACGCACCTCCAACTTTTCGGAGTTATGTGCGTTTTTACACATTTAGAACATCACTTGCTTCAACGGTGAAGGAAATCATCGTGAGGAAACCTGCACGCCTGAGAGTTCTCCATAATGTTCTCAAAGGCGTGTGAAGTCTGGCAATCCGCACATGGCCAGCGTGGTGGACTATGGCCAAACTCTTCTCATATTGAGAGGAGACCCGCGCTCTGTAGTGAGCCGGTAACGGGTTGATCATGACAGCATTGGTATGCAGATGTTATTCTTTTATGTCCATTTGTAAGGTCTACTAAACTGTCTTTTTTTATCCACTACAAGTTAGCCCTTGACGGCAAACTTACATGATGGTAAGTGATGAGGCGGACCAAGATGGAAGCGGACTAACCTGTTAGGGGTATGGTAAAGCCATACTCCTAATCGGTTTCTACGCGACATCGTGCCGGAACGCTAAATCGCTTTGCGACACGTCTTTGTCGGTAGGGTGGTAACTAGCCACGGCCGAAGCCTCCCACCAGACAAAAGTCTTCAAAGTCTTCTTCTAAACAAATGTTAAAAAGTAAGCGCGATATTCGTTACCGCTATCAGATGTTTTCATTTTATTCGAACTGAAAGCTACAAGTAATATTTGTACCTCGTAACATACAAATATGGAATGAATTTGGTTATATATAGTTATGCGTTGGCGAAACAAAGTGAATGAAAAAAATGTTTATGCTGTTGGACCAGAATTCTATGTAATTTCTTATAAAACTGAATAAGTGAACCCTTAAACCGTAAAGTTATAACATACAAACTGATATATTTACTAAATTAATGCCAAAAGAAGTGATAAACAATAAAACAAGAAATATGTGGACGACGAAACAATTGTCTCTGAGATCTATCAATGACAATGGAAGAAATTGGAAGGGATTTTAATTAGTACTGCGCAATTTTGTTATATTTTAATTTTTCTAGTAAACATTGTCAACCGGCGTCCTATTGTAATTGGAGAGCATTATAAATTAGACGTTGATTTCGATTGGTTTTTAGAAATACCGTACACATTTACCTGCTCAACTAATAGGTAAACTCTCTGAAATTATCGCTCTTATCCTAATTGAGAAACACTCCAAACGAACAAACCACTAGCAACTTTACCATGTACCATTTGACAATTGTTTTTTAATTGCAAATATTTTTAACTGTAACGATAAAGCTCAGCGTTCTGTGTCACAAGAGATACTTAATATGACGTCATAAAAGTTACACAGCGTGGCATATTTGCCAACAGTAGTAGTTCGTGAAAAAATACGTCACAAAGTAATATGTTACAGAGAGCTACACAGAGAGCGATAACGCAGATGCAAGTCCAACAAAAGCCGCTTGAACGCTTTGTGTTCCCTCATGCTTGTCGTGCGAGCCCCCAACACCTGCTCGTGCCATGATGCCGGAGTGCGACGTACGTCAGAACTGACACCACCACGATACCATCATCAAATCTTCACTTTGTAGCTCCAACGCTCGACATGTCGAAACGAACGAGTCAACTAACTTGAGAGCTCCTCCAATCACAACCCCTGCGCCGGCGCAACTTGGCGCATGCGTGTATTACGTCGAGACGACACTGTATCACTGACAGCGCGCACGTCACGGGCCGACATCCCCTTAGCCAAGACCCCTCGTATCGACTATATACTATAAATTCAAAATTCAAATTCAAAATAATCTTTATTCAAATAGTCCTTAAAAAGGCACTTTTGACGCGTCAGAAATTTACATAGTAGTTATTTCATGGTGATAACTACATTCGTAAATTTAAAACTAAGTAGTAAGTAAGGCGTGAGAAGTCTGCCAATCCGCACATGGCCAGCGTGGTGGACTATGGCCAAACCCTTCTCATGTTGAGAGGAGATCCGTGCTCTGTAGTGAGCCGGTAATGGGTTGATCATGAAGATGATATTAATTACTTTGGTCCGAAGGTCCAGTGTAAACGTGTTTGACTGGCGCGATATGGGCTCAAGTTCTCTTATAGCAAGTAGGCAATTGTTATGTATTCAGTTTCTCTTTCCTTTTTCTTGCGATACGTTGCTTCGGAGAGAGTTTTAGTTACTATACTAGATTACAACCACTAGAGCCCGCCAATCCGCTTTGGATCAGTGAGGCCGGTCTAAATCCCATCCCTGAGAGAGAACGCTAAGATAAGATAAGATCAGAAATTTACATAGTAGTTATTTCATGGTGATAACTATATTCGTAAACTTAAAACTAAAGCTATGAGGGTTCCAAACGCGCCCCGGTCTAAGAAGAACTATATGTATGATCTAGTATGTGCTAATAAATAAATAAAGTAATATAATGATATTTGTTAAATACTCACGTATCAATATACAAATAGTAAGGGACCGTATTAAAATTGTTGCCATGTTGATTACTAAATAAAAATTATAAATATGTCTTTAATATATTGCCATAATATTCATTCCGTATAGGTTCGTAGATATGAGGAGGAAGACTAACGGATTGTGTGAAGGAGCATGTGCGTGTTTAGTGAGGTGACGGCTGATGGAAGTGAGTGGAAAAAGACATGTTGTGCCGACCCCACAGAGGGTAAGGGCAAGAAGAATAAAATAGAAGAACAAAACAAGTACAAAATTCAGTAAGTGTTTGGGTCGCTTGGGTTATTACTTATCACTTTATAAACAATTCAAGCCAATATATGACAACCGTAGCGCGACATTTAAGCGTTAGTAATTATAATCAAGTTCTGTCAGAGGCGGCCTTCTGTACCTGTTTACTTTGTCCCATGTCTCGAGTAGTATGAAGAGCTCTTCTATAACCGGCAACAGAGAAAACTAGCACGGAATCGATTACATACTCTCGGAATAATGAAGGTAGCTAGTATTACGTATACTAAATGTTACGTCCGTTGGCGCAGTGTTACATAACGGAGAAATGGGGTTGAATGAAACGCTCGTACGTACGTCAGTTACAACTATACTACACGGTAGCTTTTGACTTTTAAACTAGTTCGTGAATAGACTACCGCTTCGTCACTTATATTAAGAAAAGGCCCGACCTCCGTAGCGCAGCGCGCGCGCTGTCGCTTTGTAAAGTTGGAGGTCCTGGGTTCGATTCCCGGCTCGAGTCTGGTCTGGTGGGAGGCTGCGGCCGTGGCTAGTTACCACCCTACCGACAAAGACGTGTCGCCAAGCGATTTAGCGTTCCGGCATGATGTCGTGTAGAAACCAATTAGGAGTATTGGTTTTCCATACCCCTAGCAGGTTAGCCCGCTACCATCTTAGACTGCATCATCACTTACCATCAGGTGAAATTGCCGTCAAGGGCTAACTTGTAGTGGATAAAAAAAAAGGCGAGCGGCCTGATATCGAAGCTCAACTAATTTATGTTATGAAAAACTTTCTGTCCTAACGACAAACTCGACGTAGGCTTATGTTCCTATCTTGCTTCACGGAAGGATACGTGTCCAGGCCGTGGTGCGCTAGCTAAGCAAATAAAAGTAGTAAAGATCCCTCTCGCCTTGAATAACTCTAGTAATATGTGTCAGGAAATACACGCCGGAAGTATGTTCCACATAATTATTGGCGCGAGCGCTTCGATTCCGAGACGTGGATAACGTTTCGTGCGAGATGATTGGATTTCCACCACGTACGGACCGCTCGCGGCGCCTCTTTGTTTTGTTGTCGTGCAATTAAGTGACACTCAATTTTGCGTGAAAAATTGCAAAAGTGTGATGGGAAATTTTGTTTTCATCCCATCCATTTCCCAGAAATCAATTTATGCCCGTCTAGTTTTTTTTTCCTGCAACTTGGCCCGTGTTTATTTTGACGAGAGACTGCAGTCAGTTTCTCGTCAAAATAAACATAAAGGACGCAGTCGTCCTTTTTATTTCCCCAGGTTACTTTTTTCGTAACATATCGAATGGTTTTGGCGTGAAAAAGCAAAGAAACAGAAAGGACTAACAGATTGACTTTTAAACTTATAAAAATAAGTATGAATGCATTTCTTTAACAAGTTAGTGTAAATGAGTGGGATGCCATGCTACTTAAGAACTTTTGATTTTTCAATTTTTGGATTGATATTTTTGTATAATTGCAGTATTTTATTGGAAATGTGCCAAATTTATTTCACGCGAAGTCTAACTATGTTTTTGCGTCCACTTGCCGTCTATCCACGTTAATGGCGGGCGATGTCCTCGAACGCCCCACGTGAAAACCTCGCAAGCTTCCCGAGTGCCTGCTCCTGATGGCTCTCATAATACACAGTGCGTGCTTCACCAGTGTGTTTTAATATGTATATGCTGTTTATAACATCGACATTTCATCTCTATTATATTAATTAAGAGCTGTGATAGCCTAGTGGTTAGTGCGTCAGCCTCCTAATCAGAGGTCGGCGGTTCGAATCCGGGCACGCACCTTTAACTTGTTATGTGCATTTTTAAACAATTAAAATATCAGTTGCTCCAACGGTGAAGGAAAACATCGTGAGGAAACCTGCACGCCTGAGAGTTCCCCATAATGTTCTCAAAGGCGTGAGAAGTCTGCCAATACGCAAATGGCCAGCGTGGTGGACTATGGCTAAACCCTTCTCATATTGAGAGGAGACCCGTGCTCTGTAGTGAGCCAGTAATGGGGTGATCATGATGATGATGGTATTAATTACTTTGGTCCGAAGGTCCAGTGTAAATGTGTTTGACTGCCGCAATATTGGATTAAGTTCTCTTATAGCAAGTAGGCAATTGTTATGTATTCAGTTTCTCTTTCCTTTTTCTTGGGATACATCCATATCCCCCACGTTACTTCGCAGAGAGTTTTAGACACTATACTAAATTACAACCGCTAGAGCCCGCCAATCCGCTTTGGATCAGTGAGGCCGGTCTAAATCCCATCCCTATAAGAGAACGCTAAGATGTTTCTCTTTAACCCATCAAGGGTTAAAAACAACAAACGCGATTATGAAAAGCCTTAAAGATACAAAGAGTAGTAAACTTTTTTTGGACATAACAATTTATTATTCAATTTATAAAATCCAAAAAAAAAGAACTCCAACTGCGGCGATACCAGTGCTTTGGCAATCAAATTTGGCTGTAGTAAGCAACTGTACCTTCTGTCAGCCGTGATTAAAGTTAAAAACAAAGTAGTAGGTATAGGCAGCGTGGACGTCCGTGATGGGTGTCGGGTGCTCCTGGCGGGGCTCGTGCCGCAGTGTTACGTAACGCCGCGCCGCTCGATAGAGTCGCTCGGGCGGCGCGACGAGGCGCTCTCCGGCCTGCCTGCCTCACTGGGCCCGTTGCGTATGCACACCCACTACGAGAGCATTACGGCTTCTAGCCCGCGCTTCGTCAATTCCTTCACTAGCATCTACCAGATGGTGGCATGAGGAACATAACTAGCACTGCAGCACCAACAGTCACCACAAGAACCGCACTTCCCGCCATTGGAGCACCACAGGTACCGGACAGCATCAGCGCGACTCCGCAATAGATATATATTTCAGGAAGCGTTAAAGCAATAGAGGAATACTCATGTCTGTCTGAAGCAAAACCCACCCCAGTGGGTGGAAAGACATACAATACAGAGAAGAAAGAAAAATCGGTATGAAATGCAGCTTCAGTTCAATTGTTAGTATCCACAAGTACGGATCACGAGATCTTAGTCTGGGATAGCCGAAGTATAATTGTCATGACCAGCTCGGATTGAGGAAATTTTCGGTGTCCAACCCCGCGCCTCCGGGAGGAAGTTAAATAGGCCGCTTGAGCTGTAATCGTTAAAACTTCGTGGTGAATCTAGAACATTCTCTCGTGCGAGACTTTTGCCGCAGCAGCGGTATGTTAAAAGGTGTTAATGACGCGTGATATTGATGATGATTGAATGTTATACCCCCCCCCCCCCTTCCTTCCTCACCCCGGCTAAGTTTGTTGTGGGCTTCTTCTTAGACTGGGGCGCGTTTGGAACCCTCATAGCTTTAGTTTTAAGTTTACGAATATAGTTATCACCATGAAATAACTACTATGTAAATTATTGACGCGTCAAAAGTGCATTTTTAAGGGCTATTTCAATAAAGATTATTTTGAATTTATATCATCTGCTATGCCCACCCACTTTTAACAGCAAATTAATAGCGCACCAATAAGTAAAAGTACCAATAATAAGCATTGAATCGATAAGCTGCTTTAACATCGCAGAATAATTCAATGAATAATTTCCTCGGAGAATAAAAAATGTATCGCTTTGACAAAAGAACTGGTAACAAACGACGACATTGAATTCCAATCAAATAGTAGATCTGCACGACAGTCATAAATATTTACTGACCGTTTATACAGCGCAGTTGAAGCGGTGATAGCCTAGTGGTTAGGGCGTCAGCCTCCTAATCAGAGGTCGGCGGTTCGAATCCGGGCACGCACCTCTAACTTTTCGGAGTTATGTGCGTTTTAAAAATATTAAAATAGCACTTGCTTCAACGGTGAAGGAAAACATCGTGAGGAAACCTGCACGCCTGAGAGTTCTCCATAATGTTCTCAAAGGCGTGTGAAGTCTGCCAATCCGCACATGGCCAGCGTGGTGGACTATGGCCAAACCCTTCTCATATTGAGAGGAGACCCGTGCTCTGTAGTGAGCCGGTATTAGGTTGATGTTTATACAGAACGCTCGCTCGGGACCCACAGTGCACTACGGATTGAATAAGTATCTATCTTGAAACGCGTAGAGCGAAATAATGCTTTTTCAAACAGAGTTTTCAACCGTTAAATTCCACAGATAACGCATAACTTTTCAATTAACAATTCCGTTTGCAAATATGATAGAGAGAAAGGCGGGAGACTTCGTATATGGCGGGCGCGGTTTTTTCATGCTTTTCTTGAAATAATGTTTCTTGGCTAATTTTGAAAAAGACTGGTGTTGGTTGTGTCGTGGACAGTGTTGGTGTCGTTTGTGTAGTAGCTAGTTTTCTGAATGGTTAACAGGTATTGATTTGGGAAAGGTTTGAGGGAGACGCGTCCGCGGAGTGCGAAGTTTCCCGCCATTTCTCCCTAGCTTCTACATTGCTATAAACTTGACATTGGCTGGTCTGTGCAATGCCATAGAGGGAGAGAAGTAATAAAATAATTAACTTGGCATTGGCTAATCTTTGTAAAGCCATATAACGAAAAAAAAAAAAATGATAGAAATAATTTGCTTAAAAGACATAGTACGAATATAACGCACTCAAAGAATTCCGAACCCATATCGTTGTACGCGCGTTTATTAAAAACTCCAAGAGATGTCTCTGTCATATGCGGCCAGGGAATCTCGGTAGTCGTTTTGCCCCACTTTTCTACTTATCGCACAGCACCGGCAGCATATTCACTGCGAAATAGGTTTGCAATGGAGCCGAGAGTCGGCAAGATCCATTTGGGTCAACCGTGTCGTATCGGTACAGAAGTATTTAAAGAAGTCAAAACTTGTAAATGGCCCGGACCAACGACGAATATGAAACTTTTCGGCTCGTCGCCTATGACGCAATTTTAACTTTCCCGCTACGCTTTCAGTAGTAAGAAGCTGGGTGGAGTTGTCAATTTCAAATTCAAAATTCAAATTCAAAATAATCTTTATTCAAATAGTCCTTAAAAAGGCACTTTTGACGCGTCAATAATTTACAGTACAGTTTATGTACTACTAGTTACAGTAGTTATTTCATGGGGATAACTAAATTCGTAAACTTAAAACTAAAGCTACGAGGGTTCCAAAGCGCGCTCCGGTCCAAGAAGAGCACAACAAACTTAGCCGGGGGTTTTTTCGTTATCACCATCTCACATAATGAATAATAAAATATAGTACCTGTGGAGATAGATTTTAAAATGGGACCAATCTGAACCTACAAAAATAAAAACGGTTGTAATAGGCGGCCTACAGCGCAGCAATACAGTAAAACATCTAGTCTAAATATAGATAAACATACCAACGTTAATGATATTTCAGCAAAAACGCTTTCTAATAAGTACATCCGCCTAGGCTCTCTGCTGAGGAAATAACACAGACGAACGGCCAGTGTGCATCTGCCGGTCTTAAACAATATGCCAAACCGGATCTCATGTTGAAAGACATGATGTGCTGACCTGTAGGGTCATCGCGGTCAAGCGTTGGAAAAGAACAAGACGTTTAATAATGGTTTTGATCTCTTGTGATATACATGTTTGATACTTATGGGGTCACTTGTCACAGTCACGGTCGTCCGACCAGAACCCCCGGTCGGACGACCGTAGACGGAGCAGGTGGTGGCGTTTTTGTCAAACTGCGTGACCTAAGGTAAGATGAATTTGCTGGAGGGATATTAAAAGCCAGATTTACATTGGCCTTGCAAATGCGACTTATCTTGCAGCCGGCTAGTGAATCCTTATTGCAAACAGACAGGTTAAGCAGCAAATTTTGTGGGAATAATAGAATCACGTGTTGGTCTAGTGCTCGAATAAGAATCACGAGATCCTAGGTTCGAATCCCATATCGATCCCATATAGTGCCTAATGCGTGAGGAGAATTTAACGAAATATCGATAATAGAAGCTTAATTCTCCTGTAAAACAATTGGACAGAACTTGCTACTTAGCCTATTATATACTGCCTAACTAAACTCCCTACATAAATAATGCAAATGTAGATTAGGCTAATGGTATCGGTAGCTTCAAGTTCTTTCGGATCGATCTATTGACATAAGTGTAGGTACTGTAATGTATAAAACTGCAAAACTAGGTTATGGAACTCTAGAGGGTAACAGTTAAAGTACATATTAGCAGTATTGATTGACATTTCCTAGCAATCGTTAAATATTCAAACTATCGCTAATGCACCGCTCCGTCATTATTTTAATTCGTACGAGCGGCCCTCTTCCGCGGAACGGCCATTATAAATGATTGCACAGGTCTAGAGTGAGGGTGGTTATCCACGAGGCGTACAACTACGGAGGACTTCTTCTTCTTAACTTATGTTATATTTGTCTTGACACCAGCCGCCTGCAGCACTCCTGGTAATTTTTACAACCGCGAACTGTAGCCGATGCTGGTTTCTTGCATTGTGTATGCAATGCGAGCCTGTGACCAATCACAGAACGCACGCAGGACGCACACTTGAACGCCGCCTGGGACGCAGATGTGACGCCGCGGCTTTGCTTGACAGCGGCTCGGCGGCGCCACGCGGTCGCGCCGCTCGCCCGTTATGGCAGTGTATCCACCTACCCTCCTCGGAAATGAACACTGCTTTCCGATTCATATCACGCTTTTTATTTATTGGCGATTGACCGCCATTTAAAACATTGATTAACTTAAACTTGAAATTAAAAAAAACTGGTAGATACTAACAATCACGCCGGTATGGCTGAACGGATCCCAAACCAAATTTAGCACAGGAAGATTATAGTCTGGAATTTGCAAGGTTCGATTCCCGACACAAAAAGTTTCCTATGAAATCTTAGTTCTAGGTCGAAGTATATTAGCAGGATGAGTCGTCGTCTTCAGTCGTGAAGTGATAATCATCGTGACAGCCCGTTAATACGCACTGGATACAGAACATACCTCTATGGTCAATGTATAAACCGAGAATATGGGAATCAATACGGGAAAAGTTTAAAGACATAGGTACATTCACAGAAGCTTCACAATTTATTTACAATAATTACAATAGTACCAATTAGCAAAAAACGAAATAGATGAACTAGACAGGCACATAAATCTCGTCTGCCTATCTTCCGCGAGAGGAACGTTTGGATTGCATAAGTTAAAAAAGAGATTATTTATTTTATTTATTTATTATTTATTATTAATTATTATTATTAGTCCACAAAACTGACTACAAGTGTATAAAATAGCCTTAATGCAGTCTTGAGATTAATAGATTACACTTGAGTCTCCTGGATGTGGACAAGACATGTTTAAGGGGAGGGCACAAAATAACCATACAACATTAAACTAAGATTACAAAACAAAAAAAAAAAAAAACAACAAAACAAAACAAAGGGTTAATAAAATTACTCACTAATAAGTTAGTCAGTAATTTTATTTAGAGATTTAAAACAACATTTAAAATTACTTTACAAGTAATGAAAGGCTACGTGAATATGTATTGTTTGAATTGCTTTAGGCATAGCGTACTACGAGAGAGGGAAGCCCAGCTGTGCGCAGCAGTCGCACGTCCGAAGACAAAGTTACGATAAGTAAATAAAAATGTATCGAAGCAAAACTAGATGGAACGGATATTGTGCACGCTCTTCGCTCACACTGTGCATCGCAATACGGCTGGCCAAATTGATGATTGGTGCAGTTCAGACCGGTAATACGCGGTCGCCCCAGACCTACTCGTAGCCAGTTTGTGTACAGCTCCGTTACTAGGTAACACGACTACAAACAAATCATTATGTAAAATTGCTTCTTTGTCCGACGAAAAGATTATAAAAAACCGGCTCTGTGCGACTTGGACATTCACACGAAGCGTTCCGTACAATGGTGTAATAACAAACACTAAACATCGTGAGGAAACCTGCACGCCTGAGAGTTCTCCATAATGTTCTCAAGCCATTCTACAGCTCTATCAGAATATATGAACAAGCAACAAGTCACTAAGAAACTTCGTTGTCTATTGTTAAAAGTAAACCACTTAAGATAGCCAGTTGAGCCCTTAAGCTGTCGCCAGTAACTAGGATGTTTGAGTTGGTTCGGCAAACTTTGTAATGCGAATAGCAAGTAAGTCAGTTGACTTCCTAGATTTATAAGAAGAAAAATAAGAAGCTGTGATAGCCTGAGAGTTTTCCATAATGTTCTCAGAGGCGTGTGAAGTCTGCCAATCCGCACATGGCCAGCGTGGTGGACTATGGCCTAACCCTTCTCATATTGAGAGGAGACCCGTGCTCTTTAGTGAGCCGGTAATGGGTTGATCATGGTAAATAATAATTATAATATTAATATTATTATGATTCAAGGAGAAAAACGACTTATTTTGCATATCATATATTTGCCAGCCTTGTGTATATATTGTTTAGCCGTGTGGCACCGGCAGAATAGAATAGTGTCACCCCTATTACCCAGTGGGTGTCGTAAGAGGCGACTAAGGGACATATGGTGAGAAGCTGGCTCACAAAAATTAAGACAGCCCCCTCGGGGACATGAGTGGACCCCGTGTGGCGTAAACACCACTCACCGACAAATGGCGGGATAACCATTTCGCAATTGGCCCAACTGAACAAAAACACAGACCGGTCTCGGGCAGCAGCGACACCGGTGCGATCAGTTGAGCCCTGCGGTGACCAACCCGCCTGCCCAGCGTGGTCACTATGGGCATATCTTCCGATGAACAGCGCCAATACACAATGGCCCCCAGTTCCCGGTCGCCCTGCTATTCCCGACCTTGGTAGCAGTCGTGGTCACGGCGGGGCAGGGGGTGCGAAGAATCTCCGGGCGACGGCGAGCTACCACCACAACCGACTATTCTTGGCTACGTATAATACAAGGACACTGAGGTCGGACGAAAGCCTAGCCGAGATTTTAGTGGAGTTAGAAAAGATTAAGTGGCATATTTTGGGGTTGTCAGAAGTCCGTAGAGAGGGGGAGGATACTGTAACCCTAGAATCGGGCCACATACTCTACTATCGAGAAGGCGATAGATCGTCCCAAGGCGGAGTGGGATTTTTGATCAACAAAGTCCTCGCTAACAACATCGTGGAGATCAGTAGTGTGTCGACGAGGGTTGCGTATGTTGTTCTTAAGTTGAATAAGAGATACTCTCTTAAAATAATACAGGTCTATGCACCAACGTCGACATACTCTGATGAAGAGGTAGAAACTGTATACGAAGACGTATCCATAGCTATGGGCAATACCAACAAGTCCGTGTTCACGGTTGTTATGGGGGACTTCAACGCAAAGGTGGGTGTACAAGAACGCGACGAGTCGAAAATTGGGCCACATGGATTCGGTGAGAGAAACCATAGGGGGCAAATGCTAGTCAACTTTCTAGAAAAGCAGGGGTTGTTCTTAATGAACTCTTTCTTCAAGAAAAACACGCATAGGAAGTGGACTTGGCGGAGCCCCGATAACATGACCAAGAACGAGATAGACTTCATCATGACGGATCGTAGGGATATATTCAGAGATGTCTCTGTGATCAACAGGTTTAATACCGGGAGTGATCACCGACTTGTAAGAGGCTCTCTGAATATAGACCTTCAGTTATATAGGCGTCGCATGATGGGGTCTAATCTTCGCCCGCAACTACGCCCATCCATGACAACATTACAGAAGTTCCAAATAGAATTAAAGAACCGATTCGATTCGCTGGAAACCACTGACGAAGTTGATCAGAAATATGGCGATTTGGTGAAGGTCATTCGTGAAGTGGGAGGCAAATTTTGCAGGAAAGGCGGGAGAAGTGCAACGTCCAAGATCTCTAGCGAGACACTGGATTTAATGAGGCAAAGACGGGAGAATTCTCCATCTGTAGTAGATCGGCACACTTTAAACAAGCTCATTAAAAAGCGGATACGTTCTGACCTGCGATCTTCGAGTACGCGAAAAATCGAAGAAGCGATCGAGCGCAACAAAGGGACCAAAGTATTTGCTAAAAGTCTTGGGAGAAGCCATCTTACAAAGTTGAAGACTGCAGACGGTAGAACCGTTACCTCTATTCCAAGTGTGTTAGCTGAGATTGAAAACTTCTATGGGCAATTATACTCTGCGCATGCTCCTAAACCGGTCTCTCACCAAATCACGAATGACAAGCGAGCGAGACTTGCTCGCCACTACACCGATGACCTCCCGGATATCGACGTTGGCGAGATTCGTATAGCACTAGAGCAGCTTCGGAATAATAAAGCACCGGGTGATGATGGCATTACAGCGGAGCTTCTGAAAGCAGGAGGAACACCTATCCTAAACGAAATGAAGCGTCTCTTTAATGCCGTCATCACGACCGGAACAACGCCAAAAGAATGGAGCAGAAGTGTAACCGTACTCTTCTTCAAGAAAGGAGACAAGAACTTATTAAAAAATTATAGGCCCATCTCACTTCTGAGCCATATTTACAAGCTGTTCTCTAGGGTTATCACTAATCGTCTCACCCGGAGACTTGACGAGTTCCAACCTCCGGAACAAGCCGGGTTTCGGAAAGGCTACAGCACCGTAGACCACATCCACACTCTAAGACAGATTATGCAGAAGACCCAGGAGTATAATCTGCCTCTGTGCCTCGCATTTGTGGACTACGAGAAAGCCTTCGACTCCATCGAAACCTGGGCGGTTTTGGACTCACTGCAGAGATGCCAAGTCGATTGGCGATATATCGAAGTGCTAAGATGTCTATACGACGCCGCCACAATGACCGTTCAGGTGCAAAACCATGAAACACATCCGATACCAATTCGAAGGGGAGTAAGACAAGGGGACGTTATTTCCCCGAAACTGTTTACTTCCGCTCTTGAAGATGTGTTCAAGGTTTTGGATTGGAAAGATTGTGGCATAAACATAAACGGCGAATACATCTCGCACTTACGATTTGCAGACGACGTAGTTATAATGGCAGAAACGCTGCAGGAACTTGAGCAAATGCTGTGCGACCTTAGCACCTCTTCCAGACGGGTGGGTCTCAAGATGAACGTGGACAAAACGAAGATAATGTTCAATGAATACGTCATCACAAGGCCCATTGTTGTCGAAAATGTCAGCATCGAAGTTGTCCAAGAATATAACTACCTAGGACAGATTATACAGTTAGGTAGGAACAACTTCAACAAGGAAGCTAACAGAAGAATTCAGCTGGGATGGGCAGCATTTGGAAAACTGCGTCAAGTCTTCAACTCGCCGATACCCCAATGCCTAAAGACAAAAGTCTTCAACGCTTGCGTCTTACCGGTCATGACATACGGAGCAGAAACGTGGACACTCACGGTAGGCCTTGTCCAAAAGTTCAAAATCGCTCAGCATGCTATGGAAAGGGCTATGTTGGGTGTTTCTCTGAGGGATAGAATCCGTAACGAGGACATACGTAGGAGAACAAAAGTAACCGACATAGCCCAACGGATTAGCAAGCTGAAGTGGCAGTGGGCGGGTCATATCTGTCGCAGAACCGACGGCCGTTGGGGCAGACGTGTTCTGGAGTGGAGACCGCGTACCGGTAAGCGCAGCGTAGGACGACCACCTGCTCGCTGGAGCGACGACCTGAAAAGGATCGCTGGTGGCTGGTGGATGAGGAAGGCGGAGGACCGTGTGTGGTGGCGCGCTCTCGGAAAGGCCTATGTCCAGCAGTGGGCGTCTATAGGCTGATTGATTGATTGATTGATTGATATTTGCCAGTATCTTCGGAACCTTGCCAAAAGGGACTCCTTTTAATAATAAATTTTAGTTATAGCTTTAGTTTTAGGTTCAATTTAAGGTTTATTTTAAGTTTTTAAGTGTTTATAATACAGTTACATTGTTTTAGTTGTTAATTATAATTGAATAAAATTTTACATTCAACTTTATTGAAATTCTATTGCTTGTTATCGCTATACACTTTTGACAGACGGCCGAACAGTGATGTGTTGGCGCGGAATGTTGGGTATTAACGAAAATACCTACCGACAGATGAGGGATTGTATTCAGTTAAATCCTCTTGTCAACTCGGAATTCCAATATTGCCTTGAGCGCCCGCTTGGTGCTGTTTTAACGTTTATCCCCAATAAGTCGGTGCTGTATTATTATGACGCAGTCCATTCGCAGTAATATAATTAATTTGTGTTTATTTATTCCAAAAACAACTTGACCAAATATAACGAAACATAAACGAAACCGAATCGAGTGCATTACCTGCAATGCCGATTATCGATTAACATATTTTTTTATTCCACTTATAAAGCCTGTAGTTAAGCTAACCGGGCCAATGTACCTATTTTGTTTAAATAAAAATATTTTATTCGCGATAAATAAAATGGGGGTCGGAAAACTTAGCCAAATCATACATAAAAAAAATTGACCTTAAAATATCGATATTATTTTTTTGTCATCATCATCATGATCAACCCATTATCGGCTCACTACAGAGCACGGGTCTCCTCTCAGTATGAGAACGGTTTGGCCATAGTCCACCTCGCTGGCCATGTGCGGATTGGCAGACTTCACACGCCTCTGAGAACATTATGGAGAATTCTCAGGCTATCACAGTTTCTTATTTTTCTTCTTATAAATCTAGGAAGTCAACTGACTTACTTGCTATTCGCATTACAAAGTTTGCCGAACCAACTCAAACATCCTAGTTACTGGCGACAGCTTAAGGGCTCAACTGGCTATCTTAAGTGGTTTACTTTTCACAATAGACAACGAAGTTTCTAAGTGACTTGTTGCTTGTTCATATATTCTGATAAAGCTGTAGAATGGCTTAAATTTTTTTTGATGTTATGAACAAGTCTTTTACTACTAGGTAGCAATAAAAAACAAAAATTAGCGCAACCAGTTCGGAGGTCACCAGTTTTCTCACAGCACAAAAGAGTCTTATAATCAAACTTAATTTATTACATATGAGCGTGCTTTATGGGCCTCATAAGAAGGCTCAGAGTCACTCAACGGGCGATGGAGAGGGCTATGCTGGGAGTATCTCTACGTGATCAAATAAGAAATGAGGAGATCCGTAGAAGAACCAGAGTTAACGACATAGCTCAGCGAATTGCGAAGTTGAAGTGGCAATGGGCGGGGCACATAGCTCGGAGAATCGATGGACGTTGGGGTCCCAAGGTGCTGGAATGGGGACCCCGCACCGGTAAACGTAGCGTTGGTCGACCCCCAACTAGGTGGACAGACGTCATCAGACGAGTCGCAGGGAGCCGCTGGAAGCAAGCGGCCCAAGACCGTGAGCATTGGAACTCCTTACAAAAGACCTATGTCCAGCAGTGGACGTCAATCGGTTGTTAATGATGATGATGATGATGAGCGTGCTTTAGAGATGTAAAGATTATCTTATATATAAAATTCTCGTGTCACAATGTTTGTTCCCATACTCCTCCGAAACGGCTCTACCGATTCTTATGATTTTTTTTATGTATGTTCAGTAAGTCTAAGTATCGGCTGCTATCTATTTTTCAAACTCCTAGGTGATAGGTGTTGTCCAACCCAAAGTTTTTTATTTTATTATTTGGATATTTTATTATATATCCAAAAAAAAATACATACAACCCTAAATTTTCACCCTTCTATCGCCAACCCCTATTGTTTAATAGACATTTTAGTAATTAAATCATTTGTCATCCCGCTCGATAACTGAACAATTATCGTCTTTGTTGTGAATGTTTTTCACTCTAATTCGACTACTCTGAGATTATTGAAAAAGCTAAAATTTTTGAACATAAAAAATATATATGTTATTTTTATATTCCCCCATCGTCCACTGCGCTCCATGCCTCTTTCACTCATATACCACATCCTCACACGCAATAAGTTAATTTTTTTTTTCTATACTAGAAATTCCCTAGAAATAATTTATATGGCAAAACAACGTTTGCCGGGTAGCTAGTATCATTGTACTATCTGAGAAGAGTTAGCAGTAAACAGGTTTACAATCGAGTAGAATTAGTGCTGATAAAATATATGAAATTAATATTTTAAGAGATATTGGATGCAAAATTTTGCAAATACAGGTTGCATCCTGGAAAAGGATGCATTTTTGTTTTCGTTACCACTGTATTAAAATACACTGAAATGAACGCAAAAACAATATTACCTACACATATTCCAGCAGTAAGGGGCGGTCGCATACAAACTACTCACTGGATTGCGCTCGCGCAGCCTCGAGACATGTGTAGGCATGTCCATTAGCATAAGATTGGCACGCTCGACTTTACTCATTTACAAACATGCGGTAATGTGGACGATTTTGAACTTTATAACCTGAAATATAAGTTTCAATTTCCTCTGAGCTTAGTGTGTTTCATTACTCGAAAAAGACACTGCGATTTTCAGCGTGCAATTCTTGTAACCAAGTTACAAGTTTTTTCTGGTGGGAGGCTTCGGCCGTGGCTAGTTACCACCCTACCGACAAAGACGTGCCGCCAAGCGATTTAGCGTTCCGGCCCGAAGTTGTGTAGAAACCAATTAGGAGTATGAGTTTACCATACCCCTAACAGATTAGCCCGCTACCATCTTAGACCGCATCATCACTTGCCATCAGGTGAGATGCAGTCAAGGGCTAACTTGTGGTGAATAAAAAAAAAAAGTGTAAAATCCATGCAGTATGAGTTAAGTGGCGAAGATTGACGAATAAAATCAGCGAAAAATAAACTTTATGCTGGCATTAGACAAACTGTAGTATTTATATAAATGTGAGTAGTCTTAGCATAAATGGTAAGCCTAAGATATATTTTGGAAAAGGTATATTTTATAATAAGCGGTGATAGCCCAGTGGTTAGGGCGTCAGCCTCCTAATTAAAGGTCGGCGGTTCGAATCCTGGCACGCACCTCTAACTTTTCGGAGGTATGTGCGTTTTTAAGCAATTAAAATATCACTTGCTTCAACGGTGAAGGAAAACATCGTGAGGAAACCTGCACGCCTGAGAGTTCTCCATAATGTTCTCAAAGGCGTGTGAAGTCCGCCAATCCGCACATGGCCAGCGTGGTGGACTATGGCCAAACCCTTCTCATATTGAAAGGAGACCCGTGCCCGTGAGCCGGTAATGGGTTGATCATGATGAACAACATGATATTTTAAGTGAATAAACTTATTACTATATCCAATGTTCTATGTATTCTTGTATACTTCTATGTATTATGTCCTATGTATCAAATATTCTGTGTATGCTTTAGTCGTGTGGCATTTGTACACGTATAAAGTATTCTAAAGTTCTGGGAAAGGATATGCTGCGGTCGCGACGTTATGTACTATATCGCAAGTAATTTTCCTCAGATCTACTAAAATAATGAGCAAAATTATAACTGATGAAATTTGATAACAAAATAAATGTAAATTAGTTTTAGATTTAGCGGAGTTATGGAGTTAAATTAATTAAACTACGACTACTATTATTTTTCTGGATACAAAATAGTCTAGTCAGAGTATCGGCTATGAGTCTGCTAGATAGCAATTAAGATGTTATTTTTGCGTTATGCGTGGATAGACATACAAATTTTAATTACACACAGTTAAATTTTTGTTTGTTTGTCTGTCTGTCTATTTGGTATATTTGTCTGTACACATTACTTTAATTAATTACCAGTGCTCGTGACTTTGTTCCTGTGGAAATTTTAATAATCAAAAATCTCTCCCACTTAAACTGTACATTTCTGGGTCTAAAAGAAGCCTTTTTGCTAATCTGGACTATAATTAAAGAATAAATCACCTAGATTCTCACGTTCTTTCTTTAGTTTATTCTCGTGTTTAGTAACAAACATCCATCCAAGCTCACGACATCTTTGTTAAAAAAAAATCATAGAATCACTAACTATTCCTTCCAGGCCAAGCGCCAAATGCTGTTTATAAATGCGCAGCAGTTCAATGCGAGTTTCTTTATATCGTCTGTGTGGCTCTCAAATTTTTCAGTTTAAGTTAAACTTGACATATACAAAATATTTTCTATTAAAAAAAAATTATGTATTTTCATATAGTACGAGTGCGGAATGTACATTGCCGCTTTATCAACAAACAAAAAGTATATATGGTTGTATTTTATTTATTATGTAGTGGAGCGGAAGAGCTCTAATCTCTCTCTTTCTAGATACTATGGATATGGAAATGGTTGTCTACTTTTTAAGATTGTTTACATATGACGAATATGTATAAAAATTGTACTGTTTGCAATGCCCTGACCGGGCCTCATGTCTGTTGGATGTGGAAGCAAATAAATGAATAAATAAATAAATAAATAAGAGGGGTAAAATTCGTGACTTCGATCAGCGAAAGTCGCGTATAGGCCACTGCGATCGAATGCCGGCTGTCATGAGTAGTCACAACGTTGGCGGATCGATCGGTTGACGGTTGCGTGACCTTGCCGTTACCTACTGCAAAGAGCCCTCATTTGCATAATTCACAACAAAATCACTGCTCCTACTACTTACTCATTTTTATGCTCCACTGCTGGGTACAAGCGGCCTCTTTCATAGGAGAGAGAGAGGGTTAAGAGCCCTGATGAAAGCCCGCTGTTACAACGACAGTTAGCAGGCGTTAACGATCGTTATTAAATGTGAATTTATTTTTGCGAGATAAATACCCCCATTTGGCTCGGAGATCGAACCTCTGAATTCGTACTTCTTGCGAACCTTTAGACGGTCGATATAGCTCCGTAGTAGTTAGTAGTTATTTATCAAAGAGTCTGGCATGGTTAGCTTATTAACGATGATACATTAGGTACTTACCTATAACACGATGTTGAGTTTGAAGTCTTAATAGTATGTTCTTATTTAAATCATAAATTCTACATATTCATCGCTTAATTTTTTTCGTTTCTTAGTTTTTCTCAATCATTTTAATAATTGAAAGAAGCTGTAGCGTAGTTTTTTTGTTTATTTGTGAATTGATTGATGTCGCGAGGTGTGTTAGAGGTGCGCGTGTGCGACTCGCTTCTTTCATTTGACATGACATGACATGACAGATAAGAACAGGTTAAATTTCATTAATAAAATTGTATTATCGTTTTATATTTATGTAAAAGTAAATGTAATAAATATAAGGAAAAGTAAGACCAATGTAAAACTTTGAAAAATGTGTCAACGCGTACCAAAATGTAGCACCATTTTACGGATTTCTTGGCAGGAAATGCGAATATCTAACAATTTTTGACCCGTCTCGGTAGTCGAAACCAGGGCTCTTAGATCCAAAACTATCACGTTGACCACGAGCCAGTGAAGGCCGAGTCAACAGAATAAGGTCAAGCTAAGAATACTTAAGTACGAGTTCAGAGAAATTGTCGTTTCGTTGGACTAGGGCTTACTACCACTGTTTAAAACAATATTGTTGACTTGGTTCAGAAATTTTATCCTTGTTTTAGAGAATTTAGAGACGTCAATGTATGTCACGTAAAACAGAACTTAATAAAACCTGCTTGAAGCGATGGTAGCACACATCCTTAATCGACCAACTATAAAAGTCGAAGTAAATTACAAAATATTGATTTTCCAGAACAAATGAAAACGGCCTCGAAGAAATGGAACAATTGATGGTAAATAAGTTCGAAGGCTGAGGCGGTAGCAAATTGGAACTAATAGTGTGTATTTTTCGATCTTTGTTTGAGTATTGCGAGCCCTTCGATATTTTTTTTATTTCGTTTTTGTAATTTTGCAATCCTTGCCCGAATGCAGAAGAACACCGAGTTAGTCAGAACCATAAAACAGCGTAAGATCTCGTACCTAGGTCATATATTGCGTAACGATAGGTGCCGCCTGCTGCAAACTATTACTATGATGGGGAAGATTGCTGAAAAATAGATGTTGGAAGGCGAAAGAAGTCGTGGCTCAGAAACATATGGGAGTGGACTGGCATCAAGTCGGTCGAAGAACTATTCTGTTTAGCCATGGACAAGGAGCGTTTCAAAAAACTGACTGCTGATCTCCAGTAATGGAGAGGCACTTGAAGAAGAAGAATTTTGCAATATTATTCTAAATATACGTACTCGCTCACCCAATAATCGGTTGACACAAAAACTTATTTAACGAAAAAAAAAACCTGAAATTAGCGCGTCCAAACATACAAACAGACTCTTTAGTTTTTAATACATACAATACTTTCCGTCCTTTCCCGGTCTAATCTAGTGGGCGGCCACGATGTAGCGTAGCAACTAAATTGACATACGGTACCGCTACCATCTACAATTACCCACAGGTGAGATTACAGTCAAGGTAAATGAATCAAAAAAGTCTCCGGTTTAATCTGATTAACGAGTTAAACTTGTAATAGTGGAAGCTTCCAGCCGATTGGGCATAATGCACGAGAGAATACTATAGTCCCTAGTAGACTGTTACGACATAAAAAGGCTGAGGTTGATAACTAACTAGTATACATAAAAACTTCAATATTGTATATCTCGATCAAACTGCGTGTATGTAAACTGCAGGTTGCGTGCAAGTTGTTTTGAGCTCCATGAAGGTGTTCACGCAACTAAATCTCACTACTGTCTTTACCCGTAACCCCCCCCCCCCCATACCCCTGTCACGTGAGATCCGAAGTCCGTGAAAACATGATTTTAAGCAAGCAATACGCAATTGTGTCGTTTAATTGTATGAAGCTGCAGGTTGCATGTATTTCACAATAGGAAGAAAAGGCTCAAGCACAATCACTTGCAAGCTCTTGATAAGAAGTTTAATGCATGTAACTTGCGCGCGTGCCGACGCCCGAAGTCGCACAGTGGGAACGCGGCCTATTAGTTAGAAGTACACGTAGCGGGGAAGTTAGGGCGTGGCACTTTAACAAGATTTATAAAAGTTTAGATGTGGTTCCGCAAGAACATGCTCAACACCTGCAAGGTTACTTTGGCCTATAAACTTTAAATTGGCTCTAAACTGTGCACCGATTTCGAACAATTCGCCCCAATAAAGCGTAATCGCTGGATAATGGTAACGGGCCAATCGTATTCGCTTCGTTGTGGACGGCGGCAGTTCAAATTAAAACAGCGTCCAATCAATCGCTCTACGAAGCCTCGTTCTTAACTTTTGATTGGACACAATTAAAGCACATATAAAAAAAGAAGCGGTGATAGCCCAGTGGTGAGGGCGTCAGCCTCCTAATCAGAGGTCGGCGGTTCGAATCCGGGCACGCACCTCTAACTTTTCGGAGTTATGTGCGTTTTTAAACAATTAAAATATCACTTGCTTCAACGGTGAAGGAAAACATCGTGAGGAAACCTGCACGCTTGAGAGTTCTCCATAAAGTTCTCAAAGGCGTGTGAAGTCTACTAATCCGCACATGGCCAGCGTGGTGGACTATGGCCAAACCCTTCTCATATTGAGAGGAGACCCGTGCTCTGTAGTGAGCCGGTAATGGGTTGATCACGAAAGCACATCAATTAGAAAGCTGTTTCATTAAGTCTGTTTATTATAATTAAAGTGCGACAGCAAGCCGTAATTAAAGTGGGTGCAAACTGTGGTTTACGACTGAAGGTATCGGAGACGAGCAGGCTGCATCGCTAATGAGTCGCTACGTAGGTGCCATCGCTGCCATTGCGTCCCCGTGGGATTAAACGATCAGAGAAGCCGGTAAGGCTTAGATCCCAACAACTAGCTAATACCTGACCCACGGTTGACAGCTGTCTTATTGTATTGTATTGTACTATCTTTAGCTGTTTTTGAACAACAGCTAAAGATAGTATTGCATCGGGAATTTCAAGCTGGCAGATTTCAACTCGACAATTAAAGCTTTAATGTTAATTGAAGGTAAAACTTCATAATTTCATCGAATCTAGATTGGATTTTATAATATTTTTTGTGTAGCTCAGAAGTTTTCTCCCAAATTTTGTGAAAATTATTGGAGGTACAGAACTCCATAGCAGCTGCATCAAACCCTTCTCTTAAGACTGAACAATACTTAATATAGGTACCCATGCCACGAGAGTGAGGGCGTGCATACTTTAACTAAGATTGCGATTTGGACCCTTTGGTCAAATGCCAATGATAGTGACTGCTTAATCCACCTACAAAGCTCGAAAATGAATCTTCCATTTTGAAAGTTGAGTCAACGTTGCTCACTCGCACAGGTTCGTTTAAACCTTAATCTAAGCGAAGTCGAGGGCTGATATCAGCGAGCGTGTAACATTTTAACAATGTTCCGTAATTATTCAGCAGCTAAAGCATGAAACAATATTGTGAAAATTAATATTATGTTAGGAATATTTTCAAGACCTCACACCTGCAATATTATGTTCGGAAAGTTGACATTCATGTAAGATTGTGCGCCCTGAATGCGCAATATTTGAATCGCGTAGCGTGGCAGACGTTCCTGCAATTTTTGACGCCTTCAGCCAGCGGTAACTGTGCAGCGAAATACGCTACATTGAAACGACTACACTCTTCACTACTATTGTTGGCTATTGAAATATTTGTAGTATATTGAAATATTTCCATAACCTAACTGTCAGGCGACCCCCAGGATCTAGGTCGGTAGACCTCCCGCGGGTTTGCCCGACGCCAATGAGCTAGCCACGGGATCACGTATTCAGCTCAAGGTCAGGGAGTGTGGAAGTGTTTACAAAAGACCGATTACGACAATGGTAACGAAATCATAGACAGAAACTAACAAACAGTTTAGTGTACTCGTAGGTTTGTTTTGTGTTGAGTGCGAGCGAGTATATCACAATAAAACGGTGAGTTAATTTTAACCGACCGTAAGTGGATAAAAGGTGCTCGTATAACGTACTTCCTCTGAGGACGCGAGACGGCCGTTGTAGCACGGTGTTATAGTTATCTGCTGTCTAACAACTTTGTTTAGTCGTTGGCATGTTCGACTACTTTTTTTTTTTTTTTATACACTACAAATTAGCCCTTGACGGCTATCTCACCTGGTGGTAGGTGATGATGCAGTCTAGGATGGTAGCGGGCTAACCTGTTTACCAGACGTAAACACACTCCTAATTGGTTTCTACGCGACATCGTGTCGGAACGCTATATCGCTTTGCGACACGTCTTTGTCGGTAGGGTGGTAACTAGCCACGGCCGAAGCCTCCCACCAGACACGGAGCACGTGGTTTTGATTTCCGGTTCGGGTCAATAGACGAGCGTTGTGTGGTAGTAAAATTTCATTTGAATAAAACATAATTTTTAGTAAGATAATATATAATCAAAGAATTAAAAAATACATAAAAACATCATTTTGTACTCGATTTCAGATCTCACAGGATATCTAATGATTGTTAAACTGTAAAACTTTGGTAAAATCTTTCGAAAAGTGCTATTGCATTCTGAGAGATGTGCACTGAAACGTAGTTTTTTATTTATTTTTTATATTACCACCAACAATAAAATATCACTAAGTTATGTTCATAAAACTAACAAAAATTGTTTGACCCTTATATAAGATTTACAAATTATTCCCTTTCGTGAATTCGGTATCGAGTATCTTAACGCTGTAACGTCCGTGTAAAATAGTAACTTACCTAGTTTAAAATAAATCTCAACGCGAAAACAGTATTACCTATTCATATTCCGGCAGTAAGGGACGGTCACATACAAACTACTCAGTGGATTGCGCTCACGCAGCCTCGTGACATGTGTAGGCATGTCCATTAGCATACGATTGGGACGCTCGCCTTTACTCATTTACAAACATGCGGAAATGTGGACGATTTTGAGCTTTAAATCCGGGGAGATAAGTTTCAATTTCCTCTGAGCTTGGGTTTCAATAATTGAAAAAGACACTATGATTTTCAGCGTGCATTCTAATAACTATGTACAATCCACGCAGTATTAGTTTGTGTTTGGCGAAGATTGACGAACGTTTCTTTCAAACGAGTCGGAGTGCATCATAAGATATTGGCGCGTTTAGAGTTTAGACAGAGTCCTCATGCAATGTTTTAATGAGGCACAAACCTTTTCACTATCTCCTAAAACGTAAGTTTGAATAACATGCTGTCCTTAGCTACATAAGATTGTCTTGATAGTAAGAAAACTGGTTTGTAATATGTAAGAATTAATGACCAACTTTTGTCCAATAAAGTGTGAGATTCTTCTTAGTCCAGGGCTCGTTCGGGTCCCTCCTAGCTTAAGGTTACCTGAATAAAACAGTTATGCTTTGCTTTGAGTTTATACTGAAGCTCCTTGTTTGTTATTAAGAGTGCAACATGTCACTCTTAACTGTCACCGGGAACCTGTACCAGTTGCGAGCTTTCACAGACTTTGGTCTCTCTCTCCAGTCGTTTCTTCATTACTGAAGATCGTGGTCCTGGTGCTGTCGTGCGGATTATTTGTTTCCACCGGCTTCTATCGGAGGCTAGTCTCGCTATTGTGTGAAATTTGCACTTAGTGGATTCATTCAGCTGGTCTGTCCATCTGGTTGGTGAGCGGCCTCTCGTTTTTTGCCGTCTGTATTGCCTGTCACAATAAGCTTTGACAGCTTTTACAGACTTTGGTACGGTGTCATAAATTTCTTACATCCTAGTTTAAACTTTCCCTGAGCATAGTTTATCCCCGTATTGTTCGTTTTAGGAGTTTTATTCTGTTTTCTGATCTGCCAGCAGCAATTAGGGCACCAGCGCCCAGGCTCCGCGCTTCGCGATCAAAACTAGTTAGTTGTAGTTAGTAGTTCAAGTGCGTTTAGTTTGGTTTTATTCAATTTTCTGTTATTGTTTTATTGTTAGATACCATAGTATAACTAGGATAAGTTAGTTTACATTACCTGTAATTGCATGCGGTGTTTGTCTATAAGTGGCTAAACATTTTTGTGCTGTACCTCAGTGCAAGGTACTGAAACTTGTAAAATTTTTTTGGATGTTGGCGAACCAAATAAATAAAAAAAAACTCCACACACGCCCAAACAGGAGTCGCAGTCTCCGATATTAGTTAAGCTCTGGGCGGAGATTGATGAACTTCGCGCTCGTTTATGCGACGGGGCGTTTTGGTGGGATTCTATTTCAGAATTTAGCTCGCATATTTTCTATTAACCGAAACCAGATTGTTGATCGTGGCCGGAATAGGAGTTCTTGCGCGTGTGTGCGTGTGTCGGTGTCCATGCATAGCTTTGCATATTTTAGTGAGCCGATTTTAATGAATATTTTTTTAAGCCAGTCATGCGCCGAATTATTCAGAGTACATTCGAAATATGATTACGCAGCCAATACATATGTAGAACGAGCACACATTTTGTATAGAGAGAATTTAAATTTGACCAGCAAATAACTAACATTTAGGAATTAACCTCCTGTTAACAGTTTGGTTCTCCAGCTAGGAATATAGGAGTTGCACTGTAAAACAGGATTTATGATATTTTATATTGTATATTTTCGATTGACAATAGTCCTGCTTGCTGATGAATGATTTTTTTCTAAAGTCACGTAAAAAAACGCCCCACCTATATCATTCTGTTTCGACAGGATTCTTTTTGTGGTGGGATCCTTTAGCCGTGTCTATATACCAGTCTTGCCGCAAAGCTATTTATCGTTCCGATTAAAAAGCAAGTAAGACTATCTATTAAAGCATTTTAATGCTGTAATAGATAGTCTTACTTGCTTTAGGTATAAATTGAATTATTTAGATGTAAGGTTAATTTTAAGGTTGTGCATGCTGTGGTCATTTCTAGAAAGCCACTATCTGGTGTCTGTTCTTCTGAAATGTTTTTTGTTGTTTTTAGATAGTGACTAGTTTAATGATCCAATAAAAAAAAAAAAAAAATTAAATGCCTCCTAGATATACAGGTTAGTCCACTAACATCTTCCAATGAATTATCACAGATCGCCAAGTATTATTGCAGTCAATGGTTACTTGTAGTGGAATAAAACTAAAGGAATCACTGTCAGGCCAACGGCACACTCAATGCCTTTGAGCGCACACCGCACCCGCCGGCCTGCCAGTCCGGTACAGGTATTAGAGTATGCAGTACTCACTCTTCGGGCAGCGTGGCGGCACCCTCCTCCTGGCCCGGGGCGGTCACGTGGTACACGCAGAAGTTCTCCAGCAGCGCGCGCATGTCCACGTAGTTGAAGAACGGCTGGAAACTCGTATCTGTTGACAAACAAACACAATTTCTTTAATTTATACCAATTGGTTACTTTAATGACCCAGGTGAACTAAAATTTTTATTCCTGTTAAAAAAACTTTAATGACACCTCAAGCCTTTTCAGAGCTTCCCCTTATTAAAAACAAAAATAACCCAAGTCGACCAAAAAATGGTGGAGAAAAAAAAAATGTTATATAAAAGAATATGCACCGAATCGCAAACACCCGCCTTTTAAAAGACAGTTTTAAATCTAGGCAGCAATTTTTCGCCTTTATTCCGTACCTATAGAGTCTAAAATTACGCGGTGGAGATTTACCTCATTAATGATTTCTTGTCCTAATTTGTTCAAGTTGGCATATAATATTATGTTAGAATCAGCGCTTTAAATAGTAAAAAGTTATGAGTACAAACATATTACGACCCAATTAGTGCAATGTAGGTAGCGTCGTGTCACCTCGAACGACTTCAAATACGACCAATTTAATGTATTACAAATAATTAAAATGACTGTTTTCAGTATATCTTTTCATAGCAGTTGCACTTTTCGTCGCAGAAACAAATTTCATCCTCACAACCTGGATGCCTGGTCCTCTTCCACCACCCGCTATTCCAGGTCATTTCTGCCACGAACCTGCAAATTGTGGAACCAGTTTCCATCTTCTGTGTTCCCTAATGGTTATAATATGGGGATCTTCAAAGGGCGGATAAACCAACTACTCAAAAGCCAGCAACGCATTGGCGGTTCCTCTGGTGCTGCAAATGTTCATGGGCGGCGGTAATCACTTACCATCAGGTGACCCGCCTGCTCGTTTGCTCGCTATATATAAAAAAAAATAGCTGGATAATAATGTATGAAGCGGTGATAGCCTAGTGGTTAGGGCGTCAGCCTCCTAATCAGAGGTCGGCGGTTCGAATCCGGGCACGCACCTCTAACTTTTCGGAGTTATGTGCGTTTTAAAAAAAATTAAAATATCACTTGCTTTAACGGTGAAGGAAAACATCGTGAGGAAACCTGCACGCCGAGAGTTTTCTATAATGTTATCAAAAGGCGTGTGAAGTCTGCCAATCCGCACATGGCCAGCATGGTGGACTATGGCCAAACCCTTCTCATATTGAGAGGAGACCCGTGTTCTGTAGTGAGCCGGTAATGGGTTGATCAATGTATGAAAGTTCGTGAGCAGCGTGCTTTGCATAGCTTAAATAAACAATAACAGAAATATATAATCAAGAAATAAACTATTAATCGAACGCACTTGCTAGATAATATGATTAAATTACCGAGGCCCGTTTAAAACTTTCGCTTTTTATCTTTGAAGAATTTCTACAGATCTTAAATAAATCTATATGAAACGGGTCGATCCGCGGAAGATTATTGTTTACGTCATAAAGATATACGTAAACATACAATCAAAATACCCACGGTTCGAGTTTAAATTCTTTTCAACCGACTACTTCTTTTCACCGCCAAGTCGGCGGAATCATCATTTAATATTTTTAGTGGAAGTTGTTAATCGTTTTTCTGTCTTAGGAGATCTTCATGAATATAATTAAGATCTCTTTAGATAGAAAAACCAACACCTCAGCGGATAACTGCTAATCCAAGAAATAGTATTTAACCAATACATTTATGGGTAATACAAAGTACAGTTTTTTGACGACCTCCGTGACGCAGTGCGTGCGCTGTCGCATTATAAAGTTGGAGGTCCTGGGTTCGATTCCCGGCTCGAGTCTGGTCTGGTGGAAGGCTTCGGCCGTGGCTAGTTACCACCCTACCGACAAAAGTCGCCAAGCGATTTAGCGTTCCGGCACGATGTCGCGTAGAAACCAATTACTCCTAATTGCTAACTAGGGGTATGCCCCTAACATCCTAGACTGCATCATCACTTACCAGCAGGTGAGATAGCTGTCAAGGGCTAACTTGTAGTCTACAAAAAAAAACACTTACAGGTAATTATACACACATGTTCAAGTTTTGGATCTTTTTAGTCGCCATTGTCTATCGGTAGTCTACGAGATGTATTTACGAAATTGTGCTCCGGAACTATTCGTTTATTTCTAATTTAACCTTTCTGTTTTGTAACTGCATAGCGTCGAAAGTTTCTGATCCCTAATGTACTCGTAGTTCGCATCCCATCGACAGCTACCTCCGTGGCGCAGTGCATGCGCTGTAGCATTATAAAAGTTGGAGGTCCTGGGTTCGGTTCCCGGCTCGAGTCTCGTCTGGTGGTAGGCTTTGGCCGTCGCTAGTTACCACCTTACCACGACAAATACGGGGCGCCAAGCAATTTAGCGTTCGTTAGAAACCAATTAGGAGTGTGGGTTTACCATACCCCTTACAGGTTAGCCCGCTACCATATTAGATTGCATTATAACTTACCATCAGGTGAAATTACCATCAGCTAACCTATAGTGTATAAAAAAAAGCTATAAAGCGCTTCGCTTAATTCTAATACGGCTTTCATTTCCCCCATCTATAAAAATAAGAATTCCTTGAATCTGCAGCGGAAGTAACACCCTTTAGAAAAGCGCGACCCACCTTAGCCTATCCGAGTCTACACTAAACGAATCTGCACGAAAGTAAAGTTGACAAGTTTCAAAAATCCAATTAGTTAATTATATCTTGAAACTAAATGGCATTCGCTAACGAGTTTCCTCTAGGCACATAAACAGCCCGAGCAAAAGTTTCGCAAGCGGAACATATTCGCGGCGCAGGCTGTCGCGGGCACACTTTTAATTATTTTAATGTACAGACTCGCACGTCGAAGCAAATTAAATGAAGCTAAGGCTGGCCGCACATATGTATGCATGCATCGCATCGGAACACGTTGACGGTATCATCTGGGGACGGTGCATCATTCATATACTGTTCTACACAGACAGCACTCATCTGCGACTCACAAATCCATCACTAAAATCAATGTTTATATGTTTGTCTTCGAAACGTGGATCAAAATATATAAGTTAATAAAGATTTTTTTTTGTTTCGCCACGCGTTTCGTCAAATCTATAAATTGAACGACATCTTCTTCTTCACTCTTTCTTCTTCTTTAATCTTTCTTTAATAATTTCACGTGGCATTGGAACGCATGCCGAGTACTGCTAGTAGACGATAAAATGCAATGATTTATTACGCGTTATTAATGAAATATCATCATCATCATCATGATCAACCCATTACCGGCTCACTACAGAGCACGGGTCTCCTCTCAATATGAGAGGGTTTCGGCCATAGTCCCGAGTTTCGACCACGCGGGCCATGTGCGGATTGGCAGACTTCACAAGCCTTTGAGAACATTATGGAGTTTCCTCACGATGTTTTCCTTCACCGTTGAAGCAAGTGATATTTTAATTGTTTAAAAACGCACATAACTCCCGAAAAGTTAGAGGTGCGTGCCCGGATTCGAACCGCCGACCTCTGATTAGGAGGCTGACAATTGCTTGTATTGCTTATAAGTTAAGTAGATATTGTACTGATCGTAAACGAATTTCAGTTCTCGCTCTAGTCTAAATTACTTTTGCCTGCAATACAATTTTGGGTAATATATGTACAGCATAAGCCCAGTGGCCTTTATCCCAACCTTACCTAAATATCCAGAAAATATTCAAAAGTTTATGGTTGACTATAGCAGAGAACTAAATTTAAAAATAACTGCAGTTTAAGCCGATCGAACTCCAACTCCAACTCTTAACTTGAGCAGTTTTTCGTTGGAGTAGAGGACCGTAACAGTGACAGGTGCAGCCGCCGCCGCCGCGCCCTGCCTATGTTTGTGACTCTAATAGACCGAAACTAAAGTTCTAACCGACCTTTAACTCGCTGCGATACGAGGCTGCAACAAGTATTAGCCACATTAACCACTGGGAACTAACTTATCATAACTTTGTTACGTAACAATTTTGCACCTGTGTACAAGCACACGATATAATATTACTGTGGCACGATGTCGTCAGCCCTCAATCAGAGGTCGGCGGTTCGAATCCGGGCACGCACCTAACTTTTCGGAGTTGTGTGTTTTTAAACAATTAAAATATCACTTGATTCAAGGGTGAAGGAAAACATCGTGAGGAAACCTGCACGCCTGAGAGTTCTCCATAATGTTCTCAAAGGCGTGTGACGTCTGCCAATCAGCACATGGCCAGCGTTGTGGACTATGGCCAAACTCTTCTCATATTGAGAGGAAACCCGTGCTCTGTAATGAGTCGGTCGTGACCGGATTGGTGTGGAAAGTGGTGTGGGTGGAAAGCTGCAAAAAGCATAGTTTGGAATGAGTTTGCCTAAGGACGCATGCCTGTGCGTCTTTGGATTCGACCAATTTCGTTAGAAAATTAGGGGCCCCGACTTACCCGACGAGGACGCTCAGGAGGTTGTAGGTGTTCCTTGAAAGGTTGCGCAGAAGAACACACCCTTATTACGGCCTATGCTTTTGTGTCAAAAGTTACATACAAGTGTTCCCTCACTGAATCGAACGGTAATATATTTCGATGTTCGAACACGAGCGTGCAAATCTCACTGAGGCAACTTTTTCTTTAACTTAGAAAACTAACTTTTCAATCTGGGATACCCAACATTGCAACGTAACTTAGAGAGCCAACAGAAAACGGGATGATATGCGTTTTTTTGTGCTAAATCGGATCTTTTGGATTTACGGGGAGTATTGTACACAAGCGACATCAGACCGTCAGTTACTATAGGCCCAACCGCTGAGATGATCAAGATAATGGACTTTAATAGAACAATACATGGAAAATCTTTTTTTTTTCCGCTGAGAAATGAATGCGTTTACGCATCCCCTCCGGAAGCGATGCAGGCAAGACTGCGCCGCTTCCGACGGGGTATGTGGGACTCCCTGGCGGCCAGACTGGCGACCAGAATACCCACTAAAACCCAGCGATGCTCCTTCGTGTCGCCTGGTGGCTGGGTCACGGGAACACTTGTGCACTCGACCGCAACACATGGAAAATCTTTAACCATTTTGTTAAAAATACGTTACTGGGCAATCAAATTATACGACGTGCAATGTCCCAAACATCATATTTTGAAGATTTTAACAGAACATCTTGAGATAAATACAGGTCAACATTAACAATTGCGATTTATCTGTATAAAAAATATTTTTTAAGAATTGTGAGAATTTTTGTCTTCAAGAATGTTTTTGAGCGTCTATCATAAATAGTATTTTTTTCGCGGAAGAATCCTTCCTCGCAGGGTTCCACAAACTTCTTATATAGATTCAATTGACATCGTTTTTTTTTCATTTTAATTATGTTATATAATATATTATGTATATGTTTGGTTTTCCTTAAAAACTAATCGATACAACCCCTACTCGTTTTCAACTCTGTTATAAATGATAGCTATACACGAGCGATGTAAAAAACGCTGTCGAGTACTAACTTTTAATGAGACATTCCCCAATGCAGGGTGTAACCAGAGCGAAATCGGGCAGGGGTCAATAAACTGTCACAGCTGAGGGGCTCCCAAGTTAACTAACAAGTGTAATAGTACGTACCGAGGCCCCGTTGACCTTGTATAAGCTCTTCAATTTAATCGACGGAATTATTTTACATTAGTAGGTCATAGAAGCGGTGATAGCCTAGTGGTTAGGGCGTCAGCCTCATAATCAGAGGTCGGCGGATCGAATCCGGGCACACCTCTCCTCTAACTTTTCGGAGTTATGTGCGTTTTTTAACAATTAAAATATCACTTGCTTTAACGGTGAAGGAAAACATCGTGCGGAAACCTGCACGCCTGAGAGTTCTCCATAATGTTCTCAAAGGCGTGTGAAGTCTTCCAATCCGCACATCGCCAGCGTGGTGGACTATGGCCAAACCCTTTCTCATATTGAGAGGAGAAGCCTGCTCTGTAGTGAGCCGGCAATGGGTTGTTCATGATGATGATGCTGAGTAGGTCATACATTTCTCTAGAATTAGCTGGCAATGGATCAAGTTCAATGATTGCATAACCACGAGTTTTACTCTGTAATTGCGCGTGCGTGTTTTTTTTTTAAATTTATATTTATCGACCCTGGACTGCAATCTCACCCCATGGTGGTACAGTTTGCGTCTACCGGAACACGAAATCGCGTGGCGGCACTTTTTGGCGGTAGAATGGATACTAACAACGGCGGAAGTCCCCCACCAGACCTGAGTTATTGTATGAATGGCACCGTTGGGAACCCAAAGAAGAACAAGCGAGCACGCAAGTAATAAAATATTCAGTTTTTGTACCTTTTATGTTTTTAATTCATCAAGAAATTTTAACATAAATATTGTTGAAATTCGAGGTATTTCTAAAGGGAATTCGGGCAGGCGACGCCCCGGGCGGTAATATCTACATTTGGACACTTATTTTTGCCATCAATCAATCATGCGATATGGACTCTTAGTTTGGATTCGTCAGTACTAAGGAACTGTATATCCAATTCTCCTTCAGCACTCCGATATTGGCCACCTATGAATGAGTTGACTTGAGAAATCTTCAATAATGCTTATTTCAAAGTATTATAAAACAATCCCCCGAATTATAAAATAGTATCAGTTTGGCAAAGAATGTTTATTTATTTATTATTTATATATATTATATCATATCATATATATAAATATGTGTTTTTTTATTTTTATTTTTTTAATTATTATCAAATTATCTAAGTATGTAGTTTAAACATACCTTGTTTGACCTATCCCACTTTATAAATTCACCTTACTCACACCTACTAAGGCTAGCCGGAAGAGATCTCTTATAGAGATAAGCTTTCCTTTGTATACTTCTTTTGCAAGAGTTTGATATCACAAATTTGGTACATAAATAATAAAAATAAATAAATAAATAGTACCCACTCATGTCTCGGATTAGATTTGTCTTAACAAGTACTACTAACATGTTTATTTGAAGCAATTGGAAACAGTATTACGCTAAATCAATTCAAACATACTTTACACATGCCACATACACGTGTTAAGTATGTCGGTTAGATTGAATACTGCATTTCGACTCGCAACACGTGGCATAGCAACATATAATAACAACGTGAATTATAAAATGCTACTGTTAGCAAGATGTTTCTCCTTTCCATCAAGTACCACAGAGGCATAGCACGGTATGGTCATGTGATGCGGAGGGAAGAAAGACATGTCACCGCAAGACTGTTTAAAAACTATGTTTTTTTTTTATATACATAGCAAGCAAACGAGCAGGCGGGTCACCTGATGGTAAGTGATTACCGCCGCCCATGAACATTTGCAGCACTCTGGTGCTGCAAATGTTCTTGTGGAACCGCTAATGCGTTGCTGGCCCTTGAGCAATTTGTTAATCCGCCCTTTGATTCCGCCCCATATTATAACCATTAGGGAACACAGAAGATGGAAGCTGGTTCCACAATTTGCAGGTGCGTGGCAGAAATGAATGTTATGTGAAAGGGCAAATGAGTCGAGGAAGACCAAATAACGCAATGAACGGATTGCGTGAAAGAGGATAGGCAATTATCAGGAGTGGAAAGTCAGGTGTAGGAGGACAGGGTATGCACTGCTTTACCGCAGTAAGTACCACTGTGCGCGTGCCGTTTCTGGGCAGGTCTCGAATTTGTTTTAGAATTTAGTGTCCACATTTTTTTTTCGGACTGTGTATTAGCTGTACAGACCCTATTGGTTGCCACAGCGTAACCGGGACGTTTGGCGAGCTTTGGAAAGAAGCTTTGCCAGAAGAAATTTTGAGAAGAAACTCGAACTCGAAGAAACTAAGGGAACGACTGCCTAAGGGCGCCTCCTTTGAGGCCGAACCTCGGCTTAGGCGACGTTTGGGATAACGGGGGGGTCGGACGGTGAGTGTTCCATACGTCTCCGAGGCCGTGGATGGAGCCCACGTCCGGATGACGTAAGATAGCGGGACCTCGTCTTCGCCGGCGAAGATGGTGTGTAGCTTATGATTGTATGGTAGGCTACGAGTGTGTTGTCAGTAGTCCTCTGATCGTCAGGGTCATGAAGGATATGTTTAGGTCTCCTCTTTCGGAGAGGAGCGCTTAGGTCGGGGGAGTAAAAAGAAGCCGCAACTACGAGAGGGTTGGGGTGTCGGATTGATAGTGTCCACAAGGACAGCTACAGTACTAGGCAGTTCAAAATTAAAAAAAAAGGAAAATACTTATCTTGCGTGACGTATCTATAAGCTGAAGACTTAAAAAAAAAAAGAAAAAGTTGTAGTTAAACTCAGACGTGAGCAGACTCCCCATTCATGTACCTACTTGGTGGAGGTACGAGGAAACAGAAAAGCCATTACACTTTTTACTTGGAAGTAGAATATATAGGTTGTTTCATTTTGACTATCAGTGAGTTTTTTGGGACATTGCGCGAGGATTATCGGTTATCTCAATAAATAGGCTCCGTTGTCCCCGATAGTCCCGGTCCTTACTCACGTTTTTGGGGACTGATATTTCATGGACTTTGATTACAAATTGCTACCGGTCGTAATTCATCGCCGAGAAATTCTTGATGAATATATTAGTAAGACTAACCAAGCTGTCCCAATCATAATGGCATGGCATTTATAAAGAACGTATATAATAGTAACGGCTGTTATAACGCATTGATGGTAACGATCGGGCCAAAGAGCTTAACGGATTTTCAGATGTACGGTAAGTTCTCCCATGTAGGAAACTTTAGGAAAATATATAATATATAAGTAATAGTAATAAAACATGCATTTTAGAAGTAACACACATGTATTTCAGTTTTCATATAAAACTTCCTATCCTAATAAAATAAATATAATAACAGGCAGGTATAATTTGGGCCTCAAAAGAATTCGGTATTGTTTTAATATATAATAATTTACACAGTATTCTGTGCCCCCATTGGCCTTATATGTAAATAGCTGATGTTATTGTTTGCACCACACAATTGTTGCAAAAAGATCCTTGCAAAAAATTAAAGACTTTCAACGTAATTAACATATTATAAAGTAATAATTCATCGTTATTTTGAGCTTATTTTCATAGATATTTTATATACTCTAAAGAAGTAATGTTACAGAAACAGCTCTGCGTTACGGCTAGTTTGCTACATAGATCAGTACCCACATGTTAGCAACCGCGTATATAGGTCCAGCGGCTGTTCGTGACCCAGATGACTTGTCTGTGGCCAGCGCTTACTCCGGAAGCGGGATGCGCGATTGTCGGCCACGCTGTGGCTCACTCTCGTAAACCTAGATCACACTGACATCGGCTGTTTGTATTTATCACTTTATATCTGTTGCCCACGTTCAATCCACGTTAGTATTGATTTTTTCAAAATTTGCATGTGAACCGTTTGTTGTTTTCATTAAAAAAAAGTATCCTAAAGTTTGAAGACCTCCGTGGCGCAGTGCGGGCTCTCGCATTATTAAGTTGGAGGTCCTGGGTTCGATTCCCGGCTCGAGTCTAGTCTGGTGGGAAGCTTCAGCCGTGGCTAGTTGGTAATTTATAGATTTGACGAAATGCGTGGCGCAGCTCTGTCGCATTATAAAGGTAGAGAGAGGTCCTGGGTTCGATTCCCGGCTCGAGTCTGGTCTGGTGGGAGACTTCAGCCGTGGCTAGTTACCACCCTATAAACAAAGGTGTCGCCAAGCGATTTAGCGTTCCGGCACGATGTCGCGTAGAAACCAATTAGGGGCGTGGGTTTATCATACTCCTAACAGGTGAGCCCGCTACCATTCTAGACAGCATCATCACTTACCAACTGGTGAGATAGTCGTAAAGGGCTAACTTGTAAAGTATAAAAAAAAATCCTCCCTTAAGAAAGCTATATATATATACGTAGGAGTATGTCAATTTATAGTTTACAGCTAATCTTGAAGTGGGTTTCCTCACAGCAGTCAGCTAGCTCGTTCCGCAGGCGGAGGCGTCGCGTCGCCACGGTATGTAATTGCTATCATGCCGGAGCTTTGAATTCTATAATACCATTGAGTCCACAGTGGGAGGATTTCTCAGAACGCATAGATGCCTTTACTTGATTAAGTGAAATACATTTCACCGTGCAATGCACACGGCACGCATTCATTTAATGCATTGCGAACTTATATTGACTTGACTTATACTGACTGGATGTAGTTGGCGAAACCAAATATTAAATATTTAGTAAAATCCATTAATATAAAATGGTCTACCATTCCTCAGAGGTAGTATTTGGAAGAGTGCCATCGCGGTGAGATTTCAATCAACTAACTTGTCGTGGAATTAAAAACTTTTCTTCTTTTCCCACCTGAGGGCATGTAATATCGAATCGTTCTTAAAGCGTTAAAGCTTGACAAGGTATGTAGAGTTTCTTACGTAATAAAAATGCGGCATCGATTTAATACTTGTACAAAATATATATTTAACGTCTTTACGATATGAACAATCTGCCTGGATCATGAAAGTTATCAAAGAAACTGTAGATAAGTCTTTATGCATCCTTCTGTTTTCCACGATTTCCAGCAGTAGTCGGGTTTAGTTTAGCAACTTTGTCTTATTATAAGTTTGTTCGCGCAGAATTTCTGTTTTCCCTTACCCAGCGTCTTTGCTTCGCTTCTTTATGTAACCGGAAAAGTTTCGCCGAAATATTCCTACTCCATAAGGAGTGTATTAATCTGTTGCATTTTGAAATAAACGACTTAGACCACTTTAATAGACGACAAGGGTAATTATTGTGATATTTTTTTTTTCTTTTTCCCGCTGGGAAATGCGTTTACGCATCCCCTCCGGAAGCGGCACAGATAAAACTGCGTCGCTTCCGACGGGGTATGTGGGACTCGCCGGCGGCCAGACTGACGACCGGAATACCCACTAAAACCCAGCGATGTTCCTACGCGTCGCCTGGTGGCTGGGTCACGGGTACACCCGCGTACACGACCGCAATTATTGCGATATACCCCAATATGCACCATCACAATGTACTGTACACTTTAGGATTCAGACCTAAAGCTTTTATTATTCACGCGTGTCTATTAATTTAATTCGTAATTAATAACGATCTAAAGAACTTGTCGCCATTCAAAATATTTTAATTATAAACGGCAACTAATGCAAACGGTACCTTCATTATATTTTTAAATTTAACGAGGTTTCTTTCACAGTTTCCTGAACTAAATAACCGTGTACTAAATAACAAGCCTAAGTGCTATTTCAACGCGAGTTGAATGTTTTTATTCATTTTTCAAAAGCCTGGATGCTTGGAGTTGTTATGCTGAATGCCTGTTTCGAGATTATTTTAAAAACTGTATATTTGTACCAAAAATATATTCTCACAAGTATCTCAGTATTTCTTTTTACTAAATTGGAGGTATATTTTTTTTTACTCTCAAAAACCAGTAGAATATCTGTGATGTATTAAAATAGTATTCATTTCTGGTACACTGGTGTCTAAATTCACATTTTGACGTAAATAACTTATCTTCGGGAGTCTCGGTCTTAACGTACCGACATATTCTATATTTACATCGAGGGCAAACGGGTCACCTGATGTTAAGTGATTACCGTTACACTGAACGTCTGTCTTTTGTTTATTTTTTTTATCCAGTACAAGTTAGCCCTTGACGGCAATCTCACCTGATGGTAAGTGATGATAGAGTCTAAGATGGTAGCGGGCTAACCTGTTAGGGGTATGGTAAACCCATACTCCTTTCGGTTTCTACGCGACATCGTGCCGGAACGCTAAATCGCTTGGCGACACGTCTTTGTCGGTAGGGTGGTAACTAGCCACGGCCGAAGCCTCCCACCAGACCAGACTCGAGCCGGGAATCGAACCCAGGACCTCCAACTTTTTTATAATCTGACAGCACGGGCGCTGCGCCACGGAGTTCGTCAAAAAGTCAACGAAGTCTTGCCGATCGAGCCCATTCTCGTAATCGGTATCATACCGGAATGAGTAATCTCTAGGCGGCTGAACGTTTTCTACTGACAGGTGGACTTCGGTAAAAGCCAAATCTGGTATTTTATCTCGGACTCGGATCATCAATATTTAACCGGCTGATAAACACTACCAAAATTAGATACGGTGACCCTTTTAGGCTGTTATAGAGCCCCGTGGTTGGGCCTAGGCCTCTTTTTAAAGCGTGAGGGATTGTGAGATACACCTTCAAATGGTGAATCGTTAAAGACGCAGCTTGATGAATCTATGTTCTAAAACCCTGTGTTCTATGAGAGAGAAGGCCAGAAGGTGGAAATTATTACACCATCCTCAAATACACGATAAAATAAAAAACTTAACGATATCATACGCTGGTCCCTTGCCACTGTCAACGTACCAAGTCTACTTGAGCCGACTGGTATTGCAAGAGACGATGGCAAGAGACCGGACGGTATGAGTTTGATTCCATGGAAGATGGGCCGGATGCTGGTATGGGATGCAACCTGTACAGACACACTGGCCCCTTCCCATCTACATGGAACCAACAACAGAGTTGGTACGGCTTGTGAAGCGGCTGAAAAAGCTAAAACATGAAAATACAGGGGTCTAGGCTCCGAATATGATTTTGTCCCATTCGGGGTCGAGACCTTTGGTCCGTGGGGTCCTAGCGCTCTAAGGCTTTTTAAGGAAATAGCAAAAAGGTTAGTCGACATCACAGGGGACCGAAGAGCTGCCAGCTACCTCGGACAAAGAATAAGTCTAGCCATTCAAAGGGGGAACGCTGCCAGTATCTTCGGAACCTTGCTTAAAGGGACTTGTTTTAATAATATATTTTAGTTATGATGTTTAAATATTTATTTATTTTTTAAGATTTTTAGTTGTAGGTTAATCTAAGTTTTATTTTAAGTTTTATGTAAAATGTTTCATGTAAAAAAAAAATACACGATAACATTAGATATTAATATTATTTTCAAGGCTACAATAGTTCGCTTCGAAAGTTGTCACAGTCAAGCGCTGGTTCAAGATAAGTTCAAGAAGTTTGTTTGTCGCGCAGCAACCGCCTCTTAATTGGCCGGCGAGCACTCTCGACCGCGTTGTGAACACAAGTTGATCTATCGAACTATAAAAGATCTCATAAACAGCTTCGCACTTGAGTGCACTTGATTCTCTCAGAGGCGCTTTATCATTAATCCCCAATGTTAATAATCAATCTAATCCAAAAATTTCGGATAGGAGATTGAATTTAGTAGCGCCATCCTTATCGACAGGGAAAAGTAGGAAAAGGACAACATCATTAAATTCAATCTGCTTTCTGGATGGATTCTCTTTGGTTTGGATTGATTATTAATTTCGGCCATAAATCAACAGCCCGGTGTTGTTTATGTGATAGATTATTGTAACGAAGCATTGGGACGCGTAATGCACGTCCGTAAGGGCGGCGTTCCTCACGAGAACGAAACGAGCGAGCGAGCGAGCGATCAGTTCTCTGCTCATGCCAACGATTTTGCCAAATTTTGTCTACGGGCGTAACTTATAGAAAAATTTTAAAATGTGCGATGCGTCCAAAACTCGGCTAATCGGGTAAGGCGATACCTACAACTATTTACATTAATCAAAAATAGACTAAAAGACAGAATATATCGCGGTTACGCTCACGTCGTTCTCAAGTTCATAAAAATACTTTCATAGTAAGTTAGTCAGTCAGTAGGTCACCTTATTATTTTTAATTTTGTGCCAATAAACAACATATTAAAGTAAACGAAAAAGATTAACGACATCAAAAAGTGACAATGAATCACTATACAATGTCCGACGGAAACACATTTTCCTCACCAATCCATAACCGTAACCCAAATATGAATTCAAATTCAAATTCAAAATAATCTTTATTCAAATAGTCCTTAAAAATGCACTTTTGACGCGTCAATAATTTACACAGTAGTTATTTCATGGTGATAACTATATTCGTAAACTTAAAACTAAAGCTATGAGGGTTCCAAACGCGCCCCGGTCTAAGAAGAAGCGCACAACAAACTTAGCCGGGGTTTTTCTTTTTTTTCCGTTATCACCATCTCACATAATGAATAAAATTAATAATAAACTATAGTACCTATGGAGATAGAGCAATTAACACCCAAGCTTTTTTATCGTTTATATAATTCTTAATATCGTAATATGGTTTTTCTACAAGCTTTCGTTTTTTAAAAACTTTGAACTTATTGATAGACATCTCCAAGATATCAATATGTATAGCTAGTGCCGTAAATATTCTGTATATTTCTATTATGCCCTTAAATCTAGTGTTCTTATTGTTCTGTAACAGATTATTATGACGCAGAACAACGCACATGAGGACGGGATTAAAGTGTTAATTCAGTATAAAGGCTATGATTATGCAAATTTAATAAGACTTGAATCACGGTTAGCTATATTAAGACCTGAATGTGGCTTCTACTGAATATTTGCATGTCGTGCACGGAGCATTTTTAGACTTAAATATAATAGCTGTTTCCCAGCCACTAAGTTTGCGTGAAAATTCTGATGGTTGTGTGAGAACTGACGGTTTGGTCAAAAATCTATCCCACGTTTTTGACGACCTCCGTGGCGCAGCGCGCGCGCTTGCATTATAAAATTGGGAGGTCCTGGGTTCGATTCCCGGCTCAAGTCTGGTCTGGTGGGAGGCTGCGGCCGTGGCTAGTTACCACCCTACCGACAAAGGCGTGTCGCCAAGCGATTTAGCGTTCCGGCCCGATGTCGTGTAGAAACCAATTAGGAGTATGGCTTTACCATACCCCTAACAGGTTAGCCCGCTACCATCTTAGACTGCATCATCACTTACCATCAGGTGAGATTGCCGTCAAGAGCTAACTTGTGGTGGATAAAAAAAAACGTGAATAATACATTTTATAGGTATAAAAGTACTATTAAAAGGGGTAAAGCAAGATCTTGATCCGAGCGTATGTTGAAGCTCAAGGACTGTTGGTCAAGCCATTCATCTTAGTCAGAAGTAGAATTATTTAGCGCTTGTATATGCAAAACATTGCGATAGCGCGATGCAATGTTCGCTTGAATACTTGTGGCGCCATCTAGTATGGTGATGTGGAAACCACTCAGTCATTCTTACTTGTTTGAGTATCAAAAATCCGTCATCATATCCGTTCAGTTTTTCATTATAATTAGTTCACTGGTTTGGGCGGTAAATGCGTAACCGACATAGTTAACTTTCACGTAAGTAATATTATAAGTAGGTGTGTCAAAATACAAACTTTTTTGGTTATATCATCAACTGTGTCGAACTATCTCACAAATTTTCATCCCCTCTAAGTCCTTTGCGTAACTGTAATCTCTCAGTAGCAAATTTCATCAAAATTAGATCATGGTTTTAGGCGTGAAAGCGTAACCGACAGACACAGGTAAAATTAATATGTTTTAAACATTTCTTACAAATGAAGTTATTTCATTTCGTTAAAAGTTATTGTTAAATGTTGTAATACAGTAAATTAATAGTCCTAGTTAGTTTCAAGTAAATTATGGATTTGCTTTTTTATTTATTATTGTATTAATTCGTTTATTTTTTAATAATTGTTTACTCACTTCTGCTTTTTTTCCTTTTTGCTCTTGTTATTTTTATTATTTTTTTTTTTTTTACGATTTTTAGTTAGGTTTTTTTTTTACAAATAATGTCTTGTCTGTTATTACGCATGCTGAGTTAGCCTATAAGTGGAGTGTACAACATTGCAAGAGATCTGTAGAATGTGTCCTTAGATAAAGATAGTTGTATACACGTGTGTTATATAAACTTAAATACACGTGTTATATAAACTTAATCAGTAGGCTCAATTTTGTACTCCATCAGCAATTTCCGGAACTTGTGCAGAAACAATGTCAGGATTCATATTATTATTATTTATTATTTACAAAAAACCTGTATACACTCAACAAAAATAATCGTCGCGACACCACACTGTTCAATGCGAAATAGAAATGAAAATATCTGGCTTGCTTTCCATAAGAGAGAGAGAGACAGACAGAGAAACATGCGACGCCGCACAGCTTACAATAACAAAAAGTGTCGTGACAACTTTTCGTAAGAATTTTTTCCACCTAGCCCCCTTTCACAACGCGCGATAAGGAACTTCGTTCCAATAAACACTATTAATAGAAATAAAGGTTGGTACAAAAATAATTATATTGAGAAAGAACGCAACGCAAAGTTTCACGTGAACTAACTGCTCGGGATCTGACCGCCCGTCAAATTAGCGATCTGAACATAGACTTGCTCTTAGATATCACTTCCTTATATATTGAAATAAATTGCTCTAACTTAGCACTAAGTTCTAAATGCCAATGTGGGTTGGTAATAACTTGGAACTTCAAGAAAAATCCATCGACGCTAATGACTCTCAGGTCAAGATCTACACAGCGCGTGTAGCCCTACCTCGGACTTGAGACGAGAAGTTAAAACGAGAAAAAGTTATGAGTTCAACATCTAGCTTTGGCTGTGAAAAGTTAAACTATCGCTCTAGATTTATATCAGCTTGAGACTCAAACAGCTGAACCATTAATAGATGTTCTATTTTGATTTGAAGGAATTATGTTATGAAGATGTAAATAGAAAGAAAAGATGGATGGATTGTGTGAAAGAGGAAATGTTTAAAGGTGTAGATAGTGAAGAGACGGCTGATAGAAGTGAGTAGAAGAAGACATGTTGTGTCGACCCCACATAGCGTAGGATAAGGGCAAACAAGAAGAAGCAGAAGAATTAGAAGACAGACAGATAGACGGATGAACGGGTTAAAATTTATAGCCAAGTACAATGGCTTAACAATCCAATCAACATTGTTGATTTCATTAAACAACAATCCTCTGCCAGTGTATTAATGTCCCTCAACGTATTAATACAACTTAATATACTTTTCAGTACGTATACCAACAGAGGCAATCATTATTTTGGCGTCGCATTAATATATGTACGCTGTCGTATTAAGTGATAGTAGTTTTTAATAGTGAAATCGTAATGGAATCCCTAAGATCGACATTAAAGAGCGATGTCTTCATTTAAAATCGTTCAGGCGAGTGTCTATCGCCTGTTCAATATAGACTATTAATAATAGCAATATGTTTCCCTTCATCACATGCTGGATAAATAGCAGTTGAAAGTTTCAAGTTTTTTTTAAACATCCTCTTACTAACGTAACACCAGTACTGTTACATTTTTAATTTGCAGTATTTAATACTATGGTTGCTTTTAATCTTCGAGTATCCTTCAACACGGAGGAGATGGGAAATACGCATACTATTACTATGTTATCACTAAACAATCATCATCATCATCATGATCAACCCATTACCGGCTCACTACAGAGCACGGGTCTCCTCTCAATATGAGAAGGATTTGGCCATAGTCCACCACGCTGGTCATGTGCGGATTGGTAGACTTCACACGCCTTTGAGAACGGTATGGAGAACTCTCAGGCGTGCAGGTTTCCTCACGATGTTTTCCTTCACCGTTGAAGCAAGTGATATTTTAATTGCTTAAAAACGCACATAACTCCGTAAAGTTAGAGGTGCGTGCCAGGATTCGAACCGTTGACCTCTGATTAGGAGGCTCACGCCCTAACCACTAGGCTATCACCGTTTCGTGAATCACGAAACAATATATGAAATAATTGACAATTTTTTAACTTTAACCTAGATTTGGCTAATGGATACGATCTCTCAAACACTACGGTTACGATTCATTCTGCTATACGTTACCTATAAACCAGCAGTAATGGGACCAAATGATGTGTTCGACATGAATCCGTTTCATTTTGGCTTAGCAAAGTGAAAAGACGCTTTGGTTGCCATAGTTCTAAGACCGTCTCATTTATCTTACTATGTACCTAATCTAATCCGGCAATCGTCAATCATTACGACCACCACTAAACTAGGGCTGATAACCCTATTAGTTATTACAGGCGTCGTGACATCAGGAGAACGTACCACTAAGGACGCCACAGGTGCCGAGTCGAGCTGGTGTTGAGTGACGTTGGTTATTTGGCTTGTTGAACTGAAAATTTTGGTCCGTACGCCTCCGTGACGCGAAGATACTGTGATTTGCTAGTATGAGCTACTTGGGTAGCGCGTTTGACGGTAATCAATTGATCGTCCGGGTCGCAAAGGACGTGTTTGAAGTGAAGTGACCCCTTTTATACGTTTGGAGGGGAATGGGCGTGGCGCAAGACAAAATTAGGTTATGATTTTAACATATGCTGCGCATTGAATATCGAAACACCCCCTTTGATGAGTGAAATGTAGAATATTTAACTCGTCCACTAAATTCGTGCCACTGTTTATGGATGCGGAACCTGGAAACACACAGCCTAACTGACGTTCTCTAGGTATTTATTAATCGATGCCATTGTCGGATTTTATAAAACTTCTGGCTGGAAGCCGGGTTTTTAAAGTTTCAAGTGCCACTGGATTGGTGCGAACCCTGCGCATAAATCGGGGCTACATTTGTAGACAGGCCTTCGACTACAGCAGAAGCGATAAAAAGAGGAGGCTATGAGGGTTGGCCTTACCTGGAGTGAGAATTAGCGCGTGGCAACCAACCTGTTGGCAATCATTGGAGAAGACCCTAAGGGGGGATATAGGACATAAAGAAGATAACATATGATGCACAAGCGAAACATGTTCCAAAAATCCTTTAAGAGTTTCCTATCCATATGTGACCTAGATTATAGTGTATATTAGATTTATCGCGAGAGGTATCAGTTCGAAGCTTTATTAGACAGAACCAGAGCGCACAGCGACGAATACACGCGATAAAAGACCGAAACACTACTTTTATCACATGAACGAACCATAGACATTTCTTTTATATTTTCACAACGAATACAATGAGCTCTTTCACCTGAGACCAAATACAATACATTTGGGTTTTGATTGCTTTATTTTTGCCATAGCCGCTATATTGAATACTCTTGCCCCGGGCTTCGTGAACACCACTGGTTCGTCATTCTCAACTTCAAAACTTTTTTATTTTAAATATTTGTCCCGTAGGGGAAAAAATTTAATCCAATAGTTTGAGTTGTGCATGTATAGATCAGTCGGTCAGTCTATGAGTCAGTCATCTTTTACATTTATATATGAAATCAAATAAACATTAACCCAACCAAACCAACCAAGGGAAATCGGGACACGAGACTACCAGGAAGAATCTACACACAAACACAAACTGAATTACTGTGAAATAAAAGACCCTATCTTCGCTACGCCGAAGTCAGTTGATATAAAATTTCCGCCAACGGCAACTCCAATCAAAAAGGCGCGACGCTAAACCGCCTTAGATTAATTAATGTCACGTAAACTAATAACATTTGACCACAGTCCGAAGATTCGATTACATTCCACAAGGAATGAGGCACGTACGAGGACATGCAATGGTTCGACAGGTATCCAATTACCAGAAACAATCGTATGATTTGCATACATGATAAGTGTTAATAGAACCGATACTAGAGCATTCATCACTGTATCATCGTCTTAATTAATGTCAATTGTTTCTTATCTCACGGGCAAGATATATATATAGCTTAAACCCACTTCTCTGCTGCAATGCGGATTGAAGATTACAAGTGAAACACAATCGATAACTGTATTCAAAGAAAGTTAAGTCGGTCAGGAAAAGTATAACAAAGTTATTAATTATTGATGGCATTATTGAATGAACCTGGATATTAGTTGGTATAAGTTTTGTAATGGGCGTACTTCGGAGGGTCGATGAACGACGGGATCCCAAGGTGAATGAATGGCGACGTCTTACCAAAAACACGGCCGCGTAGACTGCCCCACCAACACCTAAATTCAGCAGTGGGTCTTTAGTTAGCGACTAGCCGCGTCTATCTTTACGGAAGCGTTTATGTCAGATATCATCCGGAGGACCTACTTATGATGACCGCCCCATGCTAAAAGGCAGAGCAAAACGTTTTTGATACTAATTAATGTATACATATGTATATAAATAAATAAAAGTAACTCATTTTTCATCACGTGCCGAGTTGGATTTACAGTAGAATGAGTAAAAGGTGCATGTGAATCCACCAACGGGAAACACAAAATTAGGGATGAATAAAAAAAGGTGGCCTGAATATCCGTGAAAATCCAATGTCAGAGTGTATTAGGCACTGAACGAGTCGGCAGGGTGCCTCTTTTCGTGTTAGTGGTTCATTGATTTCCTGGGAGCAGTTCGCTCAGCGCCCAACTTATTCAGGGGGGCATTCAGCATTCCGTTCGAGTTTCATTTTCGTTATGGATCCCGCCGACGTATTATGTAAGTTTTTACGCCCCTCCTATCAGGTTACGTATCGCAAACATTTTTCCATGTTTCCTGTAAATTGCTTGTTTCGTTTTTAATATGCGGCCGTAACGCAAACTAATGCTAAAATAGCAGACAAAGCTAGCCGTAAGAACACATGAGCAAGAACAACAAAAGGTATTGTTAAATTATTATGAATCTACATTCAAATAAATACATACGATACATAAAAGGATTGTGCATATAAATAAAACAAATTAAGTAAAAATACTTTCGCCAACGCTTCAGATACCCAGGTGGTAGATAGTGGATAGATAGTGGCAGATATGAATCTTCAAATATGAGTAAAAAAGACATGTTGTTGTTGACAAGGGAGTGTTATGCCATTTTTCGTGACGGCGGGTAATTTTACTACAAGACCGTGATGTATTACATCAAAAATATATTGTTTTATTTTTAAATTATACGCTTTAGAATTTAAAAAATGATGTAGTATGAGGGATATCTCAAATATATAAATCTACGTAAAACCCAAGACGAACTCAGAAAGTCGACAAATAAAGCAGATATTTCATTTCGCTTAATGTTTATGAAACAGGAATGTTCTGCCTGACAACCTCTAATAAGACAATATTACCAACCAAACGCAAAGGTTTTTGTACAGTCCGTAGCGTAGCTGGTTTAATTAAAATACACTAATAACTATTCTTATTTTTTCAAAGTTTTAGATATGAGCAATATAACTCAGTACTATTATGGGTTTTTACTAACGATATATACACTAGAAAGTACAACGGGCGGTGCTGTCGTAGAAATGACAGTGACAATAATGTAGATAATACAAAAAAAAACATTAAATTGAATGCTTCATATTAGGGTATATATAGAGCTTACTGAGCCAAATCAAACTATATTCAGAAGAAATAAAACATACTTAGATACATGATTTGGTCTAATGGGGTACTATTTAAATTACTCTAAAATTAAGGCAAATTAGGTTTCTATTTACAAAACAAAATAAATCTACTTCATTGGTTTTGTGATTATTCACAGGTCTTACAAACGCCTCCCGGGTCGGACCAAAAAAATTTTAGTTATTGGACTTTCGTGTCGAGGATAGCATTTTTAAAAAAATATTTACATAATTAACCACAAAAATGCATTAAGACAAAACGAATTTATTTTTTCTTAAAACTAAGAAGTTTTTCAGGCTGTAACGCCACTTAAAAACATTCACCGATTACTAACTCGAGTACATAAGTATTTAATACTTATATATACTTACTTATGTAGGTACATTGCAATATTATCATGACGAGGTACATTAAGAATAATCTAGAGGTGCGTAATAATGTTTGAAATAACTTTTAAATTACTCAGACATACGAAGCAAGAAAACAGCGGTAAATAAATAATAGATGTCAAAAGTGGGTAGTCAAACGCTGTGAGACAAAACGTCCGCGCGTCGAGTCACCTACGTCACCTACAGGACGTAGTGAAGGGGAACATTATATCGACCATATTTCTTTAGACGTATGTTATGATGAGATGTACCTATTGATGAATAGGTAAATCATTTTTTGATTAGTTTAAAAAAACTTTATATGCGAGGAATTTAATATTGTTATGTTATTTGTGTAAATTTGTTCTGAACGGGGTATTTATTTATTGTAAGGGCCTGTTTTTGGATAACTTGAAGGCTTTTATAATTGGAGTCACAGGTACTACTCCATACAGGTGCGGCGTACTTTATACATAACGTCGAATAGATGTTAATCTCGGTAGTCGGACTCCAGTTACTTTTGCGGTTGAGCATAAGATTGAGTGCATTTAATACTTTCATACCCTTAATTCGAAAAACCGCTGAGTTTTCAGTCTAGTTAATCTTTTGTTCTAAAATTAACCCTAGATGTTTGTCCGTTTTGCTCCGTGGAAGGATTTGAGCGTTTCGGCCTCAGCCTTAGATGTGTTCTATTTTACTTACTTCATTCTTATTACTCTAAATGGAAGCACATTTAGAGTAATAAGAATGAAGTAAGTCCAGCGGAAATCTGTACTCAATTCTATTTTTTTCACCCTCTAGTTTGTAGACATTTAAAAAACCTACAAGTTGTTTCGCGTATTTGCACGTCGTGCTCGCTCTCGAAGTGCTCTCAAACGTTGTTTACCGACACCCTCCTGTTTACAGCCACGACAGTAAATAGACATTAACGCTTTGTACAACGCCTTGCCTTGGTGCTCTATGACATTTGACTAAAGAAAAGGGTAAAACCCACGCGAACAAAGTCGCGGTCAAAAGCTGGCACTAAACTAATTTTGTGTTTGATTCCCCGCACATGTATATTTTCCAATTATTTTTAACTAAATTATTAATAACAGTTCATCCGTTACAATTATAATATTGTATACGTAGTTGACGACCACGTCTTTTTCCGCGTGGAATAAGGTTTAAAAACATCCCACTGGAGTTCTTTTTTTGCGGGATTAGATATCCTATGGGTCGGATGGGTCTCCAGGATGCGAGGCGTCTCATTGCCAAGTGTCGTTATGATTGAGGATGGGTTGAGGCGAACTTGGGCAACAAACAAATGAAGGATAATAAACAGACACCGCTCCGCAATAATCAACAAACAACAACCTCAAACTTTTATGTTTTAGGTTTCCGTACCCGAAGGGTGCTAACGGGGCCTCTTCGCAGTGGTTGTGGTTGTAAAATCTATGCATCCGTATTTCTATTGCGTCCATAACGACAAATAATAAAATAAGAGAATGATAATGAAGAGGTTATCCATTCAACGACTTTTATTTGCTGTTTTATGCTAGGTCTTTATAGCTTCAATATTAATGTATTGATTTATATTTGAAGCGGTGATAGCCTAGTGGTTAGGGCGTCAGCCTCCTAATCAGAGGTCGGCGGTTCGAATCCGGGCACGCACCTCTAACTTTTCAGAGTTATGTGCGTTTTTAAAAATTAAGATATTATTGCATCAACGGTGAAGGAAAACATCGTGAGGAAACCTGCACGCCTAAGAGTTCTCCATAATGTTCTCATAGACGTGTGAAGTCTGCCAATCCGCAAATGGCCAGTGTGGTGGATTATGGCCAAACCCTTCTCATATTGAGAGGAGACCCGTGCTCTGTATTGAGCCGGTAATGGGTTGATGATGATGATGATGATGATTTATATTCCACCTTGGTACGGAGCCCCTCTCCCTCAAGTCCAACTCGCACATCACTTTTTTTCGAATTAAAACCACTGTAGAAACAACAACCGTATCCTTATTTTAAACAAGAAAATTGTTGCTTTTATGAAACAGCTTTGTACCGTTACCCTTTGGTACAATTAGGTCTCCCTCGCGTCGCTTTAATAGTTTTAATTAGTTACACCGCTACCTTTGACTGTATGTTTTCTTTGCTCTTGTTCTCTAAATATTTATATGTTAGTGTTTTATTTATTTTAATTTTTAAATTATTGTTAAATTACTGCTTAATTTTTTAATGCCGGTAAATGCCGGTAATGGGTTGTTCATGATGATGATGAATCATCATGAACAACCCATTACCGGCTCACTACAGAGCACGGGTCTCCTCTCAATATGAGAAGGGTTTGGCCATAGTCCACCACGCTGGCCATGTGCGGATTGGCAGACTTCACACGCCTTTGAGAACATTATGGAGAACTCTCAGGCGTGCAGGTTTCCTCACGATGTTTTGCTTCACCGTAGAAGCAAGTGATATTTAATTTTTTTTTTTTTTAAACCCACATAACTCCGAAAAGTTAGGGGTGCGTGCCCGGATTCGAACCGCCGACCTCTGATTAGGAGGCTGACGCCCTAACCACTAGGCTTTTACCGCTTTTATTTTTTTAATAATAGTTCTAAAAAAAGGTGGGTCAAAAAATGAACATAATAGGTACTACGCTATACGAGTGGAAGAACTTGCTTATAATATGGGAGGTGGGCGTTAATGTCTGTGACACAGTTTTTCAACTAATGCAGATGTTATCGTTCATTAAATTTAAGATTCCTCTGTAAATTTGATACACAATAAAGAATTTTTTCATTTCATTTTCAATATATTTGGCCCAATAGTGCATTCATTCATCATTCATCATCAACCCATTATCGGCTCACTACAGAGCACGGGTCTCCTCTCAATATGAGAAGGGTTTGGCCATAGTCCACCATGCTGGCCATGTGGCGGATTGGCAGACTTCACACACCTTTGACATTATCGAGAACTCTCAGGCGTGCAGGTTTCCTCACGATGTTTTCCTTCACCGTTGAACCAAGTGATATTTTAAATTTTTAAAAACGCACATAACTCCGAAAAGTTAGAGGTGCGTGCCCTGATTCGAACCGCCGACCTCTGATTAGGAGGCTGACGCCCAAACCACTAGGCTATCACCGCTTCGATATAAATTGGCTTATCCCAAATTGTGTAGTTTACGTCTGGCGATAAGCTAGTGATTTATCCGTTAAAGTTCGTGTATTTTTTATTATATTGTATGAATTATATCATAGTTTATGATATAGATACTTAATATTGGATAACGGCCTATGTTACGCAACATGAAGTTTAATATAAGACCGCTAGTCCCGGAGAATAATGAACTCTCAAACTCATAATATTAGCATTATAGAAGAAATGCAAACACACTTTAATACTAGCTATACCCGTTGCTATGGCATATAAAAACATATTTAAATACACATTCTTTCCGGCAGACACCCTCGCGGACCACCCCAGAACACCCTATCAAAGTTTCATCACAATCTGACCAATGATTTTAAAGTTTATCTTACTTAATACGTACAATAATATTAATGTGAATGTAGGGATGTTTGTTACGCTTTCATGCAAAAACTATTCAACCGATCATCGTGAAACTTTGTACACATATTCTTGGTGGTATTTCTAATATCAGGAAAAAGTAATATAGGATACTTTTAATAAAAAATAAAAATGAAATAAATCATTTAATTTAAAAAAATTGATCCACTTCTATTGTAATGATCTCTGATACTTATATAATGGCTTTAAAGTCGCAGGTAAAAGCCAGTAATATATAAAATACACAGCTAAAAACTATTTTTAAATTGTCTAAAATAAGGTCTATTGTTGAGCGTTTAAACTTCACTTGTTGAAAGGCTGAATATTCGGACGAATGTATTTTATGTCGTTAAAGTTGGTCACTCCACGTACCTACTTTCCGTACGTTATCTGGTAAGCTGATTGCAATAAAGTGATGCCAACTTTGACAAGCTTGACGGCAGAAATTAAACCACTTTAATTTACCACCCGCAATTGGGTTAAGGACTCCGAAACAAATTAAGAAATTTCGTCTATCTTGACGACCTCCGTGGCGCAGAGCGTGCACTGGCACATTATAAAGTTGGAGGTCCTGGGTTCGATTCCCGGCTAGAGTCAGGTTTGATGGGAGGCTTCAGCCATGGCTTGTTACCACCCTACTGGCAAAGACGTGTCGCCAAGCGATTTAGCGTTACGGCACGACGTCGCGTAGAAACCAACTAGGAGTGTGCTACCATCCTAGACAGCATCATCACTTACCAGCAGGTGAGATAGCCGTCAAGGGCTAACTTGTAGTGTATAAAAAAAACTTGCCCTATTCGAGGGCCCACAAAAAATCATCAGAAAGCGGTCCGGCTAAAATCATGCCAATAAATAAAAAATAAACATGAAAGTGTATGTCTGATTCAGATTTCGAAAATAGGCATTATTTGACCGACATATTTCAAAATCATGTTTTAATTTGCTGGCCTGCCTGTTTGTTTATCTGGGTGTATCTTTGAAACAGCTGATTCGATTTTTCGACAGCCAAATAGTAAACTTTGCTCAACTTGGCCTGGCGCGGAAGACTTACTGTACTTTCGGAACTTTATCAGCTAGGTATAACAGGAAGAAGCTAGACCAACTTGCAAGGCGTGCTCCAGGCTATTTTAAAACTGAATTCTACGCGGATAATGTCGAGAGTTGATAAATAGGAAAAACATATATACAACTAGCTGTTGCCCGCGGCTTCACCCTAAATACTATATAACATAATGGTAGTCGTAATTTTATGTTATACTTTCTCAAAGTCTACCTAACTATTACAACTTTCATTTTCAAATTTTAAACTATGAATCGAAAATACATGCCGAAAAGGGTGCCGTTTATCGACTTAATATACAACAATACTATGGCTTTTTTGGTAAGAAATTAGTTGTTTTATTGTACGCATGATAACTGAAATATTCTAGGTGATTTGTTAGGAAGAGGTACACGGATGGTTCTGCTTTTAGATTACCTGTAAGCCTCGTATTCGATATCAGTTAATAAAAACGTGTCTCTCATCTTACTACATTACTACATTATTATTATTATTATTTTTTATTGGTTAATCTCCCTTTTTAGAGGGGTAAAAATCTGTCACGCGGGTCTTAACCAAGCGTGACAGCATTTAATAGTCGAAATATTTTTTTATGAGTACTATGGAGATAATGGTGAAGTCAAAAATTTCTTTGCTAGATGATATGATTTGAGAATAACTGCTTTTTGTATGAGTGTGAATTTTGGCATTTTTAACTGTTCCAGGTTGGTTTGGAGCGATTTTCTGTGGTGGAAATTACTATTCAACTTATTAGACCGATACGACTCTCCAATCTACAAACAGTTTTTAAAATTACATGTAGATTAGACAATAAGTTGCTTATTCAGTTTCGATCTCTTACGTGTTGTATATTTGTAATTGTGTTGTTCTTATAAATAAATGTTTTCTATTTTATTCTATATTAAAGAGTTTTTTTGTCTCCGGATTAGAGCAATTTCATTTAAGTAAGAATGCTTTATATAAAAATCGGTTCAGTGTTTCATAGTTTATCGATAACAAATCAACAAACTAATTTTTCCTCTTAATAGTATTAGTGTAGATGAACCCTTAAGGCTTTTGCCATGTATCGATTCTCTGGGCTGTGCCGCGCCCATTGGAACTGTACTCGTAGCTTTGTAAATATTGGTGCAATGGAAAAATTGGCTCTTCTACATATCGACTCATTTCTTATTTGATCACGTGGAGATAATACAAACACAGCTTCAAGGCCCACTGAGAGAATCCGAGCATAAGCACGGAGCAAGCTACAATAACAGCTACACCACGCCCATCGTTTTTTACTTAAAGAAGATACGCGCAGAAAAAGAAGTAAAGCTGCAGGGCAACCTACAGTGCAATAGACGTGGGCCTGCTCAGTACAATTGACCTCACTAATGACGCACGTCTCTTGCCCCACCTACCTTCTATTGTTCTGTTATAAAGCGCTTTCTTTGCGCAATATTCTATAAGATACTCATCACTGTTTTATAACTTTACCATGTACTTTTACTTTGCATCGTCATTCCTATCTTTCCCACAGGTGGGCACAGGCCTCCGGACTCATAGGAGAGCTTTTAGGGACCCGGGACTCATTAGTACTCGCATGACGGGATTCTGGTAAACCACTGGAAAAAAGAGGGTAGTGGAACTAATATGAAGGTTCATACGAGTTTTGATTGCTTCAGTTGACAGTTCAACGGGAAATAAATTCTAAATTCAAAAGACGTATGCGATACGAGGTAATCTGCAGCTAGCGTAGGTACATACTTAGCTCAACGAAATCTAAATAGATCGGAACAACGCAAAAACTGCACAAACATTCCAAATTGCACCGAATGGACTATCTTCTAATTTGGAATTCGGCGAAAAGAATGGGAGCCGACAACGAATACGTTCTCACTGAGCCCATCCGAATGCGGAGCCGTGAGCCAATTACTGCTTCGTACGTTCTTTCACTACTAATGTTTGAATGAAACTATCGCAGTCCTACTTTTCTTAGCTTGTTAATGGGTAAACAAACAGTAGCAGCCCGTAACCCTTATACCCATGCACGGAAGGTCGAATTTCGCGAGTTCGCACTATGAGTCGGGAAGCGCTTGAGGATCATTGCGCGCTTGTTGTAGCGTTCATTTCTAAGCGATGTGAAACTGGCTTCGATCCCAGTATGTATAGCGAGTTTTCAGATACAGGGAGAAATATTTGTTCGTGGTGCTATCCAAAAAGCAGTTCTAAAGACCTAACACAATAAGCGTGCCGCGAGGCGTAGGCGCCTATCTCCGTGAAGCCAGTGCATTTAGGAGTCGCTATAGCCGCTATATTCACCATATTCAAAAATGTTTAATGACATTTTAACAGTTTTGATAGTTTACTATATATAAAGAACTCTTTCACGTTCAAGCTACTGAATGGAAAGACTTCTGTAATTTATTATACATCAAACATTTTACATAAAACTTAGATTAACCTAAAACTAAAAATCTTAAAAAATAAATAAATATATAACATCATAATTAAAATATATAAAAGGAGTCCCTTTAGGCAAGGTTCCGAAGATACTGGCAGCGTTCCCCCTTTGAATTGCTAGACTAATTCTTTGTCCAAGGTAGCTGGCACAACAATATGCTATATGCTATGTCATGTAAATATTAGTAGGAGTACGCCCTAATGGTCAAACGCATTCCAGGTCTAAGAATATACCTGATAGATCAGCCCGCTTAGTTTTTGACGACCTACGTGGCGCAGCGCGCGCGCATTATAAAGTTGGAGGTCCTGGGTTCGATTCCCAGCTCGAGTCTGGTCTAGTGGGAGGCTTCGACCGTGGCTAGTTATCACCCTACCGACAAAGACGTATCGCCAAGTGATTAAGCGTTCCGGCACGATGTCGCGTAGAAACCAATTAGAAGCGTGGGTTTACCATACTCCTAACAGGTTAGTCCGCTTCCATACTAGACAGCAACATAACTTACCACTAGGTGAGATTGCCGTCAAGGGCTAACTTGTAGTGTATAAAATAAAAGTCTTACCTCTTAGGATATGGTTTAAATGGAACAGACTTATGTCTGATACGTAACGTTGTTTCGAGGCAGAAATAAGGCAAGTTCGCTTTATAGATCTAACCAAAGTCATAAATCGTAGAAATATAAAATTTAAACTAAAAGAATACCATCAGAAAATTATAATGTCGAAATACAATAATTAAGCTTTTAAATAACGTGTCATCAATATAAAAAACAATAAATAATTACTAACATTTTCTAAAGTAATAACACTTACAAGTTAACTTACTAATCAAATCAATATCTTAACATACTATTAAAACAAATAACTTATTAATCATACTAATTAACTTGCTAATAACATCTACTAAAATTAGCAAGCGGTGATAGCCTAGTGGTTAGGGCGTCAGCCTCCTAATCAGAGGTCGGCGGTTCGAATCCGGGCACGCACCTATAACTTTTCGGAGTTATGTGCGTTTTTAAAAAAAAAAAAAAATTATCACTTGCTTCAACGGTGAAGGAAAACATCGTGAGGAAACCTGCACGCCTGAGAGTTCTCCATAATGTTCTCAAAGGCGTGTGAAGTCTGCCAATCCGCACATGGCCAGCGTGGTGGATTATGGCCAAACCCTTCTCATATTGAGAGGAGACCCGTGCTCTGTAGTGAGCCAGTAATGGGTTGTTCATGATGATTATGACGATGAAAATTAGCAATATAATTCATGAATACCCTACTACGCCTAAATATTGAATTTTATTAAGTAAATTATCATCTTATACAGATTTAAAAATATTATCGAACATGTAGTGTGAGTGAGCGGCTAACGCACTTCGCCGCGGACCTAGAGGTTGAATTCTCTGTGCCGCACCGCACTACAACAAAATTATTATCTACCTACCTGCATTTATTAAAAAAAGTAATGAAAGCGTTTTTACTTATTACATTAAGTTTTAAAATAACCTATATTTAGATCAATGATATTAGTTTATAAGCAGTAGTTATTTAGCTTTCAAGTATTCTAACCACTAGATTAGCGTGTTACGTGTAAGTACCTAATGTAGGCTTTGGTGTGCGGACAAACTCAAGTTACGAGTTTATGATTGCACGTGATCATTATAAAAACCGTGTAAATGTTTAAAACTGTGTAAATCGTCTCACGCCTATACTAAATATTAATATAAATGATAAAGTTTTTTATATATTTCATTCATCATCATGATCAACCCATTGCCGGCTCACTACAGAGCGCGGGTCTCCTCTCAATATGAGAAGGGTTTGGCCATAATGTGCGGCTTGGCAGACTTCACACGCCTTTGGGAACATTATGGAGAACTCTCAGGCGTGCAGGTTTTCTCACGATGTTTTCCTACACCGTTGAAGCCAGTGATATTTTAATTTTTTTAAAACGCACATAACTCCGAAAAGTTGGAGGTGCGTACCCCCGACCTTTGATTAGGAGTCGGATGTCCTAACCACTAGGCTATCAGGGCTTCACATAATTAATTTCAATATTTCATTAATTATAACTAAACACAACAGTGGATCGAGTCGTACGTTTCGCGACGTTAGCGTGGTTGGGCTGTTTCCGTGAAACTCTGAACCGCCCTGCTGCGGGCGTACATTAATAACAGTCATTTTGATTCGTGTCAAAATCTCTATCGCCACACGCGAAAGCCTAATTTAGTCCAAAATTTTATTAAAATGAACGTACCATTAAAATAAATGTCTGTAAACATTAAATATTACAGAAAGTTAAAGGAAACCCGGCTAAGTTTGTGGTGGGCTTCTTCTTAGACCGGGGCGCGTTTGGAACCCTCATAGCTTTAGTTTTAAGTTAACGAATATAGTTATCACCATGAAATAACTACTATGTAAATTATTTACGCGCCAAAAGTGCCTTTTTAAGGACTATTTGAACAAAGATTGTTTTGAATTTTGAATTTGAAAGCGTAAATTTTTCTGGCGTTAATTAAAATATTATAATGTTTATTTCTCGCAAAGAAACCGCGTTAATGGAAATATCATATAATATTTTTTCCTATCGTTTATGATTAGGCTAGTTGCATAAGACAACCTTAAAACTCTTACATGTTTTACATGAGTTTTTCTACAAGGTAGGGTGATGTAAAATATAATTTTTCAAAAGACTTGTTAATATCATAAGGGTGCAGTCATTAAAATTTCCTTTCCGAACCGGTTACCAGAAATAAACAGACTTGACGTTTTTAAGTGGCAGTAAGTTGAGGCATCTTGAATTAAACTCCCGTTCATCACTTAAATTAATCGCAGTATTGTGGTATACATTTCTACACAAAACGCTCGCTCCTCAAGTACACGTCTCGTTCCTATTTTCCATTCCACTGATTCGAGAAAAGGTCAAGTACTCTTTTCTTCTTTAGTAGATCATTATTTATGCTAGCCGGCTAACGAACGGTCCGAGAGACCCTCGACTGATGTCAGGTGCACTCGCAGATACTGATAATGCATTTTATTGAAATGCGCGTTTAATTATGTGCGCATGAAGTGTATAGTAATTACCGAAATTGACAGTAATTGAGCCGTCAAACTGGGTGTCCATTAACGCCCGTAATCACTAATTATATAATCAAGTATCAATTATCCATTTCATGCATTAACACTCCTGACTCCATCGGGGATTATCGTTCGTTGTTATAAAAAAATTAAGTTGCACGTCGTTTTTTTTTATTGTACTACAGGTTAGCCCTCGACTATAATAATCTTACCCGGCGGTAAGTAATGATGCAGTCTAAGACGGCAGCGGCAGTAAATTTTAATCGATTTATACGCGATAGCGCACCGGAATGCTACCAGCCAAGACCGGACCATAGAAATTTCTGAAATTATAGAATCTCAAATCGTCCGTGCCGGGACCTTCCACTGCGAAGACCACAGCGCTCCAGTGCGCCGGGGAGTCGTCCAAACTTATTGATGTACCAATGAATAAGATCCGGTTGTTGCGAACATCCCACAGCTCAGATGAATTCTCTCACGAGACCTGTCCGTACCACCCATGCCTCGCGCAAACTTCACCCAAGGGCCGGGTCACAATGCCCGAGTGTACGATCAATTAAATCAATTGAATCCGAGATCCTTTTCAAAGATTCGAGTTTTTATGTGGTGCCATTCATTTTCTCCTCTTCACTGACGACAAGGAGGGTTTCTCACTATGTTATAATAATTTATCAGCCACTGCTAACCGTAAGTAGGGGCCGTTTATTTACTTCGAGTGACTGCAACGTCACTCGTAGCTAATTAACGACCGTTGTAAATTATACCGTTGGTTGGAGAAAATACTATTCAAATACATTTTGTCGCATATCGCAACGAACCGATAGACAATGACCAACACCCGTGTGTTGGTCATTGTCTATCGGTGTGACTGCAGATACGAGATTTTCAGTACCATGTCAACCCAAAATGTGTGTCTATTCCATCAGCACATTGTCAAACAACTGACACTGACATTCGCCCAATGCAACCCCCGTGACGCTGTGACTTCATTAGCGGGTAAATTTTCTTGTCCCGTTGTCGCTCCAGTAACATCGTTTAAAGGTTAACGCGATTTTCTTGTCTACATCTACACTAACTTCATCGCATTTTGCCCTTTGACGCGCTTTTAAACGCATCCTAAATTTCTGCCGGGGAATGTCATTCTCTAAACGTGTAAAGTTTTTAAATACATGAAGCTCTATTTTAAACAGTTGTTTTTGTTTCATGGTGGTTCATCTTTATGCCGTTCGTCCTCAAGAACGTGTGCATTCATTTTATATGTAGACGTGCACGTCTGTCGGACTTGACGTGGGGTGTGTATATCTTCATACAATATGTATAGATCGGGCCGCCCTCCTGACGCACCACGACTCACGACGCGGCGCGTTAGTCTGTTGTGAATCAAGTTAATTTATTTTTCACTAGCTGCGCCCCGCTGTTTTATCCGCGCAGTTCCTGTACCCGTGGGAATACAAGGATACAATAAAGCCTATTTTAATCGCCGACAATGTAGCTTATCATTGCTGAAAGAATTTTTAAAATCGGTTTAGAAGTCCAGACTTGAAAGCGTAGCAAACAAGCAAAAAAACTCGCATTGGATTTGGATTTTGTATTGATATATTTACTTAAGGCTAATCTCTAAACCTAATTATTTATTTAATAAACTATGTACGAGTCCATTATACATAATAACAAAATGGTACTACTTCCTAAGTATTTCTTTTATGGTGATTTAGATACCTTTTTTTATTTAAACACGTATCTGCTTTTACTATTCAATTTTTTCTTTAACTTAATTGTTCTCATATTTAGAGGTCATCCCAAATACGCGTCCACCTCCTTCCTTTCTAACAGTAATCAAATCAAAGCACCCCAAGGCCAGCTAATGAAATATACCTTACATACAGGATTCCGTTGGGCCCCACGATACAGAATTACTACTAGCTAAATTAGTATGGCTCCGAACGGATCTACTAAACTTTGTAAAGTTGTTTCTTGGCAAAATAATATTTTTCATTTTCATTTTTTTATATTTTTCTGTTTGCGTCTTCTTGCGCCTAAGCCGTAGCAATGCAATATTTTGAGTACTGTATTTGTACATTATAAAAAAAGAGGCTTGTTGCGAGTCGGGCTCGCACACGAAGTGTTCCGTACCACGGTGCAATGAGAAACTAACATAGTATTGGTAACACTACATAATATTGGCTTATTACTAATAAAGAGAAAACCGTACGAAAATATACACGTTTCTTGTATTCAATATTTTATTTCTATTATTTTTTGTTGAGCATTAATAAATCAGCTTTCTACCCGTTACGGTTTCTGAGGCGGAGAGCAAGCGTAGCCACCTCTGACTTAAGACAGTTAAAAAGAGACAACAATATGTGTTCGACCTAAGTCTGTCCCGTTTTAACATTGATTTTGGCTGAGCAATGTCAATGTACGGTCTACAGATCTCTGCCTGCGATACAGACCGCTCATAAACAGGGGAAAAATAGGGTTTTTTTTTCTTCGTTTTATGGCTTTACACACATTAGCCAATGTCAAGTTTATTATTTTATTAGTTCTCTCTTTTTATGGCTTTGCACAGATTAGCCAATGTCAAGTTTATAGCAATGTAGAAGTTAGGGAGAAATGGCGGGAAACTTCGCACTCTGCTGACGCGGCTCCCTCAAACCTTTACCAAAACTATACCTGTTAACCATTCAGAAAACTAGCCACTACACAAACGACACCAAAACTGTCCACGACACAACCAACACCAGTCCTTTTCAAAATTAGCCAACAAACATTAATTAAATAAAAGCGTGAAAAAACTCCCGCCTTTCTCCAAAAATAGGGTGTCTTTGGCATCCTACGGGTATGGAACCCTAAATAAGTGACTGTCCGACTTACGAAGACTTTAAGTGAACTATCAACGCATTGCTGAAACCACTTGAAGGATGGATACAAAAAATCTTTTATATAATGTAGGAGTCCGGCTAGAATGTTTTTCAGGTGGCAAAGCAAACCGGGGGGTGCGAAGTATATATGAAAATCTGTCAGTTTTAGTTACTTATCCCTAAAACGGCTGACTCAACGCGAGCGAAGTGAAAATCTGTTAATATAATTTGTATCCCAAAAGTTTTAGGAATGAAGATTTATTTTTATGTAGATATATTTTTGAATAAATAAAATAATATTAGCATTATAATTGGGTTCACAGTTTCAGAATCTCGTATCATATAAGGAAATCGGAGTACGAGTATCCATATAATTCAATCTCATAAAACCCTTTAATTTCATAATTCAGTTGTTATTTTATACAATAGCGGTGTTCATTAATATTCCGAAGCGTTATTCGCAGGAATTAATAACGCTATAGTATAAAATAACAAGTGAATAATAATGGTTTCGACAGATTTGCAATACGTAAATAATATCTAATTTCTCTTGCCCTCATTCTGTGGGGTCGGCACAACACGTCTTCTTCTTCCACTCACTTCTATCAGCCGTCACCTCACTAGCCACACCTCTTACCCGTATATCCTCTTTTACACAATCCATACTTCTTCCTCTACTCTTTTGTCCTTTCACGTTCATAGCACTAGCTGACGCCCGCGACTTCGTCTGCGTTGAGTTAGTGTGTTTGTTTCTCTTTCAATCACGAAGCAATAGATTACTAACCCGAATTACTTGAAATAATTACAGGATAAACATTAAAGTATCTCCTTTCAAAAAAAAAAAAGAATGAGTGAAATCGGATATTGATTCGTTGGTGGGAGAAGTTGTGGGAGGCGCCCGAGACGTGATGGCACAGGCGATGGATGGCACAGGCGGTGGCATGCGCGTGAGCTGCGCGCAGTACTGGACAGTACTTGGACATTGCAACATTACTTTATTTTTCTAAAATAAAAGACTTTTTCTAAAATAAAAGTAGCCTAAGTTACTCCTTATTACATCAGCTACCTGCCAATAAAAGGCCCGTAAAAATTGGTCCAGCCATTTCAGAGATTAGCCGGAACAAACAAACAGACAGACAGACAAAAATTGTAAAAAATGTTATTTTGGTGCATGTACCGTATACATATTCATATGCATGTAGTAAAAAACGGTTATTTCAATATTACAAACAGACACTCCAATTTTATTTATTTGTATAGAGATTATTTTGGTAACATCACTATCTATATCACTAGCAATACGTAAATAATATCTACATTTAAAATTATATCAACGGTAGATTTAGATATCACATACATGCGAATCCTTGCCGCCGGATGATGGCTCGCTTTGAGACTAATTCAAAAGTTAAGTGTTCCGGAAGTGAGCCATTTTCACAGCAGGCGGATGTTGCTTGTCGACTGCACTTTGAGCCTTAAGCAATGGTCTCACAAGAGTCGGCTAGTTTTATGGCGTTGATAGAATCGGAACGCTTTAAATGTACTGATCATCTGTTTGTCCAGTCCATAGTTTAATTTACAGACGCGAACCGTTAATATTACGGACACATGTCACTAAGTAAATAATGTAAAAAAGTTGTAGTTATGATGTTATATTTTTAAGATTTTTAGTTTTAGGTTCAATCCAAGGTTTATTAGACAATTTTTTTATTTTAATAATAAAAAAAACCCCACGAAAATGTGTGTATGAACGCTTTATAGGATGCCTGTTGCCTTAGTATAATAAGATTTGCACACTTAACTAACTTCACTAACGTTGAATCGCTTTCGAGTTTCGAAACACTATAACGTCAAATTAAGGTGGATATAAAAATATGTTAGATCCATTTTAATTTGACGTTATAACGTTTACGTTATACGTACGTTTAATTTGACGTCTAATCATAATTAGAGTCGCAGTTACCGTCCTAGTTATTTTTATTTTACACACTTGTGCTAGCATGAAAGTGTGGACGAATTTGTGTTTTAAAGCCAGGTACACAGGTTTCAACAAAACGAACCTGGAAGGTATCAGACAGAAGGGTTATGATAAATAATTATATGTAAAATCCAAGAAAAGTATAACCTAAATTATATTATGTTACTAGATGCTGAACGTGGACTTGGTCGCTACCCAAAATAAACGTTTTTTCGGCGGTATTTATAACTGATTTGCGCACTCACAAATCAGCAAAACGGACAATTGAACATATATCGGTTGAGGCATTAAAAATACCTTATATTATCTGACGCGATACAGACCTCAGGTGACTTCCTGCAGGCTACAGGCTCAATAGTAAAGACTCTATTACTTCGATATCGGAGTCGTTCGTCATGATACGATTTAAAAGAGACATCAAAATTGACGCGATATATGTCCCTCAATGGTGCCCTCTATCGCATATGGCACTTAGAATGTGCCTTATCACCTTACATTATTACAGTATAATAGCTACATACAGAAGGTATGTGCAGATTAGCGGTGATAATGTACTGGTACAAATTAACTTCTAAGACGTGTGTAGTGGCGAGCTGGCAGTGGTTTAATAGTAATGAAGTATATATTGCAATAATAAAGCTGAAGATTAGGTTTCTTTCTTTGAACTAGTTTACCTGACCCGGTTGATCGAGGTATATTATGTTATAGTCGATGTAATGTTGTGTGGCAATATTTACTTAGCTGTTTTGAAATATTATATAGTTACAACCCCGGCGACTTTCCTGACAGTTGTTAACTAGCGCCGTTATCCGATCTCCGTTCAAAATTTGCGACGAGTTTATCAAATGTCGTTGTCAAGTCACTTGCTGGAAATACTCGTGTTACTGTATCGCTCAGCAGGCTTCAAATAAAGCAATTGCCAGCGGAGCAGTACTGGGAGTACGGTGCGATATTGACTTATGAAGCGAGTTTAAAGCCTTAAGGCGCCCTTGTAATCCAAGCAAGTCTTAATTTTTAATTCGACCGAGATTCGTTGAAGTACTCTACTCTAATTAGCGCGGAAACAATGAACAATAACTTTCAATAACGACTACCCGAACCACTTCGACAAGCGCCATCTTGGAAAACAAATTCGTCCTTGAAAGTAATAAATGTGCCTCCCAAACACCAAATTTATGTTAGTGAGTCCTAAAAAGAATCGTTTGTAAACCATCACGGCTTAGAAATTTCTTCTAACGGATTACACCTATGTTCTTGCTTTTTGGGTTCACAGAATGTCGACGTCTCACAGATCGTTATATAAAACGACAAGGGTTTCGTTTGTCTAACGTTCTTCTGGCGTTTGTGCTTCCTGCCACGTATGGCATGCGTACCTTCAAGGCTGGAGTGAAAAGACATTTTATAGATAAACGCGCTCCAAACTAGACCACGTCATTGCTTTTCGTCAGGCATGATTGTCGTCTATTTTATGCATTCTTTTTCGGATTTAAATTTCGTTAACCTGATCTTTTGTAACACGGATCTATACCCACTCTATATTTGCATCTTTTCATTGTTTTCTAATAGAAATGTTTAATGTTACGCGGCATACAAGAATAAGTGTAGTGTATCTGGATACAAGCGGCCCAAGACCGTGGCCATTGGAACTGCCTACAAAAGACCTATGTCTAGCAGTGGACGTCTATCGGTTGAATGACCTGGACATAGGGTCCAGCAGTGGACGTCTATCGGTTGAACTGACAATGATGATGATGATCTGTGGAGTGGCCCGCCTCGGCGGACGCCCTGGATGTTTTGTTTTGTTACGCTTGGTTTAATTTTCTGGCGTTGGAAAGGACACCCACAGAAGATTCATTTGCTTTCCAGCCTCTTTCTCTGGCTTGGAGCTCTCCGCAGTTTAGGTATGAAGCTACAAGCGGCGGGCCTCGTTAAAGAGGTTCAATTCAGAGGGCCGCCGCACACCGCGTCTCAATACTCACACGTTGCGAGTCGCGTCGTTCGATCGTTCACACTTTTACTAGACCAGTTATATCATAAAGGGACAGCTTACTATGTTTACTTTACATACAAATCCAATCTAGCTGGCTTATATGGCAAATCAAGGTAATTGAAAACCCACATTAAGATTTTTTAGTGGCTGCAAATAGACAATTTTGCTCACATCGTAGGCGATTCCAGATTTGATACACATGTACCTTCCACGTTACAAAGTACACACTTATTATGGTGTAGGCATATCTTCTTAAGTTTTTTTTTTCGGACTGTCTATTTAGCTGTACAAACCCTATTGGTTGCCACAGCGTAACCGGGCTGTTTGGCGAGCTTTGGAAAGAAGCGAAGAAGAAATTTTGAGCCCTAGGGCTCGAAGAAACTAAGGGAAATACTGCATAAGGGCGCCTCCTTTGAGGCCGAACCTCGGCTTAGGCGACGTTTGGTATAACGGTCGGGTCGGACGGTGAGTGGTCCGTACGTCTCCGAGGCCGTGGATGGAGCCCACGTCCGGATGACGTAAGATAGCGGGGACCTCGTCTTCGCCGGCGAAGACGGTGTGTGTTAAGTCGAAGTACATCTATGTTCGAACTAGGTCATCTAAAGCGGCCCACGCGGGATGTATTCTTAACAGATTTCTTTCCTTCTGGAGCGTTCATTAAAATAAAACTCCAAGGAGATAATTCCATATGAGTAAACTTTGTAAACATCTTTGTGGCTGTGATACATTTCCTGACGTTATTGAATTTAAAAGCTTTCACATACAGTCGGGCATCACGAAACTGAATAGAGGCACGCTTTTATATTTCTTGAAGTGTTTTTAGAGGAGTATTTTTTTTCCTCTACAACCTTTTAAATCCAATTGCCTTTTTTAAAGAGTGGGAATGGTAGTTCTGAAACCCATTCCATGTACGGCCGGTCAGTCGGTAAACCTTTTGTTAACAAATAAAACTTCGAGGCATCCTTTATAGAATGACACAAATATGAGTGTGTTAAATACAACACTAAAGCTGTGAATGTCCCACTAAACGGATAGTTACTAGTTTCATTGATCAACCCATTACCGGCTCACTACAGAGCACGGGTCTCCTCTCAACATGAGAAGGGTTTGGCCATGGTCCACCACGCTGGCCATGTGCGGATTGAGAACATTATAGAGAACTCTCAGGCGTGCAGGTTTCCTCACGATGTTTTCCTTCACCGTTGAATCAAGTTTTTTTTTTTTAACGCACATAACTCCTCCGAAAAGTTAGAGGTGCGTGCCCGGATTCGAATCGCCGACCTCTGATTAGAAGGCTGATGCCCTAACCACTAGGCTATCACCGCTTCAGTACTACTACAGTTTACGGAACCCTGAAGAGGAGGAATTTACAATATCAATTTCGTTTAAAATATTACAGTATAGCTACCATAATATTCCTTCAGCGTAGAAACTGAAAAGAATTTAATTATTTATAGACGGAAGAACGGCTTATAGAAATCTCGTCGCTGCCTTCATAGAATTTATGATTCGCAAAAAGCCGATACGCTCGGCACGGCAATTTATATAAATCAGCGGTGCAATGGTGTCAGATATTGTTGACCTTTGACCCGTAAACGTAAAAAGTAAACGTCTCATTTGCAGCACACCTCATTGGATAAAATAGCTACGAATTTCACGCTTATTGGACTACTCCGTATTTCATTATTTTAGTGTCTAATCGAGTTTACTCGATAAGTTCCGTGCGTTAACACGCTTGCCCTTAAAATACGAGTATGATTAGTTAATTATTACTACTAACACGGTAGGTATTGGGTAATTTATGAATATTAAAGGTAACTATTAAAAGAAGGGCGTCAATTCGATATTTTGCTCCTTGTTGTGAAATCCGAACCGATTTAGAATCAACGTGCTCTATATAAAAAATACTTTGTTTTCGGTACAAAAATATGCAACGACTCACATAATATGGAGCTATGGATTTTAACAAGATTAATATCAAAAGTTGTCTGCCATTCGCCGTATAACATTTGCAGACTGACACCGTTAATTAATCTAAACACTGTAAACGCCCAATTCGACTCGGCTGGAATTTTGTATATTAGCTAACGTTTTACATTTCAAATTGGTTTGACGTTAAATTAACAACCTGAGCAGAGCTTATTTGTAATGGTTTTTCCCAGCGGGATTTTCCAGGATAAAAATGTCTTTTGTCCGCAGAATCTCCAAGATGTAAGCTGTAAACATCTGTATTTTGAGGCTAGATTTTTTTCACACACTCGAATCCGCGCCTTAGCCTTATATAGCCTTAGAGAAGCTTCCTCGAGCCCTAGCTTTTGATCAACGTTTCTGATACGAACCGCTAAGGTGTGGAACTGTTAGACGGGTTATCTAGATTTCGGTTTTAAAAAAAGAATTTCCGAGTCGTATATTAATTGTATATATTATTGTATATTAAATCAATTTATATATTAATGATGGATTGACACTGATACTGATTTATGACAAATGATAACCACGGATTAGCCATGTAGCGGCTTTGACGGTCTGGATACGACTGACTGTTTCGGGACCTCTCATGGAGATGGTCAAGTGTGTGGGTGCTGACATAGCATAACGTGTCAGCACTATTCCATGCAGACAAAGGGTGTAACAGAACGCTCTTCCAGCATCTGTGTTACCAGCTACGTGTAACCTCAGTACCTTGACCAGAGTGAATAGGCATTTTCTAAGCACGCTCGCTCCAATCTAGACCTCTTCAGTGCTTTACAGTATTGATTGTCGTCAAGCGCAAACCTATCTCAAAATGCCAAAAAAAAACCGTAGCTTCATTTGTATGCTCGCAGTAACGACGTTGAAACCTGAAAACGGTCAGAATAAAAAAAACTTAAAAATTAATAAACTCACAGTTGAGGCCGATGTCGTGGTAGGTGAGGATGGCGGGCTTGGCGCGGTCGCCGCGCAGCGCCACCATGATGTCCCCGCGGTCGGTGTGCACGTAGTGCTCCTGGCACGCGCTCTCCGCGCCCTCCACCCGCAGCGAGCTCGGGAACTGCAGCTGGATGCTCTTCAGCTCGATGTCGTCCATCGACTCGATCGGGAGCACGCTGTTGGCGGACATCCATACTTTACTCATATTATTTATGCGCAGGTTGTTTGTTCATTTCTTCAATCATGATTGTAAGCTTATTCCATTTTTGAGTTTGAAGATCTATGTTAGAGGGTTGCCAAGCGACGGGAAAAGATGGATGGATTTTATAATTGGGATTGGAAAAATTGGAAAATATAATGTGTTAACCGGTGTATTTGAATATTATTTAAAGATCCTATTATAGTATGTCATGAAGACCCAGTTAAAGGATAACCTTTAACTGGGTCGTCATGATATACCCGTTTGCTATTAAATTACTCAGCAGCAAAATTATTTTTTTATGACTTTAGGTGTGATCCCATTGCTACAGCGTATCAGGCAGGTTGACGAGCATCGAAATAAAGCTCATTCAGAAGATTTCTGAGCCCTAAGAACGACGGATGACATCATAAAACGGTTCAATATCAGAAGACGCTGTTTTTGCGTTGATTGTGTAGGTGTGTTGTCATCTGATCGTCAGGGTAGTAAAGGATAGTTTTACGGAGACGAGAGCTTAGGTCGGAAGTGTTAAAGGAAGCCGCAGCTATGGGAGGGTTGGGATGTCGGATAGTTTTCGAGAAATAGCTTTTCACGAGTTTCTCTAAGTGTTGAGCGATAGTATCGATCAAGCGGCCGCACCGACTAGATTACGGCTATGTACGGCGCGGAGACGGCTAGATTTGATTTGTGATGATAAATTATAAACTTAGGTTTTTTTTAAATTTATTGTTCAACATATTTTAATACAAATACATATTAATTGTAAATCCAACCGCCCTCCAGAAACTTTACGTTTATGGGAAGGACGGCGAGTTCACCTTAATAATATACTAACTATTATAGTTTTAAAACTATGAATAATTAATCTATATATATAAAAGCGAAATACCACTGACTGACTGACTGACTGACTGACTGATGATCACGATATCTCAGGAACTATAAAACATACGATCTTTAAATTTGGAAGGTAGATTCCTTTTATGAAGTAGAGGTCAGCTAAGAAACGGTTTTGAAAAAATCTACCCCTAAGGGGTAGAAATGGGGGTTGCAAGTTTGTATGAAATTCCTATATTTTTGAAGTTAGAGACATGAAAATTGGCAAATAAGTTTTTTATTATAAATGATAAAGATCTGTATAATCAATGTTACGAAAATCTACCCCAAGGGGGGTGAAATGGGGGTGGGGCGTTTTCATGAGGATTTTATGTTTTCGAAGTTAGGGACATGAAAATTGGCATTTAGGTAATTTGTTTTAAATAATAAAAACCTGTATACGCAATATTACAAAAATCCACCCCTAAGGGGTAGAAATGGGGGTTGGAAGTTTGTATGAAAGTCCTATATTTTTGAAGTTAGAGACATGAAAGTTGGCAACTCAGTTGTTAATTATAAATAATAAAGATCTGTATGATCAATAATGCGAAAATTTACTCCAAGGGGGGTGAAATGGGGGTAGGAAGTTTTCATGAGGATTCTAAGTTTTTGAAGTTAGGGACATGAAAATTGGCATTTAGGTAATTTGTTTTAAATAATAAAAACCTGTATACGCAATATTACAAAAATCCACCCCTAAGGGGTAGAAATGGGGGTTGGAAGTTTGTATGAAAGTCCTTTATTTTTGAAGTTAAAGACATGAAAATTGGCAATTAAGTTTTTAATTATAAATGATAAATATCTGTGTGATCAATAATGCGAAAATATACTCCAAGGGGGGTGAAATGGGGGTAGGAAGTTTTCATGAGGATTCTAAGTTTTTGAAGTTAGGGACATGAGAATTGGCATTTAGGTAATTTGTTTTAAATAATAAAAACCTGTATACGCAATATTACAAAAATCCACCCCTAAGGGGTACAAATGGGGGTTGGAAGTTTGTATGAAAGTCCTATATTTTTAAAGTTAAAGACATGAAAATTGGCAATTAAGTTTTTAATTATAAATGATAAATATCTGTATAACCAATGTTACCAAAATCTACTCCAAGGGGTTTGAAATGGGGGTTGGAAGTTTGTATGAAAGTCCTATATTTTTGAAGTTAGAGAGATGAAAGTTGGCAACTAAGTTGTTAATTATAAATAATAAAGATCTGTATCAATCAATGTTACGAAAATATACCCCCAAGAGGGTAAAATGAGGGTTGGAAGTTTTCATCAGGATTCGAGGTTATGGACATGAAAATTGGCATTTAGGTTATTCGGTTTAAATAATAAAAACCTGTATATGCGCAATATTACAAAAATCCATCCTAAAAGGGGTGTGAGGGGTGAGGGGTTGGAAGGTTACATGTAAGTTCTGAGTTTTTGGAATTAGAGAAATGAAGAAATCTTTGAATCCACTGAAATACTTTGTACTAAGAAATCCTTACTGTCCAGACAAAATCATAGTAATATTATAAATGCGAATGTGTGTTTGTTTGTCCTTCAATCACATCGCAACAAAGCAATGGATCGACGTGATTTTTGAAAGTATAGTTGAGGACCTGGAGAGTGACATAGGAGAGTTCCCGTAGGAATTTTTACAACTTATTCTGACTGAATTTTAAAAACTTATTCCACGCGGACGAAGTCGCGGGCGCCAGCTAGTAATTATATATGTGATAAAAAATGAATTTTAATTTTTTTATAAATATATGCTTTCCAACTTCAGGAAATTATAAGGAGGTCGGAAGATCCTAAGGAATTTTTGGTGGCATGTATTAGGCAGCTCCTGCTACAAACGCGCTTAGTTATTAAGTTTAAGTAATTATTAATAAACGTATATCTTCTTATGCGCAAACCGCAACGACCCCTTATATTTTATTATGTTTGATTGATATTTCTAAAGTGCTTATCTTTATATAAAGTGAATAAATTAATTTAGATTTTCTTGCTTAAATAATTATTTCCGAACTAGCGGAATTTGGCACATAGATAGCTCGCAGTCCACGACGGACATAGGATACCAATTATCGCATAAAAAAACACCATAGCAACTACATTTACTTTGATTCACATTAATTTTATTTTTATTACAGCAGTAGAAAATTCTGTTAATTTTTTTTTTATATATACATAAGATAGCTCTTGACGACATCTAACCTGATGGAAAGTGATGATGCGGTCTAAGATGGTAGCGGGCTAACTTGTTAGGGGTATGGTAAACCCATACTCCTAATTGGTTTCTACACGACAGCGTGCCGGAACAGTTAGTTAGTTGTCTATTATTACAGTTCATGAGATTCAATTCAAAAACAAACTGATGGACAGATTTAGATTTAGGGAGATTTAGGGAGTCCTGATGGCATCCTTTGTGAACGGATGTTTGAAAAGCTGGCAGTATGTGATCTCATTGCTTAAGTGGCTAGTGTGTTGAATCACGGCGTGATGTCAGAACAATAAGAACTACCCAGTGCCAGCTCCGAGCTACAAACTTGCATCGTCCAGACGTTAAGCGAAATTAATTAACCATGACAGTTCGAGCTACCGATGTGTTTACAAGACGTCATGGCGTGACGTGTAAATTATCCAATGAAGGTGCGTTGTCGTGAAGCGTCCTAATTCCAAAATGGCTCGTAAGTTGCAAGTGGCCTACATTCGGCTGGCAGGTTGATTGCTGCGGCTGTGCCGTGCTCGAAACTTCTTCATTGGATAACTAGCGCGTGCCCGCATCTACGTCCGCTTTCCATTTCCGATGTGACGAAATTTCATACCTTTAATGCACTTCTTGATGACTAGTGGTGAAGACTTGACTTTACTTTCTGGAAAGCATCTAAATCTGTTCTGGCATTTAGATGAAACTGTGATAGCCTAGTGGTAGCGTCAGCCTCCTAATCAGAGGTCGGCGGTTCGAATCCGTGCACGCACCTCTAACTTTTCGGAGTTATGTGCGTTTTTAAACAAATAAAATATCACTTGCTTCAACGGTGAAGGAAAACATCGTGAGGAAACCTGCACGCCTGAGAGTTCTCCATAATGTTCTCAAAGGGGTGTGGTCTGCCAATCCGCATATGGCCAGCGTGGTGGACTATGGCCAAACCCTTCTCATATTGAGAGGAGACCCGTGCTCTGTAGTGAGCCGGTAATGGGTTGATCATGATGATGATGATGATGATGATGATGATGATTTAGATGTAATAGTATAATAAATGAAACTCAATAGAAGAACTGAAAAACGTGTTTTAAGGAGCACTCCGGAGCTTTAAGTAGTCGTGTACTAATAGGTACATCAGCCATCGATTGAGTCCAACTGAAACTCAATCTGTATGGTAATAAGTATTGAATGGTTTGCGGCTTTAGCGAATACCTATAAATACTACCTTCCCCGCCCTGATCCGCCCCGCACGGATGGCCTTGCATATAAATTGAACTAGCAAGGAAAGGCTTTACAGAGTGACTTTTGAGATTCATATCTCAGAAACAGACGGACGAGCACTTCTGAACTTTACTTTATGGTTAAGATTTCCACAGTGCAAATGGCACATTTGGTGTCTATTTACTAAGTTGAGTCGACCACAGCGCAGCGGGGTGGCATCGATGGGCCCGACCTCCATAAAGCGGGTCGCAGCTCCTTCTAGTTAAAATTATCCTTCAACTTCAAAAAAATATCTCAAAACTAGTTTGAGGTAATTGAGTTAAACTATGTCCGATTCAACTCGATATAAATTTATTAAACTATACTCGAACATTTCTCTCGAATTATTACTATAACTCTAGGCAAACTCGTTATTAGATTTAAACTGAGTTAGTATCGACATGAAGCGCGCTCGTTCATGTCACTACAATTAAGAAAAAAAATTATTATATCAGACCACTTATATTCATTGGACTATCAATAGGGAATTGTTGCGAATCTTACTTTGAGCGTCTACATAATATATTCATACTGACTGCGTGCTTCACCATAACTTGGATGGTTTGGTAAATGGGTTGCATTTATTTTAATCATTTGTCACGCACTTTTACAAGAAGGGTACGTCTGCGAATTGTGGTCGTAATGACGATTTCATTTTCATTTTACATGTGACTTATTTTCATTCTTGCAGGAATACGTCAATTTTTTTTGATATTGAGTTTGTGGTATGATGTAACCGATGGAGCCGGATTAAAAATATTTTACACTAGCAAATATAATTTACATTCATGTCTTTAGCATGGAATTCCGGTGTTTGTTTGATTACCAATTGTATGAATTTGATTTTTTTCTTGCTACCATTTTGACTTATATTTTAAAAAATAACTCGCTTTCTCTGCTAATGGCAGGAAATGGGCTCGCACGTTTCATTTGTTGAAGAGGACCCACCGAGACGTTTCTCGCTACTTACGCTCTCGATTAGCTTTTGTAAGGCGGTGAGATTGATAATGAGCGTACGATAAAAGTAAATTTTATATAATAATTGGAACGAAATTCCTTATCGCGCGTTGTGAATGAGGCCTAGACGGATAAAATTCTTACGAAAAGTTGTCACGACACTTTTTGTTATTGTAAGCTGTGCGGCGTCGCATGTTTCTCTGTCTGTCTCTCTCTCTCTTATAGAAAGCAAGCCATATATTTTCATTTCTATTTCGCATTGAACAGTGTGGTGTCGCGACGATTATTTTTGTTGAGTGTATACAGATTTTTGTAAATAACAAATAATAAAAAATAATAATAATAATGAATCCTGACAGTGTTTCTGCACAAGTTCCGGATATTGCTGATGGAGTACAAAATTGAGCCTACTAATTAAGTTTATATAACATAATATTTGTTAATAATAAAAAAAAATATTATTATAACTTAAATAAAATAAAATTTTATTACAATTCCTTCACTAATTAATCGAAAGGAACTTCGTTCCATCCGGGTGTCCCTTGACACCTCTCAAGTTTTTATTTTTTTGTTATAATGCTATATGTTTTTAGGGAAATGGCAAAAAGGTTAGTCGACATCACAGGAGACCGAAGTTCTGCCAGCTGCCTCGGACAAAGAATTAGTCTAGCTATTCAAAGGGGGAACGCTGCCCGTATCTTCGGAACCTTGCCTAAAGAATCCTTGCAAATAATATATTTTTTAAGGATTTTAGTTTTAGGTTAATCAAAGGTTTATTTTGAGTCATAAAGTTGTATTGTTTATTGTGCAATTCGATCATGATGTGACATTGTTTTCATACATCACTTCATAAACAAAAATGTCTATCTACAAGTTCACCGACTGAAAATCTAATTACGAGCCTTGGTACCGACTGGAGGTAAACGACACATCGCATTCTGCGATGAACTTGCAATCCGATCCAGTATTCAACTGCATTAGATTACACAACAGTACCTATAAAGCTATTAAACATATTTTTATAAATGACATGGCCGGCATGTATATGGAGCTGTGTCCTCATTAAAATATTCATGTTCATTAATATACAGTATTAAAACGTATTAATATTAAAACGTGTTAACATCCGTTTAAAATTCAAATTCAAATAATCTTTATTCAAATAGTCCTTTAAAAGGCACTTTTGACGCGTCAATAATTTACATAGTAGTTATTTGATGGTGATAACTATATTCGTAAACTTAAAACTAAAGCTATGAGGGTTCCAAACGCGCCCCGGTCTAAGAAGCCCACATCAAACTTAGCCGGTTTTTTTTGTTATCACCATCTCACATAATCAATAATAAATTATAGTACCTATGGAGATAGAGCAATTCACACCCAAGCTTTTTTATCATTTAAATAATCCTTAATATCGTAATATGATTTTTCTGCAAGCTTTCGTTTTATAAAAACTTTGAACTTATTGATAGATATTTCCAAAATATCAATAGGTAATTTAGTATAATTTATTAGTTTTATTGTATTTATTAATAGATCAGAGTCCAAGCAAGAGATCGTATAATAGAGAGCAAAAAAGTGCGCCTAAATATTTTGATGACATAATATTCCTGAACAATACGCTATGAAAACAATTATATCAGGAATAATATAAAAAAATGGTTACATGTGGAAGAAATATCGATATTTTTTATTATATGACCTCCGTAGCGCAGTCTGTTGCATTATAAAGTTGGAGGTTCTGGGTTCGATTCCCGGCTCGAGCCTGGTCTGGTGGTCCTAACGACAAAGACATGTCGCCAAGTGATTTAGCTTTCCGGCACGATGTCGCGTAGAAACCAATAAGGAGTATGGGTTTACCATACCCCAAACTGCCCGCTACCATCTTAGACAGCATCATCCACCATACCACCAGGTGAGATAGCCGTCAAGGGCTAACTTGTAGAGTATAAAAGTAAAAAGATTATTAGGGCAGAATCTCGGCATCACCACCATTTTCTTTGTATCTGTTTTTTTATTTCTTTTGATGTTTATTATCAGAATCTGAACAAATGTTTCCGCGGGTCATTAATAAACCCATGGACTGGGCATAGACTGGACTAAGAGCAACCATGAATGGGGGTTGTAACATTATCGTCATTAAATATTATTTATCTTAACCGCCATTTTTTTCTATTTCAAAGGATTCCACTCACGACGGCCCATCCCTCCAAAATACATAGGAGATCAGACAAAGTTTAATGTGGTCGTTATGCTATCGCCACTTCACATTGCCATTTAAAAGTTAAAAGTATTTAAGAGCAACCTAGTCAGAGTGAAATAAAGGCTATGGCTATGTGAAACGATTTCACATAGTCATGATGAGTCTTACATGAAATGCGTAATTACTGCGTGTTAACAATTACCGATATAGCTAGGCACGCATCTAAACTAAGAACTCTGCTAGCTTTACTCATACGGAGTGTTATTTAAAACGCAAGTAATCCGTTGACGTTGCACCCATTAGCATATAAAAATTGAAGTCGATTTAATTTTAAATCCTATTTCCTATATGTAAAGCGTACTTTCAGTTTAAAGTGGGGTCATAAGTAGTGGGTAGGTAGGGGTAATAGGGGTAGTAGGGGTAGATGTTCACAAATTGAAAGCGCTGTCCCCGCCGCCGGTCCTGGCGCAGCGCCAACAAGCGCGGTCGATCGCGCCGCGGAAGCGTGCCACGGGGCACCCGCCCCGGCCGGGCCAGCGCGGAGCTCCACTGATACCTTATACAACATTTAACCCTTTTTACCATACGAATAGAAATTATATTTTTATACAAGTCTTTTGGCAATCGTAAGATTTTCCCTGGATTTCCGAACATACCATACCTTCAAGTCATGCATTCGAACGCGATAATAACCGTTAAAGTATGCTCACCCAGATCAGGGCATCGTACCGGTCTTAAAGCTCTTCAAAACCCTCCCTCCTATAAAAGGCATGTTCCCAGTAGTAGGAGTTTAACAGGCTAGCTGACCGATGCCGATAATGCAAAAGGCACCAGACATAACGGATTAACTGCCATACAACAAGTTCAATTCCAGTGCCATTCAACCAGCAAAGCTCGAATAGCAACGTATGCAATACTAGTATATATCTCAATGGCGCGTGGAGAACGCAGCATGGGCTCAGCAACCCGCACGGATTGATCATGGGTTATTTAAAGCACGTCATATAGTTAGGCACAATCATGGCATGTGGAAATGCCTGTGTCATGCCAAGCAGTGAACGAGTGAATGGCTTATAGATTAGCTAGTAATCGTAATGGTTACGACTAAAACTCGAAAGGTCGCCGATACAAACCCCAGCTTTAGAGCTACGCCGTAGTGAAGCTTTTACGTTTGTTGTAGTTGGAAATTATAAGTCATACTTAACCGGCATGCATATAGTCGAGGTGGTCAGTACTAAGAGAAGTAATAATAATGTTGAACCAGAAACGCTAAGAACAATTGTTATTCTTTAGTTGGTAATGCATAAGAACCATTAAACTGAACTTCAAAATACTGATCACGCAGAGTTTCAGTCATTCTTTCGAAGTCTAAATGATATTTATATATATGTATAACTATCATAAGCGGTGATAGCCTAGTGGTTAGGGCGTCAGCCTCTTAATCAGAGAACGGCGGTTCGAATCCGGGCACGCACCTTTTAACTATACGGAGTTACGTGCGTTTTTAAAAAATTAAAATATCAATTGTTCAACGTTGAAGGAAAACATCGTGAGGAAACCTGCACACCTGAGAGTTCTCCGTCATGTTCTCAAAGGCGTGTGAAGTCTGCCAATCCGCACATGGCCAGCGTGGTGGACTATGGCCAAACCCTTCTCATATTGAGAGGAGACCCGTGTTCTGTAGTGAGCCGGTAATGGGTTGATCATGATGATGATGATGATAACTATCATAATATATGTAAAATAAAAATAGGTTTTCGAGAAGCTTTTTCATATCATCTTTTTAAAATTCTCAGCATCGATCTTTATAAATATCATCGCCGCTACGGTAACCCTGCACACGGTATCGATAAAGCACGAACCATCCGTCAATCCATTACCTACTTCGTTAAGCCGACAACAGCCATTTTGGTAGACAATGTCGCTATTAAGTCGTTTTGTCGAACTAGCCACTTAGAACGGAAATACCACAGAATTTACTTGGAAATCTAGTCTGATTTACGTCATGTCGTCTTCGAAATCGTTTATCCATTTGTTTTAAAGGCCTTTATGTCCATCGGACTAGTATTTTCGAGTTAGTTGGTTTGGTGTTAAATATTATTCCATTTGCAACTATGGACTCCGACGAAAATTCGAGTTATATCCGATCATTCGTCTTAACGTGGGAACCGTGCGTTTTCTGTACGCAATATTAACAACTTATTGATCAAACAACTATTTTCCTCGTGGCTATGATCTGATCCAAATTAATACTGGCAAATTAAAAAAATTGCAATAATATACGTATATTTGCGGCTAAATCATAAAAACAAAGACTAGGCTAACTGTACCGGAAGGACTGAGTGACGAAATATCTAAATCTAGAGAGAAGCCTGCATAAAATAATCGTTAACTATTTTGTTTGAGTTTATAAAGATTGCTGGGCGGCGATCGTTTTAGCGGGTCCAAGACCTCTGACCGGTGATGGTTATATCGGGCATTTATGTTTTATAAATTGGCTAAGGTTACGTACCCCAGCGACAGTGCGGCGACGCATTCGACATCACCTACCCGCACTACATAGTTTAATACGTTACACGTGACACATGTGCCCTTAGTCTACGTTTTCAGATGAATCTGGTATTACAGTAACGTACAGTTGTCGAAGTTTGTTCCATGTAGCTCGAATCTATTTCGACACCATGCCGCGGCGGGTGTTTCTGGCCGATACGAGTCATGGCCTACGTACGCGGTTATTATTTTACGAGCATTCTCGTAAAGAGTACGAGTGAGTGCTTGTATGAATGTAATGGAATCTTTCAACAGAAGTATAACAAGCCGTTGCCCGCAACATCGTCCGCTTGTACATTGTTAAAATTCATGCGATAACTAATAAAATATAAAGGTATCCCAAAGTCTCTAACTATCATCATCATCATTTCAACCGATAGACGTCCACTGCTGGACATAGGTCTTTTGTAGGGAGTTCCAATGGCCACGATCTTGGGCCGCTTGTATCCAGCGGCTCCCTGCGATTCGTTTGATGTCGTCTGTCCACCTTGTTGGGGGTCGACCAACGCTACGTTTACCGGCGCGTGGTCGCCATTTCAGATCTCTTCCGGAGATTCTTGACACCCCCTGCCCCGCCGTTACCATAACCGCTGTCAGAGCCAGGGATAGCGGGGCTGCCGGGGAATAGGGGCTGTGGCTTTTTTGTCTCTACCATTCAAAGAAATGCTATATATAAAATAAATACATATAATACAGATAATTAATCATTAAATAAATTTCATGGGTTTTAACACCTATCTCATACATACAGATAACATATAGATTTTATGTGTACATATAATTTAATATTCTGTGTCCTTGTATGTTAATGTTTTTAACAACTTGAATAATGTCTGAATCTTACCTACTTTCAGGTTTGTAGACATAGTAGTAAAAAAATCAGCACAAACCGTCATCCTTTATTTAACGTTATTGGTGAGTTTCAAAAACTGAGACAAACGTATTGTTATTTATAATTAACAACCTAATTGCCGATTTCTGCGATAAACTTCCAATCCTCAAAAGTAAATTTGGATAAAATTTTTCATAACAACTGTCTACACTTTAAAAGGATTTTGTAAACTAAACATCAGGTTTATAGAATTCGAAAAACGATTTATTTCGATTTTTACGAACTATAATTATTCAGTATATATTTCTGAAAATCCTGAGTACTTTTATCCTAGATATGTATTTATTTATACGAGGGATTTATGAAAACTTAATACTTAATTATGGCATTAGTATAGTCGGCAAAACAACACAAAGTGAAGTTACTGGTATGACACTTCTCTATTTTCTCTTGGTATTAATTATATTATCTGGTTTTGTTTGTTTAAAAATACACACTCAAAGAAATTCACACATTTCAAAAAAAATTATACTCCATCTATTACGATTCGGTGATAGCCTAGTGGTTAGGGCGTCAGCCTCCTAGTCAGAGGTCGGCGGTTCGAATCCGGGCACGCACCTCTAACTTTTCGGAGTTATATGCGTTTTAAAAAAAATTTAAATATCACTTGCTTCAACGGTGAAGGAAAACATCGTGAGGAAACCTGCACGCCTGAGAGTTCTCCATAATGTTCTCAAAGGCGTGTGAAGTCTGCCAATCCGCACATGGCCAGCGTGGTGGACTATGGCCAAACCCTTCTCATATTGAGAGGAGACCCGTGCTCTGTAGTGAGCCAGTAATGGGTTGTTCATGATGATGATTACGATTCGAGATAAACGGACACACTTAAGGACAGCGGAGGCATAAAAATAAGGTCTCGTTGGTAACCTCAGCTGTACGGCCGTATCAAAATACGGAACTTTTTTATTTTTAGTTTCTCTACTGTAAACACTCGAGTTCAGACTCAGAAGGAAATAGTAATGCGAAATCAGGCCGTGGAAAATACTAAATACTAGAGAATGCCCAATGTAGGGCACATGGGAAAATGTGCACACGGTACGATATAAATGTACGGGTGAATTCTTTTGTTACAGCGTGACCCCATTTCAAATAGTTACGGATCAACGCTTTTAAGGTCCCGCCTAAGAGAATTTATTTTAAAATCTATTGCGAACAAATACTTTGCAATGTTATTATAGTTTCGCTGCTAAATGGGTCACAAGTTCTGTGGATAATGCTGAAATTTATTTAAAAGATCAAACAACTTTGTGAAAACATAAATTCTAAACAAAATTTCATCTCTTCTGCTAGGACAATGTTTGCTATTAAAAATATAACTTCAACAGTAAATTTTTAATTATGTACAAAAATCAGTCTATAAATTGAAGCTCACTATTTATAGGGCAACACCGAGACGACTAGAAGTGCAATAGAGAAACAAGAGCAATTAAGATCAAAGAAATCTTTTAATTGAAACTCGAAAGTGAAAAAGCATTCTTCTCCTATAACCTTTTAACTTCAAAGGTTTAGTTAGTTGCCTTTTGTTCAAAGGAAATAAAAAAAACGCAGACTTTCTTGTAAAAACGAGTAAGCAGCGTGCTTTGCATACTTAAGGAGTTTTTACTGCAAACAAATAAGGGTACCTTTCGTTAATGAAAATTCTAGAAAATAAACTATACAACTACTGCACTTACTTGACGCGGGGTATGCTTTGTGTTACTTAAACTGACAGATAATGAGTGACTGGGAAATGCGAAGCGGAAGATTAATAAGTAACTTTACTTTGTAAGATGGTGCATCTGCGTCACCGATTATGAACAAAATAGTGTGTTGTTGGTAAGTCCTCCAAATATCAAGTGACTGACGTAATCGTTCGAAATATGTTGCATATCAGTAACGATTTACTCATTTGTGTTTCTCAGGGTACGAAGTAAGAGAACAGGTCAAATTGAACCCTCAAAAGTGATTACTCTAGATGGGGATCACATTTGAGGTCGCGCTACCGGTGTGGTTCAGCAGGTTAGCTCATCTGATGCTGAAGATTTACGCACACTAACGCAACTGATTGAAAATTTACACTGCGCTTTTTATAGAAACGCTAAGCGTAAGTCTTGTTTATGATACACAAAAACAACGCGAGGCGCACGGTTACCGAAGCCTCCCCGTAAATCTAAGTATGTAAAACCTACACTTTTTCGACCAATTAAAAAATTGTATTGTAATTGTAATTTTTCTAAGTACAAAATAAAAAATTACTCTAAAGGTTTTCATTTAATATTAATCGAAGCCTCCCCGTAAATCCAAATAAGTAAAACCTACTCTTTTTTTAAGTACCAAATAAAAAATTACTCTAAAGATTTTCTTTTAATATTATTCGAAGCCTCCCCGTAAATCCAATTAAGTAAAACCTACTTTTTTTCTAAGTACCAATTAAAAAAATACTCTAAAGGTTTTCATTTAATATTAATCGAAGCCTCCCCGTAAATCCAAATAAGTAAAACCTGCTCTTTTTTTAAGTACCAATTCAAAAACTACTCAAAAGGTTTTCATTTAATATTAACAAGTCTGTTCCCAACTTAAGCCTGCAGATGTTATTAGGTAAGCATAGCTAACATCGGCAGTAGATAGATGTCGGTTTTGCATTGTTCGCTTATTGCACATTCTATTTGAAGTTCGAGCTATTTAAGCTATTTTAATTTGAGAATACTTCCGCAGCAGAAGCGATGTGAAAATGTAAATATCTATATGTAACTTTTAGCGCATGTATTTATTAAATAAAAAATATAGTCATATAAAATTAAAATGTCACTTGCTTCAACGGTGAAGGAAAACATTGTGCGGAAACCTGCACGCCTGAGAGTTCTCCATAATGTTCTCAAAGGCGTGTGAGGTCTGCCAATCCGCACATGGCCAGCGTGGTGGACTATGGCCACACCCTTCTCATATTGAGAGGAGACCCGTGCTCTGTAGTGAGACGGTAATGGGTTGTTCGTGATGATGATGATGATGATAGTCCTATACAGACAGACAGCCAGACGGGGAGGACTCCGTACAAACTTTTATGAGTAAAATTTTCTTATAGACTTTTTTGATATAAAACACTTATTTAGAACTATTAGTCGAAATGCAGCGTACTGAATTAACTATTACTTCCAAAACAAAGAATTCTCATATAATTCGTATATATTAGGTCGGAGATAAGTCTCTTTATCTATATATATCTGGGTGATTTTGATGAATTTAAAAGGGTTAATAAATTTAACAATAAAGAAACAAATTAAATAATATGTTTTTCCAGCTATTTTTCAGTAGTGAATCGTCCGCCGCGAAAAATATTTGTGACGTTTATGGTCCTAATGTAGTGCCAGTAAGGAATTTTGATGTCAATGATGGACCATGCTCCTATTACGCCCTGTTACGGATAAAATAAACTTCAATTTTAAAGTGGAACAATGTCAGAATATATTTAGTTACCAATCTGAAGAATTATAAATTAAAACAATTAAAACATTTGAAAAAAAAACATGGTACAAAAAAAAATTGGTGCCATGCGAACACAGCGAGTTCCTCGTAAGAAACCTTATGAATGATTTGCGATTCCTTAAGACGTCATGAAATCAAATAATTTTTGAATAGATTGATAATTGGAACCAGAACGGTTGCGGTCAAAGGTCGGTCAGGCTTCACAGGCTGTGTCAAAATCCAGGTTAACTCGCAATAAAGTGATGTGTGTATGGTGGACTTGGAAGGGCATTGTTCATTATGAGCTTTTACTGCCGGGCGGAAACTTCGATTCAGATTCCTACTGCCTGTGTGGCACATTAAGAAAAAGCGGCCGGAATTGATCAATATAAAGGTCTCTCAACCGACACAACATGACAACGCTACACGACTCACACCCCTAGCCGATCAGCGAAAATTAAGTGACTGGGTGGTGTTAATGCCGATACAGCTCTGACCTGCACCACCGTCAGACCCCATCCCAAACGTCGTTTAAGCCAAGGTCCGGCCTCAAAGGAGGCGTTCCCTTAGTTTCTTCTAGCCTTAGGGCTCAAAATTTCTTCTGGCAGAGCTTCTTTCCGAAGCTCGCCAAACAGCCCAGTTACGCTGTGGCAACCAATAGGGTTAGCACAGCTCATAGACAGTCAAAAAAAACTGAGCTGCACCCCTTACTTACACATGTAATTATTTCCAGTAATATGTGCCAACAGTTTTCGAAAAAATGTCACATTTAATATAATCTTTTATGTATCTAATCAAAAAAACTTAAAAAAAAATTACTAGAGTTTTCATTGAAATGGTAAAACTTTTGCCCCGACCAACTAACATGATCAGCGCTTGTACATCGATTTCCACAAACATATATTGTCAGGCGGTTTTTTTTCAATTACTTCGATCACGAAAACCTTTTTTCCTTGGAGTGACCTCAGTCAGACCAGGTGTTTTAATATCAAGCTATTTTCAGTGGCAGGCCTTCGTGTTTCGACTTCGGCGGTCAAGGTCTTCGCCTTTACATTGGCCCATGGGATCGCGTTTTGGTCCGGTAGATTTGAGTAACGACGTGTTCTAAGTTTGGAGTACAGAATGCGATTTTTCTGTAACGTGCACGTATCACATGATATGAATGCAAAATCGTCAGAGTATAAGGTTGGTCTTAGGTTCCTAATTTTGGGCGTTTGAAGGATTTTCGAGCATCCGTCAGTACCTATTACTAACAACGAATACCAATAACTATTAAACTAAGGGTGAAAATCGAATTTGGAAACATCCGATCATTTGTTAGCGGGATGTGTACATGTATTTAGTATCGCTAAGTCTTACGTGACGTGTTCGCTTCTGTACACTAAGAAGTTAACAATATTCATAAGATCTTTCTGTTCAGTAATAATGTGCGAACAAACAGAAATAATTGTGATATAATCTTTTTTGCATTCTATTTTGATATTATCTACTACTATATTAGTACATATATATATATATATATATATATATATATATATATATATGTGATGTGATAAGTGATAGCGCGATGATGCGTTGACATCGCGCCGGAACTCTAAATCGCTTGGCGGCACGTCTTTGTCAGGAACTACCAGGGCCGAAGCCTCCACCAGGCAAAACTGTAACTGTTTCTTATCACAACAATACTTTTACTGGCCGATTCCATTAGCCTTATTTTATCATAAGTATAAATTTAGAATATATTAAGACGGATATAGAGACTGCCAGACTTGTATATTTTAGCTACTTTCACAGCATTATGTCATATGGTATTTTATTATGGGGTAATGCTGCTGATATTGACACTATATTCGTTTGGCAGAAGAGGGCTGTTCGTGCGATATATAAATTAGGTCCCAGAGAGTCATTAAGAGATAAATTTAAAGATTATAAAATAATGACAGTGCATAGCCAATATATATATGAAAATTTAATGTATGTTCATAAAAATATTGATAAATTCAAGAAAAAAATGGACTGTAACGCACTGAACATCAGAAGTAAAAGTAAACTTGTAGTACCATTTAGTAGGCTGCACAAAATTAGTAACTCATTCAAAGGAAATTGTATTTTATTTTATAATAAATTACCTATTGATATCTTGGAGATGTCTATCAATAAGTTCAAAGTTTTTATAAAACGAAAGCTTGTAGAAAAATCATATTACAATATTAAGGATTATATAAACGATAAAAAAGCTTGGGTGTGAATTGCTCTATCTCCATAGGTACTATAGTTTGTTATTCATTATGTGAGATGGTGATAACGAAAAAAAGAAAAACCCCGGCTAAGTTTGTTGTGGGCTTCTTCTTAGACCGGGGCGCGTTTGGAACCCTCATAGCTTTAGTTTTAAGTTTACGAATATAGTTATCACCATGAAATAACTACTATGTAAATTATTGACGCGTCAAAAGTGCCTTTTTAAGGACTATTTGAATAAAGATTATTTTGAATTTGAATTTGAATTTAAACTTTATGCATATGGTATCTCTGAGGTGACGTACTTGATATTATTGTTTTTAACAAATAGAAATCAAATTACACAAACTTCAAAAGTATGCTGGCAACATAAAAAACTGGCCACGTACCCTTCATAATCAAGATAAATACAGAGTGGCGTCTGTAATATTGGGTCTGCTATTTATAATTTATATAAACTTACTGCAAATAACGTAACACAGCGCAGAATAGTTTTATTTGCTGACGATAGTACTGTAGTCTTAGCGAATAAAACTATAATTGACCTCAGGAATGACATAAATAACCGATTGACCACATAATCATTTGTCAAAATATATACTATCAACGGATGCAATTCCGATGTTTAATAGCAAATTAAAAACAATTTTATGTGAAAAGTCATATTATTCTATAGATAATCTCATAAGTGAAATAAAAGATTCATTAACATTTTTAATAGTTGTTTTATTTTTCATTAATATTATTTTTTCATTTGTGGATCTCATTAAATAAGACCTTGAATATTGTTAAAACCCAAATTCGCAATAAAGCATAATCGATTGATTGATTGATTAAGTGGTAGAAGCTTGGCTTTTGGTCTTCTATCCCGCTTGTAATACTGTTGGCAATGCTTCTGGAGTATACCATTCCGATTAACTGACCTATTTACTTCTGATATCTAGGAGAGGTCGCTCAATAAGTTAAAGTTGCGAGCTTCTTGCAGTTTTGTCTGTAACCTTTACCTTCTTAGTAGACGTATACAAATGATTCTTTCATTTTCTGGATCATACTGATAGATCCATTTCTGTTAATAGTAATGATTCCTGAAAAACATCCTTATGAGTCGCATTCAAAACTTAGACGCATTTTAAACGAGTCTGTTTTAGAGAAAAGATATATAGGTACATTCCCCGAACTGATGTGCGCGTTCTTCTCGATATGCGTGTGCAAATTTGGTGCACAGCTATTGTTCCAATTCTTAAGTCATCATTATGATTAACTCTACCTCCATTAAACTCAGCAAACCATCTAAAAATTGTCACACGATATGGATCCGTGTCTCCTATGCTGTATAGAATGGTTCGTTCAAGACAATAAAAAAATAAAAAAAATTGTATAGTTTTTTTTTAATCTTCAAGGGGCATCATACTGTTAATCACTCCATCCCTTAGATGCCTTTTACGACATCTACGGGAGTATATCGAGCAATTGTATTCTTAGAACCGGTACGCATAGAATCAGACGCTGATACTAATATTTTATTTCGTTACGACTTATACGCAATAATTACAAATAGCGGACACGCCATTCCTTAATATTTAACTTATTTGCTTGAAGCAAGTTAAATAAAACTACAAAAAACAGCAACATTTTCATGAAATTAGTATACCGTATCTCTTTCTAATCAAATCAGAAACGAGGAGATCCGTACAAGAACTGACATAGCTCAACGAGTCACGAAGCTGGGGTAGGAACACATAGCTCGAAAACTGATGGACGTTGGAGTCCCAAGGTTCTGTAGTGGCGACCTCGCTTAGGCAAAACGCACCGTTGGTCGACCTAGTAGTAACTAGGTAAATAAACCTCATCAAACAAGTCGCAGGAAGCCGCTTGAAGCGAGCGGCCCACAATCGAGGACTTGGAAACTTTCGACAAAATTTCTGTGCCCAGTCATAGATGTCTATGGGTTTAAATGATGTAATGAATAGAAGCAGGCGTTACTTTGCGGAAGTCCATGATAAATAATAAACAGCCAGTATAATTTGCTATATTCCGCCGAAAACCGGGAGATTTGTATAATATAACACCACACAAAATCTTCCACTAGAACCTCTACGCACGTTTCGACCCGACACCGGATCATCCTCAGGAGATGTTGACTTCACAAGCACAAAGTAAAGGACACTTTACTTTTGTACTGTTTATTGTTTAAATGGTGTAGACATATACACCGTATCGACGTAACACCAACTCGACTCATATTAAAGCATGGAAGTAAGGTGCGCGGGCATCGCGTGGTCTGCAGGTCGTATGCTAAAAATAATGGAACCAATTCGTCAAAAATAATCAGCTGTACCAACTGTGATGTGGCATAGTAAATTAGAATAGGCCATAATGAAACAGTCACGGCAGGTAATGCGGACTCACCTCAATAGAGCAGTTTCCTCGCAGTTGTTGGTAGGCATGTCTGGACTGCTGGTATTTGCTTTACAAGCCTTATCCGATGTGTTCTTCCTGAAATAGGACATCATACGTACAATACTCAAATGTAAATTACGATCATAAAGGTTTATTTTTCAATTATGAGATTTGTTAATCTTGAATAGTGCGAAGATTATCAATAAAAAGTGCTAAATTAATCTGAATAGAAACGTTACATATATTATTATATACTTTTGACTTAGTATTTGTAAAAATGTTAAATCATGCTGTGTTAACGTTCCCAGAATCATCACATAAAAAATATTTTTTTACCACAGATGATGGTCGACTCTGTAAAGTATCTGGTCGACTAGCACAAGGTTTTAAAATAAATACTTTTGGCAGTAAAATTTATAGTTGCATGAACTTTTTTTTTTCTTTATTCTGTTTTCCGAGATACATACAAGTCTTAATTCGTTCGGAAAACAGGTGCATAATGCTAGTGTACTACTCGTATATTAGACAATTTAAGTTATACTACTTCAGTTATTGTGAGTCATGTGTAAGTATATTAAAGTACTGTGTTTAAAATCGATACCCAAACTGATAAAAGTAGAGTTCCTTTAAGAAAATGTTCTTCAAAAACTCTAGAAGTATGCCGAGAAAGATTTTTTTTTTTTAATTATACCTCTAAGGGAATTAAAAATGAGAAGAAACTATGAACGAAACACGGGTGAAAGTTTGTACGAATATCTATAACTTTAGAATTATATTCGTAGTTTTTCGAATTATACATCGGTAAAAAATCAGATCGCGTATTTATTTGCTTTTTTTTTTTGTTTACGCGATGTTTACCTATGAAGTATTAAAATACAGATCATATGTCGATCTCACAAAAGTCCGCAGAACAATATGCCTATTTCCTATAAATAAAGCAAATATGTGCTTATACTGCTGTATAAAAATCTTTAAATAAAACTAAATTCAGATGAACATTAATAGAATCTATAGTGCTGCTTTTAATTTCATATGTATACTAAAATTACAAATGGAACAGTAACCACTTAAAGTAAAAGAAATAAGCAGAAAAAGAGGTAGAGAGAGTTCAATGAAAATAATATCCTCATTATAATTAAAATAATACAGTAGTAAACTGTATATAGATAAAGATTTTTCGCTTTGCAAACTTATAGATATGCAGTAATAATTTAAACAATACACGAGAAATTATAGTCTTGAAAAATATATTAACTCATTTTAGAATGTATAATAATCCACTTGAACGGATAATTTGACTTTTGTTATAGAAATTTTCTTTATTTAAAGTTAAACAAGATTCATTTATTGGTCATACCATTAATCCCAAATACCTTGCAGAATAATTGTATGATATTTAACATAGGTTTGAAACATAAAACATGTTCATAAATATATCTCATTTGGAGCACACAAAAGTATATATTATGATGTATTTGCAATGACACATTTTCTGGGACAGTCATGGTCATTCTAAATGAAACTGTAAGATCATTAACCATAAGTTGCAGTATGTTACCTATGCCCACTCTGAAAAACTCATATGAGGTACAATTCAGTAGTTCTCGCAGTTTACCATAAAATAGATAGTTAATAATAATAATGTTAGGAATTTGATTCTATTAATACTATTTGTCACTATCATATTTGGTGAGAATATTTTTTTTTTAAATTACCCTCTACCCATGTCCATGTTTTAAATTGAATTAAGTAAAAATAGTTTAGTGTACACATAGTAAAAAAGCAAATAAAAAGGAACAAATTGCAGTGCACTTAACAACTTACTCATTTATAACTTTTTTTGTAGCTTGCATGCATAAGTCAAAGTACGGCGCTAAGCATCTTCTTGCCTTGTCTCTGTGTGGCAAGGAACACCTCGACAACCGTTTGGCTTGAGATGGATCTCCAGTCTGAAGCCCTCTATCCAGAGATGTCTGAGAACTATATCTTCTTGGATTCTCATCCATTTCAACTTTACATAACATAACAAAAAAAAACTAAATAAACTCATGTTTATGTTTTTGTTAGAGTAAATTGAAATGCTGTTAACGAAAGTGCAGGTAACAACTAACTAACTTAGCAAACAAACTTCTAATAGTTTCCAATATACATTTTATACAAGTACACTTAGACCATTGCTTAAACATTTTCAAGAAGCTGGTTTGTGGTCCTTAAATTATAAAAAAGCAGCAAATATAAAGTTTGAATATCTCTCCACATTTAGTAAGTTACGTGAATAGTTAACTCGCAATGCAGTTACAATGCAGGCAGATAAAACTAACAGAAAGTTAAAAAAAGTTGTTTAGAACTTACCTTGAGTTCACGACTCTCGAATGTTTAAGGTAACTTCGTGTATCAGGGTATTTTGACTTCAAACAATCACTAGACACTGTTCTACTGGTCACTGTACACAGACTTCTGCGGCCCGACGTTGAATGGTTCGCCAATCGCCAGTGTTCAACCCGAGATTCGCCAACTTTTGTGGCTCACTTCTCACCGTTTTAACGACGCATGCGCTAACAAACACGTCAATTGTAAAATCCAAACCCGGGAAAATCGTAATGACTCTTATCTTAAAGTTAAAAGTCGTATTTTCTGTTCCTAAACATCAGTTGATTTAGAGAACAGAATTTTAAAATGTAGGTAATTTTAGAGTTGTTTTGAGTTTCGCCTCTTTCGCACAGGACGAGGACCATTTAAGTCAAAAGTAAAACATTAGTGCGGCTGTTTTAAAATAATTATTTATCTATGGAATTCTAGCAACATTTTTTCTTTTCTCTAACAATAATCTTTAAAAAATCGAATTTCAAATGCTTCATAAAAAACATAGGTCGATACTTAATTATTTGCAAATAACAAACAAGTCATTTGTACTTTAACGCTTCCGTTTATCTACCACTAACGCCATCTTATGAGCGACGGCAGTGTTTTTTTGTGGCAAGGCAAAAACAAGAAAGGACTATGTAACCAATAAGTTGTAGCGACGATCATGCACCATCTCTAGATGAGGCTAATTGAAAAGTATGGAGATACAAAAAATCTGTTTAGTATTTGAAATATTGGTATATAGCTCATTATAATTTAGGTCGTACCTGAGATATCTTGGCAGAATATTGAAAAAAATGTGCAAATGCACTTGTAGAGAGTAGGTAAACTTCTTGTAAATCTCAAAGTAGAAAGTTGGATGGGAAAGGGCAGGTATTGGTTAATGGTGGTCCGCGGTTAACCATCCCTTTAAAATCACGCTGTCCACGCCAACATCAGTGACAATAATCGCCCGCAAGTAGCGTGGAGGAACTACCTCAGCTTAAAACTGTTAGTCTTGTTAACATATCGTCATCATCATCATCATGATCATCATCATTCTCAGCTCACTACAGAGCATGGGTCTCCTCTCAATATGAGGGTTTGGCCATAGTCCACCACGTTTGCCATGTGCGGTTTGGCCGACTTCACACGCCTTTGAGAACATTTTGGAGAACTCTCAGGCATGCAGGTTTCCTCACGATGTTTTCCTTCACCGTTCAAGCAAGTGATATTTTCATTGCTTAAAAACGCACATAACTCCGAAAGTTAGAGGTGCCCGGGTTCGAACCTCCGACCTCTGATTAGGAGGCGGACGTCCTAACCACTAGAGGCTATCAAGTATCACATATTACGTGGTAAACACATCTTCGTGTGCTCAACCACTCCAAAAATTCTTAACTGGGTATTAATATAATGCTAACAGTGCTTGCTTGCCCTGCGGATATATACTCACCGAGGAAGAACTTCGATAGCGCGACGTAATATACCTGCAGAGTCATCTAGTTTTCACTGTGTCAATTAAATCTATCGGCTCACGAGGGTTTGATTATTGTAAAGGGTAAAGGCGACCCTTTACACCCCGAAATGTGAGTGGCAATTGAAATAAATTGAGATTTATTAACTACATATTATAATACAATGCTTGAAATACAACATTTTGCCATGGTAACTTTTCATACAACCTGAACGGTTACAAAGTTTTATAAGCCCTTAAATGTTACATGTTATAGTTTGATAAATAATATAACATAATTTCTTTTATTTATCAAACTATAACGAACACTGTTGCAAAAAAAAAATAGAACTAATAAATAATAAATGTAATTTTGTACACTTTAACGTGATACTCTAGATCTGAGTTTAGATATTTTATGGCAATTTTTTTAGTGCTTATAGTTAATACTAATTATTTTTCCCCGTGGCAGAAGATGAACCTTTTTGTTAATTTTACTCCATAACTCCATTAAATTTAAACCGATTTTGACGTTTTGCTCTTTTATTCAGCATATGCTTTAAAAGATAGTTACAGGAGCATTATTTAAACAAGTACTCCGCACATTAAAAGTCTTAGTTTACACCGAGTGGCGCTTCGGTCGGGCCGGGGTATGGGTCAAGGCATCGCCGCTCTGACTGCAGCAACGCTTCGTCGCTCTGACTGCAGCAATAGGACTCAAACTTGCCATGTTGGCTTCAGATAACTTTTTTTTTCCTGTTCGAGAGCTCCGCGCCGTTGGCGCTTACGTGGGGCATCTGCACGGTTCTGATGTTTATCCGCCGCATACTAGATGGCGCTACTGGTATATTGTATCGCGCTATCGTTTGTCCGCCCTGAAAGGTCCCTGAGCATAACAGTTGTAAATTTGCTTAGCATTGCCCAATGTGTCGTAAAGATTTACCTTAAATTCAAATTCAAATAATCTTTATTCAAATAGTCCTTTAAAAGGCGCTTTTGACGCGTCAACAATATACAAAGTAGTGATTTGATGGTAATAACTACATTCGTAAACTTAAAACTAAAGCTATGAGGGTTCCAAACGCGCCCCGGTCTAAGAAGAAGCCCACAATAAACTTAGCTAGGTAGATTTTCTTTTTGTTATCACCACATCACATGCCACTTAAAATTATACTAAGAGCTATCTTATTAGAGCAATATTTCACACCCATGCTTGTTTATCATTTACGTAATCCTTTACACTATAGTAGGACTTTTCTACAAGCTTACTTTTTATATAAACTTTGAACTTAAAAGTAATTTACAAAATGAAGCAATACTAAGCTTCCCAATCAATAAATAAAACTCGTATATATACCCTATTATGTGTTATTGTATGTATACGTGGGTCGTTACTAACGTCCATATATAACCATAACTCATATTAGTGAACTCGTTACGTCATTATTAAGAAACGTAACGAAATCAGTTGTCGGCTTGTCGGTTGTCGGTTGTTACCTACTGCGAAAGTAGTGATTTTTGTAACTAGTTTTGTAATTTTTTTCAGCTTCTGTGATTTGTTTACATTAACCTCCACCAACAACCTCCGTTACATATGAAACGAAAATAACTTGAATCACTATCTTTTTTTGTAGCTATACAGTTATATCAATAAACTAGCTGTTGCCCGCGACTTCGTCTGCGTAGAATTGCTGCGTAGAATTGCTGAGATTGAGGTTTCCCGTATAGCCAATGCCCTGCTTCAGAAAGTAAGCTACAGGCAAATGTCAAATTGCCGATTTTCGTGTCTCTAAATTGAAAAACATAGGACTGTCATACAAACTTCAAATCCCTGTTTTATGCCCTTCAGGGTAGATTTGGATGAAAAAAATTCTATCCTGATACTTACGCCCTAAAAGAAACCTATTTTCTTTTAGGGCGTAAGTATCAGGCTATTTCAAGCTTGTAGACTTAATAATAAAGAAAAACAGCAAAAACTGTCATCCCCTATTTTATCACCCTTAAAAGGTTATATTCAAAAAATTAGATGTACATGTTTTTTGTTTATATCATTAATCTTAATGCGAATTTTTATGTATCCAACTCCAAAAACAAAGGATTTTCATACAAACTTCCAACCCCTATTTTATCCCCTTAGGGCTGGAATTTTCAAAAATCCTTACTACTATTCTACGTATAAAGCTATAATTTACCTACTTGCTAAATTATAGCTTTATACGTAGAATAGTTTTTGAGATCTCGTGTTTAATCAGTAAGTAAGTATGTCAGTTACCTTTCGCTTTTATATATACAGATTAACTTACCTTCATACTTTATTCAGGCTTAGGACTGACGCATTAAATGTATTTATGATTGATTAGTGTTTACTATGAAACTGATGATTTTAATAAAATTATTAATGCAGGCGACTTTAGAATTGCAAGCCGTTGAAATTATTTACAAACAGAGATATAACGCATTTACAAAATTACTTTATTAATAACAACACAGTGGAAAACAGATTGCCTTATTCGAGCCCTTAAACCTAAAAAAAGATCCGGATAAATGTCAATCGTATAGGCCAATAACCTTAATATCTTGCATGGGGAAAATATTTGAGCAACTTTTAAAACAAAGGTTAGAATTTATATAGGTGGGAAATTGAGTCCTTTAGTATTTTTGTTGTTTATTAAGAAGCTTAACTGTGACTTAGGTTCAGAAGTTAATAACTTGCAATATGCTGATGATCTTGTAGTATATGCCTCAGGTCTTGATACACGCGTTGCAGTAAATCTATTGAATATTTCGCTAAAAAACTAGGTAATTATTTCAGCTACTTGAACTTAGATATAAATGCCGATAAGACTAACGTAGTCGTTTTTAATTGAGCGGGCACTAAACGAAAAAACCACAAAATCTTTAACAAAAATTTCTAGTTTATGAAAACACCGTTAAATTTATAGCGTCATTTTTATGAAAATTGTATCTTGGAATAAATATGTCGAACACACTTTCACCTAAATGCTCAGAATGCAACTTAAACTTGGATCATATACTCTTTGAATGTCCTATTTATAATATTCCATGCCTAGCTTTAATTGATAAGCTAATATCTATTTACCAACCGAGTCCGATCCCGCGCGATGCTCAGCTTCTGAGCTTCTGAAGAATATCGAGACATACATTCATTTGTATGATTACATATGTACTACTATTGGAAAATTTTAACCCCAACTTGGGTTAGAGATATATTTTGTACTTGACAAGATACGTACATTTTTTGATCTCTTGGATCAAAATAACAAGGATATGAAAACCTGGATGGATACGGCTCCGGCCTTCTGAAAAAACGATTTTGAAATTTAGAAAAGACTTGGTTTCGACCTTTTGAAAATAGTATAATTGGACTGTACTAGAGAAGACTTGGCTTCGGCCTTTTGAAAATACTATAATTGGACTGTACTAGAGAAGACTTGGCTTCGGCCTTTGGAATTGTAATCCAGTATCGTAGACTTTGGCTTAAGCCTTATGAAATAATTAATTAAAGATATGGATGTATGGGCCCAGATCCCCTTGCCTTTCCATGAGGGATAAATAAAAAAACAAAAAATTGTCAAGTTTGTCAAATTGGCAAGTGTCAATGTCAATCTCTGGTATTTATCCGAATAGCGTGGTGAGCGTGGTAATTTTAAAGTGATTTTAAAAAACGTTATTAAATTAAAAAGCGTGAACGTGGGGACATTTATACACCGGAAGAAAAATCTATGATGGTGGAACTTTTAGCAAAGTAAGTATTTTTTTGTATGTAAAAACCTAATGTGGTAATATTTGTAGTTAACTGTTTGCCTACCTATTTTCAGATATAAATTTATAATTGAAGATAAGAGAACGGGAGGAAATATAATAATGAAAAAGAAAGAAGCTTGGAAGGCTATAACTGCCATTTTTAATAATAACAGTACAACGGGACCTAGGCAAACTGATCAACGAAAAGCACTATATGATAATATGAAACAGAAATCGCGCAAGCATGTTGGTGAAAATAATGTTAGTATTTATATATATAAAAGCAAAAGGTCACTTACTTACATACTTACTGATTAAACACGATATCACAAAAACTATTGTACGTATAAAGCTATAATTTAGCAAGTAGGTAGTTGATTGTTAAGAGATGTCAGCTAAGAAAGATAATTGAAAATTCCACTCCTAAGGGGGTAAAATAGGGGTTGGAAGTTTGTATGAAATTTCTTTGTTAAAAACAAAGAAATTTCATTCATTTCATCATCAAGAGTTAGAGACACAAAAATTTGCATTAAGATTAATAAAACATGTACATAATTTTTTTTAATAATAATTACCTGTTAAGGGTGGTAAAATAGGGGATGATAGTTTTTGCTTAGTTTTAATTATGAAGTCAAAAAGCTTGGAATTTTGAAAATAGGTGTATTTTACGGTGTAAGTATAAGGTTAGAATTTTTTTTTTATCCAAATCAACCCCAAAGGGGGTAAAATTGGGGTTTAAAGTTTGTATGAAAGCCCTATGTTTTTTAATTTAGAAACACGAAAATCGACAATTTGACATTTGCCTGTAGCTTACTTTATTGCACAGGTAACCCCAATCTCAAGGGTAATCAGCAATTCTACCCACAAAGTCACGGGCAACAGCTAGTAATATATAAAAAGACTACTAGCTATTTACATTATTATAGCAGCATCACGCATGTAATTTTAATTTTCCTGTTTAGGTACAGGTTAGTATAATATGTACTGAATTTTTTTTTAATTTTTGTTGTAGAAATACATAACTAGCCAGATGGATGATGCGGTAACAGAAAATGATTTATCAAGAGCCTTAAAACATAATAAAAAAGACGAGGTAATTTTTTGATTATGATGATATAGATATGAATAGGTAAGAAGCTTATTGCATATAAGTACCTGTTTTTAACGAAATGTTAACTATACTTTTATTACTAGGTTCAAATACGTAAGACAGGTGGTGGTGCGTGGAAACCCAAGTTTACAGACAGCAATACCAAGGTATTGGCTATAATATCAAATCTGGTAGAACCTCTCTCCAACCTCTATGATAGTGGGGCAGTATTTTTTAAAGGTATTACATTATATTAAGTCGGAATAGTTGTCTGTTGTCAAATTTAGATATAGTATAAGATGGAGTATAAGATTAATTTATTACTTTGGCTTCATCATCAAGTTGATTTTTCACTCGTACAACCAAGTGAAAGTCAAGATATAGAAATTATAACTCCTCAGAAGCAACTGAAAACTATATGGGTGACAAGATTTTAAAGAATTAAATTTAATAATGAACTCTTACAATATTTTATGTTTTCACAATAATTTTTTATTTACTTTCAGAGACTGTCATTGAGCACAGTTATGTAAAATTATTAGAAACTACACAGTTGACACAAACAGTGCCATTAGGTATGTTTATGTCTATTCATTTATTTGCATTATTATTTAAAATAATTCCTAATCATAATAGGTTATACTTATTTCAGCTCAAAATCATAACCAAAAACAATACATACCCCAAACCAAAGGTTATTGAAGAAATCTCATCATTTTATTAAATATGTAATTTTATGTAAACTCAAATTATTTAAATATTTCAGCTCCTTCAACTACACAGTCATGGAGAATTACCCCAACTCGGAAAAAAAAAACTAGAGATGGCAATATAACATATTATAGTCCTATATTGTTATATATATAATTTGACATTTGCCTGTAGCTTACTTTCTGAAGCAGGGCATTGGCTACACGGGAAACCTCAACCTCACAGGAAATCAGCAATTCTACGCAGACGAAGTTGCGGGCAACAGCTGGTATAAATATTAAAAGCGAAAGGTCAATTACTTACATACTGATTAAACACGAGATCCCAAAAACTATTGTATGTATAAAGCTATATTTTAGCAAATAAGTAGTTGATAGTTAAGAGATGTCAGCTAAGAAAGATTATAACTGGACTTGTCCCTATAGCCAAGCTAATCAGGGAACGTGCCCTCCTGTTTGAGTGCAAGGGCCAAGCGCTCCTAGAAGTGCGGGAGAACACCCTGACAGAATGGGAGCACGAATGGTCGGGAGCAGGGAAAGGGACCTGGACAAGAGAATTGATCCACGAACTGAAAAGGTGACACAAAAGGAAACACGGTGAGGTGGACCGCTGGTTGACCCAGGCGCTTAGTGGTCACGGGGTATTCAATACATACCTCTTCGCAATTGGGAAAGCGCCCAACGTAAAATGCTACTTCTGTGGGGAAGAGGATACTCCAAGACACGCGATCTTCGAATGTCCCGGTTGTGCAGATTTGAGAGCCATATAGCCCAGGGGACAAATGTGGTGGATGCCCGAAATCTCATACCCCTCATGTTATCCAGCCAAGAGGAGTGGGATCGGTATGCTCAGATGCTCAAAGCAATAATGGTCAGGAGGGAGAAAAAAGAAAAAGCAGAAAAGAATAAAAGAGAGAATATTAACAGGGTCAGCATGAAGTAATGCTTAGCGGTTCCGTGCTGACTTAGAAGAACTGGGGGAGGTTGTTTTAGTCCGTGCAAGTCGGACACGCCCTGCTGTGAAGCAGAAGTCCGTAGGGATTTTTTCCTCCCCAAGGAAGAAAAAAAAAAAAAGCTAAGAAAGGATATTTTGAAATTCCACACCTAAAATAGGGGTTGAAAGTTTCTATAAAATTTCTTTGTTTTTAGAGTTAGAGACACAAAAATTTGCATTAAGATTAATAATAATAAATAAAAAACTTGTACATCAATTTTTTTTTTTAATATTACCTGTTAAAATAGGGGATGATAGTTTTGGCCTATTTTTTTATTATGAAGTCTACAAGCTTGAAATTTCGAAAATAGGTTTCTTTTAGGGCGTAAGTATAAGGTTAGAATTTGTTTTCATCGAAATCTAACCACCACGCCGCGCTGGCCATGTGCGGATTTACAGAATTCACACGCCTTTGAGAACATTATGGAGAACTCTCAGGCGTGCAGGTTTCCTCACGATGTTTTCCTTCACCGTTGAAGCAAGTGATTTTTTAATTGCTTAAAAATGCACATAAAAGTTATAGTTGCGTGCTCTGGTTCGAACCACCGACCTCTAATAAGGAGGCTGACGTCCTGACCACTAGGCTATCACAGCTTCATTTGTTTAACTCAGCTTGCCTTAAACTGATATTAAAATTACATATTTATAGCCCTTTGCTTTACCTTTTTAACATGTCAAATCCATCCAGTCGTTTAACAAAATTTCGTCTTTTATTGTACGACGTTACGACTTTAAAGTAGAATATGTCAGAGGAACAGAAAATTTTCAGAGTTTGTGGGAACAACACTACAATCAATCCATTGCTCAATGCAATGTAATGTGAACAAATGCTTAGGTTTATAAAATGCCGGCAAAACAACAGTCTCTGTCGCGCCGACCCAAAGGAAACATTGTTATTTATTTATTTATTTATTATTATTAGTCCACAAAACTGACTACAAGTGTATAAAATAGCCTTAATGCAGTCTTGAGATTAATAGATTTACATTTGAGTCTCCTGGATGTGGACCTGACATGTTTAAGGGGAGGGCATAAAATAACCATACAACATTAAGCTAAGATTACAAACCAAAAAAAAACAACAAAACAAAGGGTTAATAAAATTACTTACTAATAAGTTAGTCAGTAATTTTATTCACCCAAGTGTACATAATTTCCTCTTAATGCTATGTATATTATCACAGAAGATATCTACATAATCTCTGTAATAATTTGCAAGAAATTGCATTCTATATAATGGACTATGTTGACCGAGATTGTTTTTGGCATGAGGCAAACAGAAAGTCTTGCGATTATGCAAGCGACTACAAACACGAGGTACAGCGAACTTTAAGCCTTCAAGTAAGTCGGGCGCATCAATTAGACCCTTGATAAGTTTCGCTAGAAAAATAATGTCCGTTATCTTTCTACGATCTTTAAGCGACTTCATTTTATAGTAAGAAAGGCGGGAGTCATATGAATATAATTTATTACTCTTGAACTCCATGTAAAATAGATGGTAATGAAAACGCTTCTGAATTCGTTCTATTCTATCAGAATGAACTTGGTATCCTGGGATCCATACCGTGCTGCACTATTCAAGTATGCTACGAACAATACTTTTGAAAACGAGTATAGATAAACTGGGATCCTTGAATATTTTCATTTGTCTAAAGACTATTCCAGATATCTTTGATGCCTTGGACGTTACTTGCTCAATATGTGGACGAAAGCTAAGCTTTGAGTCAATAATAACACCAAGGTCCTTCACACTACAAACTTCCTCAAGACTAACCTTGTTTATTTTATAGACACAGTCAAACGAATTTTTTTTCCTAGTGAATTTAATGTGGAAACACTTGTTATATATCAGTAATCAGGGTAGTCAATTAATAAACAGTGCTGCAGTAAATAGTTATATACTTTCCTACGCCACCAATTCCCTCTAGTACGCCGGGTAGCAGAGTACCTCAACAAGTTAAAACAAATGAATAGCAAAGTAATAAATGTGATGGCTAGAGGGCAATTCAGAATAAATCAACAATCAACTGATTTGATAACTACGAGTAGTACTGAGACTTCGAATGGCAACAGGTCTAACCTATTAAGGGTACGGTAATCCAGTACTCCTAATTGGTTTCAACGCGACATCGCGCCTTGTCTTTGTCGGTGAGGTGGTAAACTCGGCCGAAGCTTCCCACCAGACAGTTGAATGTTTATTTATTTTATTTGTATTCAGCGCGACAGTGCTGCGGCAGGCGGGCGAGACATCCGGCGAAGGTCTTCTAGAGGGAGTGGACGGCACGTCTGCAGTCGATCTGTTCCAGATTGTTCCAGATTCTGCTGCACACAGATCTCTTAACTGAACTAAATTACTTAAAAGTCTTAATTTTAATATTTAATATACCTTCGTGGCTTTAGTTTTAAGTTTACAAATTGTCATCACCTATTGGGTCCTCCTCGAATTGAATTTTGGAGGTCAGTATGCGAAAAGCTTTCTTATTATATGCCCCTATTTAAAATTATGCACAGTTTAGTCCAGTCCAACTCTTATGTAGCCAATCATTTACCTCTGTTCTCACCCTGCCGCCACCACGCGTATCTAACCTTGCTTGTTGCACAAATTGGGATCCTCTTTGCATGTGTCCAGAAAAACTAAGTTTTCTTCGCATGATGGCGCACTAGAGATGACTAGAGTCGCATAGAAACCAGTGAGGAGTTTGAGTTTAACATATCCCTAACAGGTTAGCCCGCCACCACCTTAGACTGCATCATCACTTACGATAAAGTGAGATTTCCGTCAAGGGTTGACTCGTAGTGCATAAAAAGATAAAAAATTAGGTAATTACACTTACCCTTCGGTCGGTATTGCGGTGCTCTTTTCAGACGAAGGTTCTGGGACGAGATGCTGACGATCCTCATCGCTGATTATGACCTCAATCCCAGTCGTTGCCGGCAAAATGTCGTCACAGACGAAGCCGTAGTTATCCATTTCGACAATGATTACGCAGGATAGCAATACTGTATATACTGTTTTAATTTTTTATTAATTAATATTTGGTACACTTAACCAACCTATTACTTATAACGCAATTCTGCTTTGAAGGACTACCGATCATATTATGAAACATTAATTATTATCTTGATTAGGCTTCCGCCTAGAAATTATAATAATATTTTTTAGTCGAGCAACGTGAGTTTAATGCCTACGTGAAACTTTTTTCCCGTTACTTTTTAAAAGTCACTAAGGTTTTAATGAACTATCAGCCATCGCGCATAAAGCAAAGGGGGCGACTGATCATGACGCGCCTGTTTGAATTGAGCATTGACCATTGGTGTCCATTGAGTTATTGTTAAGGCAGCGGGACGCGACAAGCCGGGCCCACGCGAAGCGCGCAATGACCGATGATATCGCGTGTTATTTTATTTTGGTAAATAACCAAATTGTCCCCAACTGCCGGGGATCGAACCCTGCACCTCCAAATTATAAGACCGCAGCGTTCACACGGCTCCAGGGATCGTCAATCGTCATCGTTTAATAGAGACGTGAAGAAGCGTAAGTAGAAACATTGGTGTAACAGCTGTGTACCCTGGTACGTAGAGCCGTTTTCTAACTAATTAATAAAGACCTCTTTATAATATTGTAAAATATATTAGCGTATAAGAAGCTGTGATAGCCTAGTGGTTAGGCGTCAGACTATTAATCAGAAGTCGGCGGTTCGAATCCGGGCACGCACCTCTAACTTTTCGGAGTTATGTGCGTTTTTAAACAATTAAAATATCACTTGCTTCAACGGTGAAGGAAAATATCGTGAGGAAACCTGCACGCCTGAGAGTTCTCCATAATGTTCTCAAAGGCGTGTGATATCTGCCAATCCGCACATGGCCAGCGTGGTGGACTATGGCCAAAACCCTTCTCATATTGGGAGGAGATTGTATGTTCATAAAAATATGGATAAATTCAAGAAAAAAATGGACTGTAACGCACTGAACATCAGCAGTAAAAGTAAACTTGTAGTACCGTTTTGTAGGCTGCACAAAATTAGTAACTCATTCAAAGGAAATTGTATTTTATTCTATAATAAATTACCTATTGATATCTTGGAGATGTCTATCAATAAGTTCAAAGTTTTTATAAAACGAAAGCTTGTAGGAAAATCATATTACGATATTAAGGATTATATAAACGATAAAAAAGCTTGGGTTGTGAATTGCTCTATCTCCATAGGTACTATAGTTTATTATTAATTTTATTCATTATGTGAGATGGTGATAACGAAAAAAAAGAGAAACCCCGGCTAAGTTTGTTGTGGGCTTCTTCTTAGACCGGGGCGCGTTTGGAACCCTCATAGCTTTAGTTTTAAGTTTACGAATATAGTTATCACCATGAAATAACTATTATGTAAATTATTGACGCGTCAAAAGTGCCTTTTTAAGGACTATTTGAATAAAGATTAATTTGAATTTGAATTTGACCCCTGCTCTGTAGTGAGCCAGTAATGGTCATCGAGCCTAAACCCTCTACTGAATCAAGTTCATAGCTCAAGCGTAAAAGTAAATACACAAGTTCAGAAAAAAAAATCTTATGTAACGCTTAGCTGATTATTATTTATGAAGTCTTAGTGAGGGTTTTAACGTTTATTTCTCAAAGAATCTCCTGTAGATGTGGATTAATTTAGGGATACCTTTTAGCAGATATGAAAATTGATGGGCAGCCGTTGCTATTGAGGTACTTCGTGCGGCGCGGCGGCCCGGTAGGTGTGGACTCGGCTAAAGGCAGAATCGAGATACAATTACGACCGATAGTGTTTGCACCGACAATGAAACGGCAATCAGGAATTATTTGATATGAGGTCTCTATATGACGCTTAGACATTCACATCTACCTACACGTTACGTACTGTTTGGCTGTCCAGACGGTTAGACCAGGACGTTTCCCTTTCTCCTCTTTCTCCTTCTCTCCGAAATTTAAACAGCGAAAATGAGAACAGAAAGTTGTGGATCATAATTGACATTATTGTCACTAGGTGAATAACGTTCGGGCGGTCAGCAGCAGGCTTCTTCAGAAGTTATCTCTAGAGCCTTAAAGATTTTAATCCTGTATCTAAAGCAGCTTCAAAATTTAAAAGACAAATTCGAAATCAGAGACCAACAAAACTATAAACCCGGCTAAGTTGGTTTTGGACTTCGTCTTAGATCAGAGCACGTTTGTATCCCGCGTAGGATTAGTTTTAAAGTTAGCGAAGGTATAGTTATCATGATCTCCGCACAAAATGCAATAATTAATATGCATGATCATAACAAAGGTGGTCATAACTTGTGAAAAGCCAACATGATTAAATACTTTTTGATTTTGTTGTGATGTTTTTATTTATTTTCGCCTTGCGTTAGTTTGACCATGTTTCGGGTTTTTGTCCACTAAGGCGGCTGCCAATTCAATTTTCAAGGAATGTGCATATTTAAACCCACCTTTCATATATAACTCTTCAACTTGATATCCTTGAATATTTAAGAGATAAAACTTTCTCTCGATGTCCCTTTATTAGATACTTACTGTTCACTATCAATGATCTCACTCTGTTCACGCTACACGCCGATGCAATTCATTACTGTCAGTTGAAGTCGGCGCAGGTATATTTACAAACGGCCATAGATTACAGTCAGATCTCTTTAACAAAGGAATCCCGCGGAGTTTTTCTAAAAAACTCAAATGAACACGATTAAAGTCGCTGGCAGGTGGTTGTGGTATTCGAAGCCGTAACGAGGCCCAATAGGTACTAGCTTGCTGGCCCAACCCATGTATTGTTACCACTGATCTACCTAACCTTTGCTCAGGTACTAGGCATGCATGGGGCGTACCATGTTGCTGTATCGAATTTTCCGAATGTAGGGCATTCTTTGTGAGGAATTCTTGCTCGGCAATGAATCGTGTTACTGAAAAACAAATCAAATGTGCATCCGAACTGCACCGAGAGCGCCCTCTACGCTGTCTCGTAGATAACGCTACTTGTATATTGTATCGCGCTATCGTTTGCCCATCCTGAAAGGTATATATCCCTGAGAATCATCTCTGGCCGCAAAAATCTCGGAAACGTCGGAAACACACGCTGACGAGTCTTGGCACACGGCCATTGTGAAACCAGGCACATCCGCAGCCTGCCGGCAAACACCGAGCCGGCATTAGTTGAGGAGGAGCTGCGAGCTCAGTTTCATCCTCGAACACGTGCGGACGATCCCAGCTCGCCGGTCCGCTTGATGTTCGCGCAGCTGCAGCAGACAGCGGATACCATCCCGGCCATCTACGAGGTGCGCGAGCTCCTCTGTATGCCCGGGATCATCGTTGAGGCCTAGCGCGGCAGGAAGGGGCCTGCGCAGTGCCATCGCTGACAACTCTGGCGCCACAGCTCGGTGAACTGCCACCGGCCCATCGCGTGCGTCAAGTGAAGCGAGAACCACCCGGCCAGGGGCCCGGGCTCCTCTAGGGGCCCGGGCAGTCAGTCGAGTTGTCGACGTGCGCCAACTGCGGCGGCGACCACACGGCGAACAACGCCAACTGCCCCGTGTTCCGCAAGGAGCTGCGTGCCGTAGAGCAGGCACGGTCGTCCGCACCGCACCCGCACGCACGGTTGGAGTGCGAGCCCATACATTAACTAAACGTTAACAGGTGCAACAACCATGTGCCAACACTACATACTAATCGTACCGGTCAAAGACCTGTTCCTTTAGAAAGTCAAAAGAAAAATTAAAATGAGTAAACCTGAGAAGGGGTTTTTTGACAAGATATTTTGCTGTTAAGAAAGCTTATAACTTAGCAACTGAACTAAACGTGCAAATGTGACTAGACTATATTATATAAATCGTGAATATTATCTGAAGCCTGATTTTACGCCTCACTGGATCGACGCGACGGTTGGACTACTCCATTGTATTATAGGTAAACCGCTGTAAGCTTGACCCTTCTGGTCGTCTGCGGGACGGGAGCGTGCTCAAGCAATCAGTTGTAGTGGGAATGTGCGAAATATATATAGTAGGAAATTATTAGAGCATTATAATTTGTATGAGATGCGTTCCTGCTGATAGCTCGCCTTAGGTATAAGTATAAATACGCGCCGATAAATGCTAGGCGTGACGTTGCACGCTTTCGGCGGCCTTTGACTACAGAGCTCGTAGCTGAGGTGGCTGCTTGGGCATCGTTTCCAGGCTTACTTGCTGCGCGAAACCGGGGCGCTCGGGGCCCGAGAACAGATACAAGTCTGCGAGAGTCCTGAACATCGCGCGCGGAGCTGGAGTTGGGACACAAGTTATAAACTTTAATTGAACTCAATTTTTTTATTTGCAGACTGTTTTCTACAGAGTTTGTAGGTATTACATTATTTTAGAAATACAGTAAGCCTTGGAGGTTCATGAAATTTCGTGAAAACTCATCATCATCATCATTCATCATGATCAACCCATTACCGGCTCACTACAGAGCACGGGTCTCCTCTCAATATGAGAAGGGTTTGGTCATAGTCCACCACGCTGGCCATGTGCGGATTGGCAGACTTCACACGCCTTTGAGAACATTATGGAGAATTCTCAGGCGTGCAGGTTTCCTCACGATGTTTTCCTTCACCGTTGAAGCAAGCTATATTTTTTTTAAAACGCACATAACTCCGAAAAGTTAGAGGTGCGTGCCCGGATTCAAACCGCCGACCTCTGATTAGGAGGCTGACGCCCTAACCACTGGGCTATCACCGCTTATTCATCATCATCATTATTATCAATCAATTGACGTCCACCGAACCTGTTCTTCTACGGATCTCCTCATTTGATCACGTAGCGATACTCCTGGCATAGCTCTCTCCATCGCCCGCTCAATCACCTTTTCGTGTGTCCTCAAAATGCGTGCGTTGTAAGTTAATAGGTCTAGTCGTCTGGCAGCGGAATCTCTTCCGGAGATTCTTGACACCCCCTGCCCCGCCGTTACCATAACCGCTGCCAGAGCCAGGGATAGCGGGGCTGCCGGGGACTAGGGGCTGTGGCTGTTTTGTTCCTACCATCTACAAAGAAATGCCAATAATCACCACGCTTGGCATGCGGGTTGGTGATCGCATCGCTGATCCTCTCGCACCAATAACGCTGCTGCCCGTTATTGTCTGTCAATTTTGGACCAGCTAATATTTAATGGTTATACCGCCATTGGTCGGTCGCCAGAGCCTCGTCGGTAAGTCGGCAGGGTGCACCACGGGCATGTGAGGTTGCCAATTGGGAAGGCAGACTGGTACAAGCATTCCCCTACACCCTGTCGTTTCGTGAAAACTAATTTACACTAAATTTTAAGTTTCATTTCATATCTCCGTTCAATAAAAAAAAGGAACAATCACGTACATATACATTACGACTTTGCAGTAATTAATTAAAAAAATATATAGGTATATCAGATTAAACAGCGCCCATGGTAACATTTAAATGTCTAAAATATTTATCAAAGTGGTCGAAAAGTTGAGTATAGGTTGTCTACAGGCTATGTAGTTCGCAGTTTGCCCTGGCTGCAGGATCAGCACAGTATCATTAGAGTAACTGTGTAGGTACTTACCAAACCTTTTTGACTAACTTTCTCTCTTTAACTAGAGCTAATTGTCGTATCTGAGAAATGTAATTTCTCTTGTCTCAAATGGTTGGCGAATTTTTAACAAGGCACCATTGAGCTGTCCTAAACCGCCGTCCCTCTTGGCTTGGGCGCCGGGCTGGGCGGTTTTTACTCGGGCCTCCGAGCCATTTGATCCATTTCATAAATTTGTTTCATAAACTTTTCTCTGCTTACTGAATATGTGACGGTGAAATATTGTTATAATGCTAGTTCTGGGGCACTTTGTATATGTTGCGATCGTAGCGAATATAGATAGTTTGTTTTTTCTTGAATATTCAGTTACGAAGGGTTCCACTGTTTTTGGTAGTAAGAACGTCACAAGCGCTATACAAACGCATTGTTTACTCGGCCTTACGTATAAATTGTGACTGGAATACCTTCAAGGTCAATATTCTAATCAGTATCGCCTGTACCCACGGTGTTGGTGCAGTCGTCTACTGGCGATATGAAGCTTTTTACACATATCAAGTATCACATGACCCGGTTATGACGTCGCGATCGCTACTGTTCATGTCGTAGTGTCGCTACTTCTCTCAACTTTCAGAGAGGCATTGCATGAATTTTGTGGTTATTTTTATGCATCTCCTGCTACAAGAATGCTCTTAAATAGCAGGTTGACAAGAAATTCTACCAGTCTAAGTTTGTTGTAAGCTTCTTCATATATTATTTAAATAGAGTTCATGACTGATTCATTAATTGTTGAATCCAACATAAGAAATGAAAGATCAGTGGCGGTATGTAACTTCAAAATGACGACGAACGAAGAACGACGTCATAAACGAGATTTATCTAAAAAATGCCTGTCTTTCTTTCTGAGGGTTTAAGCCATATCATATCGTGGCTAAAGGTACTCGATACGTTTATACACATCTCATTGCGCCTATTCAAATTATTAGAGCAATAACACAAACTCGTATATTTGCTCTTTTTTTCATAAAAAATCAAACGAAATGGCTGTTTTAATTCCCTCTCGTACGTTCGAAGCACTTCACTAGGTATACCTTTTTGAATCAAGATACGTTCACTTTTGACCTATCTCTATGAGGGAGTTAAATGTTATCATTATATCCGCCTTGTCACTGTCGCTAACCATACAGGAAACACCCACGCTCAAACGGGAGCGGTCAAAATGTCTGTGAGATGACTATATTGGGAACCTGGCCTGATAAAACTTGATACTGAATACTAGCGGAAGCACCCCTTTAACTGGAAAAAATCTTTATCTTTTCAAGTGCAAGTTTTCAAAAAGGCATTTATCTAATACCAAATCAAATGGGTATTTGACACAAAGCCAATAGTAATTATCACAATCACTTCACGAATAGAAATAATGAAATGATGAAATGAACGATTCATAAATGCCTGTAATAGGCTTATGTGAATAAAGCAATTTTAGATTTGATTTGATTTACAGATGTCTATGCGGTACATAAATAAATAAATAAATAAGTACGGCGTGTACGAACACATGAAAGTACACGTGCTAGTATTTAAGTGAAAGTACAAAAATGTACATGTTTTCGACGTTAACCACGCGTACTGCGCTGATTATCAGTAGACCAGAAGAAAGTCGAGAAATTCCGTCGTCCACCTATGTCGATCCTAATCAGATGGGATAAGCAAGACCGTATATTGATTTAATATATAAAAACCTTAACGTAATGGGTCAAAAATAAACATAATTTATTAAACACATTGAAATAATAAAAATGAGCCCGAGATTTAATGAAAAGAATTTCTTTCATAACCATCTGCTTTATAGTCGATCAAAAAACAAGGTTTCGAGAGAAGAATAGACGGCCACCTGGAAGAGGAAAATTTATAATAATCCGATTTTATTCATTGTTACTTGTAAATAGGAGAGTTAAGTCCCTCAAGCGATGTGGGTAGATGAAAACAAAAGAGTTATTAAATTTCAATTACATCGGTACCCTTAGCATGAAATTTGCATAACTTAAATGGTAGTCGCTCTCGATTATCGAAATCTAATCTGTAATGTTTAATAATGAACATCTTAGAAATGATAATACGTCATATTACGATATACTTATTTTCCTAACGTTAAGATTCTTAAGGTTAAGAAGATAATTAACGAGATTTCTACTGTTCATTTTAATGTCGATCCTAATCATAAGGTGTGCGCAGGTGCGCATATTTACTCCTGGTGATGGTGGTGGTCTATATACATACAGATAAGAAGTATTACATTTAATGCCTACAGCAAAAATACATTATACCATTTATATCGAAGCTGGGACGTATCAGAGGAGGTCCTAATCAGAGGTCGGGAGTTCGAACCCGGGCATGCACCTTTAACTTTTCGGAGCTATCTGCGTTTTTAAGCAATTGAAATATCACTTGCTTCAACGGTGAAGGAAAACATCGCGAGGAAACCTGCATGCCTTAGAGTTCTCCATAATTTTCTCAAAGGCGTGTGAAGTCTGCCAATCCGCACATGGCCAGCGTGGTGGACTATGGCCAAAACCCTTCTCATATTGAAAGGAGACCCGTGCTCTGTAGTGAGCCGGTAATAGGTTGATCATGATGATTTTAATAGATATATCGTACGTAGCACATTCACACGTCCATCTCCATTAAACATGCCTGTGTCAACATTCACAAGCACTGTTTAATTTAGTCTCAGTTTAGTTTAGTGTGTAGACATTTTATCACATTAAACTAACTGAATACTTTTCAAATTCACATTAAATTTGGAAATCATTCGTTTACCATGAACCGAGCATACTAAGGATTATAAGATGTTGTAAATAATTACAAAATCAGGCAAAAATCTAAATTGATAAAAAAGGCGACGTTAATTTTACAACATTGAGAATCACGTAGTGGTTTCAACGTAAATTTACAACGTTGGGGAGGCGATATCACGTACTGGTTTCAGTTTTCGGCAGCATGACCTTTCACCCTTTATTAATAAGAATCAATAACATACAATGCTATTGCATTGTGCACTATCAGTACGTATTTTAAGAACTTCTGCCCAGGACGCTGTTACTGATAGATTTTGAACTTTAAAATACCGGTTAAAAGGTCCGTTTTACTTTTCGGCTTTCTCATCCTATAATCCGTAGGTTTCCTGAAAGCTAGGGCGTGTTTGGAACCCTCATAGCTTTAGTTTTAAGTTTACGAATGTAGTTATCACCATCAAATCACTACTATGTAAATTAATGACGCGTCAAAAGCGCCTTTAAAAGGACTATTCGAATAAAGAATATTTGAATTTGAATTTGCTATAAACCTCTCATCTGCGTATAAACTTAACTTTTACGAGATCCAACCATTTTGTATGATTCTCCCTAGTTGGAAAAGTTATTGAATCGGCCAGCAGGGCTTCGACAAACGTCACACTGGGGGAGCCGTCTGCCAGCGGTGCCAGTGTCAGCGGCAGACGTGCGGGGGTGACACCGCTGTATTGGTTACCAGTGCCGCCAACGATGCCTATTATGGCCCGCGGTTCTACGTGAATTCTTCTGAGTACTTCAGATAAGCAATATTGCTCGCTATTCAACGACCCACATTTCCCATCACCCGCATTTCGATTTCGCTTACCTGAATTGGATTCTTGTTGCTTAGCTTGTTGTACCGTGTCTTGGATACCTTTCCACAAACTTGACCTATCAAGTGTAAAAAATGTGGATTATATCCAAATTGTAAGGGGATTGACGCTATTAAACAATATAAATCCTAAACGAAGTCATGTATGCAAGATAGTTTACTACGTAGAACTCGGACGTCACCTGTAAAATAAAAAGTATCAAGTATCTTCTCGTATTAGAGAATTAATTATATTTTCAGGTAACATATGTTTAAGCTATTATTTTTATCTCCTGAAAGTTAACTTTTGACGGTAATGGCACCTGCTGGTAGGCGACGATGCTGTTTTGGATGGTAGCGGGCTAACCTGTTGATATGGTATGGTAAATCTTACTCCTGATTAGTTTCTATGTGAAGATTTTATAAATATCAATCTTTTTTAATTGAGCGTGTCAACGTGTGATTGTTTGATTTATTCTTTTAATAATAATTATACTAATGAATCTGTGTTTCACCGTCCGACCCCCCCGTTATCCCAAACGTCGCCTAAGCCGAGGTTCGGCCTCAAAGGAGGCGCCCTTAGGCAGTCGTTCCCATAGTTTCTTCGAGCCCTAGGGTTCAAAATTTCTCCTGGCAGAGCTTCTTTCCAAAGCTCGCCAAACAGCCCGGTTACGCTGTGGCAACCAATAGGGTTTGTACAGCTAATAGACAGCCCGAAAAAAAAAAAAAAAAAACTTAATCTGTGAAGCATCAGGGTTTTATTTTATACACTAGCAGTTTTAGATGCAAGCTCAAACGAGTAACTTTGTACTAAAAATCATGTGAAAAGTGTACATAATAAACAGTTATTTTTACAAAGAGATTCCCAATCCCATAACAAAAACCTTCGCCACTATTATGTGACCGCATTAAATGTAAGCATAAAACACACCTAATGTTACGAGTATGTTTGTCTCGTATTTTTGTACAGTTATTCATTCCAGGAAAAATATGTAGAGCAAAAGTTTTTCTTTTACATGAATTCTTAATGCCCGTGTAGCGCAAAAACTCTAAAACGTCTCGACCGATTTAATTTCTTTTTTGTTGTTCACCTCAATACTGGTGCGGCTTAGAAGTACAACAAAACTAGGAAATAAAGAGAGAACGAAAATCTAAACTGGGAATTTTGTATAAATTGCGTATTTACCAACAAAAGTAAGTTCATAATAAAAGCCGTGACGTCACACCAGCGCAACATTGGTGTAAGCAACATTTCACGCGTCCGTCCGCCATTATATTACAATTGCCGCTGACCAATGTGTTGTTTACCCCTTCATTAGACGAAAGACCTCTCGTTTGTTTGTTGTCACTAGTTCGCTGCCATAGTGAATTATTATTAAGCACTGTGAACATATCCTACTAATAATAATACGTAAGTTTCGACCAATAATATATTGATCGAAGGGCTAATTTTTGTAGTTTTTAATTTTCTCAAAGGCTTAATTTTCTCAAAGGCGTGTGAAGTCTGCCAATCTGCACATGGCCAGCGTGGTGGACTATGGCCAAACCCTTCTCATATTGAAAAGAGACCCGTGCTCTGTAGTGAGCCGGTAATGGGTTGTTCATGATGATTAATAAATGACAGTGATAAAGATAAAGTCAAATGATCTCGTATTTTCATAATAGGTCGCGGAAGATAATGGTGTTTCTTATAACATGTGTACATTATTAAAAACTAATTTAAAATTATATTTAAGTAGCTTTGTCTATACAAAGCTTTTTTATAAGTATTGCAATTTTTATTTTTGTCTTCAGTCAATTTCGTTATAAATTGAAACGTCGATTGCTCGGTACCGGGAACCTTTTCCGGGAACGAATCCTGCATAGAACTTTTAGTTAGTCCATTCCAGTGAGTTAAGTGTAAAAAAAAAATATAATATTTAATAAGAAATGAGGTAAATTATTTTATTTCCGTCTTACAGCTCCGCCGTTAGAAGTCGCCGTTTACGCGTAATCTAGTTAAGGGACTTAGGGGGAGCGTGACAGGCCGCCCGGGCAGATGCGAGACACGGGGAATTCGTCACATGACTGACGTGCCATGATTACCTACACCAAATAAGCATAAAACCAACACAAAAATCATTAACGCTTCTACGTGACGCGTGTATGATACCTTAACATGCTTATGAGCTAATGTTGTAAATACGAGAGAGCGCGTTTGTTGCGGTATGTTTGTGTTAGCTACTCCTCTGATCTTGCTAGGCACTAAACTCGCTCGCTGTCCAGAGAAGGATACCATTAAGCTCGAGATAACTAGTTTCTTATTTGAGTTCAATAAAAGAAGCGAAATAACCTATCCATTAATGCTTATTAAAGAACAAACTTTATATGACACTGGTTTGACAGCATTTGCCACAAATCAAAATGAAATAAAAATAGCTTTACCTATGTAAACCTTCTGACGTCCTCCGTGGCGCAGCGCGTGCGCTGTTGCATTATAAAGTTGGAGGTTCTGGGTTCGATTCCCGGCTCGAGTCTGATCTGGTGGCAGGCTTCGGCCGTGGCTAGTTACCACCCTACCGACAAAGACTTGTCGCCAAGAGATTTAGCGTTCCGGCACGATGTCGTGTAGAAACCAATTAGGAGTGTGGGCTTACCATACCCTAACATGTTAGCCCGCTACCATCCTAGACTGCATCATCACTTGCCACCAGGTACTTGAGGTAACCGTCAAGGGCTAACTTGTAGTGTATAAAAAAAACCTACCTACAGGCATCTTTGAATCGTGAAGTGATGGTGATAACTACACTCGCTAACTTAAAAAAAAAAAAGAAGTCCACAACAAATCAAGCCAGTTTGTTTTGTTATCACCATCTTATATAATCAATATTGAGTTATAATTGGCTAAATATTTTAGTTGCCGATCAGTCTGCAAGCGCACGATTCTGAAAGGAGTACTGCAGTTTGTTTAGTCACGATTTCCATAATACATCAATAATATTAGATTGTAATTTGAAATAACTATATGTTCTTAATTTAATCTAATTACAACTAGCATTGATTTAAAAAAAGGTTTTATTTCTTGGTCTGTTGGCGTCCTCCATCCGGTTTCATTAGTACTGGAACAAGTATTTTCTTAACAGTTAAGCCCACACCAACCCTTGACTGGTTACTTTCCGTGTAGCATAGTAACCAGCTGTATGCTGGAGAGAATGTGGGTAGCAGTCTTCTCAAAATGTACGTTTTGAGACAAAACGATGATACTGAGTCTCGAGTCTCATGTCTCCATCACACTGATACCTTGAGCAACAATTTTCCCTGCGGCTTGCTCAATGCCCTCAACCTACCTAGTGTCCCTGCGGACTCCAATATCTATGTGTGACAGTGTGCTATCACTAACTATGCGTGTTGAAAATTGTCGATAACTTTTAGTTCTTCTATGGTTCTCACTTCTATACTATCTCCATCGCCAGATTACAGCGTGTGAGATTTATTATCGCGTTAGTAAGCGTTCATGTTTCTACCCTCCCACCTGTTATTCACCACGTGGCAACGCGCGTTGTTCGTAGCCGCTGTCTTAACGCACTGATGGAATATAGACGAAAATATGTCATTTTATTACTTTCAAGTTGGAATTGTTGAGTCCGCACTTGGAACTTCCAAACAGATTTTTTTTTTTCGGACTGTCTATTAGCTGTACAAACCCTATTGGTTGCCACAGCGTAACCGGGCTGTTTGGCGAGCTTTGGAAAGAAGCTCTGCCAGAAGAAATTTTGAGCCCTAGGGCTCGAAGAAACTATGGGAACGACTGCCTAAGAGCGCCTCCTTTGAGGCCGAACCTCGGCTTAGGCAACGTTTGGGATAACGGGGGGGTCGGACGGTGAGTGGTCCGTACGTCTCCTAGGCCGTGTATGTAGCCCACGTCCGGATGACGTAAGATAGCGGGGACCTCGTCTTCGCCGGCGAAGACGGTGTGTAGCGTATGATTGTGTGGTAGGTGGTACGAGTGTGTTGTCAGTATTCATCTGATCGTCAGGGTCATGAAGGATATGTTTAGGTCTCCTCTTTCGGAGAGGAGCGCTTAGGTCGGGGGAGTTAACCGTATGCCTGTAGTATTGTAGGTTCGAGTCGTTAGTTTTCAATTCAGACACTCAAAGAGAACTGAATTAATCCGGACGAGTATTAGACTTGACCAATATCCATCCAAAAACGTATTCCGTTATTTATTTACCCGGTAGTTCACCGATACCGCATAAACCTCCGTGTAACTCTCGACGGATTATGATATTCCAAATACATGGTTAAACTGAGGTGCAGCGGGTGGGCGCTTTGCGCGCGTGCTTAATTGCATTTCAGTTCACACTCGTCGGTTAGGCTTTAATCTAATAAAAATGGCGGTACACCGATAAACTAGGGTGTTATAATTAACGGCGTAAATCGAGTTTACGCGGCGCACCGCTTCGCTGGGGCTTGTGACCTTCGAGACTAAACAAACCCTCGTCAACACACTGAGTCTATCATCAAACCAGACTTCACGGAACGTGCATGCTAACCAGTCCTGGGTTCGATTCCCGGCTCGAGTCTGGTCTGGTGGGAGGCTTCGGCCGTGGCTAGTTACCACCCTACCGACAAAGACGTGTCGCCAAGCGATTTAGCGTTCCGGCACGATGTCGCGTAGAAACCAAAAGGAGTATGGGTTTACCATACCCCTAACAGGTTAGCCCGCTACCATCTTAGACTGTATCATCACTTACCATCAGGTGAGATTGCTGTCAAGGGCTAACTTGTAGTCGATAAAAAAAAAAAGTCGGCCACTGGACCAACGAGGCAGAGTTTTGCACGGCTCGACACTCGACAGTCAAAACACGTCGCGTGGTTTCCAATTAGTGTGCTTCGAGTGCTTGCGAGTCTTAATTTTTGAAACACCTGTTGCATGCGACCGGCGCTGTTACACGCAAATAGAAAGTCATTGTTAACATTCACCGCGGCCATAACAGCCTCCATTGACACCCAAATGTTTATAATTTCCAGCCATAAGCGATAGTTCCAACGGCTCATAAACTCATAACTTGAACAATAATTCGTGATGTTAATTCTTTTATATCTCTTTTTGACGACCTCCGTGGCTCAGCGCGCGCGCAGTCGAATTATAAAGTTGGAGGTCCTGAGTTCGATTACCAGTTCTATTCAAATTCAAAATAATCTTTGTTCAAATAGTCCTTTAAAAGGCGCTTTTGACGCGTCAATAATTTACATAGCAGTGATTTGAAGGTGAAAACTGGATTCGTAAACTTAAAACTAAAGCTATGAGGGTTCCAAACGCGCCCCGGTCTAAGAAGAAGCCCACAACAAACTTAGCCAGGTAAATTTTATTTTTGTTACCACCATCTCACATGCCACTTAAAATTATATTAAGAGCTATCTTATTAGAGCAATATTTTACACCCATGCTTGTTTATCATTTATGTAATCCTTTTCACTATAGTAGGACTTTTCTACAAGCTTACGTTTTACACAAACTTTGAACTTAAATCTATCTAGTCTGGTCTGGTGGGAGGTGTCGGCTAAAAGGTTAACCCGCTACCATCTTAGACTGCACAATCACTCATTATCAGGTGAGATTGTCGCCAAGGGCTAAATTGTACTCTATAAAATAATCTCTATGCTGGAAAGATATATAAATGTTATAATGGAGATAAATGGGATATAGATTCATGTCTATGTCCTATCCGTCCCCAATCTCAGCCTTTCAGATGTATATCAAAGTCCAAACTTTGTCTGAAAGGGATTGCTCTAACATTAAGATTGATTCTCAGTTTCAGCTTGATACAGAAGTTGGAACTTAAGAACTCGCGACCGCCATAATTGCAAGTAATGGAGTCAATTCTATTGTAAGTCCCTAAATTGAATTAAACTTACGGGACTTAAAATCTGTGCCTGGCGTATTCTTTTCAATAGAGACCATTTAGTAAAGGATATCAGGAATTTTTTTTTCTTCTTAAACCTGGGCGCGATTTATACCCTCTTAGCTTTAGTTTTAAGTTAGCGAATGTAGTTAACACCATTGCTAATAGAAATAATGAAATGAACGATTCATAGATGCCTGTAATAAATAGGTTTATAATATGAATACAGCTATTTTTGATTTGATTTGGTATTTTTAAAAACCCCTGATCTACTCTCCAGCGGTCCTGAGAGCTAAATGCTCCGCCCGCCATTTCAATCTTAGAATGCATTGACACTTACCGTCGAAAGCGCTGATTTTCATACAATAAACAAAAGCAGGTGTAAAAAAAAACAAAATTGTTATATTTAAATAGTTTTTATATTATAAAAATTTACAGGTTTAAAACTGTACAGTGCAGGTAAAACAGCTGTAAGATAGTAATAAACAATAGTAAGATGTTAATTGTGACAAGTATTCTGACCTCTGATTGGATAATAATAAATATCACTATTTTGATGGGTTATATGAGTGACACGACCTCCGTGGCGCAGCGCGCGCGCTGTTGCATTATAAAGTTGGAGGTCCTGGGTTCGATTCCCGGCTCGAGTCTGGTCTGGTGGGAGGCTTCGGCCGTGGCTAGTTACCACCCTACCGACAAAGACGTGTCGCCAAGTGATTTAGCGTTCCGGCACGATGTCGCGTAGAAACCGATATGGAGTATGGGTTTTCCATACCCCTAACAGGTTAGCCCGTTACCATCTTAGACCGCATCATCACTTACCATCAGGTGAGATGCCGTCAAGGGCTAACTTGTAGTGGATAAAAAAAAAAAAAAGACATTGTATAATATTTTGATTTGATTTGATTTGAAATTAAAATAAGAGATATTTATATGACGTCAGTGTCAGATTTTAAAATCCGCTACATGATGATAAAAGTGGCAAGTATTCTGACCTCTGATTGGATAATAATAAATATCACTATTTGGTTGATTGGCAAAATTGTATAATATTTTGATTTGATTTGAAATTAAAATTAGAGATTAGATATGGCGTCGGTGTCAGATTTTAAAATCAGCTACATATAAAAACCTAACAAATTCTTCAATTAACAATGAAATGCATAAGCCAGCGTTGATTTCACAATAACAGTAACAAGCCGCATTGACCTTTTAGTTAAATCTCTCTGCCCATTCGTCGCCGTACCCACACAATGTGGGAAGGCTTTCGCCGCATACGTACCTACTTTCTAATTTGAACTGGTGGTTCATGCCGAAAAGATAAATCGCGAGTTCGAGCTAAGGAAATTATAAATATTTATTTATTTATTTCGTTGCATATCGTGTACACATACCCAGTTTGGGCGTTGCAACTTGGTCTGGAATTGACCGTAGTAGAGACCGATTTCATTTATTTTTACTTGCATCGTTTAAAAAATCGTTAAATAACATTTCGCTAATAAAAAAAAATTAAAATATATCACTTGTTTCAACGGTGAAGGAAAACATCGTGAGGAAACCTGTACGCCTGAGAGTTCTCCGTAATGTTCTCGAAGGCGTGTGAAGTTTACCAATCCGCACATGGCCAGCGTGGTGGACTATGGCCAAACCCTTCTCATATTGAGAGGAGACTGGTGCTCTGTAGTGAGCCGGCAATGGGTTGATCATGAATGAATAAAAAAAATCTTTATTACTTTGTAAAATTCATTTTCTTTTTCTAAGTTTCGAATGCAGTCTGGCAGACCATTATATATTTTTACAGACATTACGTAGGGACTAGAGGTGTGGAGTTTTAGTTTTGATGGTGGGAGGGTTAGTTTGTTAGCATATTTTTCGGGAAATCAACTGATATTAAGGACTACCATGGCCAACTTCAAAAACATTTTAAATGTAGTCTTAATTTCTATATGTTAGTGACAAACATCACTAATATGTGGCCTGACACCTGTATTGGGGTTGGAGGGTCTACGTACTCTGGCCTTAGCGTACGGCCTTAGCTTTTTCAAATATTGTTGATTGGTGATCTCAGATTATATAAACTCTTTTGATGTCAACTCTGATCTGGTTGGTTAATGTATAATATTTGAATTACTTTAAATTTGGAATGCTAGATTTATTTCTTTAGATTGAATTTTGTTTGTTATTCGAGGATTCCGTGAAAATTGCTTAAAGAAGCAACATGTCTAATGTCGCTTAAAGTCCTTTTGGTTTGGAAGTGATCCCATTAGCCACATCTACCATTCAACACATATGTGGACATTATGGGTTGATGACTATATTATTTTATGAACCTCTTTAACCATAAATACAACCTAGGGACTCACAGGTCTGTCTATCCGTCCGACTATAACATTAGCGTCAGCTGAGAAAGGATTTTTGAAAATTGTAAAAACAGGCCTTAGTTTTTTTTATTAATTTCAATTTAATGTGAGCGAAGCCAGGGTATAAGCTGGCGTGAAGATAGTATTGTTACTGGATTCTGGGGTTGGAATAGTAAGACGTGATCTTGAAATTAGTAACTTATGTGACGCACGTGCACGTGCGTCGTAAGACACTCATTGACATCTACACAGCCTTCTCTGTCTTTTACGCTTTCATCACATTCTATATGGTGAATGACACTATTTCATTTCGTGCTAGATTTCTGCTTGATTTTCACTGTAGAAGAGTTTTAGCTATACTGCCGATGTCGTCCCGTGATCGCCTATTTATAGCAAACATCGAATCTAACATAATATGACATTCTGGAAAATCGACAAAATCGTTCTAAATTTAAATTTGTAACTGTGTACATGATCTGAGATGTCGAAAAAATATGACAGATCCTTTTTCTCGTTTACAAATAAGACAATCGCGTTCTTACTCTTCTAACATTAGCAGTTATTTCAATTTGGTGGTAGCCTTCATCGAGCCGCCATCCCCGCAAGCTTTAAGTCATTCCAGAATAATCTGTACGCACCCTGGAAACCCATCTTAATATGGCAGCTGTGACGGGACCACAGTTAGTATAAATTATTTATTTAGCAATTTTTGGTCAAGTTATTGTAGTAGTTTGCATATTCTAATAAAATAGTTTCTTAATCCCTGTATTTGTTAGATATCTCTCATAGATCTTCATTTTTTATACAAAGTGCTAGTTCTCTGCCCTTATTTTATGAGTTTACAAATCTTATGTCTTTATCTTTTCGAATCGTTTTATAAATGACAAAATTCTTCAAAATAGAAACGATAATCAAGATATTTTTTAATTTCAAAAAGTATAAATTTCTGAAATTAAAAAAAATTTTGAGTTCTGAGGAAACAAACAAAACAACCACATTAGAATTAAGAAACTTAAGTCTTTTAAAAACCATTAAAATGAAGCAATACATATTTTTATTTGGAGGAATACGTAAACGTAAATAATCACTATAAACGTACATTGGTTGAAGCGCTTGGGTCCATGAAATTAATTCCTTCAGGTTTATTCCCTGATAGTGAGATCTACAAGTTGGTCGCACATTGGTGCAAGAGACGCGCTTATCTACGAACAGTGGTATATTTTTGTATATTCCAAAAATTACACATTAAAAATCTCAAACCGAAATTAAAAGAATATTTTTTGACTAAGTTGGACGGTTGACTCATTAGTGTCGACCGTCTAACTCAGTTAGGAAATGTTCTTTTCATGCCTAATATGCTTACTCAGTTCCTTTAGCTTTAAGCTGTTAAGTTACTGATTAGCACCGAGGACAAACCTCTTTGGTTTTTTCGGTGCCTTTATGATATAACTAATTTTATTCCTTGTATATTAATAATAAATAAATAAATAATAAATAAATATAGTATTCTTGTCAATTGCCGGCAAGCAACTTACACTCTGAGTTTGGTAGTCCAGTGGTCTATTCCCTAGGTACAAGTAAAAAGTACATACAAGCAACTACAAGTAGGTACGATATAACCTTTCTGAGGAAGCAAGACTAGAAAGACACGCTACAAAAGTATTGATAGGATTCATCATCGTCATGATCAACCCATTGCCGGCTCACTACAGAGCACGGGTCTCCTCTCAATATGAGAGGGGTTTGGCCATAGTCCACCACGCTGGCCATGTGCGGATTGGCAGACTTCACACGCCTTTGAGAACATTATGCAATCTCAGGCGTGCAGGTTTCCTCACGCTGTTTTCCTTCACAGTCGAAGCAAGTGATATTTTAATTGCTAAAAAACGCGCCCGGGTTCGAACTCCTGACCTCTGATTTGGAGTCGGATGTCTTAACACTAGGCGATCACAGAGTCTTGATAGGATTGTGCTGTTTTATTAAATGATCATCATCATGAGCCAATTAACGCAACGCAGCTAGGTAAAGGCTGAAATTATTATGAGACTAATTATAATTTATGAACGAAGAAGGATGCTTGTATGAAATTCGTATTTCTGTCGACGTTTAGCGCAATGAAACGTTGCGTCTGGCGTCGCTCGCCGCGTCGTATCGTGCTAGACGGCTGGTGCCGCAGTCTGCGTTAATTTTAGTGCAGCAGGTAAAGTTTAACGCAACAGTGGGTCCTCTGGGTTCGCCAGATACGACTCGTCACTTGACTGGAGCCCGCTGTTGACTGTCGAGTCGGATACGGCGCCGAGTTAGTGGCGGAATTGACGATGCAATGACTAATGCATGAGAGTTCTACTGAAATACTTCACGAGTAGCTAATTTTATATCAATGTGTTTTAATAAATTAATAATATCATATACATAAGCGGTGATAGCCTAGTGGTTAGGGCGTCAGCCTCCTAATCAGAGGTCGGCGGTTCGAATCCGGGCACGCACCCTAACTTTTCGGAGTTATGTGCTTTTTTAAGTCATTAAAATATCACTTGCTTCAACGGTGAAGGAAAACATCGTGAGGAAACCTGCACGTCTGAGAGTTCTCCATAATGTTCTCAAAGGCGTGTGAAGTCTGCCAATCCGCACATGGCCAGCGTGGTGGACTATGGCCAAACCCTTCTCATATTGAGAGGAGACCCGTGCTCTGTAGTGAACCGAGAATGGGTTGATCATGATGGTGATGATGATGATCATATACACTTCAAATTGAGGATGTTTGTTTATTTTGTTTGTTTCGCTGCTTGGACCTTAATGATACTCTCACGGAATTCAGGTATGTACCCGTGGGATTCAAATAAACCTATACGTGGTTTAACGTCTGAACCGATTTTGACTTGTGGGGTGTAGTCCTCTGTGGAACGCTGATAATTGATAAAAACTTGATATTGATATGTGGACTGTATTTCCTTTGATAATGCTAATAATATGTTTGTAGGATGACTACGGGCGGGTGCGTCTTTGTCGGTAATTTAGGTAGACGTGGGTAGTTTCGGGCAAAGAGACCAGACACTCTTGGTACAACAGAACTACAATTATAAGTATGGTAATTTATAAGGAGCAGACTATACGCTCCACCAAGTACGAATGCAACACCGCAGTTCAACCACCGGTCCGACCCGACCGAGTGCAATCAATGCAATGCGCCGTCCCGCGCCGGTGAGTCTTATAAGAACCTGCATACGTCACTTAGTGTTGCGTAAAGAGAGGGGGCGATGCCACTCTCTTGTCTGTCGTACATGACTCCAAAACTAGATGGCGCTGCTCTGTGATTGCCGTCATGTTAAATGATATGATGATATTGATAAGGAGTCCGCGTCGAGGAGGGCCCTGGCTTAGTTACCCGGCGTTGGCGTAATAGTTATAATTATAGTTTATCCCAGGTCTGTCTACTGAGAGGCTTCGGACGTGGCTAGCTACCACCCTACTGTCAAAAACGTGTCGCCGTTTTAAGTTTACGAATGTAGTTATCACTATCAAATCACTAGTATGTAAATTATAGATGCGTCAAAAGTGCCTTTTAAAGGACTACTTGAATAAAGATTATTTGAATTTGAATTTGAACCTTAACGTTACAACTTCATGTACAACTGCATGTCGCTCCCTCATTAAGAACAAAGCTAGTTTTTTTTAATTTTTTGCGTTATTTCTATTTGTTATTATTAATTGCGTGAATACATATAATTATACTTTGTGAGCCTCACAAATGAACATAGCATATTTCATAATCTCGGAATAGTTGTCAATTATACATTTAGGCGCGTTAATATTTAATTAATCATGTTTTGATACCGTTCTATATTTAGCACCTACCCATACTTGATACATAAATACATAAGTAATTAAGTTGCAGCTGTGATAGCCTATTGGTTAGGACGTCCGTCTCCTAACCAGGTCGGGGGTTCGATCCCGGGCACGCTCCTCTAACGTTTCGGAGTTACGTGCGTTTTTAAGCAATTAAAATATCACTTGCTTCATGGTGAAGGAAAAACCGAGGGAAACCTGCACGCCTGAGAGCTCTCCATTATGTTCTCAAAGACGCGTGAACTCTGCCAATCCGTAGGGTGGACTATGGCCGAACCCTTTTCATATTGAGGGGACCCGTGCTCTGTAGTCAGCCGGAAATGGGTTGATCATGATGATGATTATGCATTCAATTGGAGTTAGATTCGAATTTTATATTTTCACCTGATCTGGAAGCTTTACCTTTCGTGTTCCAAGATTAAAGAGACCCGTTATCAACCTGCGATATATTCGGATGATGAAGAGATGCGTAGATCGACGAGTAGCGAAAAAAAGAAAAACCCCGGCTAAGTTTGTTGTGGGCTTCTTCTTAGACCGGGACGCGTTTGGAACCCTCATAGCTTTAGTTTTAAGTTTACGAATATAGTTATCACCATGAAATAACTACTATGTAAATTATTGACGCGTCAAAAGTGCCTTTTTAGTCCTTCTATTTGAATTTGATCTCCGATCGCTTGTTTACCACGTGGAAGATGGAATAATAAAATTATAAGGGCTTAAGTTCGTAGGTACGTTGTGAACGTTTCTTAATCCTGCACACTGGATTTACAAAACCAATTTGTTTGAAATATTGAATCCAGATAGATTATACCTACCATGGATTAGCACATAGGATTTTTATCCCGCATATTCCGTGGTTCCAGCGTATTTTTTGGAAAATTGTATTAATGTTTTTCCTCGAAATTAGATGGTCATTTTGATGAAGCTAGCGGGAACGGGAACAGGAAAGAGACATGGCATAATCTTCACCACTTGAAAACTTTAATCTACGCGGACGAAGTCAACGTCATCATCTCGTACAAGATAAATTATTTTCGTAATACTTTGTTTTTATTTACTTTGTACTTGTAAAATTCGATTGATATTGGACTAGCTATTTTCCTCACTCCGTGTCCAGTCAAGTGTAATTAAAAATAATTTATTTCCAAAAAACTAATAATACGATCGTTTGGAGTAAAATAGCCCAATTGTCCCAAATTACATGTTCGCTCGGGCTGACAAGACTAAAGTTCGAATGAAGTTTAGTATTTATCGAGCCATCGGACAAAGGTCACATTTAACTAACACGTCAAGTAAACTGTAATCGAAACGTAAACGGCAGCCAGCGCTCGTTAAACATAATTCATGGAACTACGCCGCAACGGACGGAACAGAACGACTCACTGGCAAGCGGCATAACGCTTTTTCGTTACGTTAAGGAAAAGAAAGAAAGAGTTAACTAACTCCTTCCACTATTTTTTTTTATAAACCTTATTGCACAAAAAACTGTACTTAAGACAAACTTAATGCTAAAAGCATTCTCCACCAGTCAACCTTCCATCATTGAGAACAACAATGGTAGAACAACAAACATATAATAATAAATAAATACCAAAAAATAAATTAAAATTATATTTAATATCAAAAAACTATTCGCGTAAAGTACCTTCGTTCCATAACTTTATAAGATTTAAAACCATGTTGATACACCTTAACCGGTTATGCTTATCCGCCTTAACCTATAACGTGTTTCTAGCAAATTGAATAGATTAAAATTTAAAAATATTAGATTTTTCGGTATTATAATTAAGTATAAAGTTTGTAGGAAACCTAAATATGGTTTATACAATACTTAAGTTTCCTAAAAACTTTACGTAATGGCGAAAAATAAGCATCTTATCAAGCTGGTACAACTCTCAGCTGAACACGTCGTTCGCAATCATGCGAGCGAGCGCGTGGCGCATGCGGGCCTGCGCACGTCACCGCGCACCCGCGCGTGCGCTGAACCGACACAAATATCGCTGTCTCACTCCGTTATATTGGGTGTTTGTTTTTATATTTGTGCATAAATCATTGGGCGAGAACTTGACTTCACTGCCCCAACCTAAGCGCTCCTCTCCGAAATACGAGACCTAAAAATATCATTTACAACCCTGACGATCAGATAACACGATGACCTGGTAACATACTCGTATCACCCACTACATCATCATACACACCGTCTTCACTAGCGAAGACGAGGTCCCCGCTATCTTTGGGGCTCCATCCACGGCCTCGGAGACGTACGGACTACTCGACGTCCGACTCCCCCGTCATCCCAAGCCGAGGTTCGGTCTCATAGGAGGCAGACGATCTCATAGTTATAGGCAACCAATAGCGTTAGCACAGCTAATAGACAGTCCGAAAAAAAAACTTGACTTCAACCACGTCACATCTTATGCGCTTACTCAGCAACTTTTCCATATAGTTTACACCGATCGTCTTCGTAACAACAACGCCGTCACTTACTAAAGGCAAGATACGTAAATCCAGACCGCCACGTTCAACCGACATCCAGCATGCATCGGAACACAAGACATGCCCGTTTAGTTGCATTTCACTGTAAATCTTAACTTCAATTGTAACGGATTTAGACTATCCGAGTACCAATATATCTGCAAACTCCATCAATTATTTAAACTACTCGTATGTACGTCGAAGAAGGCTATCCCATCGCCGGCAAGCCGTTTACAAGATATACACCGTTTAAATATTATTATTGTTATTATTTTAGTAGGTCATCACAAATCAGTTTTCCACAGCTTTTAGCTTGGTCTGGGCGATGCATGGCCGACCTAGTTGCATATAACTACAAACTGTCGCTTCATTTATCTATATTGATAACCAGATAAATACAAATTTCGAGTCTTGAAATGAACTCTAATTATGTAGATTCTAAAACGTTTTAAAGACTGTACCACTGCCAAAGTTTCTAACTCATAGCTAGGATAAATCATTTCCTGCAATCAGTTCGCCTCTTTGCCATACTACATCCTCTTGTCCCATGTTGTAAACTCTGAGGCAGCCAGTCGTTCCAGTTAATAACGTTGCTGGTACGGCAAAATACTTGTTGTCGAGGTCATGAAACCTTGGTGTTGTACACACATAATTATTATTTGTGTTTCCTACAAAATTCACTTCTACAACCCTGGAATCTTGAGGCAATATTCGTACTTCCGAACTGGAAATTACTCGAAATTTAGTGTCACTCAAATCAGAGTCATACAAGGTGTTCTCTTTTAATGTAACCAACTTCTCAGTGGTAACTAACGAAATTCCCTTTGAATTCATTACAGGTTGTTTTATAAGTATGTCCACATCGGCAGGAAGTTTCAAGTGTGTCACTACTGCTGTAGTGTCAAAATCTAATCCGTCAATCGACATTGTCAAACTGTTTTGTCCCATTGCCGATACAGCTTCACCGGTTATCCTTTTAACACTGCATCTATCTTACTGTATAATCCGAGGAGTTTACTATTTTAGGTGAAACTACGTTTGATTGAGCTCCTGTATCTTACCCACAATATTTTTATCGTCGACCGTTATATGTTTCTAGTAAATATCGTTTAAGTTTTGAACGATGTTTATTGTGACAGATGATAATTATTTACTTTCTTCATCAAATTCTCAATCTTTGGGCAACGATTTTTGGGTCCGGTCTCAGAACAAAATTAACAAAATCGTCTATCTGCTACTGGACAATCCTTTACAATGTGGGCAGCTAGTAGCCCGAGTAAACGCACTTTCTTGTCAGCCATTGATCGATTCATTTTTAGGCATGGACATATCTTTTGGGTCCTATTTGCATAATATATACCACTTCTGAATATTAAAACAAATAGGTATTAATGCGAAAATCATTGTATTAGCGCTTCGACCAGACTGAACTATGACACGTTGGCGCCACCTCCCCCCGCCCGCTCGTCCGCGACCGCAACCGTGGCGCCCTCTAACCGTCTTCGTGACGCCGCACGTTACAATAGGCTATGCAGGTATCATTACTTAAAACGCAGATCCATATGTTTTTAGATTATTTCGCGGGGAAAAGGTGAGGGCTCAGTTAAATAATACTTCTTAATGACAAATAAATTAACGAAAATGTGAAATATCGTCTTTTAGAAAAATTGTTGACTTCACGAGTGTTCCACGCTTTGTACCCTCGTGTACCACTCGTCTGTTGAAAATTCGATCTATTCTCGTATACCTAACTTAGTCCGCAAAGTTAAGTACTAAAGAAAAAGACTTTAAATGTGGGTTCGATTCGTTCAGGTACGTTTTCTTTTCGTCGCTATATCTGACATATACCTACAAATTCACCCAGTACCTCCTCTAATTGTATTTGTTAGGAGTGCTTTTAAATAGGTCTCATTAAAATTTTATAAGCATGGTGTTACGACAGTATCACAGAGTTTATTTTAATAATGGTACCGATTCTTTAGTAGGTAGGTATGTACTTACATAAACCTCAACATAATAAACAGGTCTCAAATTCTTGTGAAGTGTAACATTTACTTAAGTCGGGCGATCGCCATTTCCGAACCTTGGAATATTACTGTCCATTTTTCACACCGCAAATTAAACAAATGAAACCACCTGTACACTGGTAAAAACTTTAAGAGCGAGAGAGCAACGTTTATCGCCGTTATCAGGCTATACGCCGGAAAACCGGCGAACCAACAAAGTATTCCCAACTTCATAGAGCCAACTCACTTCACAGTTGCGGCTGGCAAGCTCAGTTGATTCCCAGCAGTCGCGGCGTGTGCACGTCTCTCTCCTTTCTATTTTCGAAGCTAACTTTTCGTAAGTTCGACATGGCGTTGCGAAGCTTGCTTGTGATGTTGGCACTCGCCGGGGCCACGTTCGCCGGCCCTGAGGTCACCGAACTGAAGGTTGATGTCGTCAGCGTCCCAGAAGGATGCACCACGAAGTCGAAGAATGGCGACATGCTCACCATGCACTACACGGGCACTCTGGACAACGGCAACAAATTCGACTCCAGGTAAGCTAGATATAGAACTCGAGCCTGTCACTCTAAATGTCTACTAGTTCCTAAAATTTCCTATCAGATTGAATAGTTGTAACGCCTCGCTGCGGTAAGTTATGAACAGGGCTCCAACTACAATTGTAAACTACTTATTATGTACCAAAGTGCTGTGCCGAATTCTTAATTACCTACATATAAATAACCCATAAGTAAAATACGCAGTGGACGCCAAACTATTATTTTAAAGTAATAAATCATCGTTATTGTTTAAGTTGAACGAAAATCGAATTAAATTATCTGGTCCATTTATATAATAATTTATGCTGGTTCAACTAATATATCGTAGGTGTATTTTTAAATTTTTTTTATTACTAAATTGCTAAAATAACAGCGTTGGTTTCATCTTAGGCTGTGACTTCCGTACTTCCGTTTTGTTGGTATTCAAATTGTATACAAAATCGGATAAACAGAGGGAATCTATATATAGGTACTACCTAAGGAAAATATGTATGAATAGGTACTTAATTACACTTACCTACATACCTTTCAATCATGGTTTTACCTAATGTAAACTAAGAATTTTATTTAGGTAGGACATTCAAGATACCTAGCTGTAAAAATATTGATTTGAAAGGTTTTCATTTTGTGGATTGGGAAAAAAGGTGTGGTTATTATTAAAACGCGTGTGTGTTTTCTATTGGCGATGTTTTATTTAATTATTTATTATCTCTTTGAATTATATAATTATTAATAATGTTGTTTTGCATATTTAAAATTTAAGACGTGTGCTGTAGCTATTAATTTATTTATTTATTAATATTTTGTCCGATCAGAAACCATTTTGATGATTATTAATTTCATTTAAAATATCATTTAAATTCAGAAAGATCAGATAGGTTTATCGAGATTTCTGTAAGTAATTGCAGTAAGTGAAATAATTGCAAATAAACTTGCCCATTATGTAGGTATAGTGAAGTGGCAGTCAGTTAAGGTGTAATATTTAGTTTCTTCGGCGAACTTAGTTCAAATCCGGTTTGCGACGCACTGGAAAGGACGTCCACGTAAAATATAACGGTACATAGACCTGCCTGCTTATTCGTACTACGTGTAGCTGCAAATGTTTCGGACAATCAAACTGCTCGGTTAACCGTCGCGTCGTTCTTAGTTGGCCTACTACATACAAACATCTATTTAAATTATACAATGTAAGCGCGGGTTTTCAAAAAATGCGTTTTCCATGTTTCGGTCTGGTTGAAAAGTACGTATTGCGTGAAAAGGGTTCCTTATCGCAACGCCAGCGTCCCCTTCCGTCCAACATCTTTATTCAAGCGAATTGTATCTCATGATTAGTAATTTGTTTTTCATTGTTTAAATTTCTACCCTCGCTAAAGGAACAAATTATTAAAATAATTGTAAATTAAAGGGGGCCTACGATCTTAATATCGCCATTATTATGTGTGTCTCATATCGCACCATGAAAGGGAACTCGCTGTGTGCTAGTCAGACTGCCTCCGCCAGTATTCTTTTTATAAGATATGTAGGTTTCAAATCGGCCCCACTAATAATTTGTTAACTTTGATCAAGTAGTGTTATTACTATAATAATTGGACCACTATCTTCAATAATTGGAATAATTGCGATACTGTGGGCGTAGGTGACCAGGCAGGTAATAAAAATTCTCTGTTTTGAGCAACTTTGTTTATTTAAAACAAAGAAAATAGCGAATAGGATCCTACTTAAACTATACAAATTAACCTTCAAGCACGCGCATGAACATTAAAGGCAATCTCTTTAAGTTATCCAAATGAGATATTCATCATCATCATCATGATCAACCCGGCTCACTACAGAGCACGGGTCTCCTCTCAATATGAGAAGGGTTTGGCCATAGTCCACCACGCTGGCCATGTGCGGATTGGCAGACTTCACACGCCTTTGAGAACATTATGGAGAACTCTCAGGCGTGCAGGTTTCCTCACGATATTTTCCTTCACCGTTGAAGCAAGTGATATTTTAATTGTTCTTTAAAAACGCACCGTTAGTAACTCCGAAAAGTTAGAGGTGCGTGCCTAGGCTATCACCGCTTTAATGAGATATTATTGGGACGTAATGAAACCTATCTACACAAGGGTGCCAATAGAAGCAAATTACTAATTCTAAGCCGATTGTCCGCGTCAAGCAATTTTAATTGAATTTTCAGAGATGTTTTACCCCTCAATACCTATACACTAGTGTTGAATTAGTGGGTTTATCTTTATTGGTTTCAAAAATTTCCCGCAGAAATCTTTACATACTATAAGTAAGTATACATGCCACTTAAAATTACATTAACAGCTATCTTATTAGAGCAATATTTCATACCCATACTTGTTTATCATTTACATAATCCTTTAAACTATAGTAGGTATGACTTTTCTACAAGCTTACGTTTTATATAAACTTTGAACTTATTGAATACCAAATATGTAAACCGTCTTGCCCAACAAATATATATATTTTTTGTTAAGTACCTTTCAAAAATATTTATAATTGTAAAGACAATAAAAATACGTAGATACTTAACTAAATTAACTCTTTAAATTCCATTCCTTGTTTTCACGCATTATTGACATCTATTGTGATTTAGGGCGTCAGCTTCCTAATCAGAAGTCGGCGGTTCGAATCCGGGCACGCACCTAAAACTTTTCGGACTTATGTGCGTTTTTAAAAATTTAAAATATCACTTGCTTCAACGGTAAAGGAAAACATTGTGAGGAAACCTGCACGCCTGAGAGTTCTCCATAATGTTCTCAAAGGCGTCTGAAGTCTGCCAATCCGCACATGGCCAGCGTGGTGGACTATGGCCAAACCCTTCTCATATTGAGAGGAGACCCGTGCTCTGTAGTGAGCCGGTAATGGGTTGATCATGATTCCACTGAACCCGAATTAACATACTGACGGGTTTAATAAACGAAACTATCCATTGCGACGGGAGACATTGTGAGCAATACATATTTTAGTAGGTAGTTAGTTTAGAGATTTGCGTACAACAAAATCGCCGCCATTATTGATTTTCTATTTTTAATCGTTACAATAAATGGCGAAACATTATTTACGTCATAAAGACACGTAAGAAATGAAATAGTGAGGTAAAAGTATGGCATAACGAAGTAGGGTAGAACATTCATTCGACGAAGCTGTAGGCGGACTTAGTGACCCATAAACATCGACTCGATAATTATATTTACCTGCATATGTCGCGGCCTACGAATTATTTAATATGCATGGCACCCGTTACCGTTCAGCGGCTGTCATAATGCGAACAGACTGTTAAATGAATTATGATAATTTCAGGTGACGTCATAAAAACCGCTTATCTTCTAAGATTATACAGATAATTGGCTCATTAATGAATTAATCCTTCCACTTTTCAAGCGATTTTTAACTTGAACATACCACACTATAATACCTATCTTCCGATAAGTAGGAGTTGTAGCGCGTAGTTTTAGCTTTATAAATAACTAGCTGTTGCCCGCGACTTCGTCTGCGTAGAATTGCTGGTTTCCCGTGAGATTGAGGTTTTAAGCTACAGGCAAATGTCAAATTGCCTATTTTCGTGTTTCTAAATTAAAAAACATAGGACTTTCATACAAACTTCAAACCCCTATTTTACCCCCTTCGGGGTAGATTTGGATGAAAAAAAATTCTAACCTTATACTTAAGCCCTAAAAGAAACCTATTTTCAAAATTTCACGCTTGTAAACTTCATAATAAAAAATAAGCAAAAACTATCATCCCCTATTTTACCACCCTTAACAGGTAATATTAAAAAAAAAATTATGTACATGTTTTTTATTTATTATTATTTATCTTAATGCAAATTTTTGTGTCTCTAACTCTAAAAACAAAGAATTTTCATACAAACTTCCAACCCCTATCTTACCCCCTTAGGGGTAGAATTTCCAAATATCCTTTCTTAGCTGACATCTCTTAACTACCAACTTGCTAAATTATAGCTTTATACGTGCAATAGTTTTTGAGATCTCGTGTTTAATCAGTATGTATGTAAGTATGTAAGTGACCTTTCGCTTTTATATATATAGATTGAACGTAACGTTATGTTAGAACTCAATCCATAAAAGCCTCAAAATTTAGTCGTGGCTTGTCAAGTGAGCTTACAAGTCGACCCTTTGGTCAACAAAAAGATCACAGATGTATAAAGAACGTATCATTCAAATACCACCACAAACCGCAGACCATGTTACGGTACAAACACACTATTAAAGCTGAATATTACTAAACTTGCTCAATGTGGTTAGTAGGATCCTTTTTGCATAACTACGTCCAATTATAACTATTAACGAGCTGGTCCTCACTGATTGACCCGCGTTAGTAAGAGATTTAACGTAATGTATAATTTAGAGAACCTACGAGTACCTATTAACCGATTACTGTGACGCAAACTCCCCAACAATTTTTTTATACAGATTACAGATAAACAAATTATTCCTCTTTCATCATCATCATCATGAACAACCCATTACCGGCTCACTGCAGAGCACGGGTCTCCTCTCAATATGAGAAGGGTTTGGCCATAGTCCACCACGCTAGCCATGTGCGGATTGGCAGACTTCACTCGCCTTTGATTCCTCTTTATAAGTAGGTAAAACTATAGATCACACATTCTAGTTTAAATGTATAGATTTAGAGAAGTCGCTCAATTTGATTATAGGTTTACAAATGGTGTAAGCGGGTATGTGTATACCCCTAATATATGTGGGGTATACACATACACGGGTATGTGTATACCCCACATATATTAGGGGTATACACATAGATAGCTGTGATAGCCTAGGACGTCAGCTTCCTAATCAGAGGTCGAAGGTTCGAACTCGGGCACGCACTTATAACTTTTCGAAGTTATGTGCGTTTTTAAGCAATTAAAATATCACTTGCTTCAACGGAAGGCAAAGCTTTGTCTGGTGGGAGGCTTCGGCCGTGGCTAGTTACTCTACCCTACCGACAAAGACGTGTTTAATTAATTGATAAAATTAAATAAACATTCTTTTCAAACAGTCTAAATTATAACTATTTCCAGTGGCTTCCACACTAGGTGACCTGTATGGTGGAGACCATGTTATTTACCACTTTTTGACATTGGTCTAGAATATGTTACGCCAAGCGTTTTAGCGTTCCGGCACGATGTCGCGTAGAAACCAATTAGGAGTGTGGGTTTACCATACCCCTAACAGGTTAGCCCGCTACTATCCTAGACTGTATCATCACATACCACCAGGTGAGATAGCCGTCGAGGGCTAACTTCATCTCATCATCATCATGATCAACCCATTACCAGCTCACTACAGAGCACGGGTCTTCTCTCAATATGAGAAGGGTTTGGCCATAGTCAACCACGCTGGCCATGTGCGGATTGACTGACTTCACACGCCCTTGAGACGGAGACCTCTCAGGCGTGCAGGTTTCCTCACGATATTTTCCTTCACCATTGAACCAACTGATATTTTGATTTTTTTTAAAACGCACATAACTCAGAAATATTAGAGATGCGTGCCCGGATTCGAACCGCTGTCATCTGATTAGGAGGCTGACACCCTAACCACTAGGCTATCACCGTTTCTAACTAGCTAACTTGTACTGTATAAAAAAAGTAACGATATTCGAAAACGACCCAAGTATTGCGAGTTTGCAAATGTGCTAGGGGTTCAGGTGTGCGTTGAGCTTTAATTGGAACAGTGCACGAGAGCGCCACGTTTCGATACATTTTCATGATATTAACCCTCGGTTGCTGCTGTAAAATTGGATCCTGCAGTTTCTGTATTACCCACGGTGGAGCAAAGACTGCACAAGGTTGTGTGTGTGTTAAGTTTTACATAACAAACATTACTTTAGGATATACTTTTCTTTTTATACTCTATTAGTTAGCTGATTCCAAGACCACTTTTGCTTTTGTTCAGGTACGAATAGATAAGTACACACCCTAAGATAGTTGTTAATAATGTATTTTGTCCGCCTCCCAATACGAGGTCGGGGGTTCGAACCCGGGCACGCACCTCTAAGTTTTCGGAGTTATGTGCGTTTTTAAGCAATTAAAATATCACTTGCTTCAACGGTGAAGGAAAACATCGTGAGGAAACCTGCACGCCTGAAAGTTCTCCATAATGTTCTATAAGGCGGGTGAAGTCTGCCAATCTGCACATGGCCAGCGTGGTGGACTATGGCCAACCCCTTCTCATATTGAGAGGATACCCGTGCTCTGTAGTGAGCCAATAATGGGTTGATCATGATGAATGTATTTTGTTCATCGGTATTGCAAAAAAATGTCACCATTATTACCACCAGTAATGTATTCAACTCTGCCAAATGAGTTTATAACATCGATCCGTTTTAAATAGGGGGACTCCGTTCCAGCGACCACGTAAGTAATCATTTATTTACTTAGCTTTCTAAAATACACGTATCGAACCATCGCTTAGCAATTTAAATTGTTAACGGACTTGAGTGGTGGTGAAGCAAAGTTGTACCTACATTTTCCATTTCCACAAGTTTCCTGTCTCTTATACGAGTATCCACGAACATAAGACTTTGATCTTTTTGGAATGACAGGCGCGACCCGACCGCGAGGCCCAAAACAAATACTCATATTTTCAAGCGACGCCGTAACGTTGCTGGTCGTCTTGAATTTAAGTCAATTCCGTGTGGCATATTTACCCTCGACTTATTGATTGGCAAACTGTAACCTACTTCAGTCATTTCCGACCTAGTTTAATCAATTATTGTTTTGTCACAAAGTGATGGTAATGACGCTGATGCTATAACTGCGAGAATTTAAATGTGTATGTTTGTGTCTATTATTCCTCCATGCTGGAACGACTGAACCAATTAAGCCGAAATTTCGAATGGAGATACCCTGAATCAACGCACTGTGTCCTTTACATCCCAGGAACCCAAAATTCCCGCGGGATTTGTGAAAAAGAGATACTCGCGGAGATGAGCTACTGCTATAGTTAGCAGAAGCAAACTTTTTTCTTATTCTCTACAAGTTAGCCCTTGACGGCTTCTCACCTGGTGGTAAGTGATGATGCTGTCTAGGATGGTAGCTAACCTGTTAGGAGTATGGTAAACCCACACTCCTGATTGGTGCCGGAACGCTAAATCGCTTGGCGATACGTCTTTTTCGGTAGGATGGCGACTAGCCACGGCCGAAGCCTCCCACCCGTCCAGATTCGAGCCTTGCGCCACGGAGGTCGTCCAAACTTCCTCGAAATTAGATTTATATGTCGGAAACAGGAACAAAATCATATTTATTTATTTATTTATCATAAATAGATTTTCAGAGGGAAAAAATGTATAGGATATTTAACATTATACCTAATGCAAGTAAGTTTGGTATTGATATAAACAGGGGCCTATATGTTTACGGAATTCCCTTGGAAATGTACAAAAGTCCACCGCAGCCGCAGAGGGTTATATCGCCTATGCACAAGCAGGCGTTCGTGCGAATACGGAGTATTCGATTTAGGACTCATTAATTGAATATACCTTTATTTATACGTTTTAGTGAAGGTTACGGAAATGTAAAACGAATCAAATTGTTATAAACAGATTATGAAAGCTCATTTAGTTCTGAGAACCATAAACTTCTTACATTTTAGTGATTAGTTACGCGCAAGAGTAGCGACAAGGTTTTTTTTTTATTTTGAGCATTGCTATTTGTCTCATCATGATCATTTATGAAAGCCCTTAGTAAAAGTTCCGCGCACTCCCAAACGTGGAGTCGCTATCGATAATCGAAATACTATAACGTCATAGTAAAATGGACCTTGTTTTTGAACTTGGACTATGGTTAACATATTTTTATTTAATTAACTTGTGCTGGTATGGATGTGTAAAAGAATTGGTGTTTTAAATATAGGTAGATACGTTTCAATCCCCTAGTACGTTAGTGTCTTTCGATAGTCGAAAAGACTACCGGTACTAGTATAACTTTATACAGATTTACAAACTTAACTGTGGAGTAACGTAAAGTGTCGAATTGAACTTTGGAATGGGAGACTTCGTATTGAGCGGGCGCGGTTATTTCAAGCTTTTCTTGAATTTGAAAAGCTCTGATGTTGGTTGTGTCGTGGATATTATAGTTTTGGTGTCGTTTGTGTAGTGGCTGGTTTATTAAATGGTTAACATATATTAATTTGGAAAGATTTGAGGGAGCCGGTACACCGATTTTGAAGTTTTCCGCCATTTTTCCCTAACTTCAATTCTACATTGCTATATACTTGTCATTGGCTTTTCTGTGTAAAGCCATAAAAAAAAGAAAAAAAAAACAAACTTTTAAGGATGTAAATGCTTATTTTTGTATATGCTTATTTATTATTTTAATTTTGACGTTTGTCTGTTTATGTAAAATTGTAATAAAATTACGTTTGTTCAACGGCGGCTTCATCACTTGCTTCAACGGTGAAGGAAAACATCGTGAGGAACCCTGCACGCCTGAGAGTTCTCCATAATGGTCTCAAAGGCGTGTGAAGTCTGCCAATCCGCACATGGCTAGCGTGGTGGACTATGGCCAAACCCTTCTCATATTGAGAGGAGACCCGCGCTCTGTAGTGAGCCGGTAATGGGTTGATCATGAACGGCGGCTTAACTTTGTTACGGTACTAGATCTCACCGGTGAAACTACTAAGGATCTCGCGGAATTTGTCTATGTTCAATTATCATTAAATTCAAACTGGAAGTGATTATGAAATATACCGTGACCGCAGATTATCGAAGTGCGGAACACTGTCCGCGATAATGATGCCAAATAATTTAGCAATTCGCGAACATTAATGCATTCTACCCTCGCGTCTAAGTACTTTTGCCGATTTTTGATACAAAAGCCACGGTAATGTTACCGTGCAAAAGCGCTGTAATAAATTACTGTACGCTGTACTTATAGGGTAGGGTGAAATGTGCGTTGGAAGATTATGAAATTTCACGTTTTAATAGTTAGCACATATAAATATCACTTGCTTCAACGGTGAAGGAAAACATCGTGAGGAAACCTGCACGCCTGAGAGTTCTCTATAATGTTCACAAAGGCTTGTGAAGTCTGCCAATCCGCACATGGCCAGCGTGGTGGACTATGGCCAAGCCCTTCTCATATTGAGAGGAGACCTGTGCTCTGTAGTGAGCCGGTAATGGGCTGATAATGATGATGACATATAGGAAGTTAAGTGCGGAAATAATAATAAAAACAACTTGTTGTCTTGGTCAAGTGAATACAAAATTTATTAGCCAATTTTTTTTTTTTTTTTAACTTTTTGGTTAGATACCCTTGGTCCGTGGGTGCCTAGCGCTATTAGGTTTTTTAAGGAAATAGCAAAAAGGTTAGTTGACATCATAGGACAACGAAAAAAACTGCCAGCTACCTCGGACAAAGAATTAGTCTTGCTATTCAAAGGGGGAACGCTGCCAGTATTATCGGAGCCTTGCCTAAAAGGACTCCTTTTATATATTTTAGTTATGATATTATATTTTTTAAGGTTTTTAGTTTTAGGTTTATCAACTATGATTAAATTTATTCAAGTATTAATAGCAATTTGAAGGATAAAAAATAAATAAACGGGAACTGAATTTTTTCATACTATAATGAGCAATTTTAAATACATATATAAATCCAGAACAATATGTAGATTGGTTAGCCAAATTAACATTGATTTATAAGGCAGTAATACGTGATACCACCCTAGCACATGTTGACGACGACTACTCTGTTCGTACAATGTGTCTTCATAATCAAAATTACCTTATAAATGCGTTATAAATTAAAGATTATTTTCGCAATTAAAATATACCAATAGAATGATAATCAAGCATTTTTTAATATAATAGTCGTCCTTAAATGAATAACTTCCTCAAACATTATGTGTACACGTATACGTGTGAGAATAGAGCAATAACAGTTTGTTTTGGTCAAACTTACGTAGAACAAATCGTACGTGGGCGAAGTAGGGGGCAATATGTATATAATGTATGTAGCATAGGATATATGTATAACCCATTACCGGCTCACTGTAGAGCACGGGTCTCCTCTCAATATGAGAATGGTTTGGCCATAGTCCACCACGCTGGCCGTGTGCGGGTTTGTAGACTGCACACGCCTTTGAGAACATTATGGAGAATTTTTAGGCATGCAAATTTCCTCTCGAATGTTTTCTTCTTCTTCTTTAGGTGCCACTCCAACTAGTGAAGGGCAAACATCGAGCGAGCTTATCAAATCTCGCACGATGTTTCTTGTTCGATGTTTTGTTAAAATCTTGCTCTCTATCACTTACTAATTTTGAATTGTTTAAAAATACTCATAATACCGAAAAGTTAGAGATGCATGCCCAGGATCGAACCCCGGACCTCTTATTACACAACTATCAATATATAACCGCGCAGCATAAATTGAAAGGGTAACAAAGTGTTCAGGTTTCGATATATTGATTACAGATAAACTAGTAAATATCGAACAGTTACTAAATGAGTCAAAGCGAGGTGTAACGTGGGGCGAGTCGCTGGCTTAATTAATCGAGACGAACTTATGAGCAAGAAACCACATTAAAGGAGGCAGCGCTTCTGAGGCTGAATTTAATATGAGTTGTAAAACTGCTCATGACTTTCTTTGGCGCGCCGAATTCAGGGTGTTGATTAAAAAATTAATTACTTCTAAAGAAGTTTTAGTGAAAGGGCTCATTCGCACAGGGGAGAAAATATCGAGAAAATTTTCCCCTCGCGTGCTAACATTGTAAGAAAATTCGCTTTGCGTGTAGCTAAGTTTGCTTCATTATCAAGACTAGTGATCCATCACCTGCAAACAAAACGATGATAAAGCAGAATTCAAAAATCTCTAGGAAGTCATATTTCTGTCCCCAGTCCGAAGCGATAACTCTCGATGCAAAAAGAAACACTTAAATCGTTTTATCCGATATGTCATTACATATATAGTACACAGTCAGATGAATCGATTTGAAATCGGTATATTTTTATACTTTTGATCACTCGTAGGTTTTAGCTTAGTACCTGCCTACTACATAACGCCGATTTTCTTTCATCGTATTCACGGGGAAGTTGTCTCGGCGATTTCCTTTTAGTAAAAATTATGCCTAAACTTATATAGAAAGAAAACATGTTAAACTATAATTTTAAAAGACCTTGTATCTCAGGCCCAGTTTTTAAGATTATCCTCCTAATAATAATAATCTTTATTAATAAAACTGAGTACAGCACAATACAGTGGAATCCTGACCCCTAAACTAGGAAAACCCGTATCTTAGGGGCCAGTGCCTTCCCAAACATTGAATAAATTCCCAAAAATATATGCTTTTTCTTCTAAATTACTTAATTAGCTGATGTTTAAAACACAGAAATAGCTGTTTAAATAATTAGTTAGTTAGTGTGTAAGATCGTATTCGTTTAAAGCAGTGCGTGCGCGGCTTAATCGCTCGAGTGCTGTCCCCGGGGTGTAAAACGTATAAAATTAACAAGTACCTGTACTTACGGTGTACGCTAAAACTGAATCACACATTAATATAAACTTTAACAACTGCGCTCATTCGCCCCGGATGTGAAGTCGTCAATGTTTACCAATGCCTCTAAAAGAAACTTTTTTTTATCCACCACAAGTTAGCCCTTGACGGCAATCTCATCATGATCAACCCATTACCGGCTCACTACAGAGCACGGGTCTCCTCTCAATATGAGAAGGGTTTGGCCATAGTCCACCACGCTGGCGGCAATCTCACCTGACGGTAAGTGATGATGCAGTCTAAGATGTTAGCGGGCTTAACTTGCTAGGGGTATGATAAACCCATATTCCTAATTGGTTTCTGTGCGACATCGTGCCGGTACGATAAATCGGTTGGCGACACGTCTTTGTCGATCGGGTGGTAACTAGTCATGGCTGAAGCCTCCCACCAGACCGGATTCGAGCCGGGAATCGAACCCGGGACCTCCAACTTTATAATGAAAAAAGCGCGCGCGCTGCGCCACGCAGGTCGTCGAAACAGACATAGAAAGATAATACATTATGTTTACTACTTTATATACTAATATATCTACTATAGCGAAATGGCCTCAGCTAATGGGGCAAAATTCATACAGTGTAAATACCCAGCTATTTTTGAGAACACGTCCTCGTATTTGAGATTTAAAATCCTTTCAAGTTAGGAAATAAAAAAAATGTGATTAAAAATGTCACCAACTAACTATATTTAGTTATTAGCAACTAAGTTGAGTAGTGAGCCGTTGCTCAATAATCGCATAATACAGCCTTATATATAACGATGAATATTTAATACTTGTGATATTATCGAGTATAATATCGAATATATATAGTATTCAAGGTAGTACTAGTATTCACTACTTGGGAATATTACTCAAAACACATTTTTAGGTTCAATTTAAGGTTTATTTTAAGTTTTTAAATATTTATAATACAATAACATTGTTTTAGTTGTTAATTATAATTGTCTAAATTAAAAAATAATAATGTCATTAGATGATATCTGGATACTAACAAACTAACTAAGGTACAACGAAGTAACTAAGGTCTGTTTAGATTTTGAATTAAAAGTTGATAATTTAGTCGTCCTTAATATATGGCAATGGTACATGCTTTGATTAAATCAATTTATTATATTAAAATAACACACATAAAACATCACAATGAACGAAAACAAAAACACTTGTTAGATTACTAATTGGTGTAGGCAAGTTATGTTTCTTTTGTAAAGTGTATTTCTAGTCTGCTACGTTAGTGAAATTAACTCTGAACTGAATTTTCTCTTCTCAGTGACACGAACCTTCCATTCATTGTTAACAATGCGTTCTGAGTAATTAAGCAAGAACATTTAGAGACTAGTGTGAAACATTATAAATAGAAATAGGTTCGTTGTTCTTTAAGACGAACCAATGAGGAGACAGACACATCTGTATCAATGAGCAATAATAATTATATGTTTTAGAAATAACTTTTATTATATAAATATGTTTAACATTTCAATATTAATATATTATTGCTTGTTATTTAAAGATGTAAATATAATAAGTATACACTTATAATTGTAATGAATAGAAGCAGGCGTTACTTTGCGGAAGTCCATGATAAAGAATAAACAGCAAGTATAATTTGCTATATTCCGCCGACAACCGGAAGATTAGTATAATAAGTAAAACTTTACTTTTCGCGCTTGTGAAGTCAACATCTCCTGAGGATGATCCGGGTCGGGTCGAAACGTGCGTAGAGGTTCTAGTGGAAGATTTTGTGTGGTGTTGTATTATACAAGTCTCCCGGTTTTCGGCGGAATATAGCAAATTATACTTGCTGTTTATTACTTATAATTGTATTCATCTCGTATCACCGGGGCTACCATTCATACGGATTTCACTGGAAATGTCCTAGTCGGACATGGCCCAGATCCAATAAGTTAAAAAGTCAATTTAAGTTCATTGTATACTTAACATCTATTTGACATTTTAATACCCCTAAATATTACAGTTAAAGTTACCCCCAAGGCGTTCGCATCGAGGCAGCGGCAAACTAGGTTTGCGGGCTCATACCAACTTTCTGATCACATTACCTTGAAATAAAATAGCGTTTAAGTTGCATCCTATCCAGACTATGTCTGTCGCTAACAACTAATACACGTGACGTCGAACTTGGTGGTTGGTATTTCTAGGGGCGCTCGCACGGTGCGGCATTTTGAGGATAACCGACTAGCACTGCTCCGTTTTCTCCTTTGATTGCGGGACTAACAATTATGAATATTATATGAACGACATTTCTTAGCGCGGCTTACGTTAGAAGCTTACAGGCCGCAATTATCACGTAAGGAAGAAGCGCTATGCTCCGCGTATGAGAGGCGTTCGGTCTTTCTTAACGAATTACGCTGCAATCAGCGTAATTAGGTTGCTACCGTTAAACAATGACGGCCATGTTTACATATTTAGATCATTCGGTTATAAATTGTGATTAGAGTGATTGTGAGTAGAACGTCTAGCTTTGTCTCTCTTTTATTGGGACGAAGTACCTTATCGCGCGTTGTGAAAGGGGGCTAAACGGAAAAAATTCTTACGAAAAGTTGTCACGACACTTTTTGTTATTGTAAGCTGTGCGGCGTCGCATGTTTCTCTGTCTGTCTCTCTCTCTCTCTTATAGAAACCAAGCCAGATATTTTCATTTCTATTTCGCATTGAACAGTGTGGTGGCGCGACGATTATTTTTGTTGAGTGTATACAGGTTTTTTGTAAATAATAAATAATAAAAAAAAATAATAATAATGAATCCTGACAGTGTTTCTGCACAAGTTCCGGATATTGCTGATGGAGTACAAAATTGAGCCTACTGATTAAGTTTATATATAACATTATATTTGTTAATAATAAAAAAAATATTATTATAACTTAAATAAAATAAAATTCCTTCACTAATTAATCGAAAGGAACTTCGTTCCACCCGGGTGTCCCTTGACACCTCAAGTTTTTTGTTTTAAAGGTGTGCTCTAAGACAATTTAGACACGATATGTCGAGTTGACAAACAGCGCGGGTGTGAAGAGGCGGCGATCTAACGACTCAAATGTAAATTGTCAAATATATCACGGAATGAATTCCATGTCTCCTGGCTGATGTACGAGGCCGTAAATACGTGTAAGACCGCAATCGCCACAATTCCACTCCGCGATGAGCAATCAATCCCAACTCCGGTCGGTCCGGCTTCATTAACAATTTTGATTACTTTGTATTTGTGTTGTCCGACTGACGCTGATAGAAAATTAATGGAAAAGTTTTCAATCGCTAAAGAAAATTAAGTTTCTGATGTGAGGATTTGGCGCGCGCCGATATAATTAAATGGGCAAACATGGCCGTCGGCGGAGCGTGTTCCCTAAGTATACCTACTGGTACGGCCCCTCATCCAGTAGCCTTTCTGATAGCTATCGACGGCCAGGAAACTCGGGACGGCTTCGTGTGATCACTGACTTAAACGACCTTCCTATTTATACATCCTCTTCGCTCTGGACCACAATGAGCGACAGGCACATTAATTATTCAAGCGAAGTAGTATTTCGAATTAGCTGATTAGAGGAAAATTGTGCTGATATAAGAAGTATTTTAAAGTCGGCAAATTTCACGATCGACCGGTTGGTTAATTTAGCAAAAGAGCTATATTTACTACATTTAACTCACACCGACAACCCTTACATTATATATATTGAACTGGTGTCTAAGAAATCTCATCAGAAAAGGTTCAGTCTCGATCGAAAATATCTTTTAGTTTATTTAACGCCCACTTGTTTTTCTTTACTGTTTTTAAAACTTACATTTAATTTGGTTTGTTTATTAAAATGTGAGTTTTAATACAAAATAATATTATGCATCATTTAATCTTAAAATTATATTACACTGAAAGTACAGTGAAATTAGAAGGAAGATATGCCATCTAAATGATCTTTTATGAAAAAGAATACACCGCATACATATAATATTTATTATACATCAAACATTTTACATAAAACTTAAAATAAAACTTAGATTAACCTACAACGAAAAATCTTGAAAAATAAATAAAAATATTTAAATATCATAACTAAAATATATTATTAAAAGGGGTCCCTTTAGGCAAGGTTCCGAAGATACTGGCAGCGTTCGCCCTTTGAATGGCTAGACTTATTCTTTGTCCGAGGTAGCTGGCAGCTCTTCGGTCCCCTGTGATGTCGACTAACCTTTTTGCTATTTCCTTAAAAAGCATACATATTACACTAGAAAGTTATATGTAGATATAATCATCGAGTAGGTATATTCATTGAAGAGAAGTCATAGGACTGGTAACTGCGTACTTGGCTCCCGTGATACACCTAAATATTTCCGGGCCGGCGCGTTCGGTTCAGCGAGGAGCGATCCGCCAGAGACATAACACCATTAATTTGTGGCTCGCGCGAGTCGCAAGAGCGTGCTAAGTTAATTGCCAAATATCATGCTGCAGAGAGCACGCGTTGCCTCGATCAAACGCTCTCGGGCGGCTGACCTGAATGATCAAACGAATCAAAAAACAGGAGATCGTCCCCACGACGCGTGTGGTATTGATTTCTTGGCGGAATCATTCTATATGTCAAATCAGAACCGATATTTGTTGTTTATGAAACCAGTTGTGCTAACAATGATTTTTATTTATTGCTTAACCTACCGTTAAATCACTGTCCCGAACGAAAACTATCACGATGCCAAATATCACGGAAAACATTTTGCATTTTAAGAAATCTTTGGAATATTTATTTTCCGGGATAATAAGTATCCTATACCCGTCTTCAAGACCTTAATCTATATATCTTGCTAAATTCTATTGAATTTTGTTTAGCGGCTTAGGCGTGAAGGTGGGTAACACACTTTTGTATTCATGACATTAGTATGAATTGTTAGTTTTCTTTAATTGCTTTTATTTTATTGGCACTCATAGTAAATTACAATCATTATAATTAAATCTTACCTTAGTTACATGTTCTATACCTAAATGTAATTCTAATTGACTGCACAGCATGACAAAAGTTTGAAATATAAATATAAAGAATATAATTAGGGATCCCAAGGTGCTGGAATGGCGACCCCGCACCGGTAAACGTAACGTTGGTAGACCCCCAACAAGGTGGACAGACGACATCAGACGAGTCGAGACGCAGGAAGCCGCTGGATACAAGCGGCCCAAGACCGTGAGCATTGGAACTCCCTACAAAAGACCTCTATGTCCAGCAGTGGACGTCTATCGGTTGTTAATGATGATGATGATGAAATATAAAGAAATAGGTGTAATACCTGCTCGCTGGACCGACGACCTGAAAAGGATCGCTGGTGGCGGGTGGATGAGGAAGGCGGAGGACCGGGTGTGGTGGCGCGCTCTCAAAAAGGCTATGTCCAGCAGTGGGCGTCTATAGGTTGATTGATTGATTGATTGAGCTGTAATACTTACTGTTGTAATGTTTACTTAAAAAAATTTATTACATTTAAACTGAATTGTTATAGTGACCGTTAAAGATATCAATATCGGGGTCTTTACTGAGGAAAATCGCGTCATTGTGACATTTAATTAATGTTTTTGTTATTCATCGCTTTTCGTTGATCGCCCATTGAGACCCAATTGCACTGGCAGACTTGGGCCCGACGCCGCGCTCTCACGAGAGGCTTCCGCGTAAAGCGCAGCCGTGACGCTAATTAAAACCGAGTGGCGTGTCAAATCAGATAATGACGGCAAACAGTGGCACAATGGCTATCTGCCATCGTGAGGGAACACTTGCCGGCCGCCGACAATGGCGATGCCGACAATCGGCGTTGAATGTATTTCACACGTCCATGTAATTGCTTTCGAGAGTTTCAAGTATATACATAATCAGCTTCTGAACACGTTCTCCATTCGAGACGTATGTTTTTTTAATGCACCACAGGTTAGCCCTGGACTGCGATCTCACGTGGTAGTAAGTGATGACGCAATCTCGGATGGTAACTATCCTATAGGAAGTTCGGGATTTGTATCCTAAACCTTGAATACTTTTCCATATGACATGGTTCTGGAATGCTAATTAGTAGAGATGGGCCGAATACTCGGTTTATACTCGGTACTCGGCGTACTCGGCGGGTTTTTTGATACTCGTACTCGGCCGAATAACTCGGTGTCTAGGCCGAATAACTCGGTTAAATCCCGAGTATGTTTATGTTTTTATTCAGTCTTTTTAGATACTTTATGAAAATTAATATATTTAGGCCTAGTTTCACCATATCTGTTAGAGCATTAACACCTCTATTACATTATAATAAGGGATTAGTAGTTAACTTTTGACACATCTTTCAAGAATTCAATATGGAAATTTTATTTTTGATGACACTTACAATGTACAACTTCTTCAATCTTTCTTGTTTTCTACAATCTCGTCGTAAAACGCCCAAATTCGGGATCTTTTACGTGAAGTCATTATGTCAACAATCACTGATCAGATGCTACACACAGTCAATCGTTAATTACCAACTATTCAATTATTTATTTACTATGACGCGCAACGTGACGTTTTTATTTGCAAACTAATAACTATCAAGCGACTACCCGAGCGAGTTACTCGGCCGAGTACTCGGTTGGGAAAAAATTGGACTACTCGTTACTCGGCAAAAGTGTTACTCGGCCCATCTCTACTAATTAGTATTGCCGCACTTTAACTGAACAGCCTAGAGGAAAATAAAAAGATACAAATTCCGATATTACTCCTGCCGGAGATCGAACCCGGGACTTTCCGCTCATAACACCACAGCGCTCACTACTGCGTAATGGAGGTCGACGCATTGTCGAGGCCGAGGTTAATTTCGTATTGCTCTTTTTTATGTGTCGGTTTATTTATGCCTTAATAACTGCCCCTCTGGCATAAAACTGAAAATAATTTATAAAAACTCCACATCACAAAAAGACTTATAAACCGTTCATTTATATTACTAACATTTTTGTGAGGCGATGTGGTTACTTAAAATAAATCTGCGAAACTGTTCTCGGCCTCAACATTAGCAGTAGGTATTTGGTAACAACCCGCGACATCTTCTTGATTCGCACTGGAAAGGAAGATAAAACTCTTGAATATGCATTGATTTCCCTTCGTTACCTACTTAGGTTAGTAGGTATACTCGTTCAAAAGTTTTAAATTTTTTGTGTCAGCAAATAATTGTGACAGCCAGCAATTGTGTCAGCAATTACCTACATAGCAATTATTTGCTGACACAAAACAACGTTGCTTTCATAGAAAACTAACTCATAGCGTATAACAAGTTCGTCATAACTCATTGTTTGGTATCATCATGATCAACCCATTCTCGGCTCACTACAAAGCGCGTGTCTCCTCTCAATACGAGAAGGGTTCGGCCCCATAGTCCACCACGCTGGTCATGTGCGGATTGACAGACTTCACACGACTTTAAGAACATTATGGAACTCTCAGTTTGGCGTGCAGGTTTCCTCACGACGTTTTCCTTCACTGTTGAAGCAAGTGATATTTTCATTGCTTAAAACGCAATATATATTATATACCTACCCGGGCACGCACCTATAACTCCGAAAAGTTATAGGTGCCTGGGTTCGAACCCCCGACCTCTGAGTAGGAGGCTGACGTCCTAACCACTAGGCTTTAACAGCTTACTGTCGTAGTAGTGGCTATGCGTTAAATATTATCTATTGCCAAATTTATTACACTCAATAATAGAATTCAGACCAGAAAACTAATTTAACAAAATAATGACTTCAATCATAGTAGAATTGAACAATTTGTGTCGAATCCTGATAAAGTGTTCTAAAAAATGTATTTGAAATGTTTGACTGAGTAATTTATCATAACGTAATTTTGTATAATATGGGCCGCGTTATTTACACATATTTCGACATAAAATGCGTTACTTGGCTTGTACATGATATATAGGAAAATGGCTTCTCTAAATTTTCCTTACTATCTCTACTACAGGCCAGTCTTTTGGTAGTAATTAGTAATATTGTACAATATACTTATCGAATAAGTTTAAAAAATGCGGTCGATTTTTGGACCAGAGATAAAGATTATGACTCTTTTACCGAACAATAATTCTCTTGATTTTTGTTCTTGATTTCACCTTTTAAATCGATTATTCTTATCGCCCGAAATAAGATTACGTGGTCTTAAAGCGCCAGTTATCAAGCAGTAAACGTCCCACGTGATGTCGAAGTAATTGCTCTAATTATGCGACGAGAACGGACGCAAGGCAGATTGATTTTTCAGAAAACTAGTTTTTAATGAAAACTTTAATGTCTTTTATCGCAAATTGTGAGCTCAGAATGTAATCGATTTACAACGCGTGTGCGCACGCTGCCGTTGCTAATTCATCGGTCACGGAAATACGATATTCTTTATCACGTGTAGGTACACATACGTGTAACATATTATATGACATCAAATTAAATTCCTAAAACTATAGAATCAACAAATTGTATCATGGAAAATGTCAAACAAATTCTATATCAGACATTTTACAAATACGTGTTACTAATTAACATATTAGGTACACTGACTGTTTGTTCTAAGTATTCTTGCTAAGACAAAGTTTTGATGACGTAGTAATTTTTTAGGTTTATCGTTTGTAGTTGAGCGCCAATTCAACATCAAGATTTTACGCTATTTATACGTATCAAAAGTAAAAAATAAAAATGATTATTATCTTATCAATTTGTAAGAATCACAAAATAGATTTGGATACCATATAAATGGTTATTAAAAAGAACGTTACTTTACCATGTACCCGATTAATGATTGATTGCACTGATAAGTGATAAGCGGTAGCGAATATAACCCTTATATTGAGGTTTTGGGCCGACGTTGTACAAGTAAAGCTGTGTCAACTGGAGGAGTGCGCAGCGGACTTGTAAATATGTTAACTTTCGTATTTGATTCGAGAACAAAATTACCAACCGCCAAACACAAATCCCATCTATTTTTTGACAAACACGTGTACTAATTATCAAATATCATAGCTCGGTCTATATAACCTAGTCCGATTTTTAAACAAATCATTAGAATCCATATTTTTGTATAGAAAACAAACCAACACCTTTTGAAATACTATCAAGATTTCCTTTCATAAACAATTGTTCATGCACTGATTAGAAGTTCGCAACGATTTTGAAAGAAACATTCGTTAGCATGGTTCTGGACTACGTAGTATTGTCCGTTTTTTCGGACTGTCTATTAGCTGTACAAACCCTATTGGTTGCCACAGCGTAACCGGGCTGTTTGGCAAACTTTGGAAAGAAGCTCTGCCAGAAGAAATTTTGAGTCCTAGGGCTCAAAGAAACTAAGGGAACGACTGCCTAAGGGCGCCTCTTTTGAGGCCGAACCTCGGCTTAGGCGACGTTTGGGATAACGGGGGGGCTGGATGGTTATTGTCCGTTGCGTTCTACGGGAAGTGTGTGGCAGGTGCGCTACTGTGAAATATACCTTATAGACGTCTTATCTATCCCGTCAGTGTCGATGCGTATCGGATATAAAACAACAATGAAACGAGGCCATGGTGTTGATTTCATTATTAGCCGGGAGACGAAGTCTCTATAGCTCTATAAGGTGTCAAGAAACTGATGCGTATAATGGAAAGATCTCATTCCTTTTTTCGTATACGTATCGCATTGCCCGACAGCCCTACCCACTCGTTGTATGACTCCATTATTATCAAGACAATAGATTATTTATGCTAGCGTGCTTTCGTTCGTTACAAACTCGATCGATTATCACGCACTAACCATGGCTTTAACCATTTAACCATGGCTTCTTAATAGTTCTTTTTTTGACATAATGGCTTCATTAGTTCTTTCTAAAAAATCAACTCACAAAGTAAGAAGAGTAATTTCGTTCGTACAAGTTGTTTTGAATCAGTTTAATGTAACTAAATTATATTTTTTCTTGAATTTTATTACCACTGATTAAGTATAAGTTTTCCTTTACGTCTACATACGATAAAAATGATTATATCTACTGTTAAGTGATGAAGTCAGTGTGGGCTGGGGTCACCTTTAGTCTGGTTGCTAAGTGCATTTGGCTGCAGCTAATCATTCACCTACCAGATTTAGGTAAATTGTTTAAATTTTTTTTTCGACATACGAGTAGATAGAACATCGCAATAATGATGATAAGTCAAAATTCGTAACAGCTCTGTCTCGCTTAAAAGTCAATGGAGTTTTAACTTGGCATAGTATTGAACAATCTCCTGTAATATTTATCTTTTACCTCAATTTTAGGCATCCTCCCCTCGCAAACTTCGCTAACCTGCGAAGAGCTCGCATCTCTGTGCCTAGTAACACAAAACATATATACCTATACACTACTGAACTCACCCAGGTTGCTCATAACCTCGACAATGATATCGGGGAGTGACACGGTTCACTGATAATTTTGGCTGACCGGCTTCATAGTTGAGAGGTCGCAACCGATAAACTTTCATTTGTCATTGAAGTTTGACTGTAGGCACATACTACAATCGGTATGTTATATCAGCAATGTTAATTATCAGCAACAATGTCGAGTTTTAATAATCAATTTCCGTCGCGGCGGCAGATTGTGATTTATTTAACGCCAGTTGTACGGCGCGTAGCGACCCACGGAAAAATGGCTTCACCCACCAAACTTTCATCATAGTCTTATCAATAGCCCTCCCCCGACCTAAGCGCTCCTCTCCGAAAGAGGAGACCTAAACATATCCTTCATGACCCTGACGACCAGATGACTACTGACAACACACTTGTACCACCTACCACACAATCATACGCTACACACCGTCTTCGCCGGCGAAGACGAGGTCCCCGCTATCTTACGTCATCCGGACGTGTGCTCCATCCACGGCCTCGGAGACTTACGGACCACTCACCGTCCGACCCCCCCCCCCCCGTTATCCCAAACGTCGCCTAAGTCGATGTTCGGCCTCAAAGGAGGCGCCCTTAGGCAGTCGTTCCCTTAATTTCTTCGAGCCCTAGGGCTCAAAATTTCTTCTGGCAGAGCTTCTTTCCAAAGCTCGCCAAACAGCCCGGTTACGCTGTGGCAACCAATAGGGTTTGTACAGCTAATTAGACAGTCCGAAAAAAATATATATATATCAATAGTTACAAAGTACGGACATAGGTAGAAACAATTTTTGTGTTTTGAAAATAAAAATCTTTACAATAATATGTAGTAAATAATATATAAACAAGCGACTCCCTTGACTTTGTCATCGCATGATTATAAAAGTTAAAACCGTTATCATGTATGTTATAAGTTTATAGGCCACGCTATTGTTATAATTATGTATTTAGGTATTCTCGATTCTTGACATATTTATTACAATGTTTTAAAAAGTTTATAAACACTGATTACCTATGCTTGTTATTTTAAAGGCGAATCTCGCCTCTACTCCTTCCAATCAAGATATGATAACACGAAGACCTTTACGGAGGAAGGCAGTGTGCTGTGGATTTGTAATTATGGAGACTGGAGGGTAGCTGATACCGTCTAGGATTCACTCTAGTCACATGTCTAGTTACTTAATGCATTAGGTTGCAGCTGATTATCCACCAACCGATATTGACAGACGCCCCAAACTACCAAGTGGTTGCGGTGTATACAATTTGTAGGTGTTATGCGTCTAATTAAAGCTATCCGATCCAGTTGAATAACCATCTAACAATGTTATCAGCAATGTTCGTAAGTTTATGATCCTGACCATCAAACGAATAACACCTCGCATACACAATCAATGCAAACACTTGGCCGGTGAAGACGAGGTCCGGGGTTCTTAGGTCATGCAGTCTCGGTGACGTAAAGGCGTCGAACCTAAGCCTAACCGAAGTTCGGTCTCACATGAGTCCCCTTAGGCCGACGTTCCCTTTGTTTCTTCGAGTCCTATGGCAGTAAATTCTTCGGGCAGGACTTATTTCCACAGCTCGAGAACCAGCCCGGTTCCGCTGCATCAACCAGTAGGGTTTACAGCTAAAATCAGTCTGAGAAAAATAAGCATAGAATAAACTTCCAACCTTTCACCCCTCTTAGGTTAGTGCGCTTTCTGGACTGGATTTGCCATCTGGCGAAATGGCTGCGCTTTGCATTTGAATTTCATACTTAACCTTAATTCCATGCTCCATACAGACTTTTGAAGCTCTCAAGGGAAGGTACTTAGATGTGTGTGCATTTTAAAAAGGGGCTGTTCTATTTTGTTTGCCTGTTCAGTTTGGGCTGTGCTCGATTTGTCAGTGAGTAAGTTAGTAACTCGGGGTACTACTAGATAGTTACCGACATTTTAGTGCGTGATCATTATTGTTGTTCCAAATTCTCCGATAAGCTTACCCTTCACGGGTCGGGTATCTTTACTCTTATCTTTTAACTACTTTCAAAATAATAATTGAATGCATTCTTATCTTTTCTTCTCTAGCTTTCGCACTCGATATCGCGTAGGTACATTGGGGTGAAGGTGTATCCGGTTCAGACTGGTTTTGATTAAAGTTGTAGGAGCTAAATTTGGACACGCTGTTGTTATGATATTGTGTGATGAGTGGGACATGTGATGACTGGTATAATAAGTGGAAGGCTTCATTCGTCGGTCCGGAAACAAGACATACATTACAAGATATAAGACAGTGTCCTCAAGAGCTATTTGATCTAGTTCTAACCTCAATATTTACTTCGAGCTGCTGGAATCCATTGTAAAGATCTTCATTCTGACGATCGACGACGACCATCACTTTTCTAAAATGCAGCGCAAAAATCTTAAATGCCTTTCTGGCTTTAGTTTTTCCATCACCACCAAACCGATAAAAAACTTTAAATTAAATCAAATGAGAAATTATGTCTTCAAGGCAAGCTCGCCCCACCTGAATGCTGTGAGTGTGATCGAAGAAGTGCTGGTCTATGCATTTAAAGAAACGTACCACAAGTACAGAAGTAACTAGGGTGTTAACACGATAAAAAAAATTTGAACGGTGCTATGCATCAGATATCAGAAATTATTTATTTAGACACAGTTCTTGTCACTTGGTATTATGTAAGGATCCTGACACTTACATCATGATCAACCCATTACCGGCTCACTACAGAGCACGGGTCTTCTCTCAATATGAGAAGGGTTTGGCCATAGTCCACCACGCTGGCCATGTGCGGATTGGCAGACTTCACACGCCTTTGAGAACATTATGGAGAACTCTCAGGCGTGCAGGTTCCTCACGATGTTTTCTTGCACCGTTGAAGCGATATTTTACTTGTTTTTTTAAAAACGCACATAACTCCGAAAAGTTAGAGGTGATTTCAGATTTCAGATTCGAACCGCCGACCTCTGATTAGGAGGCTGACGCCCTAACCATTAGGCTATCACAGTTTGCCACTACATACGAGTACATAAACCCTGGAAACTCTTATTGGACAGCCTTGTCGCAAATACATAAGAAACCTAAAATATATGTATGAATATTTAATTTCCTTTCCATCATACCCACGTATAGCGTACATGCTATGAGTTTCATATTTGTTTGTAAAATGAAAAATGTTTGATTGACGCCAAATGCATCAAACGTGTTGTACATCCGGGCTGTTCACTTCGACTGTGAGGAAATGAAGTTTTATCAGACGACGCAGGAGTCGGAGAACAGTGTTCTTTGTGCCGCTTTGTTCCACTGACAACTTTTATTTAAATGTACGAGTATCAACTCGAAACGCTTGTATTGAGTTGTATTGGTCGCTACTAGATTATAATAAGTTTTTTGATGACCTTGACGCAGCGCGTGCGCTGTTTCATTAAAAAGTTGGAGGTCCTGGGTTCGATTCCCGGCTCGAGTCTGGTCTGTTGGGAGGCTTCGGCCGTGGCTAGTTACCACCCTTTCGACAAAGCGATTTAGCGTTCCGGGACGATGTCACGTAGAAACCAATTAGGAGCGTGGGTTTAATTTATCTTTCGCTACGCCAGTTATTGATAAGGCCTTAATGGCCTTTTTTGACGACCTCCGTAGCGCAGTGCGTGCGCTGTAGCATTTTAAAGTCGGAGGTCCTGGGTTCGATTCCCGGCTCGAGTCTGGTTTGGTGGGAGGCTTCGGCCGTGGCTGGTTACCACCCTACCGACAAAGACGTGTCGCCAAGCGATTTAGCGTTCCGGCACGATGTCGTGTAGAAACCAATTAGGAGTATGACTTTACCCATACCCCTAACAGGTTAGCCCGCTAACATCTTAGACCGCATCATCACTTACCATCAGGTGAGATGCAGTCAAGGGCGAACTTGTGGTGAATAAAAAAAAAAAAATGTGCGAGAACATAAAAATAATTTATATTTCGCGACATGATCGCGACACCGCTTTGTGTACAATATTGTGAAACCAATCGAGTGAATAAAGTAATACTCGGAAAAGTAAACTGACATCAAGTGAAAGACCGACGTTGAATAAAATAAAACAATATTTAGTTTTTCCGACTCCTGATCTTGTCTGTGGATGTTCAAATTTAAAAAATACAAGCAGTTATTTTCATTTTATAATTCTTTCGACGCTAGAGTTACTTATTCCTAATGGATAGACATACAGAAAATGATGTATAAGAATTATTTTATTTATATTTATTTGAAAAGTTTCATCATGATCAACCCATTGCCGACTCACTACAGAGCACGGGTCTCCTCTCAATATGAGAAATGTTTGGCCATAGTCCACCACGCTGGCCATGTACGGATTGGCAGATTTCACACGCCTTTGAGAACATTATGGAGAACTCTCAAGCGTGCATGTTTGCTCACGATGTTTTGCTCCAACTTTGAAGTAAGTGATTTGAAAAGGTTTAGTATTTGAGATCGTCTATTTCTAAGTCATAACGTGATTAGAAAACTTCGTATGCCTTACAGCGTGTGTGGATAGTGAGACTTGGCATATCCGATTTTTTGATTAATTATTTTCTAGTGCATATCTAACACATAAAAGATGTTTTTTTATTCCACAGCGTTGCGAATGTTAAGGAATCGTCCATTTACAGTTATATATAAGTATAGAATAAAACTAAATTAGTATTTTACTGATACATCATCAGAAAAAGACATTCATCTTTATATTATAACTTTCTCCTAAAAGAGTAGATTAATGTGCAGCCGTAGCAGTATTATAAGTGTAATTGTAATAAATAAAACATTTCAAATATTACTCATATACCCTTTACCCCTCCAGCCACATTTAAATCACGCGCTAGGAGTAAACAAGCGAAAAGTGCAACAGATGGAATTTGAACCTACGACCGACCAGCCCCTTCACCGTTGAGCTAATACGGTTTTATTGAGTTAATTTGTTACATTTTGCTTTTTCCATAAGCGAGGACATAACCTCTAAAAGTAAACAAACTGGAAAATCTGTGTTTTTTTGTAGGAAGATACTGAACTCGGATATAATATTATTTGCTTTCGTAACTCAAACACGATGGCAACCGCCCGCCCGTACTTAAGGCACTTACGTTTCATCTACATCTGCATTCATCTTTACTTCAGACCATGTTTTTTCTATATTTTTTGCCGAACATTCACATATTCAAATGCTTATTAAACCAATGACAGATGTGCCAACTTGTTTCAAGTTACCAACCTTATATGATTACTGAAATGACCATCAACTGGCTCGCGTTTTAAAATCGACATATTATGATATGTTTAAATTAAATCTTGATTTAATTGAAATTTAACTGTACAAAAAAATTTGAATTGTTTTAACACCTCATCCGGCACTTTACTTGCCTTGTTAAAAATATCAATGGCTGGGTTGGGGCTGGTCCACCAGTTATTTAGCATATATTTGTATAACATTATATGTACTTACTACTTACGAGTATAATCATTATATTATGTTACTTTCTGCAATGCATTGGTAAAAAGTGGTATAGTCGTTTTCACAATGTTTTTTTGGAAATACCAACATAGTTTAATTAAATCAGCATACATTGGAAGCACATCGGTTTCTGTTATTGCATCCCGTCGCAGACCCGAGTTCTTTCGACGAACGGTCGTGTAATTTATGTAGAAATGACTCATATGTAACTGTCTCATAGTCAGATCTTGATCAGAGTTGGGCGCGAAGTTGGCATGTCTGTACGTGCTCAGCCTCTAGCAAAAAGCATACAAACGCGCGTTGCGAAGGCTGCACTGCGAATTGAATGGCTTAGCGATTATGATGCATGAGAGATATCTAACGTATGCTTCTTGTTAGAGGCCGCCGAAGCTGACCGACAGCCCTTTGACAGCACCAGGCGAGGTGAGATCTGCTTTATGTTTTTTTTTGTTGATTATCATTATTATTTAACTCTGTATAAACTAAGTAAGTGTGGATCCTTAGATACCTCGCAGTTCGAAGGTAAACAGATGAGGAAAGGACTAGATTGAATAATTCTTGAGCACCCACTGCGTAATATATCTCGTAACACAGGCAACCTTGCGTTGATGCTGTAAGCTCTGAATGTTTACATTTATGGGGTTTAAACTAAAATTCATTATTCAAATTTGAATAATCCATGTTTTGCGAGATTAAAATTCACATCAGTCGAACCGTTATTTGAATAGCATAAAATTATTTATTTACGGAAGCATACTGCATTATTAAACTGAATATTGATCGGTGCAGTTTTTACAGTGAGAAAAACAAAGGATTGTCGTTTTCCGACACCGGCTATGAGTTTAATATAACTGTCGGCTAAATATAATTTTGTCGACCTTCCTGGTGCAGTGTAGAGTGCTGCGAAGTGTAAAAGCAGGAGTTCCCTGGTTCGATTTCCGGCAGGTAAAATTTAACAAGTCATTTGTGAACTTTCTCTGATCTAGTTTGGTTGGGCGGCTTTGGCCGTGGCTAGTTACCAACCTACCGACAAAGGCACGATGTCGCGCAGATCCATTTAAGGCTATATACCATACCCCGAACAGCTTAGCTCTCTTCCATATTAGACTGCGTAGACCTACACAGAGACCTAGAACTTGACACTATCGCTCAGCACTTTAAGAAACTCTCGAAAATCTATTTCGAGAAATCAATCCGACACCCCAACCCTCTCGTAGTTGCGGCTTCTTTTTACTCCCCCGACCTAAGCGCTCCTCTCCGAAAGAGAAGACCTAAACATATCCTTCATGACCCCGACGATCAGATGACTACTGACAACACACTCGTACCACCTACCACACAATCATACGCTACACACCGTCTTCGCCGGCGAAGACGAGGTCCCCGTTATCTTACGTCATCCGGACGTGGGCTCCATCCACGGCCTCGGAGACGTACGGACCGCTCACCGTCCGACCCCCCCGTTATCCCAAACGTCGCCTAAGCAGAGGTTCGGCCTCAAAGGAGGCGCCCTTAGGCAGTCGTTCCCTTAGTTTCTTCGAGTCCTAGGGCTCAAAATTTCTTCTGGCAGAGCTTCTTTCCAAAGCTCGCCAAACAGCCCGGTTACGCTGTGGCAACCAATAGGGTTTGTACAGCTAATAGACAGTCCGAAAAAAAAAATATATTAGACTGCATCGTTACTTTGTAGTGGTATTAAAATAATAATAAAGGAGAATGGAAAGAGATGATGTTATGATTTAAAAGTACATTACATTTAGTGAGGGTAGTTTATGCGTCACTTCACCTCGCCCACTGCAACACATTTCCACAAAAATGATTTCTCCCCGCGGGGCAGTAATATGGGAAATTGGGCTTCGATGAACCTCGCCATGAATGCGTTATAACCCGCTATATTTTACACGTCCCGATGTATTGAATTCCAGAGTATCTACCCTCGATACTCACACGCCGCGGTACTCAGAAACATTACTTTCACGCGAAGGCACTACCAATCACGTAGTCTATCAAATCTGCCACACCGATAACGGATAGTTATTAAAACGAAGTACTATTTTTTTTACGGTGAAGGAAAACATCGTGAGGAAACCTGCACGCCTGAGAGTTCTCCATAATGTTCTTAAAGGCGTGTGAAGTCTGCCAATCCGCACATGGCCAGCGTGGTGTACTATGGCCAAACCCTTCTCATATTGAGAGGAGACCCGTGCTCTGTAGTGAGCCGGTAATGGGTTGATCATGATGATGATGATGACTATTTTTTTCAAATGAAGTGGCAGATTAATAATAGCGTTGGAAATGCTCGAGAGTAGGTAGAATACATTACTATTCGTGGACTTTGGTACAGTCGATTGGAAAATTATCGTAATTCTGTGTATTGAGGCGTCGTACAAAAGCAATCTCCGTGTAGGTCCGAAAAAGTAAGAACTATAAAAAATGTCGCAAGGATTTTTGTAATCCCCACGGATGTCTCAAATCCCTGGTTGCTTGACTGCCCTACGACATACGTGTGTGCGCCCGCCCGCGTGGCTTACTTTATATTTAAAGAGCTAGACGCACCGCAAGGAGGAGGGAAGTCCGCGGCCAATCGTCCGCAATAAAACGTACGGAGATCTCGATCCCGGACGCCGTTCGTGTATTATTCAGTCGGAGGCCGGCACATGTGTCCGATGGCGATTCATGCTCGCCGCAGCGCCGCTCGCTGTGCACGGTCCGCGGGTTTTCTCGCGTCTCCTTGTGGTATGAACCGCTATAAATATCCCGTCTAATAATGAAAAAGAGGCAATTTTCTAGGGATCCGTAATAGCGTGGGTGCCAACGGGACCCAATTACTAAGCCTCCGCTGTCTAGGCCCACCTCTGCTAATTCAACTGTATCTAAATGATCGATCGATGGCGATAATGTAGTAACGTAAAAAATAAATGATTTTTTATATCATATTTAATTATTAATTATTCATAGTTGTAAGTTTTTTTAGTGAATTATTTATGGTGCATAAGTTTAGCATATTCTTAAGGTGAACTCGCCGTCCTCCCCATAAACGTAAAGTTTCTGGAGGACGGTTAGCTTTACAATTAAAATGTGTTTAAAATATTTTTTGAACAATAAATAAAAAAAAATAAAAAATTAAGAAGCAGTAAATAAAGTCCACACCGTAGATCTACCGTGGTGTCGATACTAGTTGTTTTTACTATTCTGAACTGAAACTGACTGTTTATATTTATTTACAAAATATAATAATATCAACGCAACTAAAATATTTAGCAAATGTGTACGTTTTTTTAATTTTAATTATTTCCATCAATCATCAAGCGCCGACTTGACGCCTTGGATTTACCTCATGAATGGATAGTTGGAATTTTCACAAAGTATGTACTTCTATTGCCGGAATAGCAACAAACAATGGGACTAAAATAACGTTGAAAAACAAAAAAGGAGTGCACATACCAGAAACTTCCTCACTTACTACTTTTTATATTTTATTTATTTATTAGGAAGCCCACGTTGTAAACAATGTGACTGCCGACTTATATACTATAGCAATCTTTAACATAATATCTTTTACTGACATAGTATACCCCATTTTAGGGCTAACTCAACATGTAATCACAACCTTATTTTCACTCAGACGATTATTTTATTTACATACTATAACCTATAAAAAATAAATAACAATTTACACAGAAGATAAGGTTCTACTCAATCTTACAAATAAAATATCTTTCCTCGATCCCAATAATATAAACAAAATGTAGTGCTTTGTAATGTACAAAGCACTCCTTTTTGAAGTGAAAACTTCTTTAGCGGCGTTGAGCACTTTTTCTGTAATGGGTATAAAATCTTAAACTCGCGTCAGGACACGTGACCTGATCGAAAAAGCGTAAGACGTATGGAGAGTAGACAGCTATCCCCTCTCTACGGCGCGGCGAAAATGTATGCCTGGGCCTACTGTTTCGTTTAGGCAGCGCAGGGCGCTTGCGCGAATGTTCGTGTATGTTACAGCGTGAAACGCGCATCCATGGATGGTGACAGCTGATGGCTCGACCGTCTGTGTAGTGATCACATTGTTGTGTATTCGTAAAATTCGTGAATGTAAAGTGCTTAAAATATGGAAATTGATATAGATAAACTTTTTAATGTAAAATAATTGTAATAGTTTTAAAGTGTTAAATTTTTATTAATGTAATATAAATTGTCATGTTTGTGTACGATAGCGCAATAAATGAATATTGTATTCTACCACATAAATTATAGTACTTTTATACTGATAAAGCAATTGGTGCAAAATTATTCCCTAACTATTCCAAAATATCAAACATGCTCAACGTTAATAATCAAGTTTTCACTTCTGCCGGCACTCCCGGAGTGCAACCCGTCTTTTTTTACACCGGGGTACGGAACCTTACGTGTCCAAATCGCACTTGCGTGTGTCTTAATTAGTAACGTCACGAAAGTGCTGTTTCTTGTAAAACTAATAGGTCCCATTTCTATCTAAAACTAAGTAACAACTAAGTACTTTAAAATGAAAGAAAAAAAGAATTAAAGCCTCTTAAAATCTAGGTTTTTTTAGTCTTGTCGATATTTCTAGATGTTGTCTGCGAACAAACATGAACTTAAGTTTAACATCGGGGACATGTTGACGCCAGCGCCAACCTTTTACTCAACTTTACCTCAAACACAAACTCGTTGTTTCTATCTTCTTTGTATTTCATGTACAAGTTAACTTTTGTGACGTTCCGTTTTATTGGAACGAAGTTCCTTATCGCGCGTTGTGAAAGGGGGCTAGACGGAAAAAATTCTTACGAAAAGTTGTCACGACACTTTTTTGTTATTGTAAGCTGTGCGGCGTCGCATGTTTCTCTGTCTGTCTCTCTCTCTCTTATAGAAAGCATGCCAGATATTTTCATTTCTATTTCGCATTGAACAGTGTGGTGTCGCGACGATTATTTTTGTTGAGTGTATACAGATTTTTTGTAAACAATAAATAATAAAAAAAAATAATAATAATGAATCCTGACAGTGTTTCTGCACAAGTTCCGGATATTGCTGATGGAGTACAAAATTGAGCCTACTGATTAAGTTTATATAACATCATATTTGTTAATAATAAAAAAATATCATTATAACTTAAATAAAATAAAATTTTATTACAATTCCTTCACTAATTAATCGAAAGGAACTTCGTTCCATCCGGGTGTCCCTTGACACCTCTCAAGTTTTTTTTTGTTGTTATCGGTGTCAAATGTTCGTTCAATACAATTTTATTCGACTAAAGGAAGTTTTTTAGATTGCACGATTATGCCGTAAATCAGTGGGTTAATATTAGTCGAGTAGTTTTTCCGAGTATCCTTCATGAAGCCTATCAGGCTGGGTAGGCCGCTAGACGCTTTGCGGCGCTAGCGAAGTGCCTCGCCTGGTTGCGTTAATAATTAAGAGCACTTTTCCACGTGACGGCGCGCGGCGCTCAGCGTCTCACATTCATCTCAAAGAAACGGAAAAAGCGGAACGTATAATGATACTGCACTGAAATTACAGACAATTATAAAAAAAATATTTAATTCATCATGATCAACCCATTACCGGCTCACTACAGAGCACGGAGCTCATTTTGCGGAGTTGAATACATTACTGATGGTAATAATGGTGACATTATTTCAATACCGATGAACAAAATACATTCATCATGATCAACCCATTACCGGCTCACTACAGAGCACGGGTCTCCTCTCAATATGACAAGGGGTTGGTCATAGTCCACCACGCTGGCCATTTGCGGATTGGCAGACTTCACACGCCTTTGAGAACATTATGGAGAGCTCTCAGGCGTGCAGGTTTCCTCACGATGTTTTCCTTCAACGTTAAAGAAAGTGATATTTTTTTTAAAAAGCGCACGTAAATCCGAAAAGTTAGAAGTGCGTGCCCGGATTCGAACCGCCGAACTCTGATTAGGAGGCTGACGCCCTAACCACTAGGCTAACACCGCTTATTACCTAAACGAAAAGTATGAAACGAATTTCGACAATATCTTTTTTGCTTAATTTGTTCGTTTAGACAGACACTGGTAACGTTGAAGGAAGCGCCCCGGTCGTTGGTCGCTCGTTGGGCGGCAAGTACATTAATATTTATTTGGTAGATAGTCAAACCATAAAAACAAAGCACGGACACTGGGCTCCGGGCAGGTAGGTGTTGTTGAGCGTGTGTGCGGAGGGCGCAGGGCAGCGCGTCGTCGGCTGTGAAACATTCTTGCATACATTTTGCGAGACGTCTCCGTCGCCGCGGAAAGGTGCGGGCCCTATTTTTTTTCAGCTCATACACGTTTCTGCCGAGTTCACATAAGCCGCTCTTGACAAATGCTCAGGATGAACGGTTATTTTGCACATGTTTTTTATATTTTTCTACAAAAAATATTATCTTCCGCACATCTTCCATTATCTCTGAGATATACTGAGATGTATCGTCGTAGCTTAAGCTCGGAGTTTGTTTGTTTAGGGCGATGCCGCGATTACTCCGTCAAAAATCTTAGTATTGTGAATGAAATTTTAGCGAGGCTATCAATTTAGATATCCCACGTCTGAAGGGCTCAATAGGCATGTACCTTTGTTTGCATTTATTTTTAGAGCACTGAGTGCTCGCTCTTTAATAAAACAAAGAAATAAAAGTTTAAATAGTATTATGAAAAACATTTGTTTGGGGGATAAAAAGAGAGGTAGGTATGTATGCTATTGGACTTAGTCTATGACTAAGCTTAGTATGTCTGTATCGGAATCTTTAAAAAGTTACTTTCTCCCCCTACAAACTTTGCACACCTACCGAGGACCGATGACAATTATAATAATCAAATTATAATGTGAAATAATCATGATCAACCCATTACCGGCTCACTACAGAGCACGGGTCTCCTCTCAATATGAGAAGGGTTTGGCCATAGTCCACCACGCTGGCCATATGCGGATTGGCAGACATCACACGCCTTTAAGAACATTATGGAGAACTCTCAGGCGTGCAAGGTTTCCTCACGATGTTTTCCTTCACCGTTGAAGCTAGTGATATTTTAATTGTTTAAAAACGCACATAACTCCGAAAAGTTAGAGGTGCGTGCCCGGATTCGAACAGCCGACCTCTGATTAGGAGGCTGACGCCCTAACCACTAGGCTATCACCGCTTCCTTGAAGAACCTGTATCCTGTTAATTAGCTCATTAGTAATTGGCCACGTTTGGCAACCGTATAAGAAAGTCTGTTTACAGAGCTTTTATTTCGATTATCTACAAAAGCGTGTTCTGCTAACTATGTATTTTGATTTAACGGTGGGATACCTACATCTTGATACCGACAGTGAATTAAGCAGAGACGATGACAGTCAACTTATAAAGTATAGAAGTGTACCGACCTCAAGGACGTCAAGTTACAAATAGAATTAATTATTCCACTAAAATAAGAGCTTCTATAATTTATATTTCAAAAATGGCGCTTTCTGTTTGCGGAGCGCTGCGAGCCAATCGACACGTTCTCCAATGTGACCAAGGCGGACGCCCACCGGCCGGACGTTGGCGTAACACTGATTTTTACATCCCTTTTTCAACAGCACAAATTCAAATAATCTTTATTCAAATAGTCCTTTAAAACGCAATAAACAGTAAGTATAATTTGCTACATTCCGCCGACAATGTTAATAAATTTAGCAAATTATACTCGCTGTTTATTGTTTATCATGGACTTCCGCAAAGTAACGCCTGCTTCTACTCATTAATAATTAACGCGTCAATATATATTTTTTTATTCACTACAAGTTAGCCCTTGACTGCATCTCACCTGATGGTAAGTGATGATGCGGTTTAAGATGGTAGCGGGCTAACCTGTTAGGGGTATGGTAAACTCATACTCCGAATTGGTTTCTACACGACATCGTGCCGGAACGCTAAACCGCTTGGCGACACGTTTTTGTCGGTAAGGTGGTAACTAGCCACGGCCGAAGCCTACCACCAGACCAGACTCGAGCCGGGAATCGAACTCAGGACCTCCAACTTTAAAATGCAACAGCGCACGCGCTGCGCCACGGAGGTCGTCACATAATAATTTACATAGTAGTGATTTGATGGTGATAACTACATTCGTGAACTTAAAACTAAAACTACGAGGGTTCCAAACGCGCCCCGGTCTAAGAAGAAGCCCATTTGTTATCACCATCTCACATGCTACTTAAAATTATATTAAGAGCTATCTTTATCACAGGCGTCTACGTGTATGTCTTATTTCTATGAGAGATGAAACTAAGAAAACACTTGTTCCTGTACTGATAATTCTTTATTCTATCTTTAAACATTAACCAATGTCACTTAAATTAAAATTAATAATTCTTAAAAACGACCCGGTTTGTCAAATAAAACTAGTCAGCCGCCATCATTGCCTTTCCGGCCAAGTGCATTCTCTTTTTTTATTTCAAACCAGTCACCAAAATGCTCACTGGAATATAACCGAATGGAAACCGCCAACAAATAAAGAAATAAAACCTTTTTTTTTTAATCAATGCTAGAATTAATTAGATTAAATTGCGTACATATAATTTATTTATTACAATCTAATATTATTGATGTATGGAAATCATGACAAAACCAACCACTTTCGTCGTATGCCTGATTTTTTATAATAAACTGACAGGCTTTCTCATACAACCCTATATTTAAGTCTTTTTTTAATGAAAATCCTTTCTAAGTGGACGCCTGCTTTATGAAAGCAATCTGTTTGCCAAATTTTCGCCCGATCTGTAAATTGGTTTGTGCTTTTGAGCTGAGAGATCAATCAGTTCGCCTGACAGTTTTTTTTCATATTGCGGGTTAATATATTAAATGAAAATAATTAAATTCACAAAAAGTACATACAATACAAAGTACATACAATAGTATAGTATAAGTAAACGGCATTAATTTAACAACCAATAAGTGAAGGAAAACATCGTGAGGAAACCTGCACGCCTGAGCGTTCATAATGTTCACAGAGGCGTGTGAAGTCTGCCAATCCGCACATGGCCAGCGTGGTGGACTATGGCCAAACCCTTCTCATATTGAGAGGAGACCCGTGCGCTGTAGTGAGCCGGTAATGGGTTGATCATGATGATGAAGTACACCTGAATACAAACAAGGATGACAAAGGCATCTACATTTTGTATCGGGTAGTAATCGAATCTGGAATCTTAATTTCCAGCTTGATTTTTAAAACAGCCAGGGCGGTAAAACATTGCATCTCGACATTTCATGAATGCTACAAACTTAAGTTTAGAAAGTTAACATTCAAAGCAAGAGAAACATAAAGTAACAAAAAAAACATAACTTTCCTTTTTTTTTATAAAAAAGTTCTCTATATTTGTAAACTTTTATATCATGTTTTATATTTAGAAGTCTCGATTGATATCGACTTATATCACACCTACGAATAGCATGAATTTAGCGAGAACTTTCTTCAACGCAAGCCTCTGCATCTTCTAGGGAATTATAATAATCGCCACGGAAAAACCCTGACTGTCGGCCGGTTAATTTCACCAGTCATTAATTTAGTTTGGCTTAGTTTAATTAGGAAGCACTTTTAAGCCTATATGAATAGGGAACCTCATGCCGTATATAATCTCTTCGAGACGATTAATGCTAAGGTTAAGCTTTAGGTAAGCTTAATCCGTGTTCGGCTTGCGCTTTGGTCAGTGGACGGGTCAGCTTCAAGCAGGCGATGCATCTTCCTCTGTTTTAATACATCATTTTATCGCAACTAACTGAGACAGACAAATTGCTCGATCAAATTTAATATTTATTGGGAAGAGAAGCGCGATCAATCAGGCACCACTCACGGAATTTGCCGAGCTGGGGGTACCTACTTCACTACCCCTACCTCAATTCTCAGTCGTACTTCCTATTATGGTAGTATATGTACCTACATATACTACAATAAGGAAGCGGTGATAGCCTAGTGGTTAGGGCGTCAGCCTCCTAATCAGAGGTCGGCGGTTCGAATCTGGGCACGCACCTCTAACTTTTCGGAGTTATGTGCGTTTTAAAAAAAAAATTAAATATCACTTGCTTCAACGGTAAAGGAAAACATCGTGAGGAAACCTGCACGTCTTAGAGTTCTCCATGATGTTCTCAAAGGCGTGTGAAGTCTACCAATCCGCACATGGCCAGCGTGGTGGACTATGGCCAAACCCTTCTCATATTGAGAGGAGACCCGTGTTCTGTAGTGAGCCAGTAATGGGTTGTTCATGATGTAGGTACATACACAGGGCTGGTTAGAAGGGGTAGGCGAGTGGGACCACGCTGATGGACATTACATTGTTCATGATAATGAGAAACTTTTGTTCCAAAATTTTTCCCTTTGACGAAATACTTTTAGAGAGTGTACGTTGTACCTTTATAGTACTGTTTATGTGAGTGGTTTAAAATAAAATAAGCGGTTACATTGCTAGATATAAAATTAAAAGTCTGGTCACGGCTTACTGTGGAAATAGAAAATTATTATTTCTATTTTGAATTTATTTTATTTCTGTCATTAGTTTAAATAAACGCCCACACACACGTGTCAATATAATGTCAATCCATCACATTAGTGGTCCATCTGATAGCGGTTATAAAAAGCGGTGATAGCCTAGTGGTTAGGGCGTCAGCCACCTAATCAGAGGTCGGCGGTTCGAATCTGGGCACGCACCTCTAACTTTTCGGAGTTATGTGCGTTTTAAAAAAAAAATTAAATATCACTTGCTTCAACGGTGAAGGAAAACTTCGTGAATAAACCTGCACGCCTGAGAGTTCTCCATAATGTTCTCAAAGGCACGTGAAGTCAGCCAATCCGCACATGGCCAGCGTGGTGGACTATGGCCAAACCCTTCTCATATTGAGAGGAGACCCGTGCTCTGTAGTGGGTTGTCCATGATGATGATGATGATAGCGGTTTTATGAGATGTATTTACCATGTAAGTGTAACGTTAAATAAGTCGCGGTCGTTCGCTCGCCGTACGTATTGTTAGCGCGCGTAATGTTAAAGCGGCTGTTAAATGACTACATTCGTAAGCTGAATGCTAAAGCTACCAGGGGTTTTAGGACTTGGGGACTATTTTTCCCCCACGACAAGTTAGCCCTTGACGGCAATCTCACGGTAAGATGGTAGCGGGCTTACTTGTTAAGGGTAGACCCGTACTCCTAATTGGTTTCTACGCGACATCGTGCCGGAACGCTAAATCGCTTGACGACACCTCTTTCTCGGTAGGGTGGCAACTAATCACGGCCGCAGCCTCTCACCAGACCGGACTCGAGCCGGGAATCGAACCCAGGACCTCTCACTTAATAATGCGCAACGGAGGTCGTCAAAAACGCAGTTTGTACGTCAATAACGGACTTTGTTATTTTCTGTCATCATGTAAGAGATCTTCTCTACAAGCTTACGTTAGCGGGATGGTGTTTTCCGAGGTTGTAGATACGCATGGGCCGTATGATATCGATATTTAATCGATTTACCCGCAAGCAGCCCATAAAACACGATTGTAGGTGAGGCGTGCGTGCCGGCCGGCGGCGGGTGATGCACGGCGGGCCAAGTTTACGGCCCAGACGAGCTTTACCGCCCTTTAATATTTAATATACAAAAAATACAACCAATCCATCCGTCTACTTCCAAACTTATTTATTTCTCATCCCTGATCTTCGGGAATACAGATGCCGCTACACTCTCGATATATATATATATATTTTTATACACCACATGTTAGCCCTTGACGGCATCTCACCTGATGGTAAGGATAGGGGATAGGGGTATAGTAAACCCTAATTAATACTCCTAATTGGTATCTACACGACATCGTGCCGGAACGTTTAATCGCTTGGCGACATGTCCGTGTCGGTAGGGTGGCAACTCGTTTGCGGCCGGGAAGTATACAATGGGTCCCCCGGGCGTCCAGTAAAACCAGCGAGAGGGACATGCCGTGGTGGTTTTTAGTTCGGGTAGACCACCCATGGGTGGGAGTCCCACATAACCTCCGTCCTGCCCAAGGGACGGAAGTAGCTATAAAGCTTTTCCACCACGACAAAAAAAAAAGGGTGGCAACTCGCGTAAGATGGTAGCGAGCTATCTTGTTAAGAGTATGGTAGACCCGTACTCTTAGTTGTTTTACAGGCGACATCGTGCCGGAACGCTAAATCGCTTGGCGACACCTCTTTCTCGGTAGGGTAGCAACTATTCATGGCCGAAGCCACCCACGAGACCAGACTCGAGCCGGGAATCGAACCCAGGACTTCCAACTTCATAAAGCGCGCGCGCTGCACCACGGAGGTCGTCAATAAATCAAATCGTCTAATATTATATACTTATGCAATCGAAAAAATGCTCCTTTTCGGAAGGACCGAGTTCGATCCCCGCCGCGCCTTCTCACCTCGCAGTTCTTTGCGTTTGGTGTTATCTCTGCGTTGACAGATCAGTCTGTCAGTCGATCAGTCACCTTCCCTTTTTATACACATATCGCACATTGAAAATAATAGTGTCACTATCCAAAATTCCATGTTTTTCAGTCGAAGCATTTAAAGATTTATAAGATTTTGAAGGCTAAATCTATGTGAAAATCGGTATGAATTGTTATTAATGTAATAGTCTGTTTATGAAGGACATTAAGTGTAACAGTTGAGTAATATTTAAAAAACAAAAAAGTATTTTAAAATAAGTTTTTTTTAATATAGAATTTTGGATAGTGACACTATTATTTTCAATCTGCGATATATGATACCATTACAATTCCTTCAAGTGATACTGTAAAGTTTAAGTATTCTCTTACGTTGCCATAGCACTTTTAACACATTACTATTGCATCCTTATAGGCTCTTAGCGTCGACTTCACTTGATCCTTAGCTTCGAAATCAGTTACTTACACTTAGCGCCGACCATGATCATAATAATAACGCTAACCTCACTTCACATTGCATTGGTTACGTTATCGGAAGCCATATTTATAATGCAAACCAAGGAATTGAATGCTTCTATTCGGATACCCGTAAAGCCCGCAACAAACAACCACCCACCGCGTCACATAGCCCGCCCAGTTTATTACTCGGTTAAGCGCGTTCTCATTGGCATTCTTTTGGGCCTCCTGTGGTAGTATAACCTTCCTATTTAATTTGACTATCAAATGCAAGGAGATCCGTAGAAGAACCAGAGTTACCGACATAGCTCAGCGAATTGCGAAGTTGAAGTGGCAATGGGCGGGGCACATAGCTCGGAGAACCGATGGACGTTGGGGTCCCAAGGTGCTGGAATGGCGACCCCGTACCGGTAAACGTAGCGTTGGTCGATCCCCAACTAGGACAGACGACATCAGACGAGTCGCAGGGAGCCGCTGGATACAAGCGGCCCAAGACCGTGAGCATTGAAACTCCCTACAAAAGACCTATGTCCAGCAGTGGACGACAATCGGTTGATAATGATGATGATGATGATCAAATGCAAAGAAGATTGTTCAAATCCGAATGGAAAACTCTTACTTTATTACTAAATGTAGTAGTCGCCCAGTGACTGGACCGCGTAGTCCCTAGGGCACCGCACGGAGGACATCTCCCTTTGTGTGTCCTATCGACTTTATACCCGTTACGTAGTGTTCTCAACAGTTGAATGCATTGATACAGCCATTCTAGTCTCTAGCCGAAGCTCGCCGTACTAAATAATTTTATCCCTACCAACTAGATGCTTGGTATTTTTATAATACGCGTTGTTAAAGCAGAAACTAAACGCGCGAAGTGGTGGAAGCCCATTGGTCCCCGTGGCGCGCACCGGGCATATTCAAATTCGATTCAAACGTCAAAAGTCAAAAATAATAACGGTCTCTTGCTTGTAACGCGAACGCGCAGCACTAACACCTATTGTAACTTTATACTAAAAATACACGATTTAACCAGTACCCAAAGGATTCTTTAATTTCAAACCGCACACATTTAACGCGTAAACACGCGTATTGCCTGATCATTTCTAACGCGCACTTGCAAATTGAAATTGGCAAAATCTTTCTCCTACTATGCTCTATAACTACGACTTCGGATTATCCAAGTGGCGGATAAACAAATTCCGCAAAAATACTTTGGTGACTCCTCTGGTGCTGCACCTGGTCATGAGCGGCGGTGATCACTGAACAGCGGTTGGCCTGTTAACACGCTTGCACAGCCTCCCACCAGACCAGACTCGAACCGGGAATCGAACCCAGGACCTCCAACTTTATAATGCGACAGCGCACGCACTGCGCAACACAGGTCATCAAAAAGGCCTTTGAAGGCAGAAGTTTTCTCTGTATTGTATACGGAGATATAGGTGTCGTCACAGATGAGAGGCGCGCGGTCAGCGGCTCAGTGCGGTGTAAACAAAGCTAGTGTTCGTTACGGGAGGAGTGCCCGGCACTCGCGCTGCCGGTGATTCCGGCTCCCTCGCCCAGCGCACTCCGCCCGGCGGTCGTAAAGCGCCGCGCTCCGGCCGCGCGGCCGCAGCGCCGCCTAGAAGCGACACTTGGACTGCACAGCGATATAAGCTTACTATATAAAGCTATGCTAGCCTAGTGGTTAGGACATCCTTATCAAATCAGAGGTCGGACCATGCACCTCCTACTTTTCGGAGCTATGTGCGTTTTTAAGTAATTAAAATATCACTTGCTTCAACGGTAAAAAAAAACATCGTGAGGAAACCTGCACGCCTGAGAGTTCTCTATAAGCGTGTGAAGTCTGCTAATCCGCATATGGCCAGCGTGGTGGACTATGGCCAAACCCTTCTCATATTGAGAGGAGACCCGTGCTCTGTAGTGAGCCGAGAGTGAGTTGATCATGATGATGACGATGATATTAAGCTTCATTTGCTACAAACCGCGTATACCAATATGCACGGTGTAATTTTTTTATTTCACCCTTCAGCCCTTGACAGCAATCTCACCCGGTGCTGACTAAGATGGTAGCTAACCAGTTATATAACCAACTCGCACTCCTATTTGGTGTCTACGCGAGATTGAGCCGGAACGCTAAATCGCGGCACTTCTTTGTCGGTAGGATGGCAAAAAAAACCACGGCAGAAGCCTCCTACCGGACCAGACTCGAACCAGGAATCTAACCCAGGACCTTCGTCTTTATAATATGATAGCGCACGCAGGTCGTTAATTAAAATTTCTTAAAAATTTCTACACTGACATTGTTGCACAAATCTATCTAATTATAGTAATAATCATTTTAATGAATACAATTTTTTTTCGAGACACCCCCCACCTCTCCTCCTAACGGATAAACTCGGGGATATCAAATCGGGGGGGGGGGGGGGGGGGGTCAGTCTCTCCCCATAATTAAGGTATCAGAGCATTCTCTGGAGATTTTGACTGATTACCGCTTTAATCCAATAGATATTTTAATTATCATCCATAGGTCGATCTTCGCCAAGTAGGTAGCTTACGATTTTGGAGCTCAGTCCGCTGGGTAAATGGCTTAACGATTCGCCGCTGCGACTGAGACCATGAATAAAACAAAGTTAAAAAAATATGTATTTTCTAAATTAGAAAAAAAAAACCTGCGATAGAGAAGTCTGCATCTGCCTGATTACGAGTATTTACGCGCCCCTTCCAGCATCCCACGTATCTGCGCGAAGCAGTCACGGTGCGGTCGCCCCCCGCTCCGACCTGAATTATTAACACGTGCCATCCAAGAAGTTGAATCGACAGAATTAAAACTTAGCGAGCTCCTTCATATTTCACCCACTTGCGTTGTTTTCACCGTTCAACCCATTTAGGTGGGTGTTCAATTAACGAAAGCCTTCATAAGCCTTTCATACTCACTTATGCAAACAAACATCTATTTTTAAACCATTCTAGAAAAGGATCACAACTGCAATTCAACGCTCTGTTTTTACAAATTAGCAAGTATAATCTCGAAACTGAATTTAAAACCAGTTGACATTTATAGGAGTTGAAATTTTGCGGAAACGTTTAATTGTGACGACAATGCGTTGCGGTTATTTTTAATGCAGCTCACATAATGTAACTCAAAAGTTAGGGGAATTCCTCAACAGACAAAGCCACTCGCAATCCAAATGTATAGAGCACGGTGTAACTTCGATTATAAATATCAATAAATGTAAGCAATCTTTTGAAAAAAGTTGTAAAATGAACATATTGTAAGCTTATTCGGTTTTTTAGTTGGAAGATCTATGTCAAAGGGTTGCAAAGATGGACGGATTTTATAATTGGGATTGGTAAAATTGGAAAATATAATGTGTTAACCGGTGTGGTTTATTATTTAAAGATCCTATTGTCCTTTAACTGGGTCTTAAATATATTCATCATCATGATCATCATGATCAACCCATTACCGGCTCACTACAGAGCACGGGTCTCGTTTCAATATGAGAAGGGTTTGGCCATTGTCCACCACGCTAGCCATGTGCGGATTGGCAGACTTCAAACGCCTTTGAGAACATTATGGAGAACTCTCAGGCGTGCAAGTTTCCTCACGATGTTTTCCTTCACCGTTGTGAAGCAAATTATATTTTTTAATTTTTAAAAACGCACATAATTCCGAAAAGTTAGAGGTGCGTGCCCGGATTCGAACCGCCGACCTCTGATTAGGAGGCTGACGCCCTAACCACTAGGCTATCACCGCTACTAGGCTATCACCGCTTCAATATATTACCCCAACATTAAGGTAATGAAATGAAATTTGCTATGAAGCAAAAACAGAAAAACCTCAATAAAAACTGTATCAAATGTCACATTGACAATTAACAAATTGTGGTATTGTTGTACTCGTTACTTGCTCTCAATCGTCTCAGCTCGGAGTAGGTACGAGTGTACATGGAATATTGTGTTAGATACCCTGTGTTCCCAGTGTGCAGTGTTTAGCAGTGCATGCCAGAGTGCTAATTTTCAGACGACCTCTATCGACATCTCGGCCCGGCCCGGAGCGATCAGGCTTCTCCAGTCAGTGTCTGCAACATCGTTTATTTTGTATGTTGGAAAATCCCGGAGGTGAGCGTTAATAAATTAGTTGAATAGCTGTGACACAGTTTTAAACTAATGCGGTTGTTATCGTTCGAATTAGATTAGATATTAGATCGTAGATTTCCCTGTCAATTGAGACAGAATTTTTAATGTATATCTTTTTATTTATTTATTTATTTGCACCTTACCCGGTCAGGGCATTGCAAACAGTAGATACAATTTTAATACAATTTTTACACATAATATTCTAATATAAAACAATTCCATAAAAAAAAAATTAAAAAAAAAAATATAATAATAATAATAACAACAATAATAATTCAATTAGTCAATGTTAATCAAAATAAAATTAATACAGACTATCACTATGTTTACAAATTTAAAACTTTATTGCTCAGAAAAAATGTACATAAGGCGAAATTAATGCTAAAATTAACATCTCCACCAGCCAACCTTGGATTATGGAGAAATAACTATGTTAGGATCACAAAAATATATAATAATACATATAATCATCATCATCATCATTATCAACCGATTGACGTCCACTGCTGGACATAGGTCTTTTGTAGGGAGTTCCAATGCTCACGGTCTTGGGCCGCTTGCTTCCAGCGGCTCCCTGCGACTCGTCTGATGTCGTCTGTCCACCTAGTTGGGGGTCGACCAACACTACGTCTACCGGTGCGGGGTCGCCATTCCAGCACCTTGGGACCCCAACGTCCATCGGTTCTCCGAGCTATGTGCCCCGCCCATTGCCACTTCAACTTCGCAATTCTCTGAGCTATGTAGGTAACTCTGGTTCTTCTACGGATCTCTTCATTTCTGATTTGATCACGTAGAGATACTCCCAGCATAGCTCTCTCCATCGCCCGTTGGGTGACTCTGAGCCTTCTTATGAGGCCCATAGTGAGCGACCATACATATAATAATAAGTTATTATATTAATCCGTGTAGTCCTGAATTTTAATATCGTTTTATAAACTTCATCATAAACATATTGCATGCTGCCCTGAAAAATGCTAAACTGATTTCGTTCGCCGTCCATGCGGCACTGCCTCAGCTAGAGGCGGCGAGGGCCGGAGACAGGGTCGAAAGGAGAGTGGGCAATGGCCTCATGTAATGCAAGACAAGCATTTTATTTTAATGTTTTCGAATTTCCACATCCAATTTGAATTCAAACGATTTTATATTCCGCGTCCCATACCTCTTGCATGAGTTTTGAAGGTAGCCCGACAATACTGAATCTGACATTATGAATTTTTATTATTTTTCCTGTTCATGTCGGTTACCTTAAAACTCCGTCCATTATAAACCAATATGAGACATGTTTTTTTTTATTTGAAATATGGTCTCTTTATTGATTTTTATAAATTTAAGAACATTTAAGGCTTTGTGGTTTGGTCTTAGAGTTGAAATAGAAAACCTAAGGCCCCGATTCGTTTTCTATTTCTGTTATTGTGTTATTAATATATATATATATATATATATATATATATATATATATATATATATATATATATATATATATATATATATATATATATATATACACACACACACACACACAATTGTGTGTGTTACTCCTGCATTGTATACAGTCAAAATTCAAAAATTCAAAATTCAAAATAATCTTTATTCAAATACTCCTTAAAAAGGCACTTTCGACGCGTCAATAATTTACATAGTAGTTATTTCATGGTGATAACTATATTCGTAAACTTAAAACTAAAGCTATGAGGGTTCCAAACGCGCCCCGGTCTAAGAAGAAGCCCACAACAAACTTAGCCGGGGTTTTTCTTTTTTTCGTTATCACCATCTCACATAATGAATAACAAACTATAGTACCTATGGAGATAGAGCAATTCACACCCAAGCTTTTTTATCGTTTATATAATCCTTAATATCGTAATATGATTTTTCTACAAGCTTTCGTTGGGCAACGGGCAGTTGCATCAACGTGCCCGTTCCATAAAATAATTGCGAGCCCACATAGTGCCGGCCCCCGAAGTGCGCCCCTGCCTGTGTACAGTGGCACGGCAGCCGCCACTATTGGCATGTGGAGGCTCACAAAGCTTATCGCTAAGCTCTTTGAGACCTTTGTGCCGACCCGCGACTCGCCCGTAACCCTGTTAGTGATCGAAAGCGGTTTCCGAACGACACTAACTCGCCTTCAACTTTATGTGAAGTTAAAAATATTTTTAACGACCCCAAACAAGTGGACTTGGTAAAGATTCTAGACTGCTCGCATGTGTGTTCTGTGTGTACTATAAAATGGGGATATTACGCTTAGCTTTTTACATTTTACGTTTAACCTACGGGACCCCTATAGTAGAGCAGAGGATCTACCAATACCCCTATAAACTACAGCAGAGTAATCCTCTACTACCAAAGAATTTGCTTTCAAATAAAGAAGATAGGAGGTTTTCATCAACGTACTCAAAAATATTAATTAGTTGATTCAATGATACAGTTGATCAGAATCTAACAATATATTATAAATTCGAAAGCAATTTAGTTTTTTTTACCTTGACACACCCAAACCACTGTACACATTTTGATATGAAGTAAGGAAATGAATTGAATTCTGCAAAGAATTCAATTTAATCCGGGAAAACAAATACGGAAGAAGAAGAAGTCACTGAAAATAGTTAGTGTCAATTGTTAATAATGTTCAAAGACAAAACTTGTTTTTTTTTTTCAACTAGTCTTCCTTTGTGACGACGCAGAGTGACTACGGAACGGCTCTGAACTCGGATACTACCGCGAAGAAGCCTGTAAGGAATCCTCTTCCAACATTTTTTTTGTCTTGTGTGAGATGAAAGCTTAGCGGTGTGCTTTCGAACAATCTCGCTAATAGGATAGTCTTGTCAGGTATAATTTTTTATTTTTTATTTTTATCCACTACAAGTTAGCCCTTGACGGCAATCTCACCTGATGGTAAGTGATGATGCAGTCTAAGATGGTAGCGGGCTAACCTGGAAGGGGTATGGTAAACCCATACTCCTATCGATTTCTACGCGACATCGTGCCGGAACGCTAAATCGCTTGGCGACACGTCTTTGTCGGTGGGGTGGTAACTAGTCATGGCTGAAGCCTCCCACCAGACCAGACTCGAGCCGGGAATCGAACCCAGGACCTCCAAATTTATAATCTGACGGCGCGCACGCTGCGCCACGGAGGTCGTCAAAATAAAAATAAAAACGTCGATCCGAAGCAATAATCGTTCGAGTCGGACCGATAGCTAATTGAATTAGTTCATTCAAAAGTATGAAACAAAAGGAATCTATCAATAAAATCTAATGTATACAGATAGTGATAATAGTTGCCCAACTTGTCAAAGTCACAACATTTTTAAAAGCTTTGCTTTGTTAGACCGTTCGGTTGTATTTGTTAGTGTTTGGTCGCGTCCGACGCCGCGCGGGCAAGCCACTTATTATTTATAAACGGCTACAAAATTGAGGCGAGCGTCGAACTCGGAGCTAGCAATTATTGGAAGGGTAAAGTCGCCGAATCATCCTATCCTAGGCACATCCTATTTACTTGTACGTGAGGTAGTACAAGTAAATAGGATGTCAACATTATGTCTAACTCATCATATCATCATCATGAACAACCCATTACCGGCTCACTATAGAGCACGGGTCTCCTCTCAATATGAGAAGGTTTTGGCTATAGTCCACCACGCTGGCCATGTGCGGATTGGCAGACTTCACACGCCTTTGAGAACATTATGGAGAACTCCGAAAAGTTAGTGGTGCTTGCCTTGTCCGAAACGCCGACCTCTGATTAGGAGGCTGACGCCCTATCTGGCCCTACTGGGCTATCACCGCTTCTATGTCTAGCTGCTGTAAAGAAAATAAGCTCCCAATTTGTGAATTAAATTAAATTATTTAAGACTCATTTTACCATTATAAAAATAAAATCTGTTTTGTGTCTAACCTGATGGTCAGTGTGAAGCAGTTTTTTTTTTAATTTGCTACAAGTTAGCCCTTGACGGTAATCTCACCTGATGGTAAGTGATGACGCAGTCTAGGATGGTAGCGGGCTAACCTGTTAGGGCTATGGCCACACTCCTAATTGGTTTCTACGCGATATCTTGCCGGAACGCTAAATCGCTTGGCGACACGCGAGCTTGACACACTAGCCCCGGCAGAAGCCTCCCACCAGACAAAAAGTCTAAGACGGTAGCGGGCTAACCTGTTAGGAGTATGATAGAAACCAATTAGGAGAGTGCGTGCATACTCCTAATTGGTTTCTACGCGACATCGTACCTAAATCGCTTGGTCTTTGTGAAGATTTGAGTCATTGCTTTATACTTTCCAAAATCATTGATCAGATTGTGATGAAACTTTTAAAAGGTGCTCTGAAGGGTCCCTACCCTTCAGAGCACCTTTTAAAAGTTTCCAGGGACCAAGAAATCTAAATATAAATGTGTGGGATTTTTGTGGCATTGCAACGTAGGCTGCGTACAGTTAGTCTAGCATATCATTCATCGAAGGTAACATAATAATTCTTAAGATTTCTATATATTGAGTAGATTGACTGATTAGGGATTGGGCTGTTACGTAATGTTATATAGTCTATAAAGCAAGCTTTCGAACTACTGCTGAAACAGGCCTAGTTTCTTAATGGGTAGAGTGAATAGTCCTTCGGATGGACAACGAACATAAGTAAGGATTAAGAATTTCGTGACAGAATACTTAAGTTTTAATAAAATTTTAGCCTGACCTTGGAATTGAGCAATGCGTGGTCAGAGTCTAGATCTACGAGGCAATGAACAGTTGTCTAGATAGTTTAAATGTTTTTGAAATGTACAGGCCGATATGCGGCATCTTGACCCTACAAACACCAAATGAGTGTGAAATTCGCTCCCGTGTGATTTTTAGAAACACGTTCAAACGAGTTGGGTGGTGGGTGGGTGGGTGTTACTGTTGCAAAGTTTTTGATAAACTACTCATTAGTTGCAGAAACCTAGGAAGCTAGGATCTTTGACGTCTTGCAAATCTATATATATAGAAGAAAGTTGTGTTAGTTCGATTTATAACTCAAGAATGGCTGCACCGATTTGGCTGAAAATTGATGGAAGGGTAGTTAAGAACCACGAGACGGATATAGGATTCTTTTTATCCTTTATAAAATTTTGTTATTCTTTTTTAAAAGATTTTTCAGTTCCGCAGTCTAGGCGTTCGTTCGAAGTGACATTAGGTTAAAAACTCCAAAAAATCCTCCGGGAGTAGCCAAATATCTTAATAGTCGAATGGCTTTTATCCCGTATAAATGCACAGTTAAGGATTTGTGAAAAACTGAATTTCACTTCATCATCATCATCATTATCAACCGATTGACGTCCACTGCTGGACATAGGTCTTTTGTAGGGAGTTCCAATGCTCACGGTCTTGGGCCGCTTGCTTCCAGCGGCTCCCTGCGACTCGTCTGATGTCGTCTGTCCACCTAGTTGGGGGTCGACCAACGCGACGTTTACCGGTGCGGGGTCGCCATTCCTTGGGACCCCAACGTCCATGTTATTTCACGTCGATGATCTGTAACTATAGCTTCAGTTTACCGTAGCAGACTGCGAAAATTCGACTTATATCTTGAAAAAGGGCGCAAAAACCAAAACGAGACCAGGAATGAGCCATGAGATAATATTCAAATACAAACGTGGTAAGCCACGTTTGCCATAGGAGTTTATAAAAACCCCTTTTTTTGTGTTTACGGGGGGGAAATCTCCTACTGAGATACCCGATTATTGCTGGGGAATAGATCGGGTTATGTGGGATTTTTACCCACATCAGCATAAAATATGTGGGAGGTTCCAGGATCTATAAAAACCCCTACTTTACGCGGACGAAGTCGCGGGCATCCGCTAACTTTTAATAAAAGAAACATAAGTTGTCTAGTTTTCTTTATCTCCGACATGCTAGTTCATTTAATAATGAACAGTTAGCATGTCTAACTGGTAGTTAGTCCGCGTACTCGGGTCGCGTTTGTGTCGGGAACGGGGAAGCGTAATCTAAAAATGGACATTTCAATTTGCCACAACGGAGTCCGACTTTCTTAAAATTCAATCACAAATTGATTTTCAGTTTCATGAAGTCGTTCATTTCGCGCTTATGACGTTATAGTCGAGGAGCTGTTGGGGAATTTCGAGCGGACACTACATAGTTGTCATAAATATGAGAAAAGTTTTTGTTAGTCAGCTGTAGTGAAGAAATATGAACTCGCGCTCCAATCACTATTACTGCCTTTGAGCGCAGATATCAGATATGTAAACTCACAAATATAGAATCAAACTATATTATATTTATGATTATAGATCTTATTTTATTGATATAACATTCTTTTATTATATTCCATACTGTAAGCTCTCAAATATAGAAACAAACTATATTACATTTATATAGATCTTATATTTTACAAATAGTGCACACTCCCGCGCGTCAGCCGTATCTGTATTAAAAAATTTCGTATCTCCTTCCAACTCTGTACAGTCCCCTCCTATTCTAATTAATTAACGAATAGCTTTAATGGATCTTACAGGAAATAGTGTTATCGGTCATAATACAAATAATGATACAATACATCAACACTTAACGAGTCAAACACAACTTATACAAAATACATGGATAGTGTTAATATGAAGTGTAACAGATATCAGACTGTCTTACACTTTACCGTCCGACCCCCCCGTTATCCCAAACGTCGCCTAAGCCGAGTTTCAGCCTCAAAGGAGGCGCCCTTAGGCAGACATTACCTTAGTTTCTTAGAGCTCTAGAGCTTAAAATTTCTTCGTAAAAAGTGGCAAGTTCTGTGGCAACCAATAGGGTTAGCACAGCTAATGGACAGTCTGAAAAAAAAAAATGTCTTACACTTTAAGAAAAATCTCCATCCACTATTTGACACTTAATTTACACACAAATATCTTGCATCATGATAACGGACATATCGCTTTATAACGAGTAAGCTGCCATGGCTGCGGATTTAAATAAAATACCAATTTAATACACGGCTCCCTCGCTAAACAAATATCGACGTGATATGGCAGAGATAGGTTTCATTGTCGCGACAAACACTGAATACATTAAGCCCGGGGAAACAAGCGGCTCCCGCTATATTTTTCAGACTAAAACAAACGTGGACGTCAACAGTGAGTTTTTAATACAATTTACAAAAACAGCTCAGTGCGAGTTCAATGCGATTGACCGAGGGTGCCTTTTAAAACAGATTATATTGGCGTTACAAAGATAAAGCATGAAACACGATCTCCGTGGCGCAGCGCGCGCGCTTTCGCATTATAAAAGTTGGAGGTCCTGGGTTCGATTCCCGGCTCTAGTCTAGTTCCCCACCGGACGCTAATTCGCTTGGCGATACGTCTTTGTCCCCAACGGACAAAGACGTATCGCCAAGCGATTTAGCGTTCCAGCACAATGTGTAGAAACCAATTAGGAGTGTGGGTTTACCATACCCCTAACAGGTTAGACCGCTACCATCTTGGACCGCATCATCACTTACCATCAGGTGAGATGTCGTCAAGGGCTAACTTGTGGTGTATAAAAAAAAAAACCAAAATCCAAACACTTTCAATTTTCTTTCTTACCTAGCCGATGGTTGGAGTTTATTTGATATTGGTTTTGTACGTCTCATTCCCGCTCTGTTTTTCAACCTATAAATCAGTAGATTTAAAGGAAATTAGCTATGGCAAACTATTGCTATAATTAAACTATTCGAAGGGAAATTCAGTATTTTTCATATCTCTCGGGAACCATGGATTTTCCCAGGATAAAAAGAGGGCCAGGATATAATCGTTCTCTATGCGAATTGAATTTCGATTTTGATTCGAAAATTACGAGATAGAGCAATTCACACCCAAGCTTTTTTATCGTTTATATAACAAGTAATATGATTTTTCTGTAAGCTTTCGTTTTATAAAAAAGTTTGAACTTATTGATAGACATCTCCAAGATATCAATAGATTAAAAAAAAAAAACGATTTTTGTTACGATTCATGAGTCCGCTGACTGAGACGTAGGCTTTATAGTAGGGTTCCTTCGGTACTTTGAGTGCGGAACCCGAAAATAAATAAGTCATCCGATTTCCCCACCAGCTCTCGGCCCGCCATGAGCCCCGCTCGCTGCCGCTGAATAGTGCAGCGTTTCCACCTATACATTTTAAATTATCTCGGAACAAGGCCTCCTGCGTTATAGCTTTTCACTACGGAATTTGAACATTGATGAAAATCATGCTGCGCCATTATAAGCTCTCAGGGTATTTTAATGAACCAAAACTCCGTTTTGCACGTAATTGAATTAATTCACTTCACAATTGACCACTTGTAATAATATCCCTCACGGTAACGGTACTTAATACAATAACGTGAACTTCCCGCGGAGAAGCGGTGATAGCCTAGTGGTTAGGGCGTCAGGCTCCTTATCAGAGGTCGGCGGTTCGAATCTGGGCACGCACCACTAACTTTTCAGTGTTATGTGCGTTTTAAAAAAAAAATTAAAATATCACTTGCTTCAACGAGCTTCGTGAGGAAACCTGCACCACCATAATGTTCTGAAAAGCGTGTATGTCTTCCAATCCGCAAATGGCCAACGTGGTGAACTGTGGCCAAACCCTTCTCATATTAAGACGAGACCCGTGCTCTGTAGTGAGCCGGGTTGATCATGATGATGATGATGATACTGGTCATGTCGCGCCAAAACAATTTGTACTTCCCACAAAAATGATAACAATTACCTTAATCGACTATCATTATACGTAGTGAAACGTTATAAAATATTCGTGAAATAAATAACGTGATTGAACTTTGTTTCACAACTTATAAGGTGTCATCAGTAAAAATATGTAACACATGTATATTTATCAAAGAGCTGCATATATTTTTTGGCATGGGGTAATTCTTATGGATAAAAACTTGTACCGGGGAGTGTCGTGGTTCTGATGGACCAACTGAATTCGATGGTTTTCGATCTTTTTTTGCGAACAACTACCACGACTTAACCAGCGCCATCTGGCCTTGTAGACCCCGTGCGTCGTCTCTCATACCTTAAACCTGTAAATCCATTTTTGCAGTGAGGCTTAGTAGGGTTTGCATTCCTACGGAATCCTAGTAAAGCACATCATTCCGCAGCTTTGTTGTAGTGTAAAAGATGGACAAGCTAATGACCAGTAAAGATCTCAAACATAAATAAACTCCACATTGTGGGATAATCACTCTCTGGCACACGCACCGAGCCCGACCGACTCCTACTTGATACAGTACGTACCTACGTGGTTTTTTTGTAGAAAAAAAGTTTCGTGTAACGCCGTATAGTTCCGCGGCCGTTACAAAAGGAGGTGAGTTCAGTGTTGCCAGCTATAAATATTAAATTGGGCGTATTCTGAGAGTTTGCTACACATCTGTTCGCCACTAACCGCCGCGTTAAAAATTCAGCGCGGCGTTATCGCCGCTGCAGCCATTGTCCTCAACTCGATCGCTGTTTTTCAGCTCAAGTTTGTCTGTAAGCTTTAATAACTTACAGCTGTGATGTTGTACCATGACCGCTTTCCGGTTACGCTTCCCTACGGCTCAAGAGTTTCGTGAATGAGAACCTAAACTCACTTAGTCATCATCATCATGATCAACCCATTAACGGCTCACTACAGAGCACGGGTCTCCTCTCAATATGAGAGGGGTTTGGCCATAGTCCACCACGCTGGCCATGTGCGGATTGGCAGACTTCACACGCTTTTAAGAACATTATGAAGAGCTCTCAGGCGTGCAGGTTTCCGCACGATGTTTTCCTTCACCGTTGAAGCAAGTGATATTTTAATTATTTAAAAACGCACATAAATCCGAAAAGTTAGAGGTCCGTGCCTGGATTCGAACCGCCGACCTCTGATTAGAAGGCTGACGCCCTAACCACTAGGCTATCACCGCTTCCACTTCAACACACTTAGTGTAATGTCTTTATTGAGTATTTGTCTGTCCGTGTGTCAAAGCCTATTTCTCTCTGAAAATACTTTAGCTTTCTTGTTGAATGTTCCTAAAATTACCTCGCTTCCATTTACATTCAACAGTTGATTCTTTAGTTTAATAAAAAAACTACCAGAAAACTCAAATCAAATCAAATATAGCTTTAGTCATATAAACGTATTACAGTCGTTCATATATCACATTTTTCACGTGAAGAACGTGAAAAATGTGAGATATGAACGTGGCGATTGATTGCATTTATTACGATGGTAATAAATGCAATCAATCGCCAACTTAAAACTAAAGCTAAGAGGGTTCAAATCGCGCCCAGGTCTACGAAGAAACTCGCACAAAAGTTCGATAGCTTATATTTCAGAAAATGGATTCTTTACACAGGTTTAGTGTTTTGTTTATCGTATTCCAGTTACTGGTGGCATTTTGAAAAAATAACCATTTATTTATTTATTTATTTATTTATTCATAAGGCATGCCAGCGACAAGCTGTATGTTACATTTTAAATCAGTCTAAATAAGCTAGTGCTGGTGCTGTTACAACTTGTCCATTACAGGCACACTCAGCATTGCCTACAATCTCCGAATAATATTTAATTAATATTTTATAAAAAATTACAAATTAATTATTACATTGGATAATTATTAAATATTTAAATGTCAGGCGAAAAAAGGTTACAAAATTGATTGAATTAAAATTGGGTAAATTAAATTAAAATTTAAAAAATTCAAAATTCAAAAATATTAACATAAATTAATCAAGCAACCAAGTACAATTTTTCTTATAGCTAAAAAAATTATCATGAAATATGTCAATGTCAGGGCATGTCAAATGATTATATGTGTTTATTAAACGATTTATTGGGGCGAATTTGCCTAGGTTAGTTTTAGAGTAGTGGGGCTGAAAAATGTTTATGATCGATAATGGATATATTCATACTCTTCAGTCACGAAGGCTTCGAAGCACCTCTGAAAAACCCTGAAGTGTCAATTAACGATTACCAGCTGCCAGTTATAAAGACCATCCGACCGCTAACGCCTCAGTTTCTCTAAGTTATTTTTACCAAAACAGTGCACCCAAAGCGTGGTAGCCGTCGAGATAGTAATGCAAGTTTAAAAATGCAGTTTTTCATACGCGTTGCATCTTGCCCCGCCACAATTAATCATCTACATAATTTACACGGCTCCGTGGTATACTCCTTTCTCGGTATCCATATACCCTCACATATGTAAACAGGGTGGTAGGTGTTCGTAGATAAATACTTTCTCACAATAATACCCTCGAAGATTAAAATTATTAAATTATTATTTAAGAAAAAAAAATTGTTAGTATTTAAAGATATGCATTATAATTTATATTGAATATTTTCTTTTATTACCTGTCAAAAAGTGGATTCTTTGAAGCAGCATGATTGGTGTCACCCTGTCATATGATCGAATCAAATGATGAAGGCGTGTTCCTTATATTCGTATGAGCACTGAAGAAATAGAAACGATGTGACTAATGATCCGATTTCAAAATATATGATGACATATATATCTTTTATTTTTTTTAAAAATTAAAAATATCACTTGCTTCAACGGTGAAGGAAAACATCGTGAGGAAACCTGCACGCCTGAGAATTCTCCATAATGTTCTCTAAGGCGTGTGAAGTCTGCCAATCCGCATATGGCCAGCGTGGTGGACTATGGCCCTTCTCACATTGAGAGGAGACCCGTGCTCTGAAGTGAGCCGGTAATGGGTTGTTCATGATGATGATGATGATGATGATGATATCTTTTAAGCCTTATGAGATACTAGCCTGATTACTACGCCCTAAAAGAAACCTATTTTCAAAATTTCAAACTTGTAGACTTAATCATAAAAATATTCAGCAAAATCTATCAACTAACTACTAACTACCCCAGTTTAGCACCCTTAAAAGATATAAAAAAAAAATATTCAAAAAAAATTTGGTGTTCATGTTTTTTATTTATTATTATTAATCTTAATGCGAATTTTTGTGTCCCTAACTTCAAAAACAAAGGATTTTCAAAGAAACTTCCAACCCCTCTTTTACCACCTTAGGGGTGGAATTTCCAAATATTATTTCTTAACTGACATCTCTTAACTATCAACTACCGACTTGCTAAATTATAGCTTTATACGTACAATAGTTTGATATCTCGTGTTTAATCAGTAAGTAAGTAAGTACGTCAGTGACCTTTCGCTTTTATATATATAGATTATCAGATACAATATTGTGTCAGCGGTCATAAAACACCATTTGTCATTTCAAACTAATGACTAAAATTGGCATTATTTCGCACTCTGGTAAAAAGGCGAATTGACAATGATTTAATTGGAGGTGTTTAAAAATAGTAACCAAAGTTAACGAAATAGACAGCTCGGTTTATTAACGGCCGAAATTAATAATCAATCTAATCCAAAATATTCAGATAACTGACAAGATGGACTTTATTAATGCTATCCTTTTCCAACACTTGCCTGTCGATAAGGATGACGATACTAAATTCAATCTACTACCTGATGATTTTGGATTAGATTGACTATTAACCTCGGGCGTTAAAGAAGCTCTCACAAATCGCCGTGGAAACGGCGCAAACGTAGAAGAAAAACAAAAGACATAGTTCGCTCGGGCTCGCCTCTCGCATCGGTACATACGCTCTACATACGTAATTCATAAATATCGCGACATGATATACTCAGAGCATTCCGCGGTGTCCCACTCCGTGGCTAAATATTTTACTACACCTTCATCACTTCGGTCGCCCCTCAACTATACTCGCGTTATGTTTTCAACCCATTTGTAATAATATCAGAAAGTGAGTACAAAAGCATAAATATAAATTGATATGGGTTTTTTATTTAATTAAATAAATGGAAAACGTGTTTAGTAACTGATAAAAATAAAAAAAATATATATTTGCCAAAAACAACTTTATAAAGCTTAGTACATACATAGAACAAGACCCTAGGTAATCCTGTATCGTGGGGCATATCTTCTAGCAATAAACAAATAAGAGATGTGCAATACTATTAGTCAGAAATGACCTGTATTCCACCCATCTAATAATATTACTTTTCACTGCTTTGTTAATCCCTACGCCACATTAATATATAAAATTCTACACCTTTTCAATCAATTAACTTATGAATAACTTTGAAGTAGAAAGAGTTATTCTCTTCTTAAATAAAATACAAAAATTGTCCGCGGTAGACTTTGAGATCATCAATCAGATTGTGATGCAGCTTTGGGGTTATCTGGGAAAACTCAAATATAGCTTAAAAAAATATATAATTGTTTTATTATGGCGACCTCGCACCGGTAAACGTAGCGTTGGTCGACCCCCAACAAGGTGGACAGACGACATCAAACGAGTCGCAGGAAACCGCTGGACACAAGCGGCCCAAGACCGTGGCCATTGGAACTCCTTACAAAAGACCTATGTCCAGCAGTGGACGTCTATCGCTTGAAATGATGATGATTATTGCTTATATTATTACAACGACCAGTATTTGTTATTTTAAACAAACAGGTTTATATTGATATTTACCGTGCTGCAATGCAAACGATAAATCTAGGTATATTACGTTCGCGGTTCCTGGACTCTTGAAACATCTTCAATATAAGTTTATCGGGAGCTCATGAACTTCGGCAACTTGTATGTTATGTTTAGAGTTGTTGCGCCAACTTGTTTACGATTGCACCTCAGCTATGAATTTAATACTAAGTAGTATAACTGTAGTGCTCTCAGTATTTCAAGTTGTTATCAGTGGTCTTTGACGACCTCCGTGGCGCAGCGCGCGCGCTGTCGCATTTTAGAGGTCCCGGGTTCGATTCCCGGCTCGAGTCTGGTCTGGTGGGAGGCTACGGCCGTGGCTAGTTACCACCCTACCGACAAAGACGTGTCGCCAAGCGATTTAGCGTTCCGGCACCATGTCGCGTAGAAACCAATTAGGGGCGTGGGTTTACCATAGTCCTAACAGGTCAGCCCGCTACCATCCTAGACAGCATCATCACTTACCACCAGGTGAGATAGCAGTCAAGGGCTAACTTGTATTTTGTAAAAAAAAAAAGGTCTTCTGGTTATTACGGACCGATAAATTTACTCAAAATGTGAGTATTCCACATCGTGCGTCAGAGAGAAAATAAAGCGGTACACGTCATTATTACGACCGTGTGATGATGTATGTGTTAGGTTTGAAAATCTGGAATTTTTGAAACCGTGCTGATAAATTTGTAAAAAAATACAAATTCAAATAATCTTTATTCAAATAGTCCTTAAAAAGGCGCTTTTGACGCGTCAATAATTTACATAGTAGTGATTTGATGGTGATAACTACATTCGTAAACATAAAACTAAAGCTATGAGGGTTCCAAATGCGCCCCGGTCTAAGAAGCCCACAACAAACTTAGCCAGGTAATTTTTCTTTTTGTTATCACCATCTCACATGCCACTTATATTAAGAGCTATCTTATTAGAGCAAAATTTCACACCCATGCTAGTTTATCATTAACGTAATCCTTTACACTATAGTAGGATTTTTCTACAAGCATACGGCGGAACAACTTCTAGAAACGGCGGAATTTTTAATGAACTGACCCCTTGCTGTTTTGGTCTAAATATATGGTAAACAGTACAAAACCCCGCCAATCGACATTCACTCTGCTCTCTGCTGTTATGACGAGACATGGAATTCCAAGATGCGCTCCGTCATTCTGCTAAACTTGGTTCTTTAGATCTTTAAAGCTTCCTAAGCTGAGTAAGGTATCAACACGCTAGTCGTGTAAGCCAAAACGTTAAAAAGTTTTATATTTTTGAGTTGTGTCGAAGTCTGCTTGATGTATTATTAAGCGGGGGGCGGGGTAGGGGCCGCGCGGGTGTTGAGGAGCGCTGAGGGGTGTTCGGCTTCTGAAAAATTCAGCGGCCACAACCGCGCCCCATCCTGCAAGACGTGATGCAGCTTGTACCAAATGAAAATACTTATTTGTGGCCGCGGTGTGACAGTCGCCACTTGCCCGTGACTGCGCGCGACCCCCAACTCACACGTTACCAGTGAGCCACTACTGTTAGACCACTGCCTTAACTCATCATCATCATGATCAACCCATTATCGGCTCACTATAGAGCTCCGGTCTCCTCTCAATATGAGAAGGGTATGGCCATAGTCCACCACGCTGGCCATGTGCGGATTGGTAGACTTCACACGCCTTTGAGAATATTATGGAGAACTTTCAGCAAGTGATATTTAATTTATAATAATTCTTTATTTCTTTTGCGACGGCAAGTTCTGAGTCTAATGATATTTCGCAGAGATAGATGATGATGGTATAAGGCATCATAAGTGTATTTTCAAAAGCCAATTTTAATGAATTTATATTTGAGATTCACTGTTTGATTTTGTTATACTAGAGATTGTGTTTTAAAAACATTCTTGACTACAAAAGTATCGTCATCATCATGATCAACCCATTACCGGCTCACTACAGAGCACGGGTCTCCTCTCAATATGAGAAGGGTTTGGCCAAAGTCCACCACGCTGGCCATGTGCGGATTGGCAGACTTCACACGCCTTTGAGAACATTATGGAGAACTCTCAGGCGTGCAGGTTTCCTCACGATGTTTTCCTTCACCGTTGAAACAAGTGATATTTTAATCGCTTAAAAACGCACAAAACTCCGAAAAGTTAGAGGTGCGTGCCCGGGTTCGAACCCCCGACCTTTTATGAGGAGGCGGACGTCCTAACCACTGGGCTATCACCGCTTGTATATCACAAAAGTATAGTCTGTCTCAATAAACAGGAGGATAATAATCGAAAATGTTGAAACACGTCAAGAATCTTACTCTTCTTAAATAGGAAATATCGGGCTTCATTTAATATAAAACATGTATGAGATGAAACGAACTCCTTTGTGCCACGCCACTGTACTAGTTTCATACGTGTAACCCGGCCGTAACGTCTCGTTCGGAAATGCCATTTTAACTGGTATCTTACTACAGGCTTGGCGGGGCTCCGGGCGCTACAATTGAATTTTGCACTTTTTATTGCGTTAATAAATAACACGTCAACAATACAACGTGCAAGAAAATAATCGAAAACAGCTCCGCCTGTCAATGCAGATGAAATAGCGAGACCATCATAATCAACCTATTGCCGGCTCACTATAGAGCACGGGTCTCTTCTCAACATGAGAAGGGTTTGGCCATAGTCCACCACGCACGTTTCAGGCATGCAGGTTTCCTCACGATGTTTTCCTTCACCGTTGAAGCAAGTGATATTTAAATTGCTTAAAAACGCACATAACTCCGAGTATTAGAGGTGCGTGCTGGGGTTCGAACCGCCGACCATTAATAAGGAGGCAGACATCCTAACCACTGAAATATCACAGTTTCTACTAATAGCGAGATACTGTTTTTTATTAATAAAAACAAACCAACAGCGCTTAAACTTTTATTTTATTGTAACTTGCAGTCATTTTAAAAGTAGGAAGGAAAAGTTAAATACAACAAGGGACCTATAAAGCAAATGTCACCAGTACCTACAAGTCGATACGATAAATATCAAGGCTGACCTTTCGTTTCCTAGCACACCGCACATAAGGAGCAAGCTTCTAGGTTAATGAAAACTTATATGTTTATACCAAAGGACATTTCCATCCAAACAGTGGTATGAAATACATGGTGATAGATCAGTATTAGAAACACTAGAATGAAGAACTTAACGTAAAAGCTAGTATAGAATTTGTGCCGAAAGAATCAAACTTACATTTTTTTTTATACACTACAAGTCAGCCCTTGACGGCTATCTCACCTGGTGGTAAGTGATGATGCTGTCTAGGATGGTAGCGGGCTAACCTGTTAGAAGTATGGTAAACCCACGCTCCTAGTTGGTTTCTACGCGACATCGTGCCGGAACGCTAAATCGCTTGGCGACACGTCTTTGTCGGTAGGGTGGTAACTAGTCACGGCCGAAGCCTCCCACCAGACACAAACTACTGTGGCACTTGCAAAGTCTGTATGCGAGCCAAATAAATCATTCGTATTATATATATATATATATATACGAGTATATAAGAGCTTCATTATAAAGAGAAGTGTTAAGGGCTGGTTGGGAGGTGTACCGACTCAAAGCTTAGAAGTTTGTACGAACTGCAATAGTTTTCCGTGACTATGACGCAAGACAAAACCTTAAGCATAGTTTGTGCGCGTCTTTCTAATATAACCTTGATAACTTGGACTTAAAAGTGTTTTTTAAAGGTGTTTTAAGCAGGATCGCTTTGTCTTGTTTGCTATATCAGTTGGTTTTGGACATAACCTTAGAATGCTATAGGCTATTAATTAAATGCACAAAATTCAACTCGACTTGGAATAGGCCGGGACGCTATGACCTCTTAATCGCGTAAAAAACTGACATACTGGCCTTGCTATCTTTGCTTTACTCGCTATCTCTTTTTCGCTCGCGGCAGTGTCTATTAACTAAAAACTTCTCGCTTCCACGCTTTATCAGTCTATTGAGCGTAGCGAAAAAATTCTATGTAAGTATATGGTTTTTCATACCTAGAAAAGGATCGTTTATTTTGGAGCTAGGTAACTCCTACACTTTTTAATTAGGTTAGATTATTTTCTCGTCTATCAAATGGTGTAGATTGGATAGGCGTGTCAATGTGACAAGTGTGTCAAACCATTTTGCCAGTGATGGTTCGGTTTGTGAAATTAATATTGTAAGTTAACTGTAGCCAAAAATTTCTCAGGCTGATATAAATAAAGCATTATTAGCTTTACTTCAGAACATTTAAGAATTTGCCCATCATTTCTCTTATTTTTACTCTTACGTGGAAGGGCAAAAGAGTAGAGGAAGACCAAAGAAGAGATGGATGGATGGAGGATATGCGGGTAAAAGGTGTGGCTAGTGAGGTGACGGCTGATAGAACTGAATGGAAGAAGAAGACGTGTTGTGCCGACCCCACATAATGTGGGATAAGGGCAAGAAGAAGAAGAAGATTTTTACTCTTATCTATAACTGAGCAAAGTCAAAGTACACTCTATAGATCTCGTGCCTTTGAATCAAGTTTTCCACTAGAATACTTCCTCACCAGGTATGATGCAGTCTAACTTATGGAAATCTGTTATAAAACAGATGTTATTTAAAGGTATAAAAATGTTGGATTCGAGCTTCGGTTTCGTATAAAACTTTCTCGTTTCGCGCAGGATTGAATAAACGAAAAGAAACATACAGTTAGACGGTAACACTTTCACATTTTAGCAGCTAGACTCGCTTGCGATTGACCTTAAGTATTAATATGTATACTTTCTCCAAGAGACACTATCTATTGACGAAAAACAATGAATTCTGTTAAATAATTTTAAATAAACGCTAATTGCACGCATTTCGGGAGGTTTTCTAAGCAACGATGTTAATTTGTAACATCAATGAAATCGGTATTAAAGTATTTGTAATTGGTGACACTCTCATTTGATAATTAATTAAAATTGTTATTTTAGGGACGAGGTATCTCATGAAAATCTTTCATTTTGAAATAATACTGATTTTTGCGATGGGAAAAGAACGTTTCACGCAACGTGACATATCGTTTTACAATTGCATGGAAATGAGTGAGATTGTACGCTCCCTGAGATGCTATGAATTTTAAAATATCGGTTACAGATTCGATTCCGGGTGACTATTTGTCTTGGGCTGTGCGACATTTACGAATAGCGGCATTTACGGACATTAGAATTTTAATGAATTGTAAAAAAAGAAACAGACAGACTCACTTTCGCATCGTTAATATTAAGATGACGTGGATATACGGAGGCAGTACCTATGCTTAGAAGCTGTACAAGTTATACGTGACGCAGTGTCGTAATGAGAGGAAGACATTACATTTCCGCATCAGTGAGGACATTCGCGAAGTCGTCCCAAGACCGGATCCACCACTTTCACTCACGTCCCACCCGTGCCATACACGAGCCACCGCATAAGTTCAGTAACAGTTTAAGGCTGACCTATCGGCATCCATTGGCATCCTCCGTGGATATAGTCGATATGCCGAGCTATTTATTTATTTATTTTTTATTGGATCATTAAACTAGTCACAATCTATATAAAAACAACAAAAAACAATTCAAAAGAACAAACACGAGATAGTGACTTTCTAGAAATGACCACAGCATGCAACCTTAAAATTAACCTTACATCATCATCATCATGTTCAACCCATTATCGGCTCATTACAGAGCGCGGGTCTCCTCTCAATATGAGAAGGGTTTGGCCATAGTCCACCATGCTGGCCATGTGTGGATTGGCAGACTTCACACGCCTTTGAGAACTTTATGAAGAACTCTAAGGCGTGCAGGTTTCCTCACGATGTTTTCCTTCACCGTTGAAGCAAGTGATATTTTAATTGCTTAAAAACGCACATTACTCCGAAAAGTTAGAGGTGCGTGCCAGGATTCGAACCGCCGACCTCTGATTAGGAGGCTGACGCCCTAACCACTGGGCTATCACTGCTAAATTAAACTAACATACCTTTAATGCAGTAATAGACAGTCTTACTTGCTTTTTAAAGGAGGCCACAGAACTGCAGGAGATGTCGCAGTTATTCCTGTGATCATTCAGCATTGAGCATATTCTATAGACAGGCGCACGCTGACCAGCCTTGGTTCGACAAAACGGTAAATGAAACGGTTTCCGATTCCGGAGGCGACTACCCTTACGCGGCACACTAAACCTCAGACGCTCCAGGACGCTATCGGTAAACTGTATACTTGGTCGCCGAAACGATACTCCAATGCCTTCGTAAACCCAATAATAGGCAAGCACACAATTTGACAGTGACGGCTCAATTCAGGAGCAAAGCAGACGTTTCTGCGAACGGAAAAAAGTTAAATTATAAAAGATTAATTTTCAGTTCGTCGGCATATTTTTTTTACCTGACTGTTTTAAGGACGGCTTGACAGAATTAAAATACCCTTTGATTTATTTTAAAAAAAAAACAATTCTGTCTTGAGAATTGGCTTAAGTCAGGATCAGAAGCATCATACTCCTATCAGGAGTATTAAGAAATGGACGAAACTCTCCATAGTCGCTAGCTACTAAATAAATACGTTTTTGTTTTTCTTTTATATTCTTGTGAAAATAACAGGTGGCTACATAGTCCTCAATAACTATATCAAGGCTTACGATTCAACTACTTTGAAAAAGTATTCAAAGAAAGATTAACGCCCTTTCATCACGGCTAAGCCGTGGAACAAAAGCTATTGTTACTATAAACCAACCACTTTCTTGTATTATACTGAAAAATAGACACACAAAATACAAACGCATAAAACAACCAAAAAACAAATTTAAAGCGGTTGAATACAAATATAAAGCTTACTATAAACTCAACACTTTTGAGTTTGTGACAAGTTTAACTTAAAAATAACTATTTGCTAACATCATCCATAAAGTTTAATAAGATATATTAATTTTTAAAAAGAAAAAAAACAATCGTAAACTTATACTTTTGTCTGTAATTTCATTTATTTTATTTATTTCTCATTTAAATCGGACATGGAAGCGTCCATAGATTGTTAGTATGTTAGTAACATTTTATTCTTAGTTACTATGTTATTATTGTTATTAATATCATCAGAAAGACATTTTTTTTTAATTATTTTGTACGCCCAATCTACCTCCATACAGTGATGCATTATGGGACAGTCAGGCCTGGCAGCAATTACCTTATTAATACCTTAATTGTAATAACTGAAGAGAATTAGGTGACACCTCTTTAAGGTATAGTATTTAGTATGACAGCCAAGTGTTCGTATCCATCACTTATGCTGGAACACGAATCATTTGTGTGATCCATTTGCAAGCCGAGCGCACACGCGCTGCGCCGCTAGTTAAATCAAACGTACGTATTCCGGTTGTTATTCAAACCACGTTTTCATAATATGTACGCGCACGTTTTGTCCACACGGGGAAATGGATTTGCTCGATCTTAGATAATCACTTTCTTTTGCTATTTTATTTTTATTCGATCCGTTAACGGCGCACCTACTGCGATTTCGAATGATGACACTGCCATAATATGAACCTACTTAATGTAAAAGGTGACTACTTATCGAAAACGGTTTAACGCGACATCGTACCGGTACGCTAAATTTACAGCTTGACAGTACGGTCTATAGTCATCCTTCTCTGCTTCATCATAAACAACCCATTACCGGCTCACTACAGAGCACGGGTCTCCTCTCAGTATGAGAAGGGTTTGGCCATAGTCCACCACGCTGGCCATGTGCGGATTGGCAGACTTCACACGCCTTTGAGAACATTATGGAAAACTCTCAGGCGTCCAGGCTTCCTCACGATGTTTTCCTTCACCGCTGAAGCAAGTGATATTTTAATTGCTTAAAAACGCACATAACTCCGAAAAGTTAGAGGTGCGTGCCCGGATTCGAACCGCCGACCTCTGATTAGGAGGCAGACGCCCTAACCACTAGGCTATCACCGCTTCTCTGCTTATCTGTACTATATTCCCCGATCGTCTGTTCAGCATTATTTGCGCGTTGCGTTGTCACTAAACTTTTTTTTAGTAGGCTCTTTATTTATTACTTATGCTTAGGCTCTTTATTTATATATTACTTTATATTTATCTTTAAGAACTTTATCTTGGATTGATGTTAAATAGCTTATAATCTAGAAACAGACTGAATGCAAAGCCGTCATTTGTGGTAGTAAGATGAATACATAACTCCGCGGATTTATTTACTAACTTCATCGAAATAGAGTACCAAATACACTTACGCTTATGGCTCATACGATACTATTTATAAGCGCACTTTACTTTATCAAAAACTCGGTACACAGCTACGAGTGTATGTTGCTCGCGCCGTATCATCGTCTTTACGGGTTGCTCTCCCAATCTTCGAATATCGGGGTCAACGTCGTTTGACTACTGATATCAGATAATATAGTGAAGGAGTTTTTTTTAAAGATTTCAACTATTAATTATTGGAACGAAGTTAGCGCGCGTTGTGAAAGGGGGCTAGACGGAAAAAATTCTTACGAAAAGTTGTCACGACACTTTTTGTTATTGTAAGCTGTGCGGCGTCGCATGTTTCTCTGTCTGTCTCTCTCTCTCTTATAGAAAGCAAGCCAGATATTTTCATTTCTATTTCGCATTGAACAGTGTGGTGTCGCGACGATTATTTTTGTTGAGTGTATACAGGTTTTTAAATTTCAAGAATACATATATAACTTAAAATAAACCTTAGATTAACCTAAAACTAAAAATCTTGATAAAAAAAATATATATAATATCAGGTTAGTCGACATCACAGGAGACTGAAGAGCTGTCAGCTACCTCGGACAAAGAATTAGACTAGCCGTTCAAAGGGTTAACGCTGCCAGTATCTTCGGAACCTTGACTAAAGGGACTGCTTTTAATAATACCTTTTATTTATGATATTATATTATTTAAGGTTTTTAGTTTTAGGTTCATTTTAATCTAAGGTTTATGAATATGAATAAATGATACACTTAAATAGAAAGAAAAACATATATGCTATATCTAAATTTTTTGTGGTCATTTGTGTCACAATGTATTTTATTTGTATGCTGCTGAATAATTAATGAAATCAAAAGTCGTTCTTTCCTCCAATTTGACGCTTATTTGACTGGTGTATGGTGACTTGTATCTAATATAACTAGTTATTTTTATTGGAACGAAGTTCCTTATCGCGCGTTGTGAAAGGGTGCTAGACGGAAAAAATTCTTACGAAAAGTTGTCACGACACTTTTTGTTATTGTAAGCTGTGCGGCGTGTATCCTGACAGTGTTTCTGCACAAGTTCCGGATATTGCTGATGGAGTACAAAATTGAGCCTACTGATTAAGTTTATATAACATTATATTTGTTAATAATAAAAAAAAAATTATTACAATTCCTTCACTAATTAATCGAAAGGAACTTCGTTCCATCCGGGTGTCCCTTGACACCTCTAAAGTTTTTTTTAACTACTAAATGATCTAAAGACGATACATAGAATGTGTTGTTCTTGACGTGTAATATGAAATTAAGTTCAGATTCATTTAGCTGATTCAAGTTCCTACTTATTTATTTTCACCGTGGGATACAGAAATTTCAGCTATTGTGCTCGTACTTTCCTATGAATAATTATTAATGCCTTAAATACACCACAGCGTCATATTTTAATAAATCACCGCAGCAGCCGCCACGAAAGCAAATAACCACGTTAATTGATTCACGGGAATATTTGCTTTCATCGAAATACGTGAAATGCTTTTGACGAAAGCGTATGTTCCGAATTTGTGCAGTCGCGCACGCTCGTGTGCGAGGCGGCAAAGTGTCGTCTTACCGCCGTACGTGAACAATTAACGACTTCATTGCTAGGAACTTGCCGCGAGCCTTGCTGTTCTCTAAAGCTTAGAGCTTGTAAATAGACAGTGCGAGTTACATAGCCCTCACTTCTGAACAAATAATACCTACACATAACACAATATAATTGCGCGATAGTAATGTGGCTTTTTTGTATTCAAAGAAATGCCAATAATTACCACGCTTGACGACCTCCGTGGCGCAGCGCGCGCGCTGTCGGATTATAAACTTGGAGGTCCTGGGTTCAATTCCCGGCTCGAGTCTGGTCTGGTGGGAGGCTTCGGCCGTGGCTAGTTACCACCCTACCGACAAAGACGTGTCGCCAAGCGATTTAGCGTTCCGGCACGATGTCGCGTAGAAACCAATTAGGAGTGTGGGTTTTCCATACCCCTAACAGGTTAGCCCGCTACCATCTTAGACTGCATCATCACTTATCATCAGGTGGGATTGCAGTCAAGGGCTAACTTGTAGTGAATAAATAAAAAAAAAAAAATGCGGGTTGGTGATCGCAGTGCTGGTCCTCTCGCACCAATAACGCTGCTGCCCGTTATTGTCAGACAATTTTGGACCAGTTAATATTTAATGGTTATACGTTGACGTATGGACGTAGGGGTCCCAAGGTGCTAGAATGGCGACCCCGCACCGATAACGTAGCGTTGGTCGACCCCAACAAGGTGAACAGACGACATCAAACGAGTCACAGGGAGCCGCTGGATACAAGCGGCCCAAGACCGTGGCCATTGGAACTCCCTACAAAAGACGCATGTCCTGCAGTGGACGTCTATCGGTTGATGATGAAGAATAAGAAGATAGTAATGTAAAGTGGGAGGATCCAGTTTCGGTCCATGTTTGAGTCTGCACTGGTTCCGATATGTCGCTGCGTAGAGACCGATTAGTACGATGGGTTTAAATGCCAAAGCATCAGAGAGAATTGACCCGAGTAAATATTTGTTTTATCCTTTGCACAGATTTCAGATGTTTTGGTGTGAATTGCTCTATCTCTATAGGTACTTTAATTTATTATTGATTATATGAGATGGTGATAACAAAAAAAATCCGGGCTAAGTTTGTTGTTGGTTTCTTCTTAGACTTGGGCGCGATTTGAACCCTCTTAGCTTTAGTTTTAAGTTGTCGATGGTAGTTATCACCATCACTTCTCGAATAAAATAATGAAATGAACGATTCATAAACACCTGTAAAAGGCTTATGTGAACACACATGGCCAGCGTGGTGTACTATGGCCAAAACCCTTCTCATATTGAGAGGAGACCCGTGCTCTGTAGTGAGCCGGTAATGGGTTGATCATGATGATGATGATGATCATACGTATCAGAGCCGACTACATACGAACAGAGTGCCAAGGAAGTGAACTTCAGATAAAATGTACGCAAGCAGAACATTCGCACCGCGCGACGCACGGGGCGAGCTCGCCTGCCAGGTATTTACCGATTGGCCGGTAGATACACACCGGCGGACAAACAGATTAATTAATTTAATTGATTTCGTGTTCGCGTCTACGCTACAACAGTCAGCACCATTCCCAATACACAACTTTCATTCGGCTCATGACTAGAATATACTCGTACCTAGCAATATATACGGCTACTAAAATTCAAAGGCTAAGTTGGTTGTGGGCTTCTTCTTAGAGCAGGGCGCTTGAATGTGAATTGCTCTATCTCCAAAGGTACTATAATTTATTATTGATAATGTGAGATGGTGATAACAAAAAAACCTGGGCTTCTTCTTAGACCAGGGCGCGTTTGGAACCCTCATAGCTTTAGTTTTAAGTTTACGAATGTAGTTATCACAATCACTACTATGTAAATTATTGACGCGTCAAAAGTGACTTTAAAAGGACTATTTGAATAAAAATTATTTGAATTTACGAGTATATTAACTCAAATCGTTTTTTCATCACATATAGAAAAGCTTCGCTCACGGCAATTTCTTCTTCTCTTTCACACTATCGTACACCTAATTTTCCCTCTTAGAAGGAAGAAACAGTCAGCTTTTTATATGTGCAGATTAAGATATCAACTTCAATATGTTTGAGCCATTAAAACTCGAAGAGTTGAAGATATATTGATTAAAAATATTCGGAATTTTTGTATAGCGGTGGTTTTAATATACAAATTCTTATTTAAAAATAAGCCATCTATATTTCAATGTCTTGGGCTTCCAAGTTGGATCAGGAGAGTAGAGTGATGACTGGTACCTAAGACCTACGGAGCTCTAATAAGCTTTTAAAGTTTTAGTACATAATCTATATCATCATAATCATCTTTTATAAGACCAATATCAATAATAGTTTAGTATAGTTTTAAGTGACTGAAGACTAAAGTTTTCGAACAGTGCGTGTTGCCAGTGATGACTTACGGCTCCGAAACGTGGTCGCTCACTATGGGCCTCATAAGAAGGCTCAGAGTCACTCAGCGAGCAATGGAGAGAGCTATGCTAGGAGTATCTCTACGTGATAGAATCAGAAATGAAGAGATCCGTAGAAGGACCAGAGTTACCGACATAGCTCAGCGAGTTGCGAAGTTGAAGTGGCAATGGGCGGGGCACATAGCTCGGAGAATGTTTCAACGATGAGGGAAAATATCGTGAGGAAACCTGCACGCCTTAGAGTTCTCCATAATGTTCTTAAAGGCGCGTGAAGTCTGCCAATCCACACATGGCCAACGTGGTGGGCTATGGGCGAACCCTTCTCATATGAAGCGGAGACCCCTGCTCTGTAGTGCGCCGGCAATGGATTGATCATGATGTTGATGAAGATATTTTTTCGCGGTATAGTATGCTACTAGTCAAGCTCTTTCATTTGATACCTGATATTGATATTGAAAAAATAGTACCTAATGCGCCATTTTGTAAGCGACGAGATTTATTTATTTTGTTTCGCTATCGAAAATTAAACTCAACATGGCTATCCATGTTAAGGCAATTAGGAAAATTGCGCCATATTGGATTTACAATGACACTGAATATGTAGGTATATTAAATTGTATGTCATCCTAAGGGTACACAATTTTTCAGATCAATTAATAAGCATTGCGATAAAATTTCAAATAAATATGAAACCGTTCAAAAATTGGAATAAAAAATATTAAGTTCTCATAGTTTTTTTAGCGTATATGTATATTGTTTACGATTTAAGGGTTTAACCTTAATATTTTTTATTAGCTTTCATTTCAATTTGTAATGTCTTATTGCTGAAGACGTGCCGTGCCTAGCGGTAAGTCTGCGAATGACGACGAGGGGCGGCTGGCTAATGAAGGGTACCACAATGAGTTATCGGGCATTGTTCATAATATCAGGCGCAGTCCGCCATTGTCAGAATAATTCTTGTACTAATTATATAATTCTTAGTGCTTACAAGCAACATTTAAGCAGTTAAACAATTATAATTGCCGTTGTAATTAATTTATAATAGACAACAGAAAATCACATTCAATGAATGCACGTAATTAGTGAACAATAAAATATATACTTTCAACCATTTAATACAGTTCAATGTAGTACCGATTATAATAAATCAAAATCATATAAAAAATAGCTTTATACATATAATCAATAATAGATTATAGTGCCTATGAAGATAGAGCAATTCACACCCAAGCTTTTTATCGTTTATATAATCGTAATATGATCGTTTTATAAAAACTTTGAACTTATTGATAGACATCTCCAAGATATCAATAGGTAACTTATTATAAATATTATCACCGTACAGTTTAAATGTTTGTAAAAGTGAGCCAATTCGACAGATTTTAGAAAATAGTACCTCCAGAAACCGAATTTAACAGGATCTGAATCTTTAAATGAACGTAACTAATCGACAACAACATCAAAATCGATTTATCTTATAAAGTAATCATACATGTATTTAAGTCGATACTTTCAGTCGGTGAAAAGATCCAAGATATATAAAGGAAGTATCATTTATATCACCGAAACCTCTATTATGGAAGGTATTTAATTTACTTAACTTGCCCCATGCGGATTGAATCTTTGTTGCATAACTACGTAATTATTAATATGAGTACCTTATCTTTTTATAATTAAAAAGAAAAGGTACTAAGGTAACGTAGGTATCAATAATATGATAATTTTTCCTCGTAGCGTTATAGAAATTGTAGTAGATGATAATTCTCATAAAATAAAACCCCTCTGCAATGGAGATCCCTGTGATAGGGAGGCCTGTGCTCGGGCGTGTATTTCTAAAAGGCTGACGCTATTAGTAACTTTAAATTAAAATCCGTTGTAAATAAACTGAAAAAACAGCCTGTTCCACCCTATAAACTTTAAATTGTGTATTGACATCTTGACAGATTTCCAATGCAAAAACTCTCAAAACTTTTCAATTAAGTTAAAGTTCAGCTTACACGGGCAGGTTGTGAAACATGCCCTAAACTAAACTATTCTGACAGGGCTTTAATATGCAATCCATTTCCGCGGGGAAAATTGGAAAAAGAGTTAAATTGTTTCGGCCCCGCCAATTTTGTTTCGAGTTTTGTGCACAGTATTGGCCGCCCTAGCGTGTAACGTGTACTTGTGGATGTATGTACTCGTATGTATTTGTTAGCTAATTAGTTATGTATGTGATAAGGGTAATGGAGCGGCTTGGTGCCGGGAACAAAGGCATCTATAATAGTGTTATTTCGCGGCCGATTTATCTGATGTCTGCCCCGACCGGCCGATGCGGGCATAAACGTAATATACGGGTAATGCGGACCCGGCCCGGTAATATTGTACTGCACTTGCACTCCGGGTCCGGTTCGTTAAGGGTCCGGCTTTCTAGCGAATTCTACTTAAACCATTTGTAAATGCGTTTAAGTTAATAATTTATATTAGTTAATATTAGTTTATTATTAAAGCAGGGTTGTTTGTCTTTTTTATGCTTATACAATTTTGCAAGGGATGTTACATTAATTAATGTACAAGACCTAAATAGCCAATTAAATCTGATTATAGTCCAAGGACTAATCTCAGATAGCCAATGCTTGCAATAAAAATAAAAAGTTGCATATTATTATCTGTCTGGTGGGAGGCTGCGGCCGTGGCTATTTACCACCCTACCGACAAAGGCGTGTCGCCAAGCGATTTAGCGTTCCGGCACGATGTCGCGAAGAAACCAATTAGGAGTATGAGTTTACCATACCCCTAACAGGTTAGCCCGTTACCATGTTAGACCGCATCATCATTTACCATAAGGTGAGATGCAGTCAAGGGCTAACTTATGGTGAATAAAAAAAAAAGGTTAAAGCAGGGTTGTTTGTCTTTTTTATACGTATACAATTTTACAAGGGATGTTACATTAATGAATGTACAAGACCTAAAAAGCCAATTACCACCTCAAATCTGACTATAGGTCTGATCACAGATAGACAAATGCTTACAACAAAAAAAAAAAAAAAAGTTTCATATTATTATATACCTTGACGTTCCTAATTCAGATCATATGGTATATTCTGTATTCTGCCTGTAATGCCTGGGGGAAAAATTGATGTCTTTTTGGAAACAAACATAAGCACTCTTTCGTGATAATCTAAGTACATGGCCAATATCCCAAACTAAGCAATAAGGTCGAAGTTCTCCATAAACTAAAGTTATCTTTGGGGTGAGAGTAGTATGATTATAACAGAACTAATACGCTTTCAATCTCGGATTGAGTCCAAGTTCAACATCGGTTGGTGTCTGGATTATGCAATTTTTATAGATTAAATTGCGAGCGTGCGTGAAACAACCGGAATATAAATATTTAATATTGTTTAGGGTGGACTTTCTTAACTACCCGTCATTGCACGAGTCTCTTTACTGTCTGGGAGGGGGGGGGGGGGGGGGGGGGGGATCAAGCTGTTGCTAAGGCTGGGGCGGCTGGTGGATGTCTGGGAAGAATAAAATGGGTACCCCAGGTGTTCAGCAAATCCAGCGAGTGGGAAATGCTGTGGTTTTCCACCACGCGAAAAAAAAAAGGGTGGACTTTCTTAAAATAGCCTATATAGTTTTCAAAACTAATTATTTGATTGCCGATTTTCAAAACATAGAACTTTCATATTAACTTCAAAACCCTATTGATAATTTCTTTGTGAATACTGAGTCTTTATAAAGAACACACCATTCAAATTAAATGTCTCTAGGGCCAGCGTGCGTTGATGTATAAGTCAGTCAGTCAGTCAGTCAGTAAGTCAGTTAGTTCTTTGAATTTCATATGTACAGGCTAAGATGCATAAAACCATGAAAACGTGCGAGCTTTGACGCTTCTATTTATACTGCTACATACTCTTACCGCAACGTCGACATCGTCGACGTAAACTCGCTAATGAACGAACAGAATTAGATATCATTGAATTTTTTGAATATAGAATAGAATGAAATGATGATGATGATGAAAAAAACATCTGTTGTACTCACAATTTGGTACAATTAATATGTATACCAACCCAGATGATAAGAAGTTTCACAGTAATTTCAAACTTTTTTAGGAACCGACATTCAAAATACCAAAAGTCAAGGATATAACTTGAAAAATTTCTGGACTTTTATATAATATTTCACACCTTTTGGTTATGAAAACTGCGAGACACATTTTTTATCTATATCGTTTTTATTTAATCCAAAAATCCAAAGTATCATGGATGACTGCAATATAGGACATTTTTTTTAGGAATTCAGACGTTCAAATTGATATTTTACCACCAGGGGTGAAGTTACAATAATCGATCGTTAATATATCACTTTTTATCTGAAACAAGAGCTTGGGAAATGGTTCATTTAGAAATTAGTACAATTAATTATTTTGCTTTATTTGTGCTAGTTCATTCATAAATAGGTCCAAATAAAAACATAGCAGGCAAAGGAAGGCCCTTAAGGCGTTTCTCTCAAAAACTAGTATTTCATATTCGGACACAAGTTTAATCATTATAAAATTTAATTATTATTAAGGACAGATTTCAGGTTTGTTTATAATCCATGTTTAATAAAACTGCGTTTTACTTTATCCAACCGATTTCACTGCTCCTTCTTTGAACGTGACTTTACAAAAAATTTAACTTTTCTGCAACAGTAGTCAGTACATAAATCAACCCAAAACCAACATTCTCAGTGTATGCCTAAAATATGACATTTAATAATAAATACATTAGCTAATCAAACGCGTTCAGCGGATATAAACGAAAATCTGGTGTTCTGAATTGAAACTGCGTTCAGCTATAACTGCGTTCAATTGACGTCGCTGAATTTCAGACTGAGCCGATAAACTTAGTTAAATGTAAGCTAAGTTAAGCTTGAACTGATCGCGTTTAGTTCCAACTGTGAAGGCGGGGCTAAATGTACCTAAATACGTAATGCATACGTTTAGTACTAACTTTTACAACCGAGTACATATCGCTGATTTTTGCGAAATTTTCCCGTGAAGTTGCATCATTAGTTTAATTATTAATTTTTTTCATAAATAAGGCTGAGATTTATGGTTCCCTTTTAGCAATTTTTTTACATTTCTTCCGTTAAGTCTTTTGTTGTGTTATTAGATCGAGTGAGGTACTTACATCGTTTAATCAAGACTTTATTGCGATGTCGTAACAGATTTCGCTAAAGAGTGCCGTTTGGTACGTTTTGGTAAAGAAATGTTTAGCCCTCATGTTGTAGCATCTCCGAGACGATCGCGTATGTACCAAACATGTACGAAATTACGTCTTACCACTATTGTATTCCTAGAAAGTTTATCAGCGCTCCATAAAGCAGCTAAATTGACGACTTCCGTGGCGCTGTGCGTGCGCTGTCGTATTATAAAGATGGAGATCCTTAGTTCGATTCCCGGATCGAGTCTGGTTTGGTGGGAGGCCTCGGCCAGGGCTAGTCACCACCCTACCGACAAAGACGTGTTGCCAAGCGATTTAGCGTTCCGTCGCGTAGAAAACAACTAAAAGCGTAGGTTTGCCATACTCCTAACAGATTAGTCCGCTACAATCCTAGACAGCATCATCACTTACCACCAGGTGAGATAGCCGTCAAGGGCTAACTTGTAGTGTATAAAAAAAGGAATTCTATTTTTATGAAAACCAAAAAAAAACAGTTACCGTCGCTCTTGAATATCTGCTAGTCCGCTACCATTCTAGACAGTATCATCACTTACCACCAGGTGAGATAGCCGTCAAGGGCTAACTTGTAGTGTATAAAAAAGGAATTCTATTTTTATGAAAACCAAAAAAAAAACAGTTACCGTCGCTCTTTAATATCTGCTAGTCCGCTACCATTCTAGACAGTATCATCACTTACCACCAGGTGAGATAGCAGTCAAGGGCTAACTTGTAACGTATAAAAAAAAAGGAATTTTATTTTTATGAAAACACTGCGCGCGAACGAGCAATCGAGTCACTTGAAATTGAGTTACCGTCGCTCTTGAATATCTTCTGCACCTAAGGAGCCACAGATACTTTGCCGGCTGAACCCAGGACGGGTTAATCTGTTTCTACGCGGCATAATACCGGAGAGCTAAATGCTTGAAACTCCTGATTTTGACCTGACATCGTTCCGTAATGCTAATTTGCTTAGAGGTATTTAGTACTTCGATAGTAGAGGAACAGCGTACTGGCCACGACCTAAGTCGGCAGTCAAATCTGCCGCCTCCGAGTGTTACCTTGGCATTACCTTACCAATACCTAATGAAACATTTCCATTGTTGCAGCTTCGACCGCGAGCAACCGTTCACCTTCCAGATCGGTGTGGGCCAGGTGATCAAGGGCTGGGACCAGGGTCTGCTGGACATGTGTGTCGGTGAGTACAGACAACTTGGTGTATCCTGTTTACCGCAATCATTCTGAGTGATGCGGGCTACGGAAGTCAGGTTGCCCGCTGCTGCCAATCACTCGATGGCGAATGGCAGCATATATTTGTCCTTTTTATGCATATTTCAACTGTGTTACATCGATGACGTCTCACTCACAATGTGCAGTCTAAATTCCCAGTGTAACATGGGCCACCGAGAGCGAGATGCTACAACATTAGCATGAACTATATCATCATCATGATCAACCCAATGCGGGCTCACTACACGCACGGGTCCCCTCTAGACATGAGAAGAGTTTGGCCATAGTCCACCACCCTGGCCATGTGCGGATTTTTGCGGGCTTTTAATCACGCTGTTTTCCTTCACCGTTGAAGCAAGTGATATTTTAATCGCTTAAAAACGTACATAACTCCGAAAAGTTAGAGGTGCGTGCTCGGGTTCGAACCCGAGCACGCACCTTCCGACCTCTAATTAGGAGGCGGACGTACTAACCACTAGGCTATCACAGCTTCTATGAACTACATATTTCTTATTGCCCCCCTTAGTCTAAAAACGCTTCTCGCCTAGCAAAGTCTTACAATCATTCTAATACGTGAACTTTGGACTCAACTGCTCTGAAGATTTTTCATCCAACACCGCTAGTATGTGCCAAATGGTTTGTGCCCGTATATCCTAATTTAAATAAAATACCAAGTAAATATAATTAAAAAGCAAATTTATCCAAATAATCTGTATATCAATTTCAATGTACATTATTTTGCACGAATACGCCTCTGGGCAGCCATCACCGAAGCGTTAATAACAAACACCCATTTAAACATCGAATGATGGTAATTAAATGTCAACCATTCGCATAATATTACCCTTTGTGGATTAGAGCGGTGCCTAGGTATTAATTACCGCATTGCTTACTACTTACTTTTAGGTAGACAATGTTCGCAACTGGTACAAATAATGCCTACGTAGTTATAGTGAATGGTTCAGATTATTTTAGTTTAAGTCTCTCGACGCTAAAATAAGAGTTTGACCGCTTCGTGTTATGCTGACAAAGACGTACTGTGTCACGCTCTCAAGAATGGACCAAAATTGGCGAGCGAACGTAAGGCAATCGGTCCTATGTACTATTTTGATAGTACTCCAGAACCATTAAAGGTTTTTCTTTCATTCCGCTATAATACTCCCTGGTGTCAATCTAACATGGTCCTTTTTTTTTTTTTAACTTGGGTAATCCTCATGGATACCCCGCGTCCGAGGAGACGCGGCGATTATGTCAGACTCTTACTGACTAAACCCCCACGGTGTATATACTTTCCCGCCGCCTGGTGGCCGGGTCACGGGTTTCGCTCGCGCACACAAACCAGGCCGGCGAATCTAACATGGTCCTAACCTAACCTAACATGATGATTCAGTCTAAGACGGTAGCGGGCGAACCTGTTAGGGGTAAACCCATACTCCTAATTTGTTTCTACGCGACATCATGCCGAAACTCAAAAGCAGTTGGCGACACGTCATCGTCGGTGGGGACTCTTAAGTTTTTTTTTTTATATATACAAAGCGAGCAAACGATTAGTCGGGTCACCTGATGGTAAGTGATTACCGCCGCCCATGAAACTTGCAGCACCAGAGGAACCGCCAATGTGTTGCTGGCCCTTGAGCAATTTGTTAATCCGCCCTTTGAAGATCCCCATATTATAGCCATTAGGGAACACAGAAGATGGAAGCTGGTTCCACAATTTGCAGGTTCAAAAGGTTATAATGTTACAACCTATGCGCCGTGGAGCTCGTTTTACAGCTAGATATGAGGAACACGGAAGGAATTACGACGAATCCTCAAAAAATTGTAAATAGCGGAAACTAGAATAGCCTTTGCACCATCGCTATGACCCAGGCAGCGCGCGGTTGCACAACGGCGAGAAAGGCAGAAGCCACCGACGAAATAGAAAGTTCGCGGAAGTCTTTATAACCCCGACGCTCTCTGCAATTAATATTATCCGATTAGACAATTGGATACACTCTCGAAACACAAACAGGATGCCCTCACGTAAGCAGCGATCCGAACAGTTTTATAATGCTAGAGGTGCATTAATTGTTGAAAGAACCTATTTGATTGGAGGTGCTCAATTTGTTCGATCGCGGATCACAAGGGCTTGAGTACGATTTCCGATTTAAAAGACGACAATAATTATTGGGTATTTTATTCTGTCTTAAAATTTTCTTTCATCAAACTCATTATTATCTATGCAAATACTAACATGGAGAGAGCTATGCTGGGAGTATCTCTACGTGATCAAATCAGAAATGAGGAGATCCGTAGAAGAACCAGAGTTATCGACATAGCTCAGAGAATTGCGAAGTTGAAATGGCAATAGGCGGGGCACATAGCTCGGAGAACCGATGGACGTTGGGGTCCCAAGGTGCTGGAATGGCGACCCCGCACCGGTAAACGTAGCGTTGGTCGACCCCCAACTAGGTGGACAGACGACATCAGACGAGCCGCAGGGAGCCGCTGGAAGCAAGCGGCCCAAGACCAGAGCATTGGAACTCCCTACAAAAGACCTATGTCCAGCAGTGGACGTCAATCGGTTGATAATGATGATGATGATGATGAAATACCAATAGAATGGCTTCAATTTTTGTGAGTCCCTGTGTGGTTAAAATACACCATCGGAACCTGTGGGTGGCGCTGTAAATGATTTCTATGTTATGTTATGTTAAGGACAAGACAACGTCGATTTGTTTTGAGGAATTCTTAGGAACAGAAGAAGGTATTACCGTGACATAGTAAGTACTATCTTTAACGTTGAAAACGTTAACGAGGGTATAAATGTTTAAATTTTCTTTCTACACGGGAATCGAGCGCAGGACTTAGTGATTCGAAAATGCTTACCACTACAGAACAACTAAACTGAAACCAAAAAATTCAAAATTCAAAATAATCTTTATTCAACTAGTCCTTTAAAAGGCACTTTTGACGCGTTAATAATTTACATAGTAGTTATTTCATGGTGATAACTATATTCGTAAACTTAAAACTAAAGCTATGAGGGTTCCAAACGCGCCCCGGTCAAAGAAGAAGCCCACAACAAACTTAGCCGGGGTTTTTTTTTTCGTTATCACCATCTCACATAATCAATAATAAATTATATTACCTATGGAGATAGAGCAATTCACACCCAAGCTTTTAGATCGTTTATATAATCCTTAATATCGTAATATGATTTTTCTACAAGCTTTCGTTTTATAAAAACTTTGAACTTATTGATAGACATCTCCAAGGTATCAATAGGTAATTTATATTTAACCAACCCAAATACCTACAAATTCTAGTCTTTTTCACAAACAATAATAATTAATCTTAGTACTTTAGAATGAAGAGTGAATAGGCAAGCTTGCTCCGTCTCATAGTGCATCATCACTTCCGATTGAAGTGTATAACTGCGCTAGTCTTTAAATAAGAAAGAAACCTTTAAAAAATTACTAAGTCATTAAGTCAGTCTTTCTTGAGGCTTCGAGAAGGTTTAGTATCTATTCCCTGTGTTTTGACGTCGGTTATATAAAGTCGTGACTGCGCGCCAGGTTCACCAGCTACTACAGAGCACGGGTCTACTCTCAATACGGGGTTTGGCCATAGTCCACCACGCTGCCCATGTGCGGATTGGCAGACTTCACAAGCCTTTGAGAACATTAGAATTCTAAGGCATACAGGTTTCCTTAGGATGTTTATCATCGCAGTTGAAGCAAGTGATATTATAATTACTTAAAAACGCACATAACTCCGAAAAGTTAGAGGTGCGTACTCGGGATCGAACCCCCGATCTCTCATTAGGAGGCGGACGTGATAACCACTAAGCTATCATAGATAACGTGGTGTTGCGATGCGAAAATATGAAGTAGCCATTGCAGACGCGACGAAGGGTTCCGATGTAAAGGTGAATACAGACAGCTTTGTGTAAATCATCGTCGTCGAAGTCGGTTAAGTTGTGACTGCGCGCCATGTTCAGCAGCCGCGCAACTCCAAGGTTACGGAGCACCGAAGTAATAATTATAAAGTTCTCCGATTCCTCAATGGCAGCCGAGTCGCTTTGGCCCGTTCACTTGCAGTGCAACTTACAAAACTTCACACAGAGCGTCGACGACTACCCAGCTAGTTAAAATACACCTACAACTATTTTAAGTCACATCCCGGAAAGCAGAATATGACTTGCACTGTAACGGAGATAGATTTTACGCCACATTCGCATGTATTATCATCATCATCATGATCAACCCATTACCGGCTCACTACAGAGCACGGGTCTCCTCTCAATATGAGAAGGGTTTGGCCATAGTCCACCACGCTGGCCATGTGCGGATTGGCAGACTTCACACACTCTGAGATGCATGTATTATAATATAAACAACAAGCAGCAAGTATAATTTGCTATGTTCCGCCGACAACCGGGAGATTTGTATAATATAACACAAAAACCTCCAGCAGAATCTCTACGCACGTTTCGACCCGACACCGGATCATCCTCAGGAGATGTTGACTTCACAAGCGCGAAAAGTAAAATTTTACTTATTATACAATTCTCCCGGTTGTCGGCGGAACATAGCAAATTATACTTGCTGTTTATTGTTTATCATGGACTTCTGCAAAGTAACGCCTGCTTCTATTCATTATTATAATATAGTAAGGTTTAAAGTACGACTAAACTTCGTTACTAAGTAATCTCATCTCATCAAGAAAAAAATTACGAAAATGTCAAAAAGTCTGAATTATTCCTTCATCCGTTCAAGTTAATTAGGAGATTGTGAAACCTGGTTTGTTTTTTTATTGAGTGATGTCCTTATAAAGTTATAAGTAGTATTTTGTGCGTGGAGTTACTCGTGTACGTCGCGTCGGCACCACACTACACTTTGATCACAGCCAAAAGGCCGAGAAGCGATAAACCGGTTCTATTAATATTAACAGATTATCTCATTATTAATCTATTCCAAAAAGGTATGTTTATAAAAAAGAGAAGATGTCTAACTTATCTATCAATGCACAACTTAAATAAACGTCTGAAATGTGCTATAATGGCTATCAGAACGTCAAACGCAAAGAAAAGATTTTTGATACTGCATTCCCTAAGCGGGTGAAATCATGATTGAAACTTTTACGAGGGTCTGTCAGTGTTATAGTTGGAAACACGAGAAGATTCCTATTAGGAGGACTTGGAAGTTTCAAACAAGAGAAGTAGATATTATTTACACAAAGCTGTCTGCATTCACCTTTACATCGGAACCCTTCATCGCGTCTGCAATGGCTACTTCATATTTTCGCATGGCAACACCACGTTATCTGTGATAGCTTAGTGGTTATCACGTCCGCCTCCTAATAAGAGGTCGGGGGTTCGATCCCGAGCACACACTTCTAAGTTTTCGGAGTTATGTGCGTTTTTAAGTAATTATAATATCACTTGCTTCAACTGTGATGGTAAACATCCTAAGGAAACCTGTATGCCTTAGAATTGTAATGTTCTCAAAGGCGTGTGAACTCTACCGATTCGAACATAGCCAACCCCTTCTCATATTGAGAGGGCAAATGGCCAAACCCTTCTCCTGAGAGGAGACCCGGGCTCTTTAGTGAATCGGCAATGGATCAGTCATGATGTTGATGATACCACGTTGGACTTCGCCTTTTAAGGGTTAATCTGTCTTCTGTAAAGAACAAAACCGTAGAAGTGTTCTTCGCGAATATCATACGGGTAAGGAAGCTCATCTCATCAACGCTATCAGGTCAGAACGCCAGCCTTGCATAACCTTTAACCTCTGGCGTACGCATTCAAATTCGCAACTATGCCGACTAGAGCAAAGTACTCAAGGGAACCTTGGGCCCGATTGAGATGACAGTAAAACCGTAAAAAAACCAAAGATTGCTTTTTTTGCAAATTGCCTGTGCATAGATATTGAAAAAATAAACGGTTTAAGTTGCATTTACATATTCATATGGTACTTGGTTTGAAAGGCGGATCAATAATTAGATGCATTTCACTCGTTGTGTCCATAGAGAGTAAAGCAAGGTGCTACTCTAGTGTCTTTGCAACGTTGTTAATACCTTGTAACTCGGCGGGCACCACCAAGCTTATTGCTACAACTACTGAAGGAGCATCTTCTAATCAGAGTCCTTAGTGCGAGCTCTCACGTCTCGCAAGCTTCGAGTCCAAACACTCGATGCTTACCGGTTTAATGTTATTTCTATCTAGCTTATTTTAATTATATAACGTTGGTCATGTACTTCTTCTTCTTCTTCTTTTAGTGTCATCTCCTACCGGAGGTTGGCAATCATTAAGGCTAATTGGATCTTGTTCACTACCGTCCTAAACAGTGATCTTGAGCTCATATTAAACCACTGGCGAAGGTTCTTAAGCCAGGATGTTCTTCTTCGGCCAGGTCTTCGTTTGCGGTCATGTACAGATACCAAATCCTGAACACAAAACTAAAAAGAACTGAAAATTTAAAAGTTGACATTTTATGCCACGACAAGGCTTTCTACTTAAATTGAGATATGGTATGGTGAAGCGGTGATAGCCTAGTGGTTAGGTGGTAGTGGTTAGGGCGTCAGCCTCCTAATCAGAGGTCGGCGGTTCAAATCCGGGCACGCACCTCTAACTTTTCGGAGTTATGTGCGTTTTTTTTTTAAATTAAAATATCACTTGCTTCAACGGTGAAGGAAAACATCGTGAGGAAACCTGCCTGAAGTCTGCCAATCCGCACATGGTTAGCGTGGTGGACTATAGCCAAGCCCTTCTCATATTGAGAGGAGACCCGTGCTCTGTAGTGAGCCGGTAATGGGTTGATCATGATGATGATGATGATGATATGGTATGATTACGCAATAATAAATAATGGTCGTCATAGTTTTATCACTTCAGTTCCTTGGATCTCTTTAAATAATACTCCTTTCTCTATTATAAAATTAAATAAGATTAATGTCAATCGTTAATTGAGTTTTAGAGGCTTGAATCAATTATGTAGTATTTGTGCCTCGCAGTTGCACCAGCGCTTAAATTATAACACACGAAAACCATTTACGTTTGCGAGACGTGCGCTTTTAGCACTAGGGGTACGTCGCATAGCCTGTACCTACATGCACTTTTGATTGATAATTTGATACGTCTTGACTGGGACGTGGAACTGTAAACTCAATTAGCACCGATTGCTTTAGCATCAACTTGGTTTGTGCTAATGGGGATTAGCAGATAAATACGTGCATGCATGCAAGATGGCATCTTTCATACAATTTGTTTTACACGTCCACGTTACAAATGGCTTCTCGTGTGTAGCCATCTTAAAGATCATAAATATATGAGCGTGGCCCTCTTAAAATCCCGTGGAAACTTTTGAAATTTCCAAAATGAAAGCGTTTTATATCGTGATATTATAAAAATAGATACGTACAATAAATCACTGTAAGTGTACCCACATATTAACGTGGTCACTTAAGCTACGATTTTTTCCGAATCCTCAATAAATCGAAGGTCATCATCGTCATCATAGCAACAGAGTGTCTCTACTGATGACCATTCCGAAGCAAAGCAAAATACTACAGTTTTTTGTTGTTTTGTTTATTTTAGTATAATAACCTAGCGAGACATCACAGCTGCGTAAGTCGATAAACCAACGTTACATTTACGTGAGTTCCGTCGGTTTTGCCAACCTTAGTGAGCTGTTCCTAGCTCCGAGATCGGTTGAGGTTGTTCGTCTATAAATCTCTCGATCAATTTCTGACTCGTCTATTAGCTGGGTGACCGCGTTTATGGTTTCACTCAATAATTGTATTTCAACTGCTTTCAGGTGAGAAACGTAAACTCACGATCCCAGCGTCGCTCGGATACGGCGAGCGCGGGGCCGGCAACGTCATCCCGCCCCAGGCTACCCTCCACTTCGAGGTGGAGCTGATCAACATCGGCGACTCTCCCCCGACCACCAACGTGTTCAAGGAGATCGACGCCGACAAAGACAACATGCTGTCGCGCGAAGAAGTGAGTATAGAGTTAGCGTTCCGCGCGATGGACGCCGACGTCGACGGCGAGCTGTCCCGCGAGGAGGTCAGTGGACGATGTCGTAGCCGGTGCGGTGGCGGCGCCCGATCGCGAGCGACACTATGGAACCTCACAGAATTAGCGAGCCTCGTAGCTTCCACCTGAGCTTATTGATATGACCCAAAGGACATCTACTTCCGCGCCTTACAAGTGAAAACTACTCGTGTGCCGTCATGCTCCACCCACTTTGATACTGTTCCACATCCGCCGGGCGGTTTCTTTACAATTCAAAATTCTGGTTAATATTTTTATGTTGACCTGTCGCAGACGCTTAACAGCGTTCGTACTTTTTTTCATTGTTATAAGATTAACGATCGCCTCACAATGTACGAAAGCTTATTAAATGCTCGTACTGGGCTTGCGTTCTTCTTTAATTTGATATCACCATTAAAAGCTTGATCAGTTCCCATTTTCTCAAGCTTTTGTGGCATATGCTAACTGATGGCGATGTTTATTATTCTATGATTTGCACCGAGTTTATAATCTCTCGAGTGCGATTTGTATGCGAATACAAAATTATTATTTCTCCCTTTGTTGCTCAAAATTAATCTAAATATTTCATTTGTAATTAAACGTGATGTTCGCCTACGTCTTCACTCGTAGGGAACTAGCTGGTCTCGATCAAAATCAATCAGACTATAGAAAGATTGAACGGCGTTCTCACGAGGTCTCTCACCCTGATCAGTGGAAGCTGCAGGCTACACTCACGATTCCGAGGAACTGTGACACTTCATAGTGAAGTTTGAGATTATTTCTTGCATGGCTGGGGTACGAGGTTAATTTTAGTGTATTCTTTTCTCTTATTTCTTCTTCTTTTCGTTCTACAAATCCTAATTAAAACTTTACATAACGATTCTCTTAGCTTCTTTTTATATAGCCCAGAGAGCTTGATGGGCGCAATGGCGGAACGTTTCTCAATTTATTAATTTAAAATCATCTTTAATGCTACTTTATTGCTTTTGTAGATATATTTTATATGCAAAAATTTTGCTTTTACTGATTAACAATTTAAAATGAGTTTGTTCACATAATACAGTATTTGGTAAAGCGAAGACCTTCTGCTCAGTACAAACCTCAAAAAGACTCGCTTTTCCCATAGTATATTATTTATTCTTAATGATTAATATTAGTTTAGTGCTAAGCCGTCGGTGATTAAAAATACTAATTACTAAGTCTGCAATCCTATCTCCCTCGAGGCTTTTACCCAGCAGGTGGGCCATAGGTCAAGGATGATGATTCAAGCGTGGATTACTTAACAACCTGCCAATCTATGTCCAGGTCAGCGACTACCTGAAGAAGCAGATGGTGCCCGAAGACGGCGCTGAGATCAGCGACGACATCAAGCAGATGTTGGAGGGTCACGACAAGCTGGTGGAAGAGATCTTCCAGCACGAGGACAAGGACAAGAACGGCTTCATTAGCCACGAGGAGTTCTCTGGACCCAAGCATGACGAACTTTAAACTACATTAAACCAATGATTTAAATCGTTATATGCCCTTGCCAACTGGCCTCGGTTGACAGGGTGTGTCTACGATTACATTTTTCATCTAATATTTAGTGTTTAGGTAAATAAGTAAGGCCATACTAGTAGTGATGGTAATTAATGCTAATTTGCTTTAATTTTATTGGCATGAGAATTCGGGTCTTATCTTGCTATTAATGAACATGACGGTAATAGGCATTGTTAGTATTCCAGAATCTCCTTGAGAGAGATCTCAAGTTAAGTTAACATTTATATTTCTCACTGCAATTTGCGTGACGCACCAACGCACTAAAAAGCAATTAATTTAATTATTTTTGACGACCTCCGTGTCACGCGCTCGCTGTCAGATTATAAACTTGGAGGTCCTGGGTTCGATTCCCGGCTTGAGTCTGGTCTGGTGGGAGGCTTCGGCCGTGGCTAGTTACCACTCTACCGACAAAGACGTGTCGCCAAGCGATTTAGCGTTCCGGCACGGTGTCGCGTAGAAACCAATTAGGAGTGTGGGTTTTCCATACCCCTAACAGGTTAGCCCGCTACCATCTTAGACTGCATCATCACTTACCATCAGGTGGGATTGCAGACAAGGGCTAACTTGTAGTGGATAAAAAAAAAATTAGTCTATGAAATGCTATTCTCGATTTCGCGTGCTATGTATTAAAGCGAATGATAATTAATTCAATACAGACTAGCGAATTAGTAAAAGTTTCGAGATAAACTTGCTCACTCGTTGTTAGTGATCAATGTATGTGAAATTATTAACCGCGTCCCTGGAGGACTGTATTAAAAGCTCTGAACATTGGATCGTACGTCATAAGTGTGCTTTGAATGTCACATATTTTGCCTATTACTCAAAAATCATACACTTGAACTTTTCGCTGGGCTATGTGACTTCATGATCATGATTCGCCATAACATGCTACTGAGCGACGTGACGCGACGCTAGTGTGGTCTTACAGTCATCCACTCATGAGCTCAAATTATAAACACACAGTCGTAAGCGGCACAAAACTTACGAGTGACCTTGAGATAATCCTAACATGTTAGTGGGCACTGTTCATCTAGCAAGGTCTACCTTTATAGAGCACTTGGTACTTTTCGCATAAACTTAAATTGCCGCTCGGAGCTGGAAGCATCAATCTCGTTCTACTACTAACACTAATTTCATCATGAGTCATTCACAACAGAACTTTTTACTATGCCATAATAACATAATGATTATAATGCCAATACAGCCGAACTACAACGGCCTGCCAATGTTACTGTCAAAGTTTTTATTGTTTAGTCGTTTACTGTTTTTAGTTCATTTATTTGCAAGAGTTTCATCTTTCATCATCATCTTGAAGCACGACAGTCCATTGTTGTCAATGCGCTCAAATATTAATGATGAAGATTCCGAATTGCAAAAACAATATCAGTATCCAGATCATTAAGGTGCTAGAAGCATCCAGTCTACTGAGGTCTGAGACGCTAAACCAAGCTGTGCGCTTGTTTACCTTTAGCTGACATTTGAAGCTCACTCAATCTGCCTCACTATGTTCACTCATATTAATTTGATTTTTTCATCAGAGATTTGAGTTATACTATGTTCACTCATATTAATTTGATTTTTTCATCACTGATTTGAATTATACTATGTTCACTCATATTAATTTGATTTTTTCATCAGAGATTTGAATTATGCTATGTTCACTCATATTAATTTGATTTTTTCATCAGAGATTTGAGTTATGCTATGTTCACTCATATTAATTTGATTTTTTCATCAGAGATTTGAGTTATGCTATGTTCACTCATATTAATTTGATGTTTTCATCAGAGATTTGAATTATGCTATGTTCACTCATATTAATTTGATTTTTTCATCAGAGATTTGAATTATTCACCAGAGAGAAGTGTGAATGGTTATGTTTTGTAGTTAATATTTTATGTTTTTTCTATGAGTTTGATTCTGAGATTCAAATCGTTAGATATGTCCTTGCCTTCATTTTACTATGACAAGACGTGTCCACCGTGAAATGAGTGAGCTCACTCATTCGTTGTTTGTGCGTGTGATCATAATTACGTGCTATACAGATCTTGTAGCGATTCAATTAAAGGTTTGGTGTTAAGGCATATCTACGGTTTATGAGTTTTGACTATTGAGTTAAGTTTAATACTTTGTAGAAGTTGTAAAATTATTGAGAACATTTTGGCGTATTTAATTATAATATATTGCACTCTTATTAAGTATATAATAATAATAATAATATATCGTTATGTATATTAAAGACATGGTAATTAATATTATCTTAATTGTTTGTATGTAAAGTTTAAGAATAAAACATGTTTTTTTTTGTCGATATTTTGTTTTATTTTATAAACGTTAAAGTTCGAAACACACCTATTACACCATCATCATCATCATCATGATCAACCCATTGCCGGCTCACTATAGAGCACGGGTCTCCTCTCAATATGAAAAGGGTTTGGCCATAGTCCACCACGCTGGCCATGTGCGGATTGGCAGACTTTACACGCATTTGAGAACATTATGAAGTACTCTCAGGCGTGCAGGTTTCCTCACGATGTTTTCCTTCACCTTTGAAGCAAGTGATTTACTCCGAAAAGTTAGAGGTGCGTGCCTGGCTTCGAACCGAACCGCCGACCTTTGATAAGGAGACGGACGTCCTTACCACTAGGCTATCTCAACTTTTATTATACACCAACCTACCAGTAATTTTACAGTATGGTCGAGTAATATTAGCGATGGACCTCAGAACGATAGGAAAACGCTGCATTTTTGAATATACCTTCAAAATGGCGTTCATAAAGTCCAATAATCTTAATGCGAATTTTTGTGTATCCAACTCCAAAAACAAAGGATTTTTTTAAAAACTTCCAACCCCTATTTTAACTTAGGGGTGGAATTTCCAAATATCCTTTCTTAGCTGACATCTCTTAACTATCAACTACCTACTTGCTAAATTATAGCTTTACATACAATAGTTTTTGAGATCTCGTGTTTAATCAGTAAGTATGTAAGTAAGTAAGTGACCTTTCGCTTATATATATATAGATTTCCAACAATACATGCGTAATTTAAGTGAACTCTTAACATTTCATTAGCTATAATAAAAGCGCCACCCATCGGAATCAACTGGAAGCTTTTGGTACATTGGTATGATGCAAAGCGGCAGAAATTTGAACTAGACGAAAAGGTTATAAATATTATTAGTTTGATGCTATTATCATAGATGGCGCTGTAATTGTACAAATTCAAATATGCATAGCGTTGGGAGTACTTTCATTGCCAACATATCGTAGCATGACCGTAACTAATTGCATTTCTCTCTAATTAATCAAACTACGCAATTTCCAGGCAGATTATCACTAATCGTTTAATATCTTGGACGATAATCCTATTTACCGGTCCGTTATATTAGGTACTTGATTAACAGGATCATGTAAGTCATAACAATATACCAAAGAGGATGTACGTGTAACATACTAAACCATTGTTCACATCGGAGATTCAATAAGCTTCCTAAGACTCGGTGGACACGGAGAAATGTAATTTCCATTGAGAATACAATCACTACACCGGTGAATATTGAAACACTCGATATTTTGTATCATACATCTCGTACGTGCTCCATCTTAGGCATGAAGCCTACCATCATACACAGGCTACCATCAGGTATCAGGTATGATTTGTAGAGACGCTGGTCCTCGAGCATTACGGCGGCCATTGTTTCCTATTTATTAAAATATTACGTTGGCGCGGTAGAGTTACATTATAAAATATCGGTTTTGCATGAATACACACTATAACCTAGTACTAGGTACCTAGGGAAACTGCAAAAAGGGTCCTGAGGGCAGTGCTTTTTACCGTTTTTTATAACCCTATTTGCAACGTTTCATGATCTGAAATAAATGGCAGATGTTCAACGAAAAAAAAAAATATACCTAGCCTACGAATATATAATGTATACTGATGAAAATCTTATGAAATACGACACGTTTGCAATCACTACAAGTCTTTATTTTAATTAATCAATAATTAAAATATTTTACACCATTACATCATAACAGTATTAATGGTGTAAAATATTTAAATTATTGATTAAAATAATACGTAGATCGTATTTACACTTTAGGTCAATGTTGTGGATGTTAACAATATAAATAATAATTTTTTGCAATGTTACTCCTGCTCAAAATAGTGACGTTGAATAGTCCCTAATTTTCTTTTTTAATTTAGACAGTCGATCGGGTCCCATCCCTCATAACGAAGTTTTTACGTGCTCTCTGGTCTAATAGGATGTCAAAATGTATTCCTTTGCGAGATCTGGACTCCAGTAACTGAGAAGGCAGTTTGTACTGCTTTCTAGGAACAAAATTTATTTTCATTTACCAAATTGCCCTAATTACGTAAAACTATTTTATTTGTTGGGTAGAGGTCCGGTAAGTACATAAGATAACATATTATGGTTTCAAACTGCAGGTGAAGTGTTAAAAACTGTTTCTTGAGCGGTGTTAGGTCTTGCGTTGACTAAATAAATTAATAATGAATAAGTTATCGAATTGGTGCTGTCTGGTGCATGTTATGTAATCACTGTTTGAAATTTTGCAACTGTTTATCGTAGTAGAACTAAGTTTTTGACACACATTTTAAACCTAGTGTTTATATCTTCATTGACTAAAGTAGTCATAGAGTGCTGAATGCGGAAATTATGACAGTGCGGAAGAATCGTATATAGGGATTCTATTCATTCAGCGTATGTTTGCATGGCGGATTTTAAAAGTTTGCCAAACAAAGTACAAGCACTGTTACAAGCATTGCACAATGAAATTGACTTCCATCAGTTTTTTTTTGTTTTGTATCTGTTTTAGCTTTCGTATTTTTTCGTTTGCTAATCATGTTTAGGGATAGCTTCGCATACGGTGGAGTTATTTATTGATATTTAATTTGAAAAAACATATATCAGAGGGTAGCTATTTCCTCGTTGGTCTAGAGGGTAGTGTGTTAGTGGTTAGCAGCTCTGGATCACGTCCTCATTCTTAATTCTTGATTTTTCTGATATTATTTGTTACATGTTAATTGAGTTTTATGTTTGGAAATTTACAGTTTTCCTTTGTGCCTCGTATATTACTTTAAGATATCGGTCCCGGTTACTATAATTAATATATACTCTAAAATGAGATTGGGGTGGAGGATTTGTTAGAATTATTGTTAGGTCAGCGCATAGGTTATAAATTAAAACACAATGCCAAATAGCAATTAAGCAGTAGGTATATCAATTTATTTATTCATTAATATTTCTAGGGAAAATAAAAGTAACTGTAAAGTTATTTATAATACATACAATATTTTTCTTTTTGGTAACACGGAACATGGCTTATGTTATGTTTACATATAGAAAATTGAAATTTGACAAATATAAATTTTACCTTGTCTGTTAGGCTTAAAATTATTGTGCCAGAACCAAAGAATATATAAACACTCCGTTATGCCATCGTAATATATTATAATATTATATCATGAGAGGAGTGCAGAGCTCCTCAGGATCAGGAATAACCGGTAATTGAAAACCTTGAAACGATGTATAAATACGGTCCTTAATTTTTATTAATATTATTTTAGACCGTAACGTAGTGTTTGTATAGTCTTTGTCAAGTATTTTCTCTCCATATGTTACAGCTAAAACTGCAAACCAGTGAAAAACCACTTATGACTAGGAAAATCAGGCAAAACCGGCGATACCTCTCAGATCCCGCAATGTACATTTATTTTAAAATTTTCCCTACTTTCACTCAGGTTAACGGTCCCTAATGACCAAATGAATGATGAATGATGATAATAATCAGACTATCATACAACATGAAACCTTAGGGTCATCAATCAAATAATCTTTTAGTCTAATTTCGCAAAAAATATAGTGTATTAATATCATTAAAAAAAACTCATTTGATACTAAAATCTTTCAATTTAAGGTGAAGTTAATAAAAATGAAATCCAAACAAAAAAAAAATCCGCAACGCAATCGTTTACTATATTTACAGACTCCTTTTTCGGCTTAGTTCTCCAGTTGTCCTGACATATTGATGGTCAAATTTCCGCTGACATCTTGCACACATACCAGAGTGCTTGTAGATCTGTAAATTATAATAACCAATTATTGTAGATGAATATACAAATGTATAAACTTAAAATGTACAGATCAATAGCCACTACCTAATCATTGATTTAGTTTCTGCTGTTTAACCTAAAATGTAGTCAAGTTCGACTGTTGATCTTTCGGACCCAAATAAATTATCCTCTAAACCCAACCTCTTAATTTGAGCTATTACTAATTAAATTCAGTAAAGTAAGCACTGATTTTGAATGCTAAGGAATTGAGGAAACTAGATATAATAGTTATTCTTAGGGAACAAATAAATAATTTTTCCGAAGGCCAGTTTTGGCGAACTGTTAGTGAGTGGCGCCATGGAACTAATGTACGCACTCAGGGTGGTATACTAATGAGGAAGACCCGTCTTTTAAGATGGTCAAACCGATTTTGCAGATCTTTACAACCTAGCTTATTCCAGGGAAACTTTTTGCGATTGGTGAGTGGCGACGCCACGGATCTTATGGTCCCTGGCGCCCTACGGGGCGCCGTCATCCGCTTTGCCTTCGCTTTACAGGAAGAGTGGGACAGCAAGATCTACGTGCTCCTTGATCGAAGTGCCTAATTCTCGTCTTCTCGCGATGTTGAATCCGGGCCGTAAGTCTCTACCATCTCTTCTCTTTAAATGTTACTACAAACACATTACTTGTCTAAAGGACCTAAGGATTACATTAACTCTTATGAAAAAGTTCAGTGGTAAAATCTCGAAGGGGCATTCCTTAATTTTGTATAAAAAAACACAAATTTCTCATGCTTTACCTCATAAATTTGAGTTTGAAATTAAAACATCGTAAGGATCCGGCACATTTTCTCAAAAAATATTTATCGCTTTATAATATTAAGTTGCTGTAAAAGTGACTTTGACAGTTGCAAAAAGCAATCGTTGCATCCTTCCTAGGCTTTCAAAAAAAAAAACGTTGGGTTTCCGGTCATCTTCCGACATAGACCCTGTGGAGGAGAAATATACGAAATCGTTTTACTCTCTCCCACTTGTTATGTTGGACGTGCTGTAGGGGTTTGTGATAGAGATGTATGATTTCTATTGATTTATTACAAACCTTGACCTTTACAGAGCTCGCTACACATTGAACGGTCGTCTTTCGTGTTCCGGCCGTCGAGCGTTCAGGACAAGCGTCAGGAACTTTGCATCCTTAAACATTGCACCAATCAAAATGAATAAATTATTGGTTATGATTTTGCTGTGGATGTGCATCTTTGGTTCGTCAAGCCAAATGGACATCGGGCACGCTGGTAAGTGATTTTTTAATAACACTTTAAAAAAAAAAATGCATTTTTTTTCCACTACTTTTTTATGTTGTTATTAGAATCTACTCCACAGGACGGTATTTTTCATGAGTCAGTCAGTCAGGCAGCTTGCAAAAATACTCTTTTTCTCGATTTTTAGCATTGTTAATTTAATAGAAATGTATTGCGTTACTAAAATCGATACGAATGCAACCAGTGCGCAACTGCGGTTCTATGCAGTATGGGATGCGAAGGTTTTATTGATTTCTGCCGGTACCTTGTTCTTGTGCAAATTAAATTAAACTTTATATTTCTGTCAATGCAATTGATGAAAATGATTAAAAAAAAATTTTTTTTGTCGTTTTTTTTTAATTTTTCTCATTTCTATGAGCTTTGTTTAAACTATTGTTACATTATACATATATATTTATACATTTTTAAGATAAAGAGGAAGAATATCTCTATCCTCAAAAAAAAAACATTCGAAATTAAATAATATTTATGAGTTATAAATGACACCTTTTAGAACAAGATTAGATTATTTATCAGCTCAGTGAATATATCGAGAAGGTTTTTATTAAGTTTGGCTCGCGTTTTTTAAAAATGCAATTAATTATTTTTAGACCATTATGCAATCGCTCCGGCCAGACATGCGCATTGCATGCATGCGTTGGCACACCCAATGCATGCATGCATTGCGCATGCTTGCAGATGCACTGCGCATAATGTATTGATTTTTCATGTGTTATGCAACTTGTATGAAACCTTTGTTTAGAAGAACAACGCCCATATACTTATAAGCCTGATTTGGCAATCGTGCCTTCTTTATTGATGCTTCATTTAATAACACTGCCTTTATAAATCAGTTAGATGTAACTATTTATTGCTGAACAATTGCGTATGAACAAATTATTTACTATCGTTTTAATATTTATTTAATATTTTGACACAATGCATTTTTAATTATTCAAGGACGTGTATTGCGCGGAAAGAAAATGCGACTTGATGCGAAAAAATTTATTAGTTTACTCCATTACGTACATGCTCATTACCTCAAGCCTAGCCACCGACGTCCATTTTTCCAACATCCAACGACTTTGTGTTTCGGTCAACGGTTTACAACATTAGTGAAGGTGGCCCTTAACTGCATTCTCACTCGGTGGTCAGCGTTGCAGTCTAAGATGGTAATCCCATTCTTTCATTAAAACAACTGGCAATAGAAAGAACAGGTCGAGTCCGCAATTTTTTTCTATATGAGTCATTGTGAATTTAGTTTTGTGATAGGACGAGTAATAAATATGATTGTTAAATTTTATCCCAACGCCGCAGTTGTAAGCTTGATTTTGAATTGGAAATTATTAAAAGATAATCACTTATAATTTATCAAGTTAAATTATTTATCACATCAAAATTTAGTTTGCCAAAATCCGCGATAAGTAATCCAAAAAGTACGGCGTCTCTCACATAAATTATCTATTCTTCACACAAAACACACAGATTTTTTGAATTCCGCTCACTATTCTCTACGCACTTTTCCCGGTGAATCAGTCTTCACAAGTTATAATATTTTATTTTATTCTCAATCTTTTTTGTCGAGTCGGATACCTCGACGTGGCATCCAAGGGCGTCTGTGCGACCCCGCGTTTACTGTGTTAACTGACGCTTCACCCTCGGGCACCGTCGTTTTAGCGACAAAAACGTAGACGTGTTAGCGTCTTATTATTGATCACTCATCCGTGCTTTAGATTGAGAATGCTCGATATTGATAGCCTTTATTCAACACAATTATCTAATATCATCGCAAATATTTTAAAGTTTGGTAATCAATAAAAATTATGGCCACTATTTTATACCATTGTCTGCAATTCACTATCGTTATCTACCACTTTCAACCATTGTCTCCCACTCATCATGAACAACCCATTGCCGGCTCACTACAGAGCACGGGTCTCCTCTCAATATGAGAAGGGTTTGGCCATAGTCCACCACGCTGGCCATGTGCGGATTGGCAGACTTCACACGCCTTTGAGAACGTTATGGAGAACTCTCAGGCGTGCAGGTTTCCTCACGATGTTTTCCTTCACCGTTGAAGCAAGTGATATTTAATTTTTTTTGTAAAACGCACATAACTCCGAAAAGTTAGAGGTGCGTGCCCGGATTCGAACCGCCGACCTCTGATTAGGAGGCTGACGCCCTAACCACTAGGCTATCACCGCTTACTCACTACACCTTTATGCTACTATTGATCACTATCCACAATTTCCTACCACTGTATCACATTCTATTTTCTAATACTTTAAATCATTTTCCACCACGTAATACAACTTTCTACTAATTAATGTGGCACTATACTATAGTCTACTATTTACTAGCACTTTTTACAATTCATTATCGCTATCTACCACTTTTTACCAGTTTCTACCGCTGTCTACATGTCTCCCACTCACAACCACTCTACATCAGTCACTGTTTTAATTTTTTTACTACTATCTTTCACTGTCTATAACTGTCTAAAAGTTTCTATCAATCGACGACTATGGACTACTGTCTACCAAAATCTTTAACTGTCTGCCTCCCATTTTCTATTTTCTATAACTGTCTACTACTGTATATTTCCCGGAAAATTAGACAAAATGAAAATATACATATTTTGTAAAGGAATCGTATCTTGCACAGTTCCAAACTTCTGCTCTCTACAATATCGTCCATTTTCTTTTTTGCTATAGAAATAGAAAATTCTGTTATGTTTTTTTTTATTCATTAAGTTAATTCCTGAGATAGGCACACTCAAAATCTTCAGTTTCAGCTTTTTGTTCTGTTTAGTCAGTTAGTTTTATTTAGTATATCCTCAATCATAATCGCCACTATTTTTCTAAATCATTCCGAGCGGTTTTATATTTATATGTATAATATATTAGCTAATTATTTAGATGCCACTAAAGTGACCCGCGGACGTTGAACTGAAATCACTTATTACTCGTATCTTGGATGCACTCGAAGTAAACATGCAAATTTTTGTTCTAATTTTTGTGTCATCATCAACATCTGCGATGACAGAAATAACATAATAAATGTTCATAATAAATGTCTTCAGTTATTGTTTTATGACCTGAAGAAACATTTGTCATGTTATTTCGTCATCGCAAATGTAATCTATAACACAAAAATTAGAACAGAAATTTACAATTTGTCCGCGCTTGATGGAGCGTATCATGTTAAATGTTAAACGGTTAGACATAATAAGAAATGAAGCATTGCAACCACCAATAATGATATTACAGTTAAAATAGGAAAACTAAAATGGAAATCGGCGGCAAGAGCGAGGCAAATGTGCAAAAGCAGTTACAGAACTGTATCTGAGAGACGGGAAATGATAAATTATTAGATCTTCTTCTTCTTCGTCGTTACACTCTTTGCAGAGCGGTCGTGGTCATCACGAATCAATGTCTTTGAGGCCAGATGTTATGCGCCTCACAAGCATTCGCCACTTCCCTCTGCTGGCCGAAATTCTGGTGCACTCGTGCAAAGGACCCACAGCAGACTTTATCTGATCGGTCCATCGCATGGGTGTCCTTCCTCGCCCTCTGGTGCCCTCCACCTTACCCTGCACGATAAGACGCTCGATGGAGTCACTATCACTCTTCAAATTATTAGATAGGAAGGCAGAAAAATTAGGTGTGGCGATTTTGTTAAAATGATGGTAGCAACATGGCGAAGACTAACGCGCGATAACGATACATGGGAACGACTGGCGGCGGTCTTTGTCTAAAGGTGAAATTAGAAGATTGGCATTACAATGCTCTGTTTAAAATAAGTGTGAAAATGTGAATACTCAGTTTTAAATTTGATTTCAGTAATAAACTATTATGATATACTTATTATCTATATATCCCGATTCAAACTGACTGATAGGTCAACGCCTAAACCACTGGCGATACTTGAAATTTTGAGAGATTGCTTCTTTAAGATAAACAAACAAAAATAAATATGCTATTTTTAATTTTTCAATTTCTATACTACTAGTAGAAACTTCATATAAAATGATACTTTGACACTTAAATAAAAAAAAAATATAATGTTTTAAATTCCACCCCGGGGTTGAAAATATATATCAAAGTCTGTCATTTATTTTACTTTACTTTTTAATGATAATTCCTAACTTGGAAAAAATTGTACTGGAAGATAGCCGGTTCAAGAAAACACAGTTATCTGCATTAGTTGGAGTATTTGCGAATTCTACATGACCATCTGGGTATGACAAAAGTCAGTGCAAGATGGGTACCGAAAATGCTCACACCACTTCAGAAAAGGAAACACGTCGATGCCTCAAACCAATTTTTAGAGTTATGTGGAGACGGACCTGCACCGATTTTGGAGCGGATTGTTACTGGAGATGAAACCTGGGTTCATCACTTTGAGCCTGAGTCTAAACTAAAGTCCATGCAATGGCAGAAAAACAGGACACCATCGCCAATGAAATTCAAAGTATCGAAGTCGGCCGGAAAGTTGAAGGCTACTGTTTTTTAGGATATTATTAGGATTTATTAAAAGTAAAATTATTTTTAAGATGGTCTAGAAAAATCAATTCATAGATCTAATAATTGTATTCAGCTTACGTGTGATTATATTGAAAAGGAATAATAGATTTGTTGTTTTATTTTATTTAAAACCCTTTCATTCCACGAACTTTTTGACCTCCCCTCGTATATAGGTGAAATGGGAAGAATTAATATGATTCAACTAATTCTTTAATTGCTTGTACTCGCTCATTTGGTACGGTATATAATAATATAAACAGTTGTCATGATTTCCTTATATCAATAATATTTGATTGTAATTTAAAAATAAAAACTAATTCTAGCATTGTTTTAAAAAAGGTTTTATTTCTTTGTCTGTTGGCGGTTTCCATCCGGTTTCATTCCAGTGAGTATTTTAGTGACTGGGTCGAAAGAAAAGAAGAAGAAAATACACTTGGCGGAAAATTTAATGATAGCGGCTGACTAGTTTTTTTTGGGAAGTTAATTATTGTGGACTTTACAAACCGGGTTGTTTTTAAGAATTCCAATACACCATAAATTATTAGTTGTAATTTAAGCGACTTGTTTGATGTTAAAGATTGGAATATAGAACTATCTGGAACCGGAAGGAGTGTTTTCTTAACACAATAGATATCTCAAGTCAAGGGCATTCAATCTTATTTTCAATCCGTGGCGCACAATAGTCCGTGCATTAGCGTGACCAGCACTAGAAGACTTCTACTTTCTGGGTAGATTTTGTTATCTACAGAATTTTAAATATAATTTTTTTAGACACTTTTGCTTTTATCTTGACACTCTTTTGTCAGTGTATAAAAGCCTGCCAAATCTTGAATTAATTACAGTTCATTTGCGTTATGCATACTATTTTCTTCATGGATTATAGTTATTATTTTAATATTAGTGCCGCGTATTGTGATGTTTTAATTTGTCAAATTAAAATGAAACGAAAATATACTTTTTTTTTACAAGAACATCACGATGCTTACTGTTAAGAAAGCATCGTGATGTTTGAAGCGGTGATAGCTTAGTGGTTAGGGCGTCAGCCTCCTAATCAGAGGTCGGCGGTTCGAATCCGGGCACGCACCTCTAACATTTCGGAGTTATGTGCGTTTTTAAAAAATTAAAATATCACTTGCTTCAACGGTGAAGGAAAACATCGTGAGGAAATCTGCACGCCTGAGAGTTCTCCATAATGTTCTCAAAGGCGTGTGAAGTCTGCCAATCCGCACATGGCCAGCGTGGTGGACTATGGCCAAACCCTTCTCATATTGAGAGAAGACCCGTCCTCTGTAGTGAGCCGGTAATGGGTTGATCATGATGATGACTGTTAAGAACGTTAGCGAGGAACACTAAGTATAGTGATCCTTGACGAACACGTGGCTGTATCAAGCTTATCAGAAATATGGAAGAGTGTTGTCTAGTTACCGAGAAAGAAGTGTCGCAAAGCGGTTTAGCGTTTCGGCACGATTTCGCGTAGAAACTCATTAGGTGTGTGGATTTACCATACTCCTAACAGCTTAGCCCGTTACCATCTTAGACTGCATCATCACTTACACCAAGTGAGAATGCTGTCAAGGGCTAACATGTAGTGGATAAAAAAAAAGTTTTTGTTCAACTACATGCTCTAAGGCAGATGAGCACAATTTGTGATTTGAATTACAAAGGAAAAATTGACACATTTTCCGCAAATAATTGCTATGACATATAACCTATAAATATCTCCGCGCCGTCTGATGTACAAGTTTCGCTAGCAATAATAACATATTGATATCAATATAGTCACCCCCATTGTATGTCAACACATCTGTTCTGATGAAAAGTAAAAGAAAAGTTTTTTTTTTAAAGTAGTAGTATATTTTAAAAAAAAAGTACAATAACCAATCACTACCGACCCAAACAGATTAAAAGTCGTTATGGGAATCTTTTTGATGTTGTCAAGATGTAGCTGCAAAAAAACATGAACAAGAACAACGCTCAAATAAGGGACCTAGCGATCAAATGAAAATTTTAATCAAATTGTCAGTTGACAGATTGCATTCTAATTAGATAGTATGTTCCAATTCCAGTATTTTCGATATGTTCGAGATGCATTTGAGTACATTTTAATCAGAGTAGGTTTTCACCTCCACAAGGAGTAGATTCGTCGAATGAAGTCTGGCCACACTGCCTTGCATCTGATTGTTTGATTGAGGCGCAAGAGCAATTTTCCGATCAGGCGCACGGTCATTTTCATTGATTCAAAAAGTGTTGTCAAGACGAGTTCCCAGCGAACAAGTCACTTCGTCTACAGCTTGGGGAGAGTTCTTGCGTATAGACGCCAAAATATTTATTAAATTCTAACGTTTTGAAAATATAGAACCGAAATGAATAAATACTTACTTTTCTTGCTGTTTTTTACGGCGACGTTATGCGAAAACCAAAACGAAATATTGCCAGCCGGTAAGTGATTCTTTTCTAACAATTATTTGAATATCTCTCCATTACTATATTCAAATTCAAATTCAAACTTAAATAATCTTTATTCAAATAGTCCTTTAAAAGGCACTTTTGACGCGTCAATAATTTACATACTACTGATTTAATGGTGATAACTATGTTCGTAAACTTAAAACTAAAGCTATGAAGGTTCCAAACGCGCCCTGGTCTAAGAAGAAGCCCACAAAAAACTTAGCCGGTTTTTTTGGTTATCACCATCTCACATTATCAATAATAAATTATAGTACCTTTGGAGATAGAGCAATTCACACTCAAGCTTTTTTTTTCGTTTATATAATCCTCAAAATCCTAAATTGATTTTTCTATAAGCTTTCGTTTTATATTAACTTTGAACTTATTGATAGATATATTGTTGAGAATGTTTTCGTTGTTTTTGTTTCGAAAGTGTAAAAAATTAAAAGGCTTATTTCTGTAAATTTCATTGGCCGCGCTTAAAAAAAGGATTTTTCTATAAGCTTTCGTTTTATAAAAACTTTGAACTTATTGATAGACATCTCCAAGATATCAATAGGTAATTTATTATAAAATAAATCTCACATCTATTAGGGTACATATATCAGGTTTTAATATATATATATAGAGATGTGTATAACATTATACATTAAATAATCAATACCACCCTGACAATATATCTATTATATATTGCGTATATGAAGTATATAAATATGAAACAAACGTTAACTAACGCTCAGCACCACACTCACAAACGGCGAACAAATCGGCCTAGTTTATTATATTATGTATTTTAGGATATATATTAATATGTATATTATTAGTATGTATATATATTTGTTTATATCAAGGTATACATTTATGTATATATTTTGCACCACCTTCCTCTTTCCGTATCTCTATATCTTCTACATATTTGGTTGCCTGGAAGAGATAGCTATGTAGCGATAAGGCCGCCAAATTGTATACTACTGTGTCTGTTATTTTCTGTCTTTTTTTGTTTTATTTTTCCATTTTCGTGGTGTACAATAAAAGTGTGTAAATAAATAAAATCTATTTTTTCTACTATTCGCTGAAGTCCGACTAAGGTCCTTATGGAGAGAAAATTACACAGAAAAACGTAAAAACTGTCATCGCATATTAAAAATTGGGAGGTAGTTCTGTTCGCCTGTTAACTTTTCATGCATAAAACACTAACCGAATTTGTATAGAATTTGACAGCTAGATATGTTGAATCCTGGAGGGTAATTTTTATGCCAGATAAGTTATTGCAATTTTCTCAACCGGATTTTTAAAATCCCCTATTCTTCTGATTTTAAAAATCCTGACTGACTTATATATTGACTCATATAAACTTGGTAGATGACGCACGGACGAAGTCGCGGGCGTCAACTACTAGGTTTATATAAGTCAATCAATATGGCTAGGATCGCGCGTAGGTAACTGCAGTTCCATTGTGTCTCTAGTGTTATAAATTGTTCGATAACGAGCTAGAACGAGATCAAAAGAGTAGTTCACTTGTGTGACGTTTTGACCTAGTTACCTGACACCAGTTCATATATATCCGGTTCTCATCTTATATGAATGCTATAGCCGGGTCTAGTGAATAAAGCTTTTTAGCGAATAGAAGCAGGCGTTACTTTGCGGAAGTCCATGATAAACAATAAACAAAAAGTATACAGGTGCGCGTTTGGAACCCTCATAGCTTTAGTTTTAAGTTTACGAATATAGTTATTACCATGTAGTAACTACTATGTAAATTATTGACGCGTCAAAAGTGGCTTTTTAAGGACTATTTGAATAGAGATTATTTTGAATTTGAATTTATAATTTGCTATATTCCGCCGACAACCGGGAGATTTGTATAATATAACACCACACAAAATCTTCAAAGTAAAAAAATAAAGCTTTACATTTGTATGAGAAATTTCCCTGTAGACCCACTACTGTCTTTTTAAATGCTCCTTAATATCTATAATATAATGCTATAATTATACGTAAAACATTTTGATTATATCTTTAAATAATGGGATGTCAAAGTAAAGTTATCCTGCTTATTCGCGTTTTCCGTGATAGTGATAAAAAAACAATCCCTGTCTTAAATGCGCTGCATAATGTATGCCTATAGATTCCCTATATACATTTAATCTATGTGTGAGGCTACTTATAACGAAAGCTACTGTTTAAATCGTGCACGGGAAAAAAAATTAAAAACTTGAGAGGTGTCAAGGGACACCCGGATGGAACGAAGCTCCTTTCGATATTAATTAGTGAAGGAATTGTAATAAAATTTTATTTTATTTAAGTTATAATATTTTTTTTTTTATTATTAACAAATATAATGTTAAATAAACTTAATCAGTAGGCTCAATTTGTACTCCATCAGCAATATCCGGAACTTGTGCAGAAACACTGTCAGGATTCATTACATATTATATTTATTATTTACAAAAAACCTGTATACACTTAACAAAAATAATCGTCGCGACACCACACTGTTCAATGCGAAATAGAAATGAAAATATCTGGCTTGCTTTCTATAAGAGAGAGAGAAAGACAGACAGAGAAACATGCGACGCCGCACAGCTTACAATAACAAAAAGTGTCGTGACAACTTTTCGTAAGAATTTTTTCCGTCTAGCCCCCTTTCACAACGCGCGATAAGGAACTTCGTTCCAATAACTTCTGGCCGATTCTTAGCTTTTTTACCTAGAAAAACACAATACTTAATTTCTCGACCAACTAGTCTCGCGTGAACTTAAAAGCACAAATGAAAAATAATTAGGTGTCATTCCTTCAGAATGCTTTGTGAAAGCACTCGGCCGTACGTGCCGACAAGGAATTGACGACAGCCTAAATGACCTTCGCGATATTTATTGTCCGTTTTAGATGACTACAAATGTTCTCTGCCCGACGTCACGAGTGTTGATGTTGACCTTGATGTTCATCGATTCCGTTCAGATTTTGCTAAAGTTTCGGAGGTAAGTGACCTCTCTATATATTTGCACGCCAGAGAAGCCGCGATCCAGCCAGTGTCGAGAGTTCACTGAATTACTCCTATAAATGCCGCAGCACCTGAGGACATGTGACAGGCGCAACACATAAAAATAACACAAACTGCTCAAGTTGAAGATAAGCCTTATTATTTGTATCAATATAAATGTAATTTTTTTTAAGCAATTAAAATATCACTTGCTTCAACAGTGAAGGAAAACATCGTGAGGAAACCTGCACGCCCGAGAGTTCTCCATAATGTTTTCAAAGGCATGTTAAGTTTGCCAATTCGCTCATGGCCCGCGAGGTGTACCAAACCCTTCTTGAGGGTAGACTCGAGCTCTGTAGCTGGCAATGGGTTGATCATGATGATGAAATGACGTTTCATACACATAAAATACGTATCGTTTTGTTTGAAGCTATCTCAAATTTACAGTTAAAATATAGGTGGAATGCGCTTTTAAACTGAATCAGCTCACCCCGAATCTACGTAGCATTGTCTACCTTTCGTAGGGGGCATTGTTTATGTAAGACGCGTTCGCGCTTACAAGGCGCAAGCGTCCGTAGCGAGTCGTAGCGGTTCGAAAAAATGAGCAAAGGGGTTTGCGAGATACCGCAGTGTAGACATTTTCTATGTTACACGGTTTAAACTTATGCTGTGCCTGTTCAAATATACCCTATGCTTGGCGACGCGGCCTGCAGCTGCACCCGTTTACTCTAAAGTTATCTGCCTTTTGTTATGTCTTAATCTTATTTCCAAACACAATTTAGTTAGAATAACATGTTTGCTGTCGTTATGCTTTGCGAACACAATTATAATTATTTCTTACAATCAGGGCTCTCAGTTAATGATCCAAATTATAAAACTCACCAGCTTAAGAATTAAATTAAAACAAAAAGGTTCTAACTTGCTATGTTATGCTATGCTTTAACACAACACGCTCACGAAATTTAGTACTATTGTTAATGCTTAAGTGTGAGTTTATGATTTGTTGGTTTGTTACCTGTATTCGGCTCAATCCATGGAAATGACCATAGAATATTTTACACCCGGTAAAAGCATCCTGGGAAATTTTCTATGTGAATTTTAAACGATTTTGCTGCACATCTTTTTGAAAATGTTTTGAAATCACTACAATGGCACACGTACTGGTGACATTCATTATCCTATACATGAATTATATCTAGAATTCAATAATTTTAATTTTGTTATATCTCTAATGCACTGCGTTTACTAATATAAGTCATATATGTAAACATCAGCTCCTCTCTGTTTGTTACATCGGCAAACGTTTGCTCAACAGGTTAAGTTTCCCGGACTCATTGGGCCGTTGAATGAGAGGCTCATTTGCAAAATCAAGTGTGTTGATGGTAACTGGGTGGGGCCGCTTTGTTCTCCGACTCAAAGTAAGAATGGATGACCATCCTCATTTCCTGCCATAATCGCCTGCCAAGCGCTTCCGGTCTTCACCCGTTCTCTATACAAATACCTGTAGCACCTAGGAAGGTGCTACATAGGAATGTAATGTCGGGCAAATGTACTTAATAACCATAAGATATCAACGAGCTACCTTAGTAAAAAAATAACATCTTACTTCATATAGATACAAAAAATACGGAATTACCTATGTATCTATTGACATGAGGTAAACTATTGTAGGTAACTATTGTAGGTGTGGAAAGAATAGTGCATATGTTATGCTATCCGTGAACGCTTCAAAAAAAAAGTTAGCACATGACGGCTATCTCACCGGGTGGTAAGTGATGATGCTGTGTGGGATGGTAGCGGGCTAGCCTGTTAGGAGTATGGTAAACCCACGCTCTTAATAGGTTTGATCGCGACATCGTGCTGGAACGCTAAATAGCTTGGCGGCACTTCTTTATCGGTTGTCGGTTTAATATTTTTATTAGGGCGAATCTGGTTCGACCCTAATCGTAAGAAATTATGCTTTCGATGCGATACGAGTCGAAGTCGTTTAGTTACGAGTGTCGAAGTATTCCAATTCATATAAAATGTACGTCGCGATATGCTCCCTTTGCTTTAGGTAATGATAAAAATTCAATATGATTATGATTTGATTGGTATATAACATCGAATTTATTAATTATCATTGTTTTATGTATAAAGAAATAAAAACAGACAATAAAGTTGTTTTTCATATAGCCAAATCAGTTTATGAATGGAACTCAATTTGTTTGTTTTGATACTTTATTGCACACACAAAATATATAAAGAAATGAGGAACACACTAAAAGAAATAGACAAAAAATTGAGACTTGCAAAGGCGGCCTTATCGCCAAAGTTATCTGGAGGATAACCCTGGGCGAGAGGAGTCGTTGCGGAACCGGTTGGCATAAATGAAAGTATTAAGCTGTAAGTAAGTACATGAATGTGAGTAATTAACCGAGCCTGAGGAGTGATTTTAATAGTATTTTATTTATTTTATTTTTTAACATTTTCATTCTGCTTTTTATGAAACTTATGTTATAAATGCGAAAGATTTTTGTGTTTGTATATTTGATAGTCTGGAACGCCGGAACTACCGATTTTATTTGTCTGAAATTTTAAATAGAGATAGACCTGTATTAATGTGGTTTCCGGGGGATTAGAATATTGAATTTCACGTTTATGAGTAGCTCATAACTATAGCTTTAGTTTGTCACAGTAAACTCTTTGATTTTTTTATTTGAAAACGGGAACGGGAACAGGTATGAGACATGGCATAATCTTCAGTTGCTATTACCACAGGATTTTTTGAAAACCCTTAATATACGCGAACGAATCCGCGGGTGTCAGCTAGTTATAAACTCTGAATTATGGCACATGGACTACCACCTACCACCTACTGGTACGCGTTGAAGTACCGAACAACTGCACCCGTTCGATGGACACTGTTACGCTAAGCGACCTAACGTTTGACCCCGTTATTGTATTCACTTCATCTAAGCTCGTAACGAAGCGGTGATAGCCCAGTGGTTAGGGCGTCAGCCTCCTAATCAGAGGTCGGCGGTTCGAATCCAGGCACGCACCTCTAACTTTTCGGAGTTATGTGCGTTTTTAAACAATTAAAATATCACTTGCTTCAACGGTGAAGGGAAACATCGTGAGGAAACCTGCACGCCTGAGAGTTCTCCATAATGTTCTCAAAGGCGTGTGAAGTCTGCCAATCCGCACATGGCCAGCGTGGTGGACTATGGCCAAACCCTTCTCATATTGAGAGGAGACTCGTGCTCTGTAGTGAGCCGGTAATGGGTTGATCATGATGAAGCTCGTAACAGTAGTACGTTTTAGGGGTAACTGCATCATTATATAAGCCATACCTGAGGGCACATGAAGCCAACTAAGCACTAAGAAAACAAATTAAACATTTTCGCTAGGTCGTGCTTGACATGCCTTTTACGCGTTTACATAGAGATGTGTTTTTTTAATTACCTGTAATATATACTTAGTGTCTATTTCAGATGGTAGATTTCAGCCGATTTTACGGCAATGTGCGGTGCTCCTGCACAACCCCAATCTGACTATCTACTACAAAAGCAAACCTTTATTGGTGAGTATTACTTATTTAAATAGATCATTCAAATAGATCATTATTTGTCGAGAGGTGTACCGTTGTCCAATTATTGATATATAAAAAAAATGCAAGTTCGACTCCCGTCGATTCTGCAAATCTTGGCATAAATGTTCCATGAAATGTGCTACTCGACTTATAAGTATAAAATAATGCGTTTTGGGCTATGAGTATCTTCAAATCCAGTGGCGTGCACCACATACATGCATAAAAGCAGTGTCTATATTCTATATTCAGTATTCTAGGAGCTTTCCGAGTATTCCAAACATGTTCTGTGTTGACTTGATGATGAGTGCGTACTTTATACATTCCTTAAAAGTAATCAACAAACAATTTATTTATAACATCTGCAACTTAAAATAAACCTTAAATTGAAACTAAAACTAAAAAAATTCAAAAATATGATATAATTACTAAAATATATTATTAAAAGGAGTCTATTAAGGCAGGGTTTCGAAGATACTGGTAGCGTTCCCCCTTTGAATTGCATTCCTTGAATGTATAAAGTACGCACTCATATCACTCTATTTCACCCTAAGTGTGTACGTGCCCTAATTTCTATATGTTTCTTGTGTGTTTGCATGCCCGGTCGTAAACCCAGTGCACGCCACTGATCACAGCAGAAAGAAAAAACATGTCTCACTTTTTTCGCGTTTACACTGTTGCCTGTCTGTTTGTTACCTTGAAACCATTCTTCACGTTGTTTCGACCTCCGTGGCGCAGCGCGTGCTCTGTTGCATTTTAAAGTTGGAGGTCCTGGGTTCGATTCCTGGTTGGTCTGGTGGGAGGCTTCGGCCGTGGCTAGTTACCACCCTACCGACAAAGACGTGTTGCCAAGCGATTTAGCGTTCCGGCACGATGTTGTGTAGAAACCAACTAGGAGTATGAGTTTACCATACCCCTAACAGGTTAGCCCGCTACCATCTTAGACCGCATCATCACTTGCCATCAGGTGAGATGCAGTCAAGGGCTAACTTGTGGTAAAAAAAAAAACGCTCAGACCGTTGTAAAGAGACATCATGTATCACGTCACGGATTTATATGCCAAATTAAATAAACATATTTATCCATACATCGTTCTTACAGTATGCACATTTTCCGATGTTGTGAACTAGGTACCTGCGTGCGAAATTGCGTGTTTAAGTACGAATCTTGCATTTCGGGGCGGTGCAGAGCCGTTCGGACGTGCTCGTACGTACGTATCGTACGGATCTCGTATGGAGCCTTAGACCGTTTCTAAGACAGACGTCATCACATGGACTGTTCGCAGACAAAACCTACATCGCGACGTTACGACGTCAAGTTGACGCCACGGGACGTTGGATACACGAAACTTTTATTTTTGATATTTCAGAATAAGCAGGCGCGTTGCTCCGTCGGTACGTCCGATAATAGTTGCTACCAACCACTTTTGAGTCTTTATAAAGCATAACGGATAAGTACCTAATGCTGGTGACCGCAACACCTCATTTATGTCCAGCCCTGAAATGAGCAATTCACGGCCGATTATTTGCTAATTTGCAGTTGAAGCCAGCCGATGTTAGGTGTTCCAGAGTAATGAAACGAGGCCGTTAATTGTTATTTCGGACTTGACATATCCGCCCGTGCCTGTAGTACTTTTTTCTAATTTGCGAGGAAACTATCAAACAGAGGTGTAATTAAGGAGTGTCTAAATCACAAAAGTTATAGAACATGCGTATTAAAAGCCTCGATAGCTCATATCTATGTCTGTCCAGGAATGCTTTATTGAAATTTATATGTAATAAAAAGAAAATGAAATTTGAAATACGTTTTTTAAAATAGTGAAGTAATTTCCTAGCAAGTGAGATAAAAATGCATTTTAGAATATTAATAGCATTAACAATTATAAGTATGTAAGTATTACTAACTAATTTATTCACATTTATATGAACCACATTTTGAATTTATCGACATAAATAAATTAGGAAAAAAAGTACGAATTATTACATTTTATTTTATATAATGCTTCATAGATGCTTTTAATAGGTTTACATACATGAAGTTATTTTGAATTTAAATTTCGGAGGAATATGATTTATTTGTGTCATCATTGCACACACATGATTACGTAACAGTTATGTTATGATGTTATAATAACATAATGTTTTACTGCGGTGTAACTGCACAAACAGGTGGGTGAGTACTCGGCTCGGGTCGGGACTCGGGTATTTTCAGGCGAGCCTCGACGCTGAATTTCAGTGGCCACCTCTCAAATACATAGGAACCTCTCTGGCCTAGTTTATTCATTGGCTAGGCAAAAAAGTTTTTTTTTAATCTTGCACAAAAAACTGAATGCCTAAATTAAAGGAAAGTCCTACTTTAATATCTACCGTCCCTCAATTTGTTTCGTTTCCGCTCACTTTTAAACTAAATCACTCTGTATAAGATCAGTCACGAGTTTTGGTTATTCTACGCGGAAGTTTGTATAAAAGCCGTGTTTTTCTCCTTTATATGCGAATATTATAAGAATTTGTCATTAACATAGTAATAATAGGGAGATAAGTACGTAATTAGTGGAGAGAACGAAACTAGGTTCTGTGTCATTTTCTAATTAGCCTAGGTCTGTACTAGAAGTGTACACCAGGCAAAACTATATTTTAACAAGACGATTTATTAAACTGCCATTCCCTACAAAATATTCTATAACCCGAATTTCGTACAATTAAGAGTCCACGCCCTCCTCTCTGGAGACTGCTAATTTAAATCAAATATTCTCATACAAAAGTAATCATATCCATGCAATTAAATTTTACGAGTCGCTCCGTGGATTTTACTTCAATAGGACCTAGATTTGCACACCCATTTCGAAAAATCCTTCTTGTCCCTATATGGTGTAATTTCTAAGAAATTGATCAGCCAGTCAGTAAGCGATATTTCTCTTTTCTTTATTCGACTTTTAAATGCCTATGGGTTGATTTTTTTTAATCTGTCGGTGGCTACCGAGGCCGACGTAGTGAGTGGGAATCCCACATAACCTGATATCTCTCCCAGAGAGTCAGTTATCTGATACGGTGATTTTTATATTGAGTTTATTGGTTCATTAATTGATCTCTCCAAAACGTAAGTATGTTTAATGATTTAGATGGATTCAGTCACATAGTCGTAAGCTCAGGTGGTAGGGCTATGAGAGAATTAGAAATGCTTGAGTATGCTCGCATCGCTATCATATTTTCTATTTGAAAATATACCATAGAAAATCACAAATGCCTATATCTTATTTAAAATACTTTATATAGTAGTTTTTTCCTTTTTTTTGGTTCATCTTTTTCCCACTGCACTGATCTGAACAATGTTACAACAAGCTTGGTTTGTGGGGAAAGGAGGATTATTAGTAAAGTTAATCTATGCCTGATAGTATTTTTTTTTCAATTTATAATATAAAGGCATAAAGGTCATTTTAGTTTGTTTTTTTATTAGCTAACGAAAAATCCTTTCCCGATGGATGTGGTATAATGTTCTTTTTCTTTTTATAGAATGAAACGGCGTTACCGCACGCCTCGATTCTGCTAGCTCGGTGCACAGAATTTGGCATTTACAAGTTTTCCGGCGACAACGAGTTGCGCTGCAACAATGGAGCCTGGTCGGGCAAGATGCCAACGTGCGTGCCAACCTCCGCGCTTACCAACCACACAGGTACGTGGCCCCTGGCATTCAAACCTCAGCTAACTCGCCTATCAATCATTTTTACATAAAATGTACGTAATTGGAAATTTCAACGCTTAGATCCCACTGGCCTGAGTATAAAGGCGAAATGAACGTAAAAATGTACGAGTAAATTGCAGGATCGAAATTGCAATCAGAAAAAATAACCTACCTAAAACCTGCTAAGTTTATTGTGGGCTTCTCTTAGACCTTCGAGCTTTGTTATCACCATAACCTCAGAAATTAATAATAGAAAATATATTATACGAACGCATCAAAGATGCATGTAAACCTAGTACAGTCTAGGTTAACAATTTTTCATTTTGATTTCATTTAACAAAGCGATAAATTTATTCTAGAATTATTACCTGTTTAAGCATTAGTGAATCTAGCTTTTTTATGATATTTAACAAACCACTAGCTATATTATTATTCGTTCCCGTGGATATTTTGATGTAAATGTGAGAAATGCCGGCCTGCAAAAATATCTCTAACAGGAACCGTTAAATTTTTGCGATGAAAAGAAGCCCTTGTGCTATTCCGGATCATTATCAAATGACGAATCACCTAGAAATATTTGGCATTTCATCATCATATCATCCAAATTGGCCATGCAAACTTTGTACCTCAAATTCAAATTCAAATTTCGCGAGAGTGTTTTTACATCGTCAACATTTGTTTCGCGTCGTTTAATTTTAAAAACGAGTGGTGTATCATCAGCAAACAATACTATCCCGCTATTGTCCTTAGTAAGGTAAGGAAGGTCATTTATGTAAATGAGGAACAGAAAAGGTCCTAATATAGATCCCTGAGGAACCCCTATTCCCCTATTTTCACAAATGACCCGTTAGACCGTTTCCCGTTTACGTCTACTTGTTGAACTCTGTCACGTAAATACGAGGTCATTAAATCTAGAGTTACCCCCCGATGTCCATAATGGTGTAGGTTTCTGACGTTTTCTACGTTTTCCTCGTAGTGTAGACTGCCGATGATTACGTACCTTCTGACAATAATGGTCTCGTGCGGTGCAGGTGATGCTCCGCCTACAATACTGCACTTCGTGGAGGCGGGCTCGGCTCTAGTGGACGAGAAAGGCCATTTGCTGGTCTTCCCCGGCAGCACCGTGAGGCTGGCCTGCCTGTGGCCGCGCGACGGCACTCAACACACACCTGAATGGAACTGGAGCAACACTGTCAAGAACAATGTCGGTGAGTGCCCGTATTTTGGTGTGAAACGCCGCACCTTGGAACCTAATGTTTCTTTGTGAATTCTACCATAAACTTAAATTACTCTCGTCTCATCTCGTCGGTCTCGTTAGCCGGGCGTTCGCTGACGGCCGAGTTTTTCGTCTCATTTAACCTATTCCTCCCATAAAATCTAGCAGAAAAACAAAGTATTTAAAAGTTTATAAATTAAAAATACGGGTTTGTTTCAATAACTGACGTTTAATGTGGTAATAATCGCTCAAGAAGAGTTGCAATGAAATCAAGTTATGGGGAGCACGTCTCATTTAGCACAGTGGAGGGTTCAGAAGCCGATTATGCTCCTGTTCATAATCGATGAAAAAACTTTCGTATTCTATGTGCTGTTATTGAAAATATAATGTTATTAATTGTGATACATTAAAGTTTTTTGCATCGCTCAAAACATGATTCCGTACAAAACGATACGTGATCACGTACCACCAGATGAGATTGTAGATAAGGGCTAAGCACATGTTGTAGCACGCTGGACTGTTCTGTCATCTGATATCACTCGCGCACCGCTGCCGCAGGTTGGTCGACCAAGGAGGGAGAGAACAAGCTGCACTACTGCCTGTCCCTCAACCACGTCACCCAGCATCACAACGGCATCTACACGTGCACCACGCCCGCCGGCACCACCAACACGGCTAACGTTAAAGTTGTTAGTGAGTTTTTTATCTTCCTACACCCGCGGCGCACCCGGAACACACCCGCATTATGCTAATCCTTTTGAATAACAGTTTCGACAAATGGACTGGTAGTAGTTCACATTTGAACCTACCACAATCAACCTCTAATTTATTTAAATAAAATCGATCGATCGAAGAGATTATTTTTGGTTTTATGATTTGTCTTTACGAGGAAGTTAAAAGTAAAGTACGCTCGTTGAAATGGAAAATGAACGAGCATTTCTTTTTGTTATGACCGATGTAACAGTAACTGCGGAATGGTTGTTCCAGACATAGTGTGTCCACCCCGCAACTTTACTTCAGACCACATGCGGGCATTCTCGCAAGGCACACGCCTTGGTAGCACCATTAGTTTCAGCTGCCAACAGGGGTACCGCCTCAAAGGTGCCCCCGTTGTCAGTTGTAGGGCCGACGGTGAGTCTAAGACTTTATACGAGACCTTTATCTTCTTCTTCGTCTTCTTCTCTCTCTGGGATTATTTCCGCGCGTGAGCACTTGGCTTCGAACTTCAGTCGTTGTGTTTCGCTCCAGCCGCATCACGGTCTCGTTTCCGAAGACGGCGAGGTGTACGGTTGGGGATAACAGTTTGTTGGTCAATTGTTGTTGTTGATGTTGTCAGTGGGGTCGAGTAGCGTTGCGTTCCGCTGGTGGTGTGTACGATCCGTGTTTCCGCTGGGATCTAAGTCATCGCCATCATCGCCTGCCCAGCTCTTAGTGGTATTGCTCGACGTTCCCGAGGAAGTTCGTGCTTTGGTGCCTTTCCATGCCTGCTCGCTCGCTCGCAAGTGGCAGTGGTTGTTCTGATCTCTACAAGAGGGCCGCTATCTCGAAGCGGAAGTTGCTCGGCGTTTTCAACTTTGATTCACCAAGATGCGTAAAAAACTGTTGTGCCAACCCCATTCAGCGATGTATATCGCTTATACGAGTATTCGTATAAAGGCAAGATGGAGCAGCAACTTTGGCAATGGAGTTTATTGCTGGCTTCATATCATCAAACAATCATCAGACAGACAACACACACACTTCTAAAGGGCTTAAATTATTATCTCACTTGAAATAAATGTTATTCAAAATGAGGATATTTGAGTTAGTCTCCCTTTCATATTAACCTTGTTAAACGATTATTCTTGAATTTCACACGCCACACTCGAAACGCGGTTATCAATAGGAATATATTACTGTACAATACGAGTAGATGCTCTGTGGGCACGCGAGTGCTGCAAAACGCCGATTACACACAATATACATACAATACAATATAATGTAATATTATAGGAAAACAGCGTTCGCTATAAGTTCCTGGCTTCTGATGTACATCCTCGTTTAAAATAGTTATCTTTAATAAAGTATTTATGGCAATTATTTAAGATTTTATATGGACGCAGAAAGCGCCTGATAATTATGAATTTGAAGGCTCGGAAGGGAAGAGAGAGAATAAGGAAAAATGAGATTTAGATTTTTAAATCCTTTATTTTTATATTGAGTGACCGCTACAAACAGGATTGAGGAGTGAGACCGTCTTAGACTGCATCATAACTTACCGGCAGGTGAGATTGCCTTATTGGCTAACTTGTAGTGTGTATATATATATACAACGCAATGCGCGGATTCAGTGTGTCGACGAGCCATGACGCTGTAGTGCGTCAGCGATGTTTGCGATTCTTACGCAATCATCAAGCGTGCGGCCCCCAGGGAGCTCCAGTGAGTTCAATAGTATGCTAGAGATCAAGTTGGCTATAAGCTAGTTTTGTGTAGAATAAGGTTGTTTCTAGCTGTTAAGTACTAACGTAGGTTGAACTATTTTTTATTACTAACAAGATGGACGAATGCCCGTAATGAAGATTGATTATTATTAATGAATAGCACTGCAATATTACAGTTGTGTTGAGCTGACGTAACTGCATTCTGCTACAGGGAGGTGGTTCCCCGAAGAGCCCATATGCTTGCCGGTTGCGTGCCCCGAACTGCGTGATCCGGCTCCCCAGGTCGTCCTCCTCGAGTACAATGCCTCACTCGGCGGTCGGGCTATTTTTACTTGCGTGTGGGGTTACCGACTTATCGGTCAGCCGGGTCTTGAATGTGAATCAGATGGGCGCTGGTCGCATGCCGTTCCTACCTGCATCCGTGAGTAAATTACAGAATATTGTATATGAAATACTCGCCATCTTTTACACCGGGGTCTTGTGCCAAATAGCAAAAGTTATTATTGGGGCCGTTAACTATTCCAAAGCTGTTCTATCCGGGCCCCGGAATGCGGCTTAAAAATTGTGTCGAGCAACTAATTTATAGCCTCATGACATAATTTTTCTAGCTACGCTCTACCATTCTGTGGTTACGTAAAAACAATATTTATTAAACTTAGGTACCTACTTCAGAGGTCAGTTACAATTGCACTAATTGTTCTGAACTCTATTAATCAATACTTATCAGATGAAATACAGTTCTTATATTTGTATATTGCTGAGGACTAAGAACAATGTAATGCCTTGTTACGGTACCGAAGCCAAAGCAACAAAGATGGGCAAAAGTGGAATTAGACAGAGGCGTAGGTAATCACGCAAGACCTCTGTCTTTACCTAACACTAACTATTTTAACTAATGTATACTCGAATAAACGTTTAGATATCTAGGTACTTACCTGAATCACTTTATTTGGTTCCATTACATTTTTTATTGTTAATTGCTTGTTTTTTTTTTTATTATTTTAAATTCGTAAATGTCTGTTATAGTGGCGCGTGCAGATTTTGACCGGGGTATGCGGGCGATAAAATATCGAAAAAAATCTTTCTAACTGATAATTGGTCTTGTCCCTTATAATTACATAAAGTAAACGCTTACGTGTTGAAGTTTTCCGACAGCGTCGAACTGTCGAAAATTTCTTGTCCGCGGGTAGAGTATGCCCTGACTCTATGCATGTGTGAGTTGGGGCTGCTCGTCATCGTTGTGTGTATGTGTTGTTCGCAGCTATTTACTGCCCTGAACCACCAGAAGTAAAAGATATGGGAAAGCGATTGACAGTTGATACCTCTCCAAATAAAAAACACCAGGTAGGGGAATTGCTCGTTTACCATTGCAGTCCGGGGTATCAAATCGTCGGCGAGAGTTCGATCGTCTGCACAGAATCAGGATTTTGGTCTCACCCTCCACCCTTTTGCATGAAACCCTCGGAAGTTCTCAAGGCCGATACAATTTTTGTTGATAATACAACTTTTGTCAATTTCAATGAATAACTTTTTAAATTACCTGTACCATGGCTGACTAACCGTTCGACCCGGTGACGTAATAAACTGCACATTCTTACAAACATAGAGAGTGGCCGAATTATTGCCGGAGATAGAGAGCGCGTGCCTGTTCATTATCACTAGCTACTCGGCAACTATAACACTTTTGTACCTTCTATTATTTACCGTTCTATTATTTGCATTTCTGTATTACTTTCTGTGGCGTGCAATAAATGTGTCGTCATTCATTCATTCATTTACTCAATTTTGTTTTTAACTCAATTATTATAATATTATACAACAAGACGTACATATTAAGATATGCGTAGATATAATATATTACTACATATATTTGAAAGTTCTTCTTCACACTTGCCTTAGTTATATTCGCGCGCCCGAAGATAAAAGCACGGTAATAAAAGTGTATGAGCATTAAGTCAATTTGTGAATGGTTGCGTAGCCACGGCGCAAAAGCCGCGTGTCCTTATGATGACTAATGGGCCGATCGTCTTCATGGTCGCACTGTACTGACAATAATCATTTTTATATATATATATATACTTATAATATTATTAATATTGCGATGGCCATCGGTCGCTTAGTCTACGTTTATAAAAAAGTATGTACATAAATATTTATGAATTTTGTACACTAACTATTATTCTAAAAAAATCCTTCCTCTAAGTAGTTACAAATGTATGCTACGAAAACACTTTCCTTGTTTTAAATGAGACCACAAAAATCATTGCGCTGGTATTTTCTGGAAAATCTATTTTTAAATTTGTATAAATTTAATTAAGAAATTATTTTTATATATGCATTATTATACAAATTGTATTTAGTTAAGGCAGCGATCACATCTATCAGCATCGATGCGCGTTTAACCCAATGGTAAAGTGCGTACCTCAAAATAATATTCTTTTATATACAGTCTATCGTATTCTGCCAACTATTTTTCGTAAAGTTCGTAAAGACTGCGCTGTTAAAACGTAAGGGTGCACGTGCTAGGAGCAGGGGTCGCGATCGGTGCTGGCAAATGATGATAACTATAGCTATACCTATTTCTAAAAACGATTTCTGAGACTGTCTCTTCACGACTGATTATAATTATTTGGATATTTTCCATATAAGAAATATCTAATGAAGTTTATAGGAAATTTATTTTAATAAGTTTATATTGACGTTGATTAATATTACTAAAGTAGTATATATAATTGTTTTGCATGTCATATTATACTGCGGGATCGACGGGTCTCGAATCTGCACTATATACGAGTATTTGACTCTGAATGACGTGGCTCTAGGTGCCTCGATGTATTCGACCACGGTTCATTGACCCACCGGTGCCGTGTTTTTGACATGTTACTTTTATTTTAGTAATGTGTAATGCATTTCGCTTCATCGACCGCCTATGTCGCGCGCAATAATTGAACGAGTCGCAGTATGAGGGATACAAGATCTGTTCCGCAATGTTGGGCAGCGAGGAGTTTTTCTGCAACCAGCGGTTCTTCCAGCCAACCGTCCGCGACGCAGAATTGAAGAGAAATGCACTGCCTCATTATTAGTTATTAGATTTTGTATGATCGGTTCTTGTCAATTTAAAGCCGCGGATGATTGTCGTCTTATGAATAATATTAATGAATAATAATAATATTCAATCTATATCATGTTATATATCATCTTCATTATTATTTCTTGCGATGGCCTTCGCCAATCAGTATTTATTCATAGGTTCTCTTGTTAAATATATAAAGAATATGTAATGTAATCTATTTGCTCTCCTTCTGGTGATGTCAGGTAGGTGCAGAAGTGAATATAATATTGGAATGACACAGACAGAAATATAAAATCTTTAAAAAGTATTATAAATTTGAAATTTTGCTAAAAACATTTTGAATCTGTAATGTAATCTATTTGCCCTCCTTCTTGTGCTGTCAAGTAGGTGCAGAAGTGAAAATAATATTGCAATGATTAGACCTAAATATCAAATCTTTAAAAAATAATAAAAATTTTGAAATCTCGCTATAACATTTTGAATTACATGTAAGTTCTATTATATTTTAGTTAGGGTGGCTCTCTCCAAAAGTTACTTTAAAATAGTAAAATTTAAAAGGGTGCTTAATTTACGTGCAAATCTTTAAATGGATGCGCACATACAATGGAATTTTTCTTCTAAAGAGTACCTGCTGTTATTTTATTAATACACAAATTACTTCCGTTATCGTGTACATTTATGAATACTGTTGCAAATTACATAATGCACAGTAGGTACACAAAAACTTGTTGATTCAGTTAAATTTAAGCTTTTTCTTTAGAGAGCTGCCTTAAACTTAGGAATTTCACTAATAATTAGGTAAGTGCAGTGCGCATTTCCCATTTGCCACTGATAGATTTTAAGACGAAGCCGAAGAGGCGAGCCGAAAGGCATTTGTGTAATCTTCATTATATTCTAGAATACATATAATAATCAATTCTTCAATGATGCATGTTAGAAGCTATAGTTATTATAAGGAGAGTTATCTAAAATTATATTTAGTTTTTATTATTATATTATATTTTTAAGATGGTTTTTGGTATTACTATTAGGTTTAAGTGTCCTATGTTAATAATTTTTCTAGTTTATTTTCTTACATCTAATAATTGTTCAAAGTCTTGCGTTTATTAACCATTAACTAATGGTTTTTATAATAATTGTTCTATGAAATTACAATGAAGCCAACCTATCCTAATAAATTACATATACTATACTAATAAATTACAAGCAAGTAGACTGGCGTCTTTTATTTTAAAACAACTCCCGCATTTTAACCAACTTTTAAAGAGGCCGATTTTAAAGAATTCAAAAGAATTACACTGCATGGTCAATAAATATTTGTCAATTTTAAGAGAGATTAAATAAAAATTCAATCGTAAAAAGTCAGCAAATGACGTTTGTGGGATGCCTCTCAAGATCTATTTATATTAAACATGAGCTTGTAGAAGAGTCAAGTTTACAGTATGAAAGAATTCGTAAATGAGAAACAACTTTGGATATAAAATATTGCCCTTCATTTGGGGTTAATAAGTTTTAAGTGTCAATGTAAGATGGTTATGACAAAAATATTACTAACCTTTGCTGCAGACTTCTCAGACACGCGTTTAGAACCATCTTAACTTTAGTTTTAGTTTACGAATGGAGCTAAATCAACGCCTCAAAACCAACATGGTAAGTCAAAAGTGCCTTTTAAAGGATAGATACTTCTATTAATATTATAAATGTGAATGGAAGTTTGTTTGTTGCGCTAGAATAAATTCACCGATCATCAGAAAACTTAGTAAATATATTCTCGGCCATATTAGAAGTAGCATAGCATACTTTGTTTTGTTAAAAATATTTGTCATATTGGTTCATTTCTATTTCAATGATCTCTGATACTTATTGAATGGATTCAATGCGACAGAAGCTAGTATTTGAATATAGACTGTAGTAAAATGTTGTAGAAGCATTCCACCACAAGTAACCAGAAGAATTACAAAAAAAATCTAAAACGAATATATGTTCGTAACATAAACAAATAAAGTTGAAAAGAGCGGTTATAATATAATACACCCCACGATGGATGGACGGCTAGCTCTATTCGAGAGCTTGCGGATTAAATGCACCAAGCTGCAGTGCAGTCTTTGCAAGAAGTACTGTGTTTAAGATATGGAGGCATTTGTTATAAAATACGTTTCGCACAATTACAAATAACTTTTAATCAATGATGAATTATTGAACAAATTAAATTACTGACTACTAGAGTCAGTAATTTAACAGCATCGAATTGATAATTTTAAAGAAATACACCAATAAAATGACACCCTTCGTCCATTTTAAAAATAAAGTTTTCAGTGACTTCTTATCATCAAACATTACGTGAACTACAATGTACACATTACATGTTAAATTGTACTGAGATAATTAAATATTAAACGAATAGTAGTAGTAGCTTTGTTGTTTCCATAGTCTTTATGTGACGTTTGACTGTAATCTTTAAAAACGTAGAACCCAGAGCTAGTTAAAAAAAACGAGTTGCCCTGTATTGTCACTTGTCAGTAGAATGTCGGTAAAAAGAATGTGTATATAGCGATTAGTAAATATTGTTTATTTATGTTTTATTTTGTGGTTATTTCAAGCTTATTACGTCCTATATAAGCAAAAAATGCTAAATATGGGGTTTTCATACTTTTCTCAAGCACTTGTTTTAATTGCTATGTGTGAAGGTTACTTTTCCACCAGTGTTGGAGAAAACTTAGACATGTTGCCGCTGAAACTGCCAACAGTCGGAATATCGGTGCTCGTACGGAATAAAGCTCATACGCTCCCGTATTTTCTTTCGTCGCTATTACAACAGACTTATCCCAAGAAGCGCTTATATGTTAGGTTAGTACCAAATTCATTCTTTTTAGTTTTAGCCAGGATGAAACCGGATGCTTGTCTCAAGTTTTTTGTACACATATCGTTGCAACGTTGAAATTGATATCAGTTTTGTCTGGGAAGGGCATATCATCATTATGATCAACCCACTGCTGGTTCACTACAGAGCATGGGTCTCTTCCCAATAAGAGAAGGATTTATTGCGGATTCGCAGACTTCATACGCCTTTGAGCACATTATGGCGATGTCAGGCGTGCAGGTTTCCTCACGATATTTTAATTACTTAAAAAAGCACATAACTCTGAAAAGTTAGTGGTGCATACCCTGATTAGGAGTCAGACTTCCTAACCACTAAGCTATCACAGCTTCTATGAAAAAGGCAATTCTAGGGCAAATGTGAAGATATCTAATTTAGAAATTTCTAAATTCAAGTACACAGTGCTGCCAACTCTTTTTTTTTTTAATACACCACAAGTTAGTCCTTGACGGCATCTCACATGATGGTAAGTGATGATGCGGTCTAAGATGGTAGCGGACTAACCTGTTAGGGTATGGTAAACTTTTAAACTTCCCAATTGGTTTCTACACGACATCGTGCCAGAACGCTAAATCGCTTGGCGACACATCTTTGTCGGTAGGGTGGTAACTAGCCACGTCGAAGCCTCCCACCAGACAAAACTCTCTCTGTCTTATAGAGAGCAGAGAGAGTAATCAAAGGCACACAAACCCCCACAACCCATAGTCTTGCTCTACATTGCTCCCTATCCCTCTAACATCTTCCTTAAGGCATGGGGTTCTTTTTTTCATAACCATCTTACATTTAGTGTTACAGCACGATGCTGCATAGAATCCAATTAGGATAATGGGCTTACCATACCCCTAACAGGCTAGCCGTCTACCATCCTAGATTGCATCATCACCATCAGGTGAGATAGCCGTCAAGGTGTAACTTGTAGCATATAAAAAAAAAACATTGAGAGTGTGGATAAGTTGTGAAATGATACTGTACATAAAAGATAACAGAGTGTTGACACTGAGTTCCAGTATCATTAACCTATTCTGGCCTAAATGTAAGTGTACAGTGTAATATAAATATACGATAACCAATGTAGAGTTGAATTAGCAGTTACGGCCAATTAATTTACATTTCTTTTAATGTTGAGTCAGAAATGAAATATTTTGTTAGTAATTTATCTGACATATCATATTTGATAGTATATGTTTCAGAGGCAAACACTCAATTTTGTAACACAGCAATTTATCTAAATATATATATATATATATATATACTATATATATATATATATAGTTTAGTAGGCTGCACAAAATTAGTAACTCATTCAAAGGAAATTGTATTTTATTTTATAATAAATTACCTATTGATATCTTGGAGATGTCTATCAATAAGTTCAAAGTTTTTATAAAACGAAAGGATGTAGAAAAATCATATTACGATATTAAGGATTATATAAACGATAAAAAGCTTGGGTGTGAATTGCTCTATCTCCATAGGTACTATAGTTTGTTATTCATTATGTGAGATGGTGATAACGAAAAAAAGAAAAACCCCGGCTAAGTTTGTTGTGGGCTTCTTCTTAGACTGGGGCGCGTTTGGAACCCTCATAGCTTTAGTTTTAAGTTTACGAATATAGTTATCACCATGAAATAAGTACTATGTAAATTATTGACGCGTCAAAAGTGCCTTTTAAAGGACTATTTGAATAAAGATTATTTTGAATTTGAATTTGAATAATAGAAATATATATATATAGTAGAAACCTGGATATATGATTTGGACTATAGATATTTAGATAAATTGCTGTGTTACAAAATTGAGTGTTTGCCTCTGGGCCATGCTGTCTGTCCCAGTTGTTTTTGTTAACATGGTAAAAGCTAACCACCCACCCACATTGAAGCAGTGTGGTGGGTCTATCAAGCCCCCTTGCTTATGAGAGAGAAGCCCTGTGCCTTTCTGTAGAAAGTTAATAGGCTGATAGTGATGATTAAAAGGTAATTTTGCTCAAAAATATTACTTTACCACAGTTTGTACCAAGTAAGTTAGTATAATTAAGTGAAATTTCATGATTTTATTTTAATACGGAAATAGCATTCAATCCCATTTATTAGATTTATATGTTTGTTTTATTATAAAAGGTGATGAACATTACCAGAATAAATAAAATAACGAGTTACATTTGTTAGTCTTAAATATTCTTATTCGTGTTATATTCATAGTATCTCCTCAATAAATATTGTTTTGATTTTAAACAAATTAAAACATTACTGTCAAAGCAAATCAAAGAAATTTTTGTAAATCATGTAATGCATAATATACTATTAGCATCGAACTGTACCTATCAATAAAAAAAAAAAATCATTCAAACACAATTTTTATATTAAAGCTACTGGTTGGACCATTACAAATAATATCCCCTCCATTCATCCCTGGCACAGTTTTGATATACATAACATGTACAAAATTGAACAAACAAAAAAAATAACAACACCTACTTATCTTGCATATATTTATGCTGCATGTATTGATAATAGTTTAGAAGTGAAGGAAATGCTTATTTTACTGTTACATGTGTCGGTTTAATGACCCCATATTGTGACAAATGTGTTAAAAAAACAGTATGAACAATTCAAATTATATCTTAATCTTATTTATTGATGATCAACCCATTGCCAGCTCACTACAGAGTGCGGGTCTCCTCTCAATATGAGAAGGGTTTGGCCAAAGTCCACTATGCTGGCCATGTGTGGATTGGCAGACTTCGCACGCCTCTGAGAACATTAAGACCTCTAAGGCGTAGGTTTAGTGTAGGTTTTCTGACGATGTTTTCCTTGATATTTTAATTGTATAAAAATTCACATAACTTGTCAAAAGTTAGAGTTGCATGCCCAGGTTCTAACCTCCAACCTCTGATTAGGAGGCGGACTACTTAATTATTTATATTTAAAGGTAATTCCATTAATTACATGTGTCAATGTATGTACCATACATAAAGGGGTCCTGAGAGTTTAATCACCATTTACAGTAAGAAGAATTAGAATTCCTTGTTTGACTATTCAAACCTTAAGTTCAATCAGTATTTACTGCATATTTCAGATTCTACAGCGACCATACTTCTGATAATAGTTTGGAGATATTAGAACATTGGGTAGAGGAGTTTGGTTCACTATATCATGCCACAAACATAATATCAGATGAAACAGCCCCAACAATGTACAAGGATGAATCCACTACAGTGCTATGGAGCCAGAAGAGATTTGAGCATGTTATTGAATTGAGGGAAAATGCCCTTGAGTTTGCGAGAAGACAATGGGCAGATTATTTATTTGTAAGTATAGATACAAACAGACTTATTCAGATTTTTTAAATATATTTATTAGTTAACAGATTATCTCTGTCATCAGATTTTGATAACATGCCAAAAGATATAGACTTAGATTGAATGATAATATTAACGATTTTATAAACCCTTATATACTTTTCATATAAATGAGGGCAAATTCATTGTTCTCATATATTAATATACTCAATTTATAATATACAATTACACATAACATATAATATTGTTAATTCGAAAAACAACTCTGATTGCCTTACCCAGACAAATAACTTACTCCACTATTTGTCTTGGTTTGTATTTGTTGGTCTACTGAAGAGTATTGCCTTTTAATATACAGAGATAGTTCAACTTCTGGATTCAAATAGGAGGTAAACTATTTATAGGTTATTTTCTTATTTAAAATTTGTATTTTGCCTTATACTCAAAAAAAAAACATTTTAAGAAGATAGAGTTATATGCAAAAAGAGTCCATCATATTCTACAGCTTCCCGTGTATAAATATTTTAAAATATAATTGGAAATTTACTATTGATTTAAAAAATTACAAAGCTATGTAACAATAATTATAGATCATTCATTAAAAGTACAATCATTGTTATAATTCGAAATGTATATATATTAGTTTTATTATTGATAAAATTATTATGAGAAAAATAAATCTGGGCTGGTCACGTTTGCCGGAGAACCGACGGACGTTGGAGTCAGAAGGTCCTAGAGTGGAGACCACGCCGGTGTGTGGGCTGTCCTCCAGCCAGGTGGAGCGATGACCTCCGAAAGGTGGCAGGCATTGACTGGATGCGAAAGGCCGGATGCAGGATGAGTTGGCGCTGCTTCAAAAATGCCTATGTCCAAAATAATAACATTTTTTATTTCTATGCTCCTATTGGCCACATGCGGCGCAGCAGTGAGCGTCCATCGCTCGAGATGACGGTGGTGATTGAGTGTCACGTCACTTTACAGATGCTGGACGCGGACGTGTTTCTGACTGAGCGTGACGCGCTGCGGGTGCTGACGGAGCAGCGGCGCGCCGTGGTCGCTCCCATGCTGCGGTCTGAAGGGGCATACTCTAACTTTTGGTTAGAAGTTTCAACTATGTGATCTGCATGTATGTGGACGCTTTTATGCTTGCCGACAGTAACTAATGTAAGCAGTGGGATCTGCGACGTGGACTCTATCGTATTCTCCAGTCTTGGGAGAGTTTATGTTAGCTTTGGGTTAACATATGTATATGTTCCAACAACAAACAGAATGAAATGTACACTTTTTTCTTTAAATTTTGGTAAACAATTATAACCCATATTTGTTTACCATTATTTATCTTGGACATGCATTTGGTACATTTTCTTTGTAATAGATTGTTTACATACACTCCAAAAATGTAAAGTTTATGCTACAAATTGACGATTTTATATTATTTCCTAATTAAAGTAAATACATTTTACTTAAACTTTATAAATGAGCATTAAAATGATTTAAGGCTTTATATCAGTTTGATGGTAATCTACAACTTCTGCTTTTGAAATAATTACCGGGTAGATCCTCGCACAACCACACCATATCAGCAGTGTGGCGAGTAGGCTAGTATAGCTCTGCACAGACATATAGTACATTATATATTATATACTCTGCTGCTAAGATCCGTAACGTAATGCGATTTAACATAATATGCCTGCTTACTCACACAAACAAGTTTAGACTGACGTTAATTTGTTGTTTTATTTTTCTCGATGAATCTCTTTGCCAATAAAGCAGTGAAGTGATTAATTAACATATAAAATGTGCTTAATTACAACATATTTATAATAAACTTAAAGTTTTTCGTTTCGCTTAAAAACTATTCAAGATTCGACGGCTTTCTGTCCAATAACAAGGGTATCTAACATGCATGGGGAATCCCTATAAAGTTAATCTCACTGATAAATGTTTCTTACCATCTTAATTATTTATAGATAATCTTTTAAACTATTAATTTTAATGGTGTGCAAACAGTTGACATATACAATCAGATATAGTGCAAACAGATATATACAATCAGAGTGAAAGTGTTTAGGGTAGGCAATGTTTTATAGCAAGTATGCCATCGTTAAAATGGTTATGCCTATCAAAAGGTCAAGCCTCAAGCTGTAATGAATTAAAACACACAATAAAGTCATCTAGTAATTTATCATCAGTATTAGCATAATCATGATCAACCCATTACCGGCTCACTACAGAGCACGGGTCTCCTCTCAATATGAGAAGGGTTTGGCCATAGTCCACCACGCTGGCCATGTGCGGATTGGCAGACTTCACACGCCTTTGAGAACATTATGGAGAACTCTCAGGCGTGCAGGTTTCCTCACGATGTTTTCCTTCACTGTTGAAGCAAGTGATATTTTAATTTTTAAAAACGCACATAACTCCGAAAAGTTAGAGGTGCGTGCCCGGATTCGAACCGCCGACCTCTGATTAGGAGGCTGACGCCCTAACCACTAGACTATCACCGCTTCCATTTATTAGCATAAATAAATAAGTAACTGTACAGGAACGATGAAGAAATGGACAGCAATAAAAACTTAAATCTTTAATTCGTTTGTTTATTAATGTTGGGCGAAAGTCATGCTATCATATTAGCCAGTCTTACTAAAGATTGCAAAAACCTCACTTGGATATCTTAATCTGCCTAGTTATTTCAGGTCTAATTTTAGCTTGTTTGAATGATAAATAGAAGACTTTTCCTATTGGCAACCACCACTTGCATATTACAGCCTATTGCGCAATACAATTTCTGTAGGTAGTTACTGACCGGCCAACCGTTTCTTGTTTTATTATCAAGGGATTGAGGCTCCTTTAAAATTTTCCCCTTTGAAAACATTATGGAGATCTCTCAGGCATGCAGGTTTCCTCGATACGTTTCCCTTAACGATGAAAGCAAGTGATATAAATTTCGCCTACAATTTGACCATTTGCTCAAATTATAACCAATCAGGTGCGTTATTAATAATTTATTAATTAATATATTATTAATAACGCACTGATTATCCCTGAAAGTGTTTCAAATTCAAATCAAAATATGTTTTAGTCACGTAAACTCTATAGGTATTTGTTCTATTAATTAGATTTGTTAGGATGGAGATAAAACTTTTTATTTAATTATTTTTAATGGTTTGTACCCCATCTTGTGCATGCTATGTTCGCATCGAGAAGTCAATGTTGTAAAATTAAGATATTTTTGTATTCTAATGACTATGACTATACAATTGTTGACAGTTTTGCGAACTAATAAAAAAAAAAAAACTGTGTGGGTTCCAATCGTGCCCAGGTTCCAGAAGTTACCCTTAAAAAACCTTTCTAGGTTTCTTTTCTTATCAGCACTAACCTATCTATCTATTTATCACCGTTCTGCCTAATTCCAGGTGCGCAGTGAACGAAGAGTTCTCCTACGAGCGCTGCCAGGATTACTATTCTATTCTGGATCGGGACGAGGAGTTCGTGGGCTGCCACCGCGTGCCCATGGTGCACACCGCGGTTCTCGTCGCGCTGCGGAGCGAGGCTTCCGACGCGCTGACGTACGTGCCCAGCGCTGCGGACTACGTCGGGCCCGTGGACGACACGGTGGTGTTCGCGCGCACCGCCGCTTCCGTAGGCAAGTCATCATCATCATCAACCCATTGCCGGCTCACTACAGAGCACGGGTCTCCTCTCAGTAAGAGAAGGGGGCTTGGCCATAGTCTACCACGCTGGCCATGTAGACTTCACACGCCTTTGAGAACTTTATGGAGAAAGAACTCTCAGGCGTGCAGGTTTCCTCACGATGTTTTCCTTCACCGTTGAAGTGTGACATTTTAAATTTTAAAAACGCACATAACTCCGAAAAGTTAGAGGTGCGTGCCCGGATTCGGACCGCCGACCTCTGATTAGGAGGCTGACGCTCTAACCACTAGGCTATCACCGCTTCAAGGCAAGTATCCGAGGCAAACTGTTGCAGCCTCTCACATGTCAGAATTACTACACTGCTCAAAGTTGGCGGGTTTTTAATATACATCTTTTTATATTGCCGGCAAACGAGCAAGTACGTCACCTTATGTTATGACCTTGCCAGTACTATACTCCCACCAGACCAGACTTGAGTCAGGTACCGAACCCAGGACCACCAACTCTCTCCAATGTGTCGCGGCGCCACGGACGTTGTCATAGTTAAGAAACACCATATGAATTTAGGACGTAGCAATGTTAACGGAAATGCCACAAAAGTTATTTATTAATTAGAATTACGTCAGAGCTGTAAACACAGCTGAATGTAAAAGTGGTACTACATTTAGATACATAATTTACTAAAGAGAGCAAAATTATTTATTAATTAATTTATTTATTGGGAAGAAAGTACATTCGAATACAGTATATAAAAGATTAACCTTGCTAACTGCGTTAGTAAGAAATGAGTTGCAGTAAAGAGGCCTTCATTTCCGGGACACATTATTTTAAACAAAACAAAACAGTTCCAACAGTTAGTGCCTCATAGAAACTTAAAAACTTATCATGCAATTAATTAGAGTGTGCGTGCGTGCGTGCATGCGTTTTGCGTGCGTGCGTGTGTGGGCTATGTTTGTTTAAGGATAAATGGTATTTGGTAACTTAAAACGTCCCTTATGTACGCACGTGCCGGCTCCAGCCATGTCGTGATAAACTTTTAAGAAACTTATATGTCAACCGACTTCGTTAAAGGGGGAAACAACTATCATCAAAAGAATTATCTCTTTCCCAGGAGTCCCGCTTCACGTATGTAACACTCATGTATTCGGCTACGTGCCCAAACCGCCACAAAGCTCCAGTAAAGTCAAAAGCGAAATACTAGAGAGAGATAACCTCCTCAACGTGAAATTGCAAGCTATCGGACGCGGCACTCCTCTACCTCTCATACCACAGTTACAAAAATACGTGACCTACCCTCCGAAAGACACCCTGAATTGTAGTAAAATCTTTATGATTAATCTGGAGAGAAGAGTAGAGAGGAGAAAAATGATGGAGCTGAGTTTTCAAGAGTTGGGCTTGGATGTCGAATTGGTAAAAGCCGTCGATGCCAGGTAAGTGCACACTACCTTGTAATTGGATTGAGAAATTTATTTTATAATCGTGATCTACGTCTATCTAAACCAATCTTTGACCGATTTTAATTATTTATAATATCAAAAAGGTGTAAATATTTTCTCGCTGGTTTCACTTAAATAGGACGGATAATTGATCGCAGATGTTTTCCATAACTATTTTAAATCAAATCAGATTTAGAAAATTATTGACTAGTTTAGTCCATTTTTATTTTAAGGTGTCAAATCAAAAAAATGAGAGGAGATCCGTGCTCTGTAGTGTGCCGGCAATGGGTTGATCATGATGATGATGAATTATGTTGTAATGTATATTTAAAAAATTTATAAGTTTAAGTTATATATGCATTAAAAAATTAAAAAGCTACAATTGCTTCTACCCACAGCCATTTTTTGTTTTTAAAATTTTAAACGCTGTGTATATTATATATAAAGTTTAATATTTTAAAAACAAAAAATATCTGTAAGTAGAAAAAAATTTACATTTTTATATAATATAAATTGAAATTGTAATTTCGAATTGGAAATTTATTAAATATATTTCCGATATTTCCTCCAAGTATAGGTGAAACACTAATAAAATTTAAAATTATAAAAGCACTGTGCCATTTCATTCGAATGTGTTTCATTGTAATATAGGCCTTTGAATAGTACATTACAACTGTTATGTTTTCCATTAGATGACGCTACCTACAGTCGCTACAATATTGGTGAAAGGCCAGGTTGGTGAAAGGCCATTAATTATTATGTATAATTAATTTCGGTATGTGGACCGTTGCCTTAAAATAAAGTTTTATTTTAAGTCTACGAAAAGAATGAATCCACTTGCGTAACATATAAATTTGTTCGTTGGCCCGCACAAACGTGTACGTGTAAATCAGGGTTAAGTCATTAAACATATTAAATATCGAAATCAAGTAAAGGTTATACTTTTTACAGGCGTTGGCCTATTGCCCCCTTTCCTAATTACCTTCTGTATTGTTCCAGGGACCTTAATCAAGAGGATCTTCAAAGACTGAATGTGAAGTTGATGCCAGAGTACGAGGACCCTTACCATAAACGGTAAAGTTTTTAAAGCATTTCAAGTTTACGTTTTCAAGTTAATAGTTATTCGATCCTCTGGAGTTCAGAGATGTGGTTCAATCATGTTGTTTTTGGCAGAATCTTAAACGGCCGATAAGTTACTGGGAATGGAACTCGGTAAAATGTTAATCCCACGTAAAGTACCGTTTCACCTTATTCAGGCTTAGGGGGTTTTTCCAGCACGTTTCCGCTGCTTTCTAGGAGTTGTCCAAAGTTCCCTTTGGAGAAAAGGAGAATAGTAATATAGAGCTGGAAGCAGTCTAATATTTCGCAGGGATCTCATCTCGTGAAGATGTATGCTTCAGGGGAAACTAAGGGTACCTAGTTTAAAGCTATTTCAATGTGCTATACAAGGATTTCTATAACCTTTATACCACAAAAACGTTTACCTGTACTTGGAAGTGGAACAGCTATCTTTGTTTTACAGACCAATTAAAGCGGGCGAGATTGGCTGCTTCTTGAGCCACTATAGTATTTGGAAAGAGGTTAGTATTATTCCTGGTAACTATTGTTCTCAAATATCAGAAATGCTATGAAATCAATATCAACCCATTGCCGGCTTTAATTAAACTTAAAAATAAATAAATAATTTTTCATTGCTCATAGCAACAGGTATGTTGGCTAACAAATTATATCATTCGGTACTTAAGCTAACGTTGTAAGATTAACACACAAGCCTTACAAAATGCAATTAAATTTTTGTTATTCAATGGTACAATCTATTCAAATCAAATCAAATCAAATCAAAAAAACCTTTATTCATATAAACCTATTGCAGGGATCTATGAATAGTTCATATATATCACAATTTTATTCGTGAAGTGATGGTGATAACTACAACTTGAAACTAAAGCTAAGGGGGTTCAAATCGCGTCCAGGTCTGAGAAGAAGCCCACAACAAACTTAGCTTTTTTTGTTATCACCATCTCTCATAATCAATAATAAATCACAGAACCTATGGAGTTTTTTTTATCGTTTATATAATCGTTAATATCGTAATAAAATCTTATTTTATATCTTAATTTTTTTGTACAGATAGTGAGAAACGGTTACGAGTTATCGATGATTCTGGAAGACGACGTACGCTTCGCGCCCTTCTTCCGACTACGATTCAACGGAATCCTGAGGGAGGTCAGCGGGCACGACTACGACCTGCTGTGAGAATGCGCGTTTTTATGTTTATCTATATATATAAAAGCGAAAGGTCACTTACATACTTACATACATACTTACATATTGATTAAACACGAGATCTCAAAAACTATTGTACGTATAAAGCTATAATTTAGCAAGTAGGTAGTTGATAGTTAAGAGATGTCAGCTAAGAAAGGATATTTGGAAATTCCACCCCTAAGAGGGTAAAAGGGGGGTTGGAAGTTTGTGTGAAATTTCTTTGTTTTTAGAGTTAGAGACACAAAAATTTGCATTAAGATTAATAATAATAAATAAAAAACATGTACATCAATTTTTTTTTAAATATTACCTGTTAAGGGTGGTAAAATAGGGGATGATAGTTTTTGCTTATTTTTTTATTATGAAGTCTACAAGCTTGAAATTTTGAAAATAGGTTTCTTTTAGGGCTTAAGTATAAGGTTAAATTTTTTATTCATACAAATCTACCCCGAATGGGGTAACTATTTTACCCCATTCGGATTCGGGGTTGGAAGTTTGTATGAAAGTCCTATGTTTTTTTAATTTAGAACCACGAAAATCGGCAATTTGACATTTGCCTGTGCCTTTCTGAAGCAGGGCATTGGCCGCACGGGTAACTTCAATCTCAAGGGAAATCAGCAATTCTACGCAGACGAAGTCGCGTAGAACGGCTAGTACTAATGTATATGCGTCCACCCGACGGTAGGTGATGACCGTCGCCCGTCGACATTTGCCGCACCGGAGGATCCGGACGTGACGCCCGTTCGTCGTAACAGCTCCTTGTGTTACTACGACTTTCACAGCGTTATGTCATATTGAGTAATCTCTCTCTCCGGTCGTTCCTTCATTACTGAAGATCGTGGTCCTGGTGTCCTTGCAACCTCGTGCGGATTAATTTCCTCTTCCATCACCCGCTATTCCAGGTAATTTCTGCCACGCACCTGCAAATTGTGGAACCAGCTTCCATCTTCCGTGTTCCCTAATGGTTATAATATGGGGACCTTCAAAGGGCGAATAAACAAATTTCTCAAGGGCCAGCAACGCATTGGCGGTTCCTCTGGTGCTGCAAATGTTCATGGGCGGCGGTAATCACTTACCATCAGGTGACCCGCCTGCTCGTTTGCTCGTTATGTGTATAAAAAAAAAAATTGTTTCCACCGGCTTCTATCAGAGGCTAGTCTCGCAATTGTGTGAAATTTGCACTTAGAGTCCCTCAGCTGGTCTGTCCATTGGTTTTTTTGTTAACAATTCATAAATTGCTCGCTTAAATTTTGATAGTGGCAGATTTTTTTTACTATCTATATGATGTGATCAACCCACTACCGGCTCACTACAGAGCACGGGTCTCCTCTCAATATGAGAAGGGTTTGGCCATAGTCCACCACGCTGGCCATGTGCGGATTGGCAGACTTCACACGTCTTTGAGAACATTATGGAGAACTCTCAGGCGTGCAGGTTTCCTCACGATGTTTTCCTTCATCGTTGAAGCAAGTGATACTTTTGTTTTTTTTTTAAAACGCACATAACTCCTAAAAGTTAGAGGTGCGTGCCCGGATTCGAACCGCCGACCTCTGATTAGGAGGCCGACGCCCTAACCACTATCATCATATCAAGGCTATCACCGCTTGCACTTGCACTATCTATATATTATATACTTTTTTACTATTTTTAGTTTATGAAGTATGGTCACCCGTCACAGCCATACTATATACATATTTTGAACTGACAGCCAACCTTCTTGATGCCCAGAGTTTTTTGCTTATTACAGTTTAGTGACAGCTTTGCGTTTCGTTTGCACAGATACCTGGGAAGGAAGATCCTCCTGGACAGCGGCGAGCGGCCCGTGACTGCTCACACAACTAAACCGCTGTACTCGTACTGGACCCTCGGGTACCTGCTCACCTTGAGCGGAGCCCGGAAACTTCTGGCAGGAAACCCACTGCAGAACGTGCTGCCAGTGGACGAGTACCTGCCCATCATGTTCGATCAGCATCCCAAGTGAGTGGGCTATTCGGAGTCAAAGTTAACTTTACTTGAATATCACACACAACTATTTGTTTTAACTTAGCTTTGAGCATATATGTTCACAATTCACACATATGTCAAATATCTAGTCCCCTTAGGGGGTACATATACTACGCTCATTACACTCAGGGGATGTTCAATGGTGAGCGACCAAGTGTGAAAGCCGAACAGGAACGATAACTCAATCTCTCAAAAGATCAATCACGCAAAAACGGCTGGAAGGACTTGGATGAAATTTGGCACGCATGTAGCCTTTGACATGGAAAAGAACATGGGCTACCTTTTATCCCGATTCCTTAAGTAGTTCCCGAGGGAAAATTAAAAATCGTTTACGAGCTTTTGAAATTTGGTATGCATGTCACCTATGCTATGGAAAAGGACATGTATTTTCTATACCGATCTCTCAAGTAGTTCCCGTGGGAAGATTAAAAATAGAAACGGGTGCGCGGCGGTAATCACTTAACATCAGGTGGCCCGCTCCCCGTTGCCCGAGATGTAGTATAAAAAAGTCTCAATATTATTTATTGTTTACTTACATACTTCTTATAATGTTAAATATTATGTACAATATTAGGTAACTTACTTCACTTTATTTGTAACTATTGCAATCAATTATAACTTAAACTGCACGTTGTGTTGACTTCGAGACGATTTTACATATAATAAGCATGTTAATTATTATGTAACTACCGTATGGGTTACATAGCGTATGGCGATACCGTACCATATGGCGAGCGCTCTGTTACGAGTGACGGTGTACGGATAAACCTGATTGGGTTATTGTGACACCGTATAGTTATTTATTTATTTATTATTATTAGTCCACAAAACTGACTACAAGTGTATAAAATAGCCTTAATGCAGTCTTGAGATTAATAGATTTACACTTGAGTCTCCTGGATGTGGACCTGACATGTTTAAGGAGAGGGCACAAAATAACCATACAACATTAAACTAAGATTACAAACCAAAAAAAAAAAACAACAAAACAAAACAAAACAAAGGGTTAATAAAATTATTTACTAATAAGTTATTCAGTAATTTTATTCACCCAAGTGTACATAATTTCCTCTTAATGCTATGTATATTATCACAGAAGATATCTACATATTCTCTGTAATAATTTGCAAGAAATTGCATTCTATATAATGGACTATGTTGATCGAGATTGCTTTTGGCATGAGGCAAACAGAAAGTCTTGCGATTATGCAAGCGACTACAAACACGAGGTACAGCGAACTTTAAGCGTTCAAGTAAGTCGGGCGCATCAATTAGACCCTTGATAAGTTTCGCTAGAAAAATAATGTCCGTTATCTTTCTACGATCTTTAAGCGATTATTATAATGTAAATTTATTTATTATTATAATGTAAATTTTAAGATGTATGCTGTATTTAAATAAAATAAATAAATAACTGTAGTGCAAGTAAATGTAACAAATCACTAGTAAACCTATTAAATAAAATAAAATTAAATTTCGTATTGCACAGTGGTGCGTGGTAGTGACGCGCTCTCAGCAGTTTTTTTCATTTTATTTCAGTGATACATGGAAGGCCCACTTCCCCCGGCGCAACTTGAGGGCGCTGTCAGCGTCTCCGCTGCTGGTGCACCCCACGCACTACACGGGCATGCCCGGGTACTTGTCCGACACCGAGGACTCGTTCGTAGTGCGCGCGGACCTCGAGCCGATACGCACCGACCTGTGACACGCTTACCCATCCAGCCAATTGCGCGACAGGTGGCCGAACGTCTTCTTCATCAAACACATAATTTTAGCAGTTATTCATCCTACGACTTCCGGTCCAACTGTTAGGAAAGATAATGAATCCAGTGAGTTGTCATGTACCACGTGCTAGAACATGACGACCTCCGTGGGGCAGAGCGTGCACTGTCGCATTATAAAGTTGGAGGCCCTGTGTTAGTTTCCCGGCTCGAGTCTGGTCTGGTGGAAGGCTTCGGCTGTGGCTAGTTACCACCCTACCAACAAAGACGTGTCGCCAAGCGATTTAGCGTTACGGCTTTCGCGTAGAGAAAAATTGGGAGTATGGGTTTACCATACCCTTAACAGGTTAGTCCGCTACCACCCTAGACTTCAACATCACTTAACACCAGGTGAGATAGCTGTCAAGGGCTAACTTGTCGTGTTTTAAAAATTCATCCTACGACTTCCGGTCCGCCAACTGTTAGGCAAGTTAATGAATCCAGTAGTTGTAACGTACGTGACATGTGGGCATTTTAATAATGAGAATGAGGGAGAAATGAGAAAGATAAACATGTTTTAAATATCGGCTAGAAGCTGGCTCCAGTTAGCGGAGGTCCGTGTGATACAAAAAACCTTGAGCTTATAACCATAGTCTATACTGACCCACTACGGCAGCGGGTCTCCGAGCGGAGGGTCTGGCCGTAGTCCACCGCGCTGGCCAAGGTTTTAATTTAAATAAAAGTAAGACCTCCGTGGCGCACCGGACGACCTCCGTCGCCAAGCATAAAGTTGGAGGTCCTGGGTTCAATTCCCGGCTCAAGTTTGGTCTAGTGGGAGGCTTTGGCCGTGGCTAGTTACCACCCTCCCGACAATGACGTGTTGCCAAGCGATTTAGCGTTACGGCACGATGTCGCGTAGAAACCAATTAGGAGTGTGGGTTTTACTTACCCCTAAAAAGTTAGCCCGCTACCATCTTAGACTGCATCATCACTTACCATCAAGTGAGATTGCCAAGGGTTAACTTGTAGTGTATAAAAAAAAACTAGGCTCGCGGCCAAGGATCGACTTGATCGCACCGAAAGCTTATAAAATGAGCCACCGAATCTGTGCTTTAAAACCGACACAATTCTTCTAAAATCGTCCATCTTCTGTCACGATTATCACCGGCACGAAACAAATGTCATCAACTACTTCATCTTATTATTATTTAAAGCGTTAATATGTTTATGATAAGTGACGTAATGACATAAGAAGTTAAAATTCAAATTCAAATAATCTTTATTCAAATAGTCAAAGGCGCTTTTGACGCGTCAATAATTTACATAGTAGTGAATTGATGGTTATAACTACATTCGTGAACTTAAAACTAAAGCTATGAGGGTTCCAAACGCGCCCCGGTCTAAGAAGAAGCCCACAACAAACTTAGCCAGGCAAAGTTTATTGGATTATTTTATACTTGCTACTTGCAGCCCGGTGGACCATAAATCGTAGCTCGTAAACTTGTATTGCGTTGTCGCATTGTTTAAAGCCTGTCTAGCATTTGGCACCAAATATTACATTATCCAGCGAATGTGCGCTTATACTTTGTATCCTTAAGTTCCCACGGGAACGGGAATTAGTCACGGACCGAGCAATATGGAAATGTGCCTTGAATATAATAATAATATATATTGAATAAGATTAATGATAAACACGTATTCATAAAAAATATATAATTTGTTTATTAGTTCCTTATTTTTAACAATTACTTAATATAAGATTAGATTGTTCATAGTATGAAGTGTATGTGCCATTTTTGTTTGACTGGTTAAATTTTTTAATATTTAAGAACGCGCTGTAAAAATACGCGGTGTCAACCATACCTTACATTAGGTAAGGTATGGTTGCCACCATCATATATATAATCATGTTATCATATATATAATCTTTGCATTGTTTTTTTGCATGCTTATGGTATTGATCTAATTTAGTTTAATATTCGATCCCTATCTAAAATTTAGAAACATTGGATTAATTTTAGACACGGCTGTTAATATAGTTAATAGTTTTTGACATGATTTGACTCTCTTTTGGATTAAATTTCCACATGACTATAGAAGTTAACATGTAGAAATCGCCACGTTAGTACGTATCGTTCTATCGTACGGTTCCTTACCACTTTTATTTTATTAAGTGCTAGCCGCCATACTTTTTAAAATCATGTATAAAATCATGTATGGTAAGTAAGTACCATATTTTTTATTTTGTTAGTCGTAAAACACAACATTCTCCAGCTTTTAAACTGTATCAAGTTATTGTTAACTAAACAGGTTTACGAAGCACGGACCTACTTAATTAAGTTATTCTAAACGCTATACCAAAAATTTGTTATACTTGTTGCCATTTTATAGTGCCATCTATTTTATATTACTAATAAAAAAATGAAGAACATATCTAGTGTTTTTCAATTGTCATTTTTGAGCATTAAAATATCTCTTGCTGCACTTGAAGGAAAACATCGTGAGGAAACTTGATTGCTGAGAGTTCTCCATAATGTTCTGGAAGGCGTGTGAAGTCTGCCAATCCGCACAATGGCCAGCGTGGTGGACTATGGCCAAATCCTTCTCATATTGAGAGGAGACCCGTGCTCTTTAGTGAGCCGGCAATGGGTTGATCATGATAATGATGATAATCTAGTGTTTTAAATGTTTCCTTACATACTTTCATCTGTTACTCTACTCAAGAACTGACCCACGCGACACATCACCCGCTCGCGCTTTTGCTTCAATATATTAAGAAAAGCATTGACTAAAAAGATTTTCCGAATCCCTCCGTTCCAGATATTACGCTTACAAACAAAACACATATTTTATCATAAGTATTACAACTGCTCCACTGGACAGTGGGCAGAATTGGACGAATATATTATGCTACGAAATTACAATGAATTCTAGTACCAAATTACAATTCAATCGCCTAATATACAAACCGAACAAAGGGGGGACAATATTCCGCGCTGAACTGCTAGGCTTCTGATTCTTGATCCTTTGCGCAAAAATGTGCTAGGATTCTCTCAAAAGATAGGGTATGCGACCGCTGTGTAATGTCTCGTAAAGCAAAGGCGTTTTCGTTTTGGCAAACTGAAAATTGTGATTGTATGTAATGAAAATGTAATTCTATTTGCACACGGTACAACGGTAAGCTTTCCAAAGCTTACCGTTTTCAGCTATCTCGGCTGCGCTGCCCGGTCTTGATGTTTCTCCCAATAAGACTAATGTATAATTTACTACTATTTTATAATGTAATTAAAAATAGTACTCCTAGCAAATTCCTACTATTCTCCTACTACAGTTAACAAAAAACACAGGAACAACCATACGCAATATCATCGGCACAATTGCATCGGTGTCCTCTCATTCAACAAACGGATAAAGAGTTTTAATCCAATATGATGGTATTACGTTTCGGATTTATCTGCTCAGGTAAAGAACTACGCCTTGGAGGGAGGTGACAATAACTGCTTTCACCTTCTACGTAAACACAGTTTGTTGTGGATTTAGTAACCTCAAAGTAAAGGTATGTTGGCAGTAGAATGTGTATTAATAGCCATTATGTTTTATTTAGTAAATTTATTAAATAAGTATATAGTAAGTACGGCAATTTTTTGATATTTTCGAAATGTTGCCTTTTATACAAGACATACGAAACAGTTATCAACTTTGATACTTTGCACACCACAATGCTTTTTACTTTGGTAGGACGTGTCGTCAGTCGGAAACTTCACTGAAAACTTGTAACATTAAATAGTGCAACATGCCACTGTATTCCATTTTGCGTTTGATTCAAATGAAATGCCATCGTAGGCTCTTAAGGTAAATTTTGTATTAAAATCAATCACAGTTTCGAATCAGCTAACAACTGGTACATGAATTCGAGCACCGTTCGCGTGGGCCGCCCCGTCATCCCTCTGCGGAGATAGGGGAAGTCCAGCCCTTTGGTGTAGGCCACGTTGTACGTGTCGAAGTGTATCCACTCGCTGTCGCAGATGAACTGCTTGAGAAACGCGGCGCAGTTGGGCGAGTCCCCGTACCGGTCGCGCCCCGTGTTCGCCACGTCCGCGCTGTGGCAATCCTTTATCCGCTCCTCGTAGAACTTCCACAGGGGCATTCGCCAAATCCTGTCGCCCGTGTGCCCGCTAGCCGCCGCCGCGTAGCAGAACAGCTCCTCGGAGTTGGTGTAGCAACCGCAGGCTGCGCCGCCAAGCGTGTAGATCAACTCCTTGGACATCGTACCGATGTCGAGGATCAACTTAGGCCAGTAGTTCCTCGCGTATACTAAACTGTCTGCGATCAAAAGACGGCCTTCACGCGACGGTAGTCTTATGTGAACTGACTTGCCGAACGCGCTGGACACGACGTCCCCGAACTTGGGGCTCCGGCCGCTCGGCATCAACTCACACAGAGGCAAAATGCCGCGGATGTTGACGGGCAGCTTGAGGATTGCTGCCGCGCGGGTGATAGCGAGCACGCACGCGGCGCCCGCCATGTCCCCTTTCATGTACCGCAAGTCCTTCGGCGGCTTCAAGTCTAGGCTGCCGCTGTCGAATGTCACACCTTTGCCGATTAACACAATCGGTCGCGTGCACTCATCCGCCCCGAAGTAGCTGATCTCCACGTAAAGTGGCGGCTGCACCGACGACTTGCCGACAGTTACAAAGCCTTGCATTTCGTGGCTCGCCGCCCAGCCTTTCGTTTTGACCTCTACGTTGATGTCGAGCTCGCACAGCAGCTCCACCGCTATTTTAGCAAAGGACGTCGGATTCAACAAGTTCGCAGGCATCTCTTGGAGAAATCGAGCTAAATTTTGAGATTCTGCTTTCAGCGCACCTACATGCCAACCGTCGACATCGCAATCATTGTATAGTTCAAGTTTCGGTTTGACCACTAGTTGTGTGTTCTTCGGGCTTTTGTATTCTTGAAATTGCCAAGTCGAAAGCGTCGCGCCTTCTGCCGACGCTTCGGCGTCTCCGAACGATTCTACGTGTATCGTTGACGGCCTAAACTTCTGCAACGCCTCCGTGCCCAGCCCCGACGCTATTCGGATCGCTTCTTTGCTCTCGTCTAGCTGCTCCGTGGTATTGTACCTCAAGCACTCGGAGCCCAAACCGGCGACAGCCACGTAACCGAAGTAGCTGTCCAGGTCATAGAACACTCTGTACTCTCCGAGTCGTGGTATCGGTGTTAATTTCAACTGGCTCCAAAGTTTCCCTCCGCATTCTTTGTCGTATTTCTGCGCGCTCGCCGTCAGTATGGCGCCTTCGCCTTTGGCGTGCTCGTTGTAATACACGCCAAGCACGAGCCCCTTGTCCCGCTGCGCGCACCGAGTGGGATCCCGCACGCGCCTCCGGGGGCCGACGGCGACACAGTCCGAAGCAGGAATTTTAAACTGCGATATAAATCTCACGCACTGAGCTCCGCGTCGATAGTATAATAACATAATTTATTGGTATACAATAAAGACTATTAATTTTGTAAGAAATGACTTTCAGATATATATTTTTTTGTAAAGGTTTAGAAACCGCGTCGCCTACTAGATATCGGATAAAATTACACATACAATTTTAATTGCAATTTCTTAAAACATATAAAAACTTTATATTATTTAACAACATAAATCACAATATCGCACAACACACAAAGTTCACATGACAACCAAATAATCACACAATCTATCGGGAATAATTAAGAAGTCTTCTTTTTAAGCCACTGGGGTGTGTGGCGACCGATCCATTCGGGTATATTTCTAAAAATAGTCTCTTGGAGCTGGCGGTAAATAATGAGTATTAGGAATGGTATCGCTAATCTCTCGTCCTTGAAGAAGTACACCCAGAAAGCGAGCAGCAGCAAGCACACGTCGACCGTGTAGTCGATGGCGGTGCGGACGTTCACTTTCGCTCTTTCTTCTAATTCTTTGTAGTCTATAGGTATAACTATGGTGGCTCGTTCCGTTGTTTTTAGAAGTACACGCGTGTCCTCAGATTTAACTGGAGGTTTGGTGTTCTTCTTCTGTACGGCCAAGTTAGATATCTGTTGGTTAGCTTTACTTTCCGTCTTGATAACTTGTTCTTGTTTCGGCGGGATTTGTCGTTCTTTAGATAATATTCTTTTCTTTTTAACAGAATTAACTTTATTTTCTGTCCCTTTTTTGACAGCTTTTTTCTTTGGTTGTATTGATGATTCTGGCTGTAGTGTATTTGTCATATTATTGTCGGTTTTTATATCTTCACCGGTCTGTTGTTCCGCAACTTGTTTTAGATCCTCTGTATTTAGATAAATAGGGGTTGTCGGCCGTTTCGGAGTTCCGTATTCTTTGACGATGTTGCCGTAGTAGTCGATAACTGTTCTCCCTTCGTCACCGTACTTGTCATCTATCGTTTCAACATTCTTTATCGATTTGTCTTCTTTTGCTTGTGTCGGCGATGTCGTAGATTTATCGGTGTCTTTTTTGTTGAGAATTTTTGGGAAACTAAAAGGTTTTTGTTTAGTAATTTTCTTAAATAAAGTCATTTTATCATCTTTTTTCTGTTTATCTTCGAGCTTCTCTTGTTTCTTGTTTGAATAGAGTTTTTTGTCGTTATGAAGTGTACGTACAGGTACTGTAGGTACGGGGATAGGCGGAATTGTTTTCTTTAAAATCGGTTTGGGTATGAAATTGGGGTCGAGTACAGGTAAAGGTTTCACGGGTTCTCTTTCTTGTTCATCTTCCTCTTCTTCGTCTATAGTTTCGTTCACTGGCTGCGGGAGAGCCGTTTTGTTCCTCGGATGGTAAGTTTCCTCTTCCTCGGCTAGCTGACTTTCCCTGCTAACATCCTCAGTGAGACTGTCTCCCTCATCTTCGTCCGTGTAGTCGCCATCAGTGGACACCGTACTCGCGGTATAATCCTCATCGAAAGACATTTGCTGCCACTTATCTGAATTGTCAGAGTTTTGTCTTGGTGCTATGTTATTTCTTCTGTTTTCTTCTAAAGAGTCAGATTTTATGAGAATTTCTGGAGTTTGCAATTTTTGTATACTCATATTCATTTCTGTTGTTTGTGGTTTCTGGTCGATGGTTTGGTTTTCGTCGACGCTGTTATACGGAATGTGGTTGGGTTCGCGTTGAGGAGTTTTTTCGTCTCTTTGTTTTTGTTCTTCTTGCCCCTCTTTCAAGGCAACAGCTTTGTAGAAACGGGCCATCGCCCGCTCATGGAGAAGTTCTGTCGAGGAGACGGCGTTTCGCAGGGCTTTGAAGGGCAAAACGCACCGGGAGCTGAGTTCTGGGGCTGACAGCGATATAGGCGGTGGTGAAAGCGCGTCTTCTAAATCCAATTGAAAGGACTTCCTTTTCTCTGAAAAACAAAATGGATAATTTAAATAATATATAAAACATATAGAATAAGTTACATTAAATTCAAATTCAAAATAATCTTTATTCAAATAGTCCTTAAAAAGGCACTTTTGACGCGTCAATAATTTACACAGTAGTTATTTCATGGTGATAACTATATTCGTAAACTTAAAACTAAAGCTATGAGGGTTCCAAACGCGCCCCGGTCTAAGAAGAAGCCCACAACAAACTTAGCCGGGGTTTTTCTTTTTTTTCGTTATCACCATCTCACATAATGAATAAAATTAATAATAAACTATAGTACCTATGGAGATAGAGCAATTCACACCCAAGCTTTTTTATCGTTTATATAATCCTTAATATCATAATATGATTTTTCTACAAGCTTTCGTTTTATAAAAACTTTGAACTTATTGATAGACATCTCCAAGATATCAATAGGTAATTTGTTATAGAATAAAATACAATTTCCTTTGAATGAGTTACTAATTTTGTGCAGCCTACTAAACGGTACTACAAGCTTACTTTTACTTCTAATGTTCAGTGCGTTACAGTCCATTTTTTTCTTGAATTTATCAATATTTTTATGAACATACATTAAATTTTCATATATATATTGGCTATGCACTGTCATTATTTTATAATCTTTAAATCTATCTCTTAATGACTCTCTGGGACCTAATTTATATATCGCACGAACAGCCCTCTTCTGCAAAACGAATATAGTGTCTATATCAGCAGCATTACCCCATAATAAAATACCATATGACATAATGCTGTGAAAGTAGCTAAAATATACAAGTCTAGCAGTCTCTATATCCGTCAAATGACGGATCTTTTTTACCGCGTAAGCAGCAGAGCTAAGTCTGTGCGATAAATTATTTATATGTGGACCCCATTGAAGTTTAGCGTCTAACGTTATGCCTAAGAATGTAGCCGTATTTACCAGATCCAATTCCTCATTATTAAGTAGCACACTGGTTTTCACCTGTTTAACATTGGGCAACGTGAATTTAATACACTTTGTTTTCTTCCCATTAAGTGCTAAGTTATTAGCCTCAAACCAATGTACTACTTTCGCGAGAGAGTTGTTTACCTCGTCAACATTTGTTTCACGTCGTTTAATTTTAAAAACGAGTGATGTATCATCAGCAAACAATACTATCCCGCTATTGTCCTTAGTAAGGTAAGGAAGGTCATTTATGTAAATGAGGAACAGAAAAGGTCCTAATATAGATCCCTGAGGAACCCCTATTTTCACAAATGACCCGTTAGACCGTTTCCCGTTTACGTCTACTTGTTGAACTCTGTCACGTAAATACGAGGTCATTAAATCTAGAGTTACCCCCCGAAGTCCATAATGGTGTAGTTTTCTGACTAATGTTTCATGCTCAACACAATCGAAAGCCTTGGACAAATCACAAAAAACACCAAGTGCGTCACGTGACTCCTCCCAGGCTTTAAATATATTGTGTATTAACTCAACACCAGCGTCGGTTGTTGAGCGACCCCGTGTAAAACCAAATTGTTTGGCGTGTAATAAATTGTTTCTATTAAAATGATTAATTAATTGCGTTAAAATAAGTTTTTCAAAGATTTTACTGAAAGTAGGTAGTACTGATACCGGTCTAAAGTTAGTGGGGTCAGTAGTACTACCAGATTTGAATAACGGAATTAACTTGCTATGTTTCATTAAGTCAGGGAACACACCACAGTCAATGCAATTGTTAAAAATAAAAGCTAGGTCGGGTGCAACAATATCAATCAATGACCTTATAACATTAACGGAAATGCCCCACAAGTCATTTGTTTTCTTAATATTTATTAATCGGAAGGCCTTAATAACGTCTGAGCTACTAACATGTCTGAATTTAAGAGCGTTATTACATTCTGGCACATTATCCTTCAACAAACAGAGAGCAGTATCAGGTGAAGAGTTTAATGATCTTGTAGTGGAGACAGGAACGTCGGTAAAGAAGGTTTCAAAAGCAGTTGCAACCTCAAAATCCGACGTGATAGATTTGTTACCTATATCAAGTTTAAAGTTATTACTTTTTGGTTTTATTCTTCCTGTTTCCTCATTAATTATTTTCCAGGTTGCTTTAATTACATTATTGCTATTTTTTATTTTATTCTGTATATATTGCGATTTCGCCAAAATGCAATCGCGTTTAAAATTCTTGGAAAATAATTTTACATAATTTTTAAACTCATCACTCGTATTATATTTTCGTTCCGCATACATTTCATATAAAGTTTGCCTATTTTTATGTAGTTCACTTGTAGCCCACTCACTAAAAACCAATGTATCAGCAACCATGACAGACTTTTTAGTAAATATAGAATTAAATATCATATTAAACTTACCAAAAAAAGTATTATACATTTCATTAGGACCAATTGTAGATGATAAGAATGGAAGGTCTCTAACTAAGCTTGTTCTTATTCTCTCTATTCGTCCTGACGTTACTGGCACATAAGTTATTTTATGTTTAGACAATTTTTTTTCCCCATTTTTGAAACAAATGAATTGACCACAGTGATCAGAATCTAATTTATTAATTATATTTTTACTGATGGGGTTTATATTTGTATATATATTGTCTAAGCATGTGGCACTACTGGCAGTTATTCTAGTAGGCTCCATAAACATATTCAACAAATTGTATGATCTAAATAGATTTATTAACTTGTAACTTGAAGAGTTACTTTCCAGAATGTTCACATTAAAATCTCCGCACACAATCAACTTTTTATTTGATTTAGATATTTTATAAAGTACCTCATCCATTACCTTTTCAAAAAGTTCAAAGTTTGATAAGGGTGGTCTATATACAGTTACAACAATAAATTGCTCTAATTCAACTGAGGCCAGTTCAATTGTTCGTTCAACAGAAAGGCTCACAATATCAGTTCGGTTTTTAAATTTTAAATTTTTATTTAATAGAATTAATGAGCCACCATGTATTGCAGTAACTCTGGTAAACGAACTACCAACCTGGTGGTTACCAAAATTAAACAAGTATTCATGAGTTTTTAACCAATGTTCAGTTATACATAAAACATGAATATGAAAATGATTTAAAAACAATTCAATCTCTAAAATCATTAGAATGTCCAGACCAGGTATAAATCTTAATTATTAGTAATTCGCCATTGACCACATATTAAATAAACAAATAATAAGATATTTTTTAAGCTCGCATTGGCATTATTTGGTGGTTGTAAACAAACACATCATTTACTTTGGGTTTGAACACGTGAGTTTTTTGGTTTCAACCTCGTGAATCATCGCTGAACATGCTTATCTCTAGACCAACGAGGCAGTTCAAATGCTTATAATTTTTTTCAGCATTCATCATCATCATCATTAACAACCGATTGACGTCCACTGCTGGACATAGGTCTTTTGTAGGGAGTTCCAATGCTCACGGTCTTTTCAGCATTATTTTGGCGCATTCATTAGTTTTTCTCTACGCGTCTTATTTAGCGTTTCGTACGCTACCAGTAAAGCTATAGGACCTGATTACTAAGACATTTTTTTTCATCTGTCTGTAGCGGCAGGTTAAGGACAGTAAGTAGCATCACGCGAGGTCCTGGGATCGATATCGGAACGAGTCAAAAGTTTTTAGGTGTTGATTGTTATTGTCAATAAATTCTCCGACCAGCTCACGGATACGAGTACGTTAAAGCTAGGTGCCTGTTATTTATTCGCAGGTGATAGTGAGTCGACCTACTTCCCACTTTCCAGTGCAGAGAAAACATTGATGATGATGATGAAGGTGATACATTCAAAAATTATAGACGCATTTCAAATCAAATCAAAAATAGCTTTATTAACATAAACCTATTATTTCTATTCGTGAAGTGATGGTGATAACTACACTTGACAACTTAAAACTAAAGCTAAGAGGGTTCAAATCGCGCTTAGGTCTAAGAAGAAATCCACAAAAAACTTAGCCGGGGTTCGTTTTTGTTATCACCATCTCACGTAATCAATAATAAATTATAGTACCAAACCCTTTGAGGTGGTATAAAAAATGCCAATGATAATATTGTTATTGTGCGCAAGCATAAAAATAGATTGTGATCCACGTAGGTCGCACGACTTTGAATTCGGAGTGACTGTGATTTCTAAAGCCACGACACACTAATAACTAAACACGCTGCAAATAGTCTCGCGAGTAGTCGACTGCCACATAATTGGCATACCATAAAATTGATAGATATTTAAAGGGAGTCCATAATAAGAAGCTAGGTTACTAATGCTCTAAATGGGAATGCATCTGTCTGTTTGTTTGTTACCAATACACTTGTAGCTGAACCGATCTTAAAGATAGGCTGAGAGATTTTATTTATCCACTACATATTAGCCCTTGACGGCAATCTCACTTGGTGTAAGTGATGATGCAGTCTAAGATGGTAACGGGCTAACTTGTTAGGAGTATGGTAAACCAATACACCTAATGAGTTTCTACGTGACATCGTGCGCGTGCTAAACCGCGACACGGTGTCGGTAGGTTGGTAACTAGCCAAGGCCGAAGCCTCCCACCAGACAAGACTCGAGCCGGGAATCGAACCTAGCACTTCGATTTTAAAATGTGACAGCGCATGCCCTGCGCCACGGAGGTTGCTTCGCGAAGACACGGCCTTACGAATTTAGGGTTAAAACATTCGCCCAAGGAATTGTCGAAACTTATAAGCCTACTTAATGGTTTAATAGATGAGTACTTTATATAAATATAAATAAAGGAGGATGTCCGAGCTTAGCACACCACGCTGCTACAGCGCCGGTTGGTGGCGTCTATAAAATACGTTTCCGCCCTTACGATGATTGTGAGTTGAGTGCGAAGGAATTTGATCAGCTTGCCAATAATCAATTAGTAACATAGCTGCTAAGTTTCCTACAACATGCTCTGTCAGAGAACTACTAAAATTACTCTCGTTACACAAGTATCTTTTCTTAAATAAAACACTTATGTCTGCCTATTTACTTAATATCCCTTATAATTTGGCTCCTTACAGATTTAGGTTATTATGAGCTTTAATTTTAAGCTTGTAGAAAAATCATATTACGATATTAAGGATTATATAAACGATAAAAAAGCTTGGGTGTGAATTGCTCTATCTCCATAGGTACTATAGTTTATTATTAATTTTATTCATTATGTGAGATGGTGATAACGAAAAAAAAGAAAAACCCCGGCTAAGTTTGTTGTGGGCTTCTTAGACCAGGGCGCGTTTGGAACCCTCATAGCTTAAGTTTTAAGTTTACGAATATAGTTATCACCATGAAATAACTACTATGTAAATTATTGACGCGTCAAAAGTGCCTTTTTAAGGACTATTTGAATAAAGATTATTTTGAATTTGAATTTGAATTTATAGGATATGTGGTTGGCACCAACACCTCTAACATCGACGAGAGATTTTGAAGCCAGTTCTTTGCGAGTGAATTTGGCAACGTTTGCGCAACTCCGAAATACGTGTAGGTACGTAAACCTACCTCTCAACACAGCGTTATATGTTTTATGCTATTTAGAATTGATTGAAAAAAAGAAAAATATATACTTCCCTTTTATTTTTGTTGAAGGTAGTTAAAATACTATTTAACATACTAATTCTTACGTAAATGTTTGGGATAAAAACAATGTTAAGATATAAAATGAATAATTGGGGAGTACATATTTACGAAATATTAAAATGTAGTGGCATAAAATACAGAGTTTGGAGTTGCCTTAAAGGTTTGCGCCCATGGTCTCTTAAAAACTCTGGGAGGGACCACTCGGTATAAACGATCGCTTAGAGCTCGTTAGTGAACCACTTTAGTATTGCATAAGATAAGCACGTCATTATTGGCTCAGTTATTTAAATATATATGACTGAAAATTAATCTTCATACCTCGCTCTTAACTGGATGAATTAATTGAAAACAAGTAAGTAGGTACGTACCAAGGCGTTTTTTTTAATTACCGACAATAAATATCTTTTGCAGCGTCCCAAGAGAACTTAAACCTTTGAAGATCTAAGAACCTGACCTAGGGTTATATCTAACACAAAAGATCGGTTCAATAGGTACCTGCTCGTAAATACTTTCGCAGTTAAAAGCTCTAAAATAATAAAACACGATGGCAACGGCCTCTGTTTAATCGCTGAAGCAATAATAAGCATCCCAAAGAACATAGTTAAAGATAGCCAATGCCTTACATCACATCATATGCGGGACTGCACTGATGCTCTTCATGCACATAAAGACATACTGGTAGAACAGCATCAACCCAATAGGGTACAATTTTACCAACAAGTTGCCAGCTGACCGACCTCATGCAAAACGCATAGGTGTTTAAGAAGTTACTGAATTTTTTTAAACCATAACATTTTGTTATGATTTTAGAAACGTCCATTTAGTTGAAACGTTACGAAAATAGGAAATCTAATTCATATAAATTTAACATATATAAATTTAAATCCTTGGAGGCTCTAGTTAAAAGAAGGATTTGAAACATAAATGAACATTACGAGAACTACACACAAATATATGTTATTCCGGCCTGTGCAATCGCATTGCTATCAGTTATGATTTCGCTTTCAAAATTACAAAGATGTCGCTGTCCCTTTCTTATAAAAAAGGTGCAGCCGTGACTAGCTGTGAGGATATCTGTTAATGTTCCGTTCCCAGGACTTTTCTTGTTTTTTCAATATTCCTTTAATTTTGCGTAACACAAACACAGAGACACAGTTTTGACAGAAACCAAATTATCAAATAAAATATAGGAAATAGCTTGTTAATCAAAAGAAATGTTTCCTTACCGGCCTTGTCGCCTGGCTTGGCGTCCGGGTACAGCACCAGCATGAACTCGTTGCTGGTGCCCTCAGCGGGCGCTGCGTTCCGCTTCTGTTTGCGCAGCGGCACCGGCGACGACGAGGACGCCGGTGGCGCGCGGCCTCCTGGCGAAGGCGGCGCGGAGGCGCGCTTGCGACGCGGCGCCGGCGACACGGGCCGCGCCTCGCCCTCCTGCTGCGTCAGCGCTTCGTTGATGATGCGCGACTCCACCGCCAGGAAGTCCATGTCCACCGGCTCGCCCGGGATGCGCACCGACGCCGACTCCGCGCTCGGCGCGCTCATCCCGTACGGGCTCTCCGCCTTCACGCGGAACCGGTAGTCGCTGCCCTCGATGAGGTCGAACAGTGTGACGCTCGTCTGGCGGCTCGTGGTCGCCTTCAGCCACACGTTCCAGCCGCTGCGGTAGTACTCCACCACGTAGTTGCCGACGCGGCAGCCGCCGTCGTCGTCCGGCGGCTGCCACGCCAGCGTCACCGACTTGTCCACCTGCCGCGCCACCGCCACGCTGCGCGGCGGCTCGGGCGGCGCCGTCACCGTGACGAGGAAGGCGGCCGCGTCCTCGCCGATGTCGTTCCGCGCGCTCACCTGGTACTCGCCGCGGTCGCCGCGCTGCGCCGACGTGATCTTCAACACGGACGCGGTGGGCGAGTTCGTGATCTGCACGCGGCCGTCGGAGCGGAGCGCGCGGCCGTCGTGGCGCCACTCGACGGCCGGCGCCGGCTTGCCGACCACGGTGGTCTTGAGCACGACGGTCTCGTTGACCTCGTACAGCAGCCCGTCCTCGTACTGGCGCGGGAAGCGCAGCTTGGGCGCGGCCTGCAGGGTGAGGCGCGCGCGACTGACGGCGTGGCCGGCGCGGTTCGTGGCGGTGCACTTGATCTCGCCCTCGTCGCTCGCCAGCGTTTGGTGGAACGCCAGCACGCTGGTCGCGTCCGTGGTGGTGATGGCGGTTCGCCGGCTGCTGAAGATCTCGTAGTCGTCTTTGAACCAGGCGATCGCGGGCGGCGGTACGCCCGAGAACTCCACGCGGAACTCCGTCTTGTCGTTCTCCAGCGCCGTGACGTCCTGGAGGCGGCGCAGGAAGTCGGGCGCGCGGTGCAGCGCGCGCTCGGCGCCCACGGTCAGCACGTCGGACAGCTCGCTGTAGTCGGAGCGGCCCGCGGCGTTGAGCGCGGCCACGCGGAACTGGTAGCGGTGCGGCGGCTGCAGGCCCGACAGCAGCAGCTCGGGCCGCTGCACGACGGGCGGCGCCGTGCGCACCCACTCGGCCGCGCCCAGGCGGTTGCACTCCACCTGGTAGCCGCGCAGCTGCGCGCCGCCGTCGTGCGCCGGCGGCGCCCAGCGCAGCGTGATGGCGTTGGGCTCCTCCTCCGACAGGATCGGGATGACGTCCGGCTTGCCCGGCGCCGCCGGCCGACCTGCAACCGCGCAACGCACACCCGTCAGCGAGGACGAACATCGTCATGACATGGGTTCGGGGGGAAGGCAGAGGTCGCTGTGTGTGGTGGAGTGTCAGTATGAGTGGAGCGGCGCACGAGGCGCGGCGCTGCGGGGCGCTGGCCGCAGCGCGCGCGTCTCGTATTAATAGCCGCCGGGCTGTGCGGGGGGCGCGCTGGGGCGGGCTGGTGGGCATAGTCACCTGCGGTTTTCCAGTGCACATTCTTCCTGGAGCGGTGCGCGGAGGCGGCGGAGTGGTGGTTGCCCATGGCGGCGCCGACGCGCGCCACAACACTGAGCGGGCGCAGCGGGCCGCGCTAGGCCTGCGCCGCTGCACATATCGATTGGAAACATTCCCATTCCCGAAATCGCATGACTATCGCGTTTACTTCGCGCAGCTGTTGAATATGTAGGAATATGAAGTAAGGTTTCGTTAAAACTTCCTTAAATCGTATGCAAGACGTAGATTCATTGTATCTGGGCTCATTCGATCTGAAATCGCAGCGGTGTACAGTAATCTCCGCCTGTACTACCCACTTGTACAGTTTAGAAGTGGTAAACAGAATTTGAAAAGCAAGGTTAAAGTAAATTATGAGCTAGCCTAAAAATGCGACTTGGTTTATTACGGTGTAAACACTGGTAAACTGGCATGCATATCTAAAAAGTACGAGGGTGTTGTTGCAAATTCACATTACTTGGTAGGATATGCTCGTCCCTAACTAGTATTATTTGCAATGATATCATATATTTTGTGACAACACGAAAGACAATATTTTCTGGATTATTTTCGTTGTCTGAGTGTTTAGTTTACAATATAATGGGTTGCCAAGTGCTGATACAGAATTTAAATTCAGGGAGTAAGAATTATTGCAATAAATCCATTATTAAAGCCAAACACGATTTGATTTTGTAAACAAACCTCACTAGTTTGTAGTATTAACTGATTAATTGGTCTATATATGTGTTCAACTATAATTTCTTACAAAAATAATGCCTAGATCAATCATGTAAAATAATTGAGCCATATGCTTAACCAGGGTTTACTATTAATTGACAAGAAAAAAATGGCATGCGTTGCCTTTTAAATTTTATAATTTGAAAATTGTTTACCTTTGAGAGGTAATTTATTTTTACAGACCAGTCCAAACTTTTTTTTAAGTTCGTTAAAGAGAAGCAAATGAGAATCATAATTTCATCAGACCTTGATTTAATATGATACTTTAAAAATCTTTGATTCATCAGCAAATAACATCAAATTGGAACATTCATATAGTAACACACATCAATGATAAATAATTTAAAAAAAATTGGCCCGCAATGAAACCCCTGTGGGATGCCAGTTGTACCTGAACAGATCTCATTTTTTGCTGTTGCGTGATTTGTGTTTTTATTAGAATAGTAACAGTTAGTGTAATAAACACTCCCCCGACTTAAGCGCTCCTCTCCGAAAGAGGAGACCTACGCAGGGAGGTCCAAAAGTTCGTGGAATGGAGGGGATGGAGTGGGGATAGGTGCGCTCGCTTAGTGTCATACTAATTAGAGACTAATCATGAGGCAATTTTGGCTCATTTTGAGGCAAAAGATAAAAAATATTTTTACGATAGTTTAGAAAAATTTATTCATAGATCTAATAAATGTATTCAGCTTAAGGGTGATTATATTGAAAAGGAAAAATAGATTTGTTGTTTCATTTTATTTAAAACCCATTCATTCCACGAACTTTTGGACCTCCTCTCGTAAACATATACTTCATGACCCTGACGATCAGATGACTACTGACAACACACTCGTACCACCTACCACACAATCATACGCTAAACACCGTCTTCGCCGGCGAAGACGAGGTCCCCGCTATCTTACGTCATCCGGACGTGGGCTCCATCCACGGCCTCGGAGACGTACGGACCACTCACCGTCCGACCCCCCCGTTCTCCCAAACGTCGCCTAAGCCGAGGTTCGGCCTCAAAGGAGGCGCCCTTAGGCAGTCGTTCCCTTAGTTTCTTCGAGCCCAAAATTTCTTCTGGCAGAGCTTCTTTCCAAAGCTCGCCAAACAGCCCGGTTACGCTGTGGCAACCAATAGGGCTTGTACAGCTAATAGACAGTACGAAAAAAAAAATGTACTGAACAAAGCCAAAAACAATAATTGCGTATAGTGGGATAGGGCAAGAAAAAAGTTAATGTGGTAATCAGTGGTAATTGTATTGAATATAATCAGATCATGAACAATAGATAGTTAATGGGATGATATGAGCATTTAGCTGGATCACGGAGAGATTAGTAATTATTGCTGAACAACTTATCTATAAACGTGAGACTATATGAGGAGGTTAACAAGTACAGTCACGATGGTAAATAACATTGCAAACTCGGTTCAAATATATTTGGTACTTAAATGATTAGTATCAGTCCAACTCTATCCTCGTCATGCGCCAGAAATATTGTACCACTACCCACTGAGAACTTATATCCTTATGCCCCAAAAATCGTATGTTAGCCAATGGTGTCACAATTGACCTCCTGATATTAATGCTTATGAAATTATAATGATATTTATTTCATTTCAATAGATAACCTAAGGGAGGTGACGTCTGGAACAGTTTAAAATTGCGTTGCAGCATCCATTGGGCCTGGCACCACCTCCGAAACCCGGGCCATCTTACCTGCTCCCCGTGGCAGGGAGGCATGTTGAAGACCAAATTAAAATATTCAAAGTATCGTCAAACGCGGTGATAGCCTAGTGGTTAGGGCGTCAGCCTCCTAATCAGAGGTCGGCAGTTCGAATGCGGGCACGCACCTCTAACTTTTCAGAATTATGTGCGTTTTAAACAATTTAAATATCACTTGCTTCAACGGTGAAGGAAAACATCGTGAGGAAACCTGCACGCCTGAGAGTTCTCCATAACGTTCTCAAAGGCGTGTGAAGTCTGCCAATCCGCACATGGCCAGCGTGGTGGACTATGGCCAAACCCTTCTCATATTGAGAGGATACCCGTGCTCTATAGTGAGCCGGTAATGGATTGTTCATGATGATGATGATGATGATGATGATCGTCAAACGACACACTTATCGATAAATTGTTTAGAAGTATCGATTAGATGAAAAGCGGCTCATCTCTATTCTCTCCACCTCTCCACACCCCGTCCGTTCCCCGCGCTATGAATAGCCATAACGATTCACGTCGAGTCGACCAGCCCGCAAAAAGCAGCATCACAGTTCGACGATCTGTAATAACGACGATTTAGTAGAACTTATTGTAACACATTCAATATTAATAAGTTTAAATACAATTTTCAACTCGGTAACATTATGTTCTAAAAGTTTTATAAAGCTACAGTCAACGGTCTTCGTTAATTTAAAAACGAGCAGCGCCATCTTGTGGGTGGGTAGATTTGTACTGGTCTGTTTATGAACAACTTCAATAGTCATTTTCATCTATCCACTTTGGCTTGCGAATTGCTTCATACGTTAAAATGTAGGTGGCGTTGGTGATCTAGCCATATTAAAAAATAACTCAACATGCGCCAAATTTGAATCGATTTTAAAGGAATGTCAACCCCGGCAAGGCAATTTAATATATATTAGATTCAATTTCGGTCATTATTATTGTCGATAGGAGTTGCATTACGTTAAATTTGCACGTGAACGCTTAGCGAGTTCAATAATTCGTCTGCGAAAGAGGTGGACTGACTGAAGGATTTTGCGGCCCACTAGAGGGATTAATAACGATGATGATACTGACACTGAAGAACCACACTTTGATGCTTCCTGCATCGTATTTTAGTATTTTTTCTTAATAAGCTAAATTTAATGTTTCGATATGATGTATAAGCTTGTTCCCATATGAAAAATGTGTGATATCTCGAGTTTAAAATACTATATATACTTATTTTATTTTATTTTACAAGGAAAACTAACAGCTAATAGAAAAAGTAAAAAGATAAGAACAGAAGAAAATTTAAGCTAATTACAAGTTATTACAAATAGAAATAATAAAAATAAAAACAAGAAAAGTGGGAAAACAATAATAATAGGAGAAAAAACAAGAACAAACAAAAAACTGAATCTGGTCAATGAATTATTTAATTTAAATGTGCGAATTAAAAAATTCGCTGGCCAGGGTTCTAAGAATAGTGGTGGCAGTGGTGCAAACTAGGTCTAAATTTTTGTTATTATTAAAAATTATATTAAAAGATAAGGCAGATCTAAGCAGATATGAGTTTATTCGGTACTTGGTATGCGTGCGTGGTGTCTTTAACATTGAGAACTCCTATATACTATAGTGACGCAGGACAAATAAGTGTTTTTTTTTTTCACGCTGGGAAATGCTTTTACGCATCCCCTCCGGGGGCGACGCAGGCAAGACTGCGCCGCTTCCGAGGGGGTATGTGGGGTATGTGGGACTCCAGGCTGGCGACCAGAATACCCACTAAAACCCAGCGGTACTTCTTCGCGTCGCCTGGTGGCTGGTCACGGGAACACTTGTGCACTCGACCGCGGCCCAGCCAAGGACAAATAAGCGTGTTCATTTTTTTCTTTCTTCCAAATAGGATGGGTAGCTACAAAGGAAAGTATTTTTAAATCATTCAGCTTAATTATAATTATTTGAATTGACCTTTATTAATCTGAGTAATATTATAAATGTCACTTTGGTGTCCCAAGTTGCTGGTGTGGTGAGATGCACCAGAGATAGCGTAGGCTTAGACTAAACTACGTGCCTGAAGATGGACATCCGACAAAAATCGTGTCGATAATCGGATAGCCGACATTATCGGATACATGCGGTATAAAACCATAGAATGTTGTACTCCTTACAGGTAACACCTTCCAGTGGACGACCTCCGCCGAAACCGGGACCTGGACGACCAATGCTGATGAAATAAAGAATTTATGATGTCGATACATTCATAACTTCCATAAAAATTACAAGCAAATTATAATCTCTTTGAAAATAATAAGTAAATTCAAAATAGTACGATAGGTATTCGCATAAAATGTAAAATGAGATTGATTTATGGCTGTTTTTTGACCCACTTTTAAGAAGAGCGCGTGATTCCCAGAAGTGTTCTGTGCACACAAATAATTATTGCTAGTAGACCATATTATAATATAAAAATAAAATATCCATTTTATAGGGCAATGGTCTGAAATAAAATCCGTTTATTTCAGACCATTACCCTATAAAATGTTAATAATATAATACTCGTACTTTAGTTTAGTAAAATTCTGCCCAAAAATGAGCATTATCTTTCTATAACTGTATTTTTCAGGATTTATGCTATTTTTTATACACTACAAATTAGCCCTTGATGGTAATCCCACCTGATGTTAAGTAATGATACAGTCTAAAATGGTAGCGGGCTAACCTGTTAGGGGTTTGGTAAACCCTAATCGTATTTGTTATTCTAATTGTATTTTACGCGACGTCGTGCTGGAACGCTAAATCTCTTAGCAACACGTATTTAGTCAGTAGGGTGATAACTAGAAATGGCCGAAGCCTACCAGACCAGACCAGGCTCGAGACGGGAATCGAACCCACGACCTCCAACTTTACAATGTGACAGGGCAGGGCAGTGCCACGGTGGTCGTCAAATATTTTTGTTATTCATCATCATCATCATGATCAACCCATTCTCGGCTCACTACATAGAGAGTCTCCTCTCAATATGAGAAGGGTTTGGCCATAGTCCACCACGCTGGCCATGTGCGGATTGGAAGACGTCACACGCCTTTGAGAACATTATGGAGAACTCTCAGGCGTGCAGGTTTCCTGACGATGTTTGCCTTCACCGTTGAAGCAAGTGATATTTTAATTGCTAGCATCGGCACCTATAACTCCGAAAAGTAATAGGTGCCCGGTTTCGAACCCCCGACCTCTGGTTAGGAGGCTGACGTCCTAATCACTAGGCTATCACAGCTTTATTTTTGTTATTGGTCTTTAAATATTGATCGAGTAAATGTTTTTCAATATGCCTTTATATGCTTTAACATATGTATATGTATTGGATATCACGTACGTTCACTTGAATATAGTTACAATATTCAAAAGATGGACTACAGAAAGGGTGGTGGAGGTGTAAGTTATGTTGTTCAAATTAAAACGTTAATTATTCCTTGAGAGCCCAGAACCCTCTTTGCTTTAACATTGTCAGGATAATGTTAAACCAAAGGCTGCTCGATATTCTCGTGCGTCGCGTATGTTCTCGAAAAACTGACATACTGACAGTCCGATACGTAATCAAACCTAGGACCTCGTAATCCCTATGGATTACATGTGAGCCGAGAATGGGTTGATCATGATGATGATGAATAACAAAAATATTTGACGACCACCGTGGCACAGCCCTGCCCTGTCGCATTGTAAAGTTGGAGGTCGTGGGTTCGATTCCCAGCTCGAGCCTGGTCTGGTGGTAGGCTTCGGCCATTACTATTAACCCACGACATGTTTCTGCACAGTTGCTGGAGCGATTTGTGATTTTTGTCGCGGATAAGAATCTCTCCGTGTTCACAGTTGGAACAGCGCCGCACAGAATTGGCAGTTTCCCAAGACAATTTCCGTTGTCCGCTGAGGTGGTACACCGAAACTAAATCTATTAAGAATAACATGTTTTTCCACAAAACTCTTGATTATTATTCAGACTTTTATAAATTATAGGCTTACGTAGAAGAGTTTATTATTTAAGCGTCCCGTATCGTTTCACGAGTATATCGATTTATTTATGCTTTATATATCTGGTAGTGGCTGGCAACTATGGAATTGTACACACTTGTTGGTGTGTAAGCCTCTGATCTGTTTTCTCTGAAATTTAGCAGAATCATAATTTAAGCCTTGTATGAAATCAGAATATCTGATTTTACATAAATCTAAATAGATCATTATTATTTTTAACTGGGTGTGGTCTTTAATCACGACAACGCTAGACGACACACTTCTTTAGCCACTTAGTAAAATTTAAGAGAATTTGGCTTGGAGATGGTAATGCTTCCGCTATATTCAGCTTTGCATATTCAGATTCTCAATTATTTCAGAATTATGTGGACAATGTCAGGTTAACATCAAAAGTGGACCGGCAAACTACTTGTCGCGCTTATTATATCAGAAGCCTCAAATTTTCTACAACAAGGGTATCATGTCAACTACAAAATACAAGATGCAAACTACGAGATGCAAAAACTCATCGAACAAAATGGCAACATACTTGTATATACTGTAATTCTATTGTTAATAAAGTTACTGAACAAAATGTTTTGACTTTTCGTATAAAATACAATCACACTTTTCGTCAATCTTTTAATTACTTCATCTCCCGGTCTTCATCTTCATCATGATCAACCCATTCTCGGCTCGCCACAGAGCACGGGTCTCCTTCTCAATATGGGAAGGGTTAGGCCATAGTCCACCACGCTGGCCATGTGCGGATTGTGCAGACTTCACACGCCTTTATTTGGAACTTTCAGGTGTGTAGGTTTCCTCACGATGTTTTCCTTCACCGTTGAAGCAAGTTATACTTTAATTGCTTAAAATCGCACATAACTCCGAAAAGTTATAAGTGCGTGCCCGGGTTACCCCCGACCTCTGATTAGGAGGCTGACGTCGTAACCACTAGTCTAGCACAGCTTCCTTTATTTAATTCCACACTATCCCGGTTTTCGCCAATCAGCTATTCTCTTCTAGTCTATAGAAAAAATAAAATTTATCTGCATCTTACTAAGCTCAAGCATGCTTAATAGCATAGACCTAGTGAAAATGGTCAGCGGAATTTTTCCCAAAGTGCAATAACAGCGAACCCCGATCGGATAATTTGAGACCCACGCAATGGTTGCACAGACGTAAAGAAAGTCGCCTTGAACTGCTGCCAGTATATAAACAGTACAAGTTCGTGGTCCTCGAGAGGTTCTGTCATATAGCCCTGAAGGTATAGTTTGTGTGATTCTGAGATTTTTATTACGAATGTTTGGATGGATGGGTGTTAGTTACTAATCAGGATCTCTTTGAATATAGGCATATTAATAGATTGTATTCTGGAATGGAAACTTGACTATATTTCATCCGTAGGGCTCCTGAGGGGTATGTCTTTGACTATAACTCTCTTAGTACCGCATTTTTCACGCGTTGCATTCGTGCGGAATAAAAAATAGTTGTGCGCTATTCCAGGCCAGATATAGCCGGAGTCTTTGAGTCAAATTTCAACTCAATCTGTTCAGCTCTGGCGTGATCGAGTAACAACAGCCCATCGATCTTAACGCTGACATAATAGCAGTTAGATAAATGAGTAATGGCTGATGGACACATTTTTGCGTTGCAATGTAATTTTCGTAACATTAGCGAACCTTGTTTTGGCTCGCTCCAGCGCTCGCATCGCCCGCCGCGCTAAATATAAACGGCGGCGGGCGCGGGCGGACATATTTTGTTTATCGGTTATTATTCACATGTTTAATACCATGCGATGAATTGTAGCACTCGTGGAAAGTTATTACAGTTATTGGAGAAACTGCATCTGCAGAAACACACGCGCCTGTCTGTGTGCATTATCTGCATATTACAGTTTAGATTACTTCTCTCACGAAGGCTCGCAGTGTTGGAGCCGCGCGCGATATCGTCGCGCATTCATATCATTATCAATCGATTACCGGACCCACTACAGAGCTACTTTAAATAAGAAGGATTGTGACCGAAGCTCTTCACGCTTTCCAAGTTTTTTTTTGACGGCTATCTCAACTGGTATCTCGGCTGAAGCTGTCTAGGATGGTAGCGGGCTAACCTGTTAGAAATTTGGTAAACCCACGCTCCTAATTGGTTTCGCCGGAACGCTAAATCGCTTGACACGTATATGTCGGTAGGGTGGTAACTAGCCACGGCCGAAGCCTTCCTCCAGACTCGAGTCGGGAATCGAGCCCAGGACCTCGAACTTAATAATTCGACAGCGAATGCCCTGCCCCACGGAGGTCGTCAAAAGGCGTGAGGAGTCTACCAATCGGGTAGACTCCTCACGCCTTTGAGATCATTTTGGAGAGCTCTAATGCATGCAGATTTGTTCATTATGTTTCCTTTGTCTTTTCCTTTGTTTGGTTTGTCCCTACTCGGCCAGCTGAACTTACTCCAACAGCTTAGTCAGCAACCCATATTGCTGAGAGCTTTATGCTGCGAACCACTTGGTTGTGCGTTGGTCGCACACTCCTTTGATAGTAGTGTAATAGCTTGTACGTACGCTAGTTAATATAGAGAACCCTGAAATTCTTGCCAGTACTAGTCTCGAAGGAATCGGAAAAGTTTTTAGACTTATGAGTCTGAAAGTAGAAGTAAGTAGAAGCACTAGATTGTGTGTAATCGCTTTTGCCTGGTGTCCCTGTCCCACTGTAAGAAAGCTGAGTAATATTTGATTTTGGGTGGAACGGGTCAGCGATCCACGGAATCCTTTCATAGGTCACTATATTTTTTGCTAATACGCTGTCAACGGAAGGTGTCGCAAGACCTTTGTTTTGCCAGACAGGCTGGTTTACAACCAAGCCAGCCTAAGTATAGGCTGGCTTGGTTAGGAGAGTGTTTCAGTGAAAGAAATTTAAAGTGGCCGTGGCGCAGCGCATGTTGTCTCATAATAAAGTTGGAGATCCTGGATTCGATTATCGGTTCGTCTGGTGGAAGGCTTCTGCCATGCCTCGTACTCACCTTACAGACAAACGCAAGACTGCAAGTCGAAACCAATTTGGAGTATGGATTTACCATTCCCCTAACAGATGAGCCCGCTACCATCGTCACTTACCACCAGATGAAACTACGCTCAAGGGCTCAGTTGTAGTGGAATAATAGTAAAAAATCTTTTAACAGGTAAAGTGACTGTGACATTCTAGAGGTCTTATGGATGCATTAATGAAAAAATACTAAAAACTATTAAGATCGAGCAAAACACCAGACTCAAACCACTTTATTAAATTATTTTTGTTGTTGTTATACTTAGCGGCAATAGAAATAATTAATAGTTATATATATAATAGTTTAAACTCTTTTGCCCATTACGGTTCATGAACGACGGCTGGTCGGACTGACGAACTAAGCGGATGCTAAGAGATAGGATCTCGACACCAAATTCAAATTCAAAATAATCTTTATTCAAATAGTCCTTAAAAAGGCGCTTTTGACGCGTCAATAATTTACATAGTAGTTATTTCATGGTGATAACTATATTCGTAAACTTAAAACTAAAGCTATGAGGGTTCCAAACGCGCCCCGGTCTAAGAAGAAGCCCAGAACAAACTAAGCCGGAGCACCGATCCGATCTAGTGGTGGACGTTAGATCACTGTTAAGACTACAATTCACCAGGGCATCATAACTGCTTGTAATACCAACCGACATGAATACGAATGCAGCGAAGTTTCTCATTCCCCAGACTCTGCGTCTCGTGGTAACATAATCCGACTCGACGAGGATCACACTTTGGTTTTGGTTTATTTTCGTACGCGAGCGCATAGCGAGGAATTTTTCATTGCCCCCGAAAATAAGGTCATTCGGACGCATTTTTATTCTGGTGGATAACATTGATCTACATAAGACTAGATACCCGCTCAACAGAAATATACTAGAGTTTGTTATAAAAAAGCGAGAGCCTTTTGTCTTTATATATATTTATATTTAACTGATAATAATAATAAATATGACATTGTACCTACGCCGGTTAGCGTCACTGCAACGCGTATAAAAACTGATCACAAATTACCGAATAGTTCACCCGGCTTACATCAAAAATTGTATCTTAATTTTCGCATCAAAGGAATTAAATCAAAAAGGAAGGTTTCCTGGAAAACGTACTTTCAAGCTTGCAATTAATAGACGGCGTTAAATCTATATATATAAAAGCGAAAGTTCACTTACTTACATGCTTACTGATTAAACACGGGATCTCAAAAACTGTTGTACGTATAAAGCTATAATTTAGCAAGTAGGTAGTTGATGGTTAAGAGATGTCAGCTAAGAAAGGATATTTGGAAATTCCACCCCTAAGGGTGTAAAATAGGGGTTGGAAGTTTGTATGAAAGTCCTATGCGTACTTTCTGAAGCGGGGCATTGGTCGCACGGGAAACCTCAATCTCACGGGAAATCAGCAATTCTACGCAGACGAAGTCGCGGGCAACAGCTAGTATTTAATGTTTCTATGTAGAAACTTTATTATCTTTTAGAATGATGCATTAGAGAATAATGAAGCGCGGTAGTTTATTTCTTTGAAGGTGGCTGACAGAAGACTATGCTCAACTGACCTCTAGCTCCACACTGTCTAGACTAACAAGGGATTAAATAAAATAGGCTAAGTTTGATGACAATATATTCAATTCAATTCAATACGCTTCGCTACAATACAATTACAAAAAAAACTTGAGAGGTGTCAAGGGACACCCGGATGGAACGAAGTTCCTTTCGATTAATTACTGAATTGTAATAAAATTTTATTTTATTTAAGTTATAATAATATTTTTTTATTATTATTAAAAAATATAATGTTATATAAACTGATATTGTATTATTAAAATATGATTTGTTTTTGAATTTATTAAAATTATGACGCGTACACTTGCTAAACACACAAAATGTGGAGATTATAATGCGTATGACTTGGTTAGCACAATAATAAGAGAGGTTATAGTGCGTACTTGCTAAAAATACAAAAGCATTTATTATTATCTGTATATAATCTCTACTTACCTAACTCCATCAGCAATATCCGGAACTTGTGCAGAAACACTGTCAGGATTATTATTATTATTTTTTATTATTTATTATTTACAAAAAACCTGTATACACTCAACAAAAATAATCGTTGCGACAACACACTGTTCAATGCGAAATAGAAATGAAAATATCTGGCTTGCTTTCTATAAGAGAGAGAGAGACAGACAGAGAAACATGCGACGCCAAACAAAAAGTGTCGTGACAACTTTTCGTAAGATTTTTTTCCGTCAAGACCCCCTTTCACAACGCGCGATAAGGAACTTCGTTCCAATATTAATAACCAGGTTCATAACAGTTCCAGTGAATTAAAAGTGTATTATTTAACAAACCTTAAACAATTACTCAGTTCTCCTTTAGGGTAGGTACTTAAGGCATATTATGTATTCGCATAATGTTTCCTTCTTGCTGTTTTAGTACGTACTTGCATTATTTTAGTAAACTTTAACGCGTTAATTTGATAAGCGCTTGGAAAGTCAGCGACGATTATAATGCTACCCGCAAGCTGGGCACGGATCGGGCGTTACAGGGTACGTCGAGGGCGGCGAGTAGGGCTGGGTCGTTGTGGGGTCCGTTGCCGGCGTTGTCGGGGGCGTCGTGGTCGTGGTCGTTGTCGTTGTCGAAGTTGTTGTCGTCACCGTTGTCGTAGACTCAGTGGTTGCAACCGTGGTAGTTTTTGCGGCTTCATCATAGAGTGAGAAGAACTGCGCGCAGTACAGTACGATGAAAGCAATCCCACAGCTCAAAAGCAAGCTGGAAAAGAAGTTTTAAACTTAAGTGCAGTGATATGACTGTGACAACTGGTTCACAAATCGAATCATATCAAATCAAAAATTGCTTTATATTTTATAGGAAGCGGTGACAGCCTAGTAGGAAGCGGTGATAGCCTAGTGGTTACGGCGTCAGCTTCCTAATCAGAGGTCGGCGGTTCGAATCCGGGCACGCACCTCTAACTTTTCGAAGTTATGTGCGTTTAAAAAAAATATCACTTGCTTCAACGGTGAAGGAATCGTGAGGAAACCTGCACGCCTGAGAGTTCTCCATAATGTTATCAAAGGCGTGTGAAGTCTACCAATCCGCACATGGCCAGCGTGGTGGACTATGGCCAAACCCCTCTCATATTGAGAGGAGACCCGTGCTCTGTAGTGAGCCGGTAATGGGTTGATCATGATGATGATGATGATGATATTTTATAAACCTATTACAGGTATCTATGAATCGTTCATATATATGACATTTTTCATTATTTCTATTCGTGATGACTACACTCGTCTACTTTAACCTAAAACTAAGAGTTTCGTACGCCCTTCCATTTATTTGAAATGGAGTGTCTACTAGTTGGAGTGTTAGCTAGTTTTGCACTCACTTTACGCAGTTTGCAGCTTTACGCTTTTTACTGTCGCATTACTGTCTCAGTTAGTGGCAAATCCTCATAACACATTGCTTGCGACTCACGAAAATTGATGTGAGTTAGCAGCTAAATCGTATTTCAGTCACTCAGTCGGCTGCTAACAGTTTGCCCACTGTGGAAACAGCGTAAGAACATACGTAATATAACCGAACATAAATTCTGGGAGGTAACAGCGTTGTCCACAAACTTTTCTGACAGTAACGTGCCGACCTGTCATCCCTCTGCAATATTCATGACGGATTAAGAATCAGGGCAGTCGCTGCCAATCCGTGCGTTTTATTTGAAAACGACAGGTTATCAACCTATCAGGAGAGTTACACAATGAGGTATTTGGAGGGTCAGATAACGATTTAACCACTATCTGAGGGCATTCCCTCTCGCTAGATATAAACCTTTAAAAGTGGCTCGGTCGGCTCGGAAAGTTGAGGTCTGATCAAAACCAATAAAATTAGTTGTACATTAATGAATAGAAGAAGGCGTTATTTTGCGGAAGTCCATGATAAACAATAAACAGCAAGTATAATTTGCTATATTCCGCCGACAACCGGGAGATTTTTATAATATAATACCACATAAAATCTTCCACTAGAACATATACGCACGTTTCAACCCGACACCGGATCATCCTCAGGAGATGTTGACTTCACAAGCGAGAAAAGTAAAATAAAAAAGTAAAGTACTTTTGGTAAGTAGTTGCAATCATTTCATACTTTATTACACATTTTATAGCAAAAAATGGCTGTGAAGAGTTATTTTTTAAATTCGACACACTACTATTTTATTAAATATTTATTGCATTTCACAGCCCATTTATTCAATAAAGTTATGGGTATGTATGTATCTATGTTTATAACATCATGCTACTTTTAGGAGTCGAAAAAAAGGAGTGTTAGTGCGGCGCGGTGGATCGGGTATATTGTGTAAAAAATACTTATCAAAAGTTGTACGTCGATGAACTCGCAGAGTATAATATAATATAAAAAATGATCTTTTTACAAAAATTCAAAATTCAAAATAATCTTTATTCAAATAGTCCTTAAAAAGGCACTTTTGCGTCAATAATTTGCATAGTAGTTATTTCCATGGTGATAACTATATTCGTAAATAGTACAATTGTACAATGTACAATTTTTGGTAGCGGAATTCTAACGTTTCCTATTTTGGGGTTAGGTACATAAGGCGAAACATCTACTAAATATTCTCTACCTCACATGATACACGGGACACACTGTGATTGCGTTTAACTCATCGTTCTTCTGCCATTCATTTTCTATATTTTATTGTTACAAGTTCTCGCATACCTTTGTCTTAATAGCATTAATTTATATAAAGATATGAAACATTTTATAAAATAAACATTATATTAGATAACAGACCGGAACAATGAGACAAATAATTATATGGTAAGAGCAAACAGACCGACAGTCCGCCATTTTTATTACAAAATATTTTTTTATAAATACATACTTACTAGCCAAGGGCCATCGTCAAACGAGTTCCAAAGCGGAGGATCTTTATTATTAATTTAGGTAACTACAAAGTCTTCGTCCCATTGAAAAAAGACATTTGGCTATCCATTCATACATTAGCTACATTTATAGATTGCGTTAAATAAAGGTGGCCACACATATTGCAATGTTATTATGTTATCTTACTACACAGTGAGTTATTTTTCGTCTTAAATATATACACCTAACATTTTTCCTTTTGTTAAGTTCACGTGTGAATTCGTTGGAGGTTATTCAATCCAAAATTATTTATTTTTGTGAATCATACCCAATATCAACAAATATCCCTGAAGATACCGGAGCCAGGGTCTCCTCATCAATAGCCAAGGTGACTTGACAGCAGCAGTGAGCGTCTTAACTAGCTGTGGGCGAAGCGGCTCCTCGCCCAGGAAGGGGCTCCCAATTTTAAGTAACTTAAGGCTATGTAGTACATCAGATACCGCGCTTTTGAGTTTTTAAAATCCTCTGAGACATAGAAAGTATTGCTTTAAATTCTGAAAAAAAATATATATCATGTATTAGTTGGGGAGCTAGAGTCAGATTCAGTTTCAAGATCTAAGGTACAACACTCGATATAAAAAAATTTACCCACACACAAAGTTACCCCTTTTCGTAATGTTTTTTTCAAGATGATGACTAAACTATTGATATTTTTGATTTAATTTTTGCCAACTAAAGACACTTAATATTTATAGATAGTAATTATAACAATTATCTTATCAAGTCAAACTCTGCTAATTTGTTTAGTAATACCTACTAAATATGCAAGCGCGTTGGTTGGGCCTGCTACATTAGTCGCGCGTTGGCTCTTAAGGATAACGGACCTATGTCAGATTTTTCCTCGACTATTTCGTGCACGTAATGGGTAATCAATAACGCAAGCGAAAAAATCCATAAAAATGACAATATAAAAGTGACCTTTTACTTTTATTTTGTTTGTGTTTATATTTGCATTCAATTATGTGTTTCTAATGTACATTAATTTAAAGACCAAAATCACATTACATTATGAAACATTTACTTTCTAACAGTATTTTTTTATATGTTTTTTTTAATGCTTTTTTTCGAGATCGAGGCGCGTAGGCATAGCTCGCGTTTCGTCCGTTTGTATGAAGTTGGAATACTGTTTATATAATATTACCGTGGCTGCGGCTCGAGAGAGCGCTAACTGCCTACTTTTGCAGGAATACCGGGCCTTAACTTATATTCAAAATAACTATTACAATATTCTCCGCGTGTTTATTTATCAGGAATCTATGCTGAATTCGCTTTGTATTCATAATCATGGTAGGATCTCTACATTGATATCATAAAAAGAAAACGGCCATGCTGATATACTTGGCCCACGTCTTAATAAGTACCCGTTACACCACTGGAAGCGGTACATCCGACACAACCCAACCCTCTCGTAGTTGCGGCTTCTTTTTACTCCCCCGACTTAAGCGCTCCTCTCCGAAAGAGGAGACCTAAACATATCCTTCATGACCCTGACGATCACATGACTACTGACAACATACTCGTACCACCTACCACACAATCATACGCTACACACCGTCTTCGCCGGCGAAGACGAGGCCCCCGTTATCTTACTTCAACCGGACGTTTGCTCAATCTACAGCCTCGGAGACGTACGGACCACTCACCGTCCGACCCCCCCGTTATTCCAAACGTCGCCTAAGCCGAGGTCGTTCCCTCACAGGAGGCGCCCTTAGGCAGACGTTACCTTAGTTTCTTCGAGACCTAGGGCTCAAAATTTCTTTTGGCAGAGCTTCTTTCCGAAGCTCGCCAAGCAGCCCGGTTACGCTGTAGCAACCAAAAGGGTTAGCACAGCTAATAGACAGTCCGGAAAAAAAAGACAGGAAGCTGTTCTATATCCCTATCACACCTACACATGGACGTCCACGGCTGGGCATACCTATGACTTTCATAGAAATTTCCAAATTTCGAAGTCTTAGGGCTGCTTAACACTATAATAACTACAATAGCAAAACATTGAAAAAAAATATTAGGACTTAAAATTGTAATGTGGGCGAGCAGCATGAGATCCCTCGCAATAGAATAATGGCGTGTGTTGCATAAACAAAAGAGATGACAACATATATTAAACAAATGAGCAATATAGCCCGATCGCGATACAACTTCTCAGCCCTCAAATTGTAAGCATTTCGTATGTAAATTCAAAGCCATGCCGTTATACCCTTACAAGTATTCATGATATTAAAAAGTTTTGTTACACAAGTATTACCTGATTTTGATAATCATTTTTGAACTACAAAGAACCAACAAAGAAATTACATAGAACCAACAAAGAAATCGCGAAGCATTCATATCGACAGGTGTGACAAAACGGGTTACTGTTTGGTTATTAGTAAAGCATCCTCCAATTAAAATTTTTAAAATATATTTAATGTACTATTTGTGTAATTTGAAGCTGTGATAGCCTAGTGTTTATGACGTCAGCCTCCTAATCAGAGGTTGGGGATTCGAACCCGCACACTCACCTCTAACTTTTCGGAGTAATGTGCGTTTTTAAGCAAATATAATATCACTTGCTTCAACGGTGAAGGAAAATATCGTGAGGAAACCTGCATGCCTGAGAGTTCTCCATAATGTTCTCAAAGGCGTGTCAAGTCTGCCAATCCGCACATGGCCAGCGTGGTGGACTATGGCCAAACCCTGCTCATATTGAGAGGAGACCCGTGCTCTGTAGTGAGCCGGTAATGGGTTGATCATGATGATGATGACACATTTTTTCATCATCTCTCCCAATGAACCGTGCTGAATTCCGGGATAAAAACTATCCTATATGTTGAACCCGATTATCAGCTACTCCTATGCCACATTTCATTACAAACCATCCAGTAGTTTCGGCGTGATACGCGGCCAAGATACAGACAGACACAGACAAAAAAAAATATTTTGGGCACAGTATGGATAGTAAAGCATCCTCAAATTAAAATTTTCAAAATATATTTACTTTACTGATTGTGTAATTTGAAGCTGTGATAGCCTAGTGGTTAGGACGTCTGCCTCCTAATCAGAGATCGGGGGTTCAAACCTCACCGCACTTAGAACAGCACCTGTAACTTTTCGGAGTAATGTGCGTTTTTAAGCAATTAAAATATCACTTGCTTCAACGGTGAAGGAAAATATCGTGAGGAAACCTGCACGCCTGAAAGTTCTCCATAATGTTCTCAAAGGCGTGTCATGTCTGCCAATCCACACATGGCCAGCGTGGTGGACTATGGCCAAACCCTTCTCATATTGAGATAAGACCCGTGCTCTGTAGTGAGCCGGTAATGGGTTGATCATGATGATGATGATTTAATGTACAGAATTCGACTTGTTACAGTTTTATTATATTTTAGATCTGTTCATAAATGACAAATTTTTTATAAACAGTATAAATAAAATAAAATTACCGTACGGTTTTGGAGTCATGAATTCCGATATTTATCAGCTCGACATTGCGTACCTACTTCTTAGTGCGCTGGTTTCTTGGGGATTCGGAGAAAAACCAACAAATCGTTTTCCTGCCAGCCGCAGAAGTTTATTTTCCTTTTGATAGGTATGTAACGGCAATTGGCAAGCGCTTCCTTGGTGCCTACATCAATAAAAAGAGCTGTTCATTTTGTTATTGCGGAGTGAAATGTCGGCTAATTCGAATTGCTCGACGTGCCGATGCAATGCGGGGCCAACATTCGAATCCGTACCTCTATAAGCTAACTTGCGAACTGTTTATCTGCAAGCCTAGTGGTATTTGTAAAGCGAGTCAGAAGAAAAAACACATTTTTTTATATATTTCACAAGTTAGCCCTTGACGGTATCTCATCTGATGGTAAGTGATGATGCCCATACTCCTAATTGGTTTCTACACGAAATCGTGCCGGAACGCTGAAGCGCTTGGCGACACGTCTTTGTCGGTAGGGTGGTAACTAGCCACAACCAAACTCCAGCCGGGAATCGAACCCAGGACCTCCAACGTTTAAAATGCAACAGCGCAGGCGCTGCGCCACGGAGGTCGTCAAATGCGCTGACTAAATGTACTGCAAAAATCTTACTTAATAGTCTTAAATACTAAAAGTCTGCGAGATGATATTATGGCTATATAGACTATATTATCTTATTTATTAGAGATATGCACAACGACGCATGTAATTGTCTGGTGGGAGGCTTCGGTCGTGGCTAGTTACCACCCACGATGTCGTGTAGAAACCAATTAGGAGTATGGGTTTATCATACCCCTAACAGGTTAGCCCGCTACCATCTTAGACCGCATCATCACTTACCACCAGGTTAGATGCCGTCAAGGGCTAACTTGTGGTGTATAAAAAAACAAAAAAATCTGCATAAATGCAGCGCTGAAAGCGAATGTGGAGCACGAATGCCAGCTCGCTTGTAGGTGGTCGATATTTTGGGCGAAAAACAGAAAAACAGGCGTCGCCCACGGCTGAGGCGATGCCACGCTCTGACTCCACCGGTCGGTATTCGTGAGTAACAGGCATCGCTTGCGCAATACAGGTGATTTATTTTGGGAAATTCGAGCAATTATAGACGGTACACCTGTCGGCTGTGGGGCGATTTTGCCCGAAGCTTCCTTTGAAAAGAAAAGTGATCGAATGTGTTCCGACTTATAATTCGCCTCCGACTCACGTGTGACAGCATTATTCTTGGCTCCGATCTTGAATAACGCTTCAGGTATGTTGATATAATATGCCCGGCGTGAGGAGCGAGAATATAAGTCACTGAGATATATAATTTTAACATTACCGCAGTGGTAGATATTCGACCGATTTTAAAATTAAGCTCTCGGCATTCCTTAAAACTTTCACTGAGTATGCCAAATCTCACGTACTGATCAAAGGATACGTATTAAGAATTGTAGGTAGGTACCGTCCTCTTTCCACCCGGATACCTGGTATTCCGAAGTAAATACTGCCGCGTGCACATCACGAATAATATGCAATCTTACGCCAACCCTATAAAGACCATATAAATTCATAAGTTGGAGGTTCTGGGTTCGATTCCCGGCTCGAGTCTGGTCTGATGGGAGGCTTTGGCTGTGGCTAGTTACCACCCTACCGACAAAGACGTGTCGCCAAGCGATTAAGCGTTCCGGCACGATGTCGCGTTGAAACCAATTAGGAGTGTGGATTTACCATACCCCTAACAGGTTGGCCCGCTACCATCTTAGACCGCATCATCACTTACCATCAGATGAGATGCCGTCAAGGGCTAACTTGTGAAATATAAAAAAAAAAATGTGTTTTTCTTCTGACTCGCTTTACAAATACCACTAGGCTTGCAGATAAACGGTTGGCAAGTTAGCTTAACTGCATTATTACTGCATTATCACTTACCATCAGGTGAGATTGCCATCAAGAGCTAACTTGTAGAGGATAAATAAAACGCAAAATGTACCTTATTGTTTGTTTATTTGTAAGTACCACTCAACAATATATTACGGTTACGTGAGGGTGAAATTCGATCTTAGCTTAAGCAAGCATCTAAAGCGCCAAATCATAGCCATAGCGCCTTTAGAACTTCCCCGTCTCCTCCTCTTCTGCTCATTGGGTCGTCGAGTCTCAATGGTACCTTCTCGTTCACTAAACGCTGTTACAATTTAACATTGTTTTCGCTTACCGTCTTGTTGTTCCGATTTTATTTTCGGACTGTCTATTAGCTGTACAAACCCTATTGGTTGCCACAGCGTAACCGGGCTGTTTGGCGAGCTTCGGCAAGAAGCTCTGTCAGAAGAAATTTTGAGCTCTAGGGCTCGAAGAAACTAAGGGAACGACTGCCTAAGGGCGCCTCCTTTGAGGCCGAACCTCGGCTTAGGCGACGTTTGGGATAACAGGGGGGTCGGACGGTGAGTGGTCCGTACGTCTCCGAGGCCGTGGATGGAGCCCGCGTCCGGATGACGTAAGATAACGGGGGACTCGTCTTCGCCGGCGAAGACGGTGTGTAGCGTATGATTGTGTGGTAGGTGGTACGAGTGTGTTGTCAGTAGTCATCTGATCGTCAGGGTCATGAAGGATATGTTTAGGTCTCCTCTTTCGGAGAGGAGCGCTTAGGTCGGGGGAGTGTTGTTCAGAGTATACTTAGTCATATGAGAAACATATACTCACCGCCGCTTCATCAAGTACGATTCAATAGCCATGTGCTCGATGCAATAAATCTATGTTCCAAGTCATTTTTTTTTTCGGACTGACTATAAGCTGTATTGACCCTATTGGTTGTGACAGCGTAACCGGGCTGTTTGGCGAGCTTCGGAAAGAAGCTCTGCCAGAAGAAATTTTGAGTCCTAGGGCTCAAGCGAGTCCTTAAAAGAAAAATAAAACATCGTTTACTTAGGGACTATATGATGAATTAAATTTTTTTGTTACCATTAGTAAAATAAATTAAAAAAACAAACCAGTGAATCGTGACATCCCAAAGCCACCTTTGTTTTGGTATCCATCCAATGTTTTTTTTTATACAATCGAAGTAAGCCTGGACGGCTATCTCACCTGGTGGCAAGTGATGATGCTGTCTAGGATGGTAGCAGGCTAACCTGTTAGGAGTATGGTAAACCCACGCTCCTAATTGGTTTCTACGCGACATCGTTCTGGAACGCTAAACGCTTGGCACGTCTTTGTTGGTGGGTAGTAACTAGCCACGGCCGAAGCCTCCAGACCAGACTCGAGCTGGGAATCGAACCCAGGACCTCCAACTTTATAATGCGACATCGCACGCAATGCGCCACGGAGGTCGTCGAAATGCGGATGTGCTCATTACAAGCATCAGTCCCTTTAGGCAAGGTTCCGAAGATACTGTCAGCGTTCCCCTTTGAATGGCTAAACTAATTCTTTGTCCGAGGTAGCTGGCAGCTCTTTGGTCCCCTGTGATGTCGACTATTGATATTTCCTTAAAAAGCCTTAGAGCGCTAGGACCCCACGGACCAAGGGTCTCGACACCGAATGGGACAAAATCATATTCGGAGCCTAGACCCCTGTATTTGCGTGCTTTAGCACCAGTTTTAAGTGCCGTGCAAGGGATCTGGCTGCATAGATGCCATGTGGACGGCGCTGCGTGTGTTTGCTAGGCGCATATCGTGCTATATTGTATATAAGTGGCGCTTTATAAATAAGACGCCGCACCTAGCGAGTGGTTGCACCTGGGCCGCCCGCGCGCTGGACCGAAATACTCAGCTCCAGTTACATTTCATTCCAATCCAATCGCATTCCATCTAGCACGGCCATCAGCCACGGCTCTCACTCTCACGCTGAGACCCACAGAGCACATTCAGCCTCACCTCTGACTTATTTGGAAACGAGACCGAGTCATCATCATTTGATATCATCATCATTTTTGACGACTTCCGTGGCGCAGTGCGTGCGCTCACGCAATATAAAATTGGAGATCCTGGGTTTGATTCCCGGCTCGAGTCTGGTCTGGTGGGAGGCTTCGGCCGTGGCTAGCTACCACCCTACCAACAAAGTTACGATTACGTTTACGATTTTATTTTTCCTTTTTTTCGGACTGTCTATTAGCTGTACAAACCCTATTGGTTGCCACAGCGTAACCGGGCTGTTTGGCGAGCTTTGGAAAGAAGCTGTGCCAGAAGAAATTTTGAGCCCTAGGACTCGAAGAAACTAAGGGAACGTCTGCCTAAAGGCGCCTCCTGTGAGGTCTAACCTCGGCTTAGGCGACGTTTGGGATAACGGGCGGGCCGGACGGTTTTTGCATTTACATTCTTTGGTTTTAGTTAAAACTGACGGACAGTCGCGCCGCCTAGGTATTTTAATGGTAACGCCAACTGTTGGCTATGTTTGAAATTAATAATTCGATCAATGTCCTTGTTTATTATCCAACTACCCTCGATTCCTTATCGTGTCACCAATGTTCGCGGTGTGAAACAAGCGCCGGTTCAAGTCGGTCTTCGGTCTCGGCCGCTTCAAAGTATGTGTTCTAAACTAATTTAATTAAACCTTATTCTAATAAATACGTTATTGGTCTTGTTATTATTTGATTTCAATTGATATCTTAGTAGATGTCATGGTTTTAAAATAACTAAGCAACTAAACTAAATTGATCAGGTAGATCGGGCATTTATGATGTAAATCGCAGTCGGTCATGACCCTTTGACGATCTCCGTGGGGCAAAGCGAGCGCTGTCGCATTATAAAGTCCTAGATTCGATTCTCGGCTAGAGTCTTTTGGGGAGACTTTAGCCGTGGCTAGTTAGCACCTACCGACAAAGACGTGTCGCCAAGCGGTTTAGCGTTACGGCACGATGTCGCGAAGAAACCAATTAGGATTATGTGCTTACCTTCCCCCTAACAGGTTAGCCCGCTACCATCTTAGACTCCATCATTACTTACCATCAGGTGAGATTGCAGTCAAGGGTTAACTTGTACTGTAAAATAAATAACTATGTATGAAAACTTTGTTGCTAGTGTTCGTCATTGTGAACACTGGGTTGCATTACACCATAGGATAAGTTTTACCGCTGGCTTCGCCTGAACTATAATGGTCAGTCCAGTTGTCACGTTGGCACCACCTCTGTCATGAATGTCGACATTTTTACGACAATATTAAACTATAGATAGAATACCTATTACTGAGTGTCAGGCGTCATATCTCTCGCGCTGGGACGCGGCCAAGTGTCGCACAAACACAATACTGTGTGTGAGCGTGCACTTTCGAATCATTACAGTTTTATCATACAACTAGTTGTGCACAACGGTTTTATCCGCCTACATTTAAGGACTCCTCCATAAATATATTCTCTCACTTGAAGATTTAAAGCAGTGCACATAACAAGGCCGTTGCGGAGGGAACCATGGTACCTCGCAGATCTACCGGCAGCTGGCCAGCTCTCTCCGCCCTCATTATTTTTTTATGCACTACAAGTTAGCCCTTGACGGTTATTTGACCTGGTGGTAAGTGTTGATGCAATCTAGGATGGTAGCGGGCTAATCTGTTAGGGGAATGGTAAGCCCACACTCCTAATTGGTTTCTACGCGACATCACCGGTGTTGCCGGTACGCGACATTTTCGGTAGGGTGGTAACCAGCCACTGCCGAAGCCTCCAACCAGACCAGACTTGAGCCGGGAATCGAACCCTGGACCTCCCACTTTATGCGACAGCACTCGCTTTGCACCACGGAGATCGTCAAAGGGTCATGACCGACCGCCATTTACATCATAAATGCCCGATCTACCTGATCAATTTATTTTAGTTGCTTAGTTATTTTAAAACCATGACATCTACTAAGATATCAATTGAAATCAAATAATAACAATACCAATAACGTATTTATTTGTATAAGGTTTAATTAAATAATGCATTTTAATTTAAAAAAATTAAAATATCACTTACTTCAACGGTGAAGGAAAACATCGTGAGGAAACCTGCACGCCTGAGAGTTCTCCATAATGTTCTCAAAGGCGTGTGAAGTCTGCCAATCCGCACATGCCCAGCGTGGTGGACTATGGCCAAACCCTTCTCATATTGAGAGGAGACCCGTGCTCTATAGTGAGCCCGGTAATGGGTTGATCATGATGATATAATGCATTACTTTAGAACGAATAATAAGCATAAAAAAGGTGATCGTAGCGAGTAGCGAGATATGCAAGCGCGCGCAAAGGAAGTTCAATATGTCTCTATTGATATATCTTGGAGATATCTATCAATAAGTTCAAAGTTTTTATAAAACGAAAGCTTATAGAAAAATCATGTTACGATATTAAGGATTATAATTATGAACGATAAAAAAGCTTGGGTGTGAAGTAATCTATCTCCATAAGTACTATAGTTTATTATTCATTATGTGAGATGGTGATAACGAAAAAAGAAAAACCCCGGCTAAGTTTGTTGTGGGCTACTTCTTAGACAGGGCGCGTTTGGAACCCTCATAGCTTTAATTTTAAGTTGGCGAGTGTAGTTATCACCATCAAATCACTACTATGTAAATTATTGATGCGTCAAAAGTACCTTTTAATAACTATTTGAATAAAGATTATTTGAATTTGAAAATTTGAATTTAAATTGATCTAGATGTAAGTGGACTATCCAACGCAAAATACATAACATTTATTTTAACACTTTTCAGCCATACTACTTCCTAAAATAAGCAAGTTCAATCAAACAAACAATAAAGCAAAAGTTTATGTCGGTGCTGGTCCGGTGAACCAATCTTTAATTAATTTGATTTGTTGTAATATAGTAAGTTTTTTTTTAAAGGAACACTAATAATATACATGTTTTACACTGTACATACTTACAAACTCACACACACTCTTTTTTTTCGTACTGTCTATTAGCTGTACAAACCCTGGTTGCCACAGCGTAACCGGGCTGTTTGGCGAGCTTTGGAACGAAGCTCTGCCAGCAGAAATTTTGAGCCCTAGGGCTCGGCGGCTTACACACACACTGATACGTATATCGATAATGTACACAGCGCTCACAGCGCGCCAACTAAACAATACGCTACAACGGATAATTAACATCAATCCGACACCCCAACCCTCTCGTAGTTGCGGCTTCTTTTTACTCCCCCTCCTCTCCGAAAGAGGAGACCTAAACATATCCTTCATGACCCTGACGATCAGATGACTACTGACAACACACTCGTACCACCTACCACACAATCATACGCTACACACCGTCTTCGCCAGCGAAGACAAGGTCCCCACTATCTTATGACATCGGAGACGTACGGACCACTCACCGTCCGACCCCCCCGTTATCCCAAACGTCGCCTAAGCCGAGGTTCGGCCTCAAAGGAGGCGCCCTTAGGCAGTCGTTCCCATAGTTTCTTCGAGCCCTAGGGCTCAAAATTTCTTCTGGCAGAGCTTCTTTCCAAAGCTCGCCAAACAGCCCGGTTACGCTGTGGCAACCAATAGGGTTTGTACAGCTAATAGACAGTCCAAAAAAAAAAAAAGATAATTAAAAGAAAGCAATAAACCTAATTAAAAACAAGTACTCGAGTAATACTTATTTAAAATTTCATTTGATTTGTTAATAGATTCCATTGTTTGAACTGTATTTATAGTTTTTGAGCTGTACTACTAACAAAAATGGGCCCTAGTCGCCTAAATAAAGAAATTTATTGTTATTATTATTACTAGCTGGCGCCCGCGACTTCGTCCGCGTGGAATAGGTTTTTAAAATTCGGTCAGAATTAGTTGTAAAAATTCCTACGGGAACTCTCCTATGTCACTCTCCAGTTCCTCAACTATACTTTCAAAAATCACGTCGATCCATTGCTCTATTGCGACGTGATTGGACAAACCAAAATACAAATACACTTTAGCATTTATAATATTACTATGATTTTGTCTGGATAGTAAGGATTTCGTAGTACAAAGTATAGATATAGATAGTGTGCCGCAGACTTTTTTATAGATATTTATAAGATCTACAATTAATTAGAACATTTTATGGTTCTATCTTTTATAGCTTAGGCAGCATACGCAAAATAAGTAACTTTTCTGGTTGATTTTTTACACCTTGTGTCCGAAAAAACCCAAATATCTAACGGAACCCTATCTTTTCCAAAATAAATTTAGTCTATGTTACTCGTGGATAATGTAGCTTTCGAATGGTGAAAGAATTTTTAAAAGCGGTCCTGTAGTTTTTGAACCTATTCATTACAACCAAACAAACAAAGTTTTCCTCATATAATATTAGTGTGGATTATAAGAGAAAATTCAATATGCAGGGGATCAATCCGGAAACTAAAATAGTATATAGTAAGTAGGCTACAAGACAAACAGTCTAGGGATCTCTGTTATAAATTGAATGCTTTTAGCTTTCAGTTTCTACTTAATATTTTGTTCTACTACATCAATTACGACTATAGCTATTATTTTCTTCTGTGTTATAGGTACGTGCAGTGAAATTAAATACTTAATACACGCACACACACACACACACACACTCATACTCAGCTGCTTGATTTTGGACTTTTTTTTTAAAATTATATATTTATATATATATTTCTTTGGTAAACTTACTATTTTATTGTGATTACTATGTTTTTGTACTAATTGTACTATTTGTTGGTTTGGAGGTAGGCAACAATGGTTGGGCCACAGTTTATACTACTGCAGCCGTTACTGCAATCTATATTATATATATAAAAGCGAATCGTCACTGACGTACTTAATTACTTACTAATTAAACACGAGATCTCAAAAAACTATTGTATGTATTAAGCTATAATTTAGGTAGTTGATAGTTAAGAGATGTCAGCTAAGAAAGGATATTTGAGAATTCCACCCGTAAGGGGGTAACATGTTTGTATGAAAATACTTTGTTTTTGAAGTTAGAGACACAAAAATCGCATTAAGATTAATAATTATAAATAAGTTGTTTGTATAAAAGTCCTACGTTTTTGAATTTTTAAATGTAAAATAAATAAATGAAGTAAAGTCATGAACTGATCATAAGGAAATTGACATTTGCCTGTAGCTTACTTTCTAAAACAGGGCGTTGGCCGCACGGGAAACCTCAATCTCACGGAAAATCAGCAATTCTACGCAAACGAAGTCGCGGGCAACAGCTAGTACCATATATACCCTGTCTAAAATAAATAAAATAAAATACAACCCTCCACAGGATTTGCCGTAGTCGGATAAACAAACCCGTGAACCAGTTTCGTGAATATGTGTAATTCCTTCGCAGTTCCCAAATTAGCGCGCAAACGAATGCGTCACAGGGTGACTGCATCGCACTGCCGTAAGCTCTAGAGTTGCTTCACTGCCGTCGGTGAATCGAGGAGTCACTTACGTGACACATTTAATGCTTCAGGAATGATCTTAACACTTTATATTTAGACCCTCGAGCAAAAAGGATGCTGGTCAACACTCGGAAAGTGTTAGAAGTACCGGCTAATCTGTATTTACATTGCTGTAGTCCTGTGCATCGCTCCTAGGGTTTCACTGCATAGTCCTAGATTAGGCTGCGTCGTGTTGCGTGATTTTACGTGTAGTCCCAATAAAAAAAAAATTAAGTCACCCGTCGCCGCCGCTAACAACCTTAAATCGACTTTCCGAATTCTGGGGAACTTTCCGAAAAAAAACTGGGGAGGGTACTCCCCAGTATCCAATGACAATTCCGAGGTTTCGGCCCAACTCGCCAGATTTCAATGAACCCGCATACTGATAAAGGAAAATTTAAAAATAAAATGTGAGGTAAAATTCGAGTTCCTTCAGCAAGTCATTCTTGACAGTAGAAAAAGTATGTACAGAACCTTAGTTCTCTACACACTTTATCAGTGTGCACATCGGAAAAATTCACATTGTCCCATCAAGTGACAGTATTAATTAATTAAAAAATGGATTTATGACCTGAGCATGTCAAAACACACGTTAGTTCAATAAAATAAACTGGACTCTGATCCTGAGAGAATGACAACGGAATGTATTTTGTGAGTTCAGAGCAACATCTTTTAAAAGCACGAAGTTGTAATACGACTTCTTACAGCCCATCACGTTGAGTCGCGGTTGAGTCAGTGAACATTTTCACCTCGCTTTTATTTAGACCAAACGTAAGTGAACAAATGACGAACAATTATTCAAGTACATTCGATTATTTAAAACTTAATTTTATACGTTTACAACACAATTTAGCCCTTGACGGCATCTCACATGATGGTAAGTGATGACGCGCTTTAAGATGGTAGCGGGCTAACCTGTTAGGGCTATGGTAAACTCTTACTCCTAATTGTCTACACGACATCGTGACGGAACGCTAAATCGCTTGGCGACACGTCTTTGTGCGTAGGGTGGTGACTAGTCACCTCTAGTGGAAGCCTCCCACCAGACCAGACTCGAGACGGGAATCGAACTCAGAACCTTCAACTTTATAACGCAACAGCGGAAAGCGGTGCGCCACGGAGGTATATGTATGAATAATATAGCTTTAGTTTTAAGTTTACGAATGTATTTATCACCATCAAATCACTACCATGTAAATTATTGACGCGTTAAAAGCGCCTTTTAAAGGACTATCTATTTGAATAAAGATTATTTGAATTTGAATATGAATAAAAAAAATTAAAAATGATCCAAAATATAATGCTGACATTACTGTAATAACTGACTGTAATAATCGCAAGCCGCGATATTTTTTTCTCGTTTTTAACCTCATTACAGACGTTCTTTCATGATGAATTTTCAAATATCCTTTCTCTGAGAACCGTCCAATGTTAGTGCGGCGCGTTAGTGAGCCACTGACTCACTGTAAGCTCCAGATGAGATGTGAATCTCCGATATATGCAGGCCTCTGGCCACAATACTACGAATCCTTTTCAGGTTCTTTGCTTTTTTTTATTTGATCATTAAACTGGTCACAAGCAAAATATGAATGCCAAAAACAGAAGAAAGAAGAATAAACATGAGATTGTAACCTTATGCAAATGCCCAAAATATGCATAACTAAAATTAACCTTTCAATTAAATCTAAATAATTAAACGCACCTATATCATAATTCCTGCAATAATGCACAATTAAATAATAAAATTATATGGAACAGTAACTGAAAATTACTCAAGTGAGTTCTAGTCTTAATTGTTATTTAAAAGAGGTCACAGATCTGCATGAGATGTCACAGCTATTTCTGAGAGTGTTTAAAAGTGAGCAAATTCTGACAGGCGCTTGCTGACCAGTCTTGGTTCGACAGAAAGGTAAATGACAAGGTTTTCGATTCCGGAGGCGACTACCCCTACGCGGCACACAAAACCTCAAACGAATCTACAGAATTTCCGTTGACTTAATGTATCCATTGATCATTTTGTAGAAAAAAACCATGTCCAACATTTTCACCCTGTTCTTTAGTGACATAAGATTGATTGACGTAACCGAGAATCATACTCATGATAGATAGACGAAAAAAAAATTTTACACGTTAAAATTGTATTATAAAATTTTGTGGGTAGCTTTATAATTGACAACTTTCTGTCTCATTAGCGCTCAACGACGGACCTAGAGGTCATCGATCGAATCCAAGCATATTTCGTAGATATTGGGTTCTCGTTGAGGGTATACTAGCTGGACTTCGCAAACTAGCGGCGGCCGGTCCGGGCCGCCGCTCGGAGAGCACCAATTACCGGTAAGTCCTGATTATTATCACTCACTAGGGAATAATCCCTGCGTTGGGGCAGCATAGGAGGTCCGTCCTCTAAACCCCTTACTTTTGAATGTCCCCACTTACGGGGAACTATATCATACCTACAGCTACTTATACTATATTCTAAATTATTGTTATATCTCCGCGGTATTTCTACTTTCGTACCGGCAAAAGTTTTCATTCGATTGTGCAATATTATGACATGTTACGAGTTTAGAATTTTAGCACCGAATGACAGCGTTCGATGTCCACTGCCTGTACGAGCTCTGTGTAAAATTCGCACCATAAGTCCACCCGCCTTGCTGAAGAAGATCTGAAAAATTGGTAGCTCCAAGGGCTGAAGCGCTCTGCGGAGGGAGGCAGGGGCTTGCGGGAGCGCGCTCTCGAAATAACCGCCGTATTTCGAGAGCGGAGTCCCCCCCCACACCGCGGGCCGCCGCCCTCCCGCACCCGCGCGGCCGCCTCGCGCCTCGAGCTGCGCGCGCGCGCTCCGCACTATCCGCTAACAATTCGCAATCGAACGACGTCTTGGTTGTCGGAGCTGGTAATGATTTGACTCCTGCTAAATGAACCCGTGGACTAACAGCGTACTAAGTTTATCGCAGTGGCGTGTGACCGAGAGCGAGCAGTGAGTTCGGTGGCAGTGACGTGTGCGGCGGCATGGAGAGACAGGCCCGCTGGGCGGAGCAGCGCAGCGAGCAGCGCAGCGAGCGCCGCGAGCAGCACGTGCAGCAGCGCTCCGAGCAGCACTTCACGCAGACGCTCACGCAGCAAGGTCAGCATCGCTCTCTTCCATTTATGTCCTGCGCTGGCGACTGTGTTGTTGTTGTGCTGTGCGGCCGCGCGGGTTGGGTTTCCGCGCGGAGCGGCCCGGCGCGCGCTATTCCTGGCCACGTGGGCGGCACCGCCCTGCTCGGGAATGCGAGCTCCTCGATTTTTCACACTAATTTTAATCCATCTGGAGGAATGATCTCACTGCCTCCACTCTATTTGTGAACCTGCCCCGCGCGAATGGCACCAGCGAGCCCGAGGCGGCCGGGGCTCCCGCGGCCGCGCGCCGCGCAAGCCCCGGCAGCTCTCCTCTCGTTAAGGCTGCAGCGGCAAGCGAATTCATGCATTCAAACTTGTTTACTTGTATGGCGCAAACACTTGGCCTTATATGGGCGACAATTACAAATGAGCATGTTCCCATTCGAGGGTAAATTTTCTTAATATGAAACATTGTCGAGCGAAACGAGGTCGAGCGCCCAGCGGCCGACCTCGCGCTCCTCACGCTCGTGTTCGGGAGAAGTGGAACATCGCGCGGGTAACACCAGCGGCCACTCGCCGGATTCTGTTGCTGCCAGTCTTTACCCTAATCAAATTACGTGCCATAATATATATCTAAGCAAGGGATAATCTGAACATGTCACCAAATATTAATACAATTGCCAGCCTTTGACGAAATTTCAAATATTAACGGAATTTTATTCAGGTGAACATTTATGATCGAAATACCCTTCACTTATTTCAAAAACAAAACCTGCAGAATTTTACTTAGCTTTTTCCGCATCTGAAGGGTGCCATCTGGACTCCGCTGTCCGTCCGTCGATCTGTTTGTCTGTCAGCCGAATGTATCTCATTAAATTTATTGAAGAGTTGAAATTTTCAAATTTGTTTTTCTATAGCCGTTATAACCGAACCGTTCATCAAATTCAAAATCAAAGGGCGTCGCTGTACCAGAAACATTTTTTTCTAGATTATACTAATCTCGATACTGTGCAGTTTCGTTTTGCACCTCGTTTGCGGCCTTGTTACGGAACCTGTCGTGCGCAATCAGACTCGCAGTTGACCGTTTTTATTATGATATCTCAATTTAGCACCTGTTTACTTCCATAACTATATAAAATAATGAAAGGTTTAATTGATGAAAATTTTAATATTATTGTATACACTAAAATAAACATAGTTGTTACTTAATTTTTTTAATTTATTTATTTATAAATGTTTAATATTTATTTTTCATAATTGGGTAGGCATGCCATCAATATTAATTTACAAAAACTTTAGAGTTGTATGTTTATTTTTTTTTTTTTTTAGAACGAAATCAGTATAGTACTCGTTTTTCGGTCGTCGGTCAGTATTTTCTTTCTCTCTCGTCTGCGGCTGTGATGGCTGCTCGGTAGGTAGAAGATGTAGGTCTAGGAAGGAGGGTGATGGTGAAGTTTTGATACTACTGGTACTGATGCCGCTATAATTTTCAGATGTAGCGTTAATAATTCTCTTGACATTATTTATTTAATTACGTATTCATTTAATTCTTCTCAAACAAATATTATTTTACATTTTTGATTTTTGCCGCGTAACATGTAGGGGGTAACGTAAAATGTAAACACCAATACGACGGTCGCAGCAACGCTGGCGATCCAACGCCCAAATCTTCGCAGCCGGTCCACGTTTATAAAAAAAAATCAAAATAATCTTTATTCAAATAGTCCTTAAAAAGGCACTTTTGACGCGTCAATAATTTACATACTTAGTAGTTATTTCATGATGATAACTATATTCGTAAACTTAAAACTAAAGCTATGAGGGTTCCAAACGCGCCCCGGTCTAAGAAGAAGCCCACAACAAACTTAGCCGGGGTATATCAGGCGGTACCAAATAAAAAGTCAACGAATAAAACGTACAAACAGAATAGCAGCAGGCATCTCTGAATGAAAACACTGTTTATTTGCAATTGAAATGCAAAGTAAAAAAAATCAAATACAATTAAGTTAATCATAGATCGTATATCGCGTTGACAAAAAATTAATCAATGAGTAAATTGGAAAGTGACTGCCATTTCACGTCATTCACCACGTTCTGTTAAAACATGCATCTGTTTTTATGCGCTTGTCGGACACGATCGCATACAATAATTATTATTTAGAGATGGTGGAAAGCGATATTTTTTTTTCACTCGAAATAAAAAGCGGGTGTTTTTAATGCATTTATTCCATCGTCAATAATTAATCACTTCTTGTATAGCAAAAGTCTTTTTTTTTTATTCACCACAAGTTAGCCCTTGACTGCATCTCACCTGATGGTAAGTGATGATGCAATCTAAGATGGTAGCGGGCTAACCTGTTAGGGGTATGGTAAACTCATAGTCCTAATTGGTTTCTACACGACATCGTGCCGGAACGCTAAATTGCTTGGCGACACGTCTTTGTCGGTAGGGTGGTAACTAGCCACGGCCGAAGCCTCCCACCAGACCAGACTCGAGCCGGGAATCGAACCCAGGACCTCCAACTTTATAATGCTACAGCGCACGCGCTGCGCAACGGAGGTCGTCAAAGTCAGTTTATGAATAAGTCTTTAAACTGTATGGTCAACTATAGCGACTCAAATTCAAATTCAAAATAATCTTTATTCAAATAGTCCTTAAAAAGGCGCTTTTGACGCGTCAATAATTTACATAGTAGTTATTTCATGGTGATAACTATATTCGTGAACTTAAAACTAAAGCTATGAGGGTTCCAAACGCGCCCCGGTCTAAGAACTCTTTTTAGAGATTAACGCGCTTAAAATTAACCCCGCCTGTCTTGTTTTATTATATGCGTTTATCATTGAGGTTTACAGACTCCTTAAGACGGTAACCTACCAGTATAAAAGCGATTTGGTTGAAATTTTCATCGGAGCTACTCTAAATTAATAGATACCTTACATTTCATATTATGAGGGGATTATATTTGGCAATATACTTCGTGATATTCTACATTTTATAGATAGGTAAGTATGTTTTGAAGTTTAGTAACAATATTAGTTACTAGTTACAAAACGTCAATAAATACTTACAACAAAACAAACATGCTAATACACATCGATTTGATAACCTTCGTCCCTAATAATTTATAAAAGTAAAGCCTTCATACTTTCCTATAGGTATATATTAGTCCGATAAATTTACGACACAGCACCCTGTAATTTTGACATTTTTTTTTTTACATGGGGGACATCTCCTAGTGAGATACCCGACTATTGCTGGGAAAAAGCTCGGGTTATGTGGGATTTTTACCCACTAAAGCCCCCGTGGCCACCATGAGCATAAAATAGTGAGCACCCTGTAATGTTGACTTATTATATAGCTTTAGTTTTGAGTTTACGAATATAGTTATCACCATGAAATAACTACTATGTAAATTATTGACGCGTCAAAAGTGCCTTTTTAAGGACTATTTGAATAAAGATTATTTTGAATTTGAATTTGAATTTATTAATAAAGACAATAAAAAAAAAAAGAAAGAAAATATTAGACGTAAACTATTTAATTACATATTAACATTTGAGTTTTATATGTACCTACTTAAATTATAAACTACGTAAACCTACGAAAATCACGTTAAAAACAGTTATATGTACGTGGGACCTAAGTTTGGTTTTTTAAAAAAATCCCATGAAAAACAAAATTAAGGTGGGCTGATTGCAAAAAAAGATCTTGTTTTTTTTTATATTGCACAAAATGTGAAAAAAAAATCTTGTTTATAGATATAAAGTTGGAAGTCCTGGGTTCGATTCCTGGCGCGAGTCTGGTCTGGCGAGAGGCGTCGGCCATGGCTAGTTACCACCTTACCGACAAAGACGTGTCGCGATGCGATTTAGCGTTCCGGCACGATGTCCAACCAGAAACCAATTAGGAGTATGTATTTCAACTTAAAAAAAAAGAAATCGGATGATAAATTAATACGTAAAGAGAAGCTGTTTACATAGCGACTAATATATAAACAAACATAATAACATTGTGTAAAAAAGTGTACAGTTTTTAATTCGGCGATAGAATAACTTTCAAAGGCCAACCTTTAGTTGCCAGTTGTTCAAACTGTTAGCATTGCTGTGAAATGAATCCAGTAAACAGTCGTGCGTGAATCAGCATAGCTTGGGGCTGCCAACTTAAAAATAAAGTATTTATTTCAACAATTATATTTAGAAAATTAGAGTTTTCATGCAACTCTGGAGATCGGTTTCGTATTAAACTCAGAATTGAAGGAATTTGAGAATCGTTTGAGGCGTGGTTGAACGAAAATGTGACGAAAAATGAACGAATTTTCAAAATCAGTCAGTATTTTGTTGCACATGTTTTGATTATATATATATAGTGCTTGTTAACATCAACTCAGTTTTTACTAATGCAGTTAACAAGGTAATTTTTTTATATACTGCTTTCTTATGCCTACTTTATAACAAAATAATCTATTTTGTTTCCAATCCCGGTCTAAGAAATGGGCCGAGTAAAAAAAAATGCTTGAACAAACTAAAGTTTTGTTATAAGAATGATTTAAAACAACTCATTTTATCCGAGGCGCTCATTCGCTCAAGCTGTAAGCGAGGGTAGGTACGGAAGGTACATTCAGTAGGTTAAGGTGACGTAAAACTAATTGAATGATTCTGATTTATTCTACTTAATAATAATATTTCTCACTGCCGTTTCGGCAACAGCGACTGAATCTCTGTTAATTTTAGAAATTTCATTAAGGGCGTCGTTCGTGTGCCCTGATGTGGCTGATGTACCCCGGCTAAGTGTGTTGCGGGCTTCTTCTTAGACCGGGGCGCGTTTGGAACCATCATAGCTTTAGTTTTAAGTTTACGAATATAGTTATCACCATGAAATAACTATTATGTAAATTATTGACCCGTCAAAAGTGCCTTTTTAAGGACTATTTGAATAAAGATTATTTTGAATTTGAATTTACCCTATTTTTGCACGAAATAACCGCGCGCGGTGAGGACATGATAGGGCACCATCGACGTAATTACAGATTGTATTGGAGGGTGGTTTACTTTTCAGTAGATCTCTGTACAAATCCAGATCCACCCTCCTTTTATCTTCAAAATCCGTGATAGCCTGCTGAGCCAAGTGCCTCCACTCCCCTTAGTTTTCAGCAAGACTTTCCCAACGAAAGGAATTGATGTTACATCTCGTCATGAGCGTCTTAAGGACATCTTTATAGTTAACTTTATAGAAATAGCTTATACGGCAAAATAACCTTTGCTGGGTCAGCTAGTCATTTATTTTTATTTTTATCCACTACAAGTTAGCCCTTGACGGCAATCTCACCTGATGGTAAGTGATGATGCAGTCAAGATGGTAGCGGGCTAACCTGTTAGGGGGATGGAAAACCCATACTCCTAATTGGTTTCTACACGACATCGTGCCGGAACGCTAAATCGCTTGGCGACACATAGTCATAGTATGATTAACGAGAACTTTAATTACGCGAGGTGCGAAAAGAATTACATGAGTTGTAAAACAAGTTATTTCAAATTTCCGCTACCACCTACTGTTTAAAAGCTACCGTCGCGTGTTTCGAAGAGCTTCGTTGAACCGAATAACGCGGAAAGTGATTTTCACACTTGACTTCATACTGCTGGTCTGGCATCCATTATTATCGAGTGTTTGTACTTTATCACGCTATTCTTGCATAGACTGAGCTTGCCATTCAAATAATTACATATGATAACTCCCTTGACGTCGTATAGTTTATAGAAACGCGTTAAGTTTCATCATGATCAACCCATTACCGGCTCACTACAGAGCACGGGTCTTCTCTCAATATGAGAACGGTTTGGCCATAGTCCACCACGCTGGCCATGTGCGGATTGGCAGACCTCACATGCCTTTGAGAACATTACAGAGAACTCTCAGGCGTGCAGGTTTCGTCAAGATATTTTTCTTCACAGTTGAAGCACGTGATATTTTAATTACCTAAAAAGCACATAACTCGAAAAGTTATAGGTGCGTGCCCGGATTCGAACCCCCGAACTCTGATTAGGAGGCGGACGTACTAACCACTAGGCTATCACAGCTTAAGTTTCAATCGACTACAATATTTAGTTAACTTTTGGATCTCAATCATTCATGATTTTATTTTAACTTCAGTGTTCAACTAAGAATTACCGCCTTTATAATTTAGTACTTATATCACATGCTACATATATTTGCTCTGAAAGCCAATTTAATAAATTTGTCTGGTAGGAGGCTTCGGCCTTGGCTAGTTACCACCGTAGGTACCGACAGACGTGTCGCCAAGCGATTTAGCATTCCGGCACGATGTTGCGTATGAACCAATTGCTTCTAACCCAAATTCATACACAATTGCGTTATAGCATGCAATATTACAGTATTAATTTAAATTCAGTACATAAATGAGACATACCATGATCAACCCATTACCGGCTCACTACAGAGCACGGGTCTCCTCTCAATATGAGAAGGGTTTGGCCATAGTCCACCACGCTGGTCATGTGCGGATTGGCAGACTTCACACGCCTTTGAGAACATTGTCAGGTGTGCAGGTTTCCTCACGATGTTTTCCTTCACCGTTGAAGCAATGATATTTTAATTGCTTAAAAACGCACATGACTCCGAAAAGTTAGAGGTGCGTGCCTGGATTCGAACCGCCGAACTCTGATTAGGAGGCTGACGCCCCAACCACTAGGCTATCACCGCTTCAATTCTTGCTTCAATGAGACATAATATATTTATAAAAAAATATATAGTTATTAATCTTTTATCTTATCTATCTCTTTTCACATTTTTATTTAAACTTGCTATTAGACATCGGAATTGCATTAAGGATTGCACTTAATTAAATTAAACATTATCAACGAATAGCATGGACGGACTATTTTATTCTCGTATTCCCACGGGAACGGAAACTATGCGAGTGGAACCGCGGGCAGCCAGTAATACGAGTATATAAATAAGCACTTATACACAAGTGAAAGGTCGCTGGAAGTGACAGTGAAAACTGTCACATTTTACCGTGTTTTTCACATTTTTCCCGCGCAACAATTCATTATTCTACAGTTCCCACCAATATGAAATAGAAAACTGACAATTATCTATTGAAAGAAAAACTGACAACGCAGTCGAAGAAAAACTAGCTTATGCAACCCGAGTCCAGATTGTTAACTGTATCACTCAAACAACGTCTATATTACGGTTTTTGACGACTTCCGTGGCGCAGCGCGTGCACTGTTGCATTTTAAAGTTGGAGGTCTTGGGTTCGATTCCCGGCTCGAGTCTGGTCTGGTGGGAGATTTCGGCCGTGGCTAGTTACCACCCTACCGACAAAGACGTGTCGCCAAGCGATTTAGCGTTCCGGCACGATGTTGTGTAGAAACCAATTAGGAGTATGAGCTTACCATACCCCTAACAGGTTAGCCCGCTACCATCTTAGACCGCATCATCACTTGCCATCAGATGAGATGCAGTCAAGGGCTAATTTGTGGTAAATAAAAAAAAAAAAAAATATCACCCTTCGCTGGTCACGGATTGATTTAGTTCAGTTAATAGGTTTTCTGCTTACAATGCTTGTTCGCGCAACCATTCACTGAGCTATGCCGGTGGAACAGTAAATAAAGCCTCTACGAACCCTGCAAACAACTCTAAATAGCTGTAACACAAATTACACCATAACACATGTGTCCAACACAACGAGCGGTTAAATATATTAACACACTAGCTGTTGCCCGCGACTTCGTTTGCGTAGAATTGCTGATTTCCCTTGAGATTTAGGTTACACGTGCGGCCAATGCCCTGCTTCAGAAAGTTAGCTACAGGCAAATGTCAAATTGCCGATTTTCGTGTTTCTAAATTAAAAAAACATAGGACTTCCATACAAACTTCAAACCCCTATTTTTCGGGATAGACTTGGATGAAAAAAATTCTAACCTTTTATTTATGCCCTAAATGAAACCTATTTTTAAAATTTAAAACTTGTAGACTTCATCATAAAAAAATAAGCATAAGCAATAACTATCATGTTTTTTATTTACTATTATTAATCATAATGCAAGTTTTTGTATCTCTAACTCTAAAAACAAGAAATTTCATACAAACTTCCAACCCCTATTTTACCCCCTTTGGGGTGGAATTTCCAAATATCCTTTCTTAGCTGACATCTCTTAACTATCAGCTACCTACTTGCTAAATTATAGATTTATTCGTACAATAGTTTTTGAGATCTCGTGTTTAATAGTAAGTATGTAAGTGACCTTTCGCTTTTATATATATAGATATCTCGAGCTATGTTGTGTTGTCACACAGTTATTTTTAGGATTTTTGTATTTTGTTTTCATGTAACTATTGTCTTGCGCTTGCTGAGTGTTATAATAAGATATGTAACACAGTAAGTTAGTTATGGTTTAATTTTAAGTTTTTTTTTATCCACTTCAAGTAATCCCATGACCGCAATCTCCGGTAAATGCTGATACAGTCTAAGATGGTAGCGGGCTAACCTGTTAAACTCATAGGGTATGGTAAATCCATCATCATCATCATTATCAACCGATTGACGTCCACTGCTGGGCATAGGTCTTTTGTAGGGAGTTCCAATGCTCACGGTCTTGGGCCGCTTGCTTCCAGCGGCTCCCTGCGACTCGTCTGATGTCGTCTGTCCACCTAGTTGGGGGTCGACCAACGCTACGTTTACCAGTGCGGGGTCGCCATTCCAGCACCTTGGGACCCCAACGTCCATCGATTCTCCGAGCTATGTGCCCCGCCCATTGCCACTTCAACTTCGCAATTCGCTGAGCTATGTCGGTAACTCTGGTTCTTCTACGGATCTCCTCATTTCTTATTTGATCACGTAGAGATACTCCCAGCATAGCTCTCTCCATCGCCCGTTGACTCTGACCCTCTTCTTCTTAATCCATACTCATTATATAACCTATAGAGACAATTAGTTTCTACGTATTTGAACTTAGCGTTTCGCTTGGCGACACGTCTTTGTAGGTAGGGTGGTTTCTAACCACGGCCGAAGCCTCCCACCGGACCAGACTAAGCTATTCTAATTTTGCGCCTACCAGCTGTCAGTGTTATTTCTGCTTTAAGGAAACGATAAATGGCGGTAACTTGATGCACTGCGTTTAATCTACATCGCTTGGCCACCAAAATGATAATGAACTTTCAATTTCACTACTCCGCGTCAATTCAATACCAACTTACCAGTATCAAGTTTCTTGATGGGTAACTCTTTCAATTATATAGCCCGAATGTTAGTTTGTACATCCTATGTTTGTATCACCTATCGTTTCCAACATACCACTTTCATACCACTTTATACCAACCATACCATTTGCCTGGTGAACAATTCAATTCAATTCATTTTTATTGCGAATCTGGGTTCTAAAATAAGTAGGTCTTATTTAATAGATACAATTAAATCCAGCCAAATTGAGCATTATGGCATGCAATATTACAGAATAAATTTAAAGTTAATTTATTAATTAAATATATACTAACAAAAAAAAAACAATTATATAAAATGTCAATTAATCTTTCATCTATAAGGTACTCATTCTTTACATTCAAGTGTAGATAAAACGTAACGCTGACCAAATGATTGTCTCTGAAAACTTCATTTTTGTTAACAATTTATTTAATTTTATTTACAAAATGAAATAATTATTAAAAATAAAATGTTTCAATTAAAAAAAAAAATTGTTATACTTATGTTGATTAATGAAGTGGGTTGACAAAATTTGCAGAGGGATTAGTTTACCTATAAATATTTAAAGGGAAAAGGGTTAACAGATTGTTAGGTGCGACGACTGACTGACTGACTAAATATCTACAATATGTTGAGAAAATAAACAACAAACAGCAAGTATATTTTGCTATCTCAATCTCTATCTCATACCTTAGTTCTAGTAGAAGATTTTGTGTGGTGTTATATTATACAAGTCTCCCGGTTGTCGACGGAATATAGCAAATTAAACTTGCTGTTTGTTGTTTATCATGGACTTCCGCAAAGTAACGCCTGCTTCTATTCATTGTTGAGAAAATGTATTATTTATTGGTGAAAAATGACGGTTTGAGAGTATTAAAGTTTCGAAGTTAAAAACACGAGTGTCGTGTACACCGACTAAATATATACTACCGTTATAGCTGCCATCAAGTGCGCTATTGGTATACGTTATAGGAATTTAATTGTTCTATCTATTACAGCTACATGTCAAAACTGGTCGACACGCAACGGTTAGTGCGAAAGTTTTGCGAAATAATGGAAATTTTCAACACTCAAATTTGAATGTGCATTAACTGCGGCGAGGCACTCTGAAGTCCAAATGTGCGCAATTTAGTTTCTTATCTTAAAATTCGAGTTTCTTTTCCCTTCTCGCACGTTATATTTGCGTCAGAAGAAGCTGTAGCACAGCAAGTATTTAGTTTCCAACTCGCATCTGGTAGGTGCGCTAGCGGACGAGTCAACCCCGAGCCGTGACTCTTCACAAGGCTTAAGAGCACTAGATATCTCGGCAGGTATATCACTTCATGATTAACCCATTACCGGCTCACTACAGAGCACGGGTCTCCTCTCAATATGAGAAGGATTTGGCCTTAGTCCACCACGCTGGCCATGTGCGGATTGGCAGACTTCACACGCCTTTGAGAACATTATGGAGAACTCTCAGGCGTGCAGGTTTCCTTACAATGTTTTCCTTCACCGTTGAAGCAAGTGATATTTTAAATTTTTAAAAACGCACATAAGTCCGAAAAGTTATAGTTGCGTGCCCGGATTCGAACCGCCGACCTCTGATTAGGAGGCTGACGCCCTAACCACTAGGCTATCACCACTTCAGTTATATCACTTTCAGGTATATCACTTAAAATAACGCAAAGTAAACTTACCCCCCCGACGTAATTGCATTTCAGGGTACCATATATAAAATCATAAAACAACCATCAATTCGTTCGACTAGAAATTTTCAATAATAATGGATAATATATTTAAGTTTTTTTTCCCCTACAATTTAGCCCTTGACGGCTATCTCACCTGATGGTAACTGGTGATTTACTCTAAGATGGTAGCGGGCTCACCTGTTAGGTGTATGGTTAAACCCGCACTCCTAATTGGTTTCTACGCAACATCGTGCCCAACGCTAAATCGCTTGGCGACACGTCTTTGTCGATAGCGGGGTAACTAGTCACGGCTGAAGCCTTCCACCAGACCAGACTCGAGCCGGGAATCGAACCCAGAACCTCCAACTTTATAATGCGACAGCGCATGCACTGAAGTATAAAATAGTAGAATATTAGTTTTTAAATCGAGTGTGTAGTGATGTAATATCAAAGAGTCGAATTGCACGTTCCAACAATTGTATTTTCTTGACTTGTAAAATTTTCAATTGACTTGGAAAAGTTCGCGAAGATCCTATGTCAATCTAAGTAAATAACAATGTATGTACGTTTCCTGCTAAGGTACGGAACCCTCAGTCCGCGAGTCTGTACCGCACTTGTCGGTTATATATAAAATCAAATCAAAATAGCTTTATCCGTGTAAAGCTATTAAAGGCATCTATGAACCGTTCATATATATCACATTTTTCATTATTTTATTCGTGAAGTGATGTTGATAACTACACTCTCCAACTTAAAACTAAAGCTAAGAGGGTTCAAATCGCGCCCAGATCCAAGAAGAAACCCACAACAAACTTAGCCGGGTTTTTTTTTGTTATCACCATCTCACATAATCAATAATAAATCATAGTACCTATGGAGTTTGAGCAATTCACACCCAAGCTTTTTTATCGTTTATATAATCCTTAATATCGTAAATTGATTTTTCTTTAAGCTTTCGTTTTATATTAACTTTGAACTTATAGATAGATATATTATGGAGAACGTTTTCGTCGTTTTTGTTTCGAAAGTGTAAATAATTAAAAGGCTTATTGCTGTTAATTTCATTGGCCGCGCTTAAAAAAAGGAAAGATACATGTTTAATTGATGTTGCTCCGATTGTAGTGATAGTGAATCATTCCAGTTTACAGTCACCTACATAACATGTTCTGCGCGTACGCAGGTAACATATGTTTCTTGGCGCAGCGCAGATAGCAGTCACGACACGATCTGTGGCGGGAGTCTGTATTCGTTTATGTTTTTTTTTTTTGTTAATTCGCTCGTAAACCTAATGCAATGCGTCGAAGAAATCGTTATTTGCAAAACTCCAGTTTTTAAAGGTACTTTACTTTAAAATATACTTTGTGTTCTCTGCATTAGCTTTCTTAAACAAAAAGGAATCTTAAAATATATGGGAGACCCAGATTTCAAAGCCAATGCCACCAATAATTGAATAATACAGGTTAGTTGTTGGGAAATAAATTTAAACAGGCAAACGTTAACTGAGATAGGCTCCATACTAAATTATTCAAGGTGTTGATTCGAGATACTTTTGATGACACGAGGCCCGGAAGCTCGGATAGGGAGCGGCGTCGATCGCGACGCGTGTCTGCGCAAGCGCAGTGAGCGGTCTCGGGGTGGCGGGCATTCATTATAACGTAACAGCTTAACTGTCCGTTTCGGTACTTGCTCTCGAGCCTCATCTCCCCCCTCCTCGGCACCCTCACCCCCCCGACTCGCGACTCAGATTAACCGTTTATAGCTAGGCACGTTAAAAACTGAGTTATGACTTAAGCCGGAAACATATCTGTAACACATATCCCCCGCACGCGACGACACGCGTGTCGGTATAACGAATCGAATTATTAAGCATACCTTCGAGAAGACTTAGTGCTTCTAGAAAATGTATATATATATACTTATATCATAATATCGTACGTGAGTCTGTTTATTTGTCATGTATGCACAACTGGTAAAATTTATATCCTGAATATAGGCACCCGGAACCAAAAGTCAAAAAAGTATCTATTACGTTCCCAAATTCTCTATTCTCTATTCCTCGAATATTTCTTTAATACATCTTTATTGGTTTCGTATTCAAAAACGTTAGACGTATTTGTAATTATAATTTTTGAATGTACTATTTTGGGTGCAGTCAAATAAAACTGTTATGAATTAAAAATGAATTTAACTGTCCCAAATTAAAGTAACCTATTCATTTATTTTCATTAATTATTCATTATTTTTTAAATCCTGCATATCTTTATTTCATGATATAACTTATAAGCTGTATATTTATTTTTGATGATGATGATGGTGATGACTCGGTTATTAGTTTAGTCAGAGAGGATTTTCAGTTTTTCCCACAAGTTGAGCTTAAAAATAAAAAGCTGTTACCTTGACGACGATAATGATAGGTAGAGGCTGTGCGCTATTGTATTTTAAAGTTGGAGGTCCTGGGTTGGATTCCCGGAGACTCGAGTCAGGTCTGGTGGGAGACTTCGGTCGTGGCAAGTAACCACCCTACCGATAAGCCAAGCGATTTAGCGTTCCGGCACGATGTCGTGTAGAAAGAAACCAATTAGTAGTATGGGTTTACCATTCCAGGTTAACCCGCGACCATCTTAGACCGCATCATCATTTACCATCAGGTGAAATGCCGTTTCTAAGCCTTGCTCCCTAGCTATAGGCGTAGTGGTAATGATTGCCAGGGAGAGCATCTCGTCTCCATGTCAACTAGTCAGCTGGTATTTTTACCACAATGTAGATCGACAGGCAGTGCGCCAAGTTATTTTAATATTTTGATACTAGACAATGCCCGCGACATCGTTCGCGTGGTGGACATAAAACATTAGATTAGATTTCTTCATTTTTTTCCTCCGTTCTGTTTTACCGATGATTTTTTTATATGTGGGTATATTTAATTTTCCAGTGAAGTTAGGTTACAGTTAACCTATAAGTAGTTCGTAGTTCTAGACTGCATAATGTTTATATTTGAATAAAACATTGTTATGTACATTAAAGAGTACTAGCAATGCTAATAATCCCAATAAAATATGTTATAATAATAAATAAAAGATTGACACTTTAGAAACTTTAGGAAATTAAAAAAATATATAGAAATTTTTAATGATCTTGATGATTTTTTAAAAAATGTTGAATATGAGAGACACATAAAAATAAATGTTAAAATAGACCCGGTGTTTCCTGAGCGAAGCGCATTTATACAAAATAATCTTGAATGCCTTGTGCAAAATTAATAAACATATAGGATATAATTAATTAATCTTCTCTCTTAATATGGAACATAACCATTTGGAAGGATTTTGATACTATTTTATTTACATGCACCTCAGGTCCTTGAATGAAATCTTAATATTTATTACCTCTAAAATATACCGGTTGCTATCTTTTATAAATGCGAATGTTTATTTGTTTGTTTGTTTGTTGTTCTTTCACGTATTTACTTACGTTATATATGTTTACGTTGGTAGGCAAGGTAATGATTAGCCAACGAGGGTGAAACAGCGGTTATATGACTCAGCTCGCACTCTATAAGGTAATAAAACTGTAACAGGACGAATTCTGTACATTAAATATATTTTGAAAATTTTAATTGGAGGATGCTTTACTATCGATACTGAGCCCAAAACATTTATTATTTATTTTTTGTCTGTCTGTATCTTAGCCGCGCATCACGCTGAAACTACTGGATGGATTTGAATGAAATTTGTTATAGGATTAGCTGATACTCCGGTTCAACATATAAAATAGTTTTTATCCCGGAATTCAGCACGGTTCCTTTGGGAGAGGGGATCAAAAATGTGTATTTAGTTGTAATTGATTAACGCGTATTTCACTCTTTTTTTGTTTTGTTAGAAAGGAGATACTTTAAAGTTTATCCGGTAGTTATTTCAAGGTCGTTTAGTAGTCCATTGCTTCGTGATTGGAAGACAGACAAACATACTTTCATACACATTAACTCAAAACAGACGGAAGTCGCGGGCATCAGCTAGTGTTTTCTATGAATGAGCCGTCGCTGCCTCCCGAGGGACTAGGTTTAGGTAGATCCAAAAATGTATGGGGGATTGCTTTAAAACTAGATAGCTAGATTTTGCTGTGTTAAAGGTTTAGGTAGATCCAAAAATGTATGGGGGCTTGCTTTAAAACTAGATAGCTAGATTTTGCTGTGTTAAAGGTTTAGGTAGATCCAAAAATGTATGGGGGCTTGCTTTAAAACTAGATACCTAGATTTTGCTGTGTTAAAGTGAAGATAAATTTACGTCATTGAGAGTAGGCGAACCGCCGCGTCGGTAATCGCTCGTACCGCAGAGTGGAGCGGTAAACGCTGCCTGTACAGTTGTGACTTGCGAGCTGTTACGGGACAAAGCGCCCGAGTGCGGGTAGCGATCGCGCGCCGAGGGTTACGGTACCGCTAGGAGACGTAACTAATCATATTCACAACCTTACACAGCGTCTTCCGGTGCCGGCGAAGACGAGGTACCCGATATCTGTCGTCATCCATACGTGGGTCTCATCCACGGCCACGGGGGCGCTCGGACTGAGACACCAGTCCAAAAAACCCACAAATCCCAACGTCACCGTAAGTCGAAGTCCGAGTCTCACAGGAGACGCTCTTAGGGGGACGTTCCCCAGAAGTCGTCGAGCCCAAGTGCTCTTCTCTCAGGCTGAGCTTCATGCTCGCCAAACCCCTCGGTGACGCAGTAATAATCACTATGGTTGTCGGCAACTGTCAATTCGAAATAATAATATTTTGATAACCGAGAAAGCATTACTAAGTACCTGAAATTTTATTATTAGATACATTACAGTTCGGCAGTTTAATTCGTTCCTTACAAGTCGCAATCGAATGAACTATTGAAGATGTTTTTTATAATCAACGATACCTATAATATATATACGATAATATTTTTATTGTATATCGGCCCTAGTGATCATTTCTAAGACTCATTATTGAGTATGACAACTTTTAAATACGTTATAATTTTGCACTGATATTGATGTTAAAGAATTAATATAACATTGTTATTAAAATTAAAATTGCGGTGTAGGGTCAACTGTTGTTTATTGTTTTATATTAACGACTGTAAGATATCAGGTTAACATTTTTTATTCGCATCGTATAGGTAATTTTCCTATTTCGATAAAAATTAATCAATATTTGACAAAGCGTTTCGGTATTAACTGCCTTAAGATTTCTCCTCTCTTATTCTTAGATTGCCTTAAGATTGTACAATTTTTAATTAAAGCACCTTCATTTATAAACGTGTCAGCTTACAGGAGGCGAATACACACTGTATATACCCTAATATGCTGAATGCGATTGTTTCCATCTCATATCGTGCTTTGGTATAAGTGTATTTAGTGCATGTGTAACGATGATTATTAAGTCTAATTTGCTATAACTAGGCAAATATGCGGTGCAATCTGGTCTGCATCGATCTTTACATCATCATCATCATCATGATCAACCCATTGCCGGCTCACTACAGAGCACGGGTCTCCTCTTAATATGAGAAGGATTCGGCCATAGTCCACCACGCTGGCCATGTGCGGATTGGCAGACTTCACACGCCTTTGAGAACATTATGGTGAACTCACAGGCGAGCAGGTTTCCTCACGATGTTTTCCTTCACCGTTGAAGCAAGTGATATTTTAATTGTTTTTTAAAAACGCACATAACTCCGAAAAGTTATAGGTGCGTGCCCGGATTCGAACCGCCGACCTCCGATTAGGAGGCTGACGCCCTAACCACTAGGCTATCACCGCTTCAACATATCTTTACATACCACACTATAAAACCGCACCTCTTACAAAACACGTACTCGACGCACATTCCGCTCGGACGTACAATTGCTCGAAAATGAAGGAAATTAATCATAATGTTCTCTTCATCGTGGACTTCCACAAACGCCTGCGCTTGTGACACATAGACAATAATCCAAGTGTTAAATATTCATTGTAAATTTTACATTTATGTTATTAGGGTTGCACGGTACCACAATGTTGCATGTTTACACAAAGTAACACGCTTCTCGAGCGCTTGTTAAATTATTAATAAATTCGTAACTAAAAACGTTACCTATAAAGCAAGTAACTTTAACAAAGAAATCGAACGACACGTCATAATAATTTTCTGAAAAGATAAATTCGTCGCTGTCGTATTTTAAAGTGGGTGGTCCGGGGTCTATTCCCTGCGAGATTCTGGTCTGGTGGGGGCTTGGGTCGTGGCGTAGTTACCACTCTGACGTGTCGCCTAGAAAATCATTAGGTGTATGGGTTTACCACTTAATATCAGATGATGCATCTGATCGTTTGCCAGCGATGTAAATATAAGTCCAAAAAAAAAAACAAAAGTTATTTTTATAACTATATTATTTTGCATTAATATTGAACATGTTTGACGTCGCCGGTGTAGTTTTGTTTAAAAATAAGCTCAATTACCCCCAGCTGGGGTTCAGTGTCGGTCGCATGAACCATGACCTAGTACACTCGCCATATGGCGGCCGGCCCTCCGCCGCTGTGCCTGCGCCGCACGGCTCGCGGTCCACCACTAAAGTGACATGGTTACAAATACAGATTCATATTTGACGACCTCCGTGGAACAGTGCGTGCGCTGTCGCATCATAAAACTTGAGGTCCTGGATTCGATTCTCGGCTCGAATCTGGTCGTGGCTAGTTACCACCCTATCGACAAAGACGTGTCGCCAAGCGATTCGTCATTCCGGCAGGATTCGCGTAGGAACCAATTAGGAGCATGTGTTTACCATACCCCCAACAGGTTAGCTCGATCCCATTCTAGTCTGCATCATCACTTGCCATCAGGTGAAATAGCAAGGGATATTTTGTAGTGTAAAAAAATAAATTCAAATTCAAATTCAAAATAATCTTTATTCAAATAGTCCTTAAAAAGGCACTTTTGACGCGGCAATAATTTACATAGTAGTTATTTCATGGTGATAACTATATTCGTAAACTTAAAACTAAAGCTATAAGGGTTCCAAACGCGCCCCGGTCTAAGAAGAAGCCCACAACAAACTTAGCCGGGGTTTTTCTTTTTTTTCGTTATCACCATCTCACATAATGAATAAAATTAATAATAAACTATAGTACCTATGGAGATAGAGCAATTCACACCTAAGCTTTTTTATCGTTTATATAATATATATATAAATCCGTCTCTATATCGCACACATTTCGGTTACAGCTTTAGTTATGTATATTTTGACAATCAATCGCCATGCGTTGTCCCAGTAAAGGCCGATGTGAAAATAACATTTTGTTTAATGCGCATTTATGATAGCTAACACAAGAGAATTCGGGTTCGGTTGACGGCGATATTTGGTATCGGTACCCTCGCTGTGCAAGCACTTCGCAATCGAGCAGGATTTGAGTATCGAAACGGCGTGACCTCAGGGCACCCTTACCAGGTAAACCGGTCCACGTAGTGCCTGTTTTAAAGTCACACATCTACAGCCAACATTCGTAGAATAAACTGAGTAGGACATAACACACTTTAAAGTGGAAAAATACACGCGCACTAAAACGTTTACCTACATTTGTTTTAATTTTAATTGTTTCTTTATTTCGATCCTCGACGATCACGACGGCGAGATTGCACATTTAGGTCAATTTCTTCTGGCAGAGCTTCTTTCCAAAGCTCGCCAAACAGCCCTGTTACGCTGTGGCAACCAATAGGGTTTGTACAGCTAATAGACAGTCCGAAAAAAAAAGACAGGAAGCTGTTCTATATCCCTATCATACCTACACATGGACGTCCACGGCTGGGCATACCTATGACTTTCATAGAAATTTCCAAATTTCGAAGTCTTGGGACTGTTTAACACACTACTATAATAACTACATTAGCAAAACATTAAAAAAAAATATTAGGACTTAAAATTGTAATGTGGGCGAGCAGCATGAGATCCCTCGCTATAGAATAATGGAAAAAAAAATAGTACGGTATTTAAGACACAGAGTGCGCGGTCACAGTTTACCGAACTGAAGACTGAAGAGAGTCAAGAGTGACTGAGCAGATATTGTTTTCAGAAGTTCAACGGTGGCATTGGCTCATTAGCTGGCTGGACACATTCGCGGATGTGGACTCTTTAGGCCGGCGAATTAGCGCACACGGGAAACGAGTCTTGAGACATGATTGACAATCTGGTGGTTTACTTGTATCTGCAACAATATTTTTTTCGGACTATCTATTAGCTGAGCTAACCCTATTGGTTGCCACAGCGTAACCAGGCAGGCTGCAGCTTCGGAAAGAAGCTCTGCCAGAAATTTTGAGGACTCGAAGAAACTAAGGGAACGTCTGCCTAAGGGCGCCTCCTGTGAGGCCGCACCTCGGCTTAGGCGACGTTTGGGATAACGGGGGGTTCGGACGGTGCAGCAAATGTTCAGTATGACTGAGCTGCTACTGTGTACCTAGCTGTACTAAGCCGAGGAACGCCATACGCCACAATATGACACTCCTTTTTTTTATTCACTACAAGTTATCCCTTGACGGCAATCTCACCTGATGGCAAGTGATGATGCAGTCTAGGATGGTAGCTGGCTTACCTGTCAGGGTATGGTAAAACCACACTCCTAATTGGTTTTTACGCGATATCGTGCCGAAAGGCTAAATTGCTTTGCGGCACGTTTTTGTCGGTAGGGTGGTAACTAGCCACGACCAGACTCCAGCCGGGAATCGAACCCAGGATCTCCAACTTTATAAAACGACAGCGTACGCACTGCGCCACGGGGGTCGTCAAAGACTCACCAGGCTATCCGGCTCTGGCTCTCAGGCATGGCTTTACTTTCGGAAACAAAACCCGCTGCCGTGATTTTGTAAACGTACCGGATTACCTGGTCGTCTATCCTTTTAGTCGAATTCAAAGTAAGCCATTCTCTCACAGCTAGTGGACAGTGGTAAAGCACCTTTACTTCGGCCAAGTGCTTACCTACTTTTTTGCGTATTCATTACCATTTGCTTAAAATTACATGGACACTGGTTCCAAAAGAACCGTTCGCTTCATTTGAATAAAAATAAATCGACCAGTGGCATAGTGCTCTTCGTTGCCTCGAAAGCGAGACGTCCGGGTTCGAAGATTTTAAAACTGGATAGTGCAAAAGCCTAAAATCTTTGGTAAAGCCACGTTGCTTTGTTCTTACGCGTTGGTGATAATATCTGCTTTAAGTACTTTCTGACGAAGACGAAGCAGAAAATCGAATACCTAACGATTACTATAGCGATTTTAAGCTCAAAGTTTGTGTAAGACGTAAGCTTGTAGAAAAAACTTGTAAGCTTGTAGTGATAAACAAGCATGGATATGAAATATAGCTCTAATAAGATAGCTCTTAACATAATTTTAAGTGGCATGTGAGATGGTGATATCAAAAAGAAAATGAAGCTGGCTAAGTTTGTTGTGGGCTTCTTCTTAGACCGGGGCGCGTTTGGAACCCTCATAGCTTTAGTTTTAAGTTTACGAATGTAGTATCACCATCAAATCACTAGTATTTAAATTATTGACGCATCAAAAGTGCCTTTTAAAGGACTATTTGAATAAAGATTATTTGAATTTGAATTTGAATTTTATGTCGAATGGCAGGCAGGATCTCGAAATACGAAGTTGAAGTTGTCATCACAATTTGGCTATTTGTGATAGCAAGTTCCGCTGGAAAGGAATAGTGCGGTACAATAATAGAATAACTATTTTAATTTTTTATTTACTACAAGTTAGCCCTTGACGGCAATCTCACCTGATGGTAAGGGATGATGCAGTCTAAGGTGGTAGCGGGCTAACCTGTTAGTGGTAAGGTAAGAACATACTCCTAATTGGTTTCTTCGCGAAGCCGGAACGCTAAATTGCTTGGTACGTCTTTGTCGGTAGGGTGGTAACTAGTCACAGCCGAAGCCTCCCACCAGACCAGACTCGAGCCAGGAATCGAACCCAGGACCTCCAACTTTATAATCTGACAACGCGCGCGCTGCGCCACGGAGGTCGACAAACACGGAGTCGTGCGCCATAGTTTATCGTTAGGTATTGCTCGCACTGTACTTGTTTTAGTTAATTCACGCGTCTTTCACTCGCTAAACAAATTATGGAAATTAATTCAATTCTATGCATTATTCACTTAACATTTACAACTCACTTTATACAAATACTGGCTTCTGACATAGACATATAATAAAACTAACCATATCTATAATATAATTAAACTGTAACAGGACGAATTCTTTACATTAAATATATTTATAAAATTTTAATTTGAGGATGCTTTACTATTGATGCTGAGCCCAAAACATTTATTTTTTGTTTTGTATTTTAATTGCTTAAGAACGCACATAATTCCAATAAGTTAAACGCGTGCCCGGGCTCGAACACCCGACCTCGGATTAGAAGGCGGTCGTCCTAACCACTGGGCTATCACAGCTTTTACCATTGGCCCATTTTATTGAGCGTTAAAAAAATCATAGCAATCATTTACAGCACTTTCCTAGTGTTTTTTTTTGTCATGTTTTCCGGTCTACGGTAGTTCCCGCGGGAAGATTTAAAATTGTTAACGAGCGAAGCTTTAGACCCAATTCTGAAGTCCACGCAGACGTGGGCAGAACAGAGCGAATTTTCGAATGTTACCAACAATTTTTAATCTTCCCACGGGAACTATTTGAGACATCGCTATAGATAATACAATATTTCCTTTTCCATTTAGTTTTTCGTTTCCCCAGAGAATAACACCGTATCTTAAATAAACACGTGTAATAAATATAATAAATTACTATCGATTTCACCTAAAAACGTTTCACAAGCTGTCAGCGCATTCGATGTCCGTGTTATTATAAGTACATTTGGTTTTTTTGTATATTTGTTTTGGTTCCCTATGGTATGATCGAAATTGGATTGTTTTTGTTTTATTTTTGCTTAAAAATCTTTTGTTTGTTTGCGTTATTATATCGGAATCCTCATGTTATTAGAATAACCAAAATAAGAACACCAGCGCCACCGTACCGCTTCGAAGCGCCGTTTTTGTTAAGTGACCTGAGCTGACCTGACGTGCAGACAGATCTTACATGCTCATTTCGCCTAGGTACACTTTGAAGAGGTTTGGATCAGTCGGTCGGTTGGTCGAGAGCTGGGCGCGCGCCAACTGTCCCGCCCCCGGGCGGCCGTTTAAATAACTCTGTACGCAATTGTCCGACAAATATTCCTCCCAGTTGGCCGTCCACCAAGCCGTCCGCAGGCTGCAGCTGTCTCCATCATAATGAACACTTGATTTTCCAAGACACTGGAAAACCTTTACTGGCCCATTTTTAACATTTCAAACATCCAAGCAAACGATAAAATTAACAAATTCGAATTCAAAATAATCTTTATTCAAATAGTCCTTAAAAAGGCACTTTTGACGCGTCAATAATTTACAAAGTAGTTATTTCATGGTGATAACTATATTCGTTAACTTAAAACTAAAGCTATGAGGGTTCCAAACGCGCCCCGGTCTAAGAAGAAGCCCACAACAAACTTAGCCGGGGTTTTCCTTTTTTTCGTTATCACCATCTCACATAATGAATAATAAACTATAGTACCTATGGAGATAGAGCAATTCCCACATATATTCGTGTAGTATAAATAATGATCTGTTGACGATGATGTTCTGACTTACTAGCAGAAACTCCGTCGACCTTCATTGTTAAAATTGTCAAGTGTCAAGTACATATTTCTGTCCTGAAATTTTCAGTGCCAGCTCGCAAATGACAAATTGGCGTGCCGAAAAGCACTCGGTCCCGGTTTTTTTTATTTATTTTTATTTTGAGATAGGTTTGCGCTTGACGACAATCAGTACTAGAAAGCACTGAAGGAAGAGGCCTAGGTTGGAGCGCGCTTGCCTCCAACCTAGACCTCTTCCTTCCTATTCACTCTTGCCTTGAAGGTTCTGTAGTTATACGTGGCTGGAAACACAGATGCTGGAACTGAGTTCCACATCTTAACGGTTCGAATCAGAAAAGTTGATCCAAATCCTTTCGTTTGAGTAGGTTAGATTTCAGCCACGTAAAGGTGCCAGCGCTGAAATCCCGCGAACCCGCAATGTAGCAGCGTGGCGGGTCAGTGCTCTAGTTCACTCTCTGCGATGAAGACTTGCGTCCGGACGTTGAGTTACTAAGCTCAGAATACTTGAGCCAGTGATTCGTGAAATAAAACTCTTCATAACTTTCATGTAGATAATAGTGTTTCGAAAACGCCGCTAACCATTATTGAGCATGGAAAGTTAATTTATGGAACTTTCTGTATCGGATACACTTTAACAAGATCATTCAAAATGGGACTATTATTCAATACCATGATAACAAGCATCTAACGTATATTTATGCTTTCATATAAAAATAACCTTAAAAAAAATATTCAAGCGCTGATTGTATAAACATATTGCATTTAGCGAGTGCCACGTATGTGTTAGTAAATGTGTAAACGTGTGTGTTTCTTTTATTATAATTTAAACTCTTATCTATGAATCATTTTACTCGTAGAATATAGGTTTTTTATGGAACAGGGTAGATACTCGTTTTCTGAAAGAAAAGGATGGAATTCATGACCTTGACCTAAATACCACAAATCATTATGACCTATTAGTACCTGATTAGTTTTCAATAACGATCATTGCTATTGCCAATAGTTCAGCACAAGCTCCATCTTGTGGGAGCTATGCCTTAACTCGAAACATTTGCAAGCGTTCATAGTTAAACTCCCTGGTTTCCCTTACATTGACAATAATAAGCAATAGGTATGCTATCTTGCACAACGAACATTCTCGGTTAGTAAAAGTCCCTTTTTTTTCTCGCTTGGAAATGCATGTATGTGGGACTCGCCGGCCGCCAAATTGGTGGCCAGAATACACACTAAAACCCAGCGAAGCCTTCTGCGTCCCAGGTGGGGTGTGTAAGGATCGCGGTAGTATGCACTTTGACACCCCGACGCGCTCATCAGTGCAATCGTTGGTGTCTACGGGGGTGGTAACAGGTGCGCGTATCGGCGCTTCCTGACACCCGTTCTCCTTCTACGGAGAAGGGAAGCATCAGCCGCCTGCTCTCTCTCCCTCTCAGTGGCCTCCTTCTAACCCATTTTGGTTTCGCGGAAGGAGGCTACAATTGACCAGCCCTCTTCGCTAGCAAGCATTATATTAACAACGCTTGGCAGCGAGAGGGCTAGGAGTGACATTAGTGAGTGCCTCTGCGGAGCCCATGACGAACACTCTGCCAGAGTTTTATGAGCGGTGTCCTCCGGTGCCGCGCACTCATATCGCATTAACCCTCTACGATATGCCAATGTGACTTTGATGAGTATTAATATCGTGTTCTCCGAGGAGAAAGAAAGGGGAAACTACAGCGCGGAGTTAGGAAATTGGCCCAACAAACGTAAGCGTAACAAAACAAAAACCTAACAATGAAATCGTCGTGATTCGAAGTAGGATATGCTACCAATTTTCTGTTTCTTTACTCTCCGATGCCATGTTTAATGACGCGATTGTTCAAATAACGAGCGTAAGATGTTCGGGGCTATCGAAATACGCAAACCCGGAATCGAACCTACCTCCTGGTCCGATGTGAAACTTGCCAACCGTCGGTGCAGTATGTTAGGGTGCATGAAAGTGTCGTAAACACCACAATTAGCATATCTCGCGTCAAATATTTTGCGTGTTAGTTATTTTAACTTCTGGCACGGTACCAGATTACTCGTTACTTATATATATATATACTTATAACTAGGTACATTCCTTACATGTAGCCCCTGGCAATTTACTGATAATGTTCGTGGTTTTGAACCCAATCACGTAACTCCTTTGAGGGCCTAGTTTTCATTTTGGTATAGGAATATTACTTTTTTTTATGTAACATTTAAAATCGGAACCGATTGATATTTCTTGATACTTATAATAACGTAATGATTTTTGGTTTATATTACTATTGTGTATTATTATTTTTTTTAATTACGATACTAGTAAGAAAAGCGCAACTTTACGCTGTCCTAATTTTAACGTTTTATGATGTTAACAATAAAAATACCGGAACACACACCTAACTCTTGATTATTAATATTTTATTTAAAAATTGCGCCGTTACCCTTATCTTTTATTTAATTCTTTCCCCAAGGTCTGGAAGAGATTGCTTGAGCAATAAGACCGCCTTTGCATACTAATGTGTTAAGTGTTCCGTGTTGTTGTTTCTTTAAAATTTGTGTGAAATAAAGAGTTGCTATCCATCTATCTAACTCTTTGTACTGCTTTACTTTGAACGTACGTACGTTTTTATTTAAAGAAATTCTTAATTTATTGTTACTATTATAGGATTGCATGTTTGTTTATTTGTAATCGAAAAACATACTACTTAGCTGGAATATAGTTATTTGTACTCAAAATCGATACCAAACCCCTCGGGGCATCTGTGAACGCTGACTGATTTTACGTAGTACATCAATCGATTTTCCTAACATGCTGCTCTTTAGCAGATCTTTAACTGGGAACATATGTTTATCCTTTATGTATATCAATCAATCAATCAATCATAATGTTTATCCAAATAATCCTTCAAAATGCAGTTTTGATTCGTCAATAATTTACATAGGAATGAGTTGACGGTGATAACTACATTCGTAAACTTAAAATTAAAAATATGAGAGTTCAAAACGCGCGCTGGTCTGAAATGAAGGTCTTATTAGAGCAATATATACCATGCTTGTTATTCATTTACACTATAATAGGACTTTTCTACAAGCTTACGTTTTGTATAAACTTTGAACTTATTGAGAGACATCCGATCCAAGCCAAATAAGCATTTTATGTCGAAAATGGTTCAAGGTGATTTTCTATCTTTATTATTTACCGCCGTGTTCACGTAGTAGTGCCGATTACCAGTTACCTGAATATCTACGAGAGTGTGTTCGTGTTACGACATATGTACATAAACCTATTGCGTATGAAAATTCTATAAATTATGTAACAGAAGTAGATGTTCAGTTTTATCTATGTTTCTATTGTTATTCATAGTATTTTCAAAAAGTAGTTGAACTAAATTAGTTCCTAATTTAATGTTTTCGAAAAATATCAGTTAACGGTATGTGTAGAAAGACCTATATTTGCATATTTATTTTGAAATATGTAAGCGAGACTTTCGTACGTCTACCAAAATGGCGTTCGTAATAAGATCTGAGTTGGGGCACGAAAATAGACACGCGAAAACATCTCGCGCCGCTAGCCGCCTCGCGCTGACTCACGCACGCTGCCGCGCGCCTCGCTCGAGTCACGGACTACTTCGATCCTGCAACCTCCGCTGTCGCACGTTCAGGCTAACATTGCCGTTGGCGTCATCAGCACTGAGCGAACTCATGACTAAGCAAACAAAATTACTTGCAGATGTTCTTATGCGTGTATAATTTTATTGTTATGTTATATATGTTCAATGCAGCTTACTTAAATATATTGATTTGTTTTTTTTTCAATTGTTACAGTCGAGAGCACGGTTGGCGCTCTACCTATTACCACCGGTAGACCCGGAGATCCTTCACCGCCGATATTCGAGCAGATATTTAAGAATGCTAGATTCGCACAGGGCGGAAACGCTAAGTTCGAAGGGAAGCTGAGGGGCAACCCTACCCCGACGGTGTCATGGACGAGGAAGAAGGCTCCGCTGGTGGAGTGCAGCAAGTACAGCATGAGCTACAGCGAGCAGACGGGCGACGTGGCGCTGCTCATCAAGCAGATCGGCCCCGGCGACGAGGGCGAGTATACGTGCACGGCGCGTAACCAGTACGGCGAAGCCATCTGCTCCGTGTACATCCAGCCCGAGGGGGCGCCGCAGCCCGCGCAGGCCTCGCAGCAGAGCTACCGCCATGTCAGCGAGAGCGTGGAGCACAAGTCCTACGGCACGCAAGGCTTCACTTCGGAACAGTCGCGCCAGTCGCAGAAGTATGCCTATACGAATGGCAACTCTGACTTCTCTTCCACTGAACATTTTAAGGTAGATACATTTGAATATAGACTGCTGAGAGAAGTATCGTTTAGAGAAACTATCACAAAAAGGTTTGTAGGAGAAACTGACATACAAATAAATACAGAAATTGATACGTCTTTAGGGCCAGTTTCTCCTCCTAAAATATCACAAAAACCTCGAAACTCAAAACTTCAAGAAGGGGCCGATGCTCAATTCCAAGTCCAACTTTCGGGAAATCCTCGGCCACGTGTGACATGGTTCAAAAACGGCCAGCGTATAGTCAACTCGAATAAACACAACATTATCACTTCGAATAATCAAACTATCCTTAGAATAAGAAGCACACAAACCTCTGACTGTGGACATTACACACTCTTAGCCGAAAACCCTAACGGATGCATCGTCACGTCAGCCTATCTGGCTGTCGAGACTTCTCAGGAACCGTATGTGCAAGACCAAAGGTCCCAGCTCATAATCGACACACAACAAGTACAGACTGAAAAAATAGAAATAGAAGAAAAAGCTCTCGCTCCGCAGTTCGTTAAGGCCTGCCAAGATCGAGATGTCACGGAAGGCAAGATGACGCGATTCGATTGCCGCGTCACCGGCAGGCCTTACCCGGAAGTCACGTGGTTCATTAACGATAGACAAATTCGAGACGATTATAATCATAAGATATTAGTAAACGAATCCGGTAATCATGCACTTATGATTACAAACGTCGATCTCAGTGATAGTGGTGTAGTGACATGTGTGGCGCGAAATAAAAGTGGTGAAGCGTCTTTCCAGTGTAGACTGAACGTTATAGAGAAGGAGCAAGTAGTAGCTCCAAAGTTTGTAGAAAGGTTTAGTACTTTGAATGTGCGGGAAGGCGAGCCGGTGCAGTTGAACGCGCGCGCCCTCGGCACCCCTACACCACGAATCACATGGCAGAAGGATGGAGTTCCAATCGTTCCCAATCTGGAACTACGAATACATACCGAAGGTGGGGCCTCGACATTAGATATTCCCAAAGCCAAGGCGTCGGATGCGGCATGGTATCAGTGTACCGCACAGAATGTCGCGGGCTCCACAGCAACTCGGGCGAGGCTCTACGTGGAGGTGCCCAAGGAGCCTCCGCCCGAGCAGAAGCGGCTGCACCTACCGCGGCCTACGAAAATAATTGAACCAGAGTGAGTTGCAATTTTACTGTTATATAAATTTTGTAAAAGTTATCTCGGCACCTTTTCTTGTATTGACTCGTATTTTTTTTTTACCGCAGACCTGCTCCTGGTCCAGAAATTATATATTTAAGGCACGTGGAAAGGGCAAGACCGTTCGTTCCTCCAGGAGAGGAAGATCGAGTATATCCACCGCCTCAGTTCATTGTTCCACTGAAAAGTGTAACGCAAATGGAAGGTGGAAAGATTCATTTCGAAACTAGAATAGAACCAGTCGGCGATCCATCCATGAGAATTGAATGGTTGAAAAACGGGCAAAGTATAAAAGCCAGTAAGTGATTCCTTTAAATTGAACCAAGAAGTTTAAAATTAACTTTTACATCAGGTTTTATATAATGTATCTTTTATTACAGGCTCCAGATTTACTTCTGTGTTCCGGTTTGGATACATCTCTCTGGATATGCTCAGTTTGACTTTCGAAGACAGCGGAGAGTATACATGTCGAGCAATAAGCGCTACGGGCATGGCCGAGACCAAAGCGGTGTTACAAGTGACGCCGAGAGCGACAATCGAGAGGACCAGTCAGCATCCTCAAAGCTTGCAATACATTCAGCAGCTTGAGGATTACTCCAAATATCAGCATCAGGAGTCGGTCGAAGAACATACGTCACAAAAACCACAGTTCATAAGACCTTTACAAGATCTCGGCGAACTACAAGAGGGGCGAAATGCTCATTTCGAAGGGCAACTCACCCCTGTGAGCGATCCTACTATGAGAGTAGAATGGTTCAAAGATGGTAAGCCAATCACGGCGAGCTCGCGAATCACAGCAATCTTCAACTTCGGCTACGTCTCCCTTAACATCATGCACCTACGGGCTGAAGATGCAGGTTCGTATACAGTGAGAGCCGTGAACAGACTCGGTGAAGCCATCAGCTCCGCTACGATCCGAGTAGCCGCTAGAAGCACCGTCACGTCAGATCTCGGCATACCGGAACAACGAAGGTATATCGAAAAAACTGAGCAACTAGAAGCTTATCAGCAGCAACAACACCAAAAATACTATCAAGAGGCGCCTGAAAGTACTCAGAAACCTGAGTTCAAAACACCAATTAAAGACCAAATAAACGTTAAAGAGGGTGGATTTGCTCACTTTGAAGCGCGCCTCGAACCCGTTGGAGATTCAACTCTGAAAGTGGAATGGTTGAAGGATGGACGCCCAGTTGAGGCGAGTTCAAGAATCACTACATTCTTCAACTTTGGATATGTAGCATTGACCATTAAATCAGTGACCATTCACGATGCCGGCCATTACACGTGCCGGGCTTACAACGCCCTAGGACAGGCGACCACGAGTGCAAATCTTTCGATTATCACCAAGAAAGACATAATTGCAGAATCACAACATCCCGGTGGTCTCGAAAGGATTCAATACTTAGAAGATTCAAGTAAATACTCCAAACGGGCGGAGGAAGAAGTTAGGATAACTCAAAAACCGAGATTCCTCGGCCCATTGAAAGGAACTAATAAAATCGTGGAAGGGCAAAGCGCTCATTTTGAAGCGAGAGTAGAACCTCAAAGTGACTTAACATTGACGACTGAATGGTATTTTAACGGAAAACAAATAAAATCAGCCAACAGAATACAAACTTACCACGACTTCGGTTATGTTGCTCTGGACATTTCGAACGTCCGAGCTGAAGACTCCGGAGTGTACACGGTTGTCGTGCGCAATGCTGCCGGAGAAGCGCAACAGAACGCGTCGATGGTAGTTGAGAGTAAGTATTTATTATAAAATTTGTGTATTCACTAGACTACATTACACAAACTTAAATGCATTTAATTTAAAATACTAGTTACTTTAGTAAATATTTATGTAATTTTTATCTTGCAGCACGATCAAGCATTGATACTTCAAGCATACATCGTGGCTTATATGAGAAAACACGCCAGATGGAAGAATCTAAATTTATCGAACCAATGTACCATATTGAAGAAATATCAAAATCAAAACCCATTTTCGTGCAACCACTCTCTGATCCACCGGCAGTGTCTGAAGGCAAAAATATTCATCTTGAATGTAGACTAGAACCCATGGGCGATCCGACTATGAGAGTTGAATGGTTCCACAACGGTAGAGCGGTAACTGTCGGATCTAGGTTTAGAACCTATTACGACTTCGGGTTCGTGGCACTTGACATCATTCATGCAACGTCAGTAGATTCAGGAGAATACACCGCGAGGGCAGTTAATCACTTAGGTTCGGCTCATACCTCTGCCATGGTTCGCGTGATTGAACGCTCGGACATAGTGACAGATACTCAAAACGAGCAAGCGGTTGAACAGATTCAAATTTTGGAAGATGCCGCGAGACGTACCAGGCAGGTTCAAGAAGATATAACTGTTATGCGAGCTCCTCACTTCTCAAGGGCTTTGCACAATATTGAAACAGTGGAAGGTACAAACGTCCATCTTGAATGCCGGTTACAGCCAGTCGGTGATCAAACAATGAAAGTAGATTGGTTTTGCAACGGTAGGCCTATTAAAACGGGGCACAGATTTCGACCAGCATATGAATTCGATTATGTTGCCCTTGATCTCTTGAGCGTATACCCTGAAGATTCAGGAGTGTACACTTGCCAGGCTACTAACCAATTGGGAGAAGCGGTTACCTCTTGTGCCTTACGAGTGATGGCAAAGAAAGATTTGATCTTTGATACGCAACATCCTACAGGATTAGAAAAAATACAGTACTTAGAAGATGCATCCCGGTATAAGAAGTCCGATGTGATCGACGAGTCTATTCACATCAAACCAAGATTCATAACAAAACCAAAGTCAATCGACAACGTTAAAGAAGGGCATCACGTTCACTTTGAATGTAAACTCGAGCCAGTTACCGATTCCAACCTTAAGGTTGAATGGTTTAAAAATGGTCAACCGGTTACCATTGGTCACCGATTTCGACCTATACACGACTTTGGGTATGTAGCCCTCGACATCATCGATCTCATCGCTGAGGACTCTGGAGTGTACACGTGCAGAGCCGTAAACCAGCTTGGCACCGATGAAGTGAGCTGTAGATTATCATGTCGAGAAACAGCGGATATTATACGTGCTACTCAGAATGAAGCTGGCTTAGAGCAAATTCAAGTTTTAGAGGATCGGTCAAAATACCATCGAACTAGTGCTCTCGAAGAAATAACAACGCAAGCACCAATATTTACAACTTCGCTAAAAAATGTTGAAATAAAGGAAGGCCAACGCGCTCACTTCGAGTGTAGACTAATTCCCGTCTCTGACGCTACTATGAAAGTCGAATGGTATCATAATAACAAACCTCTAAAGAGTGGATCTAGATTTACGGAAACAAATAACTTTGGCTTCGTTGCACTCGACATTATGTCGTGCTTGCCTGAAGATTCCGGCACCTACACCTGCAGGGCCATCAATGCACTTGGAGAAGCCGTTACGTCGGGTGCAGCAGTCGTGCACTCCAAGAAATCTATTTACCTTGAATCACAGCACGAGGGAGCTTTACCGAGGCTGAATCAACTAGAAGATTCGTCAAGACATCAGAGGCATGCAGTTCAAGATGAATCTGTCACACAGGCCCCCCTGTTTACTAATCCTATGAAAGATTTACGTGTGGCTGAAAATCAAGCCGCGCACTTCGAGACGAGACTCATTCCCGTCGGCGATCCCAAGCTTAAGGTGGAATGGTTACGTAATGGAGTTCCGATTGAAGCATGTAAGTATTTATTTTTCAAAAGCATCCTTCATTCAATAATCGTTCCAACAATTTAAATTTTATAAAAATAATTGTAATTTGTTTACAGCTAATCGCATCACCACTATGCACGACTTCGGTTACGTTGCTCTAAACATGAAGTATGTGAACCCAGCAGACTCGGGCACCTACACATGCCGCGCCACTAATGAGCTTGGAGAAGCCGTGACTTCCTCCACTCTCTTTGTACAATGTGAGTGTCACATTTGCTATATCAAATCTTTCACAATATCAAAGCCAATATTAGCAATATATTTATAAAATTATTCAAACAGGGATAATTTTTCAAAGTATATAATCATTTGAATAGTTACAGAAATAAATATTTTAATATCGTCAATGTAAAATATATAAAAGTTAAAATAAACTCATTTCCTCGTATGCTCTGAAAATACAAAACGATTTATAACTTCTAAACTTTGTTATTTCTTTCCCTAGCTAAAGCATCCCTCGACTTACAATCGCAACACGAGGCAGCCTTACAAAAAATACAGCAGTTAGAGGACACTTCTCGCTATCAGAGGAAAGTAGATGAGGATGTTGCTGTGAACCAAGCGCCTCGCTTCATTACTCAGTTGAATGGACCTTCGAGGTTGATGGAGGGTCAGAGTGCGCACTATGAATGCCGTATCGAGCCATACCCCGACCCCAACATGCGGGTAGAATGGTACTTCAATGGCAAAGTCTTACAAAGCGGTCATCGGTACCGCACAGCCTTCGATTTCGGGTTCGCAGCTCTTGACATACTCACCGTGTACGGGGAGGACTCCGGAGAATACACTTGTAAAGTCATCAACAACTTGGGGCAAGCGATATCCAATATAAAATTAAACGTTCAATGTAAGCTATGCTTTATTAAGATATATTGCAAACTAATTGAAGAAAGATACTGGGTATTTAGATAATTTTTCTATTTCAGCCAAGGAATCAATCATCAGGGACACCCAGCACGAAAGCGCATTGGAAAAAATTCAATATCTCGAGGACGACAGCAGAAATAAACGCGTCGTTCGGGACGAAGGCTTCGTTGCCGAGAAGCCTCAGTTTGGCAAGCCACTCAAGAATGTCCACGTGGCGGAAGGACTGCCTGTGCACTTGGAAGCCACACTCACTCCCGTCAACGACCCTACAATGCGCGTTGAGTGGTATTGCAACGGAAGGCCTATTCAACAGGGGCATAGATTCAAGACCACGTATGACTTTGGCTACGTTGCTTTAGACGTCTTATATGCATACAGTGAAGATTCTGGTACATACATGTGCAAAGCTACAAACGCAGTCGGAGAAGCTGTAACTACTAGCTCCGTTAACGTAGATGGTGAGAAATTTGTCTTTAAATTTGTACATTATAATATCAGGGGAAACTACTATAACTATATCAAATTCAAATTCAAATTCAAAATAATCTTTATTCAAATAGTCCTTAAAAAGGCACTTTTGACGCGTCAATAATTTACATAGTAGTTATTTCATGGTGATAACTATATTCGTAAACTTAAAACTAAAGCTATGAGGGTTCCAAACGCGCCTCGGTCTAAGAAGAAGCCCACAACAAACTTAGCCGGGGTTTTTCCTTTCTTCGTCATCACCATCTCACATAATGAATAACAAACTACAGTACCTATGGAGATAGAGCAACTCACACCCAAGCTTTTTTATCGTTTATATAATCCTTAATATCGTAATATGATTTTTCTACAAGCTTTCGTTTTATAAAAACTTTGAACTTATTGATAGACATCTCCAAGATATCAATAGGTAATTTATTATAAAATAAAATACAATTTCCTTTGAATGAGTTACTAATTTTGTGCAGCCTACTAAATGGTACTACAAGTTTACTATATATATATATATAGATAACCAAATAAAAATGAACAGTATCCTTTTAGATTACATAGTTTCGAATACAATCTGTTAATTTTTGGAGTAAATCTCCTTTTGGGAATAGAGAATGAAACGTGCTCGAATTGATTTAGACAAGATCTAAACCAATTCGATTTGACTATGTCTGACTATATTATAAATACTAACAATGAGGAGTTACTTTTTCACGGTATTCGTAATACAGGTCCAGAGGTTGAACTTGTTTTATTATTTCAGCTAAAGCTTCATTGTATCTGGACACATTAGACGAGCAGCGCTTGAGGAAGATCAAGGAGCTGGAACAATATGAGAGGCCCAAGGCAGTCGAACAGGAAGCACCCGGCCAACGACCAGTGTTCCTCACCGCCTTGACTAGTTTAGAAAATCTAAAGGAAGGTGACCGCGCTCATTTCGAATGCAGAGTTGAACCTATTAACGACCCAGATCTTAAAATCGAATGGTTCCTCAACGGACAGAAGATCAAAACAGGGCACAGGTTTAGAACGACGCACGATTTTGGTTATGTAGCGTTGGATATACTTTACAGTTACGCAGAAGACTCCGGCACTTATATGTGCAAAGCCACCAACAAACTTGGAGAAGCAGTTAATACGTGCACGTTAAAGGTTGCAAGTAAGTTTTGCTGCTTTTCTTTATTTCTACAAGATTTAAATGTTCTGTATATACATTAAAATCACAAAGACTTATGCGCTAATAAAATAATTTCGATTTGGTGGACTCTAATAAATTATATACATTGTCAGCACCATTCCAAGATACAACCTCCAGCCTTAGAAACGAACTTTTTCCACGCAATCTGGAAGTCTAAAATAACATATATATACGTTATATAACGTATAATAATCCATATAATCATGATATATGTATGTTAAAAAAAAACAAATATTAATAATATGGATACATTGGATACATCATTCACATAACTTTATTCTCTGTTACAGGCCACAGAAGTATAATATTAGACACGCAACACCCTAATGGACTTGAAAAAATAAAACAGTTAGAGGCACAAGGTCATTCAGCAAGAATGGAGATCGAAGAACCCAAGATTTCGCCACCCAGGTTCGTCACAGAGCTAAGAGGAACAACTCACGTATACGAGGGACAAACGGCGCACTTCGAGTGCCAAGTCGAGCCTGTGCACGACCCTAACTTGCGTATCGAATTCTATCACAACGGTGTGGCATTGCAATCGGCGTCGCGGTTCCATATCACTTTTGATTTTGGTTACGTGTCTTTGGATATCCAGCACTGCGTACCGGAGGACGCAGGTGAATATTCTGTCAAGGCAATCAATGCCCTCGGCCAGTGCACTTCCGCTATATCCATGACAGTAACCGCAAAAGGCAGTATCATATCGGAATCTCAGCGCCCCCAGGGACTCGAGAAGATCCGAGAGTTAGAGTCCGCGGAACCGTTTAAACGACCAGAGATACCGGAGCCGGTCACCAGGCAGAGGCCAGTCTTCACGCAACCGCTGCAGAATATTGACAATATACAAGAGGGGCAGACGGCCCACTTCGACTGCAGACTCATCCCCGTCGGAGATCCGACTCTTAAGGTGGAGTGGTTTAGAAACGAAAAGCTCATCGAAGACAGCTCCCGCATCACAAAAACACATGACTTCGGGTACGTGTCCATGTCTATCGCTCACGTACGTGACGAAGACGAGGGCGTGTATATGTGTCGCGCGTCTAACCTACTCGGTGAGGCCGTGACGACGGCTGCAATGAAAATCAAAAGTAAGCTACTGCTATAAAATCGATATCACATTATAACTATACCGCAGAACTCCTCCCTCACTCATGATTTTTTAATTTCTCAGCTAAAGCAGCGATACAGATGGAAACACAGCATCCAGAAGGCATGAGAAAAATTCAGCAGCTGGAGCAACCGCAACAAAGAAAAGCCGACCAACCAGAGCGTGAATTTGAGAAACCAATTTTCACTCAAGTGCTCACTGGACCCTCTGAGCTTTGGGAAGGCCAGCATGCTCATTACGAGGCACGAGTGGTTCCCGTGGGAGATCCTAGCCTTAGGTTCGAGTGGTATATTAATGGAGTAGAACTTAAGATGGGTAAGCTCACTATATTATATTACAAATTGAACGTCAACGTTGTTAAGTTTGTTTATTACTAATAAGTATTTTTCTCATCACAGGTTCCCGGTTCCGCACCACACATGACTTCGGTTTTGTTACGTTAGACATAAATTCGGTGGTGCAGAATGACGCTGGTTTATATATGTGTAAAGCCATAAATAAGGCAGGAAGTACGGTTTCATCCACTTCTCTTAAAGTAAAGACCAAAACTAATATTATAGATGAGGCCATGAGACCCGAGGCTTGGCAACAAATTCAACTGAAGGAAGCTGCAATGAACAAAGTTCCTGAAATGTTCATGGAGCCAGGCGTACAACAAGCCCCTATTTTCACAACGCATCTTCAAAGCTACGATAAGCTAGTTGAAGGACAACACGTGCACTTAGAGGCCCAAGTTGAGCCTCGGACTGATCCTAATCTACGCGTAGAATGGTTTAAGAATGGAGTATCTCTGACTACGGGAGCGAGACTAAAGAGCACCTTTGATTTTGGTTTGGTAACGCTTTCCATTAATTCCGTAAGATTCGACGATTCGGGTATATACACATGCAAAGCGACTAATCTTATAGGAGAAGCGGTTTCCACTTCATCGATTAAGATTGAAGACCGTCATTGGCTCCTGGGTGATACACTACATCCAGAATCTTTGGACCGCATTGGTGCTTTAGAGCAACCTAAACCAGGTAAGCCAGATGCACCAGAGCCGGTTTATGAGACACCCGTGTTTATCTCGCATCTTAATAACATCATTTGTAAGGAAGGCGATAATATTCACTTCGAATGTAATGTGGAACCTTCCAGAGATCCGACATTGAAGATTGAATGGTTCTTTAACAATAAGGCCTTACCATCGGGTACTAGGTACAAGAGCACGCATGACTTCAGCTACGTTTCTCTGGATATGACGCACACGTATGAAGAAGATTCCGGTATTTACACCTGTAAAGCTACAAACAGCAAAGGCTCAGCAACGACGTCTGGAACACTAAGATGTACTGGGGATAAGCACATCTATCTTGATACACAACATCCTCAAGGTAAAGCTGGTTTAGATGCTGTTGAACAAGCGGAGGAAGCCAGGCTTGCCAAAGGCAGAAGAACTTCTGTCCCGGATGCCGAATATCCTAAGCCGGAATGGATAGTTCCGGTCGCACCTGAACATCAATTAATCGAAGGACAAGCGCTGCATCTCGAGGGCCAAGTCGAACCCAAAAATGATCCCGATTTGAAGATCGAATGGTATTTCAATGGTAAAGTCTTGGAACAAGGATCACGTTTTAAAATAAGGAGCGATTTCGGTTTCGTCACTTTAGACCTGATAGACGTGTATGAACGAGACAGCGGAATATATACTTGTAAAGCTTGGAATAAGAGAGGCGAAGCATTCACTTCATCAACTGTGTACTGCTCCAGTAAAGAAAATCTCATTGAGAGAACTCAACATCCAAAGGGCAAAGAAGGTCTGGAAAAAATACAAAATCTCGAAGAATCTCTCCGCAGAGAGCCCGGACAGAAGCCAGACGACGATACTGGGCGCCCACCCGAGTTCGTTACGGTCTTCGAAGATATTACTGAAATAAGTGAAGGCCAGATTGCTCACTATGAAGCATCTCTAATTCCCACTGGTGACCAAAGTATGGTTATAGAATGGTTTTACAATGGCAAAACAATTGAAGCCAGTCATCGTATTCGTACAGTGTATGCTTTTGGAATGGTTGTACTGGAAATTCTTGGAACAAAGACTTCCGACTCCGGCACATATTCATGTCGGGCGACAAACAAATGGGGACAAGCAGAAATAAGCGTCAAGCTTGGATGTGTAGATAAAAGTAAAGGTCAAAAACCTAGATTCACTACTCACATTCAAAATATTGAGGGACTGAAAGATGGTCAATCAGCCCACTTCGAGTGCACCGTTGTTCCCGTAGACGATCCTGACATGAAGATCGAATGGTATCATAACGGTCAGCCTATGCGCCACTCTACAAGAATTAAAACAATATCAGATTTCGGTTTTGTGGTACTCGATATTGCTTATACACAGAATCATGACACAGGAGAATACGTTTGCCGTGCTTACAACAAATACGGTGAAGATTTCACTAAAGCTACTATTTCATGTTACGGCAGAGGTGGTGTTTATTCAGACAGTTTGCAGCCGGATTCATTAGCTAAGATTCGTGAGTTGGAGAGCCTACAAGGAATGCAGAAACAGGCTCCTGCGCCCGCATCGGCAGAGCCACCGAGGTTCATTACTCAAATTGAAGATGTAACTAAATTAGTCGAAGGGCAAAGTGCTCACTTTGAAGCCAGATTGGTACCGGTAGACGATCCCGATCTGAAAGTAGAATGGTATTATAACGGCAAAAAGTTACCGCATGGACACAGATATAGAACTTTCCACGACTTCGGAATTGTAATTTTAGATATTTTATATTGTTATGAAGAAAATTCTGGAGAGTATGAATGTGTGGCCACAAACAAGTTGGGACGCGATTCTACAAAAGCTATGCTAAAGTGTACATCAAAGGAAAATTTAATCTTGGACTCGCAACTCCCGCGGGTAAGTACTCAACGAATAAAAATAGTAGCAATGGACACCTAGTTGTTTTCGTGTATAATGGCATATTTGAATAATGATCTTTCTCGATGGGTTTTTTCCTCAGTCGGGGCAAAAAAATTGGGTAGTTTTGACGGTTTTATTATGTCAAAAAATATCAACATCCTGCTGGAGTTGCGTTAACTTTGACCACCTGAAACAATACCTCGTAAAATAATAACCGGACTGATGCTTGATTGTGTTAAGCCGTCCCAGTTATTATTAACAACTTATGATAATTATGTAAGACGGTATTCGACCCGCGTGGATTGTGTCTCTTTCCTCTGAAAGCCTAGTGGGCCTTAATAAAAAAAAAGATAGTTGTTCATCAAGATCAACTCTTAAAATTACTGAATTTTACAGGGCATGGAAGGTGGGCTGGAGAAGCTGCAGACGTTGGAAGATTCCATGATTCGTAGGAAGGATACAGATATTGAGGAAAAACGTGGAAAGGCCCCAGTTTTCACCGTTCCCTTGTCAAATATAGATAATCTGAGGGAGGGCGAAAACGCACACTTTGAAGCGCGTTTAACACCTACTGATGACCCTCAGCTAAAGGTAGGAAAAAAATAGTCACCGGCTGGTTTATAGCATATCATTTTCTTAATTAAAATGTATTAACGGCTGTTAATATTTGTAGGTGGAGTGGTACTGGAATGGAAAGTCGTTGAAGGCAGGTTCTAGATTTAGAACTTTCTGTGACTTCGGGTTTGTCATCCTTGAAATTTCACCCACGTATCCAGAGGATTCTGGTGAATATTTGTGCAAGGCTTACAACAATTACGGCGAAGCAGTAACAACTGCAACCATGAAAGTGCAAGGAAAGCGAAACATCATTTTGGAATCTCAGTTGCCGAAGGGAATGGAAGGTACAATCGATAAGATTGCAGCCTTGGAAGGCTACACAGGCACTGCGGATAATTTATCGCCCGAAGCTGAAAGCGGCAACCCACCGGAGTTTATCACTACACCGTCCGATCTCATTTTGTCAGAAAACTCATCTGCGCATTTCGAATGTCGCCTTGTACCGGTTAACGACTCTAGTATGACTGTGGAGTGGTACCACAACGGAAAACCGCTGCTGACCGGGTCGAGAGTAAAGACGATCAACGATTTCGGATTCGTTATATTAGAGGTCGGTGGCGTGTACCAGCGCGACGCTGGGCTCTACACCTGCAAGGCGACTAACAAACATGGCGAGGCAACTGTGTCGTGCAAGCTTCAAGTTAAAGGCAGACAAGGCATCATTCTCGAACCTCAGCTGCCATCCCAGTTCAAGACGGGAACTGAAAGCATCCAGAAGTTGGAAGAAACCCTCCATAAACGCGAGGAGATCACTATCGAGGATGAAAAACCTAACCCACCCCGGTTTACCGTCGAAATCAAGGACAACGTAGATGTAGCAGAAGGTGGTCCAGTTCACTTCGATTGCCGCGTTGAACCTGTTGGAGATCCCACGATGAGGATCGATTGGTTCTGCAATGGCAGACCGTTCGCCACGGGCTCGCGTGTGCACATGTTGAATGACTTCGGCTTCATCGCCTTGGACATTGACTACGTGTATACGCGTGACGCGGGTGAATACACTTGCCGCGCCACCAACCGTTGGGGGTCAGCCACTACTACAGCCAAGGTAACTTGCAGCACCAAACGCGACGTCGTGTTGGACTCTCAACTGCCGCACGGTATGAGCGGCGAGAAGATCAAGGAACTCGAGCGCGGACACATGCGTGAAGCGCCAAAGGAAGAACCCGTCATCAGCTCCCCGCCCAAATTTATCACACAGATTCAGTCACACACAATCGAAGAATCGGAGTCCATTCGATTCGAGTGCCGAGTTGAACCGAAGGAAGATCCCAAATTACGCGTCGAGTGGTATAGAAACGGAAAACTTTTGCCTTCCGGCCACAGATTCCGGACTGTCTACGACATGGGATTCGTTTCCCTCGATATCCTTTACGTCTATGCCGAAGATTCCGGTGAATATGTCTGTCGGGCAGTCAACGACTTCGGCGAAGATTTCACCAAAGCTACAGTGTCATGCAAACGTAAGTATCCGTCCATTTTTATTTTAGTATAACAAATTATATGGTATTAATTTTTTTTTATTTTAATAACTAGATCATTCCCAGCCTGTTCGTTAATATACAATAACAGAGATTTATTGTATAATATAAAGTGATCATTATCAGACACACCGTTGCTATGTCAGGGTATAAAACTAATGGCATCTTCCATCAGTGGCGCAGCCCGGTCCGTGCACAGGGTGACGTCAGTCATCCGTCATAATGTCGTATATGTCTCACTAATTTCTTATTTCCAAAACAGAGTTACCAGACATCATTTTACAAAATCAAGTACCAAAGGGCATGAAGAAATCGGAAGCCTTGACCCAAATGGAAGCCACAATCAAAAAGTACACGTCAGAAGTATTCTTAACGGAAGACGACCTGTACGACGTTGACAAGAAGCAGCCACCGCGTTTCGTAACTCAAATCCAGAGCCAGACGACTTTAGTCGAAATGGAGTCCACCAAGTTCGAATGCCAATTGGCACCAGTGGGAGACCCGAACATGAAAGTGGAATGGTTTTTCAATGGAAAGCCATTGTTACACAGTAAGTCTGTCATAAGAATCACGTTTTTACCGTGTTCCGTTTTGTGAAAACCAGTCTAGTGAAAAAACTTAAAATTACTTTATACAAATGTGTCGTTTCAGAGAACAGATTCACACCCATTTACGACTTCGGTTATGTCGCCATGAACTTCGGCTGGGTGTATCCGGAAGACAGCGGCGAGTACTTGTGCCGCGCCACAAACTTATACGGGCAGGATGAGACTAGAGCTGTCATCCAAACGGCTGGCAAGCCGGGTATTGTTTACGAGTCGCAGCTACCCAAGCACATGAAAAGTATCGAGCGTATTCGCGAGATGGAAGCCTCTTGGCAAGTGTAAGTATTCTCTACTCATTGCGCCGTCATATGTACTACTGTCTGAACACAATCAATATAAGGTAACCTTATGCCTTAGATCCAAAATAGGTTGTGGAAGCTATATTTTATGTCTCTCTGGTGAGTTTGTTTTTGCTTTCATATCAGACCAGTTCTCGTCGTTTTAGTCAACATAGATTTAGGAAAAAGTCTCACGTCAAACATAATTTAGTTTTTAAAATACAAGATAACTGGCGACTGCTATGACCAACGAATCGTACTGTGAACCATCAACACGCAGATAGTTACCGGTCCTAATCGTGGCGTTCCGGGATGGTTGTTCGTATTCATCTCTAAGTGCGCATGGCCGCCTGAAGGCTATAGCTGGTGTATTGTTTATGATTCACACAAATAGACTGCACATCAGTTTTCGCCGACAAGTTAACTTAATTTATTTGTTCATTGCCGGCTCACTACAGAGCACGGGTCTCCTCACAATATGAGAAGTGAACCATTCTAGTCCACCACGCTGGCCATGTGCGGATTGGCAGACTTCACACGCCTTAGAGAACATTATGGAGAACTCTCAGGAGTGTAGGTTTCCTCACGATGTATTCCTTCACCGTTGAAGCAAGTTATTTTTTTTCTTTTTGAATACATAATTGTTTCAATATAGAAAATCTGAATTTGAGTTGCGTGTTTGAGTATGGATGCACGTAAACAGGATGTTTCTTATATTTCCAGTGCACCTGAGCAGGCGGTAGAGGAAACCAAGCCGCGGTCCGCTCCTGTCTTCGTGAGCAAACCAGAGCCATGCAATGTACCGGAAGGAGAGTGGGCGCGTTTCTGCTGTCGCGTCACGGGCCACCCGAAGCCGCGCGTCATGTGGCTCATAAACGGCAACACCATCGTTAACGTAAGTACCTACTTAGTAAAAATTTCATTCTCAGTTACTTCAAGCACTATATTACATTGGCTTTACGAGAAACTCCATTTGAAAAACCGGCAACATTGAGATTGCAGATGCTTCAGAAATTCAAACCACTTTGGGAACATTATTAGCGAGGGCGGGGGGGGGGGGGGGCTAGTTACGTTTTTTATGCTAGCAAGATAATAAGATTGATGGCCATGCATACCACTTTTCAGGGCTCCAGATACAAGCTGACATACGATGGAATGTATCACCTCGACATCCCCAAAACCCGACAGTACGACACTGGCAAGATAGAGGTGATCGCGCGCAGTTCAGCCGGTGAGGCGCTCGCCACCACCGAGCTGCGCGTCGTCCCGAGGCACGACGATTACAGAGGAGTACTCAAAAACGCACCCCGGCGTAAGTTGTGAACACCTTCACATACGACACGTTTGAGAGTTATTTTAAGCTTATTCAGATCCGAATCGGTCGCTCGTGAGAAATAACTCTTACGCGACTGGCCGATTCGGAAGGCTATAACTAGACTACTGTATTCTGCTGCACTAACACACGCCTACGAGTCACACACGTACACGTCGCTTTATTACACTCGCTCCCGAACACCTCGTCACAGCCTTCCCCGCTTACCCCGCTCCCCCAGCCCACCTCCTGCCCGCGCTGCGAAGTGCTGCTAGTGCACTGCTAATCTCCCGCTTCTGCCGGCTTGGCTTCGGATTCTAGCAGAGGTATGTTATTTGATGCTATAAGAATTAAATAAGATGAAACTGATGCGTCGGTAACCTATTTCATGATTCCGCAGCGTGGTACGATGAAACGACGCAATTCCAACGAAATGAAACCGAATTGGAGAAGACGTTCGAGGAGAGACAGACCATGCAGCGGCAGGGCGTCATCGATTACCGCCCCGAGCTGAAACCGAAGGTCGTGAAGGACGGCGAGACGGAATGGCAGCAGACAGTAAAGAAGAAGAAGAGCGAGGAGTACTACAACAAGCTCCAAGAGCTTGAGAACGAGCAGATCGTCAAGGAGAGCCGCCACCGCGAAGGCACACACCACTTTGCGCCTGCTGCGCCCACGGCGCCTACTGTAGCTCGTGCCATGGCGCAGCATTACCAGGATCACCTGTGAGTATCTCTTCTTGATGACCGCCACTCACATACGGATTTGTTTACTGGCTTATCACAAACTGACGAAAAACAATTCTTATTTCAGGGAACAAACCGAGGAAGTCGTTGACAAACAGACGCAAAAAAGAATCATTCAGAAAAAGATACCCGATCCATCCGAGTCGATGGTTCATGGCAAGGAGGTGCACGTCGCCAAGCAGAAGCAGATCCAGAAGGAGGTAGTCGGCGACACTGAGATCACGCGCAAAATAACTTCTACGGAGACAACTGAAGTGGAACACAAAGCGCAGACCCAGGAGCGTGTGGTCGAAGGACCGACGCAGCCCAGCAACCCACCCGTCTTTACGAAGAAGATGCAGCCCTGCCGCGTCTTCGAGCACGAGCAGGCAAGGTTTGAGGTGGAGTTTGATGGCGACCCGCTGCCCACCGTCAAGTGGTACCGCGAAAACTTCCCCATCAAGAATTCGCCGGACTTTCAAATTCACACCTTTAGCACCAAATCTATTCTCATAATAAGGCGAGTCTTCGTCGAAGACTCGGCTGTATTCGCTGCCGTTGCTGAAAACCGTGGGGGCACTGCCAAGTGCAGCGCCAACTTGGTTGTAGAGGAGCGCCGACGCCAGGGCCGCGGGGGTCTCGCACCGCCTAGTTTTACTCTCACAGCGCAGAACGTTAATGTCACGGCGGGGCAACTCGTCCGCTTCGACACAAAGGTAACGGGCACGAAGCCGATCGATGTCTATTGGTTAAAGAACGGAAAGAAGGTTCAGCCTGATATCAAAAACAAGATCCTCGAGGAAGACGGCGTCCATACGCTCCTCATTTTGGAGGCGTACCCACAAGACTCCGGCAAATACGAGTGCGTCGCGATTAACGGCGCGGGAGAGGCGCGCTGCGACGCCGAGTGTTCAGTGACCGCGCCCGCCACCCCCGCCCGCGCCAAGCCCAAGAGCGAGGCGACGTCCGCACCGCCGGAGGTGCTCGAACCGCTGAAGGACAGGACGGTCGCGGAGGGCCAAGCGATCGAGTTCGAGTGTAAGATCACGGGCCGGCCTGCGCCCACCGTGCAGTGGTACAAGGGCGACCGGTTGATCAAGCCCTCCAAGTACTTCCAGATGTCTCGCACGGCGGACGACTACGTCCTGCACATCTCGGAGGCGTTCCCCGAGGACGAGGGCGAATACCGCTGCGTGGCCACGAACCCCGCTGGGCGCATAGCCATAAGCGCTCGCTTGCGCGTCACCGCCGAGGCGCCCGCCGGCGCACCCGCACTTACGCCTCTGCGAGACCTCGTCGTATTCGAAGGCCAGCCGGCACAGTTCAAGACCAAAGTGACCAGCAAAGTCAAGCCAACCATTCAGTGGCTGCGAGAAGGCGCGCTCATACCGGAAACCCCTGATTTCCAGGTGAATATGACTTATTCTTTTTTTGTTAATTTATTTTATTAATAATACACAAATATGGTCTAAAAAGTAATCCCGCCAAACTAGTGAACAGTTCTATACTTCATTAACGTAAGCGGTCAACATGGTAACAAAACAAAAAAGGAAATACAATAAGTCCGTACAGCTAAATGTAAAAAACCATCCAACCGATGTGTGTCTCTAAGTTGGTCATGCGTTTAGAACACGTGTGCAGCGTTGATAATGTGCTTGGTTGGATGCGTTAACTGCGAGCCCATAGTGAGCGGTCTGTCTCGTTCGCAGATGATCCACGAGGGCGATAACGCCGTGCTTCTGATCGGCAACACCTACGAGGAGGACTCGGGCACCTTCACGTGCCGCGCCACCACCGCCGCAGGCCAGGCGGAGACCTCGGCCAAGCTAGTCGTCAAAAGTAAGACATAGACACAGGCAGCGAGCTCGCGTCGCGCACTCTTAATCCATTAACGTAGCGTCTCTGTTCATTTCTGTACCTCAGTGAGATCGGGTGAAAACTACTTATTACTGTACTCGGCCGATAGGCGACAACACGCGACACGCGACACGCGATACGCATCAATCGTAGCGGTTCCGCTGTACCGACCCCGCCCACACGAACCATCTATCACCGATCGCGATGACGTCATCTTCAACGACATTCAAACGACAACCGAGGTGACGACATCGCGGTTGATACTCAACCCGACAGGCATCATAAAAGATACAACCAATTGAATGTCTTTCTCCCATGCATTCTTCCCATCTTTCCTAATCCTCTTCGCACTAGAATCTTTTGACTGACTTCGTATTCCTTACGCCATTCGGGTTGAACACGGTCGCCCATTCGGGTGATGTCCTATTGCAGCTTTAGTAACAAATATCCTCGTGTACTGTGCTGTAACAAACCTGACCAGCCTTTGTCGTTTAAGATAAAATCGCTCAACTGTATATATACTATCTTGTACAATTAATAAAAATTAGACGAATTCGTCTGCCGTCCCGAAGAACGAAAAAGGTATTAATAGCCTCCTACGGGCCGCAGTTCTCGGCTCGTCCTTCTGTTCCTACTAACGAGAATAAGGCAGCCTGCGAGGTGGCCGGTCGCGCAGCCGAGGCGTTACGGCGACCCGTCGTCGACGGCAGCGAGCCTACAGTGCGACTTGTGCGACTGCATCTAACATTGCTGTACATTTGAGCTTTTTGTGTACATAGTCCTAGCTCCGCGGGGCTGCCGGCGCGGCGCGGGCGGCGGCGACGGCGGCGTCACGCCGCACATGTGATTAACACGAGACACGACTATTCTACGACTGTTTTCGCTTTACCGCTACGATGTTTACTAAACGAACCCGTCACCGAGTATCTCTACCGAGTAGAACATATTGCGTGATACACGAGACGCGTCCTCTGGCGAGTCGTCAAATGTATTTTTCACCCAATACTCTCTCGTGATGTGAGCCTGCGCTGAGACTTTACGATTCACTTGGCCTTATTAACCTTGAAAATTAAAATTGACTGCGTGCTTTTTGTGTTCTCTTGAGCTCCGTGCCGTAGTGGGCTTTGTCCTTGAGCATGACCCGTGAGCGGCGCGCGGCTCGCGCGAGTCGCCCGCCGCGCTGTTTGCCTCCATGTCACCTAACTGCTAAGACTAACTCGTCGGTGCGACGTCCGTGCGCGGTAGGCCCGGGTCGTTGTCGCGTCGCGTCGCGTCGCGTCTCAGTACGCTGTCCAAGGTTGTCGCCGTCGCCCGCGATCTCCCCGAAGTACGCACGCACTACTTGCCTTGCCAGTTTCTATGTTTTCGAGTTTGTTTCGACACTGCCGACGTTAATTACCTTGTTTATATTTCTGCAAGTACAAATCCAAATGAATGAGATTTTTTATAGTTTAACTTAACGATGATCTTTAACTTTGTTTTAAGTGCACGATAATGTTTAAAAATGTTTTATACCTACGTTTCACCTGATTGTATTAAGTTAGTCGTGACAGTATTTATCGATTAATATTTTTAGTGCATACCTATCCATATTTAATAATAATATATATTTATGACTTTTGTATGTGACCTTCATGTGACATGTAAGTTGACATCTAATAAACGCTATAAATGAATAATTTCGCATTATTCCTCACAAAAGAAAACGAGGCCCGATCTATGAGACGCGGAGGATCCCGCCGATCCTCCACCGCGTGGCCGCGCACTGGCACCCGCGCTGCGTGCCCTGCCTCGCTTCTGCGACTGTCGCGCGCTACCAACACGCGACTGTCGCGGAGGCCGCGGCGTCGCGGCTTCTTTGTTTCACCGACTGGCACACCTCTATCTAAACTTCTATTCTACTCATGCAATTGAGACAAACTTAGTTTTAATAAACCATACTTTTTTCTTTGCTACTGTTGTAACTAAACAGTTGATTAACTTTATTCTAATACAGAGTTTTTATTAGCAATCTACTATAGAGTTGTGTTAACTAATTTTGGAAACGAATTCATATACGGTTGAGCTTCAGAGTTCATAGCAACCGTTGCGGAAGATAGCAAATTAGAGGAATTCTAACTGTATACTTAACTAAAACATATAGACAATATTACATTCAATGTGGCAAAGTGAAAATGAGACCATTTGGATCCATTGGCACATATTTAGTGCGTCACCTAGAGTACGAGGGCACCGCGAACAGTCCACCCCCTCAGCCGACGGGTACGATGCGGAAACGTTAGTAAGTATGTAATAAGTCTCAAGGTAAGTATCACAACTATTCAATACTATCCGGTCAACTTTAAACACTTGATACATGGATGCGGCGATAGGTACCTACTTTTACTTAGCTGGACTCCAATAATCTATGAAATACTCCGTTCTGACGTAAAGTACTTGCTACACATTCCTGAGTAGTTAAATAATATGTTTTGTCAATGAACCAGCGGTGCTGTTACGATTGTATTAAAATCGGGACACTATTATGACAGTTCTAAAAAAAAACTGTCATTTTTGAGAAAGTTCCCGGAAAGTTAAAATAAGAAAGGAATAATAAGTCAGTAAGTCAGAAGTAGTAGTTACCCGTAGATTTGGGCACGATTAGTGATTTGGGTACAACCGAAATCGCAATGAATGACATACAAATCCCATTACCCAAAAACCGTAACTATGCCGGTACACAATAATTAAATACAGTGCAACCTTAATATAACGTACCTCAATATAACGACTTCCTCGATTTAACAAATTCTTCGTAATCCCCTTGAATTGTCCATAAGAGTCAATATAAAATATACCTTTACATTGCGAACATTCTTTGCGTACAACCTCTTTATAACGAATTTTCAACTATCAAGAAAAAGTATTAACGAATTTTGCCAACCCAAAACCTTTATATAAAGTTTCCACCAATAATATAACTCTTAATCTTATAATGTGATTCATGTCTCGACATGTTTCGACACGCTTATGTTTGTAATAGTATATAATACATAGAAAATACATATAGTAATTTGATAAAAATGTGTTATCATTTATTAGTAGAAGTTGTTCGCTATAACAAGATAAGTACGTAATGTGTCTATTCTTTTACCTCTTTATAACGAATTTTAGACCAATCTAACCTCAACATAACAAACCTCAGTTCAACGAATTACTTGATATTACGAATATTTTTTTGTTCCCCTCCGATTTGTTATATCGAGGTTGCACTGTAGTTAACTAATAGAAAAATTTCTTTTTTTAAATGTCTGGTCGTAAAAACCATAATTGCAGCGTATGCAAGCCAAAGCGCTTGGCGCACACTACGTTGAATTGAGAGTTTAAATCGTGCCCGTACACAGGGATCTGTGGCTGAGCTTGTGCAATAGCTGCTAGAGATGAGGCGTATATACTAGAACAGGTACGGGGACTAGGTATTTATCGATACCAGGTCGCACCTGTTACCAACTTTTAAAATACTCGATCCACCTAGTCTCAGAGAGGCTAATATGTTCCTTGGGCTAGGTAGTACTTGTGGTCTGTGGTACTTATAATGACGCGGCACCCGTGGCCCATTCGAAACATAAATAACACGACGCTCACTCTTTTTACCTTGAAATATGGTTCAAATTCAAATGACTGACACAAGAATTATTTAGGCAAACACGAGTGCGTGTCGCGTTAGTTTTAATCTCATTCCTTTTTTTAACTATACGACTCTGCAGTCTTTCTATCTTTGTCTGTCACTTGTCTTATTTGACACTAGTCGGGACTTTATCAAATACTAAATAGTATCGACTAGTCGGGACTTTACCAAATACTTAATAGTATCCACTAGTCTCTAGTTGTGTGATCTAGACTCAAGAGTATCAAGTACGGTACGGACTCGTGCAAGCCGCGCACGCCGTATTGATACCTACTCGACGACGTCGTAATCTGTTACGCGCATCGGACTTATTAATCGGTTTTCAACTTTTCATAAAGTTTTGTAATGTGGTTAAAGAACTTTGTTAATAAGACATTAAAGGGTTTATTGTTTTAAAAAAATGATTGTATTGTAGATATAAGATTTAAAAAAAATAATTAAAAAATCTGATTATTCAAAAAACAGCAAAAATACCAAAAAAAAAACGAAAAAAAATGAATTGTAATCTTATAAATATGCCAACAATGTCGATAAATCTTCACGTTGACAGTCTTAAGCCTGTAGTGCGTACGTACGTATCTACTCGTTACTACTTCACGTACTATGTACTTTAAATACACGTACTTTATGGACTAGGTGGAACAGGTATTTGGATCGAGTATTTCTACGGAATTGGACTAGGTGCACCTAGTACAAAATTTACCTAGTACGACTCATCCCTAATAGCTGCCTCGATGCGGAATAGCAAACACGCGTCGAGTACGCAATCAAGTGTACGACTGGTACTCGATACAAATAATAATCAGAACGCCTATTTCACGAGAATATCTAACATTAGGTGAGGAATCGCTCGTATTATAAGTGCAGCAGCTGAAAAAAAAAGAATAAGTAAAGAAATAATGTCCTTATCCGTGATCATAAGCATATCATAGGATTTTTCTATAACTTATTATAATAACTTTGAACTTATTGAGAGTTATCTTCAATAATATTTCAGTTCGAAATTCGTTATAGAATAATTTACAACTTCCTTTTAATGAGATACTAATTTTGTGCAGCTTACTTACTAAGCGGCACTACAAGTTTATTTCTTCTTCTAAAGTTCAGTACGTTACAGTCCATTTTTTTCTTGAATTTTGAAATATTTTTACGGATATTCAACGCCACTCCAATTAACTCCTGTGTTAGAAATAAATGAAAGCTAAAAACTATTTTAGATTTAATAATATTCTGTTAAATCCTGTAAGATTAAAAATTCAAATCCTACACATACTTATAAAGTAAAACTATAAGGGTTCCAAACGCACCCATGTCTAAAAATTGATTTATTGTTCCTAATAAAAATCTTTTATCTTTATCTTTAAAAAAATAAATAAGTTGGGTAAGGCTATTAACAAAGAGAAAAAGAAAATAAGAGAATTATTAAAAAAAAATATATAAACATATACAACTTTATACATTAAAAACTTAGTTCTTAAATAGGTAAAGCAGTTGAGTACGTTCTATCTGTATTTCCTTGTCTGTTGGTAACATCCATTACGTTTCTTTTTTTTCTGATAAGTTAATAAAGGGCTTAACAGAATATTAATAAATAATAAAACAGAACCCAGAGCCGTAAAGCAAGATATGAAAAAATCTCTAAATGGTTAAACATTGTCGTTGGGAAAAAGTCAAAATAAACAACACAATTTCACAAATCGTTTTGAAATATGAAATATCTATTTCTAGGTATCTTTTTGATTTTATGGTGAAGTTGGCTTAAAATTTGATTTTGGATTACTGTCTATCTAAACCTAGTCATGAGTACCTATGTGAATTAACAGATTATTTAGGAACTACAAAAAAAGTTTTCTGACAACCTGTTTCACCATAAATAAAAATTAAGTAGGTACTTTTCAAAACAATATTTTCAAACGTTTATAAAATTATCGCTAATGTTATTCCTTTGAAATAATATTATTAAGATATTTAGATAAATTTTCTTAACAACTCTATATATCTCCAATGTAAATTGGAGGACATAAGCAATGATTTCAGATGAGTTAATTAAATAGTTGTGTGAGTGGCTTCGTAAGCCCTATTGTCAAACTAAGTTTTCCGTATATCCTCACCTTCCGTATATAGCACTGAATAATGTATGCTGGTGCAAGGATGAACTCTTGTTATTATACAGTATTATTTTGGAGTAAAAGAAAAGTAACTTAATAAATAATATGAAGCTCATTTATTTCCACCTGGTCTTTATGTAGAAAGTTTACTTTACTTACAGATTATTAATTACGTATTTACTATTGGGTTTGGGAGTTTAATGTTAGGTTTGCTTAGGTTAATGTTAGTCAGTTAGTTTAAGATAGCTTTTTTCTGTTTTGGGGTAGTTTTAATCCAGTCCATTCCAGCTAAGTGGACAGTATCATTTGCCAATCATTTTTTGGTCTGCCCACTTTGCTTTGCTAGGTGGTCCTGGCCCATTTTGTCAGTATGATGTTGTCCAATCTCCTATCCTATCCTATTCTTGCATCGGCTTATTGCCATTTTAGTTTTAGGGCATCTTTAAGAGTGCCAGTGACACTGATTATTTTTTGACTGTATAGTACTGTAGCCTTTATAATTAAAAAAATAAAGTGTGCAACTTTATTTTTTATTTTAAAGGTGTTTCTTTCCGCACACTATTATGCTGTTGTCTTATTTATGTTTCTACCCAAGTCTGGCATCATATGTTTGACTGGATTTACAGAAAAACTAAACGTAAACTTGTAGTCTAGTAGGCTGCACAAAATTAGTAACTCATTCAAAGGAAATTGTATTTTATTTTATAATAAATTACCTATTGATATCTTGGAGATGTCTATCAATAAGTTCAAAGTTTTTATAAAACGAAAGCTTGTAGAAAAATCAAATTACGATATTAAGGATTATATAAACGATAAAAAAGCTTGGGTGTGAATTGCTCTATCTCCATACTACTACTACTACTATAGTTTGTTATTCATTATGTGAGATGGTGATAACGATAAAAAGAAAAACCCCGGCTAAGTTTGTTGTGGGCTTCTTCTTAGACCGGGGGGCGTTTGGAACCCTCATAGCTTTAGTTTTAGAAGTTAAGTTTACGAATATAGTTATCACCATGAAATAACTACTATGTAAATTATTGACGTCAAAAGTGCCTTTTTAAGGACTATTTCAAGAAAGATTATTTTGAATTGAATTGAATTGAAGTATTTGTTTAAGGTGTAGTTTGTGCTCTCCTGTGATAATTTCCCTTTAATAACAATATATGGTCTTTGAGATTAAAATTCTCATGTCTATTTCTTCTTTAATGTTATTTTAATGTAATGATATATCTTTTCCAGATATATGTAGTCCTTGACAAATAAGATTTTGTCATCATCAACATAAATTGTGAAACAATTTGAATACATATATAATATAAAATAAATAAATATTATGAATACATCAGTATATAAAAATGAAACCATCACTCAATTGCTCACCCACTGACTTGTCACGAAGACTGCCCAACTACACATCTGCCCAAATGTTATCAAAATTTATTCAGGGGCCGGGTGTTACATAGGTAAAAAACTAAAAAAACATATTTAGAGTACTCTTAATTATGCAAAAAATAGATAATAAATCCATTTTATAGCAGATTACCAAATGACATTTCTGGGATGTCTCTCAATCACTTCAAATTTTATATCAAATGTGACCTTGTATAGTTTACATTTTCAGAAACTAGTGAACTCATCTTTTGTACATTTATGCTTCTTTACAGCGGGATGGGTAAACTATGTTAAAGGATAACCATTCTTAACTTTAATTTGTTATAGTTTACTAAATTGAACACAACTATTACAGACTATATTTAGTGACTTGCTGGGTTTTATAGATGTTATTTTATTTTGTACTGGTAGATATGTGACACTAAATCTATGAGCAGTTTTGATTCCCTCAGAAGAGAGGTAGGTACTCTTTGCCTTTGCAGAGGAGGAGGTTAGGATACAGAGAGGGTTCAATTTGGCATTAAGAGTCATTCTACATAGTGATATAGGCAGGCAACCAAAGAAAATGTAGTGCAATAATATCGACACTAGAAAGACAAAGAACAATAGAGTAAATGACGAGACAAGCAATTACCATTTCCAAGCCATTTGTACTTTTCTGTAATAATAATACATAACTGACCATTGTAAAATAAATTAAGTGAAATTAAGTAATTAAGCAAATTTCGTCAAAACTTCCATTGCAAATTTGGCTGCGTATAAACTATTGCTATGTTATATCCACATATAAAAATCAATTAATTATAATTATTTGAACACCCAATGTAGTATTAGAGACTGTTTCTAATACTTCGTTGGTTTCCTTGTAAACCATATTTATTTTATTGTCCGTCGTTCAGACAGAATTACTCAATTCTATTATTTACATGAGGTTTGAGCATCTTAGAGAATATGCTCAAACATAGCTTTTATAGAATGAAGTGATAGACGACACGAAAATTTAAAATTTAAGATATTTACGCAAATTTGTCTGCAGCATTTGTCAACATAGTATCAATTTACAGTTTAATTTTAATTCAAAGTAGTATCGGTTTAATTATACGATTTATCTTAAGTCCTGTCCGTTTCACTATGTTTATAATCTCTAAAAACAATATCACTATTTTTAGATATTTCTATTTAGTTTAGAGATTTACGTACTTAAGAATTCCACTTGCAGAACATACTCGTACATCACAATTTTTTAAGAATGGCATAAATACGCTGTGGCAATTGTTACTGTTAATTAAAAAAGCGTAGAAAAAGTTTAGTAATTCTCCATATATATCTAGATTGTATCTGGTGGTGATATTTGTCTATATGTATAGAAATGGATACATATAAGAAAAAGTACTTTTAATATCCAAAACCAACCAATTAGCTAGCAGCAGCTTTTGTGCTGGATGACCTTTGATTTTAACGAAAACAAACGCTCTATATATCTCTTGTATATTTTATATGTGTTATGTTTGTTACCACGTCAAAATACAACTCTTATTTTACTCTAGGCCGATATCTAAACTGCGCTCAGTCTTACCGTTATCACAAGCAAAAGTTAAAACCAGACAATATGTAAGTTTCTATGGATATGTTCTGGCTATATATGTACAATATACTTCTAGTTAAAAGTATGGATAAGTAGAATAAGCCCACAGCAAGCTTAAGCTTTCGCCTAGCCGCGACCCCGTCACCTTCATACAAATTTAATTTCGAGTCTCAGTTAAATGATTACTAATCTTTTGATTGCTTTGCACGGCCAGCGTGGTGGACTATGGCCAAACCCTTCTCATATTGAGAGGAGACCCGTGCTCTGTAGTGAGCCGGTAATGGTTTGATCATGATGAAACTATTGATTTATAGGAGCTGAGACAGTTGCCAAACTACCCTACAAATATAGTAAAAGTTGGCCACCACATTCAATATCAAATTCACTTGCTAGGTACATATTAAGACCCAAGCAACCAGTACGTGCTAAAGATTGAGAAACCTCACTACAATGACTCAACACACTCAAGTAATACAGCCGTTTGTACCCGTCCCTTAATCAAACAGCCGATTATGTATCTAAGAACACACTTATAGCGGGATTTATTCTAGGACTACAGAAATCAGTGATAGCAGCAAAAATCACTATTTGGACTGCAAGTTAGCATTTCGTCTGTCAGCAGTGGTGTAACTACTGATCTGGTTACTCTGAAAATTTGTAGAATTATAAAGCAAAAGTCTGGTCTATATCTAGAATAACTGCTTTTATAAAACTCCACCTTGAAAGAGGTAAAATGTGTTTTGAATATTGCAACAGTTACATAAATTCAGCGTAGAAACCAATTAGGAGTATGAGTTTACCATACCCCTAACAGGTTAGCCCGCTACCATTTTAGACCGCATCATCACTTGCCATCAGGTGAGATGCAGTCAAGGGCTAACTTGTGGTAAATAAAAAAAAAATGCACCATGTTTAGGAATGTTTCGTATCTAAGGTTTGCCCGCGGCTCCATTTATGCTAATAGAATTTAGATCAATTCCATGGGAATCTTGCATTGGTCAGGTTTTAAAATATGCCTATATCTCTTTCGGGTCAAAGATTGATTATCTTTAAGCCAAAAATACTGACAATCAGTTATTTGCGCCATCGCTGTGTGCGCATTTGACAAACTCCTTGCGCTGTCGTATTATAAAATGGGAGATCCCGGGTTCGATTCTTAGGGTTTCCTTACTCGCATTTGCAAGTTACATATCTCCAAGCGATTATCGTGGAAACGAAGTAGAAAAAGAGTAGAAACCGAAGGATGGGTTCAGCCGATAATGCATGGCCCCTTTGATTCTGCAGATATTCGTGGCGCCGGTAATAATAAAAAGCAACAAAGCAACAAACACACTTACGCATTTTTGTAACAAAAGGTTTTCTATCATTCCTTACGTTTTAATTTACAACTCATTCTCTGCAAATAATGTAGTTTAGTTCCTTTAAGATTCTTGGTTCCCTACATAGACGAAGCAGTCGGTGGGTGAGTCTTCATATTGATGGAGGTGTTTAAAAATTTAACTAAGTAAATAAATTCGAAGTAGCCAATGATTTTCGATGTGGCATGGACAATAAATAGCTCACAGTATTTGTATTGTTGGATTTCAGCAATGCATTCAACTTCGTTGATTATGACATCCTGTTTAGCATGTTAAGTTCTATTAACGTATCTCCGTCAGTAGCTTGCTGGTTTTAAAGTCATTTAAGTGGTAAAATCTTCATCTTGGTGTAAAGTGCGAGCTTCAGTGCCGGAGGTTGTTTTGGCAGAGCTCTGTACTGGTCGTGGTACGAGTCGTGCTATTTGCTGAAATAATGCTTTGTTCGGTATGTCAATCTATCAAAAAAATATTGTCTCGGACACATGTATGCGGACTATGTCAAGTTGTATCCACGCATAGTTTTTTTCTTCTCTTTTTATGGCTTTACACAGATTAGTCAATGTCAAGTTTATAGGTGTGATAGGCCTAGTGGTTAGGACGTCAGCTTCCTAATCAGAGGTTGGAGGTTCGAACCGAGTGCGGATTTTCGTAGTTATGTGCGTTTTTAAGCAATCAAAATATCACTTGCTTCAACGGTGAAAGAAAACATCGTGAGGAAACCTGCATGCCTGAGAGTTCTTCATAATGTTCTTAAAGGCATGTGAAGTTTGATAATCCGCCCATGGCCAGCGTGGTGGACTATGGCCAAACCCTTCTCATATTGAGAAGAGACCCGTGCTCTGTAGTGAGCCAAGAATGGGTTGATCATGGTGATGATGAAGTTTATAGCAATGGAAAATTTAAGTTAGTGAAAAATGCCACGAAACTTCGCACTCGGAGGACGTGGCTCCCTCAACCATTTCCCAAATTAATACATGTTAACCATTCAAAAAACTAGCCACTACACAAACGACACCAAAACTGTAGTGTCCACAACACAACCAACACCAATCCTTTTCAAAATTAGCCAACAAAAATTAATTCAAGAAAAGTGTGGAAAAACCGCGCCTCCGAATACGAAGTCTCCCGCCTTTCCTACGCATACTTACAGTTACATATTGCTAGTGCTACCGTTATTAATTATTTCTAGAAAGGAAGAGAAAAGAAGAGGTACACTTGGGGTTTTTCTTTCCGCACATTTGTAAGATTCGATATATTTGTTATACCATACGTCTCCAGTCTCTACTGTCAACTATCTTGGCGTTTACTTCTTATTACGCTGTCTTTGACATATTAAATGAAAGAACTGAGCAGAAAGACTTTCGTGGTCGGTTATTTGTGGCGCCTGCGGTTTTTTGCTCATTTCTTCTAAACTTATGTGAGCTAACATTGTACTTCTCTCTATTATGCTGACTTGAGCCGTAAGATTTAAATGAGAGACTGAATAAACTTGAGCGAATTCAAAATATTTCTATTAGGTTTTGGTTTGGTTTGGACAAGCATGCCACGTTTCAGAATTTCGTTTAAAACTCCAGAGCTAACCCATTCTCTTTCGCCGGAAGCTGCACGTAGTTTATCTTCTGTACTGTGTATTGTGAAAAAAAAAATGAGCGCAAACTTTTAACAGGTTTTAAATAGATTTCAAATACTATAATCTTGCAATGTGTAGCCATTAATAGCGATATTAATATGTATAGTATGTATATTTATATATAGTATATTATATATAGGATATTTATGTACAGTATGTATGTTTATTATATTTGTCGCGTCAAGGGGGTCCGAGTTGTTTTTTGGTGAGGGTGACATCAGAATTGCTGACGTCACGATTTTGTTAACTTTCGCTCATAGTAATTAAAACCACAACTTGCGGGTTTACACTTTTATTGCGATAATAACTTAGAGGTCCGAACAGTCCGACGTCTCGAGCGAGAGAATCCGCGAAAGGAATCGACCGCCCGTATTTATAGCACAAAGCATGCTTGTACAAAATTGATTGTTACTGTCTAAATTGTGTTAGCAAAATCATCAATAATTAAAATGTGGGTAATTATTGAATTCTTGACGTTTTTGGCGCCGCTGAATAAAGTTCGCGCCGACATATTTATTTATATATATTATTTATTAGAACTTCTTCGCGCCGATATATTTATTTAAATATATTATTTATTAGAATTAAATATTAAAAAAAAATTGTTATTATATTTAAGACGATCTACCTGCATCCCATTTTAAAATAGTCGGTAGGTATTAATTTAATTAGCGCTAAGACCGCCCTGTCGCTTCCGGAGGGGATGCGTAAACGCATTTCCCAGCGTGAAAAAAAGACCGCCGTGTTGTATGTACGCAGATTCAATTTTGAGCCTTTGTATGTTTTGGGTATTTTTTTACCTTTTGTATTTGTGATGCGCAATAAAGTATCTAGTAAACAAATACTTGTAAATGAGGAACACCGTACTAAAGGGATTTTAAGATTAGTAGCCTAAATAGGTGCAATACCTGTTTTGTTTATACAGATTGAGCATACAAAGATAATAAAAAAATAGAATAGGTATTTTTTACGAAAACCGGTACCTACTCGTAAAGTTGCACAGTTGTACAAAACACATTTTCCTTTTCCTTCATCAAGCTCTAACATAAGCTGATGATATTTATTAAGCAACTGAGAAGCCGAGAAGTAGTTGTGTGAATTAACGATACGTATCTGAAATAATAATTAATACTGATTATTACTGCATATAATTACTGCTCCGCTCCCGCATTGGTTACTGTTCACTCGACGTTTTTTTCGACACCACAACTCTAGCTAATCTCTCTAGCTCAATCTAAGAACACTAGTGCGGATTTTCTAACTAGTAAATAATAACTATTAAAATCACTAAAATTAAGATTGCTAGAATAGTATCTTAAGAAAGGAATATTTCTATTATTATTTAATATATCACTAGATTTAGATATATTTAATTAAAAAAATAGTTTTTTTTTTTTTAATTCACTTTGTTCCATCTTAAAGTATTGAATATAGATTTGCATTGAAAAACTCAGAAGTAGCGACTGTATCTTACAAAACCATGTTAGACTATTCGATTAATAATGGTTTCATTATTTTCACTTTGCCTAAATTGTTATGTATAGCTATTCAGATCTTGTGTTAGAACACTCATGCTAAGTTAGTATGACAAACTACAGATTTCACTTACTACCATTTATAGTAAATTTATCTATAATGTATTATCACATAATATGTATTTCCGAATTGGAATAAAGGCATTGTTAGATGTTGTTATTAATTTCATAACTTTATCTTTTTTTTTTCAGAATCACTTAAGCAAAAATCTCAAAGAAGTCATGAACAGAAAACGAATGTTTCGACTGTTGAAACAGAAAGTTCCGACATAACGACGAGTAGAGCTTTACACCAAACCACGGAGGAAAGTAATATTTTAAAGTTACAAAATATAGAGACCGTGCAAACTCGGCAGGTGCCCTGGAGGAAAACTAGGGTTGATTCTTTGACAATAACAGACGAACAGACTTTAGAAACAAAACATTGGCGGAAACCCCGTCGTGAAATAGACAGTAATTTGATAACGGCCCAAACTGATGAGACGGAAACGGAACAAGTAGAGCGAAATATTAGACATCGGAGTAAGACAAGATCAGATAAAAAACCTATATTTTTAGATAAAAATTCTGTAGTAGAAGATTCTACGTGTCTCGTTGTATCTGATGAGGTACAAACGGAAGTGGAAAAATCCGTAAAAAAAGAAATAGGATCTGTTGATGACACGGACAAGCAGCTTAAAGAACAAGTGCCTTGGACTAAAGAAGCAATCAAATTACGACGAACAAAAGTCGAAAAAACTCCGATTGCAAAAGAAAAGTTTGAAGATGTATCATTGAAACCTGTGCGAAAAAGTTCAATACAGAAGACTGAAACCGTATTACTTGAAGATACTCTTACATCTTTAGAAGACACAGTTATTTTAAAGATTTCCGATAAAGAAGCGCTTGAGAATCTTAAGCATGATAAAAAAGAACAATTCTCTAAGACTGAAGATTCCAATATTTTGACAAATAGGATTTTACATCAAACAACAGAAGTGACGAATTTAGAACAAACCAAAGAAGTTATTGATGAACAGAAAAATAGAGATAGACAAGATATAAAACCATTAGATAAATATACAAAAGAAAAGGTGCCTTGGACACAAGAAGCGATAAAATTACGTCCCACAAAAGTTGAAAAAACTATTATTACGAAAGAAAAATTTGAAGACGTTGAATTAAAACCATTGCGAAAAAGTTCGTTGCTAAAGACTGAATCTGTACTAATTGAAGATTCAATTACAGCTATAGAAGACACAGTTATTTTAAAGGTTACCGATGACCAAACTATTGCACAAAAAGTAACAGAAAAGAGGCCAGCAGTTGAAGAAGTAGTAATCAAAACTGGTCCCAAACAAAAAATACCTGTAGAAGATAAGCCCGACGAATTGAAGCTTAAACCAGTTAAAAAAGAGAAACCCACGGATGAAAAGCAGCCAGAAGAGGTTTCGTGGCGAGTCGGAAAGAGGAGACCAAAAGAAGAAACACCCGTTAAAGAGGAAGATCTTAAACCGCTTCAAAAACAAAAATTACCAGAAGAACAAATTTCAGACGAAATAAAGCTAAAGCCAGCCAAAACGTTGAAAGCAGAAGAGCCTGTAGTTGAAAAGCCTCAGGAAATAAAACTTAAACCAGTTAAAAAGGAAAATCAAACCGTAGAACTGCAGCCTGAAGAGGTTTCGTGGCGTGTTGGAAAGAGGAGGCCAAAAGAAGAAACTTTAGTTGAAGATCAACTCAAGCCTGTTTCGAAGCAAAGAATTCCAGACGATCAAAATTCAGAAGAAATAAAGTTAAAACCAGTCAAAAAGGTGATACCAGAACAGCCAACAGTTGAAGAAATACTATTGAAACCTGTGCCTGCAAAAGAAGGGCCTGAAGAAGAAAAACCTGAGGAAGTGAAGCTTAAACCAGTAAGAAAAGGGAAACCAACTGAGGAAAAGCAGCCAGAAGAGGTTTCGTGGCGTGTTGGAAAGAGGCGTCCAAAAGAAGAACCTCCAGTTGAAGATGTAGTTCTCAAGCCTGTTCCAAAACCAAAAGTGCAAGAAGATGAAACAACAGAAGTAAAGCTAAAACCATTGAAAAAGGTTAAAGCAGAAGAACCGACAGCCGAAGAAGTAGTGCTCAAACCAGTGCCTAAGCCAAAAGTACCTGAAAAGGAAGAAAAGCCCGAAGAAGTGAAGCTTAAACCCGTTACAAAGGTAAAAGAAACCGAGGAACAACATCCAGAAGAGGTTTCGTGGCGTGTTGGAAAGAGAAGAACGAAAGAGGAGCCATCCTTTGAAGAGGTAGACCTCAAGGAGATTCCAAAACCGGCAGTACTAGACGAAGAAAAACCAAAAGACGCGAAGTTAAAACCAGACAAAAAGATAACACAAGAAAAACCAGCAGTTGAAGAAGTACTACTCAAACCTGTGCCTAAATCAAAAGTGCCTGAAGAAGAAAAGCCTGAGGAAGTCAGACTTAAACCAGTTAAAAAGGAGAAATCAACTGAGGAAACGCAGCCTGAAGAGGTTTTATGGCGTGTTGGAAAGAGGAAACCTAAAGTGGAACCTTCAGTAGGAGAGGTAGAATTGAAGCCGGTTCCGATACAAAAACAGCCAGATGGAGAAAACCAAGAAGAAGTAAAGCTAAAACCGGTCTTAAAGGCTAAACCAGAAGAGCCAACTGACGACGAACTATTAAAACCTATGCCTAAACCGAAAGAGCCCGAAGAAGTTAAACCCGCGGATGTGAAGCTGAAAGCAGTAAGAAAGGAGAAACCAACAGAGGAACAGCAACCGGAAGAGGTTTCGTGGCGTGTTGGAAAGAGGCGACCAAAAGAAGAACCTCCAGTTGAAGCCGTAGTTCTCAAGCCAGTTCCGGTACAAAAAGTAATAGAAGAAGAAAAGCCAAAAGAAGTAAGGCTAAAACCAGTCCAAAAGGTGAGACCAGAAGAGCCAACAATTGAAGAAGTTATCCTAAAACCTGTGCCTAAACAAAAACTGCCTGAAGAAGAAAAGCCCGATGAAGTGAAGCTCCAACCAATTAGCAAAGAAAAATCGACAGAGGAACCGCAGCTGGAAGAGGTTTCATGGCGTGTTGGAAAGAGGAAACCAAAAGAAGAACCTTCAGCTGAGGAGGTAGATCTCAGACCGGTTTTGAAACAAAAAGAAGAAAAACCAGAAGTGAATTTAAAACCACTTAAAAAGGTGACACCCGATGAGCCAGCATCTGAAGAAGTCACTCTCAAACCTGTGCCTCAACAAAAAGTGCTTGAAGAAGAAAAACCCGAGGAAGTAAAGCTTAAATCAGCTGGAAAGGAGAAACAAATTGAGGAAAAGCAACCAGAAGAAATTTCATGGCGTGTTGGAAAGAGGCGTCCAAAAGAAGAACCTTCAGCTGAAAAAGTAGATCTCAAGCCTGTTCCAAAACCAAAAATGCAAGAAGATGAAACAACAGAAGTTAAGCTAAAACCAGTGAAAAAGGTTAAAACAGAAGAACCAACAGTCGAAGAAGTTGTGCTCAAACCAGTGCCTAAACAAAAAGTGCCTAAAAAAGAAGAAAAGCCCGAAGAAGTGAAGCTTAAACCCATTACAAAGGTAAAATCAACCGAGGAACAGCAGCCAGAAGATGCTTCATTTGAAGAAGTAGAGCTCAAGCAGGTTTTAAAACCAAGTGTGTCCAAAGAAGAAAAACCGGAAGAAGAGCAGCTTAAGCCAGCTATAAAAGAGAAACCTATCGAAGAACAGCAGCCAGAACAAGTATCGTGGCGGGTTGGGAAAAGGAGACCGAAAGAACAAACCTCAGTTGGGCAAGTAGATCTCAAGCCGGTTCCTAAATCAGAATCATTAGATGCTGAAAACCCAGAAGAAATCACGCTTGAACCGGTCATAACGGTCAAACCAGAAAATGAAATGAAATTCCAGGAAAAGAAGCTTAAACCAGTTAAAGAGGTTAAACTAGAGGAACCAACAGTTGAAAAGGTAATACTCAAGCCTGTGCCGAAACAAAAAGCCCCAGAAGAAGAAAAGCCAGAGGAAGTGAAGCTTAAACCAGTTAAGAAGGAGAAACCAATCGACGAACAGCAGCTGGAAGATGTTTCTTGGCCTGTAGGAAAGATACGACCAAAAGAACAGGCATCAGTTGAAGAAGTAGTGCTAAAACCCGTGCCTAAACAAAAATCGCTTGAAGAAGAAAAGCCCGAAAAGTTGCAGCTTAAGCCAGCTAAAATAGAAAAACCAATCGAGGAACAGCAGCCAGAAGAAGTTTTGCGGCCTGTTGGAAAGATGCGACCAAAAGAACAAGCGCCAGTAGAAGAAGATTTAAAGCCTATTTTGAAACTCAAAGAGCCGGAAGAAAAAGAATCTGAAGACGTAAAGCTTAAACCTGTCCAAAAATTAAAAGAAGAACAAGAAGAACCCAAAGAAATAAAGCTGAAACCAGTTAAAAGGGGAGAACCTACAGAACAAATAGTTGATAAAGTAGTACTCAAGCCTGTACCGGAACAAAAACTGCCAGAACAAGAAAAGCCCGAGGAAATAAATCTTAAACCAATAGAAAGAGAAAAAGTAGAAAATAAGGAAGTCGATAATATCAAACCTGAATTAAAACAAGTCATTATGGATGAAATATCAAGAAAGACAGAGAAGCAAAAAAAGAAACTCAAGAAAAAAATTGAAAAAGAAGAGACCAGAGGTATGTTAAAGTCTTTGCTTGTTAAAAATCAATGTAAATTTTACTTTTCTTAAAACAGATGCATGGCGTAAAATTAGATATTTTTTTTTCATTAAACAGACTAGCTTTTCCTTCCCAATTCATAACAATAAAAGGTAGAGATATTTCGTTCAAACTAATATTATTCCAAATACAATTGAACTAACCTACAATATAAAATATGTAGTTAATATTCTCTAACGTAGAATTACTATAAAAGTTAACTAACAAAACGGTATCATTAACGAGGAAATATTTTACAGAAGTTGGACCGTTAATAATTCAGCCAATAAAGGCCATGACGGTATGTGATAACGATGATTTTGAACTTGAAGTAATCTTTATGCCAAAATTAGTTGATAAAATTATTTGGTTTCGTAATAATCAAGTCATTCAAAATAGTGATGATTATTGTATAAGAAATGAAGATGGAAAATCTACATTAAGAGTATTAAAAGCTAACAAAAATAAAGTAGGAAAATATGAAGTGCTGATAGAAAAAGACAATATTGTTTTGAAATCTGCAAGCACAATAAAACTAACCAAGAAAACTGAACAAAACCATGTCGAGCCGCCTAGTTTCCTTAAACCATTAATACCAAAATACGTTCGCTTGGAAGAAATCGTTCTATTGGAGATAGAAGTGAAATCAAATCCATGTGCATCATTCCAATGGTTTTTTGGTAACAAAGATGTTTTAAGTTATTTAAAAGAAAATAAAATACATAATATCTATATCACCAACAAGCAAAACGTTTCATGTCTCTGTATCGAAAACATGACAGAGGAATTATTCCAGATAATTACATGTAGAGCTGAAAATTTTGGTGGATCGGTCTCGTCATCTGCGTCTCTTTTGTTAGATAAGAGCATCAGAGAGCCATTTGGAAGGGCACCTGAATTCATTTCACCATTACAATGTACAACTGTAATGGACGGAGACCCAATAATACTAAAATGCACCATCGATGCTGAACCTTGGCCTAAACTTGATTGGTATCACAATGGAAATGGCATTGAATGGGCTCGAGATATAACGGTCGGTCGTCAAGAATCTGGATTGTGCGAGCTATGCATAAAGGAAGCATTCCCAGAAATGTCAGGCACTTACAGCTGCGTGGCTGAGAACGTATTTGGGCGAAGCAGCAGCGAATGTTTAGTGACGGTGGAAGGTAGCGAAACAAACAGTTTTAACAATACTGGTCTGAATGCATGCCAATCTAATAACATAAAATGCACGGAATGTTACATGCACTATCGATTGTTTACCTTCATCACTGATTTGCCAAGTTGCCATGCATCTGTACTGTGTAGTATTCTGAGAAATAAAGAAAGTATTAGACTAAAATTAAGAAATATGTAATTTTTTAGTTTGTAAGTTGATTTGATTGATAAAACCAGTGTTCAATAAAATATTATCAAAGCTTTGGGTTTTACATGTAGATCGAGTAATTTTAGTTACTTGCGTAGGTATCTTAGCTTTTAATTGCACTAAAGCACTCGCAACTTAAATTTGCAATTCTTTCATCAATGCTGCCATGATTATAAAATAGTTAATAAAGCAGTGTCCTATGTTTTCAGCATACGAATATGTGCCGAGCGCGTCGGAAGAAGACATCTTAAGTGACGAAGTAAGTATTAATGTAATACTATCTTGACGGAATTTCAAATGGAGTAGGTACACGTCACGACGTGTGGCTTTTCGCGTGCGGTCGGTCAGTAGTTTTCTAAACTTCAACTATAATTCATGACTTTGTCGAAATGTATACAATCCGCTTCTATTCTATATAGATATTGATATCTCTTACTCTCTCTCTCTAAGAGAGCCGGAGATTGTCTAGCGGCTTGCCGATATCTACAAAAGATTTCAAACCGTTCGATATGCCTACGCGGCCGCAGTTTAGTTTGTGCTCGAATGGTGATCAAATTCGATTTGAATGTGAATGAATACAGTCAGTGCAAAGTGTTAAAATGTCTCGCAGACAAGACAGTACAAATAAAATAAATGAGTTCTCATGCAATAAGGATTATGAATGACGGAATACAACTTTGTACACCATACAAAAGTACAGAATACGTAAATAATAAGAAACAAACAGTACTTATGCACCTGTATATAACAAGTTCTACCGAACGGTTGTATGATATCTGATAGCTCTCTCATAATTCGACGAAATCGATTTTTCAGCCCCAGTTATAAAACTGTATTTCATTAAATAAAACGAATTTCCTCAATTAATGGCTAAGCTAAGATTTGGTACGGGAATCTCTTCATAGTATCGGCGGAGGATACATTCCTCTAGCACCGAGTTACGGCACAATCGGGACCCCTTTTGTTTTTTTTTTTTTAACGTGGGTAATCCTCATGGATACCCCGCGTCCGAGGAGACGCGGCGGTTATGTCAGACTCTTACTGACTAAACCCCCACGGTGCATATCCTTTCCCGCCGCCTGGTGGCCGGGTCACGGGTTTCGCTCGCGCACACAACCGCAACCATGCCGGCAGAGTCCGTCCTTAGGACGGTGCCAACTCGGGGGCAATATCAGATGCCCCCCACAATCCGGACCCCTAGAAGTTCTCGTGTACTCCTGGGGGGTGCTTACGTCGATTCGGTTTCGATGCGTTGTCGGCGCTACTTAGTTGTCGGCGCGCTGCGATCGCGTCTGGCGCTAAACATTGAGTGCTCCAAAGTAGCAGTCCCGATATAAATGGTATTTGTGTTTTTGCTGCAGGCATTAAGTGTAACTGCAAACGTGTTCGCTGACTTGCCTCTTGGACCCTGTATAACAAATATTATTCAGTTTCGGGTCTGCTTTGTACGGGTGGCCTTCTTGTATCAAAAGAAGCAATAAGTAATATATTTGTTTTACTTTTTTAATTGGATTATCACCGCACTTTCCAGAAAACGAGTGACATTGAAGAATTCGCTCCTAAAATTGTGAAATCGTTGCCGACAGTGGTGTCTGCTACCGAAGGGGAGTTAACGAGGTTTGTTCGTAGAGCGTTAATTGTCTATCGATGTCCGCTTTGAAGATGGTAGAGTGGTGGACGAGTTGCATGAAATTAAAAGCAGTCCACACTTATTCAGATGAATATAATTTACCTGGCTAAGTTTGTTGTGGGCTTCTTCTTAGACCGGGGCGCGTTTGGAACCCTCATAGCTTTAGTTTTAAGTTTACGAATGTAGTTATCACCATCAAATCATTACTTTGTAAATTATTGACGCGTCAAAAGCGCCTTTTAAAGGACTATTTGAATAAAGATTATTTGAATTTGAACTTGAATGAGTATGGACATCAAAGACGTTTTCGTTTTGATTATATAATAAATAAATAAATGTTCTGCGGATTACTTTTGGCTAAATAATAATAAAATTTAAAATTGGATTCATCTAAACCTTTTGAAAGGCATCTAAGAAGCATTCATATATTATAATATAATACATTTTTCATTATTTTAATTCGTGTAGATGGTGATAGCTACCCTCAACAAACCAAAACCAAAGCTAAGAGGTTTCAGGGTTTTATCAGTTATTACCATCACACATAGTCTATAATAAATTATAATTCGTTTTGAAGTTAGAGCAAATTACATCAAAGCCTTTTTATATAATCCTTAATGTCGTAATAAGAATTTTTGTATACTTACGTTTTATGGAAACTTTGAACTTATTAAGAGACAATTCCAATATTTCACTAGGTAATTTTTTATTATATAATATACAGTAAAGTTATAGATAGTAAAATGAACTGCCGCTAACTTTAGTAAGGTATGCGTTGCCACGTTAAGTTGGACTTGTATCATTTATTACACAAATAATTATGATCGATTTGAAAACATCATCATCATCATCATGATCGACTCGCTATTATCGGCTTACTACGGAGCATGGGTCTCGTCGCAATATGAGAAGGGTTTGCCCATAGTCCACCATGCTGGCCATGTGCGGATTTCACACGCCTTTGAGAACATTATGGAGAACTCTCAGGCATGCTGGTTTCCTCACGATGTTTTCCTTCACCGTTGAAGCAAGTGATATTTTAATTTTTTTTAAAACGCAAACGGCCATGTGCGGATTGGCAGACTTCACACGCCTGAGAACATTATGGATTATTTGAAAACACGTTAGTTGATAATTTAATTGTGCTTAATAGGTTAGTCGCAAAAGCTATCGGCGTCCCCACCCCTGAGGTACGATGGCTGAAGCAAGGCATGGAAATCCATCCATCCCAAGAGTACCAGATCGAGGAGCTGGAGGATGGCACTTCAATACTGATCATACCTGAGGTGTATCAGGACGATACTGGAGAGATCTCGTTCGAAGCGACCAACGCGTTGGGTGCCGCTTCCACTGTCGCGGCGTTGTCAGTCGAGAGTAAGACATTGCATATAAACCATTATCTGTCAGCAAAGCGCCCTTGGCTTATCAGACACCTTAATATAACGTACAGACAATGTTTGTGTATCGAGTGTCACTATTCCATACATACATACTATATCAGACCACCAGGAAATGTTTTGAACCTACAAAGTGGTGCATCCACATGTATTTAAAGAAGTCTGTCTCGGAAGAACCAAATTTTCTTGTCATATACGGTTATTTTTATTATCCCCAGCGAATTATTATATTAATAAATTTTCTGGCACGAGCATAAAAGTAGAGAGGGTTTTCGAATTTGGACCGCAGCGCTGTCAACTGTCATCTGTTCAGCGATTACTATGACGTGTTAGAAATGTCGCAACCGGCTAGTTAAAGAAACCCTCCGAGGCGGAAGGCTAACAATTCCTTATCCCGGTTGGCACATAAATTTTTAGAACGGAAATAATCCTAATAATATTTTTTCGGAAATCGAATCCGGAAGGATCGCGGGTTCCTGGTTCATTAATGTTGACCACTGAACCATTGATGCTGCATACAATTATATTTTATAATGTTATTTCAGTTTCTTTTTCCAGATAACGTGGACGCTGATTAATCTTGATTGATCCTTTCACAGAAAGCCCGACTCCCAGTTCCAACCAATTATTTACGGACACAAAATGATACTGTGCCATTCGTTACTTAAATTCACACACACACACTGATTGTTAAAGTCGAACCATTAAGTCTGTCTGCATGTCTATATGTGTACCGAACGCGATGCAAAGAAACGATCACGAAAGTTGAGAGTGAGTTATGCTAAGTGGTTATACGCTAACGTGGATTCATGATCAACCCATTATCGGCTCACTACAGAGTACAGGTCTCCTCTCAATATGAGAAGGGTTTGGCCATAGTCCACCACGCTGGCCATGTGCGGATTGGCAGACTTCACACGCCTTTGAGAACATTATGGAGAACTCTCAGGTGTGCAGGTTTCCTCACGATGTTTTCCTTCACCGTTGAAAGCAAGTGATATTTAATTTTTTTTTTTTTTTTTAAACGCACATAACTCCGAAAAGTGCGTGCCCGGATTCGAACCGCCGGCCTCTGATTAGGAGGCTGACGCCCTAACCACTAGGCTATCACCGCTTCGTGGATGTGGATTAAACTGCCCCTTATAGTCCATCTCCATAGTCACCTCCAATACAAGTATATTTTATGCTTAAAATTTAGTATGACGACATCGAGATCGCTTTCATGGAGAGCTTGCATAATCCGACATTTTGAATTAGTTAGAACACGGTTTGAAATCAGATTAATGTTGCTTTTAGTAATATTCGAGACTAAGATAAGTCAACACTGATGGAGCACTATGTCTCTTATGTATTATTAGTTTGACCAGTGCTTACGTTAATGTATGATTTAAAGCTTATACAATAATATTAATATGCGTATTCGTATAAGTGTACCTCTCTCTAGAGATGTCTTAGCACGCGTTCTGTTCTTGGTACAGAATAATTAAATAAATTTTTCCACAGTTACCTCACTTTTGATATATGTTTAAAAGGAAACCTAATATTATTCGCGTATCTGTCTGTCCCTGCGGAATCGTTTTGTATGTTATCTTTATCATTTATAATAAAAAACTTAGTTGCCAATTTTCATGTCTCTAACTTCAAAAATATAGGACTTTCATACAAACTTCCAACCCCCATTTCTACCCCTTAGGGGTAGATTTTCCCAAAACCGTTTCTTAGCTGACCTCTACTTCATAAAAGGAATCTACCTTCCAAATTTAAAGATCGTATGTTTTATAGTTCCTGAGATATCGTGATCATCAGTCAGTCAGTCAGTCAGTGGTATTTCGCTTTTATATATATAGATGAATGTACGATTTTACTTGTATAATATATAATTTAAATTGATGTTTTAAAATATCAACATTTCATTCAAATTTATAGGCTTTAAAATTTCCTTCAAGACTGTTCCATGTTTGATATTTTATTACCACCGGTTCAGCCGTGCGCTTTCTATCAGATGCTGGTCATTGAATTAATTAATGAAAGATTACACACAAACGTACAGAAAGGAAACAAAAAAAAATGGTTACGTATTCGCGCTTGAGAAGTTATACATCTTTGGTATCATTAAATAATATTTACAAAACAAATTAATATCTTAATTTATATTAATAAATAATATGAATCAAAGTATCCAATTTGAATCATTACTAAACATAATTTATTATCATTTATATGAAACTAAACACGTGTTGTGAATGTAGAAACTAGAAACATGTGGATAAATATTATAAATATGAATACAGTGTTCAGAGGCGACGGGAGTGCCTAATAGAGTTTATATTTCTATTTTATTGGCAGCTTGTTTTCGTGACTTAATGAGCGGTTTAGCGGGCAGCTTCAACCTGTGACTTTTATCTTCAGTGCATCTTAAAATTTCACTCTCTTAATATAACGCGGCTTTGAAGTATTACTTCAACAATTACAAACAACGCAGCGTATACCACTCTCTGTTCCAGACAACCAATGACGTAAAAGACAAAGCTACTAGATTTTTATTGCATTAATCGAATCTAGTAGAAAATAGTGTTCAACAATCAAATAAATCTTTTCTAACGGTACACATTTGGCCATTAGCAGACAGGCTTGTATATCATCTTAAATATATGATAGGTATGGGTCAACGAATTTTTAAAAATATACAGATTAGCTACGTTTATATTAACAGTATGTATATAGATAACATATGAACAGGCGGTATCTGGTATCTTTAGTGTGATCTATACACAACGCGTATCATCGGGTGGGGTTTTTATGAATGTTTTAATACACCTTGATTGCTATTGCTATCATATTATTGTGACACGCTGATGAATTTCCGTTTCCTCTGAAGGTGTTATCGGAACGACCGACTACAGGAAACCGGAATGGGTCACGCACATGGAAAACTTACAGGAGGCCTTAAAAGGTAAAATTATATAATGACTGAACTTCAAATAATCATTAATAGCCCAATCCTGTCACTCTATTAGTAAAAACTTTAGTTGCATAAGTACATCTATTATTTAAAATGTATTGCTTCAGTGAGCCACTTCGTGCCAACATTCGTGAAGCCACTGGTGAACCAACGCGCGCGTGTAGAACAAACAGTTATTTTCAGTGCGCGCTACTGCGGCGTACCCAAGCCAGGTACCTCATTGTTGTTTATCGATAGCATGAATGGAACTGAACATTACGAAAGTTATGTATGTAATTTTGCTTGTTAATTTTGCAGAAATAATTTGGTACAAAGACGGCGAAGTCGTTCGGACGGACGATACTTATACGATAGAAGACGACGGTGAGACAACGGTATGCAAAATAGTCAAAGTGACTAAAAAGTCTGAAGGCACATACCGTTGCGAAGCTGTAAGTGATGTAGGCAAGGCAGCTACAACAGCTGTGTTGCGAGTGTTTGAGGCGAAGGAAACTGTTGACAAAGTGTCAGAAAAGAAAACGAAAGTTATAAAGAAAGATCAAAGAAGAGAAGTTATTGAACAGCTATCTATAAATGCCATGGAAGAAATACCGAAGGAAGTCATGGAGCAGGAAACACCCGTTGAAAAAAGTAAAGAAGATCACGTGGAGCCGGAGCTCGTTGAAGAAGAAACGGTCGACATAGTCACGACGAAGATAACAAAAGCAAAGAAAGTCCAGAAAAAAGAAAAGGTCAAAGAGGTCATAGAGGATATTTCGGTTTCTGCGCCCGAAGAAATTGTTCCACAGGTGGTCACCGAAGAAAAGGCGCCATTTGAAGAGTCTCCTGTTGACGAAAATATAGTAGATAAGGTGGAACCTGAGCTTGTTGATCAAGAAACGGCTGAGAAAGTAACGACAAAGAAAACAAGAATAATTAAGAAAGATCAAAGAAAACAAAAAATTTCAGAGGATGTGTTGATTTCTGCTACTAAAGAAGTTATTCTTCCAAAGGATGAAGAGGAACCCGTTGAAGACGTACATTTTGAAGAAATTAAAGATGATCGTGTGGAGCCTGTTCTTGTGGAGGACGAAACGGTAGACACATTCAAGACGAAGAAAACAAAAGTAAAGAAGGATCTAAGAAGAGAAAAGGTGGAAGAAGTCATAGAGGATATATCGATTCCCACTGTGGAAGAAGATGTAGTTCCGCAAGAAGTCACAGAAATAAAAGCGCCAGTTCAAGAAAAGAGAGTTGATCGTGTCGTACCGGAGCTTGTTGAAGAAGAAACGATCCACATAACCACGACGAAGAAAACGAAAGTAAAGAAAGATTTAAGAAAAGATAAGATAAAAGTATCTGTGGAAGAAGATTTGACTTCTGTAACAGAAGAAATTACCAAAGAAAAACCTCTGATCGAAGAAAACAAAGCCGATGACTTAGAAGCCGCACCCGTCGACCAAACGACGGAAACATTCGAAAATATCCCGTATCAAAAACAGAAAGCTACAAAAATGGTTGAAGAAGATTCGCGAATGGTAGCCGAAATAAATGAACTGCTCGAAATCATCGATGTCAAGGAATTCGGACCTGGCGAGTCGCCTTTGCGAGAGTTGGCGAAGATAGGTTACATGCTTAGAAATGGGGTGTCGACGGAAGAAATCGAAAGCTTGTACGACGCGCAGTTGTTCCCGGCGCTACGAGCCCCTCAGGTAATGAATAAATCAGTTTTTAAAATATCGAACAGATACAATTCCTGACGAAGCTACTTACTACTTACAGCTACTTAATCCAGCTGGCTTCCGGAAATATTTATAACTTTATTAGTCCACAAATAAGATAAAAACACTTCTGTAACTTTTACCCACAGGCGCAGTCTGCACTCGTGCGACTCGTCGAACGACAGGGGTACAGCGCCCTCATCACCGAAGCACTTACTGAAGACACGACACAGTCTGAAGACGTCATCGCAGCCAAGGTTGGTTGAGGCTACACTCCATCAACAAAATTAGTTCAATTATCGAGCAACCTAATCGATTGTTTATCAGGCCTCAGTTCATAACACTTTTACAAAGATTTATTCGTTTCGGGTGATATCATTTAACACTACCGAACTTTAGCATTAAGGCTAGTAAAAACTGTTACTAGTATTATTATAAAATACTTAATAAGGTGTCATCGTTTATTAGGCTTAACTTTTAGCAGTCAAGGCATTAATTAATTGAGTTAAGCAATTGTAATTTAACTTTTTGAATATTATTTAATATTAGTAGTCAAGAAAAATACTCATAAAACGTAAAACACCGTTAAATCCTTGGGTCACATTAGGCCTCTGCATATGCGTGAGTATGTCGTCGATTGATTGATGATTTCGCAAGTTAATTACTAGGGACTAGAAAATAAAAATCTTTATTCCTGCAGTTGGACCTGATAAATACACTTCATAATATTTTAAAATTTATATGGTATATCTAAGTCATAATATATAATTATAGGTAGAAATCTATTTCTTAAAGGTAGTTTATTATTATTTTGCTGGCCTCAAATTAAACGTAGCCGCTCAGTTAAATGCCTCTAAATTCCAGGTCGGTTTCCGTGCATTTATGAGGATGATCGCCTTCAAACACGTCACCGTCGAGGAAGTGATCACGCATTTCTGTCCAGAAGACTTTAAGCCGCGTTCTTGGGAACACAAAGAAGCGAGCGAGGTGAGTTGTACTGCCTGCCGTCCACCGCTTTCCATTTCAGAAGCTCCGGTTGGTGGATCCGACACGAACACGAGCTGGCGTCAGCTGCAACTCGCGAAACGACCACGAACGCATCGATGACCCGGACTCCACCTCTGCGCAGCCTCATCACTTACCAAGGCTTCGAGTTCTTTCGTCAGTGACGTGACGTAGACTTACCGTCAGCGACCAGTTAATCCTATAAAAAATAATAAAAAACGGTTAGCAATTATCGGAAAGGTTACATTTTAGTTGTGGGTATTCCTGATTGTCCTTTTTCTGCTTTGTCTGCAGATGGTAGTTCCGTCGTCGGAAGAACAGCTTGCCAAGAAATCTGCGGTTGAAGTTTTGAAAGGTAAGGTTTTGACCTCAATCGCCTCCGTCAATAATAGTCCACGCATGCCTGACTTTCGTAATTCTATGTTTCAGATACAGCAATCGAACCTGAAGAAAGGAAACTGGTGGAGGGTGAGTTCAAATAAACAAATTAACAAAGCTTACAGTATTGCCGGAGCTCGCAATTTGCCTGTGAAATATGCTTTCTATTGTACTCATTAACCCTCCTGCTGAACGCTTCAAAAAGTAATAAACATAATATAATAACATAAACAACAGACTTCTACGAAAAAGCTGGACGAGAAGCGCGACAAGACGATCTTTAAAAATGTGATCCCTCGAACGTTGATAACGTAGGCTCTATTGAAATAATAAGTTTACCAATTTGATAAATAAGTTTTTTGGCGATGTATTTTCATAACGCCTTCAAATTTGCAACTGTAAGGGGGGATCTGAGGACGACTGAGGAAATTGACTAAGGAATTCCTCATCGGACAGTAGTAAACCACTCTCAATCAGTGCAATACTTAGCTTGTCAGTATACCTTTCAATGAAAATGTTCAGGTAAATTTATTTACCTGTCTTTGTGAAAACAGATAGCGCGATCGCTTCTGAACGTCCTTCGATTCTTGCCAGCGCATATCATGTCTGCCTTTTTCCTTTTGTCTGTATATAAAGCATAAATGGGATGATTACAACTCGACTACGGAGAAAAATTACTAATGCTCACTAGATTCATGTAATAATGGGTCTAGTCGCTGTCCCTATGGCAGAAATACGACCTGCCTTTCAGATCTTACCAACCCTAAGCATAAACGACTCCATAAGCCGCATTACATCAACCGCGAACGGCAACACACATTTATGTTGCAATCTAGCAAAAAGGTAAACTAAAAAGGAAAGTTCTCACAAATACTTCCAGTTACACATTATGGTATTTTACAAGCTCTCTGTACGTGAGTCTCTCTACATCCTATACTCGGACTTCTCCTGATACAGTAACACATATGAAATATTTCAAGCTCTCTGTACGTGAGTCTCTATACATCCTATACTCGGACTTCTCCTGATACAGTAACACATATGTAATATTTCAAGCTCTCTGTACGTGAGTCTCTTTACATCCTATACTCGGACTTCTCCTGATACAGTAACACATATGTAATATTTCAAGCTCTCTGTACGTGAGTCTCTTTACATCCTATACTCGGACTTCTCCTAATACAGTTACACTTATGTAATATTACAAGCTGTCTGTACGTGATTCTCTTTACATCCTATACTCGGACTTCTCCTAATACAGTTACACTTATGTAATATTACAAGCTGTCTGTACGTGATTCTCTCTACATCCTATACTCGGACTTCTCCTGATACAGTTACACATATGTAATATTACAAGCTCTCTGTACGTGAGTCTCTTTACATCCTATACTCGGACTTCTCCTAATACAGTTACACTTATGTAATATTACAAGCTGTCTGTACGTGATTCTCTCTACATCCTATACTCGGACTTCTCCTAATACAGTTACACTTATGTAATATTACAAGCTGTCTGTACGTGATTCTCTCTACATCCTTTATTCGGACTTCTCATACAGTTACACGTACGTAATATTACAATCTAAAGTATCAGTAAAATCTAAATAAACTAAGTTTTCACAAATACTTCCAGTAACAGTTACACATATATAGTTTTTTTACAAACTCTCTGTACGTGAGTTTCTCTACTTTCTATACTCGGACTTGTCCTGATACAGTTACATATATAACTGTACAAGCCCTCTGTATATAACAACTTAATCTTCATATATTATTTTTATGTGATATACGATGATAATTTAAGCTGAAATTCTTTTTAAATAGGAAGAATTTTTAATATATATATTTACTAATACTTGAATACGTCTTTTTTCCTAGTGGTGATATTTTTTACTTTAAAATATCTTTTCCACGTAAATACATTTTCTTTTACACAATTAGATGTATGGATTATTGAGAGACGCTAGGTGCTAAGTCAAAATTCTTCTAAGAGCCCTTGGTAGTCTATACTTTTCTTCAGCGTCATCATTGTAAAAAGAACAAAAAATTTAGGTTTTTTTTAAGTAAAAGTAAGTTTTAGCTGCAATATTTATTTGCGGCTGATTGAAACCTATTGTTTATATCGAATCTCTAAACGGCACAGCGACCATAGAGGTGGAAACTATTGTACTTCGAACGTACTATAAAAGTTTTTTCTAATCTTGACCGAATGCGTTTGCGTGCGTTGAGTTAATTGGTATTGAGGCTTAATGTGACGAACAATACTTGTTATTATTGTTAGGTCTTGCAGCGTCGGGGTTGCTACAACAATCTTATATCTTGAAGTTCCCTATAACATTAACAAATATTTCTTTTATATATATATATATAAATATATATATATATATATATATATATATATATATATATATATATGTATATATATATATATATATATATGTTTAGAATTCCATATTAGTAACATTGTAATTTCCTTTATATAAATATATTAGTTTTTTCGTATGTTGGGGTAGTTCCTCGAGAATGACGAAACTTGTATTGAAACCAGCGCAGTTGCGGCTATGCTCGTAATGTAACGTATCATGTATCACTTTATATCAGATTAACAAGAAAAATTTATTTGAATTGGGGGTACGTAGGCACGTGTACACGCCCGTAGTCGGGTTATTTAATTTTTAATGTCAACATAGCACCGTAGTCTTACTAAAAATTTAATGGATGTAAAAATCAATGCTTATAAACTTGTAAAAAAATACTTACCAATTAGATTATAATAAGTTACGTCATAATAAATTTCTGGTTAATTTATTGCTTTATTATTATTGTACTGTAACTTTAACACAGCGTAGACATTTTGTTTTATATTAGCTTAACGAATTAACAAACTATAGAACGCATACGAAGTTGTAAGTACATATTAATAATCTTATTAGTATTAAAATATTCTTGTAGTTTAGAACAAGTGCTAAGCTTATAAAAATCTTACAATGAAATACTTATGGTATTAACAATAGACAGATACTTCATCAATACGGAATAATGCATAATGCTATTGTACATACTATACATAATATCTTAATCAATACCTACATAAATATTGTATTCATTGTACTGTGATTTCACAGATATGAAAGAAAAAATCAAAAGCAAAAAATCCAAAAAACAAAGGATAGGTTTAATAGATGTAATTGAAGCTGAAGATGTTACAATAAGTATGAGACAAGAAGTTCACCCGAAACAAACTCAACATTTTGAAGAAACTACAACTTTCCACGATGAGGTCATCCCATTTTTGAGTACTTATGCCACTGAAGTTCATGACAGCAATATTGAAATAGTACCTGCTAGTGAAGTCACTCATATTGGGCCTGAAAATAAAAAAATGAATTATAAAGCTAAGGTGAAATTCGACACTAATTATTCGCTCACGAGCAATGTTCAAGAAGTACATGATAAAGAAGATATATTTATAGCTAATGAACAAAGTGGTTTAAGAAATATTCACGAATCATATAATGAAATGGAATCGCTGCAGGTTTCCGAAGTAGACGTTGAACATTCTTTGGGTGAATATCAATTGAATGTTATAAAAGTTGATGGTAAGGTCCGTGAAAGTCTAGTACCTGCCGAAAACATCGTTACTGCAGAGACCGTTGTAAATGTATCTGTTACCAACATCGATAAAGATGAACAAAAACACGCGGAGAAAGCAATATCAACAATCATATTACAAAATGCATTGAATATTACACAGGATATTACTGCTATTGACGAGGTATCTTTGAAAGACTCAACTTTTCCTAAATCTTTTGCAGAGGTATCGGTTACACCATTAACAGGGCTAAATGTAACCCAAGTTGAAGAAGAATCCAAAGAGCACGAGCTAATAAGTCAATATCTTGATAAGCCAGTTACTTCTAATGTCAATTTCAATTTATTGGAACCAGTAGAAGTAAGTGAAATTTTTGTTGACGATAAATCTGGAAAATACTACCCAGAGTTGATTGTGCCAACGGAAACGGCTAAGAAAAATGTATTAGTTTCAAACCAGATCGTCACTGAAATTCATGATGTGCAGGAGAAAGAAGGACCATTAGGGACACTTAAATTACCCCATTCACAAGAAGCTAACATAAACATTGTATCAAAAGAAGGTATCCTTGTGTCAACAAATGAAGTTCACGAAAAAGAAGGATCTCTTACAGTTCCTAACCTTCCAGCTGAATCTAACGTCGAAAAGGACTTAATATTGCATTCTAGTTTATGTAATTATATTACTACACCTCACACTAAGGAGTCAGAGTTTACACCAGAAATTTGCTCGGAAAAAAAAGCGGACATAAGTTTTAGTGAACATCAGCATAAGTGTAACCTCGAACCTAGCATTAATGAATCTGAAATATCTTTATTAGATAAAGAAAGCTTAGTAAGTGGTCATGCAAATGTCACTTTATTGACATTAGATAAGAATTTGACTGAAGAAGTACAAATACATGAAAGTGCAAAAGAATTAGTAAGTTCGGACGATCAAAATACTGCGCAAGCCAATATTGAAATAAAGCCTACAGAATCGCTAATTACTTCAGAACCACTTCAACTAACTGCTCCAGGAAATTTAAAATCTACATATCAGGTAGAAAGTAAAACAGCCACAGAAGCCGTAATCACTGAAAATGCTAAAATTGTCTCTACACCTTTTATACACGACCAAGAGACCTCGCAGTCATACTCCATTAAAAATCCTGAAAATGTGTTAGTTTCCGTAATTCCTAATATTTCCGTTTCTGTTATGGAAGTGAATGCGCCTGATTTGGAAAATAAGCTGAGTATAGATAAAATGCCTGATGCGTTGTGTTCGCAACCATCGCTTGCTCACAATTTCAGAAGTCCCGTTTCGCATGAAGTAACGACATCGAATCAGGTCGATATTTTAGAACCATTTGACAAAAAATCCAATATTGCTACTGAACAAAGAGATTTACAAACCGAGGTATCGATTCTTCAAACAACTGTGCAAGAGCAACTTCAAAAATTAGCTGACCATGAAATGAAACAATCACAAGCCTTTTCTTCCTTTACTGAAAATGAAAGTTTGAATGTTACAGAAACAGTACCTAGCTGTACAGAAAAAGATCTAACTATTGACAGTAAAATGTTAGATAAGTATGCTAAAATAGACATTGATATAGATCATAAAGCTGCGGTTGTTACTGAAATTAATTTACGTGATACGACAATGCAACTTACAACCCCTCAAACGGAATTACAAGAAGCTGACATAACATCCCAGCCTAATTATCCCGTTCAAGTATCCGAAAACGAAATCTTAGACAGTCAAGCTATTTTAGAAGCAACTCACGAACCAAGTTTAAAATATGTTAGTCCAGAACTTATTCCTGTACAAGGAACCATCAAAATATCCGAAATATTGAGTAATGAAAATGAACAGCCTTATATTAGTACTTCACCATTGCAGCAAGTTTGTAAATCTTCGACCGATATAGTTAGCAGACTTGTGGCAACTTCAATGGAGTTAGTTCCAAGCGCGAGTGTTGCATTTACAGAAAAATTTAACATATCTGATAAAATTTCAAAAGCTAACATAGAAAACTTTCCTCATAAAGAAGTCGTTATATCAACCACAGAATGTAATGAAAAGGAAAGTTCACTCATTGTAATTAATCCAAACTCTGCTGCAGCAACACTTAATATTGATTCAATTCAAGCTGTTATAATAGATGAAGTTTCTCCTGAAACATTACCTTCAACGCTTACTACTCAGGATCATCGACATGAAATCATTATAACACCAGTTCCAATTACATCTGAAGCTATTGCACAGCTAGAAACTATTGTAAATTCTTCAGAATTTACTTTAGATGCCCCAGAAAAAGTAAAAGAATCAGAAGCTTTAGTTACAGTTGCCGCTCTTTCTGCTCCGAAACAAATGGAACATATAACAGCTGAAAAAGAAAAAGAATTAGTTTTATCTGAAATTCCAAATCAGCAGAAAGTTAATATAGAAATTTGTGAACATAGTGGTTTAGAAATTAGTGAGACCTTATCGCAATCAGATAATTTGAATGAGACTGATAATCTTGTATTACCAAGTAAAATAGCACAAATTAAATTTGATGAAGTTTATGGTAAAACTGCTAACGTTGAAGAAATAACTGTGTCGCAATCTGAAAAAGAGTTTATTCAAGACATTCCTAAACAAAAAATCTCAGTAAAATCTTGTGATTATTTTAATTTAGAGCAAACAGAAACAATAGTTGCAGATAGTGAGAGTATGTTATTACACGAAACGCCTTCAAAATATAATGTTACGCCAAATTTCGTTGAATTTCAATCTATTATAGGAAGTTCTATTAATACAACGGAAAAAGAAAAAGAATTTGACAGTCAATTCGATTTGCCTAGCCATGGTGCTTCTCTAGAACTTTTGCCGTATACTGGAATTATAAGTACCGAAGTAAATATATCTAATGAGGCCGAAAATATTGAACTTGAGGCATTACCTAGAGAGCGTGCGCTGAAAACAAATATTGAATCCCAAACTGCTGTAGATACTACAGAAGTTTTCCTTGTTGAATCTGAAACATCCTTTAAAGAAGTCCCCTTAGCAGTATCACATACACTTAAACCTGCACCAAATACACCGCTACACATCCCTGTAGAAACAACTGAAACTGTTGTTAGTGAACAAGAAAGTCAGCTTGTATCAGTTGATAATACACAACCGCGAAAGGCAGATTGCAGTGTCAAACCATCGCCATACGTTAATATATTAGAAGAAATTGTAGCTGAGAAGGAAAGTAAATTAAATATCGATAAAATATCAGCAATGGCTATAAATGAAGGTACTTTTGACACTCTCCGACATATAAATGTTGACGTGTGTCACGTATCCGAATTTGTAGACGTGATTGATAAACTAGATTATGCTACAAAACAAATAAAGGATGTTTGTTTAGATACTCTTACACCTTTATATTCTAGTGAAGTGAAAGTTGAAGAGCGACCAGAAGATTTATTGAGCTATGCCGAAATCAGAAAGGAAAAGCCATCATATGGTATGGAAGAAGATGACCACGTTGATATTTTAGAAATTATTCCTCTAGAAAAAGGAGAATGTTTTGATGAAATTTCACATGATAAAGAAGAGAATGTGTCTGCAAGCATTGTACCAGCAAAACATATTACTGTTTCGGAAATGGAATCCAACGAAAAAGAGCAATCTTTAGAAAAATTGCAAAAACAAAAACCACAACACGTAAACTTTTCTGTTGAGAGTATGTCCTCCATTGAAGTTCAAGAAGTAATGCCAAGAGAGTCAGAGTTACTACTACCACAAAAAAATATACCGAAAAAAGAAATAATATCTTCACAGATGGATTCACAAGAGCATGTAGTAGTTACAAATGTCTTCCCTGAAGAAAAAGAAGACATACTTGTATCTAAAACTTATCAGCTCACTAATGAGCAAAATTTAGATATCAAAACAACCAGTCATATTTTAACAAGTGAGAATGTAGCTATGCAGGATGCCTTAAACTTAGAGGAATTTCAAGGGACGAAGAGTGAGATTGCTTCAGAAACGCAAGTTTTCGTAGAAAGCTTAAATAAAGAAGAGCAACAGTTAATTGAAACTATTACAATGCTCAATACGCCCAAAGAGTCACTCAAGTCTTTTGCAAAGGAAAACATTTCTGATTTTAAAGCTGCAGAGTGTACAGAAGTCTTTGTGCATGAAAAATCAGATACATTAGATGAACAGCCCAGACATGAAGAAGAAAATGTAGTGATTACTCAAACAATTGAAAAAGAAGTTGTAACTTCTCTACCTGAAGTGATTGAAAGTTTACTAGAATTACCTGACAATCGCGCTGTGCACAGTTCTGTCAAGTTTGAATTAGAAGTAAATAAAAACTATATTACTGAAGAAAACGTTATTCAAGAATTTCCCGAAACTTTAATTTCTCTAAATGATATTCCACAATTAGCTGATGAACAAATACTGGAGCTGAAAAGCATTGAACAAACGGAAATCGTGTTGGATGAAAAACCGCAAACCTTAAGAGAAACTCAAACAGTCAGTACTCAGCAAGCAGAGGGAACACCAATTATCACAGAAGCACTGCACGCTACGAATCAGCAAATATTAGAAAGTACACAGAATATTTTGACATTATTGCACTCACAACCTATTACAGCTAATCTTAATCTGGATTCTCTCTCAAGTTTGGTTGTTACTGAAAATGTTTGTGAGGAGTCAGTCAGTGATGTTCTTAAAGAACAAATTAAGAAAGCTAGTATCAAAGAAGACGTTATAGTTTTAAAACCTCTACAGCAAGCTGAAGTTGTTGTTGATGAAAATATCGAAAATATAACGAAAACAACAAGGGAACTAAAAACAGCCAAAGTGAAGCCTGCCCGTGAAGTACCCGAATACGCTGAAACTTTTACCATATTGCGAGAAGATACTCATCGTATAGGTAAGTAAGCGATAAATACTTATAAGAGTAACATTGATGTTTAGAAGATAGACTATTGTATAATATATAGAGATCGAACTACACTTATATCCTTAATTCTGTAATGAATAGGTAACGTGTTTCAAATTGGCTACCATATCGGCCCCCCGTGCGTGTATTAATATTTTTTTCTTAACCATACGCTGTATTATTTAAATAACATGAAATTATTGAATAAAAGAAAATTAGCCCATTTATGGATTATTTACAAACACAAAATATTTTAATGTTAATTTCGCATTATCGTATGTATTTTTTTATTTTGGTAAGGATACCAAATGTATAGGACATAAAGAGAATTGAAAATTAAACATTACATTTTTCAATTATTTAGTACAGCAGTGTGTATCGATTAGAAAAATAAACAAAGAAAACTTAGTCCTCGTAAAAATTGTTCTCAGTTGGTTCGCCTCGCCTCTAGTCGAGCGGTTGTGCTTCACTTGGAAATATATTTCCGATTTTTCTTTCGCATACCAACTTTTGGTTCTACTGACGACAAACTAATTAAATTGCAGAATACAAAAGCTACTGCTGTGACTTAACGAGCAATAATGAGTACATTGATCATTAAGTACAGAATCATCAATTTTAACGCCAAATAGTGAAGTTTATATGTACGGTTTTAATACTTTCGGTTTTGATGTTGCAATTTAAATATTAAACATCTCTGTATGTATCTATGTAACTTCCCGATAGTTTAATTTTCCTTCCATTAGTGAAAAATAGATCAAATCGGCTTAGTACTTTTGGCACCCATTCAAATAAACAAATAATCGAAATAATCTTTCCTCTTTATAATATCATTATTGCAGTGTAGATTCTTTACCTTTTAACTATCGGTTCCGTTAGTTTTTTCTGAAAAAACTATAAAGAGCCAGCGACCGCCAGAATAGTTATAGTGAAGACTCGTACTTCAAACTATACTGGTCCAGCATGGCCTACTGTGTCCGGTGTTGACAATAATGTGTTATTTTATTTCTCAATGCTTTTTTTCTTTACTCGTTTAGTAAACTTTTTATAAATGTAAAAAAACATGAATAATAAGCAACGCAGCTAATTAGAAGCACTGTATAAAACTGTACTACTACCTACTTTTTTTGTGCAATGCAAATACTCTAATCTGGAAGCTATTTATAATACTTTCAGCTACAAAATTAATCTAGGAGGCCTGTATGCCTGAAATACGCTTTACTTTACTCTGTCGAAAACTTGCAAATACACGTACCGAGAATGTTTTCTATTTCCCTATTTCAGAGAAGATACAATATTTTTCTTGTTTAAGACATTTAAATTGTGTTAGATGTGTTTGGTTTAGACCACAACGAACTGGATAACGTGATCCTATACAATTTACATTTACACTTATTTTAATAAATATTCAATTTAAGTGCATTAGATTTAATTGCCTTTTATGAAGACAATGTTTCAATACGGAAAATTAAAGTACTGCTTGCAAATATGCACTACCCATTATCACTCTTATTAGCCTAGTATTTAATAATAGTTTAGATATATCTAAGACTCTTTACCTGACTAATATTTTCCCGCCCCTAACCTAGTTTTTGAAGTTACTAACTAGAATCACAGATACATTTTTAGTCCGAGTTGCTCAAAAAGGATATTCAGTGTACCATTAAACTTATTTTACCAGTTTCTTATGTTAAACTTTGTTAAAGCAAGAAGTGCCCCCGGCGCTGTTAGCTGAATGCATATTATAGCTGCCCCGTTGGCTGAGCTACTTATATGTATATATATATATATAGATTCTATATTGAATTGGTCAAGGGCCAAATATATTTCTAGACCTAGAGATGAATTAATAAGCGAATAAATCTAATCTTCTGAATCTATTTAAGCCACATATTAAATCTTTTTGTCTCGCGATTTAAATAATATGTATGTTAAAACATACATACGTACAAATAGTTGTAATGTCTTGCACAGAAATTTTAAATATTATAAATATTACAATTTATATATGAATATTTATATGAAACAGTAGATGTGAAACAAATTTAACAACAATACATATTTGAATAATTGTTAACACTAATCCATTAATCATCCACAAAGAATCATGCTATTTAGGTATGGCTTTTCTAACAAATAGCATTGTTACCAGTTTGACGGACTTATGACTGACTTAACCTGGCCTATCTTGCCGTGTAGTGACTGATTAAAAATGTAAACACAGGTGTTAACATTAATTGGCTATAATGCGAGAACACTAATAATCCGGTAAAAAATCTATATGTAGTATACCGTACTTGTAGATTCTTCACTATAATACACAATACCAAACCGATATGCCAAAATACGCTCTAAGTTACGCGTTCAGCTTCGATACTGGAGCATTCACAATGTTGACAAAACAACTTACAGTTTTAACGACGGAAATTAACACTTATTTCTACTCAATTTTTAATAATGTGTACGCTATTTGTGATTGGGTCATTTAACATTGCTGCTTAAACCAAAAAAAATTAATGGAAATATATTTATATCCGTTTATGCGCTTAAGGACTGGCAAGATGCTTAACTAGAATTGAATACGACATCACTGCGCTTGAGAAACATTTTAATAAACGTTGTAAAGTGAAAGTGACTATAGCAAGGATATTGCAGAAAAGTTTAGATAAAATACAAATTTATTAAATATTTATACAAGATGATAAATGTCAGAATGACTTTCCTTTGAAAGATACACGTATTTTAATATAGCTACTATTTCATAGAAAATATATTAAATATTTATACAAGAAGATAATTGTCACAATGACTTTCCTTTCAGAAGAAGAACGTCTACATTCTATTTCACCTAAATCTTCAGATATAGAGGAATCCGAAGAAATAGTAACAAAATTCATGCAAGGTCCCGGACAAAGTGAGCCTGTGCAAATTAAAACAAAAAGAACAATATTGAGAAAAAAGAAAAGGTCACAAAATAACACTCAACATGAAGGTGATGTCGTAATAGAAGAAACAATAGAAGATGAAGATGATATGCCTTTATCCAAAGATTCGGGTCACACTGTTAAAATTGAAGAATACGAAGGAGAAGAAATTTTTGATAGTACCACATCAGATAGAAGTATGGTTGAATTACCAGATGAACACCTGCATATACCTAAAATGTTAACCAGAGTAAGCATTGAAGAAATGCAAGACGATGAGATAAATCCTGACGCCCATAAAGTTATTGTAATTAAAACTGAAACAAGCGTAAAAACGAAGGACAAACGCAATAAACAAGTTTTAAAAAAAGTAACAGAAACAAAAGATGATGAAACTGAAGAAAACAGTGGAGAAAAACCGGTAACAACTATAACAGAAGAATATAATACAATATCAAAAAAACAAAAATCTAAATCGGGAACTGCATTTGATGACATCGAGAGATTTCAAAGTATGCCAACAGAAAATAAAATCACAGAAATTACACAGATAATTACTGAAAAAGAGGATAAGACACCAGTTGAAACAGTACCGACAACCCAGGAGGTCACTGAAGAAACGCCTAGTATATTTGAGGACTTCACCATAGCGAAAAACGCCAAGATCATTGAAGAGCAACCTGAAGAAGTTAAAGTTACTGAAATTAAAACCGAATCTGGCAAAACAAAGAAAGTAAAAACTACGAAGCGAGTTATCAAAAAGGGCAAAGGGGTTAAACAGGAAGTCACTGAGATTGTCACCGTAGAGAAAGACGGTGAAGAGCCAGTCACCACTGTGACAGTGTCCGAGGAGAAGAAACCTGAAGAGGGTACAGTCGAACCGGTGGAGATCGTCGAGCTTCCTGAGGAGACTACAGTTGAAGAGACCGTTACACCTGAAGGTAAGCAAAAAGTTAAGAAAATAACAAAGCGCACGATTAAAAAGTTGGGTCCTCAGAGGGAAACTACACAGATAATCACTGAACAAGAAGATGACAAGACACCAGTCGTCACAGTACATACCACACAAGAGCCTTCTGACGAAATACCCACACCATTTGAAGACTTTACAATGCCGCAAAACGCAAAGGTGGTCGAAGAGCAACCTGAAGAAGTTAAAGTGACTGAAATTAAAACAGAATCCGGCGAGACAAAGAAAATAAAAACCACGAAGAGGGTTATCAAAAAGGGGAAAGGGGTCAAACAGGAAGTCACTGAGATTGTCACCGTGGAAAAAGATGGTGAAGAGCCAGTCACCACTGTGAAAGTTTCCGAGGAGAAAAAACCAGTAGAGCATCAAGCCGAACCGGTTGAGATCGTCGAACTTCCTGAGGAGAATACATTTGAAGAGACCGTTACACCTGAAGGTAAGCAAAGAGTTAAGAAAATAACAAAGCGCACGATTAAAAAGTTAGGTCCTAAACGGGAAACTACACAGATAATCACTGAACAAGAAGATGACAAGACACCAGTCGTCACTGTACACACAACACAAGAGCTCACTGACGAAATATCCACACCATTGGACGATTTTACGATGCTGGCAAACGCCAAGGTTGTCGAAGAGCAACCTGAAGAAGTTAAAGTGACTGAAATTAAAACCGAATCTGGCGAAACAAAGAAAGTAAAAACCACGAAGCGAGTTATCAAAAAGGGCAAAGGGGTCAAACAGGAAGTCACTGAGATTGTCACCGTGGAGAAAGATGGAGAAGAGCCAGTCACCACTGTGACAGTGTCCGAGGAAAAGAAACCTGAAGAGGGTACAGCCGAACAGGTTGAGATCGTGGAGCTTCCTGAGGAGACTACAGTTGAAGAGACCGTGACACCAGAAGGTAAGCAAAAAGTAAAGAAAATTACAAAGCGCACCATTAAAAAGTTGGGTCCTAAGAGGGAAACTACACAGATAATCACTGAACAAGAAGATGACAAGACACCAGTCGTCACAGTACACACCACACAAGAGCCTTCTGACGAAATACCCACACCATTTGAAGACTTTACAATGCCGCAAAACGCAAAGGTGGTCGAAGAGCAACCTGAAGAAGTTAAAGTTACTGAAATTAAAACCGAATCTGGCAAAACAAAGAAAGTAAAAACTACGAAGCGAGTTATCAAAAAGGGCAAAGGGGTTAAACAGGAAGTCACTGAGATTGTCACCGTAGAGAAAGACGGTGAAGAGCCAGTCACCACTGTGACAGTGTCCGAGGAGAAGAAACCTGAAGAGGGTACAGTCGAACCGGTGGAGATCGTCGAGCTTCCTGAGGAGACTACAGTTGAAGAGACCGTGACACCAGAAGGTAAGCAAAAAGTAAAGAAAATTACAAAGCGCACCATTAAAAAGTTGGGTCCTAAGAGGGAAACTACACAGATAATCACTGAACAAGAAGATGACAAGACACCAGTCGTCACAGTACACACCACACAAGAGCCTTCTGACGAAATACCCACACCATTTGAAGACTTTACAATGCCGCAAAACGCAAAGGTGGTCGAAGAGCAACCTGAAGAAATTAAAGTTACTGAAATTAAAACCGAATCTGGCGAAACAAAGAAAGTGAAAACCACGAAGCGAATTATTAAAAAGGGCAAAGGGGTCAAACAGGAAGTCACTGAGATTGTAACCGTGGAGAAAGACGGTGAAGAGCCAGTCACCACTGTGACAGTGTCCGAGGAGAAGAAACCTGAACAGGGTACAGTCGAACCGGTTGAGATCGTCGAGCTTCCTGAGGAGACTACAGTTGAAGAGACCGTGACGCCAGAAGGTAAGCCAAAAGTAAAGAAAATAACCAAGCGCACTATTAAAAAGATAGGTCCTAAGAGGGAAACTACACAGATAATCACTGAACAAGAAGATGACAAGTCACCAGTCGTCACAGTACACACCACACAAGGGCCTTCTGACGATATACCCACACCATTTGAAGACTTAACAGTGCCGCAAAACGCCAAGGTGGTCGAAGAGCAACCTGAAGAAGTTAAAGTTACTGAAATTAAAACCGAATCTGGCGAAACAAAGAAAGTAAAAACCACGAAGCGAGTTATCAAAAAGGGCAAAGGAGTCAAACAGGAAGTCACTGAGATTGTCACCGTGGAGAAAGAGGGAGAAGAGCCAGTCACCACTGTGACAGTGTCCGAGGAGAAGAAACCTGAAGAGGGTACAGCCGAACCGGTTGAGATCGTGGAACTTCCTGAGGAGACTACAGTTGAAGAGACCGTGACGCCAGAAGGTAAGCCAAAAGTAAAGAAAATTACAAAGCGCACCATTAAAAAGTTGGGTCCTAAGAGGGAAACTACACAGATAATCACTGAACAAGAAGATGACAAGACACCAGTCGTCACAGTACACACCACACAAGAGCCTTCTGACGAAATACCCGCACCATTTGAAGACTTAACAATGCCGCAAAACGCAAAGGTGGTCGAAGAGCAACCTGAAGAAGTTAAAGTTACTGAAATTAAAACCGAATCTGGCGAAACAAAGAAAGTGAAAACCACGAAGCGAATTATTAAAAAGGGCAAAGGGGTCAAACAGGAAGTCACTGAGATTGTAACCGTGGAGAAAGACGGTGAAGAGCCAGTCACCACTGTGACAGTGTCCGAGGAGAAGAAACCTGAACAGGGTACAGTCGAACCGGTTGAGATCGTCGAGCTTCCTGAGGAGACTACAGTTGAAGAGACCGTGACGCCAGAAGGTAAGCCAAAAGTAAAGAAAATAACCAAGCGCACTATTAAAAAGTTAGGTCCTAAGAGGGAAACTACACAGATAATCACTGAACAAGAAGATGACAAGACACCAGTCGTCACAGTACACACATTACAAGAGCCTTCTGACGAAATACCCACACCATTTGAAGACTTAACAATTCCGCAAAATGCCAAGGTGGTCGAAGAGCAACCTGAAGAAGTTAAAGTTACTGAAATTAAAACCGAATCTGGCGAAACAAAGAAAGTAAAAACCACGAAGCGAGTTATCAAAAAGGGCAAAGGAGTCAAACAGGAAGTCACTGAGATTGTCACCGTGGAGAAAGAGGGAGAAGAGCCAGTCACCACTGTGACAGTGTCCGAGGAGAAGAAACCTGAAGAGGGTACAGCCGAACCGGTTGAGATCGTGGAACTTCCTGAGGAGACTACAGTTGAAGAGACCGTGACGCCTGAAGGTAAGCCAAAAGTAAAGAAAATTACAAAGCGCACCATTAAAAAGTTAGGTCCTAAGAGGGAAACTACACAGATAATCACTGAAAAAGAAGATGACAAGACACCAGTCGTCACAGTACACACCACACAAGAGCTCACTGACGAAACACCCACACCATTTGAGGACTTTACAATGCCGCAAAACGCAATGGTTGTCGAAGAGCAACCTGAAGAAGTTAAAGTGACTGAAGTTAAAACCGAATCTGGCGAAACAAAGAAAGTAAAAACCACGAAGCGAGTTATCAAAAAGGGTAAGGGGGTTAAACAGGAAGTCACTGAGATTGTCACCGTGCAGAAAGATGGAGAAGAGCCAGTCACCACTGTGACAGTGTCCGAGGAGAAGAAACCTGAAGAGGGTACAGCCGAAACGTTTGAGATCGTCGAGCTTCCTGAAGAGACTACAGTTGAAGAGACCGTGACGCCTGAAGGTAAGCCAAAAGTAAAGCAAATTACAAAGCGCACCATTAAAAAGTTAGGTCCTATGAGGGAAACTACACAGATAATCACTGAAAAAGAAGATGACAAGACACCAGTCGTCACAGTACACACCACACAAGAGCGCACTGACGAAACACCCACACCATTTGAGGACTTTACAATGCCGCAAAACGCAATGGTTGTCGAAGAGCAACCTGAAGAAGTTAAAGTGACTGAAGTTAAAACCGAATCTGGCGAAACAAAGAAAGTAAAAACCACGAAGCGAGTTATCAAAAAGGGTAAGGGGGTTAAACAGGAAGTCACTGAGATTGTCACCGTGCAGAAAGATGGAGAAGAGCCAGTCACCACTGTGACAGTGTCCGAGGAGAAGAAACCTGAAGAGGGTACAGCCGAACCGGTTGAGATCGTCGAGCTTCCTGAGGAGACTACAGTTGAAGAGACCGTGACGCCAGAAGGTAAGCCAAAAGTAAAGAAAATAACCAAGCGCACTATTAAAAAGATAGGTCCTAAGAGGGAAACTACACAGATAATCACTGAACAAGAAGATGACAAGACACCAGTCGTCACAGTACACACTACACAAGAGATCATTGATGAAACACCCACACTATTTGAGGACTTTACAATGCCGCAAAACGCAAAGGTTGTCGAAGAGCAACCTGAAGAAGTAAAAGTGACTGAAGTTAAAACCGAATCTGGCGAAACAAAGAAAGTGAAAACCACGAAGCGAGTTATCAAAAAGGGTAAGGGGGTCAAACAGGAAGTCACTGAGATTGTCACCGTGGAGAAAGAGGGAGAAGAGCCAGTCACCACTGTGACTGTGTCCGAGGAGAAGAAACCTGAAGAGGGTACAGCCGAACCGGTTGAGATCGTGGAGCTTCCTGAGGAGACTACAGTTGAAGAGACCGTGACGCCTGAAGGTAAGCCAAAAATAAAGAAAATTACAAAGCGCACCATTAAAAAGTTTGGTCCTAAGATGGAAACTACACAGATAATCACTGAACAAGAAGATGACAAGACACCAGTCGTCACAGTACACACCACACAAGAGCTCACTGACGAAACACCCACACCATTTGAGGACTTTACAATGCCGCAAAACGCAAAGGTTGTCGAAGAGCAACCTGAAGAAGTAAAAGTGACTGAAGTTAAAACCGAATCTGGCGAAACAAAGAAAGTGAAAACCACGAAGCGAGTTATCAAAAAGGGTAAGGGGGTCAAACAGGAAGTCACTGAGATTGTCACCGTGGAGAAAGAGGGAGAAGAGCCAGTCACCACTGTGACTGTGTCCGAGGAGAAGAAACCTGAAGAGGGTACAGCCGAACCGGTTGAGATCGTGGAGCTTCCTGAGGAGACTACAGTTGAAGAGACCGTGACGCCTGAATGTAAGCCAAAAGTAAAGAAAATTACAAAGCGCACCATTAAAAAGTTAGGTCCTAAGAGGGAAACTACACAGATAATCACTGAACAAGAGGACGACAAGACACCAGTCGTCACAGTACACACCACACAAGAGCTCACTGACGAAACACCCACACCATTTGAGGACTTTACAATGCCACAAAACGCAAAGGTTGTCGAAGAGCAACCTGAAGAAGTTAAAGTGACTGAAGTTAAAACCGAATCTGGCGAAACAAAGAAAGTAAAAACCACGAAGCGAGTTATCAAAAAGGGTAAGGGTGTCAAACAGGAAGTCACTGAGATTGTCACCGTGCAGAAAGATGGAGAAGAGCCAGTCACCACTGTGACAGTGTCCGAGGAAAAGAAACCTGAAGAGGGTACAGCCGAACCGGTTGAGATCGTGGAGCTTCCTGAGGAGACTACAGTTGAAGAGACCGTGACGCCTGAAGGTAAACCAAAAGTAAAGAAAATTACAAAGCGCACAATTAAAAAGTTAGGTCCTAAGAGGGAAACTACACAGATAATCACTGAACAAGAGGACGACAAGATACCAGTCGTCACAGTACACACCACACAAGAGCTCACTGACGAAACACCCACACCATTTGAGGACATTACAATGCCGCAAAACGCAAAGGTTGTCGAAGAGCAACCTGAAGAAGTAAAAGTGACTGAAGTTAAAACTGAATCTGGCGAAACCAAGAAAGTAAAAACCACGAAGCGAGTTATCAAAAAGGGTAAGGGGGTCAAACAGGAAGTCACTGAGATTGTCACCGTGCAGCAAGATGGAGAAGAGCCAGTCACCACTGTGACAGTGTCCGAGGAAAAGAAACCTGAAGAGGGTACTGCTGAACCGGTTGAGATCGTGGAGCTTCCTGAGGAGACTACAGTTGAAGAGACAGTGACGCCTGAAGGTAAGCCAAAAGTAAAGAAAATTACAAAGCGCACAATTAAAAAGTTAGGTCCTAAGAGGGAAACTACACAGATAATCACTGAACAAGAGGACGACAAGACACCAGTCGTCACAATTCACACCACCCAAGAGCTCACTGACGAAACACCCACACCATTTGAGGACTATACAATGCCGCAAAACGCAAAGGTTGTCGAAGAGCAACCTGAAGAAGTTAAAGTGACTGAAGTTAAAACCGAATCTGGCGAAACAAGGAAAGTTAAAACCACGAAGCGAGTTATCAAAAAGGGTAAGGGGGTCAAACAGGAAGTCACGGAGATTGTCACCGTGGAGAAAGAGGGAGAAGAGCCAGTCACCACTGTGACAGTGTCCGAGGAGAAGAAACCTGAAGAGAATCAAGCCGAACCGGTTGAGATCGTCGAGCTTCCTGAGGAGACTACAGTTGAAGAGACCGTGACGCCTGAAGGTAAGCCAAAAGTAAAGAAAATAACCAAGCGCACCATTAAAAAGTTAGGTCCTAAGAGGGAAACTACACAGATAATCACTGAACAAGAGGACGACAAGACACCAGTTGTCACAGTACACACCACACAAGAGCTCACTGACGAAACACCCACACCATTTGAGGACATTACAATGCCGCAAAACGCAAAGGTTGTCGAAGAGCAACCTAAAGAAGTTCAAGTGACTGAAATTAAAACCGAATCTGGCGAAACAAAGAAAGTAAAAACCACGAAGCGAGTTATCAAAAAGGGTAAGGGAGTCAAACAGGAAGTCACTGAGATTGTCACCGTGGAGAAAGATGGAGAAGAGCCAGTCACCACTGTGACAGTGTCCGAGGAAAAGAAACCTGAAGAGGGTACAGCCGAACAGGTTGAGATCGTGGAGCTTCCTGAGGAGACTACAGTTGAAGAGACCGTGACGCCTGAAGGTAAGCCAAAAGTAAAGAAAATAACCAAGCGCACCATTAAAAAGTTAGGTCCTAAGAGGGAAACTACACAGATAATCACTGAACAAGAAGATGACAAGACACCAGTCGTCACAGTACACACCACACAAGAGCTCACTGACGAAACACCCACACCTGAAGAGGGTGCAGCCGAACCGGTTGAGATCGTCGAGCTTCCTGAGGAGACTACAGTTGAAGAGACCGTGACGCCTGAAGGTAAGCCAAAAGTAAAGAAAATAACCAAGCGCACCATTAAAAAGTTAGGTCCTAAGAGGGAAACTACACAGATAATCACTGAACAAGAGGACGACAAGACACCAGTTGTCACAGTACACACCACACAAGAGCTCACTGACGAAACACCCACACCATTTGAGGACTATACAGTGCCGCAAAACGCAAAGGTTGTCGAAGAGCAACCTGAAGAAGTTAAAGTGACTGAATTTAAAGCCGAATCTGGCGAAACAAAGAAAGTTAAAACCACGAAGCGAGTTATCAAAAAGGGTAAGGGGGACAAACAGGAGGTCACTGAGATTGTCACCGTGGAGAAAGACGGTGAAGAGCCAGTCACCACTGTGACAGTGTCCGAGGAGAAGAAACCTGAAGAGGGTGCAGCCGAACCGGTTGAGATCGTCGAGCTTCCTGAGGAGACTACAGTTGAGGAGACCGTGACGCCTGAAGGTAAGCCAAAAATAAAGAAAATAACCAAGCGCACCATTAAAAAGTTAGGTCCTAAGAGGGAAACTACACAGATAATCACTGAACAAGAGGACGAAAAGACACCAGTCATCACTGTACACACCACACAAGAGCTCACTGACGAAACACCCACACCATTTGAGGACTTTACATTGCCGCAAAACGCAAAGGTTGTCGAAGAGCAACCTGAAGAAGTTAAAGTGACTGAAGTTAAAACCGAATCTGGCGAAACAAAGAAAGTAAAAACCACGAAGCGAGTTATCAAAAAGGGCAAAGGGGTCAAACAGGAGGTCACTGAGATTGTCACCGTGGAGAAAGACGGTGAAGAGCCAGTCACCACTGTGACAGTGTCCGAGGAGAAGAAACCTGAAGAGAATCAAGCCGAACCGGTTGAGATCGTCGAGCTTCCTGAGGAGACTACATTTGAAGAGACCGTTACACCTGAAGGTAAGCCAAAAGTTAAGAAAATTACAAAGCGCACCATTAAAAAGTTAGGTCCTAAGAGGGAAACTACACAGATAATCACTGAACAAGAAGATGACAAGACACCAGTCGTCACAGTACACACTACACAAGAGATCATTGATGAAACTCCCACACTATTTGAGGACTTTACAATGCCGCAAAACGCAAAGGTTGTCGAAGAGCAACCTGAAGAAGTAAAAGTGACTGAAGTTAAAACCGAATCTGGCGAAACAAAGAAAGTGAAAACCACGAAGCGAGTTATCAAAAAGGGTAAGGGGGTCAAACAGGAAGTCACTGAGATTGTCACCGTGGAGAAAGAGGGAGAAGAGCCAGTCACCACTGTGACTGTGTCCGAGGAGAAGAAACCTGAAGAGGGTTCAGCTGAACCGGTTGAGATCGTGGAGCTTCCTGAGGAGACTACAGTTGAAGAGACCGTTACGCCTGAAGGTAAGCCAAAAATAAAGAAAATTACAAAGCGCACCATTCAAAAGTTTGGTCCTAAGATGGAAACTACACAGATAATCACTGAACAAGAAGATGACAAGACACCAGTCGTCACAGTACACACCACACAAGAGCTCACTGACGAAACACCCACACCATTTGAGGACTATACAATGCCGCAAAACGCAAAGGTTGTCGAAGAGCAACCTGAAGAAGTTAAAGTGACTGAAGTTAAAACCGAATCTGGCGAAACAAAGAAAGTAAAAACCACGAAGCGAGTTATCAAAAAGGGTAAGGGGGTCAAACAGGAAGTCACTGAGATTGTCACCGTGCAGAAAGATGGAGAAGAGCCAGTCACCACTGTGACAGTGTCCAAGGAAATGAAACCTGAAGAGGGTACAGCCGAACCGGTTGAGATCTTGGAGCTTCCTGAGGAGACTACAGTTGAAGAGACCGTGACGCCTGAAGGTAAGCCAAAAGTAAAGAAAATTACAAAGCGCACCATTAAAAAGTTAGGTTCTAAGAGGGAAACTACACAGATAATCACTGAACAAGAGGACGACAAGACACCAGTTGTCACAGTACACACCACACAAGAGCTCACTGACGAAACACCCACACCATTTGAGGACTTTACAATGCCGCAAAACGCAAAGGTTGTCGAAGAGCAACCTGAAGAAGTTAAAGTGACTGAAGTTAAAACCGAATCTGGCGAAACAAAGAAAGTAAAAACCACGAAGCGAGTTATCAAAAAGGGTAAGGGGGTCAAACAGGAAGTCACTGAGATTGTCACCGTGGAGAAAGATGGAGAAGAGCCAGTCACCACTGTGACAGTGTCCGAGGAAAAGAAACCTGAAGAGGGTTCAGCCGAACCAGTTGAGATCGTGGAGCTTCCTGAGGAGACTACAGTTGAAGAGACCGTGACGCCTGAAGGTAAGCCAAAAGTAAAGAAAATTACAAAGCGCACTATTAAAAAGTTAGGTTCTAAGAGGGAAACTACACAGATAATCACTGAACAAGAAGATGACAAGACACCAGTTGTCACAGTACACACCACACAAGAGCTCACTGACGAAACACCCACACCATTTGAGGACTTTACAATGCCGCAAAACGCAAAGGTTGTCGAAGAGCAACCTGAAGAAGTTAAAGTGACTGAAGTTAAAACCGAATCTGGCGAAACAAAGAAAGTAAAAACCACAAAGCGAGTTATCAAAAAGGGTAAGGGGGTCAAACAGGAAGTCACTGAGATTGTCACCGTGGAGAAAGAGGGAGAAGAACCAGTCACAACTGTGACAGTGTCCGAGGAGAAGAAACCTGAAGAGAATCAAGCCGAACCGGTTGAGATCGTCGAGCTTCCTGAGGAGACTTCGTTTGTAGAGACCGTTACACCTGAAGGTAAGCCAAAAGTTAAGAAAATTACAAAGCGCACCATTAAAAAGTTAGGTCCTAAGAGGGAAACTACACAGATAATCACTGAACAAGAAGATGACAAGACACCAGTCGTCACAGTACACACCACACAAGAGCTCACTGACGAAACACCCACACCATTTGAGGACTTTACAATGCCGCAAAACGCAAAGGTTGTCGAAGAGCAACCTGAAGAAGTTAAAGTGACTGAAGTTAAAACCGAATCTGGCGAAACAAAGAAAGTAAAAACCACAAAGCGAGTTATCAAAAAGGGTAAGGGGGTCAAACAGGAAGTCACTGAGATTGTCACCGTGGAGAAAGAGGGAGAAGAACCAGTCACAACTGTGACAGTGTCCGAGGAGAAGAAACCTGAAGAGAATCAAGCCGAACCGGTTGAGATCGTCGAGCTTCCTGAGGAGACTTCGTTTGTAGAGACCGTTACACCTGAAGGTAAGCCAAAAGTTAAGAAAATTACAAAGCGCACCATTAAAAAGTTAGGTCCTAAGAGGGAAACTACACAGATAATCACTGAACAAGAAGATGACAAGACACCAGTCGTCACAGTACACACCACACAAGAGCTCACTGACGAAACACCCACACCATTTGAGGACTTTACAATGCCGCAAAACGCAAAGGTTGTCGAAGAGCAACCTGAAGAAGTTAAAGTGACTGAAGTTAAAACCGAATCTGGCGAAACAAAGAAAGTAAAAACCACGAAGCGAGTTATCAAAAAGGGTAAGGGGGTCAAACAGGAAGTCACTGAGATTGTCACCGTGGAGAAAGATGGAGAAGAGCCAGTCACCACTGTCACAGTGTCCGAGGAAAAGAAACCTGAAGAGGGTACAGCCGAACCGGTTGAGATCGTGGAGCTTCCTGAGGAGACTACAGTTGAAGAGACCGTGACGCCTGAAGGTAAGCCAAAAGTAAAGAAAATTACAAAGCGCACTATTAAAAAGTTAGGTCCTAAGAGGGAAACTACACAGATAATCACTGAACAAGAAGATGACAAGACACCAGTTGTCACAGTACACACCACACACGAGCTCACTGACGAAACACCCACACCATTTGAGGACTTTACAATGCCGCAAAACGCAAAGGTTGTCGAAGAGCAACCTGAAGAAGTTAAAGTGACTGAAGTTAAAACCGAATCTGGCGAAACAAAGAAAGTAAAAACCACGAAGCGAGTTATCAAAAAGGGTAAGGGGGTCAAACAGGAAGTCACTGAGATTGTCACCGTGGAGAAAGAGGGAGAAGAACCAGTCACCACTGTGACAGTGTCCGAGGAGAAGAAACCTGAAGAGAATCAAGCCGAACCGGTTGAGATCGTCGAGCTTCCTGAGGAGACTTCGTTTGTAGAGACAGTTACACCTGAAGGTAAGCCAAAAGTTAAGAAAATTACAAAGCGCACCATTAAAAAGTTAGGTCCTAAGAGGGAAACTACACAGATAATCACTGAACAAGAAGATGACAAGACACCAGTCGTCACAGTACACACCACACAAGAGCTCACTGACGAAACACCCACACCATTTGAGGACTTTACAATGCCGCAAAACGCAAAGGTTGTCGAAGAGCAACCTGAAGAAGTTAAAGTGACTGAAGTTAAAACCGAATCTGGCGAAACAAAGAAAGTAAAAACCACAAAGCGAGTTATCAAAAAGGGTAAGGGGGTCAAACAGGAAGTCACTGAGATTGTCACCGTGGAGAAAGAGGGAGAAGAACCAGTCACAACTGTGACAGTGTCCGAGGAGAAGAAACCTGAAGAGAATCAAGCCGAACCGGTTGAGATCGTCGAGCTTCCTGAGGAGACTTCGTTTGTAGAGACCGTTACACCTGAAGGTAAGCCAAAAGTTAAGAAAATTACAAAGCGCACCATTAAAAAGTTAGGTCCTAAGAGGGAAACTACACAGATAATCACTGAACAAGAAGATGACAAGACACCAGTCGTCACAGTACACACCACACAAGAGCTCACTGACGAAACACCCACACCATTTGAGGACTTTACAATGCCGCAAAACGCAAAGGTTGTCGAAGAGCAACCTGAAGAAGTTAAAGTGACTGAAGTTAAAACCGAATCTGGCGAAACAAAGAAAGTAAAAACCACGAAGCGAGTTATCAAAAAGGGTAAGGGGGTCAAACAGGAAGTCACTGAGATTGTCACCGTGGAGAAAGATGGAGAAGAGCCAGTCACCACTGTCACAGTGTCCGAGGAAAAGAAACCTGAAGAGGGTACAGCCGAACCGGTTGAGATCGTGGAGCTTCCTGAGGAGACTACAGTTGAAGAGACCGTGACGCCTGAAGGTAAGCCAAAAGTAAAGAAAATTACAAAGCGCACTATTAAAAAGTTAGGTCCTAAGAGGGAAACTACACAGATAATCACTGAACAAGAAGATGACAAGACACCAGTTGTCACAGTACACACCACACACGAGCTCACTGACGAAACACCCACACCATTTGAGGACTTTACAATGCCGCAAAACGCAAAGGTTGTCGAAGAGCAACCTGAAGAAGTTAAAGTGACTGAAGTTAAAACCGAATCTGGCGAAACAAAGAAAGTAAAAACCACGAAGCGAGTTATCAAAAAGGGTAAGGGGGTCAAACAGGAAGTCACTGAGATTGTCACCGTGGAGAAAGAGGGAGAAGAACCAGTCACCACTGTGACAGTGTCCGAGGAGAAGAAACCTGAAGAGAATCAAGCCGAACCGGTTGAGATCGTCGAGCTTCCTGAGGAGACTTCGTTTGTAGAGACAGTTACACCTGAAGGTAAGCCAAAAGTTAAGAAAATTACAAAGCGCACCATTAAAAAGTTAGGTCCTAAGAGGGAAACTACACAGATAATCACTGAACAAGAAGATGACAAGACACCAGTCGTCACAGTACACACCACACAAGAGCTCACTGACGAAACACCCACACCATTTGAGGACTTTACAATGCCGCAAAACGCAAAGGTTGTCGAAGAGCAACCTGAAGAAGTTAAAGTGACTGAAGTTAAAACTGAATCTGGCGAAACAAAGAAAGTAAAAACCACGAAGCGAGTTATCAAAAAGGGTAAGGGGGTCAAACAGGAAGTCACTGAGATTGTCACCGTGGAGAAAGATGGAGAAGAGCCAGTCACCACTGTGACAGTGTCCGAGGAAAAGAAACCTGAAGAGGGTACAGCCGAACAGGTTGAGATCGTGGAGCTTCCTGAGGAGACTACAGTTGAAGAGACCGTGACGCCTGAAGGTAAGCCAAAAGTAAAGAAAATAACCAAGCGCACCATTAAAAAGTTAGGTCCTAAGAGGGAAACTACACAGATAATCACTGAACAAGAAGATGACAAGACACCAGTCGTCACAGTACACACCACACAAGAGCTCACTGACGAAACACCCACACCTGAAGAGGGTGCAGCCGAACCGGTTGAGATCGTCGAGCTTCCTGAGGAGACTACAGTTGAAGAGACCGTGACGCCTGAAGGTAAGCCAAAAGTAAAGAAAATAACCAAGCGCACCATTAAAAAGTTAGGTCCTAAGAGGGAAACTACACAGATAATCACTGAACAAGAAGATGACAAGACACCAGTCGTCACAGTACACACCACACAAAAGCTCACTGACGAAACACCCACACCATTTGAGGACTTTACAATGCCGCAAAACGCAAAGGTTGTCGAAGAGCAACCTGAAGAAGTTAAAGTGACTGAAGTTAAAACCGAATCTGGCGAAACAAAGAAAGTAAAAACCACGAAGCGAGTTATCAAAAAGGGTAAGGGGGTCAAACAGGAAGTCACTGAGATTGTCACCGTGGAGAAAGATGGAGAAGAGCCAGTCACCACTGTGACAGTGTCCGAGGAAAAGAAACCTGAAGAGAGTACAGCCGAACAGGTTGAGATCGTGGAGCTTCCTGAGGAGACTACAGTTGAAGAGACCGTGACGCCTGAAGGTAAGCCAAAAGTAAAGAAAATAACCAAGCGCACCATTAAAAAGTTAGGTCCTAAGAGGGAAACTACACAGATAATCATTGAACAAGAAGATGACAAGACACCAGTCGTCACAGTACACACCACACAAGAGCTCACTGACGAAACACCCACACCATTTGAGGACTTTACAATGCCGCAAAACGCAAAGGTTGTCGAAGAGCAACCTGAAGAAGTTAAAGTGACTGAAGTTAAATCTGAATCTGGGGAGATAAAGAAAGTAAAAACCACGAGGCGAGTTATTAAAAAGGGTAAGGGGGTCAAACAGGAGGTCACTGAGATTGTCACCGTGGAGAAAGATGGTGAAGAGCCAGTCACCACTGTGACAGTGTCCGAGGAGAAGAAACCTGAAGAGGGTGCAGCCGAACCGGTTGAGATCGTCGAGCTTCCTGAGGAGACTACAGTTGAAGAGACCGTGACGCCTGAAGGTAAGCCAAAAGTAAAGAAAATAACCAAGCGCACCATTAAAAAGTTAGGTCCTAAGAGGGAAACTACACAGATAATCACTGAACAAGAGGATGATAAGACACCAGTCATCACAGTACACACCACACAAGAGCTCACTGACGAAACACCCACACCATTTGAGGACTTTACAATACCGCAAAACGCCAAGGTTGTTGAAGAGCAACCTGAAGAAGTTAAAGTTACTGAAATTAAAACCGAATCTGGCGAAACAAAGAAAGTAAAAACCACGAAGCGAGTTATCAAAAAGGGCAAAGGAGTCAAACAGGAAGTCACTGAGATTGTCACCGTGGAGAAAGAGGGAGAAGAGCCAGTCACCACTGTGATAGTGTCCGAGGAGAAGAAACCTGAAGAGGGTACAGCCGAACCGGTTGAGATCGTCGAGCTTCCTGAGGAGACTACAGTTGAAGAGACCATGACGCCTGAAGGTAAGCCAAAAGTAAAGAAAATAACCAAGCGCACCATTAAAAAGTTAGGTCCTAAGAGGGAAACTACACAGATAATCACTGAACAAGAGGATGATAAGACACCAGTCATCACAGTACACACCACACAAGAGCTCACTGACGAAACACCCACACCATTTGAGGACTTTACAATACCGCAAAACGCCAAGGTTGTTGAAGAGCAACCTGAAGAAGTTAAAGTGACTGAAATTAAAACCGATTCTGGCGAAACAAAGAAAGTAAAAACCACGAAGCGAGTTATCAAAAAGGGTAAGGGGGTCAAACAGGAAGTCACTGAGATTGTCACCGTGGAGAAAGACGGTGAAGAGCCAGTCACCACTGTGACAGTGTCCGAGGAGAAGAAACCTGAAGAGGGTGCAGCCGAAACGGTTGAGATCGTCGAGCTTCCTGAGGAGACTACAGTTGAAGAGACCGTGACGCCTGAAGGTAAGCCAAAAGTAAAGAAAATAACCAAGCGCACCATTAAAAAGTTAGGTCCTAAAAGGGAATCTACACAGATAATCACTGAACAAGAGGACGACAAGACACCAGTCGTCACAGTACACACCACACAAGAGCTCACTGACGAAACACCCACACCATTTGAGGACTTTACAGTGCCGCAAAACGCAAAGGTTGTCGAAGAGCAACCTGAAGAAGTTAAAGTGACTGAAGTTAAAACCGAATCTGGCGAAACAAAGAAAGTTAAAACCACGAAGCGAGTTATCAAAAAGGGTAAGGGGGTCAAACAGGAAGTCACTGAGATTGTCACCGTGGAGAAAGAGGGAGAAGAGCCAGTCACCACTGTGACAGTGTCCGAGGAGAAGGAACCTGAGGAGAATCAATCCGAACCGGTTGAGATCATCGAGCTTCCTGAGGAGACTACATTTGAAGATACAGTTACACCTGAAGGTAAGCCAAAAGTTAAGAAAACTACAAAGCGCACCATTAAAAAGTTAGGTCCCAAAAGGGAAACTACACAGATAATCACTGAACAAGAGGACGACAAGACACCAGTTGTCACAGTACACACCACACAAGAGCTCACTGACGAAACACCCACACCATTTGAGGACTTAACAATGCCGCAAAACGCAAAACTTGTCGAAGAGCAACCTGAAGAAGTTAAAGTGACTGAAGTTAAAACCGAATCAGGCGAGACAAAGAAAGTGAAAACCACGAAGCGAGTTATCAAGAAGGGTAAGGGGGACAAACAGGAAGTCACTGAGATTCTCACCGTGGAGAAAGATGGAGAAGAGCCAGTCACCACTGTGACAGTGTCCGAGGAGAAGAAACCTGAAGAGAATCAAGCCGAACCGGTTGAGATCGTCGAGCTTCCTGAGGAGACTACATTTGAAGAGACCGTTACACCTGAAGGTAAGCCAAAAGTTAAGAAAATTACAAAACGTACCATTAAAAAGTTAGGTCCCAAAAGGGAAACTACACAGATAATCACTGAACAAGAGGACGACAAGACACCAGTTGTCACAGTACACACCACACAAGAGCTCACTGACGAAACACCCACACCATTTGAGGACTTAACAATGCCGCAAAACGCAAAACTTGTCGAAGAGCAACCTGAAGAAGTTAAAGTGACTGAAGTTAAAACCGAATCAGGCGAGACAAAGAAAGTGAAAACCACGAAGCGAGTTATCAAGAAGGGTAAGGGGGACAAACAGGAAGTCACTGAGATTCTCACCGTGGAGAAAGATGGAGAAGAGCCAGTCACCACTGTGACAGTGTCCGAGGAGAAGAAACCTGAAGAGAATCAAGCCGAACCGGTTGAGATCGTCGAGCTTCCTGAGGAGACTACATTTGAAGAGACCGTTACACCTGAAGGTAAGCCAAAAGTTAAGAAAATTACAAAACGTACCATTAAAAAGTTAGGTCCCAAAAGGGAAACTACACAGATAATCACTGAACAAGAGGACGACAAGACACCAGTTGTCACAGTACACACCACACAAGAGCTCACTGACGAAACACCCACACCATTTGAGGACTTAACAATGCCGCAAAACGCAAAACTTGTCGAAGAGCAACCTGAAGAAGTTAAAGTGACTGAAGTTAAAACCGAATCAGGCGAGACAAAGAAAGTGAAAACCACGAAGCGAGTTATCAAAAAGGGTAAGGGGGACAAACAGGAAGTCACTGAGATTGTCACCGTGGAGAAAGATGGAGAAGAGCCAGTCACCACTGTGACAGTGTGCGAGGAGAAGAAACCTGAGGAGAATCAAGCCGAACCGGTTGAGATCGTCGAGCTTCCTGAGGAGACTACATTTGAAGAGACCGTTACACCTGAAGGTAAGCCAAAAGTTAAGAAAACTACAAAGCGCACCATTAAAAAGTTAGGTCCCAAAAGGGAAACTACACAGATAATCACTGAACAAGAGGACGACAAGACACCAGTCATCACAGTACACACCACACAAGAGCTCACTGACGAAACACCCACATCATTTGAGGACTTTACAATGCCGCAAAACGCAAAACTTCTCGAAGAGCAACCTGAAGAAGTTAAAGTGACTGAAGTTAAAACCGAATCAGGCGAGACAAAGAAAGTGAAAACCACGAAGCGAGTTATCAAAAAGGGTAAGGGGGACAAACAGGAAGTCACTAAGATTGTCACCGTGGAGAAAGATGGAGAAGAGCCAGTCACCACTGTGACAGTGTGCGAGGAGAAGAAACCTGAGGAGAATCAAGCCGAACCGGTTGAGATCGTCGAGCTTCCTGAGGAGACTACATTTGAAGAGACCGTTACACCTGAAGGTAAGCCAAAAGTTAAGAAAATTACAAAACGTACCATTAAAAAGTTAGGTCCCAAAAGGGAAACTACACAGATAATCACTGAACAAGAGGACGACAAGACACCAGTTGTCACAGTACACACCACACAAGAGCTCACTGACGAAACACCCACACCATTTGAGGACTTAACAATGCCGCAAAACGCAAAAGTTGTCGAAGAGCAACCTGAAGAAGTTAAAGTGACTGAAGTTAAAACCGAATCAGGCGAGACAAAGAAAGTGAAAACCACGAAGCGAGTTATCAAAAAGGGTAAGGGGGACAAACAGGAAGTCACTGAGATTCTCACCGTGGAGAAAGATGGAGAAGAGCCAGTCACCACTGTGACAGTGTCCGAGGAGAAGAAACCTGAAGAGAATCAAGCCGAACCGGTTGAGATCGTCGAGCTTCCTGAGGAGACTACATTTGAAGAGACCGTTACACCTGAAGGTAAGCCAAAAGTTAAGAAAACTACAAAGCGCACCATTAAAAAGTTAGGTCCCAAAAGGGAAACTACACAGATAATCACTGAACAAGAGGACGACAAGACACCAGTCATCACAGTACACACCACACAAGAGCTCACTGACGAAACACCCACACCATTTGAGGACTTTACAATGCCGCAAAACGCAAAACTTGTCGAAGAGCAACCTGAAGAAGTTAAAGTGACTGAAGTTAAAACCGAATCAGGCGAGACAAAGAAAGTGAAAACCACGAAGCGAGTTATCAAAAAGGGTAAGGGGGACAAACAGGAAGTCACTGAGATTGTTACTGTGGAGAAAGATGGAGAAGAGCCAGTCACCACTGTGACAGTGTCCGAGGAGAAGAAACCTGAAGAGAATCAAGCCGAACCGGTTGAGATCGTCGAGCTTCCTGAGGAGACTACATTTGAAGAGACCGTTACACCTGAAGGTAAGCCAAAAGTTAAGAAAACTACAAAGCGCACCATTAAAAAGTTAGGTCCCAAAAGGGAAACTACACAGATAATCACTGAACAAGAGGACGACAAGACACCAGTCATCACAGTACACACCACACAAGAGCTCACTGACGAAACACCCACACCATTTGAGGACTTTACAATGCCGCAAAACGCAAAACTTGTCGAAGAGCAACCTGAAGAAGTTAAAGTGACTGAAGTTAAAACCGAATCAGGCGAGACAAAGAAAGTGAAAACCACGAAGCGAGTTATCAAAAAGGGTAAGGGGGACAAACAGGAAGTCACTGAGATTGTCACCGTGGAGAAAGATGGAGAAGAGCCAGTCACCACTGTGACAGTGTGCGAGGAGAAGAAACCTGAAGAGAATCAAGCCGAACCGGTTGAGATCGTCGAGCTTCCTGAGGAGACTACATTTGAAGAGACCGTTACACCTGAAGGTAAGCCAAAAGTTAAGAAAATTACAAAACGTACCATTAAAAAGTTAGGTCCCAAAAGGGAAACTACACAGATAATCACTGCACAAGAGGACGACAAGACACCAGTCATCACAGTACACACCACACAAGAGCTCACTGACGAAACACCCACACCATTTGAGGACTTTACAATGCCGCAAAACGCAAAACTTGTCGAAGAGCAACCTGAAGAAGTTAAAGTGACTGAAGTTAAAACCGAATCAGGCGAGACAAAGAAAGTGAAAACCACGAAGCGAGTTATCAAAAAGGGTAAGGGGGACAAACAGGAAGTCACTGAGATTCTCACCGTGGAGAAAGATGGAGAAGAGCCAGTCACCACTGTGACAGTGTCCGAGGAGAAGAAACCTGAAGAGAATCAAGCCGAACCGGTTGAGATCGTCGAGCTTCCTGAGGAGACTACATTTGAAGAGACCGTTACCCCTGAAGGTAAGCCAAAAGTTAAGAAAATTACAAAACGCACCATTAAAAAGTTAGGTCCCAAAAGGGAAACTACACAGATAATCACTGAACAAGAGGACGACAAGACACCAGTCATCACAGTACACACCACACAAGAGCTCACTGACGAAACACCCACACCATTTGAGGACTATACAATGCCGCAAAACGCAAAAGTTGTCGAAGAGCAACCTGTAGAAGTTAAAGTGACTGAAGTTAAAACCCAATCAGGCGAGACAAAGAAAGTGAAAACCACGAAGCGAGTTATCAAAAAGGGTAAGGGGGACAAACAGGAAGTCACTGAGATTCTCACCGTGGAGAAAGATGGAGAAGAGCCAGTCACCACTGTGACAGTGTCCGAGGAGAAGAAACCTGAAGAGAATCAAGCCGAACCGGTTGAGATCGTCGAGCTTCCTGAGGAGACTACATTTGAAGAGACCGTTACCCCTGAAGGTAAGCCAAAAGTTAAGAAAATTACAAAACGCACCATTAAAAAGTTAGGTCCCAAAAGGGAAACTACACAGATAATCACTGAACAAGAGGACGACAAGACACCAGTCATCACAGTACACACCACACAAGAGCTCACTGACGAAACACCCACACCATTTGAGGACTATACAATGCCGCAAAACGCAAAAGTTGTCGAAGAGCAACCTGAAGAAGTTAAAGTGACTGAAGTTAAAACCCAATCAGGCGAGACAAAGAAAGTGAAAACCACGAAGCGAGTTATCAAAAAGGGTAAGGGGGACAAACAGGAAGTCACTGAGATTCTCACCGTGGAGAAAGATGGAGAAGAGCCAGTCACCACTGTGACAGTGTCCGAGGAGGAGAAACCTGAAGAGAATCAAGCCGAACCGGTTGAGATCGTCGAGCTTCCTGAGGAGACTACATTTGAAGAGACCGTTACACCTGAAGGTAAGCCAAAAGTTAAGAAAATTACAAAACGTACCATTAAAAAGTTAGGTCCCAAAAGGGAAACTACACAGATAATCACTGCACAAGAGGACGACAAGAAACCAGTCATCACAGTACACACCACACAAGAGCTCACTGACGAAACACCCACACCATTTGAGGACTTTACAATGCCGCAAAACGCAAAACTTGTCGAAGAGCAACCTGAAGAAGTTAAAGTGACTGAAGTTAAAACCGAATCAGGCGAGACAAAGAAAGTGAAAACCACGAAGCGAGTTATCAAAAAGGGTAAGGGGGACAAACAGGAAGTCACTGAGATTCTCACCGTGGAGAAAGATGGAGAAGAGCCAGTCACCACTGTGACAGTGTCCGAGGAGAAGAAACCTGAACAGAATCAAGCCGAACCGGTTGAGATCGTCGAGCTTCCTGAGGAGACTACATTTGAAGAGACCGTTACCCCTGAAGGTAAGCCAAAAGTTAAGAAAATTACAAAACGTACCATTAAAAAGTTAGGTCCCAAAAGGGAAACTACACAGATAATCACTGAACAAGAGGACGACAAGACACCAGTCATCACAGTACACACCACACAAGAGCTCACTGACGAAACACCCACACCATTTGAGGACTTTACAATGCCGCAAAACGCAAAAGTTGTCGAAGAGCAACCTGAAGAAGTTAAAGTGACTGAAGTTAAAACCCAATCAGGCGAGACAAAGAAAGTGAAAACCACGAAGCGAGTTATCAAAAAGGGTAAGGGGGACAAACAGGAAGTCACTGAGATTCTCACCGTGGAGAAAGATGGAGAAGAGCCAGTCACCACTGTGACAGTGTCCGAGGAGAAGAAACCTGAAGAGAATCAAGCCGAACCGGTTGAGATCGTCGAGCTTCCTGAGGAGACTACATTTGAAGAGACCGTTACACCTGAAGGTAAGCCAAAAGTTAAGAAAATTACAAAACGTACCATTAAAAAGTTAGGTCCCAAAAGGGAAACTACACAGATAATCACTGCACAAGAGGACGACAAGACACCAGTCATCACAGTACACACCACACAAGAGCTCACTGACGAAACACCCACACCATTTGAGGACTTTACAATGCCGCAAAACGCAAAAGTTGTCGAAGAGCAACCTGAAGAAGTTAAAGTGACTGAAGTTAAAACCCAATCAGGCGAGACAAAGAAAGTGAAAACCACGAAGCGAGTTATCAAAAAGGGTAAGGGGGACAAACAGGAAGTCACTGAGATTCTCACCGTGGAGAAAGATGGAGAAGAGCCAGTCACCACTGTGACAGTGTCCGAGGAGAAGAAACCTGAAGAGAATCAAGCCGAACCGGTTGAGATCGTCGAGCTTCCTGAGGAGACTACATTTGAAGAGACCGTTACACCTGAAGGTAAGCCAAAAGTTAAGAAAATTACAAAACGTACCATTAAAAAGTTAGGTCCCAAAAGGGAAACTACACAGATAATCACTGCACAAGAGGACGACAAGACACCAGTCATCACAGTACACACCACACAAGAGCTCACTGACGAAACACCCACACAATTTGAGGACTTTACAATGCCGCAAAACGCAAAAGTTGTCGAAGAGCAACCTGAAGAAGTTAAAGTGATTGAAGTTAAAACCGAATCAGGCGAGACAAAGAAAGTGAAAACCACGAAGCGAGTTATCAAAAAGGGTAAGGGGGACAAACAGGAAGTCACTGAGATTCTCACCGTGGAGAAAGATGGAGAAGAGCCAGTCACCACTGTGACAGTGTCCGAGGAGAAGAAACCTGAAGAGAATCAAGCCGAACCGGTTGAGATCGTCGAGCTTCCTGAGGAGACTACATTTGAAGAGACCGTTACCCCTGAAGGTAAGCCAAAAGTTAAGAAAATTACAAAACGTACCATTAAAAAGTTAGGTCCCAAAAGGGAAACTACACAGATAATCACTGAACAAGAGGACGACAAGACACCAGTCATCACAGTACACACAACACAAGAGCTCACTGACGAAACACCCACACCATTTGACGATTTAACTATTTCGGTAAACGCCAAGTTTGTCGAAGAGCAACCTGAAGATGTTAAAGTGACTGAAGTTAAAACCGAATCAGGCGAGACAAAGAAAGTGAAAACCACGAAGCGCGTGATCAAAAAGGGTAAGGGGGACAAACAGGAAGTCACTGAGATTGTCACTGTGGAGAAAGATGGAGAAGAGCCAGTCACCACTGTGACAGTGTCCGAGGAGAAGAAACCTGAAGAGAATCAAGTCGAACCGGTTGAGATCGTCGAGCTTCCTGAGGAGACTACATTTGAAGAGACCGTTACACCTGAAGGTAAGCAGAAAGTTAAGAAAATTACCAAACGTACCATTAAAAAGTTAGGTCCCAAAAGGGAAACTACACAGATAATCACTGAACAAGAGGACGACAAGACACCAGTCATCACAGTACACACCACACAAGAACTCACTGACGAAACACCCACACCATTTGACAATTTTACGTTGCCGGCAAACGCAAAGGTTGTCGAAGAGCAACCTGAAGATGTTAAAGTGACAGAAGTTAAAACCGAATCTGGCGAAACAAAGAAAGTAAAAACCACGAAGCGAGTTATTAAGAAGGGTAAAGGGGTCAAACAGGAGGTCACTGAGATTCTCACCGTGGAGAAAGATGGAGAAGAGCCAGTCACCACTGTCACAGTGTCCGAGGAGAAGAAACCTGAAGAGAATCAAGCCGAACCGGTTGAGATCGTCGAGCTTCCTGAGGAGACTACATTTGAAGAGACCGTTACACCTGAAGGTAAGCCAAAAGTTAAGAAAATTACAAAGCGCACGGTTAAAAAGTTAGGTCCCAAAAGGGAAACTACACATATAATCACTGAACAAGAGGACGACAAGACACCATTCATCACAGTACACACCACACAAGAGCTCACTGACGAAACACCCACACCATTTGACGATTTAACTATGCCGGTAAACGCCAAGTTTGTCGAAGAGCAACCTGAAGATGTTAAAGTGGCTGAAGTTAAAACCGAATCAGGTGAGACAAAGAAAGTGAAAACCACGAAGCGAGTTATCAAAAAGGGTAAGGGGGACAAACAGGAAGTCACTGAGATTGTCACTGTGGAGAAAGATGGAGAAGAGCCAGTCACCACTGTGACAGTGTCCGAGGAGAAGAAACCTGAAGAGAATCAAGCCGAACCGGTTGAGATCGTCGAGCTTCCTGAGGAGACTACATTTGAAGAGACCGTTACACCTGAAGGTAAGCCAAAAGTTAAGAAAATTACAAAACGTACCATCAAAAAGTTAGGTCCCAAAAGGGAAACTACACAGATAATCACTGCACAAGAGGACGACAAGACACCAGTCATCACAGTACACACCACACAAGAGCTCACTGACGAAACACCCACACCATTTGAGGACTTTACAATGCCGCAAAACGCAAAAGTTGTCGAAGAGCAACCTGAAGAAGTTAAAGTGACTGAAGTTAAAACCGAATCAGGCGAGACAAAGAAAGTGAAAACCACGAAGCGAGTTATCAAAAAGGGTAAGGGGGACAAACAGGAAGTCACTGAGATTCTCACCGTGGAGAAAGATGGAGAAGAGCCAGTCACCACTGTGACAGTGTCCGAGGAGAAGAAACCTGAAGAGAATCAAGCCGAACCGGTTGAGATCGTCGAGCTTCCTGAGGAGACTACATTTGAAGAGACCGTTACACCTGAAGGTAAGCCAAAAGTTAAGAAAATTACAAAACGTACCATTAAAAAGTTAGGTCCCAAAAGGGAAACTACACAGATAATCACTGAACAAGAGGACGACAAGACACCAGTCATCACAGTACACACCACACAAGAGCTCACTGACGAAACACCCACACCATTTAAGGACTTTACAATGCCGCAAAACGCAAAAGTTGTCGAAGAGCAACCTGAAGAAGTTAAAGTGACTGAAGTTAAAACCGAATCAGGCGAGACAAAGACAGTAAAAACCACGAAGCGAGTTATCAAAAAGGGTAAGGGGGACAAACAGGAAGTCACTGAGATTGTCACCGTGGAGAAAGATGGAGAAGAGCCAGTCACCACTGTGACAGTGTCCGAGGGGAAGAAACCTGAAGAGAATCAAGCCGAACCGGTTGAGATCGTCGAGCTTCCTGAGGAGACTACATTTGAAGAGACCGTTACACCTGAAGGTAAGCCAAAAGTTAAGAAAATTACAAAACGTACCATTAAAAAGTTAGGTCCCAAAAGGGAAACTACACAGATAATCACTGCACAAGAGGACGACAAGACACCAGTCATCACAGTACACACCACACAAGAGCTCACTGACGAAACACCCACACCATTTGAGGACTTTACAATGCCGCAAAACGCAAAAGTTGTCGAAGAGCAACCTGAAGAAGTTAAAGTGACTGAAGTTAAAACCGAATCAGGCGAGACAAAGAAAGTGAAAACCACGAAGCGAGTTATCAAAAAGGGTAAGGGGGACAAACAGGAAGTCACTGAGATTCTCACCGTGGAGAAAGATGGAGAAGAACCAGTCACCACTGTGACAGTGTCCGAGGAGAAGAAACCTGAAAAGAATCAAGCTGAACCGGTTGAGATCGTCGAGCTTCCTGAGGAGACTACATTTGAAGAGACCGTTACACCTGAAGGTAAGCCAAAAGTTAAGAAAATTACAAAACGTGCCATTAAAAAGTTAGGTCCCAAAAGGGAAACTACACAGATAATCACTGCACAAGAGGACGACAAGACACCAGTCATCACAGTACACACCACACAAGAGCTCACTGACGAAACACCCACACCATTTGACAATTTTACGTTGCCGGCAAACGCAAAGGTTGTCGAAGAGCAACCTGAAGATGTTAAAGTGACTGAAGTTAAAACCGAATCTGGCGAGACCAAGAAAGTGAAAACCACGAAGCGAGTTATCAAAAAGGGTAAGGGGGACAAACAGGAAGTCACTGAGATTGTCACTGTGGAGAAAGATGGAGAAGAGCCAGTCACCACTGTGACAGTGTCCGAGGAGAAGAAACCTGAAGAGAATCAAGCCGAACCGGTTGAGATCGTCGAGCTTCCTGAGGAGACTACATTTGAAGAGACCGTTACACCTGAAGGTAAGCCAAAAGTTAAGAAAATTACAAAACGTACCATTAAAAAGTTAGGTCCCAAAAGGGAAACTACACAGATAATCACTGAACAAGAGGACGACAAGACACCAGTCATCACAGTACACACCACACAAGAGCTCACTGACGAAACACCCACACCATTTAAGGACTTTACAATGCCGCAAAACGCAAAAGTTGTCGAAGAGCAACCTGAAGAAGTTAAAGTGACTGAAGTTAAAACCGAATCAGGCGAGACAAAGACAGTAAAAACCACGAAGCGAGTTATCAAAAAGGGTAAGGGGGACAAACAGGAAGTCACTGAGATTGTCACCGTGGAGAAAGATGGAGAAGAGCCAGTCACCACTGTGACAGTGTCCGAGGGGAAGAAACCTGAAGAGAATCAAGCCGAACCGGTTGAGATCGTCGAGCTTCCTGAGGAGACTACATTTGAAGAGACCGTTACACCTGAAGGTAAGCCAAAAGTTAAGAAAATTACAAAACGTACCATTAAAAAGTTAGGTCCCAAAAGGGAAACTACACAGATAATCACTGCACAAGAGGACGACAAGACACCAGTCATCACAGTACACACCACACAAGAGCTCACTGACGAAACACCCACACCATTTGAGGACTTTACAATGCCGCAAAACGCAAAAGTTGTCGAAGAGCAACCTGAAGAAGTTAAAGTGACTGAAGTTAAAACCGAATCAGGCGAGACAAAGAAAGTGAAAACCACGAAGCGAGTTATCAAAAAGGGTAAGGGGGACAAACAGGAAGTCACTGAGATTCTCACCGTGGAGAAAGATGGAGAAGAACCAGTCACCACTGTGACAGTGTCCGAGGAGAAGAAACCTGAAAAGAATCAAGCTGAACCGGTTGAGATCGTCGAGCTTCCTGAGGAGACTACATTTGAAGAGACCGTTACACCTGAAGGTAAGCCAAAAGTTAAGAAAATTACAAAACGTACCATTAAAAAGTTAGGTCCCAAAAGGGAAACTACACAGATAATCACTGCACAAGAGGACGACAAGACACCAGTCATCACAGTACACACCACACAAGAGCTCACTGACGAAACACCCACACCATTTGACAATTTTACGTTGCCGGCAAACGCAAAGGTTGTCGAAGAGCAACCTGAAGATGTTAAAGTGACTGAAGTTAAAACCGAATCTGGCGAGACCAAGAAAGTGAAAACCACGAAGCGAGTTATCAAAAAGGGTAAGGGGGACAAACAGGAAGTCACTGAGATTGTCACTGTGGAGAAAGATGGAGAAGAGCCAGTCACCACTGTGACAGTGTCCGAGGAGAAGAAACCTGAAGAGAATCAAGCCGAACTGGTTGAGATCATCGAGCTTCCTGAGGAGACTACATTTGAAGAGACCGTTACACCTGAAGGTAAGCCAAAAGTTAAGAAAATTACAAAGCGCACCGTTAAAAAGTTATGTCCCAAAAGGGAAACTACACATATAATCACTGAACAAGAGGACGACAAGACACCATTCATCACAGTACACACCACACAAGAGCTCACTGACGAAACACCCACACCATTTGACGATTTAACTATGCCGGTAAACGCCAAGTTTGTCGAAGAGCAACCTGAAGATGTTAAAGTGACTGAAGTTAAAACCGAATCAGGCGAGACCAAGAAAGTGAAAACCACGAAGCGAGTTATCAAAAAGGGTAAGGGGGACAAACAGGAAGTCACTGAGATTGTCACTGTGGAGAAAGATGGAGAAGAGCCAGTCACCACTGTGACAGTGTCCGAGGAGAAGAAACCTGAAGAGAATCAAGCCGAACCGGTTGAGATCGTCGAGCTTCCTGAGGAGACTACATTTGAAGAGACCGTTACACCTGAAGGTAAGCCAAAAGTTAAGAAAACTACAAAGCGCACCATTAAAAAGTTAGGTCCCAAAAGGGAAACTACACAGATAATCACTGAACAAGAGGACGACAAGACACCAGTCATCACAGTACACACCACACAAGAGCTCACTGACGAAACACCCACACCAATTGAGGACTTTACAATGCCGCAAAACGCAAAAGTTGTCGAAGAGCAACCTGAAGAAGTTAAAGTGACTGAAGTTAAAACCGAATCAGGCGAGACAAAGAAAGTAAAAACCACGAAGCGAGTTATCAAAAAGGGTAAGGGGGACAAACAGGAAGTCACTGAGATTGTCACCGTGGAGAAAGATGGAGACGAGCCAGTCACCACTGTGACAGTGTCCGAGGAGAAGAAACCTGAAGAGAATCAAGCCGAACCGGTTGAGATCGTCGAGCTTCCTGAGGAGACTACATTTGAAGAGACCGTTACACCTGAAGGTAAGCCAAAAGTTAAGAAAACTACAAAGCGCACCATTAAAAAGTTAGGTCCCAAAAGGGAAACTACACATATAATCACTGAACAAGAGGACGACAAGACACCAGTCATCACAGTACACACCACACAAGAGCTCACTGACGAAACACCCACACCATTTGACGATTTAGCTATGCCGGTAAACGCCAAGTTTGTCGAAGAGCAACCTGAAGATGTAAAAGTGACTGAAGTTAAAACCGAATCAGGCGAGACCAAGAAAGTGAAAACCACGAAGCGAGTTATCAAAAAGGGTAAGGGGGACAAACAGGAAGTCACTGAGATTGTCACTGTGGAGAAAGATGGAGAAGAGCCAGTCACCACTGTGACAGTGTCCGAGGAGAAGAAACCTGAAGAGAATCAAGCCGAACTGGTTGAGATCATCGAGCTTCCTGAGGAGACTACATTTGAAGAGACCGTTACACCTGAAGGTAAGCCAAAAGTTAAGAAAATTACAAAGCGCACCGTTAAAAAGTTATGTCCCAAAAGGGAAACTACACATATAATCACTGAACAAGAGGACGACAAGACACCATTCATCACAGTACACACCACACAAGAGCTCACTGACGAAACACCCACACCATTTGACGATTTAACTATGCCGGTAAACGCCAAGTTTGTCGAAGAGCAACCTGAAGATGTTAAAGTGACTGAAGTTAAAACCGAATTAGGCGAGACCAAGAAAGTGAAAACCACGAAGCGAGTTATCAAAAAGGGTAAGGGGGACAAACAGGAAGTCACTGAGATTGTCACTGTGGAGAAAGATGGAGAAGAGCCAGTCACCACTGTGACAGTGTCCGAGGAGAAGAAACCTGAAGAGAATCAAGCCGAACCGGTTGAGATCGTCGAGCTTCCTGAGGAGACTACATTTGAAGAGACCGTTACACCTGAAGGTAAGCCAAAAGTTAAGAAAACTACAAAGCGCACCATTAAAAAGTTAGGTCCCAAAAGGGAAACTACACATATAATCACTGAACAAGAGGACGACAAGACACCAGTCATCACAGTACACACCACACAAGAACTCACTGACGAAACACCCACACCATTTGACAATTTTACGTTGCCGGCAAACGCAAAGGTTGTCGAAGAGCAACCTGAAGATGTTAAAGTGACTGAAGTTAAATCTGAATCTGGCGAGATAAAGAAAGTAAAAACCACGAAGCGAGTTATTAAGAAGGGTAAGGGGGTCAAACAGGAGGTCACTGAGATTCTCACCGTGGAGAAAGACGGTGAAGAGCCAGTCACCACTGTGACAGTGTCCGAGGAGAAGGAACCTGAGGAGAATCAAGCCGAACTGGTTGAGATCGTCGAGCTTCCTGAGGAGACTACATTTGAAGAGACCGTTACACCTGAAGGTAAGCCAAAAGTTAAGAAAATTACAAAGCGCACCATTAAAAAGTTAGGTCCCAAAAGGGAAACTACACATATAATCACTGAACAAGAGGACGACAAGACACCAGTCATCACAGTACACACCACACAAGAACTCACTGACGAAACACCCACACCATTTGACAATTTTACGTTGCCGGCAAACGCAAAGGTTGTCGAAGAGCAACCTGAAGAAGTTAAAGTGACTGAAGTTAAATCTGAATCTGGCGAGATAAAGAAAGTTAAAACCACGAAGCGAGTTATTAAGAAGGGTAAGGAGGACAAACAGGAAGTCACTGAGATTGTAACTGTGGAGAAAGACAGTGAAGAGCCAGTCACCACTGTGACAGTGTCCGAGGAGAAGAAACCTGAAGATAATCAAGCCGAACCGTTCGAGATCGTCGAGCTTCCTGAGGAGACTACATTTGAAGAGACCGTTACACCTGAAGGTAAGCCAAAAGTTAAGAAAACTACAAAGCGCACCATTAAAAAGTTAGGTCCCAAAAAGGAAACTACACAGATAATCACTGAACAAGAGGACGACATGACACCAGTCATCACAGTACACACCACACAAGAGCTCACTGACGAAACACCCACACCATTTGAGGACTTTACAATGCCGCAAAACGCAAAAGTTGTCGAAGAGCAACCTGAAGAAGTTAAAGTGACTGAAGTTAAAACCGAATCAGGCGAGACAAAGAAAGTAAAAACCACGAAGCGAGTTATCAAAAAGGGTAAGGGGGACAAACAGGAAGTCACTGAGATTGTCACCGTGGAGAAAGATGGAGAAGTGCCAGTCACCACTGTGACAGTGTCCGAGGAGAAGAAACCTGAAGAGAATCAAGCCGAACCGGTTGAGATCGTCGAGCTTCCTGAGGAGACTACATTTGAAGAGACCGTTACACCTGAAGGTAAGCCAAAAGTTAAGAAAACTACAAAGCGCACCATTAAAAAGTTAGGTCCCAAAAGGGAAACTACACATATTATCACTGAACAAGAGGACGACAAGACACCAGTCATCACAGTACACACCACACAAGAACTCACTGACGAAACACCCACACCATTTGACAATTTTACGTTGCCGGCAAACGCAAAGGTTGTCGAAGAGCAACCTGAAGAGGTTAAAGTGACTGAAGTTAAATCTGAATCTGGCGAGATAAAGAAAGTAAAAACCACGAAGCGAGTTATTAAGAAGGGTAAGGGGGTCAAACAGGAGGTCACTGAGATTCTCACCGTGGAGAAAGACGGTGAAGAGCCAGTCACCACTGTGACAGTGTCCGAGGAGAAGGAACCTGAGGAGAATCAAGCCGAACTGGTTGAGATCGTCGAGCTTCCTGAGGAGACTACATTTGAAGAGACCGTTACACCTGAAGGTAAGCCAAAAGTTAAGAAAACTACAAAGCGCACCATTAAAAAGTTAGGTCCCAAACGGGAAACTACACATATAATCACTGAACAAGAGGACGACAAGACACCAGTCATCACAGTACACACCACACAAGAACTCACTGACGAAACACCCACACCATTTGACAATTTTACGTTGCCGGCAAACGCAAAGGTTGTCGAAGAGCAACCTGAAGATGTTAAAGTGACTGAAGTTAAATCTGAATCTGGCGAGATAAAGAAAGTAAAAACCACGAAGCGAGTTATTAAGAAGGGTAAGGGGGTCAAACAGGAGGTCACTGAGATTCTCACAGTGGAGAAAGACGGTGAAGAGCCAGTCACCACTGTGACAGTGTCCGAGGAGAAGAAACCTGAAGATAATCAAGCCGAACCGTTCGAGATCGTCGAGCTTCCTGAGGAGACTACATTTGAAGAGACCGTTACACCTGAAGGTAAGCCAAAAGTTAAGAAAACTACAAAGCGCACCATTAAAAAGTTAGGTCCCAAAAAGGAAACTACACAGATAATCACTGAACAAGAGGACGACATGACACCAGTCATCACAGTACACACCACACAAGAGCTCACTGACGAAACACCCACACCATTTGAGGACTTTACAATGCCGCAAAACGCAAAAGTTGTCGAAGAGCAACCTGAAGAAGTTAAAGTGACTGAAGTTAAAACCGAATCAGGCGAGACAAAGAAAGTAAAAACCACGAAGCGAGTTATCAAAAAGGGTAAGGGGGACAAACAGGAAGTCACTGAGATTGTCACCGTGGAGAAAGATGGAGAAGAGCCAGTCACCACTGTGACAGTGTCCGAGGAGAAGGAACCTGAGGAGAATCAAGCCGAACCGGTTGAGATCGTCGAGCTTCCTGAGGAGACTACATTTGAAGAGACCGTTACACCTGAAGGTAAGCCAAAAGTTAAGAAAACTACAAAGCGCACCATTAAAAAGTTAGGTCCCAAAAGGGAAACTACACATATAATCACTGAACAAGAGGACGACAAGACACCAGTCATCACAGTACACACCACACAAGAACTCACTGACGAAACACCCACACCATTTGACAATTTTACGTTACCGGCAAACGCAAAGGTTGTCGAAGAGCAACCTGAAGAAGTTAAAGTGACTGAAGTTAAATCTGAATCTGGCGAGATAAAGAAAGTTAAAACCACGAAGCGAGTTATTAAGAAGGGTAAGGGGGACAAACAGGAAGTCACTGAGATTGTCACCGTGGAGAAAGACGATGAAGAGCCAGTCACCACTGTGACAGTGTCCGAGGAGAAGGAACCTGAGGAGAATCAAGCCGAACCGGTTGAGATCGTCGAGCTTCCTGAGGAGACTACATTTGAAGAGACCGTTACACCTGAAGGTAAGCCAAAAGTTAAGAAAATTACAAAGCGCACCATTAAAATGTTAGGTCCCAAAAGGGAAACTACACAGATAATCACTGAACAAGAGGACGACAAGACACCAGTCATCAGAGTACACACCACACAAGAACTCACTGACGAAACACCCACACCATTTGACAATTTTACGTTGCCGGCAAACGCAAAGGTTGTAGAAGAGCAACCTGAAGAAGTTAAAGTGACTGAAGTTAAATCTGAATCTGGCGAGATAAAGAAAGTAAAAACCACGAAGCGAGTTAATAAGAAGGGTAAGGGGGACAAACAGGAAGTCACTGAGATTGTCACCGTGGAGAAAGACGGTGAAGAGCCAGTCACCACTGTGACAGTGTCCGAGGAGAAGGAACCTGAGGAGAATCAAACCGAACTGGTTGAGGTCGTCGAGCTTCCTGAGGAGACTACATTTGAAGAGACCGTTACACCTGAAGGTAAGCCAAAAGTTAAGAAAATTACAAAGCGCACTATTAAAAAGTTAGGTCCCAAAAGGGAAACTACACAGATAATCACTGAACAAGAGGACGACAAGACACCAGTCATCACAGTACACACCACACAAGAACTCACTTACGAAACACCCACACTATTTGACAATTTTACGCTGCCGGCAAACGCAAAGGTTGTCGAAGAGCAACCTGAAGATGTTAAAGTGACTGAAGTTAAATCTGAATCTGGCGAGATAAAGAAAGTAAAAATCACGAAGCGAGTTATTAAGAAGGGTAAGGGGGTCACACAGGAGGTCACTGAGATTCTCACCGAGGAGAAAGACGGTGAAGAGCCAGTCACCACTGTGACAGTGTCCGAGGAGAAGGAACCTGAGGAGAATCAAACCGAACCGGTTGAGATCGTCAAGCTTCCTGAGGAGACTACATTTGAAGAGACCGTTACACCTGAAGGTAAGCCAAAAGTTAAGAAAATTACAAAGCGCACTATTAAAAAGTTAGGTCCCAAAAGGGAAACTACACAGATAATCACTGAACAAGAGGACGACAAGACACCAGTCATCACAGTACACACCACACAACAGCTCACTGACGAAACACTCACACCTGCTAAGACTATTGACATGTACGAAAACACTGCTATTCTCGAAAATCAATCCAAGCAGGCCGAACCAATTGAGATCGTCGAGCTTCCCGAAGAGACTTCATTTGAAGAGACCTTGTCACCTGAGGGTAAGCCAACAGGTAAGAAAATCATAAAGCGCACCATTAAAAAGTTAGGTCCTAAAACGGAAACTACACAGATAATCACTGAACAAGATGATGGCAAGACACCAGTCGTGCCAGTACACACCACACAAGAGCACACAAACGAAACACTCACACCTGCTAAAGCTTTTGGCACGTACGAAAACACTGTAATTCTTGAAAATCAACCCGAGCAGGCCGAACCTTTTGAGATCGTCGAGCTTCCCGAAGAGGCTTCGTTTGAAGAAACCGTTACACCTGAAGGTAAGCCAAAAGTTAAGAAAATTACAAAGCGCACCATCAAAAAGTTAGGTCCCAAAAGGGAAACTACACAGATAATCACTGAACAGGAGGACGACAAGACACCAGTCATTACAGTGCACACCACACAAGAGCTAACTGACGAAACACCCACACCATTTGACGATTTCACGATGCCGGCAAACGCCAAGGTTGTCGAAGAGCAAGAGCAAGAGACCGTGACGTCTGAAGGTAAGCCAAAAGTAAAGAAAATCACAAAGCGCACCATTAAAAAGTTAGGTCCTAAAATGGAAACTACACAGATAATTACTGAACAAGAAGATGACAAGACACCAGTCGTCACAGTGCATACCACACAAGATGACACTGACGATACATTGACACCATTTGAGGACTTTACAATGCCGCGAAACGCCAAGTTTGTAGAAGAGCAACCTGAAAAAGTTAATGTGACTGAAGTTAAATCTGAAGTTGGCGAGACAAAGAAAGTAAAAACTGCGAAGCGAGTTATTAAAAAGGGTAAGGGGATCAACCAGGATGTCACTGAGATTGTCACCGTGGAGAAAGATGGAGAAGAGCCAGTCACCACAATTACAGTGTCCGAGGAGAAGAAACCTGAAGAGGGTACAGCCGAACCGGTTGAGATCGTCGAGCTTCCTGAGGAGACTACATTTGAAGAGACCGTGACGTCTGAAGGGAAGCCAAAAGTCAAGAATATTACAAAGCGCACGATTTCAAAAGTAGGTCCTAAAACGGAAACTACACAGATTATCATTGAACAAGGTGACGACAAGACACCAGTCGTGACAGCAAACACCACACAAGAGCACACAGATGAAACACTCACACTTGCTAAAGCTATTGACACGTACGAAAATACTGAAATTCTCGAAAATCAACCCGTGCAGGCCAAACCAATTGAGATTGTCGAGCTTCCCAAAGAGACTCCATTTGAAGATACCATGTCGCCTGAAGGTAAGCCAAAAGTAAAGAAAAGCGCTTCATTTAAATCTAGGTTCTTAAACGGCAACTTTGCAGATAATCATTTAATATGGAGACGACAAGACAACAGTCGTCACAGTACATGACACTCAAGAGTACACCGACGAAACACACGTTTCTGTAAAAGATTTAAACACTTTTGCATATACTTAAACGGGCAGGCCGAATCCATTCTGACCGCCGATCTTCCCAAAAAGGCAACGATTGAAGAGATCGTAACACCTAAAGGTAAGCCTTAGTAATGAAAATTACACACCATTAAAATGCTTGGCCTATTAGTGGAAACGACGCGGACAATTACTGAACAAGATGACAAGACACCACTCAGGTAAGTAAAAATAATTAAACGTACAAGTGACAAGATTTAGTCTGGCGTTGACAGCTTTATCCTGAAAGCTTGTTTACTTTAAACAAAATAACAGCTTGAGGTAAGATCTTAAAAATCTCTGTTACATTTAACTAATACATTTTGTATGGTTCTTGTATGTTCAATGGTGGTAAAGAATTATGAGAAAGTGAAGTGAGCCAATCTAAAAATTAAAGAAATTGCTATCTAAAAAACAGGTAGGTATTCAAGCTTTTAGGAAAGGGTAAAAGCATTATGAATTTTGAAATTCTAAATTGTTAATACCCAATGTACTGAAAGCAACTAAACCAAAAAACTATATATTTATTTACACAGGAATTCTTTAAATACTTTGGGTATCTATACATCGTAGGTAATATTGAAGTGTATTGGAATACAAATAATTGGTCGAATCGAATCGTATCGGCGGTGATCGATTAAGGTTACGGTGTCTATATAAACAGATGTGGTCATAAAATTAACAACGATTTAAAGAATAACACATAACTTAGTTATTTTTGTTTTAACTAAATCATGTGTACACATGACATGATTTAGTATGAAATAGCCAAATATATCAGGAATAGAGTAAACATATTTTTACTTATTCCCCATAGTAACCAATTCAAATAGTTATGGAGTTAAAAAATTAATAATAAATTAAACGGCTCGAGTTTTGTTTATATTACACTTAGATTAAATAAATCACAATGAAGTGAAGCGCATAAAGAAAAAAGTAAAAGCATTTTAAATAAATTGTTACCAGCATGGCTTTCATTTACTTCTTTACAGCGGTGAGACATTGCCTCTATGGTTTTTTTTTTCCTGATAGAGTTCCATTATTCTAATAAAACGTCGTGCAATTGCTCTTCTCAATTGCCACAACTAACCATTTGAAACCCTTTTCTTGATTACGTACATCATCGTTTTGTATATTTTTGTAATGGAGTTGTTCCATTTTTTTCTCCATCAGCTTAAATTTCTCAATTCATTAGATTGTTTAAAAATATAATGGTTTGTCCAAACGATATTTCGATCATCTTGACGAGATGACGATTTCTAAATGCATCTGGACGTGGAACATTTGAAGTAATTTGATACGTGGCATAATACTTCGCAGCGTTGAAATCCATCATTTTAAAGCGTTGGTTGGCTTTTTTTTTTACATAAACAACCAATACAATTATTTAAAAGAAACATATCGGGAAGTTTTATTATTACATGTATATTATTACAACTTTTATATTTCCCGATTTTTTACCATATTATGAAGGAATTACCTTTCAGACTTTTTCAGTATTAAATGACGCCAAAACTATACAAATAGCCACAGATTTTTTGAGATTTTTGGGATTTTCTCCATTTTAGTGAAAAAGAAATCATTCAGAGTTGTCCAACCAATCAATCATACTCTCCTAACGGCACTTTTATTTCGTCAATAAAATAATAAAAAATACCTGTACATGAAATTAGTGAGATTTATGAGTATGCAAAAATCAGCCCTATAAATCGTTTTTAAATATATGATCATCTGATACCAAAAAACAACTCCAACCTCCGGCAGGGTCGGGCTAAAATTTAGCAAGCAGATTAGCTATTATAATTTAGGCGAACACTAACAGTAATCAGGAATTTTTTACGCAATTTGCTGTATTTATCTACACAAACGCCTTTTTAAAAAGCAGGCCTTATTCTTAATTTTATGTGTATATTATCCATTTTTTTTTAATATTCTCTTAATTGATTTTGCAGGTATATTGCGAGTTTCTTACAATATTTAACCGCATCAGGTTAGTATATTTTAAGAAAAAAATACATCTTTTTTCAAACTTATTTTTGTTAACAGATTCTCTTCATGGCACTGAAGGAGTGAAAGCGCCGAAAAACGAAGTTAAATCATTTGAAGAAGATCAACAAAGTGACATCAAACCAAAATCTAAGAAACCCTTAAAACTTCTTAAGATGGAGCAAGTTTCAATTAAATTTAATGAAGCTCAGTTTCCAAAAGAGATGGAACAGCCACAGTTTTCTAAAGTTAAACTTAAGAAGTCCGACATAAAGCCTAAAAAAGAACAATCCTTATCAGTTTTGCCTAAAATTCAATTAAAAAGTAGAATCAAGTTTGTTACTGATTGGCCACCAAATGAGGTAAAACCTATTATTTCTTTCCTAAAAAGTGTCAGACAAAATGGGGAATTATCAAGAAACATCAAAGAAGCTACAAAACTAAAGAAGAAGAAAGTATTAATTCCTGAAATTCCTGAAGCAGCCAGAACACAGTTAGAAAAACCGGAGGTGGGAGATTTTATCAAAGAAGACAAGAAACAAAAACCCATGCAATGTGCTCCAAGTGATCACAGTAAACAGGAACTTCTGGACGAAGAAATTGTAAAGGATTTAAAGATTATGGAAAATCAACCTTCTGAAATTTCATTACCTGATTCTGCTAATAAGAGGAAGACCAAACTTAAGCCAATGACCATAGAAGAAAAAGTCATAGAGCCTAACCTTCCCCAGTTTGCGGAAAGTATAGAAGAACCACAATTCAAAAAAATACATCTTAAAAAAGGTGTTATTAAGACAAAATCCGAAAGTTCTGCTGTAAAGATACCCAAGATTCAGCTCAAAAGTCGTATTAAATTTGTAGGTGATTGGCCACCAGAAATCATTAAACCTAACATATCATTTTTGGGAGGTGTTCGACAAAATGGAATTCTGTCTAGAAACATAAAAGAAGCTGTCAAAATAAAGAAAACCGTCTTAAAACAGCCCGTCCTCCCGGAAATCGAAAAAACTGAATTGGAAAAACCCATGTTTACTCAAAAAGATATTATGGAAACAAAAATTACACCTGAAAAAGATACTGAAAAATCGCCTACTATAAAAGATATCATACAAGATGAACCTGAGCAGTTTACGATTACTCCTCGACGCCCAAGTGCACAAAAAATTGAAGAAATTGTTGATGAAGTCACTATTAAAAAGAAACTAAAGCCGGTTCGTAAGTCTTCTATTACACTTCCAGAGATAACAGAGCCCGAAGAAGTAACTTTCAGACCTAAAATTACAAAAACAAAAGAAGAAGTTGAGCAAGAGTTTAACATTCATTTGGACTCGTACGAGGAAGAAGAAATATCAATGACAAGCAAAGTTAAGTTAAAGCCGCAAAGGCAACCTACATTTAATGAAGAAGAAAATGAAGTGTCTATAAAGGTATATGAGGAAAAAGAAACTGACGAAGATAATATTATAGAAATAACAGACAGTGACGGGGAAAAAGAAGAGAGTACAAATATTATCATGCCATTGAAAAAACCCACTAAACCTATGAATAACGTTGATGATGAAATCACTTCAAGTGTAATCATCTCTAAGCCAAAATCACCCCTTATCGAATCCACCGAATTTACTGAAGATGTTACTTTTGATTTGGGAGATAAAACAAAGCATGACATAGATGATTTAGAAATATCGTTTGACCTTAAAACACAAAAGGATGAATTTAAATCAGAGGAATTATCCTTATCTACTAAAATTAAACTAGCACGCAAAAAGAAATTAACTATTGACGAAGCTGGTGATGAAACTTCAATCAAATTAGAACAAGAGATCGACGACGATGGACAAGTCGAAGAAATAATTATGAGTGAAAGTGAATCAGAAGAAAGAGTGGAGATGGTTTTAAAACGAAAACCTAAAAAACCTACTTACGAGGTCAGTGAAGTGGAAGAACTTAGTGTCGAGTTTAAACCGAAGAAGATTGATATTGATTCTTTCGAAGAAGAACGGCTCACCATATCGACTAAACGGGTACCAAGAAAGCCCTCTCTAATTCAAGGTATATATTAATGTCTAGCTTTCCTTTAATTTATAAATATGTCAGATATTATCCCATTTTTTTGAAAGTATTCACTCCTAGATTTAAAAAGTTCGCTAAATACATACACTTGCTATTATGTGCAGAGTTATATGACAATAAGCTCCATATCAACCCTAGTAAAAAAGAAAAATTTTAATACGTTAATGAATTAGAAAATTAATTTCAGAATTTTTGATTTATTATAAAGAATAGAAATATCTGAACTTTTAACTTTTAGACATTAATCACTTAGAAACATTTTGAACATACCTAGAATCATATCAAATATTAACTAAATCTTTCAACGGAACCTCTTAAACGCATTTCTAAAATTGGCTAGTTTTTAACGTTTATTTTAATTCGAATATCTGTGATTTCAAAAAACCATCGAAAATGCTTTATTTGCATATCTATATTGTTATGTAGCTGTATATGTGTTTGGTTCGGTGAGAACGGTTTAAAAATATTGCTGTGACGCTTCCTGAGCTCTATGTTACGGCAGCCAGGATAGGTTTCGGTATTCAGGACGCATTTCCTGTACTGATCCTGCCAGCTAGAGATTTTAATTCAATTAAAATCTCTAGATGTCAATTGAAATTCATATCAGTCACCTGTTGCCGCTTACGACTAATTCTAGTCGGCTTAAACTTCGTTCGTATTACTCAATGCCAAAGTGTAACCCTACTTGGGTATTGAGCTATAATATACGAGTACTAGTATTTTATTACGTGAAATTGTATTTTCTTGCGTTTAGGACTTTCAAGAGAATTTAATAATTTTATAAATTATTTTTATACATTGCATAGTGATATCAAAATAAAGCTAGAAATCGTATCTATCATTATTTTGATCACTTACTGTTAGACTCACATTCTAATTACTGCAAATTACTGTAGCTTAACAATTTGTGCTCTATTTACAGAAGCCGAAGCTTCGATGAGCATAGCTAGAGAACAAGAATTTCCAGGTACGTTAAAGGGTGCGACTGTATTGTTGTGACTTCGAAAATAAGTTCTTGAAATACTTTGGAATGCATTAGCATAAGTTATCCATCGTGAACATTGTCGGAGCCTGCTCAATTTTATGTTGATCCGTTGGTTCTGTTTCAGCGAGCCCGGCGGACGTGCGACAAGGAGACACTGTATTCGCCGTCTACAGCTACATGGCCGAAACAGACGAAGCCATCAATCTCGTCGAGGGCGAGCGACTTTATATACTGGGTGGGTAGCTGACGCCTATTGCTTCAGTGCTGCTTGCTTATTGCGTGCTAGGTGAAAGAAGTTCAAAAGCATATTTCCGTATGACAATATATATATTGCATTTTCAGGATAAAAAATATCCCAGCGTCAAAAGATACACACAAATTTCATTGGAATCCATTAAACTTGTTATACTAGTTACTTATAACATAACATGATTGCGCTAAGAACTTAATTATAGGACCAGTGCATTCGATTTCTTTGGGTTAAAAAGTTTTCAGGCCCTATTAAAATCTTAGTGCAACAATCGTGGCAATTGTTTGCTTGCGTCGCTGCATGCTTAAAGGGTTAGTCGATTATCACCAAACTTAAACTCACAACATAGGCCTATTATTCAAGGAATTTGTGTGCTCATTTTGTTGTACATAAATGTGGAAATTCCGATTATTTTTACCGAAAACTAAAGTTACCTGCGAAGGTTCCAAACACCCAGTGTGTCAGTTTTGGCCAGTGTATCAAAGTTGTATTGATGTAAAAGAGCTATTAAAATTAAATTCTTATTTCAATATTAATTGAGTCATCATCATCATGATCAACCCATTACCGGCTCACTGCAGAGCACGGGTCTCCTCTCAATATGAGAAGGGTTTGGCCATAGTCCACCACGCTGGCCATGTGCGGATTGGCAGACTTCACACGCCTTTGAGAACATTATGGAGAACTCTCAGGCGTGCAGGTTTCCTCACGATGTTTTCCTTCACCGTTGAAGCAAGTGATATTTTAATTTTTTTTAAAACGCACATAACTCCTAAAAGTCAGAGGTGCGTGCCCGGATTCGAACCGCCGACCTCTGATTAGGAGGCTGACGCCCTTACCACTAGGCTATCACCGCTTCATTAATTGAGTGCATTCACGTTAATGCAGAGTCAAAGCGACAAGCTTCACCACAGTGCGGAATTTGTCATTCTTTTTTTTTATATTGACAACTAGACTACTATTATTTCCCACTGTAGCGTCCTCATTTATAGGAAACAAGTATGAAGCTTCGCCAACTACGTAACGTTAATACATCGACGTTTGACGGTTGGCTCATGTAGCAAAATTAAGATCATTAAGTCACTATCAGTCCTTTGGTCATTAATAGATAATAAGATAAAATTACCCGGAACAAAAATATAAACTTGCGTCGAACTACGAAGAAGCGAGAAGAAAATGTAACGATCCAATTCGGACGAGATTGTATGAATCTCGTTTTATGATGCTTCTGAAACATTCTTCGAAAAGCCCAGCTTGGGCGAGCAAACTGTGCCGAGCGTGGACTGAAGTTACAACAAAAATATTTGTATTTCTCCTCATTTCCTTATTTCTCATTTTACAAACAAAATTTCTCTGCCATATTATACTGGTAATATGTATTGAAATCGATGCGGCCCTCCACCCCATACAAAACTACCTTCGATACTTCGTGTCCTCTATCTGTGAGTCCTGTCGCGATCAGCTAAACCTTTCTCGTGAAAAAAACTATCCATGTAATCGCTAGTGGTGTGCTTTGGTGACTTCTGGTTGACTGGCGGAGTTAGCCTCGAGGAATGTAAGCCTCGAACATTTTGAAACCTCTGGCTATCGTTCTTATTATAATGAGACAGGTAATTTCATATCACCATAACTTTTTTTTTTGTGTTGTAGCAACTCTAGTATAAAATTGACTTCAATTGGAATAGATTATCTATTAGTTTTATCTTTATTTTGCAGACACGACAAATCAAGACTGGTGGTTCGTCCGGAAGCATCTCACTGAGGAGAAAGGCTGGGTTCCCGCGCAGTACTTGATGGACGAAACTAATTACACTCTCTACCTGCAGAAAAAACTCAATGAGAAAATCGACAAACTGCCGGTGTTTGAAAGTAAGTTTGTCGAGTTTCCGGTGCAGTGTTACTTATAATATAAGTTAGAGATCCCGGTACGGTAATTTTGGTAATTTACAATTCCCTCATTGAATCATTATTTGATTTATGGGAGACATCAGCTACCACTAACTACTACCCTATCAGCAATACTATAGTATACGCCAGGCTAGTCAGAGTGCATACTGGTTATGATTGATTTAACTGCAAAACTTGATCAAAGTTAAGTGCTTCCGACTTTGCCTGCATCATCTCATGTAATAAGTTCATATATATAAATAAATAAAATATTGTAGCCTAACAGTATCGAATAAAAAGCCTTATTAGACCGTCGACATATCGTTGGAATTCCATTTCGGAAAAACTTGAGATTCCGACATAGTCTTTCACCTTTCCCGTTCAGAATAATAAGGCTCCATTGACAGACGCCAGCCTGTTACTGGTACATATTCAAACTTCAAAAGTGGTCAAGATAGTCAATTTATTGTTAAAATAATTAAAATGTTTACTTTTTCTTTCTAGAACCAACTTCAGAAGAGCGAGCCATCGCTCCTATATTCGTCGAAAAATTACGACCAAAACACATTCCAGATGGTTCCACTGTACAATTTGAATGCCAAGTGGAAGGCTATCCTCGCCCGCAGATTACTTGGTTCCGTCAAACGGCCATTATAAAACCGTCGCAAGACTTCCAGATGTATTATGACGATGACAATGTTGCTACGCTGGTTATCAGGGAGGTCTTCCCTGAAGACGCGGGCACGTTTACTTGCGTAGCTAAAAATGCGGCTGGATTTGCATCAAGTACGGCAGAGTTGACAGTTGACGCGCCGCTTTCCGACCACGGCTCCGAACTGGCTCCATTGTCCCGCAAAAGCCTCTCCCGCGAATCTTCCCTCGCAGATATTCTCGAGGGAATTCCTCCAACCTTCTCTAAACGCCCGAAAGCTCAGTACGTGGATGAAGGTTCACAAATCTTCCTCGAGTGCCGCCTAGTTGCTATCCCAGAACCAGATATAGCCTGGTTTTTCAAAGGAGAAGAAGTTATTCCGGACGATAACGTATCTGTAGCTATTGAATCCGACATGCATATGTATTGCAGTGTTTTAAAAATATCGAACGTTAAAAAGTTCCAAGAAGGTACATACACCGTATTAGCAGTAAACAGGGAAGGCGAAGCAAATTTACCTATTGTACTCAAAATAAAAACAGGTGAGAATGAAAAGCCCCAAGTTATCGAGCCATTGAAGAGCATGACCATAAGGGAAGGAGAAAGCGTCGTGCTCACAACACAAGTGGTCGGAAGCCCCGAGCCTAAAGTTGTGTGGTATAAAAACAATAAACCGATAAAGGAGCCAATACAGAAAACTGATGGCAACGTGCATTCCTTAACAATAATTAAACCAAAAAAAGGGAATGATGACGGTGTTTATTCACTTAAAGCTAATAACAGTGAAGGGACCGCGGAGACCAGTGCAGTGATCACGATAGAAGGTAACTCATCTTTGCATTGTTCATTATATTTACTAATGTCGTTAATCGTTTCTAAATGTTTATATATGACTTATTAATATTAATGTAATAGCATTATTTATTTTTCTAGAACCAACTGAAGAGGATGCTGAACCTCCACTATTCATTAACAGATTCCAAGAATTAACTGTTAAAGAAAAAGGCATAATACGGTTAAATGCTAAGGTTACCGGAAATCCTGTACCATCAATAACCTGGTACAGGAATAACCAAATTCTCACACCAAGCGAAACCGTTACGCAGAAATTCGATGGTGAAAACATTGAACTAGTTATTACCAATGTGGATTCTGAAATCGATTCCGGTGATTACAAGTGCGTCGCTTCTAATTCAGCTGGAAAAGCATCCCACGGAGCCAGGGTCACCATCGATGTCGATAAAGTTGTATTCGTAAGGCATTTGAAAAAATTATACGAAACGGAAGAAGGCAAGACAGTCGTCCTAGAATGCGAAACGTCTCATACAGTTTCCACTAAGTGGTACCATGATGGCAAAGAACTCAGTGGCATGGATCATCGAGAAATCATACAAGAGAGTCGGATACACAAGTTAAGAATTAAAAGATGTAAATTAACCGACCAGGGATCTATAAAATGCATAGTCAAAGACCAAGAAACTACCACATCTTTGATAGTTAATGAAACTATACCAGAATTTGTTCGCAAATTGCAAGATTTCGAAGTCAAAGAGAGAGATATCGCCATATTAGAAGTCGAGATCAACTCTGAAACAGCGGATGTCACATGGGAGAAAGACGGAAAAATTATTAAACCCAAGAAAAATAAGTATGAGATAGAAAAACGTGGAAACATTCGCAAACTTTTCATTAGAAATACGTCTGTTCACGACGAAGGCGAATATGCTTGTAAGCTACGCGATGACGAATGTTCGGCTGAAGTGACCGTGGTGGAGCTGCCTCCGGAGATTATAACACGTCTTCGTGATCAGAAAGTGAGCCGAGGTAACCGAGCTACCTTCGAGATCGAGCTAACGAAAGGCGATGCCCTAGTACGGTGGTTCAAGGACGGGTCTGAAATTCAATTCTCTAACCGCATTCAACTCACCATAGACGGAAAGAAACAGAAGTTAAAGATTTACGACTGCGAAGAGAGTGATCAAGGGGTTTATGCCTGTGAAGTTGGCAACGATAAGTGTGTCGCTCGGCTCACTGTCGAAGAACCATCGATCGACTTCACTTTAAGATTACCAGAGGTTATCGTCGTGCCAGTAAACACCGATGCTTACTTAACGGTGGAAGTGCCCGACGAGAGTAACAAGGTCACTTGGTTCCGGCGAAAAACCGCAATTGAGGACTCTGAAAAGTTTAACCTCATATCAGATGCAAGGCGGCGTGTTTTTGTGATCAGAAAGTGCACAGAGGAAGACCAATGTGAATATTCATGTCAATTGGAAGAGACCAAATGTACGACTAGACTTAAAGTTGAAGGTACGTTGCCCCTCTATTATACTTGACTAAATAAGAAAATATTTGCATATTAATAATTTATTGCAAATTTAACTACCTCGCTCTTCACAAGAAAATTATTTATAATTTGACCTTTTCTAAATATATATAAAACGTATAAACTGTTGTTCTATTACGTGCAATGTTATGGAAAAAGAAACGCAGATATTCCATCGTTTCCCCCGAATCACCACTGGCTCGTAACGTGATGCTCAACCGGTCGCACATCGACCTTTGCTTGGCTGACTATGATGACTTCATGATAGTCAGCCAGTCAGAAGCGGTGATAGATAGTGGTTAGGCTGTTAGGGCATCAGCCTCCTAATCAGAGGTCGGCGGTTCGAATCCGGGCATGCACCTCTAAGTTTTCGGAGTTATGTGCGTTTTAAAAAAAATAAAATATCACTTGCTTCAACGATGAAGGAAAACATCGTGAGGAAACCTGCACGCCTGAGAGTTCTCAATAATGTTCTCAAAGGCGTGTGAAGTCTGCCAATCCGCACATGGCCAGCGTGGTGGACTATGGCCAAAACCTTCTCATATTGAGAAGAGATCCGTGCTCTGTAGTGAACCGGTAATAGATTGTTGATGATGATAGTCAGCCACGTTTACTGTGTCCAGTTGTATTAATGGAATTTACCATTCGTCGTCAAATTATAGCAGACCCAGAAAACTAGCGCACAGAGCGTAAACTTTGCAATGCTAAAGTCGGTGTTAAAGACTTTGTTTTCGAACAATAAACCTTTGCGTGTTCATCTAATGTTATACTGTCTAGTTTCGCCAACTTGTATCCACGGAAGTTATAAGAGTGTTGTCGGTTGCAGTTGGTGGTACCGCCCCAGTTATTGTGGATTGCGAGAAGATATACCGCGTGCGCAGAGGCGCGGACGTCACCTTGACCGTACGGTACACGGGGCGGACGGCTCGCGAGCAATGGAGACGCGGGGGCGAGCCTCTGCCGCGTTCCAAACGACGCAAGCCTAGCTCGGAGGCCGGCTCCGCCTCGCTCACACTCAGGAGGACCGAGCGCGCTGACGCCGGGGTGTATACGCTCCGCCTTGACAACGAGTTCGGTGAAGCGCAAGTTGATTTGGAGGTCATCGTTATGGGTATGTTACCTTTGTTTAGTATCATCCGATTTTTTATAGTAAAATTTAATTTTCAAAACCCGGGTTCCTAACATATCTTCTATAACAGATGATGCTGACGTACGTAAAGTGACGTAGACACTTCGTAAAGTGTTACGTAATCAATTCAATCCAATAATGTTTCCCAGTTTATAGATGTCATATTAGTTTTAAAGTAAAAACTTACATCATCTATTTTAGCTTCTACGAATAGGGTATTACTCGACAAGGCGCCAAGCGAAGAATGCTACTTCTGTGGGGAAGAAGAAACTCCAAGATCCGTAATCTCAGATCAGTAGCCCGGGGGACAAGAGATTGTTTAGATATAATATATATATAGTCCTAGGCCTAAAGCCTGCGCATTTTTAAGTTGGTGTATGCGTTTCAGATGTACCGTCGCCCCCCGGAAAGCCCAGTGTCCTAGAAGTGCTGGACTCCACGGTGCACGTCTGCTGGTCGGAGCCCGCCAACGACGGCAACTCTCCGATCCAATGCTACATCCTGGAGTACCAAGAGATCGATACCGCCGAGTGAGCTATTCTATTTTAAAGGCTACTTTTAATACTAGCAAATAGAACTCACACCATTTTGTACACAAATCTCCAAAATAAACGAAATTTACAGGCCTTAAGAAGGCCTGTCATTATAGGCAAAGACCTCTGCCAATTTAGTTTAGTTACGCGTATAGTGATGTACGTTTTCGTACATCATAATCACCACCAGAGCAATAATAGCAAATAACTTGTACTGCGGTATCTACATGACTTTTATTTATTTGACCGCAGGTGGATGGCAATAGAAAACATCAAGTCGCCCCAACGGCGCGTCGAAAACCTCCATAGCAGCTCATCGTACCGGTTCAGAGCATTCGCCGTCAACGAAGTGGGAGTCGGTGAATCTTCTGACATTACTGAATTCATTCTCATTGAAGACACCATAAAGGAAGGCCCTCCTACTGTTGAGAAAGCGCTGAGGGATACAGTGGCAGCACCTGATGATCTTATCGAACTGACCTGCATTTTCGGAGGCGTTCCCGTGCCTACTGTCTCGTGGACGAGGAACGGATCGCCTCTCCCACGCACTGCGGGCAAGTATCGCGATCGCGTAGCCGCGCTGTCCCTCTCCGCCGCCGACACGGTCGAGGGCGAGTACCGCTGCGTAGCGACCAACGAGCACGGTCGCGTCGACACTTCCTGCACAGTCCGAGTACAACAGAAACCAACTGTTACGATTATTGACGAAGAAAAGATAAAACGCGTCTACGTAACGGGCGAGTCCTGGTCTGCCACGGTGCGGGTTACGGGCGTGCCGCGGCCGGTCGTGCGCTGGCGCAGAGACGGCGCCGACGTGGACGAGCAGCGGGTCGCAATCACGACGGGGGAACAGGTTACCGTAGCGACGATAACCGACCTGCAAAGATCCGACGCGGGCAAGTACTCCGTGGAAGCGGCCAATGAAGCTGGAGCTGCTTCCGTGGACATACCGCTCGCGGTGTTCGGTGCGTATAATTCAACTTTTTTTGTTCTGCCCACTTGCTCGGAATCGGCTTCATTATTTTATTTTTTAATTTAAGTGAGCGCCGATCTCGTTTGGCACGCTCAAAGATCAAGTCACAATAATCTTTGGTCAAATTAACTTCAATGTGTGCGCTATTGTGATGTTGAAGATAACCACATTCGCTAAATTAAAGCTAAAGCCGCGAGTGTTCCCTGGAGAACAGATGGTGACTTTGTGTAGCGATTTTCTTTAACTCCTTTTTTATTTTTTGTAGCCTAGTAAGCTGCAATTCAAGTTTATTTTCGCGTTGGTTGTTGTTAAATCAGACGGATCCCAAGATGTCAGGTTTTATTCTCGTTCGACCTAAAGCTATTGGGCTATGGCTCGGAGAGCGCGTCGAGCGGTTGATCCCACTGTCACTAATATGTGGCAGTCCACCATCGACGGATCGTTTCCTCTCCTACGATAGAGGAGGGATTTCACCAGAATTATGTTTTGATCGTGAATGATTTGAAATTTTCCGCTGTCAGATGTTCCGTCGGCGCCGCGCGGGCCGCTGGACTTCTACGGTAGCACGGCGAGCGCGGTGACGCTGTCGTGGCGGGCACCCGCCTCGGACGGCGGCTGCACCGTGCTCGACTATAGCGTGGAGGCGCTCGTGGGCGGCGGGTGGCGGCTCATGGCCACGGCGCTACGCACAGAAGTGCGCGTAGACAAGCTGGACGCGCGCATCAAGTACCGCTTCCGGATCTGCGCTAGAAACCAAATGGGGGTCGGGGCCCCCTTCGCGCCCGAGCAGGACTTCATCCTCGGAGACGGACCGAGTGAGTACTGCCCCTCAATGACACGGCCATATGCGATGGCCTCACTAAGCGCCCCGCTAGAGTGAGTTCGCAGCAAGCGCGAGTGAATATCACAATTGCCTTCTTCTACCGGGCGCAGGTTCAGCATACATAAAACGGCAGTGAGTGTGATCTGGCGGGTCGCAAAGATTCACGCGTCCGCGACCGTCGTAACTAATATTCAATCAAAATAAATTTATATTGGCCTACCATAAGCATTCTAGCATTTTTCTTCATCATTCATGTTGATGGCAATGGTGGCCACAATTTAAAGCGAACGCTACGAAGATTCTGAGAGCGCTCTGGCCAGAACGGAATCCCGCGACCAACCCAGCGAAGTAAATACTCGTAGTTCTTGCATCTGCAGAGCATTGTTGTATCAAATTAACTTTTTGCCAAATTTCATAAATAGACTATGACTTATAGTAACTTTGTAAAAGGTACGGCTTCTAGGTATGTAACGTCTATTTGCGACGTAGAAGTACCCGAGGCGTCTAACACATGACGGCCTGACGTCAAGGTTTGTCTGTTACAGCGCGGCCGGCGGCGCCGCGACGCTTTTGCACCAGCGGCGTCACGTCGCGATCTGTCATGCTGCAGTGGGAGCCTCCCGAGTTCGACGGCGGCAGTCCGCTGACGAGTGAGTTTAACTAGAACTAAGGTTACGATGAGCCTGTAATTTGCCGCGTTTTATCCAGTCAAGTGATGCGTGTATCAGAATTATCTCCTATAGGCCCTTTTTTATATTAGTGTAGCTATTTTATTCGGTGCTTTTAGCTTTTCAGTTGTTAATGCAATTTCGAGTAAACCTATTAGATATATTCACACTAAGAACCCACGAGATATGTGAGACTACGGTATCCTAGGGGCCAAACGAATTGAATTGAGGCCTGGTTGACGGTACGTCCTATAGTGAGTGATGTGTTCGCAGACTACATAGTGGAGTGTCGTGAGGTCGAGGCGGCCGAGGCGGAGGCGGTCGACACTTGGCGCAAGATCGTCACAGTCCAAGCATCGACGTTGCAGCATCGCGTGGAGAACATTCGCGCCCGACGGCTTCTGGAGTTCCGAGTGTCTGCAGAGAACGCGGTGGGCGTTGGACTGCCCGCTAGCTGCGAGCCTGTGCGACTCGTGACACACGCAAGTAAGTGCAACATCGACACCCCGGCCCCACGTCCCAGCGGTGGGCGCGGGCCTCCGCACTTTATCCACGCTGCTTAAGTACGATTTGTCCATTGTTCGACCATTACCTACTATGATAGTGGGCATGACCCGGGCCCGGTACTGAACCTGACAATTCTATGGATGAAACTCTATTACTCAATAATTAAAAGCGATAACCTATATTTTCTATTATAACATGGTGTAAGTTTGGTGGAGACATGGCGAGAGTTGGGCTGGGCCCACGAAATATGTCAAGCGAAGCAAAAGTTTTAAAAATATTTCATTAAAGTTTCGCCAAAACTTTAAACCTTTTAAATCTCGCGGTATTGCACGCATCCGCAAACTTTTTTCCCAGCGCAGTTTGGTTTGAAATGTGAGGAACATTTTATTGATGTATTGGGTCATTTAGTTACAACCTTTGGAAATGTTTTGTTTGTTGTTTCGCTCGTTGTGTGCATGCGTCATTAGTGAGGTTCATAAGTAAATCGACGTTTGCGTGTACGCGTCCGTAACGTGTCCGTGTCGCAGCGGTGCCGTCCCCGCCCACGGGCCCGTTGGAGCTGCGCGCGCTCGGCGGCGCCGTGGCAGCGGCGGCGTGGGGCGTGCCTGAATGGGACGGCGGCTCCCCGCTGCTGGGTTACACGGTGGCGGTGCGCGACATGCGCAAGACCATGTGGATGCAGGTCAGTTAACAGCAGGCGCCACGAGCACTGCGCAATTCATCCATCTAATACATTGAATCTTAAATTTCCAATCCCGTTTTAGTTGAGCAGCTAGCATCACAAACGAAAACAGATAATTCATCTTCACTTATTTCCTTTAAATGTGGTATAAACGGTGGAAGCTGTGATAGCCTAGTGGTTAGGGCGTCAGCCTCCTAATCAGAGGTCGGCGGTTCGAATCCGGGCCTCCGGACCTCTAACTTTTCAGTTATGTGCGTTTAAAAAAAAAACTAAAATATCACTTGCTTCAACGGTGAAGGAAAACATCGTGAGGAAACCTGCACGCCTGAGGGTTCTCCACAATGTTCTCAAAGGCGTGTGAAGTCTGCCAATCCGCACATGGCCAGCGTGGTGGACTATGGCCAAACCCTTCTCATATTGAGAGGAGATCCGTGCTCCGTAGTGAGCTGGTAATGGGTTGATCGTGATGATGATGATGATGATGAATCGGTGGAACACAGAAATTAAGAGATGTTAATATTCGTTAAATTGGATTTTGCGAGGATGCAATGCGGCGGGTCGGACAGGTCAACCTGTCCCACTCGCCGCATAAGTTGCATGCTCCCGAGAGCGAGTCCTTTACCGTGGCCGGTGGGCAGGTGGGCGAGGTGGACGCGGCCACGCTGCGGTTCCAGATCCGCGACCTGACAGAGGACCGCGCCTATGCCATCCGAATCTACGCCGTCAACGAGGTGGGCGCCAGCGAGCCGCTGGAGTCCCAGGAGCCCTTCGAAGTCGTCCCTGGCGAAGGTGAGCTCTACACCTACCTCTTTTCTACCTCTCTTCCTTGAGTCCACCGTGACTACAGTGATCGGCCGTCATCCACGTGCCCGATACGAGCTGTGGACGCATAGAACTATTTCTGGCGTCCGTGGTTAACGACGCGATTCACTCGAGCACCTTAGGGAATAATGAGTAGACAAGCGCAAGCAGAAAAACATTAAATTTAATTAAGGTATTGGAGGGAAACGCGTGTGAAGAGCAGGTTTTCCATAGCCTTTTGGTTTTCCATATAAAATTAAAATGAAAATCTGAATTGACTCGTATAGATTAATTTGGTCGTCGCAGCTAATAGATATAAAGCATACGGCGACCGATGCTAGACTTCCATCACACGAAATAACTAAAAGTGTTTCACCGTGATTATAAAGAAAATAAACAAAGGTTGTGGCGCCTTTGTTGTGGTTCTTGAAACCAGTGTCACCACTTAAAACTAAATCTACAAGTTAGAAACTTCCGCTTACTCGGTATTATTGGTATGGGAATTTGGTTGTAGTTTGTTTGTGTTCATTATGGGAAGCTTATAAATAATATATTCATGGGATGAACGGGGTCTCCGTCGCTAATTTGGGTAGACGTGGGTAGTTTCGGGCAAAGAGACCAGATACTCAAATGGATAATTAATCGGTTTTATTCTTGGTAGAACAGAATAAAAATTATAAGTATCGTAATTTATAAAGAGCAAACTATATGCTCCACCAAGTACGACTATGCACTACCGCGTCTTGACCACGTACGTCTTTAAGAACCTGCATACCTCACTTAGTTTTGCGTAAAGAGAGAAGGCGATCCCACTCTCTTGTCTGTCGTACATGATTCTAAAACTAGATGGCGCTACTCTCTGATTGCCGTCACATTAATCCCTCATAAAAACGAATGAGTTTGATGAACGTTTAACGCTTGCCGCAGACTCGGCGCGCTCGGAGGGCCCGGGCGAGGCGACCGAGGCGACGGAGCCCACGTCGTTCAGCACGCAGACCACGTCCTGGCTGCGCGACCACAACATGGACGCCGACATACGCTCGTATGCGCGCGGCTCCCTGCTGCGCCGCGACGAGTACTTCTTCCGCATCTGGCATTACGCGCGGCGACTCTTCGAGTAACCGTGCGACGCCCGCGCCGCCTGCAGCCTGGCCGCCCTGCGACACCGCGACATCGAGGCGAGAGCGAACCAACCAACTCTAGATAGACACGTGGGCTTCGGGAGCCTGCCCAGTAGTGGCCGCATCATGCCTCGGCAGTCGGTGAATCGCACACGCGTCACGAGCGGGGCAGGCCTATGTTACATTGTTTATGTACAGCTAGATCGATTCAGATCTGATGAGGCTTCTCAAGTCAAACCTGCCCTAATATTACCGCGGAAAAAGACATCTTCTAGTCACGCACGCTGCACGTTGTGTGACTCCTGTCCGCGATGTGTCGGTGTTCCCGCGGCGGTCACGCCGGCGCGGCTGCACCCCCTCTGTGATAGAGCGCGGCATTCGCCCCGCACCCCTAGCTATTTATACGTATACTAGTTATTTATTGATTAATTATTTATTTATTATTTATATAAACGAGCGAGCAGACCCGACCGCTCGGCGCGCCTCTTGCGTCGTGGTTTTGGGAGACGTTTTTCAATATAGGTGCACACGGGTTCGACGAATCGCACGAGGTGCGTTCCAGCCGTCGGGTTTCCTCGATACTAATTTTTGTACAATATAATGTCAAGATTAATGAAAATTCGTTTCATTCGACCATCCCTCGCCCAAGGGCGGTACCCGCCTTCAGTGTGATCAAGCCATTTGCCGGCTCACTACAGAGCACGGGTCTCCTCTCAATATGAGAAGGGTTTATCCATAGTCCACCATGCTGACTAAATGCGGATTGACTTCACGCGCCTTTGAGAACATTATGGAGAACTCTCAGGCGTGCAGGTTTCCTCACGATGTTATCCTTCACCGTTGAAGCAAGCATATTTTGACTGCTTAAAAACGTGCCCGGGTTCGAACCCTCGACCTCTGATTAAGAGGCGGACGTCCTAACAACTAGGCTATCACAGCTTTTCACAGCCTTCATTGTAAGTTTTGGTAATTATAATAACTCGAAGCCGTAGTTCTTTTGTCAACCGAGTCCTAGAGATATCAAATCAAATCAAATCAAAATCTACTTGCACTAGTCCTAATTCAACATATAGCAGCAAGCTTTCTTATTTCGCATTTTATTTGTTTACTTTATTTGCATTAGGTACTAAATACAACTTATATTATGTATGACCTTATTTAAATCGAGATGTTCCGTTACAATAATAGCTTTTTCTAAGCACGACCATATTGACATTTTCACTCAAATGAAATAAAGTGTGCTCCCAATTCCTCAGTAGTCTTATCGCGTGATAAGACTTTCTACTAGTAGGAGTAGTAGAAAGTATAACGTCTAAATAATCTAAAAGTCTAAATAATAATCTAGTTTGGTAGATTTATAGGTGTGACACTTAAACGTAATAATAAGAGCTACACACAAAATTAAATAAACCAAAAAAAGTTGTAAAGGCGACCTTATCACTGACAGTGATGTTTAAGCTTCTTGGTTTCGTACACAGACACAGCAGTCAGTGAGTTGGCATCCTTATCGATATGGCAATTGCAACAAAATAATTGCTTCATCTCCACCGCTCTAGTGCGATTGACAAACCTCTTTAACTCTGTACAAAAAATTAAATCGAAATGTACTTTGACTTTGAAACACTGTCTCTTACTAAGCTCAGATGATTGCTTTTTTATCCTTAGATAAATCTTCAACTGTTTGTCTTTCTATTTGTGTGTCTGTCTTTATATTTAAATGGGCTAATCTTAGCAATATATTTGGACGGAATACAGACAAATAGAGGATTATTATATTGTAGTGAATAAACAAAAACAATGGGTAATGTTCAATTAATGGCGAATTAATTATTACTCGAAAAGGTTAAATTAAACTCCATTGTTGTATATTTTAATCCTTTATTAATATCTTTTTGCATAGCTTGTATACATCAAAAGATCTACTTTAATCGTAAAATCGGACAAGGTGAAACTTTAAATCGGAATAGATATTTTGAGAGCAGATACACTACTATAACTTACTATTATCTAATACAATGGAATAACATTCATAACCAATACATTGAATTTAAACATCATCACTACGTAAGTAAATATCTTTGTTATATATATTCCAGCTACTTGCTTATTTAATTTCTACGTGCTTACAATTTATTAAATTAAATTATTGAAATAAATAACAAATATATTAAAATATACATTCTAATAGAAATTATTTGACTAATTATATTACAACGCAAGTTATTACAAAACTAAATTTTAAAAATAAACCTTGTACCTACTTAAACTTAATAACATATTCGGTAAAAAATATCTACAGATTTTACAAAATATAAAATTAATATATATTTAATTTCTAATAACATCGGTACCATACAATTAAGTCGATTGTCGACATTCAAACCCACCACGCACTTTACAACTTTGGGAGCAATTCCGAGAAAATTAGCAAGAATGGGAGACAATAGGGATTTCCGGAACTGTCTTACAAGGTGTCAAATCGACGTCACATTTTGCGTGTCTGTGATGTGTTTTGTCTCATTTGATGGTAAGTGACGACGTAGTTTAGGATGGGTGGGATAAGTGTCGGAAGGGGGATGGCATATTATAATTTCCGTGCTCACCGACAAAGCTAACAAAAGTTAATACCATACGATACAATTGTACTTATGGTTGATATTATATAAGTTTACTATGAATAAATTAACTGTGCCACCAGATGTTGTATAGATAGAAGGTAATATTTAACATAACACGTCCTATGGACTTTAATTAATTTTATATAAATATTCTTTTTCTTTTGTAAAATGCTTAAAAAAATATCATTAGGAAGGTGGCCTCTTTGTTAGGGTTTTAAAAGACCATCGTAATATACAGGGCCTTCAGAGCACCCAATGTAAATTTTAATAGTACAAAATGATCTTAAGTGCGTACGTGTAACCTGTCATAACGGTATACAATAGCCAGATCATGACGCTACGTGTCGTTTACTTAAAAATTTACACTAGGGGCACTGATTTTCACCAAACAGACACAAGTTTCCAGACGGAATGTTCGAATTAAGTGTTATTTGAATCTATTATTACGTCGAATGGAATTTCGCATCTGTTTGGATTAGCTCTAAGATTGAAACAAAAAAATAATATATATATACGAGTCTAAATAAATATACATATATATTTATAAAAATATATTTATTTATCTTTGGAACGTTGTTAGTTTATCGGTGCTAACATTCTACGTCACAAAATAGGTACCTACAATATCTTTTATAAATACTTAAAGCCTCAAAGCTCATTTTTTGTATTTACATTTCATTGCGTTGCGTTTAACGCAAAACTATAAATTTCTGACATTTCAAACATTATTAATTACGTACCTATACAAACCTGTCTCATGAATAAATGAGACAGGTTACCCTCTACACCAACTGTCGAAGCGACAAACGTATTCCTCACGATGGTAAAATCCGAACTTCCTATAGGTAAGATACGTTGCAATGTTAAGAGGCGAAAACGTCTAACAACGTTGGTACAACATTCGTTTACAACATGCCATTGAAAATTAGGGCAACGCCCTGAACTAAAAGGGTTAAAGCTCAAAACACAGTAGGTGGGGTTAAAACTGGTAAATGGCTAATGACTACACAGGTTTTTTAATTCATCAATGACCCCAAAATTGTAATCAGACCCGAACGCAAGTGGTGCTGCAGCCTAGAGTGAAGTCCGCCGTCTAGGAGATAGGCACCCTTCACCCGCATACACCCTGGATTCGAATAGAGCCCACGGTGGCAAAGCGCTCGATACTATTTACCGGCGGGATGTCCACAGCCACTCGTGTCCCTTCCGCCAGAGAAAGATTGAAGCACTAACTTTAGTTCTCCCCTCGTCGTTTTGTTTAGTTAATATATAATACTTTATATTCATTGAGATACAAAATATATGGTATAATTTAAATATTTAACGGGCAGGTAAATAGAATAATTTGGGAAAACTTTATCTAAAAACTATATAGGTATATTTAGTTTCCTCTTTGATATAATGTATATAATATGATATATAATATTTCAAACATTATCATTCATACAACAGGTAGGTATACATATATTTTTCTAAAGATTTTTTTTAACAATTTAAAATAGTTATTAAAACGCTGCTTTGGTATAGATATAACACTTTCTGAATCGCCGATTTATCGGTAAACATTAGATAGAATTAAATGTTTTGCTGTGAGCAGCCAATCATTCGATCGAGGGTTTGTCCCTTAAGCGCGTGATTTTTTAACCTCCACACTTCGCCCCTGTGGTGACGTGCGGTGAGGTTTTGACTTGGGTGGTTCATTCTCGCGTTCAACAAATATACTGGCGATATCCCTCTAAGGCCCTCCGACCCGTTGTTATATTTCGCGACTTTTTTCCTGTTCCCCGCCCCGCTCTCGAGATCCACGCGATTAATGGACGATCCCCATAACACAAGTAATTACCTAAACATTTAGAACATTCAGACGTAAATACAACGTGAAATCGGAATAAGTAGGGAGAAGTGAGACCTTGGTGCTCGGCGTCGCGTACGCTGAAGCGAGCGGCTCCGGCGTCGCTTAGTACCGCCGCCTGTAGTGCACCCTGACGCGCGGCACGGTGTGAGCACGCACGAGGCCCGAGCCCCTCTCGGCGTTGGGGTTCTCCACGAGGCCCGGAGGGGGGAAGACGAATTTGCGCAGGGCCAGTGGGGTAGGGCTCGGTGTAATATCGAAGCTGTCAATCGGATAGGTGCGGACGAACTCGGTCTGGTTGGCGAACTCGTCTTGAGTGGTAACGTAGTCCTGGTCCGAATCCTCGTCGGTGGAGTTGTTGCATCTGTAAATTGTTATAGCTTAAGAAGGAAGCCGTTTAGTAAACGTAAAAAGAGAAAGCTAGGGTAACATATCCAGTCGCCGACGTCAGCCGACTTATTAAATGTCATAAATTCACTTAATAGCAATTATTAGCAATATTGAGCAAAAATGTTCCATAATTGAGCGAAACATTTTTGCATTTTTTTTGTCCGGTCGCATCGAGCCAATATAGCTAAATGATTCACAATATTAGTAAGCCCTCTGACAAAAATTTCCAAAACTTTCATCGCCCATTCGATTTATCAAATATTTAATTCCATAGTGCTCTCAAACGAGATTTATTGAATGCACAGGTCGCGTCGTCCAACGGCCGGGGGCTGGAAAACAGACAGTAATCCGGCATTTAATCTCCGTAGGAACCAATAGGTATTAACGGACAATATTTGTAGAGCTTTTTTGTGGCGGCCGCTGACTGACACTGGTTTATTAAAAAGTCTAGCGATCCAATCTAAGTGACGCGACAAATACGAACTTGAACTGGCCAATTCCTTTTAGTGATATTGTCCGATCAAACTTAAATCGCGGATCGCTCACGGCTGACGTCATGTTGAAAATATCAGTCCACTGGATAGTTTACCCTACCCTCCTCCTATACTTCTGTCATAACAAAGTCGAATTACACTAGGTTTAACAAATATTATTTTCTTTTAACTCCGATTAATTTTGTCGCATCCCTCTTTCTCGGGACAGCAGTTCATCATCGTCCGGATAAAAAGGACCTTATGTATAATGTAATGAAGAGAAGCTAAATTTCGTCTCGCTGCTTGAATCTCCGGCTAGCGCTTTGAACTCTCAATCCGAAAGAAAGAACATGAGGTCCATTTTACACCGAAGGTTTACCATTTTTTAAATATCAACAGGGAAGGCTTGGATGAAATAATTTATTATTTTATTCAAGCCTTCAATATTTATTAGTTTATTAATTATTGGAGAATACAAAAACGCAAACCACGTGAAGTGCTATCACTATGAAACTCATGGAATGAAAGCGGCGACACAAAAACCCGAAACTGATCCACAATCTAAAACCTCAGTCCATCGCGGGAAGGTTCGTAAGTTGATCAAAATATCGATATTGCAACTTTAATGCGCAGATTGACTCTCGAGGTCAATCTCGACGTCAAATCAAGCTATGATAATAACAATCAAACACAAAAAGATACGGTTTTCAATCAAAAATTTTAGATAGTTAATTAGTTTCGGGCGTTTACAAAAATGGTCTATGACAATATGTACATGACAATTTTTAATAATAATGTTTAATATAGAACGTAATTAAAACGTAATGAAGCGAAAATTGGAATCGCTCATATCACGAGTTGGAAGGCGTAGTTGTACAAATATCTAAAATAAATAAACAAATACCGATCACCGACAGTACCAGGTAGGTATTTGTGCCTATGATGTATCCCTGGTTATTACGCCCACGGCTATGGGATATTACAGTGAGCACCTATTCATGATATGAAATACAGAAATTGCCTATTGCACAAAATTAGAGAAATCAAGCTGTATTTAGATTAAAGGTCAAATGGGGTCACGTATTACAAGAACAGAAAATAGAGTCTAAGAAAACGTAACGCATATCGTGTGCTGCCACAACAGCGGGTCATAATTTATGCCACTTGAATTTATAAACATTACTCTAAACCGATTTTTTTTTTATAAAGATACCTTCTGCTTTCTAAATGGCCTTGTATCATATACTAACCGTACACACCGTATGTTTGCAGACTCATATTGTTCTTCCTATAGAAGGCTTTTACATAATTTTTTTTTTTTTTACACACTACAACTTAGCCCTTGACTGCTATCTCACTTGGTGGTAAGTGATGATGCAGTCTAGGATGGAAACGGGCTAACCTGTTAGGGGTATGGTAAACCCACACTCCTAATTGGTTTCTATGCGACATCGTGCCGGAACGCTTGATCGCTTGGCGACACGTCTTTGTCGGTAGGGTGGTAACTAGCCACGGCCAAAGCCTCCCACCAGGCCAGACTCGAGCTGGGAATCGAACCCAGGACCTCCAACTTTATAATGCGACAGTGCGCGCACTGCGCTACGGAGGTCGTCAAAATATATAGTGAAATTGTGCATTGCGCTGTACCGACGCCCAAAGCGGAGGAAAGTGACTCCTTTGGCCAGCGCAGTATCTGCTTTTCAATTTGCTTTTAAATGAATTCCAAATACACGTAATATTTTACATCCGATAGGACAACAGTTAACGGTGTTTTTTTAGATATAGATGAGTCTGAGTGACATAGCACTAAAAAATATAAACGGTCTGTTTTTATGTGAAAAGTAGATCTGAAGAGTTATCATGTAAGTATCTCATTTTTTGGAATAATACACAAGCTAGGCACTTTTCAAAAAGTAATAAGAATCTGCTAACGCGGTACTGAGTTGAGTGAGCAGGTGCCCTTGTTCCAAATAAGGATGCTCTAAGTAACCCTTTTACGTCAGAGAACAAGTATTATAGATTGATTTTAAATTAACTCATTATTTAAATAGAAAATAAAAACAACTTATTATTTATCACACATTAAAAATGTTATCACACAAATAAACGGCAAGCCATTAAATCGATCAACGACATCGCGTAGTTAGTTGTGCCTAACATCGAAATATAAGGATATGTGTTAAAGAACAATACAGAAAAGTTTCGATGTGTAACACGTAAATACGTATAACGTGTATTCGTAAATAAATACACGAGATGTCGTCGACAATGACAGATACAGTATTCGCAGTCAGCATAATATTATAAATCCTATAAACCACAAATAATTACGCTTTGTAATAAAAATACGTACATATATTTAATAAAAGATTTACAAGAACTTCGATCGATAAATTAGATACTAGATATGCAGCCCTGTTTAAAATCTAACAGAAAATGTGTCTGATTTTTGTTTTGACTGATTATACTTATTAATGTGTTAAAAATATTTGAATGTAATCGTAAAATTAATTATGCTATACTTATTTTGCTTTGTATGACGTCAATTACAGAGTATTATATATATTTACAGAGTTCACAATTATAGAGTATGCTTCAGCATTGACTGGCTCGCCGGAAAACTAACAAAAATAAGTTACAAACTGAGGATGAAAACTAATGTTTTAGGAACTCTTTTTGGCGCCTATCCGCAGTTCTAGTAAGAATTTTATCGACCGAAGCCAAACACGGTGAATACAATATATCATTCGCTTAGCAAATCTAAATAACTTCAATCACAAGGCGGACCGGGTTTCCTACTGTTATGATGTTATCATACAGAATACTTCTGCACTGTATTCTGCCCAGACCCGGGGTCCCCGACCTGTGTGAGGTATGAGTCGCATTGCAGGATGAAATAAGCAGTACAATTAATATGCTTAAGATGCTTAAGACAAACATAGAACTTAGTAACCTCTAACTCGCCACACGCATCGATCTAGTACAAGAAGACTTAGAGTACTTAAGCTAATTTCTCATGGTACATTGTAAGTTCTTGAAAGTCGCTCCCACCCCCATCCACAGCCAAATACAGCGAACAACGTAGTCAATCTAGAAACCAGGTACATCTCAAACTTACTTAAGACTAAAGTCACTTATCGCCAATGGTGACCGATTGTATCACAAGTCCGCTAGCATATTATAATTCAATACAATATTATAAATAATTAACATACAAACTTTAAAATTTTCATTAAGTATCGAAGAAGGAGTTACAGTCGCTTTTTCTGTCCTTTCTTTAACGCTTTTCTATTTATACATCTCGGGAGAAAAGCGTATTTTATTGGTCAAGTAATTTATAAAATTGACGGTCACAAAGAGAAAGAAAGAAACTCAATTTAGCTCTTTGAAATAAGGAAATGCACTTTTTTTTGGAACGAAGTTCCTTATCGCGCGTTGTGAAAGGGGGCTAGACGGAAAAAATTCTTACGAAAAGTTGTCACGACACTTTTTGTTATTGTAAGCTGTGCTGTCTGTCTCTCCCTCTCTTATAGAAAGCAAGCCAGATATTTTCATTTCTATTTCGCATTGTATACAGGTTTTTTGTAAATAATAAAAGTAATAATAATAATGAATCCTGACAGTGTTTCTGCACAAGTTCCGGATATTGCTGATGGAGTACAAAATTGAGCCTACTGATTAAGTGTATATAACATTATATTTGTTAATAATAAAAAAAATATTATTATAACTGAAATAAAATAAAATTTTACTACAATTCCTTCACTAATTAATCGAAAGAAACTTCGTTCCATCCGGGTGTCCCGTGACACCTCTCAAGTTTTTTTTATTAAAACATTTATCTGAGTTATGTGAATGTTACTATACAGACTTCAATTTAGGGTTTGTTTTGAAAAAAAGGTTCTCAACATTTGAACCTGTTACAATATTAGAATCGAACAATGTATTATTTACCTCAGATGTCCAACCAGGTTTAACCAAGCCTGGTTGTGCATCTCTGGAGCCATCAATATGACATAATCCATCATTGTGAGCTGATAAAAACATTCTTTATCACACCTCATAAATAAACTTAAAACCTTTCTTGAGAAAAGACGTTATTTTTTAAATCTAAAATGTTGAAGCGCCTCAAGCACGAGGCTCATCTATAATCGATTCTACAGCCTCCCACGCCACCACTCGGGAGGCTTCATAGCTAATTTTAGTCCCTTGCTAAACAATTTACTAGTTACAATTTCGTTAGCATCTGCAAATGCTTATAAAACTAAATCATGAGCCTTTTTTATACCAACATTTTAGACATTTTAACGGTTTCACGAAAATCCAACGAGAATTCTCGCAATATCGTTTTAAAGATGACATACTTAAAAGCCAAAAATAAACCTAGGCAAGCATGCAGGCCACTTTATATAAAAGGGGCGTTAAATAAAGCGAGTTAGTTTCGGGCTTTTACAACACTTTTTCGTGATATTATTTTACATGAGAGTGTGTTGAATATTTTTTATTTCATTTTGACCCACGTGCGAAGTATTCCTTTAATTAAATTTTTTATCAAAACCGGTGCACATCTTTTAAAATAGTTCCGTGTTCCCAATTTTATTGAAGGCCCCTCTTATATAAATATGTTTTTATTAAACTATTGTTTTATGTCTTTTTTTGATAAATATGTATATACCGATAACATAAAAATATGCCTATAAAATGCTATTAAATTAGACAATTTTTGGGTTAAGTAATATTTATATATTTTATATATTTGTAGAATTTGGACAAAATAAATAGTTTGAAAGTAGATAAATTTCAGTTAATATTTAATTTAACACACATGCTCGACCTACTAGGCTGAAATAACACTACCACAGAAAAATTTAGACGTATATGCTATTCTACTATATGGGTTGCTACTAACGTAATAATTATGACAGCTTTAGGTATTGCTGTCACACTGATTAACAGGTTCTGACTTAGTATAGGGTCAGCGATCCATGCTTGACATACACACCAGTAATATGATTTATGAATCAAAGAAGAAGAGGATAGAAATAAGAGAGAAGATGAGATAATCAAAAATAATTTGAGAATTAATTAACACCAATAAACAGAGCTCTAACAAACAGGGAAATACCAACTACACAAACCTACCGATACATACTACGACTCGTGCTGATATTGATATGAGTGTTCCAACTAAATATTATTAAATTTACGATAGTAATATGCAGCGACATATACATGCGGTGATAGCCTAGTGGTTAGGGCGTCAGCCTCCTAATCAGAGGTCGGCGGTCCAAATCCGGGCACGCACCTCTAACTATTCGGAGTTATGTGCGTTTTAAAAAAATTAAAATATTACTTGCTCAACGGTGAAGGAAAACATCGTGAGGAAACCTGCACGTCTGAGAGTTCTCCATAACGTTCTCAAAGTCGTCTGAAGGCTGCCAATCCGCATATGGCCAGCGTGGTGGACTATGGCCGAACCCTTCTCATATTGAGAGGAGACCCGTGCTCTGTAGTGAGCCGGTAATCATGATAATGCAGCGACAGATTGAATTGCCACCAGCTAAAAATGATCGTGCTTTGTGGACGACAGAATTGAATAATTCAAATTTATTACTACACAAGATAGACTAGGAAGTCAATCCGAACGATCTGCAACTGGCGTCCATCCAGTTGGATGATCCCAGTATGTGTCGAGTTCTCGTACAAGAAATTGCAAGACTAGATTTGCGAAGCTGCTTATGAAGTAAGCCTTCTTGTTATAAATGTATCGTTGAAAGGCTCCGCTGCAGAGGAGGCGGAACAAGACGAGTGGAATAATTGAATAATGTAGTCGCAATGTACGGCGTAACAACTACTATAACATATACTATATATATACTATACAGCGCAATGGTATTGTTCACGAAGGCGAGAAAGTGCCGAGGAGGGTGCAGCCCTCGTGCATCATGATCAACCCATTACCGGCTCACTACAGAGCACGGGTCTCCTCTCAATATGAGAAGGGTTTGGCCATAGTACATCACGCTGGCCATGTGCGGATCGGCAGACTTCACACGCCTTTGAGAACATTATGGAGAACTCTCAGGCGTGCAGGTTTCCTCACGATGTTTCCTTCACCGTTGAAGCAAGTGATATTTTAAATTTTTAATCATACCGCCATCGTGCATACGAATTAGTAATCGAATTTTCTTCCTTTTTAGTGGAACCCAAACAATTTCACACTCGAAAATTTGTGTTTCAGGTTCTCGGTGCTCTGCAACTGCGAGCAAAATAAAACGACTGATACTTTTAATTTCGGCTGTTCTGTTTAATATTGTTAGCTGTTATTTTGAGTACCTCGTGATTTTTTTTTCAATTTCGAATTTCTAGAGCGCTTTCGTCTATTACTTTTTTAAATTATAAAGTAGGTATTTCTCACACCGAGATTTTTTTACGAAATAAGTTTGTTAGGTAACCACTATTTCAAATTCAAATTCAAAATAATCTTTATTCAAATAGTCCCTTAAAAGACGCTTTTGACGCGTCAATAATTTATATAGTAGTGATTTAATGGTGATAACTAGATTCGTAAACTTAAAACTAAAGCTAGGAGGGTTCCAAACGCGCCCCGGTCTAAGAAGAAGCCCACAACAAAGTTAGCCAGGTAAATTTTATTTTTGTTATCACCATCTCACATGCCACTTAAAATTATATTAAGATCATTAACCTTATCTTCATTGAGTCTTGTTGATTTATAAAAATTTTCGGACGGATCCCTGATTCAAATCGAGGACCTCACCATCTCTAGATAATATGGTGTACATGCTCATTATAAGGCCAATGAGAAAATTTAGTCTCTAAAAATAGTAAAAAAAAGGTCTTTTAAATAAAAATAAACTAGATATTGAAAGAAATGTTCGGAAAATGATACCTGTCATTTGCGATAGGTACCATTTAAAAAAAGGTATTACAGCTATAGCATTTTCCGGACAAGTCCTCGCTCATGCTTGAACTAATCGGTGTAATGGAAACATCCTGAGCGAGAACAGTTCGAATAGCTTGCTAAATGAAGTACATGCTAAATATTCTCGATCACAGTAGGAACTAACCAAAGGTAATATAAAATTAAAATCTAAAATGGTAAAATCTCCGATCAAAAATGTATTACATATGCAGTCTCACACAAAATTTAGCAGATAAAATGACAGGTTGGTTTAAAATGCCAATTCCGTTTTAAATAAACTTAAGAAGTGCTATGCGTTTCGCTGAGGTGTACAAAGTATTAAAATAAGCTCCCGAGTGAATTCTTGTATGTCGACTCACTTTTGCAAGAGTGACTGCACTTCTAGTATATTTTTGATCGAAAACTAAAATAATGTAGATTCTAGAAAGCTGAGGTCAGGCAGTGCTGCGCGATATGACGGTGTCGGCTAGCGCAATAATCCACTGAACTCACCTCATGATGCCACGGTTGATCTTCTCCCACATCTCGGCGTGGCGGGCGCCCACCTCGGCAACAAATCTCTCAAACCTTGTCTGATTAAAATTGACAGACATTTGAAGCTGATGAATTGATTGCTGAACAGTTTGCTCGTTGGTTTGAGCGTTTTTAAATACATTTTCATCTAGTAAACCATCCTGTAAATTTGTTCGATACTTTATGAATTTACGCTTGAACTCCATGGACTTGGAGTCCAGCAGTGCCAATCAAACGATCAAGCCAGCTAAGCAATGTTAAAGCAATCGGTGACTGGATGGGTAAAGGCCAAATATAGACGTTACAATTTGATTGATAATATGTAAAGACACATCGGGTTATGGTTCCCTGGTCGCATCTCCGTGCAAAAGTCAGCGGCATATCTTTCTACTATGAACAATTCCTTATCCAAAACTGCCTAAGCATAACTAATCATGCTAAGTAACTCAGTATTCTAAATACAGAATATTTCATAGCAGAGTGATGAGTCGGCGGGTTTTGTACGGAGTGGCGGCCGGCCTGTCGCCGCGGTCGTGAATTCCGCTCATTATTACTAACGCTTCACAGTGTTTCAATGGTGGCGATGTTCATTACTTAACCCATCCGCCAACCTGAATTGGTGGCGAAAGCTCTGCGTCTCTCGTATGGAAGAGCAGGTATGTGCCCACAAATCGAACGTTAGTAACGCAAATGGTGTAGAATTTTAGAATTAGTGCAATTTGTATTATCACACAAGCACACGAATAAATATAAGCTACAAGTTAGTTTCGTGTTATATATTCAAGTGTACCACTGTATGGTGTAAATTGGTTTTTAAATCGTGGAGGGTTGGTTTTATGGGATTTTCATAAGGGAAGATGCGTAGACAGTCGGTTGGAGGTCAGTCGCACGCGGTTGGTCAGGTCAGGTCAACGGCTGAGGATCTGGTTCTTCGCACAATCTAAACTCAGCAGGGAATGCATGAGTGCGGTTTTGAGTGTTATTTCTACTGATGGTTAGTGACAATACAATCAAGGTCAGTAGCAGGTTAAACTGTTTGGGTTAGGTATAGCAGTTATATACCCATACTCTCAATTGATGTCTAAGCGACATCGTGCCGGAGCTTACCCCGCCAGACCAGAAACATACAGGAATTCAAATTCCCCTTGCCGGGGATCGAACCCAGGACTAGAAACCCAGGAAAACCGGTATTTATTCCATTATTATATTGTTTATTGTGTATTAGTGGGTGCATGGCATAGGTATATAATACTTTATGTATTCATTCAATAATAATATTATTCAATATGTATTCTTAATGAGTCCCGCGTTCTGGTCCGTCACGTGCGATTACCGAAGAATGTTGCTGAGAGATTGCTTTGGCAATTAAACCAAATTAAGTAAAGCGTTTTTTTTATTTTGCCTTGCTTTTTTAATTTGCGAGATGAGATATTTTTTGTTGCCTACTAAACTAAGTTCTTGTAATTCCAAAATAATGTTTCGTGATTCTTTAATGATTACGTCGATGATAAACTATGCTTGTCTTATTAATTTTCCTGACTGCCCGACTGTTGATTATTCTGTTGTCGGCCGGAGAATTAAGGATTGAAATAACTAATATCTACCAGATTAAGAAATTATAAAATTAAATTCACAGTTTACGTACATCCTGCACTTAGTGCAATTTTTAAAATTAAGTCATTAGCAATTAATACTCTCATTATAAAAGAGAAATAAAAATAAAAATTTTTACTAGATCTCTGAAGCTTGTTAGTTACTGCAAGGTTTTGGGACTTTTTATTAAACCCTTTTATTCGAATTCATTTATTAATTGTTTAGTAAGACCATAAATGGGTTAATTGAGACCCCACACCTACCATCCACAACTCATTTGGTGACGCCTAATCATCATCCCAATTTGAACGCTTCAAGATATTTACCACAAATAAAGATTCAGATATCGATAAAATGACGGACCAAAACAACCAAAACTCACACGCAAACACATTTTTATCGCAGTTAATTATGTTGTTTATTGTTTTAAGAAAATAAATTAATAAAAATACATAAAGAAAAAAATATAAAGAAAATAAATGAGATGTTCAAGTGTTTGATGGAAAATAATAAATAAAACATACTTTACGAAGTAATTGGCATCCACGTTGAATCAAAGTTTGCATGGCATCCGGGTAATCACCCAATGCTTCCCATAGATCCTTTTTAGCCAGGCAAAACAGATCAGAGTATCCTAACGAACGGACATTGGCTGTTCGTCGGTTCCCAGTGGTGTTGCCCGGTATTTCCAGAACACTCACTTCCCCGAAAACTGACCCAGCGCTGAGGGTAGCCAGTACGGTCTTTTTGTCATCGGCTACGACTTGGAGCCTCCCACGTTTCACGATATACATTTCCTTGCCAACGTCACCCTTGCAGCAGATGGAATCCCCAGGGCTAAAGACTTGGAGCCGCAATTTTAGTACCAACGCTTCGAGCAGTCCGGGCTCGCAATCCTTAAAGATCTCCACTTCGCGTAAAGTATCGAGGTGGACTCGTATAGCTATCTCAGCCTTCAGTTTGTCCGGCAAGGAGGATAGGACGTTTTCTTCGTCCAAAGCCCCCGACTCGTTCCAAGTGTACGCAAACCATCGAATGACCCGCGCCTCTAGCTCTCCGCTCACTTTACGAAAAGCCATGTATTGCTTCACTCCGTCCATTTTGTTCTGGAATTCGACTCTCGCCACGTTCATATTAGAAATCATCGACCCGATGTTGCCTACGATGGTCGCGAAGATGAGCACTCCACCTAAGAAGTCAATGACCACAAAAACGAACTCAGTGTTGTTCTCGGGCTGCGGTGTCTCACCGATCGTAGTCAGCGTCAGCGTGGACCAGTAGAAGCTGTAAATATACTGATGGGCTAGGGTCGCGTTCTCGCCTCCGGTTATGTTGTACACCCAGTTGTCCACTCCGAAGCCGATCGAGTAGCTGATGACGAAATAAAGACACGCGTTCCAGTGGATCAGTACTAAAATCGCCATGACCACCTGCAATCAGTTTAGCGCTTGTCGGATGACGTGGAGCGATAGACTCGTGAGGAAATGGCTGCCTCAATGGTCTAACGATTAGCATGTTCGGCTATCCGGACGAATACGTCCGAACCAGCCCGAAGTTAAAGGTTGGCTTGCGGCCCACTGCGCCTCGGAGAGCACGGTGAGCCCCGTGGTCCCGGATACAATTACTTATGCGATTATAATCTTTAGCTCTAGATAGCTAATCCTAGGAAAGAAAGATGCGTGGAAATCAGAATGATTATAGTCGTGTCTGAAATCTACATGATATTTTAGTAAAATAAAGAAAATTAAATAAGTAATTAATTAATTAAAACAAATTATAATTTTAAATTAATGAATTAATTAATATAAGTTTTAAAACAAATATCTAATTCTGAAACGTTTAAAGTAAAATAATTTAAGTAATTGCGAGTTTTTCTACCTTTATAAATATAACTAGCTGTACGCGCCTGGTACAGTTCTGTATTTTCTTTTCGATTAGGAAATTAAGACAAAGCGGCGAATATCAACAGCAGGTCGGCTTCATACAAATTTGTGAGTATTAGTCATGGGCGTTAAACTCTTTTTGCGTCAATATCGTCCGCAGTACTCTTGCTTGATAATCGATCTAATATGCGTTAAATTGGCTCATATAGAATGGACAGCAATTTAAATAGCTTATATGCCTTGTTTTAGCTCTACTGAGCCAATATTTCTGTTGTAGTATTTTCGTAAGTCGGGCCATCTAGGTATAGCCACGTGCTGTGACCGGACCAGTTCGGTAGAGCTTTTTATGCTGGCCTGCTTTACTAATACTATTAAAAATTGTATACTCTACGTAACGTCTGGATAAAAAATTTAGCTAATGTTGAGCAATTATTGAAATCGGTTCCATACTAATATTAAACATTTGTAGGTTACTCGTTTTGTTTGCTTACCATTTTACGCCTTTTACTTTAAGCAAATTTTGATAGAATTGGACAGGGAGATATGATGCATTCTGGAGATAGGATATTTACTTCAAAAATTGGACAGGGAGATATGATGCATACTGGAGATAGGATATTTACTTCAAAACTTGGACAGGGTGATATGATGTATTCTGGAGATAGGATATTTACTTCAAAACTTGGACATGGAGATATGATGCATTCTGGAGATAGGATAGGTTCGGGAAAATCAATGTATTCCAATGGCTTAAAAAACCACAGCTCGAGCATGTCTGACAGCTAACCGATCGATGACGTTGGTAAAGCAGCGTTTACTCTAAGATTCAAATTTGGCCTTTACCTTTCCGATAACTTAAATTTGAAAGTAGAATATCTTCACCTTAGTAAGCCGCAACGTCCATTACTAGCCTCTAGGCTGAATGGTGTTTCACAGCATCTGAGATGTGTTACTCTGTGATAACCGGACTTAGCAATTTAACTACGAAGACATTTGAACCCCGGCGGTTACTTCACTAAACCACGTTACAACACTAGTTAATAAACAAGCATACGAAATTTATTTGGGATTAGTTAGTTAACCCACCACTGTTTTACGCTTTTAACTATATTCTTCTATTACCTATATCAAGTTAGTGTACTGATTTCTTTAGTACATAATATTTTCTAACTGTATTTTATTCGACCGAGGAATTATGATACAGGCTTGCTTAGCGTACCTGAGGTATACTCATTTTTAAAAATGTAAAATAGAGAAATATTAATAAATATTCTGTCAGTTTAATTAGTTTTCGTGACTTTAATAATGTCATTGATCTAACATCGATTGCAACAAAAGTCTTGGCCCATCGGAGTTTTTAAAACCCTTGACTGCAATCTCATCGGGTGGTGTGTGGCAGTTATATTAAAGCCTCATCATCTCCCCTCATTGGCCCCAGAGTGTGGTTGCACCAGAACGCTTATTCGCTTGGCGGCACATCTCTGTCTATAGGATGGTAGCTAGCCACGACCGAAACCACTCGGAGAGAACTCAGAAATTAGAAATTCTCAAATTGTCCGAACCGATTGAAGCGAACTGACTTTGCAGTTGCAGTAACGAGATCGCGATGATACGAACGGCGCGCCGCATCAGAGCCCGGGCGGACCCGGCTCGTCTTACCTTCCAGATGCGGAATGCGTTGGGGTAGCTGGTGGCGGCCTCGGTGCGATCGAACCACTCCCACATGCGCGGGATGCGGAGCAGCCGGTTGAGGCGCAGGACCACCGGGCACGGCAGGCAGTCCTGCGGGACACAATCCTACTATAACAGGGTTCACTTTACATTGAGAGACCTAAACATATCCTTCATGACCCTGACGATCAGATGACTACTGACAGCACACTCGTACCACCTATCACACAATCATACGCTACACACCGTCTTCGCCGGCGAAGACGAGGTCCCCGCTATCTTACGTCATCCGGACGTGGGCTCCATCCACGGCCTCGGAGACGTACGGACCACTCACCGTCCGACCCCCCCCGTTATGCCAAACGTCGCCTAAGCAGAGGTTCGGCCAAAAAGGAGGCGCTCTTAGACAGTCGTTCCCTTAGTTTCTTCGAGCCCTAGGGCTAAAAATTTCTTCTGGCAGAGCTTCTTTCCGGAGTTCGCCAAACAGCCCGGTTACGCTGTTGCAACCAATAGGGTTTGTACAGCTAATAGACAGTCCGAAAATAAAAAAAAATACATTGATACCACTACCATAAGAGGTACCGGTGTTTGTTTGTGCTTGCACAAGTAACAGTCATAATTCAACGTTACATTCGTTTCTAAGGTAATGTACTCGTATATACATATTATTACTGATTGTTTTGTAAGTTCCTATTTACATTTTTATTTTATCTACCCTGAGTTTATTGACTTCATCCTTTGATTTGATGATTATTAGATTTAATTTGATAATACGAATAAGATTAATCGGTTTTGACGGTTGTGTTTATTATTATCTTCTTGTGTTAACTTGTGTTTTTTTGATCATTTATTTTGTTTGTTTGGTTTTACTACCAGTGCTGCAGGTTTATATAACCGCCTATACTGATCCAGATTATTTGTCACATATTTAATATCTGTTTCTTTAACACTAATATGATAATAAAGCTATTTCTTTCTTATTCACTTTTTACTTTTCCACGCGTCTTCTTCCCACCAACGTGACATCGGTAGATACGTTAAAGGTTAAAATTTAAACGTTATATTTTTGGACGATTAGATGTTTAACAGATGGTGTCGTTCAACGTATTAATTTTTAGATATAACGTATTAAAGTTTGTTGATTTTAACAAATATTATAAATGTGAACGTGAGTTCTGTTTGTTTGTTACGGTTTTACTAGTTATGAAAGATCGCAGATAAGGGACACAAAGAAATTCCAAATGTTAATATTAAAATTAAATAAAAATATTTTAAGCAAGGTTAAAGATGTACTCGAAAGGGAGCAATGCAGCCGACTTGTGGGTCATTATTATTGGGGCGCTCAGGCGACGGCTCACTTATGGTAGGAAAGTCATGTCGGTGCGCTTCATAGCTGTGCTTTAGCTCCCGCCTAAAATTCAACACCGGTTTTAAAACTTCTCATCTACATTAACAGCGAGTAACATGGGCTATTCCCGTATAATTTTTTTTTTTTTTATCCACTATAAGTTAGCCCTTGACAACATTCTCACCTGATGGTAAGTGATGATACAGTCTAAGATGGTAGCGGGCTAACCTGTTAGGGGTAAGGTAAGCCCATACTCCTTTCGGTTTCTACGCGACATCGTGCCGGAATGCTAAATCGCTTGGCGACACGTCTTTGTCGGTAGGGTGGTAACTAGCCACGGCCGAAGCCTCCCACCAGACCAGACTCGAGCCGGGAATCGAACCCAGGACCTCCAACTTTTTTTATAATCTGACAGCGCGCGCGCTGCGCCACGGCGGTCGTCAAAAAATTACTACGCCGGTGAAGCCGCGGGGTGCATCTTGTATCATATCTGCTTAGATCTGCCTTATCTTTTAATAAATGTTTAAATATTAAAAAATAAAAATGAGTCTAGTGCACCAGTGCAAGTGGAAGGTAGCCACTGAGATGGACCGATCAAGTGAAGGCATCCGTCCCCCGTCGTGAATGTACGAGGAAGGCAGCTGTCAGAGAAGACTGGTGAGGGATAGTAAAGCATAGCGTGTCCAGCAAGTCCGCTATACCAAGAGCGAGCCGACTCAAAATAGTACAGGTTTAGTAACCCGGAGCTTTGCTTAAATCATTCTGACGCTCAGTATGGAGCACGATTGCGTGCTCGTAATCGTATATAGCGCATTCAGAACCTGTGTCCGCTTTGCTTTTCATATTTTCAGAGCCAGAAGCCAAATTACTGAATGTATGGAAACAAGGAGGGATTTGCATTTAGGCTGACTTCTGGAGGATTAAAGTTGCAGCGGCCGACCTATTTGCGGCGACATTTTGAAGCTGCCGCCAGTTTCAAATTCGCGGCGATCTAATCCTCTGACTACTTGCCTCCATCATTCTGCGACATGATTATGTTTTAAATCTCTTTCGAAAATAAAATCGGAGAATGACTGTGGAAAAAGTAAAAAAGTCTGCTCGGGGACTACCTCTCCATCGAATACATGAATGAGTTGATATCAATCTATTGCTAGTAATTACTTTTATATGCCTCATATAGTTTTTTTTATTTATATTCTTATTTATTTATTTTATTAGAACCACCAACAGAATTATATCTATATTTTTTTTTTGTTCATAATTTAGACCTTAGGTGTCAGGTCAACAAATAATTCCACTTTAAGGAGACTACGGCATGCAGATTTAGACGAATAAGTCGTGCGAAGGAACTTAACTAAACGTATCCAAAATTAACAACTTAATAAGAACATAGAGGTAAAAAATAACTAATAATAATTAAAAAATTAGAATCAATATTAAAATTGAAAAAAAAAACAAAATTAAAAAAAAAAAAAACTTGTTAAATTGAAATGTTAATCTTATTCAAGTAACTTAATCAGATTCTGAATATTGCTTTATGTTTAATGTCAAAATTGACAAGCCCGCAAATGTGCTAAAACATTGTCGTGTAATTATTAATACCAAACCAACCGATCAAAATTGGCAGCTGCTAAACAGTGCTCCTTCGTGCGTTACGCAATCAATTAGACGCTTTATTTAATATTAATTGACATCTGATATAATCGATATAATCCGCTACAGATTGTCAATTAATAAGCATAGCTACGAGGAAGACTGAACTGATTTTGAATAAATATGTCTCATTAAAAAGGTAAAGTTAATTGCTGTGAATGTTGTAAAGGTTACATAGGAAAAAATGCATAACTGCAGACGCGTAATAGAAGCTAACTTCAAATTAATAATAATTAAATAGTCGAATTATATTTTTGGAACGAAGTTCCTTATCGCGCGTTGTGAAAGGGGGCTAGACGGAAAAAATTCTTACGAAAAGTTGTCACGACACTTTTTGTTATTGTAAGCTGTGCGGCGTCGCATGTTTCTCTGTCTGTCTCTCTCTCTTATAGAAAGCAAGCCAGATATTTTCATTTCTATTTCGCATTGAACAGTGTGGTGTCGCGACGATTATTTTTGTTGAGTGTATACAGGTTTTTTGTAAATAATAAATAATAAAAATTATAATAATAATGAATCCTGACAGTGTTTCTGCACAAGTTCCGGATATTGCTGATGGAGTACAAAATTGAGCCTACTGATTAAGTTTATATAACATTATATTTGTTAATAATAAAAAAAAAAATATTATAACTTAAATAAAATAAAATTTTATTACAATTCCTTCACTAATTAATCGAAAGGAACTTCGTTCCATCCGGATGTTCCTTGACACCTCTCAAGTTTTTTGTGGATATAGTAATTAAATTAGTAAGCGGTAGTAAATAATGATTACGGAACTTTAACCAGGCTCGAATTCGCACAACGTGGCGTATGTCGAAGCGAGCCTCGCTCCGCACCACTTTTATGAGCGAGCGCCTCATGTTGGCACTCGAAGGACCACCCGGGACGTTTGTACCCAGCTCGCTAGAATCTGCCAGCAGGCGGGAAACTAGGACCCCGTATCTAACTGACCATTATTATAAGATAGCTGTGATAGCCTGGTGGTTAGGGCGTCAGCCTCCTAATCAGAGGTTCGAATCCGGGCACGCACCTCTAACTTTTCATAGTTATGTGCATTTAAAAAAATAAAATATCAATTGCTTTAACGGTGAAGGAAAACATCGTGAGGAAACCTGCACGCCTGAGAGTTCTCCATAATGTTCTTAAAGGCGTGTGAAGTCTGCCAATCCGCACATGGCCAGCGTGGCATATTGAGAGGAGACCCGTGCTCTGTAGTGAGCCGGTAATGAGTCGATCATGATGATGATGAATGTCGCTAGATATACTCTGAGAAACTCTCTCATGATATTAAGGTCTTTTCTAAAATCATTTTTTTAAAGCAGTGTGAGAGATTCAGGATCCAGAGACCAAATTACCTTATATTAAATGAAATACGTTTTAATTTGTTTTTATTGCAGCTCGATCTGTCGTGGTTGATGATATTCGGTCTGTTGACGCACGGATGGGTGGACGCATGCACAGCGCAGCCATATTAATTGCGTTCCACACATGTGTACGTACGGAGTATCCAACACTAGTGCAAAACTAACGACTGGCCGTGATATTTACTTTTTGTTTTTGATTACATGTTCAGCCAAAAGATATCTCTTCCGCTTATATTATATATTTTTTTTTATCCACTACAAGTTAGCCCTTGACGGCAATCTCACCTGATGGTAAGTGATGATGTTTAAGATGGTAGCGGGCTAACCTGTTAGGGGTACGGTAAAGCCATACTCCTAATTGGTTTCTACACGACATCGTGCCGGAACGCTAAATAGCTTGGCGACACGCCTTTGTCGGTAGGGTGGTAACTAGCCACAGCCGCAGCCTCCCACCAGGCCAGACTCGAGCCGGGACTTGAACCCAGGACCTCCAACTTTATAATGCAACAGAGCGCGCGCTGCGCCACGGAGGTCGTCATTTTATTTTATTACTAACTGTCTATTCCGCGTACGCACACCCGTAGCTGTATATCCTCTTAAATATTCTAAATACCTTTCGCTACGTATGTGTGCAAAATATAACGAGTTATCTAAAACTATAGCTAGCTAGCATCGACATATATCGTAACTCGGCTTTTTAAAAAAAACACCAATTATTTATCCCATATGTAATTGTTATTTGTTTATTTAGTGCATAACCTTGACTCTTTTTTTATAAAACTGCAGTGAATTTTTAATAGTAATTTAGTTAGGTTTAATTAACTATTACTCGAGTAATTGTTTTTAATTAGGTGTATTGCTTTCTGTTAATTATCCGTTGTAGCGTATTGTTTAGTTGGCGCACTGCGAGCGCTGTGTACATTATCGATATACGTATCAGTGTGTGTATTAGTGTGTATGTGGCGTGTGTGAGATATATATTGTTCATCATCATGATCAACCCATTACCGGCTCACTACAGAGCACGGGTCTCCTCTCAATATGAGAAGGGTTTGGCCATAGTCCACCACGCTGGCCATGTGCGGATTGGCAGACTTCACACGCCTTTGAGAACATTATGGAGAACTCTCAGGCGTGCAGGTTTCCTCAAGATGTTTTCCTTTACCGTTGAAGCAAGTGATATTTTAATTGTTTTAAAAACGCACATTACTCCGAGAAGTTAGAGGTGCGTGCCGGGATTCGAACCGCCGCGCTGACCTCTGATTAGGAGGCTGACGCCCTAACCACTAGGCTATCACCGCTTCATATTGTTAGTGTTCCTTTTTAAAAGAATAAAAATAAATGATTATGTTATTTATCTGTTTGTTTTTGATTATATGTTTAGCTAAATACGTACGCAGCGCTTGGAAGAGTTTGACTGAAAAAAATTACAATTATATAAAAATCACAACTAATTTCCTATATCCTAACTAGCCTAGTGTTCTTTCCGCAGTAAGGAAAAGAATTGTCACAATATGCTAATTTAACTTATTACGAAACATAGACCGCGGCCTCAATCGCTGTTTGGCTGCATTAGTGGGCCCGTGTAACGTCTGTAATATTCTTAGGGGTGCGATATGTAATTAGCTAAAAGATCATCATCATCATCATGATCAACCCATTACCGGCTCACTACAGAGCACGGGTCTCCTCTCAATATGAGAAGGGTTTGGCCATAGTCCATAGCTAAAAGATGATTATGTTATTTTAACTGTTTGTTTTTGATCACATTTTCAGCTAAAACATGATTGTTATTTTTCAAATAAAAAAGTCAGTTCTTGCAACATGTATTTTATCGTTTAAGTAATAATGATAAATTTTGGAAATTTTGCAAACAAGCACAGTTAGTTATCTTGATACATAGTGAGTGATTCTTAAAACTGGTACGCAACTGCTTCGTATACCTGACATCTCAGGCGAGCGCAGAATTAACAAAAAAAAAACCAAACCAAATAATTTGTAATTGTTATTTGAAAAAGAAAAAAAAACATCAAGTCAAAAAAATAAAGAATTAGCGTATGGTTACAACATAAGTTAGATGATATTAGATCATTTTTTACTTGTCCAAGTTACTAATCATATGTTCTGGATTTATAATTATTTTTTTCAAAATAATATTCCATAAATACCGCCAAAAAGATTAACTCGTTTGTTAATTATTTTGTTAAGTTTCAAAGATAATACTCCTGAATTACCACCTGAAAGATTAACACGTTTGTTAATTATTTTATTGAGCAATTGATTTTAAAGATTCGTTCCATTCGGTAACATTTCATTTCGCAGCCCGCGATATGGAAACCGGAAATCTAATGAACATCAGAACTGTAATTCTTCAAGTATATATACAATTTCACCAATTTGTTTCGTTATAATTCAAACTGAAATCATAAACAGGTACTTGGATTTCAGATTTCACTCTGCAGTTTTAAAGGTCGTTTATCTAAAAACGGTTATAATTTGACACCGTTAACCGTATGCATTGAATATTTTTAGAACCGGTGGATTTGAATCCGCAACTTGCTGACAAATGCGATCAGATTGCCTCGCCACCTTTTTTTTTTCCCCTGGTGGAAAAGCTTATGGCTACCTCCGTCCGTTGGGCAAGACGAAGGTTATGTGGGACCCCCCCCCCCCCCTTATAGTTGAGGTATACCCGAACTAAAAACCACCACAGCATGTCCCTGATATTTGTATAATCGATAACAGTTTAATGAAATATTCAACAATTTTATAAGTGCCATTTCAGATCATACCCATATTTAGATTGGGATTTCTAAAATAAAAGTGGCCTGTTTCCCGTCTAATAGATATTCATGCATTCTAAATTCATGAAGGTCAAGGCTATTTTACTCCCGGCCTCGATGTGTGACATTGATTTCTGGAATCTAATCATAGTTTTAATGTTTATACATACTGGCTATTATCTTTTTTTTATACACTACAAGTTAGGCCTTGATGGCTATCTCACCTGGTGGTAAGTGATGATGCAGTCTAGGATGGTAGCGGGCTAACCTGTTAGTTATGGTAAACCCACACTCTTAATGGGTTTCTACGCAACATCGCGCCGGAACGCCAAATCGCTTGGCGATACGTCTTTGTCGGTAGGGTGGTAACTCGAGCTGGGAATCGAACCCAGGACATCCAACTTTATATTGCAACAGCGCGCGCACTGCGCCACGAAGGTCGTCAGAAACATCTATATCTCGATAGTTAAATAGGATAAATAATGTATACAATAGTTAAATTTATACTTTTTAGTTTTTATATCACACTCTTTCTGGTGCTGTGAAAACTCTGTGTGTGTGTTTGTGTGTGTTAAAGTTGTTTTGTATTTTTTTTATATATAAGGTAGCTTTTCAAATGTTTTTTTTCCTATGATGATTTCCTATGATTTTTTAAATGCAGGACTTGCCTCAGCACGGTACTGACAGAATGCCAACTTTTTTTTTATAAACCACAAGTTAGCCCTTGACGGCTATCTCACCTGGTGGTAAATGATGATGCTGTCTAGGATGGTAGCGGGCTAACCTGTTAGGAGTATAATAAACCCACACTCCTGATCGGTTTTTACGCGACAACATGCCGGAACGCTAAATCGCTTGGCGACAAGTCTTTGTAGCCACGGCCGAAGCCTCCCACCAGACCAGACTCGAGCCGGGAATCGAACCCAGGACCTCCAAGTTTTTTTAATGTGACCGCGCACGCACTGCGCCACGTATGTCGTCAGAAGTTAAAAGCGTGGTGGGTACTTTAGTATCGAGAACATGACGCTGAGTTCATGAGAGCTGAGAGACCTTTTTATACGCGACACAGCATTCAAAGTTTATTTTGAAGTCTTTACTATTAGTATTAATAATTAGTTACTCTGTTTCAATCTCTTACGTGTTGCATATTTGTAATTGTGTTGTTCTGATAAATAAATATTTTCTATTCTATTGTATACGTACCGATCCGCAGGTCCCCGGTGTCCACCAATAGTAGATGATGTCGGTTGGTATCATCGATACAATGTCTACTTTCCAATATCCACGGGTCAAATAATTTTGGCGCAGCATTGTAGAGTCGCGCACCATCAAACCCTGCTCTAGGTATCCTGAAAAAGACAATCCAGCGTACAAAATGTCAGGAGATTGAAGACAGCGCGAGATTGGATTCGCGACAGTATTGCCATTGTAAAGATCGAACAAAAAACAACATGGTTTTCTTTCGTTATGGCGGCGATAGAATTACACGTGAACTTGTAAGTTGTTGTTGCAAGTTGTCTTGAGATTCAGCGAACGGAAGCCGAGGTTTTGCATTTCATCATCATCATCATGATCAACCCATTGCCGGCTCACTACAGAGCACGAGTCTCCTCTCAATATGAGAAGGGTTCGGCCATAGTCCACCACGGTGGCCATATGTGGATTGGCAGACTTCACACACCTTTGAGAACGTTATGGAGAACTCTCAGGCGTGCAGGTTTCCTCACGATGTTTTCCTTAACCGTTGAAGCAAGTGATATTTTAATTGCTCAAAAACGTTAAAGGTGCGTGCCCGGGTTCGAACCCCCTGCGTCCTGACCACTAGGCTCCCTAATGGCTATAATATGGGGATCTTCAAAGGGCGGATTAACAAATTGCTCAAGGGCCAGCAACGCATTGGCGGTTCCTCTGGTGCTGCAAATGTTCATGGGCGGCGGTAATCACTTACCATCAGGTGACCCGCCTGCTCGTTTGCTCGCTTTGTATATAAAAAAAAAAGGCTACAACAGCTTTTTATTTTGAATTTGGTAGTATTAAAATAAAAATGTAATGTATTTCTTTGAGCCGATAGATATTATAAAATATTAAATGTCAGAAATGTTTTGAATAATGCCTTTGACGCGACATCACGAGCCTGACGCCTCCGCAGGTTTCCACGAGCGACATTGTGCCTACCCAAACGAATCGATCGATATTACCGCTGCTTGTTTTATCCGACATAAAAAGAGATGGTATTTATTGTGGTGGTATCTCGCTTGTCACCATCACGCGCACCGACTAAAGACTTCGCTTAGGTGAGTCTGTCAATCAGTGCTCGGCTGGTCTTATCTGACATTATTTATCCAATAGGCGTGCGAAGAAGAGGCGGCGACAGACACTCGAAAGCGTAAGACACCACCGGTGGTATGCGGGGTCTGAACAAAGCAGAGCAATATGAGCAGAGTTTTACCCGGTGGGCTTTTTAAGTCTTATAATGCAATGGTTAATTACAAATAGATAAAACAATCGCGTGGAATAAAAAACAACAATATATGAATTTATAATTTTAGTTTGACAATACATATTTTGACGGCTATCTCACCTGGTGGTAAGTAAAGATGCAGTCTAGGATGGTAGCGTAGCATAGATCATAATATCGTCTACGCGAGAATTCTAAATCGCTTGGCGACACGTCCTTGTCGGTAGGGTGGTAACTAGCCACTGCCGAAGCCTCCCACCAGACCACACACTTGAGCCGGGAATGGAACCCAAGACCCCCAACTTTACAATGCGACAGCGCACGCACCCATTTAGTAAATGTTTAACCCCCCCAATCTGTCTTAATTATACCGATGGAAGATGGTAGCCTGCAAACTGGCTGCGAGAATAGCTCCATAATATATATATATATATATAGTTAGCATAGCAATACGTCCAGCCGATAACACACACAATCGGGAGTAATATAATTAATTGCAAGTCAGATCGACCGCCCTACAACTCAGAGAAGATTAGTTGCTATTAATTCTAAAACACCTGAAAATATCAATATCGTAACATCGAGCATTATAATAACCGTGAAAATGTAACACTCTTCCGAATAAAACAAATTCATTCAATTCGGTTTATCCTTACTACGACAAACTAAAATGGGTAAACTGAAATATGATCTCATATTTTGCATCGGGAAGTAATAAAATGTTTCGAACCATAATTTCGGTTGCCCGAGTTCAAATTAAGCAATATATATTTCCTGTGACGTCAGATTAGATATAATCTATTCCGTTGAAGCACTTTCGAAGATTAGATTACGTCATTACGTTGGAGGTTTACGCCGCGAGTCAACGCATTACGCAGTCGGTGAGCTGAAATCCATGCCGTATACGGACAATGATTTCCTTCAATCACTATTGTTCCTAATTGAGTTACAGAATTAGAACACATTGTATAATGGTATTATATTGCTGACATTGTCCGATAAAGCCCGGATGTCTCTCCACTGCGAAATCATTTGCATCGATGAATGCTGTCAGTTATAGACAATGCGGACATAAGATTGAATTGCTTCACATATTATATTTCTATGAAGCATTCGTGTGTAATTGTCAGGTCGCCCTGACCTAATCGCTCTTCTCAGAAAGAGGAGACCTAAACATCTATCTACCACACAATCATACGCTACACACCGTCTTCGCCGGCGAAAACGAGGTCCCAGCTATCTTACGTCATCCGGACGTGGGCTCCATCCACGGAATCGGAGACGTGCGGATCACTCACCCCCCCGTTTCGACCTCACAGGAGGCGCCCTTAGACGGACGTTCCCTTAGTTTCTTCGAGCCCTTTAAATTTCCGGACTGTTTTGAGACCCGATAGGGATATTTGGCAACCGATAACCGGGTTAGCACAGCTAATAGACAGTCCGAAAAAAAAATTGTCATTTATATTTCGACGAGGTCTAACAAAGCCTGTCGTTCGGTCTAGCTCCTATGTCCCTCGGCCTCCAGTAGTTTGCCCTGGATACAATCTAGATAGACAGATGAACGCAACGAACGGAAACATGGCCGTGTTATTTCTTGTTAAAGTCCCGGTTTGTCCCTGAAACTTTGAGGTATTAATCAAATACCTTAAACTTTTGACTACCTGTATCATCATAATCTGCGAGCCAAATACCTAAATACCTCCTACCCGTACAGCAAGGAATGCACTGCGACTAAAATGTGCAACAGCGCAACTCATCTGAAGCGGATCTCAAACTATTTACCGCATCGTGCGCTCTTTGCGAACTGGCGGTATCCATCGTAAAGTCTCTGCACTAGAATATGCGATGTAACAGGAATTCATATATTATCCTGGATTCCATATTCGGAGAATGCTAGCGGGATGTTGGTGTACTATAGTCTATGACGTGTTGTTAGGGAGTTGAGAAGGTCACGGCATATTTTCATATCTATGACTGCTCTAACAACGAATAATAAAATTTGATATAGCAAGCAAGATAAATGGCAGAAAAAAAACCTAATGTAAACCTTGGATTAAGATGAACCTAAAACTAAAAACCTAATAATAAATGTCCTATAATAATAAATATATAACGAAGTTTTAAACGAAAGGAGGTGTCTATACCGGAAGCGTGTTCTCTGATATTAAATTCGCACTGGGGTTAATGTATTGGTGATTTCGCTCGATCTTAATAATATTGATACAATGTACATAATCATATTCCAACTTGGTACGGATTACTTATCCTTAGACGCCGCCGAGGTGACGCGGTCCACCCATCAGTTTACAATTCTAAATCTTTGTACGAGGAGAGACTGTGCAATACCGATATACTCGACTCGATAATTACTCATGTCCGTATTATTCGACTTTTACATTTGTCAACAGCTATTGCTTGCATACGATACGTAGTCTAATAGATAGATTCTGGCAGAGCTTCTTTCAAAAGCTCGCCAAACGGCGCGGTTACGCCGTGGCAACCAATAGGCTTAGCACAGCTAATAGACAGTCCGAAAAAAACGACTGTGAGTTGAGGCCGTACCGCGACTAAGCTTTAGTTTTAATTAGGCGAGTCTAGTTATCACTATCACTAATAGAAATAATGAAAAATGTGAACGATCCACAGATGCCTGTAATAGGTTTACATGAATAAAGCTATTTTTGATTTGATTTGATTTGATTTAAATCCGCCCGCGACTTTTGACGCCGTATCTATTCGACTCAAACGGGTCGAAGTCAGACTAGTACGGATCTTAATCGAATCGTTTAAGCAGGTATTAACTAACAGCCAGGGATAGCTCGGAGAACCGATGGACGTTGGGGTCCCAAGGTGCTGGAATGGCGACCCCGCACCGGTAAACGTAGCGTTGGTCGACCCCCAACTAGGTGGACAGACGACATCAGACGAGTCGCAGGGAGCCGCTGGAAGCAAGCGGCCCAAGACCGTGAGCATTGGAACTCCCTACAGAAGAGCTACGTCCAGCAGTGGACGTCAATCGGTTGATAATGATGATGATGAACTAACAGCAGGCATTCGTGGGGACTGTAGAAATTGCAATACAAGTAATGCTCCGTCGGAACGGACTATCCGACCAACGTGCAACTCCCCGAAGCGTTTGGCGTCTCGGGCGTCGGGGAAGACAAATCCTAGAGGAGTCTACTGCGGAGCGCGCCGCTCGTCGGCCCGGCGCGCCCTGCCCATCAAATTTAGCTAACGCGTCGACAAACAGTGGCCGAGCCTGTCCACTTCGATTGCGCCGCAGACCCATTGCGCCACTGATCGGGGTCGGCTCGTGTGCTGGTCCAGGTGACGAGTTCGGTTTCTGTGTGGCATTGATACCCCAGCCAGTATATTTATGATTTCATTTACCCAGCTAAGTTTGTTGTGGGCTTCTTCTTAGACCGGGGCGCGTTTGGAACCCTCATAGCTTTAGTTTTAAGTTTACGAATGTAGTTATCACCATTAAATCACTACTATGTAAAAGCGCCTTTTAAAGGACTAGAATTTGAATTTGAATTTGATTTGCTGAACAACCAAACAAGGACACTTAATATATATTCTATGGGTCAACCTCCAGACCTTTTTTTTTTTTTTATCCACTACAAGTTAGCCCTTGACGGCAATCTCACCTGATGGTAAGTGATGATGCAGTCTAAGATGGTAGCGGGCTAACCTGTTAGGGGTATGGTAAAGTCATACTCCTAATTGGTTTCTACACGACATCGTGCCGGAACGCTAAATCGCTTGGCAACACCCCTTTGTCGGACCAGACCAGACTCGAGCCGGGAATCGAACCCAGGACCTCCAACTTTATAATGCAACAGCGCGCGCGCTGCGCCACAGAGGTCGTCAAGACCTGCGAGGCCTGAGCTGATCCGCGCTACTGTTGTAAAACTGATTTGTTGTTTAACAATTAGTGCTCACGGAGCCATTTTATGAGGGAGAGGGCTGGCTGTCCTTATCACAGAGTGACAAAATCTAGCAAGGACAGCCTTTACTGATCCTAATTATAGAAGTGTTTATGCATTTATTGTAATTAGGTATGTATTTATGATTATGAAATTAATAATCTATTATAATCAGTATATATTAGCTCTCACGCCCGTGTGCAAAATAAATATATATAAAAAACCAAAAGAGATATAATAAACTTAAATAGATAAAAATAAATAAACCTACATATACATTACATAGATACATATTTGCACCGGGCGGAGGATTATACCCCGGCAGGGGAGACCAAACGGCCGGGGGTCAGGCCGACAGGTTGAGAAACCGGCGGACTATCCTAGCCGAGTCCAGCAAGACCGCTTTTTGCATCCTGGCTGCGAGCGAACTGCCACGGAACCCCAGTCGCCTCAGATGGTGAGCGAGACTGACTGGGATCAACCCATTCGCAGATATTACGATTGGGATGGTTTCAGCAGACTGCACATGCCACATGTCGGAAACCTCGTGAGCCAGATCGAGATACTTACGCTTTTTCTCCGTCTCAGCTCTCACGAGGTTTTCGTCATATGGAATAATGATGTCCACCAAAAACACCCTCGACTGTGCCCGGTCCACCAACACGATGTCAGGCTTATTCGCGAGAATAGTCCTGTCCGTGATAATGGACCGGTCCCAATAGAGCCGGACTCCGTCGCGCTCGAGTACCGGTACCGGTGTGTACTGGTAATAGGGCAACCTCTCATCCAGGAGACCGAACTTCAGAGCAAGCTCTTGGTGAAGGATTTTGGCTGCTTGGTTGTGTCTGTGCAAATACTCAGTGTTGGCAAGCGCAGAACATCCCGAAAGCACATGTCTGAGTGACTCGCCGGGATGGCGACAGGCTCGACAGATGTCGTGAGTGCCATCCTTCAGAATATACTCTATTATAATTATTATTATTAAATTATTAAATTTTTGAACCAAACTAATTTACATATATGTAACTTAAATTTTATTATTAAAAGTATGCGTTTTTACATGACTAGAATCTCTCATTGCAGCGCATCGGTTGCTGTGTCCACCGCTTCGTTGCAGAGGTACGACATCGATCCCCTTTGGTCCCTTAACAAGTTTTAATTTAAAGTAAGCCCTTGATGGCAATCTCACCTCGGGAGCTAACCTGTTAGGAGTATGGTTCGCGACATCGTGCCGGAACACTACATCGCTTTTTGGTAACTAATCGCGCGCGCATTTGTAACACAGGAAATCTAGTATTTTACGAACATTCGCTAGGACCAATGATTAAGGTATTGAAAATTAACGCTAGAACAAGGTTAAAAGTGATGGTAGAAATAAATTGGTAATGGTTATTATTAGGGCAGAATCAAATGTGAACATTCGCCTCGTAAGTCGCTTTTCCCATCAATATAACGTGATACTTATTTATCTAAGCATGCAGTAGGTAATTCAACTAATAAGATTCATTACAATTTCTTAAGGTATGGCCACACCAACGCGTTCGGCCTGCGTCCGCGTCTACGTGCGTCTTGATAGAGATCAATCGCGCTAAATCCTGTGACGTCTTGAGGCGCATGCGTCGATGTGACCGTACCATTACGCAAAAGCGCTTTGCACAATTCGCAGCGCACGTACTTTACCGTACTTTATCGGAAAGAGATTTGCTCGCAATCCTAGTGTCGCTGCGGATGTGAGCAGCGTCTAAGTTACACGGCAATAATTTTGCTTCATTGAGTCCTAAAGATAGGCCTCAGTGAAGCAACTTTACTGCCGTTTAACTTTGACTTGTTCATTATTAACAACATTTTATCTGCGCGTATGTGCCACCGTCTGTCACCTCCGTAGATAAATGAATAAAAATGCTCCGCCGTTTTAAACGAGCAGGGCGACAGTAGGTGCGGGCGATTTTTTTTTAACTTTATTGCACAAAAAAATGTACATAAGGCGAACTCAATGCTAAAAGCCTTCTCCACCAGTCAACCTTGGATCATGGTGAAACAACCATGGTAGCCAAAAAAAAAACATATATATATATATAAGCGATTCAGCGAATTCTTCTGGTTTATCAACAGATTACATCAAATGCAATTAGCCATTTCAGTTATTATCTAATGCGACTGCGAATCCGCGAGTCACTCTGACGGCGCAAACAAACGACATTATTCTGGGACGATTCTCACAAACGCATAACACGCAGCGTGTGGCCACGGATCGTGCTCACTTATCTGCTAGCATCCTTATTCACTGTGCATTCTATTAGGAATAGCGGTATATTAACGCAGTGAGACGTCAAATTTGAAATTTCCTCACACAACAACTGTCAAACTTGACTTCTCTTTATAAAAGGACTGTCAAGATAAATTGCAGACACAATTTAGATTTTTAATGTGGCTGAAGCAGCTTGATCGGTATACGCAAATTAAAAAGGTTCAGTGTCGCACAGCTCGGTCACTGCTTCCGCACAGTGTGGGAATACTACGTGACTACATACATTTTGCCAATGTGACATTCAGCCATTGAAATCTTGAGTCAGGTCAAAATTATCCTATAAGAAGATAAACAACATACAAGTATAATTTGCTATATTCCGCTTACAACCGGGAGAATTGTATAAAAGTAAAGTGTACTTTTCGCGCTTGTGAAGTCAACATCTCCTGAGGATGATCCGGTGTCGGGTCGAAACGTGCGTAGAGGGTCTAGTGGAAGATTTTGTGTGGTGTTGTATTATACAAATCTCCCGGTTGTCGGCGGAATATAGCAAATTATACTTGCTGTTTGTTGTTTATCATAGACTTCCGTAAAGTAACGCCTGCTTCTATTCATTACCTATAAGAAGAAACTGACGTGAGGGATGTTGCATTGCGAGGGTGAGCCTGCCTGTACGATGTGAAGATTTGACGGTGCACCATATTACAGTTTGTACGTAAAGCGGTAGCCGAAAGGGCATTTCAGGATCCGTATGTTATGCGGTTTACCTTCATGCATGTGCACCAGCATGTCGATCAGGTAGATGGCGTCGCAGATGTAGTCCAGGTAGTACCAGCTGATCAAGTCGTTCAGGGCCCAGAACACGCCGCGCGCGATCACGAACAGCACGTTGTACAGCACCGCCATCGACACCAAGGCCAGCCACTGCGGACATAGCCACAATTAACACCCGCACCAGCCGCGTGTCACCAGCCGCCTAGCACTCCCCATTATGATACTTGTTACATGCAGCAATTGAGAAACTATTTGTAATTTTTTTTTTATCCACTACAAGTTAGCCTTTGACGGCAATCTCACCTGATGGGAAGTGATGATGCAGTCTAAGATGGTAGCGGGCTAACCTGTTAGGGGTATGGAAAACCTATACTCCTAATTGGTTTCTACACGACATCGTGCCGGAACGCTAAATCGCTTTGCGACACGCCTTTGTCGGTACGGTGGTAACTAGCCACGGCCGCAGCCTCCCACCAGACCAGACTCGAGCCGGGAATCGAACCCAGGACCTCCAACTTTATAAAGCAACGTCGTCAAAATAATACATACTTAATGTATTTTTTTTTTATACAAAAATACTGAATTCCCGGTTTTATGAGCTGGTTTAGTATTACTTGAGTAATTTGCTAAGTAGCGGAGACGGATGGATTGGATGCAATCTTGATTGAACAATCTTGATTTGAACGGCTCACAGAACGGCAGCTGTGAATAATCCAATCGCAATCCGAGTAATAGTAACTATACGGTATATTAAGTATGTAGTAGACAGCCTACATTATGCTAAGACGTAAGGAAATTGTTTCGCGATATTGATACCACGTTGCTCGAAGTGACTTATCATGCACATGTGATAATATTCTGTTCATCGTCATCATGATCAACCCATTACCGGCTCACTACAGAGCACGAGTCTCCTCTCAATATGAGAGGGGTATGGCCATAGTCCACCACGCTGGCCATGTGCGGATTGGCAGACTTCACACGCCTTTGAAAACATTATGGAGAACTCTCAGGGCATGCAGGTTTCCTCACGATGTTTTCCTTCACCAAGTTGAAGCAAGTGATATTTTAATTGTTTTAAAAACGCACATAACCTCGAAAAGTTAGAGGTGCGTGCCAGGATTCGAACCACCGACCTCTGATTAGGAGGCTGACGCCCTAACCACTGGGCTATCACCGCTTCAATATTCTGTTAATTGCCAAGAAAAGGCCAGACAAGGTGCGCTCTGCCATAGCACGTTGCAAGCCGATTAGGTTGTTGATCATTGAACAAGAACCTGATGTGTTGTTAACTCTTTGGTAGTCGGCGTAGACTGTGGAGCTCTAGGAAGCACACCAAAAATAATCTACCACGTGTGTTTTTGCTCGACCTTAGGAGTAATCCAATGAATTTATTTTTCCCCTTGTGAGTCGTTCAATACATCACCGACCATGTGCTTCCGCTGAGCAATGGTGCAGAAACTCTAGAGATGAGCCTGGACGATAAATAAAATGCACGAAAGTGTCTCACGTAGTAGTGGCGCCGAAGCGTGGCGTCGAAGGCCAGCGGCAGGCCGCACCACACCGTAGCGCTGCTCCAACGGTACATCGGCTCCTGCGGGTCGTCCACGGATTCTGGTGTGAACTTGTCCATGAAGCCATCGGGCGAGTTGGTACTGCCAGCGCGCGAATATCTCGCCACAAGGTTTCTTTTCAGTTTTGCGTATTGCCGTCCGATCCAGGACCGGCCTTGTTCCGCGTCTTGCACGTTCCCATCGACCTGCCGGAAAAATGCAATATAGTTTATTGTTCGAGTAATTTTTGCAAGAGAACATTTTTTTATTTTTCTTATAAATACAACACTAATGCAATACAACACTACGCATTATATAATCGCATTTTATAAGGCCTTTGTATTAATCGAGGATATAAACCATTCAAAATTACACCCCAATCAGGTCTAGAGTTCCGGCGTGAAGGAGTAACAAACACGCATACAAACTTTCACTTCTGTAATATTTGTAAGTGGCATGTGAGATGGTGATAACAAAAATAAAATTTATCTGGCTAAGTTTGTTGTGGGCTTCTTCTTAGACCGGGGCGCGTTTGGAACCCTCATAGCTTTAGTTTTAAGTTTACGAATGTAGTTATAACCATCAAATCACTACTATGTAAATTATTGACGCGTCAAAAGCGCCTTTTAAAGGACTATTTGAATAAAGATTATTTTGAATTTGAATTTGAATTTATTATAGTGTGGTTATGATTAGCCTTAATAATTATATGAATAACTCTGAACTGTTGAGCCAAATATCCTTCAAAGTCCCCTCTCGTATGCCACGGTATCCAACAACACTTTTTGTCCATCGAATTTACAGAACAAATCTCGGACGTCATTCCCTCATACCTAGGTTAAGCAGATTATATAAGGAATTTACAGCTAGGGACATGCCCATTAATTTTTTCTGTAATAAATTGGGAAAATTTAAAATAAAACATTTTCAAATCACTTCATCCTCAAGTTAAAGATGGTAAGCACTAATATTATACCTTTCTGTTGTGTTTTATTAGTCATTTTTAATTTTAATTTTGATTTAGATTTTAAATTTAATATTGATTTTAATTTTAATTTTTTTTTGCCTCTATGTTCCTTACTAACTTGTTCATTTTGTATACTTTTAGTTAAGTTCCTTCGCACGACTTATCCGTCTAAATTTGATGCTGTAGCCTCCTATAAGTGGTATTATATGTTGACTTAGCACCTTAGGCCGAAATTATGTACAAAAATAATATGTATAATTCTGTTGGTGGTTCTAATAAAATAAATAAATATCCTGAATCCACAGAGAATGAAGATCAGATGATAAGTTAGCATTCGATAGTAGTGTGAGGTGTTATTTGTCCACGGGATGTTCGTGAACGTCTTGAATTGCTTACTTCCGACCGGTCAATGGCAACTTCTTTTAACAGATTATTGAGTGGCATGGGTTGAATGCATGTCCAATGCAATTCATCATGATCAACCCATTACCGGCTCACTACAGAGCACGGGTCTCCTCTCAATATGAGAAGGGTTTGGCCATAGCCCACCCCGCTGGCCATGTGCGGATTGGCAGACTTCACACGCATTTGAGAACATTATGGAGGACTCTCAGGCGTGCAGGTTTCCTCACGATGTTTTCCTTCACCGTTGAAGCAAGTGATATTTTAATATTTTAAAAACGCACATAACTCCGAAAAGTTAGAGGTGCGTGCCCGGATTCGAACCGCCGACCTCTGATTAGGAGGCTGACGCTCTAACCACTAGGCTATCACCGCTTCTTGAATGCAATTACTACTTAGTATAATGTATAACAACGTTGTGATATGTTCGTTCCGAACATTTAAAAGCAAGTTTAATTAGTCGCTTGTTCGCAAATGATATCGCGAGGCCGCGGGGCTGGACAAAGGGCTGGTAAAACTGCAATCAACCTTTAAAAACGACACAATTCGATGGATACGATTTAATTACGTATCGTGTTTTCACACGAAGCAACATTTGCAATTGCAAATTGAATATGAATACTTTTGTAAATAAAAATGGCATCCGAGCGATACAGAAAATCAGTTGTAAAATTTATATCAGAAAATTAAAGGGACTTTTAACTGGTTGATAACGATTGTATAGACTACTTAACTAAGTACCTAACGCCGATGGATCGCTGAACAACCTTGTTTTAGTCCTGAAGTTGACATTTATTCAATAAGTAAGCGTAAATTTTTTGCTCTAGGGCCTTGAAATAAAGCCATAACAGATTAATAGCTTTTGATCCTAATTATAATCGTTTTGTGAGTGGCTCGTGTCTGTCTTTGAATCTGTTATTTTTTTAGTTTCAAATTATAAAGACACGCCTGTACCTCGGGATAAAATATCCTGTAGCACGTTTCAGTAAAAAGCATTGTGCCGAGGCAGCTATTTTTTTTTTCGGACTGTCTATTAGCTGTGCTAACCCTATTGGTTGCCACAGCGTAACCAGGCTGTGGCAACCAACAGGGTTCGGAAAGAAGCTCTGCCAGAAGAAATTTTTAGCCCTAGGGCTCGAAAAAACTAAGGGAACGTCTGCCTAAGGGCTCCTCTGTGAGGCCGAACCTCAGGGTGACGTTTGGGATAACGTGGGGTCGGACGGTGAGCGGTCCATACATCTCCGAGGCCGTGGAAGGAGCCCACGTCCGGATGACATAAGATAGCGGGGACCTCGTCTTCGCTGGCGAAGACTGTGTATAGCGTATGATTGTGTGGTACGAATAGGTGGTACGAGTATGTTGTCAGTAGTCATCTGATCGTCAGGATCATGAAGGTTATGTTTAGGTTTCTTCTTTGGGAGAGGAGCACTTAGGTCAGGGGAGTCGGATTGACAGGCATAGCTACATGTGCAATAGAACTTAGTTGTTACAGACATAGGTAAATGTACTGTAATGCTACATAATATAATAAAACTGCGAATGTTTTATTTCCTTTTCTACACTCCTGAACAGAAATGTTGGACACATAATCTAGTTGAACAATAAAGCAAAACAGAGAGTTGAGGTAACTAAACAATTACGCGTCGCTAACAAGTGTAACTGTGAACAAACTGACAGAGTGAACTTTGTGACACGTTCCAACTTATAACGATCGCGAATTATTTCTACTGGGTGACCAAAACCAATTTAAAATAAATACGGGAGTATACTTACTCGTATACTCGCTCATACAATTATTAATGAGGCCACCAACAACGCAATAGTACTCGCAAACCGTAAACTGGGCGAAATACTTCAGCGGTAGCTTTTGAATAACCCTATTGTGTATGTGTACCTACGGGCGAGGCTTCCGCGCGAGCTTTTACGGCTCCCATAAAAGTATAAGCTATTTAACTAGCCATCGGACAATCATGAAATAATGCAACCACATTAAACGACATGCCATTTTACGATTGTCGGCCTTATTTGGCTTGTCGGCTGAATGGCCTAGCCGCTAATAGTTCGGCGTGCACAGGACACAAGCTGAAAGCTGGACGGTTTACTGACATTGGTCATCATCATCATGATCAACCCATTACCGGCTCACTACAGAGCACATGTTATATGAGAAGGGTTTGGCCATAGTCCACCACGCTGGCCATGTGCGGATTGCTTCACACGCCTTTGAGAACATTATGGAGAACTCTCAAGCGTGCAGGTTTCCTCACGATGTTTTCCTTCACCGTTGAAGCAAGTGATATTTTAATTGTTTAAAAACGCACATAACTCCGAAAAGTTAGAGGTGCGTGCCCGGATTCGAACCGCCGACCTCTGATTAGGAGGCTGACGCCCTAACCACTAGGCTATCACCGCTTCGCTGATATTGGTAAACTTTGCCAATTCTCTTGTTCATATCTCGCAGAGTGAACGAGCTATGGGCACCACTAACACCGAATAGCGCCGGAGTTCACGAACGAACCTCGCCGAATAATACTTAATACTGGGGGCATGGGTTTAAGTCAAGGTAGGCAAGTAACACTTTAACAAACAAACACGAAATCCGCTTCGTTCGCTAATACTCTACGCTTTACTAAATAACCACAGAGATCAAACTCCAGCCGCTTACTTTAAAATTCAGTATAAGTTTCAATGTGATGCCTCAAGTTGTTACTGAGTGAAAGGATCTTTTACAGTAGACGCCACGATTCCTGTCAATACATCCGATTTATAACTTTTATACTATCTGCACACCAACACAGTAGCCTTAGTTCCCGTTGAAGTCTTTTGTTGCATCTCTTTTTGTTATGTCTTTTCTCACCCGTATATCTTACCTCGATGACATATTTATTTCGGTGCGACATATTTAAAATGAAGAGTCAAAGCGCAAGGTCCACCCATTCAAATATGTGGTCCTCGAGCTTGTTGCACGAACAAACGGACCAGCGGAGATAGTGGGGAATGACACGAGTCATATCCTGAGAAACCCCATTACAACAATAATTACCTAGCCTAATAGACGAAGACATTTTCAATGAAGACACATCTCATCATAACAATGACATAAAGATCACTAGTCTGCTCTCATTTGAGTGAAAAAACAGACAGGCAAACTGTAAAAAAATCATTCCTTCAAGATAAAAGGCATTTCCAATAACGCATTCTTTCAACAAAGCAACTGGTTGATGTATCAGGCAGACGAATAATAATTTCATCGAGAAATTCCCTGCCCCTGGAACTTTAGCTTCCCCTCGCTGAGATTTTGAGAATTTCACTTGCATTCCAGAGCAGAGCAAAACGACTTGCATACGCTAATAACATGCCACGAAACAGTTACCTTACAGAGCATTATGCTTCGTATTCCTCGATATCAATATATTGGTATTTATTTATCAATGCAAACCACACATGACCCCGTGCCGCAACCATTGATAATACAATAGTGCCTTTGTGCCAAACTAAATAGAAAATATTTCTCGCATACAAATTAAATTCCGTTAGCATTAAAATTTTAAACAAACATGATAGTTCATGTTTCAGAGTCACGACTCAGTTTTCTTTGAAAAATATTACGTCCTCTTCGTCAGAAGGAGGAGTAATAAGACCGGTGTCCTAGCGAATTCCTCATAAAGCTTGTAATTTGACAGTACCCATTTCATAGCAGTGCGTTTCTTATTTTGTGCCACTTTTTCACTGACGATTTCTCTGGTTCAGTAATAAACGCTGTTATCTCATGACTTGGAGGTTCTGGATTGAAATCTTGGCAGGAACAGTTTGGGAATTGTTGAGTTAACACAACATATTTGAAAACAGGAGGAGTCACTTGTGTGTACTTGGTGTCGTCTGGGATTTGTCCAAGGCGTCCTATTGTGTTCAATATGAAATATTGGTCAGAAAACTACACCACTATCGAATTAAGTGTATAACTATAGATTTTTTACCGGAAAGTGGTCTAATGGTTCACTTGTGAAAATATGAGTCCCGCAGGGATCTGTCTTAGGACCTTTTCTGTTCCTCATTTACATTATGTTTATGTCCTGCCATACTTTGCTAAGGACAGTCATGGAATAGTATTGTTTGCTGATGATACCCTTATGTTTAAAATGAAGCGACATGAAACAGCTTTTACGATGTAAAAAACTATGTCGCTAAAGTTCTGCTGCATACACATGCTACTCCTACGTATATGTATACCTCAGTTTTTACACGCAGCAACTTGTCAAACCCCATTTTCATTCAAATCATGCGAAAGTTATTTTTGTTGTGTTTGCGAAAGTAAAAGACTTTTGCAACGTGAGCGCGTGCATGTATTCGACATATAGAAATGTAATAGGATATAATCATTAGTATATTAACTCAAAAATAGCAAAAGGACGTAAAACAGATCTCGGCCGATTTTCAGGTAAATTAAAGTGATTTATTGTGTCTCCGAGTTGATATTGAGGAACTGAGTCAGGAGAAGTTTGTTACAAGTGGGTCCTTTCTCACAGAACTCTGAACAAAATTCTGCATATAAATCCTTAGACATTTAAAAACAACCGTAAATAATTGACAGTCCACTCATAAAAACATCGAAGTACAAAAAGGGACTGACTGGTACATTTCTGAAGTCCAAACAGTTTTATCTAGCAAGTATGTATCTAAGGTTTTTTTGTATTTTAAACTGGATTTAACATGCACGATATCAGTTAATACGTTTTTTTTAAATTGACAGTGAAATGTTTAGCATGTGATTTAGTAAATAACATAACAATAAAATATTTCTTCGATCTCCATACTACTACTTAACCTTATTGTCTATTTAACTCTATAAGTAAAACATTTGGACAATCTTAATGAGAAGGTTTATGTCATCAGTATTATTTTGCCCAAATTTATTATTAGATAAAATTATCGTACAAAATTATCGTATATCTTTTACATATATTATATACACGTGGGACAAAACTCCTCAGTGAACAATAACAAGCCCCTCGCTTAAGGCGTAACCTTGGAGATGTATTGCAGATGTCTCTCAATGAGTTCAAAGATTTAATAAAACGTAAGCTTATCGACAAATCCTATTTTGATATTAAGGATTACGCGTACGATAAATATGCTTGGATTTGAAATGATATAAATTCATAGCCAATTCTAATTTAGCGACAATGTGAGGTAGCAAAAAATTGTAAGTTTTGTTTGCTGTGGGCTCCTTCGTAGACCTGGGCACGTTTGAGTAACCGAACCGAATGTAGTTATAACCAGTTCACTAAATTAAATTAAATGGAAAGTATATTAGCTGAATGGGCGCTTTGAGATGTCTGTATAGGGTTCACATGAATAAAACAATTTTAACTGATTGATTGAGTTATGTTCAATTACTTGTGTCACGTGAGTGCGAAGGTGAAGGCATTACATATAAATGGCAGGAAGTTTAATGGATAACTTTCTACATACAAGTCAACTAGATTTCAACCCTTGATTTATTGATTATTATTAGATACTCGTTTGTAATGATAGTTACTTGTTCTGTTCTTTTTAATTCGTAACCCATCCATTTACTGACTTAAACAATAAACAGCAAGTATAATTTGCTATATTCCGCCGACAACCGGGAGATTAATATAGTACAACACCACACAAAATACTCCACTAGAACCTCTACGCACGTTTCGACCCGACACCGGATCATCCTCAGGAGATGTTGACTTCACAAGCGCGAAAAGCAAAGTACTTTGCTCCCGGTTGTCGGCGGAATATAGCAAATTATACTTGCTGTTTATTGTTTATCATGGACTTCCGCAAAGTAACGCCTGCTTCTATTCATTATTTACTGACTTGTTTCAACGATACTTTTTCCCTCAGATTTTTTTAAACCTTTATCTCGCGTGCAGCGTACAACATATTACTGCGTCGTTTCTATAGTGGATCATTATTAGACTATATATAAAGAGATTCTGGGTTGGTTTCCTAGATTGGCATCGGATTGAGAAATTCTCATTTTGCGGACTAGTGAGCGAGCGTTGCCAGTCAGGCGACGAGAAGAAGCATCGCTGGGTTTTAGTGGGTGTTCTGGTCATTATTCTGGCCGGATTTTTGTCCGTCATGTCATGATATTGCAACACCGCAGATAGATATTACCACTAAAGTTAGAAAATAATTATTGTTTAAGACCGCCTTCCTACGTTGGGTCTGAGCTCGCAGACAGGCAATTTTGACGACCTCCGTGGCGCTTTGCGTTGCGTTGGCGTGCGCTGTACCATTATAAAGTTGGAGGTTCTGGGTTCGATTCCCGGCTCGAGTCTGATCTATGGCTAGTTACCAACCTACCGCCAAAGGCGTGTCAAGCGATTTAGCGTTCCGGCACGATGTCGCGTTTAAACCAATTAGGAGCGTGGGTTTACCATACTCCTAACAGGTTAGCCCGCTACCATCCTAGACAGCATCATCACTTACCACCAGCTGAGATAGCCGTTAAGGGCTACCTTGCAGTGTATAAAAAAAACAGAAATTGAATACATAAAAGAATGAATTGGGTAAAATTTTATTAATTCAGTTTTAATTTGAAGTGACCCACACTATCGACTCCTCGTCGTTGCTTATACCAATCATCATCATCATCATGAACAACCCATTACCGGCTCACTACAGAGCACGGGTCTCCTCTCAATATGAGAAGGGTTTGGCCATAGTCCAACACGCTGGCCATGTGCGGATTAGCAGACTTCACACGCCTTTGAGGACATTATGGAGAACTCTCAGGCGTGCAGGTTTCCTCACGATGTTTTCCTTCACCGTTGAAGTGATATTATAATTTTTTTAAAATGCACATAACTCCGAAAAGTTAGGGGTGCCCGGATTCGAACCGCCGACCTCTGATTAGGAGGCTGACGCCCTAACTACTAGGCTATCACCGTATTTACCAGTAGCTTTAACAATTATAGCTTCAACACCATCAAAATAGCCAAGGCTCAATCCTCGAGGCGAGAGTTACTTTCGTACCCGCTCGCTATTCGAGTACCGAGCGGAATTAATGTAATTCGCCTTGTTTCAAAGCGAAGTCCGCTCATACTTGAGGCAAGCGCTTCGAGCGGAACGCTAGCCGAATAACATCGATCAGAACAGTACGTACAACTTAAAATTGAGGTAATGCGTTTTAACTAGTTCACTTATCTAATGGTTATCGTGTCCGACTACGAATCGGTGTGTGTAGGTTTTTTTTAACACACTACAAGTTAGCCCTTGACGGCTATCTCACCTGGTTGTAAGTGATGATGCAGTCTAGGATAGAAACGGGCTAACTTGTTAGGGGGGGAGGGGGGGGTATGGTAAGCCCTCACAGCTAATTGGTTTCTACGCGACATCGTGCCGGAACGGTAAATCGCTTGGCGACACGTCGTGTAGGGTGGTAACTAGCTACGGTCGAAGCCTCTAAGACTAGACTCTAGGCGGGAATCGAATCGAAGACCTCTAACTTTATAATGCGGTAGCGCACTCACTGCGCCACGGAGGTCTTCGTTTTGATCGCGGGTCGAGGGTTTCATCCAGCGATTGGCTCGGAGTTAAACAATGGTGTCATACTCGAGCTTGGAGCACGTTGAGCCGTTACTAGTGGTTTAAATCGATAAAGCGTAGAGGCGTTTTGATATTAAGCATGTACTACGTAATGAAGAGATCCGTAGAAGGACCAGAGTTACCGACATAGCTCAGCGAGTTGCGAAGTTAAAGTGGCAATGGGCGGGGCACATAGCTCGGAGAACCGATGGACGTTGGGGTCCCTAGGTGCTGGAATGGCGACCCCGCACCGGTAAACGTAGCGTTGGTCGACCTCCAACAAGGTAGACAGACGACATCAGACGAGTCGCAGGGAGCCGCTGGGTACAAGCGGCCCAAGACCGTGGCCATTGGAACTCCGTACAAAAGACCTATGTCCAGCAGTGGACGTCAATTGGTTGAAATGATGATGATGATGTACTACGAGTAACTCTACAGCTCTAAATAAGCGAGTGTCTTCTCTTCTATCATAAAAACTCGTTTTGAACAAGTGGAACGCCGCTGTCCATTGGTTTATTGATTATTATTGGATAAACAATAAACAAAAAGTATAATTTGCTATATTCCGCCGACAACCGGGAGATTAGTATAGTATATGTCATGGACACCACACAAAATCCTCCACTAGAACCTCTACGCACGTTTCGACCCGACACCGGATCATCCTCAGGAGATGTTGACTTCACAAGCCTTTCGCGCTTGTGAGTGTTACGTGCGATGACTGACTGACTGACTGACTGAATATCTACAATATGTTGAGAAAATAAACAACAAACAGCAAGTATAATTTGCTATATTCCGCCGACAACCGGGAACCTCAGTTCTAATAGAAGATTTTGTGTGGTGTTATACTATACTAATCTCCCGGTTATCGGCGGAATATAGCAAATTATACTTTTTGTTTATTGTTTGTCATGGACTTCCGCAAAGTAACGCCTGCTTCTATTCATTATTATTGGATACTCATTTGTAATGATAGGTTCTTCTTCTGTTCTTTATAATTCGTAAGCCATCCATTTACTTTACCATGAACAAGTGGAACGCCGCCGTCAGTAGATGCGTATCATCAAGGTCGGTCGACCTCGTAATGAGACCCATAAAAATTCGTCCCACGGTACCATTTAAAAATAGCTTCCTGCGACGCGGTTGCGGGATACAGTTTTCCTTGTACACTAACCTCCAGTCTCGAAAACTGAGCACTGATGGCCACCAACCCGCATTGCAGCAGCGTTGCGGGTGTACCCTCTATCATTGACGATAATCACTGATTCATTCCGCGTAAATAAAAGATTTTTTTTTTTATCCACTACAAGTGAGCCCTTGACGGCAATCTCATTTGATGGTAAGTGATGATGCAGCCTAAGATGGTAGCGGGCTAACCTGTTAGGGGTATGGTAAAGCCATACTCCTAATTGGTTTCTACACGACATCGTGCCGGAACGCTAAATCGCTTGGCGACACGTCTTTGTCGGTAGGGTGGTAACTAGCCACGGCCGCAGCCTCCCACCAGACCAGACTCGAGCCGGGAATCGAACCCAGGACCTCCAACTTTATAATGCAACAGCGCGCGCGCTGCGTCACGGAGGTCGTCAAACTAACTTTACTTAATTATTCTCCTAGTCCTTATTATTGGTGCAGTCAACAAAATGAATTATTGCAATATCGTGAAAACTAGTTCTAAATTACTCCGATATGATTTCATTAATGGAGTTATTGCGGTGAAATGATGTTTTATTACACATTGTAGTTGCAGAATGTGAGCAATGATATGTTAATTAACTGTTGCCTATGTCCAAACTGGATGGCCAAAACATTCTTTAGTGACCGTTAGGTAAATGAATGTTTTGTGTTCATTTTTGAGGTAAACGCTTTTCACCGCTGTACATTATTACAAAGCTATTTGGGATGTGGGTACCATGCCAATGGGATAAGTAAAACTAATGTTTTATTACGTACGACGTAGAAATTTGAGGCCACATATATAACCTCAAATGTTATAATTTACATTTGAGGTTATAAATGTGGCCTGAAATTTCTACGCCACTAGATCTTGGATTATCGATCATTATTTTTAGGTTCCTTTTATAATAAAAATTAAGTAAGTAGACTATTCGTGACACATTTTATAATTGTTGAATGTTAATCAGTTCGCACCTCTAACTTTTCGGAGTTATGTGCGTTTTTAAGCAATTAAAATATCACTTGCTTCAACGGTGAAGGAAAACATCGTGAGGAAACCTGCACGCCTGAGAGTTCTCCATAATGTTCTCAAAGGCGTGTGAAGTTCGCTAATCCGCACATGGCCAGCGTGGTGGACTATGGCCAAACCCTTCTCATATTGAGAGGAGACCCGTGCTCTGTAGTGAGCCGATAATGGGTTGAACATGATGATGATGATGATGAATCAGTTTGCTTACGCACAATTTCGGCTGACGGTATTACCTCTACGATCTTCGCAGCAGGTTCTCGTGCGACCTTACAGTGAGACTTCCATGGAAATCGATTCAAACATTCCAAAGAAATATATAATATAAAAGCTATTCAAACACAAAAAAGTGTTCGACACTTTGCCAGACAACCTTTAATGAGACCAAAGTCGGCGCCAGGAATCAGAGGAGCCAATTAAAATCAATACAATTATTTGTATATATTTTCAATATACAGATAGATTGATCGATTTCATATGAGAGACTGCCACAGCGTCCTACTTATTTTACGATGGCTAGTTACCACCCGATAAACCTCCGAAAAACCTCCGTGGTGCAGCGTATGTCGAATTATAAAGTTGGAGGTCCTGAGTTCGATTCCCAGTTCATGTCTGGTTTGGTGGGCGGCTCCCGCCGTAGCTAGTCACCACACTACCGACAAAGACATGTCGCCAAACGATTAAGCGTTCCGGCACGATTTCGCGTAGAAATCAATTAAGAGCGTGGGTTTACCATACTCCTAACAGGTTAGCCCGCTACCATCCTTTTTTTTTTTGTTTTTGTCGTGGTGGAAAAGCTTTATAGCTACTTCCGTCCCTTGGGCAGGACGGAAGTTATGTGGGACCCATGGGTGGTCTACCCGAACTGAAAACCACCACGGCATGTCCCTCTCGCTGGTTTTACTGGACGCCCGGGGGACCCATTGTATACTTCCCGGTCAGCCCGCTACCATCCTAGACAGCATCGTCACCTACCACCAGGTAAGATAGCCGTCAAAGGGTAACTTGCAGTGTGTAAACGATAGTGTTCGTATATTTTGTCACAATGCGATTAGAATTTCGGTCACACTTCGACTTTGACATCAATTTGTTTGATCAGCCATTCAGAAACTTTTTCCCATTGTTATCATCGAGTGTCTTACATTGGATATCGTCGCCGGCACGCGCTTGTGAAATGATGCATGCATTTCAATTAATCATACGCAATGGTTTGCCATTCTTTAAAGCGAATTAAAAATTTGGTTACCAGTACAAGGATTTACGAAAGATTTACAAACATACATACAAAAAAACATATGCTCTCGAATGCAAGCTGTATTTCGTCGGCCTTGATCGGCCGGCCGGCATCCTTGGCAACGTCCAACATGGCGGCCTGCGTGCGGCCAATCAGAAGAGGCATCGATTTTATCAAGAGTCATGTGATTGGTGGACCGCAGGACTCAGAACTGAACGCCGTCAAGTGAGCTGGTTGGACGCCGCGTCGTGGTTGCAATAGCGTGATTTGTCTTTGAATTACATAGCAAAGATAATCCTTATCATAAATTGAGCCAATTTGTACCGTCACAGTCTTAATTTTCTTTATAGCATTTAATGCCAGTTTTACCTACTGAGGTACAGAATACGGAGATTTCTATAGGATAGGCGCATTCATATAAGGTCGGCCTATAACCTGGTCTGGTGGGAGGATTCGGTTGCGGCTAGTTGGTACTAGGAGAATGAGTTCAGCCGGTAACGCAACATCGGCGCCTCTGGCAGATTATCATCATCATGATCAACCCATTAACGGCTCACTACAGAGCACGGGTCTCCTCTCAATTTGAGAAGGGTTTGGCCATAGTCCACCACGCTTTCCATGTGCGGATTGTCAGACTTCACACGCCTTTGAGAACATTTTGGAGAACTCTCAGGCGTGCAGATTTCCTCACGATGTTTCCCTTCACCGTTGAAGCGAGTGATATTTTAATTGTTTAAAAACGCACATAACTCCGAAAAGTTAGAGGTGCGTGCCCGGATTTGAACCGCCGACCTCTGATTAGGAGGCTGACGCCCTAACCACTAGGCTCTGGCAGATGAGCGACGGTAATAACTTAACATCAGGTGGCCCATCAGCTCATTGCATGACGTCACATCGTGGCACAAAACTACGTCGTATCGTACACTTATATATATAACACTATAAAATCATTTTATAATAAATAGTATAAGGTATGCTATCTGATATCATTCGCAGTCAACCGCGAGTTATATAGTCCAGTATAATTTGAACTCGTTTGTTGATCCTTCATCCACGCATCAACTGTGTACAATAAATCAAAATTTCAATCTGAAAAAACTACGCCGGCGAAACCTACTGTTAGCAATTCGAAAAGTGATCGATGGACTGGATTTGAAGCTTTGACAAAACATTGCATTTCTTTAAAAGGACGAGATTGATGGTGGCGGGTTTTTTTGAATAATTAAAATATCACTTGCTTCAACGGTGAAGGAAAACATCGCGAGGAAACCTGCACGCCTGAGAGTTCTCCATAATGTTCTCAAAGGCGTGTGAAGTCTGCCAATCCGCACATGGCCAGCGTGGTGGACTATGGCCAAACCCTTCTCATATTGAGAGGAGACCCGTGCTCTGTAGTGAGCCGTTAATGGGTTGATCATGATGATGATGATGATGATGGTGGCGGTAAATACATACGCATGCAACAGTTGATTGATGGACGGATGGGAAAGAATGGATCGCGAGGGCAACCAGACCGGTACACTTCACCGGAAAACGAAAAATCCGCTCGATCGAATTTAAACGACTAATCGCCAATGAAATTGCATGAATTTTTGACGACCTCCGTGGCGCAGTGCCTGCGCTGTCGCATTTTAAGAGTTGGAGGTCCTGGGTTCGATTCCCGGCTCGAGTCTGGTGGGAGGCAGCATCATCACTTACCACCAGGTGAGATAGCCGTCAAGGGCTGACTTGTAGTGTATAAAAAAAAAATAAGATTTTTATTTGTCAAAATATCAAAACTATTTACAGGCATTACCTTTTTTTTATATACACTACAAGTTAACCCTTGACGGCAATCTCACATGTTGCGGTCTGGGATGGTAGCAAGGTAACCTGTTAGGAGTATTTTAAATCCACGTTCCTAATTGGTTTCTACGCGACATCGTTCCGGATCACTTAATCGCTTGGCAACACGTCTTTGTCGGTAGTGGTGACTAGCCACGGCGGAAGCCTCAAACCAGACCAGACTCGAGCTGGGAATCGAACCCAGGACTCAGAACTCCAATTTATAATGCGAAAGCGCGTGCGCTGCGCCACTGAGATCGTCAAAAAAATGTCCTCGTCTTTTCTATTACAGACCTTCATAAAATGTTATCGTCATGATCCCATCGACCGATAGACTATCACTGGCCAGTAGAAAGGCGGGAGACTTCGTATATGGCGGGCGCGGTTTTTTCACGTTTTTCTTGAATTAATGTTTGTTGGCTAACTTTGAAAAGGACTGGTGTCGGTTGTGTCGTGGACAGTTTTGGTGTCGTTTGTGTAGTGGCTAGTTTTCTGAATGGTTAACAGGTTTTGATTTTAGAAAGGTTTGAGGGAGCCGCGTCCGCGGAGTGCGAAGTGTTCCGTCTTTTCTCCCTAACTTCTACATTGCTATAAACTTGACATTGCCCAATCTGTGCAAAGCCATAAAAAGAGAGAACTAATAAAATAATAAATTTGACATTGGCTAATCTGTGCAAAGCCATAAAAAGAGAGAACTAATAAAATGATAAACTTGACATTGGCTAATCTGTGCAAAGCCATAAAAAGAGAGAACTAATAAAATGATAAACTTGACATTGGCTAATCTGTGTAAAGCCATAAAAAGAGAGAACTAATAAAATAATAAACTTGACATTGGCTAATCTGTGCAAAGCCATAAAAAGAGAGAACTAATAAAATAATAAACTTGACATTGGCTAATCTGTGCAAAGCCATAAAAAGAGAGAACTAATAAAATAATAAACTTGACATTGGCTTATCTGTGCAAAGCCATAAAAAGAGAGAACTAATAAAATGATAAACTTGACATTGGCTAATCTGTGCAAAGTCATAAAAAGAGAGAACTAATAAAATGATAAACTTGACATTGGCTAATCTGTGCAAAGCCATAAAAAGAGAGAACTAATAAAATGATAAACTTGACATTGGCTTATCTGTGCAAAGCCATAAAAAGAGAGAACTAATAAAATGTATAAACTTGACATTGGCTAATCTGTGCAAAGCCATAAAAAGAGAGAACTAATAAAATGATAAACTTGACATTGGCTAATCTGTGTAAAGCCATAAAAAGAGAGAACTAATAAAATAATAAACTTGACATTGGCTAAACTGTGTAAAGCCATAAAACGAAAAAAAAATAATAAAATCACTGGCACTGACAGGACCCTTGAAGACACTTCCAAAGTCTGTTGGATTTCAGCGGCTCGTTCGATGTCGTCTATCCACCCTGTTGCGATATTCCATCACCGCGGCCCCCGAAATAAATGCTTACGACAGTTAACTTATCGCGAGTGATTTACCGCTGTCGCAATAACAATTATTATCATTTAACGCTTGTTACTCGTACGTATAGAGACATCATTCAATTGAAACAATTGAAACAATTTTTATTTTATCATTGTTGTTACTTATATTAAACAATAAACGGCAAGTATAATTTGCTATATTCCGCCGACAACAATATAGCAAATATATAGCTATCGGCGGCATAATATATGGTTGTCGGCGGAATATAGCAAATTATACTTGCTGTTTATTGTTTATCATGGACTTCCGCAAAGTAACGCCTGCTTCTATTCATTATTTGTACTTTATATTTACATACATACATACATTTAGGGTACCGTAGTCAACAAGGAAGCCGTACCCGTATAGTTTCACCATGTTCGACCGTCTGTCTTTCTCCGACTGCCGACGGTTTCGCTCAGGGACTATTAGTACTCTAGTACTACTCTAGTAGTAAAGTAGTGATAGCCAATTTGACGACCTCCGTGGCGCAGCGCGTGCGCTGTTGCATTTTAAAGTTGGAGGTTCCCGGCTCGAGTCTGGTCTGGTGGGAGGCTTCGGCCTTAGCTAATTACCACCCAACCGACAAAGACGTGTTGCCAAGCGATTTACCGTTCCGGCACTAGGTCGTGTAGAAACCAATTAGGAATATGGGCTTACCATACCCTAACAGGTTAGTCCGCTACCATCTTAGACCGCATCATCACTTACTATCAGGTGAGATGCAGTCAAGGGCTAACTTGTGGTGTATCAAAAAAAAAACTATTACTAATAGTCCCGGAAACAACAAACAGTTCCCCCTACATGTAAAGTTTGAATATTGCTTTCCTCATCTTTCTTATAGCACGGGATGTCGTTAGATAGTTAGATGTATTGATGCTGTGTAAATACCATCTTTTGATTAATAGTTCCGGTCTTGTGTACACTTGGCAAACATATTGCAGATAAAAGTATACAATATAATTAAATTCATATAAAATATACTCATATAATGAAGCGGTGATAGCCTAGTGGTCAGGGCGTCAGCCTCCTAATCAGATGTCGGCGGTTCGAATCCGGGCACCTATAACTTTTCGGAGTTATGTGCGTTTTTAAGTCATTAAAATATCACTTGCTTCAACGGTGAAGGAAAACATCGTGAGGAAACGTGCACGCTTGAGAGTTCTCCATAATGTTCTCAAAGGCGTGTGAAGTCTACCAATCCGCACATGGCCAGCGTGGTGGACTATGGCCAAACCCTTCTCATATTGATAAGACTCGTGCTCTATAGTGATCCGGTAATGGGTTGGTCATGATGATGATGAATACATACTCAAAGAGTCTTAAAATCATAGTTGTAAAATGTATTTAGAAGAGCAAAATTTCAAGCTACTTCCGTCGAGTATTAGTAAAACAAACTTGTTAGTTATTTAGGTAAAACCGTAGACTCAACTAATAAAGTCGCATTAGAAGCTAAACACAAACCACTAAGTCGGTATTTGCGACTTGCAACTTGGTCGGTTTTATGAACATTATTATACGGTTGAAAACTCGTGTTAAAAGCTAGCTATGTAAACTCTCTTGTATGTTTACTACACAATGTAAATATGACTATATATTATATGATTATATTCTCTGGTAAGAGTCTGCGCTGTGGCTAGTGACCACCCTATCAACAAAGACGTGTCGCCAAGCGATTTAGCGTTCCGGCACGATGTCGCGTAGAAACCAATTAGGAGTATGGTTCTACCATACCCTTAACAGGTTAGCCCGCTACCGTCTTAGATTGCATCTTCACTTACATCAGGTGAGATTGCAATCAAGGGCTAATTTGTAATGAATATATTTAAATCCTGTTGCCAATAAGAACATATGGTATACAGCTAAGTTTGTTGTGGGCTTCTTCTTAGACCGGGGCGCGTTTGGAACCCTCATAGCTTTAGTTTTAAGTTAACGAATATAGTTATCACCATGAAATAACTACTATGTAAATTATTGACGCGCCAAAAGTGCCTTTTAAAGGACTATTTGAATAAAGATTATTTTGAATTTGAATTTGAATTTGCTCTGAGGTAACACCAAACGCATGTCGAAATAAAACGATGGTTCCAGAACAGACTGTCTTTTCGTACATATCAAAGAGAAAAGAAATCACGATCTCGACATGAACCGAGTCGAGCCTCAAAACTCCTTAATATTAAATACCTTAAATCTCTTAAAAGGATAAACCTTTTGAGTTACGATCAGCTCAGTGAGTGAATAAGATTACGTGAACAAAGTGAACAGTAATCATAGTTAGCGAATGAGTTCATTCACTGGACTGTATCTTAGTTGTAATTGAATGTATGTGGAAGTTTCAGTCAGAGTTACGTTACTCATTAGCTATACAAAGGTTAGATCCTTATAGGTAATAAAGCATCATATTGAAGCTTTATGTTAGAAGAAAACATAAATAACAGACTATTATTATTTATTTAATTCTGGTCTCATATCAGACGTTATATATTTCTGCCATTTGATAGCTTATTTTAAGGCTTATATCTTCCGGTTTATTTATATATATTATTAAAAAATGTAGATTCAACTGTAATTTCATATTTAGGGATATAGCAAAAAATAGGGTGATAGCCTAGTGATAAGGGCGTTCGCCTCCTAATCAGAAGTCTGGGGTTCCATTCCGGGCACCCACCTGTAACTTTTCCGAGTTATGTGCGTTTTTAAGCAATTAAAATATCAGTTGCTTCAACAGTCAAGGAAAACATCGCGAGGAAACCTGCACGCCTGAGAGTTCTCCATAATATACTCACAGGAGTGTGAGGTCTGTCAATCCGCACATGGCCAGCGTGGTGGACTATGGCCAAACCCTTCTCATATTGCGAGGAGACCCGTGCTCTGTAGTGAGCCGGCAATGGGTTGATCATGATGATGATGATAGCAACTTACTTATATAATCGATTCGTGTTTATAAGCTGCTGGCGTTAATTTAAAATAAATTATTACCGACGGTTTACACGTTCTTTGATAAATAATACGATGCAATTTCATAAATGTAAATGAGAGTAGTTTTGGGAAACCGTGTTCTATCCCCGCTTTGAGCTTTCGGAATTATGTGTGTTTTAATCCAAACCATTTTAAAGTTATTTATCAATTATTTTAACAGGTTTTCAAACAGGTTTTCAAACTGTTTTTAACAAGGGAGACCCCCTTGTTAAAAACAGTTTGAATAGGTTGCGGGTGAACCAGGCGACGCGTAGGAGCATCGCGGGGTTTTAGTGGGTATTCTGGTTGCCAATCTGACCGCCGTCCTACATACCCCTCCGGAAGCGCCGCAGACAAGACTGCGTCGTTTCGGCGGGGATGCGTAAACGCATTTCCCAGCGAAAAAAAAGGTCTGTTTGAATCTAAAGATTGTAGACCAAATACCTCACTCGATCATACCGAAGAAATACTTGAAAATTGAAACAAAGCCGCGATAAAGTAAATAAATTAATTATCAGTTTCAAACCTTCTCACTTGCAGTATAGACAACTTTAACAGATTCATTTCTATATTGCACTTTAATTCGAAATTATATTCCCGGCTTAGTTTGTTGTGGGCTTCTTCTTAGACCGGGGCGCGTTTGGAACCCTCATAGCTTTAGTTTTAAGTTTACGAATATAGTTATCACCATGAAATAACTACTGTGTAAATTATTGACGCGTCAAAAGTGCCTTTTTAAGGACTATTTGAATAAAGATTATTTTGAATTTGAATGTTTAAATTAAAATCGTTTCGAGCGGTATCCGGCTTTCAGTGACCTGGACGGTCCTTTTTGATTAAATTGAACTATCGCTCTGATACAATGTGCAGAATTGACGGCAAATAATGAGCGGTTTACTAATTAACAGATACGTGGCGTGCGTCGCTCGTCGAATAGTTGAAATGAGATAATAGTTTGTGAGCTGGCAGTGCTCGCGCATTGAAAATGATATTCACCATTGAAATTATCAAAATATTTACATTTCAGTTATTTTAGAACTCGATATTCATTACGGCTGATTTGCTTTCACTACCATTAGTGGTTTGCGAATATTACAAACATTGAATCCGAGTAAAATTAGTATTATATTATAGAGTATTCAAATCGTCGCCAGAAAGTAGGTTTATGTTTACGTTTAATATTTGCTTCAATACGGGACGGGATTAGACCAAACTCTACCGAAAAGCCGAAAATTGTAATAGTTAATCTATTTTGTGTGCGAAATGCCACTTTGAAGTACTTTCTATTGAGAGATTTCTATTCAGTTTGTTTATAACCATCTAACATATAAGCTATTAGATATTTTTTTTCCGTAAACTAACTACTGGAGGATCCGATAGGTACTCTAAAAATCTGCGGATGTGATTGCGATAGTTTTTTTTATTTTTACACACTTCAAGTTAGCCCTTGACTGCTTTATCACCTGGTGGTAAGTGATGATACTGTCCAGGATGGTAGCGGGCTAAACTGTTAGGAGTATGGTAAACCCACGCCCCTAATTGGTTTCCACGCGACATCGTGCCGGAACGCTAAATCGCTTGGCGACGGCTCTGTCGGTAGCCACGGCCGAAGCCTCCCACCAGACCTGTCTCGAGCCGGGACTCGAACCCAGGACCCCTAACTTTATAATGCGTTCGCGCACGGACTGCGCCACGGAGGTCGTCTGCCTGGAGATTACCGTGGCGGCTGGTAGGGTAGAAGACGGTAATCGAATGGATAATAAAAGTCCAGCCGACCTTTTATAGACTGCAATCGCTTTAATACATTTAAATAAAAAGCGGTGATAGCCTAGTGGTTAGGGCGTCAGCCTCCTAATCAGAGGTCGGCGGTTCGAATCCGGGCACGCACCTCTAACTTTTCAGATTTATGTGCGTTTTTAAACGATTAAAATATCACTTGCTTCAACGGTGAAGGAAAACATCGTGAGGAAACCTGCACGCCTGAGAGCTCACCACAATGTTTTCAAAGGCGTGTGAAGTCTGCCAATCCGCACATGGCCAGCGTGGTGGACTATGGCCAAACCCTTCTCATATTGAGAGGAGACCCGTGCTCTGTAGTGAGCCGGTGATGGGTTGATCATGATGATGATTGGTTTTCAATAACATGAAGTATCGACTCACAAAGAGTTTGAGTCCTGAGACCACAGAAATTTTAGTCGGTATATTGTTTTTAATTCGCTTTGCCATCAACATCTACCTGTTATATTTTACCTAATGGATTTGCAATTAAGGAGATTAAAATAAATCTGGGTAATCGACAAAGCCCAACGAGCCGAAAGCCACGCGTAGCTAACAAATTTAGGTTATTGTAATTTAAATGGAAAGTGCATTTAGCGTTATAAACAATGCATTTTCTATTTGTAGCACAAATAAGTCTGTAAGCTACTCAGAGTGTACCGGCATGTAGCGTGCATTATAGATTAATGTCCGCGAGACTGATTTCAGATAAGATCCGAGTTATATCTCCGCAAACGAACGAATCGATGCAAATCAAGGAGGCGGCGAGAGAACAGTTTTAATTTGATATTATGTACGACCTTTACAATATTTATACATGATGTGGCTACCTATAAGTAGAATTACTTGTTTTTTTTTTTTACCACAAGTTAGCCCTTGACTGCATCTCACCTGTTGGCAAGTGGTGATGCGGTCTAAGATGGTAGCGGGCTGACCTATTAGGGGTATGGTAAACTCATACTCCTAATTGGTTTCTACACAACATCGTGCCGGAACGGTAAATCGCTTGGCGGCAAGTCTGTCGGTAGGGTAACTAGCCACGGCCGAAGCCTCCCACCAGACCAGACTTGAGCCGGGAATCGAACCCAGGACCTCCAACTTTAAAATGCAACAGCGCACGCGCTGCGCCACGGAGGTCGTCAATGGTTATCCAAATAAATAAATAAAATAAATAAATGAAGCGTTATAAAATTAAATATATAAATACTACCGTTATTATTTAAAACAAGCTTTCCGATGAAATCTAAACTCTTTCGGACGGAACCGAATGATTTGCACTAATAGGGCTTTTTTCTTACGTAACTATTTCTGCCAGTGAAATCCTATGCTGCAACTCTTTTCTAAATAATATATCCACCGTGGTGCTTATGCTGCATCTCTGGCCACTCCCGTCGAGTGAGATCGACGATTGATTTGTAATGGAATAAAAGAAAGAAATGCCAAATTTATGCTCAAACGGAAACACGAGAACCCGTGGCTAAAACGTCGTTTTGAAAACGTAAACGGGACGTTAACAATCACAATATGCATGTCAAAGTAAAAGCTTGTAAGCAATGCCAAATAAGATTTCCCCGATCGCTTTCCATTCGGATTGTATGTAAATTCAATTAAGTTTTCAATAAGTTTCTCGGGATATTCAACAGCGTTGATGTTACGAGTATTGTTTAATATAAGGCATATTTGTTCAGTTGCGTTGCAAAGAGAAAATAATTCACATTTCCCTCGAACAATCTTTCACGGGCGAATAAGTAATATTGCATAGCTGATATTTTTAACTTTTTATACTTTTATATTATACAATTGAATCGAAGCATCACTTTTGAAGATATAGACGTTTTGAGTACGGAAACTGAGCTAAAATCCTCTCAGGCACTCCCATTTATTGTTTTCATGGTCATTATTAATGTCGTCTGTAAACACCTTACTACCGCATTGTTGCCACGTACCAGGTTGCATTGATTCCATGAGTATCTAACTACTTAAATTTGAAATTTTGTCATATTATATACTTAAAAGAACCGGGAACGTAATTTGAATCCGGTCTCTCAGCGTTCTAGATCAAGGTGCAATATGAAACACTACATAGCTTTGGAATTATACTATGAAAATCAAGCAAAAATCTTTAAAAGGCAAGTTTTTTTGTATTCTATCACCAGCGAGCTATGCAAAAAAATTTTGCTCGGCGTATCCCTACGTGAGAATAGAATAGATTAGAACAATTTAAGTAGCTGGAATGTAGCACATATTTCCTTCTTACAGTTATGAAACGAGCAACTAATTAAATAGTATGCAAAAATTCTAAAAACTACAGTCAAGAGTTTCGCAGAAGAATCTGAAATCCCAACAGTTGTACCACGATGGTGAAGTAGCAGTGGTTGAAGCACACACTCGTACTTCGTAGATCGGAGGAGCAATGGTCGTCACCGTCTCAAGGCGTGGTTGTGGTGGGATGCAACTCGGCACTAGAGAGTGCAGTTTCGGAAATCCCAACACGATAGACTGGTACTTGGCGGTCTTCCCCTTCCCCTTTTCCCTGCAGCCATGGAAAGGCACTTTTTCTCTACGTAATCGTCAGGTCTACGCATTACATGTCCGTACCATCTGAGCCTGGATTCTGTAATTTTTTGAGTTATGGGTGCAACCTTAAAGCTTCCTCTTGACATGGCGACACTTTAAATAACGTAATAAATATCTAATCCGCCCACCATTCTGGGCGAGGCCTCTGGCCGAGACGCATTCCTGGAGTACGCATGCAGGATAGCGAGAATTGCTATTGCCAGGAACAGAACAACCGATAGAGATGCATAGTGCCTCTTGTATCGTTAGCATATATAGATGGCACTATCATATAAATCGCGTTGTTCTGTTGCTCGCAAAAGCCAAGAGGAAATCGCTGTTCTGCGAACTCCGGGCTCCGAGCTTTGAAGCATTTGACCACACCCTTAGTGTTAATTTAGTGTTAATGATTTTAATTGTTTTAATTAATTATAGACCTTTCTTAGAAATAATTATTGTAAGTTTTAAATTAATGTAATTGCTTTTTATGTATTATTATGATTATTTGAGTATGAGTAAACATTTTTGAGACTGATTTACTTAAGCCATTATTCCATTATTCCTAAATGTTTTCCTGATATGTAATTATTACTTAAATAAAAATTGTAACATAATGGAGTCAGAAAATTATACTAAATGAAATTTGAATATCCTGTGTATACGCATTTTTTTGTTTCCAGGGACAAAGTGATACAAGCTAATTTGATGGAAGGGTAAAAAGGACGATTTAAAAAATCATTATGCTTTACAGAAGAAGCATGCTGTTAATATAGATATCTGTGACAGGATAAACATTTTAAGAATTATCAGACGTCACGATACAATAGACCATGTATTAGCTCAAGCAAATTTAATACAAGTGAAAATTTTAGATTTACCCAATGTTGACCACTTTTTTACTTTGTTGACAGTACATGAATATTACTTAAGTTTTGGGTAGTGCCTTCAAGAACTATTTGACCTTGGTATTTTCACTATCGAATTAAGTCATAATAAGGATACGTTTGTAATAGACATCACAAAGATCTGGAATACCAGTCCTGCGTTAATTTTCTAATTTCTTGGAATCTTATTTCTTTAGTGAAGTTGGAAGTCAGCTTTCTAAATCTTTAGATTAAGTTATGTAAATAATTAATTATGTCTCAAATTTTTATTATTAATTAAAGTGATCTGTGATAGTACTATTTATTGTGATAAGTCACCAAAATCGAATAAATTTTCTTAATTTTTATTAAATTTTGTTTAATTTGATTACGAATTACTAACTAAATATTAATTTAAACGAATTTCATTGAATTATATATATGATTTTATTGAAAATAAAGAAAATAAGGTCTCTTTTTATGAAAGAGGACACCCTGCCAACAACGCCCTGTGATGACGGGTGCGTATAAAAAAAATATATATATCTAATCCGGCTGGCACGGCAGCAATCGCCTACTTCTCCTATGACACGGACAATAATATCAAAGACAGCGGTTTAAGAGGCAATGAAAATGCAAATTTCAATTATGACATCAGAAGCGCATTGAAATGGATTATTTATCGAGTGCGACGTGTGACAATAGAGTTAACGCGGTGTGATTGGCAATTGGCTAATTAGCAGCCGGGCGGTGGTACGCTAGTGCGCTGCTAAAATTAGTTACCATTGAAAATGTATTAATTAGGCATGTGAAGGGAACCTTCGCCTTCGAATATCCAAATACATATTCAAAGATCACTTTATGCCGACAATGAAGATATTAATTCATCATCATCATCATCATTTTTATGATAGGTCTTTTGTAGGGAGTTCCAATGGCCACGGTCTTGGGCAGCTTGTATCCAGCGGCTCCCTGCGACTCGTTTGATGTCGTCTCTCCATCTAGTTGGGAGTCGCCATTCCAGCACCTTGGGATCCCAACTTCCATCGGTTCTCCCAGCTATGTGCCCCGCCCATTGCCACTTCAACTTGACAACTCGCTGAGCTATGTCGGTAACTCTGGTCCTTCTACGGATCTCTTCATTTCTGATTTGATCACGTAGAGTTCATAATTTTTCTCCCATGCTACGGGACGCCTTAAAACGAATACATGAATACACGAGAAAAACTATGGCGCTGAGTCGACAATAACATTCGTTATCTAAACAATAAAGCCACTAGGGCATCGAATGAATCGCGTGAATGTAATTGAGTATACAAATGTACCAACGCCGAATACGCTGGCCCAATTTGAATATCATGTCGAATCATTCACACATTCGCATTCACATTTACCGCCGTAAGGAATCTGACTTTCATTTTTAATTTGAACCTTAAAAAAAAAAAAAAAATCTTTATTAAGAACACTTAAGTCATACAGACAGATGGCAAGGACGGCCCTGCATTAGTATAAGCTGTGTTGCATGAGCCGCCGCCCACCTCCGAACCTTACATTAACAATTATATGTTCTTCTAAAGAAAAAAAACAGACTAAATTAATGAAAATTATAAACAAAATAAAACAATTTGCGTGTGTGCGTGTGTGTGTGTGTGCGTGTGTGTGTGTGTGAGTGTGTGTGCGTGCGTGCGTGCGTGCATGCCTCACACTTAAGGGAACTTATCTAAAACCCATAATCAACTTCGATACTACCTAATGTTCATCATCATCATCATCATTATCAACCGATGGACGTCCACTGCTGGACATAGGTCTTTTGTAGGGAGTTCCAATGCTCACGGTCTTGGGCCGCTTGCTTCCAGCGGCTCCCTGCGACTCGTCTGATGTCGTCTGTCCACCTAGTTGGGGGTCGACCGACGCTACGTTTACCGGTGCGGGGTCGCCATTCCAGCACCTTGGGCCCCCAACGTCCATCGGTTCTCCGAGCTATGTGCCCCTACCTAATGTTCAGTTTACATAAATTTCGACTTATTTCAATGCTTCGACTGATACGCCACTAAATACGGTCAAGAGTGAGTTCGAATGCAATGAGGAGCGAATCCCGAGGGCGGGGTCAAGGTCACGCGTGTTTCTTTTTAACATCAGTTGACAGCGGTTAATGTAGTACCTCCTGGTGTTTAAAGCCCACTCCGACGAACAACTCATTTGCTGAGCCATTAAACACGTTTCATTAAGTCTAAGGTAGCTATTGCGTTTTAATGTTGCAACCAAATGTAATGCTGGAATCGATTATCAACTTCAAACTTTTTTGGAACGAAGTTCCTTATCGCGCGGTGTGAAAGGGGACTAGACGGAAAAAATTCTTACGAAAAGTTGTCACGACACTTTTTGTTATTGTAAGCTGTGCGGCGTCGCATGTTTCTCTGTTTGTCTCTCTCTCTCTTATAGAAAGCAAGCCAGATATTTTCATTTCTATTTCGCATTGAACAGTGTGGTGTCGCGACGATTATTTTTGTTGAGTGTATACAGGTTTTTTGTAAATAGTAAATAATAAAAAATAATAATAATATGAATCCTGACTGTGTTTCTGCACAAGTTCCGGATATTGCTGACGGAGTACAAAATTGAGCCTATTGATTAAGTTTATATAACATTATATTTGTTAATAATAAAAAAATATTATTATAACTTAAATAAAATAAAATTTTACAATTCCTTCACTAATTAATCGAAAGGAACTTCGTTCCATCCGGGTGTCCGTTGACACCTCTCAAGTTTTTTTTTTATATTTTAAGTTTCAGTTTTGTTATAAATAAACAAAAATGTACGATACGATTTTAAGACTAAACAAATTAAAATTAAAGAGATTGACGATGATGTTTGAGTGTAATATGAGGTAATTTATAGATAAAGCAACTTAGCCTGGTATTTATCTTTCGGGTTAAAACTTCGATAACGAGAAACGAGCAAGCATGTGTGCAAGTCAGTTGCACGCATGCTTGCTCGTTGCAGTTTTTCTAGAATAAAGCAAAAAAAATACAAATGTGATGACTGACTACAATAGGGACGAAAAACAAAATCTACATACTTTTTTATTCTCTTATGTCAGGCAAACTCTGTTTAAGATGGAACTAATATGAAACAACTTTTATCGAAGATGGTCAAAGTCAACAATTTAACTCTGGGCCACTACTGTGGCCAATTTTAATGCGAATTACCCAATATATAACAAAGTTTAGCCGATGGCGGAATTCACAGACTGCGGGATCTAAAGACGAATGTCCTAACCGCTAAAAATATCATCATCATCGGAGATCTACAGAGCACGGGTCTCCTCTCAATATGAGAAGGGTTTGGCCATAGTCCACCACGCTGGCCATGTGCGGATTGGTAGACTTCACACGCCTTTGAGAACATTACGGAGAACTCTCAGGCGTGCAGGTTTCCTCACGATGTTTTCCTTCACCGTTGAAGCAAGTGAAATTTTAATTTTTTTTTTTAAACGCACATAATTCTGAAAAGTTAGAGGTGCGTGCCCGGATTCGAACCGCCGACCTCTGATTAGGAGGCTGACGCCCTAACCACTAGGCTATCACCGCTAGACATAGCAGAGCGCCAATTAATAACTAAGTCGAGAGTGCAACTTTCTTGTCGGCGCGGGTGGTTTATTACGCGTTACAAATAGTCGGATACTATTTTTGACCTCCGTGGCGCAGCGCGCGCGCTGTCGGTTTATAAAGTTGGAGGTCCTGGGTTCGATTCCCGGCTCGAGTCTGGTCTGGTGGGAGGCTTCGGCCGTGGCTAGTTACCACCCTACCGACAAAGACGTGTCGCTAAGCGATTTAGCGTTCCGGCACGATGTCGTGTAGAAACCAATTAGGAGTATGGGTTTTCCATACCCCTAACAGGTTAGCCCGCTACCATCTTAGACTGCATCATCACTTACCGTCAGGTGATACTTGTAGTGGATAAAAAAAAAATACAATTTGTAGCACGAAGGACATACTAGGATCTGGCTGTCATGCGGCACGAGTCGGAGCTTCTAGGCACTAATGCGTTGCGGCCCCAAATCCAGTGTGCCTGTGTTTTCGCGCATTTATTTTTATTGCGGGTTAAAGGTTACTTAAAGTTTTTGGAAACCAAAGATCTAAGAGTTAAGATAAACGGTAAAAAGGTTTAATGTACAAACTTTGATAAAAATACTACGAAATTTCCATGAGTCCAAATACTCATCGTGTTAATTTTTATATATATATTTTTTTTATACACCACAAGTTAGCCCTTAACGTCATCTCACCTGATGGTAAGTGATGATGCGGTCTAAGATGGTAGCGGGCTAACCTGTTAGAGTTACGGTAAACCCATACTCCTAATGGGTTTCTACACGACATCGTGCCAACGCTAAATCGCTTAGCGATACGTCTTTGTCGGTAGGGTGGTAACTAGCCGCGGCCGAAGCCTCCCACCAGAGCGGACTCGAGCCGGGAATCGAACCCAATACACTGCGCCACGGAGGTCGTCGTCAATTAATGTCTGCGGTGATAATATAACGATGGTCGAATTGTGCGAACGCTACAGGGCAGGTCCTGGCTGTCACGGCGCACGAGCCGCGGGTCGCAGACACGACAGCTCTGTTTGCTCAGTGATTAAGCTAGTAGTTTAATTACACTTGGGTCTACCCTCGAGTAGATGCTATCGATTTGTTGCGCCATATTCGGGAAGTCTTCGATTAACTAGTTCTCACCCAAGAAAGCACGGCCTCATACATTTGCGGTATTCGAGGTTAATTATATGACTTATTTGTAAAAAAAAAAAAGTTTTTATTTTATTTTATAAAATAACTCTTTACGCGTTTCTTTTAAAAACTAAACTCTTATACGTTTGTGCAAGAAAGTTTCATCATCATGATGATGCACCCGCAATTTTGTTTGCTTAATGTTCACATTAAAAACCGTCTGGATTGTATTTTAGAGGAATTTAATTTTTGTGGACGTAAGAATAAAATAAAGCCTTTTCAGATTCAAGATATTATTTGTATCGATTCATTCATAAAATATAAGTAAGAAGAAGAACAAACATCCTCACATACAAACCATTTCACCCATCTGAATCACATGATTATTTAAACACAGACAGAATTTCCTTGGAAGAATGAATTAAGGATGTGTTCCAAATTAAAAGAAACTGGAAGATAGTAACTACTAAATGGTAAGCGCTAAGACCCGTTTTTTGATTTTTATATATATATATATATAGCGAGCAAACGAGCATGCGGGTCACCTGATGGTAAGTGATTACCGCCGCCCATGAACATTTGCAGCACCAGAGGAACCGCCAATGCGTTGCTGGCCCTTGAGCAATTTGAAGATCCCCATATTATAACCATTAGGTAACACAGAAGATGGAAGCTGGTTCCACAATTTGCAGGTACGTGACAGAAATGACCTGATATATGAGGGCATTTAACTCGTCCATAACCCTCTCATGTGAAAGGTGGCTAGTACTGAAACATTAATGAGGCCGATAACGAATATAATATGAACGGATAACAACTAGTACTAACCACTGATATTCTGGAATAGAAACGTATTAATTGAGTAATACGAACCCTGCAATACACCATCGAAAATGTTAATTGGAATTCAAATCCGGCAACCTGCAATCATAACGAGTACCTACAAATACATGTACAGAATTATGAACCATGAATTTGTGCTCAAATTAGAACTGTGATGTGTTTGACTAGGTGCGTCTAATTAGTGTATAAATGTAACACCACAGACGGCTCCTATTTTAGCTTGTTGTTTGTTACAAGATGGCATCTAACGCGAAATAAACTAATCAATTGCATTGAATGAAAATGCGTGGAGGTACATCCGAATGGTGTGTTAACTACCTGTAACTACCTTATAAATACTCTTTCATCATCATCATGATCAACCCATTACCGGCTCACTACAGAGCACGAGTCTCCTCTCAATATGAGAAGGGTTTGGCCATAGTCCACCACGCTGGCCATGTGCGGATTGGCAGACTTCACACGCCTTTGAGAACATTATGGAGAACTCTCAGGCGTGCAGGTTTCCTCACGATGTTTTCCTTCGCCGTTGAAGCAAGTGATATTTTTTTTTTTTTTAAACGCACATAACTCCGAATCGTTAGAGGTGCGTGCCCGGATTCGAACCGCCGACCTCTGTTTAGGAGGCTGACGCCCTAACCACTAGGCTATCACCACTTCAAATACTCTTTATTGCATACAAATTTTAGAGAAAAAACAACACAGAACACTTAACTAATGAGTGTGCAAAGGCGGTCTTATTGCTTAAGCAATCTCTGATACTATCCTTGTTCTTATTGTAATAGTTTCTTTGTTAGTTAAGTGCCCAGTTAGTATTGTGTGGTAATAATTAACTATGTTTCATATTTGCCAAAACAAAAACCAAACATAAATTTATCCTTTTTCTTTTTGGCAGAATTTATCGCGTGGTTCTCAAATAAAACCACTCCGGGTTAACCGCTGATCACAACCATCTATTTGTAACAACCGAGGAGAATATGGTTCTATATCCTAAATTATATGCGGCTAAACTCACGTGAATTTTCGTCCGAGTATGCTCTTCTAGTTTATAAACCACCCGGCTCTCTTATTCATGAGCTTTATACAAACATTATTTGAACAAATAATCGATATGAAATGTGTACGGCTTTATAAGAGATATCCTTTTATAACAAGGTTTATGTCAGATCTCTTGTAACTTAACATACAGTTAATCTGATTTAAATAACGTAAAATATAATTACTCGCCTTCGTAGCATCAACGCCATGCGCTATTAGAAACTTTAGGTTCTCGTGCAGCAAACTTTCACATGAGAGGCATCAACTAACTGTTCTTCGCTGGAAATACCTGGATTTGGAGTATATAATATTATTTGCCTGCTCTCCTAACACTACCTCTTAAATTGCTGCTGTGAAGTTAATCCTTTCAAAAGTATTAGCACTTCGAAATACGAGTTTAATTAATTCTATGGAAGGAACATCACAAATACATATCTTTCATTATATGGCAAACATTTTTGAGGTGGAATCATCAACGAGGTAAGTTGATGCGGACACCTGCTGGTGGAGTCACGGTTGTGTGTGAAAGCGTTTCCGTTCACAGCAATGAGTAGCAACACGTGGGGGGTTTAGTCAGTAGTCCGTGGCGCAGAGGTTTCCATGAGGATTTACCCACGGAAAAAACAATGTACATTTGGGATACTATATCATTTATGAAGGCTATTGATAATAATTTTTATTATTGCAAGCTCAATGCACACCTGTTATTTTATACGAAGTATGAGCTAATTGAATCTAATTAAATTAAGTTATTCGAAACATTTTCTGTATCGTAAATATAAAACAGCCACTCGATTAGCAACTCATTTTGAGAAATCCAAATGAATATGAAAATGTTAATAATTGTGGGTGCATCGAGTACGCATGGGTACACACAGGCTAGGTATTATTTTTTATACACTACAAGTTAGCCCTTGACGGCTATCTCACCTGGTGGTAGGTGATGATGCTTTCTAGGATGGTAGCGAGCTAACCTGTTAGGAGTATGGTAAACCCACGCTTCTAATTGGTTTCTACGCGAAATCGTGCCGGAACGCTAAATCGCTTGGCGACACGTCTTTGTTGGTAGGGTGGTAACTAGCCACGGTCGAAGCCTCCCACCAGACAAAAATCTTTTTCTTTTTTTTTATTATTAGTTCGCAAAACTGTCAACAATTGCATAGTCATAGTTCATTAGAATACAAAAATATCTTAATTTTACAACATTGATTTGTCGATGCGAACATAGCATGCACAAGATGGGGTACAAACCGTTAAAAATAATAAAATAAAAATGACTTAAAATATACTGATAAATTCACAAAAGAGAAATAACAATACTACAAAAACTAATTGCAGTTTCTTAATTTATTCGTAATACTAGAGATGCTATAACTGAAGATATCTATTTTATCCCGAAAGCTGTTTGCAGTCTTATCATATATTTGCAAGCGGCTTGAAATGTGATAACCGAATTATATTAAAGTTGCATCGCAAGTGGGAGTCTGTCGTCTCGAGCGACGCGCCCGGCGCCCGGCGTTCCCTTAGCTCATTTGTTGTCAATACGTGTAGTGTAAGTAGTATATAAGATAAGTGAATGAGTGTGTACCTTACACAGCTCGTCAGTAATGTTATTACCAATCGACTAGTACCGATATAGAATAAACCGATCATAAAGATGAAAACATAATTAAATATGTCTGGGAGCAATGTAGATTCTCAATTGGCGAAATCTCAATGGATAATTTTCCACATACGAGTACCTGAAGGTATATTGTGTACTTTTTTTATTGTGGTAAATGTTATATCTACCAATAAATTTTATTTAATTGTTATTCCCCTACAGGATAACCCTTAGCTGTGATCTCACCTACTAGAATAGAGTAGAATATTTCAAGTTTTTTTTTATTACTTTTATCTACTTGACTTTAATTTATCTTCATCTACTGTTTGCATTTATTCATCATCATCATGATCAACCCATTACCGGCTCACTACAGAGAACGGGTCTTCTCCCAATATGAGAAGGGTTTGGCCAAAGTCCACCACGCTGGCCATGTGCGGATTGGCAGACTTCACACGCCTTTAAGAAAATTATGGTGAACTCTCAGGCATTCAGGTTTCCTTGCGATATTATCGTTCACCGTTGAAGTGAGTGATATTTTTATTACTTAAAAACGCACATAACTTGGAAAAGTTAGAGAGGTATGTGCCCGGGATCAAACCGCCGACCTCTTATTGAGGAGACAGAGTCAGAGGTGGACGTCCTAACCACTAGGCTATCACAGCTCCGGGTGAACTTGTGAAGGGTGGCTACTGATGTGTAGATAGCTTAACCTGTGAGTGTTTACTCGAATTAAATAAACGATGCCAATAAATAGAGTGAGGAATACGGAAGTGAGAAGCGTATAAACGGATCTTCTGTCTCATTTTTCATTTCATTTCAGCAGGTTAGCATTACGTGTTATTTGTTTTCCAGTAAAATATGGGGAAAATATTGCGCAATAAAATGAATGAAGTTGGATATCGTTGTGCGGCCACATGAAGGCTTCATTTATTTGTTTAATCTCAGGTTTCATTATAATCTTCTCAAATCATTTAGATTTCATCGGATATATCGTTCCGCAAAAAAATTGATAAAAGCTGGGTGCTCACACAAAATGTTATACATATATGTGAATATATATTATATGTGAATTTGTTATTATATTATTTCAACTACTGTAACTTCTACCCTTAAAAGGAAGGTTCCAAGTTTTTATATGTTACTTGGATTATAACATGAACCATTTTTATGTTACTTGTATGAACAACAATAACATGAACAATTTTTATCGTTTCTTCAAACAGATCTTAACCATAGTCCATCCGGGAAAGCAGAAAAAACTGCACGCAGGCTCGGTGTCTTGTTTTTTTTTACTGAATCACCTATTTTTTTATATGGATGTTACTGCGTTTTTTTTAAACTTTACTGATGAGTTTCTCCAAGATTAAAGTATCTTATCTCCACCTATAGTATGCAAGCTATATATAGGCAACGGGCGGGGCACATAGCTCGGAGAACCGCTGGTCGTTGGGGGTCCAAGGTGCTGGAATGGCGACCTCACCCCGGTAAACGTAGCGTTGGTCGACCCCCAACAAGGTGGACAGACGACATCAAACGAGTCGTAGGGAGCCGCTGGATACAAGCGGCCCAAGACCATGTCCATTGGAACTTCCTACAAAAGACCTATGTCCAGCATTGGACGTCTATCGGTTGAAATGATGATGATATGTGCCCCATTTACTCTAGATCGGTGCGGTAGTTGAGCGGAACGTAAGTAACAAACTATTCATCATCATCAGGGGTGTATGGGGAATGCTAGTACCAGTCGGTATTCCCAATTGCCAACCTCACCTGCTCGTGGTGCACCCTGCCGACTTACCGACGAGGCTCTGGCGACCGATCAATGGCGGTATAACCATTCAATATTAGCTGGTCTAAAATTGGCTGACAATAACGGGCAGCAGCGTTATTGGTGCGAGACGACCAGTACTGCGATCACCAACCCGCCTGCCAAGCGTGGTGATTATTGGCATTATCTTTGTAGATGATTTGTCCAAAACAAACTATTATTTGTATAGAAATATAAGATAGACATCGGGACAATATACCTTTTAAAACTGCTGCTCTGACAGCATCGTGAAGCATCAATAATATTCGTGAATTTTGAATCACTTTGCTAAACATCATTCACTAGTACGCTTCGTTGTTATGTGCCTTCAATTTAATTAATTGAGCCTGTTTTATAAACATTGTCAGTGACGGCACAATAACTGTACCGTGTAATAATGTATAGCTTACATTCGGGAGGAAATTTTACTCAGTAAGTGAACAACTAGGTGATAGCCTAGTGGTTAGGGCGTCAGCCTCCTAATCGAGGTCGGCGGTTCGAATCCGGGCACGCACCTCTAACTTTCCGGAGTTATGTGCGTTTAAAAAAAAAAATATATCATTTGCTTTAACGGTGAAGGAAAACATCATGAGGAAACCTGCACGCCTAAGAGTTCTCCATAATGTTCTCAAAAGCGTGTGAAGTCTGCCAATCCGCACATGGCCAAACCCTTCTCATATTGAGAGGAGACCCACGCTCTGTATTGAGTCGGCAATGGGTTGATCACGAAGTGAACATTATTATACAGACAGCAGGCGATTTCCGAGAGACTTCCAAGTCGCAAGATAAAAGGGGTATGAGAAGTAGACTAAGATGCTGGCGGAGCAAACCTGCACAAGTCGATTCATCACAGCTTTCTAGAGATAGTATTCGCTATCGCTACGCTGTTTTAAAGAAGATTGGCAGACTTTAAAACATATTATAGCCGTCTTTAAGCCAAAAGTTTAATTTATTATTTTTCTTCACATATTTTGATTACATATTAAAGTTTTATAATTATTATTAAAATGAATAACACACAAGTACCAAAAGTAACTAGCAATTTCATAAGTGCATATATAATTATTTTAAGAACTTACTTTTGATAATAAAGTTTTATTTATTTATTTATTTTATTTGCTAACAATTACATTGATAAATAATTTTATGATCTTCCACTTTCCAAACTAGTGTAAACTGTATCTTGGAAAGTGGGAACTTCCCTCTATGATACAAACATCGTCTACGTCATAGAGTTTCTAATTTGAAATGATTCGGTGACTACATCAATGGCGAGTGCATAGGTACATCGCTGAACTAGGACTCGCTAAATGCAGGCAGAGTCGGGCGAGAGGCGACATCGGCGAGCCGGAGATTGTGACTAGCGTTAAGATCGCGAAACTTGTTGATGTAACGAAGATGATAAGTTAACTATTCCGAAACCCCGAGCCCGCGGCGCTGCTCGCATTACAAGAGGAAGTGCGTCAAGAATTCAAAATTTAATAATTAATAAACTTTAGTTTCATACTTCACTGTATCGACATTGTTCTGGCGACAACTGGGTCAGGAGAAATACTACAAGTCTGATGCGAGAAGAGACTACGAGCATCGGTATGCTCAGGGAGAATAGCTGAACTTGCGATTGAAAGGGGATTACAACCTTACTGCTTTTTTTTTTTTTATTCACCACAAGTTAGCCCTTGACTGCATCTCACCTGATGGTAAGTGATGATGCGGTCTTAGATGGTAGCGGGCTAACCAGTTAGGGGTATGGTAAACTCATACTCCTAATCGGTTTCTACACGACATCGTGCCGGAACGCTAAATCGCTTGGCGACACGTCTTTGTCGGTAGGGTGGTAACCAGCCACGGCAGAAGCCTCCCACCAGACCAGACTCGAGCCGGGAATCGAACCCAGAACCTCCGACTTTAAAATGGAACAGCGCACGCGCTGCGCCACGGAGGTTGTTGCTTTGTACCGAAAGATCATTCCATCGGCAGATACACAAGTTAAGAGGGATGATTTCAGGCTGGCTGGCGGCTGGTCGATATCATGGGATGAGGGTAAGAAGAAAAGCGACGATGCGATATGTTAATATCGGAAATTGTGTGGACAATGTCAAGACACCAGACCAGATCTATAGAGTAGAATGTTCTGAACAATAAGCGTAAGTAACCACTAAAGCAACAGGTAGGTTAAAATAGAAGTCAGTCACAATGGCGAGCTGTGGTGCGGAGAGGACTGCGGGAGGTCGCCCGTACATTTGAAGAGGCACTTTGAAAAGCAGAAATATTTATGAAACTTTTATGGCGGCTTAGGATATAAATCCTATTACTTGAATTGAATTGAATGCCAGGTCGCCTTAGCTTCCGCTAAGAGGTGGCTAGGTACCTACTCGCGCTCCGCACCTCTTCGATTTGTAGAAAGGAAATCTCTGACCTTAAAGTCACTGAAATAAATGTTGCGGTAAAAATTGTTGACGCTATATTAGGAATTGCACTATTTCTGTTTCCAGCTGTGACCAGTAGAATCAACCTAACGTTGTAAGTTTTATTTTGTCGAGATCTGCCGGCTTTTATACATGCGGAACTTAAATAAACTTAATTAACGAAACTGATGGTGCCCAAATATTATCGAAATCCGTACTGTCTTTTTATCATGAAGAGTTATCTAACTCTTCACCAGAAATTCATACCAATTCAAATCAATAAAGTATAATATTTAATTTCATCTTATATTCGCATTTGATTAAAACAATTGTATATTAAAAACTTGAGAGGTGTCAAGGGACACCCGGATGGAACGAAGTTCCTTTCGATTAATTAGTGAAGGAATTGTAATAAAATTTTATTTTATTTAAGTTATAATAATATTTTTTTTATTATTAACAAATATAATGTTATATAAACTTAATCAGTAGGCTCAATTTTGTACCCCATCAGCAATATCCGGAACTTGTGCAGAAACACTGTCAGGATTCATTATTAGTATTATTTTTTATTATCTATTATTTACAAAAAACCTGTATACATTCAACAAAAATAATCGTCGCGACACCACACTGTTCAATGCGAAATAGAAATGAAAATATCTGGCTTGCTTTCTATAAGAGAGAGAGAGACAGACAGAGAAACATGCGACGCCGCACAGCTTACAATAACAAAAAGTGTCGTGACAACTTTTCGTAAGAATTTTTTCCGTCTAGCCCCCTTTCACAATAAACTAAACAAATAGTTGAACAAATTATTTAAGCTGTATTCATTTTAATCTTAAAAAGAGAAATGCAATTCCGAATTGTTAATGTAATTCAGAAAACATATTGTGACAGTTACTATCTACAGACCAACCAACATGATTTCACATAATTTGATACTCGATAGTAAAGAAAATAAACGAACCTATATTTAATTGACTGGATATATATCTACATTTATTTCACAATTTACTTGTGTTTCATTAATTGTGCCTCGCTGCAAATAAATATTCCCTTCGCTATTTGTAAGTATGACGACAAAGGATTCTTCATTTAAATGAGCAATCAATGCAGTAACATTTTTCACTACCAGCAAAGTATTTTCACCATCAAAAGAATTAAGAAAATTATTTTCAGTTCACAATAATTTATGCTTTATATTCGATAGAATTTTATTTTTATTTTTTTAGTATTGGAATTTTATTAGTCCTGTGTTTTTTTGCGACCATCTTCGCAACTTGATTTCCCATAATGTAATTGATCTTTATCATAAATATTGACTTCAAGTAGATACGTGGAATGGGCCCAACAAGAACCATTAGTCATTGCATGAAATTTTTAGGCGACCTCTGTGGCGCAGTGCGTACTCTGCAGTACTACAAAAGTGGGTTCAGCTCCCGGCTCAAGGCTTCAGCAAATAATTACCAACCAATTTACCAACTAGCAAAGCCATGCCCCCATGTCACTTACTGCCCGTTCCCACTTATCCGATCAGTGTTTTTTCTCGGTCAGTCTAAATAGCCAATGTGCCAGTGGCAGAACAATTTGTATGGCTGTTCACATTATGACTGATCCGGGACAAAAGACTGACCCGAGTTATTTGACGGACGTTTTGCCACTGCGACGATCAGACAAACCGGCATCAGATTCAGGCAAAACAGACTGATCGGATATAAGGTGAACACCCACGTCCGGCGTCCGGTTTCAGGGCAAAAAGACTGATCGGATAAATGGGAATGGACTCTTAGCTTTCCGGTATGAAGCAGTGTGGAAACTGATTATGTGGATTGGTTCAGCCGGCTAGGCGTCTACGGCTTATCACTCACTGAAGATCAGTTTGATATACATTTATAGGATGGACGGGGGCGTCGCCGTCGGTAATTTAGAGTAGACGTGGGTAGTTTCGGGCTAAGAGACCAGATACTCAGATAAGTAAGACTCTTATAAGTATCGTAATTTATAAAGAGCAGACTATACGCTAAACCAAGTTTGACTATGCACTACCGCGTCTCGACCACCAATGATTACGCCGTCCCGCGCCGGCCTTATTACGCCTTTAAGAACCCGCATGCCCCACTTAGTGTTACGTAAAGAGAGGGGGGATCCCACTCTCTTGTCTGTCATACATGATTCTAAAAGAAGGTGGCGCTACTATCTGATCGCCGTCATATTTAAGAAATCAAACGCAAGTGAGAGCCTAATTCCACCAAAATTTAGGAGGAAATTTATTGACTTCAACCAACCCAAAAGCAAATGCGGTGTATGCTAGATCGCCTTGTACCGAAGATCGAAACTAATATTATACATCATCATCATCATCATGAACAACCCATTGCCGGCTCACTACAGAGCACGGGTCTCCTCTCAATGTGAGAAGGGTTTGGCCATAGTCCACCACGCTGGCCATGTGCGGATTGGCAGACTTCACACGCCTTTGAGAACATTATGGAGAACTCTCAGGCGTGCAGGTTTCCTCATGTTTTCCTTCACAGTTGAATCAAGTGATAATTTAATTTTTTAAAACGCACACAACTCCGAAAAGTTAGAGGTGCGTGCCCGGATTCGAACCGCCAACCTCTGATTAGAAGGCTGACGCCTTAACCACTAGGCTATCACTGCTTCCCTTTATATTATACATGCGAATATATAAAAAAGGAAAATAAGTAATCTACGATAGTTCTGAGTGAAGAGAATATTAAGTTGGTCAAGAGGCCTAAATAATATGTATATTAGCGAAAAGTTGCGCAATTATGTTGGTTTTTCATAATTGATATGTATTTTATTTACTATTTAGTTGAGAAATATTTTCCAAATGAACTTCGCCATTTCATTTCCTATCATTCTATATTTAGAGAGGAACAGACACTATTTCGCGACGCGCGACATGACAGAAATATATCGAATCAATAAAGTTGCGATAAAAACAATTGTAAATTTAATAATATTTTTATATAATTATTTAAATGAAGACTTATTTATAAAATAACAAAAATTCTTTACTCTTAAATGCAATTCCGAATTCTTAACTAATTTAGAAAAACTATTGTTTCAGTTACTATATACAGACAAACCAACATGATTTCACATAAGTTGATATTTGATAGTAAAGAAAATATACGAACCTATATTTAATTGACTGAAGATTGATTAAAAATTTGTATTAGAGTCCTTTGTTATCGAAACGCTTAAGTACAAGGCATTTCGCCTGTGACGTCTTAGTGCTTAGCTAATCAATAAGGAAGACCTAACTTTAAACGAAGAGGTTAGACGGCCTCCGCTTTGAATGGCTCGATTGTACACACTCAACAATCTGCTGCAGTGTATGGATGTGGTTGGGGTCCCAAGGTGCTGGAATGGCGACCCCGCACCGGTAAACGTAGCGTTGGTCGGCCCCCAACAAGGTGGACAGACGATATCAAACGAGTCGCAGGGAGCCGCTGGATACAAGCGGCCCAAGACCGTGGCCGTTGGAACTCCTTACAAAAGACCTATGTCCAGCAGTGGACGTCTATCGGTTGAAGTGATGATGATGATGAAACACTCAACCAATAAGCCTATGTATGGCGGAAGTTCACGAGAACTTGAGGCGTCCCTGTGATGAGTGCTGAAGAGAGAAGTAGAGACCGCCACACGGGGCATCGAGAGCACCTCCACCGACGTACATCACTGCATCTTTATAGACGTTACATAAAATGAGATTCAATGTTCGGGGGAATTGAATAAGAATTCAGTTGCGAGACGGTTGCATCCTAACAATACAAGTGAAATAAAAGCTTATCAACTGTCGGGCTTTAAAGTGGAGTTCCATGCAGGCGCCAGGCGCCGCAGCCGGCGGCACGAGCCATAATATTAAGAGTTCCGTAGATTCCGATGCCGCGGACTATTCTTTTCTTCATTCCATGACTCTAATAAGCGCTCGACTGAGTCATCGATTTCAGGAGTGAATGCAGTCGAAGACACGCCATATCTATATCAGTAAGGAACTATGGCAGCGTTAATTAACCTATACCAGAACGATATTTGCCTTAATAGTTCATTATTAGAATGAGGAACAAATAACAAAAAAACTAGAGAGGTGTCAAGAGACACCCGGATGGAACGATTTTCCTTTCGATTAATTAGTGAAGGAATTGTAATAAAATTTTATTTTATTTAAGTTATAATAATATTTTTTTTATTATTAACAAATATAATGTTATATAAACTTAATCAGTAGGCTCAATTTTGTACTCCATCAGCAATATCCGGAACTTGTGCAGAAACACTGTCAGGATTCATTATTATTATTATTTTTTATTTACAAAAAACCTGTATACACTCAACAAAAATAATCGTCGCGACACCACACTGTTCAATGCGAAATAGGAATGAAAATATCTGGCTTGCTTTCTATAAGAGAGAGAGAGAGACAGTCTAGCCCCCTTTCACAACGCGCGATAAGGAACTTCGTTCCAATAATAAATAATAAACTCTTCAAGAATTCATTCTGTGCGGTGGCTGAACCAGCAGCTGTAGACCGCGACGTCCAACTTGCAACTATATGTTTCCTGATCGCCACCGGCATACTCCCAATCGCAACCGAAGGAAATATTGCAGGTATAGAGTTATAGGTATAGGTATAATAGAGTTTGGAAGAATTGACCGCCAGCGAGCTGTACAAGAGCAGCGGAAAGATTTTCACCCATAATAACTGCCGCTCGTCAAAAATCCGATCGATCAGGAGTTTATAAAAAAAAAAACAAAAAAAAATAAGATTTCGACCGTTACTACCAGCGACTGATATTTTTGTTGTTTAGCGTTCCGGCACGCGACATCGTGCCGGAACACTAAATCGCTTGGCGACACGTCTTTGTCGGTAGGGTGCTAACTAGCCACGGCCGAAGCCTCCCACCAGACACAACAATACAAAGTGTTAAATATATACCTTTCATGTCAAGTTTAGCAACAAAACGCTTTAAATGTAAGCGTTTGTTTATTCAATAGTACATTACTCTCCGAGTGAAGAAAAAAGGCCGATCGCTAATGAGGGTGTAGTTCGAGAACCTGTAATACAAACGAGTTTAAAATCTCATTTCGCCTAAGTGGTACCGTAGAGCCTTAAACTAAACCTACGAGGAAGTTAAACAGGTATTCATTCTTTCAATTCTGTCTGTTACAATCATATTTTCTGAAACTCGTCGAAGACATTTGTAATAGCGAGTTATTGTATAATTAGGAAATTCAGAAAGAACTTAAGCTTAACGCCCTGATCTTCGTCTTTATATGTATTCTTATTTTTGGAACGAAATTCGCTTTGCGGCGTCGCATGTTTCTCTGTCTGTCTCTCTCTTTTATAGAAAGCAAGCCAGATATTTTCATTTTCTTTTTCGCATTGAACAGTGTGGTGTCGCGACGATTATTTTTGTTGAGAGTATACAGGTTTTTTGTAAATAATAAATAATAAAAAATAACAATAACAATGAATCCTGACAGTGTTTCTGCACAAGTTCCGGATATTGCTGATGGAGTACAAAATTGAGCCTACTGATTAAGTTTATATAACATTATATTTGTTAATAATAAAAAAAAATATTATAACTTAAATAAAATAAAATTTTATTACAATTCCTTCACTAATTAATCGAAAGGAACTTCGTTCCATCCGGGTGTCCCTTGACACCTCTCAAGTTTTGTAATTATAATACCACGGACTTCCTTGCCAACTAAAATGAAAGAAAAACACAGGTCTTTAACATGGGCTCTTTGTGTTCTTTCATGACAGCTGATCGCTTTTTTTTCTGGTGGTAAGTGATGATGCAGTCTAGGATTATAGCGGGCTAACCTGTTAGGGGTATGGTAAAACCACACTCCTAATTGATTTCTACGCGACATCGTGCCGGAACACTCAATCGATTGGCGACATATTTTTGTCGGTAGGTAAGACCAGACTCGAGCCGGAGTCGAACCCAGGACCTCCAACTTTATTATACGACAGCGCACGCACTGCGCATCGGAGATCGTCAAAACGTCACGTTAACAAAGGATTATCACACACTTCCATACCGCATATTTTTGTGACAGTAATGACGACTTTTCGCTTTTTTTTTTTTATTAATATATATATTTATTTTTATTACAATGAGGCCTATTTCTGTCCCGCTGCTGGGCACAGACCGGGGCATGCGTGGTATACACGTATTGAATAAACAATCCTGCCATTTAATATTCGTTAAAAGCCTGACGAGGTAAAAGCCTGCACCGACGGCTTAGCGAGGCGTGCAATGCAAAAATCTAAAAATACTAGACTGAATAAGTAAATATACATCAATTAGCAGCCTCACCCAGAATTCAAATCTAGGACCTCGTGATTGATATGCTAATTTCTATACCAACGAGGCAATTGATCTTCAAACAAAGTAAACTCTTTTATGCGTTGCTGCGTGAACAAAGGACACACAAACAACCATGGTATTCCAGGTAAGGGATTCATCAACTTAATTTTTCAAGTTTTGTAGTTTAATAGTAATAATTTTCATGGGCAACAAGTTAGAATTTACCATGACGTCATCATGATCAACCCATCGCCGGCTCACTACAGAGCACGATGTTTTCCTTCACCGTTGAAAGCTAGTGATAATATTTTTAATTGCGTAAAAACGCACATGATTATTATGTAGAGGTGCGTTCTCGGGTTCGAACTCCCGCCCTCTGATTAGGCAGCGGACATCCTTCCACTAGGCTATCACAGCTTCAAATTAGGATCATCACACAAATATTATAAAGTCGAAGTGCGTGTCAATCATAAAATTATGTTTAAAAACTATTCAAGTGATTATAAAACTACTAGTTGCTATTTATATTCCGACGGATTCTTTTTGTTGTGTACATATGGTCTATAGACGCACAAAACCATTTCATATCCTTTATTAATTTCGCAAATTAAGTCAATATCGTTATAAATATAGGAATATGGGTTATACATTTATATATTGAGTTAATTTGCCAAATGATTTATAACAAAAGTCGTCGACATTTTCAACTATAAAATTAGTACGAACGAAATGGATCCATCGATTTTTTCAAAATTTGGCGGATTAGTTATTTCAACAATATAATGGGTATTTAGTATTCTGTCTCAGTATATTTTTTTAATAACGTGTAGGTACCTACTGACGCGCTAGTAACGACGTTATTGTTATTTTTTATTTATTTATTTAAGGTCAACCAACAGGCTATAGAACACGAAAAACTATAAAAATATAATACATAAGAAGAGGTATAGAGATTAATAATATATAATATATAACAATTCTGCAGACCCACTAAGAAGTTGCCACAACATGCTTAGAAATTACTTAGAGAAATAGAACGCAACCAAAAACCTTTTATATATATTAAGAGGAATAAGAATCTAAATGAACCCATATGACAACATTTTTTTTTTTTTTAATTTCCGAGGACCCGCGCGTATTTAAGAAAAAACAAGTACCTATGCTGTTTTTTAAAAGAATCCAATGTGCCTCCCCAAAAGTAACATTTGAAAACAAAAAAAAATTACGACATTTTACGACAAATTTATTTATAACAACACTTAAAATAAAATAGCGGTTTTTTACGTAAAGTCTAACCGTTTTTGCAGCGCACATCAAGATAGCTCTCAAGTAGAAATATTTTTCCGACTTATTACACAGACTTACTACAATTTCTAAAAGGGCACATCTCTCGTTAATGTATTCGTATATTTTATATTTGTTATATAAAAACATTTCGTTTGCCGAGTGACCCCTTCACTCTACTCACATAATTTTGAAAATGTCACAAACTTTAGAAATACACTTTAATTAGCTTACACAAATATTTTCGAATTTCTAATTTCAGTTTATTTATTTATTCCGGTGGTTTTTTCACAGCAAATGACATCGCGGACCGAAAAAAGAAGCAATAACGTACGCACGCAGTTTCAATAAATAAAATATTTAATACCTAGGAATGTAGAGAATATTTGGACTTGCCTTGCACACGGCTTGGTTCCCCGCCATCTCGTTGTTTCCGATGTCTGGTGCCTCTATGGTGTATATGGAGCACATTTCGGCAGCGGGCGCCATGATTCAAATTGAAATTAAAGAAGAGCAATTAAGCCACGATTAATTAGAGATCCGTATCAGTAATCGGAAGGTGTCCGAGTCACGACACCGCCGCGCCAGTTCAATTAGGGTTACTGGTGGTCTGATCGCCGATACCGCGACGAGTACAGCGTGTGGCACGCGCGTGCTAGCCCGCCCGACGACCACTGAGATGATCGCGCGGTGAGCTCCCGGAGACGAGTAGACGACCACCTCGCTCAACACCGGGACCAGCGGCAAGCGTGTGGGCCGCGCGGTGGGGCGGCGGGCGGGGGCGGCGCGCGGGCGCGCGGGGGGCGCTGTGCCGGACGCGTCCGTCGCTCAGGCCTCGTGCACGTCGGCGCGCGTCGTGTCGATCCTAATTCCTAATTGGCGTGTATGGAGCCTTTAAACGCATTACGCTGATCAACGTTTATGATCATGTTAGGGATGCTACTCGGTGTACTGCGGATTTTAATTTCGATAAACATCAGAGACACCTTCTATCTTTATGCGAGCGGTTGAAGGCTTTTCGTAACTTGAAAACTCTGACTTAAAGGCAATTGTTGATACTTTATGCGATAATCAACATTTGTATGATGGTCAGACTAATTTAATATTACTCATGGGAAATAGAGGAAATATTAATAAAAATGACTTGATAAAGATTTATAAATTATTAGATAGCTTTAATGTTAATAGTATTATCATATATACCTTTCCCTATTGTGAAAATTTGCCACACCAAGAAAATACAATTAGATATAATTTAAATACAACATTGTACAACTTATGTACATATAATAAAAAATTAATTAAATACAACTGTTGAGACATTAAAATTTTTCGCTCGTTGATATTTAAATAGGCTAAATATTTTTTGGATTAATGATAACGAGATCTCGATTGACGACTGTGTCTGTTGCAACTTAAATATATCCGGTTATATATTGTATTATAGTAACAAAAAAAAAAAAAACAAAAATCCGGCTAAGTTTGTTGTGGGTTTCTTCTTAGACCTAGGCGCAATTTGAACCCTCTTAGCTTTAGTTTTAAGCTTGGGAGTGGTGTTATCACCATAACTAATATTATAAAACCATCAATAGAAATAATGAAAAATGTGATATAGGTACATTTATTTATTCAAAGCGCCACCACCAGTATAATATGAACGATTCATAGATGCTTGTAATTTGTTTATATGAATAAAGCTATTTTTGATTGCGATTTTGTTTGCTTTTGAATAATCATAAAAGCCTTCATTGAAAAACTAACGAAACAAAAACTAAAAATATATTTATACATGAATATTATTTAAACGAAATTGACACCGGCTTTGAGATTTCTCTACTCTCCACCGTGGCTTTCCCAAGAGCTGGCCGTGCTTGCCGGCCTGGGCCCAGCTCTTCCGAGTTATTTGTATATGTGAGTATAAGTGAAGTGTGAAGTTTGAAGTTGTGAAGCGGTGATAGCCTAGTGGTTAGGGCGTCAGCCTCCTAATCAGAGGTCGGCTGTTCATATCCGGGCACGCACCTCTAACTTTTCGGAGTTATGTGCGTTTTTAAACAATTAAAATATCACTTGCTTCAACGGCGAAGGAAAACATCGTCAGGAAACCTGCACGCCTGAGAGTTCTCCATAATGTTCTCAAAGGCGTGTGAAGTCTACCAATCCGCACATGGCCAGCGTGGTGGACTATGGCCAAACCCTTCTCATATTGAGAGGAGACCCGTGCTCTGTAGTGAGCCGGTAATGGGTTGTTCATGATGATGATGATGTGAGTATAAATCAAAAAATAATTAACTTGATTCTCATTACACAATTCAGCATTTTTCACCTTGGCAAGGTATCGTACGCTAGTTAGTTAGGTATTGCTAGTTCGCTCAAAATTTTAAAACTAGCCTTTGTACACCCACTCGTTAAAGTTCAGAAATATGGCCGATGTATCAAGCAAATAAAAAAGTCCGACTCAGATCCATTTTGTGCAATAGGATATTAAACAAAACGAAATGGGCTAAAAACTTTTCGAGTTACAGGAACTGTGTTATTGATGCACGCTTCCAAATTTAGATTCAAATATTTTTCAATTTATCGCAACAAGCTTTATGGAGTCTAAAGGTTATTCAGCGGGATTGAAAACTTTACTTTAAAATTTGAGAATGTATTTGTATTATATGAGTCTGCCAGTCCAACGAAACAGGCTCTGAACTGACTGACTCTGGAAATTTGGTCGCAAACCTACTTTTACGGAGACGACGAGCTGTTTGACTTAAGGAATGACGCTGCGTCGGTTCTTGAAGCTAGCATGACCTGCTCTACTGGTATCGGATGAGAACCACTGAGACGTATACCTACTGAATCCAACTGCGCGTCGAGCAGAAAATGACGACAATTTAGCGAAAGCAGAAAAGGCAAAATATTCAAGCTACTTGGAGCCAGCCCGTGTACTTCATGTGGCACGTTCTGAAGGGTTGTACAAGCTAATCGTTACGGTCACCGGCGCTCGGTTTTATAGAGAAAAGCTTCGAGCATCGTCCAAAGCAGCTTTCGCTCGACTCTGCTTATGGGTCAGGTGCAGAAGGCTGGTTCACTCGAGAGGCGCGTGTACTAAGATGGTTCCTCGCTCTTAAGCCCTAACCGTCAGATTGGATAGCAGCAGCGAGTGGAATCAATTTCATGGCCAATGTTTTTTTTTTTATTAATACACTTACACACACTTTACAATTGTGGTATATAAAAGATGAATTAGAATAAAATACATCCTTAGTCATGATCTACCCATTACCGGCTCACTACAGAGAACGGGTCTCCTCTCAATATGAGAAGGGTTTGGCCATAGTCCACCACGCTGGCCATATACGGATTGACAGACTTCACACGCCTTTGAGAGCATTATAGAGAACTCTCAGGCGTGCAGGTTTCCTCACGATGTTTTCTTTCACCGTTGAAGCAAGTGATATTTTAATTGTTTAAAAACGCACATAAATCCGAAAAGTTAGAGGTGCGGCCAAGATTCGAACCACCGACCTCTAATTAGGAGGCTGGCACCCTAACCACTAGGCTATCACCGCTTCCTAGGCTATCACCGCTTATACGTTTGTATACGTATACGTCACATACATCCCTAGTATACGTTTACAATTAAATATGCGAACTAAAAGATAGTTTTATACCTAAATCGCGTAGCTGTAATGTCGACCGATGCGCTGGTAACTAGCGGCGACCGAAGCCTCTAATCATTGCTACGATTTCATTCAATGTAATTATCAAATAAACAGATAACATCACAATCAACCCATTACCGGCTCACTACAGAGCACGGGTCTCCTCTCAATATGAGAAGGGTTTGGCCATAGTCCACCACGCTGGCCATGTGCGGATTGGCAGACTTCACACGCCATTGAGAACATTATGGAGAACTCTCAGGCGTGCAGGTTTCCTCACGATGTTTTCCTTCACCGTTGAAGCAAGTGACATTTTAATTGTTTAAAAACGCACATAACTCCGAAAAGTTAGAGGTGCGTGACCAGATTTGAACCGTCGACCTCTGATTAGGAGGCTGACGCCCTAACCACTAGGCTATCACCGCTTCAAAACAGATACAACAAACAGATAACATATATTCTCAAATACCTAGGTGTCTTTAAAAATCGATAGTCTATCAGTTCGATCGCTGGTTATAAGATTGGCATTATGACAAATATAATGAAGAGGAGCATGCTGGGCAAAACCATGGTCAAAGAAGTCATCAGACAAATAAGATTGCTCAAATTTTAATGGGCTGGTCACATCTGCAGAATGAACGACACAAAGTGGAAGAAAATAGTCACAGAGTGGATTCCACGTAAAGATATAGGAACTATGGTAAAGAAATAACTTCGGTATAAGAACTATGACATAATTGGTAGCAGAATAAATGGCGTTTTATATCGGTTCGATCAACAAAACCATGTTTATTAGCTCGTAACTATCTAAGCTAAAAAATACAATTGTTTGCGTTATGACCAATATATTAAGCGAGAAGCAAAGATGAAAGAAAAAATACAGTCGCAGACGTTACGAATAAGTTTTCTTTAAAGAAGTCATAATAGTTGTCGAAGGTTCTTAAAGGCTCTCAGATACTCCGGTATCACGTGTTATGTATTACTGTACCTTATCCTTTTGTTTTTGTGGAACACTGTATTTTATTTCTTGGAGGGCGATGATTACTGCCACACAGTTTATACTTCGGCAGGATCATCGTTTTCATGTGTTTAAGCTTCCTGTATTGTTTGTGTCCAAATAAAAATCTTTTACCTTTTTTATCTTTTATCTATCTGTACCAATAATGTGTCCTAGTAAAGTTTAAAAGTTAAGAGTCGTAAAACCAGCTATAAGGTAAATCTGTCAATTTGTATGGGCCACAAACGTCATATTTTCATTGAAGTCACTCTAGTTCGACGTTTAACCCGGCCTCGAGCATTTACTTAACAGAATGCACCATAGATTAAGACGTGAAGGAAAAAGCTGTTTCCTTAGACCATCGGAAGTGTCACATTTGATGAACGGTATGGCGTTAGCGCCTGACGATAATATACAAACTACGCCGGACACGGCTGGAGGGCATAACGCTTTTGCTCTACTATGTGTACTTTTTAACCTGTATCTCAAAACGGGTTAAGACAAGTCTTTCCGATATACTTACAATGAAACGCCTGGTGCGGTGGAAGTAAAAAAAAACTCTCCCTACTGAGGTTTTTTTATACACCACAAGTTAGCCCTTGACGGCATCTCACCTGATGGTAAGTGATGATGCGGTCTAAGATGGTAGCGGACTAACCTATTAGGGTATGGTAAACCCATACTCCTAATTGGTTTCTACACGACATCGTGCCGGAACGCTAAATCGCTTGGCGACACGTCTTTGTCGGTAGGGTGGTAACTTGCCACGGCCGAAGCCTCCCACCAGACCAGACTCGAGCCGGGATTCGAACCCAGGACCTCCAACTTTAAAATGGAACAGCGCACGCGCTGCGCCACGTAGGTCGTGAATGCGATTAAATACTCCACACAAAGAACGCCTCCAAATGTGTCAATTCGATTGAACACCTTTTTATTAACTGAAAATTGTATGCCAGTAAATCTAGCAACTCTCGGCCCAACCCGGAAATCCAACTTAGGACTTCGCGATCGATCGTGGAACATGCTTACTCCTAGACCGACGTGCCAATTTATTGGATCAGTCACTACTGGCTTTTCACTGACTGCTGATTCAATAAACTTTAACGCCAAGTATGTTTTTGTTAAAATTCTGGATTCAATTTTGTGAAGCGCAGTGAAGTTTGTCCGTTTAGTTGACGCCGGTCCCCGGTTCATAGGAAACGTACGAACCGACCTGCACATATCGCGACGCTCATCGTAGGAGGGGCTGCCTGTCATTTCCGTGCTCAGCGTTGAGTTTACGATTAGACAGCTAAGCACGCATACGCGCTGACATTGGTGTGTACCCAATACCTATTTGTTATGTTTATTTAGATTGGCCGGGAGCTTTGAGCCCTATATTCATCATCATCATCATGTTCAACCCATTACCGGCTCACTACAGAGCACGGGTCTCCTCTCAATATGAGAAGGGTTTGGCCATAGTCCACCACGCTGGCCATGTGCGGATTGGCAGACTTCACACGCCTTTGAGAACATTATGGAGAACTCTCAGGCGTGCAGGTTTCCTCACGATGTTTTCCTTCACCGTTGAAGCAAGTTATATTTTAATTAGTTAAAAACGCACATAACTCCGAAAAGTTAGAGGTGCGTGCCGGGATTCGAACCGCCGACCTCTGATTAGGAGGCTGACGCCCTAACCACTGGGCTATCACCGCTTCAGTATCAAGCACGTATACGCGCTGACATTGGTGTGTACCCAATATCTATTTGTTACGTTTATTTAGATTGGCCGGGGAACTTTGAGCCCTATATTGAATGGATTTTATAACACAGTAAAAGTTGCCTACGCAATCGACGGCCAGCAGTTCGCATTACCGACCCTGAACAACCTCACTCGATCGCTCTGAACAACTTTGAACAATATCTGAAGCAAATCATGAATAGAAGCAGGCGTTTCTTTGCGGAAGTCCATGATAAACAATAAACAGCAAGTATAATTTGCTATATCGCGCTTGTGAAGTCAACATCTCCTGAGGATGATCCGGTGTCGGGTCGAAACATGCGTAGAGGTTCTAGTGGAGTATTTTGTGTGGTGTTATACTATACTAATCTCCCGGTTGTCGGCGGAATATAGCAAATTATACTTGCTGTTTATTGAATATCTGAAGCCGCGCGCAGCGAGCACTCGCACCACTGAATTCAAAATTCTACGTATTGTGATGTTAAGAACGTGTACGTTATAATACTTATATAGTAAGCAGGCGTCGCTACCCGGTTAAAATTCTCGGTGTCAATCCGCGTGCTCCGGAGAACACATTAAATCTCGGTTATTCATCATCATCATCATCATTTCAACCGATAGACGTCCACTGCTGGACATAGGTCTTTTGTAAGGAGTTCCAACGGCCACGGTCTTGGGCCGGTTGTATCCAGCGGCTCCCTGCGACTCGTTTGATGTCGTCTGTCCACCTTGTTGGGGGTCGACCAACGCTACGTAATTATCATTAACATATCGTCATAATGACAGTTAAGGCCCGCATTTGAGGAGTTTTGCGGCTATATGCCACAAAACTCTCTATACTTTGTGGGAGAAAGTCTGTACCCAGATAAGGGACAAAAATGATGCTAAAACATGTGAATAGGAAGATTCTTAGCTACGAGTTATCATATGTATATTTTGTCTGGTGGGAGGCTCGGCCGTGGCTAGTTACCACCCTACCGACAAAGACGTGTCGCTAAGCGATTTAGCGTTCCGGCACGATGTCGCGTAGAAACCAATTAGGAGCGTGGGTTTACCATGCCCCTAACAGGTTAGCCCGCTACCATACCAGACTGCATCATCACTTACCATTAGGTGAGATAGCCGTCAGAGGCTAACTTGTAGTGCATAAAGAAAAAGTAGGTATGAGCTTCTAGACGTGTCTATTCGGACGAGGACCGCCGTGATGACGGTTAAGTAGAGTAAAGTGCATGAGGATAAAATGTCCCACGGCGATGACAGCTTCCCCGCGGCGGCTTCGTTCGCGCTCCCGGCGTCTATGTTTTTTGTTTACTTTGTGAAGGGAAGCTGTTTTATGCGAGTTCATTAAACGACAATTTGTCATTGCGTCCACTGGCTAGCGCACGCCCGGTGGCCGGCGGTGGGGGGTGGCCCGCTGGGAGGGCGCGGAACTCGCGACTGTCATCTGGTTCAGAAAGGTAATATACTTTTGTTCGACCGAGTTAATTTAACTAACAGTTGTGACAGCGGCTGTTGGTAACTAATATATGTAAAACTAGCGGCCCGGCGCGGTTTTCTTGCCCAGGAAATAGAAAAAAAAAATCTGGGGTCTGCTCGCAATTGTGTAACTAAACTACTAGCCAAGAAACCACTCACTCACTCAAAAATATAAGGTAGTCAGTCAGTCAGTACTACACACGAAAAGAAGAAAGATAATGATGAAGATATTTTTATCTAATAACTAAGGATGGAAGAACGGGGATAGTAGTAGAGTAAGGCCAATTACAAGTTTTCACAAATATAACTTAATGAAAAAGAAAGGAAATGCTTACATGAAATAGTGGGGATTTTTTTTGTAAATAGTGAACGTTTACAAAAAAGACGATCGGTGAACGTTTACAACAAAAAGAGGCAATGAACGCATATCCTAACTCAAGCTGAATAATTTGAAAAATTAGCGGGGCTAAATTTTCCGCGGAGGTGGAATTGGTACAAAAGAGGTATATTTTGTCATAATTACCACCAAGTTTCGGAACCCTTTATGGGTATAAATATATATACTCAATCTAAGAAAATAAATGAAAAAGTGGAAAAGCGACAGTTATGCATTTATATATTTTCTCAGAAAATCTTATCGGGGCGTATGAAAATTTGGATCGTGGTAACATCCAATGGGCACGCACCTCTATCTTTTCGGAGTAATGTGCGTTTAAAAAAAAATTAAATATCACTTGCTTCACGGTGAAGGAAAACATCGTGAGGAAACCTGCACGCCTGAGAGTTCTCCATAATGTTCTCAAAGGCGTGTGAAGTTTAACAAACCGCACATGGCCAGCGTGATGGACTATGGACAAACCCTTCTCATATTGAGAGGAGACCCGTGCTCTATAGTGAGCCGGTAATGGGTTGATCATGATGATGATGATGAACATCCAATAAAGTTTTTTTTTTTTATTTTGCGTAATTGTGCTCACATTGCGCTAAAACTACTGAACGGATTTATTCCACTTTTGGCTGAAGTAGGGTAGGGTTCCTAGTTTTGGCTGAAACCCGGCTTTAACCTTGCATCAGCCAACACTGTAACCCGTAACTGTTCTTTTCATGTACTTAGGCAACTAAAATTGTGATGTGGAAGGTATCTGCGACAACATTTTTTTTTTAATTTGAATTTAATCGTCTCATTAATTTTGTAGGGGCGTGCGGTAGGTGTGCCTATCCATTTATTTGGAAGAGAATACATCGATTATAACTTAAGATGGGTGGGGAAGTTATTAATTATTTTCGAAATTATAATCAAGGCACACAATATAACGCGGAAATTGATTCAGGAAGCTATGTCGATCTAGAGTAACGAGTTTACACTCCTCGAACGAGCAGGGTGACCATGATGGTGATTGATTTTATAATTTGTCATTAATTTGACATTGTTTTAATTTAATAACGAATTTAAATCAGAGCAAAAACCGGGAGAGTTTTCGGCTGTTTACTTCGGCCGAACGGGTCAGCAATGACTGGTTACCACGCTAAAGACCATGCGATTGAGCGCTTCAAATTAAAATTCAAATTCAATTCAGGCAATTCAGGCATCGGTCCCTGTCGACCGGAATCCGAAGCCGAATATGCTTACCCGCAGAGCGCTGTCGAAACTTTAAAAAAGAATAGCAGCCCCTTTTAAACCTAAATTATTTCCTCTATTTTGAATGTGAGTTCAACTATCACCACAGTATATTCTTTCTAACATAAGAAAATATTTAAAATCGGTCAAAAATTAAAAAAAAAAATACATAGAACCTCTTTCTTATATATACGTTAATGTACATGAATAGTTACCCTACCCCATAAAGCTGTACAGCTGCGGACGGCCACAGCCGACAAAACATAGTTGCATCGAGGCATAGGTTTTAAAATCCCCCCATCGCCCCTGTCTCCGCTGACAATACAATGAAACTGCGTCCATCACGTTTCCTCCAAAATAACGAGTTCGCTTATTTTCATCGTTTCATTTAACGTGGAACAAACTGCCTATTGAACCGGAATCAAGAACGAATTTATGTATTATCATATGTTAACTAGTAATAACAGTAGTGAGAAGAAGTGGGGACAGACACGGCCCGACAGCAAAGGACGACCTCCGTGACGCAGCGCGTGCGCTGTTGCATTTTAAGAGTTGGAGGTCCTGGGTTCGATTCCCGGCTTGAGTCTGGTCTGGTGGGAGGCTACGGCCGTGGCTAGTTACCACCCTACGGACAAAGACGTGTCGCCAAGCGATTTAGTGTTCCGGCACGATGTCGTGTAGAAACCAATTAGGAGTATGGGTTTACCATACCCCTAACAGGTTAGCCCGCTACCATCTAAGACCGTATCATCACTTACCATCAGGTGAGATGCCGTCAAGGACTGACTTGTGGTTTGTAAAGAAAAAAGGAATTTATGAAAACAAATAACTATCATAATATATTTTTAACGGATAACTTAGAAGTGGTTAAGGAGCTATCGCTGAGGAGTCTCAAACAAAAACCAAAAACAAACAAGAGCAAAGACTTTTATGAGTACGACCTCTTTGTGAGCTCGGAACATCGCGAACAGTACACTCGTCACAATTTTCGGCTCAGTGCGTTAACATTTAAATGTACTCAGTACAGTAGAAGGTGACATTTTAAGTGCAAATAGTACACAGTCAACAGTGTTCGCATATTGCATATGTTGCACCACAATTTTCATTTGTATTCAACATTAAATTATATTTTTTTTTGTTATTTAAGAAAACATTAAAAACACAAATGCACAAGAAAGCTATGTTTTTAATACAGAACCTAATGCATAGGATACCTCGTAAAAAAATTGATAACTAATTGAACAAATTACTTATACATCGAAATTCGTACCCAACGATCAAAAGAGCAAAATCTCGGAAAATAGAAGAGCAATTTGTTCGTATTACAATATCTTTTGTAATGTTCACAAATATCTTTAATGATACTTGACGACCTCCGTAGCGCAGCGCGCGCGCTGTTGCATTATAAAGTTTGAGGTCCTGGGTTCGATTCCCGGGTCGAGTCTGGTTTGGTGGGAGGCTGCGGCCGTGGCTAGTTACCACCCTACCGACAAAGGCGTGTCGCCAAGCGATTTAGCGTTCCGGCACGATGTCGTGTAGAAACCAATCAGGAGTATGGCTTTACCATAACAGGTTAGCCCGCTACCATCTTAGACTGCATCATCACTTACCATCAGGTGAGATTGCCGCCAAGGGCTAACTTGTAGTGGATAAAAAAAAAAATACTCTCATACAACCTTGCCGCAACAACTATATTGTCACGGAAAAAACGAGAGAAGCCTTCTTACAAATTATGCTTTTGGAATCTAGAGAGCGAAGCGTGAGAGAAGGCGAGCGCGCTTCACCTTAGGCAACGTAATTTTGATGACAGAAACATTAAGAGAAACTGTTTTACAAACCGCTTGCATTCGTTTTTTTTCTCACTGAAACAAAATATAGCAGCGTTCAAAGGTTGCTCACGTTTGAGTAATAGAGACGTATCTGGGTACCTACTGCAAATTCTTTTTAAAATATAGAATATTGACTAGGTAGGCGCGCGGTCATACATACTAGAATATAAAGAAATATCATCGGGTATGCGTAAGGAATATTGTTCATATTCTAGTGTAAATCAGTAGTTCTTCATTCATATGAGTTAGCTAAATACAATTTAGCTTGTTGCGTAATTTTTATATTATTTATTATATTATATTGATATTTAAATCACCACAATCATCCATTAATGAGGAACTAATGCCCTTCTGCGGTCCTCGACGGTCAGCGATTACTGCAATTGCAAAAGCAAAGCAATTGTGAACATTATACCTTCATCTATCATTTACCTACTTGTTATAATATGTCGATGGAGGTTTAGTTCTTTTTATAATCTAATAAAAAGAAATAAAAAATATATATATATATATATATATATATATATATATAAACACACCTATAAAATGTGTTCGTATTACTCACCCACTCACTCACACACACATCCACACTCATATGCACTCACACACCCAACCACTCATTTCTCACTCTAAACTTTAAGGCACAATAGTTTATTTTTTATTGCACATTTGGAAGAGACTGACCCCCAAGATACGGGCTATCCTAGTTTGGGGGTCAGGGTAGTTTGAAAAATATTGTATTTAGTCGAAATAAATGAATTTTATTATTATTAAACCAGTCCGCGTAGATAAGGGGTTTTAAAAACTCTTATGGAATAAGCTACCAATTCAAGGAGTATTTCTGTGGCAAGCTGAAACTATACTTATGGTTCATTGACGTGAAATTCAGTTTTTCTTAATTTGCGCGGGAAATGGAACGGGATAAAAAGTATCCTATGTCCATATCCTGGTTCGAGTATACCTCCCAACCTATTTCCAGCCAAATCAGTTGAGCCGTACTTGAGTTAAAAATAGTGTAACTAATACGACTTGCTTTTATATTATATAATATATAGAAATGATATGAAATGAAAATACACTTCATTGTGCACCACACAAAAGAAGAAATACAAGACAGTAAAGAAAGTAACAATATAGATATATATAGGTTTACACAAGTCCGTTCGCTTGCTTTACCTATTATTCTGTAAGGTGGGTGCTTTCCCGACTCTGCACCTAGTTAAATCGGCTTACACTACGCGCTACATAAATAAGCTTACAGCTTAAGGTCTCCTACAAAACTAGAGACTTCTCACGTTGGTCCTATTTCTTACATCACCTCGCCGTTGACTCGTGGGCGATCGGACTATCTCTATCTTTACGTCATATGAATCAGAGTGGCATTGGGACTTACCCAATGCCACTCTGATTCATGGTCAGCTTCACAGGTCCTTGCTAAGGATATAACCTTTTTCCAATTTCTTCAACCCCTGGGACACAGCCTACCCCAGAGCTAAATCCAGGAAGGGTTGTCGACTGATTGCTGAAGACTGGATGTCAAGTTATCGAATATGATGACGACTGATACAATAACATGATTATCACATGGGTACTCGTCCCTCCGAGTGAAATTGTTAAACCATTCACACATCCGATCACAGGAAGTTTCGATAAAATGTCTGCAGTCTGCGTTTGTATTATCTCCCATGGATTTGTTAAGCTCTTTAGTGCAACACGGCAATTTATTGCAAAAAAAAATTATTTTTCAGTCAAAATACAGGAGTGATCTTTAAAATCGTTATGTTGCAGATCTTTCAAGCTTCTGAATAAAGGATGAAATTACCCGTCACTGGGACTTCCAGTGGGCGGTAATGTGACGCCATGCGGCCATTCTTTGTAACGGCCATGTTTGCTTGAGGTTTTGAAAGCTTATTGATACTACTATTATTATGAGCACGAGATCAAAAGGTGTTTTACTGCTTGAGAGCCGTGAGCGACAGGTAGGTCAGCCTTGCAAGTATAAACAAAAGAAAATCTGGTCCTAGACGTAATATGATATGATAAAAGCTTGTTATCGACGCTGAAAGACAATCTTATCTCGGCGACATTGAAAAGTATTAAAAGCAAAGCGCCGATACTTCACAGGACCACCCGCCCGGCTACTAGTAAATGCCTATACTCTAGATCTCCACTGCTTTAGACTCTATTAAATTTGTTATTAGGTAAATAAATTAGAGTGAGAGATGAAGCGGTGATAGCCTAGTGGTAAGGGCGTCAGCCTCCTAATCAGAGGTCAGCGGTTCGAATCCGGGCACGCACCTCTAACTTTTCCGAAGTATGTGCGTTTTAATATCATTTGCTTCAACGGTGAAGGAAAACATCGTGAGGAAACCTGCACGCCTGAGAGTTCTCCATAATATTCTCAAAGGCGTGTGAAGTCTGCCAATCCGCACGTGGCCAGCGTGGTGGACTATGGCCAAACCCTTCTCATATTGAGAGGAGACCCGTGCTCTGTAGTGATCCGGTAATGGATTGATCATGATGAGAGACAAAGTGGCTTTAATTTAAATTTCAAAGGCTCTTTTTTTTTTATTTTAAGCATAATATACATGGTACGATTGATAGCTTTCTAGGGTGATATGCATTTCGTTGGCTGGGTTACGGTCGACGTGTAAGAGTGTACCCGTGACCCAGCCACCAGGCGACACGAAGGAGCATCGCTGGGTTTTAGTGGGTATTCTGGTCGCCAGTCTGGCCGCCGGGGAGTCCCACATACCCCGTCGGAAGCGGCGCAGTCTTGTCTGCGGTGGAGGGGATGCGTAGGGGATGCGTAAATACATTTCCCAGCGTTAAAAAAAGAGGTGATATGCATTTCACCTCGGGGAAGAATGTAGGTTCTAGACCGTAGATGGCATTCATGAGGATTTCCTCATGAATGCCATCTACGTGCCATCCTTCAACCATTCCTTCAACCCGATGGTTAAGGAGGCTTTTTTACGTAGGCATCAAGAGTATCGACACTTAATGCCTACTCTTGAAAACATTGATGAGCCAACCTTGCCCGCTAACTAGACAATATTATTGAACCAACGCAAATTCTGTTCACCTACTTTTCGATTACCGTTAGCCTCGCCCCCCCCCCCCCCCCGGTCTGAATGTCCATCGTGCAGATCACTTTAAGTTTTAAGGTATATTTCAAAACGTCAAGTAAAATTGTTTTTTGCCTTAGGTTTTATATTTTGGGTTCTACGTGCATTCAGTGTGTTCCTGTAGCCCTTCGGAACGCGGTTTGGCTGTCTTAGATGAGGTAGGGCATGAGGTGGGCTTATTGAGTTTTAGTGATTTGTAGACATTTTTAGTTTTGCTACGGCGCCAGTAATGCTAAATGAATCATGTCTTCCAAGGTATATTTATATTTTATTTCTCATTAAAAACATTTTTTTTTGTCGTAGTGGAAAAGATTTATGGCTACCTCCGTACCCTTGGGCGGGAGGAGGTTGTGTTGGACTCCCACCCCCGACGGGGGTATACCCGAACTGAAAACCACCACGGCATGTCCCTTTCGCAGGTTTTACTGGACACCCGGGGGACCCGTTGTATACTTCCCGGACGCCCTACCAGCCGTCCCGGCCTAGCGGTCATTAAAATACCTAATAATATCGTATTCTTTAATAAACAAAAATTTGGTACACACGTGTAAGTCTACGCGTGTGTACCAAATACACGTATAAGGCGCAAACATTTCACTTACCTCGTCAAAGGGCTGGATTCCTTGCTCAACGTTGATCATTTGAGATTGCAGATCCAAGGGGCTGAGACCCCTCGGAGAGACGATCTTATTAGCAGACGCTTTATTCCTGGTGGTCTTGAAATTCTGCGTGTCAATTCCTGAAGGTCCAGGGGCGGGTTCAGAAGTGTTTTGAATAGTGTAGACTTTATTGTCTCGGTACCTGTAACAATTAAGCTATCAATAACACATGCAATTTTAGATCGGACTCGTTTTATTCAGGTGACTTATCATATTAAGGTCTTTTAAACGTACGATTTTGTTTTTAGAGACATTGGTAAGTGATTCAAGGTCTAGCTCTATATTATAACAGACACAATCAATCTCATGAATGTCAAATTGCCTTACAGTTTGTAAGATCTCAATTAACTCATTTAGGCCGACAAAAATCTGCATATAAAGTTCAGTGTGGTGAGATTGAATGAATGCACTTTAAAATGTCCAAGCAAACCGACCTCCTTTTGACGACCTCGCTGTCGCTTTATAAAGTTGGAGGTCCTGGGTTCGATTCCCGGCTCGAGTCTGGTCTGGTGGGAGGCTGCGGCCGTGGCTAGTTACCACCCTACCGATAAAGACGTGTCGCCAAGCGATTTAGCGTTCCGGCACGATGTCGTGTAGAAACCAATTAGGAGTGTGGGTTTACCATACCCCTAACAGGTTAGCCCGCTACCATCTTAGACTGCCATCACTTACCATAAGGTGAGATTGCCGTCAAGGGCTGACTTGTAGTGGATAAAAAAAAAAAAAACAATGGAATCCCGAGCGAATTAGACAAATAGTGATCCCTCACTCGTTTCTTAAAGGTGCTGATAGATTAGAATAGAATCTCTAGCGGCAGTTGTTCCATAATTTAATGACAGTAAAAGATGATTAAAGAAGTTTGAGATATACTTCCTCGTAGGGTGGGCTTGCTCGGGAGTCAAGTGCAACTACTTTTTAAAGATAAACAGGACTAGTAAGACGGAATAAAACGCAGTACAATATAGATAGTACGTACAAATTCCACGAGATATGCAATCACTTGAGACGAAACTGAAATTGAGGAATTGGTCATATTTGTGCAAACCAAATGTGAACCGAATGCTAATATTGGGAAGTCTCTCAAGCTTATTTAGCTGACCTTCAGTTAGATCGATAAAGCTTGCATTAGTTAATTTGATTTCTCTCTGTGTCAGCATGATTAAAATTGATTCAACTAGTATCTATATATATAAAAGCGAAAGGTCACTTACATACTTACATACTGATTAAACACGAGATCTCAAAAGCTATTGTACGTATAAAGCTATAATTTAGCAAGTAGGTAGTTGATAGTTAAGAAATGTCAGCTAAGAAAGGATATTTGGCAATTCCACCCCTAAGAGGGTAAAAGGGGGGTTGGAAGTTGAGTTTTCTTTGTTTTTAGAGTTAGAGACACAAAAATTTGCATTAAGATTAATAATAATAAATAAAAACATGTACATCAATTTTTTTTAAATATTACCTGTTAAGGGTGGTAAAATAGGTGATAGTTTTTGCTTATTTTTTTATTATGAAGCTTGAAATTTTGAAAATAGGTTTCTTTTAGGGCGTAAATATAAGGCTTGATTTTTTTTTCATCCAAATCTACCCCGAAGGGGGTAAAATAGGGGTTTAAAGTTTGTATGAAAATCCTATGTTTTTTAATTTAGAGACACGAAAATCGGCAATTTGACATTTGCCTGTAGCTTACTTTCTGAAGCAGGGCATTGGCCGCACGAGTAACCTCAATCTCAAGGGAAATCAGCAATTCTACGCAGACGAAGTCGCGGGCAACAGCTAGTACTATATAATTAAGAAATTACAAATTGGACAAAATACGTTCTGTTATATGGGATTCGACGAGTCTTTTAAAAAAAACTTTATTACACTATAATAAAATATATTAATTAATAATGTTTTATTGTTGTTTTTGTAATATTATATTTTTTATTTTTATATAATGTGTTATTATGTATTGTACGCATCCGTTTTTGGTTTTTTTCTATGTATCCGAGTATGCCCTCGCGTAATGCTGTGCTGCATGATGAGAAACCAGAATTGGTTGCAGGAGGTGTGCTTACGGTCAGTAGCTAGTTGTTTATATTTCTGACTATAACTTGGGTGATTAGAAATCGTTTTAATAAAACGCAAACCACATAATGGTTTCGCGCAGTTAAAAAATTTGGTATGTATTACATGTTATTTTATGTCTTTTGCCCCTTAGACTTTACGAATCATGAGTTCTGGGACATTAAAATTTTAGTCCTTTTCTAAAAGCACAAAAATAAAGCCAAATAAAGCCGCTATACGCTTTGTGTTCGGATTCCAAAACGATGGAGTTATTTGGGGATAGTATTTATTGACAATAAATTCATATCTGAATTGCAGTTCAGTTTAAAATAAAATTCAGTACATATTATAAAGCAGTGATCGGGGATCGATCCAGTGCGCGCACGGACTTTTCAGAGTTATGTGCTTTTATAAGCAATTGCCGCCCAGCTTTTCAGCCTAGCGAGGGACAGGGCAAAATATGCCATTCTGACTGCCAACCTTCACTAGTTGGAGAGGCATCTAAAGAAGAAAAAGATATGCAATTAAAATTTCACTAGCTTTAACGGTGATGGACAACATCCTGAGAGTTCCCCATAATGTTCTCAAAGGCGTGTGAAGTCTGCCAATCCGGACTTGGCCAGCGTGGTGGACTATGGCCAAACCCTTCTCGTATTGAGAAATGACCCGTGCTCTGTAGTGAGCCGGCAATGGTTGATCATGATGATGATAAAACTTAGTCTTGATAACCCATTGCCGGCTCACTACAGAGCACGGGTCTCCTCTCAATATGAGAAGGGTTTGGCCATAGTCCACCACGCTGGCCATGTGCGGATTGGCAGACTTCACACGCCTTGGAGAACATTATGGAGAACTCTCAGGCGTGCAGGTTTCCTCACGATGTTTTCCTTCACCGTTGAAGCAAGTGATATTTTAATTGTTTAAAAACGCACATAACTCAGAAAAGTTAGAGGTGCGTGCCCGGATTCGAACCGCCGACCTCTGATTAGAGGCTGACGCCCTAACCACTGGGCTATCACCGCTTACTGGGCTATCACCGCTTATAAAACTTAGTATATATAGTTATTTGCGTCGCCAGATCTAGCTCGCATCGGATATTGCAATACCGTCGAGTAACAGCGGCGTGCTACGGCGCCATCACTTGTCCTACAACAAATTGAATGACATCGCTTTTGAACGGAGAAAATGCAATCAAATTGCTTATATTTTATTGCTTGTTACACAATTGATTCAGTTATAACCAAATGATTCTTACACCAAATAAATATTACAAATGTGACTGCGAGTTTGTTTATTTGTTCACGCTTTCACGCTTAAACCACTAAACCGATTTTAAAATGACGACCTCCGTATCGCAGTGCGTGCGCTGTCGCATTATAAAGTTGGAGGTCCTGGGTTCGATTCCCGGCTTGTCTGGTGGGAGGCTTTGGCCGTGGCTAGTTACCACGGCAAACCACCTGCCGACAAAGACGTGTCGTCAAGAGATTTAGCGTTCCGGCACGATGTCGCGTAGAAACCAATTAGGAGTGTGGGTTTACCATACCCCTAACAGGTTAGCCCGCTACCATACTAGACTGCATCATCACTTACGATCAGGTGAGATAGCCGTCAAGGGCTAACTTGTATTGTATAGTATCCAAGATTTTTTGGTTTAAGGTAAGTCCTAAAGCTTCCTTTAGGATTTCCGGTAGACTTGATCACCCTTTTTTGATTTTTCTTTAATATGTATTTTTTTAATTCACTACAAGTTAGCCTTTGACGGCAATCTCACCAAGTGGTAAGGGATGATGCTGTCTGGAATGGTAGCGGGCTAACCCGTTAGGAGTATGGTAAGCCCACGCTCCTAATTGGTTTCTACGCGACATCGTGCCGGAACGCTAAATCGCTTGGCGACACGTCTTTGTCGGTAGGGTGGTAACTAGCCACGGTCGAAACCTCCCACCACCAAATAAAACTTCGAACCCGTGTCCACCGCTGGGCACTGGAAGCAGCCGCCAACGCGATACAAGAAGTCGACTGAGTGTGTAATGCAGCTTAGGTTTCCTTAACATAAAGTTCGAGGCGCGTTCGGAACTCTCGTAGCTTTACTAATAAGTTTACGAATGTATCATCAACTTCAAAGTCTCACTGCGACGGAAAACATTATAAGTTCGCATCAAAAGCATATCTTAAAGGTCAAGTTGAATAAGGATTAGTTTGAATTGAAATAAGACGCTCGTCCTCATGTCCGCATTAGTTCATATGAACTACATTTTTCGCTTTATTACAGTATACATTTTAAAATATGAAATCTCTTTGATATTACCCTTTTATATGAATTTAATCAAGATAAAATTTTTAAGATGCAAATATTCATCTCTGTAATTTAATTCGCAATGACCTTCTACGCATTTCTGCTATCTTGTGGGGCACATGTTTGTTAGGCGCCTCGCGCACTACGCCTCCACTGGCTGTGGTCGTAGCCGACTACAGCGTCGTATCGTCATCGCACCGTCCGACCCCCCCGTTATCCCAAACGTCGCCTAAGCCGAGGTTCAGCCTCACAGGAGGCGCTCTTAGGCAGACGTTCTCTTAGTTTCTTCGAGCCCTAGGGTTCAAAATTTCTTCTGGCAGAGCTTCTTTCCGAAGCTGCAAAACAGCCCGGTTACGCTGTCGCAACCAATAGGGTTAGTACAGCTAATAGACAGTCCAAAAAAAAAAGGTTCGTCATCGGTACCAACTGCCGCCTGACTAGTCGTCCCGCTAAGCATGATAATGTCCTATTCGCTATTTACAACAATAGTAATTGTTCATTGTGCATAGCAACTGGTACAAGTAGACTTACAAATAATATTATATACTTAAGTTATATTAACACTCAAGCCTTACAAAAATGCAATTACTGACTATTGAAATTTGTTACGTAACTAAAGATCTGTGTGTATTTGTGAGCATATAGATGTATATATTGAATTCACAGAAAACATGGTGTCACTAGCAAAGTTTATTTACATAACATTGCTTTAATTTATCTTTTTACGGGGATTAATACCTTGACCCTTATTATGACGATTGAAAGTAACCTTTCTTTTTGTAATAACTTGCGATATAAATGCGTCATTGTAGCATATGTTTCTGCAAACTTACAAATGTACAGCCATATCAAGCTAAAATCTTATTACTATTATAAAGTATAACCATTGTTATTTCAGAATAAAATAGCTTTCCAATGGTGAAAGAATATTTATATCCAGTTCAAGATCAGAGTTTATCGGTCATAGACAAGGAAAAGAAATACTTCCACATTTATAATGCTTGTATACCTAAACTTGTAAAGTACTTTTTTATTACCAAGCGCCAACTTGTTGATAAAAAAGTACCACAACCATCACAATAAATGATTGGCGCTGCGGTACAATATTAAGATCCCTAATGAACTGAACAGCTTAGCCAAAACAGGCATCGTCGTCAAAACCACCTGACGTTTTATCTTATTCACGATCACACCGCTTAACTGTTATAGAAAATTTCAAATATTTCGACGGCCTTGGCCTTATTGTCAATTAACAATGGCTTAGCAAAGAGGCGAGTTGTTTTTAGATTTACATGGCCAATATTGCCGGCGCTGCGTAGTGCGCGAGGACCCTAGAGCTTTCAGATACGTAGCTCTTTCAACGAACATGTTACGGTATTTTGTAGGGATTCTAGAAAGTCAAATTGAATTTCATAATAGTTCAGTTCTGAAAAATATGGCGCTCGACATAAGGCAGGGTCGCATGGCTACATTTTGAGTCGAATTCTTCAAACTGCATGTTGAAGTTATGCGCGTAGGTTTCGTCATAAGTTACATTTTTGATGAGAACCTTCACCGGTCCAGTGCAATGAGAGCGCCTCCTCTCTGAGTGCGCAGAACGAGCGAACCAAGTGTCGATTGGTACACTTCTCAAGCCTTGGAGAATTTTATAGAAACAGACTTCATTAACCTCCGTGGCGCAGTGCGCGCGCTGTCGCATAATAAAGTTAGTGGTCCTGGATTCGATTCCCGGCTCGAGTCTGGAGGCACCCTACCGACAAAGACCGGACCACAAGTTCCGGCACGATGTCGCGTAGAACCCAATTAGGAGTTTTGTTTTACCATACCCCTTTTTTTTTTTTTTTTTTTTTGTTTACGGGGGGGAAATCTCCTAGTGAGATACCCGACTATTGCTTTGGGGAAAAGCTCGGGTTATGTGGGATTTTTACCCACTAAAACCCCCTCGGTGGCCACCATCAGCATAAAACAGTGGGAGGCTCCGGGATCTCCTAGGAACGCACCGGTGCCTCCCTTGTGCTCCTATTTGCCTCCTCGCGGATGTAGGTCCGCAAAACTAACGCGGCTTACTGAGTAGCTTTTGTCTTTCGACACGAGGTCGCATAAGAGTTACCAGAATTCCCCACTCTGGCCGCTCACGACCCCAAGGTCCCAGAATACCGAACTAATGGATGGTCAGACTGGGATGGTGATCTTCATTACCCCGACGTCTATGTCTTCGCGCAGGATCGGTCCGCTCTCGATCCCGCTCCGCAGCCTCCTTCTTTAACATAACAGTGTCACAGAAGAAGACCACAGCTCTCCATGCCTCATCCTCCGCTAGCATAGCAGCTATTACAGCAGGCGGAGAGAGATCACTGCCCACGTGACCGACCAGGGTTTTTCGTTCACGTTCCCAAGCAGGGCACTCCTCCAGCGTGTGCTGAGCGGTGTCCCTATCTCCACCACAGTGGTAACACCGCGGTGTCGCCTCCCGACCGATCCGACACAGATACTCACTAAAACAGCCATGACCAGTGAGTATCTGCGTAAGTCTAAAGGTGACCTTACCGCTGTTTCTCTCCAGCCAGGCATTGAAGCAGGGCAGAATCGCACCAACAGCTCGCTGGCGTGCGTTTTTTTCGTCTTGGAGACGCGAATGCCAATTTAATACAGCTTCTTGGTATGCTTGCCTCCTGGAAGCTGCGAGCTCTGGCTCACCTCCATGGCTCTGGCGTACCCCGCGAGTTTGGGCGTACACTTTCGCGTCCATTTCCGCTAATATATCAAACGGTGGCAAGCGAGCCAAAACAGTAGCCGCCTCGAAGGATATAGTTCTATACCCTCGCACCACCCGTATGGCTATCTTGCGTTGAACGCTGTTTAGCTTAGTTCGTAATCGCTGTACGCGAGATAGCCTTTGTGACCATATAGGGGCCCCATAAAGAGCTATCGATCGCACTACTCCCGCGAAGAGACGGCGGATTTCTTCCTGTGGTCCCCCAAGATTTGGAAGCAGACCGTGCATTGCACCAGCTACTTTTTGGATACGAGGGACCAACTGGTTGAAGTGTTCTTCAAAACCCCAGCGACCATCCAAGGTGAGACCCAGGTATTTTAGATATCGGCCCACTTGAACCATACCCCTAACAGATTAGGCCGCTACCATCCTAGTATGCGTCATCACTTACCATCAAGTGAGATAACCGTCAAGGGCTAACTTGTGGTGTATAAAAAAAACTACACAAAAATTAAGAAATTATTTAGGAGGTACTGCTATACTCACGGGTAGTTAATATTATCTTCAGAGGCGGGCGGCGCGCGCGCGGCGGGCGGGGGGGCCCTTCGCGCCGCGGCTATGATGTATCCCCACATTGGACGGCGGGTCCGATGACCAGCGCAACTGTGAACAAGACCGAAGGAAAGGTTTTATTGTCGAATATGCTCCTTTATCCTTCTTTCCTTCTTCTTTCTTAATTCCTTCAACTAGATACTGGAAGAGCCAAAAAAGGAAATTGGTACTATGATTTCCTTTTTTTGGCCCTTTAAAAGTTCTATTGCAAAAATTCGAATAAATTTTCTAACCAAAAAAATACATTGACTTCAATGTGTAGTAGAATCGAACCGTATGCCGTAGCACAAACGGCCTGACGCTCGCGTGTGCCATCACGTCCCCTGTACATCTTTACTTTTCTGTTTTTTAGGTTATATTAAAGTTTAACCCACTCGTAAGTTTAGCAACGCACGGTGTGCAACACGAAACGCAATCCTTTTCCCTCAAATAATCGAGCACTCGCGAGGCGAGTGGGAGTAGAAGCCCCCGATAGCTTTCCTGCCAATTCTCTTGCTTGACTTACTGGTCTGTCTATTCTGGCGAATGTATACAATGAAAGGAAGAAAAAGTTTTTTATTTAATCCTAATTTGATATACATACGATCTCTACTATACATATATATACGATCGACATGACCAAATAAAGGCAACCCACCGTTGAAGCTTCCAGCTTCTGTGTTCCCTAATGGTTATAATATGGGGATCTTCAAAGGGCGGATTAACAAATCGCTCAAGGGCCAGCAACGCATTGGTGGTTCCTCTGGTGCTGCAAATGTTCATGGGCGGCTGCAATCACTTACCATCAGGTGACCCGCCTGCTCGTTTGCTCGCTATGTATATAAAAAAAAACCCACTCAGCGTCAGCTGCGGCAAGCCGCAGCGCTGGTTTTCAGTGGGAGCCTGAACACTAGTAGCATCACGGACGCGATCACCTATATCATCATCATCATGATCAACCCATTACCAGCTCACTACAGAGCGCAGGTCTCCTCTCAATATGAGAAGGGTTTGGCCATAGTCCACCACGCTGGCCATGTGCGGATTGGCAGTCTTGACACGCCTTTGAGAACATTATGGAGAACTCTCAGACATGCAGGTTTCCTCACGATGTTTTCCTTCACCGTTCACAAAGGCGTGTGAAGTCTGCCAATCCGCACACGGCCAGTGTGGTGGACTATGGCCAAACCCTTCTCATATTGAGAGGAGACCCGTGCTCTGTAGTGAGCCGGTAATGGGTTGTTAATGATGATTATTAGATTATTACTTTTAGCAAAAAATAAAATCGCAGAAAATCGTAATACTTGACTAAATGCGCTTTTGTCCATAAGTTGTTTGTATGAGCTCAAGACCGGAGCTCCCGATTCGTGCGAAGGTCGCGCGTCATTATTTTCTGTTCTGTGCTCAATTAGGACAAACAATACTTTATTACTGTGTGCACGGACCGTGAAATTTCACCAAAGCCACGCGAAATACGTGTAGGCATTTCGAACACAGCGAATGCGTCGCGCTACCCTGTCGGGGGAGTCATTGTTCAAAGCGCATTTTAATTGGGCGGTCAATTAAATTATATTCGCTTAAAACGCGTAGCCGAGCCGCGCCGCGGTCATCCCTTTGATGCCTGCGAGGCGTTATGTTATGACATCTTACTCTGCCTGTGACGCCAGTCGGCCAAATCAAATTCAGCATTCGAATCGCAAAGCGGAACTTGTTGTTCCGGTTTCATGCGAACATAATTGATGATTCATTTCTTGTTCATAGGGGTGCAGATTGTGACAAGAGTGAGTAGTCATGAGCATTTTTATCTAGATAATACAAGAATTTCCCTTTGATTTTAAACCTTACTTCCTATTTAATGCAGACACAAATACACACACACACACATACACACACACACACACACACACACGCACACACACACACACATACACGCACGCGCGCGCGCGCACGACGCAACATATGCTAGCAACTGTTTGTATTATAGAGGGAAGTTCCCAATTTCCATGATACAGTATATACTAGTTTGGAAAGTGGGAGATCATAAAATTATTTACCACTGTAATTGTTAGCGAATAAAAAAAAATACTATTTAATACCCATTTTATCATATGAGCGTGAACAGTATCCCGCTGGGAGGCGCATGCGTCGATGCTGAACTGGTGCTCCGATGAGACCAGGTTTAATTATTCTTTTCATGCTTTTAATGATTTTTTTGTTCAACTTAATTCATTTTATATTTAAAAAAAAAATTTAAGTGCTCGCACTGATCAAAGCTCTTGGAAAAGAAATCCAGTACGAAACAAATATCTATCAGTCGGCTGTCAACCGCAGACTCTGTTACAAAGAGGATGAAGAAGCTAAGACATCTACTTGTTCATTTAGAAAGGTGGCACGCCAGTGTTATGATTGAGACGAAAAATTTACCTCACGAAAATGAATTAATTGAACATCTATAGTTACTAAACCACGTATTCAAATCTTTTAATATAACCAACAATGTTAAAGAAGCTATTAATGTCTCAGGATATTGATATTTTTTACCGCCAGATTACCATAATTCAAATGAGGAGTGCATAATGTGCCAGATGTAGCAACGTTTTAAATATGCAACAGTTAAGATGCATGGGATAAGATCTCATTCGTGTGACTCGATTGTCCTTTAATCAAATGCCTTATTTCTTTAAAAGTCGATATTTTGTTATTATATATTATATAAATGGCTTTAAATATAAGGTTTCAGGACCCGAGTTTTAAGTTTACAAATGTAGGTACATTTGTAAACTTAATGATCATCATCGTTTCCCTAACTACTATGAACAACAAACAGCGAGTATAATTTGCTATATTCCGCCGACAACCGGGAGATTTGTATAATATAACACCACACAAAATCTTCCACTAAAACCTCTACGCACGTTTCGACCCGATTCCGGATCATCCTCAGGAGATGTTGACTTCACAATCGCGAAAAGTAAAGTTTACTTTTCTAGTGGAAGATTTTGTGTGGTGTTATATTATACAAATCTCCCGGTTGTCGGCGGAATATAGCAAATTATACTTGCTGTTTGTTGTTTATCATGGACTTCCGCAAGGTAACGCCTGCTTCTATTCATTATTCATTACTAACTACTATGTTAAAAATGTTTGTAGGTAAGCATCAAAAGGTGATTTTCAATTGAAATCAATTGAATTGAATCGTCGGAAAAGTTTGTGCTCGTAGAAACTCGCTTGAAGATTAATAAATTAGTATAAGCGGTGGGGTAACATAATATGTAAAGTAAAATTTTGAACATTCAACATTATTCTTTCCGTGATCGACTTGCATGTCAAAGTCAGCGAAAGATGCGGCCTAACATTAACGGCCGAATTTATATATCGATCGATTAGAAAAGAAAAAAAGTTTCGACATCACCAGAAATAACTTCGCCAGCTTGTTCGAAAAAATTAAAAAAGACATTAAGCGTAACGGCATGAAAAATCTCAGGGTTCATTTGGCCTTCCCACGAGGCATCGTTCAGGAGTCCTTTCTAATTGTGTGGTTGCTATAAATAAACCTAATCAACTATGTAATAATTACTAGTCATCTTATTTTCCACGTTTATCATATTCGCACGTCAGATCTACTCAATACAAGCATATACATAATAAAGCGAACCTTGACACACACCGTCTTCGCCGGCGAAGACGAGGTCCCCGCTATCTTACGTCATCCGGACGTGGGCTCCATCCACGGCCTCGGAGACGTACGGACCACTCACCGTCCGACCCCCCCGTTATCCCAAACGTCGCCTAAGCCGAGGTTCGGCCTCAAAGGAGGCGCCCTTAGGCAGTCGTTCGCCGTTCGCTTCTTCTGGCAGAGCTTCTTTCCAAAGCTCGCCAAACAGACCGGTTACGCTATGGCAACCAATAGGGTTTGTACAGCTAATAGACAGTCCGAAAAAAAAAAAAGAACCTTGACTTTCTAGTCTAAATTTGCAGCCATACCTATAAACTGTGTTAGATGTTGTTTAAAAAAAATACAAATCAGATAATAACTAAGGTAAGAAAGTGTTGTCTCCAAAATAATGTTATGTATGAACGTAGGCAAAATAGTAGAGAGAGACAAAGAAGAGATGGATGGATTGTGTAAAAGAGGATATACGTGTAAAAGGTGAGTGAAGGTGGTAGTGAAGTGACGGCTGATAGAAGTGCGTGGAAGAAGAAGAAGACGTGTTGTGCCGACCCTACATAATGTGGGATAAAGGCAAGAAAAAGAAGAAGAAGATCATAACTTCTAACTTTTGGATTTGACTGCGGTCTGTTCCACTGACATCATCATGATCAACCCATTACCGGCTCACTACAGAGCACGGGTCTCCTCTCAATATGAGAAGGGTTTGGCCATAGTCCACCACGCTGGCCATGTGCGGATTTGTAGACTTCACACTTCTTTGAGAACATTATGGAGAACTCTCAGGCGTGCAGGTTTCCTCACGATGTTTTCCTTCACCGTTGAAGTAAGTGATATTTTTTATTTTTTTAAAAACGCACATAGCTCCGAAAAGTTAGAGGTGCGTGCCCGGATTCGAACCGCCGACCTCTGATTAGGAGGTTGACGCCCTAACCACTAGGAAATCACCGCTTCGTCCACTTAATACCACATAATTCCAGTCCATTTTTTCGTTGTACAAACTTAGCCCCACGATAGAAAAGTAAGTATTTGCCCTCCAGCAGTTTTCAGTTGTTTTTCCTGAGCACTAATTAAGTTTTGATAGAGAGGCGCTAGCGTTAATAACGATTAACGAGTTTTCCCCATCCTCACCACTCACGAGCAGAAAAAACTCCATTACTTTCATGAGGTGTGGTCCTTTAATCAAATAAAAATTTGCTTACAACGTAATATGGATCATCCGCGAAAGGGTCCGAGCTGAGCTACAGACTGATTTCGTTTCCTATTAGTCAATACATTATATCAGTAAAGTGCGGGTTATACGCCGAGTTAAATTAAATTTACATTTGAGGCGTACATCTAACAAGATTAAACTTAATATTCGATATCTAAAATACTAATATCCTACTAATATAATAAACGCGAAAGTTTGCATGGATGTTTGTTACTCTTTCACGTAAAGACTACTGAATGCATTTTTATGAAACTTTATAATAATATAGCTTATACGTCATATCGTATAAATTGTCCAAATTATGACGATAAGCGTCAAGTAAGTAGGAAAAAATCTGTCATCTGCGTGATCATTTTGACGTCCTAATGTTAGTTCTTTTCTACGCCACGCTAATATAAGCTACACGAAATACTAATCCGAAATAGGACATCCGTAGGAGAACAAAAGTAACCGACATAGTCCAACGGATTAGCAAGCTGAAGTGGCAGTGGGCGGGTCATATCTGTCGTAGAACCGACGGCCGTTGGGGCAGACGTATTCTGGAGTGGAGACCTCGTACCGGTAAGCGCAGCGTAGGATGACCACCTGCTCGCTGGACCGACGACCTGAAAAGGATCGCTGGTGGCGGGTGGATGAGGAAGGCGGAGGACTGTGTGTGGTGGTGCGCTCTCGAAAAGGCCTATGTCCAGCAGTGGATGTCTATAGGCTGATTGATTGATTGATTGAAATACTAATCCTGCGCAGAAAAGTCGCGGGCATCAGCTAGCTATGCAAACTTGTTTATGCCATGCCGTCTTGTTTGAAGAATTCAGCTGCAACGAAACGTTCCAAATAGGAAATACGATGGATATCATTTTTAATCGAAACGCTTCAGAATGGAAACTGCCGGCCCGCATGCTGCACGCCGCTTTTTCATGTATTTTGAAACAAAATATTGTCAAGAAACAGTACGTTTTGTTTATTAAACGGACCGTGTTACCAATGTGTACTTTTACTCCAATAATACTTTTATAGCTGGTATCTATGCATGCATACATCATCTCCTTCGACCATTGCGTAGATTTGTTTTTCGGGGTTATAATTTTAAATCCTTGTCATGGACTCGCTGACTATTGACGAAAAGAAGTTAAGTCTCCAGCACTCAACAGTGACAAACTTCGTGGCGCATGTGTGCTCACAGTCAGGTCTGATGGGGGGATAAGGAGTAAGGGTTTGCTATAATCCTCACGGGAGAGCCCACTAACATCTCAGACTTCATCACCACCTTCAGGTGAGTATGTCGTCAATGGCTAACTTGGGTAGTTGAAAAACAGAATAAAAAAATATTGCCAATATGCTAGCCTCAGTCGAACCTAGCAATCGATCCCGAGACACGCGGCGCTCGCGCGGCGCAATCAAAGAAGAATTCATTTGGACTGAAAGAAAAGTTCACAAGGCTACACGTAGAGAAGAGAGGATGGAGCCGACGCGGACGGGCGCGTAACGATGTAAAGCCGGCGGCCGCCACTAACTGTTATTGCATTCTCGCAATCACGACGCGGCGCGGGGAAATTCTATTTTCACGAAAATTCCAGATTTTCACGTATCAAACGTGAACCCAATATTTACACTGCGAGTCCATTTATAGCGAGGCCCATCGATATGATTTCGAATTAAAATGCATCGCCAGTGCGAGCCCCAATCATTAAGCCTTGCGAGGCGAAATTAACATTCTAGTATCTCGTCGATCCATAATTTCAATACGTTTGTATAGTTTTATTCACCTGGTCCATACCACCACGCGCCGTTAGTCCAAATAGCGGGCCGCTGCTGAGCCCGGCCATCCTCGCTTGTACAAGGGAGAGAGAGGTATAAAGCTTAGACTGGTGGATCAAAACTTATACCTTCACTTCTTGTTTTCCTTGTACGCGTCTGCAGCGAGCGCTGAGATAACGTACTGCAAACTTCGGAGCTAACATTTTAAATAGGTTTTCCAGAGGTAGCCTCTAACACCGGTGGTTGATGATCAAATTTGTGCTCTGTATACAATACCGCAACATTCTTTTCTTCCCAAAACGTATCTTTTAGTTAGCCTGTACTTAATAACATAGGTATGCTCGTATACAAAGAGCGGCGATAGACTGGCATTAAACATATTTCGTAAGATTTGACCGGAGCAGCTATAATATCGTTAGGCATTGATCTCAAGACCTAATTTGATTCGATTTTTGTGTGTACGTCTATCACGCACACTAAAGAATGGAATGTAATGTTATTTAGAATTCTCAAGCAGACACTCTGGCGCTGCCTCACACTATGTTCGACTCAACAGCTAACCGATCTCGATGGATATCCAACTGTTGCAGTGAGATTAAAACACTAACTAGAATGAGAATAATAATCGGACTGAAGTAACAATGGTGCTAATCTTGTTCCCCGGGATGGAGAGGGGCGATTCGGAAGCTCAGGCCGGCGCCGCCTGCGCCTCGCTCGGAACTTCCGGTCAAGGGCTTCCGCTAGAAAGCTGCTCGTCGTGCGCGCCCGTACGACCCACGGCTGGCTGCGCGAGGACATCACGCTACTGATTTCAGTTCTTAGAACTTAACTTCGTGAAGCAGCGTTGCCTACCGAGAGTGTTATCAACAGACAAAGTATTTTGAAAGTCGCTCATCGATATTGATATTGGTATTGGAAAATTTTTGAAATAAATCTTAAACAATAAACAGCAAGTATTATTAACAGGAAGTATATTGCGTAGAGGTTCTAGTGGAAGATTTTGTGTGGTGTTATATTATAAAAATCTCCCGGTTGTTGGCGGAATATAGCAAATTATACTTGCTGTTTATTGTTTATCATGGACTTCCGCAAAGTAACGCCTGCTTTTCATTAAACTAAATAAATCTTAAGTATAGACGAGTGGTAAGTATATTTTGTACGGCTTTATAGGAAAGTTTATTTTTTTATATTTTTTGTAAAGTGGTAGTGAGCTTAAAAAATTGCGGCACAAGAAGTTTTTAAAAATAAAAGAGATTTATATAACGTGCATCACCACCCGACAAGAATACTAACTCCTTACTATCTTTCCTTTAGCAAATAAGGAGGAGTATTCGTGAAGGAGCCATTATCTGCAAACGCCTGATTGAGCAGGAAATTCAAACTAACCGTGTAATACGGTAATATGAGACCTATTGAGAGCTAAGCCTGCACGCCCCTTAAGGAATGCATTCAAACATGTTATGAATTCGAGAGATTTTGCTAGCAGAAGTTTGCACTGAATAGGAAACTTCTGTAGTTTCCCTTTTGCTAATGAAATTACTAAAACGCGTCTCGCTAAGTAACCGGACAGCGACGTGAAGTTATCAGGGTTCACGGTGACATTAAATAACGAGCTCTAGATGTCACGAACAGTCTGGGAACTATTGCAGAGAGCTGTCACAGCATCGACCCGCAGGTTGCCTGGTTCGAGCACTCTCTTTGATATAGGCAAGTGGACGAGTCATCAGAAAATACCTAAAGGCGAAACTTGAAGACACCAACGTTGGGTGCAATGTATAGAAGAAGATTCAAGTAGGCTGAATACTGGCGAAGATAGACCGAAAACTGCAGATTGACTTTTAAATAGTTATTTAATTGCTAGGCTCAGAGGCTCAGCTAGTATCTACATAGAATCTCCGGCGTCTGCGAAATGAAGAGAAATCTGTTGTCGGGTTATCTTCCGATCGCTGCATTAACCGTGGCACGAGGTCAGCCACCAGGCTCGAGCTGGAGTACGTCTATTCGAAATCATTAAAGTTCGTCGTTAAGCTTTACGTAACAGAATGCATCCCATCGCTTCGATCTCAATGTCACGCAGAGTCGCCGCCCAGCTCTACTTCCCTTTATTTCAACGTATTTTTAAATTTAATAGCTTTCCCTATTGAAAACTGCGGCGGTGGAATATTAAACACCTTTTAGGCGTGTAGATCGCTTTCTCGTGTCGATCGAGACCTTTAGCCTGAGATATACCATGTCGTGAGGGTCTTCGTTGGAAATGTCGCTTGGAATTCAAAAAACCCAATGTTATGCCGTTAATTATAATAATTTGACGACCTCCGTGGCGCAGCGCGTGCGCTGTTTCATTTTAAAGTTGTAGGTCCTGGGTTCAATTCCTGGCTTGAGTCTGGTCTGGAGGGAGGCTTCGGCCATGACTTGTTACCACCAAGCGTTTTAGCGTTCCGGCACAATGTCATGTAGAAACCAATTAAGAGTATTACTTTACCATATCCCTAACAGGTTAGCCCGCTACCATCTTAGACCGCATCATCGCTTACCATCAGGTGAGATGCCGTCAAGGGCTAACTTGTGGTGTATAAAAAAAAATGTAGTAATAAATAATTTTTACGAACGATCCACCCAGAACGCTTAATTTAAAGTGTCAAAGCAAATCTATAAAATAAGTGAATTGCTTAACAAGCTTTGCCAAGATTCATCATGATCATCATGATCAACCCATTACCGGCTCACTACAGAGCACGGGTCTCCTCTCAGTATGAGAAGGGTTTGGCCATAGTCCACCACGCTGGCCATGTGCGGATTGGCAGACTTCACACGCCTTTGAGAACATTATGGAGAACTCTCAGGCGTGCAGGTTTCCTCACGATGTTTTCCTTCACCGTTGAAGCAAGTGATATTTTAATTTTTAAAGACGCACATATCTCCGAAAAGTTAGAGGTGCGTGCCCGGATTCGAACCGCCGACCTCTGATTAGGAGGCTGACGCCCTAACCACTAGGCTATCACCGCTTCAGGATTGTTCATGTTATTCAGATTAAAGTGTACGTATCGCTTATAAAACACATGTGTACTGTAATTTATATATTGCTCTAATCAACCATTTCCTAAAAACTGGGTGAACACAAGCGTGTATATTTTTTCCCCTCAATTTAATTGCCTTTCTCTTGTGCTGCACATTGGTGTGTCCCGCAGCAGGGCGTCTAACAGTTGTCAGTGCTGCTGATAAGTGTGTCAGTGTTTCGACCCTCAGAAGTGAATACTCGATCGCGAGCGTACGTCGTACTGAGGGCTCTGATTTGTTATTCCGTGTCCAGTCGTAAAGGTTCCGCGCCGTCCGTGCCACTGACTGGACGGCGGCCGTACACTTTCGTAATTTAATATCGCCCTTCGCATTATGCGAATTAAGTCGTAAACAATACGTTAGACAAATAAACAGAAGATGACAAATGTGATAGATGACCTATCAAAATACCACTGCCACAGGCAGCCTGCGCAAAGGCTTCCCCTGATGTGAGAGATTGGAGCTTAGAGCTGCTTCAATCATGTGCTAGCGATAGCATAAAGTAAACTCTGAGGCACAGCTTGTTTAGTTGGAACGGTCAAAAAAGTCTAAACTGTTTTTTTTTTCTGCCAAAAAACACTTCGTACTTTCGTCATCGGCCAGTTGAATTCATCATCATCATCATCACTTCAACCGATAGACGTCTACTGCTGGACATAGGTCTTTTGTAGGGAGTTCCAATGGCCACGGTCTTGGGCCGCTTGAATCCAGCGGCTCCCTGCGACTCGTTTGATGTCGTCTGTCCACCTTGTTGGGGGTCGACCAACGCTACGGTTACCGGTGCGGGATGCCATTCTAACACCTTGGGACCCCAACGTCCATCGGTTCTCCGAGATATGTGCCCCGCCCATTGCCACTTCAACTTCGCAACACGCTGAGCTATGTCGGTAACTCTGGTCCTTCTACGGATCTCTTCATTTCTGATTTGATCACGTAGATATACTCCTAGCATAGCTCTCTCCAGTTGAATTAAACAAAATTAAGAATCTTAGGCGCAGAGAGATGGCCTGATCGCCCGAACCTTCAGGCTTCGTCTCGAAAGGATGAGATACTTGCCGTAGATACTCGGCTGACAGGGCGGTGTTTGTATGTGAAGGTCACAGGCGACTGGTTGCGCGGCCGATAAATTGCAAATCCATTGGCCGGTGTCATTAGCTGAGGTAATTTCCATTAATTCACGCCAATTATTCTGCAGCCGGTAAAAGCAAAAGCACAGAGTATCATAATGAGTAGATTAACCTAATATATTAATAACAAAGGCAATAGAGCATAGAACGACTGGACTGTGTACCGAAAAAACAACTAGATCCTGATTTTCTAGTAGATCATAATCAGTCACTGTTCTATAGCTGCGCTTTGACACCCTCTGAAAATGAAATAGATCTTAAACCCATCAACTGTACCAATGACAGCAGACGGGCCTTGGTCTATCTGTGGATCTAAGACTGCAATGCAAATTTTTGAATTCAGCGATAAAGTACGAATCAAAAAGATAAAACTCAGCAACGATATGACAAATTGAATGCACCATTACAACAAAATGGGGAATAAACGTACTAATAAAGAAATTATTTTAAGCAATTAAAATATCACTTGCCTCAACGGTGAAGGAAAAAATCGTGATGAAACCTGCACGCCTGAGAGTTCTCCATAATGTTCTCAATGGCGTGTGAAGTCTGCCAATCGGTACATGGCCGTGGTAGACTATGGCCAAACCCTTCTCATATTGAGAGGAGACCCGTGCTCTGTAGTGAGCCGGCAATGGGTTGATCATGATGTTCATTAAATGAAAGGCATTTCAAAAACCAAGCAAAGGTTAACATTATTTGATGAATGAATGTAATGCAATTTTAAATTATTAAATATACAAAAATATATATATATATATATAATATGTGAATATTTGTATTATTTTCTTACACATGCCTATTGTTGATTTCTGTTTGTTACGTGAACTTCACTGACATATTTATGAAGAATAACATGGCGCCGATGTGCAAGGTTTCATGCCGTTTATAGAACTCCATTCAAAATACAAGCCTTTGTAGTGAGGAGCTGAAGGCATTGATAAGGTAATAATACCTTATGGGAATGATGTACATATGAGAGCGTCTCTGGCATCGCTACAATCAAATAAGGTAACGGCCAAAGCGCTCTTATAGTTTTGCGGTTGTTTTTGGAACGCAGTTCCTTATCGCGCGTTGTGAAAGGGGGCTAGACGGAAAAAATTCTTACGAAAAGTTGTCACGACACTTTTTGTTATTGTAAGCTGTGCGGCGTCGCATGTTTCTCTGTCTGTCTCTCTCTCTCTCTTATAGAAAGCAAGCCAGATATTTTCATTTCTATTTCGCATTTAACAGTGTGGTGTCGCAACGATTATTTTTGTTGAGTGCATACAGGTTTTTTGTAAATAATAAATAATAAAAAATAATCATAATAATGAATCCTGACAGTGTTTCTGCACAAGTTCTAGATATTGCTGATGGAGTACAAAATTGAGCCTACTGATTAAGTTTATATAACATTATATTTGTTAATAATAAAAAAAAATAATATAACTTAAATAAAATAAAATTTTATTACAATTCCTTCACTAATTAATCGAAAGGAACTTCCTTCCATCCAGGTGTCCCTTGACACCTCTCAAGTTTTTGTTCTTCACACGGAGCATTCAGCCAAATCAAACCGCACATGTGAAAATTCAATTCAGATTCAATTCAAAATAATCTTTATTCAAATAGTCCTTTAAATGGCACTTTTGACGCGTCAATAATTTACATAGTAGTTATTTCATGGTGATAACTATATTCGTAAACTTAAAACTAAAGCTATGAGGGTTCCAAACGCGCCCAATACCCATTTTAATAAGAAGCTATTATTCCCTTGAGCCTATACGTTCAACGATCTAACTTAATAGAACGATAATTTCCGTAGAAGAAACCTAATTAACTGAGTGTGTTGCAGATTCCTAGCCAGCGCCGGACGTCAGTAAATTAACAATTAGTATGTATATGTACAATAAATCTGCGATAGGAAACTAAAATGACGTGGGTTGTAAAATTGAAATGATGTTAAAGGTAGAATTAATATCCGGCGCGGCAAAAGTGAACCAGTGGGGGCACGCGCCCCCTCTCCCAGTCCGCTCGTCAAGCGCCCAATGTCAACTGCATAGCGCCTGGGACAATGTCAGGCTGCCACTTTGTGCCAATTTAGTGTCACTTTTCTGCACAAATCAGTCTTTTAAGTCGGAATTTTTAAATTATTCGATGCTCCCTGCAGCTACTGTACGATTCTCAATTATTAGATATTCGTTAACACACAAAGGATTTGTAGATTCATTAATTTATATATCACTACCTCGGAAGAAGAAAGACTTATTGTAATAATTAAAGTCGTGTTCGTAATCGTGGATTGTAAATATTCAAACGAATGTTCTATCTTTGTGACTATTTTTAATCGTTTCTCTGGCATCTGACATTAATCCGGATGTAGGTAGTTAGATGGAAAAATAATTTTATTTCTAAATATCTATTTACACCTTTCAATTAATAATTAACACGTTAAGTTAATATTACTGACAACTTTTAGTTGTAAGTTCTCTTAGCTGTGCTATGTATTTGTGAATAAAAAAAAACAGTTGACATGTCGACCGTTTTAGGCATCATGTTTGAATTACCAGTAGTTTAAAATACGATACTGAAATACATATACGAGTATTTTTATGCAACATAAACAATTCCTACTGTTTGTTGTTTGTTACGTGTGTACTTCTCGGTGAGAATGAGCAAATCACCGCCGTGACAGCGCAGTGCATCGCGAAGAGAACAGCTCGCTCGCGTCGCCGCGTCTCTGCTACCGCTTATTGTGCAGCGCTCAAAGCGAACGCGTCGGCGTCTACGTCACTCGCGCCTCGACGCTATCAAAGCATTCTTGCGACCGGCGGATGCCGCGCGTCACCCGGCACGCTGCGGCGTTGCTGCTCGGCTTCCTCGCAAGCATTTACTTGCTATCAAATAATGCCCTCGTATATGTAGCTTTGACGTTGAGCAATACCGCTTTGAATGAAACACCACACCGGTACTACAACTTTGTAGACAGCTCATATATACGTCATCTTAACCGAAGGCAGTCCACTGCTGGGCTATATATGGCCTGGCAATATATATATTTAATATTATATTTTAAGTATGTTTACTTATATATATTATATCATATATATAAATATGTGTTATTTTATTATTATTGAAGTGAAAACTTCTTTAGCGGCGTTGAGCACTTTTTCTGTAATGGGTATAAAATCTTAAACTCGCGTCAGGACACGTGACCTGATCGAAAAAGCGTAAGACGGATGGAGAGTAGACAGCTATCCCCTCTCTACGGCGCGGCGAAAATGTATGCCTGGGCCTACTGTTTCGTTTAGGCAGCGCAGGGCGCTTGCGCGAATGTTCGTGTATGTTACAGCGTGCCACGCGCATCCATGGATGGTGACAGCTGATGGCTCGACCGTCTGTGTAGTGATCACATTGTTGTGTATTCGTAAAATTCGTGAATGTAAAGTGCTTAAAATATGGAAATTGATATAGATAAACTTTTTAATGTAAAATAATTGTAATAGTTTTAAAGTGTTAAATTTTTAATGTAATATAAATTGTCATGTTTGTGTACGATAGCGCAATAAATGAATATCGTATTCTACCACATAAATGATAGTACTTTTATACTGATAAAGCAATTGGTGCAAAATTATTCCCTAACCATTCCAAAATAGCAAACATGATCAACGTTAATAATCAAGTTTTCACTTCTGCCGGCACTCCCGGAGTGCAACCCGTCTTTTTTTTTTTTTTTTGGAACAAAGTTCCTTATCGCGCGCTGTGAATTCAAATTCAAAATAATCTTTATTCAAATAGTCCTTAAAAAGGCACTTTTGACGTGAAAGCGGGCTAGACGGAAAAAATTCTTACGAAAAGTTGTCACGACACTTTTTGTTATTGTAAGCTGTGCGGCGTCGCATGAATAATGCGTCTCTTATAGAAAGCAAGCCAGATATTTTCATTACTATTTCGCATTGAACAGTGTGGTGTCGCGACGATTATTTTTGTTGAGTGTATACAGGTTTTTTATAAATAATAAAAAATAATAATAATAAATGAATCCTGACAGTGTGTCTGCACAAGTTCCGGATATTGCTGATGGAGTACAAAATTGAGCCTACTAATTAAGTTTATATAACATTATCTTTGTTAATAATAAAAAAAATTATTATAACTTAAATAAAATAAAATTTTATTACAATTTCTTCACTAATTAATCGAAAGGAACTTCGTTCCAACCGGGTGTCCCTTGACACCTCTCAAGTTTTTTTTTTAAATTATCTAAGTATACTTTTGTATGTAGTTTAAACATACCTTGTTTGACCTATCCCACTTTAAAAATTCACCTTACTCACATGTAAGAGTAGCTGGAAGAGATCTCTTATAGGGATAAGCTTTCCTTTGTATACTTCTTTTGTAAGTTATTGATATAACAAATTTGGTACAAAAATAATAAAAATAAATAAACAAGAATGTTTGTTAGGAAAGTAAATACACTACCATTTAGCGATTAGGACTTATTGCTAATCAGAACACTAGACCACTAAAGCGGGCAATGAATTACACTTTGTGACATCGATATCGTCGGTACAAGTTCGTGTCAGCATGTCAATTAAAGCCTGTGTCCCCAGTACTGTTAACGGTCCACTGAGTTTTGCGGCGTATAGGTTTAATACACCCTTCTATATATTTGAAATGGAGTGTCCGCAGTTTGCACCCACTTTACGCAGTTCGCAACGACACGTGCGCCGTCTGTCTCGGTTAGTGGCTGATTCTCATAACAGTTTGCTTGCGATAATTAATCTGAGTTAGCAGCTAACTCGAATTTCAGTTTGCCAGAAATTCGCGCCTCACTCATTCGGCCTCTAACAGTTTGCCTAAGCACAGACAGAATGCCACGTCTGTATTAAGATCATTTAATACAGAATCGCGGTGGATCAGAGTTCATAGCATTAACGACGGGCGAAGTTTGCAAATTGCTCAGTGTTTAACAATTAAAGATGACAGCTTAACACCACGAACGCCTCCTAACTCAGCTTAAACCTACCTACCTAAGTAACCTAAGTTATCGCCACGCGATAACTTGAAAACAAAAATAATATTTCTACGTAAGGAGTCACAGATTTCATGAGGTCCTACTAAGAATTAAAAAATTAGTATAATGTGTTATGTATTGAAATAGACACACACACACACACACACGCACACACAAACGCACGCACACGCACGCACACACACACACACACACACACACACACACACACACACACACACACACACACACACACACATAGACACATGCGCGCACGCGCGCTCACAACTATTAATGTGTAATCTTTAAGCATACATATTTTTAATTTTAAGCTCCAAGGAAATCCCCGGAGGTGGGCGTTAATGTCTGTGACACAGTTTTTCAACTAATACAGATGTTATCGTTCATTAGATTTAAGATTCCTCTGTAAATTTGAGACACAATAAAGAATTTTTTCATTTTCATTTTCATTTTAGCTTTTTAGTTCCCCAGTAACTTTTTTTTGTTCATTTAAAAATAATTTAATGCATAAGACATTAAATAAAATAAACTACTTTCCTATGAGAGGAGTTGAGAGTATGAGAGAGCTTGATTCTTTTTAAAAACACAATCGATAAACCGGAACGCTATATCAATAGGCGGCACGTCTTTATCGGTAGTGTGGCAACTAGACACGACCGAAACTCCCTCCAGCCAGAATCAATTTGATTACTAGATTACTGATTTTGGAAATTCACATTTGAACTTTAAGTTAAGTGAAAGCTTTTTTAGTTTCTGTAAAATTTATTTATTTATCTTCTCTTATTTTAGCTTAACAGGATAAAAACCTAATTTGCTAGAGTAGCCTAATATAAAATTATATATATATAAAAATTGCCTAAATTTAAATCCGGTAACGGTATATCATCCTTATTTTTTTTTTCGGACTGTCTATTAGCTGTACAAACCCTATTGGTTGCCACAGCGTAACCGGGCTGTTTGGCGAGCTTTGGAAAGAAGCTCTGCCAGAAGAAATTTTGAGCCCTAGGGCTCGAAGAAACTATGGGAACGACTGCCTAAGGGCGCCTCCTTTGAGGCCGAACCTCGGCTTAGGCGACGTTTGGGATAACGGGGGGGTCGGACGGTGAGTGGTCCGTACGTCTCCGAGGCCGTGGATGGAGCCCACGTCCGGATGACGTAAGATAGCGGGGACCTCGTCTACGCCGGCGAAGACGGTGTGTAGCGTATGATTGTGTGGTAGGTGGTACGAGTGTGTTGTCAGTAGTCATCTGATCGTCAGGGTCATGAAGGATATGTTTAGGTCTCCTGTTTCGGAGAGGAGCGCTTAGGTCGGGGGAGTAAAAAGAAGCCGCAACTACGAGAGGGTTGGGGTGTCGGATTGAAGGTATATCATCCGTGATCCCAGTCTTGTGAGGTCACTCAGCTTAAATATCTGATATGAACAAGCAGCAATGAAACGGTTTAAGGCAACTATTTAGAAGTTTTAGATTACGCATGTTGTGTTAGCCTGTAAGTGAGTATGCATTGATACTCCTACGTGTGAAATATTTTTTTGTATATCGTTGGCTTCCTATTACATAAATAAATAAATTTATATATCTAAATCTTTATCTTTGGAATTTGTGTGGGAGACGCTGCAAAATAACCAAGGCTGGTCAGCATGCGCCTGTCTATAGAATATGCTCAATGCTAAATGATCACAGGAATATCTGCGACATCTCCTGCAGTTCTGTGGCCTCCTTTAAAAAGCAAGTAAGACTGTCTATTACAGCATTAAAGGTATAAATTGAATTATTTAGATTGTAAGTTAATTTTAAGGTTGTGCATGCTGTGGTCATTTCTGGAAAGTCACTATCTCGTGTTTGTTCTTCTGAAATGTTTTTTGTTGTTTTTATATAGATTGTGACTAGTTTAATGATCCAATAAAAATAAATAAATAAAATAAAATAAAATATAGAATAAATGCATTTAGCATTTATGAAGCTAAGTATTTTCGCTTTATACTTACTAGCCTTTATCGACGAACAGTCAACAAGTTTGCGCTCCAACTTGTACATTACACGCACTAAGTTGGTTCAGAAGTGTACGTGCAATAATCCTACTTTATACGACGAACAGAAAACTGTACTCGAAGAAACTAGACTTACACCACAAGTTAGCCCTTGACGGCATCTCACCTGATGGTAAGTGATGATGCGGTCTAAGATGGTAGCGGACTAACCTGTTAGGGTATGGTACACCCATACTCCAAATTGGTTGCTACACGACATCGTGCCGGAACATAAATCACTTGGCGACACGTCTTTGTCGGTAGGATGGTAACTAGCCACGGCCGAAGCCTCCCACCAGACAGCACCTCCCACCAGACAGCACCTCCCACCAGAGGCTGATGTTTATAAAAAGTAAGACGTTTTGATGAGCTCCGTGGCGCAGCGCGTGCGCTGTTGCATTTTAAAGAGGTCCTGCGTTCGATTGTCGGCTCGAGTCTGCTCTGGTTTCGTTTCGGCCGTGGCTAGTTACCACCTTACCGACAAAGACGTGTCGCCAAGCGATTTAGCGTTCCGCCACGATGTCGCATAGAAAATAATTAGGAGTGTGGGTTCACCATGCTCTAACAGGTTAGCCCGCTACCATCTAAGACTGCATCATCACTTACCATCAGGTGAGATTGCCGTCAAGGGCTTGCTTGTAGTGGAAAAACAGGAGAGTTTCCTCGACATGCCGACTCATATTACGTCTTAATACACGCGGTAGGCCGATTTGCGGATAACATTATAGAAAGAGTTTACATGCAGTATATGATTTCATTTCAATACTCGTAAACGAATCTCTGCATAGGAGCAATGCGATATATATAATAGCTAAGTAAGCTCGCGAGAATACCACTTCTCAGGTTGGGTATAAAAATTAACATACTAAGGTAACAGCAATATCGGTGTTCCAGGAACAATATATTTTTGCGAAATAATGTCGCGATTTAAAAAATCTCTTCCATCGTAGGATAGATAGAAATGTACCATGCACCCACCACGCTACGCCGTGTAACCGAGAATTCTACAGTTTTTTTTTTGTCACCACAGCGTAACCGGGCTGTTTGGCGAGCTTCGGAAAGAAGCTCTGCCAGAAGAAATTCTACAGTAATGGGTGCTTACTCGCCAGTCTCAAGAATTAGTCAACTTTTTAATAAATTCCATGAACCAGGTCTATACTGTAAAAATCCGAATCAAAGGTGGGTCCTAGTTGCTTTAAGTAAATTATACATTATTAGTTTTTTTAATTTATTTTTGTTTTAATTAGTTTATTTAGTTTAATACCCGTTTACTCACTTCTGCTTTTTTTTTTGCTCTCATTATTTCAGTCTTTTTATTAATTAGTTTTACGGTGTTTACCTTTAATTAGCTGAGTATTTAGCTTTAATACCTTTTTATGTCGTAATTATTTTCTTGTTGGTGAACCTAAATAAATAAATAAAATAAAACCGAGAGCAATCACACCAACATTAAATTCTGCAACATAATATGCGTATTATCGACGATTGCTTTTAAATCAGCCATTACGTAGAGTAATTACGATAATTGATTGATTTGATGATTTATTTTCCTTCTTTATTCTAACTCTTGAAAATACAATATTCACGGACGAACCGAAAACCCAAATAACCAAGGTTCAAAATCGATTCATAATTTTATACCTATTCCTTTTAATTACTTACTTTATATTGCCAATACAAATGACGATGATTCGTCTGTGTAACTTTGTAACTTTACTTGTTTCGCTTTGTTTTAATCGCTTGATAATATGTACAAACCTGGGCACGGGGTAGAACAGGATCGGTTTGCATTAACTTGCATGAGTGGTCATCAAATTCGCTTAAAAAAAACCAAGTAAATGAGTGGGTACTTACTTTGGAGTCGGTCAGGAGTTTGGCACGTAACGGGCACTGAATATGTGGATAAAAGTTCAACGGAGTACTGTAAGAGACGCGTACAATACGTAAAGTATGAATGCGAGCGCGCGGCGTCGTCGGCCGCTGCTGCTGCGAGTGTCGCGCCCCACGGCCGGCGTGTTACTAACCTCTCCCTTGTTTTTCAAGTGTCAAAATGTATTTGATTGCGTTCCTCGATTGGGTTCAGCTTAAGGTAAGTTTCCACTCGGCGGAGCAGAATATATCCAGCTACCCACAAGCCGTATCACAGCGTATCAACTAAGCCGTGTGGCACCGGCAGAATAGAATAGTGTCACCCCTATTACCCAGTGGGTGTAAGAGGCGACTAAGGGACATATGGTGAGAAGCTGGCTCACAAAAATTAAGACAGCCCCCTCGGGGACATGAGTGGACCCCGTGTGGCGTAAACACCACTCACCGACAAATGGCGAGATAACCATTTCGCAATTGGCCCAACTGAACAAAAACACAGGCCGGTCTCGGGCAGCAGCGACACCGGTGCGACCAGTTGAGCCCTGCGGTGACCAACCCGCCTGCCCAGCGTGGTCACTATGGGCATACCTTCCGATGAATAGCGCCAACACACAATGGCCCCCAGTTCCCGGTCGCCCTGCTATTCCCGACCTTGGTATCGCTGGTGGCGGGTGGATGAGGAAGGCGGAGGATCGTGTGTGGTGGCGCGCTCTCGGAAAGGCCTATGTCCAGCAGTGGGCGTCTATAGGCTGATTGATTGATTGATTGAGTCGAGTCAATGTATTTGATTGCGTTCCTCGATTGGGTTCAACTTAAGGTAAGTTTCCACTCGGTGGAGCAGAAATATATCCAGCTACCCACAAGTCGTATCACAGCATTGGCATTGTACACGAGTGGGTCGAGTCAATGTATTTGATTGCGTTCCTCGATTGGGTTCAGCTTAAGGTAAGTTTCCACTCGGCGGAGCAGTAATATATCCAGCTACCCACAAGCCGTATCACAGCATTGAAATGTACACGAGTGAGTCGCGTCAATGTATTTGATTGCGTTCCTCGATTGGGTTCAGCTTAAGGTAAGTTTCCACTCGGCGGAGCAGTAATATATCCAGCTACCCACAAGCCGTATCACAGCATTGGAAATGTACACGAGTGAGTCGCGTCAATGTATTTGATTGCGTTCCTCGATTGGGTTCAGCTTAAGGTAAGTTTCCACTCGGCGGAGCAGTAATATATCCAGCTACCCACAAGCCGTATCACAGCATTGAAATGTACACGAGTGAGTCGCGTCAATGTATTTGATTGCGTTCCTCGATTGGGTTCAGCTTAAGGTAAGTTTCCACTCGGCGGAGCAGTAATATATCCAGCTACCCACAAGCCGTATCACAGCATTGGAAATGTACACGAGTGAGTCGCGTCAATGTATTTGATTGCGTTCCTCGATTGGGTTCAGCTTAAGGTAAGTTTCCACTCGGCGGAGCAGTAATATATCCAGCTACCCACAAGCCGTATCACAGCATTGAAATGTACACGAGTGAGTCGCGTCAATGTATTTGATTGCGTTCCTCGATTGGGTTCAGCTTAAGGTAAGTTTCCACTCGGCGGAGCAGTAATATATCCAGCTACCCACAAGCCGTATCACAGCATTGGAAATGTACACGAGTGAGTCGCGTCAATGTATTTGATTGCGTTTCTCGATTGGGTTCAGCTTAAGGTAAGTTTCCACTTGGCGGAGCAGAAATATGTCGAACTACCCACAAGCCGTATCACAGCATTGGAAATGTACACGAGTGAGTCGAGTCGAGCGGCGCGGGCTGCTTCCGGTTCCATTCAATGAAAGAAATCGAGAGTCCTATCTGGCCCGCTTCTGCATCAGACACTTCGTACCGTACGCTTTGCATTATGTTCTATGTGGACTCTAGATTCGAAACATGGACGTTTTATAGACTTTAGGTAACTATAGTAGGGCGCTCATCATGAAAAGTTGTCGATGCCACTCCCTGTATCATCATGATCAACCCATTACCGGCTCACCATAGAGCACGGGTCTCCTGTCAATATAAGAAGGGTTTGGCCATAGTCTACCACGCTGGCCATGTGCGGATTGGCAGACTTAACACGCCTTTGAGAACACTATGAAGGACTCTCAGGCGTGCAGGTTTCCTCACCATGTTTTCCTTTACCATGATATTTTAATGGCTTAAAAACGCTCATAACTCCAAAAAGATATAAGTGCGTGCCCGGGTTTAAGCCCCGACCTCTGATTAGGAGGCTGACGTCCTAATCACTAAGCTATCACAGCTTCCCTCTGTATAATTTCCGATTATTATAATTCATAAATTTCTTATTATAACTCAGTTTTAGTATTTCAAAAATAGAACAGACAAACAGACATCCAGTTTTACGTTCATCATCATCATCATCATCATGAACAACCCATTACCGACTCACTACAGAGCGCGGGTCTCCTCTCAATATGGGAAGGGTTTGGCCATAGTCCACCACGCTGGCCATGTGCGGATTGCCAGACTTCACACGCCTTTGAGAACATTATGGAGAACTCTCCGGCGTCCAGGTTTCCTCACGATGTTTTCCTTCACCGTTGAAGCAAGTGATATTTTAATTTTTTTAAAACGCACGTAACTCCGAAAAGTTGGAGGTGCGTGCCCGGATTCGAACCGCCGACCTCTGATTAGGAGGCTGACGCTCTAACCACTAGGCTATCACCGGTTTTATGATTATCTGGACGAAATATCGTTCAAAAATGTATAAAATAAATAGTTATTTCAAAAACCATTAACATCCCGTGTAAATTGCTTTTTGAATTGAAATTACACGCAGCTAGCCGGAGCGCGGCTGACGAAGTAAATGGTTTTCTACAAACGCGCTTTTTTTTAAGCACCACAAGTTAGCCCTTGCCGGCATCTCACCTGATGGTAAGTGATGATGCGATGTAAAATGCTAGCGGGCTAACCTGTTAGGAGTATGGTAAATCCATATTCCTAATTGGTTTCTACACGACATCGTGCTGGAATGCTGAATCGCTTGGCGACACGTCTATGTCGCTAGGGTGGTATCTAGCCACGGCTGAAGCCTCCCACCAGTCCAGATTCGAGCCGGGAATCGAATCCAGGACTTCCAAATTTAAAATCCAACAGTGCACGCGTTGCGCCACGGAGGTCGTCAAACACCGTCACGCTTATTATTGGTGGGAATGCTGTTTAGTTTAGCTCCAGTGGAATGCTGACCTTATTATTTGCCAATTGCCATATATACCTACACATTGTAATCTAGGGTAATTCTTTATTTCGCCCAAATCGATACTTGAATAATATATATTATTCGGTAATTGGTTACATGGAACCAACAACAGAGTTGGTGCGGCTTGTAAAGCGGCTGAAAAAGCTAAAGCATGCAAATACAGGGGTCTAGGCTCCGAATATGACTTTGTCCCATTCAGTGGCTTTTTAAGGAAATAGCAAGAACGTTAGTCGACGTCACAGGGGACCGAAGAGCTGCCAGCTACCTCGGACAAAGAATTAGTCTAGCCATTCAAAGGGAGAATGCTGCCAGTATCTTCGGAACCTTGCCTAAAGGGACTCCTTTTAATAATATATTTTAGTTATGATATTAAATATTTATTTCTTTTTTAAGATTTTTAGTTGTAGGTTAATCTAAGTTTTATTTTAAATTATATATGTATTCCTAACAACTAATAAATCATTAAATAATTAATCAGTCTAGTCTTAAAAAAAAGATTGGTTACTTAATCAAATCATATTACGCATAAATAAATCACGTAAATTCAGCTTCGGCTACAGAAAATCAGCGTCAGGTGAACTTGTATCTCGGGCCGGACCCTGTATTTTTAAAACGATGTTAAGCTATTAGGAACGTGTTCTCATGTTCCATATTGAGCACAGAAAGACTACGTACTTAGGCTGAAGCCGCACTCGTGCCATCAATCTAACACCCCAACCCTCTCTTAGTTGCGGCTTCTTTTTACTCCCCCGACCTAAGCGCTCCTCTCCAAAAGAGGAGACCTAAACATATCCTCCATGACCCTGACGATCAGATGACTACTGACAACACACTCGTACCACCTTACCACACAATCATACGCTACACACCGTCTTCGCCGGCGAAGACGAGGTCCCCGCTATCTTACGTCATCCGGACGTGGGGTCCATCCACGGCCTCGGAGACGTAGGGACCACTCACCGTGCGACCCCCCCGTTATCCCAAACGTCGCCTAAGCCGAGGTTTGGCCTCAAAGGAGGCGCCCTTAGGCAGTCGAACCCTTAGTTTCTTCGAGCCCTAGGGCTCAAAATTTCTTCTGGCAGAGCTTCTTTCCAAAGCTCGCCAAACAGCCCGGTTACGCTGTGGCAACCAAAATAGGGTTTGTACAGCTAATAGACAGTCCAAAAAAAAACAAAAACTCGTGCCAGTCGAGCTGACTTCTACCCCGAAATTAACGTCTTCCTACTCCAGCAGTAAGTGGGCGCAAGATCAACTTCCTTGGGATCTACGGCTTAATTAAACTAAGGACGGGGCTATATCAACTTACTTAAGGCTGATAGTAAGAATACCTAACTGATAATATAAGACCTTTATTAAAAGAAAAGCCGAAAGGTAATTACATCGGTGGGACTTTGCCACTCCGGAAACGATCTCGTCGTACATGAGAACTTCTACTTTTTTTTATGCACTACAAGTTAGCCCTTGACGGCAATCTCACCTGGTAATGATGCAGTCTAAGATGGTAGCGGGCTAACCTGTTAGGAGTATGTTAAACACACTGGTGGGACTTTGCCACTCCGGAAACGATCTCGTCGTACATGAGAACTTCTACTTTTTTTTTTATGCACTACAAGTTAGCCCTTGACGGCAATCTCACCTAGTAATGATGCAGTCTAAGATGGTATCGGGCTAACTTGTTAGGAGTATATTAAACTCACACTCCTAATTGGTTTCCACGCGACATCGTGCCGGAACGCTAAATCACTTGGCGACACGTCTTTGTCGGTAGGGTGGTAACTAGCCACGGCCGGAGCCTCCCATAAGACCAGATTCAAGCCGGGAATCGAACCCAGAACCTCCAACTTAGTAATGCAAGAGCGCGTGCGTTGCGCCAAGGAGGTCGACGAAACTGAACCAAAGAGGCTGCTAATCCCGCTGCAGGTCACAGCTCCTCACAGAACTCCTCTCTCTTAAAAAAGTGGGAATAAGAGCATGAACCCACTACACTGTTGGCTCTAATGATTCAATCAATCACTCAATCAATGTAACAATCTTTAGTCAAATAGTCCTTTAAAATGCAATTTTGACGCGTCAATAATTAACATAGTAGTTAGTAGTTGATTGTGATAACTAAATTCATAAATTTAAAACTAAAGCTCTGAGGGTTCCAAACGCGCCCTGGTCTAAGAAGAAGCCCACAACAAACTTAGTCAGGTAAATTTTCTTTTTGTTATCGTCATCTCACATGCCACTTATGCTTGTTTATCATTTGCAGAATCCTTTACACTACAGTAGGACTTTGCTACAAGCTTACGTTTTATGTTAACTTTGAACTTATTGAGAGACATCGCAGAAATTTCATTTGCTAATTTGTTACAACATTGTATACAAATAGCTTTGAATGAATTTCTACATATTATGTGAGTATTCTATGTGAGTGCTGCTTGGGGCTGGTACTTATAGTTCTGTAAACAGAAATACTCGACGTAAAATAGTGGCCCGGCGCGGCTCGCGGGCCCGGTGTAATAATCTCTGTTTCATTTAATAACTTCGAATGAGTTCCAAAATATGCTTATTCCGAGGTTCCCGGCATCAGGTTTTTCATTTGCGTCATATCCTTTGACGTCACAAATTGCATTCCAGGACTAGGTATCTCCTTTCCGTTTTTAATATTATAGAGAATGGTGATAAGGCGCGGTGCAATCGCGGACGCCTCTATTTCTGGGCGCGATTTGAACCCTCTTAGCTTTAGTTTTAAGTTGTCAAATGTAGTTGTCACCATCACTTGACGAATGGAAATAATGAAATGAACGATTCACATATTCCTGTAATAGGTTTCTGTGACTAAAGCTGTTTTTTTTTTATTGAACATACCCTGGGAGAAATTATCCGATTCGTATCCCAGAGTTACAAAATTAAAGATACTTTAAAATAAATTTATAACAAAATATTATATCGAATTGTATATCAGCATCTATATATAATTGTATGTGTAGAGCCTGGCCTTGGCGTCTGGCTGCCTCCAGCCGTCACCAGTGAGAGTAACAGTGTGTCGGTAACAGTGAGTGTCTACATATGAACAGCGTCTAAGCGACTATGAACAGGGTGGAATGCCCACCGAACGAAGGAACTAAATGGAGAACCAGTTTCATCTTACTCTAAGAATGTCATATTGTTACAATGAAATTAACTTGTACCTTAATAATAAATCTTGAAAGAATAGCAAACATAACATTTAATTTCATACATTCTTCCACGCCCTAAATATCTTTTTTTTTTTACCCACTACAAGTTAGCCCTAGACGGCAATCTCACCTGATGGTATGTGATGATGCAGTCTAAGATAAGTCTTCAGACCGATATGTAGGCTATATTTCAGTTACATAATAAGCTTCCATCTTCTGTGTTCCCTAACGTTTATAATATCTTCAAAGGGCGGATAAACAAATTACTCAAAAGCCAGCAACGCATTGGCGGTTCTTCTGGTGCTGCAAATGTTCATGGGCGGCGGTTATCACTTACCATCAGGTGACCCGCCTGCTCGTTTGCTCGCTATATATATAAAAAAAACCTGAATAAATAACATAATACGTTACATAAATAAATACGTTACATAACGAAAAAAAATGTAAGAGTGGAGAAAAAAATTAATTATCGGTAATCAGAGATAATCGATTACAAATGAACACACAAAAATCGTTTTATAATATTGAGTCTGCCATTACTTAAAATCATAAAGTACTTTGCCAATCTGCTGTTAACTACGAGTAGTTGCATGTTAAATAGAGCAATCGCCGCCGGTGATGACCTCAGACCTCAGAACCTGTCAGCCGGATATAGCCCAATTTTAATGAATCCACTGTTTCTGTTCTGTTTCTGACGTTGAAGACACAATTGATATGTCTCTTTGCTCGGGCCTCGTCTGATGACAGATGGGCTGTTGAACGCTTTACATTTTATGCAAAGGGTCAGCAAAGAGATTAAGTACAATAAAAGCATCAGAAGCTTTAGACAATTGCCCATTAGCAAGTAATAAACAAAACTTTAAATAAAAAACAATATATAAAATCATGGATTTATGATTTTTTTTATTATGTTTAAAGCTGTGATAGTCTAGTGGTTAGGACGTCAGCCTATATCTTTCGGTGTTATGTGCGTTTTTAAGCAATTAAAATATAACTTGCTTTTTTTATTTTATTTTTTATATACATAGCGAGCAAACGAGCAGGCGGGTCACCTGATGGTAAGTGATTACCGCCGCCCATGAACATTTGCAGCACCAGAGGAACCGCCAATGCGTTGCTGGCCCTTGAGCAATTTGTTAATCCGCCCTTTGAAGATCCCCATATTGTAACCACTAGGGAACACAGAAGATGGAAGCTGGTTCCACAATTTGCAGGTTCGTGGCAGAAATGACCTGGAATAGCGGGTGGTGGAAGAGGACCAGGCACCCAGGTGGTGCTTCAACGGTGAAGAAAACATCGTGAGGAAATCTGCACGCCTGAGAGTTCTCCATAATGTTCTGAAAGGCGTGTGAAGTTTGACAATCCGCACATGGCCAGCGTGGTGGACTATGGCCAAACCCTTCTCATATTGAGAGGAGTCACGTGCTCTGTAGTGAGCCGAAAATTGGTTGATGATGATGATTATATTTAATCTCTTTGAGGGTGCAATGAAAAAGTTTTTTTTACATTTTTTTATTAAGAATGAATTCAGAAAACGTTAACATATCCCTTACCATGACGCTGAAATCTTATTTATAGAAGGGCTCTTTGGCAGACATTACGAAGACATCACTTGGAGCGGATATTTTATGAGAAGTAAGTAATTAGGGCGTTTAATTAGGGCTTCATTTACATTGCAATTTGTTATCCAAAAACTCGCCAAATCTTTTCACCTGACGACACCCGCCTCCGCCAGGTACATTATGAGCGAGATGACAATGTTATTTAGAATGCGGGTCTAGAAACAAACTGCTTCAACAAACTTAATAAGTTCAACATTTATAGAAATGGAAGATGTCTCAAGTGCTCGAATAATATTACAAAGTTCGCATCGCTGTTAGTAGTTAATTTCATTATATTTATTACGCGCGTGTAACGATGCGCTCGGGGCATATTTAGTAAAGGTTTTATTTTCTTTTCTATCTCGTGCCCCGGTGAGCACGTGTGACGCGATTTAATAGCGTTCAAATATTTGAATCGCGACCGTGCTCATTTGAACGTAAAACGGCGTACCTCATTAATTTATCGTCTTAAACTCTATTTCTTTATTGTATAATATGAAATTTTTGGTTTTAAAATAACACAGCCTCTGAATTAGATCTAAAAATGATTATTGTAAGGGACACATAACGCAAGCCTGCTCTTTTAGGATCGCGTACTCGAAGCGGTGATAGCCCAGTGGTTAGGGCGTCTGCCTCCTAATCAGAGGTCGGCGGTTCGAATCCGGGCATGCACCTCTAACTTTTCGGAGTTACGTGCGTTTTTCAACAGTTAAAATATCACTTGCTTCAACGGTGAAGGAAAACATCGTGAGGAAACCTGCATGCCTGAGAGTTCTCCATAATGTTCTCAAAGGCGTGTGAAGTCTGCCAATCCGCACATGGCCAGCGTGGTGGACTATGGCCAAACCCTTCTCATATTGAGAGGAGACCCGTGCTCTGTAGTGTGCCGGTAATGGGTTGTTCATGACGATGATGATGATGACTCGAAGATGCTAATGGGTTTCTGTACTTACTGTGTCCGCCGTCCGTCGGCGGCACAGTAAGTACAGAAACGACGGCAGCTGTATCTTAAGAACCGTGATGGGCGTACAATTATTTTCACGGATTTTGTAGTTCCGTTGCCTCTACAGCAACGAATGTTAAACTTAGGAACACACACAATACTAACGTGTTTTTTGGTGGTCATTAAGTGCAGTTTTTCCGTTACCATCGCGTCCGAGTGCTAGTGTAACGTAACAACTTTTTAACGCGTATACCACAGACTGGTTTGGCGTCTTTTATTTTATTTTTATTTTATTCATTTATTTGTAATCAACAGCGATTAAAACAAATTTATTTACATTTCAAACTTAATGATAAAATAAGGCCAAATAAGATTACAATTTATATAAAAGAAAATACCAAACAATAAATGTTTGAAATTTAGCAACATAATAAAATGTTATGATATTACAAATGTGTGTGGGTGTGTGTGTGGGTGGGGAAATGTGTGTCTGTGTGTGTGTATGTGTGTGTGTGTGTGTTGTGGTGTTTAGATATTAGTATACCATACGATAACTATTATAACTCAACTTATAATAACTATATTATTTTCTGATTTAAGTTAACAATGTCTTGACAGGAAAAAGGAAGAACGATTCGCCGCTAGTAAGTCGTCGTAATTCTCTCAATGCCATCATCTCATTGGTTCCCAGCCAGGAGCGATGACCACTGCTAGAATCAACAATCATCATTCTTAAAGCTTTGTAATGTTTTTACTTTAAGCAATTTAATATTAATTATCTCTTTCGGTATCTTTTTAACGGTAGAGGAAAACATCGGGATGTAACCTGCATGCCTGCAGTTCTCTATGATGGCGTGTGAAGCTTACAAAGCCGCACTCGGCCAGCTCGTTGGAGTGACCGAGCTCTTCTCCCGCTGACAAGAGACGCGGCTTGAAGTAGGTAGTGGGATAGTTAGAGTGATGATCATTATGATCATGGTGGGGGTTGTCACGTCCGGGTCGATGTTTAATCTATTGGTGGGGTCTTCCCATGCGGGCATGAATAAAGAAGCTCAAGATATTGAAGAACGACCTCCTGTCGCATTATAAGCTTGTAGGTCCTGGGATCGATTCCCAGCTCAAGTCTGGTCTGGTGGGAGTCTTCGGCCGTGGCTAGTACCGACAAAGACGTGTCGCCAAGCTATTTAGCGTTCCGGCACGATGTCGCGTAGAAACCAATAAGGAGTGTGGGTTTACCATACCCCTAACAGGTTAGCCCGCTAGTATCCTAGACCGCATCATCACTTACCACCAGGTGAGATAGCCGTCACGGGCTAACTTTTAGTGTATATAAAAAAGCGGGCATGAGGTAATATTAATGAATTCGTTATACTGAGAAACCTGACGTACGCAGGTTGCTTGGAGTCCATTTAGCCTTGAAACCATTGAATTCCACCGCTCTTCCTCGGAAAATACCCGCTGTCACGAGGGGCAGGGGGTGCACACACGCCGTGTGGCAACAAGAGGTATGAGTTACGAGTGCTATTTGTAACGCGCAAACACTTCGGCGGAAAACTACGGTGACGTCACTGGGCACTGTTGCCTCGCCTGCCCCAAGCGTGAGCCTCGACGCACACTCGCCGCATTGTCGCGGTGTCCGAAGTGGACCGACTACAATGATTCGCTTTTGGGGTGGCCCCATGAACGTGCGGCGAAGGTTTCATTAGGTTTCATGCAATTTTAGACTATCATATACATATATTAATTTACCTCCAAGGGTAGGTAAATCACTTATAAAACTTTATATAAGCATCGCAACCAAAAGTGCAATCTGCAACTACCAGTGAAAGCATTACTTCTTGTTACTTACTCTGTGGTAAAGCGGTGATAGCCTAGTGGCTAGGGCGTCAGTCTCCTAAACAGAGTTCGAATCGGTGGTTCGAATCCGGGCACACACCTCTAACTTTTCGGAGTAATGTGCGTTTTTACAAAATTAAAATATCGCTTCCTTCAACGGTGAAGGAAAACATCGTGAGGAAACCTGCACGCCTGAGAGTTCTCCATAATGTTCTCAAAGGCGTGTGAAGTCTGCCAATCCGTATATGGCCAGCGTGGTGGACTATGGCCAAACCCTTTTCATATTGAGAGGAGACCCGTGCTCTGTAGTGAGCCGGCAATGGGTTGATCATGATGACTCTGTGGTAGAACTGCACATATTGGCGAGCATACAGATATGGTGGCTTCTATTTCGGCTTACTACCACTACCTACCCACCTAATGTGTCCCATATATAAAGAATCACCTCCAGTTAAGCCGGTGGCAGAATGTATCTCCTTCAAACCTTCAAATACCGTTTTTAATAGTATTACGTCCCACACCTTTTTCCAACCAAAATTTGAGTAAACTAATATTCTGAATCGGGGATATTACAGGCCTTCCCCCACAAGGGATATTCCCCTGGCTTACCCACTGCGCCCTCGGAGGGTCAGAGGGACGCTAGTAGTTCCCGACCGAGTCATTAGCCATCGACCGCATACAATATCCACCAAGAAAAATTGGTAACTGGTAAATAATAAATACTGCTCTTTCCCCCAGAAGAATCAAATGGGGGTCCCATTTGATTCCCAGCACTCAGGCGCACGTGGAGGTTACTCGACCTGGCACCCCAAGGGGTTTAGTCCTAACCTAACAGATTTAATTGCTCTGACAGATCAATCCCAACCCTCTCGTAGTTGCGGCTTCTTTTTACTCCCCCGACCTAAGCGCTCCTCTCCGAAAGAGGAGACCTAAACATATCCTTCACGACCCTGACGATCAGATGACTACTGACAACACACTCGTACCACATACCACACAATCATACGCTACACACCGTCTTCGCCGGCGAAGACGAGGTCCCCGCTATCTTACGTCATCCGGACGTGGGCTCCAGCCACGGCCGGACCACTCACTGTCCAACCCCCCCGTTATCCCAAACGTCGCCTAAGCCGAGGTTCGGCCTCAAAAGAGGCGCCCTTAGGCAGTCGTTCCCTTAGTTTCTTCGAGTCCTATGGCTCAAAATTTCTCCTGGCAGAGCTTCTTTCCAAAGCTCGCCAAACAGCCCGGTTACGCTGTGGCAACCAATAGGGTTTGTACAGCTAATAGACAGACTGATAATTATAATAAAACGTTCTAAACTTGTATTTTATATTTTATTTGACAGTAATATTAATTAAGTATATATTAAAACGTCTACACACAATATAATTTTAAAATATTACCTAGAAAATGACACATACCGTAAGGCTTGCCGCACATTGCTCGTTTGTTTTATTTCTGAAGTAAAAAAAAAAAACATTACATCCGTCTGTGTATTGGCATGTTTTAAATTGAATCTAAGTCCTTGTTAAATAAGAATTTTTATTGAGTGTTCGAATATTATTGTTCCTTAATATTGTTATTCGACGAAAGGAGACTATTTATTGTTTTTAAATTGGGTTTTACAATCCAGATTACTATGGAGATATATCCGATCGGTTTCTGTGTCGTTTCGTATTGAAACGCCAAATAGACGCTACGCCTCGCCCGTTGGCTGATAACTAAAAAAAACATAAATATATATTAACGAAACATCGAAATATAAATGCGCGGCAAGCCTTCGGGCTGAAATGGCCTTACAATAATTTACTCCTACAACCATAAACACTATAGATATTTCTCAAACAATAAGGAATGCTTGATCGTCATATTAAGAGATCGTCCGAAAGACAAAGGCCTCCCCCAAACAGACGAAGTCCGTCGCAGATGTTTATAGTTCGCGAGAGACGCCAGCTCGCGCAAAAGATTTACTCTACACTTTACAGCTGTTAACACGTCACAGAGTCTTTACGGACCGAGTTGGCAATAACACATTTCGGCAAAACTTTCTTACCTGTTTGGGAGCGGTTAAAAAGGAGAGAAAAGAATAAAGTTTTAAGTGATACATAGAAAAAGTACACGATTAGTATATACATAGACAATTTATATAATAGAAAGATCAAAAGTTTTAGGAAAATAGTCAATTGTTTTTCTCGTGAACTAACAATAGTACAGTACAAGCTCCGTCCGGAAGAAGACCCGCGACACCACACGCGTCCAACTGATTGCACTTAGAACATTACACACACTTGAAAGTTAATAAAAAAACAAAGCTATGCCACATTTATAGCGCTATAGGAAAATTCATCACCGGTTGGTACATACGTGTAGTTTAGTTTTAAGCTATGGTAAAACTATAAACTAAGGTACAATTTGACAAAGATGTGAAGGAAAACTACATGTTCATGTCATGACTGGTATCAACGCTCCACTATAAACTATCGCTCAACCCAGAAAATTACCACTGTATTACGTGCTAACTGTCCCCCCACGCGTTTTGAGGCTGGTATTATAATGTTGTTTCATAAAAATACCGCGCGATGCACGTTTAGGTAAACGTAACTGGTATCCAGCAGATATTTTATTTTTAACCATATATCTCAATATCAGGCTGTAAATCGCAAAAAGTGTGTACATGAGACTGTCATGATATTAAAATAACTTCTTTTGTACCGTAGACCTAATAATGACGTCAGAAAGTAACCCTTTTTTTAAGAATATATACATAATTATTATTGTTATTGGGTCATGCATACGAACTCTCAGGTATATTCTCCTGTGAACTTTAGGGCCCGCAACGCATTAGCGGTTTCTCTGGTGCTGCAAATGTTCATGGGCGGCGGTAATCACGTACCATCAGGTGAACCGCCTGCTCGTTTGCTCGCTATGTATATAAAAAAAAAAACTATTGTGTTATGAAGGATAAATATGTATGTGTGTGTACAACTTGTTATTTAGTGTTATTGTTATGTGCTTAATAAATACCATTACATCAGGCGGAAATAAACAAACCAAATATTCCGTCCTTGCACCGTTAGGAAGGATATATATTTTTTATGAAGCAAATAATCACGTAACGTAGGATCATGTCATAATATCATATATTGGTAGATTTTCGATCAGTATAAGTTATAAGAACATAATAAATAATCATTATATAATATGATAATAAATAATCATTATATAATATGATGATGGAGTCAATCTAACGCTTACGTTAAATCTACTAATAAGTAAGCATGGCAATATAAGACTCGTTAAAACACGGCAGGCAAACTCAGAAGTCCATACTTCAAGTCACTGTTCTAGTGAGGTTTCCCAAAAATAAACTATTCCATACGACTGTGGTTATTTGCAGGGGGGGGGGGGGGCTTGTTTACATTGACTCATGGACTACACACACTGCACTAGTAACACAAGTTCATTAATACGCCGGACCGCTAGTACCGGTCTGTATAGTTTCTGACAACGAAATAACACATCGAGTGACTCCTTCAATAAGGTCTAAGTGATGATGCTGTCCTAGTTGGTTTCTACGCGACATCGTGCCGGAACGCTAAATCGCTTGGTGACACGTCTTTGTCGGTAGGGTGGAAACTAGCCACGGCCAAAGCCTCCCACCAGACCAGACTCGAGCCGGGAATCGAACCCAGGACCTCTAACTTTTTAAAATGCGACAGCGCACGCACTGCGCCACGGAGGTCGTCGATTCTGCTGGAAAGTTATAATCGCAAGAGTATCACATGGGTACGAAAGGATTCAAAAGTACAAAAGCAGCTAGGGATGGTATTCAATAGATTGTATATAACGAGGCGATAATTAATTGGCAGCAGAGACATGTTTAGCTGTCTTGAAAAGCAACAAACCATCCTAGTTAACTGAGTAACTCTTACTAGGCGTGCAGTTGCGACGTTAACCGCGCCTATGTCCATTTATCACACTCGATGGCCGCTGCTACTCTTACAACCTGAAGGCCACTGTTTACTAAAAGACATGTACACATCGATTCGTAGAAACACACGTGTGCCACGCTCGATAACTATACGTTCATACTATATCAGGGTATTATGAGATTAGAATACACTCCTGTAAAAGCTCATACCCCGCTTTGCTACGGGAAGGTCAAAAGGAAAGTTTCTATCGCGTACCGATACCCTCGGTATGATGATGTACGCTCGCTTTTATTATATCGAAATAATATAACGTCAGAAAAAAAATGGACTCGTTGCTCGAAAACGCTTCGACAGGTGATTACTGCAAAATCAGCGTAGGCGTCCATTTATTGCTAAATTATATTTAGATTAAATATACCTTCTATATCATTCAACCGATTGACGTCCACTACTGGACATAGGTCTTTTGTAGGGAGTTCCAATGCTCACGGTCTTAGAGAACCGATGGACGTTGGAGTCCCAAGGTGCTGGAATGGCGACCCCGCACCGGTAAACGTAGCGTTGGTCGACCCCCAACTAGGTGGACAGACGACTTCAGACCTTCTATATATTTAAATAATTTAAATAAAGTGGGATAACACTTTACTCAGTTCGGATAAAGTTGAATTCGGTAACTCGAGAATCCTGAATCTAAGCATTAAATGTGGCATATTGTCTCTGACCATCTCTCTGTATCATCTAGGTGTTGGACAATAACATTTCAGTTACTATTTAAAACTTTCTCTGTTAATTTTGATAAGTAATGAGGTTGAGGAGTTGAGGAACCCAGATAAGTTTATCAGTCCACCAGAATCTCTCAAATCAAAAACTCTGAGCTCGGCCGCTCATCTCGGAGGCGTTCGCCTGGATTTGGACTCTTAACTGTGAATATTTGTTCCAGTTTTCCTTCCAAGAAAAGGGAGACTTTAGGAGCATCGCATAGACATACGAACCACTTCGCAGCTTAGGAGGGGCATGATGGCAAATATCAGCAACTACTCATTCGAAATTCGATGCCTTAAACCTGAATACATAAAGATAACTTTAAAATCAATTACCATAGTTACCCTAAATAAGCATTATTGTCGTGGGTGTTCTGAAAATCCTTATCAAATAATATTATTCAAAATTTCGACTTAAGCAAAAATTTCCACGAACACCACTTGACCAGGAGCCATTTTAAATAAACCTTCATCTCCTGTTTAAAATTTATAGGGGTGGAATTCCTAAGAATATTAAATTATGATATAATTTGAAAAATGATGGGCTATACAAACTTACTTCCCCATTAGGGTGTCGTTAGTATGTTTAAGGGATATTCTTTAAGGGATAGTCCGGGGCTGCAGTTTGTCTGTCAGTCAGGACAGAGCCTCTTATAGTTATCGCTTGTACTTGCGCTTGTATAAGGAGGAGTTGGTCAGACAACGAGCAGCGCTTGACCTCAGTGCAGACGCCTGGGAGCTTGTCAGCTGATTCAGATGCAAGGAATAATTTAATACGACTATTATAATGAAACTGTGATAGCCTAGCGATTATGACGCTCGCCTCCTAATCAGAGGTCGGGGGTTCGAATCCGGGCACGCACCTGTAACTTTTCAGAGTTAAGTGCGTTTTTAAGCAATTAAAATATCACTTGCTTAAACGGTGAAGGAAAACATCGTGAGGAAACCTGCATGCCTAAGAGTTCTCCATAATGTTCTCAAAGGCGTGTGAAGTCTGCCAATCCGTACATGGCCAGCGTGGTGGACTATGGCCAAACCCTTCTCATATTGAGAGGAGATTCGTGCTCTGTAGTGAGCCGGTAATGGGTTGATCATGATGATGATGATTATAATGAAAGTGCGTTCCCTCCGCTTGTAATATCATTGATCTACTAACGATAAACTGTCAGATACCAACTACCCCACTACATATTACGAAACAAATATACGAAATAATGTATATTGAAGTTTTACATGTGAGGGATTATGCTTAATGTCTACTGCATGAGATTCACTTTAACCTTAATATTTTGTCTCTAAGTGTGACCTTGTTTATGACTGGTAGAGTGGTTTAAGATAACGGTATTTTTTATGGTAGTTTATTGAAGATTTTGTATAATGAAGCGGTGATAGCCTAATGAAGCGGTGATAGCCTAGTGGTTAGGGCGTCAGCCTCCCAATCAGAGGTCGGCGGTCCAAATCCGGGCACGCACCTCTAACTTTTCGGAGTTATGTGCGTTTAAAAAAAAAAAAATATCACTTGTTTCAACGGTGAAGGAAAACATCGTGAGGAAACCTGCACGCCTGAGAGTTCTCCATAACGTTCTCAAAAGCGTGTGAAGTCTGCCAATCCGCACATGGCTAGCGTGGCGGACTATGGCCCAACCCGTACTCTGTAGTGAGCCTGTAATGGGTTGATCATGAATTGTATTTACATCAATATGAGAAGGGTTTGGCCATAGTCCACCACGCTGGCCATGTGCGGATTGGCAGACTTCACACGCCCTTGAAAACATTATGGACAACTCTCAGGCGTGCAGGTTTTCTCACGATGTTTTCCTTCACCGTTGAAGCAAGTGATATTTTTTTTTTCAAAACGCACATAACTCTGAATAGTTAGAGGTGCGTGCCCGGATTCGAACCGCTAACCTCTGATTAGGAGGCTGACGCCCCAACCTAGTGGTTAGGCGTTGGGTTGTTGGCTATCACCGATTCAATGTGACAATGCAGGGAGCTAAAGTTTGCAATATAATTTTTCCCGTCGAATTCTAACAAACAGGCGACCACGGTAATCGATTGATCCGTCTCTTTACGCACTGAGTGATAATATAATGCGTGCAACGTCACCGCGTCGCCGGTCGCGTGGGTGGCGGCGGTGAGCTCGCTGCGACATATTCTTGAATAAATTATACATCTCTTTTTCGACGACCTCTGTGGCTCAGCGCGTGCGCCTATGCATTTTAAAGTTGGAGGTCCTGGGTTCGATTCCCGGCCCGAGTCTGGTCTGGTGGGAGACTTCGGCTGTGGCTAGTTACCACCCTACCGACGTATCGCTAAACGATGTAGAGTTCCGGCACGATGTCGTGTAGAAACCAATTAGGAGTAAGATTTTACCGTACCCCTAACAGGTTAGCCCACTACCATCTTAGACTGCATCATCACTTACTATCAGGTGAGATGCAGTCAAGGGCTAACTTGTGGTGAATAAAAAAAAAATAGCTATTCCTATGGTATTTCAGTATGCCTTCAGCTGATTTGTTGCCGCCTACTGCACGGGAGATGGAGAGCCTAGGCCCTCCGAGTTGTGGCTACGATGTAGGATCAACGGTTATACAATCTAGAGTCTTACTAGGGTCCGTATGGTACGCGGGAATGGCGGGGCAGAGCATTATATCCGTCGCGCTAAAATTCAAAAGTTATTTGCGTTCCGCGAGGCGTGGGCGTTTAACGATGGTACTTCATAATTCTTTTAGAGAAGACTCTGTACTCGACTGGACTCGGCGAGCGTTAAAGCCAATTACCGTTACGGTTGACATTTGCACCCATTGGACCATGAGGCGTCGGCCAGAAACTTTCGCCGCATTACTGCCTGCAACTCGAAATGGAAGTTCTCACTTAAAGCTTCTTACACTGCAATATTTTAAAGCATTTTCAGTGTCAGCTTTGCGTTGGGTGGTTGCGACGTCCGCGTCGTACGCCTTGTTCTATGAGCAAACACGAACCTAATCTAGTTGTTTTTGTTCTAGTTCCACGTTTCCAGAGCTTCTAATGATTGAGCATAAAATGATTGTTTATAAATTCATAAAAGAACTGCAGAATATGGGTTTTTTTTTATCCACTACAAGTTAGCCCTTGACAGCAATCTCATCTGATGGTAAGTGATGATACAGTCTAAGATGGTAGCGGGCTAACCTGTTAGGGGTATGGTAAACCCATACTCCTTTCGGTTTCTACGCGACATCGCGCCGGAACGCTAAATCGCTTGGCGACACGTCTTTGTCGGTAGAGTGGTAACTAGCCACGGCCGAAGCCTCCCACCAGACCAGACTCGAGCCAGGAATCGAACCCAGGACCTCCAACTTTTTTTTTATAATCTGACAGCGCGCGCGCTGCGCCCCGGAGGTCGTCAAAGGTTCGCTATCGCGGATGGGGGTCCGAGTCTTGCTAAATGTAAGTAGCCAACATGAACATGAATTCTTAAAAGAAAATGTCGATTACTATTCTACAAGGTCAGAACAGTCATCACGGCCCTTAAAAATTCCTATGAATTGCACGATTTAGATATTCCGAGCGATCGCTTAGTACTTATAGGTAATAACTTGAGCAATACTTTGCGATCAAGTTCCGGACGAGAGCGGCACGTTCCCCGACCACAGACTCACCGCTCTCCATCCGCTCTAAGACGAGACGCTATACTCGTATCTCCGACGCCATTAAAATTTTCGCTGCCTACAAGTAATCCGCGTGAATTTTTTTTTTATTCACCACAAGTTAGCCCTTGACTGCATTTCACCTGATGGTAAGTGATGATGCGGTCTAAAATGGTAGCGGGCTAACCTGTTAGGGGTATGGTAAACTCATACTCCTAATTGGTTTCTACACGACATCGTGCCGGAACGCTAAATCGCTTGGCGACACGTCTTTGTCGGTAGGGTGGTAACCAGCCACGGCCGAAGCCTCCCACCAGACCAGACTCGAGCCGGGAATCGAACTCAGGACCTCCGACTTTAAAATGCAACAGCGCACGCGCTGCGCCACGGAGGTCGTCAAAAATATTACATTAACTTCTTCATCAATTATCTAGATGTTCTTATTAACTCGGGCTAAGCTGTGCTCCGGCATTGCTAGAGCTCTTTTCTTACAAACTACATTCATTGTGTAAGTAATGAAACTTTAGAAATCTAGAATCGATATAATTTAGGGTTTCCTGCACATTTAATGAATGGTGTTGAACTGCACACATCTCCCACCTCCACTATCGTCTAACGGGTCTGTTTTAATAACCGCGCCTTCATACCAGCCTCATTCCTTCGTATCGTTTAAACACTGCCGGCATATACCCGGTCAAAAGTCGAGACTCGAGATTACAGAATTTTATGTTCTCTCAACTTAATTACGGCACATCTGTCACTCTACAGAAACCCGCAGCCCTAAACCAAGGGCCGCCGGGGTTATGTCTCATCTACAGGTAGATATCGATCAAATCAATCAAATAACGATTCGAGTTAAGCGTACAGCGGGGTAGGTAGCTTCGTTTGAAAAGTTCTCTTCGTTCGCATTGTTAACGCAAATACCTGCCAGATTGTATTATATACCGCTCTATTAACATAATATGAAATTGACGCGTACCAACCAATCAACGACTAATGAGTAGTACCTCGCTAGAACCGTGCTTTTCTAAGGAATTTATTCTCGAAGTTCTTTCTAAGCATTCCTTTTCATGAAAAAGCTTCCAATTTGCAAGTCGTAAATAATTAGAAACGAGAATTTCTTACGTTGTCAAACGAGCGAGTATAGAGCGATAGAGCCCGGTGAGAACATCGATCACACCAAGAATATAAAATATGCATTGATTCTAGTCAAAAGATATATGTGGGTATGTTATATATTCCAAGGAGGTATCCATTCGACTTCCTGAAATCTGTTCATTTCGCCGAGCATAACGATACGGATGTGAACGCAAAACCCGAACTAAATTGAGTTGTGCGATTAGGAAGTAATCACTATTCTCTGTGGCAAAAGAAAGCACTGTTTCTGTCAATGGTATCTTCTTGCATCGACGCTTTACATAAAGCATTTAGAGAACGAAGCGCCGTTGGATATGATGCTAGACGAAGATTCTTCTTTTACACCCACTGAAACAAAACATATTTTGTATATAGCAATCATACTTCGAAGTTTTTTGGCTCTTACGTCCGCAACTGTAGAATCTCTGCCGCCACAAGCGTTTAGTCGTCTAAAGACCAGTTTACTGTTTTGTAACGTGATTTGTGACGTGTATTATTAACAATATATTGCTAAAGTCACAATTTCGGTTAATAATGAGAAAGTGTGTAACTTTTAAACCGTATTACCCACAATTCTCAAGGTCATTACTGTTCGTCTGTAGGTAAGACATACGAACAAGGGAGATTAGAAAAAAAAATCTATTTTGACTAGTAGCATTTTAAAAGTGCTTTTCGCCTGCCTTAAAGATCTTTTTGCCACGTATCGGCGCGGTAGTGTTTTCGTTATGTGTCATCGCCTACGTTTTGGAGTGCTGACCTGGTGTTAATGATCACCTATTAATTTACTGAACGAGTCGCGTTAAAGCAGCACTGCTCAGGCAAAGCTATGACGATCGATACAGCACGCTATGGTTGATGTCCAACGGCGGATCTTTGTGGTTAACGGCGACGCTGAGACACTATAAAGTCAGCTTTCGTTGAGATAATTTTAAGTATACGTAATTTACCTTCTGGCCAAAATGAAAATCGACCAGCGGCGTCTGACGATGTGACTGTGTCGTGTCGACGAGGAGGTGAGAAGCTGCTGGTGGGGACATATCCTGCATTTGGACTCGGGGATCCTCCTGGAAGAAATTTAAAGTTGGGTTGCCAACATCTGCTCAATTTACGTATAATAGCATGAACGTCTTGATATGAAAACTGTAACCGCAGACGTTGCTTGGTTTTAAAATAAATTACTCGAAATCTGTTCACCTTTGCAAAGCGGTGATAGCCTAGTGGTTAGGGCGTCAGCCTCCTAATCAGAGGTCAGCGGTTCGAATCCGGGCACGCACCTCTAACTTTTCGGAGTTATGTGCGTTTTTAAAGAATTAAAATATCATATGCTTCAACGGTGAAGGAAAACATCGTAAGGAAACCTGCACGCCTAAGATTATTCCATAATGTTCCCAGAGGCGTGTGAAGTCTGCCAATCCGCAAAAGGCCAGCGTGGTGGACTATGGCCAAACCCTTCTCATACTGAGAGGAGACCCGTGCTGTAGTGAGCCGGCAATGGGTTGATCATGATCACCTTTGCAAAGGCCCGAGTAGGCCTGGCGAGCTCCTTGTACAGCTATTGTTATAGGTTCATATCAGGTTAGCCCGCTACCTTCCTAGACAGCACCAAGTGAAATAGCCGTCAAGGGCTAACTTGTAGTGCTAAAAAAAAAGCTGAAGATGAACCCCACACTTAGTTCGAATTAGCGTGTGGCCTAAATCAAACATTTTGCAAAGCTACTTACTTTACTAACTACTTGTTAACTAACTAACATAAAGACATTAAAATGTAAGCTGTATGCTCACATTTTAATGTCTTTATTTGAGTCAATGTCGGTCGATATGTCATACGAAAGCCACGCAGCTGTCGACCGAGTGGGATCTGCTTCCATCGCCATCACATCTCATTCTTAAGATAATTAAATGGCTAATGGAATGATTTCATTCAGCTGATATTAAATCGCGATCGATTTGGTTAGACACGTGGACGAACTAAAAACGCCTAGTTTATTTCATTACGATTTTATACTACTTCTATTAAGAAATTCCCGTTGAAGCCCACCAATATACCTATACTAAAACAGCGTGGTGGTTCCATAAAAGAGGCGGCCCGTACCCAGCAGAGAGTTATCAGAAACCAGCGCCCTCCGTAGTTTGGAGGGCGCAACTCTTGATGTGTGTGCTAATGTCAGCCGTTGCTGGCAGAGGTCGCTGTCGTACCTCGCTAGGAGAAAATCCGGGAGACATGAAACCAATTTCCACCGGTGTGCCGTTCAGCTCGCATAGATGGCGCTCTTAATGATTTTTGTTAGACACATCCACAAACAATTAAACCTTGTTAGTTTTTACTAACTAGTTACTTAGCAAAGAAGAAATATATAAGAAATTATAAATTACCTCACAATCAGGTAAGCTGAATGTTCATTGTACTTATATTATGAAATTTGACGAAGGCTGCTTCTGTCCAGTATTTGCTTAAGCGCCAAGCCCGCACGTGAGAGGGTGTTACTAACGTTTCTCTGAGTTATTATGGCTTTATCATAACACATGGAAAGGAACATAGAAAACCCACCTGATTTATGAAATCGTTAGCACTTTAAGGAAATACAAGGGAAGATATGATGCACATACAAACAAACACACAGAGAAGGACAATATACAACTTTATTGTTTACCATCGGGCCAGAATGAGAAGCGAGACACAGCCGTGTCAGACGACGTGACAGTGTCGTGATGCCGGCTCGGTGAGAAGCTTCCGGGGGCAGCGTATGCAGACCCGGGGCTCGCTGATCCGTCTGCAAGCAGAAGGGCGGGTATTAGCCGATGACAGTTTAGGCGAGAGGTCTTCCCCCCCCCTGCGTTGATTCACCGCGGTGCTCCAATACGGCTGGTACGGAGTACTTACATATAGTTTTTTAGTCCAAAAGAAGACTTAACAATGAATGAATGTGAAAGAGTATAAGAGACCACTACTATCTACTACTGTTATAAGTGGCAGGCCACTGGGTCAAGATGCCGTCCACCACTGCCTTCAGCGCCTATATTCCGTTGCTGAACTGTGTTCACCGAAACAACCATGTCCGGTGAGTAAGCCGACCTCAGCATTACCGAAGTTTCGGGGCTTTTTCGTAGGATCACATTGTCCATGCGTCACCACGTCTTCCAGTCGGGCCAGTGCGTCGGGCAGTCTTTCAAAGCTTCGGAGTCCGACTTATCTGTATGGTTTTCCCCAACGGCCCGTACTCTTGGTTCACTGTCATGTTAAGTCGCTGATATATCCTGAGATATAGAGTGTGGAATCTTCTTGCAACCCTGATAGCCATCTTTCGTTGGATACTATTTAAATTCAAATTCAAATTCAAATAATCTTTATTCAATTAGTCCTTTAAAAGGCACTTTTGACGCGTCTATAATTTACATAGTAGTGATTTGATGGTGATAACTACATTCGTAAACTTAAAACTAAAGCTATGAGGGTTCCAAACGCGTCCTGGTCTAAGAAGAAGCCAACAACAAACTTAGCTGGGTTTTTTGTTATCCAACCCAAGCTTTTTTTATCGTTATAGCATATATAATCCTTAATATCGTAATATGATTTTTCTATAAGCTTTATTTAGCTTCACTCAGAGCCGCTGGATGCTTGGTGACCTCTGTAACCGAACCTGCCCCTGCGATGTGGATGGGCTGCTTTTTGTACTCTGGGCATCAGCGCTCAAAATGCGATCATCCTATGTGTGACCCGAGTATTTGAGGTATTCGCCCGCACCTGGACCTCAGCTTCGACCACGAAAATTTGAGATCTGAGTGGATTTAGTCAAAAGCATGTGGATTCAGTCGCCAGAAAGTATATAATGTTTCGTCACAGACAGAATGGCTCTGTGGGGTTTGTATGTTTTGTAAGCGCTGAAATAATCATTATCGAATATAACTCGATGGACTCGAATTTAAAAATTGTCTGACTGGCTGTACCGCGGGAAACGAACCAAAATCTAACACCATGTAAATTAGTTAATATTACGACCTGTTGTTTGAACTAACCAAAGGTGGCTCAGTAGTTGGTTTATATGCAGAAATCCCTTCTCGAGCAGTTGAAGCCTCCGAATGTATCTGTAGCCAGCGCCTTGGCCTAGCGTAGGTGCCGTAAGTTCGCTTCCACCGTCCGACCCCCCCGTTATCCCAAACGTCGCCTAAGCCGAGGTTCGGCCTCAAAGGAGGCGCCCTTAGGCAGACGTTCCCTTAGTTTCTTCGAGCCCTAGGGCTCAAAATTTCTTCTGGCAATAACATGGCTTAACAGCCGGGTTACGCTGTGGCAACCAATAGGGTTTGTACAGCTAATAGACAGTCCGAAAAAAAAAGTAAGTTCGCGTTTTCATTACAAGGAAGTAACTACTACCACTAACATGTGTTATAAATTTGGAGGCGGGGAGGGCAGCACGGGCAGTGGAGGTGACGTTGGTCTTAAACCGCCTACTCTCGAGTAGCGATACCGTATTTCAAATGTGTCTTTGTTATAATTGTGCTAGTAAATGTGTAAAACAGTAAAGAGTTGTTGTGCAAGAGTTGAAAACAAAAAGAACGATTAAATAAATTTAATCAAACAATTTTGATGTGAGGCGTGCGTACTTTTAGTTCAGGTTTCGTTTTTTTTTATATACATAGCGAGCAAACGAGCAGGCGGGTCACCTGATGGTAAGTGATTACCGCCGCCCATGAACATTTGCAGCACCAGAGGAACCGCCAATGCGTTGCTGGCCCTTGAGCAATTTGTTAATCCGCCCTTTGAAGATCCCCATATTATAACCATTAGGGTACACAGAAGATGGAAGATCGTTCCACAATTTCTGACAATGTCGCTAAGAAATGAACTTTTCATTAAATTACTAACTTCTTTTCTTTTTTATATAGATCTTTATTTCAGTGTTTCGTTAAAAATATAGTGTAATCTGTCCGTAGCTAAATAACAAATATAATAAATATATAGTAAATGAATAATAAATCATAAAACAATAAAAAAAAGTTACCTAGAGGTACATTAATAGCATTGTATGAGTTCATCGGCATCGGCTGCATCGTCTGCAATTGACTTTGGAGCTGCAACAAAAATTAAACAATATAACGCGAACCACCACCACCGCCGTCACCCCCACCACCGCCGTCACCCCCACCACCAACCGACACCCCCACCACCACCCACCGAAATCCAACAATCACCGGAGTAGGATTTAGTAAGACGGAGGCTTTGTTAATCATACAGTAAAAAGGTTTTCTACATTTACATTTATTTATTTCGTTGCATATTGTGTACATATACCCAGTTTGGGTGTTGCAACTTGGTCTCGAATCGACCGTAGTAGAGAGACCGATTTCGTTTATTTTTACTTGCATCGTTTAAAAAATCATTTACTGTGTAATAACACTTCTCCAATAAAAAATTCTTTAATACTGTGTAAAATTCATTTTCTTTTTCTAAGTTTCGTATGCAGTCTGGCAGACCATTATATATTTTCACAGACATTACGCAGGGACTACACGTTGGCCTAATCGTTTTACCACGACTACTGCGTTATTTTCAGTAGTCTTACTACTTCTAGAAATCATTTGATCTTATAGTTGAAGGTCACAAACTGTTAAAATGCACACACTAGTAACAATAAGCATGGGAGCATTCCGTCCCGAATGTTATGGAATATATTCCATTAGGTTCCCCGCATCTGCCATATCTTGCAGTCGGTCGTAATAAATCGCTAAGCATCAATATTATTGGCCAGCAACGCGCTCTGTTCTATCCAGCCGTTCTATAGAAGGTTTGTGACGATCAAAGTCCAAAAAATGCTGACTGCTTTTTGAGTGAGGTGTTCCCCTATGTGTCCCTATTCACATAGGGAAGGCGTCCCCCGTCACTGCAGTTCCGTCAGATAGCGCTAAGAACTGCATCACACGTTTTTGCAATTGATAAGCCAGCTCTCGAGCACCTGCGTGGGCCGAGTCGCGACCGACGATTATGGTGAAACATTTACAATAGATCTAGCCCTCAGGAGAAACGGCCGCAGAGGGCTATGACTGAGGGTCGCAGTACATTTTTCAGAACAAAATTGACAATGGTTTTTACTTTGATAAATTGCGGTCGAGTTTCGGGAGCTCTGTCTAGACCTTTTAGGAAAAATAAGAATCGACATCCTGTCTGCGGCTGCGCCGATAGTTGTTTAATAAACTACCATTTAGCTGACCGAAGTCTGAATTTTGCAAATTAAAAAAAAAATTAAAGAATTTTTAATGACGAAGCAATACTATCCAATTGAAGAATGTTTAAGAGACAGCAATTAATTTATACTTGCTTATATTTTTAGGTACTACATGCGTTTATAATCGTTAGAATAAGTGAATTAGAAAAAGGTCGACACTTATAAACATTTATATTTATATTTGACATATTGATTGACTATAAACATAAATCGTTAAAATATTATTTTTGCATGCCTGCCCGGTAGATTGTAAGCACCTATATAATTCAATGTAACACCAATACCGACTCATCATGATCAACCCATTAACGGCTCACTACAGAGCACGGGTCTCCTCTCAATATGAGAAGGGTTTGGCCATAGTCCACCACGCTGGCCATGTGCGGATTGGCAGACTTCACACGCCTTTGAGAACATTATGGAGAACTCTCAGGCGTGCAGGTTTCCTCTCGATGTTTTCCTTCACCGTTGAAGCAAGTGATATTTTAATTTTTAAAAACGCACATTACTCCGAAATTTAGAGGTGCGTGCCCGGATTCGAACCGCCGACCTCTGATTAGGAGGCTGACGCCCTAACCACTAGGCTATCACCGCTTCCGACTCAATCTATGCAAAATAAACGATTTTATTTGATTTCAAAAAGTTACTAAGGTTACACGCCCCTAGGATGACGTTTTCCCGCCCGCCGTCGTCGAGTCGAAGCTCGCAAACGTTTCGACGCTCGCAGGCGCGCACGCGCACCAAGGTACTAAATACTGGCAGCGATTACTCCAAATTGCGACTTTTATAGTCTGTTGATACGCCAATAAAAATTTAATCTGAGTTTGATTGCCGCCATGAAAATAATATGGTTTTGATATCGTTTCAAACGCTTGAATTCCCGTCGCCTACACTCGGCCTCTGCTCCGCCTAGTCGGTCTGCCGGTTAGCTTATTCACTTAGCACCTGGAGTCAATTACCAGTTAGGTTCAAAACAAATTAGAGTACGAATGTTCTAGCTAGGTCATGCAGTACATTATCGTCGGTTGTCGTTCACTCTGCAAACCTATGATAACCCGGGTCACCCCGGATCGGCCGGGTATTTCTCTGGTACGAAGGCGCGAGGCAGCACCTGTAACAGCAACCCGTTCTCATCGGACGCTCGCTGCCCCCGGGCAGTCTCCGGGCGGGCGAGCTCCGCGCTACATACCTGCCCTTGCAGTTGGTGCGTGGCAAAGTGGTTCACTGGGGATGGCTGGTGTGGCAGGGCGGGCGAGCAGCCCGGCGGGCTCCGGCCCATATTCCCGCAGCCACTGTTGTAGGTCAGGCCGGTCGTCGGCTGGGTTAACCAGGGTCTGGAAAGAGATCATCATTTTTATGTTTACTGCCAAGTCCGGACTGCGAGCGGCGCAAAAGCGGTATCCACCGCAATACGTTTCAGTTTAATTCGTATCTAGGTGTGCCGATGAATTTCGGGCCTCCCAACGTACGTCATCTTTCGAAAGAAATCGGAAATGAACTTTGTGTACAAAAAGTCGGATTTTCTTCTAGATTGATTGAGGACTGCAAAATAAAAGAGATCGTGATGGCGCGGATCGCACCAATGAATGTTTTACAAAATCCCATTAACTCAATATAATACGAGTATCTATAGAATATTCAGTCATAAATCTTTTTTCTGTGCCTGATATAAATATTACATAATCGTTTACTAGTAAATGTGGTGGGTGCAAGATCTCTATCCCTCTGTCTGGCGAAACGAGGCGCGCACGCGATTGTGGTCACGGAGGATCGAGCCTCGTCAGTGCGTGAGATCGGACTCATCTACAAAAACTTGAAAAACAACAGCATCGCCAGTATAGTGCGGTGCGGCGACTCCGCCTCCCGAGTGAACCGACCAATCGCGGCCGCGAGCCGCGCGCGCTTCTTGTCCAATGCCAGATGTTGTCTTAGATCATCGAGTGCTAATACACTGCGAGCACACCGAGCGACGGGACCACCACTCGCTGGTCGATGCTGAGGCAACCTGCGAGTTTTATCAGACACCCATACACTAGTTACTCGTACATACTCCCAGTCACTCCGTGATATCAGCTTGGGTTATGCCTGAAAATCAGCGCTGCAGTCAATTTTAACGCAGCATCAAGCTGAGGCAGCGCCCTGTTTAGCCAATTTCAGGACACATACGTTTTTAGATGTGATGTAATTTTTTTTTCCTTATAATGGCTGAATAAACGCAATTTTGATTTTGATTTTGATTTAGTTATCTTAAAATATATGCAGTTGCTGACATATTTATCATTTCTAAAATGTTGGAAGTAAAGCATTGCAGAACTGACGCGTTTCGTATCCCAGCCAATCAACTAATCATCCCGACTAATTAGGCCATGATTCACTCGCGGTGCTGCATAATGTAATATGTAATTTTTTATGATTACGAAAGGTAAGGAAAGGTTTTGACGACCTCCGTAGCGCAGTGCGTGCGCTGTCGCAATATAAAGTTGGAGGTCCTGGGTTCGATTCCCGGCTCGAGTCTGGTCTGGTGGGAGGCTTCGGCCGTGGCTAGTTACCACCCTACCGACAAAGACGTGTCGCCAAGCGAAATTAGCGTTCCGGCACGATGTCGCGTAGAAACCAAGTAGGAGCGTGGGTTTACCATACTCCTAACAGGTTAGCCCGCCCGCCCGCCTAGCCGTCAAGGGCTAACTTGTAGTGGATAAAAAAAAAAAAAAAAAGGTACCACGCGGCTATAAGCTGATTAACGCCATCTTCCGATTCAACAATTCTTCTTCTTTGGCCTCGCCTTATCCCGTTACGCGGGGTCGGCTTTTTTATCATTTGGCGCCACGTCGATCTTACTCTGGTATCCTCATCATTGAGGCCGAGGCATTTCATGTCCTTTTGGACATTCGTCAGCCATGTAGTTGGGGGTCTTCCCCTTCCCCTTTTCCCTGCAGCCATCTTCCGATTCAACAATTGTAGAAAGTTATTTATGTTGTGTTCTCCTTAAAAAAGAATCCCTTGTCCCGGACAGTGCGTGGTATAGAGTTGCACACTCCATCCTATGCTATGTTGAATTGAATTAGATGGAGATTTTAACAATAGATAACTTTGGAACGACGTTCAGTCCACGGGCCACATGGCAGCGGCGCACTGGCTGAGATGACCGTGGCTTTAACGGCTGCAATTAGTGGTCTCTCACGGTAGATACCAGCGACTGCGACATAGCATATTACATCACTCCATTCAAGCTACAAAAGAATGTTTGCTAATTTTACCTCCGTGGCGCAGCGCGTGCGCTGTCGCATTTTAAAAGTTGGAGGTCCTGGGTTCGATTCCCGGCTCGAGTCTGGGCTGGTGGGAGGCTTCGGCCGTGGCTAGTTACCACCCTACCGACAAAGACGTGTTGCCAACCGATTTAGCGTTCCGGCACGATGTCGCGTAGAAACCGACTAGGAGCGTGGGTTTACCATACTTCTAACAGGTCAGCCCGCTACCATCCTAGACAGCGTCCTCACTTACCACCATATATATATAGCCGTCAAGGGCTGACTTGTAGTGTATAAAAAATAAAAAAATATATTGTGACGGAAAGTGCATGTTTTCCGATAACCATAAGTAACCGTAAGTTAATAAAAATAAAATAGTTTAAAAAACTAAAAAAACACGCTACTGCACGCATGCGTAGTTCGCGCACTAGCTCTGTCTCTCTTACTCGCATGCAAAGGATGCGGAAAGAAATTAATTAATCCTGGCGAATCTAATTAGGATAATCGGATATTTTGATCGGATTATTGCATTGTCATCGACCTTTGACAGGTGTGCAAAGTTTGAATCAAATCTGATCGTTCAAAGTAGGGCAAAATCGAGCTCAAAGGAGTCGGTTACAAACAAACAAACAAACATACATACATACAGGTGAAGCTAATAAAAGCGTGTTAAAAATAATTACAATTGATTGCTTGTTCTGGACAAATTTATACGTGATAATAACTTTGCTTCCCAATAGCGGTACAAAAAGTATCATGAATATAAGAATACCTATCATCATCATCATCATTTCAACCTATAGACTTCCACTGCTGGACATAGGTCTTTTGTAGGGAGTTCCAATGGCCACGGTCTTGGGCCGCTCGTATCCAGCGGCTCCCTGCGACTCGTTTGATGTCGTCTGTCTACCTTGTTGGTCGACCAACGCTACGTTTACCGGTGCGGGGTCGCCATTCCAACACCTTGGGACCCCAAAATACGTATATAAATAGCTTGAAGAATACCTATAGTAGGTATTTATTAATTTCTAACGTTATTTCGTGTGGGACATTTGCAATGTGGATGCATCTATAAAGAAGAATCTGAGAGTTTAATCCTTATTTTAGTTTACGTCAAGGTCATTTTAAAATTATCTCCGTTAGCGAGTTAATCTCACAGTTCGCACGTGGTGTAACTCTTTGTAACAATTACTCAATAATAATATAAACTGTGTATGATTTAACTGCTCGTATCATCGTAGTTTCTCATATTACCTACATGTAAGATAGCGTGCTATCAAAAAGTATCTTAACGACATTTCGACCGCTATGCCGGTGTTATCTGCCAGTGGGGCGCTTACACGTCTTCTAGAATCTGTTGCCAAGTGTGACGTGACCTTTGCTGACAATAACGTGGCAGCTCGCAACACCTGATCGATTATAATATTTACAACAATTCATTTTTGCGATTGTCCGTACAACCTTCGAGATGATCCCGTGAGATTAAATATTTTCAATACGCTCGTCTTTTCACTAGGTAGTTCTCCTATCGTAGGTATTCCTTCTTTTATAAGAACTGTGGCTCAGTTAAATCACGCTCACACGTGGTGCATTAGATAAGCGGGAGTTCAGATCCTAGAAGGTTTCAATAACTTTTTTCATCCGGGAAGTATACAACGGGTCCCCCGGGTGTCCAGTAAAACCTGCGAGAGGGACATGCCGTGGTGGTTTTTAGTTCGGGTATAGGCCCCTTCGGGGGTGGGAGTCCAACATAACCTCTTTCCCGCCCAAGGGTACAGAGGTAGCTGTAAAGCTTTTCCACCACGACAAACAAAAAAAAACAAAAACAAAAAAAAAGGTATTCCTTCTTCGCCAGAGTTGCAACTGTTTGCACATGTTGCGAGGTTATAGTTCCAGGAGAGAGGATCCTCAGTGAGGTGTAGGTTGTCTGTGGCGTACGACGTGAGGCTGCCCCCCCCCCATCTCAAGCAAACAAGCTCTGGTTTTCCAACCGAGGCACTCTCTTAGCTGACGGCTCTAGGCTGATGTGATGTTTCCTTCCGATACTAGCTCGCTTATTTTAAAATATGACACACTAATTCAGTCTTAGACTCCCACCCTCCGAGAGATGGACAGATATCCAAAATAAAAAGTAGTATACATCTTTCTTGCGTACGTCTAAAGTCGGTTCAGCGCTTTCGAAGATTAGCCCCGAGTCTGGATCGACACACACAGATTGACAAAAAATATATATAATCATGATCAACCCTTTGGCGGGTCACTACAGAGCACGGGTCTCCTCTCAATATGAGAAGGACTTGGCCATAGCTCACCACGCTGGCCATGTGCGGATTGGCAGACTTCACACGCCTTCGAGAACATTATGGCGAACTCACAGGCATGCGGGTTTCCTCACGATGTTTTCCTTCACAGTTGAAGCTAGTGATATTTTTTAATTGCTTAAAAGCGCACATAACTCCGGAAAGTTAGAGGGTTCGAACCGCCGACTTCTGATCAGGAGCGTACGTCTTAACCACTAGGCTATCACAGCTTCATCCAAAAATATATGCAACTTACTAATAAGAAAACAAGCTTAATAATTTAGGTTAGTTATTGAAAAACACAGCGAGTTTAATGTTAAGTTTATTTATTTAACCTTCAGCTATGTTATCCAGCCCATATTATATTATATCTACATGTGATATGAACTGTAGGAGATATATAATAAGCAGATTATTATGTATATTTAATATGTATCGGCCCGGTCTTGGGGCAGGCTCAGTGATAACACTAAGTCGATATAGATGATATTAATTGTGGTTTGTGAGTAAATAATAAAGCTAGCCCAGCGCCCCGCGTCGCACGGACCGACTAGATAATGACGTGTTGATATATCGCGCCGCCTACTCGTTATTACAGAGAAGCTACCCTCTGCTGCATCAGGTCATCTGGTGGTAGAAGTTCCGCTTGCTGCACTGTGTAGATTGCCGCAAGTAAGCCGCAATCATCATCATCATCATGATCAACCCATTACCGGCTCACTACAGAGCGCGGGCCTCCTCTCAATATGAGAAGGGTTTGGCCATAGTCCACCACGCTGGCCAAGTGCGGATTGGCAGACTTCACACGCCTTTGAAAACATTATGGAGAACTCTCAGGCGTGCGGGTTTCCTCACGATATTTTCCTTCACAGTTGAAGCAAGTGATATTTTTTTATTGCTTAAAGGCGCACATAACTCCGAAAAGTTTGAGGTGCGTGCCTGGATTCGAACCGCCGACCTCTAATTAGGAGGCTGACCTCCTAACCACTAGGCTATCACCGCTTCTATATTACCTATGCGGGAATGTTTTTGGGACGATAACTGTGACACCACTTCGCCCATAGAAAGATATTAATAATGGATCAAACTGCCCCTTCGGTTTATCTATTAGTTGATCATGATTATGATGCCATCATCATCGTCATGATCAACCTATTTTCGGCTCATTACAGAGCACAAGTCTCCACAATATCAGAAAGGTTTGGCCATAGTCACACGTCTTTAAGAACATTTTGGAGGACTTGCACGCATGCATTTTCTCACGATGTTTTCCTTCACCGTTGGAGCAAGTGATATTTTAATTGCTTAAAAATGCACATAACTTCGAAAAGATAGATGTGCGTTCCCGGGTTCGAGCCCTCTATCTCTGTTAGGAGGTGGACGTCCTAACCACTAGGCTATCACAGCTTCTTACAATAACAATACAAGTAACTAGCCCCAACTCCTCACAGGAATTTTCACTCCGCTTTGTCAATATTTCAACCATACGACCAGCGAGCTGAACTAATATTACAAGCAACACTAGTGCAACATGATCTTCTATCGCCTCCTTTGCCGTATATGGTTCTCCCGGCATGTAATTTCAGACCATACCTTATTTCTCAATGCATAATCATGTGATTTCTTTATTTGAAACAGCTCATTACACAACATATACACGCTACATATATATATGTGTCAATAATGAAGTATTACGAACACATCATATCATCATGTGTAATAATTTCTCTGGTGGGAGGCTTCAGCCGTGGCTAGTTACCACCCCACCGACAAAGACGTGTCGCCAAGCGATTTAGCGTTCTGGCACCATGTCGCGTAGTAACCAATTAGGAGGGTGGGTTTACCATACTCCTATCAGGGTACAGGCCACCAGGTGAGATAGCCGTCAGGGGCTAACTTGTAGTGAAAGCCAAGCGATTTAGCGTTCCGGAATAATGTCGCGTAGAAACCAATTAAAATACCCTATAAAATTGTTGAAGGTCCATTTCAATATCTGATATCCGAATTTAAAAAATGATGTATCAACTTAGTCCTTGACGGCTATCTCACCTGGTGGTTAGTGATGATGCAGTCTAGTATGATAGCAGGCTAACCTGTTGGGGGTATGTTAAACCCACACTCCTAATTGGTTTCTACGCGACATCGTGCCGGAACGCTAAATCGATTGGCGACACGTCTCTGTCGGTAGGGTGGTAACTAGCCACTGCCGAAGCCTCCCACCAGACCAGACTCGAACCCAGGACCTCCAACTTTATAACGCGCCAGCGCACGCACTGCGCTACGGAGGTCGTCAAATATATACTCTTATCGAGAGAAAACAAACCGAAAAAGAACAGCACGAAGTCGGAGGAAACCCCAAGGTGAACAAATCGAATCGAAACTAACATTTCGTGACACAATCAAAGCAATATTCAGTGATATTACAAATGAATACAAATCAGAAAGCCCACATGTTACGACTAATTAATTAATAACGAAAATATTTACGCCGGTTATTAGTATGTTTATTAAACAAACGCACGCCGCAAACTATATCTACCGCAGTGATAACAACTGCGGGACAGACGGGACGGGGCTGAGCTAGGCTGCGAGGAGACTGCGGCGGGCTTGCCGACCACGTGGCTGTTCATTGTGCAGCCAAATACCCAGAACATTTTTTTTCGGACTGTCTATTAGCTGTACAAACCCTATTGGTTGCACAGCGTAACCGGGCTGTTTGGCGAGCTTCGGAAAGAAGCTCTACCAGAAGAAATTTTTAGCCCTAAGGCTCGAAAAAACTAAGGGAACGAATGCCTAAAGGCGCCGCCTTTGAGGCCGAACCTCAGCTTAGGCGACGTTTGGGATAACGGGGGGGGTCTACCCAGAACTTGGGGCTAATATTAATTAATGAACATTTAAGGCTTCACTGAACTAAACGACATGACGTACGCGGACATTTGAGTGCCTGAAACTTCGCTGTGTGGTCGAAGGACGCCTGTGTGACGTACGCGTATGTGACTCGCGCAATTCTGATGGTCATCACGTGTTAAAAAAGTGTAATCTATTTTAACTAGAGTTATTAGAATCTGGGTGGTAACATGGTACATTTACAGAAAACTACATCCCTATTGATGCATTCCATGTGTAACTGTGGAATTAACCGTTCACCCGCACGACCGGTTGCCTAATAAAGTCCAGTCGTTAACGCGGTGGTCGTAGTAAATTTCCCAGTCGACATTGTTCTTGCGATACCTGTTATAGAGTTGAAGAAATTACTTAATTGAATACGCATTGATTTCAGGCGATGGTTTATACATATACCTTGACAGTAACTTACTCTTTCCTTTGTTCGACACTGATGCGCTAAGCCCGGCCGGGTACTTGAGTTATAGAGTAATAAAGATATTTCATCATCATCATCATCATTTCAACCTATAGACGACCACTGCTGGACATAGGTCTTTTGTAGGGAGTTCCAATGGCCACGGTCCTAGGCCGCTTGTATCCAGCGGCTCCCTGGGACTCGTTTGATGTCGTCTGTCCACCTTGTTGGGGGTCGACCAACGCTACGTTTACCGGTGCGGGGTCGCCATTCCAACTCCTTGGGACCCCAACGTTCATCGGTTCTCCGAGCTATGTGCCCCGCCCATTGCCACTTCAACTTCGCAACTCGCTGAGCTATGTCGGTAACTCTAGTCCTTCTACGGATCTCTTCATTTCTGGTTTGATCACGTAGAGATACTCCTAGCATAGCTCTCTCCATTGCCCGTTGAGTGACTCTGAGCCTTCTTATGAGGCCCATAGTGAGCGACCACGTTTCGGATCCGTAAGTCATCACTGGCAACACGCACTGTTCGAAAACTTTAGTCTTGAGTCACTGAGGGATTTTGAGGGATCCTTGTCACCGATCAATACAATTGGCGTGCCGCTGGAGCTGCTCAGCGATCCTACTCCGCGTTTCAAAAAACAAAAGAAACTTGAAAATTAACTTACGTCTCATATCGCGGGTATGAAGGTGGGTACGGGGAGTTGGCCCCAAAATAATTTCTCGGGCCCAGTTGGATCGTTTGTATGTGAGGATGCTGCACGTGGGTCACGTATCCGTCCCCGTAGATAGTCTTGGGGTACGGCGCGGAGCGGAAGTGCCTCTTCATGCGTCGCCGCCGCCTGTAGTTGCCATTCTCGAACATATCCTCGCACTGCGGATCTAAAACCAGTCTAAGCTTACCACTCTGCACCCGACAAGTCGGACCAATTTTGTGACACTGCGACGGTAGCGGTCGTTATTAGACCCGCAAATGATTGTGCTGTTGCAGCTAACCAGAGCTGTCGAATGCTTTAGGCTTTAGCACATCATTGGACCGAATATCAGACGGTTTACGATCACGTTGTTGTCAAAGTCGGGTGCGAGAAGAACATATACGTTTCTCAAATATCATCTCTATCTACATTGGTATAAATAATTTGGCTCTCGAGGAAGCCCAATCAAAAATAACTAAATGAGGACTGCATCTCGCTAGTAATTCGCAAATGTTCGTATTGCTAATAGTTTTGCACATTCGCTTTGCTAAAGTGTTCAATATACAAGGCTATAAACTCGCATGTCGCTGTACGGATAATTCGATCGTTAGTTATTGCGTAAAAAAAACCATGATAATAAAATATGAATAAGATGGGTTGATTTTGTTTCGCAAAACTTTTTTGTAAATTCAATAAGAAATAAAATGTCTACAGGGCACTTTTGTTTATTCATCGTGATATTCGTTGATAATGAATTTATCGTAAACTCTAACGCCATTGTAATTGAGATTTGTTTACGCAAATAGATACACTCGAGCTCGGCCTTAACTACTTATCATTCAGATAATGAAAACCACTTCGCAGGTCAGCAAAAAACATTCAAGTATCTTATAAAATTAAAATTTAACTTAAGGCAATCAACTCACCAAGGGTCCAGTAGTTTCCCTTCCTGTCTCCACCCCCTTCTCTCGGCACTTTGATGAAGCACTCGTTCAAGCTCAGGTTGTGCCTAATGGAATTCTGCCAACCTTTGGTGTTCTTTTCATAGTATGGGAACTGTTTGGTAATGTACGCGTAAATCTCACTCAGCGTGGCTCGTTTTGTCTGGCTATTCTGTATGGCCATAGTGATCAAGGCCACATAAGAATATGGAGGCTTGGTCAAGTTCGGAGACGCCGGAGTGGTGGACTGAGGGTTCATTTCTGAAGAGCTACCCGGACTAGCTGGCGCTGAAGACTTTGGTGTGATCTTTGTATCGTTACTGAAAACATTACTGGATATTAGCTTGTTTTGACTGTAGACCAGGCAGACCAGGCCAAATGGTACTGGCATTTCACTCAGGCAAGCTCATCTTGAGTTCGCTTTGGGCACATATTTTGTAACCTACAGCTAATTTAGTAAAATAACTAAAATGACAAAACCAACCTAGTGGACCATCATCGCATGATTTCTGTTTCAGAAATAAGGGACAAGGAGGGATGAATATCCTTCGTATAACAATGCCTAGCAAAGTCTTAAGAAACGAAAGTACTATCATATTATAACTAAAGATAATTGCTATAATAAAAAACTTTCATAAACAAAATAGGTATTGACCAATCGCAATGCCACAATATTGCGTACAAGCGTCCGCAAGACGACTGCACGCATCGCCTTCAGGAGATGCAAACATTACAACAGAAGTACGTGTACCTACCCAATGAACCTTTTCATTTCATTTTGGCTTAATTTTTAAACAGCTAGATTTAGTTTACCCAAGTACCTGTTTGCATTAGCGCCCTCATCCCTGGAGAGAGGCGGCAGTGTGAGGGTCTGATACACCCGTGATAGTTCCTCGTCACCTTTGACGGTCTGATTAGAGGTGTCGGGCCCGTTGTCCTGGAGACACAGCCGGTTGTCGTACGGTGAACCTGGGGACAAGAATTACGTAGCGTTTGGTTAACTTCAAATTCCAACTTGGACTCTGCAAAAACTTTGATATTGCTTTACTTTTGTGTCTATCACAGAAAAGTGTTGTGGTCATAATATATGACGTCATGAAAAATCCACGCAGGTCTCGTGACGAAAGTGGCCTATCAGAAACGAAGGTCCATACTTTAATCTGCCCAATTAATAAAAGTCACTTTTAAATAACACATCATGTAAACGAGAACGAGACTGTAATATTGGAACTACGCCGTATGAAATGGAACAACTCGCACGATGGAGCTGGGATGCCACTCACTTGGCTGGGGATCTTCCCCTGAAAGTCGCGGTGAGGAACCTCGCTCCTTAAACTTATATTGAATCAGTTTGGTATGCTATGAATGGCCTCAATACGTTGATTCCAACTAAACATAGCTCGCTTTTACTCCCTGCGTTATGCACCGCAGACTGGACTTCAGAAGCGAGCCAATACCAGCTCGCACTAACTGAGCGACCACTGTAGGCTCCGGTTTCAATTGAACTCGGTGTGTTCGTCGATCACCTTACGAGGAATATGCAGATGTGTCGCTGTATCTGCATACGACATATAACGTTACTTTGCGACACGCAAGCTGGATTAAGTTGATTCGATAACTGAGGTGTCGTTGACTTCATCTTTGCATTCCGAGTATAGCCTTATGACGTCATGACGGAGCGATATGGTACCCACTACGGTGATTTTCTGTAAAAGCGGGTATGTACGAGTTGAGAGATCTTGTTATATTTAGATATATTTTACTTTTATTTCATTACGCCGTTTATTGAGAAGCTTAAACCGTTTAAGGTCAGGTTTGAAGCGGTGATAGCCTAGTGGTTAGGGCGTCAGCCTCCTAATGAGACGTCAGCGGTTCGAATCCGGGCACGCAACTGTAACTTTTTGGAGTTATGTGCGTTTTTAAACAATTAAAATATCACTTGCTTCAACGGTGAAGGAAAACATCGTGAGGAAACCTACACGCCTGAGAATTCTCCATAATGTTCTCAAAGGCGTGTGAAGTCTGCCAAACCGCACATGGCCAGCGTGGTGGACTATGGCTTAACCCTTCTCATATTGAGAGGAGTATTAGAGGAGTAGTTGCTCTGTAGTGAGCCGGTAATGGGTTGATCATGATGATGAAGGTCAGGTTTTGACGTGGAGATCTCTTATAGAGATAAGCTTTCCTTTATATACTTCGTCTATAACTGTTTGTTATCACAAATTTGGTACAAAAATAAAATTAATAAATAAAAACATTAACTAATTTCGTTTTAAAGACAGAGGTTGAATTTAAGTCCCAACTGGGCGAGTCTGGACCTTGGAACCGGGCCGGTCGCGTCGGCTGCGTTTCCAGTCCTCAGCAATGTCTTTGTGAGTAGATATATTAACAATGATCCCTGCGCGTAGGTACGTTGTTTACGTTTCAACCGACAGACCGAGTGAGTTCCGAGAATCCCATATTGGGAGGCACGTACGCCCGAGATTGGCGAAATCTCGAGAACTGTATTACTTGTGTTACATACCTAAGAGCCGACACCGACGCGTGAGCCCTTCGCCACGCCAGCCGCGCGCCGCCCTCTCCAACGGAAATACGTGTTGCCTAGGCTTTATTTTGTAACATTAAACATGAAAACCTTCTTCAGAGGGTTGAATAAACTTAGTGACTATAACCATTCGTGGATAGTCGAGCAGATTTGAGTACTTAGTACGCAATGATCTCTCCTACGTGTAGCATGTGTGCAGCATGATGAAGCTCACGGACAGGGTAACCAAAGGGCCAAATCAGCTGTTGGAACGAAGTTCCTTATCGCGCGTTGTGAAAGGGGGCTAGACGGAAAAAATTCTTACGAAAAGTTGTCACGACACTTTTTGTTATTGTAAGCTGTGCGGCGTCGCATGTTTCTCTGTCTGTCTCTCTCTCTCTTATAGAAAGCAAGCCATATATTTTCATTTCTATTTCGCATTGAACAGTGTGGTGTCGCGACGATTATTTTTGTTGAGTGTATACAGGTTTTTTGTAAATAATAAATACTAAAAAATAATAATAATAATGAATCCTGACAGTGTTTCTGCACAAGTTCCGGATATTGCTGATGGAGTACAAAATTGAGCCTACTGATTAAGTTTATATAGCATTATATTTGTTAATAATAAAAAAAATATTATTATAACTTAAATAAAACAAAATTTTATTACAATTCCTTCACTAATTAATCGAAAGGAACTTCTTTCCATCCGGGTGTCCCTTGACACCTCTCAAGTTTTTTTATTTACATATTTAATACGAACTGTTCCTGGGGTTTTACCCGTCAGCGGTCGTAACGTAATGATATATTTTCATAACAATGCCGCCTGGTGCACTACGTGTTAACTCCCCTCGCGTATTTATTTTCATTTTGTACTCGTCATCATCATCACCATCATTATAAACCGATTGACGTCCACTGCTGGACATAAGTCTTTTGTAGGGAGTTCCAATGGCCACGGTCTTGGGCCGTTTGTATTCAGCGGCTCCCTGCGACTCGTCAGATGTCGTCTGTCCACCTAGTTGGGGGTCGACCAACGCTTCGTTTATCGGTGCGGGGTCGCCATTCAAGCACCTTGGGACCCCAACGTCCATCAGTTCTCCGAGCTATGTGCCCCACCCATTGCCACTTCAACTTCGCAACTTGCTGAGCTATGTCGGTAACTCTGGTCCTTCTACGGATCTCTTCATTTCTGATTTGATCGCGTAGAGATACTCCTAGCATAGCTCTCTCCATTGCCCGCTGAGTGACTCTGAGCCTTCTTATGAGGCCCATAGTGAGCCACCATGTTTCGGATCCGTAAGTCATCACTGGCAACACGCACTGTTCTAAAACTTTAGTCTTCAGGCACTGAGGTGTTTTGTATTCGTATTATCTTTTAAACAATTCGCTAAATAAAGATAGAGCTATGCTCTCGCAGCCTATTTTGTTTATTTAAGACCAGTTCCTTTGTTTTACTCGGTATTTATTGCAATTTCGTTCAAACAACGATTAAAGGAGATCTCACCTGTTATAAAACTACGACAGACGATGTCAATCACTCAACAAGTAAGTCTATTCGCGTAAGTCATAACATTTGACATATAACTTCATTGCATAAGTGGAGTCAAAATGATATAAAAAAGATTAAGTTAACATCAATAAATATTTTATCTTAAGGGGTGAGGCGAAACGGTGTCTGGAGGACGACGCAGTCGCGCACCCTCTCCGGCGTCGGAGGGCGGGGCGCAGGCGACGCGCACACGATAGCCCCCTGGCGAGGAGCTCCGGGTGATGGAAGGCATCATCACCCGTCGTGCTGATTCCTCAGGCCGTGAGGCGTGCCCAATGTTCCTGGCGTGTCTAAGACGGAGTTAAGGAGGCCTACATCATAGGCTACCCGTGGAGGGTCTGCCTCGGTGGGCGCAGCTGGTTGGGTTCCGGTCGAGTACACTAGCGCCGGAAATCGAATGAATCCAGGTAAAGATTATTATCTGTGTTCAGTGACGGACTATCTCTTCATGTGTTCATAATCAGGATACATTTAAAAGAGCAAGGGAAGATGGGACATATAAAAATGATTTTATTTGTGAAAATAAACAATGTGGCTGCAAAATATCGCTGTAATCGAACGTGATGTCTGTCAACTCTATTTTATTATTAACTTCTTAATAGTTAAGGTCTCGGGGTGCGGTCGTTCGCAAGCTGATCGGTTTGCACGGATGATTTTTTTTTTTTTTCGGACTGTCTATTAGCTGTGCCAACATTGGTTGCCACAGCGTAACCGGGCTGTTTGGCGAGCTTTGGAAAGAAGCTCTGCCAGAAGAAATTTTGAGCCCTGGGCTCGAAGAAACTATGGGAACGACTGCCTTAGAGCGCCTCCTTTGAGGCCGAACCTCGGCTTAGGCGACGTTTGGGATAACGGGGGGGTCGGATGGTGAGTGGTCCGTACGTCTCTGAGGTCGTGGATGGAGCCCACGTCCGGATGACGTAAGAAAGCGGGGACCTCGTCTTCGCCGGCGAAGACGGTGTGTAGCGTATGATTGTGTGGTAGGTGGTACGAGTGTGTTGTCAGTAGTCATCTGATCGTCAGGGTCATGAAGGATATGTTTAGGTATCCTCTTTCGGAGAGGAGCGCTTAGGTCGGGGGAGTAGAAAGAAGCCGCAACTACGAGAGGGTTGGGGTGTCGGATATGAATGAGTTGTCGTAGCATAACAATGGGCCATCAGCGGCGGCGTCAGCCGGCAGCCGCCGCGGCCGTCGTGCGCGCGGAATGCGGCGACAGTCGCGGAGGCGAAGTCCGCGCCGGCCGGGTTCGCAGCGAGCGTGCATTGTGTCGTACAACAATGCGTATTTATAAAACATTAAGAGCCGTATCGATCGTGAAATTAATAACAAATAACAATCGTGAACGTTAGTTCGGGCCCGTGTGCGAAGTGGCCGCGTCGAGTGACGCGCTCACCGCCTTCCTCCCCTTCGTCCGTCCTGAGACTCTCTATTCTCTCGTGTTTGAGATGATCGCGCGACGGCTGATAGCCCGTTGACTAGACTTCTACTATCAGATTCTCTGTAACTTGCAGATATCAATTGAATAATGTAGGAGTATCGTTATGAAATCACTTCATTTTAATTCATAACATTAATAAGTAGATTCATTCATTTCTTTAATTTTATTTTTTCATATATCGCAGATTAGTGGTACCCTAGGCGGCTCGTTAAATTCTGTCGCTGTTTATTCGCTATCAGGGAGAGCCGTCCACGAACATAGATACATAATTTTCACTAGCCAGCGCGATATGGTCGTGAATTCCTCCTGGCTCTAGGCTCTATTCCTTTCTCTTATCAATTTCAGTTCCCTTAACAAACGGTCTCAATTCTATAACAAATATACAACTTTAGAATTCAGTCACAGGGAGACATACAAATTAAATACAAAAATGGCGCCTTCGCTAGCTGATTCAATAAAACACATTGTTTCGGACAGGTTTTTTTATGAATCATTACTGATTGAATTCCTTTATATATGCTGCTTACTTATTATGTGCTGCTTATGCGGTAAAAAAAGATTCGTCATTTGACGGATTTTTTTTTATATACCACAGGTTATCCCTTGACGGCATCTCACCTGATGGTAAGTGATGATGCGGTCTAAGATGGTAGCGGGCTAACCTGTTAGGGGTATGGTAAATCCATACTCCTAATTGGTCTCTACACGACATCGTACCGGAACGCTAAATCGCTTGGCGACACGTCTTTGTCGGTAGGGTGGTAACTGGCCACGGTCGAAGCCTCCCACCAGACCAGACTGGAGCCGGGAATCGAACCCAGGACCTCCAACTTTAAAATGCAACAGCGCACGCGCTGCGTCACGGAGGTCGTCATATATATAGATATAGAGACCGCCATACTTGTGTATTTTAGCTACTTTCACAGCATTATGTCATATGGTATTTTATCATGGGGTAATGCGGCTGATATTGACACTATATTCGTTTTGCAGAAGAGGGCTGTTCGTGCGATATACAAATTAGGTCCCAGAGAGTCATTAAGAGATAAATTTAGAGATTATAAAATAATGACAGTGCATAGCCAATATATGTATGAAAATTCAATGTATGTTCAAAGAAATATTGATAAATTCAAGAAAAAAATGGACTGTGATGCACTGAATATTAGAAGTAAAAGCAAACTTGTAGTACCGTTTAGTAGGCAGCACAAAATTAGTAACTCATTCAAAGGAAATTCTATTTTATTTTATAATAAATTACCTATTGATATTTTGGAAATGTCTATCAATAAGTTCAAAGTTTTTATAAAACGAAAGCTTGTAGAAAAATCATATTACGAAATTAAGGATTATATAAACGATAAAAAAGCTTGGGTGTGAATTGCTCTATCTACATAGGTACTTTAATTATATTATTGATTATGTGAAATGGTGATAACGAAAAAAAAATCCGGCTAAGTTTGTTGTGGACTTCTTCTTAGACCGGGGCGCGTTTGGAACCTTCATAGCTTTAGTTTTAAGTTTGCGAATGTAGTTATCACCATCAAACCACTAATATGTAACATATTGACGCATCAAAAATGCCTTTTAAAGGACTATTTGAATAAAGATTATTTGAATTTGAATTTTATGCTCCGGGCATTGTTTTCACCGGCATCTATTCCTTCTCGAGAGGTCTATAATTAACGGCATAATTACAGAGGTTTGTTAGTAGATTATTACTACAACTAATTTAACTTAACTATTGCACTATTCCCCTTTCCTTGTAAATGGTTCCTTTCATAAAAGGTTGTCTGCAGAAGATCGCTTTAAGCGATAAGACCGCCTTTGCGCGTGATGTTTCCTATATACATTTTTGTTTTTATTCGTTTTAGATTCTAAGTTTTAATGTGCAATAAAGACTTTTATATATATATCTCAGCGGTGATAGACTAGGAGCTAGGGCGTCAGCCTCCTTATCATAGGTCGGCGGTTCGAATCCGGGCACCTTTAACTTGTCGAAGTTATGTGCGTTTTAAAAAAAAATATCACTTGCTTCAACGGTGAAGGAAAACATCGTGAGGAAACCTGCACGCCTAAGAGTTCTACATAATGTTCTCAAAAGGCGTGTGAAGTCTGCCAATCCGCACATGGCCAGCAGCGTGGTGGACTATGGCCAAAATCCTTCTTATATTGAGAGGAGACCCGTGCTCTGTGAGCCGGCAATGGGTTGTTCATGATGATATATATCTCATCTAAATTATTCTCGTCCGTGACGTAAGAAGTACAAGATATACAGCCCTCCACTATGTGGGCGGACGACACCCGTGCAGTCGCAGAGACCGCTGGCCAGTACCTAGTCGGCGCCCTACGAATGAGACTCGTAGCCCTATAGCGCCCGTACTACTACTCCGTAACTACGGTGATACGGGAGCCGGGCGCCGCCCGGGGCCTGCCCCGGCCGCTGCACTCATGTATCCAATTACCGTAAAAATAGTGTGCTAATTGTTACGCCCCACTTAACGAGTGCTCCGGCCCGGACCTCGCGCTGTTTCGTTAAGCTTTAACCTTTTAGCGTATTATTTACATCAAAACAAACCATACAGTTGTGTGAGTGTGACCGCTTTGTATGTGTGGGTGTGCACGTGGAACCAGATGCGATTTTTTCATAACGGGCTTGTATAACCCCTGTGTGGGTATTATGTAGCCCTGTGTGGGTATGGATGCGTGGGTTTGTATGTTGGTAGATATTGAAACTTTGAAGCCATTGAAAGAGTAGCAATCTATATTTTATTAATATAAGTCAGGATTGTTGCCGACCTATGAAAAGGTTTTACTAGGTTCGTTTTTTATTGTGTTGATCCTAAATACGTAATACATGATTTCAGGGTGGTGGCTAGACGTGATTTAGAATCACAATTGAAATTATGGTAACAATTAATTCTTACATTAAATGATTTAGAGGACCTTCTTGATCTCATCGTATAAGACGAGCACGAACGCACCACCTGTGCCTCTGAGCACGTTGGAGAAGGCACCCTTGAAGAAAGCGGAGCCACCCTCGGTCTTGGCAATGGTGGCCCAGCAGTGGAGGGTTCCCTTGTACAGCATGTTTTGTTCATTGAATAAGTATTTGGTTTTGGATAAGTATTATTATTTACATCAAAACAAACCACAGAAATATTATATAACCGCTTTGTCACACAATCCGTGTGGGCGTGCACGTGGATATTGCGTTGGAGTGTTTCCGTGGCACTGGAATCAGATGTACCGCTTCCAATGCGATATATAATATAATTTTTCATCACGGGCTTGTATAACCCCTGCGTGGGTTTGATGTTGTTAAATATTTACGATTTTAAGCCACTGAAGGTGTAGCAATCTTTATTTAATTAATGTACCAAGCTACAAAGAAAAAGTTTTATTCACTGAATAAGTATTTGGTTTTTGTGCGATTGAATAAGTATATAGTTAGCTAACTTAGCTTTACATTTTGGTAAATAACCTAATAATAATTCCTAATATTTCCTAGTTACCAATTACCCACTCTTTTTCATAGCCGTAGGTTTATCATAAAGACGTTAATCGTTGAATTATATGTTAACATTAATTTAAAAGTAACTTTTTTTTTTCGGACTGTCTATTAGCTGTACAAACCCTATTGGTTGCCACAGCGTAACCGGGCTGTTTGGCGAGATTTGGAAAGAAGCTCTGCCAGAAGAAATTTTGAGCCCTAGGGCTCGAAGAAACTAAGGGAACGACTGCTTAAGGGCGCCTCCTTTGATAAAAGTAACTGCGTCACTGCGCTGACTGCGCTGATTGGTCACTGCGTCCGGGGCCGATAGCTCAGCCAAATGTCGAGCTTTATAGCCCGAGGCTCGTACAAGGCTTAAGATGACGTCGGAATGATAAGTATTCTGCTGGGCCGTGGCTAGTTACCACCCGAAGAAGTGCTGATTCATAATTGCCATACCCCCCTTTTTTTTTGTCGTGGTGGAAAAGCTTTATAGCTACCTCCGTACCCTTGGGAGGGAAAGAGGTTATGTTGGATTCCCACCCCCGAAGGTGGGTATACCCGAACTAAAAACCACCACGGCATGTCCCTCTCGCAGGTTTTACTGGACACCCGGGGGACCCGTTGTATACTTCCTGGATGAGTTGCCATACCCTATTAGTTGGACATCAACAGACCGAGGACAATACGTACGAGTACTTACTTAAATTCGTGTTCGTGCTCTAGGAGAGTTGGTGACTTCGCGATTAAGTTTACTAATTTGAAATGAAAGGGCGATTATTTTACCACCAGAAACACTTGCAGAGGCTGGTCGACAGGCCGGCAGGACGTCGCAATCTTCTCTTCATCTTTAGGTGCCTCTCCAACTAGTGAAGGTTGGCCGTCAAAATGGCATATTTTGCCTACGCGAGGCTAAACAGCCGGGTGGCACTCGCGATACGACTCCACTCCCTGATGTTTAGCGACGTCTTATTGCGAATGATGAACCTTATCCTTTTTTCCGCGCCTTTAGCCATCATTATGAGTTCTGGGAACCTGTATTTATATGCCTAAGCATTAACTCCAGATAATCAAGCTTTTTTATGTTTGTCTTCCAGTCTTCCAAAGTTCGAAAAACATAGCAAGACTTGCAGATTGGTGACCTGTTGGATCCATATAAGACCACATCTCGAATGCCTCTAGATTTGATTGTTTTGATTGTCCAGGTATCGTATCCGTTAAGATTGCGGGCTTCTTCTTAGATCAGGGCGCGTTAGGAACCCTCCTAGATTTAGTTTTAAGTGTACGAATGTAACTATCACCATCAAATTACTACTATGTAAATTATTGACGCGTCAAAAGCGCCTTTTAAAGGACTATTTCAATAAAGATTGTTTGTATTTGAATTTACATAAGTTTTAGTTTATTGTGCAGTTTGAAATATTGTTTATTTATTGATGCTTTTATAACTGTTATTAGAATATCATACAGTCGAATACGAAGTTGTCCAGAATAATTTGTTCTTGAACGGAATACTTACAGTTAAAAGTTAAGCCTCGGTTATATAATAACGCGGCAAAGCGAATATACACAAGAGCATATTGTTAAAGCAGCCCGGTCTCAATGTGATGTCACCATGTATTGGAGTTTACTCGGGAGCTTTCATTTTTGGTTACCCGCATCATAGCGCTCAGATTCTATGTATTCTTTTTTTATGGGTGTGGAGTGAAGAGTTTATCTGTTGATTTCAATCAGAAAGTCACCTGAGAATTGAATCTGATTGAAATCAAAGTGATGAGTGAAAGAGCCTTCTTCAGTATCCTTACTCAGCATTTTTTTTATACACGACAAATTAGCCCTCGATGGCTAATTTGTCGTGTATAAAAAAAAATGCTGTCTCTGCATGTCACCTGATGGTAAGTGATGATGCAGTCTAAGATGGTAGCGGGCAAACCTGTTAGGGGTATGGTAAACCTATACTCCTGATTTGTTTTTACACGGCATCGTCTTTGTTGGTAGGGTGGTAACTAGCCACAGCCTAAGCCTCCCACCAAACCAGACTTGAGCTGGTAATCGAACCCAGAACCTCCAACTTAATAATGCGACAGCGCACGCGCTGCGCCACGGAGGTCGTCAAATTTAATTATTCTGTTTATGAATCTCCATTTCATTTAACGTGTATATACAGTTTTAGAATAACACGCAGATTCCACCACAGTATAAACTACCTCCATACCATAGAAGGTAGTATAAAAGGTTGGCGCGAGCCAGGCTACGGGACAAGAACTATCGCAGCACCATCATCGATTTCATGATAATTTATTTAGCTATAGGAAAAAATTGTACTTGGTTGCTTGATTAATTTATGTAAATAGTTTGTAGTTTTTAATTTAATTTACCCAATTTTAATTCTATTTATTTTGTAACCTTTTTTCGCCTGACATTTTAAATATCTAATAACAATCCAATCTCATTTTTAATTTGTAAATTTTTATAAACAATTAATTAAATACTATTCGGAGAAGGTTGTCAATGCTGATCATTATAGGTAATGGATAAGTTGTAACAGCACCAGCACTAGCTTATTTTTGACTTAAAATGTAACTTACAACTTGTCGCTGGCACGCCTTATGTATAAATAAATAAATACCACGTCAAAGGTCTGCAGCATTTCGTGCCACATTTAAATATTTTACCACTAAATCATTAAATGCCTCCTATTCGAAATGACAATTCAAAAATTTCGTTAAAAAAATTATATCTTACTTGCTTTAATCCGAATGAGGCAATATCTTGTGACGACCTCCGTGGCGCAGCGCGCGCGCTGTCAGATAATAAAATTGGAGGTCCTGGGTTCGATTCCCGGCTCGAGTCTGGTCTGGTGGCAGGCTTCAGCCGTGGCTAGTTACCACTCTACCGACAAAGACGTGTCGCCAAGCGATTTAGCGTTCCGGCACGATGTCGCATAGAAACCGATAGGAGTATGAGCTTACCATACCCCTTACGGGTTAGCCCGCTACCATTTTAGACTGCAGCATCACTTACCATCAGGTGAGACTGCCGTCAAGGGCTAACTTGTAGTGGATAGAAAAAAAATCTACATTTTCAGTTGAATCATGACCAACATTCTCTTATCGATACGCTTGTAAGTTTCTTTGTTACCTAAGCATAGTTTTTTTGTTATTTCTTTTTCGTTGATATTTGTATATATGTTCCTAAGTTAATGGTCACCAGAGGGAGGGAAAGAAGCACTACAAGAAAGATAATCTCAAGATAGATATGGTAATATTAGAAAACATCATCGCTCGTATCCATTGAGTACCTGAGACTCATTTGATGTAGTCTGTCTGTCTGTTGGGGTCTACAAACTGCACTCTCCATGCGGGGTCGCCATTAGGACGTCTATCGGTCTTTCGAGCTACATGCCACAACCACTGATACTTTAACTTTTTAACTTGTGAAGGACTCAAAAAGAGGAGACGTGAAAAGCTAATCCGGGTGGAATCCCGGCTCCGTCGCTCAGCACAGCCATCCTACTCTTTCACGAACTTGAAACGTTTGTATTTACGAGCATGCATTGTTCATTGACCAAGTTGATTGTCGATATAAAGTGTCAGCGGTGCCGGAAACTCATTGATAGATTTAATACGACTGGAAATAGTGGGTTTGATTCCCGGAGTAAATTGCCCCACCATTAACGCCGTCCGGTGCACAGTGCAGTTAAATCTGCAGCTATTTACAGGCTGATCCTTGAGAGTTACTGCTTTTAGAATGCACGTCACGGGGCTCAAGGCTTGGACCGATCGTTACGTACTATTAAACCGACCCATTGCCTCCACAGTCTAGAGCTTAGCTAGTCTGACTTCAGATCACGAGGCTCTAGGTACAAACGTTGTTAGGTATCGAGTTTGCGTACTCGGAAATTCATATAACAAATTCAAATTCAAAATAATCTTTATTCAAATAGTCCTTAAAAAGGCACTTTTGACGCGTCAATAATTTACATAGTAGTTATTTCATGGTGATATCTATATTCGTAAACTTAAAACTAAAGCTATGAGGGTTCTAAACGCGCCCCGGTCTAAGAAGAAGCCCACAACAAACTTAGCCGGGGTTTTTCTTTTTTTTTCGTTATCACCATCTCACATAATGAATAAAATTAATAATAAACTATAGTACCTATGGAGATAGAGCAATTCACACCCAAGCTTTTTTATCGTTTATATAATCCTTAATATCGTAATATGATTTTCCTACAAGCTTTCGTTTCATAAAAACTTTGAACTTATTGATAGGAATACCTTCCAGGAATTGGGAGATCTAAGTATTGAATCCCAGCGCTGATATATACGATTTTAACATTTGATTTAGCTGACTTACTTGATTTCACAAAAATCAAACTCAACTCAATCGAAATTCATTTCGTGGTTTTGCGAAAAGTATCTTTTGACGCCGATTAGTTGTCAATTATCTCTTGGGTACAAAGTCCGATATGCGAACAGGTTACGCTGCGGAACGCATTATCAAGACATGTGCAAAATGCAATGCAGACGGAAAGAGCCGGCAAAAGTTAGAGCAAAAGCTATATAGAGTTGACCGGCCATGCGTCGCATTTACGACCGCACACAGTACGGTTAGTAATGAGCCTTCATAACACACGGGCCGCCTGTTGATGTCAACCCTCGACGGGAATACTTTCTTTGTTGGGATATCCGTCTCCTTTCGGTTCACAGAGGCGAAGTTAACGAAAGTGGTAAGCAGTACATCACGTTCAATGTTTCATATATATTTTAGACAAACATTTTTATTATACATCAAACATTTTACATAAAACTTAAAATAAAACTTAGATTAACCTACAACTAAAAATCTTAAAAAATAAATAAATATTTACACAACATAAAAAGACAAAGTTTTAGACAAAGACGTGTCGCCAAGCGATTTAGCGTTCCGGCACGATGTCGCATTGAAAGTAATTAGGAGTGTGAGTTTAACATATTCCTAACAGGTTAGCCCGATACCATCTTAGACTGCATCATTACAAGGTGCGATTGCCGTCAAGGGCTAACTTGTGGCGTATACAAAAGAAATACAATAAATAATGTAGCGAGGTAAGGTAGCGCTAGTTTGAGTATTTGGTAAGCTTTTACGATGGCCACGGGAAGGCGTGGCCGGGAATTTTTTTTTCTGACTGTCTTTTAGCTGTACTAGCCCTATTGGTTGCCACAGCGTAACCGGGCTGTTTGGCGAGCTTCGGAAAGAAGCTCTGCCAGAAGAAATTTTGATCCCTCGAGGCTCGAAGAAACTAAGGGAAGGACTGCCTAAGGGCGCCTCCTTTAAGGCCGAACTTCGGCTTAGGCGACGTTTGGGATAACGGGGGGGGGGGGGGTCCGGACGGTGAGTGGTCCGTACGTCTCCGAGGCCGTGGATGGAGCCCACGTCCGGATGACGTAAGATAGCGGGGACCTCATCTTCGCCGGCGAAGACGGTGTGTAGCGTATGATTGTGTGGTAGATACTCGTACCGAGTATGTTGTCAGTAGTCATCTGATCGTCAGGCTCATGAAGGATATGTTTAGGTCTCCTCTTTCGGAGAGGAGCGCTTAGGTCGGGGGAGGCCGGGACTGCGTTAGATAACGCTCAACTCACTTTAAAATACAAATTATAAGGAACTGATCAGCGTCGTACCCGTGCTGAGGCGATGTTTACATTGCGACATCCATGCGCGGTGCCGATGACGTCACAGCCCTCGCAGCAGCCAGCCACTCCATCGTGCTCTGTTGCTACTCTTTATATGACTCGATAAAATTATTACGCTCTCTTAATTAATTTTGGAATTTGTAAAACGTATCATTACTAATCACAACTTATCATGCGATGTGGCCAAGAAGTGACGAACATGAAATTATTTTGTTATTTAAGAAATAAAATAGCAAGTATACCAACTAAATCAACTCATATTATAATAGCATAAAGAGATATGCTTAAAATCTTTCCAGAAATAAAAAAACATGGCATAATTCTATCATATTATATAATAAGTTCATCATGATCAACCCATTACCAGCTCACTACAGAGAACGGGTCTCCTCTCAATATGAGAACGGTTTGGCCATAGTCCATCACGCTGACCATGAGCGGATTGGCAGACTCACACGCCTTCGAGAACAATATATAATATATAAGATATAACTAATTATAATTATATCTCATAAATTCATATATCTTTATGGTAATATGAGTTGATTCTGTGTGTATACTTTATGCTGACACAAAAGTTCAGTATATATTATATTAATGGTTTAATTTTAATTTAAATAGCATATTTAGCTAGTGAATAATTATATCAAATATTCTTTAATACCAGAGTAAATATAAACAATTTCATCTAATGCCGAAAATATATTATTTTCCTGATCGTCAAGGGTTTCTTCTTTTTTTAATAATCCCACCACACCACACTTCGCTTATTGGTGGGGGTTCGCATGACGTCTTCATTTATTTCTTTCGTCCATAACATTTAATAGCTTAACTCAGCTACGCTTCGCTTTACCTTAGAGGAGAATTTCCCGATTCCGTGAAAACTAAGCGAGGAAAATTATATGAAACATATTGAATCATTTCAAGTAAAACTACATTCCGAGAGGGGTAAACGCGAACATGCTTAAGTTTTCTTTAAATTATAATAACACAAATATTATTTTTTATTTCAGACTATTATTAATTATACAAAGGTAGGTTTGTTCCTCAATCGAATTATTGATGTATGTTCGGGCGCAGAGATTTAGACATAATTACAGAGGCTAGGTCCTATAGATATATATGTTAAGCTTTATTACGATATTACCTGTTCATTTTAAAATTGATGAAAATATATATATATTTTTAATGTTTGGTATTCTAGATATTTTTTATCTTAGGAATGAACCTAGAAAGTAAAATTATGAACACGAAAACAATGTTAGTTGCTTGTCTTTAACTCATTTGACGACCTCCGTGGCGCAGTGCGTGCGCTGTCGCATTATAAATCAGCAGGTCCTGAGTTCGATTCCCGGCTCGAATCTGGTCTTGTGGGAGGCTTCAGCCGAGGCTAGTTAACACCCTTCCGACAAAGACGTGACGATGTCGCGTAGAAACCAATTAGAAGTGTGGATTTACCATACTCTTAACAGATTAGCCCGCTATCATCCTAGATATATCCTTCAAGGGCTAACTTGTAGTGCATAAAAAAAATTTAAAATAAAAAGACATTTTAATGGAACTGTGCAGCAACCAGGCGAAACCGCGGGCATTACTGATATTGATTACTGGTACGCACGTACGGTGTACACTAATGAAGTTGGGAAACATTTAGATTGTGTCACTCTCCCCCGACCTACGCGCTCCTCTCCGAAAGAGGAGACCTAAACATATCCTTCATTACCCTGACGATCAGATGACTACTGACAACATACTCGTACCACCTATCACACAATCATTCGCTACACACCGTCTTCGCCGGCGAAGACGAGGTTCCCGCTATCTTACGTCATCCGGACATGGGCTCCATCCACGGCCTCAGAGACGTACGGACAACTCACCGTCCGACCCCCCCGTTATCCCAAATGTCGCCTAAGCCGAGGTTCGGCCTCAAATGAGGCGCCCTTAGGCAGACGTTCCCTTAGTTTCGATTTCGAGCCCTAGGGCTCGAAATTTTTTCTGGCAGAGCTTCTTTCCGAAACTCGCCAAACAGCCCGGTTACGCTGTGGCAACCAATAGCACAGCTAATAAACAGTCCAAAAAAAAAATTCGTATTAAAATACAAGACACAATTTTTTTATATAAAATATTTTAATAAAAGCCTAACCGCTGTTAGGCAAGCAGTCCTGCTGCACTCGGACTGAGTATTAAATGTTTTCTGCCAGCGGCTCCTGAGTTTCTGTTTGTCCGTGATTAGTTCCGGCGCGGTTTACGACCGGCCGCTCCCGGCAGAAGTGCCTTCATTAAAATACAAGGCAAATTAAAGCAGCAGTAGCGGCGGATTCATTAGCAGGACCAAGCATTCGTGGGCAAGCATTGAATTTTCCTAGGAATTATTTTCTTGCGACACCTAGGACCTCCGTGGCGCAGTGCGTGCGCTGTCGCATTAAAATGTTGGAGGTCCTGGGTTCGATTCCCGGCTCGAGTCTGGTCTGGTAGGAGGCTTCGGCCGTGGCTAGTTACCACCCTACCGACAAAGACGTGTCGCATTTAGCGTTCCGGCACGATGTCCCGTAGAAACCAATTAGGAGTGTGTTTACCATACCCCTAACAGGTTAGCCCGCTGCCATCCTAGACTGCATCATAACCTACCACCAGGTGAGATAGCCGTCGAGGGCTAATTTGTAGTGTATAAAAGAAAACCAGGGCCATCTACCTCTGTACGGAATATTGACAAGATTGCTCCTGCTGTAAAGCCCTGGGCGGGTGCTTTTTAAACGTCATATCGCGCGTCTTGTCGTGCAGGGCAAGGTGGAGGGCACTAGAGGTCGAGGAAGGTCACGCATGCGATGGACCGATCAGATAAAGTCTGCTGAGGCTGGTCCTTCGCACGAGTGCACCAGGCTTTCGGCCAGCCGAGAAAAGTGGCCGACGCTCGTGAGGCGTACAACATCTGTTTTTTTTTTTCGGACTGTCTATTAGCTGTACAACCCCTATTGGTTGCCACAGCGTAACCGGGCTGTGTGGCGAGCTTCGAAAAGAAGCTCTGCCAGAAGAAATTTTGAGCCCTAGCGCTTGAAGAAACTATGGGAACGACTGCCTAAGGGCGCCTCCTTTGAGGCCGAACCTCGGCTTAGGCGACGTTTGGGATAACGGGGGGGTCGGACGGTATCAACATCTGTACTCAAAGACATTACATGATGATCACGACCAAGAGTGTAACGACAAAGAAGAATCCCGGCGAAGTGGTGCGCGGCTCAGATTTTTACAATTAAATTGATCAGAGTTGACTGAAAAAATACATAATGTACGCTTACAAACTAATCCATTGCAATCCATATTATTAATTTGAATGTAATCCATTAACATATTTGTTATCTGTACGCCGGGATTTGATTGCGTTGAGCACTCGCTGAAATAGTTTCGTTAGTAATAGTTCGTTTTTGACGACCTCCGTGGCGCAGCCTGGCGTGGTGCAGCGCAGGAGCTCCTGGGTTCGATTCCCGGCTTGAGTCTGGTCTGGCGGGAGGCTTCGGCCGTGGCTGGTTACCACCCTACCGACAAAGACGTGTCGCCAAGCGATTTAGCGTTCCGGCACGATGTCGTGTAGAAACCAATTAGAAGTATGAGTTTACCATACCCCTAACATGTTAGCCCGCTACCACCTTAGACCGCATCATCACTTACCATCAGGTGAGATACAGTCAAGGGCTAACTCGTAGTAAATAAAAAAAAAAATAGTTCTCTACCACCTGCCGTTAGTGCGAGGGTATAGTAGGTATTTCGTGTGCGCACAACGCGTGTACGGAACCACAGGTATAGTGAAAAATGTAACACCACAGAAAAAACATGTATTTCTATTCACTGAAACCTCCTTAGCAAAAACTTGTTAGTTACCTTTTTGTTTATTAAGTATCTCGCTATTCCCATCAACGCTATCATCATCATCATCATGATCAACCCATTGCCGGCTCACTACAGAGCACGGGTCTCCTCTCAATATGAGATGGATTTGGCCATAGTCCACCACGCTTTCCATGTGCGGATTGACAGACTTCACACGCCTCTGAGAACATTATGGAGAACTCTCATGCGTGCAGGTTTCCTCACGATGTTTTCCTTCACCGTTGAAGCAAGTGATATTTTAATTGCTCAAAAACGCACATAACTCCGAAAAGTTAGAGGTGCGCCTATATATTACGTTATATCAACGCTATGATATAACGTAATATATAGGTATAAGAGTATGAGGGATCAGAGAAACCATGCCGCATGAAAATGAACACCGGAAGACCGCTGCCACTGTTCACGAAGCTATGACGCTGAAGAAATGTCTTTTTTTTCTGCTAAAGTTTAAACAAATTGAATATTTAGTACTAAGAAAATAATGGGAATTCATTTATTATCCCGCGTTGCAGACAAAAGAAATTGGTATTATTTTGACTACAGCGCTATCTTTTTTTACATTTCAATTAATGTGTTAAGATGTTCTTTAGTTTCAAAATAAAAAGACAAATATAAAATTCAGTAATCAACTCTTATAATTAGAAATCATGATTAATCTATTTTAAAAATGGTTAAAAATAGACTCACGTCACTTTTTTACTGTACATTGAATTGAATTCGCCAACACTGTCAATGAAATAGCTACTTTAACAATTTGGCATTAAGTCGATATTGGCTCGTAAGCCGCGACAGTCCGCAACAGGGCGAATCACACTGAACTAGCCAAGTCAAGTAGAGTAATATAAAAGAACAGCAGAAGTGTTATTCTAATTCACATCATCGCCTACTGAATGTCCCACCCTGGTCAAACCCTGTGCCCCCCCCATGAGGTCAGTGTAAGGTGGATCTACGATCGCTTACGTACTTTTTCCTACAAATCATCGAGTGTAGCGACATAAATAATTATGTAGCGCGTGGCGAAGCTTACGACAGTTTACACTATAATCGATTTTACTTCGACATTAATCAATTTTACCCGATGCATCGTCACCTACAAGCAAAATCGATTACTTGCGATATCAAATCGATTATTCATTTGCGATTGTTTTATCATTGTATGTTACATGCGCTCAACATGCGTGAAAACAAGTACAAATGGTTCACTCGAATCATGACTTCACTATATCAATACCCGATCGATTTGTTAGTTTGTCGGTGATGTCAATTAAACTAAGTACCTACTCGGGCGGCGCTCGCCGGAGATTTAGAGTGGATTAGTCCGACCGGTTCCAATTTTGTTATTGTAAATTTAAAATATAAAATTATATTTGACAATTTCAAACGCAATAAAACTGTTCGTCAAGTACTGACGAGTTTGGAAATGTGTGAGACTCTTTCAGGCTCTGCAAATAAACGGTGATAAAGGGATTTATTACTCGCGTCATCTGCGGTAGCAGCAAAAATCACTAAGTTGATCTTGCTGTCTGTCAACAATCGGCGTGAAAACTATTGATCTGATTTCTCTGCTATTTCACAGATTCAAACATTAAAAGTCTTGTCTGAAACTTCTATACAAGTCCGGTCTGAAACTTCAGTACTTCATTTTAGAGTATATTTAGTAAGTATATTTTTATGATTAAAGCGGTGATAGCTCAGTGGTTAGGGCGTCAGCCTCCTAATCAGAGGTCAGCGGTTCGAATCCGGGCACGCACCTCTAACTTTTCGGAGTTATGTGCGTTTTTTAAAAAAACAATTAAAATATCACCTGCTTCAACGGTGAAGGAAAACATCGTGAGGAAACCTGCACGCCTGAGAGTTCTCCATAATGTTCTCAAAGGCGTGTGAAGTCTGCCAATCCGCACATGGCCAGCGTGGTGGACTATGGCCAAACCCTTCTCATATTGAGAGGAGACCCGTGCTCTGTAGTGAGCCGGTAATGGGTTGATCATCATCATATTTTTATGTACCATGCAACAATGATACATCTGCAGTTTGTATCACGTTTGGCGATGTCACATTGACTGGAAATTCCATGAGTTGAAAGAGAGGTCGACGAGTGACTCGTTTTCGACGATGCAAACGAAATTTTCGGAACCCTCGGGATTAGAACGCATCTCCCCGGTCTTAGTGCTCGCAGTGCAGTTCCGTCCCGGGCTGGCGGGCCGGCTCGTGTCGTGGTCATTGCATCTAGTCCATATAATATGATACTATACTCTATCGCTATAGGGATACTGTAGGGCCGTGTTGCCAACCCCGCGCCGCCGGCGCGGACGCGCTCGGAGTTGCGCAGCTTGCCACATTGTGCTCTGCGCTTCACAGTGTTATGATAACAAAAAACACGTTGATTTCAGACCGTGTTGACCGAATGGCCGCTCACTAGAGAACTGCTCCCAGCCGCGATCTTGAGAAACGATACACTGCTAACAGGGGCTATTAAGATACCGAAAAAAGTTAACGACATTATGTCGTTAAAGTTCAAAATTTATAAGGCATACTGAAATAAGTAAAATATTTCAAAGTTATTTTTTTTTTATTTATAGTTTTTTTTTATATAGTTATTTTTTTTTTTCTCACCTCTAACGGAGTTATGTGCGTTTAAAAAAAAAAAAAAATATCACTTGCTTCAACGGTGAAGGAAAACATCGTGAGGAAACCTACACGCCTGAGAGTTCTCCGTAATATTCTCAAAGGCGTGTGAAGTCTGCCAACCCGCACATGGCCAGCGTGGTGGACTATGGCCAAACCCTTCTCATATTGAGAGGAGACCCGTGCTCTGTAGTGAGCCTGTAATGGGTTGTTCATGATGATGATGATGATGATGATTTTTTTTTTCGGACTGTCTTTTAGCTGTGCTAACCCTATTGGTTGCCACAGCGTAACCGGGCTGTTTGGCGAACTTCGGAAAGATACTCTGCCAGCTTGACTAGTTAGTAATAGTTTTGTTAACTATGATAACTTTAAAAATATTTATTAACACTCGCCTCTTCCCACTATTACCCGTGGCAAGAAATCTAGAGGCATTATTGCATCGTAGTTTAGATCGAGATTTTAACGATAAAATCAGAACAACTTTGTATTAAAAAAAAAACTTCACATATACATAGATACAGATAGTTTATCCCTGATATTAAATGCTACTGTAAGATCGATACATGAGGAAGTTGTGGCGTAGGAAGGCATAGTGGAATCGCTAAGCTAGATAACTATGAATAGTTTCGTCCTAAAGGAACCGAGCTTCATTAGGAGATAAAAACTATTTCTAGTCGATGACACGCTCCAACCCATAACCTATTTCTGCGCAATAAAAAACTACGTCAACTCGGTTGTTTTATAGTCGAAAGACAAACCAAAAAACACAAATTTCACATTAATAAACAATATCATCATCATGATCAACCCATTTCCGGCTCACTACAGAGCACGGGTCTCCTCTCCATATGAGAAGGGCTTGGCCATAGTCCACCACGCTGGCCATGTGCGGATTGGCAGACTTCACACGCCTTTGAGAACATTATGGGTTCCCCAGGGGTTCATCATGGGTTCTCAGGCGTGCAGGTTTCCTCACGATGTTTTCCTTCACCGTTAAAGCAAGTGATATACTTTTTTTTTAAACGTACATAACTCCGAAAAGTTAGAGGTGCGTGCCGGGTTTCGAACCGCCGACCTCTGTTTAGGAGGCTGACGCCCTAACCACTAGGCTATCACCGCTTCAACAATATCAGGGGATGTAATAATGCATTGTCACTTCTTGTATTGTTTCTTCATAATTCACTGTATCACTTGCATACGTTCACGTAATCAAATGTTAACGCTTAATATTATGACGTCACGTTTTTTCACCTGTCATCTGACGCCTATAGTACACTTGCCTAGAAACCATCGATATTAAGCATTATTGTTCATGAGAACAATTACCCTTTGTACAAGCTATCGTACATTATCGATACAACCAGCGACATTCGCGCGTGATACGGTCAGGTCTTATTGACAAAGCAGAAAGGGCGGAAATGTAACTGAAGGCGGACTTCCCGCGTGGTTCACTGCACGTTAGGTAATTTTCGGTCTCCGATTCCACCGTTAAAGCAACTCCACATGAGTGCCCCTTTGTTTCGATAACTCAGTAAAAACTAGTGGGTCATTAATAAATTAATTGATAGTGTTAAAGGGGATATATAAATCATAATTCGGCCTCGTCAGAGTCGGCATGTGCGGTCGCTGATGATGAACCGAGCGGCCAATCCGAGCCCCCGAAGCTGTGGCCCCAGCTCTCGTCGCCGAGCTGGAGAGACCAAAATCTCACTTTCCATCAATTCAAATATATTAATCAGTGTGAAGTTGTGTCATAGTGGGTGTAGATTCCGACATATATAAATATATAAAACGCCTCAGGCACGGTAACTCTATATTCTATCAATTAGTTAGAAGGGGTAACAAGCCCCGGGGCTTCATTATATTGCTGGGGAATATAGCTTTACCGTGGAAGCTGGGCGGAGACGCGCGTCGGAAGCACTCGCTCTACGACCCGGCGTCGCGTGCAGCAGGCGGCGGCGGAACGACGCGTGTCGCCGTGCAGCGTGGCGTCTCTTCCGCGCTATACGATTTGCTTGAATGTCTCAAAACTATCGAGAACTATGGTCTATTGTATTATTTTAAAAGAATTAAAACGTTCTCGGCTCTCCGGTTGGAAAATGTGAAATATTGGTTTATAACAATTGTCGTTGCTGCCAAATGGCAATCTTGCCGCTAATTTGACCCTGTATGTGTATCCGACACACACACCTTCGACGGAAGGTCCGCCGAAGCGAGCGTTCCCGTGACTCAGCCATCAGGAGACCTTCGCGTCTCCTGATGGCTGAGTCACGGTAATATATTACCGTGGCTGAGTTTTAGTGGATATTCCACTGGCCACTCTGGCCTCCGGCGAGTCCCACGTACCCCGCGGATAGCGGTGCAGTTCTGGCTGCGTCGCTTCCGGAGTGGATGCGTAAACTATTAGTAGCATAAAAAAAGGCGGAGAGGCGAGGCATGTTTGCCTGTGCCACTGTATTATTTGGTTGTTTTAGAAGTACTTAAAATATAACTTGCATTCACAAAACAATTCATATCAAAATTTTGGACATAAAATGAAATTATTCTAAACTATTCCAATTTGGATATGTTAAAAGAATTATAAAACAATAGCTAAATATTTATAATATCTACTTTAATAGTTATAGTATTATATTTATCTATTAATGTAGAACAGTATATTATTATACATTAGCTGAATAAAATGATGGTTTTTATCAATATTATTATTAGAATTTAAAAATAAATGTTTTGTATACGGATGCTTTTTGGTTCGCTTTTTTTTTATTATTCATGAATAGTATTTAGATGCGAGGTTATTAATTTTATATTGAATACGAGTTAGTTTAGTCCATGGCGCCTATAATTTATAATTTCTTTAATCTGATGATAATTCCGTATTTAACCACTTTTTGGAACGAAGTTCCTTATCGCGTTGTGAAAGGGCTAGACGGAAAAAATTCTTACGAAAAGTTGTCACGACACTTTTTGTTATTGTAAGCTGTGCGGCGTCGCATGTTTCTCTGTCTGTCTCTCTCTCTTATAGAAAGCAAGCCAGATATTTTCATTTCTATTTCGCATTGAACAGTGTGGTGTCGCGACGAGTTGAGTGAGTATTTTTGTTGAGTGTATACAGGTTTCTTGTAAATAATAAATAATAAAAAATAACAATAATAATGAATCCTGACAGTGTTTCTGCACAAGTTCCGGATATTGCTGATGGAGTACAAAATTGAGCCTACTGATTAAGTTCATATAACATTATATTTGTAAATAATAAAAAAAATATTATTATAACTTAAATAAAATAAAATTTTATTACAATTCCTTCACTAATTAATCGAAAGGAACTTCGTTCCATCCGGGTGTCCCTTGACACCTCTCAAGTTTTATTTTTTTATACTAGTATGTACTATTGACTTACCTGCGTGATTCATGTTGACTGAGCAAAAACTGGAAGTAGCTAAGCTGTAAGTCGGCTCGTCTTTGGGCTTGAGAAGCTCGTGGGTCGACACCGCGTGAATTGACAGCTCCTGTAGATGCAATTATTAGATGTAGATATTGATAGATATTTGTTTCTCGTTCGCCACCATACATACCGCTCGTTTATATGAAGGAGATGCTTAGACGTGGTTAGAGAGTGGCGGTCAAAAACAAGCCACTGATTACGACTTTTGAGGTCCGACTATGGCCTCGCCTCATCGTTTGGAAGGCGTTTTAAGTTCGCAGATTACTTGATCGGTTAATCAGACCAAGGCACTGCGCGGGGTATTAATTTTTGAGGGTTCCAAACGCACCCCGGTCTAAGAAGATGCCCACAACAAACTTAGCCGGAGTTTTTCTTTTTTTTCGTTATCACCATAATGAATAAAATGAGTAATAAACTATAGTACCTATGGAGATAGAGCAATTCACACCCAAGCTTTTTTATCGTTTATATAATCCTTAATATCGTAATATCGTTTTCTGTAAGCTTTCGTTTTATAAAAACTTTGAACTTATTGATAGACATCTCCAAGATATCAATAGGTAATTTATTATAAAATAAAATACAATTTCCTTTGAATGAGTTATTAATTATGTGCAGCCTACTAAACGGTACTACAACTTATTACTAACTATTGCCTATGTGTCACTTAGTTTAGTTACCTAAGTTAAACAATTTATAACACAAAGAAACCTTAACGAAATGAACAATGAAACTAAAAAAAGTTTGCATGGTTGTCACAGTTTTTCACACAATTAATTCAGTAGTTTTTGTATGAAAGAGTGATCCATACAAGCATACACTATTGCGTTAATATTAGTAAATAACGGTGTAAAAAGTTCTTTCCAAAGACCAGAGCATCTCCAAAGCGACATTTGTACCTATAAGTAAAAAGTTGAAGAGCTCCGTACACTTAATCTTTTTTCAAATTTTCTTATAATATGAACTGTATATGTTTTACTTTTGAGAGTATAATTAGTTTATACCAATAATTAAACGAGATTATCTGTATACGTAAATGTTTGATTGCTTTTTATTTTGAAACACAATTAAATAAAAGTATGACGCTAGTAAAAAAAAAGAGGTGATAGCCTAATGGTTAGGGCGTCAGCCTCCTAAAGAGAGGTCGGCGGTTCGAAAAACCGAACCCTGGCACAAAAAAAAAATTAAAAAAAAATTGAAATATCAATTGCTTCAACGGTGAAGGAAAACATCGTGAGGAAACTTGCACGTCTGAGAGTTCTCCATAATGTCCTGAAAGGCGTGTGAAGTCTGCCAATCCTCACATGGCCAGCGTGGTGGACTATGGCCAAACCCTTCTCATATTGAGAGGAGACCCGTGCTCTGTAGTGAGCCGGTAATGGGTTGATCGTGTGATGACGCTAGTTCAGTGAATAAGAATAAGCGAACATTTTTAACGAATCGATTTGTTATTACGAAGGGGTTATTGCTAGTGTATAAGGTACGATCGTTAGGTAAGTATCGTTTTCGTGAAATGGGTAAACTGCCGAATCCTGCTCTCACGGGCAGCGTTCGGGAAACTCAGGGACATCTTTTCCTCCAGAATCCCTGCAGTACCAGAAACTGAAGTCTTCAAATAGTACATTACCAGTTGCAGGTTGACAGTAATTCTATTCTAGAGGAGCCGTGGTCGGACGCTCGACTTCCAAACAGGAAGTTCTTTCTCCGAGCCAATGTTCCCAGTTAATTTATTCAATACAAATATCTACGTTCGACCCACCGCGTCGCATCGGCCGGCCTTTGCTCGATGCCTAAAGATGTAGCGTAATGTAAAATAGCCGTTAAATTACCTTTAGACTCGGTCTGCCAAATATCATAATCAAGCTTGGTTTCGTGGGCTCAAGTGATATTATTATAACATTTCTGCTGCGAACAACAAACGCTTGAGGAACATCGTGTTATTGCAAATTTTCTTTTTTAATAATTAATGTGTATTAAACCATGCCTATAAATAGACCGACAGCGTCGTGCCTCGTGCTTCCATGCTCGCAGAAAGGTAATACTCCGATGTCAGTGAGTGGGTTTCAAACGATGGTTCAAAGTTCAAAGCGAATGTGTCGCTTGCTTTTTTTCAATCAAATACGATAACAAATGCAGTTTTAAGGTTCAGGATAATATAGTCTAACCACAAACAAAATACGTACAAGTGCAAGTACATAAATAATATTATTTTGTCAATAGAGCGTTATAAAATTGAGAATCTACCTGCTTAAGAATGAACAAGGGCTGGCGCACCTTCCACATTCACAAAATAATTAGGCTACTTTTAGATCAGTTCATTTCATAGTATAGAAATATGTTTCCAACTGAGGAGCAGCAGGCTAAGAATGTTATATAATGGAAGGGTAAAAGAGTTGAGGAAGACCAAAGAAGAGATGGATGGTGGACTGTAAGATGTTGTTGTTAATACGCAAACGCGAACACCGCTAGTAAGTATTTTGTTGTTGATACGCAAGCTTGAACACCGCTAATAAGTATTTTGTTGTTGATACGCAACTAAGTAACACTACAACAATTAAGTATTTTGTTGTTGATAGGCAAGCGCGAGCACCGCTAATAAGTATTTTGTTGTTGATACGCAAGCGCGAACACCGCTAATAAGTATTTTGTTGTTGATAGGCAAGCGCGCACGCCGCTAGTAAGTATTTTGTTGTTAATACACAAGCTTGAACAACGATTATAAGTTGCCTAACCACAAAAGTTGTTGATAGGCAAGCGCGAACACCACTAATAAGTATTTTGTTGTTGATACGCAAGCGCGAACAGCGCTACTAAGTATTTTGTTGTTGATACGCAAGCGCGAACACCGCTAATAAGTATTTTGTTGTTGATAGGCAAGCGCGCACGCCGCTAGTAAGTATTTTGTTGTTAATACACAAGCTTGAACAACGCTTATAAGTATTTTGTTGTTGATAGGCAAGCGCGAACACCACTAATAAGTATTTTGTTGTTGATACGCAAGCGCGAACAGCGCTACTAAGTATTTTGTTGTTGATACGCAAGCGCGAACACCGCTAATAAGTATTTTGTTGTTGATATGCAAGCGCGAACACCGCTAATAAGTATTTTGTTGTTGATACGCAAGCGCGAATACGGTAAGTATTTTTCTCAGATTACCTGATAGGCTCGTTTCCGCGCTCGCTTCGCCCCTGTCCCGAAGGATCCGAAAGCACCGAACCGAGCGACGCTTAAAAAAATATATTTTCTTTATATAGATGCAAGAAAAATCGCCTGCCAGTGAACACGTCTGGCTATAAAGCGATACAAATTTTTCGAAACGGGAATTTTTCTGGAGTGTCAAGATGCAACGAATAAATATCGCCCGTGAATCGGAGAAAATGAATCGATCTCGCTCGGATATAGATGATTTTCGAATTTTATCTCTTTCGCGCTAATAGCCGACTGACAAACATGTTTCAGCGGTTAATAGGTGCATGAGCAGCTGCTGCGAACAAATCAGATCGATATAGCTGACTCTGTCAAAAAGCTCACGCGGCGGTGCGAGCGGCGAGACGCGAGCGATTTCTCTCCGTGTCAGGCCGCCGGTACGCAGTGTCGCCCCGGGGCTAGCCGGCATCATCATTTCGTGTGTCGTAAATGTGAAAATGTGTTTTAAATGTAAGTAATTCACGAAAAAACGTCGAGAACCAGCAGCTGTGTTCATTTCTAGAAAGTCACTATCTCGTGTTTGTTCCTCTTGATTTTTTTTGTTGTTTTTATAATTTAGATTGTGACTAGTTTAATTATCCAATAATAATAAAAATTAATTGCTTGTCACAATAATTATAAACAACCGAAAATATATCAAGCCGTTTCAGACGACAACACGTAGATAGGTACAAAGTATCGACGGGTTTTTATTTTCTTTTCGGCAATGATTCTACACGTCAGGTGCATAATGTGAAGACAAATTACAGCTTTTGTGAATGCAACTAACGTCATTGAGACATCGCTTCATAAATGTAAAAGCAAACGGGTCCGGGTCCCGGGGCCTCATTATTTCTTTCCATAGACGTTATAGTCAAGCCTATCGTAAAATACTTATCCGCTAGCCCCTCTGACTCGGGGCGGCTTTCACGAGCATATTACGAGGAGGGTCGACTTGTTCATTCAAGAGAGAAAGCATCCCACGTACTCCAAAATAGATATCTTTATGTATTTATTGGCCATTCTCGAGATTCGATTTAATATTAACATTAGAAAAATATCGTAGGCACGTGTCACCGCGTCGGGTTTTGGAGTCGGCATCTTGTAGAATTTTACATTTGAAAGGTTTCTTACATTTTTTTTTTTTTTATACACCACAAGTTAGCCCTTGACGGCATCTCACCTGATGGTAAGTGATGATGCGGTCTAAGATGGTAGCGGGCTAACATGTTAGGCTATGGAAAACCCATACTCCTATCGGTTTCTACACGACATCGTGCCGGAACGCTAAATAGCTTGGCGACACGTCTTTGTCGGTAGGGTGGTAACTAGCCACGGCCTAAGCCTCCCACCAGACCAGATGAACTTGTTTACCTTCATCTCTTCGACTTAGAGATACACAACACGAAGTAAACATCGCCGTAACGTGGATGCTGGCTGTTCTTCCAGGTATAACTAAGAAGTTTTATAGGGTAGAATATCCAGACGTAGCAGGAGTCGTGAAACTGAAGATGCATATGGCGGGACGCTTGATACTACTGGTGGGCAGAATACATCAAGCGAAGTGTATAATCCGAGCACACAAAAGAGATGACTACAGATAACGCGTCTAAAAATTAAGCAGTTTTTTTTTTTATTTATTTACCACAAGTTAGCCCTTGACTGCATCTCACCTGATGGCAAGTGATGATGCGGTCTAAGATGGTAGCGGGCAAGACAACAAGAGCAGCGGAAAGATTTTCATCCATAACAGCTGCCGCTCTAACCGTTAAAAATCCTATCGATCAGGTGTTAAAAAATAACCAAAAAATAAGATTTCGACCGTTACTACCAGCGACTGATGCTTTTTTTTTATACACTACAAGTGACAGCTATCTCACCTGGTGTTAAGTGATGATGCGGTCTAAGATGGTAGCGGGCTAACCTGTTAGGGGTATGGTAAACTCATACTCCTAATTGGTTTCTACACAACATCGTGCCGGAACGCTAAATCGCTTGGCGACACGTCTTTGTCGGTAGGGTGGTAACTAACCACGGCCGTAGCCTCCCACCAGACCAGACTCGAGCCAGGAATCGAACCCAGGACCTCCAACTTTAAAATGCATCAGCGCACGCGCTGCGCCACGGAGGTCATCAACACGGAGGTCGGAGTTGCTATAACTGCTTACGATTCGACCAGCCATCGGTCTCCTGCTAGAGGCAAAAATATTCTTCTTATTCATACTATACATATAAGTTTGAAAAAGAAAGAAGAAAGATTAACGTGGGAACTCCGTCCAACACGTGATGCAAAGAATAGTTGGCGTAGCAAACACCTGCGCGATTAGGTAACAAAATCGTAAATGCAATTTTCATTTTTTAAAAGTATACAAGGCGTATTTGAGTTGCATAATCTCGCTATATGAGTTATGAAGGTACGGCTGTAGGCATGTTGTAACCTTATCTGAAGCTTGCGTACGTATGATCATTGTTCACGATATTTCCATTATCCAGCGTAATGTACAGTCATAGCTAAACGATCTGCGAAGCTAATGTGGCTCTATAAACGAGGGCGAATGGTGATCCGTCGCTCCAGCTGTTATCATATCAACCCTGCGACTCGATCCGTATCGAAGACTTGTCTCTATATCTTTTTTTTTTTTTTTTATCCACTACAAGTTAGCCCTTGACGGCAATCTCACCTTATGGTAAGTGATGATGCAGTCTAAGATGGTAGCGGGCTAGCCTGTTAGGGGTATGGTAAGCCCACACTCCTAATTGGTTTCTACACGACATCGTGCCGGAACGCTAAATCGCTTGGCGACACGTCTTTATCGGTAGGGTGGTAACTAGCCACGGCCGCAACCTCCCACCAGAAAAATCTTTAGTCTAGTCGCGGTCTTTAGTCTTGGCAGGTTCGGTCTCACAGGAGGCGGCTTAAGGCAATCGTTCTCTTAGTTTCTTCGAGCCCTAGGGCTAAAAATTTCTTCTGGCAAAGCTTCTTTCCGAAGCTCGCCAAACAGCCCGGTTACGCTGTGGCAACCAATAGGGTTTGTACAGCTAATACACAGTCCGAAAAAAAAATATATCTGTAGTGCTGTAGGTACTAAAAATATCTCGAAAACGTACCCCGATTCGTACGCCTTGTTAAGAAACAGAGGCGGTGCTGAGCTCTCTTCTCTTAAAAGAGGGATCTTCATCTCAAAGTATTATTAGAACATGTTAGCGAAGGGCTTCGTAATGAATGTACTTCACATTATTTTCGCATTTCATATTTGCGCTCACTCACTCGCTGTGCCCATAGTGGGCAGATATTAATCCGCGAGGGCAGGGCACTCAGTACGCGGCCAACTGGGATTCTTGAGCCGATTGATGATACGTCGAGTCACACCGTTACTCGGCGTATTTATCTATGTAAATGTTCGATGTTCACACGTACATATACTAAGCGTCTAAACGTTGATATGTATATATCTTTTTATACACTGTATACTGTATAGTTGGCCCTTGACAGCTATCTCTCCTGATGGTAAGTGATGATGCAGTCTACGATGGTAACGGGCTAACATGTTAGGGGTACGGTAAACCCACACTCCTAATTGGTTTCTACGCGACATCGTGCCGGAACGCTAAGTCGCGTGGCGACACGTCTGCGTCGGTATCATCATTATGATCAACCCATTACCGGCTCACTACAGAGCACGGGTCTCCTCTCAATATGAGAAAGGTTAGGCCATAATCCACCACGCTGGCCATGTGCGGATTGGCAGACTTCACACGCTTTTGAGAACATTATGGAGAACTCTCAGGCGTGCAGGTTTCCTCACGATGTTTTCCTTCACCGTTGAGGCAAGTGATATTTTAATTTTTAAAAACGCACATAACTCCACGCACGCACTCAAACGCACGAAAAGTTAGAGGTGCGTGCCCGGATTCGAACCGCCATCCTCTGATTAGGAGGCTGACGCCCTAACCACTAGGCTATCACCGCGTCGGTATTAGTATGAAAGAATAATATAGTATAAGTGTAAGTTGAACTCGATGACGCGGACGATGCGACCGCGACCCGCAGCCGTGCGATTCAACGAAAATAACTGCGTTATTAATGACCGATTTCGAGCGCGATCTGGAAACGAATTGGACTTCTAAAAAACGATTATTTTAAAAACAATTTTAACACCACGGGCCCGAGGCGGCCGCTTCGCAGAGCTGCGCGACGCACACGCCAGCCTCCAAACGACATTTGCGTACATCAAAATGATGTACGTGAATGTCGTTTCGACATACATACCTGGTACATACTTTATTATCAGGATAAGTTGTGAAATTAACCAACCACTGTTCTAATTAGATATATTATAAGTAAGGTCTTCGGAACCTTGCCTAAAGGGACTCCTTTTAATAATATATTTTAGTTATGATATTAAATATTTATTTATTCTTTAAGATTTTTAGTGTTAGGTTAATCTAAGTTTTATTTTAAGTTATATATGTATTCCTAACAACTAATTATAAGTAAGAATGTATCTAATTTTTTTATTGAAAAGCGAGTGTTCAGTGTATGCGGCATCGCTACAGTGACCTCAACGCAGACCAAGTTTGCGACGGCTTTCTCATTTACGCAAAGTGGCCGGTACTCCGTGATCTATTTACCACGCCACGTCGTATAAATGTGAACAGATGGACATATTGTAAAAAACTTTTATCTGTGTTATGCACGTGTAACAAGAGTTCAAGCATCTGAGCAGTTGTTTCATAGTCACAGCTAACACTTTTTCTTTCAGCATTATCTGATTTTATGGATACCAATCCACTGACTGCTTCGTCTGTGTAAGCAATCAAGGATAAAAAATATTTCCCATATTATTATATCATCATCATCATCATCATCATCAGCCAACATTTATCCACTGCTGGACATAGGCCTCTTTCAAGTAGCGCCAACTCATCCTGTCTCCGGCCTTTCGCATCCAGTCGATGCCTGCCACTTTTCGGAGGTCATCGCTCCACCTGGCCGGAGGACGGCCCACACACCGTTTGCCGAGACGTGGTCTCCACTCGAGGACCTTCTGACTCCAACGTCCGTCGGTTCTCCGACAAACGTGACCAGCCCACTGCCACTTCAGCGTGCAAGCCCTTCGAGCTATGTCGGTTACTCTTGTTTTTTGCCGAATTACCTCATTACGGACTTTATCTCTCAAAGAGATTCCAAGCATAGCTCTTTCCATATTATTATATATATGTAGTTTATCGGCAAGATTTTAATTTACTTGTATTTGATTAGATTTATTGTTTTTTTTGTTGTTCTTAAATCTGTTGTAACGTAATGTTTACTTGGCGCATTGTGAATGTTGCGTACACTTATTATTGATATACGAATCAGTGTGTGTAATTAAGTGGCGAGTGTATGATATATATATATTGTTAGTGTTCCTTTTAAATAAATAAATAAAAGATCATAGCCACGGGCAAAGCTAGTTCGATATAATCATAAACATGGCATAAACTGCAATTATTAAATTGTTACAATAATATAACATCCATTTAACCCCCTCAAAGCTAGATATATAAAAGCTGGTAATCCAGTTTCAGACTTTCATAGTATAATTCGAAAAGTCGAAATTTCGAGGAAAACAAATCAGTAGTTTAGATGCCTACTGCTAACAGACAAGTTAACTGTCAAGATACTAGGAAAATCGTGTTCTTGCTGATATCACAAATGGCGTTAGTTTTAGAATAAATCCCGCAATCTTTGTGTGTTCTGAGAAATATAAATAGTCACATACATTCCCAAGCGACAGTACGGAATGAATACTTTTATTATTATAATATATGTATAGATTAATTTTGTTTTCCCATTAATTGATAGGGCGCCAAATCTGGTATGGTTACAATCATACATTGCTTTTAAAGTGTAGATACTAAATGTAACAATATTATTGGTGACCGTAGGCTAATGCGTGACGCGCTCGGACTTTTCCGTCGTTTCCGTCTTTCTTAATGGTTGGCATCTCGTATGGACATACAGACGATGATGATTTTATGCTTAATGGTTACTCTTGATAAGACAGATGTGGTATCCTTTTTTTCCCCCCCGGTGGAAAAGCTTTATGGCTACCTCCGTCCGTTGGGCAAGACGGAGGTTATGTGGGACTCCCCCCCTTATCGTTGAGGTATACCCGAACTAAAAACCACCACAGCATGTCCCACTCGCCGGATTTGCTAAACACCTGGGAAAGCCAACAATCACGCGGTATTCCCAAGCGGTCACTCATCCAAGTACTGACCGCGCCCGATGTTGAGATGTGGTATCCTAGTGGTTAGGACGTCCACCTCCTAATCAGAGTTCGAGGGACGCACCTCTTATTTTCGGAGTTATGTAATAAGCAATTAAAATATCACTTGCTTCAACGGTGAAGGAAAACATCGTGAGGAAATGCATGCCTGAGAGTTCTCCATGATGTTCTCAAAGGCGTGTGAAGTCTGCCAATCCGCACATGGCCAGCGTGGTGGACTATGACCAAACCCTTCTCATATTGATTGGAGACCCGTGCTCTGTAGTGAGCCGGCAACTGTTTGATCATTATGATCATGATGATGAAAAAAAAGTTCAGTTCGAGTGCAGACAATTCTCATTTTTATATTATTAGGTAACAATGATGTCTATAAAAAAAAACAAAATACTAAGCCAAAGCAATAGAGAAATTCGCAGCCATTAGTATGGGGGCTTCTCAATTGCCCGAGCGGAGGTACGGGCCCGAGGCATTGCCTTATAAGAGACTTAATTAGTGGGAAAGCGATACTTTCCGGTATTGTCCCTTAGGGCCTCTGTCAAACTGGTGTCGAGAGGGCCAAGAGCCGCGCGGGCTGCGAGCGTCGCCGGGGCGTTTTCTAATAAAAGTCATGCTAGTCGCAACATCAACATGCAGTGGGAGCAATTAGTTAAAGAGATTATTTAAGCTTGCTTCGTTATATGATATCCTGATACTGTATCAACTATTTATTTATTTATTAGGAAGCCAACAGTAGTACAAAGAAATATTTATACATATTTTAAGACAAGTTATGTATACTTAGGACTATCAATGTATGCACTTACAGGCTAACTCGACATGCATAATATAAAACTAAAATAATAATCATAAACTAAAACATTTTTTAACAAAAAGAAAAAAAAACTATAATAATCTACAACTATAAAATTATATTAATTAAAAGCCAAAATACTAATTTTATGTTAACTAACAATTTAGTGACAATTTTAAAACAAGCCATATACTTATATACATTTTTTTTACTGATTCATAAGGTATTTTTTAATTTTGCTTTTAAATATCGCAGCAGAATATTTAAATATGTCTAGGTTACCTTTTTTTTTTACGCCATTATATATTTACTGATTTTCTCAGATTACATAATATACCTTTATTATACTGGAATACTGGATTGCTCAACTGGGGGTAAATGCTTGTCCACTAGTTATACTCTCGTACAGTCCCGTATTCTGTGTCTATTTTCATAGTAATGAAAGAATAACAAATCAACTAACTGACGCAAAAACTGTCATAAATTGCTCCGTTGCATCTTGAAACAACTGAACGTTGTGAAAACCTGTAAGCTGTGTTCCACATAACCATTTTTACGTAATAAATAAAGATAATTTCCAAATAATGAATAGAAGCAGGCGTTACTTTGCGGAAGTCCATGATAAACAACAAACAGCAAGTATAATTTGCTATATTCCGCCGACAACTGGGAGATTTGTATAATATAACACCACACAAAATCTTCCACTCTACGCACGTTTCGACCCGACACCGGATCATCTTCAGGAGATGTTTACTTTTCGCGCTTGTGAAGTCAACATCTCCTGAGGATGATCCGGTGTCGGGTCGAAACGTGCGTAGAGGTTCTAGTGGAAGATTTTGTGTGGTGTTATATTATACAAATCTCCCAGTTGTCGGCGGAATATAGCAAATTATACTTGATGTTTTTTGTTTAAAGATAATTTTGACAGCTTAATATATATCCATAACCGTGACTAGTCCGTTGAGAAGATCTCATTTCGCTGGAACTGTAATATTTCGAGCGAAGTGACACACGTCGCTCATTAGCAGGAAACTACGTGAGTTTTTTTTTTTACAAACAAACTCAAACAAAGCTTTATTGAACCGAAATTATTGGGTCGTTTTACAAAAAACTTGCCCATATTATAATTTTGATGCAATTTTATGTCACTCCAAGATGAATCTGCACCAATACTTGGTACGTTCATCATTCAGCACCAACAGAGCAATGGGTTGAAGGTTTATGGCTCAATAAAATACATTTTTGTATCTGATAAACCTTAGTTGCCCTCACAAAAATAAATCGGACTGAACATCTTGCAGAGATTCCGTGAATCAAGGAAAGGTGAACCCGACATGTGAATCCGTCCCGTAGAAATTAAAAGGCTATTTATACTGTGTATCACGCGTATAAGATCTGAGATCAATACTAAACAATGCCTTCATAATGACGCCTTTAACGACCTCCGTGGCGCAGCGCGCCTGGGTTCGATTCCCGGCTCGAGTCTGGTCTGGTGGGAGGCTTCCGCCGTGCCACCCTACCGACAAAGACGTGTCGCCAAGCGATTTAGCGTTCCGGCACGATGTCGTTTAAAAACCGATTAGGAGTATGAGTTTACCATACCCCAACAGGTTAGCCCGCTACCATCTTAGACCGCATCATCACTTACCATCAGGTGAGATGCAGTCAAGGGCTAACTTATGGTGAATTAAAAAAAAATGTGAACTTATCGCAGACTACCGCGTTTAGGTTGGGGGACTTGTGTTGTGAAGTCCTTGCATACAGAAGTTACCAAGCTAGTCTAAAACATACAAGCCGAGAAATTTTCTCTGAAAAGATGCCAAGTCATGCGGCACGACAGGTCTCGCTACTGCGAATCATCGTAGTGGGGAAGATTACAGAACAAAAGGGGGGGCGGAGATGGTTTCGAAGTACACGAAAGTTGACCGGAGTTCAGACTAACGCAGTACCATTCCATTTGACCGGACTAGGAAAACAACTACGTCGTTGCGTCGTATATCGCAAATGAGCGTCCGGTCTAAAAAAAATTGTATCTAGAGCTAGTTTTCTGAAGAGAGAGAAACAACACTTTCTCCGCGAGCGCAATCGCAGTCGACCGCTGGCGAATTAATAAAACAAGTTTTGATTTGATTTTTGACCTTTAGTAGCAATTAAAAATGTTTCCAAAGCCAAGCGGCTCGTGAAATAGGCTCATTGTAGAGAGCGCAAGCACGCGGGCGGCAGCGGCTGACGCTCGCTCAGCATTTTTGTACGTCTGACTTTTCAAATAACTATAATAGGATCGAGTTTCGGTCGGAGTGCAGGTTTGACGCCTCTAAACGAGCGGGGAGCGGGCAGGACAAACACAGACCACGTTACGTGCACACACATGTATTACGTTAAAGTAACAGAAATACCACGCAAAATAAAAGAACTATCTACCAGTAACTTACAAATACTAGGTAAAATAAAAGATGTATCTACCTTAATTCTATTGGCTTATTATTACTGATATCGAGACGTCGTTCCATGAAAATAGTGATACTAATACATCCCCATCATTTTTATAGTCCGACTAGGCCTGTGCTGTCTGTTGGTGGGGACAGATCGTAGACCCATCATGCTCCTCCAATAAAGACTTATGACCGCATCTAAAAGTCAACGGTTATAATAGGATGTAAATTTTAACAGTAGAGAACGTGGCTCGACGTGTTTTGAGTCGCGAATGACAGGAAAACGAAGAATTGTACTGAAACTTTTAATTTTCGCCGCTTCCGTTGAGCGGTTCCCGGCTGAACCTCGCCCTTATCATGGGATAACATTCAATATTTAGATTTTTCTACCCGCAGGTCGTGAAGATCTGTACCTTTACGTACATGCCCCACTGACACGTATGGAGTGCTTTGCCACCTTACACGCACCGCAAAGGTATTGAACGCTTCAAACAGAAACCTTTAACAGCAAGATCTTCACACCTCTCTCGCTAATAGGATCAAACTACCAAACGAGCCAAATTAAAACCATTTTTGAAACTTGTGACAGATTTCATCGGTAGATTTCGTAATCAGTTTATATATAACCACTATTCATAGCATCGAGCATTGATCACATTATTTTAATTTGATCTATGAGCTCGCATATTAATATTGACTAAAGAAACGAAGAAAAAAAGATTGAGATGGTGATAACGAAAAAAAAGAGAAACCCCGGCTAAGTTTGTTGTGGGCTTCTTCTTAGACCGGGGCGCGTTTGGAACCCTCATAGCTTTAGTTTACGAATATAGTTATCACCATGAAATTACTAGGTACTATGTAAATTATTGACGTGTCAAAAGTGCCTTTTTAAGGACTATTTGAATAAAGACTATTTTGAATTTGAATTTGAATTTGACTTTGCATATTTAAAATCGCTAGTTTACTAGCCGCGGTTAAAGCAACGGAGGACTTGAACGCGTGTGTAAAAATGAGTCCGCGGGCCACCCACGTCCTGGAGCCACTCCCACACGGGCAGCGCGCCCGCCGCGTCCCGCCGCGTCTCGCCGCGTCCGTCGGCCCCCGAGGACACCAGATCCGAGACACTCAGACGTTTTATGCTGATGGTGGCAACCGAGGGGTTTTAGTGGGTAGAAATCCCACTTGACCCGAGATTTTCCCCAGCTATCGGGTATCGAAGAGAGGTCAGTAGGAGATTTCCCCCCGTAAACAAAAAAAAAGCGCCGAGACGCTGAAAGGCATTCTTCGCTGCAGGCAAACAATCCAGGAAATGCGTCTTTTTCGGTGACGTTCAAAATGCCTGTTTTTCGCCACTAGTTACGATTTTTATTATCAAGAACCTCACGAGCTTCAAGGGCGACAAAACGTTGAGATGAAACGTTTTATCTATGAAAAAGAGCATGCTATAATACTTAATTTATATTTGGTTAATTCGTTACAGTTAAACAAACAAATCTATCATAATATATTACAACATTAATTACATTTAAAAACTAGTTGTTTCCCAAGATCAAGTCGCATTCCGAAAGTATATTTTTTCCGCGCTTAAAGTATCCTTCTTCCTTTCCTAAGATGAAATCTTTGCCATTTTCAATTATCAACTTGTAAAACTAACTCACACCCATAGTTTTAATAGCAGGTAACGAGTGAACTTTCCTTATCACTAATTTTATTGTGAGTAGAGGAATGTACTCGCGAAATAAATATAGATAATAAATGCACTTTACGCAATGATTTAACTACTTATAAAGGCGGACTGCAGAAGAAACTATTTGGCCATATATAACTACTCATAGCAACCTAGCGCTGTTTAATTTAGTCGTTTTATTTATGACTTTTAAGTGTTTCACAAAGGTAAATCCGCGACCTAAGTGTTGTACATATTATATAACTAGCCGGTGCCCGCGACTCCGACTGCGCAGGATTAGTATTTCGAAAAGCTTATATTACCGTGGCGTAGAAACTAATATTGTGATATTAAAATTATCACGCAGATGGTAAATTTTATTCCTACTTACTTTACTTTACTTTTCGCGTTTGTGAAGTCAACATCTCCTGAGGATGATCCGGTGTCGGGTCGAAACGTGCGTAGAGGTTCTAGTGGAAGATTTTGTGTGGTGTTATATTATACAAATCTCCCGGTCGTCGGCGGAGTATAGCAAATTATACTTGCTGTTTGTTGTTTATCATGGACTTCCGCAAAGCAACGCCTGCTTCTATTCATTATCCTACTTACTTGACACTTCATATTTTGTACCGTTCGCACAATAACTTTATAAATTGTAGCCTGTGTTATTCTGATTTATAAGCTATATTATTGTAAAGTTTCATAATAATCCAGTCAGTACAGTAGTATTTACGTGAAAGATTAACAAACATTCATTCATGCAACCATACTTACAAACTTTCGGGTTACTTTTGGGCTTATAATTTTATGAGGATAAATGATAATTTAATGGTTGTTCAATTTTCTAACAACTAATTGTCTAGTTATTCATTAAATAAATATTATACTCATTTTAATTTATGTTCATAAGAATATTAATAAATTCAAGAAAAAGATGGATGTAACGCATTTAACATTAGAAGTAAAAGTATAATTGTAGTACCGCTTAGTAGGCTTCACAAAATTAGTATCTCATTCAAAGGAAATTGTATTTCATTTTATAATAAATTACCTATTGATATCTTTTCTAAAACGAAAGCTTATAGAAAAATCTTATTACGATATTAAGTATTATATAAACGATAAAAAAAGCTTGGGACTGAATTGCTCTAACTCTATAGGTACTATGATTTATTATTGATTATGTGATACAAAAAAAACTCGGCTAAGTTTATTGTGGGTTTCTTCTTAGACCTGGTCGCGATTTGAACCCTCTTAGCTTTAGTTTTAATTTGGTGAGGGTAGTTATCACCATCACTTCACGCTGCGGGACGGAGGTAGTCTAGGAGTCTTAATGCAATCTCAGCGAGTCCTGCTTCAGTCCTTCTTTGAAGTTACCAGCTATGCGACTTCGTATGCATAGAGCTATGACAAGTTTTTCATACCAACTTTGGGATGCTATTCTGCATGTTGAGAGGCAGCGAGCCACGCTAGCTCCCACCCCTTTTCTGGGGGTGGGAGCTAGCTACTTTTGACGACCTCCGTGGCGCAGCGCGCGCGCTGTCGCTTTATAAAGTTGGAGGTCCTGGGTTCGATTCCCGGCTCGAGTCTGGTCTGGTGGGAGGCTGCGGCCGTGGCTAGTTACCACCCTGCCGACAAAGACGTGTTGCCAAGCGATTTACGATACGAATTTACGTTCCGGCACGATGTCGTGTAGACACCAATTAGGAGTATCGGTTTTCCATACCCCTAACAGTTTAGCCCGCTGCCATCTTAGACTGCATCATCGCTTACCATCAGGTGAGATTGCCGTCAAGGGCTAGCTTGTAGTGGATAAAAAAAAACATTATCATAAAAAAAGACGGGTTGCACTCCGGGAGTGCCGGCAGAAGTGAAAACTTGATTATTAACGTTGAGCATGTTTGATATTTTGGAATGGTTAGGGAATAATTTTGCACCAATTGCTTTATCAGTATAAAAGTACTATCATTTATGTGGTAGAATACAATATTCATTTATTGCGCTATCGTACACAAACATGACAATTTATATTACATTAAAAATTTAACACTTTAAAACTATTATAATTATTTTACATTAAAAAGTTTATCTATATCAATTTCCATATTTTAAGCACTTTACATTTACGAATTTTACGAATACACAACAATGTGATCACTACACAGACGGTCGAGCCATCAGCTGTCACCATCCATGGATGCGCGTGGCACGCTGTAACATACACGAACATTCGCGCAAGCGCCCTGCGCTGCCTAAACGAAACAGTAGGCCCAGGCATACATTTTCGCCGCGCCGTAGAGAGGGGATAGCTGTCTACTCTCCATCCGTCTTACGCTTTTTCGATCAGGTCACGTGTCCTGACGCGAGTTTAAGATTTTATACCCATTACAGAAAAAGTGCTCAACGCCGCTAAAGAAGTTTTCACTTCAAAAAATGAGAATGTACATCTTCAAATTGCTGAATCTCTGTAACCTGTAGGGCTCCTCCTCGTCCTACACCGTTCCCGAAGGCGCGCGGCGACTCCGTGGCATCATTCGTCTGTACGCGACGCGCGCATCTTGGCATTTCGCAATCCATGACCCCGATCACGTGAAACGTTCCGATTATTGTGATAGTGCTAATAATGTGTTTTTATAATCGGCGTTGGCACTTTTTGCCTGCACTCAGCGTTCGAGGCGACTGGGCCTGTTAGAGCTCCGCATACTCAGGCGCGATAGGTATAGGTGCCGCTTAATATGTTCACGAGATGCGTTTTGTGAATTTGTTCTATTGAAAACCTGCAATATTTACCTTTGATCAAGTTAATTAGTGTTAAAAGTATAAAATATTGCTATAAATGAAAAAACTGTTTTGAATTTTGTACCATGTTGACATGCTATGTCTATAAGACACTCGCATAAATCTTTATATCGTCGTGATCAACCCATTGCCGGCTCACTACAGAGCACGGGTCTCCTCTCAATATGAGAAGGGTTTGGCCATAGTCCACCACGCTGGTCATGTGCGGATTGGCAGACTTCACACGCCTTTGAGAACATTATGGAGAACTCTCAGGCGTGCAGGTTTCCTCACGATGTTTTCCTTCACCGTTGAAGCAAGTGATATTTTAATTGTTTTAAAAACGCACATAACTCTGAAAAGTTAGAGGTGCGTGCCCGGATTCGAACCGCCGACCTCTGATTAGGAGGCCGACACCCTAACCACTAGGCTATCACAGCTTCTGTAATCTTTATATATGAATAGTAAAAACAAAAAGAAAACATTGCTTAATAAACATAGACCTGCAGGATAATTAACGACAAAACTCAAAGAGAATATACGAATTGGGTAGGACACGTGGGGCAGATGGCGCAGGACCGGGAGTATGTAAAACTCTGCAAGAGAACTATGTCCAGCGGTGGACATCAGAGATTCCCTCCCTACTTCTAAGCTACCATTATAAATACGAGTACGTGAGTGAAAAGCAAAGTCGGAGCTATCACGCAGCAAGGGCAGCATGAATCAAAATTAACATTACATGATATCGTAACAAAAATAACCGCAAATTTTTAACCATTATTATGCATATATATTTTTATATTTAGCACCCTTAATATAATTTAATGTTTATAGTTGTATTTAATCATTTAATGTCATAATTATTTTAATTTATTTCAATTATTTTTGATCAGAAGTCGCAATTATTTTACACGAATTAAGAAAAGTGCGTAACAATGTTTGGTGATAGCTTATTTTTAGTATTTTATTTATTTTTATTATTTTTGTACCAAATAAGTGTTAACAAACACATATAAGAGGTATACAAAGGACAGCGTATCTCTATAAAAACCTCTTCCTATTCTCAGATGTGGCATAAATCAAAAGAGGATATACTAATACATACTCGTATTTAAATAAATTATGTAAATACATGATTGAGAAGAACAATTGCGAAGAATCATTAAATGTACTGTTAAAATATGCACATTCCGGCTAAAGTTAATACGCAGCCACTTTAATTGACGACGAAAATTCGAAATATTTGTCCAAAAGTTTGCACAAATTCTTTCAAGTTTTTTTGTTTCCAAGTAGCTTCTTCATCAAAATAGCAGACGTCAGCGTCACAGTAGTAGTTTTTTTATCCACTACAAGTTAGCCCTTGACGGCAATCTCACCTGATGGCAAGTGATGATGCAGTTTAAGACAGTAGCGGGCTAACCTGTCAGGGATATGGTACACCCATACTCCTAATTGGTTTCTACGCGACATTGTGCCAAAACGCTAAATCGCTTGGCGACACGCCTTTGTTTCTGTAATCTCTTCAATGAATGTATAATGCATGCGTTTACTAGGTTACTAAACGCAACGGTTTATATGGGCTGACAAAGTAAGGTTACTGTCAATAATATGTCCTAAGTTTTTTGAATGAACATTTATATGGTATGGGTACACCATTGTATGAAACCTGAAGCAAATCATTGAATAAAATTCGATTTCTTAACGGCCTGATGTCAATGATAATGACTTGAGACTATATACAGTCTTAAAGATCTACAATGGAGACCTGGGTTTATACTTCAAGCGATTTAACCAGTTATATTAAAAAGGAATAAATCTTTATTAGTGTCACACTATAACTCTCCTCTAACTTTTCGGAGTTATGTGCGTTTTTAAAAACAATTAAAATATCACTTGCTTCAACGGTGAAGGAAAACATCGTGAGGAAACCTGCACGCCTGAGAGTTCTCCATAATGTTCTCAAAGGCGTGTGAAGTCTGCCAATCCGCACATGGCCAGCGTGGTACAGACTTCACACGCCTTTGGGAACATTATGGAGAACTCTCAGGCGTGCAGGTTTCCTCACGATGTTTTCCTTAACCGTTAAAGCAAGTGATATTTGAATTTATTAAAACGCACCTAACTCCGAAAAATTAGAGGTCGAACTCGAACCGCCCGGATTCGAACCGCCGACCTCTGATTAGGAGGCTGACGCCCTAACCACTAGGCTATTGCCGCTTTTATATATATAGTATCGCATAAATAGTATGAACTCCCTTAACTTTTAATTTGTATGAAAATTACTCAAAGAACATAGGACCTGACTTTCGCTACTATAATGGGCATTAATAGTGAAGTGGGGATTCGGATTTGAACATCATATAGAAGTACGAACATTTGTACAATTTCAATATGAACAGCGAAAACACGAGTGAAAAGTGAATATGAATTTTCAAACAGAAACGGGCCTTTGTGTAAAAAGGATTTCAACAGTCAATCGAATTTTTCATTTTTGCATCGAAAGCTCAAAGGGTCGTTATTGACACCGCGAAAATAGTTGGGAACAGTATTTGGTCGAGCGACGGCTGCGAGCGCCGCGCCGACAGCGGACACGCGGCGACTGCTCGCTGATTGAAACGCCAAACCCCTGGGTCGGTGACAGGTCCGCCTTTAGGACCTGTCTGAACCTCGTGTGGAACCGGCGCCCAAGGTCTCTAGGATTTTAAAATGTAAATACAAACATATTTGGATTTGCGTCGCTCCGTCTTTTGTGAGCATTTCTTTGTGCGCTTTTCTTCTATTGTATTCAGATCCATATTCGTGTGAAAAATACCAGATGATATTCTTCACAATAATATTGTAAAGGTGAAACTTCGCATGTGTTCATGTGCATATGTTTGTTCGATCGCCTTTGTACCGCCTACATTTTTTTTTATACAATTCCACCTTCATTGTTCCACTAAAAATAACTGCCCCGTAGAATTACTGAGTTGATGCCAGTACTCTTTCTTTTCTTACTCGTTCGGGGACTTCCCTTTGTCGACATCAACATATATGAGTATCTGCGCTTTTTAGGCTACTTCTACAGTGTGCTTCTTGAAGTTCAAACACATGTAGAGCCATACCCCCAGGTAATTTACGCGGTGTTTTGAGGTCACTGAGGCGCCTTTAATCAAGAATCCAGCCTCCAGCCTTCATTTTCCTCAGAAAACTATCGTTTTTTTGCGATGCTCAAGCTGTTTTCCTTGCATCCAGGTGTTAATTCGCGGCAGCGCCTTATTTGCGCGCACCATAAAGCTTCTTTCAGTTTTGGCCACCACTGCTAAAGCCAAATCATCAGTGAAACCTACTACTTGGATACCCACGTCATGTATCAGCTTGAAGACTCCATAATATATACTATGTTCCAAAGAGTTGGGGCGAATATTGTACCTTGTGGAACTCCACTGCTGAATTTGATTATATACAGCACTACCTTGCTGTCTCTTACTTTTATATATCTGTCTTCCAGGTAGCTGATAAGTATCGGGTCTTCAATGTAGCCTGGAAAACCTCTTTTCCTTATATCTAAAAGAATATCCCTCTCTGAAGCCGAGTTAAAAGCATTTTTCATACAAATCAAAGTGTATATCTTTCTGGTATACCAGAATCCTTGTCTATAGACAAGGATACTTGGGGATTAGGATACAGGGACCGTGGACGTGCACCTAATTTAACATGGTTAGTGTCCTGTTACCGTGGCACGAACATTTTGTCCTGATGTGATAAATTACTCTCAGACCCCAGAAGTGACAGCGTTCCGAGGAGGAGCGAGGAGGTTCCTTTCAAACAGGATTGAAAAGGTGCTGCCAGAACTCGGTGGTCTCACTGACTATCAGTATGGTGTTAGGAAGCGTCGGTCCACCTTAATGGCTATTAAAATAGTAGTGGAAACAGTCACAACGGCAAACAAGGGCACGAAAATAATCAGAAAGAAATGTCACCGCTATAATGTATTCTGTTCTCATTATAATATCAATATCAAGTTAAGTTGAAGCTGTGATAGCCTAGTGAAGCTATGATAGCCTAGTGGTTTGGACGTCCGCCTCCTAATCAGAAGTCGAGGGTTCGAACCCGGACACGCACCTCTAACTTTTCGGAGTTATGTGCGTTTTTAAGCAATTAAAATATCACTCGCTTCAACGGTGAAGGAAAACATCGTGAGGAGACCTGCACGCCTGAGAGTTCTTCTTAATGTTCTGGAAGGCGTGTGAACTCTGCCAATCCGCTCACGGCCAGCGTGGTGGACTATGGCCTAACCCTTCTCATATTGAATGGAGACCCGTGCTCTGTAGTGAGCCGGTAATGGGTTGATCATGAATGAATAAGTTAATGTTGTAATAATTCGAGAAACATGCTATATAATTTTAGCTTTCTGCGTAGTATGTACTGAAGCTAATGTCTCGCAATGTTCGCGCAATATGTTATATACCTACAAAGGGTCAATAAACTTGTCTCTGCACACCTGAATTAATAAATTTGGAGAAACAGATGACAAAGTATATTTATTGTACGTACTTACAAAATTATATTCATCACTAGCTGATGCCTGTGACTTCATTTGTGTTGAGTTAGTGTGTGTAAAAGTGTGTTTGTTTGTCTTTCAATCACGAAGCTATGGATTACTAAACCGACGACCTTGAAATAATTTCAAGAAAATCTCTAAAGTATCTCCTTTCTAAAAAAAACATGAATGAAATCAGAGTACGCGTTAATGAGATACAACTAAATACACATTTTGACTTTCATCCCTTCCCCCAACCGTGCTGAATTCCGGGATAAAAACTGTCCTATATGTTGAACAGGAGTATCAGCTATTCCTATACCAAATAGCATTCAAATCCATCTAGTAGTTTCGGCGTGATGAGCGGCCAAGTGCGGCCAAGATACAGACTGACAAAATTATTTTGGGCTCAGTATCGATGAAAAAAGAAATTTAAAATATTTATTTGCCAAAAAACGGCTTTACAAAGTTTAGTACACCCGTTGGGACCCTAGGTAATCCTGTGTCGTGGTGCCCAGTTCGCGATAGTAAAGCATCCTCGTCCTGTTACAGTTTTATTATATTATAGATAGATATGTATCTCTAATGTAATCGGAAAGAAATAACGAGTCACGCCCGCGTGGAATGGTGCCAAACATGCTGACTGCAACTCCACGCTCGGCAACCAGGCTGACCCTTAGCGCAAAAAATGAGTCACCCATACTGAAACACTTTGCTTACGTGACTTAATATTTCGTAACGAATTATTAGAATTGACATACCTAGGTTAGCGGGAAGCAGGATTCGATTGTACCTACACCTTGAGTACACACCATGCGAATGATGTAGCCTGAGGCCAATCATCCTGAAATTGAATAGAAACCGGGAAGCAGAAGATACATAAATCTGGAATGGCCATGCATTCTAGATATATGCTGTGCGTATCAGAACCAAGGAAGCCAAGCGTTCTATTCGTGTCCATGGGATATCAAAAACTGCACCTTCACTGCTTCGTGGTTCGCTTGAATAAATTATTGACAAACAAATGCCACTTACTATGCTCAGATGATTGCTGAACTATAGCATAGCCCGAGCTGAGGTCACGGTCCACCTGCTAGTAATAAATAAATATAGTTTTCATACAATGCTCCTACACAACGGCCCGAAAGTCTTCAATGGTGAGATTTCGACACATGTGAAATATGAAAATTGAAATACAAAACTTATCAAAACATCATTCTTTAGAAGGCTTTTTAGATTTCCAAAATTCATCAAAGCCGGTCCGCCATTTCCCTAATAAGAGATAACAACAGAATTGCACTAAAAAGAAAATTAGTATTCTTGTCACTATTTTCGGTATATTTCGGTGAACTAGAGGCTTTTTGAAATGAATGGATACCGCTTTTGTCTAGCAATTATTCCGCTAAGGTCCAGGACCTTATTTATTACCATATCATGCGAAAAAATGTAAGATATTTAGCATTTCAGTCAATAAAATCGTACTACAAGTTCTACAAGTTCGGAAGATGGTTTTATTATATCTGTATCATATTTATGAACTTATTGAATGACTTGGCTGTATTTAGACATTTCTTGCTTTGCGTGTTTCTATCAGCGTGTATCCAACATTCAACATTTGTTGAGTTGAATTTGATGAAGTTGTATATTTTGTCGGTTAAACTGATATACGTGTTTATAAACAAGGCGTGTACACGTCCGCCGCGGGGTGCAGACGCTGACGATCTGCGAATGCCTTGAATGCTTTCCGTGTAGGAGAGAGAGTATTGAAACTGGTACTTATTTGTTATGGCCATCAAAGACGTCACAAGTCAAAACATTTTTTACAAAAAAGTAAAGTTCGGGGCTTGCGGACTTCGTTCCAAGCGGGTTCCCGTGACCGCAAAAAGACTTGTTTATTGAAGTGAAAACTTCTTTAGCGGCGTTGAGCACTTTTTCTGTAATGGGTATAAAATCTTAAACTCGCGTCAGGACACGTGACCTGATCGAAAAAGCGTAAGACGGATGGAGAGTAGACAGCTATCCCCTCTCTACGGCGCGGCGAAAATGTATGCCTGGGCCTACTGTTTCGTTTAGGCAGCGCAGGAATGTTCGTGTATGTTACAGCGTGCCACGCGCATCCATGGATGGTTCTGGTAATGATGATGGTGAAAAAGTCGTTGAAATTATGGATGAAAGTTGATTTTTCGGAGAGATAAACTTTTTAATGTAAAATAATTGTAATAGTTTTAAAGTGTTAAATTTTTAATGTAATATAAATTGTCATGTTTGTGTACGATAGCGCAATAAATGAATATTGTATTCTACCACATAAATGATAGTACTTTTATACTGATAAAGCAATTGGTGCAAAATTATTCCCTAACCATTCCAAAATATCAAACATGCTCAACGTTAATAATCAAGTTTTCACTTCTGCCGGCACTCCCGGAGTGCAACCCGTCTTTTTTTTTTTATACCGTGAGATGGTGGTGATATCAGCAATCGTTAACTTCAAACCAGGACACTAAAACTACGAGCGCTGCGAATATTTGGTCAGTTTATTTTCATGCACCGTCACAGTTTCGCTACCTTGTTTTTGTGGTGGTAGAACCTCCCTGTAGAACAGAGGTTATGTGGGGTTTTCCCCTCTATGGGGGTATACCCAAACGAAAAAAGCACGGTCGGTCTCTAAGCTACCTCTCCGGTTACGAGTCGTTCTTCCTTCCAAACCCTAGGAAATCGTCCGGCTATCGGACAGTCGTTGAAAAATTGCCTCAGGCCGTGGTTCATGAATTTTAAGGCCACCGCACGGGACCTTCCTCGAAACTCCGTAAGGTGTCCGCGAAAGTCTCATTTCCTACAGCGAAGCTACCTCCAAGCAACATGCTACAGAGCCATCTTCGACGCCATGTATAAATTACAAAGTATACATATTCCAATACAAAAAAAGAAAATAACATATATTTACGTAAAAGTTCCTCAAATAATATTATATAATTCCCGTAAAAATTTTATACATTTCTTTTTTATTTTTTTATTTTTATAAAAACATATACCAGTGGACCCTACACTAGGTGATTACCTGTATCGTAGGGTTCAAGCAAAATAAACTTAAAATTCGTTTAGCTTCGGATGGTTGGAGCGAAATTACACGGAAGATTAGGAGAGGCGGGATTCAAATAAATAGCACATTATAAAATAATATAAAAAGTAATGAATAATATATATTTACTTTAATAAAATAATAATTAATATAAATGTGTGTACAAATTTAAGTGAGCAACTGTTCAGTGTCCTCATAAGATAGTGGGTTTAGCCAAGATGACAACTTCAGCTTTGCCTGTTTCATGGTTTTAGTTGGAGGTCCTGGGTTCGATTCCCGGCTCGAGTCTGGTCTGGTGGGAGGCTTCAGCCGTGACTAGTTACCACCCTACCGACAAAGACGTGTCGCCAAGCGATTTAGCGTTCCGGCACGATGTCGCGTAGAAATCGATAGGAGTATGGGTTTACCATACCCCTTCCAGGTTAGCCCGCTACCATCTTAGACTGCATCATCACTTACCATCAGGTGAGATTGCCATCAAGGGCTAACTTGTAGTGGATAAAAAAATTAAAAAAAATGGTCAATTCGTCAACATTAGTCGAGGCGACCGGCTCGTAGCTGTCGATTATACCAGCATCACTAAACTGCGCCGCGGACATGTTTCGATTTGATCCTATGTCGTATTATCTCTGCAGGTGCCTCGGCCAGGTAATACTGTATTCAGTCAGAGCTTCTTTCCAAAGCTTGCCAGACAGCCCGGTTACGCTGTGGCAACCAATAGGGTTTGTACAGCTAATAGACAGTCCGAAAAAAAAAAAAAACAAAAAAAAAAAATCAGTCAAAATTACAGATGAAAGTTTTTTTTTAATTAATCTCTCATGAACCCGTGGCGCGGGAGACAGGTTTATAGTTATGCTCCACCATCAATTAATTAATCCATAGCTGAGTGTTGTAGATATTTCCTTAAGTAAGAATTTATGCCAAACAGTTAAATGAAATCGCGTCGTGCTTCGGTTGTTTTGCGTTATTGACTCACTTTAAATGCAAGGAACTCAAAACATAATGAATTTCAAATGACCTACTTACTAAGTAATTGATAAAGTGGCTGGCCAGGTAGCTTGCACTATCGATCTAGACATATAAATTTATAAACGAAATGGGGTTGGGGAGTTTTGTGTAATGTTTTTGCATAATCAGCATGTAGGGTACATTTTAAATTTCAAAGTTAATGAATTCTCGGAGGTTAAACATTTGAAGTTCTCATTTATGTCTGCCGCGTTGTTCTGGTATTTCTAAGCAAGAATGCAATTTGCAGACGCACGTTGTCCCCACACCTCGACGTAGTATCGGGACCGACAGGCGCCAAAGGCATGCATATCTATACTTATATTTTTAGGTAACCTATTTATTATCTATTGTAATCTATAAAAAAGACGGGTTGCACTCCGGGAGTGCCGGCAGAAGTGAAAACTTGATTATTAACGTTGAGCATGTTTGATATTTTGGAATGGTTAGGGAATAATTTTGCACCAATTGCTTTATCAGTATAAAAGTACTATCATTTATGTGGTAGAATACAATATTCATTTATTGCGCTATCGTACACAAACATGACAATTTATATTACATTAAAAATTTAACACTAAAACTATTACAATTATTTTACATTAAAAAGTTTATCTATATCAATTTCCACATTTTAAGCACTTTACATTAACGAATTTTACGAATACACAACAATGTGATCACTACACAGACGGTCGAGCCATCAGCTGTCACCATCCATGGATGCGCGTGGCACGCTGTAACATACACGAACATTCGCGCAAGCGCCCTGCGCTGCCTAAACGAAACAGTAGGCCCAGGCATACATTTTCGCCGCGCCGTAGAGAGGGGATAGCTGTCTACTCTCCATCCGTCTTACGCTTTTTCGATCAGGTCACGTGTCCTGACGCGAGTTTAAGATTTTATACCCATTACAGAAAAAGTGCTCAACGCCGCTAAAGAAGTTTTCACTTCAATAAAATGTTACTCTACTGTACTGATTTTTACATAAAACGAATAAAACTGAAATAAAGAAGAAAACTAAACTATGTTGACGACCTCCGTGGCGCAGCGCGTGCGCTGTTGCATTTTAAAGTTGGAGGTCCTGGGTTCGATTCCCGGCTCGAGTCTTGTCTGGTGGGAGGCTTCGGCCGTGGCTAGTTACCACACTACCGACAAAGCGTTCCGGCACGATGTCGTGTAGAAACCAAATTAGGGGTATGGGTTTACCATACTAACAGGTTAGCCCGCTACCATCTTAGACCGCATCATCACTTACCATCAGGTGAGATGTTGTCAAGGGCTAACTTGTGGTGTATAAAAAAAAATTATATATCTCTCATAAAGATATTCTATGTCGTAGAAAATAATTGAAAAAACTACAATCATCATTATCGGAATGAGAAATCCTTGCAAAAAAATATTTTGTTATTGAGACAATCTCATGTTGATAAACTTTGCCCTTTTTAGAATACTAATCGAAAGCATAGTTAAGTTGCTAATGCAAATTTACTTTAAAATACGTACGCGTCGGTAAAGGAGTCCCAACTCACATCGCTACCCCAGTAAGAGCTGATGAGACTGCAGAGAAACACTCATATAAAAAACCATCTCATACAAAAATGGCGTATCGTCTTCGCCGGCGAAGACGGGGTCCCCGTTATCCGAACGTGGATCTTAACCACGGTCACGGGGGCGCTGGGACTTTTTTTTCGGACTGTCTAATAGCTGTACTAACCCTATTGGTTGCCATAGCGTAACCGGGCTGTTAAACGCTGGGATTGATACACCAGTCCAACAAACCCAGCAAGTCCCAACGTCACCCTAAGTCGAGGTCCGTGTCTCACATGAAACGTTAGGGGGACGTTCCCCAGATGTCGTCGAGCCCAAGTGCTCTTCTCTCAGGCTGAGTTTCATGCTCGCCAAAAAGCCTCCGGTGACGCAGAAATAGCTAATATGGTTACCTGCAACTATATATTCGAAAATTTCAAGATTTAAAATGGCGTATTAGCTGAGCGATGCTGCTCCGTAGAGGTTACGTCGCAGATAGCGAGCGCGGCGTAGCGCGGCCCCGTGCGCCGCGTGCAAGGGCTCTAAAGAGAAGAAGGTGCCATAAAGATCATCGGCAAAGTAGATCGGACGCTCACAAAATGGACGATAGCTTCTTTAATATTTCCGGGATGTCTTTCAATAAGTTCAGAGTTTATACAAAACGTAAGCTTGTGCAAAAGTCCTACTATAGTGTAAAGGATTATATAAATGATAAACAAACATGGGTGTGAAATATAATTTTAAGTGGCATGTCAGAGGGGGATAACAAACAGAAAATGTACCTGGCTAAGTTTGTTGTGGGCTTCTTCTTTGACCGGGGCGCGTTTGGAACCCTCATAGCTTTAGTTTTAAGTTTACGAATGTAGTTATCATCATCAAATCGCTACTATGTAAATGATTAATGCGTCAAAAGTGCCTTTAAGAGGACTATTTGAATAAAGATTATTTGCATTTGAATTAGTTTAATTAACAAATCGCTCAAAAAGAACGCCCGAGCTCGCAGTCGTCTAGTCGGCGGCGTGTGTCAATGGTTGAATTTCAAGAATACATCAGTGATACCACGAATGCGGATAAATACATATTTCATCATTAGGAATGGTTGATCAGCACACCGCATATCGCGCTGGCAATCGGCCGGTCAGAGCGACGTGAACCGGTGTCACGGCCGCGCGATAGCCGCCCGCCGCCGCGCTGCGCGGCCGCGTCACGCGCCGCCTTCACTTCGCCCAGCTTAGCTAGCGAGAGCACACTTTTTTAACACGCTTTTATTAGCTTCACCTGTATGTATGTATGTTTGTTTGTTTGTTTGTAACCGACTCCTTTGAGCTCGATTTTGCCCTACTTTGAACGATCAGATTTGATTCAAACTTTGCACACCTGTCAAAGGTCGATGACAATGCAATAATCCGATCAAAATATCCGATTATCCTAATTAGATTCGCCAGGATTAATTAATTTCTTTCCGCATCCTTTGCATGCGAGTAAGAGAGACAGAGCTAGTGCGCGAACTACGCATGCGTGCAGTAGCGTGTTTTTTTAGTTTTTTAAACTATTATATTATTCTATTCACGACGACCTCCGTGGCGCAGCGCGTGCGCTGTTGCATTTTAAAGTTGGAGGTCCTGGGTTCGATTCCCGGCAGCCTGGTCTGGTGGGAGGCTTCGGCCGTGGCTAGTTACCACCCTACCGACAAAGACGTGTCGACAAGCGATTTAGCGTTCCGGCACGATGTCGCGTAGAAACCAATTAGGAGTGTGGGTTTACCATGCCCCTAACAGGTTAGCCCGCTACCATCCTAGACTGCATCATCACTAACCATTAGGTGAGATTGCCGTCAAGGGCTAACTTGTAGTGGATAAAAAAAAAAATCTGTTGAAAAACAGTTGTATCTCAATAAAATGAGAGTTGAAAACAAAACAGTTTTGTACATACATCATCATCATCATAATCATGATCAACCCATTCTCGGCTCACTACAGAGCACGGGTCTCCTCTCAATATGAGAAGGGTTTGGCCATAGTCCACCACGATGGCCATGTGCGGATTGGCAGACTTCACACGCCTTTGAGAACGTTATGGAAAACTCTCAGGCGTGCAGGTTTCCTCACGATGTTTTCCTACACTGTTGAAGCAAGTAATATTTTAATTTTTTTAAAACGCACATAACTTCGAAAAGTTAGAGGTGCGTCAACCGCCGACCTCTGATTAAGAGGCTGACGCCCTAACCACTAGGCTATCACCGATTCTGTAGTAAAACTCTAAAACCGAACTCTCATACATTTCTGCACGAAACAAACAGCTCGAGGGGTTGCAGCTGCACAATAGCCAGCACAAGGAAATAGTTACAGAACGTTATTAGGCTTTAAAATACTGTTAGGGTTGTTTTTTTTTTTTTTTTCTTTTTTTTTTCGGACTGTCTATTAGCTGTACAAACCCTATTGGTTGCCACAGCGTAACCGGGCTGTAATTGCCTGCCTTGTGGTTGTGGTAAAAACCACCAAAAATTAGTCACCCACAATTCATTTTAATCGAACCCTTCTCATACCGAGACTCGCTGTGGTGGACCGGCAAAGGTTATAAACAGTATTATTATTGCATGGCCTTAGCGTGCGCCGTCACACTCGTATCTACTACATTCGGACAGTAAATCGATCACTGAGCTTGAGCTAGCAAATCAATATCACAGTTGACCTAACTCAAATCGCAAAGAGTAACCAACCACACTGCTCATGAGTTACTTATTCATCGCATTTTTATTTATCAATAACTTATAGGTAACGTACAATAACGTTTTAAAAAATTTTACTAAACATACTTTTTTTTCATTAATTAGTAAGGGCGGATAAACAAATTACTCAAAAGCCAGCAACGCATTGGCGGTTCCTCTGGTGCTGCAAATGTTCATGGGCGGCGGTAATCACTTACCATCAGGTGACCCGCTTCCTCGTTTGCTCGCTATATATATATAAAAATAAATCAATGTGGCTGTCCATTAAAACTGTAACATTCCAATTTTACTCCGCTAGTTTAGATAGTGCTTCGTGTATCAATCAATTCGTCAGTCAGTCGCGGTGTTGTTCTATTACCCACATTATGTGGGGTCGGCACAACACGTCTTCTTCTTCCACTGTTGTTCTTGTTGGTGTTGTTCTATTACCTTATGAGTTTTAGTTCAGACACGCCATGCGAACTGATTAACTGATGCAAACGAGATGTAGTATTATAAAAAAACACCCCGAGTTGTCTATTTTATTGAGTCTTTAGGATATGTATTTCCTCGTTAGCTTCTCGAGATTTGTTTAATGCTTCGGGTGTAAAGAGGTAAGCAACGTGCAAATGTAGTCACTTTCGAATTTATAATACTCTATGGGACGCCGTCACCCATTTGCCAATGTGACCCAGCGGTCGCCTCCCGTCATGAGAATAGTTGCGAGCACTCACGAGTTCTCATGTATTATTAGGTTAGGAAAACGAGAGGCTCTGCAATTCCACCCCTGTTAGAATTATTGACATAATAAATCCGGTCGACGATGTCGGTGGCCATCGTTATCACAACATTATTAATCTTCGGCCTATACCCGGATTTATTTACGATCTTTCCACGTGGCATACGTAGTCTACATCCACTGTTGGACTCGAGGAAACGGTGACGGAGCATACTCGAAGCGTGTTCAGGTAAAGCCGTCACAGGTGTGTTCTAACCAACGTAAAGAACACGACCATATTTCTAATGTGCGGTACCGTACGAAGTTTAAAAACCGCAGTACTAGTTCTACAACTATAAAAAAAGTAAGATGTAATCAAAGTAAAAGTCGTGTAACCTATGAATAAGGTACCCACGAGACAGGATTACATTTTTTTTTATCCACTACAAGCTAGTCCTTGACGGCAATCTTACCTGATGGTAAGTGATGATGCTGTCTAAGATGGTAGCGGGCTAACCTGTTAGGGGTATGGTAAAGCCATACTCCTAATTGGTTTCTACACGACATCGTGCCGGAGCGCTAAATCGCTTGGCGACACGCCTTTGTCGGTAGGGTGGTAACAAGCCACGGCCGAAGCCTCCCACCAGACCAGACTCGAGCCGGGAATCGAACCCAGGACCTCCAACTTTTATAATGCGACAGCGCACGCTCTGCGCCACGGAGATCAAAGTAAAAGTCATGTAACCAATGAATAAGGTACCCACGAGACAGGATTACCTAGTGTGAGTACCATCGAAAAAATGTAATACAAATGGTGTTTTTGGACAAACAAATATTTTTTCATTTCTTTTATACTGACGTTTGACTATAACACAATATAAGTTGGCGGGGCGTCGTCGTCGCAAGCCGTCGATCGCACGAAGCGCAGCGTGTTCGCGACTAGCGATACAATTTTGTATTTCGCAAGAAAAAGTCAAGCAAACAAGGTCGATGATGTAACGCCTCCGTGACGAGCCGATAACTCGGCTCCGACAGATAGCACCCAGCGCGTCACGCGACCTCTCGGCCCCGCGTCTCGACACACACAGGAGGCTCGCGAGCTGGCGCCTCCGTGACCGCACTCCTGCGCAGCCCACCATTTTCAATTACGAAGCCCGAGTTGCCGATTAAAATTCAAATTCAAATAATCTTTATTCAAATAGTCCTTTAAAAGGCGCTTTTGTCGCGTCAATAATTTACATAGTAGTTATTTCATGGTGACAACTACATTCGTAAACTTAAAACTAAAGCTATGAGGGTACCAAACGCGCCCCGGTCTAAGAAGAAGCCCACAACAAACTTAGCCAGGTAAATTTTCTTTTTTTTATCACCATCTCCCATGCCACTTAAAATTATATTAAGAGCTATCTTATTAGAGCAATATTTCACACCCATGCTTGTTTAACATTTACGTAATCCTTTATACTATAGTTTTCTTATTTCTTATTTGATTATTATATTAATCGTCCAAAATTTCAAAACGCCGACCGTCCGTGGATCCTGGTTATGTGTCGAACCCGTGATAGAGGTCGCTGAACTGCGTCGGAACAGCGTGGACGGGTAGGAATTCTAAAATCCTATTTCGATTGTGACGGCTGGACCCAGCATTGGGGCAAAACCAAAAGATAACAAAGGACGTGTGTTGACTTTTTATATACCTAATTTGACTAAAAATAATGCGACAATACGGTTACCCGAAGCTGCAATGGAGAAAACTATTTAGCACTCGACGGCGACGGGTGACTCGTTTTCAAGCCTCGTATTGCCATAAAAAGAAAGAAAGAAAAAAGACGGGCGCGTACTGGCTATCCTCTCCGGGTCAAGAGGCAATTACGTTCTTAAAAACTCATCCGGATTTATTTTATCGGAAATCGCTCCATATTTATCGGAAATGAAACATATCAATTGAGTAATGATAATTAATACGATTTTTCGTTCATTATGCTATGACTGGCTTTGAAACATTATATTCATTCTCAAAATTGATAAAAGAATTTTAAGTGACCGCTATTGCTAGATAAACAATACCTTTCCAAATGAGAACACCCTGTATGGCAATCCAGCAAAGGAGATAATATATTTCTGTACGTTTCATGAAATAAACACCTATGACGTTTACAGCGCTGGCGTTAATTTGTAACAGATTAACATGAACATAACTTCTTAGACTTGGACTTCTTCTTAGACCGGGGCGCGTTTGGAACCCTCATAGCTTTAGTTTTAAGTTTACGAATATAGTTATCACCATGAAATAACTACTATGTAAATTATTAACGCGTCAAAAGTGCCTTTTTAAGGACTATTTGAATAAAGATTATTTTGAATTTGAATTTGAATAGAATTTAACAAAATCTAAGAACTTGTGCTGAATCCACCGCACTCAAACCGCGAAGCACTTAGTTGGTCACGGCAACTCCTTCTAGTCTGTGGCCGCACAACATTCTCAAGTGTCGTTCACAAGTAATGCAAATAATAATCATCATCATCATGAAATGAAATTTAAATATACTTTATTGCACACCGTATAAAAAGAAAAAAAAAACAAAAGAAATAAACACACACAAGAAAAAAAATAGGTGCAATAGGCGGCCTTATCGCTAATGAGCGATCTCTACCAGGCAACCTAGCACAAATAAGGAATAAAATATAAAGTAAGGCGAGGCTGGGGTGTACAATCATACAAAGAAAATATAAGGTTAAATATATGTACAACTAAAAATATGAATAATACTCAATACATATATACAAAATAATAGTAGTAATAAAAATAAAATATGTCATCAATTCAGATAGGAAAATAAGTATTATAAATATGAAGATGAATAAAAACATAGTCATAATGGCAACCAAGATTAACAGTTTAAAATTTCTAATCATCATCATTATCAACCGATTGATGCCCACTGCTGGATATAGTAGTATAGTCTTTTGGGAGTTCCAATGCTCACGGTCTTGGGCCGCTTGCTTCCAGCGGCTCCCTCCGACTCTTCTGATGTCGTCTGTCCACCTAGTTGGGGGTCGACCAACGCTACGTTTACAAATAATAATGCATGTACGTAATGCAACACCCTTGTAAGACGCCCCAACCTTTGGAGCGCTGCCATGCGCCGGCGCCGTTACGCAGAGACGAGGGGCTGCCGTATGGGCACGTTCATAATCATCATCAACACGCACCAAAAGTTACAGCTCCCCGCATCCAGACCCATACTGGCTGGGTTGTGTAACGCAACCGTAACCACAATAAAAGTGTACACAGAAAAAAATCCACACAGGGATTCCTCAGAGAATTATTTTGCCACAACCAAAAGTATCCTACATCTATCCGATTCTGCAACTGTGCTATCATTGTGCCCAATTGAATCAATATCGGCTCAGTGGTGAACCCATTAGTAATAAATCAGACACCAATCAATCAAACCGTCACACTCGTAATATAGTTGTTATATCGTATAGCAGTATCAGTGAATTAATTCAAATTCAACCACTTACATAAAAGCAATGATATGAAATTCTTAAATAAACTAATTAAAAGCGGAAACATTTAATTAATTTGATTGAATATTTACAAACAGCCGGTGCCACATCTAACAGATCGGCCGCCATTTGTTTTCGCTCAATCGAACCTATGCAGATCATTAGTCCAATAGATCGTAAATGGCTAATTGTATTTATAACAAATAACAACCCGCCCACAGTCACAGTGCTGGAAATGGCTTCGCTTCAGATAATGTTAAAACTGAATCATTTACTATTCCACTGAGCGACCGCTTAACTGTCTAAGTGTGGCTCGTCGGCGATGTCACTTGTATCGGTAACTCTAGCTCTTCGGATCTCTAGTTTTGTTGTTGGAACGAAGTTCCTTATCGCGCGTTGTGGAAGGGGGTCAGACGGAAAAAATTCTTACGAAAAGTTGTCACGACACTTTTTGTTATTGTAAGCTGTACGGCGTCGCATGTCTCTCTCTCTCTTATAAAAAGCAAGCCAGATATTTTCATTTCTATTTCGCATTGAACAGTGTGTTGTCGAGACGATTATTTTTGTTGAGTGTATACAGGTTTTTTGTAAATAATAAATAAAAAAAATAATAATAATACCAGTACACACCGGTGCCGGTACTCGAGCGCGACGGAGTCCGGCTCTATTGGGACCGGTCCATTATCACGGACAGGACTATTCTCGCGAATAAGCCTGACATCGTGTTGGTGGACCGGGCACAGTCGAGGGTGTTTTTGGTGGACATCACCATCCCATATGACGAAAACCTCGTGAGAGCTGAGACGGAGAAAAAACGTAAGTATCTCGATCTGGCTCACGAGGTTTCCGACATGTGGCATGTGCAGTCTGCTGAAACCATCCCAATCGTAATATCTGCGAATGGGTTGATCCCAGTAAGCCTCGCTCACCATCTGAGGCGACTGGGGTTCCGTGGCAGTTCGCTCGCAGCCAGGATGCAAAAAGCGGTCTTGCTGGACTCGGCTAGGATAGTCCGCCGGTTTCTCAACCTGTCGCCCTGACCCCCGGCCGTTTGGTCTCCCCTGCCGGGGCGTAATCCTCCGCCCGGTGCAAATATGTATTTATGTAATGTGTATGTAAGTTTATTTATTTTTATCTATGTACGTATATTATATCTCTTTTGGCGTTTATATGTATTTATTTTGCACACGGGCGTGAGAGCTAGTATATATAATAATAATGAATCCTGACAGTGTTTCTGCACAAGTTCCGGATATTGCTGATGGAGTACAAAATTGAGCCTACTGATTAAGTTTATATATAACATTATATTTGTTAATAATAAAAAAAAATATTATTATAACTTAAATAAAATAAAATTTTATTACAATTCCTTCACTAATTAATCTAAAGGAACTTCGTTCCATCCGGGTGTCCCTTGACACCTCTCAAGTTATTTTTTTTTCTGTAGAACCGGTTTGACGACCTCCGTGGCGCAGCGCGTTCGCTGTTGCATTTTAAAGACGGAGGTCCTGGGTTCGATTCTCGGCTCGAGTCTGGTCTGGTGGGAGGCTTCGGCCGTGGCCGGTTACCACCCTACCGACAAAGACGTGTCGCCAAGCGATTTAGCGTTCCGACACGATGTCGTGTAGAAACCAATTAGGAGTATGAGTTTACCATACCCCTAACATGTTAGCCCGCTACCATCTTAGACCGCATCATCACTTACCATCAGGTGAGATGCAGTCAAGGGCTAACTTGTGGTGAATAAAAAAAAAGACGGGTTGCACTCCGGGAGTGCCGGCAGAAGTGAAAACTTGATTATTAACGTTGAGCATGTTTGATATTTTGGAATGGTTAGGGAATAATTTTGCACCAATTGCTTTATCAGTATAAAAGTACTATCATTTATGTGGTAGAATACAATATTCATTTATTGCGCTATCGTACACAAACATGACAATTTATATTACATTAAAAATTTAACACTTTTAAACTATTACAATTATTTTACATTAAAAAGTTTATCTCTCCGAAAAATCAACTTTCATCCATAATTTCAACGACTTTTTCACCATCATCATTACCAGAACTATCCATGGATGCGCGTGGCACGCTGTAACATACACGAACATTCGCGCAAGCGCCCTGCGCTGCCTAAACGAAACAGTAGGCCCAGGCATACATTTTCGCCGCGCCGTAGAGAGGGGATAGCTGTCTACTCTCCATCCGTCTTACGCTTTTTCGATCAGGTCACGTGTCCTGACGCGAGTTTAAGATTTTATACCCATTACAGAAAAAGTGCTCAACGCCGCTAAAGAAGTTTTCACTTCAAAAATAAAAAAAAAGAACCGAAGCAGAACTCCGTGTACTGAGTGACTCCCCATTTCTAAACTCTTACGACCCCATTGTTAGCGACCAGTTATAGTCATTGGCAATACGTTTTACGCTAATAAGAGAGTTATAAGACCGCTTAACTCTGTCTGTGAGCCGCAGCATTCATGTTCAATTATTACCTACTACAGGCAGAAGACCTGTTCTTAGACATTTTTTCGGTTGTTTGTCAAGAGGGGCGCTGCTATCGGTTCCTTGCATTCATTATGCGACTGTAACACTTTAAGGGCTTAAGTAAGCCTCGGCCATTAAAGTTGGTCACTTTTGGGTCACAAATGTTGAGCCGTAACAAAGCTTTGAATTAAATGCCTTCACTCACGAGTTACGCACTGATGAAGGGCGGGCCGGCGGCAATTTAATTATTTGTAAAGAACAAGATTGATTCAAAACTTGTTGTAGAATAAAATATTTTATTTAAGTACCAAAACCAAAAGATATTTGTTCCTAAATTTTCCAAGAGCAACTTAGGAAAATTCTCCCCAATTAATAGAATAATTAGTGTATACAATAACTTGACGAACCATGACATCGATATCTTTCACGACACCCTAACTAGTTTTAAGAAAAAATATATCTACATGTATAGTTCATTATATACCTAGTATTTATTTTAAGTCTGTATATTTCATAATTAATTAATTTCATAGTTTTTTTTTTATATTGTTTAACATTAATGTTCTAATAACTGTAATGTACTGTAATGCAAATTTTAACCGGAGAAACTGTAATGCTGTATATACCTGCAATGATAACTGTACTCGGCTTAGACAATCGTTATATCGTAATATTTTTAATGCTAATACAGTGTATCGATTGGTGTATCATGTGAAATAAATAAAATAAAAAAAATGTGACGGTAAATTTTTTTCCAACGCCGATAAAGAAGTTTCACTTCAATAAAAATGTGTGCGTGTGTACACACGTAAGAAGTGAAACTTCTTTATGGCCTTATTTTCATCCCATTTCATTTTCATTTTTGTAATTAATGGCTTATGGTAACTGAAATATGATATATATAGTTTACATTCCACGAAATTTAGTGACCGAGTAAAAACTCCATCAATTGTAGTGCCAGATCTTGTTGTTGACGTTTGAGGACTGTTTTTCATGGATAAATTCAATTTATCTTTCAGAAATTCAACTAGCTTCAAAGATTTTTCCGATGCAAAATTGACATTAAAATCTCCACTTAAAATCATCGGTATTTTTTTCGTCTGAACCAACCGTGGTAGGGGCAAGAAAAAGATGGCGCGTAACGGAAAAATGTGACGCGTAACCGAAAAATGAGACGGTAAATTTTTTTCCAACGCCGATAAAGAAGTTTCACTTCAATAAAATATTAATAAGTAGATACTCCACTCGAATAAATTCGAAAAATCTTTAGCTCTGAAATTAAATGCAAACTTATGACGAGTGGTGTATACCTTATAAGAGTATTCTTAGCAAGACGCTCAGATTTAGCTGCTCCTGATTGTATTTTGGTCGTTCGCTCTACTGGTATGAAATGGGTGAGTGTAAAAATCAAAATGATTGAATTTCTCAGGTCGGCGGGCCCCGTGTCGAATCGCGGTAACCCAACGCCCGAGTTTTAAATCACTTACTTTTTTCAGTGTTTATTGTTTTTGCCACAAAACGGATTTATTGTTAAATGCATATTTGTTCGGTGTTTTATGGTTTTGACACATTAGCACGTTCTCGGGTGCGAGCTTAGTTTTATATATTTTTATTTTGTTATAAATAATTACCTCTCTATTGTGTCCATCTGAACCGAAAAGCCGGTTTTTTTCAGCAATGTCATTCAGCAATTCGGAAGCTATTACTTCGATTAAAAAGAACTTGCACCCCGCGATTTTCTTCCACAAATCTTATTAGAATCATTCCGAGACACGGTTTCTCGCGCCCACCTTCCCGCAACATGGCTACGTGCACTCCTCAGTAGGATATTCGCGTTCGATTCGTCTATTGCAGCACTAAAATGTACTCAAATTGACAGCTATAGTTCCAGGAGTCCGCTCGTAAATATATATTTTTTTTATCCACTACAGGTAAGCCCTTGACGGCAATCTCACCTGATGGTAAGTGATTATGCAATCTTAGATGGTAGCGGGCTAACCTGTTAGGGGCATGGTAAACCCACACTCCTAATTGGTTTCTACGCGACATAGTGCCGGAACGCTAAATCGCTTTGCGACACGTCTTTGTCGGTAGGGTGGTAACTAGCCGCGTCCGAAGCCTTCCACCAGACCAGACTCGCGCCGGGAACCGAACCAAGGACCTCCAACTTTAAAATGCAACAGCGCACGCGCTGCGCCACGGAGGTCGTCAAAAATAGTAGTACAGAATGTATTGTCTACAAGTTTAAACCGAGGTGAAATATATTTCCGACTTTTGCGATGGATAAATTTATTATTAGAAATTCATTTAAAGGTAATTGTATACAATTTTATAACAAATTGCCAAATGAAATTTCTGGGATGTCTCTCAATAAGTTCAAAGTTTATATAAAACGTAAGCTTGTAGAAAAGTCCTACTATAGTGTAAAGGATTACGTAAATGATAAACAAGCATGGGTGTAAAATATTGCTCTAATAAGATAGCTCTTAATATAATTTTAAGTGGCATGTGAGATGGTGATAACAAAAAGAAAATTTACCTGGCTAAGTTTGTTTGCGGGCTTCTTCTTAGACCGGGGCGCGTTTGGAACCCTCATAGCTTTAGTTTTAAGTTTACGAATGTAGTTATCACCATCAAATCACTACTTTGTAAATTATTGACGCGTCAAAAGCGCCTTTTAAAGGACTATTTGAATAAAGATTATTTGAATTGAAATTTGATAAATCTAAGCACCGCTTAAACGGTGGGGAATTTAAGTTCGTTTCAGTCAGACTCGGTGCCTGTCGCTGCGACGCCGGCTCGGGCCAGCAGTACGAGGATCAATGAACCTGTCAATACAAGGTCAGTGCTGCAATTTGATACAAGCGTCAGTCTGTTTCCAAACGCCTCAAACAGCTAGCAAAAACCCGAAAATTTTATTGACTGAGTGGAGCCGCTAGCGACCGCACGTCGTCTAAATGATCTTGTCTCAATGTAACTCCCTAAACTAAACCTAACTAACGGCTGAAAAAGCTAAAGCATGCAAATACAGGGATCTAGGCTCCGAATATGATTTTGTCCCATTCGGTGTCGAGATCCTTGGTCCGTGGGGTCTAAGGCTTTTTAAGGAAATAGCAAAAAGGTTAGTCGACATCACAGGGGACCGAAGAGCTGCCAGCTACCTCGGACAAAAAATTAGTCTAGCAATTCAAAGGGGGAGCGCTGCCAGTATCTTCGGAATCTTGCCTAAAGGGACTCCTTTTAATAATATATTTTAGCTATAATGTTATATATTTATTTATTTTTTAAGATTTTTAGTTTTAGGTTAATCTAAGTTTTATGTAAAATGTTTGATGTATAATAAATAATATAGATATAGATAGAAATAAACAAATATACGACACTAAGTCCCTAAACATGCCAAATCTGTGCCTGCTCGCATATTACTTTGTTTGTTTATGTATTGCGACTGTCAAGTCAGCTTGTTCATCAATCGTCCGAGTAAAGTTGGTCTCTTTACATGCCATTGCTAATGCTAAATGGTAACACACTTGGCTATTTTATTAGCACCGAGGACAAACCTCTTTGGTTTTTTCGGTGCCTTTATTGTACAACTAATTATATTCCTTGTATATTAATAATAAATAAATAAATAAATAATAATAATTTAAGTCAGCCCACGTGTGTCTCCAAGTGGAAGCCTGTAGTAGAATTGAGTTGTCTATATTCCTTAAGAAACATTTTTATGATATTCCAGAGGTATTTTAATCAAGTTTGAAATCCTTGCGAGCCTTTATGGCCGAAGGTTGTACTCACCGGGGGGTGCAGCTGGGCGTGCGCGAACAGCTGCAGGCGGCGCGAGTCCGCGAACCCAGGTCCCGGCAGCTCGCTCATGCCGGATGCGTGGTCGGGGGTCAGGCGCGCGGCCTCGCCCGCTCCAGCCGCGCGGCCCACTGCAACAGAGTGCCACCGTTACTGCTGCACACCTAACACCGATACTGTGCAAATATAATATTGTCCAGGGTTCACTACCGAGATGCGCTGAAAAGCGTGAGTCGACAGACGATCACTAAATTATAATAGCATCATCATCATCATCATCATCAACCCATTACCGGCTCACTACAGAGCACGGGTCTCCTCTCAATATGAGAAGGGTTTGGCCATAGTCCACCACGCTGGCCATGTGCAGATTGGCAGACTTCACACGTCTTTTTGAACATTATGGAGAACTCTCAGGCGTGCAGGTTTCCTCACGATGTTTTCCTTCACCGTTGAAGCAAGTGATATTTTAATTAATTAAAATAGAATAAATAATAGCATCACAAATATATTATACGATGCGATATAAAATGCGATTGCAACAATCCTAACATCAGAAGTAGACTACAAAAAAGAAGAAGTAGTAGAAATTTATTTAAAGGTAGTTTACAATTTTATAACAAATTACCAAATGAAATCTCTGGGATGTCTCTCAATAAGGTCAAAATTTATATTATACGCAAGCTTGTAGAAAAGTCTTACTATCGTGTAAAGGATTATGTAAATGATAAAGAAGCATGGATATGAAATATTGCTCTAAAAAGACAGCTCTTAACATAATTTTGAGTGGCATGTGAGATGGTGAAAACAAAAAGAAAATTTACCTGGCTAAGTTTGTTGTGGGCTTCTTCTTAGACCGGGGCGTTTGGAACCTTCGTAGCTTTAGTTTTAAGTTTACGAATGTAGTTATCACCATCACTACTATGTAAATTATTGACGCGTAAAAAGTGCCTTTTAAAGGATTATTTGTATATAGGGATTATTTGAATTTTGAATTTGAATTTTGAATTTGAATTTTGAATTTGAATTTAGAATTTGAATTTAGAATTTGAATTTTGAATTTGAATTTTGAATTTGAATTTGAATTTTGAATTTGAATTTGAATTTGAATTTTGAATTTGAATTTTGAATTTGAATTTTGAATTTCGAATTTAAATTTTGAATTTGATTTTTGAATTTTGAATTTGAATTTATCTAATCGTTAAAATCCGTCAACCCGCATTTGAGCAGCGTGATAAGTATTCTCTCTGGGAACGCTTTTCCTACGAGAAAGACGAACCAGGCGGTTCGGGATGATTGACAGAGCCCCACATAGACTGGCGGGCGACATCGATCGAGTTAGCCGAAATGTCGACCGATGTCAAGTGGAGTCCAGGCCATGGACGGCTGGGTTATTCCGCTACGTCACCAACCTCGGGTCTCCGTAAATGCAGTGTATGTTTTCCAATTCATCAGCGTGTTAAATTAATTGCATTTAAATATTGGTAAATTTTTCATGTGTGACGTGCTTGATAACATTTACTTAGAGCATTATTTATTTATAAATTTATCTAAAACGGCACCGGTAAATGTAGTGTTGGTCGACCCCCAACAAGGTGGACAGACGACATCAAACGAGTCGCAGGGAGCCGCTGGATACAAGCGGCCCAAGACCGTGGCCATTGGAACTCCCTACAAAAGACCTATGTCCAGCAGTGGACGTCTATCGGTTGAAGTGATGATGATGATGATGATTTATCAAAAGCATAATTACATAAGTGTGAAGCCCTGTCTCCAGTGATAGTTTAAACTGTGTTACAGGAGACAGTGTCTTCCCTAAATCTATTATCCCACCTTTTTGGTGGTGATTGGTCGCCTAAGACGTCAAATCCATATTACTGACGTACATTCGATCACATTTCCGCTCTGTCTACCTGAAATCAGCCTAGCAATAGGTATTGCCTAATAACTACAACAGTAATCAGCTGAATTTGTAAATATTAGAGCGCGTTCAGCATATAATTGAGGTAGATATACTTATTACAAACTTTTAATGAATGAATTTCGTAATATTGCTTTCACAGAGTTTAATATTTTAATATTTGTTAGAGTTCTTTGGCAAGAATCATCATCATGATCAATCCATTACCGGCTCACTACAGAGCACGGGTCTCCTCTTAATATGAGAAGGGTTTGGCCATAGTCCACCACGCTGGCCATGTGCGGATTGGCAGACTTCACACGCTTTTGAGAACATTATGGGGAATTCTCAGGCATGCAGGTTTCCTCACGATGTTTTCCTTCACCGTTGAAGCAAGTGATATTTTGATTGCTTAAAAATGCACATAACTCCGAAAAGTTAGAGGTGCGTGCCCGGATTCGAACCGCCGACCTCTGATTAGGAGGCTGACGCCCTAACCACTGGGCTATAACCGCTGTCATCACCAATTAACTCCACAGAATAATACGGATTGAGGCCGCACAAGTCAGAAACCTCAGAACATCGCGAAGAACTCTGAGTCATTCAGGTTTTCTCACCGTGTTTTAGTTCACCATTAAATCAAGTAATATATGATTGCCTGAAACGCGTATAACCACGTGTTCAAAAAGTCATGAGCTATTTCGAACTCAACGGATTAAATACTTAAAATCTGGTAGCTTTTTTTAACAATGTACGAACTATGCCTGCACTAGGGGTCTCTGGACGAGGCTTCAAAGTTCCTAATTCAATATAGGTGGGTAGGTATTAGATAAGATATTATTTGGCTAAAGCAATGCTTGCCACAGCTTTCAAAATGATCTCTTAGCGGAGCGACTCGTTGTGCGGCACGAGTAGTTCAAATGCTCGACATAATGCGCGTACCGGCCTCATAAATCTGCACGATAATCTACAACAGTACAACGTTTTCAGAAAATCGCAAGGAGACGCATCGCGGGGGTTGTGTAAGCCAGAGAAAATGCATCGTCAGCAACTACGACCAATTGAAATATAGTAAGAAGTAATGCTAATGTTTAAAAAAATTAAAATATCACTTGCTTCAACGGTGAAGGAAAACATCGTGAAGAAACCTGCACGCCTGAGAGTTCTCCATAATGTTCTCAAAGGCGTGTGAAGTCTGCCAATCCGCACATGGCCAGCGTGGTGGACTATGGCCAAACCCTTCTCGTATTGAGAGGAGACCCGTGCTCTGTAGTGATCCGGTAATGGGTTGTTCATGATGATGATGATGAATGCTAATGAGTCATGTAATGGAGAATCGACAAAGACAATCGTTATTTTAAAAAATCGCGCCCTGCCACGCCCTGTGACGGGTAGTACTGCCGTAGAACGCCCGCTGCAACCTACGCATTATGTTATTCAAATCGCATCTCGAAAGTAAACGTTTATATAAATTTATTTTCTTGTAAATCTAGTTTTTATTAAATGCCGAATTATAAACTTGGAGGTCTTGGGTTCCCGGCTCGAGTCTGGTGTGGTGGGAAGCTTCGGCCGTGGTTAGTTACCACCCTACCGACAAAGACGTTTCGCCAAGCGGTTATAGCGTTCCGGCATGATGTCGCGTAGAAACCATACCCCTAACAAGTTTGGCCCGCTACCATCTTAGACTGCATTACCAATTACCATCATGTGTGACTGCTGTCAAGAGTTTACTTGTAGTGTATAAAAAAAATTATGATTTAGAGTTTATTTTTTGATGGTATAACACGCCTCGTAAAGTTATTTTTTTATATGCATAGCGAGCAAACGAGCAGGCGAGTCACCTGATGGTAAGTGATTACCGCCGTCCATGGACATTTGCAGCACCAGAGGAACCGCCAATGCGTTGCTGGCTCTTGAGCAATTTGTTAATCCGCCCTTTGAAGATCCCCATATTATAACCATTAGGGAGCACAGAAGATGGAAGCTTGGAAGGATGGTGTTATCTTAAATAGCTGATTACACAACACAGCTGACCAGTCCCTGGTACATTTTATAAGGTACTATTACCCGATAACAGTTTTTTGTACAAGTTCCTGTACAAGTTTTCCTTTTTAAACTTTTTTATGTAGTAGGAGTAGTAGTAGTACATCCAAAACGGCCATTGGGCTGGCAGAAACATTTACAAATGTTACGAACGATGGGCGGAATCGAATAACAAATATATTTTTGCAAGACTTCCCGCCGCGTGCGACAGATGAGAAAAAAGAATCACCAATTTACGTGAGGCTTAAAAATTGTGTAATTGCCAGCGTGATTCATATGTTGTATAACCTTTTTTTATTTTTTTCGTGGGTGTTATCCTCATAGCTACCTCTGCGTCACGGGCAGGCACAAAGGTTATGTCAGACTCAGAAGGTTAGTTCCTACTCACCGCGGAAAAGCTTTCGCATACAACCGCAACTCCACCAGCGGGTGTCTCCCTATATCATCATCATCATCATGATCAACCCATTACCGGCTCACTACAGAGCACGGGTCTCCTCTCAATATGAGAAGGGTTCGGCCATAGTCCACCACGCTGGCCATGTGCGGATTGGCAGACTTCACACGCCTTTGAGAATATTATGGAGAACTCTCAGGCGTGCAGGTTTCCTCACGGTGTTTTCCTTCACCGTTGAAGCAAGTGATATTTTAATTATTTAAAAACTCACATAACTTCGAAAAGTTAGAGGTGCGTGCCCGGATTCGAACCGCCGACCTCTGATTGAGAGGCTGGCGCCCTAACCACTAGGCTATCACAGCTTACTCCCTATATATTCCTATTTATTCCTATTTATTATATTATTTATCTGGTGGGAGGCTTCGGCCGTGGCTAGTTACCACCCTACCGACAAAAACGTGTCGCCAAGCGATATAGCCTTCCGGCACGATGTCGTTTAGAAACCAATGAGGAGTATGTGTTTACCATACCCCTAACAGGTTAGCCCGCTACCATCTTAGACTGCATCATCACTTAACACCAGGTGAGATTGCCGTCAAGGGTTAACTTGTAGTATAGTAAAAACATATATATATACTTAGGTCTCTGTGCTATGACGGACGGACGGATCTACGGAAACCTACTCGTAAAATACTAATTATTTTCCCAGCGGAAAATTAATAATTTATTTTTGAGCACAGCACCACCGAGCCGCACCCTTGGGTCACGTTTTGATGTCATCCATTAATTTTAAAATTAGTAAGTATCAATAATTTATTTATTTAAAAGTACGTAGTTTTAGATTAATCCTTCATTAACGCGTTTAAGCATAAATAGGTACAAACATATAAATCATTCAGCAATGTAATATTAGTGCCTACGCCAGCACGTTTCTGCCACAAATTTTTGTGTGACGCGAATTCAGCTATTAGAAAATGTTTCTGCGTGTTTGAAAATAATAGCCTAGTGCTCTGCACTTGGGGGCACACATTCGATGTTGTAATCAAACGGAAATATAGTTTAGAGGCGATGTTACGTTATGTTACGTTGCCTATATCTTGTAAAAATTTTACAACTTGTTTTACTCTAACTTTAAAGTAATCTTAAATTCAATATTCAGCTTTCGTATATGAATTGCGGAGTTACCGTTTACTTTGAAATTATCACAAAACGTTGCATTTGCGTGATTCAATTTAAATTCAAATTACTTATATTACAAGTTTTGCCCTTATAATAAAGTGTAGGTATACTTTTATATTATAGTTCCAACGAGAACTAGAAATTATATGCACTCCTAATATCAGACTGAGACACAACGATGCTTGGCCCAGTTTTCTACTCGTAAAATAAAACTTATAGTATAAACATAGTCATTGCATCGCAAATCATAATTTAAGAAGTCTGTAGAGCAAAAAACTTTTTCAAGTATGTAACTGAAAACTCCGAAAAAGTCAGCTAGCATACATCTTTTGGACACTACGCTTAAAACCGTATTTTAGTGTTAATAAGAAAAACCAGGGCAAACTGTACTACAATAAAAACAAAGTACATATCCTCCAATACAGAACAACAGAGCGATCACTTTAACACATATTTACGGTGCAGTAAAGCGGCCACGCGCGAACTTAAAGTTTGAATCCTGTAAAACTCAAATTTCAGCACAACTTACCCACTTCGTAAGAGACCACGTCGCTGGGAAATCCTAGAGCGTTCAAGAAATCCACGTTTAAACGATACGAAATGTTGTATTGATCACTGAATAACACAAAAAGTCCGAGTGTGCACTTTCAAAGTTTGTCGGCGTGTCGAGAGCGAGCTGCGGCGCGAGTGACGTGCGGCCGCGGAGAGCGCCGGCCGAGGAAAGCGCGTCGGCGGGCCCGCGCGCGCCGAGCCGGCTGCTGCCCGCAGCCCCGTAGGCCGGCGGGGAGCTCGGAGGCGTGCACCAACTCGCTGTGACGTTCTATGAAAAAAAAACACGCAACACGTACCTGCACTAATGCCGACACTACGAGGCAATTGCACGTTGGAGGACGTTTTCTTGGAAATCTTGCGTTTTCATCGTTAAGGAAAACGTAATCGTGCACTGAGCTCGAGTGGGGAAAGGCGGGGTGTCATTGGTTGAGCTAATGCGTCGGACGCCAATGGCGGCGAAAGGTGGAGTCGCGTTGCATCGCCTCGAAATTTGGCAAGACGAGTTGCCTCCCTCGGTTCTGACGCGAGACGTGCCGCAAGGTTGTCGGCGCCCTCGCACCCAGGTGGACGCCGCCGTCGGCGAGCCGGACTTCGACCTGGTTTCAGCTCTTTTCGTTCAAATACGCTTTCCAACCGCTGCAGAGCTTCCAAACGCGCGCTGGTCTAGGAAGAAGTCCGCGACAAACTCAGCTGTCATTTTTCCCGTCTAGGTCTACGTTAAAGTTTCACTTCGGTCCGGTATTTTGTAGGATGTGGCATTAAGAAATATGTTCTTATGAAGAATTCTAAAGCAAACTTTGTAGCACATTCATATGTAAGTATTCAGGTTGTCTAAGTATGTTACGTATAAGTTATTAACTGTGTGACAGACTCAGTGGCTTGCCACCTGACACTTAAGATACTAATAAATAAAAAGTAGACTACTAGGCGATGGTGTGACTAACTCTTTGCACCTGAGATTTTAATGACGAGGGACAAAGCGCATCAAAAGTGAAAATAGCCGGCTCTCAATTGAAAAATACTCCTTTGTATGAGATTAGAGATGATATTAAAAAAAGGAATCGAATTGAGTCACCTATATTGTTTTTTAGGACTGATCTGGCCCGTGCTGTCATCGTTCTGCACCACCTTGAAACTCTGAATGTCTCGATTTCTCCCTGCGGTTATTACGCGGCGTCCATCTTTGCAGCGCGGAAACGGTTATCCGCCGCAGCGGCCCAGCCCCGGACTTGTGTCGACGTGGCACATTGAACTGAGCGAGGTCTGGCGAACAGCATTTGAAGTCAACAATTAAACAAATGATAAAATCGTGGACACTTAGTTTGATTATTAATTTCACTTTTTTTTTTATCCACTACAAGTTAGCCCTTGACGGCAATCTCACCTGATGGTAAGTGATGATGCAGTCTAGGATGGTAGCAGGCTAACCTGTTAGGGGCATGGTAAACCCACACTCCTAATTGGTTTCTACGCGACATCGCGCCGGAACGCTAAATCGCTTGGCGACACGTCTTTGTTGGTAGGGTGGTAACTAGCCACGGCTGAAGCCTCCCACCAGACCAGACTCGAGCCGGGAATCGAACCCAGGACCTCCAACTTTAAAATGCAACAGCGCACGCGCTGCGCCACGGAGGTCATCAAAAACTTATTTAAGTTTCATTTAAATCAAATCAATGAATTTTTGTGTAACTATTGTTGCAACTCGGCAAAACGCGCGGTGGCGGCGAGCTGACCTTTATATTGCATGCTCACGTGGTAGGTATATATTCAATTATTTCTGTCAAGTCAAACTCCTGACGCCCTCGAATACCTGAAACCTAAATTCAAGCATTTAAAGAAATTGGGCCGTGTGCTCCCAGTGTTGCGTTATACGACTAACACTAGCAACTTATTTCTTATTTCAGTTTTCGGGCTCAGCTGTTCGCGTCTGGTAGCGCAATCACGAGTATATTAAACCCACATCCCTTATTGCCTCCCTTGGTTCTGACGTCAGACGTGCCCAAGGTTGCCGCCCAGGTGGACGCCGTAGTTTCCAGGAGGCATCTAACCGGAACGTGACTTCCGACCTCCGTGGCGCAGCGCGCGCGCTGTCGCATTTTAAAGTTGGAGGTCCCGGGTTCGATTCCCGGCTCGAGTCTGGTCTGGTGGGAGGCTACGGCCGTGGCTAGTTACCACCCTACCGACAAAGACGTGTCGCCAAGCGATTTAGCGTTCCGGCACGATGTCGCGTAGAAACCAATTAGGGGCGTGAGTACATATCATAGTCCTAACAGGTCAGCCCGCTACCATCCTAGACAGCATCATCACTTATCACCAGGTGAGATAGCAGTCAAGGGCTAACTTGTAGTGTGTAAAAAAAAAAAAAACGTTAAATCGCTTGGCGGCACATCTGTGTGGGCCGTAATCGTGGCCCACAGTGGCTGCCTCTCAGCTCTGTGGTCATGCAGTAGGACGATTTTTTCTGCAGACACGGTTCCTGGTTGCTGCTGCGGAGCTACAAACATACTATTTTTATCTGAAGAATAAGCGCTGTTTCGATTAGATTAAAATTCCAATGGTCCAGGTTTATTATAAACAAATAAAAATAAAAAAAAGCCTTTTATTTTTCCTTTAAAACATAAACTAAAACATAATTACAATTCTTAAATCTTAATACTAACTTATTACTAAATAAATATAAATATGTAAGTATAACATAAAAAGATTAGTGTTGTAATCAATTATTGGAAAACCCCTCGCGAGTCAAGGCCTCCCAAAGAGATATCCATCGCTGCCTGTCTCTAGCCACCACCAGCCAATTTTGGTCCAGGTTTATTAAGTAGGTGTAGGTGTCAGGCATTATTATCCAAGAGTCCTGCGTCTATGTCTAAGATACGTGATATTTCGGTTCAAAATTTTAGTTTATATTAGTTTTTTATATTAGCATTTAATTTATTTTTTTTTTTTTTATCCACTACAAGTTAGCCCTTGACGGCAATCTCACCTTATGGTAAGTGATGATGCAGTCTGAGATGGTAGCGGGCTAACCTGTTAGTGGTATGGTAAACCCACACTCCTAATTGGTTTCTACACGACATACGGAACGCTAAATCGCTTGGCGACACGTCTTTATCGGTAGGGTGGTAACTAGCCACGGCCGCAGCCTCCCACCAGACCAGACTCGAGCCGGGAATCGAACCCAGGACCTCTAACTTTATAAAGCGACAGCGCGCGCGCTGCGCCACGGAGGTCGTAAAAATTTGGTCAATTATTAAAAACCAACGCAGAAAAATAAACAAACTAAAACACATTAGCAGTATCTTCATGATCACACGCCGCGGCAGTGGCATATATAGCATTAGTTTGGATGGCACACCTAAACAAACCTGCTGACACGTGAGTACTGCCTGGCCTGCCTCACTGCCCAATATTTGGGATACCAGCAGCTTTACGAAACGTCAACCGCTGAACATAGATCATCATCATCATCATGGTCAACCCATTACCGGCTCACTACAGAGCTCGGGTCTCCTCTCAATATGAGAAGGGTTTTGGCCATAGTCCACCACGCTAGCCATGTGCGGATTGGCAGACTTCACACGCCGTTGAGAACATTATGGATAACCCTCAGGCGTGTAGGTTTCCTCACGATATTTTCCTTCACCGTTGAAGCAAGTGATATTTTAGTTTTTTAAAAACGCACATTACTCCAAAAAGTTAGAGGTTAGAGGCCCGGATTCGAACCGCCGACCTCTGATTAGGAGGCTGACACCCTAACCACTAGGCTATCACCGCTTCCGAACATTGAACATAGATACCAAAAGATAAAGCTGTATATATGGATTTTGACGACCTCCGTGACGCAGCGCGTGCGCTATCGCATTATTAAGTTGGAGGTTCTGGGTTCGATTCCCGGCTCGCCTGTCTAGTGGGCGGCTTCGGCCGTGGCTAGTTGTGATGTCGTGTAGGAACCAATGAGGAGTATGGGTTTACCATACCCCTAACAGGTTAGCCCGCTATCATCCTAGACCGCGTTATCACTTACCATCAGGTGAGATTGCAGTCAAAGGCTAACATGTGGTGTATAAAAATATATAATATGAAGCACGTCCCCAACTACGATGCGAATGTTACACTGGTATCCAATATTGCCACTGTTACTTACCATACCCCTAACAGGTTAGCCCGCTACCATCTTAGACCGCATCATCACTTACCATCAGGTGTGATTACCGTCAAGGGCTAACATGTGGTGTATAAAAATATATAATATGAAGCACGTCCCCAACTACGATGCGAATGTTTCACTATTGCCAAATTGTATCCAATATTTCCTCTGTTACTGCGATTCGTAGCGTGATGCCCCATTCTGGCTGGATTGCGGTCGAGTGCACAAGTGTTGCCGTGACCCAGCCACCAGGCGACGCGAAGGAGCATCGCTGTGTTTTAGTGGGTATTCTGGTCGCCAGTCTGCCCGCCGGGGAGTCCCACATACTCCGTCCGAAGCGGCGCAGTCTTGCTTGCGTCGCTTCCGGAGGGGATGCGTAACCGCATTTAAAAAAAAAAAAGCGTGATGTCCCATCATCTCCTATGATTAAGGACATCCCAGGAATGAAACTCGTTGATTTTTATAATAGAACAGTCAACAGAACATGTAGGTATTATTACACCATTCGATCGTTGCTAAATAATAGCAATTTAACGAAAGTAATGATATACGGCGAACTTAAGGTTTAGGGATTAATATTTTAAAGTAACGTTTTTGATAATCCCACTATGTACATTACCGGTACCTCATTAGAAATAATACATAAAATTTATTTTGAAAATTTATCCGTAAAGTAACAGTATTTACCTTCGCGGATAAAAGCCTTGGCCTTCGAAAAAAGAAAAATGTTTTTGTGTTTGAATTGAATTGAGATTTGAAGATGGGTTTCACCGATGATGAACCATCACACACATTACACATATAAGTATCTATAGTCAATGGAAGAAAAGCCCTTCGCGATGTACTGTACCGGAACAATTAGCCTCAACGTTTTTTATTGTTACCCCGCTGTTCAGCGTCTTCAAAAAAATGTTACTTCTTCAAAACCATACTTCTAGGGTAAAAATTATTCCACCCACAATGCAACTGTAAACATTCAAGTATCTTAAACTAAGACGTGTTCTTAAATAAAGTCGCTGATCTGGAAGGGAGAGCTGTCCTTGGCTTGCATCGGTCCTGATGTGGAGACGCATAGATTACGAAGAGTTCATGCACTGTATCTATCCTTGCGAAAGCAGATAGTGCATATTCACGCTGGAGAACGGACCATCGATGTTCAACGCAAAGTTCCAAGCTTGGGAACGCATGTAAATACTACTGGGTGGCAGTGTCCATCACTAATCTGACCTCCCAATTAGTTTCGAGGCCCTATTACATCTGGACACCCATCACCGACACTAAAATAAAAAATAAAATAAATCTCTGGCGTCTTCATCCAATCCAGTTTTTTTTTTATTTGGAAATTGAAGTTCGTTTAAACGGAATTGGCAAATCTGTAGATCATCGGTATCCTTGGAATATGTACTAACTAACCGGCTATATGGTCTTGCGAAGTTTTTTGTAGATATTGAAATGTTCTACTGTACCTGTAACTGTACTGTAAAACAATTTTTTGTTCCATCATAAATAGTTTCCGCAAGCAAATAAAATATAATGGATTGTTATATAACTATAGACAACAAGAAGGCTTTATTTAAAACATATTAAGATCAGAATAATATTGATATTCTATTATTTAATAATAGAATAAGATCAGAATAATATTGATATTCTATTATTTAATAATAGAATATCAATATTATTCTGATCTTAATAATCAGTAAAAACAAATAATCCTATAAAATTTGCAGGATAAAATTTTGAAGGGCAAAATGCAAAAAATTAAGTGGAGTAGGTATTTTATTAAAAAACACATTTAAACATAAACAATTTTAACAAAATTATAGCTAATTATTTGGATACAAATTTTGGTAGTGTCCACGCCGTGTGTTTTCTGTCCACCTGGAAATAAAAATAATAAATCTATTATCCTAGAATGACTATGTTATTGCTGACTTGTCAAAGCCTTGTAAAGTATCAGGGGATGTTAATGCACATCACATACCTTTGAATGTCATTGACAAATTCAAGAGACAAACATTGTTGGAAATTTTTGACAAACAGGGCCTATTAAACACAGGTTTGTCTACTAATGTATAAAGGGTTAAATGCTTGACTATTGGTGTCACAGGGGCATTGTATAATAATAATAATAAATTAATTCGTTTGCTATAAAACATGGGTACAGGATAACAGATGTAGTTATAAGATACATGTATGGAACCTGTTTTGCCTTTATAGGCGTGCAAAATATTTGAATTCACACACTAGCCCTGTAGTTGCTATGTAAATGGTAAGTGATTATTTGTTGGATAGTTACTAAGTTAATTCCATCCAAATATTTCGTTAAGGAAAAAGTAGAGAAATTTTTATTTCATAAAGGCAATTGGATTCAATTAAAGTGTTCCAGAGAATTGGAACATTTATGTAAAATGCCTATTTCTAGCCAGATAAATAACCATCTGATTACAATAATTCATATAGACCAATAACACTAGCTGTGATAGCCTAGTGGTTAGGACATCTTTTAATCAGAGGTTGGGGGTTCGATCTTGGGCATGCACCTCTAACTTTTTGAAGTTATGTGCGTTTTTAAGCAATTAAAATATCACTTGCTTTAACGTGATGAGAACCAGCATGCCTGAGAGTTCTCCGTAATGTTCTCATGTTCAAGGCATGTGAAGTCTGCACATGGCCAGCGTGGTGGACTATGGCCAAACCCTTCTCATATTGAGAGGAGATCTGTGCTCTATAGTGAGCCGGCAATGGGTTGATCATGATGATGATGAATATCATTAATATCATGCATAGGTAAATTATTTGAATGCTAAAAGTGGAAAAAGATTACTTTACCAAAAAATAAATATACTTACAAAAAATAAACTATTATGATATTTTCAATATGGTTTCTGGTTTTATTTACTAAAGATTACATTAGTAAAATAGCATTATCGTTTATTATTCTAGGGTTCAGATACCATAATAATAACCTTTTTGTATAAAAGTATAGTTAGAAGTCATTTAATTACAGTTATAGTATAACCTCACATATATGCAAACAAATCCATCAATACTTAAAAAACTGGATGTTATTCCATTAGGTTTTAAGTATCATTAGGTATGTAAAGGCTCTGGAAATTGAGAAAAATAAAGAAAAGTTTTACGACATAACTCTGCCTTTCGATAACAGATGGCGCTAGACATTATGATTATCAAGTCTAAAGTATAAACAATTGGTTTTCTTCTATTGGACGTCATCTAGGCGAGCGTTGCTATAAAGCTTTCTGTTACTTTTTCTTATCTTACTTGAAAGTTAATTTAGACTTAATATGCCACACTTAAGGATATGCCACAGACACCTCATCTTAATATCTGTTTATTGTAGTGCAAAACAGATGAATCCTTTATGAACAGCAATGGTTTAGCAGGTGCTAAACGAGACAGCTAATCCGTATAGAATATCCATGTTCGTTAGAAATTGAACACAACAATCACACAACGAAAATGTAAACAACACGGGATCGTGGAACGATTGACAATGACAAATGACAGCAGTGAGCAATCAGATCGTACGATGTTATGTTCCTAGTTACGCAGTGTTTATTTAAAAAAATGAGTTGTTCCACACTATAATTACGTATATTACGTAAAGGATACATTTCTTTTAACATTCACTTGATTAAAAATACTTCGCTCATATTATTTTAAAATTATAAAAAATAGTTATCTTTTCTGTTTAATGTTACTAACAGAAGATTATTATTTATATTTAAAACGGAAAATCAACATGGTGTAGTCTTCAAGATATAAGTACTCCTACCTTCTACGAACCTTGGAATATTTTGGACACTTTGCTCGCAGAAACCCAGACAGCTTGGAAAAACTGTTGATAATGAGCAAAGTGGAAGGGAAGAAGAGATTGTAGACCTATGCATTGGGCTGACTAAATCAGCACCACTCTCGCCGCACCGGTCTACACTGCTCTACACCATGCCGCAGATAGCAAAATAATCCGTGGCAAAGATCACGATCATCAGCAGTCAGGTAAACAACGCATGGAGCCTTCTCCATGGGGGCTTTTTAAGACTCAATTTAAAATAATGTAGCTCATATAAATTATATTCTGACCGTTGCGTATTAACTGCTGAAAGCATCGCCATATTAAAGACATGTAAATAACTATATCTTGATAAATATTTTAGTATCGTATATCAATATCGTTCAAATTAAAAAAGTTAAAGCGAAGGGGAATTAATGTATAATTTCTTTGAGTACCCTCCCACAAAGCATATTATAAGAGGCAATGAAGTGGATTCCGCTACAAGGTAATTTCTATAAAGATGGTTCAAGTAACATTAGTGTTATTTGTGGATTTGTATAATTTACTAAAAATGAGACTAAAACAATTGTGGACTGAAGTGTGCAGTGAACTCATAGAAATAAAGCAAAATTGTTTGTTTAACAAAAAAAAAAAACTGTTGTTATATACCTTGGTATTTCTAGAAAAGGTGAATCTAAAAAGTTTATATCTGAAATCAATAGATTGAAATTCACTAATTACTGAATGTAATTATTGTGAAAATGAGGAGGCTAACTCGAATATATAGTATATACCAAAAGCTGAACGATTATATTGTATTTAATTGTTCAGCTTTTGGTATACAAAGTTTATTTTTAGTTAGTGAAATAGATAGGATTAATCAAAATAATAAAATTTAAAACGTAGGTTCTCCGCCAATTTGAAGACTTGTTACATAATACAATATATTTTAAGCCTATTCTTATTTTCATTTGTAATACTCTAGAAACATTGTAAGAGTTTAAGATTTTTATTAATAGAAGTTTCATGGTAATGACGAGAAATGTAAATTGTTATAATTATTTTTAAGCTGTTTTGTACTCATTAGTCCTGGATTCAAGTACTCTATGGCTTTCATAGAGTATTTGAATCCAGGGCTGTAAAATAAATTAAAAAAAAAAGAGATGAGTTAGGTAGGCCCGTAGGCCATAGCCGGTCATGAATCTAGAGCCGTAAAATAAATTTAAAAAAAGGATGTTCAGTAATCAGTTTTAGAGTTTTAGTTGTATGTAACTGATGTACTTAAGTTAAAAAATTATTTAGCTTTAATGTTTTGCGGCTCATTTGCTACTTATTATGAACTTAAGTTTGTGCATAGATAATACACTAAAAGCATTCGTTGATTGTAAATTACAACAGTGATAAATTTGTATTTAATTATAAAAGTTAACTTTGTCAAGGTAAGTAGTAGTTAAGTATAACTTTTTTTTATTGTAATTTACCGAGGGAAGCGAGTTTTTGACTAATTTAGCACTTGTTCCTCCTTTTGTCCGAACCATACAATTTTAATACTCTAAACTCTAGTGTTAATAAGTCCAAGTAAGTTACATGTTTCCAACTTGAAGAAATAAGAAGGCATGGACAAATAGGGATAAATATTTTACATAACATAAAAAATCAATTCGAAAAATGTATTATTCGTAAAAAATAGTATACAAAACAATTTTTTTAATATTATCAAAGTTAAAGTTAATAGCGGTAATTTATGTGGGCCAATTAAATAAATACTTCACCTCATTGACTGAAATTTTTGACAATTATATTCATCCAGTTCTTAAACGAAAGATACAATCAACTAATATAAATATGGAATTACATGTAATTTCCTTGCCCTATTTTCAATCTCCAAAATACATTATTACAATTTTGTTTTGGACAAACAACCCTTTGTCAACAAGCTTCTTCGCCAGTAAAGAGGTCCCCTCTATCTTACATCATCCAGACATGCACCCATGGCCTAGAAGATGTACGGACAACTCACTGACTTCCCCCTCATGCCGAAAGTTGCCAAACCCAAGGTTTAGCCTCACATGAGGCCCTTATGCAGACATTCCTTTAGATGCTTCGAACCATAAGGCTTCTTCTGGTAGAGCTTCAATCAATCAATCATAATCTTTATTCAAATAATACTAAGGTACTTTTGACACATCAATAATTTACATGGTAGTCAGTTGATGGTGATAACTACATTAGTAAACTTAAAACTAAAGCTATGAGGGTGCCAAAAGCGTCCTGGTCTAAGAAGAAGCCCACAACAAATTTAGCCAGGTAAATTTTTGTTTTTATAACACCATCTCACATGCCACTTAAAATGTATAAGTTCTACTTTAATAGAGCAATATTTCATACCCAAGCTAGTTTTGTATGTACATAATCCTTGACACTATAATAGGACTTTTCTACAAGCTTAGGTTTTATATAAACTTTGAACTAATTGAGAGACATTGCAGAAATTTCATTTGGTAATTTGTTCTAAAATTGTATACTGTATATTTTGAATGAACTAATTTTATGGAGCCTAGAACATGCAACACAACTTTATTATTATTTCTAATGTTTTACACATTGATTATTGAATTTTATTATAATCCTATGGACATACATTAAATTTTCAAATATGTAATGGCCATGCAATGTCATTATTTTGACTTGCATATATATAATATATCCAAACAATCAGTTATCCTTTTAAGTTATTACAACCACTCCCCTCATAATCACAAGTGTAATTTTTTTGTTACCCAAAATAAATATCTGCTACTCAAAACAATTATTAAAGCAAAACTTTGCACAAATTACTATTCAATCCTGACACACAAGATGGTGGGCATTTGCCATAACGACAATTATTAATTTGAAGAAATCTAATGCAATATCTTTAGATGGGGTATGATTGCCATGAATGCAATCTCGGGGTGGAGAGATTCTTCTATCCAAATACCTACAACCAGCAGTGAACATCCAATTAGTTGATAATATGATCTCTGGATCAACCAGAAATTAACAACCTAAGTAGAGTCTTAGAGACTGAAACTTAAGTAACTTAGGTATGTTTCTCCCATAAGGCCTGGAATTAGGATTTTCAGGTTAATCCAAACTGGATTGAACGAAAACCTGTATAACCAATTTGTGACTCTAATTTTACTTTTATGTATGAAAACTTAATGCCACCATAACTTTGGTGGCTTAAATTTTTGATTCCTATCACTCTTTGAAATATAATATATATAAGATACGTTGTGTGTTTGAAGAAACCATTTGATTGGTTCCCCTCATCTTTTGCCATCAGACCTTGTAGCATCATAAAGGTTGGCACCATTATGTGGTTGATATACTATGGACACATACATACAAAGCGTTTTTGTTTTCTGGGTTTCTGGGCTTTCGTTTGCGTGCCTAATTCACAATACAAATGTTCGTTCTTTCTTTGGGACATGTCAATGTCAAAGAAACATATTTGTTTGCAGCCCATGACCTCCGTGACAGCTCTAGTTTACCACACAATTACATTGGTTAACCTAGTTGAACTGCCTTACAAACTTTCCATTAACTGATGCTCTCTCAGAGCGTAAGGCGAATTAATAAAGATCGGCTTGGCAACAATCATTCTGAGAATTATTTTGAACCGTACCCAGTATTATAATTGGTTGACTACGAATGATTCGTAATGATTTGACGACCTCCGTGGCGCAGCGCGTGCGCTGTTGCATTTTAAAGTCGGAGGTCCTGGGTTCGATTCCCGGCTCGAGTCTGGTCTGGTGGGAGGCTTCCGCCGTGGCTGGTTACCACCCTACCAACAAAGACGTGTCACCAAGCGATTTAGCGTTCCGGCACGATGTCGTGTAGAAACCGATTAGGAGTATGAGTTTACCATACCCCTAACAGGTTAGCCCGCTGCCATCTTAGACCGCATCATCACTTACCATCAGGTGAGATGCAGTCAAGGGCTAACTTGTGGTGAATAAAAAAAAAAAAGATTTTTTTTTATGAATATTGTATGTGCGAAAGTATGTTTGCTAGACATTGCTCATCATTCCCGATGCAACAACGCAGTGGATTGGCGTGAGCTAGTTAATACCCAGGAAAAAATTACGGTTACCCTAATCGTCTAGCTATTAAAATTTAAAAACCACAATGCAAAAAAGAATATTATTTAAGTCAAAAACAATAACTATCGTTGAGCCATTAAAATCCATTTAGTAACACTGATAAATTATACATTTTGATGAATAGCACGCTAAACTTTGCTAACTTGAAATAACGCTGTATTGTCGCATAGGGATACTGCTCGAGTAAGTTATATTAATTAACCTGCATTTTTATTACTATAAAACTTTTCATATCAAGTTTATTTATTTATTTATTAGGAAGCAAACGTGCATACAATTATCTTAATTTAAGGACACATTCTACAATTCTCTTGTAATGTTGTACACTCCACTTATAGGCTAACTTAGCATGCGTAATATGAGACATTATTTGTTAAAAAAAAAACTTACTTGAAAATGGTAAAAAAATAGCTACAATATGAACACAAAAGTTAACTTAGCATTACATAAAAACGCATTGTAATGATCTAGAAATACTTCATTGCTGTAAATATAATTGAATATTGTACAAATTGAATCCAAGCACGACCTAATATCTGCTATTTATTTTAAAGAGTGTACTCTTATGCTTAATATTCCACAATCTCGCATAGTTATATAGCATACATGGGTGTTATGACCTAACATCCATGTATACTTTATGTAACACGTATGTTTGAACGTTAACTAAAAACATGCGGCTAACAACCCTGCCGCAGCTGAAAAATTACTTGATCTGAAAATGGTTAACGTTACGATTTTATCAAAACAAGTATAAGAATCACTGCTAGGAAAAACTGCACCCACACATCAGTACTGTTTATAGCAACGCTATTTCTGAGTGCTTTTGCTATGGATAGGAAACAAGTTACTTGGTATCAAGAAAATCTTATAATTTTGTTAGTTTGTCACTATTTAGCTCAGCAACTCTCGCAATTAAAGTCATTAAGGAAGTAGAGAATAACAGTATAATATTATCATTCTATCAACTAATCAGTTTGTTGTCAGTGTGTTGTTAGTTTATTTCAGAAGCATCTTTCTGTAATCTGTACACTATATTATAGAAATCTTATTTCTTTTGCAGAATCAATGTTTCCTTCAAAGATGAACGTCAACAAAAAGCTACTGCCCATAAAAGGACATTTTTTCTTATTCAACGCAGGTTAGTAAACCAATGTTTAATATTGCAATGTTTCAGCCAAAGTTTATTAGATACAAAAAATATTGTAAACTCTTAATACATATATAAGTAAATGTAATTGTAAAAAATATTTTATTATTAATTATTGAAACCAATATCTAGTGTAACAAGCCCAACTAAATTGTATCAAAAAATCTGATAAACTTTTTTTTTTTTTATCCACTACAAGTTAGCCCTTGACGGCAATCTCATCTGATGGTAAGTGATGATGCAGTCTAAGATGGTAGCGGGCTAACCTGTTAGGGGTATGGTAAAGCCATACTCCTAATTGGTTTCTACACGACATCGTGCCGGAACGCTTAATCGCTTGGCGACACGCCTTTGTCGGTAGGGTGGTAACTAGCCACGGCCGCAGCCTCCCACCAGACCAGACTCGAGCCGGGAATCGAACCCAGGACCTCCAACTTTATAATGCAACAGCGCGCGCGCTGCGCCACGGAGGTCGTCAAACTGCAGCAGAAATGTTGTTTTAGTTTGCATCGTTGCATGTCGCCGGGTAAACAGAGGTTATTTCGAAATAAAAAACGAATATCTTAAATCTTTTATGATATGTGTAAGCGTGTAACCTTATCTTAACAAGCGCACCGACTTCCTTTACAGTTCTATTGATTCTACGTAGGTATTAAAAGTTTCTTATCAACCGTTTATTATCGCAATATTGTTCTTAATCGCTATCTCTAAATCCTAATGGTACTCATATACTTATAGTGGGTCCGTCATGTATATGATAAGTAATGGTGTTGCTCACGAGGTTTTATTGAATAATATTATTTGAAAGATATCTTTGGTTTTTGCTGCAAGCACAACCTAAGTGCTATGCAAAACACCGCGGTGTTACGTCATACCCCATTCAGAGTCGCCAATCTTTTCCATTCAATTAACAAAATATACTAGGTAATAAGTATGACTACTCCATCATCATCATCATTTCAACCTATAGACGTCCACTGCTGGACATAGGTCTTTTGTAGGGAGTTCCAATGGCCACGGTCCTGGGCCGCTTGTATCCAGCGGCTCCCTGCGACTCGTTTGATGTCGTCTGTCCACCTTGTTGGGGGTCGACCAACGCTACGTTTATGTACTACTTGACACTATATAGTATAACTACTACTTGACACTAACATGTATTAACATGTCAAAATATAAATAACTTTTTAAAGGCTTTCTAAGATATTTAAATTAAATCTTAAATAATACAAACTTATAGTCTTTATTGTGCACACTACGGGAACACCCGTCTCATACAGCGGACGCACATATAAATACAGTTCTCCCTGAATTACAAACATATTTACTTTACTGTCAGAATGGTCCCATTACGTAGGTGTCCTATGTTGATCTTGTTTTAAATTCGACTACAGCAATGCTCCGCTAGGTCTAGCCAAAACAGAAATACAGTGTCACTATACAGAATTGCTCATAGCTTTTCCAGTCTATATATTAACTTAATTGTACTTGTGGTCCCGGTGATCTGGGTAACCACCATAAGTACCTCGGTCTCATTGTTGACGGTCGTGAGTAGGCAGAACTGATCCGTTAAGCTTATGATTAGCTACGATCGATGCTGCCTGGAAATTCATTATTGTAAAAAATTAAATCTCATATCCTATTCGACTGAACTGTATAATAAAAAGCTCTAGCAGAATATATGGCAGAGAGCTATGGAACAAGCGGTGATAGCCTAGTGGTAAGGGCGTCAGCCTCCTAATCAGAGGTCGGCGGTTCGAATCCGGGCACGCACCTCTAACTTTTCGGAGTTATGTGCGTTTTTAAGCAATTAAAATATCACTTGCTTCAACGGTGAAGGAAAACATCGTGAGGAAACCTGCACGCCTGAGAGTTCTAGATAATGTTCTCAAAGGCGTGTGAAGTCTGCCAATCCGCACATGGCCAGCGTGGTGGACAATGGGTTTATCATGAGCTACGGAAGAGACGTTAAGATCCACTTTATCAGCTTCAAATACGCACACTGCAAGTTACAGTACTATACTGATTTAAAAATAAATTAATACGGTTTTATAAAAGCTGATTAAACTTCCAACTATAACGCGCAGTGAGTCAAACGCCAAACTATAATTCCGGTAAGTAACAACTTGCACGGTAGGCAGACTCTAGATCGTATTTCGCCGACAATGATGAACTATATGAATAAAGGGGAAGAAAAGTAACTCAAACCCTTGTTTGAGCTTTTAGGTTTATTTTAGTAAAATTTAGAAAAATAAGAAGAAAGTTCGAGGAATATTTATTTCCAAATAATTTAAACAATCACATTATACAAATTGATTAATTACATGTTGGAACCTTAATCAGAACGTCCACAGCACTGTGCGAAACCTGTATGGCGCCCCGCTGTTACGCGTGAACCTTCATTAATAAGAATACCTACGAATGCATATGTTTAAGGAAAAATAACATGTATATTATATTTAAATGAAAAAAATAAACTGTCTTCTGTTAGGTTAGGTTAGTAATAAACGGATGGTATTGCGTTGCAGGTACCGCGCCCCTCGTGCCCTACCTGTCGACGTACGCCAGGCAGCTCGGCTTCTCTTCCAGCACCGTTGGACTGATATACATGGTGCTGCCGGTATTTGGTCTCGTGGCCAAGCCGCTATTCGGTGTACTGGCTGACAGGTAGTTCTTTTCAAAATTATTTTGTTAACGAACGCGCCCAGAATTTTTTGCAAATACATAATTATTATTTATTAACACGACATGCTTACAATTTTATTCTATTTAATCAAGGCCCGTATTTCTTGTGTTATTAGTACACAAAAAAAAAAAAAACTATCAACAGAAGCAATTGCAGTTTCTAGTTAAACAAATAATAAAATGAAATGTAAAAAACAATCCAAAATTGTGAAGTTCTATTATTATAATAGATAAATCTTGAATATTTGTCTGAACACATGCAATTTTCGAAATGGCGTGTCTAGGTGATTCCATCATTAACGTTATAATGTTCGGGTAATGGCTTATTGTTTAGTAACGGCATATAATAGGTAAGGCATTGTTTCAGGTTCAAAATCCAAAAGTCACTGTTCATATTGTTCCAAATAGTGACGATAGTAAGTTTTTCGGCGATATATTTCATCCCCGAGGAGGCGGCTGCGGTGACCGTGGACCTGGACTGCGGCAACTCGGCCACCGCGCTACGGAGCTGCTACCGCGCGGCGGACCAGATCGACAGCTGCGCGCTCAGCTCCCTGGCCGGACAGAACTCCTCGGCGCAATGCAAGGTATGCTGCCACGGGCTGCTCCGAAGCTGAACGAGCAGACCGATCCGCGGATTTGTTTGGTGGCAATAGGGCGAAAGGACAACAATATTTTTTTTGTTCACTCGTATTGCCATTGCCGTGAAAAACAAATGCGCCGAACTGCACGATCGAAGCTTCTTTTTATCGGTCCACTGACGGTTCCAAGTAGTTAAACATATTTTTTATTCAAGTCCAAGTCCAGTCTAAGTTGAGTCCAAGAAACGGTAAAATAATTTAAAATACTGGTACAGTAGCAAGTGTTGCAAGCGGCCCAAGACCGTGGCCATTGGAACTCCCTATAAAAGACCTATGTCCAGCAGTGGACGTCTATCGGTTGAAGTGATGGTGATGATGATGACAGTAGTATCAGGTACACCGCTTTGATGTTATTACCTTTGTGGACAGATGACCTGCGACATGAAGTCACCGAAGATGTGGCAAACGGTTTGCGAGCATTGGCACATCCCGCAGTACTGCTACAGCAACACTAGCCGCATCCAGTACACCGCGCTCGTGGAGCGCGCGGCCGCTAACGGCTCGTGCGTCTTCGTGTCCCCCGGCAGCGTCACGCTCGACGGTGAGCTGCACATCTCGCCACGATCATAGTTATAGGAAAAGATATAGGAGTTTATATTCACTAGTGTTCGGGTTTCGTTGTATGTACGTGTGTGGGTGTGAACGTGTTTGTAAATTTTCGTTTTTATATGCCGAGCTTTAATTTTGCTGTTGTACATGTCATAGTAAAACTTTGTGACACTTTTGACCTTCAATTTAAACAGGCCGATGTTACGGCTGTGTAGGGCCCGATTTTCTGCATGAAAACATTGTACTCAATCTCTCATTGTATCATTTCAAAGTTTTAAATCTATTTCTGTCGCAGGACTCTCCTACAGACCGAGCTGCCGCGTGGGCGCAGGCTACGTAGACGTGAACGAGCCGTGCTCGCTGGACTGCGCCAACACACATTTGTCAAGTTTAATTGGAACAAGCGAGGCCAATATGACGTGTTTGAATAACATGCTTAACTATCGCCTTTGTGCTTATAACGAACAGAGCTTGGCAAACGTTACAAGTGACGTCAATTTAGGCAAATGTCAGGTGTGTATACTTTTTTGGGAGATTAGAGCTATTGGGCTAACTACCCGTCATTGCATGAGTCTCCTTACTGTCTGGGGGGGGGGGGGGGGATCAAGATGTCCTGATCCTCTCTCTTTTAGCGCGGGAGCCCTGTTGCTAAGGCTGGGGCGGCTGGTGGATGTCTGGGAAGAATACAATGGGTACCCTTGGTGTTCGGCAAATCCAGCGAGTGGGACATGCTGTGGTGGTTTTTAGTTCGGGTATACCTCAACTATAAGGGGGGGAGAGTCCCACATAACCTCCGTCTTGCCCAACTGACGGAGGTAGCCATAAAGCTTTTCCACCACGGAAAAAAAAAAGGTGTGTATACTTTCGCAACCCGTTGCCTCATCACCAGCAATAATCGTAGGAGCGCCCCGGTCCGCATGCTCCGTGCGCGAGAGGAGGCCTGTGTCCAGTGGGGCGTTAATACGCTGATGATGATGGATACTCCATCTGAATTATGGAGATAATGTTTTTGTTACCGAATGAGACAGCGGCGTTACGATAATCGACTCATATGAATGCCCGGAATCGGTGCTCGTCTTTGAGTTACGTATTGGTTGATGAGCGATTTGTTTACGGTGGAACCAAAAAAATAAAGTTTTCATGGCGTATCTGCCAAAAATGTAGCGATACAATGTTAGACGAAGCTGATCCCCCTTTATTGTACTGCTTGCCATTCAAAGCGCTGGTGTTCCAGGCATATTGCGAACTCGGCCCCCAAGCCCCGTGGCGCCTCATGGAGATATGCGAAGGTTGGGGGGCGGACGCCGCCAACTCCTGCCAGCCTCACACCGCAGACGGCGAACCTTTCCCGGACAGTCTGTCGTTCGACGGCACCATACTGTTGTCTACCGCCGTAGCGGAGCATAAGTGCGTCTATGTACAACTCAATCACATCAAACTGGAGGACGGTAATTACTACATTATAACCGTTTAACTCACTCAACAGTTTCACGATGAGACCAAACCACGCGCTACGAAAAGATAACGAGAGCTCCGGCTCTAACGTGCGATGACCAGTTTAAGGATCAATATTATTTTAGTGAATGAGTTGCCAATAATTGTACGCTGTGAAGTGTACAATTATTGGTAACCAATTCAATTGTGTGTGAAGCGGTGATAGCCTAGTGGTTAGGGCGTCAGCCTCCTAATCAGAGGTCGGCGGTTCGAATCCGGGCACGCACCTCTAACTTTTCGGAGTTATGTGCGTTTTTAAGCGGGTAAAATATCACTTGCTTCAACGGTGAAGGAAAACATCGTGAGGAAACCTGCACGCCTGAGAGTTCTCCAAAATGTTCTCAAACGCGTGTGAAGTCTGCCAATCCGCACATGGCCAGCGTGGTGGACTATGGCCAAACCGTTCTCATATTAAGAGGAGACCCGTGCTCTGTAGTGAGCCGATAATGGATTGAACATGATGATGATGAATTGTACGCTTCCTTCAAAGGCACGCGAACCTCATTGCGAGTGACACGCATTTTACTTTTTTTTTATAACAATCGACAACTAGATAAGTCTACAGTGTAATGTCTTTAATATTTATTCACAACAACATCCATCCAACGATGGAACGATGGAACAACGCGTTCCATCTGAAACGCGCTCTCTTTGCACGTGGCGAGGTCGGGGCATCATTAGGAGATGTCGACTTGACAACGTTCAAATGATTTAGTTAAATTATTTCTCAATCAATTAAGCGGAGTTATATATAAAGTTTGCGGCGTTTAAGCGGTCCGATTCCGGCACAAGCGGTGAGAATGCTTGCCGCAGTAACTCAACTTTGTGTTGGTGTTTGTAGGTTCCGTACATTATCCGTACTGCGGCTCGAGAGCCGCTTATCAAATGGACGCAGAATTATTTCATTCGACTTGCACCATCAACTGTGATAATGAAATGGTATGTTATTTTTAACTGGCTTCTCGCGTCGAAGAGGAATCTTCATTTCGACCTCTCGATACAATGTTTTAGGTAAATTCTATGTGGATTGTCCAGCCGAGGGCTTTTCGTAAGCACGTTGTTTATAAGTACTTGCACTAGTACATAGTCACTTCGGGTCATGAGTGTGTCTTGGTTTAGTGTTGGTGCATTACCGGTACCAAATTATAAATAGGCAACGTTCCAAACCGCGCTCCAATAGCCAACTCATATTGGCAGCAAAAGCTTCGTGCCCAAAAGTGGGCATCACATTTCTTTGGAAAGTACCATCTTCTGTCTCCTGTCTCATCATCTCAGTATTTTAGGGCACAATAGAACTGCATAGTTGCCTACTAATTAAGCTAAGTTGTGTGATGGGATGACTTTACATACCGGAAACTTTATTCAATTATAATTAACAACTAAAACAATGTAACTTTAAACACTTAAAATAAACCTTAAATTGAACCTAAAACTAAAACTAAAATATATTATTAAAAGGAGACCCTTTAGGCAAGGTTCCGAAGATACTGGCAGCGTTTCCCCTTTGGATTGCAAGACTAATTCGTTGTCCGAGGTAGCTGGCAGCTCTTCGGTCTTCTGTTATGTCGACCAACCTTTTTGCTATTTCCCTAAAAAGCCCTATAGCCCACGGACCAAGGGTCTCGACACCGAATGGGCCTTTACATTATATCTTGTCATCGGTGGCGGGTCCGCCATTACTGCGCAAAGAAGAGCGGCCGGAAAGAGTGGAGCTCGAATCCCTTGTTGACGTGTAATAAAATTAAATATTTCCCGCATAAATAGCTGCAAGGTCACTGACTCCGCGCGATGCTTTCAGGTCAACGAATTGTTCAAGTCTGCGGCAGAGAGTCACAGGACTGACGAGACACAGTACACGAAGCAGTTCTGGCTGTTCTTTCTGCTCATGATAATCAGTTGGATCGGCCAGGCGGTGGTGGTGACGTTTGCGGACGCGATATGCTTCAATCTTCTCGGTAAAATATTCATTTAATTTGTAGTTGAAACCTCTTTTGACGCTTTGAGCTATATCTGGTAGCGGCAAACCTTAAAGTTTGCGTCACCGTGCGACATGTGAGCTTCCATCTTCTGTTACAATTTTAACTCAAACTTCTAAAAACTTTAAACGCACTTACTTCTGGCTGGAATGAAACTATTTGACCGCCGCCACTAACCCTAGCGGCGGGACGTTACAGGCATCAAACTGATTTTTTTTTTTATTCACCACAAGTTAGCCCTTGACTGCATTTCACCTGATGGTAAGTGATGATGCAGTCAAGATGGTAGCGGGCTAACCTGTTAGGGGTGGTAAACTCATACTCCTAATCGGTTTCTACGCGACATCGTGCCGGAACGCTAAATAGCTTGGCGACACGTCTTTGTCGGTAGGGTAGTAACTAGCCACGGCCGAAGCCTCCCACCAGACCAGACTCGAGCCGGGAATCGAACCCAGGACCTCAAACTTTAAAATGCAACAGCGCACGCGCTGAGCCACGGAGGTCGTCTATTTTTTTTTATTTACAGGTACAAAAATCTCGTTATACGGAAAACAGAGACTGTGGGGTTCGGTCGGTTGGGGTATATTCTCCCTTCTGACCGGCGTGCTGATAGACGCGTTCAGTGAAGGAGCCGTCAAAAACTACACCGTGGCTTTCATTCTGATGTTCGTGTTCATGACCGGCGACGTGATCGTGTCGTGCTTTTTAGAGGTAATACATTGAACATTAGTACTTGACGCAACTGCCGGGGCGCGCTTGTCTCATGTAATTCGCACAGCTTGCTATGACTGCCGGCCCGGTTCCTGACGCCTCGGTGAGGTGGCGAGGGTGGCAGGCGCCGGCGACTCCAACGCAGCGATGGGTTTCAGGTGGAGTCCACGAAGATGTCGGTGAACATCCTGTCGGACGTGGGCGGCGCGCTGCGGGCGCCGCACGCGCTGCTGTTCGTGGTGTGGACCGTGGCCGTGGGCTTGTGCACCGGCCTGCTGTGGCAGTTCCTGTTCTGGCACGTGGAGGACATCGCGCGCCTGACGTGCGACGGCGCGGCTCGCGTCAAGACGCTGCAGGGACTCGTCAGCGCCATCCAGACCTTCGGCGGGGAGATACCCTTCATGTTCGTCTCCGGTGAGCACATAGCCGTTGCCTACACTGACAGCACACCCGTTCCGTGTTAACACACGCCCTCGAAATTATATTATCTATATATAGTCGGAAGGCACTCATTACATGAATCAAATGTAGGATATTCGTAGCGGGAGACGATCATCCAGTTAAAACTATGATGAAACCTATCATGATTTGTAATTTTTCATTATCAAATACAACTTTACATTTACTCGTCTTTTTAAATATGTGATTAATAACCAAAATGAAACTGGATCCCGGCGCGCCACCGCCCCTGGGTTTCGTTCGGGCTTCGTCTGGTGGGAGGCTTCGGCCGTGGCTAGTTACCACCCTACCGACAAAGACGTGTCGCCAAGCGATTTAGCGTTCCGGCACGATGTCGTGTAGAAACCAATTGTGAGTATGGGTTTACCATACTCCTAACAGGTTAGCCCGCTACCATCCTAGACAGCATCATCACTTACCACCAGGTGAGATAGCCGTCAAGGGCTAACTTGTTGTGTATAAAAAAAAATGCGTGTAAACTATCTGTTATTTGTCAGCAGACGACGTTAATGCTTTTTTTTATAAATTGGTTTTCTTGGTCTTGGTCATCTCCTAAGACTAAGTAAAAGTGATGAAATACGTGAAAGTACTATTTTAGGGACTATATAATTCAGTCTAGAGAAGTGTGTACATTACAAACGGCAACTTCATGAGCTATGTGTACTGTTACATCGGTAAGCTTGGTTGTTTGCCGTTTCGGAAGTGTCGTGAGGAACGTGTGGCAGGGTACCTGCTGCGCCGGCTGGGCCACGCCAACAGCATGAGCCTGGTGCTGTTCGCGTTCGGCGTGCGCTTCCTGCTGTACTCGTGGGTGACCGACGCGTGGTGGCTGCTGCCCATCGAGATGCTGCAGGGCGTCACCTTCGGCATGTTCTACCCCACCATGACGTCGTACGCCACCGCCGCCGCGCCGCCGGGCACCGAGACCACCGTGCAGGTACGCGGGCCCGACTGCGACGGTACCATTGTCCCGTTACCAATTATATATTTATGTGTTAAATTGTTCCATAACAGGAGTCATCATCATTATCATGATCAACCCATTACCGGCTCACTACAGAGCACGGGTCTCCTCTCAATATGAGAAGGGTTTGGCCGTAGTCCACCACGCTTTCCATGTGCGGATTGGCAGACTTCACACGCCTTTGAGAACATTATGAAGAACTTTCAGGCGAGCAGGTTTCCTAACGATGTTTTCCTTCACCGTTGAACAAGTGATATTTTAATTGTTTTTTAAAAACGCACATAACTCCGAGAAGTTAGAGGTGCGTGCCCGGATTCGAACCCCGACCTCTGATTAGGAGGCTGACGTCCTAACCACTAGGCTATCACAGCTTCAAAATAACAAGAGTAAAATATATAATAACAAGAGTAAAATATATAATAACAAGAGTAAAATATAGATAATCCTTTTTTACATCAAAGTTGAGAAACGAATCTGTTTTAAAACAAAATTATTGCAAGTTTTCTAACTGATACTCTTCCAATTCCAAATGATGAATTCCTAGTGCGGCTTAGACTGCATCACCACTCGCCGGTGAGGACAAACTGCTCTCATATAATGTATATATTTTGTACACAAATCCATTTGTAGGCTTCGGTCCCCCAACCCTGTAAGGCCAAGTTTTTCGCATTTAGCTTCCAAAAGAGGCAAGTCTCCCTCAGACGTCGTTTCTCAAGGGAGTCGATTAGCACAAACGAGCCCGCAGCTGTCGTCAACTCACTTCGCGAGCCCGATTTTGTAGGCACTAATACCATCGCAATAAATACGGGTAGACATTCCCGCGACGCTCCCGTAATGACTTAAAATGATGACGTAAAGCTGCCGTCGGCAGGGTCTGGTGGGCGCCGTGTTCGAAGGCGTGGGCGCGGCGCTGGGCAGCCTGGTGGGCGGGAGGCTGTACGCGGCGCTCGGCGGCTGGCTCACGTTCCGCTACTTCGGCGCGGGCGCGCTGGTGGCGGCCGCGCTGCACGTGCTGGCGCAGCGCGCGCTGCGAGCGGCGCGCCCCACCGACCGCCCCGCTCGAGGTAAATGCGGCCAGTGAACGCGGCCGGCAAACACGTACTGTACGTTCCCGGGAGTTCTTACTTGAGAGATTAAAATAAGTCGCTACATATATATACATAGCAGCAGGTCTCGATTCCGAACGAATTTTTTCATGTTATTTTTACGGTCACTCGATTCTTATTGATAATATTAGGGGTTAAAGTATGAAATTGCCGATTTGTACTGAAAAACCAAAATTAGTTTTTTTAAAATTTAACATATTTATTTAATCAAAATAATTACTATTATTGAAAAGTTGATGATCGAATGTTGCACATTTTTTAAAACAAGAACTACATCGGTACCGTATGAAAAAAGTTTCACTCAAAAATCTCAAACCATGAAGGTTCTATGTCAATTCGAAGTATCTATTACAATAAAACGGCAATTTCATACTTTAACACCTATTATTATCAATAATAAGAATCGAGTGACCGTAAAAATAACATGAAGTCAGTGGTGGCGCCGTCGACCAACGCCCGCTCGTCGTCCTCGGGCCTGGTTTTATAGGATGTATAAATCCAGGCACGAGCCATAGCGGAAAGAGCGTTTTATTACAAATAGGAACACTTCATCTGCTTTCGTGCCCACCGACGTAGGAGATGACTTTTACTTTTTAATACTTTATGAATCATTCGAATACAGTAGCGATTGCATTAAAATAGCTCCAGGGACGCCGTCCAATGAAGCCAGGCCCGGTTGTCCTGACTACTTTCTACATGAGAGAGCGGTGATAAAATATTTTGTTACGTACATTTACAATTAAGACCCATTTTTAAATTTATTTTTATTAACTAGTAACGATGAGATTATTTTTTCATATTATTAAAACACGCTTTATACGAAAATGTATTAAATACATTGTTTACATAAAAGGAGAAGTCAGAACAAATTAATATATAGAACAACTAATAAATATGTTTAATTTTAAAAACTATCGACCGTATGAAATACGTAACTATGTATTTATAAAATTATTAGCATTAAGAATATTAAAATACAACGTAAAATATGATTTCTCTTCAAAATAGTTAAGCACATTTTTGAATACGATGACGTAAATGAAATTCCTATCTTATTGCTGGAGTAAGCCTGTCTAGTTTTAACCCATTCCGGAACTAATGAAAATAATGCAGCTGGTAGAACCGTCTGCGAGGTAACTTGCAATAACTTGGGACTGAAATATTGGAGTTGCCAGCTGTTTTGGAACCTGCACAAAACAGTTTTACAATATGTTATATTTTCTGTGATGTATGTCAAATTATTTTATACAGACTATGGTCTATGCATGTGATATAAATAGTGCAACGTTACGCGAGGCATTTAATACACGAACTCCTTGCCAAATTATTATATCTTTTGGAAAGTGGTTTACCAGCCTCAAGGGTTGGCGACAACCCTTTGGGGCTGGTATAGTTTTATATACGTACTGTGTATTTTATATTTTAATGTAAACAAATAACTTTGGACATTCCCGTTGTGACAGGAACGTTTTCTGAGTGTAATGAGATGTCTTTAATGAAATTATTGATTTCGTCCACATTGAATTTTAAATTATAATTTTTTTTTTTAATTTAGACGTTCTTCAGCGGTATCTATATCGAAAAAAACCATCGTCTGGTTTGGTCTGTGTATTTCGAATTAGTTGTTTAAAGTAACAAAGTAATGGAGAGCCCCAACGCGAACGGGGTCCAACATGCACCGACCAAATCAAGCGTATCTGAGTTAGTCGCTTTTCTTTATGAAAGCTATGTTCGCGTGTCGGAATGTTAAGTGCAATCCGAAAATATGTAATTAAAGTTTTTGCATTTTGATCGTTTAATCTGTACTTACTTATGATTTAGTTATGACGCAATTAAAGTCTTTGAGACAAATCTGATTCAATAACGTATTATTTGTATTAGTGTAGGTATAGTGGTGGCCACCCAATTGCAGAAGAAAATCGAAGCTAAACTACTCAGTCAAAAAAGCAATCTAAAAGTTTGCCAAATCTGTTTAAATCTATAAAAAATAATAGAAATCTGGGAACGTTTCTCAAGAAGAACGAAAAAGTTAATTTAACAGATAAGTTACGCTCCAAAAGTTACTTACATGGTATCATCATCATCATTTCAACCGATAGACGTCCACTGCTGGACATAGGTCTTTTGTAGGGAGTTCCAATGGCCACGGTCTTGGGCCGCTTGTATCCAGCGGCTCCCTGCGACTCGTTTGATGTCGTCTGTCCACCTTGTTGGGGGTCGACCAACGCTACGTTTACCGGTGCGAGGTCGCCATTCCAGCACCTTGGGACCCCAACGTCCATCGGTTCTCCGAGCTATGTATACATACATGCTTAAATGGTATACATTTATTTGTTAACAAAATAATCCAATTATTAAGCAATATTTGGATTGTTAGCATTCTAACAGTATTCTTTCTAGTATTAATCAATACTTAACTACTAGTGATCAATGTGAATTAAATAGCTTATTACGCGCCTGACTACAGTAGTACTAATATTTCTGCAAAGTAGATATATTAGTTGCCGCATGCTGTCATGTGGGAAGGCAAGGGTTCAATCCATCAATCGATTGTGCGGCCACCACATTTAATGTATGTTTTTTTTATATAAATTAGTTTATTCCACTAAAGTTGTGCTTAAAGTTCCTTATATACAGTATTATTTGACACCAGTGTAGTAGTCTTGTGTTTAATGAAATATATTGTATGATTGGTCATTGATTGACACAACTAAATGTGTTTGATTTAAATACCTAGCTTTCATGTTGTCTACTTCGATATCAAAATGTTGCAATCATAAAAGCGTCAGCAGTTAGGACGGCAGTGAAGTCCGAGGCACTTTTAGATACACGAAATCGGATTGAACTTCGAATCCAAAGAAAGATAAAGGTTAGTACAAATATAAAGCCATCTACACCATAATATACGCTTCCATTATGACGATCGCATCTGCGACAATAAACAACTGAAAAAAAGTATACTTGTCAAAGAGGATGTAATCAGAATATTGTAGTCTGTATATATACTGTTTGAATACGTACAATTGATTGTAGAAGGCGGGAGACTTCGTATTCGGCGGGCGCGGATTTTTCACGCTTTTCTTGAATTAATGTTTGTTGGCTAATTTTAAAAAGGATTGGTGTTGGTTGTGTTGTGGAGGTTATAGTTTTGGTGTCGTTTGTGTAGTGGCCAGTTTTTTTTAACATGACATGTACTGACATAACATGTATTAATTTGGGAAAGGTTTGAGGGAGCCGCGTCCGCCGTGCGAAGTTTCCCGCCATTTTTCTCTAACTTCAATTCTACATTGCTATAAACTTGACATTGGCTAATCTGTGTAAAGCCATAAAAAGAGAAAAAAAAATTGGCCAAAGAGAATTGGCATGTGTTTTTGCCTACCTGATTTTTTAAATATTATGCTATTTTGCACGTTACGATTAACTTTTTATCAAGCGCTCGTTAGCCCGTCGCAAAAAAAAAAAAACAAGTAAATCGATTTCATATTCCAAATCGTATAGTACATAATTCATTTCACACAAATGTGGATACTTCCTGATTTTAATATTATTGTATTATTATTATTTTACTATAATAATAGAATTATAAATTAAATATTTATTCATTGTTTTACGGTTAAGGAACATGTATTTTAGTACATTTCTGTTTTATACTTGTATGGAAGATTTATCCAAGTGTGTTTGTCGGTGTGTATCGAGTCGAGAATAAAAAAAGCAAGTGCATTCCAATGTTAATTGTTGTTATTAAACTTTAATGTAAATGTATGAATACCGCATGTTGTTTGTGAATCTAATGCCGCTCACTGGACATAAACATTGCATTACAAAGTTGTGTTAGATTATTTAGCATTTTAATTTTTTGTCGTGTCGTTCCAGATGCGACGTCACGCACACTGAGACTCGTCACAGCTTGTTTTATAATGTTTGTGTGGTCTAACGGCACTATATTGTAGATGTTGTTATAATTTATGTCAGTAAATCACTGTGAACGTGACTTCTTTAAGTAGAGCATACAGTTTCATAGCAAGGGTAAATTTTGTATATGTTGTGTTCTCTCAGCCGAGCCTTCAGCGTTAGTTTCCAACGTGACGCCGAAGTAACGTTGTATTTATATTATTATGGTCTGTCCTGATTTTGACGGCCTTTGTTGCTCGAGGCATCGCGCTATTCGTTCGTTTTTCAACGAGGGTCGATTATGTACGACTCCTCACACCTACTCAGCCCCAATTGTACAAATGCGTCAATGCGTACAGTACGTACTGCCGACCGGCGCAGGCGCCGGCGACAATTGCAATTTCGATATAGATCTTCTGTCAGTTTTTTTTTTGAGAGTGTAAAAACTTATCGTTTACTTGTAACATCATTGAAAAGTACGATTGATTTTAAACTTTTGTTATTTCGACGACAAAACTTACCCTACTATTTATAAATGTTTCATTTTAATTCCTAGATTTTCGTTTTTTTTTTTAAATATTTATTTATTTTATTTCAGGTTATACATCTATCATTCAATACGGACAAGACAACGATACCGTTTACATATTAGAAGAAATGAACGGTGATAGTTAACATTCCATTGTATGTGTTAGAAGCATCGGTAAGTGTATATGAGCAACAGTCTCGAGTTTCAAATACTCCCGTGCAACTGCGAGAGTGCGTGTGCGAATCGCGCGCCCACAACTTTTAATTCAAATTCATAACCGTAATCTGAATAAAATAGAGCTTCAACTGCCGGAATCCATCTTGAGTCAAGCTCCCGTCGGTTCCCTCTAGTTATCTGTCCCCTCGCCGAAATTGGCGCCTCTCTTTGATTACAAATCAGTGTTACTTGCTAAATGTAAATGGTGATATCGATTTAGGCACTAGAATGGTTCTATAGGTAAGGTTCTATATATCGGTGAAGACGAGCGAGCGCGAATACCTTACTTATGTCGCAAAGTTCTGACTTGGTTCTGATTAGAGACTGAGCTGATGATGAAGACACATCCGCTTCGATAACGACTGTTTTTAGGACGCTTTAGTTGCGCATGATCTGCCGAGAAACTAGAGGCACTACGTCAGAGTCAGAAGGGACTTGTCGAAATTGAATCTGCAGTTAATAACCGGATTATCCTTAATGTGAATGTATTGTCGTTCCGTAGCTGATGCCCTTGCTGATGGCTTTGAGGAAGTCTGCCAAACATACTACGCGCCTGACGTTCTTATTCCTTGGGAACTCCTGAGTTCCTCAGAATCCTTTTAAAGCGGGAGTAGCAAAACTACGTTCCAGTGCGCTGTCGTGATTTTTGCTTGTCTAACTTGAGTTTCATGCGATCGAGAAGATATTTGTTTTTCTCTCTTCGTTGAGATATCATATCGAAAAAACAGAGCATCCGGCTGATACTAGTCAATGACTTTAGATTTCTGTAAAAACTGTTGTCATTGCGAGATTGGCAGACAAACTTATACGATCTTTTCTAAACTGCCCTCACTTTTTATTTGAATAGGTTCGGACAGATTCTTCAAGATGAATTTCGGTTATTAATACGAAACAAATATTACATATTTTAAGGCAATGTTAAGCGCCATAAATTGTATGACATCAATGGATTCGGTAGACCTTGCCAAAATTAAATAAGTGATTTTATTTTTAATGTTAATGTAAATAACACAAAAATATATAAATATTATTGGGAAATTTGTATACAATTGGCCATTTTGATTTCATTTAATAGAATTGAGAGAAGTCAGATGTATAACCTCTCGAGTGAAAACTGTGCCGCAAAAAGTTATTCAAGTCTTGATCGAGTTCCATTAACACCAATCAGTTTAAATCTCTGGAACAGTTGGTCAAGTTTGACCAACTGTTCCAGTTGTTACGTGTCATATATGTTATAAATAATAAATTCTGCCAACAAAATCTCAGTACCAGCTCGGAGTGCTTTCTGACGACGTATTTATCTTGGTTGACCCTCATCGCCAGACCAGATCGCTCAGACGCCACATCATCACATCTCACTGATAAACAAGACTATACAATTGATTTATTGTTATTAATGGTGTTATTTTGATTGTTCTTATTATTATTCATTATTGAGTTAATACATACGTTTTAAGTAGAATTTAGGGTTATGACCTTGGGCTGGGTCTAGATCGTGTGTTGTTTTATCTAATATTTTTTTGCTCTTTGACGCTTTTAACGAGTCGAGGCGTGTGTCGCGGGCTATCGATAGGCTGAGGTCCAGCATTGTCACCGCGAGACCATCGATCGGAGTACAGGAGAGCTTCGTAAGCAGCGATGCTGAAGTACGCGTGGCATTCTGCTGTGGAGTGCATTTAAGGCTGATTTCGAGACTCACACTGTAAACGGAGATACCTCCGGAGTGCTGGTGGGCCAGCAATGTATCCGTCCAGACACAAGCTGCTTATTTGTAAACAGCAACGTTAAAGCTAAGAAGTAGTTTCATGGTGGTTGTAATAATGCTATTTTATCTACGCTCATAAATCTTTTGAATCTATTATATATTAAAAAAAATGTGAATGACGGCGTCAAACTCTAGCAATTCATGACATGAGTAGAACATTGCGCGCGCGCATTCTTAGTTGGCTGGTGTGGAGCGAACCGTATTTGGAGTGCAATAGTAACCTTTATAAATGGCCATAAACAGTTCTTTAACACTCCTGCCTGTTTACAAAAGCAGTCCTCCACATCCAAATAACGCTATTACACTTAGCGGGCTTGTTATGTACTTTTAAATCTAAACCTTTTATTTTATTTCCTCAGTCTATTGTTATTCATGTTTCGTGAAGATCTGCTAAATGTTATTGTAAATATAAGACCGAAATCCTTAGCCATGAAATTAGATGTGATTGAAGAACTTAGACGTTAACACTTGAAAAAATTGCTAGCAAGTTTTTTGTTGACCTACTGATAGGTGCTTCAAACTGCCAAAATTGCTCACAAATACCTAGTTAGCTAGTAGTGGGAATTTGCAAGCATCTGTTAGTTTAATATACATTTAGCCTGTTTTAATAAAAAACTAAGCTTTTATAACAAATTTGCAAAATGTATATTATTTAAATTTACCATTACTTTAAACCATCAGTATTTTAAGATATGAGTGTAGATAAGGTATTTAAAGTATTATAATAACATTTTAAACTATTTATTTTGTATTCTATTGCCAACTAAAAAATCCTCTTGTACAAATGAAGACCTCTTGCTGTCTCTATGAACTTGTTTGTCAGCAAATTATTGTATGTAAGAACTGTATGTGTAAATCTTATAATTTACTAGCTGGCCCGGCCACGCGTTGCTGTGGCTAAAGTTTTTGTTATATTACATAATAGTAAACAATCTAAGAGGAACAATAAGAGAACATCAGTCACGGAGTCCACTATGCTTTTTCACAGAGATGGTATTTGTAAAAAAATATGGTGATCTCCTTATTTGACTTTCTACTACTATAACCCTTTAGTACAATGAAATTATTTACGAACAAAGACGAAAATGTTGATGTTGGTATACAAATTCACTGGATTGAGATTTGAATTATTATTTCATCAGATTGAATCAGATTTATTATTTCCATTTAATTTTATAACAAATATAAGTATATTACAGTATAATAAAGTAAATAACATGTGACGCTTAAACTCATGAATGAGGTAGGCAAGGCAGACAGTCTTAAACTTTTAAACATTAATATCTATTTTTTTGAAATTTTTTTATAAATACTTTCAATTTCAATTTAATTTAACACCAATCGGTGCACAATGTTTTTGGTTAACCTGTCTTTAGCTAACACAAATAGATTCGACCACTTTTCCTTTAAACTTCCCAGCCAAAATGGTTGCTTCAAGAATGTTTCCGGTGATCTTTTTGATGACCAAACGCGTACCGTTACATAATTGAGGTGGATTCAAATTACGGAGGAGAACAATAGGGGAACCAATCTTTAATCGAAGATTATGTGGTGGCATTCCAGGGATATCTAATGAATTTAAAAATTCAATCGGAAAATTTACACTTTCATTTTCATCAACAACAGTATCGATTGATTTAAAAGACATCAGATCGCCTGGTAACAACTGTTGTATCTGGAAGTTAATTTCGTCAACATCAACGTTTTTGGCTGCCAAAATCGCCCGTTGACTAAGCCATAAGCCAGCCGAGAAAATCAATATGACCATGGAAGCTTAGCAACAATTATCATGAATAATTATTTGAATCATGAATTATAAAGTTTTGATCAATGAAGCACAAATAAATAAAAAACAGGATTAATTTCACTGTATTATCTTCATTATAATATGAATTCAATTTACACTTCAGTCTAAGTAACACGTGGCCGGCTATGCTAACACCAAAAATTTAAAAAGTGGAAATAATTGAACTGAATACGGTATTTCGTTCACAACAAAATAAATTTAATTAATTTTATAGCGTCAACAACACGTGGTAATTATGCTGTTAAAATGTAGCTTATATGACACGTTCGTAGATTTACCATAGCAGCGCCATCTATTGATTACTTACTAAACCCAGTCGAAAGGTATCGACATCTGTTAGAATCATTTGGAGTTAACAGATATTTGTGACTGTCAAATAATAACAGACAAATAATTAGCAATAAATTAAAATTGCGACTATAATTTGAGATTTAAACTATCCTATCTCTCAAGTTGGATCGAACTGCACATGGTGTGCGAATTTTATTATAATCGGTTAAGTGGTTGAGGAGTCCATTGAGGACAAACATTGTGACACGAGATTTATATATATTAAGATTTTGAATAAATCAAATGTTTGTTATTTATTTTAAAGTCTTTTTAATTACCTGATAATTTATTATACCTAGCCTAACACTTTTATTACAGCGGAAATCGATTATTGAGTTTTAAAAGTCCGTGTGAATAGTCATTTATTTCTAACCTGAATTTTAAAATAGGAGGCCGGTCTTAATTCTGTTGTGTTTTTTTATGTTTGTTACTTCAGAACTCCGTTATTTAGAGCTTAACTTATTGATTTCTTAATTTATGCGAAACTTATGAAATCAACTAATCCCAGACTATATGAACTAAATAAACTAACCTAAGCATCTACCCAACTGACCACCTACCGGAATCATAGGAATGAAAGACAAAAATGTCATAATATAACAAAGAGGGGTGGTATACTACTACATAACGACACAGCAAAAAATTTAAATACTAAAAACGGACCACATTCATACACTGGCGGGTTATACTGAAGACTGAATAGTACAGTCGGCCAATTTCCTTTGGGTTTGTGGACTAAGCTTTTAATTTTGTGGAAATTTGAGTTATGTACATTTAGGACATACGATCCAGTAAGGTATGTCAGATATAAAAAGTGAATCGTTAAATCCTGAAGACCAATGTCATCTAACAGTGCGAATGGCAATTGCCAATCATGAGTTTCGACCCAGAAAAGCGGTCGTTCGTCAACTGGGTGGACAGACTACATAAAAATATGAGTTTCAGACTTTGGAATTCCCTACAAAATGTAAATACCACTGTACTGCTTAAAAATGAGGAATTAGATTTGGTAAATACTACAGTTTTTCTTGGAATAACTTTAGATGCAAAACTTCAATGGAGCCCTCATATCAAGAAGAGTTAATTCTGCTGCATACGCGGTTAAAAAGATACGCCATATGACAAACATAGAAACGGCTAGGCTTTTATATTTTAGTTACTTTCATAGTATTATGTCATATGGTATTTTATTATGGGGTAATGCTGCCGATATTGACACTATATTCGTGCTGCAGAAGAGGGCTGTTCGTTTATAATATGGCTCCAAGAGAGTCATTAAGAAAAAAAATTAAGGAAGTCTAAATAATGACATTGCATGGCCAATAGATATTTGAAAATTTAATGTATGTCCATAGAAATATAACAAAATTCAAAAGAAAATGCGATTGCAACAATCTTAACATCAGAAGTAAAAATAAACTTGTGTTGCACGCTACTAGACTACAAAAAATTAGAAATTCATTTAAAGGTAATTGTATACAATTTTATAACAAATTGCCAAATGAAATTTCTGGGATGTTTCTCAATAAGTTCAAAGTTTATATAAAACGTAAGCTTGTAGATAAGTCCTACTATAGTGTAAAGGATTACGTAAATGATAAACAAAAATGAAAAATTGCTGTGTGAAATATTGCTCTAATAAGATCTTAATATAATTTTACACTACTATGTAAATTATTGACGCGTCAAAAGCGCCTTTTAAAGGACTATTTGAATAAAGATTATTTGAATTTGAAAAAATATCTATGGTCAGTCGGGGACCTAATGGGTAAAATGATGATGATCTAAATCCAATATAAAATACCGACAGACTATACAATACTTGTATTTCTTGACCACTGCAATACCATTATATAAATAAACTAAATTAGTCGGGAATTTTAACTCCGAAATTGAGACAAATATTATTATTAGTAATTTATATAAGTGTTCTTGTAACGTTCTAATTGACAGATATATATTTTTTTCTAACGCTGGGAATTGCGTTTACGCATCCTCTCCAGAATCGATGCAGGCAGATTCTGCACCATTTCCGGCGGAGTATGTGAAACTATGGCTTCTCGCTGGCCATCATGGTGCGAAGAACGGTGTGCAGCGAGAGGTTGGTCCCACCTGAGTCCAGCGTGTGCTGGACAACACTAATTTGAATAACCTCGTAATATCTATCTAAAAATCGATATTATAAAATATCGATTTTTAGATAGATTATTTTCTCGTGAACTATCTGTTGCGCTAGGTGTGGAGCATGTTGGGAGGTTCACATTCCTCGAAGGTACATTAGATATACATATTGTTTTACAAATATTACATATTATTTGCCCCACATATTGTTGTTTGATTCAATTCGAGGACTTAAACAGGCTACAAAATAATACAATGATTGTTGTGGAACTATGGCTCGAAAATGACTGTGAAATACTATGTTATGTGTTGCCATACCGAATTTCTTACTATGATTCCCGACTGCAATATAATGTATATATATATATAGATATATATATAAAATGTAGAAATCCACAATCTTTGAGATTCACAAATCACAATAACCCATCTTATTTTAAGTATGATAAAGAAACCGTACGGTTACAATTAAAAATAGTGTGTCGGTCTGTCGGTCCGAAAAGCCTAATCCGCAGCTTGATAAAAATACAGATAGAGATAGAGAGAAAAGCAACTCATCATAACAACTCCATGATGAGGTTCCAATTTGCTCAATTTTTAATGATCTCAGGAACACCTGCGACATCTCCTGCAGTTCTGTGACCTCCTTTAAAAACCCAGTAAATTAATTGAATTATTTAGATGTAAGGTTGCATGTTGATACATGCTGTGATCATTTCTAGAAAGTCACTATGTCATGTTCATTCTTCTGTTTTAAAAAAAATGAGTCACGGGAATAAGAAAACTAAAAATAACCTTTTTTTTCAATATTACATAACACATAATAATATTGAAATTAAATTACACTACAGAGTAACACTCAATTAACAAATGTTTAGGCTTCAATAGTACCTATGTAACTTCTTCACTAAACAATATGTTGCAATATAATGTACTTTTTTCTATCGTCTTCATGATTCCATTTTAAATTCTTATCTATTAAAGAAACGTAATAAATGATTGATTTTAAATACTAATATTTATATATAAGTAGTGTTTTTACGTGTGACAACATACAGGTTGTTGCATCCCCAATTTCTGTGGATGGAGTCTGGAAGCCAGAGCCGTAAAGCCATTGTTAAAAAACCACTTCAGTTAAAGTAATCAATCGTAATGACTGACAATGAGCAAAGTGAAATTTTCTTCTCATTATTACAATAAATAAGTCAGACCCAAAAACATTTCCTTAAAAATAATAAAAGTTATGATGTAAATAGACTGTTACTGTATAAAATATGTGCATATCAGCTAGCGAGTGATTTATCTATGGCGTTAGATGATCCGCATCATGAGAAATTTTCTAATATTCGTCAAAAAATAATCCGACTAAGATGTAATCGATATTTCCGAAGGTCCAATCATGGGTTCGAGATTACGGTAATTAAATACATTAATAATAGTTTCTAGCGCTTGTTTCTTCATAGATTAGTCAATCAATCAAACTTCTTAGCCAAAAAATTGCCAAATCATCTATTATGACGTATATCAGATCGTATTTAGTAACAACGATAATTGAAATCGTTTCCTTTAAATTCATTTGGTGTTCATTCGTAACAGTCACTTCCTGTGCTGTAACTGTGACATGTGTACATTGCAATGTATATGTATGTGTTCACTCCCCCTTTTACCGCCTATCAAAAAGTCATTATGGATTTGATAACTGAAGGTTCGATTGTGAGCTAGCTATCCAGACAGCAGCAAAGTTTTTGGACCTAATTTCAAAGTCTAAACCGAAGATGTAAACTGATTAGTAAGTTGAAACATACTTTCATTTGTGATTTATTGATCCATCACTTATGTTTGGCTTGCTCATGAATATTCAGGCGTCCATCTTGTATTGTCAAAATCTCAGTAACATTTGAATGGCAGCAAATGAAAAATTTGTGACCACCAGATTCTGGATCTAAAGTTTAAACTTGCAACCACCCACTGTGGGGTAATACAAACAAACTATTATTATATATAACAGGCTAAGCAGCTCTCTTGTTTCTTTATTTATAATAATCGTAAAATCACTGTCTGTGATAATTAGTTGAATCAATAAAGAAATTTTCTGTATTTTATAAAGCAGGTTTATTTGTATTTTACAGAGATACCGTTCGCTTCCTGTTTGAATTATTCTGTGAAGTATCACCTGGTGATCATGTAAGAGATCCATACATTGTGAAGAAATATCCAGAGTCTTACAAAAATGAAGAGGAGTTGAAAAACATACCAAAATTTACATTCCCATGTCAATTTGAAAAGTAAGAGCTAATATATTATACATTTTTTTCAGTGGCACTCTACTGTCCGATAAACTTTCCCTACTAAGCTTATTTCCTTTACCACCTCAAGCTTTGAGCTATGACATGTCTGTATACAATTATATATTAAGACTAGCACACATGATTTCATATAACATTATTGTTTTCAGCACGTATGTTCAACACTACTCCTTCGTGCTGACATCTGTGGATTCTAAGTACACATTCTGTTTCTGCCGCTACGATCCCAAGGCGAACACAGCCCTCGTGTTACTGTCGCATCTGCCATGGCATGATGTATTCTACAAGTAAGTACATAAACACAAGTCACAATAGCTTTTACTGTAATCAATTATATAATTTTTGGAGTATTTTCTTATAGTCTGTTTTAGCATTACGTAGAATCTATCTATATAATCTAAAATTGACATACATAGTTCATGTACAAATTGTCGTGAGTTAACATTAGGTTATTCTTGAATTGTTAAATATTTGAAGCCAGCGGACAGAATTCTTTGCTTTCAACTGAGATGCGACTCAATTCGATAAATGTAAATGTGCACACAAGTGTTATACCTCTATTCAATTCAAGATAGTTGACGAAGGAACTGATTCCTATTCAAATTTAAGTTTAAAATATTATATTTATGTTTATAAGGTCCCAAATTGATTTTACTTAAAATTTTAGGTGTAAGAAATATTTGCATTAAAATGTTAACTTGTATATGTAACAAAAGTAATAAAAAATAAAAAAATAGAAAACATATTCACACATACATATACACGTACCCTGAAAATCATATATACACACTCATTTAATTTAACTTTATTGTTCTTTCTTTAATTTTGGTTGTGTAAATTTGTTATTTTGTCAATCGCATATTGTTGTGCCATAGATATAGGGAAGACACTGTCTCCTGTATCACAGTTTAAACTATTGCAGGAGACAGCGCTTCGCACTTATGAAATGTAATTATGCTTTTGATAAATAAAGAAATTATTATTATTATTATAAGTGTATAAAGAGTGGACAGTGTGTTTATGATTCACTTGTGTGTGCTAGCGTGTCTCGCTAATCGACATAGTTAATAATTTCTTGAAGGTATTCCATTTGCGAAACATTGAAACAGTAGTCCTAGGTGACGGTCGCTGTGCTCGTGCATGCATTGTGCATTATATGAGTATTATTACATGCGAACTATTATTACATGTATACATTATTATTATTATTACATGTATATTATTACATGCGAACTGCCTGCAGCTGCGCGAACTGAACGCCAAGCGCTCGTACAGACAATCTGTCGGTGTCGTTGACTAACTGACTGCACACGTGACATAACTGTAATGAGGTGATGATAACTGTAATGAGGTGATGGTGATAACTACATTCGTTTAAATGTAAAGCTAGGAGGGCTCCAAACGCCCATGCTCTAAGAAAAAGCCCACAACAAACTTAGCCGCGTTTTTTTATTTTCAATCACCTTTATATTTCACATAATCAATAATAAATTATAATTAACTATGGAGTTAGAGCAATATTTATATTCTGAGCTTGTTTATAATTTACGTTATTTAGACGCCATTAATATTTGTTAATTTAGTTGTCGATTTAGTCCGCTTCTTTATGCTAATGGCGCTGTGTACGGATAATGGCGAATAATGTTCGGCGAATTGTTTTTGCTTTGCGTATCGTATTGCGTATTTAGGTACCGAAGAGCTCTGCTTGCGAAACAAAACTCAGATTTAGTATGTAACTTGCGTGAGAGATTTTCGCTGCAGCGACATCGTGACATCACACTGCAGTGCATTGCGACCGCCGCTGCGAGTGCGAGTGAACTTAGAGATATCGTAAACTAACTGGCAACTGACAAGCTGTATTTAAGCTGTCAATTCTCAGCTATCATATTGAACTTAAGCGTGATGATGCATTATTATGAAGCTACAGTTGTCGAAGCAATATACTACTCTACTATATATAATACTGTCCGATTATTCCGAAACTAAGAATAGCTTAGTCAATGTGTGTGAATGCGAATTATGCCTAATCCGTTTGATGTAATTGCGTGGCTGCGAACGCTGTCCGCGGCTGTCAGATGTCGTCAAGTTAACGTTATAGTGTCAGGCCTTCCGCGGCTCACCGACTCCGCACCGGCCGCGCTCGAGCGTCGTGTGTTCATTAAATGTCATAAATTACTATCCAAGACATGGTACGAGTGGAAGTTACGCAGGAGCGTTTTTATGTTCGCGGAATGAGAGGGTTGGAGGGATAAGGCTCATTAGGATCGTAACGTGTTTAGTGTCCCATAATTATGGTAGGGGAGCCCATGATGCTAAATGGGGATTTACTCGAGCGTCATAGAGACCTATTGGGTTGCAAAGCTTAGATGATAAGAAGAAAAAAATGTTATATGATATATACCTTTCCATCGGTGGGGGAAGCGGCTATAGATTTTTAAATATGTAAAAAAAAACTGTTGCATGGACATCTTCGAGCGCGTCAGATATTGACGTCGTGGCAGCAGAAACCAGAGTGGGGACGGAGAGAGTAATAAATAGAGAAAGAGTGATAGAGAAATAGAAACGCGGAGAAGGAAATATAGGCATCACCCAGCTGCACGCATTTAACTTTATCGGCGAATTTTTGTTATTTCGGCTTGCGGAAATCGTCAGATTATATATTTTTCGTTATTCTTGAATTATTTCCTTCAAAATAAAAAAAATTTAGCTACGCTCGAGAATGTCGAGATGACGTTTTTTTTTTTACAACTTTGCTGCCCTCCCCTTTCTTTACGTCACTCTCAAATTGTCAGATTAGTGGAATATACGCTTTTAAGGATGTAATTAACTCACCCTACCTTAATCTGACGCGCTCGAGAATTTCTGATGGTCAATTTTTTTTTACTAATCTGATCGTGTATCGTTCATGGGCGGCCTTATATATGGGCCTCATGTTTGGTGGAGGAACATAACCGGGTACAAGGTATCTCCCTGTATATTAATCTGCCGCGCTCGAGTAAATCCCGAAATCCCCGCTTGGGCTCCCCTACTATTATATATACATAGCTTTAGTTTTAAGTTTACGAATATAGTTATCACCATGAAATAACTACTGTGTAAATTATTGACGCGTCAAAAGTGCCTTTTTAAGGACTATTTGAATAAAGATTATTTTGAATTTGAATTTGAATTTATTAGTATAAATACGAGATTTCATTGTTATTAGACTATTGGTCTTTAAGCTATCGCCAACCAAGCAACATAATCAGGAGTGAAAAGTGAAATATGGAATAAAATCGAATATCGTGCCGTTATAAAGTTCCTTACCAAGCAAGGAAAATTAGTTGCTATCATAATGGATGAGATGTCATCGGTTTACGGTGACTCTTGTCCAGGTAATACCATAGTGTACAAGTGGCACAATTTGTTTAAAAAAGGAAGGGAATCCCTTGAAGACCGGGCAGGAGCATCGAGGTGACCACGCCAGAACTTATCCAAAAAGTCGAAAAACTTGTACTCGTCGATGCTCGACTAAAGAAGAAACAACTCGCAGTAATGGTTGGAGTATCCGATACAACCATTTTTAAAGTCCTGCACAATCATCTTGGCATGACTAAGGTCAGCGCAAGATGGGTACCGAGAATGCTCACGCCGCCGCAAAAACAACAACGCGTAGAGTGTTCACGTGCATTTTTGGACCTTTGCAATGAAGACAAGGATGGTGTATTGAGTTGAATTGTTACTGGAGATGAAACTTGGTTTCATTATTATGAACCTGAGTCGAAATAAGACTATGCAGTGGCATAAAAAGGGCACAGCACCCCCCAAGAAGTTTAAGGTGTCACAGTCAGCTGGGAAACTCATGGCAACGTTCTTTTGGGACTCAGAAGGAATATTATTGATCGATTATAAAGATAAAGGTGTTTCTATAACCGGAGAATACTACGCTATAATATTACTACGACTAAAAGAAGCCATTAAACAGAAAAGACGGGGAAAATTGACGAAAGGTGTGCTGCTTTTGCACGACAATGCGCCCGTACAAGAGCCGCGTTGCGTTAGCTGCCCTGCTTAAAGTGGGCTTCTATATTTTGAACCAACCACCCTACAGCCCAGACCTGGCCCCAAGTGACTATTACCTCTTTCCAAAAATGGAAAAGAGCTACGGGGTAAAAATTTACCACGGATGATGAAGTTAACGAGGCAGTTTCAGGACAAAAACAAAACATTTTTTTATGAGGGTATAAATAAATTAATTGAAAGATCTGAAAAATGTGTCCGTCTTGCAGGTGTCCATATTGAATAGGAAAAATAATCTGGTTTCTTTATTTCAACCCCTTACCCTTTATTCCACGAACATAAAAGCGCTCCCTCGTAACTATCAGGCCTGCAATAGAGCGCCGTGCTCGGGTTCCCTCCCTCGCGTGCGGTGCCCGGACAACCAGCGTCGGCTATGCGTGAACTCTGACGACATGTGTCATCTACTTTTGAGAAAAGAAGATCACTCGAAATATATCTGTACTAGACGCGGAAAACAAAAGTCGCGAAGTAGGGAATGCTCTCGGCAGTCGATGAGAGCGCCGATCAGTGCGCACCGTCTCCAGACCGACTCCTGCTGTGCTATCGTCCATTATTGAACGTGCAGCCTCCTCCGCTTCACAGTAAATAATGAAGCGTATTTCATAAACAAACGTGAGCTCTGCATCGACTATGCCAATCGCGCAGCGTTCCGTGTGAGCGGGCTCCACAATTGCGTAAACCGGTTGCAGGTTACTAAACTGCATCGCGAATCTGCTGCACAGCGAGGAGCGCGCCGAGCTGCCGGCGTTCCTGGAGGCGTGTCGGATGCGGCCGCCCATGGCCGGGCACACGCTGCGCGTCACGTACAACGCGGGCCACGACGTGTTCGCGTGCCAGAGCCCGGACGGCCGGCTGCCCAGCATACCCGAAAACGTACGTAGAGCGCGCCGCGGCCCGCGCGCGCGCGCCCCCCCACTAACCGGCGTGATGCGCAGTGCAACCTGACGGAGTACTTCAGCGCCGTGCGCGGCGGCTGCATGGCCGCGCTGTGGGCGGCGCTGCTGCGCGAGCGCCGCGTGGCGCTGGTGGCCAGCAAGCCGGCTCGACTGGCGGCGTGCGTGCAGGCCGCCAACGACACGCTGTTCCCGATGTCGTGGCAGCACATCTTCATCCCCATCCTACCGCAGCACCTGGCGGACTACCTGCTGGCGCCGATGCCCTTCCTCATCGGAGTTCCTCGGAGCGTCATGGAGGCGAGTTAAGTCACGTTCATCCTCAATTGTAAATGCAGCGTCTAGTTTAACGTATTGACGGCTCACTGGCTCGAGTGACTTTAGTCTCATATAAGTCCTAGTATTATATATTTTGATTAATATTATTTACTGTTCGTAAATATAAGTGAAATCGTAAATATTAGTGAAAGAACTTTTTCAAGCGCTTTAATTGGTTAACTGGAGGTTAACTATCCGTATGTGTTTATTATTCAATGATGCCAAGTAGGTATAACATTGGAAGTGAATGTCAGAGCGCAGAGTGCAGCAGCAAGTAACCCCTCGCAGTATGTATATCGATACTTAATACATGAAAATAGTGGAAGGTCCTTCGGCTAACCTTCTCTATGCGGTTGATTCAAAGAATGTCTGTTCGACTTTTAATTTAGTGATTATTACTGTTTAGGAACACAGAGTATGTTGCCTCATTTCTGCAGGATTTGTTTAAAACCTTAATCGACGCAGAAGAAGTCGCGGTCGGCAGCTAGGCTAGAAATTTGTATCTAACTGGGTCGCTCTCAAATAGAAGTGGCAGAGAGAGACTGGGGCGCTCAACCGCCATCTCATGGCGACGTATAATTTGTGCGAAGTGGAAAGCTTCTGGAAGCTTCATTTAAAATTTATAAAATAAATAGAATAATCGAGAACCCCACAGAACACCTTCTGTCCAGAGAGGTCGACAATCAAAACGAAATGGACCACTCTTTGTTTTGCGTTCGAGTCGAAGGCCGTGAGTTGGTGCATGACTCGCCCCGTGCGGCGCTCGGCGTGCGTGCGGCTACACGGGTGCTCTCGTTTGTTGGCAGACGGTGCGGATGTCGGAGGTGGGCGACGTGGTGGTGCTGGACGTGGACGCGAACGAGCTGCGGTCTCCCTTCCGCGACCTGGAGAGCCTTCCGCAGGACCTGGTGCGTTAATACACGTCGCATGCGTTTGCTGATATATTTAGGCAGGCGTATCTACTAGGGGTACTTTAAAACCGGAACTTGCAGCAATTGTAGCTTCTTTAGAGCAATGCATCATTAATGAGATTAAAACACTAACAACCCAAATAAATGAAAAAGAAAAAAATCCATTTCGATGAGAGCGTATATTTCGAAAGTGTTATTTATTAAGTCTGCAACTCGGTCATACGTCACAGAGAAAAAATGAGTAGAGGAGTAATATCTTTATATTACAAATCTATTTGCTACCGAATTAAAATAATTCAAATCGGGGGGCACGGCAGTGCCCTCGCCGAGTCGAGCGCGAAGCAAACACTGCCGGTCCATCATTTACTGGAACCATTTCGCCGCCAAGTCATACAACATTAACTATAATAATAAAGAAATCGCATAAAGGAACCTTAGACTTGGCACGACTTTGTCTAGATTTCATTACTTTTTAGAGATAAACAAGCAGCTCCATCGAGACTTGGCTAGTTTTTTTACAGAATGTTTTTCGTGGGATTTACCTTACTAAACTAACTTAACGTAATCATATCGACGAGCACAGGGACAGACTTAGACGGAAGCCGCATTTTAGGCAGGGGACGCTTTTTTTTTTTTTTTCACGCTGGGAAATGCATTACGCATCCCCTCCGAAGACGACGCAGGCAAGACTGCGCCGCTTCCGACGGGGTATGTGGGACTCCCGGGCGGTCAGGCTGGCGACAAGAATACCCACTAAAACCCAGCGATGCTTCTTCGCGTCGCCTGGTGGCTGGGTCACGGGAACACTGATGCACTCGACCGCGGCCCAGCCATCAAGGCAGGGGACGCTGGATTTTTACTCTCAACTATATAGCCGTAGAGGCGTCAGCGGACAGCCTTTCAGTACTCGGGGCGTTTCCGCTCTCTTCTTTTTAAATATCCGAGCGGCATTGTTTCAGGTAGCGAGCTTAAAGAAGGCCTTGAGCGACAAGCACGCGCTCGGCGACGCGGTGTCGCGGGCGTTCCTGCGCGCGCTCGTGGCGCTCATCGGCGGCTACCGGGACGCCATTCGGTGAGTACGGAGGGCGCGCCACGAGTGACGCCACCAAAGATGTCTGAAGGGTCCTCGTTAAAATGTATTTAACTCGCTTGGTGAAATAACAACTGATTTGTGTTGTTCTGTGTAAAAAAACTTTATTGTAATTCTCTGCTTTAGTATGTACAGGGTTTATTTAGCTAAAACTCACCTGCAAAGAAAAACAACAAATTGAGCTGGTATCTCACTGCGACCACCTTATTTCAACCTTTAACTACTTTTCACTCGTACAATCAATAACGCTCTTAAAACTTTTTATCTGACCTTGAACTCTCGTCCCAATGACAGCCACAGATGGAAACCACAGATAAACAAGCATCAATGAACGGGGCTTCGTTTACATATATACCTGTGCGAATAAAACATACTCTAGTCCGTCGCCTTCGATTTAGTAATACGTGCCGACGGCGCCTAGCCGGCATTTCGGGAAAATCTCCCACCAAAGGTGACGCGCGAATAATAGGTACTATAGTTTATTATTCATTTTATTCATTATGTGACATGGTGATAACGAAAAAAAGAAAAACCCCGGCTAAGTTTGTTGTGGGCTTCTTCTTAGACCGGGACGCGTTTGGAACCCTCATAGCTTTAGTTTTAAGTTTACGAATATAGTTATCACCATGAAATGACTACTATGTAAGTTATTGACGCGTCAAAAGTGCCTTTTTAAGGACTATTTGAATAAAGATTATTTTGAAGAAAAAAAAAATAAGTTTGAGGAAACGCGCTTTTTTAAATCTGCTCACGTGATCATATAGACGCACACTCGACTACAAAAACTCTGAGTACATAGTGATTGTTGTAAACAAAACTGTTCAAAAATATTAACGACGAATAGTATTGTGATGATTGAGCGATGGTGGACCTGACTGAACACGACGTGTGAGCGAACATGACTGGAGAATGCTAAGTAATGTGGTGCGGTTCTCCTGCTGCGAGCATTCGCACTCTCTATATAGATACTTCGTCGGACTTCTCACCGGAATGTACTCTCTTTCTCTTCTCAACTTAGACTATAATTGTATTTCGGTAAAGAAATGATGAATTTGACATTCACATTAGTAAATAAGCGATGATAAGCGATGATAGCCCAGTGGTTAGGGCGTCAGCCTCCTAAGCAGAGGTCGGCGGTTCGAATCCCGGCACGCACCTCTAACTTTTCGGAGTTATGTGCGTTTTTAAACAATTAAAATATCATTTGCTTCAACGGTGAAGGAAAACATCGTGAGGAAACCTGCACGCTTGAGAGTTCTCCATAATGTTCTCAAAGACGTGTGAAGTCTGCCAATCCGCACATGGCCAGCGTGGTGGACTATGGCCAAAACCTTCTCATATTGAGAGGAGACCCGTGCTCTGTAGTGAGCCGGTAATGGGTTGTTCATGATGATGATTAGTAAATATATAAACCGGGAACGCCGTTACTGCATTCTTCTCGAGCTCATAAGCGAAAAGTATCTCTTTCATTATTATTTATTCCGGAAGACTTGACTTAATATCTTTCCCTATACGTATATATTTTTTTATACAAGTAGTTACTCTTTTCAAGGAGGTATAGGATTTAGTTTTTCCATTAGTATTGCAAGTGTTGTGGATTGATTTTAACGAAAACGGGCACAGAAGTCCTCTATGACCACAAATAATAATTGTTCCGTGCAAAATATTCATATTCATTAAATCCATAGGCATTACGATTTAACGTTTATCACTAGTTTGGTTTATAATATATTTTGATAAATATTTTATGATCAAAATATTAAAAAAGGTGTATGTGCGTTTCACACATGATAGAAGTGAAATTTCAGTAAATCGACAAAATAATTAGTTGTATATATACACCCCCGGCATATTTAGCGGAACACAAAAAAAAGGTCCGTACTTAAAAAAATATGGTTTTATTTTAAAATCAACCTACTACACTTATTTTGTTTAAAAATGAGATCACATTAAGAACAGATTTTGCGAGTAAAGGCTATTTGTAAATAATAGTACATTTTTGAACTTTTCGTGTAACCGGGAAAAGTGATTCAATATGCTTAAATAGAAGCAAGTATTATATACGTAGAGCCGGTCACAAAACCCGTTTTGTTCTTAACATGATTAATAAACGCAGTAGGCTACCTATCCGTCGCAAAGTGACATTATATAAAACTTGTATCCGTCCAATCATGTCATACGCGAGCGCGAGAAAATTTCTTCTGGCTGGCCGGTTACGCTGTGGCAACCAATAGGGTTAGCACAGCTAATAGACAGTCCGAAAAAAAGCAAGTATAAAGCAGTGTGCAATATACATACACACCGACATTTGCTCTCTCGCTCTGGCGCATTAATTACTGCAATTAGTGTTAGACCGATAATATAAAATAGTATGTATATTTCTGTCTCATTCTTTGCCGACTTCGTCGTTTTATAATTATAAGATGATATAAGAAGCTGTGATAGCCTAGTGGTTAGAGCGTCTGTCTCCTAATCAGAAGTCGGGGGTTCGATCCAACTTTTCGGAGTTATGTGCGCTTTTAATCAATTAAATATCACTTACTTCAACGGTGCAGGAAAACATCGTGAGGAAACCTGCATGCCTGAGAGTTCTCCGCAATGTTCTCAAAGCGTGTGAAGTCTGCCAATCCGCACATGGCCAGCGTGGTGGACTATGGCCAAACCCTTCTCATATTGAGAGGAGACCCGTGCTCTGTAGTGAACCGGTAATGAGTTGATAATGATGATGATTATGATCAGTATTTATTTCTAACGTATCTCGTATACTTGAATAAAGATTCAAACTGTTCGATGCAGACTAAAATGACTTCTCTACGTACTCGAAGCATATTGGCGTAATTGTGTGACAGTCGCGAAGGGTTAACTGCATTTTGTCGGCGTGGCGGAAGCGCTTTATGCGGCAGTTAACTGTAATGGCTCGCACTTGTGTCCCCCGGGCATTATCCTATTGAAATAAATGATATGCCAGTGCGGTGGCGCGCTGCCCGCTACTATGTAGCGAGGCTTGGCGTCACGTGACGGGCCCCTCGCCGAGACCGGCGGCCTAGCTTACATAACGTCGTGGCTCGCCCGATGTATACGTGCGACATTCTGTTACACGGGTAACTACCCGGCGTGTATGTCTGTTAGGTGCGCACTTTGTATAAGAAAGAAGGAAAGAAAATTTCTTTATTCCCATATGGTGTTTTAATAGTTAATCTTATTCTAATCAGAAATTGGTCTGTCTGTAACACCAACCAGAAAGTATGTACGGCTCACCATATGTCGTGTCTTATAGGAAAAAGACGACGCTGATTTTTAGCTGAGACCAGAGTGACGTCACAACAAAAAAAAAATCTAGTTACAAATTACGGGGAACCAAAGGAAGCAGCAAAAATATAGCTATTAAATGATATAAATATAATTTAATGAAGAGTTATATATTTAAATAACTCTAAATATATAATAATTTAATAAATCGTATTATTCATGTGATTAATTAGAATTTATATCGTTGTCCATTGCACCCTTCTACCCATGCTCGAGACACGAGGCACAGAACTCGTATAAGAAGTGAAAGCTGGTTCCACTAAATTCTGGGCGGGATGGATCATGAATAGTTTTGATTATTGTGAGATGACTATTTAACAGGTCCCAGTGTCCCGACTCCGCCTGCTATCTTTGTGCTGTGACATTAGTTGTTTAGTCAAATTGTTTTAGAAACAACTTCGATTGCGTATATTCCGTGGAGTCGTTCCGACTTGCGTTCGAGTCTCCATGATTGCCTCTATCACGGTCTGTGTGATAGTGTTCGAAAAAGGAAAACTTTGTTCCTGCGCCGGCTCCGGCCGTTAACGCGTGGTTCAAACCAGTCCAGCCTAAGCCGGCAGCACCGGCAGCCCCTAAGGCCTACCCGCCGGCGGCGGCCTTAACTGCCTTTAAAGCGGCCACCGGCTCGAACCCCGCGTCAGACAATAGGTCATTGAACTCAATTATGAGTGTCATTGACACCTTCTGTAGCGTTGAATTCGCTCTTTGTATGAAGAAGCTCAACGACCCCAACTACTGCAGACTTACTGCATGCTCTGAACACGCCTATCTTATATTGGATATCCGCGCAACTAAACCATAATGGGTAGTACACCAATAACGAGTAGATTCAGACCCCGATCCCTCAGAATCGCATTTTTTAACGCAAACGGCCTTATCCAACAGATCGACGAAATACGAGAATTTGCCTGTGCACACCAATTAGATATCTTTCTAGTGCAAGAGACCTTCCTTAAACCCAGTAACCGTACACCTAAAATTGCGAACTACAATGTAATACGTAATGATAGAGAACACGCCCCAAAGGGAGGCACTTTAATTTATTTCAGGAGGTCTCTTCACTGTATGCCTCTCGACCCTTCCGACTTAAATAACATGAAAGCATCCATTTGTCAAATTAGCATGATCGGCCATCCGTCGGTCTGATGACCGACGAGGTACTGATGCTATGATTAGCATCAGTATACCTCTCTCCGAGTAGAGACTTTATAGAGAGCAACTTTCGTGCGCTGCTCGTTCTAGGCAACTCCGTCATCTTGGCCGGAGATTTCAATGCCAAACATGAGTGCTGGAATTCCCGAGTCACTAATGGACATGGACGAAAACTTAACCGACTTTACCAAAGTAAGGACATAGATTTTGCTATTTTAGCCCCTGACGAACTAACGCGTTACCCGTACAATGAAAAGTCATTGGACAGACCCGACATACTGGACATAGCTATTCTTAAGAATATCACACTTCATGAAGTTGGTTTCACACTTCATGAAGAATGTTTTCTTTAGAAGTGCTACACGAGCTTAGCTCCGACCACCGACCCGTCCTACTTCAGCTAGGACCCCCGGTAGACACCCCTCCTCCGGCCAAAGTAATAGTAGATTGGAAAAACTTAACCGACCGACTTAAGACACTAGACTCTGTGCATCTTAACGAAATCCCCGACACCATAGACTCTGTAGAGGACGCTAAACGTGCAGCGTCTCACTATACCAGGCACGTTCGTCAGTCAGTTGAGGACTGTTCCCGCACAATTCCCAACGACTTCGGTCGTAGGGAATTGCCGGCAAACATCCGACAACTGCTGACGCGTAAAAACCGCCAAGCTAGGGCCCATGTCGACCAGGGCCGACTCCTGGGACAGACAGCTAGGAGAGCTCACGCCATCCCATACAGAGTACTATGGCCTAGTGAGAGCTCTCAAAGCTGACCACGACGCAGCAACACCCCCTCTCTTACGACCCAATCTTCCACCCGCTTAAGAAGATCTGGATAAGGCCGAATGCCTCGCTGACTCGTTTAAAGCACAGTGCACCCCGAGCGATAGTTCTATAAATCCCGACTTTGTAGGTCTCGTGACCAATAAAATAGACTCGTTAAGTCCACCGTCTCCAAACAGCGAGCCCATAGCTCCCACTACTTGCGAAGTGGTGCAGTGGACTATCAATAGGCTGTACTCTAAGAAAGCTCCCGATCTCGATGTAATCACAAATATGGCACTTAAATGCATCCCTCCCCAGCTACTGTATCTACTGGTACTGATATATAACGCCCTGCTGGCAGGATGCTCTTTCCCCACAGAGTGGTGCTATAGTAATAGGTATTAAAAAAGAGTGTGTGTACTGATGTACACGCGTTAGAAGTTATACTTCTTGGGCGTATGGAAAAAAAATAACTAAAATGCAGTAGTGATTATCGATAAATATTAAAATTGATAAAAAGATTTTATTCAAATAATAATTAAAATATCAATAAATCAAATTTTAACAAAGAGTTAAGATCAAAGATGGTATAAACACTCAGCATTTAAGGTTAATATAAACAAGTATAGACAATTAATTATTATTTTTTATTTATACATAAAATTTGTTAATATACCAGAAATAAGACAAAAAGAAAAAAAAAATTTTGTAGTTAATAATGTAATAATTTTTAATTAACGATGTAAATAATTATACATACCGACAATTAACCTCATATCTATAAATGCACTCAAAACAGTTTATTCAAATCAGTTTTATCACTAATATTCAATATATATATATATAGATATAGATATACTAATAAATTATTAGTAAATACTATCACCGTCGTATATGAAATTGATTTAATAAAAACACCAAAATAATATTTATTTATTCACACTGTTTAAATGTATTGTTACGAAACACGTGCTCTAAATATACAAATACTAGAATATACAACTTGAACATAGTTATCGATTTTCATGCCACCTAGAACTAACTTCACGATGTAGAATTTAGGTATCGGTGTGCGCGCGCATCGTAAAAATTCACTCTCATCAGTTTTCTCCATCGCGCCAAAAGAAGTATAACTTCAAAAACCTGGCAAACCCGCTAACCTCCCTTCTAGTTACCGCCCTATAAGTCTTCTCAACTCCTTAGCAAAGGTGTACGAGAGGATAATACTCGCCCGACTAAAAGTCGTCAATCTAAAAAGCTTATCAATGACGAGCAATTTGGCTTTCGAGCCAAACATTCTACCGTCCACAAGTGCACCGCCTAATGGAGCACGTGACGCAAGGGCTTTACGATTGGAAACGTGGTCGCCTCACAGGAGCCGTGTTCTTCGACGTATTCAAGGCTTTTGACAAAGTCTGGCACGCCGGTCTCATTTATAAATTGCATAGCAAAGCGCTTCTTTATACCGGGTTAAACCGCCCTGACCCCAGGGACAAAATGGCCCGTAAATTATTTAATCGTGTGATTCCATGCGAACGAATTGTCAAATATCTAGGTGTAACCTTTGATAGTCGCCTGTCCTTTTCTCCACACATACGTAGAGTCAGTCGGAAAGCCCGTTTTGTTCTTAACAGACTCTATGATTAATAAACGTAGTATTACAGAACAGACTATGATTAATAAACGTAGTATTAATAAAAGTAGGCTACCTATCGGTCACAAAGTGACATTATATAAAACTTGTACCCAATCATGTCATACGCGAGCGCCGCCATAGCGCTTCGTCCCACGTATAAAACCTTTCAAGCGATTCAGAATCGTTTCGTGCGCACGGCAACCGGCTAAACCTATCCTTCACGACCCTGACGATCAGATAACTACTGACAACATACTCATACCACCTATCACACAATCATACGCTATACACCGTCTTCGCCGGCGAAGACAAGGTCCCCGCTATCTTACGTCATCCGGACGTGGGCTCCATCCACGGCCTCGGACGACCTATGGACCACTCACCGTCCGACCCCCCCGTTATCCCAAACGTCGCCTAAGCCGAGGTTCGGCCTCATAGGAGGCGCCCTTAGGCAGACGTTCCCTTAGTTTCTTCGAGCCCTAGGGCTCAAAATTTCTTCTGGCAGATACAGATTCTTAGCTAGCCAAACAGCCCGGTTACACTGTCACAACCAATAGCGTTACCACAGCTAATAGTCAGTCCGAAAAAAAAAAGTCTGTGATGTTATAAGGAGGCCACTCTCAGGAATGCCTGCACCCTTTCCGACTCGGCTGCTTTTTCGTTGCCTTTTTTTCCGGGAGTTCACACTTTCACTCTAAATTTACGACGGGATGTTAACCCAGATTTCTGTATGCCTAACAGCAGTCTCATATCTATGGTTAGCATCTAGTGAGAAAAAATGGCAGTATCACAAGCTAACAAGAGCTATAAATTTCTTATAACTCCTGTTAGCTTCTTTGTTATTCCCTTGCTTGAAATAATCACAGAGAGTATAAGGCATTTTATATATTCCTAAGCCTTTGTTTGAAATCATCACATAGAACGTTGCAACGTTTCATTGCAGAATTTTACAAACTAAATTAAAGATATATCGATGTAATGTGATGAACATATGGTTTCTTTTGTCGCCATCTTTAACCCAAATAAACGAGCTCTCCTAAAACGCGTCTCTTCAATAAGTTCAGTTTTTCGTGACCTGTATAGTTACAGTTTCATTCGAAACTCATTACTAGTTATTTTCATCGTTATAAAGGTTTTAGTTTCTTTGAACTTCGAATGTCACGCGACCGGAAACGTGACTCGGCGCGCGAGACTTAATAAAGTTTGCACTCTAGAGCCTTCCTATTTTTGGCTAACTATTTACTTTGTCCAAATCGATATATCTTCAAGGGAAATTCGCTCCTCGTACGGTTTTCAAAGATCTATCTCGTCTTGCGATCCAATCGATACGTCTAGAAAAGCGTACATAAGCCGCGGTATCAGTAAACGAGCCCGAGCACCTCGACCGACCCCCCACTGTTGAAGTGTACTCAATCAATTGAGGCGAGCGCACAACGCGCGCCATTGTGCCCGAGTCCCCAGTCGGCAGCGGCGCCGGCGGCTCGCATCGGACGCTCCACTACCGAAACGTATTCTGAACAAAACTAAATTTATTTATTTCTATTCATTTTCACAAATATTTATTCGCGTTTTAAGATAATTAAAGATCGTATCGTGCATTCTAAATAGTTATAATTTAGATTTATATTAGCGACACCGAATTAATCAAACGGAACTGAAATAAACAAAGAATACAAAATATTATAAAATTTCGATTGTACGCATATGGGAATGTAATATTTTTGTAGGATGGTATATCAATATGTATTATACATTTCTGTGTATAATGCTTTCCGTAGTTAAGTATAATGTCTTACATGTAATGTTGTACTTATATGTATTTTTGTTTATGTGCAGAATCGAAAAGGGTCAACTGATAACGTTCAACCCGGAAGCCTTCGTCAAAACGAGAAAGCATATGCAACCATTCCTGAGAAAAATACTACAGTCTCAGATTTTTCAGCAGGTGAGTGTTCGAAATCATCTTTTGACTAAATAAATGCCGCCCTCTCAGAGTGCTCTATATAACTTTATATAACTACTTAAGAAGTGAGAATTAATAAGAGTACTTAATTAGATGAGTATCAGACCCGCTACCACCAGCCACTGATGCAATCGACGCGGCGGCTACTGGTTGGTCGTCTGTATGTCTGTTACCTGCCTTAGGCATCGCGCCAGCTTCCACGGCAGTTGACGTGATTTTAGCCCGGCAAGGAATCCGTTCCCGTGGGTTTTCAACTTAATCGCGAACAGCCACATCCAGTTAATCCCGGCTGCCTCGGCCTCTCTGACGCATGCCGTCCTTTAGAGGGATCGAGAGCCGCTCGTGAGACGTGCTGTGATTGCAGTTCATAGACGAAAGGCTGGAGCTCCTCAACTCCGGACGCGGCTTCAGCGACGAGTTCGAGGTGGAATGCAACCACCACGCGGAGGCGCTGGGCGGCGGCAGCGGCCGGCGGCTGCGCCAGCAGTACCGCGAGTGGGCCGGCGCCGTGCGCAAGGAGGGCGGCGCCTTCTTCCGGACGGTCAAGGACAAGGTGCGCGCAGAACCCTGCCCTCCCCTACTTGAACGATAGCCAGCCGAGCCGTGCACGCTGACGCCTGCCGCTAGGGCGCGCTCGTTGTGCCGTCGCACTCCCTGACCGTTTGTCACAGACTTCGACGTCACGTGCGCTCTGCCTGAACTGATCTCGCTTTTCAAATGTACGAACTAGCTACAGTTGGGACGCTACTTTTATAAATCGTTCTCTCGCTCGCTCGCCAGCAAAGCAAACTATAATCAGTAATGAACGATTAATATTTGTACGCGATAATTAAAACCGATAAATAAAAGTTTGTTGTTTATTCGAATGGTTCGCACATTCTTCGCTGGCGATGTAGAATATAAATACACAATTGTAGGAATGAAAGACTCCGTTTTTGATGATGCGAACTTCCGAAAAATTTATTTCTCAGTCAAAGAGTTAATTTATTTAACGGTTAAAATGAAGACTACGTATAAGTCAGTTCGTTTGCCATGTCGGACGTTCTCGACAATTTCGTTTGATCAATCTGCGCAATGGGCTGAATCCCTAAACGGGAAGAACACTCAGTTTAAAGTAAAGACTCAACTAGAAACTAAAAAATATTTTTATTAATTATAATATAATATTTATAATTGATATAAATATATCTGAAATATAGGACCTAAGCTTAGTAGGGAACCCAGAATGTAATGCACGCGTGGTCCACGCTATGTTTTTCAACACACTTCTTTTAAAATATTTTCAACAGTTGCTGACAATACTTTAAGTCTCCGACCAATATACCCATCTTATCTCTTATTTATGCCGTCAGCCTACATCACTTGTATACTCTTCTTCACTGCTTGGATTAGAGACAACGACATTCATAGTAACAGTTCTGACGTCGCATAATGATTATGAAAAATGGCGCAGTCTTCTTGTTTTTAGTTCGCAATTAGATACAACAACACATTCATAAATGACAAAGACACAACTACATAATCACCAATACACAATTCTGTATTTAATTACTTAACAAATTGCCCTAGTTCATTTTTTTATTTAAAATGTCCGCGCGAGTTTATGCAAAGGCGAGATTTTAAAATTCCTGCTATGTCCGAATACTTTCTGCATTTTACAATTTAAAATCACTCAAAACTTGTTCACATTAAATGTTTAAGTAGTAAAATAATTAACTTTTTTACTCAAGAATTTTCTTAGAAGTAGGTATACAAAACGTACTAATGTTAGTTCTTTGCGAAGGGTTCGACCGCATCAAAGCAAAAAAAAAAAAACGAAACCGCGCTACTGAGGTGTCCGGTTTACATCCGAATGCTTGCTGCATTACAAGCGGTAGTGTAACGCGCGTCTAACATCTCGTACTGTGGGCCTCAAACGCGTACAATAATATACTATTATCTTTGTTAAAATCTCTATCTGAAGCGACGAGTCCAACCGAACCGTATCTGGTCACTGGAAGGTTAGCGAGCCTACAAAAACTTTGATATTTAATTATTTTGACGAAAGAAAATCGTAACCGAGTCTGCGTCGCTGTGAGAGCTGGCGCCGGTGGCCCGCAGCGCTTCGGCGTGCTCGCGCGCGGCGGTCGAGAAGGCTTCGCTGGTGGCACGAGGCATTCTGTGTTTGGCTTTAAAATGTGAATATTTGCAGGCGAACCCAGCAGTGCAATCGGCTGTTAAAACGGTGAGTCCTCTTCCAACGAGCGCGACCCGTTCGTCGCCATTCACTACTGTGGCGCCTGAGCGGAGTTGTCGACCGGCGCCGGGCCGCCGGTAAGCCTCACCCGGCCTCGGCGCTGACAAACCATAGCCCTCGTATTTCGCTAACGGATCCCTGAAGCAAATAGTGGTGTTTCCACGCTCGCCGTTTTTTTTTAGAGAGCTATCTCTCCAACGCACCGCCAAGTTGTTAAATTTGAAACACTTCCGTGTTTAAGTCGCGAGTCGCGCGCGTCGGAGCTCTGACCCAGCGACGTGGCAGCTAGGGCGCGTCCCGGCGTCGCACGGGCACGCTTATCGCATAGACCGAGCAACGAATATGAGACGTGTAGCTATCGGAGGTTTAAAGATGTCTCTCGAGGTCCCACTGAGTAGTGAATGGCGCGAGGCGGCCACTGAATTATACGTAATCTTCTATCTGCACGGGGTCACTGCATGCGTTCCTCGCACCACCTACGTATTCCTATAGTTTAGTTTTTCTCGCGTGTCTTTCGCTACTTTTAATGTTTTATAATAATATAACGTTTCGATAAAGGTTTTAAATCTGTGATAGGTTAATATATTTCTGATACCAAAAAAATTTTTGCATTTCAATGAAACGCATTGTGTGTAGAGTAAGTGTCAAATATAAAAAAAAAAATCCAGACATAATATTTTATATTTATAGGAATGCGTCGATTTTTTATGGAGTAAATAATGCTAAGTCAGCATTTTGAAGCAACGACAGATGACAGATTCAGGTGGAAACCATACCTACTGGTATGTACTTGATAAATGCTAAAGTATGTCTGTTTGTTTGTTAGTGACTGACGCGCACCTGTGCCGATCCTGCGACCTTTGGCACAGCGTTAGCTTTCACCGCAATGTTTTGACATAATTCAATACTAATATTGATTTGGAATGCAAGCTTACTGGCGTGAGCTGGTGCACAATCGTCCGAGTCAAGGGTTAAAATAAATTATACTTTTATTTCGAGATTATATTTAAAACAGTTAACATAATTGGTATTAATCAAGCACACGTGATTTTTGTAGGGAGATAATCTAAACATCACTTCCTGGTGAGTGGTGAGGGGGGTGCTCAAAATCCCAAAATCATAACGCAATCAATGGACGACCACTGGAGGGGTTGTTTAGAAATGATGTCAGTTTTAAGATATTTTTAATACTTACTCTAACGAATCGAGAGGATATTCGGGCCACCAGAAACATCCCTTTTTACATACTTGCGTGGAAAGGTATAATAAGGTTGTTTGATTGGTTCTTAAGTATCGATCGAACATGAAGAAATGCCCAAGAAGGAGGCTTTTAGCACGGACACCAAATATTTCCTCAGGCAAAGCTTTCCAAATCCGGTTAAATGTAACAATATAATCAAATAAATATGGAAGTGAGAAGAGCGCGCAAAATAATTAAACGAACTTAATTGTAGGATCTTATGCTTTGTTTCACTCACATGACAATTGATATCAAAAGCGGTAATAATGACTATGTAAGAGCACGTCACGTCAATACATGGTACAAATAAAAATTCATCAAGACGAGGAGCTAGTAGTCCACACTGACGGCGGGCCACAATGTGAAACCCCCGGGTTCAAAGTGCCCGGTTGGAAGTGCAGTGCGATACAACGTGTAAACGTTATTCTTGTCCTCACCAGGTTCGGCAAGGCGGCAAGAACATGAAGTCTGCCGTGCGGGGTCTGAAGAGCAAAATGCCCAAGTCGGGGTCACGGCCGGCGTCCGTCAACACCAGCGGCGACAGCAGGTACCTACTGCCGTTTACTACCTTACACTAAAAATTAAATTGATGCTCAATTTGTGTCAGGCGCTAATACTGCACGGATATCTCTTCCTGGAAAACCAAAGACGTGAAAAGAAAGAAATTTTCGAATGTATCCTACGGCTATGCCATATGAAAAGTGTTTGACGACCTCCGTGGCGCAGCGCGCGCGCTGTTGCATTATAAAGTTGGAGGTGCTGGGTTCGATTCCCGGCTCGAGTCTGGTCTGGTGGGAGGCTGCGGCCGTGGCTAGTTACCACCCTACCGACAAAGACGTGTCGCCAAGCGATTTAGCGTTCCGGCACGATGTCGTGTAGAAACCAATTAGGAGTATGGCTTTACCATACCCCTAACAGGTTAGCCCGCTACCATCTTAGACTGCATCATCACTTATCATCAAATGAGATTGCCGTCAACTTGTAGTGGATAAAAAAAAAAGTACTTTCAATATATATTGTACCTACTGCAATGAAACATTTTGCTAAAAGAAGACTTCATTTTAATTTTAGATAGCCTTCATGAACTATTCTATAAACATCTTAACTTCGTAATTGACCCCACTGCGGATGTCTTACTAGTTCTTATATGACCGTGGTCCCGCTAGTTGTGGCCTTGAACGTGTTTCCTAGTACTCACCAACAACTAAGTTACGTCAAACCATTTGTTTCCAGGCTATCGTGCGGCTCGGCAACTCCCGTGTCCTCTGACTCCTCGGACTCCACCCCGTCCCGCGACGTGCCCCCGCGCGAACCTCCCCCCTCCCTCCCTCTAGACCTGCTCACAGAAATGGAGTTCCTCCTCAACAAGCGACGCGATAGCCTGCCGAGCAACACGCCCACTTCTGACATTAGCATCGCGGATAGGGCCGTGAGTTGACCTTACACTATGTTGCGCTATGACACGTCGTCGACATTTACTTGTTTGAAGCTTTTGAATGGTTGTCGATTACGTAACGGATGCGCAGCGGTTGCTGGGACGGCTCAGTCGAGCGAGGTGTTGCCATGTCAGAGATAGAGTGTGACTTTTGTTGTGTGTGTTACCCATTTAAATTTTAAAATTAAAGCTTATTAATATTTTTAAAAAAACTGGCTCATTATTGATTCCGTTACGTAATCCTCGACGTTGAAAGACCATGCTGTGACCGTTAGTTTCGGATGTGGGTTAAATCATAGTGTCACTTTTTTCGGAATTTAAATTTCAACTATCATAAAAAAGTTCGATTAAAGTAACGCCGACGTCACGTCTATTAAGATATTTTATAATTATCATCGAAGCGGTGATAGCCTAGTGGTTAGGGCGTCAGCCTCCTAAACAGAGGTCGACGGTTCGAATCCGGGCACGCACCTCTAACTTTTCGGAGTTATGTGCGTTTTAAAAAAATTAAAATATCACTTGCTTCAACGGTGAAGGAAAACATCGTGAGGAAACCTGCACGCCCGAGAGTTTTCCATAACGTTCTCAAAGGCGTGTGAAGTCTGCCAATCCGCACATGGCCAGCGTGGTGGACTATGGCCAAACCCTTCTCATATTGAGAGGAGACCCGTGCTCTGTAGTGAGCCGGTAATGGGTTGATCATGAATGATGAATGATGATAATTATCATACGCATTGAGTTGGTAAACCTTGCGCCGCAGCAGCACACTCGTGATGATACGGTCATGGCATGCGCCTGTTTTCACATTTCGCAGTAGTTTCTGTTACGAGGTGTCTGCTTTAAAGGATGCCCACTTTGAGAGCTGTCAATGTAGTTTAGTTGATTCCCACACACACGTACACACTCTGCACACACGTCGTGAGTTTCGCACACAGCCACACAATTAACTTGGTACGCTCACGTTTTAATATGAATTGAAATCGCTGGCCACGTACCAAGAGCGCGAGGGGTGTTGTGTCTAATATAATTCTACACTATAGATATATAGTAATGAGAATATATATACGAATTAATAGTTTTCGTCGTAGGTTAGCAACAAGCCAACGTACCACTTGTGAAGATGTGTGCAAAGCTCAGTAGTTGTAACCGTAGTGTTAAGACGGCCTCAAAGCTGCAATGACGACTGAAAAGACTTAAGTTTAAAATTTTGAATAAAACTGAACAGCACCACCCGAGCCGAAGTTCGGGCGGTGCTATGAGACCATCGCAGCGATGGTCTCATTCTCTTAATTCTTCATCTCACTATCGCTGGTAAATTGAATTTAACTTTTCAGACTTTATTGCATCAGAGTAATTGTACCAAAAGCGAACTTAATACGGAGCACATTTTTTTACAGTCAATCTTAGTTCTTACGAAAACACGCATGGTAGGCGCGAAACAATTGCATGTTCAATTATTTGGCCTTTGCTGCTTTTGGGGAAAGCCAGACGTGGGCAAATCTTGTTTATATTGTGTTGAACGCTATGAGTTTTCCATTCCTAAATTACGGTTTCACGAAACATGCGAATACTTCCGAACAAAATTTTCATAAGCAAATACTTCACAATGTCACAGTATCCAAAAGTAATGAAAGAATATTAGAAATATACAAAAGCAAACTTTTTATCTTTTTTGATTAAAGTTTGGCTGTAAATTGAACCTTAATCGGACATTGAATTACAGGCAAGCCATTTGTCTGCGCCACACGTAACAAAACGTACATTTCCGTCGCGTTGCTTCAGCAATAGCTGCCGCGGACGCCTATCGCCTCGTCAATCCTTGCGGAACCAATTCAAATTCAAGCGGCGTTTCGCTCCCTCCCGCCGCGCGGTGGCCCGCCGGGCCGCGTGGCGCATCACGACTCTTTATTTGCAGAAAACTCTCACCCCCTGCCCCCCGCCCCGGCTTCCCGCGCGCCCCACCCCGCCCCCCCGCTACCCGATCGTATCGACGAGGAAACTAATCGATATATCGGACGCGCCCGCGCCCCCTCCGCGCGCGCAGCCGGCGCCGCCCGCGCCCGCCTTCGTATCCAACGTGACGCGGGACGCGGGCGACACGCGCGCCGCCGCGCGCACCAGCACCATGCGCTTCGCGCAGGGCGGCGCCCACCTTCAGCTCGCGCTCACCTCGAGCCGTGCTGCGCGCGCGCCGCCGCCCGCGCCCGCGCCCGCGCCGGCGCCCCGCCCCCGAGAGGTAATTCTGATGTGCGCCGTCGTCCTCATATCGGCTCTGTATGTTTGCGCTGAACGAATGTTCGCATATTATATTGTACGAAGTCAGCACAATGCGGAGTGAGCTGCGTGCACGCTAACAGCAATACAACACCGAGCATAATAATTCCCCCTCGCGGTGCCGAGTGCTTCCGCTTTTCACAAACACCGGAACAAGCGGCCTCAGCGATCTTGTTCGATCAGCAATCACCATACACGACGTCGACCGCTGCAGCGGCCCGAAGCGGATTCAGTATTCAGGTTGTGGCCTGCCCCGTGCATGTGCGGCGATTATATTTTTGTCCTGAAATTTTCCTATTCAGTGTTCCCACTAGTTGGACGGTAGAAATCATATTCTTATCAATAAACATGTGGGCGATTCGTGCTGCTCTTAATTATCGTCTTGCACGTAAACGAATAGCGCAGCGGAAAAATAATCGAGTCGGGATTTCGAACGGCGCAATCCGATACTGCGTCGCGTATCACGTCACTGATTAGTGTGCATCGCGCGCGAAGGATATATCATGTACAACGAGTGCCGTCACTGAGTGAGACCGCGTGGTGGCAGTGCGCCGACACCCACACCGCGCTGACGGCCGTGTCTCCTCGATACACACGACCACTCGAGGGCCGTTTTACTAATTAACATTTCACCGTTTAAATGCAATGGATGAAGAGCAGCACGGTCAATACGTGGTAGCACTATTTGGTATGTACGTGGCAGCGACTGAGTGCGAGCCGCCCCCCGCCCCCCGCCGCGCACGCACCCAGTCACTGGCACCGGCTAATGTTTGAGACGCGTTCACTTTTGCCTTTAACACCCTTTTGCATTTCATAATCATAATTAGTGTCGTCGCATGCATTGCGGCCGGGCCGACAGTTGTAACAGTAATATCCGTAGTATTTGAAGGCATATCTGTTTATATGCAGCACATAGTGTAGCAAATAATAAATTTTATATAAGTTATTTTCTTTGTTGCACGTCGAATGTTGCTTTGTACTTGTTGTGTAATAAAGAGCTTAAACATATTAAATGAGAAAATATAGTTTAATTATATGAAGTTGAATTGCCGTAGAAGGCAAATATATTTTTCTACAATTCTGTAAAATTTAATGTCAATCGCACAATAGCGGTGTAAATAGAGAATATGACTTTGTTAACATACCTGATTTATATCGCAATAAAACTTGTATGAGAATGTTACTTCATTTTTTTTTTCTAATAAATATAAATTATTCCACCAACAAAGCACTCTTTCCGTTGAAGAATCCTAGTTTTGCAACACTTTTCCGTGTTCCGATTTTGTGATCTCGTTAAAAATTAAAAAACAAACATAAAATTGTAATCGTTTATGTAACTGTAAAAACGGTCATGAAAATATAAACGCGATAAGTTCCGACCGTCCGGTGTGAGATGAACACTGAAACATTCAGTTAATGAGAAAATAGTAAGTATTTCCATCTCACATCCGATATAAATATAAGTCAATAAATTTTGAAAGTTTACATTTTGTATCAATATGCGTGTTGATCGGGAAGGCACACTTTCCGAGCTAGCCCCCGCGCTCGCACGCGTTCGCGTAGTGCCCGCCGGCGTGTCGCGCACGTACGCGATTCATTGCGACGCATGATTGGTCACAAACATTTCAGTGACGCATCTTTGGCACAAAGTTCACACTCGAGGCTCTGATTGCTCGTTTTAAGTGACATTGTTATTAGTGATACCAGTAGAACCTTGAGACGCCTGCTAAAGTCTGAGCTTAACTCACAATCGTAGGTGTATTAAAAAAACTAGTCTCCTTGCAGCTCAGTCCGGAGGGCTCGCTCCCCTCGAAGTGTGCCGCTAGCACTCGACACTAATCGATTGAATGATTTATGCGATTGAATGTCGCATTTGACCGTTTTTTTACAGACACTGTCAAATTACTTGACATGGGAAATAAGAAACGGAGAAAGTTTTTATTTCTGACAGGCATCTGTCGCGCGCTCGTATTAAGGCGTCCCGCGCCGGTAAGTCCGCTTTTCAAATATAACACAGACATTTCATTCGCTCATAAGTAAAACACATTAATTTGAAATTATAATTTATTCGACGCATCGAGCCCGCTTACCAGAATATTGACCGAAAGGGATCGTTTCTGGAGTTTACGGACATCAATCGAGCGCAACGCGACTCCGCCTGACAGAACATTGCGATATAGCGCCCCCGTAACATGTACCCCCGCCCCCGTTCCGCCGCCACCACCGCTAACGCACGCTTGGTTTGCAGGCGTGCGACGCGGACCTCATCCAGCTGCACGACTCGCCGAGCCTGGAGGAGTTCGACCCGCTGGGGCGGCGCGAGCGCAGCGCCGCCGGGCCGGGCGCCGGGCCGCCGGGCGCCGACAGCGCGCTGCTGCGCGAGTACGGGCTCGACTTCAGCAACTTCGGGCTGCGCGACGCCGCCGCGCCGCCGGGCTGGGCCACGTTCAACTGACGCGCCGCCCAAGTTACACATTAAGTCCTACACAAATGTTTACAAGTAGAAGCTTTACGTATACCATTAATAAAATCATACGTCATCGAACTCGATCGTGATCGAAACAATCAAAATGCAATCACATCCGTGCCAAACGAACAGTTTGAATTATTTAATATATATTACCTAACAGTTAGCATTTGACACGTTTCGAGTTGAGTGTGATCTATGATCTTGTTATTCGAGCATGTCTGTTTGCATACGAAGTAGTGCTTTCTGTTGATTGTTTAATATTAAGCTCAAATAAAACAATGCGTTCAGGCTCGTGGTCAGTTTACATGTATACGCTTCATATCTGGAGGCGCACGAAATCTTTTACTTCTCAGCGAAGACGGAATATATACATGTCTGGAGCTTCGCCGGAGACACCGCGCGACTCGGGTATCTCGCCCAATAACCCCTCGTGGGGAATGCATATCATAGACCCGCAGGGAGACGGGGCGGTTTAGGAGTTCGTTAGATTGCAATAAACTGTATTGTTGCTATTGCAAAATATTTTTACCGAAAATAATGTTTAGAAAGCGTCTGGTTACTGTGATTTAATAAACGACAAGTGATGTAGCGGGTGCTATGACGAAACACCAAAATACTCTGAAGTAGGTAAGTGTAGTTATTTCTTTTTTAAATTCTAGCAAATATCTAAACTAGCGTCTGTCTTCCGCGTCGGGCGCCAACGCAGTAGACGCCCAGGGAGACTAAATCCATCGAGAATAATTTTAAAGTGTTGAATACACATCCGGTGCTCGGCCGAACCCCACCGCCGTATGAGCGGCTGACATATGAGTATGTCGCCCGCCGCGCCTGCCCGGGCGCGGTTTGCGAGAGCAGATGTTCTTGCACTCGCAAGCTCCATCGAGGAGAGGCACGTGAGAATCTCGACAGATAGGCCCGAATCGTCGCAGTCGCAGACCGGATCCCGACGAGGGAACCGAAGTGCAGACGGCGGACCGTTTAGTCGGTTACGGGATTAACCACTCGTAAAGCACGCTCACGTCTTTAAGGGGCTCGCTTCAAGACCCTCGCGGACGCGCCTGAACAGAGACTTGAGGCAGAGGCAATATATATTTCATATTTCCGTCGCTAGGGCTCGAACGGCGCGTGCGGGCACCGCGAGCTCTCTTCTTTCGCACAACTTTTTTGCCTGGTGGGAGGCTTCGGCCGTGGCTGGTTACCACCCTACCGACAAAGACGTGTCGCCAAGCGATTTAGCGTTCCGGCACGATGTGTAGAAACCAATTAGGAGTATGAGTTTACCATACCCCTAACAGGTTAGCCTGCTACCATCTTAGACCGCATCATCACTTACCATCAGGTGAGATGCAGTCAAGGGCGAACTTGAGGTGAAATAAAAAAAAAAACAAAAACAACTACCCGCCGCGCCGGCGACGCCCAAAGCTGCACAAGCGGGAGTTCCTACTTTGAGAGCACATCGCGCCCGGCTCGGAGCACGGTCCGTGTTACATTTTTAGTACGACCAAAGTATCATCACAAACCGATAGAGGTTTCCGGAACGCCTAAACGACCTTAAAACGCACGCCTAAGTACGCGGCGTGGCGCAATTCGGCGGCCACGGCCGTTCAGTCGTGGGGGGTGTACTGCGCTATTTGTACGCCACGCGCCGTTCAGTGTTATTGCAATCGGCTCGAGTACGAGTAAACAAATCATTCCTCTTTATTTTATATTAAGATAGTTAATTTGGTAGATTTTTAAAATAGTACTGTGATGCGATGCATCACAGTTACGAGTCGCATCGTTCTCCTCGCGAGCAGCGAGAGCTTTTGAATCTCGTCGCCGCTCGGTCAATGGCGGAATTGCTATTGAAGATGTCACCGTCGCCTCCCTCCCCAAGGCTCCGCGGAGGGGAGGCGGTCGTGCACGGGGCCTTCGCTATTAATATTTTTCACTAATTATGAAGATACGCTTTAAACTAGTTACTAGAATGAATGTTATTTATTTGCGGTAGATATTTTATTCTGTACTGTTAAAACGTTACACATATCATCGTAAACTGTATATTTCGTGCAAATTAGTCTTATTATTGGTTAATATACGTACTGTAAAGGTGTTCGGCTGGTGGTGCCAGTGGTTCCTCTTTGTTTGTTTCTCGTTCTCCGCGCGAGTAGTTCGCGACGAGAAAATGCTCAGTTGCTCACACTTTACTGTTAAAACAATTTAGAATGATAGATAGTCGCGCGGCGGCCGCTAGTAGATGGATATCTTTCAGCTAATGAACGCGCTTAATCGACTTCGCGCGTTCACTACATTATGGTGTAGTGAAGCGAATAAGCAAACATATACAAGTTTCGCGGAACTTGCACTCGTTCACTAACCACGCTAGTCCCTTTTTGTTAAAAGTATGAAAATATATTTTCGTTTATTTACTCCTCTCAACGAAGACGATTGTCATGTCATGTCATGTCATGACACCGCTGAGCTGTCCGTGTGGGCGTCCAGCCACGAGAGCCGGAGCTAGCATGTTACATTATTACAATTGTCGCGTGCAAGAGCAGATTGTCTCTCACAGCTTGCGGCCAGCGCGGACACGCGGCCCGGCGCCGCTAGTAGCAGGCGCAGGTACTGCTACCGCAGTAGGGTGTGAACACACGCGAACAGAATTTTAAATTACTTTCATTAATTTAGTCTCGAGTAAAATAGTTTAAATCAAAAATAAAATTTCTCTATTGATATTTTGTAAAGAAGCCGTGAAACCGGTCGGTCCGGGCAGTCAGTCGCCACTAATTAAACGCTTTGCATTACGAATCACTGCCGAATTTGAACTGATATGATTTACGAGTCGAGTGTTGCTGACGCGGCGGCTCAGTCGGGTGTAGTCTGCACGGGCTGCAGGGCGGCCGCTGCGATCAGCTGTCGTCGTCGATACTCTGATCCTTTCATTCAGATTTGATGGCGCTGTGTTTCATGAATGAAGCTTCAGCGTTAAGCGCCACGTTTGAGCGGGGACTGACGGATTCTTATGACGTAATAAAATCGAAGTACAATTAGCTGCCTCTACGTAGAATATATATATATATATATATGTATATATTTAATTTGTAATTAATGATCATTAATTCATAATAAATAAATTATACTAAAATTCTATTTTTGTAACGGGCCGCATGGAACGCGACCACTCGCCACCCATCCTCTGAGAGCGCATCCCGAGTGCAGTTCGCTCCGCGGGCAGGACCGCTTGACCAGGGCCCGCTTGACCGGTCAAGTGGGCCCTGGTATCCACAGTCGCGACCCCCATACCTCACCCCAACACGCACATCTCAAATATCCGAGCGTACGCTCGCGGCCGGCGGGGCGGAGGCTCGGCTCCCGCGCGGACCGACTCCATGTCATGCATTCGCGGGGCTGTCCGGCGACTCGGCGCAAAATCTCGTATAATTTTCTAATACTAGTATACAAGTTTACTTTGTGTTTTATATACCTTGTATTATTGTTGTGAATAAAGATATATACGTTGAAAATATCTATAATTATTTTATTGAAACCATTAACCCACAAGCGGGTCTGCAGTGAAACATTCCGAGTCTAAAACACAACGACTGAGTCTCCTCAAGTCATTTATAAGTTTAAAGATCTTTATTCTCAAAAGAAACAATTTTCTCTTAATGACAATTTAAAAATAAAATAAAACAGTTTACTTATGTAAGTAGTAGGCCAAAAGTGGCGCATTTATAAATTTAAACAATGCTTTTTAAGTTTCTTCTTGAAAGATACAAAGGACTTTTCGCAGAAAATATTGTTCTAGTTTTGGGCAATCCTTACTTATGTCGTTATTGTGTGTTTAGATGTGATTTGGTTTTAAAAGTAATTTGTGTGTGTGCATTTGCTTTGGTTTCGCTTTTCTAAGTAGTATACTATACATGTTTTAAATTTAAATATTTGTTTAAGGGAATAGGTAAGTACTAAAACGAACGAACTAAGAAGTAAGTTAAACGAACTTATGTTCGTTTTTTGTAAAGTTCTTTAGTTGGAAAACGATAGTATATGTAATAAGGTTTTTAGTAGTTCGTTTTGAGATATTTGAAGAATTTTTAGGTTTGTTTCATATGCACTTCCCCATATTTCTATAAGGTATTGTAATAAGAGGTTCACTTATGATTTGTAAATAATGATGCTTATGGTGATTTATTCTTGCTGTTTTCTCAGCATCACGGTCCTGGGTCCGAAAGAAATGCTAAAACACACCAAAACCTTTTGTTGATCGAGAAACGTAACGCTGGCACGTGGTGCATGAGCATAATACTGATCTGCCGTAAACGAACGGTTCTGTATTTATTCTAAGTATCACGACCGAACGCTTCTGGTGCCGCCAACTCGGTACCCAGGCTTCGTGCGCGGCAGCCACGTCGCTAAAATGAGTGTACGGTATAAATGAGTCACCGGCCCTGCAATGAAATCCTTCATCAACAAGCGCTCTGCATTTCGACGCATCATGAGTACTCCGTGTGTGTGAGCATTACAGGGAAGGATTTCAGCCGTATCTACTTAGGTTAGATTAGGTTGAGCTCATTCCCCAATGGCGAGACACTCGAGTGCCGGTTTCAGAACCGTCGAAGCGATACGCCCCGTTCTCCATCAGTGCTTCGTGCACCGACCACAGAGACCGCACGGGCCGACCGGACGGACCTTCTGCCTTGCGCAGGTGCTTTCCGGATACAGCTGTTTCTAGGGGTTCCTGTGCAAGACGGCTGGTGGCTAGGCCGCCAGGCGGCGGGAAGGATAAACCGTGGGGGTTGAGTAGGTAAGATTTCGACATAAACATCGCGCCTCCCCGGGCGTGGTGGTATCCATGACAATAACCCACCGATAAAAAAAAAGGTACCCGTGCGGGGTTGCTAGTCCCCCATCGGGCGCGTCCCCCGGGCGGTGGATTGGGGAACACCTCCCAGGTAGGGGAGGTACCGGGATACCGGCGTGAACCAAAACTAGTACGGGACACAAAAATTAGCATTAAGATTAATAATAATTAATAAAAAACATGTACATCAATTTATTTTTAAATATTACCAGTCAAGGGTGGTAAAATAGGGGATGATAGTTTTTGCTTATTTTTTTATTATGAAGTCTACAAGCTTGAAAATTTGAAAATAGGTTTCTTTTAGGGCGTAAGTATAAGGTAAGAATTTTTTTTCATCCAAATCTACCCCGAAGGGGGTAAAATAGGGGTTGGAAGTTTGTACGAAATTTCTTTGTTTTTAGAGTTAGCGACACAAAAATTTGCATTAAGATTAATTATAATTAATAAAAAACATGTACATCAATTTATTTTTAAATATTACCAGTCAAGGGTGGTAAAATAGGGGATGATAGTTTTTGCTTATTTTTTTATTATGAAGTCTACAAGCTTGAAAATTTGAAAATAGGTTTCTTTTAGGGCGTAAGTATAAGGTAAGAATTTTTTTTCATCCAAATCTACCCCGAAGGGGGTAAAATAGGGGTTGGAAGTTTGTACGAAATTTCTTTGTTTTTAGAGTTAGCGACACAAAAATTAGCATTAAGATTAATAATAATTAATAAAAAACATGTACATCAATTTATTTTTAAATATTACCAGTCAAGGGTGGTAAAATAGGGGATGATAGTTTTTGCTTATTTTTTTATTATGAAGTCTACAAGCTTGAAAATTTGAAAATAGGTTTCTTTTAGGGCGTAAGTATAAGGTAAGAATTTTTTTTCATCCAAATCTACCCCGAAGGGGGTAAAATAGGGGTTGGAAGTTTGTACGAAATTTCTTTGTTTTTAGAGTTAGCGACACAAAAATTTGCATTAAGATTAATAATAAAAAATAAAAAATCATGTACATTTTTTTTTAAATTATACGTGTTGAGAGTGGTAAAAAAGAGGATGGTAGTTTTTGCTTATTTTTTTATTATCAAGTCTACAAGCTTTAAATTTTGAAAACAGGTTTCTTTTAGGGCGTAAGTATAAGGTTAGATTTTTTTTCATCCAAATCTGGATGAAAAAACCCCCGAAGGGGGTAAAATAGGGGTTTGAAGTTTGTATGAAAGTCCCTATGTTTTTTAATTTAGAAACACGAAATTCGGTAATTTGACATTTGCCTGTAGCTTACTTTCTAAAGCAGGGCATTGGCCGCACGGGTAACCTCAATCTCACGGGAAAAATAGCAATTCTACGCAGACAAAGTCGCGGGCATCAGCTAGTGATTATATAAACGATAAAATGTATGTATTATATAAACGATAAATGATGGCCTTCAAGAAGTAGTGGTGTTAAGTAGTGGTACTTCTAGTGGCTCCAAGAAGCTGTATTGCACGCAGTGGCCCCACCCCGGTAACCACGTCGGCTCGTGGGCTAAACCTGGTGGGGGGCCTTGTAGACTGAGCGTACAGTTGTGCGCTTAGCAGTGCTTAGTGCAAAAAGTCTGCCCCGGTAATGAAGGCATCTAAGCATTTGAGAATGGCAGATTTGGCGGGGTTACGAGGCATTGGTGGAAGGCCTAAGGCGGCGATAGGAGTCAAGGTTATCGTCGGCTAGATACTGCAACCTGTTTCCCCCCGGTCCTAGCGGTTCACCGTTCCATCGGGATTCGGGGAGTGTGGTCGAGAGAGTGCATCTGTGTTTGCGCGTACACATATGCATTTTAATATATCCTGCGCAATTGACTGGCTCTGTTATTACCGGACTCCAAATAACATTAAGTCATTTGGCAATGGGTAGAGGTAGAGAGGCTCGGTGAAGATGCTCTCCGAGTTTTGTCTGACCCCTGCATGAAGGCGGCTTAAGGAGAGTGATCGCTCTTGTACTGCAATGGGGTGACAGTGCAGTTCGGCAGCACCCTATGTGACAAAGCAGCTCTATTTAGAGTGGCACTGCTTTCCCTGTTTAACCGGGGAGGAGGCTAAAAAAGTGCTCACCCCTCCTTAAGGCAAGGAGGCAGTAACCACTGCTGCCTGTGCATCCTTACTGTCGTGGTCGTGAATACATAAAAGTAAAATTGCGAACATCACCTATGACTTTCGGCGCATGGAACGAGCGCACACTCCTGGATAGACCGAATAATCTGTTCCCTGAGCATAAAACCGCTGCAGTTGCTCGAGAACTGAATCGCTATAGCTTGAATATAGCTGCACTGAGTGAAACGCATTTAGCTGATGAAGGGCAACTAGTCGAGTGCGGCGGGGTTACACATTTTACTGGAAGGGTACAGCTGCTAGTGAACCCGGAAGATCCGGGGTTTGGTTTGCAATTAAAAACGAAATAGCAGCAAGATTAAGCGAGCACCCCGTATACACATCAGATAGTCATCTCATTACGGCTGCGCCTGAATGGGAATAACTTTTTAAACATAATTAGTGGTTATGCACCCACACTTCATTAGCCTAATTATGTTAAAGAAAATTGTTATGATGAAGTGACTCAGGTTTTATCAAAGGTTCCAGCTACCAAGCAAGTTCTGTTATTAGGTGATTTTAATGCTCGTGTTGGGTGTGATTATGAAGCGTGGCCGCAGGTTCTAGGCAGGCATGGCATTGGAAAAATGAACGGCAGCGGGCTGCAGTTGCTTAGCCTGTGTGCGCAGTTCAGTTTGTATAACGAACATCTTTTTTAGGTTTCCCACTAAATATAAAGCCACATGGATGCATCCCAGGTCAAAACACTGGCACTTAATTGACTATGCAATAGTCAGCCGTAGGGACAGATCTCAGGTACAAGTTACACGAGTGATGCGAGGAGCATTCTTTAAGAGCACTCCATAGCGACAGTGGTGGTGATTTAAAATACAACTGGAATACTCTAATATCGAGTATACGGGCTGCAGGATTGGAAACATTGGGTCTAAGAACTAAAATTCATAAAGACTGGTTTGACGACAATGACGACAATCTGTGACTTAATAGCCAAACATCGAGAGCTCTTGAGATGTGAAAATGCTTTGACTGCTCGGGTTACCAAGGAAAATATTAAAAGAAGTTCAACAGAGGTACGCAAGCCCACTCGACAGATGAAAGACACATGAAACCAGATGAAGTTGGTCGCAGGAAAAGGAGCAATAGATGCAGTGGTTATGTGACACCAATCAACTAGGTGCCTTCTTTGCCGAAGTTCGAAACCTGATTGGACCCCAGCATCAGACGAATGCTCCAATAAAGTCCTTGGGTGGGAACTTATTAGCGAGCAAAGAGGATGTACTCAAACGCTGGGTTGAGCATTTTAATAACCTGCTGAATATTGACCGGTTAGCGGATTTAGACTACATACAATCCCTACCTGATCACCCTAAAGATCTATCGTTAAATAGCCCGCTCACACTCAGTGAGGTGACTATAGCTATCATCATCATTAACAACTGATTGACGTCAACTGCTGGACATAGGTCTTTTGTAGAGAGTTCCAATGCCCACGGCCTTGGGCCGCTTGCTTCCAGCGGCTCCCTGCAACTCATCTGTTGTCGTCTGTCCACCTAGTTGGAGGTCGACCAACGCTATGTTTACCGGTGCGGGGTCGCCATTTCAGCACCTTGGGACCCCAACGTCCATCGGTTCTCCGAGCTATGTGCCCCGCCCATTGCCACTTCAACTTCGCAACTCGCTGAGCTATGTCGGTAACTCTGGTTCTTCTACGGAGCTCCTCATTTCTGATTTGATCACGGAGATATACTCCTAGCATAGCTCTCTCCATCGCCCGCTGAGTGACTCTGAGCCTTCTTATGAGGCCCATAGTGAGCGACCACGTTTTAGAGCCGTAAGTCATCACTGGTAACATGCAGTGTTCGAAAACTTTAGTCTTCAGGGATTTTGGACGAAAAGATGTCACGGAGTTTCCCAAACGCTGCCCACCCGAGCTGAATTCGGCGCCGGACCTCCTTCTCGAAATTGGACTTACCTAACTGGATCGTGTGTCCCAGGTATACATACTCGTCTACAATTTGCAGTGCAGAGTTTTCAACGATTACTGGGTAAGGCAGAACATTAGCGTTCGACATAATCTTCGTCTTGCTAATGTTCATACGTAAACCTACCTGTTGAGAAACTCTACTAAGATCATTGAGCATTGCGTCGAGGTCTTCCAGAGTCTCTGCCATTACGACTACATCATCGGCCAACCGAAAGTGATTGATGTACTCGCCATTGATGTTGATGCGCAGTCCGTTCCAATCCAGAAGCTTGAAGACATTTTCCAACGCTGCGGTAAACAGCTTCGGAGAGATTACATCTCCCTGCCGCACTCCTCGCTGCAGTTCCTCGAGGATCGGCCTCGTAGTCTGGTCCTGTATACGTTTTTGTACAGACATTTCAGCACTTTGATGTACCGGTAGTTGATTCGGCATCTTTGCAGTGACCTCAACACAGACCAAGTTTCCACCGAATCAACAAAGGCTTTCTCATAGTCCACAAATGCTAAACAAAGTGGTTGTACTCTTCGGTCGTCTGTACAATCTGCCGCAATGTATGGATGTGGTCTATGGTACTAAAGACCTTCCTGAAACCAGCTTGTTCGGGAGGCTGAAAGTCGTCAAACCTATTAGGGAGACGATTCGTGATGACTCTCGAGAACAACTTGTAGACATGGCTCAGCAGCGAGATGGGTCTATAGTTCTTCAGCAAGGTATTGTCACCTTTGAAGAACAAAACTACCACGCTCCTGTGCCACGCCTCGGGCGTTATGCCTTGCTAAATGACAGAATTGAACAATCGCTGAAGGATTTTAAGTATTGGTATTCCACCCGCTTTCAAGAGTTCTGCTGTGATTCCATTATCACCTGGCGCTTTGCCATTCTTAAGTTGTTTGAGAGCCCACCTTATGTCATATAGGCTGACGTCCGGGATGTCTTATGGCTATATCAAACAGCAGAAAAACAAAAAAGCTGTTTGTGTTGATGGAATTCCTGGCGAACTCTTTAATATAGCGGGAATGAGTTGTATTCTAAAATTTGGGAGCTCTGTTCACAAATGTGGGATGAAGAGCGGGTACCCGAAGATTTTAAAGTATCCAAGATTTGCACGTTATATAAAAACAAAGGCTGATTGCAACTCCTACAGGGGAATTTCGCTGCTTTCTGCCCCTGGGAAGATTTTCGCCCGAGTTCTCCTAAACCGACTAGTTGGAATTCCAGAAAGGATCCTTCCGGAGACCCAATTCGGTTTTCGACCCGGTCTGTCTTCGCAGGTGCGAAGCTATTTTCTCTATACCTCAAATACAGGAAAAGAGCAAAGAACAGTATCGACCTCTATTTCTCTGTTTTGTAGACCTAGAGAAAGCCTTTGACAGCGTGCCTCGTGACGCTTTGTGGGTTGTACTTGACAAGCTTGTCTGTTCGTTATCGTATAGATGGGAAGCTACACTGTGATGTAGTAGTTTCAAGCCATATAAACGTGTTTCTTATTCAATTATATTCAGTGTGTTAACAGCATTCGGGTGTTTCACTTGTGCTTTGAATATCTATCCTTACATGGCGACCCTGCCAGTAACAGGAGCTTATGAGTGAGCTCATGTGAAGAGCGCGCGCAGATATTCCGTATATGGGCGCGAACTATAAACAATCTGGAAAGCGATTTACTGAAAACTCATAATATGGGGTATTTTACTACACGTCGTTTGGAGTGTTTGACACATCGTTGCTTATACTTCCCCTAAATTTGGTGATCAAAATGGGTGGCTCAAGCTGTAAAGAAGAGGTGGTGATAGCCCAAGCTGCGGGTGCTGGCTCGAATACAGCCCACACGAGCCAGTTACATGAGACGACTAACACTATTCTCATAGTTATCTGCACAATTCTGGCGATTAGCTTACTTGTGATCATTTACAAGCTTTATAATCGATGCCATGCCAAGCAAATTGAACGCAGGCTGGACCAGTTAACATTGAGGAGATATTCCAGCATTCTCAAGCGGGCCCAATCCCAAGCAACCCAGCAGCCGCCATTCGAGCAACCTTAGGTCATCGTGTGAAACGCCGTTTGAACGCCGTGAAATTTGAGACAACTAAAAGCTCATACCAAAGTCGTATGATCTCGTCGCAGAAGTCTTGTACGCAGATGATTTGTACTTTATTGCTGACACTTCGAGTGGCATTCAGGAGCTGGTAGCGAACCTTCATAAGTCGTGTGTGAAGTTTGGACTAAAGATTAATATCGCAAAAACAGAAGTTATGACGATAAACACAGTTGACACTGTTCAAGCCTTATAAAAGGGATTGCTTGAAAATACTGAGCTCAAGCAGGTCAGTAAATTGAAATATCTCGGGAGTACCCTAACATCTAAAGGAGATCTAGATTCAGAGATAACTAACAGAGTCTGTGCTGCCTCAGCGGTATTTGGTAAACTCAGAGAGGTGTTTCGCCTGCATGGAATTCAGCTAAGTACAAAAATCAAGGTGTACATGGCTATTGTATTGCCGAATCTACTTTATTCCGCTGAGACTTGGACGCTTTATCGCAAGCGTATCTGTGTTTTGGATAGAATCCATCTCAGGTGTCCACGAGACATACAGACATCAGGTGGTCCGACCGCATTAGAAGCACAGACGTGTTGCGGCGGGCAAAAGTCAGTGGCATTGAGGCATACCTTATGCGGCGTCAATTGCGTTGGTGCGGACATACTGTGAGCTTTTTTAGGCGCACAAGAAAACAGAAGGTGGAGTACTCATAGCTATTTCTAACCACTTCACCTCTCGGAGGGAGAAAGACTGGGAAAGTGACTGAGGATTACCATTGATTTTAAGACTAAAAATAGTAAGCAATCTTTGCATATATATACTGTTTATCTAGCACCTCATGTTAATAGCACCTTGTTTGATACAAAGTATTGAATGAAACTAACAGCCCTATATTAATTTCTGGAGACTTTAGCCTCAGTGGCATAACATGGTCTCAGTCTAATAATTCATTGGAGGCAATTCCATCTTACTACGGTAATTGTATGCTGAAAAGCTCTCTAATAGACTTTATGTCTCAATAGTTTAAAACAATATAATTTATTGTCCAATCATAAAAACAATATTCTAGATTTAATCTTATCTAATGAATTCAAATTCAAATTCAAAATAATCTTTATTCAAATAGTCCTTAAAAAGGCACTTTTGACGCGTCAATAATTTACACAGTAGTTATTTCATGGTGATAACTATATTCGTAAACTTAAAACTAAAGCTATGAGGGTTCCAAACGCGCCCCGGTCTAAGAAGAAGCCCACAACAAACTTAGCCCGGCTAAGTTTTTCTTTTTTTTCGTTATCACCATCTCACATAATGAATAAAATTAATAATAAACTATAGTACCTATGGAGATAGAGCAATTCACACCCAAGCTTTTTTATCGTTTATATAATCCTTAATATCATAATATGATTTTTCTACAAGCTTTCGTTTTATAAAAACTTTGAAATGAATGAAGTATATAGTATATATATAGTAATGAAATGAAGTAGTTACAGTTAGCAAGAGTGATAACCCAATTAGACAGATCGATAATTATCACCCTCCTCTGGAAATTAGTTTATCAAAACCACTAATCAAATCTAAAAATACAAATGATTCTAAAAATTATCTTAATTTTCATAAAGCTGACTATAGAAAAATAATTATCGATCTTAATGCTATTTCATGGATTGATGAGTTTACTGGATGCAATGATATTAATGCAATGTTGACAAAATTTTATAAAATTATACGCCGTATTATTGAGAAACATATGCCAATAAACACACACAATTAAAAAACCCTCCCCAGTCTGGGAAGGGTTTTCCCTCTATTAATTAAATTACTTAAAATTTAACGTAAATAAATATTTTTTTTTATCCTCTACAAGTTAGCCCTTGACGGCAATCTCACCTGATGGTAAGTGATGATGCAATCTAAGATGGTAGCGGGCTAACCTGTTAGGGGTATGGTAAAGCCATACTCCTAATTGGTTTCTACACGACATCGTGCCGGAACGCTAAATCGCTTGGCGACACGCCTTTGTCGGTAGGGTGGTAACTAGCCACGGCCGCAGCCTCCCACCAGACCAGACTCGAGCCGGGAATCGAACCCAGGACCTCCAACTTTATAATGCAACAGCGCGCGCGCTGCGCCACGGAGGTCGAAAATATCATGCAAAAGTAAAAAGATATAAGAATCCATTAGATTTATTAGAATTTCAATACTTTCGCAAGGATTGTGATAAATTAATCAAAATATTATGTCATGATGAATATATAGATAGAATAGAAAATGAGATAGGAAAAAATCCTAGGTACTTTTGGACACACTTCAAAAACATTCGAAACCGAAGTAGCGCTTATCCACCAATCATGATACTAGATGACAAGCAAGCTAGTGTATACGATGTCTATTTGTGAATTATTTGCGACTCACTTTTCCTCAGTGTATGAAAGAGATACGGGTGTATTAATCGAATCAAGTGTTAGAAATTTCAGCTCTTTTGATGAATTAGAAAATCTTAAACTTTAAAAATCTTCAAAAAACTAAAAAGACTTAGCAAATGTAAGGGAGCTGGGCCTGACAATATTCCTCCTATTTTTTAATAAAATACGCATGGCAGATGTCTTTTCCGCTTACAATCATTTTTAATAAGTCTTTAATAGATGGCCGCTTTCCTGATATTTGGAAAGAGTCTAGAATTGTTGCTGTACATAAATCTGGGAAAGTGAAAGATGTTAAAAATTATCGCCCAATATCGATTATATCTCTCTCGGCAGACTTTTGAATCGCTAGTGTATAAACATATCGAGCCTGTTATGGAAAAACATCGTAACCGACAGAATGCACGTTTTTCGTTTTTTTAACGTAACCTGTAGGTAAAATAATTTAAACCCTAATGCAAAAACCTTTAGACTGATATTTGCATAAACTGCAAAGTTACAACTGGAAATTAATTATAACGTAAATGACAAAAGTAAAACTTTTATAAATTAGCAAAGAAACATTTATCGTAAACGACTTATCGTAAGTAACCTTCATCACTTACGATAAAATACTATAGTTTTGACAATTCAAATGTAAAATCTGTTTTGAGTTTTTTTGCAATATTTGAATATTTAACAATATTCAAATATTGCTATATAAAAATACCATGAGATTTCTATTTATTAAAATGAAACATTGGGGTAATTAGCTGGTTAAGATAGGAAGGAATATACACGAACTTTATTGGGGTTTAGGCTGTTCTGTCAGGCAACGCGACTGGCATTAACTATTGGCATTAATTGAGGAGACAAATGTTCGCCGGCGACGAGTAGAAAGTGGCAGTAGGAAAGTCTCATACCGTTACTTCCTTCCTTCGGGAAATGGAAGTAAAAAATAAGTGTGTCAGCAATTTCTATTAAAAACGTTAGGGATATAACAGATGACATTAAGATACTTACTTACTCTTAAGGACGTAAGAGCTTTAAATGTTTCTAAACCAGATGAAAGAGGCAAATCAACTCCCTTTATATTTGTTAAATATAAAGAGTCCAAGGAACATCCAGCTGTCAAATCTAATGAGACTTCAAGCTAAATATAATTTATTTCCTTTATTCCGGCAATAATGATTGCCGGAATAAAGGAAATAAATTATATTTACCTTCTGCATCTAGAAATTTGTCCTTTCTCTATAATAATTGTTATCTTCAAGATGATACTAGTAAAGTTCAGTGCTGGGGGAACTTCCAAAAACATTTTTAGAAGTGAGTACAACATAGGGTTCAATCTATCGAAAAATACGGATAAATGTGAAATATGGGAGCGCATAAAACTTTAGATAGTACTAGTAAAAATGATGCCATGCATAAGGAGGAATACAAAAATCACATTCAGGAAAAATGCAGCAAAAGAAAAACCTGCATGCAGTTTAAAGGATCAAGCTCGCAGCAAAAATTACGCTGATGTTTTGTGTGCTAGTTTTGATCTAGAAAAGGTCCTAACTACTCCGCACGGAGACAGTATTAATTTATACTATACAAGAAAATTGGTTTATTACAATTAAACTTTTACGAAAGTGGAACCAGGAATGGATACTATTATTTATGGCATGAGTCTGAAGCTAAATGAGGCTGTAATAACATATGTACAATTGTTTTCAAATAGTTAAAAATTGTTGCCGAGAAAGGCGAACATTCTTTTTTAGCTTTGTACTGTGATAGTTGTTGCGGGCAGAATAAAAATAGATACATTTTAGACTGGAAAAGTTTTGCAGAAGTCTATTTACCTAAACCTATTAAAATTCCAGTTACCAGCTAAGATCAGTTTGCTTTCAACAAGCTGAACCTAAAAAAGTTCTGCTTAATTTTGGATTTTCTACTCCTACCGAAAAACAATGTGTGGATCTGAACTTTTTAACCAGATCACGTCAAAGTCGCCTGCGTCTCCAATCACCGATGGCATATTCTGCAAAAATACCTATTGCCACACCTAAGTATATGGATGTAAAAAAATGTGTGACAAAGGTTTTATTCCTGCACAATATACACAACTTAGTATCTTAGTTTACCTTATGATGGCAATACCAGATGCGTACTACCAGAGGAAAGCGATGACGAATGAGTTTCAAAGTTAATTAAAATCTATATATATAAAAGCGAAAGGTCACTCACATACTTATATACTGATTAAACACGAGATCTCAAAAACTATTGTACGTATAAAGCTAAAATTTAGCAAGTAGGTAGTTGATAGGTATGAGATGTCAGCTAAGAAAGGATATTTGGAAATTCCACCCCTAAGGGGGTAAAATAGGGGTTGGAAGTTTGTATGAAAGTTCTTTGTTTTTAGAGTTAGAGACACAAAAATTTGAAATGAGATAAATAATAATAAATAAAAAACATGTCCATCATTTTTTTTTTTAATTATAACCTGTTAAGGGTGGTAAAAAAGGGGATGATAATTTTTGCAAAAAGTTAAACGACACGAAACAAATGTTGACGATGTAAACAACTCTCTCGCGAAAGTAGTACCTACATTGGTTTGAGGCTAATAACTTAGCACTTAATGGGAAGAAAACAAAGTGTATTAAATTCACGTTGCCCAATGTTAAACAGGTGATTTTCACTTGTTTAACATTGGGCAACCAGTGTACTACTTAATAATGAGGAATTGGATCTGGTAAATACGGCTACATTCCTAGGCATAACGTTAGACGCTAAACTTCAATGGGGCCCACATATAAATAATTTATCGCACAGACTTAGCTCTGCTGCTTACACGGTAAAAAAGATTCGTCATTTGACGGATATAGAGACTGCCAGACTTGTATATTTTAGCTACTTTCACAGCATTATGTCATATGGTATTTTATAATGGGGTAATGCTGCTGATATTGACACTATATTCGTTTTGCTATACGTTGCACTATAGTCGCAGGGAGCCGCTGGATACAAGCGGCCCAAGACCGTGGCCGTTGGAACTCCTTACAAAAGACCTATGTCCAGCAGTGGACGTCTATCGGTTGAAGTGACGATGATGATGATGATTCGTTTTGCAGAAGAGGGCTGTTCGTGCGATATAAAAATTAGGTCCCAGAGAGTCATTAAGAGATAAATTTAAAGATAATAAAATAATGACAGTGCATAGTCAATATATAAGTATATGAAAATTTAATGTATGTTCATAAAAATATTGATAAATTCAAGAAAAAATTGAACTGTAACGCACTGAACTGTGACATCAAAGCTAAACCGCTACTAATAAGTCGTACGGATCATCGATTAAATATAAAAGATACGGTTGCCCAGTTGAAGCAGTCTGATTTGAGTACTATCCACTACTGACCCAGAGTATGTTACCGATACCCTCGTAACTTTAATTTCTGATGCTATAAAAAATAATTCTCACAATATTGTTATTCCTAACAGAAAAAAATCATTAAGCCGTGGATAACCCCAGGTCTTCTAAGATGTATTCGACATCGAGATAATTTATATCGTAAAACAAAAAAGAATCCGAACAATTTAACTTTAAAGACTATCTTTACTCGATACCGTAGCTTTTGTAACAATTTGCTAAAACAATTGAAAATACAGTATGAGCGAAATGAATTCCAGAAGGCAAATAGAGATCCAGTAAAAACTTGGAAGCCAGTTAAGAAAATTGCAAATATAAAATCTGAAAAAACTTATTCTTCTAACCTATTAAAACTACATAAAAATCCACTGGCCTCTGTTGATGCAGTGAATAAATATTTTGCTAGTGTTGGTAAAAGCCTCGCAGAAAAGAAATTTCAGCCATCAATATTATATGAACAGCAAAATTGTAGCGTATGAATTCCATCACCCCTATAATCCATGTCACTATTTAAAGTAGACAGTAAAGAAGAGGAACTCATAATTATTAATCTAAAGAATAAATGCGCTATTGGATGGGATTGCATTCCTACTTCAATTATTAAGGCTGCTGTTCATATTTTGGTCCCCATTCTTACCTACATTTTCAACCTCTGCCTAGATAAAGGTATCTTTCCTCAAGCCTTCAAAAAAGGGCTAGTGCATCCTATATATAAAAATGGAGAAATAGATTGTATCTCAAATTACAGGCCAATATCTGTCCTGTCTCCTTTGTCCAAGATTTTTGAAAAGATTCTAAACAAAAGATTAGTAAATTATTTGACTGATTACAACATTCTCGCCGATAATCAATTTGGTTTTAGGGCGGGTAAGTCGAACGATGATGCTGTATTAGCACTAACAGAACATATATAATTAAAATTTTTGAAAAAAAGCAGAAATCAGTCTGTATTTTCTTAGACCTTTCTAAGGCATTCGACACCGTCTCTATTTCTATATTGCTAAATAAGCTTGAGCCTATCGGTGTAAAAGGGATTGCTTTTGAATTTTTTAAAAGCTACCTTACGAATCGAACGCAATCAGTTGTTATAGAAAACTTTATTAGTCGATCAGAAGCAGTCACATATGGCGTTCCTCAAGGTAGTGTCCTTGGACCTACCCTGTTTCTGATTTATTTAAATGATTTGTGCGCATTGATTCTTCCACGGTGTAAAATTATCACTTATGCTGACGATACAGCCCTTATTGTTAGCGGAAAAAACTGGAAAGAAGCCTTTGATCGTTCGGAATTTGCTATAAGTACAGTTATGAAATGGCTTAATTCGAACCTACTTACACTTAATGTTACAAAAGACCTATGTCCAGCAGTGGACGTCTATCGGTTGAAGTGATGATGATGATGATGATTCGTTTTGCAGAAGAGGGCTGTTCGTGCGATATAAAAATTAGGTCCCAGAGAGTCATTAAGAGATAAATTTAAAGATAATAAAATAATGACAGTGCATAGTCAATATATAAGTATATGAAAATTTAATGTATGTTCATAAAAATATTGATAAATTCAAGAAAAAAATGGACTGTAACGCACTGAACATCAGAAGTAAAAGTAAACTTGTAGTACCGTTTAGTAGGCTGCACAAAATTAGTAACTCATTTATTATTCATTATGTGAGATGGTGATAACGAAAAAAAGAAAAACCCCGGCTATGTTTGTTGTGGGCTTCTTCTTAGACCGGGGCGCGTTTGGAACCCTCATAGCTTTAGTTTTAAGTTTACGAATATAGTTATCACCATGAAATAACTACTATGTAAATTATAGACGCGTTAAAAGTGCCTTTTTAAGGACTATTTGAATAAAGATTATTTTGAATTTGAATTTTGAATTTGCTTATTTTTTTTATTATGAAGTCTACAAGCTTGAAATTTTGAAAATAGGTTTCTTTTAGGGTGTAAGTATAAGTTAGATTTTTTTTCATCAAAATCTACCCCGAAGGTTGTGAAATAGGGGTTTGAAGTTTGTATGAAAGTCCTGTTTTTTAATTGAGAAACACGAAAATCGGCAATTTGACATTTGCCTGTAGCTTACTTTCTGAAGCAGGGCAATGGCCGCACGGGTAACCGCAATCTCAAGGGAAATCAGCAATTCTACGCAGACGAAGTCGCGGGCAACAGCTAGTTATTTATAAAGAATAAAAATTGATTTATGTGTGTTCGTTTTATTGTTAGGAGTTGAGAGAGGGCTTATAGATGAGAAAACTCAGCCAAATGCTTCAGTTTTGTATATTCATTAACATAACTAAACTAGAAAAATAATAGCGTAAGTAACAATTTTTGAAAAAGCATAGTTATCATGAACTGGTATTTTATCTTAAGCGACAAATATACTCATTATGTAACTCTTTTTGTCATAGTTTAATTAATTAGGTGCAAAGAATCACGTACACTGCAATGTATACAAAAGTCGGGGACATATAAGTAATACATAGAAAATTATCAAAAAAAATCATTTCCTGTAAAATATCATTCTTGTCGCTTACGTTTTTCCATAGTAGGCTCGATTTGTATACCCATTTAAAAAAACATATTAGTGACAAATAATGAATTGAAGCAGGCTTTACTTTGCGGAAGTCCATGATAAACAATAAACAGCAAGTATAATTTGCTATATTCCACCGACAACCGGGAGATTTGTATAATATAATACCACACAAAATCTTCCACTGCAACCTCTACGCACGTTTCGACCCGACACCGGATCATCCTCAGGAGATGTTGACTTCACAAGACTTTACTTTTCGCTCTTGTGAAGTCAACATCTCCTGAGGATGATCCGGTGTCCGGTCGAAACGTGCGTAGAGATTCTAGTGGAAGATTTTGTGTGGTGTTATACAAATCTCCCGGTTGTCGGCATAATATAGCAAATTATACTTGCTGTTTATTGTTTATATTAGTGACAAGCAGAATGGATTTATGTGCAAACGCTCTACAAACAGCAATCTATTGCTCCATGTTTGCCAGATATTATTGTTTTATCAGAGAGCTGGCTAAGCAAGTCACCTACTATACTATCCATTAATGGTTTCAAATTTTTTGCTTCAACATATTCGAACCAAAACGAAGGTGTTGTGGTTTATGTTAGAATTGATCTCAAGTGTACTGTTGAGTCCATTAATATAGATGAAGCAAATAGTGTCATTTTAAAATGTTCCAATGATACTGCTGTGGTAGCAGTGTACAGACCCCCCTCCTATAAAAATGTAAATGTATTTTTAAAAAGTCTTGACAACGCTCTTAGTCATCTAACTACTCTAAATAATATTATCTTAGTTGGTGATATAAATATAAACCTTGTTCCTGGTATTAATGACTTAAATGCTAATCATTACCTGGATCTTCTTGCTTCACACGGTATGATTTCAGCTCACAACCGCCCGACTCGATTAAACAGTTGTCTGGGCCATGTGATATTTAAAGCCCACCAATTATGCTACCACGCTAATCTTGGATGTTGATATCACTGATCATGTACATATCTTAATTTTCTGTGACATCAAAGCTAAACCGCTACTAATAAGTCGTACGGATCATCGATTAAATATAAAAGATACGGTTGCCCAGTTGAAGCAGTCTGATTTGAGTACTATCCACTACTGACCCAGAGTATGTTACCGATACCCTCGTAACTTTAATTTCTGATGCTATAAAAAATAATTCTCACAATATTGTTATTCCTAACAGAAAAAAATCATTAAGCCGTGGATAACCCCAGGTCTTCTAAGATGTATTCGACATCGAGATAATTTATATCGTAAAACAAAAAAGAATCCGAACAATTTAACTTTAAAGACTATCTTTACTCGATACCGTAGCTTTTGTAACAATTTGCTAAAACAATTGAAAATACAGTATGAGCGAAATGAATTCCAGAAGGCAAATAGAGATCCAGTAAAAACTTGGAAGCCAGTTAAGAAAATTGCAAATATAAAATCTGAAAAAACTTATTCTTCTAACCTATTAAAACTACATAAAAATCCACTGGCCTCTGTTGATGCAGTGAATAAATATTTTGCTAGTGTTGGTAAAAGCCTCGCAGAAAAGAAATTTCAGCCATCAATATTATATGAACAGCAAAATTGTAGCGTATGAATTCCATCACCCCTATAATCCATGTCACTATTTAAAGTAGACAGTAAAGAAGAGGAACTCATAATTATTAATCTAAAGAATAAATGCGCTATTGGATGGGATTGCATTCCTACTTCAATTATTAAGGCTGCTGTTCATATTTTGGTCCCCATTCTTACCTACATTTTCAACCTCTGCCTAGATAAAGGTATCTTTCCTCAAGCCTTCAAAAAAGGGCTAGTGCATCCTATATATAAAAATGGAGAAATAGATTGTATCTCAAATTACAGGCCAATATCTGTCCTGTCTCCTTTGTCCAAGATTTTTGAAAAGATTCTAAACAAAAGATTAGTAAATTATTTGACTGATTACAACATTCTCGCCAATAATCAATTTGGTTTTAGGGCGGGTAAGTCGAACGATGATGCTGTATTAGCACTAACAGAACATATATAATTAAAATTTTTGAAAAAAAGCAGAAATCAGTCTGTATTTTCTTAGACCTTTCTAAGGCATTCGACACCGTCTCTATTTCTATATTGCTAAATAAGCTTGAGCCTATCGGTGTAAAAGGGATTGCTTTTGAATTTTTTAAAAGCTACCTTACGAATCGAACGCAATCAGTTGTTATAGAAAACTTTATTAGTCGATCAGAAGCAGTCACATATGGCGTTCCTCAAGGTAGTGTCCTTGGACCTACCCTGTTTCTGATTTATTTAAATGATTTGTGCGCATTGATTCTTCCACGGTGTAAAATTATCACTTATGCTGACGATACAGCCCTTATTGTTAGCGGAAAAAACTGGAAAGAAGCCTTTGATCGTTCGGAATTTGCTATAAGTACAGTTATGAAATGGCTTAATTCGAACCTACTTACACTTAATGTTCTTAAAACAAAGTTCATAGCTTTTGCTCCAAATTCGCTTATGCAAGCTCCGGAACCATTTGTGGTTCGCGCCCATCACTGTAATAACTCTGAAACCAAATGCATGTGTGCAGCTCTAGAACGCACCACCTGTATTAAATACTTAGGTGTTGTGCTAGACGCTTCCTTATCGTGGGAACAACATATTGAAGCTGTTTCGTCCCGTACAAGGAAGTTAATGTTTGTTTTTAGGAAAATAAGGAATGTTGTTTATTTCCAGTGCCTGAAATCCATTTATTTTGCCCTCGCACAATCAGTTTTATCGTACTGTATAACCTCTTGGGGTGGTTCTCCAAAGACGTCCTTGCTAAGAATGGAGAGGGCTCAAAGAGCTTTTTTAAAGGTAATGATGAAAAAACCTATTCTTTTCCCTACAGCTGAATTATACTCACATTGCCAGTTACTTATAGTTCGACAATTATTCATCTTAAATACAATTCTTCGCAAGCACGCTGAACTATCCTACAACATAGATGCACTTAATTCTAAACGTTTAGTTCGAACTCATGTGGTTGGCACGACTAGACCTCACCGTACGGTTATAGCGAGTCGTCACTATTATTATTTGAGCTCTTCACTGTATAACAAAATTAATAAAAAACTTAAAATATATCCCTTAACATCTTTTAAATTAAAATCTCTTCCTATAAATTGGCTCTTAACTCTGACTATGATGGGACAGAAGAACTTTTATAGTCTTATAAATAAAATGAACACACTTAACTGAATTGCATAAACACACACATGTATACTTTCATACCCACACACACATTATTATATTACATACACTTTGGCTTACAATTACATATACACAAACATTCACCGCATTATATCACACAAATTTATAAATTATTCATGTTATAAATTCTAATACTATAATTTTTTTCTAAATTGATCTTGTTCAAATGGCCTATGTATTTTGTTTTGTTTATCCTTTTGTTTTTGTGGAACACTTTATTTTATTTCTTGGAGGGCGATGATTACTGCCACACAGTTTATACTTCGGCAGGATCATCGTTTTCATGTGTTTAAGCTTCCTGTATTGTGTGTCCAAATAAAAATCTTTTATTTTTTATCTTTATCATGTAACTGATATTGCTGAATGTATCGACCATGGCTATCAAATGGATGCAATATATGCTGACTTTTTTCTATTGTCTTCTCCGAAGTCTTGTCCATCTTGTCTTGTCCGAAGTCTTTTGACAAGGTTAACCATCGTCTGCTACAGAGCAAGCTCCATGCAAATGGTATCTTAGGCACTTTGCTGAATTGGATCGAATCATACCTTGTGAATAGGAAATCAAGAGTAGTAATTAATGGACACCAATCAAGAGTATTTATAGCGAAATCTGGGGTTCCACAAGGTTTAAAATTTAGGAACACTTTTCTTTTATGTATTCATTAACGATATAACGGACATTTTTTACAACAGCAATGCTAGTCTCTTTGCTGATGACTTAAAATTGACGCGAATTGTTCAGTGTGGTGATAATGACATAAAATTATTACAGGAAGATTTGTTTAGGCTAAATGTTTGGTGTAATACAAATAAAATGTCCTTAAATGTTGACAAGTGTTATCACATTAAATTCACGCGGAATAAAAATACTATACTATCTGTCTACGACATAGATGAAAGGCGTCTGGCTGAAGTTGATGTGATACGGGATTTGGGTGTTGTATTAGATAGCAAACTAACTTTTGTACCCCATATTGATAAGACTCTTGACCTAGCGAATAAATCTTTGGGATTTGTACTCAGAACTTCAAAACATTCCAAAAGATGTTCTACTATAATGAGACTGTTTGATTGTTATGTACGAAGCAAACTTGAATATTGTTGTATAGTCTGGTCACCATACACTAAACTTCATATTAAGAGAATTGAGAGAGTGCAGGAACGATTTTTGCGACAGCTCTTTTATAGATTCAATAGAAATCTTTGTAATTAAACAGACAGGCTCTAAAAGGCAAAGTCTCGAAAAAAGGCGTGAGCTGTTGTCGATGACATTTTTATTCCATTTGTTCCTCAATGACGTTGATTGCCCTGAGCTGATTCATAGGTTTGCGATTAGAACACCACGCACAAACACACCTCGGTTTCCGAGTAATTTGTTCTATCACATGCCCTATAGAACTAAACTAGGTAAATATTCTCCCTTACCAAGAATATCTACCATATACAAGAACTGTGTAAAAAAACAAAAGGAAATTGATTTATTTCATAACAAATATATTGACTTTAGAAGTAAAATTGTTGACATCTCTTATAATAGTACTAATTGACATTTGTAAATAAAATGTGCGGTATTTGTAAACGTTGTGAAAACCAGTAAAAAGCTAAACATTCGCATTAGCTCACAACGGTAAAAAATGGTCATGAAAAAATGTATTTGCTGTTGGTTTTCTTTAACCTATAAATAAATAAAATGCCCAACGAAAGGATAGCCAAGCGAATATTTTATTTTGAACTTCAGGACGGAAAGCGGAAACAAGGCGGTCAGTTCCTTAGGTATAAAGATGTGCTTAAGAGGCACATGACGAGACTACATCAATTCCTTTCGTTGGGAAATTCGCTGAAAACCGAGGGGATAGGAGGCACTTGGCTCAGCAGGCTATCAGGGATTTTTAAGATAAAAGGAGGTTGGATCTGGATTTGTACAGAGATCAACTGAAAAGTAGACCATCCTCCAATATAATCTACTAGCTGGCGCCCGCGACTTCGTTCGCGTGGAATAAGTTTTTAAAATTCAGTCAGAATAAGTTGTAAAAATTCCTACGGGAACTCTGCTATGTCACTCTCCAGGTCCTCAACTATACTTTAAAAAATCACGTCGATCCATTGCGCGTTTGTTGCGACGTGATTGAAGGACATACTAATATACAAATATACACACTTTCGCATTTATAATATTACTATTCGGACTTTCACAAATTATTTTCTTAGCGATGTCTACGGTCTAACTTCCAAACTTCTTTTCATTCTTTATGTTTCCACTTTCAAGGTGTGATTTTGCAAAAGAGCTTATACCTACATGTATTATTACTGAAAAGTAATGCTCTAATTGCCGATTTTCATTTCTCTAAATCCAAAAACGCAAAACTTAAATTCAAATTCAAATAATCTTTATTCAAATAGTCCTTTAAAAGGCGCTTTTGACGCGTCAATAATTTACAAAGTAGTGATTTGATGGTGATAACTACATTCGTAAACTTAAAACTAAAGCTATGAGGGTTCCAAACGCGCCCCGGTCTAAGAAGAAGCCCACAACAAACTTAGCCAGGTAAATTTTCTTTTTGTTATCACCATCTCACATGCCACTTAAAATTATATTAAGAGCTATCTTATTAGAGCAATATTTCACACCCATGCTTGTTTATCATTTACGTAATCCTTTACACTATAGTGTAGGACTTTTCTACAAGCTTACGTTTTATATAAACTTTGAACTTATTGAGAGACATCCCAGAAATTTCATTAGGCAATTTGTTATAAAATTGTATACAATTACCTTTAAATGAATTTCAAATTTTTTGTAGTCTAGTAGCGTGCAACACAAGTTTATTTTTACTTCTGATGTTAAGATTGTTGCAATCGCATTTTTTATTAAATTTTGTTATATTTCTGTGGACATACATTAAATTTTCAAATATGTATTGGCAATGCAATGTCATTATTTTTACTTCCTTAAACTTTTTTCTTAATGAGTCTCTTGGAGCCATATTATAAATTGCACGAACAGCCCTCTTCTGCAGCACGAATATAGTGTCAATATCGGCAGCATTACCCCATAATAAAATACCATATGACATAATACTATGAAAGTAACTAAATATACAAGCCTAGCCGTTTCTATGTTTGTCATATGGCGTATCTTTTTAACCGCGTATGCAGCAGAACTAAGTCTGTTCGATAAATGATCTATATGAGGGCCCCATTGAAGCTTTGCATCTAAAGTTATTCCAAGAAAAACTGTGGTATTTACCAGATCTAATTCCTCATTTTTAAGCAGTACAGTGGTATTTACATGTTTAACATTCGGTAATGTAAATTTAATGCACTTAGTTTTTTTTTCATTTAGTGCCAAATTATTGACTTCAAACCATTCTACTACTTTAGCGAGATAGTTTTTTACATCGTCAAAAGCTTTCTCATGACGCTTAATTTTAAACATGAGTGATGTATCATCAGCAAACAATACTATCCCATGACTATCCTTAGCAAGGTAAGGAAGGTCATTAATGTAAATGAGGAACAGAAAAGGCCCTAAAATAGATCCCTGAGGGACTCCTATTTTTACAAATGAACCGTTAGAACGCTTTCCATTAACTTCAACTTTTTGAATTCTATCGCTTAGATAAGATATCATTAAATCTAGAGCTATACCCTTAATTCCATAGTGGTGTAATTTTCTGACCAATGTTTCATGTTGAACACAATCGAACGCCTTGGACAAATCACAAAAGACACCAAGTGCGTCACGTGACTCCTCCCAGGCTTCAAATATATTGTGTACTAACTCAACACCAGCGTCGGTCGTTGAGCGACCCCTTGTAAAGCCATATTGCTTATTGTGTAATAAATTATTGTTATTAAAATGTTTCAGTAATTGATTTAATAAAAGTTTTTCAAAGATTTTACTGAAAGTTGGTAGTACAGAAATTGGTCTAAAATTACTGGGGTCGGCTGTACTCCTTACTTGTAACCTTCCAACCCCTCACCCCTCTCACCCCTTTTGGGGGGGATTTTTTAAAGATTTTTATTATTTAAAACAAATAACCTAAATGTCAATTTTCATGTCCCTAACTTCGAAAACTTAGAATCCTCATATAAACTTGCAACCCTCATTTTACCCTCTTTTGGGGTAGATTTTCGTAACATTGATTGATACAGATCTTTATTATTTATAATTAACAACTTAGTTGCCAATTTTCATTTCAAAAATATAGGAATTTCATATTAACTTCCAACCGCGAGGAAGACAACCTCTCTAAAAAATTACACCAATCTTAAGGTCTGGCGCCCGCCGATGAGATGAATGGCTGAAGGTAATTCAGTCCCAAGGGCGCCACAAACGGGGGGTAACTGGGGATAAATGTAAAAACAATGAATCAAAGTCGGTTTGGAAATATAACTACCCGGGCGGGTCCCCGAAAGGGGGAATCCCGTGGTGCGTCTGATACGGCGCATCGGCCCCGTGTATACGGGGGGGCCACAAACCGCAAAGAGAGGATGATAGCGGAGAAACGTGTGGAGATGTTAAGGCGTATGCCTCGGCTGTCTCGGGGCGTATCTGGTAGGGGAACAAAGAGGCCGCGTCTCGCGGGTGACAGAAGATCATATAATTACGAAATACCGGCCGCGGCTTCGCCAACTAGGAAGAGCGAAAGGCTGAGACGCAGAGCAAATAAGGAACTCAACAGGGCCAATCGGGCGGAGCAGGACCTCAACAGGGCCAATCGGGCGGAGCAGGACCTCAACAGGGCCAATCGGGCGGAGCAGGACCTCAACAGGGCCAATCGGGCGGAGCAGGACCTCAACAGGGCCAATCGGGCGGAGCAGGACCTCAACAGGGCCAATCGGGCGGAGCAGGACCTCAACAGGGCCAATCGGGCGGAGCAGGACCTCAACAGGGCCAATCGGGCGGAGCAGGACCTCAACAGGGCCAATCGGGCGGAGCAGGACCTTTTGAGGTCCTCTTTGGCCGTATCTGATCCTCGCGAGTTGAATCGATTTCGAAAAAAGGTACGGGACAATGTGGCCTGTATTAAAATAATTGCCTCTCAATTAAAAAGGACATTTGTGAACAGACTCACAGATGCTGTGGCCTCAATTGACCAGGCCGTAGAGGATTTAAACTTGTGCACAGTACCGGAGCTGCAGGACGAAATCACACGTCTGCAGACCAACAGCACCTGTCAGCAGGCCGCCCACGCCCGTCGGCAGGCCATTCTCCAAAAGGAGCTGGCCAGGTTGAGGTCTATAATCAGGCGTAGGCGGATAGAGGCTTCCGCGTCCGCTCCCGTAACTAATATGACAGAGGTGCTGCGCCCTAACCTGCAGCAACCTACATCGAATACACCGGCCCGCAGACGGGAGGACAGGACTAGGAAGGCGTTACGTGCTCCGCTCCGCCCTCTACGTTCTTCGCCGTGGGTTCGTTTCAGCGTCGCAGTGGGGCGTCCTAGACTAATTAGTACTTCTAGCCGAACAGGCCCCCGGTCAAATTCGTAAATTTTCAATAATAAATGATTTCGTTTTTTTTTATTTTTATAAAAATTGTAATGCGCAAAACTGAAATAAATAGACGCGATAAGATTCCAATAATATGGAAAAGTAAAACTATTTTTAAGTAAATACGTATACCACGCGAGGATTTATCATGTCGTTCTATGAAAATACTAGGATTAATTATATATATATAATTTATTTTTTACGTGTACGGTACAATCGATTATCATGCTCATATTATAATCGATTCTTGGCAAAGAATGCGTCAGCATCACTATGAATCCGCCATTTTGTAGAACCTATGTTGTAGAGTGTTGGCCACCTGACCTGTAGTCCGTAAGGTATGTGCTAAGCACGAGTGTTTGTCAAATGCCTGTTAATAATTCTACTATAATATTGATATTTGTATTGTTTAATATTCACCGTTTTAATTGTTCAAAGTTTTTATATGAAATACATATAGAATGTATTAGTTAACACAAAATATATTGCTAAGTGCAATCGCCACAGCTGGCTATGTATAATATTGAAAGTGCATAATACAGACAAAAGGCGTTGGCGATTTGAAAGAAGATAAATGCTAAATGCAGCTTAATCAGGCAGGTGAGTTGTTTATCTGGTGTTTCTTTATTACGAAATATTTCCAATGTCGTTTGTTTTTGTGCGCATAAAATTTAATATATAGGTGTCGTTTACATTTTAACCATCCGAAAGAGTTTAAAGACAATTAGTTAAATGTTGTGCACACAAACTTGTAGATAAGTGTATTGTTTTTTAACACTAGACTACATGTGGTCATTACGAAAGTTTAAATTATGAATGTGCATATGCATAAATACATACTTCAAAATAATAACAATTTAATAATCTACAGAAAAGACTCGTGTATTATGTCCTTACCAACTTTCATTTTTTTATTGTATTATATAAATATCAGCTTAGTTAAGCATTTGATTAGATACAATTACAATAGAGCTTCTAACTATTATGAGTTTAAGCCTGTCATAGAAATATAATGTGACAACTAAGCAAAATGTTTGCTTTATTGATTGAAACTTAAAATATTTTGAAATTAAAGCTAGGAACATACTAGGATGTTATATATCAATCAGTATATTACAGTGTTTTCACATACCTCAGTAATAACATAAGTTTCTAAATATCTGAGAAAGTATTTAATGTTTCAGATGTCAATAGCTGTAATAGAGTTGGAGTGGATGAACATTTAATAAAATTTAAATCATCACCAAATTTCAAAAACATGAAAAAGTTTATCAAATCACGTTCAGAGACTACAATAGGCGGAAATAAATCCACTATAATGGGTGCACCAAATCATTCACCAAAGCTAACTGTTGGTAAAATGGAGAACCATATTGTACACTCAGACTGGCCCAATGCTGAAGTTCAACCACCGCTGCCCCTGGATCCCCCACCACCGGATGATATAATCCCAAATGTTCAAGTGAAACAAGAAGTCATAGATACAGAATATGAAGCCACCCAATCAAACAAATCTCCTCGGCTAGAAAACACTGAAAGCAGTGACCACACAGAACATCCTAATGATAACCAAAGCAAGATATGCAGGGATTTCATAAGAGGAACATGCAAAAGGGAGGGAACTTGTAAATATGCTCACAAATATGACTTGACACAACTAGAAGGAGTGTACACCTTCTGTAGAAAATTTCAAAATTCTGTTTGTACTTTTACAAATTGCAAGTATGTGCATGCAACAATATTTGAGGAGCAGCATTTTTACAGGACTGGTATGTTGCCAGCACATGCGCTGCAACACAGAACAAATATGTTACAGCCTCCACCGCCGCCTCCTCCAGAAGGTAACTTATTTGAAATCCCTATTAAGTGTATCTCTTCATACACATTTTTTTGCTCAGCTCAACTGCTGCACCAGTTTTAATATAATTTGACATTGTTTTGGCAACATAAAATAACATTAAAAAATGGGATTATTTGGTTTTACTGGACTACTACTGTTAAAGTAATAAAATAAATGTTTTCATGTTTCAGAACCACCGTTTGTGCCTTTCAAAGTAGATTTTTCCAATCCACCTCCACCACTGCCTATACCAAATGAGTAAGTTATAATATTTGAACTAGAATAGATTTAATAGGCAAGCTTGCTTCACCTTATGTGTTATGATCCACCAGGTGTAATTGCAGCCAAGTTCTGGTATAAAATCAAATCAAATCAAAATTTGATTTTTTACTTTATTCATATAAACTTCTTGCATTGTTCACATATATCACATTTTCCATTATTTTTGTTTAAGTGAACCACATTTAAAACTAAAGCTTACGAGGGTTCCAATCGTGCCCAGGTTTAAGAAGCCCACAACAAACTTAGCTAGGTTTTTTGTCCATATTATATGAACAAAAATAAAAATATGTATTATTATACTTCATTATTTTAATTGCTAACTGTTTTGATGAGGGGGCAAACTATGCCATACTTTAAACATTGAACAGCTGAATAATGTTAACCGTTTTGTGCCATATCAAAGCAGTAATTAATTAGAGGGTGTGCAATCTTTAACTATAGAGGTTTGTTTATAAAAAGGCATACTTACACAACTTTTTTAGCTACTTAAATACTGTAATTAATTGTAAAAGTTCATATAATATCTATATTATTTTTGGATTTTTTTTCACTTTTATTTTCAATAAAAAGAATGTCTAGATTATTTAAATATCATTAAATACAGATAAAATAATCTATTTGGCCTTGAACATTTTAATAACTAAGCTATTTAAGACATGGATCTAATGTTTGTCATCTCTAAATTTTCAGAATGGAAAAGCCAATGGTAAACTGTGTTCCGACAAGCTCTATGGAGCCTAGGCATTACATGCCAGACTTGCGCAATCAAATGCCTCCAAGAAGTAGGTCACCATTGAAACGCGAATGGAGTAACCTGGAGTCATGTAAGTATTGGCTAGCTCTTTCATACCAATTATTAAGCATATAAAAATTATTTTGAAAATTACTTCAACGTCTCGCCAAAAAATAAACTGTGAGTTCTTACTTGTATAATCTGCTAGCGAATTTATTTTATTATTGAAACTAAAGCCTTCGCCTCTTACATTTTTAGAAGATTTTGTATTAATATAAGTATTAAATCAAAGATACAGTAAAAGTTGCGTGGTACATTATTGTACCTGATATAGTTATAATGGGATTCTTTTTGCTACACCCATAATCCTCAATAAATTTTCTATTGAAAAATTAAAGTTTTAACTGCAAGCAAATTATTATTTTTTAGTTATCTATATCTTATTTGTGATATTATGACAAAATTCTTAAGCAGCAAAGCATATAAAATATTTAAAAGGCATTCGTAAATTATTCAAAAGAAACCATTTTATTTTTATTATAATTATAACTGTGTCGTGTTAGTAAAGTTATATGAAATATTTGGCTAAAATGTGCTCCAGTTGAAAGTAATTTAAAAGTTTGATATAGTTCGCCGAATAAACGCTAGTGGGCGACTGTTATTAATAATTCCTAATAATTATGTTTTTAAGTTCCATTTTACTTCTCTGTTAAGGTTACAACCCTTTCTTTCTATAAGGCCCGCACGCGAACTACTAAGCGTATTGCCATCATATAAAAAGCCTTCGAAATATCAACATAAAAACATTTTGCGAATAAAATTGAAAGTCCCGCAAAAATATATTTATTTATTTTATTTTTTTATATTGTTTTACTTGCCGAATTAATAGAATAGTAATTTTTCATGGGAAATATATATATATCTGTGTTTAAATTAACAGAATATTAAAGGTTTACTTTAAAATTTATGTTTCACATTTTAATAAACCTCACCCAATATTTTCATCCAAAATAATAGACATAGAAAATCATCAAAAATCAAAGCATAATAAATATAACACACTTGGAAGTAAATTCTAGTAATAGAGAGGTTAATATATAAATACACATGTCGCACATTGAAAATAATAGTGTCACTATCCAAAATTCTAAATTTAAAAAAAAAAAACTTTTTTTGTTTTTTAAATATTACTCAACTGGTACACTTAATGTCCTTCATAAACAGACTATTACATTAATAACAATTCATTCCGATTTTCACATAGATTTCAAAATCTTATAAATCTTTAAATGCTTCTACTGAAAAACATGGAATTTTGGATAGTGACACTATTATTTTCAATGTGCGATGTGGTCAACTAACTAGTGAAAATTAGCGTTAAGTTTAGTTTGAAACAACTAATTTTTAATTATTTTTTTTGTCAGATGCTCAAAGCAGCTCTGGTGGATATATACCAGATTTCTGTACATTTAAGTGGCAAAAGTAACGTCTTTTATGATTTTCTATCCTCATGGAATTTAGTTACCCTTATTAGTTGGCCACCTCTGTATTATTTATTTTATATTATTAATATTCATCAATTATAGATTTTATTACAGTAAGGCGAATCGTCAAAAATATTAAAAGCAAACAAATAGAAATTCACAGTCATAGAAAAAGCATTTTTTTTTTTTTTTTGAAAATGTTTAACAGTTTACTTTAAAATTGATTAAATCACATCACATTGATAGTTACAGAGTATTAATAATTCAATTAACATAATAACATTTCATGGTCTAACTTTTCAAATATTGAATAATTTATTTTGATATAACGGTTCGCGTTTTTGTGGTTTTATTAACATGATAATAGTATTTATTTTACGAAATTTCACTAAATGTTATGTGTTCTGGTTCGATATATTTCCGAAATAGGTGACTATTTAATAATGATTTTCCGCTCGATAAAGATTTCAAATAGTCCTTTAAAAGACACTTTTGAAGTGTCAATAATTTACATAGTAGTAATTTGATGGAGATGACGACATTCATAAACTTAAAACTAAAGCCATGGGGGTTCCAAACGCGCCCTGGTCTAAGAAGCCCACAACAAACTTAGCCAGGCCAGCCAAATTTCTTTTTTATATCACCATCTCACATGCCAGTTAAAATTAGAGATGAAGATGGGAGATTCCAGTTAGGAGTGTCTCATATAGAGCTATAATGAACTTAAAGATCAACGTGTACCCATCTGCATCGTCACGAGCGTGGCCGTAACTAACACGCAACGCAATTTTCACTTATAAAGTTTTCAAACGCTTACGTGTTAAATAGACATTAGGTTTAAAGATCTTTATTCTCAAAAGAAACAATTACACGTAATGAGAAATAAAAAGATAAAAAATAAGAACAGTTTACATAAAGAAGTAGTAGGCCAAAAGTGGCGCGTTTATAAATTAAAAAAAATCTTTTTAAGTTTCTTCTTAAAAGATACAAAATACTCTTCGCAGATAATCTCTTTAGGTAGGTTATAAGCAATAATATGACAAAGCAAAAAACATTTTGTAAACATAACACAACTAAACGACCTTAATTGTATAACTTACAGACCAGTTTATTACATTAATGGTCTATAACTTTAATTTATTCCAAAGCGCAACCTGGCATTATTAACAAACTCTGGTTGATTCCAATGCCATTTTATATATTTCCTTTAAAATAATAATTAAATATGTAATTGAGATTACAATTGAGTAAATAAGTTTTATTACTATAAATTAAATTTGGAAATTAATGCTTAAATAATTGTATTTAAGACAGAACATATTTAGTGAAATTTCGCGTTAGTAATAATTAAGATTGAGATACGAAAAGAAACACACATTTACAGTAGCGTAACAATTTTGCAGAAAGAGTTTGCATATACATAGCTCTTATCTCATCTTGCTATGAAATATAGGAAGATGTTATATTTTTGATGTGAAACATCCAGCGCGCTTGTCAACAAAATAGCCACTTATGCCATCGCAAACGGCATAACACTGTTATGCCGACATGTTCTCTCTACTATCATCGTTGATAAACAATAAACAGCAAGTATAATTTGCTATATTCCGCCGACAACCGGGAGATTTGTATTATATAACACCACACAAAATCTTCCACTAGAACCTCTACGCACGTTTCGACCCGACACCGGATCATCCTCAGGAGATGTTGACTTCACAAGCGCGAAAAGTAAAGATCACTTTACTTTTCGCGCTTGTGAAATGTGGTGTCGGGTCGAAACGTGCGTAGAGGTTCTAGTGGAAGATTTTGTGTGGTGTTATATTATACAAATCTCCCGGTTGTCGGCGGAATATAGCAAATTATACTTGCTGTTTATTGTTTATCATAGACTTCCGCAAAGTAACGCCTGCTTCTATTCATTATCATCGTTGATGTTTCATATCAGCCAGGCGTGCAGTGATGTCCTACTTTTTCCTCATAATTAACACCCATAATTCCATTCTTGAAAATCGGTCATCTTAGGTATTGTAGAATTTATAATATATATTTTTTTATTTTACATCATATGTGTTTCTTAACATATTAGTGGCCTCATACAATAGCAAGGCGTACTACCAAAAAAAAAAAAACAACGCCGAAGCGAAGGTACGCTTTGCCGCCGCCTCTATCTCCTTTGCGCCCAGCAAGCCTCTTACTTACATTATGGATTTTAAAAAAAAACATTGAATTCCATACATAACACGCTCAAGATGTGCTCATAATCACAAACGTTATTTTCTAAACGTACACTTATCTCCAGTAAATATATGTATACATTATTTTCTATATCTCTCTTTGAACTGTAAGAGTGACAAACTTGTCATGACAGCAAACGTCACACCTCGTCTAGAAATCAAAAGTTGTTTCTATATTGAAGCCATTTTTAAAAATCGGAAAATTGACACGTTTTTTTGTTTTATTTAACTAGAAATATTGTTAATTTACTTTTCAAAAATGAATTCTAGATTAACGTTGCACATTACTTGATGTAACGTGCCATACTTCATTTCACTTTAAAAAAACACAAATCAAATTTCTAAATCACACATCATCGGTGTATACAATATTGAACTGTGTCGGATGAAATCTTAAAAAACACTATCATTGAGACGTGAGAGCCAATATCACCCAACCCTTGTATAGTAAAGTTCTCTGTTATTGTATATATTTGCCTCAAAAAGGGAAAAAAGATCAAAATGTCTGAGCGTCAGACACCAGGAATAAAAGCTTGCAAACTTGAGCTCGTGGTGCCACCTGCGAGTAGGAAAAAATACACATTATTTTTCATGATAACATTTTAAGCCATTGCCGGTAGGTAAAAAAACGTACCCACACTAATTAATAATAACACAGTAATTTAATATATCCTGAAAATATGTTTTTACGCTATGATTTTGGTTATGGTAGATATCCCGTTGATGTCACGTCCTAAATCAATATTCAGGGCCAATTCGTCCCTTTAATTATTGTTACACTAGCACTACCTTATATAATTACTTAATTAAATAGGCATATTCTAGATAAATTAATTTATCTAGGATTTTATACCTTGAACATGAACATATTTATTTTTTTATATCATGTTGTAATACTGATTAAATACTAGAAATGGAATGCAATACCTCCTTTCTGACTCTGTTATCGAACTGTATAATCTATTATATTTGCTAATATACAAAGCTAAGAATAATATATTCAAAAGTGCTTATATCTGAGTAATTAACTCAGATTTCCTGAGATAAGCTCTTATATTGTAAAATTGTTTGTATTTAAGGAAGATTCTAGGTTCTCATCATTTAAAACTGTCGCAAAATATACGAAAAGTATGTGTTAATCCGAAATTTCAAATAATTTAAAAATTACTTCTTAGATACCATAGCGTAATTTCAACACACACCGGGCCTTACAAATAAACGAGGCATAACGTAGTGTTTGGTCACGCTTTAATCGACAGCACCATTCAAATGTGAGAGTGTCATTTACACTTAAACTGTACTAGGCAGAAGTTATACCACTTTAATTTCAAAGGCTTAAATCATGAGTTGGTGCATGCCAAGAAGCCGGTGGTCAGGTATTTATTTATTTTAAATTATATACCGGTTTCCCGCGACTTTACATAACACCTAAACTTCTGATATATCTAACAACTAACAATACAACTTCTGATAAGTAGTTTTTCCCCCAATTAAAACTTCGCCGTTATCCTACAAATTATACTAAGACTGGTACTTTGTGGGCTTAGATTCGCATCGTGATAGTTAATACCTATTACCTTCGTCAAGAATTTAAAAATATTATTACATTTTTAGAGAAATTATTAATAAAACTTTCAGCGTTTTCATAAGTATTATATCGTTAAACACAAAAAAAATATTGATTAATCAATATTTTAATTAATTGAAATGTATATTTATACAAGTATTTTTTTTAAATACATTTTATACCCATGTTCCCACTGAGTAAGGGAAACACTACATGAACCTTTCGATTCTTAATGAGTCTGAGAGGCTTAGCTAGTTAATATAGTGGACTTTGGAATTGGTTTCTGAAGTAACTGCGCTTTATTGTTACGCTACTGTTTCGTTAACGCGGCTAAAGTTGAGGCGTTCATAGCGCGCATATGAGGCACAAGAATGCGTTTTAAACAAATCGGGGTAGAGCCAGTGACGTCCCATCGGGAGATTCATTTACATCGCATTGAAGTCATAACTGGAAATGAGACATTTTCGTATCTAGCACCTTTTCGTATGAGAACAATGCCAGAAAGAACACAAGCGATACATCGCTTAGCCACTGACCAGCGTTTACTTTTTATGGGATAAAAATTCCGTGTTCACCTCAACTTGCGCGTAAATTATATCGAATATTCAGTAGCCCAACGACTTAGGAGCGTACTACACACCGTATGTTGGGCTATTGTTATACCCACTCCTAGCGCAGGCTTAATGCCTAGTTGAAGTGGAATGGAGAATATTAGTCATGTTTGAAAGCCATGAGATGCATGGATCAGGGGTTTGAAATCTTGGTCCAATAATCATTTTTAATTTATTATTTTTAACTTATCGGTGAACGAAAATATGAGCGAGAAATGTAAAGCCTGCCAAGACGCACTGTATATCATAATTAAAGTATCTTATTTGAGTAGAAATTTTAACTTTTTAAATGAATATGCTGATGAACATGTCTAATATTCTTCTGAAGCGAAGCTTCTTTACGCACATTCACTTTAAAGCAGAAAAAAAGAAACGAGCGAGCGAGCAAGGTTATTTGGTAAGCTGCGTAAAGAGCTTCGCTTTGGTAAGTTCACCCACGACACCTAGAATCTGTGTTTTCGTCTTATAATAATTGTGTACGAAAGTAACGCTGAGCGAGTGTATAACCTACAGTCGATTGATTTGTTCTGCAGTCGCTGCGCCGCCGTGCGACCTCGCCTACAATGAACAGTTGCCAAAAAAATGCAAACATTGCGATATCATGGAGTTCAGGTTTGGTATACGCTTATGCTCGTTTAAAAACTTTTTTATATTTATATATTTTTTTTCTATATATTTATTATCGTATATGAATTATTTTGTGTTTCGCGATTTGAATGAATTACAGCGAAGGGCTTGAAAGGCAACAGCGATAAATTGTTAATTGCATGACTTTTTTAATAGCGACGACAGATAAAATATACTTCGATGACAGTTTTAGATTAATTTATTAGTAAATAAGATGAATAGTCCACATCCGCAAGACATGAGGTCATCTGTTTCCTGCGTTTCGACTGTGACACCTAATATCAACACAATGACCCGCATCTACATAAAAAAGTAAAAAAAGAGCTGCTTTTGTATAAAATATATCTGTTATTTGAAAAGAAGAAATACTTAGATAAAGATAAGACATCAACTTCAAGTCCAATTTAGTAGCTTGTGAAACAAGTAATATTACCAGTGCTATGTTGAATTTTACCGTTCTTTGCGTATATATAATATATTATATTATTATTATTGAAGTCGATTTTCTCAGACCGTGTAAGACCCAGTATTAATGTATTATAGTAACTATGTATGAAATATATGTTATACCTCTCAAAAACATTGTTGCAATGCTTCAAAAACTCAAGTCCTAAAAGCTACGTATCATGTGACATTGAACTCGTAGAATGCATTTCGTGGCCTCTAAATTACATATGAATACACAAGTATATGCCAAAAAATATATCAACGAGTGTGGCTACGATTTGAATGTTACACTGTGCAAGCTTTTCAGCTGATCTCACATTACGACACGAGCCGCTTTTGACCCATTCCTTATCATACAACCGAACACTTGAACTAGCGTGTGTCCTCACACATCAGACGGGAGCCAGCAGGCAGTGTTGCCTGCGTTAATCTGTCAAATTTGTATATCATGGTGGGACCATGACATCACGTGTACATAAAATGACATATGAACGCTAACGCCGGTGTGTCGTTTATTTTTCCCTGTGGCGAATTACGAATCGAGCGCGGTGCGGTGATATGAGATCGGCTCCCCGTAGTAAATGCACCCATTGTTTTACTGTCTCGCTGGGCCTACACGGGGCATTGTTTTTATGAAGTTGTAATATATGTCACCGCTCGTAGGTTGGATCACAATAAAAATAAGGTTAAAAAGATGCTCCAGTCCAAAGAGCAACTAAGTAAGAAGATGGCGCTGCTGGAGAAGCAAAGTGAAAAGCTTCGCAGTCTTATATCGGAGTTGCTCAAACCTACGGTAATTAACGATTAGGTCTTACTTAATGTCATTTTTGTGTGAAAACTGTACTGTGTGTACTGAATGCAGGGTGGAGGGCAATTACGGGCTCTAGAGCGGCCCTTAAATAATTAACATCATTTAACATTAGGGTGACACTCTTATTTTTAAAACATTTTTTTTTTATTCGCTTGTCTCGACCGGGAATCGAACCAGCTAAAAAAAAGACAAACAAGCTCTAACTAACACTAAAAAATCATGGGTGTATGAAAATGGGTTTATGCTAACGTAGTGCGTGCAACTTAACCTTTAGGCCGAGATAAATAGTCGTTGCTTAGCCGTCACCTAACTTCTAATTCTTCTTCTAATAGGAGTACTTAGACTTAGCTAAGAAGAGTCTCTCGCGCCGGCATACATACCTACACGGTTCTAAGGACTTTGTTATGCTAACTACAAGCATAGCCATAGTTCAATTCAAAGTTCTGCTTTTCTTAAATTTTTCGGTTGCGTCTACAACTAAATACATTTTTGAGCATTCGAAATAAATCGAAATTTCTGTACCAATATTTATTTTTAATGAATATCATAGAAATCTCATGTAAACATTGATAACTTTCTAACGTTGTATGTCAAAATAGTGTTGTCTTTTTTTTTTGTAATTTATTGTTCAAAAAATAATTTAAAACACAATTTCATTGTAAAGCTAACTTATCACTTCATTTATAAACTCGTCGTTAGAGAAAAATAAGATGAGATTCACTTCATTTCGTATATCTCACTTTGGTCACACATCCTCGGTCATAATAATGTCGAAATTCTCAAAAAAAAAAAAGTCGTTCCTAATTTTTCTAAACCAGAATCCACTGTGAGGAAAAGTGAACAGTTCTGGCAAATCTATGCTTCAAAGATGCTAAGTCCACCATACTCTGTAAAGCTAAGCTTAGCTTGGATTAGTATTAGGTTGGCTTTCAAAAAAAGTAACTGCTAAAGTACTGCTATTAAGGCAAAGAATTGCTTAGGACACATGCTAAGCACTTCCTCAACAGCGCAAACCTCAGCTTAGCAATGACTATTCATGTCGGCCTTTTGTTTGGCATAGAATGGGTGAAATTTTCATTAACTGTATGGCAATTAAATATCATATCATATAAAATTTCTACTTAAACAATTTAAATTTAACTTGTTAGATTAAATAAATTGAGTAAGTTCAAAGAGTAAAATCCACAATTATTATGGAAGCTAAAGTTATCAGCCTATTAGTAGTATTTGATCACGGTCTGGAGGCCAAGTCTGCTATTGCAATTGTGTTTGTGTCTCAGTGGTCGATATGTGACTTTAAGTAACCATGGTACACCAGACCCCTAACGTAAGATAACTCAGGAATTAATTTTAAATTATTTGATATCTATTAAGTTCATTTTTTTTTTTTGGAACGAAGTTCCTTATTGCGCGTTGTGAAAGGGGGCTGGCTAGACGGAAAAATTCTTACGAAAAGTTGTCACGACACTTTTTGTTATTGTAAGCAATGTTTGGCGTCGCATGTTTCTCTGTCTGTCTCTCTCTCTCTCTTATTTTTTTACATGGGTCCCTGACCTGCAATAGAAATATTTTATTTTATTAAAATGGTTTGTGCAATAAATAGCAGATTCGTAGATTTCCGAGCGAGCCTGAAATAAAAAAAATTATCGTGCCTATTTATTTAAAGATTTGAAGATAGAACTGCACCGCTCCCTGAGTGTATGCTTTAATGCGTTTCCAGCGAAAAAAACAAAATTAAAAAATAACAAAAGAACGATACAAGCATTTGGCAACAGATATTATGTTAATTGTAAAAATATTTAATAATCGCTTTTTAATTTTTCGCCGTATAAAAGTGACTTTGTTCGACAAATGCGACACAATTGCTATAGTAGTAGACCTGAACCCCAGTTGTCTTCACTGATCACCTTAAAGCAGGGCTCTAATATGACGGAGTTTAAATAGTTGTTGACTCATTTACCTTTAACACCCATATGTGCCAAACCGCTTCGAAACACGTTGGATTACGTCGATGTTCATAAAGCCGTAATGCATCGTGTCAAATTAACAAAACACAAAACTTAGCGTTAATATTACACCGTCAAATCGTTAACAAACGTCTTTCATATGTGTGTAAGTTAACGCTAACTTTTATGTGACGTTTGCATACAAATTTATATTAAGTTGTAGGTACCTCAGATTAAAATACCAAAGGATAAAGTCACCGTGTGGCAGGATGAAATTTAATTATAAACAGCGTTCCGGCACGATGTCGCGTAGAAAACAGATAGGATTATGGGTTCACCATACACCCTATAAGAGATTAAGAGAGATTGTCGTCAACTTGTAGTGTATAAAAAACAAAAATAAGGTAAAACAAGTACTGGTAGAAAAAAGGTTTCTAGTAACAGGGGGGCACGTACTAAATTTAAATGGTTTGGCTTTAACAAAGAAAACCCGGCATGCTGCCTCTTAAGATAAGATACCTACTATGATTTATCTCAATTTTCTTGTAAAATCCATTTCATTAATTCACTTAATCTGAGGTACACTCGATTGGTAAGTCGAACAATGAAATAAAAGTAATGCACGCAGAAAATGGTATGGTGAAGTAGATTGCAGAAGGAATTAGTTAAGAATGAAAATGTTGCGCAATTACAATTTTCAATGGTGTAATTTCAATTTTGCAGATCTCGTCAAGGGTTCAGACACACTCCAATGCCTTCATGGGCGATAAGGACAAGGTAATTAACCTCTATCTTATAATTAACTTTCGATATCAAAGTTTTTAACTTTTTTTAACCAGTGATAACTTACGGCTCTGAAACATGGTCGCTCACTATGGGCCTCATAAGAAGGCTCAGAGTCACTCAACGGGCGATGGAGAGAGCTATGCTGGGAGTATCTCTACGTGATCAAATCAGAAATGAGGAGATCCGTAGAAGAACCAGAGTTACCGACATAGCTCAGAGAATTGCAAAGTTGAAGTGGCAATGGGCGGGGCACATAGCTCGGAGAACCGATGGACGTTGGGGTCCCAAGGTGCTGGAATGGCGACCCCGCACGGGTAAACGTAGCGTTGGTCGACCCCCAACGAGGTGGACAGACGACATCAGACGAGTCGCAGGGAGCCGCTGGAAGCAAGCGGCCCAAGACCGTGAGCATTGGAACTCCCTACAAAAGACCTATGTCCAGCAGTGGACGTCAATCGGTTGACAATGATGATGATGATGATCAAAGTTTTTTTATCGGTAGTGAATGAGCATCGAGACCAGAGATTATGTTTATTGACTCGTATGTCTATAAGGCTGGGCTTTCCTATTACTCGTGGACTATATTTTGTATGTTGTATCTACACAATATATTTATACGGTTTACATCCAACGACAAAAGTAAGGATTCTGGCCTTGGTTAAGGTTATCGACGACAATTGACTTATGCAACTAGACCAATAGAAAAAAAAACTTGAGAGGTGTCAAGGGACACCCGGATGGAACGAAGTTCCTTTCGATTAATTAGTGAAGTTAATTAGTTATAAATCTCTAAACTGAATTAAAATGTCCAAAAATAGTCAAACACTACTTTTGCCAACAATGCCAATTTAGTTTAGTTTGAAGATTTTTGTCCCACAAAGAACTGCATTGATCCAAGTATAAAAAGGTTTAAAGCAAGTCACTACTACTTGCTTGCTTAAAGGCTTATTTTTTTACGTGTTAAAAACAAATCTGTTTTTGGACACCGTTTCTATGAGTATACAATCACCACGTTAATCCATTCGTGGTTAAGTTTCCCCTCGCGCGTCTTCTCCCTTGGAATATGTTTGTATATTTGTCTGTATCTTAATACTTTATATGTTACAGACGCTACTGGAACAATTGAACAGTTTCCTGAGCGTCAACAGTAGACTCTCGACCCTTGGGGAAGATAAATAATAATAACGGTAAAATTATTTTAGTTTTTTTTTTTTTTTATATATAAGGAACTGATTAAGATGTTCAACTTAAGCACGAAACTCCGTTTTTTTGTTTTACTACTAGTTAACCCTTGACTGCAATCTCGCTTGGTGGTAAGTGACGATGCAGTCTAAGGTGGTAGCGGGCTAACCCGTAAGCAGTATGGCATACGTAACCCATACAACTACTTGGTTTCTACGGGACCTCGTATCGGAACGAATTATTAACAGCACGGCCGAAAACACCCAGCAAAATTGATACTATATCGCTCGTTAAAGTTAACTTTACTTTGTATGGAATCGAAAGAGCGCCATCTATTGTGTAACTGATGTATTCTATAGAAATTAAAAAAAATAAACTTTCACATCCAATAAGTACAAATCCCTCACTCGGCAATCTGTCTGATCTTCATCATGATCAACCGATTACCGGCTCACTACAGAGCACGGGTCTCATCTCAATGTGAGAAGGGTTTGGCCATAGTCCACCACGCTGGCCATGTGCGGATTGGCAGACTTCACACGCCTTTGAGAACATTATGGAGAACTCTAAGGCGTGCAGGTTTCCTCACGATGTTTTCCTTCACCGTTGAAGCAAGTGATATTTTAATTGCTTAAAAACCCACATAAGTCCGAAAAGTTAGAGGTGTGTGCCCGGATTCGAACCGCCGACCTCTGATTAGGAGGCTGACGCCCTAACCACTAGGCTATCACAGCTTATATATTATATTATCGGATTACGCTCTTCATTTTATTGTAACCGAAGTCCAAAAAGATAAAACAGTTATAAGTAGAGGTATTTTTTGGATTGTAATAAATTACGTTCATTAAGATTATTAGCTAGTTTAATGAAACAAAAATATGCAATACTTGTATGCCGTTTTCAGTTTAGATATTTCATTTTATTTTCAGAACCGAGCGGGCTGAGTGCGTGTAATGCAACACTGACGAGCGCTTAGCTCTCCGCACTTGGAAGGCTCGCCCCATTCAAATTGAGTAGTCATATAAAAGTGGTATTACAGTTGTGCGCCGAACTCGATTTAGGAGGACCTGAGTGACATTCAAATGTACTGCAATTTATGACGCTGAATAGCTAAACTAGCTCGCCAACATGATTTATTGAAATGTCATACACTGTCCAAACTAGTGCGCCAAGTTATCAAAATGACACTTGCCTTTTTTAACGTTTAAATCGTCATTTTAAAGTTAGTGATAAAAGCGCAAAAGTTTGGACAACCCTTAGAGAGAATCTGGTCCTAGTGTAGCTACCGTATCGTGTAACTTTAGTGACAGGTTACCAAATTTCCATGGCCACTGCTCCATATTTTGTATGGAGTAATGTACATATGCAGCGGTTAGCAACCGTTTTGTGTTTACACGATCCGATGGCAACTGAGATTACGTCACCGGTTAGCAACTGCCACGAAATACAAAATACGGTGGCATTTCAAGTTTCGTATACAACTGTCTTAACAATATCTGTTTTAATCCAAATGTAACTTGAGTACAATTATTCAATAATTTTCATGTTGCCCAATCATTTATTTTGATCCAGACGTAAACGTCTCTTGCGTTCTGACGTTAAGCTTAAGTTTCATGGTTTTATTATACGCATTTGTTAGTATTCCTTCACAATTACAGACGGCATAACAGTTAGCCGCGTCTCTAATGTTCAAGTCATTACGTGCAATGACTTGAACATGACGTCACATTTGCGTGTAATAAATAAACATTGGAAATTTTTTGCCCCGCTAAGAAAGTTTTTGCGTGCAATTTTGCTTAACGCATTTGCTTTCAACTTTTAAAATGTGAAAATGCGGATGTACGCAAATCTCCAGGCTAAATTAAATTGACAAGTCTTGGGATCGATATTGATATCCTTTTGATGCATTTTGAAAAGCATAGCAAGGTACCTACTCTTTAAAATATCAATTTAGTTTATAGATTTGTGTACACGACATCAGACACCCAACAACGGTGATACAGTTACAAATGGCAATCATAATGTTGACGTTGAAAGAAATTCATAGTAATAATGATAGAGACGATTGCATTCAAAGTACTCGGCAATGGTGAATCTTAAATTTTTATTTTTATTTTAAATGATTACTTTTATCATATTTGACTGACGAATCGTATTTTGAAACTCAAAATACGAGGATAATGTTTGTGTTTACGTGTCATTAATTTTGGAAGCGGACCCGTGCGTAATTGGTTGTAAGTTTTTACTTATTGCAAAATTTTTCAGTACATTTGTTAATGTTATGTCACCCACTGTATAACATAATTTTGGATTATTTCAACGCTGCAATACAAATATCACCGCACTGTCTTTCCACAACTATTCACACATATTCCATCTTTCTGCCCTTATACAAATACTGTTGTGGTTTAATATTTTTCATAACAGAAAAATAATTTTTATTTTTATAGCTGTTATGAAAAATATTTAATTTTCATAACAGCTTTTGTGCGTTTTTTTATTATAAATGTCTAATATTCGAACTTAATTGTTCGGACTTATTTCTAAAAATAAGTACATTTTATGCTATCAATTTTGTATAGTCTCAGTATTTGAAATATGTGTGTTCAAAATGTAGCAAGAATCTTACATCCAATGTTCCGGGTGGCTGTTATACTTTTGAAGTATATGTCACGGTTGATTCATACAGTAGATACATCGGTATCGAGACACTGGCGTAGTCGGAACGTAATCACGTGATAACCAAAGAGTGTTCATGGCATATTGCCACGATCTCAAAGATTGTTATGCAGTTACGCATGGTTAAGGAAGAATTTTGAGAAATTTGAGAAGCTGTGATAGCCTAGTGGTTAGGACGTCCGCCTCCTAATCAGAGGTCGGGGGTTCGAACCCGGGCACGCACCTCTCACTTTTCAGAGTTATGTGCGTTTTTAAAGAATTAAAATATCACTTGCTTCAACGGTGAAGGAAAACATCGTAAGGAAACCTGCATGGGTGAGAGTTCTCCAGAGTGTTCTCAAAGGCGTGTGAAGTCTGCCAATCCGCACATGGCCAGCGTGGTGGGCTATGGCCAAACCCTTCTCATATTGAAAGATGACCCGTGCTCTGTTTTGAGCCGGCAATGGGTTGGTCATGGTAAGGAAGAATGCGGATTTTGCACGCGCATTTGGCAGAATGAGCACGCATGTGTGCGTCTTAGAGATAGTTGTCAATATACTGTGGACATTTTTTTGTTGACGCTTCGATACGCTTCGACACGCTTCGACCCTAAAACAACAGCCGTTTTGTATGAATATTTTGACGGAATGACAATATACATTATCATAATTTTGTATGCCAAATAATAGAGTGATTAAGGGACGTGTGGCATTCATAATAACTAAGAAATAATTGGTTTTACTCACCGTTTGCTGTTGTGTATACTATCGCATAGAAGCGCAGCAATTACCATCGTGGATAGGCTCATGATTAAGGACCCCGGACGGATTCGAAATTAGTCCGTCATAAAGCGACCAAGTAGGTATAAGATTTGCATGCACGGTTAATAGTAATTGATTCGAGTCTCACTAAATGTGTTCCTCGCGTAAAATCGTGCCTTTGCAAGGTTTTCCAGACTCTTTGTAGATGCACTTAAAAAGTAAAACCTTAACACAAAACTTTTAGAACCGAGAATGAGAAAGAGATGGAGATTATAATCATATGTATACACAATTTAGGATTGCTCGTATAAATGATTAGATAGATAAGATAACTATTTTTTAGCGCGATTGAGCTGTTATTCTAAAGCCACAGTTTACTGTCAGATATCCACAACAATAACGGATGAGTAATCCGGAATAATTCTTTGTTATGTAGTCTAAGCTAAAGAAAGTGCTTTTTAATAATGAAATTTGACGGAACCGAAATCATAACTTCGGTTGGATCTTAGGATAAGAAATATTTTAAGTGCTGATATAATTATTATGCTTGTAAAATTAAAGTAGTATTTAAGGGTAGACACTTTTTAAAATTTTAAATATTGCATAAGTAGATGTGGGTCGAGTCACGTAAAAAGAACTGTTTTAGTCTCACTGCACGGGTGGTTTTTAATCTATTGTTCTATCGTTATTGTATACAAATATCTAAACTTAATTGACGGGTCCTAAAAGTATTGCTATTTTTGTCAGTCAGAACTACCCTTTGTTCAAGTTTATATATTTGTGTAGAACAGAATTTTCACTCACTCGCATGCAATTTAAAAACAAACTAGTTCGCTGTGATTAGATCGTCAGCGGTCTTTTTGCGTGAATCGACTTTCACCTAAATCGATGAAGTTACAATTTCATAATTGTGCTATAGGTTTTAATTTTTAACCGTCATTCACTAGTAATTTAGTAATAAGATTAACTGTAATTTATTTTAATAAAAATATTTAGTGAATGTTTGTATAATGTTTCTGTCTTATATATATAAGTGGTATAATACTTGTGGCTTTAACGTTAAGCTGTAAACTTTTTGACATACTCATGACTGTGTAGATTGTAGCTTTTAATGTGTTTCATGAACGATGTCCATTTGGAGTATGGTGTGTGGCATCTCATGGCATTATTTTGACCCGAGTGAAGTGAGCTTTACCACCTTAATAGTTTATTAATAATTTCTTATAAATGTATCGATTATTAATTTAGATACTTTCATCGAATAACTTTATTAGTATCGTTTTGTTGAAAGTATCTATTCCATCTATTTGTTGGGTGGGCATAGCTCCAATTCCAGCTGTACTTTAAGATGTATGTAATATGCATGTAAGATCGTGATTAATAAACTAATAAGACTAGTTGATTCCCACGTGTGCATACCAACTCGGAGAGTATCTTAAGTTATGCCAAAGAGGCGTCGTTCTTTCCGAAATTACTAATATAATACTATAATATGTTTAAGATAAACAATTTGTGTGTTCGAATGTGCTAATAATCTCTTGAATAGCTTTTATGAGTATTCGAATCGACCTGGTTGTTAGTTCGTAAGCCACCAGGTCGATTGTAATAACTGTTACTGCATAAGAAAGCTGATTTGTTGGAGAGGTTATAGTATATAGTTTTGTAATATAATGCGGGAAAATGGCGGGGCTGAGCTGGCGTAGTTTAAGTTACATAAGGTTACATAAACAAACAAATACATTTTTTTATATATGCGAATGTAATAATTTTAAGTCGGTTATACATTGTAATAAAGTTAAACCACGGTTGTACGTCTTAATAAAGAAAACATGCCATTTTTTTACTATTTAATGTGTAAGTTTGTACTCTTTATGGATGCGCTATTATTTTACTCCGTTCGTAATGTTCATATTTCGTATTTTACATTTCGCGCCTGTCAAGAATGGGCTGAGTATTTTTATCGCAACAATACATGAAGAACACATACAGAGTAACTTATTACATAACACTTGATGATACTAACGGAAATAAAATTTGTTTGTAAAGGGGTAGTTAACTTTCGTGCGCTTTTCTCTCTGTCTCTAAGCGATGACAGTCAATCCACCAAGTGTTGATCCTTTACGTCGCAAGATGCCCGATGAAGATAAAAGCGCGCCGAGGTGATACGTCTATGCAATCTGACAACATAACGAAACGAAATTATCAAACACATACAAAGAACAATGTTCTCGATTATTATTTTTTTGATATATGAATTTGAAAATCAAAACAATAATAAATATGTGTGTGGTCATAAATATATAAGTGATATTATGCGTGGAGTATGTTATATTTGTTGTGTATATAAGACGAATGCTTGAATTAGTTTGTATGGTGTCCACATTTTCTTTGGTACCGGTGTAATCATGCGCAAATTGTAGATTTATGAAACTGAAATGTGGAGGCCAACTTTGGGCCTCATTAGATCTCGTGGGTCACTCGGGGGACGATGGGGAGCGGAGGGTTGCCTCGATTCCATTATGGATTCGGAAGTCGGACTGATTATCAGACATCGTAACTCCTATTTGGAAAAAACTATGGGCGTCTAAAAACCGTTAATTCGAGCTTATAGGTATAGTGGGAACGGCGAGCATTTCTAAACCAAAAAAAAAAACTTTGTACAAGTATTTTTTTTGGCATTACAACGCACTTCGCAGTTACACTTCCATCCTATAACAACCTGTCCGGTACGGATTTATTCAACCGCCGAACATAGCCGAACGGAATTACGAATTCTGATAATTCACGAGTCCAACGACAACTAAGCGTAAGCCCCACCGATGGCCTTTAGCTGTTGAGTTGCTAACCAAAAAAAAGGGGAAAAAACTCGTCCAACCAGTGGGTATCGAGGTACAATGAGGTTCAAGTACATGTCTCTTGGGTACATCTCTCGGTTTAGTCGTAAAAAAATCTCCAAACTAAACTAAAAGCTACTTAGACCTGCACTATATCTCTTAACATATTTAAATTGAGAGTTGTAAATGCAGTGCAATCTAGAAATAGCAACAATGATGAATCTTACTTATATGTTGAGTAATACGTAGTATAATGTTATAGTCTTATTCAAGTAGTGAGTCTCTTTTAGGGCATTTTGACATACTAAAATACCAAAAAGTATTAGAGCTTAAAGCATACATAATAAGTGATACATTATGTATGTTTCAAGTCCAAGTTATACAGATTCATCGATATAGATACCTTTAATTTATATTATAAAAATAAACAAACCAAAAATTTCAAAGAAAAAATTGCTTACAAATTCACTATGTGACAAAAACATGACATTAAAACCACATTTTGTGTCAAATAATTAAATTATTATAAAGTGATTTTCAATCGTCATATGTAAATTATAAAAAAGCTATTTAAAAGGTAAATGTTGCCATTTACAGCATATCGTTTGAACGTATAGTTAGTAAGAAGTGTAATGAGAAGTAAATATTAATAAAAACGCACGAGAGGCTTATTTACTACCCATAGTTAAGGCTTTTGAAACCTAGCTAGGGGGAAGCACTAAACAAATAGTACCTATGTTCGATGGAACATGGAATGAAAAGTCCATGTCTGTATTATTATAATTGCCACGATTAATTTACTAAATGAGACTTCCTATTTGGATAATACTATAATTATAGGTTTTTAGGTTAAGAATAATGCATGTATGACTACAGAAGAGTGTACCTTTTTGTAACTAATAAGTGAGGATGTACGTTATTCAGTGTTGTTTAGCAGATTTATGTTTCAAACATATGTAAGTAAGGTGTAGTATAAGTTTTGAAGGTTATGCCGCGGTTAGCAGATGTCTGGTAACTCTTTGGCCTTCGCACACCATAATATCGACTATAAATTTAAGTGTAATCTTTCTTTTCGTTGATTTTACACTTTAATTTGTATTCAAATGGTCATATTGGTAATATATCTATAAATAACAGATTACGCTAACGCTGCTGTAACGTTTCTCTTGGAAACTTATACTCATCGGTGGTTTCGATCGGTCAAGCGCGAACGGTCGAATGGCTTTGTCTACTTTAGGCTTACCTTCATGACCGCCAGTTTTTCTTGTTAATTAATAGCTGAATTCAATGCTAACGAGAATTGTTTAAGATTCGAAGAACATGTAAGCTATCGAAGTACTGTTGGTCAAACTATCGGTGAAAATATCTTGTAGACTTTGCCAGTTAGTCTGACCACAACAAGAACTACTTTTATCCTGAAAACTACTCAATTATATTGATACCAGCTATTGATTAATACAGGTGTTTGTTAATAATGCCGCGCTATTTTTGAAAAAAAAAAAAATTACTATACGAATGGCCATGACTGGCGCATAAATTAAAAAACGCACCGAATTGATAACCGCCTTTTTGGGTAGTGGGTTTAAAAAATGAATTAATGCTAAAACGCTTCTTAAAATTCAAGGGTTCGTCAAATTCATTCCATAATACAATCATTAGAAAAGCAAAGATTGCACAACTTACAGAAATGTTGGACGTGCATATTGCATATTTGGTCAAGATCAAACTATAAGTAGTTACATGCTTATCACAAGCTTATTCCATTTCATGTCATGTCATGTAATGTCAAATGTCCCTCGATAAATATTGTTCAAATGTTGTTTTCAAATATTCATTATAATCTATCTGGTCATATGTTAATAATGAAACATGTAACATCCAATTCATTATAGTTATACCAGTAGATAATAAAAATTTGAGAACAATAAGGGTTCGGTCTAGTCCTTTTATACGCCGAAGCTACATACTAAAGGCCACTTATTCATTTTAATTACATTGAGTGACATTTAAGCCCGAATGATTTACTTTTATGTTTACATTTGTCAAATATAGTCGAGCACCAAAATTTGTCCGCCAATTTTTTGTGTTCGACATATTATATTTAGATTTAAATCACTTAGCTTTAGCTAAAGTAAGTAATAGTCATATCGAATAATTGAATGATCTACTCATACATTTTTGATAGAGATGCACTCTTTAACAAATAAATGAGGTGTAGATTCCGCTCGCTCGTTTCGCTTGTTTTTAGTTAACAGACAAATAAATGGAAATCAGCAAGCTTAATATACATTTTTCGTAAATATATAATTTATAAATAGGATAATATTTTTAGATATTTTCTTTTGTAGATTATTTTTGTAAATACTCTAAGCTAAACAACAATTTCAGTGTGTGTATTTTATGTATAAACGAAATCAATTTTAAGTACTTTTAACATAATATGACCTCTGACTTGTTGGTTGGTTTTGACGTTCCTTTTAACATGATATAATTATACAATTTTTGATGGTCTCAAATGTTAAGAAGCGTTTTGGTACTCGGGGTTAGTGTAAGTCATAAGTACCTATTATAAATACTGTATATTTTGTGTGTATAGAATACCTTGCATATTTATAAAAATAGTAATTTAATCTGAAATAGTTGCGATTTAACTTTTTGGCATGTCATATAATACTATCACTTAATTACATACAGTTTACAATATTTTCTGAGAAAAATAATGAAATAGTTGACTTTTCGATCAAACATGATGTTTTATAGCAATAAAAATAATTTCAATTACCATGGCGTTATTATTTTCATTATTGAATCCTTACATTGAAGTGTTAATAAACATACTTTTTTACTTTATAAAGTCCCACCACAGGACACGAGAACCTGGGTTCGATTCCCGGGTCACTAAGAGTTCTTAGAATTGAGGCCATGAGATACAGAGTGGCCTAACTACTTAAACAATAGTTTTAGTTAGGAAGTAAAAAAGAGAAGCCCATATTTCAAATAATGGTAACTAGAAAATATTTATATTTTATTATTTTTTATTGCCTATCTCTTCATGTTATATTCTTTGTTTTTTAGGACCTATGTCAATCCTAGGTACCATTATTATTATTTTTTTTTATTGATAGGCCACTGGCATTTGGGGTTTAAGATTAATTAAAAAAAAAAAGCAGTTAGTCCAAAGTATTTATTATAATAAACCTTCCTTATAAGCATCAATCACTAACTACCGAAGCACTATCCTTAATCTATATATATAAAAATCAATTACTGTTCGTTGGTCTCGCTAAAACTCGAGAACAGCTGAACGAATTGGTCTTATCTTGGTCTTGAAATGTTCGTGGAGGTCTAAGGAAGGTTTAAAAGGTGAGAAAAAATCGAATAATTGCCGGGAAATCTCTAAAAACAGCCCTTTTCTTTTTCCCATATAAACGTTCTCTAAATAAAATGTGAAGTCAATTTGGACTTTATTTCTATTCAATAAAGTTCATGTTAAATTATAATCACTCACTGTTGTCTAAGAAATGTAGGTGTTTTCCTAACTTCAAAGAGTCAATTTGCAATTTATATTTAGGCAATATTTTATCCCGGTATTTCCACGGAAACGAAAACTACGCGGGTGAAACCGCGGGTCTCAGCTAGTATTATTATAAAAATCATGAAGTACTGGGGGAATGTATTGAAGAAGTTCCACCAGATCCTTTTTTTTCTCCACACTTATTTGTCTACCCAATGGATACAAAAGATCAAGCTGTAAATTAGCTATAGCAATAGAGTTTCTTTTTTTCAAGTCCACACTTTCAAACAGGACCTCTTCATTATTTGAATATTAAAAAAATATTGTGAATGGGTGGTTCTTGTGGTACAGGAGCCACTGAATAGTTAGCCACTTTTTATTTTTGATTTCTCTGCAGTGACTTTTCGATTGGTTATATTATTCTCCAAAGTTTTGGTTGAATATAAATCTTCTTTGGCCATTTTTATAATTTGAAAGGGCTTTTTCTTACTTGCAGTCTTTATTACTTCAGTCCAATCATAAGATACGAAAATATTCTGAAAATATTATATATATTTTTTCTATTAAGCCAAAGTCCTGATCTCACGCCAAATAAGAATGACCGCTTACAAAAAAATTATGGTATATATTTTCCACGACATAGTGTGGATGATTAATATATTGAAAAACAGTGGCCATTTTTATATTGCGATTTGGGCCACAGGTCATATAAAATTAACCTTTTGGTCTTAACATTTTCTTTAATGTATCGCAATAAACAAGAGCATATCTCCTGTGGTCTTTTAGATTTGAATCCTTAGAATACTCTTGGTCCTTAGAATACTTTTGGTCATTTTGAGGGTCTTGATCGTTTTGAGAATAATATCAATATCATCCAATTCCAATTTCTATAATATCAATAACATCCAAGGCAGTTCGCGATGTCGATCTGGATGATAAAAACTCAGAGCCTGAATCTTGATATGGATCTTTTTCACCCACTCCGTAGATATCTGAAAGTAAAATAATTTGCTTAGGAAATAGTAGACAGAAAATTTGTTACAACACTCAATTGACTGACAATTTTTCTTATCAAAAACATGTTTTGCTTATCTTGCATTGTGGTTTCTATATTACTAGAGGTTCCAGCTTCCATGTTATCCATTTTAAGCCATTAATGCAAGAAAGCACCTTCGTTCGGCATTAAAAATAATCCAAGAAATACGCGGCAAATTTTAGTATTAATTAGTATTGCCATAGTGCAAAAATGGCCTAACCCATTTAGGCCACTATAGCGCTACCAAACTTTTAAAATTTCTGATAGGCTGTGGTAGTAATGCTAATGCCATCCATGAAAACAATATTTAACTAATTTTAGGCCACTGTGGCGCTATGACTTTTGCCGTTTAGAGCAGTTTGTTGAATTAAAATCACTATTGAAAAAATGACAGTTAGGCCACTCTGGCTCTCATGGCCTCAATTAATAGTAACAATAATCGATCTGCATTGGAGAAGCGTGGTGGAACTACTCACTGAATCCCACTCCTCTACGCTACGACCATGACAGTCTGCAATATCGTCCGATATTCACGTTGAACCGATGACCTAGTTAATTTAAAATGGCAGGAAAAGTAAAAAAAAGACTCAAGAAATTCTTTCTTTAATTCAAAATGTAAGTACATGGATTAGTAATTGTCGTTCAGTTCTAAGAAAAAACTTAAATGCTAAAACCTAAGTACCATAAAAATAGATCGAAAAACAATAGCATCCTACCTGCTTTGAGCAAGTGAAAAATAGTCTTGTGACGTTTGAAATTCGTTTAAGCATGCCTGTCATAATAAAGATAAGTATATTCTTTATATCTTAAGGATATCGTTCAAAGAAACTATCATTGTAAATGTAAGTAGACAACTCAGTATAGTTGATCCCCTTTTTAACCCCCGTTTGCCCCGTTGCCTGTCAGTGCCACCGATTACCACGAATAAACCTATTTCAATTTGGGTTTTTTTAAATTTGTAAGCTAGTTTTTAAGTTAGCACTTGGACAGGTTTTATAAAAATCGCAGTAGCGATTAACTAGATATTCGTCTTTATATCAAAAAAAATATATAGTCAAATTGGTTATGCCATAAAAGGCCATGATGCGAATATTACAATCATATTTTGTTTGCGTTGGGGGATTTAAAAAAATATATGCATAATTCAATTTTGAGCATAACTAAAAGAACGACAGAAAAATGTTTATGATATAGTATATATTATTAATATAATATCAATTTATCACGCTACGACCCTTAAGGTTGGCACATGTTATGCGCAGTGGAAACATTGTATTTTCTCGGTAGTAATTTGTGCATTGTATCATTCAGGTGACTACAAATTTAAATCCTTTCTCTTAGAGTTTGCGCTAGCATGCCCCGAACCTCAACCAATCCGAGCCTCTATCAATTTAAAAACGACAGATAAATGATAGCGTTAATATGTCATATTTGTACCACACGCTCTATAGTTGTCATTTGTAGTGTTCCTTATAAAATGACAGATTAATGCTAACTTATATGTGACGTTAGTTGACAAGAAAACTTACATCTAGGCCACCGGCAAACTTCTTACTAATACTAAAAAGCAGAAAAGATTAACGCTTTAATCTTAGAAACTAACCAGTCCTCAATAGCCCTTTAATTGAGAGAGGAGGCTTAGGCTCTACTATTTTACTTAAGAAACATAAAATATCTAATGTGTTCCATTAGAAAATTACTTGCCATTTGATTTATTTCATTTTTGTAATTTTTATGAATCCAATGAAAACCGTATCTAAACCTTTTAAAACCAGATTTGCCAGACTGCCCGCTCTCAGTTTGCACACAATTTTTTTTTTCTCACTCACTCACTCACTCACGAGGAAGGTATGGCTTCTATTTAAAAACTGCTCTAGGCTTGGACAGAGGTTCATATTTATAGGAATTTATGATTATGTTATTATAAACTAAAAGATAATTTGGTATATTATAATGTGTTATTCAACAATTCTTGTCATATAGTTGAGTTTGGTTTATAAAAAACGTGAACTCAATAATATTGTTGGAGATTGAGGACAGAACTTCTCGACAAAGAAAAGGAGAATGCTTAGTTTAGAATCTATGCACTTGGTAGTAAGTAATTTTGGGATAATCTTCTAAAAGAGCTGTTGTATAGATCATGTCGACTCGACCCATTCACTGGCTATTGTCAAAGTTACATGTTTTTATGATATATTTATATCAATAAAATGTAGTGATGGGTTCAAGTAGTGCATATCTGTTAATTATAAAAAGAAGAAAGAAGTCTTTATAGTATATAGCTTATTTTATAACATATGTTTTTAAAGTTGATCTAGATCGTCGTCGCTAGAATCATCTTCCTTTTTTGCGAAAATATTCATTTCGCCACCATTCGACCCTGCACCACTCATCGAGCAGCTGGCTGAAGATGTAGAGGCCACAGGATCTTCTGGCACTCTAAATTCTCCAGTATCTGGCATTGTACCGCCCGATTCAGCTAGAAGCTTGTTCTTCAACCCCTCCAAGTAGATTCTCTCTTTCTGAAAAAAATATTATAATAAAATATATTGAATTGGGTATATTTTTAGAGATTAAAACTAAACAAACCGACTTGCTACTTCTGGATGTAAATATTTATACTTGTATTTTGTCTAATTACTAAACTATTGCATTGTCCTTAGGCAATGAAAGTATACTATACAGTGAGTGACCTACAGGTACTATTGTAGTCTGATCTAGCGTGCGTGTCTTACCTTTGATGACCAATTAAAATGAGACAAAGTTTACATGTCTGACGTTGATATATGTCCGTCTAGTTTTAATTAAAGTCGGCAAAGACAGATCGCTCTCTGGATCGCTTTAATCCACCCGAGTGTAAGTGTGCAATGAATATGAAAGAATGTGAGTTCTATTACTACGCAGCGAGCTCTAATCTGATCATACGCACACGAAATATGATCTATTCCATTTACCTGCTTAAAAAAATAATAAGTTATTTAATTTACCTATTATAATATCTAATAATTATCATAAAAACACAATGTTATGAATATAGTATGTAGGTATATCTAACCTACTCATTGTCTATTTATTATTACGTGCTAACTAATATTGACTCCAACTTCACTGTTTATTTTATAGATAGCTTTATCTAAAACGTTACGATTGGAAATGCCCCAAATGTTCTCAATTTGATTAAGGTCCGGATGATAAGGAGGCAAAACCATGATGGTTTTATAAGTTGTCAACTTTGTAGGTTTTCTTCCGGAAAGTTCAGGAAATTTTCTTTGTTTTTTTTTAATGAGATTTTTCTTTGTTTTTTTAATGAGAGAGTTTTAACATTTTAAGACTTCATACGTAGTAATATTATTTCCGGATATCAAGTCTACATTTATTATTTCCGGGTATAAGTCTATATTTTTGCCTTTGCCTTTTAACCACTTTGAATATTTTCTGCTATCCCAGCTCTATTATGTCGACAAAGTATAATTATATATAATTCAGCTGCACTTTCATCGTGAGCTATAATTATACGTACTCTTTTCTAGCTTTTGCTTATTGCCTGTTCGTGACTTCTTTTGTATCTGGTTGGTGTGTATAAAGGGTAATTAACACCATAGTTCATCATTTTAATATCTTGCCGTATATAAGATTTCTCCATTATTATCCAAGTTTACCAAACGCTCTTACTTTTCTCTGAAGATACAATTTAGTCGTAGTTATGTTGTGTATTGATTATACTCTTCATGGAAGTCTTGAATATTACGAATTTTATATTCAAATTCAATTCACCAATATCATGGTCAAGATTAATTTTTCTTGATGTTATTTTGTCCTTTTATTTGAATTGGATTAGGTATACCTATTCATTGCAAGAGGGGCAAATACGTGTGAGATATTTTAATGTGATTTCTAGATTAAATGAGGTACTAATCGTATGAAAGGTCTTCATTAATTTTACATATTGAAAAAAGTTTTTATAAAATAATATATTTATATTACAAATATAAAAATGGAAGACTTTTATTGCCATAGAGGGTTGAGGGTTTCCAAACATATATCGCATTCCTTAACTTTTAGTAATAAGTAATTGAAGAAAAGTAGTTTTTACAGTTATACAGAAGTAAATTTACTATTTAATTGATTTTATTATAATTGAACATAGGAATAGACATCATGATTAAATTCAAAACGCACGTAAATCCGAAAAGGATGCAGTAAAGAAACAAGATTTTTTTCTAAAAATTAAGTGTTTTAGTATTTTTTTTACTACAACTAACTTATTGACCCAATATGTTAGTTAGCCTCCTGAGAACAATTACCAGGAGAATGGCCCGGTCTGTCGTGCTTGGTAGACAAGGATACTGTACGCTATGAACACAAAGTTGTTAAATTTGTCAGCAAAATAGTAGGTATCCATATCCGTCCGCTTAACTCCTATTTGCCAAATAAACGGTAATTTCAGTTAGTCGAAGATGGTTCAGTGTCGGAGTATCTCTGTTCTCCCCGCTACAATTTTTCTGCTGCAAATGTTTGAATCCAAAAGACTAAGCCTCTGATAGGACAGATGGCTGCTAGTTTGGTCAAGTTTTCGGCTACCGAGCGTGCTAATTATGCCTTTTGATTGGCTACATCTTACCGTACATACCGTCCGACCCCCCCGTTATCCCAAACGTCGCCTAAGCCGAGGTTCGGCCTCAAAGGAGGCGCCCTTAGGCAGTCGTTCCCTTAGTTTCTTCGAGCCCTAGGGCTCAAAATTTCTTCTGGCAGAGCTTCTTTCCGAAGCTCGCCAAACAGCCCGGTTGCGCTGTGGCAACCAATAGGGTTTGTACAGCTAATAGACAGTCCGAAAAAAAAAACCGTACATTTTACTTGGTACATTCTGACCGATTAGCCTCATGCTGAGCTTTTGCGTATCAAAATCTCATCTTATCATGATTTCTGAAAGTGCAATGAAACTAAAGCTAAAACGCCTGTAAAACATGGTATTTTCAGCTAAATTTACTGGTACTTCACGCCCGTACTACATACACCTTTTTCGTGTGCACCAGCTTATAGTTTTTACTGCAATCACCTGTGTAATCGCTCTGTCGAGTATCAGCTCGAGGTATAAGACTCGATGGATCGTGGCGTCAGTTGGTTCGTCGGTGATGAATTGGTCCACAGACTAATCTGGTTAGTTTACAGCACCAGCACCTGTCTATTGGATTTATACGGGTCATTATACTAAGCTGATTGCGCTCAGGGTCAGTTCAAAAGCATAATAAGTTCCTCTTACGACCCCCAGAACAGTTAAAATTCACAAATGCGTGGTAACGTGGTATCTTGGTTAACTTCTTGACAACCAACTCGGAATTTTACTAACGTGTCTAATCGAAAACTACCTACTGTATAAATTCTATTCTATTTTCAAGACTAGAATAAACAAAGGCATCTTCAAGACGCACCGACCATAATCATAATCACAGGCATAATCGATGGCTTGCCGTAAAGATATTATTATGGGAATGGATTTAACTGCGACAAAAAAAAACTTATAGTTTTTTTTTTTTTTGATAGGACCCTAAACGACACCCTATTACTAAGGATCCGCAGTCCGTCCATCCGCCTATGTATCAGCGGGCTGTATCTATTAATAGAAATATATACCTATCCTGTGAAATATAGGCCAGCGCATGGAATATTATTTCACAGGAATGTATTTATATTGCCCCTACAGCATGAAAATACGCGAGCAAACAATAAAAATAAAGTAAACTGAAAATTAAAGGAGGAATTATTAACAGGAATCTGATTTCGAGGAAATTCTATAATTATATTTAATATAATATTTCCTTTCCTATATTATAATATTTCCGTGTCTTTCGTGTGCGAGCCCTATATGCAGTTAAGCCGGTTTTCTTTGTTCGATGTGCGTAATGGACGCGGACACGACGACATTTTGTTTTGAGTCTCATGAAAACTATTTTCATGAAACTCAAACAAATGCTGTAGTGGAAAGCACTATATTTCTATGTATTTTGCCGGTTTCTATATATATCTACATTACAGTAGTAATTACTTCCAACGCAATATTTGCAGTTTAAATCCAGAAGGTTCCTGCCGCTCAGTATTTCGAACGATAGAAGAAAGTACATAAGAATACAATTGCAATACTTCGGCCTATCTAGACCTGGATTATTAGAACCTAGATTATAAGTATTTTACTCTTACCTTTAAACAGTCGCGCAAGGTCTTTATCTTGGCCAGTGCTTCTGCTATCGCCGCTTCTTGGGAAAACACGTTAGATTCCTCCCACTTGCGTTTCCTGCTTCTAGAAGTCATAGTGATACTTTTTTTGCACTGAAAATCTGCTTAAATCAACACTATTACAGTGTTCAACAGGCTGTCGATACAGTGAAATGAATACAATGTCTGACTAATTCTCGTGTTGCGACGCCGATCGATATTTTCTGAGCACAAGCGCACAACGAAGTTGATACGTACCAACCTACCCACCAAAAACCAATCGTATTATAATTTATAGTCACGGAATAGGCAATAAATAGGTTATTCACACAATTCCCAGGCTATAGTAATATGAAATGATAGTAAAATCTACACTAAGTGCTAAATTATAGAGTAGTAAAACTAGAATATGAAAGTGATAAAACCAAATAACTTGTTATTTGTAAGCTAAGTAAGGTGTAGAAAAAATACGAGAAAATTATTCCAAGTCTGGAAATATTTATTTATTTTTAAACATATTTTTAACGTTTTGCTTGTATAATTTGTCTCTCTGTTGTTTTGAATTGCAATCATTTCAAATATCTATATTTATTTGTTAGAATTTAGCCTCCGTTACCACAAGTCGGCCCTTGACGGCATCTCACCTGATGATAAGTGATGATGCGGTCTAAGTTGATAGCGGGCTAACCAGTTAGGGGTATGGTAAATCCATGCTTCTAATTGGTTTCTATACGACATCGTGCCGGAACGCTTAATTACTTTGCGACACGTCTTTGTCGATAGGGTGGAAACTAGCCACGGCCGAAGCCTCCCACCAGACCAGACTCGAGCGAGGAATCGAACCCAGGACCTCCAACTTTATAATGTGACGTCGCGCGCGCTGCGCCACGGAAGTTGTCGAAGTTTGTTTAGTACCTTTATTGTGGCTGTATGGGCTCAGAACCCCTTGCCTTTCCCATGAGGGATAAATTAAAAAAAAAAAATTAGTACCTTTATACCCCTTTGTATAGTATACTTTCTCAGTACTTACGTAAGTAATATGGTTAACAGTTAACACATTCGCATAATTTTAATCTGTGGTTACTGGTTGTGAACAATCGACAGAGGGCCGTTCCGTATGTAAAAAGTACTCTGACAGTTAATAGTGTATTATCTATGGTGTATTATCTGTGCAGAGGGCTTAATCTGTGGTATTCGAATTTTACGGCCTGAGGATAATAAATATTAGCCTTTAGTTCTAAATCTAACGACCAAAGTGCAATTAGATAACAGTTTTATTGCGATTGTTTGTTCAAGGGTCACACGTAGGATAACATTGCAAAATGACATCAAACTATAGTAAATTTGGTCCCCTGGTCGGAGCGATAGACGAAGGGACTTCGAGCGCCCGTTTTATTATTTTTAAAGTAAACACCTGTGAAGTGATAGCATCACATCAAAAGGAGTTAGAACAACATTTCCCACAAGAAGGATGGGTTGAGCAGGATCCATATGCCATATTGGAGGTGGTGAAGACTTGTATTGCTAGAACGGTTGAACAGTTAGTGTCCTTAGGCGGGAATCCAAAGGTAAAATACCAAATTCGTTATGTTAACCTTTTAGTAAGTTTTTAAAAATATTACGGTTGTGCCATAAAGTTTGTGAAAGATATTTACTCTACGCTAGCCCATAGCTCAATATTATAATATAAAAATTTGTAATGTTCACAATCACCGAACTGCAAATCATTGCAGACTATGCAATGATTTGCAGTTCGGTGATCCAAAAGAATTCCTAATGGGCATACCTAATTATTATTAGGGACTGGATTATGCATTTCCATACTTAAGCAATTCTCAACTGTACTAGCATATTTTACCTTAGGATTATCTTTAGGTACATTTACAAAATTTTTCCGATTTATCTCACTCAATCTGTGTCCCAAAATGTGATAAAAATGATAATGTTCAAATCAAACTCAGTCACAAATTATAAGAGCTTTTGAGTAATGATTGTGACTTTGGTTAAACTCAAAGTTAAAGTTATTAGTTTTTGGTTTTATTCTTCCTGTTTCCTCATTAATTATTTTCCAGGTTGCTTTTTTACTTTATTACATTATTGCTATTTTTTATTTTATTCGGTATATATTGCGATTTAGCCAAAATGCAATCGCGTTTAAAATTCTTGGAAAATAATTTTACATAATTTTTAAACTCATCACTCGTATTATATTTTCGTTAGATCTGTTTATTGCATTTAGGAATGCAGTCTTAGTACCCGCGTGTCATTTGTTTTTCTCAGTTATGATAATAAAATGAAAGAGACATAAGAGCTCACCTCACCTTTTGCAAAGTCATCCCACCTATCAATACTTATGAATTGTTACCAGTTCATACTTGATGTGTGTGATTATTGATCTAACCAAAATAAAATATCAGCTAGGGCTATTATGTGTATGCTGTAGCTACCTTTAAGTTGAATTAAATCTAGCACCTAAGGCTATTAATATGTCCTTGTTTTTACATATAATTCTGTTGGTGATGCTTGGAATAAATAAAAAAATATGATTAAGTACTGTATTTGTTTAAAAGCTGTGATAGCCTAGTGGTTAGGGAGTCAGCCTCCTAGTCAGAGGTTTGCGGTTCGAATCCGGGCATGCACCTCTAACTGTTCGGAGTTATGTGCGTTTTTAAAAATTAAAATATTATTTGCTTTGACAGTGAAGGAAAACATCGTGAGGAAACCTGCACGGCTCAGAGTTCTCCATAATGTTCTCAAAGGCGTGTGAAGTCTGCCAATCCGCACATGGCCAGCGTGGTGGACTATGGCCAAACCCTTCTCATATTGAGAGGAGAACCGTGCTCTGTAGTGAGCCAGTAATGGGTTGATCATGATGATGATGATATTTGTAAATAAAACCAGTTGAAAATGCTCTACCAAGCTGGATTATCCCGTTGCGCAGCCCAAAATCATATATTTTACTTAAATCTTATGTACTACAAAAATACTTGTCTTCAGTAGATCTAAAACATCATTGGTCATATTCAGGATATAGTTGCAGTAGGGGTGACAAATCAGCGGGAGACAACTATAGTATGGGATAGGTATACAGGGAAACCTCTGCACAATGCCATTGTCTGGCTTGATATGAGAACATCATCAACAATCGACAAGTTGTTGGATTTGGTGCCAAACAAGACGAGGAATAAAAACTATTTGAAGGTAAATATTTATAAAATAAAATTTCTCAAAACTTTCAAGGATTATGAGATGTAGGAAAAATCCTATTACAAAATACAGCATAAGGGTTGGATTTAGAATCGTGCGGCAGGAGTTTCGGGGAGAAAGATGTTTTATTTGGTAGAGTTTTGGTCCCCGATTGTAACAATAGCACTCGCATTACAAGGTAATGCACTTTTTTCGAGAAAACCAAAAAAAACTTACATAACCTATAAATAGGTAAAACATCGAAAAAATAATGCAATATTACGGGAGAGCTACAAATAAAATGGGCTACGCCAGATGATTCGCTCCGTGGCCCCTTCATTCAGCTTCACCTACTCTACCTTCGTTTCGCTACGAAGGTCGCCGGCTATTGTTACAATCGGGGACCAAACCTCTACCAAATAAAACATCTTTCTCCCCGAAACTCCTGCCGCACGATTCTAAATTTTAACCCAGCATAATGTACATATAAAAAAGAGGTGACTGATTGCTTAAAAAAAATGAAATAAAACTGATCAATCATTGTACAGCACAAACTAGATATATTAGGCATGAAAATAGCTATAATATAAAAAGTCTGGTGGGAGGCTCCGGCCGTGGCTAGTTACCACCCTACCGACAAAGACGTGTCGCCAAGCGATTTAGCGTTCCGGCACGATGTCGCGTAGAAACCAATTAGGAGTATGGGTTTATCATACCCTAACTAACAGGTTAGCCCGCTTCCATCTTAGACTGCATGATCACTTACCATCAGGTGAGATTGCCGTTAAGGGCTAACTTGTAGTGGATAAAAAAAAAAGAAAAGTCAATTTGAAACACAAGATGAAATGATTTTTTTTATACACCACAAGTTAGCCCATGAGAGCATCTCACCTGATGGTAAGTGGTCATGCAGTCTGAGATCGTAGCAGTCTTAACCTGTTAGGGGTACGGTAAGCCCATATTCCTAATTGGTTTCCGTACGACATAGTGCCGAAACTCTAAATAGCTTGAAGCCTCCCATCAAACTAGACTCGTGCCGGGAATCGAACCAACGACAGCGCCCGCGCTGCTACACGGAGGTCGTGATACTCCATAATTTAACGCAACACTGAAATGGTAATAAGAAAATAATGTATGGCTAGGTTTGTTCTTTGCATTTTAGGACCAGAGTGCTTGTGGTTACTAAAAGAAAAGTTCTTAAATATTAATCTAAATTTATAGAAGCTTGTAAAATCATTTCGATAAAGAAGTCCAAAAAAGATTATTTCTTTTTCAAAAGATAATAAAAACATTAATATTTAATTTCAGCCACTATGCGGTTTACCAATATCTCCATATTTTAGTGCGGTGAAGTTGCGATGGTTGAGTGACAATGTAGACGCAGTCAAGAAGGCCATGAAGAAAGGTAGCTGCTACTTCGGTACCGTTGATACTTGGATCATATGGAATTTGACAGGTTTCTATTTTATTTATATTAGCCTTTAAGACGGATGGAAGATTTACTTCCATTTCGGTTTTATGAAAATAAACTGTGACTACTATATCATTCAGAGCACCAGAGTAAATAGTCATTTTATAATATCTAGATTAGAATTATTGTATTGTTGGGTAGTAGTTAACGAGTGAGACTAAGACTGCTGAAAATGGAGAGTAGTTTATTTTTTTCGTTATTTTATTTCCAATGCCATAGGCTAAACATTACTGTCATGCCCTAAAGTTCATAACACATAACTATAATAATAACCAATAGAACCTAAGTGTCTGACCTGCAGGCCAACTTTTAATTTTACTTAACATACCTAGAGTTGCTAATAAAATAATAATTATATATATTTTGCATACATAAATTGCATACAAAAGCTGTGATAGCCTAGTGGTTAGGGCGTCAGCCTCCTAATCAGAGGTCGGCGGTTCGAATCCGGGCACACACCTCTAACTTTTCGAAGTTATGTGCGTTTTTAAATAATTAAAATATCACTTGCTTTAACGGTGAAGGAATACATTGTGAGGAAACCTGCACGCCTGAGAGTTCTCCATAATGTTCTCAAAGGCGTGTGAAGTCTGCCAATCCGCACATGGCCAGCGTGGTGGACTATGGCCAAACCCTTCTCATATTGAGATGAGACTGTGCTCTGTAGTGAGCCGGTAATGGGTTGATCATGATGACCTAGAGTTGGATCACTGAACTGATTATGCAAAACAAATCGAATATAATCTATGATTGGTCTTGGCTTTTCTTTAATCAGTCATAGTCAGGACTATTATTATGGGTATTTTTCTAAATACCCATAATAATAGTCCTACCCGTCATGACTTACGGTGCCGAAACATGGACACTGACGGCGAGGCTAGTCCACAAACTTCGAGTCGCTCAGCGTGCTGTGGAAAAAGCAATGCTTGGAATCTGTTTGAGTGATTTATCTCTCGTTTTTGGTCGAATTGGACTAAAGTCCGTAACGAGGTGATTCGACAAAAAACGAGGGTAACCGACATAGCTCGAAGGGCTTGCACGCTGAAGTGGCAATGGGCTGGTCACGTTTGTCGGAGAGCCGACGGATGTTAGAGTCGGAAGGTCCTCGAGTGTAGACCACGTCTCTGCAAACGGTGTGTGGGCCGTCCTCCGGCCAGGTGGAGCGATGACCTCCGAAAAGTGGCAGGCATCGACTGGATGCGAAAAGCCGGAGACAGGATGAGTTGGCGTTACTTCAAAAGGCCTATTCCAGCAGTGGATTAATGTTGTTGTTTGATAATGATGATTCTAAATAAATTCTTCTTTAGTAAGTAAATATTTGCATGTATCATCAAATATTGAGATTAGAAGAACAGAATGAAAATTGGCCGTGTCCTCTCCTGTGCCTGGAAAAACATGTTAAAATGAATGTCCCTGTTATTGTGAAATGAAGAAATCCATAGTGAGGTGTTGAGGCCTTTGTGTAGTGATATCTATTGCCCTATGTTTTTCGTTTGTTTCCAGGCGGACCAAACGGTGGTAAACATGTGACGGACGTCACAAATGCATCGAGAACTATGCTGATGAATATTGAAAACTTAACCTGGGATCCACTACTCATGAAGTTCTTTGAGGTGCCTAAATCAGTGCTACCTGAAATCAAGTCCAGTTCCGAAGTGAGTATGTTTCAAAAATACAAATTTTTTCAAATTCAAATAATCTTTATTCAAATAGTCCTTTAAAACGCACTTTTGACGCGTCTATAATTTACATAGTAGTGATTTGATGGCGTTGACTACATTCGTATACTTAAAACTAAAGCTTGGCTTGGCTAAACAATCTAAATTCTAGGCAAATCTTCTTCTTTTTCTTGCCCTTATCCCACATTATGTGGGGTCGGCACAACACGCCTTCTTCTTCCACTCACTTCTATCAGCCGTCAACTCACTACCCATACCTTTTAAACGCATATCCTCTGGGCAATCTTTAATAGTTTGGCAAATAATTTCAGGTATATGGATACATATCGGATGGACCACTGAAGGGTGTTCCTATATCGGGGTGCCTGGGTGACCAGCAAGGCGCCCTGGTCGGCCAGATGTGCCTGCAGAAGGGACAAGCCAAGGCGACTTATGGTAAGTGCAACACAATATTTATGCTTAACTCAATTTTCTCAGGATTATAGTTGGCCCAGTAGCTAGCAACAAAAACCGGGTTTTCTACTACCATCAAATTGGCTTAATACTGCTCAAAATCTCCTTTCATGGATATCTAAAGGAACAAGGTTAAACAGCAGTTGTTTAACAGACTGTGTGGATGAAGTCTACACGGCAAGCTTAAAGGCTCAAGGTGACGTTTGCTAAGGCTGGTTTCCCTCGTTCATTATTCTTTTCATTACTCTTTAACATCTATACTGAAGTGGGCCTTATAAATGGACTACAAGAGTTTAATTAGGGGGACAAATGATTACGAATCTTCATAACTTTGATGATCTTACTCTTTTCCCATCATCTGAAGAAACACAAACATTAATTTCGAACACACTATTATCCGTGAAAAACCAAAATGTATGATAGTCAATAGGAAACCAAATAACCAGAATTGTTGCATATACAAAATTGTTATTGCCTGATCACATCTATCCAGGAATTCACTATTAACAACGGCAATTGTGAATCTGCAAGTGAACGAGATCAAAAGACGCTATGCAGTAGATCGGCGGTGGAAAAGCTGTTGACGATTTGGAAAGATAAAAGAATATTAATTTCACCTAATGGAATTCATGTCTTTCATATCTTTATAAAACACACCTGTGACCCTCAGAATATAATACCTGATTGGTGAAAGCTCGACGATTTAGGTCTGAAGACATCTTTTAGAAACATATACATTTTAGATAAGTACGTTACAAGGAAAGAAAATACCATTAGACATCTGGTGGTTCAAGGCTAACTCTTTAGCATACGTGCTCGTGGTCGATCCCGAACAAGATGGGCCGATATCATTAAAGCTGCCATATATTCCTCAATAACTGAGTGTTCTCGCAATGCGACTAATATAAACCGTTGGAATAAGATCGCAATAGCCGCTGTTAAGAATCGTAACCCATAGCCAAGATCACTTGCCAAAAGTTGAAGAAAAGAAGAACCTTTATGGTAGGTAATGCAAGTAAATCTAGCCCAACTGTTATTATTATTTTATAACCTAAACTTTTCAATTTTATTATATACTAAGTAATAATAATAGTCCAGTTGTTTCATTTCATTTAATTTTATTAATATATAATAAATTACAACTAGTCTAATGAATTAACTAACATAATGTCATAGCTATTCATGTAATCACAAACATGACACATGAATACTTGAAATAATAGGGTAAAACATTAAAGTATAGGAGGAGATACTTTCTTTTTCTTCTAACAAAAAAAAAAGAATGAGTGAAATACGCGTTAATGAATTACAATTAAATACACATATTTACTTACATCCCCTCTCCCAAGGGAACCGTGCTGAATTTCGGGGAAAAAACTATCCTATATGTTGAACCGGAGTATCAGCTACTCCTATGCCAAATTTAATTCAAATCCATCCAGTAATTTCTTCGTGATGCGCGGTCAAGATACAGACAGACAGAAAGACAAAAAAATTAAGAAAAATTGTTAGGGTTATTGATAGTAAATCTTCCAATTAAAATTTTCAAAATATATTTAATGTACAGAATTCGTCCCTTTTTTATTATATTACAGATGACATATTGCAGGTACCGGATGTTTCGTGCTATACAACACGGGCGATGTCCGAGTCAACTCCAGCAGAGGCTTGCTGACCACCGTCGCCTACCAGCTGGGCAGTCAGAGCCCGCCGTGTTACGCTTTAGAGGGTTCGGTCAGTCAAAATAAATAAATACTACGTCAATAGCCTACGACGGCGGGCACGAGCCAAAAACTCCGATTCGAACTCACTATGTACTTCGAATTGCACTATAAATTCGCGGCCTTTGTTAAAATTAAGTTTTGCTTTTTTATGATTTCATGTCTTAATTTTTGGCCAACCATGCGTTATGTGCCACGAAAAAAAAAGTACGGGATCCATTCATTCCACGACCGTGAATTGCTAATGTCATGTAGGGCCATTCTCACAGAACCCATGACGCGTACTTTCATAGTCACGTCATGATTATTATAGCAACATGATTTTTTCTATTTCAGGTGGCCATCGCCGGAGCTGCGCTTGGCTGGCTCAAAGACAATATTGGCATGATAAACAGCGCGAAGGATACGCAAGCTATGGCTGAGAAAGCGACTGAAAACGGCAGCGTTGTGTTCGTGCCGGCCTTCAGCGGGCTGTACGCGCCTTATTGGAGGCAGGACGCTCGCGGGTGAGTGGATGCATCGTACCAACCATCCATACATTCATTCACGCATACATCTTATCTCAAATTTGAAAAATATTTCCGAAGGAAATCGCTTCAACATCATTATTTTGCTGCACAAAGATTCTTTTAATGTCAGCATTTCACCATAATACCGTTATGTCCCGTGCCAGGGGTCAAGGTTTTGAGATCAGAACACCTAATACCTCTTGTTGAGACTAATCAGCTTCAGACCGTGACTGCATTTCACACGTTCGATCGAAGGTCCAGTTGTTGTCCAGGATAGTAGTCTAGGTATACACCTTATCACTTAATTCACCTGGTAGTTGCTCCCATTCGCTCTTAGATCGAGAGACTGCGTCCGTAACAGTGACTTGATCCAGTATTTATACTATTATAAGGCCAAGATGATTTACTCGAGATCGTGCGGGTAGGTGGTAATGGGTTAATAATGATGATAATCATGATGGTTTATCGATTAGGTTTTCAATTTGTCAATTATGTCTGATGCTTACGGTCACGTATTATTCATTTATTTGGGGTCCGTGATTGTAATGTATTTTATGCACATCGATATGAAAATTTAAGAATGTAACTTCGGAGGGTTACAAAAAATGTAAGATTTGTTTTTATCAAAAAATAGGATGAATCCAGGATAATTTCGAGCGCTTCAACATAGTTAGTTATGTGTGAGCGAAAAATTGCGAAGCGGTGATAGCCTAGTGGTTAGGGCGTCAGCCTCCTAATCAGAGGTCGGCGGTTCGAATCCGGGCACGCACCTCTAACTTTTCGGAGTTATGTGCGTTTTTAAAACAATTAAAGTATCACTTGCTTCAACGGTGAAGGAAAACATCGCGAGGAAACCTGCACGCCTGAGATTTCTCCATAATGTTCTCAAAGGCGTGTGAAGTCTGCCAATCCGCACATGGCCAGCGTGGTGGACTATGGCCAAACCCTTCTCATATTGGGAGGAGACCCGTGCTCTGTAGTGAGCCGGTAATGGGTTGATCATGATGAGTGAAAAATTTGGTTTGTTTACATTTTGCATCAACTTATTCGAAATGTTTGATAGTGTATTTTACTTGCCTGCAGGGTAATATGCGGTATAACCGAAGACACGAACGAAACGCACATAGTGCGCGCGGCTTTGGAGGCGGTTTGCTTCCAAGTGCGCGACATACTCGACGCTATGAACGAGGACTGCGGTATACCTCTGCAGATACTCAAGGTGAAGACAATATTTATATAGGAATATTTTTTTGTTTCCGGGGTTAAATTACGATTTAGAGGCCGATATCATAACTTTCATCATCATTATGTACAGAGCTATTTTTTTTTTCGGACTGTCTTTTAGCTGTGCTAACCGTATTGGTTGCCACAGCGTAACCGGGCTGTTTGGCGAGCTTCGGAAAGAGGCTCTGCCATTTGCGCTGAAATTTTTAGCCCTAGGGCTCAAAGAAACTAAGAGAACGTCTGGCGAAGGGCGCCTCCTGTAAGCCGAACCTCGGCTTAGGCGACGTTTGGGATAACGAGGGGGTCGGACGGTCAATATACAATGCATCTATAGGTATGACTGAGTAAAAGACTTGGCCTTTCTCACTTGATTAAATAAATTATTACGTATACACCATTTTCCGTTTATCCTGGACACGGATTATAAGTCAGTACACTACGCTACTAGAAGTGAACGATTCGTATGGAAAGGGGCGTAACGATTCTGCCTTAAGTGACTATGTCTGCGAGATTCCTACCGTAAGCCGCGTTTAAGAAAAATGTTGCGAAACTGATCTTTAACCCGTTTCAGGTGGACGGCGGCATGACCTCCAACGCGCTAGTAATGCAAATGCAATCTGACTTAATCGGCATCAACGTCACCAAGGCCGGCTTCGCGGAGAGCACGGCGCTAGGGGCGGCTATGGTGGCGTATTGGGGCTTGGACCACAGCAAGAACGGGAACACGATAGACCTGGTGTCAGGCGTCTCGCACTACCCGAGCATCTCTGACGACGAGCGGGATATGAGGTACAAGCATTGGAAGATGGCGGTTGAAAGATCCTTGGGATGGGAACTGAATTAAACGCGTGGGATATTTTGCGTTCATTGTTAAAGAATCATTTAGTGGTGTCATTTAGATATTTATTTGCTACCGTTCAGTCCAAATTATCGCGTTTTTATCTCAATTTCGTATTCTGTATTGAAATGCAGAAATGGCGTGCGAAATTCAGCTTTCATTGATAAATATACCCCTGCAAGACGAAACCCTTAATGGTGTCAATCGACAAAATTATTTGTTGTCTTAGTGAGTTAAGTTATCTTACATCCGATTATTCAATACTCTTATTATAAATTTTTAATCTTGAAACAATTAGGTGTAGTAAAATAATCCTTTACCCTATGTTTCAAAGCTATGTTTCACATCTACAGTCAGCGCTCAATAGTTAGGCCAATATGGCCTATATTGGCCTAACCATTTCACTAAGATTTAGACTTAGAAACAGAGACCATTGAAATGTTACCCTATCGGTACCTTTGCACATGACAGCTGGCTGTAACTGCGACACACCCTGACTAGGTTAGTGTCCCACAATTGGCACGCTACGATACTGAAGTAAGACAAAAAATCGATATTATAGAATTTATTTGTAAAAATGCTTTTGGGTTCGATAGTGCAAAGGGTTCTTGGCTCCCTATCCGGGTGTCTGAGTTCGAACCTCTTAACTTTTCGAAATTATATGCGTTTTTAGCAATTAGTTATCTTCGCTTTAACTACACTCGCTTGCTTCTCCATAACGTTCTCACAGGCGTGTGTTACCGTACTTGGCCAGCGTGGTGGACTTAACCTAACCCGCCTCATTCTGAGAGGCGATCGCGCCCTGTAGTTGGCTAGTGATGAATTGACAATAAAGATGATAATAACGAAGACTTAATATAATAAAAATAAGCGGTCTACAGTTGTGGTCTATTGAGTAATAATATGATGATTTTTGCACACCCCTCGATTCAACGCAAGCTCGACTCAAAGCACTGAAATTTGAGCTGTCTAATGTTGAGTAGTCTGAACTTTTCAAAATTTTTGTGTCTGTAGTAAATGACAAGTGTACATTGCGTTGCCCACGCGACATGTAGAAAGGTTCATCATCGTGATGTCATCTGTGTCCAGTGACTTTACGCCTGTTAAAGTTGTGGAGTTCTATAATCTTAATGAAGATATCATGAATGCATATGATATGCGCGGTGTGTTTTGCCGCAACAGATCGAAAATGCTTCCTTTTATTCAATTGTCCTTCGTTTATCCTAGCTCAATGATGGAAAACGTTTACTAGAAGCAATGAACTAAAGCGCCCAGTTTTTTAACTACCACTGCCACTACTTTATCCTTAATTTTCAACTTCTACAGTTCTATCAAGATTAAGAGAAGTAATCATGAAAATAACACTTTTGGTGGTGTGGTATACTGTGAACTTAAAAACAGTTTACCCACATATGACGTCACGCATAAATCTATTTTTTTTTTGTACATTTTATTTAGTTTTCTTTACATATTTTTTAATGTCTACCCTATTTAGTTTAGAGATTTGTATAAATTGCATAACTGGCACAAATGCTTTGTTTATTCAATAAGCCAATCCATACTAAAACTTGATTGCTTCTTATGTATGTTCGCATCAACAACTACACCAATCTCAATGTTATTTGGCAAATAGATCATTTAGACCATAGACCTTCCATCCTACATCATACATAGGGTACATTTTAATACGGATATTCCCGCAATTCCCCCTTTTTTTGACATTTTTTCTAGCAACGTTATTATTATTAGTTCTCTCATTTTATGGCTTTGCACAGATTAGCCAATGTCAAGTTTATAACAATGTAGAAGTTAGGGAGAAATGGCGGGAAACTTCGCACTCTGCGGACGCGGATCCCTCAAACCTTTCCCAAATTAATACCTGTTAACCATTCCGAAAACTAGCCACTACACAAACGACACCAAAACTGTCCACGACACAACCAACACCAGTCCTTTTCAAAATTTGCCAACAAACATTAATTCAAGAAAAGCGTGAAAAAACCGCGCCCGCCATGTACGAAGTCTCCCGCCTTTCTCCTTTAGCAACATTGTGCATGGACATCCTGTAGGGTTGACCATTAAGTGTAACAATTTCTCGTCTAGCATATATAAATAGGACGGGAAAATGGTTGACATAATTATTACTTGGCTCGCACAATGGTGTGCATAGGGTTTTTGACCAGGGTATTCAAGCAGATCCAATATTATTGTTCTATACAAATACTTGATGACAATAAACTGGCCACGGTTTGGAAATATGAATTTATTGTAATATATAAATCGTTAGTAGGTATATTACTAATTGTAATCTTTACACATATTATGATAGTAAGACATCTTGGATAACCATTCCATTATATTAGTTTGTAACAGAGTCTATATTGAGAAAATAAATGTTTTATGTGAAATACGAAATGTATATACGAACTGTACAAATAGATTATATGTTCATATTTATAATACATTGTTGTTTTATTTGTCTAATCTATCTTTTCTATGTATTATGTTTTAATACTTAGAAAATACTTCTTTTGGTACGTAATGAAAGTGAGATCAGAGTGAAATTCGGTGTAAAATAAAAGATAGCCTCTAATCATCATCATCGTCAGCCTCCTAATCAGAGGTCGTCGGTTCGAATCCGGGCACGCACCTCTAAATTTTCGGATTTATGTGCGTTTTAAAAAAATTAAAATATCACTTGCTTCAACGGTGAAGGAAAACATCGTGAGGAAACCTGCACGCCTCTCAAAGGCGTGTGAAGTCTGCCAATCCGCACATGGCCAGCGTGGTGGACTATGGCCAAACCCTTCTCATATTGAGAGGAGACCCGTGCTCTGTAGTGAACCGGTAATGGGTTGTTCATGATGATGATGATGATGATGAATCATCCTCAGTTTCAAACGCTAGACGTCTTCTGTTGGTCTTAATATGTAAAATGTATGCCGCATGTTTCACTTTTCAGAGGGATTTCAGATTTCTGTATTTGATATTAATTTCAATTTGACAAAAAAAAAAAATGGTAAAACAGTGTTTCGTCAGAGTTTGTAGATTAAAAACTTAAGTAATAGTTATAATCAAAAATTACATTTTGGTTGTGTCACCACAGAAGCCCACGGGGAGCAAGCGCGAAAGATGTCTAAGACTCGAAAAACCGGGGGACCTTGTCGTGGGTCGCGTTTTACAAGTGGCGTTCTTAAGATGCTAAAGGTTGAGACTGAGAGGGCTATTGAGACAGTGGGTTCCATAGGTGAAATAATTATTACCAGTTAGTAAGTTGGTTTAGTGGCGTTAAAACGTAAAAAACAAAGAAACTCATATTCGCATATAAAACATTGTAAAGTTACGATGCGAATCGCGAGTTAATGAACAGCTAGCGTCATCTAGTTGTCAGCGGAACAAACTTCCAAGCGGTCTTCCTGCTGCCCGTATCAAGAGCGCATGCGCGCGCAATCGCTGACAACGAACTTAGATTTATGACGTTTATGTGACAGTGACGTCTTGAATTTTTGAAATTCGCATTTGACGTTAATGAATTTAAACAAACATAGTGAGAAAAGATAATTATTTATTGAGATCCGAAACAGAAATGCTTAAGTGCCAATATTAATTTGGCGATAGGGACAATACTTTATATGTTTCAGTATTAGATGAAAAAGGGACGAATATCATATTTGTGCCGATGTATGAAGCAGCATTCTAAGCTTGCGGCCGGTGACTACTCTAGAAGCTTTCAGCTACAATGGCTAATGGAAATTAGTTAATACTAGTCTAGTTAAAGCTGACATTTATATTATATTATTTCGTACGAGTATGTAATAAGAAGCCCTATTTTTTACTAAGCTAGACATTATGTATTTATAATAAAATATTTTGTCTGTATAAGGGGAAATTATATTTAAAGGTATGATGGTATTCAACGATAGTCTAGAGATCAAGCTTTTTACAAGTTACATTAATATTTATTTTTATTTAGGTATAAGCTGACTGTATCCGTGATGATGGTGAGTATATGGTTCCTGTGAAATGATAAGTAGAATTAGCTAAGCATTTGAAGCATCTAAGTTTGTAAGTTGATATCTTACCAGAAGGAAGTTTTACGACCTCCGTGGCGTAGCACGCTCGAGTCTGTTCTTGGAGGCTTCGGCCGTGGCTAGTTACCGCCCTACCGGAATATACGTTTCGCTAAGCGATTTAGCGTTCCGGCACGATGTCGCGTAGAAACCAAACCCTTAACAAGTTAGCCCGCTACCATCTCAGACTGCAGTCTAAGATGGTAGCGGGCTAAGTCATTACTTACACCAGGTGAGAATGCCTTCAATAACTAACTTGTAATGGATACAAAAAAGTAATGTTCTTTATTATTGGGCACCTTTTGATCCGTATAGAGGTCAAGGAGCCCCAATATTTATAAAAGATGTCTTAAAACCTGAACGGACTCGGCTGGACAACCAGCCCAGGGAAAACAGGAAAATGAACTATTCAGCAAACACTGCAATTTGTAAGGTATGTTTAATGTAAGTGACACTGGAGTTTTTCCAGTAATTTAAAAGTAAATTATTGTACTCTCAAATAAAGAGTTCAGAAAACTGGTTCTATTAGTTGCGCTTGACAGGGTGGTCTTGCCAATTTGCCATCTTAATTAAATGTAAATTTTAACTCCATATTTTAACAAATATGTACACAACTCCGAAAAGTAGAGATTTTTGATCATTTTAAGATGGACTTCAGACCGTTACTAGTTTGGGGCTGCAAAAATATTCTTATACTGCGGAACTCCGTCGTTGAAAGATACAAAAGCAACTTCGACAATAGTTATTATTCAAATGTGTCGGTCTGCCACGAAACTCCGAAAAGTAGAGTTTTTTGATCATTTTAAGATGGACTTCCAACTGCAAATATATTCTTATACTGTGGAACTTCGTCGTTGAACTCGATACAAAAGGCTACAGCTGTGTAGGTCTGCCACGTACCTACTTCGTTCTTCAAGTTAAATCCTCCATTCGTTCCAAGTTCGAAGCTTTCAAAGCAAAAGCGCTAGGTGCGTTTATTTGCAGTCTCCTCTCCGAACGCAGCGTTGATGTTGTGGACCGCCTTTACCCTTCTGCCGCATTAGTTCCGCGTCGAAAGTTCTATTAAAAAAATATTTTCGAAGAACTTTTATTACAAAATTTCAATATTGTAACAATAAGGTATAGTAAAATAATCCTTTACCCTATGTTTCAATGCTACGTTCGGCCTCACTTCTATATTCAGCGCTAAATAAATGCTACAGGTTTTTATACCAATAATGGCCGTTAGCTAAGACGGCGGACTTTTTTTACTTATGGCAAATAATAATAGTTGGGACCTGTGCAAAATTTAAATACGTCAAGCGCTGTGGTGTGAGAGTCGGTATTTTCTTACGTCGCGTTCACGACAAAAACAAATATCTGCTCTTGATAAAATCATCAATTTGGCTTTAAAAAGCAAGTTTATTCCGAAATATAAAATTTTTAAGGGTAAAATCATTTTTAAAACGATCAAAAATTACAAATCTGATCTAATCCATTTTTTCCTATAGATCCCAAATCGTGAGTGATGGACGATCCGTCACTCACAGTACGGTCCTCAAGTTGGCTGGTGTGCTGTTGTTCCGGCACACCTCTAACCGGCGAAACTGGGCACGTTGTACCCAAGGAGGGTCTGCTGCGGCGGACACCCGCTGGTGGAGTTGCGGTTGTATGCGAAAGCTTTCTCGTGGCTCCACCGTACAGCGGTGAGTTGGAACACAGGGGGTTTTAGTCAGCAGGAGTCTGACATAACCTCTGTGCTTCCCCGTGGCGCAGAGGTGTCCACGATAAAAAAAAAATCCCAAATCGTAGCTGAGATCTTATTTTACATACAAATCATATTATCTAGTATGAGTACCTATAGATCGGAGATTAGCTCAGTGTAGGTATATTGCTCGCTGCTGCTGTACCTTATGGCGCAGCGGCAAGACTGCGGACGCCGGCCTCGGCAATCCGTCACCCGGCGGCGTCTACACGGCAATGCACTCGCGCGCTACACGTGTCTACGGAGCAGCGCTAATAGTTATAGAGGAGACAATTAGGCTAGCGTATACTATCAGATTAGGGGGATTGTGTTGGGAGCGCTTCAGTACCATAACTCCTTAACTGGCTCGTAAGATCTGCTGTAGGCAGCAAAACCAACAAATCAGTACCTTGTAAGTAAAGTTAGCATCCAAAATTAGTTTAAACATCATGATCAACCCATTGCCAGCTCACTACAGAGCACGGGTCTCCTCTCAGTATATTTATCGATTGGCTAGAATCAATGGGTTGATTATGATGCCATCATCATCATCATGATCAACCTATATTACCAAATATTTTCGGCTCATTACAGAGTACGGGTCTCCTCAATATGAGAAGGGTTTGGCCATAGTCCGCCACGCAGGCCATGTGCGGATTGGCAGACTTCACACGCCTTTGAGAACGTTATGGAGAACTCTCAGGCATGCCGGTTTCCTCACGTTATTTTCCTTCACCGTTGAAGCAAGTGATATTTTAATTGCTTAAAAAAGTACACAGCACCGAAAACATAGACGTACGTGACCGAAATCGAACCCCCGACCTCTGATTAGGAGGCGGACGTCCTAACCACTAGTCTGTCAAAGCTTAATTTACCGAATTTTAGTCGTATATAATTTAACAACAAAGAAGTGAATAAGTGCCTAGTAAATATTTAGTAAATCTGTGGTTATTTCTCAAGTTAGTTATGCTTTTGTGTATTAATATTAATTTGTTTGACGTAGGTATGTATGTTTATATGCACCATCTACCACTTTCTGTAGCTTTGTCTTCTTACGCCATTGTAGTGGGTGCCTGCAAGAGGTTTGGCGATAAGGCCTTCATATTTTATATTCGTTTGCTTTAGTTTTTATTGCTCTTTACTTTTGTTTGGCGTAAAATATAGGTGACTTTATTAATTGATTGACAGACAAAGGGATAAACAGGACATATAAAAACATTGGTATGTTTTCATTTGTCCCATTTATCCCGGATTTAAGAAAAAACCTTTGTAAATTAGTTCAACCTGGACTTTTCTATACTATACAAGTTAGCCCTTGGCAAACCCATGGTATGGTAAACCCATACTCCTAAATTGGTTTCTACGCGACATCGTGCCGGAACGCTAAATCGCTTGGCGACACGTTTTTGTCGGTTGGGTGGTAACTAGCCACGGCCGAAGTTTCCCACCAGACCAGACTCGAGCCGGGAATCGACCCCAGGACCTCCAACTTTATAATGTGACAGCGCACGCGCTGCGTCACGGAGGTCGTCCAAACTCAATGGACTAATTTATAAAGGATCCACCACCTTTAGTGGATCATCAAACAAAAATATGTACATTGTTTTTATTTCACTAAAATGAGGCTTGACTGCAATCTCGCCTGGTGGTAAGTGATAATGCAGAAAAGACATAACCCTCACAGGTTAAGGCAGTACATATTAAACCTATACTCCTAATCATTATGTTGACGACATCGTTCCGGCACGCTTAATCGCTTGGTGGCACCACCTTGTCAGTGGAGTGGTATATAGCCAGGACCAAAGGATTCTACAAGAAAAAACTTGCCTTATTTAAAGCTCCTGCTTGAATAAAGAAAGTTTGACGTTGGTAGGTAGTTACCAAGAAGTAAAGGCGACCTAAAACCCTTGTTATTCCTCAATGTAGGTATAAGAATCTCTTTTCATGTAAATATACAGTGGAACAAACTTAACAGCGAATATGTAGGAGGATAGACCAAGAGATGGCCGATGCATGTTTTATAAATAAAAGGAAAAACGTTATTTTACCGTACAACTCTAACCACTCGACCGAATGGCAGGTGCCCATCTGAATTTTGGCATAAAGATAGCTATTACAGTTTAGGCCTATGCAAAGAAATACTTTATAAAATTCATACCCTGATATACTTCAAAAAGTTATAGCCTATAGCTAGATATTCTTTTTAATAACAAAATTCACCATTTTTACAAAATGAACTTGAATTACATAAAGCGAAATTACATCTTTTATGTACCTGTGTAAAATCATTTGACAGCAAACTCTACACGCGCATAATTTTTACACAAAATACATGGTAAACTTATAGTCTACTAATATAAGTAAAATATACCAAAAACCGAAATAAAAGAAGATAAACAAAAAAATATATGTATAATCCTGTATTATTTAAACTAGGAAGAAAGAATAATGTTTATTAACTAAATAAAAAATGTTATTTGTATGATTGGCTAATTAAGCATTTATGACTAGTTTGCGAAACGTGCCAGGTGGGTTTACGTTATTATCGATTGACTGACTGAAACTGTTGAATAATTTACATAACCGTCGATGGAATGGGCGCCGAAGACTGCTCGGGTACGTGGGGGTACAAAAAGAGTACCTACCTAATAGCATGACGGGTATATCAGTTTTGTGTTCTGAAATTGATTCATTTAGTGAGCTAGTGCAGTCTGAGTTATAATAATAATAATGATATATTTTTATTAAAGGCAGTTCACCCAGTTACAAACAAGCACTTACAAATTAAGACAAAACAAAAAAAAAGGATAAAAACAGACTAAAAAGTAGATAATAATAAAATAAAAATAAATAAATAATAAACTCATATTTATCTCTCAATGATTTATAAAAAAACAATCGCAATAAAAAAACTGTCTAGTGTTTATGGTTATTTTAAAATAATTTAATCCTTTTTTTTATAGATGTCACACATTTCAAAGCCTTGGATTCAGATTAAACGGAGATTTAGAGAAACATGTAAGAATGTTAAAATCATTTGAGAGTCTTTTTTAGGGTTAAGTCATTTGGTATTAGGTAAGTCTGTCTGTTCGTCCGAGCGTGTGTCAATGTCCGTTCTCTTACTGAGGTTAAATCTTACGCCGAATAGTTTGTCAACACTCTTTTACTGCTGTGCAAAATTCAAGTAAATACTTAGTTATAACCAAAACTTATATTTTATTTGTGTAGTTCAGTATAATGCGTTTTATTTTGTAACTGTAACCAGGGGGACAGGGTTAAGCAAGCGCAGAAAATGAGTCAGGCCCTCGAAGGCTTGGCATTGAGGGCTCGAAAAACCGGGGGGACTGTTACGTTTACAAGTGGAGCTCTTAGGACGCTCTGTCGTACTGAGACTAGTCCGTATCTCTCAGACTATAAGAAAAGAGCGTATAAGCAAGCGCCGGCAGTCTCTTGACACGTGTAGAGGCGGAAGGGCGAAGGGGGAGGCGTCGTCACGACGCCGGGAGGCAGACACATGTAACCTCCTTATCACGAGTTCGTAGCGACCTCCCTTACAGCAACCCACTTGAATTTGTATGCACATTATACATGAGGCTTCGTGTCAACCGATCATCTTTATATTGCCGTCAAATATCCCCCCCACCCCCCACCACCTTGTGTGTGAAATTTCAAACTTAACGTGAGCAAAGCCGCTAAAAGCTAATTTGAAATAAATTAAACTAATAATAGGGGTTAAACTTGCTCCAACGGACTACCATTTTTTACCATTTTTGACGACCTCCGTGGCGCAGCGCGCGCGCTGTCTGATTATAATCTTGGAGGTCCTGGGTTCGATTCCCGGCTCGAGTCTGGTCTGGTGGGAGGCTTCTGCCGTGGCTAGTTACCACCCTACCGACAAAGACGTGTCGCCAAGCGATTTAGGGTTCCGGCACGATGTCGCGTAGAAACCAATTAGGAGTGTGGATTTACCATACCCCTAACAGGTTAGTCTGCTACCATCTTAGACTGCATCATCACTTATCATCAGGTGGGATTGCAGTCAAAGGCTAACTTGTAGTGGATAAAAAAGAAAAACCATTTTTTTCGTGATTTGGACAATTTTCTGCGTGATAAAAAGTTTTCTTCTCAGGAGGCAGTGCAAAATGCTTGTCACACAGTTTGTCGAATCTAGATCACCAGAGTTCTATCGCAATGGCATAAATGAGCTTCCTATTAGATGGCAGCAATGTATAGATAATAATGTTAATTATTTTGATTAAATAAATATGTTAAATTAAAAAAAAAAGATTTTTAGTTTTTCAGTACAAATCGGCAATTTCATACTTTAACCCCTAATATATCAGTGTAGTATAAACTGATTAGTTATTTTTTTAAGATTTCCATTTGTTTCGTATTCCAACGATAACAATTAAACAAACAAATCCTTGCTCTTTATAATAAACGGGTTAGGCCCCGCGTTAATTGGGAAGTAAACAAACATAATAACAAAAAAAACCGGTTAAGTTTGTTGTAGGTTTCTTCTTGGACCTGGGCGCGATTTGAAACCTCTTAGGGTTCCAAGGTTCCAAGGTTCCATGAAGAAGCTTAGTTTTGGGTTGTCGATTGTAGTAATCACCACCACTTCACGAATAAAAATAATGAAATGAACGATTCATAGATGTCTATAATAGGTTTATGTGAATAAAGCAATTTTTGATTTGATTTTAAAAGATAAGAAAATAATTATTGTACTGTAAAGTAAATTTTAACCGGAGAAGTAAGAATGCTGTATATACCTGCAATGATGACTGTACTCGGCTAAAACAAATATTATATTGATATATTTTTAATGCTTATATAGTGTATCGATGGTGTATAATGTGAAATAAATAAATAAATTTATGGAGAATCGATATAGAAATGCTTAACTACCTATATTAATTTGGTGATATGGATAATGCAGTATACTTTGTATGTTTCTGTATTATATGCAAAAAGGCGCGAATATTATATTTGTGTCAATAGGTATATGAGCAGCGTCCCAAGTTTGCGGCCGGTGATTATTCCAGAGGTTTTATGCTACAATGAGTAATTTAAACTCTAGATATCTTGAACCGCAGTGAACTGTGTACCGAAGGAAATTTTGCTTTATTTTGCAATGACGAAAACATATCAAAGCGCGAATTGTAACATCATCATCATCATGACCAACCCATTGCCGGCTCACTACAGAGCACGGGTCTCCTTCCAATATGAGAAGGGTTTGGCCATATGTCACCACGCTGGCCATGTGCCACGCTGTAAATCGTGCCGTGTAAATCGATTTACAGATTTCACACGCCTTTGAGAACATTATGGAGAACTCTCAGGCGTGCAGGTTTCCTCACGATGTTTTGCTTCACCGTTGAAGCAAGTGATATTTTAATGTCTTAGAAATGCACATAACTTCTAAAAGTTAAGAGGTGCGTGCCCGGGTTCGAATCCCAGACCTCTTAATAGAAGCCGGACGCCCTAACCATTGAGCTATCACTGCGAACTATTTGTAACAAATACTAGTGCTATTTTGTAACAAAATAGCACTAACCATTTGGGGGTTGCGAGCTTTGTCTTTGATACAATCACGAGTTTTTAATGGATAACATGCAAGGTAAAAAAGGTACACATTCATCTTATTTAAGTAGGTATTTGGCATTTTGATTTTCTGGAAAATATAACATCTTTCAAAATCTCATTCTGCTTAGTTGGCGTGGTTGAGTCTAAAATTTACAGGCTTTTTCACCCCACTGGGTCTCTCCATGCTATTTACCAGCATCTTACTTCTTCGCGTAACTTACTTTAAACCAAACATTATCTCGAATTAATAACCAAAGCAACTATCAGCCCATAAAAGCCTCACTGATTTGCACTGGCTTTGTCTGTCATAGGAGTTGTAGAGGCAGACCGTTGTTCTCAAATATTGGTAGGTGGGCTTTACTTATTGTTACTGCATGTTAAGGATATTAAGAACACCAACGAGGCTGCCTTTGAGATAACTATAAACTTTGTCTCCAAGTATTTTGCACTCGGCAATGTCAGTAGTTGAAAAGAGTTTAGTTCTGCGTGAAGAATTGATGTCATGAGTTTGGTTCGGCTGGCGATTATATCTAATCAGAAAAAATCAAAACCCAACTACGATTTTAAATTACACTTTTTAATTACAAAATTTATAAAGGTCATGATCAACCCATTATCGGCTCACTACAGAGCACGGGTCTCCTCTCAATATGAGAAGGGTTTGGCCATAGTCCACCACGCTGGCCATGTGCGGATTGGCAGACTTCACACGTCTTTGAGAACATTATGGAGAACTCTCAGGCGTGCAGGTTTCCTCACGATGTTTTCCTTCACCGTTAAAGCACGTGATATTTTAATTTTTAAAAACGCACATAACTCCGAGAAGTAAGAGGTGCGTGCCCGGATTCGAACCGCTGACCTCTGATTAGGAGGCTAACGGCCTAACCACTAGGCTATCACAGCTACAGCTTATAAAGGTACTTACTAAGAATAAACTTTAGTCCGCCTTTAGTAGACCCAAATTTAAACTTAGTTTAAGGTTTTATTTAGCATCAAAATGTTAGCATCAAAATCGTTGGAAATTTCTATGAAACTAAGATTTACCTATGTCTAGTCGACCCCGCACTGGATTGCCATAACAATATCAACGTCGAGTTGTATGAAGTCTACGCGCTGACATACGAAGCGAAAGATTTACAGTTACCCGTGAATACTTATAATGTACGTATGTATGTAACGTACTTATAATGGGTGACGTGGTGTATATAAGCGACTTTATCAAATTCAAATTCAAATAATCTTTATTCAAATAGTCCTTTAAAAATTCCCCAGGTTAAGTTTTTTTGTGGGTTTCTTCTTAGACCGGGGCGCGTTTGGAACCCACATAGCTTTAGTTTTAAGTTCACGAATATAGTTATCATCATAAAATAACTACTATGTTAATTATTGACGCGTCAAAAGTGCCTTTTTAAGGACTATTTGAATAAAGATTATTTTGAATTTGAATTTGAAAGGCACTTTTGTCGCGTCAATAATTTACATACTAGTGATTTAATGGTGATAACTACATTCGTAAACTTAAAACAGACTTTTCTACAAGCTTACGTTTAGTTGAGTTCAACTAAAGTGTATGTATTACAATGACTCCGTTAAGAACGTAAATGGTATAATTGTAGGTCGTGTGGCATGTACATTTATGCGATCGGACTCCGGGTCGGGCCAAACTTTGTTGGGTATGTGGTTTTGCTGATAGAAAATTTCTATCAGCCAGTAATTTGACCTGTTCTTATTTTAAGCAGGTTAAGCTTGCGTACGTTGATACTTAACACACAGACACAGAGAAAAAGAGAAGGTATGGGTTTATATTATATATCATTTTCACCTTAAACCGTAAGTGAGTATAATGATTAGCCATTGAGTTTTATATTCTCATAATGAAAAGAGCTTCCTTGTAAGGGTACGCTATAATGAAAATATGCTTAGCATGCATATTTGCCAAAATCTAGGATATTAGACAAATTGGCCGGGATCGAAGGTACCACCTCATAAAAACGAGTGACATTATAGTTCCATAAGCTACCTCGGCGAGTGAAAACACCCAGCTCTTCGATTTCGATTTTGTGTTTGAGATTGTCATCCAGGTAGGCCGATATCTTAAATACTTGGGGTTCAGTTCAGCTTGGGTGAGGCTTTGAGGAATACTCCAACCAGTTGGCCCCTTGAATTCAAAAAGTTCGGTCTGTTCCCTAAACTCAGGTGGCTATAGGAAGAAATCTGTTGTTTCTTTGGAGTAGATCGATAGCTCTTTACGGGCTATATGGTTACATAGGCATAGTACAGGCACTGTATATGATATAGAAGTATCTAAGCTCTCACACCATCCACATGGCAAACTTGACTATGATTCGAGACCGCTTGCCACTTATACTGGCGAACGTGGACGCAAGGGTGTCCGCCCAAACTCGTGCCCTAAGCCAGATTGTTGGAAGTGAGGCTTCATCATCATCATCAAGATCAACACATTATCGGCTCACAACAGAGGACGGGTCTCCGCTCGATATGAGAAAGGTTTGGCCATAATCCACCACGCTGGCCATGTGCGGATCGGCAGACTTCACACGCCTTTGAGAACATTATGGAGAACTCTCAGGCGTGCAGGTTCCCTCACGATGTTTTCCTTCACCGTTGAAGCCAGTGATATTTTAATTGCTTTAAAACGCACATAACTCCGACAAGTTGGAAGTGCGTGCCCGGATTCGAACCCCGACCTCGTATTAGGAGGCGGACGTCCTAACCACTAGGCTATCACAGTGAGGCTTACCAGACCAATTATATACATATGTCTTTAGACATCTTAAACACTGTCTTAGGGTCTGTTTTAAATGTATCTTCGGTGTTTTCTGTAATACACGAGTGTTTATAAGGCTCCCTTCTGGCGCCACCCTTCTTATACTGGGTGTTATTAGTTGAACTCCCCCCTCATCCCCACCCAAGTAACAGACGGTTGCATGCGATGGTGTTAGCATTGATTTTAACTTGAGCATCACCCCTTTTGCTCTTCGCTGCGCTCGCTTTGTACAATGCTATACTCAGTCGGCTTAGGAAAAGCCAATGAGGTATGTGGCGATATATTTGAGATATTTATTAGAAATATGATATGTATATTTGAGAAACGTATCACACTAATATAAGTTAGTTAGGCGAAAGTTTGTTTGTAAGTATATATGTGTGTATGTGTATATGAGCATTTTTGTTACCTACTCATTCACGCCGGAACTACTAAATGAAATTGGCTGAAATATGGAATGGATATAGATTATTAACACATTGGCTTTTTATCCCGGGTAAAATCATGGTTCACACTGATTTGATAATCTTCCATTACAAACATTGATTATTTAACAGGAAATTTTAAAAACTTCTAATCTACACGGGCGACGTCGCGAACATAAGCTAGTAATTCAATGAACCTTATTATTATTTTTACTTATGACAATTTTGCAAGAAATGCAGAATTCTTCTTTGTATCTAATTTTCCACTCCTTTACAAGTCCCTTGATTTTGTTTTACTTTCTTTTTGTTTTGCCCAAATACTTGATATCTCTTATAAGGCAACCAACCCTTAACAAGGTTGATAGCTCTTAAACCTCTCTCGTTTAAGAGGGGAAGCCTATGTCCCGCAATGAAACAATAATGAGCTGATTGTTTATAAGGCAAAACTAGAATTTTAAATTAAAAATTCATCATCATCATGATCAACCCATTACCGGCTCACTACAAAGCACGGGTCTCCTCTCAATATGAGAAGGGTTTGGCCATAGTCCACCACGCTGGCCATGTGCGGATTGGCAGACTTCACATGCCTTTGAGAACATTATGGAGCACTTTCAAGCGTGCAGGTTTCCTCACGATGTTTTCCTTCACCGTTGAAGCAAGTGATATTTTAATTTTTTTAAACGCACATAATTCCGAAAAGTTAGAGATGTGTGCCCGGATTCGAACCGCCAACCTCTGATTAGGAAGCTGACGCCCTAATCACTGGGCTATCACCCCTGACAATAAAAAAATACCGTATACCAATTAATTCGTAGCTGCTAACCTTAATATTGAAACTGCAAGTTACTCCTTAACTTAGATTAAATTTATGAAATCAATTGGCCATTTCTAAACAGTGAAACCGCAGCGTTCCGATACGTATTACAATTTGTGGTTTTTTTATACGGTGCGTCGACATTAATCAGTGACAGAGTATGGTTTTGTGGCCACTTGCATAAGTGTTATAAATGTATACAAATGACGAGGATCGCAGCAAGCTTTAGGAGTTAACAATGGGAATGCCGTCTCTGTATGAGTAACATAAAGGTACATAAGTACATGATAAACAGTTGCACATACAGTAAAAATTATATATTATATCCTATGCACTTCTTTTTTTAATCACCACAAAGTTAACCCTTGACGGCTATCTCTCTCACCTAGTTAGTAATAATACAGTCTAAGATGGTAGCGGGCTAACCTGTTAGGGGTATGATAAACACACTCCTAATTGGTTTCTACGCGACATCTTGCCGGAAAGCTAAATCGCTTAACGACACGTCTTTGTGGTTAGGGTGGTAACTAGCCACGGCCGATACCTCCCAACAGACCAGACTCGAGCGGGGAATCGAACCTCGAACTTTCTTCGTACTTCGAGGACGTAGTGCGGTCATTATTGACTATGGAACTGTTAGGTGTCTATATGAAATTACAACAATATTATTATCTCTATTCAGTCAAATATTAAAGCTTACCGTACCATACCTTGTCAACAAACCATTGTCTGTCATTGTATAAGTTTAAAAAAGCGGTGATAGCCTAGTGGTTAGGGCGTCAGCCTCCTAAACAGAAGTCGGCGGTTCGAATCCGGGCACGCACCAACTTTTCGTAATTATGTGCGTTAAAAAAAATATATCAAATTCAAATTCAAAATAATATTTATTTAAATAGTCCTTAAAAAGACACTTTTGACGCGTCAATAATTTACATAGTAGTTATTTCATGGTGATAACTATATTCGTAAACTTAAAACTAAAGCTATGAGGGTTCCAAACGCGCCCCGGTCTAAGAAGAAGCCCACAACAAACTTAGCCGGCTTATCACTAGCTTCAACGGTGAAGGAAAACATCGTGAGGAAACCTGCACGCCTGAGAGTTCTCCATAATGTTCTCAAAGGCGTGCGAAGTCTGCCAATGCACATGTACATGAAGTCCACACATGGCCAGCGTGGTGGACTATGGCCAAACCCTTCTCATATTGAGAGGAGACCCGTGCTCTGTAGTGAGCCGGCAATGGGTTGATCATGAATGAATGAATGATATAAGTTTATATAAAACGTAAGCTTGTAGAAAAGTCTTTTTACAGTGTTAAGGGTTATGTAAATGACAAACAAGGTTGGGTATGAAATATTGGTCTAATCAGATAACTCTTAAATAATTTCAAGTGGCATGTGAGATGATGATAAAAAAAAAAATATTCCGCTAAGTTTGTTGTGAGCTCCTTCTTAGAGCAGAGCGCGTTTGGAACCCACATAGCCTTAGTTATTACGAATGTAGTTATCACCATCAACTCACTACTATGTAAATTATTGACGCGTCAAAAGTGTATTTTAAATGATTATTTGAATAAAGATTATGATTGATAGATTATATGCAATGAAATCATTGTACTATGGAATATTTAATTCATTCAATTGACCTCGTCTTTCGATGGTAACGCTGTATGTTACTCCCCCGACCTAAGCGCTCCTCTCCGAAAGAGGAGACCTAAACATATCCTCCATGACCCTGACGATCAGATGACTACTGACAACACACTCGTACCACCTACCACACAATCATACGCTACACACCGTCTTCGCCGGCGGAGACGAGGTCCCCGCTATCTTACGTCATCCGGACGTGGGCTCCATCCACGGCCTCGGAGACGTACGGACCACTCACCGTCAAACCCCCTCGTTATCCCAAACGTCGCCTAAGCCGAGGTTCGGCCTCAAAGGAGGCGCCCTTAGGCAGTCGTTCCCTTAGTTTCTTAGAGCCCTAGGGCTCGAAATTTCTTCTGGCAGAGCTTCTTTCCAAAGCTCGCCAAACAGCCCGGTTACGCTGTAGCAACCAATAGGGTTTGTACAGCTAATAGACAGTCCGAAAAAAAAAAAAACTGTATGTTGGAAATATAAATTTAACACAGATAATAATTTCCTACATTTAATACCACATGTTAGTTTGTTTTCTATCTGAATTCCGAGAGAAATATGACTCATGATGACTGCCTGACAGAAAACATTGCATTTTTAAAGACGCTGTAATAAGCGTAAAAACTTCGTTCGTAATTATGTTTTATCTTTATAATGGGAAACATTTCGGAGTATGCCGTAATTGCAAATTTATTTAGTAGCCTTTTTATCGGTGTTTTGAAGATCCCTACTAAATTATTGAAGTCACTAACGTAAGCATGCCTGCAATTTACTAAGTGCTCATACGCATATGGTATAACTACCTGAATACTACCATGAAAGAGTAAGAAGAGAAGAGAGTTGTGTTGATAAAACGCACTCTTAAGAGTTAAGAATCCATCCTTACTTAGCACCAGGTGTAGCGGTAACTTGCTACGAACTTCTCTGAAGTAGGTAGGAATTGACAAATGAAATGTGATTTGTAAGTTTCCTTTTGATCTAAGTAAAAAAAGGTTTATAAAAAAGAGATTTCTAAAACCCAAATAAGCGTATTAATTCATTCACCCAGCAATGGAATCTATAATTGCAATGGTAAGGATGTTAGTTCAAGAGCCCACCGACATATACAGTTCATTACTTTTAAATATTTAATTCTTTTGGGTCCCTCTTGTAGTTATACAACGTAGTAACTAAGAACTAGTTCATATAATTATTACATTTTATATAAGTGTACAGTTAAATAGTTTATTTAATTCCGCCTAACTAATATGATTCATCTTAATAATATCGATCTATTTAATTAATAAGAAAGTTAGAAATTTTACTTTTTTATTAATTTTATATATCGATATTATTATTGTACTTTATTGTACCGAAGCATCCTACCGTACCAGACTCTAGCCAGAACCGTTCTCGTCTTCAGAATAAAAGTGAATAGGTAGTTTATTTTAGAGACAAGTTAGACATCTTTACTTATAGCACGCATGAACGCCATGCAAGCCTATCTGTTGAAAGAAATAAAATATATCAAACATTTATTTTGGTAATTTCAATATACTCAATATACATGAACTTTGAACATATGTTCAAAGTTTATTTAAAACGTAAGTTTTTTAAACGTAGAATAGTCCTATTATAATGTAAAAGATACACAAGCATTGGTATGAAATATTGCTCAATTCTATCCATTGGTGATGACAAAAAATAAATACTTAGTTATTCGTCATATATATACTATAACTATATATATGTTGTGATAACTTTGTTGTGGGCTTCTTCGTAGACCAGGACGTGTTTAGACTTTTAAGTGAACTAATATAACAATCAACATATTAATTTTGTTTTATTTATTCAATCAATGTTGGTTGAATATTATCTATGGAACTGTCTCTCTGACTATATTAATAGGCCAGATATTATTAAATATAAATTCTATGATCAAATGATTCAGGACTGGGCAGTCATGTGAGAACTGTCATAACTTCCAAATAACTTAGCGTTATAAGTGTGGGCACAAAAAAAATACATCAAAAGGGTTTACTTATTTTATTCTATTTCATATACAATACCTCCTATTTCACGACCGTTTTTAATTATTGAAGATTTCATTAGTTGTTGCCAGGTGTTGCAGCGACTGCGTCAGCATTTCTTTCGCTTTACCGTCTTCACTTTGATTCCCCGGGATTAAAGTTCTCATACAAGGATGTGAAAGTTCGATAGCAGCGGTGCTGTTGATGGCTGCGCATGTTACCTTTAAAATATATTGAATTATATTTACCAAGTTATAATTATGTACCACTATATTTTATTTATGTATTAAATTTCAAGAGTACATAATATTACTTAAAATTAGATTAACCTAAAACTATAAAATCTTACAAAATATATATATCTATTTATATAGGTTTATAATGCTATTTTTGATTTGATTTGATTTCTTATTAATATTCTTTACTAAAAGCGGTGATAGCCCAGTGGTTAGGGCGTCAGCCTCCTAATCAGAGGTCGACGGTTCGAAACCGGGCACGCACCTCTAACTTTTCGGAGTTATGTGCGTTTTTAAACAAACGGTGAAAGAAAACATCGTGAGTAAACCTGCACGCCTGAGAGTTCTCCATAATGTTCTCAAAGGCGTGTGAAGTCTGCCAATCCGCATGGCCAGCGTGGTGGACTATGCCAAACTCTTCTCATATTGAGAGGAGACCCGTGCTCTGTATTGAGCCTGTAATGAGTTGATCATGATGATGATGATGATGATTCTTTACTTGAAGAAGCAGGACTACAACTGGCAACCTTATCGCTTAGTAGCGATCTCTGCCAGGCAACCTTAAGAGATAGAAGAAATGGTTGCTAAACTTGATAATACGATGTATCGAATCGAAGGGTAAAATCATAGCACGTCAACGAGGTTTAAACAAAGGACCGAAGAGTCAATCACTGGCGTAATGGAAAATGATAATGCTTCACACGGGCGGTATCTGCCTTAATATCGTATGATTAAACATGAAGTGTGGAGTTATCAAATTTTGGCACGCGTTTGCTCGTTACTACGGTGACCACGCGTTCGGGGTTTTAGCAGATACCATTGGAAGAAGTTAAGTACAAGTATCCAGGAGTAAGCTTTCGTAATATTTAGCTTGTGTTGAGACGAATGACGTCGCTTTATTTTTTTTTTTATGTATGACCGGTATATGGATTTTTGGTGGTATAACTCTTTGTTACCTTATTAAGTTTATAACTGTTTTAATATTTTTGTAGTTTAGATACTTTTTGCATAACTACGTTCCACTATCGCTGGCAAGTAGGACACATTTTTTTCCGGGGGAAAATATTCTGTCACTCTCCAGCTTGCAAGCTATATATATGCTATAAATTTCATGATAATCGGTTAAGTAGTTACGTTTATAAGCGCACCAAACAAAAAGACAAACTTACATTGGGTAACATTTAATAAATGTTTTTAAATAGTGTTTTTGAGTCTAATGAAATCGCTCGGTACTTTCTGATAACTTGGATTTTGTATTTTATAGTAAATTCTTTTAAAATAATTATTTTTATTCTCCAGCAATACTGATCAATCCTTTAAAAGTGTGTTTTTAATACCACGTTACTTTGACGGACTAATTTGTACTGAGTTGGTCGAGTTGGCAGCTAGAAAATGAATGAATTAAATCATTAGAAAATAGCTGTAATAGCGTTGTGGTTAGGACGTCCGCCCCCTAATCAGAGGTCGGTGTTGAACCGTCTAACACGCCTCTAACCTCTAACTTTTCAGAGTTATGTGCGTTTTTAGCAATTAAAATATCACTTGCTTCAACGGTGAAGGAAAAAATCGTGAGGAAACCTGCATACCTGATAGTTATCCATAATGGCCAGCGTGGTGGACTATGGCTAACCCATTCTCATATTCAGAGGATACCCGTGCTCTGTAGTGAGCTGGCAATAGGTTGATCATGATGAAAAAAGCTTTTTGCAACTCAGTAAAATTAATAATAGGCGTTGTCTACCACCGTGCATCCATAAAGTGCATACATTAAGCCGTCATGCGTCTCGGTTATAATTAGAAATAGCTGCATCGTATGTCTAAAGTCTTAATACCTTTTTGTCAGAGAGGGGATCTGCTCAATGGGACCTTTATCGGCTGAATATTATGATGGTAATGATTTCGGATAGGGTACTGCGGCAAAAGATCGCGAGGCCGCTCACCAACCAGATGGACAGACCAGCTGAGGGACTCTAAGTGCAAATTTCACACAATTGTGAGACTAGCCTCTGATAGAAGCTGGTGGAACCAATTAATCCGTACGAGGTTCATTCATATCACTGCCGTTTCGGCAACAGCGACTGGATCTCTGTTAATTTTGTTTAATAAGGGCGTCGTTCGTGTGCCCTGATGTGGCTGATGTACCCTATGTTTGCACGGAATAAACGCGCGCAGTGAGGACATGACAGGGCACCATCAACGTAACTATAGATTATATTGGAGGGTGGTCTATTTTTCAGTTGATCTCTGTACAAATACAGATCCACCCTCCTTTTATCTTCAAAATCTGTGATAGCCTGCTGAGCCAAGTGCCTCCACTCCACTCTGTCTTCAGCGAGACTTTCCCAATGAATGGAATTGATATTACATTTCGTTATGTGCCTCTTAAGCACATCTTTATACCTAAGGAACTGACCACCTTGTTGCCGCTTTCCGTCCTGTAGTTCAGAATAAAGCACGAGGTTACAAGGACACCAGGACCATGATCTTCATTAATGCAGGAACGACTGGAGAAAGAGAGACTGCTAGTATAGCTGCATGTCCCATTTTTGCGGTCATGATGCGTGGTGAGCCGCGGCAGGGCGTTGTATGCCGACCGCGTATGCAGCTCTCTGTGATATAGACGTCCGTTCGGCTCGCGTCAACCCTGACTGATTGCTACACAAATACAGGCCCAATTGCTATCAATATGGAGTTTCTTGCTCGTCATTATCCAGACGTTCTGTTTGGTATTCGGCAATCACAGCCAATTCTGTTGTACTAAAATCATTTGAATAAACTTTATTAAAATGATAGCTTTTTCTAGATACGTAAGTTTAGTTTAGTGTAGGTATTTATGTACCACAGAATTGGCACAGTTTCATTTTTGTATACTACGAGTTAGCCTTTGATACCTATCTCATCTGGTGGTAGTGATGATGCTGTCTAGGATGGTAGCGGGCTAACCTGTTAGGATAAAGGTAAACCCACGCTCTTAATTGGTTTTTACGCGACATCGTGCCGAAACCCTAAATCGCTTGGCGACACATTTTTGTCGGTAGGTTAGTAAGTAGCCACGGCCGAAGCCTCCCACCAGACAAGACTCGAGCCGGGAATCGAAACCATGACATCCAACTTTAAAACCGACAGCGCACGCACTGCGTCACGGAGGTCGTCAAAGGTTGTTGGATTATTTATAATCAAAACACCCTTGTGTAGTAATAAAAATATAAACACTACGATTTACATTACAGATGCAGCTATGGATTCACAAATTAAGTCAGACTATTGTGTTGCCTAGTAAGCGGTGATAGCCTAGTGGTTAGGGCGTCAGCCTCCTAAACACAGGTCGGTGGTTCGAATCCGGGCACGCACCTCTAACTTTTCAGAGTTATGTGCGTTTAAAAAAAATATATCACTTGCTTCAACGATGAAGGAAAACATCGTGAGGAAACCTGCACGCCTGAGAGTTCTCCATAATGTTCTCAAAGGCGTGTGAAGTCTGCCAATCCGCACATGGCCAGCGTGGTGGACTATGGCCAAACCCTTCTCATATTGAGAGGAGACCCGTGCTCTGTAGTGAGCCGGTAATGGGTTGATCATGATGATGATGACTGTGTTGAACAACGTTCGAAAAACTATGAAAAATGATTCAGAACCACTCAGCGGGTTAGGCAGACTTGGAGTAGTTCAATGTACCAAATCAGTTAGAAAGCGATCCGTAAGAGACCCATAGTAACTGATATATTTTTATTTTTATTTATTTGGGACAACAAACAATTGTATATTAAATACTAGTAAAAGATAAACTTACACATAATAACTATAAATAAATATACAATTAACAGCACTATCCACGACTTAATGAAGATGATAATATTAAGGGCTATAGCTAAAATAATTAGAAAAAAAAATCACAAAGTTTTTTTAAAAGCTCGATGTTTTATTAGCGATGATTGTAGATTGGCAGCTTTGCAATAACTAAATTAACGACTAAATTAACTTGTGACACGTTGGGAATTTTCTTTTCCCGTCGAGTCACACCCGTTAAACTTGTAATTCCATCAGTTCTCAACGAGGCACATTTATTTTTTATACACCACAAGTTAGCCCTTGACGGCCTCTCACTTGATGGTAAGTGATGATGCGGTCTAAGATGGTAGCGGACTAACCTGTTAGGGTATGGTAAACCCATACTCCTAATTGGTTTCTACACGCTATTTCGCTTGGCGACACGTCTTTGTCGATAGGGCGGTAACTAATCACGGCCGAAGCCTCCCACCAGACCAGAATCTAGCCGGGAATCGAACCCAGGACCTCCAACTTTAAAATTCAACAGCGCGCGCGCTGCGCCGCGACTTTGTCAGACACACACACACACATTCTAGTTACAGTGTGAATCGTTTAGAAAAGAAATCCAACCAGTCAGTGTGACATGATTGGTTGTGACTGAACACTCCCCCGGACTTGGCACATAGTGTGGAGAGCCGATGCACGTTTGATTCTCAAGGTGTTGAAATGGCGACCCCGCGTTGATAACCTTTAACTTTGAAGTTTGTTTATTTAATATATTTTCTCCCAATTATAATAATTATTGGGCCAAAATTGTATAAATAGTCAATGTTATGGCATTGGCAAACGATGCACGGTCTGGGAGCTGAGCACCAAGCCCCGACGACGCCTTTAGGGAAAACTTTTAAGGAAACTTTAGGTTAGGTTTAGGTTTAAAGATCTTTATTCTCAGAAAAAACAATTTCACTTAATGAGAAATTAATAAAATAAAATAAAACAGTTTACAAAAAGAAATAGTAGACCAAAAGTGGCGTGTTTATAAATTTCATCATCATCATTTCAACCGATAGACGTCAACTGCTGGACAAAGGTCTTTTGTAAGGAGTTCCAACGGCCACGGTCTTGGGACGCTTGTATCCAGCGGCTCCCTGCGACTCGTTTGATGTCGTCTGTCCACCTTGTTGGGGGTCGACCAACGCTACGTTTACCGGTGCGAGGTCGCCATTCCAGCACCTTGGGACCCCAACGTCCATCGGTTCTCCGAGCTATGTGCCCCGCCCATTGCCACTTCAACTTCGCAACTCTCTGAGCTATGTCGGTATCTCTGGTCCTTCTACGGATCTCTTCATTTCTGATTTGATCACGTAGAGATACTCCTCGCATAGCTCTCTCCATTGCTCGCTGAGTGACTCTGAGCCTTCTTATGAGGCCCATAGTGAGCGACCAAATTTATAATTTATAAATTTGCACAATGCTTTTTAAGTTTATTTTTGAACGATGCAAAGGACTTTTCGCAAAAAATATCTTTGGGTAAGCTATTATACATTGTGCTCCCTCAACCTGTATTCTTAACTTTTCCTATTCAGTCGGTTCGGACTGGACTGGGAGTCTGTGACCGTGGCTTAGATCATGGGATGACGTCAGAAATTGGGGACCTTCTCCAATCGTCTGCTCTTAGAAGTACTATTTGGGTACTTGCGGTAGTTGTAGAGTGCTGGAATATAGTTGGACGCCGTAACAACTGGCGGGGCTGACATCCCGGCTGTCTAAAAGTTTAAAAATATTGATTTATTGTCGCTAGGTCGAGTCCTCTGTGTAAATAATGAAACTGTTGAAGTTACTTGAAGACTTACTGAATCTTTTAAAGATGCAGAAATGAATGATGTATGGAAAGAGTTGAGTTTATAAATCACTACAATGATGTTTGAACCAATCGGGTTGACATCAGTTCAGGTTTCTGATTTCGTTACAACATAATTTCGGTACCATTTCGTACCACGATTACTGACTCTCAAACCGAACAAAAATAGTATCTGGTTGTATGACGTGCTGACATACGTTACGTATCTTGACGACCTCTGTAGCGCAGTGCATACGCTGCAGTATTTTAGATTGGAAGGCCCCTGGGGGCTTCGCCCGCGCCTAGTTATCGTCCTACTGGCAAAGACATACCGCCAAGCAAGCATCCCGTTTTGCTTTCCGGTATAATTCCGTGTATCCGTGACTCTTCTGGTGCTGTAGATGTTTATTGGCTTTTTTTTTTATTCACTACAAGTTAGCCCTTGACGGCAATCTCACCTGATGGTAAGTGATGATGCAGTCTAAGATGGTAGCGGGCTAACCTGTGAGGGGTATGGTAAACCCATACTCCTATCGGTTTCTACGCGACATCGTGCCGGAACGCTAAATCGCTTGGCGACACGTCTTTATCGGTAGGGTGGTAACTAGTCACGGCCGAAGCCTCCCACCAGACCAGACTCGAGCCGGGAATCGAACCCAGGACCTCCAACTTTATAATCTGACAGCGCGCGCGCTGCGCCACGGAGGTCGTCAATATATAGTAATCGCTTTATCTTTACCGTTGGTATTAGATTTAAATATGCTTACTCTGGAAGCGGTGATAGCCTAGTGGTTAAGGGCGTCAGTCTCCTAATCAGAGGTGGGCGGTTCGAATCCGGACCCGCACCTCTAACTTTTCGGAGTTATGTGCGTTTAAAAAAATTAAAATATTGCTTCAACGGTGAAGGAAAACATCGTGAGGAAACCTGCACGCCTTAGAGAGTTCTCCGTAATGTTCACAAAGGCGTGTGAAGTCTGCCAATCCGCACATGGCCAGCGTGGTGGACTATGGCCAAACCCTTCTCATATGAAGAGACCCGTGCTCTGTAGTGAGCCGGTAATGGGTTGATTGATGGGTTGATGATGATGATGATGATGATGATGATGCTTACTCTTAGAATCGTTTTCGAATATCGAAATACACTTACTTATAAGTAAATTTAATAGCATCGTGCACTTTTTCACACTTAGCGTATGATTGTAAAACAAAAGTAAAAGTAAGCAATAAGTAGTACGGAAATTACGACACTAAATTAATTATGTAAAGTCCATTTTACTTTGTCGTTATAGTATTTCGTTACTCGACAGCGACTACAATTTTGAGTGTGCAAATCTTGTAAAAATCTTCTATAATCTCGCTCGCTCGCTAGATTAAAAAAAAAAAAAAACATATTTAGACAATAATATTACAATATAGCAGCAAGAGCTTTCACAACTCCATGTGGTCTTACATGTATAAAAACCAAAAATTCTATAGTCATGTCCTAGATGAGAAGTTTTGAATGCTTATGGCAGGTATTTTTTGAGGTGAAAGTGATAACTATGGCACACTATAGGCTAACAATAATCTATTTTTTCTAAGCTGTTTCATCAATATATTCTTAAACAACAGATTTATATGTTGGGAAAAGCGAAAACGGGAACGAAAATAGGAATGAAACGTGATAAAATTATCAATTACATACTTGCTAATTCCACAGGAATTTTCAAAACCCTAAATCTACAATAGATTACGGGTTTTTATAAATCCTGGGCATCAGCTAGTTATAATAATAAAATTATAGTATTCAAACATCGGTGTATATAAAATAAAATTCGAGAACAGTTTTGTTTTATGTTTTAGATAGATCTTAATAGTGCCAATATTATATGACCTAGCGTGGTACATTCCACCGTGGTGCCCATCTAAAACCCCGCTATCTTACGTCATCCGGACGTGGGCTCCATCCACGGCCTCGGAGACGTACGGACCACTCACCGTCGACCCCCCCTTTATCCTAAACGTCGCCTAAGCCGAGCTTCGGCCTCAAAGGAGGCGCCCTTAGGCAGTCGTTCCCATAGTTTCTTCGAACCCTAGGGCTCAAAATTTCTTCTGGCAGAGCTTCTTTCCAAAGCTCGCCAAACAGCCCGGTTACGCTGTGGCAACCAATAGGGTTTGTACAGCTAATAGACAGTCCGAAAAAAAAAACCATCTAAAAGTGGCTGTTTTTGTTGCCTGAATTAAAAAGAGGGGTTGTGGGACGTCCATCCACCAAACACCCTGCTCCTCAATGGACCTGAGCAGATGAGACTCTTGCGTATTCACCTCGCATCACAAAATACCGTCGTATTATACGCGACTGATAAGCGTGCCTAAAACGCACCGTGACGAGAACACAACCCGCTAACACTTTGACAGCGAGGGTAATTTTTAATATCGCCTGTTCGTTATAGCCCGCTTTAAACTTACTTTTTCAATTTTAAAAGGGTGTGTAAAGGGGTGAGACGCCATTCCGGCAACATGTCCGCGCCTCGCAACGCTTGCCAAATAATAATATAAATCTTTTGAAATCATATAACGATTATCCTAATCATGCTTTGCACTATAGTTAGTTAGTTAGCCGACATACTAATACACATTTTAATTTTTTTTTATCCTCTATAAGTTAGTCCTTGACGGCAATCTCACCTTATGGTAAGTGATAATGCAGTCTAAGATGGTAGCGGGCTACCCTGTTAGAGGTATGGTAAACCCACACTCCTAGTCGGTTTCTACGCGACATCGTGCCGGAACGCTAAATCAACGTCTTTGTCGGTAGGGGGGTAACTATCCACGGCCGAAGCCTCCACCAGATCAGACTCGAGCCACGAATCGAATTCAAGACCTCCAACTTTATAATGCACCACGGAGATCGTCAAAATATTTTATTTACATATTTAACTTTACTTGCCTTATATATTTAACTTTCAAGCTAAGAATTGCTTAATTAAGCTTTTTAAAACGCGATCTTAAGCTGGATGACACTGTTATTATTCGACGGTCGAATTATAAAGTTGGAGGTCCTGGGTTCGATTCCTTGCTTGGAGACTTGAGCCGTTGTTAGTTAACACCCTACAGACAAAGGCGAGTCGCCAAGCGATTTAGCGTTCCGGCACGAGGTCGCGTAGAAACCATTTAAGAATATCGGTTTACCATACCCCTAATAGCAGCAGTGATAGCCCAGTCGTTAGGGCGTCAGCCTCCTAATCAGAGGTCGGCGGTTCGAATCCGGGCACGCACCTCTAACATTTTCGGAGTTATGTGCGTTTAAAAAAAAAAAATTAAAATCACTTGCTTCAACGGTAAAGGAAAACATCGTGAGGAAACCTGCGTGCCCGAGAGTTCTCCATAATGTTCTCAAAGGCGTGTGAAGTCTGCCAATCCGCACATGGCCAGCGTGGTGGACTATGGCCAAACCCTTCTCATATTGAGAGGAGACCCGTGCTCTGTAGTGAGCCGTTAATGGTTTGATCATGATGATGATGATACCCCTAATAGGTAAGCTCTACCATCTCAGACTGCATTATCATTGCCCATCAGGTGAGAATGCTTTAACAAAATATTTTAAAAAACCCTATAATAATCTGTATAGAGAATTACCTCTGTCTGTTTGTCAGTAGTGATCGGCAAACACAAACTGTGAATCCCTTCCGTGGGCCTTTGACAGCTCATGGGCCGCTAGGTTTGTTCAGGTGCGCCTGAGTAGGTACCACCCGACGTTCACCCGAGTAGGTAAACCATTCGAACATTGTGTTCACTATTATTTATGTGCCCGCCTCGAAATGTAAACACTTCGGTATCGAATTATTGTATATACTTGTAACATAACAAAGCTAGACAATTTAAGAAATTTATTAAATAGTTAATTTTTGTCTGTTTCTAACTGTCGTATCGAAATAACATTTTGTGTGTTTGTTTGATTCGGCTGACAACACCGACCTCCGTGGCGCAGCGCGCGCGCTGTTGCATTATTAAGTATGAGGTCCTGGGTTCGATTCCCTGCTCGAGTCTGGTCTGGTGGGAGGCTCCGGCCGTGGCTAGTTACCACCCTACCGACAAAGACGTGTCGCCAAGCGATTTAGCGTTCCGGCACGATGTTGCGTAGAAACCAATTAGGAGCGTGGGTTTACCATACCCCTAACAGGTTAGCCCGCTACCATCTTAGACTGCATGATCACTTGGTTGTCTAAAACAAGATTGAGTTATTTGCCCAAAATAAATCAATATTGTTTTAAAACAAACTTTTGCCGAGCAGTCAAAGTTCACTCTGGTATATTTTTTCTCTTATTTAGTGTTTCATCTTTCCAAGCAATGCGACAAGTGGTGTGGTGACAAATAAGGATCGTATGATTGGAATGCCTAAGCCAGAAATAATAGTCATCAAAAAACACGAATGATAATGTTACACTTCACATTAGCACTATCCATGTGTTTTGAATAAGTTGTGTGTTTGACTCGTTAAATCATCATCATCATCATGATCAACCCATTATCGGCTCACTACAGAGCACGGGTCCCCTCTCAATATGAGAAGGGTTTGGCTATGTGCGGATTGTCAGACTTCACACGCATTATGCATTTCCACACGTTGTTTTCCTTCATGTTGAAACCAGTGATATTTTAATTGCTTAAAAACGCACATAACTCCAAAAAGTTAGAGGTACTTGCCCCCGAACCGCTGACCTTTGATTAGGAAGCAGACGTCCTAACCACTAGGCCATGATAGCTATTTTACTTGTTAAGTGTGTATTATTGTATCATGATATTCATTGTATTATTTTGGTCTGGTGGGAGGCTTCGGCCGTGGCTAGTTACCACCCTACCGACAAAGACGTGTCGCCAAGCGATTTAGCGTTCTGGCACGATGTCACGTAGAAACCGAAAGGAGTATGGGTTTACCATACCCCTTACAGGTTAGCCCGCTACCATCTTAGACTGTATCATCACTTACCATCAGGTGAGATTGCCGTCAAGGGCTAACTTGTAGTGGATAAAAAAAAAAAAAATATTATGACCGATAATACTGTTTCCTGTAAGATACCTTGAAGCTATTGGCTAATTGATTAGAATAGGAGGGGACTGTATTGAGTTGGAAGGAGATACTATATGTTATAAATAAGAGATGGTTTGTTATTAAGGAAGATACGGCAGACGCGTGGGAGTGTGTATTATTCACGAAAATATATGATATATAATCATAAATTATCTATAAATGTAAAATAGTTTGATTCTATATTTGAGAGTTCACAGTATGTTCACACTTTAAGGTAAAAATCTGCTTGGAATAAAACAAAATCCTTATGGATAATCAAAGCAAAATACGCGTAAATTAATCTTTGCTCGGACAGTTTACTACCGAGTTACATACAATACGTTCAAATATGTCACAACTCACAACCGACGACTGTGTACAATTTCTAAAACGTAATATTTCCATACAAAAACTAGTTTGTATGGAAATATTTTTCGTCTTAGAAATTGTACACCTTGAAAGGTTCAAAGTTATAAAAAAAAAACAGGTATTTTAATGTCGTAACTTGAAAACAAGGGACTTTGGTAGTCTCCCATTCCAACTTTCATTTTGTCCCCCAGACCCCTGTGATTTAAGTGAAATCGTTGCTTAGCGGATAGCAGACACCCTAAAAGGAAACTTTACGTATCCTGAATGTTAATGACCCTCACATCGAAAGACAATCTGTTCTTTTGCAATCTCATATTTTCATCACCCTCCTGTTATCATCCGTAAGATTTTCACTGTTGGATAACGGGTTCTTTGTAAGAAGTGGCAGGATCGCTGTTCTAGAACCAGCTTATTCGTAGATCTGTCAACTTCAAACTATAACTTAACGACGTGAAATTCTCATTTCCACAAATCCCTGTGACGATGGATTTATTTAGGATTTTTTTTTATCCACTACATGTTAGCCCTTGACGGCAATCTCATCTGATGGTAAGTGATGATGCAGTCTAAGATGGTAGCGGGCTAACCTGTTAGGGGTATGGTAAAGCCATACTCCTAGTTGGTTTCTACACGACATCGTGCCGGAACGCTAAATCGCTTGGCGACACGCCTTTGTGGGTAGGGTGGTAACTAGCCACGGCCGTAGCCTCCCACCAGACTAGACTCGAGCCGGGAATCGAACCAAGGACCTCCAACTTTATAATGCAACAGCGCGCGCGCTGCGCCACGGAAAAGTGGTCCTCCACGGTCGTCAAAAAAGGATTAAAAGGATTAAAAGAGCCTTTGTCCAGGGTATAATACATCCCCATTCAGCATAATCAGTTCATTCGTAACGTGGAGGAGTTACTAACACACACAACTCCACACACCTCATACAAATCTGTCAATCTCATTTTGTATGAGGTATGAGGATGCGATGGAAGCTGAAACCGGGTAAAGTGAGACTTCTCCTGCTACTTTTATTAATATATAACGTCATGTCTAAGGAGATTAAACGACTATTGCATGAAACCCCTATAGACTTACTCCTACAGACTCACAGGGTAAAGTGACCTACCCGGTAAACTAGACTTCTGCTCGGATTAATAGATAACTTTGTGTCTAAGGAGATTGGACGACTATCGTATGAAACCCCTATAGACTTACTCCTACAGACTCACAGGGTAAAGTGACCTACCCGGTAAACTAGACTTCTGCTCGGATTAATAGATAACTTTGTGTCTAAGGAGATTGGACGACTATCGTATGAAACCCCTATAGACTTACTCCTACAGACTCACAGGGTAAAGTGACCTACCCGGTAAACTAGACTTCTGCTTGGATTAATAGATAACGTTGTGTCTAAGGAGATTGGACGACTATCGTATGAAACCCCTATAGACTTACTCCTACAGACTCACAGGGTAAAGTGACCTACCCGGTAAACTAGACTTCTGCTTGGATTAATAGATAACGTTGTGTCTAAGGAGATTGGACGACTATCGTATGAAACCCCTATAGACTTACTCCTACAGACTCACAGGGTAAAGTGACCTACCCGGTAAGCTAGACTTCTGCTTGGATTAATAGATAACGTTGTGTCTAAGGAGATTGGACGACTATTGCATGAAACCCCTATAGACTTACTCCTATAGATCCACCGAGTATACAGCCAGAACTGGTCAAAATGAATATAAAGCTTTACAATTTCGTTCGTTCAAAATTCTCACAGGCTTTACCTAAGTACGCTTGCCTGCCAAACTGCGCGTTGAAAAAACACGGAATGCTCACAGCTTTGTCCTTTTATTCATATTTAATCTGTGGGGCAAAAAACAATGATTTCACGCTCTGGCATTAACTCGTGTAGGCATAACAGAGACCAGCCCGAGCAAACACCCGCTCATACAGTTAGGGTTGCCGCCTCTTTACCCCACAACACAGTTGTGATAAGTATCCGTTGAAGATGTTATTTTAACAGCGACCAGGTGAGAAAGTACGGTAATGCTAGCTTTCATCGTGTAGCCTCTTTTGTACCATACTTGCTTTATTATAAAATACAAAACGGTCAAGTGGCAGGGCACCTTATTTAAGTTATTATCATGAGGTCGAAATCCCGAAGCTGACCGCTATGAGACACCCGGCAGATGTGCGATGGCATAAGAGTTGGTTTATTTTCAAGGTGCAACGATAACTGTATTACAATAAAAGTTCCCAGATCCATTTTTGACGACCTCCGTGGCGCAGCGCGATCGCTGTTGCATTTTAAAGACGGAGGTCCTGGGTTCGATTCCCGGCTCGAGTCTGGTCTGGTGGGAGGCTTCGGCCGTGGCTGGTTACCACCCTACCGACAAAGACGTGTCGCCAAGCGTTTTAGCGTTCCGGCACGATGTCGTGTAGAAACCAATTAGAAGTATGAGTTTACCATACCCCTAACATGTAAATATCAAATATGATGACTATGACTTCTTCAAAGCCTAGGGGCTTTGAAGAAGTCATAGTCATCCTCAGTGCAACTCCTAATTCTCTGAAGACATTAGTGCTTTATGTATCACAGAGTCTCAAGAGGGAGCTTTTATCACTCTTTCTTAATCACAAAGATACCTCTTAGCACTGGGAGGCTAATAGGTTAAATCAGATTCCTTCAGCCAGTGGCGCAAACTCTTTGCTCTGGCAGAATTTACTGCGGGACTACAGAAGTAAGGAACGGAAGTAAGCAATGCGGCTTACAGCGGCTAATAGGTTATAGTCAGATTCCTCCAGCCAGCGGCGCAAACTCTTTGCTCTGGCAGAACTTACTGCAGGACTACAGAAGTAAGGGACGGAAGTGTGGTATGCGGCTTACAGCTTGAGGTGTTTTGGCAACCCTACATTAACATTAAAATGTTGTCGATTCTATTTACAGTCATTTTACGCATGTTTATCTTATAAATCTATTGTGTGCACGGCGGTTATATTAGACTATGGGTTTAGTGTCAATATTTACCCGGAGTGGGTTCGGCACTCGGCTGTTGCATTTAACTTGATTTGACCGCAGTTAACACATCCCACCGGGTGGCGACGCGGCCCCAACTCACAGCTTTAACTTATACCTACCTGAATGTTTATCATCTCAGTTATTAGACACGTCAAAAGATGGCGTTGCACGTTTCGAATTAGGGTAAATCACCGCGAGAATTTAAATAGTTGACTTCCAGATTTGTCTTATAAATGATACGTGCTAGATGACCTATGGTGAACATCGTGAGGAAATCTGCATACCTGAGAGTTCTCCATTATGTTCTCAAAGGCGTATGAAGTCTACGAATCCGCATATGGCCAGCGTGGTGGACTATGCCCAAACCCTTCCCATATTGAGAGGAGACCCGTGCTCTGTAGTGAGCCGGTAATGGGTTGATCATGATGATGATGACCACGAGAATTGAATTAGTTGACATTCAGATTTGTCTTATAAATGATACGTGCTAGATGACCTATGGTCAAACATCGTGAGGAAACATGCAAGCCTAAGAGTTTATAATATTCTCAAAGGCGTGTGAAGTCTGCCAATCCGCTTATGGCCAGCGTGGTGGACTATGGCCAAAACCCTTTCATATTGTTAGGAGACCCGTGCGGTGTGGTGAGCCGGCAATGGGTTGATCATAATGATGATGATGATGACCTATAGACCAAATTTCAAGATTGTAGGTATCGGTAAGTACACCTAGGTTTTGCCTAGAAATACAATTTTTTTCTGCGTTCAATGTAATTTGTTTGGTTTTATAAGATAAAAGTGTTTTTAGTTTAGCGTCTAAGGGCTGTTTTTTTACCGAAAAGCAACTCACCGTCTCCGGCCACTGAGACATACATAACCTTCTGGTTTCGATGGTTAATCAGAGAACAGTAATTTTATTATTCAAATGAAATATTGTACAGTTTTGCTTTAATAAGATAGCTCTTAATATAATTTTAAGTTGCATGTGAGATGGTGATAACAAAAATAAAATTTACCTGGCTAAGTTTGTTGTGGGCTTCTTCTTAGACCGGGGCGCGTTCCGAACCCTCATAGCTTTAGTTTTAAGTTTACGAATCTAGTTATCACCATCAAATCACTACTATGTAAATTATTGACGCGTCAAAAGCGCCTTTTAAAGGACTATTTGAATAAAGATTATTTTGAATTTGAATTTGAAACAGACTTTGACAGGCTATAGCCTTATCAATTCTTGTAGTTTCCACAGCAATAACACCATTTACATTATTCATCCTATCGCTACGTATCATAAAACCAGTCTTTGGGAGTTAGTTTGTATCGTACGCGACAGACTCTAAACTATAGATTGACTAGTTTAGAGACTTTAAAATCGCATCGAGTTGTTAGTGCTAAGGAAGGAGCAACCTCTTTTAAGTGATAATTAAATCAAAATAAAATGTTTCATACTCGATATTGGAAAAATCTGCATACCTGAGAGTTCTCTATAATATTCTCAGAGGCGTGTGAAGTCTGCCAATCCGCACAGGGCCAGCCGCAATGGTGAACTATGGCCAAACCCTTCTCATATTGAGAGGAGACCCGTGCTCTTTAGAGAGCCGGCAATGGGTTTATGATGATGATGATGATTGTAAAAATAGTTACCTACGCCAATAAACTTTAATATCGTAAAACAGTTGTAAAATTTCGGTTAAGATTGAATTAATTTGTCCAAATGATAGAACGATTATCGGCATTGATATAGGGATGATGAACATTATAATAAGGGACGACGAAGGACGAGACGAAGGGAGCAGTTTGTTGAAAATTTGTGGAACCAGCTTCCATCTTCTGTGTTCCCTAATGTTTATAATATGGGGATCTTCAAAGGGCGGATAAACAAATTACTCAAAAGCCAGCAACGCATTGGCGGTTCCTCTGGTGCTGCAAATGTTCCTGGGCGGCGGTAATCACTTACCATCAGGTGGCCCGCCTGCTCGTTTGCTCGCTATATATATATATATATTTAAAAAAATTACGTTACCGACAAAGACGTGTAGCCAAGCGATTTAGCGTTCCGGCACGATACCATACCATACTCCTAACAGGTTGGCCTGCTACCATCCTAGACAGCATCATCACTTACCACCAGGTGTGCTAGCCGTCAAGTGCTAACTTGAAGTGTATAAAAAAAACGTTTACTGGATTCAAAATTTCCTGATGTCTGTCAGTTAGTCATAATATATACCTGTAAAAAACAGTTGACATAACCTTGTAACAGCGCATTATGTACGGTTAGTAACATATTCAATAATTGAGTATGAATATGAAAAAAATATGAATAATATTGCATGCTTGTTCATGTAATATAAAATTTAATGTAAATATATATATTTATTTGTTACTCATTACAATAAGATTATTTGTTTTGTCCTCGTAACTCGCACATTTTTTGATTATTTATTTATTTAGTAAATCAACAGCTAATAATATCATGACAATATTTTAACGTTGTGAATGTTTATTTATTTATTTTATTTATTTGGTTTACTTACGGCTACACTTACATTATTACATTAAAACTAGAACTTATTACTAACATCTTACTAAATGTAGTGCCCATTTACAAGTAAACACAACATTTATAAATTATGTTACAAAAAAAAAACTATAAAAGTAATAAAATATAATTAAACTGTATATAATAATAAAATATAAAGAATAATTAATATTAATCGTTACGTTGCGTTATTTAAATAATATCTTTTCCCGAACCCCACACAAGGAGTCAAAATTAATATCTATAAAAGAGCTGTTGTGGTTAAGGGTCTTACACAATCTTGAGACAGGAGAATTGGCACCAAGGACTACGCATCGGGGGATGAAGTGGTGTAATGGGTTTGCGTGGATAATGGGCTTTTTACTGGTTTGCACATCGTTCACAAATAGTTACAAAGTAAGAAACATCTTAAGTCATTAGCTGGAGTCACTGTACAATATATAGTAATGATACAAATAAAAAAATCAACTACAAAAGAAAGAATCAAAACTACTCACATGATATAATAAAGTTAAAACACTCATGATATCATTTACAAATGTCAATTAGTACTATTATATGAGTTGTCAATAATTTTACTTCTAAAGTCAATATATCTCTTGATTTTTTACACAGTCATTATATATGGCATATATTCTTGGTAAGGGAGAATATTTACCTAGTTTAGTTCTATAGGGCATGTGATAGAACAAATTACTCGGAAACCGGGGTGTGTTTGTGCGTGGTGTTCTAATCGCAAACCTATGAATCAGCTCAGGGCAATCAACGTTGCCCTGAGCTGATTCATAGGCCTGCCAATTGTGGAACAAATGGAATAAAAATGTCATCGACAAGCGGTGATAGCCTAGTGGTTAGGGCGTCAGCCTCCTAATCAGAGGTCGTCGGTTCGAATCCGGGCACGCACCTCTAACTTTTCGGAGTTATGTGCGTTTTATAAAATTAAAATATCATTTGCTTCAACGGTGAAGGAAAACATCGCGAGGAAACCTGCACGCCTGTGAGTTCTCCATAATGTTCTCAAAGGCGTGTGAAGTCAGCCAATCCGCACACGGGCAGCGTGGTGGACTATGGCCAAACCCTTCTCATGTTGAGAGGAGACCCGTGCTCTGCAGTGAGCCGGTAATGGGTTCATCATGATGATCATCGACAATAGCTCACGCCTTTTTTCGAACTTTGCCTATTAAAAAAAGTGAGCCTGTTTGAATTAATAAATTAAGCAAATAAACAGTAAATATATTTTTATTGCAATTTCTAGGTATACATATAGTAGTGGCGTTTAGTTTTCATTCGATAAATACCACCAGGATGACCACCGGATGAGATAGCCGTCAAAGGCTAACTTGTGAAATATAAAAAAAAACCTATCAGGAACGCATTCTATGTTTGACCAAACTATAATGCGGTGTTGTTATCAGGCAGAGAATAAGCAAAGAATAGGCACCTATAACAATATTCGCTAATTAGTTAACATTGTTCTAGGTTTTTGTGAAGACACGCTTTTTGTACCGCAGCGAGATAATTAAGTTTTTCCTTGTTTGTTTAGCATCATAAAGCTATCTGCACTGAGAGATCGGAGGAACGCAGTACGGCTTGTTAGCTTAACACACTGCCCTCCCCCGTGGGGGGAGATGTTAAACGCAACCCTCCCCTCCGTAAAGGTACTTGACCATTGGGCCGTAAAGTTAACCTGTAATTTTCAATGTAAAACTGAAACCCAACTGAGTGTAAATTGCATTATCTTATTGTAGATTTACGAATAGTTATTTCTATATGCTTAAATAATTATGCTATCTCTAAATTACATAGCAATCTCACTTACTTATCAGCTCACTTTGTAAATAAAAATAAAAATATTTCATTTGATGGCGAGCTGGTGAATGCACAGATAACGATGTCGGTTGAACTTTTTAATGTACCGAAAGAGTATTTGTCTGGTGGGAGGCTTCGGCTGTGGCTAGTTACCACTCTACCGACAAAGACGTGTCGCCAAGCGATTTAGCGTTCCGGCACGATGTCGTGTAGAAACCAATTAGGAGTATGAGTTTACCATACCCCTAACATGTTAGTCCGCTACCATCTTAGACCGCATCATCACTTACTATCAGGTGAGATGAAGTCAAGGGCTAATTTGTGGTGAATAAAAAAAAAAAAGAGGTGGCTTTAGGTGGCTTAAGCGTGTTGCGGTCGTGTGTGCGGGTGTACCCGTGACCCAGCCACCAGGCGACGCGTAGGAACATCGCTGGGTTTTAGTGGGTATTCTGGTCGTCAGTCTGGCCGCCAGCGAGTCCCACATATAGTCGGAAGCGACGCAGTCTTGTCTGCGCCACTTCCGGATGGAATGCTTAAACACATTTCCCAGCGGAAAAAAAGGTGCATCTTAAGCGTGTAGCTTGATGGATTATTTTTTTTATTTTCGCGTTTAATTTTGATCGTCATATTTTGTTTTACAGTTTTAATGAAATGAAGGTATCATAATATCATTATAAAACCTGCTTTTGAACAAAAGATTATAGGTACCTGACGATTTTGATTGAAAGAGAACAGATGGTCCGAATTTAATACCGTTTTTCTTTAGGATATAGAAAGCAACTTTGTGGGGCAACTTATTTATTTATTTTTATTATTTTTGTATCAAATTTGTTATATCAATAATTTACAAAAGAAGTATACAAAGGAAAGCTTATCCCTATAAGAGATCTCTTCCAGCTACCCTTAGATGTGAGTAAGATGAATTTATAAAGTGGAATAGGCCAAACAAATAAATATATATATATATATATATATATATATATATATTTGAAGAAAACTAATAATAATAAATAAATGTTAAATAAAATATTAAGAAACAGATAGATAGTGCTCTTTTAATCTGACTTTGAAAGAATGAACCGACTTATTTAGTATTTAACATTAAATTCTTGATTAGAACCAGTTCCTATATAATCATTTTTAGATTTAATAGAGACTATATTAAAAAATTTACTACCTAGTAGGCTAACATCGATATTTCGGCTTTAGGATCACAAATTGATGTCTAGCACCTAATATAAAGACACAGAATATAAGTGGCTTTCAAAATATATGTTTTTTCCTGCAATTTTATTGGCGTTAGTTTAATTTTCTTAACTGCCAAAGGTTTTATTTTCCCGGGTAAGAATTATCCTATATCCATTAATGCGTATCTGAATGCTTTAATTATGCACTACAAGAAGTTGTAATGATTTTTTATAAACCGTTTCCTACTATCTTTGTCTGTTGGCAGGCTTCGGCCGTGGCTAGTTACTACCCTACCGACAAAGACGTGTCGCCAGGCGATTAGGAGTCACGGCATGATTTCACGTAGAAACCAATTACTACCTACGCTTCCATCCTAGACTGCATCGTCACTTACCACCAGGTGAGATAGCCGTCAAGGGCTAACTTGTAGTGGATCAAAAACAAAAATTGACTAAAAGCCCTCGCATGAACTCATATATCAGGACTGCGATTAAAGAATAGGACATGATCCAAGTATGAACCACAAAATGTATTTACGATAGATAAAGTAAGAAAACTAATAATATGATTTTTTTAGTCTACTTACTTATTCTTACGTAGTTGTTAATCCAACTTTGCGGCTTCTTTTCTGGATAGACCATTCAACCCTTAAAAAAATCCCGCCAAAACTTACAGCCGTCAATCGGCACAATAATTCTGATTGCTTCCCGCCGTTTTGCTTCAAACAACCACAGAATTGGCTATAATTCTTAAATTAATTTGAAATAAATGTTGCCAACGTGAAAATAAAAAAATATTATGAAATAATAACGGTAAAACACCTGTAATGTTGCCCTGCTCGAAATATACACAATAAATTTTGTATTACGTAAAAACCTCTCCATTGTAAGAATGCACAATGAAGTTCTGAGCGTTTTTAATGAATCTGAAAAGGCCGTAGTTTATAAAAGCGTGTCTATTTTATCATTTCGGTGGCTGCGGCGAGGCGGGCGGGGGCGGGGAGCGGGCGGCGCGGGGGCGGCGCTCTCCGTCGTTAGTAGCTCATTATTGTGTGACAATGGCGAGCAGTTAGGCATTAGAAAGCGCTAATGACGTCTGCGCCATGCTGAGTACTCACTGGGCCAGAGCCTGCGTTCTTAAAGTGACTACCATGACTTAAGAATTACCATGTAGTTGTTATCTCATTGGCACATACGAGTGGCTTGGCCTCCAGTAATACGCACTGCAAAAATCTGGAATGCTTCTCCGGCTTCTGATATCCCCACCGCAGGGGATATGGGAGACTGCAAGTTAAGAATGAAAAGGCATCGTAGGCTGCTCCTTCACTAACTACTATCAGGTGCTATTTCTGGGTAGTGCTATTAAAAAAAAAAAAAACATGTTAAAACTACTGTATTCTCATATCGGTGAAAGTTTTCTATCACTCGTTTCCCGGCTGTTCTATTTAGATGTATTTAGGCGCTTGTGATAACCTAGAGGTTAGGACGTCAGCCTCCTAAACAGTGGTCGGGGGTTCGAACCCGGGCACGCACTTTTCGGAGTTATATGCGTTTTTAAGCAATAAAATATCACTTGATTTAACGTTGAAGGAAAACATCGCGAGGAAACCTGCACGCCTGAGACTTCTCCATGATGTTCTCAAAGGCGTGTGAACTCTGCAAATCCGCACATGGCCAGCGTGGTGGACTATGGCCAAATCTTTCTCATATTGAGAGGAGACCCGTGCTCTGAAGATGAGGCGCTTGTGTGCTGGTAGAAAAAATTGGTAATACTGTCATGTTTTTATACAGAAAATATTATTTGACAATAACCAGTTGTTAACTCACCGCAAATATTGTATTTAAGGTTACTTTTAGAAGTAGCTAGCTATACTTACTACTTACCGCCTTTATTTCGTATTGGGTCATATGAAAAAGGCGAAACACCAGTGCACACCTGGCCTAACATAATGAGGCGCATATTTTTACCAAATAACTCTTTGTCCGAGCGAACGCTCAGTTATTGTACCTGCTTAAGTGTTTCACAAGTGGGGAGTATGAGGAAATTAAAATTAATTAGACAAAACCTCGTTGCTAACTATGTGTACCTAATGTTTCACACATTGTAACTATGACGTAGGTAAAAACACTTATATCCGGAGAGGCAGCGGGAGATTCTTATAAGGTACTCGATAAAGGCTTCAAGCTTGTATTCTATTCGTTTAACTACCTCCACCTTGAAACGAAGCAAGCGTTAATTTGCGGAAGCAGATTAGTATCTACAAAGTTTGCAATGAACAAAATGCGAAACAATTGCATTACTGTAAAGCTGCTTAGTTTAGTCAAGAGTTATGAGAAATTGAATAGTTAGTTGGTAGGCTTAAAAAATAAAAAATAAAAACTTAGTATTAATAAAAAATTATTGGTCTAATCAATTTTACATCTTAGCCAAAATGTTAATAACGATCAATTGATCTACTTTTGCAGATCACACTTCATTGATGAAAAAAAAAACACTATTATACAAAGGTGATAAAAAGAGGAATGTCCGTTGAAAGTCGTTGGCTAATTCTAAAACTAGAGTGCATTTGGAACCCACCCATTTAGTTATCACCACCACCCGCGATAATTTCAGAAACCATAAGTTTTAATCCTTTTTATTAATAAGGATATTATTTATTGCACTTATTGAAATCGAATGAAGGTAACCGACATAGCTCGAAGGGCTTGCACGCTGAAGTGGCAGTGGGCTGGTCACGTTTGTCGGAGAACCGACGGACGTTGGAGTCGGAAGGTCCTCGAGTGGAGACCACGTCTCGGCGAACGGTGTGTGGGCCGTCCTACGGCCAGGTGGAGTGATGACCTCCGAAAAGTGGCAGGCATCGACTGGATGAGAAAAGCCGGAGACAGGATGAGTTGGCGCTACTTCAAAGAGGCCTATGTCCAGCAGTGGATTAATGTTGACTGATGATGATGTTGATGATGATGATTGAAATCGAATGTTATATATTACATACACTTAATGAGAAAAAATAAACATCATTCATCCATCGCAAATAAGTATTAAAAAACTTCAACGTATGAATATTTTCTAGACGTTTACATGCTATGTAACATGCAATGTAAACGTGATTGTTGTGAAAGTTTCAACTCTTCTTCTATTCTGTTCTTTTCTTGGGTCTGGACTGGTACTAAGTTGTCAAGATCCGTTTGTCTTAGGCAAGGTAATAAGCACCTCGTTAAATTTTCTGCTAGCTCCTGTTGTGCTAATGGTTTATTCTAATCATATTGTAATGAAACCTCGTGGCTATAGCACTGTGGCTATTTTCATACCCTTTTATTTCTTTTCTTTTATAATGATGTGATTTCTTAACTTCTTTAGTAAAGTGGTCGGTGAGTCCCAGGTTCGGGTTTGGTTTCAGGTATTTTTTTTATTTGCGATACCGCGGCCATGTTACCGCGATGAAATGAATAATGGGTTGGTTGTCATACTCATTCTAGATTAGTGTGCTTCAACTTAACACATAATAACTAAACTACTTGGATGACACAAAATTCCATTGATGGTGATTATTTATTCCAGTTATTTTTGATTTGAAAATCAAACCACTGAATTTCGTGGAATTTCTATACCAATCTGCAAGTCACACCACTACTTATTAAATCGGTTTTATAAACATCAAAATAATACAACCGAATTGACAAAGCCTCTTCTTATTCTTAATCGGTTGAGGGTCCAAACGTGATTAAATTTAGAAATTGCCCTGATGTGATTATATCTTGTCTATACACCAAAATGTTTACTAGTATATCTGCAATCGACATCAAAAACGACTGGATTCTCAACGGACCGCATTTCGAGGGTTATATGGCGATTTAGTTTAACCTGGAGAGCTTAAGACAGGTATGGAAAATGTCCTCTGGGCAGGAAACGCAACTCTCCAACTATACAATAAAACCACATTGACGACCTCCGTGGCGCAGCGCGTGCGCTGTTGCATTTTGAAGTTGGAGGTCCTGGGTTCGATTCCCGGCTCGAGTCTGGTTTGGTGAGAGGCTTCGGCCGTGGCTAGTTACCACCCTACCGACAAAGACGTGTCGCCAAACGATTTAGCGTTCCGGCACGATGTTGTGTAGAAACCAATTAGGAGTATGAGTTTACCATACCCCTAACAGGTTAGTCCGCTACCATCTTAGACCGCATCATCACTTGTCCTCAGGTGAGATGCAGTCAAGGGCTAACTTGTGGTGAATAAAAAAAAAACAATAAAAACAAAAGGTTGCAGTCAGGTTCCACTCAACTGTCTAAGAACTGAAAAAAGGTATTACCAAAAATCTAAACGGTTATTTTTAACGTGCCATACGACTAAATAAACAATCAGGCGAGACGAGATCGCAGGCGGTGACTTATCATTGAATAAAAAAAGCCAACAAGCAAAATAACGTGGTAACCGTATATTGGCAAACAGAATTAATCTTCCCTTACAATGGATACGTCGTTTTTGATGGGAACTACTGAGGTGTTTGTGAACACCCCCTCCCGAGCGGTTCGCTGAGGGGGTTACCGGAGATGCGGGGCACGGGAGGGGGATGACCTCCCTGATCCGCGGCGGTTGATAAATCACACGAAGACAAACATGTCTGTTTGTTTGTTCGCGAGCGAACGTGCGCGAGTGCAATATTTACGGTGTGTCGAACCGCGGGCCTGCTATTGTGGGTACGATATACCACACAATCAATAAATGTCTTCTTGATATTATAATACTAAGGTGTAATGATCGTCTTGTCCATAGTGATGCCAAGAGATGTCACCAAAATAATGTTATATATGAACGTGGAAGGGAGTGAGTCACCAAAAGAATGTTATATATGAACGTGGAAGGGAGTGATGTCACCAAAAGAATGTTATATATGAACGTGGAAGGGAGTGATGTCACCAAAAGAATGTTATATATGAACGTGGAAGGGAGTGATGTCGCCAAAAGAATGTTATATATGAACGTGGAAGGGAGTGAGTCACCAAAAGAATGTTATATATGAACGTGGAAGGGAGTGATGTCACCAAAAGAATGTTATATATGAACGTGGAAGGGAGTGATGTCGCCAAAAGAATGTTATATATGAACGTGGAAGGGAGTGATGTCACCAAAAGAATATTATATATGAACGTGGAAGGGAGTGAGTCACCAAAAGAATGTTATATATGAACGTGGAAGGGAGTGATGTCACCAAAAGAATGTTATATATGAACGTGGAAGGGAGTGAGTCACCAAAAGAATGTTATATATGAACGTGGAAGGGAGTGATGTCACCAAAAGAATGTTATATATGAACGTGGAAGGGAGTGATGTCACCAAAAGAATGTTATATATGAACGTGGAAGGGAGTGATGTCGCCAAAAGAATGTTATATATGAACGTGGAAGGGAGTGAGTCACCAAAAGAATGTTATATATGAACGTGGAAGGGAGTGATGTCACCAAAAGAATGTTATATATGAACGTGGAAGGGAGTGATGTCGCCAAAAGAATGTTATATATGAACGTGGAAGGGAGTGATGTCACCAAAAGAATATTATATATGAACGTGGAAGGGAGTGAGTCACCAAAAGAATGTTATATATGAACGTGGAAGGGAGTGATGTCACCAAAAGAATGTTATATATGAACGTGGAAGGGAGTGATGTCACCAAAAGAATGTTATATATGAACGTGGAAGGGAGTGATGTCGCCAAAAGAATGTTATATATAAACGTGGAAGGGAGTGATGTCGCCAAAAGAATGTTATATATGAACGTGGAAGGGCAAAAGAGTAAAGGAAGACCAAAGAAGAGAATGATGGATTGTGTAAAAGAGGATACGCGGGTAAAAAGTGTGGGTAGTGAGGTGACGGCTGATAGAAGTGAGTGGAAGAAGAAGACGTGATGTGCCTACCCCACATTATGTGGAATAAGTGCAAGAAGAAGAAGAATGATCGCTTTGTCCAAGAAGCTCCAAGGTGCTTGGGTCTCTTAAGTGGCAGGTCCCGGGTTCAATCCACAGTCACAGCACGGTCTAATTTCAAACAAATTCAAGACAAGAGTTAATAGTCGCTTCCTAGGCAAGCGCGCTCCACCCTAGACCTCATCAGTGATCTCTAGGATTGATTGTGGTCAAGCGCAAACCTATCTCGGAATAAAAAAAATAAAAAAAATTCAGAATTTTCTCTAATCTGGGCTGGTGGGAGGCTTCCACCCTACCGACGAAGGCTCGGTATGATGTATCATAGAAATTAATTAGGGGTATATGTTCTTGAAGTGGTTAGGGTGTCAGCCTCCTAATCAGGGGTCGGCGGTTCGAATCCGGGCAAGCACCTCTAACTTTTCGGAGTTCGGTCTCCTCTCAACATGAGAAGGGTTTGGCCATAGTCCACCACGCTGGCCATGTGCGGATTGGCAGACTTCACACGCCTTTGTGAACATTATGCAGAACTCTCAGGCGTGCAGGTTTCCTCACGATGTTTTCCTTTGCCGTTGAAGCAAGTGATATTTTAATTGCTTAAAAAGGCACATAACTCCGAGAAGTTAGAGGTGCGTGCCCGGGTTCGAACCCCCGACCTCTAATTAGGAGGTGGATGTTCTAACCACTAGGCTATCACAGCTACACACATATTGAACTTAATTTGCTGTAATTAGCAGCACATTTGTTATTCTCCACGGTTCGATTGGATCAATCTGATCGATTATTTCTATTCAGCGTTTAGATAGCCCTATAAATAATTAGTTACCATTCAAATTAGAATGACTTCGGTTGAGTAGATTCACTAGGAACAATATATGTATGCATATTGAAGGGACTGAGCGACTTGCTCGTCTATCAAAGCTCTTAGCACTGGACGGATTGAACTAAAATTTTCCATTTACCGTGGAATCCTATTATAACGTTGGCGTTTGAAAAGAAGAAGAATTTTTGAAAATTGATCCCCTAATATAGGGATTTGAAATTTGCGTGCATCGTAGTCGGTTTTAAAATATGAAATTGTTTTATCTGTGTGAGGCATAAATGAAAGGTGATAATGTTTTTTTTTTTATATATATAGCGAGCAAACGAGCAGGCGGGTCACCTGATGGTAAGTGATTACCGCCGCCCATGAACATTTGCAGCACCAGAAGAACCGCCAATGCGTTGCTGGCCCTTGAGCAATTTGTTAATCCGCCCTTGTGTGATGTGTGATGATAAGACACCCGAATAAGATTATCGCGGGTTTCTTCTTAGACCTGGAGAAAAATTTAGTTTTAAGCTACCGAAAGTAATTATCACCACCTCACGAATTAAAATAATCAAAAATTTATTATATGGAAGCTTCATAGTTTAACACCAATAAAGCTATTATAAATTTTCGAGAACAAAAAAAAAATAGTTTAACGTCACGAAATAACACCCTATCTTTGGTTTTATCTCTCGTCTATAAGGGGGTATAAAATAGCAATTATGTTCCAAATTGGTATGAGTTATAGTCTGACCGCGCAGACAAGAGGGTCATACTTCCGAGCACTGTCGGTAATCAAACACGTCGCCTAAGCCGAGGTTCGGCCTCAAAGGAGGCGCCCTTAGGCAGACGTTCCCTTAGTTTCTTCGAGCCCTAGGGCTCAACATTTCTTCTGGCAGAGCTTCTTTCCGAAGCTCGCCAAAATGCCCGGTAACGCTGTCACAACCTATAGGGTTAGCACAGCTAATAGTCAGTCCGAAAAAAAAAGGTAATCAAACAGTGGCCTAACTACTTTGATATGTCACTAAAGAGACACACTGCCTTCAAACTTATGAAAGAGGAATAGGGAACCATGACTCAGGCCAACAAAGAAAGATACACTCGACGTGAACCTCTATATAGGTCCGCCATCGCTTGACGAAACTATCATATCACCGGATCATGATAGTAGTTAAATATGCCAACAGCTAGCTCAAAAAGTCGAATCAGAATTTTGACACAGAAAGAAAATCGGAAATAGATATTCAAATCGGTTCACAGGACATTTGCAGCTAGGTAAAACCTAGGTTTAAGAACAAAAATAGGAAATACAACGTTCGCTATACGGGCTTTTTCATCATGATACTAATTATTGTCTAGTGAGATGACAACTTTGGATGACCAGTTCGAATTATTAACATTAAACCTATAACATAAATTCATATTGAAATGTGGACTCACAATAAAAAATACATTGACAGTTGAATCGTAAAAAAATGTTTTGTGCACAAAAGTTTTTTTTTAAAGATTGTTGTGCTTTGGTAAAAAGAGAATAAAAAAGATATAATATCTTATTCCCATTTTTTAGGCCATATTTAAACATAAACCTCTGGGTGTTTTGCCTGTTTCTTCTCGGTAGTATTAGAATCCGCAGTAGAGTGCACTTCAAACAGAAAACTTATTGGTTGTAGTCAAATATTCATTTTAAGTAAGCTTATTCAGTTTTTTTTTAATTGTATGTATTGAAGTATTTCTGCCACGGTGGTGGTTGTACAGTTAATTACACTGGACGGCGCATCCTCTGCTCTAGCAATGGTAAAAGGTACTTAGGTTCAAGATACTAAAGACATGGTATATTTCATCAAGCTACCAAGTATTATGTCTGCCTGCGAGTAAGCTTTTTGCATAATTTTGTCAAAATCGGTAAAGCCGTACTGTTGGCAAAGTATTGTTTTTTACCCGTACGTTAATCCCCGATCATTTCACCGATATTTATAGCATTATCCGTAATGCTAATCCGTCTTCATCACTAAACTTGATGAAAGTTTGTCAAACCGGTGATCAAGCCGGTGATAGTTAACAAACAAATAGATATACAGACGTTTATAATACTGTGGAAGTATTATATAAAAAAAAAGCTGTGATAGCCTAGTGGTTAGGGCGTCAGCCTCCTAATCAGAGGTCGGCGGTTCGAATCCGGGCACGCACCTCTAACTTTTCGGAGTTATGTGCCTTTTTAAGCAATTAAAGCACAAATTAATATCACTTGCTTCAACTGTTAAGGAAAACATCGTGAGGAAACCTGCACGCCTGAGAGTTCTCCATAATGTTCTCATTGGCGTGTGATGTCTGCCAATCCGCACATGGCCAGCGTGGTGGACTATGGCCAAACCCTTATTGAGAGGAGACCGGTGCTCTGTAGTGAGCCGGCAATGGGTTGATCACGATGATGATGATTATTATATTTAGAAATGTTCTCCAACAGTGTCGGGTAACTTGTATGGTATACGGCTGAACAAAGCAAATCTTTTTTCATAATCTTTATGCAAATAATCCTTTAAAAGGCACTTTTGACGTGTCAATAATTTACATATTAGTGAGTTGATGGTCCATGGATAACTACATTCGTAAACTTATAAATAAAGCTACGAGGGTCCTAAACGCGCCCTGGTCTAAGAAGAAGCCCACAAAAACTTAGCCGGGTAAATTTTCTATTCGTTATCACCATCTCACATACCACTTAAAATTATTTAAGAGCTATCTTATTAGAACAATTTTTCATACCAAAGCTTGTTGATCATTTACATAATCCTTTACACTATAATATGACTTCTACACGCTTATGTTCTTATTTGTTCATCAATAGCCTGACCCCTACAAAAGAGGAGCGAGCGTTTAACACATCCAGATAATCTCCTTAATCGGCCGAGCCCCGGCGTTGAACCTAATTCAATTCTAAATTCATTCGTTTATTTAAACACTAGATGGCAACACTTACGCGTTATCGTCGCGTGTGGCGCGGGGTAATCTCTTCACGAATAAATTATTGCGGCAACACCGATTGTTTGGCGGTTTTGTATTCATTGATATCATACCTACTCACTTTATCGAACTGTCTCGTTTTTGATTGATTGATAGCCACTAGCTCAATCAATCAATCATAAACTTTATTCATTTATTCCTTTTTCCACGTCAATAATATACTTCGTAGTGAGTTGCATGTTGGATTAAGGGTCACGAGGTCCTAGTTTTGAATTCCGTGTCAGGTGAATAATATTTTTTTGCTGTCGAGTTTTCTGTTTTAAGTTCACCCACCCTCACCTCCTGCGCCCCAAATCCAACAGGTCCCAGTTATTGTCATTAACGTATGATAATAATAATTTTAAGCCCACCATTTCGATTCGATCCGCGTTATGGGTCAAAGCTTTTTTTTTATACACTACAAGTTAGCCCTTGACGGCTATCTCACCTGGTGGTATGTGAAGATGCTGTCTAGGATGGTAGCGGGCTAACCTGTTAGGACTATGGTAAAACCACGCTCTTATTTGGTTTCTACGCTACGTGCTGGAACGCTAAATCGCTTGACGACAGGTTTTTTTTTTTTATCCACAACAAGTTAGCCCTTGACGGCTATCTCACCTGGTGGTAAGTGATGATGCTGCCTAGGATGGTAGCGGGCTAACCTGTTAGGAGTATGGTAAACCCACGCTCCTAATTGGTTTCTACGAGACATCGTGCCGGAACGCTTAAATCGCTTGGTGACACGTCGGTAGGGTGGTAACTAGCCACGGCCGAAGCCTCTCACCAGACAAAGCTCTAGTTTCCTCATTACCTGCTGTGCCCAGCAGTTAAACGTCCACAGGCTGGGAATGACGATGAAGTCGACTGCTTACCTAGTATTGATCCTGGAGTCATTTGTATGGCAATAAAAGCAAGAAACAACTTTTAAAACTGTCTAAATAAAAAACTCCGTGCCCACTGACCGAAACCTACAGGCGCGTTAAGCGGTACTTTAATGTGTTTTTTAAATGAACTACTAAAATATTTCACTTCTCGATATTATAAAGTAACGTAATGAGATTGTTAATGGGGTATATTTACATAGCCGAGCGCTAGGAAGTTTTTTTAGCTTCGACGCGACAGTTATGAGTTTCTCCGTTTCGTATGTCAGCAACAGCATATAATTTCTTTTGTATCACATAAATTCTCATTCCATGATCTAAGGATCGTACCGTGATATTAAGTCATGTTCAACCCATTACCGGCTCACTACAGAGCACGGGTCTCTTCTCAATATGAGAAGGGTTTGGCCATAGTCCATCACACTGGCCATGTGCGGATTGGCAGACTTCACACGCCTTTGAGAACATTATGGAGAACTCTCAGGCGTGCAGGTTTCCTCACGATGTTTTCCTTCACCGTTGAAGTTACGTTACGTTAAGTAACTCCGAAATGTTAGAGGTGCGTGCCATTCGAACCTCCGAACTCTGATTAGGAGGCTGACGCCCTAACCACTAGGCTATCACCGCTTCGTGATATTAAGTAACTTTTCTCAATCATTGAGCTTCACACGCCTTTGAGAACATTATGGAGAACTCTCTAAGGCGTGCAGGTTTCCTCACGATGTTTTCCTTCACCGTTGAAGCAAGTGATATTTCAATTGTTTAAAAACGCACGTAACTCCGAAAAGTTAGAGGTGCGTGCCCGGATTCGAACCGCCGACCTCTGATTAGGAGGCCGACGCTCTAACTACTAGGCTATCACCGCTTCGTGATATTAAGTAACTTTTCTCAATCATTGAGCTTCACACGCCTTTGAGAACACTATGGAGAACTCTCAAGCGTGGAGGATTCCTCACGATGTTTTCCTTCACCGTTGAAGCAAGTGATATTTCAATTGTTTAAAAACGCACGTAACTCCGAAAAGTTAGAGGTGCGTGCCCCGATTCGAACCGCCGACCTCTGATTAGGAGACTGACGCCCTAACCACTTGGCTATCACCGCTTCAATCTATGCAAATAAATGTTTAGATTTGATCTGATATCACGAAATAGGTTTTGAGAGTGTGCAATTTGAGAAATAATCGCGGCGCAGTGTTAACGCAAAGAAATGCATTAAACGGCCAGGGGTTGGCATTAATTAGGTGGGCACCCAAACCCGTGTACAGTGTAATGGTGGGTGGAACACGTAGTCGCACACGCACTCGCTCCTACACACAAAACACACCCACCGACAACACACAAAGCGCGAGCACTACACGCCTTATCAGCGCATCAGGGAATCCGCTAAAACAATCCACACGCCGTTGATATACCAACTGAATCTTGTTCAATGTTGCGCTATCCCGTGACAGCGATAACTCTGCTCAGTTAGACATAAAAAACATGAGAGGTGTCAAGGGACACTCGGATGGAACAAAGTTCCTTTCGATTAATTAGTGAAGGTTAATTGTAATAAAATTTTATTTTATTTAAGTTATAATATTTTTTTTTTATTATTAACAAATATGTTATATAAACTTAATCAGTAGGCTCAATTTTGTACTCCATCAGCAATATCCGGAACTTGTGCAGAAACACTGTCAGGATTCATTATTATCAGTATATGCTACCTCTCACGCCCGTGTGCAAAATAAATACATATAAAAACCAAAAGAGATATAATAAACTTAAATAGATAATAATAAATAAACTTACATATACATTACATAAATACATATTTGCACCGGGCGGAGGAATACGCCCCGGCAGGGGAGACATAACGGCCGGGGGTCAGGGCGACAGGTTGAGAAACCGGCGGACTATCCTAGCCGAGTCCAGCAAGACCGCTTTTTGCATCCTGGCTGCGAGCGAACTGCCACGGAACCCCAGTCGCCTCAGATGGTGAGCGAGGCTGACTGGGATCAACCCATTCGCAGATATGACGATTGGGATGGTTTCAGCAGACTGCACATGCCACATGTCGGAAACCTCGTGAGCCAGATCGAGATACTTACGCTTTTTCTCCGTCTCAGCTCTCACGAGGTTTTCGTCATATGGAATGGTGATGTCCACCAAAAACACCCTCGACTGTGTCCGGTCCACCAACACGATGTCAGGCTTATTCGCGAGAATAGTCCTGTCCGTGATAATGGACCGGTCCCAATAGAGCCGGACTCCGTCGCGCTCGAGTACCGGCACCGGTGTGTACTGGTAATAGGGCAACCTCTCATCCAGGAGACCGTACTTCAGAGCAAGCTCTTGGTGAAGGATTTTGGCTGCTTGGTTGTGTCTGTGCAAATACTCAGTGTTGGCAAGCGCGGAACATCCCGAAAGCACATGTCTGAGTGACTCGCCGGGATGGCGACAGGCTCGACAGATGTCGTGAGTGCCATCCTTCAGAATATACTTTCGGTAGTTCCGCGTCTTAACCACCTGATCTTGTATCGCACAGACAAAACCTTCGGTTTCCCCAAAGAGGTCACCGAAGCGCAGCCACTGCACGGACGCTTTCCTATCCACGTGTGGCTCATTAAGAGCTTTAAAAAAGCGTCCGTGCAGTTCCTTCCCCTTCCATACGGTCTCCCGGTCAGAGGTGGTCAGTACCACCGGTTTCCGCCACTCGGCTTGGGCTAAGGATAGTGGAGTAAGTCCTTTATCACTTACTATGACCTCTCTATGCATGGGGGACTCCCTCATCGTCTCAAAGTAGGTTCTGAGGTTAGATATCTCCCGGTTATGCATGGTCTTGACGCTCAATACGCCTCGACCCCCACATTTCCGGGGGATATACAACCTCATCACAGACGATTTCGGGTGGTGCATGCGATAGAGAGTCATAGTCGTGCGGACTTTTCTGTCCAGGGCGTCAAGTTCGGTCTGAGTCCATCTGAGCACGCCAAAGGTGTACATGAGAACTGGCATAACCCAGCCGTTATAAGCTCGCACCTTATTGGCACCCGACAAAAAACTTTTGAAGATTTTTGTCAGGCGGCCAAAAAAGGCCTCGCAAACAGACTGTTTCATGTCAGCCTCTTTCACCCCTAGGGACTGTGACATGCCCAGATACCGGTATGACTCAGCTTCAGAGAGGGTTCTAATGTTCGATGGCTCGAGATTAATCTCGGCCGAATGAGTAACCTGTCCCCTCTCCACGTGCAAGACCGCACACTTGTCCAGCCCAAGCTCCATCCTGATGGAGTTGCTGAATTCAGTGGTGATATTCAGCAGCTCCTGCAGGCGGATAGCATTGGGTGCCAGCAGTTTGAGGTCATCCATGTAGAGAAGGTGAGGCACTTTAGTCCCTCCTCTCCGAAACTGAAAGCCTGTCCCCGATCCCTCCAGTAGTGTGCTGAGAGGGTTCAGAGCCAGACAAAACCAAAGTGGGCTCAGACAATCACCCTGGAAGATACCCCGACCTATCCTTATCCGATCATCGGCAGCCGCCAGCCGCTCACCATGGAGACAAAGGATTGTACTCCATTGCCCCATGCATTCCCCGAGGAAGTCTCGAACTGTACCATCGACTTTGTACAGCTCAAGGACCCTCAGGAGCCATGAATGGGGCACCGAGTCAAATGCCTTTTTATAGTCGATCCAGGCGGCGGAGAAATTCCGACGGTTGCGTTTGACCAGTTGGCCCGCAACGGAGTCGATGAGAAGGAGCTCCTTAGTACCACGACTACCACCCCGACATCCGTTCTGAGCCCCAGATATGATGTTATTCCCGTCTACATGACGTGAAATCTTGAGGCTCAGAACGGATGTCAGTGTCTTATAGATGGTATTAAGACACGTAATGGGGCGGTACTTAGCCGGATCAGTGGTATCAGTGGACTTCGGAGCTAGGTGTGTGATCCCGGTAGTGAAAAGGCTCGGGAGTGTCTTCTGCTCGAGAGTCTCTTGGAATTGTCGAGCCAAGGTCGCATGGCAAACCGAGAAACCCTTGAGCCAGTAGTGATGCAGTCCATCGGGTCCCGGACTTTTCCAGTTCGGGGCCCGCTTCACTGCACCAGCTACATCCTCCGCAGAGATGGCTACTGGGCTCATCGGTTCTATAGTGGCACATGCTTCCTCTACCGCCGCAATCCAAGGGCCCTCCTCATGCTCCACCTCTCTTGACCACACGGCACGCCAAAAAGCGATGAGGTCAGCCGGATTCGGTCTCTGTGAGGTGGAACAGACCGCTGGACACTCCAGTCTTTTATAGAACCTTTTTTGATCACACGAGAAGAGGCGATTTTGCTGAAAGCGCTCGACTCTTTGCGAGTATCGCCGGATGCGGTTCCCCCATGCAGCGATTTTCTGCTTCAGGTCGTCGATGCGCTCTGTTAGCTTTTGCATAATATCGGGCTGGTCCAACCTGACCCCACACCCGTTAAACGCAACTCTAACAGAGCGCACAATCCTTGGCCTAGTGTTGCCCGACCTGAAGCTTTGCAGTCTGCCAATGAGGACTCTGGCAAGAGTGATACGATGTTCTATCCTCTTCTTCCAGGCCGGTTCCGCGCTGCGTCTTGCACCCGCAGAACGCCCCGGTCCTGGAGTCTTAACTCCGATGAATCGGTGCACGGCTAGCGCCGCGCCGAAGAGGATAGAAGCCGTATCACTCAGGCCAGCGCTGCTCTCGAGGTGTTGAGGCAGCATTTTGTTTATGGCCTCAATGACATCCCGCGTCGCTACATTTAGCGTAAGTCGGGAGAGCCGCGGCCGACTCTCTAGAGGAGCGCTCCGGATTTCAGAAATCATTATTATTATTATTATTTATTATTTATTATTCACAAAAAACCTGTAACACTCAACAAAAATAATCGACGCGACACCACACTGTTCAATGCGAAATAAAAATGAAAATGTCTGGCTTGCTTTCTATAAGAGAGAGAGAGAGACAGACAGAGAAACATGCAACGCCGCACAGCTTACAATAACAAAAAGTGTCGTGACAAGTTTTCGTAAGATTTTTTTCCGTCTAGCCCCCTTTCACAACGCGCGATAAGGAACTTCGTTCCAATAAAACTTCACTGGACTATACTAGACGTGAACAATTAATAAGCTGTGACAGCCTAGCAGTTAGGACGTCCGTCTCCTAATCAGAGATCGGGGTTCGAACCCGGCCACGCACCCAACTTTTCGGAGTAATGTGCGTTTTTAAGCAATTAAAATATCACTTCACCGGTGAAGGAAAACATCGTGAGGAAACCTGCACGCTTGAGAGTTCTTCTTAATGTTCTCGAAGGCGTGTGAAGTCCGCTAATCCGCACATGGCCAGCGTGGACTATATCCAAATCCTTCTCATATGGAGAGAAGACCTGTACTATGTAGTGAGCCGGCAATGGGTTGATCACGATGATAAATTATAGTGGAATCTGGTGCATACTAAGAAACGTGAAGAGCTTACGTGCAAGGTACTTCCTAATGACGGAGGAAATTAAATCATTGTTGTATTGTATATGACTAACTTACGGACGTTAGCAATGCATTATACTCAATCCGACACCCCAACCCTCTCGTAGTTGCGGCTTCTTTTTACTACCCTGACCTAAGCGCTCCTCTCCGAAAGAGGAGACCTAAACATATCCTTCATGACCCTGACGATCAGATGACTACTGACAACACACTCGTACCACCTACCACACAATCATACGCTACACACCGTCTTCGCCGGCGAAGACGAGGTCCCCGCTATCTTACGTCATCCGGACGTGGGCTCCATCCACGGCCTCGGAGACGTACGGACCACTCACCGTCCGACCCCCCCGTTATTCCAAACGCCGCCTAAGCCGAGGTTCGGCCTCAAAGGAGGCGCCCTTAGGCAGTCGTTCCCATAGTTTCTTCGAGTCCTAGGGCTCAAAATTTCTTCTGGCAGAGCTTCTTTCCAAAGCTCGCCAAACAGCCCGGTTACGCTGTGGCAACCAATAGGGTTTATACAGCTAATAGACAGTCCGGAAAAAAAAAAATGCATTATACCAGAGGCAGGTTGACATACATTGAACACGACACGTACATAGAAATGTTTTTAATTAGGTTAAAATAATGTAAGGAATTTCCTTCGTCATTAGAAAGCTACCTAGCACGTTAGATCTTCACATTTCTTAGTACCGTAGTCAATCCATTGCCAGTTCACTACAGAGTACAGGTCTCCTCTCAATATGAAAAGGGTTAGGCCATAGTCCTCCGCGATGTACGGATTGGCAGACTTCACACGCCTTCCTCCACATTATGGAGAACTCTCAGGCGTGCAGGTTTCCTCACGATGTTTTCCTCCGCCTTTGAAGCATGTGATATTTTAATTGCTTAAAAACGCACATAATTCCGAAAAGTTAGAGGTTCGAGCCCTGGATCGAGCCCCTGACCTCAGATTAGGAGACGGACGCCCTAACGCCCTTGTATTTTAATTGTTTTATATTTTATTTTATAATAAATTACCTATTGATATCTTGGAGATGTCTATCAATAAGTTCAGTGTTTTTATAAAACGAAAGCTTGTAGAAAAATCATATTACGATATTAAGGATTATATAAACGATAAAAAAGCTTGAGTGTGAATTGCTCTATCTCCATAGGTACTATAGTTTATTATTCATTATGTGAGAGATAACGAAAAAAAGAAAAACCCCGGCTAAGTATGTTGTGGGCTTCTTCTTAGACCGGGGCGCGTTTGGAACCCTCATAGCTTTAGTTTTAAGTTTACGAATATAGTTATCACCATGAAATAACTTCTATGTAAATTATTGACGCGTCAAAAGTGCCTTTTTAAGGACTATTTGAATAAAGATTATTTTGAATTTGAATTAACCACTAGGCCATCACAGCATTTATATTAACAAAAATACATATTACAATGCTATAATATGAGTGGAGAACATCAGCTGGGGTTGATGTATCTAGGGTTTCGCGGAAGGTGTATCAGTGTGAGATGCCTTTAATTTATACCTCGTTTTAAATCGGTGTAGCGATTTCGCCTTTTTTCAATTATCAGTGCGGATCTCCGCGTGCTACCAGCGCCTCGGCCGCGGAGACTTGCTGCTTTTGAAAAAAAGGAAAATAATTTACTACTGAAAGGCATTTTATTTATTACTAGCATTATTAACATCTGCGCGTTTGGGTACGCGAGTTTTGATCTATTGTATTATAGCCGGCTACGTTATGTATCTACCATGTGCGAATAAAGTCTAAATTAAAAATAAATGTATCTACCATGTAAACTTATTACAGGCATCTATGAAGACAGAATTTAAAACAGAAGTTAGGAGGAGTCTAAGAATAAGCCAACGAGAAACTTTTGTTTTTTTTTTGTTATCAGCCGAGTCGAATCCGGGCACATGGGCAGCGTGGTAGACTATGGCCAAACCCTTCTCATATTGAGAGGAGACCCGTGCTCTGTAGTGAGCCGGTAATGGGTTGGTCATGATGATGATGATGAAGATTGTTGCGGGATTCTTCTTAGACGAGGACGTTAGGAACTTTAGTTTTTAAGTTAACTTAGTTATTGCTTGCATTCTTAGTTATTTGTGCAAAAATTAGTGAATACTTTTTGATTTGATTTGATTAGATTATGTAAAGTATACTGATGGATAGGTAGACGTGAGTTAATTACTATTTGTCTGATTGGCACGTACGGATTCGGATCACGAGGTTACCCTTCTAAGCCACAGTGTTCCGTGTGCCGGACAGGTCAAAACACGAAAGAATAGCCATCACACAGTGACAGCCCACTCGCTGGTATCAATTTGGAAGTGTCAGTGTGCATAGAGTCTAAAGCCCTCGAAAAGTTTGCCTACGTGTGATTTATTGGCTCGGGTGGATTTAGGCACGCATTGAGCGGTGTTAGGTTACGGCTATAACGAGCCCCCGTGCACTCCCCTGTCCCCACCACGCACCCCCCGCAACGGATCATTGTCCTGAGAGTTTTGTTAGACAAACCGATACTGATATCATCGAATATATAATATACTTTAAAAAAATGACCTTTAAACAATAAACAGCAAGTATAATTTGCTATATTCTGCCGACAACCGGGAGATTTGTATAATATAACACCACACAAAATCTTCCACTAGAACCTCTACTCACGTTTCGACCCGACACCGGATCATCCTCAGGAGATGTTGACTTCACAAGCGCGAACTTTTCGGGTGCGTAGAGGTTCTAGTGGAAGATTTTGTGTGGTGTTATATTATACAAATCTCCCGGTTGTCGGCGGAATATAGCAAATTATACTTGCTGTTTATTGTTTATCATGGACTTCCGCAAAGTAACGCCTGCTTCTATTCATTATTTAAAAATAACCTTTGTAAATCGGAAATATGCAAAGCGTTTCAATTGTTTCTTTCATTAAGTTCATGTAAACGTAAGCTTGTAGAAAAGTCCTTTATAGTGTAAAGGATTTTGAAAATGTTAATGATGTCTGTGATGGTTATAGCAAAAGGAATACTTATCCGATATATTTATAACTACGTTGTAAGTTATTGACGCATAAAACTCGATTTTAAACAAATATTTAAATAAAGTTTTTAATTAAATCAGTTAATTAGATATAAAGAATTTACTCAGAACATGGTGCCATATTTTAATTTTTGAATGAATGAATAAATATTCTTTTATTGTAGTGAAAAGAAAAAAATAGAAAAAGAGAAAATGGTAAAAAAAAAATAACGTATAGTGGACAGTTTGTCGGCTTTATCTCACTCGTTCAGGCAACCGATGACGAAGATTTACTATATTGATTCAGATTTTATCTAATAATAGAATAAATAATGGAATAAAACTAACTGTTGTTGCATACTTCGATCAGTGTGCTAGAAATGCATTCCCATACAGAATCTGAATAAAAATTGTATGTGATTTTATTGGACAGATAGTTTAGCAAGTGATATTTTTTTTTAAAACGCACATAAAGTTAGAGGTGCGTGCCTGGATTCGAAACGCCGACCTCTGATTAGGAGACTGACGCTCTAACCACTAGGCTATCACCGCTACTACTAACTAGCTTTAACGGTGAAGGAAAACATCGTGAGGAAACCTGCACGTCTGAGAGTTCGCCATAATGTTCTCAAAGGCGTGTGAACTCTGCCAATCCGCACATGGCCAGCGTGGTGGATTATGGCCAAACCCTTTTCATATTGAGAGGAGGAGACCCGTGCTCTGTAGTGAGCCGGTAATGGGTTGTTCATGATGATGATAATGATAGTTTAACATAATTTAATATAACTTTTTATATCTATTACCTTGCCGGTACTAAGATGTTACGTCACATTTATATGGAGACCGTACATAGGCATATTTACTAGGCTTTTCGAAGGCGGTTGCGGAGTGCGTGAGCGTTAACCCAGCCTCCAGGCGATGGGAAGGAGCATCGCTGGGATTTTTGTGAGTATTCTGGTCGCCTCGCTGGCCGCTGGCAAGCCACACATACCCCGCCGAAAGCGGCGCAGTTTTGTTTCTATTCTGCGTTTCCCAGCGTTAACAAATAAAGACTTTGAAGACTGTAATGCAATACATCTCCGGGGCGTTAAATCTCTTATGTACGTACATAGAGGTAATCAATAAATACTTATTTATTTTATTTATTTATTTATCTCCTCTTAATCTAGCTTAACAGGATAAAAACCTAATTTGCTAAAGTAGCCTAATATAAAACTATATATATATAAAAATTGCCTAAATTTAAATCCGGTAACATGTCATCCATGATGACACTCTTCTCAATACATACTAATGACTAAGCTTTTTATAATAACATTACGTTCATACTAGATTTTCCACGTGACTTCACCCAGGCTACTAACTGTGGAAGATTTAGTCGAGATAGTTTAGGTTTGTAAGCCTTAATAAAGTTTACAAGGTCAGTGTTCTAAACAAGAATTTGTGTAAGACGAGTCCTATGCCATTAGGGTTTGAAGAAATGCGTAATAAAGTTATATCTAATTTATAATATGGGATTTTGGAATGTTTCACAATAAGTTCAAAGCTTATATAAAACGTAACCTTGTATAAAATATTGCACTTATAAGATAATATTTTAAATAATTAAATAATTTTAAGTGGCATGTGATAACCAACTTAAAACTAAAGCTTCAAATCGCGCCCAGGTCTAAGAAGAAACCTACAACAAACTTGGCCGTTTTTTTTTGTTATCACCATCTCACACAATCAATAATAAATTATGGTAACTATGGATATCTCCATAGTTACCATAATACTGAGCAATTCACACCCAAGCTTTTTTATCGTTTATATAACCATTAATATCGTAATATGACTTTTCTATAAGATTTCGTTTTGTAAAAACTTTGAACTTATTGATAGACGTCTCCAAGATATCAATAGGTAATTTATGAAAGACAAAAGGGAAACTCCGCATCTCTAAGGCCTCCACCTTCAGCAACAGTGAAAGCGAGACAAAGTTATGTGTAAACATAATCTATCTCGTTTTAACACTGACTCGAGGCAAAGTACCCTCTATAGATCTCAGCGAGAGACCCCGAATCAATAGTTAGAAAAGTCGTTAAAAATGCAGCCACTTTCCACGGCTCATTAAATTTCTTTTGATTTCCTATTCCGCCCCACCCTGTATTTCCATTCCTAGTCAAAGAGTTGTATCCTGGTTTACCATCACAATTTTTACTATGGCACCCTGAAATTTTTTTATTTTTTTTATCCACTACAAGTTAGCCCTTGACGGCAATCTTACCTGATGGTAACATCATAACATTGCCGTGATGATGCAGTCTAAGATGGTAGCGGGCTAACCTGTTAGGGGTATAGTAAACCCATACTCCTAATTGGTTTCTACACGACAGCGTGCCGGAACGCTAAATCGTTTGGCGACACGTCTTTGTCGGTAGGGTGGTAACTAGCCACGGCCGCAGCTTCCCACCAGACCAGACTCGAGCCAGGAATCGAACCTAGGACCTCCAACTTTATGATGCGACAGGTCGTCAAAATTCATTAAAAGGTAATACTTTGACTCTAATAACACCTGGTCAAAGAATTCTGTTCCGATTTTCCTCACAGTTTTTACTATGACACCGTAATTTTTTTATTTCATTACAACGTACCCTTTGACTCTAATATCACCTGTTGGTAAGTGATGTTGTTTTTTTGAAAATTCCGCATCCCACGGATCTACACATATCATCATCATATTGATCAACCCATTACCGGCTCACTACAGAGCACGGGTCTCCTCTCAATATGAGAAGGGTTTGGCCATAGTCCACCACGCTGGCCATGTGCGGATTGGCAGACTTCATACGCCTTTGAGAACATTATGGAGAACTCCAGGTGCAGGTTACCTTACGATGTTTTCCTTCACCGTTGAAGCAAGTGTTATTTTAATTGCTTAAAAACGCACATAATTCCGAAAAGTTAGAGGTGAGTGCCCGGGTTCGAACCCCCGACCTCTGATTAAAAGGCGGACGTCCTAACCACTAGGCTATCACAGCTTTACACACATATACATACTAACAAAGACTCGCATAAGTACTTGAGCAAACAGCCGTTTCCCATTAGTTAAAAGGCTATGTCTCCGAGTAGATTGGGCTAATCTACTGTTGACCGAGATACAGTCTCAACTAATTCGGAAAACAGGAGTATAAATAAATAAAATAACTGGACGAGTTAAGATTTATGTAAAGTTCTTCTGTTTTCTTTGATGACCTCCATGGCGCAGCGTTTGCGCTGTTGTATTATAAAGAGTGGGTCCTGGGTTTGATACCCATCCCCCACACTGGGTCTGGTGGGAGGCTTCCGCCTTGGCTAGTTATCACTCAACCGACAGAGACGTATCACCAAGCCATTTAGCGTTCCGGCATGTCGATGTCGATGTCGATATCGCGTAAAAAGCTATTAGGAGTATGGGCTGGCCATACCCCTAGCAGGTTCAACCGCTACCATACTAGACTGCATCATCACTTACCATCAGGTGAGATTGCCGTCATGGGCTAACTAGTAGCACTTAAAAAAAAAATGAAAAAGCATTTTTAATTTTATATTTTTAAATTTAATATTTATTCAATTATAATTAACAACTAAAACAATGTAACTGTATTATAAACACTTAAAATAAACCTTAAATTGAACCTAAAACTAAAACTAAGTATAACTAAAATATATTATTAAAAGGAGTCCCTTTAGGCAAGGTTCCGAAGATACTGGCAGCAAGACTAATTCGTTGTCCTAGGTAGCTGGCAGTTCTTCGGTCTCCTGTGATGTCGACGATTTTATATTTCATTAATTTATTTATATTTCATAATATTAAAGTTGACGAAGCTGAAGGTGTGATGATATAGCCCGAAAGGTGCGCTGTTTCATTCTACCCGATTTATAAGCACGTGCTCCTAAACTATTAACACCCCTAGTAGTGAAAAATTGGAGTAAGCGTGTTATAAAGCCAGGGGAAGGTCCGGGGTTGGTCCAGAACATAATTCACAAAAAGCGGGAACATTTAATGCTCACCGCCTGAGCGCGACATAATCAGCCGAAAACTAAATTTAATGCTAATAGCTTTCATATTAATACAAAAATACGCGAGCCTTGTGTCTGTGTGTCGATTAAAACTTATTTAAAACTGTTGAATTCCTTGCTGGCTTCATCTTGGTGGAGTTGCGACACCTGCCGTGGCGCAGTGCGTCGCATTATAAAGTTGGAGGTCCTGGGTTCTTGTCTGGTGGGAGGCATTGGCCGTGGCTAGTTACCACCCTACCGACAAAGACGTGTCAAGCGATTTAGCGTTCCGGCACGATGTCGCGAAAAAAAACAATTAGGAGTGTGGGCTTACCATACCCCTATCATGCTAGCCCGCTACCATCCTAGACTGTATCATCACTTACCACCATGTGAGATAGCCGTCAAGGGCTAACTAGTTATACACTTCAGAAAAAAAGAAGTCTTCCTTCCGAAACTTACGAGTGTGTAGAGTAAATACAAACAGACAGACAAAATGTTTGAAAGGTTCTCGTATTATACCTACACTTTAATGGAATGCATGATTTACTATTGTTTATAAATTGCGCAATTTTGTCTAACAGTTTTTAGCTAAGTCAGTTGTCAATGCTGTTAGTTCGACGACTTATAAAAATATATTTCTAAATAATATAATGTGTATTAACATGGTTATTCATCAATTTTTATGGCCTTTATGTAATTAATATTTTTATTGGTATGCTTTTTTTTTATATCACTACAAGTTAGCCCTTTGACGGCAATCTCACCTGATGGTAAGTGATGATGCAGTCTAAGATGGTAGCGGGCTAACCTGTAAGGGGTATGGTAAACCCATACTCCTATCGGTTTCCACACGACATCGTGCCGGAACGCTAAACCGCTTGGCGACACGTTTTTGTCGGTAGGGTGGTAACTAGTCACGGCCGAAGCCTCCCACCAGACCAGACTCGAGCCGGGAATCGAACCCAGGACCTCCAACTTTATAATCTGACAGCGCGCGCGCTGCGCCACGGAGGTTTATATATTACGCATTACATGTCTTTTTCTGAATTACGCCTGGAAGAAATCGCTATGCACCTAATTGTATACTTTACTTCAGTTGCTGTATTAAAGTGTTCCTTGTGTTTAAAGCAGTTAAAATATCGCATGCAGCTTTGCAGCCAGCATGGTGGACTATAGCCATACCCCTCTCATGTTGAGAGGAGACCCGTGCTCTGTAGTGAGCCAGCAATGGTTCAATCTTGATGATGATGATGATTATAGTCCACCACGCTGGCCATGTGTGTATTGGCAGACTTCATACATCTTTGGGAACATTATGGAGAACTCTAAGGAATGCAGGTTTCTTGACGATGTTTTCCTTCACCGTTGTAGCAAGTGATATTTTAATTGCTTCAAAACGCACATAACTCTGAAAAGTTAGAGGCGTGCCCTAGATCAAGCCCCCGACCATTAACAAACCTGTTATATTAACAAACCTACATTGCAATGCTATGAGTCGAGAATATCAGCTGGGGTAAACATATCTAGGGTTTCGTGGAAGGTGTATCAGTGTGAGCAATTCATATTAAATTATTTTAATATACATAATAAGCAATTTAAATATTACTTGTTTCAATCAAGTATATAATACATAAATAGTATATAAATGTAAAAATAAATAGAAAAATGTAATACAACTTCAGCATCAGATTTAGTACCAACGAGAGTTCCGTGGTGTAGTTAGAGAGATTGATTAGTTCCGGTACAGACGGTTCAGAACCTTAAGCAATCCGGTCAACCAAATCACGTGCCCCCAATCCAGGAATCCAATAAGTTTCTAGCAATGCTAATGCTTTATTCCAGTAAAACACTCACGTTGGATTGGAATGCTATTATAGTCAGGTACATTCCAACACTTGCGGCGGGATGAGAAGGTTGGATGGATTCATAATTTTTCTATCTAGATTGATACGACTCTCTCTCGAAACAAGAAATTTATATTTATCGTTTCATTAGTGATTGATGTACTGGCCATTGATGTTGTACTCGTCATTGATGTTAAACAGCTTCGGGGAGATCACATCTCCCTGTCGCACTCCTCGCTGTAGTTGTATCGGCTTCGTCGTCTGGTTCTGTGTATGGACTGACCTGGTGGCGTTTTCGTACAGACATTTCAACACTCGGATGTATCTTACTTATCGGGAAGGAGGGCGAGCAATATTATCAAAATGGCTCAGTATCCTCAAGTAACAGATAGTTGAGAGCCGACTGCTAATGTAAGAGCTATTTGAGGATCCAGATATTAGTTCATTTGGCTGTCCACGGTATACGAAGCAGCCTTCTTGAACACCACATCTCAGAGGGGTATCCTTTATCTATCATTTGCTCAGATCGTCCACGCCTCCGATCCATAGAGGAAGATTGACACCTAACGCTTTGACCAGTCTTCTTGGTGTTGTTGGAGGCCTTTCTGATTTGCCAGTTTTTTATAAGCTTGGTCAGGCGCCTTTAGATATCTAGATCTTCATGTGCTATTAACTTCCTCCCTTATCCGAAGTAAGTTTCGGTTCTCAACATTTGGCCCGTTCTATCATATATGTAAAAATGCATATAACTCCGAAAAGTTAAAGGTACCCTTAACTCGGTCGCCCAAAATTGATGGACAAGACTTACCCGCTTATTTGGAGTATATAGCAGTTATATATAGTTGACTTCTAATTACTCCTAATCCTTTTTATTTGCACAAGAGTCTGGCAGTGCTCTAGAGACAGTCAGGGCGTCCGATTTTCGCCATATTTAATTAAGAGTCATCATGATCAACCCATTACCGGCTCACTACAGAGCACGGGTCTCCTCTCAATATGAGAAGGGTTTGGCCATAGTCCACCACGCTGGCCATGTGCGGATTGGCAGACTTCACACGCCTTTGAGAACATTATGGAGAACTCTCAGGCGTGCAGGTTTCCTCACGATGTTTTCCTTCACCATTGAAGCAAGTGATACTTTAATTTTTAAAAACGCACATAACTCCGGAAAGTTAGAGGTGCGTGCTCGGATTCGAACCGCCGACCTCTGATTAGGAGGCTGACGTCCTAACCACTAGGCTATCACCGCTTAATTAAGAGTAATGGACGCAAATATTAATACAATTATAACGTATCTAAGGATTACACGGCCGCGGTATGAGCCGCACAAATCCGCACGCGAAGCTAAAGCGAATGAAATTGAAGCTCCCAGGGTTGGGCCACTTACCCGCATTATTTAAAGCGAGTCTAATTATGTTGAGCGCAGATGACGATAGCGCCGTCCTCTTCTTTGTCGGCTTAGCGCCCGCCGTGTTGACATCGCACGCTCCTCGCCACAGAGGGTAGGCATGCCTCCCGTAACACTTCATTAGAGTAAAAGACATTGTAAATATTAGCTGTAATTAATAGGACATGAACCGCTTGATAAAACGCAGTAGCTAACGGTTATGTATATGTATATATTTTTGAGAGTTACTTAAGTTATTCTCATATCCTGGTAATTTTGAGTTTTGTTCTTTTATAACGCTTTTTTTTCAGTAAGATACGAATAAGGTATGAAATGGACCAGGGAAGCGTTAACTAAATGGCAACTTTTAAATTCATAATTCTAGCTAGGAGGAAGGTTTCCATTTGGGAAACATTGCGAAAGACTCGTTGTTTGACATTAACTCAAAAAATACCGTACAAGTTATTAGAAGTTACAGCTAGTGACGAAATAATGGTTTCACATGAACCTTTGTAAGCAATTGTCAGAAGAATTAAAGCATAGACAACTTAGCCTTTGACGGCAATCTCACCTGGTAAGTGATGATGCAGTCTAGGATGGTAGCGGGCTAACCTGTTAGGGGAATGGTAAACACACTCCTAATTGGTTTCTACGCGACATCGTGCTGGAAGGCTATTTCGTTTGGCGATACGTCTTTCTCGGTAGGGTGGTAACTAGCCACGGCCGAAGCCTCCCACCAGACCAGACATGAAACCTAGGTCATCTAACTTTATAATACGGGACTTATGCATAGTATATATATATTAATTAAACGTAGGCCTTTATCTTCTTGGGTTGTAACTTGAACAGTTATGAAATATGATTGTGCAGTTATTTATTATTGGAAAGAGAAAGTGCCTACATAGATACCGAAATTTTAATGAAAAATGTATCCGATGTCTCGATGTTTCGGTGTCTCGCCTCCCGTATTCGCGTAGAATCAATCAAAACAACCATTACCGCGACGCGTCTCGGCAAATGTTTGCGTAGGCGATTGTGCGACCAATGATTTTGTGATGGCCCAAAGACATACACAGTACACATCTACCTGGTCGGGTCGATTCGTTTTGCGAATTAAAATAGGAAGCCAATATTCGCAAAACGGGAGTTTATATTTTTTTATTCAACTCCAGAACAATGAACTGGAGGGATTATTTAATTGATAGGATTATGGACGTTTTTACCAGTACCACTTATGACGATTATAGTTATCACCATGAAATAACTACTTTGTAAATTATTGACGCGTCAAAAGTGCCCTTTTAAGGACTATTTGAATAAAGATTATTTTGAATTTGAATTTGACGACCTCCGTGGCGCAGCGCGCTTGCTGTCACATTATAAGTTCCTGGCTCTAGTCTGGTCTGGTGGTAGGCTTCGGTCGTGTCTAGTTACCACCCTACCGACAAAGACGTGTCGCAAAGTAATTTAGCATTCCGGCACGACGTCGCGTAGAAACCAATTAGGAGAACGGGTGTACCATACCCCTAACAAGGTTAGCCTGCTACCATCTTAGACTGTTTAATTCCTTACCATCAGGTAAGGATGCCGTCAAATGCTAACTTGTATTGGGTAAAATAAAACACTAGTATAATATTTGTTAGGGCACAAAAGTAGTCGTTTTGGAATAACGAGAAATGCTAACTTCACTGTAAATTAATACGTATCTGCTTAGTTTAAAAAAAAATCTAAATTTCAAATTTGGCCGCAATTCCTTACAAGCACAAGTTTGAAATATAAAAATACGTAGTACGGAAACGGCGAGCCTAATCCAATAACATAAGATCCATTTTTATTTGACGTCATAGTTTTTCGATATTCGAAAGCGACTCTACGTTTGTAAGTGTGCGAATGTTATACTAAGGTTACTGGTATACCTAAGTACTTTATCTTATTCATTTCAGGGCCGAATTTTTTATTTGCAAATATTCCTGGAGAAAAGGATTTTTGACGTTCGACAAGTTATTTTTTAATATAAATTTGGACATTCACCAAATTAATATTTATTCGAACTCGGTTTGATATAGCTACGTCATTCTGTGGTTTCATTCTAAGTAGGCATGTCGAAGTACTTTTTTGATTCAGTAAAGGCAGGCAGGACACTTATGTATTCTCCATTTCTAACTTATCTTTCATTGTAAGGTTAATCTTTCAAAAATGGAGAAAAATACGTTAAATATAAATAACAATGACTAAAATTGAAACATATTTATTTATTTTTTAAGTGCATATTTCAAAGTAAAAGATCGTTTTTTTTAAAGATTTGAAGAAAAGTTAAAACAGGTAAGAAACAAAATAGGCTTGACAGAATATACTGATAAATGACGTAGTTTGCAGAAATAAAATAAACGTGAATATCAGCAATAAGGTATTAAGGTATCTACCGAATGTATATAACATGGTACATATTAATTTCAATGTATATAAGTATTAATCACCATCCCCCGCATGTTAATTCTAAATGTAAATACATATTACATAAAGTGAAGTGTTATCTGGACTTCCTTTTGTATGTATTTACTTTTTCAGAATGTTTGCGTTATTCATCCCCTCCAGTTACGCTATTCTTTTATTTAAATATATTCCAACACTTGTTAAAATGCTTAGAATTTTAGCTTAGACGAAAATACTACTTAAGCTATGTTAGACTTTCAATTATAATCAGTTAATTGTGCCTAATAATTAAACGAATTCAGACGAGCTTGGTATCAACCGGGACAATGTCACAATCAATCAATCAATAATAAGTTTTATTCATATAGTCTCTTAAAAGGCACTTTTGACGCGTCAATAATTTACATAGTAGTGATTAGATGGTGATAACTACATTTGTAAATTTAAAACTAAAGCTACGAGGGTTCCAAACGCGCCCTTTTTATTCACGCTGGGATATGCATTTTATATAAACTATGCACGCATTGAAACACATCCCAGAAATTTCCGTTGGTAATTTGTTATTAAATTGTATACAATTACCTTTATTTTCTGTAGTCTAGTAGCATTTCACGTGAGACAATGTATATCTCGGGGTATGTATATCAATGACAGCTACACCTTTATCGTTCATCTATTATTATTAATCTTTACGAAAATCCATAAGCAACGGTACATCACAAAATTATCCACAGTTACAATCTTTTGACTTATTATCGCTATTTCATTTTGGTAGCCGTTTTATATCTACCTGTATATCTTTTCGTACATCTATCTATGTACAAAATGAATTTGTATTACCGTCTGTATGTAGGTGTGTTTTAGTGCACTGTTTTTATGACCAGGTTTTGTCTGAACTGACTTTATAAATAATTAAAATTAGCGAGCTAGCCTTCGTCCAAATAGATTATAGGTGTTATAAATTTCCGTACTATACCTTAGCAACGTTTGAAAATGAAGATTATTATCTCATTCCAGTTCCCGTTCCCGTTTCATTTCCCATTCAATTTCGAGAAAATTAATAATTTAGCCATTTCAAGATTTCATCTAAATTGGTTTAGTAGGGAAGCATTCAATCATACAAACATACAAGTATATATGTAAGTACATACACACTTTCGCATTAGTAATATTAGTGTGTTTATATACTACGGTACAGCTTTAAATGTCGAATCTATGTATGAGTTTTATAAATATGTACGTTTTTGTGATACATTCGTGAAATAAAAATGGGTCTTAAAACTATTTTACGTAACGGAACTTGCATGGGGACGATGTCAGCAACCGCTTCTCGATTTATATACTCTACCTATGTTACTGCGTAAGTTTTGTCAAAATCGGTTAAGCGGTTTCATTAACGAGTGACATTTTTATAACTTTTCGATGTTCTGCTGTCGTTTTAATAATGATAAACTTAATGAAAGCCAGTCAGTTATTTTAAAACGCAAACCGTCACTTCCACGTTATTAATTCACACTTCAAATTATAAATGCGAAAGTAATTCTTGTGGTTTGCTACATATATATCGCGTAGTCACTGAATTGATTTCCATGAAAGGCAAATGAGAGAAATTTGTTTCGTTTTGTACATTTCTGTACAAGTGAGAAATCAAAATTAAGTTACATTAAATTTTCTTAATAACCATAAATTCGCTGAATATATATTTAATCTGATAAATTAAGTATGTGAGTGTTTTTATTTGAAGTTAGTTTAAAGGTTACACATTAAATAATTCACAGGCATCCCGGCTTTAAAACGTACCCGCAAACGGTAAAATAATCTCTCACTTAACAATATTTTAATAGTATGTAATTATTAGCAAATCGATTTATTAAACTTTAGACAATTATAATTAACAACTAAAACAATGTAACTGTAGGATAAACACTTAAAACTTAAAATAAACCTTAAATTGAACCTAAAACTAAAAATCTTAAAAAAAAAAAAAGAAAATTATATGTATACAATATTATAACAATCAAGTAACCACACGATATAAAAGCAAGATACATGTGAATAGTAAGTATGTTCTTACTAACTTCGAATTTAATTCGCATTTTTTTTTTGCAAATCTGTAAAAAAAAATATTTTTTTTTCTGAGATATATCATGATATTTCTTATCTTATAAAAAAATCCTTATTTTACCAGATTAGAAAAAAAAACGTTAATTACGTTTAATAACCACATTTAGTTATTATTAACAAACTTGCTGTTTTATTATGGTAGATTATGGTTCAATGGGAAACCAAAGCCAATTGTATAAAGAATATTCTGATGTTCGGTTAGTTTCGGTCAGTTCGGTTTTGCTTCGGTAGTGCATAGGTAATAGTTTTATTATTTTTAATAACTATTAGGGAAAGGTCCCCGGTTGGTTTACCTAGATGAAAAGTGTTCTTTGTCTGTCAGTAGGTTTCAGACTATCTATATGCCAAAGGAGAATATTATTTTCGAAGCCAACGGTTTCGGTTTTTTGATAAACGAACCGAGATCGCGGTGTAAGCCTAGTTGTATTGCTGTGTATGTGAAAGTCTAGCCACTCAGTTGCAATTTATTTTAATGCTACAAAGGACCAAGCTCATGATATAACGTTTAAATCGGAGCATACATTTTATATACACGTCTGACGCGATGGCCTGGCGTTCGGTGTTTGAGCCTTCATACAAAATGTATGGGTTCAGTTCGCCTCGGACGCATGAAGAATTCACGGCTTGGAATATCTGGTCAGGTATAGCTGAATTTGGATTTTTTGTGTGCCAAGGTGTGTGTGAGGTTAAACAGTTTTTATGGTTAACCTCACACACACCTTGGCTGCGTTAAGAAGCAAGCATTTTTAAATAAACGGCTTAATTTCTTAAAATATTTTTGTATGTAATATCCTTATCCAATATCCGCATATCTCACTCTGTTAATTTGATATTATTACAGTGTATATCTTAAAGATTAATTTAATAAGCAACTTATTTTTTAGGAATTTAAAATCTCCTGATCATGCTCAAAAAATGAGCGTATATATTAGATATATTTAGAGGATTCTTATTCTTATAATACAATAATTAAATAATTATTACTAATCACTAATGAATCACCATTGTATGTTGTAAAGCATATTAAAAATAATTTTGTCCATTTCTAAGAAAATTGTTTAATTAACGTTCATATTTTTTGTTAATATTATATTAATATAATAGTTTTTTTTATACACTACAAGTTAGCCTTTGATGGTTATCTCATCTGGTGATAAGTGATGATGCTGTCTAGGATGGTAGCGGGTTAACCTGTCTAGAAGCTAATTAGGAGTGTGGGTTTACCACGCTCCTAATTAGTTTCTACGCGACGGCGTGCCGGAACGCTAAATCGCTTGGCACGTCTTTGTCGGTTTGTGTGGAAACCTCCCACCAGACCAGACTCGAGCCGGGAATCGAACCCAGGACCTCCAACTTTATAATATGACAGCGCACGCACTTCGCCACGGAGGTCGTTTTTATCAATTGTTACACATACGAAAACATTACAAATGCATCAAAGTGTTTCGCAAGAGAAGAAATGCTCAAATAACATGTATGAAGTCAGAGGCACGGATTAGTGTTTCAAATAGATCTGTGCGGGATACAATCGTGCGTCCGGACGACAAATCAGATTTTTCCAAATCGCTACAATAGATCGGGAGGGGGTATTTTTAGTATCGGGTCGCCGCGCCGTCGCCGTCTGCCTGACGTTAACAAATTACGAGAACTGTCAACTATCTAAAACAATATACCTCGGGTATACCGGTTGCCGTTTAACTCACTTATCTCCGGAGTTTTCGTTTGTTAGATAAAATGCTGTATTACTTAAATGTCATTATGCTTAGTATACACACAGAGATAATATTTCACGGGGGCCGTTGATATCTTACTGCTTAAGACGTACGAATATCTGTGTTCGTTTGTAAACTTACTAAGCATGGCCAAACCGCTGCGTCCAACCAGCGTCCTTAGCGTCCCGAGTGCGACCAATCACAACACGAGCCCGTTTTATGCAGAGGCGTGTGATTGGTCCAACGCAGGACTCGAACGCAAACGCTGCTATAGACGCTGGTTCGACGCCACGGTGCGGTTTTCGCTTAAGATGATAAACGTGAAAAGAAATGATTCATAGTTTATAGAATAGATCTGATGAAGTCCTTCAGAAATATGGCGCCGTAGTGCGTGTTATGGTCTATTTAGAGGTCCCGTTTTCGATCACTTAGTTAACACCCAGAATGTTAATAGTTTAAGTGTAAATGATAATCCGTTAATACAGAAGTTTGCAAATAGTTTATTTTTGCGGTAACCGCGTAAACTTGTGTCTTTCTTTGGTTAAAATTAATGAAATATTGTGATTGCTGAAACTGCCCGGCGGCTTCATTATCGCTGGGGTTCTCGTTGGCTTCCAAAATCGCCGGGCGATTACAGACACGTCACACGAGGCTTTACATGATAATATCCCGCATACCATAAAATTAAGTCGGATTGGCCTTTTATTGTGTAGACTTCTTTAACGGACAGAGTATATTAAAATTTGCTACGAAACGTCACGAAATGGGCATTATGGCATTATGGCAGTATGGGCAATAGTGTGCAAATAGAACACTTTTTTTTCTCTTTGTATGGCTTTACACAGATTAGCCAATGTCAAGTTTATAGCAATGTAGAATTGAAGTTAGGGAAAAATTGCGGGAAACTTCGCACTCGGCGGACGCGGCTCCCTCAAACCTTTCCCAAATTAATACATGTTAACCATTTAAAAAGCTAGCCACTACACAAACGACACCAAAACTGTGATGTCCACGGTAAAACCAACACCAGTTCTTTTCAAAATTAGCCAACAAACATTAATTCAAGAAAAGCGTGAAAAAACCGCGCCCGCCATAAACGAAGTCTCCCGGCTTTCTCCAGAACACTATTTACGTGCGGTGTTTGCCTGTAAGTGGCTAAGCATTATTGTGCTGTACCTCAGTGCAAGGAACTGAATCTTGTAATGTGAAATGTTTTGGCGGTTGGCGAACCAAATAATTAAAAAAAAAAAGGTAATTGTTTTCGGGATGCATTGTGTCATCTCCGGAGTCAGTGGAGTATCGTTGGAGCTTGGTATCAACGGCGGGAGTGGGTATAGCGGGTACTGGGGCTCGAATCTCGGCTCGCGGCTCGATTTGTAAGCTTATCTGTAGTTAGTACGAGGTCGAGGGTCAGCTGTCAGCTCGGAGGTATTTCCACTATTGCGGAGTACTTGTGTCCGATTGTTGTCGCTGATCGCTGGTCCTTGAGCTTAGATTCTCAATAAATAAACCGTAGGTTGATTTATTGGCCGGCGTGCGCATGATTGTCTCGGAGAACGCTGTCCTTCCATTTTATTATTTATTTATACATCGCCGACAAACGAGCAGACCGGTTACCTGATGTTAAGTGATTACCGCCGCCCTTAGACATCCGCGCCGCCAGAGGACGCTGAAGGCATCCTCTGAATCAGTGTGTATGCATCATACCGAAATGCTAGATCATTGATGCGCTAGCCAGTAATGCTTTAGCTAGCCGCGGAAGAAGTCTCCTAGACTAGACTCGAACCGTTAATTTGACCCAGGACCTGCCTATGCCCAGGAAGCGGAATTTTACAAAATTGTAATAACCTGTCTTTTTATTTATTTATTGGTGAAGCTATCTGTATTTTATCCATAAAAGATCAAAACAAACTCTCAAACTGAAAAAAAAAACACAGCGTGGCTCGTCAAATGACTGATAGTTGATTTCCACGATCTTCCCGCATCAGAACCACACTTGGCGTGGATCTTCGAGAGTATACCAATTTAAAATTGGTCCACAATTATTTATTTACTGTGATTACATCTTCCGTAGGTGAAAAGTAAGCAAACATATGGAATAATTGCAAGAATGCAATAGGTGTACGTTTTCAGGTGAAATAACATTTGCGAATGCTCATAAATAAAACAGAATTATGCGAGCTTTAGTATGACGTGTTTCTGCACTCAAAACCACACTACTGCTAATAGATAAAGATCCTAATAAAGTCTGCTTTATTGGAGAGAAGCAGTCATCATCATCATCATCATCATGAACGAGCCATTACCGGCTCACTACAGAGCACGGGTCTCCTCGCAATATGAGAAGGGTTTGGCCATAGTCCACCACGCCAGCCATGTGCGGATTGGCAGACTTCACACGCCATTGAGAATATTATGGAAAACTCTCAGGCGTGCAGGTTTATGAAATAAAAATGTTTATAACTATTTTTAGATATTTATTTCTTAAAAAATAAAAGGTCTTGTGTCACAATTTTAGCACATTTGGGGCTCCATCATTTATCGGTTCGCATTGGTCTGAAATAAGGCAGATTTAAATACAGCTGAACAATTGTAGAGATATAAATAGACCTTATAAGAAATAACACGCGGGCATAGCCGAGGGTATCATCTAGTCGTGAATAAATACCTAAATTGTTAATAGGTGCAATTATCAAATGATTCGGTATGTAGATGCTATCACCGAAGATCTTAATCTTTGTAATTAATAGAAAAACACGGATCACACAAAAAGCAAAGTTATGTAAAAAGAAAGTAAAATCTGTTAACGCTCTGGTAATCGTATACAAAGATCTTAAAACATTATGTAGGTATAATACGCACCTAATTAACCGACATTCGTGTAAATGTATAAATGGTAAATTTTAATAACACCTGCTCTTAAGGGTCGCAGTACTCATTATTGGTTTAATGTACATATTTTTTTTAATGATTTTAGAAATTTACATGAACAACTCAAAATAAACATAATCCACGTCTAAATTACCTTAAAGCTATATTATAGTATAAATATGCATGTACAGAAATTTTATGGGCATATATTATGGTGCCTAAAACACTCATGCTTTATATAATTAAAGACGGATTATTTGCGACACTTAAGCATTCGAGTCGACAGATACCACCACTTTTTGGGAGATTTTGATTTCTTTATCAATGATAATCTTTATTCAAATAGTCTTTTAGAAGGCACTTTTGACGCGTCAAGAATTTACATAGGAGTGATTTGACGGTGGTAACTACATTCGTAAAATTAAAACTAAAGCTATGGGGGTTCCAAACGCGCTGTGGTTTAAGAAGAAGCCAACAACTTAGCCAGGTAAATTATCTTTTTGTTATTACCATCTCACATGCCACTTAAAATTACAACTAATAACTATCTTATTAGAGCAATATTTCATGCTTGTTTATCATTTGCATAATCCTTTATACTATATTAGGACTTTTCTACAAGCTTACGTTCTATATAAACTTTGAACTTATTGAGAGAAGATTATATAAGAGAAATTTTGTATAATTTGCTATATTTCGCCGACAACCGGGAGATTTGTATAATATAACACCACACAAAATCTTCCACTAGAACCTCTACTTACTTACGTAATACTAGTACTTTACTTTTCGCGCTTGTGAAGTCAACATCTCCTGAGGATGATCCGGTGTCGGGTCGAAACGTGCGTAGAGGTTCTAGTGGATGATTTTGTGTGGTGTTATATTATACAAATCCCCCGGTTGTCGGCGGAATATAGCAAATTATACTTGCTGTTTATTGTTTATCATGGACTTCCGCAAAGTAACGCCTGCTTCTATTCATTATTTAACGAATATAGTTATCACCATCACCTCACGAATTGAAATATCGAAAAATTATATGAACACTTCGTAGATACCTGTAATAGGTTTTTAATGTATAAATTAAACTATTTCCATTTGATTTCTGAATCCAGTTTCGAACCATAACGCGTGGGGTTCTTTTTACATGGGAAGAAGGAACTATCAGGTATTCAGGTTTTCTCACTTTGTCTTCCTTCGCCGTTATATAGAGTGCGTGAGGTGCGACTGGAGATCGAACTCAGGTCCCCGAGAGTGAGGTCGAAGTCTTAACTATCACCACTAGATAGTACTGTTACCACTAGACTTTCACTGGTAAGTGCGCCGAAGCTTATTTAAACTTCATGGTGGTATGTTTTTCTCAGTCAGTCAGTTTTGTCAGCGGTAGCCATAATTTCAGTTCCTGCTTTGGGCTAAAGTCTAATCTACATGATATTTTTGAATTTGAAGTTTCTACATTCCGCATTTCAGAACGTAGTATGACAGATCGATAAAATGCTGATATATATATATATATATATGTCGCAGCCGGAAAAGAGTTCGTACACTAAATGAAACGCAAGCGCGCCAGCTTGCGGCTAGCAAGCGTAAAGAGTTTTGGCGTGCTTCGACAGAGTCGTCAACGAATAAAAAAAAGAAAAAAAAAAAAGGAGACGTTGTCACGGAACTGTCCCACGTTTCTCTTAGTGGTTATTATCTTAATTAATATCGTTCTGCTTTTACGATATTAGTTAAATTCAGTGTTTGAACAAATCGAGTCAAATCTAAAGGTGTTCTTATTGCACGATACCTGCAAATTGCCCACACGATGTCGGACGGATCAAGTCAAAATCCGCCCGATCCTACATCAGAAGTGGTATCGCATCGTGCAAATAAGAACCACACCGAAAACAATGAAACTCAGGGGCAGTTACTCTTTGAATCCCAAACCCAGCAAATGCGGGAATTGATACAAACTTTGAAGACAACGAGTAATAACAAAATAGTTTTACCGGAATTCAACCCCGACAAGCGCGATTGTGATGCGCGATTGTGGTGCGCAACCGCTGACTTGTGTTTGGACGGGAATGCAGTGAATGGCGGCCAGCTTATTGTGATGATCAGCAAGGCGTTAAGAGGTTCGGCATCAACGTGGTTAGCACAGATAACCTATCCAGGTATGACTTGGGACCAATTTAAAGAATTATTTACGGCTAGATTCGTCAACGTGGAAACCTCTGCGGCTACCCTGATTAATTTGAATAACGAAAAGCCAAAAGAAAATGAGACCTATGCCGCCTACGCCAGTCGTCTTGTGACGTCATTACTTATCCGATGGAAAAACGCGAGCATTGAGCAAATTGCAGTATCGATGGTTGTCGCTCAGTTGGCACAATTGGATACTCGCCTACAGCGACTTGCTTTCACAACCAAAATTACAACGCGTCACCAGCTGCAACAAGAGCTTCAGGCTTTTTCCTACTTGAAGCGAAATGCCTATGGATACCCGGACAGACGACAAAAATAATGAACGCCCTAAATTTTCATCGCAGTCACTGATCAAGTGCCATGCGTTCGGTAAGATCGGGCACAAACAAGCGGATTGCCGTACGAGGAAGACCGAAGCAAGGAAATCAACTCCTGTGCCAACTTCAACGAGTGCTGGTCAACGCCGGCAACTCAATGGTAGCTCTGTGGTCTGTGGAGGGCCACATCGCCAGCCGCTGCACAGCCAGCGGACCCAGTGTCACAATCCCGTTGGAGAAACGGGTTGACCTGTGTGAGGTAAAGTCCCCATTGGGAGTGCTTTGGTAAGTGTTTCAAATTTGACTTTGACTCAGGAGCTGAGTGTTCAATAGTGAAAGAGACTGTTGCGTGTAAATTGAGAGGCAAACGAGTTAATAATTTGATTTCATTAGTTGGTATTGGTAAAAAACAAAATGTACACGGTACTTTGCAAATCAAGGTAAAACTTAATAACTTCGCGACTGAAATCTTATTCCTTATTCTTATTTACGTAGTGACATTTTGATTGGCCGTGAAATATTAAATAATGGGTTTTGTGTTAGTTTGACTGCAACGAAACTTACTTTGGCGAGAGATAAAAATGTAAACGCGAGTAACACGACGAATGTTGGTGTGTCTTCTTATAATTTTGATCGTATGGACACTGATATTTCAACCGACAGGCTAAGTGAGTTAATGAATATTTTAGAACTGTATTCTGAATATTTCATTAACGGTTTTTCAACTACTCACTTTAATACTGGAGAGTTAGCGATTAGGCTGATAGACCCCAGTCGAACAGTACAAAGACGACCTTACAGGTTGTCTCCGGATGAACGTCAAATTATGCGGGATAGGGTTAATGAATGATTGCAAGCAAAAATAATTCGGCCTAGTAACTCGCCTTTTGCTAGCCCTGCCATTTTAGTGGAAAAATCTGACGGATGCCCTTTAGTCTCCGTAACGCAATCTGTGTTTTCCAGCGCGCAATCATTAATGCTCTCGGTGACCTCGCTAATCAAAACGTGGTAGTATACGTCGATGATATTTTAGTTGTATCAGACTCAATTTCCCAAGGTATAAAGAAGCTGCACATTGTGCTCGATAAGCTCTCAAAAGCTGGGTTCTCGCTGAACCTGAAAAAGACTTCTTTCCTCAAGACGCGAGTAGAATTTTTAGGGTATGAGGTAGAAGCATGTGAGGTTAATCTTAATAAGCGTAAAATAGAAGCTCTATCGTCATTACCTTCACCCCAAACTATTACGCAGGTACAATTTGTAGGTTTGGCTTCTTACTTTCGCCAGTTCGTGCCAAACTTATCGCGCCTCATGGGTCCGATCTATAAGTTCACCTCAGTTAAGTGTCTATTTGAATGGACGCCCAAATGCGAGGAAGTGCGACGAAAGGTAATCGACATATTGACTAATGAGCCAGTGCTTATGATTTTTGACCCTTTGCATCCGGCTGAACTTCATACGAACGCCAGTGCAAAAGGCTATGGAGCAATATTATTTCAAATTGTAGCAGGCAAGCGTCGACCAGTGGCTTATTTTAGCAAATGTACGACGCCGGCTGAGTCAAGATACCACTCATATGAATTGGAAACGCTCATCGCTGTCAATTCAGTAAGGTATTTTAGGCAGTACCTACATGGTAGGAAGTTTACATTTGTAACCGACTGTAACTAGCTAAAGTTATCACGCAATAATATCGACTTGAAGCCGCGAGTTCATCAGTGAATTCATTTTCATTGAAAATGAAGAACGCAATCATAAATCAAACAAAACTAGATGCTAAATTTAGAGGTCCGTTTCAAATCTTAGAAGTCATAGATGGAGACCGATATGTGCTGAAGTCAATGATTAATAAGCGCGCAAGTACGCGCATGATCGAATTAGGAAGATGCCTGAGGGCCAAGTACCTATTGAGATTATAGATAAAGACGAGATAGATGAAGAAGAAGAATCTTCTTAATTGAATGCACAGGTTCACGATTTGTTGGGTCGGAGACTGTACCAGAATGCTGTAGCCGTAGCCTAGTAGAAATCGGTGTCTGCTCTTTGAGTAGTCCGTGGGTAAGCGGTAGGCGGTAGTTCTGGGTAGTACAGTCGGATCTTGCCTTGTAGCGAAGATCATAGAGTCGATGGTAGACTCTGGTTTCCCGTGGGGAAGGGCTTAGCAAATGTGATTGCTAGAGCTATGTGTGGACCGCGAATGTGTAACCTGGTGCTTGATCAAATTTTTTGATTGTTTTTAGGAGGATTTGTGTTATTTTTGATTAACGAAGCTCAATGGTACATGGACTCAGTAATCTTTGGAGTTTTTGTAAAAATTTGCCTAGCTAAAGTGAAAGAAACATTGTTGATAGATTTTAATTCAAGTTTTGGTTGATATTTGATTTTCAATTTAGAGGGTAAGCAGTAAAGATTTTGTTTGTGATGGTGATTAAATTTATTAACTAATTGTTGTTAGTAAAAATAAGCAAACTAAAGACCATACTTTTATTTCCGAAGCGTGGTAAACGTAGTTAGAAATAGGATGGGCCGAACGATAACGGCGCTGGTGTGTGTGTGTTTTTTTTTATCACCATCTATTTCAGATTAACACACGAGGGCGTGTGTCATGCAGGATGGCAGTGTCGCAGCCGGAAAAGAGTTCGTACACTAAATGAAACGCAAGCGCGCCAGCTTGCGGCTAGCAAGCGTAAAGAGTTTTGGCGTGCTTCGACAGAGTCGTCAACGAATAAAAAAAAGAAAAAAAAAAAGGAGACGTTGTCACGGAACTGTCCCACGTTTCTCTTAGTGGTTATTATCTTAATTAATATCGTTCTGCTTTTACGATATTAGTTAAATTCAGTGTTTGAACAAATCGAGTCAAATCTAAAGGTGTTCTTATTGCACGATACCTGCAAATTGCCCACACGATGTCGGACGGATCAAGTCAAAATCCGCCCGATCCTACATATATATATATATATATATATATATATATATATATATATATATATATATATATATATTTATATATATATATATTAAACAGCTGATAATCCAGGGTAGATAGATAATCCAGAACAGAGATTATATCTCTTTCTCAAATTTCAGTCCGATTGTTTCGGTAGTTTCTGTAGTTAGTTATTCTTCTATAGTTTACAACAGAAGTCTTATTACTTTGTCTAATATTTATTACACTACCATCATGCACCTGTTTTCCGAACTAGTTAACACTGTATCTCGGGCCACCAACTCTATTAGTGATAATATTAGTGAGGATTTCAATATTTTTTTGCTGGAGGCACGTGACGATGCGGTCTAAGATGGTAGCGCGCTATCACAGTATGGCTAGGTACTCTGTCGAGCTAATTTGATAAAATGAGCATAAGCGCTGGGCTTTCAAGAAGCCATAGATTTTTAAACGTATCTGATGTTTACCGTTGTGCGGCTTCGTTAAAGCCCATAGAGAATTCCATGCCTTTGTCGGGTGTGAGGAAGCCACAAATGCGTCTTTGACATAGGTTTTATCTATTAGGCTCAAATCTGCAACACCTCCGGTGTTCATTCTACCGGCTTTTCCACCGGCTTGCGTGTGAATAATTATAGCTAATTTTTTATTCCATTACAAAATTGCAAGCTCAGCTCTTAAGTGATAATCCTGTATAGGTATGACGGGCTAATCTGTTAAGGGTGTGGCGTCTTGGATCCGATCCTTATTCAGCCGCATCGTACCGAAACGCAAAACAGCATTGCGGTACGTCTCTGTCGCTAGAATGGTGGCTAGTTACAACCGAAATGTCCCGTTAATTTAGTTAAATAATGGGAAGTTGTTGTTATTGTTTTTTAAATTAAAATTTTAAAATTCAAATAGTCCTTTAAAAGGCACTTTTGACGCGTCAATTTACATAGTAGTATTTGATGGTGATAACTACATTCGTAAACTTAACACTAAAGCTATGAGGGTTCTAAACGCGCCCTGGTCTAAAAACAAGCCCACAACAAACTTAGCCTTAACTTTTTGTTATCACCATCTCACATATATAATAAATTATAGTACCTATGGAACAGTTCACACCCAAGCTTTTTTATCGTTTATATAATCCTTAAAATCGTAATATGATTTTTCTGTAAGCTTTCGTTTAATAACTTTGAACTTATGGATAGGCGTCTCCAAGTTATCAACAGGCAATTTATTATAAAATAAAAAACAATTTCCTTTGAATGGGTTACAAATTTAAAAAGTACTACAAGTTTACTTTTACTTCTAATGTTCAGTGCATTACAGTCCATTTTTTTCATGAATTTATCAATATTTAATGAATTTTAATATCTGGGAATAGCAATAGTATATGACACAAGAAGGATTGTTAAGAATAATTATGAAACACAAACGTCATCATAATTAAAATAACACTGTTTCAGCGCCTTGTTAGACAGCCGGAGCACATTTAAGTTAAAATTTTACATGGGATATCGACCTCCATCTGGATAATGTAATGAAGATATTGCTTATTGCGCCTGCCCAGCAGGGGACCCTACCAATGTCCCCTACTGGGCAATTGTCTCTTCTCTCATAGGTGAAAAGGTTTTAGAAGTTTATTACCATTTTAGTGTTACACACACACACCACACACACACACACACACACACACACACACACACACACACACACACACACACACAAAGCTCTACAGCAGCTGAAGGTCAAGCTAATTTCTCCAGCAGAGAAACAAATTAACTAACTCAGACTTCCCAAATCCATGTGTCTGTCTTATTAATCAACTGGCCTATATGTCTTCTTCAGCTTCTGCTACCTTTCAAATTGCTCTCCGTGAACTTATCGAGGGCTTTCTTAGGCATCTTCAGCAATTAAATATACATAAGGAATGTGGTGCGATGCAGTATCTTGCTACTATTATAAATATACCACTATAAATTCTGAAGCTGTGATAGCCTAGTGGTCAGAGCGTGAGCCTCTTAATCAGAGGTCAGCGGTTCGAATCCGGGCACGCACCTCTAAATTTTCGGATTTATGTGCGTTTTTAAAACAATTAAAATATCACTGGCTTCAATGGTAAAGGAAAACATCGTGAGGAAACCTGCACGCCTGATGATCTCAAAGGCGTGTGAAGTCTGCCACTCCGCACATGGCCAGCGTGGACTATGGCCAAACCCTTCTCATATTGAGAGGAGACCCGTGCTCTGTAGTGAGTCAGTAATGGGTTGATCATGATGATGACTACAAATTCAGAAGATTGGATTGTTGGAAGTTTCTTCTCAATAACGCCAGAACGGCTGAACGGATGTTAGTACAAATCCGCACAAAGACAGATTACAGTTAAATTAAAATATTATGTTATAATTCTTTAAAAAAAATGTATATGTGGATCTATAAAATATTGTGTATGTAATTTCTTTTGGCTTTTATATGTATTTATGTTGCAAAGAACAATAGATTTGTTTAATGACAATTTGGAATAGCACATTATGGATATATATAGAGGTAGTTTAGTTTAATTAAGTAATCACGAATACATTTTTTTATATTCAGACAAAATATTACTTACATAGAACTGGTTCTTCGTACCCTTCAGCCTCATGAACGTGTCTGTTGAGTACAACACAATTGTTTTAAACAATTGATTAAATCTTTATTACAAGAATAAAATCGATCGCTTTTAGTGATATCGAATACCTTTTGCTTCTATGTGTATATTTTTTCTTATTTTTATTACTGTTCCATTTTATGCAATAAAGATGTTTATATAAATAAATAAATAAAGCCCATAAATTATCAAGCTCGCAATTCAAATACAAATTCAAAGTAATCTTTATTCAAATAGAAGGACTATTTGGCAAAAAAAAAGGCACTTTTGACGCGTCAATAATTTACATAGTAGTTATTTCATGGTGATTACTATATTCGTAAACTTAAAACTAAAGCTATGAGGGTTCCAAACGCGCCCCGGTCTAAGAAGAAGCCCACAACAAACTTAGCCGGGTTTTTTTTTCGTTATCACCATCTCACATAATGAATAATAAATTATAGTACCTATGGAGATAGAGCAATTCACACCCAAGCTTTTTTAACGTTTATATAATTCTTAATATCGTAATATGATTTTTCTACAAGCTTTCGTTTTGTAAAAACTTTGAACTTATTGATAGACATCTCCAAGATATCAATAGGTAATTTATTATAAAATAAAATACAATTTCCTTTGAATGAGTTACTAATTTTGTGCAGCCTACTAAACGGTACTACAAGTTTACTTTTACTTCTGATGTCCAGTGGATTACAGTCCCTTTTTTTCTTGAATTTATCAATATTACAAATAATAAAGCAGAAGAGTATAAATAAAAAGGATGAAAGCTTGTAACTCGTGATGGAAACTCATGAGAGGATGTACCCGGCGCAAGTAGCGTGGAACGTGGTGGTACGTATTACCTGTAAGTAATTTTGACGCGTTCCTAAAACAACATCACGTAACAATCAAAAGAATAATTAAATGCTCCGAACACATGATATACCTAAATCGCCTGACGTCAAAGACCTTACCCGAAGGGCAGAGCGGATATACCCACAGCAATTTCTGTACGAAACTTGAAGCAAACACGAAATGTAAAATGCATTGTATTTGGACGATTCATAATGTAAAATCAAAGAAGTATACATTTTTTAATATATGTAATTAGTCTTAAAAAAATATATATGACAGTACTAGATATGACATTTAGATAATTATATCAGTGTGTTCTATTGTTGTACGCCAGAAATGATGTATTCGCAACGAATAAATAAATGAAATGAAATGTTAAATTTTAACATTTAATCTCCTCTCAATATGAGAAGATTTTGGTCATAGTCCACCACGCTGGCCATGTGCGGATTGGAAGATTTCACACGCCTTTGAAAACATTATGGAGAACTCTCAGGCATGCAGGTTTCCTTACGATGTTTTCCTTCACCGTTGAACAAAGTGATATTTTAATTGCTTAAAAACGTACAACGGAAATAACTCCGAAAAGTTAGAGGTGCGTACCCGGGTTCGAAGCCCCGATGTCTGTTTAGGAGACGGACGTCCTAACCACTAGGCTATCACAGCTTCAAAAACATTACGTATACAAATTAAAATAGAAAAATGAAAATGAACCCAGTTACAAAATAACTGTTAAATGTAAACGCATAGGATTATATGCAAGTTAAAAATACACTAAGAAAGAATCAATAATCATAAGTACAATTAATGTTTCTGTTTTAACAAAAGAACAAGCAGCATAAAGCCACTGGAGATATGTCAGTCAAGCTCTAATTTGTCACGGATGAAGAATTCATTATCATTCTTTAGTTCTAGGTATGCTTTTCATAAATTTTGGATTTTTTGTGTGGCTTAAAAACTAGAGGGTAAGGTGAAGGTTCTATTGCTTGACAGGTAGGACATCTGCGACGCTCGAATATCTTCGTGCGGTCATAAAAATGCGGGAGGAAGCGGCCCGCTTGTAACGACAACTCATATCCAAGTTTAATGTATTCCTACATAGTCTAAACAATACGAGCATTATTAAAATGCGTATTAAAACATATCTCGAAACCGTAGGTCGTTGACTCGCCTACAACGCGGTGTGGGAGCGTGAACGGTTCCCGAGCATATTTTTTAACATTTCCCTCGTACAGACCATTGATATATAATACAAATTTTCAAGGCCAAAGATACTCCGTTATCCTAGAAAGATTGAAAATCGAACCGCCGACCTCTGATTAAGAGGCTGACGCCGTTACCACTAGGCTATCATATGTAGGTATAACCAATGCGGCAGGTGAAATAAATGACTCCACAAACACACTTTTACATAACTAGATCTCGATTGCTAAATAGTACTGTTCTTGCAGAATTCTCGGAGCGAATAAGACAGTCAAAATAACATTTTTCGTTATATAATTGCAGCCTTGTTTAGCGCCGGGAGCATTCAATCTTAAACGTCATCCGAGAATAATTTGTGACGTCAATCACAGTTTACAATAGATTGTGGAGTTGTCGACAATCTGATAACAAAAGAAGCGATGGTCACACGTTTCCACAACGACACTGCACGGTTAGTGGACGAGTCTTGCCATTTAACTTTTGATATCTTTACCTGAAGTGGTGATAGTCTAGTGGTTAGGGCGTCAGCCTCCTAATCAGAGGTCGGCGGTTCGAATCCGGGCACGCACCTGAAACTTTTCGGAGTTATGTGCGTTTTTACACAATTAAAATGTCACTTGCTTCAACGGTGAGGAAAAACATCGTGAGGAAACCTGCACACCTGAGAGTTCTTTATAAAGTTTTCAATGGCGTGTGAAGTCTGCCAGTCCGCACATGGCCAGCGTGGTGGACTATGGCCAAACCCTTCTCATATTGAGAGGAGACCCGTGCTCTGTGTAGTGAGCCGGTAATGGGTTGATCATGATGATGATCTTTACCTTTGTCGGCTAAGTTTGTTGTGGGCTTCATCTTAACCCTGTTAGCTTTAGTTTTAAGTGAGTGTAATTACCACGATCACTTCACGAATAGAAGTAATGAAAATGTGATATATATGAACGATTTATAGATGAATGTACTCGTAATATGTTTACATGAATAAATATATTTTGATTTTATTTAACTTGTGGTGGTGGCGGAGGATTTATGTCATTGCTTCTAGTCACAGTTCCGCTATACTATTTACTCTTTTAAATATAAGCTTTACTTTAGGCTAGGAAAAAAATATGGCTCTCACAAAGTTTGCTCAAATCTTGGGTCCTGTATATCAATGGTGCGATCGCAACAAAGGCATTTAGAAATTTTCGACAGCGGTTTTTAACACTTAAATAATGTTTAAGCAAATGACTATGCGAATACGGTATTTTGCGCTACAGTATAGAAGTGTATAGACCACAGGTATTTAGGAACGCAAGGAATTGTCGTTTTCGCGGACACGCTTTTTTTATCCACTGCAAGTTAACCCTTGACGGCTATCTTATCGTAGTAAGTGATGATGCTGTCTAAGATGGTAGCGGGCTAATCTGTTAGGAGTATAGTAAACCCACGTCTTTGTCGGAAGGGTGGTAAGTAGCCACGGCCGAAGTCCATATTCGAGCCGGGAATCGAACCCAGGATCTCCAACTTTATAATGCGACAGTGCACGTGAAATGAATGATGCCGGTTTAACGGACGTTAATCTAGGAAATAAAAGGGGTGAAATGGGGTTATATGTGACTTTAGTTTTTTAAAGATATAGGTCATTAAAATATAAAAAAAATAACGTTTCCTTTTAAATACCCGTAGACTTTAAAAAATGACCCACACGGATGAATTATTTTACTGGGTAAAGTTTCTTTTTTTTTACGTTGGAGATATCAAAACCAGGTAATAATATAAATTAAATATTTTATTATAAACTATAAGTAACTAGCAAACCGACTGAACGAAAAATAAATCAAAATAATTACTTTGAAGCGAATAAATATCTATTAATTGCGGATAATTAATATTTATTCGCTTTTTGGATTTACTTAACTTAGCTACCCATGCATTTTTATGTAACATACAATTTTAACATAACGCCCTGAACATCAGAAGTAAAAGTAAACTTGTAGTACCGTTTAGTAGGCTGCACAAAATTAGTACCGGGGCGCGTTTGGAATCGTCATAGCTTTAGTTTTAAGTTTACGAATGTAGTTATCACCATCATATAACTACTATGTAAATTATAGACACGTCAAAAGAGCCTTTTAAAGGACTATTTAAATTTGAATTTAACCTCCATCTAAAATTTCAGCTCATTTAGTTGGGGAGAAATGCTTTGAAATCCAACTGCCGGACTCAACCCACACATACCTACATTGCAAGTTGAATAAGGCAAGCTTGTATAAAAGAAATCATGGCAACCCTACGCGACGTTAACCGATAAAAAATGTCTCCGTAAGTAGGTAGTTAAAGAATGCGCTGTACCATTTATTAACAGCGAATCCGTCTTAGAAAAACTAGCGTTCAGAATTATTAATGATTTGTTTGTATGGCGTGTCACAGCTCATTGTTGGCGGTGCTGGAGTGGCGGAGTGGCGGACTCCGGATGTGGACGGTGACACTAATTATTCTTCCCAACGAATGATAGATTGGCCTGGACAAATCACTTCGTGCAGACCGCGGACTAGCGGAAAAACATAGACGATACCAACAGTTTCTAGCCCCTCTGAATGGCTGACAGATATATTTAGTTTGCTGGCTTGACGACCACCATGGCGCAGTGCGTGCGCTGTCGCATTATAAAAGTTTGAGTTCCTAGGTTCGATTCCCGGTTCGTGTATGGTCTGGTGGGAGGCTTCGGCCATGGCTAGTTACCACCGGGCAAAGACGTGTTGCCATTCAGAGTTCCGACTCGATGTCGCGTGGAAACCAATTAGGAGTGTGGTTTGACCCCAGAACAGGTCAGCCAGCTACCATCCTACACTGCATCATCACTTACCACCAGGTGAGATAGCCGTCAAGGGCTAACTTGTAGTGTATAAAAAAAAAAACTTAAAATCAATCCACATAATACTTATTAACAGCTCTAAATCCATATCCGTAATACTTTTAATAAACGTGTTGTTTGGTTAATTCTTGTACGCTCCAAAAAACGATGCCATAATAATTTAACGAATAGCCATATGTTTATGTCAATTGATATATATGTATTTATCAGAAAATAATTCAGGCTCATTATTAACCCTATAGAATATCAGTATTGACATATAAAATTTGACAAGTATTACATACAAACATACATTAATTAGTAGGCAGGTTTTTGTACAGTATTTAAGACTGCAATGCACATCTCGTCCGGGTAAGTTTGCAGTAACACAAAGTGTGCTATATGGTGACAGAGCAACAGCCACAGGGCTAACGGTACGAGTCCAGTTAACGAAAAAACTTGGCTGTGAAAATAGACGAAAATTTAGTAAAAGTATTCCCCCCTTTCCCCTTCCATGCCAACCTTCAGTAGGTGACGGCGCTGTTAGAACAATATTTTAAAGACGTTTTGTATTGGAATTCTGTCTAGACATCAAATTTAGGCTGTTTCAGAGTTGGGCCTATTAATGGTACAGACAGTCTGTTTCATATCCGAAGTTTTGTAGCTCCAAAGCTTGCATACTATACTTTAATTTCTCCTATACAGCCATCAGCCGAAATAGCTCAGTTGGGAGAGCGTTAGACTGAAGATCTAAAGGTCCCTGGTTCGATCCCGGGTTTCGGCACATTTTTTATTTTTTATTTTTAATGTGAGCACTGTTATATTTTTCTTTGTCTTATTTTAGTGAAGTTCTGGTGATAATTGCGTTTATACATTTACAATGATAGCTACATCCTACTCAAAAAATAAACATTAATGATAAATGTTATAATGTCTATCAATTGTCCATATTAAATGGAAGATTACGAAAATGCCGATGCGACGTTTAATAACTGTTATATATATATATATATATATATATATGTCACCGCTGATACCAAGGCGTGAAATTTACATCTTGACGTTAATAAACTAGCTCATAAGTCTTGATAGCTTTATTGTAATATTTTTATCCAAAACTGATTCTTTATTATAACTTTACTTTCTCAACCTTTTGTTATAAACTTAGGTAAAAATTAATGATTTAAGATTGAAGTGTTGTTGCAATGAGTTAGACTTAAATAGTTTTATTCCTAGTAATACTGGTTAGCTACAGAAAGTGTTTAAGAATTGTGAGGGGATGACATTTTGACGCAGAAAAAGAGATTAAGTTGGTGTTTCGTTGAATATGATTTGCTGAGAGTTTAATATTTTGAAATGAATAACTGCATTGTAATTTGAATTGTTGCACTGCTTAGAAAACATTGTAAAAGTAAGAGGATGCAATAGCGAAGCAACTTTGCCGCCCCTGAGTTGTGAGGGTGGGGATTCGTGACGCGTGCACTCGCTTATTTGGGACCGAGCGCGACGGAGCTCAGGCACCTTTTGCATCGAGCGCTCGAGCGGTGAGGTCTTTCATTTATATTCGATTATTTGTTGAATTATTCGTTTCGAGATCAATTGAAATATAAATCAAATATTAATTACTTTGTCTCTTTATTTACAGTCGAATTAAATTACCCTTTTAGATTAAGAATTCATCGAAATAATAAAATTAGTTTAAAGTTAATAAATTATTCCATTGATTTCTATCATTTAATTTGGTGATTAAAAATCAATAAAGACAACATGGCCGATGGCTCTCAAGGAGACAACGGTCATGATCTTTTTAAAAATTCTGACACTAAATAAACTCCGACATATATGTATATATATATATATATATATATATATTTCCGTTCCGGCAATAGCGACTGGGTCTCTGCTTAGATGCTTAGGTTTAGAGATTTCAATAAGGGCGTCGTTCGTGTGCCCTGATGTGGCTGATGTACCCTATTTTTGCACGAAATAACCGCGCGCAGTGAGGACATGATAGGGCACCATCAACATAACTATATATTAGATTATAAATATATATATATATACATATATATATGTATATATTTTTTTTTTATAACAATAATACACAATTAAATTAATTTAAAACTTACAATCATTATTTCTAGAAAAGGTCTTTCATTCATTAAAACAATTAAAATCACTATAACTAACTTAACAACTACTCGAGGGTGTGGTCAAATGCTTCAAAGCTCGGAGCCCGGAGTTCGCAGAACAGCGATTTCCTCTTGGCTTTTGCGAGCAACAGAACAACGCGATTTATATGATAGTGCCATCTATATATGCTAACGATACAAGAGGCACTATGCATCTCTATCGGTTGTTCTGTTCCTGGCAATAGCAATTCTCGCTATCCTGCATGCGTACTCCAGGAATGCATCCCGGCCAGAGGCCTCGCTCAGAATGGTGGGCACGGAACCTCTGCACTCACACTCCCCTCTTGGCCTCATACAATGCCGAGGCCTCTTGGATCCTAAGATCCAAGGGGAGTATCCCAGCCAGCACCAAAGCCGAGTTCAGGGAGACGGTTCGGTACGACTTGGTAATTTTCTGTGCAAAGCCCCTTTGAAGAGCTCCTAAACGCTTCCGCACTCCGAGCTTTGAAGCGGCAGGCGCCCAGGCACAGGCAGCGTACAGAACTATTGGCTCCACTACTGCAGTCATTATGATTTTGTGATGGAGGCCCCAGCTTACCCTGGCGGCTCTCGACAGCTGCTTGTAGAGACCTTGAACTCTCATGCAAGTATTACTTACGTGAGAGTTGAAGGTCAGCTTGCTGTCGATAGTGAGCCCCAGGATCTTTATTTCGCTGGACAGACCAATGTCGATCCCCCCATGATCAGGAGCAGGGAGTCGTACTTTAGCTTGTTGGTTATCACCATCGCCTTGGTTTTGTGCGGTGCAAACCTCAGCTTATTACGAACTCCCCACTTCCGGACATAGGCGAGAGCGGCATTGGCCCGTCTCGAGACCTCCAACCCCGTATCGCCTTAGAGTTTCTTGTAAATGCGGTCCATCAGGGCGTAGAGGGCGTCTTCGGTGCTTCTCTGGGACATAAAGCCGTACTGGCGAGTACTAATTCCGGGCAGGATGTGCCATTTGACACGATTGACAACCATCTTCTGGAGGATCTTGCCTAGAACGGGCAACAAACCAATCGGACGATAGGCCTTAGGGTTGGTGTAGTCCTCCTTTCCTGGTTTTCGGAGGACTATCACGGTGGCCTCCTTCCATATGATCGGAAAGTAACCCAGTTCCAGGCACTTATTGGTCAGAGCGGGGTTCAGCGATATGGCTCGCTGGCATATGTCGGCGGTAAGACCGTCCGACCCTGGGGCCTTCTTGGGGTTGAAGCTCGAGGCGGCGTCGCTCAATTCGACAGCGATAAACGGCGGATCCAAACTTTCGTTTGGAATCGTTTACTTGTTCAGCGACGTGCCTCGTACGCTTATGTTCCGCGTTATCTTCAACCCCAAGATCCCCCGGGTAGAAAATCCAACAGTGCAACAGTGCCGCCGATTCGCTGGGGTCATAGGTTTTACCGTTAAGAACAAGTGGGAGATCTTCTCTCCTCCTCCAAAGCTTGCATACTATACTTTAATTTCTACAATACAGCCATCAGCCGAAATAGCTCAGTTGGGAGAGCGTTAGACTGAAGATCTAAAGGTCCCCGGTTCAATCCCGGGTTTCGGCATATTTTTTTTATTTTTAATGTGATCACTGTTATATTTTTGTTGTTTGTCTTATTTTAGTGAAGTTCTGGTGATAATTGCGTTTATACATTTAAAATTATAGCTACATCCTACTCAAAAAATAAACGTTAATGATTAATGTTATTGTCTATCAATTGTCCATATTAAATGGAAGATTACGAAAATGCCGATGCGACATTTAATAACTGTTATATATATATATATATATATATATATCTCACTCTCACTGCCGTTCCGGCAATCGCGACTGGGTCTCTGCTTAGGGCACCATCAACATAACTATATATTAGATTATATATATATTCTTTTTTTTATAACAATAATACACAATTAAATTAATTTAAAAGTTACAATCATTATTTCTAGAAAAGGTCTTTCATTCATCAAAACAATTAAAATCACTTTAACTAACTTATCGAGGGTGTGGTCAAATGCTTCAAAGCTTGGAGCCCGGAGTTCGCAGAACAGCGATTTCCTCTTGGCTTTTGCGAGCAACAGAACAACACGACTTATATGATAGTGCCATCTATATATGCTAACGATACAAGAGGCACTATGCATCTCTATCGGTTGTTCTGTTCCTGGCAATAGCAATTCTCGCTATCCTGCATGCGTACTCCAGGAATGCATCTCGGCCAGAGGCCTCGCTCAGAATGGTGGGTACGCAACCCCTGCACAGCTTCATCCGCAGTACCTGTTGTTGGTCTTCCCGGGCCTTCGAGCCTATACTTTAATTTCTACAATACAGCCATCAGCCGAAATAGCTCAGTTGGGAGAGCGTTAGACTGAAGATCTAAAGGTCCCTGGTTCGATCCCGGGTTTCGGCATACTTTTTATTTTTTATTTTTAATGTGATCACCAATTTTCGGAGTTATGTACGTTTTTAAGTAATTAAAATATCACTTGCTTCAACGGTGACGGAAAACATCGTGAGGAAACCTGCACGCCTGAGAGTTCCCCATAATGTGCTCAAAGGCGTCCGAAGTCTGCCAATCCGCACATGGCCAGCGTGGTGGACTATGGCCAAACCCTTCTCATATTGAGAGGAGACCCGCGCTCTGTAGTGAGCCGGTAACGGGTTGATCATGATACTGAAATTCCTGTGTAGCCTACACATAAAAAGGTAAAATTGCCCACTAGCACAATTCTAGTAAACAATAAACATATTTAAATTGAAAGTGGCTTACCCATTGGCCCATTTTGTTTGTCCAGTTCCATCTACCTTTTTACTTTGTCTGTGTAAGCGACAAGCAATAAAAAAGTCGTGTGATTAGTTTTTAGAACCGGCCGCGTGTTGGACGTGGGATGGTAATATGTTTTGGAAGATGCCATAAGATAGTAGGTACTTACCCACTGTCGGATTATGGTAGCATTTCACTTTTGTATACGATTGAGAATGATTTCTTTGTGCACTATGGTACGAGTATCTTTACCTGAATACAGGCGAAGCAAATAATTCTGAAGTACTCAAGATCCAAGACCATTGAAGATATTTTTTAATTAGGTACTCGGTCGTCATGTATTTAATATCTATGTGTTTTTTTTGGGGGTATTTTTATCTCACTGGATTCGAAATTAAATGAGTCTTTAATTTTGGCAACCCATTTACCTGTCTTATCTCATAAAGTTAGTTTAGTTATCTCGTGGCATAATTATCTTTAAATTTTAGCACTCTTAGATTTGATTTAATAATTAAGTCTGACTATGGCCATCATCGTCTCGCAATATGGGATTAATAAAAAGTTTTCACTTTGAAGTGCGAGTTAACAATTAATATGTGATTTAATTTTAACATAGTATAAAGTGTCTATTCTGACGGTCATTATTCAAATTCAAATTCAAATAATCTTTATGCAAATAGTCCTTTAAAAGGCGCTTTTGACGCGTCAATAATTTACAAAGTAGTGATTTGATGGTGATAACTACATTCGTAAACTTAAAACTAAAGCTATGAGGGTTCCAAACGCGCCCCGGTCTAAGAAGAAGCCCACAACAAACTTAGCCAGGTAAATTTTCTTTTTGTTATCACCATCTCACATGCCACTTAAAATTATATTAAGAGCTATCTTATTAGAGCAATATTTCACACACACATTACATTCGCAATGTAACTGCAGCTAGAGAGACACAAAGCAATGAAAGCTTGGGCCTCAAGGTATATCGACGATTTACCGGTAGGGTAAAAGCATTGTTAGTTGGTTGGGGGGGTTCAGGAAACGTCGTCAAAAACTAGTCTCAGGGACCGTACTGGAGTACTAGGAGTACAAAAAACAAATCACCTATGTTCAGCTTTGGGCATCCATTTGCTAGCATAATCAAGCTGAAGGCTAGTTTAGTCTGTATGCTAGTTATTGGTAATTCAGCCCTTTCGAGGGAAAAGATATTTATTACCTTTACGAACCTGTAACTTTTCGTTAAGTGTAGTGGTAAAGGAGAATATAGGGTAAACTGCATGCCTAAGAGTTTGGCTATGACGTTATGTTCCCAAATACCTCTAAGATTTAAGATTATCTATCCGCACTTAGACAGCTAGGTGAACTACGGTCTTATGCCTCCTCTCTTATTATTAAACAAGACCCACTCCCCGTTTGGAGCATGATTCATGTTTATGTTGTATACTTAATAGACAAACATGTGAATAGATTTTAACCAGTTCATATTCGCCTGTCCCGTCAACGCTTTAATTAAGCATGATGGATCGTAAGAAAAAACGTATCAAAAACTCTTTATTGAAAACTTACACCGAGTGTCTTTAGCCTGTGAAACAAAAAAATTGCACAATTATTGAGCTCGCCGAACCGTGGCAACTTACAAGGCACGGGGAACGTATAGTGGCTTCACACAGTGCTAGTGGACGCGAGCAGCGCTGCCTTTCTGTCTCTGTTACCTGAGAAACTTTTTTTTTGTTTAATTCCTAATTTTTTTTAGGGTCTTTGAATCTCACATGAGATTATGCCAGACCCATAATAGCCTAATTAAATTATATACATTTTAAAAACTTAAACAAACAAAAATTTAAACTACTCTCAATTTTGTTTAAAAATTCTTAATAATAGTTCATAGAGGAATCTCGCGGCTGGGCAAAATGGTGCCGCAAGAACACTTTGAAAAATACCCACATCGGCTAGATTTAAGTTGTGATTAATTTTCATTGAGGCTCGCATGTCTTCACTCCGGGCACACTCCATTAAGAGATGTTGTGTATCCACCTGAGAAACTTGTGCGCAGTGTATTTGCATCGTCTAAAAAGTCATTTACAGAGTAATAACACTTTCCCCAGAAAAAGATTTTTAATATTTTGTAAAATTTATTTTATTTTTCTATGTTTCAAATGTAGTCTGGTAGATTACTATATATTTTTAAAGCCATAATGCAGGGACTTTAGTTTAGTGGCATATCTTTTGGGAAATCAATGATTTTCCCATAATATTGTTCAATATTTTAAAAGACAATCAGTATTTTCTGAAGTTTTAACAATAAAATATGATAGCCAAACTTCAATACTATACTGTTCTTTTAAAAATAAACAAGTAATAAATTAACACCCGAATAGAATTTTAAACTCATTTTCTTTAATACTCAAAAGATCTTGTTGATCGGACGTCGGTTTCATAACGTTCAGGAAAGAAATGAAATTGAAATTTATGACTTCATCACATCATATTTTACTATTGTATGGTTACAATTACGAACTATGGGAACTTACTTTTAGTAAAAACTGGGTAACCACTTCCACGCCTACTTCCGAAGTAGTACTTCTTTTAAAAAGCGATCATTGTTTATTATTATAATAAAAAGAACACTTTGAGATTTACTAAGAAGGATATGGATATAGCAATTATTATAGCGGACGAGTGCGTTGGCGTTCCCGTGACCCAGCCACCAGGCGACGCGAAGGAGCATCGCTGGGTTTTAGTGGGTATTCTGGTCGCCAGTCTGGCCACCGGGGAGTCCCATATACCCTGTCGCACTTATACCTGCGTCACTTTCGGAGAAAATGCGTGCACGCATTTCCCAGCGTCAAAAAAATAAAACTAGTACATTGCTTTTATTATTTATACAATAATATTTTTTTTTGTAGTTGATAAAAAAAAAAGTTATTTGCATTTTTAAATCGTGTAGCAACTATACTTATTAGTAGTAGTTTACAGGTGCGTCGATTGAGCCACGTTTTGCAATGCTCGCGTAACCACAACCCATGAGAAGCCGCCATTATTAACACGCCGGAAATATTACTTCTCCGATCTTAATGTGTTTGCTTCTGCAAAAAATTAAAGACAACAGTATGTACGAGCTTGTAGTGGGCTTTCTTAGATAATTTACGTCGCTGATAGGTAGTACTCATTTAACATGAAGTAGGTTTTTTATACACTACAAGTTAGCCCTTGACGGCTTTCTCACCTGGTGGTGAGTGATGATGCAGTCAAGGATGGTAGCGGGCTAACCTGTTAGGGATATGGTATGCCCATACTCCTAATTGGTTTCTACGCGACATCGTGCCGGAACGCTAAATCGCTTGGCGACACGTCTTTGTCGGTAGGGTAGTAACAAGCCTCCCACCAGACTCGAGCTGGGAATCGAACCCAGGACCTCCAACTTTATAATGCGACAGCGCACGCACTGCTCCACGGTGGCGGTCAAAAAATATGTTTTTTTTTTCACATGTCTGTTGCGTTGAGACGCACACTTTGATGACTCGATAGCGTTTTAGTAATTTTCCACTGATAACATTTTTATTCCACGATCCACAATTACATGATAAAACGTAATTTTGTAGATGTTGTTTTTTTATTGTACAACAAGTTAAACACAATAATTGTATGGTCATATAATGCGGGGGGAAGAAAGCATTGTCACTAAAATAATTGTGAAAGGACGTGGAAGAGAAGGTGTGGAAGAAGACCAAATAAGAGATGTATGGATTGTGTAAAAGGATATGCATGTAAATGGTGTGGGTAGTAAAGTGACGGGTGATAGAAGTGAGTGGAATAAAAAGAAGTGCTGTGCCGACCTCACATAGCGTGCCATAAGGGCAAGAAGAAGAAAGAAGAAGTTTCTCACCTCGTGGAAAGCGATGTTGCAGCCTAAGGTAGTAGCGGGATAATTTCTTAGGGTATGGTAATCCCATGTATATATTTTTTATATATATAGCGAGGAAACGAGCAATACGTTGCTGGCTTTTGAGTAATTTGTTTATCCGCCCTTTGGAGATCCCCATATTATAAACTGACAGAAGATGGAAGCTTTTTCCAAAGTTTGCAGGTACGTGGCAGAAATGACTTGGAATGTGTGGTGGAAGAGGACCAGGCATCCAGGTGGTGAGGATAAAATTTGTTTCTGCAACGAAAAGTTATTTTCTAAATGACTACTGCCCGAACGATAAATCGCTTAGCGGCACGTCTTTGTCAGTAGGGTGTCTTGTAGCCACGGCAGAAGCCTCCCCCCAGACCAGAACTACAAAAATTCATAAATGCCAATATGGTCCTTGCCGGGCCGAACCCGGGACCTCTCGCTTATGCGACCACAGCGCTCACCTCTGCGTCAGCATCAATGACAGTGCGACATATTATGCACGCTGACTGGATGCCTCTTGACCAGCAGCGCGGACGGCGTCGACAAGGGTCTAGGTACCCTAGGTAATGAGCAGGAAAAAATTTAACCTACCTTATGTTCCCGGCTCGAGTCTGGTTTGGTGGGAGGCTTCGGCCGTGGCTAGTTACTACCCTACCGACTAAGAAGTGTCGCCGCGCGATTTAGCGTTCCGGCACGATGTCGCGTAGAAACCGATAGGAGTATGGGTTTACCATACCCCTTACAGGTTAGCGCGCTACCATCTTAGACCGACCTTATCACTTACCAACAGGTGAGATGCCGTCAATGGCTAACTTGTAGTGGATAAAAAAACCTTATGTTTCACTCAAACACTCAGTTTAGAAAATCTGCAGTAACACCACACATACAAAACCGTCAGTGAAAACTTGCTATATATCACTTTACCGTTACTTTAAAATGCATCACTCAGGGAAATGAACCATGCAGAACAAACTTGTAACAAAATCGTACAGAAAAAAAAACACTTAACTTCTCAAACTACACAACCCTGATAATAAAAAGACAATGGTGATTAACACAAATATTCTCTCTCGACATAATGTTGAACTCGCTCGTAATTAGCGGTGTTTATTAAATATAACGTATAATAGGGTTGCCACAATTTGTTTATCTGTTAGGAGCGGCGCCTAGAAGGTATTGACCCTGGTGGTTATCCAAAGGTGACCAGGTTGTGTGAATTACGAAATTCAGAACCCGGTATGGCAAAACCTTGACACCCGTATAAAACTAATGAAAATACGTTTTATTGTACACCACATAAAAAAAGAAATACAAGACAGTAAATAAACACACAGTAATAGAAAAGAGGTACAATGGCAAGGCGAACAGACAGAAAAAGAGAAGAATAGATAGAAAAGAACCTATCCCTCATAGCCAATAATTCATAATTAGCTATAAAGTTAGAAAAATTCACACCCATGCTATTTTATCGCTTTTGTAATCGTTTAAGCGTAAGAGGATTTTTCTATGTGCTTATGTTCAATGAAAATGAAAACTTTTACGTGTATGTAAAATCTTCAAGATCTTCAAGTCTGTAATTTGTTGTAGAACAGTAAACTATTACCTTTAAATGAGTTACTAATTTCGTGCAATCTATTAAACGGCAAAACCAATTCATTTTTTCCTTTACATGTTAGTATTTAGTTTTGTTATATTGTATGAACATTTTAAAATTTCAAGTGGGCTATTATTCCCTTTTCAGCGAAAGATGTGGCATTTGCTCAACAGAAGACACGTCATGAGCTATCTACTGCCTATCTTGATTAATTAAGCAATTTAAGATTATAAATACCAGTGAAGTGAAATATCGTGAATAAAACTCCATGTTCAATTCTCTTTCTTTTCTTACTTGCCCTTATCCCACATTTTGTGAAGTCACCAATCCTCGCTTGGCCAACTGGGTAGAGTACTGCAGAAATAGGTAAAGAACGTGAGTCTATCAATACTCATGTAATAACTGTGCTCATGTCACCGATACTGAATCTCTCAATACTGAATAGCTCACTATGCAAAGAGATTTTAAGCATACTGCCATTATTTTAATATGCCAGCATTATATGAAATCTACTATAACCTATAATAATGCTACTATAATTTTGAAGAGCATCAATATTATTAAAATAATACTGCTTTATGGGATGGTAGCAATTCTTAAAGCAGCTCACCATTTCCATCGCTGCTTATCTAAATTAATTGTGAAGAAATAAATATTTTGACTACCTCTGTGGCGCAGTGCGTGCGCTGTCGCATTATAAATTTGAACGTCCTGAGTTCGAGTTCCGGGTTCGAGTCTGGTCTGGTGACACTCTTCGGCTATGGCTAGTTACTACCCTTTTTTTTTTTTTTCGTGGTGGAACAGCTTTATAGCTACTTCCGTCCCTTGGGCAGGACGGAAGTTATGTGGGACTCCCACCCATGGGTGGTCTACCCGAACTAAAAACACCACGGCATGTCCCTCTCGCTGGTTTTACTGGACGCCCGGGGTACCCATTGTATACATCCCGGTCGGGCCGACATGTTGCCAAGCGATTCAAAGTTCCGCCGTAGAAACCAATTAGGAATATGGGGTTATCATATCCCTTAACAGATTAGCCTGCTATCATCTCAGACTGCATCATCACTAACTAGGAGAGATTGTCGCCAAGGGCTAACTTGTAGCGGAAAAAATAATTATAATAATATTTAAAAAAAATGTCTAATTTAAAATCAATCTAATTTAGATAGATATAACCTGCAATTAACAAGATAATATTATGTAGGTTAATGAACATTTAACTGTTGTATTCGCCATAAAGTGTAAAAATAGGACGAAATAGTTACAGTATTAATTATAAAACTCAAAAATCGTAATAAAATAATATATTAATCTTTTCCTATTTAAATTAATTTTTAAGATTAGGTAGATTTTTATAAAATACTATTAAATTTTTCCAAAACATTTCCTTTTTATGAGAAAGGCATCATTGAATAAAAAACATTTCTAAAACATAATCTGTCTTTATAAATGTGATAGCTAAATTTTGTTTATCTATTAAAGAGTCTTGCTGACGGTATCTACCTGACTTTTTGTTGTTAGTACATAATTTTATTTAGATATTCGAAATAATTTTTCTGTAAATTATTTGCTTTTGTTTATGTTCTATATGTTAAATGCATCATTTATCGAAAATAATTCTGTCAAATAACTCCGCAATTGCAAACGAAGAAGTAATTAATCTATCGTTTATTCACTATAGAGGATCAAAAGCTCATACATTAGATAATTTACCAGCTTTGTCAAAGTAGATCACTATTTTTAGTTGTGTTAAAACGTCAACTTTAACGTTATGCTTGTTAAGCATGACCTATGTGTATGGTTAAGTTAGATATCGCTGGAGTTATATTTTTTTACAATAGTTATAACTAGTTAAAAGATTATTAGGCCTTTTTTGGTATTCCCTTTTGCCCTTTACCTAAGCACAAAGTGTGAGCTACGTGTATGCTCAACAGGTAGGTTTTGTACCTATAGCTGTTCGGTTCGTAATACTTTGGGGTATTGAGACTTTACGATAAAAGGTAAACCACTTATAGTATTTCTAAACCATCTTAAATTTCACGTTACTCTTTGGCGGTAAATAATGATGAATTCTAAGGTATCTCTTTTCTTTAGTTTTAAGAAAATAAATTCTGTAGTTCTATAATTCATCATCATCATCATCATCATGATCAAACTATTGCCGGCTCACTACAGAGTAGCACATCGTCACGTAAGGAAAAACCGTTGTGCGAGTCTTTCGATTATTATCGCCAAACGCTGGCCGCAACATACATACATCATGATCAACTCATTCTCGACTGACAAAAGAGCACGGGCCTCCTCTCAATATGAGAAGGGTCTTGTCATAGTCCACCACACTGGCCGTGTGCGGATTTGGAGACTTCACACGCCTTTGAGAACATTATGGAGAACTCTCAGGCGTGCAGGTTTCCTCACAATGTTTTCCTTCATCATTGAACCTTAAAAAACGCACTTACTCCGAAAAGTAAGAGGTCGAAACCACGACCTATTAGTAGGCGGACGTCCTAACCACTAAGCTAGCACAGCTTAGCTTATTTATAAGAGCCATTTATAAGAAACATGTATTTTTGTTGAACCATTACGTTCTTATAACATACCTTTTAGCCAGCGGCGCACGCGGCTAAAAAAGCTTGCGGTTTTTTATTGGTTTATTTTACAAAACCATTATATCATTCGTAATCGCATGGCGGTACGCCTTTGTCTGTAGTCTTTTTTTTTTTATTCACCACAAGTTAGCCCTTGACTGCATCTCACCTGATGTTAAGTGATGATGCGGTCTAAGATGGTAGCGGGCTAACCTGTTAGGGGTATGGTAAACTCATACTCCTAATTGGTTTCTACACGACATCGTGCCGGAACGCTAAATCGCTTGGCGACACGTCTTTGTCGGTAGGGTGGTAACCAGCCACGGCCGAAGCCTCCCACCGGACCACTCATTCTCTCATTCATAGGTAATATGATTTTAAGAAGATCCTAATTAAATCCGTAAGCATGGCTAGCGTAGTCATAAGACGTGTTAATAAGGAAGAAATGTAAGCAAGATCGTTATAATAAAAATAGAGATTTCTTTATGTGTACCTACTAAGCGAACGGACTTTGCTTTAATTGCTTTACACTTTCAGTTGTTTGCACTGCAGTGTAACTGCTTATTTAACCAAAGTCGCAATAAAAGGTAATAAAGCAATAAATGGCGGTACATACATAAATCTCTAAACTAATTAAACTGACAGTATGAAAATATAGTGGTTTATTTTTCATACAATTACAAGTTAGTCGCTGTCTTTATATCATCATTACCATCATGATCAACCCATTGCCGGCTCACTACAGAGCACGGGTCTCCTCCCAATATGAAAGGGTTTGGTCATAGTCCACCACGCTGGCCATATGCGGATTGGCAGACTTCACACGCCTTTGAGAATATTATAAACTCTCAGGCTTGCAGGTCACGATGTTTTCCTTCACCGATGAAGCAAGTGCTAAAAACGCACATAAATTTGAAAAGTTAGAGGTGCGTGCCCGGATTCGTACCCCCGACCTCTGATTAGGAGGCGGACGCCCTAACCACTGGGCTATCACAGCTCTTTATTATCACAGCAACTTTATATCACCTGATGGTAGACCTATATTCTCTATGATGTGCGAATGTCACAAGGGTCACCAGCTAATAACAAGTTTATTCTATACTAGCTGGCGCCCACGAATTCGTCTCCGTTAATTTAGGGTGTGTGTTTTTTGTCTTCAAATCACGAGGCAATGGATTACTAAATCGCCGACCATGTAATAACTACAGGATAATCTGAAAGTATCTCCTTTCTAACAAAAAAAGAAAGAATGAAATCGGAGTACGTGATAATGAATTACAACTAAATACACATTTTGACTTTCATAGCCTCTCCCAAGGGAACCGTTTTGAATTCCGGCATAAAACTATCCTATATGTTGAATCGGAGTATCAGCTACTTCTATACCAAATTTCATTCAAATCTATCCAGTAGACAGACAGACAGACCAAAAAATAAAAAAAAAAGTTTTGGGCTCAGTATCGATAGTAAAGAATCCTCCAAATAAAATTTTCAAAATATATTTAATGTACAGAATTCGTCCTGTTTTATTAAATTATAGATCTAAAAAGTATCGTAATATTAAAAAATCTTTTATTATTTCTTCTCATAAAATAATACCACAAACAAAATCTGTCCTCCACTCGATCAAACCGAGTCGTCGAGGTGTTGAGATGATTTGTAGCGCGCAGCATCGTTTATACTGAAGTGTTAATTTCATCAAACGGTATAACCTACGTACATATTTATGTTATTCCTTCTTTGATCGAATTTTTCACTACCATTGGCCGACTACACGAACATAGTGACAGATTTAATACGGTGTAATGATATCGAAAACACAGATTGCGTGCTTTTGATATCACTGTACTACTAACTTTTTTTTATCCACCACAAGTTAGCCCTTGACTGCAATCTCATATAGTATAAGTGATCGGGTCAGACTGATTTTGATTAGATTTTTTTTTTCGGACTGTCTATTTATTTATTTATCTCCTCTTAATCTAGCTTAACAGGATAAAAACCTAATTTGCTAGAGTAGCCTAATATAAAAGTATATATATATATATATATATATATATATATATATATATATATATATATATATATATATATATATATATAAAAATTGCCTAAATTTAAATCCGGTAACATATCATCCATGATGACACTCTTGTGACTTCACTCAGATTACAACTGAATAGGTCCAGCCTCTCTGCGACATCGTTCAGAGTGATAAGTGCTATTAGCTATACTAACCCTATTGGTTGCCACCGCGTAACCGGGCTGTTTGGCGAGCTTCGGAAAGAAGCTCTGCCAGAAGAAATTTTGAGCCCTAGGGTTCGAAGAAACTAAGGGAACGACTGCCTAAGGGCGCTTCCTTTGAGGCCGAACCTTGGCTTAGGCGATGTTTGGGATAACGAGGGGGTCGGATGATGAGTGGTCCGTACGTCTCCGAGGCCTTGGATAGAGCCCATGTCCGGATGACGTAAGATAGCGGGGACTTCGCCGGCGAAGACGGTGTGTAGCGTATGATTGTGTGGTAGGTGGTACGAGTAAGTTGTCAGTAGTCATCTGATCGTCAGGGTCATGAAGGATATGTTTAGGTCTCCTCTTTCTGAGAAGAGCGCTTAGGTCGGGGGAGTTTTTGATTAGAGTTAGGAGCTAAATTTGAACACGCTGTTGGTTTGTGTTTTACTATCCACTACAAGTTAGCCCTTGACAGCAATCTCATCTGGTATAAGTCGCAGTCTGAGATGGTAACGGCCTAACCTGTTAGGAGTATGGTAAACCCGTACACCTAATGGGTTTCTGCGTGACATCGTGCCGGAACGCTAAGCCGTTTATCGACACGTCTTTGTTGGTAGGGTGGTAACTAGCAACGGCCGAAGCCTCCAGACAAAAAACTTTGTTTTTAACGTGTCTTTTACTTAAAGCACTTACTAGCTAGTCCAATTTTTACTGATCTTTAGCTTAATCCTAAATACCTTCATTAGTTACCTTATTTTGAATATGATATTGTTTTATTCATGATATCAATTTTTTTGTGATAACATTAATTATTTATGTATGTACTGTGAAGAGTTATAGCTATTATATTATATATAGTAGCAGTGAAGCGGTGATAGCCTAGTGGTTAGGGCGTCAGCCTCCTAATCAGAGGTCGGCGTGTCGAATCCGGGCACGCACCTCTAACTTTTCGGAGTTATGTGCGTTTTTAAACAATTAAATTATCACTTGCTTCAACGGTGAAGGAAAACATCGTGAGGAAATCTGCACGCCTGAGAGTTCTCCATAATGTTCTCAAAAGCGTGTGAAGTCTGCCAATCTGCACATGGCCAGCGTGGTGGACTATGGCCAAACCCTTCTCATATTGAGAGGAGACCTGTGCTCTGTAGTGAGCCGGTAATGGGTTGATCATGATGATGATGATGATATAGTAGTAATAGTGAAAATTTAATTTAAAGTGTTAACAATAAGAGAGATAATAAGTTACTCTGTTTCGATCTCTTCGATGTGTTGTAATTTTCTAATTGTATAGTTCTGATAAATAAATGTTTTCTATTCTATTCTAATATATTCCTAAATAGTCTGCTATCTGGCTAGAAGCTAAAGAACCCCTTTTTGAAATAAAGGAATAAGATCTCAGTAATTTTATATATGTTTTAGGTCATAGCACGGTTACAAACATAGTTTGTCATTAAGTGTTTATGATTTTATAGTATTTTGTATGTACAGTGAAATCTTATTACCTAGGCTCTTAGGACGTCTGCCTCCTAATCAGAGGTTCGATCCCGATACGCACCTCTAACTTTTCGGAGTTATGAACATTTGAAAACATCCTGAGGAAACTTTCCTGAGAGTTCTTAAAGGCGTGTGAAGTCCGCACATGGCCAGCGTGGTGAACTACGGCCAAAGCCTTCTCATATTTAGAGGAGACCCGTGCTCTGTAGTGAGCCAGTAATGGTAGTGATCATGATGACCTAGGCTATTTGAAAAAACTTGATTGTTATTTGTTGCTTACAAACTAACGATAGTGGAATTTGCAATAAAAATAAAAGACTTTCGAATTTGCTTCACTTACTTTTTGACGCGTGTACTCCGCGTATTATGTGTATCTCGGGTTTAGTGTATCAACGTCGTCGGACGAACAACGGAGAAATCTTTCACCTGAGTGTTTAGTTGAGGATAAAAATATCTATTTCTCGGAAGAACAGCGTCAAGTCAACCGCACCCTTAGCACGAGATTTGCAAACTCGTATTCTTGGTCGCTTTCGAGTATCGTAACACTGTAGTTACAAATTGGAATTAACCTTATTCAATTAAAGTTCAACTTAGGCTCGAATATTTCGTTCCAGTTATTTTGAGTTTTAAATCTTGCGCGTTTCAATTTAGGACTAAGTGTGTTTCGATAATCGAAAACGTCTGATTATGAGTGCCCAAAGCGTTAACTAAGGGTATTGGGCTTGGAACTGGAAGATTATATTTGTCAACGCGCATATGGGGCTTAAGACGCTTCACACTACACAAGGCGCGGATGGTGTCCCAACGATACCAGCATGTGATTTACCTCACGGATTTTATGTTTTTATTATTGCACGTGGAAAAAAATTTATATACTCCAAATTTGAAAATGAAGGGTATTTCAAAAAAGATTTTAATATAAATATTTTTTTTTTAAATTTATTTTACGGCCTTAGATTCAATTGTTCTCTGGCCCATTTAACTTGACCAAAGAAGCATAACACATCATATTATATCTTCCGCGGATTTGTGGCTTATAAGTCATAACATGTATTTTGTATTACATACCTTACTACTTTTTAGTATTGTACGTGGGACACTCTACAAAATTCGATATACTCCAAATTTAAAAATGAAGGATTTTTGAAAAAGATTTCTGTGTGTGTATATTTTTTAAAGCTGTGATAGCCTTATGGTTAGGGCGTCAGCCTCCTAATCAGAGGTCGGCGGTTCGAATCCGGGCACGCACATCTAACTCTTCGGAGTTACGTGCGTTTTTAAAAATTAAAATATCACCTGCTATCAGGTTTCCTCACGATGTTTTCCTTCACCGTTGAGGTGAAGGAAAACATCGTGAGGAAACCTGCACGCCTGAGAGTTCTCCATAATGTTCTCTAAGGCGTGTGAAGTCTACCAATCCGCACATGGCCAGCGTGGTGGACATGGCCAAACCCTTCTCATATTGAGAGGAGACCCGTGCTCTGTAGTGAGCCGGTAATGGGTTGATCATACAATATTTTTTTAATTCATTTTACGGCCCTGGATTCAAATCCTCTATGAGCCATTTAACTTATCAAATTTATTTGTTATTATTTGCTGTATTTGTCTCAACATGGATTTATAGCAATACCAATCTTGCATCTCGGGTAGAGTAAAGGGTGATTGACGTGATTATTAACAAGAAAAATGTGTTTCGAGAATAAGATGAGAGAGATTCTTTCGATTTAGATATTAACTTTACATTTCGATTAGATTTCTCTCAAGCCGACGTGTTCTTTATCTATCGTATCACAGATCCGATATCGGAAAACATTTTGTTAAAATACAAATAAAACAACGTATGTTGAGGCATATCGGGCTTTTCGAGTGCCCATAACTCCCGCCCTGCCGTTTTTATGTGCGGTAGTAGTTGATGAACAAATTATCTTCCACAGCTTCTTTATCTGGATAGCCGTCTAGATAAATAGCGAGTTCGAATCCCCGGAGTAACAGCGTGATAGAGAAGAGCCACTGTACCTATAATAGAAGCTTCGATGCAGCATTGGACTGGTAATGTACCAGTCCAATGCCGTAATTCAGTTTAATTGTTGCTAATCTGTGGTGCCTTTCATTTCCTTAAAACATTTGCGACGTCCGTTCAGCTATGTATGGAGTAGATTGACATATAATTAGCCGATATGACAGTCATTAAATCTAAATGAATTCTAGAATTATAATACTTTGAGTCGAGGCTTTATGGAAGCTGTGATAGTGGTTCGTCTGCTAATCCGAGGTCGGGGGTTCGAACCCGGGCACGCACTTCTAACGTTATGTGTTTTTAAGCAATTAAAATATCACTTGCTTCAACGGTGAAGGAAAACACCGTGAGGAAACCTGCACGCCTGAGAGTTCTCCATACTGACGACTTCTGACGACCTCCGTGGCGCAGCGCGCGCGCTGTTGGATTATAAACTTGGAGGTCCTGGGTTCGATTCCCGGCTCGAGTCCGGTCTGGTGGGAGGCTTCGGCCGTGGCTAGTTACCACCCTACCGACAAAGACGTGTCGCCAAGCGATTTAGCGTTCCGGCACGATGTCGCGTAGAAACCAATTAGGAGTGTGGGTTTACTATACCCCTAACAGGTTAGCCCGCTACCATCTTAGACTGCATCATCACTTACCATCAGGTGGGATTGCCGTCAAGGGCTAACTTGTAGTGGATAAAATAAAAAAAAATGTTCTCAAAGGCGTAATGGTAATGTAAATGTAAATGGTAATGTTACCAGGAGAGTAGAAAATACCAGTCATTGTATCTAGGAGCGGTAATTACACCTATCACCCGCGGTCGGACTGAGCAGATGTTTGCGCAGAGTCACCGCCTCCGCCTCCAAAACTCAAAATAAACATAATTTTTATACACAGAGCGCCGTTCTATTTATAGAGCTGTCATCTCAGCTTAAAGACCTAATGAGCCGTTTCTTATATCGTATGGTAGTCCTCGTTTGGTTGTCGGTTTGTTTACGTATTTATTATCCTATACTACTCCGAGAGCTTGGCCCTGCTTTGAGTTCAAATCATCATCATCATCATGATCAACCCATTACCGGCTCACTACAGAGCACGGGTCTCCTCTCAATATGAGAAGGGTTTGGCCATAGTCCACCACGCTGGCCAAGTGCGGATTGGCAGACTTCACATGCCTTTGAGAACATTATGGAGAACTCTCAGGCGTGCAGGTTTCCTCACGATGTTTTCCTTCACCATTAAAGCAAGTGATATTTTAATTATTTAAAAACGCACATAACTCCGAAAAGTTAGAGGTGCGTGTCCGGATTCGAACCGCCGACCTCTGATTAGGAGGCTGACGCCCTAACCACTAGGCTATCACCGCTTCGAGTTCAAATTCGACCCAATAAAAATACGTCATTAACCGTGGGTTAACGACTACGATATAATTTTAATGCCGTAAATAGTTCAGTTTAATTGTTGCTAATCTGTGGTGCCTTTCATTTCCTTGAGACATTTGCGACGTCCGTTCAGCTATGTATGGAGTAGATTGACGTATAATTAACCGATATGACAGTCATTAAATCTAATTGAATTCTAAAATTATAATACTTTGCGTCGGCACTTTATGGAAGCTGTGATAGTGCTTAGGACGTCCGCCTTCTAATCCGAGGTCAGGGGTTCGAATTCGGGCACGCACCTCTAACTTTTCGGAGTTATGTGCGTTTTTAAGCAATTAAAATACCACTTGCTTCAAGGGTGAAGGAAAACAACGTGAAGAAACCAGCACGACTGCGAGTTCTCTATAATGTTCTCAAAGGCGTGTGAAGTCTGCCAATCCGCACATGGCCAGCGTGGTGGACTATTGCCAAACCCTTCTCATATTGAGATGAGACCCGCGCTCTGCAGTGAGCCGATAATCGGTTGATCATGATGATGATGATGGTGAGTCGAGACTTATATTTAGTTTTACTTACGTACTTTAGTACACCGACTTGTTATACAGATTTTGTCAGTATATTGACACCACTGGCTCTGACACTACGAGTATATCTTTGTATTTTAAGTGTTTAAGGGGAATTTCCAAATCTATTTCGAATGTGTCAACATGATTATTATTGTCAAGTTTTGTTGTGAAAGAGGAGGTTGTTTAAGAAGTTAAAAAAAGGAGGTATTGTGTTGGATTTTTGGTGAGTATAAACAAAGCGTATTTTGTCACACCGAACAGTTAACATCACTGTGAATTGTGTGTGTTTTGAGTATCTCAATAAAGGAAACGTTCTCTTTAATGTGTCTTAAACTAATTTGGACTTTAGCTAAATAATCATATAATACGATTTTAATCGGAAAACTTGCTTATAGGCATTTTTATAGTTCAAGTTTGTCTGTATGATCTAGTGTTCGAAATGGCCAAGTCGATTTTCGAATAGCCTCTAATTAAATCCAAGATAGAAGCGGGGATAGCCTAGTGGTTAGTGGCGTCAGCCTCCTAACCAGAGGTCAGCGGTTCGAATCCGGGCACGCACCTCTAACTTTTCGGAGTAATGTGCGTTTTTAAAAATTAAAAATATCATTTGCTTCAACGGTGAAGGAAAACATCGTGAGGAAACCTGCACGCCTGAGAGTTCTCCATAATGTTCTCAAAGGCGTGTGAAGTCTGCCAATCCGCACATGGCCAGCGTGGTGGACTATGGCCAAACCCTTCTCATATTGAGAGGAGACTGGTGCTCTGTAGTGAGCCGGCAATGGGTTGATCACGACGAAATCCAAGATAGATGACGTAGGAACTGGTTCCTATCAATAATATAAAGCCATCATAAAGAGTACTTGAAAAATTGCAGGTAATTTTGTTCTGGTGTGTTCAAATTTCATACCAAGCTTGACCTACATACCACATCTGCCTAGGCACTCAATTATTGTGCATAGAAAACAAAAAATTGAAATCCATTATATCGTGACATCGGATTCGAAAAAGCTTTTTAGACGTACCTGCTATCGAAATAGACGTTATAAAGTTTCACAAATGCTTTGTTAGCTGTTATATTTTAACCAACATCCAATAACTATGAGGTCTCCATATTACGTAGGAATATTATTTATGTATGCCTTAAATTTATCTACATTTCAAGGCGCGCTTATATTTTAACCAACATCCAAATAACTATGAGGTTTCCATATGATTCTGTACGTAGGAATATTATTTATGTATGTCATAAATTTATCTACATTTCAAGGCGCCTTTGGAACCCTCATAGCTTTAGTTTTAAGTTTACGAATGTAGTTATCACCATCAACTCACTTCTATGTAAATTATTGACGCGTCAAAAGTTCCTTCTAAAGGCTTATTTGATTAAAGATTATGATTGATTAATTGATTGAAGCGGTGATAGCCTAGTGGTGAGGGCGCTAGCCTCCTAATCAGAGGTCGGCGGTTCGAATCCGGGCACGCACCTCTAACTTTTCGGAGTTATGTGCGTTTCTAAAATTTAAAATATCACTTGCCTCAACGGTGAAGGAAAACATCGTGAGGAAACCTGCACGCCTGAGAGTTCTCCATAATGTTCTCAAAGGCGTGGGAAGTCTGCCAATCCGCACATGGCCAGCGTGGTGGACTATGGCCAAACCCTTCTCATATTGAGAGGAGACCCGTGCTCTGTAGTGAGCCGGCAATGGGTTGATCATGATGATGATGAATTGATTAATTTCTTTTCGTGTGAAGAAGGGTATACTTTACAGGTAGGGGAATCTAGGGAAATCTATAAAAATAAGGGGCACACCTATAGTGATTTGGATATTTTTTATAGTAACTGGTGAAGTTGCTGCCGACCATGGCACCATTTCGTAAAGTAGAACTGATTATGAAGACCGCGTATGTTCAGGGGAACTACTTACTAATATATTACAGGAGTTGCGATGCGATCACTATAAAGTTAAGTATAATTAAGCAATTTATGCTCATCATGATACATATATAAAATGGACCTTTAAGTGAAATACCTGCAAGCAGAACTCAACAATTATATAAAACGTAAGCTTGTAGAAAAGTCCTACTATAGTGTAAAGGATTACGTAAATGATAAACAAGCATGGGTGTGAAATATTACTCTAATAAGATAGCTCTTAATATAATTTTAAGTGGTATGTGAGATGGTGATAACAAAAATAAAATTTACCTGGCTAAGTTTGTTGTGGGCTTCTTCTTAGAGCGGGGCGCGTTTGGAACCCTCATAGCTTTAGTTTTAAGTTTACGAATCTAGTTATCATAATCAAATCACTTCTATGTAAATTATTGACGCGTCTAAAGCGCCTTTTAAAGGACTATTTGAATAAATATTATTTTGAATTTTGAATTTTTTTTTTGAAAATAATAATGAACATATTATATAGGACATTTAGATTTGATTTTCAGTTACTAAACTCGTATTTTTATATTATACATACGGATTTAAGGATTCAGATATATGGCTACCTGGAGAGATCGGTTTCTTTCGTCCTGCCAATCAAATAGTTCGCACTAGATTTCAGAACCTAATTTTAAAGTAGGTAGGTACTATAACAAAGTAAAAATATGGTTTTCATACACCTATTTTTAAATCGCGTTGGCGGTATACAAACGGGGAAATTAACAATTGTTTTAAATCAAATTACGTATACAAATAAAATGTAATCTTTACGTACGAAAACTATTTTTGTAGTGAAACCGCCGCATTATTTCTGCGTGAATTTTTTGAGGACAATTTTCTTTACCTAACAGAGACAGAGTAACAAACATTATTGCTAAGACTTCGCTTGTATCACCTGTCACTGGCTTTTTTAGTTTTGCTACTTACTAGCCCTTGAATGCAATCCATCTGGTGGTAAGTGATGATGCAGCCTAAGAGGGCAGTGGTATAATCTGTTATATACAATACCTACCTCATAAGTATCTATGCGGCATCGTAACGGATCGTTTGGCGGCAAGTGCTTTTCGGTGGGTTTTTTTTAAATATACAAGTTAGCCCTTGACGGCAATCTCACCTGGTGTAAGGGATGATGCAGTCTAAGTGGGCTAACTTGTTAAGGGTATGGTAGACCCATACTCCATTTGGCTTCCTAAGCTAAATCGCTTGGCGACACGTCTATGTCGGTAATTAGACCATACATTCCTATAAGACAAATACATTTTCACTTACGTTTTTCTTTACATATATCATGATCAACCCATTGCCGGCTCACTACAGAGCACGGGTCTCCTCTCTCTGTTATCTGTTTATTGTTTACTAGAATTGGCTAATGGGCAATTCGTTACTTTTACAAAATTTATACTACTACCTTTTTATGTGTAGGCTACACAGGTATTTCAGTATCATGATCAACCCATTGCCGGCTCACTACAGAGTGCGGGTCTCCTCTCAATATGAGAAGGGTTAGGCCATAGTCCACCACGCTGGCCATGTGCGGATTGGCAGACTGCACACGCCTCACAGAACTCTCCCGCATGCAGGTTTCCTCACGATGTTTTCCTTCACCGTTGATACAAGTGATATTTTAATTGCTTAAAATAAGCACATAACTCCGAAAAGTTAGAGTTGTGTGCCCGGGTTCGAACCCGACCTCTGATTAGGCAGACGTCCTAACCACTAGGCAAACACAGCTTTTTACATACATTCTGTTGTATATACATTATACAGTGCCTGGGTAAAAATGTGAACTATAGAAAGTTATTAACATTAAAAAGGCAATAAATGTTCAGTGCCTCGATATACGTGCCCTCGTGACGGATTCGAGAATTACAATAGGCTCTGGCATGCTCGCGCTGCCTCATTACTGCGAACATTTGCTCCATACGGCGTGATTAAAACCGCCACCAGCCAAGCGGTACAACCGACGAATTAAATAAAGTGAATCCACATGCTATATGTCTGACTACGTGGCTAGGCTGCATTTTATTTATGTATTTATGTATTTATCCAGAGCGCCACCAACAGATTTATATGTAAAAAAAAAAAAAAAAATTAAAAACCTTAAGTGCTAGGATATACATATAAATCAATTTAGAGGTAACTACAGCATGCCTAATAACTTAAGTCGACGCTAATATGTCGCTAATAATATAATATGGAAATTGATAAACAGCAAATAACAAAAAACACATAAAGTTATTACAAAAGAACAGAAAAGTAAACCTTGTGTTTATAATAACGAATAAGGAATATATATATACAGATATATACGCACTATGCAAAATCTAACTAGACTAGTGTTTTTATTTTATTGTAAAAAAATAAACATTTTAAAAACCTTAAGTGCTAGGATATACATATAAATCAATTTAGAGGTAACTACAGCATGCCTAATAACTTAAGTCGATGCTAATATGTCGCTAATAATATAATATGGAATTTGACAAACAGTAAATAACAAAAAACACAAAAAGTTATTACAAAAGAACAGAAAAGTAAACCTTGTGTTTATGATAACGAATAAGGAATATATATATACAGGTATATACGCACTATGCAAAATCTAACTAGACTAGTGTTTTTATTAATTTATTTTTGAAATTGTGTAGTTTGTCGTTAAAAATATGTCATGCATGTCTCATATGAGATAAGGGTTGTAAAGGTTTGACGCTGCACGCTGCTCTCCGGTGGGCCTGAGGGCTTTCCAGTGTTTTTTTTTTATTATTTTATTTATTTATTTATTCATAAGGTATACCAGCGATAAGTTGCAAATTATATTTATATTAAGTTAATTACTAGTGCTGTTACAATTTACCAATTATAGCCATATTCAACATTGCCAAAGTACAATTTTTTTTAAATAGTTTATAAATATTTACAAAGTCATAGCTGCTTAGATTTTTTATACACTACAAGGTAGCCCTTGACGGCAATCTCTCACCTGGTAAGTGATAATGCTGTCTAGGATGGTAGCGGGTTAACCTGTTAGGGGTATGGTACACCCACGCTCCTAATTGGTTTCTACGCAACATCGTGCCGGAACGCTAAATAACTTGCTGACACATTTTTGTCGGTAGAGCGGTAACCAGGCCAGACTCGAGCCGGGAATTGAACCCAGGACCACCAACTTTACAATGCGACAGCGCACGCACTGCGCCACGAAAGTCGTCAAAAACCGACCAGAAAACATCTTTTGGCAGAGCTTCTTTCCGAAGCTCGCCAAACAGCCCGGTTACGCTGTGGCAACCAATAGGGTTAGTACAGCTGATAGACAGTCCGAAAAAAAAATTGCATATATTGCGGTACTAAGAATTTGCGTCAAAGTTACCAGATTCACCACGACTATCGACCCACCAAGACTAATCAATGAAATCATGGATCCTATTGGCGGTTTGTTATACATCCATAGCTTAGTAGATTTCTAGTGGAAAGGCAATCTTAATTACGTAGAAGCGTAGATATGTCTATTTTTTCTGTTATCACTGACGAATACAGCCTACACAGTGGGTATGCATGGGTGGGTTTCCTGAACCTGAATGAACAACCACTTGGAGACCCGCTTGAAAAGGCCTGCTATCATGGCTTATAATTTCAAGATAAAGAAATACTTATGTCTTGTGATTTGTTCTGAGTTTTCAGCATTGATTGACACACAAATTAATAACCGTTAACGAACTTGTACTAAATGAAGCCAACGATTTTTGTTTTTAATTCGTAGTGGTAAGGATAGTTTCCAGAGATTATTTTACATGTTTAGTTCTATAATTTGATTTGTGTGTTTAACCCATTGCCGGCTCACTACAGAGCACGGGTCTCCTCTCAATATGAGAAGGGGTTGGCCATGATCCGCTGGCCATGTGCAGATTGGCAGACTTCACACGCCTTTGAGAACATTATGGATAACTCTCAGGCATGCAGGTTTCCTCGCAATGTTTTCCTTCACCGTTGAAACAAGTGAAATTTTAATTGCTTAAAAACGCACATAACTTCGATAAGTTAGAGGTTCGTGCCTGGGTTCGAACCTCCGACCTCTAATTAGGAGGTGGACGTCGTAACCACTAGGATATCACAACTTTATAGCTTTGTATGTTGTTAATGTAAAAAACTGGCTAAATGCGTGTTAGACTCGAACACAAAGGGTTGCTTACCTTGGAGCAAAAATGTGTATTATTCGCATTATTGTATTTAAAAAAAAACGTTTTACATAGATAACATTCATCTTCATTTTTTATCTTCATTCTATTATATTATTGGTTGTTAGATAAAGATATACTTTTTGTCTATTACAGATTATACGATACAGTCCGTTGGCAGACATAAGTAGACAGTATTGCAATAGGATCCAATCCTCCACATTATTAATATCACTATATTTATATCATCATCATCAAGATCAATCCATTACCGGCTCACTACAGAGCACTGGTCTCCTCTCAACATGAGAAGGGTTTGGCCATAGTCCACCACGCTAGCCATGTGCGGATTGGCAGACTTCACATGCCTTTGAGAACATTATGGAGAACTCTCAGACATGCAGGTTTCCTCACGTTGTTTTTCTTCACCGTTTGAAGCAAGTCATATTTTAATTGCTTAAAAACGCACATAACTCCGAAAAGTTAGAGGTGCCCGGATTCGAACCGCCAACCTCTGATTAGGAGGCTGACGCCCTAACCACTAGACTATCACCGCTATTTATATACTACGTGTAATCATGATAAAATTGTAAAAAAGCACTAAGCGAGTTGAAAAAGTTATGTAAAACCTCTGTTTTGCATTTTTGAATCGTATTTTTTAAGAACATGAGTTAGGTTAGTTCAGCTTCGGAGGCAGAAATATGCACTGATTCGTTCCAGGTGCTTTAACATAATGAATTAGTTTTGGATAATTAAGAAACTAAAAACTTCACGAAACTAGATTTCTTAGTAGGAATTTTAATATTCTATCTTATGAATTAGTTGTGCCAACTTGGTTGAACCGTATTTAAAAATTGTTAACTGCCTTAAATTTGTAGAAACTGTACCTGTGAAAGATAATCTATGGACACTATTCGATGTTAATTTGGTTTAATTTAGGGCTTTTAATGTTTATTTCATTCAGGTATATGTTAAGGAGTGCTAACAATCTATTACCGTGTACCTAAGCCATAGCTATACATTATGCCCGAGTACCTTCCGTCCATTATTAAGAAGATGGGCACATGGTGCTTATTGTACGTACACCTTGATAGCGCGATGCAGGTTTCGCACTGATACTAGTCACGCCATCTAGTACGGTAATTTGGAAACCAACTCAAGGCAATGAATGGGTCAGGCTGAAAATTGGCATACATTTAGCTATAACTAGGTACGTAGGCATCCATAATAAAAGGATATTTGTTACTTTTGGTTTGAACTTTGTATGTAAATTTAATTTAACGTGAGCATATTAGTTATTATTTTCGAATATGATTTTGTCCCATTCGGTGTCGAACCCTCGGTCCGTGGGGATCTAGCGCTTTAATGCTTAAGGAAATAGCAAAAAGGTTAGTCGACATCAAGGAGACCGAAGAGCTGCCAGCTACCTCAGGCAAAGAATTAGTCTTGCTATTCAAAGGGGGAACGCTGCCAGTATCTTCGGAACTTTGCCTAAGGAACTCCTTTTAAAAATATTTTTCTTAGGTTCATCTTAATCTAACGTTTAATTTTTTTTTTCTGACACTCGTTGAAGCCTATATAAATAATTTAAAAATAGCTGAAACGTAAGAAATATTCAAATTAAAAGTTTAAAAAATTAAACTTAAAATAGGATCATGCTTCGAGAAAGAAGTAGTGAACGAAATGTGTCAAATTTTTGATTGTTAGGAGGATCATGAATAAGATTAAATCGAATCAGTGTTTTAACACTGATTCGATTTGATCTTATTCATGATCAACCCATTACCGGCTCACTACAGAGCACGGGTCTCCTCTCAATATGAGAAGGTTTTGGCCATAGTCCACCACGCTGGCCATGTGCGGATTGGCAGACTTCACACAGGTTTGAGAACGCTATGGAAAACCCTCAGGCGTGCAGGTTTCCTTACGATGTTTTCCTTCACCGTTGAATCAAGTGATATTTTAATTGTTTTAAAAACGCACATAACTCCGAAAAGTTATGAGGTGCGTGTCCGGATTCGAACCGCTGACCTCTGATTAGAAGGCTGACGCCCTAACCACTATGCTATCACCGCTTCATATTGATCTGATTATTATTATGTATTTATTATATTATAAAAATGTATTTTAATTCTTCTATTCAAAACTCGCAATAAAAAGAGAGAGGCGGACGTAATACCAGATTCATTGTCTAATTATATTCAAATAATAATGTTATATATTCTTTTGTGTATGCTTTCATAAAAACTTAACTACAATATGTGTTATCTTAATAATTTCAACAGTGAAGTGGTTAATGTGTTTTTTTTTTATGACTCTCTTGAATTAAAACACTGTGGCCGTTGATATAAAATACTCAAGATATAAAGTTTCTTGCGTTCCCGATAAAAATTCGTCTGGAACTATGATTTGTTTGGGCTTTGTAAGCCATATTTTTAATCGCAATAACAATGTTCACAGGGGAGATTTACATCATCATCATCATCATGAACAACCCATTACCGGCTCACTACAGAGCAGCGGTCTCCTCTCAATATGAGAAGGGTTTGGCCATAGTCCACCACGCTGGCCATGTGCGGATTGGCAGACTTCACACGCCTTTGAGAACATTATGGAGAACTCTCAGGCGTGCAGGTTTCCTCACGATGTTTTTCTTCACCGTTGATTTTACATTTACAGTTAATATAAATTTTCTTAATTCAAATACACCACATATCTCTGAACACTTTAAGATAATCTAGAATGGATATTTCGAGAAAACTATCCAACTCGCTCAAGTTGCAGCCTCTTTTAAACCAACAGACTTTAGCGTTCTTCTCCGTTAAAGACGGCCCTGACGCCTCCTTCACAACCCTGACGGTCAGATGACTACTGATAACACATCTCACAATACAATTTTATGTTAGCTGTAACATGTATTGTACTTTACATTTTCCAAAATCTTTACTTGTTGCTTCGAATTAGCATAATACATTTGCGACGTGTTCAGGTCAAACACCCCGCAACTGTAGGTAGGTACTCTCCGTGATTTCTGTTATTTTTTCCGTGCGGAGTATTATCGGGGCGTGTATCTTTCGCGGTTGTGTATCATGTCGGTAACACGTTATTAAGGTTTTCAGTTCGTTAGTTCCCATTGTTAATATTATCATAATATATCATATAGTGTTTGTATTGTTAAACTTGAACTCACATACATTTTTGTGATGGGCTTTTGGCTTACATTTTTACATGTAAACCATCTGATCTCTGGCACAACTACGTTGCGGGTTTGATTTCTGGCCTGGGCGAATTCGCATATCGCATATATAAATACGTATGAAACTACTGTGAAGAAAAGAGCAAAAAAGAAAAGAAGAAAAGAAAAAGTTTATTTATTCCAACAAAACATACATATAACAACAGAAATGGTATAACTAAAATTGTCTAATATAGTAACACTACCATTATGCACCTGTTTTCCGAACTAGTTAAAACTGTATCTCGGAAAATAGGACCATCAGCTCGGAGTCACAGATCAGAAGACAATTACAAGCGTCAGTAAGCTTGAAGAATGTAAGCGACCATACAAATAAGCTATACGGTCAGGACGTTTGCCGGGTTGTTTGTTATCTTCATCCATTGGGCAGGACGTGATTATGTGGGATTCACCACGCTGGCCATGTGCGGATTGGCAGACTTCACACGCCTTTGAGAACATTATGGAGAACTCTCAGGCATGCAGGTTTCCTCACGAGGTTTTCCTTCACCGTTGAAGCAAGTGATATTTTAATATGTTAAAAACGCACATAACTCCGAAAAGTTATGAGGTGCGTGTCCGGATTCGAACCGCCGACCTCTGATTAGGAGGCTGACGTCCTAACCATTAGGCTATCACCGCTTCCAAGGGTAAGGGTATACCTGAACTTAAAACCACCATGGCATGTCCCACTCGCTGGATTTGCTGAACGCCTGGGGAAGCCATTGTATATTTCCCGGATAACCACCAGCCGCCCCAGCTCCCGCGGTAAAAGAGAAGGGATAAGGACAGCTTGATCCCCCCCCAGACTGTAAAGAGACTCGTGCAATAACGGGTAGTTAGCCCAATAGCTACCCGCCGCCTCAGCTGCGCCAACTCTAGGTGAAACAGACCTACCTCATTGCTATAAGAATTGAATTGTGCAGAATGTTTAATGATCGGTTTAGATTACGTAGATGGAGCCTTGACAGCTTTGTTTGGCGAGTTGGTATTTTTTTTTCCGTTTTATGGCTTTACACAGATTAGCCAATGTCAAGTTTATTATTTTATTAGTTCTCTCTTTTTATGGCTTTGCACAGATCAGCCAATGTCAAGTTTATTATTTTATTAGTTCTCTCTTTTTATGGCTTTGCACAGATTAGCCAATGTCAAGTTTATAGCAATGTAGAAGTTAGGGAGAAATGGCGGGAAACTTCGCACTCTGCGGACGCGGATCCCTTAAACCTTTCCCAAATCAACCTGTTAACCATTCAGAAAACTAGCCACTACACAAACGACACCAAAACTGTCCACGACACAACCAACACCAGTCCTTTTCAAAATTAGCCAACAAACATTAATTCAAGAAAAGCGTGAAAAAACCGCGCCCGCCATATACGAAGTCTCCCGCCTTTCTCCCGAGTTGGTAATGTGACTATTTTATAAAAAAAAAAAACTTTTATTTCGACTATGAGATCTTATTTGTTAGTAAGAAAAACACACAATTAAACTAATGTTAGTAACCTTATAACTATTTCATACTGGTATTAATATATAATGTTTCAATATATTACTTTTACTAAGACCTAGGTTTTTGTCACTGTTTACTTTAGCAGCTTCGGCATTCGGTTTTTGGTTAATTTGCTCTCATTTGGGGATAATGTTGCATTATAACGATAATGAAGTTGTATTTTGCTGTTACATGAGCGACTACACGGTAGTAACTGAGAACGTTTGCCATTATTTTTTTGTTAAGCTTATAAATAAGGACAAGGAGAATTCAAACACCATGTCACCTGTATGTTATTTCTTTTTAGTGAAATGACGGTGTTCTGTGTTTGAATTCTCATTGTTCTTGTTCATCATCATTCATTCCAGCACCTTGGGACCCCAAAGTCCATCGGTTCTCCGAGCTATGTGCCCCGCCCATTGCCACTTCAACTTCGCAGTTCGCTGAGCTATGTCGGTAATCTGCTCCTTCTTCCTTCTGATTTGATCACGTAGAGATACTCCTAGCATAGCTCCCTCCATTGCTCGCTGAGTGACTCTGAGCCTTCTTATGAGGCCCATAGTGAGCGACCACGTTTCGGATCTTGTTGATAAATCCTTTCAATGAAGTTCATAAAAATATTGGCATGTATACTAACTATTAAAGTATTTATTATTAAGACGGAATAGAAGAAAGAAGATAACATGATTTTAATTTAGAAAAAAAGGATATATGTTAGTTGGACTCGCATAACGTAAGTATAGATAAAGGCAATGATTTGAGAGTTTTGGAGCATAATTTATTTATCATCTTCTTAGCTTGTTTGGCACATAAGTGATGATTAAAAAAGTATTTCATCGTTGGCTGTTTTTCCCACTAGATGGATGACGCTTACACTGGTCGAAATGTCATCAATCAATTTTACCATCTTTTTTTTCACGCTGGGAAATGCTTTTACGCATCCCGTCCGGAGGCGACGCAGGCAAGACTGCGCCGTTTCCGACGGGGTACGTGGGACTCCCCGGCGGCCAGGCTGGCGACCAGAATACCCACTAAAACCCAGCGATGCTCCTTCGCGTCGCCTGGTGGCTGGGTCACGGGAACACTTGAGCAGTCGACCGCGGCCCAGCCAGTGGCGTCCGCTGAGGCAAAACCTCCACTTCTTCTTCTTGCCCTTATCCCACATTATGTGGGGTCGGCACAACACGTCTTCTCCCACTCACTTCTATCAGCCGTCACCTCACTACCCACACCTTTTACCCGCATATCCTCTTTTACACAATCCATCCATCTCTTCTTTGGTCTTCCTCTACTCTTTTGCCCTTCCACGTTCATGTATAACATTCTTTTGGTGACATCACTTTCTTTCCTCCGTCATATAATATGACCATACCATGCCAGCCTGTTACTCCTCATCTTTTCTGTCACTGGCGCTACTTACACGAGGCAGAACCTCCACGGGGGGCCTACATTGACCCCCGAGCTCCGGACGCGCCTCACGACCCGAAGATTAAACTCGACGGGTGAGGATGCCTCTCATCCATCACCCGGAACTCCTCGTCAGGGGAGCAGGCGGCGATCGGGGGTCAAGAGTTAAGGTTTTACAATCGGCAGTATCAGTTGATATGCGAGTTCAGTTAACGACAAAATGTTTTAGAAAATTAGTATTAAATTTGTCTTATTTAAATGAGTATAACAGTTAATTCACAGAGAAGTGTATTATAATTAAAATAGTACCTGGTCGAAGCGACGTCAGTGGGTAGTTAGCGTTAATGATATATAACAGTGATAAACAAACCCACAATGTTCTTGGTATTATAGTCACTAAACGCGCTTAGTTGCAATCAGGGCGTGAAGTGAATTTTCATTTCGACGCCCGGCGTTAACCGAAAGTGACTCTAGAGCTGACCGTCCACCGGCCACAGAGACTGTGAGTGCAACTCATTAATTGAAAAAGTAGCATTTAATGCTTATCCGCAATATTTGCAGTACGCATAATAATTTACGCTAAAAAATACTGTTGACAAGCAGAAATTAGGCTTCATCATCATCATCATCATCATTAACAACCGATTGACGTCCACTGCTGGACATAGGTCTTTTGTAGGGAATGCTCACGGTCTTGGGCCGCTTGCTTCCAGCGGCTACCTGCGACTCGTCTGATTTCGTCTTTCCACCTAGTGGGGGGTCGACCAACGCTACGTTTACCGGTGCGGGGTCGCCATTCTAGCACCTTGGGACCTCAACGTCCATCGGTTCTCCGAGCTATGTGCCCCGCCCATTGCCACTTCAACTTCGCAATTCGCTGAGCTATGTCGGTAACTCTTCTACGGATCTCCTCATTTCTGATTTGATCACGAAGAGATACTCCTAACATAGCTCTCTCCATCGCCCGTTGAACCGTTGAAATTAGGCTTATGTGTTTGTAAATATAATATTATTTAGAACTTAGCATGCGTAATTGTTATCGCCCGAATTTCAAGTCAAAAACTCTAGTTTTGGTCTTCAAGTTGTTTTACACATATATTTTTGATGATTCAAAATCGACATTTTTGTTTGCATTTGGTGGTTGCATTTTTGTGATTTATGTGATATTAAATCGCGGTTAATTAAACAGCCTAATCTGGTGACAGAAGTGTTGACATATTTTTGCAGGATCAGCTTGGCTGTACATCTTAAAAATGCAGTAATAGTCTTAAATTCGACCCAGAGTATCAATTATAAATGTAATGAATAGAAGCAGGCGTTACTTTGCGGAAGTCCATGATAAACAATAAACAGCAAGTATAATTTGGTATATTCCGCCGACAACCGAGAGATTTGTATAGGTATAACACCACGCAAAATCTTCCACTAGAACCTCTACGCACGTTTCGACCCGACACCGGATCATCCTCAGGAGATGTTGACTTCACAAGCGCGAAAAGTAAAGTCTAAATTATAAATGTACTAAATTATATTTAAATCTGTTTGGGTTCTTTATAATTATTACCTGTTAGCTTCAAAATAATCTTCCAGTAGTGAATTTATCACCATCATCTCAATATTACAAATATACGGTTCATAGATGACTGTAAAAGGTTTATATGATTAAAGCAGTTTTGAATTTAAATAATACTGCTATTACTTTAGCAGCTGCGATAAAGTCCACATTTCTAAGAAGAAGCCTGCAAACAATCTGTACTCTCATTATTGTGACGGTGGACGCTCAGCTTAAATCGCGGCTCACGGCAGATAACTCTTAATTTGCATATTAACGAGAAACTTTGCATCTCCAATAGCGAAAAATGACTGAGGCCCGTGCGACCGGTCAGCTGCCCCGACTAATCTATGAACCGACACCCTTAGTATGAGGTAGCGCACCTCGAAAACGTCCATAGTTTTCGAGCTGTGAAACATTATAACGTTGCTTAAAAATGTATCTTATTTAAACTGATTTGAGGCTTATTTTGAGAGCAAGATCATCATGACCATCCCATTCTCGCCTCAGTACAGAGCACTGGTCTCCTCTCAATATATGAAGTTTGGCCATAGTTCACCACGCTAGCCAGGTGCCTGCCAGACTTCACACGACTTTGAGAACATTATGGAGAACTCTCAGGTGTGCAGGTTTCCTCACGATGTTATTTATTAATGATGATCAACCCATTACCGGCTCACTACAGAGCACAGGTCTCCTCTCAATATGAGAAGGGTTTGGCCATAGTCCACCACGCTGGCCATGTGCGGATTGGCAGACTTCACATGCCTTTGAGAACATTATGGAGAACTCTCAGGCTTGCAGGTTTCCTCACGATGTTTTCCTTCACCGTTGAAGCGAGTGATATTTTAATCGTTTAAAAACGCACATAACTCCGAAAAGTTAGAGGTGCGTGCCCGGATTCGAACCGCCGACCTCTGATTAGGAGGCTGACGCCCCAACCACTGGGCTATCACCGCTTCTATTTATTAATAAAAAGTATTTAACTTGCAAAAGGTAAACATGCAGGAGCGCCATAACTTGCCATATGTTACAGAACCTAGTTCAAAGAGTTAGCATTGTACTGCAAGATCTGCCAATCATAGACATGCAGTGTTGATTTCTAGCTGAATCTCCTGTGCAGGAGAGGTAGTTTCGTCCACAGGACTACATCAAGCGGCCTAGAGTGAGTACCGCGTGTAAACCGTATATAGGTATGGGGTCAAATAAGTTAGAGGACCACCAGGAGAGATTTCAGTCAGTGCTAACTAAACGTTGAATAGAAACAATGAAACAAAAGTGTCAAGATATTCCCTAAGGAGAATGACCATACACGGGCCCTGGTTGTGTCAGACAAATTATTGTCTGACACAATTTAAATTATGAAATATTAAATATATTAATATTTCATAATTTAAATTACATTTTTATATTCAGGTTGGGACTAAAAATAAAGTGCTTCCTATCCCTAGTTTTTTATTTATATTTTAAAAGTACTTCAAGTTATTGTAATAACAAAATATGACTCCATTTTTTATTCGTAGACATGTCTAGTGATGTTATAATCAAATCGATTGGTGGTAATCGAATCATAATCGGTTAAGAGCTGTCATCTCCATAGTACATTTAAAAACTCAAACGGTTTTCCTTCAAAACATCTCGTTAAAACCAATTAAAATCGATTCAGAACGTCTAACTCATCATTTGTGTACGTTCGGGTCTGTTGTTTCAATCAATCATTTTTGCGTACTAAGTGGTACTAAGTACATACTTAATTCGCAACAGCGAGGTTACTTGAATTTATTTCAGTGTCATGCCGTTGTTCAGTGTTTTTTTACGTCTAGTTGAGATAATAATTCTATTTCCTCCGTATAAACCGAAACTGTTACAGTTAGTGGTTGAATTGTAATAATGAAAGCAATATTACTTACACAATATTACTTTACACCATAGTTTTATTTTTCTTTTATCAGTGCAATTACATTTTACGTTAATCTGTCAGTAAACAATCATCAATAGACTGACACAAAAGTGCACCTCTTTATGTTCACTTTTTACAAAACGCTGTTTTCCTAGTTTGAATAACGAGTAATATGAATCGATTATACCTCAAGCGATTTAATTGTCCCAATAAGAAAGAAAAACAGCGCTTGGTATCGATACACCACTAGTCAGAATACGTCACAGATTAATTAACTACCCACGTAGTACGAAGTATTGTACTTACTTACTTTAATATGTTAAGGAAAGGCGGGAGACTTCGTATATGGCGGTTTTTTCACGCTTTTCTTGAATTAATGTTTGTTGGCTAATTTTGAAAAGGACTGGTGTTGGTTGTGTCTTGGACAGTTTTGGTGTAGTTTGTGTAGTGGCTAGTTTTCTGAATGGTTAACAGGTATTGATTTGGGAAAGGTCTGAGGGAGCCGCGTCCGCAGAGTGCGAAGTTTCCCGCCATTTCTCCCTCACTTCTACATTGCTATAAACTTGACATTGGCTAATCTGTGCAAAGCCATAAAAAGAGAGAACTAATAAAATAATAAACTTGACATTGGCTAATCTGTGTAAAGCCATAAAAAGAGAGAACTAATAAAATAATAAACTTGACATTGGCTAATCTGTGTAAAGCCATTAAAAAAAAACTTTAATATGCGGCTACCTATTTAACGGTATACATGCCATTTACACCATTCTTTAAATCATGATTGGAATGATGGTTTAAATTAACTACCTAATAAGGTAGGTGCCTACCATAGGCAGTAGAATGTCACGCAAACGAACGCTATCTCTTTACCAACTCACCTAACCTAACATTCCTTAAAATTGATTTTCTCTGAATCTGGGATTCCAAACTAAATATATTTTGGTGAATGAAAACAGAATCATCATCATCATGAACAACCCATTACCAGCTCATTACAGAGCACGGGTCTCCTCTCAATATGAGAAGGGTTTGGCTGTAGTCCACCACGCTGACCATGTGCGGATTGGCCGACTTCACACGCCTTTGAGAACATTATGAAGAACTCTCAGGCGTGCAGGTTTCCTCACGATGTTTTCCTTCACCGTTCAAGCAAGTGATCTTTTCGTTTTTTTAAAACGCAGGTGCGTGCCCGGATTCGAACCGCCGATCTCTGATTAGGAGGCTGACGCCCTAACCACTAGGCTATCACCGCTTAGAAAATAGAATAATCAAGCTTTATTTTACGCTAACACTTATCGAGACACGATAGTGCTTGTAAGTGTTGGTCATTCTCCTTATAGTGCTTGTTTTTGGTTTCTAAATACCAACTTGAACAGCATCATGAGTTATGACCAGATGAGATAATAACTATTTTGTAGAAGATAAAATTAAAAACTTTAACAACATTGAAATTATCACCAGAACTTCACTAAAATAAGACAATTAAAAATACAACATTTAAAAGTAAATAAAAAGTATGCCGAAACCCGGGATCGAACCAGGGACCTTTAGATCTTCAGTCTAACGCTCTCCCAACTGAGCTATTTCGGCTGATAGCATAGTAGTAGAAATTAAAGTATAGTATGCAAGCTTTGGAGCTACAAAACTTCGTATTAATTGGATTTAATAGACGAAAATCTGAAACATAGCCTAAATTAGATGTCTAGACAGATTTCCAATACAAAACGTCTTTAAAATATTGTTCTAACAGCGCCGTCACCTATTGAAGGTTGGCATGGGAAGGAAAAGGGGGGAATACTTTTACTAAATTTTCGTCGATTTTCACAGCCAAGATGTTTTTTCGTCAACTGGTCTCTTTAATTTTTAAAAACGCACATAACTCCGACAAGTTAGAGGTGCGTGCCCGGATTCGAACCGCCGACCTCTGATTAGGAGGCTGACGCCCTTACCATCCTACCTAGGCTACCTTACTAGGCTATCACCGCTTTATATATATTTATAGCAATATAATAACATTTCTCCTTTAGTGCACTATATATATATCGCCAATTAAGAACGTAATGATTCTATTTATGCACATGGTCTACAATGTACTATTGTTTCTGATTTTCTAAATTCTTTCAGTCGACGCCGGCAACATTCGTGTCGGATTTGAAGAAATACCTGATTCCGTTCTTGAAGCGGTGTGAGTACTTGAAGCGTATTGATTACTGCATCGTTGGCCTCGCCAAGTTTCCCGAGAGCGTAGATAGCGAAGTGTAGATGATCTCACATACTACTGTTGAGCTTTTTTCTTCAACAAAACATAGTCCAAAATAACAACAAACTCCTTATCAGTCCCGTATTTTTATTTGCATTCACAAACAGCCATAATCTAATGATATTTAAGACAATTTATTGTAATGAACGTGTTTACTTTTAAGTGTTTCTTACTACATTGTTTCCATCTTCTGTATTTGGCGTGCAATACGTGAGAAATAATATATGATACGCGTAATAATAGCAATAATCTAATGATGAAATTTTCTCAGTTTTAGACTTGTTTGCTCGTTTGTAAAATAACTCAAAAAACAAAAGTTTTTTAAAGTTAGTTCGCCTATCACACAGTAAAAAATATTAAACGTCGCATCGGCGTTTTCGTAATCTCCCACTTTATATGGACACTTGAGCGACATTAACATTTAAAAAAATACATGGATTAATGTTAAATGACATTTAACATTAATCCATGTATTTTTTTTAGAGAGTCATTAAGAGATAAATTTAAAGATTATAAAATAATGACAGTACATAGCCAATATATATATGAAAATTTAATGTAGGCATGTGCATAAAAATATTGATAAATTCAAGAAAAAAATGGACTGTAACGTACTGAACATCAGAAGTAAAAGTAAACTTGTAGTACCGTTTAGTATATATATTTGTATTTTATTTTATAATAAATTACCTATTGATATCTTGGAGATGTCTATCAATAAGATCAAAGTTTTTATGAAACGAAAGCTTACCCATAGAAAAATCATATTACGATATTAACGATTATCATAACGATGAAAAAGCTTGGGTGTGCATTGTTCTATCTCCATAGGTACCATAATTTGTTATAGATTATAAAAACCCGGCTAAGTTTGTTGTGGGTTTCTGTGTAAGACCTGCGCTTTTTAGTTTAAAGTTGTCGATTGTAGTTATCACCATAACTTCACGAATAGAAATAATGAAATGAAAGATTTATAGATGCTTGTATGTATATTATGTATGGTTTATGTGAATAAAGCTATTTTTGATTTCATTAAGTTTTTGTGTATTATTTTGAGTAGGATAGCTATATAATTTTAAAAGTACAAATGCATATATATTTATTTACCAGAAACACTTCTCTAAAATAAGTTAAGTAAAAATATAACAGAAATGCATATATCACCAGAAACACTTCTCTAAAATAAGTTAAGTAAAAATATAACAGAAATCACATTAAAAATAAAAAAATAAAAAAAGCTATGCCGAAACCCGGGATTGAACCGGGGACCTTTAGCTCTTCAGTCTAACGCTCTCCCAACTGAGCTATTTCGGCCGTTAGTAATGTTGAAGAAATTTAAGTATGGTATGCAACCTTTGGAGCTACATTACCTCCAATATGAGAAAGAGTACCATTAATATACCCAAATCTGAAACATAGGCTAAATTAGATGTCTAGACAGATTTCCAATACAAAAAGTCTTTGAAATACTGTTCTAATTCTTCGGATATGGATTTAGAGCTGTTAATAAGTATTATGTGGATTTATTTTGAGTTTTTTTATACACTACAAGTTAGCCCTTGACGGCTATCTCACCTGGTGGTAAGTGATGATGCAGTGTAGGCACACACTCCTAATTGGTTTCTACGCGACATCGTGTCGGAACGCTAAATCGCTTTGCGACACGTCTTTGTCGGTAGGGTGGTAACTAGCCGCGGCCGAAGCCTCCCACCAGACAAGACTCGAGCCGGGAATCAAACCCAGGACCTCCAACTTTATAATGCGACAGCGTACACACTGCGAGGTTATAGTGAGCTTTATAGTATTCCAATATTTAAAAACTATCAGCACTAGGGAAGCGGGCGTTTCGCGCTAAGGTTAACTCAGGTATATAGAGAGCAACGTCGCGTGTGTGAAGCTAGAATTATTATCAGCGAAATGGAATAGTTTTACTGATTTGGTATTCAAATGGCTGTATTCAGAAGGCCTATTACTATTGTTTTTGATTAGCGATTTTAATTTGATGTACCTAAGTTATCTATCTATTTATTTATACTGACAGTATAGCTGATTGAAATGAAATGAAATGAAAATACACTTTATTGTACACCACATAAAAGAATAAATACAGGCATTAAAGAAAAACACAGAAAAGAAAACAGGTATAGTAGGCGGCCTTATCGCTAAAGAGTGTTCTCTGCCAGGCAACCCAGACCAGGATATAAAATATAGATAAGCAGATTTAGGGTGCACAATTAGATATAAAACATATAAACACTTAAAATGTAAATAATTAATATAATATAATTATAATATAATATAATGTAAATGATTCTTTTTTTTTTAAACTCTCAACACAAGAAAAATATTATATACTTACGTTTGATAACGCCTCTCTTAAGAGATGGCTTAAATAACGCTATGCTACGGACCTGAACCTTATTTGATGGTTCAGCTCCTATGCGATGTTCGGCTTATACAGTGTAGAATACTCACTCACACTCATGCTCCTTATAAAACATTTAGCTTACAATCTTTAAGCTTACAGACGCTTGAAATTGTCTTCTGATCTGTGACTTCGAGCTGATGGCCCTGTTTTCTGAGATACAGTCTTAACTAGATCGGAAATCAGGTGCATAATGGTAGTGTAATATATTAGACAATTTATGTTATAAGACTCTGTTGTAAAGTATATGTATGTTTTTTTGCTGGAATAAAGTTATAGTTATATATAATAATAGGTATAGGTAGGCTTTAGGTATAAATTGAATTATTATATTATCTAGTAAGGTTAATTTTAAGGTTGTGCATGCTGTGGTCATTTCTAGAAGGCCACTATCTGGTGTCTGTTCTTCTGAAATGTTTTTTGTTGTTTTTAGATAGTGGCTAGTTTAATGATCCAATAAAAATAAAAATAAAATAAATAAAAAATACATAAATAGCGGGTTAATTATCGAGGAAAATATAATGCTTTCTGTTTGGTCACCGAAGTTCCGATTGTTCGGAACTGTGGCGGTTGCGACATTTACACACTAGATGGCGCCACAAGGAGAAGAGTAATTCCTGCATCGCGCGTCACCGTTGTCATACAAGCTCTATGAGTTTAAGGTTCAGTATTCACATGGTGAAAGGGTAGACCAACGATCCCCAGATCGACACTGGCTCAGAGGAGGATCTAACTGTTCAAATTTCAATAATTATTGCATCAAAAAATTTCTACAATAGTCATCATTACAGAGCACGGGTCTCCTCTCAATATGAGAAGGGTTTGGCCATAGTCCACCACGCTGGCCATGTGCGGATTGGCAGACTTCACACGCCTTTGAGAACATTATGGAGAACTCTTAGGTGTGCAGGTTTCCTCACGCTGTTTTCCTTCACCGTTGAAGCAAGTGATATTTTAATGCTTTTAAAAACGCACATAACTCCGAAAAGTTAGAGGTGCGTGCCCGGATTCGAACCGCCGACCTCTGATTAGGAGGCTGACGCCCTAACCACTAGGCTATCACCGCTTCAATACAACAATGTTTACAATACAACAGTGTTTACAATAGTACAAATGGTTAATTTCATTTCAGTAACAAGAAGATTTTAACCTAATATCTAATGTATAATTAATTATTTTTGTATTTATTTTAATTTGATTGGACATTCAATACTTTTCATAATGTTAATAATTTATATAAAAATTTGCACACTATTAATTTAGTAGAATTTAATGACCTCTTAACCAATTGAAATCGCTTAATAGTATCTGACTATTGCACATACATTCTGGCAAATAAATGATTATTATTACTAAAATAACGGTACTTATAATGTAAGCTACGAGAAACAGAAATACTGATCCTTATAATATTGCAGCGGTTCGATATAATATCTACCCCTCCTTGTCAATAGGCCTAAATAATGAATTTTGTGGTTAGAATTTTATGAAGGTGATTTTAAATATTGTACAGTCTTTAAGTTAAGTTTCTAACTTCGTTACGCAAAAAATCACTCAATTATATTGTTGGTTGGACGTATATTTTAGGCCATTATGAAAAATGAAAAAAACGTCCCATACGAACGCAATAAATCAGCAGTAAATTACAAAAAAACGTATATCTATAAATAATATTACATTACGACCTTAACTTAGCGCAATCGCGAATAGCACCTAATTATGTAATATTGTGCAATAACATTATTATATTATTTTTACATTTTAAGTAAGAATATTTATTAATATAACAGGTACAAAGTTATGTGACGGAGGAGATATCGTTTGCAGTTTTCAAATACCGTGTTTCAAAGCATTATCTCTCGCTTTTTAAATATTTATTTCTCGATATTTAATCTACTTGTTTGAATGTATATGTTAACATTTTATATATTTAGTGGAATTTAATTATTAGTATGTTAACTTTTCTGTGTTCTTAAATGATAGAAGAACTCACTGTGCTTTATTAACTTGATACTACTTTACTTTATTTCTAACTCTAATTCAACAGCCACCTGGCTTCGTAGCTCAACGAAGACTGCCTGTATTCTACAAAATTCCAGATGTTGCCTCCAGAAGTACTCTTATTGACTATTGATAAGTAATTTCGTCGGATCTACCAGAAGTCAAAATTGAATTACTAATGTTTTAACTATTTACAAAGCTTATGAAAATCAGTATTTAGTTTAAAAGTAATCTATATATATAAAAGCGAAATACCACTGACTGACTGACTGATGATCACGATATCTCAGGAACTATACAACGAACGAACTTGAAATTTGGAAGGTGGATTTCTTTTATGAAGTAGAGGTCAGCTAAGAACCGGTTTTGAGAAAATCCACCCCTAAAGGGTTGAAATGGGGGTTGGAAGTTTGTATGAAAGTCCTTTATTTTTGAAGTTAGAGACATGAAAATTGGTAACTAAGTTTTTTATTATAAATGATAAAGATCTGTATAATCAATGTTACGAAAATCTACCCCAGGGGGGGTGAAATGGGGGTGGGGCGTTTTCATGAGGATTCTATGTTTTCGAAGTTAGGGACATGAAAATGGGCATTTAGGTAATTTTGTTTTTAATAATAAAAACCTGTAAACGCAATATTACAAAAATCCACCCCTAAGGGGTAGAAATGGGGGTTGAAAGTTTGTATCAAAGTCCTATATTTTTGAAGTTAGAGACATGAAAGTTGGCAACTAAGTTGTTAATTATAAATAATAAAGATCTGTATAATCAATAATGCAAAAATCTACTCCAAGGGGGGTGAAATGGGGGTAGGAAGTTTTCATGAGGATTCTAAGTTTTCGAAGTTAGGGACATGAAAATTGGCATTTAGGTTATTTGTTTTGAAGAATAAAAACCTGTATACGCAATATTACAAAAATCCACCCCTAAGGGGTAGAAATGGGGGTTGGAAGTTTGTGTGAAAGTCCTATATTTTTAAAGTTAGAGACATGAAAGTTGGGAACTAAGTTGTTAATTATAAATAATAAAGATCTATATGATCAATAATGCAAAAATCTACTCCAAGGGGGGTGAAATGGGGGTAGGAAGTTTTCATGAGGATTCTAAGTTTTCGAAGTTAGGGACATGAAAATTGGCATTTAGGTAATTTGTTTTAATTAATAAAAACCTTTATACGCAATATTACAAAAATCCACCCCAAAGGGGTTGAAATGGGGGTTGGAAGTTTGTATGAAAGTCCTATATTTTCAAAGTTAGAGACATGAAAATTCGCAACTAAATTGGTAATTATAAATAATAAAGATCTGTATGATCAATGTTGCGAAAAACCACCCCTAAAGGGTTGAAATGGGGGTTGGAAGTTTGTATGACATGAAAGTTAGCAACTAAGTTATTAATTATAAAAAATAAAGATCTTTACGATCAATATTGCGAAAATCCACCCGAAAGGGTGTAAAATGGGGGTTGGAAATTTTCATCAGGATTCTAAGTTTTTGAGGTTATGGTCATGAAAATTGGCATTTAGGTTATTTAATTTAAATAATAAAAACCTGTATATACGCAATATTACAAAACTCCATCCCAAAAGGGGTGAGAGGGGTGAGGGGTTGGAAGGTTACATGTAAGTTCTGAGTTTTTGGAATTAGAGAAATGTAAATCGGCAAAGTAATGCTCTAATGAGCATTACTTTTCAGTAACTTTGACATGTAGGTAGTAGGTAGGTAGGTATAAGCTCTTTTGCAAGATCACACATTGAAAGTGGAAACATAAAGAATGAAAAGAAATTTGGAAGTTAGGCCCTGTTTAGGCGTAGACATCCGCTAATAATTTGTGAAAATCCGCCGCATAGAGGTTAATACCGGGGTTCATGTTGGTTGAAAATCTTATAAAGTTTTACTTCTTTGAATCCATTGAAATACTTTGTACTAAGACTATCTTATGTATCTTATGTAATATTATAAATGCGAATGTGTTTGTATGTTGGTTTGTCCTTCAATCACGTCGCAACAGAGCAATGGATCGACGTGATTTTTGAAATTATAGTTGAGGACCTGGAGAGTGACATAGGAGAGTTCCCGTTGGAATTTTTACAACTTATTCTGACTGAATTTTAAAAACTTATTCCACGCGGGCGAAGTCGCGGGCGCCAGCTAGTATTATATAAATGAAACAAAATTAGACAAGATCTTTTAATTTAAGTAAACTGTTTGATAACTGATTAATTTATCAATCCGTTCTAGATGGGATTGCCTTATAAATAAAAAGAAGTAGTTCTTTTTATTTATAAGGCAATCTCATCTAGAAAATATGCAATATATGTTTGTAATTGACATATATATATTTTTAACAAGCTAACAAGTGTATGTATGTTTATTTTTTTGCAATTTCTCGTATTTCTTTACCTGGTAAAGATCGCTAATAGTCGCTTCATCACCGTCATCATGATCAAACCATTCTCGGCTCACTACAGAGCACAGGTCTCCTCTCAATATGAGAAGGGTTTGGCCATAGTCCACCACGCTGGCCATGTGCGGATTGGCAGACTTCACAGCCTTTGAGAACACTATGAAGAACTCTCAGGCGTGCAGGTTTCCTCACGATGTTTTCCTTCACCGTTGAAGCAAATGATATTTTAATTGCTTAAAACGCACATAACTCTGAAAAGTTATAGGGTGCGTGCCCGGGCTCGAACCCCCGATCTGCTGACGTCCTAATCACTAGGCTATCACAGCTTAACACAGACAGGTCGCCTGTTGAATGTTATTTAATTGACGTTTAAATTAATACGTAAACAAAACAGACTGCTGCCTGGTCGGGAAGTACTTACGAACGGGATAGCCAGCGAGGACATAATAATATAATATCCATCCGAAAGGGTCAATTGCGCCGAACGCTGCGCCCAATGGCCGCTTCACCGGACCAGAGTGGTGTGGTACAAGTAAGCTACCAATTAATATCCGTGCGTGCTAAAACGCCATGCCTGCGCCACTTGTGGGGATTCCCAGGACTGAGGAGGCCGATAGGATTACTGAGCGGCGGCCCTTTGTATAGAATAGGTGTAAGTGCAAAAGGTTAGTTAACGATCAAGAGAAAAGGCACTGGTACTGGTTTCACAGTGAAAACGTCAAACGTGGTTTTCAAATTGACGTTTTAATTAAATACCCTCAAAGTGGCTTAGAATTGGCCTTGAATACTTTTAACATGGCAATGGGCGGGGCACATAGTTCCGAGAACCGATAGACGTTGGGGTCCCAAGGTGCTGGAATGGCGACCCCGCACCGGTAAACGTAGCGTTGGTCGACCCCCAACTAGGTGGACAGACGACATCAGACGAGTCGCAGGGAGCCGCTGGAAGCATGCAGCCCAAGACCGTGAGCATTGGAACTCCCTACAAAAGACCTATGTCCAGCAGTGGACGTCAATCGGTTGATAATGATGATGATGATTATGACTTTTAACATTTGGGCTTGATATTTTTACATGTTAATATAAGTTAAATTTAATATTTTATGCACTACGTGTTTGGAATTCTATTAATATTAAAACTACTTTAATTAGAAACTAGATAATAAAGGTTATTTAAATCGCGGTTTCTATCATCGGGTAGCACAGTATTAAACACTGCTAATATATCTAACTATAAGTCATTACTTTGGTAAAGACCGTTGGGCTATCTTATGCATGAATGAAAAGATTGTCCGAAATGAAAAGATTCGATTCGATTTCGATTTGAAATTTTACGTAAGTTTCGTGTAAGCACAAATAAAATTGAAAGATGTCTGTGTGCAACGTATGAAGGAGCATCGATCGCCTGATCGATCCTAGTAGTATCCATTGGTTAAAGTTTGGATTGAAAAGTGGGGTTACCCAAGTGTCTTTGATTCATTGATTAAAGAAGTTATTAAAACTTTAGTTACTTAGCAATCGGCCTCATCAAGAACTGTACTACTATTAGATTAAGAATCATTTAAATTTCTGGTTATAGCCAATATCGTTCATAGATGGATGGATGGATGGATGGATGGATTATAATTAAAAATTTTACGAAACGTGGCTTAGCTGAGTTTGGTTATGGGGCGCAGTACGGCTGCGAGTGCCTTCAGTGAGTGCGTTTTATTTAACCTCCTTTATGTAGTACATGGTGCGTGTTACTGGCTTGGCTTCACAGTAATGTAGTTGACCGAACGGCGCTTTTCCTTTATTTATTTTTTACCCCCAACATTGGAGGAGGGGTAATGTAAGTTTTAACTCTTGGTCTGGCTATAAAATTATGGCTGGCATTTGTGGAAACCCCCATCAGGCGCTATAGTATACCATATGATCACCCTAATCATGGGAATCGAATAATGTTTAACTAGTATGAATTGAAAACTACTATGGTGGATAGCTTCTGATGATCATAATATCCTAACCATTGTGACGAAACCCCCCTTGGCTTTTCCACAATTTGCTATTAGAATGTATCTGATAATATTGCAGGAAAAAGGAGCCATATAGACTAAATACTTTACTTAAATTCTACCTTATTCATTTTTCATTTTCTTTGTGGGGGTCCACAAATCAGGTACTGTATTCTATGATCTGATTACTCTAATCATGGGAATGGGGTCATGTTTATCTAGCATGAGTTGTAAACGATAATGGCGGATAGTATTTGATGATTGTAGCTACGCCGGACGGAACCCAACGGCTCTATGAGGAACTTTTTTTTTATATACTACAAGTTAACCCTTGACGGCTATCTCACCTGTGGTAAGTGATGATGCAGTCTAGGATGGTAGCGGGCTAACCTGTTAGAGATATGGTAAACCCATACTCCTAATTGGATTCCACCTGACATCGTGCCGGAACGTTAAATCGCTTTGGCCACACCCTTCTCGTATTGAGAAACCCGTGCTCAGTAGTGAGCCGGCAATGGGTTGATCATGATGATGATGATGATGATAGGCTTATTATACACTATAACTTAATTAGTAATTAACACATATGGATCAATATCCATCAATGTGCAACAGCCCGTAGATATATGCAAAATACCTTTTTAATATGAAGGTAAAAAAAAAAAACAACAGAATAGCCGATATTTTGGTAACATTGGCTCGTGTTTAAAATAGTGGAGCTTCAGTAATGTAAACTCCCAAACTTCTATTAAAATTTAACAAGTTTTGGCACAATTTTAACAGTGATATGTTTTAAAATAAATGCCCCAAAAGTTAGCTTGCACCGGCTTTACTACTAACAGTTAAAAAGCTTTAAAATAAATCAATGCATTAATACAGTCCAGAGTCAAAATTGACCGTTTTTTTTGGTGTCATCGTTATCAACATATTGTCGGCTCGCTACAGGGTACCCGTACCCAGATCCCGGAGCCTCCCACTAGATCCCGGAGCCTCCCACTGTTTTATGCTGATGGTGGCCACCGAGGGGGTTTTAGTGGGTAAAAATCCCACATAACCCGAGCTTTTCCCCAAAGCAATAGTCGGGTATCTCACTAGGAGATTTCCCCCCCGTAAACAAAAAAAAAAAAAGGGTACTCGTATCCTTTCTGCAAGATCTGCAAGACGATCTTGGCTGTAGTCTACCACGATGGCCAAATTTTGAGGGCCGAATTGACTTCACACTATTTTGACACTGTGAAAATTTTTTAGGCATGCAAGTTTATTCGCGATGTTTTCCATGACGAAAACCAAAATGGACTCGATCCACTTTGTGGGTCACTTTGGAAGAGATGACGAAGTTTTAACCACTAGGCTATCAACATACAAAATATTAAATGATAAAATAAAGTATATTATCCAACACTCCAAGTTGAGCTAGTCATATACCGAAACTGTCACCAGATTAGCTTATTGCTTCAAGCTACTGTGTATGGTTTTTTCCACATTTCGCTACTAGAAAGTATCTAATATTGCAAAGAGGCCTTATGTATAAAATTAACTTAATTCTGTTTCCATTGGCTCACAGACGGTTCCACTACTAACGAGCTTAACGTTATTGGTCAAGCTGTCTTTGTCAGCGAGGTGTCTCTTTCACTCGCTCGCTCGTTTACTTTTTTAAGAGTTTCTCCAAATTCAAATTCAAAATAGTCTTTATTCAATTAGTCCTTAAAAAGGCACTTTTGACGCGTCAATAATTTACATAGTAGTAATTTCATGGTGATAACTATATTCGTAAACTTAAAACTAAAGCTACGAGTATGAGGGTTCCAAACGCGCCCCGGTCTAAGAAGAAGCCCACAACAAACTAAGCCGGGGTTTTTCTTTTTTTCGTTATCACCATCCCAAACGTTCGACGCGCTTCGATAAAAACATCGCTCCAGAAACACTATGAAAACATTTTCGTCATGTCGCACCGAACGCGCCGTGGGAACCGAATTATAATATAAAGCTGCGCAACGCAAAGCGAAGCGACAACTCGGCCGATTGTTGCTACAACACCTGACACGTATTGACTAGTGACACTATTGACATACCGCGGTGCCGAATGCCTCCCAAGGCCAATCAACATTTTTACCAGATGACTCACTCACACATGTGGATTCATAGCTGGAGAGCTAGTGTAGAATTTAATAGACCCTAATTTCTTTTTCGATTGTGTATGTCGACAACCTAATGGGGCATGTAACGCTGGACGCTTGAAGCTGTACCTAGCTCCATATCCTACAGGGCTCGTAGTTTTGTTAAATCTCCGGGATGCAAGACATGTGCCAAATCATCATGATCAGACCATTGATTGCGATGAAAATAGTTAAATATTAGACAATAAACAAGAAACAAACACAAAGGAATAAGAATTAATTATTTATTGCTTCACATGCTGGTAAAAAATGTTAATTTATTTAGACATCTTTATGGCATATAAAGTACAAACAGAAGAAAAGTGAAAATAAAATGTAAATAGCAAAAGGCGACCTTATCACTAAGAGCGATCTTTTCCAGGCAACCTAATCGAAAGAAGCCAACAGATATGTGCAAGACTATATATAAACTAGTAGTGAGGTACTAATAAAATCCTTGTATGGTAATTTAAAATAATGTAAGGGACGTAATAATTTAGATGTTAGGAGCAATTGTGATGAAAAATAATTGCAGAGCCAGAAGCGCCAATCGATCTGATGCTGGTGTTGGTAGCTGTAGTGGTATTAGTCGTGCGGATGCAGGATGGGTTGGCATGTTCAGACGCGCACCCTCTCCGGCGTCGTAGGGTGGGGCGCAGGCGATCGCCGCTTGCGCCCCTGACGAGGAGCTCCGGGTGATGGATGAGAGGCATCCTCACCCGTCGAGCCTAATACTCGGGTCGTGAGGCGCGTCCAATGGTCCTGGCGCGCCTCGGATGGAGCTCGGGGGTCAATATAGGCCCCCCGTGGAGGGTCTGCCTCGGCGGACGCCGCTGGCTGGGCCACGGTCGAGTGCATAAGTGTTTCCGTGACCCAGCCACAAGGCGACGCGAAGGAGCATCGCTGGGTTTTAGTGGGTATTCTGGTCGCCAGCCTGGCCGCCGGGGAGTCCCACATACCACGTCGGGAGCGGCGCAGTCTTACCTGCGTCGCCTCCGGAGGGGATGCGTAAAAGCATTTCCCAGCGTGAAAAAAAAAATGGGTTGGCATGTTAACATTTCCCGCATGTTCTCCGACTATGTGAAGTTCTCATTTCAATTACAAACTCTCACACACCAATCATGCGTCATTGTCATCGACTTCGCCGTCATCGTAATAATAAAGTCATCGTATTGAAGGCAAATCTAACGTCGCGAGTGACTCGCGCGTTTTATTCATCCCGTTGACCAAAGCAGGGGGAAAAAACGTGTCGAGGACGCGGGCGTAGCTAGAAGTGCTCTATCGGGGGGTTTGAGGATGTAAAATTTGGTTGAGTGACATTGTGATATTGTAAGACTAAATTACATACAAACGGCCGAGTAATGGCTTGTTGCATTCTGTGTAATCCTACTGTCGTCTCACTCTCTTTGCTCCTTTTTTAGTTTAACGCAGCTCTTTTACCGTTTTCGCAAAAAAGTTAAGTTAAGTTAATAGTAATATAATTTTGTGGATTACGATTATATATCAATGTTCCCATACAGAAATTATATGGTTTACATCTATACTTTTGGCGTTTTTTTTTAATTATTTTTAACAGATAGGAGTATGTCCAACTAGATAAATAAAGATCGGATAACTTTAAAATATTCATCATAACTTGTAAATCAAGGATGCACCTTCGGACCTTCACTGTTTTTCATAAAAATTAAAGATCTACCTGAAGCTGTCAGGAAGGCAAAATGTTAAATGTTCGCAGAATGTTAACATACTTCTTTTGGTATAGTTGATATTTGTAAATGTAATCTGCTATAACAAACTATTTATAATGTAAAACAATGGGGTTAGCAATAATTTGTCTTAAGGAATGTAGTTATCATCATCACCTCACTAATTGAAATAATGAACAAATAATTGTATATATCGCTACATAGTCATATTTGCCTGTACCAGCATAAGACATTTTTGCTGAGGAATTCTTTAATGTAGTCAGTTTGTTTTGCTACTAAAACGCCTAGCTACGCACCTGTCTGGAAACCATAAAGGCATAAAAGCGTTGAACGCTACGTGTTGTGTAAATAGTCCAGCGTGTTTCCCTAACAAAGAATTCTTAATAGCCGATGACGGGCAAAAGTCAATATAACAATCAAACAGTTGATTGCTCATAATTCCCGACGTGCTCTCTGTATTAAGCTGATCACATATTCACTAGCACGCATCGCACGAGCCTTTCTTCTCTAACAAAAAGGAGCAACATTCTGGTGGTAAAGTCACTGCAAACAAATACTTGAAATATCATAAAAGAATTTCTAAAAGTAAATGGAATCGCATTCCATGTGCTATGCAGGTACTTAACTAATATATTTAAGTTGACCAATGGATCGAATTTTATTTACTGCTTGAGAGCGATTTGCATTTCCGTTGACATGTTTTGTTCTCTAACTCCCAACAACTTCATCAGATCCTTACGCAACTTACTCAGTTCACTTTCTGATCCTATTTAAATATAGTATTTGATCAATTAAGTAGCGGTGATAGCCTAGTGGTTAGGTCGTCAACTTCCTAATCAGAGGTCGGCGGTTCGAATCCGGGCCCGCACCTCTAACTTTTCGGAGTTATGTGCTTTTTTAAACAATTAAAATATCACTTGCTTCAACGATGAAGGAAAACATCGTGAGGAAACCTGCAGACCTGAGAGTTCTCCATAATTTTCTCAAAGGCGTGTGAAGTCTGCCAATCTGCACATGGCCAGCGTGGTGGACTATGGCCAAACCCTTCTCATATTGAGAGGAGACCCGTGCTCTGTAGTGAGCCGGTAATGGGTTGATCATGATGATGATGATGATTTAATCAATAAATATCGGTAAAGTCCGTTTATATAGCAACCGGTGATGTGGCTTAAAAGAGAAGGTGATAATTACTTCAAATCCTATAACAGCTAGCATAAGAATAGCGATGATGATTTACACTTTCTGCTATGATAGAAGTGTGGTGCAGTGAACTGCAGTGGCGTGACACACAGAACAACATTAATAAGTTTGATGGTAATCATGGTGACGCGTGGAAATTTAATGGTGTAGCCAGTACCGGCCAAGATGTCCAATGCGGGAATGGCTATATTTTAATAAATATCCCTAGTATTGGTGCCATCTGTCATGATAACGTTTTTCTTTTCACTTCTGATACTTGCGTTCAGTTAGTATGTAGCGTCTACACCATCCGACCCCCCCCCCCCCCCCCGTTATCCCAAATGTCGCCTAAGCCGAGGTTCGGTCTATAAGAAGGCGCCCTTAGGTAGACGTTCCCTTAATTTCTTCAAGCCCTAGGGCTCAAAATTTCTTCTGCAAGAGCATCCTTTCGAAGCTCGCCAAACAGCTCGGTTATGCTATGGCAACCAATAGGGTTAGCACAGCTAATAGACAGTCCGAAAAAAAAAATTTGTAGCGTTATGCGTGTGCGGCGCGTCAAGGGCTATATGGTAGGCGATCAGCATTATCGCCCCCGATCGAGAGTTTACACACTGAAAATTTGTAAGTTATGTTTCTGTTTAGCATACGGCTTGGTTATCTATCGCATGCTCGGTAAATAAGGACCGGCGCATGTGTGGACGCCTTGTTACCGACTGGGGATAAACCATTATATTTCAGAGAGCATGTCGCTTATGGACCCTCGTAGCTTTAGTTCCAACTTAATGAGTGACGATCACCTCACAGCAATAACAAAATTAACAAAAGTTTAAGCAGTACCGGTATGTATCACTAACACGTGTATATTGTATTAGTTCACCAATATGCAGAAGCGTGAAGATTTCATATCATTATACCGATCTAATCAAATGAAAATAGGTTATTCATGTAAACCTATTACGAGCATCTACGGATCGTTCATTGATAACACATTTTCCATTATTTTTATTCTTAAAGCGATGGTGATAACTTCACTCGCCAACTTAAAACTAAAGTTAAGAGGGTTCCAATCGCGTCTAAGAAAAACCCCACAACAAACTTAGTCTAATTTTTTTTTGGTATCACCATCTCACATGATCAATAATAAATTATAATATCTATGGAGTAATTCACACCCAAGCTTTTTTATCGTTTATATAATTCTTAATATCTTTATATAATTTTTCTATAAGCTTTCGTTTTATAAAAAATTGAGCTTATTGATAGACATCTCCAAGATATCAATAGGTAATTTATTATAAAATAAACATCCATTGCTTGTCAAGATAGGAAATTAGATACGAAGGGCGTTCCAGGTTCAAAACACAACACATTACAACCGTCAATACAACCGAGGACCGTCAACCTGTTCTCCGTACCATGTGCCACTTGAGCTACGTCGAGATATCTAGGTAATTTTGGTTCTTCTGGGAGTTTATTTAGTTCTTATTTGATCATGTAAATACTGTTCAAAAGCAGTCTCTATTGCCCGCTGATCGACATCTTATCAGCTGATTATCCTCTCAATCATGTGATTGCAAATGCCCAGCTCTTGGTTACTTAAAGGTTAAAGATGAATATTATGGTGATCGCAAGTTCATATTTTAATAATGAATACCTAGTTTCTTCAAATGCTCTACGAGAGTTATGCGAAATAAAATAATATTATAAATTGATCAGGTTCGGTTCTGAACTTGAGTAAGCAATAATTTGATTGTTGAGTTTAATTTTTCCCTTATTTCCACGTCAGAGTTTAATTGTTAATATACACCTTTATTTATAAACATGAATACTTTACGAAAATGGTTTGTTTTAAACAATCAAGAATTTAATCAAACTATGAAGTAACAAAACCAAGTTTTTATTCTGAAGTTCTGACACCAATGTCAGACAAACTGAAAAACATAATGTACACAATTGAAATATTGAGAATAATTAAAATGCACGTAGATGTGATCTAGGAGATATCTAGACTAATACCAATAGAATACAAAAATGTTTTGTAGTAATATTAATAAAATCCTTTTATGCTAACATCTATAACTCCTTACTTTTTAATAATTTCAAACTTTTTATTTTAAATTTCTCCTGTACAGTAATGACAGTTGATCTAGCGGATCTTCTTCTTCTTCTTCATCAACCGATAGACGTCCACTGCTGGACATAGGTCTTTTGTAGGGAGTTCCAATGGCCACGGTCTTAGGCCGCTTGTATCCAGCGGCTCCCTGCGACTCGTTTGATATCGTCTGTCCACCTTGTTGGGGGTCGACCAACGCTACGTTTACCGGTGCGGGGATCAGCTATAGTAAATTGATTACCATCGCCTATGAATGCCAACAGAACCTGAGGAGCCACCTATGCTGTTTTTTAAAGGTGTTGTCTTTCCGCTCTTCCCTTCCGGAATTACCACAAAACTACGACGTTGGTTTCTTTTGACGGTGTCCCGTGTTGCGAACAGAGTGTCAGTGTTTGCGGAACGCCTATTACGATGTCCGGGCATCCCGATATCGTCCCATTCCCGGAGCAGTCAGGGTATTCTCAACTTTATACACACAGGTTATTTAGATTATTTTACATCCTGGCGTTTGAAAGAATCCTCTAGTAGCCCGAGAGTCGGTGGAAAATCCGTCTATCGTCGGAGTCGGTGGATATGCTTGATAGAAATTGAGATTATGTATATATGGTTGTATGTAACTAAATGTATTAATATAATGAGTTACAGAAAAATAGTAGCTGCCCGTCCATAATGCCTTTTATCAGAAAAGTCATTATGACCGGGCGCGTTTGGAACCCTCATAGCTTTAGTTTTAAGTTTACGAATCTAATTATCACCATCAAATAACTACTATGTAAATTATTGACGCGTCAAAAGCGCCTTTTAAAGGACTATTTGAATAAAGATTATTTTGAATTTGAATTTTGAATTAGATGTTATTGTTTTCAGCGTTAGTTAGTTTTTATTTTAACATCAAACTGATTTTAGTGTAAGATATTTATCTCATCATAATACTCGTAGAATTTAAAATGTATTTAGAATTTAAAATGAAATAGCTCACGGGATTTGTTATCGCAGTATGCTCGATTATTTTGGATAACATTCGACGAGATGAGATTATTAGCGTGAACGTTAAAAAGCGAGTTTACATATATTTATGAACCGATGTATATTCGAGTCACTAAATCGTCATAATGAAATAATATATGAATGAAGCACCTAGTATTGCATGAAGTATTTATTAGTCGTGTGACGTTATTATTTTGTAGTAAATAATAATAGGGCCTAAATATTCAAGTAAGGGTTTCTAAACTCCACTGTGTCTTGTGACTTCCTGTCACTAGTTTGATGACATTGAACTTAATGGTAGGGAGAGGGTGGTTCTACCTATAGTCATTCCAGAGTAAAAGCACAGAAATTTGCTATATGTCCAGTGGAATATTAAAAGGTGGATACAACTATATAAATAGCACCATTAATCGCTCAGATGCACCCACAAGCTCTCTAACTATACGGAATTTCGATCTCGTAGCAGCAAATGCTATGCCATCTAAAATATTGGACATCTCCATCTTCCTGTTTTGCTCTTTCTTTTGATGCGAACAATGAGTCGGGATCGCTAGGGGAATGTGTGCATACTTTTGAATATGTTGCGCAGCTCTCCCACGTTTAACTTCTGCGCGACAAAAGGCATAGTAAAAAAACGCAATGGCATATTACTTAAATTCCTTGATCAGTTACCTCCGTTTGCGAATGCACTCTTGAATAGCAGAATTGTTTCAAATTGTCTATTATCGAGAGATATAAATGAAGCTGTGCATTGATTTTACCGGAACTCGTTCATAAACTGGATTTGCTGCCAATCAAGAAGGGTACATGAAAAATAAGATTTCACTCGCGATTTGTGGGATTACCACGGAAGAATAAAAATATTATCTATTTGCTAGCAAACTATTCAATATGTTTGCGCATAACGTACGATGAAACAATGTAAGTGACGGTATTTTTTCATCTTCATCATGATCAACCCATTACCGGCTCACTACAGAGCACGGGTCTCCTCTCAATATGAGAAGGGTTTGGCCATAGCCCATCACGCTGGCCATGTGCGGATTGGCAGACTTCACACGCCTTTTAGAACATTATGGAGAACTCTCAGACGTGCAGGTTTCCTCACGATGTTTTCAACAAAACTCCGAAAAGTTAGAGGTTGCGTGCCCGGATTCGAACCGCCGACCTCTGTTTAGGAGGCTGACGCCCTAACCACTAGGCTATCACCGCTTACTAGGCTATCACCGCTTATTTACGCGGTATTTTTTATTTGCAGTAAAATATAAGGAAACAATTGTTATTAGCCCGTGGGTAACCAAGTTTTGACTAAAAGTAGTGACGTTATGTTATTTAGCATAGTATGAACCGTTGCTAATGTTATATTTGAATCCTAAACCTCATGATAACCAAAACACCTTAACGGTAGTTCGTCAAATCGCAGCCCTGCTGACACCATACTTAACATTTCTAGTGCACGTTTTACCATGGTGAAGGAAGGAACGCAACGGACAGCTTAATAAATTAAGAATTATTAAACCCGTTGTAACATTACGTTTAAAACCCCATTTCGGCCGTCTGGGTCGTGATCGGTTCGTTGACAAAAACAAAGCGACAGTAGGACATGCATCATTTAAATTATATTCCACTTACCTACATGGTTATCGTATTAGTTAGGCGAAGTTTATAATAAATGTCGATATTTCTAGGGTTGGGGCTCGTTACTGGCATTCCGTAACTATGTTTTTACTTTTTCTGATTACAAGTGTGATATTTAATCGAACGGTTTACATAATTACTGTGCACTGTAGTTTGAGCAGCGTCAACTATGTTCGTAGTTTAATCTTATAGTGTATATATTATTTTTTGTACACCACAGGTTAGCACTTGACAACATCTCACCTGATGGTAAGTGATGATGCGGTAGCGGCCTAACCTGTTGCCTGTATGGTGAACCCATACTCTTAATTGGTTTCTACACGACATCGTGCCGGAACGCTAAATCGCTTGGCGACACATCTTTATCGGTAGGGTGGTAACTAGCCACGGCAATGCCTACCAGAACGGACTCGAGCCGGGATTCGAGCCCAGGACCTCCAACTTTATAATGTGCCTCATTAGGTATATGTATTGGTGGGTATGTTATCATGTACTCCCTTATTTTTATTATTTTATCGTACATACTTTATATTTTTGTAACGTGACTATTATTTTGAAAGAGATGACCGATTTAGATGTGATAGCCTAGTAATTAGAATGTCCGCCTCCTAACCAGAGGTCGGGACACACGCACCTCTAACTTTTCGGAGTTATGTGCGTATTTAAGCAATTAAAATATCACTTGCTTCAACATCATGAGGAAATCTGCATGCCTGAGAGTTTAGAGCCATAATGTTCTCAAAGCCGTGTGTAGCCTGCCAATCCGCACATGGCCAGCGTGGTGGACTATCACTAAGCCCTTCTCATATTAAGAGGAGACCCGTGCTCTGTAGTAAGCCAGCAATGGGTTGATAATGATGATGATTTTAATGAAATATGCATTCTTTTAATTCGGGGAAGACCGGACTAAGTGCGATCATAGACCGGTATCCGTCCGGAATTTCATTATTCTTATAAAATAAGATATATTTTAAAAGGCATCAATCCCACGTTTGTAGTGTGATGCTGGAGGTATTGTGTTGAGCGCCAGGCGTCATATCTGTGAAAATCTCGCCTCGCAGTACCAAGATCAAAACGCTGCATTATTTATTTGACTATTATCCCACTTCTGTTGTCAACTATGGTTTGACAAGTCGCATCATACCAAATCAACATATCTTTATTCATGTAAACCTTTTACAATTCCTATTATTATTCGTTCGTAGTTATAGTTATTACTGCACGCCATCTTAAAAGCTAAAAGAGTCCAATCGCGCCCAGGTCTAAGAAGAAGCCCACAACAAACTCAGCCGGTTTTTTATTTTTATCACCATCTCACATAATCAAGAATGAATTATAATTAGCAATGGAGTTGTAGCAATTCACATACGAGCTTTTTATCGCTTATTCTTAATTTCGTAAAAAGACTTTTCTATGATACAAATTGAACCATGTTAGATTTATTCGCTTTAAAACTTTAACTATGTAAATCGTTACTTATAAAGTTAAAGTTCTTAAATAAAAGTTAGTGTTAATTCGTTATTTATGTGTAGTTAGTTTCCATGAAAACGTAGACTGTGACCGCTGGGCTACAAACAGTTCGGGCTTAAAAAGAATCGAGTTCGTAAGCAGTCCAGAAGGTTTCAATAAACCGCAGGGTGCGCCAGCCCTAGATACGCGGACTCCCACCCAATTCTTCTGGGCATCTGAATGATAGCCCTTATTTTTTGTTAGCTCACCATGTCACCGGGACGTTTGTGGTCGGTTCCCTATGATTTATCGTCGTCCATAATACAAATACGACACAATATTATACGACTCTTTATTTCTTCTTTAAGCCATATTAGTATTCCTCCAACAGGCCTTCGGTTTTGTAATACCGACTAAATGTTATTTTATTGGAATTTCAAATAAACATTTGTTAAGAGTTGCTTTGCTTCTTTTCTGTTTACCCGACCGCCTCAGGACGGGGTGATGTAGTTGGCTTCTTATATAAAATAACCCAACTTCGTAAACCTTTAACTGGAGATTACAAGTTTATAATAAAATATTCCTTTTTGTTTAAAGGCAGCAGAACAAAAACCTGAAATTTCCATACGAATATGTTAATTCAAAAGTTACTTTGTTCTACTCTTAGTTTTGCATGGACTGAATTCAATAAAATTTGGTTATGAGATATATTTCATGAAGGATACGGGTACAGAATACTTTTATTCTAGAAAATTAAAGAGATCTCACGGGATTTTCAAAACTTTACTCATCGCGGTCGAAGAAATACGGGTAATGGCTTTAATAAATTTATATGAAATCAGATAAACATAATAGAAAATATTTTTTTATTGTCCAACATAAACGTAAAGAAAAGGTATAGAGAGTTACCGGTAACCTATTATTTACAACTTCACTTCATAGGTCGCCCTAATTAACAATGATTAAGTTGGAAACATCGTGAGGAAACCTGCACGCCTGAGTTCTCCATAACGTTCTTAAAGGCGTGTGAAGTCTGCCAATCCGCACATGGCCAGCGTGGTGGACTATGGCCAAACCCTTCTCATAATGAGAGGAGACCCGTGCTCTGTAGCTCTCTGAGCCGGTAATGGGTTTATCATGAAGTTGGAGGTCCTTGGTACGACTCCCGGCTCGAGTCTGGTCTTTGGAGATTTCGGCAGAAGATGATTACCCTACCTACAAAGACGTGCCGCCAAGTGAGTTAGCGATCATGATGTCGCGTTGATACCAATTAGGAGTTTATCATACCCCTAATAGATTAGCTTGTTACTCTATTAGACTTCTTCATCACTTACTACCAGGTGAAATTGCTGCCAAGGATTTATTTGTAGTGTTTTTGACGACCTCCGTGGCGCAGCGCGTGTGCTGTTGCATTTTAAAGTTGGAGGTTCGATTCCCGGCTCGAGTCTGGTCTGGCCGTGGCTAGTTACCACCCTACCGACAAAGACGTGTCACCAAGCGATTTAGCGTTCCAGCACGATGTCGTGTAGAAAGCAATTAGGAGTATGAGTTTACCATACCCCTAAAAGGTTAGCCCGCTACCATCTTAGACTGCATCATCACTTGCCATCAGGTGAAATTGCTGCCAAGTGTGTATTTGTAGTGTATAAAAAAAAATTAGAGAAACTAAAATCTAATGAGTAAGTTTGTAATTAACTATTGGAAAACCTCATAATTCTGTTTATGTCCCACTGTTGAGAGAGAGATTTAGAGCATCAAGCTCCAAAGGGTTGGTGTTGTGGTCAAAGTGGTTCAAAGAGATGCTGAGTGCGTCCGTATCTATAGTGCGTTTTAACAATAATTTTTACTTTGCTCAGCCAAAGCTTCTAAAACGAGACCGATATATGTCTGACACAAAGTTGTTTCAACTGTTCCACTGTTTCTTAAGCCAGACGTAGGACTAAGCTAAAACTAGAATCATAATAAGGATGCGTTCAGGTAAAAAATAGTATAGGTATGCGGATTAAGTTTTGCAGTTGGTTTGGCCCTTTTAATTTGTAACTTTTTGTTCTTCATTGATATTGTAATTAATTCTGGACTTCAATCAGCGACGATGATGCCCCGTTGGCATATTCAAGGGGCTCATGAATTAAAACAGTCTTATTATGTTTTGTCGGGGACATCGACGACTTAATTTGTAAATAATAATTAAAGCAATTAGGCTTCTGGTGACATTTTATTGGTCTGTGTTGTGTGTTGACTTTAAGTGTTTTTTTATATCATGTCCGTTATTGGAAAGTGAGGGAATCGACTAATTAAGTTAATCAAATGATATAAATTATCGAAGTAAGTGTGTACTTACTTTATAAGGAGACTAAATCCTTGCAGCGTTTGTGACATCTTTTCGTCCTAAAACCCTCTCTGAGACGCACAAACTAACAGTAAATACCTTTAAACAGTGCGTGTTGTCTGTGGTGACGTTTGACTCGGAAACATGGCCTAGCCATAGCTTGTCTATGGAATAGGTCTATGGACATTTTAGGAAGACTCAGAGAGCCATGCATGGAGTATCTCTAAGTGATATAATCAGAAATGCGGATATTCCACATAACAAGAAGTACCAACACAGCTAAACGAAGCGAAGCTAAAGTGGCGAAAGACCGGTGTACCAAAGTCGCTGAACTGGTGACTGGAAAACTCAGTGGTGGTAGAACCGCCCAGTTGGTGTACAGGTCATCAAGCAAGTTGCATGTAAAAGCTAGACTGCACGGCTTAAATTCGTGGAGTGTGGAAATCCTTTCACAATGGGGTATAATGCTTCCTCTTTCCTCAGGAGAATGACCTGCTTTAGCGGTACGTTGATTTGGACATGGCTAGGAGTATATAGCATATGACTGGTACGTGAAGCGGTGATAGATTAGTGAAGCGGTCATAGCCTAGTGGTTAGGGCGTCAGCCTCCTAATCAGAGGTCGGCGGTTTGAATCCGGGCACGAACCTCTAACTTTTCGGAGTTATGTGCGTTTAAAAAAAATTAAAATATCACTTGCTTCAACGGTGAAGGAAAACATCGTGAGGAAACCTGCACGCCTGAGAGTTCTCCCTAATGTTCTCAAAGGCGTGTGAAGTTTGCCAATCCGTACATGGCCAGCGTGGTGGACTATGGCCAAACCCTTCTCATATTGAGAGGAGACCCTTGCTCTGCAGTGAGCCGGTAATGGGTTGATCATGATGATAATGATGACTGGTACGTGGTAGAACAGGCAGGTGATTAAGAAAATCTATTGTACAATAAAATTATCTAGTCACTCACACTCTTTTTTTATTATTTATAATGGCCATTATTGTTTGCTACTTCAGCGCCACAAAAACACACACAGTCGACCTCACTTGTCATTCCAGCTATCAATACGAGATCAGTTTCTGATGGGTCGTTTCTCAATCACTCATTAGCTGTGTTCCTAGCACGTACTCTCTGTATGGCAGTGGGGACGTACCTACCAGCGCTGGAGTAGTTCCCATGAACTCCGATTGGTAACTAACGCCCTTTCAACACCAAGTTTCACACGATTTGTTTATTTATATTACGAACGCCTTTCATCTAGTCTACGTGAGCAAATAATGAATGTACGACGTTGATATGAGTATCTATCTATGTTCAAGATAAGCTTTAGAAATGTAACTTATGAAATAAAAAAAAGTGTGTGTTTACCATACCCCTAACAGGTTAGCCCGCTAGCATCCTGGTGATGATCACTTACCACCAGGTGTACGAATTTTTTGTAAAAAGCTAGATATAACCCGTAGAATAATGTACTTACACCTTTTCGCACTTTGTTTGTATTACTTAAATTGTGAAATTTTAATTGCTTGCTACAAAAGTAAAGGAAAACGTCTTGAGGAATCCCGCATGCCTGAGAGGCTCAAAGGCATGTATGTCTGTCAACCCGTACATGACCAGCCTGGTGGACTATGACCAAACCCCCTTCTCATATTGAGAGGAGATATTTTGATTATTTCGAGTGTTTCGAGTTGTTGCCGTGGTATAACTTACAAGGTGAGAAATCTTATGAAACTGCGTATCTCGATATGAGCGTATCGACGGACGTGCGACATATGAAGTCCCCTTGCTGACGTCACGCCGGACACGGCCACATCAAAGGCATGCGCGTGATTTATATGTATTTGTTAGACCCAATTATAATATAAGTAGGGAAAATTTGTGCATTTCCATGGTACTTGTGAAAACGAGAGACCACCGTCAAAACATATACCTGATTGACAAACGATATCTGGCGTGATGTCTGGTACGAGGCTTCGGCCGTGGCTAGTTACCACCCTACCGACAAGGAGGCGTTAACAAACGATTTAGCGTTCCGGCACGATGTCGCGTAGAAACCAATTATTAGCGTAGGTTTACCATACTCCTAACAGCTTAGCCCGCTACCATCCTTGACAGCATCATCACTTACCACCAGGTGATATAGCCGTCAAGGGCTAACTTATAGTGAATCAAAAAAAAAAGATATCCGTGTACTAATGCTTTGTTAAAAGCTAGATATAATCCATAGTATAATGTACATATTTATTTTCGGAATTAGTTTGTATTACTTAAATTGTGATATTTAATTTGCTTAATGTTTTTTTTTATTGCTTGCTCCAACGGTGCCTGCTCAAAGGCATGTTAAGTCTGCCAACCTGAACATGGCCAGCGTGGTGGACTATGACCAAACCCCCTCCTCACGTATTGAGAGGAGAACCGTGCTCTGTATCTCAGTTATGCATTTAAATTGTAAATTACATTGCATTCGTACTTCTATATATTAAAACAAACCTGAAAAACTTTATCAGTGCCTTAGTTGTTAGATTTGCACAATCGCAAGCGTGGGTAGTTCTTGTATCGTTATACCATAATATCAAAGTCATCATCATCATCATGACCAACCCATTACCGATGATTACCCTCACGATGTTTTCCTTCACCGTTGAAGCAAATGATATTTTAATTTTATTAAAACGCACATAACTCTGAAAAGTTAGAGGTGCGAATCAAAGTAAAATAGCCCTTATATTTTCAAATTACAGACACTATTTCTTTCTCCTGATTTCTTTTATACAATATTGGGCTGGCCGTGAAAGTATGGACGAATTTGAGTTTTAAAACTAATTAGCTACGTTTCAATTTACTTTTTTTTTCAGACTGTCTATTAGCTGTACTAACCCTATTGAATGCCACAGCGTAACCGGGCTGTTTGTTGCTTCGGAAAGAAGCTCTGCCAGAAGAAATTTTGAGCCCTAGGGCTCGAAGAAACTAAGGGAACGTCTAATAATTAATAGAAGCAGGCGTTACTTTGCGGAAGTCCATGATAAACAATAAACATTAAGTATAATTTGCTATATTCCGCCGACAATCGGGAGATTTGTAAAATATAACACCACACAAAATCTTCCACTAGAACCTCTACGCACGTTTCGACTCGACACCGGATCATCCTCAGGAGATGTTGACTTCACAAGCGCGAATATTGCAATATAATGTCGGCGGAATATAGCAAATTATACTTGCTGTTTATTGTTTAAGGGAACGACTGCCTAGGTGGTCCGTACGTCTCCGAGGCCGTGGATAGAGCCCACCTCCGGATGACGTATGATAGCGGGGACCTCGTCTTCGCCGGCGAAGACGGTGTCTAGCGTATGATTGTGTGGTAGGTGGTGCGAGTATGTTGTCAGTAGTCCTCTGATCGTCAGGGTCATGAAGGATGTGTTTAGGTCTTTCGGAGAGGAGCGCTTAGGTCGGGGGAGTAAAAAGAAGCCGCAACTACGAGAGGGTTGGGGTGTCGGATCGATCAATTTACTACGACATTAGTGTGTAACGTTAGTTCGATATTAGAAATATAATAGACTCGGCAAATAGTTAAACTACGGTCACTAAGTGAATCGAATAAGTATTTTTTAATGATTTAAAGCAATTATCCATTGCGTAAAGTAAGTTACCATAATCATCAGAGCTGCCGTACGCAATCATGGCTGAAACTAAGTTAAGCATATTGCTGCACCCAGTATGCTAATTCAAGCTCAGCAATCAGCACGCTTTGATGACATAGCTGGCCGGTTATTATCTAATTACTGGCGATTTTCCTAATGACAAAATTGCTTGGATATAATCAACTCTAGCATTACCGCTAACACCCTTCGGCACCCTAAAAATGTAGGTATTTCTGACGTTGGAAAATGGCTGTTTCATTTTTTTTTATATACTTTCCAAGTTGGCCCCTAAACGGTTATTTCATTTGCTAGTAATTGATGATGCAGTCTAGGATGGTAGGGGGCTAACCTGTTAGGGGTATGGTAAACCTACACTCCTAATTGGCTTCTACGCGACATCGTGCCGGAACGCTAAACGACACGTCGTTGTCGGTATGTCCAGGATGATAGCTGGCTGTTAGATTAGGTGACACCTCCCTTGGTAACACGTCTTTATCAGTAGGGTGGTAACTAGCCACGGCAGAAGCCTCCCACCAGATCGGACTCGAGCCGCAAATTGAACCCAGGATTTCCAACTTTTTAATACGACAGCGCACGCACTGCGTTACGGAGGTCGTCAAAGTTCTTGCTAGTTTCTTCTCGATATATCTTGCTAAAGCTGTGATAGCGTAGTGGTTAGAACGTCCGCCTCCTAATCAGAGGTCGGGGGTTCGAACCCGGGCACCTCTAACTTTTCGGAGTTATGTGCGTTTTTAAGCAATTAAAATATCACTTGCTTCTACGGTGAAGGAAAACATCGTGAGGAAACTTGCACGCCTGAGAGTTCTCCAGAACGTTCTCAAAAGCTTGTGAAGTCTGTCAATCCGCACATGGCCAGCGTGGTGGACTATGGCCAAAGCCTTCTCATATTGAGAGGAGACCCGTGCTCTGTAGTGAGCCGAGAATGAGTTGATCATGATGATGATGATGATATCTTTCTTCCAAACCTATAAACAGTACATCTCGTATAAAATGTTTTTGTACTTTTGTGTTTAATTACGGGATTTCAAATTTAATAAAATACTTTTATTCAGAAAACCACGTTTATCATTATTTATCCCATATGCAAGTGTTATTTGTTTGTTTAGGTCTTAACCTTTCCTTTTTTATATAACTGTAGTAAATTTTTAATTTGTTAATTTTTAAATTTATTTTAAATAACTATTACTCAAGTACTTGTTTTTAATTAGGTTTATTGCTTTTGGTTAATTATCTATGGTAACGTGGTGTTTACTCGGCGCACTGTGAATTCCGGGTGCGAGAGAGTGTTCCTCTTCCACCTCTCTTGCTCCTGCGCCTTCGTAGGACTTGTGGGCGATGGAAGCGGGGTCATCCATCACTCACAGTAAGATCCTCAAGTTGGCTGGTGTTCTGTGGTTCCGGCACACCTCAAACCGGCGAAACTGGGCACGTTGTGCCCAAGTAGGGTCACCGGCGGACACCCGCTGGTGGAGTTGCGGTTGTTCGCGAAAGCTTTCCCGTGGCTTCACCATCCAGAGGTGAGTAGGAACACGTGGGGGTTTTAGTCAGTAGGAGTCTGACATAACCTCTGTGCCTCCCCGTGGCGCAGAGGTATCCATGAGGATTTCCATGACTCACGATAAAAAAAAAAAACTATGACCGTTGTGTGTTTGTATTATCGATATACGTATTTATGTGTGTAATAGTTTATAAATATGTGGCGAGTGTAAAATATGTATATTGTCCTTTTTAATTAAATAAAAATAAAAATAAAATTAGTTGAAATCTTGACAGATCTTGTTCGTTGTGTTGTTGAAAATTACGGTTTGGACATAGATTTCATTGCTATCATAAGACGTCCCGTTTTAAAATCACGTACTTACTGAACTCATGTAAGCACCAGTCCTGCGTTATTACGGACATCTCTTACACTGTTCCATACCTCTTTGATCTGTAATTGGGCACGAGAAATTTACGTGGCAGAGTGTAATTGGCGATTGATTTATGCGCACGCGCAAGGTAAACTGAGACGCGGATCCGTTGTACCTACTTGTCATTAATGCTTGGGCAAATATCCACTAGTGTAGGAGCTAGGAGGCGACTTTCCAAAGTGCTTTAAAACAGGTCCATAGCATTTTTTTTTTGTTAAACGTTATAAAATTGAGGGTCGTGGGTTAGATTCCCAGCTCGCGTCTGGTCTGGTGGAAGGCTCTGGTCGAGAATATTCGCCAAGCGATGTCGCCAATTAGGAGTATGGTTTTACCCTACCCCTAACAGGTTAGCCCGCTACCTTCTTACACTTCACAATCACTGTATGTCGAAGGCTAACTTGTAGTGTATAAAAAAGATCTTACCAGGGGTAACACACACGACTTTATCTCTAACAACACTCTAAACCGTCGCGTCGCATCGTCCGCTCGTATTATGACGTTTGCTGAGCTGTGTGAAGCTTAAGATGTAAAATTCAAAAATAATCTTTATTCAAATAGTCCTTAAAAAGGCACTTTTGACGCGTCAATAATTTACATAGTAGTTATTTCATGGTGATAACTATATTCGTAAACTTAAAACTAAAGCTATGAGGGTCTCAAACGCGCCCCGGTCTAAGAAGAAGCCCACAACAAACTTAGCCGGGTTTTTTTTCGTTATCACCATCTCACATAGTGAATAATAAATTATAGTACCTATGGAGATAGAGCAATTATGTATATATTGTAATATACGTACATACATATAGCGGGTAAACGCGTATATGTTTTACCTTGTGATAAGTAATTACCGTCGCCTATTAACATCTGTTTGTTTGCTATCATATCGAAATTAACAGAAACAGACTAATAAGCTTTCAAGGTCGAGACCGTTGATGATTAAGATATACTGCGGTTTATCTATCATACTATTGGATGACCCTGTCTGTTCTGTCGTTATTTAAAACTACCCTTGGCTTTTAGCTTTGCTTCGCTACATAATTCAATAAAAGGAGTGAGTGAGTGAATGAAGCTCTGGAGCATATTATAGAAGTCAACTCCATAAATTCTCTATAATGGCGATTATATTCTCCATCAGGAGTTATTTGAATCAATTCTTCTTTCCGTACCCGTCTTCCGTAGTTTTAGCACTAGCTACAATTCGAAAAATAAAAGTTTTAAATTGTTCAAATAACTTTACAATGTTATTTTTGGTTGCTGTTATTATAGCATGGCTCTTTGACTATAAATTATAACTTCTCATCCTGTTTTCAGCCAACTCCTCGAGTAGGTACTAAATTAGAGACACTCATTTCGTTTGCCAAGTGAGATGGTTTATCTTCAGCACTTCCTCGAACTCCTCGTGACGAAGTGGTGAGAGTGTTCACCTATCAAGGAAGTAGGCTACGGGTTCGTATTAGTGTCGGATAACTTATTTATTGTAAGGCTCCTTGGCGAAGTGGATTAAAGTGGTGAACCAAATAGGAGTATGGGTTTACCAAACCCCTAACAGGTTAGCCCGCTACCATCTTAGATCATCATCACTTACCAACAGGTGAGATTGCCGTCAAGGGCTAACTTGTAGTGGATTAAAAAAAAAGTGATCCTGACTTCAATTCCTAGTATTTTTTAGTATAAGTATTTTTTGTCTGGTCTGGTCTGGTGGGAGATTTTGGCTTTGGCCAGTTATCACTACCAGATAGACAGTGGCGTGCTGCCAAGCAATTAAAAGTTCCGATCATGAGATTAATACAACCAAATAAATCACTTAAAATTCGGGCCCAATACTATCTTAGAACGCATCACCACTTACCACCAGGTGAGATTGCATTAAATTATAGACCTAACTCTTTGGCTTCTTTTTGTATGAAGAACTTTTAAACGTAAAGTATTTAAGTCTTATAATTTGTGATACAAATCTAGTGAGCTATTACTTCACCATTACGAACGGTTAACGATATGTCAAAGCATTTTATAATAGGGCTTTAAAAGGTATATCGAATTTAGCCCCCCGCTAGTGATGTGCACTTCATACATGCACAAAAGCAGTGCATATCAACGCCTGCTTACCCCTGGAGCCTCTGAAACACCGTCTACCAGAAATACGAATATAAGAGAACAATTTTCATTTGATATTGAATCAACTGTACACACCTTGCACAAAATATATAATACGTAATAATTTTATACGTGTCGCCATTTTGATTTTGTTTTCCGAACATGACAGTGACACTCAAATCCGTTCGGGAATTTAGAAACTGTGTTTAACTAAACTTACACGTAACCTGTAAAATGAAAAGAACTCCTCTAATAAAAACAAATGTGATTTCTGTATTAAATTTTATTGCATCTATTCACACACCTTTCTGGGGAACGGTTTAAGACGTTGAAGCTAACAAAAATACATACATATTAACTATATCATACAAACAAGAAAGTTTATGTACCTAAATAACATAAATTGCGAAGTATCGTATCAAGGACCCCGATCTGCTACGACATTAAAATAGTAAGCACGCACGAAATGGACCTCATTGGTTGGACTCAGTGTCACACTTTGCAGACGAAATTACTGTCAAAAATGACGTCAAAAATTAAACTCCCGCGTGCTACGTCTTAATATCATAGTCGAATAAAGGCCGTGGTTTTAATATTAAAGTTAACATCAAAAGAAAACTTAATCTTGTTGATTATCCAACATTATCCTCTAACACACAGCTATAATATTATGGTTTGGTAAAATAACAAATTAAACGCGAATTCACGTGCGTTTTAGATTACGTGTACCTACTGCGTTGCGATTTGTTTTGTGTTCAATCACCTATTGTCTCTCAACGGCGGACTACCTCAGACAAAAGGAAAAAGAATGCAAAAACTGAAGGAAACAATATCTTTTCACTTTTACCTGCGGTTATAGTACGAGTATGCATGAAGTGCGTTAAGAGCCTTTCCACACGACAACTGTTCAAACACTCGACACGACAATACAACAACGTCAACGTCAACAGAGAATCCGAGTTTTAGGTGACATAGTCAGCTAAAACTCGGATTCTCTACAAATATGCACGAAATGTATATCGTGACTTTCGTGACGTTTTACTAAAACTCAACATTTACATAATTGAAGAATTGTAAAATATTGATTTTGTAAAGGAGGAACAGTAGATTGTACTGCTCTTTGAAAGCTACACTAGTGTAACTACAAAGTGTAAGATATTCATTAACAGATTGTATTTGCACAAACTGCAGTGTATCATGTGATAAGCTTTCAGTGATCACGAGAGTTCCAGATAAATGACGCGTATTGTATTCCCGTCGTTCGTTTTTGTGGTGTGTAGAGGTTCTTGCAAGCGTGTGTAAGTAATTATCTTATATTGAGAACCACGTCTTCCACCGTCATTTTATATACATTAGATTTCCTAATACAGAAAAATTATTGCGTTTACCTTCCTTAAATATTTATGTTATCAGTATATTATTATGTATAATTACAACAGTGACATATGTATGTACAAAACTATAGACTCAATTTTGGACTTTCAGTCTCTACATGACAAAAAATATTTTACAATGTTGGGAACTAATACAGGATAATAATAATAATATAACTATACATTAATTTGTTACAAATATACAAGGCCATATATATATTTTTTTTTCATTGATAATCAGTTTAGCCTAGCACACAATAAATTTGGGCAGTTCCAAAACTAGATCTATGATATTATAATCGAAACTACGCGTCAGATACATCCCATGACCATATTTGACACCTACTTACAAAAACTGTCAAACTCGACTTCACCTATAGCAGTTTTGAGGGTATTACAATTTGAGTTAGTAAAAAGTAAAAAAGTATTTGACTGACTTGTAACATACTATCATGCATACATATAATTAACCATAACACATTAATTATGCCATTTAAACCTTTCTTAGTCGAATCACTTCAATACTAATACCATAGGGTTCTACGACATAGGGTTTCAGTGTCCATTTAGCCATAACTTTTTTTACACACGAGTATAATGAAGTAATACATTGAGATACATGCAAAGTCATGCCTACATTGATTGCATGGTACGTGAAGTAAAACGCTGCGTTGCGACGCATGAGTGTGTGCTAGCCTTAATGGGACAACGTACAAATACTATATTTTTGTGTCCTAATTCCGTTTGACATTCGAACCTTCTGATAAGTCTTAAATGAAATTAACGACATCAGTACGTTACGTGACGTGCACGATGCCAAAGGGAAGAAGGGCACACCTTTTTAACGGAGCTTGTTGAAGGTCAGAGGATCCTTTATAATTAATATGTGTTAAAATGAAAATGCTACCTCACTTTTTGTTCAATTCAAAATTCAAAATAGTGACAGTTTATCTATAGATCTACTAAGATGACCTATTGATTACTTACAGGAAACTTCCATACCAAGTCGTGGGTAAGATAGAGTCCGGGATAAGATTTTCGAGTTTTACAATGGTCAAAAAATCTGCATGGTATTTTTAAGCTCTTCTTTTCAATAAAATCACGTCAAAATGTTTTTGGTATCATTGTAGAAACAGTAAATTGAGTATTAAGGAACTGTTTTTGATTCTCCACACACGTTAGATGGTGGGTACATTTTCTTCTTCTTTACTTCTTTTTGGGTAAAAAAATGTTTTTTTTTTGAATGAATGAATTTTTTTCAATAAAATAATGTTAATTTAATGACGATCATTATCTTCTGACTAGAAATCAATCCATACAGATATTTTAAATTTTTTGATTAAATAATACTCGTTCACTATAATATGTGAAAAATTATTTAATAACGAACGCTATTAAGAGAACTCTGTGTACTGAGAACTAAGTGTGCTGGAATAGAAAAAAGTCGCTCAGTATGTTGACACACCTGTACATAACTCTGTCAACACATCAGACTTATTGGTGGAATCTAGGCATTTTTAAAGGAGCTGTAACTACCGTTGAAGCATTATTTACCGCTGGTTCTGTCTTATACGCTCTCCTATAAGAAGCTAAATATTACCTTATGTGTATTAAGGATGTAAGTGGCATCGGAATAATTTGTCATGCTCTCATACATGCTATTAGTTGAAGACAATAGAATGCGTAACTTTCCAACGTAATGACATATTTCGTTGTAAGGCCCTTGGAGTTGATTAGATATGTGGTGGTGGTACTAATAGGCCATGCGTATTATAGGAAGGCCTTGGTATTAGCAAGGTTATAGAACAATGTGCAATAGAGAACTTCTCTTGTCTACGTGCTTGGTAGATGATCAACTTCATGGTTGATCAACTTCATGGTTGATCAACTTAACTGCAAATTAACGTACACATTCAGACTGACCTAGAGTAGACTATCATCACGCCATTGGCAATGTATTTGTCACAGGCTTATAATTAACGGGAGGTTCTGCCTTACCAGAGACTTTATTATGTGAACAAGACGTAAGTTTTCGTTACATTGATGAGGCCTTTTCACTCAAAAACCGACTGACTCCAGCCGCCGGTGCCGTCAGTGTATCCTTATAAAATAGTACAATAAACAAAACACGTTATAACTACTGACCTCGTACCAATAAATATTACACTTCGAATCATTAGACATATACGAAACTATCAACCAATGGAGATACAGTTGGACGTAAATAGGCACTAAATATAAGTGAAGCTACTAAGAGTTTCGCTCACTCGCTGACGACCGCGTAAAGTATCTCTATACGCAATAACGCAAACGCCTAATCCTATATATATAGAAGGAGAAATTCTTAGAGATGATTATCTCGTGGCGCGTATCTTGGTCTTACTGAACATACTGAAATAGTTTACGCGAGTCGGCAGCGTCTACAAAACTCATAGTAACTCTAAAAGAGAACTTTCCGACGTAAAAGAAAATAATTTACACTCTATAGTTAAAATAATTACTCATAGAGTGCTTACAGATAAACAACCATCTAACGCCGTGATAGAGACGTGAAAACTCTTGGACGAAGATCGTTGTCGAAGATCTGTAAGCACACTTAAACAGTGTCGTTACTCGATTATCTATAGGGAACATAACACGTATAAATACCTATTACATAAATTAAATCACTTCGTTTAACAGTGGATGACCCCTAGTACCAACCTCTGAATCGCAAACCTTTAGCGACTATGCAGTAATGGATTGCACCGCGCAATCAGGTATCTGATAAAAGGAATCATTCCTTGCTAGGTTCAGTACAACTTATTGTTTAACACAATGATTAAATCCAAATAATAGTTAGAAGCCTCTACGTGATGAGCTCTTCATTCATCTTTCAAGATGGGACCGGTGTAAAAGAGTTTTGCCGAAGTGTACAATGGTGGCCTCGATCGCAATGATCACAAGTTTGGTGCTAGGGGTGCGGTTACTACTAGAGCGAGCATCTCGGTCCAACTCGGATTTAGCACCTAGTATTGTCGATCGGTCGACGCGGCGGTCGACGTGCGAGGCGTGAGCCTCGGCGAAGGCGCTCTATTACAAATCTAAGCTTCTCTACCGGTGCATAAATTATTTATTTATCACGAATATACGTATGTATATCATATATTTATAGGTCAATATTTACAGACGAAAAGCCGTCGAAATCAGCTACCAAAATATACGAACTCGGTAGGCGCCGACATCAATCAGATCAATAGAAATTACTTATAGTGGGCCCCGAGCCGCTGCTGCTGAACAACTGCTCGATGTTGTCTCGCGACAAATGTCAATATTGACGTTGCAAATTGCAGTTACGTGTGCAATGCGATTTGATTGTCAAAGACAGCCACGGCCTTGCTAACAACATCGCGTAGGCGAATACATACCTACAAGTTGGTTGCAAGACTTCCGCGGTCCGTCCAGCGTTCCTGATCGCTCTACGAACTGGGAAGCACGGATCCATGGATTCAAATCAACATCAGACTCGTAAGTACGCATTGTGACGTCAAATCGGACAGCGCTACGTGGAAGTATAAAATTTCACATAACAAATTACAACATAGAGAGATCTCAAGGTGATTGGCGCCAACCAAGTTCCGGATGGTAACAGCCGCGGCGGTTACGGCGTTGAGCCGAGATGGCGATTATTGTCGATGCGCCAGGGGCGGGCGGAGGGCAGGTCAGGCGCGAGACGGGGGCGGCGGCTCTGCGAGGGACGAGGTAGACGAGGAGGACGGGGACAGGGCGGGCGGCGCGGGCGCGGGAGCCGCCAGGGCTAGCGAGCGGGAGTACTCCAGCAGGGCCACGTCCGCCGGATGTGTCGGCGGATACAAGCCCCTGTATAGATCTGGCCGGCCGTAGGGGTGCGCGAGGCGCGCAGCCGCCGCGGCCGCTGCAGCCGACTGGTAGAACGCGGATGCCGCTGCGGGCGGCGCCGGAGCCTCCCCGTCCTTACTGGCCATGTCGGCTAGAGACCATATTCTGGGCTTTGCGGAAGCAGGGGTGCTGCCGGGCGGCGCGCGCGAGGGCAGATGCTGGTACGCAGGGTGGAGCGGCCGCTCGTAAGGAGGTTCGGGCGACTCGGGGCCGCTGTCCGCCCGCGACTCGGACCATTCTGATTCTGTTCGCTGCCCTAGTAGATCTAACCTCTGCTGCGGTCGCTCGCCATCTTCACTCGAACCGGTCCCAGAGTCTTTGCCATCTATCAGACAAGATAATTTGTAAGTTAGATATTGTCAGAAGGGTATAGTGTTTGAGTAAGTTTTAAACCATCAAATAAGTTTTATACCATTATTCCCGTGATAACGAATAATAATGAATAATAATTATTGATATCAATCAATTAAAAGAAAAACATCAATAAAACTTGAAAAAGTCTCAGTTTCAATGAAATTCGCAGAATTGCAATTAAGCTGAATTTGCATTATTTTACATTAATTATTGCATAATTGCTGACACCTAACTTCATAATATTTGTTTACAGAAAACTTGAAGTCACCAACATATGTATTTCATGTACTGATATTTATATTAAAATGACATCAAGGCTTCTATTCTGTGTCGTAACTCATAAACTTCACATTGCTTTCATTAAATCTTTTGCAATCAAACTTTATATTTTGCTACTTACCTAATGCATCTTTTCCATCATTGCTTTTATGATCGTCATCGTCATTATTGTTATCATCATCGTCGACCCTGTTCCTCGGCTCCCAGGTCATCTTGTTCTCCTTTTTGAGGCGCCGGCGCGCGTTGGCGAACCACGTGGACACCTGTGTCAGCGTCATCTTGGTGATAATGGCCAGCATTATCTTTTCCCCTTTGGTGGGGTAAGGATTCTTCTTGTGCTCGTTGAGCCACGCTTTGAGTGTACTCGTCGTTTCTCTTGTGGCATTTTTTCTTCTAGCGCCATTTAAATCCATTCCATATCTGTTGACAAATGTTTCGAACTTAAAAATCATAAAATACAGAAGAAATAGAAATGAAAATGTATTTCGAGTACTTTAGCAACTTATTTACATCTCCAAGTTTGTACGTAGTGAATAATGGTTTTATTACAGACAACCTGTTCCGACTTTCTCCCTAAGTGGATACTTGAGCAAAATAAGTCAATTTACCGTTGAAAACAGAGATGCACGGCGTCTATTTACAATGGCAGAAAAACCCAAACTCTAGTTCGGGATATCAAGTAAAATGATAATAACTGTTTGTGTAGACGGCTACCCAATTGCAGGAAATTGCTGCAATATCTAGCCCTGCTTAAAATCATAGTACTATAACTGAGTTTCAAAAGGTAGTTACAAAGCGTAAATGGTGGAGTCCGATTCGGAAGAGATTTCAGATAACTTGGGTCGTGACCGCCCCTTCCGCACACCCCCCCGGCCCCCTCCCACTCCGCCAATGAAAGCGGCATGATAATTGAAATCCAGATAAGCCATCGGCTGCTGCGCTACTAGTCAATGAGACCATCGAAACAATTCCTGAGACGGGGATACATATACAAACGTCATTATTAGACGTTAACTATCTCATTGTGTATATCCTGAACTACAACATTTACCTCTACAGCAAAAGAATAACCGATCATCCACGTGTAGGAAATCTGTATATTACTACTACCTACTTAATAATATTTTAAATTTTTGTTTGTTATTGAGTTAAGTCTATTAAAAATAAAAAATAATGTTTTTTATTATTAACATTTCCTAACACCTAATCTAACAGTTACTAACTATAGTTTAAACTATTCGTAAATTAATCAAATTTTCATACGAATGAACATTTGAAAAATACAGAAACTTACATAATTACATAAAATTACGTTTGCAGATATGTCATGGTAATAGTTAACTAATTTCAACAGTAAGGTGTGTGTTGTGTATGTGATTATTCGTGTAATGAAAAAATATCAAATGCGGTGATAGCATATTGGGCAAGTCTTCGGCATACCTTTCGAGGGAACCGAGTTCGATTCGTGGATTTGCTGCTTTTTAAGTTAATTTAAGCAAGGAAATTCATGCTTGTCTTGCATACTGTTCTTAAAAGCGTCATGTCTACCAGTCCGCACTTAGCGTGGTGGTACGATCACAACCCTTCTCAATACTATATAACGGGTTTATACACTGTGCAAAAATTGTAAAATTACAAATTTTAAATGTTTACTTGCTTTTAAATTATTATGAACGTAAGCGTTCGTAGCTGGAAAAAAAAGGTGAGTGTAGTAAGGCAGAATGTACCGCCGTCTCTTGTACTACCGCGTTAAGCTGCAGCTTATCTACTGGCTTGGTACGCGAGTAGACCACGCACCGATATTCAACCTCCTATCTTTATTACGATGCGGATCCCACACCATTATTCGATTAAGATTAACGCTCCACTCGGGAGTGGATCCGATCAATAATTTCCTAATTATAGTTAAGCGAACGGGCCGGCTTAACAATGTTACTGCAGCGGTTAATTATATAGATTGCGTACCGGGGCTTTGTTTGATACCACAGCTGGGCGCAAGCCTCCTCTCTCAATGCCGGGGATTTGAGAACACCAACGTGGTTGGTAGAACGCAAGATTCACAAGAATTATTCGCAACACTCGTCTTCGTCAACCTCAGATCTATCAGATCTTAGATACAAATAGATAGAGCCCGTATGAAACAGCTATATTCATTAAGGTTTAAGGCAAAAAAATAATCAAACTACAATACAAAAAAAAAAACTCTGAAACCAGTATAAACCGATGAACAAAGAAATACTGGTAGAAATCTAGTTCTAACTAACGGCGGTAATAGCCATCAGTACCAATACTTTGTTTGGCAAACTTTAGAAGTTCGCCAATGCAAAAACGGCACGCTGTGTGATACAAGACAAGACACGAAGCTTTGTCTTAATTATCTCACATAAATCGTTAATTACGCTTTAATGTCCACGATGATCACTGTTTCATGGCTTCATATATTCAATCTGAGTTATCAACCGATTAAAATCCCACTGAAGGCGCGTTTAACCTTTCAGCCATAGTCGGTGCGCCAAATGTGGTTCGGAAGACATCACAAACCTTTTGGAACGTTATTAACGATGTCACGGATAAAATGTTTAACTTCAGTGTAGATACTTAACATTTGTACTTACAGTGTACAGTGTGTATTGTATTTACAGTGTACTTAAATATTATATTGATTAAAACGCACATTCTCGATAAGTCGACAAGTGTGAGGGTGGTCGTGCCAGGAATCAAACTCGGTTCCCTATAGACAACGTAAGCTAGCAATTACCAGTGGGTAAATAAAAATGAATAGGCATAACCGGCCCATTAAGTTGCGTGTTTCTTGAAAGTAAACTACACGAAACTGTCAAGAATAATGTCATACTTTATTGTTTGGGGCGCAGAATTAGTGACGTTTTCTGCGTCATATTTCATGTCATGGCCTCAACAGTATCGATAAATTGGAAATCAAATTTAAAAGCGAATGCAAATCGGTTTGTGTCGGTTTTATCGGATCGTTAATCGGTATGATGCGATTTCGACGGCACTAAATCAATCTGTCTGAAAGATGATATCATTTGACAAAAAACAAAAACTCTAGCGACTTCTGCATTTACCTACTACCCGCTAATACTTTGTGTGAAATATTATTCTGTAAAATAAAGGAAATATTTATTGCTTCCTCTTGCTTACTATTATTCAATTTCGAATAATCTTCAACCTTATGAAAGTTAAACAGGACTAATATGGTAAAAACATAAAATAAAAAAAGAAGTCTGATGTCGGGGACTTTTATAACTAACGATATTTTGTTCCTCCTCTCCTCTGATCATCCGGAAAGGGTAGACATTTGACTTGGCGACACGTCTTTGTCGATAGGGTGGTAACTAGCCACGGCCGAAGCCTCCCACCAGACCAGACCCGAGCCGGGAATCGAACCTAGGACCTCCCACTTTATAATGCGACAGCACACGCACTTCGCTACGGAGGTCATCAATAATAATAATATCTGTACTACGCCGTAGTAACCGAATGGATAACGATTTTTCCTAGCGTCACGTTTTCTATTAGCTTTTCCTGCCCCATGCCGCGTTAAGAATAATCGTTAGAAATATACAATGACTGTAAATTAAATAATCAAGATCATCAACGTACTTAATGGCCAGTCACAATCACTCATATGTCCGCCATTGACAAACACTTCAAGGGGGTTCATATATACTTAATGGTAAATGGCGGCTAGCGTCTTAATACATTTTCTACTTATTGTCCGTAAATCAAATCACAATAGCTTTATTCATGTAAACCTATTACAGGCTTCTATGAATCGTTCATTTATATCACATTTTTCATTATTTCTATTCGTGATGGTGATAACTACACTCGCCAACTTAAAACTAAAGCTAAGAGGGTTCAAATCGCGGCCAGGTCTAAGAAGAAGCCCACAACGAACTTAGCCGGGTTCTTATACCCACTTAGAGTTACATATCTATGATAAAAATTGTTTATATCACTCTATATTGTCTCCTAACTGTTTATGAAAACGCCGTTGAAATCAAACAAATCAGACACACGGACAAAACTGTATAAAATAACCATTCATCATCATCATCATGATCAACCCATTTCTGGCTCACTACAGAGCACGGGTCTCCTCTCAATATGAGAAGGGTTTGGCCATAGTCCACCACGCTGGCCGTGTGCTGATTGGCAGTCTTCACACGCCTTTGAGAACATTATGGAGAACTCTCAGGCGTGCAGGTTTCCTCACGATGTTTTCTTTCACCGTTGAAGCAAGTGATATTTTAATTGTTTTTTAAAAACTCTGAAAAGTTAGAGGTGCGTGCCCGGATTCGAACCGCCGACCTCTGATTAGGAGGCTGACGCCCTAACCAGTAGGCTATCACAGCTTAAATAACCATTACGCGAATCAAATTTGTTAATGTTAAGAATTAACAGTCACTTCAAATTTATTGATATTATGAAATTAAGTTTTTTAAAGCAACATATGGTTCCTCAGAGGAAAACCTTCTACGTTGTTTCAGTTTTCGCCTTTCATGCAAAGTAACGTAACCTGACAGTTCGCGTTAGCTGACGACATAATTTGACAACAACAAACATGAGAGACTTGAATGTGACGTATGCCAACTTAATAAGCAAGAGTTATGGCTTTGTGCGATGCTCAAATTCCACTCTGCAAAGAATTAAGTTGAAATCACTTTGCAAAAATATTTATTATATTTCTCAAAAATGATGACTTTTATTTTTATATATTTATTACTCATCATCATGTACAACCCATTGCCAGGTCACTACAGAGCACGGGTCTCCTCTCAATATGAGAAGGGTTTGGCCATAGTCCACCACGCTGGCCATGTGCGGATTGGCAGACTTCACACGCCTTTGAGAACATTATGGAGAACTCTCAGACGTGCAGGTTTCCTCACGATGTTTTCCTTCACCGTTGAAGCAAGTGTAATTTTTTTTTTTTTTTAAACGCACATATCTCCGAAAAGTTAGAGGTGCCAGGATTCAAACCGCCGACCTCTGATTAGGAGGCTGACGCACTAACCACTAGGCTATCACCGCTTCACATTTATTACTATATTGTGTTATTTATGTACTCTGGTTTATGTATTAATAGTTAGTTATTTGTATGAAGGTTTTGTGTTTATATTACGCCACCTACTTTCTTCTTCTTTAACTTTTCCTAATCCTAAGGTTGCCTGGCAGAGATCGCTACTAAGCGATAAGGCCGCCTTTTGTATCCTGCTTCTTCTTTATTTTGTTTTCTTGTTATTTCTATTTCTGCTGTGGTGTACAAATAAAGAATAAGTAATAATAACGGGCGCGAGAGATAGTACATAATGAACATAATAATAATAAAAAAATAACTTTGTCGCGGTACATGGATGGTTTGAGGTAAAATTGTAAAGCCATGAACCATTAATAAAATCGTAGCACTTGATAATTGAAACGGCAAAGAAATAAAGGAATATTATTCCACTTCATATTTATTTACGAGATTCTCGTCGGTAGTCCGATGGAGGGCGAGAATTAAGTCAACAACAAACTTAACAAAAGAGTGCTCGGAGTTCATTTCGAGCGCGCCGCCATTGCAATCTACGCTTTACCCGTCAGGTTTAAGGTGCATTTTGGCTTGGCGCGCGGCTGGGTAGGGGCGCAGGCTGTCACTTCTGCGATTTAAGTGACAGTTTTATTAATTTCCCATAGTACTCATCCCCATTTTCCACCCTACTCAGTTACAAACAATGCAGCATCGGCGGCATATGGACGCGTTGTTTGCGTTACACTTCACTAGCGAATAATATCAGGGAATTGAAACAGACCGTTGGATTTGTATTAAGCCTTGTAATCGTAGCTGTACTTAATTAACATGCCAATTTATTAACTACCAGTATGCCTTCTCAGACCTGCCACGTATAACGTTAGTTCCTTCAAGGGAAGGGTGAATAGGCATTTTCTAGGTAAGCGCGTTCCAACCTAGACCTCATCAGTGCCTTCTGGTACTGATTGTCGTCAAGCGCAAACCTATCTCAAAAAAAAAAAAAACCTTTGTAACGACCTCAGTGGCCCGGATTCTATTTTCGGTTCAATCAACCAATCACAAGCTTTATTCAAACAATTAAACAAATGAAGGTGAAGGAAAACATCGTGAAGAAACCTGCACGTCTGAGAGTTCTCCATAATGTTGTCAAAGGCGTGTGAAGTCTGCCAATCCGCACATGGCCAGCGTGGTGGACTATGGCCAAACCCTTCTCATATTGAGAGGAGACCCGTGCTCTGTATTGAGCCGGTAATGGGTTGTTCATGATGATGATGATGATGATTCAAAGAATCCTTTAAAAGGCACTTTTATGAGTCGATAACTTACATAGTACGAGTAGTTAGTTAATGGTGATAACTACATTCGTGTACTTAAGACTAGAAATATAATGGAAGAAGCCCTCAACAGTCTTAGCCGGGTAACTATTCTTTTAGCTATCACCATCTCACATGCCACTTAAAATTATTTAAGAGCTATCTTATTAGAACGATATTTCCGAAGCTTGTTTATCATTTACATAATCCTTTAAACTATAATAGGAGTTTTCTACAAGTTTACGATTTTTTTTAACTTTGAACTTATTGTGAGACTTCCCCAAAATGGCATTTTGGTAATTGTTTATAAATAAAGGTAATAACTATAAATGAATTTCTTTCAAGTAATTTTTTGTTGATTTAAGTCTGGTGGGAGGCTTCTTGCAAAGATACGGATAAACGATTTCGAGTTCCGGTGTTATGTTGCGTAGAAACCGATCTTCAATATGAGTTAGCCGGTAACGCATCGGTGGATAATCTGGTGAGATGTTCATTAACGGCAGTAATCACTTTACATCACGTGACCCGTCCAGAATCCGTGATAAGTAGATATATTAAGTAAGCAAACAATGAGCTGTTTATTTTGGCCGCTTTCTCATTCTACCCATTTCCAATAATTGCTTTGTAATACATTCCTTTGTTTATTGGTGAGAGAGAGTTTGTTGAATCAAAATGATTGCTCATTATTGTTATTTGAAAGGATTACTAAGCTATACTATTCTATTTTTTTTTTATAAACGCACATAGCTCCGAAAAGTTAGAGGTGCGTGCCCGGATTCGAACCGCCGACCTCTGATTAGGAGGCTGACGCCGTAACCACTAGACTATCACCGCTTCACTAACTACTATTAAAAAAACTACTTCACTACTATTAAAAAAAATATATCACTTGCTTCAACGGTGAAGGAAAACATCGTGAGGAAACCTGCACGCCTGTTCTCGAAGGCGTGTGAAGTCTGCCAATCTGCATATGGCCAGCGTGGTAGACTATGGCCAAATCCTTCTCATATTGAGAGGAGACCCGTGCTCTGTAGTGAGCCGGTAATGGATTGATCATGATGTTGATGATGACTATTCTATTTCTATTGGTTAGACTTATTTACTATGATAAAAAAGTTTATCAATGTGGGACAAACAAAAAAATGATTCAACGTAAACGGAGCAATTCACTGATATATTCACGAAATTCAGTTGAGGGTATCTGTGTGAGTGAATAAGAGATAGGAGAGAGAGTATAAATCACCAGTATTGATTAATTAGAACAATAGGTGTTCAGTATAATACATTGAAAGATAATAATAATAATATGCAAATAAGACAACGAAACGCTCCGTTTTTATCCGTTTTAATGACTTGGTAACGTTATGAATAAGCTAACATCCATAGAATGATGGGCGACAATGCAAAAGTGGAACGGCGCGCGGCTTAGGCGTATTCCGAACAAAAAAACCTTCATTTATCCACGGCGTGCCACTTTCACAGCATCCGCGCTCGCGGGGATGGTGTGGCGTCATTTTTTTATTATTTCTCCGGTGGGGGAGGGTTTCAGTTAGGGTTGACACTTTTTTGCTTAACGAGAATAATTTTTAGGCGCAATCTGCCGTAACAGCACTAAAACACAGTCGACTGCATTGGCTATTTCTAAGTCGCTTTAAAATGAAAGACAGAATGTCATAAGTGTGGCTCGTAATTCACGTGAAGCTATCGCATCGGATATAATAGTAAGTATAATAATACCACTATGACACTGTCATAGATCTTAAATATTTGTTTTTGTCTCGCTTCTCTGCTTTTTTTTGTTTTTAGTGTATATTTGTTTTGTTTAGACTTTGTAATGTTATTATGTGTAATCATTTAATTTATTTAATTAGTGTTATTGGATATTGTCCGTTCTAATTAAATTAAAAATTAAATAAATAAATAATAATTAAATAATCATAATAAGTATTTGATTAAGTATAATGGGAAATAAAAAGAGAGGAGAATTATAATATTGTGATGTGTATCAGTTAACTTTTGACGTAACAAAAGGTTGGTATAAATGTCCCTAGTCAAACATCAAACGATTTAAACAGCGAGAGAAGGTATTTTATAAACTACCACACACAGCCCTAGTGGGCTACCCTCTCCCTTCCTTCAATTAAATGTCTATATCGCTCGCCACCTCGCGTTTCCTACTTAAGTCATAAAAATGAGATAAACACAAAAATATTGCTTCCACCTATCGCCATTATGGACTTTCCGACGGAAGACTTGGTCGAACCTTCTAGAACTTCTTCCCACTAGAGCAGGCTTTGACATGAAGAAGAAGTATTGTTCATAATTCTCTCCAGTCTTTTCTTACCTCATATACTTTTGTGAGAGTTGAAAAGACAAGAATCTGGAAGGGATAGTTATTCCAATCTACTAGATCATTTTATTTTGTATTTATTCTCCAACTTGTGCCTGGGTGAAACCTCTACTCTACTTTTTAGAACGTTCCCTGTGTTTACCCAAGTTCTGCTCATTATTGTAAACCAACTTGACAGGTTTTTACATTGCATAGCTCACAATACTATTGTCTATTTGAAAAATGGGCGTTTGAATCGCATCATATTACCAACTATATCGTTTACAAATAACTGGTTTCAAAGCTCCCAATTGCTACCCATATACCATAGGATGTTGCCATAACAAAATGTAATGATGAAATAACAAAATTACGATGTATTAATTAGAAATAATTAGCTAACATTTCCACGATGATAGTTGGATAATATTATACAGTATTTCGATTTATCCAAGTGATAGCCTAGTGGTTAGGGCGTCAACATCCTAATCAGAGGTCGGCGGTTCGAATCCGGGCACGCACCTCTAACTTTTCGGAGTTATCTGCGTTTAAAAAAAAATATCACTTGCTTCAACGGTGAAGGAAAACATCGTGAGGAAACCTGCACGCCTGAGAGTTCTCCATAATGTTCTCTAAGGCGTGTGAAGTATGCCAATCCGCACATGGCCAGCGTGGTGGACTATGGCCAAACCCTTCTCATATTGAGAGGAGACCCGTGCTCTGTAGTGCGCCGGTAATGGGTTGATCATGATGATGATGATACGGTATTTGTACGTACGCAGTGCAAGTTTTTTTGTGGAAATCCGAATAAGTCATCTTTGTCCAACCGGTTAAATAGGTTCAAAACACACAAGGCTTAAATTCGAAACTTTTCCTCAGCCGGTTGATAGCGGATCGACGCCTCTGTTTTAAAAGAATGTTCTTGCGATGTTATCTACGGTGCTCAGATCGATCATGGGTGTAAAAAGTGTGTTATTAATTGTCTATTGTTTTATATGATGAATAATACCCCCGTTGTACGTTTTTGTTTGTAACCGAGTGGCCTGTTTTTTGTGCCCGCGGTGTAATTTAATAAAAATATCAATGGCTCAGTCTGAGATAGGTATGCAAATTTTTAAGACCTCCCTGTTTAATAAGAAGATCTTAATAATGCTATTATAATCTTTTAATCATAATTTGAAATTAATATAAGCTGTGGAACTGGGACAGCAAAAAGACACCTTCTAAATCCTTCAGTTTGTTTTTTGAGTTGAATCAAATTATCGCCTTCAGTAGATAATTAAAAAAAATATGCCATTGATATGCATGCGAAGTTTGTCTGTTTTATTTTTAGGTAATTATGTTTCGGTTTTTATCCATATCACAGAACGTCAACAAAGGTAACCAGTCTCAGAATGAATGGATGGTAGCTTCTAGCGCCTTTGAGAACAATATGGAGAATTCTCAGGCGATAATTCGCGATACCTTCCTCACTTTTCTCCTTCACAGTGAGAAAATGAATTTTGAATTTCTTAAAATTTGTCACAGAAGAACAAGTTGCGTGTCGTGGATAGATTTTTTTCGCCACAAAAAGGAGTTGTTACCACTGTGCTTCACAAAACTAGACTCTAATATATATATATATATATATATATATATATATATATATATATATATATATATATATATATATATATATATATATTTATATGATTATATTTTTATATGATTAATTTATTATATATATATAATAAATTAATCAAAGTCTGCCAATCCGCACATGCCCAGCGTGGTGGACTATGGCCAAACCCTTCTCATATTGAGAGGAGACCCGTGCTCTGTAGTGAGCCGGTAATGGGTTGATCATGATGATGATGATGAATCAGCCTCACTACTATCCCACGGCCGGACAATGGGCTTCAGACGTCCTAAATGAGGGAAAGTCATGAAGTGTTATAGCACGAAAGGGTTGGCGGGCTCGGTAGATCACTGCTGTATTTTGATTTAATTATCGCTTATGGTGTATAAAGATTGCTTTACATGCCAGTTGTACAGAACTGAGCCCAAAATGCAATGTCTTACAGTTCGTATGTCTACGTAGAGGTTTTATTATTACAAGAACAAATACGTATAGGTAAATAACAAAGGTATTTTCATAAAATGTATACACTTTTATTACTAAATGCCACATACTCTTCTAATTAATAACTGAACACTACATTTTTTATCCATACATAAAGTAAACGATATTATCTCGAAAGAGCTCACTTGTTAAGTAAAATAATAAGGGCAGCGTTACACGGAGTGAGTTACTGCCGGTGTCAACTTGCGCGCCAGTAGCTTTACTTGCCTCGATGATAAACTGGTATGACTTTATTGAATGTTCAAGTGCGAATATAAAATCGAGATAATGAGATATTCAAGTCTCAAGCAAGACAATTTTGTCTTGCTTGAGACTTGAATATTTTTTTTAAGTCACCACAAGTTAGCCCTTGACTGCATCTCACCTGATGGCAAGTGATGATGCGGTCTAAGATGGTAGCGGGCTAACCTGTTATGGAAAACCCATACTCCTAATTGGTTTCTACACAACATCGTGCCGGAACGCTAAATCGCTTGGCGACACGTCTTTGTCGGTAGGGTGGTAACTACCCACGGCCGAAGCCTCCCACCAGACCAGACTCGGGCCGGGTATCGAACCCGGGACCTCCAACTTTAAAATGCAACAGCGCACGCGCTACGCCACGGAGGTCGTCAAAACTTGACTTGGACTTGTCATTGAAAAAGTATAATAACATATGAGTAAAATAAATTAAAACCTTTAAAAATAAGGCATGGCTGTAAATTAACAATTCTTCTTCTATGTTCTCAGTACGCTTAGAATAAAGAAGAAACACTTGACATACTGACGAAGGCGTATTATATAGTATTATGAATTTGTTTGACGGAAAGTTTTCTTTCAGAATTCTATCTAGTAGCTGACTCTATTGGATAATTCAACTGGCACCGTGTAACTTAGCTGTTAAGCTAAATAATTACGTTCTGTTTGAAAAAAATAAACAACATATAAGTGAGGTGTTACCGTATGACGTGAAATAAGAAGTTTTTTCTTCTCTTTATTCTTTTAAAGGAAAAAGTTCATAAATTTAAATTGAACACGTCGAATGTCAAGTGTTCATACGATATAATTAGTTTTTGTTTTGTCTGGTTAAGTGAGAACTCTATTAGCGGAACGGAAGCGTTGTATTTATGCTAGTCGACATGTACTGGCTTTGCTGGGTAAGTAATTATTAACTATGTATCTAACAGCCTCGTAGGGCTTTATATTATTATTATAGATCACAAGGTCCTAGGTTCGATTACCAGGACCGGCTAAGAATTGTTATTTTAGCTTACCTGTCTCGTGGATAACATATATAGGCGTGATCGTGATAATAAAATTTACCTAAAAGTGAGTATGCCTCATATTAGATCAAAGGTCTCTTGATCCCTCATTTGTATGAATAAGGACAATACTTAACTGTACTTTTATATGAACTTAAATGTATACTAAATTTCCTAGTCGATATAGACCAATGTTTTATAATTTTAATGACAAATTAAATTTTTCTGATCATACTAACACTTTTGAAGGGATCTCTCCTTAAAAAGTGTTATGACAAATGAAATATATATTAACATATTATGTCATTAACATAGCACAATTAAAACCATTTTATTGGTGTTATGTAGCGAAATTAAACAATGTCATAAAGAAAGAAATAAACAAAATTACAAGTGAAAGATTTTCCTATTTTACAACAGAACCATAAAAATCGTGTGATTCTATTTACATTCCACTGTCTATGTTAACTGCTGGTGTAGTTGTATAATGGACAACAGATTGCGATAAAAAATATTAATGAACAAATATTATATCTATTGAATTCTTTAATCTATGGATTTAAGGCGTGAAAAAAGTGCAATGCTACACGCTTCAACTAATACCCTATGTTTTTACCCTTAAAAAACCCTATGTTCAGTAAGCATGCATATAAAAGGTTTTATCGTAAACCAAAAACGGGTATTAAGATTTTTAAATATTAACGTTAAGTTATAGGGCGAAACGTGAATCCAACGGGTTTAGGATTTGAAAATGTGAAAATAACTTCATTATATATAAGGAAATCTTTAAATGTTTAACGCCGATTTTTATCAAATTTTTAATAGCCAAAGTTTGCTGAACTAAGAAAGGTTGGGAGGTGCGAAACGTTGTTACTTAACAAATTTTATTTGTTATTATTAAGAATAAATTACCTACGAACCCAAATACAAACTTTGATAAGATTACCGTAATCATAATAAATTTTCTTAATTTAACTTGCAAAAATATGAAGGTCATTCAAGAGATTAAGAACGGCACCTTAGGTACCTGGCGGAAAATGGAGTGTTAATGGACCTTACACTCGGTGAAAAGCGAAAATTATTCAAGCGAAAGAAACCATTACATTGTAATACACAGTTTTAGACCATTTACATTATGTAAACTTGCAATGAAGATAAAGATGATTGTGTCGAATTCAATATATGTACTTAAAACAAAATGCTCGTATGAAAATTTTGGCGATATTCTGTGAACACATTGTTTTAAGATACTAGCTTAGGATTTTACAAAATCATGTAACCCTTTCGTAAACCCGTATTTATTTAGGCCTTGACGGCTACCTCACCTGGCGGTAAGTGCTGTCTAGGATGGTAGTGGCCTAACCTGTTAGGAGTATGGCAATCCCACGCTCCTAATTGGTTTCTACGCGACATCGTGCCGGAACGTTAAATCGCTTTGACACGTCTTTGTCGGTAGGGTGGTAGCCACGCTCGAAGCAACCAGACCAGACTCGAGCCGGGAATCGAACCCAGGACCTCCAACTATATAATGTGACAGCGCACGCACTGCGCCACGGAGGTCGTCAGTCTTCAATATACAAGGTATCAATTCAATATACAACAAATCTGTTTAATGATTGATCCATATTACAGTAACAGCGTGAATTGTGCGGCTATTAAAAGTATACGATCTTCTACGTAAATTTTTAGCTATGTATAATCCATATGTTATACTTGACTTTTACTAGTACAGTCGAAATATGTTTCATTTATCTCTCTTGAATGACCTTTATACATTTTTTTTGCGGGCTAAATTAAGATAGTTTAGCCATGTAGAGCAATTTTATCAAATGTTTTTAAATTTTTAAGAATTTAAAATAAACTTGTTGAGTCATATTTACAAAATACAGTGTACGTACGTTATATAAATCGAATAAAATATTGCGAGTTGAACTGCATGACTGATTTATTTTCTTTATTCACTATCTGCTAAATAGTTAAACATTTTAGGATTAGTTTGCACCTATATTTCATTGATTCATTGATTGATCGCGAACAACCCATTACCGGCTCACTACAGAGCACGGGTCTCCTCTCAATATGAGAAGGGTTTTGGCCATAGTCCCCCACGCTGGCCATGTGCGGATTGGCAGACTTCACACGCCTTTGAGAACATTATGGAGAACTCTCAGGTGTGCAGGTTTCCTCACGATGTTTTCCTTCACCGTTAAAGCAAGTTAATTTTTTTTTTTTAAACGCACATAACTCCGAAAAGTTAGAGGTGCGTGCCAGGATTCGAACCGCCGACCTCTGATTAGGAGGCTGACGCTCTGACCACTAGGCTATCACCGCTTCTATTTCTTATTGATTGATCATTGACTTGATTTTGAAGTCAAGTCAATTTATTGATAATGGGAGTGGAGGTACTGGGGCAGATGGGAAAACAGTTGCATCAGCCCCGGAAGCCATATCCTGGTCGATTTCCAGAGCGGATGAAAAATTTTGATTGAAGATTGAATCAATTAAATGAAACCTCTTATTGTTGTTACTCTGAAATACTTGTTTTACTTTATTTTGTGCTCATCCATTACTACCTAACTGTAACAGGAGAGACGTTACCACGAACGCAATGAATAAAAAGTAAATTTTTTGCACTCATAAAATATCTGTTTTTCAGTTTACAAAGCACTAATTACCTATCGACCCAGATTAAAGGAAAACAGACGGTACGTGTCTTTCACAATGCTTTTTTGCACAACATAATATTTTTTTCAATTGATTCATAGAGACTTTTTGTTGTATACACAGCAAATTTCACAAATTTTAAAACATAATTTTTTAAGGCAATCCTAATATAGTTGTCAAGTCCATTATTATATACTATGGAAATCATTTTAATTGGTACAGGAAAAATCTTATTATTTTTCTGAGACTGATACTTAGTATGGTAATTAAGTTTCTTGTGCTATTATGCTAGTAAGTATAGAACATTAAAGTTAATTGTTAAATTATACAGACAGACCAAAACCCACATATTGGCATCGGACGGCGCGCCATTCATACTTTAGATGAGATCTATAGAGCATATAAAAGTACGTAAAGTCAAAGCTTTGGGCACCCATAGTTAGAGTTAAAACGAGATAGAAATATGTAGGACATATAACAACACTCGTTTTAAATGTTTCTCAAGTCAGAGGTTAGGCTAAGAAGCTAAAAGAACTTGTGTGTGGGTGTGGATATCTCTTTTGCAATCGTAGTAACTAGTTACCTAGGTATATTGATAGAAGTGAAGAAGTGAAGCGATGATAGCCTAGTGGTTAGGGCGTCAGCCTCCTAATCAGAGTTCGGTGGTTAAAATCCGGGCACGCACCTCTAACTTTTCGGAGTTATGTGCGTTTTAAAAAATTTAAAATATCATTTGCTTCAACGGTGAAGGAAAACATCGTGAGGAAACCTGCATGCCCGAGAGTTCTCCATAATGTTCTCAAAGGCGTGTGAAGTCTGCCAATCCGCACATGGCCAGCGTGGTGGACTATGGCCAAACCCTTCTCATATTGAGAGGAGACCCGTGCTCTGTAGTGACCCGGTAATGGGTTGATCATGATGATTGATAGAAGTGAGAAGAAGAACTGGACATGTTGTGACAAACGATGATAGGGGAAAGAAATAATAAATATGCAGAATAAAGGTGAATTTCTGCCAGTTTTCTGTGAAATCCACTTTCACATTTACTATGTTAGTGTACCAGTCTCTGTCTAGATACCTTTAGTATAGTCTGTGTATACCGGTTAACATTGCTGCGCCTGTCATTTTAATCTATAAAGACAGATGTTCGAGACGATTATTATTGAGTTTTTTAACGTGTAATACTCTACTAAGTGTAAAATTGTAATTCTATTCACCCTTTACTTCGAACACGGAATTTATCGTAATATAAATTGAGCGCATTGTAAGAAATGTTTTATAAATAATGCAAACATGAATGAGTTTAATTTTTATGACGACTCGAAGCGTTATGAACCCGCAACCTGGCTTACAATACCAAAATAACAGAGTTTTGTACCTAACTCCACTCATACTGGTAAATCTTAAAGTTATTAGGTTCTCATAAACAATAGTTTCACCACTTAGATTAACGAACGCGAAATCATTTTAATGTCTTTTTGAATGGCTGAGATACATATAAGAAGCTGTGATAGCCTAGTGGTTAGGGCGTCAGCCTCCTAATCAGAGGTCGGCGGTTCGAATCCGGGCACGCACCTCTAACTTTTCGGAGTTATGTGCGTTTTTTAAACAATTAAGATATCACTTGCTTCAATGGTGAAGGAAAACGTCGTGAAGAAACCTGCACTCAAAGGCGTGTGAAGTCTGCCAATCCACACATGGCCAGCGTGGTGGACTATGGCCAAACCCTTCTCATATTGAGAGGAGACCCGTGCTCTGTAGTGATCCGGTAATGGGTTGATCATGATGATGACGGTGATATACATATTTCAATGGCGTAGTAGTTGTAAGAGGTGCGTTCACTTATATTAGTTTAGAAATATTTATGCCCATAAACCATTCTCGTGTGTGTTAAATGTGTATAGTGGGATTGTTAAAAAACACTGAAAGAGTCCTCCTTAACGGCTGATTACGCGTTAGAGACTAGTGACTATTATTAACCTTTAGATAAATTTTCTATCTGCTATTTATTTAGACAAACCCTTACAAAAACTTACTTATTTTATAAAATTGCAATAATTAAAGAGACATCACCTAATTAGGGATGAACACATTAAATGGGTGCGGTGACGACCCCTGATAGAAACAATATCTAAAGACATTAAACTATCATATTATGTAAACAAGCATGGCGGCTATCGCTTGACGATAATAATCGAACTGCGCAAGACCACAGGCTTCACATTCAAATAATGTATTCGTCATAAATGTTATTTTTGTTGCCAGTGCTGTTAAAAATGTTTTAAATTACACAGTTTTGGTAAGTAAAACCGTTGTTTAAAATTGTAACGTACTGTTTTACAACCACTTTACACCAAGAATAATAATTTGGATTATCACGGAACAACAGTTCTTAACTTCGACCAGCACTTTTACGATTATTACTCTGTCCACTTATGATGCTATTAAATTCGCGAAAACAATCTGCTTTTGTTAATGTTTTTGATTGCGGGATTCTTGTAGTATTTTTGTTAATTCGCGTCCTGCGGTTTTACCTATAACTCCTGTAGTATTGTATAAACGTGCTGTTTATATATATCTTGTTCAAATTCGTCTCATTGTAAGATGGGCTTTTAAATTGTCGAGTCGCTATAAGGCTATAATATTATTTTACATCTTAATTTTATTTTGAATATATTTCAACATCTGAAACACAGCCTATCATTCAATATTTCAGTAGTTAACGATCAATTCGACTGTGTGTTAATATTACATATCTTCTTCTGCATCGTCATCCTCATTACTGATTGTCGCGATCCTTAGCATGGATCACCTTCTTTCGTACGGCTTTTCTCCAAATGGTTCTGTTTCCGGCATTATGTAGAGCGGCGTGGAATGATGTACCGAGTGCAGTGCTGATCTGATCGGACCAACGCATGGGGCTACGACCTCTTGGCCTTCTTCCCTCCACCTTGCCCGTTACGAGCAGTTTTTCTAAATTCCCAGGGCTACGGCGGGCAATGTGTCCGAAGTATTCCAAGGTGCGCTTGAGACATATAGTCGACAGCCTTGTTGTTATTTTTAGCCCTTTCAGGATAGATGCGTTGGTCCTAAATGCAGTCCAGGGTATCTTTAACATTTTCCTCCAGCACCACATCTCGAAAGCATCAGTGCGTTTGCGATCTGCTGCCCGAAGACATACATATAGATATACACATATATTAAAAACAACATAACTTCGGTACCTTCAAGGTATGACTTTCATAGCTTTTTATGAGACATGATGCGAATTTATTTAAGATAAAACTAATAAATAATAGGCCAAGTTTATTTACTGGGTTTAAGGGTTTCGACCTGTTAGCTCATACCCGGTTTCGTAATAAGCGAGGAGCGTCGGCAGAAAAAATTACTACGCATACATAATTATAAAGGCATACATAATTATCGGTGTCGGTAGTATGTGGACTGTTTTCCATTAGTAAAGCACTCAAGCTACGATTCACCGGAGAGATGTGGGTTCAAATCCCGCCGGTTCCGAAAATGTTTGCTTTATAAATATATAAATTTTGCATTAAAATGTTTCCTCCAAGTGTAGGTAAAAACACATGAAGTTCATATAAGATATTATCTAATTAGGTACGTCCATTGACGCCACTATCTTTTTTTAAGGGAATTTAATGTTGTTTTTTAATTAGAAACAAACTAACAAGGTTAAAAATAAACCAATTTATGATTAAATAACAATAATAAATAATTAGCGTTATTTGCCTGTATATAGGTACCATTAAAATTTCCTGGAAATGTGCATAATATATATAAATACAAATTAATAAATAATAGGTAACATACAAATCATATTCACTTAATATACACACTTATGATATAAGATGGAATCCGGTGAAGGCATAAGCTATCAAAAATCATGAACCGTTGCCCATTAAAAACTGTGTATGAACATTGCTAACACAATACCGGTTGAACTGAAAATTATCTTTTGATATAGATAAGATCGTCATTAGTTTCATTCAAATGATTCAACATCGTTTATTCGATACTTTATTTCACTGCAGCAAAGTTGATATAAAAAAGTCTCTCTCAAGTTATGCCTTTTAACTCTCGGGGCCTAATTCACAAATGGTGTAACGAGCGAGCGGAAGCGGCAACATCTAACAAAGCGATAACCATGACTGCAAACTCATCGAAAGTTTCATGGTGTCTATTACGCAAACAGGATATAAACAGTACGTCATATCATATCACACCATAGACCAATTGGCCATTGGAGATAAATGAAACAAGTAAAAAGTTCTAAAGTAACTTACGGTCCAATATAACTCGACGTTTGATATTTTCAACCAACCAACAAAGTTTTTAATTTCATTGCGAGCACATTTACGCAATATGATCTATCAATTTCATTGGCGAGTCTTATTAATATATCATTACTACAGTTTCAACGCAAATTTTCGTCATGTTATATGTTTTATATTACAAAAACACGGTGTACGAAACGAGACTAAAAATATTGATGTTAGATTTTTAGCGGGTAACACGATGTCTGCGCCGTAACTTGATCACCTTTACAATGGCCGACAAAATTTTCAACACGAAACTGTCACCGAGAGTTAAAGAGAAGTTTTTAATTTCATAGGCCTTGTGTCATCTGTCTTATAGTCCAAGAGCCGGCGGGATATTGTCACGTATAAGTTCGGTATTCTTATTTTAATTATGCATCAGAAATGTAATTATTGAAGAGGATTTTATATGGGCACACTTTGCGCCGTTTACACTTGGTGCAATGAGCAACGGGTAGCCTCTTAATCTTAATAGAAAGTGTAACAGTTTCGTAACTTACACATAAAATTTATATTTTAATCCTCCTTTGAGTAATAATCTAACTACTACCACTTGCGTAATTTCTTTTTTTTTTTTATAATACGCCTGACTCATATTGAGTATCATATTTTCCTAACCAACATACAATCGCCCACAATAACCATTGCCGTCTCGACAGACAAACAAACTAAACCGTTCATTCATTCTCTCATTTGTTATGTTTTTAACGAATCGCTTGGCAACACGCATTTATCGGTAGGGTGATAGCCGATACCGAAGCCTCCAACCAGACCTCCAACTCTAGAATGCGATGTCGTCTTTTCCTAGCATGTTAATTTAGGGAATGTAAAGATCTGAGTTACACACATCTCCGAATTCTATTAGTAAGTTTACGTGCGGTCTCAGAGTATGATACAATCATGATTATCATCATCATCAGTCAATAATCATGGACTTCTAGCTGGACATAGGCATCTTTGAAGCAGCGCCAACTTATGCTGTCTCTGGATTATTGCATCCAGTCGATCCCTGCCACTTTTCGGAGTGAGGTGTGTTGTTATCGGGAATGGGCGTGTAAACGAAGAAAGACCAATCTTGCCAAAGGTTCGTTTAATACTAGTAAATACTCTCTCCACTACATCATCCCCCTAAAATAAAAAATATAACTATCTCTTCCTTATTATTCTTAATTATCTTTACGTTAGGCTCAACATCTTCAATTACTACATATGGACCGTCGTATAGAGGATTCATGTTAGTTTTACTCTCATTTTTAATTAAAATTAAATCATCTTTCTTATAACTAACTGGATTTTTATTTCTATCGTAAATTATCTTTCTAACTAACTTACTTTCCAATAATCTTCATCACTCCACCTAGCGAATCTGTGATAGCCTAGTGGTTAGGGCATTAGTCTCTTAATCAGAGGTCGGCGGTTCGAATCCGGGCACGCACCCCTAACTTTTCAGAGTTATCTGCGTTTTTTAAACAATTAAAATATCACTTGCTTCAACGGTGAAGGAAAACATCGCGAGGAAACCTGTACGCCTGAGAGTTCTCAATAATGTTCTCAAAAGCGTGTGAAGTCTGCCAATCCGCACATGGCCAGCGTGGTGGACTATGGCCAAACCCTTCTCATATTGAGAGGAGACCCGTGCTCTGTAGTGAGCTAGTAATTAGTTAGTATTAGTAGTGAGGTTGAATATGATGATGGTGACTCCACCTAGCTGGAGGAAGGCTAAAACTCTGTGACGCAATGCTGCCCCAAAATCACCCACTAGCGCTTCGTCTATAACACAACCCGTTGGGGCGGAATAAAAAAGAGTACGTCTATTAGCTCGCAACACATCGTGTCGCGCACTTTATATGGGTGCCGACGATGTCATTGGTAAATTCAAATTGTATGTGTAACCTAATCTGGAGGCCGAGTTGCTCACTGGGTAGTGCAGTGTAGTTCTCGCCGAGCCGAGGCGGCGCGGCTTAGCGGCGTTTGTTAACAGGTATATAGTTACATCGAACATGCGTCGTATCACTTACGGCCAACTAGCGGTTGTATTCGACTTCATCCGCATAGGACTTCTTTCACCTGGACCCTTCCTTTCTTTCTTTATTTATCCACTACAAGTTAGCCCTTGACGTGATGATGCAAACTTAGGGGTATCATCATCATCATCATCATTATCAACCGATTGACGTCCACTGCTGGACATAGGTCTTTTGTAGGGAGTTCCAATGCTCACGGTCTTGGGCCGCTTGCTTCCAGCGGCTTCCTGCGACTCGTCTGATGTCGTCTGTCCACCTAGTTGGGGGTCGACCAACGCTACGTTTACCGGTGCGGGGTCGCCATTCCAGCACCTTGGGACCTCAACGTCCATCGGTTCTCCGAGCTATGTGCCCCGCCCATTGCCACTTCAACTTCGCAATTCTCTGAGCTATGTCGGTAACTCTGGTTCTTCTACGGATCTCCTCATTTCTGATTTGATCACGTAGAGATACTCCCAGCATAGCTCTCTCCATCGCCCGTTGAGTGACTCTGAGCCTTCTTATGAGGCCCATAGTGAGCGACCTTGAACTTAGGGGTATGGTAAGCCACTACTAGGTAGGTAGGTAGTAGGTACTCCTAATTGGTTTCTACGCGTAACGCTAAACCGCTTGGCGACACGTCTTTGTCGGTAGGTTGGTAACTGGTAAATGGTCGGGAATCGAACCCAGGACCTCCAACTGTGTTATGCGACAACGCGCGCGCTGCGCAACGGAGATCGTCCAAAGTCCTCTTAGGTTTAGTTTTATGTTGGCGAGTGTAGTTAACACAATCACTTCACGAATTAAAATCGTGGAAAATGCATATGAACGATTCATAGACGCCTTTAATAGGTTTACAATAATAAATTAAATTTGATTTAGGGCCATTGCCTGATTTCCTGTATTACTTAATCGTTGTATCTTCATTATCAACCCATTACGACCTAATAAAAGGCGCGATCTCCCTCATGAGAGGGTTGCGGCATTACCAATGAGGTCATTAACCAGTCTAAGATTTTGTCAGAGAACTGTCAGATTTCCTTATGATGTTATTCTTCCATATAGATTACATTAAAAAAAACACGATTTTACATAATGTTATGTTATGTAAATAAAATAAAAAATGTTAGAAAAGAGTGCCGAGAGTCGCCCTCAGTCACTCCGAAGAGGAGGCTATAATCACTAGATGTACAGATACAAATAAACATGCGTGTTAACGAAAAGCAATTTTGTAAAATCACACCCAGACCTACTTTTTTATATATGGATGACGTATGCGGTCACTGTGACTTTGTTGCGTTCGTTTTTGAATTTGTTACAGGAACAAGCACCTATATGCCTCTTTATTTCACTTAGTCATTACAATGTTATTAATTAACTAATATATTTATTTAATCTATCTATTTCTTACTGTTTCAGTTCTATTATTTATAGGTACAGCTAAAATATAACCGACCCTTTTGTATTTAAAAGGACAGTTCATTTAAATATCATCATCATCATCATGATCAACCCATTACCGGCTCACTACAGAGCACGGGTCTCCTCTCAATATAAGAAGGGTTTGACCATAGTCCACCAAGCTGGCCATGTGCGGATTGCTAGACTTCACACGCCTTTGAGAACATTATGGAGAACTCTCAGGCGTGCAGGTTTCCTCACGATGTTTTCCTTCACCGTTGAAGCAAGTGATATTTTAATTGTTTAAAAACGCACATAACTCCGAAAAGTTAGAGGTGCGTACCCGGATTCGAACCGCCGACCTCTGATTAGGAGGCTGACGCCCTAATCACTAGGCTATCACTGCTTCAATTTAAATATCGAATAATAGAAATTAATAAATATGTCTATATTATAATCTTAAGAAAACTGAGCTTTAATAAATGTAAGAACCTCTTAGATTTTGTCCTACAAGAATTATTTACTATAGGACGACGCCTGCGGTGTTTTGCGTATTAAAAAAATAGAATAATGCTAGATATTCTCGAATTTGTTGGTGTTTTCAGAAATAAAAAAAAATTTTGAAACATACAAAACATATTATAATATAATAGTGTGTATTAAAACTTTGTCATTAAAACTTTATGTGATATAATCAAACACAAATATTCAATTAAAAACTCTAGGTATTGGAATATACCGTGTTGGGATGATGCAGCTAGGTCGAGATCTTGTAAACCCTTCAAAAGACCTGCGATCAGTGGGCGTCCATAAGTTCAGTTGGTTAATAAAAACAGGCATTCTTCTTTAAAATAACTTACAAAAACATATGTAGATATACTATTTCGAAATGCATATATATATTTGCTTATCAGAAGTGGTGATAGCCCAGTGGTTAGGGCGTCAGCCTCCTAATCAGAGGTCGGCGGTTCGAATCCGGGCACGCACCTCTAACTTTTCGGAGTTATGTGCATTTTTTAAAAACAATTAAAATATCACTTGCTTCAACGGTGAAGGAACACATCGTGAGGAAACCTGCACGCCTGAGAGTTCTCCATAATGTTCTGAAAGGCCTGTGAAGTCTACCAATCCGCACATGGCTAGCGTGGTGGACTGTGGCCAAACCCTTCTCATATTGAGAGGAGACCCGTGTTCTGTAGTGAGCCGAGAATGGGTTGATCATGATGATGATGATGATTTGCTTATTACCTGCATTAAATTTACTTATTTGCTGTTCATACCAGCTTAACCATTGCGGCCCGCTTCTTTAAGAACGACAGTTTACACGTTAACTCATATATTTTGTCACCGATTTGCTGAACCGATTTTGATATAATTTCGCATCATCTGGGAACTAAGACTAACGCAGACCAGTCGCGGGAAACATGGGCTACATTTATCAAACTTGAGACTTTTCAATAAGATCAATATCCGCTTCAAAAGAGAAGGCAGATCTGGGCTCATTTCATGTACAATAAAATGTAAAAGCGTTGGCACACGCCTGAGTAAAATAAATCACAGACATCAGATTTCATGCTACAATAAATAACTCGGCAAGAATGGTATCTGATAAGGCTAATTATTCGTATTATCGGAATAAGCTCACGCGAGGACCAAATCTTGGATTATGAAGGGTGGTTGTTACAAGTACCTTTTAAAGGTACCTACTTACCGTGTAAATCATAATCTTAATATAACGTACTTACAAGTGAATATAAAGTTGTAGTCCACACTACTAAAGTTACGCTACGTAAAATTTTAACTTATTTAAACGTAAGGTATACTTGTTTTTACAAAAAAATTTACAAGACATCATGGTTGTAACACAATAATTAGGTAGTAATATTTATTTTAAACATTTTTATATGTTCTATTACATACTGAAATTAAAAACTGTAATTATCAAAACCCACCAACAGGCGTTGGGAGAGCGTGGTGGATTCATACTTTAAGACACTTTCTTCTGAAAGACTGATGATAGAATAGTGAATAAGACGCCGGCGATAATCAAAAATCAGTGGTTCGATCGATATCACTGGCATATCGAATTCCCCATAATGTTCTCAAAGACATGTAAAGTCTGCCAATCCGCACGTGGCCAGCGTGGCGGACTGTGGCCAAACACTTCTCATATTGAGAGGAGACCCGTGCTCTGTTGTAAAGAGCCGAGAATGGGTCATGACGATGATGATTTTTGACCAGATAATTTCTATATTCGGAAAACATCAATTGTTACCTTTAATTGGTTTTCTGCACACTAAGAAGGTATTCATTCATTAGTTCATTCAATTAAACAAATTTCGATTTCAAACATTCCTACTCACTTGAAAGGGGGATGCATAATTTTGGTGGTCGCATTTTACGTGCACTTTTTAACCATAACTGAATAAGACTCTTCTTCTTTATGTGCCTCTCCAACTAGTGAAGGTTGGCAGTCAGAATGGCATATATTGCCTTGTCTCTCGCGAGGCTGAAAGGCTGGGCGGCACTCGCGATCCCTGTCCACTCCCTGGTGTTTCGCAACCAAGACTTCCTCTTGCGACCGATGCGCCTCCTTCCCGCTACTTTGCCCATCATTATAAGTTGCAGGAGCCTGTATCTGTCATGCCTAAGCACATGCCCCAGATGAGCAACTTTTTTCTTTTTGATAGTCTTCCAAAGTTCGCGGATACAACTAACACGTCGCAAGACCTCCTCATTGGTCAGCTTCCAGCTGATCTTTAACATCCGTTGATAAGCCCACATCTCAAATGCCTCTAGACGTTTTCTTTGATCCTCTTTGACTGTCCAGGATTCGCATTCGTAGGGAAGTAAGTGAATAAGATTAGATTTCTATACAACTCGATAGCTTTTAATATGAGGTACTGTTGAGTTTGACTCACAGATCGCAGTGGGTCGCGATTTGAATGTCACGGCGATTAAAGAACACGCTGTGTAATAGGGGTCAGCGGTGTACAGGTAGTAAATATTGTTGGGCAGATACGGCGGTCGGGGCGCGGCGTGCCATACGCGCTCAACATCGTTATAGCGCCGTTATACCGCTATTAAGGGCTACCACACGCGTACTGCCCACCCGGTACATGATATTCGACGACTAATTGGTCAGCACACCCTTTGGGCTGGCCCATATATTAACGCCATACGGAATTTCGTGGTTTTTAAACCCCACCCCTCGTTCACAAGCTGTCAAATAATCTGGCTTTAGTTGCCACTAATCGCACTCTCGCAAAGCGGTGATGGCCTAGTGGTTAGGCCGTCAGCCTCCTAATCAGAGGTCGTCGGTTCGAATCCGGGCAGGCACCTCTAACTTTTCGGAGTTATGTGCGTTTAAAAAAAATTAAAATATCACTTGCTTAAACGGTGAAGGTAAACATCGTGAGTTCTCCGTAATGTTCTCAAAGGCGTATGAAGTCTGCCAATCCGCACATGGCCAGCGTGGTGGACTATGGCCAAACCCTTCTCATATTGAGAGGTGACCCGTGCTCTGTAGTGAGCCGAAAATGGGTTGATCATGATGATGATGATGATGATGATGATGATGATGAATCGCACTCTATATAGCATCCTAAATAAATCTTCCGTAATTTAAACATGATATCAAAGTTCTACAATACTTATATGTAAATCCTCCTTTGAGTAATAAAACTTTGAAAGACCTCTGTGGCGCAGCGCGTGCTCTGTCGCATTATAATGTTCGACGTCCTGGGTTCGTTTCCTGTCTCGAGTCTCATGTGGTCAAGGCTTCAGCTGTAACTAGTTACAACCGCATAGAAACCTCGCTCTTACCACGCTCCTCACAGATTAGCTCTTAAGACTGCTTCATCACTAACCACCACCACCACCATTAGCCACCAGGTGAGATTGTAGCCAAGGGCTAACGTGTAGTGGAATAAATAAAAAAAACTCATAATAACTGTTTAAGTGGTGTGGTGTTGCGGGTTAAAGTAGTCTAGATAACAGGAGTTCAGTTTAGGGGAATAAACTTTCCGGTATGATGCCGAGTCAAAAACGATTAGGAGCAAGGGTTCAGATTGCAACGGCGACGGTTATCCCGTAACATCAACTGACCCGTCCGCTCGTTTATTCGCGATGCTAGTATAAAAAAAGAGAACTTAATTCTTAAGGACCTAATTCTTAAGAACTTAATTCTTAAGAACCTAATTCTTAAGAACTTAATTCTTAGAAACCTAATTCTTAAGAACCTAATTCTTAAGGTTATTATTTATCAACCTCGATGCTCTACAGGCAAGCATATCTGGAGCACGTACGTATGATCCCGTGCAAAGACATCGCGGACTACGTTGACATCGACGTATTCAAAAGACCTATTTGCCTGGTGGGAGGCTTCGGCCGTGGCTAGTTACCACCCTACCGACAAAGACGTGTCGCCAAGCAATTTAGCGTTCCGGCACGATGTCGCGTAGAAACCAACTAGGAGCGTGGGCTTTTACCATACTTCTAACAGGTTAGCCCGCTACCATCCTAGACAGCATCATCACTTACTATCAGGTGAGATAGCCGTCAAGGGCTGACTTGTAGTGTATAAAAAAAAAAAAAAACTACCTATGCGCAGTGATTAGGCTACTAACGTAACACACGAGCAGCTAAACAGGAGGTATAAACATAGAAAGAATGAAAAAAATAAAATAAGAAAATTTCTTTCTTTAATACACATTTGGAGGTGACAAACGATCCGTTAATGGAACGAAGGGACAGCGGAAAGAAGTCGACGCTCGGCCGTGTTCGGGCCTGTGTGTTTTCGGTAAAATTTGGGCCAATCAGCAAGACCGCGGTCTGACCGAAGGGTGTGCCCAGGGGAAAGGGCGGCGCATATTTGGTCTGCCAAGCGTGAACTCGTCCCCTGGTATGAGCCCTAATTACGTTTCACTTTACGTTTTTAAGAATAATACTTAAATAGCCACGGTGCCGGCAGTGTTTAGTCCGATATATCAGAGAAGCCTTTTTAAGTTCACTATAGCGAGCAGAAAGCTAGACTTTTTAATGTACCTTATTAATAGTGAAATTAACATGTAATTAACAGTCATACAAACACACAAACACACAAACATATGTCTGTAAGTGTATATATACAAGCACTGTTTAATTTGTTCGATAATTGTATTAGATACAAAACAAAACAAAATTAAGAAAACTAAGGTAAGTGTATGCATTTGTATCAATCATAAAGGAAATAGCATTTATAATGTAAAACAAAGAATCGTACATATTCATCATCATTATCATCATGGTCAACCCATTCTTGGCTGACTACAGAGCACGGGTCTCCTCTCAATATGAGAAGAATTTGACCATCCACCACGCTGGCCATGTGCGGATTGGCAGACTTCCCACGCCTTGAGAACATTATAGAGAACTCTCAGGCGTGCAGGTTTCCTCTCACCTCTGATAAGGAGGCGGACTTCATAATCACTAGGCTATCATAGCTTCGTACATATTATTAGGTGCTACTTTTAAGATTTCTGCAACTAAATTCAACTGGATACCCCTGTATTAAAAACCTTTCCGGGTTCCACTGTTTTTTTTTCGGGCTGTCTATTAGGTGTATTAACCCTATTGGTTGCCACAGCGTAAGCAGGTTGGTTCTACTGAGTAGATAGGTTCTCCCATCAAACGTAAGTTTAGACACTTTTGATTTCTGGTTTGACGAAAACGGCAGCACACTTGCTCCGAATAAAATCGGTTTCCATGCGAATATTGAAACTGTCATAATCGAATCACGCTTGTTATAAAAAACATGGCGTCGCCATGTCAAACGTTATCGCTGGCAAATTATTTTTCTGTTTTTACATCGCCGACCTCCGCGGAGATAAGGAGCAGAGATACGTGCATATAGAACATTAATTAATTTAACAATAACAACACCAGAACATTGATAATTATTGTATTGCGGTAGGTAACATCGTCACTATGTGTAGAGGCCACCGCACATTGGACTCCTTTTTGTTATTTTTTTTTTATCCACTACAAGTTAGCCTTTGACGGCAATCTCACCTGATGGTAAGTGATAATGCAGTCTAAGATGGTAGCGGGCTAACCTGTTAGGGGTATGGTAAAGCCATACTCCTAATTGGTTTCTACACGACATCGTGCCGGAACGCTAAATCGCTTGGCGACACGTCTTTATCGGTTATTGGTCACAATATTCCACGGCGTTATTACTAAAACTTTTTCCCTCCGGACTGAGAGAGAGCCCTGACGTCACGGTCTTGCTGGCATACGTATGGATTCGCGAGTAACAGATAAAAAAACATTTCATGTAAATAAGGGTCTACATTAGAACAAAATATCAGCTGCTACGATTTGAAGGTTTCGCCACGTCGAGATTGGAAGAAGACTGCACGTAAGCTGCATGGTTTTCGTTTTTTTTGCATGGGGTACTGGGGTACTGGGGTTGGCAGGCATGATTGAATGCATCTGTTTTGCATGCATGCGGAGAAACTGGGCTGCGGTAGGGCAAGTACATACGCCCTAAAAGGCCACAGGTCACGCCTCCGCTCCAGAGAAGTTGTCAGAACTATTAAAGTTATCAACCGATCGTTATACAAAAAGAGTAAACGCGTAAAATATACTTTAAATTACAGTTAAGATACCGGAGCGGCTTGAAACTAACTAGTTATCTCGTTAACTCAATCAACAATGAATAAACGCTTATCTGTAGTGGGACGGTTTCTCATTCACAGGGATCAAAAAACGCTTATTCTAATCTTCAATAGATACACCACCTTTGTACTAGACGCTCTGGAATCCGCGTGATATGCTTTTACAAGCTTTTATTTGACTTTTTAGTTTTAATTGAACTAAACTCTGTCAAAATTTGAAAATTCCTACCTTCCTACCTATGTATGAGCTTCTTCAATAAAGTAGGGCTGAAATGAGCAACACAAGATTTGTATCTCTACCATTATCTCATGTAATCATCATCATCATCATTTTAACCGATAGACATCCACTGCTGGACATAGGTCTTTTGTAGGGAGTTCCAATGTCCACGGTCTTGGGCGGCTTGTATCCAGCGGCTCCCTGTGACTCGTTTGATGTCGTCTGTCCACCTTGTTGGGGGTCGACCAACGCTACGTTTACCGGTGCGGGGTCGCCATTCCAACACCTCATGTAATGCCATATGCATATTATTATAGGACTGAAAAGGTCAAGATCATAAACTCGTGGTGCGCATCTAAGTCTACTATCGAAGTTGTGCTAATATATTTTCTATTTAGGTAAAATATTTCTAGATTACTGAATCTGAAGCGTATTTAAAAGAAGACTGCACTGTACACGTCACTGCACCACAATTTGAGCAAATACCCGTCAGTAAATCATAGACTAATTCTTCTTATAAGAATTTTCTAAGAATAATAAAATATTTATTCTTGTTTAGTGTTGCATACAGTATATGTTATCCTTGTTGAAATAAAAAAAAATAAAAGATTATGACTCTCTGTAACCCCTCAGAATGGGAGTACAGCTCAGCATATTATGCCCTGTTTTTCAGATTCACGACGTCGATTTTCAGCTGAAAATCGAGTGACGTAACAAAAAAAAAGTTTTAAATATCAAATAACATAATTAAGCAAGTAATATTCTCTAACTGATCGGAGCAGACAATTATGTGTAAAAATTTAAAAAAATCGTAAAAAAAAATGAAAATTATTAAATAAATTATCCCAAATAATAAATTTTAATAAAGTTTAAATAAAGATAACGGATATGAATTTTCTACATCCTCCTTGTGTGGGTATGAGCTCTGAATATAAGCCGTCGTCAGATACTCTGACATAAACGGTTCCCACCTTGCTCATCAGTTGAAATCAGGTACAAAGGTGCCATCGATCAGGGTTAATCTGATCCATTTATTATACCCATCCGCAATAACATACAACAATGCCGGCTTTTTAATCATGTATAATTTCACACTCATCGCGAATGGGAAAATCAGTGGAAAGCACGTAAAGCTTAAAAACAACTTGTAGGTAAAAGGTCTCGAGAAAATCCATTTAAACTCACCTGTATATTTTTTGCAACTGGTGTCGTCTGTCTACAACGCTTTCCGATCGCCCCTCGAGCCAGTACCATTTTACTCCAATTAAACTTGTGCTCTTCTTAATCATTCGCATACCTACATCCAACCGGTTCCAACTCAAAAACCTTATCGGGATAACCTAATTAATGATACGTTTATCTATTCGGATATAATTATGCTTTTGATATTAGTCTACGGCGTAACTATAAATAGTTTTATGGCATATGTATAAATGAATTGCAGCGTTAAATATTTCATAATTTCTGTAAAACTAGCCGCCTAGAGATTAAGCTTCCCGATAGCTCTTAGTATAATTTTAAGTGGCTTGTGAGATGGTGATAGCAAAAAGAAAATTTACCTGGCTAAGTTTGTTGTGGGCTTCTTCTTAGACCAGGGCGCGTTTGGAACCCTCATAGCTTTAGTTTACGAATGTAGTTATCACCATTAAATCATTTCTATGTAAATTATTGACGCGTCAAAAGTGCCTTTTAAAGGACTATTTGAATAAAAATTATTTTAATTTTAATTTGAATTTTGAAAATTTGAATTTGATATGATGTTTGTATCTATGCTGATTCGATGCGATTTTTTATTTTTTAATTGTCGTCGTAAAGAAAAAAACGGCCAACGTTTGAGAAACACGTCACTATAACACGTTTAAGATGCAAAATTTAGAATCTTAGGTCGTGGACCACCCTCGAATAAATATTTGAACTATTGGGTTGTGTGCATCGGGCTTTATTTGTTTTTAAACTTCTTTCCCAAGATAATGCAATGCAGTTCGATAATAACATATCAAAGTTCACAATATCATTTAATTATTACCTTATGTGTACGTAATTTAAACACATAGTCAACAATTTAAACACTTATTGATAGTACATGAGTGTACTTGTGTCACAAATACGTTGATAAGTATATAATGATTTTGTATTTAATGGCTTTTGGAATAAAGCGGAAAGTACCAAAGGCTTACGCTCTTTAAAAGTAAATTTAAAAAATCACATACAGAATAAACATCGAAATTAGGTAATCAATCACGTACACATGTATAAAGATTATTTAAATTATTGATCAACTGATTAACTTCGGACGAGTCGCAGGGAGCCGCTGGAAGCAAGCGGCCCAAGACCGTGAGCATTGGAACTCCTTACAAAAGACCTATGTCCAGCAGTGGACGTCATTCGGTTGTTGTTGTTGATGATGATGATGATGATGATGATGATGATGATTAACTTCAGTGGCTTTGTCAAATTTTTACCTAAAATCCACAATAAAGGAGTGCACAATTTAATGAACTACATAATCGAGCAGCAAAACACTAAAACTCCTTCAAGGGAAGAGTGAATAGATATTTTCTAGGCAAGCGCGCTCCAACCTAGACCAGTGCCGTCTGGTACTGATTGTCGTCAAGCGCAAACCTATCTCAAAAAAAAAGCAGGGAATGATGAAACAAACGAATATAATAAGCAAAGGAGTGCACAATTTAATGAACTACATAATCGAGCAGCAAAACACTAAAACTCCTTCAAGGGAAGAGTGAATAGGCATTTTCTAGGCAAGCGCGCTCCAATCTAGACCGCATCAGTGCCTTCTGGTACTGATTGTCGTCAAGCGCAAACCTATCTCAAAAAAAAAGCCAAGGAATGATGAAACAAACGAATATAATAAGCAAAGGAGTGCACAATTTAATGAACTACATAATCGAGCAGCAAAACAATAAAACTCCTCCAAGCCAAGAGTGAATAGGCATTTTCTAGGCAAGCGCGCTCCAACCTAAACCTCATCAGTGCCTTCTGGTACTGATTGTGGTCAAGCGCAAACCTATCTCAAAAAAAAAAAGCCGAGCAGGGAATGGTGAAACAAACGAATATAATAAGCAAAGGAGTGCACAATTTAATGAACTACATAATCGAGCAGCAAAACACTAAAACTCCTTCAAGGGAAGAGTGAATAGATATTTTCTAGGCAAGCGCGCTCCGACCTAGACCAGTGCCTTCTGGTACTGATTGTCGTCAAGCGCAAACCTATCTCAAAAAAAAAAGCAGAGAATGATGAAACAAACGAATATAATAAGCAAAGGAGTGCACAATTTAATGAACTACATAATCGAGCAGCAAAACACTAAAACTCCTTGCAAGTGAAGAGTGAATAGGTATTTTCTAGGCAAGCGCGCTCCGACCTAGACCAGTGCCTTCTGGTACTGATTGTCGTCAAGCGCAAACCTATCTCAAAAAAAAAAGCCAAGGAATGATGAAACAAACGAATATAATAAGCAAAGGAGTGCACAATTTAATGAACTACATAATCGAGCAGCAAAACAATAAAACTCCTTCAAGGGAAGAGTGAATAGATATTTTCTAGGCAAGCGCGCTCTAACCTAGACCTCACTAGTGCCTTCTGGTACTGATTGTCGTCAAGCGCAAACCTATCTCAAAAAAAAAAGCCGAGCAGGGAATGGTGAAACAAACGAATATAATAAGCAACTTCTTAATGTTATCGACACACTAGTGCATTAGCACCGACGTCGGGCTCCGTTAGAGAAGGTAAGGTATTGTTTCGCGCAGTGAAACGGGCCTGCTGTCATGACAGCACACAACAGATGCCGTATATCAACCGTCAGAGGAAGGTACGCTTGAGAGAGGGCGGCTGCACACGTCACGACTCCCCCGGGATTGCCTTGTCAATATCCTTTTAGAGGCACCGACAAAAGTAGCTACAGATTGACTTGAAAGATATTCAAATTTGTGACACACTGCACGCATGAGATTTATCGCTGCAGTCAATTCCACTACCTGTCACCTGCAACTGACGTCTGCGTATTTGCTTACTTTCTTAGGATTCCGTACCAGAAGGGTGACGACGGAATCCTTTTACTAAGACTGTGCTGTCTATCCGTCAGTCTGTACGTTTATAAAATTCAAAATTCAAAATTCAAAATAATCTTTATACAAATAGTCCTTAAAAAGGCACTTTTGACGCGTCAATAATTTACACAGTAGTTATTTCATGGTGATAACTATATTCGTAAACTTAAAACTAAAGCCTATGTCTAAGAAGAAGCCCACAACAAACTTAGCCGGGGTTTTTCTTTTTTTTTTCGTTATCACCATCTCACATAATGAATAAAATTAATAATAAACTATAGTAGCTATGGAGATAGAGCAATTCACACCCAAGCTTTTTTATCGTTTATATAATCCTTAATATCGTAATATGATTTTTCTACAAGCTTTTATATTTATTTCTATTGCAACGACAAATAATAAAAGTGTTTTCTTGGTGTTTCTTTTCCCGATAAGTTTCTCATATTGCACCATAGTACGAAGTCCTTTGTTCGAATCGTCATGCAATTAGATTTTTTTTAATGTTATTTAAACCTTCCTGCCGTAGTCGTGAGAGCTTCGGTCTTATAAAGATTCCCGGGTTCGATCGCTGTGGTTTGGGAATTCATAATTTTTGACACCTCTGGCATGACTAGTGTGGTTGGAAGGCTGGTCCCTACCGACAAATGCCGCCAAGCGAAGAATCGTTCCGGTACGATGCCGCGTAGAATCCGATTAAGGGCGTGGGTTTAAAATAAATACCGCACCCATAACAGGTTAGCCCATTACCGGCGTCTTAAAATGTATCATTATATACTACCGGGTGATATTGCAGCTAAGGACTTAGTTGCAGTCATTAAAAAAAAAAACGCGATGTTTAATTGTATGAGATAGTATAATTTTTTTCAAATCAGCATTCGCTACCGTATCTAACGTTTAAATTTTTTTCTTCAATATTAAAGTCGATTTTGTAATTAAAGCTCTGAGAATATTATTTATAAAAAAAAAACAATAAATTATTTACAAGATTAGTAAAGCGGTTTTCAGCGTAAAGCTACCTATAAAACAGCATCTAAAGATTTTCATAATGAGTTAAATAACTTTAAAATTCAATAGTTAACAAGTAGTTAACAAGATGGTATACTTGCAAATTATACCATTTCATATGCTTAGCGACAGATGACGTAGCAAGGCGTTTTACTTAAGACCACTGCAAAAATCAAACTACGGGAAATATATCGCGGGTAACTCCTAGTTTACAACAAAATAGATAAGCGCTTGCTTTAGGTAGCTTAGATTTATTGGACTAGTAGGCGTATCCGTGGGTGACGTCACAACTAAGTTAGATTAGCTGCAGTTATTCAATTGGCTCCCATGTACGTCGCCCAGCGTTTATGAATTTAATATTTACGACTCTATATTGATTTTCGATTAGGATACCAGGGGTAAATAGCTAGCTAGGCTAGGGCGACCGAAGTAACAAACAACTAAAATATTCACGCACTGCATTCGAATATATGACAATTATATCATGAATAACTTATGAAATAAAATCGATAGGCTATATAGGTTAAATACGATCTAAACAAAGAAAACTTTTCAACAAAGAAAAATTTAGTGTATTTTGATGCTTACTAGAAACCCTCCACTATATGTATTATAAATTATGTAAGGAACGAAATAACCCCAGAAATATAATACCCAGAATAAGAAATATCGAACAAAAATATTACCACCAGAATAGGAAATCAAACATTTGGATAATACAAGGTACATATTGCAACACTGGGTCGCAGTTAATATAGCCTTTCTCTGGAGCGAGAACCTAAATTATACTAATTAGTACAGAGCATTAATACAATATTGTTCTTAAACTACGGCATTCAGATGGGTATGTGTGAGTGTGTTTGTATGTGTGCGTTTATGTATATGTGTGTGTATTATTGTAACAGGTTTCAGTGTTATCGTGAGGGTAAGCACATTTGTTCATTCAATTTCACATCTCCCTCATGTTAGTGAGATGAGCTTTAACTCTATAACTTACTTTATAGATCAGGTACAAAATCGATCGTCCTTATTATCGATTCAGTATAAGTAAGTAGTTAAAAACTACTAGTACTCTTCTTACTTTAATAAGAAGTTAAGCACAAATTAGTTCACTTTTTATAGTATCTTCGGAACCTTGCCTAAAGGGACTCCTTTTAATAATATATTTCAGTTATTATATTACATTTTTTAAGGTTTTATTTTAGGTTCATTGCTAGCAGCTATATATATTTAAATACTTCTGTATTGAAAATATTTATAACAATCATGATCATATAACATAAACTATATATATACATTAAAAAAAAGCCATATTCTTTATTGTAACCTAATTTATAAATGTTGTGTTAACTTGTAAATGGGCACTACATTAAGTAAGATGTTAGTATTAAGTTCTAGTTTTAATGTAATAATGTAAGTGTAATAAAAATAGATAAAGTTATTTATGTACTTAATTAGAAGCAGTTTTTCGAATACGCATATTTATATTTATATCATGTATATTTTGCCAGTAATATATATTATCGATCTTTTGTTTATGGTACAAACGGACTCTTCAACTGTATAAAATCAGAGTTGTAGTCGTGTCACAAGTGAGTTCCATTCCTAAGACAATTCGCCAATCTGGGTGCCTGGTTGACGGCGCCAAGTTCGCCGATACGGGTCCCTCACTGTGAGGGCTCGGACCTCACATGTAGCGTACGAGTGAAAGCGTATTCCACCTTTCTCCCTACAAAACTGTATAAAGAAGCTTTTTTATGACTTAACAACTTTGAGCAGGTATGTTTACAGACTATTTTACTAGTATACAACTATTTTGAACCCAGACGTCTGTCTAATTTAGAGTGAAATTTTGGTGAATATTCTCGAATACTAGGAATATTCGGCATATGTAAGGGTTATGTGATAAAACCACTAAGTAACTGATTTATTTCATAATAAAATAAGTATAAAAAATATTTAAATAAATAAATAATTTAAATAACAGTTAGTTCTTAACGACGAAAATGAAGATGAAGGTGAAAATTTTGATAAAAAATAGTTCCAAAAGAGCTCGATAAGTTTGCTTGAAATAAAAATAAAAAAAAACCTTTTTATTAGTGGATCCACCGGCCATCCTTGGACAAGATCATCAGTCATTGTTCGGCGGAATTTAGGACACATAATTCAAAGATCATGAGATTCAAAACGTCATGGGATAATCTCGGCCCGTTTTGGTAAAAAAATCGTTAAAAAAAACCTTCATTTGCATAAAAAAAGGTTCGCTACTTTAGCTCTTGGCTATTGTAACTTAAAAGGGCATTGAAATTATCTTTGTTACTTTAAAGTGGATTTAACACACATGCGATCCCGATATATCGGGCTCTTGAACGATTTTTGCGGGATTAGTCCCGCACGTAAATCGACGTGATCCCGCGGGATTTGCGGGACTCCGATGCAGGAAATGAATTTGTTGGGCTCAAGAGGAACACGACTATCCTTACTTCTTAAGTTCTTACAATTCTTTACAAACATATTGAGCTTTACAGCAACAATGTTATAAATTGTTGTTATCTATACTCTATGTTATTCAAACAATTGGAATTAAAAATATTATTCGTTACGTCAAATTTGACACATCGCCATTCTGGAAAATTATATCTGTTATCAAAATTCTCAGTACCAGTTTGCAGTTGCAACGATGGCGACGATATCCGAACTTATACTAGCACTTTTAACCATCTGTCAGTTAACCAATCCACTTTGGGACAGCGTGGCGTATTCACAGTCGAGTAAAAACTTTGGTCGGCGATACAAGAAACGATTCTTCAAAACATACCCGACGGTATTGGTAATATCTAATAACTAAAGTTAGATAACGCGTAGATGCCGTTCGTCAGTCACTCGTAATCATCGCGCCGTCACTTTTGGGCGCCTAGCTCCCCAGACCTCACAAGTAGCAATATGTGGAACGTATAAACTAGTGAAAATTAAGTGTCAGACCACGGTTCACGAGCTATCGGGGGTCACGTCTTATTTTATTGCTGACATATTATTAATATCGATGAGAATATTCATTTTATGACGCTGGGAGGCATTGTTTCGCAATTTATTGTATAAGCTTATCGTAAATAGTGACTACTAGTATAATTATATTGCGTTCATTATTCCATTTATCTAGGACGGTGTGTTACTTTATAACAAATTAACGGACGAATTGTATCACATTGTTTAGAAGTTTTTTATAAAATGTAGAATGAGAGGAAGAAAGAAACTTCTAGATGGGTATCTACATACATATATTCAAAATGGGATAACATAGAGATGCGATCCCAAAAAGGTCTTCATACGGCATCACATTTGGACGGAGAACGATAACTTACTAAAAGTGTTAATTCACTTGTTTTTTTTTATAAGAAATAAGTCTGAAATGATACGTAAGAATTGCTCTGACTAGCTCATATATTATTTTTAGTAAACTCAGTGAGATGTGCTAGCACAAATAGCCGAATTAAGTAAATGTATATATCGTAGACCGTTATCACTATTAGGTACTTTGTGAGGATTTTAAAGCATAGGCCACCCGTTCTACTCCATTGCGGGATGCTGGACTCTAACGATTGATATGATATATTAGTGATACTAGCAACAATGCGATTTTTTTTAAACACTATAAGATAACCCTTGACGGCAATCTCACCTGATGGTAAGTGATGATGTAGAAGATGGCAGGCTAAACTGTTAGGGGTAAGGTAAACCCATACTCCTAATTAGTATCTACGCGACATCGTGCCGGAACGCTAAATCGCTTGACAACACGTCTTTGTCGGTACGGTGGTAACTAGGCACGTCCAGACTCGAGCCGGGAATCGGACCCAGGACCCACAAATTATGATGTGATAGCGCACGCGTCACGGAGGTCGTCAGATGAACTCGCTGTCCGAGGCATGCCAATTTCCATTCTGCGTGCTGGTAATGAGTTTTCTGAACTATACGTTTTTGAACAGATCCTATTACCCAGGACCTCGTTATCTGTAGTCCAGCAAAGCTAGACCATCAGTAACGAGGCGTTTATCTCCTCTTATCAGGTATGCTAATTTCATACGCAACAATTTGCAGCTGAGTATAATTAAGAGTCTCAATCCCATTATCTGGATGACCGGTAATCAGGCATACCATGATTTCTGCACAAGCAATTTGTGGAGCCATCTACAGAGTGGCCGCGCACTACACTTAAGTTATTCGAGGGCGGGTGAGCAAATTCCTAAAACGCATTAGCAGCGCCTCTGGTGCTGCAGACGCACGCAATCAGGTAACATCGGGTGACTCGACCGCTTTGCCCGCTATTCATATAAAAAAACTTGAGAGGTGTCAAGGGACACCCGGATGGAACGAAGTTCCTTTCGATTAATTAGTGAAGGAATTGTAATAAAATTTTAATTTATTTTTATAGTTATATATATATATAGTTATAGTAATATATTTTTTTTTATTATTAACAAATATAATGTTATATAAACTTAATCAGTAGGCTCAATTTTGTACTCCATCAGCAATATCCGGAAATTGTGCAGAAACACTGTCAGGATTCATTATTATTATTTTTTTTTATTATTTATTATTTACAAAAAACCTGTATACACTCAACAAAAATAATCGTCGCGACACCACACTGTTCAATGCGAAATAGAAATGAAAATATCTGGCTTGCTTTCTATAAGAGAGAGAGAGACAGACAGAGAACCATGCGACGCCGCACAGCTTACAATAACAAAAAGTGTCGTGACAACTTTTCGTAAGAATTTTTTCCGTCTAGCCCCCTTTCACATCGCGCGATAAGGAACTTCGTTCCAAAAAATAAACTGAAACTGTAACACGAATCCTCTTAACGATGGAGGGAAGTGGACACCCAAGGTTCGGTCGTCCGCGTTGGTACATAAAACACTCTGTCGCTACATAATATACCTGATGATAGTGGTTGCGTAACCGGGCGTCATCTTACCGATGTTGCAACGCGATACTTTAACTTGATACCGTGGCTCTTTTTGCTTGGAAATTAGATTCTAAGAGATCAACGCAATCGTCGTTGATTTGAGATTTGTCCCCAATTTTTTTTACACCCACGCTGGAATGGAGATGTCTGGAGGGAGGCTTCGGCTTCTACCGTCAAAGTCGTGTCGCCAAGCGATTTAGAGTTCCGGCACGTTGTCGTGTAGAAACCAACTAGGAGCTTGGGTTAACTATATCCCTAACAGGTTAGTCCGCTTAGTGCATCATCATTAACACCGGATGAGATTGCCTTCAAGGGCTAACTTGTAGTGGACAAAAAAAAACGTTTATTTGTTTTTCATCTTACACTTGGATGTATGAAATTTCTTGCCCTTATCCCACACTATGTGATTAAGTATTTTCTTTGTAAACATTGATTGCATAATTACACTTTATAATTATAAAGTCCACCATTTTGCGCTCGGAAAGTTTGTTTACTCACAGTTTAAAAAATATATATATATTATTTTCGTTATTATTGAATCCTTTTTTGCTTATAAGCATAGACGGCAATTGAAACAATTCTTAGTAACTTCAAATTTGTTAAATGTAAAGTGTTAGGAAAAGATATTGTAACATAATAAGGTAATAAACTTGTGTATTAAGTAGCTAGTAGCGACCTACGAGGACCTAAGGGGATGATCTATGAGACGCAGCGCGTGCGTTGTCACATTTTAAAGATCCTGGGTTCGATTCCCGGCCCGGGTCTGGTCTGGTGGGAGACTTCGTCAGTGGCTAGTTACCACCCTACCTACATCACAAAAGGGGAAAATTATTTATTTTATTTTATTTATATATATTTTTCGTCATTACATCACTCAACCTAAGGTGTCTTCTCATAGACATCATTCTTAATTAGTACTGCTTTTTGCAGCGTTTTCCTGCTACCCATTTTATTTAGACTATCCACACCGAAAACTATTATTTAAACAGCAGCCGTTCAAGTGATATATATATACATGTATATGCAATGTTGTTCCGTTGGTTTTAAATCAAAGCTAACTATAATGTTGCGCTGACAATGTGACGTAGCTATGCCAGGGCTGAACACTAACGAGAAAGTTGGTATCACTTATAATAGTTTATGTAATGAAAAAAAAATGTAATTCCACCTGCTGTCTAATAAAAAGTTAATCATATGCAAATCTTTCATCATTTCAATTATCCTAAGTCATTTAAAATGAAGTAGGGAGATCATCTCGTAAACTCTCTAGTGTGTTACACAGTTATTTTATATCTATATATTTCGAAACTTCAAATTTCAAAAAGCTCCAATCATTTAACAGGTATCTATGAAGCGTTCATATATAATATATTTTCCATTATTTTAATTTGTGAGGTGATTAAAATGAGTTATAATGAGTGAAAAGAAAACTTGAGTGAATAATTTGGCTTCAGCGAAGCCAAATCTCATACAATTCGCATACACATTGTATGAAAAAGGAGTGCAAAAAGCTATATATAAATATGGGTATGTATTCTACAGTCAGAGATGATTCTGGCATATTACGTGGTATATTGAGACGAAGGGAAGACTGTTATTTTTGGCATAGTTACAGGTATTTTTTACTAGTAGTACCGAAAGTAAACCGATAGAGTTTTAACCACTTTGCGATCTCTAGTTACAAATAAAAACATGTTTCGCTGAATAAAATCTATCATTCGTGTTAAATAGAGGATGCTTTTATCTGGGATAAAGATTTCAGCTCAGTAGTAGAAAATGTTTTACTGGGCGGAAAAATCTCCAACAATTATAATGACGAAGTTTTAAATCTTTTGACATTTGACATAAATTTAAGTATATTTTGGGCGAAGTTATTTAACTGTTAGAAATCTTATTATTTGCATTTCAAGTATTATTTTTTTCCTTGATAGATATTGTATGTCCAGATTTGAGTATAATTATATATTTTCGGGCGGGGCACTGAGCTTCTGATGAAACATACATGTAATAATAGAGATACTCGTAAAATGTTCAGACAAGCTTTTTTTACATTTACATTATATAATAAATTACCTATTGATATCTTGGAGATGTCTATAAATAAGTTCAAAGTTTTTATAAAACGAAAGCTTGTAGAAAAAAATATAACGATATTAAGGATTATATAAACGATAAAAAAGCTTGGGTGTGAATTGCTCTATCTCCATAGGTACTATAGTTTATTATTCATTTTATTCATTATGTGAGATGGTGATAACGAAAACAAAGAAAAACCCCGGCTAAGTTTGTTATACCGGGGCGCGTTTGGAACCCTCATAGCTTTACTTTTAAGTTTACGAATATAGTTATCATCATGAAATAACTACTATGTAAATTATTGACGCGTCAAAAGTGCCTTTTTAAGGAGTATTTGAATTATTTTGAATTTGAATTATTATATTTATAACCTTTGAATTCTAAAATATAAGTTTTCCGCGAATGCAAGCCCTGCATTCATCGCCGAGCGGACGTGACCACTAATTTGTCATGTGCTAGTCAGGACACAGGTTCATACATGACTGGACTAACCGATTTACACGCTGCACGATATTAACCCGTGGACACCGCAAATTGCAGATGTCATGTACCCATTGCAAATGTAACACAGCAGTAATAAGGCAGCCGGTGCATTAGCCTCTGCGCCACACTTAACTAATTGTTCATTGTGGAACTGCTTACTTCGTTTTAAGCACCGGTTTTGTGGAACTACGCGTCCGTAACCGAAACTATCGGATAACCGAAATAAAAATCCTACCGAAATGTACGTTGAGATATACACTTAAAAAATGTGTAGCTTAAATATCACTTATACATCAAATTGTTTATTTTTATGTCCTTCCTCCAAATTGTAAGCTAATTGTTTTTTGCATTCCTCATGTAAACAAGTGAGCCCTTAACGGCAATCTCACCTGAAATCAGTAATGATATAGTCTAAGACGATAGCGGGCTAACTTGTTAGGGATATGGTAAACCCATACTCCTACATTGTTTCTATGCGACATCGTACCGGAACGTTAAACAGCTACAATGCCTTGAAAATATAATATCCGTTATTGTAAGTATCCGTCGGTGATATACTTACCCACGGCAAAAGAGTTAGGTATACACGTAATTATAAAGTTATATGATATTTGTAATTTGACGACCTCCTCCGGCTCAAGTCTGGTCTGGTGGGAGGCTTCAGCCGTGGCTAGTTACCACCGCACCGACAAAGATGTGTCGCAAAGCGATTTAGCGTTCCGGCACGATGTCGCGTAGAAACCATTTAGGAGTGTGGGTTTACCATACCATACCCTTAACAGGTTAGCCCGCTAAACATCCTAGACTGCATCATCAATTACCACCAGGTGAGATAGCCGTTAAGGGCTTACTTGTAGTGAATTAAAAAAAATGTACTAACAGGGTAACTATCAAAAACGTTGAATCTAAAACTAACATCGCCAAAAGAGCCGCGTCTAATTTATAACTTCCTCACTGTTTTGGAAGTCAGGCATCACTAATAAGTACCCGATTCAAGCGTACGAAGAACTAATCCAGTATTCTCCAATTACGAATGTAACAAATCATGTACAGAGGCTCGTGGCCGCTGACCGATAGGAAAAAGGAAAGAGGAAGCTGCCAATGCGCGTGGAATGAAATGAGCTCGCCGGTCAATTACTCCGAACTACTGCCGCGTACTAATGGAGCGCACGTCGCAGCCTGCATACCACCAGCTTATTTGAGTTGGGCACAGGCGGCTCAGTCGACACAATAGAGAAATGCGTGTCTTTCCATTCGAAGAACCGAACCGTTTTGTTTACCGACGCCAAAAGAGTGATTAAGTTAATGTTAGCGTTTAGGTTGCGGTTTTGGAGTATAATGTTTAGGCAGGCTGTCAGATATTATGTACTCGTACCGGGCGATATGGCGCCGCAATTTAGCTTTTTTAACCATCTCGCTAAATCTACGTTATTAACGTCTTTCCGAAAAGTTATTGGACGCTTTTTGTCACAGTTTCTTACATATGGATTTATTGTTCTGATTTAGTTTTTAGTTATACTTAAGTTTAGAATCCCGAACCAGTTAGGTTAAGGTTAAGTTATAGGTTCTGTAAGCGGCGGGCTTTGGATCCTTTGAAACCCTTTTCTGTATTAATAAAACCTATAGTAGTTTTACTCAAAAGGATTTGCACAGACCTATATATGCTGACAAGTTGGACAAATTGGATCCTTTGACACCCTTTTCTGTATTAAAGTAAAATCTATAGTAGTTTTACACATAAGGATTTTCACAGACCTGTATATGCTGACAAGTTGGACAAATTAGATCATTTAAAACCCTTTTCTGTATTATAGTAAAACCTATAGTAGTTTTACACATAAGGATTTGCACAGACCTGTATATGCTGACAAGTTGGACAAATTCATGCCACTTGAAATGATATGCTTCTTTTACTTGTAGTCTCTTACACAAACCATTGTGAGTGTAGTTCTTGGACGTCCGGAAAGCTTCTAAAGGTTACCAGCGTACGTCCGCAGGTGAGCCGTGAAAGTGTGAACAACCGACGTACGATATACATAGTAAATGATACAGTTCATTAGTATCTTTCCTGCGCGAACTGCCCAAGGCTCATCAGTATGCCGCGGTGGCCACGCTTTATTGTTCCATAGATCGGTAATACACAGGAGGACGGGCAGTCGGTGCTGTAAATCGTTGTCTATACACGTCTACTCGATTAACTGTGTGCCGGCGGTGAGACGGTGTCGACACGCCGCCGGTGACCGGCGTGGTGACATCATGTCCGGAGTGGCCACACAAAACGTGAGGGTACGATTCCGCGCCATGTTACCTCACGACCGGTGACGCATCCAATATCTACAAGATATTAACTACTTGCTTTTTTAAAGTGAAAAGGGCATGACCAAGTTTTGTATGAAACTCTGCGCCAGACTGTACACAGATGAATTCTATGCTGCCCAATAGACCGAATCTTCTATTTATGGCATAATAAAGTTACATATAACAGCTGTAGATTCAAGTTATGAAGTTTTTAAAAAGCTTTTTTTTAAATGTAGTCTTCGTTAAACAATTTCGAATGATTTTTGGTAAATTTGGGGTAGAACTTATGGGTTCAACGGTCAACGGTGTGCGACATGGTAACGTGTTGGGCCAGGTTGGCGACCTGATTTTTCCTATTTACATACATAGCTGTATACACTAATACATTGTTTAAAGAATTCTTTTCTGTTGGCAGTCGTAGGGACATTTGACTGCCTAGTATTTTTTAATTTAATTTCCATAGCCTTGACTACATTGTTCCCTCGTGGAAAGTAATCATGTCTATCACCCTAGAATGCTAAACAGAAACGTGTTTTCAATATGGTTTCGTTGTATAAATTCACTGGACCCTAGTTATATAATAGGAGGTACTGGGTTCAATTCCCGTCTAGAGTCTGGTTGAATGGAAAGTTCGGCCGTGGGTAATTATCACCCTACCGACAAAGACGTGTCGACAAGTGAGTTAGCGTTTTGGCACGATGTCGCGTTAGAAACGTAATAAGAACATGGAATTACTATGGTAAACCCATACTCTTAATACGTAGTGGTATGCCCCTAACAGATTAGCCCGGCTACCATCTTAGACCGCATCATCACTTACCACCACGTGAGATTACCGTCAACGGCTGACTTGTAGTGTTATAACAAAAATAACTCAACAAAATATGTTAGCATGTCACAGAAATACATAACTCCTAACATGCAAATGACTCGCGTAAGTTAGTAGCCAAATGGCGTTGGAATATTAAAGAGTTAATTTGATATGTACGACATAAAGTCGAATGTTATTATCTATAGTGGCTATATACACAGATAACAGCAGTGTACCAAGTGCCTACATGATTTCCGACGAATCACGCTTTAAGGTTACCACTCGAAACACATGTTCATAAAATATGTCATGTAGAACTAGCTAGTACATTGTCTCTTCATTATTCCTCCATTGTCTCTTCATTTAATTAAGCCTCCTAGAAATAGAATTTAGACCTTCTGTCACTGCAGCTCTTCATCATTGTCGTAATTGACCCATTGCCCTACTACAGGGGGATATTCATGGAGCTTGCAACGTCATGGAGAAACTTGCATGCTTGAGAAAGCATGCAAGTTTCTTCACGAGGTTTTCCTTCACCTTGAATTTCTCATCACACTATCGTCGTTACTCCTTAACTACCGAGGTTGGAGCTTCCCGGCTCGAGTCTGGTCTGGTGGGAGGCTTCGGCCGTGGCTAGTTACCACCCTACCGACAAAGACGTGTCGCCAAGCGATTTAGCGTTCCGGCACGATGTCGCGTAGAAACCAATTAGGAGCGTGGGTTTACCATACTCCTAACAGGTTAGCCCGCTACCATCCTAGACAGCATCATCACTTACCACCAGGTGAGATTGCCGTCAATGGGTAATTTGTAGTAAATAAAAAAAAAAAAAAGAATCAAAATGAAATTTTGAATGGAGATATATAGATTACGAGATCTGTACAGACACGCTGGCCCCTTCCCATCTACATGGAATCAACAATAGAGTGGGTGCGGCTTGTGAAGCGGCTGAAAAAGCTAAAGCATGCAAATACAGGGGTCTAGGCTCCGAATATGATTTTGTCCCATTCGGTGTCGAGACCCTTGGTCCGTGGGGTCCTAGCGCACTAAGTCTTTTTAAGGAAATAGCAAAAAGGTTAGTCGACATCACAGGGGACCGAAGAGCTGCCAGCTACCTCGGACAACGAATTAGCCTAGCAATTCAAAGGGGGAACGCTGCCAGTATCTTCGGAACCTTGCCTAAAGGGACTCCTTTTAATAATATATTTTAGTAATGATGTTATTTATTTTTTAAGATTTTTAGTTTTAGGTTAATCTAAGTTTAAGTTTAAGTTTTATGTAAAATGTTTGATGTATAATATATTAAAGAAAGATTACGAGTATACTATTGATAAAAATATCTTCTAATTATCCCGGAATAATTAATGGCTCCCGAGGGTATTTAAAAACTGAAGTATAGCTATAGTTTGCTACAGCGAATTACCTCGCACTTAGATAGATAATAATTAGAACGTAGATAGACATGGGATAATCTTCAATTACAGGTTTCGAACGCGGACTCCTCGGGAGGGTTGCCGAAGTCTTAACCATTAGGATATCAGTTTTTAGTGACCGTATAATTTTGAATGTTAGTTATAACCAACCATACAAAGGAAAGGTCGAATTTGAGCCCCAAATACTTACGTGTACCATAATTTTCTTTGTAAACAAGGTAATACTAAAATGTTTATATACATAATACATACCTAAATGACATTCAATTTTCTATAACCGCTGTTCTCATACATATAACGTTTTTTATTGTGCTCATATTTTCCTAGATTATTATACTGTTTATTTTTAGCATTTTACATATTATTTGAATTATTTATAACTTAAAACCTAATGCGGAATTTATTCAATTAGGATTTTTATTACTTACATTATTAAATTAATTAAGATTTTTGCTGATCAACATAATCATTATTAGCGTAATTTATTTTTTATTTTATTTCGTTTATTTGGTTCGCGCAACAATATTAATAATATTATATAAAATGTAGTATACACAAAGCATCGGGTACATTTCTCTTTTGTCTCGAAAGAAATGTAACGCTGCTACTATGGGGGTTGCTTGGCTTAGCTAGTAATGTTGGTTAACGACCGTTACAGCAGTGATAGCTCAGTGGTTAGAGCGTCCACCTTCTAATAAGAGGTCGGGGGTTTGCACCCTTGCACGCAAGTCTAACTTTCGAAGTTATGTGCGTTTTTAAGCAATTAAAATATCACTTGCTTCAACGAAGGAAAACATCGTGAGGAAACCCGCACGTTTGAGAGTTATTCATAATGTTCTCAAAGGCGTGTGGAGTCTGCCAATCCGCTGGACATGGTCAGCGTGGTGGACTATGGTCAAACCCTTCTCATATTGAGAGGAGACCTGTGCTCTTTAGTGAGCCGGCAATGAGTTGATCATGATGACGGTTACAGATTCACCTTCCGTATTGAGGCAATATAAATACGGCTTCTCTCAAACACTTTGCGAGACAAAGTGAATTATTAAACGGTTTTAGCGAAAAATTTTAATTGGTTTTGTTTCCGCCAATATTCATAAAGCTTATCGCGGATTTACAAGCGGTGAAGTTTTGCAGTATAAAGGCTATTTCACACTGTAACAACTTTTTATAAGATACCATGGAATTCGTGATCGTTCTGGTTTTTTAGTTGATTAATGGTTCATTCAATGATCGTTCATGGTTTTTACACATAGTTCTGCAGTCTATCATCATCATGATCAACCCATTGCCGGCTCACTACAGAGCACGGGTCTCCTCTCAATATGAGAAGGGTTTGGCCATAGTCCACCACGCTGGCCATGTGCGGATGAGCAGACTTCACCTTTGAGAACATTATGGAGAACTCTCAGGCGTGCAGGTTTCCTCACGATGTTTTCCTTCACCGTTGAAGCAAGTGATGTTTTTTTATTTTTTTATAAACGCACATAACTCCGAAAAGTTACAGGTGCCTGGATTCGAACCGCTGACCTCTGTTTAGGAGGCTGACGCCCTAACCACTAGGCTATCACCGCTTGTTACCGCACCGCTGCAGTCTATAGATTATTATTAATATAGTTTTAAATTTGAGACGAACATAATATGTATAAAATTGAATCGTTTTAACTGTTTCTAAAATCTGAGGAAACGCTAATCAGCCATGTTAATAACAGACAGATACGTGTCTTTTCCACGTTCTAATGGTTTTTAAGTGTGACCAAGGTAAATTTCACTCTATTGAACTCGGTATAAGAAAGAAAATAAAGGCCAGTTAGTACCGTGGTTGCGTTTATAAAGCTTGTGTGTTTTTATTTGATGTCGCGAATGTGACCTTACGTTAAGGATAACACCGATTTTGTGTTCAATTTTTATTTTTAACGCAGGGCCGTGCTAATGGACAGGCTACAACTCCGGGCTAGACGCTAAAACCACAGTGATTCAAGAGTTCTTTTTTTTTTTAAATCTTTATAGCAGTTTCTTTTGAATGTTACAACTGTTGGAATAATTCCGGGAATAATTGAACGTGTCTTCTTTTTAAAGTTACAAGAATTTCACAGTTTGTTCATCCATCCAAATAGGCGTGACTAACATAGTTTAGGTTTGAAATAATGACTCCTTGCTTCCAAGTTAGGATGGTCTATAAAACGTTGATTGTATTACCTGATGGTAAGTGATGATACGGCTTAAGATGGTAGCGGGCTAACTTGTTAGGGTTATGGTAAACCTTCCCTCCTAATTGGTTTCTACGCGATATCGTGCCGGAACGCTAAATCGCTTTGCGACATGTCTTTGTCGGTAGGGTGGTAACTACCCACGGCCAAAACCTCCCACCAGACCAGACTCTAGCCGGGAATCAGACCCAGGACCTCCCAATTATGATGCGACTGCGCACGCGCCACGGAGGTCGTCAGATGAACTCGCTGTCCGAGGCATGCCAATTTCCATTCTGCGGGCTGGTAATGAGTTTTCTAAACTATACGTTTTTGATCAGATCCTATTACCCGGCCGAAGCTACCCACCAGACCAGATTTGAGCTGGGAATCGAACCCAGGACCTCAAACTTTAAAATACAACAGCGCACTTGCTGCGCTACAGAAGTCGTCAAAAACTACTTACTATATGTAACGTAAAAAATTATATTATTAGTGTTAAAGCGGGACGGATTGATATAAGGTACATAATTAGGTCTTGTTTAACTATTCTATATAACAAAGCTTACGTTTATAAGACTTATAGACGTGAGGCTTGCACTTTACCGTCACTCGCCAACAAGTGGGCTGCTATCGAGCGGCAACAAGCTATTGCATACAAAATCTATCGCCACTTTCGTTACATGTTATTCTAATTTATACCCTGCTCGCTTGAGCTAAGATGTCATTTGGCGTAATTACGTTGAATGCAAACTGTGGAGCAAACTTGACGGAACCAAATCACGTACCAATCTATTTGGACCCCGCCGATACCATATTGCGTTTACAAAGTAACGATTACTCATTCCGAAGTAGGTATATTATTGTTGGTGGGCAGCCACTTAATTATTGATGGCAGGAAGAAATTGCGATTGTTTTCTCCAAATGGTCATAACTTCTGAATATGACAGCGCCTAAGGCTTTCAATTTGTGTCACAACTTACAGCATTACTGTACTGTCATAATTATTTACCTAACGTACCTACAGTTGAATTTCTATAACATTGTGTGTTATTTTTTTTTGTATTATTTTAATGTTGTGAGTGTAAAAATGAGTTTTTATATAACTCTCTCCAAGGCATAGTCTCGTAGGCAGTGGAGGCAGCGAACTGACAGCCTTCTCTCCTACGCCTTGGAGAGCAAGTCGAGCCATTAACAATTCGTTAATAAGATCTTGCTTGTTTAGTTGTACCTATACTTACAACAACAATGAAAAACTATAAACCGACAGAGACGTATCGCAAAGCGATTTAGCGTTCCGGCACGATGTCGCGTAGAAACCAATTAGGTGCGTGGGTTTACCATAGTCCTAACAGGTCAGCCCGCTACCATCCTAGACAGCATCATCACTTACCACCAGGTGATATAGCGGTCAAGGGCTAACTTGTTGTTTATTGTAACACCACACAAAAGTACAGAGAGATAAAAAAAATATATAAAAGGAAATACTCATATACTTTACTAAATATTAAATATTCCGTTTTATTTTAACTTTTTTTAAAGTAATTTATGCTAGTTCTTTTTTATATATTTTTATATACATATTTCCGTATTGTAAAGTATTAATAGCCTATTTAGCACATTAGATATATATAATGATAACTTATTTATTGCACAATATGAATAGAAAAACATAACAAAAAAGTCTGTATAAGATTTAAATTTTAGTTGAATTAGTACATTAAAATACGTATTGTGTTTGCGTTTGCTACTAGTATTGGGTGTAATTATTCAATCGAGCGGAAGTGGGCTCTGGGCAAGCTTTAGTGCCCTGGTCACGTGGAACGGCGAGTGCCGACCAACGGTAACAGGTTCGTGGCCGGCCATGGGACGGGCACGGGGGACACACGTCGCCACTATGTACTTTTATAAAACCATAAGTTGGTGTTAGCTGGGATTTTACTGCTCAGTAGTTATATCCGTCGAGTATTGGATATAATCCAACTGTTCGGGCAAAGATACGTGACTCCATCAGATATTAGGAGACGATGTGAGGATGAGTATGAGTTAAGTAAATTACTTATTTATTTATTTATTATTAAAAAAATATTTAAGGAATATAATAAGTTATACAATAACGGCACCGAAAAAACCAAAGAGGTTTGTCCTCGGTGCTAATCAGTAACTTAACAGCTTAAAGTAAGCAATAAGTAGTAAGTAAGCATATTAGGCATGAAAAGAACATTTCCTAGCTGAGTTAGACGGTCGACACTAATGAGTCAACCGTCCAACTCAGCCAAAAAATATTCTTTTAATTTCTGTTTAACATTTTTAATATGTAATTTTTGGAACGCTGGAGGTAGTTCGTTCATGAATCGTGGAACCGAACTTATTTATATAAATATCTTTATTGTCATGAAAATAGACGGATGATAAGAAATTTATAAGATACTAGCTGACCAGGCAAACGTTTTTTTGCCATATAAATTATTTCTATTGTAGAAAAAAAATAACTAACTTATTGTGTGAAAGGATTTGGTATATGAGTGAAAAAAGCATGCAGCGCTGTGAACTTTGAGGGAATATAAAAATAACATAAATATTAACTATGTTCAATAATTTTAGCTTTACAATAAGCTCAGGGAAATTTAAGTCGAATTGGAGTGAAAAACATTCACAATAAAGAGAATAATTATTCAGTTATCGAGCGGGATGACCAATGATTAAATTACTAAAATGACTATTAAAAAATAGGGGTTTGCGATAGAAGGGTGAAATTTACGGTTGTATGTATTTTTCAATGACACATAATACAAAAATAAAATAAAAATAAAAAAATATCCAAAAAATTTAAAATATTTTTTTTGGGGTGGTCACCTCTGATCACTTAGGGGTTTGAAAAATAGATAGTAGCCGATTCTCAGACTTACAGAATATGCATAAACAATCGGTCGAGCTGTTTCGGAGGAGTATGGGAACACACATTGTGACACGAGAGTTTTATATATTAGATGGAAGCGAGAGAAAACCTTATCACTAAAAGACTTTTCATCCAGGGTACCTATTCGAAAAGAGTCAATCAGGTAGTGAGTGTTAAATCTGTTTATTCAACGGCTCCTTCTCGTCCAGATCTTCGAGTCTCGAAGCTGGACGAGAAGCATCATCACTTACTATCAGGTGAGATTGCCGTCAAGGGCTAACTTGTAGTGGATTAAAAGAAAAACTAACCCCGGCTGAAGCCTCGCACCACAAGGGCCTCGGGCCGGGAATCGAACCAGGGACCTTCCACTTTATAATACTTCAGCGCCACGGCGGTTCTCGAAAATTAATTATTAGGCAGTAACATTATCAGGATTAAGCGGTGATAGCCTAGTGGTAAGGGTGTCAGCCTCCAAATCAGAGATCGGCGGTTTGAATCCGGGCACGCACCGCTAACTTTTCGGAGTTATGTGCGTTATAAAAAAAAAAAAAATAACACTTGCTTTCAACGGTGAAGGAAAACATCGTGAGGAATCCTGCACGCCTGAGAGTTCTCCATGATGTTCTCAAAGGCGTGTGAAGTCTGCCAATCCCCACATTGCCAGCGTGGTGGACTATGGCCAAACCCTTCTCATATTGAGAGGAGACCCGTGCTCTGTAGTGAGCCGGTAATGGGTTGATCATGAATGAATGAAAAATGAATTATCAGGATATAGCAGCGTTTCATACTATATATACTATAATATTACATAGACTATTCTATGTTATATTGTAGTATATTATATTGTATGCATAACTATCGAGTAAAGATATGTGTAGATTAGAAACCGCAAAATGAATAAGCAATATATTAACAGTTAACAACCTCTTGTGGTAGTGTCTGGCAATACCAGTAGGTAACATTAACTCGGTAAAGATGAATGCAAGAACGCGCCTTTCACCAGCGGAGGCCGGTGTCGAATGCCATACCCCCCGGCTTTTCAGCCATCCGAACAATTCCGCAATCTATCCGCTTAATCGCTGGTGGAAATATCATTGTGACTGGTTAAGTGAAGAAAGTATACTTTAATGTTTACTATGAGAATGAAACGTGTATTCTTAAGACATCGCATATAACAGCTGCTATGTTCAACATATATACGTGCAAGTTTACGAATATACTCGTAACTACACCAAAGCCGGACACGCATATTTAAGCCAGCGGGTTACTTCTTCGCTGCTGTCTTACCTAGTGGTAAGTAATGATTGAGTTTTTTTTTTATGATACACTACAAGTTAGCCCTTGACGGCTATCTCACCTGGTGGTAAATGATGATGCAGTCTGGGATGGTAGCGGGCTAACCTGTTAGGGTATGGTAAACCCACACTCCTAATTGGTTTCTACGCGACATCGTGCCGGAACGCAAAATCGCTTGGCGACACGTTTTTATCGGGTGGTAACTAGCCACGGCTTAAGCCTCCCACCAGACCAGATTCGAGCCGGGAATCGAACCCAGGACCTCCAACTTTATAATGCGACAGCGCACGCACTGCGCCACGGAGGTCGTCAAAATACAAAATACCTAAATAGTTTAATACACATTATCATGATCAACCCATTTCAGGCTCACTACAGAGCACGGGTCTCTGCTCAATATGAGAAGGGTTTGGTCATAATCCACCACGCTGGCCATGTGCGGATTGGCAGACTTCAAACGACTTTGAGAACATTATGGATAACTCTCAGGCGTGCAGGTTTCTTCACGATGTTTTCCTTCACCGTTGAAGCAAGTGATATTGTAATTGCTTAAAAACGCACATAACTGAAAAGTTAGAGTTGCGTGTTCGGGTTCGAACCCCCAACCTCTGATTAGGAGGCGGTCGTCCTAACCACTAGGCTACCATATCCCTAATTGGTATCAATGCGACATTCTGCTGGAACCCTAAAGCGCCTTGTAAATATCATGTTTAAAGTCGATGGTGGCATAAAACTAACTATAACTAATACATATATATGAAAATTTAATGTATGTCCATAAAAATATTGATAAATTCAAGAAAAAAATGCACTGTAAGGCACTGAACATTATAAGCAAAACTAAACTTGAATTACCCTTAGTAGGCTGCACAAAATTAGTAACTCTTTCAACGGAAATTGAGGAATATTTTATAATAAATTACATATTGATATCTTGGAGATGTTTATCAATAAGTAAAAAGTTTTTATAAAACGAAAGCTTATAGAAAAATCATATAACGATATAAACGATAAGAAAACATGGGTGTTAATTGCTCTATCTCCATAGGTACCATAATTTATTATTGATTTTGTCAGATGGTGTTAAAAAAAACCTGGCTAAGTTTGTGGTGGGTTTCTTTTTAAGACCTGGGCGCGATTTGAACCCTCTTAGCTTTAGTTTAAAGTTGGCGAGTGTAGTTATCACCATCACTATTAGAAATAATGAAAAATGTGATATATATAAACGATTCACAGATGCCTGTAATAAGTTTATATGAAAAAAGCTATTTTTGTGTTATGATTTGAATATATCCACGAAAATGTTACGCTAATTATAACAAAAATCCCTTTGCAGAATTCACATGTTTGTATGTAAGCTTTAATAATATACAGACATTAATACAGAAAACTTGTATTCAAATAAATATAAATTGAATTTAGAGTTTCAATCGTAAATAAAAAATATCTAATCAATTTGCACAATTAGTCTGACCTTTCTCTCGAAAAATGAAAACTCGAAATTTTGCAAATATTCATACTCACTTTCATTCCCTATACCTAGAAAATGGCTGCGCTGATTTTGATAAAACACGCCTGAGAAACATCGCTGTCAAACTAACTATACAAAGCACTGCCTAAAAATCTGTTGTTTAAAGGAGTAGTCCTTTAACAAGTGAGCTTATTTTGGTGAAAGGTGAGGTGCCTCAGACAGACACACGCTGTCGAACACCTCTTTTGCGTCAGGTGTACAAACGGCTTTCAAAGTAAACGTTTTAAAATAATATTGTGTCTACAAATATTTTTAAGTCTGTAATAAGTCTTATCGACTCGATATCGATTCGATTCGACTTAAAATACTTGGGAGTATGTGGTACTTACAATTCCTTTTTATTTACTGTGCTGTGTCCATGAAGAATGGTATTAAAAGAATTTCTGTTAATGGTTTTTACTGCACACATGAAATCTCTGGTCTGTGATTCCTTGCTATGTCTGTCAGTACATTATGACCATTTGTTAACAGATGTCACGATAATTGGACGCAGTTATGCAAAATGGATCCGACCCACATTGAGCAAGCTTGGAAATATGCAGCTTGAATAATGGCGTTTGACTGAAATCTGTTTATTACGCCTGGTTCGTATTTATAGCGGGTTTTTGTATGTACATGTATCGACGATCACTTTATTTAAACTCAATATTCAAGCTTTGTGGATTGGATAATTTGTGCATAACTCCAATAATAAGTAGTTTTTTCCCAAGTAAAGTTAATAAATAAACCGAAATTTCTGAGAAATCGCAATAGAATAACCCCCAAACTAAAGAATATACCAAAACCCACCTGAGCCAATTTTTTTTTCGTCCTGTCTTTTTGCTGCGCTAACGCTATTGGTTGCGACAGCGTAACCGGGCTGTTTGCTTCGGAAAGAAGCTCTGCCAGAAGAAATTTTGAGCCCTAGGCGACGTTTGGGATAACAGGGGGGTCGGACGTTGAGTGGTCCTTACGTCTACGAGGCCGTGGATGGATCCCACGTCCGGATGACGTAAGATAGCGGGGACCTCGTCTCCACCGGCGAAGACGGTGTGTAGCGTATGAGTGGTAGGTGGTACGAGTATGTTGTCAGTAGTTATCTGATCAGCACGTGAAGGATATGTTTAGGTCTCCTCTTTCGCAGAGGGGCGCTTAGGTCGGGGAGTCACCTGAGCAAAGAATGAGAGCAGGCTTTGCAAAACAATGAGTGTTACAACCAGGCTGGCGTCATATTGTGTAACTTTTTTGACAGTTGAACCAGTCTGATGTTATCGCCGCGATTCTAGGAAGCTATATATATATACATTCATCATCATCATCATGATCAACCCATTACCGGCTCACTACAGAGCACGGGTCTCCTCTCATTATGAGAAGGGTTTGGCCATAGTCTACCACGCTGGCCATGTGCGGATTGGCAGACTTCACACGCCTTTGAGAACATTGGAGTTATGTGCTTTCTTAAAAAAAAAAAAATCACTTGCTTCAACGGTGAAGGAAAAACATCGTGAGGAAACCTGCACGCCTGAGAGTTCTCCATAATGCTCTCAAAGGCGTGTGAAGTCTGCCAATCCGCACATGGCCAGCGTGGTGGACTATGGCCGAAACCCTTCTCATATATTGAGAGGAGACCTGTGCTCTGTAGTGAGCCGGTAATGGGTTGATCATGATGATGATGATGAAGTGGTATATTTGGAAGAAAGGTTTCACTTTAAGTGGTGTATTTATCTAAGTTTTTACACTTGAACTTTTTTGACAGTTGCTAACCAGTCTCCTCCATGCAAACTTGGCATGCCTCTATAACTTGCGTACTATTTATAAAATACAACATAATGTATTCAGCTAAGTGGATGGATCGCGTCATATTGTAATCGAAAATAATTAAAAAATTCGGTACTACTACGACATTGACATTTCGTGTCAAATAGAGCAATAAGTTCGCATTTGAATAATTTAATTCAACTATAGTTGAAGAGCTGGTGAACTTTGAATCTAAAATATTTCAGATATTTTAGATTATTTTTTCTTATGTAAATTTGATGTCAATTTATTTATCAGCTAGCCCTTGTAATATAAATAATCTGAGAGAACCCAAACCACTTTACCAACCCCAAAACAAAAAAATTGGCTTGGTTACAAAATATAATAATTTAAATTTTCAAAAATTATTTCTTTACGTTTCGGATATTTAAAAGTAAAACCATTATACATTTATGAATAATTCAGTAGCGAGGTTTTCGTCTCTCATGTTGTTCTTCAGCGTAGGCAGTGCTTTTAAGCAAGCATGAAGTGCACCTCAATATCTCTTAGTATGATTTCAAACAACACTAAACGAATTTGGTCCATTTCTTCGAAAACTCCTGGTGTTGGGTATGCACAGTTTTTATGTATGTATGATGTGCACGCCACTGAGAGAGTGTAATGTTTTTTATACGCAAATGGAATGTATTTGAAGTGATAAAATTACTTAGATCCATTCAATATTTTCAACGTACAACTCAACTGGCCCATTAGCTCAGTTGGTTAGAGCGTCGTGCTAATAACGCGAAGGTCGCGGGTTCGATCCCCTCATGGGCCAATTTTTTTTAATAATTATGTATTTATCTTTATATTTTTACTTTTTATTCTTTAGGTCGATATAGTGCCTCGTTTCCACTACTTATGAATTATGCATTGGTAGGTATGGGTCTTATTTTGTTTTTTTTTGTTGTTTTCACAACATGTTAGCCCTTGACGGCTATCTCACCCGGCGGTAAGTGATGATGCTGTATAGGATGGTAGCGGGCTAACCTGTTAGGGGTATGGTAAACCCACGCTCCCAATTGGTTTCTACGCGACATCGTGCCGGAACGCTAAATCGCTTGGCTACACGTCTTTGTCGGTAGGGTGGTAACTAGCCATGGCGAAAGCCTCCCCAGACTCGAGCCGGGAATCGAACCCAGGACCTCAAACTTTATAATGCGACAGCGCACGCACTGCACTGCAGAGGTAATCTTCTTTCTAATATAACATTTCTTTTGCGCGAGTATGGAACCCTTAGGTTTACTTTTAAGTTGGCAAGTTTTTAATTTACGTTCCCCAGCTCTCGGTCAACGTGATTTGCAACTGTTAGTATGTAAACCGAAATGTTAATTGGAAATATAGAATGTAATTACTCATCGAACTGGCGTCGTTACTAAAAAGGGGTTGACCTTTGACACACAAAAGTTGGTTTAGAATCTGACATACCCATTGTAATCAGTGACTTTGCACATGTTGACCACATCCATAGCGATCAAGGGTCAGACTGTGTTACTTAATTATTTTTACCTGAATAAGCAATTGTAAAGGTAATTGAATCGTTATTTAGTTAGGTTACACCAAAAAATAAATAAAAAGTAACTTTATTACAGTCTAACTATATACTATGATCAACCCATTGCCGGCTCACTACAGAGCACGGGTCTGGCCATATGCGGATTGGCAGACTTCACACGCCTTTGAGAATATTATGAACTCTCAGGCTTTCAGGTTTCCTCACGATGTTTTCCTTCACCGTTCAAGCAAGTGATATTCTAATAGCTTAAAACGCACATAATTTGAAAAGTTAGAGGTGCGTACCCGGATTCGAACCCCCGACCTCTGATTAGGAGGCGGACGCCCTAACCACTAGGCTATCACAGCTTTCGCTTATAATACTATGTATTATATTATAACTATGCAATAAAGGAGTTCTAATATGTATTTGGAAAAAAAATAATAATGATTGAACAATTGACTTTTGAACCGGTTAATAGATACGCTACGGCAGAGAACCTGGTCACTCATACATACCTGGTTAACATATAGCTAAATTAAGACGTGCGTCTGTCGGACATGAACCTATCTTTTATTTACTTTCCTTAGTTAATGGTTTAAATAATGTTTGGAAAAAAACCTCCTAGGTTATCTAATTTTCACTGGATCAAATATTTAATATATTTATATATATTTCCTTCCTGCTATGAAACCTGAAAAAATATACGAACCCACACCCACTCTTGCTTTTCAAACAATTTGTTTTATTTGTTTGTAAAACTTACTACGTCTGGTCGGAATGTTTTTTCTTCTTTCTCTTTTTATGGTTTTATACAGATTAGCCAATGACAAGATTTAACGAACGCTTAATCGCTTTGCGACATGTCTTTGTCGGTAGGGTGGTAACTAGCCACTGCCGAAGCCCACCAGACCAGACTCGAACCGGGAATCGAACCCATGACCTCCAACTTTATAATGCGACAGCGCATTTTAAATTCTTTTATTTTATCCTCCAAAACCTTTCCTTGTTAGAAATTCAGTAGATTAAAAATTTAAAAAAGAATTTTTGTTACAGTTTTTTTTCTGTTTGTCTATTAGCTGTCCTAACCCTATTGGTTGCCACAGCGTAATTTCGTTACAGCGTTTCACTATTAAACTATCATAAACCTGGCGAAGCGAAATCCCCAACCGGGATAAATAAATCTCAAGAGGGTGTTCATTAGCCTCTTCACGAAATCTATTAGCAGGAGGACGTGTGGAATGATGAGTGACAGACTTGCCTCTCGAATAATTACCTCCACCAACTCCCCCGTGGAGTGCTGGTCAATCACTTAGAGGAATCACAAAGCCTAGCCTCCGCTGACCCTAATCAAGAGATTAATTAATAAGAACTGATTTATTAAGTGGTTAATCCCGTCGCCCGTAATATTCTCAGCGAGCGATCTCTTGATAAGTTTGGTTCATCGAATATAGCGCACTGATAGAAAAAAAACTGTACCCAAACAAAACGAGTTTTGAAACGTAAGTCCAACTATTTTTATTCATCATGATCAACCCATTACCGGCTCACTACAGAGCATAGGTCTCTTTTCAATATGAGAAGGGTTTGGGTTGTGCGGATTGGCAGACTTCACACGCCTTTGAGAACATTATGGAGAACTCTCCGGCGTGCAGGTTTCCTCACGATGTTTTCCTTCACCGTTGAAGCAAGTGATATTTTTTTTTTAACGCACATAACTCGGAAAGTTAGAGGTGCGTGCCCGGATTCGAACCGCCAACCTCTGATTAGGAGGCTGACGCCCTAACCACTAGGCTATCACCGCTATTTTTATTATCATGATAATAATTATTTTTTTGTTGGAATGTAATTCGATTTACGAACACTACACGTTGCTGATGATTGATCTACTAACAGTGATTAATAAGCTCGCGATTTTTTAGTTCCACTACGTCATAAGTTACTACCTGGGTTTTTTATACACTACAAGTTAGCTCTTGTAGGGCAATCTCACCTGGTGGTAAGTGATGATGCAGTCTAAGATGGTAGCGGGCTAATCTGTTAGGGGTATGGTAAACCTACACTTCAAATTGGTTTCTACGCGATATCGTGCCGGAACGCTAAATTGGCGACACGTCTTTGTCGGTAGGGTGGTAACTAGTCACGGCCGAAGCCTCCGATCAGACCAGACTCGAGCCGGGAATCGCACCCAGGACCTCCAACTTCGATAATGCGACACGCACGCACTGCGCCACGGAGGTCTTCAAAAAACTGACGTAACCTAAAATCTAAACATGACGTAGTCTGTTATGGTAGCGGCACTAAAATTCGATTATGATTACTACACATTTTATTTCAAAATAGCATATATAAGCCAGTATTACAATCAATATTACTTTAACAGTTGTTATATTGGCACAGCTTTTCAACTCTATATATTATTGTTGATAAGTTATAATCCGCTGACAGAACGGACGGAAGAACGCCCAGATGGAGAAGAGCGGGTTAGCCTTCTGGAACCCTACGGTTTTAAAAACATGCAACTCATAGAAAACCTTTGTTTTTTTGGTAGTTTAAGTAACATACATCAGTCTCTGCGACTTATTATAAATTCAAAAACAACACTAATTATAAAACACTGACTGCCCATGACCAGGGATTAAATACCTTTTCGCCTTTTTTACTTCAAAGTAAACTGATCATAGATAAGTAGCTATGACAAGCAACGATACTAGCTAATTAAATTTACTCTTCGTAGTTTCGTTCGCACTTCATTTTTCACTTCAACGCATTTGTTTCATTAAAGCCGGCCAAGGGCGAGTCGTAGGTTATTAAAGGTGCCATAAACGTTGTTGTTTTTCGCGGTGATAGCCTAGTAAGCGGTGATAGCCTAGTGGTTAGGGCGTCAGCTTACTAATCAGAGGTCGGCGGTTCGAATCCGGGCACGCACCTCTAACTTTTCGGAGTTATGTGTGTTTTTAAACTATTAAAATATCACTTGCTTCAATGGTGAAGAAAAACATCGTGAGGAAACCTGCATGCCTGAGAGTTCTCCATAATGTTCTAACAGGCGTGTGAAGACTGCCAATCCGCACATGGCCAACATGGTGGACTATGGCCAAACCCTTCTCATATTGAGAGGAGACCCGTGCTCTGTAGTGAGCCGAGAATGGGTTCGTGATGATGATGATGAATTAGTGTTGTGAAGGTATAACTAATATAGATCAAGCAATAGTATTGCAGCGAAAAATGCTAGTTAGTTAATACCTACTAGCATTTTTATCTTAGCTTAGCTTATAATAGGCATGCATTTGCTAAGATTTCCCAGATAACGGAAACCTTTGTATTCCAAATTTCCGGCCGTGACGGCCGGCCGCCAGTAAATAATAATGACGCTCGCACATCACCGTGGTGTTTATTCAATAATATGGGGATTGTCGGCGAGTGATTAAGGTGTGAGATAATGTGTCAGATAACAAAGTGCTGCAGCCCTACGTTACACTGCGCGAGTTACTGGACCGGACGACGCGGCGAAGACAAGACCTGCCCTCCTTTAGCCTGCCCAATTTCTGTTTCAAGTTGTAACTGCAATTTGATGTCCCAGAGTGATCAGTGGTTTAATGTTTGGTAGAATAGCAAAAAATTGTACCTACCATACTATAACACGTTTGGTCATCAAATGAAGTGTCAGCTGATTGGAAATTAATAAGGTTCGACTTCAGCAATTCATCATCATCATCATGATCAACCCATTACCGGCTCACTACAGAGCACGGGTCTCATCTCAATATGAGATGGGTTAGGCCATGTCATTTGGCAGACTTCACACGCCTTTGAAAACATTATGGAGAACTCTCAGGCGTGCAAGTTTCCTCACGATGTTTTCCTTCACCGTTGAAGCAAGCGTTATTTTAATATTTTTTTAAAAAACGCATATAACTCTGAAAAGTTTTATAGGTGCGTGCGCGGATTCGAACCGCCGACCTCTGATTAGGAGGCTGACGCCCTAACCACTTGGCTATCACAGCTATGTCAGCAATTGCAGTTGCGAAATTATTATGATAGTAATAACTTAGTAAGAGCTCATGCGTCAAAACCCCAACGTCTTGTCTACTCGATCACCTGAGCTGAGTGCTTTCGCATTCATTTAGTAGGTACTCGATCAAGTGCACTGCCCCATACGAACTATCACTGTGTAAGCTATCCCTTAGTCTGCACCTGCCTTGGAAGCCTCCTATTACACCGTTATTAGTTCCAATACGCCCTACGTTTAACAACGTATCAATTTTGTTGTTTCACACTGCCCGTTTGGTCTGACAAGCTGATTTATTTGAATGAAACTTTTATTCGGAATTACTTGAAGCGCTCAAAATATAAAGTCGTCTAAAACCTAACAGCTTGACTCGACTCGACTTAGTGGTAAAAACCCAGTCAGTATTCATGATCTTGGGGTTATGAAGACAGTGTTTTTATGTTTGTTTAATTAAACACTATAAATGTTTTTGTATCTAATTATACGAATCTACGTCAGCTGTGTATACTTTGAAGATCAAAAGGGTAAATTCACACACGTGAGTGTGAACAGTTAGTAAGCCGACCGGTTTATTTTTAGAAGCGTATCTATGGAAACTCAAAATTAAGGTTATTTGAAAGCCTCGAGATCTTTGAATAGCTAAAGCAGGATAGACTTATGTCGGAAACTGTCTCATTTTAACTGTTTCTAGAGACAGTAAGGCCTATATGTCTTGACATAAGTGGTACTTTAAAAAAGTGGTGCTTTAGTACCGTCTATCCAAATTACCTTGCAGGTATTCATATTACTTATTTATATAAGTAGTATTATATTGCTGTGAAATGTCTCTTATTTTTTAGCATTAAACAATACATTAGTACTAATTGTTTTGTAACTACATATATCTCCAGTCTAAATAATGTTTAACGTGTTAAAAGTGCAGATCTTTTAGACCTGGTTTAGAATCTACAACAAGATAATTTTTTGGTGCTGGTTACATTTTAAGAGTATCGTCACATATATATAGATATCTTGGAGATGTCTATCAATAAGTTCAAAGTTTTTATAAAACGAAAGCTTGTAGAAAAATCATATTACGATATTAAGGATTATATAAACGATAAAAAAGCTTGGGTGTGAATTGCTCTATCTCCATAGGTACTATAGTTTATTATTCATTATGTGAGATGGTGATAACGAAAAAAAGAAAAACCCCGGTTAAGTTTGTTGCGGGCTTCTTCTTAGACCGGAGCGCGTTTGGAGCCCTCATGGCTTTGGTTTAAGTTTACGAATATAGTTATCATGAAATAACTACTATGTAAATTGTTGACGCGTCAGAGGTGCTTTTTTAAGGACTATTTGAATAAAGATTATTTTGAATTTGAATTTGAAGAGGAAGCCACCGAAACGAAGAATAGTGAAACCCTGTCGATCATCGCTGTAGCTCATAAACAGTTTTAATAAATTTGATACCGCCAATCTTAAGAAGCTTGGAATTGAACCACAAGCTTGTGATAAAGCGGTAAAAACAAGTGTTGATTGAATACAAAACAACATGTTTGCCTAATCAGTAAAATTAGAATTAAATAAGTTGATATTAATTAACAGTGCGACCAATGATTGAGATAAGACGAGAGTTTTTAATAAAAATATTTTTTATAGTAGTCTTCTACAATTTTAGACACGTTCTCAATGCGTGTCAGCGTCACGATTAAAAACCGGACCTATTTATATAACGTGAACGATACGATGAGATGTTTCGTAAGCATTCAGAAGACAATAAACTGAAACGGCATATATATATATATATATATATATATATATATATATATATATATCGACCTCAATCACAAATATTTTTCATTCAAAAATATAATCATGGAAAATTTAAATTATTTGTATGTCACTTATTACAATTAAAATGAAAAATCTTTTTAATTTCCGGATCGCTTTCTGATTAAAGCGCTTACTACCGCCCTGTCACCACAGCGTTCTTGTAAAGTCATATAATATTACCAATTTTATTTAAAAATTTAAAAATACTTTCAGTGCCAATCATTTCGATATATCTGGTATAAAAGTACGCTCGATGAACTTAAAGTTACACATAGTAACCTCGAGTTCATCGAGCACACACACACAAACAACCCCCCCCCCCCCCCCCACACTAACATTAAGCTTTCCCAGTCACTTTTTGATGTCACCATGGGTTATGCCTGAAAAACAGCGCTGCAGTCATCTTTTACGCAGCATCTAGTTGAGACAGCGCGCTGTTCAGCCATTTTATAGACATATAAGTTATAGATGTTTAAGTTGGTACCTGGGCTCCGGGAGTCCAATATACGGAGCGGCACGGAATGTGGTCCATATGCACTTTGTGGTTATTATCAAAACACACCGCAAAACGGTTTTTTTTAAACCTAAATTGTTATTCAAATCCTATATGCAATGATTAAGAAACAAAAATCGTAATAACTTTATTAATTTTTTTATTAAATCAAAAAAATACATTATACTCCAAATTAAACTAATGTTTATAAATGAATTTTACAATTAATTAAACTATAAAATTACTTAAAATTAATTACGCGTGTATATATTATTATAGATCGAAAGCTAGCACTAAGTAGCTTATAGTACTAAGCTACTTGTATTTTTTTATTTAGGTTGAATGAACGCAATTTTATTTAATCAATTTCGATACAACTTAGCACCAAATCAGGCGTACCTAGAGTGCAGCCTAGGCTCGAGTGAGATCGTAATCAATCATTAACTTGTAATCTAATAAAGAAAAATATTGGTTCCGCCACCACTGCTTCCTAGCAATAGCGGTCAGGAATGCCGGATTCGTGTCGTGATAATGGAAATGAGCCCGTTTAAACTTCACCGGACCACCGACGCAGTTCGAGATAACACACTTTACGACACAGTTTAATATACAGGGACTTACGTAAAATCATCATTGTCTTAGCAATAGGCTAATAATGGCCCACTGTTGGGCGAAGGCCTTTTTCTGGACTAGATGCTCATCACTATTCCAGTGCAGCTTGGCGCAGCAACACGGATTTGTTCCCTTTAACATCATCACCGGCCTGTTAACGTCCACTGTCTGTTAACAGAACATTATCATCATCATCATTGCAAAATGTCCGCTGTTGAACGTGTGTCTTTCGGCTCCATAACTAGTTCTTCAAAACTACCCTACATAGGTGGGTAGGGTAGTTCGAAATGCGGGAGTGGTTTCGGTACTGAGCATTGCGGAATAGGTATATAATTGTCAAACAGGTTGCGACACAAAATAACATTTCATCATCATCATCATGATGAAACCATTCATATGAGAAGGGTTCGGCCATAGTCCACCACGCTGGCCATGTGCAGATCGGCAGACTTCACATACCTTTGAGAACATTGTGGAGAACTCTCAGGCGTGCAGGTTTCCTCAAGATGTTTTCCTTCACCGTTGAAGCAAGTGATATTTTAATTGCTCAAAAACGCACATAACTCCGATAAGTTCGAGGTGCGTGCCCGGATTCGAACCGTCGACCTCTGATTAGGAGGCTGACGTCCTGACCACTAGGCTATGACAGCTTCTAAATAACATTTAATACATACCATACACCAGACCAAACTGTATAAGCGAGCGTGCACGTGTTAAATAACATCTTAAATTATAATTCTGTTATCTATTATTTATGTCGCGAAAACCCGCTTGAAGTGTGATAAAATACCCGGTCCCTTGAACTAGTTAAACTATAATAAAGGAGTGTTTATGAAGCTTCATTATACTTTGGTTAACTTGCAAATATGAGCTGAATTAACTTCAACCTTTATTTATAATCATGATCAACCCATTGCCGGCTCACTACAGATCACGGGTCTCCTCTCAATATGAGACGGGTTTAGCCATAGTCCTATACGCTGGGGATGTGCAGAGAACTAACTCTATGGAGAACTCTCAGGCGTGCAGGTTTCCTCACGACGTTTTCCTTCACCGATGAAGCAAGTGATATTTTGACTGCTTAAAAACGCACATAACTCCGAAAAGTTAGAGGTTGCCCGGGTTCGAACCCTCAACCTCTCATTAGGAGGCAGACGTCCTAACCACTGGGCTATCACAGCTTCACCTTTATAAGTGGCAGTACAACTACCTGTGGGAAGGGAATAATCGGAATAAAGGAAAAAATCGGAATCGAAAATATTCATATTTATGTATAAAGTTTTTTTTTTACACTCTAAAACAACAAAGTAGAATACTTAAGAGATAAAGTGGTAATCTGATCGTAGTGCCTGAAAATGTTGATAAATCAACGGATGAGCACCGACTTTTTCTTTTATTAGTTGCTGCAAATACTACCAGTAAAGGTAGAGTTGGTATCGGAAATATCCAGAAAAGTTTTTTTTAAAGCTCTGAAAGTAGCAAAGTCAAATAGTTAAGAGAAAAGTGGTTATCTGATCGTAATTCCGCGGCCGGTGTGAAACGGTTTAACATTGAATGTAACCACTCTGTGTCATGTGCAATTAATCATTATTCAAAATATTACAAAGGTTTGTTTTTAAAACGAGCGTAATGATATTTCCAAATTAAGTTTAAGTTGGATAATAACGACGGACTTGCGTACTTATACATTTGAATTAATTTTAGTAATGAGTAAGGCTGCCACTATTTGACTGTCAGTAAAGTGACAGTCAGATTAAATTCATGACTTAATTAAATATGAATACAAGTGTGGAGATAATAAAGATTGAATAACTTCTTTATTTCCACACATAATGTTTCTATATAAACTATATAACATAAATTTTAAAAAGACTGTAGAAGGATTTTACAATTTTTAGCGACGATCTGGGACTGAAATACGATGCTTTTAAGCCTGGAAAATTAATAAGAGTACCAACGATTTTTTTTTTGCTGATGAAATCGCGGACATAAGCTATTAACCAATATAAAATTGCATAAACTACGTTCCTTTATGCGGCCTTTACTCATAAAAAGAGAAACGAGCGAGCTGAAGCAGCACGTAGCATTACTTAATCGCAGTTAATATCAATCGGTGCATAAGCACGATCCATAGTGCAAATCAAACCTACATTCCTATAAGGAGTGCAAAAACATTCAATAGTATATTTAAGAATGACCCCTAAACCAAATAAATTTATTAAACAATAAAATAAAAACATTTCAACTTAAAAATTCAAAATAAAAGAAAGGCATCACACATATTTTGAAAATATTATAAATGTGTTAATTATTAATTATTTTGTATGGTACACTAAATCTAGCCTAGATACCAGGGGTGAAAGGTTTGTAATGATATCAGTTCGGGCCTTTAAAAGGGATGGTGGAAAAAATACCCACATCAATCTCCTATGAGAAATAAAGTTAACGCGCAGACTCATCCAAAAATAATGTCTTAGATAACGTGCCTACTGCGATGTGGGGGACGGACACCAGCGCCGACAAACGGCACAGTAATGATAATCTAATACAACATTCATATCTAATATACGCGTGTTTTGTTGCCTTTACAATATGCCGCTATCTTAGACACACCGACCGACGGTTCATATTGAACTGTTAACTGAAAAATACCCATGTTATGTACACAGTGAGTTGGCCCGTTCATAAGGCCCAATCGGTTTCTACTTGGCAGCATGCCAGGGAATTGAACCGTTTCTTCATTATCACTATCAAGTCATTATTACTCTACAAAGCAACGGTTTTTTCTCGTCAAGAAGAAGGAAGAGGGGCGGAGACCACCACGCTGGCCATGTGCGTTTTGGCTAAGTAGGCCATATTATTATGCTACGTGGAAAAGTCTACATATGAGGAGCACAAAGCGAACTTATGGAGTACACATTAGAACATATGTGATTAATGCGAACAGCTTAATGTATCGTCATAATCAACCCATTACCGGCTCACTATAGAGCACGGGTCTCCTCGCAATATAAGAAGGGTTTGGCCATAGTCCACCACGCTGGCCATGTGGATTGGCAGACTTTACACGTCTTTGAGAACACTATGGAAAACTCTCAAGCATGCTGGTTTTCTTATGAAGTTTTCCTTCACCGTTGAAGCAAGTGATATTTTAATTGCTCAAAAACGCACATAACTCCAAAAAGTTCGAGGTGCCCAGATCGAACCACCGATCTCTAATTAGGAGGCGGACGTCCTAACCACTAGGCTATCGCAGCTTCGATATATTATAATAAGGCTTAATATATATATATATATATATATATATATATATATATATATATAATATGTTATACCGTTGCTTAAAAAGCGTATAACTTGAAATAAAACTTTTTTTTGTTATATGTGTGTGTGAGTATGAATTTATTCGTCTATGCGTGTGTATGTTACATGAGTAAATTATATTTATGAGACTTTACAAGAGTTTAGTTTTAGTTTAAGAGTTGAAAGGCATTGATCACATATCTGTTTTAAAAAGATGGAGCCTTTTGCATAATAGATGAAATTCGCTCACTGTTACATACTTAGGTAGGTACGTGCACACTCGGCGTACCCCCTGAAGGCTCAGCATAATTTATAAGCGACCTCAGGCGCTTAACTGATGCAATATCCACGTTGCAACGTGCTAATCTCCAAAAAAGAGATGACGAGCGCAAGGGGCCCCATTTTGGGTTTTTCTTTTATTTCCGCTCAACGCGAGTCCATTATTGCACAGAAATGCACTAGAGATTTTCCGGTAACGTCCAAATACGCTTAAGGGCCCCCATATGACTTTTGTTAACCCATCAGTTGAAATCCATCAAATGAAGACTCTTCAACCTATTTGAGTAGCGTACGAAACTTTCAATTGAATGAACAGTTACTATATTGTGGAAAGTATTTAACGCTGCGCATTAAAAAGTTAAAGGTCCTAGGGTTTGATTTCCGGCTCGAGTCAGGTCTGGTGGGAGGCCTTGGCCAAGGCAAGCGAATTAGAGTTCCGGCAAGATGTCGCATAGAAATCAACAAGGAGTAAGGGCTGGCCATACCATACTCCTTGTTGATTCATTCACCCAAACAGGTTCATAGACTGCATCATCACTTACCTGATGGTAAGATAGCCGTCAAGGGCTAACTTTGTAGCATATAAAAAAAAGCTTTTGTTTTAATCCTGATGGCATGCGATGACAATCTAAGACGCAACGCACTTGTTATGATTTAAAGATACTTATATTTTAGTTGGTGTAAGGAGAGGAAATTAGAAGGGATTTCCACGCTAATGACCTCGCACTTGAAATGAGATATTATAAGGTTAGGGCGAAACTAATCCCCCTGAGATTTGTGTATGATATTAAATAAACTATTTTTTTACGAAATCCAGCGATTACAACATTCTTTATTTTTAATTACGAACTTATAAAACAATAGTTTTATTATTCTATACTAGCTGATTTTTATAAGCTTTCATCATCATCATGATCAACCTATTACCGGCTCACTACAGAGCTCGGGTCTCCTCTCAATATAAGAAAGCTTTGGCCATAGTCCACCACGCTGGCCATGTGCGGATTGGCAGGCTTCACACGCCTTTGAGAACATTATGGAGAACTCTCAGGCGTACAGGTTTCCTCACGATGATTTACTTTACCGTTGAAGTAAGTGATATTTTAATTTTTAAAAACGCACATAACTCCGAATTGTTAGAGGTGCGTGCCCGGATTCGAATCGAATCGCCCTAACCACTAGACTGTCACCGATAATAATAAGCTATAATATTTCATTACAAAGCTTGGCCTTTAATGACCTGAGTGAAAACAGTTTAATGCATAAACGGTCTTCCACTTATTTCAAATTGTAGTTAGATTTTTATTTAGTTCATTTGATACTTCGCATAATTACCGTCGCGGCCATCAAAGAAGTGGCATTCAGTTGAATACGTTAATAAAAGGGCCCGACTATAAATCATTGGACCAACTCATAAATATTGAAGGGTAGCGAAGACGGCAGCCGTTTAAGGTTAGCGGCAAATCGATATTTTTCCAGGTCCTAGACTTATAGTTCGTCTATATCATTTTTATCGTTATTAGGTCATGTTTGCCGTCATACTTTGTAGCTAATTATGACGTGAATATTTAAATACAAAACGGGGCCGTTTTGTATTTAAATATTTATTTTTATTTTAAATTATTTTTTTATTATTTTAAATATATATTAAGGATATATCTACAGCCCTAATCACTTCATCGTCTTTTTAAGCAGCACATTCAATTTAGTCTAGTTAGGTTTTACATAGAGCGTATATCCCTTATTCGTTATTATATTAATAAAACAAATGTTACTTCTTTTCTTTTGTAATAAGTTTTTTTTTTGTTATTTGCTAATAGTTAATTTAAAAAATACAATTTATCATATTATATTATTAGCGTCCTATTAGCGTCCTATTAGCGTTGACTAGAGTTATTATGAATGCTGTAGTTACCTCTAAAATGGTTGTATGTTTACATATAATTTTGTTGGTGGCGTTTCGAGTACCTAAATAAATAGTGTCAACTAACAAATTAAGAATAGAAGATGAAAACTCAATGTGAACCATTGCTAGTTCACATTGAGTTTTCATCTTCTATTCGTAGCATTAATGAGCTACCATCTCACTGAAATAATCATTTCAGTATGGATTTAAAGAGCTAATCCAAACAAAACATGTAGATAATGCAGAAAGTGGGGGATAGAGTTGTTGTTGCAGCTACTAAGAGGTATTAAAAAAATTGTTACGGTTCGTGAGTACAGTGGAAATCCCCGTCACATAAAATGCCTGGAACAGATCGTTACTAAGCGATAAGGCCGCCTTTTGTATCCTGCTTCTTCTTGTTTCTGTTTCTGTTTTACCATTTCCTTAATGTTGTAGTGTACAAATAATAAACATACAATATACATATCAACTCGGTGAAATTTCACTCCAAAGGACAATTGCAGAATATTTAACTATCGCGCTTAGTTAATTAATTATTAGAATGGTAACTTACCCATTAAAGGGGTAGCCGGCGAAGGCCGCATCGTAGGGGTGGTAGACTGTGGGGTAGGGCCAACTCGCTGCACTAGCGGCTAGGTTTTCTTTCAGCTCGATACCGGCAGCCTGTAAAAAAAGGGGATCCCATGAGTCTATATCATTAACATCAGTAGTGTGTCGTGATCGGGTCTGTGAGCCAAGGATACTCTTAGAAGAACGAAGGAGAGTAAATGGCTTCATTTGTAGGTAAGAAGTGTAATTTTAGGTGTTAAAATATTTGACCTTTAATTATTTATAATTGTACACCCCAACCCTGCTTTTCTTAATATTTTAAACTAAGTAGTGCTCGGTAGAGATCGCTCTTTAGCGATAAGGCCGCCTATTGTGCACCTCTTTTCTTTTCTGTGCGCGAGTTTTGTTGAGTTGTTGTTGTGTGTCCTAACTAATAATTAGTACACACGACAACAATTTCATTGTGTACTGCCTATGCTGCTGTTTGTACTAAATAATTAATAGTTATATGACGGTATATAAATTATGCCATATTGATACAAGAAAATTGCGTATCTGGACTTTCTTTTAACATGAAACTATTAACAGTTTCGTTTCTTCGATTAAAAAATCAACTTAAACGAAAACGATGAAGACATTTTAATAAATCAAAATTATTTTTATAAGGCATTTTTTGACGTAGGAAATTTTAACTCCCTCATGCACAAATGCATAAATCGACGTCACAAATAGTTAAGATTATGATCTTATAGGAAATCAGGGCCCAAATGCAAAAATTCGCGGTGCGTAGTAAACAAAGTTTAACGACAAAGACGTGTCGCCAAGCGATTTCGCGTTTCGATGTCGTTTAGAAACCAATAAGAAGTGTGGGTTTACCATACCGTACCTAACAAGTTAGCCCGCTACTATCTTAGATTGCAACATCACTTACCATCAGGTGAGATGCAGTCAAGGGCTAACTTCTGGTGTATAAAAAAAAAATAGATAAATGACGTACACAATTTTAATGTATATTAACTTAATTATGACGTTCTTTCTCGGGGAGAGAAAAGAAAATTTACTCTTACTAAAGTCTAAGAGAAAAGGATTCTCTTTCACACATATGATGACAAAGATAATTGGAGATTTTAATAGGAGCTTTATTGTTTATCTCAATTCTATTACAGTCATGTTTACTCGTATCGTATTACAAAATTGGTAAGTTCGATTTGCGTATTTCTTGTTATTTGTTGTGACAATGTTATAAATGTTAATAGATATTTATTTATTTATAACATCTGAAACTTCAAATAAACTAAAGATTATTTACATTGATTATTGTTTTGTTTGAAAAAATAATAAGTACTTAAGTAAGTGGAATACTTATGGAATATATGTTAGGTTAAAGTGCGACCCGTTATGATGGTTATTGAAACGCTTACGCGGCTTGGGAACCTTGCTACCAACACTTTAAAGCAATATTGTTTAAAGATTGTTATCGATACAAATAACACTGAAAAGAAAAATATTGCTGCCAACAAAATTTTATTAGTCATCATTGAGTAATTTTTATTCATTGGGTAACATAGAACACTTTGTTTCTAGCAATAAAGCTTGGTTCGTCACAGATTTTATCACATATGGTAAAGTTATTAAGCAAGATTTCATTCATACAAAGGATATTTGATTCCTTTTGCCTCTATCGCTAGTAACGGATGGTTCATCAAAAAAAAAAAAAAATTCAAATAATCTTTATTTAAATAGTTTTTTAAAAGGCACTTTTCACGTGTCAATCATCAATAACTTACATAGTCGTAAGTTGATGGTGATAACTACATTCGTAAACTTAAAACTAAAGCTATGAGGGTTCCAAACGCGCCCTGGTCTAAGAAGAAGCCCACAACAAACTTAGCCGGGTTTTTTATTGTTATCACCATCTCACAACGTCAATAATAAATTATAGAACCTAATTCACACCCAAGCTTTTTTATTATCTGTAACTTTCTTATTGGAATGCAGACAAAATACTTCAACAATTGTAATTCGCACATAAGATTTTTTTTCTCATTACATCTTTATACTAGAAGTAGGGGGGATCGTGAGGAAACCTGCACGCCTGAGAGTTCTCCACAATGTTCTCAAAGGCGTATGAAGTCTGCCAATCCGCACACGGCCAGCGTGGTGGACTATGGCCAAACCCTTCTCATATTGAGAGGAGACCGGTAATGGGTTGATCATGTAGGGGGCCCAAGTACACCGGTCTAAACTAAAATTACATTTGAAAGGCGAGCCGCCATAAATATCTAATCCAACTAGTGAATAAGTATTTAAAATATGTCCATGCTATTAGTTTCACGGTAGCTTTGAGCTTAATCTGTTATTGCTCGCGATTGATTCTTGATCGATGACTGCGGCCAGACTTAACTATATTATTATTTAATGGCCGCCGATACGAGAAAAACATCCATCAAAATGACAAATACATTTCAATGGGAGATTCTTTGAAGCGATTTTAACATACTCTTTTTTTTTTTATAATTCATTCAATTTGTTCATTGTAACGTAACATTTGTTAGAGATTAGGGTTGAAGCTTTTTTTTAATGATAGGTACTTTTCTTAGATGCTCTATTTCGTAACGTAATTTATTAACAATTGGGACGTTAAACTTTCTTCGTATGTTCCAAAACTGTGATAGCCTAGTGGAGATGACGACCGCCTGCTAATCAGAGGTTGGGGGTTCGATTTCGGTCATTAACGTCTAAGTTGTCGGTGCTATGCGCGTTTTTAAGCAATTAAAATATCACTTCAACGGTGAAGGAAAATAACGTGTGGAAACCTGCACGCCTGAGAGTTCTCCATAATGTTCTTAATGTGAAGTCTGCCAATCCGCACATGGCCAGCGTCGTGGACTATGGCCAAAACCCTTCTCATATTGAGAGGAGACCCGTGCTCTGTAGTGAGCCGGCAATGGGTTGATCATGATGATGTTCCAAAACCATAGCCCTAAAACTTGTGCTACACTATCAATAATAAAAATGATTACAATTTCAGTAGTACTTTTTTTTTATACACTACAAGTTGGCCCTTGACGGTAATCTCACCTGATGGTAAGTGATGATGCAGTCTAAGATGGTAACGGGCTAACATGTTAGAGGTATTGTAAATCCATACTCTTAATCGTTTTCTAAATCGCTTGGCGACACGTCTTTGCCGGTAACTAGCTACGGCCGAAGCCTCCCACCAGATTCGTCTATTTTTGCACGTAATTATAAATTAAGTAAGAACGCAATAAAATTAAAAATATTTCATACGGTTATATATTTTATTTGTAAAGAATATGCGTTTGGGTCAATACATTATATTGACCAAAGATACTGACTCTATCACATAACTAAGAGCGGACATTATTTGAAATAATAATCCTCTTATAGCTATCAAAAATTTACTCAATAGTGACATATGCAATACATATAATATTATATTCTTTAAATATATAGGAGCACCTTAAAGTTAAACCATATCTATTTTCAAATATCATCTTCAAGTTGATCCTTATATTTTTTTAATTTATTTGCCTATGTATTCGATCGTTATTATAAAGTATAACATATTTATAACAATATACAACTTTTATTACGCTTAAATTTTTCAATGCAAATAGAATAAGTTAGGTACAAAAATATATATGCCTTCCATATATTCATATAGGAATGGTACCCAAAAACAAACAACACAATATTTTCTGTGTATGGCGATACTTTGCCTTAGTCTTGATAAGTGCCAGTTCTTGGGTTACCTTCCTTTTTTGTTTCCAGCGGTTTACTATTACTGCTTTTCCTATCTGTCACTTATATAATTTGTACGTGTCTTCGGTGTTAACGTAACTGAATACTAAGCGGATTTACAAAATAATGGTACCACTATTTGTTAATTAAATTACTTAGCGCGAAGTGGGATGAATATAAATTATTTTGGGTAACAATTGCGTAAAATTGCACGCAAACTAGTGCAGTTTCACACAAGTGCACAACTCGTGCAGAACGTTGGACTGTAGGAGTCCAACGTTCTACTCAAACCCACCGCTGGACATAACGCTTATTAACCAAACCAAGGTAGATTTATTACTGTACCTTACTACCTTCCCTTCTTTACTAAAAAAAAGACGGGTTGCACTCCGGGAGTGCCGGCAGAAGTGAAAACTTGATTATTAACGTTGAGCATGTTTGATATTTTGGAATGGTTAGGGAATAATTTTGCACCAATTGCTTTATCAGTATAAAAGTACTATCATTTATGTGGTAGAATACAATATTCATTTATTGCGCTATCGTACACAAACATGACAATTTATATTACATTAAAAATTTAACACTTTAAAACTATTACAATTATTTTACATTAAAAAGTTTATCTATATCAATTTCCATATTTTAAGCACTTTACATCACGAATTTTACGAATACACAACAATGTGATCACTACACAGACGGTCGAGCCATCAGCTGTCACCATCCATGGATGCGCGTGGCACGCTGTAACATACACGAACATTCGCGCAAGCGCCCTGCGCTGCCTAAACGAAACAGTAGGCCCAGGCATACATTTTCGCCGCGCCGTAGAGAGGGGATAGCTGTCTACTCTCCATCCGTCTTACGCTTTTTCGATCAGGTCACGTGTCCTGACGCGAGTTTAAGATTTTATACCCATTACAGAAAAAGTGCTCAACGCCGCTAAAGAAGTTTTCACTTCAAAAAGGGGATCAACTTGCATTAGGATAGGAGAATAAATACATCACAACGATTAAATTGCTAAAACAGTATAAGGGTTTCAATAACGTCACCGAGCGGTTTAGAATAGCATTAAGGTTTGAATGTATGAAAGAATGAATAACCGAATGAACGAAGTAGTGAACGTGTGAATGAATGAATGGATGGATGGGTGAATGAATAAATACATTTTACACAAAGCGTATAGAAAAATACTAGCAGCGCCGAGAAGGTAAATATGTAAATATTGATAGTAGCTACATTTTTGTGTCTTTTGGGTGGGGCTTTGGGGCTCGAGGTCTTTTTAAAGTCATATAAAATAGGGGTTATCGAGGCCACCGGGGTTGCTAGTGCTGGCAGCTATCCTGGTCATTCAAAGGGCGATGCTGCCAGCATTTTTGGTACGATGACCCGTTCCGGTGGCATCGACGATGTTTTACGTATAATATAGTTTTATTTTGTTTGTGTTAAATATACTTAATACTATTTACTTAATTAAACTAAATAAAACTGATTGCATTGCTTACAGATTGTGCCATTGGTCGACATACTGCGCCATGTGTTAGAAAATCAAGGTTACGAGGCAATTAACGAGCCAATTTATACACTACTAGTTAGCCCTTGACGGCAATCTCATTTGATGGTACATGATGATGCAGTCTAAGATAACGGGCTAACCCGTTAGGGGTATGGTAAACCCATACTCCTATTTGTTTTCTACGCGACATCGTGCCGGAACGTTAAATCGCTTGGCGACACGTCTTTGTCGGTTGGGTGGTAATGAGCCACGGTTGAAGCCTCCCACCACACCAGACTCGAGACGGGAATTGAACCCAGGACCTCCAACTTTATAATGCGTGCCACGGATGTTGTCAATTGCTTGGTAACTGACTGCTAAGCTTAAGCCTTTTCGGCCACAGGATAGAAATAAATAATATTAAATTATACAATGATCAACATCATTATCATCCTCATATTAAAAGCTGACTTTGTATTGCGGGCTCTTTTAATGTAGAATATGCCGTGCGAAGAAATTGGGTTCCGTGGTCTAAGGCAAGCAGACTGAGAGTGAATGAGACCCCATCCTGTTGACGTAAGAAATCGGGTGCCTCTTCTATCAAAAATATGCTCTAAGTGGGTGTTGATAATCTCCATTATCCCAGCTCTGAATAACTCGCGAATATTTTCTTACACGTTTTAAGCATTTCATCTCAAATTATTGTTGATTGTGACGTTCACTCGCGTATAATCTCACTCGTAATTATATTTCGTGACGTGACAGTTCCTTTAAGAAAAGATTCTGTCATATTTGACATCGTAAACTCATTGCGTATTATTTTCTTGTTTGCAATATGACTGTCATAAAGGCACAGGGCTCCGGTCAAAATTAATCGTGCATGGAATTGATTTAACATTAAGCTCTTGCGGAGATACCGTTGCGATGGTTCGCCTTAATACGTGTGATTTTTCATTGCAAATGCGATGTCGAACAAGCATCAATATATAGACTAAGAGCTGACATTCGATGCCATCGAAGGTTTCAGACAGAGCCTTTAACGCCACTTTGTTGGGTGGTCGTTGGGTATGAGATGACAATTTGTGGTCAGTCAAAATTTAACGTATGAGTGAAATAGTTAAATACCGATGCTGAAATAATAAAATAAAAATTTTCCTTTTTATTGTACCGGCAGGCTTACCAGTTTTATATATCTTGATGTCTTTTTTTATATAGAATTTGTTTTTTTGTTTTTTTTTTCACGTTATTTCACGTGCAAGTGTACGATGTACGTGACGAGCTAAAGATTTTGAGGTATGGCCGTTATTTTGTATTAAATAAATGATTCTGTTGAACCCTTAATCGGTTTCAACGCGGCGTCGCAACGAAATACTTAAAAGTTTTTGTAAGGATTTTGTCGGTTATTTGGTAAATAGCCACTTCCGAAGTCTCCCATCAGCCATAATTATTAAACAGAATCGTCACTATATAATACTACTACTTTAGGCGGTAGTCCTGCCTAAAATATAAATTTCACTTTTAATACTAATAATTGAATGAATTTAATTAATTAGCTCGAATGACAAGTTTAAAACCTCAGATAATGAGAAAATATGATATGAATATTTTTATTTAAGCAATTAAAATATTACTTGCTTCAATGGTGAAGGAAAACATCGTGAGGAAACCGGCATGCCTAAGAGTTCTCAATAATTTTCTCAAATGCGTGTGAAGTCTGCCAATCCGCACATGGCCAGCGTGGTGGACTATGGCTAAACCCTTCTCATACTGAGAGGAGACTCGTGCTCTGTAGTGAGCCGGCAATGGGTTGATCATGATGATAATCTATATAATCTGAATATGTAAAAATAAAAAGGATACGAATTTTAGTCTGGGAAAAAAGCTTGCAAGAATCGTCCTCGCTCCTAGCCTACACATAATGCAAGTTAGCATTCAACGACCGTTCGGAAAGCGGAATGATCTTTAATATTACATTGCGAAAAAAAAAATTGCATTAATAATGACGAATTTCACGTACGCCCCGAGTTATTAATAGGGGATTCGTTCGTAAAAACATATCGCTGAGGCCGAGAGGGTCCGAAAAAATTTATAGCGATGCATTTAGAATAACTCCGCTGCCGCCTTAATGCGGGCAGCCGGGATAAATCTATCAAAAGATTTTGTTGTCCCAACAACTTCATTGGTGGCCGATTCTAAAATCCGATAATAAATTTTACTCAAGTGCGACAGCGTAATCCAGTCGCCCTGTCGCTCTTTGTTGCCTCGACCTCTGGTATCGGCGGCGCAAACACCGGCGATACGCACTGCAGCCACCGACTAGAGCGCGGCTGGTGTCAAGTGAGCTGTCTCGATACGCTGACTGATACCTTCTGAAGTTTCAGTGAACGCAAAGCTTAGCATCCCGCCAAGGCAGTGACAGTTTGTATTATTTATTCGATTATTAATTATACATATATAATATGTCTATACATATTTAGATATATGTATAGACATATATATGTACATAATTATTATTGCACGTCTTTGCCTGGAAAAAATCACTATCGTTTTTGTGTGGTTTTCTGATATTTTTTGCCCTATTTTGACACGATTAAAGTGTATTCATTCATTCATTTAATTACATATGACAACAACACGACGAAGGTGTAATTTTTGTAATAATCGCTGGTAAAAAACTATTAATAAACACGACTGCATACTCATACAAATGATCTTTCGTTTTATTTATTTTATTATGGTTTTGAAATGTACAGTTAATTTTTTCATTTTTTTTGTATGAAATTATATGAAGGAATTAATGAATGAGTATAATTTTGTTGTACACAGCATAATGCAGAAAATACAAAAAAAAAACAAGAAATTTTAACTATTTGACGTCCTCAATACTTCACGAAACGAGTACAATGTCGCGAAAGAATTGACATCTTTTTTTTTTCTTCATAAATACCACTAATTACTTATAAAGCTAGCCGTGGCGTGCTAAAATAAGCTCTAAATCCATAAAAAACAAGACAGTAAATTAATTATTTTTACCAATCTGTCTGAGCCCTCGAGCTTGCACATTAGAAGCTGCACAGATTATTGGGCTCAGAGGTAGTCCATGGTTATTACTTTACAATTTTGTTTCAATGACCCTTTCGGCCATGATTTCATTTTTACTTTAATTTTATTTTATTTAATAGGTGATTTTTACATTTACTTACGCTATAGTTTCGTAATAATTTACATGCTTATCGTATGTAAAATCGTCTCTAAGTAAACACAATGTGATGTTGGTGGTAAAATATGAAATTGAAAAAAAAAATTGTTTTAACATGTTTGCCTGCAATCAGCGCCTGCTTTCAATCAATAAATATCTCATTGCAAAAAAATATATATAGGATGATGGGATAGCTTAAAGTCAAATTGAAAAACGAGTAACACCACTAACTACTCTGGCTCGCCTAGTAAATAACAAAGCAAAAGAACTAGGCCTGCGCATGCGCATGTTTTCTTAAATAAACTTATTACAAAAAATATTATATAAAAATATATTCGAAATGGCAATAGTTTGTGGGAGCAACGGAATATTTACTCATTGTACAATTTATTTTAATGGTTTTTTCATTTCCGTATTTAATTTTTACCATGATGCCATTGTACTGTACCCATTGAAACACAATGGTTACAATAAACTTGGTATACTGAGTCATATTAAAGTGTGTATCGTAGAATCGTGTATCAATGGGTGCGGCATAAGTAATTCCAAGTCTCTACTCAAATATAATAATCGGGCTTAGTCGGCAGTTGGTCGAATTTATTGGGAGCGCCACAGTCCACGCTACCTTCCGCGCACTGGTGACTTTTTTGCAACGTTTCACCGGGTTATTCAAACTCTAGCGGTAGCCCGGGGTTTTGGCTGATATTTTTAAGTGGCGGAAAACCTGTGGTATCCAAAAATATGCCCCGAAGCCAAAACCCTTTGCTTAGAAATGCTTTACAGCCGTAAAATAAAGATGATTTTCTGAAACACAGGTTAAAATCGTACCCAAAGCTATCGTGCATCTATATATAGTGTACGAATTAATTGTGTTTATTAAGCGGTAGACATATGAGTAGTTAAGTGTGGAGCGATCAAACGATCTGGTCTCGGGTGGTCTTATTCGTCCTAACCCGGAACGACTGTAAATAAACCACAACAAATATACCAGTGGCTGTTGATTTTTAACAGCCGATTATAATTTGTGTTACTAATTTAAATTTTAATTCAGGTTTGATAATTAACTAAAGTTAAGTTGTCAACGTTCTAATATGCCGCAAGCTTATTCTTAGACCAGCAGGTATCTTTAAGGGATAATCGTGTCTAATCACTTCTTCATGAGATACAGAGGAAGAGGAAACGTGAAAAACATTTTAGATAGTGATAACAAAAAGAAAATTTACCTGGCTAAGTTTGTTGTGGGCTTCTTCTTAGACCGGGGTGCAGTTTGGAACCCTCATAGTTTTAGTTTTAAGTTTATGAATGTAGTTATCACCATCAAATCACTACTATGTAAATTATTGACGCGTCAAAAGCGCCTTTTAAAGGACTATTTGAATAAAGATTATTTGAATTTGAATTTGAATTTATTACAAGACTCGTTTCGCACATTCTTAACTTTAGTTTTAAGTATAGTTCCTTAGCAGAGCGAAGGATTTTAGGGGTCCTACCTATTGAGAGATTTTCGACTCCGCTTTGTCTGCTACCGCTTGTTTCACGGAGCACCGGTGGAAGCGTTGAAAATACTACTAATGAGTGGATAGAAGAAATAACTAGTCGCAGGATGCTTAGAGCGTTGTTCTTATAAAATACCGACTGCGAGCGTTCAAGCTGCAAAATGAATAGTGTGCGAAAAGATTTAAACACGTTTACACAACAGTGTTTCAACGTGCGAGTAAGGGAGGATCAAAATCCAAGCACCGCTCGATATGGACACCAGAACAACAAATTGGTTAAATTGAACACGACATTTTGATTCTGACTTAAGTTACGTTCAAGTTAAGTTTCTTAAGACTTAAGTTTCTCAATTCGATGCGTGCGTTTAAGCCACTGCCTGTAATGTGGATCTATATAAGTTTTTTTTGATTCTTCCCTCCGATGCCTCCGTTATAGCGGTCGGAGACATTGGTAATTAAATTCAACAAAAATTTAAGCTGTGATAGGTAAGGACGTCTCCCTCATAATCAGAGGTAAGTGGTTCGATTCCGGGCACGCACCTCTAACTATTCGAAGTTATGTGCGTTTTTAAGCACTTGCTTCAACGGTGAAGGAACACATCGTGAGGAAACCTGCAAGCCTGAGAGTTCTCCATAATGTTCTCAAAGGCGTGCGAAGTCTGCCAATATAGTGGTGGACTATGGCCGAATATGTGCTCTGTGCTGGCTAATGGGTTGTTTTTGTTATCATGATGAATCACTAAAGCTCTTCTAAAAAGTGTGATAACAAATGTTAAAACTGACCTATCCCAATATCATATTATAACCGTTGGTAAAGAATCTACCAGCGGTGAAAACTCCGGATGTTTGTACTTAGTAGACAATAAATCGCGTTTCTTTCGATGTACGCGGCCCGGGCGGCGGTCGTGGGCGACTTTGGACGATAATACCATACCAACATAAACGTAACCAACGCTATAAAGGTACCCATTATGATGGTGTAAAAGTTGTAAAACTTTGGACGAAGGTGTGAAAACGTCGCACTAACATGTCCGAGATTTTATACAGCCAATGAGTGTTTTAGACGTAAATAATAACGTCTACAATTCCACTCGAAAGGGGAAACGAACGAAAAACATACCAATAGTTCAAGGATAAGTAAATATTAAGGCATAATTGCACTAAAAAGATAAGTGTAAAATAGTTTTAAGTGATAGTTTGAGCTGGTTACATCAAAAAGAATACTTGGCTAGCTTTGATATGTTCTTCTTAGAACAGAGCGCGTTTGAAGTCTTTTAGCTTTTTTTAAGATTACGAGTGTAGTTATCACCATCAACTTACTACAATTTAAGTGGTTGACGCATCAATAGTGCCTCTTTTGTGGATTATTTAAATAATTTCTATGATTGATTGATTGTTTCAACCGCAGACCCCGTGAGCTGTTATGAAATGCCAGCAGTGGCAGTGTAATTCATGCCCAAGTTTGACATGACACTTACACTGCCACTGCTTGAAAAGTTCCACATTTTTTTATACACTACAAGTTAGCCCTTGACGGCTATCTCACCTGGTGGTAAGTGATGATGCAGTCTAGGATGGTAGCGGGCTAACCTTTTAGGGGTATGGTAAAACCACACTCCTAATTGGTTTCTACGCGACATTGTGTCGGAACGCTAAATCGCTTTGTGGCACGTCTTTTGCAACAAGAGACGGCTGAAGCCTCCCACCAGACCAGACTCGAGCCGGGAATCGAACCCAGGACCTAAAACTTTATAATGCGACAGTGCACGCACTGTACCAAGGAGTCAATGGCTGGCAAATGGTCATGGCTGCTTTTGTGTGAATTTTCGTCGAAGTATGCCCGATAAGTTTGAAACCCATTCGGGGACCTTATTCATAAGTTCGTCGCCGATGGCCACGCGCACCGTTAGAGGAACACAGTATTATGTGTTATTAAGATGTGGTGGTAAAACTTCGAGGGAGGTGTGAAAAGGGCCGGGAACGTGTCCCGGCGATGATTCAATCATTCATGTCGGCATCATCATTTATCATCACACCGGCGAAAGTGTTAACTATACTGTAGTCGGGAATTGTGTTGTGTGGGTGACTGGTGTACTTTTTGTGTTACATCTTTTTATTAAGGTTCCCGTGTCGAACAAAAATCTCCGACAACACATCTTAGCCCACATTACACTAACTGTATTGTATATTAAATGAATATATAAAACTGTTGTTGTATCTAAAAACATCTGACCGATTAATATAACATAAGTTTTTAATATTGGAAATTATTGATAATTTTTTAATATATATAGTTATTAACAGCCAACGTCTCGCGCTATTGTCGAGACCGAAATTGCGAGACAACATGCAAACACACACACAGACACACATATACATATATATAAGGTATATATATATATATAATCTACGTACAAATATATATGTAGAGTTGTTTTGGTAATCCCGATTAGTATTTCACGCATTTCGCAAATCATTTCATTTTTCTATTCATTAATATTCATTTTTAATAAAGTTATAAATAAGTACTTAACACAATAATTGTTAACATCCATTTATTTATACGTACGGAACTCTATATTGGACTTGTGATGGCTTGTTTTATATACGATTTATCATGTCGTTTTGACTTTTCATAGCTGATGCATGTCGAGACGGACCTACTAAAAAGCTACTATTGTGCGCGTTTGACTTCGGTTGAGCCGGAATCTTTTGTGCGATCGGTTAACACCAAGAATGGATACAAAAACGTTTACGCTCGAGTTTATTCGGTGAATTACTATGCCTTTCGGTATCCTTATATACTACATGCAAAAGTGGGTTCGTTAGTCCGTCGACTTGTTTTTTAATTACGCAGCAACAGATCAACGGTTCGACGTGATCTTTGTCATATACGTAGCTTATGGGACTTTCTATCCCTGGGATAGAGGACACCACTTCCTAATGCTTTTAGCTTTACTAGGGAAATAAAGGTACAGTAGGTAGATGCAAATTGTACAGAATATGGGTGAAGCCACAATATTTCGCTAAGGAGCTCTATAAGAAATAATATAGACAAATAGAAAATATATACATAAAAACACGGTTCTTGTATCCATCTTCATTTAATTATCTCCTTTATTTTATTGTCATTATTTAGCGTCCCAGAAATCAACTCTGGAACTTATATGGTTCATAAGATACAGCCCACTGACAGACAGACGCACGGACAGAGAGCAGGGACTTAGCAATAGAGACCCGAACCCCGATTCTCGTTGGCCTTAATTTTCCTAAAAAAAATTTTTTTCGTCAAAATAAAAAACCCCATTTTGTTCATTTCAAAATCATAACCCTTCTGCAGTGTGGTTACGACTCGATCATCAAATGGTACATTAGTAGTTGTTCATGACGCCTACACTAGCTACATGACATTGGTTATTATGTTCGTCACATTGTGCGTGTCATAAAGTTATGTCACAGTTGCCACTCCCACTCCACTCATGTTCCAGTCATGTTCACGCATCGTGTTTTAACCGACAGTAGAATGCGAGGACGAGTTTAATTGTTATGTTGAAATACGTAAACTAGATATAAAAGTTAAAAGTAGCGAACTGCCCATCAAAAAGTTTATAAATAACTTTCTTTTAAAACAGGTAATCTGTTCGATATTATTTACTGTTAATAATAAGAAAATATTCAAATTCAAATTCAAAATAATCTTTATTCAAATAGTTTTTTAAAAAGCACTTTTGACGCGTCAATAATTTACATAGTAGTTATTTCATGGTGATAACTACATTCGTAAACTTAAAACTAAAGTTATGAGGGTTCCAAACGCGTCCCGGTCTAAGAAGAAGCCCACAACAAACTTAGCCGGGAAATAAAAACTAGAGTCAATTAAATTTAATTTATAAACCCTTATTTTATAACATTGATCTGAAACAAAACAATGTTGGATTTACCGGGCTGCTGCTAGGAGCTTTCTTTTAATTTGTACCATTTTTTTTAAGAGTTCTATTAGACCGTTAAACAGAAAAATATATATTTGTTATATAAATTATTACTTTTATCTTCTTCTTCTTTAGGTGCCTCTCCAACTAGTGAAGGTTGGCAGTCAGAAAGTTGGCATATTTTATAATTAATATATAATGGCATATTTGGTTACTTTTATACCAAATAATATATATACAGCTTGCGCCTGTACATTTGTATTTCAACGTTTGTAAGCCGCCTTACAACCCCGCGCTTGCGTGTCAACATATCCATAGAACGGATTATAAAACTATTCGCCCCATAAAAATATTCCCCGTTGAACATATTATTATACGTTAATGGGATTATAGGGATCCATTAAAATTATGGTGTTGCTAGCAATAAAGCTTATCTATATTTTTTTCGATGCTTCTGGAATTCCATTATGAATTGTTGAAGTCCAGCCTTCGATATCTCACTGTTTAGCCCTAATCTGTCATTGGAAAGAGACAAACAAAGGACCTTAGACCAATTTCCGCTGCACTCAAACTGTTAATGTTCTCAGGTAACCGATATAAACTCCTATGTTCTTAAAGGCGTGTGAAGTCTGCCAATCCGCACATGGCCAGCGTGGTGGACTTTGGCCGAACCCTTCTCATATTGAGAGGAGACCTGTGCTCTGTAGTGAGCCGGTAATGGGTCGATCATGATGATGATGATTAGTAGTGACTAGAATGTCAGCCTATCTAGCCTATATAAGGTGCGACAAAGAGATTTTTTTTTCATCGTAAGCCTAAATTTTTGACGACAAATACGATTCGAGTAAACATAATATGTCAAATGAGGTATCCGCGTGTTATTTATTCGACGTTCGCAGTTATGATTTACTGCGCAAGAATGGTGATCAAATATTTGTGTGCCGGTTCACGGAATTAGTCAAAAGTGTCGCGGATACAACGAGTGCTCCCTGAATGATGATAGTCGTTAGCGGGAAGCGATCGGGCCCCGCGTCGTCGGTTTATTTCGGTCCACTTCATCGGAGCTATAAATTACAAGTTTTTCAATAACATAAACGCTTCCTGCTTCGCCACATGTGCGAAAGGTAAGATCCTACGACGTCGATGCGACGGAATATAATCAAATGTATGATTGTGTCTAAACTAGTCAGTTGTCTAAAATAATGTTTTATATTACGCTGGTACAGAGTCGTTAGCTATTGGCTATTGGCTTAAAAATTAAGCCCAGAGTCACTCATCGGGCGATGGAGAGTGCTATCCTCGGAGTAACTTAACGCGATTAAATGATAAATGAGAAAATCCTAAGAGGTACCTAATAATACAAAAGTCCTTACAAATGGTTTCAATAGTGCGTAAGTGTTGCCCAGAAAATGTAGACAGTCGATATAAAAAAAAACCCTGCGCTGTCCGTCGCATTATACAGTCGGAGGTCTTGGGTTCGATTCCCGGCTCGAGTCTGGTTTGGTGGGAGGCTTTAGCCGTGGCTAGTTGCCGACAAAGACGTGTCACCAAGCGATTTAGCGTTCCAGCACGATGTCTCGTAGAAACCAATTAGGAGCATGAGTTTACCATATGCCTAACAGGTTAGCCCGCTACCATCTAAGACAGCATCATCACTTACCACCAGGTGAAATAGATAGCCGTCAAGAGCTAACTTTTAGTGTATATAAAAAAATGTTTCCAATAATGTGAAACAAGCGCGTCAATGTTCTAGATGATTAGTTGTAAACTAATGAAGGTATATAACATGTTAATAACTACAAAAGCCCACCTCCCACATCATTACAGACTAAAATAAATACGTCACAAACATCTCATATTATAAAAGAGATTAAAAGTCCATGGCTACCATAAGTTTTATTACAGCAACCTTTTCATCCGCTCTCGTGAAAGGCATTACCTACAAATAATTAGGATCCAATGTCAAAACAGTCATACCATAAGCATCCTTCACGGAGTTATGCCATAGGGTGAAGTTTTGAGATGGGTCAGTGCAGTGGAAACTAAAGATATGTGATATTTAAGTGAATCAAAAAACCGTTTTGTAATTTACAATCCAGAAACGCGAAAGTTTATTTAATTTTATATGCATGTATCACAGGACCTATTTTATTATTTATTGCGTACCTTTACGACTAGGATTAACAACTCATGATGACGTACCCATGGCGATGTACTGCTAAACCCGATCCGGTTTTTGTTAGACCGTGTAAGTAATATATATAAATAAAAATTAATTTTATATATTTTATTTAAAAATTTTGGTTGTGGCAAACTCTAATCATAAAAGGGAGAGTAAAACTTAATCACTTTTATAAATAGTTTGTGAACTATCAGTTAGTACGAGTTACCCGCTAGCGAAGTCTATGAAGCAAGTGAATCTAAAATTAAAAACGAAGTATATATTTCATACAAATAACTACTACTTACTACTCACGATACCGCCAGTTAATCGATATTATAAGTTATAGAATAATTATTTTCTATAACAGCGTATACTCTAACTACACATAGCCGTAAAGTGCCAGAAACGTTGCGGAATGACGCTGTCTCAGCCACGTAAATGAATATCGTTAAAACCATATTTTTTTTATGTAAGTGATGATGTTGTCTAAGATGGTAGCGGGCTAACCTGTTAGGGGTATGATAAACCTAAACTCCTAATTGGTTTCTACGCAACCCTAAATCGCTTGGCGACAGTCTTTGTCAGTTGTGTGGTAACGGCCGACGCCCCCCACCAGACCAGAGCTGGGAATCGAACCCAGGACCTCCAACTTTACAATGCGACAGCATCGGAGGTCGTCAAAATCATTTTATTTTACTTCCCTAACATACGCAAAGTGCGTCATGTTTCGCCTCACTGACTCATTTCTAAATGTCACCCTGTATAAGTAGACGCCAGAGTAAGCTCCAAAGTATAAAGAACACGAATAAATTAGAATCGTAATCCGTTGATGTATGTTCACATGTAGGTACCACGGATAAAAAGTTGTTTTCCACCTTAGCCGGATTTAATATCTTAATATCTTTAACAGCTCCTTTTCTGAGACCTATGGCGCGGCGTAAAAATTCGAATTCAATTTTTAGTTGGGTTTATTTTTTTAAATAAAAGTATATAATATTTTAAGGTATGTTTTCTGTATCGCCTTTATGCATACTCAAGCCCGGATTTCAACATAATGAAAGTCTAGTTGCGTTGTGCGATGCAATTTTCAGAAAGGCAAATTTTGTGACGTTGTCAGAAGAGAATAATTGAATTGAATTCAATTCAAAACAGCTTTATTCATTTAAATTAATAATTTAAATGAATTTAATAACTTTTGGTCTGGTGGGAGGCTGTGGCCGTGGCTAGTTACCACCCTACCCATAAAGACGTGTCGCCAAGCGATTTAGGGTTCCGGCACGATGTCGTGTAGAAACCAATTAGGAGTGTGGATTTACCATACCCCTAACAGGTTAGCCCGCTACCATCTTAGACTGCATCATCACTTACCATAAGGTGAGATTGCCGTCAAGGGTTAACTTGTAGTGGATAAAAAAAAAAAACCTATTACAGGCATCTATGAATGGTTCATATATAATTTTATTTCATTCTATTAATTCGTGGCGATAACTACACTCGCCAATTTAAAACTAAAGCTAAGAGGGTTTCAGGTAAACCTAAAAATAAGCCCACAACAAACTAGCCGACTAAAACCAAACTAAACTCTCACACAATCAATAATAAATTATAGTTAGCCATGAAGTTAAAGCAATTCACACCCAAGGTTTTTAATCTTTTATACAATCGTAATATGATTTTTCTATTAGCTTACATTTTATGTAAACTTTGAACTTATTGATAGACATCTTCAAGATATCATTTATTGATAAATACAATATCCTTGGAATGACTTAGGAATTTTGTGTGCCTGCTAAATTTTATACAGCCTAGTAAAAATAAATTTACTGAATATTTCTGATAACTTCTCGAAATTTGGCTTGCTACTTACTGAGGAATGGAAGTTACGTAGGCTTTAACAGATGTAAAAGTTTATGTACTAATTTAATTCCCTAGTCGACAGACTCAACATTACCCACTCGAATACCAAAAAAAACATCTATGTAGATCGGATACGGAATAAAAAAAACCCTGGATTCACTGATGTCGCTTTCCATTGGTGAAAGAATTATTAAAATCGGATCATTGCTTTAAGCGTGAAAGCCTAGCAAACAAACAAGACAGGATTCTATTTTTCGATTCGTTCTAATTATAATTCTGAGACGTCCTCAACAATAATAAAGTACATAACTAATCCAGCTTTAAAACATGCTTTGTTTGAATACTTTAAAACCATTTTAAAGTCGATATTAATTAATTCAATCTAGAAGTCTAGATGTACATATCTATTTCTCAGTAGCTTTCGTCGTTAGAATTCCCAGAATATTGGGTTATAATATCCTAGTTCTTCGTATCCATGTCGCCCAACATTCCAGATAACACTACCTGTATTTAGCTGAGCTTTAAGGTTATGTTGGTATAAGCGAAATTCGTTCTCAAGTCGTTATGGAAATGATTGAATTTAAATACAATTATCTTTCAAATACATCTTATTAACATTAATTAACAATCATATTTGAGAACTCGTATACATAAAGCTAATAAAAAAATTCTTTCGACTCAACAGCACATTATCGCTCTATAATTAAGTCGATAAATCTCTCTATCGTCTGCGATTACGAACGATTCCTTATTACGAACTTTTTGTGGCGTAAGATTGACAGACCCTGTATGCAGATGTCTCAAGGTGTTCACCCAATGTCTGTGGGGAGCTCTAATCAAATGACACTGTTTTAAGGCAATGGCCTTGTGTTAAACTTCGACCATTTCGTATGGTAAGCAATGATGATTTAAATATATATATATATATATACCTATTTTGAATATCTTTTTTTTTTTATACACTACAAGTCAGCCCTTGACGGCTATCTCACCTGGTGGTAAGTGATGATGCTGTCTAGGATGGTAGCGGGCTAACCTGTTAGAAGTATGGTAAACCCACGCTCCTAGTTGGTTTCTACGCGACATCGTGCCGGAACGCTAAATCGCTTGGCGACACGTCTTTGTCGGTAGGGTGGTAACTAGCCACGGCCGAAGCCTCCCACCAGACCAGACTCGAGCCGGGAATCGAACCCAGGACCTCCAACTTTTAAAAATGCGACAGCGCACGCACTGCGCCACGGAGGTCGTCATCTTTTTCCACATTTTTTTGTTTGTTAGGTCACTATGCATTCCTTCTTACATAATTGGATTTTAAAGTGACAGCATATACAGATTTCTGTACTGGAGCGTTAAGAGGTAAAACAATATTGACATGAAATTCTAGCCAAACAATCCTATGAATGCAATTATATAAATCCTAGTTTGAGCAATGCGCTCTTTTTCGGTGACCCGTGTTTAGTTCTCGTATAACCTATCTATAGTATAATAGGATATCAATTTAGAACCTTCAATGTCCACTTTGAAACTTCTTTAAAATATTTCCGGAAAGACTAAATCGATTTAATTTAATCGTAATACAAATAAGGTGTGAATCCTGCTGAGTTCGGATATTTATGTACGTGTTAACACTATAAATTCTTATAAATGATACAGAAATAACATTAAAACATATAATGTAAAACGATTGCATATTAAAATTTATCAACGACCAAATGTTTAAAATTAGATAAAGTTTTCCAAAGATTAGGATCTTCCAACATCGGCCGGTATTTAAAGCAATAGCAATGTTGATATTGACACTCATATAATAAACACGGAAGCGTCTGTTTGTCATCTTTTCATAGGCAACGCGCTAAGACAATTATGATGAAACACTAAAGATTTTTCTTCCGGCCACTATATAGCCGAAAAGTAAAAAAATTATGATATTTAAAAAGCCGTGATAGCTTAGTGGTTAGCACGTCCGCCTCCTCATCAGAGGTGTTGAGTTGAGTCCGGGGGGGGGGGGGGGGACGAAACTCTTAACTTTCGGAGATTCGCACATGGCCAGTGTGGTGGACTATGGCCAAAACCATCTCATATTGACTAGAAAAAACCGTGCTCTGTAGTGAACCGGCAATGGGTTAAGCATGATAATGATGGTGATATTTGAAAATAAGATAAATATTACTTGAAGCTACACAAAATGTTCGACTTTTATTTATACCCATATTTGTCTGTGAATTTTATATACACACAGAATATGTAATTTTTATAATAATACCTAAGTTAGTACCTTTACTGCTTTTTCGAAAAATAAGTAAAATTTCATTAACGTAGGTCATGGTATGTGACATATTATTATACACGAACATTAACTGCGTATCTAATATACTTTAATTTACAGATTTAAATATGCGTTTTTATGTTCCTATAACGAATATAACGACCTCACCACTAGATCTATTCATTATACAAATCAACCTATTTGGACACAGCTGGACACAACTCTTTTGCAGGGAGTTCCAAAGACCACAGTCTTGGGTCGCTTGTTTCCAGCGGCTCCCTGCGACTCGTCTGATGTCGTCTATCCACCGTATTGGGGTTTGACCAACGCTACGTTTACCAGTGCGTACCAATAGCCTGCGATATGATTGTAAGTATTTTATTACATATACTCGTACTGCTGTTCAATCCGACACCCCAATCCGCTCGTAGTTGTGGCTTCTTTTTACTCCCCCGACCTAAGCGCTCCCCTCCGAAAGAGGAGACCTAAACACATCCTTCACGACCCTGACGATCAGATGACTACTGACAACATACTCGTACCACCTACCACACAATCATATGCTACACACGAGGTCCCCGCTATCTTACGCCGTCCGGACGTGGGTTCCATCCACGCCCTCGGAGACGTACTCACCCTCCAACTCCCCCGTTATCCCAAACGTCGCCTAAGCCGAGGTTCGGACTAACAGGAGGTGCCATTAGGCAGGTGTTCCCTTAGTTTCTTCGAGCCCTAAGGCTCTAAAGGCAGAGCTTCTTTCCGAAACAGTCCGGTTACGCTTTGACAACCAATAGTTTAGTACAGCAAAAAAAACTGCTGTTTTTTGTTGACTTGCTACGGAATCCTAAAAATACAAAGTCTCGGCTAATAGCTAGTGATACAAATATAATCACAGATCGTCTGATATTGGATAGATACCGCATAAACATGCAAGGGAGTTGTTTTAAAATGCGCAAACGACTGGTTTCCAAGAAATCATTGCCTCGTAAAAAATACACAGTTTATCTAGATACCTACCTATGTATACATCACATAATAATCTACAGCTAGTCCGTTGGCCTTCAAAGAAGCATCTGGTTATTAATTCTTGCAAGTATTTGGACTGGTTGACTACAAGTTATCCCTTGACCGCAATCTCATCTGATGGTAAGTGATGATACATTTAAGGTTGTAGCACGCAAGCCTGTTACTCATAATTGGTTTTTACGCGACATCGTGCCAGAAAGCTAAATTGGTGGGATTTGAGTCAGGAATCGAACCCAGGACCTCCAACTTTATAATGCGACAGCGCAGACACTGTGCCACGGAGGTCGTCAAAACTCTGCCATGGACAATTCACTTGGACTACAAAATAGTATTATATATTATATTGATGAAGCTATGTGGGCTAATTATCTAAAGACGATTTTAGACTTAACAGCTGAGCGAAGTACAGCGTGGGCGGACGATGCGATGCGGTGAGCACTAGGTGGAAATATCGTGTAGAACGGCAGGTGAATTTTTTGAAGTTGTACACAGCCGGAGTAACGGGCACACCGCTAGTATCTGTAGTCATCATGAACAACCCATTCTCGGCTCACTACATAGCACGGGTGTCCTCTCAATATGAAAAGGGTTTGGCCATAGTCGACCAAGCTGGCCACGTGCGGATTGGCAGACTTTACACACCTTTGAGAATGCTATGGAGAACTCTCAGGCATTCAGGTTTCCTAATGATGAAATAACTACTATGTAAATTATTGACGCGTCAAAAGTGCCTTTTTAAGGACTATTTGAATAAAGATTATTTTGAATTTGAATTTGAATTCGATGTTTTCTTTCACCGTTGAAGCAAGTGATATTTTAATCGCTCAAAAACACACATAACTCTGAAAAATTAGAGGTGCGTGCACGGGTTCCGTATCGTAGTATCGGTAGTAGTGATCGACATTCCGACCGAAATATCGTGATAATCGAGCAACCTGTTCATGTGACGCTTTATTGTTAACTTTCCTTTAATATAATATTTGTAGATTAACAGGAATAAACCTGACTGGTTGCTCATTTACATAAACTCATGACTGTTGTTCTAGAATGTAGGTCAGATCAACACGCGTCACTAACATTTCGTGAGCCTTATAGTCCAAGATCTAACTGAACGTATTCACTTACTTATTAATCCGTACTTATTGACTTTTGTTAATACCTAAGTGATGAGTGATAATTATATCATTTTATATTGTTTTACATTGTGATGTAACTATGTATGTTAGCTACATTTTGTTAGTTAATTTTTATTCGGTGTCAACTAGAAACATTAGAAACACTTGAGTCATACAGAACACTTGAGTCATACAGAAAAATGGCAAGGACGGCCCTGCATTAGTATAAACTATGTTGCATGAGCCGCCGCCCACTTCCGAACCTTATATTAATAATTTAATGTTCTTCTACACTATAACAATAAACAAAAAATAAATTACAATCGAAATGTTATTAATTCAACGGAATAACATTTTTTTTCAGTAATTTAACGTCAGATATTCGTTCAATTTTTAGCAATATTTGTTAATCATTTTAATAGGCTTCCCGTGTTCTTACTTCTGTTTGAGAGATAAGGAACAGGACTTTTCAAATCTGACTAAAGCTAACAACTCGTCACCAGTGTGTTGGAAATTACTGTGATATCGTTAACAGCGTGAATTATTTAGGTAATATGTAATTATTATTCAAATATTAATTTGTCTGCAATATTTGTGCCCTCTCATACACATTCTCCATCTTACTTAATGAAAGTCATTTAAGATATCCTGGTCATATTTCGCTTCAAAGGAAGAGGTTTATTGGAAACCAATATAATATCGTTAACAGCATTAATTATTTAGGTAATAAATAATTATTATTGAAATTTCAATTTGTGTGCAATATTTGTACCCATCAATATATTCTCAATTCTCAAGTGATTTAAGATATCCTGGTGATATTTCGCTTCAAAGGAAGATGTTTATAAGTACATCCTTGAGATTTCAGGCAAATGTGCAGTCTCAAGCAATCATAAGAGCTAAGCAAATTATGATAGAAATTCGGATATAAGAGCAGTGTCCACAATTCCAAGTTTAATCATTATACAGTTAATTAAAATTAACAGTTGCGGTATTAAGATTCGACATTTTTGGAAATTTAAATCGCATGGAAAAATACTGTGTTCCTTACCGAGTATGTGCGGTTGGCTCTTAGACTAATATAGCCGGTACTTATTTTGTCATATCCAAACGCTTTTTATCTGTGTTTGCACGTCAACTTATATATAACAATTCACGAAACGAACTCCATGATAATTTTCAATTAATGAAATTACGCATTTGCGTTCATTTGATGCTGCTCATGGAACATCGACGACCACCGTGGCACAGCGCGCGCGCTGTCAGATTATAAAAAAGTTGGAAGTCCTAGGTTCGATTCCCGGCTCAAGTCTGGCCTGGTGGGAGGCTTCGGCCGTGGCTAGTGACCACCCTACCGACAAAGACGTGTCGCCAAGCGATTTAGCGTTCCGGCACGATGTCGCGTAGAAACCAAAAGGAGTATGGATTTACCATACCCCTTACAGGTTAGCCCGCTACCATCTTAGACTGTATCATCACTTACCATCGGGTGAGATTGCCGTCAAGGGCTAACTTGTAGTGGATAAAAAAAACATAATCGCAAGCAGGATTTGGTGCATCCTTCATCGCTGGGACCTGTGGGGGGTTCTAGTACGTACCGTGTTGGCGTAGAACGGCGGCTGGTCGGCGGCGAGCGCCGGGAAATAGGCAGCCATGCCCGCCGCCGCGGCCGCGTCCGGGTAAGGCGCGCTGTACATGGACAGCGGCATCCCGGATGCCAGCCGCTGGTAGTTGAGGAACTCGTACTGGCACGAGCAGACCGTCTGGCCGGTTATGGGGTCCTGGAATATAGGGCGGCCGGTGTCGCAGCACCGGGCGGTGGACGCCGCCGGCGAGCTTGGCCTTGCCGCCCCGGCACTGCTCATCCCCTGCGTCGGCGGCGGACTGTTGGAGGCTGTCGATATGGTGCTCTGTAAGTTGTAAATTTTGAAATGCCTTATGGCGCGTTTTCACATTCGCTATTGCAGACGCAAGCACATGACAGGTGGTAATTAAAACATGAATTTGGAGGCCTCCGTGCGCAGAGCTTAACAAGTCGCAAGGCGAGGGGTTAGCGGGATGGCCGACTCGGTTGGGCGGTTGGGCTGCCTCCGGATTCAGTGACTTTTCCAAAAGTTCGTCTCCATGCAGAAAACTTATTCGAGAAGCGACTGAATCCGACACACGTTGACTTGGTCACTAGTATTTTTTCCGATACTCGAACTGCCCGTTGGTTCCTATATCAACAGGCAATCCTTTCGCGAAAATGAATTTCGAAGCTAGTGCAGTCAGCGATAGTCGATAATATCTGACCTGATTCGCTATTACATTGAAAATGCGTAAATTTGTGACGTCTTATTTGACAGCACTTCAGACAAGAGCTGTCAAATTTGAAGTCACAAGTGACCATTTCGATTTAAAAATGAGTAATAGCGAATATGGGTGCTGATTAATCAACATAACGGAGTCGACAGATTAATATTTTTACCAGCCCGTAGAGCAAGTTTTCGAATTTGACATCAATATCAATTTATCAATTTTGCACGGTCAAATTACAAATACACATACAAATGACAGATCGGCATTAACTCCAGATAAATAAAATGAAGGCAGGGCTTAGAAGCGAGCGTAACTTATCAAGTTGACTAACTCCACCTGAAAGTTATGGTTAGTCTATCATATTCGTACGGAGTTCTCAAAATCATTCTGTGTTCCGTGAAGCAGACAGATTAACGATCAACTTTAGATTTAAGTTAGCCTACCCGATTATTTACACTAACTTTACTGACCCTCGGGGACACTCGCTCATTTAAGTTAGAGTTTATTTTGCAAAGTAGATCGTGGTTATATTAGCAATTCTTTAGCGTGCTCTTAAAAGCTCAGACCCCATGTTGAGAACTTCATTCTTCTGACAGTTGTCAACCGGTCGTTTCCATTCAAAATGATTATTTTTTTTAATTCATTCACGAATTTATAATACACTCATTACAATTTTTTTATACAGATACCAAGGTCACTGTCATGAAAGTCAAGATATGGGATCTGGTATGCCATGATCTTTGACAAATAAACGCTAACGCCACTGAGGATCAATCAATCAAGAGAAGTTGACTGAAGTAACGCTGTCAAACTTGTATGTATTGAGTCTAAAGAAATTTAAATACAAAAATGACAAATTTACGTGAAAACTTACACTAGGGACATATAGGGGACTGCTAGTTAGAGTGTGGTATAAATGGTAATTTGACAAATCGTATCGATAAACTTATTACAAGCGATCTCATTATATAAGTATTAACATCTTAATACTTATATGGAAATTTGAGTCTTTGCACACTAAGATTATTTTATTGTCTCTGTCGCAGTACTGCGAATTGTATATGCGAACGTTGGTTGTCATTTTTATTACTACTAGCCTACTACCGCATGCACGGAATTCCCGAAGGAGAAATAGCATACTCCACCACGGAATTCCCGACGCAGAAAGTGGCAGCATGCGGAGATTCGATTAACGTTGTAAAATGCATGCCTTCGATATCGACTGGTTAATTACCCGTCAATGTCCATAGCATGCATTCTACAAACCATCCGCAACCCAGCCCAATTTTATCCGTCCATATTGTCTATGGAAAAATAAAATTGCGCCAGTAATAACGTCTGCTATCTTAAAAAAAATCGTAGAGTGCAAAGGCGTTTTCCGAATAGAAGAAGTCAAATTTCCACAATTCCAAGACCCAACCAGCAAACTGTCCAACATGAGAGCGACGCAATCGGCCCAACCAAGTTGGTGTTTGTTAATAGCAAGTAAACGGTAAGCTCACATGGTTATCCATCACACTTGACATATTGAAAAAACCTTGACGTATTCAATATTGCACGCGAAAAAACTGTGATGGGTTATAAACGACCATTTAACTAGTGCAGAGGGATGGGCGGTGCCTACATTCGCGTTAACTCATTCTCTTTTACGCATCTATTGGTGGCGAATTATCGATATTATGGGAACTCGATATCGATAGTTTCCTTCCGAAGACGTAGATGGTAGACGTAGTTTATTTTATCGCTAAATTTTTTCTTTGTTTCACGTACGACGTTGCAGTCAATAATTATTGTAATTTTTTGTGCAACCTAAAAGTTTCGATTCATGTTTATTTTATTGTAGATAACATTTTGGGAATACAATTCGAATTCGGACGGTTCTAAATATTTCCTTTGCTCTGTGTTTAGCAGTTAATAATAATTGTAATTTTTCGTACAACCTACAAGTTATGATTTATGTTTACCATTTTATTCTAGCTACTATTTTGGGAATGCAATTCGAATTCAAAAATTCGGCGGACATTGTTTTGCATCTTTTATAATTTAACTGCATCTAATTTCTCATTTAGGGCAATGTTATATAAACCAATCTATCTAACTTTTTCCCATACCGTGGATGCGCTTAATCTATTTTGTTGTGTTCTATAACAAATTATTTAAACAAGTAGTATATGAAATTAAATCTATCGATAGATATACGGTCGCCTAACGAGTCACCTCACTGCCCTCGTACGCAAATCGGCTACGCTATGGAAACCCTTCCATGCACAGTGTAAAGAAATTAGACGGGCGATTTTTGATTTTTTGATTACTCACAATGGTAACGGACGGCGTTCTTCGGAAGGGGCGACAAGCTTAGCTGCATACATATACCTACTTCTGTTCCAATTACAGTTTCATAACTATTTGTATAACTCAGTAAAGACCGCGGTTATTTATTCTTATATAACGATAACTAGCGAAAAATTTAAGCGAAATAAATAAACAAAATAGTACAGGATCTAGATTCATAAAAAATAACGTATTCTCCCTTATATGAAATAAGATTTATTTTAGCTATTTATTGGAGCTAAGTGGATCTAAAATGCAGTTTTTTTTTCTTTTGATAAAAACCTAAAAAGGTCTCAAAATAATTAAATAGGAAAAATAAATTTAAATGTAAATTGTGTCAAATATTTGAGCTATTTCCTATTTCGACTGCGATGTGTTGAGATCCAATGTGATCTGTTTATCTCATGCATTCTTATATTTTCATACTTTATATTGAAATTACTACATAGGTACCTTAGGTAGGTTATAAAAATAGCGTGTGTCATTGTAATATTATAATAATATTGTTTTGTGATTACAAGAGGGTTTTCTCGATTTCACAAAAGCGGCAGCGGTCGCGAGCAACGTCTAGTGTGTATACATAGGTAACAGATCCATGCGCGAATTTACCTGAGTCTATCGCGGTAAAATAAACATCCGTTTTCGCTAACAATGACACTATTCCGATCTCTGGACACCATACTAATTGAGCGACAAGGACCCTCACTCATAATTTACGAATGAAAGATAGGATAATACGCCTAAAGGAAGTTGCATGAATTTTTGGCAACTTTTCGCTTGTGCTTGTCGTTTATTAATTTACAATTTTGTAAGGTACACTGAGTATATCGTGTTTGTTTATTATTTACAGTACTACATGAACCATTGTGTCCGATAGCACTTAAAATCACTGTATTAATTTTAGCTATGGAACAAAATGCATGAAATGGTGACCTTTTTTTCAAAATTTTATAACCTACACAAGTAATATTTTTAGAAGCAAACACCCTGAAGTTTATTTTTTAAAAATATATCTATCTAGCTGACTTCGTCCGAAACTAAAGGGCATTTTAGATTTATTCGTCGCAGGGCTATATCTACGTATAACCAATTTGTGAGAAAACTAAAAAAACGGTCCCAATAGCCTCTCTTTATTCAACATTAATCTCTTTGGAAACATCACAGCGATTTCGTACGTGTATAAATAACTTTCTAAATATTTGTCGTTTGAATGAAAAATGGTCCGCGGACGCTTGTCGTCCTCTCAATGGGACATATGGGATTATAAACCGAGAAATGCCACCCGTCCGATTCGATATTGACAAGAAAAGGACAAGAATTAAAACCTTTTGTGCCTACGCCGTGTTATTATAGGATATTTCCGGATAGAATAAATTGTATACGGGGATGAAATCTTTGTGTCGTTATAAGATTCGTTATGTATGGACGTTTTAGATGACAAGTCGTTGAATGTATTTACCTAATCTAAACTTTTTTTTGGTCCATACAGGATGAGTTATGATTTCAAACGATTATGGTGTTAACAAAGAGAGAGAACAGTAGAAAGTAGTTTTTTTAGACCGGTTAGACATTTAATAGCATTCGAAAATCAAGGATTACTGAAACGTCCATCCGTCCAACGGTTAAGTTTGTTAAATCATCCACAACAAAGTACATTAATAATAGTCATCATGATCAACCCATTACTGGCTCACTACAGAGCACGGGTCTCCTCCCAATATTAGAAACGTTTTGGCCATAGTCCACCACGCTGGCCAAGTGCGGATTGGCAGACTTCACACGCCTTTGAGAAAATTATGGAGGACTCTCAGGCGTGCAGGTTTCCTCACGATGTTTTCCTTCACCGTTGAAGCAAGTGATATTTTAATTGTTTAAAAACGCACATTACTCCGAAAAGTTAGGGGTGCGTGCCCGGATTCGAACCACCAACCTCTGATTAAGAGGCTGACGCCCTAACTACTAGGCTATTACAGCTAGACAAGCTAATAATAGTAATAAACCTTTATTGCAAGATATTTACCTAATTACCTATTAAAAGCGTGAAAATTAAATACTTTAATAATATAATAAAGTACGGCTTAAACAAATTAAAGACAGTTTATTAATAAAGTAAGGAGGAATAGTACAGTGAGTAGACTAAGCGAGCTGATCTTGTCATGCGACTTTTTTTTTGGTTTGTCGTAATAAATATATTGATCATGATGAATTAATTGTATTCTTGCATTCTTGATTATTCCAGCGTAGTCATCATCATCATGGAATCAAAAAAAAAAACTACGCGGATGAATAAGCGGAAGATGATGATGTTTGAGCCAGTACAGCTTTATTAGAACTGTAAAACATGTTGCTTGCTGTTGGTGCTACTCGAGCATGATAATGTGGACAAGGTAAGAGGGGTTTATAACCTTTAATTATGTAAAGGAAACACGAGCCCCGTGAAGAGGATCGTAGTATATTATGTACTCGGTATGGCTTCCGCCGCCCTAACACGTATTCGGATCGCCATTTTACATCGGTTTTGTAGGAAATTTCCCACCTATGGCGGCGTTCGGCTAAAACATTTATTGTGCCCGGGGTATTATAGACTTATAGAGGTTGTATGGGTAATCCGAAGCCGTAAACGTCAAACCCCGGCGTTACCTACATTACATACTCCACAGTTTAATCCGTGCTCGCAACACTATGGGGGAGTCTCCTTTATGTGCGATCCAAACAAAATTCAAATCGTGTAAACATTGCCTCATACCTACCGCGGGTATGCGGTTACACAATCAATGGCACAAAATTAATCGTCACTTAAATAAGAAACATACGAAGTGACTGTCGATCGAAAGCTGTGATAGCCTAGTGGTTAGGGCGTCCGCCTCCTAATCAGAGGTCGGCGGTCCGAATCCGGGCACGCACATCTAACTTTTCAGAGTTATGTGCGTTTTTTTAAACAATTATAACATCACGGCTTCAACGGGGAAGGAAAACATCTCGAGGAAACCTGCGCGCCTTAGAGTTCTCCGTAATGTTCTCAAAGGCGTGTGAAGTCTGTCAAACCGGACATGGCCAGTGTGGTGGACTATGGCCAAACCCTTCTCATATTGAGAGGAGACCCGTGCTGTGTAGTGAGCCGGTAATAGATTGATCATTGGCAGACTTCATACGCCTTTGAGAGCATTATGGAGAACACTCAAGCATACAGATTTCCTCACGATGTTTTCCTTCACCGTTGAAGTGATGTTTTAATTGCTTAAAAACGCAGATCCGAAAAATTATAGGCCCGGGTTCGAACCCCCGACCTCTGATTAGGACGCTGACGTCCTAACCACTAGGCTATCACAGCTTCAAACGGTACGGTTACGCTAGTATATGTGCTAATTGATACGTAGACCAATATATTGCATGAATTAAAGACATAGATACGAGTCAAAATACATTGGTACCACCCTTATAAAATTATCTATTAAGAATCAGCCAACTGAAGACGATGGTTTTTGTATGGGGGCTACATTTGAAGGGAAATTTGCTTGGGGGGGAGGGGGGGATAGTATTACGACTTTGCCGACAGTAATTCAAAATTAAAGTTAATACTTTATAATATTATATTATATACGTATTTTTATCGAATGAAAATACGTATTTTTATTCATTCATTGCTAGATTACTAAAGTGTTTGCAAGTAGAAGCCCTCATAATAGATCGATGGCCAGCTGCAGACTTTATCAGATGATATGCTAAGGATATATGTAACGCCCATTTAAAAGTCTTCGGAGACGAAGAAGAAAACTTTTGAACGGATTTTCTCAGTATCAACAATATGCATGAGTTCAGTAATGCAAACATAGTGGCATTTCTTTATTAGACAAACTTCGTAACTAAATTTCCATATATATTCATATATAAATATCCACTACTAGTTAACCCTTGACGGCAATCTCTCTCTCACACTTCCTAGTGGAATACAGCTCAGCTGGCTTCTTCCTGCCTCAAGCTAGCCTTACTCAAAAATTACATACTGAATTGTTTAATTAAACCCCTACGAAAACGCTAAATCGTGATGCTGATTTACTTAGTATGTGGCTAGTTAGCAACGGCAATCTCACCTGATGGCAAGTGATATGATGCAGTAAAAGATGGTAGCGGGCTAAGCTGTTCAGGGTATGGTACAGCCATACTCCTTATTGGTTTCTACAAGAAATCGTGCCGGAACGCTAAATCGGTTGGCGACACGTCTTTGTGGGTAGGGTAACTGCCACGGCCGAAGGCATAGACCACACCAGATTCGAGCCGGGAATCGAACCCAGGACCTCTAACTTTATGATGCGTCCAAATCGTCGTCAAAATAAAACATGTTAGGTTTAAAAGTATTGTACTGTTACGTAACGCTATGTTTACATTGAAACAGGATAGCTCTAATTTGAGACTTGGCAATTTAGTTGAGCTTGCAAATTTGAGTAGGTACAGCGGAGTCAGCAACAATAACAAGCACGTGGCTCAAGGTACTTTATTTTTACTGAACATATATGTTTGACCATGCTCTCGTTTGTAGGGGTCGGGTTGGTTGGCTGTTTCCGCTAATTCGACCTAACGGGAAAGGGTACGACGGTTACATTATTAAACGACTCTTGCATAAACCAAACCGCCGCTTGTAGGGGGGGGTTTTAAACCATTGGATCCAAACAATTGTCTGTTCAATTAAACTTTGTAGCTATCTTATTTGATTTGACGTTCAAAGCCCGTTCACGATATCACGTTTGGGGCACAGTTTATGACGTCAAATACGTACCGATTTCATCAAATAAATTAAAAAGTTTTACTAAGTATTTAGTATTATTGGGGTTTACACAGTTCTAATCATCAATTTCATACGCAGTTTTACTCTTGTACCTACGATTAAATTTCTAAGAAACTAAAACAGCTTTAACATTTTGTTTTGATTTGGGAATTTTGAGTAAAATATACCTTGTATCTAGCACTCGTAATTTATGGATATTGCAATGAAAAAGACATTTCAGGGTGATTATATTAGTTAAAGATCTTAAAGATTCGAAGTTCGAACTATATTACAGTTATTCATCGAAAAACTAAATCAAAACACAATATAAATATCTAATATTGAATATTTTTTTTCTTTGTAGATTATAAAGGTAGCTTTAAGTATTTAATCCTCTTAAGATTAATAAGGTTTAAACTTAATTATCGAGACTTGAATACGTGTGGTGTTACTCATCTTGTGGGTGGGATTCCCGAAACAAATGTACCAACCGCCATTTGGAGAAAATTGTGAAATCAAATCAAACAGCCGCGTTATATTTATTCAAATGGAAGAAAAATACTGGATCACTGTTTTTCTCATTGTTTTATAAGCAATTCAAATATCACATGCTTCAACAGTGAAGGAAAACATCGTGAGGAAACCTGCATGTCTGAGAGTTCATAATGTTCTCAATCCGCACATGGCCAGCGCGGTGGACTGCGGCCAAACCCTTCTCATATGGAGAGGAGACCCGAGCTCTGTAGTGAGTCGGTAATGGGTTAATCATGATGATGATGATAATAAAAAAAATCGCGCTCATTATCTCGCGTTAATATCTTTGATACTGCTTGCAAGTTAATTATAGTAATTAAAGCCTACTTTAATCACAAAGAAAGAGCTTAAGCCCGCCACGCTGTCGTGTTAAATATTTTTTCCACAGGCCGTCACAAGCACGCGTGGCACAAGCCCAGCTCTGCTTTAGATCATAAATATTATAAAAGTGTAAATCATAAATAATCATCATACGCAAGTTGTTCGAACGCGTGGGCTTATCTTCTATCGCCGCCTACTAACACAAAAACTGGATATAATTATGTAACGGATTTCATGTTATTTGTTCCAATACTTTGTTATCTGTGATAGGTTTGCGCTTAACTGAGACCTCACCTGATGGTAATAAATAACAGCGCTCTCAGATGTAACGTCTTACCTACCTCTTATCCAGTAGCAGATATAAAGATAAGAAAAGATTCTTTGTCACAAATTAGTGCAAAATGAAAGGTACTATTGGGATTTTTTTATAAACTACAAGTTACCCCTTGTCTATCTTACCCAGTGGTAAGTGATGATGCAGTCTAGGATGGTAGCAGGCTAACCTGTTAGGGGTATGATAAACCCACACTCCTAATTGGTTTCTACGCGACATCGTGCCGGAACGCTTAATCGCGTGGAGAAACGTCTTTGTCGGTAGGGTGGTATCTAGCCAAGGCTCCCCAGACTCGAGCCGGGAATCGAACCCAGGACCCCCACATTTATAATATGACAGCGCCCGCTCTGCGCCAAGGAGGTTGTCAAAAAATAAATAAAAGAAAAAAGAATAAAATATTGAATGTTTGACGAAGGAGCTGGTTCGGTCTTTCTGGCATTGTCACAGTCCAAGTTAAAACAAACAAAATAAATGAGCAATAAACAATAAAGTAAGAAATAAAGTAAATGTTCCATTTCGTTGTTCACCCTAGTGAATAACACCTATGTGATAAGGTTTTACCTCCTCTAACAAATTATTTTTCATTTTTGGACAAAGTTTTGATATTTTTATTATACTTATATATATTGTGGAATTCAAAATACAAAGAACCCTAAATATTCACTCTTCTATCACCAAACCCTATTATTTAATACTAATTTTAGTAAAATAATCATCACGCTCAATAACTGATCATCACTCTAATTCGATTAAAATTTCCCTGAGCTTATGGCAAAGCTAAAAGTTTTGAGCGAAAACAATATCTATGTTATTTTTCATATACCCTAGTCGTTCACAGCGCTCCATGCCTCTTTCACTCATATACCAAATCCTTACACACTTACAATAAGTTAGTTATTTTTTTCTACACTAGAAATTCCTTACAAATAATTTATATGGCAAAGCGACGTTTGCCGGGTCAGCTAGTAACAGTGAACGTCTATCGACGATCACTTCTGTTAATAAATGCGGTATATTTTGTAATGATAGTTTCTATTACAGGCATCCCTTAAAAATAACTATTGCTTTGATAAAAATTTTAGCAGTTGATAATATGCCCCAACATTACGTCACACAAAAATCGTAGGTGCAACAGTACCTGGCAAAGTATCCGACTGCAGTTTGTGACGTCACTCTTGGTATCAATTCACGTTCAGTTCGATCGGAAACGAAATCAGCTTTATTCGCTGTGATATACAAAATGCAACGCACTCCAAACTGCAATTTGTTGCGACAAACTTGACAGCACTTATGCGAAGCGGTGTCAAATTCCACGTGACAATCCATTTTGGGTATTTTATTGACGTATAGATTAGCGTCTGCAATGGCACAAATCAATAAACGTATAAAGCGGTGATAGCCTAGTGGTTAGAGCGTCAGCCTCCTAATCAGATCCCGGCGGTTCGAATCCGGGCACGCACCTCTAACTTTTCGAAGTTATGTGGGTTTTTGAACAATTAAAATATCACTTGCTTCAACGGTGAAGGAAAACATCGTGAGTAAACCTGCACGCCTGAGAGTTCTCCATAATGTTCTCAAAGGCGTGTGAAGTCTGCCAATCCGCACATGGCCAGCGTGGTGGACTATGGCAAAACCCTTCTCATATGAAGAGGAGACCCGTGCTCTGTAGTAAGCCGGTAATGGGTTGATCATGATGATAATGAATAAACGTATTTCAGCGTCACAGCAAACAGTACACCGTTATGCCGCTATTATGAAGTGTGACACCATCATCGAGGACACGGTTGCATAACAACTGATCGAATTCTGCAATATGCATTTTGACGAAATCCGTGGCGCAGTGCGTGCGCATTATAAAGTTGGAGGTGTCTGATCTGGTGGGAATCTTCCGCCGTGGCTAGTTACCACGCTACCGACAAAGACGTGTCGCCAAGCGATTTAGTTCCGGCACGATGACGTATAGAAACCAATTAGGAGCCCTGTCCTGTGCTGTCTAGAAGGTTAGTCCGCTACCATCCTAGACAGCATCATCACTTACCACCAGGTTAAATAGCCGTCAAGGACGAACTTGTAGTTTAAAAAACAGCAATATGCACAGTGGCCACAGATTGTGGGTTAAATTAAAAGTGGGTTTAATTGAACAATTCTTGCACAAGGCTAGCTACAGGCAGGAAAATCACAGCTGAGCTAAAATCGGAATAACTGTTTTGCTATGATGAAAATACTGCGTTATTAAGAGACATGTTGCTGATTCTACTTTATTATTTCTCAAATAGCAGTATGTCAGGCTATGCTACAATTTAAGCGATGGAACAAGTATGTCTAACTTCAAACGACTATTAAATGCTTTTGTGTTTATGAGAAGTGACTAGCAGTCTCTATTGTAGTAGACTAGTGAGAGCAATAAAACAAAAAGGGTACTAGGCCTAGATCAGCAAGTTAAGTGAATTGAGGCGATTACAGACTCAAATTATTACGTTATTTAGTTTTAGTACTAGATACTATCTAGGTTTTGGGATCGTTTCCACAACAAAACGAGCACTGGGCATACTGTTATCAATCAGTCTAGGCACAGGTCAGTAGTCCCATTCATTAACTATCGGCGGGTGATATAAAGGATGTTATCGCTTCTGATGTAACGCAACATAGCCGTTACGAGAAATAGATCATTTATTTTTGCCGTGATAACGTACACTAACGATTTCCATTATTCATGCGATTACGCATGAATGAATGATCATTCATTATCATCATCACGATCAACCAATTGCTGGCTCTCTACAGAGCACATGTTTCCCTCTCAATATGGGAAGGGTCTGGCCATAGTCTACCACGCTGGTCATGTGCGGATTGGCAGACTTTGAGAACAATATGGAGGATTCTCAGGGATGCAGGTTTCCTCACGATATTTTCCTACACCGTTGAAGATTAGAGGTGCGTCGAGATGAAACTCTCGACCTCTCATTAGGAGAAGGACTATACGAAGCCTTATTCACATCTCGGAACAGTCCGGCATGGGAAAGGCCAGCCAAAACCTGAACGGCCATTCCAAATACCAAAAACTAAACCTGACCGCTTATATTCTTTGTTTCAAAACACGTTGATCATGGCATAGAAGATAAGGGAACTCTGGTCGAACAGGTAGAGATACTCCAACTTCCGACGAGTTTTCTCGACAAACCTGAGTAAACCTTGCAGTAGTAAAGGGACAATATAAGTTGCACCTTCACAAAAATTACTTTGGGCGAATACCAAAACTCACTAGTCCGTAAATACGAATGAAGTATTAAAGGTAAGTAATCCTTTCTCAATTTGTCAAGTGACATTAGCGTGTAGGTCGACATATTCCATTGTTGAGTTAACCTTAGCGTAAATCCAATACTTTAATGATGGCGAAGGGCCGTCCTTTGACAAAAAACCGATACCTGCACATCGTCCAGGGACATGTCATCGATATTTTTTGCCCGGCCTGACGTCTTTAACGAAATTCATGTCATTGGCTCCGATTTCTCTAAGATTAAATGTTTTTTTTTTAACTTTTTTTGACGTCAAACAAATAGATAGGCCCCTTACACGCTTGAATATTCTGTTACATGGTTTAACACTTAAAAGGGCTTAACGACTCTAACACATCCTGCGGCCTACAATAAAAAACGGACAAAAACTGTACTATACGCGCGTCGTGTTTGTTTTTTAAAAGATGTCTGCATCAGATAAGGCAGCGGCGCTTTAATCCACCGTCCGATATTTTAAAGGATATGATGACATCTTTTTAGGGTACCGTAGGGTACCTAGAAAGTATAAAAAGTCAGGTGCAAATTGTAACAGCCTGTAAATTAAACGGCTTAGATTACATTAGTACAATATGTCATCTGGTAAAGCTAAAGAAGAATTGCACGGGAACCAATGGTACCTGACTTAAGCACAACTAAGACGAAAAAGATAGATAATATGAGATCAGTTATACAATTTACTTCCTAAATGAAACCTTTTGGTATTAACTTGTTTAATTTATTTTATAAATTAAACTGATAAAAAATTTCAGCCTTATTTTTTTATTCATAGAGCAGTTCTAGGCAAACTTTACTGGTTTCCAACCGTTCTATCAGCTGTGCCGATGCTAGCATTGGTACGGAACCATGAAGATTGAATACCGATTCGTATTTTTGTTATCGACGTATCTGTATATGCACGCCCAATATTTAGGGAAGAACATTACTAGAGTTAATCTATAGTTCTTCATTGTTAGAGGACTATGTTCTTATCGGGACGTTTTGCTACACAGCAGTGTGACTGCTTCTTTACGACCTGTGTACAAGTGAACTACCGCTTTATATTAAAAGTAGGTACTACAACTGAATAGCGTTATAGTAAAAAGATGACAGCGGAAGCACTCAAGTCATCATCATCATCATGATCAACCCATTACCGGCTCACTACAGAGCACGGGTCTCCTCTCAACATGAGAAGGGTTTGGCCATAGTCCACCACGCTGGCCATGTGCGGATTGGCAGACTTCACACGCCTTTGAGAACATTATGGAGAACTCTCAGGCGTGCAGGTTTCCTCACGATGTTTTCCTTCACCGTTGAAGCAAGTGATATTTTAATTGTTTAAAAACGCACATAACTCCGAAAAGTTAGAGGTGCGTGCCCGGATTCGAACCGCCGACCTCAGATAAGGAGGCTGACGCCCTAACCACTAGGCTATCACCGCTTCACAAAGCAACTCAAGTATATTTATATAATATTACATTATTACTACTAAAATATACTTGCTCCAACGGTCAAAGAAAACATCGTGAGGAAACCTGCATGTTTGAGAGTCCTCCATAATGTTCTCAAAGGCGTGTGAAGTCTGCCAATCTGCACATGGCCAGCGTGGTGGACCGTGGCCAAGCCCTTCTCATATTGAGAAGAGACCCGTTATCTGTAGTGAGCCGGCAATGGGTTGATCATGATGATGATGATGATGCTATTATTATTCGTAAAACACTAATTTGCAGTTTCTGAAAATATTGTTTAATGAACAGATTGACTCGCTAATCTATTCAGTGATTAATGTTTTAGAAACTAATATTAACCGGAACAGGCAAATTGCAGAAGTATCCGAAATACGTATTTACATAGCAACATAGTATCATAAGGGTAAACTCATAACCAACGCCGTTGCGGGATAGATATAATAATGTTGGGTTGTACATCTGTATCTATATATACAGATACCACATATACAGATACCACCCAAATTTTTTTATATGTACGCAGCTAATAAAAGATAAAAGAAACATACATAATTCGGAATTAGTTGAGGTACTAAAATGAAACCTGCCGTATAAAATTAGCATAACCATACAATTGTTTATCTTGATTTATAGACATTATTAATACAAAAACAATTAACATGTTCAAGTTAAAGTTGAGATTTTAGCTTTTGGAATTAATTAATTAACATAAATATGTACCTAACTATGCATAGCTTACGAGAACTAGCAGTTCTTGTAACAGGTGGGGCTTTTGATTTCTACGGCATTGGAGTCCTGATTACGGACGAAATACTGCTGGTACAATTGTGACACTCCTTTGTTTTGTATGAAAAACCCCCATACGCGGCTCTTGATAAATAAATTTTACGACATAACGTAGGTATGTACGTAAATTCGTTTAGTACAAACGTTTCATTGTACACTTCGCATCGCCCACCCGTCGCTCGTAAGTCTTCTAAAAATTGTAGCGTGATAGTAAAGCTTATAAAATCCAACTGGTAGCTCCGGAGATTAGCGCGTTACAACAAACAAAAAAATAAAAACTACCGATAACTATACAGAACACAGTTATAGATAGATTCGTAAACAGAAAGAAGACTTGACACATTAGTTTGACCTTAATGTGACGGTAAATTAATGTAGCTTAGCATAATTTGTGCTATTTACTTGATAGTTTTTTCATTTTTTTCTTTTAACAAATACCACTTTTTCGTTAAATATTTTTATAATATCAGTATTGACTATAAACCCTTGAGTCGTCCTAGATAGGTAAGGTTTCGTTGCCTACCCTGAGGAAAGAGTTAGCTAAAATTTCTATGAGAGTAGACGTCTGTGCCCAACAGTGGGACGTAAATTAAGCTGGCATACACGCTACATTGCTAAGAGGTCTTAAAAATCTTTATGATAATTATATTTTTAAAATATGTAATATGAGATTTTGTTGTAATGAGGCAGGTACTGTTTGAAACACATTAAAACTTTCTAATGTTATCTTCTACGCTTTCTAAGTATTCTTATGATTATTATAATACCTAATTATTTTAGTTCATTTTTGTGTAACATTGTACAAATATTATATTTTTTCGAACTAGTTTTTTACGACATTACCCACAATTGCCAACTACCTGTGAATGTGACAGTAGATAATAAATACTATCAATTTAGGTTTCTGATCGCACAGTACAGTTGGCAGTGATGGATCCAGCCGGGAATTGAAATTGGAAAATATTATATAAAAACTCATCTAACGACACCTATTTTACTTTTATTGAAAATTGAAAACCACAAAGACCACTTCATTGATCATAATTACGTACAAGGTATTTCTTATATTATGGATAGTTTCCTTCATCATGTCGATGAACTAAAAACATGAGTGCAAAGAAGGTTAGCAAAGTAATAAAATTACAAAACTCTTCACCTACCTACCTCGTTTTTGTAGCGTCATTTGGAAACTCGTTCATGTATTCCGCTGTATTTTTTGACTCGTGTAGGTACCTACCTAAATTATTGCCCAAGTACATATGATTATTGTCTTGGAGTTGGATTATATCAATGTACAAGTACAGTCATTAAAACTATTTTTTTATTATTTAGCTTTGCTTTACATGCATTTATCTCATCAGATTTGAAAATGTAATAGCGAAAATTACACCATACACACCCATTTAATACCTAAATCAGTTAAAGAATAAAAAATTATACTTAGGCTTTATTTTTATTAATTTCCCCCTCCGTGTACCACATAACAAGCAGTACAATCTTGCAGTGACATAAAAAATCTCGTGAGTGTTTATGAATATTGAATACTTATAGGTTATTCGCCTTACTATCAAAAGTACGTTCTCCCTTTCCAACAGTAATGCGACGATCGAAAGAAGAAGACACAGCGTTGCTTGAATATCCAACGTTTAACAAAGTTACATACTAATTAGTTTATTTTGTATTTAATATACAACGTTTAACGATGTCGCGTAGAAACCAATTGTGAGCGTGGGATTACCATACTCCTAACAGGTTAGCCCACTACCATCCTAGACTACATCATCACTTACCACCAGGTGAGATAGCCTTCAAGGGCTAACTTGTAGTGTATAAAATATATATATATATATATATATATATATATATATTTATTAGACGGTCCTTACTTAAAATTACTACATTTCATTACTGATTTTTCGGACGTTAAGCAAGGTAGGGCAAAAATATAAATTTTATAGTATTGCAAATTCGTAAGTGAAATCTTGTTTTTAGCAGACACTTTTTTGCACACAGATACACAAAAGTAGTATAATATTGATCGAAGGTGGAAACGGTCCTAATGCATTCATTCTCGCAGGATGCTGAGCGGCGATAATCCAAACATTCTAAACATCTGACGCGCATCGACACTTAACAGCTTCACACTTAAGGGACGCCATAACTCCTCGAGGAAATAAACACTCCAGGGAGTATGTGTCACCTTTTTTATGACACGTCCACATTTGTTAGAAACATCTAATTCGAATAGCACTTCAAATACTACCTAATGGCAAACATGCCGCCAAGGGATTTAGCGTTCCGGTATGATGTCGAGTAGGAGGATGGGTTCATCGGTTACTCCGTTTGTGCTGCAGACGTCTATAAGCGACGGCAATCATTGAACACTAAACAACTCTACCTACTGCTAATATAAAGAAAATTATAATATAGCTATAAATCGGGCTATGTTATATATATGAAGCTGTGATAGCCTAGTGGTTAGGGCACCCGCCTCCTAATCAGAGGTTGGGGGTTCGAGCCTCCTTTCGGAATTATGTGCGTTTTTAAACAACTAAAATATCACTTGCTTCAACGGTGAAGGAAAACATCGTGAGGAAACCTGCACGCCTGAGAGTTCTCCTTAATGTTCTCAAAGGCGTGTGAAGTCTGCCAATCCGCACTGGGCCAGCGTGGTGGACCATGGCTGAACCCTTCTCATATTTAGAGGAGACCCGTGCTCTGTAGTGAGCCGGCAATGGGTTGATCATGAAGATGATGATGTTAATATAAAATCCCTGCTATACTTGAGGAGCATAAGGGGGTTTGGGTAGGGTTAATTAATCCCTTTAAAGCCGACAACGCATTGGTAGCTGCAGATGTTCATGGGCGGAGTTAATTACTTAACATCAGGTGACCCACACACACATATGTCACACATCTTAGATGCAGTTTGTGACGTCAAATTTATCATTCGCTGTGTAAATAGATGTCGACATTTGACACTGTTGGGAAGCGAACCGCCGTTTCAAGTTGTTGATTATGCAAATTTTGATCAGCATCAAAAATGTTTTTATCCATATAGACTAGTTTAACATGCTTCACGAATCTGCATAAATGGATCGTTCGAAGATATATATCAACACTAGCTGACCCGGCAAACGTTGTTTTGCCATATACATTATTTGTAGGGAATTTCTAGTGTAGATAAAAATAATTAACTTATTGTAAGTGTGTGGTACATGAGTGAAAGAGGCATGGAGCGCTGTGAACGATGAGGGTATATAAAAATACCCTTAAAAATTAGAAAAAAATTGTTAGGACTGGACAGCCCTTATCACTTAGGGGTTTAAAAGATAAATAGTAGCCGATTCTAAGATTTACTGAATATGCATAAAAATTTCATAAAAATCGATCGAGTATGGGAACGAACATTGTGACACGAGAATTTAATATATTAGATTAAAACGGACACACAATTTTTTGCCATTCATTATGTTACAGTGAAATTAATTTTGAAGATGTGTTAACCTGTTATGCCAAACCGACGCTCCTAATTAGTTTCTACGCCACATCATGCCGGAACGCTAAATAGCTTAGCGACACGTCTCTGTCGGTAGGGTGGTAACTAGCCATGGCCGAAGCCGTCCACCAGACAAAAAGAACAATACAAAAATATGAGTAAGTTTATTTCATTTAGTTCATAAAAAATATTGTCGTACCTTGTACACAGATAATTTTATTTTAACAAAGTCACCTTATGGTTTACCGGATTGCCTGGAGGAAATTCGATTCATGTGATATTAAGACGGCCAGTTGCAGCAGAAATGGATTTTCACCTAAACAAGAATCACCTTAGTCACGGTAGTTCAGATTCCAGCATTCAGCATTGTTTATGTAGCTATAAAATAATGATTACCCAATTAATTGCACCGGAAAGAGGTGTACAACTATTATTGCTTACTATTATGTTTTTTTAACTACCTATACCTTTTGGGTACATATTCCACACGTATTTGTATCATCATCATCATCATCATGATCAACCCATTACCAGCTCACTACAGAGCACGGGTCTCCTCTCAATATGAGAATGGTATGGCCATAGTCCACCACGCTGGCCAAGTGCGGATTGGCAGATTTCACACGCCTTTGAGAACATTATGGAGAACTCTCAGGCGTGCAGGTTTCCTTACGATGTTTTCCTTCACCGCTAAACCAAGTGATATTTTAATTTTTAAAAACGCTCATAAAAGTTAGAGGTGCGTGCCCGGATTCGAACCACCGACCTCTGATTAGGAGGCTGACGCCCTAACCACTAGGCTATCACCGCTTCAATTTCTTACTATAATGTTTTTTTAACTACCTATACTTTTTGGGTACATATTCCACACGTATTTGTATAAACCATTATTATATAAACATCAAGTTAACCATTAATGTTTAAATGAATACGAATCAATTAGTTTAAATCGTACTTCGCAAAACCCCGTTTCAAACAGTGGTTACCCGATCCACGCAGGCTCATTTGACTCTGAAAAGGACGCGAACCAATTTGTACCCTGTTTCCAAACAGATACGTTTCATTTTTGAAAGTTAGCGCAGCGAAGTGATCATGTTTATTCATTAGCGTAGTTGAAAAACTAAAAGATTTTCTTCACACGAATAGCATCGAGCGCTTTTATGGGCGATACATCATATTTTTGACGGATTTTTATGTTTTGGCTTACTGTATCGTTTTTTGCACTATCTATAATATCTTTTACTATCTATAAACGCGTAATAACAATAGGTATATCTTTTTATTCGATTATAAGTACGAGTACATATTTCTGATAGCTGGGTAAGTTGGAAGCTGCCAAACTGTAAGGACTTTAAATTAAACGTGGCATAATATATAGTTATTCAGTATTCACACAATTACCAACGTTATGCCACGTTTGTTTATTTGTAAGACGCCTTTTTTTTTTGTTTACGGGGGGGAAATCTCCTACTGAGATACCCGATTATTGCTGGGTAATAGCTCGGGCTATGTGGGATTTTTACCCACTAAAACCCCCGGGCAGCGGGTTTTTATATCAGCATTATTGGCACACCAAACCTCCCACCAGAAGAACGTATGTTCGAAACGTGCATGTAAAACCGATTTCGTTGAAAAGACTTGAGACTCCATCTGAATATTACCTGTTCTAAATGCTGAATTGCATTTGCAACTACATTTACATGAAAATGAATAAATGCCCCGAGTCCGATGTAATCTAACAAACTATAAACTTGTAACAAACAAACCGTTTCTAAAACATAATTGAACGGTTAAAAACAGTATTTACTCTGCGCGTTGAACCTACTATTAACAAAGTAACTAGCGAACGTGTGGTATTATTAAAGTGTAGTGTAATTATAAAAAAGTTCCTTAAAAACTGGCGGCTTATTAAAATTCATTATGCCCATTATACACTATAATTACATATTTATCTTTTGTTCTACGGAATTAGAACCCCTCCGATATTTATTTGCGCCTAATTCGAGCTTAATTAGTAAAGGTGTGAATATATTTAGGAGTCGTATACATCTGTGGAGTCTTATCGTTCGATCTGACGTAGGATGACCATGAATCCGCTTTACTAAGGAATTGTCTCAGTTATAAAACTATCACAGACGGTATATTATATTTGAATCCTGCGTTAAATATCTAGAGTAGAGTTAAATTAGAGACCGGGCTCGCATGTCAATGTTATGTGCGTTTTTAAGCAATTAAAATATGACTTGCTTCAACGCTGAAGGAAGATCATGAGGAAACTTGCCCGCCTGCGAGTTCTCCTTAATGTTCTCAAAGGCGTGTGAAGTCTGCTAATCCGCACATGGCCAGCTGGACTATGGCCAAACCCTTCTCATATTGAACGGAGACCCGTGCTCTGTAGTGAGCCGGCAATGGGTTGATCATGATGATGATGAAATTAGGTAACTCAAAAGTAACCCTCAATTAATGTTATCAATGTAATGGTATGCTTTTCAACATAATCCACCACATTAAAACTGGTTTAGTTTTCCTCCTAAAAACCCCATTAAAAATATATTTATCCAACAGCTTCAACTTGCTACATAACATATATAATCTCGCATCTTTACATCAGCATCATGTGTAAGACTTATAACTCCGCACACGGTTTAATTTATCAATAGATATTGTCACAGTCAAATAATAACTAACAGTTCAATGTTAATTCATATTAGATGATTTAGTACAGCTGCGAACCACACGTATCTAATAATGAAATACTGGTATCTCCCGTTACAAGAAGCTACTGTAAGTTTTATGTTATTAATTTATTTTTTATCGGCTATTAATTATATCACGACAACGTTCCGACATACATACCTACCCGGCAAACTTAAAATATGTATGAGTTGAAGCGTCCAATTAATATTAAAAGAGTTATGTACAGTAAGTATTATAGACTTACTCCTTATATACATGTAAAGTTTTAATCAGTGTCTTTACTTTTACGATATTCTGACTTAGATAATCAATCAATTATAATCTTTTTTCTAATAGTCCTTTAAAAGGCACTTTTAAACTAATCAATAATTAACATGGAAGCGAGTTGATGGTGATAACTATATTCGTAACCTTAAAACTAAAGCTAGGAGGATTCCAAACGCAGGGCGCTTTAAGAAGAAGCCCACAACAAATATAGCCAGTTAAATTTAATTTAATTTAATCAGAAAAATAATAGGCATAGGTATTTTTATAATTATACAGTATTTTTTGAGGACAATCACCGACATATAAGAACTTATCAATGAGTAATCAGAATATTAGGGTAATAAGTAATAGGTGTTTATATGTTAACTTTAATTCAGCTTTCAAATGATCCATGACGACCAAATATCGACTTTTATCACGTACTTGTATATATCCCCTGACAATATTTTTTATAAGCACTGGCTTAGGGTACACCAGTGTGTAATTATTTATAAATAATTTTATTATTATTATATTTTAAATTTATTTAAAATATAATAATAATATAATAATAATATTTGATTTCTTTCAATTGTATTTAATATTACTTTTAATGTTGTTTTTATATATGGCTATATGATATATGGGATATATGGGTCCCTGACCTGAAATAAAAGGTTTTTTTTATAAGGCATGTATATGTAAATACTAGCTAAAACCATAAAAAATATATCCAACAGCATTTTAACGCCCCACTATTACACATAGGTCTTTAGTATAGGAGAGAGGGTTTCATAGCATAGACCCACCACGTTGTTCCAATCTGGATTGTGGATTGACTGTCTTGAAACTGTATTGATTAAAAAAAGACCTGGTGTCTTTATATAATAGATACATGGCCACCCTCAACGTAAGTTATAGTCCGTCAAAATGATGAAACATGTAATCGTCCAATTAACGGGTCAATTTTATGTAAATACAAAATGATAGGATTAACCGAAAGGTGTTGCAACAGACGAGGATCACAGGATATTGACCAATTTATTTTATTCAACACCCAATAGAAATGGGCGAAAGGGTAAAGGGTCGCAAACCTGACCCGTTTCTGAACACAGTAAAAACATTTCCCATCGCAGGTAAGACCTTCTCACCGGAACAAGGGCCATTCCTCATTTCAAAGTAATCTAAATAAACACAGCAAACAATACTGAGGTTCGTAGATCGAAATTTAAAGTCCGGATCTGGTATAAGGTAGACAGATTATTAATTTGGAAATTATAGGTATAGGTATGTGTCATGGACGAATACCTGCGTGCTGGACCGACGACTAGAAAGGATTGCTGGTTAAGGATTGCTGGACGCGGAATTCGAAGAACCGTGTGTGGTAGTGCGCTCTCGGAACATAGCAGTGGACATATAGCAGTGACTATATTGCCATTGGCTATATAGCGGCTATTATTGGCTATATAGTAGCGTATTTTTAAACTCAAACCCGCGATCCTATTGGAAACATTAACCGCTTGGCGGCTCTATTACATTCGTAAACATTGCATAAATGACTAAACACCTAAAATAATGCACCATCATTTACTATCGTTAGCTTTTTTAAACTCATAGTAGGCAAATATAGTTCTCAATAGGTTTTAAATAAACTATTTGAAATATAAAGTCCGAAAATAAACAATCCAGGTAGCAATTTGCTGAACAAACTTGTCAATTATTCTTAGACACTAACTCGAGATTTAACAATCTCACAGAATATCACAGTCCAGAATACACTAGTGGGACGAAGTTGAGCTGGGATGTTATTAGATATTCTGAGATAAATAATGCATTCAGTGTTGCATACAAATCTTAGTCTAAAATTATTTTGCACTTTGTAGTGCAGTACTATTTTGTTAGATCTGTTCAAGGATCTTCTCGTTTTCGATATGAACAAGTAAAATATTCATGCACGCCTCATTTCATCGCAAGACATTGACGTCTATTTCTAGGTACTTACTTAGCGACTATGGTGCTTAAATTAAAGGTGATTAAAGAACCAAGCATCTCACAGTGACTCCCAATGAATTGGAAAACTTCAATATCACCCTACACTTTGATGATTTGATTAATTGCATAGGTATCTGACATAGATGAAAAATATTAAGTACACGCGCCCACAAACGGAGTAGCGCTACTGGTGGTATTATCTGCGCTGTGACAATACCACATGTTAATACGCTATAAAGGCCAATAAATCTTCTCGAACAATCGAAAACATGTTCATTAGAATCAGCGCTATGTTTGCGGACGTGAGTGATCGAATGGGAGTATGATTGATGTGTTTCGAATATTGTTTCTATTCCCGGTTGTATTTCGGAGTTTTTGTTTCAACCAATAACTGATATAACGTTGCTTTAATATTGACGAAGTCCTATTTTAGGTTTTTTAATACTCCTGATAGTATTTAGATATCTTCGAGGGATGAAATTAAAGGGTGTCTAATTCCGGAACACTGAAGTGTGTCTTGAACTGATCTTAATTCACTTGACTTTACCGGCTTCGTTGGATTTATCGCAACAGCCAAATTAAGTTCGTTTATGACTATCTATCTATAATTAAATAGAAATCAGATCTAAAACTAGATCTGATTTCTATTTAATTATGATGTGCATATAGTTCAGAGACTTTTGTACCTCTTACAGAATTGAAAACTTTGTCCAATTCAAATTAAGTTAAGTTAGGTCGTATCATCATTGTCTGGGAAGAATACAATGGGTACCCCAGGTGTTCAGCAAATCCAGCGAGTGGGACATGCTGTGGTGGTTTTAAGTTCGGGTATACCCCAACGATAAGGGGGGGAGTCCCACATAACCTCCGTCTTGCCCAACGGACGGAGTTAGCCATAAAGCTTTTCCACCACGGGAAAAAAAGGTCGTATCATCATGATCATGATCAACCCATTGCCAATTCACTACAAAGTACGGGTCTCTTCTCAAGCTGGCCATGTCCAGATTGGAAACTTCACACGCCTTTGAGAACATTATGAAGAACCCTCAAGCATGCAGTTTTCCTCACGATGTTTTCCTTTACCGTTGTAGTAAGTGATATTTTAATTGCTTAAAAAGCACATAACTTCGAAAAGTTATTAATGCGTGCCCGGGATCGAACTCCCTACCTCTGATTAGCAGGCGAACGTCCTAGCCACTACGCTATCACAGCTTATAAGCATGCAGGTACTTAATTAAAATAAAGTAGTTAAAAAGAAGAAATATTTTTCGAGCATTGATCGTCATCTCCGGTTGCCCGTAATTTTATGAATGAGTTGTTTGAATGAAACTGTATGAAACAATATTCGCTTCGCTCTCAACCGACCCGTAAAGAAATCTTTCATTCACGGCACGACCGTTGCAAATTGAGCCTTATGTCGAAAGGCCGAAGGATCTTGGGCTAAGTACTAAACACACGGTATAATATAAGTAGGTTGGACGTTAAAGATTTCACCTCCCCATAAAACACGTCTTAATAATGTGTATCGGTTTACAATATGCTTGGTTGGTATAACACGTTCTTTCTTTTCCAATTCGATTTTTAAACGTTGTTTTGTTTTTTAAATTAATATGTAAAACAACCGCCTGGTCGGAAATCCCTTAATTTTTAAATGTTTTTTTTTTCTTTATTATTTTTCATTATGAATACAAAATATCCGTCATTGAAAACGTAAACGCGTAAAAAATGCATATGTAAATTAATAAAAGACAGATGGAATTACTTCTCGATTTCATGATACTACTATACTTACTGACACGGGTGCAAAAGTTACATTAATTTGTAAAATTATTAGTATAAGTTATCTTTGAGTGGGTCCACTTCAAGGACGCCAAATATGTGATGGTGATATATCAGTGTTATGTTAATAATAATATGTTACTATATAATATGTTTCGATAGACTCTAGTCTAGTTCATATCTATATAAATAGGTCTAAACCTAAAGTTTAGCGTAGGTAAGTGTTAATTATCTTTGAAAAAAATCACACCCAAGAAAAATTAATGGCGGCTAATAATCAAATCGGTTGCATGAATTCGGACTGAAAGTAGTTTGTCTGGTGGGAGGCTTCGGCCGTGGCTAGTTGCCACCCTACGATAAAGACGTGTCGCAAAGCGATTTAGCGTTCCGGCACGATGTCGCGTAGAAACCAATTAGGAGTGTGTTTACCATACCCCTAACAGGTTAGCCCGCTACCATCTTAGACTGCATCATCACCAACCACCAGGTGAGATAGCCGTCAAGGGCTAATTTGAAGTGTATAAAAAAAAAATAGTTAAAACTTTATATCCGGATACAATTTTTAAAAAAATATGTCACGCGATGCTTTGTCTTGGTAAAATCCTATACCAGACACTTTGTATTCTACACATAGGACGTTGTGTTTGGTGAGTGAAATGAAAAAGTTTAAATCTCCAATATTCTTTATCGAACTTTAGAACTAGGGTGCCCCATGAGCCATAGGGCTCCACACCACCAACCTTACCCTGTTAGCTGCGCCAAAGTACACCATATTATAGCATTAGCTGCTTTACTTGGTAACTTGCTTTACTTTACTATACAAGAAGTATATATATAATTCCAAGTAAAGCAGCCCGATCTCTGTCGAACGGTACACAAGTCAAAGATAAGCAAAACGTGTGCCTACTCAGCCCAATCTCATAGGTAAGTATCAGGTAGGTGCTCCACGCAACACAAGTAGGTAATATAATCTTGCTACATTATAATGCTACTCTTTTTACCATTACTATAGATATTATTTACTAATACATGCGAAACAGAATCAGGTTTAAAATCGGAACAGATACCTTCGTGTATATATCTAGGGTTCCGTACCGCAAGAGATAAGAATATATGAATGCGCAAACATATGTCTGCAAAATAAGATGACGGAAGGAAAAAATTTATAAACTTCCTTATCTATATACAACTACAAGAAAGAAATAGCTGTAAATAAAGTGAGTACGTATTGTAACTTGTGATGAACTACTACATATATAACTATAGTTTTATAGCTACAACAATTTTAAAACTGCACTAATTCAAGTCGTAGGATATACTCGTAAATAGACACCTATTATAATATATTAAACAGCATCATTTTATAAATATAATGATACATAGAAAACAGTCAAGTGAAAGATAATACTTGATGTTGATATATAATATACACTACCAGGTGTATATAAATCTACATCTGTATCACTATGTTCGGAATGCAGATTGCAGCTTGCAAGCAAGCTATTTCAACAAGATCTGCATTTGTAATAGATTTTTATCTATAGATAGATATTTACTGTTATTTTTGTAATCATCATCATCATGATCAACCCATTACCGGCTCACTACAGAGCACGGGTCTCCTCTCAATATGAGAAGGGTTTGGCCATTGTTCGCCACGCTGGCCATGTGCGGATTGGCAGTCTTGACACGCCTTTGAGAACATTATGGAGAACTCTCAGGCGTGCAGGTTTCCTCACGATGTTTTCCTTCACCGTTAAAGCAAGTGATATTTTTTTTTAAACGCACATAACTCCGAAAGTTAGAGGTGCGTGCCCGAATTCGAACCGCCGACCTCTGATTAGGAGGCTGACGCCCTAGCCACTAGGCTATCACCGCTTCACTAGGATAATCGGTACCTATTTAATGATTTCAAATGCGAATATTTACGATTTACAGCTGGAAGGACGAATCTTGTGGTACGTACGGAACCCTCACACAAGAGCGGCTCGCTTCTGAGTGTTTTTTTTCCGCTCTATGTTTTATGATCACAGCATTGTATCACATTTGGCTTATCGCATTTTTTGTTTAAAGCATTAGCAAGACGTATTATACCTACGTAATAGTCAATCTAATTTGTCGTTGCTGGAAACACGAGTTTCTTTAAGAGAATTAATAACGGATTATTCCAATGTGGGTGCCGGGTCTACATTATTAGCACTTTGCGAATTATAGCAGTGGGTAGTCGGTAATGACAAGTACTTTTATAACTTGGTTTTTTTTAGGACTGACTATTAGCTGTACCAAGCCTATTGGTTGCGATAGTTATTTTGTGTCCTCCACTTAAACATGTCAGGTCCACATCCAGGAGACTCAAATGTAAATCTATTAAACTCAAGACTGCATTAAGGCTATTTTGTACACTTGTAGTCAATTTTGTGGACTAATAATAATAAATAAATAAATAAATAGCGTAACCGGGCTGTTTGGCGAGCTTCGGAAAGAAGCTCTGCCAGAAGAAATTTTGAGCCCTAGGTCTCTTATAACTTTTTTAATTAAGTGCATTGATAAGGGATTTGTATGGTGTATTAATCGTAGGATTTAAATAGACTGAGCGATAACAGTCAAACCGTTCTTTTGGGTGACATTAAAACAGCATTGTTGCTACACGTTAAAATCGTACGAACGTTAACGTCACATTGAATTGTCGAATATGGGCCCATTAAAGTTGTACCAATGAACAACATCCCGTGCTATTACCGACTCACATTTTACTGCTCCCTGTCGATACCTACTAATCGACTGCTATTACTGAAATAACTGAGAATTCCCGACCGTAAGGCCGGGTGTACAGTTGTGCCAATTGCCAGCGGCTGCGAATGATTTCATTTACGGGACCTTGTGGAAATACAACGGCTAAGTGCGATTTTGACAGGTATTTTTTTACACCGCAAGTTAGCCCCGGACGGTAATCTCACCTGATGGTAAGTGATGATGCAGTCCAAGATTGTAGCGGGCTAACCTAATTGGTTTCGACGCGACATCGTGCCAGAACGCTAAATCGCTTAGCGACACTAGCTACGGCAGAAGCCTCCCACCAGACAAAGGAATTTTTTAGGCACGCCAAGCTTTGAGACATTTATTTTTTCTGAATTTCTTATTTCTAAATCAACGGGTTAGATTAACTGGAGGAAGGCTTAGTTACCAACCTACCGACGTGTCGCCAAGTGAGGTAGCGTACCGATGTCGTGTAGAAACCAATCAGGCGTACCTATGGTTTACCATAGCTCCAACGCTTTAGCCTGCCACCATCTTAGACTGCATCATCACTTACTACTAGGTGTGATTGCTGTCAGGGGCTTACTAAACGAAAAAACGAGAAGTATCCTATAGGTTATAATTTCCTTGCGAGTGTCATAATATCTGTATAAGTTGTGTTACATCAGAGTAAGTTTTTAGTTTCGAAAGATTTTAGTATATGCTATGATTTTTACGTTAAAAAAAAAAGACGATCGACGTCCAAAGATCCTCTACGAGCATGTTACTTTACGTATAGAACCGTAAAAAAATCTAATTAGTGTGCATTAACAAAAAGTAAAGCGTTATACTTTTAACAGTCATGTTCTTTGGGAAGTGCTATATTCATATCCTACCGGTCCCTTCCTTAGTGGCTCACACACCCTCTGTCAAGCTTAAATGAATTTACAAGTTTCTAACTAATTAATATCGCGATTTGAATGAAGTATCCAAGTTTTTATTTTAAAATCACACCTAATTTCAATACAATATGCAGGTAGTTGAGATAAGATCGTCCCGTATTATAACAATCTCTATCCGTTATCCATCAACATAGTGTTCTATAACCGCGTATTAATCGACATCGATAATCGATAATGTCGATATAGAAACTTCAAAAGAAATCAATTTAGCCGATTATTGGTTTTATCGGCTACTTATTACGTCTGACCGTTTTATGTACCCTTCAGTCGTGTCGGTGCTATGTCATGCTAGGTCACTTGCACACATGTTCGGCGAATAAATGGGTGAAAGAGAGAACTTCTCTTTTCTAAACCTCATTCCTCATTTCTCATCTGTTTGGTTGAGTTCGGTTCTATTCAACAAGGCTATCTATTTGACGGTCTCGAGGTCCGGGATTTTACCCATCGCCACAGTATGGACCATTTTAGAACGACCGTCCGACTCCCCCGTTATCTCAAACGTCGCCTAAGTCGAGGTTCGGCCTCAAAGGAGGCGCCCTTAGGCAGACGTTCCTTTAGTTTCTTCGAGCCCTAGGGCTCAAAATATTTCTTCTGGCAGAGCGTCTTTCCGAAGCTCGCCAAACAGTCCGGTTACGCTGTGGCAACCAATAGGGTTAGCACAGCTAATAGACAGGTCGAAAAAAAAAATTTTTAAACACTCAAAATAGGTATGTGTTGGTAAATATTAATTATTGGTTAAGACCTCCAAGTTTAATGCCAAAAAATATTAACATGCGCAATAACAGTAGTTCTACAAAGTGCTTTCTTTTGAGGGTAGAACTAGAATAGAGTAAATTCAAAAGCTTGGACCAGCAACCGAAACCGAAGTTACCCGTATCACTTTTTTTTTTGGTTTGGCATATTTTTAGAGATATATGACCTCCCTTGCAACATCTTAAGCAAAGAACTCCACGGAATTACTCTTTCTCTTTCCGTTTGTTCTATAATATTCTAATGAGTTGATTACTCGTATGTCTAGTTTTAGGAAAGCGGTGATAGCCTAGTGGTTAGGGCGTCAGCCTCCTAATCAGAGGTCGGCGGTTCGAATCCGGGCACGCACCTCTAACTTTTCGGAGTTATGTGCGTTTAAAAAAAAAAAAAAAATATCACTTGCTTCAACGGTGAAGGAAAACATCGTGAGGAAACCTGCCAATCCGCACATGGCCAGCGTGGTGAACTATGGCCAAACCCTTCTCATATTGAGAGGTGACCCGTGCTCTGTAGTGAGCCGGTAATGGGTTGTTCATGTTCATATCTAGTTTGGTGTGGAAGCAACTCTATGCTCATTGAAAATTTATCTATTTCCGGACCCACTTGCTAGGTCTCACATTGCATGCTAACTTTGAGTTTATTGAAGCTTTATTTCATCATTCTTAACCCATTACGCGTCTCCACTCAGAGAGGGGTTGGGCTGGAGTCCACCACGCCCTAGGTATTGTAGACTCTCAGATTTGCAGGTTTCTACGTTGTTTTCCATCAACGTCACGCAAATTGTATTTAATTTAAAATCGCTTAAAATAAAATAAAAACCCATTTATATTGTAAAAGTTAGAGATGCGTGGCATGGGGATTGGAATTGTTCACCCGAAGGGAGGCCGAGGTCGTTACCACTAGGCTATCACCGCTCCATCAATCCGGCGAGAGGGACATGCTGTGGTGGATTTTATTTCGGGTATACGGTTTTGGGAGTCCCATATAACGTCGTCCTGGGACGAAGGTGGAATAAAGCACCTGCTGATAGCCTATTTTTTTGGACGTGGTGGTTTTCCACCACCAAAAAATTACCAAAAAAAATAGGCTATCACGACTTTTCCTACATACCATACTCCCACCAGACAAATTGTCTGGTGGGAGGCTGCGGCCGTGGCTAGTTACCACCCTATCGACAAAGGCGTGTCGCCAAGCGATTTAGCGTCCCGGCATGATGTCGTGTAGAAACCAATTAGGAGTATGGCTTTACCATACCCCTAACAGGTTAGCCCGCTACCATCTTAGACTGCATCACCACTTACCATCAGGTGAGATTGCCGGGCTTTTACCAAGGGCTAACTTGTAGTGGATAAAAAAAATAAAAAAAAAACATAATTGAGCTTGTTCGTCGAGCATGTATGAGCGTGGGGAGGGAGCTCAAGAAATGAAATAAATGTTATCGTTGTAAATTATTATCGCTGAATATAACACAATGATTTAGTCTAAATTAAACGTTATCTAATAATCTAATAGGAGCTACGAGTACCGGCAACCGATTCTAACCGATGTCCTATATAAGCATCCGATATAGACATATGTCTCTATATTATTACTAATAGGTAATCAAATAGATCGGCGCACTGATAAGCTTTATGGAGTTATCAGTTTATCAGCCACTGTAGATTTTGTGTTAGTTAGGGTATCAATCGCAACCGCTCTTTGAAAGGGACGCCCGCCATGCGAAGTAGCCAAGCGGTAGATGGCGAATCTGGGCCGGAAAATGATGTGTCACTCTCCTCCGACCTAAGCGCTCATCTCCGAAAGAGGAGACCTAAACATATCCTTCATGACCCTGACGATCAGATGACTACTGACAACACACTCGTACCACCAACCACACAATCATACGCTACACACCGTCTTCGCCGGCGAAGACGAGGTCCCCGCTATCTTACATCATCCGGACGTGGGCTCCATCCACGGCCTCGGAGACGTACGGACCACTCACCGTCCAACCCCCCCGTTATCCCAAACGTCGCCTAAACCGAAATTCGGCCTCAAAAGAGGCGCCCTTAGGCAGTCGTTCCCTTAGTTTCTTCGAGCTTTAGGGCTCAAAATTTCTTCTGGCAGAGCTTCTTTCCGAAGCTCGCCAAACAGCCCGGTTACGCTGTGACAACCAATAGGGTTTGTACAGCTAATAGACAGTCCGAAAAAAATGTAGTATTTACATATATGTATACACTGTAATGTATATAATCGGTTGAATTTCTACCACCAGTCCGGATACAGCCGCACCGATCCAGACATTCGGTAACCTTTAGCACGCCGATTCGACCGATATAGTACGCAGGTGTGAGTGGACGACGGCGCGCTCTCCACGCGCGCACAAACGCATCCCGTGGGTGCGACAACGCCACTAATTGTCAAACACGTGTAATTTAGTTCACATAACATTGTCAAACATGTGTATTTCACTTGGCTATATTATCTGTTGACGTTTGATCGCCGGCTAACGAAAGATCTGTGGCCTAACTGTCGACGTGTGATCATTTTATTGAACGAGAAATCTCCGCGTCTACCGATTTTAAATATAAATATATATTTCAAGAACTGATTTTGTTAAGTCGAATATTTTATAATGGGAAGAGCGACAGGTTTTATACTTAACAGAAGGTCTCAGCCTTATCGGATACTGTAATATGTGAAAAAATAAATTTTCATTTCATTTGCCAATCCGCACACCATGGTGGACTGTGGCCAAACCCTTCTCATATTGAGAGGAGACCCGTGCTCTGTAGTGAGCCGGTAATAGGTTGATCATGATAACAGGTTAGCCCACTAATATCTTAGGTTGCATCATCGCCATCAGGAAACAGTTAAAACGAGATGAATTATATGTCCCAGACATATCTGTATATCTATTGTTTAAACACTGACTTTGACCGAGTAAACTTAAAACAGCCAAAATGAGAAGTAAGATTTACTACGGTCGGTCATAAGCATTCATCACGATGATTTAACATGTTACAATATCCACCATAAACCTTTTTTTGCATTAAGTGAATAAGAAACCGCTGCAAATGTCCAATGTTACTTTATATTTAATTCAAATAAAATATGTTTTTACATCAGTAATTTTGTATGGTACCTATTTTTTATCAAAAACATTTAAATACCAACTTCCGATTAGGGTATAATTTCGTATTCGTGGAATAATGTTTTACGATTTAAATTACTTACCGAAATAACATAATATAATAAACACCACTGTGTTTTTCAATGCGAGTCTTTTTCTCTTCTTTATTATGTTAAAAGGAATTTAAGCGAAATTATAATAATAGTTTAGTGAAACGCGAGTGTGGGTTTCAAAATAAAGCCGCACGCGATTCTTCTAAATGTTTAACGTGAGGGTTTTTACCTCGTACCCCTTGAAAGAGGTTCATTTGCACTAGAATATTAATAAGTTTACTTTTTTGTAGTTTATGCCTCTATAGTCTAGTAGTTAGCATGTTTAACGTAAATACCAAGATAGATTGGGTTCGATTATCGGTCGCGCTTAACATTATTAGGTAGTTAATGGATTTTTCCGTTCATTTTTTTTTGAGACTATTAGAGAGAAGTCTTGCTCCAAACTGTGGAATGTAAAAAGTTATTAGAGTAATCCTGATGTGTAAAAATTTCAAGACAATCCAGCGACTACTTAAGGGTATTATAAGACTATTGAGAATGAATAGTAACAAAATATAGCTTATGACTGCGTGTTCTATCAGAAAAAAAAGACGGGTTGCACTCCGGGAGTGCCGGCAGAAGTGAAAACTTGATTATTAACGTTGAGCATGTTTGATATTTTGGAATGGTTAGGGAATAATTTTGCACCAATTGCTTTATCAGTATAAAAGTACTATCATTTATGTGGTAGAATATAATATTCATTTATTGCGCTGTCGTACACAAACATGACAATTTATATTACATTAAAAATTTAACACTTTAAAACTATTACAATTATTTTACATTAAAAAGTTTATCTCTCCGAAAAATCAACTTTCATCCATAATTTCAACGACATTTTTACCATCATCATTACCAGAACTATCCATGGATGCGCGTGGCACGCTGTAACATACACGAACATTCCTGCGCTGCCTAAACGAAACAGTAGGCCCAGGCATACATTTTCGCCGCGCCGTAGAGAGGGGATAGCTGTCTACTCTCCATCCGTCTTACGCTTTTTCGATCAGGTCACGTGTCCTGACGCGAGTTTAAGATTTTATGCCCATTACAGAAAAAGTGCTCAACGCCGCTAAAGAAGTTTTCACTTCAAAAAAAATGTTTATAACAATTACAACCAATTTATCTAATACAGTGAAACTCATTCGGAAATAAAGTAACTATACCAACACTCTGTCTTTGATACTACTAAACTCGTTAATAAAATAAAACACACCGGTGATCTTGACCAAATTAAAACAGGTTTCCGATTGAAGATACCAAAAGATACAAAAAAACCATGTCATATGGCCCGAGAAAAGTTATTGTTTTTCCAAAAAATCGAGAGTGAATCGATATAGTAAGTCGATCTGTATCGATGTCGAGACGGGAACGAGCCGGGCGAGGTCAGCTTTCCCTAATCAGATAGGTGAGGCAACTTTTTCTTGGAAATTTCAATTGAGTTCTTCGAAGCGACGTTATACAAGCCATCGTACGATCGTACCTCGTTCCCATCTTCTGGAAAGAGTCACAGTTCTACAATGTGCATATGGAGCAGACACAGGTTGGCATCTAACCTATTTAGTGGCTGCAATCCGAACTATGGTGCCTTCTAGAGCTATATATTCATTCTTTATGCATTTCACTTATTGTAAACTAGCAGACGCCCGCTACTTCGTCTGCGTTGAGTTAGTGTGTTTGTTTGTCTTTCAATCACGAAGCAATATATTACTAACCCGTGTTACTTGAAATAATTACTAAACTAAAACAAATGGTGGGAGAAGTGGGAGGCGCCCGAGACGTGATGGCACAGGCGGTGGCATGCGCGTGAGCTGCGCTCGATACTGGATAGTACTTGGACATTGCAACATTACTTTATATTTCTAAAATAAAAGACTTTTTTTAAAATAAAAGTAGCCTAAGTTACTCCTTATTACATTAGCTACCTGCCAATAAAAGTACTGTTAAAATCGGTCCAGCCATTTCAGAGATTAGCCGGAACAAACAGACAGACAGACAAAAATTAAAAAAATGTCATTTTGGTGTATATACCGTATACATATTCATGTGCATGTGTAAAAAACGGTTATTTCAATATTACAAACAGACACTCCAATTTTATTTATTAGATAATCTGGAGATGTATCTCAATGTCTTACATAAAAAATAAATTAATAATCATATAGCTAATCTAACGGTTGGCATGTTTAAATGCATATATCTTAGATTTTTTTTTCAAATACAAGTTAGCCCTTGTCGACAATCTCACCTAATGTTAAGTGATGATGCAGTCTAAGATGGTAGCGGGCTAATCTGTTAGGGGTAAGTCCATACTCCTAATTAGTTTCTACGCGACATCGTGCCGTAACGTTAAATCGCTTGGCGACACGTCTTTGTCGGTAACTAGCCACTGCCGAAGTATTCCACCAAACCAGACTCAAGCCAGAATCGAACCCAGGACCTGCAAGTTTATAATGCTCGCTCGCTACGCCACGGAGGTCGTCATTGAGTTTTGTGTGGTTACATTCTCAGTAACCGCCCAAATTGGCGTTGTAAGGTGTGCTCGTTAAAGTCGTCCGACCCTAATATGTCATCTTTATATGCTCACCACCATTGGAACTAACTGTAAACATAACTATGTCCTGAAAATCTCTCTTTCTTAAAGCAGTGCGATATTAATATGATCATAGTCGAAGTCGCTTACTTCACTTACTTAAATATTAACATTTTTATTTTGTTAAAATATTTCTCAACAAACAAACGTACACGTCATGAAGTCACCTTATGGAGAACAATGGGCATCAAGTTTACTTAATTACAAATGGATGTTTTTTGCCTTTTTTGAAAAAGTACTAAAATGTAAATTGCGCGTAAGTAAAAGAGGTCACAGGTAATGCTTGAGTGGCGAAATGGGAAAAATGGCGAGTATCGTTTATGGCTTATTAAAGTGGCTAATGAAAGGCCGATGTTTGTGCCTCGAGTGTGGAGTAGAATTCAGTTGATATAACTGACAATAAAATTCTCCTTAGACTGTCTATGCACTTTCACAATTACAATTCTTCAGAATTCTAATGTTTATATTAAGTAATTTCTGAAATTCCTATATTATCACGATTCGTCAGTTATTGTACATAAATAATTTTAAAATTTATCCATGGCAACTATTTCGTTTCTTTTGTTAAACAAATTACCTTGCTTTACCATAATTTTAATGAAACAATATCGTAAAACTTAAAAGTATCTACAAACTTTTTAATATATACTGTTAACAAAGACTGTTTTTCCACCAGAGATGTACCATATGACCTTCGTAGATCCGCACTAGTGCCCTGAATTCATCGCCAAGGACTGGCTGAACGCGTTCAACTGAGCTGTTTTTGTCCAGAGAAACACATGATTCCTTATCATGTTCTTCAACAGGCACACTGTTTTTTATTATTTTAATTTATTCTCGTCTAAACACTGTACAAAGCTGAACACCTCGACGACCTCCTGGTATTGGAATATATGGCCTTGAAAACGGTCAAAGCTACGAAACTATCGTAACTTCGACCTTGCTCACTTAGTCAGCTGTGCTGTGCTGGTAATCTAGCAATCCGTCACAAAAACTCAGCCTCTACATCATCATCATCATGATCAACCCATTACCGGCTCACTACAGAGCACGGGTCTCTTCTGAATATGAAAAGGGTTTGGCCATAGTCCACCACGCTGGCCATGTGCGGATTGGCAGACTTTACACGCCTTTGAGCACATTGCAGAGAACTGTCAGGCGTGCAGGTTTCCTCGCGATGTTTTCCTTCACCGTTGAAGCAAGTGATATTTTAATTGTTTAAAAACGCACATAACTCCGAAAAGTTAGAGGTGCGTGTCCGGATTCGAACCGCCGACCTCTGGTCAAAACGCCCTAATCAAAGGTGCGTGTAACTCCTCAAAACCTGTCCGCCCGCGACCCATGCTATTAGTTATCAATATTCAGCACGAACATTAAAAGAATATTAATTGATTATGTTGGCTGTAACACTTTCAAATGATAATTTATCGATGCGTCGCCGGACGGAAAGCGATTTTATTAACAAGATATTGTAAGTCGTAATTTTAATTCAAAACAATATGTTAAGTTATGTCGTCTGTTATTATGAATAGCTACACATGTGACACGCTTTGTACAGTTCCAGCAACGATAACGATACAAATGCCTAACCTACATATTACATGTATGTGTTTCGTAAGTCATCATGATCAACCCATTGCTGGCTCACTACAGAGCACGGGTCTCCTCCCAATATGGAAGGGTTTGGCTATAGTCCACCACGCTGGCCATTTGCGGATTGACAGACTTCACACGCCTCTGAGAATATTACGAACTCTCAGGCTTGCAGGTTTCCTCACGACGTTTTCCTTCACCGTTGAAGCAAGTGATATTTTAATTGCTTAAAACGCACATAACTTTGAAAAGATTCGAACCCCCGACCTCTGATTAGGAGGCGGACGCCCTAACCACTAGGCTAACTAGGATTTAGCTAGACTAGGTTTTGTAAGTAAAAGGGCGAAAATAATGACCATTAGACATTGGCGCGTACATAGTTAAATTTATTAATTTTATCAGTTAAATTTAGGAATTTACGATGGATCATTTGTAAACGAAGACTAACGTAGAATAGCTGGATATTAAACCAACTCAAACAAAAATATTACAGACAGATAATGGTGCCTATTAAAATCTCAAGACTAATTTAAATTGACAAGTCTTAAATTAAAGCTCTCCATTTTGCATTTTTGCATTCTATCCTTTGGAAAATGATAACTCTATTTTAAGACATGTCAATTTAGTTCGGCTTAAGGATTCAAGGAGTAATTAACGTTCAGAAAATAGTCGTCCTTTATTTAGGAACAGTTAACAAAGAGCATCGGACGGGCATGGAGGAAAATATAAGAATTTGTTTTCTTTACGTACCTAAGTAGATAATTTTCGATAAAATCATTTAAATGTTTTATAAAGGGGACAAAATCCCGTTTGTTTTTATATATACATCGCGGGTTAACGAGCAGGCGGGTAATCTGAGGAGCCATCAATGCATTGCCAGTAGAACCCAACCTCGCTTACTACGCGGTATCTCATACCGGAACGCTGAATCGCTTGGAGGCAGATAAGTCTTTAACTGTAAGCCATTCATCCAACTTCCTCTCTCAAAAGTTTCTAAAATAAATTAGAAATCAATTAGAGCTCTAAGGGTTTAATATAGCTGCTTCACCTCTAAAATCGTATTTTAGAATTCATCACCATTCTTAATTTTCCACCAGGATAGATTTCAGTTACGAGCTAATTTGTAGTTATAAAACTTTAACAGTATGCCTAACTACCAAATTATTTCATAGGTAGTTATAAACCATAATAATATATGAAAGAGACCTTCTAATCTCTGTAAAGTAGGTACATAACAGACGTACAATCCAGTTTCACACATTGAAAAGGTGAAACGTCACAACATCATTTATTACGTACAAACAGATAAATCGTCGCTTATGTATTATATTATTAAAGTTAAGCACACAAAACATGTTTGGCCGAACGTCATATTTAAAAGTAATAAATATTAAGAACAATTCCGAAGGACCGGTGCGACGAGACAAAGAGATCATCCCTCTATAGAAATAACGCGATAGGACGCTGTGTTTGATGTACACGAGGATATCTCTGGGGTGTGCATCCAGCCATAGTGGTGCAGCGAAGCGTCGCTATAGCTAATTATATAAGGCAAGTTAGAAAGGGTGGACCGGGAAACACCCATAAAAGGTATCACTCACAGATAATTCATTTAGACATATGATGTAAATTTCCGTTTTCCGTTCATATTATACATATTACCTAAAAAAATAACTATCCTAATTGTAATGACTTGAACTCAGATTTACAGGCGTGCGTGTGGGCTTTTAGCAATTTTTTGTTAAAATATTAAAGACGCTAACTTTTTTTCTCTTGCTCTAGTCATTTGTAACCTAAAATATAAGCACTTTTATTTTATAACAACTTTGTTCAGTCATTGTTTTATTAGTAATAATCTTTTACAATTAAAAAATAAACCCAAAGATAGAAACCGTACTTCCAAGGGTATGAACTAGATAGTACGATCATGTTGATCAGAGAAGCTTATTAAATAATTCTCAACGAGTTTGTTATATAAAAGAGCAAAAGCCACCAAAAAGGGGATGCCTGATTTCCCAATTCAATTAAAAAAGGGAATTTATAAACTACAGTCACCGCACGTGCACCGAGATAAGTTACGATACAATATAAAGAATAAACTATTACTTAGTTTACAGTCCGTTTTATGAGCTACATGACCTGTTTGTTACTTTGCCCAGAAATATTTTTATTCTTTGTTTTATTTGATGATGAATTTTAAATGAGACTTTCTAAGACAAAATATTGAGTACCTTACTAATTGGCTATTTATTAAGTGTCATTAATTTTGGGATAACATAAAAATGAGATTGTTAACGTCACAAACAGTTGCATAATCTGAAAGTTATAGCGAACAACCCAGTGGTTGCGTAACATTTCTGTGGACAACTGTCCTAACCTATTGTAATTTCTACCCCTATTTTGAGGCAGTTTTATTCAATTATAGCTCCTATTATTGGGACATTAAGAATTAGATAAACAGGGGTGGATTAGAAGTCAGCCATGAATTTTATAATACAGTAGTTATTTGGTTTGGTGCGTGATAAAGGGGAGGACTGACAATGGGGAATTTATCAATCATTCCAAATTAATTACATTATAATTTGTATCCGTTGACTTTTAGTGTGACTTCGACTTTATAGATATTTACTTTCATTTTTTCGTATAGGTTTCGTCAATCTTGGATCAATGAAGTAACCGAACTGAAAAATCATAGTTACTAACTTCGACGAAATACGTGTTTAGAAGAGTGAGAAAAAATTGGGTTCACCACATTTTTTTATAGAAAACTGTGCGAATTGCGTTGCAATGCTGCAATGCAGAATTGTTTTTTATCTAATGATTTTTAAAGGACTCACGCGTGAATAACTTAAAAATTTCGTCGTAAATCGAAAGTTGTAGTCTTTATTTATGTTAGACAATTTAAGTTATACTACTTCTGTTGTAAACCCATATGTATGTCTTGAATAAATCAACTTTTTTCTTTTTTTTCTTTTCTTTTTTTATGTTATAGTTATATAACGACTTCTCGAAGATACAGCTCTTTAATGAACTATTAAAATTACTTACGCGGGGTGCGTTTCTAAATGTTGGTGGTTTTGGGTTGTATGTTAGGACTCATTTTCCTCTAAAGTTTTTGAGGTTTCATCTGTACACGTTTTATTATATGCTGTTATTGTTGTGGATATTTTATTTTGTGTAAAACTAATGTTAGTTTAATCTGTTCATGGTTTTCAGGTAAAAAAGAACGACTTTTTAATAGATAGACATAGATTTTTAGATATATGCATCCACTTAGATTTGCTTACCACAATGAAAGAATAGTATTTTTTGCTTGCACGATTTGTTTGACAAAGTAAAAATATATATAACTTTGCGCTCATCTGTTTTTTTAGTTTTGGTTATAGACTAAAACCTACGGTTATAGACTTTTGAAGAACGTCATATATTATAAGTACGGTGAAAAAATAAAACCTGTATTTAGTGAGCAAAACTACCAGATAGAGCTTATAGTTCCAAAGGTTATCACTGTAGTTAATGTTTCGGAATTGTACAAGGAATTGGATCAGGCTTACAAATATAAGTTATGAATTTTAACGCACACGCATATTTTACATACAGTAATATACTGTATATTTTACGATACATACAAAATGCTATTGTCATGATAACTCCACCGATACGTATGCGATTATAAAACAACTTATGTTTTTTTTTTTTTTATACACTCGACAGCAATCTCACTTGATGTTAAGTGATGATGCAGTCTAAGATGGTAGCGGGCTAACCTTCTAGGGGTATGGTAAACCCACACTCCTACTTAGTTTCTACGCGACATCGTGCCGGAACGCTAAATCGCTTTGCGACACGTCTTTGTCGGTAGTGTGGTAACTAGCCACGGCCGAAGCCTCCCACCAGACCAGACTCGAGCCGGGAATCGAACCCAGGACCTCCAATTTTTATAATGCGACAGCGCACGCACTGCGCCACGGAGGTCGTCAAAAGGTTATGTCACATTTTATCTATGAAACCTACTTTGCCTGAGTTATAATTAACCTAAAAATGGTTATAAACTTACTTAATTGAACCAGTCCTACAGGTGAGAAAGGACCTCCATATCTCTGTCATATTATTATCAACACCTAAAATCCAAACGTTAAGTGTTATTTTTTGTCAAACTTCACCAAAACGGAAACGCTAGAGATAGGCTAAAATATTGGTGGACGAATTTTTTTATCTATAAGAAGAAGGCGAATTATAAAATTGTATCATTTTTTTAAATATAATAACGTCATAATTCATTTTGTGCTAACACATTTCCGGTATTACTTTTAACTAGTAGCGTACACAAATGTTACATTAAATTAACACGGATGTTCTTCCCTATAAAACTAAAAAAAACTGTTTTTTTTATACTTTTGGTAATCTGTTAAAAATTTAATACGTATTACTTACAGTCATCATTAACATTAGCATGTTAAGATCGCGCTGTTTTAATAAAAGACCTCCGTGGCGCAGCGCGCTCTCTGTCGCATTATAAAGTTGGAGGTCCTGGGTTCGATTCCTGACTCGAGTCTGGAGGGAGGCTTCAGCCGTGGCTAGTTACCACCCTACCGACATAGACGTGTCGCCAAGCGATTTAGCGTTCCGGCACGATGTCGCGTAGAAACCGAACATATCACAGAAGCTGTGATAGCCTAGTAGAAGCTGTGATAGCCTAGTGGTAAGGGCGTCAGCCTCCTAATCAGAGGTCGGCGGTTCGAATCCGGGCACGCACCTCTAACTTTTCGGAGTTAGGTGCGTTTTTAAAAACAATTAAAATATCACTAGCTTCAACGGTGAAGGAAAATATCGTGAGGAAACCTGCACGCCTGAGAGTTCTCCATAATGTTCTCAAAGGCGTGTGAAGTCTGCCAATCCGCACATGGCCAGCGTGGTGGACTGTGGCCAAACCCTTCTCATATTGAGAGGAGACCCGTGCTCTGTAATGAGCCGGCAATGGGTTGATCATGATGATGATGCGGCCTTAACGTTTGTAAACAACTCTCCCTGTTACATCCAATTTTCCTCTGAAGGTTTGTTTGAAAAAACCAATGTCTTTAAATTGTTTTGCAGATCGGATCGGATGCAATAATCCTAACTCATAATTAAGCCAGATGCATATTAATTAATTATGAGGCTGATGTTTCTCGCGGTGCGTTAGCGGGTTTCGGTGCAGAGCATAAACGCGAGGCGCGTACGTCGGCGCGACGCGGCCGGTATCGCGGCGGGGTTCGATTTATGCCGATTTATATGAGCTTGTCCGTTCTGTTAATGTGAAAATTAAATCAGAACATTTTTTACATTACACGTACACTGCCATCCCCACCAGCAATGAATTCTGTAGTCTGGACTGTTCGCACCGCACTCAAATTCGTACAGTACTCGGTACGCTAAACACTATGTATGAACGTCATTACTAGGTTGAATGGATTGTTTTAAAATTGGTATTTAGTGTTGAACCTCTCTCAAAAATGTGACATATTTTTATTCGCTTGCCGAACGCGACTCACGGTAGCACGAGTAGACATCGTCACGTAAGGAAAAGCCGTTATGCGAGTCTTTTGATTCTTATCGCCTAATGCTGGCCGCAACATACAAACATGATCAACCCATTACCGGCCCACTACAGAGCACGGGTCTCCTCTCATTATGAGAAGGCTTTGGCCATAGTCCACCACGCTGGCCATGTGCGGATTGGCAGAATTCACACGCCTTTGAGAACATTATGGAGAACTCTCAGGCGTGCGGGTTTCCTCACGATGTTTTCCTTCACCGATAAAGCAAGTGATATTTTAAAAATTAAAAATTGGTATTATTGTTAATTAACTGACAATTTATATTTTAGGCTTATTGATAAATATAACTATAGATTTTAATCAAAGAATGTCTTAGTTTAAGTATCACTATTTCAAAATTTTAGATTATTATTGAGTTAGCCTGTAAGTGGGTATGCATTCTAGTCCTAAGTTTATATACATAAGTCGGCTTCCTATTAAATGAAATTGAACATATACAGTACTATTTGACCCTTTGGAACATCACTGCCGGCTCACTACAGAGCACGGGTCTCCTCTCAATATGAGAAGGGGTTACTCCACTACGCTGGCCATGTGCGAATTCATACGCTGGCCATGGACTCCGCACGCCTTTAAGAAAATTATGGAGAACTTTCAGGCGTGCAGGTTTCCTCACTATGTTTTCCATCACCGTTGAAGCAAGTGATATCAAACTTGCTTTAAAACGCACATAACTCCAAAATAGATTAGGAGGCAGACGTTCTCAGCACTAGGCTAACACAGATTTTTTTTTTAACAATTTTGATACTGGACCAGAATCTGCCGGCAAAAGTGAATTTTTGGACATCACAAAATTCCGAATTGTACCTAAGCTAATACTAGTTTAACCTGCGATTATTCACATACTCGTAATGGTACCGGTACATAATTCCGTCAACGAGCGCACGCACCTAAAACTCGATTTTACGTTTATATACACCCGTCGAGGTTGACGGGTCCCATTGCGATCTCGCACCGTTTTTATTTAAATACCAATTAAGTGAAAGAATGACCACTAAAGCTGCACGTTTTATGTGGTACACTTTCTGCCGTAGTTTAATTTAAACTCTAACACTCGTATTTTGGCTTTCGTTAGCGAAATTTTCGCCATTTATTACGATTTTATGACTCGTATACTTATTTCATGCAATTTTAAATTTAATATGTCGACTTTTTTTTCGGACTGACTATTAGCTGTACTAACCCTATTGGTTGCAACAGCGTAACCGGGCTGTTCGGCGAGCTTCGGAAAGAAGCTCTGCCAGAAGAAATTTTGAGTCCTAGGGCTCGAAGAAACTAAGGGTACGTCTGCCTAAGGGCGCCTCCTGTGAGGCCGAACCTCGGCGTAGGCGACGTTTGGGATAACGGGGGACGTGGATGGAGCCCACGTCCGGATGACGTAAGATAGCGGGGACCTCGTCTTCGCCGGCGAAGTTTATGTCAACTGTTTTTTTTTTAATCAAATGGCACGGTGTTGATGCGATCAATAAACCTAAACCTGTTATTTGAATAAAATATGTGTGTAATTAATGTATAGTGTATACAAGCTGTGATAGCCTAGTGGTCAGGACATCAGCCTCCAAATCAGAGGTCGGAGGTTCGAATCCGGGCACGCAGCTATAACTTTTCGAAGTAATGTGCGTTTTTATGCAATTAAATATCACTGCTTCAACGGTGAAGGAAAACATCGTGAGGAAACCTGCATGCCTGAGAGTTCTCCATAATGTTCTCAAAGGCGTGTGAAGTCTGCAAATTCGCACATGGCCAGCGTGGTGGACTATGGCCAAACCCTTCTCATACTGAGAGGAGGCCCGTGCTCTGTTGTCAGTCGAGAATGAGTTGATCATGATGTATGTATGTTGCGGCCAGCGTTTGGCGATAATAATCGAAAGACTCGCATAACGGTTTTTCCTTACGTGACGATTTACCGTGCTTCCGCGAGTCGCGTTCAGAAAGCTTGGTTCCAATAAAAATGTGACAGGAAGGTTCAATACTAAATTATTCAAATCCTTATTCGGTACCTACCCATTACGTTAAACTAAAATTGCCTAGTGAGGATGCGGCAGTCACTTCATTCGGTCTGTCAGATCGGGTTGGGTTTAGGGTTTCGGCGAGTTTATTATTAATATATTAGACGGCCGAGTCGAGTTTATTTGTCGACAGATAAAAGTTTATTAAATTTCCGCAGTGTGTTAATAATGTTACTTTTATCGGCGCGACTCCATTTGGGGGGGTATATTAAAATAGTGAATTACGTTAATAAAGATAATAATATGGAATTGCCGGTCGGCGGGCCGCGTGCGTGCCAAGCGCGATCTACTTTCGCTATCTGGCAGATAAGAGGTCGGAGGAGGGACTGGACTCCCTTCGAAGGGGATTATCCTCATTATTTCTTATTTCGGCTGCTACGCAATGTCGTTACATTGTGAGCGGTCAGTCGTCTTTCTGTCTACGTCTAAATGCGTTTAAGCCCCACTAATAAAAGCGCACTCACACTCAATTACGGCTTTTATCAATTTTTCAACGCCCTCCTTAAGTATCTGTGGAGATGATGGTGTGCACGTTTCTTTTTATTACGTCTCCGTCACATAGTGGTAACTACTTACGTTAATAGGCACGAGTGTATCTCTTGATTTGCGACCGAGGTTCGATCACAGAATGAACACTATCTAGTGTTTGATAAAAAACGGATTTAGTTGAATATCAACCGGCTAAGTTTGTTGTGGGCTTCTTCTTAGACCGGGGCGCGTTTGGAACCCTCATAGCTTAGGTTTTAAGTTTACGAATATAATTATCACCATGAAATAACTACTATGTAAATTATTGACGCGTCAAAAGTGCCTTTTTAATGACTATTTGAATAAAGATTATTTTGAATTTATCTACAGCTGAATTCGTGACGTTAATATCATAAGCTAACCGATAAATGAATTAAATGTTATGTGATTTCTTATTCGACGTATGTTTCAAGATTACTGTCAAATCTTATTGTTAAATCAAAATTTTTATATTTACATATATAGGTATGTTGTAAGTAAATATTAAAAAAAACCATGAGTGGTTCTTTAAACGGGTCGCGGGTTCCACCTATATATACAAATGTCAACAAAAACTAAAACTAAAAAACTAAATTTTGATGTTTTTTGATTTTGCATATTAGCGATAAGGCCGCCTATTGCATCTCTTTTCTTTTCTGTTTGTGTGGGTTTTTCATTTTCATTTGACACTTAGTGGTCGTTCCGGGGTGCGGGTCACCAGGCATGACCTTCATACCCTGGTCCACGATTAATTGTACTTTCATATAGCTCGCTGTGTCTACAGCAGAGGGGCTCAGGCTCGCCATCTTGACTTGGAATAAGTTGTTTTAACTTATTCAAGTAACCCTGCGTTATAGCGCGAGCATGCGCGAGCGACATCTCGGTACAGCCCGGAGGTCTTGGAACTTTTTATCTACCGACCACTAGATGACGCTAGGTGTCCATTATCTCGCGCTCGAGTTTAGTTTGGAAACTTAAAAGATCCATGATTAAACAAGAATCGACATATTTAAACGATACAAGAATAGGCTTCGAAATTACTAGAACTAGTTTGAAAAGTTTATGTATTAACAATATCTTAGGAATCTTTGCCCTTTCCTGCATGTTTATTAGGATACTAGATGTAGTTTAGAGAATCATGCAGAATTAAAATGCAGTACGGAGAATAATCGTTAGTTAAGGCGGGTGAAACCGTGGGGATCAGCTAGTTATTTATATAGAGATTGACATAAAATGTAAAATACTGTCCGTACAAAAATTTGAGTGTGTAACAACGATATCTTCAATCTGTATAAAAAGGGGTAAAAAGTAATTTTACTACTTCGCGAATGACCATAAAAACTTCGGTAGATACCTACTTAATAATGAAAAGACCTTGATTTTAGCCCATAATTAGCACATCGCTGTATAAAATAAAACCTGAATGCGGTCATAAAACGTTCACTTAGTAAGTGTACCTGGCCAAAAAATTTGTTTTTTTCCCCCGATTTGATTACAAACTTTTTAAGTACTGTTGTAAGATAATTAAGAGGTCTATTGCAGACTAGTACAATCAGGGCATATCTATCATCGCTTAAAGAAGTTTAGTTCAACATTCCATGAAGTCCATGATGTATTTCCTACGTCATAGCAAGACACTTATTTTCTACTAGTATAAGTAATGAGGTGGTATTCGATGGCGGTCATAGTGGATTGTTTGTACGTTGTAAATAGGAACAAAAGGTGATACATATTTTAGATCGACGTAAAAAAAAAACAAAAGTCTGTTACCGATAAAATATTTGCTTCTATAGCAGGCGCTTTCATGTCTTATAAATCACTTGCTAGACAATTTTCTTGTCTTGTCGCGTTTTATTTTTAAAACGCTGGCGTAATTACAGCGCGAGTTTGCATAAATGGGATAATTAATAGGCCACACTTAATTAGGCACTGAGCACATGGTATTTACAGTACTACATGGGACAAAGGTGCCGCCACCTACCCACTGTTATGTCCGAGCTAGATTAGGCCGCGACGTGATTTGCGACATCTATTTCTTCATACAATTTTTCATATAAACCACCCAATCAACGGCAACTGGGAGTGTTCTATAATGACCTTATAATAACAGTTAGTTAATATAAAATTCCTATGAAACATAAAACATATTGTTCGAACTATATAGAAAATTGATATACATATTTTGGATCTCGCAAACATTTTACGTACATTTTGCTTTATGAACTAGGGTCAAGGGGATCTGAGTCATTGAATGTCAATACAAGATTAAAAAAACAAAACATTGCCTAGTTTGCCGCAAGTGTACGAGCTTTATGTGATTTTGTGATGCGAAAAATTTCCATATTTGTCTATGAGAGTTTTTCTAAACAAATTTGACAAATAAAAAAAAAAAAAATGTTTTCTAAGAGTGTTTTTGGAAGTACATTTTGTATTTCCAAATTCTTACGAGCAGTAACTAAATGTCCTTGGGTACAGCAAGTTGTTTTAAAAGAAAATAACCAAGAGTTTGTTTCTGAACACACGTACTTACCCGCTTTGAATTTATTTGTATGTATTGCTTTAATTATATTTATTAGTGTGGCCAAACTAACAACAGTTGCTTCAATTTGCTATTCCGGTCGCACTCATAGCCGCGGCCTTATGTGGCATTAGCCTTTGTCGTCTCAACCGTTATAAGGGGGTTTCAAACTCGCCCGCTTTTATCTTGCGTCTTACTCTGACACGTCATCAAAATGAAAAACACCTACCACCTCAGTACCTATACCAAGACAAGAGTCTGTAGTATTAATATGACGTCAAAAATGCAGCAAGGACATCAAAAAGGCAAATAAACAATAAACAGCAAGTATAATTTGCTATATTCCGCCGACAACCGGGAGATTAGTATAATATAACACCACACAAAATACTCCACCAGAACCTCTACGCACGTTTCGACCCGACACCGGATCATCCTCAGGAGATGTTGACTTCACAAGCGCGAAAAGCAAAGTCGACTTTGACTCCCGGTTGTCGGCGGAATATAGCAAATTATACTTGCTGTTTATTGTTTATCATGGACTTCCGCAAAGTAACGCCTGCTTCTATTCATTATTTAAAAAGGCAAATGTAGAGATACTTTTCCATTTGTGTTCATGGTCTTGTGTAGATCACCCGCCACTTTCAGATGTCATCAGTCAAAGTTTTGAGGTTAGGTTACTATAACGACACCTTGGATGCCAGAGCTCTGACGTCGTTCCAAGCTATGTTATTTAATTTTCTCTTTAAGTTACAACGCATCTCTACGTTATCCACTGATTCATAGGAGACCATGTTATTCATATCGATTGTTTTCAGAAGAAATCAAATTACCGTTGACTTTCTCCAATAGACATATACAATATTGTGCGAGGATATAAAGCCTCAGTTCTAAATACATACGCTATTACTAGAGTCTACGAATATGTCTGTGGAACTTGGGAGTTAGACACGATGTTTTAAATGAGCTTGGACGTCATTGCTCTGAAAATTTGAAGCTCTTATATACAGAGTTCCTGTTAATGTAAATTGGAGTTCAGACATGGTTTTCTTATAACAAGACAAATGACACGTTATTCTTTGTATTTTTATTAATATGTAAATGCTTGCTATAAAGTCCATCTTTCTCTTTTCTTTTTCAACAGCACACGTAAAATTATTTTGAATATTCAACATACTTTAACGCATTGTTCATAAGTTTTTACTTCGTAATTATTATTCAAATAATATAGGTTTACTTCTATGGACGAATTCTGCATGGCTAATTAAATATAGAGCTATAAATTAAACATAGAGTATAGTCAAAAGCTATAAATGTCCAAATCGTATTTACTACCGTCTAGGTAACGTCAAATTGTAACAAACAGATATAATCATAGAACTCTTCTGTGAGTGACAATAAAATCAAAAGCATTATTGTTTTAATTCCTTACAGATGGTGAAAGCTCAGCCTCCACATGGAGTTATTAATCTATAATTAGTTATTTATAACAGATTCATGTACACCAGAGCTTCCATTCTCGAGCATTAGTTCCGTGACGTTATCTCACACTGATTAATACAATAAGTACCTCGTCTAAATTTACAAATCGCAAATGAACGTGACAACCTATAAATATGTTCATAAAAATAATAACGGAATAATTATTATCATTAACTTCTCGAAAGTTATTGCCGACTTTTTTGGTACAGCATAGTTATTACTAGTGTTTAAATTCCTAATCATGATCAACCCATTACCGGCTCACTACAGAGCACGGGTCTCCTCTCAATATGAGAAGGGTTTAGCCATAGTTCATCACGCTGGCCATGTGCGGATTGGCAGACTTCACACGCCTTTGAGAACATTATGGAGAACTCTCAGACGTGCAGATTTCCTCACGATGTTTTCCTTCACCGTTGAAGCAAGTGATATGTAAATTATTTAAAAAAGCACATAACTCCGAAAAGTTAGAGGTGCGATTCCGGATTCGAACCGCCGACCTCTGATTAAGAGGCTGACGCCCTAACCACTAGGCTATCACCGCTTCACTAACCTATTAGGAGTAAGGTAATCCCACGCTCCTAATTGCCAGATTTCTATGTGACACCGTGCCGGAACGCTAAATCGCTTGGCACGACTTTGTCGGTAGTGTGGTAACTACGGCCACGGCCGAAGCCTCCCACCAGACCAGACTCAAGCCGGGAATCGAACCCAGGACCTCCAACTTTAAAATGCGCCAGCGTGCGCACTACGCCATGGAGGTCAATTCTATGTAATATAGTCATAATTTGGATCACTCAGAACATTTAACTCGCGCATGAAAACCCAAACACCTACCGAGAGCATTCGCGCACGGTCACTGATAGTGTGTTTATATTATGACATTACGAATAAATTAATTAAATAACACAAAGGAATCACTAGCACACGATTGTGTTGTCCAGTTGTTAAGGCCGGCGTCCCGCTGAGCGGTCGACACGCTCGTCTGCCCAAATATATTGTTATGATAAACTTAGTTTATAACATAGTGGACTAAATGCGATTGTTTTGGTAAATTTTGATGGACTCTTACTAATTGGCAAAGAAATATGGCAGCGATGGGTGTTTTACGAAACGAAAATTCATTAAATTTGTATCACGTGTTGAAATGAAAGCGTTAGAAAAACTAATATTATTTAAGAATTAATTAAAAGTCGGATTATAGAAGGAGATCAAATTGAATTGCATGATTCCTTTATGTTATTAAATATAACGATAGGTATGTGAGACTATAGTTCAAGCTACTCGAAATGATAGGTAGAGTGTATGACTAGAGATCGTAACTCGCGCAAAATTCATTTTCTGACGTCCAATTTGATAGCTGTTCATGCAAAAATATGGTGCCTTCAATGCTATGGAAACTTAAGTTTGTAAGGGAGTCGAATCAACGATCGGTACTGGCACGTTGGCACCTATGAAGAATATGAATCTGCATCTATAAGCAATTTGATCTAAATCTTAATTGCAATTATGTTTATATAATATTTAGTTCATTTAAAATTTAAAGAACTGAAGTCAAGTCCTTGGAAAGAGTCCTATATTGGACATCTATCAGTTAAAACTAAGACGAGAACATTTCTTCGTCAATACTCGAACCATGGACCTTTCAGATCAGATTATGATAAAGCTTCTGAAATTACCCTAAATCCAGAATTTAATAATTAAATGTCACTGTGTCTCTTGAGATGTTATTACCAACCCATGACAAAACCCCTTATTAACTATTGCCACAGTTTTAAAATAAACTTTATTAACATATACCTATATCCATTAAATTTTTTTCAATGTCTGGTACTCTAAGAAATAAGAATTGGTAAGTAAATAATGTACGTTTCCATCAATAAAAAAAACCTACAAAGTTGAACATGAGCGATGTCCACGGTCAGGTTGTTGGACGGTCCGGGTTCAGAGAAAACTAATAAGTAATAACATCTTGTTGAACATAGTTAGGCGTTCGCCAGTTTCTCTAGTATGTATTTCAACTCCACCATACAAGTATGTACCTAGTCATTACGAAAGATTTAACAAAACTTTCAAAATGGTACAAAATAACTTCGTCCATGCTATTTCAATAATGAATAATTTTGCTAGAACATTTTCTAATACAAATTCTTAACATGAACATTTTTTTTAATGCTGCAAATTACTTTATTGCGTACTTTAAGACGTCAAGGTGTGAAATGTTAAATATCAATGAGCGAGATTAAACGTCGGATTCTCGCGATGGTCAACTTCGTAAAGTAAAAAATATAAAGTATATTGTATAGGTCAAAATAGTACACGACTAACAATAACTTTACAAAAAAAAATACTTGAAACCTTTTTAAAAACTTACATGAATTTATTACCACGAACTTAAAACCCAATCTGGTTTGATCTTTTAATATAGGTACCTACCTAAGTAATAATAAAACTTTATACCTATAGTAATAGAAATAGAAGTTAAAATAGGAGATAGACAATAATAGAATTATGCTGTAAAGTAAATACCTAAGTAAAGTTTACAATCGCAATGTGTTCACAATACCATACTATAAAATAGTCATCATATTATAAATATAAGTTGAAAGAAAACCCTTTGCCCATTATTGTCATTCGTTACAAGTTATTTAGTGTGTGAAATTGTTACCGTGTGTCGTACTAATAAAAGCATATTTTCATCATGAACTCAAAGTTTAAAATGGCGTTAATAAATGTAGGCAATAAAAATCTCAACAAACATGTTATTTATTATTCGAATGAGACTAAAATTATAAATAATCTGCTTAGGACTCACAGAAATGTAAAGACTGTTTATTAACGGTTTTATAGAAGTTATAACTGAAGTGTTTAAAATAAACGGGGATTATCATTTTTTGTTGAACATATTGTAGAACGTTTGGAGTACGTGGGAATTCAGTTATCGAATAAGCCTTAAGAATTGTCTATAAAAATACCCAAAGCCATTTAAATTTCTGTTTCAAATAAGTGTTAGGAAAGAAAGTAATGTCAAAAAAAGAATGTTATATATGAATGTGGAAGGGCAAAGGAGTAGAGGGGGTGCAAAGAAGAGATGAATGGATTGTGTAAAAGAGGATATTCGGGTTAAAGGTGTGGGTAGTGAGGTGACGGCTGATAGAAGAAGACGTGTTGTGCCGACTCCACATAATGTGGGATAAGGGCAAGGAAAAGAAGAAGATAAATATCAGATTTTTTTAAATTATATATGGACTTATAAAACAGTCACTAATACTTAGGGAATCAATTGGAAATGAAATTAATGAAATAGTTACAATAATTATTTACATTCGAACTCGCATCTTTAATAACATTAGTTAGTTGATCTGAAATTATTAACTATTTAGTCGTAACTAACTAAACGCAACCGATTTATCGCGTACCTAAGAGGTTGCTTCTACATACTTATGGTAAACTAAATATAAAGCTTGGTTGATACTTTTAAATTGATTGTCACTTCTAGAAAAACCTACATTTATAAAAAAATATATATTTCATTCAAATTTTGCCCTATATTTTGTCCTGTGTGAAATTACTTTGCTTACGTCAATTTATTTATTTATTTATTTATTAATTCATAATGGATTTTTTATAATTAAGAGTGTAATATTGAATATCTGTTATTGAAATATAGGCAATTATATAAAGTTCATCTTATTATTATATAAGCCAAATCTGCATAGAACGACTGACAACTAATAGGTAGGTTAGGTTAATCAATAAACAATTTAAGATCAAAAATTAATTGTAAGGATATTTTTCAAATACACAACTTTTTTATGTATATAACGAAATCACTATTCGTTTTTCTGTTTTCCAAAGTTATATGTGAATCCATTTATAGTAACTAGCATAGCAAGCACTTCGGAAATCTCAAGTGACTCGACCACTGGTTTGGAAGCTTCCACCGGGAAGAAGCCGGCGAAAAAGTCATTAATTGCTCATTTCCAAGAACATTCTGTAACACGCTTCCCTAACGATATATTTCCTACATCATCATCATCATGATCAACTCACTACCGGCTCACTACAGAGCACGGGTCTCCTCTCAATATGAGAAGGGTTTGGCCATAGTCCACCAAGCTGGCCATGTGCGGATTGGCAGATTTCACAAGCCTTTGAGAACATTGGAGAACTCTCAGGCGTGCAGGTTTCCTAACGATGTTTTCCCTTACGGTTGAAGCAAGTGATATTTTAATTTTTAAAAACGCAGATAACTCCGAAAAGTTAGAGGTGCGTGCCCGGATTCGAACCGCCGACCTCTGATTAGGAGGCTGACGCCCTAACCACTAGGCTAGCACCGCTATGTCCTACATTGCTTTCCAATAGTCTATCCAATTGGGTACATAAGACGAACCATCACGTGTGACTTGAAATTTTCATGCTTTAGTCCGTTTGTTTGTTATATATAATCGCCTCACGCAATGCCGATATGGATATTTAATTAGCGTAGCTATGGCTTTGTGGAGCTTGGAAGTTGAACGATTGGCGTGGTGGAGTACCAAATAATACTTTCGATATAATAGTGTTCAGCTAAATAACGAAGTTTTACCGGATATATTTAGGAAAGAAGAAAATTGGTTACCTCCAAAATAACTATCAAAGAGTTAGGAAATTTATGCAATAAATTAACGAACAGAATAAAATACAGATAGAATTCTGTGAAATAAACAATTTCCGCGCGTATTTCGCTTAGACTGCAAAATTGCTCTTTGGAAGTGATATTTTGTTTTAATCGTTTAAATATGTGAGCGGAAATGTAGTAAAAATTAGGGAAAATCCAATACAGCAGTTGGAAAACCTAAGGGTAACATTATGTGCGAATTGCCGCTTCGGTTTTCTGTCAACAGATGGCGCTCGTTGAATACTTTGAAGTTTAGTAGGACTATATATCTATGAAACAGTTATCTATTATATAGATACAGGAACACTGAAATTGTATGTATATTCTCACCGTCCGACCCCCCCTTTATCCTAAACGTCGCCTAAGCCGAGGTTCGGCCTTAAAGAAGGCGCCCTTAGACAGACGTTCCCTTAGTTTCTTCGAGTCCTAGGGCTCAAAATTTCTTCTGACAGCCTCTTACCGAAGCACGCCAAACAGCCCGCTTACGCTGTGGCAACCAATAGGGTTAGCACAGCTTTTAACAGTCCGAAAGAAAAAGTAAGTAGATATTTAAGTATGTTTAGGTTAAAATGTTGTTAAAATTACAGCTATGTAAAGATTGAACGTGTAACGTGAACGTACGTACATAGGTACCTATTTAATTACATTTGTAGGCGGTTAATCTAATTAGGTTCCGATTGCGTACGCCTCGCCTCCGCTCAATATAAGTACAGTACTCAACCTATCTGAATAGTGTGCAAGTCAACTACTAGTACACGGAATGTTTACAGTTTAATACAACCAGGGAAATCTGTGCAGTATTTTCTATATCATATTACGATATTAAGGATTATATAAACGATAAAAAAGCTTGGGTGTGAATTGCTCTATCTCCATAGGTACTATAGTTTATTAATCATTTTATTCATTATGTGAGATGGTGATAACGAAAAAAAAGAAAAACCCCGGCTAAGTTTGTTGCGGGCTTCTTCTTAGATCGGGGCGCGTTTAGAACCCTCATAGCTTTAGTTTTAAGTTTACGAATATAGTTATCACCCTGAAATAACTACTATGTAAATTATTGACGCGCCAAAAGCGCCTTTTTAAGGACTATTTGAATAAAGATTATTTTGAATTTGAAAATTTGAATTTTATAATTTCTTCCTTTGGCTGAGATAACGGAGCGTCACGTGTCATCTATTCTAGTTTTTTTTTCAGACTGTCTATTAGCTGTGCTAACCCTATTGGTTGTCACAGCGTAACCGGGCTGTTTGGCGAGCCTCGGAAAGAAGTTCTGCCAAAAGAAATTTTGAGCCCTAGGACTCGAAGAATCTAAGGGAACGCCTCCTGTGAGGCCGAACCTCGGCTTAGGCGTCGTTTGGGATAACGGGGGAGTCGGACGGTGTTTGAGATAACGGGGGTTATTCTAGTATATACCTACCTATCTATAAAGGTTTGAAAATATGAATGAATGAATGAATGTCACTTTCATAGTACACGATAATAAAAAATGCAAATTCAATAAAGCGGTTAGACAGTACCTACAATTTGTCGGCATTATCGTTAAATAGCGATTTTTGATTTTGATTTTGCTCATACAATGAAAAGTGTATTGGATCTAGTTAATGTTTTAACTGCATTATGTATCATGGAATTTAAACGAACGTAAAACCATTGCCTACACAAGACTATACAGGGTCTAAGTTAATCTATGTAGCTTACTTTGGCTTAATTAAGTCTTAATGTTATAACGAGACTGTAAGTCGTTTTAACTGAGTTAGGTTAGGCTTAGTTCACTTTATAGATCGACCGTATTATCGTTTTTTATTACTTGTGATATCTGCTTCAATACCTACTGCTATTTATCTTATGCCTATGTTAAAAATATTGTTAAACAATAAATTTATCCCTCTTAGTAATTAGGAGTTGTTATTTAGTTAGTAGATCTGAACCATTGAAATTCCAGTATGCTTCGGAAATCGTTTTGATAATACGTTCCTATGTAGGCTTCTTAGTAGATACCTAGGTGTTTCGTGATTAATACATAAAATACAATATATATTTTATTTCCACTTTATGCCCAACGTAATAATTTATTGACCCTACAATAATCATAATTCTTAAACTTCTCAATAATCATTGAAACTGGCTACTACATACCTAATAAGTAAGTAGTTAAAAACAAAACAATTTATCTGCCTGTGATACTTAAACAGATGTTAAAGAACCTATAACACATTTGTCGAATGATATCTATTATTTTTTCTTTATTTAACGGAATCTATGAAATTTATTCTTCGCTTTTGTTACCAAACAATTGGCTAAACAGTCGTAAATAAATAAACTTTATAATAAATCATTTATTGTAACTGAATTATTTTCAATCAATTCATTATCCTTGCACTGTTCAACTAAACAACGATCTGACAAGAATTGAAACAGGACTCTACATTGCCACGTTCTATATCCTTACTTTATTATTAAAGCATAGTTAAAGTGATAGTTAAACAAATATTAATAATTTAGTAATTTTTCAAACTTTTTCGCTCGATCTGACGACAGTGTCACGACGCGCGAAATTATTTTGTGATTATAGTAATTTGGAAACGTTTTCGTGTCTGTCATTAAATTAGTCACGACTGTCATTTGATAATAAATTAAGTAGGTGTAAATATTTAGTCGCGGAAAACCAATGCCGATGTTTGCGGTAAACACAAAGTTACTCTAAAGGTTTCTAACGGCACCGGGACTATTGCCAATGAATTTTTTGGTGAATGAATAACCATGTAAACATACTCAAGTCTGGTGACACAAACTGCACAAAAACAAGGGAATATTGTTTTTAAAATGTGTCATTACAAAAAAAAATCGCTCAGCAAATGGGCAACAACTAGAAGGCGAACAAGAATCTTAAATTTTATTCGGCGTATTTTTGACATTCCGGCCAAAGTTAGCCGCGTCCTAACTTTGGCCGGAACGTCGTCGGGACCGTAACTTAAAACCCAAGTTTATCACATCGGTCGGCATTCCAGTGCTGGATTAGCGAATTTCTGAAGGTGTGCAAGTATTTACCTGGTTGGGGGGAGATCCACGGAAGGCGAACTGGGAGGTCATTTTTCAGCACAATATAGTTAGGGTGGTCCAGCGCGCACAGAACTCACTTCACAGTTTTCGCGGGCACCGGTCCGGGGCCGGTCGCATGTCGGGTCGGGATCGATACGCGGACGGCCGCGGTTCGTCGCGGAGCGTGGCGGAACGGAGCGGGCCCGAGACGGCGCGTGGTCGCTCGCGCGGCGTTAGTGGGTAATGCGGTAGCTGCCCGCCAGGTGACGGTAATTGGCGCAGCCGTCCCGCTCGCGCGGCGCTGTCTCGCTCGCGGCACGCACACTCGCCCGCTCGGCGCCGCACACGGACGCAGACGGCTTCTTTTCACGCGTCGCCGTTTGACCCGCGCCGCAGCGATTTTTGCGGTGCGGTGGGTGGCGCCCGCTTCGAGGCTGCCCCCTAGTGGGGGAAGCGAATGGTGGGGGGAATGCACTCCTTTCTTTTTCAAAAGCTTCTCTTTCTTGTATTTTTTACGCCGGTGTCGGTATGGAGCGGCGCCTTTTATTTCACTTTATACTTATATATTGTGATAATTAACGGTGACGAGCGCCTCTGTAGTCAACTTAATGATAGCTTTGCATGTGATTAAAGGTGACCACGACGCGCTCGCCCCGTCATCTCGCGCTGCTTGTGCCGCAGCCGGACCCGACCCGGCACTTAGTACTTACCTAACGAATCTAATTCAAATAATAACCTCGCTCGTATCACATCAAAATTAACACATTTTGTATGTACACGGTGTCAATGTCAGGGACCATTGAGTTAATGAGGTAGATAGATACCGTACGAATGGTGCTTTTTTTTTGCCAAAAACGTCGAAGTGTAACTGTCGTACTAGTATCGCAGTAGATAGGGCTGCATATATCGGTGTGCAGCCGATTGTGGTCTGTTGTGTGCTCATCCGTACCGTACGTACCGGGGCTCCAGAAGCGTGTAGCGGTGACAGTATTAAGCGATATTTCGAATGTGTTCGTTACGGACGTACGTGTAGATGTCATCTAGGCGTACAGATGGCTGTGGAGTCGGCGAACGCCTCTCGATTGCAAGCTGACAGCAAATATATTTTATTTCTTTCCCTTCAGCGCTCCACATTTAATACTGTCGAAGGAATTTAATAAGTAAATACCTACTAAGGTATAGATGGAGCTTCGGTTATGTCTTTGTACATAGATGGCATTTTATTTGTTTGCCGCTTGGAAAAACAATTAAAGAAGTCTGTAATATTTTCTCCATTGTTAACACATTGTCAAACGTTTTATTACGGCTTTCATCGTTGATAAAAAATAATATGCAAATAGTAGTATTACTGTATGTGATTATTTTTCCGTTTTCACACAGTTAAATATATTTTAATACCAATTAAATAACATAAACACACTAACTTTTACTCTAGATATTAATAGGGCATTTAAAGAAATGCACAGAGACCCTTTGCTGTATCCAATAATCAATTTATAACCCTAATTAATCTATATAGAATATACGTTTAAGTCGATAGTTAGCCTCAGTAATAATATGTTAATAGGAGCATAATTCTTTATGACAATGACACCTCCTTCTAAAGAACCGATAATATCATTTATTAACAGTATATATCACGAAATATCACAGTTACTAGTGATAAGACACACAGTTATCAGAAACCATCTAGTTTAGCGTCTCTATCTTCTGTTCCAAGTTACCAAATATATAGAAATACTATATATATATAATATATATATATATGTTATTACAATTTGTTTACATGAATACTGCATACTTAAGTACCAAGTACGCAGACTTTAGGTTATAAATAAGAGAACCATTCGATGTACTTTTAGAATCAAAAATAATGAAAATTGCTCAGTGGCTCATTTCGAGATAACAAATTCTCATAGAAACACGAAAGTTATTGTAAATTCGAAATACAGTTTCATTTGCATTATTAAATCAAGAAAGTTTCGCGCAACCTCCGCCATTCGACGCGAAAGCGTTCGAAACAAACTCTGAAGTGGAGTAGGTTTAAACAGATTGGCGAACTACAAATCCCCCATAGAACCCGCCTAAAGACGATGCACTACAATTATACAATGAAACTACTACGAGCCGTGCCGGAGTGTCGAAATAAAAAGCGCAACGCAATCGATCTGTGCCCCTCTTCTTTCTTATCGCCGCGAATATTTCACACTGAACGCAAAAAACTCACACAGATATAAAATATTCAAACGGTATAACATAAAATAAATTATCTTAGGTGAGGCTTGCGTGTGTGCGCGGCCCCCTCCCTAGGGCGGGTCATGGCGGCGAACCAATTGGGTAAATCGGCGCGCGACTCTACATCCCGCGCCCGCCGGCTCAGTCGACGTGCAGCGCCCGCCGTGCGCGCACGCTCCGACCCTCATCGGCTCCAGGCTCCAACTCTGACCTCACAGGGCTGACAAAATCGTCTGTCCTCAAACAAACAAAACATTTCTATATTATTTATTTATTATTGATACACTTACAATATACATAGAAAAAAATATACATTGTAGCAAACAAAAACGTCACATTCACTAGTATGCATATCAGTTACAAGTACACGACATTGGAATTAAAAATTACATGTAAACGGTCACAAGAAAACAATTGAGACAGATTACAAACTAAAAGAAATTAACCGAACAATCTACATATCCCTTCAGATTATCACTATAAAAACAAAAATTTTCCAATTGAGTCAAAGCTTACCCGCTACAAATAATAATCAATGCAAATTTAGGTAACAAACTAGCTTAAATAGATGTCTCGTTACTTAATAACAACTGATTTTCTAAAAGTCGATAATACGGCTGACAACTTGTAGATTTTATATAGGTACCTATAAACTTGCAGTACATACATTCTAGATTTTATATAGGTACTTACCTGTACATACATACAAGTTTTTGTCAATTGGTTCTAAATTAATGGATACAAAATTAACCCTGTAAGAAAGAAGATAATTGTAAAATTGGTATTCACAGAGACACGGCAGATTTTAGGCCTTTCCCATCTTGCCATTTGGTAATAAGTTAGCTAGTAAAAAGTTTGTTTGCTTGAATACAAACACTCAAATTAATTTATTTCAGAACTAAAAAAATTGCTATTCTCTTTCACTGGGAGCATTGCGTTTTAATAGATATCATAGCATTGTCTTTAATTTATAGGCTTGTAACGAATTAAAGATTTTTCAGTAAAAAAAAAAATATAATTATATTTCTACTCTACAAATATTCTGTAATATTTATCAAAATAGGTCTAAAACGTGGTTGAGCCACCTTATCGCTCAGCGGATTTAATGTGTAATGTAATGTATTGTAATGAGTAGGAATAGGTTAAGTTTTTTTTTTTATCCACTACAAGTTAGCCCTTTACGGCAATCTCACCTGATGGTTAGTGATGATGCAGTCTAGGATGGTAGCGGGCTAACCTGTTAGGGGCATGGTAAACCCACACTCCTAATTGGTTTCTACGCTACATCGTGCCGGAACGCTAAATCGCTTGGCGTCGTTGACACGTCTTTATCGGTAGGGTGGTAACTAGCCACGGTCGAAGCCTCCCACCAGACCAGACTCGAGCCGGGAATCGAACCCAAGACCTCCAACTTTAAAATGCAACAGCGCACGCACTGAGCCACGGAGGTCGTCAATGAGTTTTATGAAACAGCCGCATATTCCTGATTCTGAGTACCTACTTCCATAGACAGCTTTGTCACCCAATAGTCAGATCGCAGTCATGTCAAATTGACATCGAAAAAAAGTCCATACATCTGCTGTAACCAGATTTAAAAGATTTTTATTCGAACGTACAACCTGATTGCGGATACAATACACACATTGAAAAGTTCACTGAAGTTTTAGACTTCGTTAATTGATCCCGTTGGGATTTCGTGCAGTGAACACTGCGTAAATACGTTACGTTCACTTGTTTCAGTTAAATAATATCCACTCAAAAAGATTTAAATAAACTGGGAGAAAATCACTGGCGGGATTTTTTTTATCTGCCATGGGAATGTTCTGACTTTTTTTGTTTTTTGTTGCAAGCTATCATTTTATGTAATGTTATGTTTTTGATATTTCTGTGGGTTTTTTTATAAAGAAGACGTCTAATATAATAATTTTTCATTTAGTTTATTAACTTTTCATTAGAATATAGGTGGGTAGGTTTATTTAGAGTATCTACAAAATAAGATTGCAATTTGATAAAATAATTAATACTTGCAATAGCGTCAATAATTTACATAGCAGTGATTTGATGGTGATAACTACATTCGTAAAACTAAAGCTATCATCATATGATGATAGCTTATATATAAAGCTATGTAAATTATTGACGCTTCAAAAGTGCCTTTTAAAGGATTATTTGAATAAAGATTTTTATTGAAGATTTTTAGTACTTGGCTTTATATATATTTTACCCGTACGGTTTTTATTGTCGTTATTATCATTATTGGCGAGCTCATGGTTTTTCCAGGATTTGCAGATGTATATACAAAATCTTGTCTATACTAGAGGTCTAGTCTTTATGACAGGCAATGCTTTTAATTTTCAGTATATATGTAGAGCACGAAAATGTGACTCAGTATAAATAATAATAATTGTTTGTTTATGCTTCATAACTTCATATATATATAGGAAATGTTCTCATAGGCGTGTGAAGTCTGCCAATCCGCACATGGCTAGTAAGGTGGACTATGGCCAAACTCTTCTCATATTGAGAGGAGACCCGTGCTCTGTAGTGAGCTGACAATGGGTTGATCATGATGACGATGTCACCTGATGATGATGACAAGGCGTTAATAAACAATATTTGTGAACAATAGTTTTCAATACGATAAATAAAGCAAAGTGATTAGTTATTGGAACGGCTTATGGGAAACTAGTCACCAATCTAACAAAAATACTCATATTAATAGATACGATAGGCGTCACTTAACACCAGGTGAGATGGCTGGTGGGTAACTTCTAGTGGAGTGAGAAAAGGGACATGGTTTTTTAATCCACTACAAGTAAGCCCTTGACGGCAATCTCACCTGATGGTAAGTGATGATGCAGTCTAAAATGGTAGCGGGCTAACCTGTTAGGGGTGCCGGAACGCTAAGTTGCTTGGCGACACGTCATTGTTGGCAGGGTGGTTACTAGACACGGCTGAAGCCTTCCACCAGACCAGACTCGACCCAGGAATCGAACCCGGGACCTTCAACTTTATAATGTGACAGCTCGTGCGCTGCGCTACGGAGTTCGTTAATTATAAGGCATAAAATGATTTTCCTACATTATATCCGTAGGTGTCAAAGCAACTTGTATATGAATCGTAAGTTTTGAGGGATTATCGCACTTAGCTATGCATTCTTAAGATCCTTTTTTGATTGATTCTTGAACAAAAAGTTCCCATATTTTCACAGGTGTCCGTTATAATTTTACACTTTTCACAGGAACGGAACTGACTTTTATATTGAGTGGGATTTCTTATAACATTATGACGTGTTAAAATATTGCCGAGTCTCTTTGATGTGGCGGGTGGCGGGTGGCGGGTTGCGGGTGGGTGGCGGGTGGTGCGGGTGTCGCTCGCACGTGTGGCGAGCGAAAAACGTTTAATCCCGACCGCGTCAACGACTGATCCAAGTAAAATTAGAATACCACTCTCGTTGATACGTTACACTCGAATACGAAGATACATTTCCCAGAAACAATCACTCTATACTATAAAAAGAGATTTTTTCCCATAACCGGCTCGATACACGTCTCCTCTCAGTATAAGAGGGGTAGTCCACCATTCTGACCTAGTGCAGATTTAACACACCTTAACAAAATACTGGGGATCTCCCAGTAATGTAGGTTTGACATGAGCGTAACTCTGTCAGGACATTGCAAACATATTTAATTATTTTATTTATGCTACACGCAAACAAAAATACAATTGACATAAATCGTGATCATAATGAAACCTGCACGCCTTAGAATTCTCCATAATGTTCTCAAGGGCGTGTGAAGTCTGCCAATCCTCACATGGCCAGCGTGGTGGACTATGCGAAACCCTTCTCATATAGAGTAATGTAGGTTTCCCCACGATATTTTCCTTCGCCATTAAAGCAAGCGATATGTAACTGAAATATTTAGAGATTATGATTTATTTTGAACTCGGTCCCTTGGAAACGATGTCCACAGACTAGGCGATGCTACTGTACTATTAGGGTCTTATTTTAACTTTAAAGCAGAAAAAACTCTTATGTAATTATTCGTAAACTCAACACATACTAAAATATTTTTATTTGTTAAAGTGCACTAGATATGTAATTCTTATTCATCATCATCATCATCATCATTTCAACCTATAGACGTGCACAGCTGGACATAGGTCTTTTGTAGGGAGTTCCAATGGCCACGGTCCTGGGCCGCTTGTATCCAGCGGCTACGTTTACCGGTGCGGGGTCGCCATTCCAGCACCTTGGGACCCCAACGTCCATCGGTTCTCCGAGCTATGTGCCCCGCCCATTGCCACTTCAACTTCGCAACTCGCTGAGCTATGTCGGTAACTCTGGTCCTCTATTAATTCTGGTAATTCTTATTATTATTCAATATTTGGGAAGGCACGGGCCCTTAAGATACGGGTTTTCCAAGTTTAGGGGTCAGGATTCCACTGTATTGTGCTGTACTGAGTTTTACAAATAAAGATTATTACATTCTTATTATTATTTATAAACGTGTCATAACGACGTTATACGTTATTATTTTTTTTTACATATTTGTCCTTAACGGCAATCTCATCTGATGGTAAGTGATGACGCAGTCTAAGATGGTAGCGGGCTAACCTGTTAGGTGTATGGTAAACCCGCACTCCTAATTGGTTTCTACGCAACATCGTGCATCGTGCCGGAAAACTAAATCGCTTGGCGACACGTCTTTGTCGGCAGGGTGGTGGTAACTAGCTGCGGCCGAAGCGTCACACCAGACCAGACTCGAGCCGGGAATCGAACCCAGGCCAATTTTATAATGCGACAGCGCACGCACTGCTGCATTATAAGGAGGCCGTCGTTAAGTGTTATGCAGTGGTTTGTCACACTCTAAATTTTTAAGGTACCGTACAGTATTAAATTTGCACGCTTGCAATAGTAAATTCGCTTTCGAATATCAAAACACTATAAAGTCAAAGTAAAATAGATCTTACAGTACAAGATTAGAGTCGCAATTGCCGTAATACTTTTTATTTTATAATCTAACACAGACTGCGTTGGAGTGGACATATTTGAGTTTTAAAACAAGGTATATACGTTTGAATTTACTCTGACGATTGTGTGTTCGATATTCGAAAACGACTCTACTACTGTGAGCGAACAAATCTTATACTAGCGGTACAAGGACAGAGTATAAATCCAATGCAACTTATGGTCTATTCGATCCTGCTAAGCGAGCTTAATACGTTACCCTACCTGTTAATTATAGGGGTTGGCATCGTAATCCTTGCCGGAAATGCCGGTAGAGCCAAATCTGAGGGATATCGAGAGTATCATGCTTACTGCTGCTTCAATGCTCAACAGTCATGCCCAAAACGGCAACAAAAGAAGATGAAATAGAATATCATCATCATCATCATCATGATCAATCCATTACCAGCTCACTACAGAGCACGGGTCTCCTCTCAATATGAGAAGGGTTTGGCCATAGTCCACCACGCTGGCCATCCATGTGTGGATCGGCAGAGTTCACACGCCTTTGAGAACATTATGGAGGTGTGCAGGTTTCCTCACGATGACGATTTACCTACATCGTTGAAGCAAGTGATATTTTAATTGCTTAAAAACGCACATAACTCCGAAAAGTTAAAGATTCGGGTTCGAACCCTCGATCGCTGATTAGGCGGACGTCCTACACACTAGGCTATCACAGCTATAAAAATAGAATATAATAGAGGTCAATGAGAATTAATCCCATCTAATAAGTGATTTGGCTAATTGTGATGCGGTTGTTTTAGAATAGACATACTACCACAAATTTTCAGATATGTTTAATTGTTTTATATAATTTTATTAATTTATCTATTTGGTTTACTTTTACATTTTTGTTTTTTTTTTTAATATATAGTAAACAGTAGTAGTAGTTTAACATGTTCTTATTTTGTTTGTTATCAATATATTGTATATTCTACTGTAGTTTGGTACAATTTTTGTATGATTAACGTTCTTATTTTGTTTCTTAACTATATTGGAACGAAGTTCCTTATCGCGCTTTGTGAAAGGGGGCTAGACGGAAAAAATTCTTACGAAAAGTTGTCACGACACTTTTTGTTATTGTAAGCTGTGCGGCGTCGCATGTTTCTCTGTCTGTATTAAATATTATTAAAACTTAAATAAAATAAAATTTTATTACAATTCCTTCACTAATTAATCGAAAGGAACTTCGTTCCATCCGGGTGTCCCTTGACACCTCTCAAGTTTCTCTACTGTAGTGGTTTTGCCACAGTTTATACTACGGCAGCCGTTATTCCAACACCATGCTTATTATTCCCTTAGTGTAGTTAAAGGTACCTGTCTTAAATAAATAAATAAATGTTCAAATAAATATGGTCTTCGCTTACTTTGCCATTTCACATGAGCGTAACTCTGTCAGGACATTGCAAACATATTTAATTATTTTATTTATGCTACACGCAAACAAAAATACAATTGACATAAATCGTGATTGTGAGGAAACCTGCACGCCTTAGAGTTCTCCATAATGTTCTCAAGGGCGTGTGAAGTCTGCCAATCCGCACATGGCCAGCGTGGTGGCCTATGGCCAAACCCTTCTCATATTGAGAGCAGGCCCGTGCTCTGTAGTGAGCCAGTAATGGGTTGATCATGATGATGAATACTTAAATCCAACTCTATTATTTAATATTAAAATTTTGTTTGTTTCATCATCATCATCATTATCAACCCATTACCGGCTCACTACAGAGCACGGGCCTGCTCTCAATATGAGAAGGGTTTGGCCATAGTCCACCGCGCTGGCCATCGGATTGGCAGACTTCACACGCCCTTGAGAACATTATGGAGAACTCTAAGGCGTGCAGGTTTCCTCACGATGTTTTCCTTCACCGTTGAAGCAAGTGATATTTTAATTGCTTAAAAACGCACATAACTCAGAAAAGTTAGAGGTGCGTTTAAGTATTCGTTGGATCGCAATTACTTATTTTTTGTGAATAATTAGCTATTTTAACAGCTGCCTAAGGTGCTCAACATCTCAGGCAAGCATTTGATATCGACGGCGTTTCTTAAAAGACTTGCATAAGAAAATAAAACGGTGTTTGCTTTGGTGAAATGAGTTCACGTCCCCATACCGGGCTTTATTAGCTCCGTACAGATACGTCTCAAAGGCGAATTTCAAATAAACTAAAAGCGTCAATCTACATACGCGCTGGTACGCTGAAAGTGATTTATATTGGGGCCCTACTCGATTGAAGTAGATTACAAATAATGAATAAAATTGCATACGGAATGAGAGACCGCGCTGTGAGTCTCCGGCTGCCCCATATCAGAACTGCGTATGTGACACGGTTCCGACGTCTACACACATAGTTTTCGACCCGGCGGTGGTCGCGAATCGAAAAAGGACGTCACGCGGATTTCGTATGTAATAAATTTTACCACAATAATTTTAAATGGTAATAAATTAAGTATCATTTATTACTTACGTATTTCTTTTAATTAAATAATTAAAAAAAAAAAACAAAATATCCTCTAAATTTCTGGCGTTAATGAAAATAACTTGTCGAAATATACGATTGCATGAGATGGGCTGACAATAATTTTTTAATAAATATAATTTTTAAAAACAGAATGAAAAGAAAAAATCGCTACACTTATGTTCAAGTACTTTTGTATTGTTGTTATTTTAAATACAGTTGGGTATAAACTGACACCCAAGTCTCGGTTTACCTAGAGTAAACCATTGGGATTGAGAACTAGGGGAATTTCGTGTAATTTAAGCATAAATTGTGTTTTAGATCGTATAAAATTATCAATTCAAATCGACAAAAACCTTGTGTCTTTAAGATTTACTAAATTTTGAAAGTTTATTATATTATGATCCTCTCGTTACTTCTGCATCAGCAATATTGCCATATCAACCAACGAACAAAGTAGGCTCAAGGGTTATGAATTTTCACTCTTTCGTTATGAATTGAGAAATCTCCCAAAAGATTATATGTTGGAACAAAACGAAAAAAAAAAAATTGCATACCATCTGCGAAAAGTATGATAAATAACCCTATTTCGAAGAATGTGCTGTGTGTCCATCCAGTCATTCCGTCCATCCATCGGCATTTCAATAGGTAGAGAGTAAAAATTTTCACAAAATTATATATTTCTGTTGACACAAATACTAAAAATAATTATGTTTATATGAAGGCAGACGCTATTATTATTTTTTTTTGCTCTATTTTAATAATGTTTATACTATATTGTATGCAAAACTAGCTCGCACTTTATCTCGTATTCCTGAGGTAATTGTAAAATTACTAAGGCATAAATTCTAAACAATGTGTTAAACTTATATATTTCATCAAGATTACCATACAATTGATGAATTTATTAATAACAACGTCGCTAGAAAGCATTCCGCTCGGCTTTCACTTCACACAGAATAAAATAAATGATTGTTAAATTGTAAAATTTTACAAAAGTAAATGCTGAGTTTTTCCGGCCTTATCTCGATACTAGCAGATGGTAAAGTTGCTATAAACGGACGGACTTGGTGTTCTAAAAGTGTTTCAAAGTATGAAATTGAATGAAATGAATTTTTAATTAGATTTTTTATCTGAATTCGACGGAGTTTGCTAGGACAAACGATAGCTATTGCTCATCGACGACATTCAGATTCACGAATCCGTGGCAACGCTGAATAGTTTAAGTAGCCAAAGTGTTTCTCCAGACTTCTTGAATTCATGTTTGTTGGCAAATTTTGAAAAGGATTGGTGTTGGTTGTGTTGAGGACATTATAGTTTCGGTATTGAGTGGCCTCTTTTTTTTAATGGTTAACAGGTATTCATTTGGGAAAGGTTTGGGGGAGCCGCGTCCGCCGAGTGTGAAGTTTTGCCGCCATTTTTCCCTAACTCCAATTCTACATTGCTATAAGCCACATTTATATTATTATTTATATTGCTATCCAGTCGCACTTTTCGTCACAGAAATAAATATCATCCTCACCACCTGGATTCCTGGACCTCTTCCACTACCCGCTATGCCAGGTCATTTCTGCCACGAACCTGCAAATTATGAAACCAGCTTCCATCTTCTGTGTTCCCTAATGGCTACAATATGGGGATCTTCAAAGGGCGGATTAACAAATTGCTCAAGGGCCAGCAACGCATTGGCGGTTCCTCTGGTGCTGCAAATGTTCATGGGCGGCGGTAATCACTTACCATCAGGTGACCCGCCTACTCGTTTGCTCGCTTTGTATATAAAAAAAAAGCTTGACATTGGTCGATCTTTGTAAAGCCATAAAAGTTGTTTATCCGAGGTATAATCTTTCTCCATTCTAAATAACAACTTTAACTTTAACTTGAAGGAGTAACGAGCACACAAATAAACAAACATAGACTTTACGTATAGGGCCGTAATCGGTTAGTGCGTTCGGGCGCGGGGCGGCCGTGTGGGTTTGTTTGAGCGGGCGTAGTGCCTCATGCTGGTAAATAGAGCGCGCAGACTAAGGTCAACATGGACTGAATGCAGCGAAATTAATTCACGTCTAAATTGTCTTGTTCCAGAGCTTTCGTGTCCATCCCCGTGTAATACCCACCGCTCACTTCAGCCGGCGACTTCGTTCATGTAGATTAATCGTCACCATCATGATCGACCCACTGCCGGCTCACTACAGAGCACGGGTGTCCTCTCAAGGATTTCTATGAGAAGGGTTTTAGCACTTATTTTATCGTTGCAATAATATGTACATAATAACGCAGATTAATTTTGGCTTAATTATATAAATTAATGAACTATAACAGTTATTAATATTTATAAGAAAATCATCATGATGGGTCTCCTCTCACTATGAGAAGGGTTTGGCAATAGTCTACCACGCTGGCCATGTGCGGATTGGCAGACTTAACGCGCCTTTGAGAACATTATGGAGAACTCTGAAGCGTGCAGGTGTTTTCCTTCACCGTTGATAAAGTATAACGCAAGTCATATTTTAATTGTTTAAAAACGCAAATAACTCCGAAAAGTTAGAGGATTGAACTCCCGACCTTTGATTAAGTGGTGGTCGTCCTAACCACTAGGCTTTCACAACTTACACTTTTTTTTAGTAAATTAATACTATGTACCCTTAAATCCTGTGTGGTTCAAGCCACAGAATGGGTGGATGACTTACTTTGATTTCGAACTATTTATTAATTATTGTGGTTTATAATTCACTAGCTACTTAGTAGTAGCCGCAGTTCCCGTGGGAATACGGGGATAAATATAACATTTGTTACCCGCTGATAATGTAGCTTTAAATTTTTTAAATCGTATTATTTATTAGTTTGTAACAAACTATTAAATTAAGTTAACAATGAAGAAGCACTTAAATTTAGCAATAACTCTCTTTTAGGGCAGTCGGTTAAAATTGTTACAGTCAGTTACAAAACCTAATAATGCTTACGCAAAAAAGATTATTAAATATTAAGATGTACATATAGTTAGATTTGTAACGTATCTAATTATATGTATAACTGTAGATTTTCCCGCAAAGTCACTCGTCTTTGGTTTAAATCATCATCATCATGATCAACCCATTACCGGCTCACTACAGAGCATGGGTCTCCTCTCAATATGAGTAGGGTTTGGTCATAGTCTACCACGCTGGCCATGTGCGGATTGGCAGACTTCACACGCCTTTGAGAACATTATGGAGAACTCTCAGGCGTGCAGGTTTCCTCACGATGTTTTCCTTCACCGTTGAAGCAAATGATATTTTAATTTTTAAAAACGCACATAACTCCGAAAAGTTAGAGGTGCGTGCCCGGATTCGAACAGCCGACCTCTGTTTAGGAGGCTGACGCCGTAACCACTAGGCTATCACCGCTTCACCACGCTGCTTTCTTTGGTTTAAATATCCCCCGGGAACTATGTTCCTAATTGTTATAGTATAATAACCTATGTCCGTAAATGGATTCAAGTAATCTCTATTTTAAATCTCGGCAAGAACAGCCGGTATATCTAGTCGCGAAGCTGAACTCATTTAATAAGTATTTTTTGAATGACGATCTCTGTGGCGCAGTGTGTACGCTGTCGCATTATAGAAATAGAGGTCCTGGGTTCAATTCCCGGCTCGAAAGTTGTCTGGCTTCGGCCGTGGCTAGTATTCGACAAAGTCGTGTCGCCAAGCGCTTTAGCGTTCCGGCACGATGTCGCGTAGAAAACAATTAGGAGTATACTCTTAGACTGCATCATCACTAACCATCAGGTGAGATGCCATCAAGGGTTAACTTGTAGTTGGAAAAAAAATCGATAGAATTTTTCAGTTAAGACAGATGTGCCAGGGAATGGCATAGATTTGGAATTTTTGATAAACAAACCACGCAACCGAAGCAATTAGCTACGCAGGTAATAAAATTGTCGATATGTGCTCTGTTATCGGTTTTAACTCGTTATATTACATGAGATAGATTGCGGCGTTTGTTGTAGACGAGTGCGCGAGCGTTCCCGTGACCGAGCACCCGGAGGAGCATCGCCTGGCCGCCAGCGAGTTCAACATACCAAGCCGATAGCAGCTCAGCTCTACCTGCGTCGCTTCCGACGTAAACGGATTTCCCTTTGGTTAAAGCAAAAAAGGTAGATCAAAAAGAGAAGCAAAAAGCCACGTGCTTAACTTTAGTACTCGAGTTTTGAATTGGATTCCCGTGCCAGGCTACGAATTGTAAGCTAATTTTCGTTTTGTTTTTCTACACCACGACAGCATCTCACCTGACGGTAAGTGATGATGCAGTCTAAGATGGTAGCGGGATAACTTGTTAGGGGTATGGTAAACTCACACTCCTAATTGGTTTCTAATTAAATGAGACTTAAATGAGACATCGTGTCGGAATCTCTTGGGGACACGTCTTTGTCGATAGTGTGGTAAGTAGCTACGGCTGAAGCCTCCTACCAATTTTCCACCAGGTTTGAATTTTCGGTATCAAAGAGCACTAGGGCTCATGCAGCCCTATAATTTAATTTGATTTTTTGTTCCACTTTTAAAACGTATTAGTACACTCTTAGACGGTATTGTATGCTTATTTGGTTTTTAATTGGTTTCTAGACGATATCGTGCCGCAACGCTAAATCGCTTGGCGACACGTCTTTGTCGGTAGGGTGGTAACAAGCCACGGCCGTAGCCTCCCACCTGACTGTGATTTGTTTTTCTTATTAATTCTAAGCAGGTACTAGGCCTGAGAGTTATCGGCGACCACCCCGCGTCTCGGTGAGAAAGTTCCAGTATTTTCACAGATACGTTATTATGCACTGCAAGTTAGCCATTGACCGTAATTCCACCTTAGCAAGTGTTACAAGTTGGAAGTGGTGATAGCCTAGTGGCTAGGGCGTCAGCCTCCTAATCAGAGGTCGGCGGTTCGAATCCGGGCACGCACCTCTAACCTTTCGGAGTTATGTGCGTTTCTAAAAAACAATTAAAATATCACTTGCTTCGACGGTGAAGGAAAACATCGTGAGGAAACCAGCACGCCTGAGAGTTCTCCATAATGTTCTCAAATGCGTGCGAAGTCTGCCAATCCGCACATGGCCAGCGTGGTGGACTATGGCCAAACCCTTCTCATATTGAGAGGAGACCCGTGTTCTGTAGTGGGCCGGTAATGGGTTGATCATGATGACCACCGATAACGCGATAACTACCACCGCGAAAAGGGATAATTACTGCCGCCAGGAATATTAATCCAGAAACCAGAAATGTCTGGTGTCTTTTATTAAGTATCTACTGTAAGTGCATCGGGAGTGGGAAGTTAAAAATTTGATGATGATGTGAAATAATATTGGTTACATTATATTATTAAGCCCCATTAGCCACGGGCTCCACGATAATGGAGTAATTAGTCCATTGGCAGCTCATTGACGATTGGACTTGGGTACATTACAGTAAATGTAATTACATTTATTACCATATTACATTATACGCTAAACATTCGTTGCATGATAACAATCATAAAGCTGAAGATTTTTTAAACGCGCTAATGCACTGGAAAATAACTTTATACGTGCATTTTATAGACCAATTCTTGAGTTGCACGCTTTTCCACGTCGTCAGTAAGGTTTAACCGAATGCGCTTGAATTTGACCCAGCGCGACTCACCATTCGGTGATCGGTTAGGTGTATGGTTAGCCCATATTTCTAATCGGTTTCTACGCGACATCGTGCCGGACCGCTTAGCGACACGTCTTTGTCGGTAGGGTGGTAACTAGCCACGGCCAAAGCCTCCCACCAGACTCGAGCCGGGAATCGAACTCAGGACCTCCAACTTTTAAATGCGACAGCGCACCCGCTGCGCCACGGAGATCGTCAAATGTTGGGATTTAGATGAAATCCCAGTGTATTGATATAATATTATAGTCGTAATTCCATATACTTTGGTTGGTTTGGTTTAACAAAGCCGAGCCGGGAATCGAACCCAGGACCTACGTCTCTATAATGCGACAGCACACGCACTGCGCCACGCAAAAAAAAGTTAAACGCTGAACGGTTGCCTGGTATGAAGTGGATGGAGTGCTGCGTAAAGAGAAATCACTTTAATACCTCCGAAAGTGCGGTATCGACAGAGCAAAACAAGTATAGAGACAGACAGGGGTTCGTTTAATCAGTCTGTTTTGCAGACACGAGGGGAGTCCCGCTAAATGACCATCCCTCGACTCTGTTAACCCGAGCCACCGTATCCACAAACAGTATACTCCGTAAGTGCCGCAAATGACCCCGCCTTGCTGACTACTAGAGCTGGCAAAACAATTTATAATATCACCTCTCTAGAACCTCTCTTGTATCGCAACTGACATTTTTTTTTTTTTCGAACTGTCTATTAGCTGTACAAACCCTATTGGTTGCCACAGCGTAACCGGGCTGTTTGGCGAGCTTTGGAAAGAAGCTCTGCCAGAAGAAATTTTGAGCCCTAGCGCTCGAAGAAACTAAGGGAACGACTGCCTAAGGGCGCCTCCTTTGAGGCCGAACCTCGGCTTAGGCGACGTTTGGTATAACGGGGGGGGTCGGACGGTGAACAACTGACAAACATGAGTATCTTCTTCTTCGACGTTACACTCTTTGCAGAGCGGTCGTGGTCATCACGAATCAATGTCTTTGAGGCCAGATGTTACGCGCCTCACAAGCATTCGCCACTTCCCTCTGCTGGCCTAAATTCTGGTGCACTCGTGCAAAGGACACCCACAGCAGACTTTATCTGATCGGTCCATCGCATGGGTGACCTTCCTCGGCCTCTGGTGCCCTTACCCTGCACGACAAGACGCTCGATGGAGTCACTCACACGTCGGGAGACGTGACCAAAAAATTTTAAAATGCGACTCTGTACCACTATAATGAACATGAGTATAATCAAATAAATCACGAAGAGACTACTACAGAGCACGGGTCTCCTCTCAATATGATAAAGGTTTGGTCGTAGTCCACCACGCTGGCCATGTGCGGATTGGCAGACTTCACACGCCTTTAAGAACATTATGGAGAACTCTCAGGCGTGCAGGTTTCCTAACCGACCTGTGATAAGAAGGCTGACGTCCTAACCACTAGGCTATCGCAACCTATAGCGTTCATATATATTTTTAATTGTTTTAATTCGAAAGGTGATGGTGATAACTACATTCACCAACTTAAAACTAAACCTAAAAGGGTTCCAATCACGCCCAGGTATAAGAAGAAGCTCAACAAACCAGTTTATATTTGATATCACCATTTCACATAGCCAATAATAAGTAATATTAGCTTTTTTCATACCCTATAAGTTAGCCCTTGACGGCAATCTCACCTGGTGGTAAGTGATTGCTTTCTAGGATGGTAACGGGCTAACCTGTTAGGTAATATGGTAAGCCCACGCTCCTAATTTTTTTTCGCGACGTCGAACCGGAAATCTAAATCGCTTGGCGACACATCTTTGTCGGTAAGGTGGTAACTAGCCACGACAGAAGCCTCCCACTAGACAAGACTCGAGCTGGGAATCGAACCCAAGACCTCCAACTTTATAATGAGACAGCGCACGCACTGCGCCACGGAGGTCGTCAAAACTCTGCCATGGACAATTCACTTGGACTATCCATTAACTAGTAAACCTTAATATGGAATCTTCTGTGAACACAATAGAGTCATTGTAAATTGCTATTGTTTAACTGACACAGTTTATCATGGAACAAATGTCACGTCATATGACCACTCCATAGATATCAAAGTAACTCTAGATTCACGTTCGTGAACTTTAAACTTAACAGAGTGAAACAAACCATTAATATCATCGCGTCGAGAAACGCGAGCGGAGTTATCATTAAAAAAGGTCCTCGCACACTATGGTGTGTAAACTGAACATCAACTCAACTTAAAGTAAATCATTGCAATGTGAGCTAAAAACCGACTAAACTCAACTTGACTAAATACTACTTACTTTCAAAAATTACACAGAATATAAATTCGTCATCATCAGTCTATTATATCCTAATGCTGGGCACAAGATTTCACAGTATGGACCCACCACCACCCACCCACCACATTTGATTATTATCACATGTTAGTTATGACAACTTTGAATGACGGCTTAAAACGCTCTGTGTGGCCAACAATTTCCAAACTCCTGCCTGATATTGAGAATACTTAACAGAGAATACCGAATACTTGATTATTCTCGAACTGACCCGGGACTTTACTAAACATCACTTTGAGTCGATTCGGTGTTGAGTCGGCATAGTGTGTGAAGGCCAACGAAACGTTCTCACACTTATAAGAATATTTTTTCCGTGTTCAAATTCATCAAATTATATAAAATTTGGAACTGCTGCATTATTCATTAAGTAGTATTGTTTTATAGATCCTGTTCCGAAATAACAATAATTATATCAACGACATTTTTATGAAATAAATATTCAAGATCGTAACACGATAAGAGGGATATCATGATTTTATACTGATAAGACTTAATGTATACAAATTTATTTACACAAATATATAAAATCAAAATGTCTGTCTGTCATATACAAATAACTGTTCATTTTTAATAAATAGCTAGTTACTTAAGAACAATTTTACAAGGAGTGTTCTAGAAATTATAAAAGAAGTTAGAAAGGCTGACTATGCCCTTCTGTACGATATTATAGTATGTATGCTGATGAAAAACTTATGGATACTTTTAAAGAAAAAACTGCACGCAGTTTTTATAAAAAAATATCAACTGTTTTTACATTTACGTCCTAATGGGGTCTCGTTTTACTATGGCAACAAAAATAATTAGGGCCCTAGATATTCGTCACGTTCACACGCTCACACACACACACACACACACGTCTAAATGTGATGTCAAATTAAAGGACAATTATTAGTTTATTATGTTGTAAATTTTAGATGTTACTCAAAATATAAAGTTTGATTCATCTTATATTGTAATTTTAAAACATTTATCTAAGTCCAGTAATTTTGATTCTTTTTTATAAGAAGTGTCCAAATTGTACCCCTATCAGAATTTGAAACTTTGAAATGAAAAATACTGTAGCTAAAAATATGTCATATATATATATATCTATTGATCAACGTTTTTTTATTAGTTATTTATATTGAAAAAAGTGCTAATTTGGTAACCAAATACAAAATTGAATTTATTTTATTATTACTTATTTTATCCACTACAAGTTAGCGATTGACGGCCATCTCTCCCGGTTTAAGTAATGATGCAGTTTAAGGCAGTACCAGGCTAACCTATGTCAGGGGTTTTGCAAACCTATACTCCTGACATCATGCCGGAACGCTAAGCCGCTTGGCGATATGTCTTTGTCCGTAGGGTGGTAACTAGCCACGGCCGAAGGCTCCCACCTGACAAATGACATGATACAAATACATTGTAACATCTTTGGAGAGCTTCTTAATACATTACAGTTCTTCATATTATGATGATAAATAATTTGTAACAGTAAATTGACGCGCACTGGGGCTTCCGCTATACTGAGCGCTAAACTGGTACCAAAAATTATTGATTTCTTTCAAGAAATTCCCTGAACAGGAATTCTTAATGTTAGTTATATATGGTGATTGTTCTAGCGTCTTACTTTGGTTATTAGATTCCGGTTCCGGAAAGTTTCAATCACATAATATGTAACCATAATCGTAACTGCCTGCCGTTGATGGTAAAAGCTCTGAACTTTTATATAGACGGGGTGTTACACGGGATATTGGGTACCAATATCAACGATTCATAGATGCCTGTAATAGGTTTATATATGAATAAAGCTATTTTTTTTATTCTGATTTTGATTTTAATATGGACGTGAAAGTAACTGACAAAAATGCTCCATCAAGTGTTTAGATCTTAAAGAAGAAATAACAGACGAATCTTAAAACAGTTCAGTGCCCTCTACCGGATCTATTGTGAGGAATCCTGTAATTCGAAAACTTTAGGTGTATAAAATGCGTTATCATGTCTTATTCGATATAGGCGTATTATAGTCACGTGGACTGTTTTTTTACGTCATCTAAACAACAGAATTCTTAGCACACAGTATTTATATACAAGATAACATTTAGTCGTTAACGCGGTGATAGCCTAGTGGTTAGGGCGTCAGCCTTCTATTAAGAGGTCGGCGGTTCGAATCCGGGCACGCACCTCTAACTTTTCGGAGTTATGTGCGTTTTTAAGCAATTAAAATATCACTTGCTTCAACGGTGAAGGAAAACATCGTGAGGAAACCTGCACGCCTGAGAGTTCTCCATAATGTTCTCAAAGGCGTGTGAAGTCTGCCAATCCGCACATCTCCAGCGTGGTGAACTATGGCCAAACCCTTCTCATATTGAGAGGAGACCCGTGCTCTGTAGTGAGCCGGATGGGTTGATCATGATGATGATCATTTAGTCAGCACTCGGTAGTGCTTTTTCTACTAGCTCGCTTTACAAATGCAATAATTTTAGACCTTATTTCTTAATGTGAGTCGAATTGGTGTTAAGTCAATATGGTTTGTGAGGGCTGTAACAAGGTTCATTATTTTCAATTTCAATTGCCATGTCTGTACCCGCTAAACTCTACGTCCCTCGCCTCCGATGTTGTTACCGTGCCCTCTCCGCCCCCCGGAGCAACCCCCTCCCTCCCAGATTCATTTCTGGTTTTCGCTACTCTTTTTTGTCTTAAATTGTTTTCGTAGCTTGTACCCTTTGATATAAAATACCCTAGATACATCAACCAGTTACCAGCGACTTAAATATATACCAGCGGCATAAACAATGACCCATTAAAATCATCATCAGCATTCTCCTCAGATCATGACGTAACTGGTGAGTACAGCTTTAAACCCACCGTGCTGCTCTTATATGGGTTGGTGTTCATAAACTATTATTAACCTTCTCAAAGTTTAAAGTGTGTGTTGAGAAAATATCGGCTGTTAATTCAAATACAATGAAACATCATATTCCAACATGTCGCGTTTTAAATAAACAAATATTTATTAGTATGCTCATCGTATCTTGTATATTTTTGGAATTTTTATTAAGATCTATATTCGTATATAAAGTATTTAAATATGTGTATTTTTTTAGTAGGAGGTGGTCTCTAAGTCCCAGCTGGGCTTATGATTTTCGTGGATGTACATAGGATGAGCTTCTAATTTTTTTTTTCGGACTGACTATTAGCTGTGCTAACCCTATTGGTTGCGACAAGCGTAACCGGGCTGTTTGGCGAAACTAAGGGAACGTCTGCCCAAGGGCGCCTACTGTGAGGCCGAACCTCGGCCTAGGCGACGTTTGGGATAACGGGGGGGTCGGACGGTGAGTGGTCTGTACGTCTCCGAGGCCGTGGATGGAGCCCACGTTCGGATGACGTAAGATAGCGGGGACCTCGTCTTCGCCGGCGAAGACGTGAGCTTCTAAGTGTCCCTGGCTCTGTAGTATAATATTAATATTTAACACAATGTTGCATGTACCTAGATCAAATCATTTTCGAAATGTTAATTAATCAAATCAGTTAATCTTATTAAACACGCATTGCAACTTTGTATCGATCCTCTCTTTAAAATTATTAGAGATGGAATGAGATGGATGTAAGTAAGCCTCCTGTCGATAAATAAACACGTGGTTGTGTTTCGAATTGACAGTATGTGATGTCATAACGCTATTTCAACGGCGGGCTATGGCGAGCCTGAGAGATGAGCAGTAATATGCTCAATGACAGTGAGAGAACGTCCCCATAAGGGCGTCTCCTGTGAGGTCAAGCCTCACCTGGCCTGACGATTCGCAAACGAATATAATTCATTCTATCATGATCAACCCATTGCCCTTTGTTTTTATTGTGGTTGAAAAGCTGTATGATGGGTAGGACGGAGGTTATGTTAGACTCCCCTGCCCTTTAGCTGGGGTATACCTGAACTAAAATCCCCCATGGCATGTCATCATCATGATCAACCCATTGCCGGCTCACTACAGAGCACGGGTCTTCTCTAAATATGAGAAGGGTTTGGCCATAATCCACCACGTTAGCCATGTACGGATTGGCAGACTTCACATGCCTTTGAGAACATTATGGAGTACTCGCAGGCGTGCAGGTTTCCTCGCGATGTTTTCCTTGTTCGTTGAAACAAAGGGTTGCGGATCGGCAGACTTCACACCCCTTTAAGAACATTATAGAGTACTCTCAGGCGTGCAGGTTTCCTCACGACGTTGAAGTAAGTGATATTTTAATTGATTAAAAAACGCACACGAAAAGTTAGAGGTGTGTGTGCCCCGACCTCTGATAAGGAGTCGAACGTTCTAACCACTAGGCTATCACGCTATCACAACAGGAATAAATAGCCCACAAAAGCATATCCTTGGTGACTGTATCAATGCTCGCCCCTTCCTTCACGGAGAATGTTTACCTACTTATTTCAATGATACTACTCGCTCAAGCCTCATTGCCAATAAAATTTAGATTGCATCCCGTTTTTTTTCTTTATTTTAATTCATTTCCCTTTGTTTACTAACTAGCTAATTAATTGGGGCTGTTGATGACGGACTAAACTTAAGAGATACATTCAGAGTACGTGTATTATAGTGATCAAATGGTATCAGTTTTAGTTTTTGTGGTGTCTAAAGTCTAGATAAACGTTACGACCTACAGTACCTGGGAATTAGTTAAGTAAGTTTGAATAATAACTAATATTGTAATTGTGAATATGAGCTTGTCTGTTTCGCTTTCACATCTAAACCAATGAACCAATTCTAAAATTAAAAAAAATTTTGACGATCTCCGTGGCGCAGTGCGTGCGCTGTCACATTATAAAGTTGGAGGTCCTGGGTTCGATTCCTGGCTCGAGTCTGGTCTGGTTGGAGTCTTCAGCCGTGGCTAGTGGGCTACCGACAAAGACGTGTCGCCAAGCGATTTAGCGCTCCGCCACGATGTCGTGTAGAAACCAATTAGGAGCGTGTTTTTACCATAGTCCTAACAGGTTAGCCCGTTACCATCCTAGACAGCATCATCACTTACCACCAGGTGAGATTGACGTCAAGGGCTAATTTGTAGTGTATTAAAAAACATGGGCGCGTATTAACCCTCCTAGCCTTAAATAGTAACTGTCATCACATCATGAAGTAAAATAACAAAAAAGGCTTTTTAAGCAAAAAGCAAAAAGGTTAGCCGACATCACAGAAGACCGAAGAGCTACCTCGGACAAAGAGTTAGTCTAGCCATTCAATGGAGGAACGATGCCAGTATCTTCGGAACCTTGCCTAAAAGGACTCCTTTTGATATTATATTTTAGTTTTTTTTAGGTTAATCTAAGGTTTATTTTATAATAACAATGTCATTTATGTTTACATACTATGAAATAAAGTAAACGAAAAATAAATGATATATGATAGCTTCAAAGATGCCTTCAGGTTTGACGACCTCCGTGGCGCAGCGCGTGCGCTGTTTCATTTTAAAAGTCGGAGGTCCTGGGTTCGATTCCCGGCTCGAGTCTTGTCTGGTGGGAGGCTTCGGCCGTGGCTAGTTACCACCCTACCGACAAAGACGTGTCGCCAAGCGATTTAGCGTTCCAGCACGATGTCGTGTAGAAACCGATTAGGAGTATGAGTTTACCATACCCCTAACAGGTCAGCCCGCTACCATCTTAGACCGCATCATCACTTACCATCAGGTGAGATGCAGTCAAGGGCTAACTTATGGTGAATAAAAAAAAAAAAAAGGTACTAGGTTTACATGAATAAAACATTTTAAACATTTTAGAGTTCGACATACAAAGTGAGCATTGAACGTTGAATAACAATCAATGTTAAGTGTGTAACAAGTTACCATAACTAGCGGCGCTGTACGTATTAATAGCCACGCAAATATTCATAATTTCCGCGGACCGCAATTCAAATGAGCCATCCTCTACTAACCCGTTAGTTTCGGGTCGCCGGTTGACCTACAAGTTAATATAACTTTGTTACATTGTTTGCGCATTTTAATCGTTATCACTTTTGAATATTTCGGTTTAATAGCTTTTAGTTTGTTGCCGCTCGGGTTTTGAGTAAGCAAGCATTGTCATAGTTGGTTAACCTTTTAGCCATGTCATGGCTAGCTACATATAGGCTTAAGTTTGTCGTGGGCTCCTTCTAAGGCTGTTGAGCGCACTCTGATTTTTCTCAGCTTGAATAAGTGTTAAAACGGTACATATTTATGTTGGACTCTTACTTTATAGCTTTTAGTTTTAATTCCGTTATAGTTGGTTAACCTTTTAGCCATGTCATGAGTAGCTCTATATAATAGGCTTTAACTTCTTAGTTAAGTCTGTCGTGGACTTCTTCTAAGGCTATAGAACGCACTCTGATTTTTCTCAGCTTGAAGTGTTAAAACTGAACAGATTTATGTATGTTTTATTCGTGTTTACTATTCCTAAGTGTAATAACACTTTTTAGATCTCGGATCTAGAAAGATGTCCTGTCAAATTCCCATCAACGAAAGCTTTATAAATAAGCGCCGTTAGAAAAGTTAGTTAATTTAGGGTCTGGGATTGGGAGGTCGGTATGATTCGGCGATCTAATTTCTTTTAGTTTGTTGACATTCTTCTTATTTATTTAACTATAATTGTATTTTATTATGATGTAATGATTATATTAAATGTTTTATATTAAAACTTTAAAAACTATTGACGGCAAGGTCAAAAATATTAAAGAAAATAAGTTAACTATACAAAATAAACTGTACCTACATAAGGGATATATTATAGTAGTGACAATTATTCAAGGACACAAGGAAGCGGTGATAGCCGAGTGGTTAGGGCGTCAGCCTCCTAATCAGAGGTCGGCGGTTCGAATCCGGGCACGCACCTCTAACTTTTCAGAGCTATGTGTGTTTTTAAAAAACAATTAAAATATCACTTGCTTCAACGGTGAAGGAAAACATCGTGAGGAAACCTGCACGCCTGAGAGTTCTCCATAAAGTTTTCAAAGGCGTGTGAAGTCTGCCAATCCGCATATGGCCAGCGTGTACAACTATGGCCAAAACCCTTCTCATATTGAGAGGAGACCCGTGCGCTGTAGTGAGTCGGTAATGGGTTGATCATGATGATGATGATGATGGTTCGAGGACACTTATTTCAAGTATTGCAGTATTAAGATGTTATTTTATGTAGGTATATGAGGTTTAGAATTACTTTCAGATTGCATGTCGTTACAGATCATGCAGATCCATACCGGTGACTGGGTGAATGGTTAAACTACTTTAGGTCCTAATTATTTTCCGTGACCTTCAATCAATTAAATAAAATCCTAGAAAATGTCCGTGAAAAATAAGAGTTCACTCACAAACTACGAGATTATTTTGCTTGTTTACTATACAAGTAGACCGTTCAACTTTAACGTCCGAGAAATACCAAATAAAAGTGAAGCTTGAGTAGTTTGAAGTATTTCAAGTATTTGAAAGTAAAAATGGTATTCAATATTATTACGCACATGAGTACTTACAAAATTAAAAACTGGATGCTTTTTCAGCAAGTTTTATTTTAGAGTGGTTATATATTGGTCGGGATAATTTATTGCAATCACAATACACTACCTCATCATGTTCAACCCATTGCCGGCTCAGTAGAGAGCACGGGTCTCCTCTCAATATGAGAAGGGTTTGGCCGTAGTCCACCACGTTGGCCAAGTGCGGATTGGCAGACTTCACACGCCTTTGAGAACATTATGGAGAACTCTCAGGCGTGCAGGTTTCCTCACGATGTTTTCCTTCACCGTTGAAGCAAGTGATATTTTAAATGTTTTTAAAAACGCACATAGCTCCGAAAAGTTAGAGGTGCGTGCCCGGATTCGAACCGCCGACCTCTGATTAGGAGGCTGACGCCCTAACCACTAGACTATCACAGCTTCAGCTAGTAGATACTACCTTGGTTAACTCTAATCTGCTTATCTTACATAAGGTTTTGGTGGGGGGTCTTCTTCTTTAGGTGCCTCTTCAACTAGTGAAGGTTGGCAGTCAAAATGGACCCGTGGGTATATGGGGCTAAAATATAGACTATGTCACTCGCTGATTAGCTACATAGCTTTCTACAGGCGTTTGTTTTTCGGTAGTACCGGTGGTGACCAGGAACATCCAAATTCACAAAATTTACCTATTTATAATATTAATTCACATTGCTTTGCTTGCTTTGTACAAGCCCAGCCCACTTATCCTGTTCTGCCATTTAGACTGGTAGATAATGCTCCTTTACCACACTACCACCCAATATTGGTCACTACGCGATTAGCGTTCAAGTACTGCTTAACGGGTTAGGGTTACTTACCTACATCAGTGAAGCTGTAAAAATTACCACCTACCACACAATCATACGCTACACACTGTCTTCGCCGGCGAAGAGGAGGTCCCCGCTATCTTACGTCATCCGGACGTTTACTCCATCCACGGCCTCGGAGACGTACGGACCACTCACCGTCCGACCCCCTCGTTATCCCAAACGTCGCCTAAGCCGAGGTTCGGCCTCAAAGGAGGCGCCCTTAGGCAGTCGTTCCCATAGTTTCTTCGAGCCCTAGGGCTCAAAATTTCTTCTGGCAGAGCTTCTTTCCAAAGCTCGCCAAACAGCCCGGTTACGCTGTGGCTACCAATAGGGTTTGTACAGCTAATCCGAAAAAAAAAAAAAAAAAATTATGACGTCATTAACCCAGTTTTCATCCAAAGCTTAAAACGAATCTTATGTCATATATTTTGAAAACCTATCCACGAATTCAGGCTCACTAATATATCTATTGGTTGGAAAGGCATTACCCTTTTTGGAGCGATTGGAAAAAATAAATCCCTTCCATTTTGGACATTCAGATAAAAATAACAGCCGTATTGTCTTGCCGTGCACAAAAGCATACGAAAAAGGGTCAGTAGGACCCGGTGACCTTGAAAGTGACGTCATTAACATTGACACTTGATTGTAATTGAAATTGACTGGCACAGATACATAATTTGGTTAAATTACCCAACACCTTGGGCCGTTTTAAAAACGATTCACTGAATATGTAAATATGTAAACCAAAGTTCAATAAACAATTACTTCCTATTTCAGTGTTTTATTTTTGGCATCATCATATTTAACATTGAAGCGCGAAAAAATAATGTGAACCGCTGTTTTTTTTTTCGTTTTCTTAAATCGCAGCACAACAATACAACCTTCCTGGTTTTGTCATTCATGATCAACCCATTACCGGCTCACTACAGAGCACAGGTCTCCTCTCAATATGAGAAGGGTTTGGCTATAGTCCACCACGCTGGCCATGTGTGGATTGGCAGACTTCACACGCCTTTGAGAACATTATGGAGATCTCCCAAGCATGCAGGTTTCCTCACGATGTTTTCCTTCACCGTTGAAGCAAGTGATATTTTAATTGTTTTTAAAAACGCACATAACTCCGATAAGTTAGAGGTGCGTGCCCGGATTCGTACCGCCGACCTCTGATAGGAGGCTGACGCCCTAACCACTAGGCTATCACAGCTTCATAAATTATCAGTAATATCTATAAATTATGCATGCAGGTAAACAGAAATCAAGTGATAAGGTAAAGAATCACATAAAAAGCAAGATAAGATGTGCCTCAAATCGCCATTTGTAATTTCTGAGTCAAACAATGATATTATAGTACACAGTTAAAAAAAGAAATTACAGTATTAACTTGAGGTATCAGAACATTTGGGGGAACTTAGGACCAGTGACTTTTCCCCCAATCGGCTCTTTTGAGTCTCTTGATGGAGGGAGGCTGCAGCAGCGTGTGTGATAGTGGATTTGGATGCGATGTCAGGCGATACCTATAGTTAGCTGTAAAGCGTTTATAAGCTTAAATAATAAAACAGACGCCTCATTACGATGGTATCGACGACGTATTAAGTTAAATGTAGTTTTATTTCAACAGTGTTACATATTCTTTATTATGTATTTTTTCTTTATAACCTACCAATTAGAGTACATTTTTTAAGATAAAAAATTTATCACGCAAATACTAAACTGAAGGACTAAATGTTAACTTATGTACAACAAAATAAAAAAGAAGTTTATTTGCAATTAGCTGTGAAGGCTTTTTTTTTAAATTATTCGTCGTGTATAACTCACGGTAACCGTGGGGAAAGGAAACTCAACTTATTAAAGTTTTTTAACCGTTCCGCGCACAAGTTACAGGGCATCCTGTAACTTGTGTACGGAACGGTGTGTATCAGCAAACATTTTATTTTAATGACAGCAATCCTCTTTTCAGTAGATACAAAAGTCACCACTCTCCAGAAGATAGTACCTATGCGTCAAGAGAGTTTTTAGTAGAAATAAGGTTTTATTTAGTTACTAGCTGCCCCGGCAAACGTTTTGCCATATAAATTATTTCTATGGAAATTAATGTAGAAAAAAAAATAACTTATTGTGTGTGTATGAGGGAATATAAAAATAACATAAATATTGTTTGTGTTCAAAAATTTTAGCTTTAAAATAAGCTCAGGGAAATTTTAGTCGAATTAGAGTGAAAAACATTCACAATAAAAACGATAATTGTTCAGATATCGTGCGGGTGATTAAATTAATAAGTATAATATATTACACGTACGTATATTAAAACTAACTACTTTTTATTGAATATAGAAGCTGTGATAGCCTAGTGGTTAGGGCGTCAGCCTACTAATCAGAGGTCGGCGGTTCGAATCCAGACACGCACCTATAACTTTTCGGAGTTATGTGCGTTTTTAAAAATTAAAATATAATTTGCTTCAACGGTGAAGGAAAACATCGTGAGGAAACCTGCACGCCTAAGAGTTCTCCATAATGTTTTCAAAGGCGTGTGAAGTCTGCCAATCCGCACATGGCCAGCGTGGTGGACTATGTCCAACCCCTTCTCATATTGAGAGGAGACCCGCGCTCTGTAGTGAGCCGGCAATGGTTTCATGATGACTTCTTATTGTATCTGTTCATTATTTTTAATGAGCATTTGTCATTCTGTGCTATCACTTAAGACTATAATAAGTAAGTTAAGATTTCATATTAAGTAATTTGTAACTTTTTTGACGACCTCCGTGGCGCAGCGCGCGCGCTGTTGCATTATAAAGTTGGAGGTCCTGGGTTCGATTCCCGGCTCGAGTCTGGTCTGATGGGAGGCTGCGGCCGTGGCTAGTTACCACCCTACCGACAAAGGCGTGTCGCCAAGCGATTTAGCGTTCCGGCACGATGTCGTGTAGAAACCAATTAGGAGGGTGGGTTTCCCATGCCCCTAACAGGTTAGCCCGCTACCATCCTAGACTGCATCATCACTAACCATCAGGTGAGATTGCCGTCAAGGGCTAACTTGTAGTGGATAAAAAAAAAAAACTTATTCCGATTAACACAAAATAATTAAAAAAAAAGTCAGGCAGGCAACCTACCAGGCAACCATGAACGAATGTATCAATTTTTTTTAGTATTTGTTTATAGAGTGATAGTATTCTGTCATTGAGACACAATTGTAATATCAGATATCATTGGGCTAAGTGTGCTTATATCAAATCGGAATTGTACTTGCTACTAAACGTCATTGGGACGCTTATCGGCGCCGCTGTTCGTACCCAGTTTATTGGTAGTCGTTTATTATCAAGATACCTTATCTCGGAGGGGCCAATTAAATTTGAAAACAAAGGTAACATAATAAGGCGCCACAGTGAACTTAGGGTAGGAGCGCCAGCTATCAAGCGATGATTCGGGACATACCTCGACCTAGAGTTGCCATGTTATTTTTTTTTATACACCACAAGATAGGCCTTAACGGCATCTCACCTGATGGTAAGTGATGATGCGGTCTAAGATGGTAGCGGGCTAACCTGTTAGGGTATGGTAAACCCATACTCCTAATTGGTTTCTACACGACATCGTGCCGGAACGCTAAATCGCTTGGCGACACGTATTTGTCGGTAGGGTGGTAACTAGCCACGGCCGAAGCCTTCCACCAGACCAGACTCGAGCCGGGAATCAAACCCAAGACCTCCAACTTTAAAATGCAACAGCGCACGCGCTGCGCCACGTAGGTCGTCAAATGTCAATGTTAAATAATATATTAGTTAGGGTAGATTATTTGCATGAGAGAAGCTGTGATAGCCTAGTGGTGAGGATGTCCGCCTCCTAATCAGAGGTCGGGGGTTCGAAACCGGGCACGCAGCTCTAACTTTTCGGAGTTATGTGCGTTTTTAAGCAATTAAAATATCACTCGCTTCTACGGTGAAGGAAAACATCGTGAGGGAACCTGCACGCCTGAGAGTTCTCCATAATGTTCTTAAAGGCGTGTGAAGTCTGCCAATCCGCACATGGCCAGCGTGGTGGACTATGGCCAAACCCTTCTCATATTGTGAGAAGACCCGTGCTCTGTAGTGAGCCGGCAATGGGTTGATCATGATGATAATGATGATTTGCATGAGCGACGTTGAACTTGGCACAAAAACAATGAATACCATGCGCGTGAAGAGTCACGCTTTAAAGTTTATCACGTAAACAGGTAAAAAAGTGACGTCACAATATGTTTTCAAATCAAATTTAATCAATCAACAATAACTTACAAAGTCGTAAGTTGATGGTCATTACTATATTCGTAAACTTATAACTAAAGCTATGAGGGTCCCAAACGCGCCCTTATCTAAAAAGAAACCCACAGCAGACTTACAAACACAGACAAACCAGGTAACTATTTTTCTTGATATCAGCATCTCACATGTCACTTAAAATTATTTAGAGTTATTATATTAGAGTATTATTTAATACCCAAGCTTATTTATCATTTAAATAACATTTTACACTACAGCAGGACTGTCCTATAAGCTTACGTTTTATATAAACTTAAGAAAGGAAATTAAGATTGGAATGCAGTATGTAGATTTTTTTTATAGTTAATTGAGTTTTTCATGAAATTAAATAGTTAAAAAAAACCAATTGAGTGAAATATCTCAATGTGAACTATCAAAACTTTAAGTAAAATATTAGCAACAAAGGCATGTTGCCATAATTCTGAGAGGTTAGCCCACTACCGTCTTAGACTGCGTCATCAATTCCACCTGGTGAGATACTGTTAAGGGTTACCTTGTAGTGAAATAATAAACTTCGCGTCGAGTGTCCTATATTATCTTAAGGGTGTGGACACAGTAAGTTGAAGGGGAGGGGGTGATGCGTAGGCGCTGCCGCTTTGTAAGATTTAATGGTACGTTTGTGAAGAAAAGGCTTTTTGTTAGTTTGTTTGTTTATCACACGTTCCGTTTAGATGAGGTGATACAGATTTTGCGTTTGTCTGTGAATTGGATAGTGTTGTATTACGGTTATTTGCCTTTTGCAGCTCCCGTTGCGATAACATCTTCAATCATAAACAACGTCCTTTCCATAACAATATTTGTTTTGTATTTGCTAAGATATAAATTAAGTAATATCCACCATCCCATATCAGAAGTTTGATTAGTATAATTAATAAATACTAGCTTCTGCCCGCGACTTCATCTGCGTGGACTTCTGAATTGGGTCTAAAGCTTAGCTCGTTAATAATTTTTAATATTCCCCGCGAACTATTTGATAGATGGGAATAGAAAATACATGTCCTTTTCCATGGCATAGGTGCATACCAATTTTCCAAGCTGTCTGCCTGCGGCTTAGCTCGCAAACAATTTTCAATTTTCTTACAGGAACTACATAAAGAATCGGGATAAAAGATAGCCTATATTATTTTCCATATCAAAGGCTCCATGCATGCCAAATTTCATCCAAATCCGTTCTGCCGTTTTTGCGTGGTTGAGTAACAAACATCCACACTTTCACAGATTATTTTCGACTTGCAAGAATGAAATAATTGTGGATAAATATTCATCATTTAATAAAGAAAGTTCAGATTTGGCTCTGACTTTGCTAATGTATTCCATGCTATTTATTATCCCCGTAATAACCCCAATAGTCCACTTTATTGCCCCTATTTCATCCGGCACAAACACAAAGAGTGTTTATAACGAATGGTACTTAGGTGTGTATTCTAACACAGACCCAAAACCTACAAAAGGTTCGTAAAAAATACGCTACACGGTAATATAAGCATTCGATTGCTGAACTTTACAATACAAAACAGTACGACGATTTGGAAAATGGGCGCACGCTATAATAGATTTTATTGCGACACGGACAGATTAAAATATTGTGTGCATAGTTTTTTTGTGTATTGTTTAGTGTCGCCGGCCGTGCAGTAGAATTGGTGGCGCCTATTTTTTTTAACTCTTTTTTGTCGCATATTAGAGTGGAGGTTAGCCAATTTAAGATGGCCTCTCACGACTTCTGATAGAACAGAGAATGCCCACTCTAGAAGGCAATTAATTTTTTTGACCAACTGCTTTAGTGACAGCTAATTTTTATGCACTACTGGATCGGGGCTAACTTTTATTAAACTTATCGTACTTCATTTCTCAAAACATCGTCATCATTATCAACCAACAACCGGCTCACGGCAGGCCGCGTGTCTCCTTTCAGCATTTTTTCTTTTATACACTGCGAGTTAGCCATTGACGGCTATCTCATCTGGTGGTAAGTGATTTTGCTGTGTAGGAAAGTAGCAGGCTAACCTATTGGGAGTATGGTAAACCCACGCTCCCAATTGGTTTCTATGCACACGAAACGCTAAATTGCTTGGCGCAGCCAGACCAGACTCGAGCCGGGAATGGAACCCAGGACCTGCAACTTTCAGCAACACGCACTGCGCCACGGAGTGAGAGTGGGTCACCTTAGTAGACTACAGCTGGTGACGGAGTTTACAACGCTGACCCAGTACCGATTGATAGACTTCAAACACCTATAAAAACATAGAGTACTCTCAGGCATGCGTACAATTACAGTAGAACCTCCTTAAGCCGAACCTCCGTAATCCGAACGTCCAGTAAACCGAACGCTGCCGCGTCATAAAATATGTACATTTATTTGTATATGAGTTGATCGCTATTTTATTCAAAATATAGTACGTGCATACATATAATTTTACACCGCAATGCATTTCTTTTCTTTCTTTAACACTTCTAACCCATTTTAAGCACTTTTTAGCTGTTGTTTTGTGAAAAGCACACAATGTTCAGTAATCCGTGAAACTCCCCCCAAGAGGTTCTTACTGTATGAACTGGAAGATATATTTCAGGTAATCCACTAAGGTATAAACACCGCTTACAATTACTGATAGCTTAAAGAAACTATTATTGTTGTGATAGGAGTCGTCGGTGTTACTCTCGCCGTGCACAGCCTCCATTATAATGGGGGATAAGAGGTCGGCAGCGTTATAAAATGGCAATGGTAAGAAATTTAAGTCACATGGATATATTATTAAGCCCTAGTGTCATCATGCTGATAAACAGTGGGCTAACGGATAAACCAGCAATATCCGACTTCTCTTTGACCTAGGTGAACGACAAACTTCCGATCTTGTCACGTCACCGCTTACATTATTGATAGAGTAAAAAAACTATTATTGTTCTGATCAGAGTCATCGGTGTTACTCTCGCCGTGCGCAGCCTCCATTATAATGGGGGATAAGAGGTCGGCAGCGTTATAAAATGGCAATGGTAAGAAATTCAAGTCACTTTCAGCTAAAGTCTTCGACGTTCTAATGGGCGCGCGGACGTGGGAGAATTTAGCCGGTCGCTGGTAACGTTTGACTTTTTAAACGGTTCCCCTCGGTTGACAGCAGTTTATCTATCGAACGACTGGTCAAATTAATGTACCTGCTACCAACTATAACTGCTGAAGATTTGTTTTGTTTGAGCACAGAATTAATTGGGAGTTCGAAACCATTGAGCTTTCTATTAAAATACCAAATAATTATATACAGTTTCAATTCAATTCAATTCACAAAAGCTTTTTTTTATATAAACCTAAACTATGAAGCGTTTATATAAAATTATATATTTTTCATTATTTTTATTCGTTATGGTGCTAATTTTTTTTCCACTACAAGTTAGCCCTTTGACGGCAATCTCACCTGATGGTACGTGATGATGCAGTCTAAGATGGTAGCGGGCTAACCTGTTGGTATGGTATGGTAAAATCATACTCCTAATTGGTTTCTACACGACATCGTGCCGGAATGCTAAATCGGTTGGCGACAGCCTAAACGAATGAACGACGGCCGAAGCATCCCACCAGACCAGACTCAGGCCAAGAATCGAACCCAGGACCTCCAACTTTATAAAACTAAAACTAGAAGGGTTCCAAGCTCGTCCAGGTCAAAGAAGATTCCCATAACAAACTTAGGCGGTTTCTTTTTATCGACATTTTACATAGTCAATAATTAACTATAATTCGCTATGAAGTTAGAACAATAAACACACACCTAACACACCTTAGCTTTTTTTTGCACCGGTCTCCTCTCAATATGAGAAGGGTTTGTTATAATATTTCTATAATAACTTTGTGTTGTTTGTCAATTGCAGAGAGGAGTACGTGGATATATTATTAAGCCCTAGTGTCATCATGCTGATAAACAGTGGACTAACGGATAAACCAGCAATATCCGACTTCCCTTTGACCTAGGTGAACGACAAACTTCCGATCTTGTCACGTCTGCGAGGACGCGTCTAAATGTGGACCTTTGCCGGCTCGCTACAGAACACTGGTCTCGTATCAATACGAGAATAGTTTCTCATAGTCCACCGCGCTGGCCATGTGCGGATTGGCAGACTTCACACGCCTTTGAGAACATTATGGACAACTCTCAGACGTGAAGGTTTTAATCGTTTAAAAAACGCACATAACTCTGTAGAGGTGCGTGCCCGGGCTCGAACCCCCGACCTCTGATTATGAGGCTGACGTCCTAACCACTACGCTATCAGCATTGTAATATGTGAACAATCGAGTCTTCTAGATGTGAACGTGGCATGTATAAAGGAAGGTTAAGTAAAACCCGCACCGTGATAAAGATTTTCAAAATTTTTCTATTATGAATTAAAATGTATACGGACTGAAATACCCCTAATTTTGCACCGACACTGTAAATACACAATACCCCGATGTCATTTCGGTCGCGTGACGAGACAAAGTAAGTCAGAAGTTTACCTCAGCCTGTTACTTACCCTAATTTCATTTAACTGTTGTTTTTTTTTGTTTCGTTTAAGTACTTCATGCGATCCTTTTTCAGTGATTTATTTGCCTTTAGGTCCCTAATTTTAGGGTTGCTACCGTACAAATTAAACACAAAAAAAAAGTACATCATATTATTATAAAAATAAAATATAAATACCAAGCAATAAAAAGTCTATATTTATTGTTTTTTACTTGTATTGAAAGTGACGACTTCGGATTGTAACGCGAAATACTGTAATGATAGAGATTGTAAAATATTTACAATTCGTTAAGTGGTTAAGGCACGCCAACCTGCTTAATTAAAGCTCCAATCCCCTATATCATTATTATGAATATTAGATACTGCTAAGTTTATATTATTCACAAAGAAATTAAAGAATTCGTAACTTGATATTCTCAGTAAAGTCACTGGCATAATTTCATTTTGACTATAAATTTTGATATTATGTTTATCTTGTAACTACGACAGCGTATTTCAGCTATGGATTTAAGAATTCTTAAACCCTATTAGGATCCTTAAAAGGATTAACACTCATTGAATTTATTTTGATGACCAACTTCGTCATAGGATTACAATATTCTTTTTTTATATTGCTTAGAAGTATTTATGATGATACAGATAGACTGACAACTTTTTTCTATTTTAAGGCACAGCCCTATGTTTAGTGTACCACAATGTGTCTGTCGGATGAACATTTGTTATAAAACTAAGTAATAAACTTCCTGTTTTTATTACTTCGCGATTTCACAAAGTTTAGACGATTTTTTCACTAGACCGGGAGATGGTGAGTTTTGATGAAGTAATTTATAAATTGTGGGAGGCACTTTCACTCATTATTCGCGTCAACATTATCTCACAAATGGACTAGCTGCCTAATAAAACTAGGGTGACCGGTTGGGTTTCCTTTACATACTCTTTCCTCCATTGCGCAGCATATGCTCTGTGGCATTGGAGCCTCCCCCGACCTAAGCGTTCCTTTCCGAAAGACCTAAACATATCCTTCATGACCCTGACGATCAGATGACTACTGACAGAATACTCGTACCACCTACCACACAATCATACGCTACACACCGTCTTCGCCGGCGAAGACTAAGTCCCCGCTATCGTACGTCATCCGGACGTGAGCTCCATCCACGGCCTCGGAGACGTACGGACTACTCACCGTCCGACCCCTCCGTTATCCCAAACGTCGCCTAAGCCGAGGTTCGGCCTCAAATGAGACGACCTTAGGCAGACGTTCCCTTAGTTTCTTCGAGCCCTAGGGTTCAAAACTTATTCTGGCAGAGCTTCTTTTCGAAGCACGCCAAACAACCCGGTTACGCTGTGACAACCAATAGGGTTAGCACAGTTAATAGACAGTCCGAAAAAAAAAAGTGGCATTGTAAAATTGAAGGTGCTGAGATCGATTCTCAGCCCGAATCTTATCTAGTGGGTGGTCTCCACCCTACTGACAAGGACTTGTAGCAAAACGAAGTCCCATATAAAACAATTAGTAGTATGAATTAACCATACCCTTAACAGATAAGCGCGCAATCTTAAAATATCAATCTTAAATCGGTTTGCATTACTGACATTTATTAAAAATATTTTTCAATTTTGAATAATTCTACACTTCAGGTAACTGAGAAGAAGAAATATTCTACTTACGCCGTAACATACCACCAAAATGCTTGGCGGTATGGTTCTACCCAGAGTGCAGTTAAAACTAAACTATAGCAAAGCGTTGAGAATAAACTCGACAGCTCTTTCAAATGCATATCAAGTGTACGTTTCGACAATCCATCGATTTAGATTAGGCGAGATAAGAGCGTGACACACCGCTCGCGCCGCCGAGCCGCTCCCGTGTGGCCGTCTGAGACGTCCACCAATGAGATAAGCGAACTACTTCCTGTGTGCCACGCCGGATTGACACGTCGCTATTGTTTTGTTCCATTTCATTTTCAATTTCAGAAACTGGCTCATGCACTCAAGATAAAGAGATTCAAACAAGTATACTACATATATTTTCGTAAATATTTTCGTGTGTAGCCTTCATTTCTATATTTTTTAAGTATATCAATATTATTTTGTTTTTTGAAGCACAAGTTTTCATAAAACCTTAGCTTACAGAAAAATCTTGTTACCATATCAAAGATTATAAACGATAAAAAAGCTTGTATGCGAATTGCTCTTATCTCATAATAATTATAATATATTATTATACATGTTATGGTGATAACAAAAAACAAAACGCCTAAGTCGGCTTCTTTGACCTGAGCGGGATGCGACCACCTTTGGCTGTAGTTTTAAGTTGGCGAGTGTAGTTATCACCATCACCTCATAAATTAAAATAATACTTATATAATATGTAAGCTACATAGATGCCTGTAATAGTTATGCATGAATAAAGCCATTTTTATTTTTTTATTTTTAATACATACAGAGATTTTTTCCAGTTCCAGTAACGGACCATAAAACTCTGTTTGTAAAAGTCTGTCGTTTTGAATTATGAAGTAAAAGAATACGATCGATAATTCAATAATCCCATTCCTGAGTTATTTAAGCTTTTTTGTACTTCTTACTTTAGTTTCTGATGCCAAAAATAATTGTAAAGAATATTCTCACTACTCATTACTTTCCCAAAGGGGAAAGGGAAAGCCTATCTAAAACCTCAATGCCCACAACGCATCTGGTCGAGCGATATAACCAAAATAGCTGCGAACACCAAGGGAAGCGAGATCTGGATGCTTATCTTGACCATCTTAAAGCTAGAAAACCTTCTATTACCTACATTTATGATAGTATACCCTATATATAGGGTATATTACTCACTTGAACGAAAGCCTTTTAATTGGGGGAAAATAACGAGTCACTGTTGATAAATCTGGCAGACACTCAGGCAGTAAGTGTTTGATGTTACTGGCTATACCTTTTTGACGACCTCCGTGGCGCAGCGCGCGCGCTGTTGCATTATAAAGTTGGAGGTCCTGGGTTCGATTCCCGGCTCGAGTCTGGTCTGGTGCGGCCGTGGCTAGTTACCACCCTACCGACAAAGGCGTGTCGCCAAGCGATTTAGCGGTCCGGCACGATTTCGTGTAGAAACCAATTAGGAGTATGGCTTTACCAAACCCCTAACAGGTTAGAGACTGCATCATCACTTACCATCAGGTGAGACTGCCGTCAAGGGCTAACTTGTAGTGGATAAAAATAAAAAAAAACTAGTGAACATAGACGCGTGAAACGATTATGAGGCGGAGCGATAGCGGTACCGTGTTAGCGGTATTTGATTTCAAGCACCGAAAGCTCACTCTTACGAATCAATCAAGTACTTTTTGCATGTACTATTTCAATGTTTAATCTACTTGAGGTATTAAACTATGTTGACGAACCAGCGTCCTTAACGGCGTTAAAGTTGGCGTTCTGCGGGCGTCCAATCACAAGACGCGCCCGATTGAGCACGAGTTGGGATTGGACCAATTAGCCTGCGATTTGGATATTGACCACTGGACGCGTTTAGCTCACGCTATTTCTTTGTGTATTTATTTCGTATTGCCTTGTTGATCCAGTGATTAGCATGAGCACTATTCCCAGGGCGAACCAAAAAATTATGAGTGTTGTTTTTCTGTCAAAAAAATTCCAACAAACAATAAACAGCAAGTATTAGTACAATCAATAATTTGCTATATTCCGCCGACAACCGGGAGATTTGTATAATATAACACCATACAAAATCTTCCACTAGAACCTCTACACACGTTTCGACCCGACACCGGATCATCCTCAGGAGATGTTAACTTCACAAGCGCGAAAAGTAAAGTTAACATCTCCTGAGGATGATCCGGTGTCGGGTCTAAACGTGCGTAGAGGTTCTAGTGGAAGATGTTGTGTGGTGTTATATTATACAAATCTCCCGGTTGTCGGCGGAATATAGCAAATTATACTTGCTGTTTATTGTTTATCATGGACTTCCGCAAAGTAACGCCTGCTTCTATTTATTAAAATTCCAACAACCTGGAGTTAGAAAATCAGCAGTTATTCGAACACCACAAACCTCAGTACTGTAAGAGAAGAGATTTGCGTTGGACATGGTTGAAGACACTGAAGGTGATTATTTTGATGATAAATATTTCATAAAGGCTAAAAATGTAAAGCGATAAAACCGCTGTTTTAACAGTGTTCCTGTATTTAACTAATACTTTACTGACTTGAATATAATTATGATAGCTTGTAAAAAACCTGATTTCTAAACTACGTTTTACAAAATAGGAGTGCAGTGGTTCGAAGCGAAACAGTTTCTTAGCTGATGTCATTTAAATAAACTGCCTAGCTCCAATAATTGTATGTCAAATAATTTCAAGATTTGGCGTTTAAAGCCTCAATGTCATTTAGTTATATAGTTTGGTAAAGTAGAATTAACATAGTTTAACAGAGATGAAATACGGCTCACGAGATTCTAAATTCTAAAATAAATGAGATGTCGCCGAGCCAATAAAAAGGGTACACAATGATCTTGATTAGCGCTTACAGAGCTTGCAGTACAAACTCAGGCCAGACTCCATTATTGAGGGAGTAGGTGTCACGACTTGGCCGCACGGAGTTTATTATTTATATCCCGAGTCCGCAGCCCGTGTCCCCGGGTACAAATGAACATTCTGCATTAAAGAGCTGTTCGAAATTCCGTGGAAAATTATACGCTTTGCGCGCTACGCTTAATTGTTTTGTTACAAGTAGATTATTTATTATTGGACCACAGTTTTGATCAGTGCCCTCGGTGTGAGATTTGCGTGCTCCCAATTAAATTAAAGTCGTTTTAGAATTTTGAAACACTTTAAAATGGACCTTTCGATTTATTGCTTTACGGTTAGGGTTCGTTACTTGTACACCCTATCTGTGAAACGTTTTGGGAATAAAAAGAGTTCGATTATAAGGTCCATTTTACTATGGCAGTGGTGCCGATTCAAAATTCAAAGAAAATTAAATATTCAGTGCTAGAACTAGTCCACTCATTGTTACACTGTATTCCCTGGAAAAGTCTAGTACAACCCTCCCCCGACCTAAACGCTCCTCTCCGAAAGAGGAGACCTAAACATATCCTTCATGACCCTGACGATCAGATGACTACTGACAACACACTCGTACCACCTACCACACAATCATACGCTACACACCGTCATCGCCGGCGAAGACGAGGTCCCCGCTATCTTACGTCATTCGGAAGTGGGCTCCGTTCACGGCTTCGGAGAAGTACGAACAACTCACCGTACGACCCCCCCGTTATCCCAAACGTCGCCCAAGCCGACGTTCGGCCTAAAAGAAGGCGCCCTTAGGCAGACGTTCCCTAAGTTTCTTCGCTCCCTAAGGTTCAAAATTTCTTCTGGCAGAGCTTCTTTCCGAAGGTTACCAAACAGCTCGGTTACGCTGTGGCAACCAATAGGGTTTGTACAGCTAATAGACTATAATATATTACGTATAATATATACTATAGACGTGACAGTTAAATACTATAGTTCAGACTTATAATTTGCTAGCTAAACTGCTTCATGTACCAAAGTTACTGAATGTAGCTTATATTTTGCTTTTCAGGTTGGGACATAACTGGAGGTACAAGAAATATCCACTATTGCCACGAAGTTAGTAAAGTGGTGTGATAATCAGTTGGGTTGTTACCGGATGGAGAGCCGCAGAAAGCTATGTCAAGAGTAAGTTACAGCCCCAGGGTTCGAAGATGCAAGAGTTTGAGAGAGGAAGGTTGCGCTACATTCATTGGCATCTGATCCTGATCGTCAGATGAAAGTCGGTCGGTGATCCACTTTGCTCCATTAATTTTGCTAGAGCAATCAACTGTTTTTATTTTTCAGTAAGATCTAGTCGCAATGTGACACTGAGATCGTAGCGAATCGCTATCTGGTTTGCGATAAAAAACGAGAAACCCCTTCCCGATCGGCCGAAGACAATGCCGCCTAAACTGTTTAATTTACATCCGAAACATCGGCGCAAAAAGGTGACATGCGGCGACACGTCGAACGCTGAAACCCTGGACGCCGCTGCCGGCCGCCGCGCCGCTGCAAAAAGAACGAATCATTAAGAGGCGCCACACGAGACTCCATTTAAAAGTATGAGAATATTTCCACAAAAAGCCACACATTCAACTAACCGGCACATTCATTTTATGAGAACAATGAGTGATTTTTGTATTCCTCTTTAATTCTATGTCGATTTTATCCCGCGGCTTGGAGGCGAGCCTCTGTCGTTCCGTTCCGTCTTCTACTTTTTGCTTGCGCGGGCGTTAGCGAGGTACTGCGGTTTTGTTAATCCCGGCCCCCTCTCCCCCGGCGATATCACACCTCTCCGCTGTCGCCCGCCGTGTCGCCGCCGGCGCCTGCGCGGCCATTGCTACTGGACTGGGTTTAATTGTGCGACGCGCTCGTCATCGCCATCGTCTTCACAATTTAGCATACAAGTTCACTAGCTATTGAAACTACCTACGTACAGAACTGGGTTTTAAAATTGTTATAGCGATTTTTTTGTTCCACAAAATTGTCGTGGGAGAAATAACTGTAGGTTCAAATATATATGAACGGTGCCAGTTATAATAACAGCTGTTTACATCTATGGTCAAATGTTATATTTTCTGTGGCAACAGAAAATAGACTTAGATATCTATATTGGATTAATAATAACATGGATTAATAATGACGATAGTGATTCTTCCCCTAATGGAGCTCTCTTGGTAAATAGAATTTAAAAAAATAGAAAAAAAACAACATGAAGTCTTTTAATCGCTTGTTTTATAAGTCTTTTTACATCATACTAATATTATAAATGTGAATGAAAGTTTGTTCGTTATGCTCTAAAGCGAAAACTATTTAACCAATCATCATGAAACTTTGTACACATATACTTGGAGGTATTATAGGTAAAAAGGCATACCTTTTATTTTAAAAATATTTTTTACGAAATATAAAAAAATGGTTCGTTTAAATATAGTAATCATTTTGATACATTTCTTTTGCAATGATATCTAATTTTTATTTTATGGCTTCAATGCGAAAGAAACCGGGAGTAAATGCTAGTAGTGAATAAAGAAGTTAGGTGTATCATATAAGTATGAACTGAAACATTATTTTATAGATGTACAAAATAAATTGATTTCTTTGTTTTGAATATTCAATCATATATAATCTATATATATAAAAATCAATTGCTGTTCGTTGGTCTCGCTAAAACTCGAGAACGGCTGAACGAATTTGTCTTATATTGGTCTTGAAATGTTCGTGGAGGTCTAGGGAAGGTTTAAAAGGTGAGAAAAACTCGATTAATTACTTCGGAAATACCCAAAAACAGCCCTTTTCTTTGTCCCATATTAACGTTCTCTAAATAAAATGTGAAGTCAATTTGAACTATATTCCTATTAAATAAAGTTCATATTAAATTATAATCACTCACTGTTGTCTAAGAAATGCAGGTGTGTTCCTAACTTCAAAGAGTCAATTTGCAATTTATATTTAGGCAATATTTTATCCCGGTATTTCCACGGAAACGAAAACTACGCGGTTGAAACCGCGGGTCTCAGCTAGTATAACATATTTTTGAGCATTTTAATTTGTAAGGTTGATGGTAATAACTACATTCGATAACGTTAAACTAAAGCTAGGAGGGTTCTAAACGCGCCCAGGTCAAAGAAGAAGCCCACAACAAACTTAGCCAGGTATAATTTGCGTGAGTCTACATTAGAAGCTTATATGTGAGGAAAGCTTTTTATTTTTTTATTGTGATGATTGTAATAGCTTATTTAAATTGATACAACTTAATTTACATTTACAGAAACTTTATTCAGTTGTTGTCATTGGAAAAATTGGTAATCGGTCATTTATTCCATTTACATTGATATCGAAATATAAGGAATAATTCTATAGATCATACAAAATAATTGATATGAGTCACATACAATTGAGTAATGAAATATGTTAAAACTAAATTAAGTAACCCGTTAAGGAAATATTTCTTAAGACGGGTTAAAATCATATTTGGATTTCATATGTTACATAGTTTTCGTTTTAATAAAATTAAAAAACATAACGAGTAAATTAAAGTTTTAGAGCACTTATTCTAGAAATTATTTTTATATCATATAAGCACTTTATAAATAATTTTTATATACTGGTAATATGTGTAGTTGCAAACAATAATTACCTATGTTACCTAAATTCGTATATTGCACCAGTCGCACTTTTCGTCGAAGAAATAAATATCATCCTCACCACCTGGATGCCTGGACCTCTTCCACCACCCGCTATTCCAGGTAATTTCTGCCACGAACCTGGAAATTGTGGAACCAGCTTCCATCTTCTGTGTTCCCTAATGGCTATAATATGGGGATCTTCAAAGGGCGAATTAACAAATTGCTCAAGGGCCAGCAACGCGTTGGCGGTTCCTCTGGTGCTGCAAATGTTCATGGGCGGCGGTAATCACTTACCATCAGGTGACCCGCCTGCTCGTTTGCTCGCTTTGCATATAAAAAAAAAAATAAAAAAAAATTGCCACTGAATCATTAAATTTTAATCTTAGTAATGTAGGTTGTAACATGTCTTGAGTTTGCCTTTGTAGATGACATATTATGATTTATATATGAGATTCACTGCCAAGTGAAAATCTCATTTTAGCAATAAGGCAGCCTATTATAACATCTCATTTATTTTTTATGTATGTTTCATTGCTGTTTATGTACTTATTTCTTACTTTATTTAGATACAATAAAGTGTTTTTCTCACTTCATGACTCATCTTTGTTATTTTGCTTTCAGAATGTCAACAGCCAAATTTTTCCTCAGTTGTTATATTATATTCACGCCCACTGGATTTCACTTTTGATGTGCACAAGAAAAACGAATAATAATCTGATAATGTTGATAAAAATACCTTCAGTAGTCTCGTTTTTTCCCTTAACTGTCTAGTCTCCTTCGAATGCCAACATCCATCCACCACAGAATGTGAACTGCAACAAAGAGGACGTACTGGAGTTTGATTAAAAGTAAAATTATAAGTAAATAAAACTAACAATCACTTACCACCAGGTAAGATTGCCGTCAAGTGCTGACTTGTATTAGAATAAAAAAAGAACATACATATACATTTATATAAATCATCATCATCATCATGATCAATCCATTACCGGCTCACTACAGAGCACGGGTCTCCTCTCAATATGAGAAGGGTTTGGCCATAGTCCACCACGCTGGCCATGTGCGGATTGGCAGACTTCACACGCCTTTCAGAACATTATGAAGTACTCTCAGGCGTGCAAGTTTCCTCACGATGTTTTCCTTCGCCGTTGAAGCAGGTGATATTTTGATTGCTTAAAAACGCACATAACTCCTAAAGTTATAGGGTTCGAACCCCCTACCCTTATTAATTAGGAGGCTTAATTATTTACGAGTAAAATCTTAATTTAAGAGTTTTATTAAATAGTTTTAGTTTTAGTCAAGGCCATAAAACAAAAGTTTTTTTTTTTAAATACGCCTTGTTCACGCAATGATTAATAGTTTATAAATACACGTTCTTTATATTACGGATCTATCCGTAATATAAAGAACTGTCCGGAGCAACCTCCGTAACAGTTTTAATGTAGCAGGTTCAGCCTAGATCATCGAGCTCGACCGTCAAAACGTCGGCTATAAACGGGCTCTGAAGTTCGCAGCCCGCAAGAAGTCGAGACTATGAGATGACTCGTAATCAGACACTCTGCGCGATGTAATTGGTTGCTCATTTAAGGAGCGAGTCCGAAGGAGTAATGAGGTTTCTACCGTTTAACTAAAATGCAGCTAAGTGAAGAAAACTCCTTTTTAGATAGCACTTGGGTTTGTTTTTATTGGTGACTCACAGCTTTTATTGCTCCTTTCGGAACAACTACAGTCAAATTTACGTGATGATGAGATACTTGTGCCTTATAAAATTTAACTATTGAGCAGAAGTTGAAACTTTTTATATTTTTTTATACACTACAAATTAGCCCTTGACGGCTATCTCACCTGGTGGTAAGTGATCATGCTGTCTAGGATGGTAGCAGGCTAACTTGTTAGAGTATAGTAAACCCACGCTCCTAATTGGTTTCTACGCGACATAGTGCCGGAACGCTAAATCGCTTAGCGACACGTCTTTGTCGGTAGGGTGGTAACTAGCCACGGCCGAAGCCTCCCACCATACCAGATTCGAGCCGGGAATCGAACCCAGGACCTCTAACTTCATAATGCGACAGCGCACGCACTGCGCCACGGAGGTCGTCATAACTTATGTAAAGACAAACCTTTACGCACTTGTGATTCAATCCTAATTTTTCCAGTTTTCCTTCTTTATGCCTGTATGTAGTTAAACGTATGCATGTTTTTATAGCCAATATAATATAAAAACAATAAAATTAATTTATCCACCTGCAATCTGATTTCTTCACTTTCCATATCCATTCCTTAATCTATTATTAAATACTACTTTATTTACTTTATTTTTAAATACCTCTGAATGCCAATTCGTTGCGGTGTACACAAATAAAGTGTATTAAAAACTTACAACATGACACTATTTAGTTAATGGATCGATGGAGGAGCGTGAGAGGGTAATATCATCTTCTTAATCCTGCGCCGTAAAAGAGGTTATCGTTTAAAAATACAAACAAAACCAACTCTTTAACTTTGTTGTACCAATTATACCTGTACCTAGCTAGTTGTAAGTTTTAGACAGTGGCCCAAATCTTAAAACTGACAGTGTGTGACTTAGGAGTGTTTCTTTGGATGTAAGGCTGGACAATCTCGCGTATAGCGTTTTTTGGCGTCGCATTTCTAAGACGCGTCCACGTAGGTACCGGGGCCAGATCTATGACGGGCGCGGGCATATCGATATCGTTGCGGACAATGGACTTCAAGACTTGTTTATTGAGACGATGGAGTTGTTTTGAAGTGAAATGTGCGCAGGAGTGGAGGCGGCGACTGGTCTCGAGGAGCCAATGGGAGCTTGCCGCCGTGTGGGAGGGCCGCGGAGGAGCGACTGTCCATGCACCGAGCCCGAGATGAGAATGCCACTTGCTGTACAATTCATTATAAATAATACGGGTTTATTTGTGTCTTCAAATTGACTATATTTATACTCTCGCGGGGTATCATAATTAGGGTTCCCACCGAGTGTGGATTCATTTATGAAATATATTACTAGCTCAGTGAGTATTGTGAACAGTTATTTCCTAAAGGGCTACTTATTAGGGCCATCCATCATTCGACGACCTCCGTTGCTCAGTGCGTGCGCTGTCGCATCATAAAAATTTGAGGTCCTGGGTTCGATTCATGGCTTGAGTCTGGTCTGGTGGGAGGCTTCGGCCGTGGCTAGTTATCACCCTACCAACAAAGACGTGTCGTCAAGCAATTTAGCGTTCCGGCACGATAAATAAAAATAATAACATTTTTTTTTTCAAACGATCAAAATTTAAACTATTTCTATTTATTTTATTTAAACGATGTCGCAGAAACTAATTAGGAGTGTGGGTTTACCATACTCCTAACAGGTTAGCCCGCTACCATCTTAGACTGAATCATCACTTACCATCATGTGAGATTGCCGCCAAGAGCTAACTTGTAGTATATAAAAAAAATCGCTTGTAGAGGTTGGGTACAAAAATTTGACGCAGTTTTTAACGCTGTGGAGTAACAACTAGAGACCACCGGGGTCTATTCACGTTAAGGAACATTTAGGATTCTTCATTTCTTTATGTTGGCTGGTTACCACCCTACTGGGAAAGACGTACACTTTGATTAACTTTTTTTTATTTGTGTTGTTAAACACTCAAATTTAATTATGATTAACTTTCATGGTTATTAGAAATTATTTATTAATAATATTTTTAATAGTATGTATATATTTATAAGTGTTGCGATTTCCGGTCTTTTATTTCTGTCGGCTTCTTTCAAATAGGTGGCCTGGAAGAGATCGCTTTTAGTAATAAGCGTCTTTTGCTTTCATCATCATGATCAACCCATTACCGGCTCACTACAGAGCACGGGTCTCCTCTCAATATGAGAAGTATGAGTTGTACGGATTGGTAGACTTCACACGCCTTTGAGAAAATTATGGAGAACTCTCAGGCGTGCAGGTTTCCTCACGATGTTTTCCTTCACCGTTGAAGCAAGTGATATTTTAATGGTTTAAAAACTTACTTGCTTTCATATAATTTTTTTTTTCTTTTCCTCTCTTTTGTATGCAATAAATTTGTATAAATAAATAAATGGCTATTAAAAAAAATTGTTTCGGTGACAGCCCTAATAAAAATAATTGAGACGTAATTTTTTCGTTCCTCGGCGGAGTGGAATTAATATTGTTTTCTAAACGTTTATGTTCAAGTTCAAGTAAAGGTTCATTAGTCGGTTGTTGCGCAAGACCCGGTTCATGTAAAACCGAGTGTAGAACACACCTAACTCGTTCGCGCGTAATGTTTACTTGTTTTTGCTCGAATTTACCTGCGTAAGCTCGAAAAGGTTTCAACGGTTTGCCTACCATTAATTTTTTTTTTACATACAACTTAGCCCTTGACGGCTATCTCTCCTGATGGTAAGTGATGATGCAGTCTAGGATGGAAACGGGCTAACCTGTTAGGGGTATGGTAAACTCACACTCCTAATTGGTTTCTACGCGACATCGTGCCGGAACGCCCGATCGCTTGGCGACACGTCTTTGTCGGTAGGGTGGTAACTAGCCGCGGCCGAAGCCTCCCACCAAGCCAGGCTCGAGCCGGGAATCGAACCCAGAACCTCTAACTTTATAATGCAACAGCGCGTGCACTGCGCCACGGAGGTCGTCAAAAATTTTACAGCCATCTTCCAAAAGGATTAAACTTCTTGACTTTTGTGACGATGGTTGGTATTCCTGGTGTAGTAGGAATCAGAAACTTTTTTTTTTTAATATTTATTAGGATCACTTTATTTTTCGTCTGTCTGTCAAGTACCTTTGTCACGAGAACTTGCTGAAAATAACACCATACACTCAATACCATAATCTCTTGAAGCTGTGTATAAAATCGAACTTTTAAGTTAACATATATATAGACAAAGATACGGCCGTTTGGTATGCCGCACAATTCATGTATTTTAGCTATGTATTTAAAAATAAACCCTAAAAACCCTACTCTACTAAAAATTAGGGTCTTTATACTCCGAGTACCTCTGTATTTAAAATTTGAAAACTATCAAATCTAATAAAATAATTCCGTTTTGGAACGAAGTTCCTTAAGTTAAGTTGTGAAAGGGGGCTAGACGGAAAAAATTCTTACGAAAAGTTGTCACGACACTTTTTGTTATTGTAAGCTGTGCGGCGTCGCATGTTTCTCTGTCTGTCTCTCTCTTTCTCTCTCTTATAGAAAGCAAGCCAGATATTTTACATTTATCTGTTGAAAATTCCCTTGTCGCCGAGATTAGGACTAATAATCGTTAAGACCCACCTAGCCACACTGCAGGAGGGTTGTGGATCTGTGCTCATAACTGATATACGATGTCGACGACGAATAACTTTTGCGAAGTGTTAAAATTCAGGCACCGATATGCAAGAGTTATTACGCGCCATGTAAAACAAAAAGGCTCGTATCTGATATCGACAGCGCATGAAATAACGATGAGTAGGTACCTAGCTGCTTCAGCGAGCTAACCCTCGCGTGACAACCGCCTATTTGTACCATCATTGTATAACGCATCCCTGCCTTGTCAGAACACTGATAAGTTACCTACCTAGTGGGCTAGGCAAATCTGACAAACCGTTAGGGCCTTGAAAAATAAAATGGATAAGCGTCGAAAATGTTATGCAGTGTTTTGCCACACTCCAACTGACAACAATTTTGTAATGTCAGAGCGTGACAAAACACTCTACAATCCTTCCAACGCTGTGCCACTTTTATTTGTCTTTTCTTGTAAATCACGACACATAATAATTACGTGAGTAAGTGAGCGAACCGAAAGAGAGAGAAAACTAAAACTTGGACGTGGGTGCTAATTTTTTTATTCTACTTATTGAATACTTTAGAACCCAGCAGTACAGTACGGACATGGACAGCGCAGCCCAAAGGATGATTTTGACGAGTTTTCTCACGAAAGATACGTGTCGTTTATCAGTTTGAGTTTATATTTAATTTGTATACTATAAATTGCTATCATCATCATCATCATGATCAACCCATTCTCGGCTCACTACAGAGCATGGGTCTTCTCTCAATATAAGAAGGGTTTGGCCATAGTCCACCATGTGCGGATTGGCGGACTTCACACGCCTTTGAGAACATTATGGAGAAAAAAAGAGATAACGAAAAAAAAAACCCGGCTAAGTTTGTTGTGGGCTTCTTCTTAGACCGGGGCGCGTTTGGAACCCTCATAGCTTTAGTTTTAAGTTTACGAATATACCTAGTTATCACCATGAAATAACTACTATGTAAATTATTGACGCGTCAAAAGTGTCTTTTTAAGGACTATTTGAATAAAGATTATTTTGAATTTGAATTTGAATTTGAGAACTCTGAGGCGTGCAGCTTCCCTCACGATGTTTTCCTTCACCGTTGAAGCAAGTGATATTTTAATTGCTTAAAAACGCACTTAACTTGAAAAGTTAGAGGTGCGTGTCCGGGTTCGAATCCCCGAGCTCTAATTAGGAGGCTTACGTCTTAACCACTAGGCTATCACAGCTTAGAGCAACTATAAAAAAGTTAATACTATTAGGCCCTCATTATTTAAATCTCATCATGCGGTTGCTGTACCGGCTAATTAGTTTGTTCTGAAAAATCAGACGCCGGCCGTTGCGTGACTAATCCTTATTTGTTGGCGCATTGTCGAACATACCTGCCATTTTGTTACACAAGAATGCTCAGGCATACGTCCCTATCATATTTTGGCAATCGGTTTTAACAGCTCTTCCTGGGTGCTGGATTTCTATGATTCAATAAATAAACAAATTTCAAAACTGGTGTGCCATAGACAAGTACTTAACATAGTAAGAATTCATCATCATCATCATAATCAACCCATTGCCGGCTCACTAGAGCCCCGGATCTCCTCCCCATATGAGAAGGGTTTGGCCATAGTCCACCACGCTGGCCATGTGCGGATTGGCAGACTTCACACGCCTTTGAGAACATTATGGAGAACTCTCAGGCGTGCAGGTTTAAACACAATATTTTTGCTCACCGTTGAAGTAAGTTATATTTTAATTGCTTAAAACGCACATAACTCCGAGAAGCTAGAGGTCAGTGCTCGGTTTCGAACCCCTGACCTCTGATTAGGCGGACGTCCTAACCACTGGGCTATTACAGCTTCTATAAGAATTCAATGACATTCATAATCTAACTTGGTGGATTCCATCTAGCTAACTCACACCATCAAGCATCAAATGAGATCGCAGGAATATAATACACGTTCAATAACACAATATCAGGCAATCTGCAGGTAAATACTGGGAATATGTTACAGAAAGCGGTAATAGTCTAACAGTTTGGAGTCAGGCATTATTATTTCTGCTATTCTCGATTAAATATCATTTGATTTAAGGGTAATGATAAACATAGTGAAAAAAGCCTGTATGTCTGAGACTTTTCCATAACATTCCCAAAAGTGTTTGAACATTATAAATGCACGAAGCATTGGCAGAAATGGTTGCCTACGGCCTAAACCCTTTTGATTATGACCAGCCTTTTCATTGATCGGTGATGGAGTGAGAATGATAATGGTGATGATATGTTACAGGGTTCTCGGTTCTGTGTCTATTTTCAGATGGTTTCAGGGGTTAAAAAAGTTAACTTCACAGATCTATAATTATTTTTGATGTTCCGTATCAACATTATACTCTCATTAAGAACTATGATAGACATAGTATTTTGAATAATTTGTTTTAAATTATCAAACTATGTATAAAGATTATGTAGTTTCAAAATTAAGTACTAGGAAACTATAACCGGTGAAGTGATTGCCTAGTTGTAGAACCGCATATAAAATGGGAACCTTACTAACAGATGGTGCTCTCAATACTCGATACTTCCAATTAATTATACGTACCTACCTAACCAGAGCTTTTAAGCCGATATCGAGTCCAACGGAGCAAAAGAAACAGGTGGTTTATACGGGCTAGGTGCAATCGTACACATCTCTCCGATCAGCAATAAAGGCTGGCGCGAAACCCAACGCGTCCACTTGCCAATTAACTCCAAACAAACATCCTGTATGAGCCGAGATTATCGTATCGCTACAAGCATCGCTCCCGCCGGAGACCGCGCCCGCTCACTCCGACCACGCTGAATAAATTAAATAAAAACTAAATATAAAATAAATTAGACATTGTTAAAACGACTGGTACCATCTCGAGACGTTGTCTCATCTCATTAAGCGGCAAGAAATTGGCCCGAAACTAAATTTGGGAAATTCCTTGAGTCATCACATCGCGGTATCCAAAGTCACTCACTGTATTTTTATACAAATCAATTTGATCAAATATTTGTCTCCTAGGCATGACAGTGGTTCTGAGGCCATATAGATCAAAGACGACCTTCTTGGCGCAGCGTGCGCGCAGTCACATTATTAATTGGGAGGTCCTGGTTTCGATTCCCGGCCGGTCTGGTTCGGCCGTGGCTCCTTACCACCTTCCCGACAAAGACGTGCCGCTAAGTGATTAAGCGTTCCGGCACGATGTCGCGTAGAAACCCATTAGGAGTACGGGTCTACCCTACATTTAACTAGTTCGCCCGCTACCATCTTAGACTGCATCATCACTCCCAGGTGAGATTGCCGTCAAGGGCTAGCTTGTAGTGGAGAAAAAAATCCGGATGACGTCATACATACTGTAATGTAGCTTACGGGGGGTACGAAGTAAACTCCAAGTCTAAAATACAAATTACCAAATTTCACTTTATGTCGAGGTTCAAGAATAGAATTACAGAAGTATAGAAATTAATAAAAATTAGTAAAAAGAAGTAAAGAATAAGTACAGAATTCCCCCAAGGGGGAGATTTTCCAGATAAGTAAAGTATTTATTGTTTAACATGGACTTCCGCAAAGTAAAGCCTGACTTTACTTTTCGCGCTTGTGAAGTCAACATCTCCTGAGGATGATCCGGTGGTCGGGTCGAAACGTGCGTAGAGGTTCTAGTGGAAGATTTTGTGTGGTGTTATATTATACAAATCTCCCGGTTGTCGGCGGAATATAGCAAATTATACTTGCTGTTTATTGTTTTCATTTTCCAGATGTTGTCGAGCCATGCTTCTCTTCTCTCAGGCTGACTTTATGTTCTTCCTAGTCCCCCAGTGACGCTCTATTTATTAAAAGCTGATTAGTTGCTGTGTATTCGAAACTAAGTGATTGTTTATTTCTAGTATTTATGTAATACGGAGAAACTAAAGAAAAAACATATTAACATCTCGGTCATTAATTGCTAATCAATTTTTTTTTAATAAGCATTCATATAGTGTTTGATAAGGGTATTTACTATCTATCTCCTTAGTAAGTTTTGGTTTAAAAATGTAACCTTTAACTGGAATTACTTTGGATTTCAAGATGATTGAAATGTTAGTTACAAAGATTTGTTTATAGTATACCACCTGCAAAACTTTAAAAGATATCGTCCTGAATAATCAATAATAGATTGACTATTCAGGTATATGAATAATTGAATTCTAAAAAAATAACAGTTTAATAATTACATATTTGGGAAAACGAATACAACAAAAAAAAACTTGAGAGGTGTCAAGGGATACCCGGATGGAACGAAGTTCCTTTCGATTAATTAGTGAAGGAATTGTAATAAAATTTTATTTTATTTAAGTTATAATAATATTTTTTTTATTATTAACAAATATAATAAACTTAATCAGTAGGCTCAGTTTTGTACTCCATCAGCAATAACCGGAACTTGTGCAGAAACACTGTCAGGATTCATTATTATTATTTTTTTTTATTATTTATTATTTACAAAAACCTGTATAAACTCAACAAAAATAATCGTCGCGACACCACACTGTTCAATGCGAAATAGAAATGAAAATATCACGCTTGCTTTCTATAAGAGAGAGAGAGACAGACAGAGAAACATGCGACGTCGCACAGCTTACAATAACAAAAAGTGTTGTGACAACTTTTCGTAAGAGTTTTTTCCGTCTAGCCCCCTTTCACAACGCGCGATAAGGAACTTCGTTCCAATATAATGTTAAAAGCTAATGTTCGCGATTTCGTCAGCGTGGTTTATTAAAATTGAAAACTTTATCTTCTCAACACAAAAGATGGTCCCATTCTCGAGTTTCGCTCTTAGCAACTCATTTAAAGATTTACAAAAGTATTTTAACGAAAAACCTACTTAAGTAACGATGTAACGAAACGAAACGATGAACAACACACTTTTTTAGCACGTTAATTCGAAGAAATACTCATAACAATATTATACTTCTATTACTGCTGGTACTATTATAGCCACGTGTAGGTACATTATTTTTTCGTCAAGGAGTACTTGTTCTGGTATTTACATGAGTTATTATCTGATGACAGAGACATGGTTAGAATCATGACGGCTCGGGTGCGTGTGAACTAGCTTTGATGTCAAAGCTTTGGTATTTTAGGGTAATTACAGTTGACAGTCAAAGTCTTAGCAGTGTACTTTTTTTTTTACGCACTATAAGTTAGCCCTTGACGGCTATCTCACCTGGTGGCAAATGTTGATGTAGTCTAGGATGGAAACGGGCTACCCTGTTAAGGGTATGGTAAACCCACACTCTTAATTGGTTTCTACGCGACATCGTGCCGGAACGCTTAATCGCTTGGCATCACGTCTTTGTCGGAAGGGTGGTAACTAGCCACGCCCGAAGCCTCCCACCGTACTATTATTTAATAAAGACGTTCCACTTTTTTTTTATACATCACAAGTTAGCCCTTGACGGCATCTCAGCTGATGGTAAGAGATGATGCGGTCTAAGATGGCAGGGTGGTAACTAGCCACTAGACTAGATTCGCGCCGAGAATCGAACCCAGCACCTCCAACTTTATAATGGTACAGCGCGCGCACTGCGGAATGGAAGACACATTATGTTCCTACTGCGCCAATTAGAAAAAAAAAATCATCAAACTGTTAATTCGTCATATGATTAAGGTTATGATCGTAGTCCAACACGTTGGTCATGTGCTGGATGGTAGAGTTCACACGACCTTCAGGACATCATGGAGAACTGATGTCTACCTTCACTATTCAAGCAATTGATATTGTCACATCTAAACCGCTAGACACTCATCATATTCGCTGAACTTTGGTCGCCTTCATAGATTGCTTTTCAGCGATAAGGGCACTATTTGTATATTTATAATGTACTGTTTGTATATTTGTTGGTGTGTAATCATGATCAACCCAACAGAGCACGGGTCTCCTCTCAATATGAGAAGGGTTTGGCCAGTCCACCACGCTGGCCATGTGCGGATTGGCAGACTTCACACGCCTTTGAGAACATTATGGAGAACTCTCACGCGTGCAGGTTTCTTGACGATGTTTTCCTTCACCGTTGAAGCAAGTGATATTTTAATTTTTTTAACACGCACATAACTCCGAAAAGTTAGAGGTGCGTGCCCGGATTCAAACCGCCGACCTCTGATTAGGTGGCTGAAGCCCTAACCACGAAGCTATCACCGCTTCTGCTGGTGGTGTTGGTGTATAGTAAAGTCTATTTTTATTTCTATAATAACTTGGTGCAAGTTTGTTGATTGGTCAATTGCATAGAGGAGTACGCGGATATATTATTAAGCCCTAGTGTCATCATACTGATAAACAGTGGGCTAATGGTGGAGCCAGCAATATCCGACTTCCCTTTGACCTAGGTGAACGACAAACTTCCGATCTTGTCACGTCTGCGAGGACGCGTCTAAATGGGGACCTTTGCCGGCTCGCTACAGAGCACGGGTCTCGTATCAATAAGAGAATAGTTTCCCATAGTTCACCAAGCTGGCCATGTGCGGATTGGCAGACTTCACACGCCTTTGAGAACATTATGGAGAACTCTCAGACATGCAGGTTCCTCATGATGTTTTCCTTCACGTGATAATTTAATTGCTCAAAAACGCACGTAACTCCGAAAACTTAGAGGTGTGAGGCGTGCCCGGGTTCGAACCTCCGACCTCTGATTAAAGAGGTGGAACCCCTAACCACTAGGCTATCACAGCTTAAGTGTATAATATTTCACTGAAAATACAAACAACGTTCTTAGCGGTCATCTTAATTAACTCTCGCGTGAAATCCGTACCGCTTTATGAATGTAAGACCTGGGATAACACAGTCCAGATTTTACGATTTCTCCAAGTGTTTATTAATCGATGCCTTGGACGGGTTTTAAAAATATTTTAGCCAGACACGATCACTAATTTTGATCTCTGAATACTGAGCCACGAGCACACTTTTGACTTCCAAACTGACTTTTGAATTTAAAAAAATTAGAGCTTCGTGCCCGGGATTGAACCATCGACCTCTGATTAGAGACAGACATCCTAACCACTAGGCCATCATAGTGACTAATATATGTCGTTCTGAATAAAGTTTTTAAATAAAGTTTTGAAACTACTGGTTCATGGTTAAAATAATAACCAACTGAATTATGATTAGCCGGTTTTGTGGATGCTGGAGTTAAGCATTAAGGTCTCATTACGTTGCCTCAGGCTTCAACATGTCTTATCCCACCACTCATTTAGAACTATGGGTGACAATTATAAGCTGTTATAGATAAGGCTAACCTTCACATATTAAATTATAAATATTAAGATGAAATACAATTACTTTACTAGCCAGTCAACTTAGGTAGCGTAACCGCCTGATCCTTTTTTTCTCTTTATGTCGCCTGATCTTCAGAACTAAGCTACAGTACATATTTACAGATACACGTACAATTGTGTTTATTAGTACAGATTTCTGACCTGGAACCTGCCCAAAATCTGGTGGTCATGAAAAATAATCTGGTGGTAGTGGTGAATAATTGTGGGTAGTGCGGTGAAGGCTGACAGAAGTGAGTGGAAGAAGAAGACGTGTTGTGCCGACCCCACATAATGTGGGATAAGGGCAAGAAGAAGAAGAGTGGTGAATAATAATCAAGCGAATATATAATGGAAAATAATGTTGCAAGAGTTGATTAAACAAACTACTATAAATAAACGTACATGTATAGGTTTTTCGAGATCCGGTGATCTCCAAATACTCCAAATGGAGAACTGAAATAATTGTGAATACGATATATATTAAGTAGCCCTAATCTTCTTCTTTTCCTTGCCCTTATCCCACATTATGTGGGGTCGGCAAAACTCGTTTTCTTATTCCACTCACTTCTATCAGCCGTAGCCTCACCACGCTTATCCTCTTTTACACAATCCATCCATCTCTTCTTTGCTCTTTCTTTATTCCTTTGCCCTTTCACATTCATATATAACACATTGCTTTCTTCCCTCCGCATCCGCATTATATGACCATACCATGCTAGACTATTACTCCTCATCTGTTCTATCACTGGTACTACTTTTAGACTTCACCTAATATATATATTTTTTTATTTATTAAGTAGCCCTAATATAGGTAAAAATAGAAGCTTTATAAGAGTAATAGAAGTCAGAAGAAGAAAACTGAGAGGTTCATTCCTCTATTATATTAAGGATGAATTACCACCAACTAACCAAGACTGGAATTTTTTTTGGCATATAAAGCAAAAAGCTTGGGGTTTGGAGTTATTTATTTATTTATTTATTTATAACGAGACTTAATAGAAGACACTAACCGAGATAAATAAGCTACTTCTACAAGAGTTTTTCTCCTATCTACCTGTTACATCTACGGTACCTAATTAAAAAATGACACTTAACTTTTGATTTTCCCTGGAATTAAAATATAAGTACATACGGTCAAGGTCAAAGCAAAGTCACTCTTGAAAATTATGTCATTTTTGTCATGTGTAGGAAGAAAGAAATATCAAAGGAACTGCGAGTAACCTTCGCATTTATAATATTACAGCGAGGATGGTATCTCTTTGATATAATGCCTATACAAAAGCATAAGAGAATATTTACCATTTGTCAAAGTTTTTGTTTCTTTCATTGCCAAGATTAGGGAAGTAATACATCTATTTAATGCTCCGATTCAACACGAAATATTTTGGCAGCCGGAAGACTAACGCTGAATGATGCCCAAATGCTAAAGGTTCTGTATTGTAAAGTTTTTGTGAGAAATATTACATTATAACAATACAAATCAAAAATACTACAGTAAATTATGGCACACCTACTTACTACTGGTGGTTAGAAATTATTCCATACATACTGTTAAATGAGATACCTGTTGTACGAAGGAGATCCGAGATGGACTATGAGAGCATAGTCAATTTTAAAGAAGGTTTTAATCATCGTCATCATCATGATCAACCCATTAACGGTTCACTACAGAGCACTGGTCTCCTCTCAATATGAGAAGGGTTTGGCCATAGTCTACCACGCTGGCCATGTGCGGATTGGCAGACTTCACACGCCTTTGAGAACATTGTGGAGAACTCTCAGGCATGCAGGTCTCCTCACGATGTTTTCCTTCACCGAAGCAAGTGATATTTTATTTTTTAAGTTAGAGGTGTGTGCCCGGAGTTGGAGGCTGACGCCCTAACCACTAGGCTATCACTGCTTAAGATAGAAGGTTTTACAGGAGAATAATTATGCTGAAATGCCCAGTAGTTGGCAGTTTGACTACGGACAACGCCCAGAGTTCGGTGCCTGAATAGGACCAAGAATTGTTAGATTTCAATTATACTGCCCAAAATTTTTCATTTGGTACCAGCCAATGTTGGTTGATTGAATCAGGTAGCATGTTCAACTGTCACTTCAATTATTATAGCTTTCACGTGATTATTTTAATCATTAAAGTCTACTCGGATATCTCTTGCGTGTGACACAATCGTTACAACCCGAAGTGGAGCAGAGTGGTCAGTGAGCGAGATCTATGATCTAAAACCCTATATCCACTAAAGAAGAGGCCTGCCTCTAGCCCAGTGACGTTAATGTGCTAATGATGGATTCGTGAAAACACAATTTGATCCTGACGGAAATAAGTGCTTATCGCGGTCGAAAAATACGATCCTGTGGCATTTTTGCGCAATAAAGTTTATAAAAAGGCAATCCGCGAGTGGACGTTCAACGCATTAAGACGAAATCAAAAGTGTGCGCCCCGGGGCCATAACTCAGCGATGATCCGGGGTGTATCCCGGACAATAGACAACAGCCGGGCAAATGCCGGGAGCACCGATAAATCATTGGCATACCGGAACCCCGTGAGCGGCAATAACGGTTACGCTACTCCCCGCCCATTATACTATTTCCTATTTGACAGATTGTGTTAGTGACGTCCGAGCTCTCTCACCGATTACCGATTCGTTTTAAGTCACCAATGTTGCGTTTTCTTTACCGTGGCGCAGCGCTGTCGCATTATAAAGTTGGAGGTCCTGGGTTCGATTGCCGGCTCGAGTCTGGTCTGGTGGGAGACTTCGGCCGTGGCTAGTTACCACCCTACCGACAAAGACTTGTCGCCAAGCGATTTAGCGTTCCGGCACGATGTCACGTAGAAACCAATTAGAAGTATGGGTTTACCATACCACTAACAGGTTATCCCGCTACAATGACCGCATCATCACTTACCATCAGGTGAGACTGCTATCAAGGGATAAAAAATTAATATCAGAGATTACTGCTGCTTTTTGGGTTTACTCTTTTGTAGGTCACCACACGCTGTAACTACAGTAATAGTTTCACAACCTCGGTGGTGCAACGCGTGCGCTGTTGCATTTTAAAGTTGGAAGTCCTGGGTTCGATTCTGGACCGGCTCGCGTCTGTTCTGGTAGGCTTCGGCCGTGGCTAGTTACCACCCTACCAACAAAGACATATCGCCAAACGATTTAGCGTTCCGGCACGATGTCGCGTACATTAGGAGTATGAGTTTACCATAACAGGTTAGCCCGCTACCATCTTAGACCACATCATCACTTACCATCAGGTGTATGAAAAAAAAAATAGTAATATTTGTACAGCAATGACATTTCGCCAAATTAAAGCGGATTTAAGCTTTGGCAGTAAGTCCAATTGAAGCGGTGATAGCCTAGTGGTTTGGGCGTCAGCCTCCTAATCAGAGGTCGGCGGTTCGAATCCGGGCACGCACCTCTAACTTTTCGGAGTTATGTGCGTTTTTAAAAAAATTAAAATATCACTTGCTTCAACGGTGAAGAAAAAACATCGTGAGGAAACCTGCACGCCTGAGAGTTCTCCATAATGTTCTCAAAGGCATGTGAAGTCTGCCAATCCTCACATGGCCAGCGTGGTGGACTATGGCCAAACCCTTCTCATATTGAAAGGAGACCCGTGCTCTGTAGTGAGCCGGCAATCGGTTGATCATGATGAGTAAGTCCAATGACCGAAATGATGTAAAACAATTGAGAAAGAACGTATTGACTTGACGGTTTCGGATACACTTCGCTTTCACGGAACGGTCGAATCGATTGGCGCACAAACGTCAAATAGAGAACGGTGTAATGGACCGGGTGGCCGGCATTTTTGGGTGTAGATAAATTAAACGACGCAAACCCCCGGGCGAGGTCGGTGCGCGCGGAATGTCGAAATAAATTTTTTGATAAACGCAGCCGGAAGACCGGCTATTACGTGACACTGCCCCCGTTTGCGCCTCAGTCATTGTTTTCCTCCGCCGGCATCCACGGAATCTCCGGCTATCCGCTCTAGCGGAGCCGGCATACCCTTTGAATCGATTAGATTCCATCGATATACGATGCCCGAGATAATAAGCACATCGCTTACCATCCCATCCATTACGCGTAATCGTAAATACAGTGTCTGATATCACAAATATTGAGATGAGAATTACTGAGAGTGCAAATAAAAATCCTCCATTACATTCTATTACTTGGCATGCTAACTTCAATATGACTCTGAGCTTTTTTTTTTTTTTATTTTTTTTTTATCCACTACAAGTGAGCCCTTGACGGCAATCTCATTTGATGGTAAGTGATGATGCAGTCTAAGATGGTAGCGGGCTAACCTGTTAGGGGTATGGTAAATGAGCTAATAAAAAACTTAATAAACATTTACTTTAAACTTGTAACCTATTAAATTCGCACGCAATAATAGGTTGACGACCTCCGTGGCGTAGTGTGTCCATTATAAAGTTGGAGATCCTGGGTTCGATTCCCGGCTCGAGTCTGGTCTGGTGGGGGCTTCGGTCGTGGCTTGTTAACACCCTACCGACAAAGACGTGCCGCAAAGCTATTTAGCGTTCCGGCACGATGTCGCGTAGAAACCTATTAGGAGTGTGGCCAACTAGAGGTGTGGGTTTACCATACTCCTAACAGGTTAGCCCGCTACCATCGTAGACCTGTGAGATAACCGTCAAGGGTTGACTTTTAGTGTATAAAAAAAAATGTATACTTCTTACTACTACACTAGCAAAATAGGCTTATAATCCTGTAAGGCTAGAATTAAAAGGAAATAAAAAAAAACTAAGCATATTAGAGGGCCTTATACTAATCAATCAAATCCAGCCCAAAAATAGCTTTATTCATATAAACGAATTGTATTTAAAAAAAAACGAACAAGTCGAGTACTTGTTCGTTTTTACAAAAAAATGCAAAATTTTTTTTTTTTTTTTAAATATTAGCACCGCTCGTTCACGTGAACTTACACGCGAGACACATGTGCGTATCTCGGGTCTCGATAGGTATCAACGATTAGATCGCATGATAATTCCATCCTAATAGGTCAGTCCAGTGTCGGAGTTAATCAAGCATCAAAGGGCTGTTAAAGCAAACGGTGGGTGCTGTCGTATATCTCACTAATTAATGGATTCGCTAGGACCGTTTCGGTTACAAAGGACACCGCCCGAAAATTATCTACATTTTAAACTTATAGCGGGTGACATTCGGAGAGCGGGCAGTGACGCGAAAATTGACACACTAAAGACCCCGTGGATGGACCCCGGTCACGTGGTCGTGACCGGTGTGGAGTCAAGTAAAGTCGTTGCGTTTTACCCAGCCTTTGTAGCTGTACATACATACAATCGCGATTGGTTGACCAAATCCACTTGAATTAAAAAAATATTGAAGCTGCCAGCCGAGATCAACGAAGGAAGCGAGAGAATCAACGTGGTTGTAACCACGTTGATTTGAATTCGCAAAGACATGACGCGTAGCACAGCATATAAGTTTTAAAAGGTTCCCAATTTCGACAAATAAAAACTATATAAAATCAAAATAAAGCATTAAATTGATGCAAAGGTTACATGTGGAATATCATAGTTAGTAAAATCCAGTCGAATTTCTCATGTAAGTAGATTTATATTTATCCAGAAATTAATGCGGCGTTGTCTGAAATCATTAAAAGCATCTTCAGTGTCTTACCTTCTTAGTTAAATTAAATATTCCATTGATTACTAATACCTGATTAAATAAAAGAAAAATTGTTAGAAATCTTTACATTGTGATTGAATAAATGAATCTCTGTAATCCATGATACAACAAAAGGGACAGAATGTATACATTATTCAGATGCAAATCCTCACACGTAATTACGGCGTGCGGCGTAACTACACGCCGCAATACTGAAGTGACTAAACGTATATGATACTTACCGTTAGTTTTTGCACCACTGGCCCTCTCCAAAATGTTCCCCCGTGTATGCGATCTCGCACATGTCGTTTCGGCCCGAACATTTTGATGCGTTCAGTTGCATTTACGATCATTTTTATCGGCTCAACCGATTCTTATCTACAGCCGATACGAACACGCATCAGTTGGCGTTTAGGTACGCTTGTCATTAGTTAAGAGCATCGTCACTAAGATATCATTTAGCATGATCATCATCATCAGCCGAAATCGAAGTCCTCTACCTATTAATTGGCCTCGGAAATCGAGGAAAATCCGAGCATTCTAATCTATCTCTATAGTTAAAATCATCAATCAATCATATGGCTATCACAGCAATTAGAATATCAATTGCTTAAATTATAATTATATGGTGAAAGAAAACATGGTGAGGAAACCTGCACGCCTGAGAGCTACATAATGTTCTCAAAGGCGTGTGAAGCCTGCCAATCCGCACATGGCCAGCGTGGTGGACTATGACTAAACCCTTATTGAGAGGAGACCTGTGCTCTGTAGTGAGCCGGCAATGGATCATGATGATGATAATGATGATATAGAAAAATTAAATAAATAAATTAATATATACTTATTTAATGTAACAATTCTTATAGCCATAAACAGATTGTTGAACTCACTCAATTAAATAAAATCTATTAACGATTTAGCTGTTTAAATTTAAGAGTACATTCAAATCGTTTAATTTTTTTTCTATGATAGTAGGCACTTTTTATTCAACTTTTAATTTGGAATGATGTGTATCCATAAAAAACGAAATCACGAAACTTAATCTTGGTTGTTTTTAAAATAGTTAATTAATATTAATTGCGCGTACGTTTTAAAACTCAGTTGTTTTAATAGGCGAATCTGGTTTTTGGAACAGTAAATAATTGACTTTATTTCTCTGATTCCTCTCACTCGGTAGCTCCTTCCCGTCTGAAAACAATATTTCTTAACATAGGCCTCTCAAAGGCCATCTTATAAATCATTCACATGTAATGGTTTTTATTATAGTTAAAGCTACGAGTGTTATCACGAGATAATTATGTCCACCCATTTTAGGAAATATTTCCGAAATCGGATAAACTTAACTATCACAGTGCATTTCAAGTCTACTGACCTTACAAAAGACCCACAAAGAACTGAACCGGGGATATTTTTTTATACACTACAAGTTCGCCCTTGATGACAATCTCACGTGATGGTAAGTGATGATGCAGTCTAAGATGGTAGCGGGCTAACCTGTTAGGGGGTAAACTTATTTTATTTCACCATAATAAACTCCTAATTGGTTTCGACGCGACATCGTGCTGGAACTCTAAATCTGGTCTTTGTCGGTAGGGTGCATACTACGGCCGAAGCCTCCCACCAGACAACATTTGAACCCAGGTGAAATATAATGATAATGTAATAAATTAATAATGTATTCTTTAATTCTTTACATTTTATTATTTTATGTCAAGAGCTGCCTCAGGCAACGAAAAGGTGTAGCTATTCAAAGAGGGAACGCTGCCGGTATCTTCGGAATTTATTTTTAATTTAACCTAAAAGGACTCCTTTTAATAATCATCATCCTCATCATGATCAACCCATTACCGGCTCACTACAGAGCACGAGTCTCCTTTCAATATGAGAAGGATTTGCAGTCTGCACTAACAGTTAACCATTTGCCGGCCTCACGCGAAAAGTTGAATGGAAAACGGCACCCGTTATGAAGCGATATTAAAACCATCCACGCCGCCCATAAACAAGCGGCCCCGGCCAATAACTCACACGCACATATAAACAAATTATCTACCATCGGTAGATTCGTCAGACGCTGCTCCGCGACACCGTTTAGTAGCGTAATGCGCGTGACTGCGGTACAAATTATGCATTTCGGAGACAAGTCGATTTTACGACAAAGGAAGTGACGTCAAAAGCACTGTTTAATGTCCGCCTCGTATAATTTCCGATCGTTCCGCCGTGATATGCATCTGCCGCACGAATGTGGCACACGAACGCGATCACTCTCCGACGCTAGGTGATATGTCTCCTTATTTCCATGCAACATTATTTCGTATGCAGAATACTATTTTTTATTCGCTACAAATAAGCCCTTGGCGGAAGTCTCACCAGATGGTAAGTGATGATTGCAGTCTAAGAAAGCGGGCTATTCTGTTATGGTAAACCCAAACTCCTACTTGGTTGGTGCCGGAACGCTAAAGCTTTGTCGGTAGGGTGGTAACAAATCAGCTTAATCGCTAGGCGACACGTCCTTGTCGGTAGGGTGGGAAGTAGCCAAGGCCGTCGCCTCCCACCAGACCAGACTTGAGCCGGGAGTCGAACCCAGGACCTCCAAGTTTATAATGCGATAGCGCACGCCCTGGAGGTCTTCAAAAATACTGTGCACAAAGAAAAGTCGCCTGATGTATGAGAAATATGGTAAACTCAAACTTCTACTTGGTTGGTGCTGGAACGCTAAATCGCTTGGCAACGCGTCCTTGTCGATAGGGTGGTGATCAGACTCGAGCCGGGAATCGAACACAGGACCTCCAACTTTATAATGCCAGCACACCTCCACCACGGAGGTCGTCAATACTATGCACAAAGAAAAGTCGCCTGATGTATGGGAAATATGGTAAACTCAAACTTCTACTTGGTTGGTGCTGGAACGCTAAATCGCTTGGCAACACGTCCTTGTCGATAGGGTGGTGATCAGACTCGAGCCGGGAATCGAACACAGGACCTCCAACTTTATAATGCCAGCACACCTCCACCACGGAGGTCGTCAATACTATGCACAAAGAAAAGTCGCCTGATGTATGGGAAATATGGTAAACTCAAACTTCTACTTGGTTGGTGCTGGAACGCTAAATCGCTTGGCAACACGTCCTTGTCGATAGGGTGGTGATCAGACTCGAGCCGGGAATCGAACACAGGACCTCCAACTTTATAATGCCAGCACACCTCCACCACGGAGGTCGTCAATACTATGCACAAAGAAAAGTCGCCTGATGTATGGGAAAACAATTTCACGACACAAAAGTTGTAATTTATTCCAAGGTAGGTAAGAGAGAAAACTGCACGAAGTTTTCAAAAAAAAAAAAATGTATGGAATAGCTGTTTCAAACAGAGATCTTTGACTGTTATTGTTTAATTTTTGTAAGAATTCCTATGTATCGTCTCAAAATATTGTAATATCTTAGTAGTTAGTTAAATAAAAATACATATAAAAAATACATATTAGCAAATACGCGGTGACAACCATACCATCAACCCTGTTTATTTTTAAGGTCGAATGGGGTTACGGGTAACTATGGCAACAGAAATCTCCAACCAGTAAAATATACAATACGTCTGGAGGGTCCAGAGACAGTGGTAGTATTTGCACTTGGGTCACAGTATTTGCACTGGAGTAATAAAAACTACGTCTTTTTACTTTGTCAATATAGTAGGGCAAGAGATAACAAGAGTAATTGTCAAATTTCGTCATTTGTCCGCCCAAGAGAAATAACTGAAAATCTTGTTCAACTCCATACATACTATTAGATCATACACAACGATTTATCGAAATCGCGAACGGTAACGCCCCAAAAATCGGCGAACAACGGTACGTACGCCCTGAGAGAGTTCCAAAAATTGATATACTCGCACCTCATATTGAACGGAAAATAAATCGTATACTCTCCTTTAAGTGCCAATAAAAGTTGGAGTAAATCATAAAAGTATCACTCCACGAGAAATGTCTATAACAAGTGTGTTATGGCAGAATAATTCAGTATCGGGGAGGGCGGAGTGAAAGATGACTCCCTTCTGAACACCCCGGGCTCGTCCAGGGACGGTTATATCGAAGCCTTCAATTATTTATGGTACCCGTGTCTACTTTTCATTTTACTCCGTTCGCTGGCAAATAAACATGTCCCCGGTAGGAATAGGTTGGATAGGTTTACATAACGATATTACGAGTGTCTACCCAAGTAACGAGAGATAACGTTTTAGCAGCTTCATGTTTCTTTTATAACTTACTTCTAAAAATCAATGAAAGTAATGTAATGAAAAAAAATCATTGTATTACTTTTTTTTTTTTTTCGGACTGTCTATTAGCCGGACAAACCCTATTGGTTGCCACAGCGTAACCGGGCTGTTTGGCGAGCTTTGGAAAGAAGCTCTGCCAGAAGAAATTTTGAGCCCTAGGGCTCGAAGAAACTATGGGAACGACTGCTGAAGGGCGCCTCCTTTGAGGCCGAACCTCGGCTTAGGCGACGTTTGGGATAACGAGGGGGTCGGACGGTGAGTGGTCCGTACGTTTCCGAAGCCGTGGATGGAGCCCACGACCACCATTGTATTACTGTGAAGATACATAATTATGATGGATTTATTAATAACACAATTGCCTGGAAGAACTCTGCTCTTATACCAACACAAGACGAAATAATTAATTTAATTGGTTGTTTCTCCATGATCTAAGGTTTACTGGTGGAGAATGCTTAGCGCTAAGTTCGCCTTATGAAGATTTTTTTTTGTGCAATAATATTTATAAAAAAATAAAATAAAAAAAAATCTTCATATAATGAAGTATTATATAAAGATTTTTTTTTAATGAATTTTTTTTTTAATGAAAAATTTATATAATGAAGTATTATAAGGTTACAGTACTATCAAGTTCCAAGATCTTATTTTGCCGTTAATGTAAGATATTGTTTAAAGAAAATATAAATTAAGATCTATGTTTCGGAAAACAAGTGAGACAACAAATTTGTGTGAAAACTTTACATTAAGTAAGAAGCTTTCATATTAAAGTTACTCGTAACATAACAGAGAGACAAGAAATGTAAAGAAAAGTCGGACATTTTTCCCTTACGAAATGTACATAAAAAAGTATGGGACGGTAAATCTCGAACATTTTTGATAGAAAACAATAAGTATATATATTCCGGTAATTCTATGCGGTACAACCTTAACGAATTTAACGAACAAATGAACAATATCACATTGAATGATTTTTTTAAACTACTACAATTTCATCTTTTACTCCAAGTTACACTGTGAGATTGGAGTAACAGACGCCAATGATTTTTTTTTTCCTGAATCCGACTTAAAGCAAAGTGAAAAACGTTTGTAAATATATTTTGAAGTCGGGTGCTGAAGAAATAACAAAGCGAATAATTAATCGACTTCAAATATAAATCTTATTTGTATTGATATTATTTTATTCTTTTTGTGGATTTTAAGGATGGAGATAATAGAGTAACAGAGTCATCATGATCATCATGATCAATCCATTACCGACTCACTACAGAGCACGGGTCTCCACTCAATATGAGAAGGGTTTGGCCATAGTCCACCACGCTGGCCATGTGCGGATTGGCAGACTTCACACGCCTTTGAGAACATTATGGAGAACTCTCAGGCGTGCAGGTTTCCTCACGATGTTTTCCTTCACCGTTGAAGTGATATTTTAATGTTTTTAAAAACGCACATAACTCCGAAAAGTTAGAGGTGTGTGCCCGGATTCGAACCGGCGACCTCTTGTTAGGAGGCTGACGCCTTTATCACTAGGCTATCACCGCTTATCCAATAAAAAAAATATATATTATAAAAATAACAGTGTAATTTTTAAAAACTGTAAAATAAAAACGCACACCAAGTCTTTTAAATGCCAAGTACACTATTCTTTCAATCATTATTTACGTACAATTTATTTATCGGTCTGAAAGTATGATTTTCCACGAACAGACCTCATCCATTCATTCAATTCAGCTTCACCGACCATCAATATACCAATCAAACCGTTCACAGCTGTCAAGCATTCCGCCGCTGCAGCCACAGCTTTATAATTAAATTACCGGCTACATTTATCAAAGTCGAAGCCATTTACCAAATATTAGATATGTATTTATATTTAAGATGCATTTTTTTTAATCATAAATCAGAATCAAATCAAAAAGTATTTATTCATTGGCACTTATGAAGCTTTCACACATTTTAATTATTGCATTTATGTGTGGTGACGTTCGTTAACTTCAAAATTAAAGCTATTTTTGGAACGAAGTTCCTTATCGCGCGTTGTGAAAGGGGGCTAGACGGAAAAAATTCTTACGAAAAGTTGTCACGACACTTTTTGTTATTGTAAGCTGTGCGTAATTCAGTATCATATTGAGAGGAGACCCGTGCTCTTTAGTGAGCCGGTAATGGGTTGATCATCTTGAAATTATCACAGATCATTTTTTACCATACTCCTAACAGGTTAGCCAGCTACCATCTTAGACTACATCATCACTTACCATCAGGTGAGGTTGTCGTCAAGAGCTAATTTGTAGTGGATATAAAAAAAACATCTAAATCATTCAAATAATAATGTAACTGTAATTCAGTCATGGACAATTAAATTAAAATATATATATATATATATATATATATATATATATATATATATATGTGTGTGTGTGTGCAGCAAATACTCAAGTGACTGATTCTCAATCAATTTTTTGTGCTTCTATATTAACGTATGCGATCCGAATAAACTTGTGCTGTATACCGAAATATAGAAAGATGGCTTAGCTTAAAATTTATACAGTAATATTTTTTTGTTAACAAAGTATTTTGTAGTCGAGTGACCCGGTCACGTCATTGTCATCGTAACATGGCTTCAAATTACACACATTTTGTTACTTCTCTCTTAAAATTATCCAATGGATTTATTTCTTTAGCCCACATGTAACAACGTAAAATTAATTGATTAGAATCTTTTACTTAAGGAATGAACAAAGGAACATTTTATGAACAATTGGTTGTCAATCGGTAAACTGCTATGTAATTACAGCTGATGGTGGTTGTCACAGTGTATTTTTCTATGAACACTTATACTTTATTGTACCCCCATTTTCAAATAGCCTTCCATTTCAAAATACCCATAAGTGCCTACGGTGTTAACATGTATGTCATCTAGATTCAGTTATCTAACTTGGGCCTGAAGATTTTGAATTTATTCTGTTCAATATAACTCCAAGTTGCATACAAGTCACTTGTTCACGGCGTAGAGCCAGCGACACGTTGCAACTTGTTTGAAGTCTAAAAACATTTTCCGTTCTAGACTAAAAATGGGCCATTACTTGTTTTGAATCTCACTGTAAAGATTTATTATATACCCAAGGTTTCTATGCACAAAAAGTGATCAAACGGTAGATAGATACGAATGAAATATTTTATTTGCTCACACTGGAATATCAAAAAACTGCGTGCAAAAATGTAAAAGAGGATATGCGTGTAAAAGGTGTGGGTAGTGAGGTGACGGCTGATAGAAGTGAGTGGAAGAAGAAGACGTGTTGTGCCCACCCCACATAATGTAGGATAAGGGCAAGAAAAACAAGAAGCGTGCAAAAATCCGAGTTCCGATCAAAGTAGGATTACTTAGTCTGTCTAGCACATGCTGTCGAAATATAAAAGTTCATCGCAGTCGGTCCATAAATGTTTAAGCACAAACGGATAAGAAGACAGTCTATTACAATTTCAAAGTAGGTAATAATAAAGAGATTTGTGTACAATCGAAAACTGTAATTATGGTATAAATCAAAAATATTATTTATAGTTACTGCTTACTAATAAAAACGTGTCGACGGCGCTGACTCGTAAAATTGTATATCGCCTCCACGTGTATGCCCGATGTCTGTTTATCACCTATTTATAACTTGTACTTCTTTAAAAACATCTAACTAAAGGTAAAGCCAAAAAGTGAATAGTTTAAGAATGCAATGCTACCGAGACAAAACCTTCAACATATAACAGTGTTTCATTTTCGCGTTAAATGTTTAAATAAACGAGCCAGCGGCGTGCACTCCATACGTGCACGAAAGCAGTGCATGCCTATATAGCCTCCGGTTTAGTGGGTACTTTTGTGAGAAATCTATGTCCGATAAGTGTCGTTGAAAATCGTATTTAGATGCATTAAAGTGTACTGTACTAATAGGAGTACTCATAATAGATTTTTTTTACTGTTTCATATTATGTCCGCGGAAACGGCAACCGGGTTGACATCACCCGGTTAAAAAACAAGCCGGCGACACTGTGGTACTTTTTTTTTCGGACTGTCTATTAGCTGTACAAACCCTATTGGTTGCGACAGCGTAACCGGGCTGTTTGGCGAGCTTCGGAAAGAAGATCTGCTAGAAGAAATTTTTAGCCCTAGGGCTCGAAGAAACTAAGGGAACGTCTGCCTAAGGGCCTCCTGTGAGGCCGAACCTCGGCTTAGGCGACGTCTGGAATAACGGAGGGGTCGGACGGTGCGTGGTCCTTACGTCTCCGAGTCCGTGGATGGACCCCACGTCCGGATGACGTAAGATAGCGGGGACCTCGTCTTCGCCGGCGACGACGGTGTGTAGTGTATGATTGCGTGGTAGGTGGTACGAGTATGTTGTCAGTAGTTATCTGACCGTCAGGGTCGTGAAGGATTGTGGTACTGGTAGCTATGATATGTATGGGTGGTCACTGGACACTGGCTACAATGGTGTGCGTTATGTGCAAAAAGCGATGATAATGACACAGAGCATCGGCGCAAAGGGCGCCTTGGCAACGCGAACGCGGGCGGAATAACGATGCGCGCGTAGAACTGGGAACTTCTTAGACCGGGACAGTATCTAAGTAGTATCTAAGTGCCATCATTAAAAAAAAAAGAAAAAAGCTGTGATATCCTATATCAGCTATACATACATACATCCCACATCCTCACCATATACCAACTCTTTTAACTTGTAATTTAGTAATAATTGAAAAGCGTTTTAAAAATAAATTTACCACAACTATTTATAACTATTGTTTTACTATAGTGCTTAATATTTTCTTATTGTATTTCATTTTATTTTGTGTAATAAAGAAAGTATTATTATTATTTATTTATTGGTATGGACCTCCTAATTAGATCGGGTCGGGGGTTCAGGAGTTTTAAGCAATAAAAATATCACTTGTTTTAACGGTGACGGAAAACATCGTAAGGAAACCTGCATGCCTGAAAGTTCTTGATAATGTTCTCAAAGGTGTGTGAAGTCTGCCAATCCGCACATGGCCAGCGTGGTGCACTATGGCCAAACCCTTCTCATATTGAAAGGAGACCCGCGCTCTGTAGTGAGCTGGCAATGGGTTGATCATGTTGATGATGATTTAAAAATAACGACGTAACGTTAGTTAGTAACGAGTATCTATCTAGTAATCTACAAAAATAAAACATCTATGAACCTCCGAATGTGAGAAAATTTACGAGCGAATGCTGCAAGTACATGCAGGTACATGTATACAACCGTAAAACGTGATATCTATTATGCACTAAGAAACTGATCATATAGAGTGAGACAGAACCGCTTCGGCCTTGACCTAAAGCATTCCGAAATATGCGATTATGGATTTTCGCCAAGAGTATATTTTTAAAGAAAATTCGCGCTGTAATACTTAACCTCGAAATATTTGACGAATAACAAATACTTATTAAAGGAAGAGGTTTAACCAATATTTTCAAATTTCAAAATAATCTTTATTCAAATAGTCCTTAAAAAGGCACTTTTGACGCGTCAATAATTTACATAGTAGTTATTTCATGGTGATAACTATATTCGTAAACTTAAAACTAAAGCTATGAGGGTTCCAAACGCGCCCGATCTAAGAAGAAGCCCACAACAAACTTAGCCGGGGTTTTTCTTTTTTTTCGTTATCACCATCTCACATAATGAATAATAAACTAGAGTACCAATGGAGATAGATCAATACACACCCAAGCTTTTTGATCGTTTATATAATATCGTATAATCCTTAATATCGTAATATGATTTTTCTACAAGCTTTCCTTTTTTAAAAACTTTGAACTTATTGATAGGTATCTCCAAGATATCAATAGGTAATTTATTATAAAATAAAATACAATTTCCTTTGAATGAGTTACTAATTTTGTGCAGCCTACTAAACGGTACTACAAGTTTACTTTTACTTCTGATGTTCAGTTCGATACAGTCCATTTTTTTCATAATGTAATTATCATATAACTAGTTTAATTTTTTGCCAAACAGTCATCACTTATTATGAACCTAGCCTTTTATTTTTATACCAGTATAATAAATTAAATCCATACAAATTTACTAACTTTTATGAAGAAACGAAACAAAGCGGGTACATTTAATGTTATAAAATATTAATCTCACATTATCAGCCAACATTAATCCACTGCTGGACATAGGACTCTTTGAAGCAGCGCCAACTCATCCTGTCTCCAGCTTTTCACATAGAGTTGATGCCTGCCACTTTTTGGAGGTCATCATTCTACCTGGCTGGAGGATGGCCTACACACGTTTGCCGAGACGTGGTCTCCACTCGAGGAACTTCTTCTAATATTAATCTAAATGACATAAAATCAATGTCTGTATGTTTGTCCTCTATCTATATACGAATTCACGTATCATTTCAATAGATGCTAAAAAGTGCTATATTCAAAAGATGCTAAAAAAAAAAAGATGCTACAAAGATCCAATTAGCCTTAATGATTGCCAACCTCCGGTAGGAGATGGCACTAAAAGAAGAAGAAGAAGATGCTAAAAAGTAAATAGTTATACGTAGAACTAACTCACTTACCTCAAGTTATTTTAGTTACAAACGACTCCGGTATATATTTTGCAATTTTTTATACAGTTGTTTTGTTACTACAACCCCATAACTTATGACGATAATATCATATTTATATTGAAGTTCGTTTCTAAATACACCATACTTTTTATGGATATATAAGGCATCGCCGATCCAAGGTATTGATTCTCACCTAAATATATATATACCTACTTATGTATTTACCTTTCCTCCGAGTCGTTATACGCACAAGAAACGCAACCGTCTGATATCAGAAGAAAAAAAAAATGAAGTGAGAGGAATATAGGAGTGTGACCGTTCTGACACATCGCAAGTCTATATGGACACTTTTGCTTAATATTGTGGTACTCAGTAGCGAGGGGAAGCGCGGGCAAGTCGGATACACGTCGCGTCGCAAGCTCCGGGGTCACGTGCGGCGCGCCAAATTACCACACTCACTCTTATTGTGACCGGGGAATATGAGTATAAGCGGCAATACACACATGCGACAATTTCGACGGCATTTGGAGAGCATGCCCGACGTTTGTTTATCATCTATTTATAACACTACGTCCTAACTTGTACTTCTTTAAAACACGGTCGTAATTTCTTAAAAAAAAAAACATCAAACTAAAGGTAAAGCCGCTAAGCGAATAGTTTAAGAATGTAATGATAGCGATAGACAAAACCTTTAACATATAACATCACACTGCAAGTCTTTTTATTTCGCGTAAACGGTCGTTATGTTGCTACGCTGTTCGTCAACAGAATAATACTTAGAAGGTGTGAAAGCTTATTTCATATCTTTCCGCGAACTGGTCCAGGTGCCGACAAAACCAAGCACTGTCAGACCACAGTGCTGGGTTACTTAAAGAATATTAGCCTTCTGAGCCACATGTAGATACTGACTATTTCTACGGATACGGATTAAGATGGTTGTGACCTTTCAAAGCTATGGTGATGACACTTTTTATTATTTACTATTAATACCGTAAGGAGTACGAAATAATGTGTTAAGGAGTCGGACACTTGTTGTGGATCTACTAAATAGGGTAGGTCTTAGCTTCATTATGAACCTATAGCTCAATTGCTGCCCCCTAACAGCTTGTACGTTTTTAATTATTACAATTACCTACGATTTATTATATTATTTTACTATTTGATATCTTCAGCGGATTTGGTAGCATGTAGTTATTAAGCATGTCTCTAAGTTGTTGGTCACGCCATTTAGAGCCCTATGTGTTATAAACGAAACACATTTTTGTGAACAAGCCGTTGAGGTACTTATAAATAGGTATTTTGTATTTTGTTCTATTCTAGGTACATTATAGGTACTTATAAATAGGTATTTTGTATTTTGTTCTATTCTAGGTATATTATAGGTACTTATAAATAGGCATTTTGTATTTTGTACTAGGTATTTTGATCTAGTCGTTTAACAGTTTAGCGCTTGGCAATTCATCTGAATTGCCCTATAGATATATAACTGACTTGATGTTAAACGCGAATAAATTGAAATTGCAATTGCGCGACGATCGACTTGTCGCTATTGTGCTCTAACTCTGAGAGCCACCGCGAAAATAAAATTTTATAGCACTCCTCGAGTGACCGATTGTACGACTTCGTCAGCACGCATGTTGAGTACATTCTTTTAGGAAGTTTACACCAAAGTTTTAGTTCTCATTGAGCTAGCGTCAACGCCCTAAGAACAGTAATTTTTTCACTATCTTAGTGTCCCCGCTTTGGCAGACACAGCGCGTCTCCTCCGTGCCTAATATGACTACAAATAAGGTGGCCTATGGGCTACCGCTTGCGACGGCGTTATTTGGATGTAATTCTGGCAGAGCTTCTTTCCGAAGCTTGCTAGACAGCCCGGTTACGCTGTGCCAACCATTAGGTTTAGCACAGCTAATAGTCAGTCCGAAAAAAAAGAAATTGGATGGTAAAAGTGTGTTCGTGGCCCAGTATTCAGAGATCAAACTTAGTGATCGTGTCCGGCTAAAAGATTTTTAAAATCCGTCCAAGGCATCGATTAATAAACACTTGGAGAAATCGTAAAATCTGGGCTGTGTTATCCCAGGTCTTACATACATAAAGCGGTATGGATTTCACGCAAGAGTTAATTAAGATGACCGCTAAGAACGTTGTTTGTATTTTCAGTGAAATACTATACACTTAAGCTGTGATAGCCTAGTGGTTAGGGATTCCGCCTCCTAATCAGAGGTCGGGGGTTCGAACCCGGGCACGCACCTCTAATTTTTCGTAGTTGTGTGTTTTTAAGCAATTAAAACATCACTTGCTTCAACGGTGAAGCAAAACATCGTAAGGAAACCTGCATACCTGAGAGTTTTCCATAATTTCGTTAAAATCGTGTGAAGTCTGTCAATCCGCACATGGCCAGCGTGGTGGACTATGGCCAAACCCTTCTCATATTGAGAGGAGACCCGTGCTCTGTAGTGAGCTGGTAATGGTCAACCCATGATGAAAGCAAAAGTTTCTAAACTAATCGTTAACAATACGTATTTAAAATTTCAGATAAATTAATTTAATTTTGTACAAATGTAAATTGTAACACTGTGCAGTTTTTTCCTTTTCTTGTCAAATCGTATAATGTTCTGCTAGAGAAATGCTCCTTCAATTGGATGTTAGTATTATTTCAATTGGACTACGACCCTATGTCGAGTCCCGTGGTCCAACTAATGGAGTTAGTTCGGTGGAGCAAGTAAGTGTAAGTGTTGTTTCAGTTGTTTAATATAGATGTGTCACAATAATATCAAATTTTTCATAAATTTTTGTCATAAAAAAATTACTGTAGTATTATTTAAGATATATGTTCCACTTTTTTTTTATACATCACAAGTTAGCCCTTGACGGCATCTCACCTGATGGTAAGTGATGATGCGGTCTAAGATGTTAGCTGGCTAACCTGTTGTTGTGTAGCTCCTAAATGGTTTCTACGCGACATCGTGTCGGAACGCTAAATCACTAAGCGACATGTATTTGTCGGTAGGGTGGGGACTAGCCACGGCTGAAGCCTCCCACTAGACCTGAGCCGGGAATCGAACCCGGAACCTCAAATTGTATAATGGGCACGCACTGGGGAGGTCTTCAAAAGGCTCCATACCTTTAATAAGCCCAATCAAGTGGTTTGCATAACCATAACAGCGGCACCATAAAAAATAACGTAGTACTAAATCTATCAACCAGCAGAGTCCATAAATGACCACAATATCCCAATAATAAAATGAAATGAATTCTTCTAATTCACACGAGCGTAAACCGATTGAATTCGAGTAATTTACGAGTTAAATCAAAAAATATGTCTCGCATAGCCCTCTGACACAGATGGCTACACAATAATATTGAGTCCCCTTCGGAGGGGCCACTTATTTTATAAAGTTTGAATAAGCCTTTAAAAGCTAAGAGGCCTAGCGTCGTTTCGCCCCGGTCTTGCCCCGGTCTCCCGGCGAGGGTCGAGGGTAGACTGCGAGTGAATGCTTTTTAAAGATTTTTGTTTTCTTTATTGGCGACTAGTTTGCGCTTGACCGCGGTTTCGTAAATGGTGGTGCAGCAAGATGTATTTTTTATGAACGCCAATTATAGAATATTCAAAATTCAAAAATAATCTTTCTTCAAATAGTCCTTAAAAAGGCACTTTTGACGCGTCAATAATTTACGTAGTAGTTATTTCATGGTGATAACTATATTCGTAAACTTAAAACTAAAGCTATGAGGGTTCCAAACGCGCCCCGGTCTAAGAAGAAGCCCACAACAAACTTAGCCGGGGTTTTTTTGTAATAGAATAGAATCTCGTTAATTTGATAGCATATTTTCCTTTTGGCATTACAATAATAATAATATACACAGCGTTAACATTTCAATAATTTAATTACATAGAATTGTACAAGTCGTTAAAAAATGTTATTACTTTAAAATCCATATAAATCTACTTTCTTAAATTTAAAATCAAATTGTAAAGGAATGCAAATACTGTAAGCTTACATGGTGTAAGGGTAAAGTAATAACAACTAGCTATCTAAATTGACATTGATTGTACATTTTTTTTTCGGAATGTCTATTAGCTGTACAAACCCTATTGGTTGCCACAGCGTAACTGGGCTGTTTGGCGAGCTTCGGAAAGAAGCTCTGCCAGAAGTCGAGTGTAGAAACAAATTACCCCCTACTACTAAACTGCCATTTTGCGTATGATGGCAACTCTAATGCATGCATGTCGTCTGTATTTGCGACCTCTTTGTAAAGGCGGGAGCAGCGTGGGGCGTCTTACACCTTGACCTTACAATGGTAGTAAGATTAATCTATTTCAAAATTAAAAAAGAAATATCAAAGTAGCTTTATTTATTTAAACCTATTTCTTATATATATGCCTCGTTCATAGATTAATAGATGAATCATTCATATGTCACATCATCATGATCAACCCATTACAGGCTCACTACAGAGCACGGGTCTCCTCTCAATATGAGAAGGGTTTGGATATAGTCCACCACGCTGGCCATGTGCGGATTAGCAGACTTCACACGCCTTTGATAACGTTATGGAGAACTCTCAGGCGTGCAGGTTTCCTCACGATGTTTTCCTTCACCGTTGAAGCAAGTGATATTTTAATTTCTTAAAAACGCACATAACTTTGAAAAGTTAGAGGTGCATGCCCGGATTCGAACCGTCGACCTCTGATTAGGAGGCTTACACCCTAACCACTAGACTATCACCGCTTCATATTATTCATATGTAATATAGTTTTAATTATTTTAATTCGTGAGGTGATAGTGATAACTAAACTCGCCAACTTAAAACTAAGTACTCCCAAAAGCGCCCTAAGAAGAAGCCCACGCTAAACTTAGCTGATTTTGTTTTAGTTATCACCATCTCACTTAATAATAAAATTCACTTATTAATATCAACAAAATACGCTGTAAAGTGAGTCGTGAATAACGTCATCTTATTAACTCGATAATAAATTAATAGACTCCCTCTCAACTCCTCTAATATAGTACACAATAAAAAGTTTCCGTCGCCATAATTTGGAGCACAGATTGTCCAAAAGGAGGGGGTTTAACCCCTTTCGAGAAGTTACTATTCGTTACACACGCGGGATTACAGTTTAATTTTTTAAAATTGAATTTTTATTGCTGGGAATAATAGCTACTGTGGGTGTTGTATATTGGGTGTAGCGCTTTAAGGATCATAGTAGTTAAGTAATTTACTGATAGTGTTCTTTACAGTCAGTATTAAGCAAATTTCGCAGCTGGTGTTCCAGCCTCATCATAATCAACCCATTGCCGGCTCACTACAGAGCACGAGTCTCCTCTCAATATGAGAAGGGTTTGGCCATAGTCCACCACGCTGGCCATGTGCGGATTGGCAGACTTCACACGCCTTTAAGAACGTTATGGAGAACTCTCAGGCGTGCACGTTTCCTCACGATGTTTTCCTTCACCGTTGAAGCAAGTGATATTTTAATTGCTTAAAAACGTACGTAACTCCGAAAAGTAAGAGGTGCGTGCCCGGGTTTGAACCCGCGACCTCTGATTAGGACACGGACGCCCTAACCACTAGGCTATCACAGCTTCGGCCATAGGCTTAGGCTTCAGCTTTAGGCTTCGTGTTCCAGCCTAACTGTAAACAATGGCAAAACGCTGGAGTACTGGTTTTTTATCTATAGACTTCCATCCCCATGATTATCATACTTGGGTTAAGCCCATGTAGATAGCTTGAGGCAATTATTCTGGGACCCCAAGCGGATGTACACTTTGGTGGGCTCCCTTATCTCCCCAATGATGATGAAATGGTTAAGGCAGAAAGTATGGCAGAACTTAATGACAGCAGAATTTCTCAACTGGCGGGCCGGTAATAGAACAAAAAGAAGATTTTTTTTATTCCTTTACAATGTAGCCCTTGGTAGTAATCTCGCGTCAGCAAGTGAGGATCAAGATCTGCTATAGTACCAAGGGTTTCTTCTTCTCCGGTTTTACAAAATCCCCTGTTCACGAACGTGAACGTGTTTTCCTGTACTAAATAAAAATCTGTTTGCATGTCGAAACCATTGTACAGATTGTCATGAAACCTGTGGGGTATTATGGAGTAACCCATGCTGGGTATGGCTAACTTTATGAATATAAAGATCCACAACTGCTAGCCAGGCTAGCTAGCGAGAGGACTCGCATAGTCTTCTATGATATTTAGGATTTTGAACTGTACTTTATTACTTTTGCAACAATTGCTGAGCCAACGAATTAAAGTCCTTATCGTAAGGGGTTGTTCAACGCCTATATTCTAATTGTAGACTGGTACAGACATAAACAAAGATAGATTTGGGGAATATAACGACGATTTGCACTAAAAACGGTGAAGAGTGCAAACCTTTCTCTCTAGCAGTGTGTTCCTACTGAGAAATTTACATAAAAACCCGATGCATTTGCATCTACCGAGTTCTGGTGCCACCCGGCGATCCAATTGAAGACCTCGTGATCCTAGGTCGACAATGCAAATTGCAAATTATAATAACCTCGCTGGCGCAGTACTTAGGACTATGGTCTGATAAGCGGGTGGTCCTGGGTTCGATTCCCGGCAGGGCAATATAGCAATTCATCATTGGCGAATAACCTCTGGTGACAGAATTTAGTCGAGGCTAGTTACCGAGAAAGATATCAAGCTATTATCTAAGAAATTAGAGGTATGGGTAACTGTCATAAAAGTTAGCGTGCTACCATGCCATACATCCGGACTGCATTTCCAGGTGTGATTGCAGTCAATGGTTAAATTATGGCCAAAGCCGTTCTCAGAACTAGTTTAAAACTTTAGCAAATTTATATGACACATTACGCCCCTGGCACGCCAGGTTCCATACGGTGTAAATCACGTGTAAACACTATTCCACCAACACAACTCATAATTACGTATTGATATTCCTTCGGGAACATTAAGCAATTAAAACGATGCAAATATAAACGGGGCTTCATTTACGTACAGACCAACTACCAATTATGCAATTATGGGCCCATTTTATATTCATCACCGAACACGGTAACTGGGAAAATACACTTTATAAATTATTAAAATAGGGTGCAAATTCAAGCAGCCTACTTGGTAGGGCGATTATTATGGTGATGCATGGTAGTCGTCTAAAAGGTGGTTATTTAGGGGGTTGAAAGTGTTGAAACCTAAATTATTACTACTCAGTTATTGGTGTGTGCAACAACAGTTATTTTGCCGTCGGTTGTCTCGCCGTGTGCGGGGGTTCCTTTAACGCGAAATGCTTTGTGTATTTTCTTACATAATTGGACGTATGCAAGATGGGTTTACCCACATTGAACAAGTTTATAATATTCAGTTTGAATTGGATTAAAAGTTTGCTGGCAATAGTGGTTTCGGGTGGTTTAGAATATGATACATCTTTTATATCTAAAATATTTTTTTGCTGACAAAAATACCACGTCTTGTACGGTCACTTTATCCTACACAACTTAATTTTGATGTTATTGAGGATTGGGATTTTTAAGTTTCCACACCTGAGGGTTGATAATGGTATTCCGTTTATAACACGTTTTGTCCGTTGTTTCATCTGTTAGTCAATAGGGTGTTTCTCATCAACCGTCATGCGGTAAAATTTGCAAACAAATAATTACTACCCCTGCTATAACAATCATGATCAACCCATTACCGGCTCATTACAGAGCACGGGTCTCCTATCAAAATGACAAGGGTTTGGTCATAGTCCATCACGCTGGCCATGTGCGGATTGGCAGACATCACACGCTTTTAAGAACATTATGGAGAACTCTCAGACATGCAGGTTTCCTTACGATGTTTTCCTTCACCGTTGAAGCAAATGATATGTTAATTGCTCAAAAACGAAAAATAAAAGGTGCGTGCCCGTGGATCGAACCGACGACCTCTGATTAGGAGGCGGACGTCTTCACCTGCAACAATGTTATAAAAAAAATATAATTAATATAAACAAAAAACCTTAGGTATCTAAAAGTGTTGATTTTCTGTGTATTTGTTTGACCAAATGCAGGATCTCGAAATCCGTAGCTCAACATGCTTAACGAAATATCTAGTTGGCAAAAACTATGTTTTGGAGTAATTGATTTTTTTATTGAATAATTAATTTTATAAAAATTCTATTTCATAAGTAATATACTATATTATAAATAGAAGCTGTAATTATATCCACCTACCAATGGATAAAACTAGATACTGCATCTGTGATATTGCTATCCAAGAATATTCATATAAAACTCAAAGTCCTGGGGCTGTTGGTTGAGCAAATACCTATTTCAACAACGCTCCACTAAAGTAGCTCGCAAATGGGCAACATAAATTGCATCTCGCTGACGGCTAGGCTACTCGAAAGTTGAAAAAAAATATCTAAGTCTTTTTAACACTAGAGCGTAAATGGTTTATTAATATGTAGAATCAGCAATTTGATGGCTATACAATTGCGTCTTGCAAATTGCATTAGTATCGCTTCTTATTACATTTTGTGAAACAAGCATCATCATCATCATCATTTCAACCGATAGACGTCCACTGCTGGACATAGGTCTTTTGTAGAGAGTTCCAATGGACACGATCTTGGGCCGCTTGTATCCATCGGCTCCCTGTCGTCTGTCCACCTTGTTGCGGGTCGACCAACGCTACGTTTACCGGTGCGAGGTCGCCATTCCAGCACCTTGGGACCCCAACGTCCATAGGTTCTCCGAGCTATGTGCCCCGCCCATTGCCACTTCTACTTCGTGAAATAAGCGTAGAGTGTTAAAACTATGATTTGGGATTGTTCAAAGAACGAATTGAACTCTGTTAGCTTTAGTTTTAAGTTGGCGAGTGTAGTTATCACCATAGCTTCACGAATAGAAATAATGAAAAATATGAACGATTCATAAATGCTTGTTATTTGGGATTGTTCAAAGAACGAATTGAACTCTCTTAGCTTTAGTTTTAACTTGGCGAGTGTAGTTATCACCATAACTTCACGAATAGAAATAATGAAAAATATGAACGATTCATAAATGCTTGTTATTTGGGATTGTTCAAAGAACGAATTGAACTCTCTTAGCTTTAGTTTTAACTTGGCGAGTGTAGTTATCACCATAACTTCACGAATAGAAATAATGAAAAATATGAACGATTCATAAATGCTTGTTATTTGGGATTGTTCAAAGAACGAATTGAACTCTCTTAGCTTTAGTTTTAACTTGGCGAGTGTAGTTATCACCATAACTTCACGACTAGAAATAATGAAAAATATGAACGATTCATAGATGCTTGTTAGAGGTTTTTATGAATAAAGCCAAAGTCGACATCGTATTATATTAGCGGCTCCACTGGTGAAGCAGCTGTTCATGAACTCGATAATTACTTAACACAGATGACTCGCTCGTTCCGCAGCGTATATATATGCGTATATTAATAAAAAATAACTAAACAGCTTGTAGATTGACCGTGCTAATTGATAGTATTTATGTAGACAACTATTCTTACCTCTTTACCTTAGCCTTTAATTGCCTTGGCTCATGAATCACGACGTTCAAAAAAACACCACTTCTTATTTTGAAAACATAAATAATAAAATCATTTATTTGCAAGAATGTTTCAAATTTCAAATTAAATTCAAAATTCAAAATAATCTTTATTCAAATAGTCCTTAAAAAGGCACTTTTGACGCGTCAATAATTTACATAGTAGTTATTTCATGGTGATAACCATATTCGTAAACTTTTAACTAAAGCTATGATTGAGAGATGAGATGTCTAATAAGATAAAAATAAATGGACCATACCATTCAACTAAATATATAGTGTGCAAAATACAAACATAACTTTAGAAATAATTAAAATTACAACATTAAAAATTAATCAAGTTCAGTATAAAGAATTATAATCATGGATTAAATTAACAAAACGAAAATGACGTATAAGGTATATGTTTTTATTTTTTATTTTTAACAGTTTATAATTGTATATATTCATTTATACTATAGAAACATTTATTTTTGAGAAAAAACACCTTTTCATTTTCGACATTAAAGTGACTCACTATTTCAGGATTATAATTCCAAAAGTGAGTATTTCGTCCCGCTAAATTTACCGGCAATTTGAGAACTATGACATTGCGTCTATAAACTATCTGAAAAACGAGCCCGTTTGTGAGAGCTACTTCGTAATATAAGTATTATAAAGTTTTTCCACGATGCAGTCTCGCGATTAACTCGCCTGTTCTCTCTTTGTCTGTGACCAAACTTCCCAATTGTTAAGCGGAACTTCAATATGAGATTCGTCCTACCTACGTAATCTCACCCCACTGCGAAGAGCTGGGAGATTAAAAAAAGCAATTTTAAACTCGTCATCAGCAATAATATAACTGTTAAAGGTATTCTAGATATAAGAGTAAATGAATGTGGATTATTTTTACATTTTTTAAATTACCTATTGATATCTTGGAGATGTCTATCAATAAGTTCAAAGTTTTTATAAAAAGAAAGCTTATAGAAAAATCATATTACGATATTAAGGATTATATAAACGATAAAAAAGCTTGGGTGTGACTTGCTATAATTTATTATTTATTATTTGAGATGGTGATAACAAAAAAAAACGGCTAAGTTTGTTGTGGGCTTCTTCTTAGACCAGGGCGCGTTTTGAACCCTCATAGCTTTAGTTTTAAGTTAACGAATACAGTTATCACCGTCAAATTACTACTATGTAAATTATTGACGCGTCAAAAGTGCCTTTTAAAGGACTATTTGAATAAAGGTTATTTGAATTTGAATATGAAGTCTAGGATGGAAACGGGCTAACTTGTTAAGGGTATGGTAAACCCAAACTCCTAATTGGTTTCTACGTGACATCGTGCCGGAACGCTTATTCGCTTGGCGATACGTCTTTGTCGGTAGGGTGGTAACTAGCCACGGCCGAAGCCTCTCACCTGACAAACAGTTTTGTTTTTAACATCCGGCAGATTATGCCTACATGAAGAACACCTATTTATATATTGTACTAAATAAAGGCCTCGATTTCGCCCGCGTAGATTAATGGATTTAAAAATTCCTGTGGTTACAGCAACTTAGAATTAAACTTTTTCGCTTCCTTTCCCAAGTATTATATATATTTCAGAGTAGTTTACTACGGCACGCTAAAGATTTATTTATAATAGAAGATAAAGCATTATACAGATGATTCATCGTAGGAAAAAAACCAGCACTTGGAGGAAATACAAAATTTATAAATTTAAAATGCATGCAAACAAAAACGAATGTAAAAGAGTACATTTTTATTACAAAGTCCGTACCAGTGCAGCGACGAAAGTAACCAAATAAATTTCCACAATGCCAGTTAATTGACCGCCGTAAAACGTACGTATTGTTTGCATTGTTCCGATATATATTGTAACGTGCTCTCGAATATATCCAATTAGCGATGCTGAAGTTTTTACACAGTATTAATGTAGCGATGCAAATAATTTATACCTACCGCGAGTGCGTTCCAGTCCTGTGCACAAGTGCATTTTAATATCTCGACTAGGTACCACCAAAGGGCACCTATTGGGGCCTATGTTTTTTTCCCCGGCTAAGTTTGTTGTGGGCTTCTTCTTAGACCGGGGCGCGTTTGGAACCCTCATAGCTTTAGTTTTAAGTTTACGAATATAGTTATCACCATGAAATAACTAGTATGTAAATTATTGACGCGTCAAAAGTGCCTTTTTAAGGACTATTTGAATAAAGATTATTTTGAATTTGAATTTGAATTTAAAACATGTTCATAGACTTGAGCTTGATGACAATTATAACTGATAGTCAGCAATGATTGAGAGTGCGCTCGCCTGGAAACGACCTTCAAGGCTTGAGTACCTAGATACAAGGCTAGAGTGAATAGCACTCCAGTCTTGAAGGTACTCAAGTTATACACGGCAAGTAACAAAGATTTGATAGTTCCTTGTTGCTTTACATATAATTATAAATGCCCTGCCAGGTTAACCCACTACGATCCTAGACTGCATCATCACTTACCATCAGGTGAGATTGCCGTCAAGGGCTAACTTGTAGTAACCGTTCTTTTCAACAGGAATGAGCCATGAGAGAATAATCTTTATTTACAAACGTGGCTATTTCCAAGTTTTAAAAACTTATCTACGCGGACGAAGTCGCGGACATCGGCTAGTATTTATATAAAAATGCCCGTGAAGTTAAGTTACCCCTTTTACTTTTCAAAACCATTCTTTGACATACAATGACGTTAACTTTTTTTTTTCATATTTGCACTTCTTAAGGACAGTTCTGTTAGCTTCCGATTACAAATTGAAAATTTATAGATGTACCCATAGTCCGCCAATCTATATTGGAACATCGCGGTGGAACTAAGTTCCTAATCCCTCTCTCTAGTAAGTAAAGAGGTCTGAACTCGGCCTCGGTACATTAGTAGCCTGAGGTTAGGTCAATCGTACATTACGAGTAAAGTGACAAGCAAAAACTAATTGCCGACTTCAAAAAGGAGAAGCTACTAAATTCGGCTGTATTGTCTTTTTATTAGCCTAGTGGTTAGAGGTCGGCGGTTCGAATCCGGGCACGCACCTATAACTTTTCGAAGTTATGTGCGTTTTTAAGTAATTAAAATATCACTTCCTTCAACGGTGAAGGAAAACATTGTGAGGAAACCTGCACGCCTGAGAGTTCTCCATAATGTTCCCAAAGGCGTGTGAAGTCGCCAATCCGCACATGACCAGCGTGGTGGACTATGGCCAAACCCTTCTCATATTGAAAGGAGACCCGTGCTCTGTAGTGAGCCAGTAATGGATTGTTCATGATGATGATGATGATGATGAGAATAAATACATTTTCTTTCTTCTTTCTTTCAATACGGTATCTAAGGAACTAAATATTGAACTACATAATCATCGCGAGATAACAGTAAAAAGGTAACGTGTCTTCGATAAAAGACACAAAACATTAAGTAGGTAGGTAATTTGTTGTTGTCTTCGAATGCAAACAGTTTCCAAAGACTTCAAAAGTTCGAAATGACCGCCATTCCAAAAGATTGATGGACGTCCAGATTTTTATATCTACGCTACTTTAATCTATATGTTCGTTTGGTTCGTTAGTGCGAGATCAGATCACAATTTTGTTGTTAAGATTATGTATTAAGGAATACCCCATCCGGTCTTTGGGTGCGCCGGACGCACACGGGATCAGGGGCCGTATGGATCTGGCGTAGTGTTTGCGGAGTTTGATTTATCTTCGGATTAAGATTTCGTATCTGTTTATTTATTTACTACCAGCTGACGCCCGCGACTTCGTCTGCGTTGAGTTAGTGTGTATGTTTGTCTTTCAATCACGAAGATTACTAACCCGAATTACTTGAAATAATTACACGATAAACATTAAAGTATTTCTTTTCTAAAAAAAAAATAGGAGTGAAATCGGATATTGATTCGTTGGTGGGAGAAGTTGTGGGCGCCCGAGACGTGATGGCACATGCCATCGCATGCCACATGGCATGCGCGTGAGCTGCGCGCGGTACTGGACAGTACTTGGACATTGCAACATTACTTTAATTTTCTAAAATAAAATAATTTTTCTAAAATAAAAGTAGCCTAAGTTACTCCTTATAACATCAGCTATCTGCCAATAAAAGTCCCGTAAAAATCGGTCCAGCCATTTCAGAGATAAGCCGGAACAAACAGACACAGACAAAAATTGTAAAAAATGTTATTTTGGTGGTGGTGTATTCATATTCATATGCATGTCGTAAAAAACGGTTATTTCAATATTACAAACACACTCCAATTTTATTTATTTGTATAGATTGCTACCAAGCATTTTGATGAAATGAATTACTAGGTGTCCAATGTAACATGCCTCGTACAATTATCGTTTGGATTTTAAATTTTAATTAAGATTACAGATTAGCCCAGCGTTAACAGTTACCTACTGTAAACAACTATTGACGTCTCGACTGTCAGCCATGTCATGTCAACAGTAAAGTTTTTTTTGTCTTAACCTCAAAATGGCATGGTATATAAATTCTAAGGATTACACTAAAGATTCACAAAAATTGTCTGAAAGCCTATTCATACTATATTTTTAATTTGAACATTTACACCTCTTTAAATTGAGGTCTAAATTTTTTTAATTTACTTTAACTGTTTTTTTTTTTAATTTACTTTATAAAAAACTTTAGTGTCATAACTGACACTTAGCATACAATTTTAAATGGCAACACAGAAATGGGTAACACTTCTATTTACACGAGAATAATATATAATGTATAAAAGGCATTATCCTTAACTTTTTTTGCGATGTTGCTAGGTACTAGTGATAATTTTTGACAATAGATTTTTAAAACATATGATTCAAACTCAACAGATGATTCAATATCGAAAAATACGTTTCAAATAAGGGTTTTCAGCTAGAAAGTGTTTTTAGTACGTATGAAGTGCGCGCCAATGCATACATGCATAGTTATAACTCGAATTACATATAAATAACAATAAATATGATATAAATGGATTGTACCTACTCGCGAATAATTATCCATATCTCGCGACGTGTCCCGCGTCGATAATGCGGTGTACGTAATATAGGTAGACATCGGTCCTCCAATGTTCGACATGTCGCTCCTATCTGTTTCGATGCATTTGTCGTTTAAACACCAACCTGTAATAAATCAGACTGGATTCGACACCACACCTAACGCCCTATTTCCACGACACCACAACGTAATAACTGCCTTGATTTACATAAAAATTAGGTTCATTTTGCAATATCCGTCAAATGGACATGTTACCTGGCTGTATTGGGTAATTTAAACCTATCTCAAGTCCACTACGGACACTCTTCATTCAATACGTTAAATGAGATTCTTATCGAGTATCCTTTAATAGATTAGTAGATTAATGATGTCTGTAATAATTAATAATGGATCGTGAGTTTTACAACAACAATAAAAGCTGCCTCGGCCTTCGTCGCGTCAATATAATAATGGGACTTTTGAAATATAAAACCCACATCTAGACGTTATAAACTACTAATGGCCCAAAACTGTATTGCGCCCTTATTACCTACCTTTATTATACTATACTATGCCATGCATACATAACAGATATATATGTATACATGATGAATCTTCGCAATACTAAGCATACTTTGGGTATGTGATTAAGGCTTAAAAAATTTACAATCATAACATATTGAATAAACTAATACTTACATATGTTACTTAATTTCTATTACATCATCATCATCATCATGATGAACCCATTGCCGGCTCACTACAGCACGGGTCTCCTCTCAATATGAGAAAGGTTTGGCCATAGTCCACCACGCTGGCAATGTGCGGATTGGCATACTTCACACACCTTTGATAACATGACGGAGAACTCTCAGGCGTGCAGGTTTCCTCACGATGTTTTCCTTCACCGTTGAAGCAAGTGATATTTTAATTGCTTAAAAACGCACATGCCTCCGAAAAGTTAGAGGTGCGTGCCCGGATTCGAACTGCCGACCTCTGATTAAGAGGCGGACGTCCTAACCACTAGGCTATCACAGCTTCCGTATTCTATTACTTAATTCCACAATTTGTGGTGGCAAACTCAACAACTTTTGCGTGACGACTTACGAAACTACAAACTTAGGTACTAAACTGTATTATTTAAATAATGTATACGCTTTCGTTTCAAAATTAGAATCCTTTTATAGGTACCTATATTATAAAAATGATACGATATAACAATGCTGCTTATATTATTATATTATTATATATTTATAATATTACTGGAGGTTTTACTAGAGGAAGTTTTACTGAAATGTGGTATTACCAGTACGTGTGTGCTACTTATTACCAGTGACCTTTTTTTATAAATTACAAGTTAGCCCTTGACGGCTATCTCGCCTGGTGGTAAGTGATGATGCAGTCTAGGATGGTAGCGGGCTAACCTACATTCTTAATTCTACTAACGCCAACCCGCATGATAGCAGCATGCGGAGTTCATGCTCTAGAACAAGAGTTGGATTACGTCTTGAAACATTAATGCATAGAAAAATTAATGTTTATATAATAGTTTAGTAAAGTAATTTTAATTTTATCTAACAACTAAAATTTCGGTTGATGTTAAGTAAATACGTAGAAGGAGATGACATGGCACAGACTATGTAACTAGAATCGCAAACACACACCTTGGAAGGGCATTATCTGTGTTAGGAATAAAATAAAATAAATATCTACATATAAAAAGAAAGTCATGTTAGTACACTTTTTATAACTCAAGAACAGCTGGACCGATTTGTCTGAAAATTGGTGGGGAGGTAGCTTAGAACCTGGAGACGGACATAGGATACTTTTTATCCTTAATTAAATTTAGTTTTTTTTTTTTTGTGAAAAATATATCAGTCTAAATATCAGTCTAGCCGTTCGTTCGAAGCTCAATTTGATTATTATCGTTTATATTCCAACTCTCACGCCCGTGTGCAAAATAAATACATATAAAACCCAAAACTATTATTATTACCTACTATTACTATTACTATTCATACTACTATTGATACTATACTCTTGATTATTATTATTATCAGCCCGTACTGTCCCAATGTTGGGCAAAGGCCTCCCTTTCTTCCTTCCATTTGTCTTTATCTAGGGATATTTTGGGCCAAGCTGACATATAGGCATCGAGTTCGTCACGCCAACGACGCCTCGGTCTTAAACACTCCAAATATTACTGAAGAAGTAGCCAAATATCATAAAAGCCAATTGGCTACTTTTTAACCCGCAAAAATCCACAGGATTTGTGAAACACTGAATTTCACGTTGATGATCTATAACTATAGCTACAGATTGCCGTAGCAAACTTCCTCGAAATTCGACTTATACATCCAACCACCGACCCATCAACAAACTGTACCTAGAGGTAAAGGGCGCGAATACAGAAACGGGAACAGGAATGAGCCACCGTCCGACCCCCCCGTTATCCCAAACGTCGCTTAAGCCGATGTTCGGCCTCAAAGGAGGCGCACTTAGGCAGTCGTTCCCTTAGTTTCTTCAAGCCCTAGGGCTCAAAATTTCTTCTGGCAGAGTTTATTTCCAAAGCTCGCCAAACAGCCCGGTTACGCTGTGGCAACCAATAGGGTTTGTACAGCTAATAGACAGTCCGAAAAAAAAAGGAATGCGCCATGAGATAATAATCTTCAATTACAAACGTGGCTTATTCAATAGGAGTTTTTAAAATCCCCTAATCTACGCGGAAGAAGTCGCGGTCATCGGCTAGTTAGACATATATCTAACAGTAACTCCGACGATATTTTAAATAGGCGAAAGAATACTTCGGAACAAAATGTGGGGAGACGTCGCCAAAAAAAAGCATGGGTGTTGAATTGGTGTTTTCTTGTTGTTTTTTTTTTCGAGTCAGTTTGAACTGTGTTCGGGTCTCAGCAATAAAAAACGTTGCAGTTTGCATTTGTTTTATCCCGGAGCCTGGAGCCTGCAGGTTTACGACGCGTCAATACCGCGTATATCTACTTCCTCTTAATTACGGGCCATTATGATCGGCTTTATGGCCAGTGTTTTTCGTTATAGCCAGGGAGACGGTTTAACATATTAAGGAAACGATTGGGAGAAAGGCGGGAGACTTCGTATATGGCGGGCGCGGTTTTTTCACGCTTTTCTTGAGTTAATGTTTGTTGGCTAATTGAAAAGGGCTGGTGTTGGTTGTGGCATGGACAGTTTTGGTGTCGTTTGTGTAATGGCTGGTTTTCTGAATGGTTAACAGGTATTGATTTGGGAAAGGTTTGAGGGAGCCGCGTCCGCGGAGTGCGAAGTTTCCCGCCATTTCTCCCTAACTTCTACATTGCCATAAACTTGACATTGGCTAATCTGTGCAAAGCCATAAAAAGAGAGAACTAATAAAATAATAAACATGACATTGGCTAATCTGTGTAAAGCCATAAAACGAAAGAAAATAAAAGGAAACGATTCAATGTTATCACCGATTACAAAAAAAAAACAATTTCATTATATTCAACCTAAGATTCGCTAAGCGTTAATATTAGTGATATAGAAATATTAGGTCACCGCGTTTTGATACTAAATCAATCAGCATGAATGTGTTATCTAAAATCTGCCAGTTTTCCAGTTTCCAGACGTCCTCGATCATATTGTTTTCAACATCTACCTACCTTAATTTTTACCTATTATATTTCCAACTCGTGTATTTATATTTGCTCCGCCTAACCTAGTTACCGTCGATATTTTGACCACCAGCTCTCCGACTATAAGGGTTGTTGCACATCGCAGTCCCAATACAAGATTTGAAATGTATTAGAGAATAGCTGTTACCCGCGGATTCTACCACCTTTACTAAAGATCGCAATTTGATGTTATATAGCATAGTATGAGCCGCATATCTATATAGAGAAGTAAGCTGCCTCCTATTGGTATTTTAATTCTAGTTTACCATTATCTCCTGAAATAAACTACGAAATAGCGGACAAAATTTAACAGCATAAGATTATGTTTATAATGAAATATCTTTTTTATAAGGATCAATACGTTATCACTAATAATGCAAAATCATCTTAAAATGTTTTTTTTTTATAGTATGACTTATTCATAAGATATAGTAGGGATATGATGCAAAATTAAAATACGCAAGGAACATTTTATTGTCATAAAATAATATTTTGTTACAACCTTTACTTAATGCGGGTGAAACCGCGAGGCATAGCTAGTAATCGATATTTTTAACACACAACAAAAACCCAAGGAGTGTAAAGAAAATTTGTACCCTTTTCCTCATGCATCGGTACGGGATTACATAATCTTGAGAGCTATGAGATGGTGATAACAAAAAAATACCCCGCTAAGTTTGTTATGTGATTCTTAGGCTATAGCGTGTAAACCGTAGCTTTAGTTTTAATTTAAAGAATGTAGTTAACACCAAGGTTAGTTAGAAAGAAGTGTATGAACGCCTCATAGATACTAGGTTAACATAAACATAAAAAGATATTTTAGAACATTTTGTACCTCATCGATGTGAAGCCTGCACCTCGTCCAAGCCCTTAGCTCAAAATACATTTGACGATCCAATAACTGCGTTGTGATTGTGTTTGCGCTTTTTACTTTAGTGGATTAATTAAAACGGATTAACAAGTTGTTATTAAAAATATCAAGGCAGTTAAAAAGGGGGATATAAAACTCGCATGATGATGGATTTTATATGAATTAAAATAAAAATGTTATTTGATGAAATGCGATGGATGAACGATTTATCGGTGTGGTGAGGTCAGCTGTTGCCCGCGACTTTGCTCGAATACTTTTATGGGGGGTCGAAATGAAAGGCAGTATATATAGTTAGTCTTTATTTTTAAATGTATCTAAACTAAAGACACTGCTTCTTCCGAGTGTTTACATATATGAAATAATTATATTGAATATAATAATATCATCATCATGATGATCAACCCATTACCGGCTCACTACAGAGCACGGGTCTCCTCTCAATATGAGAAGGGTTTGGCCATAGTCCACCACGCTGGCCATGTGCGGATTGGCAGACTTCACACGCCTTTTGAGAACATTATGGAGAACTCTTGGACGTGCAGGTTTCCTCACGATGTTTTCCTGTACCGATGAAGCAAGTGATATTTTAATTGTTTAAAAACGCACATAACTCCGAAAAGTTAGATATCGTGTAATTATTTCAAGTAATTCGGGTTAGTAATCTATTGCTTCGTGATTGAAAGACAAACAAACACACTAACTCAACGCAGACAAAGTCGCGGGCTTCAGCTAGTTATTAATAAAATAAGATGTTATATTTCTGCAATAAATAATTTCATTGATCAATCAGATAGCCTGTACTCCAGAGTATAATCTAGCCCTCCAAGTTAAATCCAGATCCGTTCAACTGTTCTGGCTGAATACCCAAACTTACTACGAATAAGTTTATGTATTGTGGTATTATTAAATTTGAGATTATTATAATAAGTAGCTAGACAGGAACGTACCACACTATCGCATTGGGTTTATTATCTGAATATCTCTCACAAAAACTGCTTTAAGAGCAAAACGAGGTAATAATATATTTTAAGTGAGCACCTAATTACCTGGAATTAAAAGTAAATTGCATATTATCTATTTACATACGTAACTAGAGGTGACCGCCACTTCGTCCGCGAAAATTTATCTGTTTGCCTGTGTGGCGAAACTGTCTTTAAAAACATATAGTAAGTTTTTTTTTTTTTTTTATCCACTACAAGTTAGCCCTTGACGGCAATCTCACCTGATGGTAAGTGATGATGCAGTCTAAGATGGTAGCGGGCTAACCTGGAAGTGGTATGGTAAACCCATACACCTATCGATTTCTACGCGACATCGTGCCGGAACGCTAAATCGCTTGGCGACACGTCTTTGTCGGTAGGGTGGTAACTAGTCACGGCTGAAGCCTCCCACCAGACCAGACTCGAGCCGGGAATCGAACCCAGGACCTCCAACTTTATAATCTGACAACGCGCACGCTGCACCACGCAGGTCGTCAAAAAGTATAAGTTTTATAGTAAAGGAGTTTTCATAGTATAGTATATATTCTAATTCTAATTTCAAACAGCAACGGGTCTCAATCTTCCAGGAATATTTATACAGAAATAACATTCCAATTTCCGACTTTTCTGACCTTGTCCTAACAGTTTAACAATAACAAACATTACAAAAAAGTTGCCGACGTAACAGAATCCTTATTAGTAGGTAATTTATGTATATGTGATGAGTGTTAAGATGTAGGTATAACTATATAATTTACTTTAAGAACATCACGTCATGTTTTGATGTAATGAGGACTAAATATTAAAAAGTTAGCTAACATAAATTTTAAGTTCGCTTAGTTTTCGGTAGGTTATTATATATATGTATTGTTATTTTCAGCATATTAGTGTGATAAAATATAATTCTAATAGATCTAGTGATGATATCATAGATCCATCATTCAATCTTTATCACGGATCTTTATCAGAGCACGGGTCTCCTCTCACTATGGGAAGGGTTTGGCCATAGTCCACCACGCTGGCCATGTGCGGATTGGCAGACTTCACACGCCTTTGAGAACATTATGGAGAACTCTCAGGTGTGCAGATCTTCACGATGTTTTCCTTCACCGTTGAAGCAAGTGATATTTTAATTTTTTTTTCTTTAATTTTTTAAAACGCACATAACTCCGAAAATTTAGAGGTGCGTGCCCGGATTCGAACCGCCGACCTCTGATTAGGACGCTGACGCCCTAACCACTAGGCCATCACCGGCCTCCAAATCCAGATCAATTGTCTACTTTGTCTATAGCGAGATCATCATAGATAGAGACCTTGCCTTTTATTATTAGATTATTAGATTTTTTTTTTATTTTTTTATTATCAAATCTACTATCATTTAGTATTTATGCATTTGTACCAATGCTCAAACATTACGGAACAATTCTGATTGGATGATGATAATGTAAGCCGATACGCGTGCCAAGTGCCAGGCTTTCTACTTATTCGGTGGCGTGAAAGTTAACTAAAATTTTCATGGAATCGAAACACCGCTATCTATTAAACAAGACACTTTCGATTTTCACAGTACTTGTGTTGTGAGCTAAATTATGCAGTATTTAAAATAGCGCACAAGTTAACAAATTTGTATATAAAAATCTCATATTTTCACCTCAATACATGCGTAAGTTAAAATATATTTTTTTTAGAATTGAATAAGGATGAAAAGGCAACAAAGGCCGATGTTTGCACCCACTTATCTTTTTATCAGCTTAATTGAAATCCATACAAGAATCGTTGAGATTGATCTAATCAAATGAGTCAGTAAAAAATAACGAACGGGCCTGTCCCGAGGAGATCTGGAGGGTAGAGAGACCATCGGGATTATAGGGAGAAAAAGTTAAAAGTTCAGTCACATGTGGTTACATGAAAGAGAAAAAAGATTTAACTTATTATATCGCATTGATAATTTGCATTGATTTTATTGGAGGAGCGTTCATCTAGAAAGCATCTCTAGGATAAATAAATTTTGAAAGTGCTTGACATCTTGAGTTAAAAATTAGAAAAGCAATACATTATAAAATGCCACTATATTGGTGTATGTGACAATGGATTGTCCTATCTATCACTAACAGAATTTGTAATTCTCATTAACACCAACGCATCTCGGTCAACGGACAAGCTTTAAAAAGTTAAGTCCTTTTTCGAAAAGGAGGAAAAAAAGGAGAGCCCCTAATTGATGCGTCGTCTTTGTTTAGTTTAATTCTAACATGCTTTTCCCATTAAAGTGGTCAGAAATCGGGCTCGTGTTTGAGATAAGGGCGTCCTCTACTCCTTACACGTTATAATATTATAAAGCTGGGGCCGGCCCTCCGTGATTTTAACCCTAGTTTAACTCGCGTTCACCGTCATTGATATCTCACAACGCCCAAGATACATGTGCGTAAAATTCACGCAGCTATTACAGTATTACATGGGTTGTGTAGTACTAAATTTGCAGTCTTCATCACCATCATGATCAACCCATTACCAGCTCACTACAGAGCAAGGGTCTCCTCTCAATATGAGAAGGATTCCATGTGCGGATTGGCAGACTACACACGCCTTTGAGAACATTATGGGGAACTCTGAGGCTTGCAGGTTTCCTCACGATGTTTTCCTTCACAGTTGAAACAAGTGATATTTTAATTGTTAAAAAAAAATGCAGTATCGGATGTTTTTTTAAGTCGCCGTACACTTGCATTTGAAATACTTGACGACAAAAAATAGACCAGCATAAAACACTGTGAAATAAATGTTATATATTTTTTTTTATAAATTATTAACACTTCTGTGTGAAAGTATCCGTGAAATACGAATACTCTGAATTAAAATTAGCATTTTTATGCCAAAATGTGCACTTAAAAGTAAGAAAATAGCAAAATGGAAGTTTACAAAAATTTGGTGTTTCTATGGATATTTTTGTACAGTTAACAGTTGCTCCGACCGACTTAAATTGCTGAACCGTGCTGAATATGTTACTGTACCATTCTAGCTGAGATTGAAAGAATTGGAGTCCCGTTAGTTTAGTAATTAAAAAAAAAGATTAACACTATAATAAACAATAAACAGCAAGTATAATTTGATATATTCCGCCGACAACCGGGAGATTAGTATAATATAACACCGCGAAATGTTGACTTCACAAGCGCGAAAAGTAAAAAGTATACTTATCTCCTGAGGATAATCCGGTGTCGGGTCGAAACGTGCGTAGAGGTTCTAGTGGAAGATTTTGTGTGGTGTTATATTATACTAATCTCCCGGTTGTCGGCGGAATATAGCAAATTATACTTGCTGTTTATTGTTTATCATGGACTTCCGCAAAGTAACGCCTGCTTCTATTCATTATTTAACACTATAAGACGCGTATGGGTGTATCTTTGGTGAAATAGTCACATATCTCACTGTGCAAATAAGCGTACACAGACGGGCGTTCGGCTCCGTCGCGTTTTTACATTGTCACGCGGTCCCCTGGGTGCCGAAGTATCGACTAGCGATGTCGATGGCGATGTGTTTACGCTAAGTGCTTAAGTGCTTGCAGGGGATTGCGTTTCACTGATGAATAACCAATGCAAATTTATTAGCATACACGTTTAAGTGAGTCTCACTTATAACTCATAACTGAGTTGTGGTTACTTAGGTGCCTACATTAAAACGGCCGCGGTTTGTTAAAATCTAGTGTGCTTTTCACACAGACTTAATACAAATTGATGCGTAGAAATGGGACGCCAATAATTTAATGGCTCGCGTTTTGAATGTGTTTAGTTAGTACCGGATAATCGGATTATCACATTGATTGATCCAACTTAAAACGTTGTTATTGTTAACTGTATGTCTTACTTAGAAATGCATCTTATATAATATATTTATAAGGTGTGGCTGCAATCAAACGATATATTACGATTCTTATTTGTTCATCATCATCATAGTTTGCCGCCGGCTCACTATAGAGCACTCCTCTCAATATGAGTAGGGTTTGGCCATAGTCCACCACGATGGCCATGTGTGGATTGGCAGACTTCACACACCTTTGAGAACATAATGGAGGACTCTCAGGCATGCAGGTTTCCTAACGATGTTTTCTTTTACCGTTGAAGCGAATGACATTTTAATGGCTTAAAAAAAGCACATATCTCCGAAAAAGTTAGAGGTGCGTTACCCTGCTCGTGCCCGCGATCGAACTTCCGACCTCATAGGGGGCAGGCATTCTAACCACTAGGCTATCACGTATGCAGTTGCGCTTCTCGGCCTTTTCGCTAAGATCAAAGTGTAGTTATTTGTATTTAAATTATCATTTAATGGTCTACGCCATGCTTTTCATAATGATGATATAACCCTCTCTTCGGGACCTGCCCTAGCACTGTACCTACAGCTAATCTACTTATTTTGTTTGGACTGCCTGTTTCACGATGTTACTGGACTTTCTCAGCCAATTAACTTTTGCCAATTCGACTTTTTTTTACGATCTGCTCATCTTGAGATAATTACTCACAGCCAGAAAAAGGTTTAAAATTCGCATACAATAATACATTTTGGCTTCAACTTTGTTCTAAAGTTTATTACACTAGTTAATACCCTACCAACCTGCCTTTACTTTTATACACACATGTTCCACACCTTCTAAGCTAACTTTATTATTGGGATTAGTCTTTGGCTAACATTCTTTAATTATATTTAATTAATGGTTAATATTTGGACAACTAATATCGCTGATGAATAATGATGATAAATAAAAAATAATTAGTTCAAGCATACACAATAACTTACGCGTGATTTTATCATTCATATAACTCTTTTTTTTATTTGACTTTGAGTTTTCTTTGAGATGGTATATTAGGATATATCGGGTAACTAGCCTGGGTAATAAAGAAATAGTATAGTAACAAATTATAGCTAATTCTTCAAGATTAGATTACGAAACGTACTAGTCGGGCAACCTGGGTATTAATTCGGTGTTATTTAGAATTAGACACGTAAAACAGCTGCTCAGTTGATCAACGAAAAATGCAAATAAAACTGTGACAGAGTTACATGCCACAAAGAACTAAACAACAAAAATGAATTCCGAAAACGAATCCATTTGAAGATAAAAGTGAATTAATGAAATCAAGAGTTTAATTACAAGTTAGGATTACGGTGCAACCGGTCCCCCGAGGCTCGTGAAGACCTCTCGGCACCTTTTGTGGGTTTTATGGATAATGTGTATTAACATGGGGACCTGTGTCCGGTCGCACGTTCAATTCCCCGCCCTTACCTGCCCTGTGCCCTGTGCCGTGTGCCCAGATTCAAGTGTCCAGTGCCCGGTGCCCACTCACCGACTTATCTGCGCCGGTCAATGTTCGATAATTTTATTACAGTTTTGTCGAATTACTTAAGCCTTTGAATTAAATTAAACGATACTTGTTTCTCATTGATAATATGAAGAGTTAATTTATTTTATATATGGGGCGTCCTTCTCTGAATGGAATTTTTACCTACTTATAGGTTTGTGGATTACATTTACAATTATTGTTTTATTTATAATTTTGTACTAGTATTTCATGCGTTCGCAATACATAAATATATCTGTTCCTTCCTAGGTAAGACAAGATAATAGTCATCATCATCATGATCAACTCATTGCCGACTCACTATAGAGCACGGGTCTCCTCTAAATATGAGAAGGGTTTGGCCATAGTCCACCACGCTGGCCATGTGCGGATTGGCAGACTTCACACGCCTTTGAGAACGTTATGGAGAACTCTCAGGCGTGCAGGTTTCCTCACGATGTTTTCCTTCACCGTTGAAGCAAGTGATATTTTAATTTTTAAAAACGCACATAGCCCCGAAAAGTTAGAGGTGCGTGCCAGGTGCGTGAACCGCCGACCTCTGATTAGGAGGCTGACGCCCTAACCACTAGGCTATCACCGCTTCTCTTCACTATTAGTACGTACTAATAACATAGGTAAAGCCTATAAAATGCCAACAACAACGTAGTTAGCTTACTCACGTATATCAAAACCAAATAACTCACTAATAACGTGAAAGCACTCAAATTACTCCTCGTTTCCCTAAACAAGCAAAATAACCTATGAAACATCTAGAATACTAAAAACACCGCACCGAAATCACCAACAAAGGTAGTTAACATTTGTCCCGGCAAAGCGTGGCGTCGAGAGCTTTTGAAAGCCCCCGTTAAAACGACACTGTAAACAAAAGTATCATATAAGTTTATTAATTACAAGACCCTCGCTCGAGCCTCCATGAATATTAATTACGGGATAGGCTTTAGAACTCAAGAGGGAAAGTTGCACAAAGAGCTTTATTATTTAAGAAGTAGCGCCTATGCGGTGGAACGAAATATGTTTGCTGAAACACTACAGTGAAATGCTACTCTACGGTGTAAAATATAAAGCTGAAAGTTGTCTGTTGGGGCTGTCATAACTAAATAAGAAAGTAACCGAAGAAAGTCAATAGACGTAGGTGTTTGGGGCTGGTGTAGGCCCCGCCTCGACAAATAACGAGCGATAAATTACAATTTATGCCTCCAAATGAAACGCTACATTTCGATGTTTTAGAATTTTTGAATTGGATACAGAAAAGTTGGGTTTTGTCGCTGCGAGGTCTATTATTCCCATGTTATAGGGGAACTCAAACGCTAAGCAGCTGTGAATACGTAATCTACCATAAAAATGGGTCCGTAAACAAATTATTAATACACAAAGGCTCTGAAATACTTTCCAGACTTAGAATCGAGAAATAAATCTGAAACGTCACAGCTGTGTAACGTTTATTGCGTTCTCATATACAGCTCTGATATATTTAATTACAATGTTCGGTGTTTTTTTTATCCACTACAAGTTAGCCCATGACGGCAACCTCACCTGATGGTAAGTGATGGTGCAGTCTAAGATGGTAGCAAGCTAACCACTTAGGGGCATGGTAAACCCATACTCCTAATTGTTTTCCGGAACGTTTAATTGCTTTGCGACACGTCTTTGCCTGTAGGGTGTTAACTAGCCACAGTCGAAGCCAGGACCCAGGACCTCCAATTTTTTAATGTGACAGCACGCGCAATGTCATCATCATCATCAAAACCGAAAATCATACTGGCCCAGTATGATTTGTAGACTTTACTCGCCTTCAAGCACGTTATTTTCCTTCATCGTTAAGTTATATATAATAAAAAAATACATATATAAAATTAATAACGCACATACAAATGTAAAGTTACCGGGATCGAACACGAACTCTCTGAAAGAGATGCGCAAATCTTAACCAATATGCTATCACGTTATGCGTTTAGTTTATATGTAATTCTAAGCTGTGATAGCCTAGTAGTTAGGACGTCTGCCTCCTAATTAGAGGTCTGGGGCTCGAACCCGCACCTATAACTTTTCGGAGTTATATGCGTTTTTAAGCAATTTAAATATCACTTGCTTCAACGGTGAAGGTAAACATCGTGAGGAAACCTGCACGCCTGAGAGTTCTCCGTAATGTTCTCAAAGGCGTGTGAAGTCTGCCAATCCACACATGGCCAGCGTGGTGGACTATGGCCAAACCCTTCTCATATTGAGAGGAGACCCATGCTCTGTAGTGAGCCGGTAATGGGTTGATCATGATATATCCGATTTCTACCATAACTACTAGTTAGTACTAACTAGTTTGTTATTTTATCGATTCCAAATTAACTACAACCAGCTCATTAATTAGTATTGGTAAAGGACCTAGTAATACGTACGGACCCGATAATGAAGCTAAATAATTAAACACATTGGATGTACTTAGTAGGTAATTTGACATATTGCTGTGAGTGTGTAACATGTTTGTAATTGAGCCAAAAATTTAGTTACAAATGTGTTAAGTTTTTTTTTTTTTATCCACTACAAGTTAGCCCTTGACGGCAATCTCACCTGATGGTAAGTGATGATTCAGTCTAAGATGGTAGCCGGCTAACCTGTTAGGGGTACGGTAACTACTCCTAATCGGTTTCTACGCGACATCGTGTTGGAACGCTTAATCGCTTGGCGACACGTCTTTGTCGGTAGGGTGGTAACTAGCCACGGCCGAAGCCTCCCACCAGACAACACAACAGAAAGTTGTGAGTGGTGCAGATAATTCTCTCCTTCTGCGTCTAATTCCTCATTGCTGAGGGTCGTGACCATGTCGTGACCCCTTCCACTGATGACTTTCTTGAGGATGATGTCGCGCCATGTTGTTCTAGTGGTTGCGACGAGTCGAGTGCGGTGCGGATTTGATCCGACCAACGCATCGGACTCCGACCCCGAGGCCTCTATCCTTCCACTTTGCCGGTGATAACCATCTTCTCCGGGTTGCCAACTTCTCTTCTTGCAATGTGACCGAAGTACTCCGGAATCCTCTGTAGGCAGATGGTGGATAGCTTTTCCGTTATTCTGTGTGGTCTCAAAATCGATGCGTTAGTTCTAAATGAGGTCCATGAAATTGCGGTCCTGCGCTCCATGAAATCCGGAGCATCCTTCTCCAGCACCACATCTCGAAAGCGTCAATGCGTTGCCGATCAGCTACCTTAATTGTCCATGTCTCAGCAGCACACATAAATATCGGGAACACGATTGCAGAGAATTAGGCATCAGTAAATTGTATAGAAAAGATGAAAAGAAAAATCGACGGAAGTCATACTCGAATGGCGCGTGTTTTGTTCAAAAAAAATATTTCAAAGGGCATGTAAAAGTACACGAAAGAGCAACATTTATGTAATGGACAAAAGCTTTAGGCCATTTCGAGAACATTTTAGATACGTAAGTCACTTGAACTGTGCCTCAGGCCTACAACAGAATCAACCAGAGAGAGGGGATCGTCTGTACTAACGCTTTAAAATAAAAAGGCTCAAAAACCAAATTAAGTGTTCCTTAAAACAACCTTAATCTGAATGCCATAAGGTCAGGTTTGAATTGAACACGCTGCAGATATAAGGTAGACGGCCTGTTCTCGTACTATACCTACCCATTAAAATTTACATTGACTTTTTCTCCAATGTTATGCTCTGTTCTAGGTATTGTTCGGAAGCTTGTTTAATTATGCCTCGCCGGTATATCGGCACGGTACCGAGCGCTTTTCAATTTTCAACAGATTTTTAAGGTTTTGTTACATTTTGTGTCAGGAATAAACAGCGCTGGCGACAATGAAAGCAATTGTACCTAAGCTAGAAAACGAGTCAGAACATGGTGCAGAAAAATTGCTTTTTATGCTACAACTTCGACATGGGTACTTTTTGAAACTTTATTTTCATGTGATTATTTTCAAATTGTTTCTGCTATTTACTTATATTTTCAATCACTAAATATCCTTCATGACCCTGACGATCAGATGACTACTGACAACACACTCGTACCACCTACCACACAATCATACGCTACACACCGTCTTCGCCGGCGAAGACGAGGTCCCTGCTATCTTACGTCATCCGGACGTGGGCTCCATCCACGGCCTCGGAGACGTACGGACCACTCACCGTCCGACCCCCCCGTTATCCCAAACGTCGCCTAAGCCGAGGTTCGGCCTCAAAGGAGGCGCCCTTAGGCAGTCGTTCCCATAGTTTCTTCGGGCCCAGGGGTCAAAATTTCTTCTGGCAGAGCTTCTTTCCAAAGCTCGCCAAACAGCCCGGTTACGCTGTGGCAACCAATAGGGTTTGTACAGCTAATAGACAGTCCGAAAAAAAAAAATCACTAAATGTAAATCAGCTGTAAATCAAAAATAATAGATAATAGTCCAATTTTTGTCTGACTATAGCCACTGTAATATTATAGATAATATTACCGTGCTATAGCAAAGAAATTTGTTGTGGGTTTCTTCTTAGTTTGGGCGTTTGAACCCTCTTAGCTTTGGTTTTAAGTTGTCGATTGTAGTTATCACTATCACATCAGAAATAATGAAATGAACGATTCATAGATGCCTGTAATAGGTTTATGTCAATAAAGCTATTTTTTATTTGATTTGAAATGAAATATATCTGATAAAATATAGTGCTTTAATCGATATGTGTAAGCTCTGTAATGTACGTATATATGTAACAGTGTTATGTTTCTTTCATTTTAAATCTCCCTGTGATTTTGAAAATGTTGTATGTATGATGTTTAAGACATCATAATCATCATTATTATTGCAAAGTTCTTGAAGGAGTAGCTTACGTAAAAATACTATATTATATAATAAAAATCAAAACCGAGTCTGGTTTATTTATGTTATTCAATTGCTAACCAACCTTGTATTAATGCAGTTTATTTTGACACACGAACCTACCTATTAAAAGAGAATGCTTATCATATATTTTCGGTACATGTACTGTGCTTAGTGGTTTAAATACTGACTGAATCAGGTGAATATCAGTTTTCATTTTTTTTCGATTAACATTTACTACCTATTCGGTAAATAGATTCCTAGCTCCCCTTCACTTAATTTACGTAATTTCTGACTTCCGTGGTAAAACACTTAAATAAAATGTAGCTGGCCCAATTAAAGGTGCCCCTTTTTGATTTAAATTTCCAATTTTTTTTTCTTTTTTTTTTTTTTTTCTAATGTTTCTGCTTCATGGCAATCTGTTATTTAAACAATAAGCCACTTCTATTATTCTATAAATTTCCAATAACGCTGAAACCTGCATTAATAATATATTTAATTAAACTTAATACAATATAGGTAACTCGGAATTCCGTAACTCCGCGTAAAAGTTTTGTCACAAGTATGGGAATTCTCAACAATCTTTAATTTTTCGTCTATTGAACGGTAAACTTTAAAGAAATCCTTTCTTAGTGTGCATCAAACTTATGTACTTATATAATTATTTAGTGCGTGTGTTATCTGTTAGTAAATAACTCAGTCACGTCAGGCTTTAGCTAAAGTGGTTTACAAGAGTTGCTCTGTATAATACTATGGAATCAAATAAAATGCCTTAGACTAGAACGAATATTGAGAGGAAAACTAAATTGTTAAAGCCGTTCTTGAATTATGAATTAATGAGGCTTTTAACTTTTTACTTATATATGTAAATCCAATATAATATGTAAATAGGAAACAATGTAAAAAGTAAAAAATTTGTCTCTCTAACCTTAAAAATCTTCGAATTGCAATTGTTATTGTATAACCACCGGTTATTTAATCATCATCATCATGATCAACCCATTACCGGCTCACTACAGAACACGGGTCTCCTCTCAATATAAGAAAGGTTTGGCCGTAGTCCACCACGCTGGCCATTCGGATTGGCAGACTTTACACGCCTTTGAGAACATTATGGAGAACTCTCAGGCGTGCAGGTTTCCTCACGATGTTTTCCTTCGCCGTTGAACCAAGCGATATTTTAACCGTGTAAAAACGCACATAACTCCGAAAAGTTAGAGGTGCGTGCCCGGATTCGAACCGCCGACCTCTGATTAAGAGGCTGACGCCCTAACCACTAGGCTATCACCGCTTCTAGGTTATTTAATAGATGAACAGTATTAGAGACAGCTTAAATACACCTACAGTGCAAAGCGGTAACATTTCGAGTTCTTAAAATAATTTATCATTTCTAATAAGCATAATAACGCAACTCGCAACGTTCCTTCATTTAACACCGCTAAGGCACTACAGCGTGGGTTATTTAAAGTAATTATTTAATTAACATGCTGTAGCAACCTCTTAAGCGAGTTAGGACAACAAGGAATTAAGTACGGAGCTAATGTTAACACGCGGATACGTACCTATTGTTGCGAGACCCCCCGTGGCTGTATTTATGAAGGCAATACCCAACTTTTGGCACACATACCCTATCCTACATTATAACATACGCATCCCGTCTAAAGCTATTCCCAACGCGATACATTGCTGGTTGGTAACTGAACTGAATGATTGCGTGTGGATATTCGTCGCGTAATGGGTACCGCGGATAGTTATTGTACGCAAACAGCTTGCGCGTATTCGGAACGTGGTAGCGTAGTGGAACTATGACTGTTATACACTTACCCCTCGCTTTTAGCGTCATTAGTTGTGCGAGATTCCGTACGGACGCATAATGTGTGTTTGTTTTCATAACTCAATGTATTCCAGCCCTTTGTGTCGCGTATACACTTAATCGTTGTGGGAACTCATATTTTGACTCGGCTTTTTTAATTTATTGGCGTAATACAGTTTTATGGTACAGACAGATGCGCCATAGATAAATATGTATTTGCGATTTAATAGTAATCTTAAATATTATAATGCTGAAGATTTGTTATTTTTGCACACTATTTATTTAGTGAAGCTGTGATAGTGTTTTGGACGACCTCCTTGGCACTGTCGGGTTATTAAGTGGTAGGTCGTGGCTCGTGTTTGGTCTGGTGGGAGGCTTCGGCCGTGGCTAGTTACTCTACCGACGAAACAACATGGCGCAAAGCGATTTAGCGTTTCGGTCCGATGTCGCGTAGAATCCACGAATGCTTACAATAGCCCGCTACCATCTTAGACTGAATCATCAATACCAGGGGATATTACCGTCAAGGGCTAAATTGTAGTGGGAAAAAAAAATAGCCTAGTGGTTAGGCATCCTACGTCCGCATCTTAATCAGATGTCGCGGGTTCGATTCTGAGCACGCACCTCTAACTTTTCGGAGTTATGTGCGTTTTAAACCTTAAAAATATCACTTGTTTCAACGGTGAAGGAAAACATCCTGAGGAAACCTGCATGCCTATTTACAATGGGTCATATGGCCAGCGTGGTGGACTATGGCCAAACCCTTCTCAAATTGACAGGAGATCCGTGCTCTGAAGTGATCGGGTTTATCATGATGAAAATGATTTAATTAGTTGATAATTAGTTGCTATTTCTTGACAGTATTGTGTTCACCATCACATTATACGTACATATACTTCACAATAAAAAATATCTTATTTTTACGTTTGTACGTTTAAACGACCGAATCTCATAAACTACAAGTTCGCTTCTTCGCAGCTGTCTTGCAATTGTATCTCAAGAACCGTAATAGATGGAGAAATTACACGAAATGTATATTCCTATCGCTGCTAGATTTATTACATGTACGATAGAAAATACGTATTTATGGTGCAACGATCTGAGCCACTTTTTATTTTAACTCAAACGTTGAAAATACGAAGTTGCTCCAATGACTTCAATGAACCCCTAACAGGTTAGCTCGCTACAAACCTAGACTGCATCATCACTTACCACGAGGTGAGATAGCAGTCAAGGGCTAGCTTGTAGTGTATTAAAAAAAATGTACATACATAGATTGAGTTGCTCATTATTTTCCTTACATAATAAATATTTTGCAATGCAGTGCATAGCCAATATATATATGAAAATTTAATGTATGTTCATAAAAATATTGATAAATTCAAGAAAAAAACGTTCAAAGTTTTTATAAAACGAAAGCTTGTAGAAAAATCATATTACGATATTAAGGATTATATAAACGATAAAAAAGCTTGGGTGTGAATTGTTCTATCTCCATAGGTACTATAGTTTATTATTCATTTTATTCATTATGTGAGATGGTGATAACGAAAAAAAAGAAAAACCCCGGCTAAGTTTGTTGTGGGCTTCTTCTTAGACCGGGGCGCGTTTGGAACCCTCATAGCTTTAGTTTTAAGTGTACGAATATAGTTATCACCATGAAATAACTACTATGTAAATTATTGACGCGTCAAAAGTGCCTTTTTAAGGACTATTTGAATAAAGATTATTTTGAAAAAAAAAAAATATGTATCGTAACATATCTCCGTGTTCACAAACATAGCATTACAGTACACAGTACTCCTCTTATCTCTTTGCACAGCCTAAAATTCAAAGACGGTTAGCGAAACCCACTGTGCGAATAAATGCATTCTAAAATGTATTTGCTTTCATATGGCGTTTGTTAATACGGCGTTGGAACTGTCAGATTAAGTCATAATTGACTTATATATAATTTTAATTTAAAAGCAGCGGTTATAACACGGGATGAATTTAGTCTCCAACGAATATTATTCCTCAAATATATAAAAAGGAACCTTTATTTATCAGATATGACATTTCCTCACAGCTATATGCAAATAGTTATTTATTTATAACAACTGAAACTTAAAATAAACTTTATATTTAACCTAAAACTAAAAATTTTAAAAAATATATATGAATATTATTTCATATTTTCTCAGTCTTTTTAACTCAGTTCATATTTTATTTTAGTACTGTGAATGATTAATTATCGACGAACGTCAAATAAGTTTTTTACGTGTTCAGGTTTTTGTTTTGTATCTGTAACAGCGCTTACTAAATATATAATAAATTAACCTTGTCTCCTTCGTCTCATAGGACTTATCCCATAATATATATAATGTCTGAACGCGGCATTTACATAAACTCTTAACCGACCGACACCAAAACAAACACACAAATATTTGTCGTCCATTTAACGCCAAAGTGTAACCTTGCCTTTCCGGTCCTCAACAAATAAAACAAAACAAAAAAAAATCAATCTTTTCACCGCCGAGATTGGCAACATAAAAGTTAATCATATTAGCGCGGCCGGGTGTCGGTCGCATTGTCCAGGGTTCAGTTCTCGCCCCCCGTGATCCGTTGCCTATTTAATGCCACGTTGCACACGTAAACGTCTATATAACGTTGGGTGACATCCCCTACTCTAATTTTACTAAGTAGTAGTATCTCCATATAACTTTAGGGAACATTGAGTATCTACGTATTTAACTGTTTCTCTGTTATAACGAACCTATATAGAAAAACCTGAACTGGTATTTACAAAATACTTCTAATGTTTTTTTTTTTATTTCATTTACCACGACCAGGTTTTTATATTAATTCTTTTTATTTAATGTTTAGAACAATGCATATTTTTCCGCCGTATGCAGGTTTATGCAGGCTAATTTACGATTTTATTTCAAGCATCAAATAATAGCTCATATTTTGTTAGTAAATGGTTAGCCAAGCGGTGATAGCCTAGTGGTTAGGGCGTCAGCCTCATAATCAGAGGTCGGCGGTTCGAATTCGAAAAGGCATGCACCTCTAACTTTTCGGAGTTATGTGCGTTTTTAAACAATTAAAATATCACTTGCTTCAACGGTGAAGGAAAACATCGTGAGGAAACCTGCACGCCTGAGTGTTCTCCATAAGGTTCTCAAAGGCGTGTGAAGTCTGCCAATCCGCACATGGCCAGCGTGGTGGACTATGGCCAAACAGACACAAAGTGCTTAGGAGGAGGGTCTTATTCGACCCTTACTGTGTACCTACACATAATTCGTGTTTAAAGAGGTAACACGATAAATATTTCATGTTTCTTTTCTAATTTAGTCGTTTGAACGATTTAACGCATCGAGCATTATATAGTATACTTTCAAATAACAAAACAAATGTGCAGTAAGAAAACTGAACTCCCCAACAGTTCAGTTAATATTTAACCAAACAGTATAATTTTTAAGCGTTATCATTTATATTAATATTTTTTGCGATAAAACTGCGAGAGTTTAACATAAGTTTTTACATTGCTTACTTAGACATAATATCTTTTTTGCTCCCCAAATAAATACCTAATTAATATATTACTGCGCAGTTAATATATTTATTTAACCACAGAATTCGTAGAAACAAGATCTTATAATACAAATGGAGGTCATTAACGCATAATTTATATGATAGAGCCTTAACTGTAAAACTGTTAACACTAATTAGTCAGTTATGTCTCAGTTTATCACACGTTTGAAAGACGGCCTTCCGCCTCCCCCCGCCAACCACTAACCAAATAGCATAGCATAATCACTCATAATAAGACTTAGAGGTGTTAGCTATATAATGGCTAAATTGCTAAGGCCATTATTGGAGTTGGGTTAGTTTAACTATTGAAATAATTTTATTGATTATGGTTATTTAAATATAAAATATATTTAATAATATAATAATAAATTTATTTATCGAATATATTGTGAATTCTGCCAATCCGCACATGGCCAGCGTGGTGGACTATGGCCAACCCTTCTCATATTGAGAGGAGACCCGTGCTCTGTAGTGAGCCGGTAATGGGTTGATCATGATGATGATGATGAACCATAATCAATAAAATTACATACAATACAGATTTTCGCTATCAGAATATTCCATATTTATGGAATATTCTTTTGGATTTTTCTTGTCTACAAATTGGAATTTAAAAATTAGGTTCCTTCATAACCTTTGACAGCCGTTAACAGAATATTTTATCCAATTCTATCACACACCCTATGGAATGATGAGTGAGAGTTATGTGCAAGTCTCTTACGTATTTTAAATCACTATTTCTTTGCTTACATACAAGCATGATAAATGCGAAAGTTTGACTATTTATTGTTGGTAAAGAGGTGAGGATTTTTTTTTATTTATCGATAGATAACATGTAATCAGTAAACTCTGAATCTGACTCTTCTTTTTTTTATTCTTTTGACGATAGACAGATGGACGATAGACGACAATTTATAGATAGATTTTTATGTCCCCTTATGCAATCAATATGCATCTCCTTCTCGAATTCTATAGAAATTTAAATTAAAGGGGCTTGGCGTGAAAAGGAAACAATAACCAAAATTACTTAAATTTTATAGTACTAGAAAATACTATACTTTGCCTTTGCTTTTATCCTATTTTGAAATTTACTTTATTTTCCTTTATTTTACTTTCAAAACTGATATTATTTTTTATGTTTGGTCTAGAATGCCATTTTGTTTTCATAACCTACGGCACAACTAATCTTCCAACTCCGGGCTTGTATTGACAATTTTAAATAGAACAGTACAAAATAGTTCTTGGCACTACATTCGAATCGAACCCAAGACCTAGGGATAATATGTAAGCAATTAGATCAACCAGGCATTTTACTTATCATTTTTTTTTTTATCCACTACAAGTTAGCCCTTGACAGCAATCTCACCTGATGGTAAGTGATGATGCAGTCTAAGATGGTAGCGGGCTAACCTGGAAGGGGTATGGTAAACCCATACTCCTATCGATTTCTACGCGACATCGTGCCGGAACGCTAAATCGCTTGGCGACACGTCTTTGTCGGTAGGGTGGTAACTAGTCACGGCTGAAGCCTCCCACCAGACCAGACTCGAGCCGGGAATCAAACCCAGGACCTCCAACTTTATAATCTGACTGCGCCACGGAGGTCGTCACGGAGGTATCATAGTGCATTTGAACTATATAAAAAAAATATGAAAACATTTATTTTGGTTTCCTTGTTCCTTCTTTCTGTTATATTAAATACGTGATAACGCAGAGAATATAATTCGTGATATAAATTTTGGCAGTTTAGAGATCGAACGGGATCGAAGATGATATCTGTGGTGTTAAGAGTGGAACGTGATGAATGAATCACGTCTCTGGTGCATAAATTAATGCTCTGACAAAATTCGATTTACGAATAAAACGCCAAAATTGAACCCCCAAAACCCGAACTCAGTATTCGGTAGCGTCGATAGTTAAATAAAAATTTGCCGGCTCATTAACGGCCTCAAATGGGGGTCCCGTTAATTGATCTGGTCGGGTAATTATTCACAGGGGGGTAGGTAATAGACTCTGGTAGTTCGTTCGGGAATGAAAGATGCAAATGAACTGTATCTACATAATGTTAATCTATCATACCTATATAAGTGTTTTATCGGTTCCCCATTTTGAATGTCTTTAAATTTTTTAATTAATTTTGGCCCGCTGAGAATTTCACTTGCCAGAAGATCAGATCAACCTATCGCGTCTAATGCTAAGCGTGTGCCCCAAGGGTCTAGCGACTTCTACTCGCTGAATGTCGTCGATATCAATACCTGGCATTAGTTTACCCTTTCCGAACCTTAGGATTCCAGCGTTCATCGGTTCTCCGACTTTGTTCCTCACTCGATTAGAATTTAGCTTTAAAGCTCGTTGGTGTTGGTTCTTCAGCGGATCTCCTTATTTCTGTTTTGGCCACGTCCGTTTAGTAGCGCCAAGGAGATTCATAATTAGCAACACTGTTACAAATATAGTATGACAAATTAAGGGCGTCCTGGTTGTTTTTTAGTAACGTGACGTCAACAAAAGAGTGACGTCAGCAATGGACTGGCTCTCCTCACTCTATTGTTAACTTTCGCTTATAGTAATTAAAACTACAACTTGCGTGATTACACTTTTGTTGCGACCATAATTATGAGGTCCGAACGGTCCGACGTCTCGAGCGAGAATGCAACAAAAGGCAACAATCGCCCGTTTTATGGCAAAGCATGCTTGTAAAAAATTGATTGCTACCTTCTAAATACACTGATTAGCAAAGAAATGACTAATTAGTGATTTAAAGAGTTCAAATGTGGGTAATTATTGGATTCTAGATTTTCTTGGCGCCGCTGAATGAAGGTAATAACTCTTTCGCGCCGATAAATATATTCCTTTCCTAAAGCTCTCGCAACTCGCATCAAACATTGATATTATTTAAGTGTCAAGCGGTCATTTACCTAGGCGGACTTTATCTTTGAACGTGATCGATATGGCTCTTTGGCTGGAACGACTCAGATCTCTCATTTTAGCGGGCCGGCTCTCGCGCCTCTAGTAGTCTACACAAAGTAATTATTGGTCGGCAGCCCTTTCCCGTTGTCTCCCCGCGCGGCGCTAATCACCGAGGCGCGGGTGTCGATGACGTCTTGCCGGCGCACGCTGACAGAATTTTAATATATTTTCCCGCCGTATGTAAATCGCGGTGCCCCGTATTGAGCCTAGCGCGACACGCCGCCGCGCGAACTGTCGCGAAGCGATTTTTCATTTCTAAAATTGATAACATGGTAGGTATTTGTGAACCTGCCAAAGTATTTTTACCTATTTTCGATCAGCTACAAGTTAACCCGTGACGGCAATCTCACTTGGTGTAAGTGATGCAGTCTAAGATGGTAGCGGGTTAACTTGTTAGGGGTATGGTAGTCCTGTACACCTTAATTATTTTCTATGCGACACCGTGCCTGAACGCTTGGCGACACATCTTTGTCGGTAGGGTGGTAACTAGCCACAGCCGAAGCCAGACTCGAGCCGGGAATCAAACCCAGGACCTCCAATGCAATGATAATGCGCTAGCGCACGCACTGCGCCACGGAGGTCGTCAAAGCTCTCTGGATTGGCCCCTAACAACTAAGCTAAGACTAAGCTAATACGGTAGCAGGCTAGTTAGCCCGCTGCTAAGAGTCAACAAGACTCTACAGGAATTTATCTTTTTTACAATACTTGGATATACCAAATGCAAGAAAACTAATTTTATTATATTATAAAAGCAAGTGAACGACTCCGCAACAGCAGCGGGTAAATTCAACGGCGAATTAGCGCCACCCCTACATACAAATAAAAAAACGCGATGAAAGGGGATTTATATTTGTTAAGAAGATGTACGTCTTCGTAACGCCCGGCGTTTCATTTCTGTCTAGGTCGACAAGTGGACCCCCCCTCGCTCCCTGTCACCCCCATTTCCCCCTTGTTATGCATAAAATTCTGTCTTATTACTCCCAACTTCGCTATTATATTTGACGAGGCGAAGTTGCGAAGTTATTTTGTTATTAAAATTTTTGGTCGCGGCTGATGCTGTCAGTGTTTGTATTATTACCCCATTTTGGGGTAATTTTATGGATCTCGCTTACCCTGAATAACAATTTATTTAGGCTGTGTTAATGAGTGATAAAGCGATTTATTTTTTTCGCGTCTTACTCATGTCAGGCCCTTACTTGCCTATTTTGGTTATGTTTAATAATAAATTGACGTCTTCTTAAAACAAACTGTCAGTTGCATATTACGGTGATTTATTTGTTACGACTTGAAGAACATGATAAATAAGGTTCTTGGATTAGCTTTCTACATTTGGGGTTCAAATTGGTTAGTAAGGTTTTAACGACAAAATTAATTCCTTGGTGCATTGTCGTTTCTGGGCATTATCACTAGGCGGTCGTTACGCGTATGGGAGCAGTTCTATATCCATCTACTTCTTTCATCATAATGCCGAGGTGGAAAGAACACATATAATGTATCATCATCATCATCATGATCAACCCATTACCGGCTCACTACAGAGCACGGGTCTCCTCTCAATATGAGAAAGGTTTGGCCATAGTCCACCACGCTGGCCATGTGCGGACATTGGCAGACTTCACACGCCTCTGAGAACATTATGGAGAACTCTCAGGCGTGCAGGTTTCCTCACGATGTTTTCCTTCACCGTTGAAGCAAGTGATATTTTAATTGTTTAAAAACCCACATAACTCCGAAAGGTTAGACGTGCCTGGATAATGTAAATTAATAATTAAGTGTATATTGTAGGGTAATTGGCACCACACTAAGGGTATCACTTGTCGCGACTTCGAATCCAGAATGTAAATGGCTTCGAAGTTATGAAGAACTTATTTGATTGAACAAACCTACAGATTCGCAGATTACTGTCGGAAACTCGGCAGACGTTTGCGTTGAATGGAACTCGAATAAAGGACGACAAAATGGGATCTGGGGGGTGAGAATATTAATTTACGTCCGCGTACCGAGGAACAAAAGTGTTTATGAATGCCCGCTTTTGATAATTAACTTATTCCGCCGTTTGTTTCGGCTTTGTTTGTTGGAAAGTGCGACTTATGTCGAGTTCATGAATACAATATAATTTAGACAAACATAACGCACTACATAATGAATGCGAATACGCCCACATAGAGGTCCCAGGGTGCTGGAATTGTAAATTTGCAACTAAAAACATAGCTATGGTGTATCCAGAGGCAACTACAACTGATTCGAAAGGAACCACTAAACCTTACATCTATGCCCAGAAGTAGAGAAGATGGAGAAAGGAAACAAAAACAGAAAAGCAACCAAACACGTACTCACGCACACGCGCACACACCCTCACACGCTAAAAGAGCACTTTCCCAGTCACTCCGTGATATCAGCATGGGTTATGTCTGAAAATCAGCGCTGCAGTCAATTTTGACGCAGCATCAAGCTGAGGCAGCGCCCTGTTCAGCCAATGTCTAGACACATACGTTTTTAAATGAGATGTACTTTTTCTTTTAAGGGCTGAATAAACGCAATTTTGATTTTTTGATTTTGAAATCGCTTTATTCATATAAACCTATTACAGGCATCTATGAATCGTTCATATATATCACATTTTTCATTATTTCTATTAGTGATGGTGATAACTATACTCGCCAATCCAAAACTAAAGCTGTGTTCAAATCGCCAAGGTCTAAGAAGAAAAGCTTTCACTTAGATCACTATTGAAGACAAAGGGTATTGGCGACCCCATAGTCAAACCTGCATAAATTACTTCAAACAAGCGCAAAATGCATTTTTTTGACATTTTGACATTCCTATTGTCAAACAAAACTGACAAGTCGACTTAAGAATTACAGTTACGAACTGACGGGGATGTTATTATTTCAAAATAACAGTTTTTAGGAGATTCCTTGACGTACTTTAAATAAGAATTATCATATTACAACAAGATCGGAATGTATTATTATTATAGACACTATATTTTATATACACTATTCAAATCATACCTACTACTTTCAGCAATGGGATGATGCCATACTAACCGTATGATAAGATTATAAAGTCTGATATGAAAATGGTAAAATACCCTAAAATCTAATTTGTTAATTTAAATTTCACAGATTTTCATTATCGTGTACCAAATACTATTCAAAACACATATTTAGCGATTCGTAGTATAATTCTGGGAATTCGGGTTTAGATTTTACTCCAACAATGTAAAATCAAAATTATTAATTAAATTTCCTATTTAACAATAAACATCAACCTTCCTAACTTATACAAATAATGGTAACAGCTGATTCCATATTAAAATAATATCACAAATATCGGTTAATTTCATTAATGATCGAAATAATGAAGTACCCACATTAATAATAGGATAGGATAGGTTATCCATTTTAGAACATTAACGTGAAACTTGGCTATCCATCTTCTCCCAACTCAACAAAACATCACGACTTTCACGGACAGTACGTACGTCTACTAAAAACTGAACGGCCTAAGAATGAACATAATATATCGCTAGAGTAATACATTTATATCATAATTAAGGTACTGCGTCCCCGTTCGTTCAGTGCTTGCATACATCAATAACTTTTTGCTTTACAAATAGAAAAAAATACATACGACGCAAATTGAACTAGTCAGGATGACACCCGGTCGCGAACCGGTTTGTCGCAGCCACTCTCACAAGTCGTAAAGCATTTTTTCCTCACTTCCTACGTAACGACTACACATATGGTGAACTAAATTATGTTACTTATAAACGACAGCGAAATAAAAATGTCCAAACATTTGTATACATTAAATAAATTTATCATCGTGCTGTGGCGTCAAAGGAAGCTGCCGTGCGCACATGGGGGCCGCGGGCCGGGGACTGGGGACCGGGGGCCGGGGGCCTGGGCCTCTGGGGTACCCAACGTATTATTTTTTTCAATAACTCAACTAATGCCAGATAGTGGTAGGCCGAGAGCTGGTGACACGTACTTAGTTAATCATTGATTGTTAACTGTATTTGTGTACCTATGTACTGAAATTAACAGAAATTACGCGATGATGGAAATAATTTGCTAACTAAGCCACGGTATGTTGTGGTGTTATCTCCCACCAATAAAGATGTTGTAATTATAAATCAAAAACCATAAAACATTCGGCTCATTTCTCTGACAATGGTTTTAGCAGACACATTTGTCAATAAGTCGACCTTCTCAAGCAATTTTGCTTATATACCAAAGTATTTTCAATATTTCAAAGTTTCAAATATCAATGTATTTTTTTTTCTAGAATCAAAATGACTTTAATCAATTTAATTTCAAGAATACATCTATTACTCAAAATAAATCTTAGATTTACCTAAAACTAAAAAAACATTGAAAATTATTGTAATGACCTTTGTAGGATGATCATTTATTTGCCAGAATGTATGTACAATAGTCAGATGTTATTAAGCGATGTCAATTGGTTAAGAGGTCATTACATTCTACTAAATTAATAGTGTGCAAATTTTTATATAAATTATTAACATAACGAAAAAATATTGAATGTCCAATCAAATTAAAATAAATACACTGAGCCACGAATCCAGTAGGCCACGAAGATGTAAGTATTGATATTCCTCCCCCGACCTAAGCGCTCCTCTCCGAAAGAGGAGACCTAAACATATCCTTCATGACCCTGACGATCAGATGACTACTGACAACACACTCGTACCACCTACTACACAATCATACGCTTCACACCGTCTTCGCCGGCGAAGACGAGGTCCCCGCTATCTTACGTCATCCGGACGTGGGCTCCATCCACGGCCTCGGAGACGTACGGACCACTCACCGTCCGACCCCCTCGTTATCCTAAACGTCGCCTAAGCCGAGGTTCGGCCTCAAAGGAGGCGCCCTTAGGCAGTCGTTCCCATAGTTTCTTCGAGCCCTAGGGCTCAAAACTTCTTCTGGCAGAGCTTCCAAAGCTCGCCAAACAGCCCGGTTACGCTGTAGCAACCAATAGGGTTTGTACAGCTAATAGACAGTCCGAAAAAAAAAAAAAATATATTGATATTATATAGACACAAGTCTGTACAATTTGGCAATGTTAGCTGTTCACCAGCTCCTAGACGCTGTCGGATCCGCGAAAATCCGTATGAATCGTATGGATGTTCGCGCCGCGTGAAATGATCTTCCTTTGTGAGTGCTGACGAGTTGTTATGCTGGGATACACGTGTATGTGGGCAAAGGCGGAGGCGACGAGGGTGCGGACGCGCCGAACTACCTGTCAAAATATGACGAGCGCTTCACTCCACTACAGATGTCACCATTGTCAGCCGGCTAATCTAATTTTGCGATGTCGTGCGTAAAAGTACGGCGTGCGATTAACACATTTTTCGTATTGCGTTGCACTGATATCGATATACCATAGATGCGCAGGGACTAAGAACGAATGAAAATTAAAAAAAAAAAAATTAGTCTTTCACACTAGTGTATCTGGCTGTATTACGACTTGTTATTTATAAATTCAAATTCAAATAATCTTTCGTCAATAATTTACGTAGTAGTGATTTGATGGTGATAACTTCATTCGTACACTTAAAACTAAAGCTACGAGGGATCCAAACGCGCCCCGGTCTAAGAAGAAGCGCACAACAAAGCCAGGTAATTTTTTTTTGTTATCACCATCTCACATGGCACTTAAAATTATATTAGAGCAATATATCACACCCATGCTTGTTTAATATATTGTAATGAAACATACAATATATATATATATATATATATATATATATATATATATATATATATATATATATATATATAATATTTAATATATTGATTTTCTGGGTTAGTATCCGCAGAATACCCTACAAAAGTTACATCACAATCGGTTCAAAATACAAAGTGAATAACGGATATAGGTAAAGACAATATTTATGTTGTTTTATAGATAGGGCGTGGTCACGTAACATCAAATCTGTGATTGATCTGGAACAACGGCGATTTAAATTGGCAGCTGTATGAATACCGACTTTGGAGATGCTTAAGTCTATACCTATCCCTGTGATTCAACTACATTCCACTACAAGTTAGCCCTTAACGGCAACCTCACCTGATGGTAAGTGATGATGCAGCCTAAGATGGTATCAGGCTAACCTGTTAGGGGTTAACCCATACTCCTAATTGGTAACATGGTGCCGGAACGCTAAATCGCTCTGCGACACGTCTTTGCCGGTAGGGTGGTAACCAGCCACGGCCGAAGCCTCCCACCAGACCAGATTCGTGCCAGGAATAGAACCCAGTACCTCCAACTTTATAATGGGACAGCGAAGATATCGTCAAACTTTATTACAATACTAACCGTAGAATCGCAGTTAATTACCAGAGTTAATTAAACCACATTTAAACACTGTGGTGAGCCCTTGTTATTTATATCGATCTCGTCTAAGAAGTCAGCTGCCAGCAAGTTATTTTATGTTATGTTTCATTCTGGTATTTTGATACATTGCATACCAATGAATAATTTGTTATTTTATTATGGCCTGACATGAAAATTGTCGAAATAAACTATACTTTTGTCCGGTTTTTGTATTTCACTAATGATGAGTGGTTAAAATATTACATTTTGAACTTACAGCATGTTTTCTATTGTGACAGTTTTAGTCCATTATTTTTGTTATTTTATTCATATGATATGCCAGCGATAAGTTGCAAATACTTTTTATCTATCTAAATAAGTTAATAACTAGTGCTGTTACAAGTTACCAATTATAGGCATATTCAACATTGCCAAATTATCTCCGAACAAATTTTTTTTAGTCAGTTCATAAATATTTACAATGTCATAGTTATATAGATACAGTTATTTAATAACCCCCGACCTAAGCGCTCCTCTCCGAAAGAGGAAATCTAAACATATCCTTCATGACCCTGACGATCAGATTACTGACAACATACTTGTACCACCTACCACACAATCATTGGCTACACACCGTCTTCGCTGGCGAAAACGAGGTCCCTGCTATCTTACGTCATCCGGACGTGGGCTCCATCCACGGCCTCGGAGACGTACGGACCACTCACCGTCCAAACCCCCCGTTATTCCAAACGTCGCCTAAGCAGACGTTCGGCCTTACAGGAGGCGCCCTTAGGCAGACGTTCCCTAAGTTCGTTAAGTTTACGAATATAGTTATCACCATGAAATAACTACTGTGTAAATTATTGACGCGTCAAAATTGCCTTTTTAAGGACTATTTGAATAAAGATTATTTTGAATTTGAATTTGAAATATTTTATTGACATTATCGATCATGTATTATGATAAAAGTGTAACCGCGACAGTGTGTCTGCTAGTATGTATATCAACGTATCGTAACGACTTATTGGGAGGCTGTCAGTTTTGCGTAAGCCGTGACATGAGAGTGGCAGGAGGGGTCGGACGGCGCGCTGGTGTCGCGGGGCAGATTGCGTCGCCCGGCTCCTGGGTCCGCTGAGCTACTGTTGTTCAGCAGTTAGGCGATTGACCGGCGTTTCACTGCTATCATACGCTATCTACAAAGCTAGAAGGAAAGGTTCGGGTATACTGTTTTAGATTTTTTTTATACACTACAAATAAGCCCTTACCGGCTACACAAGGTGGTAAAACTACCTTACCTGGTCCGCACCAGGTGGTAAATTATCAAGATCAACCCATTACCGACTCACTACAGAGCACGGGTCTCCTCTTAATACGAGAAGGTTTTGGCCATTGTCCACCACGCTGGCCATGTGCGGATTGGCAGACTACACACGTCTTTGAGAACATTATGGAGAACTCTCAGGCTTGCAGGTTTCCTCACGATGTTTTCCTTCACCGTTGAAGCAAGCGATATTTTAATTGCATAAAACGCACATAACTCCGAGAAGTTAGAGGTGCGTGCCCGGATTCGAACCGCCGACCTCTGATTAGAAAGCTGACGCCCTAACCACTGGGCTATCAAAACCCACGCCCCTAATTAATTGGTTTGTACGCGACAACGTGCCGGAATCGCTTGGCGATAGGTCTTTGGCAGTAGGTTGGGAACTAGCCCCGGTTGAAGCCTCCCACCAGACCAGACCTGAACCCAGGACCTCCAACTTTGTAATGCGAAGTCATCATCACAAAAATTAGAAGAGAGAGAAGAATTATGGCCGTACTTATTGTTATGTCCTACTAGGTTACTTAAATTTATCTACGTCATGAGTATGTTATTGACGGCAATATCACCTACTGGTAAGTGATGACGCAGTCTAAGATGGAAGCGGGCTCGCCTGATAGGGTAACGCCGTACTCCTAATAGGGTTCCACGCGACATTGTGCCAGAACGCTAAATCGCTTGGCGCGTCTTTGTAGGGTGGTACCTAACCGCACTTAAACTTAAATACATTAAAAAAATACATTCATACTTTTGCATTTCTTTTTCATGACGACGTAATAATATTAAAGTGCAATAACTCTTAAACTCTCAATAGGGGGGGGGGATGAAGAACGGTAGCTGAGGCGCTGGAACAACAATTTCTGTTGCGAATGAGTCTTAAAGTTGCCCTTGCCGACAGCTGTGGCAGTTCTGTACTATGCTTTATTTAAGGCCGGCCACACACGTTACGATCCGTTTCAATTAGATCCGATTTAAATAGTTCTTTTTGCGCTGCGTGACAATATAATTTTCACATAACACAACCATTTAAAGTAGGTTTACCTTTTTTCATAAATACACATTATATAAGCAGGCAGGAGTTTAGATTGGTTTCAACCAATTTATATTCATCTATTCTTTCCGTGGTTGGTCTTAAAAAAACATAAGAGCAATGTGATTAAATTTGATAGTTATTTTTATCGAGATATTATTTGACGTTAAACAAAAATAGAAAGCGTATTAGACACTTAAACATCAATTATATTCAGCACACATAGCAGCAAAATTATTAGAGGCATGGACCAGAGGCATTTCAATAGATGTGATAGATGCCTCGTCGGCATCATAGCTTTCTGTTCTTTCAGGAGTACACTCGAAACGAATCTCTTTCATACCACGTTAACACCTTTACAAAAACCTGGAGGATCATTGCACTATGCAGCGCTAAATGAGAAAACTAGGCAATGCACATTGTAACCAGAAAACTTACGCAAGAAGTGTGAAGCACAGTATGCGTAACAGTAGAATCGTGCTCCACAACCCCAACGACCCCCACGACCTAAGCGCTCCTCTCCGAAAGAGGAGACCTAAACATACCCTTCATGACCCTGACGATCAGATGACTACTGACAACATACTCGTACCACCTACCACACAATCATACGCTACACACCGTCTTCGCCGGCGAAGACGAGGTCCCCGCTATCTTACGTCATCTGGACGTGGGCTCCATCCACGGCCTCGGAGACCAACGGACCACTCACCGTCCGACCCCCCCGTTATCCCAAACGTCGCCTAAGCCGAGGTTCGGCCTCAAAAGAGGCGCCCTTAGGCAGTCGTTCTTCGAGCCCTAGGGCTAAAAATTTCTTCTGGCAGAGCTTCTTTCCGAAGTTCGCCAAACAGCCCGGTTACACTGTGGCAACCAATAGGGTTTGTACAGCTAATAGACAGTCCGAAAAAAAAAGTAGAATCGTGGGATATTAGCAGCAAACAAAACGCGGCCAATGTCAATAACAATAGCAAGTTTGGTGACGGGCCGAGTAAAATTGTAAACGTTCCCCGATTCCCCGGCCCGCCGCCGACGGCATCGGAGCCTTTGCGGCCCAACTTAACAATTTGTAATCATTCACACACTTTACGAGGAACAGTCCGTTTGAGAAAATTTGATATACCCATTAAGTCTGTAATTGTGTTATTTCAGTTAATTAAAAGTTATGAATTCAAGACTGAGCTAAGGCCTTCCGCCGAGACGTTTTTAAATGTACCCATTGGAACGGAATGGGTTTCGTTTTTATTGTTTGTTGTGATGCTGGTGCTAACGGCGTGATTGTTTAATTTTATTTATTCATCGCAATAATCAGACTAATGAACGCCTACCTTTTTTCTTCACGCTGGGAAATCCCCATCCGGAGGCGACGCGGGCAAGACTGCGCCGCTACCAACGGGGTATGTGGGACTCCCCCAGCGATGCTCCTTCGCGTCGCCTGGTGGCTGGGTACATCTGTGCACTCGACCGCGGGCCATCCAAATGAACGCCTACCTTTTTTTTTTCACGCTGGGAAATGCTTTTACGCATCCCCTCCGGAGGCGACGCGGGCAAGACTGCGCCGCTTCCGACGGCGTTTGTGGGAATCCCCTGCGGCCAGAGTGGCAACCAGAATACCCACTAAAACCCAGCGATGCTCCTTCGCGTCGCCTGGTGGCTGGGTACACCTATGCACTCGACCGCGGCCCATCCAAATGAACGCCTACCTTTTTTTTTCACGCTGGGAAGTGCTTTTACGCATCCCCTCCGGAGGCGATGCAGGCAACACTGCACCGCTTCCGACGGGGTATGTGGGACTCCCCTGAGGCCAGAGTGGCAACCAGAATACCCACTAAAACCCAGCCATGCTCCTTCGCGTCGCCTGGTGGCTGGGTACACGTGTGCACTCTACTGCGACCAAGCCAAACGCCTACCTAGCTATATAACATATACCTAGGTAAATGGTATATAGCTCGGTAGGCGTTCATTAATTCATTAGAGGGGATATATTTCTAATTGGTTTATACGCGACATCGTACCGGAACCCTAAATCGCTAAATTTGTCAGTAGGGTGGTGACTGGTATGTCTATGGTATTAGGGTGGTAGCTAGCCATACTCGAGCCGGGAATCGAACTCATAATCTTTCACCTTATAATATGGCAGCGTAGCGCAGCCACGGAGTTTGCCAAAAGTTTTCATCATTATAATGAACGAAACCGAATGCTTTGCATATATTCCACAGCACGGAAGAAAGGTTTAATATAACAGTTTAATTAAACACGTCTATTAATATATATTTTTTTAATTTTTGTCCCACGTGCAGCCAAGTAAATATATTAAATACAGTACACAATTATATTTACAATGTGTTAGGTATAACAATCTGTTATATAAATACTTAATATAGGAAATAGGAGATCAAACAAGTACCTTATTTTTGGAGTATTCACAATTTTCGAACTTTTATATGTAAGCAATTAGAAATGGAGTTTATCAAAAAACTGACAATCTAACATCATCATATTACATTTAAATAATTACGCGAAACTTATTCCAAAGTAACACCTACTCTTTATAATTTGGACACTTATCTAAATTTTTAATAAAATTTAAATTCATAAAGCTACCAACCTATTACTAAGTAGTATTCAAAAATGTTTGAATGCATGCAATAAAAATAAAACTCAAGATTTATTTACATTTAGTTAAATAGGAAAGATTTCGAGTAAGCAGAAGTACCTAACGGTGTCTAGTTAGTATCTTTGCATATCGCGAAGTCACACTTTTCGCTTAATTTTAAGAGCAAATTATATTATTATATTAATTAATTAGTGAGCATATTTTCTCACCTCACGCGTAGCTCTGTTAAACAGAGTTGTACCGTTGCTTTAATTACGTATTCCGCAATTTACAACGTACAAACTTATTCTAGATTTTTAACACATTATAATTATTTTTTTTGGAAACAGACTAAATGCTGGCAGTAGGTTTTAATCGCCCTCGGAGAACGAAGACGTAAGCCATATTATTTTTTACACTACATGTTAGCCCTTGACAGCTATCAGACCTGGTGGTAAGAGCTAATGCGGTCTAGGATGGTAGCGGGCTAGCCGAAACCGAATAGTGCCGAAACGCTTGGTTACACGTCTTTGTCGGTAGGGTAGTAACTAGCCCCGGCTAAAGCCTCCCACCAGACCAAACACTATTTTTTAGCACCTACCTACCTACCGCTTTTCTTCAGGTCGCCTATCGGAGGATAGGCTTAACAGGACTTATGCAATAGTCAACCGCACTGGCCAAATGCGAATTGAAAGACCTCACGCGCCCAAGGGCATTATGGAGAAGTCTAAGGTATATAGGTTTCCTAACGACGTTTTACTTCTCAGTTAAAGTAGTTTGTTTGAAACGCTACAACTCCAAAGTTAGAGGTGTAAAGATTGAACTCGGCTGTCCCAAAAGAAAATCCATTCAACCACTCGAAATTTTGATGCAGTGTAAGATATTAGGTGGCTAACCTGTTAGGGGTGTGTTGAACTCACACTCCTAATTGGTGGTTACACGACGTCGTGCCGGAACGCTAATGTGGTATGTGGTTACTAGCCACTCAGACTTAAGTTAAGAATCTTTTTTTTTTTGAGATAGGTTTGCGCTTGATCATAATCAGTGCCAGAAGGCAGTGATGAGGTCTAGGTTGGATGTAAGTGTACTGTGGTAAAATGGTGAAAGGGGCACGAGGTTGTAAAGTTCTTGAGAGCACTCTCCAAAATATATCCGATAAAAGACCGATTAATCCCTCCCTCTTTATTTATTTCTATTTCTATGTAATTTTATGTTGTCAAACAAAAATAAAGTGACATATTTTGTTATTTAGTTGATAATTTGAATTACGATTTATTTTTATTTTACGTAATTTATTATTTCCTAAATACTTTCCTGTACTTAAATAAAAACTAATCAGCAAAATTTAAGAGAAAAATCAAGAAGCCTACATAAAATTGAGCACGATTTTTTTTTGCAAATTGTGTCGATTCTATATTAGCCGAAGGAACTTCGTTCCTACCTGGTGTCCCACGACACCACATCTTTTTTTGTAGTATTTAGTAGACACTAAAGTTGTCTTTGAACGATCATAGGGATCATCATTTTGACGACCTCCGTGGCCCAGCGCGCGCGCTGTCACTTTATAAAGTTGGAGGTCCTGGGTTCGATTCCCGGCTCGAGTCTGGTCTGGTGGGAGGCTGCGGCCGTGGCTAGTTACCATCCTACCGATAAAGACGTGTCGCCAAGCGATTAAGCGTTCCGGCACGATGTCGCGTAGATACCAATTAGGAGTGTGGGTTTACCACACCCCTAAAAGGTTAGCCCGCTACCATCTTTGACTGCATTATCACTTACCATCAGGTGAGATTGCCGTCAAGGGCTAACTTGTAGTGGATAAAAAAAAAATAGGGGCATCTATACTATATATACAAGCTTAGCATTACTGATTTAAGCAACAGTTAAAATAAGACAACTTTTGTGACATAAGTCTATTCTAAGTCATTTTGGCTGTGCAAAGTCAATGTACGCTCTATAGATCTCCGTTGACTACATCCGTTTTACAGCAATATTCATCATCATCATCATCATGATCAACCCTTTACCGGCTCACTACAAAGCACGGGTCTCCTCTCAATGTGAGAAGGGTTTGGCCATAGTCAACCACGCTGGCAATATGCGGATTGGCAGACTTCACACGCCTTTTGAGAACGTTATGGAGATCTCTCAGGCGTGCAGGTTTCCTCACGATGTTTTCCTTCACCGTTGAAGCAAGTAATATTTTATTTTTTTTAAAAACGCACATAACTAGCAATATTAGCAGCAGCGTTATTAGTTTAGTTTGTTTTTAAATTCATCGCTTTCATTTTTAAATCCCCACCTGAGAAGAGGGGTGGTATAAGTTTGAATATATATGTATAAAAGCTGTTTGCCTGTCTATGGCACCGTAGCTCTTAAAACAGTTAACCGATCTAGACGCGTAAATAGCAAATTAAAAAAACCGCGTATCTAGTAAGGTATGGGGGATGAACGTGGGTATGAAAATTTTAATATATTCAAATAAAACCCACTTTGAAGCAGAACGTTAATAGTTTGAACGTTATAATACACTTTCTCCTATGAGAGATTAGGTGTGTTCGCAACAGATGTGAAATTATTAGCATGATAATGATGACTAATAATATTATTAGATAGACCTTCGCTATTAGTTAGGTAATAACTAATTAGTTGTTAATAAAGCTAAAAAAAACTATCATAATAAACGTAACCAGGCATTTCCCATACATTACAATTTGTAACTTATAATATTGTTGCTCTGAAATCAATCATGCTAACACAAAGTAGATACTCACGGGACACTGTTGTTTATTTGTGTAAATAAACAAATGCACAACTGCGATTATAAACTTTAATTGTATTGCTATATGACTTAAATTTGAATGGTGTAAACACTCGAATCTCACACAGACAGAGTGATGTTGCGCTATCGACAGTTTTAAAATCGGTAAATCACAAATAATTTTAAGTGACTTAGGTAGGTTAAACCAACATAGTCTGTATCATCTATAAAATCGGTAATATGTAGAAAGTGTGCGTACCTATATTATATACAAGTATATAAATAAAATAATGTTAAGTTGAACCTATTTCCCATAGTTACATCTCAAGAATCTTTGCTCAAAACTTAGATTGCTTCGGCAATTTAGCTGTTGTTTGTTAAAAACATCAATTGGTAGTTTATTTGAAGAGTTTTTTTATTTACAAAATCATAGAATCGGATTCTGGAATTTATCGTTTAGATTTTCTTCTACCAAATTTCAAGTAAAACTCATGAAGATCTCCTGAGATTATATAGAGAATTATCAACGAATAACAGAGTGAATAATTCGCTAGATTAAAGGTTAGTAAATCATAGGTATTGATAATTTTCAATTCTATGTAAAGTTAAGTGGGACCTATTGATATTGAATCACATTATACCAGCTGAAACAACACTATCTATTGTTGTTCAATATTTCTATAATCGATAATCGGCCACAACGGCCATCACTACGAACAGATCTGTGAGACGCTACAGGGACGATCTAATGTCAAGATAATGCTCAGATAGAGGAGTTAATTGCAAGCAATGCACCACATCCAGGCGTCAGTGCCCTCTCTCCCCAGGGGCCTCGGCCCCCCTCCGAAAGCCCCCTGTCCTTAATCATTCACCTAATGGAAACCCATCTGATGTCTATCGCTAAAATACGCATGAAATTTAAATGACCCACTCCGAAAAAATGTACGCCTAAACCTGTATTTAATAGTATCGGAATATCTAAACTAAACCTCAAGCCAGAATTTAACACTGTTACGAGTACATGAATGCGATGTTGCATTACAAAGCTGGAGGTGTCGGGTTCGATTCCCGGCCCAAGTCTGGTGTTCAGCTTTAGTAACCCTACCGACAAATAGGTGCCGCTAAGCGAGTTAGTGTTCCGGCACGATGTCGATGTAAACCAATTAGAAGTTTGGGTCTTCCGTGGTTAAACCGTAGCGGTTTTAAAAAAGCTTAATACACTTTTTAAACTCTACAGATTAGTTTTTTAATTTCAAACGGTCATCATGTTAATATCGTATTATGATCTCTATGTTAGCTACTATATAGAACATACTGTATTTCGAATGCTTGGATTTTGACTATTTAACGTCTGGGTGGTAGTTCATGGATCGGACCGAGCCATGGGTCGGACGGTGAGTGGTCTGTACGTTACCGAGGCCGTGGACGGAGCCCACGTCCGGATGACGTAAGATAGCGGAGACCTCGTCTTTGCCGGCGAAGACGGTGTGTAGCGTATGATTGTGTGGTACGAGTATGTTGTCAGTAGTCATCTGATCGTCAGGGTCATGAAGGATATGTTTAGGTCTCCTCTTTCGGAGAGGAGCGCTTAGGTCGGGGACAGGTATCGTCATGGGTCCAAATGGCCAATCAATGACGTTATAGTTATAAAGAAATCTAGTTTTATATGCGACTTTAAGAACCATTAGACCGTTAGACCATTTAACATAACCATAACACAATTTTTTTACGACACTAGGCAAGCATAACAGCTTGGGTGTGTTATTCAAGTTGTGTTTATTCGCTCAGTACCTACTGCTGATAGCTTACAAAGCGTTTTCATAATAGGTGGACAGGCTATCACAGCTGCAACAATGTAAAAATTAAGATAAACAAAAACCTAGAAAAAATAACACTTTTCAGATTAGGTATCTGAAAAGTGTTATTTTTTCTGTCTTAGTTTGACCAAATTCGCATGTGCATTAAATATATTTTGGAAATTTTATCGATACTGAGCCCAAAGCTTTTGTCTGTCTGTCTGTCTGTACCTTGGCCGCGGATCACGCCGAAACTACTGGATAGATTTCAATGAAATTTGGTATTGGAGTAGCTGATACTCCGGTTCTACAAATAGGATAACATTTATCCCGAAATGTCCCGGAAAGTCAAAATGTGTATTTAGTTGTAATTCATTATCGCGTACTCCGATTTCATTCATTCTTTTTTTGTTAGAAAGGAGATACTTTAATGTTTATCCTGTAATTATTTCCAGGTCGTCGGTTTAGTAATCCATTGCTTCGTGATTGGAAGACAAACAAACACACTTTCACACACATATATTTTCCCTCTTTTTATGGCTTTACACAGATTAGCCCATGTCAAGTTTATAGCAGACTAGGAGACTTTGTATTTAGCGGGCGCGGTTTTTCACGCTTTTCTTGAATTCATGTTAGTTGGCTAATTTTGAAAAGGATTAGTGTCATTTGTGTAGTAGCTAGTTTTTTGAATGGTTAACGTGTATTAATTTGGGAATGGTTTGAGGGAGCCGCGTCCGCCGAGTGCGAAGTTTCCCGTCATTTTTCCCTAACTCAAATTCTCCATTGCTATAAACTTCACATTGGCTAATCTGTGTAAAAAAAAAACATCACATTGTGTCCATCTATCAGTTAGTGAGCGAATAATTTATATGGGGCATTCGAAAGAAAAAAAAAATGTTTGCCGAATTGTGTCTCCAGCGAACAACAGATACGCCACCAACGAGGCCTCCCCGCGGCGCACCCAGCTTATACAAATAGAAATGTACACAGAGATGCTGCCATCAATCAGTGTACCTCGAAATGTTTCATTAGTAAACATTAAGATGTTTGCTTACATGTCCGAATTATGCGGACCGCGCTGTAGCGACGTTTGGAGTGTGGCCGGGATTCCGTGAAATGAGTTTTGTGTGAATATTTTTCTGCACGATAAATATTTCGACAAGGGCTGCTGCAAATAATTTTATGCCTCGTTATGGTTGTAGAGGCACGGATCGCGAGTCCTCGGTTCGGGGCAAGTTTCAATCAATAAAGCGGTGATAGCCTAGTGGTTAGGTCGTCAGCCTCCTAATCAGAGGTCGGCGGTTCGAATATGGGCACGCACCTCTAACTTTTCGGAGTTATGTGCGTTTTTACAAATTAAAATATCACTTGCTTTAACGGTGAATGAAAACATCGTGAGGTAACCTGCACACCTGAGAGTTCTCCATAATGTTCTCAAGGGTGTGTGAAGTCTGCTAATCCGTGCATGGCCAGCGTGGTGGACTACGGCCAAAACCCTTCTCATATTGAGAGGAGACCCGTGCTCTGTAGTGAGCTGGTAATGGGTTGATCATGATGATGATGATGATGATGTTTCTATATTCAAATAGTCCTTTAAAATGTACTTTTCATGCATCAATAATTTATATTTTTATTTATTCTTTATTTGTACACCACAAAAAGTATAAATAGAAATAATAAGAAAAACAGAAACAAGAAGTAGCAGGATATTAAAGGTGACCTTATCGCTTATTGGCGAACTCTGCCAGGCAACCTTAGGATTAGGGAAAGTAAAAGAAGAAGAAAAGTAGGTGGCGTAATATAAAAACATAAACCTGCATACGAATAATAAAATAACTAATACATAAACCAGATTACATAAATAATACAATACAGTAATAAATATTAAATAAATATAGTAATCATCATCATCATGATCAACCCATTACCGGCTCACTACAGAGCACGGGTCTCCTCTCAATATGAGAAGGGTTTAGCCATAGTCCACCACGCTGGCCGATATAGTAATATATACCTTATAATATAAATAAATATAAATAATATAATAATAGTACTTCATCATCATCATAAACAACCCATTACCGGCTCACTACAGAGCACGGGTCTCCTCTCAATATGAAAAGGGCTTGGCCATAGTCCACCACGCTGGCCATGTGCGGATTGGCAGACTTCACACGCCTTTGAGAACATTATGGAGAACTCTCAGGCGTGCAGGTTTCCTCACGATGTTTTCCTTCACCGTTGAAGCAAGTGATATTTTAATTGTTTTAAAAACGCACATAACTTCGAAAAGTTAGAGGTGCGTGCCAGGATTCGAACCGCCGACCTCTGATTAGGAGACTGACGCCCTAACCACTCGGCTATCACCGCTTCGCAATAGTACTTAAGTAGTATTTATTTTCGATTTTATTTTTCACCTGAGTACAGTGGAGTAAGATGGAATGTGGGTTCGTAAATATTTGAGACGTTTATGTGTATCAATCTATCCTAGTAGGTACATATTTAATTAACAATATAACAAACAGTAGATCAAAAGGAACTGAAGAATGAAATACTATCGAGTTGGCTAGAGCTTTCGGATTTACCTCCGTTAAGCAGAGTACGCGATGCCGGAGTAAATAAAAGGAGATATTAGTCGATCGATTCATTCAATCAATCAATCGTAATATTTATTCAAATAGTGCTCTTGACACGTCAAAAATTTACATAGTAGTGATTTGATGGTGATAACTACATTCGTAAACTTAAAACTAAAGCTAAGAGGGTTCCAAACGCTTCCTGCTCTAAAAAGAAGTACAACAAACTTAGTCAAGTAAATTATCTTTTTGTTATCACCATCTCACATGCCACTTAAAATCATATTAAGAGCATTATTATTAGAGCAATATTTCATACCTATGCTTATTTATCATTTACGTAATCCTTTACACTATAGTAGGACTTTTCTAAATACATTTTTTTATTACGTAGCGGCAAACGTGCAGACGGTTCACCTGATGTGAAGTGATAACCGTAGCTCATGTACAACTGAAGCACCACGACCCGTTCTGGTCGGTTTCTATTCAGCATCATACTGGAATGCTAAATCGCTTGCCAGTAGGGTGATAACTACCCTCCCACCAGATCAGGAATCGAACGTAAGGCCGCTTTATAATACGGCAGCGCAAGCACTGCGCCACGGAGGTCGTTATAGGTGAGGTATTAGGGTTTACACACGTCCGAGAGGAGGCAAAATAGGAGCACAAGGGAGGCACCGGTGCGTTCTTAGGAGATCCCGGAGCCTCTCACTGTTTAATGCTGAGGGTGGCCACCGAGCGGGTTTTAGGACCAGAAATCCCACATAACCCGAGATCTTCCCAATAGTCGGGTATCTCAGTAGGAGATTTCACCCCCCGTGAACAAAAAAAAGGTATTGGGGTTTTGGGAAACTGGCGGTCACCTTACCCCTTGCCTCGGATAGCATGTTATTTACTTATTAATTCAAAGCGCCAACAGAATTATAATATGTAAGAAAAAAACATTTTAATAACTTTAAGTGCTAGGATATACATATAAATCAACTTAGAGCTAACTACAGCATGCCTAATAACTCAATTCGACGCTAATAGATCGCTAATAATATAATATGCTATTTTTTTTAATTAACTAACAGACTACTGTTATACTGGTTATTTCATAAACATGTGATAATATTCCTTAATAGCCCATCAACTGACATCAACCAGCCTAGTTGGTGTATTTTCTAAAACTTTCTCACCTATAATTGAGGCGTGCCTTTATTAGGCTCATAATGATAACAAGTTTACGCTTGGTTGAATTTTCACTTGATATTGGAAAAAATTACATCAATCATTAATTTTATAAGCATCAATTCATTATTGACGACCTTTGTGGCGCAGTGCGTGCGATGTCGCATTATAAGGCTGGAGGTCCTGGGTTCGATTTCCATCTCTATTCTGATCTGGTGGAAGGCTTCGGCCTTGGCTAGATACCACCCCACCGACAAATTTTGCGATTTAGTGTTCCGGCACGATGCCGCGTAGAAACCAATTAGGAGCTTGGGCTTACCATACTCCTAACAGGCTAGCCCGCTACCATCCTAGACAGCATTATCTCTTTCTACCAGGTGAGATAGCCGTCAAAAGCTAACTTGTAGTGTATTAAAAAAAGCAACTTTGCCTATAGAGTTATAGATAAACCTAACCAAAAGTACCATTTTGGTACTTTTGGTTAGATCTTACCTGAATCGGTGGGAATCAAATCCGGGAATTCCCAAGTCCCACTCGTAAGACCTAATTAAAAAAGCAAAAATGGCAGCGAATTCGTGACGTAAACATTTAACAGTCCTTGCGTAAAGAGATGATAAGAATTACGTCAAAAAACATATTCAATGCGAAGTTACGTTCACAATACTTATTATACTCTAGGGGTCGAACCCGGGACCAAAGATAAAAAGAAGATTATAACATAAAAAGAATTGTTCTTACACAAGTATCAACATAGTAATATCTGCAACCTACTATGTACGTTTTCTACGACCATACCTACTGGTATAAAAAAAACTGGTGGTTTTAAGTAAAATGTAACCCCTCACAATGCATTTCGAATAAATGTAGAGAGATTTGAAAGTTATACAAATTTCACACCGACGAAAAGCGTAAGTAACATATGTCATTTTAGAGTAAGTAATAATTTCGAAATCAAAAGTCACAACCCTAAAATCGAACCCCAATAAATACGTCCACGCGGTAGGTGTCTCGAATTTTGACCACTGGAGGTGAGAACCGTCCGAAATCGGTCCAAACAGCTTTTCTCGTTTCAACATTACATCGTCCCCTAATGCGCATCCTATTGTACAAAAATATAAATCATGACTGGCCAGAAACTGACAGAAAAAGAGACATCAAGTAAACTGCGATATTTCTTTTTTTTTTCCATTTCGAAGTGACATGTCTAAGTGATTTGTTTACTCGTTTTCAAAGTAACAACGATGCGTCCTGTGGGGTAAGGAGATACTGGTACAATAACAATAACACGGAATTGTAAAGTCATATATGTATTACAAAGGAAATCAATGACTAAGTAGTGAATTTTTTGCTTAGGTATTAATAATGACCTTATTTATTGCATGACGTCGCGATTCCGGTTGGGACTCTGTGAGTCTCGTAAATTGATTCGATATTTAATTCGCGAAATTGCCATGCGAATTAAAGCCCTGTCATCCTGTTGATATATTTTGTATGACATGACTGACTTAGTGAATATAATCTATTGTACTCTATTGATGTGTGAAATGTTTATTTATTCTGTATTGAGCACGAGATATCTTGTCTATTAGTGTAAACCTAAATGACATCTGTTGATTAGGTTTTGAAATTAGAACATTTATGCGCGTGGGTTTAATGTTTCACTTTGTAGTTAGTAATGCGCAACCCCTTGAACGCCTTGGCATACCGTGACGTCGCTTCGACGTCAATATTATTGCTATAAAAATATTACAGGAGCTTGTGAGAAAAAAGAAGCAAAGAACAAAATAAAGGGACATTTTTGGGTCGCATATAGGTCGTAGACTTGTTTCTTTACGTTTCATTTTTTATTTTATTTAAAAAACCAGCTTTTGCCTCTGCGTGAATTAGTCAGTCATTTTGTCGGAATTATTTTGTTCCAGATTCAAAATGAATTTATACAAAATACTTATTTAGGTGTATTAGCCATTTTATAGGAACATGTTTGTTCCAGATTCAAAATGAATTTATACAAAATACTTATTTAGTTGAATTAGTCAGTCATTTTATTGGAATTATTTTGTTCCAGATTCAAAATGAATTTATACAAAATACTTATTTAGGTGTATTAGCCATTTTATAGGAACATTTTTGTTCCAGGTTTAAAATGAATTTATACAAAATAGGAAGGTATTACTACCTTCAACTTTTTGGTAGCTGTCTAGGAGAGAATAGGAAAGCGATAAAAATTGCACCTACCTATTATTTATTGGTAGTTTGGTAGTTTACTTAAAATTTCGATCATACTTTATAAGAAAAAGCGAGAAACAATTTCTATTTAGGCAAATATACATGTATGTAGATAATTACAATTTAAGAAATGAGAAGCTATGATAGCCTAGTGGTTAGGGCGTCCGCCTTTTAATCAGAGGTCGGCGGTTCGAATCCGGGCACGCACCTCTAACTTTTCGGAGTTATGTGCGTTTTTAAAAATTTAAAATATCACTTGCTTCAGCGGTGAAGGAAAACATCGTGAGGAAACCTGCACACCTGAGAGTTCTCCATAATGTTCTCAAAGACGTGTGGAGTCTGCCAATCCGCACATGGCCAGCGTGGTGGACTATGGCCAAAACCCGTCTCTTTTGGGATCAGACCCGTGCTCTGTAGTGAGCCAGTAGTGGGTTGATCATGATGCCATGTATGACCCACACCTGGGCACAAGCGCTACCCTTCATAGGAGTAGGGGTTTTAGTTCTGCTCCCATGCAGATTTATGACTATTATCATTTTTCTGTTTCCGAGTCACTTAGATTTTCGTTCTGGGACACCTAATAAAAATTCCTTAACAGAAAAAATTAACCTAAAAATTCTGAACTCAATCAATTCCCTTCAATTTATACCTTACTAATACTTTCTTATTACTTAGGTAATATTCAATTGGAGGGTAAACCCTAAGTAGGTTCTCATCCTATAGATATTCGAGTATGGAGTTATTCGTATGTGTTGTGATAACATATCCAACCCCACCCACCTTTCTGTTCTATTTTTGTATTCTTAATCTTAAGCTCACCATATATTCTCCTTCTTCTTGATATTATCCGCTTTAGTAGTATCATCATCATCATCATGATCAACCCATTACCGGCTCACTACAGAGCACGGGTCTCCTCTCACTATGAGAAGGGTTTGGCCATAGTCCAACACGCTGGCCATGTGCGGATTGGCAGACTCCACACGCCTTTGAGAACATTATGGAGAACTCTCAGGTGTGCAGGTTTCCTCACGATGTTTTCCTTCACCGCTGAAGCAAGTGATATTTTAAATTTTTAAAAACGCACATAACTCCGAAAAGTTAGAGGTGCGTGCCCGGATTCGAACCGCCGACCTCTGATTAGGAGGCTGACGCCCTAACCACTAGGCTATCACAGCTTCTATAGTATAGGTGAATATATATGGATACAGTTTTAGGTATACAACTATGTACTTTTGTCTAAAGTTTTAATTGATCGCCGAGAGTGTGGTGTGTTCGCAAGTACATACCTACACACTTCACTTGAATCTCACTACTTGCGTTTTTGATTTCAAATTCAAATTCAAAATCTTTATTCAAATAGTCCTTTAAAAGGCACTTTTGACGCGTCAATAATTTACACAGTAGTGATTCGATGGTGATAACTACATTCGTAAACTTAAAACTAAAGCTATGAGGGTTCTAAACGCGCCCTGGTCTAAGAAGAAGCCCATAATAAACTTAGCCGGGGTTTTTTTGTTATCATCATCTCACATTGTAAATAATAACTTATAGTACCTATGGAGATAGAGCAATTCACACCCAAGCTTTTTTATCGTTTATATAATCCTTAATATTGTAATAGATGGGATTTGTTTGTTAGATGGGACGACATTATTCTACCAACAGGTCGGTCCATCGAGAAGCACGCAGTGGTTAGTGGGTAAGTCCCTTATGACACATAACTAGTCAGCCCTTGACCAGAGTTTCACTCTTTAGGGCAACTTGAAATCCACAATCCTAATAAGTTTCTACCCGACATCATGCTTTGTCAGAAGGCTGGCCGAAGTCTCTCGCCAGACCAGACCAGACCAGTGAAAATGTTATGATAAATCTAAATATTCCCTGCCGGGGATCGATCCGGAGACCTTTATTGAAATAAACTCGTACAAATTTAAATCTTGGCTAGAACTCCCGTAGCTTTAGTTTTTGTGTTGAAGTATATATAGGATCACAGTAATATAAAAATAAATGTATCAATGCTTCAAAAGTCTCTGATTGGTTCATCATGATCAACCCATTGCCGGCTCACTGCAGAGCACGGGTCTTCTCTCAATATGAGAAGAGTTTGGCCACAGTCCACCACGCTGGCCATGAGCGGATTGGCAGACTTCACACGCCTTTGAGAACATTATGGAGAACTCTCTTCACCGTTCAAACAAGTGATATTTTAATTGCTTAAAAAAGCACATAACTCGAAAAGTTGAGGATCGAACCCCCGACCTCTGATTAGGAGGCGGACGTCCACTAGGCTATCACAGCTTACTTAGGTTCGACATGTTAACATGAATGAAAAGAAATGGTTTTGATTGGTTGATTTAAAACGAAATTCTCGGCGTCACTGGGTCCAACGTTGGTACGTCACCGGGTCGAACGACGTGTTGGCAGTTGAGGTACAAGTTCTCGAGTTATTGAGAACGATCCACAGCGGCGTGTGCACATCGCCACCAATATGTATAAACATACAAATGTTATGTTATCTTCGTGATAAATCATACACGGCGAACATTCCGTGCGAGCGGCGCACGGTTACAGACATACCTTACGACTATTATTACACGCATAGAGCCTGGACGCTCATTAATCATCCACAAATTATAATTTATATCACCACGGGTTTTGTGTCTTTCTACGTTTTTAAGATCATTGGTTTTTAGGATCATTGGAAGCTTAGGTACAATACAAAAAAAAATTACATTGTATATAAGTTGTACTTAAAGTGTCGCTTTTGTCAACATTACCGAAATCATACAAAGTACAGGTTTGAAGCTGTGATAGCCTAGTGGTTAGGACGTCAGCCACCTAATCCGAGTTCCAACCCGGGCACGCACCTATAACTTTTCGGAGTAATTGCGTGGTTAAGCAATTAACATATCACTTGCTTCAACGTTCAAGGTGAACATCGTGAGGAAACCTGCACGCTTGACAGCTCTCCGTAATGTTCTCAAAGGCGTGTGAAGTCTGCCAATCCGCACATGGCCAGCGTGGTGGACTATGGCCGAATCCTTTTGTCATTGAGAGGAGACCCGCGCTCTGTAGTGAGCCGAGAATTTGTTGATCATAATGATGATGTTGAAGATCATTGGCGCAGCCGTGAAGTAAAAAAAAATTATAATAATAAAAAATAATCACAATATATAAATTCCTATAAAATTTATATAAAGCATGCGAAAATCGAAGGGAAGACATCACACTTAGTTTATAAAAAACATAAGCTTGTAGGAAAGTCCTATTCAGTGTAAAGGGTTATGTAAATAATAAATGAACCCTCTTAACCTTTATTTTAAGTTGGCCAGTGTTATAGTTATCACCATCGCTTCACGAATAGAAATAATGAAAAATGTGATATATATGAACGATTCATAGATGCCTGTAATAGTTTTATATGAATAAAGCTATTTTTGATTTGATTTGAATAAACTTGGTCTAATAAGATAGCTCTTAATTAATTTTAAGTGGTATGTGATATTATGTTTTTTTCAATACAAATTAGCCCTTGAGCCGTTAAGGTATCTCACCTGGTATTGATGATGCAGTCTAAGGTGGTAGCGGGCTAACTAGTTAAGGGTATTGTAGATACGTACTCCTAATTGTTTATACACGACTTCGTGCCGGAACGTTTAATCGCTCGGCGACACGTCTTTGTCGTCAGGGCTAGTTAGCCACGGCCGAAGCCTTCCACTAGACCAAACTTGTGCTGTGAATCGAACCCAGGACCTCCAACTTTATAATGCGACAGCGCGCCCGCTGCGCCACAGAGGTCATCAAGAAAAAAAAGAATAATTACTCGGCTAAGTTTGTTCTGGGCTTCTTCTTAGACTTGGGCGCGTTTGGACCCTCGTAGCTTGAGTTTAAGTTTAAGAATGTGGCTATCACCATCAACTCAGTACTATGCAAGTTAACGACACATCAAAAGCAACAAAAGGCCATTTTGTATTAAGGTTTGTATGAGATTATGTAATTAGAATTTGGAATTTTTGTGTTAACAATATTGAAACTAAGACTGGGACAAGATGGTAGTGAGCCCGCAGTTTCATATGTTACATATGTGGCGGTCGTTATAACTAATCACTTAAATTCCGGGAATGAAACCAACTGTATTAACGATGTTCTAATTGACTCAAGTGGTTCCTGTTGGCATTGGAAGGAGATACTGATTATGTAGCCAAATCTGTTGTACCTTTCGGGTAGTAAGGCGCGCCCAATGTTCCTGGTGCGCCTCAATTGGAGTTAGGGGGCTTCGATCCCCCTAACTCCAATTGAGTCCCTGGTGGAGGGTCTGCCTCGGCGGACGCCGCTGGTTGGGTTGCGGTCGCGGGTGTTCCCGTGATCCAACCACCAGGCGACGCGTAGGAGCATCGCTGGGTTTTAGTGGGTATTCTGGTCGCCAGTCTGGCCGCCGGCGAGCCCTACACACCCTGTCGGAAGGGGATGCGTAAACGCATTTCCCAACGAAAAACAAAAAAAAAAAAATCTGTTGTACCTACACGAATTTCCCAACTAAACTAAATTGTAACGTATTAAATCACTCTCCATTTAACAGTGTCCTTCGTGCCAGAGGAAAGCGGTAGTTTTAGGCCGGTGCATTTCACAGATTCGTGAACATGTTACAACTTTGTAATTTTCTCGTCCCGACCGGCGGTCTATCGCAATATGCAATGTCCCTACTCGGCTAACAAAACAAAACATGTTAATCATGAAGCTGCGTTCAGACAAGTCGACGCAAACAAAACAAGCTCGCGCTCGGCTTGTGTAGGCCGCGTGGCGAGGATCAACACATTTTCATATCAAAGGACTGCTCAGTTGTATGAATTACACTTATTTGAACTAAGCGTAATGTCTCCTTTGTGATCTAAGAGCTGATGCTGTTACTGCTAATCAAAATATACAGGCCAAGGCAATTTGTTGAACTTCGGGCGCTGTATTGAGCTTATAGATGGGAAGGTAAATTATATAATCGTATGTGCAAGCAAACGATATAATGTCGAAAAAATCATCTTAATCGTTTCTGACAAATATGCTTCCATTTATCCAGACTCCTCGAGATATGCATTGATTTTATATATATCCGAAGTACGCGCTATTGTCTTTATATATTTCATAAAATAACTTTAGACAATATTTCTCACGAATTTTTTCACGCAAACAATTTTGAAATTATAAATTACTACCAATGGGTAGTAATTTATAATTTCTAAATTGTCTCTGGTCTGTTCTGGTGGAATGCTATGGTCAAATGTTAATACTGAAATATTTCCTTACATGCTATTTAATAACGAACTATTCATTTTTTAGTCTATTATTATGTATTTGCATTATATATTTTAACAATTTCTTCTCAATGATTTAATAACAATTCTGAGCATTTGTGCAAGGATTTTCTTTACAACTGGAACTCAAGTTAAGTTCCAGTGCATAAAATTTAAACTAGATACCTGTTTTTTTTTAAATATACCTTTTTAGCTGACCACCACAGTTTAATCTGCGTAGTTCTCGTTCCCGTTGGAATATTGAGTTAAAGTGTATCCTGTGTTACTCGCTGATAATGTACCATCGGTTTTTTTAAATCACTTTAGTTGTTTAATCGTTAACAAAGACACACATTCGTGTTTATAATATTAGCTAGGTTTCATTACTTTATTATTATATCAGCCACGGTGATCGTGCCGCTTGCTCTTTGCCTATTATTAATAGGGGGTTCGTGGGAGAATTTAATTTGCGTTCTTTTAATCGCATTAGTGTGTTCGCATCTTTATTTCGTTTTATCGTGACGTCGCAGTAAGATTTTTATTCGGTAAAATTAATTTTAGGGGTGGGCTATGATGTCATGATATACATTGAATTAAGATTATTTTTTTGAACACGTTTCATTATTTCCCCGTTGGAAAGGGGTGGAAAATGCCACAGAGAGAAAGGGAAATATTATTTAATTACTATGGTGCTTTATTAGCTCAATCATTATCATTATTATGATCAACCCACTACAGGGTCTCATCTCTGGGTTGCGCCCGTAGTCTACCATAAATTTACAAAGTGCAGATTTGTAGACGCTGCGAAAATCTCTCGCGTGCAAGTTTCCTCACGGTATATCTTTAACTTCAAAACCAGTGATATCCAATTAGAAAATCATCATCATCATCATGATCAACCCATTACCGGCTCACTACAGAGCACGGATCTCCTCTCAATATGAGAAGGGTTTGGCCATAGTCCACCACGCTGGCCATGTGCGTCTTGGCAGACTTCACACGCCCTTGAGAACATTATGGAGAACTTTCAGGCGTGCAGGTTTCCTCACGATGTTTTCCTTCACCGTTGAAGCAAGTGATATTTTTTTTTTTTTTTTAATTTAAAATTAGAAAATGCTTTCATTAAATAAAAAAAGAAAATAACTCCGACAGTTAGATGTGCGTGGATGCAATCGAACTTGGAACACGGAAAAGGATCCCGCCGTCTTAACCACGAGGTTATCGCACCTCGGTTCAGTGACTCCATACTAAATCTTATACAGTAGCTATTCAAGTCTGCCGAGCCACTTCGTATCTATCGGCTGGTAAGACAATTGAAAGCTGAGATGGGAGGATATAAATGGAGAGATAGAATGAGACAACTATAAAATTCCCCAACACTCATTAAACGTGTCTAGTTTGCAAGCATGCACGTCATGATGCACCCAAGTTTCATCATCATCATGATCAACCCATTACCGGCTCACTACAGAGCACGGATCTCCTCTCAATATGAGAAGGGTTTGGCCGAAGTCCACCACGCTGGCCATGTGCGGATTGGCAGACTTCACACGCCCTTGAGAACATTATGGAGAACTTTCAGGCGTGCAGGTTTCCTCACGATGTTTTCCTTCACCGTTGAAGCAAGTGATATTTTTTTTTTTTTTTAAATTAAAAATTAGAAAATGCTTTCATTTCACCATCACCCAAGTTGGCATGGTTTCATTGGGTGGTTTTGGCAGCTTTCGTACACGATATCTAGTGTTAAAGTCAATCAAAAACAGATGATAGAGGAATGCTAAACTGTATAGCAATATAATCAATAAAAGACACTTAAGGGTTTAAGGTTTAACCTTGTAGAACACTTATCTACCTGTGTAGCTTTCCAAACTGCGGTACTGACCATTACGGCAAACCTATGTTCTGAGTTATCTCTATTAAACTCCAAAATTTTTGTGTTTTTTATACATCACAAGGGAGCCCTTGACGACATCTCATCTGATGGTAAGTGATGATGCGGTCTAAGATGGTAGCGGGCTAACCTGTTAGGGGTATTGTAAGCCCATACTCCTAATTGGTTTCTACGCTACATCGTGCCGGAACGTTAAATTGCTTGGCGACACGTCTTTGTCGGTAGGGTGATAACAAGCCACGACCGAAGCCTCCCACCAGACTCGAGTCGGGAATCGAACCCAGGACCTCTTTTACAAGAGAAACTTTATAATGTGTGTGTGTGAGAGCACGCGCTGCGCCGCGGAGGTTGTCAGAAGAATATTAAAACGAGTCAGAGGGAGCGACTGGACGAATGTGAAGAGGTAAAGTGGGGTAGTTGGGGCTATGCCCAGCGGTGGACGACATCGTAGGGGTCGCGACTAAGTCGTATATTATCAGTTCAGCATGTTGTGGCGACGCGGCGCGTTCCGGACCACCGGCGACACGAGCGTTGTCCGATTTGTTACCATTTCCATGAATTTTGTTTACTCAACATTGTTTTTGTCCTTTTTTTTCATATTTGATTTATCCCTGGCCATTAGGTTATGGTTGAGTTAGCCAGGCATCAGATAACTTTTTCGGGACGATTTGACTAGGCGTTTTAACATGTCCGGGAAGTATACCCTGGAGTTTAGCAAAGTCGGCGAGAGGGATACACCGTGGTGGCTTTTAGTACGGGTATACCCCACCGACGAGGGTTTAAGTCCTACATAACCTGGAGGTATGGTAGGAGATAGTCATAAAGCTTTTCCACCTCAGAAACCCTCAGAAAGTATTTTAAATTTTTCGGCAAAACTGCGATAAACAAAAATAACCCGCCATATTTCGAAATAGAAAGCTAACTAGTTGTTTGTTATAAGAAAACTTGCTAAATAGGCACTTTTGAAATGTTAATTCTTTCTTTTGGCAGTAACCATACAGCCATCTGGAGAAATCTGAAAACTAAAGATGAATTCATATATATGTTCCCGTAACTGATGTGTCAAATTATTTCTTGCAATAAGCTGGTATACGTCAAAGAAATATCTATGTCATAGTGATAATGTTACAGTTGTATTTATAAGAGTATTGTTATCTCAAACTTTTCATAATGAATATATAAATATATTAAAAAAATTGGATAATATATTGACATTATATGAATGGAAGTTGATTAATATATAATACTTAACAGATTGAAAATTATATGATAATGATGATATTTGATCAAATTAAATCCTTGCGACATTTGTTAACAAATTGGCAAATTAAACAAGGGGTGTTCGCAGTCAGTATTTCGATTATTATAAGGTTATAATTCTCCGTCTGAAAAACGAAAACTATGGGAATTCCCAACACAATACAGAAGTAGTCTGCAACAAAGTCCGGGCTCTTTATTTCGAGACAGTCCCAAAATTCCCGAGCACCTGGAGACTGGAGTTATGGTAAGCAAAGAATAAGGACGCCGTGGCGCGCCGCGGGGCGTCCGATGTATTCGCTAGATAGCCATTTACATGTGTTGTCAAGTTGTATGTGTTCATTCAAATATTTGATTCATTCGTAATAAACGACAGCGTGGTGCTTGGAACCAAGGTGTCACATATTAAATTCGAGCTTTTTTTTGAAGATGCTTGCTTGATACATTAATATGGGAATTTGGAATCGGACCCCTTTTTGTCGATTGAGATGTTATGATTAGCTCTTGAAAGGTAATTACGTGTTAAGTGTCATCAATTTGATAAACATAGCTACCTGTTGGGTATCACACGTTTTTGTGTGTTAGTTACCAAACTACCGGCAAAGATGATCTAACAAGCAGTACAATAAGACACCGAGTGTGGGTTCAATGAACTTGCATATATTTTTGTACTAGCTGTTGCCCGCGACTTCATCTGCGTAGAATTGCTGATTTTACTTGAGATTGAGGTTACCCGTGCGGCCAATGCCCTGCTTGAGAAAGTAAGCTACAGGCAAATGTCAAATTGCCGATTTTCGTATCTCTAAATTAAAAAACATAGGACTTTCATACAAACTTCCAACGCCTATTTTACCCCCTTTGGGGTAGATTTGGATGAAAAAAAATTCTAACCTTATACTTACGCCCTAAAAGAAACCTATTTTCAAAATTTCAAGCTTGTAGACTTCATAATAAAAAAATAAGCAAAAACTATCATCCCCTATTTTACCACCCTTGACAGGTAATATTTAAAAAAAAAATGATGTACATATTTTTTATTTATTATTATTAATCTTAATACAAATTTTTGTGTCTCTAACTCTAAAAACAAAGAAATTTCATACAAACTTCCAACCCCCCTTTTACCCTCTTAGGGGTGGAATTTCCAAATATCCTTTCTTAGCTGACATCTCTTAACTATCAACTACCTACTTGCTAAATTATAGCTTTTTACGTACAATAGTTTTTGAGATCTCGTATTTAATCAGTATGTAAGTAAGTCAGTATGTAAGTGACCTTTCGCTTTTATATATATAGATTAGTATAGCTATATATCGCAACCTTCTCTTCAGCATCTTCGATAGCGAACCACTTAGACACAGAAGACTTAACTCTAAACGCCAAGCTAAAGAAAATAAAAGTTAAAAGTTATCACCAGTTGATATTGCATAATTGAGATTTGACTTGAAGAGTAAAAAACAAGTTATATCTCAGGTGACTCGGACGTTTGTTCTATTCCCGGTACAGATTATGTATTACTCTCAGATGATGCCATTAGGTATTGAAGTAGTCCGGAAGAAGAGTAAAATAGGAAGTACTTTTAGGATAACCTCCGCCCCCCCCCCCCCCCTCAATTTCTTCAAGCTTGGCAAAGTTTGAGCCAGGCCAGTTGAGACAGTTGTAACTTCTGGTTAAATTCTATACACAATTTAAAAAAAAACGGCTTAGTTTTACCATGCCATGGATGTTATGGTGATTATTTAATGGATAATCGTTGTGATCCACACAAAAACCATGTCATAATTGCGTTTTCTGCTAGAAATAATGTTAAATATTAATAAAATATAAGGGGTCGATATTTATATGCTTATTCCTACTTGTCACTCGCTTGTATATTTTTTTGTCTGTCAGATGGAGCTTCCGTATCAACTGGAGGGAGTTTTAATTCGTTCCTATAAAAAAACAATTATGCCACCAGCATTTGACGTCTATTAAACTCCCTAGATCTGCATTGTGAATATACTCTGTTGTACTGTCTGCGTAAATCACATACAAGACTTGTAAAGTAAAACTTCAAAACTTTTAAACCGTTAAACGATTTCAAAACTATAAAATATCGATTAATGTTGCAATCAAACCCATGTTTACACAAATCTTTCACCAACAAAAGGAAAAGAATGTGCACTATCACGGCAAAACAAAAGAAGTGAAACAAATCAACTAATATTATAAACAATGATCACTTGTCACCCGTATATGGGTTTTTGTGGTAGTTTTTTTTGGTGGTTTTTGTCCGAGTCGATGGAGGAAGGAACCTGGCAGGCGGTCCAGGCCCCCCGGGGACTGTACACAAAACGCTTCGTGATTCATATAAAGACAAAAAGGACAAAAAGGAGCCTGAACCTGTGGCAGCACCAACGCACTCTACCGAGCGCACAGTACGACGTAAAGGACTAAGACGCGTTTATTCAGAAGTGGCGAAGACAGAGACGTGGCGATACAAACCAACTCGTACGAACAGTTGGCAATTAGCACGAGGCCTGAGCCTAATATTTATTATATTTATCGTCAACAAATAATGAACTTACGTTTACTTTTCGGAAACAGGCTGGCACGGTCGTCTATATGTATGAAAGAAAAAAACTCGCACAAACTGATTCATATCTAAGTATTATTAAGTTTCAGAATAGCTTTCAGAGATCTGTGTTTTCTGATCCAACATGATATTTTTTATCCAAGTGTTAATAGATTATAAAAAAACAAAAATAATACTTACCCGGCTAAGTTTGTTGCGGGCTTTTTGTTACACCTGGGCGCATTTGGAACCGTCGTAGTTTTAGTTTTCATTTTACGAATCTAGTTATCACCATCGCCTCCCTACTATGCAAGTTATCGACGCATCAAAACTGCATTTTAAAGGATTATCTGAATAAACTTTCTTATTGTTTATAGGCAAGCTTGGCTAATCTAGGCCATTTATTGTACATGTTAAATCAAGTGAGACTAATATCAAAACATAATGTATTTCTGGTATAGTTCTTTTTTTTCTTGCAAAATTTTGCTGTTTACAGAGCTACAAAAAATATGCTGTTTAATTATTCTTATCCAAAGTAATGAATCTTGTAAAAATTTATATTGCAGCTTGTTTAAAAGGATATCAGTATTTATTTGAATAGGACAATTTAATTAAGTGTAGAGGTGTTCATAATTTCATACGGTAGAATCCTATTGTTGATGTCTACAAGGTATTGGTAAGTTAACCTGCCCTCTGTACGCCTGCCGACTGTGGTTCCGCACTGACTCGGGACACCGATGTACCGGAGTACACATTGTTTGCATCAATTAATGAAAAGATGCCTCCAAATGTGCACATGCGATTATTTAACTGATTCAGAAAAGATTACCGTACCTACTGGTCCACGGATTCATTTTTACCAATATGACTTATAATATTCGGGTATTTCTATATATAACTATATCATCGGATAACGTGATAACCGCTTTATACTCGTATTATAGTTTTTGATGTTAATTATAGCACATCTCGTTCTTTAAGTACATTGTCACAATCATCATCATCATCAACCCATTTTCGGCTCACTACAGAGCACGGGTCACCACTCAATATGAGAAGGGTTTGGTCCATAGCTGGCTTTGTGCGGATTGGCAGACTTCATACGCCTCTGAGAACATTATGGAGAACTCTCAGGCATGCATTTCCTCGCGATGTTTTTCTTCCATTGAAGCAAGCGATATTTTATTTGCTTAAAAACGCACCTAACTTTAAAAAGTTAGAGGTGCTTGTGCCCCGACCTCCGATTAGGAGGCAGGCATCCTCATCGCTAGGCTATCACATCAGATGTATTTGTAATTTAATGTATTACATACCTTATATGTATTAAATTTTTTATGTAAGTTAAAAATAAGCTAAGTGCAATCAGTAATTAATAATTCGTACTTCCTATTTTGACTAATTTTATTTAAACCTAATCGCCTTTTCATTCAATCCCTCCCACGGCCTAGGGTGACCGGTAAAAATCTCTCTTATTTATTTTATTTATTTATTCTTCATTTGTACACCACAACAGAAATAGAAATAACAAGAAAACAAAATAAAGAAGAAGCAGGATACAAAAGGCGGCCTTATCGCTTAGTAGCGATCTCTGCCAGGCAACCTTAGGATTAGGAAAAGTTAAAGAAGAAGAAAGTAGGTGGCGTAATATAAACAAAAAACCTACATACAAATAACTAAATACTAATACATAAACCAGATTACATAAATAACACAATATAGTAATAAATATTTAGTAAATATACTAATATATACCTCTCTCTCTTAATATATTTTTATGTCACAAACGTATCTTGGGTTTTCGATACATAAAAAGTGAAAGCATGCGACAATTATGGGGTCACATATCCAACTTCTCGTATGGAGTAGTTATTTGTTGGTACTTACAGTTACTAGTATGATATGGTTCATACGTTGCATAGATAGTGAATAAAGGAATAAATCAAATCAAATCAAAATAGCTTTATTCATATAAACCCATACAGGCATCTATGAATCGTTCATACATATCGCATTTTTCATTATTTCTGAAGTGATGGTGATAACTACACTTGCCACTTAAAACTGAGACTAAGGGGGTTTAAATCGCGCCAAGTTCTAAGAAGAAGCCCACAACAAACTTAGCCGGGTTTTATTTGTTATCACATAATCAATCAATAATAAATTATGGTACCTATGGAGTTAGAGCAATTCACACCCAAGCTTTTTTATCGTTTAAATAATTCTTAATATCGTAATATGATTTTTCTATAAGCTTTCTTTTTACTTTGAATTACAGGATATCGGTAGGTGATTTATTATAAAATAATTTATAAAACAAATAAATAAATAATTAGAACTTAATAATCATATTTTCATAAGCGAAAAATCACTATTGCTGAACGTAGGTCTTTTTTTTTTATACACTACAAATTAGCCCTTGACGGCTATCTCACCTGGTGGTAGGTGATGATGCAGTCTAGGATGGTAGCGGGCTAACCTGTTAGGGGTATGGTAAACACACTCCTAATTGGTTTCTACGCGACATCGTGCCGGAACGCTAAATCGCTTTGCGACACGACTTTGTCGGAAGGGTGGTAACTAGCCACGGCCGAAGCCTCCCACCAGACCAGACTCGAGCCGGGAATCGAACACAGGACCTCAAACATTTTGACCTCTTTTGTAGGTAGAAAATTACTAGCCCACCGTTATCGATTTATTAGTATTATTTATTAACGTAATAGGCTTCGGCGTGACAGGAATATTAAATAGTTAAGTGGGAACCATTACGCTAACTCACTTGTTGGCACGTCTTAATCGGTAGCGTGGTAACTAAGCCAGACCAGAGTCGAACCGAGAATCGAACCCAGGAACTCCACCTTTATAAAGCGACAGCGCACGAAAGAGCAGCCATCATGTTTATTCCATTACCGGCTCACTACAGAGCACGGGTCTCCTCTCAATATGAGAAGGGTTTGGCCATAGTCCACCACCCTGGCCATGCGCGGATTGGCAGACTTCACATGCCTTAATAGGCTCCACGCTCTCCTAATCAGAGGTCGGCGGGTTGAATCCGGGCACGCACCTCTAACTTTTCTGAGTTATGTGCGTTTTAAAAAAATATATCACTTGCTTCAACGGTGAAGGAAAACATCGTGAGGAAACCTGCACGCCTGAGAGTTCTCCATAATGTTCTCAAAGGCGTGTGAAGTCTGCCAATCCGCACATGGCCAGCGTGGTGGACTATGGCCAAACCCTTCTCATATTGAGAGGAGACCCGTGCTCTGTAGTGAGCCGATAATGGGTTGATCATGATGTTTTTTTTTACATTCAAGTACACGGCTATCTAACCTTGTGGTAAGTGATGATGCAGTCTAAGGTAGCGTTCTAACCTGATAAGGAATAAACCGCACTAATGATTAGTTTCTACGTAACATCGTACCTGAATGCTAAATCGCTTGGAGACTGTTTTGAAGCCACCATTGACGTTAACTAAAGTATTTCCGTAAAAAAAAACTAGATTCACATCAGATTATCAATAGTGGAGTTGCACCAAATCAACAATGTTAACTATTATTAATTATGTCTGTTTTTTTTTATTATTATTGTTAGAGGAAATCGTCATTAGGTTTGGTGGCCAAATGTCACATTCACGGACAGTAAAAAAATTTTTTTTTTTTTTTCCACTACAAGTGAGCCCTTGACGGCAATCTCATTTGATGGTAAGTGATGATGCAGTCTAAGATGGTAGCGGGCTAACCTGTTAGGGGTATGGTAAAGCCATACTCCCAATTGGTTTCTACACGACATCGTGCCGGAACGCTAAATCGCTTGGCGACACGTCTTTGTAGGGTGGTAACTAGCCACGGCCGCAGCCTCCCACTAGTCAAACCTCAGACCAGAATAACCTCAAAGTGCCCTAAACTAAAACCGCCTACATTCACTTTTCAATTATAACTCTCTTAATATATAAGAACTCATCGTTCGTTAAAGTCTCCTACATCATCAACAACATAATCCCAGTAATATTTAGTCTGTGGGAACGCAAAAATGTCTTCGCGTCGAAGCTAATAATTCCATAAAGACAATACAACATTTCCCGCCGGCGACATAAATTATGCGATCGTCTAAATAAGAGGAACATTTGTGCAATCTGGTCTCTTGCCGTGATTAGGCTTCTTACACATCGCTTGCTATAATATTTAAATACAAATAAAACTTAGCTGCAACCACTTGCGATTTATCGCAAACATAGATCGTAAAAGCGCAGTTTTGATGCCGTGGTCTCATCTCGTCAGATCTCATTTTCGGAATATACTCATATATAATTTTAATTTTTAAAGGTCTTTATAAATAAACAAAATATTTGATATCTCAATTCATGTGAAATTTCGTGCGAGTATGTTCGACTAATTTCAAACCCATCCAGAGAGAAAAGTTTCTTAAGGACGCATCTCACAATAAATCTCACAACTAAGCCAAACATTGTATAAATTCTTACTAGAGGGTAATTCGCAAATAATTTTGAAAGAGATGCAAGAGGTGATATAAAAGGAAAAAGACAGAATAAAATAATCAGCGTCACACGAAATAATTATGTAAAGTAATTAATATTTATTTTACGATTGATATGCAATATCGCTTAGTAAGCTGATAAGATAACAATTATTTTAATCAGGATGCTGATTGGGAGGTTTACTTTTATCAAATGTAGGTGATGAAGCGGTGATAGCCTAGTGGTTAGGGTGTCAGCCTCCTAATCAGAGGTCGGCGGTTCGAATCCGGGCCTTTTCTAACTTTTCGGAGTTATGTGCGTTTTTAAAAATTAAAATATCACTTGCTTCAACGGTGAAGGAAAACATCGTGAGGAAACCTCGCACGCCTGAGAATTCTCCATAATGTTCTCAAAGACGTGTGAAGTCTGCCAATCCGCACATGGCCAGCGTGGGGGACTATGGCCAAACCCTTATCATATTGAGAGGAGGTCCCGTGCTCTGTAGTGAGCCGGTAATGAGATCATGATGATGATGAGGTGATGCAAGTATTTTTTTCTGCACTGATCATCTTATTATACACTGATAGAAACTCAGCCCTAAAATTAAACCTCGCATCACTCCGTCCATAATTCATCATATTATCGCAAGTTATGTGTACCAAGGTTTATTCGAGTCGACATCGACCACCTCCCGTAAAAGCATTTTGTATTAAGTCAACAAATCCAAAAACCATTCGGGGTACATTTGTTTCCATGAATAATAATATGTAAATGCCTTTTTATACATATACCTACCTATACGCTTCGTACATGGCGAGTCAACGACTTCCCGTACTCTCTTCGATTTTTTTGATTAGTGAGCATCTACCTACTTTTTATTCCGTTTGTATGAAACGAACATTTTGGTGAGTACGTACTGAAGGCTCTTCTCCTAAATTCGGTACCTTTTTTTAATAAATAATAATGTTTATTTATAAAACTCAGTACAGCACAATACAATGGAATCCTGACCCCTAAACTAGGAAAACCCGTATCTTAGGGGCCAGTGCCTTCCCAAACATAGAATAAATTAAAAGTTACATATCAAGAGCACTTTAACATATAACAATATTTCAGTATGTTAACCTTCTTGAGTCATTTCGATTAAAATTAGAAAAAGATGATTTTGTGCGATAGTTATAGCAAAATAAAAACCCGACTGAGTCACTTGTGCACTTCCGCGTATGTACTATCTGTCGAAAGAACTGGAAAGCAAATTATACGAGCAACCAACATCACGAATTCAGAATGTTTAGTAGTTAGAACGTCCGCCTTTTAATCAGAGGTCAGGGGTTCGAACCTCTAAGTTTTCGTAGTTATGTGCGTTTTTAAGCTGTTAAAATATCAACGGTGAAGGAAAACATCGTGAGGAAACCTGCATGCCTGAGAGATCGCCATAATGTTCTCAAAAGCGTGTGAAGTCTGCCATTCCACACATGGCCAGCGTGGTGGACTATGGCCAAACCCTTCTCATACTGAGAGGAGACCCGTGCTCAGTATTAAGCCGGTAATGAAATCATTTTAATCGCATAATAAATTATGAGACATATTGATGTCGCTGTTTTTTGTTTTTAGGATTTTATTGTTTTAAAAGATGGTCTTTTTTTCTTGCATCATTCCCCTGGGGACAATCTATAATAAATTCCAAAAACAGTACGACGATGGTGACCATCTGAAAATGAGCACAACATGCATAATTAAAATTAACCTTACAACTAAATCTAAATAATCAAAAGTACCTATATCATAATACCTGCAATAATTCACCAAATAAATTTCATAATGATAATTATGGAATATGGTAAACGTAGCGTTGGTCGACCCCAACTAAGTGGACAGACGACATCAGACGAGTCGCAGGGAGCCGCTGGAAGAAAGCGGCCCACGACCGTGAGCATTGGACCTCCCTACAAAAGACCTCCGTGGCGCAGCGCGTGCGCTGTTGCATTTTAAAAAGTTGGAGGTCCTGGGTTCGATTCCCGGCTCGAGTCTGGTCTGGTGGGAGGCTTCGGCCGTGGCTAGTTACCACCCTACCGACAAAGACGTGTCGCCAAGCGATTTAGCGTTCCGGCACGATGTCGTGTAGAAACCAATTAGGAGTATGAGTTTACCATACACCTAACAGGTTAGCCCGCTAACATCTTAGACTGCATCATCACTTACCATCAGGAGAGATGCAGTCAAGGGCTAACTTGTGGTGAATAAAAAAAACCTATGTCCAGCAGTGGACGTCAATCGGTTGATAATGATGATGATGATGACAAATTATGGAATATTAACTGAAAATAAATTTTTCAACATCATCAATATCGAACTCTTCAATGCAAATAGATTTAGGACTTAGTGCGGATTGGTTGACTTCACAATGGTACATTAGAAAACTCGCTGGCAGGAGAGCTTCCTCTCGATGTTTTCCTTCACCACTGCTTAAATCGAACCTTTTTTTTTTTTTCGGACTGTCTATTAGCTGTACAAACCCTATTGGTTGCCACAGCTTAACCGGGCTGTTTGGCGAGCTTTGGAAAGAAGCTCTGCCAGAAGAAATTTTAAGCTCTAGGGCTCGAAGAAACTAAGGGAACGTCTGCCTAAGAGCGCCTCCTTTGAGGCCGAACCTCGGCTTAGGCGACGTTTGGGATAACGGGGTCGGACGGTGAGTGGTCCGTACGTCTTCGAGGCCGTGGATGGAGCCCACGTCCGGATGACGTAAGATAGCGGGAACCTCGTCTTCGCCGGTGAAGACGGTGTGTAGCGTATGATTGTGTGGTAGGTGGTACGAGTGTGTTGTCAGTAGTCATCTGATCATCAGAGTCATGAAGGATATGTTTAGGTCTCATCTTTCGGAGAGGAGCGCTTAGGTCGGGGGAGTAAAAAGAAGCCGCAACTACGAGAGGGTTGGGGTGTCGGATAATCGAACATAACTGCGCATATCTCACAGGTACCCTAGAATTCTTTACTTTGTTCTACTGCATGAACTCCCCTTGATGGAAATCTAACCTGCCGTTAAGAGATGAAGCCTTATATTCACCATGATATGAAATTAATGGAAGACCATTACTCGAGATCTCGCTTTTTGATTTCAAGATTTGTCTGATTTTTGAACTTGAACTGAAAATCATCGTGGTATTATTTAAATAGGAAAAGCAATCAAAAGTTTTTGTTTATTTACTAAACTACAAGTTCACCTGGTGGTACTTGATGATGCAGTCGATAGTAAGTAAGATAGTAGCGGGCTATCCTGTTACGGGTATAATAAATCCATATTCCCAATTGTGGAAAGCGTAATTACTTGGCGGTACGTCTTTGTCGGTAACTAGCAGCGACCGAAGCCCACCAGACCAGACTAGAGAAAATGAAAAAAGGCTAAATTTTCAAAATTGACTCTGCCGGGATCAAACCCGGAACCTCCTACTATAACACCACAGCTCTTAACACTGCGCAAGGAAGGTCAGCAGACTTTATTTATTTACATCAAATTGTACAAGTATCAATTAAATAAACCTACTACTGAAGTGTGTATCTTTAGAATATATGAGAATTTATAGCGGAACCAATTTACCCAATAAAACTTCTATAACTTACCATTACCCATATTCTCAATTGTGGAAAGCTAAATTACTTAGCGGTACGTCTACGTCAGTCAACTAGTCACGGCCGAAACCTCTAACCAGACCAGACTAGAAAAAAATCAAGAAGGCTAAATTTTCAAAATTGTCTCTGCCGGGATCTAACCCGGAACCTCCTACTATAACACCACAGCTCTTAACACTGCGCAAGGGAGGTCAGCAGACTTTATTTATTTACATCAAATTGTATAAGTATCAATTAAATAAACCTTCTACTGAAGTGTGTATCTTTAGAATATATGAGAATTTATAGCGGAACCAATTTACCCAATAAAACTTCCATAACTAATATTTGTCCAGAATAACTTGACGCTAATGAATGACAGCAAAGCGCGAGCTCTCACCCCAAGTGTCAATAATGAGCTCGTCATAAGCTCGAGTGGCGCTTCGTGTCAAGTGGTCACAAGTTTGTCTCTCGGTGCAAGCATTCATTTAAAACGATCTCAGTAATTTATTTTCGAAAACACTTAACCATTTCATATGAGACTGAGATGTTTTCTCTGCGCCATAAATACGACCCCAATATTTATTTATTTGTTTATCTCCTCTTATTCTAGCTTAACAGGATAAAAAAACTAATTTGCTAGAGTAGCCTAATATAAAAGTATATATGTATAAAAATTGCCTAAATTTAAATCCGGTAACATATCAATACAATTCAATCCAATGCTTACAAATTTCCTTATTGGGTTCCGAAGTAAATCCACGACCAATATTTTCAATTATGTATTTAATCAATCAATCAATCATAAACTTTATTCAGATTATCCTTTAAAGGACACTTTTGATGCGACAAGTACATAGAAGTGAATTGAAGGTGATAACTACATTCGTAAATTTAAAACCTAAGCTATAAGGGTTCCAAAGGCGCACTGGTCTAAGAAGAAGCCCACAACTAACAGCCTTGTAACTTTTCCTTTTACTACCACAATCCTACATGCCACTTAAAATTATTTAAGAGCTTTATCTTAATAAGAATAATATTTCATACCCAAATATGTTTATCATTCACATGATCCTTTACACTATAAAAGGACTTTTCTACAAGCTTACGTTTTATATAGGTTCATCATCATCATGATCAACACATTACCGGCTCACTACAGAGCACGGGTCTCCTCTCAATATGAGAAGGGTTTGGCCATAGTCCACCACGCTGGCCATGTGCGGATTGGCAGACTTCACACGCCTTTGAGAACATTATGGAAAACTCTCAGGCGTGCAGGTTTCCTCACGATGTATTCCTGCACCGTTGAAGCAAGTGATATTTTAATTATTTAAAAACGCACATAACTCAGAAATTTATTATAGCCTAGTGGTTAGGGCGTCAGCTTCCTAATCAGAGGTCGGCGGTTCGAATCCGGGCACGCCTCTCACCTCAAACTTGTATAAGTTAAGTGATGATAATTGTTTTTTTAATCGATATTTATTTTAATATAGGTTGTATAATTTGGTTTAGATTCCACGCTTAATTTAAAATAGGTTTTTTTTGTAGATCAAAAGGTCGACCGTAGTTTTAAATAATCGAACTCTACCGAATTGGGCCAACGTTACTTAGCGAGCAAATTCAACTGATAGGTAATCGTATTCGATACCAGGCCACGCGTTTCTTGATTGTTTGCTGCCACTTCTAACGGGGCTGAGAGCGGACTTTTTGTGTATATTTAAACGCACTATATAACTAAATGCCCTACTAATCTGATCTTAATCCTGGGGTTAAAACACCTATCTATTCTTTAAACTATATAGCTATTAAGATTTTAAGCTATATTACATGGAACGAGGACCCAGTGAACGCGGGTGAAACCACGGGACACAGATTGTATAAAATCTTAACAACTAAATCCTCTAAACGGCTAAATAAAAATATTATCTCACAACATTTTTCACTTCACCAATCTGATTTACTACTCACTTATGCTTCATTCATTGTTAATACCTTTATTTGTTGCATTTATTTATTTATTACGCCTAAATGGGGGTATAGTGAGAGTGGTGTGGTCAAAGTACTCCGGAAATCGCTGCAGCACTATACGGGCCTCAGGCCCTCCTCCAGCGCCGGGGGCCCACTGTGTGATCGATGCGCGTGAAACGACAAAAAAACACTACAACCTCCTTTCCTCAGCGGACCTTCATGATACACGCGACCAAAGATACAACGCAAGGTAACATCTTTTAAGATTTTACACCTTCCAAAAAATGTCGGACTGTAACCTAAGTATGTACAAACTTGAATGGTTGGGTAAAAATATTTACAAACAAAACATTTCAATATAACTTAGTAAAACAGAAAATTATCTGCTGGCAAAGACGATTAGCAACAGAATGATACTGAGAAGGAACTGATTAGGATGTTCAGTTGGCAACGCATCATTGGCTTAACTGGAGTTGCAGATGTTCGTGGAATCACATATCACATCCGAGTGTTCGTGATATCAATATAAAAAAGCCATTTAGAGCGATTTACTTGTAATGATGGCAATATTAAAAAATATATGCTATAAATAGAGCAATTTAATCGTAATTAGCTAATTTATCACATAAATTATGTGCCATTTCATTTTGCAAAAGCGGACAGAAGTACCGTCTCCAAATTTTAAACGGTTGAAATAAACCGTTCATAAGATGCCAGATCTTCATTTGTGTTTTAGTAATAAAATTAAATGCATATACAAATAAACAGATTTTACTGAAACCTAACCAAGCCTTGTCAGTTTGTCTGGTGGGAGGCATTAACTGTGGCTAGTTTTTTTTTTTTCGGACTGTCTATTAGCTGTACAAACCCTATTTGTTGCCACAGCGTAACCGGGCTGTTTGGCGAGCTTCGGAAAGAAGCTCTGCCAGAAGAAATTTTCAGCCCTAGGGCTCAAAGAAACTAAGGGAACGACTGCCTAAGGGCGCCTCCTTTGAGGCCGAACCTCGGCTTAGGCGACGTTTGGGATAACGGGGGGGTCGGACGGTGGGTGGTCCGTACGTCTCCGAGGCCGTGGATGTAGCCCACGTCCACCCAGCCCAGCGGGGACCTCGTCTTCGCCGGCGAAGACGGTCTGTGGCTAGTTACCACCCTACCGACAAAGACGTGCCGCCAAGCGATTAAGCGTTCCGGCACGATGTCGCCTAACAGCTTAGCCCGCTACCATCCTAGACAGCGTCATCACTTATCACCAGGTAAGATATCCGTTAAGGGCTAACTTGTAGTGTATAAAAAAGAAAAATACCAAAAAAATACTGAATAACTTTTAATTATTTTCACCACGTCAATCAGAAACCTTGTTGCAAAAATCCGAGAGGCTCTGGATGCGCCTCTTAAGTGATTGATGCCCGCGAATTCACCATCACTCATAGTTGGTCTATGTTTTTCTAAAAACCCGTGAAAACTTTAATTTTCCGGGATAAAATCTTTCCCGTGTCCATCTTTGGATACACGTACGCGTATGGGTATAGGACATGGTTGGAACGAGAGCTCTTTCCAAGCGTGTCCTATACCTATACGCCATATTCCAAGTGTAGCTCTGTTTGTTTATGCGTACGAGTATATCGGTGGGTGAGCATGTTTAATAAAAGTTATGAGGCGCGCGTATATCTTCACCTGCTTAGAGTATGACATAAATTATAATAACATTATGTTGTACCAGCGCGAGTGTTCGCTACAATACCGATTCACTAGGAAATAAGACGTAACAGAAAAAACATCCACATACGCTAAGAGCAGCGGCCCGGCCGATGAAACACTGCTCTGCCCGTCAGCTTCTCATATAATGAATCCTTTTTTTTTTATCCACTACAAGTTAGCCCTTGACGGCATTCTCACCTGATGGTAAGTGATGATACAGTCTAAGATGGTAGCGGGCTAACCTGGAAGGGGTATGGTAAACCCATACTCCTATCGATTTCTACGCGACATCGTGCCGGAACGCTAAATCGCTTGGCGACACGTCTTTGTCGGTAGGGTGGTAACTAGTCACGGCTGAAGCCTCCCACCAGACCAGACTCGAGCCGGGAATCGAACCGAGGACCTCCAACTTTTTAATCTGACAGCGCGCACGCTGCGCCACGGAGGTCGTCAACACCCACAACAATCTACAACAAATATATATAATAAAGATATATGAAGCTGTGATAGCCTAGTGGTTAGGACCTCCTAATCAGTCTGGCGTTCGATCCCGGGCGAACATTGATTTTTTTTAACATTTATTTCGTTTTAATATTAACATAACACTTTGGCTTACACTTACAATACAACTAATCAAATAATGCGGGGAAGCTACCGTCGCGTCGCAACGCTTCGCAGCTGATCGCGTCGCGTCGTGGCATTATGTATGTATGTATGTATGTATGTACTTGAGCAATATGATCTACTGCCCCTGATTTAGGTATATACCTGTATTTCAGGCGGCAGTACTCTCCTAAAATTATTGAACCACTGATTGAGTGTATGTGTGCAGACGCCAATCAGTTTTTTTTTTATACACTACAAGTTAGCCCTTGACAGCTATCTCACATGGTGGTAAGTGATGATGACTAGGATGGTAGCGGACTAACCTGTTAGGAGTATGGTAAGCCCACGCTCCTAATTGGTTTCTACGCGACATCGTGCCGGAATGCTAAATCGGTTGGCGAAATGTCGTTGTCAGTAGGGTGGTAACTAGCTACGGCCGAAGTCTCCCACCAGACAAAATACTCATACATCTCATATAATGAATACACAATAAACATATATAATGAAGATATAAGAAGCTGTGATAGCCTAGTGGTTAACACGTCCGCCTCCTAATCGGATACAGGGGCATACGCACCTCTAACTTTACAGAGTTATGTGCGTTTTTAAGCAATTATAATATCACTTGCTTTAACGGTGAAGGAAAACGTCTTCTTCTTTTTCGAAAGTTCTTAGGTAATTTGCTGTAGTCAATATAATAATAATAATTAAAAAAAACTGCAGTATAAAATTAATCAGAAACTAATCACATAATTTAATAATTTTAAAACATTGAAGTCCAAGAAGATTCGTCATCATTATCATTATCATACTCAAGATATTGTTCCAAAGCGATAATGCTAATTAAAAAAGCGTATAACGGAAGACATGTGCAATTGAGCTTATGAATAATAAACTATAAATTACATTGTGCAGATTTGCACAACTAAAACTGCTAGGGTTCTCCGTGAGCTGGTATGAGTAGGTGCAACCTTTGGCAAGTTACTCGTGCAATCTTTCGTCCACTGTTCTTCTAAACAGCGTAGCCAACCCACAGGATCACCCCCCTTCTTTATTCGGCTCTTAAAGATCGTACCGAGATGTTAATTACTGCCCATTGACTCTCTTTACAGAGAGGCGGCATCTTCATAATTACCAAGTCATTACCGGCCCGCTACAGTTTACAGGTATCCTCCTTTGAGAAGGGTTGTGGCGTAGTCTACCATTCTAAGTACGGATTGCGAAACTCCAAGCCATGCATAATCCTTCGTTAAACCTAGTAGTACTTTATTCTTTAAAAGGCTGCACCGCTCGAGAGGCACACATCCGAACTTTTTTGGGAATGCGAATTTAGTTGTATGTTTGTTACGCTTTCACACTTAAGCCACTAAACCTATTTTAAAAATTCTGTCACTAATAGAAACCTGAAATATCAGCGAGTAAGTACAGTAAGTCCTAATCAGAAGGTCGGCGGTTCGAATCCGGGCACGCACCTATAACTTTTTGGAGTAATGTGCGTTTTTAAGCAATTAAAATATCACTTTCTTCAACGGTGAAGGAAAACATCGCGAGGAAACCTGCACGCCTGCGAGTTCTCCATAATGTTCTCAAAGGCGTGTGAAGTCTGCCAATCCGCACATGGCCAGCGTGGTGGAATATGGCCAAACCATTCTCATATTGAGAGGAGACCCGTGCTCTGTATGTAGATAATGTAATACTTACTCTCGTATTACCAGGGTAAAAGTTACTGCGCAGCAAGTATTGAATAGAATTTACTAACACATCAACACTGTAGGTATGACACCAAACTTTCAATACATATCAAATTAATTTGATATGTATTGTAGTTTTTGTAATGTACGCCTTAAAACGATTTTAATATACAAGGACCCCAGCTCTTTGACTAAGTCAAAATTATTTAAAAAATAGAAAAGTGTAGAAGTTACGCCTGACTCCTTGTGTGTCGCCCTCCATGACTAATGTGATATGAATTTGGATTAAGGATTGAATAACGGTCTAAAGCATCGACGACGGGACGGGTCGGTACGACAACGCGCGCCTTTCGGTTATTCATACGTTTGTTAACATAAATTCTTAAAAATGTTGTTGTGACATTGCCTAGTGAACCTTGATCGCAGACATATTTTTTGTTATCTATAATTCTGTTAAATTTATTAACTGGGCTTATTTAATTTTAGAACTTTAGTTAATGGATCAATTCAATCAATCTGGTAAAAAGTATTTTTCGAAACATTAAATTGGTTTAAACGAGCAACGTAGTTACTCTATATGCAGTATAATTGCAAGATATACGAGTATACAACAAAAAAAATTCTCAGTAAACAACAAAAAGAAATAGGCCCCGCCAGAACAGCTATTACAGATTTATTAAAGTGTTGCCAAACTTAAAAATACACACCTGTATAAACATGGAATTTTCGAAACATTTGGCGTACCCCATGATCTCCCATCACTAACCGTCTGTGCAAATCTTTAAGTGTCATCATCATCTGATGATGACAGTTAAAGATTAGCACAGACGATCGACGATCATCATGATCAACCCATTGCCGGCTCACTACAGAGCGTGGGTCTTCTCTCAATATGAGAAGGGTTCGGCCATGGTCGACCACCCTGGCCGATTGGCAGACATCACACGCCTTTGAGAACATTACGGAGAACTCTCAGGTCATGTTTTCCTTCACCGTTGAAGCAAGTGATATTTTAATTACTTAAAAACGCACATAACTCCGAGAAGTTAGAGGTGCGTGCCCGGATTCGAACCGCCGACCTCTGATTAGGAGGCTGACGCCCTAACCACTAGGCTATCACAGCTTCTCTTTTCTTTAATTGTAATAATCTTGAACTGATAACTTCATTATACCGGGACGTTGGGGTTGAATAAGAAGCAGGCGAAGGTAGTCGCCAGGTGACCAGACAGTAGGTATTTACTTGCGCTAGCAAAGCTACTAAACTAAACTTATTGATGACCCTTTGAAACCTGGACTCTGCTAACAAAAATGGCCGACTTAGATGATCTCGTTTCTAAGCTAAGATGACACTACGATGAAGGTATACTCTGTATTTTGATAGTATTTTTTTTTGTCCTTGCTAGCCCTTGACGGCAATCTCACCTGGTTTAAGTGATGATGCGTCTAAGATGGTAACGGGATAACCTGTTAGGGGTATGGTAAACCCATACACCTAATGGGTTTCTATGCGACATAAGCTAAACCGCTTTGTGACACGTCTTTGTCGGTAGGGTGGTAACTAGCTTCCGGGAAGTATACAACGGGTAACCCGGGTGTCCAGTAAAACCTGCGAGAGGGACATGCCGTGGTAGTTTGTAGTTCGGGTATACCCCCCTTCGGCGGTGGGAGTCCAACATAACCTCTTTCCCGCCCATGGGTACGGAGGTAGCTATAAAGCTTTTCCACCACGACAAAAAAAAGGGTGGTAACTAGCCACGGCCGAAGCCTCCCAGACTCGAGCCAGTAACCGAATCCAGCACCTTCAATTTTAAAATGAACAGAACATACGCTGCGCCACAGCGGTCGTCATAATCTATGCACTATCAAAATTGCCTATATAAATCATTGTAACTACGATTTTCTGCTCAGCGCGGACAAATAATTCCAAAACTATTAAGTCCGCACCATGCATCTCACGGCGCTATGCAATAATTCGGTACATTAAACTTTTATTTCCCGGGGCTTTGTGTTACCGATTCGAGTTAGTGGGCATTAAAAATCGATTCCGGGGAGGACCGCGCGCCCCAGTCCTACATAATTAGCGCTAAGCAATATTTAGCGGCGATTAAACCGAATTGAGTTAGAGGTGTCGTAAAAATCGATTAGCGAGAGTCCGTGTTATGTAACCGCACGCTTCCGAATTCCTTTTATTATCAATTAGATGGGTTTATGTGTGCCTCTAAGACTAGAGCGAGACGTAGACGGAGGGGAGCGAAGACGAGCCTTTTGAGACAACAAGTACTGTAGGCACTACCTTAATATAGTTGTGGAGGCAGGCGTTAATGTAATCATCATAATCATGATCAACCCATTGCCGGCTCACTACAGAGCACGGATCTCCTCTCAATATGAGAAGGGTTTGGCCATAGCCAACCACGCTGGCCATGTGCGAATTGGCAGACTTTACACGTCTTTGACAACATTATGTAGCTCTCAGGCGTGCAGGTTTCCTCACGATGTTATCCTTCACCTTCACTGCAAGTGATATTTTAATTCCGAAAAGTTAGATGTGCGTGCCCGGGCTCGAACCTCCAACCTCTGATTAAGAGGCGGACGTTCTATATAGGCTATCACAGCTTCAATAAAATAATCAAAATCTAAAAGAAGTTAAATTATTTTTAATCTTGTGTAGGATAGTGCTGCATCATGGACTGGAACGGGAATGGTAATCTTGACAGGGTGACGTTAGAAAACATGTATATTAGAGAATACACTTGCTACAAGCTAAATTCTACGCTTACTTGAAATAATTATAGATATATTATTATAAACATATATTATTATAAACAGAATCCTCCGGTATCAAAACTATAATGATAGTTAAACATTGTAACTAAACTTTAACCTTTAATTTAATTTATAAGTTCTTATTGTATTTACAAGTAAAATAATTACTAACATTGTTTCGCTGATCGTGATGGAAGGTTTTTATTAAGGGTATTTTTTTGGGTCCATTTTATTTACTACACCCTGTGCAACACTCCTGTACAAATAAAATAACTCATGCAAAAGCAATTATTGTCACATGTACTTCTACGTATATACTATGCCATCAGCCTATGCGTAACAATTAAAATATTACTTTTTTTTATTTTTGACTGTCATAACATTGACACATTGATTTTTTTTTTTTTTATTGAATTGTTCAACTTTAGAATATGATGAATATGATGAATGTATAACAATTGTACTGTTTGCAATGCCCTGACCGGGTCTCATGTCTGTTAGATATGGAAGCAAATAAATAAATAAATAAAAATACTATGTTCACAAGGTGGCTTTTTCATATAAAAACGTTCAATAGTTAGATAGAAGTTCTGTGAAATATTCCACACCGTCCGACCCCCCCGTTATCCCAAACGTCGCCTAAGCCGAGGTTCGGCCTCAAAGGAGGCGCCCTTAGGCAGTCGTTCCCATAGTTTCTTCGAGCCCTAGGGCTAAAAATTTCTTCTGGCAGAGCTTCTTTCCAAAGCTCGCCAAACAGCCCGGTTACGCTGTGGCAACCAATAGGGTTTGTACAGCTAATAGACAGTCCGAAAAAAATGTGAAATATTAATGAGGCAGCTTTTCTGTCTGTCTATCCTTATCGGTGGTCTGCGCTTGTGGCGTAGCTCGTAGGTGAGGATTAGGCCGGGCGTGTCTCGGCTCGTCGCTGGCGGCTTATCCTTGAGGGAGTGACCCTTCACGATGACAGCTGCCTCTGTCGTGTCCTAGGAGTTTTATACCGCAAAATCAATGGTTTTACAAGTCAAACTATAGGTGACTAGTGAGTTATCTACAGTTTAGATACCTCATATTATAGTGTGTATGTGACACAGGAGCTTTAATAGCCTTTTGAAGCTGTGATAGCCTAGTGGTTAGGGCGTCAGCCTCTTAATCAGAGGTCGGCGGCTCGAATCCGGGCACGCACGCAACAATTAAAATATCACTTGCTTTAACGGTGAAAGAAAACATCGCGAGGAAACCTGCACGCCTGAGAGTTCTCCATAATGTTCTCAAAGGCGTGTGAAATCTGCCAAACCGCACATGGCCAGCGTGGTGGACTATGGCCAAACCCTTCTCATATTGAGGGGAGATCCGTGCTCTACAGCGAGCCGGCAATGGGTTGAGCATGATGATCGAAATTTTACTGATATTTTATTTTATTGACTAGCTGCTGTCACGTACGCAGTGCCGAGAATGGGTTGATCATGATGATGATGATGATGATGTTTAAGTCTTAGAAGTTTATTTTGTAATGGCAATTTTTATTTTCATACGCTCACACACCCTAAGCCTGTTGTATATGTATTAAATCCTGGTATATAGGTTGCCTGGCAGAGATCGCTCTTTAGCGATAAGGCCGCCTATTATACCTCCTATTCTATGTGTTTTTTTCATTCATCATCATCATCATGATCAACCCATTACCGGCTCACTAGAGAGCACGGGCCTCCACTCAATATGAGAAGGTTTTTGGCCATAGTCCACCACGCTGGCCATGTGCGCATTGGCAGACTTCACACGACTTTGAGAACGTTACGGAGAACTCTCAGGCGTGCAGGTTTCCTCACGATGTTTTCCTTCACCGTTGAAGCAAGTGATATTTTAATTGCTTAAAAACGCACATAACTTCGAAAAGTTAGAGGTGCGTGCCCGGATTCGAACCGCCGACCTCTGATTAGGAGGCTGACGCCCTAACCACTAGGCTGTCACCGCTTCTGTCTGTCCACTGTTTTGTATTTCTTCTGTTTGTGTGGTGTACAATAAAGTTTATTTTCATTTCATTTCATTTCACCCATCTGAATGGGATATAATAATAACAATTGTGTAAGAACATCGGCAATGTACCACCGTAACTCATCGCGATGTGTTAGCGGGTTTTGATGCAGCGCATAAAACACGGGGCGCGTACGTCGGCGCGACGCGGCCGGTATCGCGGCGGGGTTCGATTTATGCCGTTTTATATGAGCTTGTCCGTTCTGTTAATGTGAAAATTAAATCAGGAGCCGTTGATTAAGAAGCCCAAGAACATTCTATAGCATTTAAAAAAAAACTCCGGCATATGTATTTTCGCATCCCTCCGAAAGCGGTGCAGGCATAACTGGGCTGCTCCAAAAGGGTATGTGGGGCTCGCTGGCGACTAAAATACCCACTAAAACAATACTTTTTTTTTTTTTTTTTTTATTCACTACAAGTTAGCCCTTGACGGCAATCACACCTGATGGTAAGTGATGATGCAGTCTAAGATGGTAGCGGGCTAACCTGGAAGGGGTATGGTAAACCCATACTCCTATCGATTTCTACGCGACATCGTGCCGGAACGCTAAATCGCTTGGCGACACGTCTTTGTCGGTAGGGTGGTAACTAGTCACGGCTGAAGCCTCCCACCAGACCAGACTCGAGCCGGGAATCGAACCCAGGACCTCCAACTTTTTAATCTGACAGCGCGCACGCTGCGCCACGGAGGTCGTCAAATACCCACTAAAACCCAGATATTCTCCTTCGTCTCGCATGATGGCTGGGTGATGGGAACGTGAGATTCTTTAGCCGAACACGTTCACTGTCCAGGGCATATATGGGCCTTGCTAACCTTTTCAACATGATTGGGGTATGTTCAACGTTACTTTTAATTAAAATTAATGATAAGCATTAATGACATCTTTAGGGTGACAAAATGTCAACTCCGATGGAGCCATGGACGTGGATCTACTGCAATGAGGAGACATTGCAGATCCACGTCATCTGGAAGAATGGATACCGAATGTGTTAAACGACTTCCAGTCGAGATAAAAATACGTAAACTATTCGGATTTCATTGGTAATGTTAAATGAAGTAAAGGTCTGATTTAAAATTTTTATGTTTTATTTTTATCGTATCTCCTTTTAGCGGTAATGAGATTTGTATTTGGTTTTTTCACATTTAAGTGATAAGTAAGTAAATGAAATCGGTTTATCTTACATCTTAATAATATTCAATTTTATGAATTATAAATGCGAATTATTTTATTATTTAAATACTTTATACATGAATAAAAACTTTGCGATGAGTTTTATCGCAAACTAAATACGAATGTTTGTATATTTGGCTACACCTGCACATACCAATTTTTTTTTTATTCGAAATGTATAAAATTAAATCTTAATTTTATCTCAGTTATGCAAGTTATTAGCAAGATAACTGAAACCGGATTTCGCGGACTGAAGTTAGTTGAAAAAATCAGTAAGATAAGTATTAATATCTCGTGTTTAGTACATCAATGTCTTTACCGCCTTTGTCCCGTGATGTGATGAAGAGGCTTTGCTGATAGGTAAGATGGCGTCCATTATGAACTGACCTAAAAAAGGAATGGCAACGCTTGATCAAAACAACTTTTTCCATAATTTTACGACGATGTTAAATACTTTATTTCTCCATTAACATTATTTACATTTAATGGAATGTGTCTAGTTGGTCAGTTAAATACAGCTTTATTACTCAGTTCCTCTAGTTTTAAGCTGTTAAGTTACTGATTAGCACCGAGGACAAACCTCTTTGGTTTTTTCGGTGCCGTTATTGTATAATTAATTATATTCCTTTTATATTAATAATAAATAAATATATTATTTATTTTTATTTATTTAAGTTTATTATATCTCTTTTGGTTTTTATATGTATTTATTTTGCACACCGGCGTGAGAGTTGGAATATATAAACTAAATAATAATATCATAGATATATAGGAATCATATAGCAAAATTTCTTTGCTTATGAGCTAAACAATTAATTTATGTATTAATAATTCCATTACATGATCAGTATCCTCAGCTCAATGACTTTTTTTTCATTTCCTAATAGTTAGCCTTTAGCTTTGATAGCCTTTTTTTTTTTTTTTTCCTGCTGGGAAATGCATTTACGCATCCCGCCCGGAACAAAGCTCCGGGCGGGTATGTGGGACTCAAGGCCAACCGTTAAAACGGCAAACCACACTACCCACTAAAACCCAGCGCATCCTCCTGCGTCCCAGATGGGGTGCCAAAGGATCGCGATAGCATGCACTTTGACACCCCGACGCACTCGCCCGTGCACTCATTAGTGCTTACAGGGGTGGTAACAGGTGCGCGTATCGGCGTCTCCTGCCACCCGTTCTCCTTCTGCGGAGAGGGGGAGCATCCGCCGCCTCCTCTCTCTCCCTCTCTGCGGCCTCCTTCAACTCCATTACGGTTTCGCAGAAGGAGGCGACAATGACCCAGCCCTCCTCGCTATCAAGCATTAAACTAATAACGCTTGGCAGCGAGAGGTCCCCGTCAAGGAGAGACACCAATGAATGTCTCTGCGGAGCCCATGATGCACACTCTGCCAGAGTGTGGTGAGCCGTGTCCTCCGCCGCCCCACACTCATGGCAGACCGGCGCTGCCTCCCGTCTCGCGATTCCGTACAGATACCTGCCGAAGCACCCATGCCCGGTAAGTACCTGCACGAGACGATACGTCAGTGCGCCATGTCTCCGCCTCAGCCACCGCTCCAGGTGGGACCGGATTCCCTCCACTGTCCAGATACCGGCAACCGGGGCCTCCAGATCATCCCGCCATCTTTGGACCAGGGCCTGACTTCCTAAGGATCTCAACCTTCTTATCTCCTCAAGCTCTGGTCGTTCCCCTCGAGACCTCATCATTGACCGATACCGGTGCACCTGAGCTAGTACCTCAGCCTGCAGATCCCAAGGCGGGTCACCCGCCAGGAGTGTGGATGCCGTCCAAGACACCGTACGATAACCCCGAATTGCTCGTACCGCAATAATACGCTGCGGTCTCCGCAGAAGGGACATGTTGTGCGGAGACAGGGCGTGGATCCAGATGGGAGCACCGTACAGTGCCATGCTCCTGACAATCCCTGCGTATAGACGTCTGCAGGCCGAGGACGGCCCCCCGACGTTCGGCAAAAGCCTTCCCAGTGCGGCAGCTGCACTGACGAGCCTGGGAGCAAGGAGCTCAAAATGTCTCCTGAAGTTCCACCTACCGTCCAGGGTGAGGCCAAGATATTTCATATGGGCTTTGACCTCCACCGCTGCACCCTGAACGGTAATGCATGCACCCCGAGGAGGTCCCCTACGCGGACCGTGAAACAGGAGGGCCTCGGTTTTGGATTCCGAGACCCTCAGACCCAGCATACGAATTCTTCTGACCACCAAGGTGGCCCCAATCCCGGCCAGAAGTGCCGCCTCTTCAAAGGTGCCTGCTCGCGCCGTGATGAGGGTGTCATCCGCATAGCACAACAACCCCATCCCGGGGAGCAAAGGTGTCCGCAGAAGCCAGTCGAAGCCGATGTTCCAAAGCACCGGCCCCAAAACCGAACCTTGCGGAACACCCCTGAGCATCTGCCGCCTCTCCCTTCGTCCGTCTCTTCCCACCCAGGATATCCACCTATCCCGCAGGTAAGCCTCCAACAGTCTCCTGAGATACGTTGGCACTCCATGGAACCGGAGCGCCTCTAGCAAAGTCTCAAAAGGGAGGCTGTTGAAGGCGTTCGTAACGTCCAAAGAGACGGCGATGACGACGTCACCCTGGGCCACTGCCTCATCCGTTAAGGTCTTCAATGACTCCAGGGCGTCAAGGGTCGAACGACCCGCCCTGAAGCCATACTGCGCTGCTGAGAGCCCTGGACCGACAGTCTCCAAGTGCCTAACGAGCCGATCAGCCAAAATCTTCTCAAACAGCTTTCCGACTTCGCTGAGCAAGACTATCGGCCTGTACGCTGAAGGGGCATCCTGCGGCCTCCCCTCCTTCCTAATGAGGCACAGCAGCCCCTCTTTCCAAGATTCAGGGAACTGTTCAGCCTGGAGACAGTGGTTGAACAGCTCCCGAAGTTTTACCTCGAAGAGCTCTCGGGTCATGTGTATGACCCGCCCCGGAATGCCATCCGGCCCTGGCGCCGTTTTCCTGCACCGGAGGCGGTCCAGGGCTACGTCCATCTCCTCCCCAGTGACCAGCGGGACAGAACCGCGGTCAGTTTCGTTCACCGAGGGGGCCATCGTCGGAGGGACGTGGCCCTGTGAGTCCGGAAAGAGTTCCTCAACCACTCGGCGTAGGGACTCCGGCTGGAGAGTTTGGGTCACCGGAGGACCCTGACTGCGCAGTTTTCTTCGTGCCGTACGATAAGGGCGTCCCCAGGGGTCCCTGTCCAGACTCTCCAGCAGCTCCTCTCGGGCCCGCTCTTTGGCGTCGTATATCGCCCGTTTTAGGGCCTTCTTAGCCTGGCGATAGGTTTCCCGCAGCTGCTCCTCTAGAGAGACGTCAAAGCCGTTTCGCCTTCGGCATCGGACATAGGCCCTGCGGGCTCTGTTACTGGCGGCGCGGAGGGCCGCAATCTCCACCGACCACCAGTACACCCGCCTTCTGCGGCGCCATCCGCGAGCCCTAGGCATCGAGGAGTCGCACACCTCTGTCAGGCTCAACCGCAGTCGCTCCGCCAGCTCTCCGACACTGGCGCCTATACGGGCTCTGGGAGACGACCATCGCTGAACGATGGCGGCCTCTCTTGCGATCTCCCGGTCCAACTGTCCCAGACACCAACGTGGGAAGTGGTGCGGGCCTCGGGAGGGAACCACAACGGCGGAAGTAGGTGCAGATATCTCGAGCCTTATGTAATTGTGGTCCGACAAGGTCTCCACATCTTCCTCCACCCACCAGTTGGTAACTCTGTCAGCAACCGACGACGTCGCGAACGACAGGTCGACCCTCGATCCTCCCCCCGCGCGAACACAGGTGTAGGCCGTGCCTCTGTTAAGTAGCGTGAGCCCCAACTGCACAACCCAAACCTCGACAGCCCTTCCTCTGCCGTCCTGCGTGCGATTGCCCCAAGCCTGGCTCTTGGCGTTGAAGTCGCCAAGAACCAAAGTACGCCCCTCATTGTGCCTGCGAAAGGCCTCACCGACTGAGTCGAGGAAAGCCTCGAAGTCCGCCAGTGGGCGATTTGGTGAGAAGTACACTCCGATGATTGTATGTTCCCCCCATTTCGCCACGGCATACCCCGGTCCCCTCTCAGCGACAGTAAGAGAGTGGCTAGCGCCATTCGCAGAAACGATGGCCACCAGACCACTAGTGTCACCCACCCAATTTGGACAACTCTGGGGAACATAGTATGGCTCCCCTACCACCGCCAGGTCGACCTGCCACTGCGCGAAGGACTGCATCAGGAGATCCTGAGCCCCTGCGTAGTGGTTTATGTTCGCCTGGAGAATGCCGATATGTTGCGAACTCATGACGACATATCAGCATCCTCCCGCGATTGACCTCTCCCACCAACGACCCGTGGTTGGGACACTATATCACCTTTAGTGGAGGGAGGGCAACATGTCCTACCTCCCATAATATGGTCTGACGGGAGCCCCGCGTCAGCGCAGACGACACAGCGGACAGCGCCCGTGCAACCCACTTGCTTGTGTCCCTCGACACCGCATCGGTAGCACAGTGTACTACGGTCGATCCTGGAGGGACATAAGGCACGTGTATGCCCCATGCCCATGCACCCGTAGCAGCGCAGAGGGCGCTGCTCAAGCGCACGGACGTCTGCGGAGCTCCACCCAACAAGCAGCCTACCGGCGTCACAGACTTTTTTCGCGGCGTCGACCGGGCAATGGACGGTGGCTGAGCCCATATCACGGGGACCCAACTGTAACTCCCCGACTCTGACTGCCGCCAGGGGGCAGCTCCCAGCGCGAGCAACCGCTGCCGCCACCTTTTCCGGCGTGGCGGAGTCATCGAGGTTGGTGACCCTGAGGGTAACCGTCTTTGTGGGGCGAGTGACCTCTGCCAGCCCTAGCAGCACCGAACGCAGGCGGTCGGCCAGAACGTCCGCCTGCTCTTGCGTCTGCTCACTCGGAAGTTCGAGAAGCCGTGCCCCCGTTGCTGCGCGGCGGATTCTCATTCCCGCTCCGATGCCCAGCTCCTGCAGATTAACTCGGCTCTCCGCCTTCTCGAGTACCTGAGCGTAGGTTACCCCTTTTTTCTCTGCCTCCGGGGCCATGGTAATAATGATCGCCGCCGTCTTAGGGGGGGTCAGAGTCAGTCTAGGTGCCGACGCAGGGGCGGCTCTTGGAAGGGTCGCCGAGGGAGTGCCTGCAGGAGTCTTCTTGACCTGGTCTTTCCTTTTGCGCCGGACTACGGACGACCAAGTTTCTCCAACGGAGGCCACATTGCTTGGTCCCGGTGTCGCCGCCGGTGCTCCGGGGGAGGCAGCTGCCACACTATCACCTTGGGGTGCCTTTGCAGGCTGGGCCACCTTTGCAGGCTGGGCCACCTGCGGAGCCTCCGTAACCCTGGCCTGAGATTTCCTCTTGTCCGACGCCAACGGCGGGCGTGAGACCCTCTCCGGCAAAAGGCGCCCTTCGATGCTCGCGAATCGAGCGTCCAGCATCCGTCCAACGGAAGAAACAATGGAGGCTTTGAGCTCTTCCATTGCATCCACGCTGAGACCAGGGCCCGCAGCGTTACTTGCCGCCGCACCCCTCGCCGCTGCTATCTCCGTCCGCATCCCCGCGAACTCCCGCCGGTGGGCTTTTACCTCCGCCCTAAGGTTATCTACCTCGCTACGGAGGCGGGCATTATCGGCTCGTAGCCGGCGCGTCTCTTCCGCCTCGGTCCTTGACGCCAGAGCCTCAACCATGCCCTGCATCCTGGCGGCCGCGTCCTTGAATCGCTTCACGAACGTTCCCTTCAGGTTGCCGGACTTGGTCGCAAGCAATATGATTTCCGTCGCGGTTTTACCAGCGGCGGCCCGTAGCTCCTCCGGGCTGAGCAGCGCTGGGTCCTCCTCAACGGGTGCTTCGCTAAAAATTCCCTCCTCAGGGTCAAGGACCGCGCCCAGTACCTCTCTTCGGACAATGCGGTCCCTAAGGAATTGGTTAAAGGCGACCTCATTCCTCTCCTCCCGAGCAGCCCTCAGTTCGGCTCTCGCTCCGGCTATCCCAGTTTTCCCCACCGGGACCGGAGTCGACGACCTCGACATCGAGGACTCCCTCGAGCTCGGTGAAGGCGAGCGCACCACGCGTGAGCTCCGAGTGATAATCGGGCTTCGGGTTCGAGGGTTTTCCTTCGCAATAACCATCGAACGACGACGAGACACCCGCGACGTCGAGTCTTCCCCCGTGGGTGACCCCCCCATATCTTCCTGCGGTGGTCTCCCCGTCTGGAGCTCCAGACGGGTCGCCATTCAGGAATCCAAGGCTAATATGCTAGCCACAAAGAGAAAAAAAAAAAAAAAAAAATATATATATATATATATATATATTTTTTTTTTTCCTTTTCCTTTCCTTCCTTTTCCCACAACAACAAAAACAAAACAACAAGACAACAGCCCACAATACCACTTACAGCAAATACAAAAACAGCCAACGAAAACACCAATAAAATTGCCACATACAACAACCAATCCAACCAAAAACAAGAAAAAAATACCCACACACAAAAAAAAAAAAAAAACCTTGCCAATGTCACCCAAAGCACCCAGAAATCGGACAGTCTGAAAGTGAAAGGGTGCCAGTGGTTTAGTTTTTTTTTTAAACAAATCCCCGGACACCTGCAGGGCAAGTGGGCAAGAACCACTAATGACCACTGCAAGCTCAGAATAACCTCCCCAAGTATAGATACACAACAACACTATAAACAAAGCTTAAACTCCCAAAACCCAACCAAAAGACCAACCAAAGGAACAACCAAACTAAACTCCGTACAATATCTCAAAACGAATTAATTGCCTGTAAAAATTAAAAATGATTTACGCAGCAACAACACGTCCGTTCTCGCAGCGCGCCGGACTGCACCCAGCTTTGATAGCCTAGTGGTTAGGGCGTCAGCCTCCAAATCAGAGGTTGGCGGTTCGAATTCGGGCACGCACCTCTAACTTTTCGGAGTTATGTACTTTTTTAAAAAACAATTAAAATATCACTTGCTTCAACGGTGAAGGAAAACATCGTGAGGAAACCAGCACGCCTGAGAGTTCTCCATAATGTTCTCAAAGTCGTGTGAAGTCTGCCAATCCACACATGGCCAGCGTGGTGGACTATGGCCAAAACCTTCTCATATTGAGAGAAGACCCGTGCTCTGTAGTGAGCCGGTAATGAGTTGATAATGATGAGTTAGCCCTTGGCGGCAATGTCACGTAGAATCTAATTAGGAGTATGGGTTTACCATAACCCTAGCAGGTTAGCTCGCTACCATCTTAGACTGCATCATCGCTTCCCATCAGGTGAGATTGCAGTTAAGGGATACAAAACTGTGGTGTATAAAATTATTGTCCATGTTGCGTGCACGTACCATTTACAACTATTGTAGGTATAATAACAAAAAAACAGAAACTGACCTGCCACGTGAAACACATCTGACCAAAAGGTCCAACCATCAATAGTTAAACACATCTGACCAAAAGGTCCAACCATCAATAGTTAAACAAACCCACGTCACTCAATCGTGCGTTATTTATCGCTTATAGAAACCGCGCCAAAGATTTGTCTCATTAATATTTCAAATACGGAGGAATCGAATATCGGTGTTCCGAATACTTTCACGGACGAGACGGATCGGGGCGGCACGGGGTCGGGAGTCGCCCGGAATACCGTAGGGATGACTTTAGAACTCCGAATCCGCCAAACTCGGCAGGCGTGATTCGGTTCAGTAATGCCTGCATGTATTTTGACGACGAAGTATGTTTTACAAATCAAAGCTGCTGTCACGATCAACCCATTGCCGGCTCACTACACAGCACGGGTCTCCTCGCAATATGAGAAAGGTTTGGCCATAGTCCATCACGCAGGCCATGTGCGAATTGGCAGACCTTGACACCTTTGCGAACATTAAGGAGAACTTTCAGGTATGCAGGTATTCCTCACGATGTTTTCCTTCACAGATAATATTTTAATTACTTAGAAACGCCTAGAACTCCTATAAGTTAGAAGTGCGTAATCGAACCCCCGACCTCTGATTAGGAAGCGGACATTTTAGCCACTAGACTATCACAGCTAGTCAGAAAACAATCCGGTGTATTAAGAGCTAAATGAAATGGGATTACACTATATTGTACAGTATACACAGTAAGAAATAGAAGACAGCTAAGAAATATATAAAGAAATAGAGAATTTATATCTATTCAATTGTTTAAATTTTAATGTTTTTTTATAAGAATTAACTGTGATACAAAGACGGACTTTATATGGACCGGATATTTGGATTGCCTGTTAAACTAAAACAAAAACTTCCATAAGATTTTACCTTTTATTTGTTTCAATTGTGACTATTTATAAATATTAGGTGAATTGAGATCTTTGTCTGGTCATTTATAAACCCAGAAGGGGACATCCAGTAATGGGTCGTAAGTAGCCTCGCGCAGACGGATGGCCACAGATAAATGATACGCGTCATGTTTTCAGCTATCTCGAGTGTAGGGAGGCTGGAATGTCCAGATCTCATCTCGGGAGATCTGTGTACAGATACCGCCGTACGCCGGGCAATGAAATATTTCACGCCCTTTTAGGGATCCGTATTATTCTGGCGCATAATATTCAATTGTTACTTACACAGGTAAAATGTAAACATACAATATTTGGTGTTTGTTCGGAACACGAGTGGGAACCCATATTGCATATTTCGACGTCTAAATTATAAGCCATAGCTCACCAAAGGATCATTGATCCTTTTTTATTCCACTCTCTTATTTGCATCAGAGAATGGAAGAAAAAAGATGTGTTGTTAGCTAAGTCTCTGGTAATTTAACTATACTCAGACAAAACTAAAACCGTAGCTTATGTGAAACAGTTTAGTATTTTTTAACTGTCTTCATCTTATTTAATGGTAACTATGGTATGAAATTCAACACCCTTTTGCGACCGAACTATTTACTTTTTTTATTACACTTTTAAAGTTTTAACTGCATTAGGTACATACAAATTTAGAAATATTTACTACAAAAAAAAATCCATTACCATTATAAAACTCGTTACTTACCAAATTACCCAACATTCTTCATTATTTCCGTCTAGTTTTTATGCAAAGTGGCAAAATATTAAAAAATTTACGCCAGAAGCATGTGAGCTTTTTTAAAACATAACTTTTATTTTATTCTGAGTTACGCATATATTACATAGCATTTATATTTTGTACGTGTTTTCTCTGTACAGTTTCCAGCAAAACACTCTGCATTTTTCTAGACATAAAACACATCATGATCAAACCATTCACGGCTCACTACAGAGGACAGGTCTCCTCTCAATATGAGAAGGTTTTGGCCATAGTCCACCACGCTGGCCATGTGCGGATTGGCAGACTTCACGCGCCTTTGATAACATATGGAGAACTCTCAGGCGTGCAGGTTTCCTCACGGTGTTTTTCTTCACCGTTGAAGCAAGTGATATTTTATTTTTTTTTAAAACGCACTTCCGAAAAGTTAGAGGTGCGTGCCCGGATTCGAACCGCCGACCTCTGATTAGGAGGCTGACGCCGTAACCACTAGGCTATCACCGCTTCAGACATTAAACACACATATTGAAATCAAACAAATGGACGTTTCTAGCACGCCCATTGACTATTGTTATGTGAAATTTGCCATCTCATCGTACACGTTCAACTTCAGAAGTTGGTGGCTACGATTTTATTATTTTCGATCTGATGAACCAGTTAACGACGCACCTTTCATCCTTGAAATATGTGACTTAAATTTAAAACATGGGGCAAATAATTCAGAACACTTTATCCTAACACCTAACATAAATCTAGCATAAATCGTAAGAAATCTGTTTATGAGACGGCTCATGCATATAGAGGTTATATTACGCACTGGATGATTTATTGGCAAGGTGCATTTTCGACCCCGGAGCGTGATAATATTTCGCCCCGGCGATTTCGGCATCCCCAATAATATATTTGAAATGTGTAATATATTTTTGTTCGCTGCATGTTGGCATTTTGAGAAATGTTGTCCAAGTTATCCGTTTGCCATTATGACGAATTGCGACGTTGAGGCAGGTTTAAGTTTCCTACGCAATTAATTCTCGCGTATTATATTTTGATAACTCGAAAAGTTATTGAATGTTACTATTTTTTGATACATGTTTATTAATAAGAAGGACTCGCAGTTTTACGGCTTTAATGCAGCTAAAGTTTAAAAGCAGGGTTTACTGAAATAACAAAGGCAGTTATTTTGGTTCCTAAAATCCTACACTATGAATGAAAATGAAGTAGGTACAAGCACCTACAAGCAAAGTCATACCGTCTACATAGTTACGTTCGCAGAGTGATGGTTCGTGATAAATGATAAGAATTAAATCACCTCGTCTTCGAACACGATACCTGCTCGCAGATGTTTAAACTTTACATTGTATATAGATAGGACAAAGAAGCGTAACCCAAGACAAAACCACATACGCCAGGATGTCTACGCGTGAATTGCTAATAATGAAAAGCGTTCTGGATCTCGGTCGGATACAAAGTTTGTTCATTGTAGGCAGACGTTAACATCACAATTACCTTTGTGGTTTCTGTTTGGTGAGCTACAACACTTAAATATCGAAGTCTTAGGTTCAAATCTCACTCGCTGAAAAAAAAAGGGAATTATTAGCAGATATATGGTATAAAAGGCTTTTTTTTTATATTGTCATAATTCTATAAACATCATTTAACTATTTAGCTTTTTAGCTATTGTAACGTTATTATATATTACGACAACAAAGACCGGTTAACTCTACAGTTATAAAAACTTAAAAAGTACGCTATAGGGTCTGTCGGGTCTCCTCTCAATATGAGAAGGGTTTGGCCATAGTCCACCACGCTGGCCTTGTGCGGATTGGCAGACTTCACACGCCTTTGAGAACATTATGGAGAACTCTCAGGCGTGCAGGTTTCCTCACGATGTTTTCCTTCACCGTTAAAGAAAGTGATATTTTAATTTTTTTAAAACGCACATAACTTCGAAAAGTTAGCGGTGCGTGCCCGGATTCGAACCTCCGACCTCTGATTAGGAGGCTGACGCCCTAACCACTAGGCTATCATCGCTTCAAATACATTCATCATCATCATGATCAACCCATTACCGGCTCACTACAGAGCACGGGTCTCCTCTCAATATGAGAAGGGTTTGGCCATAGTCCACCACGCTGGCCATGTGCGGATTGGCAGACTTCACACGCCTTTGAGAACTTTATGGAGAACTCTCAGGCGTGCAGGTTTCCTCACGATGTTTTCCTTCACTGTTGAAGCAAGTGATATTTTAATTTTTTTTAAACGCACATAACTTCGAAAAGTTAGAGGTGGTGGTGTTTAAATGATATGTTTGTATGTGAATGTGTGTGAATGTAGGTGAATGTTAATGTGTTACCCACACGTGCCCGGATTCGAACCGCCGACCTCTGATTAGGAGGCTGACGCCCTAACCACTAGGCTATCATCGCTTCAAATACATTGCATTTGATGAATACAATATATAAAAAAATGTTGACTGAGGCCGTTCTGCACTAAAACCACCAAAGAGGTTAGCTCTTTGGTTGGTGGTGTCGATTAGACCTTAGGCGGCAGGTGTTGCGAGCCCAGGATTGTAAAGGTTTGAGGTCATTAGGGGCTAATTATTAGATAATTGGACGTATCAATCAAAGGAACAACACCTTTGTGTGCCGTTTCACTTAGCTTAATAACAAACGCTTAGAAAAAAGTTATGAATTGACGCCGCAAGCAAAAATAGATGTCTGTATAAATTTGACTGCTTTTTTTCGACTGATTGGCGAGCGCTGTGGTCTACTAAGAACCAACCAAGAACGATTTTCCAGGTTCAAACTCCTTTAGATACACTTTGAGATTGATATTTTTGAATTTTCTTGCGAAGTAATTAGTAGCAAGTAGGTTTTTTATAAGGGCAATATTCCTTATGGAGTCTGCATGCATAAGCTATCCATGATGAATTTATTACTTACAACATTTAAAAAAATCGGATTGTTAAAACCGTTATAGCCTAATAACTTAATCTTCTAGTCTGTTTCTAGTTATAAATAGGAATGAAGTTTCAACGTGCTCTCCGAGGTTTGCACCATCAGTTTCCTAACTCTGAGCTGGCGTTCGGAATGATTAAGAGAATAATCTAATATTTAGCATTTCGACCCTATTCGGGAATAGAACTCTGGTTTTCCTGAAACGTTTACGTTTCACAAAAATATACTTTATGAGATAGATGACCCGAATCTTGGTGTCTGGAATGTCCCTACGACATTCATTTTCCACACCACCTATTAACTATACTAAATAAACTATATTAACTATATTAAATATAAGAATCTACCTACCACATCATCATCACTTATCAGATAAAGTTATTTAAAAGGAGATTGTTGCCTTTGTAGTTAATTATATTGCGATTTTTTTTATGTGCGGTCTTTGTGAACATCGTAAAAACCTGTGAAAAGCTAAACATTCACATTAGCTCACAACGGTAAAAAATGGTCATGTAACATGTATTTGCTGTTGGTTTTCCATAATAAATAAATAAATTAAAAAATCCCCATTTAATAAAATAGACAATACAATATCACCTACTCAGTAGATTAAATTAACGCGCGGTTTAAACGACGTTGCAAACTCATAAAACATTAACCATTAAGCTTAGGTTAACGCTATAAAATCATAGAATATTCAGAGGGTGAAGGGTAAATGGTTAACCGCCAGAAACCGTCCAGTTTGCGGCGGGCGGTTAAAAGTTCGCGGCGAAACCAACTCAGTTTTGGAGTGTCCCTAGAAATACCTATTCGGTTCGCAGCTGATGACCACGAATTTGTCCGCTTTTTTTTTTAATTGAATGGCAACCGTTTACTTTAACGGCACAAAAAGAATCTACATACCCTGTGTCCGTCAACGGGAGACGAGTATCGAACTATGCAAAACTGAGCCTACATTGGTCGAGCTGTTAAAAGCCTTGCAAAGGTTACAAAGGCTGTTTTATTTTACCCCGTAGACACGTTTACTGGATGCTTCCCGGGATAAAAACTAGTGTACCGAATAATTTAGTTCACGGAATTGCACTTTAGCATATCTAACAAACAAAAAGGCACACTTTCGTTAACAGAAGATATGAATGGAAATTCAAGTAGGTAGAGGTTTCGTTTAATCTGATTTTTAATTTGCCTATGTTATCGGTTTAGTTTGTACTTGTGAAATCTTTACAAAGTACATCGCGTTCTGCGAGAGCAAATCTAATAATACATCACAAATTTCATCATCATGATCAACCCATTACCGGCTCACTAAAGAGCACGGGTCTCCTCTCAATATGAGAAGGGGTTGGCCATAGTCCACCACGCTGGCCATGTGCGCATTGGTAGACTTTACACGCCTTTGAGAACATTATAATAATATTCATTTATTTCAGTTGATTAGATACCCATAATTGACACACAATATTTAAAGCTAACATAACATAAAACATATTATTATGGAGAACTCTCAGGCGTGCAGGTTTCCTCACGATGTTTTCTTTCGCCGTTGAAGCAAGTGATATTTTAATTGTTTTAAAAACGCACATAACTCCGAAAAGTTAGAGGTGCGAGCCCGGATTCGAACCGCCGACCTCTGATTAGGAGGCTGACGCCCTAACCACTAGGCTATCACAAATTTCATAATGAGATTCAAAGTAGTATTTAGTAGGTGTTACTTAGTACAAAAATACCCAAAAAGACTTATTCTTTACCCAAAACTAAATACAGGTACCTAAACCTTTGTTACATAATTAGCCTATTAACATCCCATAACTTTATTCTCAGTTCAGATCAAAAATTACTATTTTTATTTTTTATTTCGGTCCCAGTTTTAATCACTATTATGTGATGATAATTCTGACCATAAAACTTCCACTTGCTTCAATAAAAAATGTGACCGAAAAAATAGACTTGCTTCAAACTTCAATTCTTCAAATCTCAAGCATCCGTCACTACCTCCAAGATGGCACAAAGTTATTTAAAACTACTATTCAATATTTTATTTTATTATGAAATAAGAAACTTTGATTATTAGACACACCTATTTTTTACTCCACTTATATAGAGGTGTTATGAGTAAACCGCATTCCAGCCATGTAAGTAGGTATATTCAAGGGTAGGTGTAAGTAGTATCTTGTAAGAAAATTGCAAAACTGGATAGGTGCATTCGCAGAACGTGTTACGGAAAGTTGATACTACGAACGCCATCTGGCGGGCGGGGAGGCAAACTTTTAGTTTAAACCAGGTAGGCACAACCCCCGCAGTTACGGCAATCCGAGTAACTATAACCTGCCTGTGAAATGAACACGCGATTTTATTTCTATAGCATACATTACTTGCTACTTTGAAATATCAACTCGTTTTGTACAAGATCGCTAAGAAGTTTTCACTAAATTAATGGCTATATTGACCACGTACAAACTTATGCTCGTCAAGTTACTGGAACCTCAATAAAACGCTGCAAACAAAACACAACGACAGATTTACTTAATCAATTCCATAAATACCAATTGAATGCGTAATAAACCCCCCCCTCGACCCCCTGATCCTGTCCCCCTCCTCTCATAAACCGGCCATAAACATCGACAACACAAATAGCGGCTAATCTATGGAGCCAATCAAATGAATATATTTTATAGTTCACCTTTACGAGATGGGATGATTGTCACAATAAAATTGTTTGCTGAAGTCATGAAGATTAATTAGCCGGTCGGCCGTAGTTTAGCCGCCGGGATATGTGGCGGTCTACAAAAGTGTTTTACAAACAAACATCGCAGTAACTATCATCATGATCAACTCATTACCGGCTCACTACAGAGCACGGGCCTCCTCTCAATATGAGAAGGGTTTGGCCATAGTCCACCACGCTGGCCATGTGCGGATTGGCAGAATTCACACGCCTTTGAGAACATTATGGAGAACTCTCAGGCGTGCAGGTTTACTCACGATGTTTTGTTTCACCGTTGAAGCAAGTGATATTTTAATTTTTTTAAAACGCACATAAGTCCGAAAAGTTAGAGGCGTGCCCGGATTCGAACCGCCGACCTCTGATTAGGAGGGTGACGGCCTAACCACTAGGCTATCACCGCTTCGCAGTAACTATAAGCCTCTGCAAATCATCACGCTAATTTATCAGTTTTTATTATTATTATATTGTATGTAAACCCATATACATTCAATATAATAGATTACTCAAATTCAAATAGTCCTTTAAAAGGCACTTTTGACGCGTCAATAATTTAGATAGTAGTGATTTGATGGTGATAACTACATTCGCAAACTTAAAACTAAAGCTATGATATACTTAGCCGGTTTTTTTTTTGTTAATACCATGTCAAATAATCAATAATAAATTATACCTATAGAGACAGATCAATTAACACCCAAGCTTTATTATCTTTAATATAATCCTTAATATCGAAATATGATTTTTCTATAAGCTTTCGTTTTATAAAAAAACTTTCAACTTATTGATAGACATCTCCAAGACATAAATAGGTATTTTCCTTTGAATGAGTTACTAATTTTGTGCAGCCTACTTAACCTAACTTCTCTCCTCATGTTAAGTGATTACTCTCTTACCGCCTCACGACATCTGCAGAAAAAAGACCAAAGGATGCTTTGCAATCTGAACCCATCCTCCAAAAATATGCTTACTGGACGGCATCTAGCAGAACGCTAAATCGCTAAGCGATGTCTTTGCCAGTAACTTACTAGCCAGTTAAGCACTGGTGTTAACTAGCAGGCACCTACACTAACCGTAATCTAAGCGTCTTTCCATTTGACAATATCGAGCTAATTTTAAACTTTTTAATAAACATTTTAATCGTCATTTGCAATTTGCGATCTTTATTTGGTTAGCTTAGGTACAATTCAAAAACCAAATTACATTGTATATAAGTTCAATTGTACTTAAAGTGTCGCTTTTGTCAACATTACCGAATTCATAGAAAGTACAGGTTAGCCTAGTGGTAAGGACGTCAGCCTCCTTATCAGAGATCGGGGTTCGAACCCGCACCTATAACTTTCGGAGTTATGTGCGTCTTTAAACAATTAAAATTTCACTTGCTTCAACGCTGAAGGAAAACATCGTGAGGAAACCTGCATGCCTGAGAGTTCTATATAATGCTCTCAAAGGCGTGTGAAGTCTGCCAATCTGCACATGGCCAGCGTGGTGGATTATGGCCAAACCCTTCTCATATTGAGAGGAGACCCGTGCTCTGTAGTGAGCCGGCAATGGGTTGATCATGATGATGATGATGAGAAAGGTTGGGTAGGTAGTCCATCTAGCTACCTGATTTTAACCATACCTACAACATAGCACAAAACTTTGAAGCACACATCTTCGACGCGATATCCTGCAGCAACGTGTTCAGTCTTAGAATCGGAACTGCAAAGGGTCACAAATCTTCACTGTCCTCAGTAATCAATAAGTATTCCATAGCTATATAATTAAACTCCCCTTAATTAATCTAAATTACCGAACCTTACCAAACTTAACTTACTTTATTTGGAAAAAGTGGTTCTTTTATTAGCTCCTAAGTATTGTTTAGGAGTTAAGAGGTAAAGGGAGCAACCCTCTCAGAGTTAAAAGTCATTATCGACTTTTTTCACCGTTTTGTTTGAGTATTATTCAGCATCGGAGGGAATCTGGAGTGTTTATCGCTGCTCCAAATCTTTATAGTTAATAAAAACTGAATTTGTGATTAAGTCGGTAGGTAGGTTTAATGACTCGTTATGGCGCAGTGGTTAGGTACAATTAGAGGTCCATTATCGACTCGTTTGTTGGTTTTATTCGTTTTATTTCTCTATAACAGACAAGATAGTTGAAATCTTCCTACGGTTGTATAATATTATTAGCATAACAGACGCTGCTGCTCTTATGCACAAGAAATAAGTTAATCTTGCGTGTGGTGAAGAAAACACACTTTCATCTCTCGCTATTTGATTTTTTTAATACACTACAGGTTAGCCCTTGACTGCTATCTCACCAGGTGGTAAGTGATGATGCAGTCTAGGATGGTAGCGGGCTAACCTGTTAGGGGTATGGTAAACCCACACTCCTAACTGGTTTCTACGCGACATCGTGCCGGAACGCTAAATCGCTTGGCGACACGTCTTTGTCGGTAGGGTGGTAACTAACTACGGCCGAAGCCTCCTACCAGACCAGACTCTAGCCGGGAATTGAACCCAGGACCTCCAACTTTATAATGCAACAACGCGCGCACTGCGCCACGGAATATGATGTGAATATGAGTAAGTAGGAGTAGGATAAAGATAGAGAGCCTAGTTATCGTAATATCCAATCTTAAGTTGGCCTAAGTCTAGTGCTGGGATATTAAGTGACTTGAGAGGACTATTGCGACCTACCCCGTACGTAAGCAAAATAATTAGGTTTGCATATGTGCAAGGGTACCTATTTTGATGTTTGTTCCATCAGGACCGATCCTAACATTTAGCTTTATAGAGAAAAAAAATCCACGACCAATACTTAAGTCCCTACCTAACGAAAAGACACAACTTTGAACCGGTATTCCCTGCGCCATCTTGTGGCCTATGCTCGCATGGAATTGGTTACGTATCTATCAATATCAGCAGAAGATAATAAATGGAACGTAGAACGAATATATCACAAAATAGCTTTTAAATCAGTATGTTTTTTGCATTGGACAACATGCCGGGTAAAGTTTATAAAATAATATATAGAAGTGCCGAGATATTATTCCAACCGTGCGATTCAGTTATTACATAGGTAGGTATACATACTTACCGATATTAAACTGGCAACGCTTGGTAGACCTTTCCAGTCCGTACCTTTTTCGTTCTTAATTCGAGTATCTTTTTCTCCGGTTACAATATCTACACGACGTGATTAATAATGTAGGGGTACGGAATGACTCAGTGTGTTGATGTGAATTATATTAAGCAAGTTTTACTCTCGTGCCCAACCCCATGCCTCATCGCGTTGTTATGACGGTTCTGTTTTTTCTTGCCCTTATCCCACATTATGTGGGGTCGGCACAACACGTCTTCTTCGTCCACTCACTTCTATCAGCCGTCACCTCACTACCCACACCTTTTACCCGCATATCTTTTACACAATCCATCCATCTCTTCTTTGGTCTTCCTCTACTCTTTTGCCCTTCCACGTTCATATAAAACATTCTACCTTTAAAAATTCAATGGACGGTATCGGATATTTTCCCTGACATGTGATGATAATCATTTTAGTTTTTTAGGCTTTCCCAGGAATGTAAATATGCTTATGATGATGATCGTAATAAAAAACGTAATAACGTTGAAAACAAAATATCCAGTACTCCGTACTCGGCGACATGTCAAAGGTGCCTGAAATATGAAATGAAATGAAATACTTTTGAAATAAAGATTTAATTACAATCGTTACATAATTTTACTTATAATAATTAATAGGTACATATTCTATAAATATCTGTATAGAACATTTATAATATTAATTAAGCGAATGTATTCGATTTGGTCACATTGAAGTTTGTATTTTTTTTTTTTGAAAAGTTAAATCAAATTTCTTACTAAAAAAGCATTGTTGTACACAACCAAATATGACAAAGATACAAGTAACATCGCTTACAGATTGTCTAAGAGAATACTGAAGAAGTTTTTATGATGAACGCATCGAAGTTTTACAAATATACCCTAATAAAGACAGTTGTTAGCCAGTATGTTAAATAAATACTTACTTAGTTTAACAAAAACTTTTTGTTAAACGTGTTGTTTTTTTTTCAGCATATAAATGCTGATTTTTTTTTTAATCGTCAAGTACGCTTCGAGTGTAAGTGAAACCGTGATTTGCATTACTAACTAATTTGTTAACTGTTATGATCATCCAATCTGTATAATCTGTGTAATCATTTTTTATAACATATTTTTGCTATAGCTGTCAACAACTGTAGATTGTACATTTTCCCGCAGAATCTTTGGTTGTGTATCAATGCATTGAGCCTCAAATATCAGGGGTGACCTAAGAGCAATCAACTTACTATTACGGGGTTCTAAGTTACATGTGATAGCTACAAACATACAACCGTGTAATAGTGAGGCGAATAACAATAATTAATTGTAGGGGTCGCATTTTGACGTAACATTTTTCTTTCATTAACAAGCTTTTGCTAGCGGCTACGTTCTCTTAAAATACAAAAATAAGGGCCAAAGAACGGGGCGTCTGTTGTTTTATATTAATTGGTTAACGCTGTTAATGCGTTTACAACATTTTATGTGTGTTTTTGTCCCTGTGTTGTGATTTTGAGTAACGTAACGTAAATTACGAGTCAAAAACGAATATATCTTTCATTTGCAAAGTGATTTTCCATCTGATGCTGTGTTTCTCATTTAAGTTCCAGTATAAAGTATTCAAGTTGTTTAGTAGACTTCAGCTGAACAAGATCTCTCCTAATTTTGACATATTTTACGGGTAAGTATAAAGTATAAGTAAGATAATGGAAACATGTACTTTATATTTCTAATTCTAAAGCTAAGACCTATACTGCGCACTTTAACTTTGTATAGCCATAATTAGTGTTAAAACGAGACAGATATCAAAAACACAAAATTGTACAAATTGTTTAATTGTTTTATAAATCTCGACATGAGGTACATTATTTATTCTTAATCATCCTCATAAACGGGTTTTGTGTAATATACAAAAAAAGATGTTATTTCTGTAATATATGATACACTTTTATCTTTAAATGAAACTATACCCAAAGTTACAAGAACTGGTTGCGATGTGTAAAATATGAAGTTCGCACACCTACAGCAACTACCGAATTACTAAAACGTAAGTTTTGTGAAGAGGCACCATTACTGGTACCAGGGCGATAAAATTTGACAACCCTGTTGCTGTAACTGCGTCACGTCTAATAAAGTGCCTTTCAAATAGGGATACGATGCGTCGTTATTCTGTTTAGTGCGCACAGTAAAGTTTACCAAATCACGTTCAGTAAGAGATAATTTAGCACGTTACATTTTTAAAGCAACACTCCAGATGGATTTCATTATATTCGCTTTAGGAGTTTTAGGCAAAAATCCATAGACGATTTGATATTGCTAAGCTCAGCTTTAAAACAAGATATACTTATGTCGACCTTTCTTGTTTTAACTATATTTTTTTTTTCTTAGTAAAACTTAACGCTTTTAAGACCTTAGACTTAGTTACAATGTACTTTATCCATTAACATTACTGGTGTTTTGTTGTGTTACTTTGAAGGACTTATAAGTGGGCTTTTTAACGTAATACTTATCGTTTTATGTAAGTTATAATCTGAAACAATTGTTGAATACCCTGTTTTATTTTTAACTGTTTATGGAATCTTGAACACTTGCTTTTTTTCTGAACATTTGGTGAGCATATTTTTTTAAGACAGACGAGGAAAGATAATTCGTTTTCAAAAAGTAATTGTTTAATTATACATGTTGACGTACATAAAGGTCCGTTTGCTTTACTGATTTGTAATACGTGTTGACTAATTATCTATGTTTCTTCTATTTCATAGTGCTTCGAATGTTTACCACATATTACATAAACGTGTTGCTAAATAAAGTATGTTTCAAATGATTCTACTATTTATTCCACTGCTATACATTATCGCATTCAATGTAAATAAAGCATTATTATAATAATCCGGGTTTAAGTTGACATAATAGCTTAATCGCTCACACACCAACAACTTGTGACGTGCAAATCGAGAGGCCACCTCTCGGAGATATCTCTTGGAACAATTTATATCGCATATACGACCGTTACGGCGACTGAAGTTGCTAGTGTGCAAACGTGCCTTAAAATTACCCACGTGACTTATCCAACATCGAAATATATTTACTTTTACCTCATCACTCTGCGATCGATTTTAATATTTATAAAATAAAATAATATAATAATATTCAGAATAAGTTTATTTACAGTATATTTCTAATAATACTTTTTAAACAATATATTTATAATCGACGCGTTCCATGGTTGGAAAAAGTAATATTTTATTAATTAGTATTTAATTACTTTGTACACTCGATGTGAAACTAAATAATAGAAAATCTACAAATATCCGCCTATTTACAATGACAACAACAATAACTGAATGGAAGAATACTATCAATAAAGGCTTAACAAATAAAACGATGGGGCCAAGACGGGTCTCGTAAAGGGGACGCAGACCGCGTAGATCCTTGTACCTACCCCGGCCTTTTGTTAAGAAACTATTCTACATCGCGATCTTCACGATAGGAAACTTGGCATGATGAACTCGGGTAGTCCTGTATTCGATACACAGAGTTACAGCGTATCTTAGTCTCCAAATATAGACACAGTACTAGGTTTGCAAAAAAAATTGTTCAAGGTAATGTTATTTTAAAATTTGACCCCTACCCACTTGACCCCTTTTTAGGCATCAAACACAGTAAATAGACACATCGAACAAATACGCACTTAAACAATTATTCGAAGTGTCTTAACATCGCGATATTTCCTTTTGAGAGCGACGATGCAAATTCGCGTTACACAAAATAAAAACTCGGTATCAGTAAGAAATCTGTAATTTTTTTATAAAAACTGTTAGGTACGGATGTTAGATATACCTAATTATATAAAACTCTCAGTTTTACCAATAGGTAATCATTTGTTTAGATAGTTCCACTGAATTCGTATTGTTTTTTTAATGTTGGTTTGGTCTCTTTAAATAGGATGGATTATTTGCTATTACACTTCGATTTTGCATGGAAGAACAAAATACACATGATTAGATAATTATAATTAAAAAGAAAATCCGTTTATTATTATATAAATTAGATTTACAATAAATTCACTAAAACCGATGGCTAGTTTAATTGTTTACATTATAACACATTAATTAATCATTTTATTTTTAATTGCGTTTCGGTCGTATTAATTAAATAATTTTGGGTAATTATTTACCCAATATTCTTATTAACTATAAAAATACTGAGCAACTTTTTCCATACATGATTTAATTACTAAGACATCATGTCTATAAATCACATGATAAGTACTAATTTAAGTACAAATTAACGAATAACTTTGTTTCATTATATTACAATTTTATAGACTGTGCTTTTTAATTTAGGAATTTCAAATTATTCTAAATAACCAAAAATTTACGAAATTAATATTTTACACGCTACTTTAACGACAGCGGTAAGGAGCATCTCATACTCTCGACATCGTAAATCGTAAAATGCATGTAACGAGTTCGTGACGTCAAAATTGAAACATCATGCACAACTATCAAGCTTGCATCACAATATGCAGTCAAGAGTGAGATAGGATTTGAATGTCAAAGAATATGCCAGTTTCTATGCTCGTTGAAAAGTGCGTCACTAAAGTTTAAACAGCGGTCCCGCTTGCTGACTGCCGCGAACTTTTGCATTGATCACGTATCGAAAAGTTGAACACTGCACCACTGTGGTCTCTCAGTGAAGTCTCTAGGAGTGTCTAGTTCAAGGCGCTGCTACCCAGTTGCCACTTGCTTTACCTGCAACAATACAATATTATTAAGTATAAGATATAATATTTTACATTTGACAGGTCTGCTCTGGGCAAAACAGACGTACGAAAAATGTCACTGTTTCTGCCGATCGTTTTTTTTTTTTTTTAACCACTACAAGTTAGCCCTTGATGGCAATCTCACCTTATGATAAGTGATGATGCAGTCTAAGATGGTAGTGGGCTAATCTGTTAGGGGTATGGTAAACCCACACTCCTAATTGGTTTCTACACGACATCGTGCCGGAACGCTAAATCGCTTGGCGACACGTCTTTATCGGTAGGGTGGTAACTAGCCACGGCCGCAGCCTCCCACCAGACCAGACTCGAGCCGGGAATTGAACCCAGGACCTCCAACTATATAAAGCGACAGGGCGCGCGCTGCGCCACGGAGGTCGTCATACGGAGGTATATCGTTATGTACATTGAGGTAGGTATTTCGAGTCGACGGTTTCGTGAACTTTTCCTGCTTAAAATTACTGAAATTTAAGACCGGATAATCAAATGCCAATAACATTTTTAATAACGCTCCTGAACGATGCAACATATTAAACAGAGTAGGGTCCCTTAAAAAGAATAGCGGTATTTAAATTACCGAAAAAACAAGGTCCGTCCCGATTCGATTCTATCGCAGTGTCGCCCGCCGCGCGCCCCTCGCCCCTCGCCCCGCGCACCTCCGCCGCGCCGCGTTCACACACGACGGCCCAAAAAGGTACAAAACACAAACCAATCGAGACGAGGTGACGAAACGTTCAGTCTCATTATCTGAGAATTTATTAACGAATCGCCCGGACCGGAAAACCGAAATGTGAAAGAAATAAAAATTTGACCTCGCCCGCGGTCATCTAAACTTTGTACACGGCGTCAATGAAAAAAGAAGTCCAACTGGTTCGCCGCCTGAATGAAACGGAGAAGGACCCGAGGACCGCGAGATAAGAGGAAAGATTAGGGCGCTGGGAAATAAAAAGAGTATTAAAGCGGCTTTAATGTGGAGGCAGTGTAATATTGTGAATGAAGAGGGCCCATTGAGGCAGCGCCTACGCACGCCCGCGAGTTATCTCGTCGACTGCCGTGCGCCGGCGCGACGCGACCCGCCACAATACTGCTGCGCGTTCATAAATTAACGTTTTTTGTCATAAGAACAATTCCCGCTTTGTATTATTCAAATGAACCAGTGAATGGTATTAGAGCTAGGTGTGCCCGGATTACGACCTAATCGAAGGCCCACAATGCCCCGATCGCGATCATGAATAAGGCTTTGTAATAATACCAGCTGACAGGGGGGCATCACGCGGCCAACACGGCGCTGCGACGAGTAACGACGCCGCTCGCTTTTGTCAAATATGACAGCGCATGACACGATCTATTTAATGTAATTCTGTAACGTTTTGAACATATGAACACTATTGTAATCCGATTAGTTTTAATATTTCTTAATAACAATCTAGTCTATCTTATACTTAATAATAGGCATTCTGGATGCGCTTTCAGTCGTCAAAAAAAGCTAAAAAGCTCCTTTAAAAATAAGCTAATTTTGTGACTATTTCCGGTAGTTTCTTAGTGGACCCCAAATTGCTCGATTTAGCATTTTTTTTTTATCCACAACAAGTTAGCCCTTAACGATGGTAAGTGATGATGCAGTCTAAAATGGTAGCGAGCTAACATTTTAGGGGTATGGTAAACCCATACTCCTAATCGGTTTCTACGCGACATCGTGCCGGAACGCTAAATTACTTGGTGACACGTCTTTGTCGGTAGGGTGGTAACTAGCTCCCACCCGAACAGACTCGAGCCGGGAATCGAACCCAGGACCTCCAACTTTTATAAAGACAGCGCACGCACTGCGCCACGGTGGTCGTCAAAATAAAAAGCAGCCAAAAAGCTAAAACATATACCACGATATGATAGACGAAATGTCTTATGCTATGTATACTATAAATAGTTCATCTATAAATAACAAATATACTAGGTAGATTTGTTTTGCTCGGTTTTGAATGGGACTGGATATAAAGTTATATATGATCGAAGGATATTATTGCATGGATTGATGGGAAGTCGTTGTCGTAAATCCGTTTTGATCCATCGTATCATTTTATGACATTTGGCATATAATTCAAGTTGCTTATCTTTTAAAACATTAGGGATTGTATATTATCGTACTACATAAAACATTATTTTCCGCTCATTACTAAAATTATAGATATAGAATCTATAATTTTCTTTCTATAATTTTTTAATCTATAGTTTTTTATTGTAAAGTAGTAATTATTTTTCCACTCAGAATTAAATTTGAATTTGAACCGATTCGTTACTAACTCTCATTCATGGAAAATAAATAATGTTTTCAAAGTAATGAGATTCTATAAAGATAATTATTATTTTAATACAACATGATCCTTGCTATCGCAATATGGAAGGTCCTTTTAAAATGTTGCTACAATTTGCAATCATATACTAATGCGACGTTCGCACGTCAGTAATATGTCAAATGAATCTTTTTAATGGACTATTCTTAATTTATTTAGAACACTTGCATTAGGAAAGCTACAAAAGGATTGGATTTGGTAGCAATATTACTCGGTTAAATAAAAACCGATGCAGGTATGGTATTTAAGTCAAAAACGAGGAGTTCCATCTCGGGCCGTTCTTTTTGGGGCTCCTTTAAAAGAATGCCGCGATAAGCGAGTTATTTTCGCATCAAGGAATTCGCGGCAAAAAGGCGTGAAAACGAAAATAAACACAAAAGGTTCGCTGGATGTGAATTTGTGAGCGTTCGGCTAAAACAGAATTCTTGGCGGTGCCTCCGTGTGCGGCGACGTCGCCGGCCGGATTTATTGTAACGAGAGCGGATGCCGCTGGTGTGCTGGCGTTCGCAGAAACCCTTCCGCGGCTCTTGGAAGAATGCGCGGCGCGGCGATGGCGCGGCGGACGCGGGGCGCTGGCAGCTGCCTAGGATTCCCGATCACACTTCTGATGTGAAACATCTATTGACGCGTCTGGCATGTATAATCGACCCGTATGCCGTCACGGAAAATGGCATAACGCTCACCTGTGCCGTCAAGCCCATCCACGAAAATTATCAAAGTTCCACATCTGATTCGTAATAGCAAACACTTTTAAAGTAATCTAACTATATTGTTGTTATTTTAAGTTTTTGTTGTCTTCTATGAGTAAAGGGATTTAATACGGATTCGAGGCACAGACAAATTATCTTGGTGAAATTTATGCGTGCACAGTTGACAGTAAATCCTAAATAAACTAGTTTGCATCAAATTAATAAAGTTGTACCCATGGTGATTTGGTTGTATAAAATTTTCCTATCATATAGTTTTCAGTATCAGCTTTAAGTTGGGTAAATTTTTTAGTACCTTCAATAAGATCTAATATCCCGTTTAATTCAATCACAAGTGATATTTATTGAACACAGTAACTCACATTGTGGTAAGCTTATGCCCTCACTCACAGGAGAGAGAGTTTAATACTCCCTCCTGTGAGTGAGAAGTTAACGACGCACCTATCCATATAAATGACTATTTATATATATTTATATAAATGACCCTGAAATGCAAGCGGCTCAAACTCTAAACAGCAGCTCTGCCTCCGTCGACATGTTTGCTACGACCCGGGCAGTCGTACAGAGAAACATGTTTCTCTACGTAAAATAAATATTCTAGTGAATCATCATCATCATCATCATGATCAACCCATTACCGGCTCACTACAGAGCAAAGATCTCCTCTCGATATGAGAAGGCTTTGGCCATAGTACACCACGATTGGCAGACTTCACACGCCTTTGAGAACAGTATGGAGGCTCTCAGGCGTACAGGTTTCCTCACGATGTTTTCCTTCACCGTTGAAGCAGGTAATATTTTAATTGTTTAAAAACGCACATAACTCGAAAAGTTACAGGTGCGTGCCCGGATTCGAACTAAGTAACTAAGTTCTAGTGAATACGTGGCCTGAATCATTTCATCGGCACGAGCTTCTAAATCGATGGTTGCATGATAAATAAAGGGTCCAAAAAGAGCATTTTGTCACATTTTTTGGAGGCGAAAGCAATTCCAGCGGTATGATCGATCTACGCGAGATTTCCAATTTGGGCAGGTCATCGTGTAGGTGCGTCGCTGACTCTGCCTGACACTGACTAATGACGCGAGATTGCAATCTCTCCCCCCGCACCCGCTTTCTACCCCCCTACTCCTCGACACTCGACGTTCCATTGTTTTCAATTACCAACATGACACTCAAGCTTTGGCTACTAAAATTGATCGCACACTGCCGCAATACCATCTGAGGGGTATTTTCATTTTCAGTACCCAATTACAACTGCCTTGCAGCATCATTACGACCAACTTTTAATTCATTTGTATAAGCGGATTGCAGTTACTCGCACCGATAGAAAAACGACTGTAATTTTGAAAAACTTTACGAAATATTGTTAAAATAATTGACCCCAGTTAAGTGCTTATGATGTATAGATAAAAATAGTGCCAGGAACAATCGTTTGAACGTGTTCTCCGAGGCACGAAATGGAAAGGTCAAATTCCGTGAGTCAAAGTCGGTCACCGTTGTTCATTCAGCGCCTGCGACTGATTTGTGCATGTCATCGTTTGTTACCAGCCTGATGAAGATTATGAGCATTCAGTGAAAAATGCAGCATAATCATCATCTCGATATTAACGTCCCACAGCTGGGTACAAATTCCCTCTCTAAAAATAGCACGGGTTTAAAGAGGATGGACGCATCACGATTACGTCACGGTGTCGCGGAGACACGGGAGTGGACACCGCCAATTACTTAACACCGAGCGGGTAATGAGAAACTGTGATAGCCTATTGGTAAGGACGTCCGCATCCTAATCAGAGGTCGGGGGTTAGAACCCGGGCACGCACCTCTAACTATTCGGAGTTATGTGCGTTTTTAAGCAATTAAAATATCACTTCCTTCAACGGTGAAGCAAAACATTGTGAGGAAACCTGCACGCCTGAGAGTTCTCCATAATGTTTTCAAAGGTATGTGAAGTCTGCCAATCCGCACATGGCCAGCGTGGTGGACTATGGCCAAACCATTCTCATACTGAGAGTAGACCCGTGCTCTGTAGTGAGCCGATAATGGATTGATCACGATGATGATTATAAGCATTTTTTAACCACGAGGTATTGCCCAACTGTGTATGAATACCTCGGGAATTAAGATGTGGTGATAAATGCACCACGAGCGGACCGATGTGCTACGAACCTTAGCCGCGGGTCTGTTTATGGTCCTATCGATATCTTTACTACGATCGTCCATTTACGATTTCCCCTCATTTGCATATGTTTCATGTTTCATCTCTCGCTCGGGTTACGGGGGTACGAGGGATCGCCGGTATTGTTTTAGTCGACTGCGTGTCGGTACGGCGGACACGGGGCGTTACCATCACGTGTATACGTACGGCATATATAAGTAGGCTTATCTAACTCCTTGGTACATATTCTATATGTAGGTACGTTAAGGATTTCAGAAACCAATAGTTCGTTACTGAAATATTACATGTTACGCAGATCGGAAACTGTCGAGAATTTCTAATTGAATTTTTTATTTCACTGTGTTTTGATTAATTATATAGGGAAACGTTAAATTGGGAATGGTTGCCAAAATAAAGAAGGATATTATTATAATTATTGATAAATCAAACCTATTTCATTATTACAGCACTGCTTACGAAACTGTTCAAATTTTTGACTCTATATTTATATACAAACTCACGCCCGCAGTGAATAATAATCAATCTTATCCAATAACATTCTATCAAATAATGAATTCTAATAATGATCAAGGATTAAGGTGGCTAAAGGAGGTATATGGAGAGGAGGTCTTATAAAGATCAGCTTTCCTTTGTGTACCTCACATATAAATATTTGTTACCAGAACTATCTGGTAAAAAATATTTATTGAAATTGTAAATATAAATTGAAATTTAAGTTAGCAGTGCTATCTTATATCCTTTTTGACAGGAAAGAGTAGCAAAATAAAAGCGCTACTAAATTTAATCTATAATGCTATGTTGGATTAGATTTATTAATCATTTCTGATTAATAAATCTAATCCTTTTAATTCTGACTGAAAAATTATGTTCAAAGTTTGCCTCAAGATGTGTACGGGAGGTTCATCAGGCTGAGACAAGAAGAGTATCTTACCTTATTTAATATATGAGATTATCATAGGTACAGCGTCCTTGATGGATTTAATTCGCTACTGTGATACTACGAAGCACATTATTCCCTACACTACACTTGTAAGCAGTATTATATACACACACAATATACCTAAATAGATAAAGATGTAGGTCTATAAATGGATATTCACCTTTTGTAGAAAGGTTTGAAGGCAGCCGAACCTTCGCTGTGGTGTTGATTGGGCTGATGGTTGTTCGCGTGGTGAGGGTTGTGGTAGGGGTCCCGCTGGGGAGACTGTTGGTGCCGCGGGAAGCAGTAGCCCGAACCCCCACCGCTGCCGAGCGGGTTGGCCACGCTTGGCACCTTCATGTTGGGCGGGGTTTGGGGCGGAGTGTCGGTCTGGACGTCGGGGAACGCGGCTGGATGCACGCATGGATGCTGGTTGCCATATTGCCCAGCAAAGCCACCGTATCTTCCATAGGAGCCGCTGGCGGGACTCGCCGCAGCCGTCGCGGGCAAAGCGAAGCCATTCGAACTCCCATCAGACACGGAACGCTCCGGTCCCGGCCCGTAACCGTGCTGGGGCCACGGCTGGGCCGCGGGCGGGGGAGTTTTACATGCCGCGGTGTCCGCTAGAGACCAAATCTTCGGTTTCGACGCTGGTATAGGCACGCCGCAGTCCGAGGTTCCGCGCTTCGACTCCTCCTTTATTCCATACCCCAGCAGCTGGCTGTGCATGCCCTGGAGAAGCTCGTCCCCCTTCCTTTCCTCATCTGTAAAGATAATCGTATTCCAGTCACAATCCAGGCTCATACAACACGCGGCCAAACAACAACAGTGTAGACGACGAGTGGGAAATTTTGAGGATTTTACGATCATCGTTAAAGCAGAAAGATTGTAGGCGACTTATAATTAATATTAAGTTTAAGTTTTTTCTAGAATGACTTTTGCATTTTGCTTTTTTCTTTTTCCATAAGTAAAAATACGTTTACTAAAATTTTGATAGTATTAATTTAATAGTTGCAGGTACTAATTCTAAAAGATAATTAAAGATTATGATTATGATATTAGAGGTTTTCTATATTTATTTCAACAAATCAATTGGACTAAACTATCAATCTGTCAGTTTTAATATTTATTGTTTCTACAATAAATATTAAAACCTCCACGTAGTGGTAGGTCTACAGGTTCTGCACTCTGGGCCCTGATTGTATGACAATGAAATTGAAACAAGGAGAATGCACCTTAAAATGTGATTTAATCTTTAACTAGCACGATTTCATTCATAACGAATTATTGACCCGATACTGCTACGAACTTTCAGCTTATGTCGAGAAGGATTCTCAAGATTTCCCACCTTAACTTAGCACTATAGGATAATAAAACAAGATGACACTCGCACAGCCGTAACGCCAATAAAAAGGAGCTTATAGTGAGCTTACTCCTCAAACACCGACACGCAATACCGCGCCAGCTCTGACCGTTTCACAGCGGCCGTAAGTTTTCGCTCGTAAGATGCGGTATCAGCGCTACCCTTCGGGAAAGTCGTGTGAAAATACGTTCGACGCGCATTGACCCATTCGTTAAGTGGTTATCCGATTAGCGAAGTGAAAATACCACTTTGGGGCGCCTCCCCCGCCGCGGGCGACGCGATCCCTCTCTAGGTGCGAGTATTTAAGCCGGGCATTTATTTCGCATTTCCCGACTCCCCCGTGGCTGCGCCGCGCTCGTCTCGCCGGAATGCGAGACCCACACAATTAATGGTCAACCTCGCCCGACTCCTTTCTATTTGCCTTGCTCGCCCGTAGTTGAGGAAAGATATAGTCTACTTCGTACGTCGGCGCGTCCTGTTACAGTGGCCTTGGTACACGATTTGTATTTTTGTATTTTGCTTTGTTCATTTTCGAGTATCGAACGTCAGAGTAAACTGCAACTTTTCGACTTTGTTTGAAAGCTTACTTACTATCTCTGTTAAATAAAATCAGTAGTACAGATTAATCTAGAACAAGTAACATATGTTCCAATTTACTAGAACATGACAGTTTACAGAATTGATTACAGAAATCTTATATTAAGGGTCAGTCTTTATAGTCTTAAAGTTTTCCATATCAAATTCAAATTCAAATTTAAAATAATCTTTATTTAAATAGTCCTTAAAAAGGCACTTTTGACGCGTCAATAATTTACACAGTAGTTATTTCATGGTGATAACTATATTCGTAAACTTAAAACTAAAGCTATGAGGGTTCCAAACGCGCCCCGGTCTAAGAAGAAGCCCACAACAAACTTAGCCGGGGTCTTTTTTTTTCGTTATCACCATCTCACATAATGAATAAAATTAATAATAAACTATAGTACCTATGGATGATATCATATGACATTATATAAAATCAGTAAATGTGGATATAACAGTCATACTAGATAGTATATTAAGCACGCCTTCTTTTCGATAAGATCTTCAAAAACAATACACGCGACACTAATAAGATCCGGGCTTCTCGCAGATACATTTTAATCCATGTCCCTGAATCAGTACATTTCTTACGTACAAGCAATTTGTAATATTTTCTATATTAATTTTCTACTTCCGATTACTTTTGTAAAAAAAATTGTCACATTATTCGTCAAAAAATGTCTTACGCGATCACAGCGCCTACCAACGTTACGAGAAATGCCTACTACGAAGGGCCGATGTAATTTTACGAATTTTTATAACTGCAATGAAATTAAGCCCACCACTGATCCTCGATTTGGAAAAAATGGGTGTTATTGTGCAATTTCACACAAAATGTTTATTCAGCAAAATTTTATAAGGCTTTAAGCATTATCATAATACCATTTTCCGCTTTTAAGTGGCTTTGGGCGCGAAGGGTCTGCGTAATGAGATACAGAGGAGCGCCCGCTCCACTTTATACACTTCATTCCGTACAATGCTGACTGCTCCTAGCTTTTATTATACGATTCACGGCTCGCGGGCACTACACAACTAGTTACGGCTTCTATACAACTAGTTACGGCTTTTATACAACTAGTTACGGCTTTATATACAACTAGCTTACATCAGCTCGACATCGAGCAGAGTTTATCCCCCGTGGTTCAATCGCGAATTTTCGGTTTTTTCGGTCGCGTATCACGTGCTAACTGTAAATGCGAAAGTACAAGGGAACAGGGCACTCTGAAGATCACCGATGAAGTAGACAGAAAAACAGGCTGACTCCATGAAAAGCCACCGTCAGGGAGAAGTGGAGAGCCGCTGCTTGTCTACCAAGACTTAACCGAGGAATCAGTGCTGGATCGGGATGTGACGTCAGAAACCTAAAGAAAGTTTTTATTGTAAATTTTTAAAAGGTTGGGCGATCTGTTTGTTGTGCATTTAGTCAACACAAAAGAATTGAAATATCGTCCTCGTTTTCATGGGATGTCTATTCTTCATTGCTACTTCTTGCCCTCTTAACATATTCATCTTTAACAATCTTTATACATATCTAATCTACGCAAATTGATTGATAAACAATTAATAGAAATAACGCCAGAAGTGATTATTTTACCTAATCTAAACTTATTACCCACGGTTGTTTCATTACCTCGCGCCATTTCTTCGGTTTATTTCTTAAGCTTATTATATTCCCCAATAATTCAGTTAACAAATTCGAAAAGATTTTTCAAATCCGATTTCTTTATCCGATTAGCGTATTATAATACAATATTCGGTTTCTACATTGACACGTCTACAAGGCTGACTTCAATGTAAAGTGTACACCGCCGTACCCCTCGGTCGAGAAGCGGCGTTTAAGAGGGGTTATCCGCCTGCCCTTCACTGGGGCTGAATGGGGACTCCACTGATACTCGGCGCGAAGATATTTATCCGGCAAATTGTTTTAATTTTCATTGTATTAATCTAATAAAGGCCCGCAACGGGAGATAAGCGGGCGCTGGATGATTCCGTAATGTATTTATGCTACGCAATACGTTCAACGTGTTCATTACGTTAATTTCTGTACAAATTGTTTCGGTTAGTTTGTTTGCTTTGATAACGGTTTGGCACAATGCCTGCTAATATAATTACACATATAGATATAGATGCATGGCTGTTATTGTGGTTTTCGATTAATGCAAAAGGTTATTAGAAATGGCTGAGCTACTATTCTGTATAATGAATCTCACAATGGCATTTTTTTTTTTAATATTAGTTAGCCCTTGACGGCAATCTTTCCTGATGGTAAGTGATGGATGGCAGCAGGCTAACCTGTTAGGGGGTATGGTAAGCCCATAGTCCTAATTGTTTTCTACGCGACATTGTGCCGGAACGCTAAATCGCTTGGCGACACGTCTTTGTCGGTAGGATGGTAACTCGCCATGGCCGAAGCCTCTTACTATACCAGACTCGAGTCGGGAATCGCACCCAGGACCTCCAACTGTATAATGAAACAACGCACGCCCTGCGCCACGGAGGTCGTCAAAATTACTTAAAATACCAAACGCTTGTTTTTTTTATTACATTACAAAAGTTACTCGTACAATGATATCATACTTTTAAAAAGTTTCCATCCAAAATCTCTGCTAGGGACAAATAAAAAGTTGTTAGCTACTTTTTGCACAATCTATGCTCGGGGGATTTCGGTCGCACTTAAAAGCTTTTGAATTTGGATCTGGGATACATTGCACCCGGCCAGTTGGCGGCCATCAAACGCGCATCAACCCGCCGTCCCCAGATATGCAAAAGAGCATCCCGCGGCCGGCGCGGCAGTCGCAAGCTCGGCGTCGAGTGGTTTTCCCCTTTAGTCACTGCTGGGGGCGAGGGACATAAATAAAAAAAAATCTGCAAAATGCGAACTTCGACGCTGAGGGTTGCGTACATTTTAGGTATATTAGACTTGACGATTTGGCGAATTTAGTGCCACAAATTTTGATTGTAATTATTTGCCTTCGGCTGCTTCTTTGGAATTTTGTCTTTAGGTTTTGCTATCTTCGTTCTAAACTACTCTGTCTTTCTCGCTTGTACTACTGCGAATCCTAAAGTTCTTTGGGCATATAACAAGGCCTCTTTTTTATTTGACATTTCAAGTTGGAGGTCCTGGGTTCGATTCCCGGCTCGAGTCTGGTCTGGTAGCAGGCTTCGGCCGTGGCTAGTTACCACCCTACCGACAAAGACGTGTCGCCAAGCGATTTTAGCGTTCCGGCACGATGTCGCGTAGAAACCAATTAGGAGCGTGGGATTACCATACTTCTAACAGGTTAGCCCGCTACCATACTAGACTACATCATCACTTACCACCAGGTGAGATAGCCGTCAAGGGCTAACTTGTAGTGTATAAAAAATAAAGGAAGACTGGTACTATCGAACATCTCGTAGTACAAGGCCGAGCGAGAGCACACGTCCACGTGGTCGCTCTACTAAGTGGACGGATTCAATCCGTTCCGCTACAGATTTATCGGTCTCCGAGTGCTCCCATGATGCCACCAACAAAAATCGCTGGAAAGAGATCGTAAGAACTGCTGTGAAGGCCAAATCTTAACCACGACCACTCTGCCAAGAGTGAACGAATAAGAATACTACTAGTGAAGTATCACGAACGCTGCAATACTACTTTACTACGAATGTTTAATAGCTTTAATATCCTGTAAATACCAAGACATATAGATAGTTATATTCCAATTTTTATTGTCAAAAAGCTTAATAAACTTGATATTGGAAACATAGATGTTGCTAACTACAGAGCACGGGTCTCCTCTTGATATGAGAAGGATGTGGCCATAGACCACCACACTTTCCATGTGCGGATTGGCAGACTTCACATGCCGTTGAGAACTCTCAGGCATGCAGGTTTCCTCACGATGTTTTCCTTCAGCGTTGAAGCAAGTAATATTTTAATTGCCAAAAACGCACATTACTCCGAAAGTTAGAGATCCGTGGCTGGGAGAGCAACTCCGACCTCTGATTATAAGGCAGACGTTTATGACGTCACGGACGCCACTAGGCTATCACAGCTGACATAGCATGTGCCGCGACCTATGAAATTGCCAAATCACTTATTAATAAACTTGATATTGGAAACATAGATGATGCTAACTACAGCGCACTCCTCTTGATATGACAAGGGTATGGCCATAGTCCACCACGCTGGCCATGTGCGGATCGGCAGACTTCACACGCCATTGACAACTCTCTGGCATGCAGGTTTCGTTTACCGGTAAACCAAGTAATATTTTAATAGCCAAAATCGCACATAACTCTGAAAAATTAGGAGGTATTAACCACTAGGCTATCACAGCTGACATAGAATGTACCGCGACCTATGAGATTGTCAAATCACTTATTAATAAACTTGATATTGGAAACATAGAAGATGCTCACTACAGAGCACGGGTCTCCTCTCGATATGACAAGGGTATGGCCATAGTCCACCACGCTGGCCATGTGCGGATTGGCAGACTTCACACGCCTTTGACAACTCTCAGGCATGCAGGTTTCGTTCACCGGTGAACTAAGTAATATTTTAATAGCCAAAATCGCACATAACTCTGAAAAATTAGGAGGTACTAACCACTAGGCTATCACAGCTGGCATAGAATGTACGTTGTTTGATTCTATGCGTGCGATATGAGTATCGGGACCCTAAAAGTCGTGTCAGAGTAGGACTGATCCCCCGCCATGCTCTCAACTGCACTACAGGCGACGTTGCAATTTATTGCTCCTCGAGCAGCGGCAAGCGACACTCGGTCGCCTGTTTGTCTGTACGCACTCGATTTCCATTAAGGCTGCCCGGATTAATATTTTTGTTTGCAGAGTGCGTGCGCGCGACAAAAATTAACATTTATTGGACGGGGTCGGAGCTAGCGGCTGGCCATAGGGTGCATTCGGTTCGAGATCACACAGGAATGAAACGCGAGTTTTTATTGCAAGCGTGCAATTAATTACCGCAACACCGATGCACTTGCAATGAAAATAATAAATAAATACCACTACCAGTTAAAATATTTACGACATTGACTTGTTGTAAATAATTCCGTAGATTTAACGCAATAATTTGCTTACCTGAAATAATGGACCTTCTGTTGAACAGGTTTTAAGCAGTGTGTGATTAACCATATGTCGATGTTCCTTGTATTAAAGTTTGTATATTTACAACTACAAAAACTATTACAGCTTCGTATAGCGAGCCGCTAGAGGATAAGCGCGTTACGGTCTGTGAATGCATGGTCACTTACCACTAGATGAAACTGTAGTTAATAGCTAATTTGTAGTCAAATAAAAAGTTCCACAATCAACTGGCTAAGTGATTGGTTAAGCAGCGCACTTAAAAGTCAATAGCTTAGTGGTTAATACTTCCACCTATCTTGCGGGGGGACCAAATTCGACCTCCAACTATACGTTTTATCTTTTGCCTTAATAATTTAATTTCACTTACTGTTAAAAGTGAATAATATCGTGTGGAAACTTACATAACGATGCAATCAAACGTTCTTGTGACAAAACTAAACGGCATATACAATCTTTCGTAACCTCATATGACATTGTTTCGTTACTTATACTGAAAAAGAGGTTTTTTTTGTATATATGTTTTGTTAATAGTGTTAGATTGCCCTAAAATTTGTATTGTATGGGGGGGGGGGGGCTACAAAACAAATTTGCGTCATTTACCAAAGTTTAAAAGTAGTCCTTGCAACAATAATTTAATCAACGTTCAGGGTGGGCGGTGATGTCCTGCCCTGTACACTGACTGCAACACTGTTTATTGGTAGGGTCGCTCGCTTTTATTCATGAGTGGCTTAGAGCGGAGCGGAGCCACACTTTGTTTGTTTACAAACGCCGGGCGAGGTTGCGCGTGTGAAAGCTTTTATTATCTTCATATTTGCGAGTTACGACTTAAAATGAAATATTATGTGTCAGGGACATTGACGTTTCGCTTAAGCCCGCAGAGCCCCCGCAGACTATCTAACTAGCGTGAACATTTTAAACCCAATTCAGAATGTATGGAAGCTGCTACACACTTTGCAAGAGCGCTTAACCCATTGTAAGCTTCATTCAGACTAAAATGTTCCACGTTAGGATAAATGGCTTGTGGACATTAACCTCGCGGACTAATCTAAAATATTAATATTTGGAATCTATATTTCATTGAATTGATCGATATTTTACTTAATGAAAATAATCTTTTTTGTTTTCCATTCAAGAAATCTGACTCAACTATAGGTTTAATTTGTTTGGTAGTAACAACACAGATAACGCGAAAGATGAAAAATTAAAAAAGACACTTATCCAGGTGAAAGGTAATTGATAGGTGTTTAACTCTGACGCAACCGCCTTCATATTAAGTTATGCGTTAAATAATAAGAATCCAAAGGCTGGCAGCTGGTTTTGCCAAATTAATTTCTTGGCCGTAAAAAAGTAATAAATTCATATATATTTTTAATATAATTTATTTGTGAAACTTACATGCCAATTTGATTATGAAATCATGAAATATGAAAAAATAATTTGTGAACCCCAACTTAACCTCTTCACGGCTCGGACGTTTGTTAGTTCTGGTCACTAACGTCCGCCTACGACATAAATAACGAGTAACTATTGTTTATACTCTGACACGACATACGAGTAAATGTCGGCCGACCAAATCGATCCTATACCATACCATACTTAAAATATCAGCATTAGCAATTAAATCGATAGGTGCCAAAACTTTTATATATATTTTTTAGTAATTTTATAAACTGTTATTTTTTTTTCATAGTAAATTTAATAGTTATTCTTATTTATAAAATGAAAATATAAAACCCCTGTAGGTCATGCAATATCGATATTGAAAAAGTTTAGAATTCGTACTCGATATAAATGACAGAGGGACTTAAAAAATGTGTTGAATAAGTAAGGCAGTGTGCGGGGGCCCTTATTTGATCGGCTTAGAATGATCTATGAGTGGTCGCGGATAGTTAAAAGAATTGTCACGGTACTGTTTGGTTAGGCGTTAACTCGGTTAAGTCTGTGAGAGCGGCGGTAATGTTGCAGGATTAAGATTATCCTTTATGATGTGTATTCGGGAATTACGAGCGTCGCACAATGTTTATTCTATTTGTTTATTAGCATAATGTGCACAAAATTGTTAGCCATTGGAGTTTTCAATCAAGATATTCTCAATGCCAGCGATATAATAAATAGGATATAATATAGACAATAGATGGATGGATGGATGGATGGATGGATGGATGGATGGATGGATGGTGGTGGGCAATATACGGGTGATAGCTTTAAGTATCTAGCCTGTGAATACATGACATATTGGTAGTTATATATATACCTTTGAGATTGTGCAAGCATTTATTAATAAACTTGATATTGGAAACATAGAACGTCATCATTATCATAATCAACTCATTATTTTGTATACTTTTAGTTAAGTTCCTTCGCAAGACTTCTCCGTCTCAATCTGCATGCTGTAGCCTCGTATAAGTGGAATTATATGTTGACCTAGCACCTAAGGCCTAAATTATGTACAAAAATATTATGTATAATTCTGTTGGTGGTTCTAATAAAATAAATAAATACAGAGCACGGGTCTGAAATCGCTATGAGATGGGTTCGGCCATAGTGCACCACGCTGGCCATGTGCGGATTGGCAGACTTCACTCGCCTTTGAGAACATTATGTAGAACTCTCAGGCGTGCAGGTTTCCTCACGATGTTTTCCTTCACCGTTGAAGCAAGTTACATGTTGACGTTTGGAAATTTATCACAAATGTATGATCGTGTCTGTGAACTTAAACTATCTATCATATATGAGAGAAGTGCACTCTGCAATGGGGTATTAAAAGGTTGCCATGGATGTCGTATAATGATGGATGTCAATTTTGTTGGGGTTATGGGTTTGCTTCATTGTATTTATGTTTCCATTACTAAGCCATTGTAGGAACGGATCCTTGCTAAGGGGTCTCGGTTTCGTATCTTAGAAAGACCTACGAGTTTGTTTATATATATATACGTGTAAATTTCTATCTAGAAATGGCGATTCGATAAATTTGTTAGACGAGTATTTAGAGTGATAAGCAGCCTACCCTTTTGGGGGACCGGATTCTATCCCAACCTTTTTTTTTCCATCATCATCCCGAACTTTTTTGAGTTAGGTGCGTAATATCTCTAGCTTTAATAGTGAAGGGAAACACCATGAATAATACTGATACATTATTTCATATGTTCTCAAACGCGTGTTTCTCAAACTTTTAGGCATATGTACCAATCCACAATTGACCAGCGTTGTAGACTGCGACCACAACCATTTTCATGGTGAAAAGCGTCCAGTGTCACGGGCTGGGCATGGGAAGATAAAGAAGTAGGAAGGCATAACGTTAAAAGCAAGGCTATTTTCGTTCGTACACCTCGTTGTTATGACTGTCGCGCACATGTCAATTTAAAAGACGGCTGTCAGCTGCAGAGTCGAAAGAGTAATTTGACAATGATTATAATTAAAGAAATTTCCCTCCAGTCACGTGTTATTTTCGGGCTAAAGTGGAAGCATGCGGATTTTTTATGAGCTTAAGTGTTTCGCTTGAAGCGGTGATAGCCTTGTGGTTAGGGCCTCAGCCTGTTAATCAGAGGTCGGCGGTTCGAATCCGGGCACGCACCTCTAACTTTTCAAAGTTATGTGCGTTTCTAAGCGATTAAAATATCACTTGCTTCAACGGTGAAGAAAAACATCGTGAGGAAACCTGCCCGTCTGAGAGTTGTCCATAATGTTCTCAAAGGCTTGTGAAGTCTGCCAATCCGCACATGGCCCGCGTGGTGGACTAAGGCCAAACCCTTCTCATATTGAGAGGAGACCCGTGCTCTGTAGTGAGCCGGTAATGGGTTGATGATGATGATGATGATGAAGTGTTTCGCAAATCAGTGGATTGCGATATGTATAAGTGCCCTTGTCGGTAAAAAGGTGGGTGAAGGATTTTAGGAATCAAAATTCAGCAAAGACTGACTGATAGAAGAATGGTGTGAGGCATACATCGATCTCGGTATCAGTGGTATGTAGACCGACATTTTTTTTCGGACTGTCTATAAGCTGTGCTAACCCTTTTGGTTGCCACAGCGTAACTGGGCTGTGTGTAGACCGATGCTTAATTGGCAAAGCTCTGAGGCTGCGATTGCCAGAGAGATGTGGGTTCAAATCCACCCATGTAAGAACACCATTTATACAACATTTCATATCATACATTTGATATACCTTTTCTCCAAGTAACTCAACTAGTGAGTGGTTTTTAAACCGCGTGCGGAGGAGTTAGGTGGTTCTTAGTTTATCCTTTTATAGAATAAACCATTTTATTTTTAAATATAAGGCAGGCTGCGCTGAGTTATATAAATATGGTTTTATTAGGCTTACTAGCACTGACTGACCTGTAAAATGTAAAACGCTTTAATCTATATTACCGTTAATTAAACCTACCAGCTTAACATCGGTTTCAATTTATTATGTTAATTGTGATATTACGGCGTGCCAGTCATTGTAAAATACTTTGATAATTATGTTATTCAAGGTATATAATATGTTCCAACTGTGAAACACAAATCTCTAAACTTTATTGTCAATACGAAAAGTAGATCATGATTTTCATTTGTGTTGTTTTGGAAATGCATAACACTATCATAGGTTTAATTTAAAGATTACATGGATAATTGTAATATCCAAAAGCTGGCAGCTGGTTTGGCCAAATTAATTTCTTGGCCGTAAAAAGGGGCAATGCTGCCAGAATTTTGGCAATAATGCCTCGCTGCTTAAGATTTCATTTTGTTTATTTGCAGTCTTTTAAACTTACATGCCAGTTCGAATGTGAAATTATTAAAAAGATGGATGGATGAGAATGAAATTTATAGCTCTATTATAACACTTTTTAGTTTAGAAATTTGTATGGATATAGTATAAACAAGAGTCATCACTTATGTTTGAAGAATAAACAATGGGGGGGAGATGGTTTATGTGTTTGTTTCTTTTAATTATGTTATAATTGTTTAAGCTTTGGAACATGCGTACTCATCATTTATTAATATGTCGGGTTATAAATTTGAATTATTTAAAAAATTTAAATACCATTAGCACCTTTAAAATGTCACAGCGTGACCAAACTCTGTGTAAGTATGTTGGCGCTATGCCATAGTTCGTAAGACCCTGGGTAAGTATACCTACAATCAAATGTAGGATTATTAGACGAATCAAGACTAAGAAACCCCTTTAAACGATCGCAAGGGAGTGAATTGTTGGAACTTCCTATTAACTGTTACTTTGTTCTATTAACGTTTGACGACCTCAGTGGCGCAGCGTGCGCGCTATCAGATTAAAAAGTTGGAGGTCCTGGGTTCGATTCCCGGCTCGAGTCTGGTCTGGTGGGCGGCTTCAGCCGTGACTAGTTACCACCCTGCTCACAAAGACGTGCCGCCAAGCGATTTAGCGTTCCGGCGCGATGTCGCGTAGAAATCGATAGGAGTATGGGTTTTACCATACCCCTTCCAAGTTAGCCCGTTACCATCTTAGACTGCATCATCACTTACCATCAGGTGAGATTGCCGTCAAGGGCTAACTTGTAGTGGATAAAAAAAAAAAAATTTGACCTATGACATTCATAAAACGAAAAGATAACTGACTGACTGAATTACTAATCTATCATGCAATCTGCGAACTAATCGGAATAAATTCATAAACAGATAGCTGTTAAAACCTAGGCGTCCGTATAAGGATTTCTGCATTTCATAAGCAGACAAAATAGATGTAATAGACGTCAAAGTGAGTGAAGCCGCGGGAAAAAAGCTTACTTCATATGTATTCCAACACACACACAAACATTATAAGTCACTAAATTTTTCAAAGAACAGCCTTCATCATCATCATCGTCATGTTCAACCCATTATCGGCTCACTACAGAGCACGGGTCTCCTCTCAATATGAGAAGGGTTTGGCCATAGTCCACCACGCTGGCCATGTGCGGATTGGCGAACTTCACACGCCTTTGAGAACATTATGGAGAACTCTCAGGCGTGCAGGTTTCCTCACGATGTTTTTCTTCACCGTTGAAGCAAGTGATATTTTAATTGCTTAAAAACGCACATAACTCCGCAAAGTTAGAGGTGCGTGCCAGGATTTGAACCGCCGACCTCTAATTAGAAGGCTGACGCCCTAACCACTGGGCTATCACCGCTTCTAGAACAGCCTTACATCAATTTTATTGCAATTTATAACAACTAGTACCTAGCGTGTATTATTTATTTTATTACACGATTTTAATTCGTAAACTATTTGTGTCCAAGCTTCAAGTCAATTTATAGCTGTTATGAATTGAATGTATACGCCGTTAGAGATAATAAATAAGAGAAACAAGTTTATATACATGGCCCTTTTATTAGAAACTCCTTAACAATATGTTAAACAGTGGCAACCGACCATTAGTCCATTGAAATGTTACATTTTTTAGGCCTTACCTTGCGTTTTTTAGAGGACGCAATTTTATTTTTTTGATGTGTTGGGGGGGTCAGTGTAAAGCTAAAACCAAGTTTGTGGGGTCGCCACCCTTGTCCCACGGCCGCCATCTTGAAAATAGGGGTTGAAATGGTTTTTACGGAATATCTCTTAAACTATTTTTCTGATAAAAAAAATTTATTAACATTTTTTGTTGCTAATTAAATTCTCTACAACTTTGGTCCAGTAACTTTTTGTCGTAGAACTATAAATAAAAAAGTTATAGGTGAAAATGTTCAGAAATTCGAAAAAAAAAATTATATTTTTCGATATAACTTTTTTTTTTATCATTTTACGAAAAAATGATCTCAGACCATTTTTGTTGATCGTTTTTTAAGGAACAACTTTTATTAGCAACACTTTTTCATTAAGTCAATAGCTAAGGTTTTACAGCGCTCCGAAGTGAGTACTATTTTTCAGTACTCTTAACTATACATATATCCGTTATTTTTTTTTTTTTTTAATTTTGTTATTATAATTTTTTTAATTATGAATAATTAATTATTGACTCTTTTCCACTCTATTACAGAATTTTACAATTATTGATTTTTAAAATAATTTTAAATTTGCGCTAATTTATTGTTAAAATGTTACATTGTTAAAATGTAAGAAGTTAAAAGCATAATATTTTTTATTCTACTACAATTTAGCTGTAATCTCCGCTTGTGATAAGTGATCAGATAAGTGATGACAGCCTAACATTTTAGAGCTGTAAGGAATCATCATCATGATCAGCCCTTTGCGGCTTACTACAGAGCACGGGTCTCCTCTTACTATGAGAAGGGTTTGGTTATGATACACCGATCTGGCCCATGTGCGGATTGGCAGACTTCACACGCTTTTGAGAACATTAGGGATAACTCATCATGCCGGTTTCCTCACGAGGTTTTACTTCATTATTTAAAACCCACATAACTCTGTAAAATTAGAGGTGCATGCCCTAGATCGAACCCCGACCTTTGATTAGAAGGTGGAAGTGCTAACCACTAGGCTATCACACCTTTTCTGTAAGGGGCATGGCAGTTATATTGTACCCATTACTGTTATGTATTTGTCCCTAGGGTCGGAACTATAATAGTCACAGCCAAAGCGTCTCGCTGAGTAAATAACGTCCATCTATTAATTTTCCAAATTTTGCTAAATTTTATGAAACTTTACATTATAACAATATTACATACTACGTATGTACTGATTGTACGTAAAATCAGAGCGCTGTAAAACCTTAGCTATTGACTTAATGAAAAAATGTTGCTAATAAAAGTTATTCCTTAAAAAACGATCAACAAAAATGGTCTGAGATCATTTTTTCGTAAAATGATAAAAAAAAAAGTTATATCGAAAAATATAAATTTTTTTTTCGAATTTCTGAACATTTTCACCTATAACTTTTTTATTTATAGTTCTACGACAAAAAGTTACTGGACCAAAGTTGTAGAGAATTTAATTTGCAACAAAAAATGTTAATAAATTTTTTTTATCAAAAAAATAGTTTAAGAGATATTCCGTAAAAACCATTTCAACCCCTATTTTCAAGATGGCGGCCGTGGGACAAGGGTGGCGACCCCACAAACTTGGTTTTAGCTTAACACTGACCCCCCCTACACATCAAAAAAATAAAATTGCGTCCTCTAAAAAACGCAACCCCAAATGTAACTTTTCAATGGACTACATGTCTTACGAGGTTTACAGCCCCTCGTTGTTTAATTACGAGCGAGATTCATACGTGAATTAATTGTACATTAATACCCAGCTGGACAAATATTGTTTGGTTTTCATTGCTTCTTGTCTACTCGAGATCTGATAACTTTCCCTGTTTTGATATTATATTGAACTGCCGGATGCTTGACTTAGTCCTAGCTAATGCCCAGGATACTTTTGGATTTACCAGGGGAAAAGTACTCTAAGTCCCGTCTCAAGGTTGAAGTCTATCGCCTTGCTACGTTATAAAGACATCCGGTGTGCGGTTATGGCTTAAAAAGGTAACAGACAAACTGACTTATTTTCGAATTTGGTTATGTAGAATAATACCTAGTGTTTTCGTTGGTCTAACTTTTCGGAGTTATGTGCGTTTTTAAAAAATTAAAATATCACTTGCTTCAACGGTGAAGGAAAACATCGCGAGGAAACCTGCACGCCTTAGAGTTCTCCATAATGTTCTCTAAGGCGTGTGAAGTCTGCCAATCCGCATATGGCCAGCGTGGTGGACTATGGCCAAACCCTTCTCATATTGAGAGGAGACCCGTGCTCTGTAGTGAGCCGGTAATGGGTGAGCCGGTAATGGGGGATGGGGTGTTCATTCATGATGATGATGTTGGTTTACCCGCTTAGACGTAGATATTATAACGCAGTCATCAGCATGGAAAGAAGACCAAATTGAAAATATTCTTGATTAGCTTATTAATTTTGGGCGTTAAACGTAACGCGCACTTCGTACACGCACAAAAGCACTGCCTACCCTTAACTTTGTATATCTAATTAATTGATTTCCTGATTAATGCTTGCCCTGGCCGACACTGCGCACGCCGCTAGTCTTATTGTTAGGGACGTTTCGTAACCCCGGGGCGGCTGCGAGGGCCCTTCGGCGCAACAACAGTGGCCTTCATTAAACCGGCGCGCGGCGGCTACTGGCCGTGACGCCCCTGGCGCCCAGCCTCCCCACAAACACTCGCCAACAAACAACAATGCCTCCTCATAACGCATGTCCTCGACAACCGAAACTGAAACCGAGTGCGCCGCGGGCCCCCACGTCTGCATTTTAGTGCTCCAGCTTCCTCTCCTAATGACGAACATGCGTGCGGCGTGCGGCGGGCCGCGTGCGGCTGAGACGCTTGACGAATTTAGCGCTAATCCGTCAGAATTAGCTATTTTCTTTTCAAGAGGTTTTCACACGTGAAAATATTTTTATGGTCACGTGGTCTTCCAACTTTTCGATCAGCCAGCACATGGTCTGAGTTCGGTATGTCTTCGTGGCAATGAAAAAACACACGCAATGTACTCGTACGAGAGCAAAGAAACACTACTGTTTTTTATTTGATTTTAATTGGCCCTCGAGTTTTGTATAAGGGCGTTAATCATCATCACTTAAGTAGATATTATTTTAATACTGCTTGTGTATTTTTGTGCAAAATTAAGAATTAACTTTAATGCAGACAAAAAAGACTGCTTTATAATAATTAACTGTTATTTGAATTTTGTGACGGTTGTTTACCTGATAAGTTACAAATGATACTAGCTACTGCACGAGACTTGGTCTTTACGAAATACGGTCATTGTTTACGCCTAATTGCTCTATTGTGATTGCCAAATTTTAACTAAACTATTCCCAATTCCGAAAATCTATCCCAAATTTTGATATATTAACTACCTAATTGAGAAAGAGATTTATTTATTATTCAGCTCAAGTCTGAAAGCCTACCTACGTGAATAAAAAATAAGTAATTACCTACCTAGTGTTGGAGCCAGGGCGTCTCGACGCCTACCCGTGTTCGTACGTGTCAAACCGCGCGCGACATCCAATCGTTACACATTATAAAACCTTCTAAGCCGTTACTTACGCTCCGGATCCTCGTAAAAGACGCCCGACAAATCCTTTGGCAAGAACACGAAATGGAACAGGTCGTCACACTCTGTAAGGCAGCATCTACACAGATACGACGCAAGCTACGCGCGTGGATCTGTGTGACAGGTGGGCGACAGAATATTGACTACACGGTAGTTGATATCTTCATATTACTGCACTTATGGATGACAAAAAAACCAATTAAATTTCATACTCTTAAATGACGACAGGACTGTGTACCGATGGATCCAATCTGAATGGGATGCGGAAAATTTCCAGTTGCTTGTGTGAAAAGCTTTCAGCTCCAGCGCAAAATGCGAACATCTGAAAATGTACAAAAGACACTGCCGGCCGAGCACAGCCCGGCGTCGTCGCCGGTGGTCCTGGAATTAGCTCCGTGGGCCTGCGAGACTCTGTCTACGGAAAAAGCGCTATATGAAATGTGAGCGAGCGCCGCCCACTTTACTACAAATAGGAAATCCGGGAGCGAGGAGCGGTTACGCACAGTTACACGCCTGAGACCACCCCCCCGTTCCCGCCGCCGTCACACGCCTTCCGTCCCTCCGCCGCCCGCACCCTCCCCCGCGGCCTCTCAGAACCCGCACTCCCTCCGGCCCTCGACCGGGTTATGCCAATTCACTTGACGATTTATGCACCGACAAAATTAAACCAACTTCCAAGCGTTCAGCTAGCTCTGTATCTACGAACAGAACACAACTAAATACTTTACAATGATATGAGTCAGTAGCACACGAGAATTCGCAGTGGCATCGGAACAAACGTAACAACATGAGCAGTTCGCATAGCTACAAGGGTCACAAGGGTCACAGTACAGAGGTGCGCGCAATGGTGAAGCAACCAAACAATGTCAACACCCGGAAGTCAATCCGCCGCCGGTTCCGCACTGGGCCGAGCGGCAGGTCGGTGCATTAGTAGGCAGGATTGACTATCGGATGTTGGGTAAGACGGAACTCAACGAACCTTTGTTTGGTTTCATTTTATCGTCGTCCTTCTCCTCGTCGGACAGCATGGTGTCCTCATCGTCGTCCGTCTTGTTCTTGGGCTCCCAAGTCATCTTGTTCTCCTTTTTGAGGCGCCGGCGCGCGTTCGCGAACCACGTGGACACCTGCGTCAGCGTCATCTTGGTGATGATGGCCAGCATTATCTTCTCACCCTTGGTAGGGTAAGGATTCTTTTTATGCTCGTTGAGCCACGCCTTCAGCGTCGCGGTGGACTCTCGCGTCGCGTTCTTCCGCCTGGCGGCTAGATCGTACCCGGCTCCGTATCTGTTGACAAACAGAACTTTATCCATATACCTACGGGAGAGCGCGCTTCTGGCCCAAAACATTCGCAAACGCAACTGTGGCTATATAAGAATCGAGTCGCAAGTTTCCATATTGATGTACGTGGTTACCATTAGCTTACGTAGTCAACATTGGTTTTGAGAGAGACCGTCATATTTTTGCGCCGGGAAAAGCAATCAATCGAAAACACCGAAGCCAACAAACAACCCTTTCTAAATTTAACAAACATTTAGCTACCGCGGAAAATACGAGCGTTCCAATTCAATAAAACGCCCCGATTGGAAACAGGCGTTTTATTCGAGGCGATAGATAACCGGCGGTGGAGAGTGAGCGCGCATCGGGAGCCGTTCGGAAGGCGCACGGCCCCATTTGCATCCGCATTCTAAGCGTAATTGTGGCGAAACCGCTCCCCTAGGCAGAGCTTACCTGAGTTCGATTTTCTCGGCGACATGACAAAGGCGCGGCCTGAAGGGCCCAATAAATAGGTTCCGCGTGAAAATAGTTAAAAAATGGTCCCCGGTTGAGTTGTACCGTGTACACGCGCCAATTGCTACCCAGTGTTTAGTAGCACAGGGTTTAGTATCGGGTGGCGGCGACGCCACGTCGGACGTGATGCGAATGAAATTTGCGACGGTGAAACCATTTGTTGGTGCGGTGTTGTGACGCTTTGATTTAGTATTGGTATTACAATAAAATGAATAAAGTAGTCTGCACATACGTACAGAATTCCGTCTTGCTATAAATATAAAACAATATTATTTTATTAAGTTTTGCCTACGGTACAGCGTTCCTACTGTATAACTGGATTTATGTTACGAAAGAAAAATAGTATCGATTTCTATGGTATTAATTGGTTTGTTTAAACACGTTACTGAATTTTCTGTGGATTAGTCTGGATAATGGCTAGGGCAAGAATTCAAATAGTTAACTAGAAATGGGCACCTATCGAGAAAATTAAGTCATGGCTTAATTAAAAATCTATTATAGTAAATTCATGAGAACACACGCAGCACTTAAAAGAGGAATTCTGTGATAATTAAATGTATGTAACATGTTCAGGAACACTACCTATAGTTATATTTGGAACTACGGAACGAGAGGAGGCTCACACCGAATTCTTTCTTCTACCTTCCGATGGTAGATTTTGAGTAGGAAGACTTTATTAATTGTTATAAGACTTACCCAATAAGATCTAATCTATCTTATAATGCTTAACAATTTTAGCATTAGGTAGATACTTTATTATTGTAAAGTATATTAAAAAAATATGTTGTAAATACTAACAAAACGATTTTCATTATAAAATATATTTTTTTACTTGATTTTTTACCAAATGAAAATAATGAATTAACAATGTTGTTTGTAAGTGAAAAAAAAATACTTTTTAACAAAGGCCTGTTTGAAATCATCGAATGTTGAATTTAAGGTTTCTAGCATGTCACGAAAAACGAGCTTTGGGGTTCTTGATGCGCAGAGTGCGAATTTTTTTTATACAAATTAATTAAGAATAAGAGTTATTAGCATATATTTATAAAAGGAAAGCCGACTTATTGATTGATTTATCGAAAAAATATGTATTAATAAAAAAATATCGGGCTAAATTTGGCATGTAATAAATGTGTAGGCAACTAGGATTTTTTAGGGAAAAAATCGTCGCTAAAGGGACAAGTAGAGGTTTGAAACATCGTATTAAGATATATAACTTTTAAAATTAAAAAATACAAGACTGAGCCACTTAAAAAAGGGCAAAACTCTAGCCTAGCTAATCGAATGTACTTTTGCAAGTAATTGTAAAATTTGGTGGTCGGTCGGCCAGCGGTGTGTTTACGTGATACGACCTCTACCAAGACAAATTCAAATTCAAAATAATCTTTATTCAAATAGTCCTTTAAAAGGCGCTTTTGACGCGTCAATAATTTACGTATTAGTGATTTGAAGGTGATAACTAGATTCGTAAACTTAAAACTAAAGCTATGAGGGTTCCAAACGCGCCCCGGTCTAAGAAGAAGCCCACAACAAACTTAGCCAGGTAAATTTTATTTTTGTTATCACCATCTCACATGCCACTTAAAATTATATTAAGAGCTATCTTATTAGAGCAATATTTCACACCCATGCTTGTTTATCATTTATGTAATCCTTTACACTATAGTAGGACTTTTCTGCAAACTTACGTTTTATATAAACTTTGAACTTATTGAGAGGCATCCCAGAAATTTCATTTGGCAATTTGTTATAAAATTGTATACTTTAAATTACCTTTAAATGAATTTCTGACTACGTAATGACAGGTACGAGATAGTTAGTGTCTTTGGTGTTTCATTGGTACCACCTATCAGCGATAAAACCCGCAAGTGGTAGTTCGTCGTAATCCCACCAGAGGGCGTTCCCCGGCGCTGTGCGCGTGGGCGAAGGGGCGTAAGCGCCCGACGCGCGCATTGCTTGCGACGCCATTTTGCCGGTGCATCGACACTGACGTGGGAAATCGAACGATCGAATTTCAAAAAATAACGATATTTATTAAAAATGGCGACCTGACTGTGCAGCTCGCTCAGTTAGTTCGCGATACTTGGCTCCTTACCCACTTGTCTATTATACCTAATTATATTTTTATCAATCGGTTTTTCTTCGAGCCCTAGGGCTCAAAGTTTCTTCTGGCAGAGCTTCTCTCCAAAGCTCGCCAAACAGCTGGGTTACGCTGTCGCAACCAATAGGGTTAGCACAGCTAATAATCAGTTCAAAAAATAAAGAAGTTTTTTTAATAAAATAAACTTTTTTTTTCTTAATTTTTAATAAACTTATTTAATAAAGTTTATAACTTCGTTATAAAAATTCAAATTACATCGAAAACTGTAAAAAAAATTGTTACGAATTTATAAACAATATTTTAAGAAAACCCATCGTGAACTTAACGTAAATTATGGTGGTACGGTACCAATGAATTTTTTTTTTTTTTTATCCACTACAACTTAGCCCTTGACGGCAATCTCACCTGATGGTAAGTGATGATGCAGTCTAAGATGGTAGCGGGCTAACCTGGAAGGGGTATGGTAAACCCATACTCCTATCGATTTCTACGCGACATCGTGCCGGAACGCTAAATCGCTTGGCGACACGTCTTTGTCGGTAGGGTGGTAACTAGTCACGGCTGAAGCCTCCCACCAGACCAGACTCGAGCCGGGAATCGAACCCAGGACCTCCAACTTTATAATCTGACAGCGCGCACGCTGCGCCACGGAGGTCGTCAAAAATAATACCAATAGTGGTATTCATCATCATCATCATCATGAACAACCCATTACCGACTCACTACAGAGCACGGGTCTCCTCTCAATATGAGAAGGGTTTGGCCATAGTCCACCACGCTGGCCATGTGCGGATTGGCGGACTTCACACGCCTTTGAGAACAGTATGGAGAACTCTCAGGCGTGCAGGTTTCCTCACGATGTTTTTCCTTCACCGTTGAAGCAAGTGATATTTAATTTGTTTAAAAACGCACATAACTCCGAAAAGTTAGAGGTGCGTGCCAGGATTCGAACCGTCGACCTCTGATTAGGAGGCTGACGCCCTAACCACTAGGCTATCACCGCTTATCATTCATAATACTTAAACAAGTGTGTATTAATACAACTATTGGTAAGAAAATGTGAAACTACGTGAACGCGTATTAAGATATTACGTATACACGTATTAAGTTATTAGATAAAGGCGCACCCACACATAGAGAGCCGCTGAAAACCGACCGCATTAGTTTTACACGAATAAGCTCTTCAGAAGTCTGCGCGGCAAGACAGCGGTTGAGGCGTAAATTGCAGCGCTTAAAGCTGAACGCGCTCCATTCTCTAAATTAGCTCACCAGCACTCCAACCGCTTGAGGGGGTTTGCTAGAGCTGTTCAATTAATTTAAACCAGTCCTCTCTCCACTACGGCGGATGAGAAATTAAATTACTAATTTCGAAATGAACGTAATGTTTTCACGGGTCACCTTCGTTCGGTACAATTCACGAAGTATGTTGTCATTTTATAAAATGTAACGTTTATTTGTTTGTTGTTGAAGCTGTGATAGCCTAGTGGTCAGGACGATAGCCTCCTAATCAGAGGTCGGGGGTTCGAACCATGGCACGCACCTATAACTTTTCGGAGTTATGTGCATTTTTAAGCAATTAAAATATCACTTGCTTTATCGGTGAAGGAAAACATCGTGAGGAAACCTGCACGCCTGAGAGTTCGCCATAATGTTTTCAAAGGCGTGGGAAGTCTGCCAATCCGCACATGGCCAGCGTGGTGGACTATGGCCAAACCCTTCTCATATTGAGGGGAGACCCGTGCTCTGTAGTGAACCGAGAATGGGTTGATCATGATGATGATGATGATTGGTTTGTTTCTTATAATTTTTAAACTCTTAAACGAAGTACTGAATTTAGTTAAAAGAATATGTATCAAGAGATTTAATGTTTTTTTTAATACACTACAAGTTAGTCCTTGATGTCGTCTATCTCACCTGGTGGTAAGTGATGATACAGTCTAGGATGGTAGCGGGCTAACCTGTTAGGAGTACGGTAAACCCACACTCTACGCGACATCATGCCGGAACGCAAAATCACTTGGCGACACGTCTCTGTCGGTAGGGTGGTAACTAGCCACGGCCGAAGCCTCCCACCAGACCAGACTCGAGCCGAGAATCGAACGCAGTACCTTCAACTATATAATGCGACAGCGCACGCACTGCGCCACGGAGGTATATTACAGTAAGTAATTTGGACATATAGTCTAGGAAACAATCTTAAAATAAATTCGTTCGGGCGAAAGGTTTAAGTCATTATTATGTAAGATTCCAGGATCAAAACATGCTAATAAATATTGCGTTACGACTTAGTTAAACCGATCGAAACCGCGGGGAAGAGCTTGTCTAGGATTAACTAAAAACAGGCTGTTGTTTCGCCATCTATCCCTATAAAGTTCGGGACTTAGTAAATACCTACTGACCGAAATTTATTCGAGCTTCGACTAATAGATACAATTTCTCACTGAAAATTATATGAAATGAAATACAAAAATGAAACCAGTTGCTTATGATGGCTTTACAACCACATACCACTTAATAAATCTTTCTTTCTTTTTCCTTGGTTTCTTTTTAGACCACATCTTAAAAGTTCTTTAAACACATAAATAAAAGAAATGAATTAAGAATAAGAAAGATTCTGCTTAAGAATTCAGCGGTGAACTAGAACTAGATGAAAAAAATAAACGCTATCGAATTAAATACTTTATTTTTCAATTTACTTTATGAATTTGCATTTTAAAATTACACTGGTTAAGTATTAAGATATTGTCGCGATAAGTAATCAGATAGTCTCCGTATTACCGGTAATCTTTAGCTTTATACCTTAGCACTTTACTTCGCTTAGTAACTTTTATTTTGGTAAATATTATTACGGGTAGCGAGCAAAACCGGGTAACAGTAAACCGAATCTACTCTATCATGAAATAGTTATACATAAAAGATTTATTTAAAACCCCAGAAGAAGCTGCCAATAAAATAGTAGGTAAGGAAGTCCACCTCCTAATCAGGGGTCGCGGGTTCGATCCCGGACACGCACCTCTAACATTTCGGAGCTATGTGCGTTTTTAAGCAACTAATATATCACTTGCTTCAACGCTGAAGGAAAACCATAAAAAAAAACCAATATTCTATAAGATAGAAAACCTGAGTCCAGCTGTAGAACATTCGTAGTCCGAAAATGATGAAAAAATTAATGAAAATAGTTTTCGGTTAACTGAGTAGCTATTGGAATAGAAGTTCGCAACTTTAACAGTATTATTTTATAATAGATATTTAGCTAAAACTCTCTTGTTCTAATTTTTCTGTATTATACGTCCCTTATGGTTGTTTTATTTTTGACAAAGGTTTCAATATCTTCAAGTGATTGAATTTCATTAAATATTTCAACTGAACTCTGAACCGTTTAAAATTTAAATATTTAAAAAAAAAAAATTAATCCCTAACTTAAAACGCTGCTGGTGGGATGGATGATCTATATTTATTTATTTATTTAAAATAAAACAAAAAAAGACGGAAAATAACAGAAAAATAGTATACAATTTGGCGGCCTAATCGCTATATCGGCCTATGTCTGTAAAAGTTTCGTCAAATTCTGTTCAGCCGTTCCAAATGATTGGGACTGACAGTCTTTCAATCTTATTTTTATGTCATGAGCTGACTAAGTGGTAGTTTTAAATTAAAGATGCACACTTCTATTTCATCTAAAATGAATAAAATTTATATCGATTATAATTTTTCTTTCGTGGGTGTTATCGGTAATTGACCGGAGCGACCTCTCCGATATTACTTGGAGCCTATAACTTCGGAATTAAGAGCGTTATTACTTAAAATTCGCAAATAAAAATGTAAATTTACGGCGCTAAGCTGGAAATGTTGAATTTCTATATGAAATTACATTTTCAACATTATTTTTAATGCTGAAGAGAATATTAAAAAGTAGAGTAGAAGTCATGGCTTCTATTATTTATTAAAATAATTTATTACTTATAATCGACTAAGGGCTAATTAGGTACCCGTTCTGTACCATGGTGAAAGAAAAGAAACAAAAGATAATGAAAGGCTGCGTAATATTGGCATTATTAAGACCGAGGAATAATCACGAAAGACAAAGTCTCAGGTACCTATCCCATTAATTCGAGACGGATTAAATCTTGTGGTAATATTTTTCTTCTCTGCCCCGTCGATGGAGAAGGCTGTACTAACTAATTTATTTGATATGAAGATTTTTTAATAATAATCATTTATTTGCCAGAATGTATGTACAATAGATGTTATTAAGCGATGTCAATTGGTTAAGAGGTCATTACATTCTACTAAATTAATAGTGTGCAAATTTTATATAAATTATTAACATTATGAAAAATATTGAACGTCCACATTGTTTATTACATTGATTATTAACTTGGGGCGTTATTGATCTCTCCCATTTCTAATTTATTTCAATCCTAGTAAAAAATATGTTAGATAACGATCGAAACAGACACACGGACGCCTGGGACGTGTTATATGTATGTAATTTATTAATACGATAATCGTTTGATAGATAACGTGTTTATTTCACTGTGACTGAACTGTCAAATTGATAGAGCTAATAAGATCAACTTCTTTTGAGATTATAAAAACGGATTTATTTTTTACCTAATTTTCGTGACATTGGAATGAAAAAGATTAAGGGAATGCGATTTTTATTAAAATTAAACTACTTATAATTTTATCCCTCTTGATAAGACTCGCTTTACCAGCTCCAATTAGTGACGTGCGCTGCATACGTGCATAAAAGCAGTGTTTACCCCATGAGCTTATGGGTATATTAAACATACCTATTTGTGGGAAATCTCGAAAATCCAATTTGGACACCTAAAGTGCACTTTATGCAGACTTAGACCCAAAATTTTGAAGGCATTATTTTCTATATCTGCATAGAGTAGTTAAAAACCCTGTGCTCGTGAATGGCTCTAATGGTCCTGGAACCTACTAAGTTTTCTTTTTGCCAAGCAGGATTTGAACCCAGGACATTGTATACCGTAAACAAACATGCTAACAACTAGATAAATACTAGCACACATTTAGTAGTAGCGGTAACCCGCGATTTAGTCACTGTTTTTATTCCTTTTTCTTATTGCAATACGCAGAATGTAATCTATCTTCTCAAGCCAAACTTAATCAAAATCTGTCAAGCTTTCTACGCTAACAGACGCACAGTTACATTCAATTATATATTACTAGTATTATATATTATTAGTAGTTTTGACGACCTCCGTGGCGCAGTGCTTGCGCTGTCACATTATAAAGCTGGTGATCCTGGGTTCGATTCCCGGCTCGAGTCTTTTCTGGTGGGAGGCTTCGGCCGTGGCTAGTTACCACCCTATAAGACGTGTTGCAAACCGATTTAGCGTTCCGGCACGATGTCGTGTACAAACCAAATAGGAGCGTGGGTTTATTGTACTCCCAATAGGTTGGACTGTTACCATTCTAGACAGCACCACTTACCACCAGGTGAGATAGCCGTCAAGGGCTAACTTGTAGTGGAAAAAAAAACAAATTGTATGCTTTTTTTTTTTTTTAATCCACTACAAGTTAGCCCTTGACGGCAATCTCACCTGATGGTAAGTGATGATGCAGTCTAAGATGGTAGCGGGCTAACCTGTTAAGAGCATGGTAAACCCATACTCCTAATTGGTTTCTACGGGACATCGTGCCGGAACGCTAAATCGCTTGGCGACACGTCTTTGTCAGTAGGGTGGTAACTAGCCACGGCCGAAGCCTCCCACCAGACCACACTCGAACTGGGAATCGAACCCAGGACCTCCAACTTTAAAATGCAACAGCGCACGCGCTGCGCCATGGAGGTCGTCGTCGCTCCTAGTGATTAATTATACAGGATAGCTCAGGCATTTCTAATAACCTTTTGTAGTCGAATCGAAAACCACAATAACATCCACGCGTCTATATCTGTACCGTTACTAGTAGTTAGAACATATATACTATTGAGTAGAAGTTGTATAGAGGTGTTAACTAATAAAATGTTCCCGAACTGTATTTCGGGTAACCGCAAGCGACGCGACGTGGCGTACACAAAACGGCAGTATTAATTGCTAATGACACAGCGTACCGTTTCATCATTGCGCTTGTAGATACGATTGGGAATAATCGATGTAAAGTGTTCGGATGTGTACCTAATTCTAATCCGCGGCGAGCCCCCCCGGGGAGGCATGGCGGGCTGGGGTACGGGCTGTTATATGCGCACTCGTACATAGAAGCGCCGGGGGTGGTAACCAGCAATTCCCCTAGATCGGAAAGCCTCGATACCGTGATTGAATGAGCGCATCTCGATATATCAGACGTGTGCCGCAAACACAGGCATGACGCAATTCAGATCAATTGATTCAACGATACCTTCATTATGTGACCGTATCTAACCTGTATTGGGATTTCGTTTGAATAAAGTTTTGTTCATTATGAATGACGAACGACCGGGGGTTACCAGCCCAGTTCAAAAAAGCTAAACGAAACATCATCATCATCATGATCCCATTAGCAGCTCACTACAGAGCACGAGTCTCCTCTCAATATGAGAAGGGTTTTGGCCATAGTCCACCACGCTGGACATGTGCGGATTGGCACACTTCACACGCCTTTGAGTTCATTATGGAGAACTCTCAGTTGTGCAGGTTTCCTCAGGATGTTTTCCTTGACCGTTGATGAGCAAGTGATGTTTTAATTGTTTACAAGTGCACATAACTCCGAAAAGTTAGAGGTGCGTGCCCGAATTCGAACTGCCGACTTCTGATTAGGAGGCTGACGCCCTAACCACTAGGCTATCACCGTTAAACGAAACATGGCAAATCTTATTTGCAAAAATCAGTACAAACAGTTTATATTATAAAGTATACCTTATAACATAATTATATATAATTATAAATATTATAATTAAAGTTTACCGAGTTAGGTGCGATTTTGTTTGAATTTTATTTTTAATTAAAAAACACCTGCTTTAATGGTTAAAGATAAGTAGACCGTTAGTAGAAGGACACTATGATGAGGAAGGCTAAGTCTCCATAATATCTCTGGAGAAGTTTTCGAGTGGCAATTATCACTTCAAACATCAGGTAACCCTGCTCATAAACAATAAACAGCAAGTATAATTTGCTATATTCCGCCGACAACCGGGAGATTTGTATAATATAACACCACATAAAATCTTCCACTAGAACCTCTACGCAGCGCGAAAAGTAAAGTAAGGAAAGTAGTTTTGACTTTATTTTTCGCGCTTGTGAATTTTGTGTGGTGTTGTATTATACAAATCTCCCGGTTGTCGGCGGAATATAGCAAATTATATTTGCTGTTTATTGTTTAACATGGACTTCCGCAAAGTAACGCCTGCTTCTATTCATTATTTAACCCTGCTCATGTTCATATACATAACAAAAGTTGGAGTGTTGCCTTGATCATCAATTATCTAAAAGTTTTAATTGGAGTGTGCGTGTTTAGTGTGACAGAAAAAAGATCCCCTTTCCCGTTCTCATGTAAAAGCGCACCGAAATCGCGCCGTCTCGTTAACTGCCCTATTTGGTTTATTTAAAAAGTAACAGCCCGAATCCTTGGCTCACAAATAATTCCGTCAGGCGGCCGCGAGCGCTGTAATTTCCTGCGTATTTTGATCCCAATGGTGCGGCACAAGTGGCTCCTCTTTTCTCTAATTTTCGTATGTTTTATTGTGCTGTTTTTCAGTGATACGCAACTCCAAGATACACAGTTTATTTGTTTATTTATTTATATACCTTTATTGCAATCTATAGGACCATCATCATGATCAACCCATTGCCGGCTCACTACAGAGCGCGGGTCTCTCTCAATATGAGAAGGGTTTGGCCATAGTCCACCACGCTGGCCATGTGCGGATTGGCAGACTTCACACGCCTTTGAGAATATTATAAACTCTCAGGCGTGCAGGTTTCCTCACGATGTTTTCCTTCACCGTTGAAGCAAGTGATATTTTAATTGTTTTAAAACGCACATAACTCCGAAAAGTTAGAGGTGCGTGCCCGGATTCGAACCGCCGACCTCTGATTAGGAGGCTGACGCCCTGACCACTGGGCTATCACCGCTTCATATAGGACCATAACATGCATTAAAAAGACAAAACAATCAGCAACTGGCGACCTTATCACTGATAGTGATCTCTTCCAGGTAACCAATTACAGTTTCTTACGTTATTGCGTAAAACTTTTAACCAACTCACATACGCTTAAATCGATCATTGCTAGTTTTGCTTCATTTATGTTTGTACACTTAAATACGAATCCCGAGTCATAGTCAGTATATTCGTAAAAGACAATTATGTATCTAAAGTCACTTCGAATGCACTACTAATAATTAAAAAACTAATTTAGTACTAGGTGCTACTTAAATTCTTGCGTTGCTTTGGAATGATTTGGAGCTCGTACTTGTTGAATTGTTCCAATCATTTTCAAACTTATTGACATATATTTTATCTATACTTCAATTAAAATCTAAACAGATTTAATGCCATCATTAAACATCACGTAGTTGCTGTTGTTTTAATATCAGAATTAAATCCCTCAACGCCTAACGCCTCGTTCACCAGTGGCTTGTTCGAAGTGTCTTTCGGCTGTGTATATCGGTGTCGCTTGTTAAAAATAGCGGGATAATTTTTCATTTCGGCGCTTGGGCGTGGCGGAGCGGGCTGTTCTGTGGAGCCCTCCGCTCTCACCGGCTGAAACCCGACAGCCTCGTGTCGCGTTCGCACGCTTTTCTTGCCGCTACACGTTCCTTTGTTCCGTTTATTCGGCGGTTCAGTTGGTGCACTTCACGTTTTCCACGGCGCCGTTAAGCCCCTCGTGAAGTTTTTTCCGTTGAAATGAATATACAACAATTTTATTTGATTACATTTGCATATGAAAGCCGCGTGCAATTTGTTTGTGTTACGGCGTTTGTGTTGCTGTTCGCATTTCATTCATTTCCATCGCGTATTCATTCGAACAGTTAACTGCCTAGCATGTTGAACTGATTGTGGGAACGTGCTCAACTGTTCGCTATCGTTCCGAGTTTCAATTAATGGAATTATTTCATTTTTATTATGAATCTAATTTACCTACCTACTTGGTGAAGTTAGCATTGCATCCTACTTGAGTTGTGTCAATGCAAATTTACTTTGGTACGTGTTTCTATATGGCCACAATGAGTGTTATTTTAAAATGAAAGTTTTAACTAGAACTATTGAAATAATACTCCTTTATGAAACATTTCTTAAAAAAAAAAATACAAAGTTTATATCCAAATGGTGAGATTACATTTACATACAAAATTTATAATATACTAATTAATTAAGATTAATATGTTAAAAGAAAAGTCCTTACGCTGGGACCTGACAAGAATTTCTAAACTTGTTGAATGTTTTTGTATATAAAAATATAAAAAAAGTAACATTATGTTGGGTTGTAAACAGTTTTAATAAATTTAAGTCTAATTAAAACGTACCTATTGCATGTCATCTCGTGTTCAAGTAACAGCTAACATATCTTTATATTAAGTTTATTGTTTTTTTAACTTACAATAAATACAACCAAAAATCTTTTTCTAGTCTTTTTACCATAAATCTTGAGAAAAGTTTTATTTTTTATAAAATCCAGATAATATGATCGTTCTCTACGCGGGAATGTCACAAACAATTGTAAGTGGCTGGTAGTGATATATCACAGTATATTTCCGTCCCCTCTCGGAGATACACGTCTTTTTTACGCATAAAAACTAACGCTCCTAATTATTTTTAGATTACGAGACTAGAAGAAGTAAAAAAAAGCTGTTTTATTTGACTTCGTTTTCTTTCTCTTTTTTACGTTGATTTATATCTTCCATATTTGTTATTATTAGATAGTAATGAGTATTAAAGCTGCAATCTACAAAGGTGCTTTGTCTTTCTTCTTAATTTATAATATATACGAAGTCACCTAACAAATTATGTAATTTTTTTATTCCTTGCAAATACCTCTGCCCTGCATTGGACGTTCACCGCTTTATATTTTCCAATGTTAAATATTTTCTATTTCACTACTGGTTAACCTTTATCTGCAATGACCCCTGGTGGTAAGTGATGAACCTAAACAGGTCCATCACTTACCACCAGGGGCGAAATCAGTATCGCAGTTATATTAAACCCATGTAGACTGTAGTTTTTAGACTTTTTCAATACTATTAAATTAGTTGAATTTTTCGGAGTCACACATAATTTTATGAACAAAATATGTACCACATTCCAGCACATAAGTTATTAAATTTTATTCTATACGTGTCTGTCGCTAATCGCTCGTGCATACTCTAGCCGTTAAGGTGGTAACTAGCCACACCGGAAGCCTCTCACAAGAGTGGTAAACCGAAATTTTTTAATCTATAAATTGCCCGGAATCGAACCTGAGGCATACCTCTTAACAGACCACTGCGCCTAGATTAATAAATCTCAGATTTTCCAAGGGTTTTTTTACCAAATAACTTACGCAAAAATTTTGATGTAAGAATTTCTAAACAGAAGTAGCTGGGTTTAACAAAAAAATATGGCATAACGTCAGAGTACAGAGTGCAGTATTTTGTCACACTTCAACTGACAGCACCGTTTAAATGTCAGAGCGTGACAAAACACTATAAGGACGTCGTTATGCCACATTTATTTGTAAGATGTTTTATATTTATCACTTCGTATAGTTTTATGAAAATAAGATGTAATTTTATATTCGATAGCGCAGAAACAAGATACCTAGCATAGTAACAGGGTACTGGTATCAATTATTGCAACTATCTTGTTGCAAAATATCTTCTTCAATATATATACATTCATTTGTGACAGATTTCTCACTAATAGACTGTGAGAACTAACAACGTGAACTAATTGTTACTTTGTGGGTATTAACTATTCTTTATTTACTATTCTTTTTATTTGGTGCTTGTACAGAAAATGTAATTTTCTGTAATGCTCGTATTGCATTTCATTTTTTCTTTGTTTTTTTTTATATTTATATATTTTTAATTATCTGTTGGTATTTATTTATTATTATATTATTATATTATTATTATATTATCTATTACTTTTATATATATACATTTACTTTTTTTTTTTGTTCGTGCGCCTACCATTAGTTTTCATAATGTACCAAGGTTGATTGGTGGAGAATGCTTTTAGCATTAAGTTCGCCTTTTTGTACAGTTTTTTTTTGTGCAATAACGACAAAGGGTAAAGGCTAAAAAGTTATGAGTAAAACTTTTATAAATGGCATCGAAGATAACACATTATCAAGTATGGATTCGGGTTCATCATCATCATCAGCAATAAGCTTAATAATATCCCACTTGAGATATGATATAAAGAGACGTGATGCGCAGTTCAATTTGCTACTAACTAGCAGGCGGGATTAAATTTCGTTGACTTTAATAGAAATATAAAAGAAATCCAGACAAGAGATAGGTAGGGAATTAAGTGGTCTACTTAGTATGAGTTTTAGTATTAGTATTGCCATACATATTTCATCATCATCATCACCATGATCTAGTGGTTAGGGCGTCAGTCTCCTAATCAAAGGTCGGCGGTTCGAATCCCGGCACGCACCTCTAACTTTTCGGAGTTATCAACGGTTGTCAACGGTGAAGGAAAACATCGTGAGGAAACCTGCAAGCCTGAGAGTTTTCCATAATGTTTTCAAAGGCGTGTGAAGTCTGCCAATCCGCACATGGCCAGCGTAGTGGACTTTGGCCCAACCCTTCTCATATTGAGAGGAGACCCGTGCTCTGTATTGAGCCGGCAATGGGTTGATCATGATGTGTATAAGCGATCGCGTCTGTGATTGTACCAATATTCAGGCTCCCACTGAAACCCAGCGCAGATGATACTGAGTGGGCTGCTTTTTTTTCTTTTTGCATGGTGTGCAATGAAGTATATTTTCATTGCATTTATTTGGTCACCATTTGTGTATGTATGTATAGTATATATAGTAAGTATGGCGAGTATGTATCGAAAACCTTTTCATTTACCGTTTTGTCGAACCAAGGCTGGTCAGCATGCGCCTGTCTATAGAATATGCTCAATGCTGGATGATCACAGGAATATCTGCGACATCTCCTGCAGTTCTGTGGCCTCCTTTAAAATGCAAGTTAGGCTGTCCATTACTGCATTATAGGTATAAATTGAATTATTTAGATGTAAGGTTAATTTTAAGGTTGCATGCTGTGGTCATGTCTAGAAAGTCACTATCTCGTGTTTGTCCTTTGAAATGTTTTTTGGTGTTTTATCTTTTTAATATAGATTGTAACTAGTTTAATGATCCAATAAAAAATAAATATAAAATAAATAATTATGTAGTTATGCATGCAAAACTGTATGGCTAAATAAAAAAACTTTTTCTGTGCGAGAAAATTCCATAGTTCCGCGGGAAACCGCCAGTCAGTGTATATTCCTGTCTCGTCTTTTTTTCACATAAAAACGAGCGCGGCTAATTATTTTTAGATTACAACGGACCGCCCGCTATATATTAAGTCGAGCGGAGCCGGATTGTCAGCATAACTTTGCTTTGATGTGCCATGATTTGTTTTTATTAGAAGCCGCTTCCACGGTGATTCATTGGTGTATAAATCGCTTAGGCCGCCCCGGAGTCTGCTGCGTTGATGCATCTCCAGAAAAGCGTGCGGTGACACCGTTGCGTTTTGTTATGGATTGGAACCCTCTTAGATTTTTAGTTCTAACTTGGCGGGTGCAGTTATCACCCGTCACTTCACTTTTCAAATCCACAAATATTATATTTTTGTTAGGATGGATGGATGTTTGTTACTCTTTGAAACCTTGCAATCATATAGCTTATACATCAGAAAAACGCAGACTACAATTTATAAAGATGTTGTGTGAAGTTACCAAAATATGACAATAAGTTTCAAGTAGGAAAAAATCTACCATCTGCGTAAGAATTTTAATGTATAATACTTCGGCCATAACTCTTTTGCATAGCCCGTTGTGTAGTAAATACTGAGCGACTATATTTCAGAAACACAAATCGTCATCACACATGCTATCCATAGATTTGTAGACACTGTGTGATTTTTGACTAAAATATCGCCCTTACCCACCCAAAGTAATAGAATAGATTTAGAGATGGGATTTGCCTCCTAAATGCTTATAAATAGTTACGGTATTTGGTATAGTAAATATTTATTTATATTAATTTTTTTTATTTATATTTATCCCATACCCTCTCTTCTTATTCTGCTTGTACTTAGATTGAAATTTAGAATTTGCTAGCTTTCACTCGCGGCTGCGCTCGCATTGAACCCATTAAATAAATACCAGAGATCATTATTACAATAGAAATGAATCATTAGGTTTATTATTATTTTAATTAAGTAATTTCGTACAAATATTTTTTTTTAAATAAAAAGTATTCAATTTTACTTCTAATATCTTCCAAAAATATGTGTACAAAGTTTCATGACTACATTCACATTTATAATATTAGAAAGTCTTAACTTATTTATCTCTCAAATTTAGTTGGGATGATAAACTGTTTTACTTTACAATTGAAAATTCAATAAGTACAACTACATAAGAGAAATGTTGAGACATTTACCACATCGAACGTATTGGAAACTTACAAGTTGGCCTCAAGCGTCAACAAAACAAACGCTTTTCAAAGAAAAGGCATTCAATTATATAGCTAAACGCGAAACCCATGTCGCAACACTTGTCTTCCTCACACGCGTCTATTGTGGAGCGAGACGGAAAGAGTTGAGAGAGCCGGGAGTGGTTAGTTGGTTACAGGGATTTCACCCGGGGCAGACATGTACGGCGCGGCGGCGCAGACGGGCGTTCTCGACACCCGTCTGAACCGAGGGTTCATTTTACTTTAACTTAGTTGGGCATGTCTTATAGTAGTTATAACCAAGTGATACCAACTTGTTCCTTATTAGCCTAAGTTTTATACCTAAGTCTGGGCAGCAGTCTTTGTGACACCAGTAGCCATAACAAATATACTGTTTTATAAACATCAGAATTGGTTCCTAAGTCTGATTTTAAAGATTTAAGAAACATCCAACAAAAAAATTATTTACTTCGACATAACTCTTTGATTATTTTAACACGGTAATCTCACCTGGTGGTAAGTGATGATGCGTCAAGATGGTAACGGTCTAACCTGTTAGGAGTATGGTAAACCCATACACCTAATGGGTTACTACGCGACATCGTGCCGTAACGCTAAACCGCTTTGCGACACGTTCTTGTCAGTAGGGTAACTAGCCACGGCCGAAGCCTCCCATATTTAGTCATTTTATTGGAATGTTTATGTTTTATCAAGTTTTGCTTTCCCCAATATTTAGTCAGACTAGGGCTTAATATAATCGGCCTTGCAGAAAATTTGACTAGGATAGTTGGTTAAACCTATCTTCTATAAGAATTGGCCTTTGCCCGGGTAAAGACATTAAACCGATTTTCCAACACTCGACGGTGGACAACCGAAGTGAATTAACTAATTCCGCCGCTTGCTTGGTTAAATAATGATATCTACCACCACAACCACATGTAGGTATCTCTGTAGTGTGGTGTAGATTTCTAGTTCACCGTAACCCTGAATTTAAGTTAATCTGCCTTATTTATATGGAGTGACGTTTGAACGATAAATTTTTTCTATACACTACAAGTTAGCCCTTGACAGCAATCTCACCTGATGGTAAGTGATGATGCAGTCTAAGATGGTAGCGGGCTAACCTGTTCATCATGATCAACCCATTACCGGCTCACTACAGAGCACGGGTCTCCTCTCAATATGAGAAGGATTTTGGCCATAGTCCACCACGATGGCCATGTGCGGATTGGCAGACTTCACACGCCTTTGAGAACATTATCGAGAACCGTCAGGCGAGCACTGGTTTCCTCACGATGTTTTCCTTCACCGTTGAGGCAAGTGATATTTTAATTTTTAAAAACGCACATAACTCCGAAAGGTTAGAGATGAGTGCCCGGATTCGAACCGACGACCTCTGATTAGTAGGCTGACGCTGTAACCTAGGTTGGTTACAGCGTCAGGTTAAGAGGTAGGTTAACTTTAACTATCTATGTAAAAATAATAAAGCTACTGATTCTTAATCTGGACGCCTATAAATTATCGTCTTTCATTCGCTTGACATCCCAGCTCTTGGAAGGCCATTCAGCATCTCGCTACGACCATAAGGAGCGGAACAAATGATGCAAAAGAACGGCAGAGGCGCCGCGGTTTTACTGGGATATTGCGTTGAATAGCCGATAAAAGTTTGTATAAGACAAAGTCTCGGGAAACCGCTAGTAACATTAAATAGGTACAAAACCCAGTGTCACGTCTGCGGTGTTAACAAGGCCTCCCGAACCGTCAACGGATTGGGGCTATCGCTGTTCGAAGAAAAACTGTGAATTAATCAGCGTTCAGCGCCAAATACGGCCATCCATCTCTGTCACTCTTTGACGAGGGAGTGAGATGAGACTGAGAGTAGCGGAGGCTGCTCTAAACGTACCTACGATCTTATTTACAACGCTAACGAAATCCGGCATGAACCCGACCTTCAGATTGTACTCAGAGCTAGCTTACGTCCCACGTTGGTGACAGACCTAGGATACCTTTTCACGCGATGGACAAACGGTCCCCGCGGGAGTTGACACTTCGTTCGCGTTTGTTGTGAATAAACCTTAAAAAACGCGAATGAAGTTCAAGGCAAATTCTAATTTAAAATATGTTGGTTTGTATTAATAAAAGAAATAAAGGAACTACCCACACCTACATTTTGCGATTCAACGTAAGTAGGTACCTCTTAAACGTACCTTCCAAATTTGACATTGTACTTCATAAATTTTTTTCTTTAGTTTCATTTTAGGTTTACTGTTCTGTAATGAATTTTTATATTAATTTAAAGAATTATTGCATACTATTTAATTAGTTGAATGTTTTGGAGTCTAACACAATTGTAAAACCAAAATATGTACCACATTCCAGCAAATAGTTAAAAAAAAAATTATAATATCGTTCTTACTTACTTAGTTACTTTCTTATATTCAAAAAACCGAATGTGGCAATTGTTAAATTATTGTGTTTACTGAATGTTTCAGCTTTTTGATATGATTAATTTTTCATTTTATTTTTTTGTTTCCTATGATGATAGTTGTACTTTTAAATGCAGGACTTCCCTCAGCACGGTACTAACAGAATACCAGCGTTGTGGGCACTTTAGTCCATCCACAACATTAAGCTGAGTCAGTACCTTTTTATTGGCGACACAGCATCAAAAGTTTAATTTAAAGTGTTAATAATAAGCATTAGATAATAAGTTACTTAATCTGTTTCGATCTCTTACGTGTTGTATATTTGTAATTGTGTTGTTCTGATAAATAAATGTTATCTATTCTATTCTATGAAGCGGTGATAGCCTAGTGGTTAGGGCGTCAGCCTCCTAATCAGAGTTTGGCGGTTCGAATCCCGGCACGCACCTCTAACTTTTCAGAGTTATGTGCGTTTTTAAAAATTTAAAATATCACTTGCTTCAACGGTGAAGGAAAACATCGTGATGAAACCTGCACGCCTGAGTTCTCCGTAATGTTCTCAAAGGCGTGTGAAGTCTACCAATCCGCATATGGCCAGCGTGGTGTACTATGGCCAAACCCTTCTCATATTGAGAGGAGACCCGTGCTCTGTAGTGAGCCGGTAATGGGTTAATCATGATGATGATGATGATGATTCTATTCTATACTATTAATGAAGTTATTCCATTCCATTTTATACTATGCGTGGTAAGGATTATTTCACAGTGCATTGATATTTTACATTACTATAGTTCTCGCTTTAGCTTGCACATTTGATACGAAAACATTATCCCAAGCTGACTGTATTTCGGGATTTCGTTGGTTGTTTTATACGCGAAATCAAAGTTGCGCAGTGTTTAGAGAAAACGGGTGGGTTTAAGAGATTTGACCCGGGGCCAACACGCACGGCAGCGCATGTGCGTGAGTTTCGCACCCGTCCGAACGCGCGTTCGTTTGAAAAGGATTAAGTAGGTAGTGGGTATCAGTTAATTCGAGTTTCGAGTGGCGTGCCAAGGACGCTGCAGCCTCTCGCACAAACTTGAAACATTTGAACCGCCACCACGTACCTTTTTGTGAAATCTAATTTGACACTCCTTAGGAGTACTGCGATTACGAATGCGTTACAATTAAAAGGTCAAATTGAAGTACGAGTAAATACGGTACAGATTTTGACGTTGCAGATTCCAGAAGTATGTAAATAATTAACCAATTAAATAGATTCAAAGAAGTTAAGTTAAATTTAATGATCGACTTAAAAAATGATTTAAATGATGTAGACAGTCTGTAGTAGTTTTATTTTTAAAACTGTATAATTAGAAACTATATGTATATGTGTTTAACATTCAAATTACTATACCTACTGTTTTAATGTAAACCAAATTTGCATTTCAACTAGACATCACAATTTATATTTACACGCAGTATAATATTAATAACTCAGTATTTTGACTAAAAATATCGAAGTGTAAAACTTCTTGTACTTGTGAATGCTGGCTCTTGTAGAGTTGAAATTTAACGTATTTTGCGCGTAGATTAAATAGGATACAATGTCGGACCTGATTTTTTTCGTCGGTGAAAACGGTGTCCCTTAACTTTAATTCGCGGCGTAAATTATGACAGTTGATGCAATAAGATATGTATGTGACGTAGCAATATAGATAAGGAGATGAAGGGAATTAAAGACGGCGGCTGAGACGGTTCTCGTGAATAATCAATGATTGAAGGTTGCTACGTAAACGTTTTTCATCACGTACCGAGAGTCCAGAAACTTGCGGCCCGATTTGCACACTCACATAAACAACACGTACACGCGCACACATAAATGAATATTAATTACACCTAACACTAAAACGCGATTGCCAAAAGCCCTTCGCATAGCGTTGTACGTTGTATAATACCGAGTTAATACGCAAGTATTCGCGGGGTTATTGTGCGGGCTCCAAGAGGCCCTTGGGACTTACCCGTAGGCCGCGAGCGTGGGGTCGTAGGGGTAATAGCCGCCGGAGGGTTGGAGGCCCGCTGAGGTCCACGCCGACATCTCGCCGCTTCCCTCTTTCAAAGCGTACGGATTACTCTGGAATACAAAACATAATTTTTTACATATTTAAATATTATTAATAACTATGCCAGGTGTTTCGTCACCGCAACTTATATCCACCACGAAGTAATCGATGTTGGACATTTGTACATTGCAATGGCAACACAGCTTCATCAGGTACGTCATTCTTGTCCCAAGATGGAGCTAATGCACAATACACCATTTGTAGTTTAAAAATAATAATAGTTTAAAAAACTAAAAAAACACGCTACTGCACGCATGCGTAGTTCGCGCACTAGCTCTGTCTCTCTTACTCGCATGCAAAGGATGCGGAAAGAAATCAATTAATCCTGGTGAATCTAATTAGGGTAATCGGATATTTTGATCGGATTATTGCATTGTCATCGACCTTTGACAGGTGTGCAAAGTTTGAATCAAATCTGATCGTTCAAAGTAGGGCAAAATCGAGCTCAAAGGAGTCGGTTACAAACAAACAAACAAACATACATACATACAGGTGAAGCTAATAAAAGCGTGTTAAAAAGTGACCACAGCTGTCAAACTACTTACATGTCAAGATACTTTAAAGCTCCCGTTGCTATTCGCTAAACGATATTTTATTTAAAAAGTAATTTTTTTTTTTTTAATTTTAATTTTTTTTTAATTATAATATCACTGGCTTCAACGGTGAAGGAAAACATCGTGAGGAAACCTGCACGCCTGAGTTCTCCATAATGTTCTCAAAGGCGTGGGAAGTTTGCCAATCCGCACATGGCCAGCGTGGTGGACTATGGCCAAACCCTTCTCATATTGATAGGAGACCGGTGCTCTGTAGTGAGCCGGCAATGGGTTGATCATGATGATGATGATGATGAAACGATATTAGCTCTAGTAATCCATGGATCTGGTGGAGGATCATCGAGTGCAAGCAGCGGTCCAAGGTACGTACGTGCGTTGTGCTGGTATTGCATATTACAACTATGTAACATCGACGTCAGACCAGGGGTGGGTAATCTGAATTCCCAGTGTAGTTAGGGCCACTAAGTATGGCAAGTTGACTTTGGTACTGTACTTGGAATTATTGCAAGCTGGCCAGTCGATCTGTATTCAAGAAATACCTACTTAGGGGATCGTGCTCAGAACAAAGGTTCTTACACCGAAAATAAAAGATTGTCTAACAACTGAGATTTTCAATTTGTTGTTTAAGTATTATATATTCGATTCCAATAAGAATATTATAGTACCGATACCATAACCATAACCATACAGCGATAAAGTCAAAATGTATAAAATTACTTTGTAAATTTTATAAAGTATCACGGCGAGGCTGCCATGGCTTTACATTAACAAAACTAATAATTTACTTAAACTTTACTGTGTTAAGTGATAAAAGATAGCCTTATTGCTAGTTGCAAAGTGCTTTATATTGGCCTCTGCAAACATTTAGTTGATGGTGACTAACAAAAATTTTTTTTTAATCGTGCTCACAAACTATTTCTTCTGTCTACTTTGTCTATTTACAGTGATCTGCAATTAGTGTATGGATCAGTGCCTAAGTGCAGTTAATATCCTAAGGATTAGAGCTAATTTCGTGGTTCACCACCGTGAATATTATGAGTTCCCTTACAGACTCCGTTTTCCACACCGCATTTAAGAATGAATGGGCACCTTCTTATCAACTTATTCTGCACCATCTTCTAAAATCCAGTGTTGGGTATTGGAACTATTACTATAATTTTTTTGAATACTGGCTATGCATTATAATTTCTGTTCAAACAAAACTAACGACTGAAAGGCGTCACATGACTTGAAAGCTTTCATTTAAAGTCAAAGTTGAAACGTACTCGTTATTCATAAATATACATCGCACATCTCAGGAGTGCTGCACGCGTTCTAGCTGCATCCTTATTGGTTAGCTTGTCTGACAGTTTCTAACCGACAGTTTCTGTTTCTATTCTAACCGACAGACGGCAATCCCTGCTGTCAAAAGTGGGCCTGTCCAGCTGATAGGTTGTTAGCTATAACATATATTGCTAGCGATTACAATAGGCCAACTAATAACGCATTCAAAGTATATCAAACAGTGGACTAATGGGAATAGAATTCAATTAAAATACATGAAAAAGAGCAGTCGCTGATAAAACAGATCTCACAGTTTAACGAGTGGCCCGAGAACGCGTGTCACTCGCCTAAATAGATTGTAATGCTCTCAGTCAATCGGGCCGACAAATACGCCGGCTCATATTTAATTAAAGTTAAACTCAATAAAGGAATAAACTCACGCACAACAATAAACGTCCCAAGAGTACGGCCTGACATATCACTAACGTATTTGCATAATGTATGGAGGGGTTAAACTATTAAGTTCCGCGCACCCTATACGTGATAGTTGTTTAACTGTGAGGGTAAAGCCTACCCTCTTACTAAGTTATTCGCATACATTAGGAGCAACTAAATTAAAAGTGTGAATGATTTGCCCCGGGATCCCTCGCCCCCTTCCTGCTGCTGATAATAAAATGAAAAGCATTAGGATACATATGGAACAGTGTTTGGGACGCGATAACGGTACACAGCTTATTTGTTCCCCTCGGTAAGAAAACGCGTCGGATACATTGTTGCCCGTCTCACCCCACTCCCCTCTACTAACACTTTCTCGCCCATATCAATTCATGTATATGGTTTGTTTGGACTTATAATCCTGGCGTGCCCTGACGACACAGAAAAGCACTTCCTATTGTGACGTAGCATTTGTTAAAAACATGTAATCAAATATTTCTTAGCACTTATATTATTTATAGTTACACTAATATTTTGTATCCAAAGTTTTTTTTTTTAATTTAATTTTAGGTAAATTTCAACCCTTCTAACTCCAATCTCTTAGAATGCCTACCAATAGGTTATTCTTGGAAACGTTCCTAGAACCTCTTGTTATGTTTTCAAACTTGCCATAGACGATCACAGACAGTTTCACATCTACACTTCCATATAATCGCCTATACTACTGAACCAATTTTTAAATGACAGAAATACACTTCAAAGCTACATTTTCATTATTATAGGCTTTATTTTATCCCCTTGCTTTCACATACACGGGAACAACCCGGGAAAATGATTATAGCACGACAAGAGAAAAAGAAAAAAATCCTTAATGAGTTTGAAGCCATTTGAAAACAACCATTTTATTGAGATAATTTTTTTTATGCAACAAAAATATAGTTTAATCGAATGTTAAAGCGAATAAGGTTCTTACGTTATCCCGTTATCCCAAACGTCGCATAAGCAGAGGTTCGGCCTCAGACGTTCCCTTAGTTTTTTCAAGCCCTAGGGCTAAAAATTTCTTCTTCCAAGCTTATTTCCGAAGCTTATTTCCGAAGCTGGCCAAACAGTCCGGTTACGCTGTCAGTGAGTCAGTCAGTCCGAAAAAAAAACAGTACCCAAGAGACAGGATTACCTAGTGTGGGGACCATCGGAAAACTGTATAACTATGTTTTTGGTGAAATAAATATTTTTTTTTTGAAGCGGTGATAGCCTAGTGGTTAGGGCGTCAGCCTTCTAAACAAAGGTCGGCGGTTCGACTCCGGGCACGCACCTCTAACTTTTGGGAGTTATGTGCGTTTTAAAAAAATTAAAATATCACTTGCTTCAACCGTGAAGGAAAACATCGCGAGGAAACCTGCACGCCTGAGAGTTCTCCATAATGTTCTCAAAGGCGTGTGAAGTCTGCCAATTCGCACATGGCCAGCGTGGTGGACTATGGCCAAACCCTTCTCATATTGAGAGGAGACCCGTGCTCTGTAGTGAGCCGGTAATGGGTTGTTCATGATGATTATGATGAAATATATTTTCATTTTTTTCATTGAAGGCCATGGATAACGAAAACAAAGAAAACCAACAATATTATTTTACTGCAATAAAATTACATAAAAGTCGGTTTAATAAAAACACTTGGTTTTTCACGTATAGGTACAATTACCTGCAATCTGTTGCTCATACAACACAGGCGCGTATATCTTTTGATTTCACGTGTTACGTACACGCGATAATGACTGCATTGCTCAGCATGGATTTCAGATAATAGCGTAATGATCGTGCCCGACTCCTGGCGGTCAACGAGGTCTCGTTTGTAGCATTGAGACAAATTGCCTCGACAATTAACTCGACTCGCGGATGGCTTGTGTTAAGGCCGCCACGTGTAGACAATCGGGTTATCGAGAAAAACATGCTAATTACGAGTAATTTCAATATTTTGTTTGTGTACACATGATTTTCTGATAAGTTGTAAACTTTGCCAAGCCTACTTGTACATGATGCTATGAACAATATAAAAATTATTATTAATATATTACCGAAATTGAAAATTGATAGCCTAGTGGTTAGGACGTCAGCCTCCTAATCAGAGGTCGGCGGTTGGAATCCGGGCACGCACCTCTAACTTTTCGGAGTTATGTGTGTTTTTAAATATGTGGTGGTGGACTATGACCAAACCCTTCTCATATTGAGAGGAGACCCGTGCTCTGTAGTGAGCCGGTAATGGGTTGATCATGATGATTACCGAAATACTTCTTAATCATAGGTCGGGGGTACGAACCCGGGCTCGTACTTTAGAGTTTTGTGCGGTTTTAAGCATATATAATTTCATCGCGAGAAAACGAGCAGACTGTTCACCTGATGAGAAGTGACTGTCGCCCATAAAAAAATAAAATATAGCATATGTTACTCGCTGATAATGTAACTTTTCCATTTGTAATGATCTCTGATACTTATTTAATAGCTTCAATGCGAACGAAGCCGCGGGCAAAAGCTAGTACTACATATAGGCGAAGTTGGGTATGTGTTGGTCAATCGATCACGCCGGAAATGCAGAATGAAACTCGGCATTCAGCATACATGTTATAGCCTGGAATAGCCTAGACTGTAATATCAGGCCGTTAATACGTTGTAATAGTAAAATCTTAAATTAAATTGAAGTGAACGTTCGACCAACTGTCATGACAGCTAATGCCGAACCCTAATTAATTCCAATAGACAAATATCTTGCCACAACCGCGTTGGCACAAAACAATACCTAAACTGCCCTTTCGACATTATAAATTCACGTCTTGTTAAACCAATGCCCAAGTTGTAACCGAATGTTCTTATAACAAACATAGACTACAAACATCGATTTCCTAACCGATTGCACGTGATGTCGATGTCTGATTCAGTGATGTACGCACGCTTTGATCGTCGTCCAAAGTAAATTTACTGGCATAGGTGATGTGAAACAAGATCTACGATTTAGATACCCGCTTATTAGGCGAAAAGTTTTATGGAAGAAAATCGACAGATAAATCCGAGTTTTAGCCACGAGGAAATATAGAAATCTAGTATAAATAAAAAGCTGCAAGGGTCAATGTATTTGTGCTTTTATACGCTATGGATATTATAAAACGATAAATACACCTCGACTACAAATAAAAAATTCAAACGAACTAAGAGCTCCTGTTAAAGTGGTGTGTAGTTTACGTGCATAAAAGCAGAGTTCACCCTAGGAGCCCCCGGATAAATGGAAGCATATTTATGAGATTTCTTTAATCAGTACTTACTTATACAGTCCGAAAAGCACTGCCTACTATGATGACTCATAATAAAGAAGATTTGTTTCAGTTTATCATCATCATGATCAACCCATCGCCGGCTTACTGAGAAAAGCACGGGTCTCTTCTCAATATGAGAATGGTTTGACCATAGTCAACCACGCTGGCGATGTGCGGATTGGCAGACTTCACACGCCTTCGAGAACATTACGGAGAACTCTCAGGCGTGCAGGTTTCCTCACGATGTTTTCCTTCACCGTTGAAGCAAACGATATTTTAATTGCTTAAAAACGCACATAACCCCGGAAAGTTAGAGGTGAGTGCCCAGGAACGAACCCGTGACCTCTGATTACAAGGCGGACGTCCTGACCACTAGGCTATCGAGCTTATTTTTTTAGTTCAGTTTAGTCAAATTTACAATTCACGATTTTTTGTGGTCTGTTTACGAGGCTTGTGAATACTCTTCTGATACGGACGAGCCGCCAAGAGATTCAGCGTATCGGTACAATGTGGTAAACCTATCACATAATTAAACAAAAATGTCTAAGAGTTAATCATAACTTAACAGATGAAATTGCTGTAAGGACTTGAAGCTGTTAAGAATTTGAAATTTTCATTCATTTTAAAACTCAAAAGAACATCTCTATCACATGAATAAACAAATATGTCTAAGAGTTAATCATAACTTAACAGATGAAATTGCTGTTAAGGACTTGAAACTGTTAAGAATTTGAAATTTTCATTCATTTCCAAACCCAAAATAACATCTCTATCACATGAATAAACAAAAATGTCTAGGAGTTAATCATAACTTAACATATGAAATTGCTGTTAAGGACTTGAAACTGTTAAGAAATTAAAATTTTCATTCATTTTACAACTCAAAATAACATCTCTATCACATGAATAAACAAAAATGTTGAAGAGTTAATCATAACTTAACAGATGAAATAACTGTTAAGGACTTGAAACTGTTAAGAATTTGAAGTTTTCATTCATTTCGAAACTCAAAATAACATCTCTAACACATGAATAAACAAAAATGTCTAAGAGTTAATCATAACTTAACATATGAAATTGCAGTTAAGGACTTGAAACTGTTAAGAATTTGAGATTTTCATTCACAAGAAGTGTGAATAAAAATCCCATGGAAACCCCATTAAAAGCGTGACCGATTGTGCTGAAAACGCAATCACTAAAGCGGTTTCGGCACGTGCCCCGCCGCCGGGGCGTCCATATCTCACAGTTAGCAAGGCTGTCACGAGCAAGGAAAGACAGTTTTTATCACGGCCCCACAAAAGAGTTGCGAATTTGTCACTAGGCTTATTTGGGGAGTGTTCTCTACAATGATATTAATGATGCAGTTGCCGGAACCGGAGAGTTGTCCATTTCTCTTGATCTGCGCACGGCGCGGCGGCCTTCCCTCGTACGCTTGCTCTATAATCATGTTCGTGTTTTTGTGCGACGAAATATATTAACAAATATAACCACGTATTTAGTATACACGTGCAAGTCTAGCTTGTGGTTGCTTCCACGTCACGATACTAGATGGCGCCACTAGTATACAACTCAATCCTGCATCGCGCTATCAAAGTTTTTATGCACAAGCGCTATAAAAACGACTTTGCAAGATAAAAGGTTGGACCAAGTATTTTTGTGAGACACTAAGAGTATGATGAGAGTATGAAAAAAACCCCCGGCTAAGTTTGTTGTGGGCTTCTTCTTAGACCGGGGCGCGTTTGGAACCCTCATAGCTTTAGTATTAAGTTTACGAATATAGTTATCACAATGAAATAACTACTATGTAATTATTGACGCGTCAAAAGTGCCTTTTTAAGGACTATTTGAATAAAGATTATTTTGAATTTGAATTTGAATTTAAGTTGTATCTCTTTATGTGTTATACGTATGTATATGTGTTGTTTCGATAAATAAAGTTAAGTTGGTTGTGGGCTTCTTCTTAGACCTGAGCGCGATTTGAATTCTCTTAGCTATAGTTTTAAGTAGGCGAGTGTAGTTATCACCATCACTTCACGAATGGAAATAATGAAAATAGGATATATTATATGAATGATTCATAGATGCCTCTAATCTTCTTCATCGTTACACTCTTTGCAGAGCGGTCGTGGTCATATCTTTGAGGCCAGATGTCATACGCCTCACAAGCATTCGCCACTTCCCTCTGCTGGCCGAAAGTCTGGTGCACTCGTGCAAAGGACACCCACAGCAGACTTTATCTGATCGGTCCATCCATGGGTGACCTTCCTCGCCCTCTGGTGCCCTCCACCTTGCTCTGCATGGCAAGAAGCTCTATGGAGTCACTCTTACGCCGGGAGACGTTACCAAAAAGTTTTTAATGCGACTCTGTTTATGATCAACCCATTACCGGCTCAGTACAGAGCACGGGTCTTCTCTCAATATGAGAGACTGATTGCGGATTGGCAGACTTCACACGCCTTTGAGAACGCTCTCAGGCGTGCAGGCTTCCTCACGATGTTTTCCTTCACCGTTGAAGCAAGTGATATTTTAATTGTTTAAAAACGCACATAACTCCGAAAAGTTATCGGTGCCTGGATTCGAACCGCCGACCTCTGAAGAGGAGGCTGACGCCCTAACCACTGGGCTCACCGCTTCGATGCGACTCTGTACTAGCGACGAAAATCGTTGTTTAATGCCGAGTTCTTAGAATATAGAGACGTTGGTATAAAATTAGGATGCCTGAGACGAGATACCTGTTATATGAATAAATACGTTTATATGAATTAAGCTACTTTTGATTTAAATATTTTCTTTTGCATTATATTCTAAAGTAACGTAGCTAATTATCTTGTTCACTATTATTTAGCTGAATCGGTTGTACTTCGTGCAAACACACTTCTTTCCCCGACAGCGAGCAACCCCTGGTGAGTATAAAATATGGCAACCGCCCTCGCCATCATAGGTCACGTGACTCCATTAATGTACGCACTTTGACAATTCGAAATTGCATTATCACGGATCAGCATTTAGGTACAATGGCTTTTTAGAGTTAAGTCACTTGTGGACGTGTTTTGAATTAGAATGACGCGTCCCGCTCTCGAATTGCCTATTCATAGTTTTGTGAATTGATGGACACAAACAGTGGCGATTCTAACTGCAAAATGATCGATTATTGATATTATATATGTTTACTTTAGTTTACCGCGTCCGTATACTAGAAAGCAAAAAAAAGGTTCTTACGGAAAGTTATGTTTAATTTTTGTAATATAGTAGGTATATATACAAAATGACGTTGAGGCAGACCGAGGCGTCGTTGGCGTGATGAACTCGATGCCTATCTGTCGGCTTGGCCCCAAATATCCCTAGACCAAGTCAAATGGAAGGAAGAAAGAGAGGTATTTGGCCAACACTGGGACAGTACAGGTATAATATATGTTTTTGACGCATTATACAGTTGGAGGTCCTGGGTTCGAGTCTGGTGGAAAGCATCGGCCGGGGCTAGTTACCACCCTACCGCTAAAGAAGTTTAAGGCAATCGATGTAGGCTTCCGGCACGATGTTGCTTAGAAACAAATTAGAAGTATGGGTTAACCATAGCCCAAACGGGTTAGCCCGCTACCATTCTAGACATCATCATCACTTACCACCAGGTTAGATTGCCGTCGTAAAAAAACCAAATTAAAGCATTGAATATTATACGGATGTTCCTACATATACATGGAGGTACGTTTTTTTTCGGAGACCGCTCTTAGAAGACGTAGGTATTTTTTTAATTCTTGCAGCAAACACTTAACACAGAAGTCTAATAAAACAGTTCGTGAGCCAACAGAAAGTTAGCAGTCGTAAAACTGTTAACTAGTTAATGCCCAAATCACGTGATTAACTAAATAACAACTTTCTTTAATTAAATACTTCATAGGCGTAAAGCGAAAACTAGGTACTCACCTAAGTTTCTTAGGAAAAATACATTTTATTATGTATGAAATTTTTATTCCAGAAAACTACGCCTCACTTTTTATTCTTGTAGTTTGTTCTACTCCTTACGACCAGACTTTTTATTCTTGTTCTACTCCCGCATTTATAGATACAGTGGCTAGATTTACGGGTCATGTAGAATTGTTAGATACCGTATGTGATAACTACAGTTTTAACTTAAAATTAAAACCTACCTGTAAAAGTTCTGTTTCACACCGACATACCACAAAATCGTAGTGAAAAAAGTTCGTTCAAGAATGGCTTACCGCAAGCAAATAGGTTTCATCATCATCATGATCAACCCATTACCGGCTCACTACAGAGCACGGGTCTCCTCTCAATATGAGAAGGGTTCGGCCATAGTCCATCACGCTGGCCATGTGCGGATTGGCAGACTTCACACGCCTTTGAGAACATTATGGAGAACTCTCAGGAGTGCAGGTTTCCTCACGATGATTTCCTTCACCGTTGAAGCAAGTGATATTTTAATTGTTTAAAAACGCACATAACTCCGAAAAGTTAGAGGTGCGCGTCCGGATTCGAACCGCGGACCTCTGATTAGGAGGCCGACGCCCTAACCACAAGGCTATCACCGCTTCAAAATAGGTTTATGAGGAAGAAAAGTTTCCAAACTTGCTCAGTTTCAAGAAGAAGCCTTCAGCAAATCGAGCCAGTGCCATTTTTTTTTTGTTATCACGAAATCAGATAGTAAATAATCACATATTTATAATTCGCTATGTTAGATCAGTTCACATACAAGCTTATGTATAGTTTATTTTCTTATAAGCGTACGTTTTATAAAAGCTTCGAACTGATCTTTAAAACTTCGAGTAATTTGTTATGAAATAAATTACAATTCCCTTTGAATGAGATACTAATTCTGCGCCGGGCGGAAATTCTGTATCAGCGCGGAACTGAGAAGTTGGCGTTGTATGGCTACGGGAAGTTTGTTCCCCGGTCTTGTTGTCTTTCTGAAGTTATTCTCACAAGTCAACAAATGTTAAATTATACATATTTTTTTATACACTACAAGTTGGCCCTTGACGGCTATATCACCGGGTGGTAAGTGATGCTGCAGTCTAGAATGGTAGCGGACTAACCTGTTTATGTCTTAAATATGCAAGACAAATCGGAGTCTGTTTAAAACGCATTTTTGACGACCTCCATGGCGAGACGCGTGCGCTGCCGCATTATAAAATAGTTCAATTTCTGGCTCGAGTCTGGTCTGGTGGGAGGCTTCGGCCTTGGCTAGTTACCAGCTTACCGACAAAGACGTGTCACCGAGCAATCTAGCGTGCCAAGCGTAGCGTTTAGGAGTATGGGTTTACTATGGTATGCCTCTAACAGTTAGCCTGCTAACATCTTAGCAAGCGAGATTACCGTCAAGGGCTAGCTTGTAGCGTATAAAAAAATATTTACTCAACGCGAACCCCGCCCACATTACGTGTTCGTGAAATCCGTTCGATTTTCCATTCCATATCTTGCCCCGAGGTTAATTATCGAGTCGCTTATATAGTAGTACCTCCACGCCGCGGCGAAATAAAAACGCTAATAACGACGGTGGGTGTAGTTAACACTCGGAATAATAATCCCGCAAACGCCAGCCAACCCGATAACTCACAGTGAAATAATAACGAACGGCGTTTACACAAAACCACGGAAGGCCCGATTCGTTTTAGGAGCTATTAACGATCCCGTAGTCGTTGTAAAAACCGTTACTCCTATTTAACAGTGCGATAAACCTCATTTATTAACCCTTGATGATGTAAAGTGGGAGTGCTGCTACGTGCGAAGGGGTTCCGTGGCTGGATGTGGACCAAAACGACACGAAAACGTCTGTACGTTATTTATGAAGGCACTTTTAATGTAGGTACGTAATAAAAAATAACCCTTTTTTATTTTTTTAATACACTACAAGTTAGCCCTTGACGGCTATCTCACCTGGCGGTAAGTGATGATGCTGTCTAGGATGGTATCGGACTAGCCTGTTAGGAGTATGGTAAACGCACCCTCCTAATTGGTTTCTACGCGACGTCGTGCTGGAACGCTAAATCGCTTGGCGACACATCTTTGTCGGTAGGTTGAAAACTAGCCAAGGCCGAAGCCTCCCACCAGACTAGACTCGAGCCAGGAATCGAACCTAGGACCTCCAACTTTATTATCCTGAGGTCGTCAAAGGTACATAACCCGCATATTAGGTACTTATAGTCTGCTACAACATGTTTCCTGTATCCTATATATTTAACATTGCAGTTTTCATAGTCCTCCAGAAACCAGGGGCTGCGTAACCAGTTGCGCTGCCATTGGTGGCGGTAACTGGGATCTTATTTGGCAACTCACTCTACCACCACTTTAGCTGAAACCGACGGCCTTTCGCCATTGATGCCATTCGCTGTGATATTTTCGGTTCGGTTTTCCTGTTCGGTATGGCTTCACAATGGCGTCTATGTGAGACATCGCGTTAAGACAAAGAGGTAGGCAGCACGAATTTGAAATCTTAAATGATAATTCGTATCGAATCAGTTATCAGGCAATGTCGCACGACTTAAATAAATTAGTATATTTCTACGCTATTCATAATCCAAGTTACATTTCGAGGATGGGTTGTAATCTTAGTGAAGAATTCAGAAAAACACAAAATATTCCAACTACGCAATAGATATTATGAATGACTATACTAAACCATAAACTTATTCTTTATTTAACGATAAAAAAAAATAGGATAATTAGTTAAGACAATGCGGACACAAGCTATTAATTTAAATTTCAATAAAACGTGGCTACTCCACCGGTAGAACGACAAAGGTTTTTTTTAACGTAAAACCATCGTGAGGTCTTATGAATCATCATCACCATCATGATCAACCCATTACCGGCTCACTACAGAGCAGGGGTCTCCTCTCAATATGAGAATGGTTTGGCCATAGTCCACCACGCTGGCCATGTGCGGATCGGCAGACTTCACACGCCTTTGAGAACATTTGGAGAACTCTCGGGCGTGCAGGTTTCCTCACGATGTTTTCCCTCACCGTTGAAGCAAATGGTATTTTAATTGTTTTAAAAACGCACATAACTCCGAAAGTTAGAGGTGCGTGCCCGGATTCGAACCGCCGACCTCTGATTAGGAGGCTGACGCTCTAACCACTAGGCTATCACCGCTTCACATCATTCATTCATTTCATTTCACGTTTAATGAATAGCAGTCATTTAAAAAGTATTTATATTTGCCGTGGCTAATATAAGCCACTAATGGCAAACGAGTTAATATAGCCATCAGTTCGCGCTTCGCTCAATCCACTGCGGAATCCCACAAATCTTGTCCGCCGCGATGCTCCCCAATCTTCTGTAACACTGCACCTAACAACATTTTAATCAATTCTACGCAGCGCTCTCGAGTCAGTGCGTCAGATAGGGCTCATTACGACCCCCAAATAAACATAAACAGTGGCGAGGGGGCGCGTTGGCCCCACTATTAACGCAAACTCTATTATTCACACGCGTCGCTACATCTATAAATAAAACTTAGATGCAAAAATGTGGGGCGCATTAGACCCCGGCGAAATGTGGGGGAAAAATCTCTACACTGCCGCGGATCTTCATTAATCTTTCGGACTGTTAAGTGATGATAAATTGTGAAAAAATATCTAATCATAATAAAATGCACGACAGAACATCTATCCACGTAGGTGTACTACTAACTCCTATGTATTCCTGGTATTCAATCATAAAAAAAAAACCAAATTTAATTTAAATTTTAGCGATTGGGTCGCCATTTTTACAACTGCATTATATAGTTTATATGTTAGTATTTTGTTTCTTGGTAGAAAGAGCTGGCGGAATCAGAGAGGCGATTTCTACCATAACCGAGTAGACAGCATTTCAATATATGCGTATAAGTTTTATATTTATTATATGCCATTTTTTTTTTACTTCGTAATAAAATGAATTGATTTATTTTATTTTGTCTTTCTTTTTTCTGTATTTCTTGTGGCTGCATTTTGTAATGTATGGAACTTATGTTTGTAAGTACACTTTACTCTTTTGGAGATATTTGACAATTTATAATACTGATGTTGATATTTGATTTCGATTCTCCCAAGATACTTATTAGTTTTAATTAGTATGAAATGTGCGTGAAACTAGTTGAGGCACTAGGATAATTATAAATTTCAAAAAAATATAAATACTAAAAAAGGCTTAACTTTTGTAAATTGAAATCTTGGACTTGAATGTTTCAACTTTATTATATCATGTGATTAGTTTTGATTTTTTCTTTTGTAGAACGTTGATCTTTTATATTGTGTTTTTTTAATTATTATTATTATCATTACTATATACTTATACTACTATCATTATCATCATTTATCATTACTATTTTTATTATTATTATTATCATACTATATATGTACAGTGACTCAAGCTAATGTTAACATGTTTCTTACTTAGTAACTATTTGTGAACGTCGTGAAAAACATTCACATTAGCTCACAAAGTTAAAAATCATGAAAAAAAATTATTAGCGGTTGGTGTTCCGTAATAAATAAATAAATCATAACAATAAAAAAAATAACAACGATTAAAATAAATAAAATTTACCTGGTCAATAATCATGTATACGAACGTTTTATGAAAACCTGGGTAAATAACCGCATCAACGTTAGCCGAGTAATTTTACAGGATATGGCCTGTAGCCGTAACACCACAGATGAGATACGCATATAAGGCAAAAAAAAAACAGCATTTAAATCTGATAACCAATTGAGTGGCTGATTTAGGCTGTGGCACAGCTAAACAGACAGACAGACGAAGTCATAACCCCCAAAGAACAGCAATAGGTAAAACAAACAGCAACAGAGAAATCAATATAACCATTGATTTACTCAGCGTCCACGGCCAGCCCTACCGCGAGTTAAGGCAAAATCCACCGGTGTCACAAACGCCGTTTATTAGATCGCACCAAAATGATAAGTTATTTGCCGGTCCAAAACCCGCCACCCTCGCAGGCGCCGGGCGCCGCTCCGGCGCTGCTCTTGCCAAATCGGGGCCACTCCATCACCGGGCCTGGCTCCTGCGCCTGTTGTGATACCATTTTCTGCTTCATAAACTGAACATAATTGAGCCTTTGGAGTGCCAAATCTGTACCGAATTGGCCGTTGCTGCATAATGTGTTCCGTAGCCCATCGCACCGCTGCTCTGTCACTTTGATAACTTGGCGCTTGAGAGATAATGCCGAGCCCGTTTCGTCCGTGTGTGCAAGTGCAGTGCACTGTACCATAGTCTATGTACTTATTACCAGATTAAAATGATTTCCAATCAATCATTTCGGTTATTTGGTTGTTTATTTAACATTGGTTGACGCTTGTACGGTGACGATTGACGCTCCTTAAACCCGTCTAAAATTAATCGCTGTATTACACTTTGTCAATTGATCGATTTGATCGGCCTCTTAAGAACTGGGGACAAGGTGTTCTTTTAGTTGGTTGTTTATTTCTATGTATACCTACGCACGGCTTCGGCGCGAACAATAATTTCTTTATTGACTTAGGTCCATACGGAAAATTAATTAGTTCCGTTTAATTAATTCTCAACATCGTAATGATATCTGTTACGCGGAATGATGAAAAACAATTAAAAGTTTTAATCGCAGCCGCTCGTAAATATTCATAAAACAAAGCACAGCTTGTTATTATTAAAAGAAGGTATGCAATTCTGTTTTCTTTTATTTATTTATTTATGTACGTAACTACCACCTTCACCGATGTGGCCGAGAAATCGTGAGGCGTGCTAAGGAATATGAATATCCTAGAAATACTTATACCAAACACTACGTTTATTTTCGTGTATGTAATCTTAATTTAACTAAGATTACATTTGGTTTTTTATTGCACCGGAGTAGTGATTCTAATGCTAACTCATAAGGGAGATTTTATTTAGAAGAAGCCGGTAGTATTATTCATTTAATGTTGTGGTAATTAAACTATATACAACAAGTAGCTATTAGTTAGGCTAGCATAGTATGATCATATAATGTAGAGGGAAGAAAGCAATGCCACCAAAAGAATGTTATAGGTATATGAACGTGGAAGGGCAAAGGAGTAAAAGAAGACTATAAGTTAGCCCTTTACGGCTATCTCACCTGGTGGTAAGATAGCAGTCTAAGATGGCAGCGGGCTAACTTATTAGGGGTATGGTAAACCCATACTCCTAATTGGTCTCTACGCGACATCGTGTCTTAGCGTTTTTGTCGGTAGGGTTTTGGTAACTAGCCAAGGCCGAAGCCTCCCACCAGACGTGTAAAAGTCGACGACGTGTAAAAGAAGACGACTCACAGACGACGACATAGAAGTGAGTGGAAGAAGACTTGTTGTGCCGACGCCACATAATGTTGGATAAGGGCAAGACATAGAAGACAACACAACAATAATTCGTGAAAAACGCCTGCTATAAATCATAAGGCAATACATGTTATACTAACTTAACGTAGGAAAAAAAACCTTCGAAACTATATGACACAAATATTTTTTGTCTGAATCATCATTATCAAGATCAACCCATTGCCGGCTCACTACAGAGCACGGGTCTCCTCTCAATATGAGAATGGTTTGGTCATAGTCCACCACGCTGGCCATGTGCGGATTGGCAGACTTCACACGCCTTTGAAATCATTATGGAGAACTCTCAGGCGTGCAGGTTTCCTCAGATGTTTTCCTTCACCGTTGAAGCAAGTAATATTTTAATTTTTAAAAACGCTCATAACTCCGAAAAGTTAGAGGTGCGTACCCGGATTCGAACCGCCGACCGCTGATTAGGAGGCTGACGCCCTAAACACTAGGCTATCACCGCTTCATGTTCTTCATTCTTTATGTATATTTAATTAAATGTCTTTTTATTCTGATATATTTTGATAGATAAATATTTGTAGTAATCAGAAAAGTTTTCAGTTATATATCTAAAGAAGCCGAGAAGAGTGTACCTATTAGTTAATTATTATAGGTCGGTAGGTACGTCATATTGTGTACGTATTTAAATGTAACATTATTTTTTTAATAATTAAATATAAATGAGATCATTAGATTTTTTCTATGTTGGTAATAAGATCTATTTTCTTAAAAACACACAAATATTGCAATAGCGAAAGTTTATATGTATGTGTTAGGTATGTTTGTTGCTCTTTCACGCCGTAACTACTGAACCAATAACGCATAGGCTACTTTTATCCCGGGAAAAATCATGGTTTCCATCCATTTTGAAATACTGAATTTCCAGTCAAGTTATGTGATAAGCATTTATTTCAACCGTTGCCTATTCTACAGGATAAATCCTTAATCTACACGTTCACAAATTCGCGGGCTAAACTAGTAAACTACAAACAAGTGAGTCACTAAATACATAAGTGGGATAGGTTTAATAGCAAAATGCAATTTATTACGTTACCAGAGTGCGGGTCGAGCGCCCCAAAAAAAATTAAAAAAAAAAACCTCATATTATTCATGCTATAAAATAATAACGATACTCAGCACGACTAGCGAAATCTGAAAGTGAATTGTAGCGAGTGGGAAAAAAAATGACTCTAAGTGGATAAGGAGCGTATACAAGCAAAAGAGTCATTTCATGCCCCACTGTGGCTACGCATCAGCCGCGCCGCGCGAATATCAACTTTATGCGATGGGGATAAGGTGCAGAGCTGCCCGTAAGCCGGCGACGTGGCTAAGCTCAATAACGCTTTCCCCCAAAATAAGCTATAAAATGAGCGGCAACGGGCGCCGGCTCCGTCGGAGCAGTATTCCAATTATTTGTTTGTGGAAGGCACGAGAGTTTTATTTCGCGTTTTATTTAACATTTATTCCGATACGGCAATTTCACGGGCATCAAGGAATCGCTAGATTGGCTCGTGATTTAAACAGAATTGCTCATTTTCCACATGGACAATATGCGATTCGGTAAAATATTATTTTATTACTCGTGATATTGTATTTCGGAATCGGTATGTGGTTTTTTTTAACGAGTCCATTTTATTGCAATCGATATCGGAAATTAAGTTGTTGCCCGCAAGAGTTTTATTCGCCGCCGCTTATCGATATTTCGAATAATCAATTAGACACGCGTTAATAAGCAGCAAGGGAATGCGTTCAATAAAATTTCAATTCAAATAACTTTTTTGTGAGCTTTTAGGTACTTGACAATTATGGAAGTTCGAGAGATCACGATTTGGGTTGGCAAACACATTCCCAATGTTATTAATTGTTTCGCATTTACCGAGATTATAACATGTTTTAAAATCGCTTAAAACATCGTTTTCAAAACCGTTCATAAAATATATCAAAAAAACTTCATCTATCTCCCGACTTCATAATATTAGGTGTATAAGCCAACTTTACTGATTATTTAAGTCGTGACAGGTAGCTAGAATCTTCAAATTCATCAAAAATGTTTTATTTAGTTTACAATTATTCCACTATTGTTAGATCATGGTGATGCCCTACCCCCATTCACTTAAGATTAACAGCAAAGAGATATCTGCACGCTGTAATCTTCAAGAAGTCACAGTGATTTCCAATGGCTTAAAGAACGACTTTGCCAAAAATAAAAAAAATAATTATCAATGAAACGAAAAAAAAGCAACGCAATGTGATGGCGGCGCGATCGATCCGCAGATAATAAAAACGCATTTAAGAAGCGCAGCGTTTCTTGGAAGTCGGTTAACAAATACCGCCTCACCGAATCAATTGTTAATATTGCTATAAACATGCGTTAACATAAATCAAGCGGTAACCACCGCGCTCGATGATCGAACCCCCAATTTTCGGGACACACGTGAGCGATCCGCCGCCCGCCGCCGTAAACAAATAAACAATAAAGCGGAATTAAACAAGTCAATCGCAGACAGAATGTGCGGTCACGGCTACGGCCGACGAGGCGAGCGCCCGTAATTCAATGATCGTAAATGCAATGATATCAATTAGACGAGCCGACTGCGCGGTGATTAGCGGGCGCGGGCCTCGCGCGATCTATTATTGAGCCCCGATTGATTCCGGCGCCGCCTTCGCCTCGGCGCAAATCCGCCAAACCTCAGCCTCCGGAGACCTTCCGCCACCGCAGATTACGAGCGCGCGCCGCGACCGTAATGCCCGTAATCAATCGAAAGCCCAGCCATCCGAATTAATAACCCGACCGAGTAAAAAACTTTCCGGGACACTAACGCGTCATAAGCTAATAGCTTCGGGGGGGCGCAGCTGAACGTATACATTACACATAAAATAAGGGCATTAAAAACCATTTAGACCGATCACTATTGTGAAGGTGAAAGATATAAATAAATTGTATAATTGTATAAATTAATATATTTCGGTGCGAGGCGAGGTGTCAGAGTTAATGGCCGCGGGGCGGGGGGACGGGCGCACAATGCGCCCCCGGGGCGCTTTGTTACCCGGGTACCCTGTCCGTGACATCTGTCCGAAAAGCTACAATAACTCGCAAAAAACGCAGCTCCAATTCACAAACTGTGGACGTGGAGTGACGCGAATGTTTGAAATATACGCGGCCAGCGTCGAGCCGCGCCCGCGTTGCAGGCGAGACGTCTTCGTCGACGGCATTGTTGCGCCTGGCGGGGAATCAATTATACTATTGCCATCCCATTCCTGAATGTATCGGCCGCACTTCGGTGGTCTGTTTCGATTCTGCGACAGGCTTTGGCAATTACGCTGTCACAATATTGTAAGAGACGATAAATGTTATCATTTCGAGGTAGCCGTGAATCGCCAGCTTTCCGATAGTGCGATATGAATTGTGTAGAACAGTTCTATTAGAGTGACGTCTCGTTTTGAGGAGCTTTTGTAATTTTTACTTGCAAATATTTGCTTTTGAAATCGTAATGACATTTATATCCAATACGAACGTATAAAAGAGTGACAATAGCGTAGAGATAAGTGGCTGGACTCGAAATATCCCATCGAGCTCTCGGCGTTTGGTTTAAACGATGCATTTAGATACTGGCAAGTTATTTATGTCCATTCGGTAGCTCATTCAATAGTTGAATTAAGACTGGAGCTAAACGAAACATTTAAATGGAAATAAATAAAGCATTTAGATATAATTAATTAAACGAAGTGTTTAGATAAATAGAGATAATGAAAAGAAGCGATGATAACCTAGTGGTTAGGGCGTCAGCTTCCTAATCAGAGGTCGGCGGTTTGAATCCGGGCACGCACCGCTAACTTTTCGGAGTTATGTGCGTTTTTAAACAATTAAAATATCACTTGCTTCAACGGTGAAGGAAAACATCTTGAGGAAACCTGCACGCCTGAGAGTTCTCCATAACGTTCTCAGTGGCGTGTGAAGTCTGCCAATCCGCACATGGGCAGCGTGGTGGACTATGGCCAAACCCTTCTCATATTGAGAGGAGACCCGTGCTCTGTAGTGAGCCGCTAATGGGTTGATTATGATGATGATGATGAATGAAAAGAAGCACAGAGGTTTCTTTTGATAATAAGATCACAAATATTGCTCAACAGTTCAACAATACAAAAACTGTTGAGCTGTTAAGGTTTTATTTATGGAGTTAATGAAACAAGTGTTCACCGGCCACGTTTACTCAAATTAACCGTTTGAGTAAACATGTGTGCACGGGTGTTCAGCGGGTAGACTGAAGTCCAAAAGGTATCAGGTTCATATGACACAGTTAGAACAACTAATACTCCATTCCATAATGGACAAGCTTAACATTTATTAGAAAAGGAAATAATAATTACAATTGATGCAAAAATAAATTAATATCTTAAAGTAATTTTTATCGGATAACCTACCTGTTCGTAAGTATTCAGATTAACTAGGTTCGTAGGTATATACACGTATTGGAACCCTCATAGCTTTAGTTTTAAGTTAACGAATGTAGTTATCACCATTAAATCACAGCTATGTAAATAATTGACGCGTCAAAAGTGCCTTTTAAAGGACTATTTGAATAAAGATTATTTGAATTTGAATTTATTGTATTGGCTACATACCTCATACCTCAGCCTCATAGTCCAAAGCTCTATATTTGTCTCTACCATTTTAAGTTTGGGTCATTATATGCCACTGATGGTTTTAACTTAACAATAACTCTTGTCTGCGTTGTCCCTAACTTTAGAACCAGTGATGGAAGTCTGTTTCATAAAAAATGCAAACACCTGTTGTGATCCTTAAGGGTATTAATTTTCAACTAAACGTTTTTGCGGACAGCTACAAAATGAAGCTATTTTTTGGCCTATTTCATTTCAACCCGTAAATAGGAAAGTTTCAATACTAATCAATCATGTACATAGTTTATTCAAATAATCCTTTAATTTGCATTTATATTTATAAAATTACCCATTATCTTTTAACTGGCGTCAATAACTTACATAGTAGCTAGTTAATGGTGATAACTATAATACATTCACTAACTAAGAAACTTAGCCGGGCAAGTATTATTTTTGTTATCACCATCACTCACTTAAAACTATTTACAAACAATCATGCATACTCACATTTTATCATTCATACACGATCATTTATGTCTACTAATAAAAGATTTTTTCTACAGGCTTACATTTATTCAAACTTTTAACCCGTCCCAGACATGTAATTTTAAAACGTAGGTACCCACATATAATATTACGGTACTTTGTAATGAGGACATGTTTTAATTTCATTTCTTGACAGTAATCAAGTTGTTAAAACAAACACAGCGAAGGCTGCGTATAATAATCACACATTAGGCGGTAGCATATAATTGCACTTACTGACTTTTTACAATTTAGAAAGTTTAACTTGAACACAAAAGAAGCGTTTTGAATAAGCACAGTCATATAATTAATTTTATTACCATTATATACAACAACATCATGATACCTAGTAATTAAGGTGGATTAAGAATGAAGTAGTAGGTTTTGTACCAACTTTAATGTTGTAATTACATATAAGCCGAACAGTTTTCATGCTAATTTTAATTTGAGTGTAGAAATGTTTATTGTATTTTGTAATGGTGTTAATAAGGTAAGAGGTGCTTAAACAGGGCATCGCTTTGGGGTTCCTCGCGTTAAGAGTACAAAAAATATACGAAAAAAAGAGAACATCTTTGTTTATTCCAACCTTTTGAAGTCGCTAAGGTGAGCGGGCCGTGTGTGACATTAATTAAATATCATATGAAAATAAAACGAAACGGCCTGTTATTTATATCTGTGGATGTCTTCGGCTAACAAGGCAAAGGTGGTCAAAACGCCCATTCCGACCGTTATCTCGGCCGGAAGTGGAGTAACCCTGATCCGGGGTAATTTCGTCGGCGACCCCGAGCACTAGGTGGACAAAAAATGCATCGGTCGATTGACCGCCAGATACGCGGTGTCCGCGCTATTATTTCATTAAAGTTTGTTTTAAGGATTCCTTTGTGCGCTATGAATAAAACATTATCCATAAATTGCGTCAAAAAGCCACCCTTCAACAGTGGGTTATAAATTTAAATTAATGTTATGCCTGTAAGTGACCCTACCGTAGGCAATGAAGCGATGTACAACTAATAAATAATACGGAATTACATTCGTAATTTTATATTTTCATGCGCCCACGTCTCTTGTGTGTACTCGCAAATGAGTTATAGCTACCGGCACACCACCTAATGCCAACATTCGCCAAAATACTCGTTGAAAAAATTAATTACCTTTGCTATACCACTGCAAAACAAAATCTATGCTTAAAAAAACTAATTAAATGTGCTGTTACTCCCAAAAATAAAAATTGTAATCATAAAATCCATAGTTATTTAAATCCAAGATTCCTCCTCGCTTTACGGAGATGTTTTACAGTAGACACTAAAAAACTACGTACAGTGAATTTTGTTATTATTCTACATACTTTATACACTTATCTTAGTTCAACTCGCTAAACATTTTACGGCTCATGACGGCGATTAATTGAAAACAAAAATTATTTTCGTCAACGCATAACTGTTACAGAACATCCCGATGATTAAACCAAAAAACCGAACCGATTATCTGCCGTGAATTTCTATGGAATGCTGGCAGTAAAACCAAAACAAATGCTCTTAACTCGCACTCTTTAGTCGTTAGCGGTAGGTGGGCTGACGGAAGCAATCGCATTTTACTCGGATTAAAATCGGATAAAGTGCACAAGCGCCGTGTTACTTTTTTGTGTAGGTTGTCATATGTTTCAATTAGGCGGCACTTCCTCCCGGAGAGCGATCCATCGCGTTAAAAGCGGGTGTCGCCGCGCGGAACGCCAGCTATATCCAGCAATATCCTCTGTTCCGGAGGGTCGTTACGAGCTTCCTGCGAACCGCCGCGTCCGCAAATCTACGGCGTGCGGTCAGCGATTCTGAGTGCCAAGTGCGGCTGAAACGACGATCTTCACGACCCCTAGTTGCCAGACGCAACGCGCAAAGTTCCCCTCTGCCTTTGTACTGGACCACTGGGGCAGAAACACTTTTAATCAAATTAAAATTTACCCACTGGCACCATTCTTTTTTCTGCATGTGTTGAGTTGTTACAAGAAATGTTACATGGTTATGACAATGCAAGATATTAATCCACTTTTAATATGATAGCCGTTAATAATACAATTATTTTGAGACAGCTAACTTTTGAAAGTGTAGATTCGTGTTGCATTTCGAACATTTATATTACACAAATGTAATGAAAATGTTATAACTGTATAGATAAATACAATTATTTTGAAAAAAGCTAACTTTTGGAAGTGTAGATTCGTGTTGCATTTCAACATACACAAATGTAATGGAAATGTTATATCAGGATAGATAGTTTTGCATGTGCTAATTGATTTCAATTAGATGTTGAGCGAGTGTCGAACTGTGTTTGACCTACACCAAACAGCGTAGACGGCCGAGTAACCAGCAATGACTGCGAGGCGCGTCACTCGATGCACGCGGTCAACAATTCGGTGCGAAGTGTGTCCAAACAATAGTAAATGCATTTAACTTCCATTGTTTGATAAATGATGGAGCCGCGCCGGTAATTTATAAGAGCCGAGGCCGCCCGCCGCCGCGGGACGCCGGGAAATCGGGAAAAGAGGGGAAAATCGGGGAAATGCGGGAAGATTTATTAGCGGCCGAGACTCGGCTGACCACGACTGTTTGCCCACTCATTAAAGTCGGCAAGTAAACGTTTAGCGACGATGAGTATATTTGCGGTGCAATTAACGCCGCCGAGGTGAGACGGGTGTACTGTCCACACCGATCATTACGCTGGTTATATGACAGATTGGTTTAGTACCGCCGCCGCAACACGTCTTGAGCGAATCACTCAGACCATACTCCTACCGCACCTTCCCGTGCGATAAAATTGGAATTGCTTCATTTTCTTGTCTCGAAAAAGAAATGGCAAGAATGAAGCGAGCTTAAATCCACTTTTATAGTTTTATCAATATTGAACAGAAATGACCAACTGACTTAAAACGAAAACTATGGAACTGTTTTGGTTATCTAAAAACAAAATAGGATTATACTAAAATCTGTCGCCAATAATGGCAGTGATAAGTTTGTATGGAAATCATTAGTTGGAATTGATTTTGATTGGATTGATTCCACTATTGATCACGAGAAAAAAATTAATCCTCATCATATTTTCTGGAATCCAGCGAACACTATTGTCACACACATAGTGAGCCCATTTTAAGGAATCACGGAACAAAACCCATTACAGATGGGAGTGACAGCAATGAATCCCCAGGGTAGGTGTAGCGAGCGCTGGGGGGCGGGGGCCATTCGGGGCCACCGAGCTCACACGAGGCGTTGCGAGCTGACAGATTTTGTTTGTGGAGCTGAGGATATCGCCGTGCGGCAGATAACGCCACAGAAGTGCTGGCTATCAGTGCGCAAACATACGGGGTGTCAATCAGCGCGAGGCGGCGCCTCACAGCGCTGCTATCGGTTGTCATATAATCTAACGCATTTATGTCAAATCGCCGATGTATCTGCGATAAGCCCACCCACGTTACGAGCGTTGCATCACGCCTGGCGATGGCGGCTGGTTCTCTATGTATGTGCTACTCAATATACGCCCGATTACCTGGTGGTGACAACGCTTGAGGCCTCATCAACTATCTACCCGAGTTGAAACGGATGAAGGTCCATTTGACGTTACCTATGCAAAAATGAAAACAATTATACAAGCAATGCCTTCTGATCTTTATATCAGATTAAAAAACTTGGAGATAAAGAATTGCGACTGAAGTAAAGTTACGTTATTAAACGTCCAATAGCTCGAAATTTTGTAATAGACTTTTTAAACAGTGCAGTCAATCCAGTGCACAGATATAGAGCTTCCATGCAAGGTCAGGCACTTAAAGTCTATAAAAACTAATGTGCTTTTTAAATATAATTGCCGAGAAAGGATACATTGTGAGGAGACCATTATTCCTCAGCAAAACCAGCAATAAGACAGCGTGTGCGTTGTGAGTTTATACTTTGTATGCCTTCGTAGACATCCGATGAATGTTCATATCTGGATACAAGTATTTTATTTTTTACATTCCAAGGTCTTGTATCGCGCGAGTCCAAAGAGCTCTGTGATTTGTTAAATGATCTATCAACACTACGCTTAGACGCTATTGCTGCGCATTTAGGATGTCCATGGGTATCTCCACTCTCTCGATTTCTTCGAGAAACTTCCAGTTATCTGCTAGAGGCTGAGTTAACTGGGTCTACATTGCATGTAGACCATACATGAATATTTTACGAATACATATCTGTTTCGGTATCAATCATCATCATCATCATTTCAACCGGTAGACGTCCACTGCTGGACATAGGTCTTTTGTAAGGAGTTCCAACGGCCACGGTCACGGTCATGGTATCAATAAAGATACCAAAACAGTAGTAAATAGTAGAAAGTATGGAAGAGGAACACGATGAGAAACAAGAGAGTGAAGCCAATGTTCCGCCTATATGCCTCATAGACCTGGGCGCATTTGGAATCCTCGCATAAATAGTTGCCCGTCCAGCAAGTAGGTATGACCTCACCTCACAAAAACCGACAAAAAATGTTTAGAGCCCGTGATAGGTCTATTTGCTAGGTTTTCGTTCATGCCCGGAATGATATCATAAAATGTTATGCAGGTTGGTTTGCGAAAAGCCAGCTACTTTACTGACTGATTAGTTAAGCCCGCAAGAGAAATGCCAAGGGAAAATGCTAGTCGTTAAAAAAATGCTATAGTTCAAGGTTGACATTTACCTGAAGAGGATCGCACGGAACCAAGCGCCGGTGAACCCATTTCGCCCATAAAAGGGACTATAATAAAAACCATAATATTGATGGCTTGCATACAAAATTATTGAAGCATGTAATATGAAAATTAAATTATGCATGCATGCACGCTTCAAAAGGGTTCGCTGACGGAATGCTAAACGCGGGACAGGTGTTCTATGTTGCAATGTATTGCAACTATGCGCTATGATATGTTGTCCCTGTAATTAGGTATTATCGTGGTTGTTTTAATCATCGCCTTATCTTTGCATCCGTGATCACTTAATGAGTCAATCATGGACAGTTCTTTAGCGAATCGCTGCTCGAGTTTCATTGCGATTACTTTGGGAGTTTGTAGTTTGTAGTAGTGCAAGGCTTCACTGGCAAAAGCTATTCCCTTTAATCATCATGATCAACCCATTACCGGCTCACTACAGAGCACGGGTCTCCTCTCAATATGAGAAGAGTTTGGCCATAGTCCACCACGCTGACCATGTGCGGATTGGCAGACTTCACACGTCTTTAAGAACATTATGGAGAACTCTTAGGCGTGCAGGTTTCCTCACGATGTTTTCCTTCACCGTTGAAGCAAGTGATATTTTAATTTTTTTTAAACGCACTTAACTCCTAAAAGTTAGAGTTGCGTGCCGGATTCGAACCGCCGACCTCTGACTAGGAGGCTGACCCCCTCATCACTAGGCTGTCACTTCTTAAATATTCTACTTCATTACTCGCCAAAAGGTTCAGTTAAAACTCAAGTACTTACTGATTGGTAACTTGGTTTGATGGTTGACTTATTTGTGTCAACCGTAACTCAGTTAAAAAATATTCTTTTCATTACTCAGTTCCTCTAATTTTTAACCGAAAGTTGCAGACTAGCACTGAGAACAACTTGTTCGGTTTTTTCGGTGCCGTTATTGTTATATGAATTATATTTTATTTTTATATTAATAAAAAAAAGCTATCACCAATATCTGCATCTTACAACGTAACAATGGAATCATGCTCTTCTCTTATTGGCAAAGGGATTTAGATTAGATAATCCCACCTCGCTGCTCCTATGCGGGTTGGTGACCTACAACTATTATTAACGAGGGCTTCACGTGTTCTCCGAGACTAGACGCGGGGGTGGACATGGCTAATTGCCTTAGTGCAGGCTGGTACTGAGAATTTAAAAAATCCAATACCTTATAATACCCTAATTACCCTGACCTGTGAATCAAACCTAAGGCCTCGTGATCCGTAACCATCGAACATGCTAACTACTGTACGACAACACACAAAATCGCAAGTTTATAAAATTTTTTGCTAATACAAACACCGCTACTTTTGCTGCAATGTTTATATTTGGTCCGTTACTCAAAATTTGTATCATCTCTTAATCTTAATTATATCTAGTTAATACTAAGATAATCGAGTGACAGTCGTATCGATTGTCAATCCATCTTTTAACAGACTAGAGGGTTAAGATAATTTCAAGTTTCCAAATTAATAATCAAACCAATCCATCATCATCATCATCATCATCATCATGAACAAGCCATTCTCACCCAGCTCACTACAGAGCTCGGGTCTCCTCTCAATATGAGAAGCATTTGGCCATAGTCCACCACGCTGGCCATGTGCAGATTGGCAGACATCACACGCCTTTGAGAACATTATGGAGAACTCTCTCAGAAACGTGCAGGTTTCCTCACGATGTTTTCCTTCACCGTTGAAGCAAGTGATATTTTAATTTTTTTTAAACGCACATATCTTCGAAAAGTTAGAGGTGCGTGCCCGGATTCGAACCGCCGCCCTCTGATTGAGAGGCTGACGCCCTAACCACTAGGCTATCACCGCTTCCCAATCCAAACTTGCGCAAATCTTCAGTTGACAGTTGTGTTGCAATATCCTTTACCCGCTCTTCCCTATCGATAATTATTTGATACGAGGGTTTTGAACGAGATGGAACAACTTCGGATGTGTATAAATAACATGTGTATTGACTACGAACGTCACAGCCAACGGCGCTGTTCTGGATAATCTGTCATCGCAAATCCATCGGCCATTAAACTCGGGCGTTAGTTGGCCTGTTAGGCGACAGCGTCGTAAACATTTCGATTGTGTAGGTACAAATATATATTTTCGGAATTATCTCCCCGTCCCAGCTAATTGGTGAGGGAACGAAATAAGCTCCCGTCCCACCGAGCCAAGGTCGTGGGGCTAATTAATTGGCGACCGAGAATCTGGTAGATGCTTATGCCAGATATATCCGCTGCTTACGTTAGGGTTCTCATATTCTTGCGGTTGTGTGCGCGAGCGAAACCCGTGACCCGGCCACCAGGCGGCGGGAAAGGACATACACCGTGGGGGTTTAGTCAGTAAGAGTCTGACATAACTGCCGCGTCTCCTCGGACGCGGAGTATCCATGAGGATTACCCACGTTAAAAAAAAAAAAAAAAAAGGATTCTCATATTCACGTCTCCAGTCTCCAGTCTCCACGTGAGCCTACAACAGCTTTGCCTATGGAAATGTTTTTTTTTATATACATAGCGAGCAAACGAGCAGGCGGGTCACCTGATGGTAACTGATTACCGCCGTCCATGAACATTTGCAGCACCAGAGGAATGGCCAATGCGTTGCTGGCCCTTGAGCAATTTGTTAATCCGCCCTTTGAAGATCCTCATATTATAGCCATTAGGGAACACAGAAGATGGAAGATGGAAGGATGAAATGATAGTCAAAGTCAAAACTGTTTTGGTCGATACCTTCATTATCGACCTAGTAGACCTAGTAGATAGTTTCTTACATTGTAGTGAGATGATGGTGATAAAAATTGAAGCTGGAAAATTTTATTGGTTATTCAATATTGTTGTACAAGTTAGGCAGGTACCGTTAAACTGTGACCTCAACAGAAGGTAGCGGGGTGCTTTAGATGAATCTGAATTAACTGAACCCATACCTTTTTGTTTAACGTTCTATTAATGCGAATATTAATTCGATCAGAGTGCCGAGATTGCTTACCTATTCGGTCGAGTAAAGTTAACATGAATTAGTACATAATCGAAACAGATAAGTACATAGCGCTCTTTCTATTCCATACACATTTAAATTAACTGTATAATATATGATAGTATGCACGCTACAGGAAAAACATGACAGCCAATTTTTCATCCTTGAATGGGATAAAACATGAAAAAAGTTTTTTTTTTTTAATTTATTTACAGTTCAAAATAATTAAATTTACAGTGATCGTCTAAGACATTGAAAAAACCACAGAGGTTTGGCCTCAATGTCAAGTTATTAGGTTATGTTTGTTTAATTTTAACAGTTTATTATTATTCTACTAACGGCCTATCTTTTTACTTCTCCGAACCCAGGACCTCTAAGTTTATAATGCGCCACGGTCCTTACCACCTACCTTACACAATTCTGCCTAGGAACCGGGTTGGTGGGCTTGAAAGACTGATGAGTAGATCTAGCACCTAGTAGCTGGTTGAGGGCAGCGGAATGTAACAAGTTGGATGCTTCCACGTATCTTTGAGCTGAGCACACAAAGCCACGGGGCGGAGGCCGGGCGGTCCGGGGCGGGTTATTTGTTCAGTTAGATTTCGTATTGAGCCGCGATGCCGTGTCCCACGCCCCAGCGCCCGCGCGGTTCCAATTCATCAATTGTATGCAAAACTATGAGCCAACGAATCGGGTCAAGTTAAACGGATTAACGAACCGACCGAACCGACCACCCACAAGCAGAAGACGGCTTAATAAGGACTCATTAACACCTTAATAGCCGCTCTCGATTCGCCTTAACTCGCTTCACTTTTATTTATTCCCACCGTCTCTTTCCCACCGCTGGCCCCGAACCGGCCTAGCAGGCTGCGTCTCGCTCGCACGCCCCTCTAATTGAATTTCTTTTCCAAACTTATCCTCTTTAGACTAAAGTCAAGATTAGTGATGTTGGAGGCGTTTTGTACGTTTACAGTCGGGGACGAATCTCTTTTATCCGACTGTTTAATTCGGACGATAATGAAGTGTACTCTTTTTGGGACTTTTGAATGGGGTTTTTTAAATGCCTGCGATGGGACAAAGCCCATTTTTAAAGGGCAGAGCGCCGGCGCGATCTCATTGAAATCTGGTCACGCTCTTGCAATTTGTGACGTCATAGCTGATTTACTAGTAATTATAACTTGCGCACCACGAGCTACACATGTCTAACTCATCATAAGCAATTTGCATCATCATCATGATCAACCCATTGGAGGCTCAATACAGAGTATCTTCTCGTTATGAGAAGGGTTTGGCCGTAGTCCACCAAGCTGCCATGTGCGGATTATGGAGAACTCTCAGCGAGTGATATTTTAATTGCCAAAAATGAACATAGCTGCGAAAAGTTAGAGCTGCGTGCCCCGGATTGAACCTCCGACCGCTTATTAGGAGGCGGAAGTCCTAACCACTAACCTATCACAACTTCAACCCACCTACTTACTAAACCAATAATATTCGTATTATTATAACTGTTGTTACATCACAGAATAAACGTTATGAAGTCGGACAGTTAGCACAACAAATAACACGTTTACGATTAAATGAATAAAATAGAACAAATAAAATTCATAAAATATTTTAACGTATAAGTAATGAGTTGATTAAATCAATTTATATAAGTTTCTAGAAATTTGTAAGCTTTTTGTAGTAATTTAAAAAATCTATTGGTTCATAATTAATATCAAATATTTATGAATTAGTTGATGTAATACGTTCATTAATGAATCCGTCCATTCCTTAAGAATTGATATGAGCCTGGTTGCTATTTACGTTTACGTACAAAGTTATATTTGCGGTGGATTTAATACTAGGTACATACATTTTCTTCTTAGACTAGGGTGATTTGAACCCTCTGAGCTTAAGTTTTAATTTGGCGAGTGTAGTTATCACCATCACATCGCGAATAGAAATAATGAGAAGTGTTATATAATTATATGAACGATTCATAGATGCTTGTAATAGGTTTATATGAATAAAGCTATTGATTTCATTTGAATTAATCGGAAATATAAAGTTTACCGTTCAATTATATTTTCATGCAGAAGTTTAAATAGATTTTGGAATTTATACCGACAACGGCTTTAAACCGCCACCCTTTTGTTTAATATGCAATGGTGGTCGGCTTCTATTCAGAATATTCTAGATGTCATGATCAACCCATTACCGGCTCACTACAGAGCACGGGTCTCTTCTCAATATGAGAAGGGTTTGGCCATAGTTCACCACGCTGGCCATGTGCGGATTGGCAGACTTCACACGCCTTTGAGAACATTATGGAAGACTCTCAGGCGTGCAGGTTTCCTCACGATGTTTTCCTTCACCGTTGAAGCAAGTGATATATTAATTGTTTAAAAACGCACATAAGTCCGAAAAGTTAGAGGTGCCCGGATTCGAACCGCCGACCTCTGATTAGGAGGCTAACGCCCTAACCACTGGGCTATCACCGCTTCGTATAGCTAATAGTCAGTCCGAAAAAAAAAACGCTAAATAGCTTGGCGACACGTCTTTGTCGGTAGGGTGGTAACTAGCCACGGACGGAGCCTCCCGCAATGTCAATTTGACTGAATGGCAGGACATTTTTTTTTTTTCGGACTGTCTATTAGCTGTACAAACCCTATTGGTTGCCACAGCGTAACCGGGCTGTTTGGCGAGCTTTGGAAAGAAGCTCTGCCAGAAGAAATTTTGAGCCCTAGGGCTCGAAGAAACTATGGGAACGACTGCCTGAGGGCGCCTCCTTTGAGGCCGAACCTCGGCTTAGGCGACGTTTGGGATAACGGGGGAGTCGGACGGTGAGTGGTCCGGACGTCTCCGAGGCCGTGGATGGAGCCCACGTCCGGATGACGTAAGATAGCGGGGACCTCGCCTTCGCCGGCGAAGATGGTGTGTAGCGTATGATTGTGTGGTAGGTGGTACGAGTGTGTTGTCAGTAGTCATCTGATCGTCAGGGTCATGAAGGATATGTTTAGGTCTCCTCTTTCGGAGAGGAGCGCTTAGGTCGGGGGAGTAAAAAGAAGCCGCAACTACGAGAGGGTTGGGGTGTCGGATTGAACCGATTTTAACTTGCAGTACTGTATTTATATTATTATAACTTACACCATAAAAAAGCAGCTAGAAAGCATGCGGTGGTTTGCTCCGTTCCAGTTCTTCCGTTTAAATATACGTAATTGTTACCACAATTACAGTTGTAATATTGTATGTTTTAGTTCAGTTTCACGCGAACATCCATAATCCATATGGGTAATTAAATATTATAAATATGTATTTATTTTAATGATATGATAAACTTTGTGTAGCGAGTACGTTAAATATATATATATGTTTTTTGCTAACAATAAATAAATAATTTATCGTTTATGGCATTGCGTAATTTGTTTGCTTGTACTGACACGAAAATCAAAAGTGTTACATAATTATGTAATTTTTCAGACAGTAAATAAATAATTAGAATTAAGCAGAATAGAATAGAATCATTTTTTAAATGATGATGTTATGTAAAAAAAGTAATTTTTCCTAAAAATCTAGGAGTTTAATTGAAATAATTCAATATCTTTATTGGTAGTATTTCTTTGAATGTAAAACTAGGTATTAATTTTTGGGATTGTAATTGGAGTTGACAAAGGAACGGTCAGTGGTCCCTCTTTCATTTTTTTTTCGTACTGACTATTAGGTGTGCTAACCCTAGGTATTGGTTGCGACAGCGTAACCGGGCTCCTCTTCCATTCATCCCCTCCTTCTAAAAGTGTTTCGTTTTCCCATTTTGGTGTGCTACGGAATCCTAAAAAAACTCGAAATAAAAAACGGCAATAAAGAGTAATATTAAATCGACTTGGTTCAGGTAAAAGAGAAATTCTCACCTAATTCTTTACACACGTTGAATTGCAAAAAAGCAACACCGCTTTATTGATTATCAACAGGGGACAATAGACAGAAGATGGCGCTGAGTATTGTAGCCGGCTCACGCCGACAGACGGCGCCACCGGGAACGCTCGTGTACTAAAATGGCAGTTGAATATTTTTGCCAACAATGGCTCCACGGTCCCGCCAACGGAGAGAGCACCGTAGCTCCTTCACTTTTAAGCACAATTCGGAGTGGAGCGCGGTGAAGACTTATGAAGCCAACCTCGGTGTATTTGCGGCGAAGCATCGTCATTGTTCGCTAAATTGTCGCCAGCACGGAACCGGCCGGGCTCGTCGTGAGTTAGGTACCTGCGAGCGCCGCACACTGCGCCGCGAGTAGGTACCGGTACATACATTTAAACACCTGTTATTAAATGAGCAGGGTCACAGCGCGTCCGTCGGCGCCTCCCGCCCCGGGCTCGTTACACACAATGACAGATAGAGATCTCGCCGCCGCCGACCGCTCGCCGCTGATTTGGAAGCTTCCACAATTACCGGCCGCCAGTTATCGCACGATATTATAATTACCGAGTTGAACAAACTCGTCATTTTCGCATTCTCTAATCGCGCCGCGATCTCGAGTAGATCGCCGCTAAACAACTGAGCGTCGCGTCATAAAGCCGAACCCGGGGACTTCTCGGCGCGGAGATTACGCCGACTTCCTCTTAACACTTGACAAAAAGCGGATCATCTTTTCGTTCGATGGGCTTTTCCGGGCTTAGCGGATTTCATATGTGCCCGTGTCGCGGGAATCGCATAAAACGGAATCGCTCCGCGATAGAATGCCGATTCCAGATTCGTTGTGTCCAATAAAAATAAAGTCGAGTGTGACGACGCTCGCGGATCTCGGCCGTGCCCTCGCGGGGATTGAGTTCTGCGCCTCGTCGGCCATCCCTTTCCAGCCGAGGCGTTAAACTCCGAGTTGTATTTTCTTACATAAAGTGCCGCCTCTGAAAAAATTGCGAGCGGGCCTCATTTCGAAAAACGTAGTCGCCCGAAGCCGGGCAAGGCGAACGTAATCGGTATAATAATGGCGGTCGCTTTTGGAATTTATTTTCGAGTTTAAATATTAATGTTTCGTGACAGGGCGGCGGCGCGGCGCGAGGTGTCGGCGGTTTTCTGGGCCAGCGCGCTCGGACCGGTCCGGCCCGCCGCGCCGCCGACCACGCTGCTCGAACGGGTCTCGCCGGCGAGAGCGATAAACCTTGCCGACTCGCCGACTGTGGCCAGGCGGCAAGCGACCTATTCCTACCAATTTGCAACCCCCTTACGTTCCACTTTCGGCTCCAGAACGCCTTGCTTTCGTTATAGAACGCAACCAGAATGGATGGCCTGAATCGACTATTGCAGCGTTTACACGTGACTGTGTAACCATCCGGTTCGGGTACCATAATAGCAGAAACGTGCCATTATTTATCGAAGTATCTACCGATATGGTTTTGCTCACACACAATAGGTATGTCAGCGAAGAATGCAAACAGTCGAAACTGTACTGAAGTAGATACCTATATGAGGATATGTAAAAAATGCTCAATTAACTACAGATAAAGGCAACCCAAATGTAAACATAAAATGTAAGCAGAAGAGCAAGTGTGACTGTTTATATTGTACCCTAATTACCTATAAACCATTGCACCGACCGATAATCGATTACACGGGTAGGGTTACAATTCAACGATACAGGGAAGTAAAACAAAGAATAGGTACACTAATATAGGTAAATAAAGAGTTAGGGAAAGAAATAAAGAGTTACCTATGGAGTTCAGCTTTAACCCCTAGAACCGTAAATTTTAAAATTAATCCTTTAAAGGCTTTCATTGCAATGTTTTATCACAACAAACTTTAATCTCGATCTCTAATTTTTCTAAAATATAGATATTTTTTTGAATTCTAGGCTTTATAATTAAATGCAATAAAACTGTAATTTAAACAAATTAAATAATTTTCAATTGATATGATTCTTTAAGTTAGATACCACAGTACCGTGACCCGTCTCTTATAATGAACTTGCTACGAAATCATTCTGCTTTTGAATGTCAGGCCCATCTATAATATAATTGGTTGGGTGAGGTTACCGTTGGTTTGTCTTTCAACGCCTATCGCTTGGTTACTAAAATTGTGCCTTCAACAACAATAAAACACTCGGGCATCCCTCTAGCAGATATTTTTACCAGTTACGCTATGTATATACCCAATCCAGGGTGTCTTGAATAAAAATACGTACTGTATAATATTAGTTTACCGCAACAATTATGTATGTAAAATATTAAAAATAGATCAACGGATCGAATAGTCTCTTGTGACGCGTTTTATTAGGCCCCCGCGGGAGGGGAGGTGCTGTGGTCAGAGGGAGGTAACACTGTCTAGGTTGTTCCTAGACACGTTATTTGCTGATTCCCAGTGGTAGTGTATTGTACAGTGTACAGGTCAGGTCAGGTGTAAAATCATCACTTACCAGAGGCGAGTAGAACGCGGAGCTGTCGACGCCGATGCTCGGGTAGGGGTTCTGGTCGGTGGAGGGGTAGGGCGTGCCGTAGACGCCAACTGCGGCGCTGGACAGGCGCGGGTACGACGACAGCGCCAGGCGCGCGTCGTACTGACACGAGCAGACCGTCTGGCCCGACACCGGGTCGGTGAGCACGGGCCGCGGCGTGTCGCAGCAGGGCGCGGCGGGCGTGCTGGCGTGCGAGCCCGCGCCCGGCGACAGCGCGCCGCCGGCCACCGCCGACCCGCCCGGCGACAGCGGCGGCGCGGAGCTGGAGCCGCCGTCGGGCGACGTGGCCGCGCCGCCGGCGCCCGAGCCGCTGCCCACCAGCAACTGTGGAGCACGCCCATCGTCAGTGCGCTCTTACACCGCTACGCGATCATCGATTCAGATGGGAACAGGCGATGACCCCGCTTGGTTACCAGTTGTTAGAGTTTCTACCTCCCGTGTACCACTTCTTTACTTAGGGCTCTTAAAGAACTGTATTGTATGAATTAACGATTTTTGGTATAAATCTAGGTACCGATTATACATACAAATACACAAAAATACCGGTTCTAAATAAAATAGAAAGCGTAAAGAAAATTCAACTACCAAGTCAATAAAAATAATAGTTATGGCATAGTTTGTTTTTTTTAACAAGTATCAGTCTAATTTTCTGGTTTATTAGAATATTAGTAAGTTTTTGGTAGAAGTCGCCTCTTTGGCGTAGGCCTTCCCAAGTCTGCCCACTGTCTTCTTAGTCTTCTGCTTTTCTTTTCTGAATCGGAACCGGTTCTAAATACTGTCTAATTTTGTACGTGGACTTTAGTTACCAGTGGGAATGATTAGAGTGAGTGGACGCGTGCTGCTTACTTCGCCTGCTCTTTGAGAGATAGTTTTGCCATACAACTTAAATCTCCAAACAAAATCGACAGGTCTATGTATAGCGCCATCCTTATCCGCGGAGAACTTTTAGCCCGTCAGTTTAGTTTAGAGCTCGTTGTAAAAGTTGGCACGATTCAACGGGGACCTGTCTCAGAACTGCCTGCGAGTAAAATATTTCCGAACTGATGTTTCTTTGATTTTTTTTTGAAAAACACTGTTATATAAAGTAACATTAATATAATAAACATAAACGTCATCATTCGAGCCGTATTATTATCATAATATTTGTCAACGGATATCTCTTGATGGCCACTAGGAAGAGATTTAAAAACGCACGAGAAGCTGGCGAGAAACAGGGCTGTCCCTTTCGTGGCGGGTTTATTAGTTGCGAAGTAGTAAACACACACACACCGACTACATTACCCTTGGATTATTAAAAATCGACCTTATCCAATTGATGCATTTTATATTAGTAATTTGGTTATAGCTTTGAGCCACTAATACTAGGAGTATTATATTAGGAGTTTTACATTTTTAGCTGGTAAAGTGCGAGTGGCAACCCTAGAGGTGAACAATATTTATAGTTTGCTTTGAGAAAGCATTAAACACTTTATAAAAGTAAATAATCGGCCGTAAACACCGGTATTCATTTCATCGACTTCATTGGGTGTATCAAGAAATCATAAATCTATAAGAACCGCGACTTAGCTAACATACAGTTCACAATTGCGTAACACAAGATGACCTATAACCTGTATTCGTCCATAATTAGTTAGAGCAGCATGATTGGTCAAGGCTTTTTCTATCATGTGATAGAAGACGCCTATAGGACAAGATACAAAATTTTTGAGAAAAACCAAACGTAGTAGGCAGCAAGTACAGTAGCCAAGGTATATTACTGTTATCGTCCGACCCCCCCGTTATCCCAAACGTCGCCTAAGCCGAGGTTCGGCCTCAAAGAAGGCGCCCTTAGGCAGTCGTTCCCTTAGTTTCTTCGAGCCCTAGAGCTCAAAATTTCTTCTGGCAGAGCTTCTTTCCAAAGCTCGCCAAACAGCCCGGTTACGCTGTGGCAACCAATACGGTTTGTACAGCTAATAGACAGGCCGAAAAAAAATGACGTGTATTGAATAGACGTCACCCGCGGTGTTCAACCGTTACTGAACTGTATGGTCGTTAAACTGTGACGATAATAATAAAGTATGGGAAATGTTCAGGAGGCACGCAGTCGAATATTTGACAAATTTATCACCGCCTGCGCCAGCTCCTTCCAAAGATCAAAGTTTAATTGGGCGGCCATTTTTATTTTACTATCGTTACAATGTTTGTGTAAGCGTATTCTTATTGTAGTTTTATTCATGTTTCCAAGCATTTCACGTGCACGAAGCACCGATAATAAATAATACAATATGAGAATGATTCAATTCTAAAATTTGACATAGCCATCTTGCGACTGTGATATTTTTAAATCTCTAATCATTAAGTTTTCGATTTCCACGGCAGCGTTCTATAAACTAAATTCTGAAATAACCGTAAAATCAATTAAAATCATTTTAATACCAGTGTATTCGTTAAAACTAAAACCAACTTTTTCAAAAGCCTTTTCAAAACTTTTTTATATCACCATCATCATTATGATCAACCCTCACTCAGAAGGGCTTTGCCATAGTGACCATGTGGGGATTGGCAGACTTGACACGCCTTTGAACCATTAGAATTATTTTAATTACCTAAAAACGCACATAACTCCGAAAGTTAGAGGTGCGTGCCCGGTATCGAACCCGACCTCATTGGGCCTCCTAGGGCGTAGGTAGTCCTAACCTCACCATCTTTCTGTCTGTATGTGTTCGAAAACCATCCAAAATTATATAATATGTAACATAAAACCTATGTGTAGTGAAATTGGCATCGGCCACACTAATTTAGCACCACCGTAAGATTCATAGCCTTTTCTATGTTATCGTCGATACAGAGCTTAGGGGTAGGTTAGGTACCTAATTCTTTGCGGGTGAAACCAGTAGGTGCGTGTTGAATAGCAAGTTTTTTATACTGTATAAGTTATAGTCAACTTTGAGTCGTAACTTTCAACTTATCTCGATTTGCGCGCCGCGGTGACATTAATAATAACATAAAAAGAAACCTATAAACTACAAATAGGCACTAAACAAATCCCCCCTTTGCCCCGTAGCACATATAGTTCCATCGAATATAATAATAAAAAACTTAAAAAGTCAAAACACGACACAATAAAACGGGCGTTTGTTTGGGTAAGTCGTTTTGGTTCGTATCAAAATTTAAATTTGTAGTTATTGAATTACGGGCATTTACGATTCTTTCAAAAATATTTTCTGTCTTTAAATTGTTATGTAACGGAGAATTATTATATGTGAAATCAAATCAAATCTAAAAGAATGCCTGTAATAGCTTTATTCACATAAATCTATAACAGGCATCTACAATAAATACAGGCATATAATATTACAGGCATCAATGGTTTATTTCATTATTTCTATTCGTGAAGTGATGGTAATAACTAAGTACAATCGTCGACTTAAAACTGAAGCTAAGAGGGTTCAAATGCGTCCAAGTCTAAGAAGAAACCCACAACAAACTTAGCCGGGTTTGTTTTTATCACCATCTCACATAATCAATAATAAATTATAGTACCCATGGAGGTAGAGCCTTCACACCTTCAAGCTTTTTTATTGTTTATATAATCCTTAATTTATCGAACACATAATAATACACGTAATATCATACAAAAATAGCAAGAGATTTTTTTGACACATAAATTAATTTTAACCGTAGTTTTTATCTTGTTCATGTTTGGACGTCAATAACGATAAAATATGAGCATAGTCATATGACTATATATTTATATATGTAAACGTACAATATTTAACCAAATAAAGATTTTATTTGATTACATTTTGTATTTGAAATGTGAGGCACCCGTAACGGCAATAGGAAAGTTCTCTGCAGAACTTGAAATCCAAGTATTGAATTTAATAATTTATCAGACGTGTTCCGTTTGCTGGGAACAGAATCTTGCAAAATACTTCAGGTTACAGTACTTCAGTATTCGAAAGATACACAATTTGAACGTTTCATGTCTGTTTTCGTTTTCGTGTTCGTTTATTTTGAGTTGTTTATAATTTGTAGTTAGTATTTATTTTGAGTCGTTTATTGAAGTGAAAACTTCTTTAGCGGCGTTGAGCACTTTTTCTGTAATGGGTATAAAATCTTAAACTCGCGTCAGGACACGTGACCTGATCGAAAAAGCGTAAGACGGATGGAGAGTAGACAGCTATCCCCTCTCTACGGCGCGGCGAAAGTGTATGCCTGGGCCTACTGTTTCGTTTAGGCAGCGCAGGGCGCTTGCGCGAATGTTCGTGTATGTTACAGCGTGCCACGCGCATCCATGGATGGTGACAGCTGATGGCTCGACCGTCTGTGTAGTGATCACATTGTTGTGTATTCGTAAAATTCGTGAATGTAAAGTGCTTAAAATATGGAAATTGATATAGATAAACTTTTTAATGTAAAATAATTGTAATAGTTTTAAAGTGTTAAATTTTTAATGTAATATAAATTGTCATGTTTGTGTACGATAGCGCAATAAATGAATATTGTATTCTACCACATAAATGATAGTACTTTTATACTGATAAAGCAATTGGTGCAAAATTATTCACTAACCATTCCAAAATATCAAACATGCTCAACGTTAATAATCAAGTTTTCACTTCTGCCGGCACTCCCGGAGTGCAACCCGTCTTTTTTGAAGTGAAAACTTCTTTAGCGGCGTTGAGCACTTTTTCTGTAATGGGTATAAAATCTTAAACTCGCGTCAGGACACGTGACCTGATCGAAAAAGCGTAAGACGGATGGAGAGTAGACAGCTATCCCCTCTCTACGGCGCGGCGAAAATGTATGCCTGGGCCTACTGTTTCGTTTAGGCAGCGCAGGGCGCTTGCGCGAATGTTCGTGTATGTCACAGCGTGCCACGCGCATCCATGGATAGTTCTGGTAATGATGATGGTGAAAAAGTCGTTGAAATTATGGATGAAAGTTGATTTTTCGGAGAGATAAACTTTTTAATGTAAAATAATTGTAATAGTTTTAAAGTGTTAAATTTTTAATGTAATATAAATTGTCATGTTTGTGTACGATAGCGCAATAAAGGAATATTGTATTCTACCACATAAATGATAGTACTTTTATACTGATAAAGCAATTGGTGCAAAATTATTCCCTAACCATTCCAAAATATCAAACATGCTCAACGTTAATAATCAAGTTTTCACTTCTGCCGGCACTCCCGGAGTGCAACCCGTCTTTTTTTTATAACACGACAAATTATACTTTACAATAATAATTCCCGGTTCGAGTTTGGTCTGGTGGGAGGCTTCGGCCGTGGCTAGTTACCACCCTACCGACAAAGACATGTCACCAAGCGATTTAGCGTTCCGCCACGATGTCGCGTAAAAACCAATTAGGAGTGTGGGTTTACCATGCCTCTAACAGGTTAGTCCGCTACCACCTTAGACTCATCATCACTTACATCAGGTGAGATTGCCGTAAAGGGCTAACTTGTAATGGATAAAAAAGGTATCTTCAAATTCAAATTCCAAATAATCTTTATTCAAATAGTCCTTAAAAAGGCACTTTTGACGCGTCAATAATTTACATAGTAGTTATTTCATGGTGATAACTATATTCGTAAACTTAAAACTAAAGCTATGAGGGTTCAAAACGCGCCCCGGTCTAAGAAGAAGCACACAACAAACTTAGCAGAGGTTTTTTTTTCGTTATTACCATCTCACGTAATGAATAATAAACTATAGTACTTATGGAGATAGAGCAATTCACAACCAATCTTTTTTATCGTTTATATAATCCTTAATATCGTAATATGATTGTTCTACAAGCTTTCGTTTTATAAAAACTTTGAACTCATTGATAGACATCTCCAAGAGATCAATAGGTAATTTATTATAAAATAAAATACAATTTCCTTTGAATGAGTTACTATTTTTCTTTAGCTACCTAGTTAACATATATTTGTGGTGCTGGCGAAAACTAGCCATTTTTTTCCTGTGATGCATTGGTTGTGATGATGAAAGGAAGAAAGGCTGAGAGGCAGTTGCTTGTGTTAACCAATTCGCATTAAGCCGACTACTATACGATTCCATTACGAATATATCGAGATGTAGGTCGTGTAGTTTATAATCTGTTCCGGGACACGATTAATCAATTTACGTTGGTCTACGACAGCGCCTTAACACAGTTCCGTTGCTACAGTGGATTTCACGCGGTTAATTAATAAGCTCCCTTAGTAAATCCAAATACTACACAGGTTGTATGTGTGGTGGACGAAATATATGATATATTTCGTCTTTCAGTTTTTATTCTACCGTTTTGACTACATCTGTGGCGCAGCGCGTGCTCTGTCGCATTATAAAGTTGGAGATCCTGGGTTCGATTTCCGGCTCGATTTTCGAGTCTGGTGTGGTGCGAGGCTTTGGCCGTGGCTAGATACCACCCAAAGACAAGCCAAGCGATTTACCGTTCCGGCACGATGTCGCATAGAATTCAATTAGGAATTCCTAAAGGGACTCCTTTTAATAATATATTTTAGTTATGATTTTGTATATTTATTTATTTTTTAAGATTTTTAGTTTTAGGTTAATCTAAGTTTTATGTATAATGTTTGATGTATAATAAATATTATGTTAATATAAAATTAGGAATATGGATTTATCACCACCCTACCGACAAAGACGTGTCGCCAAGCGATTGAGCGTTCCGGCGCGATGTCGCATTGAAACTAATAAGGAGTATGGGTTTACCTTATCCCTAACAGGTTAGCCCGCTACCATCTTAGACTGTATCATCACTTACAATCAGGTGAGATTGCCGTCAAAGGTTAACTTGTAGTGCATAAAATAAAAACTTGGAAATGTAACTTGTTTGTTAATAAACTTTTTAACACGTACTATTCAGACCGGAATAGCTAAATTTGTTTTTGTTTGACGTTTATCTCAGCGCTCAACCTAGATACCGTCTGATGCGCTGATTTAATACCTCGTACGGATCTAACGGGCGTGCAAACATCAAATACAGATGTGACGTATGTACGTACACCGGACAATAAATTCATGGTAAGTATTAAAACAAGATTAAAAAAGTAATATAACGACTTGCCGGGTTTCGCAGGTCATGCTACACCTGGTCAGACATTTAGTCTACACCTTCAAAGTGTTTAGTGAGAAATGGTACATGCGATCAACACACAAACCACTTATATAATATAGCTTATAATACTTTGAACGGTTTACCCGCACTGCCTTTTGTATCGGCATGACGCGTGACGTGACATGTGCATCACTTTGTGAAATAGAGCGTAAGGTTTTCGTCTTTAACGTTTTGACAATAAGGACCGTTTTCGTGAAGGCATATTTTGGTATGTTGCGTACTGCACGTAATAAGGCATTGTCGTCCAGCGCAATGTATGGGTGCGTGTGATCCTATTAATCGAATGCACACGTCTATTTGTTACGTTATCGACGTAAAGAATTAGGTTTTACTTTTAATCCTCAGTTTTAGTGCGAGTTCGTCCAGAAAAAATTAAAAAAAAAAAAACATGATTTATACTTACGTGTTTTCATACATATTTTTTCAGCTACTAAGTTAAACGCTCAGGTAAAAAATTGTATCGAAATCGCTCGAAGTAAAATTATGTAACTCTCCCGGTTCAGTGGTGTTAAGTTAAACGCCGATGTCGTAACGTACGCTGGTTTTAATTTTTTAAGTTAAAGCAATATTTATTCCGTTGCCAATCATTCGTGATGCATAAATGAACAAAAATTAACATAGCGTGAGTAGGTGGGTAGATGCATACGTGCAAAAAATAGCGCATTTGATTCAAACCTGCCTAGCCATGATAGCGAAAATATAAATGTTGCACATCATCATTTTTGTTTTCACCTATATCAAATAGGTTATAAAGTAAATTTTAAACATGGATTAAATTTATTGGTATTTTTGAATATATATAAGTTTTATTAAATTTATTTAGTTGAGTAATATTTTATATTACTTGAGTAATTTTTACTCCCTTAAAAATATTATTTGGCTGGTGTAATGTGTGCGTGTTTCTTTTAAGGAAGCGATTGCTTAAGGCCGCCTTTGCATATCTATCTATCTATCTATCTATCTACGATATCTATATATCTATCTTTCTAACTATCTACAGTATTAGATTTTGAGTTAAGTGTGTGTAGAACGTAGATAATTCCATCCGATATCCGCTAGTCCCCCCGTTCTTTCACTTAAAAAAGGTTACAAAACAAAAAAAAGACGAGTCATGGACAACACCTTGTTTACCGCAGGTTGTTAAAAATTTAATTTGCCCTCGCTTGATCAACGTCGTGATTACTTTGACAGCTCCATAATGTTATGAGGGTAACCACGGATTAAACGTAATCTTAGATTGACTGTTCACGTTTGAACATTTTTATTTTAAACTACGACCCTTCAATTTTTTGTCGTTAACGGACAATTCACTAGTCGTAGAATTAATTTAGCTTTTGACTGGAATCTCTCTCTCTCTCTTTCCAAACATAACAAATAAAAGAAGGCAGCTACAATATATAGAGCTAACACTCTCAACTTGATGCGGAATGGATGTTTGCACATATGTTTTAGTGTTGGTTTATCGGATGCGACACACCATCTAACCGGGGGTGATCATCAGACCAGACCAGACCAGAGTCAGGACTTGGCCTACCTTTTGGTGGAAACAAGTTGTGCCCACTCTTCTCAATTCTGACTTATCATAGTTGTGTGCATTTTAAATCAAGAATGATTTTTTCTATTATTTTCTGAAATGCGTGTGAAGTCTGGACTGCTAATGGGTTCGTAATGATGATGATTACGGCAGTAATGATAATGATGGTGGTGATGGTGATGACGATGATGATGATGATGTCATATGCGAATAAGGTCATAATAGAAATGATTTTATTGGAGGAGGTTTAATAAGACTTGCTTTGTAATACAACACAGTAGGAATCTCCTCTCTTATTTTTATTATCTAATCTATGTAATAAATAAATTTAATCTTCAATCAGCCAAATATTTTCTAGATAAATCTCCGGTTTACAATAGGCGAGACATGTGCAGTGTATGAATAGGGCACCCAGACGGTCGTAGAAATATCGGATAAACTAAGGTGCAAAACGAAATTGGAAAACGAGTGCAAATGATTGGGATCATTTGAGGAATCTTTTAAAGCAGACTCGAGGCTACCAAGGGACGATAATGATGAATTCAACTAACTCATAAAGACCTGATGCTGAAGACCGACTCATTAAGACTTTTGGAGATGGAGTGAACTGGCAGTGAATGGCAACTGGCAATCTGTAGAAACGTTTGCACATACAATCGCAATCTGTAGAAATGTTACCCAATACTGACTACTAGAAGAGAAGCGGTGATAGCCTAGTGAAGCGGTGATAGCCTAGTGCTTAGGGCGTCAGCCTCCTAATCAGAGGTCGGCGGTTCGAATCCGGGCACGCACCTCTAACTTTTCGGAGTTATGTGCGTTTTTAAACAATTAAAATATCAAATGCTTCAACGGTGAAGGAAAACATTGTGAGGAAACCTGCACGCCTGAGAGTACTCCATAATGTTCGCAAAGGCGTGTGAAGTCTACCAATCCGCACATGGCCAGCGTGGTGGACTATGGCCAAACCCTTCTCATATTGAGAGGAGACCCGTGCTCTGTAGTGAGCCGGCAATGGGTTTTTCATGATGATGATGATGACTGACAACTATAAACTGAACTACTAACAGTTGTACTAAGTATTAATATGATTTAATCACTCTTGCAACTACTGCAGACTGCAGTGGTTATTGGTAAGCAGATACAAAAAGCCCGAAATACTGAATTCGGTAGAAGGTACATGTAATTTGCAATCATAACAAAACAAAGGTAGCATAAAAGCTGCCATTCACGATTGTTAGTTTTTGCTTAAAATACTATTTATTAGTTATAATTCGTCGTCTACGTATACTCGGTAGGTTTCTTACAACCATCAATAATCCGCTCCGAAGGGCTGTCAAGTCCTAATTGATAATGCGGGTCTAAAATGATACCTAGAGACTCTATAATGTGGGATTCGCATGTTGCCAAAAATTATACGAATTAGGCTAGTTTAGGAATCAATCATCTGTATTTTATGATAAAACGTTTCGATCATTTCCTCGAAGTCGATTTTTATCGAATTCTCAATACTAGTGAAGCTTAGGGGTGATAATTTGCGTTAAGACTTGTACACACTGGGATTATTATTTTTATTTATTTAATTTCCAATTTGTATGACCCGGCTACTTAGCTGTGGGCTTCACCTGGACGTGTTTGAAACCCTTGCAGTCACGGAATAAATACAAGTTAAGTTTTGTATTCGTTCCTTAATACAGAACTATAGTTATCACCATCACCACACATAGATGCATGTACCAGATTTTCATAAATATTGTTTTAATCATTTTATATATATATAAAATGATTAAAACAATATCGCTATATATATATATATATATATATATATATATATATATATAGCGAGCAAACGAGCAGGCGGGTCACCTGATGGTAAGTGATTACCGCCGCCCATGAACATTTGCAGCACCAGAGGAACCGCCAATGCGTTGCTGGCTTTTTAGTAATTTGTTTATCCTCCCTTTGAAGATCCCCGTATTATAACCATTAGGGAACACAGAAGATGGAAGCTGGTCCATTTACGAGCCAAGCTGTATTCGCGTTCGATGTTTGTTTTCTATATTGTGTGATAACTGAGCGCGAAGTTAAGCTAAACCACCACTGTGCGAATAATCGTATCGATACAGTGCTCGGTAAGAAAAAAAAAACAAATCCTTCCCACGTGAACCGTACACTTCTCTGGATAGAATAGCCTATGTAATCTCTGTGCCGATCTTCATCCAAGTCCGGTTTGACTTTTTGGCGAGATTGATTAACAAATTTCCATCCATCCATCCATCAGATTATAAATTATATTTTAGTCTATTTCTATTATTCTTCGAGTTCATTAATAGTTGCTGACAGATCCTAGCGATCTGGTTTTATTAGATTTCGTTTTCGTCTATAAGAAACAAAATTATTTCAGGGTTTCCTCTGGATTTATACTGGTATTGCTGCATCTCACGCTTTGAAATCGCTAGAGAATCGCCTGAGTATACACTCTTACTGACTTCACGGTTCAAAGTTCCTCCTTATGTAAATTAGGCAGAAACGAAATTCCGATTAAGATCAGAGAACGTCCAGCGTAAGCTTCAACTTAGATTAAACTGCGATTAAATCTAACTTGCCCAGGAAATGTATTCTTTTTCATTTGGGAAATTATACGACCAACGCTCTCGTTTTGTCATGTTAACTGTCCGATTAAATAAGGTTTTAAAATGGGTCCATGTTATCGAACTGCGTGTTACATGTCTCTTCAATTGTGGAAACAAGGACCGCATTTAAGTTTCGCGACCTTCTACTCTGCGGTCGTGCAATGCGCTATCCTCCTTACAACTGTGCACTTAGAACAAGATTTATTCATTTTAACACCACAATATCAAAGTAAAATTAACCTTTTGTAAGTCGGCTTAGAGTTGAAAATCCTGTACTACGGATTTTAGTTTTAAAAAATCCCGCCAAGAGCGCTATCTGAAAAAATATGTACGAATTGGAGTCTTAAGTCGTAGTGATTGTGTTTAGTTTTGCGTTTACGTTACAGCGTTAAGAAACCCAAAAATGACTCTTATATTGTTATCGGATAAATTCATTTATTATTCCAAATTCTAACCTAAACTAAGTTAAAATTATGTTAAAACTTGATATTTCCCGCGTGTTATACAAGAATCCGGTGTAGTAGTAGTAAGTCTCTATGAAAAGATCGTGAGGAAACCTGTATGCCTAAGAGTTCTCTATAATGCTCTCAAAAGTGTGTGAAGTAAGGCCATAATCATCCTCATGCTGGGAAGAGACACGTGCCCTGGGGTACAGAGCTAGTAATGGATTGATACTGATGACGATCAAAGGTCATCAAAGCTCCGGTAAACAATCAAAAGTCTACCCGGTCCCGGCAGGATAGCCTTTTACAGGTAATCATGGTCAATATCCTCGAGTACCTTTTCGAAAAACAGTGTGAATAAAGTGAAAACCAACGAGACAAGTAAAAAGACAAACAAAACCCCTCCACGGGCTTTTGACGCTGCACTCCACTCTTATTCAATATGACAAACAAAAATATAATATTTATTCAAGGTATACTTAAACTTTGGCCGGGAACATGAAAGGGAATGGAGTGGTCGTCAAAAGATTTGATCAAATATAGTGGGGTTGTCTTAGAAATAATAGCATAAGTTAGTGGGCACACACGCGGCCCCACTCGAGCCTCTAATGCTTCGGTTAAGGACGTCAACTTGTTTTATTTAAACAGAGAACCAGACGCGGAACGTCTCGAGCTAAATGTTCGATTTAAAACATCGGCCATTTATGTTCATGTTAGGTTTGACATAATTTTTTCATTGAAACATATTATCCGCCGAGTCTATATTAGGTTTAAGCGATACCACACCTATTCCTATCTTATTTTTTTCTTTTAAGAATCTTTTCATAATGTTATTTTGTTATATAATAATATTAGATAAAAAAATTACAGATTTTTACTAAATACCAGTACAAGAGACAGCTTTGCACCGAGAGATTGTGTTCGGTTGAATCGACAAAGGAGGCCGCGTTCGCCCGCCATATTTGATCAAACGCTATCAGCAACACATATTACAAACATCACCATTATCAACTGGGTACATAGACGGACGCACGTGCGTGCTTTCCGTTTGTAAATAAAAGTTTCACCCGAGTCCTCGTACACCGTGATGCAGATCGTGTAAGTGAGCCCGTAACTAAAAATTCTGGTTTCCAATCATATGCAAACTGCCTTATACTCATCCTTTCTTCGCTGACAGTTAGGCCAAAAAACTGGATATGCCTTTTTGCAGCTTATATTATTTTATTATTAACCGCCCGCGTAGATAAATGTGGATGGGTGCACTTTGTTGCTTCGAAGGAGGCTTGGGCGTCCGCGCTCCGCTGTTCTGATCATCAACGAGAACAATAATAATCTTCAAAGTAACGGTCGAAAACGATATCTTAGTTAACTTTTATACAAGAAACTTCCTATTATTATATATTATTATATTATTTTTATCAGGTTTATGCCCTCACTCGTGTGGCGTATCTACATGCATTATCGATACCTTATAATTTTCGCGAAATTTACGCAATACTAAAAATTACAAAATCTGTTTAGATTTAATGGAGTTATGAAGGCAATGGTAATATGGTAATCATTTGTCAAATCATAAAGGTATATGTAAAAAAGTATGACCTAGTATGTCAGCGAAATAGAATGAGCTTACGTCATTAGTGCGCTGGCAATTTTTTTCCATGTGCAAAATTCGTCCAGTTTTAGTATAAAGTTTTATTATAAGTTTAAATATAGATATTATTTTTGTATTCCCCATCTGTCCCCATCTATTTTTTTTTTTTTTTAATAATTGTTATATATTATATTATTATATCTATAAATTAATTAAGTTATAATTAACAACTAAAACAATGTAACTTTAAACACTTAAAATAAACCTTAAATTGAACATAAAACTAAAACTATAACTAAAATATATTATTAAAAGGACTCCCGTTAATAATATATTGTCCCTTTTTATAGTCCCATCTATTTATATATACATCTAATACTATCGAAAGACATAGGTATTTTTTTATTAATGTACAAAGTACGTAATTTTTAATTGCCAACATTACCTATTAACCAAAGCTTACAGTTTTTGTAACGAGTTTGATTCTTGTTTACAGTGCCATTCTCTAGTTGCGACCATAAACAATGTATATGTTCATTTTTTTTCATATTCTATCTCCTATGTACTACCGAAATGTTCGTAAACGTGGCCTTGAATTTTCAGCCTCGAATTGGTAATTTTAAGACCACCGCCGAAGCAGAGCATTTCAAAAATGCAGGGAAAAGAGGAACAACTACTGGTACTTTAATTTTTTTTTCCGACTGTCTATTAGCTGTACTAACCCTATTGGTTGCCACAGCGTAACCGGGCTGTTTGGCGAGCTTCGGAAAGAAGCTCTGCCAGAAGAAATTTTGAGCCCTAGGGCTCGAAGAAACTAAGGGATCGTCTGCCTAAGGGCGCCTCTTTTGAGGCCGAACCTCGGATAAGCGACGTTTGGGATAACGAAGACGGAGGGGGGGGGGGGGGCGGTTTAAAATATATACTCTACTACTATATTGTACAGACATACTGTGCCGTGAGTCTAATGCGCTTGGACTGTGGCGTGTGTTTCTGTAATTAGTAGTACGAGCGACACGCCGCCATGTTATTACAGGTTCAAATATATATTTACGAGTAGGTATGTATTTAGGTGCCAGTGATGCCGTTGTCAATTGCCCCGATAAGCTATGGTGGTGACGGTTAGCGTACACGTGAATAACGAATTTAATACCAAATAAATAAAGTCGACATTCGCCTAAAAGTGAACGCAGTCGTACCGAGTAGGTATAATTTAACCGTTATTAAAAACTGTTAATCGAAACTGATTTCTCTATTACTATCATCACTTCGATTCTATAATGCAGTATATGTACCTTAGTCTTTGCTTGTTGGTTTTGTAACGCTAATATAAACAAAAAAAAAAAAACAAAAAATCACCAGTGCATTTCATTTGTTGAGTGAAAATATCTATAATGTTTTTACTCAACAATTATAAATATTTACACTCAACACTTGCGCACCCACGATTTTTGAGAAAATTCAACCCTAAATATAATTTCTAAATCAAATCTTTACTAAAAATGGGAATCCAGTGGAATTTCCGGTGACGAGTTATATTTTATAATAAAACACTACTTGAAATAAATGAATTTTTAATAATGAAAAAACCGGCAAGTGCCTTCCTCCTAAAAGGTTTCCGAATCCGAGTAATAAATACTACATAGACAATATTGGCATTAATAAGATTAAGCAAATACCTTTAAAAATCGTGTTACTATAACGGTTCACAACATACTCACAACCCGACAGACGGACATCCGAGGGTGAGTTATACCGTGCCGATAACACCTATCGGATACGGAACTTTAAAAGAGATACCGAATTTTATATGAATTCAAAACAAATACATATGTGACAGCTCTTGACAAAGTCATTATGTTAAAATCAGGGCCTCAAACCTTAGTCAAAGATTCCATTGTACGTACGAGGATATCTCAGTATTTATTTAGAAACAGTATAATTTAATATTACCCAGTTCTGTTAGAATATTCACCGTTTGCAACTTTGCATTACAAATAATAACTTAATGGTACATCGGCGAGTTCATAAACTGAGCCACTTATAGCTGGGGTTTTGTTAAATAAGTATCCACAATGCGTTAGTATTCCGAGCCTTAATACTTATCACTGAACTTAATTATACACGAAGCACGTTTATTCCGCTGGTATAATTGATAGCGCTATTAAAGATACCTAGGTATTAATTTGTTACTTAGATTAGGTCTGGCCCTCTAGGTAACTCCCTCCCATCGCTAACGAATCGATATGTAAAACCGATATGCAGGCTAGTGCAGGCACCTATTTGAATAGATATTGCATTTGTATAATACACAGTTTATATTTATTAGTATGACGTCATCCATTTTATATTCCGTCTACATTAATAGTTTATTTTTTTCTGCGACTTGCCTTTTCTAATCCGTTACAAATTAGCGCTTGAATTATAATTCACTGGGTAGTAAATAATGATGCAGTCTAAGATGGTAGCGGGCTAACCTGTTAGGGGTATGGCAGTTATATAAACCCATACCCATAATCAATACGCAACATCGTACCGGAACCCTAAGTCACTTGGCACGTCTCTGCGCAGAAAATTCTGAATTGATATATTTCCTTATTTTCCTTGCCATCGATTCCAGGATCTCCCAATTAAAAGAAAAATCACTCGAGAGAGGTATAATATCGAAGACCCAACAAGCTGTTCCCAAATGGATTGGAAAATTTCTAACCACTATTACCACAATATGTCAGTGACAATAACATAAACAAACAGCGTATCGTGCTTTAAAACGTATGAGGATGGAAAACCCCAACCTAAAGGTGAAAAAATCTTATTTTACATTTTCTGACAAGTTAACCATATTGCTTCCAGATAACACAAAAAAGATCTGTTTTGTTTGAGAAAATCGAGAAAACATTAAGAACTGTGCCAACAGTCATACAGTTAGTTAATGTAGCAACATCATGATCATGATCAACCCATTCTCGGCTCACTACAGAGCACGGGTCTCCACTCAATATGAGAAGGGTTTGGCCATAGTCCGCCACGTTGGCCATGTGCGGATTGGCAGACTTTACACACCTTTGAGAACATTACGGACAACTCTCAGGCGTGCAGGTTTCCTGACGATGTTTTCCTTCACCGTTGAAGAAATGTAGCAATGCAGAATCTCTAATTCTAGCAACTCAGAATATTAACCGAATTATAATATAATCTACTATAACAATATTCATTTATCAATAAATGTTTAAGGAAACTCCACTGTATTCACTATAACATTTAGTTGTCACCTTTATTTATTAGTTTATCCGATAATAAATAAAGAAATAATAATTAAATAACCATTTTTAATGACGCCCGACCATATATCAATGTGAATAGGTACGTAACAACTAAACTGATATAGAAATCGAATTAGATGAGATGATTGAAAGAGAGCAACGCAATGATACGGGAGGGTAGATCAAATCAAATAATGACGATGTTATTTCATACAATCCGAAGAACAAGCGCGTTCGCTCGACTGCCTCTGTCAACAGAAGGTCCAATAAAAACTACTCAGAAAGACCTCACGACAAAACAAACACTTAGCCTCCCACAGCATCGTCTCTATTACCCCCTTAAATTAAATAAAAAAGCCGGAGTAATTTAGACCAATCTGTCAAATGAAAAGTGCTCGGTAAAGAGAGGGGCCCGGATTAATGCTTTGTGTGGGCGTATATTAGATATGATGGGGTGAAAACCGTGCGCGGACATGGGGTGGAAACGTGTGGTTACCTAAGCGTGAACTTTTATTTTCTATTTGCGTTGCCGCTTTTCAGTTAACTCTTTTAAAAATTGTGTTGCATTTTGATCGGGATCTGTTCGGATTTGTTTTGAAGTGTTGAATATTTTACGCGTGGTATTTTTTTTTTTAAATGAAAATAATATTTGAATACGACAAAACTGTGGACGAGTTTCGCTGTTCAAATAAAGGGGTTGACAATCCGGGTCCTTAATACAAAATACATGTATTTGAAATTTTTGTTGGGGTTACGGATTTAGAAGTTACACATTTAGTTTTAATATTTTTGAGCAAATATGACAGTTCAACATTTTTATTCACTTACTTTTATTAGTAAGCTTTTATTTCTTCGTAAAAATATAAAATTTCGGTGTCAATAGTTTTTGTTACATGAGAGTAGTACTGGGTTATATCATGGGTGCGATTTTATTGAATATACATGCGATTGCTAGTAAACACGATTATTGTAAAAAGAAAAAAAAGCTCGTATTTATTTTACTCGGTCTGTTTAGTAAAAATAAAATATTGTTAGGCGTTAATATGTTAATATAAACAGATAATAATACAAATGTTATGTTATCGATGCACGATTACATGTTTGTAGCTTTATACACTTAAATGTGATTATTGTATAAGAAATAATGTACCTTTCGATAATAATACCAAACCATTGATAAGATTTGGGTAAATAAGATCTAAAATTGTAATAACCGTCTGTGTAGTCGGCAAAACATTAGATTTGCTTGGTACCGATAACATCTACATTCGATTAGGATCTATTGTAAATGATATTTCATGTTTTCTGCTAATTAACGCCCGATCTGAAGGCAATTTTAATTGCGGCGCTGTTTGAAGAGCTTCATAAGAACCGACTGATAAGCTTAAGTATCTGATACGTCTGGATATTACCGTTTATACGAGTGTCTCTTTTATCTTTAACAAGTTCGCGCTTTACTACGACTCTCTTTGATGGATAATTATTAGGCTTTTTAGGTGGAGTTGAACATAATAAATAATAAAAATACTATAGTGTTCATCTTCTTTTTTTATTCATTCGTTTTATGGCTTTACACAGATTAGCCAATGTCAAGTTTATTATTTTATTAGTTCTCTCCCTCTATGGCTTTGCACAGACTAGCCAATGTCAAGTTTATAGCAATGTAGAAGCTAGGGAGAAATGGCGGGATACTTCGCACTCTGCGGACGCAGCTCCCTCAAACCCTTCCCATATTAATACCTATCAACCATTCAGAAAACTAGGCACTACACAAACGACACCAAAACTGTCCACGACAAAACCAACACCAGTCCTTTTCAAAATTAGCCAACAAATACTAATTCAAGAAAAGCGCGATAAAACCGCGCCCTCACCTCGCCGTGCCGTTATCTGTGCATCTTCTAAAACCTACTTCTGTCAAATTTTGACACAAGTGACCTTTTAACACTAATTTGTTATACGACTTTTGTTGATAAGTCACAAGTCTAGGGTTCTGAGAGATGACAGTTGACTCCCCGATTTCTAACGTCTGGTCGCGTGGTTGACTGTTTTCCATATTATTTCAGCCCTGACAACTTTTAGCGAATTTAAGTGATGGTGTCTTGGAACGATTATCAGCTGCTGGCAAGAAAAAAAACATAACCAAGGTAAAAAAAGAAAACATTCTTTTACAGTTCATTTTAAAAAGCCATTTCAAGAAATCGAAAAACGAAAACTATATAAAATAAGATGAAATAAACGCAATAACAAGAAATTGCACAATGGTTGTCTCATCGCTTTAAGCGTTCTCCTTCAGACAACCCTTAATTTGAGAAATTATCCTTTAGGCATATTTTGGCCGTACAACCTAACTTGACGCGTGACTTTTTGGTAGCTTTGTTACGTGCCAAATTAATAAGTGCAAAATTAAGTAACAGAAAGGGCTAAAAGACTTACTAGCTATTCTTTTCACTCTTTTTGACGACCTCCGTGGCGCAGCGTGCGCGCTGTCAGATTATAAAGTTGGAGGTCCTGGGTCCGAGTCCCGGTCCTGGATTCCCTGGCTCGAGTCTGGTCTGGTGAGAGGCTTCAGCCGTGACTAGTTACCACCCTACAGACAAAGACGTGTCGCCAAGCGATTTAGCGTTCCGGCACGATGTCGCGTAGAAATCGATAGGACTATGGGTTTACCATACTCCTTACAGGTCAGCCCGCTACCATCTTAGACTGCATCATCACTTACCATCAGGTGAGATTGCCGTCAAGGGCTAACCTGTAGTGGATAAAAAAAAAACTCATTTTGTGAAAAAGAAAAGGCTACTAGAAACTATATAATTATTTTTTCGCATTTCATTATATAACATAAGTTCGCGCCCTAATTGCTGCCTCAACCAGGATGCCTGCAGAGAACAATATGTCCAAAGGTTGAGTTAAAAAATTAACAGTGAAATTTCCTAACCCAAAATATAATAAAACAGTAATAATAGTAATAAAAAAACTACTTCAATAAAATTAAACATTGAATATTAAATTAAAATAATCAATTGCAGCAATCATAGTATAACATCGAAACATAATGTTCTAATGGTTTGCGGTGTATATGTTCTTAGGAAAATTCATAAACAATCACTCAAACACGACATGTTTCATGTAATGCCAACCACTGAGCGCGTCAAGTTAAGTTGAATGGACAGTAACATAGCGAGTTCAGACAGTATCAGAACTTTATAATATTTGAATTTGTTATTCAGATTCACAAATTTGTTTTGATACTCGCGTGTTTTAATGTAAGTTAGTGTATATAAGGCTTAAATAAGTTTTTTTTTCGAGTTTTTTAATTTTATAAAACCTTACCTTCCCGTTTTAGGTCACCTTGTTTTTAATACAAGAATTGTCGTTCGTCTGTAAAATACCTAAAAGTGTTCTAAAATATTTACAAATTTTATGCCTACATACCCACATTATGGTCGTTTAAGGTTTGACATGGTATGTTATAAAGTTCCTATATTAAATAAATTGAGACTAATTATCAGAGTGTGCAATAAATCTTAATTTATTACGAGATAAAATACTAATTGCGTACAGGATTGATTAATTAGTGTATTATTACAGGAAATTAAACTGGAATTGAAATCGAAAACGCGTAACAACGTTATCAAAACCGGAATACCGCTATAATCTTATCGTTGATTTTATCTTGCCTAGATGTGAAAATTTGTACAGCTCCCATAGCGTGGTAAGCAGTCTACTAAACCGACCTCAGTAGATGGTTTAGCGAGTATTCTTAAAAGTCACACTCCACTATGTAGTCCTGTAATGAACTTATCTAACAGATATCTTCTGTACAAATTTAACGTCTAAGTCATATTTAATAAATAAAATAGACCACACGTGATAAAAGTGAAACGCGAAATAAGCTAAATATATAAATAAGAATCAAAACCATTGTCGTTACAATTCACTTAATCTATACTTAGCAGCTTATTGAGAGATACTAAATAGCATCAATTTAAGAACTTATAACTTACTCACTATCCGTACATGTTATGTTCAAGTTCTCTTTGTAAATATTTTTTCTTTTCTGTCATGTAACGTAACGTTTAAATGACTTTCACTTTCAATTTTCTAAAAAGTTTCACATAAAATAAATAAAGTAGTTTTGACAGTTCTGATTGAACGATTAATTGATTGAGATGACTCGATTCATCCTTTATTGGACGAAATCACACGAACCTTCGCATTATTGGCATACGAAGTTGAGCTGATATTATAGGTTTACCTAAGCCCTTACAGTTTCGTCCGCTACCATCTTATTTATTACCTTTGCCGTTATGGCTAATTTGTAGCGAATATAAAAAAAACTTAAATATTTTGTGGCTTTGTGTTAAAGTAATAAAAAGCATTGAAGCGGTGATGGTCTAGTGGTTAGGGAGTCCGCCTCCTAATCAGAGGTCGGGGGTTCGAACCCGGGCACGCACCTCTGACTTTTCGAAGTTATGTGCATTTTCAAGCAATTAAAATATCACTCACTTCAACGGTGAAGGAAAACATCGTGAGGAAAACTGCATGCCTGAGAGTTTATAACTATGGCCAAACCCTTCTCATATTGAGAGGACACCCGTGCTCTATAAAGAGCCGGCAATGGGTTGATCATGATGAATAAAAAGCATAATGTTATTCAATAGCCATTGCTCGTTGGGCAGTGAGTACCTATTCGAAGCAATCCCGACTAATTGCTTCGATATGCAGATCAATCAAGGATAGGTAGTCTGCGTGAACCCTGACAGATATAATCGGACACGAAAATTGTCGCCGAGGTCGGGTTAATTGAAGCCGGGCGTGGCCTAATCAAATATGCGCTTAGTAAATCTGCCCACTAGCAATACGCAGGGTAGGTAGGTAAGGTACGTAATGGGGAGGCTTTCACGCTGTCAATATTTAATGAGATTCGGACGCCGGCCGCGAGCCATAATCCACATCTAGGTACTACCCAAACTCTCTCAAATATTCACGCGTCCAGCTCACCTCGCCGACCTGTCACCATATGTACATACTATATCTACTATATGAGGGTTCGGTGCATTAGATAATTACCCTTTATTATTCTGATTCGCTTGCGTAGGTCTTTTACTAACCACCATGATTAACCCATTACCGGCTCACTATAGAGCACGGGTCTCCTCTCAATATGAGAAGGGCTTGGCCATAGTCCACGAAGGCCAAATGCGGATTGACAAACTTCACACGCCTTTGAGAACATTATGAAGAACTCTCAGGCGTGCAGGTTTCCTCACGATGTTTTCCTTCACCGTTGAAATAAGTGATATTTTAATCGCTTAAAAACGCACATAACTCCGAAAATTAGTGGTGCGTGCCCGGATTCGAACCGCCGACCTCTGATTAGGAGGCTGACGCCCTAACCACTAGGCTATCACCGCTTTCCTTTTACTAACATTTCGTTACAATTACAACAGTCTATGATGTACACTAAAAATCTAAAAGTAAAAAATATCTTTTAAAAGCTACCAAGCCGGTACAATTTAATTACACGTAATCTTAAGTCCAATTAATAGATACATAATCTGTGATGGTTTTTTGAAGTTGTACCTTTAAATGACATAAAGAGAAAGGCGGGAGACTTCGTGTATGGCGGGTGCGGTTTTTTCACGCTTTTCTTAAATTAATGTTTGTTGGCTGGTTTGGAAAGGACTGGTGTTGGTTGTAACGTGGACAGTGTTGGAATGTTTGTGTAGTGGCTAGTTTTCTGAATGGTTAACAGGTATTGATTTGGGAAAGGATTGAGGGAGCCGCGTCCGCAGAGTGCGAAGTTTCCCGCCATTTCTCCTTAACTTCTACATTGCTATAAACTTGACATTGGCTAATCTGTGTAAAGCCATAAAACGAAAGAAAAAAAAAAAAAAAGACATAAATACAAGTTACTTAAATTTCGACAACTGTACGTCTAAGATCCAAAATCAATATTGCTGTCAAATTTTGTGATTAAAAGTGTCCGAGTTAAATTTGATATCGAATCAAGGCCCAAATGCGTGTTATACGAGCACCAATTAATTTGTTAGTTAGCAGCAAAATGACGTTCCACGGGAGTTTTTTAAATGTTAGGTAGAGCTGAGACTTCTCTCTTTGCCCTTTAAATCGTCATCCTCATTACTGAGGGTCGCGATCCTTAGCATGGTACGATGTTTCTCCAGGTGGTTCTGTTTCCGGCATTATGTAGTGCGGTGTGGAATGATATACCGAGTGCAGCGCTGATCTGATCGGACCAACGCATGGTGCTAAGTCCCCTTGGCCTTCTTCCCTCCACCTTGCCCGTTACGAGCAGTTTTTCTAAATTCTGAAGTATTCCAAGGTGCGCTTGAGACATATAGTCGACAGCCTTGTTGTTATTTTTAGCCCTTTCAGGATAGATCGCTATGTAGCGATAAGGCCGCCAAATTGTATACTACTGTCTGTTATTTTTTGTCTTTTTTTGTTTTATTTTTACTTTTTCGTGGTTTACAATAAAAGTGTGTAAATAAAAAATAGATGCGTTGGTCCTAAATTAGACTTAGCTCCGACTTATAAACGTATAAACGACACAACGTCGAGTCCGACACAAGTCTGACCCGTTTCAACACTAACTTGCAGTAAGCACGATGGAGTATTATAAAGTCGGAGGTCCTGGGTTCGATTCCCGGCTCTAGTCTAGTCTGGTGGGAGGCTTCGGACGTGGCTAGTTACCACCCTACCGACAAAGACGTGTCGCTAAGCGTTTTAGCGTTCGTTCGCGTAGAAACCAATTAGGAGTGTGGGTTTACCCATACCTCAAACAGATTATATTCCTAGCCTGCATCATCACTTACCATCAGGTGGGATAGCTGTCAAGGGTCAACTGGGAGTGTATAAAAAAACGCTCTATATATCTCGGCCTAATTGTATAACATTAGCTCCTGCACACAATAAAGTCCGTTTAGGTCGAGAGCGTCATAACCCGGCGGACATAATAATGTGTTTATTTTAAAAGCACAGTTAACCCACCGCGGTCGCATAAGTCCATTAGGCCGCGTCCCCACTGGGAGCCGCGGCTGGCCATAAGGCCGGAACATAGGTCCACTGGCTAACGCTCGTGAGAGTTTTACACTCATAACTCAATAATAATAATAACATAATTTCTTTATAATGGCGACTAGGCCCAATTTACATTTACAGTACGAAACAATATACCTGCGATATATTGCTATTTACGTATATACCTGTATATATTCCTTATTCTCTATTATAAACAACATTCTCTATTAAAAACAAGGTTACTTTTCTATTCTTTTGTTATAAGTTCCTTTTTCTGTTATTTGCTCTTTGTTAATCGAAAATTTTTGCATACGATATTATTAGCGACATATTAGCGTTGACTTAAGTTATTAGGCATGCTGTAGTTACCTCTAAAATGATTTATATACTATATCCTAGCACTTAAGGTTTTTAAAATGTTTATTTTTTTGCATATAAATCTGATGGTGGCGCTTTGAATAAATAAATTAAATAAATAAATAAATACAATACGAAACATAAAAATGATTGATTGATTGATTTGATTGATGTGATTTTAAAAGCTGTTTGAAGATTGGAGAGTCGTATCGGTCTATTACAGTTCTCAGAATGCTGCTTGAACTTCCCAACGCTCTTCTCATCAAAGATGCAAAATAAGGCCCTTTTTTTGTCTTATCGTTGATTTTTAAATGAGTGCGACGAATTTCATTATTATGGTGTTTCCCAGCGAATTGCACATCTTGTGCGTAAATAATCATACTTTAATGAAAAGCTAGATTAATTTAATTTTTTGCCTATAATAATAGAAATGAAGTGACGATTTGAATACACATTGTCGCGGTGTATTCAAACAAAAGTGCCTTAACTTTTATATACAATATAAAAAAAAAAATCTCTTAATAAATTGCTAAATATCTGTAGTATATATAATACGTTGGTTCCGAATCTGTCTGTAATTCGTAGTGATTTTGCGGAGAGCGAGAAAGAAATGAGACGGCTTCAACTAGGACCAGTGTGGCGACTGTGGCTGCAACTCTAGAGTGTGGACGCGGCTTTACATTAGATACATTATCACAAAAGCTCACTCCAATTTCGGCCCAACGGGATATGTTAAAGAGATCATTATAATAATTAGACCGTTGTCCTGATATTATACGAATTTACGTCAATTACCGAAATTACGTGACCGAGAGATGATCGCGATGAGGCCCGAGATAAGATGACGATTTCGTAACGGACGGTAGGAAGGCCATAGTTTGAAAATTAAATTACTAAATATAATATTAAGTGACCATTAGCTGATGCCCGCGATTCCGTCCACGTCGGACTTTTGCTCTCGCGATAAAGCTTCAATTTCAAAGATTTATTGTTTGGTATTTTCTTTTATATAAATTGTAATCTTATTTGGCCTTATTTTATCATTAAGTCTGAAATGTAAATAAATTGTTTTAAACGCTTGTTGATTACAAAAAAATTAATAAAGAAAAAAATAAAAAAAAACAAAAAGCTATAATAATGTTACAACCGAGTGGTACCACATTGAATGCTTGCACTCAATTGAATATGTTAAAACAACGACGTGTAGGATTTGAAATCTCAAATCAAATGACAAGTACAGGACACTGTACTCCGGAGCTACGTCAGTTAAAAACTATCTTCTCGATAAGACGCAAAACTTGGGATCTGTTATATACGAGGACAGTGAAGCGGTGATAAGCTAGTGGTTAGGGCATCAGCCTCCTAATCAGAGGTCGGCGGTTCGAATCCGGGCACGCACCTCTTAATTTTCGGAGTTATGTGTTTAAAAAAAATATATCACTTGTTTCAAGAGTAGGAAAACATCGTGAGGAAACCTGCACACCTGAGATTTCTCCATAATGTTCTCAAAGGCGTGTGAAGTCTGCCAATCCGCACATGGCCAGCGTGGTGGACTATGGCCAAACCCTTCTCATATTGAGAGGAGACTCGTGCTCTGTAGTGAGCCGGTAATAGGTTGATCATGATGATGCTTATGATACACAAGGCCTATTACTACGTCACCAGTTTCACTTGACTTGTATTTCAATGAAGCATTAAAGGTACACAAGGGTTTTGGGCAACAACAAATTCACTATTTCAATTAAAATCTAAACATATATTGAAGTGCCATTAATGGCATAACCTCTTCTTTTTTATAGGGTCAAAGATTATGTCAATAAAGGCGTTGTAAACCCAGATTCAATACAAATAGATAAAGCCACCGTGTGGCCGCACATGAAACGGCAATATTCAACTTTGTTTTTGAAATTATGTGTAATTTTCTCCGAATGCGATTAGGAGAAACTGTTTAAAATAAAAACAGAGAAAATTTGTTACAAATCAGGTTCTTCGTTACATAGTGACCAGTACTTTGTTTGGCGAACTTTTAAAGTTCAACAAATTTCGCTGTATAAGACAGAAGATACGATGGTTTGTCTCAATTTTCTCACATAATCCATATATACGCTTCTCACTTCCACATTCCTCACTATTCATCGCTTCATCTACTCGTACTTAATCTGAGATTTTACACGTAGTCAAGACGTAGTCAGTCAGTATACATATTTTTGGAACGAAGAATTCGTCGCGTAAGGAAAAAGCGTTACGTCCCTTACGTTTCGCTTAAATTTCCGACCAGTCTTTGTGTTCCACCAACATAGTTTAGGTATTTTCGTCAAGCGCTGGCCGCCATTTTCGTCTACATCATGTGTAACCAACACATGATGTAGACGAAAATGGCGGCCAGAAAAGAATTACTTTTCCAATTGTCAGATTTTTTTAATAAAAATTTGATAATTTCTTACAAATTTAAAACTTTTCTTTGTTTTGTTACAAACTCTAGATAAGCAGGTAGTCATCGTCAAAAAATAATTTTAAAAAATAAATTAATATTTTAGATATCAATGCACAGACATAACACCCCGCTCGCGGTTCCACAGTACGTTGAGGTTAGATAATTTATGTATAGAGAAGTTTGGCCGCGGGCGCTGCTCTCTGGAAGTTAGTACTTAAGAGGCACGCCATCCCAATCGATAGCCGATTATTAAAATGATTGGGCCTTTTTTGGACTCTTGCGACTTGACGCACAGGAGTCCGTTTAAACCACACAGTTAAACTCTAAAGTATAGGTTTCGCACCGAGAGGCGAACTCGGTAGATACAAGTACCTGCTTACTTACCAATCTTTTTGGAGCACATACCTACAGGGTGCTCTGAAACAAACTTTTGACGACCTCCGTGGCGCAGCGCGCGTGCTGTCGCATTATAAAGTTGGAAGTCCTGGGTTCGATTTCTGACTCGAGTCTGCTCTGGTGGGAGGCTTCAACTGAGGCTAGTTACCACCCTACCAACTAAGACGTGTCGCCAAGCGATTTAGCGTTCCGGCAAGATGCCACGTAGAAACCAATTAGGAGTATGGATTTACCATACCCTAACAGGTTAGCCCGCTACCGTCTTAGATTGCATCATCACTTACCATTAGATGAGATTGCCGTGAAGAGCTAACTTGTAGTGAATAAAAAAAAATGTCTCGCAATTTTGTGGGTAAATGTGCCCGTGAATTCGCTTGTATAAGTGTTTTTAAAAAATTCTATGGAGATTAAGAGACAACGGTTTTTCCATGACTCAATCCTATTCCCGTTCCCGATGTATTAAAACAAATGGCAGTTCGCAAACGGATAATTTATAATAAGAGCTAGATTATCAAGTGGATAAGTTGATATTTATCGGGCGATGATGATATAGGTACTACGCGTATATTTAGAGGCGTTGCAATCTCGTTTCTTTTTTCCTACGGATGCGAGTTTATTTGCTAGGGTGCTGACTACGTCGTGGTTCAAGAAAAATATTTTGTGTTGCTAGCATAATTAAAGGACCAAGATATAAGCACTCTGTATACACTGGACTATACTGAGGTGGGATTTTTTTTATCGCAACAGCAGATTTTCGTCTGTGTCTTCCGGAAAATCACGAGACGAGGTGATTTGAGTAGTTTTTGAAATTAATTGCCACAAAAGAGGTGTGTAGCTGGTCCCAGGCGAAATTAAGAAAATTTGTACGAGTTCAGTTGAGTGTCAGGCGGGCCTCGTGCCAGCGGCCACGAAGTAACCACATACACAATTACCAACTACTTTCGAAAATTACATATTTAGACGCGTTTTGGTAATGATTACGAGAAGTAAACGAAACCGCTTAGCTTAATTACGACCTCTTTTAAATACCTTCGTGGCGTGCACGGGGTCTTTGTCTGAGGTAAGATGTACACAGCAGGCAGGCAGGGAATAACAAGATTTAAAAAAAAACGACAAAAGCGCTATTTGGACTTCCACACGGAAGATTCTACGCAAAATAAATACAATGTATTGACATTCTTATGATTGAGCGAAAAATCAAAAAAAAAAGTTATTATAAAATATTATATTTTTATAGTAGTACTACTATACTTTGGTTTACTTTGTTTATTTGTTGTTAAAAAATTAAAAGTTTACCTATTAGAGTTTTGGAGATACTATATAGTTCTAACTTTAGTATTCAATTCTTAACTAGTCAACAGATCAAATTGTGTAAAACAAAAATATTACCGACTCACTACAGAGCACGGGTCTCCTCAGTCCACGAGGCTGGCCATGTGCGGATTGGCAGACTTCACACGCCTTTGAGAACATTATGGAGAACTCTCAAGCGTGCAGGTTTCCTCACGATGTTTTCCTTCACCGTTGAAGCAAGCGATATTTTTAATTATTTAAAAACGCACATAACTTTGAAAAGTTAGAGGTGCGTGCCCGGATTCGAAAAGCCGACCTCTGATTAGGAGGCTGACGCCCTAACCACTAGGCAATCATACCTTCAAGAAAAAATATTGTTAGATTTGTGCAAATATTGGTCGAGGGATTGACCTCACAAATTGCTTTCCATCCAGACGAATTCGCAGATAAGATGCGGTGTTAAGATTCAAGATGGCGATTGTAAATGGTCGCTTAAAATGCGATTTAAATGTGGATCTGGCGGACAGCGGCCGTGGTTCAGCGCCTGCCCACGCCGTGCGGGGTGGACGCGACCGCCGAGCAAGCTACACGCTGCACCAAGCATAACTCATTGTCCTTTTATAGTGCGATACGACTTGCATTGAAAAGGATACATAAGTGTCGCCGTTGGACCGACCATTTCAACAGGATCAACGGCGCACGCACAGCGAAATTTAATTAAAACTGAAAAGTACTTAACAAATAAAGAAGAGAACAGAAGCTGGTTATGTTTTTTTTATCCACTACAAGCTAGTCCATGCGCTATTTGGACTTCCTAACCGAAGGTTCTACGTAGAAGAAATACAATGTATTGACATTCTTATGATCGAGCGAAAAAACAAAAAAAATAAAGTTTTTGTATAGTAGTTTTTTTATATACACCATAAGTTAGCCCTTGATGGTAAGTGATGATGCGGTCTACGATGGAAGCGGGCTAACTTGTTAGGGGTATGGTACCTATACTCCTAATTGGTTTTTACACGACATCGTGCCGGAACGCTTAATCGCTTGGCGACACATCTCTGTCGGTAGGGTGACTAGTCACGGCCGAGGCCTCCCACCAGAGCAGACTCGAGCTGGGAATCGAACCCAGGACCTCAAACGTTAAAGATAACGAACTACCTAACGAACCGGTGGTAGACTCACTAACAGATACTGTAGACTTGACGTTTCAAAAGCGCTTGTAAGGTAAAGCCTCCTTGAAATTAATTAATTTTGCATCGGCACATAGGTCCAGCTTGGTGGTCCTAAGCTCTTATGAATAGGGGGGTGTGTACCCTGTGAGTGGTAATTTTAGTACACTTACTAGGTTGATGATGGTGATGCTCTCATATAAATGTAAGTTCTAAGCTCTAAATTAATTTTAAGTGATATTTATGATAGCGATAAAAAAGAAAGCTGACGCATCAATTGCAACAAGGACAAGTTTATGATTGACACATAAATGATAAGTTCATGATTGATTGATTGATTGATGAATGAAGCTTTTGTTTGAAACCGGCCTGCCAATTATTTTAGTAATGCAAATTAGTCTATGATTACGACGAAGGATCAGCTGTTCTCTCGTATCTTCCCAATTAAATCTAGGTATCAGGTTTGATATTCACCTAATAGTAATTCACCTAGTTTCTGCCGGAACGCTTTGTAAGTAAGGTGGTAACTAACCACGGCCGAAGCCCCCCACCAGAGCAGACTCAAGCTGGGAACCGAACCCAGGACCTCAACTTCGTAATGCGACAGAGATCGTCAAAAGTGGACCACGAGTGTGTGGAGAAGCATCCCAGAAAGAAAGCTAAAGTATGAGTAAGTAACAAACATACTCCTTTCCCCGCTATCTTATGTCATCCGGACGTGGGCTCCATCCACGGCCTCGGAGACGTACGGACCACTCACCGTCCGACCCCCCCGTTATCTCAAACGTCGCCTAAGCCGAGGTTCAGCTTCAAAGGAGGCGCCCTTAGGCAGTCGTTCCCTTAGTTTCTTCGAGCCCTAGGGCTCAAAATTTCTTCTTTCTTTCCAAAGCTCGCCAAACAGCCCGGTTACGCTGTGGCGACCAATAGGGTTTGTACAGCTAATAGAGAGTCCGAAAAAAAATAAAAACATACTCCTTGGGTTGTCGACATGAGACGACCTAATCGGGAAACGCAGTGTTCTGCGTCACCCGGTGGGTCGTTGCGTCGATCGATCAGCGAACATCACAAGCGCAGCGCCGCAACTACAATGAATGGTTATTGAACGCGATTCCATTCAATTATCGACAGGCGGATTGCGCGATACGGCCGAGGTCCCGCTCGTTAATACGCGATGTGTTACTCATTTAGGGTCCACACTGCTACTGCCGCAATCGCGACCCCCGGCTTTATTAAATACTTTCTGGAATTTGCCCTCAAGCGTCAGTATTTGCGGAAATATTATTTAATTACGTAATGCCTAACATTTCCCAAATTCAACAAGTCGCGTGTCTTATTTGCCGAGAACTTATCATATTGTGCGGAAAGGCAGCGTCACTTAATAAATGTTTCGCGTCGTCCCTCAACATGGCGGTTGCCTGAATACGTAGTTTGAACAAAGGCATGTGAGTTAAGATTTGCATCCACCGCTCCATCGTGCTAGTAGAGAATGAAAAACTGTACTGGGTGATGTTTTGTTTAAGTTCATTTTTCATTGTTAGTTCAATGATTTCAAGCATCTGTGACCTCAGAAGTGGGATTATCTGTTACCTCAGAAGTGACATTACCGGTGACATAAAGTGTCATCTATCTGTCATGTCTGTCATGTTCTTGTTTAACCTTTTATGGACACGGAATGCTATTTAGTTATCTCTATGTATATATATACATAATACTCAGTTTGTACAATAATATTATCAGTTACACTACGAATTGTCAAAGCTCTTGCAAGCTAATGTACTCAGGGTTTCGACCGAGCTAGACGAATAGAGCGGAACGAAGCCTTTTAGGAATAAAGTATACAGGTTATTGGATCTGTGACTTATTTGGCTATCTATATTATACCTTCTGGGTTACCGCACTCGTACTAGCCGTGAAGTATTTGAGGTTAGCTACATATTGGCTCCGTTCGTTCCACTTAAATCAGACTCCGGGAGCTCCGTGCGGTTCTCCAAGCGTGCGTATTGAGACGTCATGGCCGCGTCTTATTAAGACAATTTTCTCGCTTAATTACTCGTGCGATTGAACCGCAAAAGCGACATCGATCGTTAAAATTACTATGGTGTTTTACAAAGTTGAGTTACGAGCGCGTTACCATGACAACCGCCGATTAATGCTGGTCATGCCTTGCAACACACAATGCTTATAAGCTCTAGGGTTCCGTAGTTGGCCGCCGCTAATGCCAACTTACTGGTTTGTGGTATTATTAATACGAGCACATTAATTGAGCTTACTGTATTACGTAAACTAATAACAACTGGCATTTTGCTTGTGCAAATACATTTTATAAGTCAGTCAACTACACTTTGACATCTAATATTGTTCCTATTAATTTCATTATTTAAACTTTCGCTGGGGTTTTTAAGCATCCCCAAACAAAACCATTTTAATGATATTTAGTCGGCAGAGGGTGCATTATTTTTAAAACTAAATATCAGAAATTAAAAACGTTACGATAACTTGGTTTCGAACAATAGATATGTTGGCCATCGTTGAAGTGTCAGTGAATCTCTTCATAATTTGGAATGTGGAACTTTAGCTTCCTAGTAGCTACTCATAGTCAACCTAAACCGCGGACAAACAGATGAACGGACTTGGCGAAACTATAAGGGCTCCGTGTTGACTATTGAACCAAGGAACTAAAAAGTAAAAGGGAATAGAAAAAACACATATTTTAGAATGTTCAAAACAACCTGTCATAACCCATTTTTTTCAAGAAACTCTTATTGCTATGAAAATAAAAATATTGCATTTGTTATACATCCAACGAAAAACAAACTATTAATATTTTAAACTCTGGCAGATTGTTTATTTGCTACCCTGTACATTGTACACATAGGTAATGCATCCGGAAAGCCATTGGGAAGTAAACAGTAAAGCATAGAGTATCACAAAAAACAAGTAGAAAAAAAAATAGATATTTTTTAAAATAGTCAAAATCAAGAGTTTAAAAATGAGTTTAAGAAAATAAAATTAAAAAACATATTATTTGTGTGTCATTGCTATTTTAAATATTTTTAAAACCGAGGTACTGTACAATAAAAATAAATGTTAAGATTTCTGAAGACAAGTGAGAGAAACAAATACCTGTATTCAAAAAAGAAATATTGTTGTGTACATACCTATTTTGAAAGGACATTCGTGCCAATTCTGCCGCATACAAATCGCTAAAGTAAACTAAAATGACAGGTCTCTCCTAACACAATGTTTGCCGGGAAAAAGAATAACAGCATTTCTAGAACTGTCATTTTAATTAAGCTATGTCATATCCACGTACAAGTGGACTGCCAACATTGTAACCGATCGGCTGGTCTACAAAGGGATAGTTTTATGCGATAATAAAATTAAGAGTGCTAATATTTTATTTACGTGATTACGTACGGTCATTTTAGAGTGCGAGAAATAATATATAATTAAATATCAGCTCTAACAATTCAAATTCAAATAATCTTTATTTAAATAGTCCTTTAAAAGGCACTTTTGACGCGTCAATAATTTACATACTAGTGCTGGTGATAACTACATTCGTAAACTTAAGACTAAAGTTATGAGGGTTCTAAACGCGCCCCGGTCTAAGAAAAAGCCCACTACAAACTTAGCCAGGTAACAAACTTAGCCAGGTACATTTTAGAGTGCGAGAAATAATACTTAAATAAATTACTAGCACTCTTCATTATAGAGTGCGAGAAATAATACGCAAACAAATTTCTAGCACTCTTCATTTTAGAGTGCGAGGAATAATACGTAAATAAATTACTAGCACTCTTCATTTTAGAGTGTGCGGAATAATACGTAAATAAATTACTAGCACTCGTCATTTTAGAGTGCAAGGAATAATACGTAAATAAATAACTAGTAATGTTAATTTTAGAGTGCGAGGAATAATATGTAAATAAATTACTAGTACTGTTAATTTTAGAGTGCGAGAAATAATACGTAAATAAATTACTAGCACTGTCAATTTTAGAGTGCGAGAAATAATAAGTACGTAACGTAAACTCACTCGTATATGCAGCAGAGTTTCATGCGGTTCGTGCATTGTCGCCGAATGGAACGGAAAAGCGGCGGATAATCGATTGAATCGACAATCAATCGCGTTGCGAACACTCAGCCGGGCGAAACGCGCCAATTTGAAAACCGTGTACTGTCTTAATTTATCGTCGTGTTTAATAACATGGGAAGTGGATGCGATAGGTTGCGATGGGTTACGGTTTATTTGCAGAACATTAAAATCTTTAATACGGCCTCGCTTCATATTTATCGCCTTCGTTTCAGATGAGCGTATCGTTTCACTGTACTGAGTGAGTTCTCTCATTTTGAGAAATAATATTTAATTTTTATTACAAAGTAGTACGTTTTTAGACAAATTTTTTGACGGTCTTCTTGGTGTAGCGCGTTTTCTGCCGCATTATAAAATTGATGTCCTGGGTTCGATTCCCGGCTCGATTTTAGTGTGGTGAAAAGCGTCGGCCATGGCTAGTAACCACCCTAGCAACAAAGACGTATCGCCAAGCGATTCAGCGTTCCGGCACGATGTCGCGTAGAAACCAATTCGGAGTATGGCTTTACCATACCCCTAAAAGGTTAGCCCGCTGCCATCTTATACCGCATCATTACATACCATCGGGCTATAGTGTGGTGTATAAAAAATAAAAAAAAATTTAGCGCACGTTCGGTCTGTAGCCGTCGGTTTCGGTTTTTATAATAACACTAGCTGACCCGGCAAACGTGGTTTTGCCGTATACATTAGTTCTAGGGAATTTCTAGTGCAGAAAAAAATTAACTAACTTATTTTAAATGAGTAAGTTAATCACATACATCCGTGTGGGTGAGTGGGTGGGTGTGTGATTGTGTGTGTTATTTTGAGGTATAGCAGTCGGATTTCTTTTGTATGTAGTAAAATGCAAAGAATCTTTTTTGTATGGATGACATAATGATGACTGCACATCGAGTAGATTTGTTATTGATCGTAGTAACTGTTATAGTTAACATTATAGCATACGGGGAGCCGTAATAGCGTTGGGTCTAAAATGAATCTGTTTATCTGGCAATCCGGTGGGAGGTCACGGCAAAAGTCCACATTAAAATCCGGCCTCGGTGGCACAGTTTAATTGAGTCCTCCGACCTCATAATCCGGGCCCCCGTCCCCGGCCCCCGGTCCCCAGACCCCGCCTGGCCCCGGTGTGGCAGAATGTTATTTATAAGCCGCACGCAACCTTTACCTACTCCAGCCTCTGGCAAACGCAGTCCGCACATGGCGTTTGTTATAATTTCACAAAGCCTCGCTAATTATATGAATTTAAATAATCCTAAGTAATTTTATAAATGCGAATGTGAGTTTGTTTGTAACGCTTACATGCCTTAACCACTAAATCTAGTCTGACCTACATTATCGGCAAGTAACATAGATTTTTTATCCCTGTATTCTTTTAAAAACGTGCTTTGGCTCGGGTGAAACCACGGCGCTAAACTAATAGGTGTTAAAGCAGAATTGTCATACGCTAGGCTCTCGAAAACATGGAAATGGCTTGATAATTTCAAATTTTGTATTTTTTTGCCTTTTCCTTTCTAATACTTAATAGATTAAGGTAAAAAGATATAAGCAATAAGTTCAAAGTTTTTATAAAACGAAAGCTTATAGAAAAATCATATTACGATATTAAGGATTATATAAACGATAAAAAAGTTTGGGTGTGAATTGCTCTATCTCCATAGGTACTATAATTTATTATTGATTATGTGAGATGGTGAAAACGAAATGAAAATTTACCTGGCTAAGTTTGTTGTGGGCTTCTTCTTAGACCAGGGTGCGTTTGGAACCCTCATAGCTTTAGTTTTAAGTTTACGAATGTAGTTGTCACCATTTAATCACTACTATGTAAATTATTGACGCGTCCAAAGTGCTTTTTAAAGGACTATTTGAATAAAGATTACTTGAATTTTGAATTGTTAGAGCTGATATTTAATTACATATTATTTCTCGCACTCTAAAATGAACATACGTAATCGTACGTAAAATAAATAAAATATTAGCCAATAAATAAATTTTACAATCCAGACAGTTGAAAAGTTTGAACAAATCGACATCGGTAATTTTGTATGGACATCGCATCTTAGGATGTGATATTGCGATATTGAATAGATAGCGTGGAGTTTTAGGTTTTCAAGTGGTTTACCTCATCTTAAATCCAATGACTTTTATTCAGTTTTTGGAAGTTACGAGTATATGACGTGGCATAGATAGGCGCTATGGGCGAGTTCAGCATATTATGCGCATGACAAGGTTTTTTCCCAGCATTGCGATAATAATAGGATGTTGATAGTAATTATACCCTCAATTGCGGCAAATAACAAAGATTAATAGATAACAAATAATAACAATACAAATACCCAAGGGATAACCTTATACAAGTTAAGAACAAATGATTTGATCATTTAGTAAATGCTTTTTTTTTATTCCACTACAAGGTAGAACTTGACGGCAATGTCACTTGGTGGGAAGTGATGATGTGGGCTAACCTATTTTTTTTTGTAAAAGTGTTTGGGACGCATTTTTCAACATTCACATTTTGCCGTGATTGGGGCTAACCTATTAGGGTTATGGTACAAAAAACATTCCTAATTGGCCGAAGCCTCACACTAAACCGGACTCAGACTGGGAATCGAACCCGGGACCTCCAACATTACAATGCGACAGCGCACGCTCTGCGCGACTTAGGGCATCTAAACAGCCGATTGTAATTAAATTAACGGGTAACAGGAACCAATTAAAAAAATATATTGGCTAGGTATTTACAAAGGTTATAGCTCGCTCAATCAATAAAGCGTCGAGCATGGCCGCCATCGGTCGGCGGCGAGTGTAAACACTGCGCGCATTTGTATGGTTGATCTCTCAACAATTTTCCGTCTAATTGAACGAATGCAATTGACCATTCCGCCCAGTTAGTGCTCAATAGCCCCGATATGGAGAGCGGCGCGCGCGCATAGACCCGGAGCCGGCGCGCAACGATATTACGCTCCCGCCACGCAACGCAAATTTGACGTCAGCTCTTTGACTTGCTCGATGAAGTTCCATATCAGACATATTCGCATATTCCTCAACCCATTCTGTCTTATTAATTTAACATTATTGCACTTAAAAAGGGCGAAGTGTTCTAGACCAGAATTTTCTAAGCGTGTTTGTATCGTAGGCCATTTGCCATGGTTTTCTGTTTTTGTAGGTTCCATGCAGAACTAATACTGAATACTATATATATGTATGTATATATACATATATATTAAAATTTAATGTATGTTCGTAGGCAAAAATAGGTTTCGGGTTTGTTTTTACATTTAGTTATTTCGCGCTTTTCAAAGAGAGCTCGCGACGTCGCCTGCTTTTTAAAATTCTTTGCATTGTAATGAAAGTTATCCCATGTCTCATTCATGTACCCGTTCCCGTTTCCTCCATAAAAAAATAACAATTTCGAGAAAGTTTGCTATCGCGATCTACCTACAGCTTTAGCATTAGAACTTTCAGCCACATCTGTAGTTTCAAAGTGAAGTAAATAACAAAGGTATCTCTTAAATAATTTGAAGAAGCCTGTGGTGGTAACAAAAAGAATAGTTACCCGGCTAAGTTTGTTTTGGTATTCTTAAACCAGGGTGAGTTTGGAACTCTCATAGCTTTAGTTTTATGGTTAGATATGTACCATCAACGAATATTTGAATAAACTTTATGATTAATTGATTGATTGACAAACATGAAAACTCGCACACAAAAATTCGTCTTTATAACATTAGTATGATAAACGATGTAAACCTATGTCATTAGTTAATGAAAACATTCCGTTACCTTACGGTTAATCGTCACTTACAACGAGATGTACTCGCAGTATTCGCAGAATAAACTCACTTATCCTTGTGCCAACAAAAACACTTTGAATTGTGGTAAGCCTTATTTAACAGAAGTTGTATATTGGCTATCTTTTTCGAAATAGGCAGCTATAAAACTGAATTATTTATACGAAATTACTTACAAACATGGCCTTTATGAAAGATTCAAGATGTTTTTTGCCCGTTGCGATCGCAATATTTATTCATGTCATGCAATTTTAGTGCGCGGTGTTGGTAACTATTTAAACAACGCAGTAACTAATTTTTACATCGTCTGCTCGAGGGCGAAATTATCTTTTAGCTGTTATTAAGCTAGTAATTACTTTGAATGTATTGGATTGCTAAATGCAAGCAGTAGGGAAGGCAGGCGATGGTTGGCCGTATTTCTAAACGTAATTTGTTTTATCACTGCCGAACAAACAATGCATGCAGAAAAAAGCCGTACCTAGCAACGCTAAAGTAGACAAGAAATGTCGTTAGGTTTAATTGCGCATTACAGATTATATCGCTGGGCATAGACGACTGTAATTGAAGAGGGAAATATAAATCACCGCACACAACACCACTTCTTGATTAATTGACTGTCATTTCAGAAGAAATTCAACCTTCGTGATAAAAGCGATAAATTCAAATATATATATATTTGAATATGAGTATATTCAATATCATCATCATGATCAACCCGTTACAGCCTCAATACAGAGCACGGGTCTCCTCTCAATATAAGAAGGGTTTGGCCATTGTCCACCACGCTGGCCATTTGCGGATTGGCAGACTTCACACGCCTTTGAGAACATTATGGAGAACTCTCAGGCGTGCAGGTTTCCTCGCGATGTTTTCCTTCACCGTTGAAGCAAGTGATATTGTTTCTTTTAAAACGCACATTACTCCGAAAAGTTAGAGGTGCGTGCCCGGATTTGAACTGCCGACCTCTGATTAGGAGGCTGACGCCCTAACCACTAGGCTATCGCTTCACCGCTATTTGAATATATAAGACAGATATTCTTATAGATATATATAAGAGTATATTTGTTGTTCCAACCGATGCACATAATTACTAAGACTTGTGGCAAGATGCAAATGCCCCTTCTGATGTAAAACATCTAATGCGGTGAGCTTGCTAATTTTATTTCCTTTATACCGCAACAAACAATGTAAGAATAAACCGCAAAAAAGTTTCGATGTTTCACATCTGCCGTTTATGCCATATCAGGTGCGGAAAATCCCCATCGGGCTTTACACTAGATACAGCTGGACGCCGAGCGGCTTAATTCACTTTTTTTTATTTTTTTTCACATCAAGTGAATCAATCGGTTTCGGTTCGCTCGGTCGGTTGACGTTAATCTCATCTATTCTCTCATGTTATTTTGATATTCAAAGAAAAATGCCATTTTTTATTATAAATCATCAGATGTTTATTTCATTACAAAGAGGAAGGTATGCCGTTAATAGTGGAAAATAACATCAGGCAAATGACCACCACGGCCACGCTTACAGGACAAAATCCTTTTCATGAAATTTTCCATAACTAAATCGCAAAGTGGCTGCTCTATGTCCTCGATAGCCTCACGAATTCCATCTTTGAGGTCACAAAATAGTTTAGTGGGCCATACTCCTAATTAGTTTATACGCGACATCGCTCCGGAACGCTAATACACTTGTTGCCGACAACCTTTTGACCTTGGTACTTAACAGTGCGCTAAAAAATGCGTGCGCGCATCTCCTTCTCCTTCGTCACTATTCTTGTATTTTATTTATATTCTTATAAAGGCATTGCTCTTATTCATATACTGGACTCGAACTTCTCTCTTACCTGCCCAAGTTTTTCTGTTCTTCTTTTCTCAGTAATCTGGTGTCTGCAATACATGTACTGCTATTTTTAAAACAGCAGCATTAGAATGCAAGATGCAGCAAGACGCCTGTCACCGAACGAACGCCGGTCCACCTGCTCTAGGCCAGGGGCGACTTGAGCTCGCTTCGAGTGGACACAACACACCAAAGTCTCCATAACCTGTTTGTATTTGTATTTTGTAAGTCTATTTGAATTCACAAAACTTGACTAACAAATTCTACAAATTACATGCTTTGCCACATATCTTTGGCACTTGATTCGGAAATGAGAGAAATTGCCAGTAATTGCATTAAGTGCGGTGATGTCCGAATATCAAATCAAAATTACCTATTTCATCATCATCATCACTTCAACTGATAGACGTCCACTGCTGGACATAGGTCTTTTGTAGGGAGTTCCAATGGCCACGGTCTTGGGCCGCTTGTATCCAGCGGCTCCGTGCTACTCGTTTGATGTCGTCTGTCCACCTTGTTGGGGGTCGACCAACGCTACGTTTGCCGGTGCGGGGTCGCCATTCCAGCACCTTGGGACCCCAGCGTTCATCGGTTCTCCGAGCTATTGCCTATTTGCAATAACCATATTTAACTTAGGTGTTACAGAATTTGCGAACTGCAAGCACTTGCGCACTTGCACTCTATAACTGTGCACCATTTAATCTGTTTAAAAGTTATTACAGAAAAATTATACATATTAGACATTGTATAATAGTGAATACAATGTTTATAATAAATATTATGTCCGTACTATGTATTGATAATGAACATCAAATATTCTTTTGCCATATAAATTATTTCTAGGGAATTTCTATTGTAGAATAAAATAACTAACTTATTATGTGTAAGGATGTCGTAAGGCAGGGAGCGCTGTGAACGATGTGGGTATATACAAAATTTTAGCTTTGCCATAAGCTCAGGGAAATATTAATCAAATTACAGTGAAAAAAATTAACAAAAAAAAAGCGATAGATCATCAGTTATTGAGCGTGATGAAAAATTATTATAATACTAAAATGACTATTAAGTTCTATGTATTTTTAATGCTACAATATATTGTACAAAAAAAATTGTACAAAAATTAAAAATAAATTATTAGGGGTGGACAATCCTTCCTTATCACTTGGGGTTTGAAAGATAGATAGTACCCGATGCTCAAACTCAATGAATATGCATACAAAATTTCATAAGAATCGGGCGAGCCGTTTCGGTGGAGAATTTTATATATTAGATGTTATAAGTCCACCATCTCAGTTCTTCAAAGAGAGATTGTGCCCAGCAATAGTGCTATTTGTACGCTATTGATGATGATGACAATCTGACTTATTTGCTGCACTAATGATTTCGAAACATTCACTAAAACTGCAAGTGAAAATGTTGATCTATTTTTTCTATTGACAATCGAAAGTTCATGAGAAAATCGTAGTTGAGTTATACATGAGATTGAAACGTATTCAGAATGCGTAATCAAAATAAATTTAAAAGTTAATTCTACGGAATACGAAATATAGCGTAAAAATACCTGCAAAACAACGCAAAGTGAAGAAAAGAAAATGTAAGTACAATGGAAGAGTCAATGAAAATTGTGAGAATTCTTGTCCATTTTGTTTTTTAACTGAGGTCAAGGAACTACATGAAATATCACAGGTGTTTCTGAGAGCGTTGAAAAGTGAGCTTACTTAGATAGTCGCGTGTTGACCTGCTGATCTCAATAAACTATTCCAATTTTCTTCAGTGACGTGTTAGTTTATTTTGTATTAGAACATGTAGCATACTTTTTTCGTAAACTTACTATGTTCTGTTGTATTGGTGCCTACTTTTTGTTGGTTGACAATAATGGCTGTGCCACAGTTTATACTACTACAGCCGTTATTGCAACACCGTGCTTATTATTCCCTATGCATACCCCTGTCAGAAATAAAGTAAATATAAATAAATAAAATAAAAGGAAGAGTTTGCGTGTTAAGTATTAATTATAACATTTGAGATCTACTCCTAGCTGAGATATACTACACGCAGCAAAACATAGTCACTTAAGTAAGTACTACTTTACGTAAAGATCGACATCATTGTCCAAATAGGATCAACGGTTTAACAATTTCAGGTAAATGAAACGTCGAACGTTTCATTTAGCCAAAGACCTACAAACCAATTAACGAAATAGAAACGAACACCGTCTTAATTTCAAACGTCATGCCTTTCAAGTTGAAGTTTCAATCAATAATAAACGAATGTGCTGTCTGTCAAAAGAGTCCGTTAGAATTAAGAATTCGCTAAGGAAATGGTAGTTACTTTACTAAGGATACTGGTTAGTTTGTATACTTTTAAATACATCATGTATCGTACATTATTGATTGAAGCGTTTTAGCGACGCCGCCGCCGGCTCGGTATACAGGTAAAAATGGTGAATAATAATTCAAGCAACGAACCAGTAAAACTTTTCATTAGTAAATTATTTAATTTTACTTTCATTCATTTAATTTAGAAACGTCAACGCCGTCGCTACCCAATGACCCATACCTGGACGAATGTATGCTTGTTCAAGACTGAACACTTACTTACCTATATAGAACAAAGAACCTAACCACTACAAAAGATATACAGAACAAAGGCCGAGTAACAGAATACCAGAAAAATAAAAAAAAACACATATATATAGAAGACATATTCAAGTAAATCAATGAAAGAAATCCTTCGACGGGCTGCCTTGTTCCAAAGTTAACTACATACAACGTAAAAATTTAATTTGTTACAACTAGGTAAATATTTTATTATATAATATACTTAATAGAGCGAGAATAGGAATAAACGGAAATCCCTGTTAAAATCAAAATTAAAATCAAAATGTTAAAATTATTTTATTCATAATAACCCAAACAAGTATATTATATTAAGTGTTCAATCCTATGATATATTTTTCATTATTTTATTCCGCGAATCAGTTATAACTACTTTACGTAGTAAGTAAACAAAAGCTATGATGGTACCGAACGCGCCCAGGTCTGAGATGAAGCCTACAACAAACTTAGCCGAGTTACAATACGTAGCAGTACCCGGTAAGTGGGTAAAAAAAGTGGTACAGGTATTTGAAGTAGGTAAGGAAGGCGCTGTTCTCAACGCTAATTAGCGGTAAAGAAAAACCAAGACGCGAGGTGCTGCGCCGTACTGATGAGACGGACATCTTACTCATAAAGGAATCTGGTTTTACGCCTACTAATTAATAATTATAAAACTTATTTTAGACTATCGTTTAAATAATACGACCTAAAATACCACAACAAACAAGACCTGTACACTCTTTCAAACACACAAGCAAACATTTTCACGTTTTTTTAGAAATTAATTTTTAATATTAGTAGACAGTTAGATATATCTTTAGATTTTGTATGTGATGCTTTCTAGACCTTATTTATTATCATGTTAGTTTACTTGCGGAGTTTTTTTAATTTAACGGCATTCTCCCTTGACGGTTACTAAATATGCAGTTAAAGACGGTATCGGGCTAACCTGTTACAGTTATGGTGAACCCATACTAATAATTGGTTTCTACGAAACATCGTACGGGAACCGCTTGCAAACGCGTTTTAACTAGCCGCGGCCCAAGGCTCCCCGCAGCCCAGACTCGAGCCAGGAATCGAACCCAAGAAATCCAAGCACGCGTTCATCACGGAGGTCACAAGCCTGATTAGCCGATGGAAAATAATGGTTGCGACACTAAATGGCAACACCTTGCTTATTAAACCCTATGTGTACGATTATCTTAAATAATAAATAGTAATAAACGCAGGATACAATTTTGGTACTCCAGTTAGTGAGTTAGCTAGAGTATATGTACCTAATGGAGTCATCTTAACAGGATGAAAACGTTAGGAAGGTCTCTTCTGTTTACATCTAGTACCCCTGTCATCCGATTAATGTCTAGCGTTTAGCATTCAGACCAAGATTCGGGAGAACTTGCCAACAATTCAGTCTTTCGGTCTCAGTAGGTTACTACCAGCTACTTTGCCTGAAGAGAGCAGTTTAAGCCATCGGTCTTGGTTTACGCGTGAAGAGTCAAATTTCTTAATCCATCTGTTCTATTAGAGAGCGACTTTTTTTTTCGGACTGTCTATTAGCTGTACAAACCCTATTGGTTGCCACAGCGTAACCGGGCTGCTTGGCGACCTTCGGAACGAAGCTCTGCCAGAAGAAATTAGAGAGCGACTGTGGAATAGGGCTAATGCACCAATAGGGCTAAAAAAAATGCTATCTTTGATATACAATTAATTGACGTATATGAATACGTCGTTTACATAGACAGTATTTTTTTTTTATTATATTTCTGGCGGGTCGCCTGATGTTAAGTGATTACTGCGTCCTCGAACACCACAGGAGCCACAGATGCGTTGCGAGCTGAACTTATCCTCTTATAAGTTTGAATTCAATTTCAAGCGTTGAATTGCTCGTCGTTATATTTGTCAATAAACTTGTTTATATTCAGCGAAAGAATATTGAAATCACCTTAGCGGTTTGCATTCATAAACTTAGTGTCAGATAATCAAATTGTAAACTAGATAGGTTGGGTTGACACGTACTTATGTATATTCCCAAGTAACTTGGTATCTACCTATTATAGATATACGTAACTTGGACGTATTATAGATATATACGTGTTAATTACTGCTGTTATATAAACAAAGAAGGTAGGTTACCATTTAGATTCCCTTCACTAAATAACAACCTAACAACCCAGCGTATAACCTGCGCATAGTCTGAATCATGGGCACCTTCGCCGACGGAAAACGTCAGGTCTTAGCGCAGGCCTAACGCCGTTCGACTCTATACGTCTCGATAGCGATTTACGAATAACGCGTAGGCGTAGGTCTGGTTGGATAGATCTCGTTAAGACCAATCTTAATTTTATTCACCATCAAACTACTCTTCTATTAGAACCTTGCAGGCGTTTATTTACCTCAAATTTCTACGCTCTCACTGAACTTGCTGCAGCTTATGTTGAGTGGCTTGCCTTTATTTGGTCGATATCAGCGTATAGTAAAATTGTATTAGGAACAATAGGTATGTTTAACACACCGAAAGCGGTGATAGCCTAGTGGATAGGGCGTCAGCCTCCTAATCAGAGGTCGGCGGTTCGAATCCGGGCACGCACGTCGCACTTTTCGGAGTTATGTGCGTTTTTAAAAAACTAAAATATCACTGGCTTCAACGGTGAAGGCAAACATCGTGAGGAAACCTGCACGCCTGAGAGTTCCCCATTACGTTCTCAAAGGCGTGTGAAGTCTGCCAATCCGCACATGGCCAGCGTGGTGGACTATGGCCGAACCCTTCTCATATTGACTACCGCTCTAGGAAAGTTCAATATATCCGTTCCCTTCGCAATTTAAGAACCTAGGCAATTAGATAGGTGAAATAAAATCTATAAACCTAATATACTAAAAATAATACATAAATCTAGTGAACAAAAAGTAGTTAACTACGCTCCTACTATTTATAGATACGACGATAATTTATAAAGGTTAACGAACTTGCACAGGCATTTAATTTAAACACTTATTTATAAAAAAAAATCGCAGCCTTCGGTTTTAGGTAAACCTATCTACTATCCAAAAACTCTTAAGAACTTGCTTCTTCAAAACAACTTGAATCTTACTGGTCGACGAATTGATTTTAATTTTATTATGAACTTTGCATTGCATTGACAGAGTGTACCCACCTGTTTACGTAATTTTCCTGGGAAAGGATAACTTCCCACGGGAATTAAAATCAACTTGAACCGTGAAATCGTTTTTTAAACACAGCATTCAAACTGTCGCAATCATGAAGTAGGAATTGTTTTGAAGTATGTTAATTGATACTATAATGTTTTAACTAGGAACATAGTCATTTACGTAAATTAGGAAGTTATTTATGTATCTACTAGGTATCACCTACATGAAAGGATTCTACCGTATAACAAGGTAGGCGTACACAGGTCTCTATGTGAAGATATATCTTTATAAGTAACCATAAGTACCTACCTAGGTAAATGTAATTAAAGTTTAATTCGTAGGAGTGGTTTGGTCTAGTAGATGTAGATGGGTGTGCAATAACAAGGATAGATAGACTTAATGGAACGGTTCTACATAACTCTATCTACAGGTATCGCATCTTAAAATAGGTAAAGTTGTTTTTTTTTTAATCTTGTTAGAATTGATATTATTTATACATTTATCTCAGTCTGACCTGACGGGGATAATTCAATTAATTTATTTATTTAACTGCACTCCAGTATTAACTGTAATGAAACATTTGCAAGTACTTATAATCCCTTTATAACTAAGTAGGAATTAATGTTTGGTATTCAAGGACGGTGTTTTTAAACTTAATCGTCAAGTTAGGTAATATATTGATATTCCAGGTTCAGTCCTTCAAACGGGAGAGGGATTGAATATAATGGAACTTAAATCCACCGTGCTAGTTTGTTATGGGTCGGCGGTGTCGCAAACGTGTAAAGTGGATGGGTCTAGCATAAGCATGGGGCGGGTGGTACTGACCTGCGAGGCGGACGGGTAGGAGTAGCCGAACTGTGCATACGCTGCCATGGGGACGATCATAGGGCCGGCTTCACGATCACACTGTCTCTCAAAGTCTGTCGCGGATGCAACTACGCGTGTACTACTAGGCTATTAACTAATCAGTTGGGTTGTGTATCACAGTCGGTGGAGTGCGCGGCGGCGGAGCGCGCCCGCCCATCCTGCGCGTCAGAGATCTTCCCGAGTGAGCATGCTCGCACGACGTCCTCGCGCTCCGATCTCTCAGCACAGACTGGCGCGCGACACGACACCGACGCCCCACCGACGTAGGAGAGAGCAATTTTCGCCCCTCCCACCGGGCGGAGCGAGAAAATTTCGACCAACTGGAATCCAACTTTTCAATCCTTCTCGAAAGCCTGTTTGAAAACACGCGCCGCGGTTGGATGTGGCGCCCCCGCCGGCGCCGGGCTCCGCCCCCTCAAAGGCGCCGCCTCGCCGGGTGGGGGAACGGGTCGAGTTCATGTTTATGGGATTCGGAGAGAGACGCTCGTCCGTCCCGGCCCGGCGAGAAACAAATCTTTACAGGCAAAAACCGACGCGACAACTGGTTGCCGTCAGATTTACGTGCGGCAGACGCAGGCGGCCTTATCGCCGCCGCAGCTTTTTGCGGCTCATGAATAGTGATCGCCGCAACACCTGAATGACGAATGGACGGAGATGTCGCACGAATACATGTAACATGGTCGAACTTACTCGGTAGGTACCTGCTGACTTGAGTTCCTATCGGTAGAGGACATGTTGGTAATGTTGTTTAACCTAGACGGCATTCAATTATACCAGTGTATTTTACCATCTACTGGGGGGAAAAACTGTTCCTATCGGAAGTATTGTCGTTCGACGTTTTTAGCATCGGTGGCTAAACGAGTTGGATTTATAAGATTAAATAAAAGTATAAACGAATAAATATTTGAAATGGAAAATAAAGATATAGAAACATTGGCAACGAATTAAACTTAATAATCTTGGCGCAGTATGAGTCTCTCAACGAGACTAAAATGTACCTAGCTATCGTAAAACCTATCTTCCTAAGGAAGATAGATACCGACTGACATGCTATGAACAATCAAATAGGTATGACTAACTCTCGGTTTTAACTATACAATAAATTAAATAAAAGTTAAGAAAGCTAATCAAATGTAACAAATTAATTGACCTGAGAGTTTAATGCCTTTATTATTTACCCATTTTACAAAAAAAGGTGCAAATAGGTAGATAAATAGGAAATTAGTAGATACTTAGTAAATACTTCACCCAATTAGTTAGGTAGTTATGATGGTGCGTTTTTTTAAGCAAGTGATATTTCGCTTAACAACGCATATAACTCCGAAAGTTAAAGGTGCCCGGGATGGAACCTCCGACCTATGATTAGGAGACGGACGTCCTAACCACTAGGCTATCATTATTATATTTTTTTATTACTTATTACTTTTACATTACCTCTTCTCGCTTCTTGGGGTATCATTTAAAATGTTGATACTGAATTAAAATTCCATTGAGAATTCCATTGAAAATCCCCATTAATACTCTGCCCCGAACCTTCTCAATCTTACAGACACCACGAACACATACCAAGTATCGAAAAAACCCATAATATATGCTTAGATCTACCTATCTTTTAATAAAATTTTTAATAATAACAAAGATTTTGGCATTTTTTGCACCACTGCCACCACTATTCGTTGAACCCTACGAATTCTTTAATTCACACATTTTAGTTAAATAATTCGTTGACCAGATTCAGTTTTTTTTTGTTTTTCTTGTTTTTTCGCCTTATTGTTATTTTTGTTTTCCCCCTTCTATTAATTTTTTCCCAGTTGAGTTTTTCTTGTTTTTATTATGAGATGTTATTTCTATTTTTGAAAACTTGTAATTAGCTTTAATTTTCTTCTGTTCTTATCTATTTACTTTTTCGTTTAGCTGTAAGTTTTCATTGTAAAATAAAATAAATTATTTAATCATTATTTTTAACACATTGGCTGCCCACAATGGTAGATAGGTAAATCCATTAGGTTAGGTTAAAATTCTGTAAAAATCCCTTGATTAAATTCTTGGGTAGCGCCAAAAGAATTCTAGGTATCAACGGCTTAACCAATTTCCTATTTAAAAATGGCGAGTGAGTACCCATGGTCAGTAATATGTGGATGTATGTATGTGTGAAAACCTTCACAAAGACATAGGTCGGTAAACTAAAACGTAGGACGGAAATTAAGTTAAGAATCCAACACCTGGTGCGAAGTCACTTGTGTTAAGGCGACCAAAACGGTACACCCAATGTTTAACAGAGTGACATGCTGCGACGCGACGTCCGGCCTAAAGTGTGAATCTGGCCACAGAAAGCTACGCTATTTGATTTGACTCGACACGCTACACGTGGCGTGATTTGCGTGGCTAAAACCTTAATCATAACTGCTCAGTCTATTGCTTACTATATTTTTTGCTCACATAAAATGTAAACAATCTGTTATAATGAAGATAGGTAAGGTTATTCATAAACTGTTGGCCCAAAATATGTTTTCTTTTTTTACACTACAAGCCTCCCACCAGACCAGACTCGATCTGGGAATCGAACCCAGGACCTGCAATAATGCGACAGAGCACGCGCTCCACCAAGAAAATGTTTAAAAACCAAAATAAACGTAAAGATTTTTTTTTAATTACGAAGTTCCTATCTTATGTTACTTCTAATACGTCCAAGAATATATTTACAAAGTTTCATGGCGATCGGTTGAGAAGATTTTTGCGGGAAAGCTTAACAAACATCCGTACATTCACTTTTGTAATATTAAGTAAGGATAGAGTGTATTTTATTTTAGTAAGTAACAACAGATTGAATAGTAATAAGATTTTTGTATGCGGTGATAGCCTAGTGGTTAGGGTGTCAGCCTCCTAATCAGAGGTCGGCGGTTCGGATCCGGGCACGCACCTCTAACTTTTCGGAGTTATATGCGTTTTTAAAACATTAAAATATCACTTGCTTCAACGGTGAAGGAAAACATCGTGAGGAAACCTGCACGCCTGAGAGTTCTCCATAATGTTCTCAAAGGCGTGTGAAGTCTGCCAATCCGCACATGGCCAGCGTGGTGGACTATGGCCAAACCCTTCTCATAGTGAGAGGAGACCCGTGCTCTGTAGTGAGCCGGTAATAGGTAATATCAATAGATATCGGAAATAAATTTCTTAATTAATACGTGATTTTCAAACATCATTATTAATGAGGTATTAATTATATCTCACCATGAAAAATGTACGTGGAAAACAGTTTTAAAATACATATTACCAAACCGTTTGGTAAGTATTAAGAGCGTCACGTCGCGTCGACACCGAAACTTCCTTGTGGAGTCACTAGATGGCGGACCGTCTAGTACAAGCAAACAATTTCGTTATTATGCCCAAAAGTTACAATTGATTTTATAAATAATAGAAGGGTATTGCTAGTTAGTTAGTTGTTATTGCGATGATAACTTATCTTGTAAATCCCACCCCAACTATACGGATTTATTGCGCGTTTTCGTACCAAATAAATATCCAAGGAACTGATGAATAGCTTGTAGAAAATACCTACTATAGTGTAAAGGATTATGTAAATGACAAACAAGCTTGGATATGAAATATTGCACTAATAAGATGGCTCTTAATATAATTTTAAGCGGCTTGTGAGATGGTGATAACAAAAGGAAAATTTACCTGGCTAAGTTTATTGTCGGCTTCTTCTTAGAGCATTGCGCGTTTGGAACTCTCTTAGCTTTAGTTTTAAGTTGACGAATTTAGTAATCACAATTAAATCACTACTATGTAAATTATTGACGCGTCTGATTATGATTGATTGATTGATTGAGTAGTTATTTCATGGTGATAACTATATTCGCAAACTTAAAACTAAAGCTAACTAAGAATCGAACCCAGCACCTCCAACTTTAAAATGCAACAGCGCTGCGCCACGGAGGTCATCAAATTAAGTTTTTTTTACCGTACCAACGAGGAAGATCTGAGGCAAGGTATATGTATAGGTACACGCTCCCAATATTACGTTTATGTATGACAAGTGGGTAATTGTCATCGAACAAAAAAAATGTAACCCATTGTGTTGGTACCTTTATTATATTCATGTAGGCATTTTGCACATAATAATAAATTCTAATTATTACACATACAAATAGGCATGGGAAGGTCCAGCCATATATTACATTCAACCTAAGTATACATTTACATACATTAACGTATCTACTTATAATTAAAACTGGTGAAGCGCGAGGCGGAAGCGTGTAGAATGTTCCGTACGTTGCATTTAGAAAAACAACCTCCGACCTTTGACGACCTCCGTGGCGCAGTGCGTGCGCTGTCGCATTATAAAGTTGGAGGTCCTGGGTTCGATTCCGTTCGAGTCTGGCCTGGAGGCTTCGGCCGTGGCTAGTTACCATCCTACCGACAAAGACGTGTCGCCAAGCGATTTAGCGGTTCGGCACGATGTCATCACTTAGCATCAGGTGAGATTGCTGTCAAGGGCTAACTTGTAGTGGATAAAAATAAACAAAAAAAATCATCAAAATAAAATAATTGTTTTTAGTAGGTACTTTAAAAGAAATGTTCGCTCTAATCAATGTTCAATAACATGGTTGAAAGTATAAAAAAAAAACTATGACATCATCATTCCACATAATTTATCATACTTAATATCATCATCATCATCATGATCAACCCACTGTCGGCTCAATACAGAGCACGGGTCTCTTCCCAACATAAGCAGGTTTAGCCATAGTCCACCACGCTGGCCATGTGCGGATTGGCAGACTTCACACGCCTTTGAGAACATTACGGAGAACTCAGAGGCGTGCAGGTTTCCTCAATATGTTTTCCTTTACCGTTGAAGCAAGTGATATTTTAATTACTTAAAAACGCACATAAATCCGAAAAGTTAGAGGTGCGTCCGGGTTCGAACCCCCGACGTCTGATTTGGAGGCACTAACCACTAAGCTATCACAGCTTCAATACTAATTATACGTAATTAAAAAAAAATTGTTTTGTTTTGTACTGCATAGTTTGTGACAGATACAAGTGTACCGTTCGACACAGGGCCTAGGGAAAGGATTAGATAGATATTTATCAGATGATTTGCTTACAAATATTACGTACGTATCCCTAACCTTTTAGATAGGCACGTCTATGAAAAAAACTAAACTACAACTGTGGATACGCGACTACAGGAAATACCGCTGTCTGTGTTATTTGCCAGGAATAAAGACATTTTATAGCTGGCATTACGAAAGAGTGCAAGGAATTTACATTCCACTGGAAATGCGTCTCTTGATGTCAACTTGTCTCAATTATATATATTAATATTAATAGATAATAGATTATATATATTAATAGATAATAATAATATCAAAATTCTTTATAGCACACACACGTATGGGAAACGATGAAAATGGGAAAGTCAATAGTCATTAGAGAAAGCTATCTGTATAACTTTATTTCGATTATTATCAATCATTTTTATGTATCTATACACAAGTACGGAAGTTTAAAACCCCAACTTTGTGCGTGCGCTGTCGCATTATAAAGATCCGGCTTCTGTCTCGTCTGGTGGGAGGCTGCGGCCGTGGCTAGTTACCACCCTACAGGCAAAGACAGCGCCAAGCGATTTAGCGTTCCGGCACGATTTCGCGTAGAAACCAATTAGGTGTGTGGGTTTACCATACCCTTAACAAGTTAGCCAGCTACAACCCTAGACTGCAGCATCACTTACCAACAGGTGAAATAGCTGTCAAGGGCTAACTTGTATAAAAATAAATTCGACTCGCTCACGATCCGTACCACGGTGCATACTTTTCAAAATATTCTATCACTAATAGCGAGTTGATATCAAGCTTAATTTGAAGAATTGTCGAGAGTTTGATTTAATTTTTAATTTATTTATAATTTTTAGGTTTGGTTATTTTTTTGTGCTCTGTAGTGAGCCGGCAATGGGTTAGTCATGTTTGGTATTTTCAACTTTATTGTAAATTTTGAATTGGGTGTAGTTGCTAGTTGCCTAAATAAAGACATTATATTATTACAACTATATCGTATCTATGGTCATAAATTATTTAATAATGTTTACAAAAAAAAACTTGAGAGGTGTCAAGGGACACCCGAATGATATTATTATTTTTTATTATTTATTATTTACAAAAAACCTGTATACACTCAACAAAAATAATCGTCGCGACACCACACTGTTCAATGCGAAATAGAAATGAAAATATCTGGCTTGCTTTCTATAAGAGAGAGAGAGACAGACAGAGAAATATGCGACGCCGCACAGCTTACAATAACAAAAAGTGTCGTGACAACTTTTCGTAAGAATTTTTTCCGTCTAGTTTTTCCCCCTTTCACAACGCGCGATAAGGAACTTCGTTCAAATTATAAAATCAATCCGATTGTCACCCATGTATACTTAACGAGATTCAGTTCACTCACTGACAAACATTTAGCGGGCGTCTAGCAAAACCATCGAGAGAGACATGTCCAGATGGTTTTTAGTTCGGATATTCCCTTACGGGAGTGGGAGTCCCACATTGCCTCGTCCTGCCCTAGGAACGAAGGTAGCCACAAAGCTTTTCCACCACGATGAAAAAAAACCGTGATTAGACTGACAGCGAAGGTTTATTCATAACCTCGAGTAGGGTACCCTAAAAAGTGCCTAGAAATAAAAGCGTAATGTGTTTTCGGTTAAAAATAACGAAATAAAATATCGCCCCTCGGTCGTGAGGCGCACGCACCACGTCGCGGCCCGCGGGAGGTCTCTGGTTTATGGCCGGCGCGCGAGGGTGACTCCAGCAACAGGCACGGTGCACTAGACGTGACGCGCCCACGAGACTGCAGGAGACGCGTTATACCACTTCCGTCTCCGCCATAACCGACCCTATCTCCACCCATTACTTCTATAGCTGTAGATGTTTGGAGATTAATTTATGGCATCAATATTTTATAATTTATAAGTACGTCTACAAACATAGACATTTTTAAAATTCTATTACAAGTAATCCCTTGAAGGCAATCTCACTGCTATGATGATGCAGTCTAAGATGGTAGCGGGTAACCTATTAAGAGTTTTGCAAGGCTATACTCCTAATTGGTTTAAACATAAATAACTAAATTGCTTGGCGATACGTCTTTGTCGATCAGGTGACAATTAGCCGCGGCCGAAGCCTCCTAACATATCAGACTCGAGGCGGGAATCGAATCCATGACCTCCAACTTTATCGTGTGACAGCTAACTCGCTGCGCCAAGTAGGTTGTCTAAATAAACTAGAACATCCTGTAGTTGGTCGGGAAGTTAAACGAAGTTGTTTACAAAACACCTATTTGCCCTCTTAGAAGATGAATTTTTAAACATTCGTTCTTAGCGAAGAACTACGTTCACAACATGGCAAGTTGACTGTCAGTCGAATGTAAGCGGAGAAATCTGTATATCTAGATTTTTTCACCTATTTGGTCTATTTTTAGATACAACTATTACTGAAGCTGTGATAGCCTCCTAATCAGAGGTCGGGGGTTCGAACCCGGGCACGCACCTATAACTTATCGGAGTTAAGTACGTTTTTAAGCAATTAAAATATCACTTGCTTCAACGTTGAAGGAAAACATCGTGAGGAAACCTGCACGCCTGAGAGTTCCCCATAATGTTCTTAAAGGCGTGTGAAGTTTGCCAATCCGCACATGGCCAGCGTGGTGGACTATGGCCAAACTCTTCTCATATTGATAGGAGACCCGTGCTCTGTAGTAAGCCGAGAATGGGTTGATCATGATGATGATGATGATTACTAAAAGGTTTTCAATAAAAATTACAGCTTTAACTATATGGTTTTGGGAGAACAACAATTCTTTATTAAATGCAACATTTCTCAAATTAAAAAAAAATACTTCAAGTGCACGATTGATGTAGCTACTAGGTAACCGAACGATATTATTCAGTGGCGACTTTCAAATATGAAATTCAAATTCAAATTCAAAATAATCTTTATTCAAATAGTCCTTAAAAAGGCACTTTTGACGCGTCAATAATTTACATAGTAGTAGTAGTAATATTTTTCCATATTTAAGCCCCTCTGTGTTAAGACAATGTCTAAAACTGATATAAATATTACTGGATTTAGCGAAATAGTATAATTTGAAGGAACAGCTAAACAAAAATGTCAAAATTATTTGGTCTTTTATCTACCTAGATATTACTAGTTTTTTACATATCTTTAGTTTAATATTCTGTTTGTGAACATGAGTGTAAATAATTTTAATAATGAACAGTTTTTTATTCTCTTAACATAGTTACCCCTTTTTCTAGTAGCTATTATGTTAATTACCTAGGTTTTTTTGTTGTTGTAATCTTTGTACAGTATGATCTCTAAGGCGGGAGGTGGATATAACTAAAAAATACTGAAAAATAATGGTAAAAATAACATAAGGTACAGCAATATGTAAACTTCGGAATGAATTAAAAAATACACCACAAAAAGCCGGCATTCGAACACCTTTTCTTTCTTTCTTGCCATCGCCACTGACCGTTTCCCGAAATCTCACCCTCTATGTTATTAGATAAGAAGTGTTAGTTGGTTGGTAACTTTGTAAATGTCGCACAGTTATTGCTATGTGATTTTATTTGTATTTCTGTCTGATGATACACCTACTACCGTCTAGAAAATTAAACTCATATCGTAGGATCGCACACTGAGCCCGCTACCTTGACCACCTGCTACCTTTGCGACCTCCATGGCGCAGCGTACTTGCTGTCGTATTATAAAGTTGGAGGTCCTGTGTTCGATTTCCGACCAGACCCGAGAGGGTCTGGTCTGGTGGGAGGCCGAAGCCAAATCGACAAAGATGTGTCGCAAAGCGATTTAGCGTTCCGGCATGATGTCGCGTGGAAATCAACTAGGAGTATGGGTTGTATGGTAATGGCCTATAGTGGTATAGCCCATTAGCCATACACATCCCGCCTGCGGTTAGCCTGCTACCATCCTAGACAACATCATCACTTACCACCAGTTGAGATAGCCGTCAACGTTTAACTTTTAGTCATCATGATCAACCCATTTTCGTCTCTCTACAGAGCACGGGTCTCTTCTCAATAAGCGAAGGGTTTAGCCATAGTCCACCACGCTGGCCATGTGCAGATTGGCAGACTTCACACGCCTTTGAGAAAATTACGGAGTACTTTCAGGCGTGCAGGTTTCCTCACGATGTTTTCCTTCACCGTTGAATCCAGCGATATTTTATTTGCTTTTATAAAACACACATAACTCCGAAAAGTTATAGGTGCGTGCCCGGATTCGAACCCCTGAATGATTAGGAGGCGAACGCCCTAACCACTAGGCTAACACCGCTATAAATTGAAGTGTATAAAACAAAAAAAAACTCTGATATTCACGAAACCAGACCTAATTACATTGTTACCGATGCAATGTGACAAAACGTCGGAGCGTTCAGCCGCGCGAGGGCATAATTATCTCTTCATCGTATCGTAGCTAACTAAATAAAAAGTTTGTCACTAATTGCATCTCCATACTCCGGTATCAACACATCCGATCTGCCGCCCCCAGGGATCTCGTTTCGTGGCAATTGAAACACGACCTCTCCCGATTAGAGTTAGAATTGTTTTTCCTCTGGCCCATAACGGGACTGGCGCCTGCACATCTGTCATCGTTAAAGCTCGAGAGCTGGTGGGTATTTTTTAAGAGCTGCCTAGGCGCATGATTAAATCGGTAGTTTTTAAGTTAATCTACTTTTAAAACTACACCAACCTTCCTGTCTACTAATCAATGGCAGGCAATAGGAGCGACAAATATAAAATCCCGTATGACACGTTTGTCATCACGATGCAAGCTTTTGTCGATAATTCTGTTTCGCACACTCGAACAATTCGGTAAGTGCGTTTGTTCCATTTTTGGGTTATAACCATCTTATGTATCTCGCCTAAAATTACATTTTCATATATATATATATATATATATATATATATATACATAGCGCTGCTTCAAAGAGGCCTATGCCCAGCAGTGGATTAATGTCGGCTGATGGTGATGATGATGATATATATGTGTAAACACAATCATACAATCGAACAAACCGACACACTTATGCATTTATATTGTCAAACAAAAACTATAATAATGATTGGACCTACCTATTCATGCATATATCATTCATTAATTATAAATAAAAAACAAATGGTTAGCACCGGTAGAAGTTAGTGTTAACGAGATAGATATACGTGTAACACATATTTTTTAGATCTGTGATGATGTAATAACACTATTGCCAAAAAATGCAAATTTACACTAGATTTTAATAATACTAATTGGTGACTTGGGAGAGTAGTTTGTAACCTTTCATTAAGTATCCATTAAACTCCACTGGCTCTCGAGCCAACCGCAGTCGTTACCTAATAACATCATCATCATCATGATGATCAACCCATTGCCGGCTCACTACAGAGCACGGGTCTCCTCTCAATATGAGAAGGGTTTGGCCATAGTCCACCACGCTGGCCATGTGCGGTATGGCAGACTTCACACGCCTTTGAGAGCATTATGTACTTTCCAGCATGCAGGTTTCCTCACGATGTTTTCCTCACCGTTGAAGCAAGTGATATTTTAATTGCTTAAAAACGCACATAACTCCGAAAAGTTATAGGTGCGTGCCCGGGTTCTTTTTTTTTTTTTTTTTTCAAATTCAAAATAATCTTTATTCAAATAGTCCTTAAAAAGGCACTTTTGACGCGTCAATAATTTACATAGTAGTTATTTCATGGTGATAACTATATTCGTAAACTTAAAACTAAAGCTATGAGTGTTCGAACCCCCGACCTCTGATTAGGAGACTAACGTCCTAACCACTAGGCTATCACAGCTTCAGTAATAGTTATATCTAATATAGTTATATCTAATGCACGCCTGAGAGTGCATAACTCTCAGGCGTGCAGGTCTCCTCACGATGTTTTCCTCACCGTTGAAGCAAGTGATATTTTAATTGCTTAAAAACGCACATAACTTCGAAAATCAGAGGTGCGTGCCCTTGTTTGAATCCCCGACATCTGATTAGGAAGCGGACGTCCTAACCACTAGGCCATTACAGCTTCTACCTAATAACCAAATCCTCGATTTCAGTATCACGGCAGCGTCCAGCTGTCTTAAGAGCACCTCCTTGGACAGGTTGCGGTTGACATCTTCATGTTAACACAAGATATGATAGCTTTTTTTCGGACCGTCTATTAGCTGTGCTAACCCTATTGGTTGCCACAGCGTAACCGGACTGTTTGGCCAGCTGTGGAAAGAAGCTCTACCAGAAGAAATTTTGAGGCCTAGGGCTCGAAGAAACTAAAGGAACGTCTGCCTAAGGGCGCCTCCTGTGAAGCCGAACCTCGGCTTAGGCGACGGTTAGGATAACGGGGGGGTTGGGCGGTATTTCTGACGGCGGCAGTTGAAACCCGTTGCAAATTTTGTATAGAAATCATAAGGTACACATTGGCGAGCAATAGTTTCACTCATTACGTTCATTATAAAGGATTCGCGGCGAATGGAATTGGTGCAAAAAAGCTGCAGAAATACTTTTGGTAAGACAAAAACTGCATCACCAGTGAGAGATCCACTTTTTGTTACTCAGCTAAGTTTTCTATATTCATTGCAAAAGATAGGCGGGTATTTCTGTAGAGTTATCAGGATCGAGTGTTCGATATTTGTATGCTGTAACACATCTCACTCTGCGACACTAATAAAACTGTCTCTGGATATATAGTTCAGTCCATGATCAGACGCACAAAAACAATTAGTGCTTAAAATAAACAAACCGAACGGTTTACCTGTTTACGGTGTTACACTGTAGGTAGTACATGACGAATGAAAAATTTTACGTAAACTTATAGTTGAAGTTTTTTTTCTGCTGATGGTCCCACAAATTTTTCTTTCATTCTTCCATATTTCATATTAAGTTCATGGGGGTTAAAGCTTGCTTAATTATGCTCTCGGTTATATGGCTAGACAGCCTGTGACGTCACTAGTATGCAATATCTAACGTCATATGTAAATCAATTTTCAGTGAACGCCATAGTAAATAGCTATGCGTACACCATTTATTTGAGTAATAAAGTCTGACTTGATATGTTTATAAGACATATATGTGCATTGTGAACATAGGTCCTGTGCCTATTTAATAGTTTATTTTCAGTGGCTTTCGTGCACAATCATCATCATCATCATGATCAACCCATTAACGGCTCACTACAGAGCACGGGTCTCCTCTCAATATGAGAAGGGTTTGGCCATAGTCACCCACGCTGGCCATGTGCGGATTGACAGACTTCACACGCCTTTGAGAACATTATGGAGAACTCTCAGGCATTCAGATTACCTCACAAAGTTTTCTTTCACCGTAGAAGGAAGTGATATTTTGATTGCTTAAAAACGCACATAACTCCGAAAAGTTAGAGGTGCGTGCCCGGGTTCGAACCCTCGACCTCTGATTAGGAGGCGGAGGTCCTAACCACTGGGCTATCACAGCTTCGTGCACAATGTTGTCAAATTAAAGCTCACATTTTAATGGTCTAATATGAGGCAAGTCTGTGCTGCATTGATATGATGATTTAAGGTATCTGTTAGAGGTACGGTAAACCCACACCCCTAATTGATTTGTACGCGACATCGTGCCGGAACGCTAAATTCCTTGGTGACACATCTTTGTCGGTAGGGTGGTAACTAGCCACGGCCGAAGCTTTCCACCAGATTAGAGTCGAGCCGGAAATCGAACCCAGAACCCACAACTTCATAATGAAACTGAGCACGCGATGCGCCACGGAGGTCGTCATACTTTCCATTTGGAATCGCGTAGATTTTATTTCAAAGACACATGTCTACATCGCTAAACCGGTCGTATTATAGTGTATGGGGTCCTGGGTTCATTTACCGGAGCATTCGGTCGTGGATAAGTACTCTAAATCGCTTCAAGGTTCCAGAAAGGTGGTCTTTATGGAACTCTGAACCGATTTAGAGTTCCAGTATGCCTGTTAAAAACTGTTTAGGAGTTTGGATTTAGCAGGCAACGTCTCCTCTTGTTGCAGATATTTGCCCATGATGTAAATTTATTAAAAAAAGTAAATAATCCGACTATATATTTTAGATCCCCGTTGAAAGTTCCCAAATAAATAATAAATTTAAATATGTTTAAGAAACAATTGAATATAATGCTTCTTGAAAAATCATATTATGACGTTAAACAATATTTAATGGATAAAACTTAATATCTAATGTGTAATTAATTATTTGACATCAAATTTATTGTATTTATTTTATTTTTGATTGGACATTCAATATTTTTCATAATGTTAATAATTTATATAAAAATTTGAAAATTTATTTATATAAAAACACACTATTATTTTGGTAGAATGTAATGACCTCTTAACCAATTGACATCGCTTAATAACATCTGACTATTGTACATACATTCTGGCAAATAAATGATTATTATTATTAAATGAGCGACGGTGGAAGCGAAGCCTTCCAGGGCTGGACGGAGAGGTTAAGTGAACTTAGGTTAGGTACTGCTACGCTGGGGAGTCCTGAAAAACCCTAGTGTACAATGTTTCCAAACCAGACGCGTTACTATGGTCCCAATAGTATACTTAAATGCAGATGCGATATCACCAAACATTTGACGCACTCGCTCCATTGCAGAATATATTTAAATAATTTGACGATTAGATCGCAGTTAACTTGCTTAGTCACCTATGTTGACTCACCAACTTATCCCAATACGCCTATATATAGAATTATCTCAATTACTTAGTGCGAGATAAATGGAAATTCTACCACTTTTTTTTAGTTTTTAAGTAATTTGTAATTGTAATTTTTTTTTTTTTTTATTTAACATATCAACATTTTTGGACAAAACCAGTGGACTAATATGGTCGATGACTTTTAGTTTATCAATAATTACCTTTAGACAATTATAATTAATAACTAAAACAATGTTATATATACTGTATTATAAACACTTAAAAACTTAAAATAAACCTTAAATTGAACCTAAAATTGCAAAAGTAATTTGCAAAAATACGTACGGTACGCATTTGCAATTTTATCTTAGCACTAAATATATCTGCTCATAAACCCGGTTTTAGACCCAAAACTGGGCAACCTCTGTTACGGGAATAGAGATTAGAGCATAAGCGCTCAGAGAATACAGAGAGGTTGAATAGATAATGGTGCCATTAAGTAATGTTATTAATTATTTATTGGTGTTAATTGTGTCGCACACAAATCTATACACAATAAATTAAATTGAAACGTCTAGATATCGTTCTATTCTTTTCCACTAAGAACAGAAGAAAGAGATAGCGAAGGCTGCCACTTTAATTTGGTTTGCAGATTTGTGTACGGCAGAATTGACATGAATAAATAATAAATATTTATGGTAAAATATACATAGGGAATAAAAGTTATTTTAAGATTTAAATAGCCAGCAGTGAGGCTACCTATATATCAGTCAATTAGCCGCCGGTTTCATGTCAAGATGTCAGTAGAATAAAAAACATAATATTTTCGCTGGACACGTCTACTTGTCGACCAGTATACCCTGGACGATATCTGGTCTGTGATTACGTTGATGCCGCTGTCCGAGAATAACCATCTTAAGACATGCACTACTACATGATCAGACTAGACTCTGTGATAGCATCCTAATCGGAGGTCGTGAGTTCGATCCCGGGGACGCACCTCTAACATTCCGGAGTTATGTACGCTTTAAGCGATTAAAATATCATTTGTTTGACGACCTCCGTGGCGCAGTGCGTGCGCTTTCGCATTATAAAGTTGGAGGTCCTGAGTTCAATTCCCGGCTCGAGTCTGGTCTGGTTTTTTTAATGCACTGCAAGTTATCCCTTGACGGCTATCTCACCTGGTGGTAAGTGATGATACAGTCTAGGATGGTAGTGGGCTAACCTGTTAGGGGTATTCAGGAGTGTACGTTTACCACTCACACTCCTAATTGTTTTCCACACGACATGTCTTTATGGGTAGGGTGGTCATTAGCCACGGCCGAAGCCGAGCCGGGAATCGAACCCAGGACCTCCATCTTTATAATGCAACAGTGCGCTGCGCCAGATAGGTCGTCGGAGGTGTAAAAAGGTTTTGTTAAGGATTTGAGAAGTGTTTTTATGAAGCTTTTATGAAGTGTTATTATAATATCGGGAATAATTATTTTAATATCGGGAATATTGCTATTTTCTTAAAATAACTTTATGATTTTGATAGCTAATTAAGAACTAACCAACCGATAAAAGCAAGCGACTGCCAATCTGCCAAAACCTCTTCCTAACGAAATGAAGAAACTTAAAAAAAGCATTCTGAAGTCGGATAAGCCGTTTATAATCTTATCGTCTCGCTTTGTCGACACAAAGTTTTTTGCTCTTCATTTATGACAATACAATCTCCCGGGTCCAGAAGCTATCTCAGTCTAAGCAACACTTTTCTTCTGGCAGAGCTTCTTTCCGAAGCTCGCTAACAGCCCGGTTACGCTGTCGCAACCAATAGGGTTAGTACAGCTAATAGACAGTCCGAAAAAAAAAAGTCTATGCATGAAAGAAGGACTAATTTATAAATGCGAGTATACATTAAGATATTGAGTGGACATGAAGGCTATGTATGTTTAGAATTAATACGACGCCAATATCTATCAGATAAATAGCTGGCATCTCTGGCGGTAGGGTCGAGAGAAGACAGTAGACAATGGAGCTCCCGCGCCGCGCCGAGCCGCGCCGCTGCCGGTCTAGAGGCGAATTCAATTAACAGTACAAGGCACCGGGGTAATAAATTCTCTAAACAATCAGAACTCGAGGCCGGTAATATGTCCGTCCATGCATACGCATTGCGGCCGAGTTTAATCAACGAATAAACAACGTGTACCGGCATTGGCGCTCCCTCCCGCAGGACTACACGGCCCTGTATATTATGTGTGTTGGCAAAAATGCTCTCCACTCTCCACTCCTCCGCTCACGGGAAGGGTATCTAATGTTCTGTCACCCTGACGTCTGTCTGTTTTTGACGACCTCAGTGGCGCAGTGTGTGCGCTGTCGCATTTTAAAAAAGTTGGAGGTCCTGGGTTCGATTCCCGTCTCGAGTCTGGTCTGGTGGGAGGCTTCGGCCGTGGCTAGTTACCACCCTACCGACAAAGACGTGTCGCCAAGCGATTTAGCGTTCCGGCACGATGTCGTGTAGAAACCAACTAGGAGCGTGGGTTTACCACACTTCTAACGGGTTAGCCCGCTACCATCCTGGACAGCATCATCACTTGCCACCGGGTGAGATAGCCGTCAAGGGCTGACTTGTAGTGTATAAAAAAAAAACCAAAACTACCCGAGCATCCAGCAATTCGAGAAACCACCAAGACCAATTTCGCAGTACTGGATAATTCGCAGTACTAACGTAATCGTTTCTTGTAACAAATTCCGTTAAAATAAATCTTACTTTGAAAAGATAAAAAAAGCATTGTGTGAGGATTTTTCGTGATTAAAAACTACTGTGCTGCTTAGAGACATCGTTACAATCGATATAATTACCGGTAGCAGATTAAAAATTACAAATTTAGCACTTTGCTACAAAACTGAGATAAAAACGAGGCTAACGAAATTTTATTGAAAATTTTCGGACTGTTGTCTCCCTAATCCTGTTGTATATCAATTTTTTACATATATAGGTTATCCAAATATGTATTCATTCAAACTGGACATTACTAACTTTTTTTATGCACTTCAAGTTAGTCCTTGACGGCTATCTCATCTGGTGGTAAAATAAGCTAATTTTGTGTCAATTTGCGGTAGTTTCTTAATGGAAACCCCAAATTGCTCGATTTAGCATTTTTTTTTATCCACAACAAGTTAGCCCTTAACGGAAATCACACCTGATGGTAAGTGATGATGCGATCTAAGATGGTAGCAGTCTAACCTGTTAAAGGTATGGTATACCCATACTCCTAATTGGTTTCTACACGACATCGTGCCGGAACGCTAAATCTATTGGCGACACGTTTTTGTCGGTAGGGTGGTAACTAGCCACGGCCTGAGCCTCCCATCAGATCCGGGAATCGAACCCAGGACCTCCAACTTTATAATGGAACAGCGCGCGCGCTGCGCCACGGAGGTCCTCAAACAAATTATATTTTAATCGCTTAAAGCGTACATAACTCCGAAATGTTAGAGGTTCGTCCCCGGGACCGAACTCCCGACTTCTGTTTGGGAAGCTGGCGTCCTAACTGTCATAGCTTTTAGACTACATGTCTTACGATGGTTATCCTCGGACAGCGTCAACGTAATCACAGACCAGATATCGCCAAGGGGATACTGGTCAACAAGTCAAACCATTAAAACAATGGCCTGAAAGTTCGATTCCTGTAAGCAACACAAATACTCAGTGAACGGGACAGCATTTACGTGGGAGTACTCGTACCTCTAGCAAATAGAATTTAACGAACAGCTAATAGCCTACACAGCGCTAACCTGACTCCATATCGGCTACAACATGTCAAAGCCGAGAACTTCGGCTGGGCAGTAAACGTACTCGGTTTGTTTTAGTTGCCCCTCAATAGTTCGTGAGTTCAAATTGCTTTCACTGAAGTGATTTTAATTTGAAGTAGTCAACCTGCATTATATAGAAGTATTCAACCTGTAAGAAAGAAGTAGTATAAGAAGTAGTCAACCTGAATTTTATAGAAATCAGTTATTATCTATTTTAAGACGGGTCGGAGAACAAACAAATTAGCTCTTTCTAATATTGGTCTACGTTTTGCAACATTTTGTGTTGATTGGTGCAGATGACGTCCTCCGTGGCGCAGCGCGTGCATTGTGCCATAAAAAAAAAGTTGGAGGTCCCGGGTACGATTCCCGGCTCGAGTCTGGTCTGGTGGGAGTCTTTGGCCGTGGCTAGTTACCGGCAAAGACGTGTCACTAAGCGATTCAGCGTTACGGCACGATGTCGCGTAGAAACAGATTAGGAGTATGGGTTTACCATGCCCGTAACAGGTTAGCCCTAGACTGCATCATCACTTACCATCAAGTGAGATTGCCGTCAAGGGCTAACTTGTAGCATATAAAAAAAAAGATGAAAGCTTCTTCTAGCTACCTTCCTAAAGAAGCGGTAGAAAAATAGAGGTATTTGGAACTCGCGGACAAATAGCGTTTAGTGCGTCATATAAGGAAGGGTAAGAAATATTAAACAACGAATTTCGTCTTTAGTACAGAGTCACATATAAAAATTTTGTAGTCACGTCTCCCGGCGTGAGAGTGACTCCATCGAGCGTCTTGTCATGCAGGGTAAGGTGGAGGGCACTAGAGGCCGAGGAAGGTCACCCATGGATGGACCGATCAGATAAAGTCTGCTGTGGGTGTCCTTTGCACGAGTGCACCAGACTTTCGGCCAGCAGAGGGAAGTGGCGAATGCTTGTGAGGCGCTTTACATCTGGCCTCAAAGACATTGCTTGGTTGAAACACGTATTCACGCACACGCGCACACACTAAAGGAGCACTTTCCCAGTCACTCCGTGATATCAGCATGGGTTATGCCTGAAAATCAGCGCTGCAGTCAATTTTGACGCAGCATCAAGCTGAGGCAGCGCCCTGTTCAGCCAATTTCTAGACACATACGTTTTTAGATGTGATGTACTTTTTTCTTTTAATGGCTGAATAAAACGCAATTTTGATTTTGATTTTGATAACCACGACCGCTCTGCAAAGAGTGTAATGACGAAGAAGAAGTAGAAGAAGAGATATTCATTTCACAGGTTAATAGGATTTTTATAGAATAAAGCTCTTAGCTTATTGAGACACATCTCCAACATTTCAGTTTGTTATAAAATAATAGAATAATAGTTTGGATTTTACCTAGTAATTAAGTATTTGTGTCACATTTTAATATGAATCTAATAGATATGTTTTATTCAGGCCCCAGTTCAGTAAATGGATTTAAATACCTTATTCGTTTGGTATAATATGTGAGCTTGTTAGGTATGTCACCTAGGTCATTACCATTCGAACCTTTGGCTATGCAATGCTATGCATTCAAATAATTCGTCGTGTGTCGCGCCGTCGAAGAATTCATATGAATCTACACTCAGATGACGAAGGGCTTGCACAAATGTATTAGCTGTGGATGGATGTGGAGATGTCTATCAATAAGTTCAAAGTTTTTATAAAACGAAAACTTGTAGAAAAATCATATTACGATATTAAGGATTATGTAAACGATAAAAAGCTTGGGTGTGAATTGCTCTATCGCCATATATACTATAATTTATTATTGTTTATGTGAGATGGTGATAACGAAAAAAAACACCCGGTTAAGTTTATTGTGGGTTTCTTCTTAGATTGGGGCGCGTTTGGAACCCTCATAGCTCTAGTTTTAATTTTACGAATGTAGTAATTACCATAAAATCACTACTATGTAAATTATTGACGCGTTAAAAGTGCCTTTTAAAGGACTATTTAGATAAAGATTATTTGAATTTGAATTTAGAATTTATGAGAATGCTTTGGCCATAGTCCACCACTCTGATCATGTGCGTTTTGGCAGACTTCACACGCCTTTGAGAACATTATGGAGAACTCTCAGGTGTGTAGGTTTTCTCACAATGTATTCCTTCATCGTTGAAATGATATTTTAATTATTAACGCACATAACTCCAAAAAGTTAGAGGTGCGTGCCGGGGACGAACCCCCGACCTCTGATTCGGAGGCGGACGCCCTAACCACTAGGCTATCACAGGTACTCGTATACGAGTAGGTATTCAAAGATGCACTCTTAGGAGATAACGATCGTCTCTAGCGCCACAATGGTGTTGCAGATGCCCCCGGGGCAGCACACAATGGGAGGAAACGAGAATGATGCTGACCTAACTTCCGCTTGTTAACAGCCGTTTTCAATTCCCCAAGCCAGCGATGTAACTCATTTCATAGGACGGCGTTAATCTATGCGACACAACGCATACCGGGTTGGGCGACAAGGATCACTGGCAGTGTCTATGCCAAACAGTTTGCCAGTGCGGAACTGACTATGGTGAGAAAATCGAAATTTATTCGCCTCAGAAACGGGATTTTAATAAGTAAATTCAAATTCAAAATAATCTTTATTCAAATAGTCCTTTAAAAGGCGCTTTTGACGCGTCAATAATTTACATAGTAGTGATTTGATGGTGATAACTACATTCGTAAACTTAAAACTAAAGCTATGAGGGTTCCAAACGGGCTCGGGTTTAAAAAGAAGCCCACAACAAACTTAGCCAGGTAAATTTTATTTTTGTTATCACCATCTCACATGCCACTTAAAATTATACTAAGAGCTATTATCTTATTAGAGCAATATTTCACACCCATGCTTGTTTATCTATATCACTATAGTATAGTGTAAAGGATTACATAAATGATAACTTTTCTACAAGCTTACGTTTTATATAAACTTTGAACTTATTGAGAGACATCCCAGAAATTTCATTTGGCAATTTGTTATAAAAAAAGTAGTATACTTCACAAATATGTGCCTATGTTTGGTGGACAGATTCTATTATATCTGACGCTCTCTTGGTGCAGCGCGTGCGATGTTCTATTATGATTTCGGGGGTCCCGGCTCAGCTTGGTCTAGTGGACTTCGGCCGTGGCTAGTTACTACCCTACCAACAAAGACGTTTGTGGATGAGTGCGCCGGGACACGCATTTTCCAGCGTTAAAAAAAAACAATCAATCATAATATTTATTCAAATAATACTTTAAAAGGCACTTTTGTCGCGTCAATAATTTATGTAGTAGTGAGTTGATGGTGATAACTACACTCGTATACTAAAAAATGCCTTAAAACTAGCCAAGCTATGATTGTTCCAAAATGCACTGATCTAAAAAGAAGCCCACAACAAACATATCAATCAATCAATCAATCAATCAATCAGCCTATAGACATCCATTGCTGGACATAGGCCTTTTCGAGAGCGCGCCACCACACACGGTCCTCCGCCTTCCTCATCCACCCACCACTAGCGATCCTTTTCAGGTCGTCGGTCCAGCGAGCAGGTGGTCGTCCTACGCTGCGCTTACCGGTATGCGGTCTCCACTCCAGAACACGTCTGCCCCAACGGCCGTCGGTTCTGCGACAGATATGACCCGCCCACTGCCACTTCAGCTTGCTAATCCGTTGGTTAAATCCGTCAACAAACATAGCCGAGTATTATTTTTCTTATCACCAGATCACATTGCCACTGAAAAATAATTAGTAGCAACCTAGACCAAGAATTCAAAAAGCTTTTTTATCATTTACGTTATCCTTTACTCTATATTGGGCCTAGTCTTATAACAGGATCTCCTGGTTACTACATCCAAAATGAGATTTTAGTTTAACAAACAAACTCTTGTTTGAATGAGCACACATTATAGACTGATACTAGTGCTAATTTGCAATGCTAAAGCGGGCTTTATTGGTTACATTACATCACGGAGCTCCTCAATAAAGGTGCATTCGAATCGCGGTTGGGTGAAATTCAGAAGCAGCCACGCGTTCCGATCTACGTATATACGTGTTTCGTTCCGTTCAAATACCACATATTGGGGCATGCAAAAAAGGTTAAAGGGAAAGTAATGCAAAGGGCCCAGGCGGGTCAAGTGGCCGCCGATCTATGGGAGCCGCAAAAACTGTAGCATCTGCCCCTCGGGAGTAGGCCGCGTTCGTACAGAGCGTTAAATTTTTATTTTTTTTATTTTACACCGCGAGTGGACTTTTCAGCTGATGTTAAGTAATTACCATCGCTCATGAATATCAGCACTAGAGGAGCTACCGATTCGTTGTCGGCTGAACCCTTCTAATTGGTTCTACTTGGCACAATTTTGGAAGGCTATCAAATGCAAAAAGTAGTCCAAAATCGGCCACGGAAATAAACAACCCCTACTTCGTACTATATAATTATAATAAAAAACAGGTAGAACAAAGTCCACTGTTATAATAGAATAATTTATACTTTTGTACTTCTTATGGTGGCAGATGACCTTCAGATTGTGTTTATGTGGTACGTGGAGTGGATAACTAAATCTTTAGGTATCGATCATTGCATTTTATGAAGATTCGATTCAGTTACCTGCAGCTATCGGAATAGATGATCCATTTCGGTATCGAAGTATATGAAGATATTTTATGCATGATTGGATTATCTAAATAGGACGACCTCCGCACCGCAGCGTTTTATAAGTCGGGAGATCATGGGTTCAATTCCCGGCACGAGTCGGGTCTGGTGGGAGGCATCGGCTGCGGCTAACTACCACGATACTAGCCGAGACATACTACCAAGCATTTTAGCGTTCCGGTATGATGCCATGTAGAAACCAGTTAAGAGGATGGGTTGCTCTGGTACTGCAGATGTTCGGACGACGATTATCACTTAACATCAGATGAACCGGTTTCTACTAGTTTTCCCGCGATGTTTACACCATCTGATCATGATCATCATCATGATCAACCCATTACCAGCTCACTACAGAGCACGGGTCTCCTCTCAATATGAGAAGAGTTTGGCCATAGTCCACCACGCTGGCCATGTGCGGATTGGCAGACTTCACACGCCTTCGAGAACATTATGGAGAACTCTCAGGCGTGCAGGTTTCCTCACGATGTTTTCCTTCACCGTTGAAGCAAATGATATTTTAATTTTTAAAAACGCACATAACTCCGAATATTTAGAGGTGCGTGCCCGGATTCGAACCGCCGACCTCTGATTAGGAGGCTGACGCCCTAACAACTAGACTTCAATTTTGTATGTTTACATACAAAATGCAAAATCATGCATAAACGCAGCAGTTAATAGGCGGGCGTTTGGATCTCAACGTGCAATCCGCTCTTAATGTTTATCCGCCCACAATGTTGACAGCCAAAAAATCGCCCTACAACACCGGATGCGGAAGTGGCAGCCGCACTCCGCTCCACAGACGAGATGACAGTTCTCATTTGGAGAACACGTAACGTTGTCGACTGCTCAACAAAATGTTCAGAAATCATGCTCTCTGCATCATAAGTGCTCCTCAAGTGTCGAATACTAAGCACTTAAGCGCGATGCTAACAATCAATCTAATCCAATAACTTCCATAACAAATTTTTCAAAATAAACCAGTGTCACTTAAACTTCTGGACCCCTTGTAACTCTTGTGACGACCTCCGTGTTGCAGTGCACTAAACTTTACGGATCTAGATTCGATTCCCGGCTCGAGTCTGGTCTAGTCGGGGGCTTAGGCTGAGGCTAAACGATTTAGCGCTCAAATTCAAATTCAAAATAATCTTTATTCAAATAGTCCTTAAAAAGGCACTTTTGACGCGTCAATAATTTACACAGTAGTTATTTCATGGTGATAACTATATTCGTAAACTTAAAACTAAAGCTATGAGGGTTCCAAACGCGCCCCGGTCTAAGAAGAAGCCCACAACAAACTTAGTCGGGGTTTTTCTTTTTTTTCGTTATCACCATCTCACATAATGAATAAAATTAATAATAAACTATAGTACCTATGGAGATAGAGCAATTCACACCCAAGCTTTTTTATCGTTTATATAATCCTTAATATCGTAATATGATTTGTCTACAAGCTTTCGTTTTATAAAAACTTTGAACTTATTGATAGACATCTCCAAGATATCAATAGGTAATTTATTATAGAATAAAATACAATTTCCTTTGAATGAGTTACTAATTTTTTTTTTTTTTTTTCCGGCATGATGTCGTATAGAAACCAACAAGAAGTATGGATTTACCAAACCCATACGAGTTAGTCCTCTGCCATCTTGGACTGCATCGTCACTTACCATCAGGTGAGATTGCCGGCGTAGTGTATAAAAAAAGACTTTGTAGACCGTATGGAGTACAGCTAAGACACGATTCCATCAAAAGCAACTACAGACGCTTTGAATTCCAATAATACGTCTGGTACCAAACAGTATACGCGTAAAAGTATGTCACTAAAGTTCGTATCACAGGCACTGACAAGTGCGCATGTAGACAATCGCAAGGTACGCTGCGATTTGAATGTCGCTCGGAGCGATAGAAGGCGCTGCTGTGTTGTACGACGTGTCAGTTGCGAATTCCGTGAGGAGGGGTGCGGGTGCGGGGCGGGGGTGGAGGGATCGCACACGTTGTCGTAACTGGTGTCTCAGGCGCTAAGAGCTTTCTTAGATGAAAATGCATTTACATTTCCCGTGTGAGAGAGCACACGTGGCATGGTTGCGGCTCCCTCCTGCCCGCACCTTGCCGCGCTTATCGCAGACTGCCGCCGGAAGTCCGCTGCCCTGGCAATCACCGTCGACCGCATTGAAAGCAACTCACTCAACACCACTTCTGCGTTGACCCTTAATTTTTAGACGCACTGTAATTGTCTGTTTTCAGTACACATCACTTGAATAAACCTCAAGCGTGCGTTCTCATTCAATCCGCACGAGGTTGCAAGGACACCAGGACCACGATCTTCAGTAATGAAGGAACGACTAGAGAGAGAGAGTGCATACTCATATGTGAAGTTTCGATATTACGAAGCCGAGCGACTCCCTTGGTCACTATTCTTTCCATATGAGTACTGAATACAGTACTAATATGTTTATTATTATACATAAAACCCGAGCGTCGGGGATTAGAAGATGGATTATGTGATATGCCGAACACAGACGCTAGACAAGGGTAAGCTTAAGCAGTATAACTATATAAGTATAAGTTAGACAATTTGCACCCATCTTAGTAGCGAGATTAACGGTTTATATTAATTATATAAAAAAAAAATCACTTGTGTGAAGCCTGCCAATCCGCACATGGCCAGCGTGGTGGACTATGGCCAAACCCTTCTCATATTGAGAGGAGACCCGTGCTCTGTAGTGAGCCGGTAATGGGTTGATCATGATGATGATGATGATAAGAATAAGACAAATCGTCCTAATGTTTTAATAATAATCATTTTCAGTTAACTGGACGCCACGATTGGAGACAGTTTTTAGGATATTTTCGACGCAGTGCGTGCGCTGTCGTATTATAAAAGTTGGAGGTCCTGGGTTTGATTCCCGATTGGTCTCGTTGGAAGCTTAGGCCATGGCTAGTTAACACCCTACCAACAAAGACGTGTAGCCAAGCGATTTAGCCTTTCGGCTCGATGTCGCTTAAAAACCAATTAGATGTATGGGTTTACCATACCCCTAACAGGTTAACCCGCTATCATCGTAGACCGTATCACCACTTACTATGAGGTGAGATGCTGTCAAGGGCTACCTTGTAGTGTATAAAAAAAAAGTGAAGTATTGCTGGCCAATGATGATTAATTAAAAAAATGTGCAATAAACTGAGAACTTTTTGAATGCTTTGAAACCGTGGGCGATTGAGAACGTTGTTTCCTTCATACGTGCCGTGCCGTGCCGTGAACGTAGAGTGGACTAGTTGCGGCATATGTGGCAATGTGCGAGCTTGCGGTGCGATTGATACCGTATTCCGTCTATTTGAATACCGCTTGCTAGCGAGTAATATAGCAGGTAGCTACAGTGCACAACCGATCTCAAGGAGAACACACTTATCAGACGGATTGTGTCCGTGTCGTATTTTGTGGCTCCTCATGTATCCATATTGATCTGCATTTGGGTGGAGCATCTTCTGGACATCCTAATTAACTTAGCAACTCTCAAAGCAAATCGGTTATCTCTAGTTAATCTACGGATCTCATTATCACCTGGCACAGCTCTCGCCTGGTCCACAGATTCACTCCGCATACAGGACCAGACTCCGAGGTCAATCAGCAAGGGGATTGTCATGTGGACAGTGGCGAAATTATCAGCTCAGACCCTGATCTTTTATCGAGCAGGATAAGCATGAAATGGGCTTCCCTCTCGACCAAAATTTGAGAAAAGCGGTTTTTAAAAATACTTGTATACCTACTTTGCGGCAGCATTGATAGCTCAGTGGTTAGGGCGTCAGCCTTCTAATAAAAGGTCGGGATTCGAACCCGGGCACAACTTTTAACCTCTAACCTTTCAATTTTATGTGCGTTTTGACAATTAAACTATCACTTGCCTCAACTTCTCCAAAATGTTCTCAAAGGCGTGGGAAGTCTGCCAATCCGCACATGGCCCGCGTGGCTGACTATGGCCAAACCCTTCTCATATTGATAGGAGACCCGTGCTCTGTAGTGAGCTGGAGTTGATCATGATACCTACTTTTATACTGTAATGAGTTCGCAGTTGCCTTATTAGGGGGGAAAGGGGGAGCAATCAAAAGTTAATTAATTTTAAAATAGTAACCTATTAATTTTAAAATATTTTTTTTTTATCAGGGTTTTAGTATTATCACACCATTTTGCTCATTGACTAGCTTTAATAATCAAATAACGAGAGACCGTGACCGACGGCTTATCCTTTATAATTGACGTGGGATGTGTAGACACCTCCAATATTCTAACTCCAAGCTGGTAATGAGAATTTTAATCGAATCCAGGACCGCGTGATTCTTAATTAAATATGCAAAGCACTAAATTTAAATTAAAGCTATTCTGTCCGAACTACGAATAATGATTATTTACGTTAAAATTTATCATTGATTTTATAAACAAGTAGATATAACACTTAATTTTTCATAGAAATGAATGTTTGATATATTTTTTTTTTCGGACTGTGTTAACCGGGCTGTTTGGCGAGCTTCGTAAAGAAGCTATGCCAGAAGAAATTTTGAGCCCTAGGGCTCGAAGAAACTAAGAGAACGACTGCCTAAGGGCGCCTCCTTTGAGGCCGAAACTTGGCTTAGGCGACGTTTAGGATAACGGGGGGGTCGGACGGTGAGTGGTCCGTACGTCTCCGAGGCCGTGGATGGAGCCCACGTCCGGATGACGTAAAATAGCGGGGACCTCGTCTTCGCTGGCGAAGACGGTGTGTAGCGTATGATTGTGTGGTAGGTGGTACGAGTATGTTGTCTGTAGTCATTTGATCTTCAGGGTCATGAAGGATATGTTTAGGTCTCCTCTTTCGGAGAGGAGCGCTTAGGTCCGGGGAGTAAAAAGAAGCCGCAACTACGAGAGGGTTGGGGTGTCGGATTGAAAATTTTTGAAACCACTCTTGCCGCGATATGAAAGATTTTCCAAACCGGCAAAGATTCTAATGTAAAGAACAAAACTTATCCAAGATAAGTCGATGACCAGCTTTGTGTTAAATTATCCTCTGCAATACATTATGAGAAACATAGTATTATCCACTTGAGTATTACACATAGGGGTTAGAATAAAGCAATCGGGATCGAAATTAGCATAGACTTATGTATTTCAGTAAATATGTGTTGATTTTATTACATATGTAATCTTCAATTACATGTATTATCCTCTCAATTACGTTTTTTACCCTTAAAAACTCATCCCCTTCCCGACCTCAGATCGCCCGTAAATTATTTTTCCTTTAATTTTTATAATATTCCCCTCCTTTTCTAATGGGTACTACTATTATCATTTTTCACTTTTTATTATTTTTAAAGACTTCTACCCTGGACTATAATAGGTCTGATTCATTCTAATAATTATTTATTTAACCTTATGGGAGATGCCATATTCCGCATACTACAAACGTTGTAAAATGAACGAATAAGGTTTCCTTGTACTGTAGGCAGCAAATTGTGAACATGCGATGAGATTAGGTACTTATTTATAGCTGAAAAATTGTACTTAGCCAGGCACACACTTAGTGAATGTCTAATTTATTAAATATGGAACAGCAGGACCGTTCGATCGAGCGACACACACACACCCACTCACAGGCAAGCTCGCACACATACACACACACACACACACACACAACATGCGCGCGCGAATATTATAATACTAAAATCGGACTAAACATCTGAACTGAACTGAACAAAGTCCTAAGTTTTTTTTTATCCACTACAAGTTAGCCCTTGACGGCAATCTCAACTGATGGTAAGTGACGATGCAGTCTAAGAAGGTAGCGGGCTTACCTGATAGGGGAACGGTAAACCCACGCTCCTAATTAGTTTCTACGTGACATCATGCCGGAATGCTTAATCGCTTGGCGACACGTCTTTGTCAGTAGGGTGGTAACTAGCCACGGCCAAAGCCTCCCACCAGACCAGCCTCGAGCCGGGAATCGAACCCAGGACCTCCAACTTTATAATGCGCCAGCACGCAAGCTGCGCCACTGAGGTCCACCCGTTTGTACAGACGTGACGCCAAGCGATTCAGTGTTCCGGCACGATGTCGCGTAGAAATCAATTAAGAGTGTGGGTTTACCATACAGGTTAACACCCTAACAGGTCAGCCCACTACCGTCTTAAACCGCATCATCACCGCATCATCACTTCTTACCATCAGATGAGATTGCCGTCAAGGGCTAACTTGTAGTGTATAAATTATTACTTGGATAGTATCCGCATAGCTCAATATACTGTAATGTAATTTGAGAAAAAAATGTTCTCCGTATCTAATTTAATCCATTTTTACTTATAAATTCAAACTACTCCGTTAACCTGATATCATTTGGACATAACAGATTTCGTTAAGACTTGGTAAAGAGTTTAACCCGGGGAAAATGGCGGTTGCCTTAGAAATATAAAATACTAATACCAACGCAGACTTAGGTAATGCTATGAGAATACGAAATCGCACCTGATTTGTTTGTACAGGTTAAGTATATCATGATTTTGTCATTGTTGTTTTTCCTCCAGTATGAAGAGATAGGTCTGTTACCTTTGCGGTAAATCTTTGATCATCATGATCAACACATTCTCGGCTTACTACAGAGCACGGGTCTACTCTCAATATGAGAAGGGTTTGGCCATAGTCCACCACGCTGGCCATGTGCGGATTGGCAGACTTCACACGCCTTTGAGAACTATCCGTAATAGGAGAACTCTCAGGCGTGTTTCCTCACGATGTTTTCCTTCACCGTTGAAGCAAGTGATATTTTAATTGCTTAAAAAGGCACATAACTCCAAAAAGTTATAGGTGCGTGCCCGGGTTCGAGCCCCTGACCTCTTATTAGGAGGCTGAAGTCTTAACCACTAGGCTATCATAGCTTCAGGCTATCACAGCTATCAATCTTTGATAATTTGCTTAGAAATCCACATTATTTTTTACAAATGTCGTCGACTTCTCACTTGAATCCACAGTAGCCTGCCACGGAAACAATAAATCTCATGGAAAGTCATAAATTATTCGCAGACAGATGCAGAAGATGCTTGCAGTCCATAGTATTAATTAATTTGACCAGATTGAGGAACCGTTCAATCAATCAATCAAAATATACTGACCTGGCTAAAATATTTATAATGTGTCTACCTCGAACTAATTTGTGTTGTTCTTAAAAGAAAAACAACAAATTGAGCTGGTAATTGGTATTTCACTGCCACTAAATAGCGTGTATTTTATTAACCTTTTTCTACTTTTTAAAAGTTTTCACTCGTACAATCCATAACGCTCTTTTTCTTCAAAAATGAGAGCCACGTAGCAACCACAGATAAACAACCATCAAAGAATGGGGATTCTTTTACATATATTTACCTGGCTAAGTTTGTTGTGGGCTTCTTCTTATACCTTGGCGCATTTGGAACCCATAGCTTTAGTTTTAAGTTTACGAATGTAGTTATCACCATCGAGTCACTGGTATGTTTATTATTGACGCGTCAAAAGCGCCTTTTAAAGGACTATTTGAATAAAGATTATTTGATTATTATAAAATAATACAAATCGGTAAAAATTTTTAAAAAGCGGCGTAACTCTTTTCTTTTGCCTTTTACAAGCACTACAAAGTTCATGTCAAAACCGATCACATTTGAGATAGTGACCCACCTACGCTAGCACTAGATCCGAGACAGTTGTAACCTAAACATGAGGGTCCCCGACAGCCGACGGCATCGCCGACGCAGTCTCCTGCTGCGTGAACGGCTCATCCCTATCTCCAATTATAATTCGTCTTCGCAGGCGGCGCCGGGAGGCGAGCCGAGCTCCTTAATATTATAATGTTATTCTAAACACAGAATATATTAAGCGGGGCCTTGTTTCTCAGAATGTTGCCAGTTCAAGAGGACTCCGAGATTACGGTTCTTCGAAATTTGCGTACCTTCCTACATACCTACATATAGTTATGTGCCTACGATGAGTAAGTTTTGGGTGAAAGTTTCCTGTAATACTCAACTTTGCTTAGTATCTTATGGATGACAGCCGGCCCCCTTCTATTTATTTATTTATTTATTTATTTATTATTTATACACTTACAATACACATAGAAAAAAATATACATTGTAGCAAACAAAAACGTCACATTCACTAGTATGCATATCAGTTACAAGTGTACACGACATTGGCATTAAAAATTATATGTAAACGGTCACAAGAAAACACAGAACTTAAGACAGATTACAAACTAAAAGAAATTAAAAGAAATTAACAGAACAATCTACAGATCCCTTCAGATGGGAGACTCACCGATCATGCCATAGTTGATCGATGAGTTTCTTTCTAAAATCTTCTAGATTAGTTGGTAAGATAGCGAGCGATTTCTTTTGCAGGAAAATATCTCTCCGTCAACCTTGTGACCGACCACAAGTGGGCAGAGGGTCATGGGCGACGGCTGGGCGTTTGTTAATTTTGCCTGCTGGAGACGTATCACAGAGTGCATTTTAGCGCGGGAAAATGTATTACTCTCACGCGAGAACCGAAATAAAAACCTATTTTAAATAAAATTATTTATTAAACACTGTCTCATTTATCCGACAGCCGACTTATCATCACATGCAAATCTAAGAAACTAACTTTCGAAATTTCATGAAATTCACATCCGAAATGAGGCATTGTTTCAAGTCACAATCAATCAACACACGTTACTTAGTGTGCTCTCTCCTTTTTTTGTTTTATCGGTTTTTTCGTGCCGGTTTTTTATCTCGGTCGATTTTATCGCGATATAAATCCAGATAATTAAGTGGTGGGACAAAAAATGGAGGCGTGATGCGTTTTCGGCCCGTCGACTCTTATAAAACTAGATGGTAATGAATGAAGCGAGATAACGCGAGACGCAGGGATGCTGCGACACGGGCCCGCGAGCGTGGGGCTGAATGACGCGCTTGTGTGGGTGACGCGCTCGAGCGCTGCGTCGTACAGGGTTATAATGCTTTTTTTAGGGTTCCGTCCGTCTGTCCGATCGTCCTCCGGTCCATTTGTGTGTTAGCGAGCTGTATCTCATGAACAAAAATAAAATCATCATCATCATCATCATCATCATCATCATCATCATGATCAACCCATTACCGGCTCACTACAGAGCACGGGTCTCCTCTCAATATGAGAAGGGTTTGGCCATAGTCCACCACGCTGGCCGTGTGCGGATTGGTAGACTTCACACGCCTTTCAGAACATTATGGAGAACTCTCAGGCGTGCAGGTTTCCTCACGATGTTTTCCTTCACCGTTGAAGCTAGTGATACTTTAGTTTTAGAAGTTGATGAAATTAAACTCGGTGTCCATACTAAAAAATAGTGTTTGTTTTTTCTTTGATGTCTCGTACAAAGGGATCTTTTTCGGGTACAAACTAGTAATACTTGGGTTTTTAGACGGTTGTTATGTGGGACTAAAGGCAGTGCCAGGTGACCTCCGCCCTGCACAAGTTACGGAGTTAGCCATAAACACTCCAGCAGAAAGAAAACGGGTTGACTATTCTTGGCTAAACTCCAAAGTTTTGATCATCCCCGTAAGGTGGCTAATTAGTCTATGTTTGACAGAATGTTCGGAGAGAGTGAGAGAGTATCGGTTTATCGTATCCCTTAAAGGTTATCCGGCTTCCATCTAAGACCGCATCACCACTTACCATCAGACAATAAAAAACAAATTATTTCATAGTAATTAAATAGTCCATACAAAAAAAGTAAGAGGTCATAAAGTCAAAGACCATTTTTTATTCAATTAAACAATTCATAGCGAACACTTCTGATGATTACCGACTTAAACTAACTCATAGTCATCATCATCATGGTCAACCCATTGCCGGCTCACTACAGAGCACGAGTCTACTCTCGACATGAGAAGGATTTGGCCATAGTCCACCACGCTGGCCATGTGCGATCTCATGTGTGCAGGTTTCCTTCACCGTTGAAGCAAGTGATATTTTAATGGTTTAAAAACGCACATAACTCCGAAAAGTTAGATGTGCGTGCCCGGATTCGAACCGCCGACCTCTGTTTAGGAGGCTGACGCCCTAACCACTAGGCACGCACTAATCACAGCTTCACTCTTATAGTACGGAAACTATTTATACAGTCGCTATTTCAGTGTTTAATTTTATGTGAGATACATAAACTTGATACATAATGCCGGAAACAGAACCATCTGGAGAAAAATCGTACGAAAGGTGATCCATGCTTAGGATCGCGACCCTCAGTAATGAGGATGACAATGCAGAATAGACGTAAACTTAAACTTCCAAACGCATCCTTCTAAAATTTGTTTGCCTGGATACATGAACTAGATTCCGATTTATTCCAGTATTTCTGGTACTCAAATACTAATTATAAATAATAAATAATTTTATAACAAAGCTTTTTTACCCTCTACATCTTAGCCAGTAACCAATGATTCCTTCTAAATTAAAATGCTGCAGGGATAACTTCCGATCCTAGCCAGTAGCCATATCTAATGATTCCAACTAAATTATAATGCTTCAGGGGTAACTTCCGTAAAAAGAAGGGCATGACATAGCTATTGGGTGTTATTTTGTTTAATCACTACATCTAAGTTGAGCATTTAAAGATCAGTCAGTAAGAAAAACGGTACAAATCTTTTTGTATACAGATTAAGGAATTTAGCTAAGACATGGCATTAAAGCAAATTACATTTAAACAATCAAACATTAGTTTGTTGTTTATGATGTCTAAGTGTTTATTAACGTTAGCTTTAGTCAAAGCGTAACGTTATAAAAAAATAGCCTGTTGCCAGCTTCTTAGAGCGCCTTACACAGGTTGATTGCGCATGTTGTTCAGCGAATGCCGGCGGACCTTATACCATTCTTTGGACAAACGATAGCGCGAGGCAATAAACAAGTGGCGTCATCTAGCGGCAAGCGCAGAAAGCACAAATTCACAAGGTTGAGCCAGCACGCATGCGCACTGCGCACTCAATCGCTAACAACGCGCGGTACTGGACCGCTGACAGGTGGAACATATTCACAGGCCCAAGCAAATAAAATTAAAGCAATGACGAAATCTCGCGATGTTTTCCTTTACATTTGAAGCAAGTAATATATTAGTTGCTTAAGAAAGCACGTAACACCGAAAAGTTAGAGGTGCGGTGTCGGGGATCGAAAACCCGAGTTCTAATTAGACTAGTGCCTGTCAGAGCTTTTATTTGAGGTATACTACGAGTAGGTACGTCTCGATATCAAATATATGTAACAGCCTTCATATTATTTCGCCTTTTCGCCGTTGTTCGATTTAAATGCCTCTTACTCGTAAGTCAGAGTTAAAACTTATAAACCTTGCACTTAGAGATCCGGTAAATCAACATCAAACAAAGACACCTTTACCACTTCCCTCCATTCTATAGGCTCGGTTTTGTACCCAGATCCTACATTATATATACCTTTTACCTATATATATGTGGACCAGATATTGTTTACTTAGCATTAGTCCTATGATGTATATACCTTTGACCTATATATATTATTATTATATATTGTTTATAAAATAGCTAGCTATTGGTATTAGTATAAGTTTTAGTATTTTCTTTTTCTTTTTCTTCTGATCTCTTGGTAATTAAGGTAGATTTTGTGTATGGAAACTGTGATGGCGTAGTGGCTAAGGCGTCCGCCTCCTAATCAGGAGTCGGGGGCTCGAATCCCGACACGCACCTCTAACTTTTCAAAGTTATGTGCGTTTTTAAGCAGTTAAAATATCACTTGCATCGACGGTGAAGGAAAACATCGTGAGTTAACCTGCACGCCTGAGAGTTTATAATATTCTCAAAGGCGTGGCTGCCAATCCGCATATGGCCAGCGTGGTGGACTATGACCAAACCTTTTCAAATTAGGAGGTGACCCGTGCTCTGTAGTGAGCCGGCAATGGGTTGATCATGATGTGTATATAAGTGATCACGTCGGTGATTGTACCAATATTCAGGCTCCCACTGAAACCCAGCGCAGATGATGCTGAGTGGGCTGCATTTATTTGGTCATCATTTGTGTATGTATGTATAGTATATATAGTAAGTATGGCAAATTACGTATGCATGCAAAACTGTGTGACTAGATAAAAAATGTTTCCTTTCTTTCTTTGTTACCTGTTATATAAGAAAGAACGGACTTTCCAAATACACTTGATCTAAGGTGAATCAATAATAAATATAATATTATTAAAATTATTCATCATCATCATGATCAACCCATTACTGGCTCACTACAGAGCACGGGTCTCCTCTCAATATGAGAGGGGTGTTTGGCCATAGTCCACCACGCTGGCCATGTGCGGATTGGCAGCCTTCACACGCCTTTGAGAACATTATGGAGAACTCTCAGGCGTGCAGGTTTCCTCACGATGTTTTCACCGTTGAAGCAATTGATATTTTAATTGTTTAAAAACGCACATAGCTCCGAAAAGTTAGAGGTGCGTGCCCGGATTCGAACCGCCGACCTCTGATTAAGAGGCTGACGCTCTAACCCCTAGGCTATCACAGCTTCAAGCTTTTTTATTTAAATTATTATCTATATATAAATTATTGTGATGTGGGATCCACGGCCCTTATTAGCGCCGCCCTTAGAATAACAACGCATAGCCTCATTAACCGTACCCGTCAAGAGCAACGTTGGTAGCTAGAAGCGAAACGAGCCCCGAACAAAATAACTAATTACTGTTATTATAAATGCTCATCAATACGGGAGCCGATGGGCAGCGCCGCGGGCTTCGGCCGGAGACAATCCGGCCCTGGCCACTTTATTTGAGAATATTTTTCCTAATTAAACGCTAAAAATAAGAGTAAGAATGTTTTATCGCAGCCATCGACCCGCGCCGCGCGGCCCACCGGGGAGAAGATCCCGGTAATTAACTAAAATCGGCGCGGTTCCATTCGTACTACAAACAAAAAATGCAATAAAGCCCTGAGGGCATTCGCGTAGGTTTAAATAATGCGACTGTTTTACTGCTTTTTGTGCGGCGTTGTTATAAATAACAGACCTCTGCGGTAACAGAACGGGTAGGTACACGCGTTGCCTATATTGAGGGTAGCTGGAAGAGATCTCTTATAGAGATAGGCTTTCCTTTGTATACTTCTTCTATAAGTGGTTTGATATCACAAATGTGGTACAAAAATAATTAAAAAACAAAAAAATGCAAATGTTTACATGAAAGAAAACGTCTATTGTAAACGTGTCTGCATCAATATTTGTTTTTTGTTTTTGTTTTATATACTACCAGTTAGCCCACCTGGTGGTTAGTGATGATTCTGTCTAGGATGGTAGCGGGCTAACCTGTTAAGTGTATGGCAAACCCCCACACTCCTAATTGGTTTCTACGCCTTCGTCGGTAGGCTGGTAACTAGCCATGACCGATGCCTGCCACCAGACAAGACTCGAGCAGGGAATCGAACCCGGGACCTCCAACTAGAGCGCCACAGAGGTCGTCAGAAACGATTAAAAGATCCTGTTTTTCTAATATAATATAATGATGACGATCTGTCAGATTTGTAACATAATTCCGCTAGTACATGCTTGAATATACAAAAATTAATTCATGTTATCGTCAGATATATATATATATATATATATATATATATATTTTCTTCTAATTTATTTCTGACGATAGCATGAATTATAACATACATACGATAATATGACGAGCGGGTTTTATACTTTAACTAACATATTTAATTAGAACGAAAAATTGGATTTAATTAAAAGAAACTTACGATTAACAATAAATTAAGTGGGTGCGTAGGTAAACATTATAAAAACTGGTCAAGTGAGTATCGAACAAACATAGAAAGTTTTTCTGTTCACGTAAGTCTTTCAAAACTTATCTCTTACTTATAGATTATCTATGGAATTTTAATCTAACCGTGGTAGTTTATTTCTAGTTTCTTTCTTTAATTGTGGTATTGCTTGCAAAAGTTTAAACCGCATAATCAAATTAAAATTTCGTTTATTTAAGCTATAAGAACTTACGTGATAAATGTCGACTAGCCGATATGTAATAGACAAATACGATTGATCATATTATGAGGGTTCCGTTTACATATTAAATGCAAATGAACTGACAAATCCCTAACAAGGTAGCGCTCACAGTATCATCACCTAACACCTGCCGAGACTGCAGTCAAGGGTCATGAAGTGAAATAAAAAAAAAAAAAAAGGAAATATGTATAATATGATAAAACTGTAACAGGACGAATTCCGTATATTAAATATATTTTAAAAATTTTAATTGGAGGATGCTTTACTATCGATACTGAGCATAAAACATTTCATTTTTTGGCTAAACTACTGGATGGATTTGAATGAAATTTGGTATAGGAGTTGCTGATACTCCGGTTCAACATATAGGATAGCTTTTATCCCGGAATTCGGCACGATTCCCTTGGGAGAAAGATGAAAGTCAATATGTGTATTTAGTTGTAATTCATTAACGCGTACTCCGATTTCACTCATTCTTTCTTTTTTGTTAGAACGGAGAACATCATCATGATCAACCCATTCTCGGCTCACTACAGAGCACGGGTCTCCTCTCAATATGAGAAGGGTTTGGCTATAGTCCACCACGCTGGCCATGTGCGGATTGGCAGACTTCACACGCCTTAGAGAACCTTATTGAGAACTCTCAGGCGTGAAGGTTTCCTCACGATGTTTTCCTTCACCGTTGTAGCAAGTGATATTTTAATTGCTTAAAAACGCACATAACTCCGAAAGTTAGAGGTGTGTGCCCAGGTTCGAACCCACGACCTCTGATTAGGAGGCTGACGTCTTAACCACTAGGCTATCACAGCTTACAGAAAGGAGATACTGAATGTTTATGTTATTATGTTGATGGATTTGAATGAAATTTGGTATAGGAGCTGATACTCCGGTTAAACATATAGGAGAGTTTTTATCCACAATTCAACACGGTTCCATTGGGAGAGTATGGGATGAAAGTAAAAAAGTATATTAAGTAGTTATTCATTAACACGTACTCCGATTCCTTTCATTCTTTTTTTGTTAGAAGGGAGATACTTTAATGTTCATCCTGAAATTATTTCAAGGTCGTCGGTTTAGTACTCCATTGCTTCGTGATTGAAACTCAACGCAGACGAAGCCGCGGGCACCAGCTAGTTTCGAAATAAAACCATCTGGCGTTGCCCAACAAACTCGCGATTGTTCATTTCGCAACGACGTAGGCGTACTGTAAACGAGTGGCCACAAAGTGAGCGTAAATCAGACGGCTAACAATCGCCAATTAAAAAACAATAAAAAATAATAATTATCAGATACACACTCCGCGGTCAATGGGAGAGCGTACCTACCGGCGCGTACGGCGTCCGCTCATCGTAATAACAATGCTAGTTCTCTTATAATGCGGCTAATGATAGCCGGGATCGATGTAATCATAGCGGCTGTCGTGTTCGCAGCACATACGCTGCGCCGGCGGCCGACTGTGGATTGGGAAACGGCTTGTTTCTGCGAGTGTGTTAATTGCGGTCCCAACTCGGGAAATGTTCCGTCTTAATCACTCGCAGACCGTCCGCGTCTATGATTACTTATTCATCTTTAATCGTCGAGGTGAAGTGTGACTATGGTAGTTAATTCAATTTTGTGCGTTCAAACAAATGCCTTTGTTACAAGCCTTTTTTTATACACTACATGTTAGCCCTTGACGGCTATCTCACCTGGGTGGTAGGTGATAATGCAGTCAAGGTTAGGTACCAATTAGGAGGTACCTGTTAGGGTAACAATTAGGAGTGTGGGGTATGGTAAACCCCACACTCCTAATTGGTTCTACGCGACATCGTGCGAGAACGCTAAATCGCTTGGCGCCACGGAAGTCATCTATCATCATCATGATCAACCCATTATCGGCTCACTACAGAGCGCGGGTCTCCTCTCAATATGAGAAGGGTTTGGCCATAGTCCACCACGCTGGCCATGTGCGGATTGGTAGACTTCACACGCCTTGAGAACTTTATGGAGAACTCTCAGGCGTGCAGGTTTCCTCACGATGTTTTCCTTCACCGTTGAAGCAAGTGATATTTTTATTTTTTTTTAAACGCATATAACTCCAAACAATTAGAGGTGATGCCCGGATTCGAACCGCCCGAATTCGAATCGCCCGATCGGGACGCCCTAACCACTAGGCTATCACCGCTTACTAGTCATCTATAGTCGACACAATTATCAGCCGGTCTGCTTATTAAGACAAAATTTAGTTCCAGGTTTTTAGATATCGTTTGTGTGATAATAAAAACGCCCTTACGTCCATTTCAAAAACATTGCCATATTTTCCTACTAAGAATAGTAAAGGAAAATTATAAATCAAGAATCGGAACCAGCACCCCTTGTTCTGTATTGAATTCGCTAACCACTAAGCAAACGAGGCGCTTTTTGTTTCAATAACGCCTACTTAACAGGCGCTTTTGTAAATACAACCTCCTGTCTGTTAGCATACACTGCCAAGATATCAATAAAAAAACATCATTTTTAGCTTTACCACAGAATTCAATGTAATAGTTCAAGTGACTTTACTTGTATTATACTCGTATACTAGCTGTCTCCCGCGACTTCTTCTGCGTAGAATTGCTGATTTCCCGTGAGATTGAGGTTTCCCGTGCGGCCAATGCCCAGCTTCGGAAAGTAAGCTACAGGCAAATGTCAAATTGCCGATTTTCGTGTCTCTAAATGAAAAAACATAGGACTTTCATACAAACTTCAAACCCCTATTTTACCTCCTTCGGGGTAGATTTGGATGAAAAAAAATTCTAACCTTATACTTACGCCCTAAAAGAAACCTATTTTCAAAATTTCAAGCCTGTAGACTTCATAATAAAAAAATAAGCAAAGACTATCATCCCTTTTTTTACCACCCTTAACAGGTAATATTAAAAAAAAAATTGATGTACATGTTTTTTATTTATTAATGCTCTATCCATTGATTTTCACAGATATAACCTAGATTTAAAATACTCAATGTTAATTTGATATATTTAAGTTGATTTATATCCGCTAAACTTAATTTTTTTGGCAATGAATAGTTTAGTATAACATGTATTTTGATCTGTAGCTTTTTTTACACCACATCTCCGGCATCTCACCTTATGGTAAGTGATGATACGGTCTTAGATCGTAGCGGGCTAACCTGTTAAGGGTATCGTAAACCCATACTCCTAATTGATTTCTACACGACATCGTGCCGGAACAGTAAATCGCTTGGCGACACGTCTTTGTCGGTAGGGTGGTAACTAGCCACGGCCGAAGCCTCCCACCAGATTAATTGATTGCTAATTATTTTACATGCATAGCTGTATCAAAAAGGTGTTCACATTTCTTTCCGTTTGTATATTGTGTGAGACAGGATCGTTTACCCCATTTCAACACGTCCTAACATTAGTTCCGACGTAATAACATACAATTAATGAAGTTGAAGGCACAGTGGAGAATTATTCACAAGCTGTTTACAACGTAGCCGGTACTCTCGCCGACACAATGTCTTCAGTAATTATTTCAAAACGGTTATTTTAAACGTGGCTAATTAGCGGTGGGCCTCGCTTGATAGATCCCTATCGGCTCTCGACGGCTTATGAAGGTCTGCATGAGGGCTGATTTACAATTCCCTCGGCGCTCGGGAACTGTTGTAATATAGCGAGGCGTTTACGTGTTGTTTTACGAACAATGATTCGTTCATTGTTTCTCAATCATATTTGAGTGATCACATGCGAAACCCCTTGATCTTCGCGCATAAGAACACAACAAACCCTTACAAAACCAACTTTCTAACTAACCCGCTTCCCACATTTAGCCACGATGGTATGGAAATCGTAATGGCGTATAAAATTAATAGTAATACAAATTTATTAAAATATACACATGTTTCATACAATTTGGTGTCGTTAACTTATACGTAGTTTATTTTCATAACGAACTGATCTTTATTTTGGCCGCTTATCGGAATGATTATTGGACGAAAGAATATATAAAGAGATAGAATTGTCTAAAATATTAGGCCTATCTAATGTTTCGTTGCTGAAATAATGGATAGGTTGTTGCAGAGTACATGTAATTTTGATGTGGCGTTGAATTAACGATCAGACAATTTTTATTAATTATTTTCCCTCCTTTTTAATTATCACTAAAAACGATATCATTAAATATATTTTCTTTTATATATAATGTAGTTTTAAACTTTTTCCCTATGATGGTATTGATCTTTTAAATACAGCACTTCCCTCAGCATGGTACTGACAGAATAGCGTTTCAGTCAACCTTTTTACTGCCGCGACATAGCAGTCATAGTTTAATTTTAAATATTATTACTCTCTTTCTGTATGTTTTCTATTCTATTCCAAACTTATAAAAATTATTTTTGGAAAATTTAATGTTAAATAAATGAGAAAACATTTGCTTTTTCATACAGTGTTTTTACAACAATACTCTTACATAAATATAAAATACTCATAGACATTGAATAGAAGCATGAGTTACTTTGCGTACGTATAATTAACATTGCACCAAAACTAAGTTCCGAGTAGTTGTGTAATCCGTGTAAAATTAGCAAATTTGCACGGTGCAATTAAATATTTAATTACTTCAAGCTTCAATTAGATTGCATAGCCTAAGCAATGGAACGTTGTGAAGTCATAGTCTCCTGAGGCTGATCCAGTGTCAGGGTGAAACGCGCGATTAGAGTGAAACGTTCTAGAACTGTATTGTGTGGTGAAAAGCTGTGATAGCCTAGTGGTTGGGACGTCCGCCTCCAAATCAGAGATCGGGGGTTCGAACCCGGGCACGCACCTCTAACTTTTCGAAGTTATGTGCGTTTTTAAGCAATTAAAATATCACTTGCTTCAACGGTGAAGGAAAACATCGTGAGGAAAACTACACGCTTGAGAGTTCTCCATTATGTTCTCAAAGGCGTGTGAAGTCTGCCAATCCGCACATGGCCTGCGTGGTGGACTATGGCCAAACCCTTCTCATATTGAGAGGAGACCCGTGCTCTGTAGAGCGCCGATAATGGATTGATCATGAATTGTGTGGTGCATAAAGATTGAAGAAATTATGTATCGCAGCGTGCAGATTTGCCAATTAATTGGGATTACAGCAAACAAGCTGTGATAGCCTAGTGTAGTCCGCTTCCTAATCAAAGGTCGGTGGTTCGATCCCGGGCACGATCCTTTAACTTTTCGGTTGAATAAGCTGTGACAATATTAAGTTTAATGACAGGAAGGAAAACATCGTGAGGAAACCTGCATGCCTGAGAGTCAAAAACGTGTGAAGTCTTCCAATCCGTACATGGCCGTAGGTGGACTATGGATGGACCCGTGCTCTGTAGTGAGCCGGCAATGGCTTGATCATGATGATGATGATGATGACAGCAAAGAAAATAATCATTGTTGACTAATAGATGTGATTTCATTATCCGCTCAAAATACTCAAAATTCCTTCATCATCATCACTTCAACCGATAGACGTCCACTGCTGGACATAGGTCTTTTGTAAGGAGTTCCAACGGCCACGGTCTTGGGCCGCTTGTATCCAGCGGCTCCCTGCGACTCGTTTGATGTCGTCTGTCCACCTTGTTGGGGGTCGACCAACGCTACGTTTACCGGTGCGGGGTCGCCATTCCAGCACCTTGGGACCCCAACGTCCATCGGTTCTCCGAGCTATGTGCCCCGCCCATTGCCACTTCAACTTCGCAATTCGCTGAGCTATGTCGGTAACTCTGGTCCTTCTACGGATCTCTTCATTCCTGATGTGATCACGTAGAGATACTCCTAGCATAGCTCTCTCCATTGCTCGCTGAGTGACTCTGAGCCTTCTTATGAGGCCCATAGTGAGCGACCACGTTTCGGATCCGTAAGTCATCACTGGCAACACGCATTGTTCGAAAACTTTAGTCTAATTCCTTAATGTCATTAAATTCTTTGCATTTGTTTCGACAGTAGCGGAAATTATAAGAAAAAAAACTAAATAGGTTATAGAAAAAATGGCTGCCAACAAACCAGAGTTATTTAATATTGATCTGAATCAACTTGAAGACTCAGCGGTTACGATCATTGTTTGTATATGAGAAACAATCAAACAAGACGTCGGGTCAACGGGTCGCGGGAGGTGTGTGTGTGCCGAAGACACTAATTTGAATAGGTGGTCACCGCTGTCAAGATTGAGGACTGATTGCGCTCACGAGGCTGTCGGTGTCGGCTCGACGAACACTCTTGCGTTACATCAATGGGCTCATTTTGTATTCGTTTTGACTTGCGGTGTTTCCCGTTGAGTTTTGGAACGAAGTTCCTTATCGCGCGTTGTGAAAGGGGGCTAGACGGAAAAAATTCTTACGAAAAGTTGTCACGACACATTTTGTTATTGTAAGCTGTGCGGCGTCGCATGTTTCTCTGTTTGTCTCTCTCTCTCTTATAGAAAGCAAGCCAGATATTTTCATTTCTATTTCGCATTGAACAGTGTGGTGTCGCGACGATCATTTTTGTTGAGTGTATACAAGTTTTTTGAAAATAATAAAAAATAATAATAATAATGAATCCTGACAGTGTTTCTGCACAAGTTCCGGATATTGCTGATGGAGTACAAATTGAGCCTACTGATCACCATCCGGGTGTTCCTTGACACCTCTCAAGTTTTTTTTATTATTACCACCATCATCATGATTGCCAACTGCTTACCGACTCAATGCAGGGATTCTCCTCCTCAATTCGCTCAGACATAAGGAGTTTTGACCGTATTACCTTTGAGTATATTATTGAGAACTCCCAGGTTATTTTACACATAACTCTCAGTACGAGTTAGATGTCCACACCGGGATCAAATCCGGTCACTCAAAAGTTTGGCAAACTTGGACCCATTGGTTATTAATCCCATTACTTCTAAGTCGCATTTCTACAAACTTCTCTTTTGGTGGATAGTGAGTGCTGAATTAAGTTGCTTAAAAGATACTCTAGGAAAATAAGTACATATAGTTTTCATATAGTTAATCTGATTGCCTCGTTGGACTAGACTAATTAGAAGGCTTAGCTATGGCTTAGCGGTCATGTGGTCCAGTGTTCGATTCCTAGATCGGTTCAATTTTTTTTTTTAATAAATTACAGTACCAGCTCGGAGTTAGAGTTAAATTGACGGTACCCACCGCTTGTTAAAATAACTTGCACATCATTATTATTGATATAGCCCGCTAATCCATATTGATGCTCTATGATATAAAACCCTCTCTTGCCCAGTGGAAGCAGTGATGATAAAGGCACCTAATCATGAGTGCCATCTAAAGACTACGCTGTTCAAATAAAGCGGGTACAGTAAACTTGTAAAATTACGATGTATTTAATTGTTTTTTTTTTTTATTTTTATAAACTACAAGTTAGCCCTTGACGGCAATCTTACCTGATGGTAAGTAATGTTGCAGTCTAAGATGGTAGCGGGCTAACCTGCTAGGGGTATGCAATTTGGAGTATGGGTTTTCCATACCCCTAATAGGTTAGCCCGCTACCATCTTAGACTGCATCATCACTTACCATCAGGTGAGATTGCCGTGAAGGGCTAACTAGTAGTATATAAAAAATATATATATTATAGCGTTAAACTTCACCTACTCTTCTTTGTCGATAAGAACGACTTGAGGTATACAATATTAAATCTACAGCCTTTACTAACTTGATTATAAGATTTGATCTTAAGATTTCGGATTAGAATGATTATTATTTATGCATAAAAAGTATCTACCTATCTTAGCTACTATCTAAATTTTGCATTCAATTAATTTTGAATTTGGATGAAACAAAAAATACCAACATAATAATTCTTCTTAGATGAATTTCGTCATCACCTTAGTTTTTTTACCGCGTTCCCTGCTATGACTCTGACAGCTCGACTGGACTAAAATGCCTATTCATCATGCTTATTAAAGTCCCACTGCCTACTGTCTGGTAGATAAGGATTGGAGAAAGATTAAGAGTGACCCACGTGCTGTTACACTGTAAGGCACACATCTCTCAGAGAAGGTAGGGGTAGGACATATACCTCTACAATGCTATTCCAATGCGGGTTGGTGGGCTTCATCATGATCAACCCATTACCGGCTTACTACAGAGCACGGGTCTCCTCTCAATATGAGAAGGGTTTGGCCATAGTCTACCACGCTGGCCATATGCGGATTGGCAGACTTCACACGCCTTTGAGAACAGTATGGAGAACTCTCAGGCGTGCAGGTTTCCTCACGATGTTTTCCTTCACCGTTGAAGCAAGTTATATTTTAATTTTTTTAAAACGCACATAACTCCGAAAAGTTAGAGGTCTAGTGTGCCCGGATTCGAACCGCCGACCTCTGATTAGGAGGCTGACGCCCTAACCACTAGGCTATCACCGCTACACGATTGTTTTCAACTAGACCGACGGCTTAACTTGCTTTCTGAGGCACGGAGGTAGACATCAATCTTCTATACGGGCGAGCAGCGAAAAATGCCTAATTCAATAATTAAATTCGAACAAGCTGTTCAACCAATGTAATTAATACACATGGATTTCGTATAAAAGTCCATTCTCTATAATAACTCTCGCGAAACCGTTACCAGACGTATCATAACTAAATAGTATGGCAGTAGTTAGTAGAAATCTACGGCAGTAAAAAAAAACGCGAAATTAATTTCCAATAGAGAGTGTATTGAAATAAAACGAGTGAAGACTCGTTAACGCTATCGCCGCGTCAATCTGACAGATGGCGACCGCACGCTGCCTCCAGACTCCTGCCGCATTGCCTCCAGCAATACTCCATTGTGAAGTTAACTGGTACTCGTAACTCTTAGAATCGAAACTTAAGACATACTACTATACTACTGTTGTATTTTATTTCATTATAAATTACCTATTGATATCTTGGAGATGTCTATCAATAACTTCAAAGTTTTTATAAAACGAAACGTTACAGAAAAATCATATTACGATATTAAGGATTATATACACAATAAAAAAGCTTGGGTATGAATTGCTCTATCTCCATAGGTACTATAATTTATTATTGATTATGTGAGATGGTGATAACGGAAAAAAACCCGGAAAAGTTTGTTGTGGGCTTCTTCTTAGACCGGGGCGCGTTTGGAACTCTCGTAGCTTTAGTTTTAAGTTTACGGATGTAGTTATCACCATCGAATCACTACTATGTAAATTATTGACGCGTCAAAAGTGCCTTGTTAAGGACTATTTGAATAAAGATTATTTGAATTTGAATTTGAATTTACTGTAAAAGAAGAATCTACTAGTTTCCGTCAACAAAAATATTCGCGCAGACATTTCTTTAGCCTATCCGAGAATCCAACCCAAATTATATAAAAAAAAAAACCTACTTTAATGGAAACAGTTCGTTTTACCGGGACAACTAGTATTCTATTTATATACCCAGGATGCCAGTTACATATGTGCCAAATTTCATGTAGTTGGCAAGAAAATGAAAACAAACAGATTTACATTTTCAGCGTAGCATGATGATGTCAGTATGGAGAAATGGATAATTCTTTGGACACGTCACGGCGTGAGAGCGACTGCATCGAGCGTCTTACCATCCAAAGTGGAGGGTACCAGAGGGCGACGATGGTTACCTATGCGATGGACTGATCAGATTAAGCCTGCTTCGGGTGGGCCTTTAAAAGGTGCGCCAGCCTTTCGACCAGCTGAGAGAAGTGGCGAATGCTCGTGAGGCGTATAACGTCTGCCCTCAAAGACATTGCTTCGTGGTGCACATGAACACTCTGCATAGAGTGCTACGAAGGAAAAATGATTACGAAACAAGCATGTTTATTTGCCGCATTATAATTTCATACAGCAACAAGGTTAGCAGTGGTGACCACATGTTCGACATGCGATTGAAGGTGCAAAACTATGTCTATGCTGAGGGCGACCACGTATGGGAGTTATCATCAAACGAGTAGATATGATAGTGGTTAGGGCGTCCGCCTCCTAATCAGATGTCGGGGGTTCAAACCTGGGCACACTTCTAACTTTTCGGAGTTATGCGCGTTTTTAAACAATTAAAATATCACTTGCTTGCTTAACGATGAAAGAAAGCATCGGGAGGAAACCTACACGCCTGAGAGTTCTCCATAATGTTCTCAAAGGGATGTGAAGTCTGTTAATAAGCACACGGCCTGCTTGGTGGACTATGGCCAAATCCATCTCATATTGAGAGCAGACCCGTGCTCTGTAGTGAGCCGGTAATGGGTTGATCATGATGATGAGTAAGATGTGCTTAATAACCATGTGTATAAAGTGACATCTCCAAACGTGTATCTGTTATAACATGGTAAGGTACAAAATATGTTTTTTGTTCTCGGAGCTACCAGTCCCAATGGTAAATGATGAGCCCGATTCTTGAAGAAGGTTCTAGAGTGTTTGTCTTGAAGAAGGTTCTAGAGTGGGTGGATATGGGTCGCAGAACGAAAGTTTTTAGGCGACTAATTTAAATCTTACTACTATTATAAATGAGAACGTTAATATATCTATTCAAGTTTGTTACTATATCAGCGTTTCTAAATAATATGACGTAGATGTTAATCTTGAATATATAGCACATAGTCTACCTTGCTTCTTATCTCGGAATATGTTCTCGTGGGATAGATTTTATGATCACGCCGTCAGTTCGTAAACAGAAATTTCACTACAGAGCACGGGTCTCCTCTTTTCTGTTATGACAAGGGTTTGGCCATAGTCCACCACGCTGGCCATATGCGGATTGGAAGACTTCACACGCCTTTGAGAACATTATGGAGAACTCTTAGGTGTGCAGGTTTCCTCACGATGTTTTCCTTCACCGTTGAAGCTAGTTATACTTTAATTGCTTAAAAACGCACGTAACTCTGGCATGGACTGAAGCCCGACCTCTGATTAGGAGGCGGACGTCCTAACCACTAGGTTATCACAGCTTATTCCTCGAATATAAATTAGAATTTCAAGTCGCCGAGAACATCTTGCGTACTACATAAAAAGGCGTTCTCTTACTTTAAAAAGCTGTTAAAAAGACAAAATATCTAATCCAACCCTTCGCCGCGTCGTGTAGCCGGTGTAGATACCTACTCTTTAGCCGACGTTTTATTCGCTCGCCTTACACGGCCATAAATCCAGCAATAGGTGCGGGCCGGCCGGGTACTGCCTCGGCGCAGTACATCGAACATAACTCTCGCCAGTGTTAACTGGCAGGTATTTCAACGATACCAGCTCGAGCCGACGGCTGCGGCCGGCTGAAGAGAAACGAACGCTCTGCGTTTGTCAAATTTGTACACGCGGACTTCGTAGCTTGACAAACATTACATACGTACTCCATTGATATATCAAAATGGGCTGTTATTTATTTATTTTATTTATATAACTTTATTGCAATATATAGGACATAACATAGATAAAGACAAAAACAATTAGCAACTGGCGACCTTATCACTAATAGTGATCTCTCCCAGGTAAACATTTCGTTGAAGCCGATGTATTAAAAATTACACGTAAGTTGCAAAAAAAAAAAAAAAGAAAAGCTAGAAAAAGCTATATATACATACACACTAATAACTACATGCTACTACATATATAAAATAATAACAATACAAAATAATACATATCTAAAGTATAATATATACATGAAATAAATTTACAAATAATTACGTTAATAAATATTTACGGAGATAGAAAATGTTGTCTCACACGGGCTTTAAATGTAGCCAATGATTGGTGTTATTTCACTTTTTCTTTATTATACCACTACAAGTTAGACCGTGATCTCACCTGATGAGTGATGCACTCTTAATTTCAGTCAGACAGACAAAAAAATTAAAACAATTTGTTTTGGGCTCAGTATCGATAGTAGCGCATCCTGCAATTAAAATTTTCAAAATATATTTAATGTATTGAATTCGTCCTGTTACAGTTTTATAATATATAAAACTATGTATGGTGTATAAATAAATCAGTATTTTCTAGGTATAGTATGTTTTTATTTCTCCTAGGTACTTATGACGTGATACAGGTCCGGCCGGATGTTGGCGGGACGACATATAGTGGGCGTAACAAACCCTTTCTCACGGTTAAAAAAAAAAGTGACCAGTTGAATTAGATACTTATTCAGTTAAGTTAAAACTATCACAACAATAATTTAATCTAATAGAAACAGTGTTTTGTTTTGTTTTTGAGTAGGTATACTTACTATAATGAACCTGAAATTGTAAATATTTATAAACTGCTTAAAAAAATTTGTTCAGAGACACGTTGGCAATGTTGAATATGCCTATAATTGGTAACTTGTAACAGCCCTAGTTATCAACTTATTTAGATAGATAAAAATGTATTTGCAACATATCTTATGAATAAAATAAAAAATAAAAAAATATAATAAAATTTTCCGGGCGTCTTGTGATTTCATGAAATCATTTTTGCGGCAGATTAGAAAGGGCATATGTCCTTTCATCACTCAAAAATGGTATCATTTATAATCTATATTAATATATCATAATTTAGTCTTCATATAAAATTGTAAGATTAAAAACATTATAAATACATGTGTTAGATATACATGGATTTATAATGTTTACACATCATAACTAAAATATATTATTAAAAGCAGTCCCTTTAGGCAAGGTTCCGAAGATACTGGCAGCGTTCCCCCAGCCATTCAGGCTTTATAATGTTTTAAGTAAATTATTGTTAAAATATTATCTAGGACTTTATATGTCGCGACGCGACAGTTATTAATTGACCTTACACAGCAGTAAATTAAATTTTTTATTACATGTTTGTACTTCGATAACTCTAAAAAATAATTAAAAACAACAATTACGTCTTTAATTACCATGAAACCTGCAATACCCCATCGGCCAAAAAATTTACCAACTAACCTTGTATAATATGCCCCACCTCCACCTAAAACGAAAGCTATAATAGTTATTTTCAAAAAATGTTAATGAAAAGAGCCGAAGGTGTCGTGCTACCTTTATCGCCATTAAAGTAATTTGCTTCCAATGTCATAGTCGACGGTAACTGATAGATAAGTACATAGTGTAACTAATGTAAATAAGTAACACATACTTAATGTCAAATTTGTAAAGCCAATCTTGTGTACGAACAAATGGTTGAAATGCTCTTGTCATGTACCCACATTCCGTTGTTGCAGTGTATGAACAAGTTATGTCAGACATATTATATCATGTTTTACATCGATATAAATGAATAGATATGATTCTGCAGACATATATTTTAATATTAATTTGATCTCCAAAAAAAATAATTAATCGTAATCTCTTAACATTTTATGAACTACTAAGGTCCACGAATTAGCTATTAATATGTATTATAGCGGTGATAGCCTAGTGGTTAGGGCGTCAGCCTCCTAATCAGAGGTCGGCGGTTCGAATCCGGGCACGCAACTCTAACTTTTCGGAGTTATGTGCGTTTTTAAAAAACTAAAATATCACTGGTTTGCCACACAATTTAAACCTGCACACCTGAGAATTCTCCATTATGTTCTCAAAGGCGCGTGAAGTCTGCCAATCCGCACATGGCCAGCGTGGTGGACTATGGTCAAACCCTTCTCATATTTAGAGGAGACCCGTGCTCTGTAGTGAGCCGGTAATGGGTTGATCATGATGATGATGATATATTATAGCTATATTTAGTTAGTAGTTTAGTTAGAAAGGTTTTACCCACAGACAAGTCAGGGATCACTGTGAGTGACTCGGTCATAAAAAGTTATCTTGTTGCGCCCCTTTGGTGCTTTTTCAAGTTTTAGCACCAATACCCAATTCAGGGCCATTTTGTTTGTTCAATGGCCCCGTCCAATTTCTACGAGCAGTAACATAACATGTATTTAGATATAATTATGATGTTCTAAGTGTCGTTTTTGAGGACACATTTACAATATGTAAATGTCGAAAATACATTTAAAAATCATAACTAGTAATTGCTATCGTTAATAATTTAACTTACGTAACAATTTGAATTCTAAATCAGTACGTCATGGTGATTAGGCAACTCTCAAGACAGGTGTGTCCCATACTCGACCAGTTCCTATTCTGATGATCTGCTGGAAAGTGGTGATCTGATCATAGTTAAAGAGAAAGCACTGATTGAACCGTGAATGCTTTTCTTATTCAATGTAGATAATCAGTAAAGAATTGTTAAAATTGTAAGAATTTTCGCGCAGAGTAGCGAGATCTTAATTAAAACATAAAACACTTGCTATAGGCAGTAGTTATTTGAAAAGATAACGAAAAAACTAAATCCTTAAGTCAATGCATAAAATTCAACTGTAACAATGATCGATGACGTTAAATTATTCGAATTCGAAAACCTTAAATCGGCAATCGTAAATTAGTTAAAATTATTCGACAAAAAGTGGCAATATACTATGAATTAAGTCCTTAATAGGTACCTCGAATATATTTAAGGCCGGGCGATTTGTCGCTGATATCGTCTTGGACTCGAAAAACGCTCGCTCGTGACATTACTGCTAGCTTTTCGGCTAATTGTATGGAAGAAGGCGCTGCCAAACAGAGCGCGTATCTGTATAGCCGCGGCTTAGGTACATTCGATTATTATCTAATAATAGAGATTCCAGCCTTTTGACATCATTCAATCATTCATTCCAATACTCTAAGCGTCTTTCTGCGACATAGCGTAGATATCTCAATTTTCTAAAAGGTAGGTATCATATAAATCCTACGTCATTATAGTATCGATTGTACAGTGGTCGGACATTTTGTATGAAGTTGTCAGTGCCAGAAATGTAGGCAAATTTCCTGTAACGGAACTGTGTTATAAGTTGAATCACAACAGCTAGACTAACCTACTATTTCATAATACAAATGGGCACTCTTTAGGAATTTATAACGATATAACACCCCATACTAATTATTCCTGACCCCTCGGGCTGTGAAGATTTGTGTCTTACTTACATATTTTGTGTCACATAATTTATTTCGAGAATTTTGTTCTTAGTAATCTGATAAGGATTGTCCCCAGTTGGCAGTCGCCAGGCCTGGCAAGTGAACGCCCGTCGGCTCCGCTAACCGCTCTCTATTCGACTCCGGTCATCGTCCAAGCCGTCGACTCCTTATGAATAAATTAAGGCGGCGGCGGCCGCACTCGGCAGGTGGAATGACCTGACACAAAATATTTTGATGGAATTGTTTTAATTGCCCGCTATCTCGGCCCACTATCGCCGCGTTTTGAAAATATGAATTTATTTTATCAAACATTCACACCATCGTCGCATTTGATTATAAAATCGATCTTTATATCGATTAGAAAACAAATATCCGGACTCGGAGCGATTAATTGTTTCTCGATTGGTAATAAATTATATCTGTATTGAATGTTTAATTAAACTGTTGTTACTAATATTTGTATGCTTTATCTTTATAGGAAATCTTTTGAGTGCGAGTGGATTCGATTTGAGAGTTTCCCATTATAATAAGTTGTTAAATGTTTTTAGAAGCACAATTGTACTCGGGTAGGTAGATTGTTAGGTGCTTAATGTTTTGTTTCCTTCAATTAGTTAGAAATATTACCAGTAGGTATTAGAGTTTCGTGGATGAATCTTTTGTAGGGTGTTCTAGGGAGTTCCCGGCGCAGATATAGGACCCCAAAAATATGATTAACATTGCAAAAAGGGACATCGGACCGCAAGCCAATTGAAAAAAAACTGGATTTATTTGAAACATTTTCATTCACAGTTTATTTGAAAGTAAGTAAACCTTTTTCCACTGTAAGGGCCAAAATTCCATTATTTCGTTTAAACTTGAATGAACAACCAACTGTCACGTTAAAAATATACCGCGGACGGAGTTTAGGAAAGTTTCCGATTTTTTTTTTTATATTTCACGAATTGGAGACCTCCGCAATCGCCGGTAATTTCGACAGCCTGTACGTGAATAGCATGTTGTGTCTAAGCTCTAAATAGCCCCACTTTTAAGCAAGGCCCGTGCGCAGCAAAGGTATTATCATTATTAGCAACTTATTTTGTACTTATTAGCAAATAAGTTGCACTGATAAGACATCTGGGATGACTTATTAGTGCAAGATCTGGGATACCTTTATGGAGTCAAACCTAGTAGGGCAGGCTAAATTAATAACAGTTTTAATTATACAACTGTACAACGATTTAGCCATCATAAGGTTTTATACACTACAAGTTAGCCCTTGACGGCTATCTCACCTTATGGTAAGTGATAATGCAGATTAAGATAGTAGCGGGCTAACCTGTTAGGGGTATGGTAACACTCCTAATTGGTTGAATCGCTTGGCAACACGTCTTTGTCAGTAAGATGGTAACTAGTCACGGCCGAAGCATTCCTTCAGACCAGACTCAAGGTCGACAGTGATGAGTTCCAAGGTTTGATACCCGCTAAGGTTCAAAATTGTTAGGTATGGTATTTTATTTAACCACGTTAAGCAGTCGCTCTAGGTTATTTTAGCTAACATGTATTTTAACTTACATACGCTTAATCCCAACAAACCGTATTGAAGCAAAACCCTCTCTCGTATGAGAAAAGAGGCGTATAAGCGGCAGTTAATAGAGTGAGGATATTAATATTTCGCTCCTCTAGTGGTAGACTGTATGCTCTTCCTACAGTACTCATGATCAACCCATTACCGGCTCACTACAGAGCACGGGTCTCCTCTCAATACGAGAAGGGTTTGGCCATGGTCCACCACGCTGGCCATGTGCTGATTGGCAGACTTCGCACGCCTTTGAGAACATTATAGTGAACTCTCTGGCGAACAGGTTTCCTCACGATGTTTCCCTTCACCATTGAAACAAGTGATATTTTATTTGCTTAAACACGCACATAACACAGAAAGTTAGAGGTGCGTGCCCGGGTTCGAACCCCCGATCTCTTATTAGAAGGCGAACGTCCTAACTTTTTTTTTATACACCACAAGTTAGACCTTTTAGCTTGACGGCATCACACCTGATGGTAAACGATGATGCGGTCTAGGATGGTAGTGGGCTAACCTGTTAGGGGTATGGTAAACCGATACTCCTAATTGGTTTCAACACGACATCGTGTTGGAACGCTAAATCTACGTCTTTGTCGGTAGGGGGATAACTAGCTACGGCCGAAGCCTCCTACCAGACCAGAATCGGACCCAGGACCTCCAACTTTATAATGCGACAGTGCGCGCACTGCGCCACGGAGGTCGTCATAGACTAGGCTTCACCTATAGTACTGACCATCCTTAATTGGACAGTGGCGGCATCCTTAATTCGTCAGTGGTCGTTGGGTTTTGCTGCAGTAAGTGCGGACGTAACTGTCATTCACGGATTGGGCTCCACAGTCACCGGATAAAATTGCTTAGAGACAATGTTTGAACCGTCTAGAATAGACGTAAAGGCCTAAATGATAACCTTTTTTTATATATATACAAAGCGAGCAAACGAGCAGGCGGGTCACCTGATGGTAAGTGATTACCGCCGCCCATGAACATCTGCAGCACCAGAGGAACCGCCAATGCGTTGCTGGCCCTTGAGCCATTTGTTAATCCACCCTTTAAAGATCCCCATATTATAGCCATTAGGTAACACAGAAGATGGAAGCTGGTTCCACAATTTGCAAGTGCGTGGCATAAATGACCTGGAATAGCTACGGCCGAAGCCTCCTACCAGACCAGAATCGGACCCAGGACCTCCAACTTTATAATGTGACAGCGCACTATGCGTGCACTCCGCTATGGAGGTCGTCATAGACTAGGCTTCACCTATAGTACTGGCCATCCTTAATTGGACGGTGGTTTATCTGGTATATACACGTGTTTAACGATTTTTAAAGTTAGAAAAATAAATTAGATATCTCGACGGCTGGGTGTTGCGCGCGGCGGCTGGCCAGTGGCCAGTGGGCCTGCATTAATTAGGACACTCCGGAAGTAAGTCGCGTGCTTCCAGCGATAGGCCTCTGAATTATTTATGCCCTTAATATTGTAATTATCATACAGCAGGCTTATTATCGGCTGTTATTATATTAAATGTTTATAATAACCGCCCGAGTCGGCGAGGCCTTCCGTTAGTTCCTTTGGGGAAGTTCAAATTACTTGAAACGAAGGAATATTTATGGTCAATCGTGGTTGGACCTTTCAAGTGAGTTGTGGCGTGCAAAATACCGACAGTGAATACGCTATATACCGACTTTTTAGTCTCCTCGGCCAGAGATGCGTTACATCATCATCATCAACCCATTGCTGGCTCACTACAAAACAGGGGTCTCCTCTCAATATGAGAAGGGTTTGGCCATACTCCACCACGCGTCATATGCGGATTGGAAGACTTCGCACTCCTTCGAGAACCTTATGGAGAACTCGCAGGCGTGTAGGTTTCCTCACGATGTTTTTCCTTCACCTTTGAACCAAGATATTTTTTAATTGCTTAAAAACACATAAATCCGAAAAGTTAGAGGTTCGCACCCCCGATCTCTAATTAAGAGGCTGACGTCCTAGCCACTAGGCTATAACAGCTTACATGCGTTACAAGATTCAACTATGCCTGTTAAATTACATCGTATATCTAAAACCATCCGATGGCAACTTCTTTTTAGGGGTCGAACTGTCCCACGGTTTATACCAATACAAATTAACGCTCTACTACAATTGTAGCCGATAGCGATAAATGGCTATGCATCCTCACGATGACTTGAAGGGAATTTAGCACAGTAATTGTTTCATCCCAATAAATTAACTCGGGGCAATTAGCATTAAAATTTAATATATTAGCTTGCACTTGAACGCTGTTCTAATATATATTGACACTCATTTAGCCAAACTGCTTAATCTAGGCATACGGATAGGGAATAGTGCCGCGTGTTGGGTGACGTGCCTATTAATGAACATTTGGCCGGCATCTATAATTTGTATATAGGTATTTCTCCTAGTACCTCAGAAAGCAGAACGTGTATATTTAAATTATTATTGGTTAGTTAGTTTCCCAATTTGTAAACTTGTAGAGCATTGAGATAATATGAAGGCTGTATTACATGTATATTGAGACGTAATATACCTCAAATAAAAGCCATGAGAGCCCAGTGGTTATTCAAATTCAAATTCAAAATAATCTTTATTCAAATAGTCCTTAAAAAGGCACTTTTGACGCGTCAATAATTTACATAGTAGTTATTTCATGGTGATAACTATATTCGTAAACTTAAAACTAAAGCTATGAGGGTTCCAAACGCGTTAGGACGTCAGCCTCTCAACCAAATGTCGGAGGTTCGATCCCGGGCACGCCCCTATAAGTTTTCGGAGTTATGTGCATTTTTAAGCAATTTAAATATTACTTGCTTCAACGGAAAACCTCGTGGGGAAACCGGAGAGTTCTCCATAATGTTCTCAAAGGCGTGTGAAGTCTGCCAATCCGCACATGGCCAGCGTGGCCAAACCGAGCTTGCAATGGGTTGATCATGATGATTATGAATTCAAATATAAAATCTTATACAGGATTATTCAAGGAACAACTCTCCGGAAACTGCACAATTTTGGCGATCTCCGTGGCGCAGCGAATGCGCTGTCGCATTATAAAATTGGAGGGTTTGATTCCCGACTCGATTCTGATCGGGTAGGACGCTTTGGTCGTTCCTAGTTACCAACCTACCGACAAAGGTGTGTCGCCAAGCGATTTAGCGTTCCGGCACGATGTCACTGTAGAAACCAGATAGGAGTATGGGTTTATTGGTTTATCAGGTTGGTCCGCTATAATTTAGACTGCATCATCACTAGGTGAAATTGCTGTCAAGGGCTAACTTGTAATAGAATATACAAAAAAAAGTGTGTTTTAAAAAGCCCTCATGAACAAGTGTTATAATTTATACAATTTATGAGATCCGATATAAGATAGTTCGAAAGGTATATTCTTTTTGTGGCTTTCATTTAGAAAAGGTGTAGTTAATCATAATATTCACGAGCTAGGTACAACGTCTCAGTTGTATATTATCACTATTAATTTGGTGATCAATCTATCGTTGAATATTAATTTAACATCGGTGCGCGTATGAACCGAGCCCCACTATGCCTAACTATCTAATTAATCAACTGTATAGATTATTTGGTAGATTATAAAAATGAAAGTTGACGATGCCTTGACTCTTTTTTACCCACTTTACCGATACCTACTCACTCGCTACTACCTTTCTGATCACGCTCTCAAGTCGACATGCTACTCAAAATTATGGAATTAGTAAAGAGAAGAAGAAGAAGCCTTAAGAAAAGCCGCTTTATCATTAAGTCATTATTAGTCATAAGGTATTATTAATCGAATGTAAACTTTGCGCATTAGGTACATTAAGTTTTATAGAAAAGAGTTGACGCCTATTTGTAGGGTACGTGGCTCATGTTATACTTAAAAATTTCGCATAATATGAGCCACGTTCAATATTACAATACGAAGCCGCTCTTCCCAGCGGGTGAAGCGGTTACAAAGGAATAATAATTCCATCATGTTACAAAAAATCACCTTGTAGCATTTTAAAGTTGAAGGTTCTGGGTTCGATTCCCGGCTCGAGTCTGGTCTGGTGGGAGGCTTCGGCCATGGCTAGTTACCACCCACTGACAGAGACGTGTCGCCAAGCGATTTAGCGTTCCGGCACGATGTCGTGTAGAAACCAATTAGGAGTATGAGTTTACCATACTAACAGGTTAGCCCGCTACCATCTTAGGCCGCATCAACTAACTTGTAGGCTATAAACTTGTAGTGGATAAAAAAAAACATTTTGGGTTGTGTAGCAATTTTTTCTAGTGGGACGCTTTGGCCTTGACTACTTACTACCCTACCAACAAGGCCTTACCGCCCAGCGATTATACGTTACGGTACGATATCACGTAGAATCCGATGGGGAGTGTAGGCTTCTAACTGCCTTACAAGTTAGCCGACTACAAACTTAGACTGGATCATAATAGACCGCCTTACCAGGTTGGATTGTAGTCAAGTACTAACTGGTAGCAAAAAACAATTGCTTCGCAGTAGGATTGCCGATTAAAACTTGATTCACGACAAAATAATAGCACATGCCGATTTGAATCCAATCAAGTGTAATAATGAATAACGGCGTGTTGCTATTGAATCATTAGGGAATGTGCTGACGGCATGGCCACTGACCACTCACATTAATTGAAACGACAGCTTATAATTAAGCTGACTAAAATGCAATCGCCCAAATAATTTATATTTTTACAGATTATATTATATGACCGCTACGAGGACGCAGTGTTGCCAATATCCGCCTTGAAGGAAAATAATATAAAATTAAAATAAAAAATATATTCCTATCATCATCATCATCATTTCAACCGATAGACGTCCACAGCTGGACATAGGTCTTTTGTAGGGAGTTCCAATGGCCACGGTCTTGGGCCGCTTGTATCCAGCGGCTCCCTGCTACTCGTTTGATGTCGTCTGTCCACCTTGTTGGGGGTCGACCAACGCTACGTTTACCGGTGCGGGGTCGCCATTCCAGCACCTTGGGACAACAACGTCCATCGGTTCTCCGAGCTATGAGCCCCGCCCATAGCCACTTCAACTTTGCAACTCGCTGAGCTATGTCGGTAACTCGGTCCTTCTACGGATCTCTTCATTTCTGATTTGATCACGTAGAGATACTCCTAGCATATTCCTATATATATTATGAATGTGAAAGTGTGGATGTTTGTTACTAAATCACGCAAAAACGGATTAGGATGAAATTTGGCATACACGTAGCCTTCGACATGGAAAAGAACATACTACCTTTTATCCCGATTCCTTGAGAAGTTCCCGAGGGAAAATTGAAAATTGTTTACGAGCTAAGCCGCGGGCAGACAGCTTTGAAATTTGATTTGCTATGGAAAAGGATATCTATTCTATATACCAATCTCTCAAATAGTTCCCGTGTTAAGATTAAAAATTGTTAACGAGCAAAGCTTTAGACTTAATTCTAAAGTCCACGCAGACGAAGTCGCGGGCAGAAGTTAGTAATATAACATATATACTTTAGCGGCGTACCCTTATTTATATAACTCCTATATGAACACCATTCCATCTTACGTCAAGTTATTAGGTATATGTTCTTCTAGTTATCGGTGCACAGAGGGTTATAATCCGGTTTTTGCATCTATGTTCAATCACTAATTATGTCGCGAAGCGCATACATGTTGGATCCATGTCTCCCCACGCTTTAAAAGGCCGCGTTTCGTGTGTTACTAAATCAAAACAAATACAAAATTATTATAATTATGTCAACTTATTAAAGGTTCATATGATATCTTTTGAATTACTTTAATTCGTGATGGTGATAATTACGTTCGTCAACTTTAAACTTAAGGAGGACATCTGCCCAGGTTGAAGAAGAAGCTCACAACAAACTTATCCGGTGTTTTATTTTGTTATCACCAGTTTACATAGTCAATAATTAATTTCAAATAACAATAAAGTTACAAATTAAAGTTAAATTCACATCCTAGGTTTTATATTTTTATGTATTTTTTAATATCGTAGGGCATTTTTAGATATAAGATTACGTATTATAACACTTTGAACTTATTGAGAGACATCTCCAAGGTTGGTAATTGATTATAAAATTATATACAATTTCAGGAATGCAAGCAGAAACAACAGCAAGTAAAAAAAATTAATAACAAGCTTTCCTTCCTTCTACTTCCTCCAAAATGCTAAGTGATTTTAGCTTTTAATTTTAAAAGTGTTTCATTAAATCGGTTTCACTATTAGTGTTAAATTTACGTATCCTAGGTATATATTATAAAACCCAGCAAACACTAAACAAAAAAACACTGTCTAATTTTCACTTGTTTAAGTATTTTGAGTTTGATTTTCATTAGAAAATTATAGTACCGATAAACCAAACATAACTAGCGATACCTAACTGTTACCTGGCTAAGTTTGTTGTGGGCTCCTTCTTAGACCAGGGCGCGTTTGGAACCCTCATAGCTTTAGTTTTAAGTTTACGAATGTAGCAATCAACCAAATCAAATCAAAAAAATCAAATCACCATCAAATCACTACTATGTAAATTATTGACGCGTCAAAAGTGCCTTTTAAAGAACTATTTCAATAAAGTTTATTTGAATTTTAATTTGATAAAGAATAATGATTAAAACGTGATAAGTAATGAAAGGTTTATTAATATTACTCTATATGTACCTAATGGATGGTTTCTTTTAAAATAGGGGGTTTAATTTATACGAAATACTAACTTAACATTGTTCAAATTGTTTAAAATTGTATTCAAAGTCGTGTGAAGTCTGCCAATCCGCACATGGCCAGCGTGGTGGACTATGGCCAAACCCTTCTCGTATTGAGAGGAGACCCGTGCGCTGTAGTGAGCCGGGGAGCAATGGGTTGATCATGATGATGATGATACAACGTCAACAACCTAAAACGATCCGGCAAGCTAAATCTAGATTTTGTATGCGACTTTTACAGTGGACTATTCGTAAAGGACGGATCGTCCGACAAAACAAACACTAAGTTACGATCCACCATTTCTCTCTTGGGATAATAGTGCAGTGGTTTCCCGTTGCCTTCTGCACCAGCTCTTTTAGGAGCTATTTGGATCTCCAAGGCTGCTGTTGCCTCTTCCAACCGGAAAACCGGTTGGGTTGTAATGGATATTCCGCCATTGGTCGGTCGCTATAGCCTGTTCGTCTGTTGTCTGGCAGGGGGCACCGCAACAAACACGATTTTCCTCCATATGTTACCAACGACTGCTCTCCTATTTCGGACACATCATGCACGACGTAGGAATGATTGTCTAGAAAAACCAAAAAATTGTTTTGACGACCTCCGTGGCGCAGCGCGTGCCCTGTTGCATTTTAAAGTTGGAGGTCCTGGGTTCGATTCCCGGCTCGAGTCTGGTCTGGTGGGAGGCTTCGGCCGTGGCTAGTTACCACCCTACCGACAAAGACGTGTCGCGTACAAACCAATTAGGAGTGTGGGTTAACCATGCCCCTAACAGGTTAGCCCGCTACCATCTAAGACTGCATCATCACTTACCATCAGGTGAAATGCAGTCAAGGGCTAACTTGTGGTAATTAAAAAAAAAAAAAAAAACTTATTGTGACAGGCAATACAGACGGCAAAAGATCGCGAGGCCGCTCACCAACCAGATGGGCAGACCAGCTGAGGGACTCTAAGTGCAAATTTCACACAATTGCAAGACTAGCCTCCGACAGAAGCCGGTGGAAACAATTAATCCGCACGAGGTTGCAAGGACACCAGGACCATGATCTTCAGTAATGAAGGAACGACTAGAGAGAGAATCGTAAAGGCATCGTAATATATTCAACCCCCTTTTTAAATGTCGGTTATAAGACAAATCAATTGTGGTCATAGAAAGCTGGTTTACACACGCAGTGGAGCACGGAACACTAAAACATCTGTAACGACTCTTAACAATGTATTAAATGAACGCTTGTGATATTAACTTGTTTTAATTATAGTTAAACTTAAACAGGTAATTTATAACGAGAGCGATAAGCGGAACGGGGAAGTCTAGTCAAATATGTTATTTATTAATGTCGAGTTTATTAATTTTTTATATCTGTCTGCGTTGTTTTACCATCTCCTCTGAAACCTGCGATCCTAGTAGAATTTATCAGGTGAAGCAACTTATCTTTAAAGGAAAATCAATCTTAAAAATTTGTATGATAAATGACGATGAACTGATTCCAACTAATTTCGTAACAATAAGTTAATTAATGAAGAAATGGGAAGATTTCTTCAGTCCCTTAAGTTACTTATCTACTAAAATATTTCGTTCTTCTTTTATATGAAACACTTATTTAGTTTACAACATTGTTGTGCCAAAATTGGTATGATATATTATATTGAAATTTTGACCATGAACTTGAATTTATCAAGTTTCACCTAATTTCGTAGCATAAGTTAATTAATAATAAAATGGGAGGATTTCTTCAGCCTCTTACGTTGCTTACCAACTAAAAAATTTATCTTCTTTTATACGTAATTATAGTTTACACTATCACCAGTAGTTTACGCAATACCAACCATTTAAAAAGAATAGTATACCAAATGGTATCTGGTGATTTCCTTCGAGTTGGCATGCTTGTACCGCCTCTATTAAGTTGGTCAAGCTCCATAGTTTGGGGTGTGCAATCATGTATTCTGTACCCAAGATAAAACATCGTGTTTCAATACATTACCATTGACTTCACATCTATTGTCATAATATTGATCATGTTCCAAAAGCTACTAAAATAACTGGACTAAAGTTACCTCCCGAAATCGTCCTCGATCGAACGGGTTTACTAATGGTAATCTTCAGTAAATGCACCATATGTTTGGACAGGTGATTGGAAAACACGGATAGGCATTCGTCGTATCCCTTGACATCACGAGGGCTCATGACCGGGCCTACAGGACACCCTCTTGGTTCTGCAACTGTCCATAAATGGCCGCTAACCTGAACTAGGGATTGTTAATACCAGTAATCCTAAGAGAATCTCTTTTCTCCTTGATGTCCTTTTCCTGTTAGGTGTACTAGGGAAGCGTTGAAATGCATTAAACTGGGTCTTATAGGTTACTACCTTATATATGTAGGCGAAAACGTCATGGTAAGAACCCCATTAGCTCCCTCTTCATCGTTTTACTACAAAGTAGCCGGACCGTAATTGATTGACATCCTCACCTTATAATACCACCTTAACCTTATAATATCCACGTTCTTGACATCGAGACTGTCAGTGTTTCCTGTCAAGATACGAATTAAGTAGCATCATGACAAGAATGAAAACGCAATTTCAATGCACCAATACATCTCTGCTCTTCTATTAGGCATGATTGCAGTCAACGCAAACGCAAAAACGAGCAAGGCATAAGTCTAATAGATCATGATCATAATTTTTGATCTATATAGATATTGGTGTCTTATAATTTTGCATCAGTGATTAACAAACGCAAAACCCGGCAACAAAAGAGCAAATTAACAGTTAGCTAAGTACCAACGAGTATAACATTTGGAATGCGTTATTACGCTCTTTTTACATATCATCAATCAATCGATCGTAACTAGTTTATTAATTAGCGGCGATACCCACTCAGGTGTTAGCAATTTAGCGTTTAATTCTTTCATGTGTTCTGGGTAGTCATTTGTAACAATAAATAAAAATTATTTATCGGCCATCGATCGTCGTTTTTTCGTTCAAACTTACACACCGGTATTGATGTAATCGTTGGTAATTTGACCTTTTCTATATTAAATTAAAAATTCAGTACGCATTTTGATGCGCAAGTTTATTCTTAGCGTAAATTCATTGAAGTGTAGCACAGCTGCAATTCGGTTAGGGCTGCCAGATATGAAAATAACTCACTGAGACACTTTCATTATTTCATATAGACTTAGTTTGCTGAATGTGTTTATTAAAATTGTATTAATGTTATTAATGTTATTAATGTGACAGGTTGCGAATGTGTTTGGATGTGTAGAAAGAGGCTTAAAGGTTTTGCACTTAATTGTCACACAAAATATGCCCATTATTAACACCGTGAAACGATATGTTCATTTAATTGAAAGTATTTTAGGGCATTTTAAAAGAACTTGTATATGACGAGTTAAGGGCGTCCGAGTAGTTTTTTAGTAAGAGAGATGTCAAAATTGCTGACGTCACGCTTTTGTTTACTTTCGCTCGTAATCAAAACCACAACTTGCGGGATTACACTTTTACTGCGACCATAATTAAGAGGTCCGAACGGTCCGACGTCTCGAGCGGGAATGCCATGAAATCAATGAAAATCAAGAGTTCAAATGTGGGTAATTATTGAATTCTTGTTGTTCTTGTCGCCTCTGAATGAAGTTAATAACTCCTTCGCGCAGACATATACAATACTGCATAATTCATCAGCACCATATTATTTTATTAATAATATAATTGACTTCTCCTATAAGTATAGGTTTTAAGAATGTAATATTTACAACGCTTTGCAAGTTTGATCCCATGGTAAATATTGTAAACTACCTTCGCAACCTTCGTGGTCTCAATGAATAACTAATTTTCTTGGAAGTTTTTTTAACTCAAAAGATTTGGTGCTACTGAATTCTGTTGAATCGGAATGAATGAAAACACTTGTTGTAGTTTGCGCAATATATTGCGCTATGCAGCGGACAGATAGCTCTCAATGTGACCCCTCCGTCCCCCTTCGCTTTTTCAGGCTCCAGGTTTCAAAAGTCTTCAGGTAGACCTTCTTTTCGAAGCTCACCAACCTGCCCGGTTACGCTGTACAACAAGACCCCAGGGTTCAAAAGTCTTCTGGCAGAGCTTCTTTTTGTAGCTAACCAACCTGTCCGGTTACGCTGTAGCATCACAACTAAAGTCAGTTTGAACAATACATAAAGAAGTGGTAGATATAATAAGATAAATGTCAGTATATAAGCACTCTTAAATTAAGAACATCTGAGAATATTAACGACGGCAACACAAATATGTTTTTAACCTGATAACACTCATTTCCTAGTGCCGATGTTTTTTTTATCATCTTGATCAACCCATTACCGGCTCACTCCTCTCAATATGAGAAGGGTTTGGCCACAGTCCACCACGCTGGCCATGTGCGGAATGGCAGACTTCACACGCCTTTGAGAACATTATGGAGAACTCTCAGGCGTGCAGGTTTCCTCACGATATTTTCCTTCACCGTTGAAGCAAGTGATATTTTAATTGCTTAAAAACGCACATAACTCCGAAAAGTTAGAGGTGCGTGCCCGGATTCTGACGCCCTAACCACTAGGCTATCACCGCTTTGTATACTACAGATATTTAATGGCTAGGAAACTAAATAACAAGCAACTTATTTGGTGTTTGAGTACAACCTTTTATCGTTACTACTGGATCTAATCTACAATCTGCTATCATTAATTCACAACCTGAGCCCTGCCCGAGGTCCCGGGGTTGATCTCTACGGTTAATAATTGCCAAATCTCTTGCCTGTAGTCGGGTCTGGTTATGGACTTGGAGCTATCGACTATCATCTCCTAACAAGATTAAACTTCGAGTAGAAACCTATGGGGATTAATACAACTTCCATATCTACCGGCATCTACCAGCAGATTAGTTTGTAGACAAGAGCTTGCTGAGTGAAATAAAAAGTAAAATATGGTGTACTGTGACAGCCGCACTAATATTGGTTTGATTATATCTCTGGCTAGTGCTTTTGAAATGTGGTGTTGGAGAAGGATGCCTCGAATACCACGGATCACGATGCGTACCAATCAATCAATCCTGCAGCATCTTCGGGTTGACGTCAGACCAGACTTTCCACCATATGTTTCCAAAAGATTCTCAGTTTTTTTGATCTTGGAAAAACTTATAGTTGTGGGCAAGCTAGAGGGGAAAAGACCGCATCGCCGATCTCCAAGCCGCTGAACTGATCAGGTGAAATCATTCACTGGTCTTCCGCTCACAACCGCTATTAGAAAAGCCGAGGACCGTACAGAGTGGAAGGCTTTAGTAGGCCGAAGGCACTTTCATGTGGACACGACCTTCAGCAATGAAGAGTGCCACCAAGAAGAAGAAGAGTGCAAACTATCTCTGATACAATATTAAGATGCGTTTCAATTTTAAGATCGTTATACTTTTTAACAAGGTCAAATCGTATACCAGTTAAGGAAATAGCGTTTAAAAAATCTGAGGAAACGTGGACAAAGACGCAGGCGTGGCTGCTGCCCGCTCGCCGCCGTAATTTATCTTGCCAATACGCCGCACAAGTTGATTTGCCGGTACAATTTGACGTAGCGTTGGTCGACCCGCAACAAGGTGGATAGACGACATCAAACGAGTCGCAGGGAGCCGCTGGATACAAGCGGCCCAAGACCGTGGCCATGGAACTCCCTACAAAAGACCTATGTCCAGCAGTGGACGTCTATCTGTTGAATTGATGATGATGATTTGCAGGTGAATATTTCGGCGACAGTCCCTGGCAGCCCTGAGTGTAGTATAGAATAACATTAAAATTACCGGTCCTTGGATGAAATGCGGGCGAAACGGTTACGGCGAGCCACGTGTGTCCGAGCGCACCTGAGTCGCTTCACACGACTTTCACACTAAAACAAGCATTAGAGGTAATGGAAAAATGCGGTAACAGCACTTAAACACTTTAACTTTTCGTCTGCTGTTTGAAAAAGCGTGTTCCATTATGCATTCTTAATTATAACACACTTTGTATCTAATTGTGTATGCGCATTTCTAAGATGCGACTCCATTGCGCGTCACTGAGTCCGGCACAAAAACGCTCTCACCGGAAAATCCTTTTTTTATGAAGCACGCATGCGTGGTGCATGCGAGGGTTATACCCGTAGGTGCTAAAGGAATGCGCAGTCGGCTCAGGTTAATTTATAATTACCTGGTCTTCTATACACAGGATGTTACCGCACCTTCTCCTGAGCCGTAGTGAGTTGACAAACGCTCCAGTGGTGTTACGTAATGCTGCCAAATTTGTATACAGTCGCATCAAATAATTCGCTTGGCCGCCCTAATCCCACTATGGGTCCAGGTACGAGGTTCTAAGGCTGAGAACTATTGAGCGTCATTTGTTTTTGCTCACCCAAAGTTAGTGTTACAAAGAGAGATTTCTCGCTTATCGCTTTTTAACTGTCTATTAAGTCTGATTTAAGACTATGTATTATGTATCTGCTAAGTTGTGATAGCCTAGTGGTTATGACGTCTGCCTTCTAATCAGAGGGCCGGAGTTCGAACCCAGGCACCTCTAACTTCTCGGAGTTATGTGCGTTTTTTAGCAATTAAAATATCACTTGCTTCAGCGGTGAAGGAAAACATCGTGAGAAAACCTGCACAGCCCGAGAGTTCTCCATAATGTTCTCAAAGGCGTGTCAAGTCTGCCAATCTGCACATGGCCAGCGTGGTGGACTATGGCCAAACCCTTCACATATTGAGAGGAGATCCGCGCTCTGTAGTGAGCCGGCAATGGGTTGATTATGTCTCAGCCTGACATCAAGTTTAGTTAAACATAGTCGGCCATTTTCCCCCGGAACCCTAATCTGCGTAGCAGGTATACACTTAGTCTGAACCTAATAAACTGACAAGCACTACAGACAAACCATAAAAAACGCGAAAATTAAAACAAAAGAAGGTGAAACGGATTAACGAATCGTAAAGTTTTTTTATCCTCAAAAATTCACACAGCCCGATGAGACAGACCCCAGACACTACACCGTAGACTGACTAATTAAAATTGATACATTATGTTAATTGTTTTCTCTCAGAGATTTTATATTCAAGCTATATTTAAAAAAGTTCATAGCATTCTTCACTTAGTCAAAAATCTTTTCACTCAATTTTCGACATTTATAGAAATACAATACATACAATACATGATGCAAAATGATAAAAATAAGTTATGTTAAATCATTAACTCAAGGTAGGTGCCTCGTTTGAAGGTGTCCCCTCTATGGCAATTCGTTGAACGACTAACGCAATTTACACAAGCCATTAGAACATTATCTTGTCTTTGTACACGTAATTAAAGAACATCTCATAACACATAAATTATAAGTAATTTTATTATCAATTGTTTGAGAATGAAATTTTTTAATATTCTCATTTTATTGCAGCGATAAATCATAATACCTACCTACATAAGCATGTTAAAATTTTTAAATACCGTTGTTTTACTTACACAAATAGATAAGTAGTCACCTACTTCGAAAATTTAGAGCATTCTAAAACATATAAATTTCTATAAGTTGAGTGTTGGAGTTGTGTGTAGTTTCAAGCGAGGTTCCTATAACATCAGGTCCTTCGATATAAAGATACGCTGTCTTGTCGTAAGTCTAGGCTACAACAGGTAGATTACAAAACAGTTAAAAAAACCTATCATTACTAAAGTACGCAGAAGTAGTTACTATTAAAGTTGCGTTCTTCACATCACAATATCCTTGTGTTGTAGTTGCATTCAAGTCAACACATTACAATTGAGTTTGGTACCTACATACCTACGACGTTTTTGTTATATTGTCAGGGCGTAGTAAGAAATGTAAAGTAGTATTATTTTAATTTAGCCACAACATTCAAAAAATGCTTTAAGCGATGATAGTAAGCCTACCTACTTTGAATTGACTATCTGTTCACCTTTGTTCGTTGATTGTTTTGTTTGAGTGATTTGACAGTTCTTTTTTGATGTAAAATTTAACACACTTTTAATAAAAGGTAACACCCCCTGTACACATTTGTTTGATAGGTTTATTTCTTTATGGCTCAAATTTGACAGCCCCTATATGACGACTTGTAAAAATGAACACAACTAAAACTTGATTCCACGAGACACTGACATTGTAACGATAAACTTAAAATGAATTTTGTGAAGCACATGAAATTTATCAAAAGAAGAGTCACATTGACACTTTTGAACAAGAATAGTCTTAATAATAACAATATTTAGTTTTTGAAGACCTGGAAACTTTAGCATGGGACTGGTTTTTTATTTTCGAATTTTGAATTAGGTGAGCCACTAAAAAAAACATATCTGTACACATTTTTTTTTCTAAAAGAAGCCTTGAACAATAAAAACCTGATAAATCTTCCTACCTACCCAAATATTATCAGATTTTTAGGTGTAACACCATGGCGGCGGGAAAGGATATGCACCGTGGGGGTTTAGTCAGTAAGAGTCTGACATAACCGCCGCGTCTCCTCGGACGCGGGGTATCCATGAGGATTAACCACGTTAAAAAAAAAAAAAAAAAGGTGTAACACCATGACAAAAAACCTAGATGAGAATTATCGTTACAAAAGAAACGGCCATAGAAAAATATTTTACACAAAAATAAAATAAAAAAAAAAGGCTTTATGGACAGTTAGTTATAGAATATTTCCGTTCTCTCCAGTTAGTTATTTTCGGAACTCAAGGAATTTTCCGGTTGGTCAAATTGGGGGCAGATTACCGTAAGTACTCTTGCACGATCTCTTAAAGGAACATTTATTTTTTATGATATACCCCTACCTAACGTCCCTTTTACAAGGATTATATGTCTGATACTAGAGCATCAATTGATATAAGTTCGCTACTCTCTATGACCCCTATAAAATAATTAAATTACCTATTACCAAGTCGTAAGTGACATTTATCTCATTTTTCTTCTAGGGTTTCTTACGTTAAGAAAGAGCGGATATAGTCACGACATCGGCGATAGAAAACCCTGACCTTCAAACTTAACTGACAGAAATTCCCACGATGATGCGGAATGCTTGCTACAGACTGACGGTGGTAAGCACTGCGTCGTAAAACCTTATCGTATACCTAGAGAAATCGATTAATATTGACATCGAATGCCCAAATCTATTTGGTCGTTTTGTTACTTATCGAGATGGAAATTGCCACTTTGGGCCTGCGTTCAGTCAATTCTTAACTGGACTGAAAGCTTTCAATTACTTAAAGCCTTTTCCACAAACAAATTGTTTAGTTTGTGTTTCGAAACGCATCGGGCAGTTTTTGAACTAAAAAGTTGGAACGTGAATGAAATGAACATGAAAGTTGAAACGCCTGCCCTGTAGGGTCATTTTGTCAGGTTCACAGTGCACTCTCTGCACTCCGATGGTGCAACGTGCGGTTGCTTTGACAGTTTCTCGTACCTACCGCGGTGTAAATAAAGAACCTTGACAGAGCCGCCCGCTTCATTTAAAATGGGTGTGCTCATAGCTAAATAAATGAATGCAGGATATAAATTGACACGAATGCTTGCCTCGTGACAGAATAGCTACGTGATCGCCGAGTGCAACAATCTTTTTAATAAAAGGAGCTTCTACAAGTGCCGAGCATGCCTTCCGATGGCTCTCGAGCTGTCAACTACCTGAGACAATGGTTCTGGGTCACACGATCTGCATAGTCCTCCATGGATAGTGCCACATCTAAATCCGTTTAAAATTTTGGGTAGCAATCGTAGATCCTAGAAACACTGTGTCATGGTGGTCTTGTATAGAATGGTGTGAAAATGGAACACCTCCAACATCCTCGGCATTGTCCTTTACGCTTTGATATTGCAGCTCTAAATCAAACATCATCATCGGCCGCCTATTAACGTCCTAGTGTTGGCCGGCCTCCGCTATCATAGCCGAGAGGGGTTTAATGCTATCATGATCCAATGAGGGTAGGAGACGATCCAATGCGGGCATGATGGTCTTCATCGAAAGTCATTATTGAGTGAACGGCACTTATTAGGACCTATTGATATGGATGAATAAGTCGACAATACTCTGTGCACTTAACTAAACATTTTGGCAGGCTGCAGCCACGGCACGTCCAGAGTCCACCCCGCGTAGTCCAGTGTGCCGGCTCCCTTAGCAACGCTCGTCGCTGGCGCGGGCAGTTTTTGCGGCGGCCGCAACAAGCGTTATGGGCCTTACGTGTTAATTTCACATTACAGGTGGAACGGTTTCTGGGAACGTGTCGTTTATAGTTTCTCGAGATGGACATAATTGTTGCAACACTTTTTTGTCGGCCGACGAGGTGGGATTTTTCAATCAATGAACCGTTGACGCGGGTGGGTAGGTATGAAATTAATTACTTTTATTCGACATTTACGTGCCATTTGTACTGGGTGGCAAGGAGCCATACACGGGCGGTTCAGCGCTCCGTACGATCATGCCACGCGTATTGTCGTCCACAAACCAAACGTTTCGATCGCAACTGATCATTCATCATCATGATCAACCCATTATCGGCTCACTACAGAGCACGGGTCTCCTCTCAATATGAGAAGGGTTTGGCCATAGTCCACCACGCTAGCCAGACTTTATGCCTTTGAGAACATTATGGAGAACTGTCAGGCGTGCAGGTTTCCTCACGATGTTTTCCTTCACCGTTGAAGCAAGTGATATTTTAATTGCTTAAAATTGATCATTTACTTGGGATAAAAATCGATCAAATATAAATAATGCGAAATCAGTGTGTGACAAAAATGGAATAATAGATCGGAAGGAGTCTCATACAGTCGATTTATCAGATAGATTGCACGTATTGATTAATTACTGCATTTAATTTGCTTAGAAGCTTTGGCCGTGGCCTGATAACTTAACAAACGTCATAGGCGTCAAGCGATTCTAGTAATTTGCCATTTAAGGGATAGATATGTGTTCAACATAGCTGCGATACCCTTAACTTATGTAAATGATAAAAAAAACTTTGGTATGAAATATTGCTCTGATAACGCTCTCATTACATAGATCTTAAATAATTACTATATAATAACTTTATGTCGTATTTGAGATGGTGATAACAAAACAAAAATTTACCCGGCTAGTTTGTTGACGGCTTATTCTTAGACGAAAGTGCGTAAGGTATATACTCGTATAATAACAGTTTTAAGTCTTAAAGTCCACCAACTTGACTGATTTAGTATAATTAAGAATAAAATACATATTTTAATTAACATTTTTTGCTGTCTCCTAAACGTCTACATTACATACTGAAAAGGGCAAAGTTTATTCGCATAAGATTATTCATATTGATTGCATTTTTTTTTTTAAATAATAATACCTGTCTTCATAATTAATACCTTATTCTCTATAATGATGATTGAAAAGCACCTTTTAATTATAAGTTATTTTTAACACGAAATGCATTATTTTATCTAAGTTGTAAGACATAATAAGTACAGGTATGCTTTAGCGGATTCTTTAAGTTCTTTTAAAGAATAGTTTTTTTTTTGTAGTACGTTTTATTTACTTACAAACGTAGTTACCAAATTTATTTAGTTAGCTCACGCGCATAATATAGATATTAAACCAGATTGCTTTGCAAATACGATAATTTTAATATTTTGATTTGATTACTGAAATAAAAAAAATACTTGTAATACTTCGGAAAAATTTTAAATAGGACCTGATGTTTCGTTTTATTGATTACAATTAAATAAATAAACTTAAAATCAAACATATATTTCCCTTTATAATTTCAGTATTTTATAGGTATACATACCTGCTTGTTTTTCACAAGTAATCCATAATTGGATATAAGCAGGCTTAGCGAACGTTATATAGCTACCTATACCTACATGACATGAAATGATCATTAAGCTTAATTTGCTATAATCCGCTTAAAGTAGGCAAAGCAGCTCAATACAATTAATAGTATTCTTATAAAGCCTGAAGAAACTATCAACTGTAAATAATAATAATAATAAAAGATTAGTAAATAGGTTCCGACATGTGGCATGTGCAGTCTGCTGAAACCATCCCAATCGTTATATCTGCGAATGGGTTGATCCCAGTTAGCCTCGCTCACCATCTGAATAGTCCGGCGGTTTCTCAACCTGTCGCCCTGACCCCGGCCGTTTGGTCTTCCCTGCCGAGGTGTAATCCTCCGCCCGGTGCAATTATGTATTTATGTAATGTGTATGTAGGTTTATTTATTTTTATTTATTTAAGTTTATTATATCTCTTTTGGTTTTCATATGTATTTATTTTGCACACGGGCGTGAGAGTTGGAATATATAGATATATTATAGAAATACTATTACTATTTTCTCCGACATCTCAGGGAATGTTATGTGATCCTCGATGTTCATTTTATAAAATAAAAAAAAACGGCGAAGTTAGACTCGCAAACAACTGGTTCCTTAATACACTCAGTATAAAATGCTCCACTAAAGTGTCGTTATTAAGATCGAGCAGGAACATAACAGCTGGCTTCGTATGTTCTTCTGGACGAACGGAAGCCATGTTCAATCTGGTACAGAACCCTAAAAAGCCTGCATTGATAATGTTAACTGAAACCCTTCATGAGCCGCTCGCAGTGCTCCGCTGTCGGTGTACATTCAAATAAGACCAAGCAATGAACGCCTCGCTTGTTCACAGTAAAAACTCGTATGTCCATTTGTTCCGATATGACAGCTACATATATCTCTCTTTTTTCAGGAGTCTAGTCGCATAGTATTGATAGACGATCCGATACGCTCCGACCGCTTTGTTGGTTATTGGGAACTTGATCGGGTCGTCTAACAATTGGCAGGTGATACAATTGTTTGAATTATACCTACCGTATACAAATCAGACAAGAGTGAAGTTTGCCACATGAAACAAAGGTTTGTCTTTAGATGTAACGCTGCACAGTGAAGTTAATCCAAAGAGAACTATTTTAAGTTTTTATACGTTTTAAGTAACTATTTATCGCATCTTTTGTTTAAACAATTTTAAAAGTTTTGATAATTGACAATAATAATTAATCGTCGCCAAAGAATAATACGTGCCTAAATAAATATTTTACACAGCGTTTATTAAAATCTGGTACGCCTAATGCGTAATGCGAACAACGTAACATTGATATTCTATATTAATAGGATATCAATATTAGGTAGTTCGGCGATATCTTATATGTTGAGACAGAGTTAGATCCATAAAATAGAATAAAACAAAACATTTGTGTAATTGAAATTAAACATTTCCTGTTTGTAGTTAAGTGGTTTCCCTGATCCTCAAATTTATATATTGAATTTATTCCCGTGCATGAACATGTGAAATGGCGAGCCGTGTTCTGTCGGCCCGAAGAAATATACTTCGTAACAGAACAAGTACGTACTAGATACAGAGGGCCGGTACGGCGCAGAGTGCATAAGTTTCCATTAATCACCTATTCGTGTATGTCCCTAGACCCTGGTTCGTCTAAGAATGCCAGCCAATAACAGTTATGAAATCAATTTTCAGGCAAATATAACTGCCTCTAAAAAAATAGAACGTTAGTAATTTGAAAAGTGATGATTTATCTTCGTTATTTTTTCCAGCATTGTTTAACTACTGTCATATACAAGTCGTGCTTTTTGCTCCTAGAATTTGGTTGAATTATACACACGTACCAATTCGCCTTCTACGAGCCGGCTGGCCTGACCAAATTGGTGCGTCTGTTGATAGTACTACGCACTCGTTAACGTACGTTTGGGTCACGCGAAGTTTAAGGCTCGTTGCACACGGGCGGCAAAAACGGCTGACAAGTGTTTTGTGATAAGCAACGTGCGTGTACGACTGCTCACCCTGGACGTCTTGTGTGTTGCATTGCGAGGAGTTGGCAAGAAACGGTAGAACGGCTAATGGGTAATATCATGTTAATTATTACTTTATTGTTTATTTATTGTTTTTAAGGAAATAGCAAAAAGGTTAGTCGACATCATGGGGGACCGAAGAGCTGCCAGCTACCTCGGACAGAGAATTAGTCTAGCCATTCAAAGGGGGAACGCTGCCAGTATCTTCGGAACCTTGTCTAAAGGGACTCCTTTTAATGATATATTTTAGTTATTTTTTTTTAAGTATTTTAGTTTTAGGTGAATCTAGCTTTTATTTTAAGTAATATTTTATGTATTCTTGAAATTTAATACATAAGTTTGTTAATAATAAAACAATAACTCATTATTACTAATACATTAATTTTGACAGGAACAACTTGGAAGCTTGGGATTGATCTTTGTGGAGATTCTTGGACTTTCAATTGAGCAGTTTTATTTACATGTACTACTTAAACCAATTTGTCTGCAGATAGTATTACAAGTATAAATAAGATCAAATGAAAATCATGTGATTATTAATAAAGGATATTATTAAATTGCTTTAAGACTCGAAACAGTCTGATTTAGGTTCATAAAGTAGTAATGAGTCAAATCGCATTTCCCAAAAAAACAATAATTATTATTTGACCTTTTATTATATAATAAGTGTGCTTTTGATGAATAAAACTTTAATGCTTAACGTGCTCTTCGAGTGACGGGGATAGACCGGACCCAAAGTTACCTCAAAATATCAATTTTATGGAACAAAATCGTGTGTTGAAACAATTAACCAAGTAATAACTGAAATTATAACAAAAAATTTGATTTAACTTGTTGATGTAAACCTTTATATATTACAGAATTTAGCTATAGGATTGAAGTTGTTTATAACACAGATACGATACGATGCCGATATCTAAGGTATAATGTAAGTCGTCTACCATCATCATCATATCAGCCGGTTGATCTTATATCGTCTTCATCATGATCAACCCATTTTCGGCTCACTACACAGCACGGGTCTCCTCTTAATATGCGAAAGGTTTGGCCATAGTCCACTACGCTGGCCATGTGCGGATTGGCAGACTTCACACGCTTTCGAGAACATTATGGGGAACTCTCAGGCGTGCAGGTTTCCTCACGATGTTTTCCTTCACGGTTGAAGCAAGTCATATTTTAATTGCTTAAAAACGCACATAACTCCAAGAAGTCAGCGGTGCGTACCCGGGTTCGAGCCCCCGACCTCTGATTAGGAGGCGGACGCCCTAACCACTAGGCTATCCCGGCTTGCTGGCTGGGTTGCGGTTGAGTGCACAAGTGTTCCCGTGACCCAGCCACCAGGCGACGCGAAGGAGCATTGCTGGGTTTTAGTGGGTATTCTGGTAGCCAGTGTATCCACCGGGGAGTCCCACATACCCCATCGGAATCGATGCAGGCAAGACTGGAGGGGATGCGCAACAGGTTGGATTATCAATTGCCGCTGATTGTTCCGTTCCAACCGCGAGCCATCATAGAAAAGTGTCATAATTCCAAGTGACATGAGCTATAAAGTTTTTGAATTAATTTCCATTCGGCGACTGTTGTTCCTCAGGTTTATGCAGAATACTGCAACATTTTAATGAAAAAACATAACTGCAGTTTTTTATTAAGTAGACAACTACTAGATTTATATTTACGATACACCTAGGTCGATTGCAAAGGAGCGGATAACCCCATCGGAATCGATGCAGGCAAGACTGGAGGGGATGCGCAAACGCATTTCCCAGCGGAAAAAAGGCTATCCCGGCTTTCACGGATCTTATATAACACAGATAAATCATGATGGAATCAGTGTTACGTGCCGTAAACGTTCTTCAATTTGCCGCGTCTGCGTTACGTACAGACGCGAAGGTCTACGGTGTTATTAAACGCGGGCTGGCGGTGCGATAGTGGACGTAGATTCGCATTGCGCAGTTGTAATCGCTTGTAATGTACTCGTATAACATCGCCGCGGTGGGACGGCGGCAACTGTACTGGGAAATTGTTTGTAATTCATAATTGCTGGAGTGATCGCAATCTAAACGTGTTTTTGCGAATAAGTTTGCCAACATGACATGTGTATCTGTTGGTGGCATAAGATCGTTTTAGGCTGATTCTACGGATCCCATAATTTCGATTTCCGGGCGCTTATTTAAATTCATTTTTTTTTTCAAATTCAAAATAATCTTTATTCAAATAGTCCTTAAAAAGGCACTTTTGACGCGTCAATTTACATAGTAATTATTTCATGGTGATAACTATATTCGTAAACTTAAAACTAAAGCTATGAGGGTTCCAAACGCGCCCCGGTCTAAGAAGAAGCCCACAACAAACTTAGCCGGGTTTTTTCTTTTTTTCGTTATCACCATCTCACATAATGAATAATAAACTATAGCACCTATGGAGATAGAGCAATTCACACCCAAGCTTTTTTATCGTTTATATAATCCTTAATATCGTAATATGATTTTTCTACAAGCTTTCGTTTTATAAAAACTTTGACCTTATTGATAGACATCTCCAAGATATCAAAAGGTAATTTATTACAAAATAATATATAATAAATTTTTTCCCTGTTCTTATCTTTTGGTATTCAGCAGATTCAGCAGGCTGGGAATGGATTCGCAAGCAAAAGTTATGGTAATTGATAGGACGAAACAACTGTCGAGAACCGGAGAACTTTGAGACCTTGTGTTTTTCTACCTTGGATCTTTACTAATAAGGGATATCCCATTCGGATAATGGAGAAAGTGAACAGCATATAAAAAGTCGCATCCAGATTATTCTCAAAGCGCCAAAATAAAGCTAATAAAAATCTGGAAAAGCAGAAAGGCCTCCAACAATACCCAGAAGACATTGGTCAAAGCTTTAGTCTCCTTAATCTTCCTCTATTGCTCCGAGGCATGGACTTCAGGACAAATGATAGGACAACTATATAGCTGTGATAGCCTAGTGGTTACGACGTCAGCCTCCTAATCAGAGGTCGGCGGTTCGAATCCGGGCACGCACCTATAACTTTTCGGATTTATGTGCGTTTTTAAGAAATTAAAATATCACTTGCTTCAACGGTGAAGGAAAACATCGTGAGGAAACCTGCATGACTGAGAGTTCTCCATGATGTTCTCAAAGGTGTGTGAAGTCTGCCAATCCGCACATGGCTAGCGTGGTGGACTATGGCCAAACCCTTCTCATATTGAGAGGAGACCCGTGCTCTGTAGTGAGCCGGTATTGGGTTGATCATGAATGGTGTCGATAATACTAATCCGTACTTGGCCAGTGTTGTTGACTACGGTTACAGTTTTTGTGATGCTGAGAAGAGACCCTGGAATGAGTCAATAATGGTTTGATAACGATAATGATGCATGTAGGTCAATAGGTATCAAAGCGTAACAACCTAAGAAGCTTTGCTATGTATATACATAGCTCCACTATACAGCGATATTAGCAGCTACTGGAGTCGTAATGGAATTTGCATGTGATGTACTGAGGCGGTGCTAGGTACGTACGCTATAGCTACCCGCTCTACTGTAATCTCCGAGGATCACGGACCGACGGGTTGATTAATTATTTATATGAACCTAAGTGCGTGTGTGCTTTTATTCAAATCGTCTGTATGATTATTATTCAATACGTCTGATATGACGTGTGACAGGTTAGCTCGCTTCGCTAGCCGCAATCGGTGAAAACGCAGTTGGCTAAATTTTAGTGAAAACCCAAACATATTCATAATGATCGTTATACTGTTTAGATAAACATATGACGATTTAAGGGCGTCCAAGTTGTTTTTTAGTAAGAGTGACGTCAGCATTGCTGACGTCACGCTTTTTTTTTCCTTCGCTCATAGTAATTAAAACCACAACTTGCGGGATTAACACTTTTATTGCGACCATAATTAAGAGATCCGAACGGTCCGACGTCTCGAGCGAGAATGCCACGAAAGGCATCAACCGCCCGTTGTTCACAAAATTGATTGCTACCGCCTAAATTGTGTTAACATAATCATCAAGAGTTCAAATGTGGGTAATTATTGAATTCTTGAGGTTCTTGGCGCCGCTGTATGAAGTAAATAACTCCTTCGCGCCGACAGATATTAAATTACGTTTACAGTGTGCGAGAACTGTACAAATTTATACCCTGAAATATCCACTAGGGTACAGTAGGGAGATAAACCACATTCACACCAAGACCAACTGGTGATGGGTCGGTATTGCAAGTACAGCATCCAACCGACCATTACAAGAGGAAGGTATCACTATCCGAAGCCTGTTAACTGCAGGAATACACCGCCAATGTCCTAACACCGGCGGATACTGAAAATATCTAATTAAACTAATTCTTAAGTTACTTACTTATTCAGACTATAGACGCCCACTGCTGGACATAGGCCTTTCCGAGAGCACGCCACCGCACACGTTCCTCCGCCTTCCTCATCCACCCGCTACCAGCGATTTGTCTTATTTTTAGGTACTACAAGTTAGCCCTTGACGGCTATCTCACCTGGTGGTAAGTGATGATGCAGTCTAGGATGGTAGCGGGCTATTCAGTAAGGAGTATGGTAAACCCACGCTCTTAATTGGTTTCTACGCGACAGCGTGCCGGAACGCCAAATCGCTTGGCAACACGTCTTTGTCGGTAGGGTGGTAACTAGCTATAGCCGAAACCTCCCACCAGACCAGACTTAAGCCGGGAATTGAACCCGGGACCTCCTACTTTATAATGCGACAGCGCACGCACTGCGCCACGGAGGTCGTCACAAATTCGTCGATTTACTATTCAGGTCTATATTACATGCTATATTTTATTACTTCATAGTCGTCGGTCCAGCGGGCAGGAGGAAGTCCTACCGACCGGTACGTAGTCTCCATTCGGTTCTGCGACAGATATGGTCCGCCCATTGCCACTTCAGCTTACTAATCTGTTGGGCTATGACGGTTACTTTGATTCTCTTACGAATGTCCTCGTTTCGGATTATATCCCACAGAGAAACACCCAGCATAGCTCCATAGCACGCTGAGCGACTTTGAACTTGTGAACAAGGCCTTCTGCGTTTGTCCACGTTTCTACTCCGTATGACATGACGATCTAAACCAGTTCACCATCTAATAATTATTAGCCCGACACGAGATTCGAACCCGGAAACTCGTATCTATATTCTTATCAGGAAATAAAATACCTGCTATCCCTAAATCCCGCCGAATTGAACAAAAAAAAAACTTGAGAGGTGTTAAGGGACACCCGGATGGAACGAAGTTCCTTTCGATTAATTAGTGAAGGAATTGTAATAAAATTTTATTTTATTTAAGTTATAATAATATTTTTTTATTGTTAACAAATATAATGTTATATAACTTAATACTCCATCAGCAATATCCGGAACTTGTGCAGAAACACTGTCAGGATTCATTATTATTATTATTTTTTATTATTTATTATTTACAAAAAACCAGTATACACTCAACAAAAATAATCGTCGCGACAACACACTGTTCAATGCGAAATAGAAATGAAAATATCTGGCTTGCTTTCTATAAGAGAGAGAGACAGACAGAGAAACATGCGACGCCGCACAGCTTACAACAACAAAAAGTGTCGTGACAACTTTTCGTAAGAATTTTTTCCGTCTAGCCCCCTTTCACAACGCGCGGAACTTCGTTCCAAAAAACATACAGCAATAAAGGTCACTGGTTAGAAAAGTTGGTGTGATCAACGGAGAGGTATAAAAAAGGCACTCTAAAAGTAAAAATAGCCAAAATTTTCGTCCGACGCTTCGTACACAAATATTAAATGGAAATACTGAAACAGAAAAATTGAAATCCAACCCATATGATAAAGTGGAAAAGTGTGTTAGTTTCAAAACAGATAGACGGATTCGGTTTGCAAGCGACGATGATTGAATCGAATGTAAAATAATTGAAATGTTTTTATTGAAACTTCAAGTACTTCTTGACGCTTAAGTACTTTAAGCAAAATACTCAGGTACTCAATAGTGTATCAGTGCTCAGTATCAGAGCACCATGTTCAACCCATTACCGGCTCACTACAGAGCATGGGTCTCCTCTCAATATGAGAAGGGTTTGGCCATAGTCCACCACGCTGGCCATGTGCGGATTGGCAGACTTCACACGCCTGTGAGAACATTTTGGAGAACTCTCAGGCGTGCAGGTTTCCTCACGATGTTTTCCTTCACCGTTGAAGCAAGTGATATCTTAATTGTTTAAAAACGCACATAACTCCGAAAAGTTAGAGGTGCGTGCCCGGATTCGAACCGCCGACCTCTGATTAGGAGGCTGACGCACTAACTACTAGGCTATCACCGCTTCAGAGCACATTGCTGACAAAAAGATAATGATATTTTCCCCAAACAATGTATGTAAATATTTGTTTATACTGATAACAAACAGTCATATAAAATTATAGAAAAGAAAATCGATCAAAATAGTTTCCAACATTAAATTTTAGTGTAATTATTATTTAGTAATATATATTTAGTGTTATTTTATTAGTAGGTATAAAATCATAATATTTTATTAATAGGTTATTATTTTATAAACCTCCCACTGCCCAGAAATAGTAAATCTCAATATCTCGCATTACAGTAGTAATAATGTTAACTTTTCTTTGTTTTTCTTATAGCTATTAGATATAATATTATATGTATGTTTTTATTTTGGAACGAAGTTCCTTATCGCGCGTTGTGAAAGGGGGCTAGACGGAAAAAAATCTTACGAAAAGTTGTCACGACACTTTTTGTTATTGTAAGCTGGGCGGCGTCGCATGTTTCTCTGTCTGTCTCTCTCTTATAGAAAGCAAGCCAGATATTTTCATTTCTATTTCGCATTGAACAGTGTGGTGTCGCGACGATTATTTTTGTTGAGTGTATACAGGTTTTTTGTAAATAATAAATAATAAAAAATAATAATAATAATGAATCCCGACAGTGTTTCTGCACAAGTTCCGGATATTGCTGATGGAGTACAAAATTGAGCCCACTGATTAAGTTTATATAACATTATATTTGTTAATAATAAAAATATATTTTTTTATAACTTAAATAAAATAAAATTTTATTACAATTCCTTCACTAATTAATCGAAAGGAACTTCGTTCCATCCGGGTGTCCCTTGACACCTCTCAAGTTTTTTTATTTCTTTTTGGGTTTTTGCATTTTAAATCACTTGCGTTAACGGTGAAGAAAAGCGTCGTGAGGGAATCTGCATTTGGCTAGACTAGTTGACTGCGGCCAAGACCCTTCCCGTTCTGAGAGGCGACCCGTGTACTGTAGACCGTTAATGGGTCTATAATTAGGATCAGATGTCATGCAAGGGTAACACGTAATGCTATATAAATTGGCATGGAATAGTAATCGTTTTTTTTTTTATATCAATCTTTCTTAATGTTGTTACTATTATATTTTGGGTTTAACTTTGTAAGACCGTGCCTGAGCGTGCGTAGGTGTTTATTTGGAGTTGGTGCCTACCAAATCGATCGGGTTATAACGATTTTTTTTAATTAGGCCTAAGCGTACTAGTGTCATGTCGGAGCCTATTATTTACAGCCTTAATGACATGTTAGTACGGACGTTCCATAATTATGTGGATCCAGTACGCTAATTGATAATGGGCCTTGGGATTAAAGCCATAGGGTACACTTTCCAGCACGTACTATGCACACGCTTGGGGTTGAACTTTTATCTCTGTTTCCATCGATTTGGAAACGACTAGTTAATATATGTTGCTGCGTCTAGTTATCTATTGTTTATTAACTGACATCATTAAGGTTGAAAATGAGACGTTTATATAATAACCAGGAATACATCCTTATTGATATTAAAAATTCGAAAGTGTTTCTTCCTACGTTCAATAATTATTTCAAATCTTGATAGCGAAGGGTCCACAGTTTTTGATAGTTAATTGCTATTAAAATTTCAAAAGTTTAGTTTGATGGATCTTTGTTGCTCATTCGCGCCGGAACTGCTAAATCGATCTAGATTAAACAAGGTTGCTTTCTATCGCGATAATGTCCCGTTTATTTTTTTATTCATGCCGTCAATGTTTAGCTTACCAAGTCCCGAGCATCACCTATCTATAATATAATAAAATTGTAACAGGACGAATACTGTACTTAAATATATTTTTAAATTTTTAATATGAGTAGGATGCTTTACGGATACTGAGCCAATTTGTCTGTGTCTGTCTTCTTGTCTGTCTGTATCTTGGCATCACGCCGAAACTACTGAATAGATACTCCGGTTCATATAGGATAGTTTTTATCCCGGAATTCAGCACAGTTCCCTTGGGAGAGGGGATGAAAGTCAAAAAGTGTATTTAGTTGTAATTCATTAACGCGTACTCCGTTTTCAGTTATTCTTTTTTTATTAGAAAGGAGATACTTTACAGATTCCACCTTCAATTAATTACAGATCCTGTAATTAATTGAAGGTCGTCTGCTTAGCTATATATATATTGCAGCTAGTTGAAAATAACATTAAAGACGAGAGCCACGGCCGAAGCCTCCCACCAGACCCAGGACCTCCAACTTTATAATGCGACAGAGCACGCACTACGCCACGGAGGTCGTCTAACTATACTCCTGAATGCGTATACCATAATAAACATTTATGGTTTGATTTGAAATCATGACGCCCATTAGATACCTACGGTGTAACATGTCAAGTTATAAAGAAATCTGTCCAATATTGACAATATTTATATATATATATTTTTATATACATAGCGAGCAAATGAGCAGGCGGGTCACCTGATGGTAAGTGATTACTGCCGCCCATGAACATTTGCAGCACCAGAGGAACCGCCAATGCGTTGCTGGCCCTTGAGCAATTTGTTATTCCGCCCTTTGAAGATCCCCATATTATAACCATTAGGGAACACAGAAAATGGATGGGACTAGGAATCCCAATATAAAATTGAAGTTTAACGCTTTAAATTGCCATTAGTATCCATGAAAAGTGACGGAGGCTGTAGTACAGTCTGTTTTAAATGGCGGCTAGGTGAGCGGCGCTGTTCGGGAGCGATAAATCCAAGCCGTTACAAGTTGTGCACCACAAGTGGCCGCACTAACTCAGTCTTCGGCGGCGATCGCCAGCTCCCCAGCCCCGGGCCGGCCCCACCCGGGGGCGCGCTGTGCGATATTGGCTTACCACTGAGATAGAGTGGCATTAAAAAAACCGACTAAGTGTTTTGAACTGGCACGTTAAGAAGTCCGTACCTACCACGGTGCGATTGGAAATAACATTACGTATTATCATTATTGAGAATAAATCACAAAAAATAAAAAGTTTCTCCCACCTTCCCACAGTTAGACGAGACTGACCCCAAGATCGGCTGGGCTATCCTAGTTTGGGGGTCTGAATAGTTTAAGAAAAATTGTATTAAATTGAAATAAAATAAAAAAGTTGAAATATCAACATTATTTTCATTATTTGTTGTATATACGCTGTGAAAACTTGAACTCTGTGCCCATTACTGTTTATGAGATACCTACTGGTCACTGACTGACAAACGGAGGCTTGGCTATCCTGAGCTTAGCTATAGGAAGGAGCCTATGACTCTCTATAGAGGCAACTTACTCTAATATATTGTTTAATAGTACATTTATTTAATATTTATTATTACTGTATATGTATTAGTATGTATATATATTTTTTTATACACTATAAGTTAGCCCTTGACGGCTATCTCACCTGGTGGTAAGTGATAATGCTGTCTAGGATGGTAGCGGGCTAACCTGTTAGGAGTATGGTCAAACCACACTTGGTTATGAGAGAGATTTTTCCTCGCCTTCATTGGTGTTCTCGTAATACATGATAACGAAAATAAACGCAAATTACACTAAACCACCGCCGACATTGTTTTGTTTTGTTATCCCTTGACGGCTATTGACGCTGTCACAGGCTAACCTTATTTTTTAGGGGTATGGTAAACCCACGCTCCTAATTGGTTTCTACGTACTAATCCTAAGTGGATATATATATATAATCTAAGTATCTAATCTAAGTATCTAAGTTGATATATATATATATATATATATATATATAATCGGTTGATTCTTTAGCTACGGTGCCACAGACAGACAAACATATCGGATACAATTGTTCAACACCTCCCTTTTGTGTCGGGGGTTAAAAATAGCATTCAAGCGTTTTCGAGCAACAGCAACACGGGGTCCCCGGCCTGTCCGAAGCGTTTAAACAAATAAGTGTAGCGGTGAAAGTTCTGCTCCAATCAATTATCGTGAACCGATTTCAAATAACGCCGCCGATAAGATCTTATCGGTGACAACGCTCACAAAAATACACTCGTGAAAAGGGAGAGGCAGAGGAACGAGTAGGTACTCTGTACTACGCCTAGTGCCGCCAAATTAATATGATTGGCCGACCATATAAAGAGCTATATTAACGCAAACGACGGTGTGGCGTTTGTTTATTTAAAAGTAGTTTTTATTGCGTATTCGCAGGCACCGAATTGAACTTTAGCTCAATCGGATACTAACAGTGCATTTTTCTGTGCAACTGTCTCTATTATTTTGTCTGGTGGGAGGCTTCGGCCATGGCTAGTTACCACCCTACCGACAAAGACGTGTCGCCAAGCGATTTAGCGTTCCGGCACGATGTCGTGTAGAAACCAATTAGGAGTATGAGTTTACCATACCCCTAACAGGTTAGCCCGCTACCATCTTAGACTGCATCATCACTTACTATCAGGTGAGATGCAGTCAAGGGCTAACTTGTGGTGAATAAAAAAAAAAAAATCACCGAATTGAACTTTAGCTCAATCGGATACTAACTGTGCATTTTTCTGTGCAACTGTCTCTATTATTTTTTGTTTTTATAATTCCACTACAATTAAGCCCTTGACGGCAATCTCACCTGATGGTAAGTGTCGTCAAATACATACCACAGACTGCATAATTACAATCTCTAGTGGTAGAGTTCTGTTAAGAGATCACGTGAATGCTTTGTTCTATATTAACCATTAAGAACACTCTTATTACTGAGTGAGATCTTGGAAATGATAAGTTTATAAAACGTAAACTTAACTAGAAAAATCCTAATACAACATAATCTATTACATAAATGAAAAGTAAATTATGGGCATTACCTAATTGTTCCAACTCGAAACCTAACTAGTTAATTTTAAGTAAACTTCTTGGATAAAGATGATCAAAAGATGACCCGTCTAATATGTTCATCAGTTGGCATATTTTTAGCCATCACGGTAAACGGTATAACGCTCACTTATGGTGTCATGTCATTCTACATATCTACGTGCGCACGCGTGGTTGTAATTATTTTCACTTTATATTTCACTTTTTCATTATTAATTCTACCATTCAATTCAATTGTTTTACATCTACCCAGCGACGTCCGTCTGGCGTTATTATTCTCAAAAGGATAAAATATTGCGGACTTTAAAATGTTTGTAAATTTGATTACTTAAATACGCTTAAAGTTACCGTACGTGTTCTGCTAACGTTCCAACGTAGGGCTTAATAACAATCTCATATAATGGGAGACCGGGAAAAGGTATAATATAAATTAAAAAAACAAAAACAAATAAGCTAAAAATAAATTATATTTGACACACTAAAAGTGTGCAATAATAGAGATTTGTTAGTACTACAACTTAAGTAACTTATTTTGTGACTTTGTAACTGTTCAAAACCAAATATTTTAGACATTTTGAATATTCGAGTATTATAACACCATTGTATTTACATTCCTTAAAAGAAGAAAATCAATAAATTTCATAGTATTCTGTATTTGATAGTTAATATGTGTCAAATTTCGCACTAAATTTGAAGTAGGTACTTTATAAAAGGGCAAAATAATACGAAAAAGTATATTCCAATCTCTTATGCAATTGAGGTTTTTGAATATGACAATTATGTATTTTTGGCGATTGAAATTTTGACCTTTGACATTTGCCTCTCGTTTGCGTTCCGAAGATGAGCTACCATGGGGGGGTCTCACGGGAAATCAGAAATTGTAACCAATTCGCAGGCATCCGCTAGTTATTAAAAATATAATCTACCCCAAATGTTAATTAGGGTTGGTAAATCCATAAATTCGTTGGTGGACGTCAAGGTGGTAATTGGTAAAGTAAATACCACCGTTAAGCGAAAAATTCAATTTAGTTCAAATGTACTAGTGTTTGCTTTAGATCCCGTGTTTAAAGTACGAATTAAATTAATACTTGTAAGTGAAATAACCTGCATTTTTGTTTATATAATGGTTTGTTAATTTTTTTATTTTTCTTATATAGTTTGGCTCGACGACTGCGCTGTTAATGATGTAATTCGCAACGTAAATAGCTTGCATCCTGGAGATTAATTAAGAAGAATGTTTATCGCGATAAAAGGATACGGGGTAAAAGGAGATTCTGGATTCCACGGGATTCTAGATTAATGCACTCTATACCCACGAACGGCTTCACCTCTCGAACTAAATTTATCCTGGCGACCTTTTGTATAGCTTACATACTGGATGATGGAAATTAGTATTGGATACTCTTTAACCCTGACTGACAGACCTGACCAACGAACGGTTAAAAACTAACGGTCTCCGTAGGATCTTCAATTGATTGACAAAGCGGACGTAATCGCGATCATCATCTAGTTATAGATATAATTATTAGTATTTCGGCCTTTAATATTCCGTATGATTTTCAAAATAAACTATGTAATCGAGGGTAAATACTTACGTTTAAATTCTTAATTATTAATGGAATTAAATACCTCGCACTGGTTCTTTGATTCTTTGAAAATATTGCTTGCAACTCATCCTTAATTGAAAAGTGGAATGAAAGATTTGTTTTAAGAAATGGCGTTTGGGAACACCTCGTTATTGCCTATTCTGCCTTTTCCCTCAACAATAGCCTTAATCAGCGTTTTAGAAAATACCCTTAAATTACCCCTAGGATATTTTTATTATTATTCAAATTTTTTCAAAATTCAAATTTCAAATTCAAAATAATCTTTATTCAAATAGTCCTTTAAAAGGCACTTTTGACGCGTAAATAATTTACATAGTAGTTATTTCATGGTGATAACTATATTCGTTAACTTAAAACTAAAGCTATGAGGGTTCCAAACGCGCCCCGGTCTAAGAAGAAGCCCTCAACAAACTTAGCCGGGTTTTTTTTTTCGTTATCACCATCTCACATAATGAATAATAAATTATAGTACCTATGCAGATAGAGCAATTCACACCCAAGCTTTTTTATCGTTTATATAATATCGTATAATCCTTAATATCGTAATATGATTTTTCTACAAGCTTTCGTTTTATAAAATCTTTGAACTTATTGATAGACATCTCCGAGATATCAATAAGTAATCTATTGTAAAATAAAATACAATTTCCTTTGAATGAGTTACTAATTTTGTGCAGCCTACTAAACGGTACTACAAGTTTACTCTTACTTCTGATTATATTATTTAATAGGATGCCAAAGTTGCGTACAGTGTTACATTCAAAATAACAAATATTATAACTTAATTATAGCAGTGTATAAACCACTTACATGCTGAGTTAAGTATAAATAAATTCTGAGATTTAACAGAACTAACGGAGAAAAAGAAACACCATACTTCAACAAAAGTCAAAGTTATATTTTTGCTTAAATGACACAACATTGCAATGGAGAGAGCTGGACTATCTTTATATCTTGCTAGAATCAGAAATGAGGATATCCATTATTAAAATAGCCAGAGTTACCAAAATAGGCATTTGATAGAGAGTTTTAATCCAGCCTAAGAGAACGAGCCCCTTACTTAGTCGCTTTAAACCGCTAGGTAGTCGTTTATAACATTAGCTTAGATTAATGCTACAGTGTATTTCCGTCTGTTTGCAGCCTAATGCATATGCTAATTGCTATTACTACTGATAATTGGACATCTCCCCATTGCACTCCAGCTATGCTGCGAGATCTTCGTATTCCCGCGGTAAATCAGAAATTCGATGCAGCCAAAGTAGCAGCCAGCCTATATAGCAATAGGTATAATAAATATACTTACTATTATATATAATAATAATACTATATATAATAATTGACGACCTCCGTGGCACAGTGCGTGCGCTGTCACATTATAAAATTTGGAGGTCCTGGGTTCGATTCCCGGCTTGAGTCTGGTCTGGTGGGAGGCTTCGGCCGTGGCTAGTTACCACCCTACCGACAAAGACGTGTCGCCAAGCGATTTAGCGTGTAGAAACCAATTAGTTGTATGGGTTTAACATAACCCTAACAGGTTAGTCCGCTACCATCTTAGACCGCATCGTCACTTACCACCAGGTGAGATTGCCGTCAAGGGCTAACTTGTGGTGTGATATATATACTGCGATAGCTATGAGACGTAAGAAATTGTTGATTTTATAACAATTATTATCCCATTGGGCATTTCTATACCGCAAGCTAAGTGACTTGGTCGCTGGTATTTTTTTTTTTATATACAGTAGAGTGTTTGAATTCAATCACACCTGATGATAAGTAGCCTTTGGTGGAAGCTAAGCGCCTCTGTACATGCCCATGGGATATCAACGACGTAAGGGGCAGATTCTTATCCTCGTGGGTCGAAGGTAAATGGCGAGGATAAAACTACGTCATATAGTTCCTGAGCACACCCAATCGAGATTAGGAATATATCGAGATATTTTTTTTTTATATATACAAAGCGAGCAAACGAGCAGGCAGGTCACCTGATGGTAAGTGATTACCGCCGCCCATGAACATTTGCAGCACCAGAGGAACCGCCAATGCGTTGCTGGCCCTTGAGCAATTTGTTAATCCGCCCTTTGAAAATCCCCATATTATAGCCATTAGGGAACACAGAAGATGGAAGCTGGTTCCACAATTTACAGGTTCGTGGCAGAAACGATATATGAGTATAGGGAGTTCTCATACCAAGTTTGTATCTGGTATTTTTAAAAAGGCCGGAGATCAAGCCTTGCCTACTGCATGGCGCGAGACAGCCGCTTATTAGATTGCTCGGTAAAGTGGTAACTGGCTACAGCCGGTTGAAACTCGAAGGTGAATGCAATTTAACGATAACCTGAGCCCGTAGTCTAAGTTTACAACTTGTCAAACGTAACCGCAACGTAAAGGTAATTAACACAACCAAATTTATATACAGGAACAACTGATGTTAATTTGACTTTAAGACTCGAATATCTGAGTCCACGAATAATAGATTTCAATTGATTGAATGAAATGTAAGAATTCTCTCGGTTTCCTCGGGATCTTGACTTGATGACACTAGGACCTGATGATGCTATAAAACAATAAGGAGAAATCGATGAAGCATATTTTTTTTTATATATACTTAGCGAGCAAACGAGCAGGCGAGTCACCTGATGGTAAGTGATTACCGCCGCCCATGAACATTTGCAGCACCAGAGGAACCGCCAATGCGTTGCTGGCCCTTGAGCAATTTGTTAATCCGCCCTTTGAAGATCCCCATATTATAACCATTAGGGAACACAGAAGACGGAAGCTGGTTCCACGTAAATGCGAAATACAAATAATAGATTTTTTTGTAACCTTAAATCTTAAGCCTTTTTCCATACTAAACTCCAGGAGGGGGGGGGGGGGGGGGGGGGGATAACAAGAACAGGAGTTGGTTTGACATATTGTATAACAGTGGTCAAAGCGCAGAAGAGAATCGGTGAATAAGATAATGTAGTTTTCTGACTACATAATTTTGAGAAAAAACCATCACAAAGTAATAATTTATTCTACCCGTTTTTTTATGTCATGAGAGGAGGTTATGAGGAACAATAATATACACTTAAATGTCACCGGCTTACTGAACATATTTGCCTTACGAAGTGAAGATAGTTCCGTCACTTAAATACTAACTACGTAAGTTGGATCTAACTTCCGATTGTTCTAGTCGATACAAGAGAGTATAGTGATTTGGTCACGTGGATACTTGCCATAGCCTACCCTAATACGTATCTATTCTCACATTTTAAATGCATTGTGCCTGTTTGTTTGTCATCTATATTACAACAACGATTTATTCTTAGCTTGTACACCGGGGACTAAATTTTCCCCGGGAAAATATACAAGTTATATCTTTCATAAAATAGCATTTTACGTATAACTCGTATTGAGTAAGGTTTTTGTTTTGTATTTTCCATGGTCAGTGTACGTATGGCTGAAAAGACTTTCTTTGCACAATACAACTATAACTAAGAAATTTTTTTTAAATTTGGGATTCCTCTCCTTTTAGCTTTATAATCTCATCTATAGGTCTATTTTCAGAAAAGCTTCGATAAGCAATGATTATCTCACACTTACTTGAGATCTATCTTTTCCAGCCATTTGTTTTTACCCAACCAAATATCATGATAACACCTACCCTGCTTTGAACCCTTTATACGCCACTTATTATTATGGTGCTGTAAGCACCGTGTCACCGGTCATTTTGGCTATGTTTTAAATTCGTGAATACTCTTCGTTTCTTAAAGAGTTTTTAGTTTAGTTATTTGTGCGTTGTGTGTAAGTTTTTTATCACCCATTTACAGAGTTTTAGTTATTTGTTAATAGGATAAGCAATTGTGTGAAATAACGTGATATAAAAGTTAGTGTAAATTTCTTTATATGGAGGACAAAACAGTAATAATTTGACAACTAGATACAAATACGAGTATGCCAGGTTAATGCATACTTTTTTGTGACGTTTGTTACAGTTAACAAACGTCACAAATATATATATATATAATAATAATAAATTAGAATAGGGGTGTTTGTGTGGTTTCTTCTTAGAATCCAATGAGAAATTGGCTAGACACCGCACATTCCTGTCTAATTTTTAAATCGAAGGAGGTTAGGTGTTCATTATCGTCACATTAGTGATATGATTTGGTGAGATGTACTTTAATCTATAGACAGGTAATATCTTATCTCGCGGTGCGTCGCCAAATTTCCTTTGATGTTTTCAAATATAATTTGCAAAATTTTCGTTTGAAGATTTTCGATCCCGACCCACTTTAAAATCAGTTTTTGTAATTTTTCATATCTACTGATGAACATTGCGCGAAAGTTAACTGTTAACTCGAACATAGAGGTAATTAGAAATGTACTCTACATAGCCATAGTATATAAAGTACTCCTTCTCCAATAATAGTGATATGAGTGATGAGGCATGAGGTACCTCGGCATCGCCTCACTGCCTGAATAAAGCTAACGTAGGTTCAGCTTAAGGTCGCCAGTCCTTTCACATGTAAGTTTAACAATGGATAACTGAAAAGAAAAATATTTCATGGAAGTTTCGAAGGTGTATGTTCGCTTAGCTAGGTGTATGGATGACGACTCGCCAATAGAGGAGAGACAGGTTCTAACAAACTCGGTTTGATGAAATCATAGCACGAAGGTTCCCATCACTCGCTTGGCTAAAAACAGTAACGCTGTCGGGCAGTAGAAAGGTGGTCGACTTACGTCTTGCTGGCTAAAGAAGTCATCCTGGGCCTCCTCGCTGGGGCAGCCCATGTCCTGGAGCAGCGGGGTCACATGGCGCTCCCAGTCGTCCATCATCGGATAGCTCATGCCGGCCGGAGCAGCACGCTCAGCGTTCCCGAACAACCATAGCTAGTAACTAACCAGAAAAGTCACTGAAACTAATCAACGAAGCGACCGAAAAACTTTTCGCGCCAACGAAACTCGAACTTCAGGGAAATTGGCGCGCTTTCGGCATGTGCCGGCGCCCTCGCACGCGCGCGCCTCGCGGGTCGTGCGAGAGGGTGGACGGACGTCGCGGGTCGCTGCAGCAGAGAGTGCGGTCGGCACCCGCCGCCCGTGGACGCGACCGGAACGGGAGTGCGTGCCGGGCCGAGCCGCACGCCCTCTGCGCCGCGCCGCCGCGCCGTCCCGCTCGCACGCGCGCCCCCGCCGCGCGCCGTCACTCTCTCGCGCGGTCCTCACGCCTCCTGGGCGGCCGCGCAACATGGCCGGAGCGCGGCGACCACGACCCGACCTGGTGGCCGGCCTGCTGCTGCTGCACTCGTGTCGTCATCACTAAAGCGTCCGACTGCCGCCCGGCCGGCCCTCGCACAACTTCCACGACAAAGTTCCTTCGCACCACCTCAGTAGGTGTGTCATGCTAAACAATTCAGCGACTGTGTATAACAAACTTCTCAACTTTTGTCCTGCACTTCCTCACTCATAAATTTCCTACATGCCGTCGAACCAAGAAAAATGCATGCATATTCGGTGCCTACTTACCTGCCAACTTAAGAAAGTTTCTCAAGTTGGAAAACTGATAACACAGCTTTGGATATTCTTCACTCAGTACTTACCTATATAAAATAAATACGACGTAACACTAATTATTGAGCCGTGATAGCCTAGTGGTTAGGGCGTCCGCCTCCTAATCAGAGGTCGGCGGTTCGAATCCGGGCACGCACCTCCAACTTTTCAGAGTTATGTGCGTTTTTAAAAATTAAAATATCAATTGCTTCAACGATGAAGGAAAACATCGTGAGGAAACCTGCATACCTGAGAGTTCTCCATAATGTTCTCAAGGACTTGTGAAGTCTGCCAATCCGCACATGGCCAGCGTGGTGGACTATGGTCAAGCCCTTGGGCCGGTAATGGGTTGATCATGATGATGACACTAAGTAGGTAGGTAATACAGCGTACCTACCTCCATACACATTTTTCACCAACACCCCTGATCGAGTATTCTTCATTTCGTCACCATCTCAGTGTCACTTTAAAGCTGTGCGTAAAAATAACGTTAGAAGTTAAAACTAAACTAAGTTGTTTGTATCGTGTTCACGTTGCGTGGATATAGAACACATCATCATCAGTGTCAAAACAAAACCGATCCATAGGGCACAGGACAGCATGAAAAGGGTGTTGACCCCAGTCCACCACGCTGACTACGTTCAATCCAAGTACACATATAATCCAGTTACACGCCTTTGAGAACTTTATGGAGCACTCTCATACTCCATACATTACTTCGATAAGTTAAAGGTGTGTGCCGAGGGTCGAACTCGGTGCCCACGGAACCAAGGCCAAAGTCTTGACCACCAGGCTTTCAGGCCTATAAATTATTCTTACTAGAAATTCAAATGGACTTCGCTTCAAAACTGATAATGCAGCCTAGCCTGAAGAAGATAGGCCTAGAAGATGCTTATTCGCTCTTGATTATAAGGTACTCTTATTAAAGAGGTGATGAGAAATCGGCATTTCAGATCTTTGCAATGGATATTAAAAACGTCTTAATCTCTGGATACGTGTGAACTATGGGATATCAATTACATACAATCGCCGACCCCTTCATGATCAACCCATTACCGGCTCACTACAGAGCACGGGTCTCCTCTTAATATGAGAAGGGTTTGGCCATAGTCCACCACGCTGGCCATGTGCGGATTGGCAGACTTCACACGCCTTTAAGAATATTAAGGAGAAGTCTAAGGCGTGCAGGTTTCCTCACGATGTTTTCCTTCACCGTTGAAGCAAGTGATATTTTAATTTTTAAAAACGCACATAACTCCGGTAAGTTCTCTAACTTACCGGAGTTATGTGCGTTTTGAGTTGCGAATCCGAGACCTCTGATTAGGAGGCTGACGCCTTAACCACTAGGCTATCAACCCCTTTAGAGCAAGCAACGTCAACAAAAATTCTTAAATTCTAAACTCTATGTACCCCATACGTTCCTAAGAAATAAAATCATACATGCATATAATAAAACGTGGAATTTGATATATTAAATTACTTAAATTTTACATCGGAAACTGATAAAATAGTTGTAATTTGTATCAATGAATTAATGATAGATAAGATAAAGAAACATCGTTACTCATTTATCTATGACTAAGTTTAAAACGAACAAAGCTTTTCAATTTTCAACAATTATTAGGTATGGTCTACTTTACTATGTACAGATAAGGAGTAAGAACACAAATTTATTATTATTTTTTATTCGCTACAAGTTAGCCCTTGATGGCCACCTGGTGGTAAGTGATGATGCTGTCTTGGATGGTAGCGGGCTAACCTGTTAAGAGTATGGTAAACCCACGCTCCTAATTGGTTACTACGCGACATCGTGACGGATCTCTAAATCGCTTGGCACGTCTTTGTCGGTAGGGTAGTAACTTGCCACGGCTCAAGCCTCGACCACCAGACCAGACTCGAGCCGGGAATCGAACCCAAGACCTCCAACTTTATAATGCGACAGCGCACGCACTGCACCACGGGGGTCGTCAAAATTAGAAGCATGTGCGTTTTACAACTATATTTTTTCTCAATCAAACATAATTTATATATATTTTCTATAAGATGAATATTATAGAAGCAACATGGTATTTTTATTTTTCGGTTTTAAAAATCCCTATTTTTATCAACATCCAACATCATAGTGGTGATAGCCTAGTGGTTAGGGCGTCAGCCTCTTAATCAGAGGTCGGCGGTTCGAATCCAGGCACGCATCTATGACTTTTCGGAGTTATGTGCGTTTTAAAAAGAATATAATATCACTTGCTTCAACGGTGAAGGAAAACATCGTGAGGAAACCTGCACGCCTGACAGTTCTCCCTAAAGTTTGCGTGTGAAGTCTGCCAATACGCACATGGCCAGCGTGGTGGACTATGGCCAAACCCTTCTCATATAAAGAGACCCGTGCTCTGTAGTGAGCCGGTAATGGGTTGATCACGATACTTTAGTGTTTATAAAAAATTGTATTATTAAGGAAACTTGAATTATACCTAACATTCTATTCCGGTATAGTAGATAATTGCGATCAGCGGTGCTCGCTTTTCACATGAAAATAATTGTTTGTGGATAAACTTATGGTACCCGACTAAAAAGCAAACCTCCTCGACCTCCTTTCGACCTCCGTGGCGCAGCGCGCGTGCTGTCAGATTAAAAAGTTGGAGGTCCTGGGTTCGATTCCCGGCTTGAGTCTGGTCTGACTAGTGACTAGTTACCACCCTACCGACAAAGACGTGTCGCCAAGCGATTTAGCGTTCCGGCACGATGTCGCGTAGAAATCGATAGGAGTATGGGTTTAACATACCCCTTCCAGGCTAGCCCGCTACCATCTTAGACTGCATCATCACTTACCATCAGGTGAGATTGCTGTCAAGGAATAACTTGTAGTGGAAAAAAAAAACAAAAAAAGTTGAATAGGCCCGCAGGATACGTACAGGCTCTCTCTCCTAGTGTGGGTGAAAAGACTGACTGTCTTTTGCTAGTCAGTTTCTGGAACAGACAGGTTATTTAAACTAAATAAATATCAATGAACGTATTCTATTATGTATACTCGTATATCTATCTATAACATAATAAAACTGCAACAAGACGAATCCTGTACATTAAATTTATTTTGATAATTTTAATTGGAGGATGTTTTACTATCGATACTAACTAGGCCCAAAATTTTTATTTCTTATTTTTACGTCTGGGTCTGTCTGTATCTTGGCCGCGCGTCACTCCGATGGATTTGAATGAAATTTGGTACAAAACATATCTAGCTAAATTATCCTAGTTTTTATCCGGGAATTCTACACGGTTCCCTTAAGAGAGTATGGAATGTAAGTAAAAAAGTATCATCATCATCATCATGAACTACCCATTACCGGCTCACTACAGACCACGGGTCTCGACTCTCCTCTCTCGAAAAAGAAACCAATTCACTTCCTCAAATGATATATCTACTACTCCATATATTACAATTTTTAAGATAGGTTATGGTACACGCAGACGGTGATAGCCCAGTGGTTAGGGCGTCAGCCTCCTAATCAGCGGTCGGCGGTTCGAATCCGGGCACGCACCTCTAACTTTTCGGAGTTATGTGCGTTTTTAAAACAATTAAAATATCACTTGCTTCAACGGTGAAGGAAAACATCGTGAGGAAACCTGCACGCCTGAGAGTTCTCCATAATGTTCTCAAAGGCGTGTGAAGTCTGCCAATCCGCACATGGCCAGCGTGGTGGACTATGGCCAAACCCCTCTCATATTGAGAGGAGACCCGTGCTCTGTAGTGAGCCGAGAATGGGTTGATCAAGAAGAAGAAGAAGACACGCAGACGTTTGATTTTTTGCTCACTTTCACCACCAAATAACCAATTGATCTGCACACTGTAGAATATCCTTAATGTATTCAGCATACCCATATAACCTGCACGCTGTGAGCTCTAATGTAAGACACGTGTCAGTAAGGTAGGTATCATTTGGAGGTCGTCAATTTGGCAGCTAAGTGCTACCAATGTAAATACTGCTATACCTACGTGTACGTATTAGCTACCGATGTCCTACTCTCGGGCAGAGTTCGCCCGAGTGCACAGACCAACAATGGACTAGACTATCAAACATCTTTAAGTAAACATATGTAGCAGCGATAGCCTAGTGGTTAGGACGCCAGCCTCCTAATCAGAGGTCGGTGGTTCGAACCCCGGCAGGTATAACTTTTCGGAGTTATGTGCGTTTTTAAGCAATTAAAATATCACTTGCTTCGTCAGGAACATCGTGAGGAAACCTGCACGCCTGAGAGTTCCCCGTAATGTTCTCAAAGGCGTGTGAAGTCTGCCAATCCGCACATGGCCAGCGTGGTGGACTACGGCCAAACCCTTCTCATATTGAGAGGAGACCCGTGCTCTGTAATGAGCCGGCAACGGGTTCATCGTGATGATGATCGAACATCCGTGTCCACAAAACGGCCATATCACGTTAATTTTTTACATGGATAATCTGAATTTAAACCATAGACACTAAAAATTGAGCTTCATTTGGAGTAATGAATAGAAGCAGGCGTTACTTTGCGGAAGTCCATGATAAACAATAAACAGCAAGTATAATTTGCTATATTCCGCCGACAACCGGGAGATTTGTATAATATAACACCACACAAAATCTTCCACTAGATCCTCTACGCACGTTTCGACCCGACACCGGATCATCCTCGGGAGATGTTGACTTCAAAATTGACTGTACTTTTCGCGCTTGTGAAGTCAAGTGTGGTGCTATATTATACAAATCTCCCGGTTGTCGAATATAGCAAATTATACTTGCTGTTTATTGTCTTCATTTGGAGCACTAACATGCGCACTACGAGAATTTTTTCATCCTTTTTCTCTATACCTTAGTACTTGCATTTCTCACGGCTTCGATTCGTCATTCTCGAGTTTATTATTTCATACTGAAAAATTTACATTACAACTTCTAACTCCGTTTGGTTTCGCCTATTTTCCTCCAATAGGGGAGGAATACTTAAAAACTCCCTAGCGGAAGAATGCGTTGTAATATAGACTATCTGTACCTACCTTCTTATATCAAATTTCCACCCTGTCTTTCCGTCTAGTGGTTTGTGCTATGCGTTGATTGCTCAGTCAGTCCATTATTTCGCTTTACCTTTTTTTTATACACTACAAGTTAGCCCTTGACAGCAATCTCACCTGATGGTAAGTGATGATGCAGTCTAAGATGGTAGCGGGCTAACCTGTTAGGGATATGGTAAACCCACACTCCTACTTGGTTTCTACGCGACATCGTGCCAGAACGCTGAATCGCTTTGCGACACGTCTTTGTCGGTAGGGTGGTAACTAGCCACGGCCGAAGCCTCCCACCAGACCAGACTCGAGCCAGGAATCGAACCCAGGACCTCCAACTTTTATAATGCGATAGCGCACGCACTGCGCCACGGAGGTCGTCAAATACAGATATATATGGACCCTAACATGATAACATACATAGGCTTTATTGGCTGTGGTCTAAACTTTGGTGAAATGTGAGAGAAATAATTAATATATTGGGGTTCTTAGAGAAAAATAGCGCAAATATGTAAAATATATATATATCTTTTAATTACACGACAAGTTAGCTCTTAACGGCAATCTCACGTGGTGGTAAGTGCTAATGCAGTCTAATATGGTGACAGACTAACCTTTTGCGATATGGTGGGGTATACGCGACATAATACGCGAGGCTGGACTCACAAGAGTGACATCATGGATTATACGAGTATGCTAAAGGAATATGTAAATTTATATGTTACCGGAATATGTAAATTTTGGCTTTTCTATTAGGCTACTCTACCAAAAAAAGGTTTTTATCCTGTAAAGCTAGAATTAAGAGTTAATAAATAAATAATTCCGGAATGCTAAATCGCTTGGCGACACATATTTGTCCGTAGGCTGGTAAGTAGACATAGCCGAAGCGCCCTAATAGACCAGATTCAAGACTATTTTTTTTATGTATATTAGAGAAGAAAATAGGTAGGAGGTAGCTAGATGCCTGTGATATTTTTACAAGAACAAAGCAAGAAAATTGGAATTTAGTGTTTTGCAATGTAGTGTGCCTATCTCTCATAGCTCCGTTATCGGTGAAACATAGGTACTATAGTTTATTATTAATTTTATTCATAATGTGAGATGGTGATAACGAAAAAAAGAAAAACCCCGGCTAAGTTTGTTGTGGGCTTCTTCTTAGACCGGGGCGCGTTTGGAACCCTCACAGCTTTAGTTTTAAGTTGAAATGAAATAACTACTGTGTAAATTATTGACGCGTCAAAAGTGCCTTTTTAAGGACTATTTGAATAAAGATTATTTTGAATTTGAATTTGAAACAGTTTCTCGAGATGCAGTACCGAAAATTCTTTATATCTTATGAAGCGTGTATGTTCCCCTAAGCATCGTGAGTGAGATCGTGTGTAATGGCAAAAACCCAACTAATAGATATCGTCATGACCCGAGGCACCCCGCCGGCCTCGCCTCGCCTCGGAGTGGTTTTGTGGAGCGCAAACGTGTAGGTAGGTACTGGTGCGGTCGAAGCTCATAACTATATAACATATGATATACCTACATCCAGTGACGAGTTACGACTCACGCACGCGGTTCGATTCCCGGTCAGGTTTAAGGGAACCCCTCTGACAAATCAGACTTTTTTTTATACACTACAAGTTAACCCTTGACGGCTATCTCAACTGGTGGTATGTGATGATGTAGTCTAAGATGGTAGAGGGTTAACCTGTTAGGGGTATGGTAAGCCCACACTCCTAACTGGTTTCTACGCGAAATCGTGCCGAAACGCTAAATCGCATTGCGACACGTCTTTGTCGGTTGAATAGTTCATATATCCCCTGTTCAAAAATCCCTTGTTGCAAAAGTTGCTGGATCGGGCAGTTGTATAACTAATATATTATGCTTAAAATTATAAAAAGATAAAAAAAACCTTATTTTGTTTTGCTTTAGATGCAAAGTAGTGCACTTAGAACTATATAAAAAGTTTTTCCCAAAATTAAGCTAAAATTCAATATTCTTTAATTCATGTAACCAGCGTTCATATGTATTTTTAATATATTTATTTTTATTTTTTTATTCACTACAAGTTAGCCCTTGACGGCAATCTTACCTGAGATGGTAAGTAATGATGCAGCCTAAGATGGTAGCGGGCTAACCTGTTAGGGGTATGGGTAAACTCATACTCCTAATTGGTTTCTACACGACATCGTGCCGGAACGCTAAATCGCTTGGCGACACGTCTTTGTCGGTAGGGTGGTAACCAGCCACGGCCGAAGCCTCCCACCAGACCAGACTCGAGCCGGGAATCGAACCCAGGACCTCCGACTTTAAAATGCAACAGCGCACGCGCTGTGCCACGGAGATCGTCAAAATTATGGTAGCATTAAGTACATTTTACTTTGCACCATCGACATAAATGGTATTTTGTAGAATTCATTCCGCGATTGCCAGAATCGCCGAGATACCGGTTCCGAGTTTTAATTTGTTAATATTTAAATCAATAGAATTCAGCGAGTTATATTTATACTTGTAGATGATTATTATTTAAGACAGGCGGTTGTACACTCGCATTATTGCACGAGATCCCAGGTCAGCCCCGGTTGGCAACTGTCAGAAAAGTTGCACAATACGTGCCCCTGATCAACTGGAAGTTTCGACGCTAGTTACGGGCGCGCTCGCTAACAAGAACTAGACATTTAACTTTTAATTGGTATCTTGTAGCATCTTCGGCGACTCAACTTGGTAAGTGTTTAACGATGTAATGCACTCGGTTGTAATGAACTTGGGAGCTACTTGGGTTCGTGGAACACTTTGTTTTGCACCACACGGTTCCTTTCTCACCTATCTGTCCAGTGGAAGAAATCCTGCGACGTCGACCCTGAACGTTATATAGATACAACTAACCACTCGGTGATAAGGTGGGCTTCAAAGATTATAAAAACAGGATTGTGTCACTAGCCAGAACCTATAACTTTCCGGGACTATCGTATCAATTTCGTAATCCTAGACACAATCGAGCTGTGATTTTTTAATTCTAAATTTAAAAAAAAAACCATGTTATATTATGGTTTGAAATATATGGTTTTAGCCCAGGGGTTAGGGTAGCCCAGGGGTTAGGGCGTCAGCCTCCTAGTCAGCGGTCGGCGGTTCGAATCCGGGCACGCACCTCTAACTTTTTGAGTTATGTGCGTTTTTAAACAATTAAAATATCACTTGCTTCAACGGTGAAGGAAAACATCGTGAGGAAACCTGCAAGCCTGAGAGTTCTACACAATGTTCTCAAAGGCGTGTGAAGTCTGCCGATCCGCACATGGCCAGCGTGGTGGACTATGGCCAAACCCTTCTCATATTGAGAGGAGACCCGTGCTCTGTAGTGAGCCGGTAATGGGTTGATCATGATTATGGTGTATTGTTTGCGAGTTTTCAGGTTTGAAATCGGGATGGAGCAAGGTTGTTAGATAGGTATTAGATTTTTTTGGTATGAATTGAGCAGTAGAGCTACTAAGTACGGTGACTTAGTAGCTCTCACTGTTCATTATATCCTTGATATTTGAACTTCATTTGCTGTAATACAAAAGGATTATCGCTTAAGATTTTTGTCTACTAAAAAGCTTTGGTCGCGACTACGAGCTAGTCAGAAAGACACGCCCATCGAGAAAATACGTATTACCGTGCAACATGGTAACGTTTTCCAAGTTATACGGGTCTTAACTACTTTTCAACGACTGAAAATAAAAACTCATACATTTAATTGGTTTCTACGCGACATTATGACAGAGCTCTAGATCTAAGCGATCTAATGCTTTATCATATTATCGCGGTACGTCTTTGTCGGGGAACGGGAAACGGGGAGGTTTCCAGACTATAGAAAATTCATCATCATCATCATTAACAACCGATTGACGTCACTGCTGGACATAGGTCTTTTGTAGGGAGTTCTAATGCTCACGGACTTGAGCCGCTTGCTTCCAGCGGCTCCCTGTGATTCGTCTGATGTCGTCTGTCCACCTAGTTGGGGGCCGACCAACGCTACGTTTACCGGTGCAGGGTCGCCATTTCAGCACCTTGGGACCCCAACGTCCATCGGTTATCCGAGCTATGTGCCCTGCCCATTGCCACTTCAACTTCGCAATTCGCTGAGCTATGTCGGTAACTCTGGTTCTTCTACGGATCTCCCCATTTCTGATTTGATCACGTAGAGATACTCCTAGCATAGCTCTCTCCATCGCCCGCTGAGTGACTCTGAGCCTTCTTATAGAAAATTAAGGTGTGACAATTTTTTTAATTTTCCCCAAACCCGGAACCTCTCACTTATAACAGTACCACAACACTCCAAACTACGTCAAATAGAAGGAGCAACATTTCTAAGCATACATACCCAGAAATAATATAGGTGATTCATATTATTCATACATTAAAAAATCGTTCCAAATACACAGTATCTTATCAAATGAAAAAAGGATTAAAAGACAAAGGAGGTGTTACTACACTTCCATGAAAACTTTTTTCAAACAAAGTAAGAACTCTTTCGCGTTCAACAAAGATACTGAGATGCTGTAGGCGCCTATCCCACCCCCTGTGGTGCGAGTTCTGCAGCTGCGCCGACACTGATCAACGCTCGCGAAGCCTCGACCGCGATCTACAAAGCGTGCTCAGCCCTAACTCTGATTTAAGAAATGGTTAAAACGAGACAAAAATATTACTTTTGTGTACAATAAGTGTTAGTGTTTGAATACATTTAAGTAAAATATTACGAAAACAAAAAATATAAATATATATGTAATAGCTTATTTCAGGTAAGCCCATAATTGGCATCATATTTTTAATTATTTTATTTCGTAAGGTGACTCAAAACTAAAGCAACGAGGGTTCCAAGCGCGCCCAGGTCTAAGAAGTAGCCCACAACACTGGTTACCTTAGCCGGTTTTTTTTTGTTATCACCATCTCACAAAGTCAATATATTTATATTGTAAATTTCCTTCTAAAATAGGTTAATATCATTGCATGAGTCTTACATACATTATAAAATTTTTACAAATTGTTATTCCCAATTTCAATGGTATTAAGGAATTTGCCTTAATATTTAATCAATATTTGTTATTGTTATGTGTAGAATAGAAGCGGTGGTAGCCTAGTGATTAGGGCGTCAGCCTCCTAATCAGAGGTCGGCGGTTCAAATCCGGGCACGCACCTCCAACTTTTCGGAGTTATGTGCGTTTTTACACATTTAAAATATCACTTGCTTCAACGGTGAAGGAAAACATCGTGAGGAAACCTGCACGCCTGAGAGTTCTCCATAATGTTCTCAAAGGCGTGTGAAGTCTGCCAATCCGCACATGGCCAGCGTGGTGGACCATGGCCGAACCCTTCTCATATTGAGAGGAGACCCGTGCTCTTTAGTGAGCCGGTAATGGGTTGATCATCATGTGTAGAATATGCCAATTAGCGTAGGTACACAAGTATATTTTATATTTTATTACCTGTTTACGCAAATAAACCGATTGCTACCTATTTCACTGTGCCAGCCATTAATTAAAGCATACATAGGTGCAATTGTTATAAGGAATTGTAACCCGTGTTACGAGTCCCCGGCACCCGCCAGCCCGCAGGGGTGAGGCGTGGCAGAATTAGCTTTCAAATCCCCTCATTTACGGAAAATGCTTTCATCGAAACCCCCGTGGTAGATGTGCGGTAGGTACATCTCGGTAATTCGACAAGAGTCTTACACAAGTACTTGAAGACCCGGCTGACTAAAATTACGAAAATCCATCATCTAACGTTAATCCGATGTGGGTCTCCTCACAGGAAGCAAATAATAATAATAAATTCCATGACCGACCCCTGAACTTGCTCTCGAGGCACAGACTTATTCAGGACCTAAGAATTCCTTGACACTTGATCTATATATATAAAAATCAATTGCTGTTCGTTAGTCTCGCAAAAACTCGAGAACGGCTGAACGGATTTATCTTATCTTGATCTTTAAATATTCGTGAAGGTCTATTAAAGGTTTAAAAAGTGAGAAAAATTCGAATAATTGCTTATATATATATATATAATATATATATAAGCAATTATTAGGTATATATTTATGTATATATTTTGCACCACCTTCCTCTTTCCGTATCTCTATATCTTTTACATATTTGGTTGCCTGGAAGAGATCGCTATGTAGCGATAAGGCCGCCAAATTGTATACTACTGTCTGTTATTTTTTGTCTTTTTTGTTTTATTTTTCCTTTTTCGTGGTGTACAATAAAAGTGTATAAATAAATAAATAAATAAATAAATAAAAATAATAAATTCCTAACTTTAAAGAGTCAATTTGCAATTTATTAACGCGTTATCATGTCTTAATAAATGTCATGTCATGTCCGATGTGAAAAACTCTTTCAACTCAAACAAACTCGATGTTCGATAGTCCATTTATTGAAGACGGCTATTAAATATTTAGGCAATATTTAATCCCGGTATTACCATGGAAACGGGAACATTCACAGCTAGTACTTAAAAAATTAGCCGAGCTGGGAATCTAGGACTTCAAAGACAATCTTACCAACCAAAAGACTAACGAGGCGGTAGCGAAGTTTTAGGTAGGTAGATCCTGTAAATCAAAAAAGAATGGCTTTGCATTTCATTTAAAAAAATATTGTATTTTTCTTTGATCTCAGTTAAATGCCTAAATGAATCTTTCTTTGCAGTATGCAACTTTTATCAAATAATTCTCTACGGCATCGTTTCCCAACTAATCTGTATATACTCGTATATATATTATATACCTATATAAATAATAAATTTAGTTTTAAATTTAAATTAAAAAGGTTTCCTTGCGATATTTTCCTTCACCGTTGAGGCAAGTGATATTTTAATGGCTTAAAAATCGCACATAACTCTGTAAAGTTAGAGGTGCGTGCCCGGGGGATCGAACCCCCGACCTCTGATTAGAAGTCGGACGTTCTAAGCACTGAGCTATCAAAGCTTCGGAAAGGAACAACTTCAGGAATTAAAGATCAAACAATTATTAAACTGTTTTAATATTTAACTCAATCTATTCAAATTTGAAACACCAATAACTTTATATGTGAGTTATGTGCCTTTTTAAGAAATTAAAATATCACTTACTTCAACGGTGAAGGAAAACATCGTGAGAAAACCTGCATGCCTGAGATTTCTCCGTAATGTTCTAAAAGGCATCTGAAGCCTGCCAATCCGCACATGGCCAGCGTGGTGGACTATGGCCAAACCCTTCTCATATTGAGAGGAGACCCGTGCTCTGTAGTGAGCCGAGAATGAGTTGATCATGATGACAAATATAGTACCTAAATGTTTCTAAAAAGTAAACTTGAATAGGCACCACGATACAAACTTGCATAGTAAATGTATAGCGACATAAATTTCATTAATAATTGGAAAACTATTGATGACACATTTTTTTTTTTAGCCCTTGACGGCAATCTCACCCGATGGTAAGTGATGATGCAGTCTAAGATGGTATCAGGTAAACCTGTAAGGGTATGGTAAACCCATACTCCTATCGGTTTCTACGCGACATCGTGCCAGAACGCTAAATCGCTTGGCGACACGTCTTTGTCGGTAACTAGTCGGTAACTAGTCACGGCCGAAGCCTCCCACCAGACCAGACTCGAGCCGGGAATCGAACTCAGGACCTCCAACTTTATAATCTGACAGCGCGCGCGCTGCTCCACGGAGATCGAAAGGGGGTCCAGGAGGTTTGCTTTTTAGTCGGGTACCATAAGTTTATCCACAAACAATTATTTTCATGTGAAAAGCGAGCACCGCTGATCGCAATTATCTACTATACTATATATATACCTACTATACTATATATATAGATATAATTCAAGTTTCCTTAATAATATTTTTTTTATAAACATCCAATTGTTAAAGTGGACTTGGACCTCCGCTCTCATACATCTGACACTTAATATTTTCAAGAATAATAAACAAAGACGTAGGTATGTGGCACTTGATTAATAATTCTAATAGCTAATTAGGTAGGTAATGCCGTGTTTAGGGTCATGAACACGAATAGTCGTGATGACCGCTCCCGTTCACGCACGGACTCGGACAGGCTGCCACGACACCAGTCAACTGCGCCTCATTGATATGCGACGTGGATTAGGAAGGATTGTTTTGCCGCTCTTTAGCGATACCTAAGTAGGGCACGCCTGCGCCCCTAGTACTGCCTGGAGTAACTTACCTTACTTAGTAACTTAGTTAAGTTTAACTTCGAGTGTCATCATCGTAGCTGGACGTTTTTTTTTCCCGCTGGGAAATGCGTTTACGCATCCCCTCCGGAAGCGACGCAGTTTTGACGGCGTCGCTTCCGACGGGGTATGTGGGACTCGCCGGCGGCCGGGTTGGCGACCAGAATACCCACTAAAACCCAGCGATGCTCCTACGCGTCGCCTGGTGGCTGGGTCACGGGAACACCCGCGCACTCGACCGCAACCCAACCAGTTCGTAGCTGGACGTAGTTAAACACAAAATGATCCTGATTCACGAAGGCTGCTGTTTTGACTGTATTGATTGTATAGTTGAACTGTATTTTTTTTTCGTTAACCAACAGCCAAAACATTTAATAAAATCGATTATTACTATTCCCTGAGATACAATAAAAAAACTTGAGAGATGTCAAGGGGCACCCGGATGGAACGAAGTTCCTTACGATTAATTAGTAAAGGAATTGTAATAAAATTTTATTTTATTTAAGTTATAATAATATTTTTTTTTATTATTAACAAATATAATGTTATATAAACGTAATCAGTAGGCTCAATTTTGTACTTCATCAGCAATATCCGGAACTTGTGCAGAAACACTGTCAGGATTCATTATTATTATTATTTATTAGTTACAAAAAACCTGTGTACACTCAACAAAAATAATCGTCGCGACACCACACTGTTCAATGCGAAATAGAAATGAAAATATCTGGCTTGCTTTCTATAAGAGAGAGAGAGACAGACAGAGAAACATGCGACGCTGCACAGCTTACAATAACAAAAAGTGTCGTGACAACTTTTCGTAAGGATTTTTTCCGTCTAGCCCCCTTTCACAACGCCCCTTTCACAAAACGTTCAGTTAATTATATTTGCATTAGTTAACTACCAGTTATAGTTAAGTAAACAAGGTAAAATTACAACTGGAGTGGAGTGTTTAGTTAATATTAGTATTATAATAGAAACAGAACTTGCAACGAAAGAAACTACGCTAAAAATTGCAGCCATGCAATTTCGTGCTGCAATGCATCTTCTTACTGAGTTTGGGTGACAATTCCCTCGACAGTCGACAGCTGTACTTTATAGTAAGCATTGACATGCCTTGTAAGAGATTTGTACACTACTGTTATTAATATGAAGAAATAGAAAAATATTAACCACTGGGCCATTAATCCACGTAACCTTGGTGGCCGAGCTCTACCGCGTTGGGGACGATTCGGTAGGAGACAGGGACGGAATGGTGGTCTTGGTGCTTCGGCCTATAGTGGGATCTCCGGCCTGGGGTCTAAGAGTTTCTGAAGGCCGTGGAGATTCTGTCGGACCACTGATACATACGCTACGCAATCTCCGCCAGTTAGGATATCACGAGAGGCCCGGACCGAATCTTGAAAGGGGACGGTTCTCGTTGGTCGCTGTCGCAAACAGACCGGGACTTCATGGCCCAGGTTGCCATCGTCGCGGCGTTGTTTTCTGCGCCTAGGCAAAACAACCTGAGGGAGGTAGGAGTAGAAGTGGCACATTTTTAGAGGTCATTTCGCGCCACATGACCACACCGTGCTCCGTGGCCATGCTGAGAGTGCGTTTCATCCTCCCCAGGCAAGCGGCTTATTAGTAAACTGTAGAAGTCATGCTGCTGCGCAGATCCTTCGTGGTGGCGAGACGCCAATACACACGTCGCTGGAGTCGGTGGAGTCAGTGTAGGAGTCGTGATTTGGCTTAGGAGGAGCCCTCCACAGAGAGGCGGGCAACACTAAGAGCTACCATCCGCGAGGCCAAAATCGGGCCAACCGCGACACCGAGATGCTGGCGACTCTGGATAGGGATCCGATCCGTACTGATGATACATGGCAGTGAGTTTGAAACTGCGAACTTGGATCCCGCCCGTTACCCAGAGTATCCGGCCATCCAACGTGACATCGGTGGACACGGCACTGGACCGAAACGAAGGCGTGGCGCCTCGAATGGCTCCTGCAACTGTGGTGGGAGACTGAATTGCCTGAGTCATCGTAGCGAAGATTCCGACTTTGGGCCCGGAGGTCGCTCTACATAATCCCGAAGTCCTGGTGCTTTCATGGGCCTCGGATAGCACCCTCCGTCCGACCCGAACAAGCGGTGGGTGGGTTGTCTATCAACGTCGAGCTACGTTGAAAGACTCGTCGTGAGAGTCGTACGTCTCGTGGTCGGTAGAGCGAGTTTTACTGGCGGTACAGGTGGGGCCCGATCATTTGCTGCGTACCATGATAGATGAGAGGCATCCTCACCTGTTAAGCTTAATTAACCTAACTAAATGGTATCATTCTATAAAAAAAAATCTATTCATTAATCCGTCTGCATAAAACATAACAAAGCATTGTGGAATCTTAATGGAGGTATTATTTGGATTTGTCCTTTCATCATCATCATCATCATCATGATCAACCCATTACCGGCTCACTACAGAGCACGGGTCTCCTCTCAAGGGTTTGGCCATAGTCCACTACGCTCGCCATGTGCAGATTGGCAGACTTCACACGCCTCACTCTCAGGCGTGCAGGTTTCCTCATGATGTTTTCCTTCACCGTTGAAGCAAATGATATTTTAATTTATAAAAACATAACTCCGAAAAGTTAGAGGTGCGTGCTTTGATTCGAACCGCCGATCTCTAATTAGGAGGCTGACGCCCTAACCACCAGGCTATCACCGCTTCATATTTTTTTTCGCCTTTATCGTCATAATATTATTATTAAAAATAATTAGAACATTTGGTACAGAATAACTTTTAAGTAGTTGAAGAAACGTCATCAACATCAACAATTTTCTTTTAGAAAAGTTTCGGCCTGAAAGTTAATTGTGTTAATTAGGTTTTCAGGAAGACATCCATTTTTCCCTAAAAATCTTTTATTAGCCTTTACAAATATCAAATTTTAACGGAAGCGTCCAAAAATGTTGCGTCATTAAAATATTTTATAAAAAAGGCTTACATACAAAATCGTTTTAAAGTAAAAAAAAAACTAATTTAACTAGGTAGGATAAGAGTTGAAAAGTATCTATTTTTTTAAATAAATTTTTTCATAAACAACAACGTATAAAATTATTTTTCAATTATAAAAGTAATGTTAATAACCGAATAGACTAAAAAAATGTTATTGTAATGGTCTAATTTGTTATAATGTTACCTTATTAAAGATGTTTTTTTGAAACATTTGGTGTCTACATAATACAACAAAACTTAACAATATTTTAAACATTATAATAAATTATAGTTTATCGTCTTCTATCTATTATTACTATCTATATATTAATTAATTCTATATATTATACTATCTATTAGATATATATCTATAATCTAGTTATAAATTAATATAAAATACTGTCACGTTGTATTTTTGTTTGACGTAATAACTTTTAAAAAATAAGAAGAAACGGAACGCATATATGCTTTTGACATATGACGTTTGATCGTTTACACTTAAGTTTACCAATGTTTCGCAAAGTTAGGAAACTGTTGTTTCGGTTTTTTTATACGTGAATGAGTAATTTTTATGAAAATGTCTCCACCCGCAGAGTTGAGTTTTGACGAAATACTAAAGTTTATGTTAGCCCATAACGGTAAAGTGACAAATCATGAGTTAGTAAAACATTTCAAAGTGTTTTTAATGAATCCGGACATGAGAGGTCAGTATGAACTTTCTGCTAAATTGCTGCTTTAAGATAATATCCTGTGTAGGTTATGTAACATTTTCATACTTTCTACCTAATACAGAGTACATAATCAAGGTCTCTATTTGTATATTTTGTAATTTAATAAAGTGTGGTAAATAGATATTCAAATGTTCAAACTTTGAGACCCATAACACTAGTCATAAACCTGAAAGTGTTCTTGTATAACGTTTATTTTTGGTTTGGAAATACTATTAAATATTTACTTAATATTCATTCAGTTGGACTTGCTTTCTCACACTAAAAAAGTCTGAGAGAATAAAAATATTGTCATTCAGTTACTTCAGACAAATCAAACTAGAGAGAAAACATCTTAACACTGAAACTGATTACAGATGAGGCGCGTAGTACTTTCAAAAAGCATGTAAATTCACTTGCAATAATAAAAAACCAGAATAATGAGAAGTGGTTGATTTTGAAAAAGAAATACTTAGTGAATAGTGAGAAAGAAAATGATGAACATACAGAGATTAAACACAATGAAGTTCCTACTCAGAACAGTGAGCCCAGCTCAGAAGTTCCAACCCAACCGCCTCAAAGACCACCACCACCTCTGCAGCTCAACCAAGACTTCAACATCCTAAACAATATCATACCAGATCAAAATGTATTAACATCACCTGAAACTCCTATTCTGGAAAACAGTGTAAGCAAAGAGAGTTCAGAATCTGAGGATGTCCCTCCAAAGGTTCACCCTCGTAGGCGGTCGTCTGAAAAAAATGTGCTTGATAAGTCTCTTCCAAGTTATGGTCTGAGTCCACGGTCGTCTATACCAAATAGTACAACTGAGATGAGTGAGTCATCTCTCACAACATCTCGTAGTGAGAGTATGCTGATAGAGAGTGAACAGAAGATCTCTGTGAAGGAACGTAAGCAGATGTTCAATAGGATGGCCTCAGAGAGTGATGTGTTGAAGACACACAAACTCAGCTTTAACTCTTCGGTAAGTACTTATTGCATCTTATAGTTCATTTGAATTATAGACACAATTGTGTTGCCTTATCTGTATTTAGAGTTTAAGTTAAATGAACAAGTGGTTTGTTAAGTAAAACTAGATGTTGCAATAGTTAAATGTATCTTTTGGATTTAAAAATCATGTGAGAACTGTTTTATTTCCCAGTATAGAAAGTGTCTCAATAGAATGCAAGCTACATCTATGTTAAATTTTGGCAAGATTGGTTAAGTTCTGAAGGCTTGTGGCTCCTTTTATATCATGCGGTACTGCAACATGGGTGCTTTCCCTGGTTAAAATGTCCTCTCCCTCCCCCAAAAGTGCCTTTGTCTATCTCTAAGATGTGTATGAGCTAAAATAGGTAACAACAAAATAAACAGGCACACTTTTGTATTTATTATAGAATTTTCACCTGAGTTAACTAAGTGTGAACCTCTTATCCCTACACACAGTATTTAATCTCCAAATAAAATGCTGTAAAGTGCAAAGATAGTAGAAATGAATTTTGAATTATTTTTGTCCTGACGAACATCATTATAACACCCTCATGTAATTTAATGAGGTACTAATATATTTCTGCTGTTGTTTTAAAAAGTCCAGTTATTTAGTACATAGTATTTATGGACATACCATTTAGTGCTGTCAGAAAAGTCTACCCATCATCCTTTATCTATAATCTATAAATATAATAAATGTGATAGTGTGAATATTTGTTACGCAATGAAAAAAAAAAGACGGCTGAACAGATTCGGATGAAATTTAGCATGCATCCTGATTCCTTAAGTAGTTCCTGAGGGAAAACTGCAAATTGTTTATGAGTTAAGCCATGGGCGGGCCGCTTTGAATATTGGTATGCATGTCACCTATGCTATGGAAAAGGACATGTTTTATCTATACCAATCTTTCAAATGGTCCCATGGGAAGATAATTAATTATTATTATAATATTAATGATATCAAATATAGTCTATGTTACTCAGGGATGAAATATTATTTACTATATAATATATATATGTATATGTAATAGTTTCGTCTTGTTGGTATTGTTTTCTATCACAAACATGATGTCATATAATCCTTAGAGGCTTGCCAACCTGTAATGTAGCAATTTGGTAGGCCTTTATTTAAAATCCTCTCTCTTAATAAAGGAACAGCAATATGAAGTTATTATAACAATGATGATGTTGATATTATTTGTATGTTTATGCATGGCTGTGAAGTGTTTACTTGAGGTGAAAGATTATATTGCAAACCAAGTAGGCAACCAATATCAAGATTTTTTAACTGATTGTTTATTTTTATCTTTGGTTCGATTTTCGATCTATCATGCATCCTAACAAAATCTAAAAGATAGTTACGCTTGACCATTGAAATATGAACCTAAATTATTACTAAAGTAGGTTAAAATCCGTTTGACGACTTCATGGATTCGCTGTTTAATAAATTTATATTCTACTTTTTAAGCAGTATGGGTAGAATTTCAAATATTACTGACATATATATGATGTTACTTGTTGTAATGTTTATTTAGTGTTATTTGTTATAATAATATGCTTAAACACTTAAAGAATTCGTTACGCGCTTAAACATTGAAATATGAACCTAAAATGTCACAGAACAAGGTTCAAATTAGTTTGACGATTTCAAGGGTTTGCTGTTATATAAATTTATATAATATTTTTAAGGTAGCATGGGTTGAATTTCAAATATTACTGATATATATGATGTTATTTGTTATGATATAATTATGATTAAACACTTAAAAGTTAGTTAGCACTTGACCATTTAAATATGACTGTTGCGGAACTAGGTTCAAATTCGTTTGACGATTTCATGGATTCACTGTTTTTCGGTACATACATTTATATTCTATTTTCTAACTATTATTGATAGAAAATATAGTCTATTTTACTTCTGTAATTCAAATGACTAATCTTATGTGTGTTATCAAAAGTTTTAATTTGCAAAGTTTGTCTAGCACCAGCTTGTAAAGGTTGGATTGTAAACGTGAAGACAAAGCCCGAGTTCATATATAGTGCTGATACAAAGAATGTTCGTAGATGAAACATTTCTAAAGTGGGAACGTTTTGTGGCGCGATAGCAGTTTTTAGGGAAATAGTTTGGTGCCATCAATCTTCACGAACTCGGAAGAGACGGCGGATCAGTGCTTTTTTTTTTCGTTTGGACCACCAAAAAACGTACCGATTTAAATTTCGTGTTATAGTTTGTTACGAAAATCCATGGCGCTCGCATTAGTGTTTTTTCAGGGAAAAATTGTATTTCCTTAATGTATTCTTGGTCATTTTGTTACACGCTGTCGAATTCCACAATAGTAACTTCGGCAACAACGCTGTTTTGACCAGATCGTTCAAATCGTTTGTCTTGTTTCAACTTACCGTGACGCTTTGTGCCGCCGTAGTATAAAGAGAAGCGATGATAGCCTAGTGGTTAGGGCGTCAGACTCCTAAACAGAGGTTGGCGGTTCGAATCCGGGCACGCAGCTCTAACTTTTCTGTTTTATGTGCGTTTAAAAAAAAAAATATATCACTAGCTTCAACGGTGAAGGAAAACATCGTGAGGAAACCTGCACGTCTGAGAGTTATTTATCTGCCAATCCGCACATGGCCAGCGTGGTGGACTATGGCCAAACCCTTCTCACATTGAAAGGAGACCCGTGCTCTGTTGTGAACCGAGAAAGGGTTGATCATGAGTATAAAGTTGAAGGTCGTGGGTTCGATCGAGGCTCGAGTCTTGACTAGTTAGACTAGCAGATTGCGATGATGCCCACTAGGAGGATGGGTTCAGCCGGCAAGCATCGGTGACTCCTCCGATCTTAGTGATGCTGCATGTTCATGGGCGAGGGTAATGTCGTAACATAAGTTCCGTAACGAGTGATATTAAAAAAATACTTAAGGCGTATATAGAACTACCAGCGGTTCAACTCCTACCGTCTACCGTATACCAAATAGTTTGTCAATCTTTTTAATGTCGCTGTTGATTCATCACATCATCATGTGCATGAGCTGTGGTTAGGACGTCAGCCTCCTAATCAGAGATCGGGTTTTCGAACCCGGGCACGCACCTTTAACTTTCGGAGTTATGTGCGTTTTTAAGCAATTAAAATATCACTTGCTTCTACGGTGAAGGACAACATCGTGAGGAAATCTGCATGCCTGAGAGTTGTCCATAATGTTCTTGTGTGTAATGTTCTTGCGTGTGAAATCTGCCAATCCGCACATGGCCAGCGTGGTGGACTATGGCCAAACCATTCAATCCGACACCCCAACCCTCTCGTAGTTGCGTCTTCTTTTTACTCTCCCGACCTAAGCGCTCCTCTCCGAAAGAGGAGACCTAAACATATCTTTCATGACCCTGACGATCAGATGACTACTGACAACATACTCGTACCACCTACCACACAATCATACGCTACACACCGTCTTCGCCGGCGAAGACGAGGTCCCCGCTATCTTACGTCATCCGGACGTGGGCTACATCCACGGCCTCGGAGACGTACGGACCACTCACCGTCCGACCCCCCCGTTATCCCAAACGTCGCCTAAGCCGAGGTTCGGCCTCAAAGGAGGCGCCCTTAGGCAGGCGTTCCCATAGTTTCTTCGAGCCCTAGGGCTCAAAATTTCTTCTGGCAGAGCTTCTTTCCAAAGCTCGCCAAACAGCCCGGTTACGCTGTGGCAACCAATAGGGTTTGTAGAGCTAATAGACAGTCCGAAAAAAAAAAAAAGACGGGTTGCACTCCGGGAGTGCCGGCAGAAGTGAAAACTTGATTATTAACGTTGAGCATGTTTGATATTTTGGAATGGTTAGGGAATAATTTTGCACCAATTGCTTTATCAGTATAAAAGTACTATCATTTATGTGGTAGAATACAATATTCATTTATTGCGCTATCGTACACAAACATGACAATTTATATTACATTAAAAATTTAACACTTTAAAACTATTACAATTATTTTACATTAAAAAGTTTATCTCTCCGAAAAATCAACTTTCATCCATAATTTCAACGACTTTTTCATAACGCGAATGTTCGTGTAACATACACGAACATTCGCGCAAGCGCCCTGCGCTGCCTAAACGAAACAGTAGGCCCAGGCATACATTTTCGCCGCGCCGTAGAGAGGGGATAGCTGTCTACTCTCCATCCGTCTTACGCTTTTTCGATCAGGTCACGTGTCCTGACGCGAGTTTAAGATTTTATACCCATTACAGAAAAAGTGCTCAACGCCGCTAAAGAAGTTTTCACTTCAAAAATGCTCTGTAGTGAGCCGAGAATGGGTTGATCATGATGATCATGATAAAGTGCTCTGTGCGTGAGGTACTCTGGAGGAAAAGATCACTCCGAAGCCCGACTACATTGACAACGCACCTACTTAAGTATAAAATTTCTCAAGCCAAGATGTTTTTGAAAAAGCCACTAATCGGCGTTTTAATTAGGCAGCTTGTTACTTATATTGTAGGCTATTTACTTACTTAATTATTGCTTTGAGTGAGTGGTAATTATAAAAAAATTGGGGACCACGAAGTTTGGAGGGTCCCGGGCACCTGCCGACGTGTACAGTCGCCACAAGAAGTAGCTGCTTAAGTAGCCTTTGATAACGTTTCATTCTAGTTTACTCGTAGTGGCCGTCTTGAATAGCGATGTATATTTTTTTGAGCGAAATAGAGTGTATTTTCGTCTCGTAGACTGGTTTCGTTACACGAAAGAGCAAGAAATAGACGTAGATTGAAAGAGCACGTGACATTAGGACGCACTTGTTACTACCTTATTGTAAGCTTCAAACGGCTGTGATAACTAATTTAACGAACAAGATTCACTTCTATCTAATTATGAAATAATGTCTGTCGTACATAAGAGTCGTTAGGCTATGCATTTCAAGAAAGTTCGAAATAAAAATTAAAAAATATCATTTGAACTTTCCTTAATAGCATCGACGTACAGGATTAAACTTTCTCGACCTCCTAACGCGTACAATGATTGATGCGCTGTGCTAAAAATAAAATTAACAGTATCTAAGTATTTCTTACTTGGTAACTTTTTCTCAATTTTTCACCGGATGTCAGTGGTCATGACAAAAGTTACGTAATGTCTTTGGAAACATATTTTGACGCTGAGTGTACCCATAACTCGGTAACAAAGTGATAAGTGAGTGTGTATTGCGATCGCGATATACATTGTTAGTTTAGTGTGATTCCTCGTCGTTTCGTTTAACTCTACAACTATTGTAACAGTTAGCGGAAATGCCTGCGATTTCTATCTATCATTCAACGACCTTCAAATCCTGTTGGTTCATGTTTAGTTCGTTATAGCTTATAACTGTTTGTAATCATGTATAATAGTGGTAGAAGGATTTTCTACACCAGTTCTACGTCCAAGATTTCTAGTGAGATCTTTACACTCAAGAGACGACGGAATCTTGACTTGCGTCGTTTATTATTTTATGATTGACTTCGATTTTAATTACTTAAATAACTCGCAACGCGGACGCCTTCAAAAGGTCTTTTGGCAATTGTACTCAGGAGGTTAGCTTATTGTTGTAGCCCGCAGGAAACCGGGTCTGTAGTTGGCCAGCAATTAGACTAATACCAGAACGACTGAAGGAAACAGGATTGAACTCAGTATTACAGATTGACAAAATTGTTTAACCATAGTTTGAATCCTGAACAAATTTGGTGATATTATTTCAAATCAATAGATTTGCAAATATTCAGAACTGTATAAGCTATTGTTGATAATGTCTTCATGAATATCTCTTTTCGTTAAACAACATCGATTAGCATTTTTATTTTTCAGTTTTTTTAAAGTCTGTAAGTAATCGTATTATAATTCGGTGTTATTATTATAATGTGGGCTGGCTCGTAAGTGCCTCACATTTAGCCGAGGCAATTAGGTTTATTTTATCGAAGTCATATTACATTTTTTTCTCTTTTACGGGTCGCCGTATAATCTATAATCACCTACCGGGATGGTGGCGTCATTATAAACTACATCATAATACGCCGATGACACTTTTGTATCGCTATTGCAGCAGGTACTTAAAATATAAACTCCCTCTTATATAACTACACGCGGTCTATAAATTAAACTGCCTCATTTGAAATGTTAAACACTAGCAGATGTCCGCAACGATTTATATTGAATAGACAAAAAGTAAGTAGCTTAAATATTTACAAAACTGACAAAAGAGTGAAACATATTAACAAAAATCCAGTAGCATTGGCTAAGTGGATTTGTAGTTTAATGACAGAATTATCTGTTGAACGTCCAACGCCATCGCGAGATAAGGTACATCGCTGGCGTGGTATTAGTGGGAATCATTTGGGCATCGGAGAAATTGGCGGAAGGCTTGTTCTGTGTTCATCATCATCATCATGATTAACCCATTACCGGCTCACTACAGAGCACGGGTCTACTCTCAATATGAGAAGGGTTTGGTAATAGTCCACCACGCTGGCCCTGTGCGGATTGGCAGACTTCACACGCCTTTGAGAACATTCTGGAGAACTCTCAGGCGTGCAGGTTCGATGTTTTCCTTCACCGTTGAAGCAAGTGATATTTTAATTTTTTTAAAACGCACATAACTCTGTAAAGTTAGGGGTGCGTGCCCGGATTCGAACCGCCAACCTCTGATTAGGAGGCTGACGCCCTAACCACTAGGCTATCACCGCTGTAGCTATTGTTGTTCTGTGTTACAAAGCTGTAAATCCTGTATTGAGGTAACTGTCAATTATTAAAATATGGTTACCCTGCCTATTATGTGAATATAATACCATCGCTATAAAAAGGCATTGGACGCGCTGTGGCCAGCGACGCATCGACACCTGGCTCGGTTAATTGAATTGTAAAACCTTGGTCGTGCCCGTTTGGCGGTCGTGTGACGTGTGACGTCAACTTGATTATTATCGATTGTGTATAGGGACTTAGACTCCGAACTCATGTATAATTGTTTGTTTGTACGTGTTTTTGTTGGTACTATTAAAAATCGAAACATGTTGAAAGGAGGATGGCGAATTTGGCCCCAGCAAATTTACAAACCAATATAGTAATACTATGTGTAATCACCATATTTTTTAAAATTCAGTGTCAAATATAAAATGATTTACGTCGCAATTGTCTAAATTGTAGCGTCGGCAGTGGTTGGCCTAGACTAGGCCTAGACTGGGCCTACTTTAGTTCAGTTATAGCATTCAATTTATAACAGACCATTTGTTTTTAAATTTTGGCTCTCTTCTGTCACTAATATATTCATACCAGTAGGATTATCAAGGTATAACTTGTCTATACTGATGAAAAACAATGTTTGATAATTGGTATAATTGGTTAGGTTGTCATGAAACTCGGGTAGGGTGTTAGAGAGCCTTCCGCGAGTGATTTTCAAAGGCTTGAGTAGCCATGTTGCATTTAATAAAAATTTACAAAATGCATATGAGTTGTGGCTAATTCATGTCTTCAAATTAATTAACTATCCCGATCATAATAAAAACATATTTTCTTCACCTTAAGTGATAACCATAATTACCCAACCATACACATCAGCGGCACCGGAGTAACCCCAGTAACAAACGACGCGTGGTTGGCTGAATCCATCTTCCTAACGATACACATCAGCGGTATCTGAGTAACAACCGACGCTTGGTTGGCTGAATCCAGCTTCGTAACCATACACATCAGTGGCACCGGGTAACCAGTAACCACCGACGCGTGGTTGGCTGAATCCAGCTTCCGAACCATACACATCAGCGGCACCGGAGTAACCAGTAACCACCGACGCGTGTGGTTAGCTGAATCCGTCTTCCTAATCGGTGGAAACATACCGAAACGCTATATAGCGTGGCGATACGTCCACCGACGGCACGGTATCTAGCCGCGGCCGAAGCCGTAGACTAGACACAGGCCGGGAAGCGAACCCAGCTGAGTCCCTACGTTTATAGTTTGTTTTTTGGTGAAACACGTGAGAACTCACAAAGTAAACGATATACCGACTTTGTGAGTTCTCACGTTAACCATCAATGTAGCCGCGCCGACTTATACTTTTGCGGAGAGAACTTCTCTAGCGCGATTCAAAAACCTACTGGCGCCATCTGTCGAGCACTGAGGCAAACTGTGAAACGTTCGGGACTAAATTCGCAGCCACCAGTCTCGCGCGGCGCTACTGTTCCCGACAGTATTACGGGCAGTAATTGTTATGTTAGTTAAATGTACAATTTTAAATAAAGGGTTTATTCAGTTTTATCACAGTATTCAACGGTTTATCACAGATTTTTAACATATTACACCTTAAAATTCACTATCTAACCGTTAAACAGATTTCAACAGGGAAAAAACCCTGTGATACACAACATGTTTGAATATTACGGAGGAGATTAAATATTTAAAATAGTATGATTAAGGGTACCAGACTGCCAAAATGCGAAATAATACACATTGGGTGTGTGTCGGAACGAAATGGGAAACAAGCACGCCCGTTGCAAATTTTTTTTATCAACTATTAAAAAACTTTGTAGTTATTCATTCGCAACTAATAAAAAAACATGAGACCTTTTGTATAAGCACGCTTTGTCCGCCAACTCTGTGTTTGTATTACTCTCCCCTCTAACAAATAATAGTAAGAATGTTTTTTGTTTACCTAATCCGACTTATTATTGTATTACCTTCTATTTACTACAGTTCCAATTGACTGATGAGGAAGTTAAGTTATCCGTCTTAAAATGTCTTCATCAGACCCATATTAAACTGTCAGACCCTTGGTACAAGTATATACTCGTATGTCTAAAAGTGTATATTAGGTGATCTGTTAGGTAATCAATTTTTTTTTATTACATTATGTAACTTAATAAACCAATGCATATACGTCTGTAGCAAGTCGATTGTTCAAACTAATTGATAGATAGATACACCGAACCAGACTACAGCCCGGAATCGAACCCAGGATCTACTTCCCCACTTCATAATTCCGCAGCGCGAGCACTGCACCACGATGGTCTTCGAAGTTTAATTACTAAATATGTTACGATTATAATTTTTTTTTTATACAGCACAAGTTAGGCCTTGAAAGCATCACACCTGATGGTAAGTGATGATGCTGTCTAAGATGGTAGCGGGCTAATCCTTTAGGGGTATGGGTAAACCCATACTCCTAATTGGTTATCTAATTGATTAATTAGTAATTAATTCAATCTTGCGTGGCTAGTTTGGTAGTAACCGATTACTCACTGTTTTCTTGAAGCGAATTAACTAAGTGTGATTTAAGTTTGAGCACGAACAGAGCACACTGCAGAGCGGTGATAGCCCAGTGGTTAGGGCGTCAGCTTTCTAATTAGAGGTCGGCGGTTCGAATCCTGGCACGCACCTCTAACTTTTCGGAGTTATGTGCGTTTTTAAGCAATTAAAATATCACTTGCTTCAACGGTGAAGGAAATCATCGTGAGGAAACCTGCACGCCTGAGAGTTCTCCATAATGTTCTCAAAGGCGTGTGAAGTTCGCCAATCCGCACATGGCCAGCGTGGTGGACTATGGCCAAACCCTTCTCATATTGAGAGGAGACCCGTGCTCTGTAGTGAGCCGGTAATGGGTTGAACATGATGATGATGATGAGAGCACACTGCAGAGACCTCAGCATCAATGTCAAGGGCTAACTCTCATCTATCAATTGATGAGCATCTAATTGAAGCTATAATGGAAGTTCAACAAATCAATCAAAGCGTTAGGTGTGCGGAGATGGCACTCGCGCACACTTCAACTATCGGTATCAATTTTAATCATTCTTTCAACATTAGAGCTCCTACATCTTTTGTCCATAATACCTGACATGAGCTATGTTAGACTACATTTATATCAATAACTAGCTAACCCAGCGAACGTTGTTTTGTCATATAAATTATTTCTAGTGTAGGAAAAAAATAACTAACTTATTCTAATTGTGTAAGGATTTGGTATATGGGTGAAAGAGGCATGGAGCGCTGTGAACGATGAGGGTATATAAAAATAACGTAAATATTGTTTTCGTTCAAAAATGTTAGCTTTCAAATTCAAAATTCAAATTCAAAATAATCTTTATACAAATAGTCCTTTAAAAGGCACTTTTGACGCGTCAATAATTTACATAGTAGTTATTTCATGGTGATAACTATATTCGTAAACTTAAAACTAAAGCTATGAGGGTTCCAAACGCGCCCCGGTCTAAGAAGAAGCTCACAACAAACTTAGCCGGGGTAGAACTCTTCTACAAACTTAGACGAGGTTAGGGAAATTTTAATCGAATTAGAATGAAAAACATTCACCAAAAGAGCGATTAATGATCAGATATTGAGCGTGATGAAAAATTATTATATTACTATATAGATAAAATTACTATTAAATAATAGGGGTTGGCGATAGAAAGGTAAAAAATTAGGGTGCTTTGTATTTTTAATGCCACAATATATAAAATATATAAAAACAAAAATTGTCCAAAAATTAAAAATAAATTTTAGGGGTAGACAATTCTTATCACTTAGGGGTTTGAAACATAGATAGCCGATTCTCAGTCTTACCGAATATGCATAAAACATTTCATAAGAATCGGTCGAACCGCTTCGGAGGAGTATGGGAACGAACATTGTGACACGAGAATTTTATATATTAGAGTTAATATAAGGCTTCAGACTAACTGACTAGTATTTGTATAGCAAGCTAGAAGAAAGGTTACCGATGATTTAACCGCTGCTTAATTGTCCATCATACGTGAAGCAAGTTACATTTGAATTGCTTAGAAACGCACATGAAGCGGTGATAGCTTAGTGGTTAGGGCGTCAGCCTCCTAATAAGAGGTTGGCGGTTCGAATCCGGGCACGCACCTCTAACTTTTCAGAGTTATTTGCGTTAAAAAAAATTAAAATATCACTTGCTTCAACGGTGAAGGAAAACATCGTGAGGAAACCTGCTCGCCTGAGAGTTCTCCATAATGTTCTCAAAGGCGTGTGAAGTCTGCCAATCCGCACGTGGCCAGCGTGGTGGACTACGGCCAAACCCTTCTCATATTGAGAGGAGACCCGTTCTCTGTAGTGAGCCGGCTATGTGTCGATCATGATGCACATAACTCTGAAATGTTAGAGGTGCGTGCCCGGGTTCGAACCCCCAACCTGATTAGGAGGCCGTAGTCCTAACCACTAGGCTATCATAGCTTCTACCTACTACCTACTACCTAACTACGGTATTACATACATACAAGCTGTATTTGCAAATGTTATGAGTGTTCATTTTATTTATAAGACTTTAAAAGTTAATGCGAGCGAAGTCGCGAGTAAAAGCTAGTATTTATATATTTCCAAGTCCAAGGTACATATTTAATCAATCTAGGTAATCGTGATAATTTGCATTAAAAATGGCGTGATGAGCTGGATCATTTTTATCCGGCATCAGCTAATCATTAAAAGTGAATTGAGCCGACCGCGCCGAGATGCGAAGACGCTCCCAGATGCAGCGGCAGTACCAGGGGACAATGCGGCGTCGCCGCGCGGGATCCTGTCGCATAAATCAAACCCGAAATAGAGTGGACGCGCGCTTCCGCTCCTCAATCGGGAGATACTTCTTAAAATTAATCCTAAAAAGACTTTATGAAAGTGCACGCTCCTAGTTACGAGTGGCTATAAACGGATAATTTTTAGTTCGGGAGCTGGCGGCAGTTAGCCCTCCGTCGGCAATGAGAGATTTACGTACGCTGCCGTCAAAGTGACGTTAGTTTACATGGAAATTTATACAAGTGCTTCCAAAGACTGAAGTGAGCATGTTATTAGTTTATTTGAAGACAAAAAACACCTATAATCACTATGGCAATAATGTCCCCGTCTATAATTCCGAGATTTATAAAATTCTTTGAATGGCCAAGTAATTAGGTACTAATTAATATTAAACATTTTAGACTTAGTATGGATTAAATTAAACTTTCACACTAATGTCATAAATGTGTTAATTAGTATGTTTGTTCTTACGTTTGCTCTAATTGATGCAACTATCATGAGAAAAGTTGGCGAATATTAAGAGCATGCATTTTAGAGTACGTCCAAGTGTTCGATCGACGTCCGTCCCGAACGGATGTCTCGTTACGCGCTCCGACCAGTCAGTTCGCACAGTGTGTGTTGTGTTCAGTGTCAGTGTCAGTGTCTCCGTTGTGTTAGTGCAGTGTAGTTCTAGGGTCTAGGATTCCAGTACACTAGCATTAATTAGCTTAGCGACACACCCTCGCCACCTACAGGCGAGGCTCCATTAGGGCCACACCTTAGGTACTCACCTCCCTGCCTCGGCAGGGAGGCACTGTTTTAGACCCGCGGCCACTATGGCCGCCACCGCACCACCCCACGTGGACATGCAGGCCCTCTTAAAGGACCTACTTAGCAACCAGCCGGACTACCTGAAAAGGTTTATGACGGCCGGCGCCCCCGCCCCCGCTACCCGGGACACCCATCTGGTGTTCTCGGAAAACCCCCTCCCCTCCGACCCCTCCGGGCTACCTGCCACGGAGATCGAGCCGGCGCCGCGCACCGTAGCGCCTCGCGCCCCGGCTTCACCCGCTTCCTCCGACATGGAGGCCGAGGACGACGTGGGCTTCACGCCCGTCGCCTCAAAAAGCCAAAAGCGCAAGCTTAAGGCTAAAACCACCTCCAACCCCGCAAAGAGGATCATAGCCTCTACGGCCCCCGCGGCCACTGCTGCCCCCGCCCCGTCTTCTCAGACGCGCGTCGAGGACAATGAGGGGTCGGAAGACTCCCCTATGTCCGAGGAGCGCAAAGAGAAGGTGCCCCCCCTATTTATTAGGGAAAAATCTGCTTGGGAACGCATGATTCCCCTTATTGACACTGCTAACATTAAGTTCAGCAACGCCCGCTCTACCAACATTGGCATCAAAGTCCAATGTCCGACCTCGACGGACCACCGGCATCTTACCGCCCTGCTCCGCCAAGAGAATGTAGGATACCACTCCTACACTCTTGAGGAAGAGCGCACCCTGAGAGTAGTCATTCGTGGACTCCCAGTAGAGCTCACAACTGAGCGAATTAAGGAGGACCTTCTGTCCCAGGATCTCCCCGTGAAGGAAGTACATCGTATGTACAATTCACGGTCTAAAACCCCGTTCGAGCTTTGTCTCGTAATTCTAGACCTTTGCCCTCAAGGCAAATCTATATTTAGGATCCGTTCGGTGTGCCGCCTAACCGGCTTGCGCATTGAGACGCCCCGCAACCGTGGCGCGATCGGCCAATGCCATCGCTGCCAACTATACGGCCATTGCGCCCGTAATTGCCACGCCCGCCCAAGGTGCGTGAAGTGCCTAGGCGACCACGGCACCGCTGACTGTCAGCGCAAGGACAAGTCGGTTGGACAACCGAGTTGCGTCCTCTGCCAGACTGAGGGGCATCCCGCAAATTATCGCGGTTGTCCTAAGGCCCCGCGCAAACAAAGACGCGGTGGCAAACAAGCCGCTCGCAAACAGGCGAAAACCAAGCCTGTCCAAGAAAAGTTTGTACCCGCGCCGGCTCCGGCCGTTAATGCGTGGTTCAAACCAGCCCAGCCTAAGCCGGCAGCCCCTAAGGCCTCCCCGCCGGTGGTGGCCTCACCCGCCCCTAAAGCGCCCACCAGTTCGACCCCTGCGTCAGGCAATAAGTCACTGAATTCAATTATCAGTGTCATTGACACGTTTGGTGAAGTTGAGTTCACTCTCTGCATGAAGAAGCTCAACGACCCCAACTACTGCAGACTTACTGCATGCTCCGAGCACGCCGATCTTATATTGGCGATCCGCAAACTAAACCATAATGGGTAGTACACCAATTACATGTAGAAACAAACCCCGATCCCTCAGAATCGCGTTTTTCAACGCAAACGGCCTTATCCAACAGATCGACGAAATACGAGAATTTGCCTGTGCACACCAATTAGATATCTTTCTAGTGCAAGAGACCTTCCTTAAACCTAGTAACGATACGCCTAAAATTGCGAACTACAATGTAATACGTAATGATAGAGAACACGCCCCAAAGGGAGGCACATTAATTTATTTCAGGAGGTCTCTTCACTGTATACCTCTCGACCCTCCCGACTTAAATAACATGGAAGCATCCATTTGTCAAGTTAGCATGACCGGCCATCCGTCGGTCATCCTAGCATCAGTATACCTCTCTCCCATTAGAGACTTCATAGAGAGCGACTTTCGTGCGCTGCTCGCTCTTGGCAACTCCGTCATCTTGGCCGGAGATTTCAACGCCAAACATGAGTGCTGGAATTCCCGAGTTACTAACGGACACGGTCGACAACTTAATCGATTGTATCAAAGTAATGACATAGATTTTGCTATCTTAGCCCCCAACGAACCGACGCGTTACCCGTACAATGAAAACTCATTGGACAGACCTGACATACTGGACATAGCTATTTTTAAGAATATCACACTTCATGTGTTTTCTTTAGAAGTACTACACGAGCTTAGCTCTGACCACCGTCCCGTCCTACTCCAGCTAGGACCCCCGGTAGACACCCCCCCTCCGACCAAAGTAATAGTAGATTGGAAAAACTTAACCGACCGACTTAAAACACTAGACTCTGTGCACCTTAATGAAATCCCCGACACCATAGACTCCGTAGAGGACGCTAAACGTGCAGCGTCTCACTTTACCAGGCACGTTCGTCAGTCAGTCAACGACTGTTCCCGCACAATTTCTAACGACTTCGGTCGTAGGGAATTGCCGGCCAACGTTCGACAAATACTGACGCGTAAGAACAGCCAAGCTAGGGCACATGCCGACTGTCCGTCAGACGACAACCGGAGAAAACTCTGGCAAATCCAAAGAGAGCTCAGGGCTCGCCTTGACTCTCTGAGGGCCCACTACTGGGACAGAAAGCTAGGAGAGCTCACGCCATCCCATACAGCGTACCATGGCCTAGCGAGAGCTCTCAAAGCTGACCACGTTGCAGCCACACCCCCTCTCTTACGACCCAATCTTCCACCCGCTTTCGAAGATCTGGATAAGGCCGAATGCCTCGCTGACTCGTTTGAAGCACAGTGCACCCCGAGCGATAGTTCCATAAATCCCAACTTTGTAGGTATCGTCACCAATAAAATAGACTCACTAGGCCCACTGTCTCCAGACAGCGAGCCCATAGCTCCCACGACTTGCGAAGAGGTTCAGTCGATTATCAATAGGCTGCACTCTAAGAAAGCTCCCGGTCCCGATGTGATCACAAACAGGGCACTTAAATGCATCCCTCCCCAGCTACTGTACCTACTGGTAATGATATATAACGCCCTGCTGGCAGGATGCTCTTTCCCCACAGAGTGGAAAGAGGCTATAGTAATAGGTATTAAAAAACCTGGTAAGCCCGCTAACCTCCCCTCTAGTTACCGCCCTATAAGTCTTCTCAACTCCTTAGCAAAGGTGTACGAGAGGATAATACTCGCCCGACTTAAAGTCGTCATCGAAGCTAAAAAGCTTATCAATGACGAGCAATTTGGCTTTCGATCCAAACATTCTAGCGTCCACCAAGTGCACCGCCTAACGGAGCACGTGGCGCGAGGGCTTTACGATTGGAAACGTGGTCGCCTCACAGGAGCCGTATTCTTCGACGTAGCCAAGGCTTTCGACAAAGTCTGGCACGCCGGTCTCATTTATAAATTGCAATCCCAGGGTATCCCGGATAGGCTTTTATACCTATTAAAAGACTATTTAACCGATCGCACCTTTAGGTTTCGAATAGACGGCACTCTGTCGTCTAGGAGACCCCTAAAGGCCGGCGTACCCCAGGGTTCAGTTCTAGCGCCCTACCTCTATACGCTGTACACGAGCGATATACCCAAGAGCCCTTATGTAGAGCTAGCCCAGTACGCGGACGACACTGCTCTTTACACGACCAGTCGTTCGCTACCGTACATAGTAGCCCGCCTTCAGAAAGCGATCAAGCGCTTAGGCGCTTGGTTCTGCCAATGGAGGATAGAAGCTAACCCGGAAAAGAGCAAAGCGCTTCTTTTTACCGGGTTAAACCGCCCTGACCCCAGATACAAAAAGGACCTTATATTATTTAATCGTGTGATTCCATGGGAACGCACTGTCAAATATCTAGGTGTAACCTTTGATAGTCGCCTGTCCTTTTCGCCGCACATACGTAGAGTCAGTCAGAAAGCCCGTTTTGTTCTTAACAGACTCTACTTCATGATTAATAAACGCAGTAGGCTACCTCTCCGTCACAAAGTGACATTATATAAAACTTGTATCCGCCCAATCATGTCTTACGCGAGCGCCGCTATAGCGCTTCGTCCCACGTATAAAACCTTTCAAACGATTCAGAATCGTTTCATGCGCACGGCAACCGGCTGTCCCTGGTATGTGCGTAACGTAGATCTGCACAGAGACCTAGAACTTGACACTATCGCTCAGCACTTTAAGAAACTCTCGAAAATCTATTTCGAGAAATCAATCCGACACCCCAACCCTCTCGTAGTTGCGGCTTCTTTTTACTCCCCCGACCTAAGCGCTCCTCTCCGAAAGAGGAGACCTAAACATATCCTTCATGACCCTGACGATCAGATGACTACTGACAACACACTCGTACCACCTACCACACAATCATACGCTACACACCGTCTTCGCCGGCGAAGACGAGGTCCCCGCTATCTTACGTCATCCGGACGTGGGCTCCATCCACGGCCTCGGAGACGTACGGACCACTCACCGTCCGACCCCCCCGTTATCCCAAACGTCGCCTAAGCCGAGGTTCGGCCTCAAAGGAGGCGCCCTTAGGCAGTCGTTCCCATAGTTTCTTCGAGCCCTAGGGCTCAAAATTTCTTCTGGCAGAGCTTCTTTCCAAAGCTCGCCAAACAGCCCGGTTACGCTGTGGCAACCAATAGGGTTTGTACAGCTAATAGACAGTCCGAAAAAAAAAAAAAAAAAAAAAAAGAGTACGTCCATCTTCGAAATGCGTGCTGTATGTAATACTGTTGTTTACTTTATTTATTATTTAAAGTCAGTATAATACTCTAATAATATGCAACTTAAAAAAAAATAAAATATCACTTGCTTCAACGGTGAAGGAAAACATCGTGAGGAAACCTGCACGCCTGAAAGTAATGTTCTCAAAGGCGTGTGAAGTCTGCCAATCCGCACATGGCCATAGTGGTGGACTATGGCCAAACCCTTCTCATATTGAGAGGAGACCCGTGCTCTGTAGTGAGCCGGTAACGAGTTGATCATGATGATGATGATGAAACTTAATGCTTTTTATCCACAAACGCCCGGAATTAAATATATCGAAAACAAAAACAAAAAAAAGCAACTGAAACGCGAGCGACGGTTTTTTGGTACCAAAATAAGTGAACAATTAATACGAGAAATATTTTTTAAGCCACATGTTTATCTCATTATTGTTAATAGGTAGGTGCTTTTTCGACGTACAGTCATCTAATTCTCCCTGTGAATTATTACGATAAAGTTTCATAGAGAAAACAGTCGAAACCATCCAACTGTTCAATTTAAATTACGTAAGATAATAATTTCGAATAGCTTAAGCTAAACATCCACACACTCTCTGATTATTAAGACTGAGCTTAAACGTCGGCGTTTCTGATCCGTTTCCGGAGTCTACAACGTGGTACTCTGATCTTGTGATACGTGGCACTCACGTGATGCGAGGGCATTCCGTTGCAACACGTCTTCAGTAAAGCTTAGCGTTGTAACATGCATAAAGCAAGCCTTACCTATGACTCTTAAGTCACGAGTTAAGGATTGCTTTGTACTAAAAAGTTGAAGCGGTGATAGCCTAGTGGTTAGGGCGTCAGCCTCCTAATCAGAGGTCGGCGGTTCGAATCCGGGCACGCACCTATAACTTTTCGGAGTTATGTGCGTTTTAAAAAATTAAAATATCACTTGCTTCAACGGTGAAGGAAAACATCGTGAGGAAACCTGCACGCCTGAGAGTTCTCCATAATGTTCTCAAAGGCGTGTGAAGTCTGCCAATCCGCACATGGCCAGCGTGGTGGACTATGGCCAAACCCTTCTCATATTGAGAGGAGACCCGTGCTCTGTAGTGAGCCGGTAATGGGTTGATCATGATGAAAAAGTTTTTACTGTTGTTTCTAAAACAGTTTAAATGAGACAGTATTATTAAATTAGTGCCATTTCACTGGCAATGACATACCACCAAGAGATTCAGCGTTCCGGTATGATGCCGAGAAGGAACCGACTGGACGTTCAGTCGGCCACACATCGATGATATAGATGTATATACGGCGACGGTAATCACTTGGCACCAGGTGCACCGTCTGCTCATTTGCCCGCGATTTATTCTAAATATGCATTTGTCTGTCTAAGCTTGCTTCATAGATCACGGTCTTTGTTCCAAATAACTAAGATTAGTGTAAGAAAACGTCAGCAGAGTTAGCGAACATCAGAGCGTGTGTGAGAGTGAATGCAAGTATCAAAAGATAACCTCAACTCGAACGGAGGTCATTGCAACTGCATATATGAATCACAAAATTGTTTCCATCTGCGTTATAAACTTGGAAGCCATCGATCAGGTTATGAAGAATGTTCCCTCCTTCAGGGGTTTTTTTTACCGTGGGTAAATCCTCATGGATACCTCTGCGCCACGGGGAGGCACAGAGGTTATGTCAGACTCCTACTGACTAAAACCCCCACGTGTTCCTACTCATCGCTGTAAGGTGGAGTCACGGGAAAACTTTCGCATACCACCGCAACTCCACCAGTACTTCAGGGGATGCCCTCGGTCTGGTCCAACACTTAAAACACAACCCTCTCGTAGTTTCGGCTTCTTTTTACTCCCCCGACCTAAACGCTCCTCTCCGAATGAGGAGACCTAAACATATCCTTCATGACCCTGACGATCAGATGACTACTGACAACATACTCGTACCACCTTCCAGTCAAACATACGCTACAAACCGTCTTCGCCGGCGAAGACGAGGTCCCCGTTATCTTCGTCATCAGGAAATCGTGGGCTCCATTCACGGCCTCAAAGACGTACGTACCACTCACCGTCCGATCCCCCGTTATCCCAAACGTCGCCTTAGCCGAGGTTTGGCCTCACAGGAGACGCCTTTAGGCAGACGTTCCATTAGTTTCTTTGAGCCCTAGGGCTCAAAATTTCTTCTAGCAGAGAGCTTCTTTCCGAAGCTCGCTAAGCAGCCCGGTTACGCTGTGGCAACCAATAGCTGTGCGTGCTAACCTTGCACAGCTAATAGACAGTCCGAAAAAAAAATGGAAGCTATTTTCATTTAAATCTGTTTAAAAAAGTTTAGGCGTTAACATGGTACGGATTTTGTCTTTGATATTAGAGCAGTTCAGTGTTTACAATGAAAGTCTATAAACTGAACCGAAAGATTACTGGCATTAGTCAAAGCAGTACTAACTTAATATTTTTACGCGGTTATCGCCGTATTCGACACGTGATATAATATTGTCGTTTTAAAATAATTGTCAAAGATTGTTAAAGAGAAGTTAGTAAGTCAGGTACATAGTCAGGTAGTAATAGAAATTCCAGCACGATTTATATGTGAAGTCAATTTAGAAGCTGTAATAAGGTTTAATTTTAGTACATTGAGATTGCACGTCAGTTTGACAGATGCCCTCAATCTACACAACGTTGATAATTATTTAACGTTGATTCACATTACTCCGTGATATCGTTATGGCGCATGCAGAGTGAACTGAATACAGATTTTGATGGAAAAATTCAATGCATTTGGCGTCGTTTACGTTTTATTCAAATGATAACAATGCTAAGCTCTTATAAATAATATTAAGCCATTCGCATCCAATACGAACTCAACCGATGACTGCTGAAATTTGAAGTCTATGTCATGCGATATAAAGTAAATTTTTCAATAATTTATTACCCACAATTGACAGCTCGCATAAACTGCTCACTGCCCATTCGTTACACATCAAACAACACCTTATTTCGCAACACAAAAAGCATATATGTTATAATTTGAGTTAAGTTTGCGTCGAGTCGACATGGTGCGTGGAGGCTTTTAATGAACTAAACCGACTTTGATGGGATGATATCTTAGATGGTTAAGAGGGTACCATTTCTTTAACTTAAGCACTGAATGTGATTTGCTACATTAAATGGAGTTCAAGGTCATCTTCGAAAAACATATCGACTGGACACCAACTCGACTCAAATTAAAACATGTGACATAAAATTATGTTTGATTTGTGATTCTGTAAAAAACTGAGAACTTATTTTTGCAAAATTTGCTTTATGCCATAGAACATAGAGCTCTTATTTCAATGCTTTAATATCAGCAGATTCGAGGTTTAGGCGATACGCTTTGCGAGGACCATTTTTCGACAGATTCGGTTTTATTTGAAATTGGCTCAAATAATTTCCATTAGACATAGTATTCAAATAGGTCAACAACAACAGTAACAATAGGTTGCTAGTATGCATATTAATATATGCATATTTATATTCTAAGCGCGATTTCGATGGTGCGTCGTGCCGCGTCGTGACATAAGTCCCGACCTAACATGCGAACTGATGGATCTGCTAACGCCACAGATCAGGAAATGATTATTCCACGGTCAATGCAAAGTCCAGTCATGTCGTCTGCGAACACAAGCATTGATGCGATCAGATCTTACGGCAACTTGAAATGAAGTATGTGTACAGAAGTGTCTTGGAGTAAGGCACCAATATAATTCTATATGTTAGGCGATATACGAGTATATATGTCTTGGGGTAAAGCAATGTTAAAATTCGAAATTTTAGGCGGTATCTGTATGTGTCTTGGGGTAAAGCCATGTTAAAATTCGAAATTTTAGGCGGTATCTGTATGTGTCTTGGGGTAAAGCCATGTTAAAATTCGAAATTTTAGGCGGTATCTGTATGTGTCTTGGGGTAAAGCCATGTTAAAATTCGAAATTTTAGGCGGTATCTGTGTGTGCCTTGTAAAGCTATGGTAAAATTTGAAAGGCGATCGAGATTTAGGCTATGTCTATGTGGCGGAGGCGTGCGGTGGTTACTAGTCGTGTCGTGTCGTGTCCTGGCAAGTTTGGTGAGACTGTGGCTACTAGAAATCAGCTAAATCATCCTTTCCCAATTGAGCCGTTTTTAATCGAGTCGATCGTTTGCACCATTGAGCTTTCAATCCGTTTCAGTATTTGCCCGATATCCATCAAGTATCATCAAAGAAATCGGAAAACAGTTCTACACTCTTGTGATGCGGTTGGGTTTATCATTACTATTGGTAACGCCAACTATTGGCTGTGTTTGGATTAATAATTCGACCTATGTCCAGACCTATGACCCTTATTATCCGACTACCCTCCCTTCCTTATCGTGTACTGTCACCAATGTTCGCGGTGCGACGCAAGCGCCGCCTCAAGTCGGCTCGAGACCTCTGCGATCGTACGTACGTGGAGCGGGTCGATCTTCGCTTCCGCCATTTTTCGAAGTGTGGTGTCGTGAGTGCTGCCGTTTACCATCTTATCCCGCGAGGTGTCCGTGTTCCGCGCCAGGATGTGTGCTGGCTGTGAGGGTGATTTGTGCTCGTCGCCGAAGTATAGGTAGCGGACCTGCTAAGGTTAGTGCACGGTTCCCTTGTCCTTCACGCCCCCTTTGCCCGACACGTGGACGCTTACATTCCAAATTATACACGATACAGTCCACTTGTTCTTACCTTTCAAAGGTGGACAGTGGCGGCATTCGCGCCTCCAACTTGAATTGATTTGATGCTCGCGACCTCGCAACGTTTATCATTAGTGATGTCTTGTCTCGTTTTCGTTCTATTTTATATGAATATATTAAAATGTATCCATGGTACAATCTATCTAATTTGGTTCAGTAGTACCGGCGTGAAGGAGTAACAACTTGATTTCATGTTGCTTAGTTTAATAATACTTGTATTTATATAGTTTCATTGTTTTCGCCAACTGTCCACCTTAATATTAAGTTTACGTGGCGGAATCATTGTAAACGTTGAGTTCACTTGTTATCGATATTCATATCAATGTATACATTGGTAAGTTAGTGGCAAATTTAGAATATGAATATTGTAAGTGTTCCTTATCGATAAAAAAATAAAATAAAAATATGCACATTACATACAAACATTAGTTTGATATAACAAAGAGTTTGCTTGTTTGATCCGTCTAATTTATTTTTAAACGTTGAGAATTATAGGCTTTATATTGTCACGCTATGGCCTTTCGTAACAGCGGGTCAAACCCGGTATTATAAAACGCGCATGCATTATCCAAAGTCCTTCTTCTACGATGTACATATGGTATGCTCCAATAAACTCAATAATTCTTAGCTAGCAACAATAGGTGCAATGCACGTTGATGCAATGGCGCCTGGCTGGAACACCGTTACCAGGTGACCTTTAATGTGATGCTGTCACCGTTGGATGTCGTTTATTTGCTGCGCGAGGGCTTCCATGACTTATATGCGTTCATAATTCTCGCGGCGACACTAAACCACTTCATGATGCGACATTAACACAAGAACTTGTCTTATAACGTATTCCATATTTTTTATTGTATCAAATTTAATTATTTTTACAATGAATGCTTTATAACTTTGGGCTCCATTGCTATAGTTCCTGCTAATCAAAATCACAACCTTAATACCAAAGTATTTATTATTGCTTCAAATCACTTTAGAAAGAAGACTGAAATTACCACATCGCAACTACAGATGACAGACTTGTGTGGAATGATATCGAAAAGTACTGCCAAAAAATTATCACTAAAAAACATTATTTCTCGATAATCGAAGCCATTTTCGGCTTCGAAATTCAATACAGATCCGACCGGGATCGATAACAGATCCTCAATATAGTAGTTGAACAGAACGCCAGTAGAGCCCATGTTTTAACATTTTGCTACTTCAAAGTACAGTGCGAGTAGTAGTTACAGATTTAAATTTCTGACCATTTCATTGCTCACCGTTAAAGTCGCCTACTATCGGTAAATATATAAACGATGAAAGGAAATATCGTGAGAAAACCTGGACGCCTGAGTTATCCATAATGTTCTCAGCCGTGAGTGTACCAATACGCAACTGGCCACCGTAAGGCCACAACCCTTCTCATGCTGAGAATAGAATCCTGATCTGACAACGAATCTGGTAGTCTCGTTTTACTGCAGCGTAAAACGCACAGCGTAAGGTTTCGGCTCGGAAGGTTGCCTACACAACGCCATCTACCTTTATATTCCCTGACACCCAATTTTCTTTGCCTCTGGAGGTCGATACAGACCACCGACGACGAGAGGAGTTCTGCATGTAGCAAATGTGTCAAAGAAGCGGTTTCTGGTCGCCTCCGGTCCGGGAGGCCCGGGGACGTGCCTCAGGCGGCATTGATATGTGCGATGCGGGAGATAGCGCGCACGGTCCGCTGCTGGCCAAGTGCGCGTGTGCTCGCTCGCATTGTTCTCCGCGGCGTCCTCCGGAATCGCGGCGGCCATCGGCGCCGGCGCAATTAACGACCCTTGTCGATTGCGATACGCATTAGCAAACGACTCAGACGGATAATGCTGCAGCGAAGAGACGAACAATTGAATTGAAACATCGATCTTTTCCCATTCCGGGCAACTGTTTTCACCGGACCGAGTGCGTTGATATATACGAGTATATAGCGCAAAAGATACGCAGAGCTTGGGTATCCTGTCCCATCGAAATATATATATTCCCAGCTTGAGTCTGGTCTGGTGGGAGGCTTTGATCTTGGCTAGTTACCAACCTACCGACAAAGACGTGTCGCCAAGCGATTTAGCGTTCCGGCACGATGTATAGAAACCAATTAGGAGTATGGCTTTACCATAGCCCTAAAAGGTTAGCCCGCTACCATCCTAGACTGCATCATCACTTACCATCAAGTGAAATGCCGTCAAGAGCTAACTTGTGGTATATAAAAAAGAAAAAAAAAAATTGCTGAAAAAAAAACAAACTGCCAACAAAATTTTGTTAGTCGCTGTCGAGCAAAATGATGGCATAGAGGTACATAAAGAACTTAGTTTTTTCACTAATTCTCTAATTTTAGCATTTACACATTCTCAAGTTATTTACGTCATTATAATGCCATGTCAATACTAATTAAATTTACCAAACGATTTGTTACTTAGATTAAAAAAAAATCTTTTAGATCGTGAATCATTGTGTGTAGGCTCAATCTCTTGAACCATTATAGGTAGAGAGCCAAATGTTGCACAGTGCGTCACTATAGCAACAAATAATAAAACAAAAGAAAGTTTAAATTTAAAGAGGAACTAACCGAAAATGCTCAGCTATGCCTACAGGTACTATGCACCTAGTGTTTTATATTGTCCCGCAGTATGGAATCGAATGTTGACAGAAAAGATGAGGAGTAACAGGCTAGGATGGTATGGTCATATAATGCGGAGGAAAGAAAGTGATGTCACCAAACTAATGTTCTATATGAACGTGGAAGGGCAAAAGTGTGGAGGAAGACCAAAGAAGAGATGGATCGTGTAAAAGGGGATATGCAGGTAAAAGGTGTGGATAGTGAGGTGACGGCTGATAGAAGTGAGTGGAAGGAGAAGACGTGTTGTGCTGACCCCGCATAATGTAAGGGCAAGAAAGAGAAAAAAAGAAGAAGAGTATGCAATTGAATATACTTTACACTAAACAGTGATGGTATATTTTATGAAACAGGTTAAGACAATATTGGCTATTTATCAATGTGTGGTGTATCTTGGATTGGTATATATATCAGTGACGTGTTTAGCCAGATATGCGTAACGAAAACGATGTGTTTTAGATAAGAAAGAAATGCTGACTTGATTGTTTCCTTTTCACTTATGACAAATCTGATTTTATACTTCCACGTACTATAAATGATTGTATAAATAGTATCGGTGAATACTGTATCGGCGGAAGCGGTGATAGCCTAGTGGTTAAGGCGTCAGCCTCCTAATCAGAGGTCGCCGGTTCGAATCACGCACCTCTAACTTTTCGGAGTTATGTGCGTTTTTAAATAATTAAAATATCACTTGCTTCAACGGTGAAGGAAAACATTGTGAGGAAACCTGCACGCCTGAGAGTACTCCGTAATGTTCTCAAAGGCGTGTGAAGTCTGCCAATCCGCACATGGCCAGCGTGGTGGACTATGGCCAAACCCTTCTCATATTGAGAGGAGACCCGTGCTCTGTAGTGAGCCGGTAATGGGTTGATCATGATGATGATGATGATAAATAGTATCCATAGATTTTGCCGTCTGTTAAAGAGTCGAATAAAATGTTTACGGTAACATGGATGTCTTCGTTTTGCTAGGATTAAGCTCCTCATCAACCCCCGATGGGGTTTCTCAATCAACGAACGTACATCATCATCATTAACATCGCATTATCGGTCCAATACAGGGCGCGGGTCTCGTCTCAGTATAACAAGGGTTGTAACCGAAGACCTTAGCAGTCAAGTGCGGATTGGTAGACATTTGAGAGTATTATGAAGACATTTAAGCGGTGCGGTTTTCTCACAAACATTTCTTTCACCGTTAAAGCGACTGATATTCAATTGCCAAAATTTAACTAAAAACGTAATTGCGAAAGTCTCCACTCATGATCTTTTTTTGACCGGTTTACTTCTTTATCTATATTACTGGTCTCAAGTATTTCTCAGAACTCCTATTAGGCAGACCAAATTTGATTGTTTGTAAACATACTATGTATCTACAACCGATATAGATTTTTATTACTTTGCTTCGCAAAAGCGAAACCCTTAAAATAGAGTTGCTATGTTTGTTAATAAAAGTTTAGTTGGATGGATTGTCTTTGAAAGAGCGTGTAAAAAGTGTGGGAAGTGAAGTGACGGCTGAGAGAAGTGAGTGGAAGAAGAAAATACGTGCCGACCCCACATAGTGTGGGATAAGGGCAAGAAGAAGAAATATAATGCTATAATTATCATGGCTATATCATCTTGCAATATGTAAACGCAACCCAGTGCAATTCGTGCCACATAAAATAGGTTTAAAATTGATTGAGACCGTTCATTCTTATGTTATTTTCAATCGAATTCGATGTGGCTACTCACCGACTTTCTAATAGTTCTTCTGTTGTTTTGGGGGTTTGCATACTTTTCTTGTTTCGTACACCATTCATTTCGCTTGGTGCTCTTTTTACCGCTTTCCGCACCAGTCTATCGGTGGTATGTTTAGTCAATGACCCTGTCCGTACGCTGTAAAATGATAAGTCTATTGGTATAAGGGATGGAGGTTTCCGCGGAGTGGCGCAGAACATGTGGCGTCGGGGCCTAGGTTATCGTTTAGCATAAAGCAGCTCCCATTAAGGCGAACATGTGCAAGTTTATACCCATTCACGAGAGCGCCGAGATTGCGCCAATAAATAGCTACGGGGCTGATTTGTAGCCGCCGCACGGCGCCCGGCCGTGCGCCGGCTATATGCCGGCTATATACCGGCTACATGCCGGCCGCATGCCGGTAATCTTGCGGAAGGACACTTCAAATAAATCACACTCGAACCGTAGCACCGATTGGTACGTTTAGGACTCTCCAGTAAATCGATAATGGGCCGATGCAATTAATGGTGATTGGAACGGCACTAGGATTCGCAAAAGTCTCGTTTCGCCGCTCAGATTCAAATTAGGATGACTGGTTTAAGCGTGTAACATAATACGAACGTACTGGTATACAGGAATAAACTTTTCTTACGATCACGTTTCTAGTAGACGTGGCTGCCACAGTCCTGATCTTGGTTGGTTATGGCCGTTGAGTTAATTGATTCACGATAATCATTAAATGTAATTCTGTCATTAAAATAATTATATCTAACTAGCTTCTGGCCGTGACTTCGTCTGCGTGGACGTCAGAATTGGACCTAAAGCTTCGCTCGTTAACAACACGTTCTTCGCACGGGAACATTAATTGAGAGATTGGTATAGAAAATACAAGTCCTTTTCCATAATTTGTAACATGCATACCAAATTTCAAAGCTGTCTGCCCGCGGCTTAGCTCGTAAACTATTTTCAATTTTTCCTAGGGAATAAGGAATCGCGATAAAAGGTAGCCTATGTTTTTTTTTCATGTCAAAGGCTACATGCATGCTAAATTTCATCCAAATCTGTTCAGCCGTTTTTGCGTGATTGAGTAACAAACATCCACACTTTCACTATTATAATAACCTATTTATTTCAATTCTGCACTTGCTTTGAGTGCTTACTTAAAGTGAAACTTTTAAAATCGGAAGTTACGCAACGTTTTTGTAAACGATGAATGGAATCTTGAAAATGCACAACTTGTAACTATAAATTACATATGGAGATTTAAAATAAGGAAGAAAGATTTTTTATTGAAGTAGACATCAGTTAGCATACGCCGTTAGCAAACTACTATAACTGAGATAATACTTGCGATATCAATCAATCAATCAGCCTATAGACGCCGATTGCTGGACATAGGCCTTTTCGAGAGCGCGCCACAACACACGGTCCTCCGCGATACTTTCGAAATTTACATATGAAAATATAGTGTTTGAATTAAATGCACACGTGGAGTACGTGAATATGAGGATTACTGGTACTTACCTACAATGAGTAATACTAGAAAAATTCGGATGTTAAAAATGAACGAAACGCAATTCCCGGGCGTACGCTAGTTCGAGCGTTATCGCATTGCCTCTTGATTAAACGCCTAAGTGTAACAAAAGTCGGTCAGCATTCGTCCAATCGTTAATTGTCTCGCAGAACCCAACCCGGCCCGGTACGAACTAATCTTGTTATTAAATCAAACACATCACATTAAGGATGTTATCTCGTCAATATTGGAGTCCCGGACGGTGCGCTGATAGTGTACGCATAAATATGTAACGACAGGTGGTAGAGTGGCCACGCTGAGCGGCGCGCGCGCGCCCGGCTCCGACCGAGGCACCTACCACGCCGTGCCGGCTATCGATAATGCGTTTTAAACGTATCTCTGTTAGATCGAGTATTGCTTGCCCGAGGTCCAGACTCTCATGCCCTATCGCTTACGCGACCATCCAACGCGAGTCCGAAGACGGGAGAATTCGAATTTATTGACCATTAATTCAAAATATTATTTTCACAATATAAGTACTCATTTATTAATTTTGAAATATTAGGTTCCGATTAATTTATATGTGTCTTTAAGATATTTATTATGTACGTTTAAATATCGTCTTTATTTATAAAACTAATCTTTTGTTATCGAGTCGGAGTCGCGGAGAGTTTCTTCGGTTCCCGCGGGGTGATGACATACAGTTTATCGAGTGAGGTTTTATTGTGGGTCTCAAGACTTAACTTGTTATGTATTAAGACGCCACCAGTAATAATACTTTGATGCAAAGACTTACGGTAGATAGCCAATAATTTAATGTTGATAAATTAGATGTAGTTACGCAAAATGGATCTAATACACAAAAAAAAGTAAGAGACAGAGACTAAATCTAATAAAGGATCATCATCATCATCATGATCAACGCATTCTTAGCTCACTACAGAGCACGGGTCTCCTCTCACTGAGAAGGGTTTGGCCATAGTCCACCACGTTAGCCATGTGCGGATTGGCAGACTTCACACGCTTTAAGAACATTATGGAGAACTCTCAGGCATGCAGGTGTCCTCACGATGTTCGCCGTTGAAACAAAAATATAAAGGATACATCACTTTTATTGTCGAAAACTCTATAATAGTAGGAATATTTTAAAAAAATAGACAAATTTCACAAGCTTAGTTTGACAAATTCAGCTTGAATATGTCAAAACATGCTCTATCTAGGTTAGATTACTTTTAGAACGATTATCGTTCGATTGTGACTATGTGAGATTTACATTGCAATTACAATAACGCTAGCCAAACTTGCAGCAACGATAAAGTCAAACTATATTTATTCAAATACCGACGCGACCTTGCTTTACTTCGTTTTATGACTTACCATTAGGGAAGCCAGTTGCCAAGGTCCAAGCTGGTTTAAATTGGCGGCCTCAATCAGATGAGACTCGTAAAGAGTTTATTTAATGATAAGCTCAGTCCACTCGCACTGACGCGTCCGATTCCTCCTCGAGAGGTCCTATCAGTCACGAGAGGTTGCTCGCGATTTTGGGAACTTCATAAGCCTTTGTATATAGCCCATTTTAAAAACGGCTCCAGAAAGTAAGCTACAAGCAAATGTTGAAATAGCACAAGTTCGGTTCTATGGTTAATGCTAATGTTCAAAAATACACTTGCGTTCACAAATAGATATAAAGACACCTAATCATTAATAACTTAGCCATAACACTGCATAGGAAATGTTTAATAGGAAAACTCAAACCGCTTGTTTCTGTATTATATTAAAATACTTTCCCTAAATATTCACACGTAGCTTTCACTTTATGGACAGTTTGTCGACATTTCTCTAAGTCTAGTACATTAGACATAGCACTTAACGTTTTTACTATAAAATTTATTATTTAAATGAAGACGTAAATGCCCTTTTGTGTTCTTTTTTTTTGTCGTGGTGGATAAGCTTTATTGCTACCTCCGTCTTTTGGGCAGGACTAGAGGTTATGTGGGACTCCCAAGACGCTAATGCCCTAATTCAAATAACGTCAATTTACGGTACGTGTGACGCCTAAATTTATATTTTAAGAGTGTTAAGAGATGACGTCTACTAAGATAGGAAAGAGTTGTGCAAGGCCGATATGCAAACGCCGAGGCGAAGGCCCAGTTCAACAGTCTCTGATATGGCTGCTTAATCTATCAGTGTAACACTGCTGAGCCAAGCATTCTTTTCCACATGGTATAGGGTTAAAAAGTAAACCAACAACGCTGCTCTAATGATTCAACGATTATTATCAGATGTTTGTAACAATCGGGACCGACGGCATTACGTGTTCTCGAAGCATAGCCCATTCCGTAATAAAGTGCTGGTATTGACTTCTGATTCTTAGCCCGAAGCCTTACTTTGTGATCCGTACTCAAACATGAGCATCGCTAGACCATTAGACTAGGTACTGTCTTCATCACAAGATATTTGTGACTCTTAACAATATCTACTGTTCGGAAATTACGTACCGAACAGCTGCCTAAAAGGTTCACTGGATATCTTTAGCAACTAGATCTCCATATTGACGTTGCGTAACATCTTTCTTCAAGTTGGTCTGTATATAGTATTGATGAATTATATATTACTCAAACCTTACTCCAAATTATAATATACTATCTAACTAGAAAAACAACTTAAACAACTTGCTTTCACTTTATCCCTAATCCAGGATTTGATTGATGACTGAGCAATGAGGATATCAAATCGAATTTAAGATGTTCGATTTATGTAAGCCTAGTACAGGTATCATCATCATCATGATCAACCCATTACCGGCTCACTACAGAGCGCGGGTCTCCCCTCAATATGAGAAGGGTTTGGCCATAGATTGGCAGACTTCACACGCCTTTGAGAACATTATGGAGAACTCTCAGGCGTGCAGGTTTCCTCACGATGTTTTCCTTCACCGTTGAAGCAAGTGATATTTTAATTGTTTAAAAAAAAACGCACATAACTCCGAAAAGTTAGAGGTGCGTGCCCAGATTCGAACCGCCGACCTCTGATTAGGAGGCTGACGCCCTAACCACTAGGCTATCACCGCTTCTGCCGATACAGTATTCACCGATACTATTTATACAATCATTTATAGTACGTGGAAGTATGAAATCAGATTTGTCATAAGTCATAAGTCAGTACAGGTATACTAGTAACCTAATCGTTCAGAAATTTAACTATAGAAACTTTTAATTACATAAAATCTTTTTGTTTCAGAGCGTGGACGAGGAAGACAGAGCATCTGTAAGTAGATGTTTTGGCAGCTTTTAACTAGGGGGCGTAGTTTAATTCGTAGTGGGGCGCCTGCCAGTACCAGTATATTTTGGGGCGAGAGGTATCCGTGGCATTTTATAGTGGTCATAGTAGCTGATGCGTCATACACGTAGTTGGCATCATGGTTTTATCACGGTGATAACTAAAGGTTGCCGGTTCGACGCCTGCACACTTCTGACTTACCCATATAACTTACAATATAACTTTGAATTTCCTCATTAATGTTTGCTACCTCAGAACCCTTATTATGATAGTGCAATGCAAATGTTTGTGCGATTCTTGGCTCGAGGCAAAAATTGCTAGATGTTAGATTTTTGGTAATGAAATTATCAGTATCAATTCCAAGTTCGGAATCTGGTGTTGTTGCATAAGAAAACATTGAGACATCGGTTTTGTTCATCTTAACTAACATGTGATTCTAAGTCTTTCGATGTCGTCAATCTGGAGGAGGTTAGTCCCCTTTCAGGTAAGTTACAAATACCTTATGATGGAGACAGTGGCCAGTCTAATGGTCTAGGCTGAACATGATGAAGATTAGAATAAGATATAAACGTTTGGATTTTAACTATGCATCTTTAAGGCACTGTTTCGTTGGCGAAGGGTGTTTGTATGTTCTTTTCCTATTGTAGCTGGAACACAAGGAGACCGACCCGCTGGACCCGAAACAGAAGCAATGGATACTCTGCGCCGCCCGGGGGGAGTACCACACCCTCGCCAAGATGTGTAAAGAGAACGCCAAGTTGGTGCGGACTAAGGTGAGTCTTTAGATTCATTCAATTGTTTTAATATATTTTATGAAAGCTGGAGATCTTTTCGCGGGAACACAATGTGTAGGAATCTTAATTCACACAGATAAATTCATAAGGTGCAACCTGTGGAGCCGAGCTAACCTCCCTCCGACTAATAAAACTTGCAAGTGGCTAGCATTTCTCCTCCCCCCGCCACAGCACACGGTCTCCTACCCTACGCCAGCTACCCTATACCGCGTATAATCGCATAGAATATTCCGAATGTTATGAATGTTTAATAAATGTATAGCCCTCAACCCGCAAAGACCGTAAACTATCCGAAAGTCTGAAAGCAGGATCAAACACTCTGTGCAACGTGGAAGCTCTAACGTCACTCGAATACCCTCATATCTCACAATATTGACACGTACAAAAAACCACTGCACCACGATAAAATTTGCTGCAGCAAAAACCGCCGCAGATTACCAAAAAAAAAAAATACAAGGAAAAAGTGATAAACGGTAACGGATGCAGTGCCTCGTCCCGAGTTTTTAGGGCCTGGGTTAGCGCCATCCAGAGCACATGTCCAAAAGGTGTGCGTCTAATTGGGTCCCGCAGGAGAGCCCGGCGCCGGCGCCCCCCGCCGCCCTCGCCGCCCGCTATCTTGACACATCTCCGGACGTCCCTTTTATTTTACGAACCGTCTCTCAAGGCCCGTTTTGTTTTTCGACGATGTTTATGCTCGGTCGAGTCGAGCGAGCAGTCGATATATCTCACGTGCCGTAAACTCGCTGATGTCTAATTCCGCGTTGATTTATTGCGTGTGCTGTTGACGGCCGCCGTGCGGAGCCTACGTACGGTAAACCCGTTAAGTCCTGGCCTACCTAGACATGTACCTAGGTAAGACATTCCCGCAAGACGACTACGGGCTAACCGTATGTAGGTTCCCAACGACGACGTCCGGCAAGAGCGAACGCAATCAATTACCCGGAATTAGACACGACCGTGTGGACATTTATGTAAACCTTACTAACGCAATACGCAAATAATAGTTTTGATTTTTTGGTGTGTTTATTTTAATGTACATAACAATGATGAATTATTCAGAAACAACACAGTACATCAATAATGTGACTACTAACACATGTTTCTCAACGTTATATCCGTAAACAGAAACATAAAGGAAAACCAATAAGATTATATATTGCTATTCTAATGTAAGTATAATTGGAACAGATTAATAGATGCGTCATTATCCATTATCCAATTTATCCGAAAGGGAATTAAAATTTGCATCAAGTAAGGTCTCGATTTAAAAACCAAAGATACGCGGTTCAAAATAACTGGAACTTACTCTTTCATAATACTCTCTTCTCTTTTTATACACATTTGTCTTTTTAAATTAAAAAAAAAACATATGTATTTACATTACGGAAATACATGAAGATATAAAAATCGGAAAGTGCGCAGAAACAAACACGTGTGGATAGTTAATTTCTTCAGTTTATGATTGTTTTTTCCTTTTTTCTTGGAATTTCCGACGGATTTTAGTTTTGAATTTTCCTGTTTATTAATGGATTGTTTTCTATTGTAAAAATAAAAAAAAAACATATAAGTTTATAAAACCAATAACTAAAACTTAATGTTTTGTGTATATAGCCGATTCAGGTGAGTCAATATCATCAGCATTGGTTTAACCTTCCTTTTTAAATAAAAAAAGAATCATGAAATGTGTTGCTATGTGCAAAACAAGAGAACTGCTCGAGCAATTCTCACTTTATTTTTTCTGATATTATTTGGATTCCAAGGAAGCTCTTCTGAGGAAATCATAGATTTCATTTTTAACAGTTATTTATTTATTTTATTCATTTGTACACCACAACAAGCAAAAATTATTATTTCTAATAATATGAAAAACAAGAAGCAGGATACAAAAGTCGGCCTTATCGCTTAGTAGCGATCTCTGCGAGGCAACCTTAGGATTAGGAAAAGTAAAAAGAGAAGAAAGTAGGTGGCGTAATATACACAAATACTAATATATACCTTATAATATTAATAAAAACAAATAATATAAAAATAAAAGTCGTAATTTTTTGTGTAAGGTAATGAACTTTGAGAGCACTTTTAAAAACAGTTAAAGTTAAGTTGCGGATCTAATAAAAAGAGCGATCGGTTTAAGAAGTTCATCGACAGTTTTTCAAAAGTGGAGCAAAAAAAAAGGTTTTCATAAAGCAAAGAAACGGATGTAGTTAAGCTGTCTGGGTGTTTGTTGCTTTCTATTCACGAATATCTCTCTTAGTAGTAGTATATCGATGATTTAGGTCTCAATTTCTGCATTGAGCTCTTGCGATAGGTGCATTACTTTTATTGTGTCCGCAATAAAACTCCTAATGACTCCTTCCCTTTTATTGATTCCTTGTAAATCAAGACCTGGCGCAATTGGATTTGGATTTTATAGGCATCCTCTGCCGTGTGCGAATACTTGTTAAGTGAACTTAACTTAATGAGTCTCCGCGAGATTGTCTCTGAGTGAACTAATTCTTTTTTTTTTTTCGCCCTTTTTGGATTTACTGCCCATCCATCCTGTCTGGGTCTTTGTCTTGCGAATTTTGATATTTTATTTTTATTAAGGTCTGTAGGTACACTGCTCAATTACTTACGTTCACATCTAAGCCGCACTAACATCATCATCATCATCATTGACGTCCACTGCTGGACATAGTTCTTTTGTAGGGACCCCGGCTAAGTTTGTTGTGGGCTTCTTCTTAGACCGGGGCGCGTTTGGAACCCTCATAGCTTTAGTATTAAGTTTGCGAATATAGTTATCACCATGAAATAACTACTGTGTGGATTATTGACGCGTCAAAAGTGCCTTTTTAAGGACTGTTTGAATAAAGATTATTTTGAATTTGAATTTGAATTTGGGAGTTCCAATGGCCATGGTCTTGGGTCGCTTGTATCTAGCGGATCCTTGCGGCTCGTTTGATGTCGTCTGTCCACCTTGTTGGGGGTCGACTAACGCTACGTTTACCGGTGCGGGGTCGCCATTCCAGCACCTTGGGACCCCAACGTTTATCGGTTCTCCGAGCTATGTGGCCCGCTCATTGCCACTTCGCAACTTGCTGAGCTATGTCGGTAACTCTGGTCCTTCTACGGATCTCTTCATTTCTGATTTGATCACGTAGAGATACTCCTAGCATAGCTCACTAGCCGTACAAACGTCGCATGATATTATTATCTACCTATTGCTGCTAATATGTTTGTTTGTTGAACAATGGGAACAACTTAAACACTATGGTAGACCAGTAGACAGTTACTTTAACTGAAAATTTGATTACAGTGCAATATAAAAAATAGTAATTTTTAATTTATACCAGTTGTGAATTGTCATAAAAGACGGGCAGAGATTTTTTTAAAATAACAAACAAGCTAGAGCTATATTTGAAACAATATAAAAGAAATACCTTCTGTATAATAAATACATCTCTTTTCGAAATTTGCGAATACTAATATTACGGAAGATTAATATTGGTGAATTGTAGTGGTGGTAACAGCCAAGCCAAGCCAGCCAAGTAATTTTTCTTATTAAATTATACCTTCGCCATAAAAATTTAACACCAATTTCTTACACTTTTCCGTTCGCGTGAAAAGGGTGACGAAGTTTCTCTTCGTCGTTCTTTCTTCACGTACCTGTGGGTTCCTATCAACAATGGTGATACAAGTTAGCCCTTGACGGCAATCTCACCTGGTGTAATGTATGATGAAGCCTAAGATGGCAACAGACTAACCTGTTAGGGTTATGGTAAATCCATACACCTAATGGGTTTCTACGGGAAATCGTGTCGGAACCCTGAACCGCTTTGCGACACGTGTTTGACGGCCGAAACCTTCCAGCCGGCCAGACTCCAGCCGGTAATCGAACCCAGGACCTCCAATTTTAAAAAGTGCCAGAGCACGCGCTCCGCCACGGAGGTCGTCTACTGACCAGATAACTAAGAAATCCTTTAAAATGCGACAACGCACTGATTATGGATTCTTCTAGAACGTGTTTGAATAGTTCACAAATACATATAGGTTGCACTTCTAGACTAATCTGCTATATATTGGATTTTTTATTGAAATTAACTTTTTATACAATTTGAATCAATCATCATGATCAACCCATTACCGGCTCACTACAGAGCACGGGTCTCCTCTCAATATGAGAAGGGTTTGGCCATAGTCCACCACGCTGGCCATGTGCAGATTGGCAGACTTCACACGCCTTTGAGAACATTATGGAAAACTCTCAGGAGTGCAGGTTTCCTCACGATGTTTTCCTTCACCGTTGAAGCAAGTGATATTTAAATTTTTTTAAAACGCACATAACTCCGAAAAGTTAGAAGTGCGTGCCCGGATTCGAAACGCCGACCTCTGATTATAAGGCTGACGCCCTAACCACTAGGCTATCGCCGCTTTTCATATCACATGGAAATATCAATTTTCATTTCATATGGAATCAATATTAAAATTATAAATTTCGGGGCGCGTTTGGAACCCTCGTAGCTTTAGTTATAAGTTTACGAATCTAGTTATCACCATCAAATCACTACTATGTAAATTATTGACGCGTCAAAAGTGCCTTTTAAGGGACTATTTGAATAAAGATTATTTTGAATTTGAATTTGAATGAGTAAAGCATACCTATACATATATAGCCACTTTTTTTAAACTATTATGATAACAGGCAGGTCTCTCTGTATACAGTTAATAAGCAAACCAAACATTTTGTCGATCGTCACCAGCATCGGGAGCGCTCCTTGCGTAAGAGGCGTTCGCTCGCAGCATCAGCACATGTTCCCCCTCGCCCCACCTCCGCCGCGTCCGAGCACCTAAGCGCAGACGCCACGGACCAGTTAATAAAATTATTCACCGTATTATTTCAAATTTGTGCCCAATTAGTGTGTCACCGAGGCTATCGGTTGGGAACATCTGCTTTGAGAGTTTTCGTTTGGTTGTTTTCATTCGCTCCTAGCAACTAATAAAGCGCCAGTAAATATTGTGCGACAGTATGGAACACGTGTCGCTACCGAGCGGCGCGCTGTTTGACATTAGTCGCTTCCACACTAAAAAACACTTTGATGCTTATTTTCGTATTCGCCCTGACCGATGAGAGAATTATCGATTCGTGGATGTGTGCGCATGTCCTTATGATATTTTAGGGATCCGCTTCGCTACTGGGGAACCTTGCTGCAACAGTTGCAGCCTCTACTAGAGTAGAGGCTGCGACCTACGAACCTTGCAGAATCTATGAACTCCACATACAAAATAAGACGGTCAAATTACAAAAACAATATCCGGCTAAGTTTGTATCGAACTTCTAAGACCGTTTGGGGCATAGCTGTAGGTTGAAGTTCACGAATATAGTTTACACCATAATCGGTTATTTTTTATTTGTTTTACACTACAAGTTAGCCCTTGACGGTTATGTCACCTGGTGATGGTGAAGTCTAAGATGGTAGCGGGCTAAAAAGTCAGGGGTATTGTTAACCCATAATTGTTTTCTACGCGACATCGTGACAGAACGCTGAATCGTTTGGCGATACGTCTTTATCGGTAGCCACCCTACCGATAAACTAGCCACGGCCGAAGCCAGACCAAACTCGAGCCGGGAATTAAACCCAGGTCCTCCCACTTTATAATGCGACAGCGCCACGGAGGTCCTCAAAATCACAATAAGCAATTTGTATGTACGTACCAAAAGTGTTTTCTGTAACTATAGAATGAGTATTATAGTAGGCACTGTCCGACACCCCCTTTATCCCTAACGTCGACTAAGCCGAGGTTCGGCCTCACAGGAGGCGCCCTTAGACAGACGTTGCATTAGTTTCTTCGAGCCCTAGGGCTCAAAATTTCTTCTGGCAGAGCTTCTTTCCGAAGCTCGCCAAACAGCCCGGTTACGCTGTCGCAACCAATAGGATTAATACAGCTAATCATCATCATCATGATCAACCCATTACCGGCTCACTACAGAGCACGGGTCTCCTCTCAATATTAGAAGGGTTTGGCCATAGTCCACCACGCTGGCCCTGTGCGGATTGGCAGACTTCACACGCCTTTGAGAACATTATGGAGAACTCTCAGGCGTGCAGGTTTCCTCACGATGTTTTCCTTCACCGTTGAAGCATGTGATATTTTAATTACTTATACAGCTAATAGTCAGTCCGATAAAAATAAAAAATATTCTAGTATTGTTGACATTGAAAACTTCTTCCAAGATTGTTTTTTTTTTTTTCATTCAAACAAACTTTCAAATGTCGGATCGCTTTAAATGACAGCTCTTAAATATCTTTTAACTTAACACGTTCAATAATGAACGTGTTAAGTTGCAGTCTGTAACGTCCCGTTTCAATCTGTAACTATCGACTTGCACAGTCGACAGTTAAAGATTGAAACTGAGAAGGTGTCACTGTGTAAACCGAGAGAACGTGTTAACTATATTTCGCGAGCTCGACTCACACTTGACGTTTGTCACAGCGCAGTCCGCCTGTGTCTCAAGAACGAGATACTTAAATATGTCATCGTTGTTTCCTACTCGTATCTAAAGAGCTCGGATGTTTATTAATTGACTAAGGACCGCCCGCGGGGACGCTCGCCGTTTCCGAGTCCCTTGGAATTCCTACAATTATCGATATCGATTCCGTAAGTTGATCGATCGATCGATCTTTTATCTATATGGAGCGTTTTTTGGAGATTTTTCCATAGGCACCAGTTTGTTGCTTATCCTTTTAGATAAAAATGTAATTAACAAACATAAATTCATTTAATTATTTTATTCGTCTACCTATATATGTAATGTGTCTACCACGAACTAATTTGTGTTGTTCTTAAAAGAAAAACAACAAATTGAGCTGGTAATTGGTATTTCACTGCCACTAAATAGCGTGTATTTTAACCTTTTTTTACTTTTTAAAACTTTTCAGCCGTACAATCCATAACGCTCTTTTTCTTCAAAAATCACAGCCACGTAGCAACCACAGATAAACAACCATCAAAGAATGGGGATTCTTTTACATATATTTTTTAATCGAATCCTCAAAGCTACATTTATATCCAGACCTATAAGAGCTAGTGTAGCATAATCATATATTAACCTTGTGCCGAAAGTCAAACGTAAAACTTGTCATTATCATAGCAATTCTGATACACTTGTTCAGTCGTTATTTTTCAATCCAAACAGGTATCGATCTGATGGACACTAAACGTCATAAAGAATGTGTAATTTATCCATTCTAGATAACATTTTGCCGTTTTTTTTCCCCACACAAAACCCATCCCAAGGGCTTAGAGAAACACAATATCATTCTCGTATTACAAATAAGATAACGTGATTCCAGATAAGAGAAAAAAAAACTTTTTTTGTCCTTTTTGAGTCTCCGGTAATGACCGTCCGTTTTATAGTTGCCAATTCGTGAAGTAGGGTTGCAACTAATAAATACGAGGTAATAAAAAATAAGTTAAAAAAACTGGCAAGACCCAAATAACAAATATATTCATTAAAATAGTAAGACACCGAGTATCGATGGCCTAGTCATGCTAGTCTATTTAAAATATTCGATAAACGATTTTATTTTCACTTGAGAAAACTAAGTAGATAAGGAATAATCATCGAGGATTTATTAAACCTGTAAGGTATGCTAAGCGGTTTGATGTAATGTCTAGTCATTTGGTGATTATAAAGTCCTCATCTTTTTCTCCTCTTTTTGCTTAAATTCAACAATTGATATCTACTCTTGTGCCATTACAATAGCGTCTGTCACATAAAGTAAGGCGCCGCGCGAGCTTCTATCTATATATATAAAAGCGAAAGGTCACTTACGTACTTACATACTTACTTACATACTTACTTACATACTGATTAAACACGAGATCTCAAAAACTATTGTACGTATAAAGCTATAATTTAGCAAGTAGGTAGTTGATAGTCAAGAGATGTCAGCTAAGAAAGGATATTTGGAAATTCCACCCCTAAGAGGGTAGAAGGGGGGTTGGAAGTTTGTATGAAATTTCTTTGTTTTTAGAGTTAGAGACACAAAAATTTGCATTAAGATAATTAATAAAAAACAAGTACATCAAATTTTTTTTAAATTTTACCTGTTAAGATACTAAAATCGGCAATTTGACATTTGCCTGTAGCTTACTTTCTCAAGCAGGGCATTGGCCGCACGGGTAACCTCAATCTCAAGTAAAATCAGCAATTCTGCGCAGACGAAGTCGCGGGCAACAGCTAGTACTGTAATAAAAATAAAATTTGAAACCAGCATTCCCAAACCCAAACATAACCACTTTCTCGTCTAATCTCATTGAAAAAATCTGACAACTTATTATTAGTGAAACAACAGGCCAACGCCAACAACCATGGTTATTAGCATGACGAATAGCATGAACAGCTCATCAATACTGTGAAGGAGGAAATCCAACATACAAGCATCAACTTGTTGGAGGATTGGGCCGCGGCTACTTAGCTAAGTGCCGGTATAAAGCTGCGTGCAAAGAAAGAAAGAAAGAAGAAGAAAGAAAGAATAATAAGATAGCTCTTAACATAATTTTAAGTGGCATGTGAGATGGTGATAATAAAAAGAAAATTTACTTGGCTAAGTTTGTTGTGGAATTCTTCTTAGACCGGGACGCGTTTGGAACCCTCATAGCTTTAGTTTTAAGTTAACGAACATGTAGTTATCACCATCAAATAACTACTATGTAAATTATTGACGCGTCAAAAGTGCATTTTAACGGACTATTTCAATAAAGATTATTTGAATTTGAAATTTGAAGTAGAAGAAAAAAAATGTAAATATAAGTCTATAGTAAGTTAAGATAGGACTGTCTTATATATTATAACATAAAAGTCCTTAATAATAAATAAAGATAAAGAAAAACAGTGCTTGTGCAAGAAAAACTCGATAGCGCGATGCAGGATTCACATGGATACTTGTGGCGCCATCTAGTATGGTGAGGTGGAATTTAGTTTGGTTAATTTTTAGATAAATACATATATAAATATATATATATTTGTTTATTTATGTCCCAGCCCTGCGGGAAACGGTAAAAATGGTCTTATCATATTAATTCATCGACGTATGGCGGCCGGCGGGACGCTGCTGGACTGGTTTAATTATCGTTTGTTTGCCGTGAAGGAGGAGTGCTTTGTGTTATTGTTGGTGATTTACAAGGGACGCCCGAGACAGGGCTACCGCGAACGCCTTCTCGGTCAGACATACTTAATTTAATAAGTTAATAACAATCCCAGTGTAGTATAAATTCAAAATTCAAATTCAAATAATCCTTATTCAAATAGTCCTTTAAAAGGCACTTTTGACGTGCCAATAATTTACATTGTAGTGATTTAAGTTAACTACATTCGTAAACTTAAAACTAAAGCTATGCGGGTTCCAAAGGCGCTTCGTTCTAAGAAGAAGCACACAACAAACTTAACCGGGTTAATATTCTTTTGGTTATCACCATCTCACATGCCACTTAAAATTGTTAAAGAGCTATCTCGTTAGAGCGATATTTCATACCCAAGCTTGTTTATCATTAACATAATCCTTTACACTATAATAGAACTTTTTAACAAGCTTTAAAAAAAACAATTTGGAATTTTGTAAATTTGCGTTCCTAAACAATTGGATACATATAAACACAAAAGCGTTTATATTAGTTTAAGTGTAACTAATGTACAGCGTGTAATTCTGTAATTTATTCTGTAAATTCTTGTAATTTCTGTATATTCTGTAATATTTAACGTTCTAGACATAATGACCCACTGCTGGACACAAGCCCAAGCACTAAGCATAGGGTCGGACAACTTCTCTTAAATAAATCTGGGCTGAAACTCAAAATATCTTATTTGTTCAACTCGGGAATCGTTCCCAGGTCCATGATCAGCCGTTGAACATTCTGAATGCTAGACCAAGAAAAGACAGGGACAAGAGGACATATGACACTATATATCGAAATTTGAATAGGATTCAAATTCAATCAAAACTTAAATTCAAATAATCTTTATATATAAATAGTCCGTTAAAAGGCAATTTTGACGCGTCAATAATTTATATTATATTGATTTGATGGTGATAACTTGAAACTAAAGCTATGAGGGTTTCAAATTAAAAAATTACGCTCGAACTTATAGACATCATTAATGCGGTCAACTTGTTTGGTTTGTTTAACAAATTTTGTCGGCAACCCTGAATAATTCCCAGCGCTTTCAGATGGATGTAATTATATGAATCAAATTGTATTCATTAAATAATTAATTAAAGTTAGTGTAATTTTTTTCGATATTGAGTTATTAATTAAGGTCGTATGATTCACAGCTATACGTTATTGGTGCGTGTTCCATAGCTTAGTACAGCTTATGAACTGTTGAATGATAGATATGGAACTTTTGGACGACGCGAGATGTTTTTCTGTTGAACCGCTGGAGTCGGCCGAGAGCTTCAGTAACTATTACGCATATTTGACAAGCGTCAATACTCATTGCAAACATTGTATGGAGACGACAGGTCGCATACAAAGTTACTGCATAGGTTGGCTGGTCGCTTGAAATCAGTGATTGGTTGATCGATAAGAGGCTCCGGACTGCTGCGTCTTAGGCTGATAGACTAGATCTATAGAGCTAACTCTGACTTTGCTCAGCCAGAGTTAGTGTTAAAACAATACATCCTTATGTCAGACGCGTAAAGTTGTCTAGTTTTGACTGTTTCTTTAGTTGTTATAGCCTAGTGGTTAGGGCGTCCGCCTCTTTATCAGAGGTCGGGGGATCGAATCCGGGCACGCACCTCTAACTTTTCAAAGTTATGTGCGTTTTTGAGCACCTCCGTGGCGCAGCGCGCGCGCTGTTGCATTATAAAGTTGGCGGTTCTGGGTTCGATTCCCGGCTCGAGTCTGGTCTGGTGGGAGGCTGCGGCCGTGGCTAGTTACCACCCTACCGACAAAGGCGTGTCGCCAAGCGATTTAGCGTTCCGGCACGATCGTGACGTGTCGTGTAGAAACCAATTAGGAGTATGGCTTTACCATACCCCTAACAGGTTAGCCCGCTACCATCTTAGACTGCATCATCACTTACCATCAGGTGAGATTGCCGTCAAGGGCTAACTTGTAGTGGATAAAATAAAAAGCAATTAAACTATCACTTGTTTCAACGGTGAAGGAAAACATCGTGAGGAAACCTGCATGCCTGAGAGTTCTCCATGATGTTCTTAAAGGCGTGTGAAGTCTGCCAATCCGCACATGGCCAGCGTGGTGGACTATGGCCAAACCCTTTCATATTTGGAAGAGACCCGTACTCTGTAGTGAGCCAGCAATGGTTTGATCATGATGAACTGTTCCTTAAGTCAAACGTACAGTTAGGCGAGGAATATCCCGAACCTAGTATCCTATGTGGAGATTCACATCGAGTCATCTGCGAGCCATCGGAGTAAACCTACACTCGGGTTTTATTTCGCCACGTTTAGTTTTAACTCCGCACCGCGAGCAAAACGACCAACTAGGACGGAACATAAACTAGCCCGGCCACCGGCCCGCAATTAAACCACCAAGGCTAGCCAATTAGTCGCAGCGTCGTACACCATGTGACCCGCTCAGACGCCGGGGTTCGATTACGGGGGCAAAAAGTTTGGTTGAAAAATTGCCCCGAAAGTGTGTGTCGCACGCGTGATTAACACCCAGTCGTCGGCGCGGGGGTGTGGCCACGCGGAGAGCAATTTTACACTGATTTATTCCTCACGGGCCGACGCTGCCGTCGCTTAGTCTAATTAAGACGCTGATATGTTGACTGATGATTTATTGCACTCAGGCATCGCGGCGATCTCTGTCTCGACGCGCACTAACGACTGCGCCGTAGTCCGTCATTGTCAAGCGTTTATACCGATGTACGTGTTAAGTACTAGCATCAAATTCTTCTTATCTATATAACTGCACACGGCAAGTGCGTTTTTGAGGGTTTATTTTTAAACTGATGGCAACGTGGGCACGTAGTTTGGATGTCCATTGTGTTGTCCAGTGGTTGAGATCTATAAACAAGTCAAAGTTTTGTGTCTATCATAAATCTGTGTTGTTTAACTAACTTTCACTCATAATTGGCAAAGAACGCTCTAAAGAAACGTATAATTTCGTCCATCCGATTTTTGAAGTGAAAACTTCTTTAGCGGCGTTGAGCACTTTTTCTGTAATGGGTATAAAATCTTAAACTCGCGTCAGGACACGTGACCTGATCGAAAAAGCGTAAGACGGATGGAGAGTAGACAGCTATCCCCTCTCTACGGCGCGGCGAAAATGTATGCCTGGGCCTACTGTTTCGTTTAGGCAGCGCAGGGCGCTTGCGCGAATGTTCGTGTATGTTACAGCGTGCCACGCGCATCCATGGATAGTTCTGGTAATGATGATGGTGAAAAAGTCGTTGAAATTATGGATGAAAGTTGATTTTTCGGAGAGATAAACTTTTTAATGTATAATAATTGTAATAGTTTTAAAGTGTTAAATTTTTAATGTAATATAAATTGTCATGTTTGTGTACGATAGCGCAATAAATGAATATTGTATTCTACCACATAAATGATAGTACTTTTATACTGATAAAGCAATTGGTGCAAAATTATTCCCTAACCATTCCAAAATATCAAATTTGCTCAACGTTAATAATCAAGTTTTCACTTCTGCCGGCACTCCCGGAGTGCAACCCGTCTTTTTTTTTATACACAAGCTAGCCCTTGCCGGCAATCTCACCTGATGATAAGTGAGAGCTGCCTAGGATGGTAGCGGGCTAACCTGTTAGGAGTATAGTAAACCCACACTCGTAATTGGTTTCTACGCGACATTGTGCTGGCGACATGTCTTTGTCGGTAAGGTGGTAACTAGCCACGGCCGAAGCCGAACCAGAGCAGATATTTAACGTGCGCAACAGCGCACGCGCTGCGCTACAGAGGTCGTCAAATGTGATCGTTGTTAGGAATTCGCTGCAGCGGCGCTAGATCAAGGTGGCGCTGTGGGGTGTTATGGAACGATAAAAATTAACGCGGTTGTTAAACTTAACACTCCAAAGACAGCCGCTTTGAAATCGAGCCACAAGCCTTTCGTTTTGCATGTTCCTTGGTTCCGAGCGATCGGTTTCGTTGTAGGTATTGTGGTTCCTTTTTTTTTCGGTCGCGTAGAACCCAAAAATGTGTGGCGCCGGCGACGCTGCAACACGAGACGCGGGCTCTTCGCCTCATTGGAGACCGCCGCCGTCCGGCTGGCGGGCCGAGCGCCACGTGGCGCCCGCCATGTCGCCACTGGTGGCATTGCCATGAGTTGAGTAGTGGGCTAACTGACCAACAGAATCCTTGTCACCGCTAGGATATCCTTTTGCATGTAATCCTCTAATTAACAAGTTGCAGTCAAAATGGGTTGATAAAACCTGTTTTTAAATTAATAAATCAGGGTTCATGACCTCCGTGGCGCAGTGCGTGCGCTGTCGCATTATAAAGTTGGAGGTCCTGGGTTCGATTCCCGGCTCGAGTCTGGTCTGGTGGGAGGCTTCGGCCGTGGATAGTTACCGACAAAGTCGTGTCGCCAAGCGATTTAGCGTTCAGACACGTTGTCGAGTAGAAACCAATTAGGAGCGTGGGTTTACCATACTCCTAACAGGTTAGCCCGCTACCAGCATCATCACTTACCACCAGGTGAGATAGCCTAACTTGTAGTATATAAAAAAAAGGTTGAAAGAGTCTTCCCAGATGTGACATGACACAACAAAAGCAACTCGACGAAAATTACTCGACAAAATAAACTTTTTAAATCATATCATAATAGCTTTATTCTCGCGATTCTTGTGTGTTTCTAAATCCAGACAGGCTTTCAAACAACAGTCTCTCGTACGGAAGCCGTTCATTTATCCGCGATAACAGCGTAGCCTATTTGCTATTCCAGACTAAAGTCCATTTCTGTGTCAAATTTAATTCGAATCCGTTCAGACCATCGAGCGGGATCGAGTAATATTCATCCATCCATCCAAACTAGAATTTGTAATGTATGTAAGACTATAGTGACTTTCAAATAGGTTTATTTACGTTCATCGCCGACTGAAGAATATTCATAACAGATTGATTAACGCTTTTGTTTGAGCAATTTATTTGGTTTTGCTATATATTTGCTTGTATCGCTTTATTAGTCAAGTGCAGGTATAAAGCTACGTGCAAAGAAAGAAAGAAAGAAGAACATAGAAAGAATAATAAGATAGCTCTTAACATAATTTTAAGTGGCATGTGAGATGGTGATAACAAAAAGAAAATTTACCTGGCTAAGTTTGTAGTGGGTTTTTTCTTAGACCGGGGCGCGTTTGGAAACCTCATAGCTTTAGTTTTAAGTTCACGAATGTAGTTATCACCATCAAATCACTATTATGTTAATTATTGTCGCATGAAAAGTGCCTTTTAAATGACTATTTGAATAAAGATTGTTTGAATATGAAATTTAGATTTTTTTTAATTCAGTCACAGTTGTACTTAACATAATTGGACATAAGGCAGATAATGACCAAATACAGGCATCTCATCAGCATCATACTCGGCATCAGCTGGAACAAACCGCAGCGCTGGTTTTCAGTGAGAGCCTACATGTTGGTAACATCTACAAAGCGATTCAACCTGCTTCTGTAATCACTAGTTGATCTCAAAACTACAATTCAAACGTGCGTACTTGAATTAATTATATTCTATGATTTATTTTTATAAATTCCGATTAATCTTGATGTCCAGTTACCTGTTTGCTAAGTTGTTTCTTTTTTACAAATCTCATTAATAATATCGGTATCGTATGTATTTCGCACGGTAATTCACGAGACCGTGTGTGGTTATAACAATACGATTGACGGAAGCTCCCAGATAATCGGCAAATGAAGTATATTTCAAGTGATCGATCAAGCGGTAAACTTTACTGCAATAAAATAACTTAAAATTGTCAAAAGCAAATCATTAAAAGCTTATGCAGAGGTTGTGGGACAGGTGATATTTGAGTTGTGATGCTACTTTTGGTTGTAGTTTTCTTTTTGTATCCACTACAAGTTAGCTCTCTAGGACATCTCACCTGATGGTAAGTGATGTAAGATAGTAGCGCGATAACCTGTTAGGGGTATGGTAAACCCACATTCCTAATTGGTTTTTACACGACATCGTGCTAGAACGCTAAATCGCTATTTAGCGTTCTATATTATAGCATAGCGTTGATAACGTCTTTTTTGATAGGGTGGTAACTAGCTAGGTCAGGTTGGCCGAGTGGTCTAAGGCGCCAGATTTAAGCTCTGGTTCCCGAGAGGGAGCGTGGGTTCGAACCCCACACCTGACAAAAAGTGTGATATGTTTTTTCCTGGGAAGAATGCAATGGTGTTCCCCGGGCGTCTGGAGAAACTCAGCGTGAGGGACACGCCGTGGTAGTTTTTAGTTTGGGTATACCCCTAGGGGGGGAGTCCCACATAACCTCTGGTCCTGCCCAAGGGACAGAGGTAGCAATAAAGCTTTTCCATCACGACAAAAAAAAAAAAAAACAGGGTGGTAACTAGCCACACGGCTAAAGCCTCCCAAAGGAAGTTAGGCTCAGGCATGGTAGCTTCGCTTTGCCGACGCGAGGTTGCGCCGCCGGGACCGCGCCCGCGCAGGTACATTATAATTACAATCGACTCCGGAACGATTATGAGTTTGTTAACAAGGTGGAGTTATAAAAAGCGAAGACATCCTGTAAGACAATCGATGCGGATTAGATGTCCGTTTAACGCGGGCTCTCGGGGCGCGTGGGGCGCGCGTGCAAGTCACGCTCCCAATAAGTGATTTCCAACAGCGGTGACTCGGCGTTATTGTAATGGCTGTTTGTTTAGCGTCTGCCTCGCCTGTGTATCGGCCTAATCATATATGCCGAGTTTTGTTTTTGTACTCATGTTTATAGTTCACGGCCGTCGGTATACTGATGACGAGATGCGCAGGACCGCACCGCAGGTTGAGCGACCGCGACGAGCTGAGCCGTTTTTTTTATAAACTCCGGAACGATTATATATATATACTAGCTGGCGCCCGCGACTTCGCCCGCGTAGAATAAGTTTTTAAAATTCAGTCAGAATAAGTTGTAAAAATTCCAACGGGAACTCTCCTATGTCACTCTCCAGGTCCTCAACTATAATTTCAAAAATCACGTCGATCCATTGCTCTGTTGCGACGTGATTGAGGGACAAACCAACATACAAACTCACATTCGCATTTATAATATTACTATGATTTTGTCTGGATAGTAAGGAGTACAAAGTATTCCAATGGATTCAAAGAAGTAAAACTTTATAAGATTTTCAACCAACATGAACCCCGGTATTAACCTCTTTGCGGCGAATTTCCACAAATTATTAGCGGATGTCTACGCCCAAGCAGGGCCTAACTTCCAAATTCCTTCTCATTCTTTATGTTTCCACTTTCAATGTGATTTTGCAAAAGAGATTATACCTACATGTCATAGTTACTGAAAAGTAACGCTCTTAGTGCTGATTTTCATTTCTCTAATTCCAAAAACTCAGAACTTACATGTAACCTTCCAACCCCTCACCCCTCTCACCCCTTTTGGGATGGATTTTTGTAATATTGCGTATATGCAGGTTTTTATTATTTAAATCTAATAAACTAAATGCCAATTTTCATGTCCATAACCTCGAAAACTTAGAATCCTGATGAAATCTTCCAACCCCCTTTCGGATGGATTTTCGCAAAATGATCGTACAGGTCATTATTATTATACATATATATAACAACTTAGTTGCCAATTTTCATGTCTCTAACTTCAAAAATATAGGACTTTCATACAAACTTCCAACCCCCATTTCAACCCTTTAGGGGTGGATTTTTGTAATATATCATATACAGGTTTTTCTTATTTAAAACTAAATGGCCATTTGCATGTCCCAAACTTAGAATCCTGATGAAAACTTTCAACCCCCATTTTACCCCCTTGGGGTGGTTTTTCGCAACATTGATCATACAGATCTTTATTATTTATAATTAACAACTTAGTTCCCAACTTTCATGTCTCTAACTTCAAAAATATAGGACTTTCATACAAACTTCCAACCCCCATTTCTACCCCTTAGGGGTGGATTTTTGTAATATTGCGTATATAGGTTTTTATTATTTAAAACAAATTACCTAAATGCCAATTTTCATGTCCCTAACTTCGGAAACTTAGAATTCTCATGAAAACTTCCTACCCCCATTTCACCCCCCCTCGGAGTAGATTTTCGCATTATTGATCATACAGATCTTTATTATTTATAATTAACAACTTAGTTGCCAACTTTCATGTCTCTAACTTCAAAAATATAGGACTTTTATACAAACTACCAACCCCCATTTCTACCCCTTAGGGGTCGATTTTTGTAATATTGCGTGTACAGGTTTTTATTATTTAAAACAAATTACCTATATGCCCATTTTCATGTCCCTAACTTCGAAAACATAGAATCCTCATGAAAACGCCCCACCCCCATTTCACCCCCCTTGGGGTAGATTTTCGTAACATTGATTATACAGATCTTTATCATTTATAATAAAAAACTTAGTTGCCAATTTTCATGTCTCTAACTTCAAAAATAAAGGACTTTCATACAAACTTCCAACCCCCATTTCTACCCCTTAGGGGTAGATTTTCTCAAAACCGTTTCTTAGCTGACCTCTACTTTATAAAAGGAATCTACCTTCCAAATTTAAAGATCGTATGTTTTATAGTTCCTGAGATATCGTGATCATCAGTCAGTCAGTCAGTCAGTCAGTCAGTGGTATTTCGCTTTTATATATATAGATATATATATTAACTAAGTGACGTATGCAGGTTCTTGTAAGACTCACCGGCGCGGGACGCATTGCATTGATTGCACTCGGTCGGGTCGGACCGGTGGTTGAGCTGCGGTAGTGCATTCGTGCTTGGTGGAGCGTATAGTCTGCTCCTTATAAATTACCATACTTATAATTGTAATTCTGTTTTACCAAGAGTATCTGGTCTCTTTGCCCGAAACTACCCACGTCTACCAAAATTACCGACGAAGACACGCACCCTCCCCGTAGTCATCCTATATATATATTTAGTAATTTTTACACACTTGTTCTTTTCTGTTTACTAAACATACTTCTCAATAAAAAAGACAAGTTGAAAAAATCTACAAGTGTCACAAGCACTTAGATAATGGGTATTACCTAAGTGAATATTCTAACTTGTGGTCTGTACGCTTAATAATGAAACTTATTCCTCCTGTTCTAAGTCACAAATTCGTTAACGCTTCTGCAGTAAGCATCTTGGCGATGGAAAAGAACTGAAAAACAAATTCAGACAATATAAAATTTACCAGCTTAATGATCATAATGTGTATTGAGATATATGTAGGGCACTCTGACTCTGATGTTATTTAAGGGGTAGGTACAAACATGTTAATTATTTGGTATATCAGTCAGATTTAAACTTAGATTAGTTTGAAAACACGTTACAGTCAAATTGTACGTTAAATTTATTTTCAACTAAACACCGATGCTATCTGTACAGCTTTGCTACTCGAAGCTTACAATATTTCTCTTATAATTATTTGTATCGATGCCAGATATTAATTCCAAACGTAGGTAAGGCGAAAATTAAATTCACAATGTATTCTTCACGCCTACGTATACAAAGCAATTTAGCGATACATATTCTTATACGAAACATCACTGATGCATCAAAATTGCCCTGTAAAGGATTTTTTGAATAAAGTTTATGATTAATTGAAATACGTAGAAGATAGAAATATAATATTTTTTGTCTATTTATTAATTTAAAACAACTTTCTCAACGTCGTGTCATCGTGCGTTCGGCGTACTTTTGCATCTATATATATAAAAGCGAAAGGCCACTTACATACTTACTTACATACTGATTAAACACGAGATCTCAAAAACTATTGTACGTATAAAGCTTTAATTTAGCAAGTAGGTAGTTGATAGTTCAGAGATGTCAGCTAAGAAAGGATATTTGGAAATTCCACCCCCAAGGGGGTAAAATCGGAGTTGGAAGTTTGTATGAAAGTCCTATGTTTTTTAATTTAGAGACACGACTCGGCAATTTAACATTTGCCTGTAGCTTACTTTCTGAAGCAAGGCATTGGCCGCACGGGAAACCTCAATCTCACGGGAAATCAGCAATTCTACGCAGATGAAGACGCGGGCAACAGCTAGTATGTATATAAAACGTTGCGATTTTTCTGAAACACTGCATCTACATTCCCGGTCACGTATATCGATGTACGTGGGCGTGTGATGTGCGCACGATCAGATTCTGATAGGGGCGACGCGTCGGCCGCTGGACTGGCGTGTTGGTCGCTGGACGGTGGGCGCGTTGGTCGCTGGCTCGTCGGTGCGGCCGTCCGCGACACGGCGCCTGCGCCGGCGCCGCTGTGAGGTGTTGGCAGGACTTGTTTATTGAATGCTATTGTTACCTTTATTAGGACCGTTTAATACACCCAGTCCCGGCCCGAGTGGTCAGTGTTCCCCAAACTTACGACACAAAGCGATGATACAATGCAGCTCAGCAGCCTTCCCATAGCTCTTTAACTGCGTTGTTGTCATAATTCTTCGCTGCGGCTCTGTCTCTAGGCAGTGGGTTCGCTGCAACAGTCTATTGGTTGATATCACTTTGAGGAAGTACTATGCTTTAACATGGTCATAATATATATATTTTTGTAATTAAAAAACCACTTAGTACTAATAAACTTAAAAAAAATGTTTTGGAATAATTCCTTGAATTACGTGTAGAGTGTCCTAGAGTATATTTCGGAATAAATACTTTTGGATTAAAATAAAACGATTTTAAAATATTTTGGGCTTCTCTCTGAAAATATAACCAATTGTTCACCTTTATAAGGGATGTCTATATATTTGATCTCGCTGTACTCTAGAGGCGGATTCGACTAAGTTAACTTTATCTTAAATGCTGTCAGTCAATCTTACGCCTGAATACCATTCTAGCGTGAAATATGTCCGTATTTATGCGCGTGTACGGCTATATTTGTATGCGTTTGATGTCTGTTTCTGCAACTGAGCAATTGTCAATAGTCACAATGCGCTAGCTCTAGCTAGCGGACATATCCGCTCCCTTTTCACCTGTGAAAATATGAAAGTGGAATCCCAAAGCCCGCAATGCCTGCTCCACGTGGATGCCGGGCCTGACGCAGTTTCAAAACACGCTTGACGTCGCGACAGTTAAGGACGCTTGACAGGTTGAGAAGCTGTGGTCCAGAGTTAGACGGTTCGCCGGTAATACGATTTGTTTCTTTTTATGTTTATTTTATGTTGTGTTTTGTTTACTCACGTCGCAGTCCGCATAAAGCTGCGCACCCATTAGACAAATAGTTTGTCTGTACGTGGATATCGGCAGCTTTCCAGATTGCAGATCCTGAACTGCATACTAGACTAGACCAATTGCTGACTGGATGAAATTGTGCGCTTACTTTCCCTTCAACTTTTTATACATGACATGACATGATCGACCCATTCTCGGCTCACTACAGAGCATGGGTCTCCTCTCAATATGAGAAGGGTTTGGCCATATTCCACCACGCTGGCCATGTGCGGCTTTTGGGATTGGCAGACTTCACACGCCTTTGAGAACATTATGGAGAAACTCTCAGGCATGCGGGTTTCCTTGCGATGTTTTCCTTCACTGGGACCGATAACCATACGTCACTTGAGATAAAGTTTTTTTTTTATATTGGATCATTAAATTAGTACACAATCAAAATATAAACAACAAAAACAGAAGAATAAACATGAGACAGTGACTTTCTAGAAATGATCACAGCATGCATCCTTAAAATTAAGCTTTCATCTAAATAATTAAATTAATACCTATAATACAGTAATGGACAGTCTTACTTGGTTTTTAAAGAAGGTCACAGAACTGCAGGAGATGTCACAGGTGTGCCTGAGATTATTAAAAATTGAGCAAATTCTATAGACAAGCGCATGCTGACCAGCCATGATTCGACAAAAAAAGTTAAGATATACATGGTAAAAAAATATTTTTGACTCATTACTTTGTAACTTTAATAGTATGGTAAGGCTGACATGTCATTGCATTGGCACACAGATGTTAACTGATGAAATCCGTGATAAAGTTAGCTTTATTGCTAGCAACAAAGTGCTTTATGTTCCCATATGCAAACATTTTACTTGATAGTGGCTATCAAAATTTTGTTGGCAGCAAAATTTATTATTATTGTACTAAGGTAGATAACCCAGTCGATTCGCCGTTACGTCACACTAAAGTAAAAACGAAAATTGTAAAAACTTAAACGCAAATTTCCAAAGAAACCATATTTTTGAGGGTTAGTAGTCAGACATGTGAGATATGTATCTCATATATCTGACTAGTCATAATTATATGCCATGTATTTTAGTAACTTTCGTAACTCGCATGTTTATAACAACACTCGATGACTAGGCGGGGAGGGCCGTGCGTCGGATCAGCCGGAGGGCACCGCCGATGCACGCGGGAGCTGGTCATGCTGCCTCGCCCTCATTATCCCTCTCATGGTGAATTTTAAACAGCCAGCGGACATGTACCGCGGCCGAACGAGCGCGTATTAACGTAATCTCACCGCCGGCGGAAAGTGACACCGAAACACGGCGCTTCTCAGACCGGCCTGCGACGAAATGTCTGAAACATGCCCCGGCTAGTTTCCTAATCTATCCATCACGATGAACCAAGCAGCTTGTATGTATGGTCGACTCCGCGGCCGCACTCGCGGGTTTCATCATGATCAACCCATTACCGGCTCACTACAGAGCACGGGTCTCCTCTCAATATGAGAAGGGTTTGGCCATAGTCCACCAAGCTGGCCATGTGCGGATTGGCAGACTTCACACGCCTGTGAGAACATTATGGAGAACTCTCAGGCGTGCAGGTTTCCTCACGATGTTTTCCTTCACCGTTGAAGCAAGTGATATTTTTATTATTTTAAAAACGCACATAACTCCGAAAAGTTAGAGGTGCGTGCCCGGATTCGAACCGCCAACCTCTGATTAGGAGTCTGACGCCCCAACCACTAGGCTATCACCGCTTGCTCGCAGGTTTATTGCACGTCATCTATGGGACGCGGCAATTTTTTTTTTCGGACTGTCTATTAGCTGTACTAACCCTATTGGTTGCCACAGAGTAACCGGGCTGTTTGGCGAGCTTCGGAAAGAAGCTCTGCCAGAAGAAATTTTTAGCCCTAGGGTTCGAAGAAACTAAGGGAACGACTGCCTAAGGGCGCCTCCTTTGAGGCCGAACCTCGGCTTCGGCGACGTTTGGCATAACGGGGGGGTCGGACGGTGAGTGGTCCGTACGTCTCCGAGGCCGTGGATGGAGCCCACGTCCGAATGACGTAAGATAGCGGGACCTCGTCTTCGCCGGCGAAGACGGTGTGTAGCGTGTGATTGTGTGGTAGGTGGTACGAGTATGTTGTCAGTAGTCATCTGATCGTCAGGGTCATGAAGGATATGTTTAGGTCTCCTCTTTCGGAGAGGAGCGCTTAGGTCGGGGGAGTAAAAAGAAGCCGCAACTACGAGAGGGTTGGGGTGTCGGATTGATAAACGCGGCGAGTGATCGCAGCTATCCATTGTTTCGGAAACTGGCGGGCTAGAGACTGTCATCGCACGTTGGCGATATTGCGCCTACCTGTGCAGTGCCAATACAAATATTAGATGCCAACTATATGCTAATCCCTATATTGGGGATATATTTCAAATACGCTCGTTCGGGAATATACTTATATCCAGCCAGAGTCACTAGTCACCTATAATTTTGTTAAAGAATATACCTAGTTATGCGTTTGTATAATATAAGTATTAACTTACAACTTTCTTTCCAAACGCATCCCGTAAAATTTGATTATCGAATTTGAGCTAAATAATTAGCTTTTGTAGGTATTTTTTTAAAGATACACATATTTATTATGTTCATAATAATATACTTAAGTGCCTATCCGAATATTTGGATCAATAATATCCTAATAATCGTTATAGACTAGGCTTTGAGAGTGAACGCGGCGCTGCGGCGCGGTTCAAATTCATCTTAGACCAAACACGGATTAGAATCCGAACTCCGCTCACCCGAATCTCGATATTCCAATCGGATGTGTAAACTAACCTCATGGCACATAAATCGACCTCGTGGCGCAGCGCGCGCTCTGTTGCATTTTAAAGTTGGAGGTCGTGGGTTCGATTCCCGGTTCGAGTCTGATCTGGTGGGAGGCTTCGGCCGTGGCTAGTTACCACCCTACCGACAAAGACGTGTCGCCAAGCGATTTAGCGTGTAGAAACCAATTAGGAGTATGGGTTTAACATAACCCTAACAGGTTAGTCCGCTACCATCTTAGACCGCATCGTCACTTACCACCAGGTGAGATGCCGTCAAGGGCTAACTTGAGTGGATAAAAAAAAATGTATCATAAATAGTTTTCCAATTATTAATGAAATTTATGTCGCTATACATTTACTATGCAAGTTTGTATCGTGGTGCCTATTCAAGTTTACTTACCACCAGGTGAGATGCCGTCAAGGGCTAACTTGTGGTGTATAAAAAAAAAATTCCGTGTATTAAAAAACGAGAGTTTAAAAGCATCCATATTCGTTGCGGATGTCCTTTGTGGAACTAAATCGCAGACGCTCACAAACAAAACGTAGCGATGTGCCGAAATATGCGGAAATTCTTTTATATTTTAGTAAATTGCGAAGCATTGCCGGGCGCGATGTTCGGCGCGGCGCCGGCGGGCGACACGCGCCCCGCCCGCGGCGCCGTGTTCGCGGCGAGCGCGAGGGGCGCGCCCCTCGCTGCGCCTTACATTCAAATTGCATCAATGTGAGCGGGACAGCAGCCCCGGCAGCATCACCTAGCCCCGGATTTTGCCCCAGCATCCTCTAAACGTATACTCAAATAGTTTTATATATGTCGGCGCGAAGAAGTTATTAACTTTATTAAGCGGCGTCAATAACCCCAAGAATTAAATAATTACCCACATTTTAATTATTGATGATTTTGCTAACACAATTTAGACGGTGACAATCAACTTTGTACAAGCATGTTTTGTGCTATAAATACAGGCGGTCGATGCCTTTGGCGGATTCTCTCTCGCTCGAGACGTCGTACTGTTCGGACCTCTAAGTTATTATCGCAATAAAAGTGTAAACCGGCAAGTTGTGGTTTTAATTACTATGAGCGAAAGTAAACAAAATCGTGACGTCACCCTTACAAAAAAACAACTCGGACCCCCTTGACGCGACATATATATAAGAATATATACACATATAATACATATTATATACATTTTACGGAAGGCGGGACATCCTGGCACAAGTAAAATAATTACTTAAAAGGATGTCCCAACAACGGATAAATGTTATACGTAAAACGTATTTTTTGAATAAAATTTTTCATTTTCATTTTTCATTTTCATTTTCAAATATTACGAGTGTAGGCGCTGTAGTCCTTCTCTGTCCACCGACAACAAAAGGTTACATCTGTCGTCGAGATATTTCTTCATAAGTGGGTTGTTTTTATTATCTTAGGAGTTTTTGAATTCTCCTTATCTACGCGGAAGATGTCGCGGACTAGTAAGTGATATAGCGCGGATAGTTGTCAATATATATAAATTTATTATTATTAAATAAAAATAAATTTATATATATTGACTTATTATTAAATGAAATTATTAAATATTAAATTATTGATTTTATTATTAAATAAAAATAAATTTAATAATAAATTTATATATATTGACAACTATACTCTGCATAATAATCCGCACGAGGTTGCAAGGACACCACCAGGACCACGATCTTCAGTAATGAAGAAACGACTGGAGAGAGATAAATCTATACCAGCACTTAGACACGAAATTTCTAACGCGTCACACTAGCTTATCATAATCATGAATCAAGATCTCATGAAGATCAACTATTAATGGGCATGTTGCTATGTTTTAACACGTATTGAGTGCGATGACACATTGACTTCACCAGCAAATTATTTACTTATACCTATATAAATTCCACTTAATACAAACACACTACTGGTAATATAAGTGCATGTTGCGTCATTGATCTTTTATATTTTCAACCCTCTCCTAAAAATGAGGAGGTTTGTGCACTCCTCTGGGTCATCGGTCGGCTAAGCTCGATATTACTTAACAAAGTATACAAATGTAGCAGCAACCCCAAGACATCGAAAACAATTAAAAAATTAAAAACAAAACTGTCCCACCACCGCGTGGAATGTAAGTACAAACACAAACAAATATAAACATCGCCGGTTAAGAACTATTAAACACGTGTTCCTCTGACGCGGCGGTGTCATCCCCGCGGCCGATGCAGACGGGGTCACGTCACAGGCCCAGTGACGCTGCGGGCGGCGTCACGTCACAGTCCCCGCGAACACTCGGAGACAGAAATAATTATTACAGCCGCGCGGCAGAGTTCCTGAAGCCGCTAAGCCGTTACAGCTCGCGGCCGCAGCGGCTCCGCGACGCTTGTAAATCAAAGGGATTCTAACATAATTAAGCTCATAATTAATGTAAAGACCGCATTATTTATAGGCGCACTCATTCTTAAAATTAAACGCGGCCCTGATAACACAAACGCCTCCCGCGCCCCTCGCTGTAACATTCATAAGTGTACTAAGTACCCACTAACTTAGTATGCGACATGGTACTGAAATTAAATCCAAGCAACCAAAAGTATTTGGATGATATTTGTAATGTCGATTTAAAGTCGTGAAGGTTTGCATAGTATGGAGTGTCGATGAGCGCTGTGTACTAAGTCGTGTGGTGACTAAATACCTGAGAGCGCAGAATAAGACAGTGAATGTATGAAATCCCTACTGATTATGGTTTGCAAAGCTATTTAAGTCGCAGCCAAAATATGCGTATTCTTATTAACACGAAGCTTATAAGATTGAGTGTGTATTAAGATTATAATTATCGCTCTAATTATTGGCTTGACTTCATTAATCAAGCCATTAAGCTTTAATAGACTAGGTATATGTTCTTCTACTGTGTGCTGTGATAGCCTAGTGGTTAGGACGTCCGCCTCCTAATCAGAGGTCGGGGGTTCGAACCTGGGCACGCACGTCTAACTTTTCGGAGTTATATGCGTTTTTAAGAAATTAAAATATCACGTGCTTCAACGGTGAAGGAAAACATCGTGAGGAAACCTGCACGCCTGAGAGTTCTCCGTAATGTTCTCAAAGGCGTGTGAAGTCTACCAATCCACACATGGCCAGCGTGGTGGACTATGGCCGAACCCTTCTCATATTGAGAGAAGTCCCGTGTAGTGAGCCGATAATGGGTTGATTATGATGATGATGATGATAATGTTCTTCTACCACCTTGATGTTGTTGTCCCATTCCTAGGGATAACATTGTATGTTAAATAAATTTTGTTCTCTTGTTAATGCCATGATTTGAAGCTTGAATGGCATTATGTTATTCACCTTTTCCTTTATCTCCATTTGAATCAGTTTAAAAAAATATGGAAAGGAATTTGTCGCGTTTAACATTATGCGGTTCAGGAGTCGAGTGGGTTAAACATGCTCCAAGTATTTCAGGTAGATGATCCTGAACATCTGATCGATGTCGCCGACAATCAAAGATCCATTTTCATCCGTCCACATTAAACGTATATTCGTTATGTTAGACTATTGCGGTCATGGAAATACCGTAGTGAAATAACGGCGTCGGACGAAAATGTTATTTGACTTAATAAAACAATAAAGCGTTGTGTGATAGGTCGTAATAAACTACGAGTGGACTCATATAAAAATTATGACCGACGAGTTATGTTTCCTTTAAAATCATAATCGTAACGGAGACAGGAAGTGTGATATAAAACGGAACGTGTTCTCCGCTAGCCTGATTTACGTCGACGTCAGATGTTTGTTTTTTTGTCACGTCGGTAATGACAGTGGCGTTTCAATCCGATCAGGGTGAGGGCATTCTATTGTGATATACAGAACAACTAGGTCTACCTACTTAACAACACACCATCGGGTACGTTGTGATCATGAAAGCGTATTTGCTGAAGCTTACGCCAAGACACTGGGATAACTACACGGTCGGCCAAACCCAGATCCGGATTGACTTTTGTAAAGTAAGTAAACAGTATGTATGCTTGGAAATGGATAAGTGTCGAATACTTTATGTTAAATACTTTATTTAAAACACTTTTCCATTTGTTGGGACAGATTCCTAAATCTATCTCCAAGTTGTACGACGCAGTGAGTGACCCTCAGAATCCTGTCTCTGAACCCATTAAGCGCGGTCTGCTTGTCGGCATAACCCAGCTCTAATCAGCCCAACAGCCGCGGCCTTGAATATTCCATTATGGGTCTATTAGTCTTCAGATCCGTGCTGACGATGACTAGCATTTTTGATTATGCTCTCAGCTGCGAGGCTTACTTCCAGCGGTGGTGCCACCGGAGCCAGTGACACCGAGAGCGCTTCCAATGAGTCACAGCATCGCCCTCCGCGAGCTGTCGCCGTCGCTCACCGCGTCGTGAATGACGCGCGGCGGTGGTCGGCTCCTATTAATTTGTTTATATTAGAGAAGTTCACTTGCGCAGTCAATCAGGATTGTCGTCGCGCGAGCGATCCCCGATTTGTTTTCGAAAGATCTTAACCGTGTCCCGAGCTATTTCTGTACAATTGATGCTTTTAAATGTAGTGTCACCGCAACTCTCCGGAGACGCGCTGAACATTTGTCTCGGGATATTTATCGCCTCGGCTCGCCGCATGCATCATCCGCCCGCGGGCGCGCCCATCGATCAGCGGCCACGCGGACGCGCCGAGGCTGCACTTTTTGTACGTTTATATGGTTCCGTATCGATATGGTGATGCCGAACGCAATTGGGGCTATGCGACGTCCGACCGTCCGTTTCAAATCCATGTTTCAATAGAAAATGATTACTGAATTCTGTAATTATTTCGATTTGAAATATGTTTAAAGACATTAATAGGCATGTTTCTTCCATCAAATTAAAAAAAAAAACAATATAATAATAACCGGTGTTTGTTGTTTCCGACGGTATCTACTTTAATTACTCGAAGTTGCCTATTTACAATTTAACACTATGAGAAGCGGTGATAGCCTAGTGGTAAGGGCGTTAGCCTCATAATCGGAGGTCGGCGGTTATACTCCGGGCACGCACCTCTAACTTTTCGGAGTTATGTGCGTTTTTAAGCAATTAAAATGTCACTAGCTTCAACGGTGAAGGAAACCATCGTGAGGAAATCTGCATGATCATGATGATGATGACTATGAGTTTTGTGATAATGGTAATACCTTGCAATTTGTTACGTTATTTGCATATTTTCTTATTAATCTTGTTTTGTTAACCGTATAGTTATGACGTATGGTGAAACTAAACAAAAAAAAAAACGATTCTGTGGTTGAAATACTGAATATCTGAAAATTCGCTATTATAATAAATAGCTTTATTCATGAGAACCTATTACTATGATGCGTTAATATATAACATATCTTTTTCGTGAGGTGGTGGTGATAACTACACTCACAAACTTAGCCGTGTTTTTTGAAAGGTAATTAAAACTAAAATGGCATCAATTATATAATAAAAAACATCAAAAACTGATTTATTCAGAAACAGTTGAAAGAAATCTTCATTCTCGTCATTTAGAGATAAATATTGTAGACTTTAGATAGTTAACAATCTGAAACAGTCAAAAGTGTATAAGAAGTTGAGAATAATTTGAGAGTAGGTAGTACAATAAAAAGGTTTTTTTTGACGGCCATATTTATAGCATATTGTTTTAGAAATGAACGATAAACAACACCCGACGAAGCTGCTCTCAAATAAATATTGTTATATTTTATTTTTACGAGTATAGTAAATTACAAGTGTCCTCCAAAGACACGGAACCCTCGTGCGCAAGTCTGACTCCCACTTGCCTGGTTTTATTTATTATATAATGTAGATAGCACAGACTTACGTATATATCGCATTTTAAAATCCTCCTCTTATACAAAACTTCTCCGGAAGTTCATCTCGATGCCTCGACGGATTGGACTGCGCACCGCATTATTCGGATATACGCGGTGCGTTCGTTGAAAACGTACAAATATGCATTCATATCTACTGTGAAGCGGTGATAACCTAGTGGTGAGGACGTCCGCCTCCTAATCAGAGGTCGGGGGTTCGAACCCGGGCACGCACCTCTATATTTTCCGGATATATGCGGTGCGTTCGTTGGGAACGTACAAATATGCATTCACCTCTACTGTGAAGCTGTGGTAGCTTAGTGGTTAGGACGTCCGCCTCCAAAAACGAGGTCGGGGGTTCGAAACCGGGCACGCACCTCTAACTTTTCGGCGTTCTGTGCGTTTTTAAGCAATTAAAATTTCACTTGCTCCAACGGTGAAGGAAATCATCGTGAGGAAACCTGCATGCCTCAGAGTTCTCCATAATTCTCTCAAAGACGTGTGAAGTCTGCTAATCCGCACACGGCCAGCGTGTGACCTCCAACTTTTTTTTTTCACTCCTTCAATGCTGTGCAATATACTCGCAAAAGACCCTGAGGTTGCGGGAGAACTCATCTTGTACGGGGGCAGGTGCAGTGATGCGCCAGCACGTGGCGGAGCCGCGGCGGCTGGAGTGGCCGTCGGGTACGACTGGAACATTATTATCGCCAATAATAGGGCCGCGGCCCTTTAATGCGGTTACAGCCCTAGACACTAATGAGCCAGTCGGCAGGCCGAGAGCTGGTGCCGGTTCGCGATAACGTTTCACAGTCTACAATCTTCTCTAATTCTTAAAAAAAAACAATTATTTGATTAAAAAAAATAGAAAATACTCAAAATTGTCATATAAATACACATATACACATATATACTTTATATGAGGTCATGTAAAAGTAATTATTCATGATCAACCCATTGTCAGCTCACTACAGAGCACGGGTCTCCTCTCAATATGAGAAGGGTTTGGCCGTAGTCCACCACCGCGCTGGCCAAGTGCGGATTGGCAGACTTCACGCGCCTTTGAGAATATTATGGAGACTTGCCGGCATGCAGGTTTCCTCACGATGTTTTCCTTCACCGTTGAAGCAAGTGATATTTTAATTGCTTAAAAAAGCACATAACTATAAGTTATAGGTGCGTGCCCGGCTTCGAACCCTCAACCTCTGGTTAGGAGGCTGACGTCCTAACCACTAGGCTATCACAGCTTTAAGTATATGTTATTTAGAGTATATTTCTTATGAAATTTTATATTATATTTTGTAGAAAAATACAAAGGAAATATGCCAGTGTATGGCGTAAATTGTTATTTGACATTGTCATATTTCATTGTATCGTAGTCGATTGAGAGCAAAAAATTATTATATCAACGGCATAGGCATATTGTTTTAAAGTTTTTAATCACTCGAATGAGTGTATTTTGTAGCATAGTAGATGCTTCTCTATAAATTTCTCTCTATAATATTAAAAGCTTGATTTGTAATGCTCTTATAATGATCGCGTAAACTAAGCTCGTCTACAGTTGCCTTGAGTTACAATAAGATATAACAACCTACTAAGTTGAGAATTAATATGTAGTAAATTGTAACTTATTCTGAATGCCAAATAAATAAATGAATTAAGAACAATTTCCCGGCTAAGTTTGTTGTGGGCTTCTTCTTAGACCGGGGCGCGTTTGGAACCCTCATAGCTTTAGTTTTAAGTTTATGAATATAGTTATCACCATGAAATAACTACAAAGTAAATTATTGACGCGTCAAAAGTGCCTTTTTAAGGACTATTTGAATAAAGATTATTTTGAATTTGAAATTTGAATTTGAACAAAATCTTTGTTTAGAAATTTCATCTTCATGTCGCAGCTAATAAATTAAAATTTTTAATCACTTTTTAAAAATGAAAGCTATAACGGTTTCAGAAAAGTAAAGACATTGTGAAAACAGGCCACGTTCCGAGTGGGTGTTTGACTATCAAATATTTTATTAACTGGCACAATAACATAATAAAAACGAGCGTATTTAACATTTTTGCCAGTGGTCCAATTTGTCTGGACTAATTGTTTGACAAGTATCTCAAATCCGGGTTTAGAATTCTTCTTCGTTGTCCACTTTCATGTTCTACACGTTGAGTCCTCGGTCCCTGCTAATCGTTAAAAGCCAACCCGCGTTAGTTAGTTACTTAGTTAGTAGCCTGAAGATTACGATGTTACAAACAAATCGAAGCGGTGATAGGCTAGTGGTTAGGGCGTCAGCCTCCTAATCAGAGGTCGGCGGTTCGAATCGGGCACGCACCTCTAACTTTTCGGAGCTATGTGCGTTTTTAAACAATAAAAATATCACTTGCTTCAACGGTGAAAGAAAACATCGTGAGGAAACCTGCACGCTTGAGAGTTCTCCATAATGTTCTCAAAGGCGTGTGAAGTCTGCCAATCCGCACATGGCCAGCGTGGTGGACTATGGTCAAACCCTTCTCATAATGAGAGGAGACCCGTGCTCTGTAGTGAGCCGGTAATGGGTTGATCATGATGATGATGAAACTAATCGATGGGAATTATTATACAGCCGTGACCAGCTCCCGGCCTATGTAATACGGGGATGATTTTACGCACAAAACGTTACCGGCAAATCTGAAGCGTGTTCCTTTGTACTGTTCTCGCAACGCGGGATAGGTACTTGACGAAGTCGTCCCGGGGCGGGCGGGGCGCGGGCGGGGGTGCTCGGGGGTGTGCCACGCGGCCACATATAAAATACATTTATTATGTTAACCCTAATTGGTGCAGTCTGTTTATCTACTGAAAACCTAATAAATGCGTTGGGGATTAAATGAAACAATATTTTTACAGCGGCTTTGTTGTTGGTTTGTCCAAATGTTTACCTCCTCCTCCGTGACGTACCTCCGTTTGACGACCTCCGTGGCGCAGCGCGCGCGCTGTCAGATTATAAAAAAAGTTGGAGGTCCTGGGTTCGATTCCCGGCTCCAGTCTGGTCTGGTGGGAGGCTTCGGCCGTGGCTAGTTACCACCCTACCGACAAAGACGTGTCGCCAAGCGATTTAGCGTTCCGGCACGATGTCGCGTAGAAACCAAAAGGAGTATGGGTTTACCATACCCCTAACAGGTTAGCCCGCTACCATCTTAGACTGTATCATCACTTACCATCAGGTGAGATTGCTGTCAAGGGCTAACTTGTAGTTAATAAAAAAAAAAAAAATCCTCGCGTAATATATAAGTATGCAAATCGTCATCAGCACGATCATTATCCATCCGTTACCGGCTCACAGGTGTCTCCTTTCATTATGAGATGGCCCAAGTTTACTACGCTAGGCAAAGTGCTCATTGGCAGTCTTCTCTCTCTGGCGTTGCATGCCATTATCATACCTTTCTTCTTCTTCTTCTTTAGGTGCCTCTCCAACTAGTGAAGGTTGGCAGTCAGAATGGCATATTTTGCCTTGTCTCTCGCGAGGCTGAAAAGCTGGGCGGCACTCGCGATCCCTGTCCACCCTTACCTTTACCTTGTCCACCTGTACCTTTCTTAACCAAGTGATATTCGGTGCAGGAAGAAGCAACTGTGGACCGTTGCACAGCTTACGAGTAGCGGGCAACCTTTTTTCTCCTGTTCATCGTAAAGATTTAAGATGCTATGCAGATCGCTTCCTCTATAAGAATGGGAGGGGTGACACTGTGATTGGTCTTTATATAATTATGGGAATCTGTGTTATGCTGATTCTCATTTATTTGCATTTAAAACTTAAAACATACTATTTCCGGTACGAAAGTCTTGGACCCTCTAGAAGTACTTCAGTTATGGACATAATTAAGGTCGTAGCCTAGATGATCATACGCCAATATACTTAAATAATAAAACAAAAGAAACATATTTTTTTTATACACTACAAGTAAGTTCTTGACGGCATCTCACCCAATAGTAAGTGATAATGCGGCCTAAGATTGTAGCGGGCTAACCTGTATACTCCTAATTGGTTTCAACGCGACATCGTGCCGGAACGCTATATCGCTTGGCGACACTTATTTGTTACTCGCCACGAACAAATCCTCCCACCAGACCAGACTTGAGCCGGGAATCGAACCCAGGACCTCCATCTTTATAATGCAACAGCGCACGTGTTTCGCCATGGAGGTCGTCGATATGTGTTTATTACCTATATTTTATTATACTATACAAATCCAACTGAAACAGTAACGGGTGAGCCATCTATCGGCTAATGTAAACGGGGTTAGAAGTAAAAGGCACTTTTCACTGAAGATAGGGTGTAGGTAGAAATAAAAATGGCACAGCACGAAATAGGCTTACCGTTTCGCGGGGTTGCGACGCCGTGGTTCGGGGACCGAATCCGGTTCGGTTTTTAATTAATACGATTTCTTCTAATTTAACAGGAAGGTGGCCGGAAAGCTTGTTATTACTAACGGCGCTCCGATCGTCCATTCGATTCGATATTGTTTTGTAATCATTTTCGTTGCGTTTTGTTTTTATTTTGTAATTTGTTCGTTTAATTGGCTTCTGATTATGAAGGGAATAATTGGGAGCAGTGGTTTAGTTAGTACTCCTGCCATATACGGTGTTGTAGCGAAAAGAGGATATAAAGCGTAATATGTCTGTGGGTAGTTTCCTATTTATTAGTAATAATTATAAGCTCGATCTTGATAGTTTTCCTTGACTGGTTCTTTATATAGTCGGCTTCAAATAAACGGAGATAAGCAAATCGACATTTATGTTGTTGGGTTACCCTTATTGTTATAAAAATGTAAAAATATTCACGTGTTCACTTATTATTCCTCCGAAAATGTTTAATTTTTTTACTGACTAACTTTTACTCTTTATTCAAGATATGAACATAAAAAATGCGAGGGACTGTAAAATTAACGTATAACTTCTCAGTGTTTGTCATTACTGAAGTCGATAGATACTCTTCTGTGAATTTTCTACTTCAGATGTCACTCGGGTGTTGGCGTACAATTAAGATTTAATATGTTATTTTGTACCTTTGGTACAATTGAATCTGTTTGATCGACCGGAGGTTAGTTATTACAAAGAGACGTGTGTAACCTAAACAGACCAGAACATAATATTGAAACAATAAAACAAGACTAAATTTCTTATCTATTCTTGCTTTTCCGGCAATGAACATTCCATGTCGGTGTCGTTCGGTTTCGTTGCCTTAAGGACTTGAGACGTTGAGACGATCTAGAGGTCCCGAAAACGATTTTCAAATTGGTAGGTACAGTAGGTAAAATATTTGCTATATTCACAACAAAAAAATAATAATTTAAATCTGTGATAGCCTAGTGGTTAGGACGTCGCTTCCTAATCAGAGGTCGGGGGTTCGAACCAACAACTTTTCGGAGTTATGTGCGTTTTTTAGCAATTAAAATATCATTTGCTTCAATGGTGAAGGAAAACATCGTGAAAACCTGCATGCCTGAGAGTTCTCCAACATGTTGTTAAAGGCGTGTGAAGTCTGCCAATCCGCACATGGCCAGCGTGGTGGGCTATAAGCCGAGAATGGGTTGATCATGATGATTCACTATACTACACTTATTAACTTAAAAGTATTTAATCCAATTCCGCGTACTAGCAGATACTGGTATTGCGTATGTCCATTGCCTTTTGCCAAAATTATTATACAAAAGCTGTCAAAACGTCAAGTCATAGAGATCACTCGGCGTCTGAAAATGAGCCCTCAGGCTAACTTCCAAACAACTACATTGTTAAGGGTAGGTAGATATGACGGTGGATGTTGCTCTCGGAGGATAAAACTTTTTAAACAATTCGAGTTTAAATTTGATTAATTAAAAGTTTATCTGTTTAAAAGAGCACTGCTGCGGCGACGTTCTTTTGAATCTTGTCGAGGAGTTCGAAACAAAGAGCGATCGGCAGCGTGATGATGAAGTTAAGTCTAGTGAGGCGGACGCGCCGCGGGCTTCATGGTTAGTATAGTGACATCCAGCATCGATGAGTCCATTTGAGGTGGCAGAGCTCTCACATCTTAAGCCAAAACTCTCTTATCTAACACGAGTCCGCGTCCAACTCTCAATAGCATCCCAGGCTTTTGACGACCACCCTGGCGCAGTGGTGAGCGCTTCGGTCTTCTAAGTTGGAATACAGCTGCCCTGCCTTCTTAAACGTGTGGCCAGGCGCTTTAGCTTTTCGGTATATTATCGACTAGTAGTATTGGCTTAGTATAACTGCTAAACTTTGCTTTTTCGTTAGAAAATTCCGAATAAGTCAAACCATCACTTGCATACGGATATTTAAAAAAAACCACATGTAGATATGTAATAATTTTAACGTTATTTAATAATTAATTTCTGAAGCCAAACTAGACATTTGCTTCAGCGTCAGTGGTGGGTAATTTAAAATAAAAATCTGATCATCATAACCACCAGGTTACGAAGCACCAGGTTAACGACTTTTTTTTTGTTTGTTTTGTTTTGTCGTGGTGGAAAAGGTTTATGGCTACCTCCGTAGCCTTGGGCGGGAAGGAGGTTATGTTGGACTCCCACCCCCGAACTAAAAACCACCACGTCATGTCCCTCTCGCAGGTTTTACTGGACACCCGGGGGACCCGTTCTATACTTCCCGGGCGCCCTACCAGCCGCCCCGGCTTAGCGTCGGGCCTACCGCGCTACAAGGGGAAGGATCAGGACAGCTTGATCCCCCCCTAAGACAGTTTGGAGACTTGTGCAATGACGGGCAACTAGCCCAATAGCTACCCGTGGTCTCCCAAGCGAAGCTGACGAGTGGCAAATTGCCGAAGTCTTCTTCTCCCCCGTCTACGCCGAAGCGGATGCGCGTCGGAAACATCTTCGCGTATTCGCTCCGCAGCCTCCTTCTGTGAAATAACTTGTTCGCTGAAGTGGGCTAGGGCATTCCAAGAGCTGTCGCTGCTTAATATGGCAAGTATTACGCTCGGCAGCGAGAGATCACCGCCAATCGTTGCCACCAGATTACGGCGCTGCGGATCCCACTTGCTGAACTCCTCGAGACCAGGTTGACGACCTCCGTGGTGTAGTTATGTCGCATTATAAATTTGGAGGTCCTGGGTTCGATTCCTGGCTCGAGTCTGGTGGGAGGCTTGTGGCTAGTTACCAACCTACCGACAAAGAAGTGGAGCAAAGCGGTTTAACGTTTCGGCACGATGCCGCGTAGAAAGCGTATTTATAGGTTTACATACTGCTAATAGGTTAGCCCGTTACCGTCTTAGACGCATCATCACTTACACGAGGTGAGAGCCATCAAGAGCTAACTTGTAGTAGATAAAAAAAAAGTGAGATTGAGGCCAGATCACACATGAATGAAAAAAATCCTAGGCGTCCACGGCTGAACATAGTCCATTCCAATCGCATCCGCCTTTATCATCCAATTTCTTATAGACGCGGCGTTGTACAGTCCGGCACAAACAGCCCTGCGCTCTGGGAACAGCTCTGCTCAAACCCCCAACATTAACAATAAGATGAGATGTTTCTTCGCAAAAGATTAAAATATTTTTCTGCGACGAACCGAAGTACGAAATATAAAAGTTCAGCGATAGGCAGCCCGCGGCGGGATCCAACAAAACGGTTAAGTAACAAAAGGGTTATTTAAAAAGCGGTAGACTCTTTTCCGATTTGAAAATATTTGATCCCTTCGGATATCGCGACACGGCACGGATGGTGGATGAATACTTTGAAGGAGTTGATCGTGTAATATTACGTCACTGATGAAAATAAAGTTTTGCTTTTATTTAAATGTACTCAAATTCAAATTCAAATAATCTGTATACAAATAGTCCTTTAAAAGGCACTTTTGACGCGTCAATAATTTACGTAGTAGTTATTTCATGGTGATAACTACATTCGTAAACTTAAAACTAAAGCTATGAGGGATCCAAACCTTTGCGTACCTACCGCCTGCTCTAGCCGCGGCCAGTTAAATCTGATTTCCGTTAGTCTAAGACATCCCTCGATGATCTCCACGGACTAAATGTATAACATTTTGGCTATAAATTCCATATATAGTTCGTTAAACCGGTAGAAACGAACCCGCGACCCCTAATGTACGCAGTAAGACAGGGTTGCAGACAGCGCGGGGAAACTTTGCATATCGATAGCCCTCTACCCAACAGGTTTAATTAAAGTATAACGTACTCATAAATTAACGTAGGGCTGGAGCAGCAGTGTTGGATTGCTTGTTCGTGTGTCCCGAAAATATAGTTATTTAATGTAATATTATAAAAAGAACGACATACTTGAAGCTATGATCGCCTCCTAATCAGAAGTCGTGGGTTCGAACCCGGGCACCTATAACTTTCGGAGTTATGTGCGTTTTTAAGCAATTAAAATATTACTTGCTCCAACGGTGAAGGAAAACATCGTGAGTTCTCCGTAATGTTCTCGAAGGCGTGTGAAGTCTGCCAATCAGCATATGGCCCGCGTGGTGGACTATGGCCAAACCCTTCTCATTCTTCTTCCTGAGAGGAGACCTATGCTCTGTAGTGAGCCGAGAATGGGTTGATCATGATGACTTGAAAGAAATCTATTGTTTCTAAAGTTGAATGAGAGTCAAATTTTGCTGTCAGTTGAGAAAATACATTATACATCCCCAAAATTCAATCTCCTGAATACATTTTAATTCTAATAAACTAGACGATAAATCGACGTGTTAGACTCACACACGTATGGTTGTATTCTCCTTACACTCGCGTTTACTCACCGTCAACGCACTATCCGAGCAATCCTTTTAGCGCGCATATCCTCTAACCATCCATATCTCTTAGCGTTCCTCTACTTCTCTGTCCTTTTACGTACATTGACGATTTGTTTGACGCAGCGCGCGCTGTAGCGTTATAAAGTTGGAGGTCCTGGGTTCGAGTCTGGTCTGGGAGGCTTCGGCCGTGCTAGTTACCACCCTACCGACAAAGACGCCAAGTGATTTAGCGTTCCGGCATTATGTCGTGTAGAAACCGATTAGGAATATGGGTTTACCGTACCCCTAACAGGTTAGCCTGCTACAATCTTAGACTGCATCATCACTTACCATCAGGTGTGATTGCCGTCAAGGGCTAACTTGTAGTGGATAAAAAAACCTATTTAACAATATTCTTATAACATGGGTATAAAGTGGCAATAGGATAAAGTTGTCTAGAGGTCCTCGGACACACTAAACAAATGACGAATACTTGAATTTCACACACAAGTAAGTACACACTTGTTTTACGCACACACAGCATTCACACTGAAATACAAATTTGCTGGTAACAAAATTTTGTTAGTCACTCTCATGTAAAATGTTTGTTGTGGGGAACATAAAGTACATTGTTTTTGGCAATAAAGCTTATTTATAAAATTAGGTAAGTTATCAGTGCTGTCAATGTAATGCTATATCAACATCACCATGATACGTTATAAAATTTACAAAGTGATATTCCAAAATTATTTTTACTAAGCATATTTTAATAATTATGACTTTATCGCTAGTAACATGTTGGACAATCTTTTTTTTTTCTTAGTGAATGTGTAAATTTAATGTCAGATGTTGTAATGACAAATAGCTTGTTAGGATTGGCATGTTCTCTTCAAGCTTTTATACTTTTGTATGCAAACTTTAAGTTGTTACGAAACTATTAAAATATATATATTTTTTTTCCTCGCCGTTTATAAATTGGTAACATGTCGATGTATAAACCACGTGTAGACCAAAACTGTGTGTTTGATAAGTACCTAATAACATAAAGAATATGTCATTTTACAGGATTTATTTTCATAAATACAACGGCCATAAGCTGTGTGTAATTAATTGATTAATTGTAAAAAGATAAAGTAGCGAGAAATAAAGAAAATTTACAATCACATATTCCTATAACCTGCTCTCATTCATCCGTAAATGCGTCGAGATCAGGTTCAGCCAACAGGACCACAGAGAGCATGTGGGGTATTGGGGAGAGAGCGTACGCTGCTGTGCGCGCTGCAGGTACTGCTAACAATTTGAACCTTCTGATACGTTCACTCATGGTAGTTTAAGTTTCGAATGGACGTAACTCTAACTTTTCTAAAATATATATTCCTTCAACGGTGAAGGAAAACATCGTGAGGAAACCTGCATGTCTGCGAGTTCTCCATAATGTTCTCAAAGGCATGTGAAATCTGCCAATCCGCAGCGGGCTTCTCCCTTATACTGTAGTGAGCCGGCAACGGGTTGATCATGATGATAATGATGAACCTCGTTACTAGGTTCCACGTCGTTGTTGAGAGCCTTTTAGTGTTGCCTATTTGAAGTCACTGAAAAATACGTTTCAGCCTGCGTTCATTAACGGGTATTCGGCACACGCGGCCGTTGCGGCTCCCATCGGGGCGCACGCCCGCCACCGCCGACCCCTTGGAAAGATTTACGTCCGACCGCGAAAGGGTTACTGCGCCACAGTCGATTGATGTAATGAAATGAAGTAGGTACAGCTGGTGTGCGGGACATTGCGTCACTGCTCATCTACCAACAGGCTGGATGGGCCTGATGGTCGGCAGGCTATTTTTTGTTTCTGTAAACTCGTTACAGAAACAAAAATACCCAATAATAGTAGTAGTTATTTTTAAAAAAACAATTAAAATATCACTTGCTTCAACGGTGAAGGAAAACATCGTGAGGAAACCTGCACGCCTAAGAGTTCTCCATGATGTTCTCAAAGGCGTGTGAAGTCTGCCAATCCGCACATGGCCAGCGTGGTGGACTATGGCTAAACCCTTCTCATATTGAGAGGAGACCCGTGCTCTGTAGTGAGCCGGTAATGGGTTGATCATGATGATGATGATGAATAGTAGTAGCAACCTTTTTGAACAACTCCCTGACGTACTGGTCTAATAAGCGGCAGGCAGGGGATAATTTAGGTAGATCCCGGAGCCTCCCACTATATTTTATGCTGATGGTGGCCACCGAGGGTGTTTTAGTGGGTCAAAATCCCACATAACCCGACCTTTTCCCCAGCAAGTTAGCGTAATCTGAATATTTACTGAGGAAGGGAGACGGGAAATCTTTTTGGTTCAACGCATTTATCACACTCGTATATTCTTATAATATTATATATTATAGTATCAAAAGCAATAATAAAAACCTTTATTGCTAGTACAATGTTACATTACTCATTAATTTCAGCGTCATTTAAAGCGTCATCGAAGATTTAACGTAATTATTATTTTATACATTCATGACATTATCGTTGAAGCATTCTTCAATAACAAAGTGCCTACATTAGAAGCAGTTGAATCAAGTGATATTAAATTTAAAATCGCTTAAATTATAAAGCACATAATTATCTCCGGAAAGTCAGAGATTAGAGCGTACCGGGGATCGGGCTCAGTTCTCGCGAAAGAGGGTTCTTGAAGGCTGGCTATCAGCGCTTGATGTAAGAATTTGGGCAAAATGTTATTTTGTAAAAATCTGAGACATTTGATTTTATGTAGGTACCTTCAATTTGTAAATGCTTCGAAATATAAATGTTAAAAGAAATAATAACTTATCACTTGACAGTAAATATACTACACACTTTACACAAGTGTATACACTACTTATAATAGTTGGACAAACACATATTATACACATATAAATTCCCACCAACACACACTGTTCTTTCTTTATTTACGTAACAAATTGCACTGGTTAGTAATTAAAGATAAAGATTTTTCATTAGGAACAATAATACAAAATTGTATTTTTGAAATGATTTTGCTAATCTTATAATGTTAACATATTTACCGAATAATATAATTGATATATTATAAATCAAATTATCAATTATTTCCATCATGATCAACCCATTCTCGGCTCACTACAGAGCGCGAGTCTCCTCTCAATATGAGAAGGGTTTGGCCATAGTCCACCACGCTGGCCATGTGCGGATTGGCAGACTTCCCACGCCTTTGAGAACAGTATGGAGAACTCTCGGGCGTGCTGGTTTCATCACCATGTTTTCCTTCACCGTTGAAGCAAGTGATATTTTAATCGCTTAAAAACGCACATAACTCCGTAAAGTTACAGGTGCGTGCCAGGGTTCGAACCCCTGACCTCTGATTAGGAGGCTGACATCCTAACCACTAGGCTATCACAGCTTATTATCATATCAGCTTATTATTTCCATAAGTATCATTAAATAAGCATAAGCAGGGTTTATGTAAATATGTCATTGCTCTTTGTTTTATCGTACAGTTAAACCTACAAGGAAGTAGGCAATGGTTTGTTGGCTGGAACATTTTAACTTCGGACGGTGCGGCCCGAGTGCGAGCGATTCCCGTCTACCCGGGACTAGCACCCGCTTACATCAATCCGAAACTTGCCAATTTACATCAATCCGAAACTTCCTCCGTCACAAAGGCCTTATTAAATCTCGGAAAGAACTTTAATTTGAGTTGGCAGCGCCCATCATTAATCTTGCACGCACAATTTTCCAACTTACTTATAATATAATAACAGGACAACATTCTTAATTAATGGTTATGACGATAAATCGCTGCCCTGGCACATTCAGCCATGGAGATTCTCCCGTTGTGTCTTATAATAATCATATATGAACTTCATTCAAATGTTTCTCCTATAGAATGCATTTTTGTTGCTGAACTTTACCTATATAAAGTTTACGTATTTTTAAGAGTACCCGTCTCACAATCTTTTGGATAATTTTAAGTGTAAAATATGTTTTATAAAAACAAGGAAAATATATTTTGCATAACCTATTGTAATGTATTCATTTGAAGTATCTCAGGTTGTGTTCTGACCTGCATAACTTAACCATTGAAAGGATTGTAGTAAAATTTTGCAAGGAAATAAATGGAAATATAATACTTTTGAAACTGTAATTAATTTAACTGAATTAAAAAATGAGTAAGTTAACAAGCAAAGCTAATTTATTAAAACACTGATCCACGTAAAGAAGTCTACGAAATAGAAAAAGATTTTGTTTTTCAAACATATTATCTACTTAAAGATACTCAACGAAAACATTGTTCATGTATGGTTGAGAATCTTTAGAGTTTAAACAGAAAAGAAAAAATGTGGTAATAGTATAAATAATAATGTAATGAAAAAGTGTTCCAATGTTTCCAATGTTTTCTATTCTAGAGACTTAGATAATTATATTCGTTAAAAAGATAGCTACGAGGATTGCAAACGCCAAGAAGAAGCCCGCAACAAACTTAGCTTATTATTTTTACTATCGCCACCAAGAACGGTCCGGCGATTAGTCACTCCGCGATCACTAGATACTTTGTGACATTACTAAATAGCAATTTTAACGGGTGATGATATGCATCTCAATATATATTCCTATAACGGCCCCCAACTTCACGCAGCCACTGGTATAACCACGGCTAGCTACAGAGATACTTGTTTATGGCCAAAAATATCGTACTCCATTGAAAATTTGCATATTTCGACAAATGCTTATAAAAGGGTTGATACAATCAATTACGTTCTGGAAAAATGCGAGGGGACGTGAGCGCGAACAAGGGGCCAAGTTGAGGCAGGCGGTTGTTGTATGCCGTTCTTTGCCCAAGGAGAAATACTTTAGGGTTAAGATGTACGACGCGAGATAATTATGGCTTCGCATCTACTTCTCTTAGATCATAGATATAAGAACAGTTCACATGTCTTTTTACCTCTGGCTAGCCATATTGTGCAGACTGCTTAGGGAGCCTGATTGGTCGGACTTTGATATTTGCAAACCTTTGTATATTTAGGCGATATACTCCACAAGCGACTGTCTCATTGGTTTTGTGGTCGTAAAATTTGCTGGGCATTTTCCTCAACAGTTCATAAGTTTTTGGATTTGGTTTTTCGAGTGGCTCAGAACTATTGGGTTTTTTAATTGTTGAAAAGTTCTCAGTACAAGTAGTACTAGGAAGGATATAGGGGATTTATATTGACGTATTGTTCACCCAGTTGCTTTTTGGATTATGGCGTTATAAGTATTATTAGTCACCTAAAATATCACTAATATTATAGAATATCTCAAGTACCTAATCGTTGAAGAACGCCACTTTGCATTGGAGCCTTTAAGCTGAGGATAATGATTATCCGTTTTTTTAAATCGGCCAATGATGATAGAAACCCGGCTTTAAATAATTACTCTTATCCAATTTTCAAATCTGAAAAATAAGTTTAAGTATAGCCAACAACACGGTTAACGGTTAGTAAAGGAAAAGTATGTAACATATCAGATTTATTTTCGATGATACATTATTAATTTCGGACCGTAATACTGTTATCGCTCATATGTCTTCTTGTTTAAATAGAATATGTGAAGACATGTAGTGTCGACTCAACATAGCGTGAGATAAACTCCCGAAGCGACGCGCGCTTCACTTGTGGTAACCAAGTGTACAAACACGCTGCAAATGTGTGCGTAGTGTAGCGATGACGTCCCCACGCCTCTCTCGCGCTTACATACACGCTTACAGCGTCCCAATTGATAACGGAAATTCGGAATTTTTGTTCGCAGTTCTGGCCTGCAGACGAATTTCGACGTGGCTAGTTACTTAGTTAGGTGGCCCTATCGACAAAGAAGTGCCGCCATTTAATTTAGCTTTTTGGAACTAGATATGTTGCGTAGAAGCCGATAAGGTACGTGTTATGTGATTACCGTACCCTTACAGGTTATCCCTCTTTCATCTTAATCTGCATTATCGTCCATCAGTTTATATTGCTGTCTAGGTATCGTAAGGATATTAACTTTTGGTGGAATAAAAACCACACTTGGCTGAAGTTGTACAATATAAAAGTTGGTAATAGAATTTACGTATAAGGAGTATGACGGCATAACATTGCGTGATGTAATTTGCTGTGACGGCGTTCTAAAAAAATAAAGCGCGCGTCGCTGCGTGAAATAAAAGTGCCTGCCAAAAGATAAAGAACGATATTATGTTACCGGTCTGAATTATATTATGTTTATTTCATTTGCGTTAAGAAAATAGAGAGCACAAGATAAAACATAGATACTTATTATCAATAAATTTAATGCAATTTGACATCGTTCAGTCGGTTTTTTCATCTACTATACTTAGTTTTCTTTTTAATATAATATCTTTACTGCGCTTATGTAGTGCGGTGTGTGTGGAACGATTAACTGTTTTCTTAACGGGTAAGTGTAACGGTGAGATCGAGCCGGGATCGCCCCGCTTCCGCCGCTGAGATGGCCCACGCTTGCCCGCCAGCTGTTTACTATAATCGATATGTTTTTACCTTTTCAATTTATCGATATCCATTCACGGTGCGTACAATTTATTAGTATCAATAATAATATGACTTCTGTTTGTTTTTGTACGCGGACGGGTTTATGGGGGTCGAGTTTTGATCGAATATTCAGAATCGATTAAGCGGCGGCTCATACGGGCTCGCATGCTCGTTAATCGTGTGTGTAATTTTATGTCAGCGGACTATGGAGAACTGCGTATCTAGCTCGCTCTTTCAACTCGTTAATGATTTTAATTCAAAGTAAGGAGGCCTTCTTTTTACTTTTTTGACGACCTACGTGGTGCAGCGCGCACTCTGTCGCACTATAAAGTTGGAGGTCCTGGGTTCGATTCCCGGCTCGAGTACTGTAAGTATCATCAAGATCAGGATGGTAGGTTGGTAGCGGCATAAGTTGACGACCTCTGTGATGCTGCGCGTGCGCTATTATACTTTAAAGTAGGAGCTCCTAATTCTGGTCTGGTGGGAGGCTTCGGCCGTGGCTAGTTACCACCCTACCGACAACAGCACGATGTCGTGTAGAAACCAGTGGAGTATGTGTTTTCCATACCCTGTACAGGTTAGCCCGCTACCATTTTAGACCGCATCATCAGTTACCGCCAGGTGATATGCTGTCAAGGGCTAACTAACTTGTGGTGTATAAAAATGACGATTTTGTATAAATAAGGAGTGGCGTGGTACATAATTCAGTGTTCTTCCAAAGAGCCTGGAGTGCAATTAAAAATAAGGAAATGCAAGAAATGTATCCGCAATGTAATGCATATAATTAAGGTAGTTAGGCAGCTGTGTGAAATCTTATAATAGTTTTATTTAAGTTCTTGGCAGACTTCACACGTCTTTAAGACAATTCAAGACTCTCCACAATTATCTCAAAGACGTGTGAAGCCACACAAGCCACACGATGCTTTACTTCACCTTTAAAGCAAGCGATGTGCATTTTACAACTCCTTAAACTAAAACGCGCATATCTCCGTAAAGTAAGAGATGCGTGATAGGGATCCTACTCGGTCACGCCGAAAGTGAGACTGGATTCCTTACCACTAGACTATCACCGCTGTACGCGCATCAATAATTAACAGTCACCATCATCATCATGATCAACCCATTGCCGGCTCACTATAGACACGGATCTCCTCTCAGTATGAGAAGGGTTTGGCCATAGTCCACCACGCTACCCATGTGCGGATTCGCAGACTTCACACGCCTTTGAGAATATTATGGACAACTCTCAGGCATGCAGGTTTCCTCACGATGTTTTCCTTCACCTTTGAAGCAAGTGATATTTTAATTGGTTCGAACCCCCGACCTCTGATTAATAATTAACCGTAATAAGTAGATTATATATTATAAATATACCTCTACGCCAAAATAATACCAGCTCTATTGCGTCGATATTTTTCCTTGCGCTAGACGACATTTGATCAACACTACGCCGTACCCACCTAGATAGTCGTAAGGGGGAATGAAACGGAAAGGCCTACTTCGCGAATAGTATTTATGTGCCAGTTGGCATTTTATTAGTTTACACAGTCGCAATCGTTCACAATAAATCGATTTTATTACATGTTATAATAAACATTTTCAAAAAGTAATAGCTTTACAATTATACGCAGGTGCTCGGCGCGGTATTAAAACGGCGTTCGTTACCTAAGTTTGTTTTTAGTTCGGCGTTTTCACATCGGCCGGTAACGTCACCGACCAGATGCCGACATGGTGTCTCTTTGCACCCGATTCCGATAGCGGTGACCGACATATCGAAATACCACAAAACATTCCAATAGCCAAGCATGATTACCTTGCAGTTCTTAAGGCTCACTCTTTAAATTTGGCAGTTGTTAGTATACTGCAACTAGGTAATCTAATCATTGGCATTCCATTGGCTACGGTAACTGGCGTAATTACGATTTAAACTGGTAAAATCAGTGATAAAGTTAGCTTTAATGCTACAAATCAATGCATTTTTATATTGCAATAATCGAACGATTTCGACATTCTTATTTGAAGATAAGAATTAGTTGAACCCCTACGGACTTCTGCCTGGCAGCAGAGACTCCGACTTGCACGGACTAAAACAACCTTCCCCAGTTCTTCCGAGTCAACACGGAACCGCATATCATTAGTTCATGCTGACCCTCTTACTATTCAGTCTCTCTTTTAGTCTTTTCTATTTGTTCTTTTCTCTCTCTCCTTATCATTATTGTCTTGAGCATCTGGGTGTACCGATTCCAGATATCATCATGTTCAACCCATTGCCGGCTCACTGCAGAGCACGGGTCTCCTCTCAATATGAGAAGGGTTTGTCCATAGTCCACCACGCTGGCCATGTGCGGATTGGCAGACTTCACACACCTTTGTGAACATTGTAGAGAACTCTAAGACGTGCAGGTTTCCTCACGATGTTTTCCTTCACCGTTGAAGCAAGTGATTTTTAAATTACTTAAGAACGCACATGACTCCGAAAAGTTAGCGGTGCGTGCCCGGGATCGAAACCCCGACCGGATTAGGAGGCGGATATCCTAACCACTAGGCTATCATAGCTTCGCAGATATATAGGAATCTATTAGCCGATAACTACACACTATCTTATGAGGACACTGAACAGTTGCTCACTTAAATTTGTACACACATTTATATTAATTATTATTCTATTAAAGTAAATATATATTATTTATTACTTTTTTATATTATATTATAATGTGCTATTTATTTGAATCCCGCCTCTCCTAACCTTCCGTGTAATTTCGCTCCAACCATCCGAAGCTAAACGAATGTTAACTTTGTTTTTTCTTGGTCCCTACGATACAGGTAATCACCTAGTGTTGGGTCCACTGGTTAATGTTTTTATAAAAATAAAAATAAAAAGAATATGTATAAAATTTTGACGGGATTTTTTTTTTACGGGATAACATGCTGTCACAATGGCTCTCGCTAGTACACCTATTACTGCTCTACTCTCTAGCCGACATCCTCGTCCCCACCAGTGTTGAGATGCAGGCGAAGTGGACGTGTCGTAGTTCGGCATGACATATGGAGCTCTTTGAAGAAGCTAGCGTGTTGTCATTTCTCAAAATGCGAGCAAAAAGATGAAGAATGCAACCATTGATATATCCAGTCCTTTTTAATGGCGCGACAGAATTAAAAGTTTAATTTAAAATGTTATAATAATATACAATAAGCATTTGATAATAAGTTACTTACTCTGTTTTGACCTCTTATGTGAATATTTGTAATTGTGTTGTTCTTATAAATAAACGTTTTCTATTCTATTCTATTGATATACTCACACTGAAAAAAAAAAAATCTTTGTTACGAGCAATAAAGCTAACTTTATCACCGATTTTAAAATAAAACAGAATAGTACCTTTATTATTATTTATCACAACAAAACTGAATGACACTCGAACACACATAATAACTTGTAATGTAATCTTAAAAAGATAGTTATTTCTTTTTGGCCGGGAAAACTAAATAGATATTAGTAATTATTAAGATAATTAGAGGTTCATCAGGTTTTTAACGGGTTTTCATAAACACTTTGAAAATATTTTTCATAAAACTTTTTTTTTCCGCTGGGAAATGCGTTTACGCATCCCCTCTGGAAGCGATGCAGGCAAAACTGCGCCGCTTCCGACGGGGTATGTGGGACTCCCCGGCGGCCAGGCTGGCGACCAGAATACCCACTAAAACCCAGCGATGCTCCTTCGCGACGCCTGGTGGCGGCGTCCGCCGAGGCAGACCCTCCACGGAAAGGCAGACTCTCCACCTTACCTTACTCTACACGAACCTTGAAATGCCTGTAGAGCCTTATCCACACAGTCTCTACGCGTTTATAATGTATAGCAATTTGCACTAAACATTTCCATTTTTTTTATCCACCATTCCTTCCACAGGCAGTCAGTCACATTTCTGACTATTGTTATTGTTTCGGGTCGCCTTTTTATACCTTAATCACCAATTACAACGGTACATAATAACCAATGAAAACCGAATACTGTAAACATTAAATGTAATATTGTAGTAGCATATCGCGAGACTTCTAGTTGTCTTCGCGATATGTATATCGACGAATGCCCTTTATATTTTATGCGGTTATAAATTAAGTGGTTTAGGACGAAGGAGATTTATTTCGGAAATTGTCGCGGCGTCGTCGGCCGATCGCTCGGGCGACCGCGTCGCTGCGCTTGATGGACGTGAGGCGCGAAGACTATGGGTCGAACTCGTGAACCCAGTCCTCTACAGAATGGCACCTCCAGGTGTTACGACGTCAATCGGTGCGGGGAGACTTCAATACAAAACTAGTTAGACTTGGACTTCCCAGCAATTTTTTTAAATTCAAAATCAAATAATCTTTATTCAAATAGTCCTTTAAAAGGCGCTTTTGACGCGTTAATAATTTACATAGTAGTGATTTGATGGTGATAACTACATTCGTAAACTTAAAACTAAAGCTATGAGGGTTTATATACTACTAGTTAGCCCTTGACGGCCATCTCACCTGGTGGTAAGTGATGATGCAGTCTAGGGTGGTAGTGGGCTAACCTGTAAGGGGTATACCCACCCTCCTAATTGGTTTCTACGAGTGAACGTGGTGCAACGCTAAATCGCTTGGCGATACGTCTTTGTGGCTGGGGTGGTAACTAGCAACATCCAAAGCCTCCCACCAGACCTGACTGTAGCGGGCTAACCTGTTAGGGGTATGGTAAACCCACCCTCCTAATTGGTTTCCACGCGAGAACGTGCCACAACACTAAATCGCTTGGCAACACGTCTTTGTGGGTGGGATAGTAACAAGCCACATCCAAAGCCTCCCACCAGACCAGACTGTAGCGGGCTAACCTGTGAGGGGTATGGTAAACCCACCCTCCTAACTGGTTTCTACGCGAGAACGTGCCGCAACGCTAAATCGCTTGGTGACACGTCTTTGTGGGTGGGATAGTAACAAGCCACATCCAAAGCCTCCCACCAGACCAGACTGTAGCGGGCTAACCTGTGAGGGGTATGGTAAACCCACCCTCCTAACTGGTTTCTACGCGAGAACGTGCCGCAACGCTAAATCGCTTGGTGACACGTCTTTGTGGGTGGGATAGTAACTAGCCACATCCAAAGCCTGCCACCAGACCAGACTCGAATGCGACAGCGCGCGCACTACGCCACGGAGGTCGTCAAAATCGCGTATATCCACTAAGTAATGGTACTGATGAAAATGGTGCTTAACAATATTATTGCCAATGATATTAACAGTAGATCGCATCGCTCGAAGCGGAATCTCACCACCGCCAGTGACAATGCGAACAAACAGACTCGCGCCGGCCGCAGGACGAGGATCGCCGCAATTGAATGTAGCGTTGATAAAATAACTAAATTGAGCGGCCGGCGACACGTCCGCGCGCGAGTGCAGAGGCGGCGGCGCAGCTGACACCGCTGTCATCGCGCGATTTATTGCCGCCCGGAATAGCCGGCACCCGACGGCGACGCGACTGACGCGGCCCCGGACCGTCGCCGCCGCGACTTCTGTTGCGTTAATTTTTTTTTTGTACACTACTAGTTAGCCCTTGACGGCATCTCACCTGATGGTAAGTGATGGTATTTATTTTAAGTCTGTATATTTCATAATTAATTAATTTCATACTTTTTTGTTTTATATTGTTTAACACTAATGTTCTAATAATGTAATAAATCTGTAATGTACTGTAATGCAAATTTTAACCGGAGAAACTGTAATGCTGTATATACCTGCAACGATAACTGTACTTAGACATACGTTATATCGTAATATTTTTAATGCTAATACAGTGTATCGATGGTGTATCAAGTGAAATAAATAAATAAAAATAAATAGATGATGCGGTCTGAGGTGATAAACCCATATTTCTAATTGGTTCCCACACGACATCATGGAACGCTAAATCGCTTGGCGACACTTTTTTGTGGGTAGAGTAACTAGCCATGGCCAGAGCCGTCCACCAGGCCAGACTCGAGCTGGGAATCGAACCCAGGACCTTCAACTTTAAAATGCAATAGCGCACGCGCTGCGCCACGTAGATCGTCAAACACAGTAGGAAAGATCGCTTGTGAAACGACAAATAACATTCCTGTGTACCCCAGACTATTATTATGAATGCTAGTGGAATAATTTTATTAATTTAGATTGACTTATATTTTTTTCGTGTTATGGATTTACACAGATCAGCCAATGTCAAGTTTTTTATTTTATTAGTCCTCTCTTTTTATGGCTTTGCACGGATTAGCCAATGTCAAGTTTATAGCAATGTATAAGTTAGGGAGAAATGGCGGGAAACTTCGCACTCTGCGGACGCGGCTCCCTCAAACTTTTCCCAAATTAATATCTGTTAACCATTCAGAAAACCAGCCACTACACAAACGACACCAAAACTGTCCACGACACAACCAACACCAGTCCTTTTCTAAATTAGCCAACAAACATTAATTCAAGAAAAGCGTGAAAAAACCGCGCCCGCCATATACGAAGTCTCCCACCTTTTCTTGACTAATTTTATTTAGGATTCATATTTGGTCAATGAACATTAAGCTTAATTCGCTGTGATCCGCGTCAAATTGCCAAGTTTATACGATGCAGTTTATATTTTCTTCAAACTTTTTTACGTTACACCATACAACCCTCTGGAACAACCTCTCATTGCACGTTTAGTTCAGACGCCGAGGACGCTCATCAGGAGATGTTGACTTGACGATCGTTCAATTGCTCACTGACTGAATTGAATTTTACGCTGGATAGCGTAGCAAGCGTTCCCCATCTACTCCATGGTAGATGGGGAACGCTTCGTGCACATCGCGTTTGTGCACGTATTAACGTCGTGTCTTGTTCTTCACGACCCGTAGGCGGCCTATGCTTTAGCTGTAGGAGCCAGCTTGTCCCATCGTTGCCACGTCATGGCCCATGTAGCATCGCGACCGTCGCGGAGAGCGTGCTGCGCCACGCTCGCCTTTCTCAGTGGCCTCACGCTTTCAGTGATAAATTAGCTCTTATTTTAGAAATCCTCATTCACACCGCACTCGGGCACTTAGTCCGCGTACCCGAAGAGACGGCCGCCAGATGTCCTGCGGAAGGAATACGAGGAAGGAGGCGACATTGCAAATTATTTACTTGCTCAAATAAAGCTTAACTGAATTGAATGAAACGTTAATCATTTTGATATTACATCATGCAAGAATGGTTTTTTACACCCTGGCAGGTTAGCAATTGACTGAAAACTAAGGTGGTAAGGTGGTAAGTGATGATGCAGTCTAACGTGTTAGGGCATGACAGTTATATTAAATCTATACCTCTAATCGGTATATACGCGATAACGTAACGGAACACTTCGTTGTCGGCAAGGTGGTAACAAGACAGGCAACTACATAAAAAGCCTTCCACCAAAACTTCGCTTATAAGACCACAGCGGAGGGACCAATCAGGAGGTCGGTGGTGCTTTTTTTCGTATTTTTGTCAACGACTGCCAATTACTTCTTGTTCCTCCCGCTCGCTCATTATCGTCCTGAAACTCAACTAAAGGATAGTGGTAGTTCAAAGTATGGTCCTGAACTCGGCTTAAACTCAACTAAAGGATAGTGTACCTTCAAAGTATATTCTTCGTCAAGCACCTTGAAATCGCTGACGGTTAGCGTCAGGGCTGGATACGGAGCAAAGGTTCCGCCGCGATAGGCGCGTCGGGCGTCGCGGTGCTCTTCAAGTAGCGAGTGCGGCGACAGGCGGCCTCTGAGTAATTATTTACTGTTTGATGTTTATGATTGAGACTAATCGGCCGGGGTTTCCTTCTCGTTTTAACCTGATATCCGCTCGCTGCGACCACGGTTATATTATTCATTTTCGCTGCATACATTTCGGTGAATACATTTGCACATACACCAATATTATGAAGCGGTAACATTAGTAATTTTGTTAGTTCAAGGTCCTTCAAATAACTTTTTACTATTGAATGGTTTGAATCACTTTTCTTTTTAAAAGCGGTGATAGCCTAGTGGTTAGGGCGTCAGCTTCCTAATCAGAGGTGGGCGGTTCGAATCCGGGCACGCACCTCTAACTTTTCGGAGTTATGTGCGTTTTTAAACAATATAAATATCACTTGCTTCAACGGTTAAGGAAAACATCGTGAGGAAACCTGCACGCCTTAAAGTTCTCCATAATGTTCTCAAAGGCGTGTGAAGTCTGCCAATCCGCACATGGCCAGCGTGGTGGACTATGGCCAAACCCTTCTCATATTGAGAGGAGAACCGTGCTCTGTAGTGAGCCGGTAATAGGTTGATCATGATGATGATGAAACACTTTTCTTTTATGTAAATCTAGTACAGGCATATATGAAACGTTCTTTATTTTAATTTGTGAGCTGATGGTGATAACTACAAAAGTTAACTCAAAACTGAAGCTAGAAGGGTTCCGAACGCGCCCAGGTCTAATATACACTTCGGAATCGTTGTTTCGAGAATGTTTTTTCCCTACTCGTATGCACTTCAGGTAATGTGAAGTACGCTGCCGATCGATGTACATGTTTTTAATAAAAACGGGCCTAATGAAAGCTCGCGGGGTTAATAAAATAGGTACGTTACATTAGCAATTTCAGCCCGCGCAGAATAAAAGCAAAAACACAAACCATTAAGGCCGCGACCCGAGCCGTGCGGTCGCGGCTGCGGGGGCGGGGGCGCGGGCGGGGGCTGGGACTCTCCGAGCGGCGCTAAATTTGACTAAAAACAAATCGGTCAAGTAAACTGACCCTTGCGTAGAGGGTTCTGTCTTTACTTCTGAACATTTAGTTAATGTTGGCGTTAACCCTTCAAATTTATATTTGACGACCTCCGTGGCGCAGTGCGTGTGCTGTCGCATTATAAAGTTGGAGGTCCTGGGTTCGATTCCCGGCTCGAGTCTGGTCTGGTGGGAGGCTTCGGCCGTGGCTAGTTACCACCCTACCGACAGGGACGTGTCGCCAACCGATTTAGCGTTCCGGCACGATGTCGTGTGGAAACCATTTAGGAGCGTGGGTTTACCATACTCCTAACAGGTTAGCCCGCTACCATCCTAGACTGCATCATCACTTACCACCAGGTAAGTCTAGGTCTATAGAACACGGGTCTCCTCTCAATATGAGAAAGGTTTGACCATAGTCCACCACGCTGGCCATGTGCGGATTGGCAGACTTCACACGCCTTTGAGAACATTATGGAGAACTCTCAGGCATGCAGGTTTCCTCACGATGTTTTCCTTCACTGTTGAAGCAAGTGATATTTGAATTGCTTAAAGACGCACATAACTCCGAATGGGTGCGTGTCCGGGTTCGAACTCCCGATTTCTGATTTGGAGGCGGACGTCCGTCCTAACCACTAGGCTAGCACAGCTTCGCCAACGATCGCCGAATAGTATGGCCTTTATACCGAATTACGGAACTCTAACCTGCGATGTAATAGAGGTCAAGCGATCGCTATGGGCGGACCCGGCGTCGACTTAATGCCCCCGTAATGGCCGCTCGCTGCTTGTGCATCTCATATGGAACGCTTATATGTGTAAGTGGAGCTTCCTGCGCGGCAAAGCGGCTCCGCCGGCACGTCGCGTCTGGTAATGACTGCTATCGCTGCCCGGTAACGCCTCCGCGGGCCCGGACGGCCGCCCGATAAACTGCGTATTACTACCCTTATTATCCATGTCTTCAATTTCTGACATCCCATGCGGAATGTTCCCGCGGTGGAAGGATAGGCGATGCTCGTTTTCAGAATGCGAGCTGTTTGCAAACTTCGAGATCGGTACCGGTCCGTTTATGCGCTACGTCATGATCAGGCAGCAATACCCATATTCGCGTTTTTTACGATAATCTTTTTAAATAAAACATAATGTCCAGATTATGAACATAGCTAAAACATAACTTAAAACTATAAACTAGGTTCTGAATACATTTCAGTTTTGAGCGCCAGTCAGCAATTTTATTTCCCGAATAAAATTTGTATACTATAAGATTGGATCAAACGGACTAGCAAATTTGATCCTTTTTTGTACTTCTGTTATTTTGAAATCTAGCTAGTATTATTGTATAAAATCTACAGACAGATCTCCGTAAAGTAAGCGTACTTAGAACGTTTAATCGTTTCTTTTTTTTACTTTGAATAGATAAATAAATAAAAAATCTGCAAAGTACAAGTCAGTCTTGCGCATAGAGGGTTCTCTACCTTGATAGAAAATATGCTATGCAAAGAAAGAAAAGTGTTTATTTATATACTATAAAACGAAATCCTAAAAATAATTGAGCCAATTGAGAACAGATCTAAGGTGAACTTATGGGCAAGATTTAATAAAAAATAAATTGCAAAAAACTCGAAATTTGGGAACATAGATAACGGTACCTATTCATTCATGATCAACCCATTACCGGCTCACTACAGAGCATGGGTCTCCTCTCAATATGAGAACGGTTTGGCCATAGTTCACCATGCTGGCCATAAGCGGATTGGCAGACTATACACGCCAATATAATAGAACATTATGGAGAACTCTCAGGCGTGCATTTTCCTCACTATGTTTTCCTTCACCATTGAAGCAAGTGATATTTTAATTGTTTAAAAACGCACATAACTCCGAAAAGTTATAGGTGCATGCCCGGATTCGAACCGCCAACCTCTGATTAGGAGGCTGACGCCCTAACCACTAGGCTATCACAGCTTCAATTAAGTTAGCTTTAATTAATTAAAGAACCTTTGTGGCATGATTTATATATTTTTTTTTAACGGAGAGACGGAGACTTCCGTTACCATAGAAGATACATGCATCATACGTGTGTGACAAAAGCCACTGGAGGTACCACAGGTTCTTACATACCGCTACATAGTAGGGTGGAGTTCTAATTGAACCAAGTTTCATTATGGTACAAAACAACTAAAAACATCACCGTTAAACGTTAACGATCAGCATTAAAACTTAATTAATTTAAACGACGATCTATAATTTTTTATAAGTATGTTAATAAAAGTTGTCACTAAAAAGACCATAGTTCTTTAGATAGTTTCTCGGTATCTCGTATTTATTCGGATTTCCACACAGTGTCCCAGTTAAAAAAAAAGTTAAATTTCCCCCCCACCAAAGATGACAATGTCAGATTAGACAGTTCTTTGGTAGTTCGTTTGGGATGGTTTGGCTTACGGCGGCCACGCTTTCTATCTTTCGAAGTGGTGTCTAATCCGCTAGGCTAAATGCTGTTTCTTTGTTACAGGATCCCTTCACGGTGAGTGGTGGACCGGAACTGCACTTCCCTGCAGCACCTCGTGCTCCAAACGCAATACTGGGGGTTTAATCTTACTTTGCAATTGTGTCTAAGAGGTCGATCAATGACATCAAAGTACTGAGAAAAAGAGCAATTTAACCGTAAAATAAGATGTGCAATAAATAGTAAATGATTCCTAGTGAAATATTAATACAACTTCCTTGGTCACTTCGAATAGTTTTTTAGTAAATGATTTGTTATTTGCATTTCTTTTTTCGTTACTGCATAAATATCATTTTTTTTTTTTCGGACTGTCTATTAGCTGTACAAACCCTATTGGTTGCCACAGCGTAACCGGGCTGTTTGGCGAGCTTTGGAAAGAAGCTATGCCAGAAGAAATTTTGAGCCCTAGGGCTCGAAGAAACTATGGGAACGACTGCCTAAGGGCGCCTCCTTTGAGGCCGAACCTCGGCTTAGGCGACGTTTGGGATAACGGGGGGGTCGGACGGTAAGTGGTCCGTACGTCTCCGAGGCCGTGGATGGAGCCCACGTCCGGATGACGTAAGATAACGGGGACCTCGTCTTCGCCGGCGAAGACGGTGTGTAGCGTATGATTGTGTGGTAGGTGGTACGAGTGTATTGTCAGTAGTCATCTGATCGTCAGGGTCATGAAGGATATGTTTAGGTCTCCTCTTTCGGAGAGGAGCGCTTAGGTCGGGGGAGTTAAATGTCATTGCTCGACTATTGAGACACAATTGTAATCGAACTCGATCTCTAACGTTCTTATTCTTTTCATATGCATTTTGCGCGCGCGCCTACACCGCCGCCTCGCTGACCGCTCACCTTCTACAGGGTGTAAGTATATATTTTGTGATTAAACTACCTTCATTTTAATTATCCATATCTCCTAATCAATACTTACAAGGTACCATATTTTTTTTTCACGCTGGGAAATGCGTTTTCGCATCCTCTCCGGAAATGACGCATGCAACACTTCCGACGGGGTATGTCAGTCTCCCCGGCGGCCGTATACCCACTAAAACCCAGCGATGCTCCAACGCGTCGCCTTGTGGCTGGGTCACGGGAACACCGGCGCACTCGACCGCAACCCAACCAGCGGCGATACTTACCACATTTTTTTTTTTTTTTTTTTTTTTTTTTTCCCTTGGGGAGGAAAAAATCCCTACGGACTTCTGCCTCGCAGCAGGGTGTGTCCGACTTGCACGGACTAAAACAACCTCCCCCAATTCTGCCGAGTCAACACGGAACCGCTTTGCATTACTTCATGCTGACCCTCCTTAGTATGTGTCTGTCTCACTTTTTTTCTTTACTGCTTTTTCTTTTTCCTCTCTCCTTATCATTATTGCCTTAAGCATTTGGGCATATCGATTCCACTCATCTTGGCTGGATAACATGTGGGAAATGAGATTTTGGGAATCCACAGCATTTGTTCCTTGGGCTATTGCTCTCAAGTCTGCACAACCAGGACATTCAAAAATCGCGTGTCTTGGAGTATCCTCTTCCCCACAAAAGTAGCATTTTTCGCTGGGCGCCTTCCCAATTGCAAAGAGATATGTGTTGAATACTCCATGTCCACTGAGCGCTTGGGTCAGCCAGCGGTACACCTCGCCGTGTTTCCTTTTGTGCCACCTTTTCAGTTCGCGGATCAGTTCTCTTGTCCAGGTCCCTTTCCCTGCTCCCGACCATTCGTGCTCCCATTCTGTCAGAGTGTTCTCCCGCACTTCTAGGAGCGTCTGCTCCTTACACTCAAATAGGACGGCACGTTCTCTGATTAGCTTGGCTATAGGGACAAGTCCAGCTATAACGAGAACTGCTTCAGTCGAAACTGTTCGGTACGCTCCGCAGATACCGATTGCCAATCGCCTTTGCACCGCCTCGAGTTTTTTCCTGCGCACTTCCACCTTCATTGCTCCACTAAATATAGGTGCGCCGTAGAGAATCACGGAGTGGGCTACTGATGCCAGCACCCTTCTCTTACTCGCTCGGGGACCTCCTTTTGTCGGCATCAGTCTATACAGGGCCTCTGTGAGTTTCTGCGCTTTTTGGGCTACTTCTTCAATGTGCTTCTTAAAGTTCAAACCCTTATCTAGCCATACCCCCAGGTACTTTACGTGGTGTTTCGGGGTCACTGAGGTGCCTTTTATCAAAAATTTAACAGTCTCCAGCCTTCTTTTGCCGCTGAAAACTATCGCCTCTGTTTTTTCCGGTGCTAAAGCAAGCTGTTTTCCTTGCATCCAGGTGTTTATTCGTGACAGCGCCTTGTTCGCCCGCATCATAAGGCTTCTTTCAGTTTTGGCCACCAATATGAGAGCTAAATCATCAGCGAAACCTACCACTTGGATACCCTCCTCTTGTGTCAGCTTGAAGACCCCATCATATACTAAGTTCCAAAGTGTTGGGCCGAGTATTGATCCTTGTGGGACTCCGCTGCTGACTTTAATTGTCTCCAGTATTCCCCTGTTGTCCCTTACTTTTATATATCTGTCTTCCAGGTAGCTACTTATCAGGTTTTGGATGTAGCCTGGAAAACCTCTTTTCCTTATTTCTAAAAGAATTTCCCTACATGAAGCCGAGTTGAAAGCATTTCTGACGTCTATACAAATCAAAGCACATATCTGTCTGGTTCTTTTCGTGCCCTTTTTCGCCGCTGTGGCTATTTCCACCACTTTTTTAATAGCCATTAGCGTGGATCGACGCTTTCTAAAACCATACTGATGGTCAGACAGACCGCCGTGTTCTGGTAGCAGTTTTTCAATCCTGTTGAGTAGGATTCTTTCTATTAGTTTGCCGTAACAGTCCAACAAGCAAATTGGTCTATAACCCGCGGGGTCTTCTGCGGATTTATTCGCTTTTTTAAGTAAGACCAGACATGCTGTCTTCCAGACCGTGGGAAAAATGCCTGATTCTAAGATCATGTTTACGATCTTTCTTATATTATCAGGTATAGTCTGCGCGGCCAATTTGACTACCTCGGGGCAAAGGAGATCGGGACCTGGCGCCTTTTTTGATTTAAGGCCCTCCATCGCCATTCGTATCTCCTCTTCTGTCACTTCTGGGATTTGAGAGTCATGTACCATGACACGACAGAAGTCTTCGTGCGATGGAAACAAGACGCTAACCACGGTTTTAATTAGGTCCATGTCTAAGTTGGGTGGACTTTGACGCAGCTTCTTGGTGACAATCCTGTACCCTAATCCCCAGGTGTCCTTGTCTACTTCCTCACAGAGCTCCTTCCACTCCTCAGATTTCGAGTTTATAATGGCTAGCTGTAGGTCTTTTTTGGCTGCCTTATATTTCGCTTTCATCTCTTGTATGTCTCTATCATTTCTGTCATCGCTAATTGTGATCTCTTTACCCTTTTTCCGTCTCTCCCGCGTATATTTTCTGCGGCATCTTGTACACACAATCCTTTTTTCTCCAATTTCTGAATTCCACCAGTAAACCGGAGCTTTTCGACGTATTCCTTTCCTCGGCATAGCTTTGTCACAGGCTTTCGTAGTCACCACCACCAGTTCTTCAGGAGTGCGGGCTTCGTTTTCTTTGAGTACGCTCTCAAAAACCTTTTTGTCCAGCATGTCCAGTCTCCATCCCATCTGAAGCCGTGCAGGCGGTTTCCATTCATCTTGGAGCAAACGGAACTTTATATATCTGTGCCCACTTAAACTATCTTCGTCCAAAACCTGCCACTCCGTAATTCTCTGTGCTAAGTTGGAGCTTACAAATGTAATGTCTGGAGTAGAGTTTTTTTCGCCTCTTTGAAAAGTTGGACTGAACCCAACATTAACTATCACCATGTCCATAGTCGCGAGCATTTCCATAATTAGGCGTCCTCTAGCATTTTCAGTCTTAGTCGACCAGACTTTTGACGACGCGTTAAAATCACCAGCTACTAAAATATTCCCGCGCTGTGATTGTATGCTCTCAAAAAGATCGTTTAGGTCCTTCTCAAAATCATCGAAACTGTAGTTCGGTGAGAAATAGCAACTGTAAATTGTGAGCCCTAACATGTGTATGGCGATAAAACCGTTTCCCCGCGCCACTAATTTAGACAGTAATCGCTCATTGAACACAATTACAGTTGAGTCACCTCTCCTATCCGTCGACCAATCCCGAGCTTGCGCTATCTTTTTGTTGGGCTCCGCTACAATAGCTACGTCTATGTCGTGTTCTTTTGCTGTTACTTCGAGCAGGTCATGGGCAGTACGTGTTCTGTCTAGGTTGATTTGTAACACTGTGATGTTCGAACCTATTGTACCATTTCCTGCTCCTTTGCCCCGTTTTTTGGCTGGTAAATTTTACCGGGAACCTTCTCCGTCCAGGACGGGCAACTCTTAGAGCCCATGCGGTGGTTAATGATAGCCTTTCCCTTCTCTTTGCAAATAGCACACGCTGTTTCCTTCACACACTCTTTGGCTTTCTGCCCTTCGTTTCCACAGTTGTAGCACTTTCTGCTTCTATCTTGGCCCGGACATCCCGTTGAAATATGCCCGTACTCGAGACACCTATAGCATCTCTTCTTTTCCACTAGGATCCCAATTGGCACCCTCATCCAGCCTATCTTTATTTTCCTCTCACTTATGAGTTTTTCAGCCTCGTTTTTTGGTAGCTCTACGATTACGGTCTTATTACCATAGTGGTTTTGCCAAAAACTCTTTATGCGGAACTCCGTTACTTTTTGCTTGAGGGATTCTTCTACCTCCTCTCTTTCTACAGTGACGTCTAGCCCTCTAATAATCACGTCAGTGGATTCCTTTAGAGCTCTCAGTGTAAGAGTAGGACATATTTCTCCCACCTTTACCTTTATTTGAGCGGCTCCTCCAATTTGCCCTTTCTCAAGCTCCAGGAGTATGTCACCTCTTCTCGTCTTTCTCACCTTAGAGAAAACGACTTCCTCACTAGCTAGACCCGACTTCACTTCTTTTAGTACGCTGGCATAGTCGCGGTCTTTTACCTCAACCAATAGTGCTTCAGGTTTAACCGTTGGCGATTTCCCACCCAACTTATTTCTTTTGCCTTTACGGCTTAACACCTGTGTTTTCTCCAGTTTTTTTACCATTTTTGCCGGCTTATCTTCCTTTAAATTTTCCTTTTCCGCCTTATCGTGTACTATGACCTCGGAGGTTTGTACCCTTTCTTCTGGTCTCTGTTTCTTCTTTTGTTGTCTCCGCTTATTTTTTGATGTTACTTTCTTCCATTCTATTTCTGTATTAGGGCCGTCATCCCATTTCAAGCCTTCCATATCGCCTCCGGTTGACGTGTTTGTACCTCTCTCTTCCACATCGACTGTTTTTTTAGCCCTTTTTGGGGTCCTCTCGTGTTCTCCATCTTTTTTCTCAGCTATCATCCTTCGTACATCCATAACTCGCCCACAGAGCTTTTGCAGTTCGCGAAGCCTTCCCTTCACCTCATTTGCCGTATTTTTATGTGGCCCTTGTCTATCTACAAGCGAATTTATTACAATTATACTATCGTACAGGCCATTTAATAGTCTTTCTTCTTTTCCTTCTAACGTTTCCGCATCTTTATCACTCGTAGGTGATTTCTTCCGTTTCCAATCTATTCTAGCCTTAGGCGTACTCGCCATCGGTGAGAAAAATGTCAACGGACTTGTATAAGCCTTGCGTCTGCATTGCGGCCCTTCATCTCCTGTCGATAATCCGTCTTCCGTTTCCGTTTCGGTCCTTATTCCTGCCAGTGTCGTCGGTTTCGGTGGCGTGCGTTGTAGCAGCCCCGATCTTGCAAATGGTTTATCCCACTTAAGCAAAACGTTGCCCTCCCCAGAATACGAGGGGCAGCCCCTGCCAGCCGAAACTGTCAGGGGGTGGGATTCCCCGGCGCCGTTAGCGGCACCGGAACCCACCTGGGGTAGATAATTTTTTTGTTGTGCTTGCATGTTCAAATTTCTTCCTACCGTCCTTCTTTCTCCTACTCACATCTTCCGGATAATCAGCCGCCCAATGTGGGTCAGACGCTGACCAGACAGCCGCTCGCTCCGAGTACAGACGCTGCCTGGATTTTTTTGTGCTTGCTTTTGGTCCGCGCTGAGTATTTTATTTCCCCAGTACCCGCCAGATGAATCCGGTGAGGGCATTCCCCTATCTCCAGCCGGGGACGCGCCCTATGGGAGAGCAGCCAACTCCACAAGGGTTGGTACTTACCACATTACCATGAACAATGATTTCGGAAGTAAATCGGTGTGTCTGTTGCATTTTCACTGAAACCTTTCAAAGCATTTCAGTGCAATAACATTTCATACGCAAGGAGTTGAAGCTGTGATAGCCTAGTGGTTAGGGCGTCAGCCTCCTAATCAGAGGTCGGGGGTTCGAACCAGAGGTGCGTACCTCTAACTTTTCGGAGTTATGTGCGTTTTTAAACAATTAAAATATCATTTGCTTCAACGGTGAAGGAAAACATCGTGAGGAAATCTGCACGACTGAGTTCCCCATAATGTTCTCAAAGGCGTGTGCCAATCCGCACATGGCCAGCGTGGTGAACTATGACCAAAACCCTTCTCATATTGAGAGTAGACTCGTGCTCTGTAGTGAGCCGAGAATGGATTGATCATGATGATGATGATGACGCAAGGAGTTTATGGAAATGATATAATTTAATTCTGTAAAGTTTCAGAGTTACGAAGGGGCTTCCTTTGGAATGTTATCCAAGGTCAATGTATACTAAGTAGGTGCACAGGGTTAGAGCAACTTTTACAGTCACCCCACCTTAAAATGACTGCCGGCAGTTAATGGACATATTAAACATTGAGAGATCCACGTGTGGCCGTGTTCGCTCTGCGCTGATGTACTGTAGCGCCGTCGAGTAGTGACAGCGAGTAAAGCAGTGGTGTCGTATGTACAGTTCAAGTGTTAGGCCGCCCGCCTGCCCGCCTCGCGCGAGCCTGGCCGCGCCCCGGCCCGGCCACATCCGGCGGCGCGTCGCATTGATTGCGTTTGCATGTTCGTCAATTAGGAGCGGCCATACGTCTCGCTAATTAGCATCGTCTCCGCGAAGCCGGGAGCCCGCGCCGCTGCACTAAACTTGTCTATCACCAAAACTAGTTCTGAACTCGGAACTCGCGCAAACAAAAAATCCTTTTGAGCACAACGCCAACGTCACAATCGTCCTACTAATCTGTCTTGCGTACTCTCATTTTTTTATATACATATATAGGTGTATATATATATGTGTGTATATATATATATATATATATATATATATATATATATATATATATATATGTGTATACACAAACAATAAAACAATAAGACGTGAGTATGCGAAAGAGATTATTAGGACAAATTTTAATCCTCACATCGTTTCTTCGTTAAGTCATCGTCTTATCCATTATATATATAATTATATAGTTATAAAGTTCAATATACATTTATTTTTCAACAATTATTTACAAAAGTCACGGTTACAGTAAGTTTGTGATGAAGTCATTTTCGAAATGACAAAATAATCGCATAAAAATACTATCTGCGAATATTAAGCTTTTTTCATATAGCTCTTTATCATGACTGAGGTTAAAAAAGCATTCCGTGTTAAATTATAAACAGAAAGATTAAGCAAAAATTTTCCTACCCCATATCTTTTCTATAACGTCGTAGTTTTCACTGACGTGGCATTTAATGTATAAAGTATCGTTTAAGTGAAGTATACTTTGCCACTTAGTTTTAAGTGAAGGGTTTTCCGCTGTCAGCGAAGAAGTTCTATCCGATATCCAAAAATATTAATAATTATACGATAATATCCTAATACTTGATTTTATGAAATGTAACCTTATATGTATCTACTGATGAAACCCATTCCAATAAATTATTGAAAATCGGTTAAGATTTTATTAGTTTATGGAGTAAAATTGATATGGAGAAGTAAAATTGTATTGTCAGGTATCACAGACAAACATCTTAAAGCAAGGTCTATTGATTCGCATTCAGGCGTTATCTTTAGGCAGGTACCGTTTCGCGGGCCTAGAACACACCGCGGCCTCTACGCCTATGTATGTAGTTTGACAGCGAATTGATATGCGTGTCCGAGTGGATTTCGGATGCGATTAAAAGGAGACGAGCTAAGCCGGGCTTATGTCGCGTGATTAGTGGCAGTTCAGCGAGCGGCGGGCGACCAACGCGGCCTACGCGGCGCTACAGTTAGCGGCTCCACCTGTACTCGACAGTTTAACGTCCAAGGTAAAGCGATGCCCACTCAAAGGCCCTGGGGAGGCTCTGTCCGTGTCAAGAGGATCTTTGTTATCTCCCGTTGTAGGGATTTCATTTCCCGGGCTGACTAGCCCAGTGCGGATGCTCAACTCGGTAAAGCCGCGCCGCTCGACTCGCAGGCTAGGTGGCCGACACAAAACGACCTAAAAACCAAACGGTCCAAAGTTCCTGCCGCGGCTTCGTTAACGCCGCGTCGTCCGGTGCCGAACACAACATTGCTCTTTAAGAAACCCCAAAATAAAATGACCGGCGAGTAACGATTTACAGTTTATTTAACTTTATTGCCACTCGAACTCGTCCGCTGGATCGGTGAGGTCAGCGAGTGGTACGTGATAATTTGAACCAGTAAGTGTATGACGGCGATCTGTTCGAGAGCGGATGTGCCACCAACGACTGCGATGAGAGGGAGCGTCTCGGAGGCCTCTTCTACAATTAGTGCTGCGATTGTCAAAGAGAAGAGATTTATACCGAATTATAAAGCTTCGGTTTGCGCCGCAGTAATCCCACTTCTGAATTTATTAGCTCAGAGCACAATAAATTAGTGAGTTCAGCCGTCGCGCCGCCTGACCCGGAAACGCCCGAGGACTTAGATGTTGAATTTAGGGTTCCTTCGATTAGCGTATCAACCGACAAAACGTCAAGCGCCTGCCAGATGCATTTTCTGAAACTGTAGATTGTAAAGCTGACGAAGGCCGCGATGCGCAACCAAGCACTGACCCCAGCAGTGTTAACCAGTAATTTTCATGTAACTTAATATGCGAAAGCATTAAATATTGTCCTTACAATATAATACAAATCAAATTGTTTCTGCAATAGAAATGACGCCTGAATCCGTGAAACCAATACGGAACCGATTCTTCTCTGGTTTCAACTCTTTTGCATATGCAGGGAAATAAACAAGGTGCACAAAAATAATAGAGTCAGAAAATGGTCTTATTGCTAAAGCAATCCAAACTGACAACGGAAAGTAAAAAAGTAAAGTAGTGAGTTTTGCGAAAGCCTAACGCGCCTAGACACGCGTTTTTAAAATTATCGTCATTTGAACGAGTCCGGACTCCGGAACCCTTTAAGATAATGAAGAAGACTTTCGCTTAATAAATGTCTAAGGACTTTGTTGTATTAAGGGAACAGGTTTTTGGGGAAACTTGTAGCGTTTTATTCTTGACGCGCGCGTGTCGGAGTTATCACTAATCTCAGTTTTATCTCATCCTGAGTTATCGCGCCATCCTCGTGACATCGGGCTGTGATCTCGCACTCGCGCAGCCCTTCGTGCTCGCCCTCGCTACTCCACTAGCTGCTAGCCGTTACTTGCCGTAATACTATACGCTAGCTATTCTAGCTAGCTAGCCTTCAAATCCTAGTAAATATTATTATGATTACTACTACCTGACCCGGCAAACGATGTTTTGCCATATAAATAATTTCTAGGGAATTAGTGGGTGTAGAAAAAAAATAACTGACTTATTGTGTGTAAGGATGTGGCATATGAGTGAAAGAGGCTTGGAACACTGTGAACGATGAGGGAAAATAAAAATAACATAAATATTGTTTATGTTCAAAAGTGTAAGCTTTACAATAAGCTCAGGGAATTTTTTGTCGAATTACAGTAAAAAACATTCACAATAAAGACGATAATTCTATAGGAACGATCTATAGGAAATGAAAGACTTCAGTTTTATTACCAATAATTATAGATACCTATATATCGATCTCGTAAGTTTAGTAATTTTGGATTTACAAATATTGTATCAATATACGGCCCCCATAGAACAAAAGTGTCTGTCATATATATACGCAAATAGCGTTGATTTATTTCGAAGTTAAAAAGTTTTTTTTGTACGTAATTTATTTCGTTGCCTTTATTGTTTTTTCAGTGATATTAAATACATATATGTCTTATAAAGATCAAAATTAAAAGACTGTGCCGCTCACGGGCAGCAGATCCCTGCACATCTATCAATCAACGGTGTAGGGCGCTATGCGGCCCTGGTAACTCTGGTTCACCTTGCTCCTTATTGGATCACGTAGAGACAGTCCAGGCATAGCTCTCTGTTTTTTTTTTTTTCATTTTAATTAACTCTACTTTTAATATTTTTTTTTTTCCATATTTAAATTATAAGGTTTTATATGGGTCCATGACCTGCAATAAAAATATTTTATTTTATTAATTATTTTTTATACTTTTATCCAGCGGAGGTAAAAAGCACATTGTTTGACACTTGCAGCTAAGTTGATTTTCTGTTTGTTGCATGTTGGGCGGCACCGGCGCGTCACCAATAGTATGTAAGTATATTTATTTCATATTCATAAAATAATGCTTCAGAATGTTTTTTTAAGCACAAGCACGCTCGGTATAACGAGGAAGCTAAAAATATAATAGAATCTTAAGGTTGGTTGGTTGAAGCGGTGATAGTCTAGTGTTTAGGGCGTCAGCCTCCTAATCAGAAGTCGACGGTTCGTTTCCGGGCACGCACCTCTAAATTTTCGGAGCTATGTGCGTTTAAAAAAAAATTAAAATATCACTTGCTTCAACGGTGAAGGACAACATCGTGAGGAAACCTGCACGCCTGAGAGTTCTCCATAATGTTCTCAAAGGCGTGTAAAGTCTGCCAATCCGCACATGACCAGCGTGGTGGACTATGGCAAAACCCTTCTCATATTGAGAGGAGACCGGTGGTCTGTAGTGAGCCGGTAATGGGTTGATCACGACAAAGGTTGGTAACTGGGTGGAAAGGCACGATAAGCAAATTATATTATAGCGACACACAAGCGACATTGTTTATGTCACACAGGTTCTAGAAAAACTATGAAATCGAATTTAATTAGTTTTTTTTTCATTAGGAAAAAAATAAGTAGTAGATAAACGACTCCCTTTCGAATATTATTTTCAAACTATAGGTTAGGTAGGACGCGCGAATCTACTACAAAAATAAATGTTATTTTCATGCATTTTATGTATTTACTTTATGAGTATTGCAATAAAGTTGTATAAATAAATAAATAACACTTATGTGCGATAGACATTTCATCGATTACTAGTGATATGTAAAGTGTGAGATGCTTTGGATTGGTGTACAGCTCACCAAAATATGCCATACAACTTGGAAGAAGGAAAAGATTTGCAAGAAAATCAAGAGTCGATCGTTTTGGATTGCGATACAAATCTCATTCCAGTATGGCAATCGGTGTGATTTATGATATTTTTTTTTTTATCCACTACAAGTTAGCCCTTGACGGCAATCTCACCTGATGGTAAGTGATGATGCAGTCAAGATGGTAGCGGACTAACCTGTTAGGGGTATGGAAAATCCATACTCCTAATTGGTTTCTACACTACATCGTGCCGGAACGCTAAATCGCTTGGCGACACGTCTTTGTCGGTAGGGTGGTAACTAGCCACGGCCGCAGCCTCCCACCAGACCAGACTCGAGCCGGGAATCGCACCCAGGACCTCCAACTATAAAAGGAGACAGCGCGCGCACTGCGCCACGGAGGTCGTCAAAATGATGGCCTGGTGCTTATACATCTCGTTGTTTATATTTCGGTATGGATTTGGTTTTGACTAATATTGAATATTCTATTAACCGTCGGCGCATCACCACCGGCCTACATTAGCAATCATGAACCACTCTAACATTTAAATTATATATCTTCGCCGAAGTCTATACAAAATATTGAATATTCGACCCGATATCGAAACCCGTCAGACGCGTCACTACTCGTTACCCTCGGAACAAAGAACGTTCCTAATTAGTATCGGGTCCCATTAACTAAGTGTCCCCGCATAAATAACGTTATCTCGCCATCGCATCGGTTTCGTTACGTTATAAACTGGAATGTCTCGTTATCGCATAATCTCCGTTTAATCTGTAGGAAATCTGAATTGGCCCAAATTACCGACTTTATTTGCGCAAGTCATATTAATGTTGTATTATAAATGTTTATTTGTAAAAGTTTCTCGTAAGGCTTGATAACTACTAGTTAATTACGGCTGACTGAGTTATTTGGCGAAACTTTAACATGGCTATACCGCCTTCATCTACTGGCGAGACTACATGCGCGCATGAACCTGCGGCACGCAGCAACGGCAGCAGCCCCGTGAGCCTAAGCTCCCGCTACGCAACCCGTTGCGTCACATAATTTGTCACAAAGGCACACCTACCAACCCCCTCGTTTTGCATTTCGATGTAAATTAGGCCGCACCCCTAACATTTAGTTCTCACTTAATTTCGGCTAAAACAAAATATACACTCGACTTCCAATATACCTAAAGGGAATCGATCGTATCGCATACAGAGTAATTCAGCAATTTAAGCGTACCCGCGTATGTACGGGGATGACAGCGAGTTAGACAAGTGAAACAAGAACCAAACAAGTATTAAAATCGTCTCCAAAACTAAAATGCTACGTCTCATAGGTACGTGACGTTTTGCAATATCACTCTAGAATCCGTCCAATCCGGGTAGTTGGTGCGTTACGCACCCCGAAGGCAAAAAAGGAGATCTCAAAGACTCGTCCTTTTTACAACATACCGCATAACCGCACATCTCGGCATTTTGCTGAAGACAGATAAAGGGACCTGTAACCTCTACATGTGTCTATCTTCAAGCAAGAGCTTGAACTGCAACGTTAGACTAATCAGATTCGGCCGTGAAAAGTCTGCAGGACGTCATTAGCGTGCGGCCGCGTCCTTGTTATATCTCGGCCTTAAACTAGTTTCGATTCAGAACTTTGAACCGACGATAAATGAGACCTTAACCTTGACAAAACTCCAAAGGCCAAACTTCAAACTTCACGCCGAGCGTCCGGTTTCCCGATTTAGTCTCCCCGATAACGGCCCAGACGTAACAGTCGACGCGGAAGCGATTTCTCGAAGCGCCAATGAAGCCGGATCACATTAGAGTGGAGCTCGGGTTCGGGGTGGATCAATCCCGAAGAACATTCGTCAGGCGTCCACGCCGTAGTCGCCGCCGAGGCGAGTTGGGCAAGTAAGGTACATTGGCCGCTGTGCTCAGGCCGCCGAACTGCGCCGGTTCAGCCGCCACTGAATCAGCGATCACGCCTCTGTCTTGTCGCCGCGCCGATTGCGCCCCGCCTCTGCCCCGGCTCGACAGACGGGCCCGCACTCGATCACTTCGCGAAACCCGCCCTACTATATATATTACGTCGACTCTGGTTAATTGTTTCGGATGTGTGCCGTAGGTCTTTCGTACGCATTCCGAGAAACTCTGCTTTCTACGTTGCGTCTATCGGCGTCGTCCTCGAGCGAGATCGATCGACACACTCGCTGCTAGAACCTTATTTTTAAACGTAATCGTAACGTCACAATACATTTTGCACACGATGCAGATCTATCTTTTCCTTCTACTGATAACACAATGATCGAAATACAAGTTTCAGGAGTGGGTAGTGGTTAGTTTAAATCTAAACGTTCGCGTCGAAATTAACGAGTACCCACGCCGACTGGGCCCGCTGCGGGTGAGGGCTCGCTACGCTAATGGCGCCCCTCGACAAAGTATAATCTTTAATCTGGATGCAAATCATCCTAATACGTTCCTATTACCGTGGCGTATAATTTCGACATTATATTGTCCGTCAACGTTTTACATATATCCGAAAAAAGACAAGCGCCGATCGAGCAATTTGTTGCCGCCTCTGATACACTACGCCATAGAAGCACAACAGAGAGATCGTTAACTAGACCAGGTTACCTGATCAAGCGTCGGGTATATTACAGGTTTTTTTTTCCTTATTTGAGCACCGCATGGCTGTACCAAATTATAATAATCTAAAAGGTTGACTTGTCTTGCACTTAAACTAAGATCAGCAAGTTACGTCTATTACGATATTGCACGCTAATGTTATCTTAATAAGAATATAATAAAATTTAGTATTAAACCTTAGACTTTTATAACCTACATATGATTATACCCGACCTAAGTCAATAGGTATTTAAAAAAATATTTTTATTACATTTCATCATATACAAAATTGCCTTTAAACAGGTTCTTACTTAAAAACTTGCTCGTAAGTAAAATAACCAGTAGTAGATAAATAAGTAAGTGGCGACTTCAATTACTTCACTTGTTTAAAAAAAAATAAACTTCTAAACATACACTACAATATAGGTACATCAAGTGAATGAATATCGAAACTATGTATGTAGCAAAAATCCTAAATGTATTAAAAAACAGAATAAGCATCTCTTATTGTCTTTGATGCTTTATCGATAAAATCGTTGTTTCGTTACACTTGTGGTAGCTACGGGTATGCGGAGACATTTTTATTTTTCAACTACTAAATACAATATTTCTTAAACTACCCTGACCTCCAAGCATAGCCCGTATCTTGGGGGTCAGTCTCTTCCAATTGTGCAATAAAAAATAAACTATTATGCCTTAAAGTTTGGACTTAATCACATTCATACATGAGTGAGAAATGAGTGGTTGGATGGGTGTGTGAGTGAGTGCAGCAGAGTACGTAAAAGCAGAGTTTGTATAGAGCGCGCATCTTAGGTTTCGTATGCCGACGGCGCGGCGGGAGGCTGGAGCGTCCGTGATATCGTCCTCGGAGGTCAGACTCCGGACACTTATCATTATAATTCGGTGTTGTTTGGACGTTTCGTGGTAGAAACACTTTAATGCTTCCGTGCGAATTTTTAATGACTGATCGCGTTTGAGCTTTCGCTTCTCGTTGTTAGACTTCTGGACCGGTCCCGACTGTGTCCGAGTGTCGTATTAATTACAGAGAATAATTTCTGTAAATATATATATTTTCAAATTCAAAATAATCTTTATTCAAATAGTCCTTTAAAAGGCACTTTTGACGCGTCAATAATTTACATAGCAGTTATTTCATGGTGATAACTACATTCGTAAACTTAAAACTAAAGCTATGAGGGTTCCAAACGCGCCCCGGTCTAAGAAGAAGCCCACAACAAACCTTTTTTTTTTTATCCACTACAAGTTAGCCCTTGACCGCAATCTCACCTGATGGTAAGTGATGATGTAGTCTAAGATGGTAGCGGGCTAACCTGTTAGGGGTATGGTAAAGCCATACTCCTAATTGGTTTCTACACGACATCGTGCCGGAACCCTAAATCGCTTGGCGACACGCATTTGGTAGGGTGGTAACTAGCCACGGCCGCAGCCTCCCACCAGACGAGACTCGAGCCGGGACTCGAACCCAGGACCTCCAACTTTATAATGCAAAAACGCGCGCACTGCGCCACGGAGGTCGTCAAAAACTTAGCCAGGTTATAATAAGTCTGTTCATAGTTACATCATTATTATCAGCCTATTATCGTCTTACAATCTTTAGTGAGACGGTACTAGAATATTTAGAGTGTGTGCCTCCTCTCTTAGAGGAGAGTAGGTTTTAGGGCTTACTCATATCATGCTGTTCTAATTTGGGTGGAAATAATTGGGACGTGCTCTCCGTGATGGCGGTACTTAAAATTTTTGAACTCACTATAACTCAGGCTAATTCAGTATATAATCGTTCTTAGCACCAGACCCAGTACTTGAACCTAGAACCTCGTGATAAGTAGTGGGAAATTAATAGTTTATTTTTCTGGGAAATTAATAGTTTATCAATCTTAATTGTCTCGCACGAAAAGTTCGGATCTACGTGTTGAGGGACTGTTTCCGGTTTCCATTTCATTGAACTGAAAGCAAATCTGTCGCTGCTGTCAAATACCAAGTTTATAGAATTATTGACCGAGCCTCGCGACAGATAAATTAGTTGACAGGATTGCGCCTGGTTCTTTGTGAATCGGAATCATCCCGCCATAATTACTCACACGACAGAGGATTACCTAGTGTGGGTCCCAACGGATGTGCTAAGCTTTGGAAAGTTGTTTTTTGGCAAATAAATATTTTTTTCATTTTTTCATTTTCATTTACTCTCAACTGCCGTCACTTACGTGGTGGAGTAGTATTGAAATGTTTTATCTAAACGCGTTTCAACTGCCGTCACTTCGTGGAGTTGTATTTAAATGTATTATCTGTACGCTTTCAGACGGCGATGCACTGGGCGTGCAAGCGTGGCGACGAGAACCTGGTCAAGCTGCTTGCGGGCATCCATCGGCACATCGTCAACGAGCGATCGGTGTGTTCCTTAAACCATATTCCCCGCGAACCATAGAGTATGCGTACATAAAGTCTCACGTCAAAAGATATTCCCCACGAGGACAAGTACCGAGCGTCTCACGTAAAGATTTCTCCGGCGGTCTCACTGCGCTTCACACAAATGTGTTTGTTGTTGTTTCATACGTAATTAACTTCAATGTTTATTGTGTTGTGTGGTAATTAAATCGGCAGTCGTCAAATCGGTTTGTTCCTTTTGCACTCAAGCGGAATTAACATCTGATAAGTGTTATTGCAAAGAGATTGTACGTTAAAGCAGTAACACAACAATTATAATCTCGATTTGTAAGGTATAATTGATGGAATGTGAAGCGGGGTGAACGTGGATTACACGTACCCATTACACCAAAAATATGTCAAATGGAAGTCAAAGATTATTATTTTTGTATGTTATCTATGACGCAGTGTTTGTATACTCTTTGTGTTGATTCAAGAACTACCCCCTAGGCCTCAGACGTATACGCCTTCCTCTGCGTGACATCACCTTAGGGCTCCTTACTGCGGGAGTCCCACATAACCTCTAGTCCTGCCCAAGGGACGGAGGTAGCAATAAAGCTTTTCCACCACGACAAAAAAAAAGGGCTCCTTACTGAAAATCTACGTTGCAGTAACTGATTGGGTAGCAACACAGAGATGAGTTACCCTTTGAACAAATTAATTGCCTGTCAATGTAATTAATTTGTGTTATTTTAGTTAATGTGGTCAATAGATTTGGTTGCATTTATTTATTTATTAGTATTTTGAAGACTTCCCTGATGCTTATGAGCGCTGTGGGCTATACTCGTAAGTGGGCGGTTCGGGTTCGATCCCTGGGAACAGCAAGTTGAGAATTTTTAATTTTTGAATATGCTCTGATCTAGTCTGCACCTGTGGTTTGTTACCAACAAAAACGTTCACAATAGCCCTAAACAACGAAACAATTCAATCGTTGTAAAATGAGCTACCCAATGTTTTGAAATACATCAGCTTAATAAGCTCTTTATTCTATTTTCCATGTTCCGTGGCGGCGCCTGCTTCAGAATGGGGTACGTATCTACGACATCACCTAGTTCAGCATTGAACCAACGGATACCGCTGGTATGTTCTTGTTTAGGCGAAAGTGTAGGTGATCGCCATGTCTTGAAGACGTTCATTCCATAAACTTTTTAACAACTCCTATCAAAGTCAAACAAATCAAAAATGGTTTTTTTTTGCAATCAAAATTACACTAGACTACGAAAGACAACTGGGAAGCGATCATATTATATAATTTCTATTAATTTAATTCGTGATTGTGATGGTTATAACTACATTCGTAAAATTAACACTAAATCTAAGAGGGTTCCAAATGCGCCCAAGTCTAAGAAGAAGCCCACATCAAACTTAGCCGTGTCTTTGTTTGTTATGACCATCCAATAAATAAATAAAAAGTCGTTAGAGCAATCGTTTACGTAATTCCTAATTTCCTTATAGGTTTTTTATATTATATATGTATACACTCGTATATACATATTCTATATCGTTTCATAAAAACTTAAGTTACTAAAGTTTATTTGAATTGAGAGCCATCTCCAAGATTTCAAATGGAAATTTGTTATAAAATAATTTACATTTTCCAAAAACTTAATTGCAGATATTCGGTTTGCAAACTTCGTAGATTGACAGATTTAATGTTAAGACAAACTATATTATAGATACCGAACATTATCTGGTATTCCTATTTTGTACATATTTTTTAAAAGATTTATTTCATTCGTAAACCAGTTGAATAAGCAGTGTCTTCAAACACTCAACACAAGTCGATAGCATTACCACTATATTAGAAAGATATGTCAGACGAACAAAGTCAAACCATTCGTTCGCGGGGTACGCTATTACCATTTTGGCAACGAAACCCTATAAATTGAACTAATAGTTACTAAACGCTATTATTAAAATAAAAATGTAGTATTTACGTCTACAATATAAAAATGTGCTAAGTAGAGAACGCGTCACGTAAAAGGAACTCTGGCGTTGAGATTCATACAATTGGCAACATATTGCATATATTATGTTAATTATAAAATACATATAGGTTAAACAACAACAAGTTCTGGGCCATTTTATTATATGGTTTTAATTTTTATTAGTTTACACTGAGAACAGATATTTCGGTCGGTTGATAAAATTCGCTTATTGAAAAGATTTAATAGATTTCACATAAAAAAATTGCTGAAATCTCAAATTCACTCCTTAGTTGGGAAGAATTATTCGCAGAATTTAAAATGGACTGCGGCAACCTCTTGCAGCATTTTAAATATAATATATAGAATAGCCAAAAGACCGACCAGTTTGCTTTATATGTGTAGCTAAGGGTACGCTCGAATGTGCAGTTTTCGGGAAACTTGGCGACCTCACATGGGTGAAAGAAGCGTTGGTTGACGGATCAAACAAATCTGAGGGAGTCATTCCCTTCAAGTATAAACATTCAATTCGGAATACGAATGGCATTAAAAACTTTTGAGTGCATAGAGCGATCGTCAGAGTTCTTTTTGCATGTCGCGACTTTCATATCTTTTATTGCTTTTACTTCCATAACATTCGCGAGGGACATGTTCCGCACTACAGCTGTCGCGTATGGGGCGATGTTCGCACATCCGATCTTTAATATCAGGATACCCGCCTCCCTCGCTCGCACCGTGAGGGGGTGCTAGATAATCTAGCACCCAGCCAACTTGACTATATATAATCGTTGATACTTTAGAAAACTAAGAAAGTAGCCACAAATTCTTATAACTGACATTCTTATCCTATTACAATTGAAGGACTATAATAATTGTGTAGGTACTACAGTGTAACGCCACAAACAGGTAGGTTATTGTGTTGCGAATTATGGAACCTATTTCGGTAAGATATAGTCAACTTGGCCAGGCACCCTGTTCCCAACTTACACCGTCTTGGCTCCAAAGTAAAGCATTAAAATATGGTCCTTATTTTGTGTATCATAAAGTAAACTGTCGTTTGTACGAGATGCCAAGCCAAACCTTACGCTTCACAACGAGATACTTCGATCTCGTTGCGAAGCGTGAGGTTTGCTCGTGAAGTTGGCTGAGCTGAAATGAAACTAGATCTACATAGAACTCGTGTGCTCGTGCTCCGCAGGGCTACACTCCGCTGCACATCGCGATGCAGTTCCGCCACGAGCACGTGTACCGGCTACTGGTAGAGGTGTACGGTAAGCGCATTTTTTAAAGATCTTCAAAAACATTGTTGGCTTCTAGGATCCACTGTATAAATGCTTACAATATACTGAAGCCAATTTGTGCCAAATAACTACACTTAACTCAATTGACAAGACTTAAAGTAGTGACATACCAAATTAGGAAGTCATAGTGCAATTTACGATCGGACAATTCAGTTACGTGTACAAAAGAATAGGCATCACTGAGTGTATATTAAATTTGAATGTTTACAATTTCCTGTATAATTAATTGTAAACCGATTTTGGAAACTTCTAGGGCTCAAAATTCTTTCTGGCAGAGCTTCTCACTGAAGCTCGCCAAACAGCCCGGTTACGCTGTCGCAACCAATAGGGTAACCTGGCAACCTTAGCACAGCTAATAGTCAGTCCGAAAAAAAAAATTTAACTTCTCACTGTTACTTAGTTTCAATCAGCATTTTTATGGTTTTGTGGATGTGGATAACATTTTAATCGTGAGGGGATAAATATTTTGTCTGTGGAGTGTCGTTCTCTGTGGAGAAACTCTGCCTTTATGATAAAGTATTCAAACCTGTCGCTGTTCGCTTCCAGACGCTGACGCCGACGTGCGCGACTGGTCGGGCCGCAAACCGCGTGCGTATCTGGCGCGCCGAGACACGGCGCTCTCTCCGGGCGCCTACCGCAGTGGGTAACTTTTTTTCGATTCGCTTTCTGTGATGTTTAGTCTAGCGGGTATAGGAATACCAGGATGAGGGATTTATTAATATGAGACGTTGGCTTGCTTTATTTTAAAAGACAGCATCAGACGAATGCTCCAATAAAGTCCTTGGGTGGGAACTTATTAGCGAGCAAAGAGGATGTACTCAAACGCTGGGTTGAGCATTTTAATAACCTGCTGAATGTCGACCGGTTAGCGGATTTAGACTACATAAAATCCCTACCTGCACACCCTAAAGATCTATCGTTAAATAGCCCGCTCACACTCAGTGAGGTGACTATGGCTATCAAACAGCAGAAAAACAAAAAAGCTGTTGGTGTGGACGGAACTCCTGGCGAACTCCTTAAATATGGCGGGAATGAGTTGTATTCTAAAGTTTGGGAGCTCTGTTCACAAATGTGGGATGAAGAGCGGGTACCCGAAGATTTTAAAGTATCCAAGATTTGCACGCTGTATAAAAACAAAGGCACTCGCGCTGATTGCAACTCCTACAGGGGAATTTCGCTGCTTTCAGCCCCTGGGAAGGTTTTCGCCCGAGTTCTCCTAAACCGACTAGTTGGAATTTCAGAAAAGATCCTTCCGGAGACCCAATTTGGTTTTCGACCCGGTCGAGGCACCTGCGAAGCTATTTTCTCTATACGTCAAATACAGGAAAAAAGCAAAGAACAGTGTCGGCCTCTATTTCTCTGTTTTGTAGACCTAGAGTAAGCTTTTGACAGCGTGCCTCGTGAAGCTTTTTGGGTTGTACTTGACAAGCTTGGCTGTACGGAAAAGTTTATGAGAGCGTTACGGCTGTTACACGATAATATGAGCTGCTGTATTTCAATTGATGGTGAAGTTTCGGAGCGATTCTCGGTGACTTGTGGTGTAAAGCAGGGATGTGTCTTGGCGCCTACTCTTTTCGCTCTGTATTTTTTTGTATTAGTCAGCGATACATTGAAGGGTAATGCTCAGGGCGTATATATTCGTTATCGTATAGATGGGAAGCTACACAATTTGAGACGGCTAAAAGCCCATACCAAAGTCTCGTATGATCACGTCACAGAAGTCTTGTACGCAGATGATTTGTGCTTTGTTGCTGGCACTTCGAGTGGCATTCAGGAGCTGGTAGCGAACCTTCATAAGTCGTGTGTGAAGTTTGGACTAAAGATTAATATCGCAAAAACAGAAGTTATGACGATAAACACAGTCGACACTGTTCAACCCTTATAAAAGGTATTGCTTGAAAATACTGAGCTCAAGCAGGTTAGTAAATTTAAGTATCTCGGGAGCACCCTAACATCTAAAGAAGATCTAGACTCAGAGATAGCTAACAGAGTCTGTGCTGCCTCAGCGGTATTTGATAAACTCAGAGAGAAGGTGTTTCGCCTGCATGGAATTCAGCTAAGTACAAAGATCAAGGTGTACATGGCTATTGTATTGCCGAATCTACTTTATTCCGCGGAGACTTGGACGCTTTATCGCAAGCATATCTGTGTTTTGGATAGATTCCACTTCAGGTGTCTACGAGACATACAAAACATCAGGTGGTCCGACCGCATTAGAAGCACAGAAGTGTTGCGGCGGGCAAAAGTCAGTGGCATTGAGGCATACCTTATGCGGCGTCAATTGCGTTGGTGTTGCGGACACATTGTGAGAATGCCCAACGAAAGGATAGCCAAGCGCATCTTCTATTCCGAACTTCGGGACGGAAAGCGGAAACAAGGTGGTCAGTTCCTTAGGTATAAAGATGTGCTTAAGAGGCACATGACGAGATGTAACATCAATTCCATTCGTTGGGAAAGTCTCGCTGAAGACCGAGTGGAGTGGAGGCACTTGGCTCAGCAGGCTATCACGGATTTTGAATATAAAAGGAGGGTGGATCTGGATTTGTACAGAGATCAACTGAAAAATAGACCACCCTCCAATATAATCTATAATTACGTTGCAGGTGCCCTGTCATGTCCACACTGCGCGCGTTTATTCCGTGCAAAAATAGGGTACATCAACCACATCAGGGCACACGAATGACGCCCTTATTAAAGAAAATTAACAGAGACCCAGTCGCTGTTGCCGAAACGGCAGTGATATGATATATATTATTTTAAAACTATAATAACCACACGACTGACATAACTGACATTAGACACTAAAGATATACAACCTATATACGTCACACTTTTAGTCACATCTTCATCACGTTTACGGATGTTTTGTCAGGGTTTAGAATTTATACCCTAACGATCACCCGACATAATGTCTGGCAACGGCCCGAATTTCCTGAACCATAATAGTTATGAGTTGTAAATATGTGTACCCAAAATGTGTAAGCCTCTTATTTAACATTAGTTTTAGTTAGTTAGTAAAAAATAATATTTACAATACTATGTACTATTGAAAGGTGCAAGTTTTGGTTCATGAATAAAAAAAACAAAGAAATATTATGCAACATTTTCATCAACGTTTCGTTTGTGGTGGCGGAATTTAAATTTGTTCTCGAATATTGCGTATATTCGCTATATGTTTCACTTGATGTTAGCCGCTCTGAGCTTAGGTGATTCTCATCTAGTTCACTACAAAGTTTGCCCTGACTATCCCACGCCCAACTTCCAATTGGCCATGGCTCTGTGTGGGGTACATGTTTACATCTCGGTACACGCTGTAAAATGCATTGTTGATGATTTTTCAGAAAAAGAGGGTTTCCTCCGCATCGGCTCGCTGAACGTCCGCGTCAAGAAGACGACAGAAGCATTCAGCAACTTCCTAGGCGTTGGTGCCACGCGCACTGCTTCCGGTGCGCCGGGTCGACGGGTGGCCGACGGTGACGCGCTGCAGTCTTGGGGCTCGGCCGACGACATACAGGTTATAAGCTATAGCCACTTACAGTTTAAATAGAGGGGAGGAGAGTAGAATGACATTTAGATTATCCGTGGTTTCGTATGAGTTCGTTTAAAGGTAGACGTTCAGTGGATTAGTACAATACCTAATAAGTACAACTCGAAATAGACATTTCTTTATGTTGTCAAATTTGCTTTCGAATTCTGGTCACCTTCAAAGAACTGTTGTTACATAACGTACCGTAAACCAACCTTACTTCTAGTTTTGGAGATTTTTTGGCTCTTCTGCCTAGTGTGTACGATTCGCGCCTTTTTTGATACCCACCTTTTTGAGCATAAAGAATTATGTTTCATATTCGTTAACCATGGACGGATGTCAGGGTCATAAAAATATTCTTTTTCTTCTTATTCGTTCACTCTTGGCAGGGAGGTCGTGGTTATGATTTGGCCTTCACAACAGCTCTTACGATCTCCTTCCAGCGATTTCTGTTGGTGGCATCACGGGAGCATTCGGAGATCGATAAATCTGTAGTGGAACGGCGGAGTCCAACTAGTAGGGGAGCGACCACGTGGACGTGTGCCCTCGACTCGACCTTGTACTACGAGATGTTGGATGGTACCCGTCTTCCTTGTTATATGCCCAAAGAACTTAAGGATTCGCAGTTTTACACGGCTGTCTCAACGGCTGATCTGGTTATGGGCACAGAGTCTTTTAATTTCGCTCTCGCAACTCCCGTTATTATTGATAGCGGAGCTAAGGTAAATGTAATTGGCGACAACCTCACAGTTATTGATATGAGTTTTCTCGGGTCTGTTATCCTATCAATTATCATAAATTTGGTTTTGTCACGGTTGATTGCGAGTCCAAAATCAATGCTAGTATCCTCTAAGCGTTTGAGAAATTCACCTTCCATCCTTCTCAGATGATGCGAGAAGGGTGGTATCATCAGCATACCGTAGGTGAGTAATGACTTGCCCTCCTATTGAAACGCCTTTTGTCCTTATTTTGTCGCCTTAGATGTTAAAAAGTAGGGGGGATAGAATACACCTTGTCGAACACCAGCTTGCGTCTTCAAGATAGCAGAATCCATCCCGTCGACCCTTTCTTATGGAGTGGTTTAAAATCAGTTTGTAGCCAGTCATTCGGCCAGTCACCAGAGTCCCATATACGGGTGCATATAGCGTGTAATATATTCACCCCGACTTCACCCATTTCTTTAATAATTTCATTGGGTATACCCAATGCTTTGCCGCATTTAAGATGTTTAACTGCGGCTCGTACCTCATCTTTTAGGATGGAAGGTTCTCTATCGTGGTTATTTGTGAGAGGTGAAGCTACATCAGATGTTATAGTTTCGCCTGAAAATAAAGATGTACAGTATTCTTCCCATACCTTCACAATCAACTTTATTTCTTTAACTGTGGTACCAGCTGCATTGTCTATTGCAAAATTCCTTGGCTTGAATTGCCCAGTTAGAAACCTAATTTTCATATGCAGGTCCTTGGTCTCAAACTTCTGGGCATTACGTTCTAGCTCCGTACATATGTATTCATTTCGATCCCTCCGACATGCAGCTTACACTTTTGAGCCCAAGTTATTGAGTTCCTTCACATCAACTCCACGTGATTTTGCATTCCGGTGTTCTACTAGTTGCCATGAATCATTGGACATCCAGTGTTGGCATTTTATTACTGTCTGTATTGGTTGAGTTTCACGGTATACGTTTAATATCTGCTGTTTAGCTTGGCTCCACATTGAGTTAGGCGTGCCACTCTGAGATTTTATATGCCAGTTGTTCTGCTCTTTCTCCATGGCTCTAGCAAAAGTGGCTTTATCATGCAAAACCATTCTTTTCACTGGTTTTCTGTGTATAGTTTTACTCAACTTTAGTTTTAGGCTACTTTAGTTTTAGGTTACAGATCACTAACTTTTATTGTCATAATTCTATCACTTATCGGGATATAGCCTAATACGGAGCTGTTCCAAGACTTTGGGATGATTATAGCTACCCCAATAAAACGTACTTTTAGTACTTCCTGAGAAATAGATGGTATGTTTCTTGGTATCAAAGTGACCGCTGGTTTTCCAATGTGTTTCGCTTATGCCAGTTACTGTCAAGTCGCATCGCTCGAGTTCGCTTAGTAGGATATCAATTATATACCCTTTTCGAGTAGGCCTCGTACATTCTATGTACCTACGCTGTATATTTTATTGCGCAGCTGGATCTTTTCCTTTCCATTAATATATTTTCCCTGGTTGCCTGGTTACCTACATGCCCTTGGCCGGTAGCACATTTCACACCCTGATCCTCGGAAAAATCTGTTCGCCGGTTAATCGGATCGCAAAGCATACTCATTTCTTTTGTTGTGCCTTTCATAACTCTCATGGGAAAATAGTGCAGTGTGTTCCCATTGCCTTCTGCACTAGGCTTTTAAGGTTTATTAGACCAAAGATCACTGAAGCCTCTTCCATACCGGCCAGGTGTATGGATATACCGCCATTGGTCGGTCGCCAGATCCTCGTTCGTTATCTATCAGGGGGCACCACGAGCAGGTGAGGTTGGCAGTTGGGGCCGACTAGATGTTATTGTCGTTTTCCGCCTTACCCCCCAAAAATATAGGCGAAGTTATAGTGTAATTCATAACTTCACCCGATCCTTCTTAAATTTCTACCTAAAATATGGTATTTGGTCACATCCCAAAGAATTAAAATAGTAAAAAGGAATATCTCAATAAAAAGTTATCAGATAACTTATCGAGCGTATAATTTTACTTCTATAAGGGTTAAGCGAAGTAATGAGGTGTTTTGGGTTTAAATGTTTATGGCGGTTATAAACCAAATAGTTCAAGACAACCAATATTTTTTGAGGGCACTGTTGATAAAGTGTCAAAGTAAGATCTTTATTTATTTTATATTTGGGATCAAAAAATCGAAATCATTCAAATTTAAAATTCTAAACAGCTTTATCAATGTAAACCTATTGCAGGCATCTGCGAGCTATGAAGTTAGAGCAATTCTCTCCCGAGCTAATATTGTAATAGGATTATTTTATAAGCCTACTTTACAACTTTGACCTTGTTGATAGACATCTTCAAGATTTCAATTGGTAATTTGTCATAAAATAAAATACAAATTCTTTTAAATGGGCTACTCATTTTGTATAAACCGGCAATCAGAGAGCAACGCCATCTGGTTTTGGAGTCATGTACGACAGATAAGAGAGTGGCATCGCCCCCTCTCTTTACACAACACTAAGTGACGTATGCAGGTTCTTATAAGACTCACCGGCACGGGACGGCGCATTGCATTGCATTGCACCCGGTCGGATTGGACCGGTGGTTGAGCTGCGGTGGTGCATTCGTGCTTGGTGGAGCATATAGTCTGCTCCTTAAAATTACCATACTTATAATTGTAATTCTGTTCTACCAAGAGTATCTGGTCTCTTTGCCCGAAACTACCCACGTCTACCTAAATTACCGACAAAGACACGCACCCGCCCGTAGTCATCCTACATCAGAAGTGGGATCTGAAGGGCCAACCCCGCTCAACAAGGGCCGCTCAGTCTATTGGAGATTCAAAGCTTAAGATTACATCTATCGGATTTATGCGTGGCGTCATCATCATCATCATTTCAACCGATTGTCGTCCACTGTTGGACATAGTTTTTTTTGTCTTATTCTTTAGGTGCCTCTCCAACTAGTAAAGGTTGGCAGTCAGAATGGCATATTTTGCCTTGTCTCTCGCGAGGCTGAAAAGCTGGGCGGCATTCGCGATACCAGTCCATTCCCTGATGTTTCGCAACCAAGACTTCCTCTTGCGACCGATACGCCTCTTTGCCGCTACTTTGCCCATCATTATGAGTTGCAGGAGGCCGTATCTCTCTTGCCTAAGCACATGCCCCAGATAAGCAACTTTTTTTTTTTTGGTAGTCTTCCAAAGTTCGCGATGACAACACGTCGTTAGGGTCCAGCTGATCTTTCGCATGCGACACGTCTCATGTCGCCTGTCCACCTAGTTGGGGGTCGATCAACGCTAAGTTTACCGGTGCGGGGTCGCCATTCCAGCACCTTGGGACCCCAACGTCCATTTCCACTTCAACTTCGCAACTCGCTGAACTTTGTCGGTAAATTTGGTTCTGCTACGGATCTCCTCATTTCTGGTTTGACCACGTGGAGATGCTCTTAGCGTGGCTCTCTCTGTCGCCCGCCGAGTGACTCTGAGCCTTCTTGTCGGGCCACGAGTGAGCGACCACGTTTCTGAGCTGTGAGTCATCTGGCAACACACACTGTTGGAGGGCTTTGGTCTTCAGGCACTAAGGATTTTGATGCATGACGGATTTTGGACGAGGGGATGTCGCGGAGTTTCCCGAACGGGCAGCTACGCGAGCCAAATTCGGTGGCTGACCTTCTCGAAATCGGACTTGCCTAATTGAATCGGACGTGGTCGTCTACAGTTTCCAGTGCAGAGCTCTCAACGATAGCAGGGTAAGGCAGAACTCTAGCGTTCGACGTAACCTTTGTCTTGCTCATGTACATGCGTGGGCCTGCCTGTTCAGAGGCTCTGCTAAGCGCTTGCTGTTGAGCGTTGCGTCGAGGTCTTCCAGAGTCTCTGCCATTGACACTGCATCGTCGGCGAACCGAGAGTGATTGATGTTCTCGCCATTGAAGTGGTGCCTAGTTCGTTTCAGTCCGGTGGCTTGGAGGCATCTTTCAACGCTGCGGTGAGCAGCTTAGGGGCGATCACGTCTGCCTCGCTGCAGTTGGATCGGCCTCGTCGTCTAGTCCTGTTTGCGGGCTGACATGGTGGCATTGACGTTTCAGCGCTTGGATGTGCCGGTAGTCAATTCGGCATACCTGCAGTAACCTCGAGACGGCCCAGGTTTCCACCGAATCGTAGACTTGCTCATAGTCCGCAAATGCGGAACAGGGTGGCCAGTTGTACTCTTTGGTCGTTTGTTTGATCAGCTGCAGTGTGTGGATGTAGTCTATGGTGCTGGAGCTCTTCCGGAGGCCGGCTTGTTCGGGAGGTTGGAAGTCGTCGAATCTATTTGCGAGACGGTTCGTGGTGGCTTTCGGGAGCAGCTTGTGGACATGGCTCGACGGCGAGCTCGGGTCTGTGGTTTTTTTTCAGCAAGGTGTTGTCACCTGTTTTGAAGATCAAGGTCGCCGCGCTCCTGTGCCGCGCCTCTGGCGTTGTGCCTTGCTGAATGGCGGAGTTGAGCAATCGCTGAAGGACTTTAAATTTTGGTTTTCTGCCCGCTTTTGTGAGTTCTGCTCTGATTCCATCAACATCTGGCACTTTGCCATTCTGAGGTTGTTTGAGGGCCCACCTAGTCTCGTATAGGCTGACGTCCGAGATGTCGGGTCAATTTAGTTCTCGCAGACTTGTAGACGATGAATCCGACACCGCCGTGAGATTGCTGATCGCCCGTCCGGTAATGGAGCGGGTTGCTGGATTTCAAGATTTTGGAGTCCTCACCCTAACTTCGGACTTCAGACGGTCCTATTATATCCCAACGCAACTTGCTCACTGCTTCTTCCAACTCAATGACCTTTTCGTGTGCCCTAAAAGTGCGTGCGTTATAAGTTGCCAGGTCTAGTCGACAGGGGTGGCAGCGGAATCTCTGCCGGAGACTCTTTTCACGGCCTGCCCCGCCGTTACCATAACCGCTGCCGGAGCCATCTATATCGGATAGCGGGGCTGCCGGGGACTAGGGGCTGTGGCTGTTTTGTTCCTAACATCTACAAAGAAATGCCAATAATCACCACGCCTGGCATGCGGGTTAGTGGTCGCAGTGCTGGTCCTCTCGCGATGGTAGCGCTGCTGCCCGTTATTGTCAGTGGGTTTTTTTTAATGGTTATACCGCCATTGGTCGGTCGCCAGAGCCTAGTCGGTAAGTCGGCAGGGTACACCAAGGGCAGGTAAGGTTGGCAATTGGGAAGGCAGACTGGTACAAGCATTCCCCATACACCCCGTGCGTGGAATAAGTGTTGCTAAACCAGGGAAATAAGAGCCCGTTCAAAGCTTGCTCTTATTGATGTGGAGCCTACGGCCACAAACAAGCTGATTGCAGTCGACGCCGAGAATATTCTACCACCAAGAGAGATGTCGAAAAAAAAAGCGGCAACGAGCTGCATATTTGGTCAATCACCTCAGCGAGTTCCATCGGGACCTGTGGCACTAGTGGCACTGGAACGACTAAGGAACCGTCCACGTGTGTTCACGCCGATGTGCACGGAATGTCCTATCACATCATTTAGTGAGACCGTTTTATTACTCTTTGGTAGTGATTCTGCTTACTCGCTTGTTAAGTCTCTTTCTCTCTACGCCGTATTCCTCATTTCTGAGTGTCGTGACCCCTTCCACTGACGATTTTCTTCAGGTCACAACAATCTGTGCTGTCTCAAAATCGATGCGTTGGTTCTATATGCTGTCCATCGCATCCGAGTATCCTTCTCCAGCACCACATCCCGAAAGCGTCAATGCATTTCCAATCAGCTGCCTCAATTGTCCATGTCTCTTAGACGAAGACAGACAAGACGCACTTTCGTGTTGATAGAAATATGTCTATCCCTCTAAGTCTTATGCAGCTGAGACATAGTAGTCTTGGCCAAAAGCCCGGTTACGCTGTGGCTACCAATGGGTTATCACAGCTAAAAGACAGTCCGAAAAAAAAAGTCTTTGCCATTCCGATGCGCCTTCGAATTTCGATCTCACACGACCCAGCCTCGTTGATGTTGGAACACAGGTATATAAAGTTCTCTACAGTTTCAAGATTTAGTGAACCGGTGAGTTCCAGTTTCTTACCACGATCTACAACCAATACTTAGATCTGTTCACAGAAAAAGCCCAGTATTTTGGCCATGTACCGATACGCCAAACTAGCTTGCAGATCATGTGAAATACGTCGATCCCTGTGTCCCCCCAGAGCGGTCAAAGTTTCAGCTGTTATTTTATCCGGCCTTGGCGCTTTCCTGTTGTTCCTTTTTTTTGTTGTTTTAAAGGTTTGCTGTATAAGTATAGTAGGCTCCAATTCCATGTTGACATAGTTCACTTCAGAAGTTTCTGGTTTATCAAAAATGAGCCTGTGACGACGGTTGGTCAACGTATTGGAAATCTCCTGGTGTGTGGAAGGGACGCTGATGTCGGACCCACTGGCGTGTTTGAGTGGTCGAAGGGACGCTGATGTCCGGTCCACTGGTGTTTTTGAGTGGTCGAAGGGACGCTGATGTCCGGTTCACTGGTGTGTTTGAGTGGTCGAAGGGACGCTGATGTCCGGTCCACTGGTGCATGCGTTTAAGAGAGACCACTGGTCTCTACCATTTTTTGTGGCTTTAGCATGTGCTATGAGTGTTGAAGCAGTGATAGCCTAGTGGTTAGGGCGTCAGCCTCCTAATCAGAGGTCGGCGGTTTTCGGCACGCACCTCTAACTTTTTAGGGTTATGTGCGTTTTTGATAAAATTAAAATATCACTTGCTTCAACGGTGAGGGAAGGCATCGTGAGGGGGCCTGCACGCCTGAGAGTTCTCCATGGTGTTCTCGGGGGCGTGTGGGGTCTGCCGGTCCGCGCGTGGCCGGCGTGGTGGGCCGGGCCCTTGTCGTGTTGGGAGGGGACCCGTGCTCTGTGGTGGTCCGGTAGTGGGCTGATCATGATGATGAGTGTTGCAGTACTGTCAAGATTTGGGTCAGGATGGGACGAACGGGATGGCTTCGTTGATCTGTTTTGTTTTAGATGCACCGACTTCAGAGGACTAGTTGTCGCCCGAGGACAACACTAAGTGGCGTATGTAGGTTCTTATAAGACTCACCGGCGCGGGACGGTACATTGCATTGATTGCACTCGGTCGGGTCGCACCGGTGCTTGAGCTGTGGTGGTGCATTCGTGCTTGGTGGAGCGTATAGTCTGCTCTTTATAAATTACCATACTTATAATTGTTGTTGTTGTTTCGAATTGACAGTTGCAGACAACCATAGTCATTATTACTGCGTCACCGGGTTTTTTTGGCGAGCATGAAGCTCAGCCTGAGAGAAGATCACCTGGGCTCGACGACTTCTGGGGTTCGTCCCCCTAAGGGCGTCTCCTGTGAGACTCGGACCTCGGTTTAGGGTGACGTTGGGACTTGTTGGGTTTTTTGGACTGGTGTCTCAGTCCGAGCGCCCCCGTGACCGTGGATGAGACCCACGTCCGGATGACGTCAGATATCGGGGACCTCGTCTTCGCCGGCGAAGACGCTGTGTAAGGTTGTGTGTGTGTGTGACCTTCTTGGGAAGCGTTGTCCAATGTCAGTTGGTCGTCAGGTTCGTCAAGGACGTTCCTCGGTCTCGGGGGTCGGGGGTGTAGTTGCAGGCCTCAACCACTAGAAGGTTGGGGTGTCGGGCTGCACTTATAATTGTAATTCTGTTCTACCAAGAGTATCTGGTCTCTTTGCCCGAAACTACCCACATCTACCTAAATTACCGACAAAGACCCGCCGGTAGTCATCCTACATATATATCCATCAAATAACGAATCTTTTTTTACCGCGTAAGAAGCAAAGCGTTTTGATAAATCCTATGTATGTGGGCCTAGAAATGTAGCCGTGTTCCAGATCCAATTCCTAATTAGGCAACTAGAATTTAAACACTTAGTTATCTTCCCGTTTATTGGCTTAAACCATTGTACTACTTTAGCGAGAGAGTTTTTAAAATCGTCAACATTTCACATCGTGAAACGAGTGATGTATCCATCAGCAAACAATACTATCTTGTGATTGTCATTAGCAAGGTAAGGAAGGTCATTTACATAAATGAGGAACAGATATGGTCCTAATATAGATCCATGAGGAACTCCTATTTTTACAAATTACCCGTTAGACCGTTTTCTGTTAACATGAAGTTGTATCGCTCTATCGCTTAAATACAATTTCCATGAAATCTATAGTAACCACAGTCCATAATGGTGTAGATTTCTCACTAATGTTTCATGTTCAACATAAACGAAAGCCTTGCACGAATCACAAAAGATACCAAGTGTACCAAGTGAAATAAAAAATCAAATGTTATATTTCAATCACGTTTTTTTTTAATAAGACAGTGCCTTAATACTAAATTAATTGATTTTTGAGTTTAATAAATTTAATATAAATTAGACTTGTAAATTGTACTTCGGTGTCTTTAGAGATGGTTTCATCACAGAATTTTTTAATCTACATTGGTATCACGCTTGTATACCAATACAATTGAAGCGGTGATAGCCTAGTGGTTAGGGCGTCTTACTATTAACATATTATTACTTTTACCATTTTCAATAAATTCATACGTTTTTTGAAAAATTTAGTTTCTAAAATGAATAAAATAGTGGAATCATATTTTATAATTGATTTCCATATTAATAGAAACATTTGCGTATAAACAATATAAAATTTGTAAGCTTAGCTAATGTAGTTTTCTAGTAATCAATGTAATTTGTAAGTACAGATGAAATAACGCCTGCGCACGCGATATTACTTTTGAAAACTTATCCTTTGTCAGTGCAGGGTGACTATGATAAGGACTTTCATCGAATTTTTACATATAGGTCCATTTTGGGCGGTTGACTGAGTAGTGTTTCTGTACTCTTTGCTCACTACATACTCTTTTGAACTAGGCAATGTCGAGCGCCTTTGACGAAATGAAGGTTGACAAATCGGAAATTCCGTTGAAGGAAAAGTCAACAGTATGTACTAAGTTTCAATAAGATCAAATGTCAGTAGTTCTTTGTCAGTGTCTTGATTATTAATGAGTAGATACATAAATAAGCTAAGCTAAGATTTATGTACTCAAGTTGACTAATGCTGTTAGGGAAGATATATTTTAACAATGGCAATATATATAGCATCAGCTCTATTTGAGTTAGTATTGAATTTACTGAATTAAAAAATATTATATCCATTCAAAAGATTTTACTCAGAGCCCAGGGACTGTTGGTCAACAATTTTTGTATTTGAAGATACAAGGTTTTGTCGGTAATTAATTTTAAACAAAACGAAATTGGCTTTTAAATAGTATTTTAACCGAACCAAATTCTTTTTCGGCTAAAATATTATTTAATTTTTATATCGCAAGTGTAAAAAATAGATATATTATAAGAAACAGCCGATTTACAGATATATATTTAGATTTAAAACAGAAGTAGAAGAAAAAAAAATTGTAAATATAAGTCTATGGTAAGTAAAGATAGGACTGTCATATATATTATAATATAAAAGTCCTTAATAATAAATAAAGTTAAAAAAAAAACAGTGCTTGTGCAAGAAAAACTCCATAGCGCGATGCAGGATTCACATATATACTTGTGGCGCCATCTATTATGGTGAGGCGGAAACCGGCACACAGCCTACGTTGCAAATTCTCAGTAGTTTGAATAGTTGGCTATTGCCATTTTGTACTGTGTAAAAATTATTTTTATAACTATTATTAATATAAAACACACTTTTTTAATTTTCAGTTACTTTTCCATATAATTATCTTTTAATTCATTGTGCTTTATTGCGGGTATTATGATATAGGTACTTTTAATAATTTAGATTTAGTTGTAAGGTTAATTTTAATTATGCATATTGTGGTAATTTCTAGAAGGTAACAATCTTATGTATATTGTTCTTTCCTCTGTTTTTGGCATTTATTTTTGATTATATTGGATCATTAAAGTATATATACAAAGATATATAAAAGAAATTCAGTGTCATAAAAATATAAGCAAAGTTATAGTGCTCCCAGAGAATTAAAATAGTAAAAAATTAATATTATTCAATAAAAAAGTTATCAGATAACTTATCGAGCGTACAATTTTACTTTTATGAGGGGTAGGCGAAGTAATTTTATTTTTTTACCAATACAATTTAAACGTAGTTTGCCGTCAAGGGCACTCTCACCTGATGGTAAGTGATGATGCAGTCTAAAATGCGATAAATCCCAAACATGTGGGCCCCATTGAAGTTTTTGTGTCGTAACGTTATGCCTAGAAATTAAGACGTATTTACCAGATCCAATTCCTAAATAAGCAACGTAAATTTAATGCACTTAGTTATCTACCCGTTTATTGCCTCAAACCATGTTATTACTAAGCGAAAGTTTTTTTTTCTATGTATTGATTTAAATTATAGTTTTAAATATGAATAAATTGGATTGTTGTGCTTCAGAAAGGTGAAAAGTTGATGCCTCCGCCGAGCGGGAAAGTGCGCAGACGCGGCGCTAGTGGTCGCTCGGCCACGGCGGCCCAGGCGCATAGCCGCAGCACACCCTCCACCCCTGACCAGGTGAGATGATCCATTCCTATCCTAGCTGTACAGGATTCAGGTCTGCTGCAGAACTTCTACCTCATTTACATGTTTGTGTCCATTACATTACTTTTAACCACTCAGTCTTTGCTAGTACATGAGACCCTGTCAGGATTAGATCATGATTATTTTAGATTAGATGACTGCCATCTAATCTAAAATAATCAAGTCAAATTTATTAACGTTGGTTTTTGACGACATCCGTTCGGCAGTGCGTGCGCTGTCGCGTTATAATGTTGGAGGTCATGGGTTCGATTCCCGGCTAGAGTCTGGTCTGGTGGGAGGCTTCGGTCGGTTACCACCGTACCGACATAAACGTGTCGCAAAGCTATTTAGCGTTCCGGCACGATGTTACGTAGAAACCAATTGGAGTGTGGGTTTACCATACCCCTAAACAGGTTAGCCCATTATCATCCTAGATTGCATCTCACATACCATCAGGTGAGTAAGCCGTCAAGGGCTAACTTGTAGTGTATATGTAATAAAAAAGGAAAAACCAACTCGTCCATCACCCCAACACCCAACCCCGTTATGCTCATCATAACGGGTGGGGTGTTGGGGTGATGAGCCGCCGAGATCTTTAAATTGGAAGATCTCCCACCCGTCCCACAGTGACATGTCGCCAAGCGAATTGAGGTTCTGGTTCAATGCCTCGTTGATAGATGGGTAACATATCTTGATCATCATCAAAGTTTGCCACCCAGGCTTACATTCTAAAGCTAGGGTGTGCAAACGTCCCACCCTGCTTACGGTCTTAGTCACTGAAGACGCATTGTGCGGGACAGCGAAAATGGCGCACAAAATAGTACAGAAATGTAATACGTAAGTTGCGAGACCGATTGCGAGCGGCGCACTTACGATGTGCATAATAATTAAGGAAATAGCATAGATGCCTTTTATTAATAGTAGAATGTTTTATAATAGGTTTTTCAACAGTTTTTATAGGTATAGTAGACGTATAGATTTATTAATTGATTGATTTATTATAGCAAATAATTACATAATTTGATATTTACAAATAGTTTATAGGATTAACATTGTATTTTTAATAGAATAGCATAAATTGTAAAGGGAGATCCGTCCGCGGCTTTCTCTATGGTACAGCCCGAACACTAAAGATAGTATTTTTAGGCCACGCCCACGAATATTGTAACTCGAATTCTGATTGGGCAACCAGTTCTCGGTGAAATACCAAATAGTAAATAATAGTGAAAATAGAGAATAGAAGAAATAAGTAGCGGTACCCAATAAAGAAGACTTCAAGAGTGGCTACCCTGGTTTTATTCGAACAAATTGCCTAGTTCACCAACAATCCAGCAATAGTTTGGTGTACACACGTACTCGCATGATGAGCTTCCTTTTGTCCGCAGCCTCGAGCTCAGCTCGGTGCGCTCTCCGCAGACTCTGACTCCGACTCGGCGGCGGGCTTTCACTCTGCGTGGAGGCAGCAAAGGGCGTCACACAGCTAGCCCAGCCTCAACGGGACCATGCGCCCTCGACGAAGCCGCTCAATGGACACCGACATGTTCAAGACCTCGAGGTCATGAGCACTACAATATGGGCTGCATGTGTCGCTAGTATGTCCAACTTCTAGCTTGAAGAGCTAATATATTAGTTTTTTTTGACAGTCATTTTACAAATAATAGTATATACTGGACATGGTAAGCTGACCTATTGGCCAGTGAGCACATTATAATTCTTGACTTACTATCCTCCTATCAATATTAGGAGGGTTTGGCCATAGTCCACCACGTTGGCCATCGGCGGATTGGCAGACTTCACACGCCTTCGAGAACATTATGGAGAACTCTCAGGTGTGCGGGTTTCCTCACGCTGTTTTCCTACACCGTTGAAGCAAGTGATATTTTACGCACATAACTTCGAGAAGTTATAGGTGCGTGCCCGGGTTCGAACTCCGAACTCTGATTAGGCTGACGTGCTAACTACTAGGCTATCACAGCTTACCATGTGAGCACATAAATTATACATATTTGTATTCGCCATCTTAAGTAAAATCTGTGCATATAGTGTTACGAGCTAGGCGTTATAACTAACTTCGTTATTTATTTTGAATTACAAGTATAACTAAGACGATATTAAATTAAGATTGTAATCTAGCATGTAGAATAAATACTTTATATTTGATCACAAAAAAAAATTTAAAATTAATGTTTTACAATTTATCAATTTGTTCCATTGTAATTAAGTAGTAAAGTTAATTATCAGCGGTTTATATTATCTATATTGTCAATAGAATAAAGTTGTCTGAGATGATTTCAATAAATACGTCATTTCTTATACTCAAACTACGTTTTTTCTTATGACCTATTCCCACCCTGACTTCTAGCTGATAGAAGCAGATACTTCTATGCGGTCGGCGCTAAGTGAGTAAAGCTCTGTTGGAATGCCCGTTATGATATTACATGCCCCTATGTGAGTTCGTTGTTAGTACATGGCACAAAAGTCTGGTGATCTGCTCTAGTTGGGGCTTGGGACCCTATCGCAAAAGCTGGTCTCCTCGTTCACTTACTTAATTTCTCACTTCTTACTTTATTTCTTTTTGTGCAAACGATATTTTAAGCAAGCAGCATGCAAGTTTATTAATTATCAAACACATATATTTAGGTGTTTTTTGGTAAGTTCTTCACCCACGTGCCTTCGAGATATAAATGTATCACCAGTTCCAATAGATTATTATTTTCAGCCAGTGAAAATGGATTTTTAACTATGATATAATTGGTAGGTATTTTAAATAACCAAAAAATTCATGATAAAATTAATACTTAAATCATAATTTATATCGATTATAAAAAAAAAACTAAAATAATTCCTTAGTTTAATATTTAGGTATCTGCAATTAATAATTTTGAAAGTACGATGTTCAGCCAGTAATACGTATTTGTGGACTATGAATTTTGCCGTTATCCATCTACATAGAAGATAAAAAATACCAATTGCATATTTTGATATCATTAATATCATCACAAATCGCCACCTAGTGAGATATGGGTGTATCACCAAGTGTTGACGCGAAGCACCTTAAATTCCCGCCACTAAGTAATGTTTAAGTAGTATACTAGATGGCGTTGGGGTAAAATGGACGTGAATTGGGGTAACCTCCGCTTTTATTTGAATTTATTTATTATTTAAATTTTGTACCGAATATAAGTAAAAGTTTTATTTAAAGTGTATAGGAAATTATTAATAATTATATAGGAAATCGCAACTTAAGTGTGAGTGTTATATTATGGTTAAGCAAAAAATCTGAATGTTACTTGAAATAGTTATATTTAATTTACTGAAATTATGTGCAAATTTAACAAAAATGATAAAGAAAATAAACAAAAGCAATAAAAAATACAATATAACTGAGAGCGGAGGATTACGTGCAAAATTTATTTTTTATGTTTTATAAAATTAATACGGCGTATTTTTGAAAATTATCTAGTTTTGCTTCGTTAAATATATTATGCTAATATTATATTTAACGAATCTATTTATAGGGGCAGATCTTCTTAGTTTAGGTTTTTGTCTTTGAAACCTTAAAGTAAGCTTGTTTTAATAAAGTAACTTGCGTTATGCGTGGTGATGGATGAGAGGCATCCTCATCTTCTTATTCCACAGGTCGTGTGGCGCGTCTTATGTTCCTGGCGCGCACGAATGGAGTTAGGGGGCATCGATCAGATGCCCTGGTGGATCGTCTGCCTCGGCGAACGGCGCAGGCTGGGTTGCGGGCGAGTGCGCAAATGTTCCTGTGCCATCAGGCGACGTGAAGGTGCATGGCTGGGTTTTAGTGGGTATTCTGGTCGCCAGGGAGGCCGATATTCATATATACACTGAGCGGCACGGAATGTGGCCCAAACATAAAAAAACCGATAACATGCGATTTTGGTGAATCGTGAATGAGAATTTCAAGTGGAGGTTGTCGACACGTTTGTTTTTGTTAATTTAAGAGGTTAAGCATAAAAAAAAGGTTATTTTTTTTACTTCTGAGACGTTTAACGTTAATTTGTCGCTAAATCGCATGAAACACGGGTGAGTTAAAATTCAATATTGCATTTTATTGCTGGTGCATCTTTATTTATTTTGTTTCTTAATTAATGTGTAATCTTTTTTTACGTTCAGAATCGGAACACTAAGCCTTTAACTCAAGCTCAAGTTGCTCAAGCGGTGTTGCTTCGGAGTCATGGGCGAACGGAGAGAGAAATTGCTGAATTGTTAAATGTACCGCGTACAACCCTTAGATACGCCTTGAAAAGGTACGATCAGACCGGCCTGTGCACGAGGAGACCAAGAGGTGGCGGAGTCAGGTGTACATCAGCGCAGGACGAGGGATTTATCACTCTCGCAATTTTAAAAAATTGGGTACTTATTGCAGTTGAAATAAGCCAGCGACTGCAAACGGCAAGAGGGGTCACTGTTAGTGAGCGGACGATAAGAAGGAGAATGGATGAAAGGAACGTGCGTGCTCGAAGACCAGCGCGAGGTCCAGAACTGCTCAGACAACATCGCTAGCACGACTTCGGTTTGCTCGAATTCATGCGAATTGGACTCACGAGCAGTGGAGTAGAATTTTTTGGACAGATTAATGAAGAGTGGCCTTAAGAGCTCCAGAAGACCATGAACGTGTATGGAGACGGCGTGGAGAGAGATTTCTGCCAATCACCACCAGGCAAACCGTAAGTTTTCACGGTGGATCCTTTGTGGTTTGGAAGGGATAAGTACAGGCGCACGTACAGAGTTGGTGGTAGTTGAAGATCGTTTGACTGCAGTCCGATACATTGAAGAGATCCTCAAAGATCATGTTTTACCCTATGTGGAATTCATTGGGCGCGAAGAATTTAAACTAATGCAAGATAACGCACGACCACCCACTGCAAGATGTGTCAACGATTATCTTTCAGAGGTAACAATTCCTAAATTGGTGTGGCCATCTCGAAGCCCAGACATGAATCCAATAGAACACGTCTGGGACATGCTCAAAAGATGCATCCGAGGCAGTCCCAATCCCCCAGAGTGCTCTGAAAGACTCTCAGTGCTCTGAAAGCCGCTCTGGTGGCCGACTGGGAAGAAATACCCCAAGTGGACATTAAAAACATTATCCACAGCATGCCTGATCGCATGCAGGCGGTCACCAGACCCCGAGGAGGTAACACGCGTTATTAATTTTAAGTAATTTTAAGATTTAATTTGTAAAATTCATTAATAAACATTAGTTAAATTTGGAGTTTAATGTCTTTTTTTTTATTTAACAAAAATTATAATAAAGTTATCATGATTTTTGTCTAAAAATCATTGCATTTAGGATTTCAATAAACAATTTAGGTTTTCAAAACAAAAGGACAGCCGTTTTGCGGTTTATTTTGATAATAACCAACAAAATGCATTTGGGCCACATTCCGTGCCGCTCAGTATGTCGGAGAAAGACGATCTTTATTGTGATAATTATTATCGTACACGTTTCCAGTGGGCGTCAACAGGGTTAAATGCAAGCACTAACAAAATATTAACAGTTTCGTACACTTTATTAATCCAACTTTTACAATGCTGTAACTCACTATACGAATAATTACACCACAATTAATAATTAAGTACTTAAATCAAACAATTAAATCAGAATAGCGGATTCGCGACACACATCTATGTCCTTCTTTCAATTATCACCAAAACACTCTCAAAATGATCCAACTCAATCAACAAACATTGCAAAAACATGCACCTGACTCCTGTGTGAAAACAAGATGGCACCTCGACTCCGCTCGAGGGCTAACCTTCATTCTGATTGGACGTCATTCAAAATAGTGACATTATTTTAAATAATGAGTTTAGAGTAAATTAAATAAGATTAAGATTTAACAAAGTATTCTAAGTTGAAAACTAATATCTCGCGTATCATAGTCAACAATCAACTCTTATTTGACTACTATGTATGAGGCGACGCATAAAAGCATTTTCAGCAAAAAAAAAGCTTGCGTTATGCGTATACTGCTAGGCTTACCCTATTTTAGTTGCCCGCCATTGCACAAGTCTCCTTACTGTATTGGGGGGAGGATCAAGCTGTCCTGATCCTTCCCCTTGTGGTGCGGGAGAGGCCCGGCGGTAGGCTGGGGTGACTGGTAGGCGACCGGGAAGTAAACAATGGGTCCCCCGGGCGTCCAGTAAAACCAGCGAGAGGGACATGCCGTAGTGGTTTTTAGTTCGGGTAGACCACCCATGGGTGGGAGTCCAACATAACTTCGGGACGACATAAGGGACGGAAGTAGCTATAAAGCTTTTCCACCAAAAAAAAAGGCTTGCCCTATTCGTTAAACTTTGATAATACTACCTATATCAATAATTTTGTTTAAGAAACAAAGATAGAAGTCTCTGCGATCAGATAATAAAATCTTTAAGAGATCATCATTTTTTTTTTTTTTCGGACTGTCTATTAGCTGTACAAACCCTATTGGTTGCCACAGCGTAACCGGGCTGTTTGGCGAGCTTTGGAAAGAAGCTCTGCCAGAAGAAATTTTGAGCCCTAGGGCTCGAAGAAACTATGGGAACGACTGCCTAAGGGCGCCTCCTTTGAGGCCGAACCTCGGCTTAGGCGACGTTTGGGATAACGGGGGGGTCGGACGGTGAGTGGTCCGTACGTCTCCGAGGCCATGGATGGAGCCCACGTCCGGATGACGTAAGATAGCGGGGACCTCGTCTTCGCCGGCGAAGACGGTGTGTAGCGTATGATTGTGTGGTAGGTGGTACGAGTGTGTTGTCAGTAGTCATCTGATCGTCAGGGTCATGATGGATATGTTTAGGTCTCCTCTTTCGGAGAGGAGCGCTTAGGTCGGGGGAGTGAGATCATCATCATCTCTCAGTAACATACTTGTACCCCGAGTGGGGTAAAATATGTTTGTACTCTTTCTATCCCATCTTTATGCAAATGCTCGGAGATGTATTTACGACAATTCACAATTTTAAGCGAATACAGTTGTTATCGTTGATTAGATTTAAGATTTTCCTGTATGGACACAATTATTATATTTTCATTTCATTTTCATCAGCATTGCTCTTTATTACCGTAATATCTACAAATCATCATCATATCATGATCATCCCATTACCGGCTCACTACAGAGCACGGGTCTCCTTTCAATATGAGAAGGGTTTGGCCATAGTCCACCACGCTGGCCATGTGCGGATTGGCAGACTTCACACGCCTTTGAGAACATTATGGAGAACTCTCAGGCGTGCAGGTTTCCTCACGATGTTAACCTTCACCGTTGAAGCAAGTGATTTTTTTTTTAGTGATATTTTAATTGTTTAAAAACGCACATAACTCCGAAATGTTAGAGGTACGCACTTCTAACATTTCGGAGTTATGTGCCCGGATTCGAATCGCCGACCTCTGATTAGGACCACTTGGCTATCACAGCTTCAACAAATACTTATTTGATAATACTTAGAAGACGATTTGATTTTTATACACTCTACTTATCTACTATATATTTGAGGTTACGGAAAGTATTTATAATGTTAAAAATATAGATCCCCAACAAGTTAGAAATCTGTATTTGCAGTTGTGGTTCTATTTTTTATTAATTGACCCTTTAATTGAACTGCGGTGTTAAATATTAAAGTAATTAATAAGTCAAAGCTCTCGTTTGGCAACCTCTCATCGAAATCGTGCTCAGTGATGTTGAGTTAAACTTTATTTAACGTCGGGTCGGAACGCGTCCTTGCCGCTTTGGGTTTGAAAATATTATTTTAAGCACCCCGACCACTTAGCGCGGCTCGCTTAATTCATTTAGGTATTAGTTTAACGAGGAAACCTCTGTGGCATTATCGCATGTGACGACCCCCGTGGCGCAGCGCGCGCGCTGTCGCTTTATAAAGTTGGAGGTCCTGGGATCGATTCCCGGCTCGAGTCTGAAAGAAATTTAGTTTTAAAATATATTAAGTTCAATTATGTTAGTTTATAAGTAATAGTTACTTAGTTTTTAATTAAGTATTATATTGATAAGTGTGTTACGTGTAAGAACTTATTGTCGAAGGCTTTGGTGTACGTAAAAACTCAAGTTACGAGTTGATTACACCTGATTATTATAAAAACTAGAAGCGGTGATAGCCTAGTGCTTAGGGCGTCAACCTCCTAATCAGAGGTCGGCGGTTCGAATCCGGGCACGCACCTCTGACTTTTCGGAGTTATGTGCGTTTTAAAAAAAATCAAATATCATTTGCTTCAACGGTGAAGGAAAACATCGTGAGGAGGAGGAACATCTGCGCGCCTGAGAGTTCTACATAATGTTCTCGAAGGCGTGTAATGTCTGCCAATCCGCACATGGCCAGCGTGGGGGACTATGGCCAAACCCTTCTCATATTGAGAGGAGCCCCGTGCTCTGTAGTGAGCCGGCAATGGGTTGATCATGATGATTATAAAAACTATGTAAATGTTTTTTTCTTAAATAAATAATTAAAAAGAAAACTCAGTACCAAAGTTAAGAGAGAATGCCAAGCCGCTCCCACCATCGCATCGCCCACTAAGCCGTTTAACAGCAGCGCGGTGAGTCTGTGCTGTAAAACCATTACTGCAAGAAGAGAGCAGTAGTACGTTGATATAAAATTTTAAACGATAATTAATCAGTCAACGATAAACCAGTATTGCGTGAACCTTCTTACCTAATGTTTAAGTGTAACGTAACATTGACCAATTTAATAACCCTCCACTTATCACAGGTCTCCTAATTCATAAGAGAGAGATAGAATTACGGCCGAACTTATGTACCTACTTAAACTTCGTTAAAGATTACTAACAACTGTCCCGATAACTTACACTTAGGAGTATGGGTTTACCATACCTCTAACAGGTTAAACCGCTACCATCCTAGACTGCATCATCACTTACCACCAGACTGTATAAAACAAATAAAAAACAAATATTTATGCAGACACGTTTACAATAGACGTTTCCTTTTATGTAAACATTTGCAATTTTTTTTTAATTATTATTTTTGTACCAAAAATGTGATATCAAACACTTACAAAAGAAGTTTATATACAAAGGCAAGCCTATCTCTATAAGAGATCTCTTCCAGGTACCCACAATATATAGGCAACGCGTGTCGTTCTGTTACCACAGACGTCTGTTATTTATAACAACGCTGCAAACAAAATACAGGTGAGGTTGCCGTCGACGGCTAACTTGTAGTGGATAAAAAAAACGTAGAAAATTAAAAGCCAAATTCAAGCCTCAATAGCCCTTATCCATCCATATATGGACTACAATTGATTTGATTTAACGCAAGTCCCAACTAAACTACACGCTCTATCAAATCGCTTGTACTCAAGAACATGTGGGTGAAACTGAAGGCACGAGCTAGTTAAATCAAGAAGTAGATCAATCAAGTATCCAATTACACGGCAAAACTTTTTCCATAATATAGAGAAAGCTCCCCCGAAGCCTAGTCGAATGATAAACAATCAATGTTACTTCGCGAATAAGTTCGGACACAGATGTTTGTTTATAACGTACGGTAACGTAACGTACGGACGACGACACTTTTATCTAGGTACTTTTGTTTACGGAAGCCTTTCACAGTTTTACCTGAGATTTTCTTCAGGGAAAGTGTTAAAATGAAACACGTACAGCCGATATTGAGGCTAGTTGAGTCATCATCATCATCATAATCAACCCATTACCGGCTCACTACAGAGCACGGGTCTCCTCTCAATATGAGAAGGGTTTGGCTATATTCCACCACGCTGGCCATGTGCGGATTGGCAGACTTCACACGTCTTTGAGAACATTATGGAGAACTCTCAGGCGTGCAGGTTTTCTCACGATGTTTTCCTTCACCGTTGAAGCAAGTGATATTTTAATTGGTTTTTAAAAACGCACATAACTCCGAAAAGTTAGAGGTGCGTGCCCAGATTCGACCCGCCGACCTCTGATTAGGAGGCTGACGCCCTAACCACTGGGCTATCACCGCTTCTACTAGTGGAGTATGCCAACATAATGAGGTTACGTGCATGTCACCAGAGCTTCTAACGCTAACTCAGCATTCGTGGAAGAATCCTTAATCTAGCAGTGAAATACGAACCATAAGGTACTAAGGTGTAGTAAATTTGACTGTGATCAGTCTATGTTAGTGTTAAACAAAGACAGATTTACCCACGTCAGAAAAATGAGGCAAAGATTAGACGAGCTACGAGTCAATTATGTCCACCCGTTTTTTAACAGACTAGTAAATGGTATACATAGTACCTTCATATAACACATTTAGATTTTTTTAACCACTACAAGTTAGCCCTTGACTGCAACCTCACCTGATGGTAAGTTATGATGCAGTCTAAGATGATAGCAGGCTAACCTGTTAGGGGTATGGTAAACCCATACTCCTAATTGGTTTCTACGCGACATCGTGCCGGAACGTTGAATCGCTTGGCAACACGTCTTTGTCGGTAGGGTATTAACTAGCCACGGCCGAAGCCTCCGACCAGACCAGACTCGAGCCAGGAATCGAACCTAGGACCTCCAACTTTATAATATTACAGTGCGCGCGCTGCGCCACGGAGGTCGTCAAACCAGATATAAATAATAAATAGTTACTCAGATCGGTAAAATAATGTGTATATATTATATACCTATATGAATGTTTAAAATATCCATAATGTTCTCAAAGGCGTGTGAAGTCTGCCAATCCGCATATGGCCAGCGTGGTGGACTATGGCCAAACCCTTCTCATATTGAGAGGAGACCCGTGCTCTGTAGTGAGCCGGTAATGGGTTGATCATGATGATGATGAATGTTACAGTTTTATACATAATGTTCACAATTATTATGATAGTTGTTATATAGATAGGTACTTATCTACTCGCATTTTGCCGTAGTTTTCCAATTCTTTGGAGTCTTGATACTGATGAAAGTTTGCAGTTCAAAGCAACGCGAAATAGATCGCGAGCTCAGATTGCAGCAACTTTTCCTTTGCGCAATCCTTTTTTACAGTAGGATATCTTATTTCTAGAAACTATAGACGCTTGTACGCAAACTTTAGCCCACAGATCATTAAGATGAAAATATTTTGTATTAAAATTCTATGTAAGAGAAGGAGATAGAAACTAACTATTTGTAAGTGCAGCTAATGCGTCTTATATTTCTAGAAACTATAGACGCTTGTACGCAAACTTTTGCCCGCAGATCATTAAGATGAAAATATTTTGTATTAAAATTCTATGTAAGAGAAGGAGATAGAAACTAACTATTTGTAAGTGCAGCTAATGCGTCTTATATTTCTAGAAACTATAGACGCTTGTACGCAAACTTTAGCCCACAGATCATTAAGATGAAAATATTTTGTATTAAAATTCTATGTAAGAGAAGGAGATAGAAACTAACTATTTGTAAGTGCAGCTAATGCGTCTTATATTTCTAGAAACTATAGACGCTTGTACGCAAACTTTAGCCCAACGATCATTAAGATGAAAATATTTTGTATTAAAATTCTATGTAAGAGAAGGAGATAGAAACTAACTATTTGTAAGTGCAGCTAATGCGTCTTATATTTCTAGAAACTATAGACGCTTGTACGCAAACTTTAGCCCACAGATCATTAAGATGAAAATATTTTGTATTAAAATTCTATGTAAGAGATAGAAACTAACTATTTGTAAGTGCAGCTAAATCTTAACGCGTCTTAATCTGAGGCTAGAATGTTTCTTAACCTTTCCTTTATCTTCTTTAAAATACTAACATTCCACAACTCACATCTGCATTGGTCACATCTCATAGTCGGGGTTGCTCAGTACTTTTCATTTTAGTTAAGATACTCGTAGGTATTTCGATACTTTAGTTTCCGTTTAAATTTTTCCTCGTATTGGTAGCTTCTTCCATAGCAGTTTTTAAAACCCTTAATGTACGCGGACGAAGTCGCAGACATCAACTAGCATTAGTATAAAATATAAGGTAAATAAATAATAATTATTCCCTACAGGGGCAATGAAGCAGTGGAATCGACTCCCCCGACCTAAACGCTCCTCTCCGAAAGAGGAGACCTAAATATATCCTTCATGACCCTGACGATCAGATAACTACTGACAACACACTCGTACCACCTACAACACAATCATACGCTACACACCGTCTTCGCCGGCGAAGACGAGGTCCCCGCTATCTTACGTCATCCGGACGTGGGCTCCATCCACGGACTCGGAGACGTACGGACCACTCACCGTTCGACTTAGGCGACGTTTGGGATAAAGGGGGGGTTATCTCAAACGTCGCCTAAGCCGAGGTTCGGCCTCAAAGGAGGCGCCCTTAGGCAGTCTTCCCTTAGTTTCTTCGAGTCCTAGGGCTCAAAATTTCTTCTGGCAGAGCTTCTTTCCAAAGCTCGCCAAACAGCCCGGTTACGCTGTGGCAACCAATAGGGTTTGTACAGCTAATAGACAGTCCGAAAAAAAAAAGTGGAATCGTAGTCTATTTAGCTAATTGCATTTATTTATGTTTGTGTCATCCAATTCGTCGTTATCACAAGAGAATAATAATAAAGACTTTATTTCTAATTCAAATTATGTGCCAAATGATAAAAATATCAAATTTAATTTTTAATTATGTTTTCCAAAATGAAATCCTGATTAATTTTCCTAAATGGGCCTATGCCCAAAAACAGGTATCTTCCATCCTTTACCATGAGTCTCTCTTGCTAACCCCGTCCAAGTGAGAATATACCTACTTATACATCATGCGTAATGTGTTATAGAAAATATGCAAAGAAATAATTATTTACCGCGTGAAATTTATATTGATGTTGTAGTAATTATCGGAAATTAAAAAATATATAACATATAGATATTTCTCAAGGTGAATAATATTGGCAAATCTAGAATATATAGTGTACTAGCTGTTGCCCGCGACTTCGTCTGCGTAGAATTGCTGATTTTACTTGAGATTGAGGTTACCCGTGCGGCCAATGCCCTGCTTGAGAAAGTAAGCTACAGGCAAATGTCAAATTGCCGATTTTCGTATCTCTAAATTAAAAAACATAGGACTTTCATACAAACTTCAAACCCCTATTAGGATGTGAATATAGGATGAAAAAAAATTCTAACCTTATACTTACGCCCTAAAAGAAACCTATTTTCAAAATTTCAAGCTTGTAGACTTCATAATAAAAAAATAAACAAAAACTATCATCCCCTATTTTACCACCCTTGACAGGTAATATTTAAAAAAAAATTGATGTACATGTTTTTTATTTATTATTATTAATCTTAATGCAAATGTGTCTCTAACTCTAAAAACAAAGAAATTTCATACCTACTTCCAACACCCCTTTTACCCTCTTAGGGGTGGAATTTCCAAATATCCTTTCTTAGCTGACATCTCTTAACTATCAACTACCTACTTGCTAAATTATAGCTTTATACGTACAATAGTTTTTGAGATTTCGTGTTTAATCAGTATGTAAGTAAGTCAGTATGTAAGTATGTAAGTATGTAAGTGACCTTTCGCTTTTATATATATAGATGTACGCCTCTTCAGTACAAACATTACTTAAAATAATATGTACACAAGAAAGTCTATACTCGTCGTATTGACTAAAGTGGCCTACAAGGCGCTAAGAAAGCGCGGAGAGCTCTGAAAAGTAATGACAAAAGACAGACAGAAATAAGTCCCCGAATATTTACAATGCCGCCCTCTCTTCGCTTGTCGCTTTTAGCCACATACCTATAGGGTATAGGGCAGAAGCTGTAACCTAACTTCGACCTCGGAGCAAAACAGATTGCCCAGTGCGAGATTTTGTAAAGTTTAACTTCACGCGGTCGCAAAAGCAGAACATCTCGCACTCAACACTAAGAACTGCAGAACCCTGGCCCACTCGGATTACATTTTCCTACTCAGGTTACTAAAGAATGGTAGGCAACGTCGTTATTTTGTTACTACAGTAACATGATGAATGAAAATGATGAAGGATTTTTTTTTTTTAATATAGGTTTTTATACATCGCGGACAAGTGAGCAATTCCGAGAGGCGGAAAGAAGCTCTGCCAAAAGAGTTTGAGCATTAGGAAAGAAGCAGACGGAACGTCTGCTTATGGGCGTCTCATGTAAGATCGAACCTCATTGGAATGACGGCGGAACTGACGGTGAAAGGTGCGTACTTCTTCTGACGATCAGATGTCTACTGACAACGGCCAGACGTGCCCACGTCTAGAAGTCTGGTGTTACGGGAGTTTAGGCCGTCTTTGCAGAGAGAAGCGCCAATCGACTGAACAGGGCTGACTATCGTCCTTACACCTTTATTAAAAGAAGAGTTCTTCAATGAGAAGATACTCATTAAAAAAGAACATCCTGTACAGACGCGGGCGATGACGGCCAACCGCTTTAACATTACGCGCGCTAACAATACGTACGGCGAGCGAACGACCGCGTATTTAGTTCCTCGATTTATGAACGAACTACCTCCAGCGTTCGAAAAATTACATATTAAAAATGTCTAACAGAAATTAAAACTATATTTTTTGGCTGAGTTGGACGGTTGATTCATTTGTGTTGACCGTCTAACTCAGTTAGGAAATGTGCTTTTCATGCCTAATATGCTTACTCAGTTCCTCTAGTTTTTTTGCTGTTAAGTTACAGATTAGCACCGAGGACAAACCTCTTCGGTTTTTTCGGTGCCGTTATTGTAATATTAATTATATTCCTTTTATATTAATAATAAATAAATAATAAATAATACCTATTATTACTCATTGTTAATTAACTTTGGTAAGTAGGCACTCATACTTTACTCAAGTAAATTAACCCCGTGATTTCGTTATCGGAAAAACGTGATAAACATTCAACAACTTCGAAACAATCACGTTTTTAATTGCCATTGTGATACCATAGTAAAGTTATCCATTGTACCTAATTGGGGATTGTTGCGAAATTTGTTGCTAAGTTGTTTGCCAAACAATTTTTTGTTTTGGTTTTGTGGAGAGTTCCGCTCACATTCGGTTTTTGCGTTGATAATGGCAGAAGTCAGGGCGCTGACCGTTTTGTTGCTCCTGTTGTGCTTCACTGATAATATAGTAAGTAAAAGTATTGTTGTTATGAATGATGGATTTAGAGGGAATCCTGAGCGTTAAAATTGGTGGCCCTTCATGGGAAAGGTCTATAGATCCACTTGTATAAATATTTTGTGGGTAGGTTTTTCTGAGGGTAGCTAGCAGAAATCTCTTATTGAGATAAGCTTTCCTTTTAAACGTCTTATTTAAGTATTCGTTATCACAGATTTGGTACAAAAATATTACAAATACGTAGGTTACATGTTTACATCAAAAGTGACGTCTATGTAAATTTCAATAAATACAGTTTTGACACACCCTGAAAATAAAATGTCGCTAAATGTAATACCTACCAATAGAACTCCTAAAACGATTTTTATTTTATTTGAAGGGTATAGAGAGCACGGGTCTCCTCTCAATATGAGAAGGGTTTGGCCATAGTCCACCACGCTGGCCATGTGCGGATTGGCAGGCTTCACACGCCTTTGAGAACATTATGGAAAAACTCTCAGGCGTGCAGGTTTCCTCACGATGTTTACCTTCACCGTTGAAGCAAATGATATTTTAAATGTTTAAAAACGCACATAACTCCGGAAAGTTAGAGGTGCGTGCCCGGATTCGAACCGCCGACCTCTGATAAGGAGGCTGACGTCCTAACCACTAGGCTATCGCCGCTTCTTTTTTCAACATAATAGTTCTTAAATTATATAAGTTAGTCATATTAGTCTTCAAAAAATATGTCAGAATCCACTGAAAATTAAGAGATAAACGTGTAATTTAGAAGTATGGAGTTACTCACTTGTTTACAGGCAGCCGTTAACTGCGAACTCCTGTAACTCTATCTTACACTAAAGTATGCCCAGGGGTGCGATTCGTAATACGATAATTTGGTAATTAATTAAGAAACAAAGTAGGTGCTTGTTCGAAAAAAATTGATGATAGCTTCCGTGGAAACCGTGGGTTCTCTGTCTCTCTAGTCGTTCCTTCATTACTGAAGATCGTGGTCCTGGCGTCCTTGCAGTCTCGTGCGGAAATGGGTTATGCTTTATTTAATGTTCCAGTAATACATTCGTTTTAATGGTACATGACCCACAGCTAACCCGGCTAAGTTTGTTGTGGGCTTCTTCTTAGACCGGGGCGCGTTTGGAACCCTCATAGCTTTATTTTTTAAGTTTACGAATATAGTTATCACCATGAAATAACTACTATGTAAATTATTGACGCGTCAAAAGGTCCTTTTTAAGGACTATTTGAATAAAGATTATTTTGAATTATGATTTTTTTTTGAATTTTGAATTTTGCTAATCTTCCACTGTTGGGTCCAGAGCTCTTTCTTATACGAGAGAGGAACTTAGACGCTCACGCTTTGGCACCAAGCGCTTAAGCATTCCTTTAAATTGTATTTTATTTTATAATAAATTACCTATTGATATCTTGGATAAGCGGTGATAGCCTAGTGGTTAGAGCGTCAGCCTCCTAAACGGAGGTCGGCTTTTCGAATCCAGGCACGCACCTCTAACTTTTGGGAGTTATGTGCGTTTTTAAGCCATTAAAATATCACTTGCTTCATGTGAAAGAAAACATCGTGAAGAAACCTGCACGCCTGAGAGTTCTGCATAATGTTCCCAAAGGCGTATGAAGTTTATCAATCCGCACAAGGCCAACGTGGTAGGCTATAAGCTTAACGCTTGAACTATATCGGAAACAGGAGGGTTTATCTGCGAGCTCATCATTAATTATATTAATATTCTTTCGTCGCGAGTTCAACTCTGTTATTCCTTCAGCTTCGATACTTTTTGAAATTTAGTTTCTAAAAAAATACAAACGTAAACGTTGTAAATGGTAAAACGAACGGTAAAGTAAACGACAAAAAAATAAAAACAAACGCGGTCTGAAGTTGACGAGGCAATAAATTCCCAAAGTCGTTAATAATAACCCACCTCTCGTCCCGTAATACTTAAGTCTGTTTTGCTAATTAGGGCACAGTGAAACTACATAAGTAATGAACGGGCCACTAAACCTCGTATTCCCAACATAAATAAATAATTCCCAACATAATTTGCTGAACAAAGCGTGGTCTCGACTTTATTAGGAATTATTTTGATGTAGCGAAGCAACGTTTCCGGGTTTACCCGTCTAAACTTGCAAGTCTATTGTCTATACTTATACATACTTTTTATGTTTTTTATTATACTAAAATTTAGCCCTCGACAGCAATCTCACCTGGTGGTAAGTGTGCATCCAAGATAGTAGGGGGCTAAACTAATAGAAGTATTATAAACTCATAGACCTTATTAAAACAGGTTATGTCGTAAAATTAAATAACCTTACACAATATGCTTTTAACTAAGAATTAAATTAGAGGGTACTTAATTTCAAGCAACACGAAGTTGGCTTTTAAAATATTATTTTAGCTGAATCAAGAATTTGGTTTAAATTCTATTAAAATTTTATATCTCAGATGTAAAAAATAGATAGGTTTACTGTATAACAATAAGCAGTAGATTTGTAAATACAGAAGAAGAAAAAAAAAATGTCGTAGTAAAAATAATTACTGTTGGCGTCTATAGTTAACCAAAGTATCTAAGTAATGTTTATTCTCAAAGGCGCTATACCTGAACTACAAACTAACACGTATACCAGTAGATTTAACTCCAGCTACTAAGATAAGTATAACTGCGTTTTCCTAAATTAGTACTGGTTCAGCGAAATTAACTTATATCGTTTGTGGTGCAAATGCCTACATAAGCAATTTTAATCCCAAGGGGGTACCGCGTCGAGTCGTACGGCCTACTGTGTCTCGGAGTTCAAATTCAAATTCAAAATAATCTTTATTCAAATAGTCCTTAAAAAGGCACTTTTGACAAGTCAATAATTACATAGTAGTTATTTCATGGTGATAACTATATTCGTCAACTTAAAACTAAAGCTATGAGGGTTCCAAACGCGCCCCGGTCTAAGAAGAAGCTCACAACAAACTTAGCCGAGTTTTTTTTTCGTCACCATCTCACATAATCAATAATAAATTATAGTACCTATGGAGATAGAGCAATTCACACCCAAGCTTTTTTATCGTTTATATAATCCTTAATATCGTAATATGATTTTGCTACAAGCTTTCGTTTTATAAAAACTTTGAACTTATTGATAGACATCTCCAAGTTCATAGGTCCATACCGCGTAACTTACATGTCTAAAAAACGTTCGCAGCACTTCCCTGTAGTCGACATTGTCCGCGTCCTAATCAGAGGTCGGCGGCACGCACCTCTAACTTTTCGGAGTTATGTGCATTTTTAAGCAATTAAAATATCACTTGCTTTAACGGTGAAGGAAAACATCGTGAGGAAACCTGCACGCCTGAGAGTTCTCCATAATGTTCTCAAAGGCGTGTGAAGTCTGCCAATCACATGACCAGCGCAGTGGACTATGGGCAAACCATTCTTCTATTGAGAGGAGACCCGTGCTCTGTCGGCAATAGGTTGATCATGATGATATATTTCTGTCCCACCGTCTTCCTGCGTTTTTCATTATAAGCAATATTAACGCAAAGCTTTGGTCAAAGTGGAGTGAAAGAATTCGTTTCAAAACAAACTTGACTGAAGTTATTGGTGCACAACTCTAGCCCGTGTAGACCCAATTTGTATTATTCATTAACTGTGTCTTGTTTGCCTTGTTAGTTGGCCCGAGATTACGTCCACTGTCCGAGACACTGTTACTGTGTCGTCAAACACCTTTATTATTGCCGTCTGTATATTAAAGCATTTTTACGACACGTGAGGTAGGTTTCTCTCTATTATTTCCATTGCCAGCAACCCACCAACACAAATAAACATCAAATGATGCTCCAATAAACATAGCAAGCATATTACTTGTAAAATACACTGAAAAAAGTTATCACAGTCAACAAAATCAAGTAAAATGGTTGATTATATAAAAATGCAAACGCTGATGCAATTGCTGATAGCAATGAAGGTCATTGATTTTTACAAGTAAGCCCTTGACGGCAATCGCACCTGATGGTAAGTGATGATGCAGTCTAAGATGGAAGCGGGCTAACTAGAATTGGTTTCTACGCGATATCGTGCCAGAACGCTAAATAACTTGGCGACACGTCTTTGTCGGTAGGGTGGTAACTAGCCACGGCCGAAGCCTCCCACCAGAACAGACTCGAGCCAGGAATCGAACCCAGGACTTCCAAATTTATAATGCGCCACGGAGGTAGTCAAAAATGATTAATTTAATGAGTGTTGCTCGTATATCTCTCAATAAGTTTAAAGTTTATATAAAACGTAAGAAAAGTCCTAGTGTAAAAGATTATGTAAATGATAAACTAGCTTGGATATGAAATATTGCTCTAATAAGATAATTCTTTAATAATTTAAAGTGGCATGTGAGATAGTGATAACAAAAAGAAAATTTACCTGGCTGAGTTTGTTGTGGGCTTCTTCTTAGACCAGGGTGCGTTTGGAACCCTCATAGCATTAGTAATAAGTTTACGAATGTAGTAATCACCATCAACTCACTACTATGTTAATTATTGATGTGATTAATAAGTATATTTAAACCATTATGACTTTATCGCTCATGACATTTACGGTTTATTTGTATTTTAATTTTCCTATTTATATCGCATATTTTTTTTTGCAGTGTCTAAAACTGGTACCTAATATCCAAGATAAGCATGTTATATTACGATTGTCATTAAAAAAACAACGTTCACCATACGAGGATTTCTCAGCAGGCCAATAAAACAGCGGTGGCTCAAATCACTCATGTTAAGTTATTGGAACGAAGTTCCTTATCGCGCGTTGTGAAAGGGGGCTAAACGGAAAAAATTCTTATGAAAAGTTGTCACGACACTATTTGTTATTGTTAATAAAAATCGGTTTTGCTTGATAAAGGACATTGTACTCTATTGCAAGGACTATCTTCATGTGGAGCATATTGGGCAAAATTAATGCTAGCTCTTGGGTCACGAGAGTTCGGTTTTATATTTCGTCCAGGCTGGACATTTTAGTTTACTCTAGACAGATTAAACGTGTAGTAACGGTTGAGCTTACTGTACCATGGAAAAAGAATATAGTGAAAGATCATACTGTGAAAAAAAAATACTGCGACCTTCAAGCAGAGCGAGCAGACCTTGGAGCGAGAGTTTAACCTCCAAAGTAGTACTTTAAATACAATAATTAAAAAAGCGATTTATTCCACCGAAATTATGATCTAGTTGTTAAGTTATATCAAGTTTACCTTTTCATTAAATTTACATTTCCATTTATTGTATTAGTAGCTTTTACCCGCGTCTTCGCTCGCCTTGAAGCCACTTACAATAGAAATGATTCAATATTATAACTACATCTTAACAAACTATTTTTTTTTTCTTTCGTAAAAAATATATATTTTATTTTAATAAAAAGGTTTCCTATGTTATTACTAGTACCTCCAGGAATATGTGTACAAAGTTTCATCATGATCGGTTAAGTAGTTATTGCATGAAAGCGTAACAAACAAACTTACATTCACATTTACAAAATTACAGTATATGACTAAGTAAGGCATTATATGCATTCATTAAAATAATTAATAATCAAAATATTTATGTATACACCTGTATGCGTAGGTACATGATACATTCTGTTGTCCCTTACGGTACGGAGTCGCAATTCTCGTTCCCCGGGCGTCTGGCACACTCAGTGTGAGGGACATACCGTAGTTGTCCTCCTTGGAAGGTCCATGGTATTCTAAGGAGTGTGTTTCCTCTCATTTATTTTATTTAAACCCATCCCTTACTGCGTGAGCGTTACGTATGTGTACTGCAATGACAGCTACGACTGCAGTCATTAAAATTAAAGGCAATAAAGCAGCGGTGACTCGCTTAACCTGTAGTCTGTACCGTCACAGTAAAATGGAACGTAGCTACCTTGTTTTAAAACTTCATTTCGTGCACACTACATACAGGTGGAAATTTTATAAGGTAAAAGTTTATAAGGTGGTAGTACCTATACACTTTGCTACGTAAAAACGATTCCACATTGTTTCATGAACGTCAGTGACATTTTTATTATATAGTATAGGTACACCTTGACTTGTAAACGTAGCGTTGGTCGACCCCCAACAAGGTGGACAGACGACATCAAACGAGTCTCAGGGAGCCGCGGGATACAAGCGGCCCAAGACCGTGCCCATTGGAACTCTCTACAAAAGACCTATGTCCAGCAGTGGACGTCTATCGGTTGAAATGATGATGATGATGATTTTTTTTTATTCACCACAAGTTAGCCCTTGACTGCATCTCACCTGATGGCAAGTGATGATGCGGTCTAAGATGGTAGCGGGCTAACCTGTTAGGGGTATGGTAAACTCATACTCCTAATTGGTTTCTACACAACATTGTGCCGGAACGCTAAATCGCTTGGCGACACGTCTTTGTCGGTAGGGTGGTAACTAGCCACGGCCGAAGCCTCCCACCAGACAAAAAAAATATAGTGTAGGTACACCTATTGTGTAAACGGTATAAATATAGATGATAACATGAATAAAATGTCTTTATTATCTTTTGCAGATAAGCAAAATAGTACTACCGCACAAATTACGCTACTTGGAGAATATGCTGAACGCTGAGGTCATAGCGAAAGCGGCGAAGATCCGACAACGAATGGAAGCCAACCCCAACAACCAGGACAGCGATAAGAGCTGGCCTCTCATCCTGGCGAAGTATCAAGCAGACGATAAGAGAAACATGCCCGCGTATTCATATGACAGTCTCTATGGAAGACGAATTCCTAACCTTTAGGTAGACGAGGCACAATCACCGAAAATATTACCTGTATTTAAATAAAATAAACAAACAACGATAACCTTACCTATAAATTATAATATTCAAGAAAATCGACAAAAAAACCTTTTATTCAGTATACTATTCTAGCACCTTACCTGTGATTAGGTAGAATTAACCAAAAAAACCGCATACCTTACCTGTAATTCAATTATCTGTAATATGTACGATGTACGATAGCTTATACCCGAAGACTGTTCAGTTAATTCGAATAGAAATGAATAAACATTAAAATAATTAAAAAATTATTTTCATTACTTTTTTATGTAGATGGTTTTAATACAATATGTCTTAGATAAGGCGTATGTTTAATCTAACTATCTAGGTATCTAAAATATATCTTAAAATCTATTTATTGTACTATAAATCTAATTTTCTATTGTAACCTATACAGCTACCTTAAAGTTTTATGATATATGTAGACACATTTAATATAGGTTATATAGATTTGTATTTAAATATGGTCTGTCTGTCTGTCGAAACACGAATCACAAAGATGCAATTGCAACACTAATATTCATGATTCTCACTTTACACTTCACACTTTATTTGCACTTATTAAGGTACTTCATTGATATTAATTTATATACATATTAACAAAAAAAAAAATCTTGTTCATCTGACATCTGACACTGACTCCCTTCTCTCGTTTATCTACTATGTACTGTTATCTTATACGTGAACCATCATCATCCCATGAAATTTAATTCATTATTATCATCCAAATGGATATGGAATCGTTACCTAAGAAGGTATTAAATTCCGCAACAACTTAGCCGTTGACTGCAATCCCTTCGTATCTAATGTCAAATACAGTCTGAGATAACATAGACAACATAGACAGTATCACTACTTACCTAGAGCAAATAAAAAGAGAGAGAATGGCAGTTATATATAGTACCCATACGCCCAGTAAGTTTATGCGAGAGAGGTGATTTAATACGTTGCGAATTAAAACACTGAATGGCTTGGCGGTAAGGTGGTACCTACTATAAATAAATAAACAACATCTGTGATATATCCTTTTGTCTGATGGAAGGTTTCGGCCGTGGCTAGGTTTAGGCCGTGGAAACCAATTAGGAGCGTGAGTTTACCATACTTCTAACAGGTTAGTCCGCTACCATCCTAGACAGCATCATCACTTACCGCCAGGTAAGATAGCCGTCAAGGGCTAACTTGTAGTGTATAAAAAAAATAGTAAATAGGCTGTAGCATCCCAAAATTTTTTACTATATAAAAAAATAAAGATAAACTACTATACGATAAAATAAATAGAAGGAAGAACTGCTGCAGTAGGTATCGACGGTAAAAGATAAAAACGACAGCCTCTGGAAAATTCATGCACAATATTTTGCTGAGAAAGTTTTTTGAAACCTTTTACGATGACAAAATTCGTGTGTGTTCATAGATTGTTACTCGATAAAACCTGACGATAAAACCATATTTCCAAAGCGCCATACAAAAACACTAAAAGTGTTGACTCGAAATTGAAAAATAGTAATGAACACGGGTACGAGTCATTTACCTATTTTATACTGCCTTCATCATGATTAACCCATTTCCGGCTCACTACAGAGCACGGGTCTCCTCTCAATATGAGAAGAGTTTCGCCATAGTCCACCACGCTGGCCGTGTGAAGATTGGCAGACTTCACACGCCTTTGGGAACATTATGGAGAACTCTCAGGCGTGCAGGTTTCCTCACGATGTTTTCCTTCACCGTTGAAGCAAATGATATTTTAATTTGTAAAAACGCACATAACTCCGCAAAGTTAGGGGTGCGTGCCCGGATTCGAACCGCCGACCTCTGATTAGGAGGCTGACGCCCTAATCACTAGGTTTATACTGCCTTAGCAATAATAAATCATATCATAGTGTATGTGTTCCTAAGAACCTAATTAGATGGCATACATTTTTTTACTTTTCTATTCCACTACTAGTTAGCCATTGACGGCAATCGGACCTGGTGGTAAGTGACGACGCAGTCTAATATGGTAGCTGACTTACCTGTTAGGAGCATGGTAAACCCATACTCGTAAATGGTTTCAAGGCGACATCGTACCGGAACGCTCAATCGCTTGGCTATACGTCATTGTTAGTAGAGTGGTAACTAGCCATGGGTGAGGCCTCCTACCAGACTAGACTCGTTGCAAGAATCGAACCTAGGACCTCCAACTTTATAAGCGACGGTCAAAAGCAACGAAAAAATGAAAGACATACATCAGCTTGAACTCCCCTGAAGCCGAGAAAAAGTTAGAGAGGGTGCCCCCACGCGAGTAAGTACAATTTGTTAAGTACCGCAATAAACACACTTTTATAGGAAACTTATCAAATGAATTTTAATCAAACTATATTCAAGCTCTGTACTTCTCTGGGTTCCTTTAATTAGTGCACCAGTTTTTAAATTAATATTCTCGAACGTTAGGCAAAAAGACGTCAAAACGAATCACAAAGAAAATGAGTCAAAATAGAAATTATAATTTTCCCGGAATTAGAGCTCGCGGACCAGCCGTCAGAACGTAGCGCACGTATGATATAAAATGACCTTTTTTACATAAGTTCCCAAACAACAAAAAAGGGGAAAAAAAGGTAAAGTGTGCTAATTGACGTTTTATGCAAATTTATTCGGTCCACGCACGCGGCGGCCGATTTAACGCTAAATGGCGGTAAAGTTTAATGATTTCTAGAAGTATGTGTTTACAATATCCGGTGGTAATGTCCACGGCTGGGCATAGCATGCGATCTTGTAAGGTTTTCCACACTCAAGGAGTTTGAGCTTCTTAGGTCCAGTGGCTTTATCTGACATGTGAATAAAACACTGAATGTCCCCGGCGCTGGGTTGATTTGGAGTAGAAATCCGCGTCACATAATGTTTACTGGATCTAGTGGCTTTGACTAAACAATCGCGATATTGTTTGGACAGGTTGTTGGTTGATTTAAAATGCGGATACGTGCAAGTCGCTTGGCCGACAAGTGCGGTAGCTTTGAGGAGTAAATTGGCAGCAGGCTACCTTGTATAGCAAGCGAGATATCAATCACAAGGATCGTTTTCTTAAAACAACAATATATTTTTGTATATATAGTACAGATAATATAAAGTCATTATTGTAATTATGATGAATTGCCGACTCATTACAGAGCTCCGGTCTCCTTCTCGATATGAGGAGGGTTTGGCCATAGTCCACCACGTTAATCATATGCGGAGTGGCAGACTTCACAGCCTTTGAACTCTCAGACATGCAGGTTTCCTCACAATTAAAGCCAGTATTTTAATTGCTTAAAAACGCACATAATTCCGAAAAGATAGAGGTGAACGCCTGGGAATCGAACCCTCGATCTCTGATGAGAAGGCAAAGGTCTGAACCACTAGGCTATCACAGCTTTTTTTGTAATAATTGTGATAAATTGTCACTATTTCTCATGATGTCTGAATACAAAGAATAAGATTTGTTATCTTTCTGAAATGCCTAAAAAATGCCACAGGTATATATATATATATATAGGTATATAGTATAAATACAATATTAGGTATATAGTTAAAAAATAAACTTTGTTAGTATTTTATAGTTATAAACTTTAATCGGAAAAGTAAAATCTAGGATGTTTGCACTACCCGTTACACGTACTTGAACTTTGACTAGGTAAACTACGTACGCTCTGATTTGGTAAATAGGAACGATAAGAATCATGTCGGACGCAAACCTAACTATGGACCCAACCTCCGTTATCGTGCTAAAAAGTTTAATAAAACTTGTACGTCGTAGAACCACTCCATTAATTAATGTTTCTCCTACAGATTTCTTCGTATCTGATCACGTATTCTCCATTCAGCTTTCTTCATCGATTTCTTATCAACCAGATTACATGATAGGAAACGACTAAGTTTCAAAGCCAAGGTTTTAAATAGACACGAAAATAAAATACACATATATATATATATATATATATATATATATATATATATATATATATAAATATATGTATTTAATTTTATATATATATTTGACGACCGCCCTGGCACAGTGCGTACGCTGTCGCATTATAAATTTGGAGGTCCTGGGTTTGATTCCCAGCTCGAGTCTGGTCTGGTGGGAGGCTTCGGCCGTGGCTAGTTACCACCTTACCGACAAAGACGTGTCACAAAGCGATTTAGCGTTCCGGCACGATGTCGCGTAGAAACCAATTAGGAGTGTGGGTTTACCATATTCCTAACAGGTTAGCCCGCTACACTCCTAGACTGCATTATAACTTACCACCAGGTGAGATAGCTGGCAAGGGCTAACTTGTAGTGTATGAAAATATATACCTATATTACCTAAGTTTATTGTGGGCTTCTTCTTCCAAACGCGCCCCGGTCTAAGACCGGGGCGCGTTTGGAACCCTCATAGCTTTAGTAATAAGTTTACGAATGTAGTTATCACCATCAAATCACTACTATGTAAATTATTGACGCGTCAAAAGTGCTTTTTAAATGACTATTTGAATAAAGATTATTTGAATTTGAATATATATATTTGTAGTAATTATGCTTGCTGCTGAATTATTTCAGAATGATGAATATTTAATAAACAATTTCAAGCTATTTTGATACTAGAATATTAAAATGATACACATAATGCAGCAGATTAGGTTGGACAACTCTGAATGAATATTAAGATCAGATACGCGTCTGTTCATGTGGTCTACTCATGTTATTTTTTATATTCGACCTTAAATATTGAATGTAAGCTTATAAAAAATTCCTTGTATGTTCTAAAGGACTGCGAATATGGTAAAAAGGTTAGGTATAAATTACTGCTATAACAAGGTTTTCCTTAAATAGTTTTTTGCGACAATTTGAATAATCAACTAAGTTTGTTGCGGACTTCTTGTTGAACCGGAGCGAGTTTGGAATCCTGATAGCTTGGTGTTAAGTCTGTTACCATCAACATCTCAAGTCAATAACAAAAATCTATGTATGCCTCAAGACCGTGGCCGTTGGAACTCCTTACAAAAGACCTATGTCCAGCAGTGGACGTCTGTCGGTTGAAATGATGATGATGATGATGATGATGTATGCCTCACATGCGCCATATGGATAAAGATCATAATGTACTTTTTCAAACTGCCTGAAAACACATTGATAAACTTTTTCTATATATTTCAGCGAAGCGGTGATAGCCTAGTGGTTAGGGCGTCAGTCTCCTAATCAGAGGTCGGTGGTTCAAATCCGGGCAAGCACCTCTAACTTTTCGGAGTTATGTGCGTTTTTAAACATTAAAATATCACTTGCTTTAACGGTGAAGGAAAACATCGTGAGGAAACCTACACGCCTGAGAGTTCACCATAATGTTCTTAAAGGCGTGTGAAGTCTGCCAATCCACACATGGCCAGCGTGGTGGACTACGGCCAAACCCTTCTCATATTGAGAGGAGACCTGTGCTCTGTAGTGAGCCGGTAATGGGTTGATCATGATGATGATGATATATTTCAGCGAATAGTGTCTCCAAAAGGTGTATATTAATGACTTACTATGCCTGATGCATATATAACTTGGATTATACAATAAAAATTATTATCTTTTAAAAATCAGACGCATACGAGTTAGTGAGACAATACTTTCGTTTATTATTATTTATACCTGTAATACTGTAATGATCGTCATAATAATTTATATATAATATAATTGCTTTTAATGTACGCGACGTTAAGCGATGTTATATGGATACCTCTAACCTACTTCGGTTACAGATGGAGGTACTAATACGTTCACACAGGCGTGGATGGAAATTAAATGACCTTTGTTAATAACGGATTATGGTTCCGCTTTCACGTACCAAGTAAGGTCAACGCTTAAATACCACCTGTGTTTTGATAACACGTTTCGATGATAAATTGACTCCATTTATAAAATAAATCATATTGCAACAAAGCTATACTAATGTACATTACTATAACCCTTTTTTTGTTGTGGTGGAAAAGCTTTATGGATACTTCCGTCCCTTGGGCAGGACGGAGCTTATGTGGGACTCCCCCCTCCTCCTCTTTAGTTCTGGTATACCACCTATGGGTATAGGTAGTATACCAGACCATTTACCATTCGACTGGCAAGGACAAAACCTACAAGCGATTTAACGTTCCGGTATGATGCTAAATAGGATTAAACGTCATCTAAAAAATTGTTATTTGTCGCACTAAGTTAATGTATGTTGCATATACCTATGTATATATATATATATATTATTTGAATATTTATAACTATATATGATAATCATCGCTATTTATGTAAATTAGTGTGTATTCTTTAGGATGTAATTTTATGTTTTTTTTTTTTATTATACTCTTATTTGTACACCGACAACTTTAATATTGTTACATGTTTACTGTATATAGCGGTTGCCTGTAAGAGATTACTTGCCCTTACACCGTTTTTGTCTTTTTTTTTTATTTTTTGTTTTGTATGCTTTGTCTTGTGTGTAATAAAGCGTTTTATTTTAATTAAGATCCGATTAGGAGGAAGGGGTCAGCCGGCAACGTTTGTTAGCATTCAACACCAGCTGTTAATTTTCATGCAATGTATATATAAAAATAATATCCATACTAATATTAATGCGAAAGTTTTTGATTCCCAATAACAAACTATATTTCCAGGTGTAACACTAATTTAATAAAGGTAAGAGGTTGTATGTGTTTATCAGAACTTCACCAACAGTTTGACTCAAATTTAGGATGGATTATCATCATCATCATGATTAACCCATTACCGGCTCACTACAGATCACGGGTCTCCTCTCAATATGAGAAGGGTTTGGCCATAGTCAACCACGCTGGCCGTGTGAAGATTGGCAGACTTCACACGCCTTTGGGAATATTATGGAGAACTTACAGGCGTGCAGGTTTCCTCACGATGTTTTCCTTCACCGTTGAAGCAAATGATATTTTAATTTGTAAAAATGCACATAACTCCGAAAAGTTAGGGGTGCCCGGATTCGAACCGCCGACCTCTGATTAGGAGGCTGACGTCCTAACCACTAGGCTTATACTGCCTTAGCAATAATAAATCATATCATAGTGTATGTGTTCCCAAGAACCTAATTAGATGGCATACATTTTTTTACTTTTCTATTCCACTACTAGTTAGCCATTGACAGCAATCTGACCTGGTGGTAAGTGACGATGCAGTCTAATATGGTAGTTTCACACGCCTTTGAGAACATTATGGAGAACTCTCAGACGTGCAGGTTTCCTCACGATGTTTTCCTTCACCGTTGAAGCAAGTGATATTTTTTTTTATGGATGGATTATACAGTGAATTAACACAAAGCTTCCTTTTTATTTATGAGCTCAAAGCTCCGGAAGTGTTTTGTGGACACCTGAAATTTACATGAAGAAGCTATGAATATAGCTTTAGTTTACCACGGCGAATCTCCTCGAAATAGACATGTTTTTATCTCGTAAAAAGAAGCATACACGGGAACGGGAACATACTATAATTTCGATTAAAAACATTGCATAAACAAGAATCTCATGAAGAAGAAACTTATAACGTAATACGTTATAAGTTTTTCAGAGTTTTTCAAACAACACATCTAGTATTCTTCATATGAAACTATCTGGGGCCCGCGACTTAGTTTGCGGAGAATTTGTATTTCGAGTAACTTATATTAGAATGGCGTAGAAAAGCACTAACATTATGACATTGAAATTATCACGCAGATGGTAGATTTTTTTCCTACTTATTTGACACTTATCGTCATATTTTAGACAATTTATTGTAAATCTTTATAAATTGTAGCCTATGTCTTATTCTGATGTATAAGCTATATTATTATAAAGTTTCACAAAAATCCATTCAGTAGTTTTTACGTTAAAGAGTAACAAACGTTTATAATTTGCGTTATAATATTAGTAGGATAGTGAAATTCACTCTTAAAAATCACTATATAATTAAAACGACTACGACGTAGCAACGCGTTGCCTCTACGCCGTAGTAGGCAAACGACACGAAAAATTTGGATGCTACGTGTTACTTTCAAACCAATCTAGGCTAGTTATTACCTCAATCGTCTATTCATGTATTTATCGCGGAAAAACTAAATTTTTTCATAGCCAATTTTTTACGTTGCGAGCTAATATGAATGTTTAGCTTTTTACAGGTTTTCACAACGTTCATAAATAGTTTCAAAGTTATTTGCTTGAGTGAATATATATATATAGACTAGCTGACTCCCGCGACATCGTCCGCGTGGAATAAGTTTTTAAAATTCAGTCAGAATAAGTTGTATAAATTCCTACGGGAACTCGCCTATATCACTCTCCAGGTCCTCAACTATACTTTCAAAAATCACGTCGACCATTGCTCGGTTGCGACGTGATTGAAGGACAAATCAACATACAAACACACTTTCGCATTTATAATATTTCTATAATTTTGTCTGGATAGCAAGGATTTCTTAGTACAAAGTATTTCAATGTTATACTAATTATATCTCCAGTGGATTCAAAGAAGTAAAACTTTATAAGATTTTCATCCAACATTTGAACCTCGGTATTAAACTCTTTGCGGTGGTTTTTCACCAGTTATTTTCTTCTCGGATGTCTACGCCTAAGCAGGATCTAACTTCCGAATTCCGTTTGATTCTTTATGTTTCCACTTTCAAGGTGTGATTTTTTAAGTCGCGAGCTCATCCGGTCACCGGTGGTCACATAACGCTGAGCCCGTTGCTTCCTCGAACTAGACTTAGTCTAAACAATACGGGCGATACACGGCGGCGGCGGACAATACGGGTGTTATCATAACTATCTGTTTATTTGCTGTTGTTGTATGTTGTTGTTGTAGCTCTGTTTTGGTTACTATTATTGTCGTTGATCTAATGATAGTTTATGCATTGCTATTTTTGTACGTTAAGTGTTGTTCACTCTTATCATGGTTGGTGTGCGTTATTGTTGTTATAGGGGTGGGAATAGTGGGCGTATGTCAGGTGATAGTACTTTTGTTAATTTTTTTATAGTGATTGTTGTTGCAATTGTTTTAGTTAGATGTGATAGATGTTTTTGTTGTTATTGTGATGAAGTTTTCATGTTTAATATTTTACAAATATTTTATTCACCCTTATGTATGTCAAGTTGCTATGTTTGTTGTTATGGTGTCTGTTGGCGTAATTTTTTAGCTGGATGCTATGGATGTGATAGTGTGGATTGTTGTTTTGTGTTGAGTATTGTTATGGTTGATTTTATTGTTTGGTCTAGTTGATGTTTTTATTTGCTGTTTTGTCGTTACTATTGTTATAGCAATTTCAGTCAGCTGTGATTGTTGCAATTGTTGTTTCTGTGACGTGTGTCGTTATGGTCACATTTTGCTTGGCCTAGTGGCTGTATGTTATAGCTGGTGTATTTTTGTTATTGTTACTTTCGTGACGAATTTTTTTATGGTTGTTGTTGTGTTGCTCTAGTCATAGTGGGTGTATGTCAGGTGGTAGTGGTGGTGTATGTCAGTACGTGTTACTGTGAATCACATTAAACGTAAAAAAAAAAAATTGAGAGGCAATCATTAGATCAGCGTTATGTTTTCATCTACACTTGAGTGTAGAGAATATCCAGAAAGTACCTTATAGATGAAAGACAATTTAGCATTTTGAATAATGGTAATTTTTGTTAATATATTTTTAATTTATAAATTTACTTTAAATATATTCTGTAATATTGCATGCCATAAGGCTCAATTTGGCTGGATGTAATTGTATCTATTAAATAAGACCTACCTATTTTAGAATCCAAGTTCACAATAAAAATGAATTGATTGATTGATTGACGTCCGCTATTCCATCGAAAAAAAAAATTAAAATATCACTTGATTCAACGGTGAAGAAAAACATCGTGAGGAAACTTGCACGCCTGAGAGTTCTCTATAATGTTCTTAAAGCCGTGTGAAGTCTGCCAATCCGCACATGGCCAGCGTGGTGGACTATGGCCAATCTCTTCTCATATTGAGAGGAGACCCTTGCTCTGTAGTGAGCCGGTAATGGGTTGATGATGATACCATCGAAAATGGTACTGTGTAATTATATTTATAGTTGTATAAGTTGATTTTTTTCTGAGGAATCTATATTTACTTCTAGTTTTTGCCAACTGCTTCGATTTACGCTTAGTTTTATTATCATGCCAATTATAAACCCCTGTAAAAAATAATGGGGTATCATTATAGGATTTATTTATGAATCCTCTTATGTGGACAGTTACGTTATTAGTAAGCTATGGACTCCAGTAGCTAGTTGCTAGATAAGTCAATCAGTCACCTTGTTCTTTTGTACTTTTTCTTTCGTAGCTTTAAATATTATGTATCAATTCATCATCATCACTTAAACCGATAGACGTCCACTGCTGGACATAGGTCTTTTGTAGGGAGTTCCAATGGCCACGGTCTTGGGCCGCTTGTATCCAGCGGCTCCCTGCGACTCGTTTGATGTCGTCTGTCCACCTTGTTGGGGGTCAACCAACGCTACGTTTACCGGTGCGGGGTCGCCATTCCAGCACCTTGGGACCCCAACGTCCATCGGTTCTCCGAGCTATCAAGCTATGTATCAATTATGGGTATCTAATCACTTGAAATAAATAAATCTAAATATATATATATATATTATTATTATTATTTTGTACGTGCAAAACGTTGTCGAGTTTTTGGAAATATTTGCCAGCTCGTGGGAAAATTCACCGCTATCTCGGTTTTAATTTAGCAATTTTCCCGTGTTTCTCGGGTCCATTTGGGTGCGATCGAAGGAAGGCGCATATCTCTGCGCATAAATACATGTATCTGGGGTTAGGGTGACCACGATTTCATTTTACCCTACATAACTAAAATGATGATTGTTTTATAGTTTGTTTGTTTTGTGTTTAGTTCAACATTTGTGTTTACAGTAGAGTCAGATTTCACAGCGTTTAAGGTTGCTAAGAATATTTCACACACACATCACACACACATCGTTTAATATTTTAAATGTATTATTAAACGTCATTTCCGTTCTGACTCTGCGTCACTCCAGCCCCACTCACGCTGAGGCGCCTGTCTATTGAAGGCGTTAATGTACAGAACGATATTGAATTGATGACTTATCATCATCATCTTCATCATCATAATCATCATAATTGGACTAGTAACTATTTTCTGCTAGGTAACTTCTCATAGGAGAGAGGCTTTTAGAACAACCACGAACTATGCTGCTACGATTCGTAGTTATTATCACGTTTTAGTGAAACCAATTTGGAAAATTTAATTAAGTCAAGACCAAGGAATTGAACTCAGGACCTCGAGATGGTAAAATATGCAATTAATAGATACGTGTTTATAAGTTTTTGTAGTTTTGCGCTGTAGCACAAATAACAGTAACGTATTTTAAATTATAATATATATAAGTTATGTTTATAATTATATATTTGAATTTGGATTTGCTGAATGTGCAGTTAAGGTTTTAATGTCTTCAGTATACTCATATTGGAGATTATATTCTTTACCAACATCTGGAAATCTTCTCAGAGATGCTATATACTTGGCTATCCTAGTTACAGGGCTTTTCAAACGAGAAATAACGCGTGCACAGACCTGCCAATTTTCAAAACCGTTTGTTGGTCCGCCGAATTGTATTCATACCAGTTGTTTGAATACTCCAAGTTAATAATTCGGTTTTCTTCATACCAAATTCAATTTTAACGTTTTCTTCTCCATGATGTATGGCTGTTATATCGATATGTTTTTTGTATAGCTACCACTTAAACGTTCTTGTAATAAATTCAAACAAAATGGAAAATGGAACTACATTCTTCTTTATACTTGCAAGTCGAATATATATTTTTTTACGTATATTGAAAGTTTTGTAATTATCATATTCAGCCTTTTAACGTCCCAATGAAAGAATGAATACACTTTTATTGTACAACATGTACTAAATAATAGCGATAAATGAACATATAAAACAATACAAAACAGTGTACAACTACAATTTGGTCGCTTTTTCATTACATAGCGATCTCTTCCAGGCAACCAAAGACATACAAGACCCAGATACGGAAAGAGAAAGGATCCAGCGAGCGATTTTTCAATACGGGTTGGTGGATATCGATATACGATTATCGATAATATTGTTAGTGACAATAATAGTGCCCTTCTAAGTACCTTGAACAGAAAAACCCAACACCTGACAATTATGGGCCCGATTCGGAAATCGGACCTAAAGCCTCGTGCAAACCAAAGGAACATGCTAACTACTAGACCAATTGCACAGTTAGTGAGTACCAAATTATTATTTATTTATTTATTTAATTATTATTAATATACAAGGAATATAATTAGTTATACAATAAAGGCACCGAAAAAACCAATGAGGTTTGTCCTCGGTGCTAATCAATAACTTAACAGCTTAAAACTAGAGGAACTGAGTAAGCATATTAGGCATGAAAAGAACATTTCCTAACTGAGTTAGACGGTCGACACTAATGAGTCAACCGTCCAACTCAGCCAAAAATATTTATGTATGTGTGATAGCCTAGTGGTTAGGGCGTCCGCCTCCTAATCAGAGGTCGGGGGTTCAATCCCGGGCACGCATGGAACGGGTAGGCACGGAACGCACGTCGGAACGTCCGAAACCCGACTTTAGTTAGCATATACGTCGAATCTTTAAGGGTCGAGCGATCCGAGGGGCCGCTGCCCTAAAATAGAGAAGGGATATAATGGTATTATAGATATTCGATATTTCGGCTGGTTTAATGTATTTTAAATAAATGGAATGAATTAATTTAGGTGGTGCCGATTCCAGTGATCGAGAAAATATTATCTTGATATCGGAAATCCGATTTTCGCTAAGAATACATTTACGTTAGGTACACCTATTAGGGAGTAAAGTACAATGAATTTTGGCATTGTTGTAAGTATATTATTAATTTATTTCATTTCTCTTATTCATGAATTAAAGAAAAGCTTATCTCTGTAAGAAATGTATTCAAGAGACAAAGTCTCAAGTTTACAAATTAAATAGAAACCGAAACAGTACGAATTCATGTTTGTAACGTCTGGTTCTCCTTCATTGTCACTCCTTCATACCAAACTATAACGACAATCTCACATTTAATAAATGGTTTGAGAAACCAATATTATTAAAGCAATAGCCAACGTTTATATAAGCTTGCCAGCAATCAATATTATATTCCATCAGACGCCATCGACACGGATATAAACCACAGTAAAAAAAAATCGTGGTTTTTTATGCAGTATTTTTGGAAATTCTTTATAAAATAATAGAATATAATCAAATGAGTTACATACGTGGAGGATAAAAATTAATATTTTCTCCATCATAATAAAAATTATATGCATAAAAAAATCTAGATTTTGTTAAGCCAGTAGGTAGAGTTTTCTATTCAACACTCATCCATAATTGAAAAGTAGCATACGAATTGTTGAAATCTTTTGACATTACCTAAATGTATACAATACTCATAAAAGCGGTGATAGCCTAAAAGCGGGGATAGCCTAGTGGTTAGGGCGTCAGCCTCCTAATCAGAGGCCGCGGTTCGAATCCGTGCACGCACTTCTAACTTTTCGGAGTTATGTGCGTTTTTAAAAATAAACTTGCTTCAACAGTGAAGGAAAATATCGTGAGGAAACCTGCACGACTGAGAGTTCTACATAATGTTCTCAAAGGCGTGTAAAGTCTGCCAATCCGCACATGGCCAGCGTGGTGGACTATGGCCAAACCCTTCTCATATTGAGAGGAGACCCGTGCTCTGTAGTGAGCGGGTAATGGGTTGATCATGATGATGATACAATAATGTTTAGATTTAATATCTTTTGTTAAAATTTGTGCGAGTTCATGTTAATACGCAACGTGTTTCAGAACAGTAAAAGTTCACTACGCAACGTGACGAGGTGATTCAGAATAGTAAAAGTTTTCAAAAGTTAAATGCGGACGTAGTCACGTGGATTCGCTTGTAATAAGAAGAGAGAAAAGAAATAAAGCACGAAAAATATCTTTACTATTATTACTCATGCCCTTACCATATACTACCCTTAGTATAAGGTACTCCGGCGCTGCCCCTTCCAAAATCTCGAATAGCAGAAGCTCCAGAATAACACAAGGCAAACGCCTTTTTTTTATATGCATAGCGAGCAAACGAGCAGGCGGGTCACCTGACGGTAAGTGATTACCGCCGCCCATGAAAATTTGCAGCACCAGAGGAACCGCCAATGAGTTGCTGGCCCTTGTGTGACACAACCTGTTTTAGAGCAGTCAGTTAAGTTTTGTGCTGCTTGTGTAGTGCAGTAACGAATTAAAATAAAATAAAATGAAATTTAGTTAAATGATTATTTTTTGTGAAATATATTTAGTAGATTAATTATTTTTCAGATAAACATAAAGGCACGTCAAAATAAATTGAAGCTAATGGTATTCGTATTCAAGTACGTTCTTTATGTTCTCATACGCAATCTGCGTAGCCAATCGTGTAAAATTGTGGAAAAAGTGAAACATGAAAACGAGGATTATAGGTCCATAATCCATTTGATGTTGACGTCACCGTGTTTCCACTCGAAAACGACTAAATATCGCGACTGTGTAATTGTAACAAAACGGGGTAGTGATATTTTATTCGTTTCTGGAGTTGGTGTCTTCATTGAGGATAAGGGTTTGACAACCTCCGTGGCGCAGCGCGTGCGCTGTTGCATTTTTAAGTTGAAGGTCCTAGGTTCAATTCCCGGCTCAAGTCTGATCTGGTGGGAGGCTTTGGCCGTGGCTAGTTACCACCCTACCGACAAAGACATGTCGTCAAGCGATGTAGCATTCCAGCACGATGTCGTGTAAAAACCAATTAGGCATATGAGTTTACCATGCCCCTAACAGGTTAGACCGCTACCATCTAAGACCGCATCATCATTTACCATCAGGTGAGATGCAGTCAAGGGCTAACTTGTGGTGAATAAAAAAAAGGGTACAAAATTTATAAAAATCTACATCTAGATCTGTACGAGAAGTACCTAGTTAAACATTAGAAAAGTATGCCAACAAAAACCTGTATTAGATATTGTGAACCAATGCTTTACGCGAACAGATTATTTTCAATCGATATTGTCCGAGCGTGTGTAATCCGAGAGAAAATCTATGATGGAATATAAAAATATTCAGTTTAGAATACATGAAAGATAGCACGCATGAATGCGTTATTGTTGCATTGTGCAAGCGGTTCATTTCAGCCCGCACGGATTACAACTTGTTTATTTAGACGCTATCTTGGATCGGCGATGTCTTCGAGGCCTAGGGAACCAACTCTGGCGAATGTCGATCTCAAATTCCCAGTCGTTATCAGCTACACATTATCAAAACTGTCATAAAAATGTACACTTCTCCATCAGTGTAATGATATGCATTCATTTATGCGGGTTAATATTAAATTCGATAGGTTAAACGATAAAGGAAACTGAGATAGCCTAGTGGTCAGGATATCCGCCTTCTAATCAGTGGTAGGGGGTTCGATCCCACCTCTAACTTTTCGGAGCTATGTGCGTTTTTAAACAATTAAAATAACACTTGCTTCAACGGTGAAGGAAAACTTTGTGAGGAAACCTGCACGCCTGAGAGTTCTCCATAATGTTCTCTAGGCGTGTGAAGTCTGCCAATCCGCACATGGCCAGCGTGGTGGAGTATGTTCAAACCCTTCTTATATTGAGAGGAGACCCGTGCTCTGTAGTGAGCCGGCAATGGGTTGATCATGATGATGATGATGAAACGATAAACCCAATAAGTTACCATAAAATGAAAATAATGTTATTTTCAATAAAAATGTCTCTAGTTAAAAGGTAATAAAAGCGGTTCAACTGGTTCTACAACATAGATTTTTAATAATATTATTAACCCTTGCAGAGTAAGCCTCTGCCCAGGTATACACCGATAAATAATTAATATAATATTTCGCCTGGATATAATATTATTTCGACTGGTCTGGTGGGAGGCTGCGGCCGTGGCTAGTTACCACCCTACCGACAAAGGCGTGTCGCCAAGCGATTTAGCGTTCCGGCACGACGTCGTGTAGAAACCAATTATGAGTATGGCTTTACCATACCCCTAACAGGTTAGCCCGCTACCATCTTAGACTGCATCATCACTTACCATCAGGTGAGATTGCCGTCAAGGGCTAACTTGTCGTAGTGGATATAAAAAAAAACTTTCTTTGCAAAAATAAAATGAAATGTCACTAAACTTGCAGAGTTTTAATTAATTGCCTTTCTTGATGCTTGATTTCTTTTTAATATAATTATTGTGTTTTGAATGATTCTAGCATTTTAAGAAAATACACTCGCCAGTGGGTATCTCCCTATATATATAAACCAAACTCGATGCGCTATCGAAGGTCAACATCTCCGATTTAATTCAAAACTTTCTGCAGTGTAAACAGTATCAACTCAAATATCTGATTTTATCTCTCAATCATAGTTCCGAGTTTATCAATGTTAAGTTTATAGATGAAATTCAAAGCTATACATTTCATTAAGTTTGTTCTTATTCATATTTAAAAAAAAAAACAATTATTAATATAATAGAACTTTTTTAACACCAGAAATACATATAAAAACAAGAGATGAAATAGCATAGCATACAGTAAAAAGTTACCCCACTGTACCACGTACTCAGCTTTCTGTAGGGATCCTAACGTGATGCCACGGGGAGGCAGCGTAGCGTAGACAAGTCTAAAGCCTAAGGTCTAGAGTCTAGGTCTAAGAGTTTGACCTACAATAGCAAAAAGTCTACTTATTTGTCCAACTCATTGGCACACCGACTAACTATTTACCCGTTACATCATTCATTATTAATTTTATAAGAATCACCACATAAATGCGGCCTAAAAACGTCGTCTGCCTTCTTGTGCAGTTAGGTAAAAGAGAAGAAGTATTAAAGTTCATAATATGAAGGTTGGGCTTTGTCTATTTATTAAGAGTGGGCGGGTGGTCTATATTAAGTGAACTTAAGTGACCTTTGCTAAGCCATTGTGGCTGTTATAAAAAAATTCATCTAACGATTTATGCAGTGCACGCCAAGGTAGGTTTTTGTGCGACTTACTTGAAACGTATATACCTACTTATATTTTAGCCGATTTACACAATGTCTTCATAATTTATAACCTTGTATTTTTTGCTGTACGAACTATATCACTTTTAATTTTTATCAAAATCCAATCGGTATTTCTATGCACACATCAATCTATCCACTCACCGAACCAAGTTTCGCATTTATAACGTTAGTAGGATTCATTAATTAAGCAAATTTAATTGATTTTAATTAATTTTATGCTAGGTTTTAATATCACACTTTGTATGACATACTTTGAGTCCCTAAAATAAGGATTATAATTTTGAAAAAAGGACTTCAAATTTATGAAAATGCTCAAAACTTTAATAGTTTGCTCTACAAAGAAAAATGTTATCGATCAGTGCGTGTTGCCAAACATGACTTACCGGTGCCAAAACGTGAAGATTGACGGGGAGACTAATCCCCAAACTTCAAAACCCTCGTGCTATGGAAAATGCTTGGAATTTCTTAGAGGAATAAGGTCCAGGGCGAAGTGAATCCACAAAAAATCAAAGTAACACGCGTCGGTTATTTTGGTTTTTTGGCAGTGGGCCGCTCACGTTGGTGGAAGACTTATAGACGTTGGGGTTGGAAGGCCCTTGAGGGGCGAGCACGTGAGCATGTGGGTGTAGGCGGACGAGCGATGACGTCTCAATAGTGGCAGGCACAAACTGGATGCGGTAAGGACGCCTATGCCCAGTAGTGGATGCATGTTGACTGATGATAATGAGTAAGCTCGTTGACTGAAGTCAGCATTTATAATCTACAGGTTTCACGGACCAAATAAAATTTAGTTCGTATATTTTTTCTACTGACGATTCAAATTTTATTTTATTATAACATGAGCTTGCTGAAATCGGTATCGGTAAATAAAACTCGAAATGTTAATGAATTTAATTTCGAGTAGAGTTTCACACACACACACACACACACACACACACACACACACACACACACACACACATACACACACACACACACACACACACACACACACACACACACACACAACACAAAGACACGCACGTACATGCACAAAACATGCTAGCTATGTTTGTATCATAGAGGGAAGTTCCCACTTTCCAAGATACAGTATATACTAGTTTGGAAAGTGGGAGATCATAACATTATTTACCAGTGTAATTGTTAGCAAATAATATAAATATATACATATAAATCTCACTTCAAGTAAGTTTTCTTCGCTATCACAAACTGTAGCACAAACTGTCGTTGAGCTATAGATGTAGGACGTGGAAACATCTCGCTGTAAAAAGTTAGCCTATTAAATAATCCAGTTAATCCAGAGTATAATCTATCTCCTTACAAAATACCATCCTTATTAGTAAAGTAGTTACGGCGAGGAGGACTAGCAAACATATACAAATACACACTTACATACAAACTTTAGCCCTTATAATATATTGTGATATAGATTAGACATAGATCAAATAACTAACATTGAGATGCTTACACGTTTCTGTTTTTTTTTATACACCACAATTTAGCCCTTGACGGAATCTCACCTGAGGGTAAGTGACGATGCGGTCTAAAATGGTAGCGGGCTAACCTGTTAGGCGTATGGTACACCCATACTACTGATTGGTTTCTACACGACATCGTGCCGGAACGCTAAATCGCTTGGCGACACGTCTTAGTCGTTAGGGTGGTAACTAGCCACGGCCGAGGCCTCCCTGCTCTGGTGATACCATCTTAGATCGAGTCTGGACTCGAGCCGGCTCCAACTTTATAAGGCGACAGCGCGCATTGGAGGACGTCGGTCCTTCTCAGAGTAGAGAAAATAAAAGCAGTAAACATTTTAATTTTAAAATAGTTAAGAACTAAATATGGACTACAACAACATGACGTAAGTAAAGCATTTCGAAATAAGCAAAACAATATTCATCATCATCATTAACAACCGATTGACGTCCACTGCTGGACATAGGTCTTTTGTAGGGAGTTCCAATGCTCACGGTCTTGGGCCGCTTGCTTTCAGCGGCTCCCTGCGACTCGTTTCATGTCGTCTGTCCACCTAATTGGGGGTCGACCAACGCTACGTTTACCGGTGCGGGATCGCCATTCCAGCACCTTGGGACCCCAACGTCCATCGGTTCTCCGAGCTATGTGCCCCGCCCATTGCCACTTCAACTTCGCAATTCGCTGACAATATTATTTAAATATTATTAGCGTTATTTTATAAAAAGAAAAATAATGTTGGGTAACCAACGCATGTCGTCTTAAGTTAGCCTTTTACTGCAATATCACCAGGTGGTAAGTGAAAGATGGTAGCACGCTAACCGGTTAGGGGTACGGCAGTTATATTTAACACGACCTCCGTGGCGCAGTGCGTGCGCTGTCGCATTATTAAATTGGAGGTGCTGGGTTAGATTCTCGGCTCGAGTCTGGTCTGGTGGGAGGCTTCGGCCGTGGCTTGTTACCGACAAAGACGTGTCACCAAGCGATTTAGCGATCCGGCACGATTTCGCGTAGAAACAAATTAGGAGTGTGGGTTTACCATACTAACCCTAACAGGTTAGCCCGCTACCATCTTCACCTGCAAAATAACTTACCATCAGGTGAGGTCGTCATAAAAAAAAAAACATTCCACGGTATTTACGAGGCATTGTTTCGGCTCTTTGAAAACGACCGATTTATTTTCATGGTACAAAATAAAATCTTGTATGCTAATCTCGTTGACAATCTCGTTAACTCCCGGTCAGTCTTAATTTGATATTCGTAAAAAATATAGTATTGGGGTAAAATGTATTATGTAACAGTAGCATAAATAAACAGATTTATTGTAGATATAGCGGATGAGATATCTTGACAACCTACGGGGCGCAGCGCGTGTGTTGTTCTTTTTAATATTGAAGGTCCCAGGTTCTGTACTCGGCTCGAGTCTGGTCTAGTGGGAGGCTTTGGCTGTGGCTAGTTACCACCATTGCGATAAAAACGTGCCGATATTGCGCAGAAACCAATTAGGAGTATGGTATTGTCACTTACCACCACGTGGGATTGCCGTCAAGGGTTGTACAGTTGCCAGTCATGTAGTGAATTAAAAAACATTATACTTGCTTTACTAAAAACCAGTTTCAGTGTTTAGTGAAAAATTCTTATTAAAAATAAGGTTTTAATTGAAATTTCTGTTATATTTACCCAAACGCAAAACTTCGCTGTTGTACAGTAAAAATAAAACCAATTAATTCATGATCCGATTTGATCATGAATTAATTGGTTCACGTTTAAAACGTTTACGATCCCATTGACCCTATTCCCGGGAAAACCGGCCCAGGCACGGGGTAAATCATCCTCCGTTGATCAACAGGAGATGATAATCCTTGAACACGATATATTCGATAACTAGTGAGTTATTGAATTATTGACTTTTAATTGGCTAATGCTTTTATACTGTTTAGTTTCACAATGTTTAGTCTGTCAATTCCAAATATGGAATAACAGATGACGATCGGTTTTTATAAAAAAACGATACGTAACATCTGAATGTGTAATTATTTTGAAAATATTCCAAAGTAAGACATAAGACCTTCTGCTTAGATTTGACTGCGTTTGGAATCCTCCTAGCTTTCGTTTTATGTTAACGAATGTAGTTATCACCTCACGAATTAAAATAGTGAAAAATAAATTATATGAATGCGTCATAGATGCCTGTGTAAGGTTCATTCAACATTAATAAAACAATTTCGTTTTGATTTTGTTAAGACCATCTCAGAAGGAGCTTACAAAGAACATAGTTACCAGCTCAGAGTCAGTGCCCAGATATGAGTCCTGCCCCCCCCCCCCCTCTTATGGGAGAGGATTGGAACAGATAAGACCATATCCAGCCCATTTCACTTCCAAAATGGTGTGCTTCAGGGATGCATTTTGTCACCCATACTTTTTAATGTTTATGGAGATAAACCGTAAATCGTCGCACTTGTGAATCTTGGGATGGGGGCATGAACATTGGTGGCACCAAAATTACCAACTTGCGGCACGCTGATGACACTACACTTTTGGCATCCAATGAAGCAGAAATGGTGACCTACCTTAGTAAGTTAGAAAATGAAAGCAAGGAACTTGGTCTTTTCATCAATCCATCTAAATCAAATCGTCATCAAATTTAATCTCACGGGTGCACTCAAGCTAGAAGTGGTGGATATTTATCTAGGCTTATGTATCACCAACAATGGATCTTGTGAACCGGAAGTGCGCAGACGAATTGATACGGCAAAAAACGTCATGTCCCATCTACCCAAGATTTCGAATAACAAGAGCATATGAATTCGCACCAAGCAAAGACTGGTAAATGCTCTGGTTTTCTTCATATTTCGATACGGTTCTGAAACATGGCCTCTTCGGGCTATAGATCGCAAACGTACTGATGCTTTCGAGATGTCATGCTGAAGGAAGATGCTATAGATACCCTGGACTGCATTCGGGACCAACGCATCTATCCTGAAAGGGCTTAAAATAAAAACAAGGCTGTCAACTATATGTTTCAAGTGCACCTTGGAATACTTCAGACACATTGCCAGCCGTAGCCCTAGGAATTTTGAAAACTACTCGTAACGATCAAGGTGGAGGGAAGAAGGTCATGAGGACGTAGCCCCATGCTTTGGTCCGACCAGATCAGCACTGCACTCGGTACATCATTCCACGCCGCACTACATAATGCCGGAAACAGAACCACCTGAAGAAACATTGTACGCATAGGATCGTGACCCTCAATAATCAGGATGACAGAGAGTTATTTTAAATGTGCCAAACATTAGTTAACGCAATGAGATTTTTTTTAATGTATTTACATCTCGGGCAAACGTGTTAACGGGTCATTTGATGTCAAGTAATTAGCGCCGCCCATGACTCTTTGCTCGTCCATGAGCTAACGATGCGTTGCCGGCTAAACCTTGCATTAGCTTAACTCGACAACAGGATCTCCCACTGTATAAAAAGTGGTCTAAACTTTGCTGGAAAGTGCTTGAAACATGTTCAAAAATGTGTTTTAAATGGAAACATAAATATTACGAGATCCAGCTCAAAGGCTTGAAAAATCGAAAACCATATTTGTACCTAACCACGTTTAGCAAATAAAATCTCATTTCATTTCAGACGATTTCCATAAAATTTACGGGTGAATGAACGTATTTAAACATAAAAGGTTTGGCTTAGAATTCGATTTATCAAAGTCCAGAAACTTTCAGTTATGTTTGTTACCTTTCCCGACAGAGATCTGACAGCTGGATGATAATTTATTGAAAATACAGAAGTCAGTAGATCTACACAGAGTTTCGCTGTTAACTCGATAGCGTCTGCGTGAAATATTCGTACGACACAATATGGGTCAAGAAAATATTCTCAACAAATGCAGATATCGGTGTAAAATTCAAACCAATCAAATATACATAGGATTTTAACTAGAATATAATTGGAAATAACACAAAGACATAACTAAAATACATAACGAGATAAATACACAGTAATTTATCTTATTATCTAATAATAGCAATAGAAATTCATGATCAACCCATTTCCGGCTCACTACAGAGCACGGGCCTCCTCTCAATATGAGAAGGGTTTGGCCATAGTCCACCACGCTGGCCATGTGCGGATTGGCAGACTTCACACGACTTTGAGAACATTATGGAGAACTCTCAGGCGTGCAGGTTCAGGTCCTCACGATGTTTTCCTTCACCGTTGAAGCAAGTAATATTTTTTTTTTTTTTTAAAACGCACATAACTCCGAAAAGTTAGAGGTGCGTGCCCGGATTCGAACCGCTGACCTCTGATTAGGAGGCTGACGCCCTAAACACTAGGCTATCACCGCTTCTAATATCAATAGAAATATAATTTCTATATCAATAGGAATTTACTATGGTTAATGATAACATTTTAAAGTTGAACTGGTAATGCTTAGTCGCGCAAGTAAAAGGGTTTTGACTCTGCTAACTTGTGTAGATACTAAAGTACCCAAAACCTTGGTTGAGGGAAGTCATGTATTTTAAAGTTTAATAAAGTCGTTGAAAAAAATAATCAATTAATGAATAAAAATAACGTACGTAAAGAGAAACTAAGTAATTTAGATATTGCCGCATTCGGCTATTTGTATATTCAGTGAGTAAAAACAACTAGTAGGCAATCAAATAATAGCACAAAATAATATAGGACAACTAAAATTAAGAAGAGATTTATTAGAGTTACCTATATATATTGCGGGATATTTAGACACGTAGACCGATTGTGAAAAGCCTGCACCAAAGCCACATATCAAGTGGGAAAAGGCCTTGACCATCTATGGGGATCTCTGACAATCAATAAAATAATAATAGGGAGCATTGTTATTTTACATCACAAATGGACTTCTCACCGTGAAAATATACCAAACTCTAAGTAAAACCGTAAATCTGTATTAAGGACTTACTGTGGGATGGAGCTTAACTCAGCATTTCTCTGTTTTGTACCCAGATAAACTCTCTACATTTGCACACAAAGAACATAATCCAAATAACATGTACCGTATGTACTTTGTGTGAGCCTATTATAGCTTGCTACCAGATAGCTCGCTTGAGGATTAGCATTGACGTAATTGTCTATTCAAACTAAGAGAAGTAACGTAGATGCTAATGAAGGAAAGGTTATCAGTTATCACACGTAGACCTGGCACACCGTATGCCTATTATTATGAGTCGCTGAAGAAGTCAAGGGGACGAGGTGTGCTACGCGTTCCGTATAAAGAGGCACCGCAAAGCTAACGCGGCCTCAGTAGCAGCTCGCGGTGTTCCGTCATTCGCTAGTCACTCGCCGTTACTGGAGGGTGTCTCGCGCTCGCTGCCCCCCAACCGAAAGTTCGCGTCGGCAACTAACGCGTACCTCCACCGCGTCTTTCATTACAGAAAGGTCAAACCGTAATCGTTTGTAGAACACGCCGAATAACGTCGGTGTGTGTTATTAATCCGGTCTTTCTGGGGAAGTTTGTGAGACGGACGCCATGTGAATCATTCCGCCGAAAACATCGCTTCTGATTAAGGAAAGGTAAGATTGTTTATGCGTGTTTCTCTACGATGCGAATTTCTTGTGTTTTACATGTGTTTTGGCGAATTAATTTCACAGCATCCCTTGCACAGAGCCACCGAAAATAAAACTTTTACTTTGGTAATAATCATTATAAATGATGAGTTGAAAACTTAATTTACATATAAATATATATTAACGTATTACATTATTCTTTACGCATTTCGTGATGTATTTAAGCAATACGTAAAGTATTTTATTGTAGCCATATAAAATTGCCCGCATGCGTATGTAAAATTATCACGTCTGCCCGAAATAAATAATTTACTAACAGCTGTGACGTAAAATTTTGAAGACCGCAATACTGAAACGTATATATGATTTAAGTGCACATTAAATTTCAATTTGAAGTTCGACGTGTGTTTATCAACAGACAAGCAACAAGTAGCTGTCTTCAGGACACGTCGGTTAAAATTTAAGGTGCTCTTAAACAGCGAATTATACTACGCCATCAAAATTCATGTGAGCTACGAGAGAATTGTCTTATAATTTGTATACCTTTCATTGCAATAAAAAATATTATGCCCTCACTGATAAACATTATTTTGATTGTATAATGATGGGCCATTGCTTTCATGTTTTCTTTTGAATGTCACATAACAGACGACAAAAGGAAATTATTCGGTGTGTAACTCAGTTAATCTAGTATACGATACGACTATAGCCATAGTCAATTTATTATTGAGCGATGCGGTTTTGCAAAATTCTCATGAAGTTTTTTAAGCATATAATAAGACTGCTGTACAACTTTGGATTGCCAAGAACCGTGCCTGTTGGACAGCATGTGCAACATACTGTGACATCCTGGGTTCAAAACCCGTTGGCCGACGTCAAGTTATCCCGTAGTAAGGAAACGGTCCACACCCGGTCCCGGACACCCACATTTCATAATAATGGTTAAAAAACAACAAATTGGACAAGAATGGTGGGTATATGCTTTGATACCCTATGATGGTGGCGGGCTTGCCGGATGATGAATCAAGATAACTAATTCCTAGAGCTTTTTTGGTAAAACTAACAATTTTTGTAGTTCGAGACGCTTAAACTGTTTATCACCAAATATTAGACTAATTCCTGTATTACAATCGCTAGCTGAAGCGGTGATAGTCTAGTGGTTATGGCGTCAGCCTGCTAATCAGAGGTCGGCGGTTCGAATCCGGGCACGCACCTCTAACGTTTCGGAATTATGTGCGTTTTTAAAAATTAAAATATCATTGCTTCAACGGTGAAGGAAGACATCGAGAGAAAACCTGCATGCCTGAGAGTTCTCCATAATGTTCTCAAAGACGTGCGAAGTCTGCCAATCCGCACATGGCCAGCGTGGTGGACTATGGCCAAACCATTCTCATATTGAGAGGAGACCCGTGCTCTGTAGTGAGCCGGTAATGGGTTGATAAATCGCGAGCTAAAATTTGCCTGATGGATAAATTTCAAACCTCCACGTAATATCAAACCTTCATATAATATCAAACCTTCGTATAATAGAACTACGAAAAACTATCAAAACGTCAAAGTTATCTGTTAGCTTATCGGGAGATTACGAAACCGGCCTTAATTGTGGAAGTTAAATAAACTGTCTAACACCCCACAGGTTAGCGCACTTCTACATACGCACATTTGTGTTTCACTCAAACGCAAGCTAATCGTTCAATAAGTTATATGAAAACACATCTGTAAGATAAATGCACTGAAGTATTAAAAGTAGAATTATCTTATAATTAGGTATTTCTTTCAATAAATTTCCATCCTAAATAAAAATTATTCATCATCATCATGATCAACCTATTACCGGCTCACTACAGAGCACAGGCCGCCTCTCAATATGACACTGGTTCGGCCATAGTCCATCACGCTGGCCATGTGCGGATTAGCAGACTTCACACGCCTTTGAGAACAATATGGCGAACTCTCAGGCGTGCAGGTTTCCTCACAATGTTTTCCTTCACCGTTAAAGCAAGTGATATATTAATAATTCAAAAACGCACATAACTTCGAAAAGTTAGAAGTGCGTGCCCGGATTCGAACCGCCGACCTCTGATTAGGAGGCTGACGCCCTAACCACTAGGCTATCACAGCTTAATAATACATTTTGTCGCATAGGCATAACTTATGATCGTTTTTCACTCAGTAATATTATTTTTGTTACCGTAACGTGTATACGTTTTATTATCCACTCTTATGATTCGACATTCACACATCACACATTTTTCGTTATTGAAAATTTTGAGGACAAGGAGAACAAATGGTGTCACATTTTTTTTTCTACTCTACAAGTGATCCCTTGACGACAACCACACCTGATTGTAAGTGATGATGCAGTCTAAGATTTACTCCTAATTGGTTTCTACGCGACGTCGTGACGGAACACTTAATATTTGGCAACACGTCTTTGTCGGTAGGGTGGTAACTAGCCACGGCTGAAGCCTCCCACCAGACCAACTTGAGCCGGGAATCGAACCCGGGACATTCAAGTTTATAATGCAACAGCGCACGAGCTACACCACGTAAATCGTCACATTTTCTTAATTGATATTGATATTAAATAAACTATATGTGTCTCTGCAAATGGAGTTCCTGCGTATGTTAATGAATAATCTAGTAATCTTCTTAAAAATCTTTTAATATTTCTAAATGCCATTACTGTTTAAAACTTAAAAAAAAAGAATTAATTAATTTTCAGATTTTACTCTTCACTTGAGCTGCAGGTACAGATAAAGCAATAATTACGTGATAGTCGAGATTGTAGGTCATCTGCAAGTAGGTTTTGATATCGAAAGCTTTGAAGGCAACAGATTGACTTTCAGCATAAAGTATGCCTTTCTAGCGCTTTACGTGAATTTTTACAGTAATAAGAGTGCATTGCGTTCAATATTACGTAAAAGTTCAAGAAATTTCAACACACGTCACAAGTCCACATTACCAGAATTGGGAGTATCAAGTAAAATGTTTTCAAAACAGATATATTAAAAAGTGGTTAAAGCTGACTCTATTATATTTCATATCAGCTAATCTACTCAATAAAATCATTCAATTCCTTTGGTATTATGGAAATTTTATATTATACAAAGGTATAAAAAATATACTTGGAATTATCGCGTAAGTTTCGTACTTAAGGATTTTTAGAGCCTGGCCGTCTGTTTGTTTTGGGATTTTTATATATAAAGGAAGGAGCACAGTTAACTGAAGTTTTTCTCTGACGAAATGTTTCGGTTACTTTGTTGAGATGTTGTTAGACTACGATTAGGTTGCGGGTTGCGTACTAAGTTGGAAGTTCGTAAAAATATCCCACGCGAGTTCCAGTTTTCAAGGTTTTGCTGGCTACAGGCTAAATAACTTGACCATCAATGTTTATTCAGTGCTGGATTTTCAGATACACGTATACTTCTTAGTCGCTTATGTGCGTGCAGCGGTGATAGCCTAGGTGATAGTGGTTAGGGCGTCAGCCTCCTAATCAGAGGTTGGCGGTTTGAATCCGGGCACGCACCTCTAACTTTTCGGAGTTATGTGCGTTTTTAAGAAACTAAAATATCACTTGCTTCAACGGTGAAGGAAAACGTCGAGAGGAAACCTGCAACCCTAAGAGTTCTCCATAATGTTCTCAAAAGCGTGTGAAGTCTGCCAATCTGCACATGGCCAGCGTGGTGGACTATGGCCAAACCCTTCTCATATTGAGAGGAGACCCGCGCTCTGTAGTGAGGCGGTAATGGGTTGTTCATGATGATGAATGTGCGCAAAGGTTGCGGGCTTTCATAACCTATTTGGTCGTGACTATACACGAAGTGTTTTTATTTGTGAAGTTTACGATTTTTATTATTTATTTATTTGGGTCTTGTCTGTGAATCGCAGATTTCTTTATTCAGTATTGGATGCTCACAAATTATTATAAGACTTTTTTTTTTAAATAGTCTGTAGTAATCTGATTGGGTGGGAGTAGATAACAGACAACTGATTCACTTCGAAGTTTGTGTTATTAAAATAATGTAGAGACTTGAAAATTAGTGTTCATTTTACACCTTGATTCTGCGAAAAGATTCTTAGTGAATACTGTCTGAAAATTTAGCTAATAGTTCAAGAAGCTTTTGCCATAAAAGCTCTTAGGCAACGATAGCTTGAACATAATATCCAAGCAGTTAAAATTTTACTTGGAAAGCCTTCAGTTTTCAATTTATATTTGAAATTACTTGTACTTCGATCGATAATAATGTACTCTAACCTGATTGGAACGAAGATCGTAATATTAGTTCAAAGTTTTAATTTTGAATTAAATCTTCCAAACTACACAGAGCATTGACTTACCACGCTGCTCCAATGCGAGTTGGTGGGCTTGGATGAACATCTATCTAATGAAAGTAACCGGAACCTCGTGTTTCAAATTTCGTAACTCCGGGCTGGTACTAAAAATTTGTAACCATAAGATACATAGGACCTCCTTTTTGCGAAAACCATGGTAACCAGTAGATCAACGAGGTGTTGTATCCACGATTTGGAGCGTTGTAAATCTCCTACTAATGAACGTCTACGTTGCTTTGCATCCGAATACGGCAACCGCTTTCGGTTTAATTATTATTATTTATTATTTATTTATTTATTATTAATATACAAGGAATATAATTAGTTATATAATAAAGGCACCGAAAAAACCAAAGAGGTTGGTCCTCGGTGCTAATCAGTAACTTAACAGCTTAAAACTAGAGGAACTGAGTAAGCATATTAGGCATGAAAAGAACATTTCCTAACTGAGTTAGACGGTCGACACTAATGAGTCAACCGTCCAACTTAGCCAAAAAATATTCTTTTAATTGATAGACAGCTTAACCGAAGCGGGTTGTATTTTTTGGTGCACGAATGGTTGGCAGTTTAATAGTCGCAATTCGCGATGACCGTGCAAGGTGCGATCGAATCATACGCCTCATAAGCCGCTTACGGCGGCCGGCACAAACCGAGGAGATTTAATACCAGGTTTGCACTTTGAGGGCCGACTTCGTTTCCAGAATCTTATCGGAGTCAGATTTTATTTGACTTTTTAAGTTGACTTGACGTCGCCAGACGTTCATTAAGTCGAGGGTAATATCAGCATGGACGGCCGTAAGGATATGCCATTTTAATTTACTAGCAGTACAAAGTAGCAATACGTAGCCATAAATAGTCTGTTCGCTGGGAAAAGTCGTTCCAATTGTCGCTTTTTTTCTTATAAAAATATATCGTCTGTAGTATATACATTTAGAACATTGAACTGATCTTATGCTCGTCTTTTAAAGCAGTCATCATCATCATCATGATCAACCCATTACCGGCTAACTACAGAGCACGAGTCTCCTCTCGACATAAGAAGGATTTGGCCATAGTCCACCATGCTTGCCATGTGCGGATTGGCAGACGCCCTTGAAAACATTATGGAGAACTCTCAGGCGTGCAGGTTTCCTCACATTGTTTTCCTTCACCGTTGAAGCAAGTGATATTTTAACATACACACACACATTTTAGCATATAACTCCGAAAAGTTAGAGGTGCGTGCCCGGATTCGAACCGCCGACCTCTGATTAGGAGGCTGACGCCCTAACCACTAGGCTATCACCGTTGAAAGCAGTATCACTGTAATAATAACGCTTTATAACAATAATTATGACAATATAAATAAGTAATACATTGCTACTCGTCAGTGGGTAGTTTTGGTATGAACAATTTTATAGTTCAGTTCCATTACCGATGTTATTTTTGCATAACTACTATAAGAATAGGTTGGTGCCTAAATATTGGTAGCCTTTGAAAAGCGAAATACGAAGTCATTAGGGCTTTGATGGTTCTCCCGGGCTTCCAACAAAACCAGAGAGAGGGACATGATGTGGTGGTTTTTAGTTCAGGTAAACATGGCCGTAGGGGGGCGGGAGTCCCACATTACCTCCGTCCTGCTCAGGAAACGGAGATAGGAGAGGTTAAAACATTACTACTACGATAAAAAGGGGTTCAAAGGTGCTGGTAAAACCAGCTCCGTGAAATATAACGATTCAACATCATGAACATACACAGTGAATTTTGAATATATCTACAAATAATCTTTGGCTTATCTTTAATGCTCAATCAGTTGATATAAAGATGATAATGATCAACTGAGATCCCCGTCCTAGTACGAGTTGAACTCACAAACGAAGGGTTCAGTTCTAGAAGATGCAATATAATTAAAAAAGTAAAAAAAAAAAAAAGACTAACGCAAATATTACATGTCTTATGGGGAGAAACACACAGTGGGTCTTCCTTTTGACACATGTCTATTTGTAATATACATTTGTAAATGTCAAATTGAGCCTAGTTTCCAAAATAAATACATTTGTGTTTGATACCTCACTTGGGTATATTTCAAAATATTGAAATCAAATCAAATCAAAATAGCTTTATTCATGTAAACCTATTACAGGCATCTATGAATCGTTCATATATATCACATTTTTCATTACTTCTATTCGTGAAGTGATGGTGTTACACTCGCCAGCCCAAAACCAAAGCTAAGAGGGTTCAAATCACGCCCAATTCTAAGAAGAACTAAAGCCCACAAAGTTGTGGGTAAAGTAAGTACTTAGCCGGGTATATTTTTTTAAATTCATTTTTCATACCCTATTTCATCCCCTAAATGTATGAAAAAAGATCACCACGACTAGATTTTAATTATAAACCCGTATTGAAATAGGTCACTCGTTTAAGAGCGTATGGTCCCACAGAAAGACACACACTCACACATACTGTGTGACTGTGATATTATAGCTTTGACACAAATAGTGGTCAAAGCTATAATAGCACAGGGGTTATTATTATTTTTTAAATCTCGATGTAGTTTTTAAACCTTGGCGCAAAATAATTAATGAGGATCTTTTGCGTCGAGACTTAAATAGTATTTACATTATTAAGATTGAGCAAATATACCAAAAAAAGAAAGTTGTTATAGCTATAGTAGAAGACACAAACTCTGAAAATCTAATATAATCCCAACGGGCGTAGGTACGGATCTTTAAATATTTATTTTTGAATGTCTATCAATTATAAGATAAAATCAAAGTTTAGACAAGTTTTAAATGCGGGAGTAAATTACATCTCTTTTGGGGAGGTATGATTTGTAAGTAAAAGCTTTGAAAAAAGTAAAAATGTAGACAGCAAAAACCTCTAGAATATATAAAATGTTTGTGACGGATTAGACCTATTTCAATATTACTTGACATCAAAATCTCAAATACTTCTAAGTAACATGCCACATTAAGACACATCATAAACAATTTTTTACTTAATGGAAGCAAGGAACGAACTTTTGTTATTTTACTTAAATTAATGAAATAAAAAATTATTTCGACAACTTTAAAACTGGAATGCCCCGATAATACGTCATGTAATTTTTTGTTATAAGTGAAGTCACAAAATATTTATACAAAAAGAAAAATAAAACAACTTATTCGTACATTGGGTTTGACGACCTCCGTGGCGCAGCGCGTGTGCTGTCGTATTATAAAGTTGGAGGTCTTGGGTTCGATTCCTGACTCCAGTCTGGTCTGGTGGGATGCTTTGACCGGCTAGTTACGACCCTACCGACAAAGACGTGTCGCCAAGCAATTTAGCGTTCCAGCACGATGTTGCGTAGCAGTCAATTAGGAGTATGTTTTTACCGTACCTCTAACAGGTTAGCCCGCTACCATCTGAGACTGCCGCCAAGGGCTTACTTGTAGTGTATCATTTTTTTTAATGTGACTTATAGATTTCTAAGATTTAGCCATTCAAGTGGCTTCCTGCTTATGAACTTGATTGTACGTGAGTGCGCCGTGTATATTGTTTCCAGTAGTCTGTGAGAAAAGGGTCCACATCCAATAAGCATGATTTGGCAGTCTCAAAGTTTTGTATGACTAACTCGTATAAAACTTTTGAAAAGAATATCCATTTGAATAATTTGTAACATGTTTAAAGAAATATTTAGTAATTCAAATGTTAATAAACTCAAATATTTTCCAAACATTCGAGAGAAGCTGGTATTTCAACTGAATAATTTACTTTTCAAAGAGATCTTCAACTACGCTACTCGTACGTTTGAAATTCATGGCCAGTTTCTCAAACAACAATCATTGATTAAACTCACTTTTAATTTCACTGATGTGAAAGGGATTTTTTTTCATTTCATATATAATTTTTCTTTTCTCGCTGCAACCTTTTTGACGACCTCCGTGTCGCAGAGCGTGCGCTGTTGCATTTTAAAGTCGGAGGTCCTGGGTTCGATTCCCGGCTCGAGTCTGGTCTGGTGGGAGGCTTCGGCCGTGGCTGGTTACCACCCTACCGACAACCGATTTAGCGTTTCGGCACGATGTCGTGTAGAAACCAACTAGGAGTATGAGTTTACCATACATCTAACAGGTTAGCCCGCTACCATCTTAGACCGCATCATCACTTACCATCAGGTGAGATGAAGATAAAAAAAAATGCAAACAATAATTTACGAGCTGCTGTCATAATTTCTCATTAGCCCAGAAAGAATATGAGTGTGAATATGAGTACTGAAACGTAATTTTGCAATTAACTTGCTAGAGCGGCAGAGGTGTACCCAGCCGTGAGGTGTTAAACGGCTGTTGATAAATGAATTCGTTTATATATATAAAAAAAAATTGCAGGTCAGTGACCCATATAAAACCTTATAATTTAAATTTAAATTGCACGCGATTGATTTAAAGGAGTTTCTAGGTTTTTTTTGTTTTTGTAAACTCAAAACTATATACCTTCATACGTATATAAAACCTCTTTTATTATTGTAATAAATAAAATTAATTTAATACTTACAAAAACCAAACATTTCATATTCATATCAAATCAAAAATAGCTTTTGTTCACATAAACCTATTACAGGCATCTATGAATTGTTCATTTCATTATTTCGATTCGTGAATTGATGGTGATCACCACACTCGACAACTTAAAACTAAAGCTAAGAGGGTTCAAATCGCGCCCAAGTCTAAGAAGAAACCCACAACAAACTTAGCCGGGTTTTTTTGTCATGTGGCGTGGCGCATACGTGGCGCAGTGCGTGCGCTCTCGGACGCACTGCGCCACGTATCTATAAAGTTGGAGGTCCTGGGTGCGATTCCCGGCTCGAGTCTGGTCTGCTGGGAGGCTTAAGCCGTGGCTAGTTACCACCCTACCGACAAAGACGTGTCGCCAAGCGATTTAGCGTTCCGGCACGATGTCACGTTGAAACTAATTAGGAGTGTGGGTTTACCATACCCCTAACAGGTTAGGCCGCTACCATCCCAGACTGCAGCATCACTTACCACCGGGTGAGATAGCCGTCAAGGGCTAACTTGTAGTGTATAAAAAAAAAACTTGGGTCTTAATATCGTAATATGATTTTTCTATATGCTTTGACATTTGACAAGCTACTTAAAAAATTTAAACATTAATTGAACTCATAAAGAGTTTAATTAAAGAATTAAGAGTTCAATTAATCTTTAAATATACCTACAGATGTATATTTTTTTGCATCTTATTAAACCAGACGATATCGAGAATCATGTATTGTGTAGCGTTTTCTACGTACCGCAACGACAACCCCCTTTTTTAATTTGGTTATAAAAACTAACTTGTTTTATAAGACACTTTGCTTTACTCAGTTTTTACTCTCCTATATTGTTTTGATAGAGGAAATAAAATATAACGCTCCTTTTAAAAGTACTTATAGTGCGAACCAAGCGTAAACTGCGCTGAAAAGAGATAAAAACATTTATATGCAAGCGTTTTATTCGTATGCACTACAGATTATTGGATATTTCTCCTACACGTATCTCCGAAACGGCATATTGAGGTGTAGTGTTCAACGCAGGGGCAATGCTGTTTGCGTCCTGCTCACCCCTAGACACCTCGCTCAGGATCCTAGACGCAACTCCTTTGCCGCTCTCTGGAGTTAATTTATATTCCCTTGTTCTTCATACCAGCATGTTTAACATCATCATGATCAACCGATTACCGACTCACTACAGAGCACAGGTCTCCTCTCTATATGAGAAGGGTTTGGCCATAGTCCACCACGCTGGCCATGTGCGGATTGGCAGACTTCACACACCTTTGAGAACATTATGGAGAACTCTCAGGCGTGCAGGTTTCCTCACGATGTTTTCCTTCACCGTTGAAGCAAGTGATATTTTAATTTTTAAAAACGCACATAACTCCGAAAAGTTAGAGGTGCGTGCCCGGATTCGAACCGCCTACCGATTAGGAGGCTGACGCCCTAACCACTAGGCTATCACCGCTTCATCTTTTCTTTCACCCCCAATCTAGTATGAATCAAATACGGTCTCTCACTCCACCATGACGACTTTGGTGAGGTAGTGTGTGCGCTGCCGTATAATAAAGTGGCAGGTCCTGGGTTAGAGTTTGGTCTGGGAGGCTTTGACCGCGGCTAGTTACCACCTCACTGGCAAGGCATACCGCCGAGCGACTAAATTTTAATGAATGGGTTGTTGGGGTTATTGAGGATGGGTTAAGCCAGCAATGCATTGGATGCTCCTATGGTGATGGATACGGCGATGGTAATCACTCATATCTAAAAAGACTCTCAGCTCAAGAAAGATAAGATAAGATTTAATAATGTTTAATATGATTAAAATTTACAATATATAATTTCTCCTTACCCTCTGCACTAAGAAAACCTGTATTGCAGAAGACAGTTCCTTCCTTTAGGGATACAATACAAACATTCCTTGAGAAAAAATATCTTCAACTCACTAAAACTAACAATGGCAACCTGAGCGATTGTTCGGAGAGGTAGGCCAACACGACCCTCTGGAGGTATAGAGGGACCGTGTGGTACCTCAGTGCCTCTCAGATGCAGCAGGGCAAGGTGTTGAAGGCGTTGGCAATGTCGAGTGACACCGCACCTCGTCTCGGGACACTGCACAAGAAAGATAAGTTAAGATAAGATTTAATAATGTTTAATATGATTAAGATTTAAAATATACAATTTCTCCCTACCCTCAGCACTAGGAAATTTGTATTGCAGAGGGTAGTTCCTTCCAGGGATACAATAAAAACATTACTTGAGAAAAATTATCTTAAACTAACTAAAACTAACAATAAGATTATTTCAGTGTGTACGAGCTTGACATGTATGAGTGTGAAATGTGTGTTTGTGTGTGTGCGTTATTTATGTCATTTTTATTTTTCTTGATTATGCGCACAAAAAATATTTTAATATTTTTAAATAGAAAACATACAGAAAAGCTCATCTGCCTCATCTCCATCTAAAGATTACTACCTATGTGTCATGAAATAAATGGAATTTTAGCAGCATTAATGATACAGTAAATCTTTGTCATTGTATATAAATGGGTTCACTGGAGCGTACTGGAAAAAAATACCTATAAAGTATTACCATTCTTTGAATGTTCACTTTGTTTATCCAATTTTCTTTTTTATAGACGACAGGTGCTGTCTGGTTAGTGCGATATATACACGGTCTACCGTTTGCCGATAGAAGTTGCTTGGGGGTCATAGATCCCCAGACGAATAATTTTCAGATTAACCCAACCGAGAACTAAAGTCAGCTACAAGGCATTGGTATTTATTCTACTGCGAGGCCAATCTCTATCCATGCAAACAAAATTCGGCTCGAATCAAGATCTCGCCTTGACGGAAAAATAATCCTTTACGTGACTCAAATAATCCTATAAGACGTCCTGCCAGGCGATTAAGCATTCCGCTACGATGCCACGTATAAATCGATTAGGGTATGGGTTAATAAACTACTATACCCCAAACCGGCCGACTACCTTCTTAGACTGCATCGTACTTACATCGCAGTCAAGATCCAATTAGTATTGGCACTTAAAATACACCAACAACCTTTCTCTACGATTTTGCTACGTAATTCACGGAATGCTAGATAAAACTGTTGCTTGTGGGTGGGATTGGTGGTCTTCTTTAGTTATACGTAACAGTCAAAATTATTTTTTTGATCTTAATATAATTATTTTATATGGAGAACCAAATAAACCTTAAAAAATAAAAGATGTGGTGTGGCTAATGTAGGATTGACACAATTTGCAAAAAAAAATCGTGCTCTATTTTATGTAGGTTTTCTTGATTTTTTTCTTAAATTTTGCTGGTTAGTTTTTATTTAAGTACAGGAAAGTATTTAGGAAATTCAGTATTTTAGGAAATAATAAATTACGTAAAATAAAAAAAAATCATAATTCAAATTATCAACTAAAATAACAAAATTTGTCTCTTTATTTTTGTTAGACACCATAAAATTACATAGAAATAGAAATAATTAAAGAGGGAGAAAGAGAAAGGTACTATACACTACTCGGTTGTGCATACGACTGTCGCGCCTGCGCACGTCTCATTTAACGGTTTTATTCCACGGACTTTTTCTTACGGTTTTACTATCACATTTTTTTTTAGTTCGGTCGCGCAGCAAAATCCCTATCTCCCCCAAGCCTGCCGTAAGGAACTTCGTTCCAATAATATAATAACTAAAATATATTATTGAAAGGAGTCCCTTTAGGCAAGGTTCCGAAGATACTGGCCGCGTACCTACTCTGAATTGCTAAATTATTAATTCGTGACATGTAAACTGGCTCTAAATGGTTAAAACTTCACCACTATTTCCTTCTGTTCTGCTGCATTCACTTTTCTGTTCTACTGGACTCCTGGTACTGATCTGAGACGTTAGATCGTCCATAATATAATGGCTGAATTTCCAATTTATTGTTTGTTTTTAAATTTGTTGATAATATTTACATTTTAAATACCTGACAACTCATTTTTTGGCCCATTCACATCCAGAACCTCCCGTTTCTAAGACTGTCGTTCACCACTTCATCATGGCGGTGGCTCAAAATGTATTTGAGTTAAAAACCAGTATTTGACAATCAATTTGACAAATACTTAGTAATTCGAAATAAGTATGATTCACGTAGCACATCTGCGTAGCATAATAAGGCTCATTACATTACATGCGTTTAGACCCGGCTTACAACTGGATACAACTCAAAGGAGGTAGCATCTCTGATTAAATAAATGTAGTTATGAAATAATGGGGAATGTGGGAGTGAGAGACGTATATAAGCGTTATTTAAGAACTTTGAGATAAAACATCGTATCAACTGTCTCCTACAGCTGGCACATTTTTCATTTTGTGAAAGCACTTTGTTTGGCAAACTTCTAAGTTCGCCAAATCACTGTTACCACTGCTGAAGCAATGGAATTTGATTTCCATAAGTATTTCCAAATTTAGCAGCAGTTTCAGCATTTCGTATTTTTTTTGTTTTTTCGTCACATTTGTTAAATAGTTTGCATGATAGTAATAATATATATATTTTTTTAATATACAATGGCTATATCTAAAAGTTTAATATTAAATCTGATAGTGACACAATTAAAAGAATTAATTTTAAAGCTTGTGATACATTCATTATTACAATGGAGAATCTTCAAATTATATTTTCTAAATTAAATCGCAAACGATTCATTTTATATAAAATGGAAATTTTACGAATGCTACCTCCAAGTTCTGCCTGTCATAGAGATTACTATTGTTCAACTACACAATTCCTTTCATAAGCTGACTGACTAACTGAAGGTATTTTTGCTTGTGTAAGTAGATTCAGGTGGTGATGCGCAACAATGAGCTTTCCAAAAAATATTACTATCGAAAATGTCGCTACGCTACTGATCCAAATCGAACTTTAAATCATTTGAGAGATATTTACTTTATTTTGGATTAAACATTCCATTTAATTCCAATTAAATAATGTGAGATTGATGGTAAAATAAAAAGCAATTGAAGCAAACTAATAATAGTGCGAATTTAAGTCAAATATTCTCACTACTATATCAATGACACCGTTAAAATAAAGAAATTTCATACAGTAAACAAATACAGTAAATAGCGAGAATTATAATTTGAAGAACGTGCGAGATTTCTCAATACCAGCCGGCCCTTAAGGATTGGCGGGCTTACTTTCTAAGATCGAAATTGTTTTTTTGTCTGTTAATAATAAAATGCGATGTTTTCGACGATCCGGGATTGCCAGGACGATTCGATTCATTTCAATAAAGCGTGTGTTTTGTATTCCTATTTTTCAATGAGGAAAAGCTTTTAGACAATTTTCGTAATCCAGTGGCTACGTGTATACATAAATGGATATACGCATTTTTATACAAGGCGACATTATGTCGCGTATTTGAAGTGAATTCACGAAGACTATTATAATAACTATTCCTTTGTTAGAAAGATCTTATTTAAATGCAATCGTGTGTATGTCGTGAAGTATGTAATAATTTTCAGCGAAGCCTTGAATTCGTAATGGGGCTTTTAAAGCCATTTTGGCATACTCTTGTAAATAATGGGAGGATATATATTAATATATGATACTTTGATTGGTTACCAAAAACCATATAGCCCGGGTTATAAAAATGAACTTAATTATTTTAATTTTTAATTAAGCATCGTGAACGTAATACCCTGCTCCATTTCCTGGAAAGCATTGTTGAAAATGGTCACATATTTCAAGTACACTTTGGAACATATTTGATTGTAGAAACGACGCCGCTTGTGCATGAGTCTGATCATTTTGAGTACATAAAACTTGGCTATGATATATATAACTGTCAATATACGACTATTTATTTACATTGACTACCTCCGTGGCGCAGTGCGTGTGCTGTTGCATTATAAAGTTGGAGGTCCTGGGTTCGATTCCCGGCTCGAGTCTGGTCACGGCGGCCGTGGCTAATTAGCCACCGACAAAGACGTGTCGCCAAGCGATTTAGCGTTCCGGCAAGATGTCGCGTAAAACCAATTCGGAGCGTGGGTTTACCATACAGGTTAGCCCGCTAACATCCTAGACAGCTTCATCACTTACCATCATGTGAGATAGCCGTCAAGGGCTAACTTGTAGTGTATAAAAAAAGAGTTATAAAATTAATGTTATTGGATAAAACTGCTAAGAAAAAGTATAAAGAATTTTTCATGGCACCGATTCTCTCCTTATTTCGGACGTGCTCACTGATTGAAATAAGCACAACGCAAATTGGCTATATATAGTCTGTGATTCATGTGAATAGATAATGCGCTGCCAATTGAAAGCTGTTTTTACTGACAACGGAGCGAGACGGCAATTTTCTCTAAAAATACTGAACTAAACGGAGTCGGTATCATTCTTCATATATGTATAGAACGTCATGCTATAAACCTACTTATAACTCTTGGCCGACAAGGATACCCGGACTGCGAATTTAGAAATAATACAATGACAAAAACTACAAAAAATTACAAGTTAGCGAAAGTTACAAAAATATATAATTAACTAAAGTTTTATAATTAAAAAAATATAGAAAATTGAAACACAATGTGAAATGGTAAGAACCCAATACAGCACCTTCGCTATATATAGTCTGTGATTTATGTGAATAGGTAATGCGCTTCCAATTGAATGCAATTTTTTACTTACAATGGAGCGAGACGGCAATTTTCTCTAAAAATACTGAACTAAACGGAGTTGGATCCATTCATCATATATGTAGTAGGTAATGCTAAAAACCTACTTATAACTCTTGGTCCACAAGGATACCTGGACAGAGTTTAGTAATAGTAAAATGACAAAAACTAGAAATATTTACAAAAACATATAATTTACTAAAGTTTTATAATAAAAAAAATGTGTGCGTGTACTAGTGTACACACGTAAGAAGTGAAACTTCTTTATGGCCTTATTTTTCGAAAAATGATCTACATGCAACTTTCTAGAAATTGGTTAAATAAAGTTAAATTAGATAAAGTTTAAACAAAAGGATTTTATTATCATAGACATGAATACAAATAATACAATTATTTCACTTTACCTTTTTGCTACTAAGATTATTACAGCATTTCATTAATTGTAATAGAATTATTACTATCATTGTCATCGTCATTGTATATTTTTGTAATTAATGGCTTATGGTAACTGAAATATGAAATATATAGTTAGAAACAGTCAAATATAAAAGGAAATGATGCTAAAATGCACATAGATTGGCAATACCGCGCGAAATTCCTAACGCGTCCAATAAATCGACACTACACCCTTAAAATACCTACCTACATATTTAACAAGATAACCAAATGCAATAGCTTAACATATACACACACAAGCATAAACAAACCTATCACAAATTCATAACTATTCTCACACACACACTCTCACACAAACCAACATCCATATAAACGCACGCATATATAACATAACCTAAACCCCATTTATCTCCGAGCTATCGATTCATATTAACTGTCTAACAAAAAGCTTCTTCCTATTCATAATAGCTACACAATCCTGCCACAGCAAAATTTTACAAGATACATTCGTCCCGCGCATTTGGCAACATTGTGAATCAAGTTTCAAAACAAGTACATAAACATTATAATGCAAGCCCTGAAGTCTATTACCCTAATAATATGTAAATCGCGAAAATAATCACGAAAACCTATGCAAAACTTTAAACGCAGTCGTACCATACGTAAATAAATAAGGGTGCAAGAAAAAAAGATGGCGCGTAACGGAAAAATGTGACGCGTAACCGAAAAATGTGATGGTAAATTTTTTTCCAACGCCGATAAAGAAGTTTCACTTCAAAAAGATAGAAAATTGAAACACAATGTGAACCAAATGAAACACCTGCCTAAGATTTTTTGTAATATTCGTAAATTTAGCACCATCACTCAATAACGTTTTATTACACATGAAAAATATGTAAGCACGACTCAGAACAGCTGAGGTAGGGTTCCCGTTAATATAATACGTATTGAGTTTCACTTTATTAGAAAAAAGATTTACTAATTTAAATTAATAAAATGTATATGTATAATTGTGGCATTTTTTTTTTTCTAAATCATATTGATTCATCATCATCATCATCATCATGATCAACCCATTCTCGGCTCACTACTGAGCACGGGTCTCTTCTCAATATGAGAAGGGTTTGGCTATAGTCCACCACGCTGGCCATGTGCGGATTGGCAGACTTCACACGCCTTTGAGAACATTATGGATAACTCTCAGGCGTGCAGGTTTCCTCACGATGTTTTCCTTCACCGTTGAAGTAAGTGATATTTTTATTATTTAAAAACGCACATAACTTCGAAAAGTTAGAGGTGCGTGCCCGGATTCGAACCACCGACCTCTGATTAGGAGGCTGACGTCCTAACCACTAGGCTATCACAGCACTAGGCTATCATATTAATTAATTTAATCATATTCATTATGATTAAATTACAAATTATCATTTGTTGAAAAATACAAAAAAAAAATGTTCTTCTTGGAAATCTTTACGTAAAAAATTATGAGGATAACTTATTCACATTAACCTGTATTCCCAAAAAACTCGTGAAAGCAATTTCTCCCGGACATAAAAGATTTCCTGTTTCATTAACAAAGTTAGAGTCATTTTCGACGACAATATTAACTTAGATGCTAGGCTTCAGTCCGCAACTTCGTTCGCGTGGAAATTTTCATGTACGCGGCCCAAAAAAGAAAGCTTTTTGGGAAAAAGTTTGGCTTTTTTTATTTTCAGGCTAAAATGTTTCTCTATCAAAAAATTTATCCAGTATGCAGTTTTATAGTGATTGAAGAAAATTGCATATAACCACGAATTTACGCTGCTTTTATCCTAATAGCGGTTCACCTAATGGGGAATTTAGGAGTCGCATCGCTTCTAGAGACCCAATCTCTTATCCACCATCCGAGTCATCCACCATTCTGTTCCCTGATCACATCAACACAGAGATATTCCGTAGCTCATAGCTTCCCTCTATCGCCAATGAATAATTCTGGGTTACAGTGATTAGTTTGGGATTCGTAAAACATCATCAGCAAGACACACCGTTCTCATATTTGATTATTTACTAAAAGATGCTGTTTTCGATCAGTTCAGCGATTAACTTATTTCTCGAAACTGTACGTATCTTACTGAAGTATCATTTCTCGTGCAGAACTTACCGGTTGGGGTCAAACTTGGAGATAAGCCATACTTGCGTCTAAGGCGTGTTGATTTTAAAGTCCAATTGCTAAGAAGCTTTGTTGACGTCATCGAGCATAGAATTAATATCTTTAAGAGTAATAGAAGTCTACCGACACGCGCTGCGTTAGGGCGTAAAGGGCTTCTGGGAGATTACATCTCGCAGTACCACTCCTCACTGCATTGGATTGGCTTCGTTCAGACTACGAATATACTGTAAACGGTCTGGTAGGATAGTGTTTTCGTCAATCTTCAAACAATACATGCTTTAGTTCCATTACCAAAACCCTTCTTATAACAGAACCCTCATAGCTTTAGTTTTAAATTTACGAATGTAGTTATCACCATTAAATCACTACTATGTAAATTATTTACGCGTCAAAAGTGCCTTTTAAAGGACTATTTGAATAAAGATTATCTGAATTTAAAATTTTAATTTTAACGTTAACGATAAGCAAAGTGCTATAGCTTTTGAACACGGCACATGGTTAAAAAATAGTCTTATTCAGCATGTTGGATATGGTCCAACCTATTACACCGAATATTATCCTCAGCTGATCCACTCGAGCAGTACCAAAGATCTGCTATCGGTTAAGTGACCGTCGTTTCTATGTTATCTCGTATCAAAGACAGGCACTTCTAATTTATACATAATGATATATAGATTTATAAGAAGCTTTAGAAGCTGTGATAGCCTACTGGTTAGGGCGTCAGCCTCCTAATCAGAGGTCGACGGTTCAAATCCGGGCACGCACCTCTAATTTTTCGGAGTTATGTGCGTTTTAAAAATTAAAATATCACTTGCTTCAACGGTGAAGGAAAACATCGTGAGGAAACCTGCACGCCTGAGAGTTCTCCATAATCTTCTCAAAGGCGTGTGAAGTCGCACATGGCCAGCGTGGTGGACTATGGCCAGACCCTTCTCATATTGAGAGGAGACCCGTGCTCTGTAGTGAGCCGGTAATGGGTTCATCGTGTGATATATAGATTTAAAAAACGACGACTAATTTAGCTTCTTCTTCTAAATCATCCTCCTACCACCACCACACAGGACAGCGCTCGCACCTGCGCCAGGGAGGTCGTTAAAACTTCTAAACAAAGGACAGTTGGTACCTAGGCGCCGAGCTCAGCGTCTTTCTTTGATGTTCCATCTAGAAAAACTTTGAAATATCATCAAGAAGTTTCGTCAAATCGTTAAGAGCAGATTTTGAATTAATCTGTAAAAACGTTTGGGCTAGAAAGGTATCAAAAAACGTCGAATATCATCATAATTTCGCTAAATGTCAAAATCGTATTCTTAATGAATCACATTAACCTAGAAACTTTCCATTCTTATCAAATGCTCCATTCGTCCATATTTCATGCCCTCACTAACGTGGCATGCTTACATACGTGTTTTAACAGTTGTTAAATCTGAGGGGAGGGGTTTACTGCACTTAGTCAAGGCGTTGTGCCGTTTATCAATCAATCAAACGTAAACTTTATTCAAACAATCGTTTAAAAGGCACTTTTGATGCATCAATAACTTACGTAATAGAGTGAATGTCGATAACTGCATTCGTAAGCTTAATACTAAAGCTACGAAGGTTACAAACGCATGGTCTGGAAAAAGGAGCCCACAACAAACTTAGCTCGGTAAGTATTCTTTTTATTATCACCTTCTGACAAGTTAAGGTATAAAATTATAAGCGAAAAACAGACTTTAAAAATAAAAATAGATTGATGTTTTTGTCGACCTCCGTAGCGTAGCGAGTAAGCTGTCGCATTTTAAAGTTGGACATTACGGGTTCTATTCCCGGCTGGAGTCTGGTCTGGTGGGAGGCTTTGACTGTAGCCACCCCAACAGCCAGGACGTGTTGCCAAGCGATTTAGCGTTCGTTGCGTAGAAGACAAATAAGAGCATGGGTTTACCATATCATTAAAAGGTTAGCTCTCTACCGCCTTAAACAGCACCATCACTTACCACTCGATGAGTTTGCTGTAAGGGCCTAACTTGTATTGGAATAAAAACTAAAAAATATATATTTTATTCGAGCCAAAGCTCTGTAGGTTCTTTTAGAAACTTGAGGCAGATAATAACGTTACCCCCGGTGGCCTTAAATTTCTTTTCCGATAATCGCTTGCCATTATTATAGGCAGGTAAACGTAGCTTAGGTGTCTATGCAGTTTTAAAGACAAAACCATCTGCCGAAGTTAAAATAACTAGTAAGTTAAGCGAGCTTATATTTTGGCCTTCTTTTATAGTGTTATTTATTCAGGGCAATTTAACTGATATAAAAACTATATCTTTTTATGCTGGTAATAAAAATGGAGTTTTGTTTTATTCGTCTGAATGCGCTAATCGTTAAAGCTCCCAGTTGTGTTTGCAAAATCTTTCTGCATTTGATAGTCCAATTCTTGAGCGAGGCTATCAATATCTGGCTATCAATATTTATATTAATATAAATAATAATACTTGAGGGAAGGAAATATTAACGGGCGGGCTGCACGAAAGTTTGTATGTTTGTTTGTTTGTTTGATTTTTCTCTATTTGTGCAAGTTTATTGTAGGGCTAACATTAGCGCTACATGAGCATTAGCGCTATATTAGAAGCTGCGATAGCGTAGTGGTTAGGGCGTCAGCTTCCTAATCAGAGGTCGGCGATTCGAATCCGGGCACGCACCTCTTACTTTTCGGAGTTAAGTGCGTTTTAAAAAAAATTAAAATATCACTTGCTTCAACGGTGAAGGAAAACATCTTGAGGAAACCTGCACGCCTGAGAATTCTCCATAATGTTCTCAAAGGCGTGTGAAGTCTGCCAATCCGCACATGGCCAGCGCGGTGGACTATGGGCAAACCCTTCTCATATTGAGAGGAGACCCGTGCTCTGTAGTGAACCGGTAAGGGGTTGATTATGATGATGGTCTATATTAATATTCTAATGCATAGATTAGATGCCAGAATGATCTTGCCATTGGCATGTTAGCTTAGGTATAGGTATAACTGGCAATCTAGATATGGGCAGAGGATACTTTTTAGTATCCCAGAAGAGAATGTCCAGGCTGGTTTTATGTACAAGCGAATTCATGGTGGTGATAACAAATTCGTTAACTTAAAACTAAAGGTACGAGGGCTCCAAACGCGCCCAGGTTTAAGAAGCCCAAAAAAACTTAGTTGGTTTTTTCTTGTCTGCCTCTAACATATTTAATAATTAATTATAATTAGCTATGGAATTAGAACAATTCACATCCAATCTTTTTCATCACTTATATAATCCTTTATACCATAAGAGGATTTATAGATAAGCTTACGTTTTATAAAAAAAATGATCTTATTGAGAGACTTCAGTTGGTAATTTTGACGAGTTTTAATTTTGCGCAGCATACTAAACGGCATTAAAGATTTTTTTCTTCTTCTAATGTTCAAAACCGCTTTTTTTCTTGAAGTTAAATTATTTAAGCTTTAGCCTCTTCGACTATAGGAATACTGCGTATTTCCAGATTTAAACAACTACCCACACGTCACTCTAACCCACGAACTATATACTACTAACAAAATTACGTCTCCACTTTTTGTTTCGGCGTGTTTGATTGACAAACTAATACTTAAACCAGCAAAACAATTTTAAAGCATAGCTAAGGGATAAATAAACAATAAACGGCAAGTATAATTTGCTATATTCCGCCGACAACCGGGAGATTTGTATAATATAACACCACACAAAATCTTCCACTAGAACCTCTACGCACGTTTCGACCCGACACCGGATCATCCTCAGGAGATGTTGACTTCACAAGCGATAAAAGTAAAGTGACGTAAAGTTGACTTGGTGTTGGGTCGAAACCTGCGTAGAGGTTCTAGTGGAAGATTTTGTGTGGTGTTATATTATACAAATCTCCCGGTTGTCGGCGGAATATAGCAAATTATACTTGCTGTTTATTGTTTATCATGGACTTCCGCAAAGTAACGCCTGCTTCTATTCATTATTTGGATAAATAAAGCAAAACTTTACTTCATATATAGGCAGGTAGGCTACAATCAAACCAAATCTAATTAATAAAGAAAGCACATCAAGCGGCCAAAACTGAAACTGTCTTGGTTTTTTTAGAAAATACCTTTTCCTTATCTGAAGTAGTCTGCCATAGTGTAAATTATTCATGCCAAAAAGAGCAACTGCTGAGTTTCATTCCGGCTTTGCCTTCGTGAATCTGCATTGCTAAACGACGGTAGAATTTGTAACCTTATAGACACTACGAATTCAGAGAATTCACGTGTCTGTAAGGTAAAAAATTCGAGACTATAAATAATATATTGATCACAATAAACATATATGAAAATAACAAAAGCAGACAATTAAAATTTTGAGTCAGTGTGGTAAAATTTTTACCTACTTAGCTATGTTCTTGCCTGATCAGTGACTGTGGCGCTCAATGTTTAGAAGAGACCCAAGTTGATGCCACTGAAAGGCAGCGTGATATATTCTAAGGGATGAGGTTTGAGTCAGCTTTTGAATGAGTCCTAAGTCGAGGTTGGCACACCACAACAATTCAAAGAGTAAACAAACACTGCATCCTAGGAAAAAAAAAACAATCGACTTTGGCTTCCACCGAATTCTATTGTCTTTGATACACAGACTGTGCTTGATAAATACGTCATATTCGTGGGGATATGGGTTTCACGTTTTCACCGTTTCACTATGCGCCACGTATACCTACTTTATGAATCAGATTTATGGTTCATGGATGCATTATTTGCTGTATTACCGTATCATCATGAACAACCCATTACCAGCTCACTACAGAGCACGGATCTCCTCTCAATATGAGAAGGGTTTGGCCATAGTCCACCACGCTGGCCATGTGCGGATTGGCAGACTTCATACGCCTTTCAGAACATTATGGAGAACTCTCAGGCACGCAGGTTTCCTCACGATGTTTTCCTTCACCGTTGAAGCAAGTGATATTTAAATTTTTAGAAAAACGCACATAACTCCGAAAAGTTAGAGGTGCGTGCCCGGATTCGAACCGCCGACCTCTGAATAGGAGGCTGACGCTCTACCCCTAGGCTATCACCGCTTCACCACTAGGCCGTATAGTCTCTTTGCAATACCACTTATCGTCAAGCTTAACGCCCGATGTGAGCAATCAATGAAATCCATGCGTGCATTTTCGGCGTGGAAGAGTAGGAAAAGGACAGCACTACTAAATTCAATCTGTAATCTGAAGATTTTGTAATTTAAGTCTATTTTGGAAGTAAATAAGTGTAAAAGAAACGAAAAGATTTGACAAGCGACGAGTTAATGAGATGATATATCACCATACATTACGCTTAGGTGTACTGCGCCTCTGCTATTGAGTCACAAAATACAGGGGTGTCACAGACTTGAAAATACGAACTATTTTTAGAATATTTTGTAATTTATATAAATCAAGAGCAAACGAGCAGATAGGCAGCCTGCGGACCTACACCCGTGAGGAGGCAAAATAGGAGCACAAGGGAGGCATCGGTGCGTTCTTAGGAGATTTCGGAGCCTCTCACTGTTTCATGGTGATGGTGGCCACCAAGGGGGTTTTAGTGGGTAGAAATCCCACATAACCCGGAATCTTTTCTAGCAAGTCGGGTATCTTAGTAGGAGCCCCCCCCCCCCCCCCGCCCTCTGTTAACAAAAAAATGAGGTAGACAGCTTGATGTTAATTAATTAACGTCGCATATGAACAACTGTAGCAGAAGAGGCCACTAATGTTAGGTTAATTAGGAGAAGCTCCTAATCAGTTTCTACTTGGCTTCATAGTGTAAGTCTTTATCGTTTTGCGGTAGGGTTTATACCTAAGTACTTACAGCGTCCACCATATCTCTGAATATTTGAGCTGAGAATCGAACCCGGGACGTCCAATTGTATTCGCCTACAACGCAAGCGCTGCGTCACAGAGTTGTCATTTTGTATTTTAATCAGCAAAACCTTTCCGATTAGCAATTTTGTGTAATAAGTTTCGACGAAGTCATGGGTCTACAATACGCATAATAGTATTCGAATCAGTTACATTTAAAAAAGCTAAATTACCAAGCCTGACAAGCGGTGATAGACTAGTGGTTAGGATGTCCACCTCTTAATCAGAGGTCGGGGGCTCAAACCCGGGTACGCACCTCTAACGAGTTATGTAAGTTTTTAAGCAATTGAAATATCACTTGATTTAACGGTGAAGGAAAACATCGTGAGGAAACTTGCACGCCCGAGAGTTCTCCATAATGTTCTCAAAGGCGTGTCAATCCGCACATGGCCAGCGTGGTGGACTATGGCCAAACCCTCCTCATATTGAGTGGAGACCCGTGCTCTGTAGTGAGCCGGTCATGATGAAATTACCAGACCAAATGAGCGAGTTCAATGGGGACTTATTTTCAAAAGGATCTGCTTTCTGAATTTTTGATTTATATACGAGAATATAAATGGACTTGAACGGTGATTAATATGATACCTAAAGTTTGTAAGGCCTGCATAAATTCAAAAACGAAAAATTATTTAAATTAATTTATTGATCATTATAAACTTAGGAAAAGTATAATATAATAATAACAACTTGTAAACTAACTTATAAACTCACTTTAATAACTTGCAAACGCACTTTCACGGTGAGTATGGTTAGTATGGTGAGTATCATAATATACAATGCGATGATTTGATAGTGAATTTTGACGACCTCCGTGGCGCAGAGCGTGCGCTGTCGCATTATAAAGTTGGAGGTCCTGGGTTCGATTCCCGGCTCCAGTCTGGGCTGGTGGGAGGCTGCGGCCGTGACTAGTTACCACCCTACCGACAAAGGCGTGTCACCAAGCGATTTAGCGTTCCGGCACGATGTCGTGTAGAAACCAATTAGGAGTATGGGTTTTCAATACCCCTAACAGGTTAACCCGCTACCATCTTAGACTGCATCATCATTACCATCAGGTGAGATTGCCGTCGAGGGCTAACTTGTAGTGGATAAAAAAAATACGTCACAAACCAAAAGCAAATCTAAACTCCCCATTGGTGGGTTTAGATAATATATTCAATGTTCGCGAATAAATGATAAGGGTGAACCCTGAATAATGGAAGTAATATTGTCGGAGGCATGATATTTATTGTACACGTATTGTTTTGGGGAACGTGCCGCTTTCTGCGGCGGCGGTAAAAGGTAGCTTTTCTTCTTCGTGATTAGGAATTATTACGCGCTGTCGGATTCACGTACAAGGCGGCTTTTAACAACATATACGAGTGTTGTGGCCGTCCTAAATGTCAAAAAGCCCACTCTACTGAGAAAGACATACCGCTAGATGCCGACCAGGAGGTTGGCAAAGGATGTTCAGTCGGCAACGCATCGGTGGGTCTGATGCTGCAGATGTAGATAAACTATAATCAGGTTGTTCGTTTGCCCGCGATGTAGTATTAAATAGTAGGCTATTTCACTATTAAATAAAGAAACTTCCTGATTCTTTCAGTGTAAAAGTTATACGCTGCATTATTGATAGGCTCTAACATACCTAAATACGAGTATTATGGCCGTCCAAAATGTCAATAAGACCACCCTACTGACAAAGACATACCGCTAAGCGATTTAGATGCCGAGTAGAAACCGACTAGGAGAATGCCAAGGATGTTCAGTCGTCAACGCGTCAGTGGTTCCTATGGTGCTGCAGATGTACTCACTTAACGTCAGGTGAGCCGTCTGTTCGTTTGCCCGCGATGTAGTAAAAAGACGTGTGGTACTCGGGGACTGCCGCGGTAAAGCTATCTATTGCATATCATTTTTTATCAACTTAACTATTAATATTTCAAAAACAACAATGAAAATAAAAAGTAATAATATTGAGATAAAAAGAATTAAGAAATTAATAATAATCGTATAACGTACCCCAGGCTCGGACCTTCTGCACAAAAAGCATATGTGATAACCGCTGTTCTACGGCAACCTCTAATGACCGTAGAGGAATAACTATAAACATCTAGTGGAGGGTGTTAGGTTATTTTTGTTACGGAATTTCTGGATTCGGTCTCCACGATCGCTGTGCAATAGCTTAAAAAGTAGGTTATTTCACTATTAAATAAAGAAACTTCCTGAGTCTTTCACTGTAAACGTTATACGCTGTATTATTGATAGGCTTTAACATACTTAAATTGTAAGTTTCATCAACATCTATAATGATATTTCAGCATAAAATAGTGTGACCTTTTGATCACAATCAAGCTCTACTTCATTAGAAGAGCATTTTCCTGTCTAAAAATCATATCCCGTGTCACTTGGAAAATATGCAAAAACACGTCAATCGTTGCTTTATTGATAGAAGAAAACTTTACTTTTATTTTTCCTTTCTCTCGTGGGAACCGAACTCAATCTCTCAATGGGAACAAAACAAAAAGTGAGCTTAGTCAGGGCTGTATGTTGGGTGAGCCATTATTTCAACACCAGATTCCTCGATAATCGCCTTTGTTCTAATGGAACCATTTGAAGAGCCGTTATCGTGATGCTATTTGATTCCCTGAAACCCGTTTGACCTCCTTTGCCGTAAACCTGGTAATACCTCACCAATAATATTCCACCACTGACGTCAACAAATGTCCATAAAACAAGCCACCATTTTTTACCAAAATCGGTCTTTGCAGTTAAAAAATCGTTGAAAAGTAATTTAGTTATCCTTGAATGCAATATATGCTATAAGTTATAGATAATAGACCTTTGATAATCACGTTGCTTTATTAACTTAACAACAATTGCCCAATCCTCGTTCAAAGCCGTCCACGACCCCTGTGAAGCAGAGCGTGCGCTGTCGCATTATAAAGGAGGTCCTGGGTTCGATTTCCGGCTCGAGTATGGTCTGGTGGGAGACTTCGGCCGTGGTTACCACCCTACCGACAAAGACGTGTCGCCAAGCGATTTAGCGTTCCGGCATGATGTCGCGTAGAAACCAATTAGGAGCGTGGGTTTACCATACCCCTAATAGTTTAGCCCGCTATCATCTTAGACTGCATCATCACTTAGTATCAGGAGAGATTGCCATCAAGGCCTAACTTGCAGTGTATAATTTGCTATAAAAACATCACATGTTCACGCAGGTTCTTTTTTGACCTTGTTTTATGAGGACATAAATCTGTTATGTCTATAAGTGCATCATTATCATGAATTTAATGCGCTCATATGTCATAACACAATCACAGGTTACAGGGACAGCGTCACAATGCAATAACAGGCTAATCATGCGCATGTGAACATGAAGCCCCGGCATTGCAACACTTTAGACCCATTTTATTTTACTCTACGAAATCGTATGCAAAGAGATCTAGCGATCGATAAATTGTTAAAAAAAAACAATGAATTAAATTGCATAAACCCGTTACCACCAACCACCGGACCACTTCAGAGGAATAAAAATGGTGTGTATTTTCATTCCTCTGCACTAGTACTCGTATACTGTAGCATGGTAAAGTTCATATGTATATATCTCAAATTCAGATTCAAATAATCTTTATTCAAATAGTCCTTTAAAAGCCACTTTTGACGCGTCAATAATTTACATAGTAGTGATTTGATGGTGATAACAACATTCGTAAACTTCAAATTAATATACGAGTATATACCTAGGTCGGGGAAAAAGACTATTCGCTTGTAGTACCAGCGTAAAAACTTGTAATAAAATCTCTTTGGCTGTACTATTTGGATTTAGCTGGTATTGTATACATCAAAAAGTTTACTTTTAAATAAAGCAACAAAGTCGTAAAATATTATTTGAAGCGTTTTTTTTTTCTGTCGAAATGAGTAAACTTAAGGATAAAAATGTCTACATTTAAATAAAGAAACAAAGTAGGAAAATATGCTTTGAAGCATTTTTTTTCTGTCGAAATGAGTAAACTGAAGGATAAAAAAGTTTACATTTAAATAAAGAAACAAAGTCGTAAAATATTGTTTGAAGCATTTTTTTTCTGTCGAAATGAGTAAACTTAACGAAGTAATTCAATATATTTTAAAATTTTATTACAAAAAAGAAAACGTAGAACGTGCGAAAAAGGTTAACTAGCAATAAGATAATGCTGAGCGCTGAGCAGAACAATTGATTCGGATCTCTTTTAACCACCAACTGAACCAACCAGATGAGATAAAGCAAAAAGCCGAGAGAAAGTTGTTAGAATTGGTCTCATAATGAAAGCCTTAACCGAAACCGCTAGCCTCGTAGGCTTTAGCTACTCGCAAGAATTAAGAGAGTTTGGCTGGGAAGTGTTAACGCATTCGCCATACAGCCCGACCTTGCAAATTCATGTTTCCATCCGTCCGTAAGCACAGATCTACAACATGATAAAAATACATGTAATGAAAGCCTTTTATTACGAAACCGCTAGCATCGTAGGCTTTAGCCACTCGCAAGATTTAAGAGAGTTTGGCTGGGAAGTGTTAACGCATTCGCCATACAGCCCGACCTTGCAAATCCATGTTTCCACCTGTCCGTAGGCACATATCTACAACATGATAAAAAGACATGTAATTAAGTGAAAATAAACTTTGAAAAAAAGTGTCTTTCAACCCTGCTAAGTTTGTTGTATTCTTATTCTTAGACCTGAGCCTCCAAGCTTTAGTTTTAAGTTGGCTAGTTTGGTTATCACCATCACCTCACTTATTAAAACAATGAAAAATATATTTGAACGCTTCATAATACGTTTGTAAAAATAAAGCTATTTTTGAATTTTGTATTGAGATTTCATATTCAAGTAAACTTTACCTAAACATATTACTTATGTATACTTCATTTGCTATAACTATGTTTCATCACTAAGTACAACAGATTTACTTGAGAGTGTGTATCATAGTAAACAAACAAGGGACCCCTTGCATTTAACTAGTATTTGGTCAATTGATTATTCATTATAAAGTAACATATGTGCGAAATAGTAAAGCAGAAAGAACGGATGAAGAATTCCAACAGAACCACGAAAATGTATGTGGGACATGGCACAATTCTCAAACGCAAATTTTGAATAACTAATTCATAGAAATAGCTATATATCGACACTGATACGGTGAAAAGGGGTTTACATTTTAATATCACAGCGTACATTCCGAGCAAATTATGTAGTTTACATTGAGTTACGGAATATCAGTACTGTTTTTTTTGGGTTATACCATTAGAGCTTTACCTTGTTTTTAAGAAGGTTTTAGATATAAATAAAGTGGTTACGAAAACATGCGTATGTGCCTTCGGCATACCAAGCTTCAGAAACAGAGGTAAAGTGTTATAATATCTTAATCGACCTATTTTCTTCCACAATACCGGAGCTTCGCTGGCCACAGTGTAAACACATAGATAATAAAAAAATTCTAAATTACGCAAAATATATTGTTAATTTAAATTCAACATGTCATTTAGATATTTTGTTGAAGCTGAATTTAATTCCATCTTAATTTTAAGTATGTCGAGTACATGCCGTTGTTAAAAATTCTGTAAATGAGGTGTCCCTTCGGAGCTAGCGTATGCATTGTTTGTCGTCATATTGCTACAAAGTTGCTTAAGTAAATTATACGAGCACTGCTTGAATTTTCAAATGAAAACATCAAATTACTTAAATATCTCCGGGTGGTGTGATAGTGAGAAATGAAATATTAAGCTATTGATGATCAACCCATTACCGACTCACTACAGAGCACGGGTCTGCTCTCAATATGAGAAGGGTTTGGCCATAGTCCACCACGCTGGCCATGTGCGGATTGGCAGACTTCACACGCCTTTGAGAACATTATGGAGAACTCTCAGGCGTGCAGGTTTTCTCACGATGTTTTCCTTCACCGTTGAACGGTGGCAGGCAGGCAAGGCAAGGCAGGCCAGCAGGTTATATATATATTTTTTTAAAACGCACATAACTCCGAAAAGTTAGAGGTGCGTGCCCGGGTTCGAACCGCAGACCTCCGATTAGGATCCTGACGCCCTAACTATCACCGCTTCGCTATTAATCTATTAAGCTATTAAGGGTTCCAAACGCATTCTAGCGAAATACATTTCACGTATAGTGTATCAAGTGTAGTCAGTCAACTTGCTGGTATTTTTAGACTGCGGCGTGACACAGTAGGTTCCTAAGTAGGGCAGAGTGAACTGAAAGCGAAAGGGATGGAGGGAAACATCAAAAAGAAATTATTCGAGTGACAAGTTACAACCGTTAGGTTTCGTGGCTTTGATGTAATTCGATATTTTTATTCTTACACCAGTTTCAGAGTTCGGCTATGATTTTCATCGATATCTATTAGGGTTGTCGCAAAAACAAATCTTTTAAGCAGAAGAATATTCATCAAAATAAACATAATATCTTAACCAAAATATATAATATACCAGCTTAAATTAGTTAATTGAATATCCAATTTCACTAGTAATACGAATTCAGCTCAAAAGTACGTCTTTTTTTTTTATACACTACAAGTTAGCCCTTGACGGCTATCTCACCTGGTGGTAAGTGATGACGCAGTCTAGGATGGTAGCGGGCTAACCTGTTAGGAGTATAGTAATCCCACGCTCCTTATTGGTTTCTACGCGACATCGTGCCGGAACGCTAAAATCGCTTGGCGACACGTCTTTGTCGGTAGGGTGGTAACTAGCCACGGCCGAAGCCTCCCACCAGACCAGACTCGAGCCGGGAATCGAACCCAGGACCTCCGACTTTATAATGCGACAGCGCACGCACTGCGCCATGGAGGTCGTCAGAATGTTTGTTTATAACTTTTATAAACCATAAAACAATTTACGATATAATTAGACAAGAAGATGAATTGCCGATATGGGTTTCTTTTTCACAAAAATTTAAAGATTGAGAATTTCCCACAGGTTTCAATATAATGTTATGTTTAATTAAGAATGTTTGCAGGTAATTTGTAAATATGGTGTATAACAGATAGACTTCAATGGAGAATCAAACGACTATTGTTTTTTGCTAGATTTTTTAGAGGAGTGACATCTCGCTCAATCGGATGTTGACTAAACTTTGTGTAATTAGGATTAACGATAGTTGGTTCGATGGAATCATTACGCAATTTTGATAGTTAAGTATTATAAACGATTGATGATCAAAATATTTTAACATATTAATTGCAATAGCATAAAATTTTGTAAAATCACTACATAAGAGCATAGAAACTATTACTTTGAAACTTTGACGGATGCGTGGCGCGTGCGTGCGTGCGCTTGACTGGAGTTACTCGATTCGATAGCGAGAATAAAGTTGCATATTGCTATTTCATGTGTATCTCTTAAGAGACGTAGCTTTATTTATTTGAATTTAATTTGTAGAGGGGAATAAATAGTAAAAATTAAAGTAAAGTTTAAAGTTAATTTAAGTTTGAATTTGCTTAGTATCAACAATTTGCAGTATTTTTAAGGCACATAGAAACAGGTTGTGTGGCTGTAAAGGGGGGGAGGGGGAGAGGGGAATAAATAGTAAAAATTATAGTAAAGTTTAAAGTTAATTTAAGTTTGAATTTGCTTAGTATCAACAATTTGCAGTATTTTTAAGGCACATAGAAAAAGGTTGTGTGGCTGTAAAGGGGGGGAGGGGGAGAGGGGAATAAATAGTAAAAATTAAAGTAAAGTTTAAAGTTAATTTAAGTTTGAATTTGCTTAGTATCAACAATTTGCAGTATTTTTAAGGCACATAGAAACAGGTTGTGTGGCTGTAAAGGGGGGGAGGGGGAGAGGGGAATAAATAGTAAAAATTAAAGTAAAGTTTAAAGTTAATTTAAGTTTGAATTTGCTTAGTATCAACAATTTGCAGTATTTTTAAGGCACATAGAAACAGGTTGTGTGGCTGTAAAGGGGGGGAGGGGGAGAGGGGAATAAATAGTAAAAATTAAAGTAAAGTTTAAAGTTAATTTAAGTTTGAATTTGCTTAGTATCAACAATTTGCAGTATTTTTAAGGCACATAGAAACAGGTTGTGTGGCTGTAAAGGGGGGGAGGGGGAGAGGGGAATAAATAGTAAAAATTAAAGTAAAGTTTAAAGTTAATTTAAGTTTGAATTTGCTTAGTATCAACAATTTGCAGTATTTTTAAGGCACATAGAAACAGGTTGTGTGGCTGTAAAGGGGGGGAGGGGGAGAGGGGAATAAATAGTAAAAATTAAAGTAAAGTTTAAAGTTAATTTAAGGTTGAATTTGCTTAGTATCAACAATTTGCAGTATTTTTAAGGCAAATAGAAACAGGTTGTGTGGCTGTAAAGGGGGGGAGGGGGAGAGGGGAATAAATAGTAAAAATTAAAGTAAAGTTTAAAGTTAATTTAAGTTTGAATTTGCTTAGCATCAACAATTTGCAGTATTTTTAAGGCACATAGAAACAGGTTGTGTGGCGGACGAGTGCACGAGCGTTTCCGTGACCCTGCCATAAGGTGACGCTAAGGAGCATCGCTGGGTTTTAGTTGGTATTCTGGTCGCCAGGGAGTCCTACATACCCCACTGGAAGCGGCCCAGGTCATCTGTGCCGTTTCCGGAGGGGATGCGTATGAGCATTTCCCAGTGTTCTGGGTTAGCATAGAAACAAAAATAGAAGGCTGTTAAGGTCGCCTTAGTCACCTATATAGTCACAAGTGGTTTGCGAAGTCATGATAACGAATTAACGTGCGACTCTGGACTAAACCGTCTTAAAAAATCCTGTCTTTTTTAAGACGGTTTAGTCCAGAGTCGCACGTTTTAATGGATTGTGTAAAAATTGAAAAGCTTGCTAGCTTTTAAATAGTTTAAAGCAACAATGTGAGATGGCGATAAAAATAAAACCCAGCTTAGTACAGAGTAAAGCAAGCCTTCAACAATGTAGGCTGCTTTTTAAACTTTTAAGCCCACGTTCGTTTTCATCCCACGTCACGTGGCTTTAGTTTTAAGTTTATGAGGTTCTCTTTTATCACTATCAACTCGCAAAAATGTTATAAATTGCATTTCATAGGATGAAACCAAGAATTTCTATGGTTTGTTATTTGCGTTGCGGTCGAGTGCACAAGTGTACCCGTGACCCAGCCACCAGGCGACGCGAAGGAACATCGCTGGGTTTTAGTGGGTTTTCTGATCGCCAGTCTTGCCGCCAGGGAGTCCCACATACCGCGTCGGAAGCGGCGCAGTCTTGCCTGCATCGCTTCCGGAGGGGATGCGTAAACGCATTTCCCAGAGGGAAAAAAAAAAAATATTTTGTTATTTGCACAAATCCATTATTATGGAGGAAAATACATAAACATATCTACACAAGTGAATTGGGATGGGAATGTGGGAGAAGCTGAACAAAAGTTGGAGGTCCTGGGTTCGATTCCCGGCTCGAGTCTGGTCTTGTGGGAGGCTTCGGCCGTGGCTAGTTACCACCCTACTGACAAAGACGTGTCGCCAAGCGATTTAGCGTTCCGGCACGATGTCGCGTAGAAACCGAAAGGAGTATGGGTTTACCATACCCCTAACAGGTTAGCCCGCTACCATCTTAGACTGTATCATCACTTACCATCAGGTGAGATTGCTGTCAAGGGCTAACTTGTAGTGGATCAAAAAAAAAAACATCTTCCTATACCTATGCTGTGGCTCTTAACTTGGTGATTGTTTGTTTAATTATCGGCTACGGTAAACCAAAACAAAAGAAATGCGGCACTACGATTACACGAACATGGATCCAGATTTAAAACACCCTTTTTCAGCGTCGGCGGCTAAGACGCAATTTCGATTACGCGCAAACCTCAAAAACAAAATCCAACAACAAAATTTTATCAACCCACGGCTGGGTCATCATCTCTTATCTAACCGCGGAATTCTCCTCTTGACTTTTCCCGGCAATCGAAGATCGAATCGAATCGATGTCAATAAATTATTGACGCGTCAAAAGTGCCTTTTTAAGGACTATTAGAATAAAGATTATTTTGAATTTGAATTTTTGAAGCTAGCACAGTCAAATACGCTGACTTAGAGACGAGATTAGGCATTTATAAAACAGAATGAGCAGAAATGTTGGAGTTTTCTATTCATATTCTGCGATCTTTCGTGTACACAACACACGCTCTGATTTCGTAACGCCACACTGTCATAAATTGTCTTAAAATAATCAGCGTGGAGCCATATTTCATACTACAACAGTTTGCTGAGAACTTGAAAGTAATGTTTGGATATTAGTATACAATAAGTTTTAAATATGAGTAATTTCTTAATTTTATTTTCATAGTTATAAGTGAACTTGCGTTGCGATAATAACAGTCCAAACTGTGATAGCCTAGTGGTCAGGACGTCCCCCTCCTAATCAGAGGTCGGGGTTTCGAACCCGGGCATACACCTCTAATTTTTAGTGCGTTTTTAAGCAATTAAAGTATCACTTGCTTTAACGGTGAAGGAAAACATCGTTAGGAAACCTGCATGCCTGAGAGTACGTAATGTTCTCAAAGGCGTGTGAAGTCTGCCAATCCGCATATGGCCAACGTGGTGGACTATGGCCAAACCCTTCTCATATCGAGAGGAGACCCGTGTTCTGTAGTGAGCCGGCAATGGGTTGGTCATGATGAATAACAGTCCTACGTCCGAGATTCGGGCCTGCGCCAAAATTCTAACAAATCCTATTTTAGTATAAAGGATTAAGTTAACAATAAACAAGCTTGGCTCGCTCATAAATAGTTTTAAGCAACAATGTCAGATGGCGATATCAAAAAGAATACCCTGAAAAGTTTGTTGCGGGCTTCTTCTTTGACCAGTTTGCTTGGTACCCTCATAGTTTACAAAGTTCAGTTTTATCTCGCATCAACTCGCAACAATATGAAAAATCGTTTGCTCATCAAAAATTTGCTTTTATTTTCTGAATAATGTTTTCGTTTGATTGATTGATTGATGGCGGTTCGAATCCAGGCACGCACCTCTAACTTTTCAGAGTTATGTGCGTTTAAAAAAAAATTAAAATATTACTTGCTTCAACGGTGACGGAAAACATCGTGAGGAAACCTACACCCCTGAGAGTTCTCCATAATTTTCTTGAAGGTGTGTGAAGTCTGCCAATCCGCACATGGCTAGCGTGGTGGACTATGGCTAATCCCTTCTCATATTGAGAGAAGACCCGTGCTCTGTAATGAACCGAAAATGGGTTGATCATGGCGATGATAATGATGATAATTGATAACTCTGAGCTGAAATAGAGACTTTCTCGGCATGGATACCCAATGGGTAACTTTCAATCATTGTCCCGGAAATCGAACCCCCTTTTACCCCGTGATTCACAATCGAATGTTTTTCGACTAACTACTGGGCCTTGGTGATTTGAAACGCCTTTATACTCAATACAATAGAGGACATACGAACGTCTATTAAATCAGTGTAATTTTAATATTAATGAAACTTTTGTTTCATAATTAAATGTATATAAGTCATATTTAGAATCTTGTGGACGAAAAGTTAAACCGAATCAATTAGCAAAAAGTATTTTTCATGTTGGCCCATCATAGAAACTTATGAAGCATTAATTAATTATTGCATTTTTGTGCGGTCATGGTGAAAACTAAACATTGGATAACTTAAAAACTAAAGCTACATGATCAACCCATTACCGGCTCACTACAGAGCACGGGTCTCCTCTCAATATGAGAAGGGTTTGGCCATAGTCCACCACGCTGGCCATGTGCGGATTGGCAGACTTCACACGTCTTTGAGAACATTATGTAGAACTCTCAGGCGTGCAGGTTTCCTCACGATGTTTTCCTTCACCGTTGAAGCAAGTGATATTTTAATTGCTTAAAAACGCACATAACTCCGAAAAGTTAGAGGTGCGTGCCCGGATTCGAACCGCCGACCTCTGATTAGGAGGCTGACGCCCTAACCACAAGGCTATCACAGCTTCTAAAACTAAAGCTACGAGGGTACCAAACGCGTCCAGACCCGAAGACGCCTGCAACAAACTTAGCCGGGTATGAATAAGTTAGTCTATGATTTATATGCCATAAGCGATGGTAGCAAACCCTCCACCAAGTTCCGAGTTAAAAAATTGGTGTCGTTCACCGCCGTGCCTCGGAGAGCACGTTAAGCCGTCCCTTCCGGTTATTATCACTAACATAATGTGATAAATAATCGTTAACGCCCAATAATTCTCATTGCAACAGCTTAAAGGGTGTTCGTGCCAAGGTCCAGTTTAAAGACCAACATATCTTGGGCCTTGGCCAACATTGGCACTATTTGGGTTTAATTAATTACTTATGTATAAGATATGGCCTCCCTTTCGGGATGACTAAGTTCGATTCTGTTTCTTCCTGTAATAACTCAAATTTATTAGCGTAATATGTTTATTTTTACATTTTATTTATGACAAAAGGTGTAGCGAATAAAGTGAGGTCTGTGTTAATGGAAAGCGTCTATCGAACCGTCTTATACAGCATGCTGTTTTTTGGTGTGGCGAACTTTTATAATTTTAAATGTTCGCCGTAACTAATAAATTGAGTTCCGTCAGTAATTCCGTTTATTTTTAGCTATGAACAGACACAGCTTTCCACATTTTTTCTGCATGTAAAATGTAGCCATATATAGCTATTAAGTGTGCCTTTTATATTAAATCTGAGGCTAGAATTTATTATAATGATACCTAACTCGTTGTTCCGCGAACCGCTCTTAGCTAGTAATATATGTTAATTCATAGCTATTAGCTTCTCACACTTATGGCTATAATCTACACCCATTCGCGTAATCACTTAACTTTGAATTCAATCCAGTGGGGATATTGTGCGCCATTTACGTCGCCAATGTCGCGTGAAATTAGAGGTCCATGTTTACTCTATTTTTGTACTTAGGTAAATAGTAGGCGTATGCTTTTAGTCCCTACACTAAGGCATGTTTACACGTGTAAGGATGTAGAATCCTTAATAAATTCAGAGTCAACAAAAACAATGTAAGTATCAATAACTGCAAAGTTTATATAAAACGTAAGCTTATAGAAAAGTTATATTATAGGATTATGTAAATGATTAAAGGCTTATATATAAAAGCTGGTCTAACTTGGTTTCTTTTAAAAATATTGGAGAGACAATGTGAGATGGTGATAACAAAAATAATAGGCAGGTTATATCGTCATGGGCTTTTATGAGACCAGACCAGAACAGACCAGTGCGTTTAAAATGTAGAATTAGTTTTATGTTCACGAATTAAGTTAATGCCCTATTATAACTATAGCGTAAAGTATTGTATGATCGTATGAAAAAAGCCGTAAAAAGACCAATTTAAATTAAGGTCACCCAAACCGCTGAACAGCTGATTGTATCCTGGAGTGAATTCCCACACACCTGTGTAAGATACGTGCTACTTATCCCGGAAAATGAAAGAGTTTCCGGGGGACTTGATTGAACTTTCATAGTCAATAATAAGTTAATTAAATATCATTACGTAGATGAGAGCTATTTTATGATCCAAGTATAAGGAACTTATTTCATAAGAAGATTTATCGGAGTTCCCTTTTATTATTCTACTAAACTTGCTCAGTTAGCGATATATATAAAAAAGTTTCATAAGGAAATCACAGTTTGAGAAGAATCATCGAGGTATGACCATACGTGCTTGCAGGCGATTCTGTGTGTTTTTTAAAAATCATACAAAACTAATATCAGAAGTGGGATAAAAGAATATTCCGGTACTCGTTTTAGATTGCCCATTCAAAAGCGAGTTAGGTACGGTTTTAGCATTTATCACTGCAAAACATTCATTCATTCATTCAGTCTAGCGTCACAAAAATCTTTTTTTATTTATGACCCGAACCAGAACAAAAATACTTTGAAATTTTTATTCTTATCCACTACAAATTAGCCCTTGACGGCAATCTCACCTGCCACCACATCAATAAGTGATGATGCAGTCTAAGATGGTAGTGGGTTTACTTCTTAAAGGTTTGGTAGACCCATACTCCTTTCTACGCGACATCGTGCTGATCGCCAAATCGCTTGGCGCCTTTGTCGGTAGGGTGATAACTAGTCATGGCCGAAGCCTCCCACCAAACCAGACTCGAGCCGGGAATCGAACCCAGGACATCTAAAAATAAGAAGCGACAGCACGCTCGCTGCGCCACTGAGGGCTTAATAACCAATATTTTGTTACTAAGTAATTAATTTCAATTACCTACAACATATATGTAATAATAATATAAAAGAATGTGAACCTAAAATTAAAACCTTAAAAAATATAGTCATCATCATCATTATGAACAACCCATTATCGACTCACTACAGAGCACGGGTCTCCTCTCAATATGAGAAGGGTTTAGCCAAAGTCCACCACGCTGGCCATGTGCGGATTGGCAGACTTCACACGCCTTTGAGAACCTTATGGAGAACTCTCAGGCCTGCAGGTTTCCTCACGATGTTTTCCTTCACCGTTGAAGCAAGTGATATTTTAATTTTTTTTAAACGCACATAACTCCGAAAAGTTACAAGTGCGTGCCCGGATTCGAACCGCCGACCTCTGATTAGTCTGACGCCCTAACCACTGGGCTATCGTTCCCCCTTTAAATAGCTAGATTAATTGTTGGCCCGAGGTAGCTGGCAGCTCTCCGGTCCCCTGTGATGTCGACTAACCTTTTTGCTGTTTCTTTAAAAAAGCCTTAGAGCGCTAGGACCCCACGGACCAAGGGTAAATTAGCAAATTGTATTTTGTTCGTAAGGTGTAGATCCTGTCAATATAGTTAAATAGATAAACCAGCATTCTATGGTGTAGATCCATCTTTATATAAAGTCTAACTGACCGCAGACACGATTCAGGCGCTACCCGCGCTGGTGCCCTCATGACGTCATTCGCATTAGGTATGTTCTTAATCATAATAAGGCACATCAGTTTTCTCTTACAACTTTTGATCTATAATCAAAAGTGACATTTTTTTTAAATACACTAGGTAACTATGCAATATGACAGCCTGGTTACGCTGTGGCAACCAATAGGGTAATACAGCTAATAGACAGTATTTTGCCTATTTAATTTTTTTGGAACGAAGTTCCTTATCGCGCGTTGTGAAAGGGGGCTAGACGGAAAAAATTCTTATGAAAAGTTGTCACGACACTTTTTGTTATTGTAAGCTGTGCGGCGTCGTATGTCTCTCTCTCTCTTATAGAAAGCAAGCCAGATATTTTCATTTTTATTTCGCATTGAACAGTGTGGTGTCGCGACGATTATTTTTGTTGAGTGTATACAGGTTTTTTGTAAATAATAAATAATAAAAAATAATAATAATAATGAATCCTGACAGTGTTTCTGCACAAGTTCCGGATATTGCTGATGGAGTACAAAATTGAGCCTACTGATTACGTTTATATAACATTATATTTGTTAATAATAAAAAAAAGTTATTATAACTTAAATAAAATAAAATTTTATTACAATTCCTTCACTAATTAATCGAAAGGAACTTCATTCCGGATGGAACACACCTCTCAAGTTTTTTTTTTATTGTTTTCTTTATCTTAATGTAGAAAAATGTAATGTGACACAAAAGTCACAGGTCGAAGCTGTCCACTAAACCGCTCATTAGGTCTCGAAAAAATTAACCAACAAAATAGAGAAAGTATCTCTATTAGTCGCGAATGCTGGCACGCCCGTCGCCTATCATCACTTTTTTCATATTTCTAGTTTCTGCATTCACGTGTTTTATTTTCATATCAGTGCGAATTATAAATGTGCTTATAAATTGTATAAATGAATATTTTGTTTTATATTTTACTATTCCTAAATATTAGTGAAAATCTAAAGGCTATGTGTTATGGTGAAAGATGGTGCAGGCCAACGTGGACTGCGCTCACTTAAAAGAGATCTATTGTTTTAAAGTATCCAATGCTATCATCCTAGCGTACACACAGTCCTCTGCCCTTCTCACCCTGTCTTCCAGCCTTGTTAAGACCTGAAGGTCATCTTACACTGCGCTTGCTACTCTCACTCCACTCTAGAACACGTCTAGCCCTACGACTATAGATCTTACAACAAACATGACCCGTTTACTGCCACTTCATCTAGCTGATCCATTGAGTCATGTCAGTGAAATTGGATCTTTTATTAAAATACTTAAGGTTGCTGAAAAACATGAAATCCGTAAGGGCCTTCCTGATCGATTCGCTGTGTATTCGAAACGAGAAAATGAAACCTACCGTTCCAAATTTAATGGTCTTGCATTAGTATTGCAAGATGATCTACCAACACCATGGTTCAAGCTGGTACTTGGCAGTATAATTCCATTCTTGGCTGGAGTGCTCCAGCCATAACCGAACTTGCAGATTGGTAAAGGCTGTAAGTAAAGGCAGCGTGGAGATTTTTAGCTCTCTTTCTCTCTCTCCCGTGTTGGTTGAAGAGATTCATCAACAATTAAACGTCATTGGAATTAGCCTAAGGACAATTTTCACACATCATGATCAACCATTTTCGGCTCACTACAGAGCACGGGTCTCCTCTCAATATGATAAGTGTTTGGCCATAGTCCACCACGCTGGCCATGTGCGGATTGGCAGACTTCACACGCCTTTGAGAACATTATGGAGAACTCTCCGGCGTGTAGGGTTCCTCACGATGTTTTCTTTCACCGCTGAAGCAAGTGATATTTTAATAGCTTAAAAACGCACATAACTCAGAAAAGTTATAGGTGCGTGCCCAGGTTCGAACCCTCGACCTCTGATTAGGAGGCTGACGTCTTAACCACTGGGCGATCACAGCTTCATTTTCATACATTTACCTCGAACTCGAAATAAGTAGCTGTATTAAATTAGATATTTAAATGAAACATTAGAATTTATAAGCAATTTTCTTGATTAAAACTTCCACGGGCATCCATTTAGCACGTTACAGCTTGTAGACAGTTTATTTACGTTGCCTACATAATTTAAATATACTGCTAAAGCTGACGATCCAACAACGGTGCGCCTAGCTTTACGTCACAACAATATGCCTGTATACCTATCTAATATAATTAGATTTATTGAATAGTTTAATAAAAAGAATTAAGTCTTTTTTTTTACACCACATGTTAGCCCTTGACAGCATCTCACTTGGTGGTAAGTGATGATGCGGTCTAAGATGGTAACGGGCTAACCTGTTAGGGGTATAGTAAACCCATACTCCTAATTGGTTTCTACACGACATCGTGCCGAAACGCTAAATCGCTTGGCGACACGTCTTTGTCATGGAATACAACATTGGATTCCTATTAAATAAATAAATAATCTTACAACTGTTTTGCTCATCGGGAATCGATGTAAAGATCTTTTGATTTATTATCAGCTAACTAGCTTTTAGAGTGACGAAGGAGTTAATTTAATTAATATAATGGTACCAATTTCGATATGCCTACAAAATTATGTTAACTAAGCTAAACTAAACGTGTCTAAAAAAATACAAGCTACCAATTTCATTGACTTTGTGTACAACAGAATCTGCAACAATATTTACTTCATTAAGATGAATGTTAACTGTCATGTTATTTTCATAACATTAAGTACCGGACGGCTTTCGCTTAAAAATATCTGTTATATTTTTAGTTTAGTATACACAAATAGCGGAAGCGGTGATAGCCGTCAGCCTCCTAATCAGAGGTTGGCGGTTCGAATCCGGGCACGCACCTCTAATTTTTTCGGAGTTATGTGCGTTTTAAAAATTGAAATATCACTTGCTTCAACGGTGAAGGAAAACATCGTGAGGAAACCTGAGAGTTCTCCATATTGTTATCAAAGGCGTGTGAAGTCTGCCAATCCGCACATGGCCAGCGTGGTAGACTATGGCCAAACCCTTCTCATATTGAGAGGAGACCCGTGCTCTGTAGTGAGCCATTAGCGGTTGATCATGATGATGATGATACACAAATATATAATTTTTTTTTTCTCAACTTAAGTGTCTTTTGGAAATTCCAGTCTTTGTTAGTATAAGGAATCTTCATTTAGAATTCTCCAGCCAGAATTCTGCAGTTGCTCTTTTTAAGCCTAAACTTTAAATTATAATAAGTAATCTTGGGTGCAATATTATAAAGTCACCGGTATATGAGTTTTACACACATTTTGCGCCGAAAAAATGGGAAACGGTGCCCGTATTTCACCGGTGCCAGCTTTTTAACCCTGATTTAAAGGAAATAAATGGCCTGGCTTCCGCAGCCCCTTACGATGAATGATCATTATTAATCCAGATTTGCGTTTGACTGGTATTTTTGTGTGATGGCGAAGAGCTAATAATGGCGTCGAAGGTGTCGTGCGTGAGAATGATATTTGCGTTGCTGAGTGGTGGATAAATATCTGCTTTCCTTTGCTTGCATTCTTCCATTTACAATTTAATATACTAAATTTGACACTCACCGTCCATGCAGTGCGCTTGAATGCTACGAAGTTTTCTATTCTCGTATTAATATATAGATAAATCAAAATCGTTTTTTTTATTTTTCTACCACATGCGTATGCGCGTAGTTTTTCAATCGCAACTAGGAAAATTTTAACTAAAAAAACGAGCTTTTAAAAAAAAATATTTTTTTTTTTATAGATATAAACAGACTTACGAGAAAGCAGGTCACATGATGTATAGTGATCATCGCCACCTATGAGCATATCTCATACCACCCACCACCAATTTGTTTTCACCCCTCCTCCGAATAGCCCTATACTCTGGGGGAAAACAGTAGGTTCCATATACTTCTTCTTATTCGTTCACTCTTGGCAGAGTGGTCGTGGTTATGATTTGGCCTTCACAGCAGCTCTTACGATCTCCCTCCAGCGATTTCTGTTCGTAGCATCACGTTCCATATAGACTTAGAGAAAATTTTCATTTTACGCGCCACCACAAACGGTCCTCCGCCTGCCCCATCCACCCACTACCAGCGATAACTCTTTTAAGTTACCTCGGGCGGACACAAAGGTTTTAAATTTTAAATTTAGTTACAGGTAAAACTGTAACATCCCGAAATTTCAGCCGCGTTTTCTTTGCCATTTTTTGCGTTTGCTTTGAAAATATTCCGAAAAATCGTACCAAAGGGAAGCTCGATTTTGAGCGTACTATTTGTTGTCAAATAAAACACCTATAGCTACTCTGACTTCTCGCATCAGATGTTATGTTATCTGACAGACATTTCCCCGTAGACCGAACTGACCGAACCACGTAACCGATTGGTATAATGTAACTGCCATACTGCCCTAACAGTTTAGCCCAATGGCATCTGACACTGCATCATCTGCACCACCAAATATTGTAGCCAAGGACTTGTAGCGTAATAAAAAATATATATTGCAAGAGTTCTGAATAGGTTACAAATACAGAACATGCTTTCGCATGTATACCGTTTAATTTTGTGTGGGTGGACCCTTATTGAAACATAAAATTGCTTTTGCTTTATCCAACTCATATGAATACAAACGCCAAATACAAATTCAATATCCGTAGTTTACGACTGAAGAAAAACTATTTATAGCCAGCGTTGTGCTAAACGTTAAGATTTTTTATGTTGCGTGGTTAAATTAACAAACACTGACTTTATTTATATAATGTTTGGAAAACGTTATTTGTTTAAATATTGAGTGTGACTAATTTCGGAGCGGCTACCACTATTTGTCTGTACGCACTTGAAATGCATTTAGATCGGTCGAGGAAAAAGTTTCTTCGTTTTTCATTATTTTTTTTTTCATTTTTTTTGCCTATTTTCTTCGTTAACTTCTTGGCATCTAGTACCTAGATAATGACATGATCAAAATGCTGTAGAAATTTCGGGAGTTTCAAAAAAACGCGTCAAATGGTTTTGGCAGTGTTCTTTTGACGGTGACACCGTCTAAAGAGTTCTAAGGACACACGTGGATATCTGGGGATGTAAGGTCAGGTTTATATAAATTCTCTTAATTTATGCTGAGTGGTTAAAGATGTGTGTAGGAGTAGCGTTGTCGAGATGAAACACCAGACTTTTTCGACTGATTAATTCCGGCCGCCTTCTCTCAAGTTTTTGCTTTAATCTAATCAGTTGAGATCCAAATGGATGGTTCTGCCCGGCGGTAAAAGCTCGTAATGAACGATGCCCTTCTAATCCCACCACACACAAAGCATCACCGCTCTTTCTTACTAAAAAAATCGCAAATAAGTACAAGAAACTCGTGTCGCACCCAAATATCGAGCTTAATTCTGTTTTTTTTTAATGGGTGTATCTGGTCAATTCCTTGTTCATCAACTATGTTGTGACCACTGAGCCATCGTCTTGTTCTTCTTTTTTTAAATGCCGCCATTTTTAACGGTTACGTACGTACCTGCCGACATTGACAGCAAAATCCCGGATTGACAAGGCTTAGGTAAATCTTAACCTATTTACTTACAGGTTTGACAGGCGTTTGGTCCATTAACGTTACAATTTTTTAAACTACCTTGTCTAATGTATGTGTCTTAATTTTAATCAAAAAATTAAATGTCTCGTTTGGTGTCTTCATTGGATTCACTCTTTTAGAGATAAATAAAAATAAGTTAAAAATAGCTAGAAATAACATTTTACTAAATTTTTCTTTTTTTTTATAAATGTAAACTTATTAATGTATTTTAACAGCTAGTAAAAACAACTTACAAATAATAAAAACCAGCCAGATGCAAATAGTAAAGTCAAAGGGATTTTCTTTGACAAGTTAATATTATACTATGCGACAATACTTTTTCTCCGTCCTAATATATATATGAGTAAATTTGAATAAATACAGTTTTGGCTTTTATTGGACTGTGACAATGAGTACAGATAAAATATTTATTCAACCAAGTTCTTAACTTTTTGTATTTACCCTCAGTACGAGGCCCACAGTTCGCGAAACCGAATAGTTGTCATCTCAAAACAACAAAGAAATCTATTGTTCGAAAAATTGTATAGATCGTTCAGATTTTTTTTATCGGACAACTGTACAAATGACGATTAGATTGCTGTGAAACTATTTTACTGACAATCTTTATCATCATCAGCATTTTACACCGCATTTGGTCACATTCGTTCTCCGAAGCGATGTTCCGAAGAAAACCAGAGTCGAAAATCACATTTATCTTACTACTTATAAAGGCGTAAGTAAGTAAGTTTGGTAGAGTGGATGTGGGTTACTCCAACGAATCTGGATAAGCTACAGATACACGACCACGAAGATTTGAACCCAGGACCTCGCGACCCTTAGTTTAATATACTAACCACTAAACGAGCAAGATGGATGCTCTGGAGATGTGGTGCTGGAAGCGAATGCTAGGTGTCACATGGACCGAATTTCGCACCAACGTCTCTATCCTCCAAGAACTCGGCATTAAACAACGACTCTCGTCGTTAGTAACGAGTCGCATTTTAAACTTTTTTGGTCACGTCTCCCGGCGTGAGAGTGACTCCATCGAGCGTCTTGTCGTGCAGGGTAAAGTGGAGGGCACCAGAGGGCGAGGAAGGGCACCCATGCGATGGACCGATCAGATAAAGTCTGCTGTGGGTGGCCCTTTGCACGAGTGCACCAGACTTTCGGCCAGCAGAGGGAAGTGGTGAATGCTTGAGTAACATCTGGCCTCAAAGACATTGATTCGTGATGACCATGACCGCTCTGCAAAGAGTGTAACGACGAAGAAGAAGAAGAAAAAACGAGCAGGACAGTTGTAATGAATATATATTCATTCATATCGTATGGTAATTCAAACCATAGATAGCTCAGAAGAGTTAGTTTTTTACATTTTGTATACATAAGTGACCAAAGCCAAATTACCTGACGTTGTACGGAGTTTTTAAATTATTGTTTGTTGGCCATTGTCCACATCACAAATTGTATACTCAGCATAACCCTATTGTTTTAAACATATCATCAGCCTATTAACGCCCCTCTTTTGAGCACAATACTCCTTTATCACGCAGGGTTTAATTGTATAGACTCAACACAGTGCTTCAACGCCACCCACCCACCAATTAGGTGGGTGTTTATTAGTAGCAATTACTCAGGCACCGGGTTGGACATCGTCAATTTCCTAATTTCGCATGGTAAATGCTGATCCCTAGACCCACATGATCAACCCATTGCCGGCTCACTACAGAACAAGGGTCTCCTCTCAATATGAGAAGGGTTTGGCCATAGTCTACCACGCTGGCCATGTGCAGATTGGCAGACTTCACACGCCTTTAATAACATTATGGAGAACTCTCAGGTATGCAGGTCCCCTCACGATGTTATCCTTCACCGTTGAAGCAAGTGTTATTTTAATTGCTTAAAAACGCACATAACTCGAAAAGTCGAAAGTAGAGGTGCATGCCTGGGATCGAACCTCCGACCTCTGATTAAGCGGTGGACGTGTAACTATGAAACGCTACGTAACTCGTACTAAGGGTAAAGATGAACTTTCGGTACGTGTTTATAGCACTCCAATCTTCACTGCTTATAGTGGGAAGTAGTCCTTAACATCGGCCCCCCCGAGCACATTATTTTCTTATCTAAAGAGGGGTGGGGTCGCATTAGGCACAATAAACTTTTATCCTCATTCTATCGAGATGGTATCAAGAAGTCTGATCGGGCGATGAATTTTAGATTTTTTTCAAACAAATTGATACTATATGCTCTAAGTTACTAAAACTCCTTTTGCTCGTAAAGCTGGGTATGTTATGAGTTTTATAATTTATTAACTTTTTTATAGCTGTTTCACTCATTTACTCGCTCGAATTACACGATTCCGGTTTTATTCAGTGAAGCGAGCTATTGAGTCTCCCTTTACTTCCCGAAAATTTGTTTTTAAATTGTACCGTAATTTGAATATGAATAGGCAAGAATATAATGACACTGGAAAAATCTCAGTTGCTGCGTGAAAGTACGAATGAACAGAGAGCACATTTTCGAATATTTTATAGAAACCAACTCAACCTAACCTTTAAGGGCTTTATGAATAGTTAAATCTTCCATCATTTGGAAACGCAGATTTAACTGAGAAACGTCTGGTGAAACCACACCAGTTTTTAAGTTCAACTTTAATAAAAACAAAAAAAAATGCAAACACGACATCAAGTTTTAATGGAATACGTGAAGACATTTTTTACCAATCCAATATCATCATCATCATGATCAACCCATTACCGGCTCACTACAGAGCACGGGTCTCCTCTCAATATGAGAAGGGTTTGGCCATAGTCCACCACGCTGGGCATGTGCGGATTGGCAGACTTCACACGCCTTTGAGAACATTACGGAGAACTCTCAGGCGTGCAGGTTTCCTCACGATGTTTTCCTTCGTTGAAGCAAGTGATATTTTAATTGTTTAAAAACGCACATAACTCCGAAAAGTTAGAGGTGCGTGCCCGGATTCGACCCGCCGACCAGCCTAACCACTAGGCACAGCTTCAATCCAATATAACTTGGAATAAAAGAAAGAAGAAGAGGCAGGGATTCGAAGTAACCAGCCCGGGTGATACTGAGACTATTTCCGGCAAAATCACTCCGTTGTCGAACGCATAATATCAAAAGTTCCGGCTTACACTTCCGTCATCCTTGCTTTGTGGGGAACCACCTGTTGTGACATACTTTTCTGTAACGTTATTATTGCAACATTACAGTAGTTGATAACATGCAAGTAAAATTCTGCATCTCTTTGGAATGTTTTCACATGGCCGAGAAGTTCGATATCTTTTTTTTAAACACTACAAGTTAGACCTTGACGGCTATCTCGGTAAGTGATGATGCAGTCTAGGATGGTAGCGGGCTAACCTGTTAGGAATACGGTAAACCCACGCTCCTAATTGGTTTCTACGCAACATCGTGCCGGAACGCCAAATCGCTTAGCGACACGTCTTTATCGGTAGGGTGGTAATTAGCAAGAGCCGAAGCCTCCCACCAGACCAGACTCGAGCTAGGAGTTAAACCCAGGACCTCAATGTTATAATGTGACAGCGCACGCCCTGCGCCTCGGAAGTCGACAAAAAATTTGCCAATTTCCAGTTTGAAATTAGTATTTATAACAGATTTATATACTATGCAATTAATGAATTTCATAATTACAAAGTTTCTTGGAGCAGCCGGCTCCATCTCTCACAGGATGGAATATTGAATTATAAAATAATGATATTGGAAGAGAGCAAGTTTTTCGGTTGAATCTTCCTTCCGAAGCGGTCGGGTCAATACAATATTCATACATATAAGCCTTAAGCAAAAAAATGTACGTTATTATGTAATGTTTAATTTTTAATTTGTTTACGTAATTTACGTAAACAAATTAAAAATTAAAAATTAAAATTTATTTTTAATTTGTTATTTATGACATATTATTTATTTCTGTATTTTTTTATTATTTTTTATATATTGTATGTATTATATTATATATTCATATTTGTACACCCTAAGCCTGCTGCCTGCTATGCTAGGACTATCTCTACGTGATCAAATCAGAAATAAGGAGATCCGTAGAAGAACCAGAGTTACCGACAAAGCTCAGCGAATTGCGAAGTTGAAGTGGCAATGGGCGGGGCACATAGCTCGGAGAACCGATGGACGTTGCGGTCCCAAGGTGCTGGAATGGCGACCCCGCACCAGTAAACGTAGCGTTGGTCGACCCCCAACTAGGTGGACAGACGACATCAGACGAGTCGCAGGGAGCCGCTGGAAGCAAGCGGCCCAAGACTGTGAGCATTGGAACTCCCTACAAAAGACCTATATCCAGCAGTGGACGTCAATCGGTTGTTAATGATGATGATGATGATGAAGCCTGCTGTATATGTATTAAATCCTGGTCTATAGGTCGCCCGGCAGAGATCGCTCTTTAGCAATAAGGCCGCCTATTGTACCTTCTATTTTTTGAGTTTTTTCTTTACTGTCTTGTATTTCTTCTGTTTGTGTGGTGTACAATAAAGTGTATTTTCATTTCATTTAAACGTTAAAATAAAATCCCACTATCCACATATTTCTTAGTAAACAGTTATTAACGCTGTTCGCAGCGAGGCGGCAGTGTAATTAGCCTCACTAAACAACAATCTAAGTAACTGCTTCACTATACGGAGCCATTGCAGCGCTATACTTAGGAGCGATGATAGCCTAGTAGCTAGGGCGTCAGCCTCCTAATCAGAGGTCGGCGGTTCGAATCCGGGCACGCGCCTCTAACTTTCGGAGTTATGTGCGTTTTTAAACAATTAAAATATCACTTGCTTCAACGGTGATGGAAAATATCGTGAGGAAAACTGCACGCCTGAGAGTTCTCCATAATGTTCTCAAAGTCGTGTGAAGTCTGCCAATCCGCACATGGTGGCGTAGTGGACTATGGCCAAACCCTTCTCATATTGAGAGTAGACCCGTGCTCTGTAATGCGCCGGTAATGGGTTGATCGTGATGACTGACTGCAACTTGACCGATTTGTAAAACTATATTTATATGGCAACCCTTATCAGAATTTGAAAATAATATGTAGAATTATAAGAAGAAATTCTGAATAAAAAATTACTATAATTTTCAAGTAATAAAACTGCACTTCATTATAGTCAGGTGACAGATTATTTGCAACTGCAGCCTATACAAAGTTATAAACATGACATCTCGTATTACAAAACTGTCAAAGATTTGCAGTTAGAGTAAAACAGTTCGGATTGCATATACGAATCCACAAATAGAAGTCATATTTTCAATATCATAAAGGCCTTAGCAAACCATATGACACAACACCGTGCCGAGCCGATGCAACCCAATTCACTGTCGGCGAGCTCTTTATTGACTAGAAGGTCGATTCGGCATTCAGTAGTAGGGACTAATTACAAACACATACATTTACATTTAGAGCAAAAAAAAATGTGCATAGCAAGTCTGGGAATTTTACCTTTGTCATGTTTCGAATAGCGTTTTTTGTGATTTTTAATATTATAGTATATGGAATGGTTCAAAAAAACAAGATATCTTAATGCCAGAAAGTATAATACAAAAAATTACAAGTATTCCGAAAAGTGTGACCAATATTGCTACCTAACCTAACTGCTTTTTATATGAAGAGTGGACATTCATTCTATAGGGATCAAAACATTCAACTTATTGCCCAATGATATCCGGCAAACGTCTCTGAAACGGTTCAAGCTAGAATAAGAATGTGGCTCTAATATTATTTGTTTTAATCCATAAAATAATTCCTTACCTAAAAAGCGCCCAATATTATATAAAGCCCACATATTACTAAAAATAATTGTGCATTGTGTGTAATATGAAATCATCTACTAATTTATTACTTAATGATAATCACTTCCAATAATTACTTGAATTTGAATGCGGTAAAAACCGATTTGGCGTGGACAAAATTGCGCAGGTCAGAGAGCGTCTCAAAAGTGATTGTACTAGTCAATACTTTGAATCGTTTCATTTTTATCACCTAAAAAACCTTTTAGGTGATACAAATGAAATATGCGTACAGACGTACTTAACATATTTCGACGTCACAATTCAAACTTAATGACTACGAGTTGAACCAGCTCGCTGTGAGTTGGATCCATTTTGCATAACCACGTCCAATTAGAGTCGAGTCGGTGTTGGGTCGGGCCGATGTGCTGAGGCCTCTATCGTGTGATTATAGTCGCGACGATTGTTTCTCAGCAGTGGTGCATGGTCCAGGGTCAGGGTGGGTTGTCAGACTCCCAGTTTGCATTGTGTGGCTCGTGCTCTGATTGCTATCCGTAGGCGCATTAGCATAAGACAATGTTGCTTTTGCTGACACACATTTTTGAGATGCTAATGGAAAGGTGATTTTAATCGTGGCCGCGATCTTCGCTACAAACGACCTAAGTAGGTAAACTCGGAGTATAACCAATGTATCACTGTACAGGGCCCTCTCTGTTATGACTTATGTTGACAAAATTCAGGGTTAGCTTTTATAAGTTGGTAATATAGCGTTTGAATTAAAATCAAAAATTAAGCTCGCTATTGATTTAAATATTGTAGACATTCATACATTAAAGTGTTACTAATTCTACTAATTGGTAGAGGCTCGGTAGCACGAAGGGGGTGAAATTCATATCCCCAGAGAAGGGAGACTTCAGTTTGTGGAGCTGTGGTCGTATTCAGTAACCCTTTCGTGACTGCAACGCCAGGCGTTGAGGAACACCGTGGGACTTGTCTGATTAGTATCCACACAATCAATTAGCCACCACGAAACGCATCTGTGAGGATACCCAGAAGTAAATAAAAAAGTGCGCATTACCTTAGGGTACTTACTGTATGCAAATAAATATACGAAGCTATTGGTAGCTAATGGTGCTCCGTATATAAACTTAATTGACTTATTTAAATATAGTGCTTTACTATTCACATGAAGCGGTATTAGCTTAGTGGTTAGGGCGTCAGCCTCATAATCAGAGGTCTGCGGTTCGAATCCGGGCACTCACCTCTAACTTTTCGGAGTTATGTGCGTTTTTTTTAAACAAATAAAATATGACTTGCTTCAACGGTGAAGGAAAACATTGTGAGGAAACCTGCACGCCTGAGAGTTCTCCATAATGTTCTCAAAGGCGTGTGAAGTCTGCCAATCCACACATGGCCAGCGTTGTGGACTACGGCCAAACCCTTCTCATATTGAGAGGAGACCCGTGCTCTGTAGTGAGATGTTGCGTCCCGTGCTCTGTGATGATGACTGTTCACATTGTCTTCCGTGAAAAGTAACGGTATCAATTTTGGAGCCGACTGGTTAGATAGAAATCTGTACAAACAAATTCGAACGTAAAGCTTATAATATGATGTAATATGGTATATATATTAGTAAAAATAAGCACGCATAAACAGTGGTAGTCTATCTTAGAGTACCGATCATGAATAACGTAAATTAGATCGCAAGCGTGCTTGTCGCTTTCGATATCTACGATAACCTTTTAAGTAATTACATCGAATAATTGCATCTTTCGTACCTTTGTTTTAATATTAAAGGTAAATTCGGGTCCCTTGTGGAAGACACATGATTCATACATTATTCTCTCTATAAGGTGATCTCTAAGTGTAGAAGCGGCATCATAAGAGATAGTATTTCATTCATCCATATAGCTACCTTTTTTGGTAAGTAACCCGTACCGGGTAAAAACAGCCATATCTGGATAAAGCTAGTATAATCTGCCTCAATGAACGATCACATAGCTGTTCGGTTTGCATACGTACAAATAAAACGCATTATCATTTCATTATCTCCCAAACTGATCAGCAGAACATAATAAAAATTATATTTAGGTACGAGGGTCATATTATATTGAAAAACATTGAGCTACGATTCTTGGTTAGCGCAGATGAAATTGTGGGTATCCTCAGCTATAGCATAGGAGCATTAATAAACGGCATTAGTGTAAGAAATATCAGCTCGGAAAAGTTCAAGGTATAGGGAGAAATTAAAATGAGAGCGTAATAGATAAGACTCATGATTAACGGACCACCTATTGGAATGTAATTAAACCATAAAAGGGTAGGAGATTCAAAGAGATGGAAAAGGGTGCAACTAGTTTGGCGGGTAACCAGTTAATCTTCAGATCCGTCAGACCTCGTGAGCCGAAATTTGGCTGGTGTTTGAATTGTGACTTTTACCCAAAACAAGAAGTAAAACATAATAGCTCAACCACAGCATAGCCACATCGAATGTATTAATTAGTCTACTTCACAAATGTACGAGTGACCCACTCCACCATGAATAGGCAACACCGATCCATCTTGCAAATTAGCATTTGCACAGATCATGGTAAATGAATGTGGCGCTGTATGCCCGATCAATTCTGCTATTTTTAATACATGACTACATTCACAGTTCCCCATGACCTTCCATGTTTCTGCATGATGATGAGGGAAAAGAAAACCGGAAGTGGAAGCTTAAAGATTATCATCATGATCAACCCATTGCCGGCTCACTACAGAGCACGGGTCTCCTCTCAATATGAGAAGGGTTTGGCTATAGTCCACTGGCCATATGCAGATTGGCAGACTTCATACACCTTTGCGATCATTATGGAGAACTCTCAGGTATGCAGATTTCCCCACAATGTTTTCCATCGCCGTTGAAGCAAGTGATATTTTATATGCTTAAAAACGCACATAACTCCGAAAAGTTAGAGGCGCGTGCCCGGGATCGAACCCCTTTTTTTTAACGTGGGTAATCCTCATGGATACCACCGCGCCTGGGGAGACGCAGTGGTTATGTCAGACTCTTACCGACTAAACCCCCACGGTGCATCCTTCCCGTCGCCCGGGTGCCGGGTCACGGGTAACGCGACCCGGCACCCGGCGAGGACCCATCTCCTGGGTGTTAGACGTGGGATCGAACCCTTGACATCTGATTAGGAGGCGGACGTCCTAACCACTAGGCTATCACAGTTTAAAAACTCCAATAGCAACATGCAACCATTAAGGCATTTTCAACCGATGTGCTTCTTGTGCTAGACATGAGTATTTTTAGGGACTTCCAAAGTCTATGGCCTTGGGCCATTTGTAGAAAGAGATCGACCGTCGCTGCGTTTACCGGTACTTGGTCTCTCTAAACCCTCGGGACGCCTACTCTCATCGGTTCTCTAAGCTATCCTGTAACTACTACATACATGTAACATGAAACGCTAAATTTTCGTAGCACTGATATTTAATCATGAGCACCGAATCTACAAGTTTCATGCATGTATGAAATAACGCTTAAATTATAGGGATGTTACATTACTAACCGTATTTTATGTGATAGTAAAGTTTTGCTTCGTAGACATATTATATTTTAAAGTCAGTCTCCAGTCTTGACGTAATTCTATGCTGAAAACCACCTGAATGCTTTCCACACACTTTGGCATTTATAATGTTCTGTAAATTGAAACATTTTATACTAATGAATACCTGGTTTTAATATGGTTTTCGATAGCAAACTTTCAAATTTAATTGACTCGGTACTTCCTCATATTCTATAGCTACGTATTATTACGTATTTAGGTGCGTAAGTACCTCAATACCTAAATATCAGAAAGATTATTTATTTATTCATCAGCTTTTGGCAACGTCTGTGGTGTAGCGCTGTCGTTCTTGCATTACAAACTATTATTAAGGACTATTAATAGATATTATACAATCAAGGACTTTGGTACTTTTCCCTTTGCCATAGTAATCCATCATCATTTAACTTTAATGTGAGCACAGCTGTTGATATTGTTGTCACCGCATTTTACGAAAACTGTACTGTTGTTTCACTTAAACTATTGGTCTTTCGAAAAAAATGTGGTACTAATCCCCCCTTTCTGAGTCTTGAGCCTTGCCATATATGTCTGCCTGTAGCTGTGTCATTACTATCGATCGGGGTTTACAAAAGCATAAACACACACACACATACTCAAATCATTCATTCACACACACACACACACACCAACACGTGCTTTGTCTCCGATCCTTCACGGGTAATAATCCTGAAAATTGTGAAAGCATGGACCACTTACCTATATCACACGAATGAACGACCATTTCTTGCACGCCTCACCGCACATTGTTTATGTATACTTGGTGAAAACCTATTAGCTACGGAGCTGATCGCAATTTCCTTATTAGTTAGTTACCCCATCTTGAACCCTACTTATACCATAACTGCGAAATGTTTGGATTTCTTGCCCTTCATCCATTCGCAGCCAAAGATTAGCGGTACTTTTCTGCATACTTATATAATTTACTTATTTACTGACCGGAGATTTAATAATTTACTTGAACTAATACATCTTTAGAACTAGTGGTTGGCCTTAATCGAAGACCTGGCGTTGTAAGGAAATCTTAATATTTTAAGTGAAACGCCGGCAATCTCATCGGTAACCACTTAAATCACCGTTTGAAACGTTATAGTGCAGTTTTTAAATTACTCTATAGAGCGCTATCTTTCAATATATTATAACTCACAAACTAAGAATTATAGATATGAGTGATTTTTTTGGTATGTATTACTGAATTGCATTGTCCAAAACACGCACTTCAATTTCCATTAATATCAATGTGTCAATTCGCTATTTGTGAACAACAAACTGTTAAAACCGTATAATTATATATTTCTGTGTGATAATAACCGATTGCCGTTTAACTATAATAAACTATAGTATATTATTAATATTGCCCAAAAGTTACCAAGCGTTTAAGATATTGGCGTTCTTGAATTGATAACTATTTTGTGGAGGATTACTTCCAAAAGTAGATACTTTGACAGCCATCCATATTAGAAGATATTAAAGATTTTTTTTATCCACTTCACCACAGCCGGATAGGATGGTCGTTAAAATCTTCTTCTGACTTTGTCATAACCGACATATATAGATAGTAAGCGAAAAAGAAAAACATTTATTGGTCTACTACTAACTACTAAATATAAACTTATACACCTAAAAATAACCCATCCATAAGTCGATCAAAAAAAATTTTCACGCCGCTGGTATTCCGCCTACCTTCGGATGATGAATATGCTATCCCTAACAAACAAATTCGATTTTTAGAGTGCACTTTCTAAACTAAGCTTATAAAAGCTTCATTTGAAATGTTCTGCTTCCTTGCATAAAGGCAGGGTCTTGTATGATACCAATTTTGCATCACATACGTAGCCTTTGTGCTATGCATATCTGGCCTATTGCACATTTTGGCGATTTTCTGGTCAGTTTGCGAATAAACCTTTATAGAAGCTGTGATAGCCTAGGACACGCACCTCCATCCGGGAAGTATACAACGGGTCCCCCGGGTGTCCAGTAAAACCTGCGAGAGGGACATGCCGTGATGGTTTTTAGTTCGGGTATACCCCCCTTCGGGGGTGGGAGTCCAACATAACCTCTTTCCCGCCCAAGGGTACGGAGGTAGCTATAAAGCTTTTCCACCACGGCAAAAGAAAAAAAAAAGGGCACGCACCTCTAACTTTTCGGAGTATTGTGCGTTTAAAAAAAACATTAAATATCACTTGCTTCAACGGTGAAGGAAAACATCGTGAGGAAAACTGCACGCCTGAGAGTTCTCCATAATGTTCTCAAAGGCGTGTGAAGTCTGCCAATCCGCACATGGTCAACGTGGTGGACTATGGCCAAACCCTTCCCATATTGAGAGGAGACCCGTGATCTGTAGTGAGCCGGTAATGGGTTGATCATTATGATGATGATATATATATAAATATATTTATATATAATTAAACTCACAGGCAAAGTTACAGAAATATATATTTATATATATGTCTGTAACTTTGCCTGTGAGTTTTATTTTATTTATCGCATCTTGTCTATCGCGTCACTTCTATTATTAATTTATAAACATTGTTATGTTATTAGACAAGTTCCTGATCAGGCTAATAATATTAATTCAGGGCCAGTAAATTATGACCCCTTCGACTTCGCTACACGACTAACTCATCATGTCATGACTGGTACCCACATCAGCCTTTTTTCTTTTTTTTCCCCGTGGTGGAAAAGCTTTATGGCTACCTCCGTCCGTTGGGCAAGACGGAGGTTATGTGGGACTCCCCCCCCCCCCTTATCGTTGAGGTATACCCGAACTAAAAACCACCACAGCATGTCCCACTCGCTGGATTTGCTGAACACCTGGGGTACCCATTGTATTCTTCCCAGACATCCACCAGCCGCCCCAGCTTTAGCAACAGGGCTCCCCCCCCCCACATCAGCCTAACGATTTAGTATAACAATGGCCATAGCCGAGTCTACGATCGCACTAATATTATTAATGAGTTTGTATTTAAGTGTGATTGTGTCTATGTTTGTCACTTTTAAGCTAGATCTACTAAACCAATTCTGTGTGGAGATTGATTACACCCTAGATTAACATGTAAGATATTTTTATACACTACACTACTGCCCTTGAAGGCAATCTCACCTGATGGTAAGTAATGATGCACTAAGATGGTAGTGGGCTAACCTGTTAGGGGTATGGTGAACCCACACCCATAATTGGTTTCTATGCGACATCGTCCTAGAGCGCTAAATCGCTTGGCGACTCGTCTTTGTCGGTAGGGTGGTAACTAACTACGGCCTAAGCTTCCCACCAGAACAGAATCGAGCCGGGAATCGAACCCAGGACCTCCGACTTTTATAATGCAACACACACTGCGCCACGGAGGTCGTCAAAATTGTTCCATCGTTTTATATCAGAGAATGGTTTCCGAGGGATGAAATACTAAGTTTCAAGTCTGTAATATGCAACTATAGCGATAGTCTACAATAGCAAACTAAATTGAGATTAGATTTAATGCTAAGAAAGAAGGTGGAAGCGGGTATAGAAATAAGCAATGGGATAAACTTCAATTAAAAACATCAAGTTAAACATCAGTTTATTCTGCAGGGATGTTTGAAAACGCTTAATCTACGCGGACGAACTACAATATAATTATAATGGCTTGAGAAAACCACGGAAATATTTAGGAACCATCTGGTGACCATGTGTCATAACGAAATTATATATTTTTTATAAAGCGGTACCGATTGTCGATAGTCAAGTTAGCTAGCGAGGTACTTACTTCAGAATCAAGGCATATGCGATTCGTTACTCGTTAAAGCGGTTGTAGATGTTAATGAAATAGTATGTTTGAAATTGTCTTTTGATCAGTGACTCCTAGTTGGTGGCCCTGGTCCGAGATACAGTCTTAACTAGTTTGGAAAACAGGTGCATAATGGCAGTGTAATATTATATAAGACATTTTAAGTTATAAGACTTCTGTTGTAAACGATATGTATGTTTTGCTGGAATAAACTTTTTCTTTTCAAAAAAAAAAAAAAAATGTTTATGAAATTGTTGCCACACAGTCATACGGCGTTAGCGATGACATAACTATGTGGTTGATATTCAATCGACGCGGACGTAACGTATTTATCTACGTTTCTGTACGTACTGTACGTACCCCTAAGGTATGGAGCGCCCTTCCGGTGTCTGATTTTCACGCCACGTATAACTTGAGTACCTTCAAGGCACACAGCCTTCTAAGCAAGCGCTTAAAAAAATCGCTTATGGACTTTGTGACACTTGTGCTGTGCATAAAGGCACTATCTGACTAGGACACCAGTGGTGACGCAATCCGACTTGCGACCAATAGAATGTTTAAAGCTCGATAAGGAATACCTTTTCAGGTAACCGCTTAGTTCTTCTTCTTCTTCTTCTTTGGCCTCGCCTTATCCCGTTACGCGGGGTCGGCTTTTTTTATCATTCGGCGCCACGTCGGTCTTACTTTAGTATCCTCATCATTGCCGAGGCATTTCATGTCCTTTTGGACATTCGTCAACCATGTAGTTGGCGGTCTTCCCCTTCCCCTTTTCCCTGCAGCCATGGAAATGCACTTTTTCACTACGTAATCGTCAGGTCTACGCATTACATGTCCGTACCATCTGAGCCTGGATTCTGTAATTTTTTGAGTTATGGGTGCAACCTTAAAGCTTCCTCTTATATATTTATTGCGTACTTTGTCTTTTAGAGTCACTCCTGCCACCCATCTCAGCATACGCATTTCCGCTTAGTTGCTTAACCAATTTATTTTATTATTTTTTTATTTAATTATAAGGTTCGTTAGCAATTTTCACTAAATGAACTTAAATTATATAAAGTAAAATTACATGTACAATGTATGTAAAATCATTAGAAAGGAAACATTACATATACACGCCTTTTACACAAAATACTCGTACATGCTAAAATTACAATAAGTCATAATATAAGTAAAACATGCAAAAACAGCTTACCATAGTAAATAAAACAGAAAAAAAAAAAACTAATTAAGTGGACCTCTGCAGTTAGTCAAACGAGAAAGAAAGAAAAATTGAGTGGGTGCAGCCTTGATCACCTACTTGGCTTTTTTACTTGTTCTACTGTTCTGCTTCATGAGGATCAATCACGCTTCTCTCGCACTCTACTTGTAAAAGCAGACCTACTTTTCAACTTTAATTATGAATCTGTCGATAGTTGTATACGCTCTTGTGTTTCTCGTTTGGTAGCTCAAATTACCCCTGTAGTGCGACCAGTATTGCCTGGTTCTCTAAGAACAGATTGTAGGCCGGTCTGAAGTTCCTCGAAGCTGTACCTCCTTAACGGGCCGAGCAATTGTGCTTCCCTGATAGTTGTAATTTAGCCAGCTAAGGTAAGTCCCGCCGTCATGGCCAAGGGCCTGGCAGTTAGTCTCGTCTGAGGTGTCTACGCCACAGTCGTGTGGAGGAAGAATATCTTGGCTAGTAGTGGCTTGGTCATCTGTAACGTCGTGATTTATACCCGCGCTGTGTTGCTTTAGTGATAGTCATTTAAGAAGGTATATAGGTATATCTAGGTGTGGGGCTTTATCAAGGAGAGGTTCGCACGACTCGCAATCAGTGCGCGCGATCATGTGGCACACGAATATTGGACATACTTCCTAGTCAGAGCGCCCAAGTATTATGCAGTCTACGATGTTAGCGGGCTAACCTGTTCAGTTATATTGGGCATATTAAGCCCATACACCTAATTGGATTAAAAGCAAATTTAGTGCTCGTCTTGTGATCCACAGCCTGTAGCTTAAAATTATTTAACTGTCAGCTCCCCAGTATACTAATTAGGAATCGATCAACCCCTCACGACACCACGGTTGTTCCGTACCCTGATTAATGAAAATCGGGACCACTACGCTTTGTTTGTACATATGGAACACTTTGAAGGAATTGATTGATTGATGATTTATCAGTAATACGACGTCAGATTTTACAGCTATTGCTAGAACTGGGGCATTGATCGGCTGAGGTAGATAATGGAGTAATGGTAAGAAGCGTCTAAAATGAATGGTAATTTATTGATGAAAAATGTGTCATGTGTCAACAAGCATAACCTCCATTTAGGGTCACAATGATATTAATACCATAACTATAGGTATAAATTGAATTATTTAGATGTAAAGTTAATTTTAAGATTGCATGCTATGGTCATTTCTAGAAAGTCACTATCTCGTGTTTGTTCTTCTGAAATGTTTTTTGTTGTTTTTGTATAGATTGTCACTAGTTTAAATATCCAATAAAAAAAAAACTTGAGAGGTGTCAAGAGACACCCGGATGCAACGAAGTTCCTTTCGATTAATTTCTGAAGGAATTGTAATAAATTTTATTTTATTTAAGTTATAATATTTTTTTTTTTTATTATTAACAAATATAATGTTATATAACTTAATCAGTAGGCTCAATTTTGTACTCCATCAGCAATATCGGTAACTTGTGCAGAAACACTGTCAGGATTCATTATTATTATTATTTTTTATTATTTATTATTTACAAAAAACATGTATACACTCAACAAAAATAATCGTCGCGACACCACACTGTTCAATGCGAAATAGAAATGAAAATATCTTGCTTTCTGTAAGAGAGAGAGAGACAGACAGAGAAACATGCGACGCCGCTTACAATAACAAAAAGTGTCGTGACAACTTTTCGTAAGAATTTTTTCCGTCTAGCCCCCTTTCACAACTCGCGATAAGGAACTTCGTTCCAAAAATAAAAATATAATAAAATAAAAGAACTATGTTCGAAATTGTATTAATGAAAGCGACAATATTTTCTTATTGACTGACTCCATTTAATTTTTGCCGAATTTACGCAATTCAAACGATAGCAGTAAGTTAAGCTAGAAAGAAAAATTGCGACGATTGCAACGCCGCGATGACACAATAGTAAATTGCTCGTTGCATTGACGCATAGTCGGAATGGTTAGTGCTCATGGGTATTTATCCTCAGCGGAATCACTTCATCAATGATAATGAGACAGCTTCTGTATGGTTATTAATGACCACACATTATGGTAACTCGTTTATAGTAATCTGAATGACACTGACACGGAATAGGTAGTAGGTACTTAATCGTGTTAATGAGATATCTACTCTACCGTGCTTCGTACGTCACAAATTGCAGTTCCTCGTTAGCGGCGATGCTGAATGACATATAATAGCTAGTGTGGAGTGCAATAATAGGCCTGGCATCCTATGCCAATATCATAAAGCATGATTGTACTTTATGGCTAACTAATTGACTGGCCGATTTACTGGGCGACTGATCTGTCGCACAGCACAAACCACTAGTCGAATCGAGATCTGAAATTCCCCTAAAGTTACAGAAGGTAATATAGGAGATTGAAGTTTGTATGAGCATTTCATCATGATCAACCCATTACCGGCTCTCTACAGAGCACGGGTCTCCTCTAAATATGAGAAGGGTTTAGCCATAGTCCACCACGCTGGCCATGTGCGGATTGGCAGACTTCACACGCCTTTGAGAACCTTATGGAAAACTTTCAGGCATGCAGATGCCTCACGATGTTTTCCTTCACCGTTGAAGCAAGTGTTATATATATTTTTTTTAAACGCACATAACTCCGAAAAGTTAGAGGTGCGTGCCCGGATTGGAACCGCTGACCTCTGATTAGGAGGCGGACGCCCTAACCACTAGGCTATCACAGCTTCAAGCTTTGAATTATCGAGTATTGAATTTCAAAATGCCATGACTAGGGCATTAACATAAAGCAAAGCTGTAAAATAGCTTGCTTGTTTAATGAAAATATAATGGAGTGCATAGTTGAATACGCTTTTAACCTCGATATGCGTTAGCTAGGTTTCAAAAAACATCTATTAGTTCGGAAGATGTTTCAGCCAACATCTAGAAATGATTTATCAATGAATGATGGAGGTCACCATATTTTTTACAAATGTCATCCATGTCAAAAAGCACGGTGGTCCCCGTGACTGATGTTCTCCTACGGTTCCTCTTAAATTGTTTACTATAATGGAATATAACAAAAACCTTAAGCACAGCAACGCGTGGCTGGGTCTGCTAGTATTATATATAAACGATCCATAAATTCCTGTAATAGTTTTGTTTGAATAAAACTATACATATAATTTTCTTGATTATAATTTTCACAAAACGTGTATTTCAATTCTGTTTGTTACGATAAAAAAAAAGATTTTTGAAAATTAATGGAAATTAAGTGTGAGGTTCTCTCCTGTTTATACAGTAGCAATATATAGCACCTCATCGTGAACAAGTTCAAGTCGTACTTAGCGGGTTTTTAATGCAATAGGCTTTCACTTGAAAACAAGCACAACTTAGCGCGCCCATCGAGATAATGCCTCATCATGATCAACCCATTACCGGCTCACTACAGAGCACGGGTCTCCTCTCAATATGAGAATGGTTTGGCCATAGTCCACCATGCTGGCCATGTGCGGATTGGCAGACTCCACACGCCTTTTAGAACATTATGGACAACTCTCAGGCGTGCAGGTTTCCTCACGATGTTTTCCTTCACCGTTGAAGCAAATGATATTTTAATTTTTAAAATCGCACATAACTCCGAAAAGTTAGAGGTGCGTGCCCGGATTCGAACCGCCGACCTCTGATTAGGAGGCTGACGCCCTAACCACTAGGCTATCACCGCTTCATACCGAGATAATGCCTACTTTACATTAAATTAATAAGCTTAGACCAATAACAGGCTACAGTTAATGATGAAGGTAAATACCGCTTTCGTTGGCACAATGGGCATAGAACGGCTTGGCATAAAACAAAGGCTGCCGTTCCACATCGCCTCCATTACGACGTCAATGTAATAACGTGTCATACCTATGTGACATAATATTACACTCTACTCAATATTCAAGAGCGTTATTGTTGTCAATGTTGAATTAACCTTTTTTAATTAAAAAATCTATATACAGATATGGGTATATGGGTTTCATATCCTTTTTTCTGTGGGTTACGATATTTTCCTACAATAGTGTAAAGGATTATATAAATGATAAAAAAGCATGGGTATGAAATATTGCTCTATTAAGATAGCTCTTAACGTAATTTTAAGTTGCATGTGAGAAAATTTACCTGGCTAAGTTTGTTGTGGGCTACTTCTTAGACCTTAGTTTTAAGTTTACGAATGTAGTTATCACCATCAAATCACTACTATATAAATTATTGACGCATCAAAAGTACCTTTTAAAGGACTATTTGAATAAAGATTATTTGAATTTATAACAACCGACGAAGGAGGTCGAGGGAAAAAGTATATAAACTTTAGTCAGTGCCTGTGTTATGAACTGAGTCGTCGGACCATAAATGTAACCATAGCAACGCTGTGCACCTTATCGACAAAATGTTAAGGTAGGCTTAGTCAACTACCTGAAACCGTCTTATAACGTAGACAATACTACCCTCATTAGAGTTACGTCTAGTAAAGGTCATATCAGCTACCTGCTGGTAATCAAATCATTATGACGTTCCAAATTGAACGGTTGCCAGTAAAATAGAGTGTACAGTAAATTATTGCCCGACGACTCAGTTCGCAATGCATGATTCCATGAATAATGATAATTGACATTATAAAAGAAAAGATCTCAAATAAATATAAAGCGAAAAAAATAAAGCTTGGGTATTAGATTAAGGGACGGTTACAGGAGGCTGTGTTACTTGAGACGGCGCGTATGGTGTGAATGTTCCTCTATAAGAATCTAATTTTCTAAACATTATTAAAAAATCAGTGATGATAGATACAGTAAACAAATAAGAGATACTATAGAAATAATCTTTATTGTCTACAACATTGCTTAACACTAAAAAATATATTACAAACTTAACTCTCCCGCTCTTGCTTGAGGAAAGATCAGAGTTCTCGCAAATTGCTGTCATTGTTTCATAGCAAAAAATACATGAATCATATCATGTATTTTTTTATATCCTACTGACATTTTTATTAACAAGTAGTCCGCAACTTGGTTCGCGTTTTTTGGACCGCCGTGTGCCCGTGATGAAAACTAGCCTGTACCCATCTCCAGAATACATAAAGCCTTTATGCAATATATTGCCGACATCAATTGAGTTCTGAAGCCCTGTTTTAGCAACGAAGCCAATTTCTTTGAATTCCGCGAAGGCTTTACCCAATAGCTTTACTGGGATTATGTTTGAAGGAATAAAGTATATAATTATACTGTATACAGTAAGTATCATCAAGATCAGTATGGTAGGTTGGTAGCAACATAAGTTGACGACCTCTGTGCGTGCGCTATTATATTATAAAGTAGGAGCTCTTAATTCTGGTTTGGTGGGAGGCTTCGGTCGAGGCTTGTTACTGCCCCAGTGGCATAGATATACAAGCAATTAAGCGCTCGTGTATGATGTCGAGTAGAAACAGTCATCATCATCATCATCATCATTAACAACCGATTGACGTCCACTGCTGGACATAGGTCTTTTGTAGGGAGTTCCAATGCTCACGGTCTTGGGTCGCTTGCTTCCAGCGACTCGTCTGATGTCGTCTGTCTACCTAGTTGGGGGTCGACCAAAGCTACGTTTACCGGTGCGGGGTCGCCATGCTATGTGGTTCTCCGAGCTATGTGCCCCGCCCATTGCTACTTCAACTTCGCAATTCGCTGAGCTATGTCGGTAACTCTGGTTCTTCTACGGATCGCCTCATTTCTGATTTGATCACGTAGAGATACTCCCAGCATAGCTCTCTCCATCGCCCGTTGAGTGACTCTGAGCCTTCTTATGAGGCCCATAGAAACAGTATCAGAAAGTAAGTTCAGCTGACAATGCGTCCATGGCTTCGCTTGTGCTACACTTGCTCAGAGGTGCCTAATAGAAGGTAATCACTTAACATCAGGTGGCACCCATCCACTGTTTTGACCGCGCTGTAAATATAAAAAAGTAACAATATTATAATATAAGCATGGATGTAATAGTTTAGATTTTTTCGTGTTTGTTACTCCTTCACTCCTAAACCAATTTTGGGTGATATTTTATATCCTGAAGCAGAGTCTTATTTTACTCTATTATATAATCCGAAAGTTTTTGATACTATTATAATTGAAAAATTTGATAAAACGGTGTAAATAAATTTCACTTAGTTAAAAGGCTATGAATTCTGAAGGTACTTCGAATGAATTAACAAAAATGTTCCATTCCCAGATGAGAGAGAGATCCCAGAAAAACAAACGATGAAAACATAACGTTCACCGATACTTTCGAGATTATTTTTTCTTATTAATCCCACATTTTTATTTCTCTCTTGAAAAATCTGAAGTCCATCCATGTAAACGAGGTCGCGGGCAGAATATAAGGCGGCTGGTAATGAAATAATAAACAAACTTTAGTGGTGCGACTTAGTACGTCTAATCGAGACTTCTGATACCAAGTAATTTTTGTTATTGTAAGCTTGTAGAAAAGTTATATTACAGTGTAAATGATTTTTTAAACGATAAACAAGCTTTTTGTAAAAGATAAACGGTGATAGCCCAGTGGTTAGGGCGTCAGCCTCCTAATCAGAGGTCGGCGGTTCGAATCCGGGCACGCACCTCTAACTTTTCACAGTTATGTGCGTTTTTAAACGATTAAAATATCACTTGCTTCAACGGTAAAGGAAAACATCGTGAGGAAACCTGCACGCCTGAGATTTCTCCATAATGTTCTCAAAGGCATGTTAAGTCTGCCAATCCGCACATATTTTGAATGTACAATAGAAAAATGGCACACGTAAATAGCTTAGCTTCATTCGTATAGCTCTCCATTGTCCGGCTAAAGCGGTGATTGGTTCTCGGCATGGCCGAACACGGTAGTTGTCACTTAGCCGTAGCTACAAGCGTTTGTTATTCGATTTCGAACATAGACAACGCCATGCCATAGATGTGAATGTAAAATAAATAATTTATTTTGCATGCAATTCCTTCATCATGATCAACCCATTACCGGCTCACTACTGAGCACGGGTTTCCTCTCAATATGAGAAGGGTTTGGCCATAGTCCGCCACGCTGGCCATGTGCGGATTGGCAGACTTCATACGCCTTCGAGAACATTATGAAGAACTCTCAGGCGTGCAGGTTTCCTCACGATGTTTTACTTCACCGTTGAAGCAAGTGATATTTTAATGGTTTAAAATCGCAAATAACTCTGATAAGTTAGAGGTGCGTGCGTTGCGTGCCCGGATTCGAACCGCCGACCTCTGATTAAGAGGCTGACGCCCTAACCACTAGGTTATCACAGCTGTAAATCCTTAATGGGAATCAAATACTTTAAATTTCTGTTTGATTGCGGGTAGTATAAAATTGTCACTCGAGTTTTTAAAAAAATATTACAGACAATTTATTATTGCTATTTATGGCAACTTTTTATACACTACAAGTTAGCCCTCGACGGCTATCTCACCTGGTGGCAAGTGATGATGCAGTCTAGGATGGTAGCGGGCTAACTTGTTAGGGGTATTGTAAACCCACACTCCTAATTGGTTTTTACGCGACATCTAATGCTAAATCGTCTGGCAACGTGTCTGTGTCGGTTGGGTGGTAACTAGCCACGGCAGAAGCCTCTGATCAGACCAGAATCGAGCCGGGAATCGAACCCAGGAACTCCAACTTTATAATGTGACCGCGCATGCACTAAACCACGGAGGTTATCCCACTTAAATATAAGAGTTAAATTATACTCTAAATGTAGAATATTTTATACGTAGTAATAACTAGCTGGCTCAGTAGTTATTGCGTAGATGCATATAATATATTTTTTCTCAAATTGCTGTACATATAAACATAAAACTCTTACGTACCCGTGATAAGTTGTCTCGGTATCATTTGTATTGGTTTCCTTGCCAATTCCACACTATTTGAGTGCACAGGAGGTTATTATTGCTAATGTTCGATGGCTTTAATCAGTTAAAACACGCGAGATCTTTTGTCACACACCGCCATTCCGGCATGACATACCGACATGTAAGACTAATTTGTGCTTAGATAGTAGTTTTAAGCGCCGCCCACTTGATTGGGGTCTGCGTAGATCCCTTCTTTGAGCGGTATTCTTACTCCATAGTTTTTTGAGATCGCTCAGTATGGACTCCACAGTCTTAGAGGTGGGAAATCCCGGTTTCAAATCCCGGCAGAGGTAATTTGCGAATTTATAATTTCTTTATTTTCTCCGGTTTGGCAAACCAAACCATTTCACCAAGATCAAGTGTTCCGTTACAATTTTTTTTTGTATATACATAGCGAGCAAACGAGCAGGCGGGTCACCTGATGGTAAGTGATTAACGCCCATGAACATTTGCAGCACCAGAGGAACCGCCAATGCGTTGCTGGCCCTAATACGATACGATGCCGAATTTATGGTTGTGCGTTCTATATAGGGTAGATACAGCTCAGTTGCCTACGCAAGCAGAAAACTTAGGCAGTTGACGGAGTTGAAACAACTAGGCTTGTTTATTTGGCGTATATTTCCACAGTATAACTTGATTGAAACATAAATTTATATCAAGAGGTACCCTTCATGAAAGTCTGAAAGTCATGAAATGAATGAAGTAAGTCTCAAGGTGTTGGAATGGCGACCTCGCATCGAAACTAGGTGGACAGACGAGATCAAATGAGTTGCAGGAAGCGGCTGGAAACAAACGGGCCAAGACTGTGAACTTATGACCCTAAGACCTACATCCAGCAGTGGACGTCCATAGGTGGAAATTATCAAACGGATTTAAGCAATTGAACTAGAAACGGAGATTAAAGTTGTGGTATCTGCTTACTTTACGGGTATTACGCTAACGCGTATTGATTAATAATTAAGTAATTCTTAGTCTTAGGTATACCAACAGTGGTGCAGCACGTGCGCTGTTGCATTTTAAAGTTGGAGGTCCTGGGTTCAAGTCTGGTCTGGTGGGAGGCCTCGGCCGTTGCTAGTTACCGACAAAGACGTGTCGTGACTTTGAATTCTGAATTTTAATTTGATTAAATCTCATTGTAAACCGCTTCACTAGGTAAGATTGCCGTCAAAGACTGCAAAATAATAACAAAAAATACTGTTTAGGTGTCAATCACTATTATTTTAGCTGTGATGGCCAACACGTCAACGCTAGGTAGAATCGCGTTATCTAAAGTGCAGCGGCATTCACATTAGCACCGAGCAAACTTTGATAAAAATGACATTTGATTATAGCCGGCCAGATACAGTGGTGGATTGCTCGCGGAAATTATAAATATATTAATTAATCGCCATGTGCTTCAGCCACCTTTACTATGAGTCAAGGTGGTGCTTTATATACAGTTAAGTCGCTATTGATCGTAGAGAATACCTGCTAAAATATTAACAAATTTTCAAACAACATTTGACGACCTCCGTGGCGCAGCGCGCGTGCTGTTGCATTATAAAATTGGAGGTCCTGGGTTCGATTCCCGGCTCGAGTCTGGTCTGGTGGGAGGTTGCGGCCGTGGCTAGTTACCACCCTACCGACAAAGGCGTGTCGCCAAGCGATTTTGCGTTCCGGCACGATGTCGTGCAGAAACCAATTAGGAGTATGGCTTTACCATACCCCTAACAGGTTAGCCCGCTACCATCTTAGACTGCATCATCACTAACCATCAGGTGAGATTGCCGTCAAGGGCTAACTTGTAGTGGATAAAAAAAAAACAATGAAGCGAACAAGTTACAGTTAGATTAAACAAGTAAGACTATACAAAATGTGGCTTAATCGATATATTATAACATATAACCAAAAACATTTATATGCAAGGTAATTAGATAAAAGGGTAATCGCATAGGCTTTATCTACAGTATATATAATATAAATATCACAAATACCTAAATTATTATTTTTATTTAAAAAACAAAAAATAGGTAACATGAAAGCAAAAGGCGACCTTATCACTAAAAGCGATCTCTTCCAGGTCACCTTTTCGAAAGAAACCGACGGATATATAAAGGCGGGAAATCCCAATACTTATACATATATATGTATTAATAATAACATACTATTAAAAATAATATAAATTAATAATTTCTAATCTGCTTATAGCTGTTGCAGCTGATAGCATGATGGAACATACAAAACAAAAATAAAAAATAATAATTTCTATAATATATACAAACTAATATAAAAATATGAGAATTGATTATGATTTCAAGTGAAGCGGTGATAGCCTAGTGGTTAGGGCGTCAGCCTCCTATTTAGAGGTAGGCGGTTTGAATCCGGGCACGCACCTCTAACTTTTCGGAGTTATGTGCGTTTTAAAAAAAAATAAAATATCACTTGCTTCAACGGTGGAGGAAAACATCGTGAGGAAACCTGCACGCCTGGGAGTTCTCCATAATGTTCTCAAAGGCGTTAAGTAAGTAAGTAAGTAAAGGCGAAGTCTGCCAATCCGCACATGGCCAGCGTGGTGCACTATGGCCAAACCCTTCTCATATTGAGAGGAGAGCCGTGCTCTGTAGTGAGCCGAGAATGGGTTGATCCCGATAACATATATTCGGTTGCATTATCTGAAACGATAATATGCTAGTCCGTGCGTAATTTGCTATGTGTAATTATTGGAAATTACGTTTGCCTATTTACGTAAGGAGATACGTCCAATGTGTACACACTGCGCGTATTTTAGAATTACATTATCTGTCTTACTTTTTTTATTGAGTGCGGCAATTTTACCTGGTGGTAAGTGATGATACAGTCTGAGATAGTAGCAGAGCGCTGGAAAGCTAAATCTCTAGGCTACATGCTTTTGTGGTGGTAACTCCAAATTAAACTCGAGCTGGGAATCGAACAACGGACCTCCAACTTTATAATGCGAGTTCGTTAAACTTAGATATAACGCGTAAAAAAAAAAGATTTAAGCTATCACTAGATAGCGTATTGAAGATCTTAATTGACTTTCAATCCACGCACAACTCATGTCATATGACACCGCGTATTTGGTGCAAAATTATCTACAGTTACTTCTCTGAAGTATAGTTATAAATTAAAAGGTGTGAAAGAAATGTTTATGTTTATGTAAATGCTTATAACGCATATTTTAATAACGCGTCGGTGTAGTACCCCCATTCCAGCTAACCTTGTGGAATCATCCCCAAAACCTTTATAACCCGCCGTTTCATTATTATGCTTCCATTTTACAAGAGTGATTGTTTTGTGTCAAAATCAACAGTGACTCTCGATTTTTAAACCGTGACTGGGCACAAAACAATAATAATTTTTCGTTAGGAACGGCGTGTTTATTTTTGGAGCGCCGAAACAATTTTTACTGCCAGTTGAATGGCGTAACTGCTTCGTTGGTTTCGATATGGCGACCTACCCGGCGCAGTGGTGAGCGAGCGCTGTGGTTTCATAAGTGACAGGTCCCGGGATCGATCCCTGGTACAGACAGTTTGGGTAATTGCATACAAAGCTGAAGCCTTGCTATTTAGTGTTACACTAGTAAAATGGATGTTATATAGCTGCCAAACCTAACATGTAAGCTTGAAAAGGTGATGACATTGTGCGGTAAACCATCGTATACGAATGACAAATCACTCGGCGACTCGTCTCTGTCCGCAGGGTACACTAGCCACGATCAAAGCTACCCTTTTTTTATCGTGGTGGAAAAGCTTTATGGCTACTTCCGTCCCTTGGGCAGGACGGAGGTTATATGGGACTCCCACCCGTGGGTGGTATACCCGAACTAAAAACCACCACGGCATGTCCCTCTCGCTGGTTTTACTGGACGTCCGGGGGACCCGTTGTATACGCGGACGCCTACCAGCCGCCCCACAAGGAGAAGGATCAGGACAGCTTGATTCCCCCCAAGACAGTAAGGAGACTTGTGCAATGGCAGGCAACTAGCCCATTTACCACCCGCCATCTCCAAAGCGAAGCTGACGAAGGTCAGAAAAACATCAGAAGTGGGATATTCCCAAATTGTTCCTTTGGAAATTGGAAACCATAGAAAAGTTTTTAATTTATACCCGACATAGGCTATAAATTAAAAACTTCTAAGCTTTGAATGAGTTGAACTGTAACCAAGTATGAGACACTAATACGCAGAGGTATAATTCGTTAGTATAGAGGTTTCTATAGTTTGCCATCATTCATCGTAAAAAATGTTTTTTTTTTAGATTAAACAGATGAACTATTAACATAGGTACATGATGTTTAAAATGATATTGAACGATACCCAAAAATCTTCTCTAGACTCAATAATTATTATATAGTGTTAATTAAATGACAACACAAGTCTGATATGAGGTGGAGTGTAAAATGTCAGTATGTATAATAGATCTCTTTTTGCACAAATAGATCAAATCATCATCATCATGATAAACCCATTATCGGCTCAATACAAAGCACAGGTCTCCTCTCAATATGAGAAGGTTTTGCCATAGTCCACCACGCTAGCCATGTGTGGCAGCCTTCACACGCCTTTGAGAACATTATGGAGAACTCTCAGGCATGCAGATTCCTCACGATGTTTTTCTTCACCGTTGAAGCAAGTGATATTTTAATTGCTTATAAACGCATAACTCCGAAAAGTTAGAGGTGCGTGCCCCGAATCGAACCCCCTCTGAATAGGAGGTGGACGTCCTTAATAATAGGCTATCACAGCATTATCTATTATTAGGTGACTTCAAAAAGAATGCGATATTATCTTCGTCTGAGAGTATCTTTTTTTTTAATTCATCCTTTCACATTCAATATACCTAATAGACTGCTCTTTAAGGTATGCTACGACGCGCCCGGGTGCGTACCCCCGACCTCTGATTAGGAGGTTGATGTTTTTACCACTAGGCTATCACAGCTTATTAATAATACAATTATATTGTATCTTTTGTCCACAGTTGCACAAAACATCAAAATGCCGATCATACAATCTTGTTGCTGTTGGCGTAGCCTACGAAAAGGCTGCTACGCGTCGGCCTTCTACACTATGGTAAGTAATCAATGGTAGAGTTAAGCTGTCATCATCATCATCATGATCAACCCATTTCCGGCTCACTACAGAGCACGGGTCTCCTCTCAATATGAGAAGGGTTTGGCCATAGTCCACCACGCTGGCCGTGTGCGGATTGGCAGACTTCACACGCCTTTGAGAACATTATGGAGTACTCTCAGACGTGCAGGTTTCCTCACGATGTTTTCCTTCACCGTTGAAGATAAGAATATTTTATCTTTTTAAATCGCACATAACTCCGAAAAGTTAGAGGTGCGTGCCCGGTTTCGAACCGCCGACCTCTGTTTAGCTGTAATATCTTAAAGCTTATATATCTTTCAGCTGTAATATCTTAAAATTGTTGTCACTATTAGGTACTATTGATCCTCAGGGACGACAACGCCAATAATTATAAAATAACACTCCTTCAAGCTATAGCTGTAAGACTAGTTTGTCTGAGCGAACAAAAACAATGCCTACAGCGTGACTGAGATCAGTATTGTGCAGTGACAACCATTGTCTTATTGTATATTGACCGGCTTGTTTTGTGTTTATTGGACCGTGTCTTAATGCGTGCGTGCGTGATAATGCAGATATGTATAAAGAGAATTTAGATGCAGATCAATAATAAAATTTAATATCAAGCTCAAACTCCATAGCTTATTATAATTTATTATTAACTATGTGAGATGGTGGTAACAAAAATAAACCCGGCTTAGTTTGTTGTGGGCTTCTTTTTAGACCTCGTGCCTTTATAAGGACTATTTGAATATGAATTTATATTTTTTGTTTACAATGATGAACATTCTAAAATGATATTTAATAACTTCTTCAGTAGATCTAAAAAAGTCCGCCTACCTATCTCCTATATGATTTTTTTTTCATTGTTATTAGTAAGGTTAAGTATATTCTTTAAGAAAGCTATTTTATTCATCATGATCAACCCATTCTCGGCTCATTACAGAGCACGGGTCTCTTCTCAATATGAGAAGGGTTTGGCCATAGTCCACCACGCTGGCCATGTGCGGGTTGGCAGACTTCACACGCCTTTGAGAACATTATGGAGAACTCTCAGGCATGCAGGTTTCCTCACGATGTTTTCCTTCAACGTTGAAACACAATATAATCTAAACGTACTTCTCTAAGTTACTACGCTTTACATTTTCATATATATGTACCATATACATTAAGTGTGCGTGCAGCTAACGCGAAAACATAAAATTAAAAATAAAAGAAACATCGTTCATACATCATTCATTTCATATAACATAACATACTGGACTCTTAAGTTAACGCGGGGATCCGTATTTCAGCTAAGCGAAGTGAGTAAACAGCCCCGTCTAAGAGGGCTTAATAACACCACTCTAGACCACAAACATAACTCTATTACTGCGGCAACGCTTTCTAGCAATTTCCAAGCTAACATGAGTTGCATTTCAGACTAAAACTAAACCCTGGAACAGTACAAATGCTTTCAGCGTATACCTGTCACCTCACTATAGCTTATAAATGCCCGGCTTCAGAAATATATTTATATACTTTATACGAGTATATACAACATATATCTTGTCTTATAAAATAAATATAACATAGAAATATTTTATGTCATGCAAGCTTGCTTCCCTCTAACTACTAAGCCGTCACAGTGGTTTAGGATTTAAGCCCGGTGGGAATGATTCCCGGGTACTTTTGCGGGATAAAAAGAATTATTTATGAGGATACCAGGTAAATTGCTAGCAAATATCGAAGTAAAGCGGTCGAGGCGAACATAGGTAATCAATAAACAAATAGGCACGCTTTCAAATTAAACTATTATGTCATTTTGACGCAGATTACAGCAATTTAGACTTAATGTTGATGGTACAAACTTCCTTAATTAAATAGTATAGAAACGAAATAATGTTGTTACTTCTATGGAGCACCAATCATCCTACTTAATAAGCTAAACTATTTTGAACACACACACACACACACACACACACACACACACACACACACACACACACACACACACACAAACACACACACACTTTGGTACTACCCAAGAATGTAATCCAGAACTTTTAACAGAATAACAGATTTTTTGTGACCTCCGTGGCACAGCTCGTTCGCTGTCGCATTATGAAGTTGGAGGTCCTAGGTTCGATTCCCCGGTAGCAAATTGAGTAGCCGATTATACAATAAATGACTGCCCATAGCGTGGCTGCTTTGTTTTAAGTAAACGTGGTACTTTCTAGCCTCAATCCATTATCGTAGTATTGTCGTTGTGCGTATAAATCCAGCGCATACGCATCACTCATAATATAGACCTTTTTGACTCCTCCTATGTTATACCTTCCGTCACGAAGTGAGCCTAATAATGACGCATCCATGAAATTTCACTCTCAATATCCTCGTGCAAAATATCCTTGAATCGCCGCCTTAGGCATAATTTTAATATAATCGACACAAGAAACGGTGGTATTGATGTTAGCCATCTAACTTCAAATTTCTTATTTGACTTTTACAAAGTAATTACGGTCCAATTTCGGGAATATGACAACGTAATATGTACGTCAGGGCTGCTATTTCTGTAAAAGTCACAAAATATAATAATTCAAATCACGCCATTCTGACGGCCCAAAGAAGAAGGCCTTTAGGCTGGTTTGTCCAAATTGCTCAGGACTATTACTGAATTATATGAACAAATCGTGAAGCACATATTACTGTTCAAGTTCGTCGCTCATTTAGTTCTACCCACGGGAGACGTGTAGGTAGGTAGGACGTAGTTCCAGCGGACGTGAGCTCCGGGTCATTTCCCTAGCGCTACGTAATCCCTCCATCACACATAGATCGATACAGGATTACTTTTATAACCATGGCAATAATTTCAGAATCGATAAAACAAACGGTTTTCAAAATGATAGTTTTTTTTTAAGTTTTCATTTCCCCAATGCAAATATCCAACTGCAAATATCAAAGCTTATATAATAATATGACAACCTCCGAGGCACAGCGCGCGCGCTGTCGCATTACAAAGTTGAAGGTCCTGGGTTCGATTCCTGGCTCGAGTCTGGTCTGGTGGGAGGCTGCGGCCGTGGCTAGTTACCACCCTACTGACAAAGACGTGTCACCAAGCGATTAAGCGTTCCGGCATGATGTCGCGTAGAAACCAATTCGGTGTATGGGTTTACCATACCCTAACAGGTTAGCCCACTACCATCTTAGACCACATCATCACTTACCATCAGGTATATTGCCATCAAGGGCTAACTTGTTGTGGATTAAAAAAAAACATTTCTACTAAATCCTTAGAATGAAATGAAAAATATTTCATAGGATAGGGAATTAGTGAAGAAACTTGAAACCCCATTATGTTGTATGAGGTATGTTCTAAAATGGGGTTGGTATGGGAGGAGTGTGAAATTTAGCATAATTAATGTTTATGTAGAGAGCAGGAAGCCGAATGCAATATGTTACATAGCCTAAATATTCTACGAATATAATAAAACATCCATTGGTTACGTAAATACTGCCCAAAGCATAAACAAATCAGTTTATGGTCAAACAGACGTTTCGCTCAGAGCAGTAATTTTTGCCATATTGCAAACAAATAATTACCGATAAATTAACTAAACTAACTGTAAGTTTTGTACAGAATTTGAAATTATAAATGCAACAAAATATGAATTATTTATGACGGGCGACTAGGCGACTATTTAATTGCTAATGTTTTTTTTTTTCGGACTGTCTATTAGCTGTGCAAACCCTATTGGTTGCCACAGCGTAACCGGGCTGTTTGGCGAGCTTTGGAAAGAAGCTCTGCCAGAAGAAATGTTGAGCCCTAGGGCTCAAAGAAACTATGGGAACGACTGCCTAAGGGCGCCTCCTTTGAGGCTGAACCTCGGCTTAGGCGACGTTTGGGATAACGGGGGGGTCGGACGGTGTCAATTGCTAAGCTGTATTGTCGTGATATAGCGGTGCTAATCTACTAGTGAAGACTTGCCTCCCTTTCGGGAGTACCGAGTTCTATCCCCGACACGAACCTCTAACTTTCAAAGACATTGCTCTAAAGAAAAATATCGTGAAGAAACATGTTTCTATAAGTCGTGTAAATTCTCGGTAGACTTTACACAGTCGTGTAAAGTCTCGGTAGACTTTACACGCCATATAGACTTGGCTATCGTGGTAGATTACAACCAAAACTCTACCCTCTGAAAGGAGGCCCTTGCCCTGTATTAGATCGGTAATGGGTTAATAATGATGTCTATTGTCATTAGTCCCGTGCAGGGCAAGGATGGCACTAGAGGTCGAGGAAGGTCACCCATGCGATGGACCGATCACATAAAGTCTGCTGTGGGCGGTCCTTTGCACGAGTGCACCAGGCTTTCGGCCAGTCGAGAAAAGTGGCTGATGCTCGTGAGGCGTATAACATCTGTCCTCAAAGACACTGCTTCATGATGACCACGACCACTCTGTCAAGAGTGTAACGACAAAGAAGAAGAAGAAGAAGACTGTCATTAGTAATTGTCAGGAATATCTATAACGGTTAAAGCCCACATATTGGGAATTCGGGAAAATTTTTGAACATGAGAGAATAGGTCTGAACCGTACGGTTGTATAGCCATAGTGAACCGCCGAAATACTATGCTAGATGTAGGAACACTGTTGCTATATAATTACATATAAAATACATATACGTATGTAATTATATGTATTTTATATGGCGACAATGTTCCTACACTACAAAGCACACTTTAAGGCTATTACATAGTTGCTGTAAGGTTTTAGTTGTTTTTTTTTATTATATTACAACGCGGATTATTTTAGTAATATAACGTTCAGGTATACTTAATCGATTTTTGATTACCTACGAACAAAAATAGTCATCTTTTTTAAAAGTGTTATCATGTAACTTTACGCCGACTCCCCGATATCAGACATTAATTAGTCTAAAGTATTTTGCGATCATGCTCAACCATAGATCACGAGGTCCTGGCATTGATTCCAATATTTCTCCCGTGCCTTTAAACAGCTCGTTAAGCAGTCAGCCCCAGTTATTATTATTAACATGTGACAATAATTGTCAAAGCATACCAATCTGTATTCTATTTATGCTAAAACCCAATTTCCTATGTAGGAGGAGAATCACACCCCCCTGATATGATTCTCTTCCTCCAGGAGTACAGAGTTGGACCAGAAAAGACCCAAAGTCTAGTACCTCGTAATTGGCAGTCGAACGTAATAACCACGAAACCGCTAAGGATGTACTGGACAGAATATCCTTCCGAGTGATAAAAAAATATCGAGATCTACGAGTTTATCTCCGATGGAAGTGCAAAGTAACTTTTTTACGCCTTGCTTGAGTTTATACCGGAAACAATTTGGAGGATAATCACGCAAGAGGGAAAATGTGATATTACGTAGGCCCGCCCAGCCGCCCGCATTGATGGATGATCACAAAAGAATAATATAAAAAATACTCAGTAACGCTATTCCAAGATATCGACCCGGCATCGGTTTTGTTCAAGATTCACGTTACATGTCACCGTGTCTTGTCAGGTTGTCAAGCCGATCAAAGTTTCAGGAGCTGGGGCCATTACCTTTTAAGCAGGTCGTACGAGAATATTAATTAATTAAGCAGTAAAAACCTTACGTCTTGCAATTTTAGTTGACAGCTCTGTTTTGAAAATGTCATGATAAATTGTTTGTCGCAATACCGACGAAATCTCCACCATGAGATTCGAAGCGAAATCTTCAGTGATTAATAATCAATCACTCTTAGAGATTTAGCTTTACTCGAATCAACGTGTGTCAACTCAGTCTTATCTCTTCCTACTTAATGCTCGACTATTTAGTCGATACGTCATTTTGAGTTGATGTACTAAATTAAATATGTCTGGTTTTTTGGAACGAAGTTCCTTATCGCGCGTTGTGAAAGGGGGCTAGACGGAAAAAATTCTTACGAAAAGTTGTCACGACACTTTTTGTTATTGTAAGCCGTGCGGCGTCGCATGTTTCTCTGTCTCCCTCTCTCTTATAGAAAGCAAGCCAGATATTTTCATTTCTATTTCGCATCGAACAGTGTGGTGTCGCGACGATTATTTTTGTTGAGTGTATACAGGTTTTTTGTAAATAATAAATAATAATAATAATAATAAGAGCTTGCTCTGAAGTACGGTCTCCTGGATGAGAGGTTGCCCTATTACCAGTACACACCGGTGCCGGTACTCGAGCGCGACGGAGTCCGGCTCTATTGGGACCGGTCCATTATCACGGACAGGACTATTCTCGCGAATAAGCCTGACATCGTGGTGGTGGACCGGGCACAGTCGAGGGTGTTTTTGGTGGACATCACCATCCCATATGACGAAAACCTCGTGAGAGCTGAGACGGAGAAAAAGCGTAAGTATCTCGATCTGGCTCACGAGGTTTCCGACATGTGGCATGTGCAGTCTGCTGAAACCATCCCAATCGTAATATCTGCGAATGGGTTGATCCCAGTAAGCCTCGCTCACCATCTGAGGCGACTGGGGTTCCGTGGCAGTTCGCTCGCAGCCAGGATGCAAAAAGCGGTCTTGCTGGACTCGGCTAGGATAGTCCGCCGGTTTCTCAACCTGTCGCCCTGACCCCCGGCCGTTTGGTCTCCCCTGCCGGGGCGTAATCCTCCGCCCGGTGCAAATATGTATTTATGTAATGTGTATGTAAGTTTATTTATTTTTATCTATGTAAGTATATTATATCTCTTTTGGTTTTTTATATATATTTATTTTGCACACGGGCGTGAGAGCTAGTATATATTGATAATAATAATGAATCCTGACAGTGTTTTTGCACAAGTTCCAGATATTTCTGATGGAGTACAAAATTGAGCCTACTGATTAAGTTTATATAACATTATATTTGTTAATAATAAAAAAAATATTATTATAACTTAAATAAAATAAAATGTTATTACAATTCCTTCATTAATTAATCGAAAGGAACTTCGTTCCACCCGGGTGTCCCTTGACACCTCTCAAGTTTTTTTTTAGTTAGCGTTACTTGCGCATTTTCGTATACCTATTATGTTCAATTTGATGTCAGGAAGTCAAATCAGCTTATTGTTAAGATTAAGACTTCGAAGATATACGATTATACGTGAAGAGTCTTGCAAAAGATATATAGATTAAGTCATCATCTTTTGTAACCGGAGTGCTGAATGTAAGATTTTGTACTTATTTGATCGCGTAAAAATGAAGTCAACTTTGACCCGATCGAACATGCAGAAAATCTCGCGCTAGACACACAGAACACAATTTTTATTCATACAATGTAAAATACATGCAAATATCATTCATCACGAAGAGCCACCACGCATTGAAATTGTTAAAAGAGATTGTTAAAGAAAAAAAATTGTTCATTCTAAATTATAGAAGATGAGATATATTATAATAATCTACGGAAATCTCATAGCTCTAGTTTTCGGATAACGAATTCACAATCATCTCAATTTTATGTAAGTGATTGACGCATACTGAACTACCTCGTTAAGTATTATTTAAATAAAGTTTTACATGACTGATTTAAATGATTAAACACGGTCATTTATTAGTAACGGAGGTAAACACCATCAGCAGAGTCACTGCTCATTTGCGGTTTTTAGGAAAACACGAATGATACTCTCTTTTGTACCCCCACGGAGAAGTAAATTTTCCAGGTCCAGCCAATTTTACGTAGTAGTAGATTTGTATGATAACGTATTTTCACGTAGGTCGATATGATGACGACCTCCGTGGCGCAGCGCGTGCGCTGTTGCATTTTAAAATTAGAAGTCCTGGGTTCGATTCCCGGCTCGAGTCTGGTCTGGTGGGAGGCTTCGGCCGTGGCTAGTTACCACCCTACCGATAAAGACGTGTCGCCAAGCGATTTAGCGTTCCGGCACGGTATCGCGTAGAAACCAATTAGGAGTGTGTTTACCATGCCCCTAACAGGTTAGCCCGCTACTATCTCAGACTGCATCATCACTTACCATCAGGTGAGATTGCCGTCAAGGGCTTACTTGTAGTGGATAAAAAAAAACGTTTAGCTGACTCGGTTACCATTACTAACGCTGCCAGTTAAAGCTGATAAGCCCGTAATAATATGTTGTATTATCATTCATAAATATACCTATCCGTGAGACGTAAATAGACTGTTGATGAATTTGTTAGCTAAGAAATGCGTGATTGGAAAATTAGTAAGCAAATTAATGTTTCATAAAGTTAGGTAGCTAGGTAATTTACATTTTTGTAGAATCGCTAGAAAGTGAAATCAATTCTTTGAATAAGTATCATAAAGTTTTGTGTCTGTAAGTTGAAATTTCAGACATCACAAAATGATGAATCTTATTTTTAACAAACCTTTGATTAATTAAGACGTCCTAAATGAACTTTAATGAGTTTGCAAGTAAATGCGTCTCCAGTTTATTATTAGCGTACGATATAAAATTTCATAAAGGCTGTTTGCAAACTTATCAAGGGACGAACTTTATATCACTACTGCCCAAAATGGGAGCGTATTTTATTCAGAGTTAATGAATGTTTTTACGTTTTTGCTTTTCCCAAAACTTCTAAATTTCTCAACGGATGCCTAGCTATTATAATTTCATTCGCCAGTGTGGCAATATTTTAAAGTACAAACATTTTTTTGACGACCTCCGTGGCGCAGCGCGCGCGCTGTTGGATTATAAACTTGGAGGTCCTGGGTTCGATTCCCGGCTCGAGTCTGGTCTGGTGGGAGGCTTCGGCCGTGGCTAGTTACCACCCTACCGACGAAGACGTGTCGCCAAGCGATTTAGCGTTCCGGCACGATGTCGCGTAGAAACCAATTAGGAGTGTGGGTTTACCATACCCCTAACAGGTTAGCCTGCATCATCACTAACCATCAGGTGGGATTGCCGTCAAGGGCTAACTTGTAGTGGATAAAAAAAAAAAATTTTGCAGAGCTACTTGTGATATCTCAAAAAGTAGCCCTATTAAACAGGCCTGGCAATTTTAATTAAATCTCCTCTCTGTTCTCACCAAAATACAAAGGAATGTAGTGTTTGGTTTTGTTTTAGTATGCGGGCATTGTTCGATTAAATTATTTCATTGTTTTCGAAATTGCTGGCTGCTCATTCTGAATTTTATTTTGCTTACGCTATCATTTTACAAACACCGATCCGAATTAAAATTGACTTAATAATTCACGCAATCCTTCGTATTTATTTATACCATATTAATTGTCATCAATGTAAGTACGTTTGAATATCAGTTTGTGTAATTTTATTAGTCTCATCGTCGAAGTGTCTAGCGGTCCTATTATCGATTGTGTAATTTATTATATTCGTTCGAGTGCACTTTTTAGAGCATGCAATAAAATGCACTAAAAATTGCCAGCTAAGTTTTTAGTGTGATTTTATTTTTTTATGACCACCTAGAATGTAGCACTTCGATAAAAAAATAATTTAAAAAGATTCAGACCATAGTCCATTTAGGTTGAGATTTTTTTTTCCTTTTATTTAATTGGTAAATTAGCTCACTAGTAGCAATACTAGTATATATGCAGAGTCAAATTTACACATGACACATGCCCGATTTTTATCCGTAGCGCATCTAATCGGTTTAAAGATGGTTGAGCTTCTAGGAAATTGTTCTAAATTGATTCTAAATAGCCAATTTGCCCCCAAGCGCTGATCTAATGTATTGCGGCTGATACAATTAATCGGACTGTAATCAATTGCAATAGTCCCGTGATGTTTTTAAAAAGCTACTAGATATAACACCAGTCTGTATCCACCGGGAAGGGAATGAACTTACTCCTTTGACTTTAGAACTAAGATAGATGGAGTCTAGACTCTGGAATATTAGGGGCTTGGCTTTCTCCGGCATTGACCACTTAATGATACATCATATAAACTTGTTTTCTACGTGAGTACGGGATAACCATAAAATTTCGGCTAAGTTTGTCATGGGCTTCCTCTTAGACCTGGACGCGTTTAAGATCCTCCTTGCTTTAGTTTTGGGTTATCTGCCTCATTTTGAGACATACCAATACACAACACTCCATAATGGAGACACATTTACTTCGAAATAGGCTGAGGTTTCATGGTGTTTTGGTGATGGTGCCTGAAATAAACAAATATGACTATAATAGACTGCCTGTTATTAATTAATTTCAGTTTATTTCATATTGCTAACTAGATGACGTGAACTTCGTCTCTTAGCCAGCTCTATTGATCGTTGATAAAGTTGCTTTTCCCACACAAAATGGCTAATTTTGATCTGCAAATTATTTTAGATTTGCCATATTAAAGGTTTGGATTCTTTGAATTGCTCTTTATTATTATTTCACTTCCAATATTTTCTACCGCTTCTATTGTGATAGTCACTTTGAGATATTTATATTTCTAACACCTCCCATTCACGGAAAGTTAAAATTGGACAAATCCCAAAATAAGGGTCCGATAAAAATAACATATTCGAATTAAAGTCAAAATTGAGTTACGAAGTATTACAAGCTCTTACATGAATCAACGAAAAGATCCCAGAGTTCATAAGGATGTTTCATTTTCAGTCACGTCATGACGTACACCGTAGCTGAATATTTCTAAACTCAATATCTGTTTCATACTTTGTGCATCTTCATCCAATTAAACTTATGATCTGGTATATAACCTACATATTTTTTTGCTGATATCCTCTCTTCTGACTCCCCTGTCATGTCCCTGTGTGCTGATAAAACTTTGGGTATGACAGAAATAAAACCTTGCTTGGAATAGAGGATGACATCTCTCACTAAGTTTACGTAAAAGTCTCATGGTTAATTAATAACATGTAAAAATGACAGATAAGCCACTAAGTTCCTATCCCACAATGCTGTTAAAGGTTGCACGTTATCTAGTCGATATTCATCATAAATACCGCCGATCTCAGACAAGGATTAACTGACACTGAGCGGCTACGTTACGATCAAACATGGCGAGGAAATCACTCAAATGCACTCACTAGTATTGTATTATGCAAGCTAATTAGTGGATCAGCTTACTCGAAACAACATTACTCCATTCCAGTGCATGCTATTTCTATCTATTTATACCTGTATATCACTAATAATAAAACTATAACAATGGATAATTTTGAAAATTTGGTACAAGATCATCTATAATATCCATACTGACTCGCAAGGAACAGGGATGTTAAAAACAAGCCTATCTTGGTCCAGATGTAAATCTATTGATCCCGGCTAAGTTTGTTGTAGGCTTCTTCTTAGACCGGGGCGCGTTTGGAACCCTCATAGCTTTAGTTTTAAGTTTACGAATATAGTTATCACCATGAAATAACTACTATGTAAATTATTGACTCGTCAAAAGTGCCTTTTGAAGGACTATTTGAATAAAGATTATTTTGATATAATAAATTAATAGTTAAATTATTTAATTAAAATTAATTGAATAAAAATTATATGATGATCGATGTAGTAATACAAGTAAAATTCAAACAAACTGGATAAAGTAAGTAGAGTAAGACTATCTTTGATTTTTCAAGTCGTTGCTCTCAAACTATAAATCATGAAACTGTAAAGGTCTCAGCAATATATTTTGCACTCATAGTTTTTGCGGTAATAAATTTCCCGTGGTAGAGATTTAAAGTTATATTTGAAGCTGAAAAATTTGAACTTTATTTTATGGTTTCATTCAGATTTTGCATTTCTTATTCTTTATTGTAATTAAGTCTAATCATCATTATCAGGTCTCACTGGCAATATTATATATAATTAACAACAAAGTAAACATTTTGCATGTGCCATAATCTAGATGTATGTATAAAACGGATTATGGAAAATACCATAATTAATATTATGATACCTCCCTGGTTATTAAATGAAGTTGCTCTGAATAAATATGGAATATAAACACAGTAAGTTGCAACATTAGCATTATGCAAAGAGAACGGCTTATTGGAAATAATATGTGTAGCAATTTGTGTGTGATTCCACGGAACTGTGACTCTTTTAAACAACGCCACCCTACGATATCGTCGTTTATGCTCCGTTTTATTAGGTATGGTCAAACAACGCTGCATTTTCAAACGACACTCCAAAGTTCACCAAGTACCAAAGCAATGTGTGTAGCAATGTGTGTATACCGGTAGTTTTTATTTCATTTTTTTATTCACTACAACATCATCATCATCATGATCAACCGATTACCGGCTCACTACAGAGCACGGGTCTCCTCTCAATATGAGAAGGGTTTGGCCACAGTCCACCACGCTGGCCATATGCGGATTGGCAGACTTCACACGCCTTTGAGAACATTATACACTCTCAGGCATGCAGGTTTCCTCGCGATGTTTTCCTTCACCATTGAAGCCATAGTGATATATATTTTTTTTAAAAGCTCATAACTCCGAAAAGTTAGAGGTGCGTGCCCGGATTCGATCTGCTGACCTCTGACTAGGAGACTGACGCCCTAACCACTAGGCTATCAGTCATTAGGTATCACTGCAACATAGCCCTAGATAATCTCACCAGCTGTAAGTGATGATGCTCTAAGATGGTAACGGGCTAACCTTTTAGGGGTAATAAGGGTTTACCCTAAAAGGTTAGCCCTAGTTAAATATTTTGTTTTTAAACAAAATATCACTGCAAGCTTAAAAACGCACTTAACTCCGAAAAGTTAGAGGTGCGTGCCGGATTCGAACCGCCGACCTCTGATTAGGAGGGTGACGCCCTAACCACTAGGCTATCACCGCTTCAAGTTTAATATACTCCACCTCTAATATGCTTAAGTTACTCAAATTTTACACACAACAATTTAAATTACTTATTACGTTCGTAAAACCTTAAAATAATTTATATTTGAAAATAGGTACCTACCTCTATTCGTAACAAAAGTTTTTTTTTTTTCATACATAATATAGCTATCTATCCCGTAGTATCTATATAGTTCATAATAATTATTAAATCTGCCGTAAAAGCTCAGGAATAAGGTCTCAATTGTCAAAACAAGAGTTCCTCGAACGCGTCTTGCATTACGCGTGCGGGGCATAAAACTGCCTCAAAGGAGGCGCCCTTAGGCAGTCGTTCCCTTAGTTTCTTCGAGCCCTAGGGCTAAAAATTTCTTCTGGCAGAGCTTCTTTCCGAAGCTCTCTAAACAGCCCGGTTACGCTGTGGCAACGAATAGGGTTAGTACAGCTAATAGATCGTCCGAAAAAAAAGGGGCATAAAAGTATTAGGAGTTCAGTGTTAAACACTGTCTTAACTATTCATCAATAAGGTTGGTTTTCATTTGGTTTTATGCAAGCAGCTCACGAGTTCATAGTACATACTTCTAAATACTCGAAACGCTTTCGTACGCAGACAAGAGACTCGGTACTCATACGTCTTAGGTGAAACCTAGTTTTGAAACCTGTTACAGTATATACGCACTCTAACACGCACTACCCGCACTGCGCGGCACACACGCCTGACGTCATTGACGTCCGTGGCCTAAACGTCATGCCGACGTTAGACGTGTTGAATGACCACCTCATTTCGGACCACCAAGCAATCCTCTTGACGCTGAAGACAAAGCCGATGACCTCCTCACTACCTCTTTCAAAGCCACCAACGTTATAATGCGGTACGTAGGTCGTCATACTTTATCGGAGAGCAAAGGAATCTGGATGCTTAATATATTTAAATAATATCGGAGATATCTCTAGCATACCACAGCGATTTCTTAATAAACATTCCATATTGAATATTAAAATTATTAAATGGAAACTTTGGAAAATTATTTTTAATTATGAACATTTTATAGTCATGTATAAACTGTTCATTTCGGACCAGAATTTCGTCCGGAATGGTTAAAAAAGTAAATGTTAAACTACTGACAGGTTACATGACAGGTTTTGATGAGTGAAAAAGTGATATTGATATTATTAAAATATACCTATAGCAATTCCACTTCAACTTTTGATAAGTGGGTAACATTTTTCCCGTACAAATATTTTCATGAATTCACATTATTACCGAACCACCGCGTCGCATCTCCCTCCCCACTCCCTCCGCACTTTATTGCTTCCTTATTTAATTAATTTATTTACTACACGGAAAGTTATTAATTATTAAATTCTATTTATTAACGAATTTACTTCAGAAATAAAAAATTCTGATACAAACGTTCATCCGGCTATATGTCTTGTATACATGTTATTGGAAATCTCTGTGCCAAATATTAGCTAGCTAAGTTCAAGGGCGTATAGGATAGGAATTGATGAGTCGTCACTTTTCTTTTTATTAATTAAGACTAAACTAATCATTACATATTAATAAATCGTTAAGCTGTGATATTGCTTATTAGTATTACTAATTATTTTTCTCCGTGGCAGAAGATGAACCTTTTTGTTAATTTTAGTCCATAACATATATACTCCTGAAGTTATTTAAACCGTAAAAGGTAGTATATTATTTTTGATACAGTTTTTTTTTGTTTCACGAATTGGTGGAGGGAAGTCATTACAGTATTTAGCCACCCCGAATTTGAAATTGCCACGAAAAGTAGCTTTAAAATTTCGAAGCATTTTATATATTTGTATTAATAAACAAATAAGGTTTAACAATATTTTAACCCGGTAAATACGTTCCTACACAATAAAATGAAAACAACAGTTTGCAATTATTCATTTCATTAAATTATTCGCGTACACCAATTTAAATTACAAATTAATTGAGCAATCATCATCATCATGATCAACCCATTACCGGCTCACTACAGAGCACGGGTCTCCTCTCAATAAGAGAAGGGTTTGGCCATAGTCCACTACGCTGGCCATGTTTATATTGGTAGACTTCACACGCCTTTGACATTAAGAACATTATGGAGAACTCTCAGGCGTGCAGGTTTCCTCACAATGTTTTCCTTCACCGTTGAAGCAAGTGATATTATAATTTGTTTTTAAAACGCACATAACTCCGAAACGTTAGAGGTGCCAGGATTCGAACCGCCGACTTCTGATTAGGAGGCTGACGCCCTAACCACTATCATCACCACTACATTGAGCAATCAAAATTATAATATTATTTTATTTAAAATTTAATTCTTCTATCCATAATCCTCAACGGTTGGAGTCAGGCCAACATGTATTCCACTAACACTAAATTGTATCAGCTGACAATTCAATAGTCACTCATCTTTCTCCAAGTCCATCCATCTATCTTCTTTCAACTGCATTCATCCATACAAATATTATAAATATGGTACAGTTTGTTAACTATGCTCAGCTAAACTGCTTTGAATATGACCGATATATCTGTCATGATGTAGACAGGCATACGACGCTTTCCCGGTAAAGCAATCAGGAACCGTCCCCGAGGGGTTTTAAAAAAACTATCTTTATAAACTTAATCAGTAGGCTCAATTTTGTACTCCATCAGCAATATCCGGAACTTGTGCAGAAACACTGTCAGGATTCATATTATTATTATTTTTTATTATTTATTATTTACAAAAAACCTGTATACACTCAACAAAAATAATCGTCGCGACACCACACTGTTCAATGCGAAATAGAAATGAAAATATCTGGCTTGCGTTCTATAAGAGAGAGAGAGAGACAGACAGAGAAACATGCGACGCCGCACAGCTTACAATAACAAAAAGTGTCGTGACAACTTTTCGTAAGAATTTTTTCCGTTAGTTCCTTATCGCGCGTTGTGAAAGGGGGCTACCCCTTTTGGATCACTATATATAATGCTAATTGTGAAAGTATATCAAGAACATAGACGAAGGACGTTTCAACCACATTAGAATGCTTTCATATTGATGGATGGTTTTTACTGTACCTACTATGGTAGAATGGCTGTGATGGAACAAGATTACGGGTGAAGTACCTGAACCCACCCAACCACGCATATTGACCTGGTGAGTTAAAGTGGTCCCGTATTTGGTTTCGCTTACGCGGTCACTATAATTGTGTAAACGGTATTTACAAAACTAACTACAAACCACAACTTAAACCAATTTTAAATTCTGTGTATGGATATGCAGTTAAATTATACCCGCATAAGCAATGTGAAGCCTATGTGTTATTCTGATTTATATACTATATAATTGTAAAGTTCCATAAAAATCCATTCAGTAGTTTTTACGTGAAAGAGTTACAAACATCCATCCATACTTAAAAACTTTCGCTTTTGTAATATTAGTAAGATAAAATCCATTTTTATCATAATGGGCGGTCACAAGTATTAAAATCTAATAAAAGAAGAACAAAAATATTGAAATTTTATAATATCTCAAATTTCGTTGACCCAAGTAACTAGACAAAATTTGCGCTGTTCAATTTGAGGTTAATTTCTTAATTTGTTGAATTTTAATAACTTTTTGGGTTCCGTTACCAATATAGCAAAAACCCTAAAGAATATACTTTCCCAATACTTCGTCTCTTCATGTTTTAGTGGTCAATAATGCTATCGACTTGTCATTAGGTGTGGTATTAATTAAACCTTGTAAGTTACCTAAATGTCTCTTTAAAATAAACCATAGGATGTTTTGACCTCCTGAGGCCATCACGTAATTTTCAAAACAGAGCTACTAACTAGCTTGGTTGGAAAATAGGAATTTTCCCTGGAGAAAGTGATTTAGTAAACGTTTTACTAGATAAAGTTTATGAACTGTGCCAATCTGAATTTCCAACCTATAAAACAATATCTATATAAGTTGTATAGTATTCCGGTAATAATATTATTTAAATTTTAATAACCCTACCTAGTAGTAACTACCACACTTCACTGCAACATAATCTGATATTTATTAGTCTAGTCTGGTGGGAGGCTTCGGCCGTGGCTAGTTACCACCCTACCGACAAAGACGTGTCGCCAAGCGATTTAGCGTTCCGGCACGATGTCGCGTAGAAACCAATTAGAAGTGTGGGTTTACCATGCCCCTAATAGGTTAGCCCGCTGCCATCTAAGATTGCATCATCACTTACCATCAGGTGAAATTGCCGTCAAGGGCTTACTTGTAGTGGATAAAAAATATATATTTGTACTTTATAACGTACATAGACTAGCTTAAATGCAATCGCATCTGAAGGTAAGTGAAGATGCAGCCTACGTTTGAGCGCGCTCTCCTAGAAGATGCCTATTCACTCAAGAATAATTAAGCCTCCATAATTTTTAATAATTTTATTAGTAACGGGAAAGGCGGAGCCGGAAAGGTGTTCCCCGTCTTTGCAGTGCGTATTAGAATTTATACAGAAACTCTTTTATATACACTTACAACTTGGTGTTAAAATTACAATGTATGTTTTCAACGAATACTTACTTATGCTGGCTTACAACTTGTTGTAAAAATAACGAATGTATATTTTCAACGAATACTTACTTATAATATTTAACAGCCCACAGCTTCACTCATCTTAAGTTAGTCGTATTCGTAATTGTAACTTCGAAACTGAGAGGCTTTTATTAACAGCCTATTTTGCCCCCTATTGGGAATAAATTATGAACATGGTTTTAGCGGAAGCCTTCGTTATTGTAAATGAAATCAAATCAAAAATAGCTTTATTCATATGAAAATTAAAAAAATTCTTTATTGTGTCTCAAATTTACAGAGGAATCTTAAATTTAATGAACGATAACATCTGTATTAGTTGAAAGAACTGTGTCACAGACATTAACGCCCACCTCCGGGGATTTTCTGTGAGCTTAAAATTAAAAAATTAAAAATATAAACCTATTACAGGCATATATGAATCGTTTATATTTATCACATTTTTCATTAATTCTATTCTTGAAGTGATGGTGATAACTACACCCTCCAACTTAAAACTAAAATTAAGAGGGTTCATATCGCGCCCAGGTCTAAGAAGAAACCCACAAGAAATTTAGCCAGGGTTTTTTTTGTTATCACCATCTCACAACACAACATCTCACAATAAATGTTATTTGTATGCCAAATTACGTTATTAATAATATAGCTCGAACTTAATAATTATTATATTAAGTTCGAGCTTTTCGTCCAAAATCCCTCAGTGCCTGAAGACTAAAGTTTTCGAACAGTGCGTGTTGCCAGTAATGACTTATGGATCCGAAACGTGGTCGCTCACTATGGGCCTCATAAGAAGGCTCAGAGTCACTCAGCGAGCGAATCAGAAATGAAGAGATCCGTAGAAGGACGAGAGTTACCGACATAGCTCAGCGAGTTGCGAAGTTGAAGTGGCAATGGGCGGGGCACATAGCTCGGAGAACCGATGGACGTTGGGGTCCCAAGGTGCTGGAATGGCGACCCCGCACCGGTAAACGTAGCGTTGGTCGACCCCCAACAAGGTGGACAGACGACATCAAACGAGTCGCAGGGAGCCGCTGGATACAAGCGGCCCAAGACCGTGGCCGTTGGAACTCCTTACAAAAGACCTATGTCCAGCAGTGGACGTCTATCGGTTGAAGTGATGATGATGATGATGAAGTTCGAGCTTTGCGTTGATAAATCAGTCAGTTAATCAGTTAGTTAGCTCACTAGTAGTATATAGTACTAGTGTATATATGCAGAGTCAAGTTTACCTTTGGGACCCTGAAAACTAGTGAACCAATATGAGATCTTTGTTAACACATGCCTGATTTTTACTCGTAGCGCATCTAATCGGTTTAAAGATGGTTGAGCTTCTCGGAAATTGTTCTAAATTGATTCTAAATAGCCAATTTGCCCCCAAGCGCTGATCTAATGTATTGCGGCTGATACAATTAATCGGACTGTAATCAATTGCAAAAGTCCCGTGATGTTTTTAAAAAGCTACTAGATATAACACCAGTCTGTATCCACCGGGAAGGGAATGAACTTACTCCTTTGACTTTAGAACTAAGATAGATGGAGTCTAGACTCTGCAATATTAGGGGCTTGGCTTTCTTTAACATTGACTACTTAATGATACATCATGGAAACTTGCTTTCTACGTGAGTACGTGATACCAAAAAATCCCGGCCAAGTTTGTCATGGGCTTCTTAGATCTGGGCGCCCTGAAGATCTTCTTAGCTTTAGTTTTAAGTAAACTATATTTGTCAGTAAAATGGTATAAAGTATATTTAATTACTAACTGCTGCCCGCGACTTCGTCTGCGTAGAATTGCTGATTTCCCGCGAGATTGAGGTTTTCCGTGCGGTCAATGCCCTGCTTCAGAAAGTAAGCTACAGGCAAATGTCAAATTGCCGATTTTCGTGTCTCTAAATTAAAAAAACATAGGACTTTCATACAAACTTTAAACCCTTATTTTAACTCCTTCGGGGTAGATTTGGATGAAAAAAAATTCTAGCCTTATACTTACGCCCTAAAAGAAACCTATTTTCAAAATTTCAAGCTTGGAGACTTCATAATAAAAAAATAAGCAAAAACTATCATACCCTACACTTAACAAGTAATATTTAAAAAAAAACATATGTACATGTTTTTTATTTATTATAATTAATCTTAATGCAAATTTTTGTGTCTCTAACTCTAAAACAAAGAAAATTCATACAAACTTCCAATACCCCTTTTACCCTCTTAGGGGTGTAATTTCCAAATATCCTTTCTTAGCTGACATCTCCTTACTATCAGCTACCTACTTGCTAAATTATAGCTTTATACGTACAATAGTTTTTGAGATCTCGTGTTTAATCAGTATGTTAGTATGTAAGTATGTAAGTGACCTTTCGCTTTTATATATATAGATTTAAGTAACGGTATGAATATATCTTTTTTTAATATGATGTACTAACAATATTCTAGTATAAATCATTACAAAATTGTGCATGTGCCATCTACGGCTTACACCAGACGCTGCCATCAGTGTGCAGTGATGCATAGTCATGAAATTATCGCTATATATGTGGCGAACATGTTCGCATCGTCACGAGTTCATCGTGATAATGCGCACAAGAAACGCTACCTTTTGAGATAGTATTCATCATATTAACAATCAGATTCTTCTTAAAATGTGTGACCTTGGACCTGTTTTGGTCGACACTAGTATTACAGTGCGAATCGAAAATAAGCACATTTAATTATTTTTTGTGTTCTTAATATTGCTCTTAAAAAAAGTTCTTGTTTTTATATTATATAAATGGGTACGTTGCCTTTAAATAGAGATTTATTACTTAAGGGCCATTTAAATGTGGTATAATGTTGGAATAGTCTTGTGGATGGTCAAAGGCGGTGTCAGTTAAAGCGTGTCAAAATTTTGCTCACATTTATATACGGCAATGATTTAATCCACCATAAAGTTCGATATTACGAATAAATAAATACCCTTGATTATGCTAAGGAACATTTATCCGGACCCAACCAGAACGGCCAAGTTTTCTATCCGAACAAATAGACATACTCGTAGTTCTGCTTTAGGTGCCCCGGATAGATACATTATCAGCAGTGTTCCACTGAACCGAACTCGTGCATAATAGAAATTAAGTCATATGCACTTATATACTTGAGCGTAAAGTAGAAGCATTCCTAGGTTTTTAAAAGCCAGTCTTATAGAGTACTAGCTGTTGCCCGCAACTTCGTCTGCGTAGAATTACTGATTTCCCGTGATATTGAGGTTTCCCGTGCGGCCAATGCCCTGCTTCAGAAAGTTAGCTACAGGCAAATGTCAAATTGCCTATTTTCGTATCTCTAAATTAAAAAACATAGGAAAAATAGGGGTTTAAAGTTTGTATGAAACATAAACTTTAAACCCCTATTTTACCCCCTTCGGGGTAGGTTTGGATGTAAAAAAAATTGCTTTTATATATATAGATTTTGTTTCAAGTGCCTGCGGAATTGGTGGTCATTCGAGATGTTCACGCCTAGAATTTAAATCAGAGTTATAAGGCAGTGTAGAGAACTGTAGGGATGTTGTAAAATAGATTTTATAGAAGGGGTAAATCTGTACAAAGTATTATCAGCCTCATTTTGAGACATATCAATCCACAACACTCCATAATGGAGACACGTTTACTTCCAAATTCGAATTCAAAATTATTTTTTTCAAGTAAGCTTACTTTAAGGGCACTTTAAAAATAAATCATATCGGTCTTTTTGTTATACAAATTAGTAGAAAGACAGATGCTGAACGAGAAGAAATCAGTAATAAACTCAATAGTCACTACCAAAATCTTTTTACAATTATTATTTTATTTTTTTTATCCACTACAAGTTAGCCCTTGACGGCAATCTCACCTGATGGCAAGTGATGATGCAGTCTAAGATCGCACAGGGCTAACCTGGAAGGGGTATGGTAAACCCATACTCCTATCGATTTCTACGCGACATCGTGCCGGAACGCTAAATCGCTTGGCGACACGTCTTTGTCGGTAGGGTGGTAACTAGTCACGGCTGAAGCCTCCCACCAGACCAGACTCGAGCCGGGAATCGAACCCAGGACCTCCAACTTTTTAATCTGACAGCGCGCACGCTGCGCCACGGAGGTAATCAAAATTATCAACCATTTTTCTATTTTGAAAGTGTCTCCGAGCAAAGTCATTAGGAAATCCGAAAATTCTTCAGTAACCTCGCTTTGTTAAATAAGTTTGATTACGTTGTTTAAACGAATGCGAAGGTAAATCTAATAACCATATGTAAAAGCATACTCTCAGCCCCACAGAGCTTTTCCCAACTTATGCAATATAACCAATTTATTTGTGTTTCTTTTAAGTTGTCATTTGGTATCCATTCTTTACCACCGCTTAAAGTGGTACGAACTTGAAATGACAGTTTTAATAAGAGTCTAAAGAACTTTAGTACGGGCATGACCTTCAATAATGAAGAATGCTGTCAGGGAAGAATACCTTGATAATCCAAAATAAGGAACATAGTTCGGCTGTTCCCGTCCATGTTTATACTCCCGTTTAAGAAAGTTTTCTATGGTTAATCATATCTACAGTTGTAACCAAACCCCGCCGTAGATCAAAAGCTCATGTGTTAATCCAGAGTGTAATCTATCTCCAATCAAAATACCAGCCAAATTGATACAGTAGTTCAGGCGTGAAGGTGTAACGCACATACACACATATTCAAACTTTTATAGTATCTGTATGATTTTGTTTCAGGCCTACTTCTCCGTGACCATAGTGACGATGTGCCACTTCATCGACGTTGAACATCGCTATCTCAGCGGCGCGATGACCGAGCCAGAGTCGGAAAGCTTTCTAGAACCCGAAAAGATAACGCCTAGTGAGTATATAAACTAATATTATTCTCCGTGCATGCGAATAGTTTAGTTTTATAAGCGGACAAATATGGCCGAAAACGTGTTGTCCGTGACAGGTTATATAAAAATAATACACTTTTACTATACAACATTTAAAAGTGTAAAAAATAGGAAAACCCATACATTACGTAGTATTAATTTTCATGGTTATATGAGAGACATCTTGATCAAAAACTTGTTCACGTAACTCCGGGATAAAATAAATTTTAATTGTACAGCTTATTTAACCAACCGATTTAACGTCCCGCACGATGTCTCGTAGAAACCAATTAGGATTAAGAGTTTACCTTATGGTACACCATTGGCATAAATAAAATGTATTTTTGCACTCACGTATCAAACCTACCATGAAACCATAAGTAAATGAATAACAGTGGATACTTAATCTCGCTCAAGTGATAACGTATCAACAGATATTAAAAATTATTAAAATATCATCATCATAATTTTTATCAAAACATTATCGGTCTTCTACAGGGCGTTGGTCTCTTCGCAGCATGCGAAGGGTTGGGTCTGAAATCCACCACGCTAGCCTACTACGGATAGCTAGACATCATACGACTTTGAGTACGTTATGAAAATGAGAGTTGAAATGAAATGAAATGAAAATAAACTTTATTGTACACCACACAAAAGAAGAAATACAGACATTAAAGAAACACACAGAAAATAAAACAGGTACAAAAGGCGGCCTTACCGCTAAAGAGCGATCTTTGCCAGGCAACCTAGACCAGGATATAATATAAGAGTTTATATCAATATTCTACTCAAATCTCTAGTTCAATCAATAAGAAACTGGGATGAGCTTGAAATACGCGAGGCATTGGATGGAGAACGCTTGTTTACTTCCGTGCTACTACATATTTAGGTTTCGACATGTGGCCATCGATCCCAAGACCTTGTAATCACTAAACGAACATAAAAACCATTTGAACAACTTTGAACATCAATATACTTGTTTGAATGTAATTTCGTTAATTTCAAAATGGTTCATCAATCTTACTAATGCGGTGAGGTGTGGTACCTACCGTTGTGGTGTTTGCGAGAAATATGCGCCACTAATTATTGAGCTACAACCAAAACTTCATATGCGAAAAATAACGTTAAGACTTACTAAGAAGTATGGCTTCATCATCATCATCATGATCAACTTATTCGCAGCTCACTACAGAGCGCGGGTCTCCTCTCAATATGAGAAGGGTTTGGCCATAGTCCACCACGCTGGCCATGTGCGGATTGGCAGACTTCACACGCCTTTGAGAAGATTATGGAGAACTCTCAGGCATGCAGGTTTCCTTACGATGTTTTCCTTCACCGTTGAAGCAAGTGATATTTTAATTACGTAAAAATGCACATAGCTCCGAAAAGTTAGAGGTACGCGCCCGGGTTCGAACCCCCTACCTCTGATTAGGAGGCTGACGCCCTAACCACTAGGCTATCACAGCTTCACTTGTACATAGTATGGCTTAACGTTATAAAAATAAATACTTTTTGGCTCAACCTGACTTATCTTGACTCAACCTTGCTAATCAACTACTACTACTATAACATAGCCGTCTTCTTTATCTTTGAATATTTCATCCCTTAAGTGGACGAAACACGGTTTCAAATTTATATACCATCAGTTAACAAGTTAAAACGAAAACGACGACCTTAAAGTGAGAGAAGCCGCCGGAAAAAGTTAGTGCTTTATAGGCATGTTGGCAAATTATGTAATATGATTTCAGAAAATTAATATTGGTAACGTACATATTATATAAACTTAAATTACATTTACGAGCATTTCAATAGATATTTGAAATTATTCGGTTATTCATCACCACTTTCATCCCCATGTTCAAAATGGCTGAACCGATTCTGAGAAATTATGACATATATATAAATCATGTGCTTTAATTTGATTTGGTTTCACTTGGTTATTTGTGAAATTATAAGATTTTTCATACCAAATTTTATCCCCCCTTTATCAGGATACATGTACCGATCTTTAAATCATGTCTAAGAAATATTGTCAAGAAACTACTATTATTACTTCCAAATAAAATATACTACATCCAAATCTGTTTACTCGTTTGACACCTACGATGCCACAGACAAACACACACACACACACAAAAAACGTTAAACATATTATAATTGCTAAAAAGTGCACATAACTCCGAAAAGTAAGAGTTGCGTGCTCAGGATCGAACCCTCAGGGGTTCGATCCCGAGCACTCAACGATACTTTCTGACTCCAAATCAGAGGTCAGCCTCTGATTTGGAGGCGGACGTCCTAACCACTTGGCTATCACAGCTTAAACTGAAAATATTTTAAATAATTTTATTGGGTTGAGCTGTAATTTGTAGACGTTGCCACATGTTTGCATTATCTTAGTAACAAAAAAAAACTAGACACCATAGCTTTATCTTAGTAACAAATAATAAAATAAAAAAAAATAGACGCCGTAGTTTCTCCTGTCAGCTGTCCAATAACCACGCGTTGTTGCCGATTAAGTGCGCATGCTCGTTCGCAATTCGGAAGGGTGAGGCCTCACCCTTCACAATTTGTACTTTTGGCGCACCGACACTAGATGACGCTACTTGTTTATTGCCTCGCGCTATCGTTTGTCTTATAGCAAAGGGTATAAGAGTGTCCAGGACGCCGAGTTACTTAGAGAAGCAGGCAACAGTGATAATTTTTGCATACGTAAGCTTTGACTAAAGCTAACGTTTATAATCACCTATACACTATGAACAAGAAACTCTGTTTGATATTCTTCAACCAGAGTTTTTAATAATTTCCTTCCGATGTTAGAGAGTTCGTTCTTTACCAAGAAGTAGATTCTTTTTTTTTTTTACTTAAATAATATTTTAGCCCGATATAATAATGGTTCCGAGGCAAGTTTTGCAAATAAATAAACAACTAATTATTTATTTACAACCTTCTAAAAATTCCATCAGTTAAGTACGATTATATACATATTTTCGCGTAATATTTTTTCTTTTACAGGAAAAGGTGCTTCTGCATTATATTTTTATTGCACGTAGATTAATTATAATAATTTATGTATTTATATTATACTCAAATAGGCCTATTAAATAAATCTTTTACATATAGATATTTTTAAATAAACCACATGGATGTAATGAATCAATCAATCATAAACTTTATTCGAGTAACCCTTTAAGAGGCACTTTTGACGCGTCAATAATTTCCACAGTAGTGACTTGATGGTGACAACTATTTCGTAAACTTAAAACTAAAGCTATAACGGTTCCAAATGCGCCCAAATAAAAAAAAATGCCGTTTAAATTTTCTTTTTGTCATCAACATCCCACATGCCACTTAAAATTATTTACGAGCTATCTTATTAGAGCAATATTTTATACCCAAACTTGTTTGTTATTTACATAATATAATTACAGATATGTTAAAATGTTAAAAAATATATGTATAATCTTTTAGTAAAACACTTAGTATGAACAACTCTCTCACTGAGTGAACTTGATAATCCTGGTAAAGTAAAGCCGTCTACCGTAGGCTAGTGGTTAGGATGTCCGCCTCCTAGTCAGAGGTCGGGGGTTCGATCCCGTGCACGCCTCTCCTCACCTGCACCTCTAACTTTTCGGAGTTATGTGCGTTTTTAAGGAATTAAAATATCACTTGATTCAACGGGGAAGGAAAACACCGTGAGGAAATCTCCACGCCTGAGAGTTCTCCGTGAAGTTCTCAGAGGTGTGTGGAGTCTGCCAATCCGCATTCGGCCAGCGTGGTGGACTATGGCTAAAGCCTGCAATGGGTTGATATGATGATGATGTTGATGATGATTAATGAAAGGCGCCTGCCAAAAAAACGGTTGAAAAGATGCAACCTTTAATAATACACGTTGAGCAACTTCAAACTTCTTTCCATCCAGACCATTCTTGGAAACTGTTAAGAATGCGCTAATGTCCTAACTCATTATTATATTTCAAGTTTTAACGATGATAAATCACTTCGTTAACTAGAAAATGGAGATTACTCTTGATAACACGATGTGTAGATAGATAAATTGTATAGTTTGAACTATCGTTTATAATCCAACCTTAACAGTACTTTAACTATCATTATATCGTTTTTTTTTATCCACTACAAGTAAGCCCTTGACGGCAATCTCACCTGAAGGTAAGTGATGATGCAATTTTAGATGGTAGCGGGCTAACCTGTTAGGGGCATGGTAAACCCACACTCCTAATTGGTTTCTACGCGACATCGTGTCGGAAAGCTAAATCGCTTGGCGACACGTCTTTGTCGGTAGGGTGGTAACTAGCCACGGCCGAACCCTCCCACCAGACCAGACTCGAGGTCTCGACCAGACCAACTTTAAAAAGCAACAGCGCACGCGCTGCGTCACGGAGGTCGTCGTGCCTAATAATATCCTATAACTGAACTTCCTCGTGAAGACAACAAATTACAGGTTTGACCCTATAGCGGTGTCCCGTTCAATTAAAATAATATGGAATACGTACAACCCAATATTATCAATTATCAATAACTAAGTTTCGTGGACGTAAATTATAATAGCAAAGGTTTTTGTATTACATTAAAATCAAAAAAATGTCATTATGCGATAATAAAAACAATCAATGTTTCGCATTATTTCATGCGTAGGTATATCTGATTTCTTTATGACGTTAACGTTGAAGTATCAAAATTGATACCTGTTTTTTTTTCTTCATAAATATGTAAAATAAATATTGTGATTTTTTTAGCAATTTTTCCCTTCATCTAGACCCTCAAGCAAACACAGTAATATTAAAAATAAATCACTTTCATAAATCAGGCTACCAAGGGTTAATACTTAATTCGGCGCTATGTGAAATAGCTTAATTAAAAAGAAAAAGCTGTAGCTATTTTTTTAAAGTGGTTTTTTTATTAATTTTTGAATCCTATTGGATCGATTTGTTCAGGCTTTCTGAGCCCCTAGTAACTTGTTACGCTAACAGTGGCGTAAATTGTCATATTTGTATAGAGCTTTTGTCAAACTTTGACTGGTTTCATCGGCATCATCATTTCCACCTACAAATCGAGGTCCACTCCGGACAATGGGTCTTTGTAGGGTAGTTCCAAAGTCCACCGGTGCTTGTTTCTAGTGGCTCTCTGTAACAGTATGGATTCTGCTTGTTGTTGGTTACCCAATGTGTGTGGAATAACGCTGCGTCTTCCAATTCGGGGTCGCCATTCCAATACCTTGGGTCACCGACGTCCATCAGTTCTTCGAGCTATTTGCTCCATCCATTGCCACTTCAGTTTCGCAACTCATACAGCTATTCCCATTTATTCGCGTATGGTTCTCTCCATCACCTGCTGAGTGACTGTGACCTTCTTGTGAGGTCCGAAGCAAACGACATCGTTTCAGAATAAGTCATAACTGGCAATTAGCACTTGAAGACCTTGAAAGATGTCGCGAAGTTTCCCGGACGCTGCCCATCTTGAACTGAACACAGTGTTTTATCTCCATCTCAATCAAAATTGGACTTATCTAACTGGATCATGTGTCCTAGGTATATCTTAAACCCGTTGACAATTTTGCGCAGAATTCCCGACGATCACTGGATGGAGTGAAATATGAGAGAATCTACGTCTTATTCACTTGTGTTCATAGGCCCACTTAATATGAAACTCTGTTTAGATAATTAAATAAAACTCAGTTATAACCTCTTCCAAAAACGAAGTAACTATAACATCTACGTTTGATTTTGACGTTTTTAGTGACGCTTACGTTATTTTAGGTAAGATTACATGAAAATGTATACAAAGGATACTAAAAATCCAGCAAAACTAACATAAGCTTACATTAGCTATCAATATTATCCTAAACCTCTCAATCGCAGAATCAGGCAAAGGATACTTTTTGGGACGACTTCTTTTTCAGTTAACTGGAATAAGCCGGCGCGTAGAAACAGCTTATGCGATTTGGATAGTAGTTTCATAGTTTTAAGTATACGAAGGTAGGTATCGCTATCGTCGTCTTAACACTACAAAGTAAAAATCTATATATATAAAAGCGAAAGGTCACTGACGTACTTACTTACATACTTATTGATTAAACACGAGATCTCAAAAACTATTGTATGTATAAAGCTATAATTTAGCAAGTAGGTAGTTGATATTTAAGAGAGGTAAGCTAAGAAAGGATATTTGGAAATTCCACCCCTAAGGGGGTAAAATCGGGTTTGGAAATTTGTATGAGAGTCCTATGTTTTTTAATTTAGAGACACACAAACCGGCAATTTGATATTTGCCTGTAGCTTACTTTCTGAAGCAAGGCATTGGCTGCACGGGAAACCTTAATCTCACGGGAAATCAGCAATTCTACGCAGACGAAGTCGCGGGCAACAGCTAGTATATATAAATGCAGAAAAAGCAAGCAATTTGAATAAGAACTATTTTTAAATTGAATTTGAACTTATGGACAGGGTCATTGAACAGACATAATGCCACCGAGTTGTCGGTTTAAACTTTAAAAGAGCACCATAAACTTTTATTGTTGTCTTGAAAGTACGATTTAACTCAAAACAAAAAGCGACTGTCGGTTGGAACCTTGTTAAAATGCCGTTACGCCGTACAGTTCCTTCGTGGTACGTAGGACACGAGTGTTCCTAGGAATTGCGCTGATTCATGGGTAAAATTAGTGTAAAATATTTACTTATTTTGCGCGTCTTTATTAATTCATATCGATGCTTGGCGATGTTCCCAAAACGCTAGCAGTTTTGCCTCTTTCTAGAAAGAGAAAACTCTTCTCTTTGGCTAAAATTAACGGTTGGGCTAAACAAGCGCCATCTCCAAGGTCACATAAATCAAAAGTTGAGACACCACTATAATAAAATGGTTCGCATAATTCATACACCGCCAAAATATACTTGGAACATTCTCATTTTATAAAGTGAACGTCGGAAACAATATATTGAAAATGATTGCTTTAGTAATAAGATACCAGTTTTCAATCGTAGAAACTTCGACCGGATTCAGAGAAAGGTTCAGTAGGGTTAAACTAGCCTCCAACCGCCATTCTGACCACATTAGATTTCTGTTTTCCCTCATTGTTACAAGACATTTTATACTCGAGTGTGTCTGCTAAATTTGTTTTTTTTTTTTTTTTTTTTTTCGTTTTATGGCTTGACACAGATTAGCTAATGTCAAGTTTATAGCAATGTAGAAGTTAGGGAGAAATGGCGGGAAACTTCGCACTTTGCGGACGCGGCTTCCTCAAACCTTTCCCAAATTAATACCTGTTAACCATTCAGAAAACTAGCCACTACACAAACGACACCAAAACTGTCCACGACACAACCAACACCAGTCCTTTTCAAAATTAGCCAACAAACATTAATTCAAGAAAAGCGTGAAAAAACCGCACCCGCCCGCATATACGAAGTCTCCCGCCTTTCTCAAAATTTGTTTTTAATCATCATCATCATCATGATCAACCCATTACCGGCTCACTACAGAGCACGGGTCTCCTCTCAATATGAGAAGGGTTTGGCCATAGTCCACCACGCTGGCCATATGCGGATTGGCAGACTTCACACGCCTTTGAGAACATTATGGAGAACTCTCAGGCGTGCAGGTTTCCTCACGATGTTTTCCTTCACCGTTGAAGCAAGTGATATTTTAATTACTTAAAAACGCACATAACTCCGAAAAGTTAGAGGTGCGTGCCCGGATTCGAACCGCCGACCTCTGATTAGGAGACTGACGCGCTAACCACTGGGCTATCACTAGTGCTGTTTTTCCGTGCTGTTTTGGCCGTGATCGTCTAGTGGTTAGGACCCTACGTTGTGGTTTTTAATCAGATGTTAGCCAATACATAGCCATGTTAGCCAATAATAGTTTCCTTTAACTATCTGTATCTTTGTAGTCCTAGTAGCAAGTAGCCAGTTCTTCAATACCTGTAGGTATGTCCAACAAACCTTGCAAAAAAGAATCAGATGCACTTGCGCATTCATTATATTGTAGCTGATGATAGCTTAGTGTACTCGGCCTCGATTTCGGGAGTATACTTCTAAAACTTTCCAGAGATCGGTGCGTTTTTAATCAATTTTAAATTTAATATAACTTGCTTTAAAAGCTGAACTTAAACTAACTTGATTCAAAGAGCCGTTTTTTAGCCGGTCCACTTTTATATTTTTACTTGCCTTAAGGTATAATTGAAGGCATTCTTATTAGATAAGAATTATTATCTCTTGATTTGTCTCTATTATGAGTAATTTAAAGTATCAGTAGTAGTTAAGAATTCAGATATTTTCATGTAACGTCTTAATACCTGAACATATTTATCAATAATTATTTTATTTGAAATCCTTACATTTAAAAAATAAAATTAAAAACATTAAACTTTTTATACCAATAAAATACAAAATCAAAACACATCATTTTTTTTCCAACATGATGCTGACTTGAAACATGTTGAGGCATGATTCTCTAAAGACAAAATCACCGCTATGAAATCGTAGGCGGCTAGCTTCGCAGATCAATGTGAGCCGGCCCTATAATAACCCAGCCTCGGGCGAAATTAAATTTTTGGGTCTCATTTGACGATTTCATCGAGGACCGGGAGTTGACGCAAGGGAGATCAGTTCAATGTTCAAAGTCCAATAATTTGATTTTGTGGTACGAAAACTGCCCTAAAAATGTTACATGGACTCTAGTTATGAAATCTATATAAACTATCCGTCTGGTATTATTTCACGATACTGTTGAAACTATGGATTAAAAGATCTTATTCTGAAACACATACACTATTCAATCACAGAAATGCAAAGCTTTGTAAAAGAATCTATCCAATCCACTGAAAACTTTTTAAATTGCGTACAAAAGGTAGCACATTTATAAACTAGGGGAATTTCTAGATTCTCCTCAGACTGCGTCGCATTTTATCCCTCGTAGCTCTAGTTCAAATATGTGTGAATACTTCATAGACGCCTTTATTATGTAAACATACATAAAACAGTTTTGAATAAAAATATGAATTTAAAACAACTAGCTGAAACGAACTCGGCAAGCGTACAGTGCGACGTATTTGCATACGAATTTATTACTCTTTTTTAGGGTATACCAAAAACACCCTACCAAAGTTTCGTTACAATCAGATCTTTTTTTCGGTACGCATTCAAAATTGTTTATTTTTCTATATAAATATTATAGAAAGCTTAAAAACGCTTATCAACTTTTGAAATTAATTCACATAAATATAATCAGAACCTACTCTGAATCCACTAAACCGCATTGGCAGCGTCACTAGCTTCCTCTCTCCAACGAAAGAGAGGCACATGTCTCCTAGCCTTATTTTTATTTTATTGTCTGGTTTTATTAAGCTGCCCTTAACGTCATAATCACCACTTTTGGACATAACTGTGATGAAGCTAAGTCTTGTTTCACATGTAACTGTCGACCACTTACAATAAACACGAAATACAGTGGTCACAAGTAGTGGAACTCGTTTAATGAATTAATTTCTCAAATTTTCATCCACTTTCGTCGTTTTGAAACAATATAAATGAATGTCGAACAGTGTTGCAAACCGAGTTTGACTCGGAAACCTTACAACACGCAGTACGCTTTTACAGGAATTTCATATTTGAAACATTATTAATACTAGCTTTGGGTGGCTACAATTGTAATATATATACCTTACATCTTGGTGCATAAGCGAGACTTTTCTCGTAATGGTAATCCGAGATAAGCCGCTCTTTACCGCCGGTTAGTGTTTAGTTTTGTAACTCCAGAGATTATGAGGCGACATTATTTCCGGCGCAAAGTGTCGCTCTTAATATTCCATCCCTCTGCACCTTATTTTGTCAATAATAGATCGTTTTTAAGAGCTATATAATAATAAAAATATATATATACTAGCTGTTGCCCGCGACTTCGTGTGCGTAGAATTGCTGATTTTACTTGAGATTGAGGTTACCCGTGCAGCCAATGCCCTGCTTGAGAAAGTAAGCTACAGGCAAATGTCAAATTGCCGATTTTCGTATCTCTAAATTAAAAAACATAGGACTTTCATACAAACTTCAAACCCCCCTTTTACCCTCTTAGTGGTGGAATTTTCTTTCTTAGCTGACATCTCTTAGCTATCAACTACCTACTTGCTAAATTATAGCTTTATACGTACAATAGTTTTTGAAAACTCGTGTTTAATCAGTATGTAAGTATGTAAGTGACCTTTCGCTTTTATATTTATAGATTATAACAAAAAATTGCGTTTGCCGTTTTCGCTATTATGCTATATACTCTAAAAGTTTTCTACAGTCTACCACATTTTGGCGAGCAATTTAAAAAGTCGGTTATAAAAATTTACATCTTACGTAAATAAGTCCTCCAGATTTTTTTAAACTCCGACAGGTTATCAAAAGATTTCAAGCGTAGTCGTACCCAAGAAAGAGTGAACATAATCGTACCCCTCGAGACACTTCTGCACCCAAAACATAACTGCAAGAAATCAGGTTAAGATGTGACTATTTAAATTCGGCTCTTTCATTTTATTCATTACCAGATTTACAGCCTTCATTAAAACCGGAGGGCAAAAGTGATGACAAGCTCTCTAAATTGAATCGCTGTATGGTTCATCTCGTAAGCTGAAATACTTATTTTAAATCGCATTTAGCGTAATTACGGAACGTCACTTGACATATTTCCATGGTTCTCAATGTAATAATTACTGTAAGTCCGCGTTCAGATGGAATGTACAAAAACGGCGTGCAGAGAAGTGAATATGTAGACCCATGTGAAGGATTTAGATTTTTTTAAAGATTATTATCTTCACCATCATCATGCTCAATCCATTACCGGCTCACTACAGAGCACGGGGGGTCTCCTCTTAATATGAGAAGGGGTGGCCATAGTCCACCTCGCTAGCCATGTGCGTATTGGCAGAATTCACACGCCTTTGAGAACATTATGGAGAACTCTCAGAAGTGCTAGTTTCCTCACGATGTTTTCCTTAACCGTTGAAGCAAGTGATATTTAAGTTTTTTTTCTATTTAGAATGTTATATATCAAAGATATTATTTAATTTCAGAATTGGATTGAATAACTTTGTATTACATTAAATTATATCGCGTTTCTAGGACGAGAAAATTATACCAATTGTCTCCATTAGAATCAAACAATATAATTATTAGATTAGGATTTAGAAAATGCAATCCACCGAGCTTAATCGTATTTATTTAAGGCTAAAAAGGCGACAAGACTGTCGTGATGCAACTGTATTTGATCTAGAGTGATCGAAACTTAAATACAACACAAACTATTAAAGGTACTATAAACTATTGGATTTCAGTTAACACGCGATACTTGCTATTGACTTAATTCACAATGGTCAAAACTAATCGTTTATACGCGTAGCATCTCGTAGCCCTCTAATTAGCGCGAGCTACACGCTACGAGCCTGTAGCGTCACACCACTAGTATGAACGAACCCTCACGGAAAACAGCCCGGTTACGCTGTGGCAACCAATAGGGTTAGTACTGCTAATAGACAGTCCGAAAAAAAAAAGGTCACCTTTCCGGTAACTGACCGACTGAAAAAGCATAGCCGAAAGAATAAGGGATATAAATTTATTTATTTTTTCAATGGTATCATGGTAAACCCACACTACTGTTATCGTGCTGTAACGCTAAATCGCCTGGCCTAGCAGAATAGACTCGAGCCGGGAATCGAACCCAGGGCCTCCAACCTTATTATGTGACAGCACACGTGCTGCGCCACGGAGGTCGTAAATAAAGCAAATACTGTTTGCCAGACGCATTTTTTTTTTTAATTATTTTGTTCGCCAACAGCCAAAACTTGCACTGGTACAGCACAAAAATGCTTAGCCGCTCACAGGCAAACATGATGTACCGAATAGAGTATTTATAACTATTTTTAGCCCTTATTAGATTATCTCATAACAGTTAATTTTGCATTTATGAGAAGGATTAATATTAATAAAAATGCGCTGACAGTATTTCAATTATTGAATATTTTATAATTGATATAAAATCTGTGATCTAACTTTGTTTGCCTTGATTCGCTTACCGATAATATCGTTAGACTGCGTGAGCTCCTGCTATTAAACCCTGAATCTGTATAAAATCAGATGGATATTGCTCTTGCTCCGTTCCTGTATTAAAAATAACACACCTTTGCTTTGTTTTTTTTTTTAATAGTCGAATAATATAGTAGAATAACATAGTATGTTTGGAAGTGTCTATAGTAATTAAATGATATACCCGTCTTCCGCCCTAACCATCAATTCATAATACATAAATGCTCAGTAAGCGGTGATAGCCTAGTGGTTTAGACGTCAGCCGCCTAATCAGAGGTCAGCGGTTCGAATCCGGGCACGTACCTCTAACTTTTCGGAGTTATGTGAGTTTAAAAAAAAATATCACTTGCTTCAACGGTGAAGGAAAACATCGTGAGGAAAGCTGCACGCCTGAGAGTTCTCCATAATGTTCTCAAAGGCGTGTGAAGTCTGCCAATCAGCACATGGTCAGCGTGTTGGACTATGGCCAAACCCTTCTCATATTGAGAGAGACCCGTGCTCTATAGTGAGCCGGTAATGGGTTGTTCATGATAATGATCATGATGAAATGTTCAGTAATTATTCATAAGTGAGATTTACTTTTAAAATAAACTTAAAAATATCTCTTCTACGTGTAAAACTTTTTAATATTATTCCTGATATAATTAGTTTCATAGCGTATTATTGTTCATAAATATTATGTCATCAAAATATTTAGGCGTAATTTTTTGTTTTCTATTATACGATCTCTTGCTTGGCTTCTAATCATAAAACTTAAACGGATGTAAACACACACTTCTAAGCTTTAATATGACGTACTATATAAAATGAACATCAATATGTTAATTAGGGCACAGCTCCAAATAAATTCTGGACATGGAATTTATCAAAATGTTCAAAAATTAATATTAGTAAATTGTAGGGGAGATGGGATACTTTTTAATCCGCATAATTAAAATCTTAATCCACACGTACGCAGCAGGAATTAAGTATTTATACAAAATAATTCGTTAACACACGTGGCAAAAGACCGTTCATTGTACCTATGTCGGAGAACTACAAAGTAACGTCTGCTTGTAATGAGGCCATAATATAAATCAAATATCCAATTGTCCAAAAAAGTTGGTCAATTTTTAATAACCCAAGCAACGCGGTCCTGGTGGGAACCCGCCTTTAATCCGGTATTACACCGTTCTTTAGAGTTTTAAATGTAACAAAGCTGCATTAAAATTTCAGCTTTAAATCTCATTCAAGGACACGTTCCCCGCTTTAAGAATGCTTGCGAATGTTCAACGTGTATGTTATTATGAGATTACCCTTGTATAACCGCATCGTTATAATACATGGTCATACTTTATATTATTATGATGTCTCTAAAACAATGATATCCACTACTACTCTACTGAATAGAATATAAATACTCGGTTCTCGAATTCTCGAAAAGCTTTTGTTACATAGTTAAAGCTTTAAAATGTATCTAAAAGCTGGACTTATGTTACAATATACGGATTTAACCGTATCACTGCATTAACATTTTCTTTAATAAAATAGCTGTACAGTGACGTTGTAAGTCAACGTTGACTGAATAACAGCGATAAGAGTAAACTGACAGTAAACAACTAAGAGTACAAACTCGTAGAAGTTGTTTACTATACTATATACTACAGAAACATGTGAGTGAAACTTATAACATAACATAAGTATAGATGTGAAAATATCACTTAAGTATTTTATGTTTGATTTTGATAAGAAAATCAATGTACCGGTAAACCACTGTAAACCATTTAGCGATAAAATCAAAACGATTTAAATATCATCATCATCATGTTCAACCCATTATCGTGAGGAAACCTGCAAGCCTGAGAGTTCTCCATAATGTTCTCAAAGGCGTGTGAAGTCTGCCAATCCGCAAATGGCCAGCGTGGTGGACTACGGCAAAACCCTTCTCATATTGAGAGGAGACCCGTTCTCTGTAGTGAGCTAGTAATGGGTTGATCATGATGATGATGAATATGATTTTTCTATAAGCTTTCGTTTTATAAAAAAACATTTAACTATCCTATCAATGGATAGGCATCGCAGAGAAACCGTAGCAACGAAGGAATAATTCTTAGCCAATCTTTTTTAACCCTGAAGATAATCCGACTATAAAATAAAACTTATATTACATTACATTAGCGGAAAATACTGATACACGATCACGTTTGGAAGAAATTTTTTTTTTTACTGCACAAAATCTACCACTTGCTGTTTTTTTGTAAAATAAAATATATTCCTCTAGTTATGCTGAATATGTTTTGAAAATTTTGATCTTGGGAAACTAATAATTAATTCTCGTACGTCGTCTGTACGCGCCTCCCGCAACAACTAATTTTTTTTTTTTTTCAAAATAATCTTTATTCAAATATATATAAAAGGCGCTTTTGACGCGTCAATAATTTACATAGTAGTGATTTGATGGGGATAACTAGATTCGTAAACTTAAAACTAAAGGTATGAGGGTTCCAAACGCGCCCCGGTCTAAGAAGAAGCCCACAACAAACTTAGCCAGGTAAATTTTATTTTCGTTATCACCATCTCACATGCCACTTAAAATTATATTAAGAGCTATCTTATTAGAGCAATATTTCACGCCCATGCTTGTTTATCATTTACGATATCCTTTACACTATAGTAGGACTTTTCTACAAGCTTACGTTTTATATAAACTTTGAACTTATTGAGAGACATACCAGAAATTTCATTTGGCAATTTGTTATAAAATTGTATACCTTTAAATTAATTAATAATTTTTTGTAGTCTAGTAGCGTGTAACACAAGTTTATTTTTACTTCTGATGTTAATCGAGATATAAGACTGAACACTAGGTAGGCGTACAAAATCAGATAGATATTTCTAATGAATATATTTTTGTTTCAGTTACCGTGACTCTGAACATCACTTTGCTGGCTTGCAGCATTATGGGCCTCATCTCATGCATTCTGCTGGTAGTTGGCGTCTACAAGGTAATTTCTTCATGGTTTTTTACATACTTTCGTTATACATGATTTCTACATTCCCATGTAGTGGGCCCAGTGATTTCGTAGGACACTGTTTTAGGCTGAGATCTATAGAACGTACTGTGACTTACATCAGCCTTGATTTCTACATTCCATTTCATGTCGTCGGCCCAGTGATTTCGTATGAAGCTGTTTTAGGCTGAGATCTATAGAACGTACTGTGACTTACATCAGCCATGATTTCTACATTCCATTTCATGTCGTCGGGCCAGTGATTTCGTAGGACACTGCTTTAGGCTGAGATCTATAGAACGTACTGTGACTTTGCTCAGCCATTGTTATATTATAACTGAACAGACTTAAGGCGGTCAAATAACTCCGTCTAGATTTGACGGTCTTAAGTCAGGAGTTAGGCTAAGCGCTTTAGCCAGGCACAAAGTTTTCCAACTTGCAATGTAGGTAGCTTATTAATCCGCCGACAAAGCCGCCGTGTTCTACAGGCGGGTCATCGGGTTTGGTGTTAAGCAAGAATCCGGCCGTGGCAAGAACTTGTAGTTCACTTATTGTTACCGATTATAAATTGAATTTCATAAAAAGTTTTAGCAGAAAATCCACTTCCTCAATTTCTAATATTGAGCACGGTATCCGCAAGCCGGTGCAACCACTGTGATGTAAGATGGACACATTTAATCACAACTATATCCTAATGGTACATTTTGTTTTTCTTTATCCAATACAACTTAGATCTTATGTTAGAGTAACTTTTGAGGATTAATTTATTAATTATATTATGATTATATATTATTATGTTTATATTATATTTATATATATTAATTTAAATTAATTTGGAAGCGGTGATAGCCTAGTGGTTAGGGCGTCAGCCTCCTAATCAGCACGCGCACGGCACGCACCTTTAACTTTTCGGAGTCATGTGCGTTTTAAAAAAAATAAAATATCACTTGCCCCAACGGTGAAGGAAAACATCGTGAGGAAACCTGCACGCCTAAGAGTTCTCCATAATGTTCTCAAAGTCTGCCAATCCGCACATGGCCAGCGTGGTGGACTATGGCCAAACTCTTCTGATATTGAGAGGAGATCCGTGCTCTGTAGTGAGCCGTTGATCATGATGATGATATTAATTTGGTTATTATTTTTAGTATGTACTTGTGTTATTCATTTATATCAATATATTTATGTAAATATATATTTTTGCACCACCTTCCTCTTTCCGTATCTCTGTCTTTTGCATCTTTGGTTGCCTGGAAGTGATCGCTATGTAGCGATACTTCTCTTCAACTCTTCAAAGACCTTATATTCAGGTGCTGAGGAATGTTTCGTAATCGCTGTGGCATCTCTGTAGTAAACTTAACACAGCCTATGTTGCCACCTTGCAAAAGCTGTCTTATAATCCACAAACGCTTAGCAAATTGGTCGGCTATACTCTCAAGTCTTCCGTGTTACCTCTCACAAATTTTGTATGCGGTGCATGGTATGGACGCTTTTTCAGTCTGCAAGTTGTTAAACATGTTACTTCTAACACGTCTACCAGCTGGTTAAATGGATTCAGTTTCAATACAACACATACTCGTAGACAACAAATTGATTAAATAAAAAAAAATATTGAAAAACATTTGCTGTGTCTTTCTATTTTAGTAATAGTTTCTAATAGTTTTTCACAAATACTAAAATATAAAGTAAACGTTCAATTACACTTTTTATTATTTTTAAGACGACAATAGATTATTAAAAAAAAACATTACTTGAGTTATATTTTAGTAATAGTTTCTAATAGTTTCTCACAAATACTAAAATGTAAAGTAAACGTTCTATTATACTTTTTATTATTTTTAAGACAAGAAATGTTTTATTTATGAATAAAAAACATTCCTTGTTCTATTTTAGTAATAATATCTAATGATTTCTCACAAATACCATCAATGTAAAGTAATCGTTCAAAAATTTTTAAACCTTTTACTGTTTCGTTACAAAACATTTACCAGTTTAAAGAGTACGTTTCCAATCATGTGATTGAAAGTTGTGCTCAATGATAGTCAATTAAAAAGATACATCCACTCGTGGATACTTCACAATCTGCGTGCTGATGAAACGGCGATTTTGTATCCAATCAATCGACGTGTCGACTTAGGGATGTATTCGTTTAAAGTTATTATTTACGCTGTCACACTTTGAGTTGAAGTGTAATAGGTGCGTATGTGTGTTTGTGTGTGTGTAACATTTGCGTATTGCATAAACATTTTGAAGCGAAGCTGTGATAGCCTAGTGGTTAGGGCGTCAGCCTCCTAATCAGAGGTCGGCGATTCGAATCCTGGCACGCACCTCTAACTTTTCAGAGTTATGTGCGTTTTTAAAAAAAACAATTAAAATATCACTTGCTTAACGAAAACATCGTGAGGAAACCTGCACGCCTGAGAGTTCTCCATAATGTTCTCAAAGGCGTGTGAAGTCTGCCAATCTGCACATGGCCAGCGTGGTGGACAATGGCCAAGCCCTTCTCTTATTGAGAGGAGACTCGTGCTCTGTAGTGAGGCGGTAATGGGTTGATCATGATGATGATGATGATAAACATTTTGTATACATTCAAAACGTTATAAAAGGTTCTTGATTGTCGATCTCCATTACGCGCATGCACTATCGCATTATAAAGTTAGGGGAGCTGGCTTCTATACCCGTGTCGGACTGGCCTTGTGTAAGTTATCACCCTTAACAACTGTCGCCAAGTCACTTAGCGTTCCGACACGATGTCGTGTTGAAACCAATTAGTAGTAAGGGTTTACCACACCCCAAACAGCTTAGCCCGTTTCAGTCTTAGCAGTCTTACAATACATCGTACAAAATACCGTTACAATCTTAGCGTCATCACTTACCACCAGGTGAGATTGCCTTACTTGTAGTGGACAAAAAAATCTAATAAAGCAATAGCAGTCACGTTTGATGTAATTATATATTTTTTTATTGCAGTGTGATGATGCTTGCAAAAGTAAACTTAGGCATAGTGTGGGTGAAAATTGCCCTAACTTTATAAATAATTATAATTTATTATTGACTACGTGAGATGGTGATAACCAAAACAAGCTAAGCTAAGTTTCTTGTGGGCTTATTCTTAGACCTGGATGCTTTTCGAATCCTCCTAGCTTTAGTTTTAAGTTGGCTAGTGTAGTTAGTAGTCACCATAGAATCACTCAAGAATAAAAATAGTGAAAAATATATTGTATATGAACGCTTCATAGACGACTATAATAGGTTGACTCTGATAAAGTTATTTTGGTAAGGTTTGATTTCATCCCCCCGTGGAGGGTCTGCCTCGGCGGACGCCGCTGGCTGGGCCGCGGTCGAGTGCACCAGTGTTCCCGTGACCCAGCCACATCGCTGGGTTTTAGTGGGTATTCTGGTCACCAGCTTGGCCGCCGGGGAGACCCACATACCCCGTCAGAACAAACGCAGTCTTGCCTGCGTCGCCTCCGGAGGGGATGCGTAAAAGCATTTCCCAGCGTGAAAAAAAAGGGTTTGATTTCATACACGGAAAAATTTGGAACGAAAATTACGAGGATTTTATACACGTGTTGTCTTAGAATAAGCCTACGTAAAAGCTTACAGACTCAGTCGAGATTTTTTCTGTTCCTCGCTCTTCGTTCGTCCGTACATAACAGTGAAACGTGAGTATCCTTCCGTTGTAGGCGTCCAATCAATTCTCACGTTTGATTCAATGTGTCCGATGCAAAAAATTGCGATATGAAATCCACCTTTGTTTTCTGCATATAAACACGTTTTCTTACGCTAAGTTGTAAGCTTATGGCCGCTTATTTATCCACGTGAACTGAGGTCTTATAAACAATGCCCTGGGAATTTAATTTTCCGGGATAAAAGTACCCGGAGTAAGTAAAAGTAGGAGTAATGTGTGTGACATTACATAACTAAACGTTTAATCGTTTTGGACGAAATATTACAGAAAATATAGTTGTCGCCATGCAAAATAGAAGGTCAAAATTGATAAATTTTAGACGAACAACTCAGGGCTCATTCAAAAATCAATACAAGAGCAAACGAAGTCGCTGAAAAAGGTAACTAAGCAATATTGAAATAAAAGCAATAAATAAGCAATATTGTACAAAACTGATGGGTCACAAGAGTACTTCAACTTACTTTATAGTTTTTAAACAGGTAATATATCTTTCGCAAATATATTTATTTATAATATACATAAATATATTCTCGCAATATAATATATATATATTATAAACTAAGAAGAATTGTTTTTTCATCAGGTTTCTTCATCAGGTATATATATATAATTGTTTAATACTTCTGTCTCATGCTTCTCAGTGCGCGGCGTACATGAATATTAATGTTCTAACCGAATCTTAACTAATGTTAATTAAAGTCTGTCAGTTTTTAACCGCAAAATAGGGGTGGTGTAAGTTTAACCGATATGTGTATACGTGTGTGTCTGTCTGTGGTCTGTATGTGGACCTAAGGATCTTAAACGACCTATGTGGCGCAGTGCGTGTGATGTCGCATTATAAAATTGGAGGTCTTGGGTTTGATTTCCGGCTCGAGTCTTGCCAGGTGGGAGGCTTCGGCCGTGGCTAGTTGTGGTAACTACTGACAAAGACGTGTCACCAAGCGATTTAGCGTTTCGGCACGATGTCACGTAATAACCAATTATTAGCGTGGGTTTGCCATACCCCTAACAGGATAAACTGCTACCATCTTAGATCGCATCATCACTTACCATCGGGTGAAATGCCTTCAAGGGCTAACTTGTGGTGATTAAAAAAATAAAAAAATATTTGTTGATATGTTATTAATAAGTAAGCAGTATTTTTAGTTGACACAATCTATTCTGACCAAAAGCAAATAGTTATATTAGGAATATTGCTATACTAAAACGAAGCAGGGCGTAATGACCCCGCATCTGCGTGATTACATTTATTTCTATTAGGAATAATTTATACCTTCCAATTATGCATACAACGATAATAATTACGTAATAGAGATATGTCACCATTATCATTTTTCGACATAACATAGTCATTGCTAGCTCATGCGCTATCATTGACGTAGATTAAGGGTTTTGGAAGTTCCTTATCGCGCGTTGTGAAAGGGGGCTAGACGGAAAAAAATCTTACGAAAAGTTGTCACGACACTTTTTGTTATTGTAAGCTGTGCGGCGTCGCATGTTTCTCTGTCTGTCTCTCTCTCTCTCTTATAGACAGCAAGCCAGATATTTTCATTTCTATTTCGCATTGAACAGTGTGGTGTCGCGACGATTATTTTTGTTGAGTGTATACAGGTTTTTTGTAAATAATAAATAATAAAAAATAATAATAATAATGAATCCTGACAGTGTTTCTGCACAAGTTCCGGATATTGCTGATGGAGTACAAAATTGAGCCTACTGATTAAGTTTATATAACATTATATTTGTTAATAATAAAAAAATATTATTAAGTATAACTTAAATAAAATAAAATTTTATTACAATTCCTTCACTAATTAATCGAAAGGAACTTCGTTCCATCCGGGTGTCCCTTGACACCTCTCAAGTTTTTTTTTTAATAATTCCTGTGGTTTAAACAACGTTTCTTATTGAACGTTGCCCCAGGTCTCATTCCTGTTCTCGTCCCCGTTTCCTTCCCTTTATGTATAGCTAATGAGGCAGTTTGCTATAGTACTAGCTATAGTACTAGCTCATTGACGCGAAGCTCAGTTGCCGAGGAATTATTGATTTTTCCTTTTTCCGGTATAAAAAATACCCATCTATCTCCATTAAAAATTTCAGCCAGTTCCGTTTTATGACGTATGAATTAAGTAGTTCCGGTTAGGAGTAACAAACTTACACACTTACATACTTACATATATATGTACTTTAGTTATTAATTACATACAAAAGTTAATTTAATATCACATATTAGTGTTACTTTCAATCTCCGGATTGGTACTGAAATTTTTTACTCAAAAATTTCCAATTCGTACCTAAAATTGCTCTGACCCCGAATCAATTGTGTGGTATAACCACATCACCAGCCAGTTATTAGTTTACCTTGAAGTTATAAATATGAAGTTAACAGCAACTGCTACAACCAGCATTTGATATCCTTCTAAGTAGAAGGAATTTTATGTCTTTTAATAACTTTAACCAGATTTTCAGCTGACACTTGAGTGACGTCACAACAACAACAAATAATAATAATTATTATTAAAAGAAAAAGAAAAGAAAAACAAATTACGAATAACGGGGAACCGAAGGAAACAGCAAAAACATAGCTATATAATGCTATAAATATAATATAATGATGATATGATAAATACATAATAATTAAAATAAAAAAAAAGCGGTGATAGCCTAGTGGTTAGGGCGTTAGCCTCCTAATCAGAGGTCGGCGGTTCGAATCCGAGCACGCACCTCTAACTTTTCGGAGTTATGTGCGTTTTTAAGCAATTAAAATATCACTTGCTTCAACGGTGAAGGAAAACATCGTGAGGAAACCTGCATGCCTGAGATTTCAAAGGTGGACTATGGCCAAAACCCTTCTCATATTGAGAGGAGACCCGTGCTCTGTAGTGAGCCGGTAATGGGTTGATCATGATGATGATGATGACATAATAATTTAATAAATCGTGTTATTTAGCCACGGTTACATAGTTTAGTCACGTCTTCAGAAGGTACCTACTTATTTATACATCCAACCTATCACCACCAAGCTAAATTTGTCTGGATCCGTGCAGTGATTTAATTACTATAAGTACCAATGTATATTTAATTCAATCCCATAGGAACTTTGAACACCCAAAGATCACTTCGGGTGTTCAAAGTATCCTTTGCCATATATTGGGGAAATTTCGGTGCAGCTGAACATGGGTAAGATACACTTGCACTAACACATAAAAGGGACACGTTTCATATTTATAGTAAAGGAGTAAAGAATTCATTTCATTCATTTCACACCCACACACGAATCCACCGTCATGAAAACACACATACCCATTATTTAAACCCACCCAAACACGCAAACATACAGACGCACGCACACACACACACACACACACGCACGCGCACACACACACACACACACACACACTGCATGCTTTCGGTTTGTTTCTTCTTTCTTTTGTTTTTGTTTTTGTTTTCTCTTATTATTTAATTGTATTTTTTTTGTTTTTGATAAACTTAATATGTTACTCTCATTGTTGTGCTTTTATTTAATTGGTACTATTTGTTGGTTTGGAGGTAGACAATAATGGTCGCGCCACAGTTTATACCACTGCAGCCGTTATTGCTACACCATGCATTGTATTATCATTTATATGTAACCCTGTCTTAATTCAAATAAATAAATAAAATGTTTTAATTGTTCCAGGACTTGAAGTTCTTGCTGCTGCCGTGGATCTTCTCCATGGCCTTGGAAACTCTGGTGGAAGTCATCAACTTTGTTTACCTTTTCTACTTGCAAACAGTGAGTATGTCTTTTCAAATGCCAAGCTTGCATTTAACATTTTGCCTCGGCAAAGCCTCCGTGTAAGTATCAAGAAAACAAAGTGGTTTTGCATATACGTGAGTAACTTAAATCAGTCAGTATGTTATATACTGTCTAACGTACTTTAGTAACGTATAACACCAAACTAATATTTTAATAGAAAATCAAAACTAACGCAGATCCGTAGTCGTGTTGAAATACGATACTACTAATAATATTATACCATACACCCTATAGGGAATTGTTGGAGAAAACAATGTAAGATTACAAATCCTTCACAAATGATAATTAAAATATATATAAACTAACTAGCCTGCGACTTCATTGGCTGGATAATTTGTTTATTTTTGTGACAGAAATACAGAATCTTCGAAAGTTTATATAGTGATTTCTTCGAGGCAAACAAAGATGTAAAAGACACATCTACAGAATAGAAGATCGTGTATCAAATTTGTTAACTTGAAAACTTACATTAAGGCTACTCCAGGCTAAAGTGCGCTTGTCTGTAAGATGCCTATTGAATTTAATTGCTTTTAAATGTACCTACTCTAGTTACATACAAGGTTAGTTGGAAAGGGGGTGCAAGGAAAACACCCTTAAACGAATATACCTCATACTCGATTCGGTGAAATGATCACAAATCAAGTAACTTATATATCATATAAAAATAACCTTAAAAGTCGCGATCCATGTCAAGTAAAGACTTGACATCGCATTTACACATACGAACGTGTGTGTGTGTGTGAGTTATTGTTTTAATATTATTCCGGAACTCATCGACTTACTTTTATACGTTTCTCATAACGCCAATACTTTACCATAGATTTTTTTTACCATGGAAAATTACTCCATTACACATCATGTCACAGCTGACTTTGAGGCAGTCACAAACTGTGTAAAATTACATTCTACAGGTAGTATTGTACCCCGAAAAAAGCTGTGGAACAAATCAAATCAAATCAAATCATTTATTTGCATAGTTTGTGTAGTTGATTGGTGTTACATTTAATTAGAGTTTCTTACAATCTGCCGGGTAGGCGTGCAAAAATAATATTGTAATTACATGTAAATCATTTAAAAATGTCAAGAAATAAACTAAATAGCGATAATAATAAGTATGTCATTTTGTATTCAAAAATTCACTTAAACAATAAAAGCATTTATCTAACAACCATTGGTGCAATCTTCTTTTAAAAACTTTTAAAGGTAATTCTTTTAACTCCTTAGGCAATTTGTTATATATTTTAATAGACATGCTGAAACAACTTTTACTAAAAGATACAGTTCTGGAGTTGGGAAATAAGAGTCTGTTAGGATAACGTGTGTTAAAAGTGACTGTATGGCTTTTTTTTGTAGAAATCAGACATATGTTTCTAAATAAATAGGCTTATCTCATAAATATACAGGCATGGCAGTGAGAGAATTTTTAATTTTAGTCGCCAAATATATTGTAGTGGTATAAATAGTGAATACTGTATCTAATACCCCATCGGCATAGTACCTACCCTCTTTCCGACTAGGCTTGGAAACGTGAAAACTGGAATGGCGTGCAATACCTCAGCGGTTCGTATTGGAAACTAATTCAACCACAAGTTAGCCTCCTGGCAAAGTCTTGCTGTTATGTAGCAAGACGGTGAACAAATAAGATATTATGGTTTGACAACTAACCCATAATACTAATGTTATTTTGATCTAGTCATGTATTCAACGATAAACGTCAAATTGTGGTATCTTGTGAATACGTGGCTTTATCATAACAAAGTGAATTTCTTTAATTAGAACAACTGCGAGCATCTGTACTCTACTTTATCTATTTTGTCGCGGGGAAAATAACATCGCGATTGTTCGATAACGGGATGAAAACATTCTATAGCCGTGTTTTTTTTCACAAATGGCCGTCGTTCGACTCCTAGCATGATTAATCGTAGCTTATTTAACAAAATTTTTTGAATCTAACTCTGCGAAAGGTTTTTTTTATGCATTGTTTTTTTTAATCATCATCATCATCATCATGATCAACACATAACCGGCTCACTACAGAGCACGGGTCTCCTCTCAATATGAGAAGGGTTTGGCCATAGTCCACCACGCTGGCCATGTGCGGATTGGCAGACTTCACACGCCTTTGAGAACATTATCGAGAACTCTCAGGCGTGCAGGTTTCCTCGCGATGTTTTACTTCACCGTTGAAGCAAGTGATATTTTAATTGTTTAAAAAACGCGCATAGCTCCGAAAAGTTAGAGGTGCGTGCCCGGATTCGAACCGCCGACCTCTGATTAGAGGCTGACGCCCTGACCACTGGGCTATCACCGCTACCCTTTTATTTTTAATATTGTTACTATATCACGTTCAATTATGTGTAGTTAATTAAAATAAAGGGTCGATGGGGTTAATTTAACCTGTATCAATGTGTCATCTTCATCGTTATCAATACCAGCAGTAAGATCAACATTTCCGTAACTACGCGGTTATAGAGACAAGCTTATTAAACCTTCACAGTGAGGGGTAGAATGGTGACCTAATTATTACTGATATATCATAACTGAATTCAAATTATAACAACCTATACGATTTGACGAGCTCCGTGGCGCAGTGCGTGCGCTGTCGCATTATAAGGTTGGAGGTCCTGGGTTCAATTCCCGGCTCGAGTCTGGTCTGGTCGGAGGCTTCGGCCGTGGCTAGACTTACCACCCTACAGATAAAGACGTGTCGCCAAGCGATTAAGCTTTCCGGCACGATGTCGCGTAGAAACCAATTAGGAGTGTGGGTTTACCATACCCCTAACAGGTTAGCCCGCTACCATCTTAGACTGCATTATCACTTACCATCAGGTGAGATTGCCGTCAAGGGCAAACTTGTAGTGTATAAAAAAAAAAACTTACCTCGACTAATAGTTTACTCTACAATTTTGCAGCGATAAATTTTTACGTCATCTTCCTATTGAGGTCCCATGTCCTGGGCCCCCTTCCTCATAAAGGAGAGGAATTTAGAGCTTTGATCCACCATGCTCTTCATTGCGGTTTGAGGAGCTTTAACGATGTTTATGATAATAAAATAAACGGTTATTTTATTCCATTTCTAGTTAGACTTTTGATAGATAGATAGATAGATAGATAAACACTTTATTGCACACTATAAACTTGAGTTCAAAATAGAACAAAAATAAAATAAAAAAAAAAACAAACATAATGCGCAAAGGCGGTCTTATCGCTAAAAGCGATCTCCACCAGACAACCTTTTGTGAAAGGAAAGAGTTAAAGGAGAAGGGGGATAGTGCAATAGTTAGAATATAATAGAAATTACACATACTTACATACAGATATAAATTACTAAATATATATATATATATATATATATATATGTATATATATATATATATATATATATATATATAATTATATATATATATATATATATAAATGAATTATATAGACGTACACACAAGATTGTATATTATTTTTTTAGATTGCAATCTCACCTGGTGGTAAGTGACAATGCAGTCCAAGATAGTAGTATTTGCCGGTAGGGTTATAACTTGCCAAGCCGGAGCCAGTGTATCTGCGATATTGCGAACCGATATGGCCAATATGAACTCAGTTGGAAAATGCTGTGTCATTCGCATTCGCATCGAATAATAACATCTCACAAGCCTATCTCATCTGCCCAGACAAGAAAAAATTAATAAGTTGTAAATCATAAAAGAAGTGCCCCAAAGTGCTAAAGTTTTGCACATATATCACGGCACAAATATGTAAGCTATACTATATATAAAGATATCGAATGTGTAAACTAGTTCTTCGGTTTATCCCCATTCACGTTAACACGTTCCGTCTACCGGAAGGAGACACGTAGTAACAGTAGCACGTAAACTCATCGCACTTTTATATTCAAATTCAAATTCAAAATTCAAATTCAAAATAATCTTTATTCAAATAGTCCTTAAAAAGGCACTTTTGACGCGTCAATAATTTACTTAGTAGTTATTTCATGGTGATAACTATATTCGTAAACTTGAAACTAAAGCTATGAGGGTTCCAAACGCGCCCCGGTCTAAGAAGAAGCCCACAACAACTTAGCCGAGGTTTTTCTTTTTTTTCGTTATCACCATTTCACATAATGAATAAAATTAATAATAAACTATAGTACCTATGGAGATAAAGCAATTCACACCTATAAAAATACGAATACCATATTAAATACGAATTTTCCCAAGTTTATAAAATAACAGTGAGGGCAAAGTAGTTTGGTTTCGTTAGATTTCAACTAATTTACGTCCTCTCCAAAAGTAATCAAATCAAAATTGTTTTATTCATGTAAACCTAGTACATGCATCTATGAAGCGTTCGTATAATATATATTTTTTTTATTGTAATTTTTTTGGTCTGGTGGGAGGCTTAGGCCGTGGCTAGTTACCACCCTACCGACATAGACGTGTCGCTAAGCGATTTAGCGTCCCGGCACGATGTCGTGTAGAAACCGATAGGAGTATAGGTTTACCATACCCTAACAGGTTAGCCCGCTACCATCTTAGACCGCATCATCACTTACCATCAGGTGAGATGCCGTCAAGGGCTAACTTGTGGTGTATATAAAAAAAAGGTAGCATTCGGTAACTTTTAACTAAAGCTATTAGGGTTCCAAGCGTGGAAAGTGATCTGAGCAGAAGTTCTGGTCCTAAAAGCTGATCCCCCAACTGGATTGTGAATTCAAGGTATCCTTATAGATGGTGGTTATCGATCATTGTATTGAGGTCTTCTGCCATAAGAACTACATCATCAGCAATCCGTTAGTTATTGGTGAATAAGTTACGGATGGTTGCAGGAACATTGCATTGAAGGAATGATTGCATACACTTTTATTTTACACCACATAAAACTACAGGGACTGATAAAACAAACAGAACAAATATAATACTATATGGCCGATATACTGACGTCATGATCAATCCATTACCGGCTCACTACAGAGCATGGGTCTCCTGTCAATATGAGAAGGGTTTGGCCATAGTCAGCCACGCTGGCCATGTGCGGATTGGCAGACTTCACACGCCTAATAACAATATCTAATAATTCTGAACCCATAGGCGTACTCAAGAACGAGTGTACATAATCTTACCCAACCATCCCTCGAGACACTTCTGCAACCAAAACATAACTGCAAGAAATCAGGTTAAGATGTGACTATTTAAATTCGGCTCTTTCATTTTATTCATTAGCAGATTTACAGCCTTCATTAAAACCGGAGGACAAAAGTGATGACAAGCTCTCTAAATTGAATCGTTGTATGGTTCATCTCGTAAGCTGAAATACTTACTTTAAATCGCATTTAGCGTAATTACGGAACGTCACTTGACATATTTCCATGGTTCTCAATGTAATAATTACTGTAAGTCCGCGTTCAGATGGAATGTACAAAAACGGCGTGCAGAGAAGTGAATATGTAGTGACAGATTAAGGTTTTTGTAAAGATTATTATCATCACCATCATCATGCTCAACCCATTACCAGCTCACTACAGAGCATGGGTCTCCTCTTAATAAGAGAAGGGTTTGGCCATAGTCCACCACGCTGGCCATGTGCGGATTGGCAGACTTCACACGCCTTTGAGAACATTATGGAGAACTCTCAGGCGTGCAGGTTTCCTCACGATATTTTCCTTCACCGTTGATGTGATATTTTAAATTTTTTTAAACCCACAGAACTCTGAAAAGTTAGAGGTGCGTGCCCGGATTCGAACCGCCAACCTCTGATTAGGAGGCTGAGGCCCTAACCACTAGGCTATCACCGCTTCATACTGATGTACTAATGTAATATTAATGCCATATCCGTTCCAATGTAGATAGACCCTAGGTTTGTACGCGGCATCGTGCTGTGCTGTTCTTGGTGGTCAGGAGCGACAATTGGAGCTTCAGGCGAGAGTACCCCAGAGAACATTTTTAAATTCACAAATCGCCCATACCGGACATCGAATCCGGAACCCCCCAGTGCTTCGCAATGCAGTGCCGCTATGCTATTGTACAAGTTGAGAACTGCTGTATATTTCAAATTGAGTAAAGTTAAGGCTGGGATCGAACTACAATGTTACATTGAACCTAGTTGGCTAACTCATCAGATCAGATTTAAATGCACTTGTAGGAAGTCGAAACCTGCAGTAGGTAGTCAGTACCATAATTACATTTGTTTCCCATCTCACAACTAAAATTTTTCAGAAGTGAATATACCTACATGTTCAGTAGCTCTTTATAAAAACGACTTTATACAAATGCGAAAATAAAAATGCAAAAGATGAGACGGTTCACCTTTCTCATTGAAAATGAATATTTTAAAACATGCATGCAACGTATGTTAGTCCAAATATTTGAGCTATCTAAAGTTAGAGAATGTTTATTGTGTTCTCCAACTTTTCACGGAAAAACGGAAAGTTACACGTGTTAAGGACGTACTCAAGCGTATCAAATATCCTTATTAAACCCTCTTCACTAAAGACATTGAGATCCGATGCTGACTGATAATAAGTATAATTACTGGTTTAAATTAAGGCAATATGTAATTACATATATGTAATTCCTTATACTTGTACCCGAAATTGTCCCTTCCGTAGATCTACCTCGATACTTTTTTTTTTTCGGACTGTCTATTACCTGTACAAACCCTATTGGTTGCCACAGCGTAACCGGGCTGTTTGGCGAGCTTTGGAAAGAAGCTCTGCCAGAAGAAATTTTGAGCCCTAGGGCTCGAAGAAACTATGGGAACGACTGCCTAAGGGCGCCTCCTTTGAGGCCGAACCTCGGCTTAGGCGACGTTTTGGATAACGGGGGGGTCGGACGGTGAGTGGTCCGTACGACCTCGTCTTCGCCGGCGAAGACGGTGTGTAGCGTATGATTGTGTGGTAGGTGGTACGAGTGTGTTGTCAGTAGTCATCTGATCGTCAGGGTCATGAAGGATATGTTTAGGTCTCCTCTTTCGGAGAGGAGCGCTTAGGTCGGGGGAGTACCTCGATACTACCACGGAGGTCTAACTAGCATAAAATAACTTTATTTGCTGGAATGTGATACAGTTTTTGGTCTTACAATTATTTTTGACTCCAAAACATTCAACCATATTGATAGCATGCAAAAATTCAGTCACGTAGCTACAGCTTCGCATATTTATCTTGTTGAAAATATGTAAGCTTTCTAGAGATGTCGAATGTTTAAACTAGTTCTCCGTCTTATTCCCGCAATCCGGAACACGTTCCGTCTACCGGAAGGAGACACGTGGTAATAGTAACACGTAAACTCATCGCACTATATATATATTTATATATATAAACGCATTCTCGCAATATTATAAGATAACAGTGACGGCAAAGTAGTCAAAAGAGATTAAATTAAAATTGTTTTATTCATGTAAACATTAGCCAATTAACACCTCAAATCTGATTATAGTCCAGGGACTGATCTCAGGTAGACAGGTAGACTTACAACAACAACAAAAAAAAATCATGTAAACCTAGTACAGGCATCTATGAAATATTCATGTAATATAATCATCATATGCCGGTAATGGGTTGATCATGACGATAATCATCATCATCATCATCATGATCAACCCATTACTGGCTCACTACAGAGCATGAGTCTCCTCCCAATATGAGAAGGGTTTTGGCCATAGTCCACCACGCTGGCCATGTGCGGCAGACTTCACACACCTTTGAGAACATTATGCAAAACTCTCAGGCGTGCAGGTTTCCTCACGATGTTTTCCTTCACCGTTTGAAGCAAGTGATATTTTAATTGTTTCAAAAACGCATTTAACTCCGAAAAGTTAGAGACGCGTGCCCGGCTTCGAACCGCCGACCTCCGATTAAAAGGCTGACACCCTAACCAATAGGCTATCACAGCTTCTAATATAAAAAATACCTTAATTAGTGAAGTGACAGTGATAAATGGGGAAAGCGATGCGAGCTGGAGTTTGTACTAAGTAAGCTAATCTCCTTAAGGTCTACAAAACATAGCTAGCTTTGCATATACTCGTATATATCTTGCTGAAAATATGTACGCTATCCAGAGATATCGAATGTGTAAATTAGTTTTCCGGCTTATCCCCGCAAACCGGAACACGTTCCGTTTCCCGGAAAGAGACACGTGGTAATAGAAACACGTAAACTCGCGATATTATTAAATAACCTTATTACTCCCTCCTCACGGAGAGCAGGGGAGCGACCTGATTACAACTGATCGACATCAATATCGGCACAAGTTATACGGATGTTTATGTATGTTATGCTTTTACCACTAATTCACTAGATGAATGCAGTTCAATATAAAATCTGAATCTGTGTCTTGTTTACCTATCTCTTAAGTCTTAATATAAGATATTTCGCCAAGTTATATTGCTTAATCGGAATTTAACAGTGAATGAATTGGTTTTTGTAACAGAAATATCAGCACCTCTTATTTTGCACGTGTGCACTCTGAATATAGAAGCTGTGATAGCCTAGTGGTTAGGACGTCAGCCTCCTAATCAGTGGTCGGGGATTCGAATCCGGGCTCGCACCTATTACTTTTCGGAGTTATGTACGTTTTAAAGCAATTAAAATATCACTTGCTTCAACGGTGAAGGAAAACATCGTGAGGAAACATGCACGCCTGAGAGTTCTCCATAATGTTCTCAAAGACGTGTGAAGTCTGCCAATCCGCACGTGGCCAGCGTGGCCTGGGAACGATTCCCGGCTCGAACCTGGTCTGGTGGGAGACTTTGGCCGTGGCCAGTTACCACCCTACCGACAAAGACGTGTCGCCAAGTGATTAAGAGTTCCTGCACGATGTCGTGTAGAAACCCATTAGGACTACGGGTTTACCATACCCCTAACAGGTTAGTCCGCTACCATCTTAGACTGCATCATCACTTACCATCAGGTGAGATGCCGTCAAGGTCTAACTTATAGTGTGTAAAAAAAAAACTTAGTTCACCGGGTCCGCTAGGCTCTATATATTCCTGAGTGAGCTACTCCGGTTTTATATGCACAGATGGTAAAATGCATAGTGACGCATTTTCAACAATCAACAATGTAACAGCCTTGTTACATTGAATTTATTAGCGGTTGAACTTCTCTTACTGGAAATTTGAATGATCGCGTTAACTACTTTACGGTAACTAAATTCGTACGCTCAGCCACAGTAATTGGAATTGAATATGAAATGCTGCTTTTATACGTAAGGTTCGATAGCACGATGCAAGATTCACATAGATACACGAGCCGCTATGCAAATGGTCAAGTGGTAACCACCGTCAAACATCCTACCAATATTATAAACGCGAAAGTTTGTAAGTATGGATGGATGGATGTACGCGTAAAAACTACTGAATGTTTTTTTATGAAACTTCACAATGAAATAGCTTATAAATCAGAATAACACATAGGCTACAATTTATAAAGATATTGTGTGAATACATGACACTTCATGTAAGTAGGAAAAAATCTGCCATCTGCGTGATAATTTTAATGTTACAATGTGGGTTCTTTTCCACGCCACGCTAATATAAGCTACTCGAAATACCAATCCTGCGCAGACGAAGTAGCGGGCACCAGCTAGTAATAAATAAAGTAGTACTGGTCATTGAAGAGCCTCTAAGGTGAAAGAGATATAAGGAGAGGCCGTGTTTTGTCGAGCTTCCGGTGACCTGCAAGGATATTTTCAGTGCAAAGGTCAAATACCACGTGGAAATAGTCTGTTGTAACGGAAGTGAAGCTATGAAGTTTTCTAAGATCATACTTTGCATTTAATTCACGTTTGTCTGTTTTTAAAGTAAGTTAGCCTTTAACGGAACTCTCACCGTCACGTAAGTGATGACGCGTCTAAGATGGTAACGGGCTAACCTATTAGGAGTATGGTGAACCCATACACCTAAGGGGTTTCTACGCGACATCGTGCTAGAATGCTAAACCACTTTGCGACAAGTCTTTGTCGGTAGGACGGTAACTAGCCACGGCCGAAGCCTACACTACTATACTACATATAGTCAAGTCAACCTATCGGCCTTATTATTACTATTATAAACACGATAAGTGATGATACTGTGTAGGATGGTAGCGGGTTGACCTGTTAGGAGTATGATAAACCCACGCTCCTAATTGTTTTCTACGCGACATCGTGCCGGAATGCTAAATCGCTCGGCGACACGTCTTTGTCGGTAACTAGCCATGGCTGAAGCCTCCCACTAGACTAGAGCCGGTAATCAAACCCAGGACCTCCAACTTTATAAAGCGACAGCGCACGCACTGCGCCAGGGAAGCCGATCTGTTGCATGATTGTAGGATTCCGAAATAAACCAATAACACACTTTCGTAATTATACCTTATAAAAGTAAGTATTTGTGGATATTGTTACGATACATGAATAAAGCGATACGAATGCATTTTCTACTTATTTCTCGCTCGATCTAACAAAACTAAGTGGCCAACACTTGTATGAAAAATGTATGAAGGCAGAATGTAGGTCATATGGATTTACATTCGCACGTGTACTTAAGCAGTTCAAGTTTAACTTTGATCTGATGTTACATAGCGTATATGCACGAATGGTTCAAATGCGTCAGTTTATTTGTTGATTACTTGTTTGTTCTTATCTACCTACGAGTATACATGGTTGACTGGACAACTACACATATCTTGACAAAAGTTCATAGTTAAATCCTATTTTGATATTGTGGCGCAGCGTGCGCGCTGTTACATTATAAAGTTGGAGGTCCTAGGTTCGATTCCCGGCTCGGGTCTGGTCTGGTGGGAGGCTTTGGCCGTGGCTAGTTACCACCCTACCGACAAAGACGTGTCGCCAAGCGATTAAGCGTTCCGGCACGATGTCGCGTGGAAACCAATTAGGAGTGTGGGTTTACCATTCCCCTAACAGGATAGCCCGCTACCATCTTAGATAGCATAATCACTTAACATCAGGTGAGATTGCCGTCAAAGGCTATCTTGTGGTGGATAAAAAAAAAAAACATATTACATGATTTAAAAAACCTTGGATGTAAATTGCTCTAACTTCGCTAATTCTTATTTAAGGTTTGTTGAAGGGCTTATTTTTAGTTCTGTGATCGTTTAGAACCCTCTGAGTTTATAAAGTTATCACAAATTAAAATATTGAAAAATATGTTAAATGGACTCTTCATAGATGCTATTAAACATTTTTAATTTAAAATCTATTTCATTACATGTCTTGTAAGTTTGATTCCGGCTTATTTTTAGTTCGTGAGCGTTTGGAACCCTCTTAGCTTAAGAAATTATCACGAATTAAAATAATGAAAAATATATTATTATTCTTTATTTGTACACCACATGAAGATAGAAATAATTAGAAAAACAGAAAGAAACAGGATACAAAAGGCGGCCTTATCGCTTAGTAGCGATCTCTGCCAGGCAACCTTAGGATTAGGAAACAGAAATTAGAAGAATATAGGTGGCGTAATATATAAGAAAAAACCTGCATACTAATAACTACATACTAATACATACACTAGATTACATAAATAACGCAATACATTAATACATATTAAATAAAAATACTAATATATATGTACCTTATAATATTAATAAAAAGAAATAAATAAAAATAAAAGTCGTCATTGATGCGTGAGGAAATATGTTAAATGGGCTCTTCATAGATGCCTTTAAACATTTGTGAATTTCAAAACTATCATATTAGATATCTTGCATTTCGCAGACAGCACAGAATATAGCTTTTTTTTCGATTTGAGTAATTTTGTATAACTAGGATAGCTATCATGTGACTAAACATTATTATGTCGGAGTGTATTTCAGGTTGCCCAGTGCTATTTGATGTTTGTTCAGTAAAACTCCGCCTCTTACTACCGTTTATTCTACTAAGGGCGTTCCACATTCTTCCGACCAACTTTAGCTGATGCATAAACTGACGATAAAATTCATCAATTATTGGATTTTAATTATCCGATTGCGAGATATTTTTTTTTTGATGATGATGATGATGATGATGAGATATTTTCCTTTTTCAGGAAAAAACATAATTTTTTATTATAATAACAAAATAAAATTTATGGTCATGATCAACCCAATGCCGGCTCATTACAGAGCACGGGTCTCCTCTCAATATGAGAAGGACTTGGCCATAGTCCACCACGTAGGCCACGTGCGGATTAGGAGACTTCACACGCCTTTGAGAACATTTTGGAGAACTCTCAGACATGCAGGTTTCCTCACGAAGCAAGTGATATTTTAAATGCCTCAAAACGCACTCCTAACTACTCTTCATCCTATCACAGCTTCCCTCGATGTATATACATTACAAAATATTAAATGAATAGCTCTTATTTTGGAGCTGTGAAAATCTATATGATAATAGTAATCACTGTGAACCATCACACCACTTCCGAGCAGCGTGGTGGATCTGTACTCTAGAATGCTCTCTCTTATAAAAACCCCTACGTTCAGCAGCGGGACTTTAAGGGGCTAAAGCCTGGCTGCCAAAACGCTAAAATTCCTTTGCTAGAAATTTTATAATGGTGATTGAAAAATCGACATTAAATGACTCTGACTTTGTTGCGATAGGGTACTCGATAAATATAGACGCTCGCGAATCGTAAACTAAGGGTACTTCAGCTTACTACAATATGTTAATACTAATCCGTGAATATGTATGCAGTAGCGACGATACGCTTTACGCCGCAGAAATTATTCAACTTAATATTCCGCAAGTCGTTACCGAGTCGTTCCCCTGCGGTTACACACGACCCGATAGTTGACATGCTCTGACCACTTTTTTTTTTTTTTATTCACTACAAGTTAGCCCTTGACGGCAATCTCATCTAATGGTAAGTGATGATGCAGTCTAAGCGGGCGCGTAAGTAGCGGGCTAACCTGTTAGGGGTATGGTAAAGCCATACTCCTAATTGGTTTCTACACGACATCGTGCCGGAACGCTAAATCGCTTGGCGACACGTCTTTGTCGGTAGGGTGGTAACTAGCCACGGCCGCAGCTTCCCACCAGAAACTTGTCAACAAAATAATGTTTGTGGCCGATTTACATTGGCCAAGCGATTAGTGTACGTTTCGTCATCAATAACCAAGCCTGGACATCCAATTCTTTTAATTTGTAATTGTGTTTAATTTGTCCTAATTGTTCGTTTGTGTGATAGCCTAGTGGTTAAGGCGTCAGCCTCCAAATCAGAGGTCGGCGGTTCGAATCCGGGAATGCTTCTCTAAATTTCGGAGTTATGTGCGTTTAAAAAAAAATTAAAATATCACATGCTTCAACGGTGAAGGAAAACATCGTGAGGAAACCTGCACGCCGGAGAGTTTCCGTAATGTTCTCAAAGTCGTGTAAAGTCTGCCAATCCGCACATGACCAGCGTGGTGGACTATGGCCAAACCCTTCTCATATTGAGAGGCGACCCGTGCTCTATAGTGAGCCGGTAATTCTTCGGACTTCGTATCGTGCGTGCCCGGATTCGAACCGCCGTCCTCTGTTTAGGAGGCTGACGCCCTAACCACTAGGCTATCACAGCCTTGTTATCATTTACTACAAAATATTTGATTGTGTTCTGTAAAAAATAAAGAAGAACAGAGTAATCACTGTCCAGGTACTTAGCTACTAGTGTACAATTTCTAGCAACTTCGCTAAGCAATGGACCAGTGTAAATCGGGCATTAAATCCGCTATCGAACTAAAGTGGTGTGAGATATCTTGTGATACAACGATGAAACAACCTGTGACCTTTGCTGCGAGGCTTAGCGGTGCAAATATGAACGAAACATGTTTTCAGAAGTTCTACATTATTCTTTGCACGCCACCGCGGAAGCGGGTTGGACGCCTTGGTTTTACAGCATGAAGATGGAGGTAATGCTGCTGCCTATAACAGTCGGCACCGCTAATAGTCATTGAGATATATAAAGCATCTAGTCTTACATTTAACTTATGAGACAGTTAAAACGAGAACAAAGCTACGTTTCCGATATAAATCTGTCTCGATTTAACAGCAACCTTGCTTGAAACACAGTCTAAGTTCACTCCATATATCTCAGCCTTACAAAGGGACAATTTGAGAGATACGTTTATAACTGACAAATGACAAAGCCGTCGATAACAGATTGCTTTCCGAATCAAAAGTAAGTTTGTTTGCAATATAAAGCATATAATTCGTCAGGATGCAAACAGTTTCAATGCCAAATTTGCCCAAGGCACTAGCGGTGTAGACGAACTTTAGTACTCAAAGTAATTCTTTTAAAACCACTGGTAACTTAAACGTATTTATCATAGTTATCAAGTATAAACATTGTGTGGTATTATATTTGAATTGAAATTAAATTTAAATTATTTAGTATTCAATAAGTGATCAAACCTACCCCAGGTGCATTACCGGGGTAAAAATCACATGCCCATCTCTAAACGGTTCAGCGGAACATCGGTATCAAACAAAGAACCGATCGAACTTAATAGAAGATATACGCGGACGAAGTCACATAAATATATAATGTGTACCTACACAAAACCCACGTAAGTACAAGAAATACGGAGTAACCGGAATATCAAACCCTTATGTTATGTTAAATATTCTTACAACTGGGCTTTCATATCGAGGACTACAAAGTAAACAGCTAAACGCTGCCTAGAATACTAAATGCCATAGGTCATTCAGACGTTCCTTTGAACCACTTACGAAAGATTCGACTATAATGTTTTTTTACGATCTACCTTCATAAATCCCTCGTTAAGCTAATGGGGTGGTTGCTTTACTGTGAATTGCGTGGTTCTGGGTTCGACTTCCGATTGACGGTGCTAGTAAGGAAATTGATGTTGTAATTTGGCATACACAAAGCTATTATATATATGTATGCGTTCACTAAGAAAGAATGACTCAATATTATACCTGTAACTGGGAAAAACTTACTGGGGTAAAATGTAGGGAAACACTAGAACGACGCCTTGAATAAAAATTAAAAAGAGATTATTATATCTCTTTTACTTAAATACGAGTAGATAAAGATGAATAAACCTACGAGTTACACATTACATAAATACATATTTGTACCGGGCGGAGGATTACACCCCGGCAGGGGAGACCAAACGGCCGGGGGTCAGGGCGACAAGTTGAGAAATCAGCGGACTATCCTAGCAGAGTCCAGTAACACCGCTTTTTGCATCCTGGCTGCAGGCGAACTGCCACGCAACCCCATTTGCCACAGATAGTGAGCGAGGCTAACTGGGATCAACCCATTCGCAGATATGTATATTTATAATTATTAATATTATTAACTTAGTTACAATTAGGCTATCACAGCTTTTTTTTAAATTATTAGTTTAAAAAAGCTGTGATAGCCTAGTGGTTAAGGCGTCAGCCTCCTATTCAGAGGTCAGCGGTTCAAATCCGGGCACGCACCTCTAACGTTTCGGATATTGTGCGTTTTAAAAAATTAAAATATCACTTCAACGGTGAAGGCAAACATCGTGAGGAAACCTGCACGCCTGAGAGTTCACCATGTTCTCAAAGGCGTGTGAAGTCTGCCAATCCGCACATGGCCAGCGTGGTGGACTATGGCCAAACCCTTCTCATATTGTGTAGTGAGCTGGTAATGGGTTGATCATGATGAATGTTATTAAATGTTGTTCCAACTACATACATAAATTCTAGACAAAAAAAGGTGAAGAGAACCGATAAATAACATATTCTCTCAATTATATCTTTATGTGTTTACTTTATGACTTTAACCTTGTTTGTGCGGGGTGGGATCGTTAATTTGTAATATCTATCTTGTGTCCCGGGTTACAGCCTATTTATGGCCTACTGATACCAACAATATTGGGAAATCGATTTCCTGTTTGCGATTTTAACAGTTTAATATTAGGATTTAACAAACAACTACAACACTGATTTGTTTTTTATAGAAATACTTACTTTTTTGTTTAAATCTATTTCATCATCATCATCATCATTATCAACCGATTGACGTCCACTGCTGGACATAGGTCTTTTGTAGGGAGTTCCAATGCTCACGGTCTTGGGCCGCTTGCTTCCAGCGGCTACCTGCGACTCGTCTGATGTCGTCTGTCCACCTTCTATTTACGTACAAATAATCTTTTACAAGGAACTTTGAATGCGTCGGTAACCCACATTGCGGTGAGTTCATGGTATTACTATACTGGATGAAGAAGTTATCTTAATTTATCGTTATAATGACTTACTAACCTCTACCCTTAGTCCAACTTTTTTGATGAGGAAATAACGGACTACTGTGTGGTAGTAGAGCATGTCCGACTTGCATAGACTAAACAACCTATTCTTTCAGGTTTGCACGGAACCGCATAGTGTTTCTTGGTGCTGACTTTCTTAAGCGATCTCTATCTGTTTCCTATTCATCTTCGCCATTACGCTTCTTCCTGACATATACAATCTTTTACCATCACTGAAGACTACGTGCGCTATGAAGCTTAAAGAATCCGCTTCCTGTGAGAATCTCAAGTCTGATCCAATCTGATTCTGTTCATAGCATGTCTCTTTTAGAATACCGTATAACTTTTTAATGCTCTAAACTTTGAAGTCTTTGACATCACCTCGTCATAAACGAGTGTCATTCTCGAAACATGACCATCATTTACCTAGCTTCCCACTTAACCTGTCCTAATGTTCTGCGCAAGAACAATCAATCCTGGCCTGTCAGGTTCGGGCAGTTCCTCCTCCAATAGGAGTTTAGTCAAGCCAGTGCTTTTCGTGACCAGACGTCGGACTTATTCTATGTTCAGGCAAAGCTTTCTTCGTCTCATCGTAAACGGAACGATTGAAAGCATCCAGCTGATACTTGGCAGAGCATCAAATCTACACCATTCACGATTGAGAACCTCGTCCATGAGTCCAAGGTTCTATGCATGCTGGGCTGGTTACATTTTAGTTTTCTCACCTGGCCCGTAGTGGTCGAGTGTCCACTGGAGCCCAGAAGCATCAAGCAAGAATTTGTTTAATTTAATGACCTGTCTCGCTGAATCTGATTATGTTGATGATAGACATTACGGGCGGTCGAGTAAAACAAATGTCAGGAAAGTTGGACAGTTGTGACAGTCTGATGGACTAATGCCTTAAGCTTCTTATCGAGGTGTCTTTTACTCTTCCGCTGGTATATTTACAACTGGAGATTGGAGATTCAGATGCCTAGTTACTTACGTTACCTATACTAACAAAGATCTAGTGGTTAACATATTCAACGTAAGATGATGGGTCCTATCATGGGATACACACAAAGCTATTTTGGGAACAAAATGGCAAATGCCTTTATCTTCAGGTGATACGGATTAGTCACTAATTTGTAATTTTATATTTAGAAATACGTTGTATGGAAAATGTTGTAGGGAAATTTGTAAGTTATCTCAAGTGTGTCGAGAATTTTAAATAAAAAATGTACAATGTTAAAAATGTTACGCAGGCACGCTTTTCCTGAAATTTTCAGAATTTGTCGTGCTCGAAGAAAAATGCGGCTTGCTAATTTTGATCTCTCGCAGACATCAAGTTATCTGACGGGTTATCTGATGTTAAGTTATAGCCGCCATCCGCGTACATCTGCAGCATAAGATCAGCCACCGACATCGGCCAAACCTATCCTCCTAATCGGTTTCTAGGCGACGTCATAATTAGCCACGTCATTTCCAGTAATTAATATCATTATTACACTATTGGTACACAACAAGAATATAATATAAGAAAACAGAAACATGAAGAAAGTAGTAGAATACGAAAATTCTGCCTCATCGCTTACTAGCGATCTCTGCCAGGCAACCTTAAGATAAAGAAAACACAAGAAAAACAGACTGCGCGTGAGCATAAAGTATGTTAAAATATAAATTCATCATGCTTATAACTACATGCTAATACATAAACTATAATACATAAATAAATACAAAATAATTATAAACTATGTAATTAAAATAAATACTTCAATGAGAGTATGTCGTCTTTATTCTGATACTGTAATGTGGTAATTAGCCACGACAATACACAAACACACATTAGCACACTTTTAATATATATAATGTATATGAAAGATAGTCGTATTACACTATTAATAACTCAAGAACGGCTGAACCGATTTAGCTGACAATCGGTGGACATAGGATACTTTTTATCCTATTATATTTCCGGCGGGATTTATAAAAAAGTGTATTTCACGTCAATGAACGATGACTATAGTTTCAACTTGACACAGAAATTTTCCTCAAGTTGGTAGCTTGTTCCGAAGGAGTTTTTGAAGAACCTAATCAAAGCAGACGAATCGACGGGCATCGACTAGTATATATATGTAACACACGCGCTGCGCCACAGAGTTTGCCAGAAAGAAGTCGTGTCGAAGGGGATTTTAACTAACCATTACATACCCTTACGATGCTTTTCGGTTCATTGATAGAAACGTGAGGGTCGATCTAAATCGAATAGTTCTTGGAAACTTTTAGCAACTAACAAGTTTGGCACATAATAACTACACCTATCAACGACTACTAGGCTAGGAACGACTTCATAAATTCTCTTCACTCCTAAAGTAAACTTTACAAAGTACTGATCAATTGTAATAAGCAATAATTAATCCCACATCCTAGCTGTCTACCAAACATATCCCTATCCCTAAATTATATATATATATATATATATAATTATATATATATATATATATATATATATATATATATATATATATATATATATATATATATATATTATCAATAATAAAAAAAAGTTTATTGGCCTCTTACTTAAGAAAAAGTTAAAACGAGACAAAGTTATGAGCATATCACACACATCTGTCTCGTTATAACACTAACTTTGGCTAAATACAAAGTATGCTCTATATGTAAATATTACAGTCCTACTGTGGGTTATCATTGAGCAATTAAGTATTATCATCCAATCGTAAACGTATGTGTTTACGAGCATAAAACGAAGAATAATTCTGTCTACTATTTACTGTTTCTTAAGTCTAAGGTAGGGCTAAGCGCGCGATATAAATCTCGGCCTAAGCATTAAGATATTGGGAATTAAAGTTATTTCGCCAGCGTTATGTTCGTTTTGGGAACAGGGATTTCATTCGTGGGTTTTCCCCTTTACAAACGTTTGCTTTATTGCGGTTCGGTACTTTTCACTTTTGAAACTTTGATCAATAATATACCTATTCCATATCTAGCAGAGATTTACGTAGGTTGTTATTTGCTGATAGTAATCCTTTAAAGTTTTAAGTTCAAAGTTTATATAAAACGTAAGCTTGTAGAAAAGTCCTACTATAGTGTAAATGATTATGTAAATGATAAACAAGCATGGGTATGAAATATTGCTCTAATAAGATAGCTCTTAATATAATTTTAAGTGGCATGTGAGATGGTGATAACAAAAAGAAAATTTACCTGCCTAAGTTTGTTGTGGGCTTCTTCTTAGACCGGGGCGCGTTTGGAACCTCATAGCTTTAGTTTTAAGTTTACCATTAAATCACTACTATGTAAATTATTGACGCGTCAAAAGTGCCTTTTAAAGGACTATTTGAATAAAGATTATTTGAATTTGAATTTGAATTAAATAAATTATTAATTTTGTTTCCTTTCGTTGCGTTACTTTTATTGTTTATTCAAACAAACACTGTTGTTTATTCAATCGCGCAAATAGATAGATCGTGAGTGAATTCTTATTTTTAGAGCCCACTTCAATTTCTTCTCCTAATAATTCATTTTGGTAGAAAATCAACGCTCTACAAACAAATTCAAGGCATTTCGACCAACAATGGAACTGAGGTACGTCTTTAATCTTCTCTTCTTTCACTAATAGGTTTCATGTCTTCAACAGTGGAATATTAATCACTGTCAGATCAAATGATCGAAAGCTCTTGAATTATTAATTATTTAGATTCACAATTCTCATTTATGGTTAGCAAAAGCCAGTGAAGTTGCAATCCTAGACGGGCTGTGTAATCCATGCCTTTACCTCGTGAGATTCTATGCCTTTTTTAAGGCTCCCTAACAAAGCTGTTTTATTTATATTAATTGTATTCACATTAGCTGAATCAATTGAAATAAAACAAACATATTCATATTATATAAAAGTTGAAATTAAAAATACTAATATGTTTAACTAACTGTTGCCCGTGACTTCGTCTGCGTAGAATTGCTAATCCCATTATATAGGTTACCCGTGCGGCCAATGCCCTGCTTCAGAAAGTAAGCTTCAAGCAAATGTCAAATTGCCGATTTTCGTATTTCCAAATTAAAAAACATAGGACTTTCCTATAAACTTCAAACCCCTATTTTACCCCCTTCGGGGTAGATTTGGGTGAAAAGAAATTCTAACCTGATACTTACGCTCTAAAAGAAACCTATTTTCTGAATTTCAAGCTTGTAGACTTCGTAATAAAAAAATAAGCAAAAACTATCATTCCCTATTTTACCACCCTTAACAGGTAATATTAAAAAAAAATGTGATGTGCATGTGTTTTTATTTATTATTCTTCTGTAAACAAATTATACAAGTCAAATACATTATTATCATTATGCTTACAACCAACTCATTCCGGCAAGTATAAAACGGGCACGGGTCTTCGCTCAGAATGACAAATTTGGTATGCAGATGACGGATCACCTCCGGTTGTCAACTGTCAGATAGGGGGTACCGTAATGGGGGGCCAGTTATTTGTGTTAACTGATGGATGTCCGGAAGCGATGATAGCCTAGTGGTTTGGGCGTCAGCCTCCTTTCAACCATTCAGACGTCGGCGGTTCGATTCCGCACGCACCTCTAACTTTTCGGAGTTATGTGCGTTTAAAAAAAATTAAAATATCACTTGCTTCAACGGTGAAGAAAAACATCGTGAGGAAACCTGCACGCCTGAGAGTTCTCCATAATGTTCTCAAAGGCATGTGAAGTCTACCAATCCGCACGTGGCCAGCGTGGTGGACTATGGCCAAACCCTTCTCATATTGAGAGGAGACCCGTGCTCTGTAGAGAGCCGGTAATAGGTTAATCATGATGGATGTCTGGGACTATATTATTTTCGGAGCTTTTTTTATAAGTTCCAATTGCTTAGCTGGTAGTTGAAATCGATGTGATGATGGTATTATTTTAAAATTTGAACCCGTCGACGTCCGGCAAACTTTACATGCAAATATATAACAAAATCAAACTAAATTAATATGCGTAATCTAACTTTGTAAAAAAGGCTATCATTACTTTTAGAATAGTTCAATTAATAAATATTCATTTTTATAATAATTTAAAATATTAATTAGTTCAATTTATCTTATATCTGGAATTTTATATAAGGTAGATCTCGTTCTTTAGAGAGGACGTGAATAAATTATGTAACTATGGCTAAATAACACGATTTACTAAATTGAGACATCTACATTTACTTAGCCGTCGAGTGGTTCCAATTCGACCATTACATTCGTTTTATATACGAGTATTCTAGCAATCTGTACTACTTCTTAATTAACTATAATAAATCTCAGACTTCTATACGCAGTATGCTTAAAAATAGGGTACGAAGTTATGTATTCACGTAATAAAATATAGGCAGCTAGGTAAGATATTTCATTGGGAGAATAGTATACGAGAATAGTAAGCAAGGTCATTAGGTAGGGGCTAGAATACCTCCTTTAGAAAATAACACATTTACTAGCTCAGATAAATTATTTCGTGTATAAATAAGCGTAGTTTACATAAACGGTACAAGCTTAATGGTTAAGTCTTCGCCGCTCAAGCGTTTAGGAAAAGTGTATGTTTTATTTTAGCTATTTTTAAATAAATAGCGTTGAATTAGTGCTGAAGAATAACATCGTAAGGGAACCTGCATGCCGGACGGTTTTCCTTAACGTTCTCAAAAGGCGTGTGAACTTTTCCATCGTGAGGGATTTTTCGGGTGGATGGATCGGCAAAAAACCCTTCTGATAATGAGACGAGAGCCGTTTTGCGTGCGCGTATTAATTTCTTGTACGACTGATCTGTAATTAAACATGTGAACTAATAAACCAACATAGCAGGGAAGGGTAGCATGGGAAACGTCGAAACATACGAATTCACATTTCTGAGTGGTCGGAGATTGTAGAGTTGTATAACTCGTTTGACTAACTCAGTATCTTACTTTTAGGGACTTAAACAGCGAGGTCTTTACGAGGAATATTAAAGGGTTTTGTGAAAGTCAACAAAGTTGGCAATTTGCATTTCTGTAACCAAACGAGAAATATTTTTGACCAACATCAAACATTGAGCAGTTTTACTGTTTTTGCAAAAAAAGCCTTCGCGTATTCGATGAGACGTATTGAGTGAAACATTTAAGTAAACAATTTAATAGTTACGTCATTGTACCCACTTACGATCCTTTGTAACTAGGACTTTAAAAATTGCTTTGTTTTTATGGTCCTTCCTTAATGAAGACAATAATTCATCACGCCAATATGGTTTTTGTCTTAATAACTATAATGACGTGTGCTAACTAACTAATGAGCGCAACATTGTCACACAAATGTCACTCAGGGGTCAAAGTAACCTAACCACACGGATGACAAAAATTGTAATTTTTTTAATGACAAAGATTTGTAACCTGTATACAAAGTAACAAATAATGTAGTTTACATTTTATTTTTACGAACTTTTTAGAATTAAAAAAAAACTACTATCAGTATAAACAATTAAAATATTCATTACATATACTCGGAAAGACATTCTGACGGAGGTCCACCGAGCGCACACTTTTTTTTTCTATTAAAATAAATAAAAAATATGTGCCAAAGTGAACCAAGTTGAACCCTAAGACGCCATAGTACTAATCCTACCCAAGATTGATCCACGTTCAATTATAATTTAACTTTGGTGAAAATACCCGACAGATTGGTTTCCAGCCCAATCAAATTAAGCTATCAAGATTTAATGAATAGTTAAATTTAATCAGAGTTAGGATATTGGTTCGCACTTAGGGCGATACGTACAAGATGTTAAAATAATCAGGCAGATATTTCCAAAATTACTTCCAAAAAGGTACGGCGTTATAAAGAGGTAATTAGACGCGTTTTATTACTCTTTAAGAGTTCAGAAAAACAGGACCCTTATATTATTCCGTCCATTCGTCCATGCGTCTCTACCGTCTTTAATAGAAAAGCCGTAGACGAAATTTATGCCAAATTATTTATTATTCCTTTATTATATATAATATAACACAGGTAAAAATTTCCTCGAAAAGATTTGGAGCGATAAATGCTTATCGTCAAAAATAGGGTACTTCCAGATTAACCGCAATCTCGTTTTTTTTTGTATGAAGTGATCAGAAAAAGCCAAAAATGTAATGATCTCTATACCCGTGTTGAATTATAGCTTAATTATTTATTAGAATATTAAAGAGCTCAATTATTAGTTCATATAAATGCTATTATTTTCTTTAAGTCACATGGTCTTTAATTTATCAAAATATAGGGAAAACAAACTTTTTCTTCTCATTAAAGAGAAATTTTTTCTATCTCCTCTTAGAATAATAAATTCAAATTCAAATTCAAAATAATCTTTATTCAAATAGTCCTTGAAAAGGCACTTTTGACGCGTCAATAATTTACATAGTAGTTATTTCATAGTGATAACTATATTGGTAAAATTAAAACTAAAGTTATGAGGGTTCCAAACGCGCCCCGGTCTAAGAAGAAGCCCACAAATATGAAATAGAATTCATTAAAATATGATGATAAATTAAGTGATGATCTAGTTCAGCTATCTTTATTTATAGAAAGAAAAAGCCTGACTAGTGGGACCTTCTCTTTCTGTCAGTCAGTGGACTAACTCATCAACGTCTTTGGTCCTATATAGCTGGTATTTAAGATTATGATGAAGCCAAAGACCGAATATAAGGACGGATTTTAGAAATTCAAAAGGGGGTAAAATAGAAGATGACAGTTTGTATGGAAATCCGTAATTTTTAGAGTAAAATCCATAAATAAAATAATAAAGTCTTTCGGTAATTTTTGGAATCTGTACAAATAATTGTTGTAAAATATGTGAAAAACTTTGCATCGAAATATAAATCCATAGAATTCGGTAAAACTGTATATAAAAATAAATAGCCTACATCTCTCTCACATATAAGAGAGGGTGTTCTAAAACAAAGGGAATATTATTAATACATTAAGGGAACAAAGGATTTTAAAAGTGTATACTGATTAATCAGCGTCTACAGTTCGCATACACAATTCATATTGATACCTCTTACTTTGTAATTTCACTGCGCACGTGCCGCGCTACGTCGTTGACAATTGTGCATAGATAGATAAAAAATATCTGAAGTCATTCCTTGACTTATAAACTATCTATGTTATTGCCTGATTATCCATAAAAATATTTCTAAATTCAAGAAAACAATCTACTTGGCACTCTGAGCCTTCCAAATAAAAATTAACTTTTTGTGTCATTAGGTCTGCACAAAGTTAGAAACTCATTCAAAAGAAATAGTATATTATTTTATAGCAAATTACCTACTGAAATCTTGGAGAAATCTCTCAATAACTTAAAGTTTTTGTAGAAGGTTAGCTTACATGAAAATCTTATTATGATATTAAGGATTGAATAAACGATTAAAAAAGCTTGGGTGTGAATTTCTCTGACTCACTAGCTAATTATCATTAATTATTGACTATGATGGTGATAACAAAAAAAACCTTGGCGAATTAGCTGTGGGTTTCTTCTTAGACTGTTGGTAGTGGTGTTGGTACCCTCAAGTTCTAGTTCTAAGTTAACGACAATAACCTTCCGAATTAAAATAATGAAAAATATTATATTAACGCTTCGTAGATGCTTGTATTCGATTTATATGAATAAAGCTATTCCGCTTTTGGTTGGAATATTAGTTGAAGTTTTTTATTTTTATTTTAAATAAATAAGAAGTAATACGTTTCATTCCAAAGTTTTTTTTTTGTCAATAAGGCGAATCTCCTTTGTTACTGCAAAGCCCCTTGGTACGGTCATCAGATGTAGCTTGAATCATGCGACGATTTCCCTGTTCTATTTACGTCATTAACAACCCAGTAATGACCCACAGTTCGCGGGTCACCTCCGGCATGGGCAGAGGCATTACCTTCCCATTCCGGACGTGGCCAAGTACGAATTGTCTACCAATCCTCACTTGGCCAGCGTACAAACATGTATTTCGCAAACATTATAGACAACTCTCAGAAATGTAGCTAGTTTCCTCTCACCGTTAAAACATGTGTGATTTAACTGAAACTTGCTTAAATTAACAACTCACATAACATCGCTAATCAGAGTTGGGTGACGGGTTTCGAACTCATCTTAACTCATCTATATTATACGGCTAGGTCCATTTGCATGATTCTTTTTTTTCATAGGCTACCGTCGTCCCAAATGGCAATGCAACCAGCGCTGACTACCTTTCCAACACCACTGAACTTGAGATCATCAAACCAGAGAATAATAAGAAGGAAGTTGAAGTCACGTATTACAATGGCCGTGACGAGGGGCAGGTAGGTAACTTCAGAACATCTGAGCTATGGTTCTTCTGTACCACATCTTTGTTCATCTCACTTCGATCTCACGTGGTGGTAAGTGGTGTAGATTAAAAATGTAACCTAACCTAACCTGGTAAAGGTTAAGCAGTTGTTTTAATACCAGTTGACGACCTCCGTGGCGCAGCGCGTGCGTTGTTGCATTTTAAAGTTGGAGGTCCCGGGTTCGATTCCCGGCTCGAGTCTGGTCTGGTGGGAGGCTTCGGCCGTGGGTAGTTACCACCCTACCGACAAAGACGTGTCGCCAAGCGATTTAGCGTTCCGGCACGATGTCGTGTAGAAACCAATTAGGAGTATGGGCTTACCATACACCTGACAGGTTAGCCCGCTACCATCTTAGACCGCATCATCACTTGCCATCAGGTGAGATGCAGTCAAGGGCTAACTTGTGGTGAATAAAAAAAAAAACCGACATCACACCGAAACTACTTGAAGCGTTGAAAATTTTACAAAATTCAAAAATTAAGATTCCTTATAACCTATAAGACTATAGAAAAGGGTTGACAGGAAGTTCACACTCTAAAACTTTGAAATTGTAGCAGCATTCATTAATATACCTCATTCTATTAATGTCCCATAATTTGGCAAAGGCTTCGTCTCACATAGTACCAGAGGGATTCAGTTCCGACCTAACTTTTGTAGGCATTGAGTTTTCCCTTGAGATTCTCAGTACCAGCCTGGAATTCTGTAATTGACAGTGCCCTCGTATTTCGGAGACCGAGTTAAGGTTTCGTTCCTGGTCCGCTTTAACGGTTATTATCACTCACATATGATAATTAAAATCAAACCCGAATTAGAGTAGTAGGCTAATGATCTGATTCCCCCACTCCTGATGGAAAGGAGTTCTGATCCTGTGCCCATAAATTGACCCAACAATAGGACTTAAGTGATGCTAGTCTATAGGTAAACCACTACCTACCGTGAGTGACATCTGTTTTTCTTAGGTTTTTAATAGCTTAAAGTTGAAGTTTTAATTCAGCATGTTGATAGATTTTTTAGAAAATTGCTTCACCATTTTTGCTTCATCTCATAGCCTTGTAGTATCGTAATAATAAGTTTGTCTTGAGATCTAGGACAGAAATTTATTAGCTTCTACTTCTTCTAATTATCTATAAAATTCGCAACAAACTCCCAAAAACACCATTTACGTGACGTGTATGTAAAATGGCAGTTCTTGTGGGACGGGGTGTCAAAATTTACCTTTCGTCGGCAGTTATGTTTTCAATTCGGGATCCAACACCCCAACCTAACTAAATAAAAAGGGATGTACGCTCCAAATTAAAATTCTGAACCCATGGTTAAATCGAATTAATTCACTTTTATATTATGTTTTGTGATTTCGGATTTTTAGGGATTTACGTCCGATATTAGTAATCAATTTTATCCAAAATCTTCAGTTAGCAAATTGAATATAATAGTGCTGTTCTTTTCGTACTCTACCTTGTTGACAGGGATAGTGTTACTAATAACATTCTACTATCTAAAGATGTTGGATAAGTGTAATTATTAGCCTCGGGCGTTAGTGCATGCCTTTCAAGCAATTTCATCGCTATATTTATCATGAGTGCATTTAATGGGGACATCATCTGTTCTCACATATAGTGTTCATTTTATTATAATATGAAATTAATGTAATGTTTTCTCTCTTGTTTCAGCTCAATTTCAATCCAATAATATCGTTTTTGTTCACGCTGGACTTTTTCATCATCATGTTGAACGTGAGTAATGAATTTTATTTAAAAATTATGGTTATTAAATTAGACATATTCATCATCATCATCATTATCAACCGATTGACGACCACTGCTGGACATAGGTCTTTTGTAGGGAGTTCCAATGCTCACGGTCTTGGGCCGCTTGATTCCAGCGGCTCCCTGTGACTCGTCTGATGTCGTCTGTCCACCTAGTTGGGGGTCGACCAACGCTACGTTTACCGGTGCGGGGTCGCCATTCCAGCACCTTGGGACCCCAACGTCCATCGGTTCTCCGAGCTATGTGCCCCGCCCATTGCCACTTCAACTTCGCAATTCGCTGAGCTATGTCGGTAACTCTGGTTCTTCTACGGATCTCCTCATTTCTGATTTGATCACGTAGAGATACTCCCAGCATAGCTCTCTCCATCGCCCGTTGAGTGACTCTGAGTTAGACATATTATGTAAGTGCATATGGACCGTTTCTTCGAATCTAATTAACACCATTACGTACAACTATTGTCGTAATTGGGGCGCACGAAATAATCTTGCACCGCAGATTTCATAGAACTGAAAACAACAGCGACCCCTCGCCTGTCGGCAGCACGCTTCCACACTAAATAAAATTAGAAATTAATTTAAAGGTTGTATAAAATTTCATAACAAGCTACCAAATGACATTTCTGGGATATCTTTAATAACTTCGACGATTAAAGTAAAGCTTGTAGAAAATTACTATTAATACTAATAGAATTACTAATATAGTATAAAGGAATTAAAAATTTGTTTAGAATTATTGCGCCAATAAGATTGTTCTTAAATAGTTTTGACTGACAATGTGAAATGGTAAAGAAATTACTTAGCCAGGTAAATTTGTTGTGGGCTTCTTTTTTGGCAGGGCTGGGTTCCCTCATAGCTTCAGTTTTAAGTGCACAAATGAACTTATCACCATAAACTCACATCGTTTCATCACAAATGCCTTATAAAGGATTTTTTCAGGATCAGTTGATATTCTTATAATTTAAAGCGAGTACGTTCATGTCAAAAAACTGAGAATTTATATTTGTAATTATCTTATATAAGTACAAGAAGCTGTGATAGCCTAGTGGTTACGGCGCCAGCCTCCTAATCCTGAGGTCGCCGGTTCAAATCCGGGCACCCCCCTCTAAGTCTTCGGAGTTATGTGCGTTTTTAAAACATTTATAAAATCATGCTCCAACGGTGAAGAAAAACATCGTGAGGAAACCTGCGCGCCTGAGAGTTCTCCATAATGTTCTCAAAGGCGCGTGAAGTCTGCCAATCCGCACATGGCCAGCGTGGTGGACTATGGCCGAACCCTTCTCATATTGAGAGGAGACCCGTGCTCTGTAGTGAGCCGGTATTGGGTTGATCATGATGATGAATAAAAGTACAATTCTAAATTCTTGTAAATTCCGTAATTGTACAAATCGTTTATTCGCAAATCCATATTTATTTGTTTATATGGATGATTAAAAAACGTCTTTTCAGATATCGTTAGTGGATTTTGATTTAATTAATTTGATATTTCACCAAAGTGTTCAATACGCAAAATATATCATTACAAATTATCCGAAAACTCGAGTCTACATGCAGGTATATCAGGTTTGCCAGAAAACAGAAAACAGGAAATACCGTTGTGATTCTGAAATTGTGCGGGTCTCGGGTTCAGGAAATGTACTGTACCGGATCCTGTTTATTTGTCAAACTACAATACAACGAAAAATAATATGAATCAAAGTCCGCTTACAAACACCTAATAACTCAACAAGTATTTTATTAAGGTTTTATACTAAGTTATTGTCGGTAAGATAAAGGAGTAATTTGTATGTTTGCATTGTATAATAAAGCATTAACTGGAATAATGGCTAAGGAAACGTTTGGCAGCCCTAGCATTTAGGTACTCTCAGTTTTCTCAATCGGGCGAAGATTTTGGCATTATGAAAACTTTCTCCACCTAAGTATTAAATTTGCAATGTCATTACGATTGCTCGCGATCTCAATCATTTTGAATAGCGTAACACTTTACCGGTAGATTATGAGATAAGTTAATGTTCCTTTAAGCTACGTTTAAATGTTTTGATAAGACAATAGCAGTACCTAGTACTAAATATACAACGTGACGAACTTCACGTCTTTTTTTGTGTTTTAGTGGCTACCGAAAACTTTAGCGAGCGCGTAAATCTCATATTTTTTTTTTATTCATCACAAGTTAGCCCTTGACTGCATCTCACCTGATGGCAAGTGATGATGCGGTCTAAGATGGTAGTGGGCTAACCTGTTAGGGGTATGGTAAACTCATACTCCTAATTGGTTTCTACACAACATCGTGCCGGAACGCTAAATCGCTTGGCAATTACCGACAAAGACGAGTCGTCTTTGTCGGTAGGGTGGTAACTAGCCACGGCCGAAGCCTCCCACCAGACCAGACTCGAGCCGGGAATTGAACCCAGGACCTCCAACTTTAAAATGCAACAGCGCACGCGCTGCGCCACGGAGGTCGTCAACAATAATAAGGTATAGTCACGTACAGTTATGTAGTAAATGAAAACAAATTATTTGACCTACGTCGATCACTCGCCACTCGACTCGACACGATTATGAACGGGCTAAAGTATTGTGGTACGATTTGGCACGTTCATTACGCTCGGCACGTGCCACTGAGGTGAATCATAGTTTTACGGCCGACATTAATGATCACTCTAATCCAAAATCTTCAAATAGCAGACTGTTCCTTTCCTACTTTTCCTTGGTAGTAAGAAAGGCGCTATCTAACCTCGGGCATTAATCATTCACATTGCAATGGAAAGCCTAAAAGCGCCTAAGATCGCTCTTAAATAATTTTAAATGGCCTGTGAGATGGTGATAACAAAAAGATAATTTACCTGGCTAAGGACCTGCAAAATCTGAAAGGATAAGTCATTATCTTTCAGTTTATCTGGTTTATAAATTCCAATATATTAAAAAAAAAAACGAATAATATAAGAAATTATATCACAATAACATAATATTATACCCGGCTAAGTTTGTTGTGGGCTACTTCTTAGACCAGAGCGCGTTTGCAACCCTGATAGCTTTGGTTTTAAGTGTACGAATGTAGTTATCACCGTCAAATCACTACTATGTAAATTATTGACGCGTCAAAAGTGCCGTTTAAAGAATTATTTGAATAAAGATTATGATTGATTGATTGCGACGCAAAAGTTTCGACGCTTGACCCGTGTTCCGTCAAATTTATTTCCGTCGGATTATTTCTATGGAGCTCGGTCTCGGAGACTAAGATAATATTCATCCGACCAATAAAAAAGATTATCAAGCCATTGAACACTTAAAAAATCTACAATTTAAAATTCCTTCAATATTTAGCTAAGCAAATAAATATTGTGAACTTGACATCTCCTGAGGATACTCCACTGTCAGAGTGGAACGTGCGTTGAATACCAAAAATATGCTATGAATTTGCCAGATAAACAGTAAAAAACTTTTTGAACATGTACTAATAAAAATAGGATATTATATTAATTTTTATTGTATGTGCTAGTATAAACTGTATTTACGACAAATATAAATTATCTAACTTTGAGACACAAGCAATTCCTTCACTAATAAGGTCCTTTCCCTTTTTGCTTTGTGATAAGATAAACTAAATATATATATGTAAAATATACGTAATAAACTGATGTAACAATTGTGATTGACCATAATTAGAGCTTACACAAACCTGAATGGAATTATAAATAAATAAAATTTGAAAGAGGCAATATTTTGTACACTGATCACAATTTATGATCGACCGCCCTTTAAGTAACTCACAAAGAAATAACCTAATCATCATCATGATCAACCCATTACGGCACACTACAGAGCACAGGTCTCCTCTCAATATGAGAAGTGTTTAGCCATAGTCCACAACGCTGGCCATGTGCGGATTGGTAGACCTCATACGTCTTTGAGAACATTATGGAGAACTCTCAGGCGTGCAGGTTTCCTCACGATGTTTTCCTTTGCCGTTGAAGCAAGTGATATTTTAATTTTTTTTAAACGCACATAACTCCGAAAAGTTAGATGTACGTGCCCGGATTCGAACCGCCGATCATTTTTTTTTTTTTATCCACTACAAGTAGGCCTTCCTATCCTTGACGGCAATCTCACGTGATGGTAAGTGATGATGCAGTCTAAGATGGTAGCGGGCTAACCTGTAAGGGGTATGGTAAACTCCTATCGGTTTCTCTCTAATAGGTTTCGGGATCTCTAATTAGGAGGCTGACGCCCTGGACCACTAGGCTATCACCGCTAACCTAATAACGCTAATAACCTAATAATGAGGTCCTAAAGGACATAAACCCCTCTGATCTTCGTTATAATAAAGAAACGGCTTTGAGGTAATTTCATTTTCATATTTTTGTAGGTGTTTTATTACATTGTACAATCAACGAAATGCCTATCATTAACAGTGATCCGACAACATAATGAAAAATGTTCAACGTCTGTTAAGATAAAAAATAAATGTTCGAATTAATTAATCATTTTATTAATTTAACGGGCTCGAGATCTCGGCGGGAAAACAAAGACTTCAAAATTATAACGAAGAATAATGTGACTTTCTCAAATAGCTACTAGGTTGAGATATTTTCCATCAGCCCATAGATGCTATATAGCGATGCTCATTCTTTCGAACTCCAGATTGGTTCATCTTCATGATCAACCCATTATCGACTCACTAAAGAGCCCGGGTCTCCTCTCGATATGAGAAGAGTTTCGCCATAGTCCACCACGCTGGCTATCTGCGGATTGGCAGACTTCACACGCCTTTGAGAACATTACGGAGAATTCTCAGGTGTGCAGGTTTCCTCACGATGTTTTCCTTCACCGTTGAATCACATGATATTTTAATTGCTTTAAAACGCACATAACTCCGAAAAGTTATAGGTGCCCGGGTTCAAACACCCGACCTCTGATTAGGAGGCGGACGTCCTAACCACTGGGCTATCACAGCTTACTATCCTTAATAACGTTGCGTTATCTGGGTTCGTTCGCATTTAATAAGTACGTAGTATTGAGGGTAGATGCTAAAACATAAGAAAACAAAGCTATAAATTCTGCTTTGTGATAATTCTGGAGAGGCGCCCTTAATCTATTGAAAACCAAATCCAGTTATTCCTAACCTTGTTAATCAGAGGAATTATAAGTTTTTAATTTAATTGATTGTTCTTATTGTAATTCCTGAACGGTTTTAATGAATATGTGTAAACCTTTTAAATAAGAAGATAATAAGTGTACTGATTGTTAAGAAATAAAGCAAAAAAGGTCTCTTTTTACTGAAAAAAGGACACCCTGGGGCATAAAAAAACCTCGTTAATCATATTACATAGATCCTCGTAGTTCATGAAAATGAGCACGTTTGTTCTTATTGTGGTATGTTTATTGTAATATTAATGTGAATTTTCTTTTGGCTAAGAAGTTTTTGGCCGATTCAGTGACGTTTCTCTAACCTAACCCAAAATATTATACTGTACAAATCTGGCATACGGTTAATGTTCAATTGCAAGAAAATAATATAAATTTTAATTCGTATCTATCAATAAATGTGTTGGTAACTTTACAAATGTAGATTTGTACATGCAATTTATTATTTTTTGTTACAATAATAGTATCCAAAAAAGTTGTAGGCGGATATTATAAAAAAAAAAAAGATTAAAACAAAATTAGCACTCTTTTAATATTTTGTCTGGCGCAGTTATCTAGCAGACTACGGACTTTTACTAAAACTTTATAACCATATTATAATAACCCAGAATTGGATCGATAATTATTAAAAAACAAAACAAAACTATGACACAATTTTTATTTTTTTGATTTGGTAATTGAATAAATGTCTTTTTTTTATATTTTGTCTATATGGCCAATGTATATTTTCAAGGTGACACCCTGAGTATTTAAAGCCCCAACGTTGAGAAGCTCTGCGTAAACAAAACACCTCTTTGTCTTCGAGTAAATAAATGCCGGAATTTGAAAGGAGCATTTAATATGTACATACAATTTAACTTGAATAGTAAACAAATAACTTTGCCAAGTGTGCGTACACGATATTTACTGACGTGAATTATGTTTAATAAACAGTTCATTCCCCCACTCTTAAGCGTATCTTATTGTTTGTTTAATATACTGCAAGTTAGCCCTTGACGGCTATCTCACCTGGTGGTAAGTGATGATGATGGAAGCGGGCTAACCTGTTAGGAGTATGGAAGACGGCTATCTCACCTGGTGGCAAGTGATGATGCTGTCTAGGATGGTAGCGGGCTAACCTGTTAGGAGTATGGTAAACCCACGCTCGTAATTGGTTTCTACGCGACATCGTGCCGGAACCCATAATCTTTGTTGGTAGAGTAACTAGCCACGGCCGAAGCCTCACACCAGACAATTAATAGTTTTGGTATTAATATCATTTTATGGATTTATTTGTAGCTTCAATCATTAATCATCAATCATCAATCAATCAATCAGCGTATAGACGCCTACTGCTAGAGATAGGCGTTTCTGAGACCGCGCCACCATACACGGTCCTCCGCCTTCCTCATCCACCCGCTACCAGCGATCCTTTTCAGGTCGTATTTCCAACGGGCAGGCGGCCATCCTACGCTGTGCTTACCGTTACGCGGTCTCCATTCCAGAACACGTATTCCCCAACGGCCGTCGGTTCTGCGAAAGATAGGACCCACCCACTGCCACTTCAGCTTGCTCATCCGTTAGGCTATATCGGTTACTTTGAACCTCTTATGTCCTCATTTCGGATTATATATCTCAGAGAAGCATCCAGCATAGCCCTCTCCGTAGCACGCTGAGCGAACTTTGAACTTGTGGAACTTTGAACTTGCCCACAAGTTCAAAGTCGCTCAGCTTTGTAGTCGTTCAAAGACTTAGCTCGGGGCGATATTTGTTTGCTTCCTGTACCTTGTCATCATCACATCTCATCAAACTACGTACCAACATTAAATACCTCACATCAGATACTGCGCTATGTATTAGACAATTGTGTCGTAAATTTATTTTCGAACCCGGAGCTTTGAAGATATGTTTAGTACACATAAAATTTAACATAATTACTATGAAACATATGAATGAAGCGGTGATATCCTAGTGGTTAGGGCGTCAGCCTCCTAATCAGAGGTTGGCGGTTCGAATCCGGGCACGCACCTCTAACTTTTCGGAGTTATGTGCGTTTTTAAACAATTAAAATATCACTTGCTTCAACGGTGAAGGAAAACATCGTTAGGAAACCTGCACGTCTGAGAGTTCTCCATAATGTTCTCAAAGGCGTGTGAAGTCTGTCAATCCACACATGGCCAGCGTGGTGGACTATGGCCACACCCTTCTCATATTGGTCTCCTAACCGTGCTCTGTAGTGAGCCTGTAATGGGTTGATCATGACATGAATGAAAATAACAAGGTTCCACTTCGCCATCCTTTTTTCTTTCCCACCTAACACCAAAAAGAATTAGTTTAACTAATAGCAAAAGGGCACAGAAGAATTTATTTTCTCAACATTACCCAGTTATGCGAGTTCCACTTAAAGAATAATCTCGCTCCAGCTATCCACTTTATAAATATAATTGTATTTAAATTTTACTTCATGCGTAATTCTCATTTGACTTTGTAAAGTAATTGTGAGAGGGCCGAGTTAATTAAGTCAGCGTATAAAATGGGCCATATAAAAACATTTACGAACTGACTTCACATAAACTTTAGCCGGCACTTTAGGTTTATTTTTATCCAATTCCACCAACTGCTTTTAAGCAATCTGCTTAAATAACTTAGTTTCATAGCCACAGTCTGATGCTCGCCGTCAAAGAAAAAGGCACGTTTGATGCCTTCTTCATCCACCCACTACCGTCTGTATCCTCTACCTCCTTGACGTGGTACATCCATCGTCCTTCTATCAGTAATGTGCTAAATATGCAGATCAAAAGAACTAGGACACAAAGTTTAAGTTTTCGTGTTTTAGTTATCTGATAAGATTCACGGGCGTATTTCCCATTCCCGTTCGAACACGGAGATAAAAGATAGCCTACGTTACTGGCTGATAAACTCCAGTGAACAATAAACAGCAAGCATAATTTGCTATATTCCGCCGACAACCGGGAGATTTGTATAATATAACACCACACAAAATCTTCCACTAGAACCTCTACGCACGTTTCGACCCGACACCGGATCATCCTCAGGAGATGTTGACTTCACAAGCGAGAAAAGTAAAGTTAAGAAAAGTAAAGTAAAAGTAAAGCGCGAAAGTTTACTATTACGGTTGTCGGCGGAATATAGCAAATTATGCTTGCTGTTTATTGTTTATCGTGGACTTCCGCAAAGTAACGCCTGCTTCTATTCATTAACTCCGGTGAAGTTTGTTGTGGGCTTCTTCTTAGACCTTGGCGCGTTCGTAAACCTCCAAGCTTTAGTTTTAAGTTAACTAATGTAGTTATCGCCAACACCTCTCAAATTAAATTAATGAAAAACATGTTATATTAAGCTATGATAGCCTAGTGAAGCTGTGATACTAGCCTAGCCTAGTTGCTAGGACGTCAGCCTCCTAATCAGAGGTCGGCGGTTCGATCCCGGACACGCACCTCTAACTTTACGGAGTTATGTGCATTTTTAAACAAATATCACTTGCTACAATGGCGAAGAAAAAATTGTGAGGAAACCTGCACGCCTGAGAGTTTTCCATAACGTTCTCACAGGCGTGTGAAGCCAGCAGCGTGGTGGACTAAGGCCAAACCCTTCCCATATTAAGAGGACGCCCGAGCTCTGCATTGAGCAGAGAATGGGTTGGAAAGTTTTATAATATTATGCATGCTTATACATTTTGCATGCACTAGTTTACATGAATTCATTAGAAATTTTGCATTTTGAATTTTTGTCTTTCATTAGGGGATGGGGGGGATTTCATAGGTAGTGGGTCTGTCTTTCATTTTTAAAGTCGGCTAAGTTGCTTAGGCGAGACATTGCAACTAACAAACCATAACTAATCATAATACATCTTTGTCTTACCTATTAATTAGGTACATTTTGCTTTTACTCGGACGTAAAAATTCATATAAAATCATTTCGTTCACCAAAGCGTGTGTGCCAAATTTCATTAAAACACATAGTTGTTTTTGCGCCGTTATGTAAAACGTGTATTTTTTTTAAAACCTTTTCTCGGTCTGTTTATTTGCCTGGAACCGCAAAATCTATTTTAGAGAGACTCACAGGCTTGTGGACGTTCCGTAAAGTTGTTTAACGTAGAAATTGATCATCATCAAACCACTGCCGGCCTACTACAGGGCGCGCGTCTCTTATAAGCATGATGAAAGTTGTGGCGACTGGCCAAGTGTAGATGGTAGATAGTACTACCGTTAAGAAAAGAATGGAACTCTTGAATCTCTCGATTTTGTTATTTTTTACGTTAAGTTTACGTATTCCTTCACCTTTAAATTTGGTAGAAGCCAAGCTTTCCTTTCTCATATTATATCAAATAAAAGCATTTTTTAGTAAAAGACGTCGAAGTCTTACAAACTTGGCTCAACTGTCGTATATTGGTTGGCATCCGCAATAGGGTTTCGAAACAACACACACAAACACACATACACACACACATATGCACATTAAAGCTTATTCTCTTTATGTGACATTAAATTTAGTGCAATAACAGTGACACAAATTAGTAACTAAAATTGTAGGTTACCGTCTTAATTTCTATATTTTTGGTTGTTTCCACACGGGGAGAGGGGCCATCTTTAATACAGATAAAATCTAGGATGACTTTTTTTTTTATACTCCACAAGTTAGCCCTTGACGACATCTCACCTGATGGTAAGTGATGATGCGGTCTAAGATGGTAGCGGTCTAACCTGTTAGGGATAGATATGTTAAACCCATACTCCTAATTGGTTTCTACACGACATCGTGCCCGAACGCTAAAATCGCTTGGCGACACGACTTTGTCGGTAGGGTGGTAACTAGCCACGGCCGAAGCCTCCCACCAGGCCAGACTCGAGCCGGGAATCGAACCCAGGACCTCCAACTTTATAATGCGACAGCGCACGCACTGCGCCACGGAGGTCGTCAAAATGACTAGTTCTGCGGAGCTTGCAATATACCATATTGATGAGCGAAATGTTACGATATTATTATTATTATAAATAGTAGAAAATATTGATAATAGAAATGACTCAAGCTTGAAAAGAAGAATTTCAAGTTTCTTTTGGTCTTAGGTGCTCCAGTTTTTCCTGAATATCAGATCTGACAAGCGTGTTTTCGATTCGCTTAAGCGATCGTTGCAAGAGCTCGCTCGCTATATGTATAGAGAGCTTCAAAAAGCTCTCTATACAAATGACTTGTTGCCGTTAGCCGATGACGTCAATAAATCTATTAGAAATAGCTCCGCTCTTGTCTATTAAGAGAGCTATTGTCACATAATTAAATGCACTCAATAAGCCGGAGCTTGTATCCGCGACCTAGCTGTACTTGTATCTCAGTAATGGAAACTAGGTTGCAACTTAAAGTACCTCAAAGCGTCAAAGAAAGTAATTATCTTATTACATTCATTAGTAATCCCATGTGGGTGCGAGGGTAGGGTGATTAAAAACAAAAGTTATGCGCGTCCCACTTTTGCGGTATTTAACAAAGAGCTTGTCTAAAAAGTGGTTTGCGCATCCAATCTCTTATCTCCCAGAGACTGCGACATTATTACCGAAAGGGATAGGGGGTATGTTATTTTCATGAGCAAATTTTTGCTGCTATTTTTATTCCTGGCTACGACTTCAGTTTTTTCTTAATATTACGAGGATACACGACTATCGCGAAGTGAAGAGATTTTTTTTTTATTCCACTACGTAATAGCGCTCGAGTGCGATCTCACATGGAGAGTCAGTGTAAACATGAGAGCGAGCGGTTATGAACGCGGAATCGTACAGGCGCGCTAATTCCCTTAGCGGCACGTCTCTGTCGGTTTTGCTAGTAAGCAACCGCAACCACAGGCGGAGAATCCCACAAGACCGGAACAGAGAAAATACAGAAATTATAATTCCCAATTCGCCAGGATGGTCGTATATTAATGTGTTTGTATATTTTAATGAAGCGGTGATAGCCTAGTGGTTAGGGCGTCAGCCTCCTAATCAGAGGTCGGCGGTTCGAATCCGGGCACGCACCTCTAACTTTTCCGAGTTATGTGCGTTTTTAAGCAATTAAAATATCACTTGCTTCAACGGTGAAGGAAAACATCGTGAGGAAACCTGCACGCCTGAGAGTTCTCCATAATGTTCTCAAAGGCGTGTGAAGTCTGCCAATCCGCACATGGCCAGCGTGGTGGACTATGGCCAAACCCTTCTTATATTGAGAGGAGACCCGTGCTCTGTAGTGAGCCAGTAATGGGTTGTTCATGATGATGATAATGATATTTTAATGAAGCTGGTCTTTATGGATTGAATGCGCTGACGATGTGACCTTGAGTATGCCGGTATTTGGATAAGTGACCGACTTTGGGTCGCTCACTGTTACGTTAATTATTTGTTTCGAAGATGTTATTATTTTGTAAGACATGTAGAAATCTATTCTACATGTCTTACCAGCTACATATTGAAAAGTGCTCAAGAAATTTTAAAACTGATGCAATCGTTACTTTATTGTATTTTTCATTTTTATTTAGACTAGTTTAAATAGATATGGCTTTGGCTTATACCAAATTAGTTCATTTAAAATTAGTTCAGAAATATTTTGGGTTTATTTCTTATTTTTTAATGGACCTTAAGATCTATAGAATAACATTAAGCGGACAAACAGTACATTTACGTTTCAATAGTTTTGCAAAATCTGCGCGTATAATATAAATAGACAAAAAAAAACTTATGTAAAAGCGCAGGTAAAACTTAAAAATAAATAAATAAAATTCTATAACAATAATAACTAAAGAAGTTAATGATCTTTCACTACTTAAACAGATAAGCGATTAAAATCACCCAGAATGTGTTGTTGGGATTTTTATATATTATTTCACTAGTAGAAGCGGTGATAGTGGTTAGGGCGTCAGCCTCCTAATCAGAGGTCGGCGGTTCGAATCCGGGCACGCACCTCTAACTTTTCGGAGTTATGTGCGTTTTTAAGCAATTTAAATATCACTTGCTTCAACGGTGAAGGAAAACATCGTGAGGAAACCTGCACGCCTGAGAGATCTCCATAATGTTCTCAAAGGCGTGTGAAGTCTGCCAATCCGCATATGGCCAGTGTGGTGGACTATGGCCAAACTCTTCTCATATTGAGGAGAGACCCGTGCTCTGTAGTGAGCCGATAATGGGTTGATCATGATGATGATGATTTCACTAGTAAATGACCACGACTGCGTCTGCGTAGATTAAAATTGGTAAATATCCCGTGGGATTTATTCAATGTTCCGATTTGCAATCCTTGACGAATTTCATCGATTTCTGTTAATCGTTTTAGACATTAAAGGTAAAATACAAAAAGAGTAACTTCCGAATAATTTAAAGATATATTTATAACTATATATCTTTAAATTATACAAGATCAGAGTTAGACAAGATCCGTAGAATTGGCAGCTTGAAACATATTGAAATTGATAAAAGAAATGCGGTTGGTACGTTCTACCGTGATACGGCTTTTCACCGCATAAGTGAAACTTTAAAATTCCTCTCAATTGACAGCTTCGAGATATGAGACTAGTGAAAATCTAATTCAAGGAAGCCGATTATATGATAACGCTTGCTGAGTTCGACATGCCTTCATTGCTATATATTTAAAAACCTTAACATTTTATTACACCTGGCTATAGCAAATAGAGGCACACAACTCACTCAATTCTTTAAAATTTTAATCGTTTTTTTTTTATTCACCACAAGTTAGCCCTTGACTGCATCTCACCTGGTGGTTAGTGATGATGCGGTCTAAGATGGTAGCGGGCTAACTTGTTAGGGTTATGGTAAACTCATACTCCTAATTGGTTTCTACACGATATCGCGCTGGAACGCTAAATCGCTTGGCGACACGCCTTTGTCGGTAGAGTGGTAACCAGCCACGGCCGAAGCATCCCACCAGACCAGACTCGAGCCGGGAATCGAGCCCAGGACCTTCGAATCTAAAATGCAACAGCGCACGCGCTGCGCCACGCAGGTCGTCAAAATCAACCATATTGTCCTCCCATACAGTAGTCAGAAAAACTTATCCAAGAAGCAAGCACAAAAATATAAATTCGAAAGTTTGTCGTAGTCAATAGTTGACTCAACCGCTCAACCTAACTTTTGACAGCTTTTGATAGACGCTTCACGCCCTATGTTGATGCCAAAATCTACAACTTTGTTGCTAGGTATTGCAGCCTGAAACACCTCACAACTAAACAGGCAAATCTTGCCGTCACAAACTGGCTAAAAACATTGACATACAACATACGAAGTCACTGAACAAATAATACTGGCAAATAGAATATAAATAAATTAACAGAATTATAGTTTTTATCATATATATAATTTATGTATTTAATTTATATAATTATACATTCATCATGATCATCCCATTCTCGGCTCACTACAGAGCACGGGTCTCCTCTCAGTATGAGAAGGGTTAGGACATAGTCCACCACGTGCCCACTGCACGTGGTGGACTATGTCCTAAGGCGTCAGCCTCCTAATCAGAGGTCGGCGGTTCGAATACGGGCATGAACCTCTAACTTTTCGGAATTATGTGCGTTTTAAAAAAAAATATCACTTGCTTCAACGGTTAAGGAAAACATCGTGAGGAAACCTGCACGCCTGAGAGTCCTTCATACTGTTCTCAAGGGCGTGTGAAGTCAGCCAATCCGCTCATGGCCAGCGTGGTGGACTATGGCCAAACCCTTCTCATATTGAGAGGAGACCCGTGCTCTGTAGTGAGCTGGTAATGGGTTGTTCATGATCATGATGATATCATAATTTATAAGGAAGACAATGTGGACTTTTTCTGTCAATAAACTGTCTTCTCCGGTCCGGAAACAGAAAATTGGCACAGGTTAACCTTGCTTCAGAGATCACTGTAATGTGGTAACAACACTTAATAGCATAAGAAAGCATTGCGCGTAACATAAGAAGATTACTAAAGAGAATGGTTTATTGAAAAAAGCATATTTCCTATTTGAGCATCGTAATAATCAAATCAGTATTGTATTTGTGTTTCAAATCAGTATTTAGAATAAATTTATTGCATTTGTTGTTTTTGATATCTTCAATATGTCTATAAACAAGTAAAAAGCTTTTATAAAACGAAAGCTTTTAAAAAAATCATATAACGATATTAAGGACTTTACAACCTATAAATAAGCTTGGGTGTGAATTGCACTCCATAGGTACTATAAATTGTTATTGATTATGTGAGATGGTGATAACAAAAATAAAACCTCGACTAAGTTTGCTCTCTTAGCTTAAGTTTTAATTTGGCGGGTGTAGTTATCACCATAACTTCACGAATAGAAATAATGAAAAGTGTATATGAACGATTCATAGATTTATATGAATAAAAATAGGTTTATATGAATAAAGCTATTTTTTGATTTTGATTTTGTAAGTTGACCTATTGTGTACAATCACACAAAATCAAATCCATAATTAAAACTGTTAAATCGTGAATACAACGCCACTCCAAAATCACGTTATCCATATTATCACGAACTGCCAGGAACTCGTAATTTCAACGGCTGAGCTATAGTTGTTACAGAATACATTACAAATTCAAGAATAAGCGTAATTTCTTATTTAAATTCGCTCAGAAATTATTACAAAATATTATGACGCCATAACATCTCTACGCCACCACCCGCCGCCATAATGTTTATGTAGCTCGTAAATAAACTTGAAAAGAGATGAAGTCATAAAATATTGAGTTATGCACAAGTATAGTGACACCTTTACATCGGATCTAATTTAAAAACATAATCTGACACGTACAAAACAGAACTGGTTCCGTACCTTAGCATGTATTCTTCTTCTTATTCGTTCACTCTTGGCAGAGTGGTCGTGGTTATGATTTGGCCTTCACAGCAGCTCTTACGATCTCCCTCCAGCGATTTCTGTTCGTAGCAACACGGAAGCACTCGATGATCGATAAATCTGTAGCGGAACGGATTGAGTCCGTCCACCTAGTAGGGGAGCGACCACGTGGACGTGTGCCCTCGACTCGACCTTGTACCACGAGATGTTCGATGGTACCGGTCTTCCCTGTTATATGCCCAAAGAACTTAAGTATTCGTAGTTGTACAAGCGAAGAAAGCCTTTGTTTTACTTTCAGCTCTTTGAGTATGGAGGCGTTTGTTCGATGCGCTGTCCAGCTTATTCGCAATATACGTATACTTAAATTTAATTAGTATCAAAGTAAGTTATAATAAAAATCTTTACTTAGGAGCGAGTTAGATATTATCTTGTAATATATTATGATATTTATGGTGTGTTGGGTGTATGTGTTGAAGCTGTGATAGCCTAGTGGTTAGGACGCCCGCCTCCTAATCAGAGGTCGGGGGTTCGAACCCGGGCACGCACCTCTAAATTTTCGGAGTTATTTGCGTTTTTAAGCAATTCTAATATCACCTGCTTCAACGGTGAAGGAAAAAATTGTGAGGAAACCTGCACGATTGAGAGTTCTCCATAATGTTCTCAAAGGCGTGTGAAGTGTGCCAATCCGCACATGGCCAGCGTGGTGGACTATGGCCAAACCCTCGTTGAGAGGAGACCCGTGCTTTGTAGCGAGCCGGCAATGGCTTGATCATGATGATGATGATGATGACTAATGGTGTATTGACAAGATCGTACAAGAAACACCATAATAACAAGTTTCCTGTACGGGCACCCCTCGTATTTACAATTTTATTGTATTTTTTTGTTATAGCGGAAATAGAATACACATGTATTATTCCCAACTCACCATTGTGATTCACGGTGTATAGCTCGCTGATGGTTTTTCGGATGAACAGATAGAGAATGGAGGCCATAATAAAATCCCTTTGAAACCATGAAGGGTGCCAAAGCAAAGGGTGTAAGGAACCCTAATAAAAAATAATAAAAAAATCTGTGTTCTGCCATTTTTCATTACTTTCCAACTTTCTGTAACTTTTGATTATTGTTTTTGATGTCAGTTTTAGAATATTATTTTATTCTTACACTTCTTATTTCTTTCTCCCATCGATACTGTCAGATATGAGAGCTATTTACATAAGAGGATCTAGAATCGAGTACCTCTCAAAGCCTCTTGTATTGAATCATTTCAAACACTGAAATCTGGAGGCGTAGATTCAATTGTATACAAATGTTCGAGATAAAAGTATATACCACAGGAGTCTTATGTACATCACACAGATGTTTCTGAAATGAAAGAATCGGAATACGTGCAACATTTATTTTCAAAGTTCTGTGCTAAGGTAAAAACAAATGAACGAATAAACTATCTAAAGAAGGATCGTACGAACGAACAAATGAATGAACAAACAAACACACAAGCTAGCTAGGCGATCAAACAAATTAACGAAGTGACAAAATTAAAACCTATAACACTTGCGTCAATATAACCAAAAGCTTTGCTCTTCAAGTTATGCCCGTTCTTTTTTTTCTTCCCCTCATCCCACATTATGTGGGGTCGGCACAACACGTCTTCTTCTATCAGCCATCACCTCACTACCCACACCTTTTACCCGCATATCCTCTTTTACACAATCCATCCATCTCTTCTTTGGTCTTCCTCTACTCCATTACCCTTCCACGTTCATATATAACATTCTAACATTCTTTTGGTGACGTCGCTATCTTCCTTCGTTTAATGGGGTTAATATTTTGACAGCATTTCTGCGCTGAACAGCAAAACTAATTCTCTGAGCAAAATTTAGTCAGCTATTCTGTTGCTCGAAGAGTCAATTGCACACGTCCCCAGATTCTCCATGGTAAGAGGAATACTTGCGATGCTTAAGAATTCATCACCGTCAAGGGCCTCTGAGACGAACGTGTAAATTTATCTTGAGTTGGGACTTAACGGCACCAGTTCCGTCCCCAAGGAACCAGTGTCAATCCATTATTAATATAATCATTATTAAAATTATAAGTGCAGTAATTTGGAATAGACTACAGAGATAAACAGGCCGGGGCTCAAGGGCACCAGTTCCATCCCCAAGGAGCCAGTGACAATCCATTATTAATATGATCATTGTTCAAATTATAAGTGCAGTAATCTGGAATAGACTACAGAGAAAACGGGCTCGCGTAATGCTAATGTCCAGTCAACTAAATGTTCGCTATTAAAATTGCTTCGGGCAGGAAAGAGATACTCGCATTTATATTGGCTTCACGCTGGAAACACTGCGACATTGTTTGTGCAGCTGCATTATTAAAAGCTCGTCAGAAATGAGATCAGCAAAATGATAATTACTGTTTCCATTTTAGCCTATACACTTTTATTTATGTGTATGTATTTAACTATGGACTATTTCCTCTTTGACCAAGCGTTTTCAATCTGCATGGGATGGTCTTAGAGATGGTTTATCCTACGGTCCGTTGTCTTGAGGATGTTAATGTTCAGAGCATATTCTATAAGATAAAAGCTTGAAGTCGATGTATGACGATTACGAGAGAGTTATTTTTCCTCGGGCTGGAAAAAAACTACCCACTGACTTCTGCCTAACAACGTGGCGTGTCCGATTTGCACGGACTATAATAACCTCCCCTATCTCTTCCAAATCAGTAAGGAACCACTTAGTAATACTCCATGCTGTCACTAAATGCTCTGTATCAATTTTGGAACGAAGTTCCTTATCGCGCGTTGTGAAAGGGGGCTAGACGGAAAAAATTCTTACGAAAAGTTGTCACGACACTTTTTGTTATTGTAAGCTGTGCGGCGTCGCATGTTTCTCTGTCTGTCTCTCTCTCTCTTATAGAAAGCAAGCCAGATATTTTCATTTCTATTTCGCATTGAACAGTGAGGTGTCGCGACGATAATAATAATGAATCCTGACAGTGTTTCTGCACAAGTTCCGGATATTGCTGATGGAGTACAAAATTGAGCCTACTGATTAAGTTTATATAACATTATATTTGTTAATAATAAAAAAAATATTATTATAACTTAAATAAAATAAAAATTTATTACAATTCCTTCACTAATTAATCGAAAGGAACTTCGTTCCATCCGGGTGTCCCTTGACACCTCTCAAGTTTTTTCCTCTCTCCTAATCATTATTGCCCTGAGCATCTAAGCATGCCGTTGAGCTTTTTGGCTTTTTAGACAGACCTAATTGTGTACAGCAACAAACGCATATTTAAGCAAAACACGCATTTAAATACGAACATAAGTTATAAGCGGATAATGAGAAAGTTAGACAATATGCAATCTAAAATTACATAAGTACCGTAAGTATAAATTAATTTTTAGATTCCAACCTAACTTACACTTCAGGTTTTCTTAACTTACTCAAGTAAGAAATGAGAGAAAAAAACGTCCTTAGTTCCAAGTAGTTACTTTTTGCAAAACCGGAGATGGCCAAAACATGCCGGATTGGGGTTTTAATATATTCCTTTATTTTCAGGATCAGTGATACGGTACTATTATCCGTTTGTTTTGGCGCATTAAAATAAACAAACAAAAATTATAGCAATCATTATACTCTTTCGAATTATCTCCACGTCCCGGCCTGCTATGGGTCTGGTGTGTTATTGGACAAAGGCCAACTAATATCAGCTGAGATTAATTTGATTACAAATTACCATTAATAGCAAATACCATTAGTAAGTTGTCCGATTGCATTTATTTACTAAATCAGCATTAATCCCATATTTCATTGGTTTTATGTCCTCAACCAAAAAACCGCAATTGGATACTGCTAACCTACAACGCAAAAATCTCTTAGTTGATAAATGTTTTATCCGTAAAACTCGAATTAATTAACTATACATATATTTTTAATGGAGCTTTTATTCCATCCATTGTTAGATGAATATATATACATCTATGTTAAGCCGAATGAAAAAATTATCAACCTTTATTCGCTCGTATTATAATCATTGTATTTATATTTATTGTATAGAATTAGATCGGTATCTATTGTAGGAAATACTGTAGATATAAAAATAAAGTTTTTGCTAACATGTGTTACAAAAATATTGACTAGACTTAACCTAACTTATGTATGTTCTTGTACTCCTAACAAGATATTCCGGACGTATACTGCTTTTTCGGATGTTAAAGAAGGACACGTTGCCTTAATCTCTAGCTACCCATCGAACATAGGCTCCCAATTCATGGATGAGATCTTGTTTTGAGAACAAGTTTAACAACTGATAGTGTATTTGTCGGCGCGAAGGAGTTATTAACTTCATTCAGCGGCACCCACATTAGAACTCTTGATGATTTTGTTAACACAATTTCGACGGTAGCAATCAATTTTGTACAAGCATGCTTTGCTATAAATACGGGCGGTCGATGCCTTTCTTGGCATTCTAGCTCGAGACGTCGGACCGTTCGGACCTCTTAGTTATTGTTGTAATAAAAGTGTAAATAGCAAGTTGTGTTTTTAATTAATATGAGCGAAATTAAGGAAAATCGTGAATCACTCTTACTAAATACTTCTCGGACGGCCTTCACTCGTCATATAATATATCAAAGATTCAGCATCATATTTCACTTGTACGATTGACTAAGCAATTCAGTACTCTTGTTAGGCTCAAAATTATAATACAGCCTTGACATGAAGCGACAACCAGGCTAGTCTGCGAACTATCCAAGAGTTCAATAATTTCGTCTCCTTACGCTGCTACATCATCACATAGCACCTCCAGCTTGCTCAGAAGTAGTAGTAGGTGAAGTTTCCAACGGTGTTGGGTGAACGAGGGTATGACTCACGGTGAAACACGATAGAAATTTAAGAACTCCTTTATTATTAAAGACATTTATTATCAAAAAAGACGTCAGTCGCTTATATGAGAACTTTTCATTATTTTATATTAATAAAATAATGAAATTATTTACAAAAGTTCGCCATTAGGTACATTATCTGAAACAACCATTCAATGCATTTGTCCTAATTCAAAGAGATTTGTATTACTCATAATAATCTTTCATTATTTCAGTCAGTATTAAATGCATTAAATGAGTGTACATTTTTTATGTGTGCAGCTGGTATTCTCTTATATAACTTTGCTTATATAAGGGTTTTTATACCGTAATTTGTTTTAATTCTGGGTACGACAAGGAAACTGGCTCGACGAGTTTTAGTTTTAATTTTTGTAAACGTGATGTTAACAAAAACGCCGACGAGGTCATGTTGTCGATCCAAGGCAGAGGCAAATTGGGAATATAAATGTATGAATTATCCCTCGTCTGTTTCTGGTGGGAATCTACAGCTGTGTAGCGATTAGCGTTCCAATACGATGTCAAGTAGAAAACGATTGGGTGTGGGTTAAATATATATATAAATTCAAATTCAAATAATCTTTATTGAAATAGTCCTTTAAAAAGCACTTTTGACGCGTCAATAATTTACATAGGAGTGATTTGATGGTGATAACTACATTCGTAATTTTAAAACTAAAGCTATGAGGGTTCCACTAAAGTTGTGAGCATTTTTTAGACGGGGGGTCAACAAACTTAGCCAAGTAAATTTTCTTTTTGTTATCACCATCTCACATTACTGCCTTACCCCTAACAGATTAGTGTGCTACTATCTAAGGCTGCATCATCACATAACACCCAAGTAGGCTAACTTGTAACGGAGTAAAAATATATACATCAATAACTGGGAAATTACAAACTTACCTTCCTTCCTAAAATTAAAAAATTAAACCCGAGTGCTATACCTATCTCTCCTAGTAAGCTATAATAGTTATCTAGGGAATAATTTAAATCCTAGAGAGTTGTTTATAATCTGCAGTATGGACCAAAGCGGTGTTATCCAACTAATATAATCCTAATTGAACAGTTCCGGTGCAGTTTAGAATCCCTAGGTGGCTTAGTTAGCACTTTTGGACTAGAACATCCCACTTAAAACTATATCACGGAGATTTACGTAGGAATAGATATTAGACTATTAGTTCGAATAACTGTTAAAAAAGAAATTTGCTATGGCGATATACTACGAAAACAGACTGTAGGTATTTTGGGGCACCAACAAGTTTCTAGTGGTATAAAATCTGACAGCTTTAACGTAGAATGGCAATTTTGTTTTATGATATTCAATAATAGGTGATGTACTAAACAAAGCAAAACCATTTATAACATTTTTCTTACTATTATTTTTGTAATTTTGTGATAACAAACTCTTATATAAAAGAAATACAAAGGATATCTCTATAAGAGATCTCTTCCAGCTATCATCAATATAATTCATAGTAATTTAGTAAATAAATTCGGGATATCGAACCACGTAATGACTACTAATTATTCGAAAATATACGTATTGTTATTGCAATCCTGCAAGTCGGCTAGATCAGGCACCTGGTGAAGATACGGACTAAGACGGTCTAAGCTCCATACTCCTAATTAGTTTCTACGCGACATCGTGCCTGAACAGTAAAACGCTTTTGTCCGTAGGGTGGTAACTAGCCACGGCCGAAGCCTCCCACCAAATCGAACTCGAACCGGGAATCGAACACAGAACCTCCAACTTTATAATACGAAAGCGCACGCGCTCCCCCACGGAGGTCATCAAAAAGTCAAAAGGTGATTTTTTTGCATAGACAAAGATAGCATAATTAATGACTAATTAGAAGCAACTACCCTCGAAATGAGTGAAATTTCGTTTTATAAGTTTTAAGACACCTATTTGATACAAAGTGTCGTCCGCGATTTCGTTCGTTTCACAATTTCAAGTTGAACTCAACCTATGTGTGAGAAGAAAATCTCTCACACATACTGTCAACTAAGCCACTGTCCGGCGATCACATCTGTCTATACCTGATATACCTGACTTGCTTCAACGGTGAAGGAAAACATCTTGAGGAAACCTGCATGACTTGAGTTTTCCATAATGTTCTCAAAGGCGTGTGAAGTCTGCCAATCCGCACATGGCCAGCGTGGTGAACTCGTCTCATATTGGGAGGAGACCTCTGTAGTGAGCCAGTAATGGGTTGATCATATGATCATTTGATCATTTGATCATCAAATTCCCCACCTACAGTGAACTCTAGTAAACAAGTTAACCACTTGCCATCGCAGCAGTTACTATCCAGTTGTGACTCAACATGGATTTTAGGGCCGTTTCTTCATTTTCAAGGTCACTTACGAATCGAGGAATAAGTTTGTCGTATTACTGATATATTTCTGGAAAAGTCTTAATGTATAAAAAAGTATATACCTACCTGAGTTTCGTAACTTTACCGAATAGAAAAAGTTTCTATTTAAATGGAACTCTTACTTTTTGTTGGCAAACTTTCAGCCACATAATTTGGTTACAATGAGTTTGCCGTTTTATTTTCTCTTTTTTCTTCGCAACCAGTTTGAGCATAATCTGTTAATTTCCTTCATAATAAGTTCTAAACATATTTCACGATTGAAGTTAGTATGGCTTAAAGCTTCATCATCATCATCATCATCATCATCATCATCATGATCAACCCACTGCCGGCTCGCTACAAAGCACGGATCTCTTCCCAATATGAGAAGGGTTTGGCCATAGTCCACCACATGCCTCATGTGCGGATTGGCAGACTTCACACGCCTTTGAGAACATTATGGAGAACTCTCAGGAGTACAAGTTTCCTTACGATCTATTCCGTCACGGTTGAAGCAAGTGATATTTTAATTACTTAAAAACGCACATAACTCCGAAAAGTTAGAGGTGCGCCCGGGTTCGAACCCTCGACCTCTGATGAGGAGGCAGACGTCCTTACCACTAGGCTATCACAGCTTCCTTAAGCTTAAAGCTTATCATAAAATAATTGTCTTATACCTACTAAAAACAACCATTTCGAACATTGGTCCATATGTTAATGTTAGTTGCTTGTAGACTTTTATTATAAGTCTACAAGCACCTGGTCAGGTTAGATAGGATATTCGAAAAGGATCAACACTCGGAACTTCATCTACTAGGGTCAAATATTCCTATTGATCGTATCCATCCAAGCATAAATCTGTAAACGGTCCATTATGATTTCATCAATCATTGTACTCCACCATACAAATCACCAAAATGCCGCTAAATACGCACGCTTCGTTCCAACACCGGAGCATCCTCACATCACGACATTAATTGATTGATAAGTTGCAAATGGCTTTTCTATATGTTGTGCCGTGGTGGAAAGCTTTATAGGTACTTCCGTCCGGGCAGGACCGAAGTTATTTGGGACTCCCATCCATGGGTGGTCTACCCGAACTTAAAACCACCACGGCATGTCCCTCTCGCTGGTTTTACTGGACGCCCGGGGGACCCATTGTATACTTCCCGGTCGCCTACCAGTCACTCCCGCACTACAAGGGAAAGGATAAGGACAGCTTGATCCCCCCCCCCCCCCCAATACAATAAGGAGACTTGTGCAGAATAACTGATACCTAGAAAAATTCCAATAATTTCATTCAGTATTAATTCAACCTCCAATCCGCCATAACGAACACGTTTATACATAAAAACGTATCTTTGGGAAGTTCTTTAAATTTCATTGTGCATATCCTGTTTGGCTATCTTAATACATTTACTCAAGATTTTGGTTTAATATCTTAGACAGGACCTGTTTAGAACCTTAGCAATGCATTGCACATCAGTGCAACCCGGCTCAAACGCGTGACCACTTTCTTAGTTCAATATTACAAGTTCAAGAGTTAGCCAATATGGCTGCCGGGGAGTTCTACATACCCCGCCTGCATCGCTTAAAGAACTTAGCAATGCCCGCGATTAGGTGTGTATACTCGTATATTTAGGATTTTAAAAAATCTGCACAATATCAACGTTGGTAATTAAAGATTATCATCTCATTCTTAGTCTCGTTCCCGTTTCCGCTCCCAAGCCGGCCGCACCGATCGCGCGTTTCCGTAACGTTTTGTAGAACTATTTAAGATATAAATTTCTTATAATATACCTAAGTGTTACTCTGACGGTTTTTGCACAGCATACTTTCCTACCTACACCGTCCGACCCCCCCCCGTTATCCCAAACGTCGCCTAAGCCGAGGTTCGGCCTCAAAGGAGGCGCCCTTAGGCAGTCGTTCCCATAGTTTCTTCGAGCCCTAGGGCTCAAAATTTCTTCTGGCAGAGCTTCTTTCCAAAGCTCGCCAAACAGCCCGGTTACGCTGTGGCAACCAATAGGGTTTGTACAGCTAATAGACAGTCCGAAAAAAAAAAAAAAATCCTACCTACATGACACTTGTCGTCACATTTTGGACAATTCACACAATATCTTTATAAGTTATTACTCTTATGTATAAGCAATATTATTGTATAGTTTCATTCAAAACCATTTAGTAGTTTTTGCTTGAAAGGGCAAAAAACATGTCATATGGATATCCATACATACAAACATTCTCATTTATTACATAAGTAAGAATTACGTATCATTCTCTAAGCGACACTGTTTAAAAAATAGTGTTGAATATATTTAATTTTGCTTTTATAGATATCATCTACCTATAAATCAAATATATAACTGTGCTTTTGGATGAATTGTATTAAATTCATTTTTGTAGCCGTGTATTTAGCGAGAGCATTGAAGAGGCTTGTGTCCTATAAACTTGTGGGCTCTTGTACGGGATCATTTTATGACGGTCCCCAGAATATAACGCACATAAAAACCCTTAATTTGACCATAGTAAACAGACATTTTTCATTAAGCAACACGCCTTTGTTTACACGACGCTTTCATGCGATACAAACATTTCAGGCATGATACTGATGAAAACTACAAATAAACTTCCCCAACTTTCCTTTCCCCAGAAAGCAGGCATTTCCGGGCAGTTATAAAATAGACACAATAGCGAGACTAGTCTCCGATAGAAGCCGGTGAAAACAAATAATCCGCACGAGGTTGCAAGGACACCACCAGGACCACGATCTTCAGTAATGAAGAAACGACTGGAGAGAGAGATAAAATAGACATAAATCATTTCTGAATTTTCTGTGGTCTAGTCTAGTGGGAGGCATCGGCCATGTCTAGTTATCACCCAACCGACAAAGTCAAGCGATTTAGCTTTCCGATGTCTTTAGCGGCCTTTACCAAACCTTTACCAGTAGCCGGATAACCGCGGAGTTTTAACTTAAATAAAACATAATTTAAAATCCTGGCTATTATTATTATTAAATACATTTGAATTAGCTTGTTTTTCTTTCGCTTTTAAGGAACCGTTTCTAAAAATCATTTATCAATAGAAAGTTACATTATTGCATCGTAACGTAGGCTAAATTAATCCCCATATACCCATGGGAATGGGAACTATGTGGGTGAAACCCCAGACTACAGCTTGTATTTTTATAAGCACAGAAATGGTTGCAGGTACCATTATGATGCCCGCACAAATAATTATGTCGAAATACGAGTAGTTATGCAGTATTTTGTCATAATCCGATATTTGAGAGATGCTATCAGTGGAACAGTCATAAAACATTTCAAACGTATTATGACGTTAATTTGTATAGCTTTAATAATTTATAACGATTCTTAATTGCAATATACCTACATACTGTATTTATTTTATTTATTTCGAAGTATTTTTATCACTGAGTTCCAATATTCGTATAAAAAGAAAACTACATTTTTATGGACCCAGTGGACCTGTACTTTGGCCGTGAATAGTATTTCAGCTGTTTAATAAACGTAAAATTATTCTTACGGCCGCTTCAGACTCCATTCAACATAAAGATACCCTCTTGATAGAAAAGGCCCAGTAATGGTAGCAATTTGTCAAATAGGCCTGGCACATATTATAAAGGACTTTGAATGAAGAACAATATATTTCATTATAACCCTTTTTTAGGGAGAGACAACTACGAAATAAAAACATATAGTGAATATAAATAAATACTAGCTCTAACCCACATCTGCATCTTATTAGATTTTTTCACTAGGCTGTGATTAGGTAACATACTCGTAAATCGTACTCGTACTCGTGACATTCTCTGCAAAATTTTATGGTCACAATCGGTTTTCCTATTAAACCGTTTATATATAAAATTTAATCATCTCGATACAAGTTATCCATCTAAACAAACAGCCCCTTTATTTTACGAACAAAATATTAGTGTAAGATTACTATATTTCTCTCCTTACTAACAACCTATTAAATATGTGGTATATTTACGCGGTCACCTGTGTCTGTACACGACCTTGACATAAGACCTTGAAAAATTTCTCCATTTATAAGAAGCAGGAGTAACTTCGCTATATCTTTCTCACTCTCCCTTACTAACTGGCGCGAAAGTGTTAATTAGCAGAGTCGAAATCGATATGTATGCGTAAACTTTAAACGACTGCAATAACACACTTTATTCCAATCGAGTAGAATTCAAATTGAATTGACATCGAAGTGTTGAAATTTTACCGTGCCCTGTGCTTTTTGGGAGTACAGTCAATGTTGATTTTGGAAATTGGAGACAATTAATTGACTGAGCGAAACGGTGTCTTTACTTGGGTAAATTTGCACTGTCCGGATGTTATGCCGTCCATCCGTATGAATCGAGAAACATATAACATCTAATAAAATAAAAAGTTTATTTAAAATAGGTCTACTTTATGAACACTTCTGAAACAACAACAGGCAGATCTTTCTGCGAGCCAATGTTAAGCCGTACTTAGGTTGTAGGTACGAGTATATGTTTTTTTTTTTCGGAGTGTCTATTAGCTGTACTAACCGTATTGGTTGCGACAGCGTAACCGGGCTGTTTGGCGAGCTTCGGCTCTGCCAGAAGAAATTTAGAGCCCTAGGGCTTTGAGGCCGAACCTTGGCTTAGGCGACGTTTGGGATAACGTGGGGATCGGTATGTTGCCAACGTCCGTACCATGTTGGATACACCGGTTTTCGTCCGATCACCGCTGTTACGATTATATGAAAACTTCGCTTGTGTATGAAAGCTTCGATAGCGCGATGCAGTATTCCCAAGTATACCAGTGGCGCCATCTAGTATGGTGATGTGTAAACCGCCACAATAGTTACTGTACCCATAGCTGCGAAAGGCATTTGTATTGTATGCGCTGCCGTAACGTTTGCCTAATTTTGATTTGTTTGTTTGTTACCTCTATTAACCAAAGAACTTAACGAAATTCGGATGACACAGAGATGAGCTTGGATGTTGGAGTCAGAAATAAAATATTTTTAAGCCCGGATAGTGCGTGTTGCCAGTGATGACTTACGGATCGGAAACGTGGTCGCTCACTATGGGCCTCATAAGAAGGCTCAGAGTCACTCAGCGAGCAATGGAGAGAGCTATGCTCGGAGTATCTCTACGTGATCGAATCAGAAATGAAGAGATCCGTAGAAGGACCAGAGTTACCGACATAGCTCAGCGAGTTGCGAAGTTGAAGTGGCAATGGGCGGGGCACATAGCTCGGAGAACCGATGGACGTTGGGGTCCCAAGGTGCTGGAATGGCGACCCCGCACCGGTAAACGTAGCGTTGGTCGACCCCCAACAAGGTGGACAGACTACATCAAAAGAGTCGCAGGGAGCCGCTGGATACAAGCGGCCCAGGATCGTGGCCGTTGGAACTCTTTACAAAAGACCTATGTCCAGCAGTGGACGTCTATCGGTTGAAATGATGATGATGAAGCCCGGATAAGTACCTGAAGATAATTCACTATGAAATAGCTTGCACCGGAGATCGACATGAGATTTACCGATGCTACGGTTCAAACTAAGATATATTGTGACGATTTTTAGGGTCGTGCCTGAGAGTTGTTAACGGAACCCTATAACTATGCTCCGCTATCCGTCTGTCAGCGGGTTATAGCATAACCGTAAAAGCATATTTAACGCAATAAATTTAAAATCATGTTTTTCAGTTTCATGTTGCACAGTGGCACGGATCCCTCTGTGTGAGAGTCTGCTTCATTTATTTAGAGGGTTTTAAAAATTATAATAAGTTTTAATTACGGCTCGAGTCTGGTCTGGTGGGAGGCTTCGGCCGTGGCTAGTTACCACCCTACCGACAAAGACGTGTCGTCAAGCGATTTAGCGTTCTGGCACGATGTCGCGTACAAACCGAAAGGAGTATGGGTTTACCATACCCCTAACAGGTTAGCCCGCTACCATCTTAGACTGTATCATCACTTACCATCAGGAGAGATTGCCGTCAAGGGCTAATTTGTAGTGGATAAAAAAAAAAATATATAGCTAATATGCACTAATCATATTTAGGCCTCAGTTTTCTAGCACTAGTTCTCTTCTAGTCATCATCATCATCATCATGATCAACCCATTGACGGCTCACTACAGAGCACGGGTCTCCTCTCTATATGAGAAGGGTTTGGCCATAGTCCTCCACGCTGGCCATGTGCGGATTGGCAGACTGCACACGCCTTTGAGAACATTATGGAGAACTCTCAGGCGTGAGGTTTCCTCACGATGTTTTCCTTCACCGTTGAAGCAAGTGATATTTTAAGTGTTTAAAAACGCACATAACTCCGAAAAGTTAGAGGTGCGTGCCCGGATTCGAACCGCCGACCTCTGATTAGGAGGCTGACGCCCCAACCACTAGGCTATCACAGCTTCTCTCTCTTCTAGTAGGGAGTTGTATTCTAGAAATGTCGTCACGTAAGCAGAAAGCGTTATGCCCATGCCCAGAGTATCTCAGACATTTTCGCCAGGCACTGGACTGTACTGGTTTACATCATGTATTTTTTTTTAACAAACTATTATATTTATTATTGATACAGCAAGTAAGACGAACACATGAATGACAGAAAAAAAAAACTTAGATTAAGATGAACGTTTCTGTAACTAACTTAACTATGTGTTATTTTTGTGTGTATTTTATTCGACGTTCATAATAGTGCTGAAAATTGTTCCTGACGGGGATTCCCCTGCCGCACGCTTTTTCGATTGTTTACTATGACGTACATATCTTATATATAAAATTCTCGTGTCACAATGTTCGTTCCCATACTCCTCCAAAACGGCTCGACCGATTCTTATGAAATTTTTGGAACGAAGTTCCTTATCGCGCATTGTAAAAGGGGGCTAGACGGAAAAAATTCTTACGAAAAGTTGTCATGACACTTTTTGTTATTGTAAGCTGTGCGGCGTCGCATGTTTCTCTGTTTGTCTCTCTCTCTCTCTTATAGAAAGCAAGCCAGATATTTTCATTTCTATTTCGCATTGAACAGTGTGGTGTCGTGTCGATTATTTTTGTTGAGTGTATACAGGTTTTTTGTAAATAATAAATAATAAAAAATAATAATAATAATGAATCCTGACAGTGTTTCTGCACAAGTTCCGGATATTGCTGATGGAGTACAAAATTGAGCCTACTGATTAAGTTTATATAACATTATATTTGTTAATAATAAAAAAAATATTATTATAACTTAAATAAAATAAAATTTTATTACAATTCCTTCACTAATTAATCGAAAGGAACTTCGTTCCATCTGGGTGTCCCTTGACACCTCTAAAGTTTTTTTTAATGCATATTCAGTTAGTCTGAGAATCGGCTACTATATAGGTACTATTTTTTAATAGTCATTTTAGTAATTTAATGATTTGTCATCCAGCTCGATAACTGAACAATTATCGTCTTTATTGTGATTGCTTTTCACTCTAATTCGACTAAAATTTCCCTGAGCTTAGTAAAGCTAAAATTTTTTAACATAACAAACACAACAACAATATTTATGTTATTTTTATATTCCCTCATCGTTCACAGAGCTCCATGCCTCTTTCGCTCATGATATACCACATCCTTACACACAATAAGTTTGTTATTTTTTTTCTACAATAGAAATTCCCTAGAAATTCTATATATGGCAAAACAACGTTTGTCGGTTCAGCTATTAATATGTATTATTGTTGACAGATCTACGCAATGGTGTGCGTGATTTCGCAATTGCAAGAATATTTCGATGGACGTGGGACGGCCGCGTTCGACAACTCCGATAGAGTAAGTACCTTGATTGTGTGTGCAGGAGGCAGGAATATAGATTAGATTTTCACTCGTCTATTAACGTAGCGTAACGTAGCGCGCTAAGGAAACCTCATCATATCATTATCAAACTATTATCGGTCAACAACGGCTCAGACAGTAGTTTGAATCCGACACCCCAACCCTCTCGTAGTGCAGTCCGCTGAAACCATCCCAATCGTTATATCTGAGAATGGGTTGATCCCAGTCAGCTTCGCTCACCATCTGAGGCGGCTGGGGTTCCGTGGCAGATCGCTCGCAGCCAGGATGCAAAAAGCGGTCTTGCTGGACTCGGCTGGGATAGTCCGCCGGTTTCTTAACCTGTCACCCTGACCCCCGGCCGTTTGGTCTCCCCTACCGGGGCGTAATCCTCCGCCCGGTGCAAATATGTATTTATGTAATGTATATTTAAGTTTATTATGTATTTATTTTGCACGCGGGCGTGAGAAGTTTATAGCGGAAAAAATAGTAATAACTTTATTTTTCAAACAGTTTAAAAAATATATTCCAGTGGCCTCCACACTAGGTGACCTGTATCGTGGAGACCATACGGAACTACTGACAATATCCTCGTACCACCTATCACACAATCATACGCTACACACCGTCTTCGCCTGCGAAGACGAGGTCCCCGCCATCTTATGTCATCCGGACGTGGGCTCCATCCACGGCCTCGGAGACGTACGGACCACTCACCGTCCGACCCCCCCGTTATCCCAAATGTCACGTATGCCGAGGTTCGGCCTCACAGGAGGCGCCCTTAGGCAGACGCTCTCTTAGTTTCTTCTAGCCCTATGGCTCAAAATTTCTTCTGGCAGAGCTTCTTTTCGAAGCTCGCCAAATAGCCCGGTTACGCTGTCGCAACCAATAGGGTTAGCACAGCTAGAAAAAGAAGAAGTCAGTCTGAAAAAATAAACTGAGTAGTTACCGACACAAGTATTCCAAAATCGGGTCGGTGGACTTCACTCGCCTTCGAGAACATACTAGAAATTTGATACCGGTTTCCTCACGCTGTTGTTATTTAATTTGTTAAAACACAGATAGCTCCGAAACCGACAGCTTCTAGGGAATTCGTTCAGCCACTCAGCTACCAATCGTTATTTTGAGGGAACACTGTGTATTGAACATTATGCCACAATTGAGCGCGGTAGTAATGATTTGGCAGAACAATACTACGACTAGTATTGTCAACAAATCTGTCGAGATAGTGGGATGAAATTTGTTTTGAAGTGGCTATATACTGATGTATATAAAATTTCTTGTTCGGTCAACTACTATTGACGACAAATATTACACAGGGCTTTAAAATAAAGGAATCTAAGGCATCGGTAAAAACAATTGTTTGCGAATGCCTGGATAGAAAGCAAAGTCTCGAGGCGATTACAAAGACAGAAACTATCCACAAAGTTGTATGGTAGAACGAGCTGATTCTTTACCACAGAATAAATGTATGAGATCCTCCCTGGGTCTCGGCAACGAAGTTGATTGGTGAAAGTGATCAGCTGGGGAAGTCGTTGTTAGGGGGGCAATTTGAGGGCATTGTGGAACGTTGATGGCCACCTTTCTACGACATGCGGTTCAGAAGTTAAATTAAGCTGCTCGTATGCCGACTATTGTTAGACCAACAATGGGTGTATCTATGCATATATATTTTTTAATTTTTAAATATATTATTTTGTTAAATATAACTAAATGCAACGAATTCGAAAACAATTCCGACGTTTGTTGTTGAATATAAATGTAAAAAGTCTAGAGATGCTTTCTTCTCGAAATATACTACTCGATATATTAACGACATAAATTAAATAAATTCATTTGTTGAGGCATTATTGTAATATAGCATATTTAATTTGAAAGACATTTCAATATGTCTCAATAATATATCTCAGATGTATGGCTAAGCTTTTATAGGTTTCGGCCTTAGAGGTGCTCGCCGGGGGGTCGAACATTGCCCGAAAGACCGGAGATGCGAGCCGAAGTCGTTTCAGCACCTATATAAGGCAGACTTTATAAAACGATGTCATTACAGCAGGTAGCAGTGCAATACACTGCGGCTGCTCAGCACACAACCACGACGAGCTCAGCGCCCAGCGGTAGACGCCGGTCCGCTCCGCGCCCAATGCCCAGCCGCTGTGACCCTGAAGAGTTTTCTGAAGCGCCCACCAGGGTTATACGTAAGTTTAAACTAACCATCTAACACTCTTGCTATAAACCATCAGTTCCCAACGAGGTTCAGACACCCCCAATGGCGAAATGGGACTCGATTGGGGTCGACGTTGGCATGACAAGAGAATGTTGATTCACAATTCAAAATTGTTTTTTTTTTCTCTTTTTGTTGCTTTACACAGATTAGCCAATGTCAAGTTTACAGCAATGGAGAATTGAAGTTAGGGAAAAAGGGCGGGAAACTTCGCACTTTGCGGACGCGACTCCCTCAAACCCTTTGCAAATTAATACCTGTTAACCTTTCAAAAAACTAGCCACTACACAAACGACACCAAAACTATAATGACCACAACACAACCATCACCGATCCTTTTTCAAAATTAGCCAACAAACAAGAAAAGCATGAAAAATTGCGCCCACTGAATACGAAGATTCCCGCCTTTCTCTTCAAAATTGTTATTATATTACGACTAATACTTGATGTGCATATTATAAAATTATTATTCAATAATAGTTATATGATAATAAATCAACAAATAATAATTAATAATAAAAAAAAATTGTCATTTGTTGGCAAATTTTGGTAATTTAGTGGAAATGTAGTGGGGTCAACCTGACCCGAAAAAAATTTGAAAGTGGTATTTGAGAAGAAAAGTCTGGTAACCTCTGTTATATTCAATCGATTTAGTGTTACGATACGATAGTATGAACTTAATACAACCTTATAGACTCATTCAAGAGAAAAATATAAGCTAAAAGGGTACAAAATAGATGAAAGTAAACCATAAACCGTCGCAAAAGAAGAGAAGATTTATTATTAACGCCGGCCTTGCTGATAAATGTTTTAATGCGGTTGCGAAGTAACAGAAAGCTTTATCTACTTCTTTCGTATGTTAAATTACCGATGGTAAAAGTGAGACATATTCGTAGGTATTCACCTCTATACAACATTTATTATTTAGGCTGGTCGCCAAACGGTAAAGTTATCGATCATTTAATAGCAACTCAAATAAAAAAAATCATGGCCGGACTCGCCTGTAGAATAATAGTTACTGATTGACGAATGCATGGTTAAAAATCTTACTTTTACGCTGGGATTATTACAGAATTTGACGTCATCGACGTTATTAAAAGATTGTTTATCTTACTTACGTTACTGTTTACGACGATCTTTTTTTTAACACACACAATGTGACGCGCAACATTGTGTGTGTTTTTTTTTTCATACACACTACAAGTTAGCTCTTGACGGCAATCTCGCCGGGTGGTAAGTGATGATACACTCTAAGATGGTAGCGGGCTAACCTGTTAGGGGTATGGTAAGCCGACACTCCTACTTGGTTTCTACGCGACATCGTGCCGGAAAGCTAAGGCGACACGTCTTTGTCGGTAGGGTGGTAACTAGCCACGGGTGAGGCCTCCCACCAGACCAGAATCGAGCCAGTAATCGATCCCAGGACCTCCAACTTTATAATGCGACAGCGCACGCAAGCATGCAGTTTACCATACCTCTAACAGGTTAGCCCGCTACCATCTTAGACTGCATCATCACTTACCATCATGTGAGGTTGCTATCAAGGACTAACTTGTAGTGGATAAAAAAAGGTCCTGGGTTCGTTTCCCGACTCAAGTTGCGCCCTAATGAAAAAACATGTCGCCAAGCGATTGAGCGTTCCAGCTCGATGTCGCCTAGAAACCAATTAGGTATATGTGTTGCCCAGCCCCGAGCAGGTTAGTCAACTACCATCTTAGATTCAATCATCACTAACCACCACGTCAGTCCTTTGAGAACATTATAGAGAACTCTCAGACATGCAGGTTCCCTCACGATGTTTTCCTTCACCGTTGAAGCAAGTGATATTTTAATTGCTTAAAAACGCACATAACTCCGAAAATTAGAGGTGGCCGAGCTCTGTTTAGGATGCTGACGCCCTAACCACTAGGCTATCACCGCTTCAACAAACTAAAGTGTCCGCTGAAATGTAATTTTTTATAATTCTTTCCCTAAAAGAGGAAGAAAAAGGAGTTTGAAATTTTTATGATACTTAGTTCAGAAGCTGACACGCGAGAATGACGAACCTAAAGTTAAAGGAAACGCTAGCCTATCCGTTTGAGCACAATAATATGTGATAATGTGCTCGTGAATAAGCAGTTTATTTATAGAAAAGGTGATTCTGGCGTAACAGAACTTTATCCTCGCAAAATCCCTTATCTACCTGCGAAAGTCAAGTCAAAGTCAGTTCAGCCGTTCCGAAGATAAGTAAAACAGTTAACAGACGTACAAAATTTACAACGTGTTTTCGACTAGGGATAACGCTCACGATATCTTCATCATCCTTAACCCAGATTTATGTTCCACTCTCCACTCTCATGGGAGAGATTGATTAAAGCATTGGTCAACGAATTTCCCAGTTGCAATAAAAAAGTGGTCGCTCACTATGGGCCTCATAAGAAGGCTCAGAGTCACTCAGCGAGCAATGGAGAGAGCTATGCTAGGAGTATCTCTACGTGATCAAATCAGAAATTAAGAGATCCGTAGAAGGACCAGGGTTACCGACATAGCTCAGCGAGTTGCGAGTGGCAATAGGCGGGGCACATAGCTCGGAGAACCGATGGACGTTGGGATCCCAAGGTGTTGAAATGGCGACCCCGCACCGGTAAACGTAGCGTTGGTCGACCTCCAACAAGGTTGACAGACGACATCAAACGAGTCGCAGGGAGCCGCTGGATACAAGCGGCCCAGGATCGTGGCCACTGGAACTCCTTACAAAAGACCTATGTCGAGCAGTGGACGTCTATCGGTTGAAATGATGATGATGATGAATAAAAAAGTAAACTCAATAACCAACGTTAATCTGCCCCGGGATGAACCCAGAATGAGCACACACTGGCCAACGATCTTCATATCTCATTATAACGCAATGGTTTCCGAATCACACACATTCACTCCAATTACTGTTACCTATTTGTATTTGTTTATTGTAAATACTTACCACAAAAATGTACCCGATTAATAGGAGCTGTCAAGTGACAGCACTGTTTCAACATGTCATATTACGTTAACAATGGACCGAGAGCGTGTGGATTATTCTTTAAACCGAATGCTAAGCAAAAAATTTGAAAAGAATCTTCACAAGTTTAACGAGGCAATCCTCGCTATCTGTTTTATGATTGTGAAGTATTAAGAATTTCTATTATTATCTAGTCTTATTCCTTTCACTCATTTATTCTTTTATTATTTACAAGAAGTTGCCTACTTGTACCATTGGGATGTACTAAATCTTTATCAAAAAGTAATGAGCTATAACGTATACTATATATACTCATACTACCCGTAGTTTATAGCTGTGATAGTCTAGTGGTTAGGGCGTTCGCCTCTTAATCAAAGGTCGGGGGTTCGATCCTGGGCACGCACCTCTAACTTTTGAAGTTATGTGCGTTTTTAAGCAATTAAAATATCACTTGTTTCAACGGTGAAGGAAAACATCGTAAGGAAACCTGCATGCCTGAGAGTTCTCCATAATGTTGTCAAAGGCATGTGAAGTCTGCCAATCCGCCCATGGCCAGCGTGGTGGACTATTGCAAACCCACCCTTATATGAGAGGACACCCGTGCTCTGTAGTGAGCCGACAATGAGTTGATGATGACCCATAGATTCCAATTTAATTCATAGCCAATTACAGGCGAAAAGTAATGCGTTTTTTCAAATATTTTTCATTAACTATTACACTTTATATTTCAAATTCTTAAATTTGCAATATAAAGTGAAGCCTAAAATAACAAGTTAAGGATGTAAACAAAAATTCAACAATTTAAATTATGTTCCGAAAACCAATAGACTGAAGTAATATAGTCCTAAGTAATAAAGTAATAAGTTTGTAGTATTTTAGTAAGCGATGGTACGAAGTCAAAAAAGATATTTTTTTACTATATGGCTGATCGTTATGTTATCCTAGTACTTCGTTATTTTCTACACCCTCTCGTAATACAAGACATTCGGTAAATAACCTGTCACGGTCCACTCCACTTCACAAGTACCCATCTATAGACGAAAACCCCGAGACAACTATTTACAACAGACTATTCCAACCCCCCAGAGGTAAAAGAGGGGTGTTATTATGCAAAACATTTTATCTGTCTGTCTACATTAAACAGTATAATAGCGTTGCAATAGAAGCAGGGTTTTCGCTTCTTCATCCTCAGCTTACTAAAGCCCCACTGCCTTCATTAACACGGTAAAATGGTCTGAATACCCACCACGCTGCTTCAATACGGTATGGTGGGATTTACACATTATGATTGCATATACGGAATGATAATCAGGTTCTTAAGAAACAAGGAAACGGTGTAATTATCAAATTATTGTTACTGAAAATTGTCTGGTGTATTTTTATGTTACCGGCACTTGGCCAGTTTCATAAATTTGTTTTTAAAAGTGCAAAATAATGAAGTAAGAATTTAATACAAGGTAGGGTACCTTGTATTAAATTCTTCTTCCAAAAGATAAATGAACGGAATAAACCTCGCAGAACTGATAGAAATTAATTGGGTTCCAAAATGCTGGAGTGTCACACAAAAAACGCGTGTTGGTAGAACCCTCACTCTGTCTAGTTCGCTAGGCATAAGCGGCATAAAATCGTGGACTGTTGGAACCAGAGTCCGTCAGTGGACAACCATTGGTCGCAATGATGCTAAAAATATTTTGGTATATACGGTATAAAAAGGCGTTTGCAAATATTTAATTAAATAACTTTATCTTATTATTAAATAGGTGTCTAATATGTTGTTTGCGAAATGTTTGAAAGTGACATTTAACTGACAGCGTAACAGTTCACTGGCTCCAGTATTAATCATAAGTTTTAACTTGATATTTTGTTACAATACTAACATATTAAATCATTCCTTTGATTAGAGCCGTTAATAACATGAATTATATGAGATAAATTTACCTCGTGCCTTTCAAATTTTATTACAAATAATTATATTTGATTAGCTACATTACCGTTTAATAGCAATTTGAACAATATTTCGTAATGACACCAAAACATTTAACAAAATAACGGTTTTGTTTTTGAAGTGAAAACTTCTTTAGCGGCGTTGAGCACTTTTTCTGTAATGGGTATAAAATCTTAAACTCGCGTCAGGACACGTGACCTGATCGAAAAAGCGTAAGACGGATGGAGAGTAGACAGCTATCCCCTCTCTACGGCGCGGCGAAAATGTATGCCTGGGCCTACTGTTTCGTTTAGGCAGCGCAGGGCGCTTGCGCGAATGTTCGTGTATGTTACAGCGTGCCACGCGCATCCATGGATGGTGACAGCTGATGGCTCGACCGTCTGTGTAGTGATCACATTGTTGTGTATTTGTAAAATTCGTGAATGTAAAGTGCTTAAAATATGGAAATTGATATAGATAAACTTTTTAATGTAAAATAATTGTAATAGTTTTAAAGTGTTAAATTTTTAATGTAATATAAATTGTCATGTTTGTGTACGATAGCGCAATAAATGAATATTGTATTCTACCACATAAATGATAGTACTTTTATACTGATAAAGCAATTGGTGCAAAATTATTCCCTAACCATTCCAAAATATCAAACATGCTCAACGTTAATAATCAAGTTTTCACTTCTGCCGGCACTCCCGGAGTGCAACTCGTCTTTTTTCATTAACCATTAGTATTGTCGAAGCGGTGATAGCCTAGTGGTTAGAGCGTCAGCCTCCTAATCAGAGGTCGGCGGTTCGAATCTGGGCACGTACCTAACTTTTCAGAGTTATGTGCGTTTTTAAGCAATTAAAATATCACTTGCTTCAACGGTGAAGGAAAACATCGTGTGGAAACCTGCACGCTTGAGAGTTCTCCATAATGTTCTCAAAGGCGTGTGAAGTCTGCCAATCCGCACATGGCCAGCGTGGTGGACTTTAGCCAAACCCTTCTCATATTGAGAGGAGACCCATGCTCTGTAGTGAGCCGGTCATGGGTAGATCATGTTGATTGTCGATATGGAATCAACTGTTAATATTGTCAGGGTTCAAAGTAGCCCAATAGTATTCATTACAATAACTAATTCAGACGTAAGTGCAAGTGATACGTAAGTTTTACGGTTGTAAATTACAATGGTTGAAAGTAACCAGTAACCAGCATACCGTATTAGGCTTACTGCCAATCTATTGACCATTCAGGTACGATGTGCATTAACTGATTAGGTTTATAGGCTTAGGCGCAAGCCGCTTAGCCGGTGACGTTTGACGCAAACGTATTTACCTTAGCATTCCAATTTCATACTAAATACACGGAAATGAATCTCGTTTTAAAACATCGATTGGCGTGCTAAGACGCGTCATACGTACAAAAATAAAGAGAGACATAGTGACGACCTCCGTGGCGCAGTGCGTGCGCTGTCGCATTATAAAATTGGAGGTCCTGGGTTCGATTCCCAGCTCAAGTCTGGTCTGGTGGGAGGCTTGGACAACGTTAGGACAAAGACGTGTCGTAAAGCGATTTAGCGTTCCGGCACGATTTCGAGTAGAAAGCAATTACGAGTGCGGGTTTACCATACCCCTAACAGGTTAGCCCGCTACCATCCTAGACTGCATCATCACTTACCACCAGACGAAATAGCCGTCAAGGGCTAACTTGTAGTGCATAAAAAATGAAGAAAGCTATAACTTAACATAATGAACTCGAGGCGTAATTTAAATTTCTCTCTGAGCTCCCAAAAAATAAATGTGTCGTCTCTAAAACGCTCGCAGGTAAACATCGCAGTCCCATTACCAAATTCAAGTATGACGAATCGTTGGTTTCACTTTCATCGCGTTTTATTTAATCGATTGGACTCGTTCAAGGGTAACGTTTGATACATATGTTGATCTGTAACATTACTCAAGGCGTCAGTTATTCGAGCGTTTCGGGCTGTAGGCAGAATTTACACTGCCTTCAGGCCATATCGATATCTATAATATACGGTGTTTCGAGGGAACGATTTATTTATGAACGAGTAGGTACACTCATTCGAAAATTGGATTGATTATGTTACGATTTATTTATCGAGGCGATGTGGTTGCTTATTGATGCAACTTTAAGGTGAGCCGTAAAAGTAATTTTATATCAATCAATACCGTATCTACTTACGCCAGTGAATAAAATTTAAGCGTATGTCTAACTTTTCGAATTAACTGCCTATTATTAAGGTAAGTTATACAACTGTAACATATGCTGTTGTTGTGATGAAATAGGTTTCGGTCGATTGTAAAGTCCCATGTTGTTTCAAAGTTACTAATATAGAAATTTAGGAAATTGGAGACTTTTAAGGTTGTTGCTATCCACAAAGAAAGGTTTCTATCGAAATTCCTCAGAGTAATATGGGAGTTGGAAGAGTGTTTGAAAGGCATTAAGTTTAAGTTAATTAAGTTTTAAGTTAAAACTGCTGTGAGATTTATAGTCAATTAATCTATATCAAATAAAGAAAGAATCTATTAAAATATGATTTATTTTAATAATTTATTTTAATGATGGAGAACTTGAGAGTTGAGATATATAGAGAGAGATCTGTGATAGCCTAGTGGTTAGGACGTCAGCCTCCTAATCAGTGGTCGGGGGTTCGAACACCTATAACTTTTCGGAGATATGTGCGTTTTAAGCAATTAAAATATCACTTGCTTAAACGGTGAAGGAAAACATCGTGAGGAAACCTGCATGCCTGAGAGTCCTCCATAATGTTCTCAAAGGCGTGTGAAGTCTACCAATCCGCACATGGCCAGCGTGGTGGACTATGGCCAAACCGTTCTCATATTGAATGGAGACCCGTGCTCTGTAGTGAGCCGAGAATGGGTTGATTATGAAGGTGATTATGATGATTATGAATATTTTTTTTTTATCCATTTTTTTTTTATAAAAATCAATGTGCGTACACATAAACGTAAACCGGAATTATAGAATAATCCTATGAACCAATTTTGAACAACTTGGGTCTAACATTTCCTTAACATTAGTACAAGCGCTCTAGAGCGATAGACCAATTTCACACGCTGTTGCGACACAACAAAACGTCGTCAAGGAGTGCGACGAGGAAACATAATCTCCCCGAAGCTCTTGACCGCTGTTCGTAAGACGTCTCATAGCTTCTAGATCAAAGCGTACTTTGCGTCGACTTCGAAAACAAGAAGCCAAGCCCACACTGCGGAACGCCGATGACATGCTGGCGGACCAACTTAATGGCTTTACCAGTATATCAGTGAAGAACATGAGCAAGACCTTTGAACACGGAGATTATGTCTAATGCTTTCGAGCGATTGTATCATCCATACCAAACAAATATTATGAACACTAAAGTGCGACTATTTTGTTTGTTTTTATTTTTACTAACCCTTTATTTATTTATTTATTCAAAGCGCCACCAACAGATTTATATACAAAAAAATAAACATTAACCCTTAAGTGCTAGGATATACATATAAATCAATTTAGAGGTAACTACAGCATGCCAAATAACTTAAGTCCACGCTAATATGTCGCTAATAATATCGTATGCAAAATTTTTCGATTAACAAAGAGCAAATAACAGAAAAAGGAACTTATAACAAAAGAATAGAAAAGTAACCTTGTGTTTATAATAAAGAATAAGGAATATATACAGGTATATACGCACTATGCAAGATCTAACTAAGCTAGTGTTTTTATTATTTTATTTTTGAAATTGTGTAGTTTGTCATGAAAAATATCAGTTGAATTATCTTTAGAAACCCCTGCTGTTTAGCCAGCATAGTTCCTGTTTTCGTGGGAATACAGGAAAAAAAAAATATAGCATAAATGTTATTTTGAAAAATTTCGAATGTCAGTTTAGTCGTTTAGGCGTGAAAGCGTAACACACAAACTCACATTTGTATTTATAATATTAGTATTTGTAATATTAATTTTATATTTATTTCAAGTTAGTCCTTAAAGGCAATTTTAACTGGAAGTTAGTGGTGATCCAGTCGAAGATGGTAGCTGGCTTACCTGTTAGGAGTATTCCTAGATTTAAACCAACCAGTTGGGAGGTTACGGTCGTGGTTCGAGTTTCATTCAAGCAATTTAGCGTTCCGGCACGATGTCGCGTAGAAACCAATTAGGAGTATAGCTCGTATATTTAGGTTTAACGTATGGTAAATCTAAATATACATATTTTTTTTATCCACTACAAGTTAGCTCTTGACGGCAATCTCACCTGATGGTAAGTGATGATGCAGTCTAAATGGTAGCGGGCCAACCTGTTAGGCGTATGGTAAACCTATACTCCTAATTGGTTCTACGCGACGTCGTGCCGGAACGCTAAATCGCTTGGAGACCCTTGCCATCGACCCATCGCTTGTCAGTAGGGTGGTAACTAGCCACGACCGAAGCCTACCACGAGACCAGACTCGAGCCGGGAATCTCAGAAACTCAGAACCTCCAACTTTGTAATGCGTCAGCGCGCGCTCTGGTCCACGATATACGAGTTGTATACGAAATAGATGTATTAGCTATACTATTGTTTGAATTAAACTTGAACCATGGCTGTAACCTCCCACCAAACCAGCCTTGAGACAGTAAATCAGGAATAATAAATTACTTTATGGTCCCTGCTGAGAATCGAAGCCGGGATACATATAAAAATTCAAGCACCGCCCAACGATAGTAGACCCCAAACTCGGTGGACAGACGACATCAAATCGGTTACAGAATAGGCACAATACGAACCCAGACCGAAGATATTGGAACTCCCTTAAAAAAGCCCAACTGTTGATCGACCAACTGACGATGTAGACGTTTACATGCATACGATAAAAGAATACTTCCTGAAAAGAAGAAAAAAATAAAGGCCTGTGGTTTCATACACATGGCTTAACAGCTATATCGATTTTGGTGATTCATAGCATACAGATAGTTTACCTCCTCGAGATAGAGGACCATTTAATAAATCCCGGTAATAAAAGCGGTTCTTTTATACTTTTCAAAACATGAAACAGCGGAATTGAAATTACAGAAGAAGACATGTTTTGTCTACTGCCACATAGCGTGGTATAAGGGCAAGAAAAAGATTAAAAAAAAATGTGTTGGCATCTGTATTGGTTAAGCACATAAATGGGTAAGATAACCTACAAGCAACTTCTGTATAGTCGAACGTGCATTTAAATTTTTTTTTAATAGTCGTTATTCCAAAAAAAAAAAACTTGAGATGTGTCAAGGGACACCCGGATGGAACGAAGTTCCTTTCGATTAATTAGTGAAGGAATTGTAATAAATTTTTATTTTATTTAAGTTATAATAATATTTTTTTTATTATTAACAAATATAATGTTATATAAACTTAATCAGTAGGCTCAATTTTGTACTCTATCAGCAATAGCAGAAACACTGTCAGGATTCATTATTATTATTATTTTTTATTATTTATTATTGAAGTGAAAACTTCTTTAGCGGCGTTGAGCACTTTTTCTGTAATGGGTATAAAATCTTAAACTCGCGTCAGGACACGTGACCTGATCGAAAAAGCGTAAGACGGATGGAGAGTAGACAGCTATCCCCTCTCTACGGCGCGGCGAAAATGTATGCCTGGGCCTACTGTTTCGTTTAGGCAGCGCAGGGCGCTTGCGCGAATGTTCGTGTATGTTACAGCGTGCCACGCGCATCCATGGATGGTGACAGCTGATGGCTCGACCGTCTGTGTAGTGATCACATTGTTGTGTATTCGTAAAATTCGTGAATGTAAAGTGCTTAAAATATGGAAATTGATATAGATAAACTTTTTAATGTAAAATAATTGTAATAGTTTTAAAGTGTTAAATTTTTAATGTAATATAAATTGTCATGTTTGTGTACGATAGCGCAATAAATGAATATTGTATTCTACCACATAAATGATAGTACTTTTATACTGATAAAGCAATTGGTGCAAAATTATTCCCTAACCATTCCAAAATATCAAACATGCTCAACGTTAATAATCAAGTTTTCACTTCTGCCGGCACTCCCGGAGTGCAACCCGTCTTTTTTACAATAAACCTGTATACACTCAACAAAAATAATCGTTGCGACACCACACTGTTCAATGCGAAATAGATATGAAAATATCTGGCTTGCTTTCTATAAGAGAGAGAGACAGACAGAGAAACATGCGACGCCGCACAGCTCACAATAACAAAGAGTGTCGTGACAACTTTTCGTAAGAATTTTTTCTGTCTAGCCCCCTTTCACAACGCGCGATAAGGAACTTCGTTCCAAAAATAAGATTTATCAGCTTATCAAGTATTTTCTTAAGCTAAAAGCTTATTAAGGAGGCTCGTCTACGGATTTTCATGTTAATTATTGATTCAACACTGTATGCAGTAGTTGTTAAAGAGGGTGAATCCCACCCTTTTCTAAAATGTTTATACGCACGAACGGAGCGAGGGTGTCCATAGTTTGAGGGTCCAAATGAATAGCTATCCAGGGTTGAATATAAAACGTTGCTTTGACTGACTTGAAACTTACAATGTAAAAAAATGTATCGAAATGAAATTATGTATGCATAACATGAAGTTTGGAAGATATTATAAAATTTGGTATCTTGGGGCTGATCTGATTTGACGACCGACAGTTGGAGGTCTTGGGTTCGATTCCTGGCTCGAGTCTGGTCTGTTGGGAGGCTTTAGCCGTGGCTAGTTACCATCCTACCGACCAAGACGTGTCGCCAAGCGATTTAGCGTTCCGACACGATGTCGCGTAGAAACCAATTAGGTGTATGGGTTTACCATACCCCTTTATTTTTATTTTACGCGGGTAATCCTCATGGATACCCCGCGTCCGAGGAGACGCGGTGTTTATGTCAGACTCTTACTGACTAAACCCCCACGGTGCATATCCTTTCCCGCCGCCTGGGGGCCGGGTCACGGGTTACGCTCGAGTACACAACCGCAACCAGGCCGGCAGAGTCCGTCCTTAAGACGGTGCCAACTTGGGGGCAATATCAGATGCCCCCCAATGGGTTTACCATACCCCTAACTTAACCCCTGACCCTTAACTTAGACTGCATCATCACTTACCATCACGTGAGATTGCCGTCAAGGGCTAACTTGTGTGTATAAAAAAAAACGGATGATCCACAATCGGTTTTTTTTTATTCATCCGCCAGGAGAGAAACTATACCATCACCAGATACTTAATTTTGACTTATGCGCGAACAATCTTTCCAACAGCGGAAGCTTTTGCCTTATTAGACTAAAAGCGTTCAGGAGCGGTGGGTACAATCTATCTATTGCAATAACAGTGAAACAATATGACTAAAATAGGTCGATACAACCTCTTGTTTATTAGAAGTACTCAGTAAAACATATATTTTCAAAGTACTGTAGGTTAGAACCAGGGTAATAATGTCCTAGTTTGACATTTTTATGTTCGTCGTATATCTGATTCATGTTTCACACACTTAGCCCAGCCCTATCTTTAAAAGTCTGCTATGTACAATAAAGGATATTTGGTTTATTTTTCATTCAGCTCGAAAATGATTTTACCTCATATAGCATATATATTACATATCCAATATGTATGTTATATATAGGTTAAAGTCTAGTTTACAGTATAGTCTCACTAAAGGTCACAGTCCGTGCGAGCACACATTCCTGATTTGTTTCCAAAGGTCACCAAGAATGAGTCCACCGACTCGCTGTCTCAGTCCAACCAATCCACTTTTCCAACGCCACCCTAGGCGGACAGTGTCTTACTCATTCTTACACGTTGGTCTAGGATATCAAGTTCGCCGCTTCTCGCCGCCGTGTTCGGATAAACTCGTAAGTTGTGTATTCTCAGATTACTTTTTATTTGGCTGAAAAATCCTAAATATTTGTTGTCTTCCTTCTTTGTTTACAAAGGTGTCAGAGCACGTGTTTCGGCTGTGATAAGCGCTGCGCAAGCATCCGCCAACCGGATTATATTTACCCATCGCCATGAACGTGATATTCTAACTTCGGAATAATATTTTTATTGCAATTTTAATAAAGAAATGTATTATAACCGGCTACCTTTCTGCAAAAAACAAATTTTATAAGGCTCAGTATATGATAATATGATTTGTCGAGAAGGCTAACTGCGCAGTTTACTTACGTATTTATGGTTAAAACATTAATTGACTGAAATCGCCGCGTAAATCTGAGACAACACCGTGACGTCCACTAAACTAAAGTTAGAGCCCCGCAATCGACCAATCGTAAGCCTCGATTATACGTTCGCGTCTTGCTATTGGTCGCACGCCAGACGCCAACTTTAACGCCGCTAAGAACGCTAAAGACGCGGCGGCTTAGGCTAGCTAGTTCATAACGCAAGCTGGAAGCCGCGGGGTGGTCTTCTTTTTAATACGACTGATTTAACGGGTGGCCAGCGAACTACCACCTGCGTCATTTGTATACGTGGTCTCTTAGTATGTATAACACCACCAATACACAAACACCAAGTAATAGATGTACGTATTGTGTCACATCTCGAGATTTTTCCTTTCAACGTAAGAAATTCTGTAGTCCGCACGAGTCCGGCCGCCACGGTTCAAAGCAAGCGGAGCCAACAATCCCTTTCAAGCTCACCTTGGCTGATTCGACGAGCGATTCAATACTTTCTTAAGGCTTATTGTGTTATTGCTTGGGACATCAAATAGAATTGTAAAAATGCTCTGATTAAATAATTGAGCGAATTTTTAATAATACCGGATGACGTTTTAATACTGGCTCAGTGTTGTACTCGTGATATTTTAAATCACCAATTATTTTTATGAATAATAAATAAGCATGTACAGTTTTTTGGATTAAAAATGTTAAAATAAAATAATACTAGTAATCCACGAACGCTGACCACTTTTTGAGCTGAACAGCCAGGCTGATTCTTTGCTCAATAAATGAGCCAACCTTATACCGTCACCAGCTACTTAATCTTGACTTATCCGCGATCAATCTTTCCAAACAGCCGAAGCTTTTGCCTTATTAGACTAAAAGCATTGTTCACGACCGTTGGGTACAATCTATCTACTGCAATAACAGTTTGTATGAACAATTTTGAAAAATTGTTCATTCAAACTTTGTTCCTTAAGGAATAAAAAATGGGAAAAATAAAAATTGTGAATTTTAAAAATTGTGAATTTTTAAATTCACAATTTTTTTACAATACTTTAGTATAGTAGCATTATACTCGTAACAATGTGGTAGATCACTGGTGACTAAATCATTCAAACTCTTTCAAGGCCTTATAACAACTATTTAATACTTTGATATTTCGGTTGTAATTTTGATCATTATGGCCCATTAATTCGTCTATAGGCTGACATTACATTAAATTATTTAGAGTAGTTTTTATTTCCACAAAAAAATGTACATTAAAGTGTTATAAGACGGCAATTCGAAATGTATTAAGACGAGAATTGAGACGTCATTTTTGTTACACGAAAGAGAAGGAAGTAATAACTGAAAGAGACAAAAAGTTGATCGATGCGCATGTGCCATAGGTATATGTACCCATACATTTTTCCAGTATAAAAAATTGGCTTTGTACTATTCCAGACCATAATCTATGTCTGCGCTAAATTTCATCTAGAACCATTCAACCGTTCAGGCGTGATTGAATACACAAACATCCGTGGATCCGAAATTCCGAATTTATGATAGGAACATTGCACTTGTACGTACAGTCCGCGGCAACCGGCAAGGTCCAATGAAGCTGCATTTTAAATCTCTCATACCTTCTAAGATGTTAATTTAAATGAAATACAATAGATAACATTTTTTATCTATATGAAATGCACAAGGTATTTAACGTATTATTGTAGTTCTTTTTAATACCAGAATAAAATAAATAGATAACATATCTAATAAAATAGCTCTTAATATAATTTTAAGTGGCATTTGAGATGGTGATAACAAAAATAAAATTTACCTTGCTAAGTTTGTTGAGGGCTTCTTCTTAGACCGGGGCGCGTTTGGAACCCTCATAGCTTTAGTTTTAAGTTTACGAATCTAGTTATCACCATCAAATCACTACTATGTAAATTATTGACGCGTCAAAAGTGCCTTTAAACGGACTATTTGAACAAAGATTATTTTGAATTTGAATTTTTGAATTACATATTATAATGTAACATCAAAAATGCTTTGTTATTTATAAAACATTATTTATTTGTTATAGTGAAAGATAACAATGGTTACTGATTTTCTTTAGGAATCTAAACCTTAGATGTCAAATGAACTTCATTTTACAACAGTTTTAAGAGCGTACTGGAACCTTGTGATCTGCGGTGTTTGCTAAATTACTTATATTAGAGAATACACATCTACTTACCTAAGTTAAGTCAAGAAATTTAGAAGGATAATCAACACCCTATATTCCCGAGGTATACAAAGCATTTAAACAATCTGCCTCAATCTAAACTTAAATAATTTCTGGAACACTTGGATGAATTTCGAGGTTTATTTACTATACATTGCTTGTCTGATTGCATGCCGCTTCTAAGACTAATTTATTTTGTAATTCACCCTCTGAAATTAATTTAGAGAGTAAAATATTTCTAAAAGATTTCTCTCATGTGAGAATGGCCAAAAACTTGTCTAAGTTACTAAACAAAATGAGACTACAAACACACTATCACTCTGTATGACTCAAGTGTTCTCTCAATAAAGATTTTTATTTTTTTTTATTAGTTGTTAAGTCGCTGGAACTTTTATTTATATGGAACTAAATAAATTAATAATTTAATATGAATAAAGCTTCTCACGAATGTCACGCGAAGCGGTCATTTCACACATTTACATTTGGCCAAACATCAATTGGACAAGTTTATAAATTTTTTTTTTTCTGTGGTTCCGGGAAGTTGCGGTTCCGGGAAGGGCGGCCAGTGAATGTAGGAGGTTTTAGTCCGTAGGGCACTAAGAGGTTACTCTCTTTGAAGTCGGGCATGTCAATTGGTCCAAGCCAAATGACACCAAGATGTTGACGTGAGGATTTCCTCCTACAATAATTAAAAAAAAAAACTTGAGAGGTGTCAGGGACACCCGGATGGAACGAAGTTCCTTTCGATTAATTAGTGAAGTAATTGTAATAAAATTTTATTTTATTTAAGTTATATAATGTTATATAAACTTAATCAGTAGGCTCAATTTTGTACTCCATCAGCAATAGCAGAAACACTGTCAGGATTCATTATTATTTTTTAATTATTTATTATTTCTAAAAAACCTGTATACACTCAACAAAAATAATCGTCGCGACACCACACTGTTCAATGCGAAATAGAAATGAAAATATCTGGCTTGCTTTCTATAAGAGAGAGACAGACAGACAGAGAAACATGCGACGCCGCACAGCTTACAATAACAAAAAGTGTCGTGACAACTTTTCGTAAGAATTTCTTCCGTCTAGCCCCCTTTCACAACGCGCGATAAGGAACTTCGTTCCAAAAATTTTGGATTACAGATTGATGTTACTCCATAGTTAGCTATGTTAAGATGATAGTTACACTAGGGACTCGGACATTGAATGCTCTGATGACCTCTATAAGATTGGAGACCTTAGGTTAACTGTGGGTCATTAATATGCTGAGAATGATGATGAGGATGCCTCTTGTTCCCAGCCTCCAGTCTGTCGAAGTCATCCCGTTCGGCGGTTAAGAAGCACGTGAAGTTCCCGGACGAGAGCTGCATTGAAGAGGGCACCGAGATTCCTGAAAATGAGGGTCAAAGGAGTAAGTCATTTTTATTTTTGTGTGAGATACGCGGCTGAGTTAAGGCACTTTTTGACTTGTTGTGGAACACCGCGGGCAGCGCGGAATGTTATTCTTCTGTGGTCCTGGGTTCGGTTCCCGGATCGAATCTGGTTTAGTGGAAAGCTTCTATAGCTTCAACTGGCAACGTATCGATGGCTCCTCTAGCGCTGCAGATATTTATGGATTGACGATAATCACTTACCATCATGTGACCTATCTGCTCGTTTGGCTGCGTTAAATTTTTTTTCCATGTGATGCATGATATTGATATGAAGCGGTGATAGCCTAGTGGTTAGGGCGTCAGCCTCCTGATCAGAGGTCGGCGGTTCGAATCCGGGGACGCACCTCTAACCTTTCGGAGTTATGTGCGTTATCACTTGCTTCAACGGTGAAGGAAAACATCGTGAGGAAACCTGCACGCCTGAGAGTTTTCCATAATGTTCTCAAAGGCGTGTGAAGTCTGCCAATCCGCACATGGCCAGCGTGGTGGACTATGGCCAAACCCTTCTCATATTGAAAGGAGACCCGTGCTCTGTAGTGAGTCGGTAATGGGTTGATCGTGATGATGCATGATATTAAAACTAGTGCAGGATGCTGGAGTATCATACAAGCCTCATGGTAGTCCCTAAGTTAACTACAATCCCATGTAACACTTAGTAATCTAAACACCTTCGTAACAGAAAGACTCTACCCAGGAACCCAAGATATTTCGATGCACATGCTACGCTTAGCTACTTTTGTAGCATTTATCGAAATATCTTGGGTTCGGTTCCCGGGTGGAGCCTTTAACTGTTACGTGAGGCTTTTAGGTTACTAAGTGTTATGATACTTTATGGCTTGTATGAGCATTTATAATTATAACTGAGTGAAAATAAATAAATATCAATTTAAAAATCGTTGGTTGTAATGCGGAATTTCGGAACAAATCGCTAAGCAAAATTTATAGGTCGGCCTAAAAGCAGCGCTCCCCTTATCCCTTAGAAAGTATACTGACAAGGGCGGTTTAGACCTTTCAATTTTGTTTAGTTTCAACGATCATTATCCACAGCCAAATCCCTATTACTAAAAACTTTTGGATATTCTTTTGTCTATCATTATCATCATGATCAACCCATTACCTGCTCACTACAGAGCACGGATCTCCTCTCAATATGAGAAGGGTTTGGCCATAGTTCACCACGCTGGCCATGTGCGGATTGGCAGACTTCACAGGCCTTTGAGAACATCATAGAGAACTCTCAGGCGTGCTGGTTTCCTCACGATGTTTTCCTTCACCGTTTAAACAAGGGACAACAACTCCAAAAAGTTAGAGATGCGTGCCCGGATTCGAACCGCCGACCTCTGATTAGGAGGCTGACGCCCTAACCACTAGGCTATCACTATCACACTTTGTTAAAGTAAATTAGGTCCTTAATAAGAATAATCCATTTACATGTTTACGTGGCGGACTATGGCCAAACCCTTCACATATTGAGAGGAGACCCGTGCTCTGATCATCATCATAATCATCATGATCAACTCATAAGAGCTGGCAACGGGTTGACCATAATGATGTTGATGAAAAAACCGTAAGTGTGCCTAAATGGGGCGCAGAATTAAAAAAACAGTTGCAAAATAATTTTCATAGTAGAGAAAATTTATTAAAATATAAATATTTTTATTACCAGCCTTCACTTACCGTCCACAGCTTCTAGTAAAATAATTAATTGGCGCCCATCGTCATCCCTGAAGTGGAAAAAATAATATTTCATCAAACAGCTACCTACGTGTATTTTTCGTGATTTTAATTTATTAAGTGTGTGTCTATGTGTATAAACACACGTTATCTTGTATATATAATTCATCACCACCATAATCGCCCAAACCAATAAGCCATTGTACCGATAACTTGCCTTTGAAAATCCTACTAATATTAGTATGAGTAGGATTTTTTTTACAAAAGCCAAAGTTTGTAAGTATGGATGGATGGATGTTTGTTAATCTTTCACGTAAAAACAACTGAATGGATTTTTGTGAAACTTTACAATAATATAGCTTATACATCCGAATAACACATAGGGTACAATTTATAAAGATTTTTTTTATTTTACAAAATATGACGATAAGTATCAAGTAAGAAGGAAAAAATCTACCATCTGCGTGATAATTTTAATGTCATAATGTTAGTTCTTTTCTACACCACGCTAATATAAGATGGATACTCGAAATACTAATCCTGAGTAGACGAAGTCGCAGCCACCAGCTAGTATCATACTTCTCAGTGATTACACTACAATCAATGGTTTCGGAAACCATAGAGGACAAATTCGTTATATGCATAGGTACATAAAAACCCTGTACATTTTTTTTCGGACTTTATATTAGCGTTACAAACCCTATTGGTTGCCACAGCGTAACCGGGCTGTTTGGCGAAATTTGGAAAGAAGCTCTGCTAGAAGAAATTTTGAGCCCTAGGGCTCGAAGAAACTAAGGGAACGACTGCCTAAGGGCGCCTCCTTTGAGGCCGAACCTCGGCTTAGGCGACGTTTGGGATAAAGGCGGGGTCGGACGGTAAGTGGTCCGTACGTCTCCGAGGCCGTGGATGGAGCCCACGTCCGGATGACGTAAGATAGCGGGGACCTCGTCTTCGCCGGCGAAGACGGTGTGTAGCGTATGATTGTGTGGTAGGTGGTACGAGAGTGTTGTCAGTAGTCATCTGATCGTCAGGGTCATGAAGGATATGTTTAGGTCTCCTCTTTCGGAGAGGAGCGCTTAGGTCGGGGGAGTAAAAAGAAGCCGCAACTACGAGAGGGTTGGGGTGTCGGATTGAGGCCCTGTACAATGAAGCTATAAACACATTGGAATAGACGCGAACGAAGTGAGAATAGCTAGCGAAAAGTAAAATAAATAAACAATAGGAGAATACTTGGTTAGGTAAGTACCTAACGTGTATCGGTCGGTCGGTGGGTGTAATATTCGACACCCACTCTAGCTCATAGCCGCTGCACTCGGATAAATGACAATACATGCACGGAGCTATGGCCTTCATACTCTCACCTATTCATTGTCTATTTATAGTCGATTCCCCGAGACTCGGAATGGATTTTCAATGCGATGGACGTGACCGTAAGGGTGAGAAACATGATCCTAAGTAGCATCAAGATAAATAAAGCTATTGGACTACCTTAGGTTTTAATTATTTTATTAAAAAGCCGTAACAAAGACTGATATTTGAAATGGATGGAATTTTATAACAGTCATCGTAATAAGTCAAGTTCGAATTCAAATACAAGTCATTTTTATTCAAATAGTCCTTTAAAAGGCACTTTTGACGCGTCATTAATTTTCATAGTAGTGATTTGATGGTAATAACTAAATTCGTAATCTTAAAATGAGGGTTACAAACGCGCCCCTGTGTAAGAAGAAGCCCACTACAAACTTAGCCAGGTAAATTTTCTTCTTGTAATCACCATCTCACATGCCAATTAAAATTATATTAAGAGATCTTATTAGAGCAATATTTCATAGCCATGCTTGTTTATAATTTACATAATCTTTTACACTATAGTAGGACTTTTCTACAAGCTTACGTTTTTTATCAACTTTGAACTTATTGAGTGACATCCCAGAAATTTAATTTAGAAATTTGTTGTAAAATTGTATACAATTACCTGTAAATGAATTTCTAAGCAAACGGTATCAGGATTATAACTCTACTTCGAAGACGCCTTAGCAGAGGACGGTTAGTAAGTGTAGTAGTGAGGAGAGTAAATATATATCATATTTACTGCGTAGCCTTTCGATCAATAATATATACTATCACTCGCTAGATATGCTGCCAATCGTCAAAGTGTCCGTAATTTTTTTACGTACATATACCTATTTATGTGGGAATAAAAAAAAATCTTAAGAATTGTAACGGTACGTACATTTTGTTACATTTTAGCCCTTGACGGCTATCTCACCTCGTTGTAAGTTATGATGCTGTCTAGGATGGTAGCGGGCTAACTTGTTAGGAGTAACCCACGCTCCTAATTGGTTATATGCGACATCGTGCCGGAACGCTAAATCACTAGGATGTAGTATGGTAACTAAAAAATTGTGTATTTACTGATCTCGTAAACACGGAATCAACATAAACAGGCAAAATAAAAAACAAATCGTATTTTCATTTAAGAATTTTGCCGTTCTGTTCAATTTATGCAACAATTATGTAATATCTATGTAACAGACAGTACACACCATAATTTATGACGTTGCGATATATAAATCACACGTCATGCGGTGATCCCGATAATGTCATGTGTTTAGTCAACACAAGTGTCGGTAGATGATAAAATAGCGTCACGTCTTGATTTTGCGGCATAGATTACCTACTCCTTCGTACTTTATACCAAATAATCTAAGTAGGATTATTTATCGATGCAAATTTGATTTTCCCGACGATTTCGAATCAGCGTTCTATACCACTGCTGGTAATAGAAAAAGATTATGTTGTTTTATTCCCTATATTATATTTTTGACGACCTCCGTGGCGCAGCGCGCGCGCTGTCACTTTATAAAGTTGGAGGTCCTGGGTTCGGTTCCCGGCTTGAGTCTGGTCTGGTGGGAGGCTGCGGCCGTGGCTAGTTACCACCCTACCGATAAAGACGTGTCGTCAAGCGATTTAGCGTTCCGGCACGATGTCGTGTAGAAACCAATTAGGAGTGTGGATTTACCATACCCCTAACAGGTTAGCCCGCTACCATCTTAGGCTGCATCATCACTTACCATAAGGTGAGATTGCCGTCAAGGGCTAACTTGTATTGGATTAAAAAAAAATATATATATATATAGCTTTAAGTGTTTAAATTATTAATATTTAGGTCTTCGAAAAGCAAGTTTGATAAAAACAGATTTTAAACACGTAAATCTTCAATTCGTATTGATCGCGATTCCAACAATGAAAATTGGATTCAGACACAGCTTTGTTCAGCTTCATTTGCATGTGCCACAGCGGGTCACGAGGTTTCGGTATCAATTCCCGCGATTGGTAAGTAACTTTTAAGGATTTCAAGAAGTTTTCACTCCTGAATTAGCGGATAGCACGTTAGACTTTGGAAGGCGCGTTTGGAACCCTCATAGCTTTAGTTTTAAGTTTACGAATATAGTTATCACCATGAAATAACTACTGTGTAAATTATTGACGCGTCAAAAGTGCCTTTTTAAGGACTATTTGAATAAAGATTAATTTGAATTTGAATTTGAATTTGACTGAAGCGGTGATAGCCTAGTGGTTAGGGCGTCGGCCTCCTAATCAGAGGTCGGCGGTTCGAATCCGGGCACGCACCTCTAACATTTCGGAGTTATGTGCGTTTTTTAAAAATTAAAATATCACGCCTGAGAGTTCTCCATAATGTTCTCAAGGACGTGTGAAGTCTGCCAATCCGCACATGGCCAGCGTGGTGGACTACGGCCAAACCCTTCTCATATTGAGAGGAGACCCGTGCTCTGTAGTGAGCCGGTAATGGGTTGATCATGATGATGATGATGACGTTAGACTCGATCCAAATCGGTCGGCAATAGTCGTTATAGTCCGTCCGTAAAGTAGCTTACATTGCAGCAGCGTGATTCAGCCGGAGAATTAATAGGCTGATACGATTATTATTATTGCAATTAGTTCCGAGATATTTAATGGCGGGCGGTGTTTTAAATTTAATCGCTGAAAATGTTGCCTCATATCACGTTAAACTACACGTTGGTAACATGATATTTTGTCATTTTATCCAATGCTACCAACACAGGTTTATATATTTATTTATTCCGGAAAACTATTACATTTTTTCGTGACCATTTCTTAACGTTGTGAGCTAATGTGAATGTTTAGCTTTTTACAAATTTTCACGACGTTCACAAATAGTTACAAAGTAAGAAACATCTGAAATTATAAGCTTGAGTCACTGTACAATATATAATAATGGTAGTAATAATAAAAAAAAACAGCAATACAAAAAATCAACTAGAAAAGAAAGAGTCAAAACTAATCCCATTATAATATAATAAAGTTAAAAACATTCAAGTCCAAGATTTCATTTACAAATATCAATTAGTACTATTATATGAGATGTCAATAATTTTACTTCTAGAGTCAATGTATTTGTTATGAAATAAATGTATTTCTTTTTGTTTACTTACACAGTCATTATATATATCAGATATTCTTGGTAAGGGAGATATTTACCTAGTTAAGTTCTATAGGGCCTGTGATAGAACCAATTACACGTTTAATGCTACGTCAGTGCAACCGTCAGACCACAGATATGTCGATAACTAATCGAATCAATCAAAACTATTTTCGTCGATAGCGTCAACCTCTAGAATAGTTAGGTTATAAATAGCAAAAATTCACGTATTTCATAACTTTTTAAATTGAATTCGCTTTTGTGTTTTTGCTTTTTTCATGTAATTATACAAAAATGCAATAAATTTTTCCTACCACTATATGAAAAACATTTGTTGTAGTTCAATTCATATTTATAGCGTTTCAATGGAACTTAAATGTGAAAGTACAATTTTAAAGGTTTTTAAAAAATACCATATGACAGATTTAAGCTGGAACATGTATTATTGGAAGCTGAGATAGCCTAGTGGTTAGGGCGTCAGCCTCCTAATCAGAGGTCGGCGGTTCGAACCCGGGCATGCACCTCTAACTTTTCGGAGTTTTGTGCGTTTTTAAAAAATCAATTAAAATATCACTTGCTTCAACGGTGAAGGAAAACATCGCGAGGAAACCTGCACGCCTGAGAGTTCTCCATAATGTCCTCAAAGGCGTGTGAAGTCTGCCAATCCGCACATGGCCAGCGTGGTGGACCATGGCCAAACCCTTCTCATATTGAGAGGAGACCCGTGCTCTGTAGTGAGCCGGTAATGGGTTGATAATGATGATATATTATGAAATAATAAGCGGAATTTAAAAAGCTCTTATATAATTTTAAGTGGCATGTGAGATAGTGATAACAAAATGTACCTGGCTAAGTTTGTTGCCCGCTTCTTATTAGACCAAAGCGCTTTTGGAACCCTCATAGCTTTAGTTTTGAGTTACGAATATAGTTATCACCATCGACTCACTACTATGTAAATTATTGACGCATCGTAAGTGCCTTTTAAAGGATTACTTGAATAAAGTGTATGATTGATTAATTGATAAGTTTGCTGATACCAGAAACTCATTATAGGTCCGTACGGTGTGTTATAGTGACCTGTCTAGATCAATCTAGCATACGGTATGTTCTTCGTCTGTTTCATCTCAAATCTATGTTTTTTTTTATTCACTACACGTTAAACCTCGACTGCTATCTCACCTGGTCCTGGATGCAGTCTAGGATGGTAGCGGGCTAACCTGTTAGGGGTATGGCAAACCTGCGCCCGGGAAGTATACAACGGGTCCCCGGGTGTCCAGTAAAACCTGCGAGAAGGACATGCCGTGGTGGTTTTTAGTTCGGGTATACCCCCCTTCGGGGGTGGGAGTCCAACATAACCTCCTTCCCACCCAAGGGTACGGAGGTAGCCATAAAGCTTTTCCACCACGACAAAAAAAAAGGGGTATGGCAAACCCACACTCCTAATTGGTTTCTGCACGACATCGCGCCGGAACGCTAAATAGCATGTCGGTAGGGTGGTAACTAGCCACGGCCGAAGCCTCCAACCAGACCTGACTCGAGCCGGGAATCAAACCCAGGATCTCCAACTTTATGTGACATCGCACACACTGCGCCACGGAGGTCGTCAAAATGTGTGGTTTAAGGAATTCAAGGACAGTCAATGATATTCCTTGAATTACTTTAATTTGATAAGAATTATCGAAAACCAGGGTAATTCAAAAAGTTTATATTCCATTCTATTGCCACAAACAATGAATGCCGCCATTTGTCATGGAGTCACGTCGTTTAATGGCTTCTCAAAGTTTCGGCTCACTTGCGAAACTATCTCACTTAAATTGATGACCCAACTTTGCTGATTAAGATGTTTTCATTACATATGAATATAAACCGTGATTTAATATACGAGTATCTTGAACAATCAAAAGTGGAAAAGAGAATTAGAGAATATCTATACTTATTGAATATTTTCTCGTATTAAAAAGGGAATAATTTTTTTTCTAATTCCTTCCTTGGTCGCATTCTTCAGTTTCTAACTATTGGTTTTTTTTTTTTATCCACTACAAGTTAGCCCTTGACGGCAATCTCACCTGATGGTAAGTGATGATGCAGTCTAAGATGGTAGCGAGCTAGCCTGTTAGGGGTTATAGTAAACCCATACTCCTAATTGGTTTCTACACGACATCGTGCCGGAACGCTAAATCGCTTGGCGACACGCCTTTGTCGGTAGGGTGGTAACTAGCCACGGCCGCAGCCTCCCACCAGACCAGATCCGAGCCGGGAATCGAACCCAGGACCTCCAACTTTATAATGCGACAGCGCGCGCGCTTCGCCACGGAGGTCGTCAAAAAATCAATACAATTCGATGTAATGCTTTCCTGATGATTCATTTCCGTTGTAAGAGGAAGGCTCGTGAGGGTTTTAACCAAGTCAGACCAGCGGCTATGTGAACGGCCGCGTGATCTTTTCCCTCGCACTCTAACCACAACCTAAGTTATGGAGTCCATCTAAATTATGGAGAAGACAGCGAGCAATATGATAAAAATCGCTCAGTATCCTCTACTAACAGATAGCTTAGTGATAACGCGAAGCTTTTCAGGATCTAGATATTAGTTCTTCTGACTGTCCACGGTATATCAGCATCCAATTTTTTTTTTAATTACTCATGTTCACTTATTACCTTATGAGTGGAAGTTTGTTACCAAACGTCAAAACACATCGTTAGGTGTAATATCTACTTAGTTCTCTTCTGCGAGCTGCTTATATTAATTCATTAAAATAAAGAAAAAACAGAACATTATTATAATCATCATCATCATGATCAACCCATTACCGGCTCACTACAGAGCACGGGTCTCCTCTCAATATGAGAAGGGTTTGGCCATGGTCCACCACGCTGGCCATGTGCGGATTGGCAAACTTCACACGCCTTTGAGAACATTACGGAGAACTCTCAGGCGTGCAGGTTTCCTCGCGATGTTTTCCTTCACCGTTGAAGCAATGATATTTTAATTTTTAAAAACGCACATAACTCCGAAAAGTTAGAGGTGCGTGCCCGGATTCGAACCGCCGACCTCTGATTAAGAGGCTGACGCCCTAACCACTAGGCTATCACCGCTTCATCATATAATAATAATTCTACTCAAAAGATATATAGAATGTCAAACAATGTTCAACTCAGTCAGTACTATTTATAGTATTATATGATATCGGTAAATACTACGTCAAATACATCGAGCTCTTTTATTAAAAACAAGACATCAAAGCGAGGTAGCTACATGAAATTATCCGTAATCTGACCGAACTCAAGAAATCTCTATCTCTCATCGGGATAAAAATGTATGTTACATCCTTTATAATAATAATAATCATTTATTTGCCAGGATGTATGTACAATAGATGTTATTAAGCGATGTCAATTGGTTAAGAGGTCATTACATTCTACTAAATTAATAGTGTGCAAATTTTATATAAATTATTAACATTATGAAATATTGAATTATTAACATTATCAAATATTGGATGTCCAATTAAATAAAAAAAAAGCAATAAATTAGATGTCAAATAATTAATTATACATTATATATTAATTTGTATCCATTAAATATTGCTTAACGTCATAATATGATTTTTCAAGAAGCATAATATTCAATTTATGCCAGAAATATATTGGGCGAAGGGTGTAATAAAATATTTAAACAGAGAAATTATAAAATACTAGCTGTTGCCCGCGACTTCGTCTGCATAGAATTGCTGATTTCCCGTGAGCTTGAGGTTTCCCGTGCGCCCAATGCCCTGCTTCAGAAAGTAAGCTGTAGGCAAATGTCAAATTGCCGATTATCGTATCTCTAAATTAAAAAACAGAGGACTTTCATACAAACTTCAAACCCCTATTTTACCCCCTTTGGGGTAGATTTGGATAAAAACAAATCCTAATCTTATACTTACGCCCTAAAAGAAACCTATACTCAAAATTTCAAGCTTGTAGACTTCATAATAAAAAAATAAGCAAAAACTATCATCCCCTATTTTACCACCCTTAACAGGTAATATTAAAAAAAAATTGATGTACATGTTATTTATTTATTATTATTAATCTTAATGCAAATTTATGTGTCTCTAACTCTAAAAACAAAGAAAATTCATACAAACTTCCAACCCCCCTTTTCCCTCTTAAGGGTGGAATTTCCAAATATCCTTTCTTAGCTGACATCTCTTAACTACCTACTTGCTAAATTATAGCTTTATACGTACAATAGTTTTTAAGATCTCGTGTTTAATCAGTATGTAAGTGACCTTTCGCTTTTATATATATATATAGAAACATATAAAACGTATTTCCCCTTAAGCGGTGATAGCGTAGTAAGTAAAACTTCGGTCTGCCTTATACAAAACTGTTACTTTCGTAGTTGTTTTAAAGCAAGCAAATATCGCTGTAACCGTGGAGGGAAACCTGAGGAACCGCCCATCCCTTAGAGTTCATCGTTCGTTATGTATATCGCGTTGTCATTGCAAACAATTACTGATATACGGTCGGTTTAAACGATCATTATCATGATCATATAAACCGGTGGGGATCGGATGCGCACAGATAAACCGAGCAGATGACATTGATATTCTGCAAGAAAGGTCTCCCCATCGCCCGCTGAGCACATAAACTCATCTTCTTTATCTCAACGAAATAAAATTCACTTTCCATTTTGTGCTAGCGTACACAAAACTCAAACAAACCACAAAAAGTGCTTAAGCGTGAAATGAAATTTTCACAATACGTTTTGTGTAAGAGAGTTTTTATGTACTTTCTGTTTTTCATGCGTTCGCACAGGTAGGGGATGTTCTTCAGTTCTGCACTAATTAAAATTAGATTCAGTATCAACTGAACGGGGTTGGGTATAGTCAGTATCATCATCTTGTTCAACCCATTATCGGCTCACTACAGAGGACGGGTCTCCTCTCAATATGAGAAGGGTTTGGCCATAGTCCACCACGCTGGCCATGTGCGGATCGGCAGACTTCACACGCCTTTGAGAACATTATGAAGAACTCTCAGGCGTGCAGGTTTCCACACGATGTTTTCCTTCACCGTTGAAGCAAGTGATATTTTAATTGCTTAAAAACGCACATAACTCTGAAAAGTCATTTTCAGTATAATTAATATTAATTTTTTTTTTTTGACACAGATTCCCCAGTGATCAGCTCGCTGTGGATGGAGCTGGAGTCAGAGACTCACGTACCGGAACGCTGACGGCGGCGGAGCGAGCAGTACTACCGGCCAGTGACTCGCGCTCGCAACGAGCGACGCAAGATGTCCGCCGTCGGGGTACCGCCCGCTGACCAAACAAAAGACTCATATCTGTAAAAGATTCTAATGGCCCTGTACGCGAAATAGTCCTGGCACCCCTACTCTATACATACCTGCACACTGACCAACTGGCATCCTAGCTTTAATGACACAACCGATTTCTATTCTATATGTGAAGGATTACTATCTTTTAGGACAATTTTCAAAGACGATATAGTACTTACTGTCCTAACAGCTGTTGATACGCCCACACAATAAATATCCTGAAATCCAAAAAAATTACGATTAGACACGCAGTCCTACTTCATTAACTATATATACATATTTAAGAATAGCTGGCAAAAGTTAGGATCCGTATGAGGAAAATTTCACTAGGCCCATCAATTAACTAGCAGAATAGGACGATTTCGCTTTTTCCAGGATTGTTAGTCCTTATGAATATGAACAAAAATACGTACGTTAACTATCAGTGTTAACAAAACATATGACCGGCCTGAGTACAGATTTCTTGTGTAAACTATATTTTGTATTATATACTTAGTGTGGATAATTAATTTTGTGTAAGTATATATTATTATAGTTGAAGTGGCAATGGGCGGGGCACATAGCTCGGAGAACCGATGGACCTTGGGGTCCCAAGGTGCTAGAATGGCGACCCCGCACCGGTAAACGTAGCGTTGGTCGACCCCCAACAAGGTGGACAGACGACATCAAACGAGTCGCAGGGAGCCGCTGGATTCAAGCAGCCCAAGACCGTGGCCATTGGAACTCCCTACAAAAGACCTATGTCCAGCAGTGGACGTCTATTGGTTGAAATGATGATGATGATGAAGTATATATTTTATAAAACATACTAGGCAAACTATGGGGAGCATAAAAATACTGGTTATATATGTATATAAGAACAGACTAGAACTCTATTGTCTTTGCCAATATTAATAATGTAATTTGTATATATAAATAATAATTTATTTTTCACGGCGATGGTACGCTTCCTTCCGTAGGCTGAGATTCGGACTACAGACGTTTTCAGAGCTAATTTAAAAAAATGTTACAAGAAGGTACAGATTCCTGGAAATTAACAGAAAAACAATCAAAAACAGCGGCAATATGTCACAAAGACAGAAAAAAGCTTAGTTTTCCGTCGGGTTTCGACTAAGAGTGGTGACACCAGAAATGGTGCCATTACGAACACTAAGGGAATTGGCAGGTTTTAAAATAGGGCACAAAAAGTTAATGGAAAACAGCCAAGGCCTTCTGGTCATTACAGGACACGATGGTACAAGGGCCATGTTATTGAGAATGAGGATCATTGACGATCCTACCCGCAGGGCGCGTAACGAGGACAAAGGGACCCATCAGACGGGAAGATAGTTCCTTCAAGCGTTAAAGCTATAATTTAATTCCTAATCACAAATACAAGGCAAATTGACCTTAATGGTTGAAGTGTACCCACTAAAGATAGAAGGATACTAGTGCTGATTTTAGCTACCGGCACACCACCCACAGACGAATTTTGTATGACCTTGAAGTCATAACTTCAACTCATAATTTGAAGAAATTCACAGAGAAGTCTGACACTGGCAGTCTAGTTTAAATTTCATTGAAAAGCTTACTTAGGACACCTATCTGTAAGCATAAAACTACTGGAAACTTTGCCCTATAGAAACGTAAGCAGAAAAACATGTCAGACATGTCAAATATTATTTATATTTTATATTCTAGCTGAGGAAGTCCATTGATAAACTAACGGAACACTCAAATTGGATCAACATTGTGTTTTCTATGAGACGATTGTTGTGCCAGAGAATACAGGGTATTCGGAAAATAATGTAAAGCTTACAAACATAATGGACATAAAGATTGTACATATTACTAACTATTTCTATTCCTTTCTTATAATATTATTGTATTGCTATAATAACTCAAAGATACACAGTTGCTTAGTGAAGTGAGTTCAAAATTGATCTCCTTTTGGAATTCGAAAGCTCCGATATACTCTTCTAACAATTTACCTACTTGTCGGTTTTAATTCACAACAAAAAAATAGACGAGTGTTCTTTTTGAAAATTTTGTAATTTAACAAAACTTTCAACGTTTACTTGAAGGGAATACTTATAAAATAAGCACTAACTATTTAACTAATTATCATTATCCAGATAATAAATATTTTATGCAAGAACCAAGTAGGTTCACGATCTTTCAAACAAAGGAATATGAATGAAAAAATAATAATACAAAAATTTTATTAACCGGTTTCGCATAGATATTATTAAGTCACAACAGCAGCGATACTGTCGTGAGCTATTTCTTGCTGCTTACACGGCAACATATACATTGGTTGCACCCCTAGACTAAAGAAAGGTTACCTGGAGGCCTTTAGGTTACGTTTCAAAAACTAATATTCTATTCTAAAAGAAAAAAAGGAATACAGTCGTACTTTCGCATCGATAAAAAAGTAATCCTTTGTCACTTTTGTCAAGCGTCGCATAGCAAGAAACTGTCAATGTTACTGAATCGCGTTCAGCGACGTCTGAACAGGCTGACTAGGTCCTGTGACCTAGCTAAACGATTTGAAACACATTCCGTGTCCAGAACCTAGAGATAACGTGTTTATTCCTTCTGTATATCTTTGGGTTATGTATATCAATGAATTATGTATATATGAAATGGCCGCTCAATGTGATGGGATGTCGATAAACGATCTCTCATTTTTGTACCGAATGCCGTGAATGTACCAAAAATATAATATTTATTTAGCTCGAAGCCAAAATATACATATTTCGAAAAGGGAACATTTTACTTATGATATCATAATAATATTATTATATTGTACATATATATATAAATTAAAGGCCTCTGTACACACGCTGATTTTTACGGTACGAAAATCAATCAATCAAATTTAGCGCGACAATTAGTACATGTAAACGTTTGCCTGTAGTCAGGACCCAAAATTAGAAAGACTTCGTGTTGTTAAAATACTTAATAACTTTTTCTGTAATTTCCCGTCAAGTGCTTGAACCCCAAACGCCATCATGTCATCTGTCAAAAATGACCGATGATCACAGATCATTGAGAAATGTCAAAAAATATTCATTGTTACCTTTTAATCAGCACTAACAAAGCAGATGAGTAATTTTGAAGTAAATATCCTTAGTACGAAAAATCACAAGTTTTCTGTTCGACCTAAGAAGCAACGACTTCAACTTATGGGCTTATTTTAATATCGTTTACTGGTCAGTTAGTTTTCCACTGATCGCTCATAGTATTTAACGTTTCTGCTAGAGATCTTCATTGTAGAAATCATTAAAAAAATTACTATGATCTTTGAGCGTAGTACATAGTTGAGTATACTTTTAAATGGTATTTGTTCAAAAGTTATAAGAATTGTAAATCGATGAGGTTGTGCCAAGAAAAACGAAGAATAACCAAATAATGCCCCTTGTGTTATTTTGCAGCAAGTAAATGCTGTGACAGCTTAGAACACTACGGGATCATCGAAATTTATGAGTGTAGAAGCGGCATGACTATCTTTAGATGTAGGCTCTTTGAAATTTTACCTAATGTATAAAAATTTATGACATGTTGAATAAAATTTTCAACAGACCAAATCTATTTGAATGGGACTACGTATAACACATATTTGTAGACGGTTTCCTCTTTCGAATTTAACTGTTACTCGTAGTAAGTAAGTATCCTTTAAACGATACCAGAGACGCGGCGCTCACTCAATTCTTCGGCGCACAATTTTTTTGTGAAACTTTACACATTTTATAATCTAAATAACATTTTAACTATCTTGAAAGTCATAGATTATACTTGATATGCGATCGCAACTGTTATTTTCCTATAATAGTAATAATTCATTTCTCTGTATCTATAGAAGCTAAGAATTTTGTAGCATCAATTTGACACCCTGACTGGCTTAAAAATATTGGTATTGTAATCGAATTAAGATCTGAATGTAGTAGATAATAATGTATTCTTATAGTGTTTTGTATAAAACTTTTTTCGTGCTTTTCTCTTGTATACAACTATCAGCTTCAAGGGAACTCCGTCACGTTGAATTCTTACGTAACTTAATTGATCACTTCGTAGTCAAGTATGTTTTAATCACTGATTGACATCATATAGTTTAAAAATATTTATAGCATAGAACAGCCGATATATTTGTGTCGTTTAAATTTTTCTGAATCTCTATTGTATTTAAATGCATTCCATGACGTCAATTTGATACCTTGTCAAAATTTACTTCGCAAATTGTTGTCACTATCTTGAATATTATAGATTGTTCTGTGTAGTTAATGTGCAATGTTACAGTCGATTTTTTCTTGAAAATATATGAATGTCTCTGTTGCTCTATGGCATATAAGTGTACGAGTAGATATTATGTGACTCTTGGTCAAGATAACCGATTGACATAGTTATAAGAAATCATTTATAGTTTATGTATATTAATGTAGATGGAGTCTTTTGTTTGGTCTACATAAAAATATATAATGGGAGAAGGTGCATATTTTATTATTACGGTGTGGTTTGTGTGTTTACCAATAGTGTACTTTAAATATTATTCTTAGGGTTGAGGTTTGGTTTAGATATATTAAAAATGTAAAAAAAAAAAATTGCGATTAAATGGTATTTCAAAATAAATATTCTTTTATTTTTTTTCAGCTGATCATCTTATCATTTTTTTAGATTTTACCCTTTAAATGATAACAGAACACACTTGCCATCCAATTTACAGTTATGTCATAATGACAGTAAACCTCAGTAGATAAGAGAAATGTATTGTCCATGACCTTTGATACGAGAAGAGCTTAAAATAATTGGTTCCAAGTTCATGAACCTATTTTCAAGCTAGCCAAAGAAGTGGGAAGGACAGATTTAACTTTAGACCGGTTTGACCGTTTGAGTGACCCCGGCTGCTGCATCAGTTGCTCCAACATAAATACTGACAACTTTTGTTTGGCTGAAACTGTTTCCTGCTAACTGAGCTGAGAGTTTTATATAAGATTGTGATCTGTCGATATCAGATACTCATAAACACGGAATATTTTAAGGCAGTTTTAAGTTTTGAATAGGTAAAGCGAGAGAAATCTTGCTTTAACTGTCGCAGTATGTTCATTACAGATGCTTTTAGAAGTTCGTAACTTGTAATAGTATTAAGTAGTCTACCATACACATCATTTTAATCTCTTTCCTATTCCGTTAAATAAGCTTGTGGGGCTTAATCCTCTTTTTGCGACACATCTTTGTCGGTAGGGTGGTAACTAGCCACGGCCGAAGCCTCCCACCAGACCAGACTCGAGCCGGGAATCGAACCCAGGACCTCCAACTTTTATAATGCAATAGCGCACGCACTGCGCCACGGAGGTCGTCGAAAAAATAATCAAAATAATAATAATTCAAAATAATTCAAATAGTCCTTAAAAAGGCACTTTTTAATTATTTTAATTTACATAGTAGTTATTTCATGGTGATAACTAAATTCGTAAACTTAAAACTAAAGCTATGAGGGTTCCAAACGCGCCCCGGTCTAAGAAGAAGCCCACAACAAACTCAGCCGGGGAATTCATCGCTGCATTGTGGTTAAAAGCGATGCTGTGTGTTAACATAATACTGTAGTCGTTAAAGTAAGTTTATCACACAGGGATACCGTCCGTGACCTTCCTCGTTTAAGCTGACGTCACGCTAGTTAATGACTTTCAGCAAGTTTCAGATCACTTTTACTCTGCGACGACCTATCTATGTTACAAGTTAGTAATGAGCAAACTTTTGATTAAGTGAAGAACGTTTTTAGAGTTTCCTATTGGAAGGTTGTCAAAGGGATCCCATTACTCTGCATCTGCTGTCTATCTGATATCATAATTTGTATTTCATTTGCCGTAAGCACAACGAATATAAAAAAAGTAATGTAAGGAAATCACCAAGAAAGTCTTTTTTTTACACTTTTTAAATAAAACCTATACCAAACGTGTCAAAGAAATCTGAATTAAAACTATACATTATTGTATAAACTACGTACCCTACGCTGTATAGAAGAACATAATTGTAACCTAAATATTTTGCGTTGCAAATAGCGCCGCATGGCTCTCTGCCAGAATATTAAACATGTACAATGGTATTCTAATTAACGTCTGTTCTTGAAACCACTAAGGATTCAACGTAGAGTATAAAATGGTAGCATCCGTCTCAAAAAATAAGAGCAGCACAGCATCGAATAGGACATATTACTGAATTTAAACGTCTTCTTTAACTTCATTAAACCTTCACAAATAGGTCTGGCAGCATAAGATAAACTACTTTTAAAGCTACCCGTTACGGGTTTTTTTTTTATACACTACAAGTTAGCCCTTGACGGCTATAACACCTAGTGATAATGAAGTCTAGGAGGGTAGCGGGCTAACCTGTTAGGGTTATGGTAAACCCACACTCCTAATTGGTTTCTACGCGACATCGTGCCGGAACGGTAAATCGCTTGACACGTCTTTGTCAGTAGGGTGGGTACTAGCCACGGCTGAAGCCTCCCACTAGAGTCTTGTCTAGTAGACCAGACTCGAGCCGGAAATCGAACCCCGGACCTCCAACTTCGTAATGCAACAGCTCACGCCCTGCGCCACGGAGGTCGTCAACGTAAATAAGTAACGGGTTACTAAGCATTTAAGTGGTTACGATGTCTGTAACTTCTAAACTACAAAACCGACGACCTTAAACTTTTTATGGCACTATTAAGGAATAACAGCTAGACATTTAGACTTCCAACCCTTCTCCCAAGGAAACAGTTATAATTTTAATTTAAATTAACTCGTACCTCTTAGTTTGAATTCAATTCGGACCAAGTTTCAATTCAAAGGATTTTGTAGTTACAGCGTGATGCATGGCTAAAACAAAACGGACAGACAGACCAACGGAAAGATGAAAATTAAAAAACAACATCGTATCGATTTTAATCGATTTTAAGTTCAAAGTTTATATAAAACGTACGCTTGTAAAAAAGTCCTACTATAGTGTAAAGGATTATGTAAATGATAAACAAGCATGGGTGTTATTTATTTTTATTATTGCTCTAATAAGATAGCTCTTAATATAATTTTAAGTGGCATGTGAGATGGTGATAACAAAAAGAAAATTTACCTGGCTAAGTTTGTTGTGGGCTTCTTCTTAGAGCGGGGCGCGTTTGGAACCCTCATAGCTTTAGTTTTAAATTTACGAATGTAGTTATGACCATCAAATCACTACTATGTAAATTATAGACGCGTCAAAAGTGCCTTTTAAAGGACTATTTGAATAAAGATTATTTGGATTTGATTATACACTGGCCCCAAATAAAAATAATACAAAGTATCTTCAATGCACGTAATTGGGCCTGTAACAATTTTATTCAAAATGGCCTCTATAAAATTCAAGATAGCCGACAAAAGAAGTACTTAGTATGGAGAATTAAGAGCTGCGTTATTAATATGTACGACAATGGTTAATACAAATACATGTAACATGCTACGGATAAATCCATGTCTCGATCGAAAAACAAAAATGAATGATTGCCTACCGAATCCTCGGATTTATGACTGCCATTCATAATCTTGTTTATGATATACGGCTATATTTTCTCTTAAGCGACCCGCACAATATCGCTCGCATTGTATGCTCACAATTTGATATAGGCATATTTTACTCGAATATATTTTTACCGACTTCCAAACAGGTGGATGTTCTCGATGGATATTGCTTTATCTCAGTCTACCGGGCCTTTGAGGCACGGCTCCTTTCAGTATAAAGGAATTAACCAGCGGATACTTCTTCTATCCTCAGGATATCATATATCATCATACATCTATAGGATGATACTTTATAATATTGATCCAGTCTATCCGTTCTCAGCAGTGTTTTAGTTAGAAAGTGGCTAATGTAATTTTTAATATGGTTAAACTTTTTAATACACTTAGACCGAGCCAAGACCTAAACACTGAAATCATAAATATATTTCATTTCATTTGTGAGTTTTCCACCAGTAAGCGGTTTTTCTTTGTGCTCTAAGTCTCCCCGGGGAAATAACTCTTCTCCACCGCCACCGGTTGATGCCCACGCGCTCAATCTCACTGAAAGGCCAGTTCTCTTCGCACCAACGCTTTATAATAAAATTGTAATGAAGGTTGTATCACTTGAGACGGCGTGTGTGGTGAGAAGGTCCTTCGATCTTAAACCCTAACACAGGTTTCTTTTAAAAAATAAATATAAAAATTTTAGTTTTATAATTTTGTAAACATTGGAATTGTCATAAGAATTGAATGATGATCGTACAATAAACGAATGATGGATAAAAATAATAATTATCTTTTCATTTCAAGTAACTGTAAGACAATTTTTTTAGCATTCACAAGTTGTTTTTCACTATGATTTCAAAGGTATCTGGGAATTATGTACAGATTTATTCGCAATTAAAAGTCACTAATACACCTGTATATATATATATATATATATATATATATATATATATATATATATATATATATATATATATATAGGTGTATTATATATAGGATAGAAGGGGCGTGTGTTGAAGTATTGGCGTAGGAGGACGCTGATCCTGTGAATCTGTAAATCTTTTATATAAAAACTTTAGGATTTATTTACACTGAATTCATTGACATATATTAATCTTCTTTTTTTATATTAAATATAAAATTAAAGGATTTTCCCCGATTTCAATACGAATTCTCATTCAGATGCCAATGGTACTACTATGCCGAATTAACAGCTAGATTCGATGTTAAAAGTATAAGGCAGTTTCATATATCTTCTGCCATTTTAATGGTGTAAACTTGCAGAAATAAAGCAAGCGTCCAAAGCTTGCCTAGTGTTAATTAATGGACACTGAAATAGGAGAATTCCGGAACGAAAAATGTGTTGCTTAAAATACGCAAGCGAAATGCCAGTAGAAAAATTCTAGCTTAGAACAATTCCCCAAAAGGAAATTTCACTCGGGGTTGTTAAATAGTTTTTTTTAAAACAGGAAAAAATGGAAATGAACCTGTTTTAGGGGAATTGAAAGGATACTCGCCAAGTAGGTTTGTTTAAAATAGAACATTATCTGTTTGCAAAGTAGATAGCTTAGTTAAGATACATGGTACAAAATAATAACTAGTAATTTCGCTGTCACATTATAAAGTTGGAGTTCGATTCCCAGCTCGAGTATGGTCTGGTGGGAGGCTTCGGTCGCGGCTAGTTACCAAACTACCGACAAAGACGTGTCGCCAATCGATTAAGCCTTCCGGCACGATGTCACGTAGAAAATAATTAGGAGTATGGGTTTACCATACCCCTAACAGGTTAGCCCGTTTCCATCCTAAACTGCATCATCACTTATCACCAGGTGAGATATCCCGTCAAGGGCTAACTTTTAGCAGGTAAAAAAAAATCTATCAAAGATCAAACAATTTTTTGCAACATAAGGCTTGATCGTCCCTTATCTACGAGTATAACACCCACTTACAAAGAAAATTGTTTATACATATAATTCCGATCACGCTATATCCACTTATTGCTGAGTGGATGTGTATCCTACAGAGAACTCGATGCTGCAGAGTCCACTCAAGGTTTCATTCAATTCCAGTCCTTAGAAAGTTGGTTTTAAAGTTTCGTCAATATTGAGAGGAAATGAGCCGATATTTTACACGAAGGAAAATACACCATTGCATCTTAACACCCTGTAATAATAGAAGCGGTGATAGCCTAGTGGTTAGGGCGTCAGCCTCCTAATCAGAGGTCGGCGGTTCGAATCCGGGCACGCACCTCTAACTTTTCGGAGTTATGTGCGTTTTAAAAAATTAAAATATCACTTGCTTCAACGGTGAAGGAAAACATCGTGAAGAAACCTGCACGCCTGAGAGTTCTCCATAACGTTCTCAAAGGCGTGTAAAGTCTGCCAATCCGCACATGGCCAGCGTGGTGGACTATGGCCAAACCCTTCTCATATTGAGAGGAGACCCGTGCTCTGTAGTGAGCCGGTATTGGGTTGATCATGATGATGATAATGACCCTGTAATAATTCGTTGTCGGTAATATTTACATATTATATATTATATTGTCATAATTGTAAGGCAATTAAAATAGAATTTCCTTCGTTCTTTTCGAATTTGCAAACATGATTTAGCTCCGTGAAGCCAAACTCTGAGAACGGGGGCAAATTGCTTTAATTTCCATCCGCCGCTGAGATAATTCTAGCTCCTTGTAGGTACGCGAACTTAAACTCAAACTTTATTCAAATAGGCCTACATATTACGAGATCTTTTGAAGCATTCAAATAAATAATTGGAACCAAGTTTATCGGCTTGCGATAGGAGTTTTAAATAATTTGAACAAAGTTTGAGTTGAGTAACTGGTAGGAATCGACACGTAACGAGAAAGGGTTACGTCGCCTCTATGCGAGTCGTTCGGTTCGGTCTACTGCTACTACTATACAAGTTCGGTTAACAGTCAAGCTTTGGCCGCCAAGCTTTGTTTTATTTACCACAAGTTAGCCCTTGACTGCATCTCACGTGATGGTAGGTGATGATGCGGGATGTAGCGGGCTAACTTGTAAGGGGTATGGTAAACCCATACTCCTAATTGGTTTCTACACGACATCGAGCCGGAACGCTAAACCGCTTGGCGACACGTCTTTGTCCTGGTAACTGGCGGTAGAGTGGTAACTAGCCACGGCCGAAGCCTCCCACCAGAAAAAGCTACTTGTCCACATTATGTGTTAATAACTTTAACTGCTTCCGATTGTTTTTGATGGGGTCTAGCTTTGAAGATCAAATAAGCCCATAAAAATCTCGATATGTTTATACTTTACCTAGTTACCTACCTACACAGAACTTATCTGTCTCGTTGGTGGTGATAAGGAACACACCTCTTCAATATCCATTCTTGTTTATCTATAGGGTTGTACACACCTTTGAACAACCAGAACCTTGGAGATTTTGTGTATTGGTAACACCACGCAATATTTCCCTTATATGTAACCCTGTCTAAAATAAATAAATAAATTATCATAAGGGAACCCCACATCGCTTGGCGGTATATCTTTGCCAGTAGGGTAACTGGCCGCGCCCGAAGCTTCCCACTAGGCCAGACTCGAATCAGGAATCGAACCCTGGACCTCCCACTTTATAATACGGCAGCGCACACAGCGCCACAGAGGTCATAAAAAACGAGGGTTAGGGTTCCATAACGTAAAATTAAAAAAAAAACCGGCTAAATGCAAGTTGGGCTGGCACACGAAGGGCTTCGTACCGAGATTAGAACAAAACAAGTTTCAATTAGGGAGGGTCGCCATTTGTTTGATGTTTAATTTTCAACGTCTTTTTTTTAAATTATCTATTTGATTATAATATATTTTTTTCTATACACCACAAGTTAGCCCTTGACGGCATCTCACCTGACGGGAAGTTATAATGCGGTCTAAGATGGTAGCGGGCTAACCTGTTCGGGGTATGGTAAACCTGTCCTCCTAATTGGTTTCTACACGACATCGTGCCGGAACGCTAAATTGCTTGACCGACCGGCCCAAGCCTTCCACCAGACCAGACTCGAGCCGCAAATCGAACCCAGGACCTCCAACGTTTAAAATGCAACAGCGCACGTGCTGAACCACGGAGGTCGTCAATAACCTAAATATTTATTTATTTATTTATCTCCTCTTATTCTAGCTTGACAGGATAAAAACCTAATTTGCTAGAGTAGCCAAATATAAAAGAATATAATGTATATAAAAATTGCCTAAATTTAAATATTCCGGTAACATATTATCCATGATGTCACTCTTGCGAGTTCACTCAGATTGCAACTGAATCGGTCCAGCCTCTCTAACCTAACTATAAATAGCCTAAATATATTATAACCTAACTATATAGTTGATTGCTTTCAAATAAATAAATAATAGATACGGTGATATTTTCAACCTCCTACATATTGTGGTTTTCGATATTCAGCCTGTTGCCATAGAGACGTATGGACATCGACGTCTCAGTAATAGGCATTCGGATACGGAACCCATAAAAAAGTTAAATTGAAATATGTATTGCCTGCTTGCCGAACAAAATATTCGATATTTTATTTATTCAGCTAAAATTCGATGCACCTATCTACTTATGCGTTAAAGATCCACCTTCACGTCACTTGGGGTTTGGCCATAGTCAAACACGCTGGCCATGTGCGGATTGGCAGACTTCACACGCCTTCGGGAACATTATGGAAAACTCTCAGGCGTGCAGGTTTCGTCACGATGTTTTTCTTCACCGTTGAAGCAAGTGCTGTTTTTTTTTTCATCGTGATCTACCCATTACCGGCTCACTACAGAGCACGGGTGTCCTCTCAATAGGAGAATGGCTTGGCCATTGTCCACCACACCGGTCATGTGCGGATTGGCAGACTTCACACGCCTTTAAGAACATTATGGAAAACTCTCAGGCATGCAGGTTTCCTCACGATGTTTTCCTTCAACGTTGAAGCAAGTGATATTTTAATTGCTTAAAACGCAAATAACTCCGAAAAATTGTACCTCTGATTAGGAGGCGGACGTCCTAACCACTAGGCTATCGCAGTTTTTTTTCTATCTGGGTTAACTAACCGGGTTATCAACTGTCAACGTCAATGAAGCGCACCGAAATGAAACCTCCGCGTTGTTTTAAGTGTTGAACCCGAGTAGGTGGGTACATACTAACGCCAGAGTTACTCCTCTGTTACGAGAAAATGTTTAATTGAACGAAGTATACTTCTAAGTACTTTTTTTCCGGTTAAGGGCTTATCCGCATGAAGCGTTTGCTGCATACCAATGTACCATGGCTAATCAATGCATTATGTCTGGTGGGAGGCTTCGGCCGTGGCTAGTTACCACCCTACCGTCAAAGACGTGTCACCAAGCGATTTAGCGTTCCGGCACGATGTCGCGTAGAAACCAATTAGGAGTGTGGGTTTACCATACCCCTAACAGGTTAGCCCGCTACCATCCTAGACTGCATCATCACTTACCATCAGGTGGGATTGCCGTCAAGGGCTAGCTTGTAGTGGTTAAAAAAAAAAAATCTCGTACCAACGGTAGTCATATCAAATATAGCACAATAAAACATCCTTATTGCTATTTAGCAAAGGCTTGAATGCCATGTAATATTAAGTAACTATAGTAGGTACTGCACTATATACATATACTAGTCGATGCCCGCGACTTTGTTCGCGTAGACTAGGGGTTTTTAAAAACTCCCATGGAATAAGCTACCAAATCGCGGAAACCTTCTGCGGCAAGCTGAAACTATAGTTCAAAATCGCTCAGCGTGCTATGGGAGGGCTATGCTGGGTGTTTTTCTGAGGGATAGAATCCGCAACGAGGACATCCGTAGGAGTAGGAAGAAGAAAAAGTCCCGTATGCACTGTTTATGCGAAAAAAAATCAAGAAGTACTATAATATAAACAAGTTGGCATCCGGCGAGGATCAGTATATCCTCGGTGCAGATGTGCATGAGCGAGGATGATCACTTAACGTCAGGTGACCAGTCTGCTCTATTGGCCGCGATGTGTGAAGAATGGCGAGCTCCCATATATCTCCAGCCACAGACTCGATACCCACGATCTCACATTACAAATAAAACCTCAATTTGTAATACAAAATCAGACCCAGAAAAACGGCAATGTATGCCAAACATAGAGAAATAAAATATTCTTTGATATTATGTAAAAGGATATTATGTGGAAGCAGTAATAGCCTAGTGGGTAGAGCGTCAGCCTCCTAATCAGAGGTCGGCGGTTCGAATCCGGGCACGCACCTCTAACTTTGCGGAGTTATGTGTCTTTTTAAACAATTAAAAATATCACTTGCTTCGACGGTGAAGGAAAACATCGTGAGGAAACCTGCACGCCTGAGAGTTCTCCATAATGTTCCAAAGGCGTGTGAAGTCTGCCAATCCGCACATGGCCAGTGTGGTGGACTATGGCCAAACCCTTCTCATATTGAGAGGAGACCCGTGCTCTGTAGTGAGCCTGTAATGGGTTGATCATGATGATGATGATGATTATGTAAAAACAAATACTAAAACACGCGCGTTAAATCTTTTACTTCAGCAATTGCTGGTATTATTCTCGCAGGCACGACGTATTGTTCTTAAAGTTCAGGGTCAAAAATACAATTATTAACGTACGTAACGTAAATAATTGCATTTTTGACCCTGAACTTTTTAAAATATGAGTATTCCATATTAAATCAGTACAAAAATTATAAATGAAAATTAAATTATCCCTAATCTGAATGGTTCCTAAAATAGTTGAGACTTCTTCGCCATCCTTATTAATGTATTTAAGTCGATATACTCGATAGCAATGGTAGAAATAGTGCTGATTCTATTGAACACAAATCTCTAAAGTAACCTTAATTGGCAGATCAAAGTAATAAACAAAGATAGAAAAATGTATTTTTTTTTTTTTTTTTAATTCACCACAAGTTAGCCCTTGACTGCATCTCACCTGATGGCAAGTGATGATGCGGTCTAAGATGGTAGCGGGCTAACCTGTTAGGGGTATGGTAAACCCATACTCCTAATTGGTTTCTACACGACATCGTGCCGGAACGCTAAATCGCTTGGCGACACGTCTTTGTCGGTATGGTGGTAACTAGCCACGGCCGAAGCCTCCCACCAGACCAGACTCGAGCCGGGAATCGAACCCACGACCTCCAACTTTAAAATGCAACAGCGCACGCGCTGCGCCACGGAGGTCGTCAAATTTATTCTCATATGGTGTTACACACAGTACATCTTATTCTAATCGCTGAGTTGGACGGTTGACTCATTTGTGTCGACCGTCTAACTCGGATAGGAAATGTTCTTTTCAAGCCTAACATTACTCAGTTCCTCTAGTTTCAAGCTGTTAAGTTACGGATTAGCACCGAGGACAAACCTCTTTGGTTTTTTCGATGCCTTTATTGTATAAGTAATTATATTCCTTTTATATTAATAATAAATAATCAGAAATGGTAATGTCTGCAACACTAATCAGAAAGGGTGTAGTAAATAATATCAGAAATTAACTCTATCCTTATACTCCCCGAACATGGTGGATAGTATAGCATCAAGGCGTTACAAGACTACAAAAGCTCCATCCGGTCGCAGCCTGTAGCGAGTTCGCAGTATGGTGGATGCTATAAAACGAAATTGGCTCGTAAGTATTCAGAAGGCAGACCCCGAAACTTAAATGGGCTCTAAAACGTTGTGTACGTATATTATATAAAACGAGCAGTAAAAATAAAAACGCGTTTTCATTCAATCGGTATTTGAACTTGGTATAACCACGCTGATGTTGTTCTTAGAATGATATTGTTGTCGGGCTAAACATTATAAGGTTCGGCTAGGCCGCGGTCGAGTGCACAAGTGTTCCCGTGACCCAGCCACCAGACGACGCGAAGGAGCATCGCTGGGTTTTAGTGGGTATTCCGGTCGCCAGCCTGGCCGCCGGGGATCCCACATACCCCGTCGGAAGCGGCGCAGTCTTGCCTGTGTCGCTTCCGGAGGGGATGCGTAAAATCATTTCCCAGCGTGAAAAAAAAAAAAATAAGGTACCTATTACCTTATTAAGTCGCCATTTTCAAATAAAATTAACTACTGCCTCGATTGCCATGGCGTGGTCATTTGCAGTGCAAATGCAACATTTTTCATACGGAAGTTGCTCCGGTAGGTGTTTCTTACGAAAAAGGGTGAACGCATGAAAGTCTTTTCCCCATTTAGCGATCAGCTCTTAGACAGAGGATTTTATGGAATCCGAATTATTATTACATGGAAACGTTAGAACTGAGTTCGAATACTTACATTTGTGAGTGATGAACTGAGTTTTAATTTAAGTAATTTTGTTATTAACACATTAATTTCGTATATTAAAATAGTATTTAATGCTGTGATCGCAGCAACAGCAATATTGGCAGCTAATTACAAAGTAATTATTTAAAAAATATCTTTATTAAGAACACTTAAGTCATACAGACAACTGGCAAGGACGGCCCTGCATTAGTAAAAACTGTGTTGCAAGGGCCGCCACCCACCTCCGAACCATTCGTAGCTTCATTTTAAGGTATATTTTAAGATTCAGTTGTTATAAATTAATTCATTCATTATACTTTAGTAAAACATTCAAAAAATACCTAAACTAAAAAATAAAATTGTGGTTTGTGTATGTGCGTGTGTGTGCGTATATGTGCGTGTACGAGTGCGCGCGTGCGTGAGTATGTGTGTTTAGTACGTAATAGGGGCATTATAATAAGTTTTTGAGTAGCAAATTATTAAGATATTTTCTTATTTTTAAATTGTATACTCAAATGTGAAATGAACTTTTTAACCTATTTCCATAACTAAACTAATGTGTTATGAAAAACTGTACACGAATTCTCCCCGACTTAGTTATACCTCCTATATTTGACTTACCTTCATATATTACCTTCATTGTCTTATCAACGAGCTTTAATATATTACCTGAAAGAAGACGTACGATCGAATATCGTACTACACGAGATTTACTAGAGTTATCAAAGATTGTACTAAATTAAGTACATTTAATAACGCTAAGATAGGGAAGCTCGAATCTTCGCCCATAGCAAATCAAAACAGTGATCCCCGATCCCATTGAAATATCCCCACTAATTTAGTAGTTTATTCTATTTCTTTTATTCTTTATATTTCTTTTTTAGTTCTTCTTTTTTATTTATATTTATTTTTATTTTATATCTGTTATATATATAACTAGCAAATTTGATGTTTATAAATACCACTCGAGCTCTTTTGTATTTGAACAGTTTGTCTCCGTATTTCAAGACCGAGAATTGTGAAATAGAGGTGATACGAAAGAGTAATCCTGAAGATAATCAAAGTATATTATTGATATATTATTAATAAAAATATGCGTAAGGTATTTTTTTTTTATTATATACAAAGCGAACAAACGAACAGGCTGGTCATCTGATGGTAAGTGGTTACCGCCGCCCATGAACATTTGCAGCACCAGAGGAACCGCCAATGCGTTGCTGGCCCTTGAGCAATTTGTTAATCCGCCCTTTGAAGATCCCCATATCCGGTATCCTGTTTTTCAGTTATACTTCTGAAGGGTCATCGTTTTCATGTGTTTAAGCTTCTTGTTTTATTGTTCCTAATAAAAAATCTTTAAATCTTTTTCAGTTAAGAAGTTCTCGGAGCCAGTAAGGACTTAGCTTTCCATTCACGTACCTCGATTAATTTGTCAAGCCATTTGAAAATAATATTTCATGGCAAAAGATGACAAAGCGGTGAAAGCCTAGTGTTTAGGGAGTCAGCCTCCTAATCCGAGGTCGACGGTTTGAATCCGGGCACGCACCTTTATCATTATGGATTTGTGAGTTTTAAAAAACAATTAAAATATCACTTGCTTCAACGGTGAAGGAAAACATCGTGAGGAAACCTGCACGCCTGAGAGTTCTCTATAGTGTTCTCAAAGGCGTGTGAAGTCTGTCAATGGCCGGCGTGGTGGACTATGGTCAAACCCTTCTCATATTGAGAGGAGACCCGTGCTCTGGTAGTGAGCCGAGAAAGGGTTGATCCTGATGATTTCATGACACAAACCTACATTTGGGCCGGATGCGTCTTAGCTTTAAATCCCTATCTCCTATGAAAAAGGTGACCGTCGCCACAGTCTGGCATGGATCCACGGAGATACGTTAATAATACGATAAGTACAATAAAACAAACATGTAGTCTATAAATATTAGATTATATTTTTATTTGATTATCTTATAAACGAGAGCTTTTTGCATTAGCTAAAACATCCATTACATTTCATCTTATATATTATGTATTTACTTAATTCAATAAACATGCACTCTTTTCCCATTAACATATTATGTGATATCTTGAAGAAGTACCAACGGAAGCACTGTTAAAGTTCGTAAATTATATTAATAATAATGTTAGCCATCTTCTTAGAATCTGATCACAAACTTTAAGAATACATAATAATACATGGCGGGGTAACTACGCACTTTTTTTATAATCTCTAAAATGCGATTCCTCCGCCAAAATACTTGATGTTTCCTAACCAAAATACTCCAAGTTTTCAACAACAGACTTTTCATTCATGCACACGTATTTGTTTTAAAATACTGTATTACAATTAAAACATATATTAAAAGTTTCTAAGAGTATTTAAATTAATAAATAGTAGAATCTTTTATTTAAAAATTATAGCAAAAAAAAAAAATCATGCTGAGATTTTTTTCGTAACATATTAAAATTCATAAGTACATTATAATTATTTATAATATGACATTTACAATGTACACACACATCTGTATTGCACATAGACAGAAAGACAGACATGCAAAATAATTGTTAAATAAAAAAAAAACCGCCTTCAAGATCGCTCAAATAAATAAATATATTAGATATTCAACAAACTATTATAATACTCAATGAATAATATAGAATATTTCTGAATTTTTAATTAACTTGTGAACTCTTTGCCTCCCTACGTAATACGTACGTAGAAATATAATTTTAGGTCGCAAGTGCCTTGGCTTGTTGCGCGAGCGCAGGTAATCAGTAAAGTTCGTTCTTTAGATTTTTTTAACATATCAAGAAATCGTCCATAAAACTATTTATTGGTATTAAGATAGTTTATGCAGTGAATGTGAACGCTTTTAAAGGCGGTTTATTTTATAATTTTATTTTTAATAATATTATAAATTTAGTATGATTATATTCGAGACGAAAATCTATGATGTCTATAATTCCCAGATGGATGCAAATTTAACACGTTTGCTAACCAATGACGATCTTTTATCTCTTGTTCAACCCCAAGCGTGTGCTTTATGGAACCTGTTTCGAAAACATAGCCATAACGTCAACCCACACCTTGTTTGAGAATTATTTAAAACTAGCTGATGCCCGCGAATTATTTAAAACTAGTGAATTACACAAGACTTACGCCTCGAATATAACAACGACATAGCACAGTTGTTCGATAAAATAGTATTAGAATACTTTAGTACGTTCGCGTTAAGGATAAAAGGTAACACACAATATATTTCTCATTAAATAAGTTTAGGTTAGGTTTAATTCTGTTTTAAAGAATATGTATCCTTTTCCATGCGCAATAAAAAGAACTGCGAAAGGAAAGATCAGCACATTTTTAAACCTACCAATTTAGTCGATATATATAATACGCACATGGCCATTTTAATATTTAATACGAATGTACTATAGCTTCTTTAGCTATAATCTCTTAGGCCTAACTTTACAATTAGCATTCCCACTGTAGTCTTACACCGGCGGTATGGTCCACAGTACGGCGGTTTTGTCTGCGGACGTCGACAGGAATGAAAAGTCTTCCGGGTGCCACCTGGCCGATATCACCTTGTCGTGGTGACGAGCGACGAGAACGCTCGGCAGGGCACAGGTGAGGTCACCTGTAAACAATCATCATAATTATCATCAGTCTTTAGCCTGCCAATAAGCGGTGATAGCCTAGTGGTTAGGACGTCAGCCTCCTAATAAGAGGTCGGCGGTTCAAATCCGGGCACGCTTCGACGCCGCACGCACCTCTAACTTTTCGGAGTTATGTGCGTTTAAAAAAAAAATATCACTTGCTTCAACGGTGAAGGAAAACATCGTGAGGAAACTTGCTCTCCTGAGAGTTCTCCATAATGTTCTCAAAAGTCGTGTAAAGTCTGCCAATCCGCACATGGCCAGCGTGGTGGACTATGGCCAAACCCTTCTCATATTGAGAGGAGACCCGTGCTCTGTAGTGAGCCGGAAATGGGTTGATCATGATGATGATGTATAACCGGCCAAAAATGATACACAAGTGATGCTGTCGATTTATGGGCTTATAGTTTTGAATATAGTCAATTACGCCTGATTGGAGGTCAACCGCACAAACCTAACGACACATAACTAGAGCGTTCGCCGAGCCGGGTCGACCGCCCCTTATCTCGACCGGCCACGCGTGACGCGGTGTTTGCATAGAATATTGTCACACAACCCCCAAGTCTGCCAGAACAACTGTCTCAGTGGACGATCAATGACCTTACAGTGTGATCATATACACGCAACGGTATATGATTATTGATTCACTTTGCATTAGAAATAGCTATGATGCCAAATTTTCATCCTCCTAACCCACTATCCTATGTTTTTATCGCGATTTTAGTATTTTTGTAGGAATGATATGGGAAGAACGTTTGTATATATTTTTTAAGTTTGACGACCTCCGTGGCAGTGCGTGCTCTGTCGCATTATAAAGTTGGAGGTCCTGGATTCGATTCCCGGCTCGAGTCTGGTCTGGTTGGAGGCTTCGGCCGTGGCTAGTTACCACCCTACCGACAAAGACGTGTCGTCAAGCGATTTTAGCGTTCCGGCACGATGTCGCGTAGAAACCAATTAGGAGCGTGGGATTACCATACTCCTAACCGGTTAGCCCGCTACCATCCTGACTGCATCATCACTTACCACCAGGTGAGATAGCCGTCAAGGGCTAAGTTGTAGTGGGTAAAAAAATATATATATAAAAATACATATAAACATTTTAATAAGCTTAGGTGCTAGATCCACTTAGAGGTAACAGCATGCATTATAACTCAAGTCGACGCTAATAGGACGCTAGTAATATAAGAAGCTGTTAGGACGTCAGTCTCCTAATCAGAGGTCAGAGGTTCGAACCAGGGCGCGCACCACTAACTTTACGGAGTTATGTGCGTTTTTAAACAATTAAAATATCTTGCTTCACGGTGAAGGAAAACATCAACGTGGCGACATCGTGCCGGAACGCTAAATCGCTTGGTGACACGTATTTGTCGGTAGGGTGGTAACTAGCCACGGCCGGAGCCTCCCACCAGACAAAGTGATCCTGTTGGTGGCGTTTCGAATAGATAAATAAATCTGACTAACCTTGCATATCGGTGAGCATGACCCTCCCGTCATATCCGCCGGTGAGTAGATAGTACGCGCCGGGAGAGAATCGCACGCTGCGCACGTCGCTCGTGTGCGGGGTGAAGCGCTGCAGGGCCCGCGACCCCCTCACGTCGTGCAAGCTGCAGGAGCCATCGTCGTGGCCGCACACCAGGAGCCTGCCGCTTGGGTCCACTGCCAGGGACGCCACCGCAGAACCCTGGGGAGCGACTTGAACTTTAAAAAGCATACGGTAAAATGGTAACACCAGATCCGCAGATCCCCTCTCATATTTTCAAAATCAAATTCAAAATAATCTTTATTCAAATAGACCTTAAAAGGCACTTTTGACGCGTCAATAATTTACATAGTAGTTATTTCATGGTGATAATTAAATTTGTAAACTTAAAACTAAAGCTATGAGGGTTCCAAACGCGCCCCGGTCTAGAAGACCACAACAAACTTAGCCGGGTTTTTTTTTTCGTTATCACCATCTCACATAATGAATAATAAATTATAGTACCTATGAAGATAGAGCAATTGAGTTCCGAATAAAGGTTTTGATCATAGTCAGCGCTGGTCAAATGCGGATTACTAGACTCAACACGCCTTAGGAACTCTGTCATGCAGATTTCCTGTTTTCCTTGTCAGTTGACGCAAGTGATATTTAATTGAATATTGCTTACATTTTAGAAACACCTATAAGGGAAACTCGATTATACGTCGTAGACTTCCCTACTACTGGTGCCGATTACTTCAACCAATCTCTTACTAATCACAAATTGAATGTGCTTTAAATTTTTTTATTTATTTATTTATATCACATGCGGCGGTGCCACTTAACACTTATAATGAACTAACATATAACATTTACATTAAAAAATATATAATAAATAATAATAATAAAAAAAAAATGTTAACTAAATCGTCGTGTAAATGTGTGTGCAGCACTTTTCGCAATTTGCCAAAGCTTAGCGATGGCTCAAAGCGCTCTTCAAGGCAAGTGGATCGAAAAAAAACTTGTTGACAGAAAAACAAAACATCTAATAGTATTTTTACAGCGTTTTATTACATGCCTTTACAATTGTTTTATATACATTAATTATTAGTTTTTCTCCTAAAATTCTTTGACGGATTCGATTTCTCGTCGTAGGCTTCGACCGTGCCTGGTTGCTACTCTACCGCCAAAGACGTGTCGCCAAGCGACTTAGCACTCCGGCACGATATCGCATAGAAACCAATGATTAATTAAACTTTAGACAATTATAATTAACAACTAAAACAATGTAACTGTATTATAAACACATTAAAAATTAATATACTAAAATAATAACCTTAACTTGAACCTAAATATATATATATATATATATATATATACACAATATAATAACTAAAATATATTATTAAAAGGAGTCCCTTTAGGCAAGGTTCCGAGGATACTGGCAGCGTTTCCCCTTTGGATTGCAAGACTAATTCGTTGTCCGAGGTAGCTGGCAGCTCTTCGGTCTTTGAAACCAATTAGGAGCATATCCTTAACAGGTTAGCCCGGTACCATATTAGACTGCATCATCACTTATCACCCGATTAGTTTGCCGTCAAAGACTTATTTCTAGTGGAATAAAAAAAAAGTTACCCTTGTCGGAGCTCCGGTGGGGGGCGATATTATGTTGACGCAGTCTCCAACGCGCAGATCCCAAAAGCGGACAGTCTTGTCCTGACTGCCGGAGACGAACATCGCCCCGCCCCAGTTATAAAGGGACAACACGTGACCAGTGTGCCCTATCATCGACTGGGAACAAATGGAAGACATGGTTCATTGGTGAACTTATACAGATTCCATCTCCGAAATTAAAATTTCTAAGATTACTCTTGAAGTTTGGAAGCCACACCCAGCAAGCTCCTAAATTAAAGAAGAATTTTCTCAGATCTAATCTAGGGGATATAGGGGATACTTCGGCCGTCGCTAGTTCTCCATTAACCTTTCGATAGATCGTTACAGCGCGATGCCACGTAGAAACCAATGAGGGGTGTGCGTAGGGGCAATTCCATTTTCATAACGCTAAAATAATTATAATTCAAAGTAAGTACCTGAAACGGTTTTGACGTGGCGCAATCTGTGACGTATATCTTGCAGTCTCCAGCGCCCCCACTGACCAGCAGGCTGGTTTTGTTGGTCGTGTCCTCAATGAAGCATACGTCCCTGACGGTGCCATCGTGCATCGCTAGTTCAACCTGTTGGAACGAAATCTTATACAATCCGAAGGAAACAAAAAAAAAACTTGAGAGGTGTCAAGGGACACCCGGATGGAGCGAAGTTCCTTTCGATTAATTAGTGAAGGAATTGTAATAAAATTTTATTTTATTTAAGTTATAATAATATTTTTTTTATTATATATTTTTTACAAAAAACCTGTATACACTGTATGTAAAAACCTGTATACTACTGTATACACTCAACAAAAATAATCGTCGCGACACCACACTGTTCAATGCAGAATGCACTGTAGAAATGAAAATATCTGGCTTGCTTTCTATAAGAGAGAGAGAGACAGACAGAGAAACATGCGACGCCGCACAGCTTACAATAACAAAAAGTGTCGTGACAACTTTTCGTAAGAATTTTTTCCGTCTAGCCCCCTTTTACAACACTCGATAAGGAACTTCGTTCCAATAACCAATCTGATCCACAATCTTCAAATCAAATAATGAAGTCGGCAGAGTCATCTTTATATACAGGGCAGATTAGGATAAAGATATCGCCTTATTGAATGCTTGACGTTTGTGACTTCGTCAGCCAGAATAAGATTAATAGATAATATTTAATTAAACATTGACTCAAGTTGTTTAATGGATTGGTTAACTTGGCAGGATACGAAACTTAAGAGATACTATAGTTCATTTTTTTTTTCGGACTGTCTATTAGCTTTACAAACACTATTGGTTGCCACAGCGTAACCGGACTGTTTGGCGAGCTTCGGAAAGCTCTTCCAGAAGAAATTTTGAGCCCTAGGGCTCGAAGAAACTAAGGGAACGACTGCCTCAGGGCGCCTCCTTTGAGGCCGAACCTCGGCTTGGGCGACGTTTGGGATAACGGGGGGGTCGGACGGTGAGTGGTCCATACGTCTCCGAGGCCGTGGATAGAGCCCACGTCCGGATGACGTAAGATAGCGGAGACCTCGTCTTCACCGGCGAAGACGGTGTGTAGCGTATGATTGTGTGGTAGGTGGTACGAGTATGTTGTCAGTAGTCATCTGATCGTCAGGGTCATGAAGGATATGTTTAGGTCTCCTCTTTCGGAGAGGAGCGCTTAGGTCGGCGGAGTAAAAAGAAGCCGCAACTAAGAGAGGGTTGGGGTGTCGGAAAATGTTGGATCGAAAACGCATTCTTAGATCCCGGTTAATCTTCTTTTATTATAATCAAATTCTAATATTAAAACTCGCACTCACGTCATCTTCGCATCTCATCAACAGATTTACGTAATTGTATTCTATTGGAACGTACGATTGAGCTCATACACTGTGAAGTCAACATATCCTGAGAATGCTCCGGTTCCGAGCGGAACGTGTGATGAGAAATCTTGTATGGTGTGGTGTATAAAGCTTAGCGTCGCTTAATATTAATTTTATATCATTTACTTCGGAAAAGTAATGATTACTTCTTTTCAATAATCAAATGGATGAATGGATGTTTTCTAAACACCTACATCGCCCGATGACTAGCTCCATTAAAGAGAATTAAAAAACCTCTTGGTTGTAAACCTTAGTGGGTACCTACCTACTGACCTTATTTTAATATGAATCATTATAACACTAAAATGTTTCTTTTGACGTCGTCTACCGCAATAACGCAAATGTTTTCGACGTCAATTATTTTCATACAAAACAAAAGCTATTATGACTTCCAAATAGACTGAGAGCCGGAAATTTAAGCGAGTTTTCCTTTGAATACAATATTACTAAATCTAGTTAAAACGATGACAATAAACCGACTTTTTTTCTAAATTCTATCAAATATTTTCAAGCAATTTATTTAATAGCCAAATATGTTTTCGACAGCTGATAATAGACTGTTCACTTCTACCGTTTATTTTTATTATCCACTACAAGTTAATCAGATTTAATTTTCTAACCATTCCATTAAAACCCTAGAGTTGGTTGTCTCCTATGAATAACGAGGCTTGTGCCCAGCTGTGGAACTTTAACATATTAATGTCGATAATGTTGACGATAATGATGATGATTTTTGAGGACAAGTAATACATCTAAATTATAAATTAAATATAGACGATAAAGACTCTTTTGCACTTGAGGGTTTACATAGTGTTCGACCTATTTAATTATCTAACCATTCCATTAAAACACTAGAGTAGGCTATCTCCTATGAATAACGAGGCTTGTGCCCAGCTGTGGAACTTTAATATACTAATCTCGATAATGTTGACAATAATTATGATGATTTTTGAGGACAAGTAATACATCTAAATTATAAATCAAATATAGACGATAAAGACTCTTTTGCACTTGAGGGTTGACATACTGTTCGACCTATTTAATTATCTAACCATTCCATTAAAACACTAGAGTAGGCTGTCTGCTATGAATAACAAGGCTTGTGCCCAGCTGTGGAACTTTAATATACTAATCTCGATAATGTTGACAATGATGATGATGATTTTTGAGGACAAGTAATACATCGACATTCTATTAAATTAAGATGATAAAGACTCTTGCACTTGAGGGTTGACATTCACGATGAGACAGGTCACCAAAAACGGCGAGCGCTAAATTTATAACCAATGCGGTCATCCGATGAAAACATATGATGTCACTTTATTAACAACCATTTCGTCGTCGATGATTTGTCTAGAGGTCTTCAAGTTATACTTAACGACACAGATAAGATTAAACATGGCATTGGAAACAAACAAGAAGCAACACTGTTTCAAACAAGGCAAGTGCGTAATTAATAGTTCATCGATAAGAACTAAATTATTCTCGGATTGAATTATCAAAATGTTTTATCAAAAACTTATATCACAATTCCTCATAGCGGTTAAACTGGTCTACGATTTTCGAATCATATCTATTCCAAATTATACTCTTAATTTTTCAAATCAAATCTGGATATTTTATAAGACCTATTCTCATTTATCAAAAATAAGTGGTTCATAAAATAATCCAATACCCATTTCATCACTTTATAGGTGGACTTCTGGAATGGCAAACAAAAACTAGCCTACGTAACTCTATGATCATAATATTGCAAAACAGTTTGTTTTTTGTCATGATGAATCAGATGTTTTATAGATATGAAATTTCAGACCTGGATATGGATAGGTATTGAATAATAATAAACCGGTTTCAGATACAACGCTAACAAAGCTTATAACTTAAATCGTAACTGTCACCGGGTACTTTTAGGGTAAAAGTATCTTTCGTCTGTCACCAAGCCAAGTTTTCTGTGTACCAAACTTCGTCAAGAAGAGTTCAGTACTTCAGCCGAACATAGGTAACAAATACACTACTCTAATGAAAATAAAAGCACAGTGAAATATATTACGATTTTACTTACTTCCTGGCCTTCAAGATTGCAGGTCTGACTATTAAATTTCATGAGTTTCACGCTTTTGTCGTTGGAGCCAGTAGCCAGAAGGTCACCGGCTGGGCTCCAGGCCAGGCAATAAATGCTCCCCTTGTGATGTTTCGTCCTTTTCAGAAGAACTGTTGGTGCTGATAACTCAAGATTATCATATCTGGAAAAAGTAACAACGTTTATTATCTACTCAATATATCTACTTCGACATTTAACAAATACTCTAATAATAACAAAAAAAAAGTCGGTATTATAAACATTACAGGGTTCTATCAAACGTTCACATATAATTATATACTTGTAGATCCGTTAGTTTAATACTAAAGCTATGGGGGTTCCAAATGCGTCCTGGTCTAAGAAGAACCACAAAGTGACGTAGAAACTAATTAGAACTATAGGTTTACCATACAACTAACAGGTTAGCCCGCTACCATTTTACACTACCTACGTCATCACTTACCACCAGGTGAGACTACCGTCAAAGGCTAACAAAAGAACAACAACAAGCATTTTGATATCACAGTCCATTAGTTCCTAATTAGTTATGAAACCATAGCATATTCATATCCAAGCTATTTTATCGTTTATCTAATCTATACAAATATTATAACATAACAAAATTGTGATTTTGGATGTTCGGGGTAATCTTCGGTACTGACCCGATTTTGAAAATTCTTTCACCAGTGAAAAACAAGTTTATTAGCGAGTGAAATAGGTTTTATCTCCGTCTTCCTACGTGAATGAGAATCCACGGCATAAAACCGAGGTGTGCGGCAAGTCTTTTTTTTATCCACTACAAGTTAGCCCTTGACGGCAACCTCACCTGATGGTAAGTGATGATGCAGTCTAAGATGGTAGTGGGCTAACCTGATAGGGTTATGGTAAATCCATACTCCTAACTGGTTTCTACTCGACATCGTGTCGGAACGCTAAATCGCTTGGCGACACGTCTTTGTCGGTAGGGTGGTAACTAGCCACGGCCAAAACCTCCAACCATATTATAATAGTTATTTTTTAATCTTTCAACAGATATCTTCAACTGACAGACAATACTCAGCTTTAAACGAAATCCGGACTGCTTTTAAAGAGTGTATTAAAGGGTTTCTCGTTAATCAAACCGGTGATCAAAATTTTTTAAGCTTAGTTAATAAAACATCTACACATCTAATATCGGTCTTCTTCATATTATCTCGCACAAAATTGCAAAACTCTCTTCTCGCTTATAACAAACTTTAAAGGAATAAATACGTATTCGTAAACAAGAAAGTATTACTCATTATAAACATGAGGTTTATTGACGCTTTCACTAACAACGCAAGGAAAACTCAACTTTAACGTCAAATAAAACACAACGCCGATAAAAACTTGACATTGATGAACTTGGAAAACTAAATCAAAAAGCAACGCAAAAAATACATCTATAACTTCTTACGATAAAGTGAAATCAGCAACTGTGTAAACAGATAATAGGTAAAATAAATGAAAAAATAAAAAAAAAATTACTTTACAGTAACATTCTGTTATTGAGAGAGCAATAAGAAATAAGTTTATTGCTCACAAGTTAATTAAAATTTAAATGTTGACTGTCGCATTGTCTATTACTCGTAATGACCTACACATCTACACTTCTATCAATGTGAAAGTGTTTGTTTGTTTGTAAGGGATAATTTTCTTTATTCCCGACAAAACAAACCCAGGGGTTTAAAAACTATTGTTGTCATCGAATTTTCTCATGCATTTGTTATAATTGTCTTCAGAGCACCGCTCAGCTCGATTCTCCTTGCTCTTTTTACTGTACGCGACCTGTACATTCATCACTAGTAACATCCCAGAATTCGGGCGAATTCGGTTAGTACGCGTGTTTTAATGGTTGATCAATGTATTCAACATTCAGTTTCTAACAAAGTTAAGTAATATAGGCTAATTCTAATTCATGGATCCCGTGGCTTTGTAAAAAAACAGTGGTCACGACGATGAAATATAACTATAATTTTATTCTAGATAGATAGATAGATACTCTATATTTGCAAACTTTTTTAAAGATACATCAACACGGAACACTTAACACATGAGTATGCAAAGGCGGTCTTATCGATATATCTTATCTAGTTTGCCATAGCAAAGTTTCGACAAAAAAAAAAATTAATATTCTTAAATTTCAAACGTTGCTTATTCCTATTGCCATTATATGCTATTATGGAAATGTTTAAAAAACCGGTAATCTAAGCGGACAAAGTCGCGGGCGTCACAGCCAGTCTCTTAAATATTATTGTACGAAGAAAATTATTTTTTGTGACGTCACTCCCGGGCCTAATTTTCGTAAAGGCAACTAGTTCACCTTTACGAAAAATAAAATACTCCGAACAGAGTACCTACTAACACTGTTGATGCAAGTTAGTAAAAGCATGTTTGTTTGTGTTTTACTTGCGTAACTGTTACATCAGTAACATCGCGAAGTCAATGGGACGTGCATACGACGAACGCGTCGAGCGTGCCACTAGAAAGTGATTCGCAATAGCCCGCCAGTCACTTACGACAACACCGTCACGATTTACTATTATTTCACGAACACGTCAGGTTGTGCCTTTATGCGATTAACATAATCGTCACCATAAGGAGTGGGTTTAGCGATCAACTGCTGGGCACAGGTCTGCCTGCTATCTCATCATGAGGGTTTATACAATTTAAACGTAGATATCACATGTCAGTTATAATAACCGGGATAGATGGCTTTACGTGCTCTTCAAGATATAACGTTGGAAGCCTCCAAGGCCTTAATTTCTCCAGACTGGTACTGATATACAAATATGAAAATTTATGCCGTGTTCGTGAAATTTAAGCTGTGACGGTCTAGTGGTTAGGACGTCCGCGTAATAATTAGAGGTCGGGAGTTCGATCCCGGGCACGCACCTCGTAACATTTCGGAGTGTTATGTGCGTTTTTAAGCAATTTAAATATCACTAGCTTCAACGGTGAAGGGAAACATCGTGAGGAAACCTGCATGCCTGAGAGTTCTCTATAATGTTCTCAAAGGCGTGTGAAGTCTGCCAATCCGCAATTGGCCAGCGTGGAGTACGGCCCAACCCTTCTCATATTGAGAGGGGACCCGTGTTCTGTAGTGAGCCGGCAATGAGTTGATCATGATGATGATAATGACAGGTGAATCTAACACGAGACCTCGCTGATCGGTAGTTGAAAACGCTAACCACTAAAACGGACGGATAATCATCGAAATCACCGAAAAAATGGGAGACTGTTACTGTTAATAAATAAAAATAAATTTGAAGAATAAATTGTTGAGTTATCATATAAAGAAATGCGCAGGAACTTTTTCCCCAACCTATTATGACAAGTGCTGTCCGAATTTGATGCAATTTTTGTGTCACACCACGACATACCCCATAGAAAAACGTCATAATATATATATTGGTCCCTAATCTATATATATAAAAATCAATTGCTGTTCGTTAGTCTCGCTAAAACTCGAGAACGGCTGAACAGATTTATGTTATCTTGCTCTTGAAATGTTCGTGAAGGTCTAGGGAAGGTTTAAAAAGTCACAAAAATTCGAATAATTGCCGGAAAACCCCAAAAAACGGCCCTTTTCTTTTTCCCATATAAACGTTTTCTAAATAAAATGAAGGGTCAATTTGAACTTTATTGCTATTCAATAAAGTTCACATTAACTTATAATCATTTACTGTTGTCTAAGAAATGTAGGTGTGTTCCTAACTTCAAAGAGTCAATTTTCAAATTTATTAGGCAATTTTTTTTCCCGGTATTTCCACGGAAACGGGAACTACGCGGATGAAACCGCGGGTCACAGCTATTAAGGGATATATATATATATATATATATATACATACAAGCATATATATTCAAATTCAAATTCAAAATAATCTTTATTCAAATAGTCCTTAAAAAGGCACTTTTGACGCGTCAATAATTTACATAGTATGTAGTTATTTCATGGTGATAACTATATTCGTAAACTTAAAACTAAAGCTATGAGGGTTCCAAACGCGCCCCGGTCTAAGAAGAAGCCCACAACAAACTTAATATATATATATATATATATATATATATATATATATATATATATATATATACATATATATATAAGCAATTAAGTCAGAAATCCCTACCGGCGGCATACTTACTGCGTCAACTATATTATGTAGGTAGGCGCTCAATTACTCACTGCAACCCAAGCTCTTATGTATAGTGCGATCAAGTTAATTCACTCTCAAACTAAATGCGTGCGGTCGTTGACCTGTGCAAATTTGTTTATGTATGAACCGTTGTTATGCCATATAGAAGCGTTCGTCGACTCGCATAAAGCGGATCACTGACGCCCCCGCTGCACCAAGGATTGCTTATATTGGCTAATGTGTATTTGAACGATGACTGCATTTGATCTAGTGCATATTTGACTGCATTTGATCTAGTGCACATAAAGTAAAGTGCACATGGTTTGCAACGAAATGGATGCGTAGAACTGTCCTTGGTGCGAATTCTCCTGTCTCAAGATTGTGTAATTAACCTTAACCACAACAGCTCTTTCATAGATATTAATTTTGACTCTTTGTGTTGGTTCGGGAAGAGATATTTAAATCACAAGTCAATCAAGACATATGTAACAATTAGTGTTAGTTATTCTTTATATTTTAATATTATTATTACCTCCGTGGCGCAGTGCGTGCGCTGTCGCATTTTAAAAGTTGGAGGTCCTGGGTTCGATTCCCGGCTCGAGTCTGGTCTGGTGGGAGGCTTCGGCCGTGGCTAGTTACCACCCTACCGACAAAGACGTGTCGCCAAGCGATTTAGCGTTCCGACACGATGTCGCGTAGAAACCAACTAGGAGCGTGGGTTTACCACACTTCTAACAGGTTAGCCCGCTACCATCCTAGACAGCATCATCACTTACCACCAGGTGAGATAGCCGTCAAGGGCTGACACTACAGTGTATAAAAAAATATATATATACACTTTTATTATATTTTATTTCTTTTATAATATTTTTGTAACATAATTTATAAATGTTGTGTTTACTTGTAATAAATTCTAGTTTTAATGTAATAATGTAAGTGTAGCCGTAAGTAAACCAAATAAATAAAATAAAATAAACGTCTGTGTTGAATTTAGAAACTAGCAAAGATTACCTATCTATCGTCGCGAATATGCTGTTATCGGATTGCAAATGTACTTATTTATTTAAAACCGATTTACAATGAAACATAAAGCATACTCTAACAATTTAAAATTTCATTTAATAACTAATAATTCTTTTATAGTACTACTTTATTATTCATCATCATCATGATCAACCCATTACCGGCTCACTACAGAGCACGGGTCTCCTCTCAATATGAGAAGGGTTTGGCCATAGTCCACCACGCTGGCCATGTGCGGATTGGCAGACTTCACACGCCTTTGAGAACATAACTAGCAATAAAGTGAAAATGATTCAATATAATTATTAAAAACAATCATTTCATCATCAAAGAGTAAAATTAATGAAAATGAATTAATGATTTATCATGTTGGCATGACATTACAATACACATATGGTAACTTGCTTAATTTAACAGTGATAAAATTAGCTTTATTTTTAGTAACAAATTGCTTTATGTTCCCATTATGCAAACATTGACTTGATAGTGACTAACAAAATTTTGTCGGTGATTGATCATGATTAGGGGAAATTAAATATCAACCCGCTCTTGAACGGTTTCTTGAACTCAAAACGGGGGTCAAGGAAACTTAAAAAGAAAGCACGCTCTTGCTTCTAAGTACGAAATGGAGCATGTAGGATCATTCAACAAAGTCAAATTAGTAGTATTTAACATTATCTTCACATTATTAGTAATTAGCGGGCTTTCCAAAGCGCAACGGTTTATAGGACAATTTCTGATCGGATCAGAGATTTTCTTGAACTTAAAACTTTGCCTCACCCAGTGCATCCTGGACTTCGTGGCGGCATTCTAACATGGTGACCAATAAACCAACAAGGCATTCAATAAAATTAAACAAAACAAATCAACCGATTACTGAAACAATTGAGCAACTGGGTGAGTGACTTTAGTAGATACCTACAAAATTGTCTCGAAAAATGCATTAGCACTGTCTACACGCACCAAATACAAGCTTTGTATTTTAGTGCAATGAGATTTTCCCATCAGACAAAACAGAAGTCAGCAGTTCGAATCAGGGCACGTACCTCTATTTTTTCAGAGTTATGTGCGTTTAAAAAAAAAATATCACTTGCGGTTTACGGTGAAGGAAAATATCGTGAGGAAACCTGCACGTCTGAGAGTTCTCCACAATGTTCTCAAAGGCGTGTGAAGTCTGCCAATCCGCACACGGCCAGCGTGGTGGACTATGGTCAAACCCTTCTCATATTGAGAAGAGACCCGTGCTCTGTAGTGAGACGGTAATGGGTTGATCATGATGAGATTTTCCCATAGATATCCTTGCAAAACTTGCCAGCTCGTTTCATTTTTTGTGAGCTTCTCCTTCTCCGATACTATATTGAAATAAAATAGGCAATTACCAACGTCCAAGTGTCACCTGTCAATAACGGCATTCACACTACTGTCTATAATCAATCAACTATGTCTGTGCCTAAAGTATCATATATGTATCAGCACAATTTTGCTACCATATGCACTTGGTTCTAAATCTTAGATATCAATAGTCTGAGAGCCAGTGGCACCAATTCATAACGTTCTTAACGCTAGTGCTTGTCCTAATGTATGCCTATGTCCTAAGCTATTGTAGGCCGTTGCATCTTGCATATATTTTGCACGAGTGTTTTGAGTTTTAGTGTCTAGGAAATTGAGACTGGCTAAAGAAAAATCCTTAAATCCAAAACATCCAAAGTTTTCGAACAAACAATGATGCGGGCAATTATGGCTCTGAAGTTTGCTTTTCTAACTTAATAGCTAATTAAGCAAGTCATACACGGTGTGACGGAAAGAGCTAGGTTCTAAAGAAACTTAATTTCTCATAGAAAGAACCAAAGTTGTCGACTTTGCTCATCTATTTGCTTTAACTTTAATTTTAACTTAAATCTACGCGAATTTATGCTTAACTTGTCTAGATTAACATGGGAAATGCATTTTGATGCCTTTAGGGCAATTTCTAAAAATTTAAATGTGATTGTCGTTACCACTAGTTGAATTCACAAAGAAAGATAAATAATCGTAATAATTTACCAAAAAAATATAATTTACAAACAAATTATAATTTAAACTAAAATAAATGCGAAAAAAATGGTTGGATTGATATTTGTTACTCAATCACACCAGAATAGTGCTACGAATCGGGATGATACATGTAATATAAATATATTATAGTCCGCACAATAACAGCTAATTGTGATATCAGGCGCAAGCTTGGGTTAGATTTTTATATCACCCCGTCAGTTCTCACACATACAAATCATAATTTCCACGCGAACGAAACAACAAGTTGTAGAACACAACATTGTAAAGATATATTAAAAATTTGTGTTCTTTCTTTAAATATCATTGTTTGTTCTGTCAAAATGTAGTAACGCCTCGATTTCATTAGGCAACGGCCTTGATGACGTTTTTGCCGATGTCAATGCCCGATTTTAGTTTGTAACGGTATTTTCACATACAACTTGATTTCGCGTGGGCCTAGTCGAGAAACTATTGTTAATCATTTAATTATTGGCTACTAATTACTTCCTAAAATCATATCTAACTTATCAGCTTTTGTATGACTAACTAGACAGTTTGTTTGTTTTGTTTACGATTGTGGCGTAATATGCCCGTAGTAATACATGGAAATTGTAATTGCTTGATAATGAATAAACTTGATAGAAAAAATCCTTAAAAAAAAAGAAAAATATTAACCCTTTTAAAAGCTTCTTACCCGGAACTTCGGACCCGAGAAATCGTTTACGTTTAAAGATGCAAGCTATCTGGTATGCCATCCCTATGGGCTTTCACAATGGGCGCAGTATAAATTTATTATTAATAACATTGTTCAGTTCTATATCTATTATTGCGTGAGTGAACCGTAATCAATAGATTTTTTTTTTTTTATAAAATCGTTTTCTCTTTTATCCACCAGCTCTTGCACTACAAACTCGTGACTTGGGTAATAAAGTGGTTTACAGAGTGGCATCTGTCTCGAAGCTGACGCATATTCAATAAGCCGCATTCAAATATACAAAGTCCTTCGCGATATAAATAACTACGTCATCTGATGAAATTATTGCAAGTGAAAATATTTTACAGATCGCACAATATAAAGTGACCGTCTTTTCTGTAGCCTTCTTATAAGATTTGCACACTCGCAAACGTAGAGTCGCTTTCGATTATCGAAACACTCTGTCAAAGTAAAATTTGATCGTATGTTGTCGGACTAGAGTCGGAATTTCCGTACCACTTATTTTTATTGTACAATTTGTGTTGAAGTATAGAAAAACATGAATTTTTGAGGTAGATACATTTTATTTACTATGACGTTAGAGTTTTTCGATATTCGAAAACTACTACTCTATTGTGAGGTAATAAATCTTATACTAACGGTACCGTATGCAACTTTTGTATGAAAGGTTAACGCACAGGGCGTCTTCAAATTTGCTACTAAAGACACCGCATACCATATAACGCATGTCTGCAGCTGTACCGACACCGGTTTGATGCTGATGGCTGAACCGAGCCGCGAAGTCACCATGCCATACCATGGCTTAAGTAAATATTATTAAAGTATATTCGTTATCATCTTCTATTATTAGTACACATAGTATCATCATCATCATTATCAACAACCGATTGACGTCAACTGCTGGACATAGGTCTTTTGTAGGGAGTTGCAATGCTCACGGTCTTGGGCCGCTTGCTTCCAGCGGCTCCCTGCGACTCGTCTGATGTCGTCTGTCCACCTAGTTGGGGGTCGACCAACGCTACGTTTACCGGTGCGGGGTCGCCATTCCAGCACCGTGGGACCCCAACGTCCATCGGTTCTCCGAGCTATGTGCCCCGCCCATTGCCACTTCAACTTCGCAATTCGCTGAGCTATGTCGGTAACTCTGGTTCTTCTACGAAACTCCTCATAGTATATTCTTACACATAGTATACTCTTTATCATCTTCTATTATTAGTACACATTGATATTTGAAATAGCGAAGCAATAAACATAGACAAATAAAAGAAGGAAAAAAAATTTAAAGTTTCTTTTATTTTTATTTCAACTATGTCATGAAGACGCAAAAAAAAGCGTGAGTCATAAATGCATGAGATTATCGTTCCGCCGATATCGTGTTGGTGTTTCTTACCTCCTCATATGCAAATACCCTACTAAAAGCTTTCACTATGTGTCGGTATCGGCAACGAAACATCAAGAATAGAGGAGGAAGACAAAAGCTGAAGCCTGGAGTGACCGATGAAGTGATTTGTCCGTATACGTGGTATCATCATGAACAATCCATCACCGGCTCACTACAGAGCACGGGGCTCCTCTCAATATGTGAAAGGTTTGGCCACAGTCCACCACGCCGGCCATTTGCGGATTGGCAGACTTCACATGCCTTTGAGAACATTATGGAGAACTCTCAGGCTGCAGGTTTCCTCACGATGTTTTCCTTCGCCGTTGAAGCAAGTGATATTTTTTTTTTTAAAACGCACATAACTCCGAAAAGTTAGAGGTGTGTGCCCGGATTCGAACCGCCGACCTCTGATTAGGAGGCTGACGCCCTAACCACTAGGCTATCACCGCTTCAACGTGGTATATCGGTATCGAATAGTGTAGCTACCGACAGTTGTTATTGGATCTGCTAATTCTAGAGCACCCGCTGTGGTAAACTTTAAATTAAATATATTGCGTTTCGAAAGTGCTCAAGGCATGTGTTGTGGAATGGTGGTGAGGGCTAGATACGGCAATGCAATCCCTTTGATCGAGCACGTTAAGCAAAAATGACCTTACACCCGTTGTTAATAATCAATCTTATCCAAAAACTGAGGACAGCAGATCGAATTTAGAAGCGCCTTCCTTATCAACCTGGAAGAGAAGGAAAAAGAAAGCACTACGACATTCAATCTCCTATCAGAAGATTTCAGAATGGATTGATTATTAATTTCGGTAACTAAATGCGTAACCGGAAGGTTTTCTTTTTAAATATAACCTGCTATCGCGTCGTTTTTAAAAGTACTAGTATTTATTTTTTTATGAAAAATGTACAAAACTGTTTATACATTAAAGTGATATTGATCTGTTCAAATTAAATACCTATATTAATGTGATGTATGAACGGAACGATAAAAAAAACTATATCACTTGTTTCAACGGTGAAGGAAAACATCGTGAGGAAACCTGCACGCCTGAGAGTCGTCCATTATGTTCTCATAGGCGTGTGAAGTCTGCCAATCCGCACATGGCCAGCGTGGTGGACTATGGCTAAACCCTTCTCCTATTGCGAGGAGACCCGTGCTCCGTAGTGAGCCGGCAATGGGTTGATCATGATGATGAACGGAACTACGGATCGACGTTATTTTTCATGGATATATTTAAAGGTTGTGTGGAGTAAATACAACTATATGCTATAGTTAGAGATATACGTTTAATACTCTAGGTGACGAGGAAAAATAATGCGCAAACACACCTACATGCAGGTAGGTACTGCCGTCAGGTAGGTGTATCAGAATTGAGAGGGCTAAGTGTTCCAGGGTCGATCTGTATGTAGAGTTATATGGAAACTTGACATTACGAGTCGTGTTTAACATGTCCATTGCGTCATTAAATGTTTTATTACGCAATGACGACTAAGGCCCTTTTCACATATATACGGTTGCGTGCCGTTCTAGCTCTTCCGCATGTGAACTATTTTCAGGCGATTCACGGTTATCCAGGCGGTCGAATCACAGCAGCCTCGAAGTAAACATATCTTTCACATCATTAAGAAAAAGTCGTTGCTTGTTACTTCTTAATGAAGCGAAAAAGTATATCTTAATTCATATAGTATCTAAATTGTTAACTTTTCTACACTTATAGGAGAACATTTAAGATACATTCATACAATGTTATGAGGCCGGAAAAGGACTTTAAAGGCAACTGCCGCGTCGACCCCGTGTTTGTAGTGGGTGAGGTCGGTGACACATTCTCGCGGCACGTCGACGTGACTTTTGAAAGCTTATATATATATATAGCTCGTACATTACTTATACGGCACGGTAACCCTTGCCGTGACCGTGCATATGAGAAAAGGCCTGAGTTTGGATGCATTGGAAATCAGTGAGTCACGGACTCGACTGAAAAAGTCCGTCTTGCGGCGCCGACGATTTTCGACGCCGTAGTATTTCGGTGACGTCACCGAACTAAAAAAAATCTAATAACGTGTTCTACAAATATTCAAATTTAAAATGTACCACTACTGGGGGTAACTAACGAAAAGATCATTTGAAAAAATGTGGACTAATACTCGATTTAGCGATAGATATAATTATAAGTTACGTATATTTCTGTTTACATATACAAGTAACATAAAGAAGTAATACAACTGTTACTAAATGTAAATTAAACTTAAACGTTGAATGTACGTTTGAATTAATTGTCATTGGTCACATCCGACATGAATCAATGCAATCAATTTGAGAATATAAAGTTCTGAAATCTCCTAAACTAAAAAAACGCGACGCATCAATATACCCTGCCGGTGTACAGTACGCGATGAGTATGAAGAAGTCGCTTACGTGCTTGTATCGGCTTAACAGAATTTGAACGAACGAACGGTATGAAAGTGGACTTATGTTTACTACTCACTTGATCTCATCCATCTTGGGGTATGTGCATATTCGCAGATTCTTTGTGTTGGAGCCAACCGCGTACAGTTTCCCGTTCGGGTGGAACTCCGCACATCTGACCGCCTGCAGGTCCTCGAGCACCGTCACAGGTTTGAAGGTGGGCCTGGAGCCGTTGTCCTCCGCGACCGGCGGCACCACCATGACCGGCGGGGCAGACCCATGCGATGGCGTTGAAGTTGCTCGACTCCGAGTGTTTCTAACTATCGTCTGAAAAGAGTAAGAGATGTAAGCGTAACCACATCATAGATAATTGCATTTAACAGTACCTACTCGACTTCAATGGTCTGGCATCTCGTGTTGTATGGTGGGAGGCTTTGGCCGTGGCTAGTTAGCACCCTACCGACAAAAGCGATTGAGCGTTCCGGCACGATTTCGCGTAAACCAATTAGGAGTGTGAGTTTACCATACCCCAAACAAGTTAGCCCGCTACCATCTAAGACTGAATCGTTATTACCATCAGGTGAGATTGTCATCAAGGGCTAACTTTTAGTGTATAAAAAAAACCTTTTTCGATTCACATGACATTACCACAAGGCACTGAAATTGATTCCGGATTTAAAGGTACCAACCGACTAGAAATACTATTACACCTATCTATCACCTACTATACTATACTACACTAGTATATCTATCTAGATGTTATACATCAAGTTATACTGTCGCGAGGCGATGTGTTTGACTCGGGTCGGGTCAAAAATTGTTAGAAATTAGCATTCAGATGGGAGTCGATGACGATGGTTGCTTGAAGAGCTAAAATTATTGGAACATATTCCTGTTTCATCTAACAACCGTACGTTTGTGTCTTTAGAAAGGCATTCCTATGCCTTACAATACTAACTACCTGTCGAGGCACATTTCAAATCGCTGTGTGAAAAAATTATGACGATATAAAGAAGCATTGTCATATAAGGTGATAAGGGTGATATTCGTTCAACGCTTAAATGGCAACTTTTTCTAGGACCATTATTTATCATGTCTCATGGTTCTTTTATTTAAGAAAAGTATTGAACTCGGACAAAGGTTACCAACTGCAGTTTTCGGAACTACGTTTTGTTTTGTCAAACGCTAATAAAATGCTAAATTATTGCTATATAATTAATAAGCGCTAATAACGGCCCTAATAAATTGACGGATTATTTATTCATGAATGGCACCCGTCGTTAAATTAACTTTTGTAAACATAAACATAAAGTATTGGTTTAATATTTATTAATCATCATCATATCAACCGAAGGGCGTCTTCTGCTGGTAAAAGGTCTAGAGAACCAATTTTTATTTATTTAAAATTGCGTCTAGCTAGTGCCAACTAGGAATGTAAGAGTACAAACACCTAGGGACACCGACGTCCATCGGTTTTCAGAGCTATATTGCCCAGCCCATTGCCACTTCGCTTTTGCTCTCCTGAGCTGGAAACTCTGGATGCTCTACGAATCTCCGTATTTCAACTCGAATCAAAGTTATCTAATTCATATTGGCCTTTAAAAAGCGCTTTTGATCCGTACATACAATTTTTCACATTGTAAAGCGAAAATGATGATGATAACTGCATTTGTAAATAAAAAACTAAAGCTGGGATGGTTTAGAACACACCCTGTTCCTCAGAACAGAACTCGTCCGTTTTTTCTCAAGAAGCTCATAACAGACATCGAATTCTTTTCATCGCCTATTGATTGGCTTCGAGCAAACTCAAATTCAAAATGGCTATATTCATGTAAACCTATTACAGACATCTATCAAGCGTTCATATATCATATAACATGTATAACATTATTCAATATATTTCCATCGTGAGATGATGGTGAAAACAACACTCGCCAACTGAAAACCTAAAACGGTTCCGAACGCGTTTATTCGTCAGCAACGTTTGCTACAACAATCCAATTTTCAAGCCTGCAACTCAATCTACCGACGACCTTGAGATTCGAGACTGACATACAAAAGAGGAACAGGGATGATTCTGTTTTTCAGTACCTACGGTTATACCTACGTACGGAATCCTAAACAACAAAAAGCAAAATGTTATCAGTTTCTAGTTAGAATAGAGCGAGCCTATTACGGTCTATACGTCATATACACGCCGCGCGCTCTGTCGCTCCTTAAAAGGTACCATCGGTGTCGACCGGTCGGACTGTAACTTGTGTCGTCTTAGCCAGTGTAGAATGAAAACATAAGAAAACGATCTCATTGGGCTTTTTATTTTAATCTTTCTAGCGATCTAATCTTTCGCAGGCAACACAGCACAGCCTCGTGCCCCCTTCACCGTTTTACCACAGATATTCGAGAAGTCGTGGCTGAAATCCAACCATCTCGGACGAAACGATTTGGACCAACGTTTCTGAATCGAACCGCTAAGGTGTGGAATGCACTTCCAGCATCTGTTTTTCCAGCCACGTATAACCTCAGTACCTTCAAGGCAAGAGTGGACAGGCATTTTCGAGACAAACGCGCTCCAACCTAGACCTCATCAGTGCGTTCTGGTGCTGATTGTCGTCAAGCGCAATCCTATCTCAAAATATAAAAAAGTCAAATCTGCAGACATTTATGGATACTTTTATCCCAGTTAAAAAAAACATATATTAAGCACGCTCTGTGCAAAATTTTATCAAAATCGGATTTGCTGTCAAACGTACTTAAGTGACAAAGTAATTTAGTTGTAATCCCGCGGTATCCCAGTTATTTCACGGTTGAAAATTACCCCATGTCCTTCTCCATCCAGGATACCGTCTCAGTGCCAAATTCAGTTTTCACACGGGCTTGTTTTAATTTACATCCTAAGTGGGTAAATAAGGGAATCATTTTTTTTTATGGAAAACCGTTAATTTTAAAGATAAATCTATAAAAATTAGAAAATGGCAATTCACAGTTTCGGTTTATTAACTTTTGTAACTTGTACTTTTAAAATTAAAATTTCTACACTATTAAAATTTCTACTTTAAAATTATTAAATTCTTGGGGAAGAAATAGCGAATACGGCCGATGCGCCGCGGTGGTTTAGAGTATATTGTGTAGACCAGCAAATAAAATAAAATATAAGGGACAAATAATGTTCCCATCAAATATTTGTACGCTGACGATGACGCCGGGGGAGCGCTATTGTATTTCTATATAAAGCGGATGATACCACCTTAATGTTCACCGTACTTCATGGACTTCATCAAGAGTACCCAATATTTGAACCACTCAACCAACGAGGCAGTAAAGAGGTAACGAGTAAAGCAGTAATAACGCGTAACTGCACACTTTCTAATTCAAATCCTTGAAGCGCGTCGAGCGCTTTGTAACAAAAGTGGAAAGCCCGAGCATTGCCTGACTGCGGCAACCTCGATCGAATGATGTAATATTTCATATTGAAATACATTTCCACAAGTTTTTCAAAAAGCATATGTGCACCAAATCACTTTTGTAAATGCTCATTAGGGGTTAAGTTAACGAAGGAAGGCATGTCATAAACAGCAATTAATTGTTTGCAATATTCAGAGTGCATATTTCTATTACCGGTATAACATAACAATGCAATTTTTTTTTTTTTTTCAAATTAAAGAGGGTTCAATAACCAGCGTATTCTTGGTGTTGGTTCGATCTTAATGATGCCAATACTTTGTTGTTTATACATGTTTAAATTGCTCGCACGTCATGCTGGTATCCTACCAATCACTAGTCTGAAAATTCTGAAATAATAAAGTCCCAAAGTGTCCACCGGACTTCATACTCGGACCTAAGCGTTCGTCAACATATAAAAGCATTCCCAATCTGAACTTAAAAACGGTCTCGTAGAATACTTAAGCTGTGGCCAATTCTTTGCCAAACGGAAGCAATTATTAAGTAATAATCATAAATCAAAATAATTATTAAGTAATAATAATAAGCGGTGATAGCCTAGTGGTTAGAGCGTCAGCCTCCTAATCAGAGGTCGGCGGTTCGAATCCAGGCACGCACCTTTAACTTTTCGGAGTTATGTGCGTTTTTAAAAATTTGATGATCATGATGATGATGATGAATCATAAATCACGCGTTAATAGGGCCATTTTAAAAATAATACCCAAGTAAGTAACAGTAGATACGTATTATTCATTAATTAGTTAGTCGCGCCACAATGAATAACCCAACCGTACCGGCCCTTCGTCGTCATGCCGGATCCCTTGCCGCCCACCGAATAAGAGTAATTAAACTATTGTGTTAGATTGTCTGTATTTAGCGTTTCAGGGTCTGTTATGGGAGGGGACGATTATTATGCATAATTAAGGTTTTCCGCTTCATTGTCCGCCTACAGCTCCTGATAAGTACCTAATTCCAATAAAAATATCAACAACTATTTTACGACACACCGAGTCGCATCACCCGCCCTGCTACGTTTTCTTTGCAATTTATTCTGCTACTACTCTAATAGTAAACAAATAGCCTTTAAATAAAATAAAAAAAATGAAAAATGATCACAGGAATATCTGCGACATCTCCTGCAGTTCTGTGGCCTCCTTTAAAAAGCAAGTAAGACTATCTATTACTGCATTAAAGATATAAATTAATTTTTTTAGATGTAACGTTAATTTTAAGGTTGCATGCTGTGGTCATTTCCAGAAAGTCACTATCTCGTGTTTGTTCTTCTGAAATGTTTTTTGTTGTTTTTATATAGATAGTGACTAGTTTAATGATCCAATAAAAACAAAAATGAAAATAAATAAATAAATAAATCTCGCTACCTACAAATGCAAATAGAAAAATCCGACTCCATAGATTAATGCGTTCAGCCAAACAAAACCTCTTCAGCTTTGTTACTAGTTAATAAAGATAGATGCATATAATGACACAGTGCAGTGTTTATGTGCTTCCGCCAAGAAGGCTTTAGAACAAAAGATTAGCGAAAAGCAGATATAAAAAGGTAAAGTTCTTCAAGCACTATCAAACTGTGGCACTTAGATTATCGTATCAAATATATTTATAACTAGCTGACGCCCGCGAATTCGTCTGCGTTGAGTTAGTGTGTTTGTTTGTCTTTCAATCACGAACCAATAGATTACTAACACTTGTATTACTTGAAAATATTACTAAACTAAAACAATTGTGAGAAGTGGGAGGCGCCCGAGACGTGATGGCACAGGCGGTGGCATGCGCGTGAGCTGCCGCGGTACTGGGTAGTACTTGGACATTGCAACATTAGTTTATTTTTCTAAAATAAAGGTGGCCTAAGTAACTCCTTATTACATCAGCTACCTGCCAATAAAAGTCCCGTAAAAATCGGTCCAGCTATTTCAAAGATTAGACAGAAAAAATGTTATTTTTTGTATTTTAAGGTGTATGTACCGTATAAATATTCATGTGAATGTAGTAAAAAACGGTTATTTCAATATTACAAACAGACACTACAATTTTATTTATCTGTATAGGTGATAGGACACTCTTACATCTATATATAAGCTAAGTCTGAGTACCAATAGTTTTATTTTAAGTTATACAACCGTCCACCGTCACCATTTTGGAGTATTATATGGATTTTAGTTTTTAGACGTATTTTCTTTAATGGTATCACCACCTAATCTAATGCTGTGTTACTATAATTGGCGCTGAAACATTAATGTTTTGTACAAGATTGTAGTATGTAAGTGTATCATTATTATATCGGCGTTTGAAAGGCTAATTCATATAAACGACATTTTGAAAAACTTGCAGGAAGACAGATCAAAGTTTCCATAATAAATACAGTTTTTGATAAACTTTTATGTGTTTAATACAGTATATCCTTAATTAAAGTGAGAAATTTTTTAACTTATTACTGTTGAAAATGGTGTATTATTTTAGAAAATTTATGTTGGTTAGCCCAAAATGTATCAAATTTAGTTATTTTTTGGGAAAAGCAAAATTATTTAAACAGCCTACAGTAAATTAAATATCTGAAAGTAAACGAAAATAAATATCTGAAAGTGATAACAAAAAGAAAATTTACCTGGCTAAGTTTGTTGTGGGCTTCTTAGACCGGGACGCGTTTGGAACCCTCATAGCTTTAGTTTTAAGTTTACGAATGTAGTTATCACCATGAAATCACTACAAACAACGCGTCAAAAGCGCCTTTTACGTATGTACATACATACATATATATATATATATATATATATATATATATATATATATATATATATATATATATATATGTGTATATGTGTGTGTAGTATAAGTACATTATATATAGTATAAGAATAAGACTCAACACATACAACAATCTGCCACCACTATTAATAAAAATCTACCAAGTACCATAGAAATTACTAGATATACGGAGAATATACATACAGACAAACATACTGAAATATCAGTATTCGTATAAATAGAGTAATTACGGTGCTATACGTAGCAAACGTATAGAAACATGCAACGTCATAGAGCGTTATGTAGTAGTTCGAATTTTTGTATAGAAAGCCAGCATACGGCACGGATTTCGAATATTTTGTTACGCAAAACACGCTTTCTTCCGACGATTGATTAAGAAAAATTTCGTATTTGGTGAGTAGGTACAATTACATAATCATATCGGCGAAAATCTTTATTTTAACGATAGCAAGAATGCATAATTAAACGAATAGTTTAGCGTCTCCTTTAAATTAACTCTTATTTGGAACCCTAAGCTAGATAAATAGATTAAAGTATAAATATAAGTTACAGTTTCTTTTTTGTTGCAGTCAATGGCGTTGAAAGATGAATTCAGGTGACACAAAGCATGGCATCACAGACCGTCCATCTTTGCATAAAGAAATTCATGCTCTTTTTCGAGTTAAAAATCACAGCATGAATAGTAATAATGATACATGCTAATAATGATACATGCCACTTTGGTATCAAGTTCTTCACCAGAATAACAAGCCGAGAGCATAATATGTTGTACCTGTGATCTGAAATTCGTTACTCGCCCGAAGTCACACATGACACTCCATCGAACTAGAGAACGCAATCTAACTGAAGTGCTCTGTCAGCGCACTTGCCCGTCCGCTCGCACAGAGTAAGCCCACCTTAACGCCACATAACTGCAGAATTCATTTACAGTATAACATATGTTACAAAACAAAAAAAGTGCTCATAAATAATAATTCGCATTGTTAATACATCAAAAGAAACGGAAAAAAACGGCAATTTACGCTTCAATTCAAATTGAATTACGCTCAACTGGAATAGAGGCAGTTATATTGAGGAGTTGCATCATAATTACACGTACTAAGTACCAGCGACCGCATAAAAGCGGATTGGACACAATCGAATTCACATTCGCATCGTAATAGTTAGGTAACAGTGTGAAAAAAATGTCCGAATCACCTGGAAACCCAAATAGTTGCACGTCAAAAGGTACTCCAAATTTACGTATTTTCACCGCGTATATTTAAACCTCGTTCGGCAATCACAGCAATATTTTGCTACTGAAGACTATGGCTTATGGATACGGTATTATATTGTATGCGATGTTTTAATAATACTTTTCTTACATAAGCATGTAGGGGGTACGAGAGTTCATTACTGACATCGCAGGTAAATTATCACGCACCTTGATACGGCAGTAAAGATGTTTTGGTGCATTATTTCCGACCCATTGTCGGCTGACTGTAGGGAAGTGGTCTCCTCTCATAATTAATAATTGGGTAATTGGCGTTAGTCTATCACGCTGTCAAACTGCAGATTGGTAGACCTCACTTGCCTTCCTTGATGAAGCAAGTGACATTTGATTGCCGAAATTTAACGCACATAACTCTCCGAAAAGTAAGAGGTGCATGGCAGGGAACGGACTCGGTCCTCCCGAAAGGGAGACCAAGTCTTGACCATGAGGGTATTACCACGTACCAGGGTACATATGACAGTTTAATTATGATATATGTCCCTGATCAGTGTCTCAGCCGGTAGGATGCTCGCGGCTACTATTTCCAGCCGATGTCTCCAGACAGAACTTGTTTTATATTTACACCTGTTGGTATAATATGAAACAAGTATTGAATGTCCGTTACACTGTGCGCAGGATGGCATGTCGCGGTCCAGTGGAGCCGAACGGTGCTTGACAGCCCATCGCTTCCTCCTCACTCCGTACACAATACACGGCAAAGTTTACACACAATCGCCAGAGCTTCGCAAACATAGCACATCAATCACTTTGCTCATCGCCAATTAGATAACCGTGTAAATACGGGAAGCTTAGAAAGTACGCATAAATACATTGGTAATTAGCACAGATGCATAATGATATGTACGAATTAACACAGCAGCACAACAACGAGTTAGGCCATACATAGAATGAAATGTAAAAATAAATCACCTCACAATGAGATCGCTGTCTCTGTAGAAAGTTGTTCAATTACCTGAAAGGCACTGATGCGTTTGGGTGGCGGCACTTGTGGAGATCTGTCTACTAGATTCTCCATGGAATGGCGTGTTAGGAAGCTCTGCTTCTCGAACGATGCGTTGGCTTTGTACGATGTGCGGTTGAATTTAGTCGCGGGCGCAACAATCCGATTGCCGTTCTCATCGTCATCTTCCCACTCGGTGACCACTTCTGTGCGTACGTCCTCTAGGGAGCGAGAGCGGCTGCAGGGGCAGGCGGGCGACGTAGTGTTGGGATGGCGGATCTGCCTCGGCCTCTCTCTGTTGATATAGAGGTCCGCGTGGTTGCTGGGGGTGGGCGCACCCGCCGACCTATAACTCGGCGACAGGAAGTAGTAATCCCTAGACTTGTTGCTGTACGCACTCATCGGCGAGAAATCCGAGTAATTTGAGCCTTTCGAAGAGGCAGTCTTGAAGTTCCGCGGATCTATCGGATCGGGTGGTCGAAAGTAAAAGTTGGGCTGCGCTTGGCGGGAAAGCGGCGGCCATGGCCTGAACGGCGCGTCGACGTAATGTGCCGGTTTGGACTTCATGGTGCGCGTTGGGGCATCCGCGCAGTCGGTTCCGTGCGGATGTTGGCGAGGGTGCCGCGGTACTGGTGTCGCGGATGGCGGGCGACCGGCGCGTACCCACCACCAGCGATTAGCGCAACACGCCGTGCGTTAGACCGAGATAGGAACATAGAGAAAGGCGCACCAGCGTTCTGCTCGATCCGTTGCGAATACAAGTGAAAGGGGTAGCCCGCGCGGTCATCACGCTTACGCGCTGCGAGGCTGCGCGCGAGCACATATCTCTTATTAATGTTCATCGTAAACTTGAATATTTATCGGCGATTAACATTGTCAACTAATTTCATCACTTCTGCAATATTAATTTATACTTTATGCGGTCTATAACTTTCTACGAGTTACGTTAGAATGATGTGTAATATTATCAGTTTTATTATTAAACTTTTTGCTGAATGAATGACTTATAATCGCAGCTAGAAAAGTTATGTATTCGTAGACGTTAGTTTTTTAAACATTGATATTTTTCAATATACAGATTATACTCCATTGTTTTAAAACCAGTTAGGGGCATAAATTCAACGGATTTCCTATAAACTCTAAGCTAACAAAAATTATATTTAGACCCTCGATTATATAAAGATAATTGGCAGATTCTATCCATACAATATGTAGAAGTTAGGAAGTTTTTTATAACACTACACGAAAGGAGTCGCTGGTCACGACGAGTACTGAGTATAATTTATTTATGATCGGTTGAAGTTGGATCGGTTCCGGAACGCTATCCATGTGGAAGGGGCCTTTGGTTAGCGCTCAGGAACACACCACCTTGTTCCATAGCTACAGCACCTTAATTAAACGATTAATCCGCACCACGAACGACGCATCGTATGGGCACAAATATTTCGGCGAACCAATAGCAATTTGCATACAAAGTGAACCGTTGCAATCTCCACGCAAACTGATTGCAAAAGACCATAGTGCAAGACCATTTGCAAGTTTCGACTTATTAACTACCGTAAAACTATTAAATTAATAATAATTTTCGTAACGCTGCACATACTAGTTGCGTGCGGCCAATCGATCGATATAATATCGCACGTGCATTCGAATGATAGGTTTTCGAAAGAACAGCCCGTAACCACTTGCAATTCGTCACGTGAACGTGAAAACTTTCGCTGCTCACTTACGCACTTCGGTGTTAAATTTTAATAAGCCGTATAAGGTTTAACATAACTACCATAACAGGTTTGGCCGCTCAGCATAGCCTGTGATCTTAGACTGCATTATCACTGCTCTGGTTACCGCCGATAAGATTGCAGTCGCAAATTTGTGGTTTGATAACTAAGTTATTCTTCTTAGACCAGGGCGTGTTTCCCTCATAGCTTTAGTTTTAAGTTTACGAATGTAGCTATCACAGTCAACTCACTACTGTGTAAATTGCTAACGCTTCAAAACTGCATTTTAAAGGATTATTTGAAAAAAGTTTTAATTGAATGATTGATAATAGAAATGACCTCCCCATAGGCCTAGACTTATATAAAGAGGAGGATGGGATTAAGTGCGAGATCGATATAGCACGCCTTACCTATGAACTTAAGATGCATTTAAAATGATGCAAACTTGTGAGTTCGAGATAAATCTGTCGAAATTAACAGAAACGATCTCAGCCAAAGAGCTAAAACCCTCCAAGCTATGGGCTTACCACATGGCATAAGAGTTAATAACTGTCTTTTGGAATATTAAATATTTGTTTGCGCCTGGACCCCTCGCAAGCATTCCCACCCTACCGAACTTTCATCGCAATCTAAAAGGTTTCGGAAGTCATAGATGGCAAGAATACAAATACTTTTTTTCGACGGTGCAACCGTGCCTATGAGAACAATAAAAACGAATGAGTATTTCCAAACCAGTATCAATTAAAACGCGAAGGGCCATGGCACCCACGAAATACATTTAATATGGTTAAAGTTTATACGTGCAGAAAAGTGAAAATTATAAAATAATATATTATATGGGTACAATTAAGATCACAAGTCCAAAAGTAATATTAAGTTTGTTAACTTGGCATTAAGTTTTATATCTACTATTTTGACAGATAGATTAACAAAAATAGTGATATTGGTCAATAAATCATGTCTCCCCTTTTGGCTTGCTATTTGTCAAATCAATGTTCAAATTAATTGGCAATTGTACAGGGTGATGAAATTTTTTGGGACAGAATGTTGTAATACTAATCACAACATATGGGGGAAAACTATATTGACAAGTTTTAAGGTACCTAAGCGCATCGATACAAATATGTGACATACATACAGTGACCTGTAATAATTTTTTATTTATTTTATGATGAACAATTTGATACAGAACGTCTTGACTCGTATGCTCAAAGATGACGATATATTATATTGTAAGATAGAATAAAATGGTCCAACTTTATATCCTGTTTGTTCTCATAAACAACAAAGATCATGAATTATTGAATAATGGCAGTAATGCCCGCTTTATCTTAAGTATATCATATTATCTGACACACAAGCTGTGATAGCCTAGTGGTTAGGACGTCCGCCGCCTAATCAGAGGTCGGGGTTCGAACCCGGGCACGCATCTTTAACTTTTCCGAGTTATGTGCGTTTTTAAACAATAAAAATATAACTTGCTTCAACGGTGAAGGAAAACATCGTGAGGAAACCTACACACCTGAGATTTCTCCATAATGTTCTCAAAAGCGTGTGAAGTCTGCCAATCCGTACATGGCCAGCGTGGTGAACTACGGCCAAGCCTTTCTCCTATTGAGAGGAGACCTGTGCTAGTGAGTCGGCAATGGGTTGATCTTAATGATGATGTTGATTATCTGACTTTATCAAATAAGTGATGCATCCTGTATATTGCATACATATAAATAAAAATAAATTATGGTTGCGCCTACGCATGACTTGAGATAATACCTAGTGGAAAACTCAAACATTTAATTAGCCGCCAGTAAATACGATGTTAGATCCCAAGGCCCCCCCATATATAGATCATGACATAAACAAGTTTATGACATTAGTAACTCATCGTGAACTTTAAGGTAAATTTCCGTGGGTCACAATTTGTACGACAGCCGCTTGCGACTGTTTTTCCGCAACTGACATATCAATATTAAACGGTTAGAAAAGAACAACACCGTGGTATTCTGATGACGAATACAATAATGCATTTTTTTAATTTTTGAGGAAGAGACCGTACAGTTGATTCGATTTGAATTGGTAATAGCTGTTATTAATATTTTAATTTATTTTTTAAATACCTCCAAAAACACCATGCCTAATTTTTCTGGCGATTTAATTCCGTTGTTATATAATATACTATAAATTATTAATAATATAAATTAATCTAATATTGCAGTCCAATATTCGACAGTTTTAAACGTGTTGTGTTTTGTTAATTTTGGAAGAAAGAACTACTTCAATGGAAAAATTAAATTCGTTTGTAGGCTATGAAATCATTTCGAATATCCTTTGAACTATCGAAGTACTCGTGCACGTAAAATTAAAATCAAGTTTCAGTTCGGTATTAAGCCAGAATCCATTGGATTGAATAGTGATTAACCTTTTCCTATCATTTTCATCCTCTGTCGATAACGCTGACCCTACTCACGTCATAATTTTATTTTGTATTAGAATAATTACTAACTTCTAACATTAGCAGTAACCCACGGAAATTTACCTTAAGCTCATCCTACGCAGGAAAAATGATTTCATAATTGAAATGTACTTATCTTATAACCTTCTTCGAGACTGCAGGACCACTATTTGCATCTACATAGTATATGTCACTGCTAAATAAATAAATATATATATATTTATACAAATCAGTGCAGTTTGTATACAAATCTGTCAGAAGTAGAATTAAAGATAAATCTATAAAAAGTTATGGTTTTAAAGTAGTTATTCAAACAGCCCGCCAATTCGGATTGGAGCAGCTTGGAACGCTCAATTTCTTTACACACTACAAGATAGCCCTTTATGGCTATCTCACCTGGTGGTAAGTGATGATGCAGTCTAGTCGGTAGGGCGGTAACACGCCACGGCCGAAGTCTCCCACAAGAACAGACTAGAGCCTGGAATCGAACCCAGGACCTCCAACTTTATAATGCGACAGCGCACGCATTGCGCCACGTAGGTCGTCACCTCCTTGATATGAGAGTGAGCTAACCTAGCAATGAAAAATTTATAGTGGCGATGCTATTAAAAACTACAGGAATATTTAAATGGCGAAAGAAGCCGCTAAAATTTCGTTTCATCGGCTTATTACATAGCAAGTACATAATGTACTCGTAATGTGTAATTTTCTATTTAAATTAATCTCTACATCTTGGAGAATCGGCTACTCAATGTATTTGTTAATCGGGCTTTGTGTGAATCGGGTTAATCTAAATGGATGATACGCATATTACTAAGTACAGGGCAGTCATAGATTATATGCTAACGCGTTTCGGTTGACTGAGAATTGAGATTATACGTTTACATAGTGTTGAGTGTGATTTTGAATCGATTAGGAAGTTTCAAAGACTGAGCTGACTGACTGAGCAAACAGACAGACCGATAATAAATTCCCTGTCTACCTATGCTATCGTTCAAAAAATCATAAATGAGGTAATCATCATCTTTATCATCATCATCATCATCTACATACAACCTATTAATGACAGAGAACTCGCTGGCATATATGTAGAACTCATATATATAGAACTCATACTCTTCTTAATAGAACCATCAAGCTTTAAAGGTTCTTATTACATATAACAGTTGATAACCGGGACGTCAACATAGGGAAAATTTGCGATTTAAAAAAAGTCATAATTTTAAGACCAATCCGGGAATCAAAACCTGGACCTCGCGATCTATAGTCGAACTTGCTACTTGCACTTAACCAACGATAGACGCTTTAGAAGGAAAAGCAAATCCCCAGAAACTGACTATATATTGTTATCATTTTCCATATCAATAATATTTGATAGTAATTTTAAAAAAATACTATATGTACGTAATTTAATCTAATTAATTCTAGCATTGATTTTTAAAAAATCGGTTTTATTTCTTTGTCTGTTTCATTCCAGCATTTTGGTGACTGGTTTGAAAGAAGAAAAGAAAAAAAGAAAATCCACTTGGCGGGAAATGGAATGATGGCGCGGAGTATTTTTTTTTTTTTAATTACAATCAAATATTATTGATATATGGAAATCATGACAATATCGAAACTTGGCATGCTTTCAAATCCATCCTATTGTTTGAAAACTAATTTAAAACCGACATTAATAAACAAGTTTTTTTTTTTCTAATTTCAAAATAATCTTTATTCAAATAGTCCTTAAAAAGGCACTTTTGTCGCGTCAATAATTTACATAGTAGTTATATCATGCTGATAACTATATTCGTAAACTTAAAACTAAAGCTATGAGGGTTCCAAACGCGCCCCGGTCTAAGAAGAAGCCCACAACAAACTTAGCCGGGTTTTTTTTTTTCGGTATCACCATCTCACATAATGAAATAATAAATTATAGTACCTATGGAGCTAGAGCAATTCACACCTATTCGCTTTTTTATCGTTTATATAATCCTTAATATCGTAATATGATTTTTCTACAAGCTTTCGTTTTATAAAAACTTTGAACTTATTGATAGACATCTCCAAGATATCAATAGGTAATTTATTATAAAATAAAATACAATTTCCTTTGAATGAGTTATTCAAAGGCATACTAAGAAAGAAATTCTTACATTGCAGCAATATTGCATATTTACGTAGTTATACCAACAACTACACACAGATAACGGTTCGGTAAGCAGCGAACATAATGTCAAAAGAAGCCACTAACATTTCCGCGTCGGCTATTTACTTGACAAAGTACGCAAGCGAATGTGCCATCTAAAGTAAGAGACCACCGAACAAAAAAAAGCATTACAAAAAAAAAGTTTCTACACGAGTAGGTTAGTCTTTCAAAAATTATTAGGGAGCAAGCAACGTTACAATTGTATTGAAGATTATCCCATGTTCACGCTCCCTTTCCCAACCATAGGCTATAGTTGTACTCATCGATGTGAAATTAAGTTTTCGACGAATCAAATATTTTTTTTATCCCGAGAAGGAATTTCTCGCAACAAAAAGTAACCCATATATTAATACAGGTCTAATCTAATCTATTTATATCTATGCAAAGCTTTAGCCAAATTTGTTCAGAAGTTCCAGCTTGAAGCAATAATAAACATACAAACATACATATACACTTTCTATAGGTAAATGCCATGCGTTAAGAAATTAACTTCGTTTAATATTTCTGGAGCATATTTAGGGAGACTACCGGGTTATTATATTTTGGGAATTAAAACAGCAACTATATTTGTGTTCGGATTGACAAACACAATAAAGTTTGTCTTATTTAAAAGCTTTAGAACATTTCCTAACAAGCAGGAAGCGTCGACCAAGTGAACCAGTGAATTGTAATATAGTTTTAATTGGGCTGATTGTTTAAATCAACAGTTTGATTTTTGACGTATTTTTTATGTTTTCACAATCTCTGGAATAAGCCTCAATGTGTTTGATATAAAAATATATTGTTTGTAACGTATGCGGTTTTCAAGTGTTACATAATATTATGAATCTAAGTACTCTAAGGTAATGTTTCTGGACCTATCATATTGGATTATATTTGTGTTCATCGATACATTTTGGAATATATATATATATTTTTTTGTGTTGCTATGACTTTGTAATTGTGTGTCAGTGATGGAACAACCCCATTGGATTTCTAAGGGCGTATAGAGTATACAGTTCCAGTTAATGTTTAATTTGCGATGTCGCTGTCCGACCACGCTATAAGCTAGGAATGTAAATTTAACGTTAATACATATATTTTCTTTCTTAAATGTGTTGGAGCTAATCTTTAATATTTTTTTCGCATTTTATAAGCCGAATCTTTCGTTTGTTGTAGTCCAGGTTACGCTATTTGACACGTCTAACGGATATCCTATATGTATTATAAATGTGAAAGTGTGGATGTTTGTTATATTATGGCACGTTAAATAACACAAATATAACATAAGTAATCATATATAAATATGATTACTTTTTACAAAATCTAGTTGATTCTTTCCCGATGATGATGAAAAGAAAATTATGTCAGGAATTCAATGATAAGTCTCAGTTTGCAACGCAATACTGTTATAGGACTGTATTAGTTGCATCATATTTGTGAGACTGTCTCTCCGTTATCATAACTACATCCACACCATTCTATATTGTAACGCTATTTAGCATCGGAATGTTCTTTCAATTTTGAGACTAGCCTTTTCAAAATGATTTCCTTTCATTTAACAAAAACCGTCCTAGTACAACCTAGTACGAATCTGATTCACGAACTGACTGTTTTGCAACGTGAAAGAAAACTTTTAATTATTCTTCTAAAGAATAGAAAAACCATACTATCATTTATTTTACACAGCTTAGAAACCACGACGCAAGTATCACATTGTTTAATTTTTTTGTCACACACATATATATATATATATGTGACAGACCGACCGACATCGTCTTAGTTTTAGGGTCCCCCTATGTTAAGCTTAATTTTGATGACCTCCGTGGCGCAGCGCGTGCGCTGTTGCATTTTACAGTTGGAGGTCCTGGGTTCGATTCCCGGCTCGCGTCTGGTCTGGTGGGAGGCTTCGGCCGTGGCTAGTTACCACCCTACCGACAAAGACGTGTCGCCAAGCGATTTAGCGTTCCGGCACGATGTTGTGTAGAAACCAATTAGGAGTATGAGTTTACCATACCCCTAACAGGTTAGCTCGCTACCATCTTAGATTGCATCATCACTTACCATCAGGTGAGATGCAGTCAAGGGCTAACTTGTGGTAAATAATAAAAAATAAAAAAAATAATGATAAACCTACTCAATAGAGTTCTATTTAAAAATCAGCATGGGCGCTAAACAAACATGTTTAACATATAGTCACTAATAACAGTGTTACCAGCCGGTACATTTGTGTACATGTGCAAATATTTACGGCATTCTTCACGTTATGGGGTTTTTCGAGAGGTGAATCATTATAGTGAACTCATATACTCTTTTTTGTTACATATCAGTCATATGGTGACGTAGTGCCGAAGGTTCTATTTTATATCTATATAACACGGGCAAGCAAAGATCGAGGTGCTTTGCCGACTGAATCCATCCCCCTAACACAGAATACAGAACTATTGACTAAAATGGTGTCTGTTCAAAATTTGCACAAAACGCTAGGTTCATCGAGATCGTAGTGCAAATGCTTCCACAAACGCGGCGACTTATTTAACGACTTGCTAATCCACACGGTTTCATGCGCGTCAATTAAAAGTACTAACCTAATGTTATTTAACATAATATAAGCCGCGTACATTACACATACATATACACGCAATTCTAAGTGCAAATTTCGCACAATTGCGAGACTAGCATCTGATAGAAGCCGGTGGAAACAAATAATCCACACGAAGTTGCAAGGACACCAAGACCAAGATCTCTAGTGATGAAGGAACGACTGGAGAGAGAGATACAAGCAAACTGCCTTCCAGTACTCTTATTTTTAATAAAGCACGGAAGAAATTTAATAAGATACATCCATCCAGTAACCCACTTAGACCAGCGTTATCGATATCGCAAGTATGGCCTAGTTGTATAGTTATACCCCAACAAGGTCACTTGGCATGGTGACTTGCAATATTTTACCAAAACACATCTACTTACAAGTATGTTTAGGTCAATTCACGCAAGTTTTTTTCCCGTTATCGTACATGAACACTGATCAAACGGAAAACCTTCTAGTTTAGACTCTTGCGATGGGTTCGATGGTGAGACGATAATAAAAGTGTATAACGACGAAGTCAAAAAGTCATTTAGGATTGTGTAAAAGTTATCAATACTTAATTGAAAGTCAGCACCATAACGTTCCAATTTATTTTAAACTAACTTTAACGGTCGATAATTTTGTCAAATTATCCACAAATAAATGTTGCAACGGACGATATCTGCGTTTTAGTAGTATCTAGTACAGTAGTATAAAGTACTTTTTTAAGACTGTAATTTCATTCTAAATTCGTGTATTAATCACGAGTCATTGCCGGCTCACTACAGAGCACGGGTCTCCTCTCAGTATGAGAAAGGTTTGCAGACTACACAAGCCCTTGAGAAAATTATGGAGAACTCTCAGGCACGCAGGTTTCCTCACAATGTTTTCCTTTACAGTTGAAGAAGCAAGTAATATTTTAAAATAAAAACGCACAACCGTTAAAGCAAGTGATATTAAAATTGCATACCATCACATAACTCCGAAAAGTTAGAGGTGCGTGCCCGGGATCGAACCCCCGACCTCTGGTTTGGAGGCGGGCGTCCTAACCACTAGGCTATCGCTGCTTAAGTTATTACTATCACAGCTTACGTGTATTGAAGACAATACACGTAATGAACAGATTATTTTCGAGATAAAAATGTTGGATGTCAGTATTATATCTAAGACGGTATATAGATAGTAAGAAGTTATCATTAATGCTTACATCTTAATTATAACAACAAAGGTAGATTCCGAACGAGAAATAGAGTGAACGATATAAAAATGTTAAGACGCATAAAGTGTTTAAATGAACTTACTCCATACCTGTTTATGAAACCGATTTATATAAGTATGACTAATCTATTTACCTCGTTTGTCACAAACTATTATCTCATGGTTCACGATCCATAATACGCGTGACGCTTAACCTCGGTTACGAAAAGACTTTATAATAAATTTAAAAAAAAAATACTCTAGCTCAGTTTGCATAACGAAAACTTTCGCTGGAAGAAATAAATTATAACTAATAACCGAAAGAGATGTGGTAGACGCAGTTATGGTAATTTTTCAAATTTAATTTGAATAAATGAATACCTTTGCGGCATGGATCCATATGAAACGAGTCGAAACGAACCATGCCGTGTTAATTTTTGAAATATTTAAAGCCCGTCACTAAAAATCAATCTAATCTAAAAAAATAAAAATAAGTCGCCTGTAGTCTTTCTGTAAAGTTCTTTGTCATACTACCTACTACTACACTTGGCTACAACTATTGATCGGATTATTTATTACTAGCTTTTACCTGCGGCTCCGCTCGCATTTAAGATTAAATTATTATCTCTGATACTTATCAGAGATCAAAACAATAGTAATGAATCACAAATCCATATTTTTAGCTTACGTAAAAAAAATCTTATAAAAAAACAAATATCCTATGTTACTTCTAATACCTCCAAGAACATGTGTAAAAAGTTTCATTACAATCGGTTGAGTAGTTTTTGCGTGAAATTACATACATCCCTACATTAATTATGACTAACTTCGAGCGTAAAGCGTACTTAGCTTTAACTTACGACTTAAGAACCCAGTTATAACGAGACAATATTATTCGCCCGACAAATCTGTCTCGTTCTAACACTAAGTTTGTCCAATTTCTTTAATTGCTTATATTTTTATTTGGCCACATTTAATTATCTCATCTGGTGACAGAAAGACAGGCTCATTTTATGCGTAAAGCATCCTGGTCGTGTGTTGCGGAAATGCAACAAGCTTTCTTGACACCATTCCACGCGGACATGACTTGTAAAGTAATTAATTTAAGTAATATTTTAAGTCAGGTAGTTTCATTGTTTTAACATTTAGAAACTAACAAGTAACAAGAAACAGAAGTAAAGAAATTTACGCTGGGCGGAATTTTTTACGAACCACCAAGGGTTGAAATTTGGAATGTGTGACGTCATCTAACATATTAAATATGATCCAGGGATCGGAATTAGTCTATAATTTTACCTTTATTTCTTTAACTATGTCAAAAATTACATCCCGTCGGCGCAGTAAGCCTTAAAAGGGGTACAAAGTTCTCTCTTCACGTTCAACTATATACATACAAAATCAACTCAAGTATCTGTGAATACTCAATCTCCAATATCAGATAAAAAATATTTTTTTACCAAAAACACCATTTGTACAGTATTACATTTTTTTCCGATAGTACCCACACTAGGTAACCCTGTCTCGGTTGATTAAATTATATCTATTGAGTTTTGTAATGTTATAAACGAAATAATTAAAAAAAATTATAAACTATATCATAAAACCTAATTAATTAATTGATATATTTATAAACAAAGTGTAATTAATATATTAATATTAATATACGCGTGAACTCATTTATAAATATAAATGTAAATTACAAGTAAGATAAATATTTGTTTCCTTACGGACTGATTAAACACGCTTATCAGAGCATAATTCTTTGAAGTTTCCGTTGATTACTCATTTATTACAATTATATTATTATCGGTATCATTAAATTTAATAATTTGTATCATTGTTGACTCGCATGTCTAAATCGACATAAACGCAATGGGATCTCATAACTGAATAACCGAATAAGTATACAATAACGTCTAAGAGTGTACTAATACGTTTTAAGAGTGGAACAACTAATCAAATTAAAATATAGGGCTGCATGAGCCCTAGTGCTCTTTGATACCGAAAATTCAAACCTGGTGGAAAATTGGTAGGAGGCTTCAGCCGTGGCTAGTTACCACCCTACCGACAAAGACGTGTCGCCAAAAGATTTAGCGTTCCGGCACGATGTCGCATACAGACCAATTAGGAGTGTGGGTTTACCATGCCTCTAACAGGTTAGGTCGCTACCATCTTAGACAGCATCATCATTTACCAGCAGATGAGATTGCCGTCAAGGACTAACTTGTAGTGGAGAATATCACCTGCTAAAATAACCATATCACCATTTATTACACCAACAAATGATACTGAGGAATGAGGAACTTTAAATCTACTTTAGTAGGTCACCTATCCATTTAACTGCACGGAACAACGATCCTTAACTCACACGCAATAAAATAACACTGTATCAACCAGACCACGAAGATTTTCTCATTATGCTATACTTGTATGTAAACTTTCTTTTCGTAATTAAAAATAAAACAATAATACGCATTTGTACTAATGACGTTTTAAACTTTATCATTACAAAACAACAATAAACACAAAAAGCTGTGACAAAGCTGTGATAGCCTAGTAGTTAGAACGTCCACCTCCTAACCAGAGGTCGGCAGTTCGATCACCTGCCACACAGCTCTCACTTTTCGGAGTTTATATGCGTTTTAAATTAAAATATCATTTGCTTCAACGGTGAAGGAAAACATCGTGAGGAAACCTGCATGCCTGAGGGTTTTCTATAACGTTCTCAAAACCGTGTGAAATCCGCACATGGCCAGCGTGGTGGACTATGGCCAAAGCCTTCTCATATTGAGAGGAGACCCGTGCTCTGTAGTGAGCCGGTAATGGGTTGATAATGATGATGATATTTTCTCTGGAAAGATATTTGTCTTGACACGAATTTTGTGCCAGGAAGTAGAACTTCTTGCCTAATTTGAAAATTGGGATGTAGTAGTTCTAAAAATAGCAACACCATTGTTTATTAACACACACACAATTAATATTATTTCTGAAAACAATAACAGCTGTCATTTAACACAGCTCACTGTAACACCAGGAATGTCTTGGCTAGGCCACGTTGGACACTCCAAACATGGTCGCGGTGACCATGGCCGTATCTACATATTCTTGTTATAATCGTGCTCCGTAACTAAAACTATTAATTACAACTAAATTATGACCATGAACTAAATGTATGTACTAAAAAGGGTTTTTTTAACGCCTTCAAAATAATAAATGAAATTGTGTGGCATTGAGCTTAATTTTTATTTTTTGTTTTTCGGACTGTTTGTTAAAGCTGTACTAACCCTATTGGTTGCCACAGCGTCACCGGGCTGTTTTTGGCTCAAAACTTCTTCTGGCGAGCTTCGGAAAGAAGCTCTGCCAGAAGAAGTTTTGAGCCCTAGGGATCGAAGAAACTAAGGAAACGACTGCCTAAGGGCGCCTCCTTTGAGGCCGAACCTCGGCTTAGGCAACGTTTGGGATAACGGGGGGTCGGACGGTGTTGAGCTTAAAAAGACTCCTCTCAAATATGCAAGCGGTGTAAAGAAAACCGAAGCATCCTAATTTTAGCACTATCGACGACCTCCGTGGCGCTGTGCGTGCGCTGTCGCATTATAAAGTAGGAGGTCCTGGGTTCGATTCCCGGCTCGAGTCTGGTCTGGTGGGAGACTTCGGCCGTAGCTTGTTACCACCCTACCGACAAAGACGTTTCGCCAAGCGATTTAGCGTTCCGGCACGATGTACGCGACATCGGTTTATACTCCTAACAGGTTAGCCCGCTACCATCCTAGACAGCATCATCTCTTACCACCAGGTGAGATAGCCGTCAAGGGCTAAGTAGTGTATAAAAATAAAAAAACTATCAACACCAAAACGGGCTGAAAAAAAGAAATGTGCATCTTTAACAGCCAAAACTCGACACATACTTTCTGATAATTGCTAGCTAGACAAGTGACTTCCATTAATTAAAAATATCAGTATTGAACGAACACTGTGAAATTATCTCATTTCTTAATCTGGTTAGCAACTGGTTAAAAAAGATACTGAATACAACAGATGGTACTATAATTACTAGGGCCATTACCATCTATAGTACCAATTAAAATGTCTAGAGTCAACGCAGTCCATCTCACAATTTTTCCTTCAGTAAAAAAAAGAACTATTTTTAGACGTATGAATTTAGTCATGTTTAGAAATTAATGTATAACAGAAATGGTTCCAACCATTGTATTCTAAAACCTGTTTTTGTATCTGCGTTATGTGATATTATAGTTTTAATGCTCTGCCGCTCGCGATAAAATATGCAAGGACATTAGACAATCACTGTTTCATATTCATGCGACATTTAAGTTGTTTTTAACATACTTCAAAAGGAAGGAGGCAGGAACTACAATTCTTAACATATTGTCATGTAAAATTTTGGATTTAATCGATGAATTTGATAATTGAATATGTATTAATAAAAATATTACTATTACGTTCAACCATCCGAATCGATTTTGATAGTTATTCGTTGAATGGTCAAGAAAATTGGAAGGGGTGCTAGCCTAGTGGTTAGGGCGACAGCCTCCTTATCAGAGGTCGGCGGTTCGAATCCGGACACGCACCACAACTTTCCGGAGTTATGTGCGTTTTTAAATAATTAAAATATCACTTGCTTCAACGGTAAAGGAAAACATCGTGAGGAAACCTGCACGCCTGAGAATTCTCCATAATGTTCTCAAAGGCGTGTGAAGTCTGCCAATCCGCACATGGCCAGCTTGGTGGACTATGGCCCAACCCTTCTCATATTGAGAGGAGACCCGTGCTCTGTAGTGAGCCGGTAATGGGTTGATCATGATGGACAAGAAATTCTACTTGAAGAAATAATTATTTCCAGAAACACTAGAAGTAGCGTTAAATCTATTGTCATCCTTTATTCTTATAATATGGTGGAACAACGTTTGTATTCTACACATATTACGTTTATTTCAGCAACAACAATCGCTATAGCAAAAAATTGTAATTAAAATTATGAAAAAAATACTAATTACACGGTACGTACAAATCGCGTGATTATTGCTGTATTAACTATTCTACTTGTAGCATGGCACGCAACATCAATCGACAGGTAAGTTGTAATGGTAACGCTTTTTATTAGAGATGCGCCGATTGGGTTTCGTTGAACATCCGACTAGGAGATTATCGTTTTGAAAATATCAAAAAAAGAAAATACTATCAAAATACATTAGGAGTAAAGTAAATTAATATTATTTCAATATACTTAATATATAAAATTAGTTCAGTGATTGAGGGTCTAAACGTCAATGTGGATTTCACTGACGTCAATTCAGTCTGAATTCGTCATGCATGCCGTTCTTCTACAATGAGTTAACACTTATTAAATTTGTGTAGTTTTACACAAATCGAATGTAATTATACATATATAAGTAACGTAATTCTGAAATTGGTCAGTCTTACACAGCACATTGAGCTTTTGGTCCCGTCTTTATCACTAACCCTGCTAGCCGTAACAGATGACACGAATTCCTTAGAGAAACGCAAAGGTTGGGTAGGTCTAAGTCATCTACCAATTTTCAAGCTCGAGCACTTGTGTTGTATGGAAACCGAAATAAAGTTATAGATTTAAAAAAATGGTGCATGGGATAAAGCTATAATAATAATCTACTGTCTATAACCATGCTGAATAATCTAGTTTCCCGACTAGGCGATGTTTAGTCGGCACGTCTCTACTCGTATGCTTTGCAACAGTTATAATAAGATCATTAAAACGGTTAAAATCTAATGGCGAATATTATCTGCAAAGAGCACTTATGCGATGAATTTAATTACCAACTAGAATGAGCAGTCGCATGTGCGAAGCAGCGAAACAATACTCGATAATAGTTAAATGAAAAATATGGGATGCGAATAAATAATAGGCAAGTAGGTAGTTCTTTTACTTTTTTACTTTTTTTTGCCTTATCGCATGTTTTAGGTAGGTAGGTCGTCTCAACACTTCTGCAAATTGCAGGCATATTTTATCGTTCTCAACGTGTTGACATCAGTCGACCCTCGTTGAAAATATTTTCATAGTAATAATTCAATAACCACCACCTGTCGGTTTATAGGGCAAAGCTATATCGTCTTCGACGTACCGTCGTAAACGTGTGTATCTTAATAGTTTTGTGTCAAACTATATGCCCGCGGGAATATTATATGAATCAATCGAAACTTAATATAACTAGCCGTATTACACATACAAGTAAGACTGTCTATTACTGCATTATAGGTATAAATTGATTATTTAGATGTAAGGTTAACTTTAAGGTTGCATGCTGTGGTAATTTCTAGAAAGTCACTATGTCATGTTTGTTCTTCTGAAATGTTTTTTGTTGTTTTTATATAGATTGTGACTAGTTTAATGATCCAATAAAATATAAAAATAAAATAAATAAATAAAATTTAGTTACAAGTGTAACTAAATTTTATTTATTTATTATTAGCGTCATATTAGCGTCGACTTAAGTTATTAGTCATGCTGTAGTTACTTCTAAATTGATTTATATGTATATCCTAGCACTTAAGGTTTTGGATAAATAAATGAAATATGCACTAAACTGTTATAATTGACCATAGGCCCATTAAATAGAAATCCCAATAAAAAAACCTTGACAAACTTGAACTAAGTCGCGTGTTAAATACTTTTTTTTACGAGATATTAATTAAGAACTTTCCACATATGCACTTCTAGATACGAAACCTTCGCCGGCTGAAACTTGACAATATTCTATTTCGACATTAATATAACACTCCTCGTACCTATTGTATCACAACCAAAAAGTAGCATCGTAAACTGGTATTAGTTGTGTTAGACAAACCGCCAAGCGATTCAGTGTTATAGCAAGATGCCGGGTAGAAACTCTGTTGCGGTAATCACTTAACATAAGGGGAGCCCGTGTGTTATCTTGCCCGCGATGTGTATATAAAAAAATCAGATGTAGCTTCTCAAAATTCGATAAACAAGTGTCACACTTAACATAAGTATGACATCACTGGAAACCAAGGTCTAAATGGTCATTATTGTATTATGTTTCGTGTATTTATTAGCAGGCTCATATTGCAACGTGCTTTAATTTCTTTAATATATTATACATCAAACATTTTACATAAAACTTAAACTTAAACTTAGATTAACCTAAAACTAAAAATCTTAAAAAATAAATAACATCATTACTAAAATATATTATTAAAAGGAGTCCCTTTAGGCAAGGTTCCGAAGATACTGGCAGCGTTCCCCCTTTGAATTGCTAGGCTAATTCGTTGTCCGAGGTAGCTGGCAGCTCTTCGGTCCCCTGTGATGTCGACTAACCTTTTTGCTATTTCCTTAAAAAGACTTAGTGCGCTAGGACCCCACGGACCAAGGGTCTCGACACCGAATGGGACAAAATCATATTCGGAGCCTAGACCCCTGTATTTGCATGCTTTAGCTTTTTCAGCCGCTTCACAAGCCGCACCCACTCTATTGTTGGTTCCATGTAGATGGGAAGGGGCCAGCGTGTCTGTACAGGTTGCATCCCATACCAGCACCCGGCCCATCTTCCATGGAATCAAACTCATACCGTCCGGTCTCTTGCCATCGTCTCTTGCAATACCAGTCGGCTCAAGTAGACTTGGCACGTTGACGGTGGCAAGGGACCGGCGTATGATATCGTTAAGTGCAGCATGTCTCGAGAAACGGCCTGCACTTTTTTGGCATGACAGTCCGTGATGCCCTAGCTTGTCGACATCACTGCCACAGGGACATTTATGAGGAGCGCAGACCGGAACCCCAAGCCGTAGACAGGTTGCGATTCGGAGCGTGTCAGGCTCGAGAAAAGTTCCTGTATTTGACGATGGGTACGCGTGAAGCCAGTAGCCAGCCTCATGTGCACCCACGGCCAAAAGCCTAGCACGCGCCGAACCTGTACAACAGCTCAAAAGGTTGTCATAAATAAATTTGGAGTTAATGTCGTCCCAGCTCCTTTGTGAATTTGGAGAAACTGGAAAATTTGACCTGGGCATGCAATTAAGAAAGCTTTTCTAGCTTCTTCCAAGCCAGCAATCTCAAAGTTTGAAGGGGATGCCCTTAAAATTTTACTTATGAGAATTGCTGAACTATGGACAGAAGATAGGAAGGCTGGTAAAGCTACACTGGAAATTTTGCGAATCCCTAAACCACCATAACGGATGGGTAGGGATGCTTGGGTCCAAGATTGCTCGTTCAGCTGCATATTAAGTGTCGATTCTAAGCTAATTTTGATTAAGTCGTCTACTTTTGTCAAAAGATCTGGGTGATTCCAAAAGGTGCAGCAACGGAGCACATACGTAAATTTTGGGACAAAAAGGCAGAATTTTAAAATGCAAAGTGCATAATGTGGACTTATTTCACGGAGACGGTCCGCGGAATTTTGAAATTTAGTAATTGAATTAGTAATGTATTCAGAAATAGATTCATCAAAAATTGGAGAACCTAAAAGGTATAGGGAATTACTGCTAATTATTTTAATATTTGGAGCCAAAATATTAAATTTTTGTTTTACTTCATTTAAATTTAAGTCACGGTTATTTATGAATAATTCGCATTTGCTAAAATTAAGCTCCAAACCAATGGCTTCAAATTTATTTTTGATTGAGAAGAGGTCCGAAAACACAGTATCCATATCACCTCCTAGGGTCCCGTCGTCCAAATACCAAACGTTGAATTTAGAAATTAAATTTTTGATTATCGGATTTATTGCCAAACTAAAAATTGCAGGCCCAAGGGGATCACCCTGTTGACAACCTACTTCCGAGGACAGTTCATTAGAACGATATAATAATTTTGTTGGGTCAGCGTAACTGAGAAGAAGATAATTATAAATTTCCGGTATATGTTGTTTTATTTCCGTCAGCAGGGTATCCCTATTTACCGAATTGAATGCATTTTTGACATCAATTTTGAGCAACACGTCAGGCTGACCGTAAGTTAGGAAAGAGCGTAGGGCATGGACGGCTGCCTCACACCCTCCTTTCACACCGAAGCCTAACTGTACGGGTTCAAATTCTGAATTTAATTTTGGTAAAATACGTCGAACAGCAATTTTGGAGGCCAGACGTCTTAATGTTGATCCAACAGCAATTGGTCTCACCCCTCCGTCCTTTTTGGTGAGGGCAATGAGGTTCGCGCCGAAAAGAATGGGAACAATTTCTGGATTGACATTACCGGTATACATAAAGTTGATTAATTTTGTGATCGAATTTACAAGTTCCTCGCCTGCATCACCCACAGAATGCGCAGTTAAGTCTTTCAAATGTTGGGGTGAGATTCCATCCAAACCTGCAGCCGAACCTGGTTTAAAAGATAATATAGCATCCGTAACATCTTTATCTTCGTAACGTGCTTTTATATGTTAACTTTTTATAAACGCATTTCCCAACTTAAAGAAGGCGGCATATACTTTTGTATTAATAAAATAGTAATTACTATCGGGAATGACGTGAGGAATGCATAGACGATATAAACCTTCTTTATGTGGGTCGTAAGATAGTGATACTGGAAATTCCTATTTAATACAATTACAAAATATAAGATAACAGTTAGTGAGGAGCTGTTTTAACCGATATCTCGTGTAGTCTAAAATTTATGTCACTGTTTACTTTGGTGACACCCATTGGTGCATATAACCCCCCAGGTATTAAATAAGGCATATGACATCTTGAAAAAATCTATGTGATGTAAATAGCGGTCTACGATTGTGGACATCATTCAGGCGACCGCGACAGGATCATTTGACGACCTCCGTGGCGCGGCGCGCGCGCTGTCTGATTATAAAGTTTGAGGTCCTGGGTTCGATTCCCGGCTCCAGTCTGGTCTGGTGGGAGGCTTCGGCCGTGCCTAGTTACCACCCTACCGACAAAGACGTGTCGCCAAGCGATTTAGCGTTCCGGCACGATGTCGCGTAGAAACCGATAGAAGTATGGGTTTCCATGCCCCTTACAGGTAAGCCCGCTACCATCTTAGACTGCATCATCACTTACCATCAGGTGAGATTGCCGTCAAGGGCTAACTTGTAGTGGATTAAAAAAAGGCGGATATTTACCTAAAATTAATCTCTACTTTAATGGTTTGAATGTGAACAAACCATATATTCTTAAGTCTATCATTGATATTATTGCAGGTGTCTACTCAAAATCGGAAACATAGCAAGTAGTATACGAGACGAAATAGTTAGGAGAAGTTAGTTGTGTGTTTTATCGTGAGTTATAATAATATATTGAAAATAGTCTTTCGGAAACCGTGTATCTACATACGGACCCGGTAGGTACCTAATTCATATAGTCATTTAGTATAATATCACTAACGGTTCTTAATCATTTTCTGTACCAGTACTTATATAATGCTCGCTCGTCGACTATCAAATACGATATCAAAGTATTTAAATATTTGTTTACTTTCTACCGTTTCTTATCCCCTGGTATTTATTGATGAGAAACGATGGTAAATAGAGAATCTTAACAGTTGAGGAAGATATATATTATCATAAATAATATTGAAAGATAATTCAAATGCTCGTGATTCGATTAATAAATAGCTACCTTATTATGTCCGCAAGACAGTCTCTCATCTGGCACCAGAGACGTGTGACTTGTATGCCGATCGATGTCCCACGATGACTGCCACATATCCAGGGAATCGGTAGAGGATTTTTTAGTGTCTATCGAACTTTTCCTTGACAGAGAGTTGAGTGAGCCGACATAGTCCCTTTTCATGTCTCTAATATTGGTATTATTGAGAGAATCTCTTCTGCTATAGTTGACGATGTTGCTTCGCGCTAAGTTCGGAAAAGAGCCCATCGAGTGCCGTTTGGAACTGAATCTCTGTGTAGGGCTGGGGGTGTCCCTTCTTGGTGGTGTCTGCGAAGGACTATGCCGGTCTTTGCGCAGAATGCTCGGGAAGGTAGAAGGGTGGTCCATGTCTCGAGAAGGCGATCCCGATATACCAAGCGATCCCCTACGCCTGTTCACCACATTTATTATAAAAAACATTCGCTTTTACTTAAATCAAAAACTTCAATTATAGCCGACAACTTATACATGGATTCTTTGTCATATTGGTGCATTCATAATAAAGAAAGTAATAAAAAAAAAGAATAATTTTTTTATTATTAATCATTTTCGGCAGTTATCAACTCGATCAAGTAAGTCAATTTTTATTTTGAAAGCAAACCCGGGGTAATTTAATAACTAGTAGCGACATTAAGCGGCTGGATACAAGAAGTATGAAACAAGATACAAAAACCTCTACAATAGATCATGTCCAGGTGTGAATGTCCACTGGTGGAGATGATAGCGTAAAACGAGAAACCCTTAAATTTCGTCATGTATGCCACAGTAATTTTATAACCGTTACAAAAACTCATAATCACTTTTAGTCACGTATATAAATAAATAAAAAAAATAACCGTACGCGTTTTTACCATGGAAAGAGAAAGTTAAGGACTTTGACAGAAGCTTAAATTTTGTAACACGATTAATAAATACGGTACCTACATAATTGTAGTTTAACATTTTCAGTCAACGCAATATGGAATTTCATGGAACTTTTTTAGTAGCTGTAAGTTTTTAGTACTGTCATTTGAAAATAAGCTAGAAAATCTTGTTTGATAGGATCCATATACATTTTGTCGGCTTGTGCCTATTTCAAAAATCAACAGACCTGATGATGAGCCCATTGGAAGGTGATACAGACTCTCGGAATCCAGGCGTAGACTCCCTACTGTGGAGGTACAGCGACGACCTGTAGGGTGTACTACATCGACCGTGGACATCGCAATGTGGGTCATGCTCGATGGTCGAACTGACTAGTGGGGAATGACGACCCTCCCCTTCTAAGGTCATAGTTCCGAACATTGAGTCCAACTGCCTCATCGCTATAACCTTCTTCACCGCTGTCATTATAAATCTTCCGCTGCCACTTTTTTATATATAAACTCTTTTATATTTAAATTCACGGTATAAAATAATCGATCGTATAACCTTACGTACTCGTTAGCACAAAAGCGTGACTTAAAGTGGTATGTATGTACCCGAGGTATGCCGCAACACGACTGGACCGTATGGACGGCATTGCGCGCAAAACGCTCGCCGGTGACTCACTCGGTGGCATGCGCGCGCGCAGATCGACCAATTATATATTATCGTGTACCACAATTACACCATAGATGTATGTTAATATGGTGACAAGGAGGTAAATAATACTCAAACAAAGCGGCTTCTTAGCTAGCGATATCATAAATATTTACGCTTACAGAAAAATCATGTTAAATCAAATGATAAAAAAGCTTTAGAATTAATTATTTTAACTAGGCACGCTCTGAAGGTCAATTGAGTTTTATTTGTTAAACAAGAAGAACTACGTGCTAAGTTTAATGTTAGCTTTTTTCACGGTAAGTTTTGATTAGAATTGAACAGTATTACTTCTCTTCAGCGGAAAAAAACGTGCGTACGTATCAAAAGTGCTCTTTTTTCTTCATTCACATAGGGCTTTAGAATTTTATACATACTGACTAGGTATAAACCTTAAGTTTTACTGACATCTAGTAAATAATACACAAGTCTCATCGCCTATCAAATCATACAAATATGAACATTGCAAGTGAGTAGTGGTTATAGGTAAAAAGTAATGATAGCGAACTAATATGCATCATATTGGAACGCTTAAACTCTTGGCGGTACGTCTTTATCGGTAGGATAGTAAATAAGCCTTTCGAGAAATCGTGAGCGCCGGCACCCTAACGTGGTTAAAATCCAACCTATCCAACATCCAACCTATTTGGATCAACGTTTCTGAATCGAACCGCTAAGGTCTGGAACGCACTTCCAGCATCTGTGTTTCCAGCAACGTATAACCTTAGAACCTTCAAGGCAAGAGTGAATAGGCTAATTTTCTCGGCTAGCGCGCTCCAAACTAGACCTCATCAGTGCTTTCTAGTACTGATTGTCGTCAAGCGCAAACCTATCTCAAATAAAAAAAAATGCCTCCCACCAGACCAGACCAGACCAGACCAGACCAGAAAAAAATAGAACTCGTGAATTCCCAAACACCAGGGATCCAACCCGGGACCTTATAGGACCACTCACCAATACTTAGCCCAGAAGGTGGTCATTAAGGTTTTTACAGTTTCATCAACTATTCTGACATATGATAAGTTATACAAAACTTTCAACGCTAATGAGTTTTTATAGTGTTTTACGAAGTTGATCGAAAACATTTTGGTTTTACATATAAATGGCTATAAATAAAACGTTATTCAAAGAATCTGAATGAATGAATGAATGGATATGTTATATCATCCTTGATATAATAACCAGTGTGCCGGATGGCACACATTTTGTCGTAAACCTTGCGCACGGATGAATAAGGGGTTCGATGTGATTAACGCATTCTATTCTTAACCTTATGTTGTCCAAGGCTAGGCTCGATTCTCTTACAGGCATTTAAAAACTACTAAAAATTAAAAAAAAAATGCCACCATCTTCTACCCCCGTCTATGCCTGAGTTTTGAAGCCGACTAGCGCACCCGCTCCGCGGACTACTTCTGCGAAATCCTACCACACTATTAGCACCTACCACAAGGACGCACGTGGGTGTAACTTCAAGCTTGAATAAAACGGAGGTCGGCAAGTACTCCTATTTTACAGTCATTAAATACAAGCGACAGATAAAATTATGTATTCATTAATAACATGAGCCCACACTCGATCAACAATACATATATAGACATAATACGAGATACATCGATTTGTCTATCCGTACTTTTGTTTGATTGCATGCGCGCCAAATATGTATTTCAAGCTTGTTTATATGTAAACGTCACCAGGCAATTAGAGAGGTTTGGCGCGTTTGGAACCCTCATAGCTTTAATTTTAAGTTTACGAAAATAGTTATCACCATGAAATAACTTCTATGTAAATTATTGACGCGTCAAAAGGGCCTTTAAGGACTATTGGAATAAAGATTATTTTGTCATTATTCAAAGAACGTCCCAGAAAAATATAAACAAGACTTGAAAACTAATTTCCAGTGTAAGGGTTCTTTAACGTTGGAAATGGCAATAAATAATTGGAAACACGCGTCAGAGGAATAGTAATCTGTTTTGGGTTCAAGTATTAATAAACAATTACTAATAAACACGCTTATTACTATGTCGGACGTTAGCGAACAGACTCGCATGGAGGGGGCGTAACGCTTTTCCTTACGTGACGATTTTTCTTTTAATTCCATCATCATGATCAACCCATTACCGGCTCACTATAGAGCACGGGTCTCCTCTCAATATGAGAAGGGTTTGGCCATAGTCCACCACGCTGGCCATGTGCGGATTGGCAGACTTTAAGTCCATAAATGAAACCAAATACCAATTAGCTGACTACAATGACCCGATTTGACGTCTTACAAAGGTTACTGTGCAATTTCTTACGGTTCTTTAAAAGGCGCGAGCGCGTTACTTCGATAATTAAAGGAGTTAGCTGCTTTATTGATAAATTGGATGTAACAAGCGTATGGTTTAGAGGTTATTCGATACAGTCTCGGTTTACGCCCGATGTTAATAATGAATCTAATACAAATCTTCAGATTGAAGATTAAATTTAATAGTGCGATCCTTTTCCTACTCTTCCCTGTTGATAAGGACGGCACTACTAAATTCTATCTTCTATCTCAAATGTTTGGATTAGATTGATTATTAACATCGGGCGTTAGAGTTTTTACTGCGACGTGATCCACAGCCAACATCAATATATCTTTCTATAAATAATGCTAGACTGAAACTCGGTATTTTTTTTTCGGACTGTGTATTAGCTGTACAAACCCTGTTGGTTGCCACAGCGTAGCCGGGCTGTTTGGCGAACTTTGGAAAGAAGCTCTGCCAGAAGAAATTTTGAGCCCTAGGGCTCGAAGAAGCTAAGGGAACTAAGGGCGCCTCCTTTGAGGCCGAACCTCGGTTTTGGCGACGTTTGGGATAACGGGGGGGTCGGACAGTGAGTGGTCCGTACGTCTCCGAGGCCGTGGATGGAGCCCACGTCCGGATTACATACGATAGCGGGGACCTCGTCTTCGCCGGCGAAGACGGTGTGTAGCGTATGATTGTGTGGTAGGTGGTACGAGTGTGTTGTCAGTAGTCATCTGATCGTCAGGGTCATGAAGGATCGGTAATATTGATTCACATCTGCAATATAACGACTTAAGTCATCAGGAGCAGAACTGGACAAAACTGAACTGGGTCTTTCAGACTATATTAAGTTTTTTTTATTGGATCATTAAATTAAAAAAAAACAAGAACAGAAGAAATAATGAATAGAAGCAGGCGTTACTTTGCGGAAGTCCATGATAAACAACAAACAGCAAGTATAATTTGCAATATTCCGCCGACAACCGGGAGATTTGTATAATATAACACCACACAAAAACTTCCACTAGAAGCTCTACGCACGTTTCGACCCGACACCGGATCATCCTCAGGAGATGTTGACTTCACAAGCGAGAAAAGTAAAAAACAGAAGAACAAAAATGAGATAGTGACTTTCTAGAAATGATCACAGCATGCATCCTTAAAAAATCTCTTACTTGTATGTGTATTTCGGCTAGTTATATTAAGTTTCGATTGATTCATATAATATTCCCGCGGGCATATAGTTTGACACAAAACTATTTAAGATACACACGTTTACGACGGTACGTTGAAGACGATATAGCTTTGCCCTATAAACCGACAGGTGGTAGTTATTGAATTATTTCTATGAAAATATTTTCAACGAGGGTCGACTGATGTCATCGCGCTGGGAACGATAAAATATGCCTGCAATTTGCAGAAGTGTTGGGACGACCTACCTACCTAAAGACATGCAATAAGGCAAAAAAAAGTTAAAAAATTACTTCGAACTACCTACCTATTGTTTATTCGCATCCCATTTTTTCTTGGTTTTTAAAGGAGGTTTCGCTGATTGACCGCATGGGATTTAAAAGCATATCTGAGTGGGTTGGCGAGCTTCGGAATTTAGGTTGGAGTGGTCGGATTAGTAGTACGACGTAAGAAATCAGGAACCGCTTCTTTCCCGGCGTTTTAATACGGTGTTCGTTCGGCTATCTCACACAGACAACCTTAACACACCGCTGTCAGTAGTAATCCGATCCTGAGGGTCGTGTAGGACATGTTTAGGCATCCTCTTATCGAGAGAAGCGTGAGGTCGAGCGAGTAAATAGATGCCGCATCTTAAGTGGGTTGGACGGACGAAGTGTATCGCTAATGCAAACGTTATTTAATACCTACCTGGACAATACATCATGAATAGAAGCGGTGGATCAAATATAATTTTTAAAATTTCTTGTCAAACATTCAACAAATGAATGCATTATTATTAGCGTATTATTAAAAATTCTAATCGATATAATCCAAAGTTATAGGTATTATTTTTGACGACCTCCGTGGCGCAGTGCGCGCGCTCTCGCATTATAATGTTAGAGGTCCTGGGTTCGAATACCCGCTCGAGTCTGGTATGGTGAGAGGCTTCGGCTGCGGCTAGTTACCACCCTACCGACAGAGACGTGTCGCCAAGCGATTTAGCGTTCCGGCACGATGTCGGGTAGAAACCAATTAGGAGTGTGGGTTTACCATACCCCTAACAGGTTAGCCAGCGGGCTACCTTCCTAAACTGAATCATCACTTACCACCAGGTGCGATAGCCGTCAAGGGCTTACTTGTAATATATAAAAAATATATATTATTTAACTTTACAAAAACACAAAGTATGTGAATGTGTGAAAAGGAAAATTCGTACACCTTTTTGGGAGCACTGCGCGGATGGAAGAACGTAAAATTTCTAGTTATCACATGGAGAAGGAGTGCTGTAAGGTAAAATTTAGTAATATAATATACTAACAGTTTCAGTACGCAAATCCCGCAGGAGCCATATATTTTTCCGATAAAAAGTATTTATATTATTATAGGGTATGCCACTGTCTCCATTACAAATTTCAGTCGAATTGGTTCAGTAGTTTTTTCTTGAACGAGTACCAAACATCCGTACATATTTTAACATTTTTCTACGAAAAACTGTGATAACACACACTTATATATAAGAAGTATACAAAGGAAAGCTTATCTCTATAAGAGATATTATCCAGCTACCCTCAACACAAACTATCGCATTTATGATATTAGTCAGGAAGTTAGACATACGTTCCCTTAGTTTCTTCGAGCCCTAGGACTCGAAATTTCTTCTGGCAGAGCTTCTTTCCGAAGCTTGCCAAACAGCCCGGTTACGCTGTGGCAGCCAATAGGGTTTATTTTTTATTTTATTTATTTTTATTTTTATTGGATCATTAAACTAGTCACTTAGTATATTAAAAACAACAAAAAACATTTCAGAAGAACAAACACGAGATAGTGACTTTCTAGAAATGATCACACCATGCAACCTTAAAATTAACCTTACATCTAAATAATTCAAATTAAACCTTTAATGCAGTAATAGATAGTCTTACTTGCTTTTTAAAGGAGGCTACAGAACTGCAGGAGATGTCGCAGATATTCCTGTGATCATTCAGCATTGAGCATATTGTATAGACAGGCGCATGCTGACCAGCCTTGGTTCGACAAAACGGTAAATGAAACGGTTTTCGATTCCGGAGGCGACTACCCTTACGCGGCACACTAAACCTCAGACGCTCCAGGATTTCCGGTGAATCAGTGTATCCATTAATGATTTTGTACAGCTTACAGGTAGGTAGGTACATTAGGTTAGTACAGCTAGAAGACACGTCCGAAAAAGAAGAAGAAAAAAAAAAAAGGATCGACTGAATTCCGAGCACAGTGCGACCACTAGCAATAGATCAAAGGATAGATGACAATCTAACAGTTACACGCGAGTCGCAATAACTCCCACGCGTCACGTTGCAACTAAACGATTTGATTAACTAGTTTGACATTGAGCGTGTTTCTTTTTTATCTTTGCCCATCTCAAACAATTGCAATAAGTATCGGTTCAATTGGCATAGATAATTATGTTCATGTTAACAAAATATTTGAGAACTGTTCGCTTCCACCCGCAACTTAACTTTACATCACTTTTTACTACTTTGCTTAGTTACTCACACTTTATTCGTAATAACTCCAAACTACCTACATTTAGTGTATGTATTGTATTGTGTTTCATATAATTTATATATGAATTGTTTTATGCAATCAAAATATCACTTGCTTCAACGGTGAAGGAAAACATCGTGAGGAAACCTGCACGCCTCAGAGTTCTCTATTATGTTCTGTGGCGTGTGAAGTCTGACAATCCGCACATGGCCAGCGTGGTGGACTATGACCAAACCCTTCTCATATTTGAAGAGACCCGTGCTCTGTAGTGAGCCGGCAATGGGTTGATTATGATGATAATTATAAAGATCGAGCAAAAAACACCAAAGAAAATAAAACACGTATCTAGCATGGCGACACCCTTTCATTATAGTTACATTTGTTGTTGTAGCGATAGTAGAAATTCATGTTCTGTTAAATTAAGATTCTGCTAAAATTGAGATGCTGGAGCGCAGCCCAAAAGAAACTATTAACGTACAAATCAATCTCCCTAAAGAAAAGTGACATTTCATTGTCTTGTACTTGAGCGATTATTTCGTGAAGTCATCACTATCTAGATGTCGACTTTATATACCTATCAAACAGCTCAGTATGATCATATATTTATTATTATTTAAGCCTTTATTATTAAACTTTATACTATTTAACCTTTATTATTTAAGCTTTAAAATAAGCATTGATAATAATGATGTGAAAGGATGAATACATTAAATAAACAAAATAATAATAATAACATTCCATTGCATACTAATAATAAAATTGGAGGCTAAGCGGGCGATTGTATTAGATATACTAAATAACGATAAACATATACTTATACAACAAGGAGTGTTAATAACTAATGTAATTATTCACCATTACACTTAAAATAGCAATTGCAGCATTTGAAGAAGCGTTTTCTTTCTGTAACGATTGTGTCAAAAAATCAGCGATATATTCGTCTGCGTTGAGTTGGGTGTGTGTGAAAGTGTGTTTGTCTTCCAATCACGCAGCAATGGATTACTAAAATACGACGACCTTGAAATATTAACAGGATAAACATTAGAGTATCTCCTTTCTATCAAAAAAATAATGAGTACGCGTTAATGAATTAAAACTAAATACACATTTTGACTTTCATCCCCTCTCCCTAGGGAACCGTGCTGAATTCCGGGATAAAAACTGTCCTATATATTGCACCGGAGTATCAGCTACTCCTATACCAAATTTCATTAAAATCCATCTAGTAGTTTCGGCGTGATGCGCGGCAAAAATACAGACAGACAAAAAAATTAAAATAAATTGTTTTGGACTCAGAATCTATAGTAAAGCACCCTGCAATTAAAATTTTAAAAATATATTTAATGTACAGAATTCGTCCTGTTACAGTTTTATTATAATATAGATTAGATGCGTTAAATATTTTAAAAATGAATATTTAAAATCTTTCATTTATTAAAGCAGTAATGTACGAACAAATTAAAAAGATATTACACACTAGCTGGTGCCCGCGACTTCTTCTGCGCAGGATTAGGATTTCGAGTAGCTTATGTTAACGTGGCGTAGAAAAGAACAATTATGACATTAAAATTATCACGCAGACTTACTTATCGTCATATTTTGGACAATTCACAAAATATCTTTATAAATTGTAGCCTATGTGTTATACTTATTTACAAGCTATATTACTGTAGTTTTATAAAAAATCCATTCAGTAGTTTTTACGTGTAAGAGTAACAAACTTTCGCGTTTATAAAATTAGTAGGAAAGTATTAATATTAGTAGGAAGTAAAATACGATATGATTTTTAAACACAGAGCATTCTCCCTTTTTCATCCGTTTAAAATATATGTTAAATTATGATTTATTTTAATACATTAACAAAGAAGAACACATACAACTTTTATTTTACAATTCTTATTACTGCTATTTTATTATTATTATATGATAATTTTCATTAACCCTCACCTTCCTACCAGTAACGTTCATTAGGGAAGTGAGTAATTAAAAATAAAAACCTTCAACAAATCAAAAACTAATTAAGTAATTACCTTTGCAAACTAATCTTAAGCATTATTGTCAATAACACAAGCAGAGGTAAGCATAAAATACAGCCTTATACGAAAATATTCATTTACAAAAAAAATTGTAATAAGTAAAATAATTGTCTTAAATACTGGGACTATCATCATCATCATGATCAACCCACTATTGGCTCACTACAGAGCACGGGTCTGCTCTCAATATGAGAAGGGTTTGGCCATAGTCCACCACGCTGGCCATGTGCGGATTGGCAGACTTCACACGCCTTTGAGAACATTATGGAGAACTCTCAGGTGTGCGGGTTTCCTCACGATGTTTTCCTTCACCGTTGAAGCAAGTGATATTTTAATTATTAAAAATAAAACGCACAACTTAACTTCGAAAAGTTAGAGGTGCAATAATAATTATAGAACTAGTATGCACAGTAACTACGTCTGCTTCATCGTCACCAGTCAAATTAATGTCTCACCACTGGGTACCTAATTGCCTCCTCCCAAAGGAGACTCACGAGCTATTACGTCAAATAAACTCTGTTAACTTCATGAGATGTTAGTGATAATAACCGGTTTAACGTGCTCTCCGGAGCACAGTAAATATATTCCTACACCCATTAACATACAGACTTGAGGAAAAAAATCATAAATTGTAGGAAGGAAGCTTGAAGAATGGGTGCCCAGTGCATCACTAATATTAAGAAAACTAGCTGATACCCTGGAAGTTTTAAAAAAATCCGATTTTTGAATGATGTTTTTGATTCAAACGCGATCTCCTAGCACATCTACTTCCTTGGGTTCAGCCCTCCTATAATAGACCGCCATTTGATGAAAATTCGGTGTCTATATTTGAAAATAAACTTTAATTGGCAATGATACTATTTTTAACCTCACGATGTCTATTTTTGTATTTATTTATTTCATTGCATTGTTTACACATACATATATTATATTTGGTCTCTCACAAAATAAAAAATATATAAAACAATAAAATGCAAATATTAAAAATGCCCGACTATGACGTCGACGTCCTGAGGAACACACAACTGCGATGACGTCACAAGATATTATGAACACAGTTTTTAAACTAGATTTAGTTTTAGCAGTTTATTTCGAATAAAGTGAAAATTTGAGAATTTACGAATAAGTATTTAAATTCTTATTTCTATTTAAGGAAAGCCAGTAAGTTGAATTAGTATAATAGCAATAAATATTGTTAATTTTCTGCTTTTCTGAAATAATACTTTAAAAAAAAACACCAGCACAAGCGAGTTGTTATTACACTCATTGTGGCGCTTAATTTAGCAGTAAACTTAATATTTAAGATGATATTCGGAAATACATAATATGTATATGACTTGCAGGATTAATATGTGGACATAATATTATCACGTGGTGCGAAAGTTAACCCGTAATAGAAGTTTGGCAGTGTCGCCATCTATCGCAGAGCCGGCGAACTAGTATGCCAACTTACATTATGGAGGAACGCGTTCGATGGGCACAAATAAGAAAGTCGCTAATATACTAGCGACATCTACGGATTAGTTCATAGCAACCTACGTAGTTCTCCGCTAGATGGAACCACTTGTTAAAACAAACCGCTCGGCCCGTTAAAGCTTGCGTCCAACCGGCAGAGTCATTGTGAGATAATCTTTACTAACAAAACAATTCCGTTCTTTGAAGATATTTAAAAAAAACGAGGTTATAATCGGTACTGAGCTGAAGCTGTGATAGCCTAGTGGTTAGGGCGTCAGCCTCCTAATCAGAGATCGGCGGTTCGAATCCAGGCACGCACCTCTAACATTTCGGAGTAATGTGCGTTTTTTAAAAATTAAAATATCACTTGCTTCAACGATGAAGGAATACATCGTGAGGACACCTGCACGCCTGAGAGTTCTCCATAATGTTCTCAAAGGCGTGTGAAGTCTACCAATCCGCACATGGCCAGCGTGGTGGACTATGGCCAAACCCTTCTCATATTGAGAGGAGACCTGTGCTCGGCAGTGAGCCGGTAATGAGTTGATCGTGATGATGAATCGGTACTGAAGCCAAAAATCTTGGCCGCACATCACGGCGAAATCATAGAAAATAAAACTAAAACGGTTCGCATGGCAGATGGGCTGAAAGTCAAAATGTTAAATGCTTAGTTGTTATTCAGTAACACGTTGTTCTTTTTCATTAATTCTTTTTTTGTTAGAAAAAAGATATAAATAGACCGAGGTAAATGGTATATTAAATTATCATATTATTACACTGCCATACAATAAATAAGGAAGTATATTAATCGTATAGTTAATTAGATCTAACAGCTAATTACTCATCCGATATGGTGTAACATATCATTAAGAACGAAATTCTTTCTAGGTGCTCATTCAATGGAAAACATTTGGAAAAGCGCGCGCGACCAGGCGAAACGTTTATAGGCAGGCCACGTAAACCCGTCTATAACATTGTTAGCACAGTTAGTTGTTACTATTTAGTATTATTTGACGATCCTTGCGCCGTATTGAACCCGGATTCAAATACAATTTGTGAATTTATCGTTTCTGATTTTCAAATCCAATAGACTTTGGTGGTGGCTAATGTAAAATTTATATAAAGTATCTAGTTAATATATTTGGTGACGAATAGATTGAAGGGGCTTCTGATGTTTTTGACGACTTTCGCATTCTTAAGTTATAGGTCCTGGGTTCGATTCCCAGTTCGAGTCTGGTCTGGTGGGAGGCTTTGGCCGTGGCTAGTTACCGACAAAGACGTGTTGCTAAGCGATTTAGCATTCCGGCACGATGTCGCGTTCAAAGCAATTAGGAGTATTGGTTTAACATACCCAACAGGGTACCATCATTATAGGCGCACTATCATCTTAGACTGCATCATCACTTACCATCAGATGAGATTGCCGTCAAGGGCTAACTTGGAGTGGATAAAAAAATATTAATAAAAAGAATGGATATTCTAGTACTAGGTATATAGAATTCTATAAAGAGGAAAATACCATATCCCTAAAAGGTAAGCCTGCTAACTTCATAGACTGCATCATTACTTGCTGTAGCAAAGGTGAGTTGAATTTTTCAGTTTTTTTTATTTTATACACTACAAGTCAGCCCTTGACGGCTATCTCACCTGGTGGTAAGTGATGATGCTGTCTAGGATGGTAGCGGGCTAACCTGTTACAAGTGTGGTAAACCCAGGCTTCTAGTTGGTTTCTACGCGACATCGTGCCGGAACGCTAAATCGCTTGGCGACTTTGGCACGTCTTTGTCGGTAGGGTGGTAAACAGCCACGGCCGAAGCCTCCCACCAGACCAGACTCGAGCCGGGAATCGAATCCAGGACCTCCAACTTTTTTAAAATGAGACAGCGCACGTACTGCGCCACGGAGGTCGTCAAAAAACGTCGTAGAACAACAAAATAATTAAATAAAATTTGGTTTAAAACGAAAAAGGGGGCTTTTATACAAGAAACTTGAGTTTTACCCGATCTTAAAATTGTTAATACTGTACGGTTGTGTAATCAGAGTCCAAATACTAACCACTAAACCAGTTTCTTTCCCTTATTGACAAAATTACGTTTGGAAAAATATTAAGTAACCTATTTCATGAGAATTATTTGCCCAGGTGACTGAGAAGAGAGAAAATAAACAGATTAAATGGGTTATATGATATTATTGGCCCCCGGCTAAGTTTGTTGTGGGCTTCTTCTTAGACCGGGGCGCGTTTGGAACCCTCATAGCTTTAGTTTTAAGTTTACGAATATAGCTATCACCATGAAATAACTTCTATCTAAATTATTGACGCGTCAAAAGTGCCTTTTCAAGGACTATTTGAATAAAGATTATTTTGAATTTTGAATTTTGGAATTTTTATTGTATTGCATAATTTTTGTTGTGGCTTATTCATAACAAAGATAGTAAGATAAGATAGGCTATCTTATGAATAAGCCACAATAACGCATTTTATGACGAAAACAATTGTATTGTTGAAAAGTGATTCCCAATTGTTATAAGGGATATGGTATTATTAATATAGTATATTATTACGATATTAAGGATTATATAAACTATAAAAAAGCTTGGGTGTGAATTGCTTTAACTCCATAGGTACTATAATTTATTATAGATATGTGAGATGAGATATCAAAAAAAATCCCGGCTAAGTTTGTTGTGGGCTTCTTCTTATACCTGCACGCGATTTTAACCCTTTAGTTTTAAGTTGGCGAGTGTAGTTATCACCATCACTTCACGAATATAAATAATTAAAAATGTGATGTATATGAACGATTCATAGATGCCTGTAACAGGTTTATATGAATAAAGCTATTTTGATTTGATATGATTAGAATTCTTAGAAAAAATGTATTTTAAAACAAGACAACCTCATGTAGATAATGTTATTTGGCCTTCAAATTAAGCAGGTAATGCAGAATTTATGTAAAAAAAACTTACAAGAGGAGAGAAGCCATGCGTTGCATGGTTATGAATACACACCGCTTTAGGAACCTTAGTTTACGCTGGTGAAATCGCGGGGAGTAGCTAAGCAAGCATAACTTCTAAGAGGATATTATCCGCATGAAAGATATAACCTGGTATATCGACTAACTAATAACTTACTATACTAACTTAATAAGTTGGTATAACTAACTAATAACTTACTATACTAACTTAATAACTTGGTATATCGACCGCAGCCTAACCGAGGTATCCGGATGAAGAAGATGAAATTAGTTTTTACGGCGGAGTTTTACACCGGCTGACTGAGGCATAACGACTTTTTCGAACTGTTACTGTTATAGACTCGCGATTTTGGTATGATTCCAATTTATCTAAAAACCCGACGCCTACTTGAGCACACGTACGGAAAACAAAAATATTTATATATCTTTTTATTTATTAACGTTGATTAGCGGTTCTATAATTATACAATGTATTGTCTACTTCTATAATTGTCAAGTAATTGATGACAGAAAGAGATCAATCATGATCAACCCATTGCCGGCTCACCACAGAGCACGGGTCTCCTCTCAATATGAGAAGGGTTTGGCCATAGTCCACCACGCTGGCCATGTGCGGATTTGCAGACTTCACACGCTTTTGAGAACATTATGGAGAACTCTCAGGCGTGCAGGTTTCCTCACGATGTTTTCCTTCACCGTTGAAGCAAATGATATTTTAATTTTTAAAAACGCAAATAACTCCGTAAAGTTAGAGGTGCGTGCCCGGATTCGAACCGCCGACCTCTGATTAGGAGGCTGACGCCCTAACTACTAGGCTATCACCGCTTCAATCGGTTTGTATATATCAAACCATAAACAATTTATGCCAATGTGTACTGTATACAGACACATTCTCGAGCATGTAGGAGAATAATTCACGCAGTTTACAATAAAGTGGGTAAATGTTTAGAGTTTCAAAAGTAAAAACTAATTAAAGGATGTCATTCTGTTCGAGCACTTACAACTTTCGTTTCATATTGAAACCGTGTAATAATAGTCTAGAGGAATGCAGGCCATCCTCAATGAAAGACTGGCTTCACTTTGTAACTACTGCACCCGAACCGTTAGACGAAGATAATATAAACATAATATAAGTATGTTGGGATTGGTTCTCCGAAAAGGTCTAAAAAAACTGCGCGACAGCATACATCCTATCTCATACGTGACCATTGTACCCTATTTAGTACCTGCTTCATTAAAAAAATCCGCTCCTTACCTTAAAATTAGACGGATGAAACCCTGACTGCATGGATATATTACTGTTTTTTTTTAACCGTTTCTCATCTAGCTTATTAATATATGTAAAAAAAAAAACTTACCATAGTTCCAGATGCTGCGATTAAGGCTTCGTTGTCGTGGTTAGACCTGGAATAAGGAAATACAAATTGTGAGTATGCTAAACTTTAGCACAAACTTCTTGATGGACTTAAGTATTTTCCAGAAGTATTTGGCATATTTCATGAAATATATTTGCCAAATGCTTGGCGCGGTTTTCATTATAAACATGGGAGCTTTTTGCGCGCTATGACATATTAGAAGGTAAGAGAAGACCTAAGGCGATAACCGTTAATCACACTCGTCATCACGTTAACGCTTTACATACGTTAACGTGATGACGAGTGTCTGGTGGGAGGCTTCGGCCGTGGCTAGTTACCACCCTACCGACGAAGACGTGTCGCCAAGCGATTTAGCGTTCCGGCACGATGTCGCGTAGAAACCAATTAAGAGTGTGGGTTTACCATGCCCCTAACAGGTTAGCCCGCTACCATCCTAGACTGCATCATCACTTACCACCAGGTGGGATTGCCGTCAAGGGCTTACTTGTAGTGGATAAAAAAAAAACGTACGTCTCTTGCAAACATTACAAAGGCGTGCATTGAGAAATCTGATGTTAAAACAGTAGCTCACCCACCCTACACCCTGACTTAGCTTCCTGTAATTGTATTTCGTTCCAATAGTGGAAGAAAAATAAAAGGATAGGATCATCATCATAATCATCATCACCATTAACAACCGATTGACGTCCACTGCTGGACATAGGTCTTTTGTAGGGAGTTTCCAATGCTCACGGTCTTGAGCCGCTTGCTTCCAGCGGCTCCCTTTTTTTTATATACATAGCGAGCAAACGAGCAGGCGGGTCACCTGATGGTAAGTGATTACCGCCGCCCATGAACATTTGCAGCACCAGAGAAACCGCCAATGCGTTGCTGGCCCTTGAGCAATTTGTTAATCCGCCCTTTGAAGATCCCCATATTATAACCATTAGGGAACACAGAAGATGGAAGCTGGTTCCACAATTTGCAGGTGCGTGGCAGAAATGACCTGCGACTCGTCGATGTCGTCTGTCCACCTAGTTGGGGGTCGACCAACGCTACGTTTGTAACGTAAGGATAGGATAGGAAAGAATAATTTTCTTTGGACCGCTAAAAATCTAGACAGGCAAAACAGTTTACAAAGTTTCTATAAGCGAATGGAAATTTGTTTAGATCATTACTAATATTACAAATGTAAATCCAGGGTAAAGCTGTGATAGCCTAGTGGTAAAGACGTCCGCCTGCTAATCAGAGAGAGAAACCTGCATGCCTGAGAGTTATCCGTAATGTTCTCAAAGGCGTGTGATGTCTGCCAATCAACATGGCCAGCGTGGTGGACTATGGCCAAACCCTTCTCATATTGAGAGGAGACCCGTGCTCTGTAGTGAGCCGGCAATGGGTTGATCATAATGATGATGAATGTAGGGATGTTTGTTACGCATTTACGCAACAACTAATCAACCAATCGTCATGAAACTTTGTACATATATTTTTGGAGGTATTAGGAAGTAACATGGAATATTTTTTATTTAAAAAAATAATAAAACGAAAGATAAAAAATCATCATATTGATTCATTTCTATTGTAATGATACCTGATACTCATTTAATGGCTTTAACACGAGCGAAGCCGCAGGTAAATGCTTGAGGTGAATATTTGACAAAATGTATAGTTCTTATATGTCGATTAATTTCTCTTTATCTCAAATTTATCAAGTGACATACGTATAGAACACTACGTAACGTTGGCATTACTAATATCAAACAAAAATCGCCCAAACAAGATATTTCTTGCATGGAGTCCCCCCTTTATTTACAATGTCTTTTTTTTTTGTTACAGTAGCACTAGAAATTGTGAAAATTTCAGTACAGCCTAGAACAGCTTAGCCTGATCATAGGGTCCCGTTGGCACCCTTCGAATACGGAACGGATGATAATAGATTCTAAAATACGGCCATACCTGGATGAATCATCATGCAATCTTGGCGGCGAATCCAATGAAGGCTCGGTGATATTCAGGTTTGATGCAATGAAAGCGTCATTTGGGTTAAATGATTGGTCCATCCTGAAAAATATTATTGAATTTATTAATGAAAACCTATGGAACAGTTTACTCTTAAAGATTCTTAAGATATAAGAAGCGATGTACATACGATGGGTATGATTTGATACAATTAGTTCGCCAATGCTAATTAATTATTAAGTCACATATATGTGACTTAATTCACATAATGACTTAACCTGAAATAAGAGTTCGTCTCATAAACATGTAACACGGGATTTAAGATCAGGATTTTTTGGTGATAAAATGTACGCAAAAAGGCTAAGGAATCCTTGCCCTAATCATCATCATGATCAATCCATTCTCGGCTCACTACAAGGCACGGGTCCCCTCTCAATACGAGAAGGGTTTGGCCATAGTACACCACGCGGGCCATGTGCGGATTGGCAGAATTCACATGCCTTTGAGAACATTTTGGAGAACTCTCAGGCATGCAGGTTTCCTCGCGATGTTTTCCTTCACCGTTGAAACAAGTGATATTTTAATTGCTTTTTTTTTATCCACTACAAGTTAGCCCTCGACGGCAATCTCAGGTGAGATTATATCTTAGAATGCATCATCACTTACCATCAGGTGATGGTAAGTGATGATGCATTCTAAGATAGTAGCGGGCTAATCTGTTAGGGGTATGGTAAACCCATACTCCTAATTGTTTTCGACGCGACATCGTGCCGGAACGCTAAATCGCTTGGCGACACGTCTGTCGGTGCCGGCCTGGTTGCGGTTGTGTGCGCAAACGAAACCCGTGACCCGGCCACCAGGCGGCGGGAAAGGATATGCACCGTGGGGGTTTAGTCAGTAAGAGTCTGACATAACCGCCGCGTCTCCTCGGACGCGGGGTATCCATGAGGATTACCCACGTTAAAAAAAAAAAAAAAAGGGTGGTAACTAGCCACGGCCGAAGCCTCCCACCAGACAAATTGCTTAAAAAATAACAGACATTATGTTGAAAATATGAACAGTGTTACTTACGAGTTATTTGGCCTTATTTCAGAGGAGCAGAGATTGCGCAAATAATGGTCACATTCGCGTTTCATTTGTATTTTATATTCGTTCAGCCGCTCTCTCGTGAATTCTCCATCTTCGGAAGGTACAACTGGCATTACGTCGCCTTGCGCAGGCTGACTTGGGCCCTCTGCAGCGGTAGCAACAGGTGTCCCTTCATTCGGCCTGCGGCGTTCCGGAGTCGTTGCATTCGACGCCCCAATACTAATGTCGTTGTTAGTTGAATTATCGCCAGGAGTTCTCGTTTGCTCTTCTATGGGTTTCAATGAGGATCGCACATTAGGATTAGATGGATTTAAGTCCTCATTTTGACCTTCAAACAGTCTATCAACTGAGGTATTCATGAGTCTACTGTCCTTTATGCCCGTTAGATGAAATCCGGCGAAGTAGGAGGTAGATGGTCCGTAGTCGATGGCGGATAGCGCCATGGCGGCCGGGTGACGAGGAGCCCCGTCGGGGAGAGGGCGGAGCGATCTCGTCATAGCATCCGCCGCAGACCTCGGTCTCCTGAACGGCATCGCCAAGTGCGGGAACGTACCAGGCTTGATCGGAGTTACAAGCATGTGCTCTGTCCAAGATGTGTGCAATGCCGGACGTACGAGCCTTTCTAGTTCCACGTTCAACGACCGCTGTTCGAAGGGAATGCTAAATATCTCGAATGGAATCGACTGCAACCATGACAGCAAACTCAAATCGGATTCATCAAATCCAGGAATATCTAACATCTCCGAGAAATCAACAGAGTTTAACTGCGCCTCTTGCGTTCCAGTCGCTTTACTCTGGCAATAGTTAACGCAGGCTTCGTACAGAATTCCTTTTATTATCAACTGCATTAAGCGGTCATTTTTAGCGCTTTTAGGCACAACGCTATTCGACGACGACGGCTTCTTGTCGCACGGCAGAAACTGTTCAACAAGAGGGTAGACTTCCCGGAAACATTGCACTCTCGCGTTACTAGGATTCCATTTCTTGAATTGTGCATGATCAGTTATACTGGGGAGCGTCAACAGCAAACACAAATTTGAGTATTCTTCTTTGCTGGGCGCAATTTTTTCTAATTTACTAAGTACTTTCACGACTTCGTCGACTATGTTTTCAACATTGTTGTACGCTTTAATTTCAGACTTAATACACAACAGTTCTATATATTTATGTCTAAGGATAACAAAGTTGAATTTGTTGGTCTCGAAATCCTTTAGTATGCTAAGAGGCTGTATAAATTCTAACACGTCGTCCCATTGGCCATCTAGGATGAGTTGACGTAGAAACAGCACGTCGTCAGCATAGTTGCCGTTAATCACACCAGTTTCTCGTTCCAGCGATAGCTGTGTAATGTGGAGTTCTCGTGTGTGCAGGAATTCTAATATCAAACGCACCACGTCCTCTTCGCCTATGTTCAATTGTAGCATCGGCATTTTTCATACAGTCTTTAGTTTTCAAATCTGAAACAAAAAAGAGTAATTACACATAACTGCGTAATCACTTACACATAAACTTCCCTCACGTACACATTTCGAAGCGGTGATAGCCTCCTAATCACAGGTCGGCGGTTCGAATCCGAGCACGCACCTCTAACTTTCGGAGTTATGTGCGTTTTTAAAAATTTAAAATATCACTTGCTTCAACGGTGAAGGAAAACATCATGAGGAACCCTGCACGCCTGAGAGTTTTCTATAATGTTCTCAAAGGGGTGTGAAGTCTGCCAATCCGCACATGGCCAGCGTGGTGGACTATGGCCAAAACCCTTCTCATATTGAGAGGAGACCCGTGCTTTGTAGTGAGCCAGTAATGGGTTGATCATGATGATGATGATGATGAGGATGTATACAAATACAAAGAAGCAAGTGATATTTTAACGGTTTAAAAATGCACATAACTCCGAAAAGTTAGAGGTGGTACCCGGATTCGAACCGCCGACCTCTGTTTGACATGTATTGACTAAATTGTCTGGACTGAAGTTTCCGATTTTAATCTTTGCCTCTTACAGCAAACCTGAAGGGTTTATTATATATATGTCGTTTTGAAGTCGAACCAGACGCGCACCGTGTGGCTTGCTATTTGTCCCTTATTAGTGTGCGTATTACAAAACTAACAAGCGAAGCGAATATTTCCGCAGGAATGGAATAGAACCCGTTAAATTGTATAAAACGAAACAACCATTTCAGTCGGTCGTCGCGGTCCACGTCTCTCTATACTGCCAGTTTGGTTACGCTAAGACGTAGGCCACTGTCATTACCCACCAAACCGCCATGGAATAACTTATTTTGTCTAGAACCTATAATATAGAAGGCAGTGTGCCAGCAGTGGATTGTTAATTTGCTGATGAATGAATATAGAAATTCTTTTCTCTAAATACATGCATTACAAAGATTACAAAGATTACAAAATATATACGAGTACGGCAATCTGTATTGTAAAAATAAATTGTTTTGTAAATTTGTACAAACAGACAAGTGATGTAAAGTATATAAAGAAGGAGTGCAGGTACAGCCAACCTAACCTGCCGCTTGCAGCTGCCTATCACAGCTTACTGCTACAATAGTAAAGAAAAACATTGTGAGAATCGCTGAGACTTCGCTCTATAATGTTCATTTATTATTTATTTTATTTTATTTATTTATTTATTATTAATATACAAGGAATATAATTAGTTATTCAATAAAGGCACCGAATAAACCAAAGAGGTTTGTCCTCGGTGCTAATCAGTAACTTAACAGCTTAAAACTAGAGGAACTGAGTAAGCATATTAGGCATGAAAAGAACATTTCCTAACTTAGTGAGACGGTCGACACAAATGAGTCAACCGTCCAACTCAGCCAAAAAATATTCTTTTAATTTCGGTTTGACATTTTTAATGTGTAATTTTTGGAACGCTGGAGGTAGTTCGTTCATGAATCGTGGAACTAAATACGCGGTCGTTCGCTCGCCGTACGTATTGTTAGCGCGCGTAATGTTAAAGCGGTTGGCCGCCATCGCCCGCGTCTGTATAGGATGTTCTTTTTTAATGAATATCTTCTCATTGAAGAACTCTTCTTTTAATATTGTGTATTTAAACAGCTTCTGAACAGGTAATGTTTGGCAATGTTTAAATAGCCCTAGTTCGTTACCATCGTACTTACATTTAATGGAATTGGAGACCATAGATTTTAAAATTCTTAATTGCAATTTGAATATATTATTAAGGTATGTTGTATATGTACGACCGTAGCTACTGAAACCATATTGTACGTAAGTATGAGCGAACGAGTTATATAGCAGTAGTTTGACTTTAAATGGAATCCGACGATTCAGGATAAGTTATATTAGCGAGAAATTGTCTCAGTTTATTACACACATAGTCAATATGTAAACTCCAATTGAATTTACTGTCAATAATAAGACCGAGGTATGTATATTGATGGACTAGCTCAATCGATGGGCAATTACAAAAGTTAAAATTTACACTGTGTAGACAAGAATGATCATGAGTTATTATTTTTTTAAAGGGAAAATATTTTAGATAGGGTGATCTGATGTGAATCAATTTAGTTTTTTTAACATTTAAAACTAAACCTACATCGTGACACCACATGTTCAAGGTGTTAAAATCCGTCTGCAATGCATCGCAGATCTTTTTAGGGTCCCGGTCAGCGAAAACAAGGCAACTATCATCCGCAAATTGATAGCATGAACAATATTTAATACAGTTGCTCATGTCATTGACATATGACAAGAAGTGCAACGGGCCAAGGACGGAGCCCTGAGCCGTGCCTTCACTTACGACCCGGGTGTCGCTGTAGGCGTTATCAATTCGTACACTGTCTTTCGTCTTTCTAACACCTACTAAAAAAATATATAAAGAAACAAAATTACTTAACATTAAACAAACATACATTTACAGCACTTCAATATTAATACGAAAAATACTAAATAAAGACATACATTCAAAAATAACTTTTACAAAAAAGATTCAAGTACAAAAACGGGCCTTTCGTCGAGCAAACCACCTTTTACTAACTCATAAACCCCGTACTAGCTATGGCAATAAAAATATTATATTTGAAGGAGCACTAATTTACAATAAACTTCCATCTGATATTAAAGAAATAAAATCTATGTTTATTTTCAAAAAGAAATTAAAATTTTATCTACAAAATAACATGTTACTGTAAGTCGTATCCAGTATGCATTGATCTTTGTTTTATTAAAACTGGTCGTGTGTTCTACCAATAAGTAATTATAACTTTAAAACTACCCGCATTTGGAACAATTAAATAATTTGTTATTACATTTATTAGCAATTATATAGTAAGTATTATGTAAATCTAGTAAATATTATTGTACACTCATAAATTCTTTACTCAGGTTTAGTTACCTAATTGTTTTTTCTCATATAAGCGAATTTTTTGTAATTCTTTTGAGAAATAAAGATCTTAAACCACTGAATGTACGATTGCGGAGGTAATCTGCGCACCAAGCGAGCAAGGGACCTCGAACCCCACATGTTTCCAATTTACTTCGCAGTAGATCATGGTTTAGAGTGTCAAAAGCGCGTGAGAAGTCGATAAACAGTGCAAGGACGTGTTTTTTTTTATTTAGGTATACATTTACTTGGTCCGTAAATTTAGAGAGAAGAGCTAAGCTAAGCTTCGTGCTTCATAAGGCTGTGTGTATTATATTGATCTGCACTTGGCTAGGAGCACTAGGGTAAAAGCAAGAGACACTTGCTGAGAGAACACCTGTTCCCCGTAGTGGGCAGTTAATGAATATAAGTATAAGTTGATGAATGATAAGGATGATAAGTGATGAATATGAATTGAATGAATTTAACTTTACAGACTTTAGGATGATTAATAGGAACCTAGTATAGATATATAAAAAAAACGGGAGACCAAGTCTACATTACACTTGTGTTATAGTAAAAACTGATGAAAGAAAAAAACTTTTATTAACATGAAAATATTTTGTTAAATTAACAATAAAAGTTATTTGAATGAAAACTAACAAAACTTGGACCCGCAAAATCTGAAAAGATAAGTCATTATCTTTCAGTTTATCTAGTTTATAAATTCCAATATAATTTTTAAAGAAAATTAATAATATATTAAATGATATCATAATATTATTATACCCGGCTAAGTTTGTTGTGGGCTTCTTCTTAGCCCAGGGTGCGTTTGAAACCCTCATAGCTTTAGTTTTAAGTTTATGAATGTAGTTATAACCATTAAATCATTACTATGTAAATTATTGACGCGTCAAAAGTGACTTTTAATTAACTAGTGACTATCTGAATAAAGATTATTTGAATTGAATTTAATATATTTGAGTGTGAGTGTGGCCAAATTCAACAAAGACCAGTAAACAGTGTTGACCCTTGAATACCATTTTTTAAAAAAAAAAATTTAAGCCAACCTGTGTGAATACTAGACTAGAAGGAGTGCTAGTTTCATCATCATCATGATCAACCCATTACCGGCTCACTACAGAGCACGGGTCTCCTCTCAATATGAGAAGGGTTTGGCCATAGTCCACCACGCTGGCCATGTGCGGATTGGCAGAGTTCACACGTCTTTGAGAACATTATGGAGAACTCTCAGGCGTGCAGGTTTCCTTACAATATTTTCCTTCACTGTTAAAGCAAGTGATATTTTAATTTTTAAAAACGCACATAACTCTGAAAAGTTAGAGGTGCCTGCCCAGATTCGAACCACCGTCCTCTGATTAGGAGGCTGACGCCCTAACCATTAGGCTATCACCGCTTGAGTGCTAGTTTATTAACAGTCAATAACATAAGATAACTGACTGATTTTTCTAGGATAACACATCTCAAACCACAAGACAAATTAAGCAAAAATATGCAATGCAGATAGATGTTAACAACATAGGTATTGCTGTGAGTGAATTTGCTGAAATACATCCCCAAGAGTACACGACTCCAACAAATGTAACAAGATACAGATAGGTTTTAAATATCTGTGGAAGGTTTAAAGTTTTGAAGTTAGATACATGCCCAAGGAGCTAAGCAGCTGGATTAGTATGGAGTACTTGAGTTGATGCCTTGTTTCACTGTGGCCCAGCATTTAATTCAATACACTGTAAAAACAGTGCTAACCTAAGCTGTGATGGCCTAGTGATTAGGCCGTCCACCTCCTAATCAGAGGACGGGAGTCCGAACCTAAGCACGCACCTAACTTTTCGGCGTTATTTGTGTTTTTAAGCAATTAAAATATCACTTGGTTCAAGGTAAAGGAAAACGTGATGAAACCTGAGAGTTCATAATGCTGTTGGCCAGTGGCCATCGTGGTGGACTATGGCCAAACCCTTCTCATATTGAGATGAGACCCATGGTCTGTAGTGAGCCGGTAATGGGTTAATCATGATGATGATATTTTTTTAATCATAAGCATTACTAGGATTAGCATAGGTAAAGTAAATAAGCATGTTATAAATAATTTATACTTAGATGGTTTTGACCTTATCTTGTTGCAGTGACAAACAAAAAAAAATTGATATTTTATATGGTTGCATGCATGGATCGTTACTTTCACCCACTCTGTTTGAAGATAATTTATGTTCTGAGCGAAAGCCTGTGGTTGCATACTTAAGAAAATTAGTGGTGCATCTCTGACAGATCACACATGCCGCTAGGAGAAACTGATTAAGAGAAACCTAGCTAAGACTTCAATTAAATAAATGACCGTTAGTAACAAAAATTACGAAAATTTTGTGTTTTCTCGCCAAAGCCCACCGCCTACACGAAATTCCGAAGTCCGTAAAAGCCTACACTTGGAATATTAAAGCCTTTTTCAACCGAATAAAATCAATTAAAAGTACCTGATTTTATAACGATTCAAAACTACCCTTGAATTCATATTATATCAACGTAATTTTAAAGAATTGGCCTAAATGAAAACTAAAATAATAAAATCAATTCACTCACCTATATATTTAACGTAGAGAACTATTCCTTGTAAAATATTTAAATTATATTTGAAACGGACTAAAGCAGTCCTGAAAAATTCACATAATTTACGTTAAGATGGTTTGAATGAGCGCTGAGAAATAGAAGGTAAGTGAATTCTGGTTCCCAAGTAAATTCAGTTCTTACTAGGGATGTGACGTATTTACGCTACCTGGTTTTAAAACCAGCGCTCTGCTTGGAAGTACGGCGCCCTGGGACAGGCATAAAATACTTGAAAATATCAGAGTATTTGATTCTACAAAAAACTTGCGTAGAAAATTAACCGATACGTTTATATACAAGAAAAAGAAAAATCGTTATTGCGTGAAAGAAAAATACTATGAACTTTCAAGTTTTTTTTTCACATATAGGATTGTGCTCCTAATACGTATAGTAACACGGATCGATTTCTTATGCAAGTATTTTAACCCTCGAACCCGAAAGTATGGGCCCCGTGAGTTGTGGCGTACAAAAGGAAGCCCTGGTTTCGAGTTATGACTTGCTTGTTAGTTCGGGGCTCGTTGGCCGTGCGGCGTGCCCAAAGCATCGCGAAGTCTATATGTCTACGCTAGGTACATTCAAGTTTCAACACGTGCGAGTTGCAATACGATTAAGTCAGGATTCATCAGTCCAGTAAGCTAGCATATTTCAATAAATTTAAGGAACATAATTGCGTAAGCATTGTGCTAATTCGTAACTTTAGGCTAGTTCACTCCATTTATCCTTACTTAAATACAAAATACGAAACCCATAGTTTTAGTTTATTTTGGTGCTATGGCTGCCTGTGATTCAAAAAGTAGGAAGGAAAGATATAACTTTAACTACAAAAACTAATTATTACGCCACGGTATGAACTATACATAATACTGCCAAATACTATCAAGTATTATAAACTTGATCTTCGACCCTAGTATTTTACGTACTCGTACTTGGAAGAACTGGTATTGAATTTAGTGTGTCACATCTCTAGTTGTTACTTATTATTACATTTCTATTTGGCGTAGGAAATCCTGTACCCGGCATATTGACCAAAGAGTATAATTCTCAAACATTTTGTTTTCTATGGTTGTCTTTCACGGACGGAAAAGAATCTTTTGTTAGAACTCGATTATTTACTATCGGCTAGTCGATTGTTTCAATATTACTGATAAACATTTGACTTTTTTAAAAGCATGCGAATTAACTTTAAAAAGTTTTCAATGGGAATTTTGTCATTTATAACCTAAGATTTAGAGATTGACACCATCAATCATCATCACAGGATTTTATTGATTCGAATGGTTAGTGCTATCGAAGGATATTTACTCATTAGTCCAAGGAATTGGTCTTCTTAAAAAAGCAAATGCTTTAATGGGTTGGTTTTAACTGCGTTTGCGTGATTCTTTCGTTTGTATAGGTATTAGTTGATCATTCATTATTTTATGTTAGTGATAATAATAAGAATAAACTTGTGTCGCACTCAACAAGACTACTTAGAAATTAAAAATTCATTTCCAGGTATTACAATTTTTTAACAAAATACCAAATGAAATTTCTGGGATGCCAAAACGTAAGCTTGTAGAAATTTCTTATTTTGTAAATTGCACGAACAGTCCGCGATGCAGCACAAATATAGTGTAAATATCGGCAGCATTATTAATAATAAAATACCATATGAAATAATGCTATGAAAATAACTAAAATACGCAAGTATAGCCGTCTATACATTTTGTCATTTGTTGGATCTTTTTGAACCGCATATGCAGCAGAACAAAGTCTGTTCCATAAAATATTTATATGAGGGCGTAGAAACACTGTCGTATTCACCGGTTATTCATATGTTTAGCACAAGGTAATTTAAATTCAATACTCTTAGTTTTCTTTTCATTAAGAGCCAAATTATTGATTACAAACCATTGTGTTGTTACGTTAGCGATATAGTTGTTTACGTCGCCAAAAGCTGTTTCACGAGAGTAAGATAAATTCCTGATAGAATCTTATTTTCACAAATGAACCATTAGAACGCATTTTATTAAGTTCAACTTTCAGAATTCTATCGTTAAGATAAAATGTCAATAAATATAGAGCTTTTATTCCATAGTGGTATAGTTTTATGATCTATGTTTCATGTTGATCACTATCGAACGTCTTGGACAAATCACAGAAGACATCAAGTGCGTCACGCGACTTTCTTCCAGCCCTAAACATATTGTGTATTAATCTTTATTTATCAAAAGCATAATTTACATTTCATTAGTATGAAACCCTGTCTCCTGTAATAGTAAAAACTGTGTTAGTCAGTGTCTTCCCCATGTTTATAGCATAATAACTTGCGATTGACAAATAAAATGTTAACAACCAAAATTAAATGAAGAAAAGGAAAATGAAACAATTTCATATTATGTATGAATGTGTATGTGTGATTTTCAGAGTACGTGTATGTGTGATTTTCAGAGTACGTGTATGTGTAAAAGTGTTTTCTATTTATTTATTTTTTGTTACATTAGTTAGATGTTTCATTGGTACCCAGAAGTCATTTGCTTTCTTATTAGTTTTTAATTTAAAAGCTTTAATCAGAGCGGTTAATATGTCTAAATGTAAAAATGTATGTAGTAACATTTTTACAGGCATATTATCATTTAACAAGTAGAGGAGAAGTTGCAGCCCAACACCATACTTTTAAAACATGTTGAAATTCTTCTGCATAAAGCAATAGAAAACGTTAATAGAGAAAACTAGGTTAAAGTGGGAAGCACGCAGTAGACCTCCAGAAAACGGATTTGAAAAAAAGCTTGTTTGAGAGATCAAGTTCAACCTATGATTATGAATCTACAGCAAGACGATAGTGATCACAAGGGTGATTCGGGTTACGATAAATTGTAATAAAATATTTATAAAATATTGATTATATTTTATTCATTGTGTTTACTCGATTTCGACAACCTAGTGTTATGATGATAAGCAAGCAATTCATAATACGCTTCATAAGCACAATAAGTGCGAGCGAGATAAACTGATGATAGACTGATGATGATTAGAATGATTTAATACGCAACGACTCCGATGTTAACGCGCGCACTATATAGTAGTATTGTATTGTCGTTCTGTATTCTCCTTGAAGTAATTGTATTCTGTGTTCTGCATACGGTTCATATAACTTTTGCCTTTTTGTATGCAGTTCAACTGTTCCACTCACTAAAAACTAATGCTTAAGTTATCACACAGACATACTTGAAAATATTAAATGAAATGTATTAAAGAAAGAGTTGCACATTCCATAAAATGGTGAGAATGTACGTAAATAAATAATAATAGGTCCTTGACTAGGCCTTTTGTAGGCTTATTCTAATTTTATCATCTGTGAATATGTGACATTTGTCAGATGTCAACCGGGACCAGTGACATCAGCTGCTGTGCTACGGCGGTTTTGTCCAGAGAAATAGTGATTAAAGCTTACGGAATTTTAGGCATTCTCTTAAAAACTTAGTAAAAATGGATGAAGACGGAGAAAATATTTTACTACAAGATAATTACTATCAGTTACTTAATGTGTCTAAAACGGTAAACATAAATTATTATTTTTCGCTTATACATTTATCATAATATTGCATCAATATTATATAACATTAGAAGTACACACATTAAAAAAAATTAAGTGCAGTAAAAATAGTCGTAGAATAATTAAAACATTGATCACGTTTATATATTTGGAATGTCCTAACATTTACGTGTGTTACACAACTAAATAGTTTTTTTTTAGGTTATATTTCTATTTCAAATTAAACATGCCGAGTTTAAAGTACATTAGTACGTATAGTTTCCAATTGTTGTTAATATCGTATAGTGTCGCGATACATCTGAAGTTACATGGAATGAACGGAATTACACAGAGTGATACATTTTTTATTGAAGACGTGCAATCATCTTGTAATCATCGTATCACAATGTGTAGTCAATTGAATACGTACCTACAGTGAAAGCTTCCGGCCGGAGTTGTATCGGAGTCGATGTATCAAGAAATTTTAGTAAAATTGTAACCAGATGATTTCAAAGTTACTCTGAAGATTTTGATTGGGGGAAACCACATTCTATATATGTATTTAAATATGGCACCCTTGCTTCATCAAAACAAATTATTATAACATTTTTGTCTATAATCTACTGAACGTATTTAAATGCAATTGTAGAGTAGAACCATACCTTATGCCACTGTGTGAAATTTTTATGCTTTGCAGAAATGTTAATATTAAAATATTGTTATTAAAATTCACAATATTTTTTTTTTAATGTCCTGTAAAAAAAAGTATATTGGTATAGTATTCATCTTTTTAAAGATATGCAACATATACCATCAAAAATATAAATTATCTTTGCTTATACTTCCCCAACACTTTTCTTTTATTTCTAATGTCTAAATTGTCTTGGACATCCCATTTTGTATTTATTTGTTGTTTTGATAGGTTAAGAACATGGGTGGCTGTTGTATCCTTCCAGCTTGTTTGAGCTATCTGTTAGGTTGTCCTAGTTTTACTTTAGAAGGAACTATTAATATATATTTATGTACATATTTTGCACCACCTTCCTCTTTCCATATCTCTATATCTTCTACATATTTGGTGGCCTGGAAGAGATTGCTATGTAGCGATGAGGCCGCCAAATTGTATACTACTGTGTCTGTTATTTTCTGTCTTTTCTTGTTTTATTTTTCCTTTTTCGTGGTGTACAATAAGTGTGTAAATAATATAAATAAATAAATTAATTAATTAATATGAATAGCTCTTTAAAGTCCATTGCTTAAAATTTCAGATAATAGCTAAATAATAAGAATATTCAAAAGCTTTAGTCCCATTTGCCAATACTGCTTTATACTATAATCTTCTATCGATTCAATTTTCATTGTTGTTAATGCTAGAGCTAGATGTGCCATAGTATAGACAAGTATACTGTCAATGAAAAAGGGCTGTGTATATTATAGTTATGTATATTAGAAAATAATCTATAACCTACTGAAAAAAAAAATCCTATCAAGAATTTTTAGTAGAAAGCAGCTGTAAGTTTTTGTTAAGAAAATATTAGGAGAGTTGTCTTTTAATTTAAGCTAACAATTTGTTATTTATTCCTAGCTGATGTTTCTGTGTAGTAACTTTAAAATAAAAAGCTTACTTCTAGTTACAAAGTTAATCATACAATAACAAAAAATATTAATAATATATACATCATCTTCAAGCTAGCCTTGAAATCAATTTTGTTTTTCACCTGCCCCTGCCATTTCTATTTTGCAACTGCACTTGTGAATTATATTTTCGTTTTCATCATTATTAGATTAGGATTAGTAAATAATATTAAATATATTTCATAAGAAAGCTGTGAAAGCCTAGTGGTTAGGGCGTCGGCCTCCTAATCAGAGGTCAGTGGTTCGAATTCGAGCATGCACCTCTAACTTTTCGAAGTTGTGTGCGTTTTTAAATAATTAAATTATCACTCGCTTCAACCGTGAAGGAAAACATCGTGAGGAAACCTGCACGCCTGAGAGTTCTCCATAATGTTTTCAAAGGCGTGTGAAGTCTGCCAATCCGCACATGGCCAGCTTGGTGGACTATGGCCCAACCCTTCTCATATTGAGAGGAGACCCGTGCTCTGTAGTGAGCCGGTAGTGGGTTGATCATGATGATATTTCATAGTTTTCTATTGTCTCACAGAGTATAAGCAGGTACTAATATATGCAATATGTTTTCCAGGCCACTCCAGAAGAAATAAGCAGTGCCTACCGTCGCTTCTCTCGCATATTTCACCCAGACAAACACAGTTCTGATCCCAACAAGCAAAAATGGGCAGAGCAAATATTCAACAAAGTGAAGGAAGCATATGAAGTGCTTTCAGATTCACACAAGAGGGCCATATATGATACACTCGGTATGTTTTATTTAACAACAAATTATTCAAAACAAAATTTATAAAGTGTTCAAATCAGTGAGAACCATATAAATTCCTGGCTAAAACCTTTAATGTCATTTTTAAAAAAAGAATATAATTACAGGATATATCTATTCAAAATTTTGACTAATAAAAGATAAGATTAATTTTTATAGCACCAGAAGTAGTTCCTGTGTGCTTTTTCAGACTAAAAGTATCCTATGTCTATCGCTAAACTATCACTTTGCCAAACTTATCAAGATTGTTGTAGTGCATTCATATATTATTTCATTCATGACTCTCAACAACCTGGAACCTTATACTGTAGTAGGTATACCTGTTATACTGTCTACCAAAATGTTAGTTTTCCTCTTCTCTCTTCTCTAGTTTTAGTTTAGGCTGAACCACTTATAAGGGACACCTATAAGGTTCTGAGATGTGTCTATTTTTTATAAAGTAACAATGTTTTACAGGCAAAAGGGGCCTAGAAGTTGATGGATGGGAGGTGATTTTCCGGACACGTACACCTCGGGAGATTAGGGAAGAATATGACAGGTGTGAAATGAAATTATTTTCCCTAGACTACAAAACATGCCATTTTGGTATTGTATTTTAATCTGTTTCCTTGTAACTCTAAAGTTGACATTGAGTTTTTTTTAGTTAATATAATCCAATGCAAGCTAGCCCTTGACGACAATCTCACAGGGTGAGATGCAGTCTAAGAAGGTAACAGCCGCCTTGTTTTTTATACCCAACCCTGTAATCAGTTCTAGTGCAGAGACTATATTTAAAAAAATTATATTACTTTAATATATATTTTTTAAATATATAACTCTATTTTCTCAATTTTCAGGTTAAAGAAAGAGAGGGAAGAGAGAAGATTGCAACAGAGCGCCAATCCTAGAGGCACGATAACAATGTCCATCAATGCGACAGATATGTTTATGAAGTATTACGATGAGTATGATATTTTGTAAGTTATGTTTTTGTTTTTATTTTTTTCACCCCTGAAGTGACAAGTGTGTGAGGGACTACTTTGCTTCATATGTCTCACTCAGAACCTCCAATGGATAAATTAAGTTGAATACCATTTTTAACTCTTGAGTGTAATCGCTATGAAGATGAGCTATGTTTGATGAAACCTGTATAGCTATTTCATCAATATTTATTTGCTCTATCCAGTAGAGAGATTTTATATAGAATTGATATTATTTCCAATTGTCCAATCGTCATGAAATTAGGAACACAAGTAATTTGCACCAGTATGTGACACCTACAGTTGTCTCACCTAAATATCTCACACTGACAATTACAATCATCATCATCATGATCAAATCATTGCCGGCTCACTACAGAGCATGGGTCTCCGCTCAATATGAGAAGGATTTGGCCATAGTCCACCACGCTGGCCATGTGCGGATTGGCAGACTTCACACGCCTTTGAGAACATTATGGAGAGCTCTCAGGCGTGCAGGTTTCCTCACGATGTTTTCCTTCACCGTTGAAGCAAGTAATATTTTTTTTTTTAAACGCACATAACTTCGAGATTTTAGAGGTGCGTGCCTGGATTCGAACCGCCGACCTCTTATTAAAACGTTGATGCCCTAACCACTAGGCTATCACCGCTTCAAGATTTATAATACAATACATTAATTATAGATGGGCCATGTTTGGACCCATGACTTGAGACTATGAAGAAAGTGATCACATTACACTGAATCGGGGATATTTTTTGTTCAGATTATTATTTTTTAATTATTTTTCATCTATTTATATTCATTTAACAATTTATTCCTATTGTGGCATTCTCAGTCTTCAGTGCATTATTTTTTTCAATGTTTAATTGTATTTGTCGATAAGTAAGCATTTAGCACTGCTTTTTTTTTACACCTCTAGCTGCCTACTGTAGTGTAGTGTGTGTGTGACTATGATGGCTGTGCTTTTAGAACCCAAAATTGTACCCATTACTTAACTAGTCTGGTGAATACGGTAATATATCTGGGACCAACATTAGATGCTAAACTTGAAATTGGTCCACATACAAACAATTTATGTCACAGTTGTACTGCTTACGTGGTAAAAAGGATTAGTCATGTGCCAGACTGCCAGGCTAGTGTATATGTTCAATAATGAACTGATCCAATCAACAAACGAATAATTTGTTCACAGGGAAGATTCAGCAATAATACCAAGCGTTGAAGTGTCTGGTATGACGATTCAACAGTCCATCGACGCCCCCGTCACACTCAGGAATACTGTCACATTATCCGGAAACATTTCCACGCAAAATGGCACAGGTATCTCCACAGTTCTCAATTTTGCTTGTATCAAGAATAATTTATGTTTCTATCTTTAGGCTACAATTCAATGAGCGGTCAATGGGGCGAGCTAGCAGAATTATAGAGATACGTAGAAGTACATTCGGTATCGTATCGTCGTAGTGGTATCGTGACGTAGTTCAATGTGAGAAAGGCGACGACAAAATGTCCCAAGAACCCTTTTGGAAATCCCTACAGAACAAATATGCACTTTAGTGCTGTGTTGGAGAGCCGAATCTGGTCTAGTGGCAGGTTTCGGCCGCGGCTAGTTACAACCCTACTGGCTAAGACATGCTGCCTAGCGATTATCCTTCCGGGATGATGCAGAATGAAAACAGTTAATATAGAAGCAAAGTTTGGTTGGCGACGTGCGGATGGGGGGTTGCTTCCCGCACAGGATCCGCGTCATTTTAGTCTGCATCTCGCAAATTTTCTAATTTGTCATTTTTGTTTTATGTTTTCAGGCACTGGTTCAGTGACAATGTCCAATAGACATCTAAGCTCTGAACGAGGCTGGACCGAACTGGAATGCGGCATAGGCAATGGACCAGTGTTTGGGTTCAAGATATTCAGGACCTTGTCAAGGCTAATGTTTGTGAACTTTGGTACGGGTTTGCAGTTCACTTCTAGAGGGATTGTGCCAAGCTTTGTGTCCAGTAAGTTATTAGTTATACAGTTATTTACTACTTTCTATTTCTTCTTCTATTAGTAAAGTTAGGTAAAATTTCTCTAAAAAACTTTCGAAATTCAAAAGTAAAAAAAAAGTCACTTTTGACGCGTCAATAATTTACATAGTAGTGATTTCATGGTGATAACTACATTCGTAAACTTAAAACTTAAGCTATGAGAGTTCCAAACGCGCCCCGGTCTCTTATTACAGCAATATTTGCCATGCTTGTTTATAATTTACATAATCCTTTACACTATAGTAGGACTTTTCTACAAGCTTACGTTTTATATAAACTTTGAACTTGTTACTTTTATGCGATCAATACCACTGATGAGCACATTGATGAGGGTATAAAAAACAGGCACCGCTCTGCCCAAATATGGGGTTGAATGCCGGGCTTTAATGATTATTACAACATGTCAGTGATAGTGGTGACCGAAATCGCTGAAGTAACGTTTTCTCTGAGGAATGGTAAATTACACTGCCTGTCTTCCAAGGAGTTACAGTTTTTTGTCTGACACAGAAATCGAACCTTATACAAATACAATGTAATGTGATAAGGCACTTAGTTTAAAGCTATGTAACTTACCCCCTACATAGTAGGTCATGGTGTTTTAATTTTTATACATTGAGTTAAACTTTTGTTAAATTAAAAACCCAAGTTTAATATCTATAGTTAATATTTCTCTATTCTAAAGACTAAAAGAAAAAGGTCAAAAAAGGATATCCCTTTCTCCTTCATTTGTGTCTACATGTTATGAACAGGGTATATAATATGTCCTAGCATAATTTCAAACGGGACTCCTACTCCTTCTTCCTCTGCTGCTGCTGTGCACAATTTTATTCCTTGTCAGCGCATATAATAGGGGGCATACTTTTGTCTTCTGCCAATGCCAAAAGTGCTTATTGTAATGATTATTTTTGTACATAATGGGAATGAGGTCAAACAAGAGATGGATGGATTGTGTAAAAGAGGATATGCGTGTAATAGGTGTGGGTAGTGAGGTGACGCCTGATAGAAGTGAGTGGAAGAAGTGTTGTGCCAACCCCACATAATGTGAGATAAGGGAAAGAAAATGGCAATGAGGTCGCGCTTGGGGCCCCAATGTCCATAGATGCTCCGATTAATGTGCCCCGCCCACTGCGCCTCTTCAGCTACCCAAGGCGTTGAGCTATACCAGTAACCATGGTCCTTTAGTCCTTTAAGATCTCATATCTCATATACTTGATTATAAAGAGATAATCTATGCAGTGGTTTCTCCAGCGCCCGCTGTCTGACACTGCCTTGCTATGCTTGATTATATTTGCAAACAAATAATAAAAACAAAGAAATCAAAAACTTAACGAGGTCAAGGTCAAGGTCGTGACCTTCATTAATGAAAAATCCGACTGAGGAAGATATTTGCAAAAACTATCTATTCGCAGCTATGACTTTATAAAGTTATACAGTACGAAGTACTGTTTGATTTGGAAGTTATCACGAGATTTCTATGCCCGTTTGCGTAAATCATGATACCGACATATACCATATTTCCTACAGTTCAGACACACTTTAACGTTTTATCATATATATTTTCCAGCAATGGCTCTGCAACTCGACGCTCATTCTGTGGGCTACCTGACATATAGAGCCGGGGGTCAAGGAGGATCCTCAATGACCTCTACATACGTGAGGGACTCTGAAAAGCATCACCTGAACGCAGCAATACAAATAGGCAGCCCGCATTCTTTCATATCATTCAATATCATGAAAAAATTGCCCCAGCACGACTTGAAGCTAAGACTGGCTCTGAAGTAAGTATGTTTTGATTCCCAATTTTATATAGAGTCAAAAGCTACGCGACTAAAATTACAGCTTTGAAATGTGTGCTTTATCTTATATATAAAATTCTCGTGTCACAATGTTTGTTCCCATACTCTATTATGCATATTCAGTAAGTCTGACAATCGGCTACTATCTATTTTTCAATTAAATTTCAAACAAATTCAATTTTTGGATAATTTTTTTAATTTTATTTTTGTATTATGTGGCATTGAAAAATACATACAACCCTAAATTTTCATCCTTCTAACGCCAACCCCTATTTCTTAATAGAAATTTTAGTAATTTAATCATTTGTCATCCTGCTTGATAACTGGACAATTATAGTCTTTAGTATGAATGTTTTTTGCTCTAATTCGACTAATTTATTGCATGAATTTTCCTGAATTTATTGCATGCCTCTTTCAATCACATACCACATCCTTACACACAATAAGTTAGTTATTTTTTTCTACAATAGAAATTCCCTAGAAATAATTTATATGGCAAAACAATGTTTTGCCAGGTCAGCTGTTATATCTGCATCAAATGTGCAAACTTATATGATATAGACTTGTTTAACCTTGAATAGTCATAGTTAAGTAATTGAAGTGCGTTATTATTGCTTTTTCATTTTATTAAATTGGTTGCTTATTGGTTTTCTGCAAAATTTGCATTAAACAGAACAATGCAATGATGTCTACTGGCTTACAATAGACTTTTAATAACTGCAATGCGATTTTTTTCTGTCAATATTTTGTTTTATTTCTTGCTTTCTAATTAAATAGCGAATATTTTACTATGTGTAGCATTAGTAGCGAATATTATGCATTGTGAATTTTTGTACCACATTGATTTAAAATAATCCTATGCTATCCGAAATGCTCAAGCTATCTTATGTAAGCAATTCAAGCGCCATCTATTGAAAGTTATCTGAAGTGGCTTTTCCCATTCCCAATTTATATTTTATTTATTTTATAATTTGATTTTGATTTTAGCCAATTAGCCAATATAGTGTAATCCTTGCTGTCATGGATTATTTTATAAAAATAATTGTATTATTCCACTAAACGTGATTTAACTTATGTTATGTTTATAAGGCGAAATTATACGCAATGAACCCAGTGCAAAGAATACGAGGGTGGTCCGATAAGTACTTAGCCTCACAGCCCGATGGCGTTATTATCGCAAGAGAAATTTATTATCGTTTAGTACATCTTTTTAGACGGCTACTGTTAAAATTTCAGCCGAATCGAAGGTTTAGTTTTTTTTTTACCGCGTTTGCAAGAGGGCGGGTCCACGGATTTTTGGGAAAGTGCAAAAAGCGCAATATCGTTCGGTGATTCGATACTTGATTTGAAAGTGAAATCGCGCATCGAAATCAAAGAGCGCTTGAATGCTGTGTACGATGATTCTTCTCCTTCGATGGTGACCGTCAAAAATTGGTTGAACGACTTTCAGCTTGGTCGCAGGTCGGTTTTTGATGTGCCACGACCAGGTGCCGAAAGCGGGTACCATGGAGGATTACGTGACAAAAGTCCACAATCTCGTTTTGGCAGACCGCTGATTGAAGGTCAAAGAGATAGCTGAGACAGTAGGCATTTCAAAAAACCGCATGGGTCATATCCTAGACTAAATATTGGGCATGAGAAAGTTTTCGGCGCGATGTGTGCCGCATTTGCTCACTCCGGACAACAAGCGCAACCGTGTGACCACTTCAGAGCAGTGTTTGACGCTGTTTAAGCGCAATCCAAAGGATTTACTGCGTCATTATGTGACCGTCGATGAAACATGGATCCACTGGTTCCCCCCAGAGATAAAAGAACACTCGAAATAATGGACTTCACCCGACGAACGTGCTCCAAAGAAGGCGAAGACTGTCCTATCGGCCGGATGGCCACCGTTTTCTGGAATTCACAAGATGTGATCTACAGCGACTACCTGGATAAATTCAAGACGATAAGTGGGCTCTACTATGCCGATTTATTGGGCCGATTCGACGCTGAATTTAAGAAAAATGGCCCCATTTGGTGCAGAAAAAAGTACTTTTCCAACACGACAACGCACCGGCTCACATCTCCGCCGTCGCCACGGCCTAATTGGTCGAATTAGGCTACGAACCACTGCACCATTCACTCTATTCTCTAGATTTGTCCTCGTACTACGTCTTTTTGTTTCTGAACTTGAAAAAGTCACTCGTCGGTCAGAAATTTGAGTCGAATGAGGAAGTTATCGTCGCTACGAAGACCTATTTTATAGACCTTCCGAAAACGTATTTTTCAGACGGGTTAAAGATGTCGGAGAATCCCTTGGCCTAGTATATCGGGCTAAAATGAGACTTCATTTAAAAATAAATCGCCACTTTTCCAAAATTTTCGTTATTCTTTTGTAGGCTTAGTACTTATCGGACCACCATATATCAAATCGAGGTTTTACTGAGTACATATTGGTAATTTTTTACTCTTTGGATTAACAAGACCAAGTGTAGTATTGGTTTATAGATGGGTAATTCAATTTTTATTAATAAAAGTGGATGGTGTTGCTAGAGGTTAGTAACTTGCCTCCTTTTATTCTGCACAACTCCCTTTTAATTCCTTTTAGCAGCAGCAGTATTTAATAACTTATATTAGCATTGTTATTATCAAAAATATAAATTTGTCCAGATAGTGTTTTGCTTTCCAACGGCGTCGTAGGCTACAGAACAAAGATTATTTATGCTTATTTTTCCAATCATATCTGAATGGCTGCAAGTTAAATCCAGACTGTCATCTGACTCAGCAACTGTTTAAGGATCAACCAGTAGACTTATTTAGATACTACTGGTTTCAATCACTTAGCGTGAGCGCTTTGCGAAATTTGTACCCATCTCAGGATGGGTGCAAATTTCGCCGCACTACTGTCGCTCAAAGCAGTGTTAATTTATATATATAACAGATATGTGACAGATGTTTATTTGATGAAGTTATTTAAAATTCATGAATTGTCTTACCTTGTCTGGTGGGAAGCTATGTTCGTGGAGAATTACCAACCTACCGAAAACGGGCCGCCCAGCAATTTCGCGTCGAAATCGATGAGCTTAATATAACTGCCCTGAAATAACCTACTGAAGTGTTCTTACATATTTTATCCACTATCGTAAATTTACTATTGTATTTGTTATTTGTATTTTAGATTCGGCACGTTCGGTGCGATAGCCGAATACGGCGCTGAGAAGAAAGTGTCACAGAATAGCAGCGTGTCCGCGGCGGTTATGCTCGGCGTACCCAGCGGCGTTATGCTCAAGCTCAAGTGAGTTCACTTTTTAGGCTAGCTTCATAGTGTCGAGTGTTTCTACTATTTCGACCGCGTAAAAGTTCAACTTCAATAGAACCGAGGGAGCGCCATCTATCACACAATAGATGGCGTTGTTCCCATTCCATGCAAATTGAAGTTATCTTTCACGCGTTTGAATGAGTAGAACATCTCGCTCTTGGCACTCTGTTATGTTAAGTATTTCAAAATACAAACAACTTAAAAATGACTGAACTGTTCATTATTTAAGGATTCGGAATGGAAAAAATTTAAACTCAAGTGAGTTTACTGTTGTTTAAATTTGAAATTCTAGCTTATCAAGTTCGAAAGCGGAACAACTCCAAAGTTGAGTTTCAAAGGCAATTCAAGTGAGTAAACTGATTTCATTTGGGATTTGGATGTTTTGATCTTATTGGAATGTTTTAACAAAGTATGAGTGCTGCTCAAAAGTACGTGTAAACGACGAGCTGCGTATAGTGACAGTTTATTTTTAATTTTGTTTTTTGACATTATTCAGTTATAACGGCCATATACAACATCTTCTCCCTTAAAGAAATCAAAGCTAAGTAATAACCAATTAAACTACAACCATTAAATAACAATATTACTAAATTTAACACTATAATATTCATTATTTTCTTTTAAAAAACAATGCTATCTGATCCCGCGCCTTACTAGCGGCTTTCCTAGCCGGATAGGAGACACCGGGAGAGCAGCTCGCCGCCTACGGCGAGCTCCTCAGCTCCACTGGCATACTCCTCAGCGTCACTAAATACACCCGCTGTCACCATGTAATGAAACGACGAGCTTCGTATAGTGACAGTTTATTTTTAATTTTGTTTTTTGACATTATTCAGTTATAACGGCCATATACTACAGTACGTAATTGAAGTTTATCTTATGAACAAATTAAAATTTTCAGATGGTCCTGTTCCTCACAGACTGTAGTGGTGCCAATCCATCTGTGCGAGGAAGTGATACCGGCGCCGGTTTTCTACGCCACGGTAGTGCCCATGGTGTCGTGGCTGGTACTCAAGAAGCTCGTGCTGGATCCCATAGCGAGGGAACGACGAGAGAGGGAACGGCAGCGGTCTATGGAGGCTAATTTTGAGAGGTAAATATCTCTCACAAATTTTAGCGCCCATTTGGACATTTTCGGAAATGGTTTCACTATGTACATAAACACATATATTTTACATACTCGGATAGGCATTAAGTGAGCAAAGAAGAAGTAAGACGCATCGATGCGCTAATGGACGAAAAGCTATCTGATTTTATAGCCGAGGTACCTCCTAAAAAGTCTAATACGTCATCACAAGTGGGACAGGTATTTTAAAGTACACCCGGGGTTTCAAACTCAGAAAAAGGAAAGACGGCAAAGCAAAAAAAGGGTAGGAAATCACCTCAACCGGTGATTATAGAGGCACCTTCAGTACCCCCGGGAGGCCCTGAGCCGAAGCAACTACCTACAGCAACCTGGGCGAAAGTCGTAAGGCGGAAGGCGAAAATAACATCCTCGACTACGAGAAGAGTTCCAGCTACGGATACCGCTTCAAGCCGAGAAAAAAATTCGGTAATATCACCTCGCGCACCTAAGTCAGCAGTGGTTATTATAACACTGACGGAAAACTCAACAGTCGATCTAGCCACAGCCATGGCAACCGCCAAGCAACGGATAAATTTGAGGGATTGCGGAATATCCCAAGTCCGTCAAAAGAAAGCTATCACGGGCGGCCTTGTACTGAAATTTCCGGGTCCGGATAGCTCCAAAAAAGCTGATGAACTTGCAGCGAGGCTTCGTTCGATCTTAACTGATAAGGGGGTAAAGATAAGAGTCATGGACCTGGATGAATCCATCAGCAGGCAGGACGTAGCAACAGCAATCGCGGAGACTGGAGGGTGTCTCCCGGACGAAGTGAAGGTGGGAGACATTCGTTTCAGCACCTCAAGGTTAGGTACAGCGTGGGTCAGATGCCCACTCACAGCAGTCCATAAGCTTGCTGAAGAGAAGAATGTGATTGTCGGGTGGGTCAGTGCAAGGGTACGAGTTCTGACAGAGCCAGTCAACTACAATGTTTCAAATGCCTAGAAATAGGTCATTTCCACAAGAATTGCCACAACACGGTGGACAGAATCTCGTGCTGCTATAGCTCTGGTGAACAGGGGCATAAGGCACGTGAATGTATAGCCCAAAAGCCTAACTGCCCTATATGTACGGATCTCGGTCGACCAGCAGACCATAGAATTGGGAGCCAAAAATGTAACCCTCCCAAAAGAAAGTTAAATAAAGAAAGAAACCAGGGTTCCTCAAAACCAAGTAAAGAGAGCACTGAATTGCTCTCTTTACTTGGCTTCCCCCCCGGCATTCATGCAGTGTGTTTGAGGAGGCGACAAGGCAAGCTGAATCCGGCGTAGCATGCGTGATAGCCAAAATCAACGAGCTGGGACTCAGGGTAGCGCCTCACAAAACCGAAGCATTATTGTTCCATAAGCTGCCTCGACGATTGGAACCACCTAACTCATTGGTTCGCGTGGGTGAGGTTGACGTCCAAGTGGGCCGATATCTAAAATACCTGGGTGGTGGTGGGTTTTGAAGAACACTTCAACCAGTTGGTCCCTCGTATCCAAAAAGTAGCTGGTGCAATGCACGGTCTGCTTCCAAATCTTGGGGGACTACAGGAAGAAATCCGCCGTTTCTTCGCGGGAGTAGTGCGATCGATAGCTCTTTATGGGGCCCCTATATGGTCACAAAGGCTATCTCGCGTACAGCGATTACGAGCTAAGCTAAACAGCGTTCAACGCAAGATAGCCATGCGGGTGGTGCGAGGGTATAGAACTATATCCTTCGAGGCGGCTACTGTTTTGGCTCGCTTGTCACCTTTTGATATATTAGCGGAAATGGACGCGAGAGTGTACGCCCAAACTCGCGAGGTAGGCCAGAGCCATGGAGGTGAGCCAGAGCTCGCAGCTTCCAGAAGAGAAGAAGAGAGAAACAGTGGTAAGGTCACCTTTAGACTTACGCAGATACTCACCGGTCATGGCTGTTTTGGTGAGTATCTGTGTCGGATTGGTCGGGAGGCGACACCGCGGTGTCACCACTGTGGTGGAGATAGGGACACCGCTCAGCACACGCTGGAGGAGTGCCCTGCTTGGGAACGTGAACGAAAAACACTGGTCACGTGGGCTCTCTCCGCCTGCTGTGATAGCTGCTATGCTAGCCGAGGATGAAGTATGGAAAGCTGTGGTCTTCTTCTGTGACACTGTTATGTTAAAGAAGGAGGCCGCAGAGCGGGATCGAGAGCGGACCGATCCTGCGCGAAGATGTAGACGTCGGGCTAATGAAGATCACCACCCCAGTCTGACCATCCAATAGTTCCGTATTCTGGGACCTTGGGGTCGTGAGCGGCCAGAGTGGGGAATTCTGGTAACTCTTGTGCGACCTCGTGACGAAAGATATGCTACTCAGTAAGCCGCGTTAGTTTTGTGGACTTACATCCGCGTGGAGGCAAATAGGAGCACAAGGGAGGCACCGGTGCGTTCCTAGGAGATCCCGGAGCCTCCCTTTGTTTTATGCTGATGGTGGCCACCGAGGGGGGTTTAGATGGTAAAAATCCCACATAAGCCGAGCTTTTCCCCAAAGCAATAAGTCGGGTATCTCACTAGGAGATTTCCCCCCCCGTAAAAAAAAGGCATTAAGTGAGCAGCAAAAATCCACCTCCAATCGAAGATAAGTGTTAAGTTTAAAGGATTTTGCTATGCTTAAATGTTTACTGGCACATGTAAGCAACAAGAACAGTTATCGATTTAATGGGGTTTCCGAGGAATAATGTTAGAACAAAATCCATTGGTTGAATCTTCGCTCGTACTGACAGCAGGGTTCTTCATAGAAAACCCAATAAGTACCGTACATTTCGCGATCCGTGTCAGTCGAAATTATCAATCTAATCCAAAACCTCCAGTAAAGGTTAACGTATTGCTCAGTTTTCTTCTCATTCCTAAGAACCTTTCTCTACCTCTAAAGGTGTGCTTTCACCCTCCCGTAATGATGGATCAACTGTCTTTATTAAGTAATCGTGACCAAAAAACAAAAAAATCGCAATATGATTGAATCGCAAAACTGAGTTTGTTTATACAGGTTCGTTTCGGATATTCTAGAAAAACTATGCTTATATAACCTGTAAAGTTTACATAAACCTATATTTTAAGCCCAGACTTTGGTGTGTTCAGTCACTGACTCTGCGCACGCTGACTAACCCCTGACTAAAGAACTTCGTATGAAGAACTAGTTCGAACAGGACAAAGTTATGTGTCCAACATAAATCTGTCTCAATTCAACACTAACTTTAAACGATCAAACATAATCACACCAAAAAGTTACCATTTTGGTACAGAATCCTGATGTAACCCTATTTCATTAAAGGCTACAAGAAATGCAACGGCAGGCGAGGGCAACGATCGAGCTGATGAGAGAAACATATTCTAGAATCAGGAGCGACGAAGAAAAGAAGAAAGGACTGGTCATTATCAGAGCACTCTACGGAAAGTTGCCTGAAGGTAAGGCACACAAACAGTGACATAAAACAGACATGGTAGCTTACCAAGCACAACGCAATCGCGGATTAAATTGCAAATGACATGGCCAGAATGTATATGGAGCTGTGCCCTCATTATAATATTTATGTTAATTTATATACAGTACATCATATTAAAGCTTATTAGTGTGTTTTAACATTCATTTAAGTTATATGATCAGAGACCAAGCAAGAGATTGTATTGATTGTAAAACAAAAAGTTCGCCTAAATATTTTGATAACATAATATTCATGAACCTAATTATATCAGGTATTCATAATATTAAAAAAGAGTTACACGTAGAACAAATATCGATATTTTTTAGTTTATTTTAAAATAATTTTCACCTATGAACAATTACTGAACATTAATGTATTATGAATTGATTATTAGGGCAGAACCCGGCCATGTCATTTGGTTGGTCATTTTAAAGCAAACATGTTAGAAACAAATGACTATATATTCTCAGGTCGTTATATTACCCTGCCATTTATCCACTTATATTAAGAATAAAATATATGTTAAAAAAAGTTACTCTATATATTGCCCAAATAGGTATGCAAACTATCATCAAATCCTAACTGGATGGTGGGACAGCCCATTGTCAGCTCAATACCGAGCACGGGTCTCCTCTCAATATGAGAAGGGTGTGGCCATAGTCCACCACGGTGGCCATGTGCGGATAGGCAGACTTCACACGCCTTTAAGAACATTATGGAGAACTCTCAGGCATGCAGGTTACCTCACGATGTTTTCCTTCAGCGTTGAAGCAGGCTAAATTTTAATTGCTTAAAAACACATATAACTCTGAAAAGTTAGAGCAGCGTGCCCGGGATCGAATCTCCGATCTCTGATTAACAGGCGGATGTCCTAATTACTGGGCTATCACAGCTTATTTGAAGCAAGCAGAATTTTGGAAATCGGATCCACTAACTTCACTAACGATGAAGCCTTCTCAGTAAGCTGAGTGAGACGAGATCTGAGAGTTCTCAATAACGTCTAATAGTCCGGAGACATTGTGAGGTAAACCAATCGGTAATTGGCAAGTTTAGTGGACTACGACCAAAACTCCTCTCATACTCGCGCCATAAGGACCAGTGCCTATTACCGGCCTACTGCAGAAAGGGAAGGTAATAGGTTGATAATGACGCATGCGGAACATTATCGATAGATAATGTTATAGGAAACTGCGTTTACTGTATCCGGTAAATGCTTCTAAACACTGGTAATAGTTAGACACTAAGTGCTGTATTGGACTTTCGTCAATTTGACAATGAATGTACACGGTTGTACGATATAGGCGATAAAAATTAAGTTTTTGTATAACTTTCTCTAAATTTAACAGGAACCACAGCTCATGAAATAGGATCAGAGCAGACTGGCGACACCGGGTCACCGGAAAGCCCACTTCCTTATTTGGAAGTGATAGATGTCACTATACCAGTACAGTGTCTTATCAAGGATTCCAGACTGGAACTGTTAGAAGCTAGCAAGGTATGTTTTTAATGTATTCTTAAGTTATATTCGTTAGGGTAGATTTGTATTGTTTCGACACCGCAAATTAGTCAATCGTCAAATTACCTAATTGGTCTGGAAGTTCAAGGATTACACAATTTATGATTTTGATAAACTGTTCAGGCCAATCATTTTTCTTGGCGTTTTCTGTAAGATATTATTAGTACCATCAAGTATTAATCGGATTCGGGATCGGAGGAGGTTGGAGCTGTCCACCCCTACAGTTATTGGTTTTTTAACCCCCTCTCCTGTGAGTGAGGAATGAGCAAGGACGTTAACCTAATGATGATAATGTTAACTAGACCAGATCAGAGATATGCTCAGATTGTCCCTGCCTGGGGTCGAGCGCGGAGACTACACTTAAGTTCTAAATTATATTAATAATAGAACTTAGTTCTAACAATTTACTTATTGTAGTGCTCATTTAATAGTAATCTATAAATTAAGTTACAATAAAAAAATATAGAAAGACAGACAGACAGATCAATAATATAAAATATAAATTGTCTACAAAAAAAAAGACACATATTATAGTCAATGTAGAGTTTCATATCCCTAATTGTTTTTACTTTGATTTTGACATTTAGAAAATACGCAAGACTTCCAAGATGCAATTTTTTTTCCAGAGAGTCAGATTTAATGTCTATAAGAAAGCTGTTGTGGTTAAGGGTTTTATACAATCTTGAGACAGGAGAATTGGCACCAAGGACAGTTCTACGTATCGGGGGGTGAAGTGGTAGAGGGTTTACGTGGATAATTAACAGGAACCTTTAATTTAAAGCTGCTCAATCATTTCTATCGAATAGATAGAAGAAAGAATACACTCTTTCTTTATTTCAAAATCACTGCTAGCTTTAGTTTCTAACACTAGCAGCTAGATAGCTGCTAGTGTTAGAAACATCTTCCTCTGGCATCTGCCAGAGGAATCTGTTTTGTATGCGTTTTGAACTTTCGAATCCAGCTCAGATAGATAGTTTTGGAAACATCGTGACCCCTTCGTCCAAAATCGCTCTACCTGAAGAGATTGATAACTTTGACTCAGAAACGTGGTTGCTTAATGGGCTTGATAAGAAGGCTAAGACTCCGAACTAGCAAAGGGGGTAAGCTATGCTTGGTGCACCTCTACTCGATCTAATCAGGAACGATTAGATCCTTAGAAGAATTAGTGAGTTACTGACGTACGTGTAACGAAGCATAATTGGCAATCCGCGAGATACAAAGATCGGAGAACCCACGGACGTGACGGACGTTAGTTTCCCAAAGTGTTGGAGTTGCGGCAACGCATTAGCTCAGCGTTTGTCGACCCCCAAGTAGGTGGACAGACAACATCAAACGACTCGATGGGAGCCGCTGCAAAACAAGTGGCCTAGACCTTGGAATTCATTCAGTCAAGACCTATGTGTTCACGAGGTCTGTAATAATGATGAATTCTTGTTATTTTACAGTCGGAGCTGCCCGGGTTCTACGATCCGTGCGTGGGTGATGACAAGCACCTTACAATTAAGTACCTCTACCATAACAGCCTCCACTGCTGCACGGTAGCTGACACCCAAGCTGTAGTACTGCCGCGTAATAGTAAGTATATATATATATTTTTTCTTCCTTGGGGAGGAAAAAATCCCTACGGACTTCTGCCTCACAGCAGGGCGTGTCCGACTTGCACGGACTAAAACAACCTCCCCCAGTTCTTCTAAGCCAGCACGGAACCGCTTAGCATTACTTCATGCTGACCCTCTTAATATTCTGTCTCTCTTTTATTCTTTTCTACTTTTTCTTTTTCCTCTCTCCTGACCATTATTGCCTTGAGCATCTGAGCATACCGATCCCACTCCTCTTGGCTGGATAACATGAGGGGTATGAGATTTCGGACATCCACCCCATTTGTCCCCTGGGCTATGGCTCTCAAATCTGCACAACCGGGACATTCGAAGATCGCGTGTCTTGGAGTATCTTCTTCCCCACAGAAGTAGCATTTTACGCTGGGCGCCTTCCAAATTGCGAAGAGGTATGTGTATGTGTGTACCCCGTGACCGCTAAGCGCCTGGGTCAACCAGCGGTCCACCTCACCGTGTTCCCTTTTGTGCCATCTTTTCAGTTCGTGGATCAATTCTCTTGTCCAGGTCCCTTTCCCTGCTCCCGACCATTCGTGCTCCCACTCTGTCAGGGTGTTCTCCCGCACTTCTAGGAGCGCTTGGTCCTTGCACTCAAACAGGAGGGCACGTTCCCTGATTAGCTTGGCTATAGGGACAAGTCCAGCTATAACGAGAACTGCTTCAGTGGAAACTGTTCGGTACGCTCCACAGATACCAATTGCCAGTCGCCTTTGTACCGCCTCAAGTTTTTTCCTGTACACTTCCACCTTCATTGCTCCACTAAATATAGGTGCCCCGTAGAGAATCACTGAGTGGGCAACTGATGCCAGCACCCTTCTCTTACTCGCTCGGGGACCTCCTTTTGTCGGCATCAGCCTATACAAAGCCTCTGTGAGTTTCTGCGCTTTTTGGGCTACCTCTTCAGTGTGCTTCTTGAAGTTTAAACACTTGTCAAGCCATACCCCCAGGTACTTTACGGGTGTTTTGGGGTCACTGAGGCGCCTTTTATCGAAAATGTTACTTTCGTCTTCCACTGAAAACTATCGCCTCCGTTTTTTCCGGTGCTAAAGTAAGCTGCTTTTCTTGCATCCAAGTGTTTATTCGCGACAGCGCCTGGTTTGACCACTACGAGACCCAAATCGTCAGCGAAACCTACCATTTGGATACCCTCCTCCTGTTCCAGCTTGAAGACGCCATCATATACCAGGTTCCAAAGTGTCGGGCCAAGTATTGATCCTTGTGGGACTCTGCTGCTGACTTTGATTGTCTCTAGTATTCCTTTATTGTCCCTTACTTTTATATATCTATCCTCCAGGTAGCTACGTATTAGGTTTTGGATGTAGCCTGGAAAACCTCTTTTTCTTATTTCTAAAAGAATCTTCCTCCATGAAGCCGAGTTAAAAGCATTTCTGACGTCTATACAAGTCAAAGCGCATATCTCTCTGGTTCTTTGCGTGCCCTTTTTCGCGGCTGTGGCTATTTCCACCACTTTTTTAATAGCCATTAGCGTGGATCGACGCTTCCTAAAACTATACTGATGGTCCGAGAGACCGCCGTGTTCTGGCAGCAACTTTTCAATCCTGTTAAGTAGGATTCTCTCCATTAGCTTGCCGTAACAGTCAAGCAAGCAGACTGGTCTATAACCCGCAGGATCTTCTGCGGATTTATTAGCTTTTTTAAGTAAGACCAGACTTGCTGTCTTCCAGACCGTAGGAAAAATGCCTGATTTTAAGATCATATTTATGATCTTTTTTATGTTATCAGGTATAGTCTGCGCCGCCAATTTGACTACCTCAGGGCAAAGGAGATCAGGACCTGGCGCTTTTTTTGATTTAAGGCCCTCCACCGCCAATTGTAGGTCTTCTTCTGTCACTTCTGGGATCTGAGAGTCGTGTACCACGATACGACAGAAATCTTCGTGCAACGGAAACAGGACGCTAACCACAGTTTTAATGAGGTCCATGTCTAAATTGGGTGGACTCTGTCGTAGCTTCTTGGTGACAATCCTGTATCCTAATCCCCATGTATCCTTGTCAACTTCCTTACAGAGCTCCTTCCACTCCTCAGATTTCGACTTTATAATGGCTAGTTGTAGGTCTTTTTTGGCTGCCTTATACTTCGCTTTTATCTCTTTTATTTCTCTACAATTTATGTCATCCCTAATTGTGATATCTTGACCCTTTTTTCGTCTCTCACGTGTATATTTTCTGCGGCATTTTGTACAGACAATCCTTTTTTCTCCAATTTCCGAATTCCACCAGTAAACCGGAGCTTTTCAACGTAATCCTTTCCGTGGCATAGCTCTGTCACAGGCTCTCGTGGTCACTACTACCAGTTCTTCGGGTGTGCGAGCTTCGTTCTCTTTAAGTACGCTCTCAAAAACCTTTTTGTCCAGCATGTCTAGTCTCCATCCCATTTGAAGCTGTATAGGCGGTTTCCATTCATCTTGGAGCAAGCGGAACTTTATATATCTGTGCCCACTTAGACTATCTTCGTCCAACACCTGCCACTCCGTAATTCTCTATGCCAATAGTAAGTATATATTATATATCATATATCACCTGTCATGCATGTCACCGACTTCAAACGCGTGCATTTGCTGTTACGTAAATTTTTCCAAAAGTTCCATACAAATTTTTAAATATTTGGGGACGGAAAATCAAAAAATGCTTTCTTTGTGAGTGTTTGCGTAGTAAATGGAACATCATAATTTCAAGTTTCAAATAGAGTGCAAACGACAAAATTTTACAAACAAACTCTGTCAAATTCGTTTGATGTTCTTAACATCAAACGAATTTGACAGAGTAACGCAAACATTTTTTTGACGTCTTTACACTTGATAGTTTACAACAGCGGTACTGGAGTCTTAGGACAGTTTCTAATAAACATCCAAGTGACCAACAATAATCTTTCGATCTGTTTATAAGAACTGGTTTTTGCCTTTCGCTCACTCCAAGTTGTAATTTTCAAAGTACTAAAAATTCAAAAACGTCTTTGTCACCTTACGAGATAAATTAAATTAAAAACAACCCTTTCATAGCAAACGTCTACTTAATTATAGCTATGTATGTCAATTTTATCACGATCCGTCCAGTGGTCCATCAGTCAGTGAGTTAACTTTTCTTGATATATAGAAATACACACAGTACATCTTATTCTAATCAGAAATGTTGTCTGTTTGTAACACGTATCACAAAGGGTGTACAGCTCAGCATATGTCGTGTCTCTTATGAAAAAATATGTCGATGTTTTTTAGCTGAGACTAGAGTGACGTCCAACAACAACAAATATATATATTATATAACATGTGCTATGAGACGTCTTATTGCCGTGAAAATAAGAAATCATTTATGAATTGCGAGCATATTCCTAAATTGGTACCGATTTTAATTACGCACTATTTCCTTTCAGATCATCGAATAAAGAATAGATCCTGAAGGTTAAAGTCCAGGCGCGTGTAAGCTGAAACAGCGCCGTATGACACTACAGCGTATCAAAGGAATATATAATATACAGTTGCAGGCAAATCTTTAAGCACCGGAACGCTAGTTAAATTTTAATAGACGTACAAGATATCGAAACTATTTACAATATTTTTTTCGTAAACAACTTTACTGTCCAGTTGTTAATCTTATGTGCAGCTAGAATTCGAACTTTTAAATTAGACGTAATTTAAAAGAATTGGTGAGAAATATTAGCCATAAACATTCCAAAATTTGGGAAAATGTTACGGATCATTATACAGTTGTTTTAGTATTGAACGCACAATAAGTTTCTGTACTACATCGAGAAACTACATCGACGACAGGAACCGGCGTGCATAGAATGTTCGACCGGTAAACATTAAACTGTCATATTGTCAGAAAGGAGAAATCCTGCACCAATTCTGGTTTTGCTGTGTATTAAGTGGTTTTACAATACCCCTGATTGTCTGGATACTATTAAGTTTGGTACAAACAGCAGCAGAGTGAGGTTTGCACCCTAAACCGCGTGTTTCGCGACGCCTGCTTGTGTGCCTTGCAAACCTACCTGCGTTGCTGACCGTATAATAGTGTTTATAAATATACCCGATAGGATAGCGAACATCATTATTTTTGCGATCAATTTACTATATTAGGTCTGACCATAAACATTGAATCACAGAGTAAGGATAGCTGTAAAGAGATCCGTTAAAGTACAAGGTCCGAAAAGGGCAGAACAGCACCATTACTGACCTCAGGATCAGGGTTTGGAAGGTAACAAAGAAATCAACACGGTTTCGGTGTAGATTTTTGGTGATGTTTCTGTCAAACGTCCAAACGGGTCTATTACATTTTTACGATTATAAGAGCCGTCTGGTTCGTGCCTAAATATTCCCTATATTTATGTATTGAGTACGAACATGGAGCAACAAGGCGAGGAAAAGACAAAGGATAGACGCGATCGAGGTGTGGTTCATAACATCTTCGCTTAAGTTTTAACGTTCCGGTTCTTTGGACACGTCAAATCAGTTAACCGGTTGAACAAAAACAAAATGATAACTGGTTGTTAACCAGAATTTACCGGTTAAACCTAACTGGCTCCGAGCTCTAAAGCTGATTAAAGTCTCACCAGGTGTTCAATTTCCAAACCTCGAATTCTTGCTTGTAACAATGGGCATCTATGCACGGATGCGACACGTTTCGACGATGTCGGCATTTACGAGAACCAAAGCATCCATCTGTGAATGAATGTTTATTAACACTTATAGTTAATCTAATGTGATTCTAACCTACTACTGCACCATAAGGAGGGCTTTAGCTGAGCTTTCCTTCATATAAACCACAGGTTATATCGGCAATGAAATGTGTCAAACTGTCTGTTTGTTACGTTTCGACGATCAACCGCTGATTTGTCTAGAAAATTTGATATTCTATCAGCTCAACCGTCTCGAAGAAAATGTTTAGTAATCATATTAAATATAATTATATTATATATTCATATATATTAAAATAATTAGTAAATTTATTATTATATACATAGACATAATTTTAGTAGACTGGCGCGCTGCGCAACCAGACACGCTTTTGTGTCTTTTGTTGGTTAAACATCTGAATATTTTATTTTCATACAGTGAATATATTGAACATTCGCAACTTTGGAATTAAAGTGACCCAACTGATTTGGTCTCTGAGTTTCGACACGTTCTATTACGTCACACTGTCAACTAAACTGACGGATGACGGACTATCACTGTAGATTTAAAAGAACGTTTTACTGAAGAAGACTTGGCTTCGGCCTTTGAAATTGTAATCCAGTAGCGAAGACTCTGGGTGAAGCCTTATTAAATAAATAAGTAACGATATGGCTGTATGGGCCCAGATCCACTCGCATTTCCCATGAGGGATAAATGAAATAAAAAAAAGAGCGTGCTCGTCACTCATATAGCAATAACAAACCTTATTATGTTGAATCACTTTAATTCTAAAGATGCGCATTATGTACGCATACGTAGATACTGTTGGTCTGTTCTATAGACGCTGTGCTCGTATACTCGTAAACGTAAGTTTAGCCTCGGGTTCAGGATTTTAATATTTGCATGTAATGCAGATATCACCTGGTAGTGACGCTCAACATTTTTGGAAATAAACCAAATGATGACTTCGCTTTGGCAACCTCCTTGGCGCATGGTGCACGGTGTGCTATAAGTGGGAGGTTCCGGGTACGATTCTTGGAAGGGGAGTTGGGAATCTGTAGTTACAGAATGTTTTCGCTTTTGGTCGAATTTGACATCACTTACCAGTGGGATTGCTGTCATGGGATAACTTCATGCTTCTTTTATCACATTTGTATGGAATCAACAAATCAAGATTATCAGTCGTCCATATAAACTGACAAATTAATGCTTACTTCTAAGTAATATTAGTTTACGCGACGAAACGACCACTGACTTTGACCATTTACTGTTACCCGGACATAGCAACCAGAGTATACAGAGAGAGATAAAAACGAAATCAAACAGTGTCTACGTTTGCGAAGTGCAATAAACTATACGCCCTAATACACGTATAGAAGCTAGTTGCTCGAAACAAATGGGATATCGTGTATTAGTTTGTATTTAAATTTAAACCAAACACCTGTACAAGTTGGTCCAAGAGCATCGACGGAACTTTGGGGCAACTTTTACTAGGTCGTCAATGCAAGTTGCCTTTACAATTGTAATTTAAACTAAGCTAAATTACACTTAAAAATAATGCTGTTATTTTAGTGAAACTAAGAAATGAACATCATCATTAAATTTAAATTAGGGTTATTTTAATGGGCCACTTTTGGTAAATCTTACATGATCTCGATCGTAGAGTCGTTTTACAGTACCGACACGCTTACAGAGAGTCAGAGTCAGAGTAATATAAACCTAATTACATTATAACGCGTAGATCGGAATACAAAAATTAGGAAAACTAGAGTAATTAGGTTAATTTCACTTTGACGTTATTGTCGATCTATAACTTAATGCGTAAAACCGGGGTGGGCGGGACTCCGTGTTGAACTCTTTAAAAATTAACTGCCAAAAGGAGCATATTAAAATGCCTTTACTTTTGTACTAGGCAATAAGGCTGCTTTTGCACCAGAAATGTTTTAGACAGCTAGATTTACTTTACTATGTGATCATTTTGAATAGTGCGAAATGGTGTAGAGAAGTGAAAGGGTGAAACTATGGAGGGATAGGAACCGATGGCAAAGTGTAATTTAGTTGAGTTTTCGCCAGTATGCCTTATCCTCGTTATATGCCTTATCTTATACTAGAATTAAGTAGTTTACATTGATATCATGCCTCATTTTCATATGGTACAAAATGTGTAGCACTTGTCAATTTTTATGAGTGCTTATACAAAAATTGGTAAGTAGTTGATTCGGTGCTAATTAGTTTGCCGCGTACTCGTTCGCGTAAAACTAGTTAAACGTAAATATATAATACCATACAAAATTTCACGCGCTATTCACAATATGCCTCGATCCATCAATATGCGATATAACAAAATCCAACTACTGGTTAATTATCGGATGCACTGCAAGTACGTTGACGGGGGTCAAAAACCGCTCGTGTTCGATCTTGCACCTGGCATCTTATATATAACTTTGTAAAAGTTGCTTCGGGGACTCAAGTGACTAAAGTAGTTCTCTATTTAATATATAATTCAGGTGGTAGTCGGCGCACAGATAAAGTGAAAAATGTTTCTTTAGACCGGCACAATAAATTCGTAAGTGAGACTGCGTGGTATTTTATTAATAATTTGGAAATTTCTCGGGTAGCAGGTTTAATCAATACAGAATAATGTTTTAGTGCGCGATTTTATTGCATGGACTTTTAGTTATTAATACGAAGCAATAAGGGGTTTCTTACTCGGCAGCGTTACAGGTTTACTGTCCGAGAGGACAAGACATGGTGTTTTACGTACGCACGTGGATGGCGTCCTGTGGGAATGCCCTCTTTACTGGGACCTACAGGAAATTATGCAGGATGAAATAGTCCGTGGAGATGGGGAACCGGCCTTCGTGCCAACAGATTTCGTGTCAACGGCTATAGGAGTTTGCTCACTAGGCGTACAAGTTGAGCAACGTTCTAGCAGATAGTGGATTCGTAGCCCCAGAAGGGGAAGATTACAAAGTCATGCTATTCCTTGATTGATTATATCATTAGATATTAAACAAGATAACGAACAAGCGCCATGAGCAACTCTCCTGCATTCCGGACCAAGACCAGCAATAAGAGATGGTTCTATGCCAGCGGTTCCCAATTAGTTTTTGCTGCGTACCACTTCAAAAAAGACCTCAAACCTGCCTACCCCTTTGTAGCAATGACGTATAAAAAAAATCAATTTAAATAACATTTATTATCTTCAAATTACAAAACAATCGTGAAAATCTGGATATTAAGGCGAAGACGTTAATGTGACAAATATGCACGTTTTTCTTTGCAAAGCTCTTGAAAATCTGGCGCGGGGTAGTGCTCGGTGCTCCGTGCTTTTGCAATGATGATCGTTAAACAATAACATTTTTGATATAGTTCTTGTTTTTACTGATAGCCGCGCGTACCCGTTGATGCAACTTCACGTAACCCTGGGGGTACGCGTACCACTAATTGGGAAACACTGTTCTATGCGATAAAATCACGTTTTCAATTCGTGTACCATGAAAAAAAATTATTTAACAACTCGACAAAAGTTGGAATGGTGGAACATAGGTAACAATAATAATTATTTTAAATTCGTTTCTAATCCTTTTCGCGATAAATGGTAGACAAAGTCCAGTCGATTACGGGCAAGTTAACTTATATTTGTATAGAATTGGACAGGCGCCATCTATGGACGAGTAATGCAAAACATAAATTAAGACTTACGTCCTGCGCTTAAATATTTTGGTGACATAATATTCATGAACAATACGCTATGAGACTAATTATATTAAAAAGTCTTACACGTAGAAGAGATATCGATATTTTTTAGTTTATTTAAAAGTAACTCTCACTTATGAATAACTACTGAATATTTATGAACTGATTACTAGGGCAGAATCTGGCCATGTCATTTCGACATAGTTTTGATCAAATACGTTAATAAAGTAAGTTGGGTTAACGATTTATATGAGTTTTCATTTGTTCTGTGCGCGTTGCCACCTGGGTTAGTGGGTTGGTGACCAAACCATGGAATGGCGGCTGTGTGAAATGCTGTATTGTATTCGATAAAATCGCATGCATCAAAGCATGCAATCCTACCGAACGGGCGTTGCGTTGACTTCGCATCACGGTATTTGTGATGCGAAGATGTTATATTATGCAATTTTGTTATGTTTGAACATAGCAATATATGTTATACTTGAATAGATGTAGAGGTTCAGTTGTTGTTAGAAAAAATATTTAAAATGATATAACTAGAATTTAGCAATTGTCTTTTTATTATTTTATATTCCTACGTCCAATGTAATAAAGTATGTTGTTTCTTTTGTATTTCTTTATTCTATTGTCATAATTCTGAGTAAACCCACCGTGCTGCTTCAATGTGGGCTGGCGGGCTTATGTAACGTACATCAACTGTCTGGCAGCGAATATTTTTTGGTGTAAGTGATTATGACTGGGACCATTGATATAAACTTAGACCCGGCACGCCGATTAAATGTGGGATTGCGGGATTAGGTAACGTACAGTCAACTGTTAGTCAAGGAATATTTTTTTTGATGTAAGTGATAATGACCCGGACCAGGGACGTGGAGCTTAGGCCCACCACGCCGCATTAATGTGATGGCTTATTAGAGCTTAGTAAGTAAGCTACATTCCGCTCTAGCGAAGACGGGGTGGAAGAAGACTACGACCATTTTAATGGGATAGCAGCCCGCCATTGCACAAGCCTAATTATTGGTTTAGGGAGCCCCCCTCCCCCCAAACCAAGGGGGATCAATCTGTCCTGAGGTTTCCAGTTCTTTAGCACGGTAGGCTGGGACAGCTGGTACCAGTGAGAGGGACATGCCGTGGTAGTTTTTAGTTCGGGTATAGCCCCTACGGGGCTGAAAGTCCCACATTACCTCGTTGTAAAAAAGAGGAACAGAAGTAGCCAAAGGTTTCCACCACTACAAAAAAACCGTTTTTGGCAAAGAATATTTTTTTAATAAGTACTTAATTATGACAAGGTCCAATAATATGGGTTTGCGGGCATAGGTAACGTACACGAACTGCTAGTCCACGAATATTTGGTGTAAATGACAATGACCTGGACCAGGTAGGAACTTCGAACCACCATACCGCTTTAATGTGGATTGGCGGACTTAGTTAACTTTTTTTTATACTCTACAAGTTAGCCCTTGACGGCTATCTCAAGTCAAGTATTGGTGGTAAGCGATGATGCAGTCTAGGATGGTACGGGCTAACCTGTTAGGAGTAGGTAAACGCGCACCCCTAATTGGTTTCTACGCGACATCGTGCCGAAGCTCGCAACGGCCGAAGCCTCCTAGACCAGACTCGAGTCGGGAATCGAACTCAGAACCTCCAACTTTATAATGCGACAGCGCGCGCACTGCGCCACGGAGGTCGTCAACGTACATCAACTTTTAGTTATCGAATATTCTTTGAGGTGAGCTATGATGATAAGACCAGGGATAAAGAATTTAGAGCCACCACGCAGCTCTAATGCCTATTGGTGGGCTGTAACGTACAGCAATTTATCTCGTCTTAGTGATCATCAGAGGGTTAAACGTCTCATTTCTATATCTAGTGTACATCCAGTTCTTCTTTGTTTCTATTTTCTTTTTAATTAATATATTTTATTTTTATTGAATAAAGTTTCTTTTTTAAAAAGACTCGTCAAATCCCATATAACATTTGGTGGCAGCGTAAAGGGATACAAAATAAGTGTCCTTGGATCCTCTACTCGATTTCCTGAAAAACTGAACATTTACAGTGACTATTACAAGTGCTAAAAGTGAAACTGTAAGCCTAAAAGAACAATAAGACAATCTCTCCTTATTCCTCTGTCATCATCATGATCAACCCATTACCGGCTCACTACAGAGCACGGGTCTCCTCTCAATATGAGAAGGGTTTGGCCATAGTCCACCACGCTGGCCATGTGCGGATTGGCAGACTTCACACGTCTTTGAGAACATTATGTAAAATTCTCAGGCATGCAGGTTTCCTCACGATGTTTTCCTTCACCGTTGAAGCAAGTGATATTTTAATTTTTAAAAACGCACATAACTCTGAAAACTCCGCCGACCTCTGATTAGGAGTCTGACGCCCTAACCACTAGGCTATCACCGCTTATTCGGTGACGGTGAGCGTGAGACTAAAATCAGCCTAATTGGTTTCTACGCCGACATCGTGCCGGAACGTTAAATCGCTTGGTGGCTTAGACGGACATTTTATAACATCATCACTAACATCAAAGTAAATTGAATAGTACCTAAAACGTAACGTAAACGTTTTAAAACTAGTTTGTCCACACCTCCACAGTCAGCACAAGTATTTGAAATTAAAATTATACATTGTAAAATGAAGAATATACTAGGTAATATAAGGTCCATTATGCTTTGACGTTGTTGCATTACGATACTCGAAAGCGATTCTACGATTGCAAGCGTGCAAATTCTTACAAAGACTAAAGCTCGTTAGATAAACTCCTCTGACGTCATCCGGACGTGGATCTTATCCACGGTCACGGGGGCGCTCGGACTGATTCACCAGTCCAACAAACCCAACAAGTCACCCTATGTCTTACAGGAGACGCCCTTAGGGGGACGCTCCCCAGATGTCGAACCCAAGTGCTCTTCTCTCAGGTTGAGCTTCGTGTTCGCCAAAATCCCCCGGTGACGCAGAAATAACTAATATGGTTACCTGCATTCGAATTGAAATTGAAAAACTCGTTACGTGAATTACTGGTCACATAACGACGCGTTGCTCCATGTCGCGTACTGTCGCTCACCGGGGACGACGAGCAAAGCTGGTTGGCGAGCTAAGTAACGTTCAGTGGCTGTGAGACGACGTTTTTTATTGAAGCTACGATTGCCACTTGTCATTGTCATGGTATAAATTATTTCCGTACCTAGACCCAAATTATGGAGGAGTTAAATATACCTTGGTATATAATATTTAAAATATCAAATCAAAATCCAAATATAGAATCCGGGCACGCACCTCTAACTTTTCGGAGTTTTGTGCGTTTTTAAACAATTAAAATATCTCTTGCTTCAACGGTGAAGGAAAACATCGTGAGGAAACCTGCACGCCTGAGAGTTCTCCACAATGTTCTCAAAGACGTGTGAAGTCTGCCAATCCGCATGTGGTCAGCGTGTTGGACTATGGCCAAACCCTTCTCATATTGAGAGGAGGCCCGTGCTCTGTAGTGAACCGGTGATGGGTTGATCATGATGATATTTAAAATATAAGCGATTTTGTTATACTACCCATGTCAATTGTAATATAAATTGACAGAAGATTTAAAACTGGCTTAAAACGATCTCAACTAGAACGACGTGTATAGAAACGGGACTCCACGATTTCCGCATATTTGCAAATTGAAATGGCGATTGTGAACAAGTATGAATAATAATTAAGTAGGTAAATGGATCTACACTCACGCGCCCATAAAAAATGCAGTCCCGTAGACCTTGTTCATGCGTACAGACACCTTTGGGTATTATTGCCCTATCGCTATAGATCTCATAACTATGTCATAGTAGCAATGGTGTTTACGTGAACTTTTTGGCCTTAGGCCGTAGGATTCAATGCGAAAGGTATACGGGAAAAATCTCTCGATAACTCGTTGAAAGGTCTTGACAAGTTGGTCAGGTCCTATCTGATCAGGCTTGGTAGTAAGTGCTGTGAAGTTGAGCGTTGTTACGTATTCTATGGGTCCTTGGTCCTTAACCTGCCAAGTCGCAAGTCACCCATACGGTGAATCCATGCTAAGAAAATGCTAAGAAGTTCTTCTCTTCATGGCTATTGCAAGATATGCTTTTTGCTAAACAAATAAATAATATAATAATATAGAAATTGTGATAAGAAGCTGTGATAGCCTAGTGGTTAGGACATCCGCTTCCTAATAAGAGGTCAGGGATTCGATCCCGTGCACACACCTCTAACTTTTCGAAGTTATGTGCGTTTTTTGAGCGATAAAAGTATCACTTTCTTCAACGGTGAATGAAAACATCGTCACGAAACCTGCACGCCTGAGAGTTGACCGTAAGGTTCTGAAAAGCGTGTGAAGTCTGCCAATCCGCACATAGCCAACGTGGTGGACTATGGCCAAACCCTTTTCATATTTAGAGGAGCCCCTTCTCTGTAGTGAGCTGGCAATGGGTTGATCACGATATAATTTTTTTGACAAGAAAATAAAATTAAACAAATAAAAATGGGAGGTATGAATTGTTAAATTAATAATACAGTGTGTAAGCCAAACATCACGTTTATTGAATAATAGCAATAAAAAAAAGCAAGTAATACTATCTATTACTGCATTAAAGGTATAAATTGAATTATTTAGATGTAAGGTTAATTTTAAGGTTGTGCATGCTGTAGTCATTTCTAGAAAGTCACTATCTCGTGTTTGTTCTTCTGAAATGTTTTTTGTTGTTTTTATATAGATAGTGACTAGTTTAATGATCCAATAAAAATAAAAATAAATAAATAAAATTAAATAAATAAATAAATAGCTGCGCTTTGCAAATATTGGAATATAGAATTATCAGTACTGGAACAAATGTTTTCTTAACACGTACGATAATGAGAAACGCTCATCGCAAAAGCTGAACCCTGGCGAACCAACCAGATCGTGCCCCAAGCGTAAATCGCCTAAAAAACACTTATTTGTGAGCGTTATACTATGGACTAGTGCCAATGTCGTTCACTACAGCTTTCTTAAATCTGGCCAGACGAATTCAGCGGCTGTCTATTCTCAGCAAGTGCAAAACATCCCTTACGAAACGCCAATTTCATATCTAAGGATCCAATAAAGTAAAGTCAATATCTTCTTAAGAGCTCGGTAGTTATCGAAGATTTGTGATATTATAGGAAATTGTACTAAATGAACAGTTTGGTTCATTTTTTCGGACTGTCTCTTAGCTGTGCTAACCCTATTGGTTGCCACAGCGTAACCGGGCTGTTTGGCGAGCTTCGGAAAGAAGCTCTGTCAGAAGAGCCCGGTTTTAAGAATTTTTAGCCCTAGGGCTCGAAGAAACTAAGAGAACGTCTGCCTAAGGGCGCCTTCTTTGAGGCCGAACCTCGGCTTAGGAGACGTTTGGGATAACGGGGGGTCGGACGGTGGTCCGTATGTCTCCGAGGCCGTGGATGAAGCCCATGTCCGGATGACGTAAGATAGCGGGGACCTCGTCTTCGCCGGTGAAGACGGTGTGTAGCGTATGATTGTGTGGTAGGTCGTAGGAGTATGTTGTCAGTAGTCATCTGATCGTCAGGGTCATGAAGGATATGTATAGGTATCCTCTTTCGGAGAGGAGCGCTTAGGTAGGGGGAGTAAAAAGAAGCCGCAACTACGATAGGGTTGGGGTGTCGGATTGATTTGTTTCATTCATTTCCCAGCAGTGTAACAGAGTTCAAGCGAACCAACAATTTAAAACAGCGTCGATGCTGATGAATTAGAAACGTAGAAAAGCGCAAATTAACTATTAATTTAACAAATTAACACCTTTATTTTCACAAATAAAGACCTAATTTTCAGCGAGATAAAATAATACGCTACAAATCTCGACGATCTGTGAAAGAGGACTGGACAAAGATAATTTGTAATGCTAAATTCAATTTCGCATGCTAAAACCGGTAACGTCGCGATAAATGCATCATCAGCGTCCACTTTTCTTAAGTTACAATTGTGTTAATAGGTACATTATTACTACCCGTTGTTATTTAATCACAGCATCGGTTTCTCGGTTCTCTGCTATTTTAACTCCATTAAAAAAGTATGGTTACAATTATTCGGTTCGCATGCGATACGAGTTGGCATATTATTCTTATGGCACATCTATACTTATAATCAGTAGATTAAATGGTTCCAAGTAACCATTATATTAATTATTCAGGGTTCCGAACCGAAATGGTAAAAACAAACTTTGCCCTGTTAGAACTTCTTTTAAAGGTTTATTCTACATATACGAGAGACTTGAAATTTGGAATCATTATAATCAACCCATTACCGACTCACTACCGAGCACGAGTCTCCTCTCAATATAGGAAGGGTTGGCCATAGTCCATCACGCTGGCCATGTGCGGATTGCCAGACTTCACACACCTTTGAGAACATTATGGAGAACTCTTAGGCGTGCAGGCTTCCTCACGATGTTTTCCTTCACCGTTGAAGCAAGTGACATTTTTTTTAAAAGCACATAACTCCGAAAAGTTAGAGGTGCGTGCCCGGATTCGAACCGCCGACCTCTGATTAGGAGACTGACGCCCTAACCACTACGCTATCACCGCTTAAATTTGGATTAGTTAGATGAAAATTATAAGAACTTTATTGTAAATAAAAATTGAACGAGTATTCTTATTTTATCAACAGGTTATAAAATTATCAGAGTTATAAAGCAAGGTAAGGTACATGAACAAAGTGAAGAGGGCTGCTTTAGTGTGTCAATTTAAATTCTGAAATAGTGTTTATTTAATCTTAAGAACACTGTCTAAAATACCATTCCCCGCTGTCTTCGACTTTGGTAGCTAGCGAGCAATTGGAATACTACGAGTAGTTGTGCCCTTCACTAATGGATGATACTGAAATTTGTTTGTTTGAATTATGTTTATTGAATAGTTTCCTCTCTACTAGCACTACTAGCGTAGTGGTGGTGTGGTTCCAGTAAGTGGGAGGTCCAGGGTTCGATCGCCCGCAGGATAATTTTGGACGTGTATAAATGGTGAACATTTTGGGTTCGTTCTGGTCGAACGCATCTAACATCCGCCTCGAGGTTAACCCTCTGTCATGTGTTACATTGGATTGCAGTGAAGGGCTAACTTGAATTTTAATAAAATAATAGAAAAGAACATACCTTAGAGCTAACTTTTACCTGGATTACTTAAGTATTACCCGAAGGAAAATTAAAAATAGTTTACGAGCTAAGCCGCGGACGTCTGCCCGCGTCTCAGCTCTGATCCAATTTTGAAGTCCACCCAGAAACGCGGTCCAAGTCGCGAGCAGAACCTAGCACCTACTATTATATTTTGACAGGATAATGCTATCCTGTATAATTTCTGAAGGTGCTTAAATATTTTTCAACGATTAATACGTGCCGAAATCAATGTCCGTTTAAGTCCTGAATGGTCGTAAGCCAAAAAGGCCTAATGATCCATTGTTTGTCTGATGAGCTTTATTGTATTGGAAGAGCAAATGTCTAGGCTTCATGCGGCCATCTTGACTTATATGATCGTACCCAATTACGCGTATATGTGCGAAATACTATATACTATATGCGGTTAGGACCTCCGCCTCCAAATCAAAGGTCGGTGGTTTGATCCCGGCACGCACCTTTAATTTTTGGAGTTATGTGCGTTTTTAAGCAATTAAAATATCGCTTGCTTCAACGGTGAAGGAAAACATCGTGAGGAAACCTGCACACCTGAGAGTTCTCCACAATGGTTTCAAAGGCGTGTGAAGTCTGCCAATCCGCACATGGCCAGTGTGGTGGACTATGGCCGAACCCTTCTCATACAGAGAGAAGACCCGTGCTCTGTAGTGAGTCGGCAAAGGGTGATCATGATGATGATGATGATGTACTAGGGAACTGCCCAGATGGTCCAGTGGTAAGCATGAATAAGGACCACGGTTTTGAGTTAGATTTTGTCAGGTATTAGGTTATAGACATATTGAGAGGAGACCCGTGCTCAGTAGTGAGCCAGCAATGTATTGATGATGATGATGATGATGTGTGAAATACAACATTGGATAAAAAGCTACCCAGCATCCACATCTTCCATCACTCGCCCCGCCCACAGCTTTTAACAAAAACTCACCATTCACTTATCGGTTTTACGGCTAGTTTTTTATATTACATCATACATTTTTTTATATCATCATCATGATAGTAATGTTGGGAGACACCCACCCTTTCTGGTTGGTGTTACAGGGAGACATAAAATTTCTGATTTGGTTAACATGTGAGAATGCAATTTAAGTACGTTTATTTCGTGACAATTAGTTGTTAGGAATACATATATAACTTAAAATAAAACTTAGATTAACCTAAAACTAAAAATCTTAAAAAATAAATAAATATTTAACATCATAACTAAAATATATTATTAAAAGGAGTCCCTTTAGGCAAGGTTCCGAAGATACTGGCAGCGTTCCCCCTTTGAATGGCTAGACTAATTCTTTGTCCGAGGTAGCTGGCAGCTCTTCGGTCCCCTGTGATGTCGACTAACCTTATGTTAATTAGCCAAAAGACCACAGGAAAATCTGAGGATTGCATCGGGATCCTTAATAAGGTTACTGTACCACTAGGACAAAGTGGTTGTTGAAAATTGTGTCCGGACCATGATGACCTCGTACATACTAAAGAAGTGAAATTCGCTTTATGGTTTGTTTAGGAACTCCTCTCTATCATCTTCTCGATCTTGACGGCTTCACGTATTTGACGTAGGTTTTGGTTCAGTACTTAGCAGATTCCTTCTCGGACCAGGAGAAAAATATTAAGGTGATAGGTTTTCTTTTCAAATTCTCAGCATCAGCTTTGAGTAAGGATTTTTGTGGTGTTCACCCCTATATATGATAGAGCACGTTTTGCCGTTGGTCAAGGTTATAATCATTAATAGGTATATCATTAATATGGGTACAGGCTATGATCTAAAACCTTTACTCTTTCCTCTGAGAGGAGGAGGGGTAATCAGCGGTTGGACGTAAATAAGCTGTGATCAATGATGATGAGATTAGCCTTGGACTCATCCAAGGCTTCGGTGAAAAATTATTTTTTACACGTGCAAAACGAAGTGTAGCATTACCGTACACTACCTGCTATTTATTACCTGTACACTACCATCTAATTCTGGAAAATTACCAGACTGCCTCTCTTATTATTTTCACACAGTTAAAATCGAAATCTTTCTGTCCTTCTGGTTGTAAATCAATTAACATCGGCGCATGCGCATTGCTACTGGATACCTTTAAGGATCGCGTTTCTTTAAGAACAAAAAAATCTTTCGTTTGCGGTAATATTGTACATGATTGTATCTATAGGCCTATCATCTAAACAGGGATTTTATCTCAAGCAAAAAATTTGCTTTAGTATTGTAATTAAAATTATCAATAAGTAGGTAATCTAGAACTGTTACCATCGCCTAGTAGAAATAAAAAAAAAACGATAATAAAAAACTGAGCAGGTACATATTTACTTTTTTAATTGGTAGATTGCTTTATTAATTTATTATTATTTAGCACGATACACTGTCATGCGATTGAAAAAACGATTTAGCATTGCTGTCGTTTTTGTTTCTGAATAATAAACCTTAATAGTAAGCTTAATAATAACCCTTAGGACGTCAAGAGTAATAATAACTGTAATCTCACAATAATATAGCTATTTGCTAAGTATGCCGTATTGACACGCGTTATAAGGGATTTTAAACGTTTTCTAGCCAATACTTTTATAATTACTAGTAATTCTATGTTATAATTTCGATCTATTTTGATCTCTGGAAACTGCATTAAGAAGTTACAATCCATATTCAAATGCTTTTTAAACGTAGTCACGCCCTGCAGAAGTCAGCCACGTTTCCAGCTCTCAAGTCAAATCCGCAAGGAAACGTAAAAGGAGATGACCAAAACTACCTGACGACATACGACATCGCATAATGGTTTACCAGCGCGTGTCTGCAAACTTGTCATGATTTAGTCTTCGTAGGCTGCGCATTAGAGGAGAAGTACTTACAGAACAAATAGCAAAGCATTATTTATATGTACAACTGTATCGGGATACTGCCTGATTTTTATAGCAATTGTTTCTCAGTAGTTAATCATGGCGGTAACGAAAAAAATAATCATCAAATTATTTATTAAAGTGTGTACAAGTAGTAGATATTAATTATGAATTAACTTATAGAAACCGAGCGTGAAAAAACACAACATCAATGGGCACCCGCGATACAGGTTTGCTACGTGTCAAATTATGTTATAAACGTTTTTCACCGTTTATTTTTTCGTCGTTTCGTCATTCATTGATAGACGTATAAAAAACAATTGTAATACTTGTGGCCCTGGGTAATTGGGTGATGCGAGGATGAATCGACGTCCTTTTCCACCTATATCAGTGTTGTATTGGAGTGAATGAGATGCACGATATAATGGTGGCATAGCTGCGCGAGTTTTGGTTTTCTGCATGAGGTATCTATATAGCTATAATCAAGGAGCCCCTTCGTCCTGAAAATAACTTAAAAAAAATAATATCTCGGGCAAATTCATGGAAAACCAAGAAGACATTTTAGTAATATGTTAAGCTTCAAAATGCTTCCCTCAGCTTTTCATATGAGTTTCCCGTGGAGGGTCTGCCTCGGCGGACGCCGCTGACTGCGTTGCGGTGGAGTGCACAAGTGTTCCCGTGACCCAGCCACCAGGCGACGCGAAGGAGCATCGCTGGGTTTTAGTGGGTATTCTGGTCGCCAGTCTGGCCGCCGGGGAGTCCCACATACCCGCACGTCGGAAGCGGCGCAGTCTTGCCTGCGTCGCTTCCGGAGGGGACGCGTAAATGCATTTCCCAGCGAAAAAAAAATTGAGTGAAGCGATCCAGTTGGGTTCCAAATTATCCCGAGCAAATTCTACCTCCATTTTGAATAGTTTTGAGTGTAGCATGGCACGGGACTAAAATGCGGGTATAACATCGAAGTTACACAGTTGAAATATGCAATACCAATACGTACGTACCTTTGACCGCTGCTTGCTCACGATGATCCTCCACCTGATCCAGGGATTATTATTAGGGTTGGTGATTTCACGATACCGTTGTGAGCTTAAACCAGCAATCTACACAACTATAAAACTTCATTAAAGTAAGCTAGACTGTAGCAATTCGGCCGCTCAGCCCTAAGGTACAATGAACATGCATTGTACCTTAGGGCTTTAATCGTTCTTCACGACTTGGAAATGGAAAACCAGGTTAATATAAAACCAGGTTAAAACATTTCTGCAGCGCATCATCATCATCATCAGCCAATATTAACCCACTGCTGGACATAGGCCTCTTTGAAGTAGCGCCAACTCATCCTGTCTCCGGCCTTTCGCATCCAGTCGATGCCTGCCACTTTTCGGAGGTCATCACTCCACCTGGTAGGAGGACGGCCTACACACCGTTTGCCACTAGTTCTGCGGCGCAATAGCTAGTAATAGAATTCTTTCACAACTACGGTGTTCCCCCAAAATTGTTTTTGTTGTATAGGAGTGGTGTAGGTATTCCATATAAGCCGATAACAGATAGAATATTGATGCAAACCTTCATGGGTAGCAGTAACTTAACATCAGGTGTCCCAATTAACAGCACCTAATATTAAAAACAAAGTTATCTATCCATCACTTAACCTGGTAACAATAAGGTAGCTAAATTAAAAAAAAAACAAATGTCAATCTTGATCAACTATCAATCCCATTTAAATTTTGAATGAACTGAATTATGAAAAAGTAATCGATAAAGAAATATATGACCCTTCCCATTGAACCCTTCTGAATCTGGTAACTAACTTATTGCTTATTTTGTTACGATCTTTAATTAATACCTATTGGTTCAAGCCTACTTCGCACGTAATTTTGAGAATATTTTACTAAAACAGCTGCAATAATAGTGAGTGAAAGCGTTATAATTATGTGTTAATTAATACTTCGGTTTATTTTAAACTTACAATACCTTACTGAGCGGCGTAAGATTTATGACTTATTTATACGTGAATTTTACATCTCAGATTTTTTGACTTTTATTTATTATTTTTAATAGCAATGTAAGGCATCTCAAAAGTTGTAATCTAAATTAAATATAATAATTTTTATGCAATAAAATGGCAGCTATGAAAGATTATTGCACTGAATAAATCTCGTGGTGACAGCACAAGACCCGCGCGAAGTCAGGAGCAAGAGTTAATTGAATTGAAATGAAATTATTTTTTACAACGCTGCATAACTACTTGCTTATTAGCCAATTATGTAATTTATACTTCAGGATTTTCACGTTCCACACAATAAGCGTGTTATTTTTATGGATCCATCATCGTTGACAACTCCGACCTACTTATTAGGTAGCAGCTAAGCAATTAGGTAGCTCGTATCAGGATGTTCCAAGTTTCATATAATTGGTGTATCATTTCCATTTTCATAACAGAATAGCATATCATGGTCCCCGTATTATTTACCTGTAATTTGCAGTTTTGATGTGCCATCATAGATAATAGGATTAAAAACGTACCTGCTAGAGATGGAGCTCGAGAAGTTTCATAGGAACAATCGGCAACTTTTTTTCTCTATTCCGCTGTCATATTCTGTTCACCAATCGAATATTCGCCCCTAAACATTTATCATAATTCGTCGGGTTTCTATAATTTTTTTTTTTTTGCAGCTGATATACTTTTATTATACATCAAACATTTTACATTAAACTTAAACTTAGATTAACCTAAAACCAAAAATCTTAAAAAAATAAATAACATCATAACTAAAATATATTATTAAAAGGAGTCCCTTTAGGCAAGGTTCCGAAGATACTGGCAGCGTTCCCCCTTTGAATTGCTAAACTAATTCTTTGTCCGAGGTAGCTGGCAGCTCTTCGGTCCCCTGTGATGTTGACTAACCTTTTAGCTATTTCCTTAAAAAGCCTTAGTGCGCTAGGACCCCACGGACCAAGGGTCTCTACACCGAATGGGACAAAATCATATTCGGAGCCTAGACCTATAAAATTCCATTATTCTGGACTTATGCATGCATTTTTTTAAACAATATGCTATAACTCATTTATAACATCCAGTTTGCTAGACAATTGGTGAATTTATAAATGACATGTTCGCTTCAAAAGCAGGCGGCCGCTTTTATCGCGCACAATATAGAATAATTATTAATATATTAAATGTTGATGTCGGAAAGATCAACCGTTGAGTTTCTTGCCGGCTTCTCCTCATTTTAATCTCCACTCGAACCCGGTGGTAGAGATGCAAAACACACATACACACACAGCTGATCCATCGAAACGGTTCATAAAATCGCCATCATAGATATGAAATTTTAATTTGTTCCAATTCATATGCCTAACAAGCTTCAAGTAATCTTTTTTTTATTTACTACAAGTAAGCCCTTGACGGCAATCTCACCTGATGGTAAGTGATGATGCAATCTAAGATGGTAGCGGGCTAACCTAGGGGCATGGTAAACCCACACTCCTAATTGGTTTCTACGCGACATCGTGCCGGAACGCTAAATCGCTTGGCGACACGTCTTTGTCGGTAGGATGGTAACTAGCCGAAGCTTCCCACCAGACCAGACTCGAGCCGGGAATCGAACCCAGGACCTCCAACTTTAAAATGCAACAGCGCACGCACTTCGCCACGGAGGTCGTCAACAGTCTTCTAAAGAAAACACGAGGCATTTTTATAAAATTACCTAACAGACCCGTGACGACATGTGTCAGTTAAAATTACATTGTACAGTAACGTTCAATAATTACTGATGTCAGTATTGCTATTGGCGCCGTTGAAGGTAGACACATTAAGAGAATTGGTCCGTTCGCATGCAGCAATAACAATGTTCGAGCACACGTCGTCGATAGCAGCGTCCATTGCGAAATTCTAATAGAACGATATGCTACCGAACGGTGTGGACTTATCATCACGTGTCAGCTCCGATATGTTTGATAAGCTTAATTTCGGTGGTACACAAATCGCCTAATTCAAATGACAGGTTGAGAAAAAATATTTTTAATACACGTACATACAATATACATAAAATAATTAACGATCCCCGAAAAACTTTAAACCTTCCGCCACGACGCTTATATTTTATGGTATATTCTATACTTTATGGTATAGTGTTTTATATAGTGTATTATATTATATAGTATATTCTGTACTATATGGTATAGTCTATACTTTATGGTTCGCGCATCACGGGTTCTGGCGGGTTTCTGGCGCCATTATAAATCGAAGTGAAAGATCAATAAATAACTAGCAAAATATAAATTACGTATCTTTAATATATATAATGAGTAATATTACTATACATTTAAGTTAGGTTAGGTTAGATGAGTGCACCTAACCTTACTTGGCTGGGCCGCGGTCGAGTGCATCAGTGTTCCCGTGACCCAGCCACCAGGTGACGCGGAGAAGCATCGCTGGGTTTTAGTGGGTTATTCTGGTCGCCAGACTGGCCGCCGGGGTGTCCCACATACCCCGTCGGAAGCGGCGCAGTCTTGCCTGCGTCGCCTCCGGAGGGGATGCGTAAACGCATTTCCCAGCGGGAAAAAAAACCTTATTGTGTAATATAAATTTGTTGTAGTCCATTTCTTACCCATATCTACAAGTTATCATGCTCACCTACTTAGATAGCTTGGTTAATAGTCTTACTGACTTTCTTTCATGCGACAGGAGTCCCGCTCTCATGTTCTCAGCATTGGGACAAAAGGGTAAATATGTTCCCATCTATTTTTAAAGCCTTTTTAAATGTATATTTGGACGAAATCTCTGTCTTAAGCCTCCCTGGGTGATGTCATAGAGAAATTTATATAAATTACCCAAAATTAGTAGGGTAGTGAGGAGGGTTTAGGCTAGGATGTCTGCCTCTTAATCAGAGGCACGGGGATCGATGTCGGGCAAGCACCTCCTACTTTCCGGAGTTACGTGCGTTTTTAAGCAATTAAAATATCACTTGCTTCAACAGTGAAGGAAAATGTGACAACCTGCATGCCTGGGAGTTCTCCATAATGTTCTCAAAGGCGTGTGAAGTCTGCCAATCCGCGCATGGCCAGCGTGGTGGACTATGTCCAAACCCTTCTCATATTGTGAGGAGACCTGTGCTCTGTAGTGAGCCAGCAATGGGTTGATTATGATGATGATGATGACTGCTCCAATTTAATAATAATAACAGTTATTATGTTACTTAAGCGTAATTGACAGACATTAGCTGGATTCAAGAAGTTACGTCAACAAACCATAAACTAACTAGACCAACGCAATTAAAAACGCAAACTTTTGCATATCACATAGGTGAGAAAAGTTGCATATCTGACAATTGGTAAAACACGTGTGATATGAGCTTCCAAAAGTCATGGCGAATCTGCGAATAGATCGGAACTGCGAGCACCGCTATATTACCGTACGTAATAGCAGGGCGGTTTTGTGGCGGACTGTTTGCGACGGGTGATGCCACAGATCCTCTCGTCCCAGGGCGTTCGCGTTCATCATGCCTTCTCCAACTGAGCAGAGTGGGGACGTAAGAGCCACATGTTCTGAGTAGAAGGGTCTACATCGGCAGAGAAACGATAAAACCCACTCCCGCATTGTTCACGCGGTGGTGAAATCTGTGTCGTACCTTTCTACCTCGTCGCTACTGGTGCTGCCTCCAAGTTGACATTGTAATCTTATTTTTTTTTCATACACAACAAGTTAGCCCTTGACGGCATCTCACCTGATGGTAAGTGATGATGCGGTCTAAAATGGTACCGGGCTTACCTATTAGGGGTATGGTAAACCCATTCTCCTAATTGGTTTCTACACGACATCGTGCCGGAACGCTTAATCGCTTGGCGACACGTCTTTGTCGGTAGGGTGGTAGCTAGCCACGGCCGACGCCTACCACCAGACCAGACTCGGGCCGGGAACCCAGGACCTCCAACTTTATAATGCGAGAGCGCACGCGCTGCGCTACCGAAGTCGTCAAATCGGACTGTTGAAAGGCTGATTTTGACACATGTGTTAAAATATGGCATGTGTGGGTCAAAAATTAACATATTACCCAAATACCCAGTCTATAGAAACCCACCCTAAACATATTAGTGTGCAAACCTTGCAACTAATTGTACAAGTAGTAGCCCGCACAGACGTAAAATCACGCTATCGATCAAATCATACCGGCACATCACTAGCAATTTAGCCGTACGTATTTACCTAACTCTAATAGATTCCATCTGAATTATATATTATTAAATTATCGTTAAGTAAAAGAACTGAAGTAGTTATTATCCTAATGTTTATTTACATACGCAAGACGTACCTACATGCCTGATTGTTTATTAGAGTACCTACTACTTAGGGCAGAGGTAACGTACCTAAGCATTCACATTAGGTTTTGATTCGGGACTGATTACTTAATCAGTGCGTATCCAAAAACTGTGATAGCCTAGCTGGGAAGCTGTGATAGCCTAGTGGTTAGGACGTCCGCCTCCTAATTAGAGGTCGGGGGTTCGTACCCGGGTACGCACCTCTAACTTTTCGGAGTTATGCGCGTTTTTAAGAAATTAAAATATCACCTGCTTCAACGGTGAAGGAAAACATCGTGAGGAAACTTGCATGCCTGAGAGTTCTCCATAACGTTCTCAAAGGTGTGTGAAGCCTGCCAATCCGCACTTGCACCCGTGTTCTGTAGTCAGCCGGCAATGGGTTGATCATGATGATCTAAAAACTATATAAAACCACCACTAGTAAGGCAGCCTAGAGAACCTGTCTGCTATATTTTTTACTGCTTATTTAACGCCTGGTCTAAACGTGTCATGAGACACTTTAGTTACCCACTAAAATCTAACTCCAAACCCTGGGAACTGTAACACAATGCACGCCAATGAGGTCAACTAATATCTGGAGTTGTTTCCTAGTATGAAGTATTTAAGATTGTTCACGCCTGCTTCAGTAGATTTACTCTGAAGTATTTGTCTAAATAAGTCTTCACTTGAGACAAATATAGCGCGTGACTAATTTGTTTTGTATCTTTTCCGTTAGACATAATCTTTAAATGACAGTATTTTTCCAGGGCATTTTTTGTGCAAATAATTATGAACAGTGGCGGGTGGAGGTATACTTTTTCTTCTGCAGTACATAAAGAGTATTATTCGATTGTAATATCCTAGCCGTTTTAAATATTATATACACAAGAAGCCTCCAGTCTGCATTTTATCCTTTATGAGAAGCCCTTTTTTCCCGTGTGTACTCCTGCGTCCAGAGACACAGAGGTGATTTCGGACTCCGCTGTGTTGCGGAACCCATTACGCTAGTTAGAGGCGTGCCAAAACAGCAGCACACCAGCCAGCTCAAGGACCGTACTGAGAGCGACGGACGACCCCGCTTCCATGGCCTTCAAATCCTCCGAAGGCACAAGGAACGAGAGAAGTGGAAGGGAAACACCCTCCCACACCTGGCCTTCCACCGTCAAAGGAAAATGCCACGATCTCTCACCGTCCACCCCGGCTCACCAGTTCCATACCTGTAAGTGCCGAACCCTTCAAGGGAGATGACCAAAGTTTCTCTCACCTCCGATGGCAAAAGACTACCGCCCACTCCCGCCTGCCAATCCCACACCGAGACAGGCCTTCCACCAAATGGAGTGTATCACCCCCTGCGTCACCCACTGCGCCCTCAGCTGGGTCAGAGAGAAGAGCGGAGACCCTCTTTTTGTGAGAAGCCTTTAGAAAACCAGTGTGTGTATTCCTCTACTTCAAGACCAAATCCCCAGGGCCCTCTAAACCTCTCTAGTTTACTATAGTCTACTATATTAATAATTATTCATTATAAATATTTAGGCCAACTGAATTAGTGGTAATATTTCGTTGGGTTTTATTTTAACCACAGCTAAAACAGGTAAAAGGGAATTTGTTATTTGAAAAACAAAAATTAAGTCCGCCTAACAGGAATATTAATTTTCTAATGGAAATAACGTGGTTGCGTTTTAAATTCTAGATCGAGGTGCACTTGCCTAGAAAAGGAATAACAAATAAATAGGCAATCTATGGTATAATTGTTTAATATACTTATTACACTACCGAGTAGTGATTAGGTCTTGACTAAAATATCATCAGGTGAGTGTGACGATGATGAGGGTTATGGCAGTCGTATTGGTATAACACTAGATCAGATGGTCCAAATGATGAAACATGAAAAATGGAATTAATTCTATAGCTTTATCGGTAACGGGTTAACTTCTTTTTTTCTTCTCGATTGAACCCGGTATGTTGAATTGTAGAATTGATTCAGGAGGTCCAATTGAACTTCAGGAGTTACTAGGGCTGTCGCTTATTTGTTGTGCGGATTTCCTGTTAGCGTGTTCGCCAGCCCTGGCAGCCGCGGGGTGCGCTGCGCTGGCGCAACGCAACATAAGGCTCCCCCTCGCCGCGCGGCCTTCAGTATCACCAGCGACCCGCTCACGCCAACACGCTTGCGAGACGCCCACTTGCGCACGGTACCGCCGACTCGCAGCACGCGACTATTTGCCAGTTACCACTAGTGACACCCGCGCCCTTTCTCTCACGTGCTCAAGACGTGAATGCTAAACCGGAGTGCTCTCATCACGTCGCAGAACCGCAGCTACCAGGGCACCAGCGAAATCTCAGTCACAAAGGGTGAGTGATATATGTTTTTTTCGACAGCGATAGCGAATTCGCACCGCGAGTTTCTTGAATTCTTTGGTGACTTTCCAAAACGTCTCACTTGTATTGCACACTACCTACCCGGTTCCTTGGATTTCGCACGTTGCCGATTCGCACGGCCCTTCCCTTGCCGTTAAGGTGAACAGCTTGGAGTACGGACGTTTGTAAATATCGTACGCGAATATGACGACAACATTTTTTTTTGTTTTCTTTATTTGCTATTTATTTATTTTGTACGAATAGAGGTGACTAAAAAAACAAGAAAAGATGATGCTTTAAGATTTTTATGTACCGTAGGTTGAGATTGAAAGGGAAGGAAAATACGTGGGTACCTCATAAAATGCAAGCGCCTTTAAAACTATATATAACGTACATACGTAGATATTATTGATACATAGTACATAATACATACCTACAAAAATATATAACATTATTGGGAGGTACGGTTGTGATCAACAGAGGGGCTATTTAAAAAAAATACTGTTAATAAAACCGACGTATTGTTTTTCACAAGTTTTAAAATACTTCATATTGATGTCGCAGTGAAAAGCGCTGGCGATTCGACGCGAATGTTTGGTTCTTTTGTTTGCGCGCTATTCTCTCACGACAGGTATGAAAATATACAAAACCATTAAGTATAAGACCTATAGCTCGTAAACGTTTGGTAATAATGAAAAACGTTAATGCTTGAACGAAGCGCTGCTGAACGCTGATTTGTTGATAAGGTAACCTCGAAAATGTTAAGTTTACAATTGCGAGGTGGGCACACGATTAACAACGTTTATAAATGACAAACTTTTAAATACTTTTTCGATCTCTCTATTCCACAAATATGGAAAACATTTTTTTTTTCTGAAATTTTTAAATGAAGTTTGGATTTTATAGTAATGAAAAATGGTTCCTACTAAATACGAGCGAATAAAGAATTATCCAAAAAATATATAAAACAATATTAATAGTATCTAAACACAAGTTATGGATTGGCCAAAAATGCGGTTTATTAATAATCAACAAGAAGTAATTGAGATATTAATTATAGCCATTTACTAACGAGGGTTTAACAGAGATATGGGAAGACATAACCACAAAAATAAAACTATATGTTTAACCAAAACTTGCTGAATAAGAACACAGAAAAATATTCAACTATTACTTATTTCTTAATTTTTTTTTTTGCTAGATATTACTCGCACCCTGAGAGGTTTCTAACATGGTCTGTCCCTCATATCTTTTTCATGTTCGCTCGAATCAAGATACGTTTAGGTACATAAAATACAATTTTTGTGTTCTCGTCTATTTGGCTATATAGAAACCAGTTTTTAGATATAATTATAATCTATGTAAAAAAAAAAACATAAGCTATTGAATTTTTACATACTAAGTATTTTAGAAGAAAAAAATAGCTTTTAGCCTTATGCGCTTTTTATAACCACTTTTTTAGTTTTTCGATGCCACAAAACGTCTCTAATTTAAAATAGCTGAATGCAAAAAAAAATAGTAAGTTAATTTAATGTTGCCACAACTTTGTAAACGTGTTTTCATAATAATACCTACTTATTTTGTTGCGGTGAAATTGAGTAAGGTTTTAGTTTTATCGAAATCTCAGAACCAAAAATGATAAAAAGCCAGGTTACGAATAAATGTTTCAAAACCTGAATTTAAAACGGTATGAAACATTGAACTAGGTGTTAGATTAATGGATGCGGGCAATTTTGGGCTCTACGAGGAAAAAAGTCATTATACACAAACACTATTTCGCAACGTAAATAGAGTTTTCTGTAGGCACGCATTCAAATGCCTTTATTGTATAATTAATTATATTCCTTGTACTTTAATAATAAATAAATAAAATAAATAATCATTGGAAATGACACCATTTAGATACAAAAGATTTCGGGCTTTTTTTTTTGTAAATTTTTGTTTTTGATTGTATCGTTACTTGTTAATTCATACTTGATTAATATGTGAAATTCACGAAAACGAGTAATGACATTGTTTTGACAGTGTTTTTACCGACAAAGACATGTCGCCAAGCGATTTAGCGTTCCGGCACGATGTCGCGTAAAAGGCAATTAGGAGCGTGGGCTTACCATACTCCTAACCGGTTAGCCTGTTACCATCCTAGACAGAATCATCACTTACCGTCAAGGGTTAACTTGTAGTGTATATGAAAAAAAAACTTGTTAATTTGCATTGTAACTCAGTTATCCAGATTATTTATTGGGCGACAATGTTTATCGTAGTTGTTAGTCGGCGTTATTGCAACGTAAGTTATAACCGTTTATTTTTACTGAGCGCCTTCTTTCGGATGTCAAAATTAATTGGTATAATTAAATGTCGCGAGTTTTTATTCGCCACACGGTTAGCATATCTCTACGGTGGTTAGACGCTCGGCATTTGCTGTAGAATTTTCTAGATTCAGGATAATTCGAAATATTTTTATGGCATGAAGTAATGACATTTCATGTCAACGGCACCGACGTGCTTATGATGGCTATTAAAATAAATTTGCAGATAGTGGTGAATGATAAAAATCATACACAATCATTTGTTTCTAATGAAGTGCATCAGAAGCACGTGTGTGACTGATCAGAAATAGTATTAGAGGTAAGATCGGACTCCGCTGACGCGCGATAAAAAATCATAATCACGAATAATATATATACGAGTAAAACAATTTTATTTTTTTTATTTTTTCGGACTGTCTATTAGCTGTACAAACCCTATTGGTTGCCACAGCGTAACCGGGCTGTTTGGCGAGCTTTGGAAAGAAGCTCTGCCAGAAGAAATTTTGAGCCCTAGGGCTCGAAGAAACTATGGGAACGACTGCCTAAGGGCGCCTCCTTTGAGGCCGAACCTCGGCTTAGGCGACGTTTGGGATAGCGGGGGGGTCGGACGGTGAGTGGTCCGTACGTCTCCGAGGCCGTGGATGGAGCCCACGTCCAGATGACGTAAGATAGCGGGGACCGAGTAAAACAATGTCTGTAAGTTAGACCATTGGTCAGATTGTGATGAAAGTTTTATGGGATGGCAAGCCAGACACGCCCTCGAGGATTTCGGGTTCAAAAAATCTATGTATATTTAAGTTATTTTACGTGAAATTCCGAATTGCGAAGTTGAAGTGGCAATGGGCGGGACACATAGCTCGGAGAACCGATGGACGTTGGGGTCCCAAGGTGCTGGAATGGCGATCTCGCACCGGTAAACGTAGCGTTGGTCGACCCCCAACAAGGTGGACAGACGAGTCGCAGGGAGTCGCTGGAAGCAAGTGGTCTAAGACCGTGAGCATTGGAACTCCCTACAAAATACCTACAGTGGACGTCAATCGGTTGGTAATGATGATGATGATGACGTGAAATTCCGTGTATAGCAAGGTAGAAATATATTATTGCTTTTCCCGATGCCTCTTGTACAAAGTAAATAGACTGGTAAATGGACTGGGAGGCTTCGACCGTGGTTAGTTTCTACCCTACCGACAAAGACGTGTCGCCAAGCGATTTAGAGTTCCGGCACGATGTCGCGTGGAAACCGATTAGAAGTTTACCGTACCCCTAACAGGTTAGCCTGCTACCATCTTAGACTGGTCATCACTTACCACCAGGTGAGATTGCCGTCAAGGGCTAACTTGTAGTGGATAAATAAAAATAGACTTTTACCTTGTTTGATTCCGTGGGAAGTCGGGAAACGTAACCTAACCTAATACTTTTAATTCGCAATATTCGTAAATGGTTAAAATATTCGAGATATTAGGGAAAAGAGACAAGTTGGTTGGTCTAGATAGAAACATCCACTGTATGTTTTTTTAACTAATTCTGGTTCTGTTTATAGACAATTAGTTTAATTCGCGACTAATAATTCTTGTTTCTATCAAGTTCACTTTAACTAATATGATGTGATTAATTATGACATGGATATCGTACCTACACTCAAAATGTCACATTATGCAGTGTTATGTGACACTACTCCGTAAAATAATTGTCACGTTTGACGTATGTATGTGTCATAGAGACTAAGACAGAGAAAGTAGTTGTTTTGGTTCATTCATCATGCTTCATACGCTCTCAGAGGTAATAATAGAGGTAATAATGTTATAACATCGAGCTAGTACTATGCCAACCTAATACCTGGCAAAATTGAACTCAAAACCGTGGTCCTTATTCCTGCTTACCACGGGACCATCTGGGTAGTTCCCTAGTTACATAATCATCATCATCATGATCAACCCATTACCGGCTTACTACAGAGCACGGGTGTCCTCTCAATATGAGAAGGTTTGGCCATAGTCCAGCACGCTGGCCATGTGCGGGTTTGCAGACTTCACACCCCTTTGAGAATATTATGGAGAACTCTCAGGCGTGCAGGTTTCTTCACGATGTTTTCCTTCACCGTTGAAGCAAGTGATATTTTAATTTTTAAAAACGCACATAACTCCAAAAAGTTAGGGGTGCGTGCCCGGATTCAAACCGCCGACCTCTGATTAGGAGGCTGACGCCCTAACCACTAGGCTATCATCGCTACCGTTTTGGTTCATTGGTAGAGTACAATTTATTTATTTATAAACTGCAAAATGGGGATTTTAAATGCGATATAAAAGCATTTTGTTAGATTGTTAAATTTAAAACCTTATAATTATGAAAATATTATTGATGGCACACAAATGAGATTAAATGGACTGTATACATAATTCAGTGCTTTGGGCGTATGATATAAGTGTTGTTAATTACCTTTTAATAATCAAACCATTATCTATAGTAGTTGTTGACATTCTATTGTGAAAGAAAATTTTTCCTTATGCATTCAATTCCATCAAAACGTGACACGTGTGTTCGAGTTAAAACACCTCATTCTTCTGTTGTGGTATTCCATAAAAATAATAAAACACTGCTTACGTATTTCAAGTTACCACAAATCCTTATCGCGAGATATGATCTTTGAAATCCATTTTTTTTTTACTACTATTACTACTACTAGTATTTTCAAAATATTTTTTAAATTATTTATATATGCTGCATAGAAATAGGTTTTATATAACGGTCATAACCCAAAATTATCCATCAATCACCCTTTGATTCGGATATCCCCGGCGGTAATTTCATTAAATAAAAAGGTTGATAGCCTAGTAGTTACGGCGTCAGCCTCCTTATCAGAGGTTGGCGGTTCGAATCCGGGCACGCACCTCTAAATTTTCAGAGTAATGTGCGTTTAAAAAAAAAAAATATCACTTGCTTCAACGGTGAAGGAAAACATCGTGAGGAAACCTGCACGCCTGAGAGTTCTCCATAATGTTCTCAAAGGCGTGTGAAGTCTGCCAATCCGCACATGGCCAGCGTGGTGGACTATGGCCAAACCCCTCTCATATTGAGAGGAGACCCGTGCTCTGTAGTGAGCCGGTAATGGGTTGATCATGAAAAAGGTATATATTATGTAATAAACCTACTTTATTATATAAAATATACCTTGTTAAATCTTTTTAGATATAATTATCCTATTAATATATATAAAATCTAGAAAAAAGCCACCACCGTTTGATAAAAAACAGGAAAACCCCTTAGGAACATCCAAAAAGCCTATCATAGACTATCATTAGTTTGCGTAAAAAGTAATGAATAATTTTTTTTGGTATGAAAACTGCTTCTTTAGATTAAATTCAGAAAATTACTTACTTTAAGTGCGAGCAGCTAAATTAATATAATATATAACAAAGTTGAGTACAGTTATGCTTTTTATTACCTGCTGATATATAAATTTTATAATATTTAAGATGCGGTGATAGCCTAGTGGTTAGGGCGTCAGGCGTTCAGAGGTCGGCGGTCGAATCCGGGCACGCACCTCTAACTTTTCGGAGTTATGTGCGTTTTTCAAAAAATTTAAATATCACTTGCTTCAACGGTGAAGGAAAACATCGTGAGGAAACCTGCATGCCTGAGTGTTCTCCATAATGTTCTCAAAGGCGTGTGAAGTCTGCCAATCCGCACATGGCCAGCGTGGTGGACTATGGCCAAACCCTTCTCATATTGAGAGGAGACCCGTGCTTTGTAGTGAGCCGGTAATGGGTTGTTCATGATGATGATGATGATGATAGCCTAGTGGTAAGAGCGTTAACCTCCTAATCGGTGGTCGGCGGTTCGAATCCTGGCGCGCACCTCTAACTTTTCAGAGTTATGTGCGTTTGATAATAAATATCACTTGCACATGGCCAGCGTGGTGGACTATGGGCAAACCCTTCTCATATTGGGAGGAGACCCGTGCTCTGTAGTGAGCCGGTAATGGGTTGATCATGATGATGATGATGATGGTGATGATGAAACAAATTTTGCTGCGTGAATAAACTACAAACATGGATAAGCATGATGTGTATCTGGATATTGAATCTCATTATAAACTGGAGTCCTTAAGAGATCCTTTCCTTCAGTAGTCTTCAGTAGTATTCTTCTTCTCCTAGTCAGGATTTTTCTTTAACAAATAGTAACTAGAGTATGGATGAAATGGGTTTTCTTTCAGCTTCTCCCCATTACAATGTGCCACCAGCAATTATATTGCTAACTCTTTTTATTATCATATTTTATTTCCGTTTTTTTTATACACCACAAGTTAGCCCTTGACGTCATCTCACCTGATGGTAAGTGATGATGCGGTCTCAGATGGTAGCGGGCTAACCTGTTAGGGTTACGGTAAGCCTATACTCCTAATTGGTTTCTACTCGACATCCGGAACTCTAAATCGCTCGTCTTTGTCGGTAGGGTGGTAACTAGCCACGGCCGAAGTATCCCACCAGACCAGACTCGAGCCGGGAATCGAACCCAGGACCTCCAACTTTATAATGCGACAGCGCGCGCACTGCGCCACGGAGGTCGTCAAAATAATTCATTGTTGTATTAAAATATTGTATTGGTTATAACATAAAAACTTGACGACCCCCGTGGCGCAGCGCGTTTGATGAGCGTCATATTAAAGGTCCTGGGTTTGATTCCCGATTCCAATTGGTTCTGGTAAAGCCTTGAGGCTTTAGGCCTACCAACAAAGAGATAGCTCTAAACAATTAATTATTCCGGCACGATGTCGTATAGACACCAGATAGTAGGATGGGTTTTCCTCACTCCTAACATTCATACAGCCTAGTATGATTTCAAATTGCACCATTACTTACCACCAGGTGAGATTGCTATCAAGGTTTAGTGGTTGAAAAAAGTATACTGAAAGGTTATTGCGTCTCGCTAGCCCGCATTAGGGCGGCGTGGCGGGCCATAGATTTATATACTATAGAAACAATGATATGCTTTCGGTGACAATGATGGCGTGACCTTGGTACCGAGTTCATTATCTTCATCCTTAGCCTAATAGACATTAACGAGCTCCGTGGCGCAGCGCGTGCACTGTCACATTATAATGTCCTGGGTTCGATTCCCGGCTCGAGGCAAGTTACCACCCTAACGACGAGAGTGTACTTATCATCATCCAAAGCCAGACGTGCTTTGGATCTCTTATAGGCTAAAGTTATCCTAGAGAGATATTTAAAAGTAATACCTTTGCTATTGCCTAAAACGCACATAACATCGAAAAGTTGGAAGTGCGTGCCCGGGATCGAACCCCCGACCTCTGTTATGAGGCGGACGTCCAAACCACTAGACTCTACATACAGTGACATACTACCGCTTTATGCTTAACTTCAACAACATCTTTATGTACCACGCGGTGACAAATCCAAGCTGGTCAAATAAGTTGGTAGTAAAAGTGGTATGAATTTTAAACATAACAAGTTTATGTTTAACTTCACTTTTATTACTATTTTTTTTATTTACTATAAGTTAGCTCTTGACGGCAATCGCACCTTGTGGTAAGTGATGATGCAGTCTAAGATGGTAGTGGGCTCTGATTGGGGTATGGGAATTCCATACTAATTGGTTTTCTAATTGAAATATCGATACATTTTAGTTCCTTTCAAAAGTAATTCTCACTTATGAATAATTACTGAACATTTATATATTATGAATTGATTATTAGGGCAGAATCTGGTCATGTCATTATAAATTTTAAATGCATATAAAATTTATAGTGGCCTTGGTGCTTTGCCGACTAAGCAATGTTACACATACCACCGACGCCGAATTTTTTTTTTTTTATCGTGGTTAAATCCTCATGGATACCTCTGCGCCACGGGGAGGCACAGAGGTTATGTCAGACTCCTACTGACTAAAACCCCCACGTGTTCCTACTCACCGCTGTATGGTGGAGTCACGGGAAAGCTTTCGCATACAACCGCAACTCCACCAGCGGGTGTCCGCCGCAGCAGATCCTCCTTGGGCACGACGTGCCCAGTTTCGCCGGTTAGAGGTGTGCCGGAACAACAGCACACCAGCCAACTTGAGAACCGACGCCGAAATTAACGTATGCCTTTTAACCGGTGTTATAGCGACTGTAACAATTTTGTACGCCTTTTAAATTTTTATTATTTATTTTTGTATTTATTTATTTATGAATTTATTTATTTATGAATTTATTTATTTATGTATTTATTTATTTATGTATTTATTTATATGTATTTTATATTTCCCTCCAAGTGTAAGTAACTTTGATAAAATTCAAATTTATTTTTGGGCGTCAATCGTAGGGAACAGTTCATCTTAAAATGATAGTTCTTGAATCAGTGGTAGTAACTAGTAATACCACAGTTTTGTAATAATTAACACTACGAGTGCAAGAGGACAAAAACCAATGCAAACATCTAATCAAACAGATTGGCTACGTAATGACTACATACTCACCCATTACGCAGCTCGCTTTATTGTTAACAAAGGGCAATGGGCGTTTTTTTATACAATGAAAAAAAAAATCCGCAAGCCACTTCCATAGATCGCTGATGTCATGAGACCACTGTAATGGTTTTTCATAGCGTATTTTGATTTCTTTTTTGAAATAATACCGAGCAATTAATATATTACAAATGAGGATGTATGTAGCATTATACAATTTATTTTTCTATATAATTGTGAGTATTGTGACAATATACTCTGCCACTTTATAACATGTCACTTTATTATATTATTTGTATACTAGCTTCTGCCCGCGACGTCGACTGCGTGGACTTCAGAATTGGGTCTAAATTTTAATCTTCCTACAGGAACTATTTGAGAGGTCGGTATAGAAAGTACATTTATAATTTTACACCCCAACCACGGTAATATTATCTAAATATTACCGTACTCCTTACTTTATATTTTGTCCCTGGTTTGTGCCAGGTTGCCTGGTAGAAATCGCTCATTAGCGATAAGGCCACCTATTGCACCTATTGCTTTTCTGTGTGTTTCTTTTTATTTTTTCTGTGCAATAAAATATATTTTCATTTCATTTCAAGTCCTTTTCCATAGTGATATGCATACCAAATTTCAAAGCTGTCTGCCCGCGGCTTAGCTCGTAAACAATTTTCAGCTTTCCCTCGGAAACTACTTAAGGAATCGGGATAAAAGGTAGCATATGTTCTTTTCCATGACAAAGGCTACATGCATGCCAAATTTCATCAAAATCCGTTCTGCCGTTTTTGGGTGATTGGGTAACAAACATCCACAATTTCACATTTATAGTATTTTTTGGATATAGTCATCATCATCATCATGATCAACCCATTGCCGGCCATGTGCGGATTGGCAGACTTCACACGCTCTTGAGAACATTATGGAGAACTCTCAGGCGTGCAGGTGTCCTCACGATGTTTTCCTTCACCGTTGAAGCAAGTGATATTTTAATTTTTAAAAACGCACATAACTCCGAAAATTTAGAGGTGCGTGCCCGGATTCGAACCGCCGACCTCCGATTAGGAGTCTGACGCCCCAACCACTAGGCTATCACCGCACCGCATTTGGTTATAGTATATAGGATTAGTTGTATAAGTTTTGTGTTTCTAGGTGCAAAATATAGTATATTTTCCTGTCATTCTAGTGAAAAAACTGCCTCGTAGTGTCAATTTTATTGTACGATGTTAGACTATAAACAGGTCTCGAAATTGTGTTGACACGGTTATAATTTTATATCTGTTTTTTGAGCTTAGAAATTAATACATAAGCTGCCGCATTTTTTTTCAAACGTCCTTATCTTGTGGAAATTCCAAAGTGTCAATTTTACTAGCGCGAAACTAGCAAAGCGGACTTATACCTAAATAATCACGTCAAAACACGTCAGAATAATATTATTATTGAGTAGGAGCATAATTAAAAGAATTGATTATTGAGTAGCTGTGATAGCCCAGTGGTTAGGACGTCCGCCTCCTAATCAAAGGTCGGGAACATTGTCGGAACCCGGGCACGCACCTCCAACTTTTCGGAGTTATGTGCGTTTTTAAGCACTTAAAATATCACATGTTTCAACGGTGAAGGAAAGCATCGTGAGGAAACCTGCACGCCTGAGAGTTCTCCATAATGTTCTAAAAGGCGTGTGAAGTCTGCCAATCCATGCACATGGCCAGCGTGGTGGACTATGGCCAAACCCTTCTCATATTGAGAGGAGACCCGTGCTCTGTAGTGAGCCGATAATGGGTTGATCATGATGATGATAAAATGTAAAAAAGTAGGAATCTTCTATTTCATCTTAATTTTGACAATAAATTCGCATTTTATTATATCACAGACCTTCACTAGCGAAAAATTCCGAATTAATGGTCGTTATATCCCTTGGGTTAAAAGGTTCGAAGTGAATTCGGTTATTCCTCCGGCAAAATATTTCGTAAAGAAAGTTGACCTTACGCAGACGGCTGGTTGTAAAGAACGTGCCATATGAAAAAAAACATGTCATCAAGTTGAAATAGATTGTATATATGCCAAAATAGAAAGGGATAACAAGTAGAGAAAGTAAGCGTTTTTTTAAACACTACAAGCTAGCTCTTGACGGCCATCTCACCTGGTGGTAAGTGATGATGCAGTCTAGGATGGTAGCGGGCTAACCTGTTATGGTAAACCCATACTTCTAATTGGTTTCTACGGGACATCGTGCCGGAGTGATAAATCGCTTGGCGACACGTCTTTGTCGGTAGGGTGGAGCCGGGAATCGAACCCAGTACCTCCAACTTTATAATGCGACTGCGCCACAGAGGTCGTCAAGGCTTGAGAGTAATTATAGCATTGTAGATAAAATTCAAAATATTGATAGATTGATTAAATTCAAAATTAACCAAGTTAATCTTATACTGGTCGTACGCTGGTACGTTTATAATTTTCTCGACTACCTACATAGGTAATACTCATATTATAAAGGTAAAGTGTGTGTTTGGATGTTCGGTGTAATCTTCGGTACTACTGATACGATTTTGAAAATTCTGTCAGCAATGGAAAGCTTCATTGTCAGCGAGTAACAAAGGCTATATTTCAACCCTGTATTTTTCCGGTACTAATCGGGTGAAACCGCGGGGCGCAGCTCGTCCACTATAATATTTTGTTTTTCTGAATCACCACAACGGATTGCGGTCAAACGCGTAAAATAAGGACAAATTATTTTTATTGTATATGAAAGAACGTGTATCTGGGGTTTCTAATGAATACCAATTGGTTTTGAACTCTCGTATTAATATTCATGGATCGGAAAATCGTTAATTTTACTGCAAACTGAAGATTGTAGATATAACGCGTAGTTTGAAAGAACATAATCCGGGTTGAACTAGTGCGATCTGGTTAGAACATAGTAGTAAATCATCTACAGACATACCAACTTAAAAATCACTAATAATTAAAAAAGAAAGTTGCGGTTTTCAATTTACATAGAATAATTTTACTAGTTGTTGCTAGTAAATTTTCAGTGCTTTGAAAAACAATTTACCCGGGCTAATATTATGTCTTCTCTTTATATTTTATTTTATGTTTACATCGCGGGCTAACGAACAGACATACCAAACCGCTAAAACACTTTGGCAAGTCTTGGTATACAGTGATATCTAGCCGCGACCGAATGCTCACCGTACCGACCGACTCCAGCCGGGAATCGAACCGAGGATCTTCCACTTTAAAATACGACAGCACACTCGCTGTGCTACGGAGATGACACAGAAATTGTAGGCGTCGTGCGCGTTACTAGAAATGTTTAAATGTAAGACACATTTTTCATTTACTTTGAATGTAAATTGAATGGAACGGCAAGGTATCCTCACTGCGCTATGTTATCGTCATATTATCATAGACATAGGCATCTTCGACTATTGAGTAAGGACCTTTGATTAGGAAGTTACTTCGAGGATTAAGTAAGGAATTTACAACAACAAAAAAAAAACAGAGCACAGTATACTTAGAAATTTATTAAAGGTCGTACCGCGTCAGCAGCCTACTTGTCGGCATGTGTGTAATTGCTTTACTAATGGAAGCAATGTAGGAAGGTAGACGGGTTGCATAACTATTATTGTATTAACATAAACCGTGGCCGTACAATGCGACATTTTTTCATACAACGATTAAATAAGTCAATCGTTTATCTGAATTTAAGTTATGCTTGCTTAGAACTGATTAATTAATTCAAACTAAACATATTAAAATAAATTCAAAACTTCAACGACTCGTCTAGATCTAACGATGACTCTCAATACTTAGTTTACATTGGATATTTCTAAGTGTTTAGACCGTACACGGCAGTTGGAATTTTAAGTAGTTATTTGGTCAAGCGGTGATTTTTATTAATACCAAATTTGCGTTTTCAATTTATTTTTTTATTTCTTACGTACCTACTTATTGCTTGTAAAAAATAGGGTATCCACTTATGAATTAATGAGAAAGGTTTTTTGTCAAAAATGCTAGCAAACCAGAACTGGTTCCGTATAATTTAATTGTGCAATTAGCTATTTACTTAATTGTGTATTGTTAGGGATTAAGGAAATTAGATAATGAATGCATTAACATCATAACTGCTTTAGCTTGGGTCGTAAGGTGGTGCTTCTGTCAGTTCAAGTGACAACTTTGTAGTATCTATTTATCATTATCATCATGATAAACCCATTATCGGCTCACTACAGAGCACGGGTCTCCTCTCAATATGAGAAGGGTTTGGCCATAGTCCACCATGCTGGCCATGTGCGGATTGGCGAACTTCACACGCCTTTGAGAACATTATGGAGAACTCTCAGGCGTGCAGGTTGAAGTGAAGCAAGTGATATTTTTTTTAAACGCACATAACTCCGAAAAGTTTGAGGTGCGTGCCCGGATTCGAACCGCTGACCTCTGATTAGGAGGCTGACGCCCTAACCACTAGGCTATCACCGCTAGTAGTATCTACTGTAATAACGTTATTGCCTAGGTAACCTTTGTTATATTTTCATCTTTAAAATGGAAACATATATAAATTCACAATCAAAACACAAAAGCAGATAGACGGATGACAAAAAATAATGAGATTTCCTTTTAATAAACCTTTTAAAGTGTTCGGGTGCTTACATAAAGAAACAGGTTTCCGGTACAGACAAATCTGTACGGGTCGGTACCGATCGGTACAGTGTTGACTCGCATAAAGAAACAGGTGAATCTGTCCTTAAGTGACAATCATGGCCTCCAGTTCGTCGGACGAAGATTTTTTACTTTTAGAAAGTACTTACGTCAAATATAGAAAGAGAAGAACAGTTAGTGTATCTGATATTAACAGAAAAAGAACTAAATATGGAACATATTATCATTTATTCTTAAAAGATATAAAGGACGATGAAAAGGAGTTTTATGATTATACAAGGATGACTCAAGAAACATTTTACTATATATTAAATTTAATCGAACATCGCTTAATTAAGAAATGGTGTAACTTGCATGTTCAACCAATTTCACCTGAAGAAAGACTCGTTATCACTATTAGGTAAGTAATGAATAATATTTATTAGTATAAAAATAAGCGTAATATACTGGGTGGTATAATTTCAAAATGAAATGTCCTCTATACCGCTTATAATCGAGGTGTCCACAGCCAATGTTCAAAAAAATTCCTTGACCTTTATTCATTCAGTAGGCTAGTATGTTTTATTTGTAAGTAGTTTTAAGCACAATGAAAAATATCCGAAATAAAATTTCAATTAAGTGAATGTTATTTATTAGCCAAAATCAGCGAGAGGCAAAACATACAATACGTTACATGACTCACATGTCAACTTCAAATTAAATTAATAATAAGTACTTAATTATAATTAAAGTAAAACTCCAAATGGGTAATTTAAAGCAAACAAACTTATTAAAAATGATGTGTTTAAGTTATAGTTATAGACCTTGGTTTTGGCACCCCATGGGCCAAAATCAAATTGAAGATTTTACAATAATTGGTATCTGCTATAAAATTCGGCAAGAGATTGTTCATTCTGAGTAGATTCATTATTTTCTTCTGTAGATACTCGGTGGCTATTAGATTGATTGCATTCGTCTGCAGCTAGTCGGTTGCAGGTGGATTCTTCATATTCTTCTGTGGCTAATTGGTTGCTTATAACAGCAATATTGTCACTCGAAGTTTGTGGAAGAGTTATTTCGTTGCAGGCCTCTGGAGTACTATTACGGGAAACATTACTTAAATGAGAGTAGTTTGACATCGAACTAGGGTTACCATATTGCAAAGATTGGTACGCGAACTCGTCGACGACGCTTTGAATGCGGTTTCTAAAAGAAAGTAGCATGTGCTGTGGAATTTTTTCAATGTGTGGTATGAGGCTTTTAAAAAATAAAATATGTTCGTTGTCTGCATCTGTTGTTCTATTCTGTCGGGATTTTTCCTTATCTTGTAAAAATTTAAGTTTTTGATGCTCAATGTCCAATAATTTGTCATTGATTGTTCTCTTCGGCCTTTTCAAAGCGATTTTTGAAACAGGCATCGCAGGAGACACTGTTGGTTGGTCACTCGCATCATTATCTTCCATGTTGCTTGGTCCAGGTGAAAGAGAACAATCATTGTCATTTGTAGTTTGGGTGTATTCTGTTTCACTATCAAGGCTCACAGCACTATTTGAATGAGATCTTTGTCGCGTCAAACTTCCAGTGGTTAGCCGCGCCTTCACCATAGGTTTGAGAAAAAGCAAGGGCTTAAAATATGGCCATTTGGGATATACTGTAGTTGCCTCATCTCCAGAGCGAGAAGGTAGAATCTTTCCTAACTCTACCGCAAATTGATCCCTTAGATACCTCCATCTTTTTCTTATTTTACTTTCTGAAACAAAAAAGTACTGATATGTAAAAACTTTTTCCTACAGAGGTCAAATACAATTTTATTGTTGTAAATATCAAGGTAAATAAATTTAAAAATACTTATTTCTTTCCAGTTCAATCAATTTAAAAATAATTATTTATTTAAATCCCAATTATCAGGTTGGGTCTTATACATATAGAACCCTGGCAAGAAATAACTATTTTTAAATTAATTTAACCTGAAGTTTACAACAACAAAATTATATTTGACCTCTGACTGTCTCATAAAATAATGAGCAGAATCATCCCTCTCACGATTTAGCGTTAATTTTTGCTTTTTTTACATCCTGTATTCAGGGTGTAATAGTTAAATGTGTTTTTATTTTCAGATATCTTGCAACTGGAGAATCATTCAAATCGCTTTCAAAAAATTTTCGTATAGGAGTAACAACATTAACAAAAATTATAGAAGAGACGGTTCTAGCAATATGGGAGGAACTGTATACCATACATATGCCTACACCCACCAGAGATATATTTTATTCAATATCTAATGATTTCAATAATATTTGGAATTTCCCTCACGTCATAGGTTGTATAGACGGTAAACATGTGCGCGTAATGTGCCCAAAAAAATCTGGATCTATGTTTTACAACTATAAAAAATATTTTTCTGTGGTACTGCAAGCAGTAGCCGATGCCAATTATAAATTTGTAATGGTAGAAGTCGGGGGCTATGGTAAACAGAGTGATGGCGGTACCTTTAGAGCATCAGATTTGTATCAGTTTCTAAATGAAAGAGAATTAGATATTCCATTGCCCGCTTATTTGCCTAATACCCAAGTCTCTGTTCCTTACGTATTTTTAGCTGATGAAGCGTATCCTTTAAAAACATATTTAATGAAACCCTTTGGGGGACGTGATTTAACAGTGGACCAACAAAATTTTAATAGTCGCTTGTCCCGAGCGAGAAAAACAGTGGAATGTGCATTTGGTAGGTTATACTCAAAGTGGCGTTTGTTATCTAAAAGCATCGAAACGGATATTCAACTAGCTGATAAGATCGTAAAAACTATGTGTTTGTTGCACAATATAATTATTGATAAAGAGGGTTTTGAGCGAAACTTGACTTCGGTAAATATTGTTAGACGAAGATGGCACAATCAAAGACTGAGTCCGCCTAGTAATGTTGCTACAAACGTCAGAAATAATTTTGTGCAATATTTCAAACATAATCACTTAATATATAATTAAATTGGGTAATACTTTATTATTAATATTTTATAACTACAAAATTAAAATAAATCGAACTGATCATTGAAAGTACTCACCATCCTGTTTCATTTCTAAACTGATCTCTTTCCAACACTTATCTGTAACATTTCTGTTGCTGTGGAACTTATGAGCTTTGTCCCATAAACATTGTTTATCAAAAACTAAGGCTATCAAAACTTCGTTATCCAAATCCATTTTTAATATTATTAAACACACCCTACACCAGTAAATGCTTAAACCCGTATGGCACGGTCCAGGTAGTCGGCACCGACAAGTTACAACCTGTTTCTTTATAAGTGAGTGAATAGGATTATATTGAAATATTATACCTGCGCTGATCGGTACCGACCCGTACAGATTGGTCTGTACCGGAAACCTGTTTCTTTATGTAAGCACCCTTCGTCACTATTTATATCTATTTATCCAATTTTGTTACAAAATCAAAAGCGTGAAGTTGTATTAACGGAATATTCTTCTATTAGGCAAGTTTTTACGCGATTTAAATTTTTTTATCTATTCTATCTCTTAGCAATAAATTCATGTTTAAACAAATCTAATTGAAAGCGGAGTGGTTTTTTTTCAGTGTTTCTGTCAATCTTAGCTTAAATCAAGTTTCTGGTGTAACATAACAACTTTGAAAGGAATACTTTGTTATGGCTCTCCCCCATATTGCATCGATGGTTTTTCGTTTCTCCATCGTTATATGGGGCCTATGTTTACTTAGCAATGTCATCTATTAATCATAATTTTGAAGATATGAGAGCCTAGTGGTTAGGGCGTCAGCCTCCTAATCAGAGGTCGGCGGGCGGGCACCTCTATAAAATATCACTAGCTTCAACGGTGAAGGAAAACATCGTGAGGAAACCTGCAGGCCTGGGAGTTCTCCATAATGTTCTCAAACCCGTGTGAAGTCTGCCAATCCGCACATGGCCAGCGTGGTGGACTATGGCCAAACCCTTCTCATATTGAGAAGAGACCCGTGCTTTGTAGTGAGCCGGTAATGGGTTGATCATGATGATGATGATTCATAATCATCTGAATAATTAAATATATTTTGTTACGGTATAAGCATATTTTTAACGGCCCCTTTGGGAATTTCATTGAGTCTGGGACTGGAATAACCAAATATAATCAAAACGTTACTGAAACCCGTCGTAATTTATGTCTTATTTGTAACTGTAGGCATTCCTAGCTCGACTTTCGCTTAGTTCTCGCAATTTTGTCATTACATAGTCGCGGAACGATGACCTCAGATGGAAACAGTTATAATCCTTGCTAATATTGTTAACGCGGAAGTCGGTTTGTTTGTTGGTTTGTCCCCCTTTTACAGTGGAGCAACGGATTCTAACGATGATAATTTTTGGTGATTTTGATGGCCACCAAATGTTAATAAAAAATACCCAATTGTTTGTTCATAGTCGGTTGTAGGGATCACATTTAGTCCAACTGTTGGATAGCAATATTCCGAGTGAAAATTTATACAAATTGAATAAGGGTTTCAATATAAACATTTTTTTTCGGACTGTCTATTAGCTGTACAAACCCTATTGGTTGCCACAGCGTAACCGGGCTGTTTGGCGAGCTTCGGAAAGAAGCTCTGTCAGAAGAAATTTTAAGCCCTAGGGCTCGAAGAAACTAAGGGAACGACTGCCTATGGGCGCTGTTTAAACATCAAAATAGCAGACGGGTCGCCTGATGATAAGTGATTACCGTCACGCAGGGACATCTGCACCGGAGGAGTAAATAATTTGATCCGGCTGACCCCATCCTCTAAATCGATTTTACTCGGCATGATTTTTTTTATACACTTGAAGGCAATCTTACCTGATGGTAAGTGACGATGCAGTCTAAGACGGTAGCGGGCTAACCTGTTAGGGGTATGGTAAACCCATACTCCTAATTGGTTTCTAAGCGACATCGGGCCGGAACGCTAAATCGCTTGGTATATCCTAGCCAGTAGGGTCACAGGTGACGGCTGGTGTCTCCCACCAGACAAGACTCGAGCCGGGAACTGAACCCTGGATTTCCGAGGATTACGAGTATAATATCACAGCGCAGGCGGTGCGCCCCGGAGTTTGATTTTCGGTTAACAAGCAGCAACGACTTGATTAGTTCTACCTAATCCATTTACTTTTAATTTTCGACACTAAAGATAGTTTTAATTAGTATATCCTCACACCTAATAAATTTGCACTCACTTGCTTTTGAACGTCAAGTGTTTTGTACTAATATGCAGCATGTTTAACTGCGGAAGTAAGGTATATAATATAAATCCATACCTGGGTTGCGTAAAAAATTGTTTACTACTGGAATTGAGGAGCAAGTTATTTCGGAATCGATTTTTATCAATGACGCATTTACCCACGTGTTTATATGCGTGGTCTATCCTACAACCCTATCCTTCGTAAAGGACCAGCTGGCTAGTTGACTTGAAGATACTACTCAGAAGTTTTTCATGACAATGTAAATCGTGGACTAAGACGGACCGGTATTTGAAACGGATTCAGCGATAAGCGAAACCGGTTCCCCAGTTTGACGCACTAGTTAAAGAGTCGTTGGCAATTAAATTTATAAAATAAAATAATATTCAGTCTTTAGATTACCATTATTAATTCTTTATTTATATTATGACTTAGAAAAGAATTGCATATTTTACGGTTCAATTAAAAAAATAAGTTCAGTAAAAACACATAATGAAAAGAAAACTTATTGTTGCCAATAAAATTTTGTTAGTCATTATCAAACGAAATGTTATACATACATAAATAGACGTATGCATAAATACGTATATTTATGTTCCCCTAGCATTATTGCCAGTACTAACTTTATCACTGATATTACCTGCTAGAATAGAAAAATTAAGCATATCATAATTAGTGTAGTTTAATTCACCCTCGATATTTCGAAATTATTATTTAACTAAGTTTTTAATTAATATGACATTATCGCTAGTAATCGGTGCAATAATTTTGTTGTTGGAATGAATCATAAATTACTTAAACTAGTGAAACTCTCATTTGTTAGACTATCTTTTTCTCAGTTAATGGTTCACGTTTTGAACATATTATGAACCCACTACAGACCCACTAATCGAAATGAGCGCAGATTTTGAAGATTACGTACGTGCGCGCTGACGCATTATAAAGTTGGAGGTCCTGGGTTCGATTCCTGGCTCGAGTCTGGTTTGGTGGAGGCTTCGGCCGTGGCTAGTTACCACGCTACCGACAACGTGTCGCCAAGCGATTTAGCGTTCCGGCACGATGTCGCGTTGAAACCGATTAGGAGTGTAGGTGTACCCGCTACCATCTGAGACTGCATGATCACTTACCATCAGGTGAGATTGCCGTCAAGAGCAACTTGTAGTGGACAAAAAAAAGTCGAATTTTTTGATTTTTGTTCAACATTTGGTGCCTGGCCATTATTGTTAGGGTGGTAACTTACTCTAACTACCCGTCATTGCACGAGTCTTTTTACTGTCTAGGGGGGGATCGAGCTGTCCTGATCCCCTCTCTGTTAGCGCGGGAGCCCTGTTCCTAAGGCTGGGGCGGCTGGTGTATGTCCGGGAAGTATACAATGGGTTCCCCAGGCGTTCAGCAAATTCAGCGAGTGGGATATGCTGTGGTGGTTTTTAGTTCGGGTATACCCCCTCGATAAGGGGGGGGGGGGAAGTCCCGCACAACCTCCATCCTCGCTCAACGGACGGAGGTAGCTATAAAGCTTTTCCACCACAACAACAACATAAAAAAGGGTGGTAACTTACTACACCGAATCCTTTGAGCAGACCAGACAAGAGAATTTTTGCCAGTTTATAACCTTAGTTGCTGTTGGCTCTTCGTCTAGGAATGAGTTTAGATTTTGCAATGTGAATGCACTTGATACAAACATACCGGCAGTCAAGGCTTTGTATAACGACCAATTACGTACCTGCCTACAAAATAGCTCGAGCCACTCCAAACATTACGAAACAAACGACCAATACCTTTGAGATCTTTGCAACACTTACAAACCGTTGATACCTACCTGTATCAAGCCACAATTAGTAAATTATTAGAACTAGTTAATAACGCAGCGTTCACCGCGACATCGCACGCGCAGTAAAAGTGTCCTACGTCTGTCAGAATTTGTCAAAATAGGTTTGTCAAAATAGGTTAGCGCATTCAAAACAGACCTTATTTACGTTGTATACAGGGTTATTTTTAGTTTTTTTTGGGAGCCAGTGAACAATCAATTTCCGTGGCGCAGTTTAAAGTTGGAGGTCCTGGGTTCGATTTGAGACTGCGGCCGTAGTTAGTTACCAACCGACAAAGACGTCTCGAAAAGCTATTAAGAGCGTTCCGGCACGATGTCGCGTAGAAACCAATTAGGTGTGTGCGGTGTAGCGGGCTAACCTATTAGGGTAGGGTAGGTTATGGTAAATCCATATTCTTAATTGGTTTCTACACGACATCGTGCCGGAACGCTGAATCGTTTGGCGACACGTCTTTGTCGGTAGGGTGGTAACTAGCCACGGCCGAAGCCTTCCACTAGACCAGACTCGAGCCGGGAATCGAACCCAGGACCTCTAACTTTATAATGCGACAGTGCACGCGCTGCACCAGTGCGTCAAAAAACATACGATAGAAGACATAAGACAGAAGATAAACTTACAATAATTAGTACATGCAATACAATGGTAGGAGAATATTTTCTACCATGTCGTACGTATAGACGTACCATGCGCATAGGAGACTTTCTACGCCAGCTTCTTTACGTTTAAAAGCCTTTTATCTGCCCAGAGATAGCGAGGTAATTAAATATTAACGAGACCGGTTGTCTGCGACCACCGCTCGTTAGTCTTATCAGCTATCAGACCAAAATAACACAACCATTTCGCTTTTACATATAACGTCTACTTTTAAACTGTAATATCATATCAAAAGTAAGTATTTTCTATGTAGAGGTGCAACGTCGCGTTGATGTCGAATTTATGGGCGTCATTATTCGGTGGATAGACCTTTTCTAGTAAATGAAGGATGATTTTTTAAATTTAAGCTGAATTATCATCATCATGATCAACCCATTACCGGCTCACTACAGAGCGCGGGTCTCCTCTCAACATGAGAAGGGTTCGGCCATAGTCCACCACGCTGGCCATGTGCGGTTTGGCAGACTTCACACGCCTTTGAGAACATTACGGAGAACTCTCAGGCGTGCAGGTTTCCTCACGATGTTTACCTTCACCGTTGAAGCGAGTGATATATTAATTTTATTTTAAACGCACATAACTCCGAAATGTTAGAGGCGCGTGCCCGGATTCGAACCGCCGACCTCTGATTAGGAGGCTGACGCCCTAACCACTGGGCTATCACCGCTTACTAAGCTATTAAGCTGAATATATAGGATTTTTTCACTCAATTCTTTTTTCTTCCATTTACGTGAGATTAGTTGCTGGAACGCTCCCTCTGTTTTGATTTTACCTACCTAACAGAAAACTATTCATTTTATAAATTCTCTCTCGAATATCATTTTATCTGTAAAGAAACTAGCAAAGTTTATATGTCGCACACTGTTTTGGTTTTAGGTTATTATCAGAAATCATAATAATTATAATACTTTCTCTGAACGCCCGTCTTTATTTCCCGTTCTTTACGTTGAGGTTTCATCACGATGTTACTTCACTGTTGAAGCAAGTGATATTTTAATTGCTTAAAAACGCGCAAAACTCCGGTAAGTGCGTGGCCGGAATCGAACCCCCGACCTTTGATTAGGACGCGAACACCCTAACCACTGGGCTAATACAGCTATAAATATATGTATATTATTTATAATTATTCAGAGATTTAGTCGATAAGAAAAATTAGGTATACGTATGGAAACTGGAAACGATGAATATTGCAGACATCTTTCGTAATCTGTTATTGTCAGAAAACCGCTAACGCCATGTCACCGATGTGCTAAAATGTCCACGTTTTGCAACAAAATATACATAATATAATATATAATGTTTACATTCATTATTATTGATACTTTATATTATGAATATTAAAGGCGAAAGTGTCCCTATTTGTTAGCTATCGACTCACAGTTATGCCAATCATTCTTGATAATTTTTGGCACAGCGATTATTTGGATTCTGGGGATTTTGAAGGCATGTCTTATAACTCAAAGGCTTAGAGAGTGGATTATAATCCGACAATTCGTTGATTTAAAAGCCACACACTGCTACATTCTAGATTACCTCCAGAAGCATGTTTAGTAGGGTAATAATGTTAGCACAAGATTTGCAAGGGAAAAGTAAATTTAAGCGTGCTATGTTCTACTAATATTTGAATTACACTGAAAATTATTAAATCAGTTACGAAATTTTTGCTGAGGTTTGTCATCTATCTCCGAATATTTCACTTTAAGTTACTTTTACTGAAGAAAAACCTCAAGGTCCTGGGTTCGATTCCCGGCTCGAGTCTGGTCTGGTGGGAGGCTTCGGCCGTGGCTACCACCCTACCGACAAAGACGTGTCGCCAAGCGATTTAGCGTTCCGGCACGATGTCGCGTAGAAACCAGTAAGGAGTGTGGGTTTACCATGCCCCTAACAGCTTAGCCCGCTACCATCCTAGACTGCATCATCACTTACCATCAGGTGAGATTGCCGTCAAGGGCTAACTTGTAGAGGATAAAAAAAAATTTAAACTAAATTCAGCGGAATACGACGTCGGTGGAAGACGGAAAATTTCTGCTTGGAGGATACCCGCTAGATGTACCTATATGAGAAAATACCAAACCCACGATTAATGTGATACGAAATCGATAAGGTCCCACGTAACATGTTTACGTTTGTGCCAGATTTAGTGGGTCAACGAAATAGATCTAATTGGCCACCATTGACATGTGCTGTCTTTGAGTATTCCACGCCGGTTGCACAACCGTTGTTGTCGGTTTGGGTTGGTCAGTTGCTTTTGCATGCCCCCAAGACTTGTTTAACATTAATGATCGCGGAAACTAAGTTGTGTACCTAACGTTTATGTTACCCTGGTATAATGCTTATGTATTTCTGTCGTTACTCACTTAAGAATGTTTTCTTATCAATTAGTGTTTAGTTTTTTTCGCTCTTAAATTAATTGGTACAGAGACGTTTATACGGATGTGTATTCAGGGTAAGCTGACAGATATTTTATAATGATAATTTTAATGCTTTACGTTCTATTATCCAAGCTAATAAACAAAACTACAGACCAAAAATATATACAAATATATAGATCTTTATTATATATATATATCACTACCTTATTTTTTTATATAAGTATATTTGTTATATATATAATTAAGTATATGTAATTTCCCGTTTTCCCGTTCCCCCTTTCCTTTTAAAAAAAAGGACACACCACATAAAGTTGTCTGGAGGAGATCGCTTTAAGCGATAAGACCGCCTTTGCGCACTATGTTTGTCATTTGTTTTCGTTTTTATTTGTTTTAGAATCTAAGTTTTGTAATGTGCCATAAAGGCTGTATCTATCTATCTCAACGCCGAGGGCAGGTTTTAGTCGACACACATTTTATTTTTTTATTTTTTATATACTACATGTTAGCCCTTGACAGCTATCTCACCTGGTGGTAAGTGATGATGCTGTCTAGGTAGCGCGCTAACCTGTTAGGAGTATGTTAAACCCACGCTCCTAGTTGCTTTCTACACAACATCGTGCCGGAACGCTAAATCGCTTGGCGACACGTCTTTGTTGGTAGGGTGGTAACTAGCCACGGCCGAAGTCTCCCACCAAACCAGACTCGAGCCGGGAATCAAACCCAGGACCTCCAACTATATAATGCGACAGCGCGCGCACTGCGTCACGGAGATCGTTAGAAGGATAGATTTTCATTGATCTGCCAACACGCATTAAAGCAATGCAATGTATTTATAAGTTATTCAAAGTGAGTTCGATCAAGCGGTTCAGATTTATCCTGAGCACTTTCTAATTGGCGATACAAGCTCATGCGAAACGAGTTGCAAGGCTCTGGCGGCAGGTCGAATATTTTACGTAGTTTCATGCACCAAACTGTTAACTAATATTACGCGAATTAGAAGCTCAGTTCCTGCTTAGTGTATCTCAATAGTGTATGCGATAGACAAATTGGGCCCAAGAGATTCAATAGATGAATTTAAGAATTTAAAATAGTGACAGTGCATAACCAATTTTTTTTTTTTTTTATACACTACAAGTCAGCCCTTGACGGCTATCTCATCTGGTGGTAAGTGATGATGCTGTCTAAGATGGTAGCGGGCTAACCTGTTAGAAGTGTGGTAAACCCACGCTCCTAGTTGGTTTCTACGCGACATCGTGCCGGAACGCTAAATCGCTTGGCGACACGTCTTTGTCGGTAGGGTGGTAACTAGCCACGGCCGAAGCCTCCCACCAGACCAGACTCGAGCCGGGAATCGAACCCAGGACCTCCAACTTTTAAAATGCGACAGCGCACGCACTGCGCCACGGAGGTCGCCAATATACATATATATGAAGATTTAATGTATGCCCATAAAAATATTGCGAAAATCTAGAAAAAAATGGAATGTGACGCACTGAATATTGGAATGGAAAATAAGAAAAATATATTTTTATGAAATATTTATTTGGCAAAAAACAACTTTACAATGTTTAGTACATCCGTTGGGACCCACACTAGGTAATCCTAAGTAGTAGTAGTAGAGATCGCTACTAAGCGATAAGGCCGCCGTTTGTATCCTGTTTCTTCTTGTTTTTCCTTTTATTTTTATTAATATGTGGTGTACAAATAAGGAATAAATAAATAAATAAATATATAAAATCCTGTATCGTGGCAATTAAAAGTAAAAGTTTAGTAGGCTGCAAAAAATTTGTAACATATTCAATGGAAATTGTATTCTATTTTATAACAAACTACGTATTGAAATCTTGGGGACTTAATTTGATCACATTTTCAACTTTAACACAATGTTAATTTGCGAATGCCAGCCTTATTATCGGTGAGAACGTGTAGAGCGTCTTAGAATGAAGCGTTGGACGAAATATTGAGGTTAACGTTCACCATTCATCGTGATGGTATCAATAATAAACGACATCTACACCACCAAAGCCATTAATAAGGCGAAATGTACAACGGGACCACTGACTGGGGCGCTCCTGAGTGCTTTACCGCGATTATTTTTAATGACTATGTGAGATAAGTAACCTGTCTAAATTTGTTGTGGGTTTCTTCTTAGACCGGGGCGCGTTTGGAACCCTCCTAGCTTTAGTTTTCAAGTTACCGAGTGTATTATCACCATCACCTCACGAAATAAAATAAAGAAAAATATATTACACATGAACGCTTCATAGATTTACATGAATAGAATAATATTAAGCTTTTTTGAATTTTGCTTGTGTTAACCGAATACCGATAAAATCAGACGTTGTCAATTAGATTTCTACATGCGCATTTCCTTGTATAATAAAAATGAAATTAATATATAAGTGATGTGAAACTTAGAAAACTAAAGAAAGTAACCTTTATAAAATGATACCGGCTCATTCTGCATAGAAAATGTGGCATAATCCAAAACAATATATTCAGATTTTAATACCTTTTTTAATGAAATATATAACAAGCTGTGAATTGTATATTTAATAATAGTTATTAATGTTTATCTTGGTCTGTACTAATATGTAATATACAATTGTTTACTGTCCCAAATATATCAAAAATATATATTTCAAAAAAGTAACAACGAAACCTACCCATTGAATCCTATAAAACTACTTAGGTCAAAGTTGTAAATCATTAGCATATGAAACGATTCTCAATATATCAAATGCATTCTTCTTATTACGCAAAGCACATTAAGTAAAATTAATTACTAAATGATTAAAGGTCGTGAATTTTGTGTACAAAAAAACAACCATCATCATCATGATCAACCCATTACCGGATCTCTACAGAGCACGGTTCTCCTCTCAATATGAGAAGGGTTTGGCCATAGTCTACCTCGCTGGCCATGTGCGGATTGGCAGACTTCACACGCTTTGAGAACATTATGGAGAACTTTCAGACGTGCAGGTTTCCTCACGATGTTTTCCTTCACCGTTGAAGCAAGTGATATTTTTATTTTTTTAAAACGCACATAACTCTGAAAAGTTAGAGGTGCGTGCCCGGATTCGAACCGCCGACCTCTGATTAGGAGGCTGACGCCCTAACCACTAGGCTATCACCGCTTCTAAAAACAACTATAGTGGGCACTTATTTCATGCACGAGCATAGATTGCATTCCCAATGCGCACATGTGCACAACACAAATGATTATAGCCATGAGCCGGAGGTTTTCTTCTTTTTAACAAACAAAGTATGAGAAAACGTAAATAAAATGCCACGATTCATGCGATAGCTCTCAGCGCGAGGTGAACCGCATACCTCTGCTAAGGCGACACCGATGGTTAATGAAACGGACCATTTTGAGCCCAACAACATCTTACATATCAATTTTCTTACTGAGCTTCGAATGCAAGTTGACTCACATGCTACCTGACCCTAGAGTAACTTATCAGGTAAACAAACTTCACTTATGAGTATACCTTAAACTATCCTATTGTATGTAGTTGTCAAATTATGACGTTTAGTTAAAAATGTACGCTTTAGATAAGCCATGAAACCACCGTGCGGAATGTGCAAGTGACAAAGAAATTTGGACAAAGCATACGGTCGAACTTTTAAACGATTGGCCTGATAAAAATATATTAAATATTTTTATTATTTAGGGAACAGATTACATATTAGGTCTAGCTCTGATTATTATTAATAAAAAGTTTTAACAAGCTACACGTCTCGATAGACGTATATACGTTCAACTCGTTGAGATAACAGCATACAGAATTCAAGTTACAGCCCACAACGGTAATCTTAACTCATGGTAAGTGATGATGCAGTCTAAGATGGAAGCGAACTAACAACTTAGTACCCCTAACCTATATTCCTAATTGGTTTCGAAGCGACATCCTGCTGGAACTCTAAATCGCTTGGCAACACGTCTTTGTCGGCAGGGTGGTAACTAGCCAGGGCCGGAACCTCCCACTAGACCAGACTCGAGGCGGGAGTCGAACCAGGATCACCAAATTTTTAACGCGATAACGCACGCGCTGCGCCACGGAGGTCGTTTAAAACACAAGTAAAAAAAATGTTTATAAAAGTATGTAAGATATATATGAAGATACGTAAAAACAAGCCAAACTTATTAAGAGGCATCCCATCAAAAATCTCGCTTTTTATAGATTCGATAGTAATTTGACATCAGGCCTAATTTGGACATATTAATACTTGGTCGATGAATAATAAAATATGTCGACAAGTTATCTCGATATTGTTTCCGCTACTGGGTCACTATTGGACCGCCACTTCCTTGTCCAATATTAAATTTGCATTATTAATGTATCACAAAAATATATTTACTATTTATTTTAAAAACAAAACAAAAAAAAAAACATTATCATAATATATTCGAAGGTGTTTATTGGTGTCATTGTTTCTTTTAGGAACGGAGCAGCGAATAAATCTATTCTAACTTGCTCAGTCAAATGAGAAAGCTTTAAATGTATAATGTCTAATAAATGAGTAACTTAACCAAAAATAAAAAATAACACGTCGTCATTTCTTAATTTGACCTTAATTAATTTATATGGGTTTTTTATGTTCTCATCTACTCTTTTTATTCCTAACTTTAATGACAGTACACTATATTAAACTCACTCCGAACTATCTTCTATTTGTTATCACAACTGGGTACAAGATATTTGGTACATAGACCATTATAATTCCTTCGTTTACGAATGGTTCCGTACAACATTATAATCATTACAAAAATTAAAAAAAATAAACACGTTTCTTAAATTAATTTTGGACCTAATTTAAATTTAAATAAATTTGTGAATTTCATTTAATTTGCGAAGCGGTGATAGCCTAGTGGTTAGGGCGTCAGGCTGATAATCAGAGGTCGGCGGCTCGAATCGCACGCACCTCTAACTTTTCGGAGTAATGAGCGTTTTAAAAAAAATTAAAAATATCACTTGCTTCAACGGTGAAGGAAAACATCGTGAGGAAACCTGCACGCCTGAGAGTTCTACATAATGTTTTCAAAGGCGTATGAAGTCTGCCAATGTCTGTCTGTCCGCACATGGCCAACGTGGTGGACTATGGCCAAACCCTTCTCATATTGAGAGGAGACCCGTGTTCAGTAGTGAGCCGGTAATGGGTTTTGACCATGATGATGATGATTTTAATTTGAAATTTCACTCCATTCGACCTGTAATGACAGCTTTGTACAGTTATTTCATAAACTACTCGACTGCTAGACGTTGTTTAAGATATATTTTAACAGAAGTAGGTACTATTCAAAAGTGCGTCACGAAATTAATCCGGGACTTTAACATGCGTTGCGGAAGAATAACGCACTCTCTGGATGAGTCCTATGGGCCCATCGGTGCAGCGTATGAGCTAAATGAGTAAGAAACAAACAAACATGAATTACTACTAATTTTACAGTGAAATGAGTTAAAATACGTTACACTAAATAAATGCTAAAAGCAAACTATTAAGTAATAGGAAATAAGCACGTTGTGACAAATTAGCTATCTGCCTAACTATTTAAAAGTGCGTCACGAAATTTGAATCCGGGACTTTAACGAACGAACGAGTCCTATGGATCCATCGTTGTAGCATTTGATATGAGTAACAAGTAAATAAATATGCATTTCCGAATTACAACTAATTTTACAGTACAAGTTACACTAAATAAATGCTAAAAGCAAACTATTAAGTAATAGGAAATAAGCACGTTGTGACAAATTACCTATCTGCCTAAATAGGTTTTTAGTCCAATACTAGTGTTTACATTTTTAGAACACAATCGTGGGCTGTTGATCCGACCTTGACCGACATTTAACTGTGGAATGTTCGTTTTTAACACGCTTTTATTAGCTTGACTTCTTTTTAACTACGTAACGTAATCTTTCAAACTAATTCTCACTCTTCCAGAATTCTGAGTTACTTGAAATATTTATAACAATACAGAAATGGTATGTCAGCTTACCGGGATCAACCGCTTATGTATATTTATTTCCACGGAAATTTTAGTAATGATGTTAAATATTTATTTATTGTGTAAGATTTTTTAGTTTTAGGTTAATCTAATTTTATTTTAAGTTATATGTGTAGTCTTGAAATGTATAATAATAATAAATAAATTTATTAAGTTTGTGAAAAAAAAAAATAACTTAATCATTAAATTTCCACGGAAAAGGGAAAAGAAATATTTTTATTAATTTATGTCGGGCCGTCATAGGTGACAATGAAGCGTTTATACATGTTTTTTTCCCAATATTGTGAGATGATGATGATAGTACATTTGTTAAGTTAAACCAAAAGCACCCTGATCTAAGGAAGAAGGTCACAACATACATAGCTGACTTCAATCAGCTGGCACCCCTTAAAGCAGTATACCCCCAAAGATATATACCCAGATGCCCCCAAAATGAAGTATGAGCATCAACAATATTAAAACAATATTGCCTACAGCGTATATAAATGTTAAATCAAATCGAAAAAGCTTTATTCATATAAACCTATTACTATTTATATGAATCGTTCATATATATCAAATTTTTCATTATTTCTATTCGTGAAGTTATGGTGATAACTACACTCGCCAACTTAAAACTGAAGCTGGGAGGGTTCAAATCGAGCCCAGTTCTAAGTACCGCAACAAACTTAGCTGTGTTTTTTTTTGTTATCACCATCTCACATAATCAATAATAAATTATAGTATCTATAGAGTTTGAGGAAACACGCAAGCTTTTTTATCGTTTATAAAATCCTTAATATCGTAATAATATGATTTTTCTATAAGTAAAACGTTTGTGGTACTCATGGGTACGATTTTTTTATTGTTATGGTCAGTAAGCTAGTTATATGTTTGTGTACTCATGGATACGTTTTTTTGTTGTTCTCAGTTCGCTCTTGACCGCGATCTTTCGTAGTGTTGATGCTATTACCGGAAATATTGGTTAGGGCTGCAGCTAAACATTGACATACGCATCGCTAGTTTTTCATTGAAATTATTAGATTGTCTTTTTTTTCTATGGGGACATACCTGTTTGCCTGCTTTCAGAACGGAAAAAATCTAAATATGTAAGTTTTGTATGTAACTCATAGGTGAACCCACTGTCGGCTCACTACCGAGCTCGGGTCTCCTTTAATATGAGAAGGGTTTGGCCGTAGTCCACCACGCTGGCCACGTGCGGTTTGGCAGACTTCACACGCCTTTGAGAACATTATGGAGGACTCTCAGGCATGCAGGTTTCCCCGTTGAATCAAGCGATATTTTAATTATTTGGAAACGCACATAACTCCGAGAAGTTAGAAGTGCGTGCCCGGATTCGAACCCCCGACCTCTGATTAGGAGGCGGACGTCTTAACCACTTGGCTATCACAGCTACCCATCATCATAGGTGATGTGGCGCATAAAATACTTTTATTAAGTTTGTTAAATAATCCACGTGCCTCGGAGAGCACGTAAAGTCTTTGGAGGCAACGGAACTATGTTCATAGTATTTTATTCACACAAACGTTCAGCGATAACATTGTATGCAATCGCCTTGATTTTAAATATCACAAATAATGCATGCTCATTTTGGACGAACTATTAGTTTCCTTTCCGCAAAAGAAACCTTCGACGAGACCGATTTCCATGATGTATTGTTTGTATAACCTCCGCAATTATCCAGCAGGTACTAATGATTGTACGTTATGTTTTGGTAATCTACTGTAATAAGACTTATCCAATCCGAAATTCTGCTACAGTAATTTTTAAGATACATTCACATACGAGTATATCATGCTCTGTAGCATCTAGTTGCGTTCCCTAAAATATTTTACTTGAAAAAAACTTATGTAAATTAACAAAATTGCTATTTACAAGAAATAATATAAAAAAACTAGCTGACCTATAATGAAAAAATAGGGGTTTGCGATAGAAGGGTGAAAATTTAATGTTGTATGTATTTTTCAATGCCACATAATACAAAAATAAAATTTTTTTTTTTTTTGGAATCGACACCCCTTATCACTTAGGGGTTTGAAAAATAGATAGTAGCCGATTCTTAGACTTACTGAACATGCATCAAAAATTTCATAAGAATTGGTCGAGCCGTTTCCGTGGAGTATGGGAACAAACTTTGTGACACGAGAATTTTATATATAAGATTATAAAAGCTATGACGAACTAAAGATTCAACACAGCACATCTATTAATATATTCTAGAAGAATTTATTCTGACGTTAAAACCTCATTTACAAGTATAGTAGTTCAGGAAAATGGTCATGACATACCCAAAGAAACCAAAATCTTTACGCTTAACGCTCTAGTTGGCTCTATACATAAATAATGGGTTTTTCATTTCTCCCGTAAAAACTATAAATACATCACACAATCAATTTTATAGATTTTTCTTTGATTTTAAAAGTAAAACTCTTATGCGTATGCGCAAAGGAAGGAATGCCATTCTGGCTTCGGTTTTTCCTGTAATGGCTTCCTTCAATACAAAGGCTGATAGAAATCTCCTAGGCATGCGCGCTGCATCGTTAGATGCATCATCACTTACCATCAAGTGTCATTGCAGACTAGTGTAGTTTATATATTAATACAAAAAAACATGTAGTTAATAAGTAAATTCGTCAGCTTAAAATTAAAGCTACGTATTAGAATATTGAAGCTTTGATAGCCTAGTGGTTAGGGCGTCAGCCTCCTAATCAGAGGTCGGCGGTTCGAATCCGGGCACGCCCGCTGTAACCCTGGGAATTTAGAAAAACTGCTCGTAACGGGCAAGGTGGAGGGAAGAAGGCCAAGAGGATACAGCCCCATGCGTTGGTCCGATCAGATCAGAACTGCACTCGGTACATCATCCCACGCCGCATATATACTGCCGGAAACGGAACCACCTGGAGAAACATCATACGGAAGAAGGCGATCCATGCTCAGGATCGCGACCCTCAGTGACGATGCAGAGAGAGCCAAACCCGTATTTATAAAACAATGTTTTTCAAACGCTTCACCGAAAGGTCACGAAGCGCGAGCGTGTTTTATGATGGAATTTGGTTTTACCCGTTAATAAAAATGTTAAAATTCGTTATTTATGTTAAAGCACTAATGACCTATCTGCACATAGCAGGAAGTAGAGGTTACTCTGCCTTAGAATATTCATAAGGCGTAGCCAGTTGACCTCATGGGAGTAGCAACTGATGAGCATCAAATCTTCAATGCTAAAGTAAGCAGAGTGGCAATAAATATTATTTTATTGCTAGCCGAGTGTGTTTTACGAGAAAATCGTGATCCGTGATAAGAATTTTGAGGTTTGCATAGCCTGCCAATTGCAATGGTGTTATGAAACTCCATCGTGTTACAAATGTGTTTTACTTTGTAACGTACTCGTAAATCTTATAAACTTTCTTTAAACGAAAAATGGATGACCGATATTTTTTATTCTCCACATGAATCATGTGGAGTGCAGAATTGAAAAAAAAACAAAATATATTATTAATATTAAATAAGCGCAACGTAGGACGACCTCCTGCTCACTGGAACGATGACCTGATGGAATGGCGGGTGGATGAGGAAGACAGAGGACCGTGTGTGGTGGCGCTCTCTCGGAAAGGCCTATAGCTAAATTTAGCTGAGAAAACGCATAAATTATCATTATATATATATATGTTTTCCTTCACCATTATATAGCAACCACCATTCCTTCACCAAGCAAGTGATATTTTAACGCACATAACTCCGAAAAGTTAGAGGTATTTGGTAACGCACATAACTCCGAAAAGTTAGAGGTGCGTGCCCGGATTCGAACCGCCGACCTCTTATTTGGAGGCTGACGCACTAACCCTTGGGCTATCACCGCTTCAATATTTTGGACAATACATACATATTTATATATATATATATTAATCCACTTGAGGGTCACTGAGACAGAATTCCCACGGGAGCCGAGCATTTTGTTCTATGATAAAATTATATAACATAAACTACATATATGAATTCCAAAAACCATGTTGCGGCGTTATCGAGGGACAAACCGACAAACACGCTTTCGCATCCCCAATACAAGTGAGGATATGTTAATCACTGTTGATTGTATTACAAATATCAATTATCATTAAGTAGCCTCGAAAATCAGAAGAGAGTGTACTTGACATAGCAAATATTCAAGGTACAAACCGTTAAGTTGGCACAGATAAAACCGTCTGACATCGTTTAAGCATTGATGGAACTGGGTCTCAGCTCTCGGCGAATGAATATATGCAGTTAGCTTCCTGATAAGTATCGAATCTTATTGTACTTTTTGCATACTCATCAACCGCTCAATTGAAGGCAATGATACCAATAAACTTTGAGTTTGAACTGGAATCCTGTTTTGTTTTTGCGCCGGCAGTGCTCCATTCACAAATATGTATGCATTGCATGAGCGGGTCTTGAGCTTTTTTTTTTTATCCATATATATATATATATATATATATATATATATATATATATATATATATATACATACAAACATATATATATATATATGTATGTATGTATTGTCCAAAATATTGAAGCGGTGATAGCCCAGGGGTTAGTGCGTCAGCCTCCTAATCAGAGGTCGGCGGTTCGAATCCGGGCACGCACCTCCAACTCTTCGGAGTTATGTGCGTTTTTAAAATAATTAAAATATCACTTGCTTCAATGGTGATGGAAAACATATATATATAATAAATAATTTATGCGTTTTCTCAGCTAAATTTAGCTATAGGCCTTTCCGAGAGAGCGCCACCACACACGGTCCTCTGTCTTTCTCATCCCCCGCCACTCCATCCTATATATATATATATATAAGAAAAAAATAATTAAAAAATAAATAAATGATTAAATCAGAATTTTTGGTAATTATAATAAGTAGGTATATAAAAGGTTGTCATTACGGAAATGTTTTCTTTTTATGCACTAAGTTAGCCCTTGACGGCAATCTCGCCTTATGGTAAGTGATGATGCAGTCTAAGATGGTAGCGGGCTAACCTGTTAGGGGTATGGTAAAACCAAACTCCTAATTAGTTTCTACACGACATCGTGCCGGAACGCTAAATCGCTTGGCGACACGTTTTATCGGTAGGGTGGTAACTAGCCACGGCCGCAGCCTCCCACCAGACAAAAAAAGTTTTATTTAGCTTTATTGTCATTCGGTATAAACTTAAATATTATTGTTTGTTATATCTTTATCCTCATTTATGTGCATACTCAAGCAGAGATAATGCATGCAGCAGAAATAACGAGTTTCCGTCTAATCAATTGATGCAGTTAATTTACTCCGTTCACAAGTTGACTTTAATATTGCGGGCAGGTATTTCTACATTTTGAACGTCTGTGTCTTTTATTTCATCTACAATACATTTTGACGACCTTCGCGACGCAGCGCTGGCTTTGTCGCTAATAAATTTGGAGGTTCTGGGTTCAATTCCCGGCTCGAGTCTGATCTGGTGGGAGGCTTCGGCCGTGGCTAGTTACCGACAAAGTTGCGTCGACAAATTATTTAACGTTCCGGCAGGACTTCACGTAGAAACCAATTCATTAACTAAAATGTTAGCCCGATATCATGTTAGACTGCATCATAACTTACCATCAGGTGAGATCGCCGTCAAGGGCTAACTTAGTGCATAAGAAGAAATTTCCGTACTGTTAACCTTTTTATACATACTTATTATATTTACCAAAAATTCTGATTTAATCTAATTTATTTGGATTTTTATATAATTTCCTAAACATTCTTATTAAAATGATTATTAAATATCTGCTATACTTCGAAATATGGTTATGCAGTTATGTTTTTATTTCGTGATAATTAGTTGTTAGGAATACGTATATAACTTAAAATAAAACTTAGATTAACCTAAAACTAAAAATCTTAAAAATAAATATTTAACATCATAACTAAAATATATTATTAAAAGGAGTCCCTATAGGCAAGGTTCCGAAGATACTGGCAGCGTTCCCCCTTTGAATGGCTAGACTAAATCCTTGTTATGCAGTTGTATATTTTTTATATACAAAACTGGATGTAAAAGTCCCATATAAATAGCTCATAATAGGCTATTATGTGGGATTTTAGTAAATCCCATAGGAACTGTAATTTTTGGGATACAAAATCTATCTATCATACTTTATATTACTGTCTATCTCCTCGTGTCATTTTACCGAAACCAGTTCAGCGGTTTCGGCTTGAAAACTTAATAGACAAACAGTTAGTTTTAAATTCATAGATTAATAATACATTGATACGTATACAAATCACCTATATGCATTATACATTAGAATCTATATTGATAAAGTACATAACTACAATGAATAATTGAAAATTGTAATAAAAATTACACGTAACCAAGTCGTTAATATAGTGGTATAATATTACAATTGAAGCGGTGATAGCCTTGTGGTTAGGGCGGCAGCCTCCTAATCAGAGGTCGGCGGTTCGAATCCGGGCACGCACGTCTAACTTTTCGGAGTTATGTGCGTTTTTAAGCAGTTAAAATATCACTTGCTTCAACGGTGAAGGAAAACATCGTGAGGAAACCTGCACGCCTGAAAGTTCTCCATAATGTTCTCAAAGGCGTGTGAAGTCTGCCAATCCGCACTTGGTCAGCGTGGTGGCACATTGAAGGGAGACCCGTGCTCTGTAGTGAGCCGGCAATGGGTTTATGATCCATGCTTTCACGTTTACCCATTAGCTTCCATCACGATCAACCCTTTGCTGGCTCACTACAGAGCACGGGTCTCCTCCCAATATGGAAGGGTTTGGCCTTAGTCCACCACGCTGGCCATATGCGGATTGGCAGATTCCCACGCCTTTGAGAATATTATGAAACTCTCAAGCTTGCAGGTTTCCTCACGATGTTTTCCTTCACCGTTGAAGCAAGTGATATTTTAATTGCTTAAAACGCACATAGCTTTGAAAAGGTGTATAATAAAGTGTATTATAATTTCATTTGGTGACTGCTTCATCACTTCATCATCATCATGAACAACCCATTACCGGCTCACTACAGAGCACGGGTCTCCTCTCAATATGAGAAGGGTTTGGCCATAGTCCACCACACTGGCCATGTGCGGATTGGGAAACTTCACACGCCTTTGAGAATGGAGAACTCTCAGGCGTGCAGGTTTCCTCACGATGTTTTCCTTCACCGTTGAAGCAAGTGATATTTTAATTGCTTAAAACGCACATAGCTTTGAAAAGTTAGAGGTGCGTACCTGGATTCGAACCGCCGACCTCTGATTAGGAGGCGGCCCTAACCACTAGGCTATCACAGCTTCCATCACGTGTAGAAATTACAAAACCGTGCAGTAAAATTGTTACAATACCAGCCATGTGACTGGTCTTGTTATAGAATCGGAATACTTGTCCCATATTTATTAATGTTATTAACATAATATGGTAAGATTGTTTTGAAATTTCTCATTATGTTTACATCATTAGCATAATGGTATGTCCAGACACATCAGGGTCAGGGTTTCAGTGTTACGTGATGGAAAAAAACTTGATGACGTTTATTTTTTTATTTTGGTCACATATACACCTATCCAGGGTAAAATTGGCCTGGTTCAGCCTCGTGATTAAGCTGCCAGTTAATCTCTCTAAATTGTTAATTTATATGTGAATTATTAAAAGTCCGTCAACCCGCATTTTGTTGGCGTGGTGATCTATGCTCCAAAACGTGATGTTCTAAGAGACAGGAGGCCTCGGCCGTCGAAACAGCAGTAAACACAGCTTTAACAGTCGTCCCGATACAAACTTGCCTTGTTTGGATACCAATGGAAACCAACCTTTTTTTATCTCAATCTCACCTGATGAAGTGATGATTCAGTCTTAAAGACCCATACTCCTAATCGATATCTACGCGACATCGTGTCGGAACGCTTAATCACTTGGCGACACGTCTTTGTAGGTAGGATGGTAACTAGCCACGGCCGAAGCCTCCCACCAGACCAGACTCGAGCCGGGAATCGAACCCAGAACCTCCATCGTTATAATGCGATAGCGCGCACGCTGCGCCACGGAGGTCGTCAAAATTTGTAATTACCACTTTTTCTGCGGTACTAGACAAAAAGTGTCATTGATCTGCCATTGAGACACAATTATTGTACCATATAGCAGAATTGGGCCCCAGTCATCCACGTGCATTGACACAAGCAATCGCTAGGCTGATTTAATGACGTAGCAAGCCGCCTGTACCCGGTACCATTCGACACAGCACGCCGCTCAAGTTATCAACTGCAATCGTATTGAATTAAAAACCTATTTACTTTTATATTACGTCAATATTTGTAATGTGTTGCTAATATGTATGGCTTTGTCAATACTCGATATTCGAGCTGAGAACGTGTATAGCCTTGATTACAACAAGTTCCTACTCTTAGGTTTCGAAAAAGTAATTCGACGCTGATTTCATCGTGTTCATAATCGTCTAAATCTTCTTTTTATAACGACTTCTTCGATCAACATCATAACGCTATTGCCCTCGCTATTCAAATGACTAAGTTTATATTAAGTTTATATAAGAATATTAATTATTTTATGTGCTACTCGTAGTTTACTTCTAATTGCGGGGCATGTGGTTTTTTACTATATCCAGGATTCTCTATCCTTTACTTAGAATCTAGACACACTTCCTCGCTAAAATACTGTTTTACGATATTTAACGATTTTATTAACATGATGCTTTATGTCAAAAAGGCAGATATCTCCAATTTTCTTACCACGAAAAGATATGGAATATATCTTGTCTGGGAAACCTAGACTCAGCAGTTTATGGCATTATTACAGAGTTGTTCATAGTAGAACATGTTTACTTCACTTGGTAAACTCAATTTTCTGCTATATCATATTAAATTCGTCCAGTTGTACTAATTGTATTTTTTTTTTATTTACGTCTTTTTGTGTCCATTTTTGGCTAACAAGCCATGCTAATAATAAGTGTGGAATAAATCAAAAAATCTAATTTTTATTCTATTATAAAATTAAAATAAAATATTTTATTTGTTCGGCAACAGAGTATGGCATACAAATTAAACACCCAATTAATTGCTTAGTTTACTCTGTACCTAAAATTATCTAGTAAATTACGCGAAAAAATATAAGTCAATGGTAGAATTTTTGTATCTGTTACGCCTTTCAATTATTTTTCTAATATAAAGCAACATGTATATATTGTTAATTTCATTAATGTTGACAAGATCAATAATAATGATCAAACCTATTAATATTTAAACTGAAATACTTTTCAGAGACGAGGTTAGATTATGTTAATTTTATATATTAATGATTTATTTATTAAACAATTTCATAGTTAATAGCATCAAACGTGTTTTAATATTCGGCGGTACTGTACATTAAATATCATTTAATGTATAATTTCAAATAATTACAAATCAACAAGACACATGTCCAGTTATTTGGTTGGTCTAAATGATTTATCTCGAAATGTCTTGGGTTCGATTCCCGGCTCTGGTGGGAAACTACAGCTGATTTCTTTTCGGTGGTTGTTGGAGATGTTCATATGCAGAGGCAATCACCTAGAACCAGGGGACACAATTTCTGCTCATTTGACCACGGACTTCTTCTTTCTCTTGCCCTTATCACATATTATATGGGGTTGACACATCGTCTTCTTCTTCCATTCACTTCTATCAGCCGTCACCTCACTACCCACACCTTTTACCTTTTATCTCTTCTTTGATCTTCCTCTACTCTTTTGCTCTTCCACGCTCATATATAACATTATTTTAGTGACCTCACTTTCCTATAAAAGTTTTAAATGCAAATATAAGTCTGTTTGTTACAATTTCGATCATTACTACTCAAGAGGATATCATAAAATTACGGATACACGTAATCAGGGATACAAGAAAGAGCATAGGTTACTGGTTAGCTCTTATCCATAAGTAATCAACTCACTAGGGATATAAAAGACATCCCGAACTTATAGTGGATATCCAAGATAAAACTAGTAGAAAAACCCAGGTATTTAATGTTTAATTGATTTTATTTTTGGACTGTTGTGCTAAAAATGTGCAGGCCGCTTCTCTAGACATGCTGGTTAGTTAGCCTCGGACAACGAATTTGTCTAGCTATTCAAAGGGGGAAGCGGTGATAGCCTAATGGTTAGGGCGTCAGCCTCCTAATCAGAGGTCGGCGGTTCGAATCCGGGCACGCACCTATAACTTTTCGGAGTTATGTGCGTTTTAAACATTTAAAATATCACTTGCTTCAACGGTGAAGGAAAACATCGTGAGGAAACCTGCACGTCTGAAAGTTCTCCATAATGTTCTTAAAGGCGTGTGATGTCTGCCAATCCGCACAAGGCCAGCGTGGTGGACTATGACCAAACCCTTCTCATATTGAGAGGAGTTCTGCGCTCTGTAGTGAGCCGGTAATGGGTTGATCATGATGATGATGATGATTCAAAGGGGGAACGCTGCCAGTATCTTCGGAACCTTGCCTAAAGGGACTCCTTTTAATAATATATTTTAGTAATTATATTATATTTTTAGGTTCAATATAAGGTTTATTTTAAGTTTCAGTTGTTATACATAAATAATTAGAATTGATGATGATGAAACTGATTTCAGGAATATTCAGGTTGAGATAAAGATGAAAATCTCCATGGGATTTTTTTCTTGTTTTCCTCAAGTCGAACCGTTTTCCTACTAATGGACGGGTTACGACTTGGCAGTGCAGTACCCAGAACGATTTCTAAGAAGTCAGAGCGCACGTATTCACTTCCTATAATTACCTTGCAGATAAGAATTCGAACAATCACTTCATAAAATACACATAAATAACAAATGTATTCTTGTATCTGAGTGATATCATACGAATATATTAAGATAATGGTGTAAGCGTTATATATTTGCGTATAAATTTGAATATAACTAATTCAATTCAATTCAATTAATTTTTATTGCGAATTTGGTTTCTACTATAGGTAGGTCTTATTTAATAAATACAATTACATCCAGCTAAATTGAGCCTTATGGCATGCAATATTACAGAATATATTTGAAGTTAATTTATAAATTAAAAATATATTAACAAAAACAAAAAAAAAACAATAATTCAAAATGTCAATTAATCTTTAATCTATAAGGTTTATTTCTCATTCTAAGTATGTCATTTCAAAAAAGAATTAAAATTAAATCAAATTTTTATTTTTTATTTAGTTAAGTTTAAAATCAAATTTCAATTCAAATTTTTATTTTTTAATTAGGTTAAGTTAGCTCTGGACGGCAATCTCACCTGATGGTAAGTCGGGCTAACCACTTAGGGGTATGGCCAGCCCATACTCTTTATTGGTTTCTAGCCAATATATAAGGTCGTCAAACATTCAAACATGAACCCCCTCCACAACAGTTACATAGTCGGTGAATGAGCGCGTTACATGCATTACCTAAGAAAAAACATCAGCAGCTCGCATCACACGCAACGTCCATTGATATCTAACCAGAGAGATTTAAAAAATAGAGCGGCAATCATGTGCTTTCAGCATTAAGTTCCCGTCGTTACTATTGTTCACGCTTTCTAAAATACTGGACGCGTTATAAAATGACACGAACACTGAAAAGTCTTAGCGATTATGCGTTGTATGTAACATCTTCTCAGGACTGTCCGGTGTCGGAGCTAAAGGTTCATAGTAGTAGAGATATATTGTGGAGCATCTATATTGTGTGATTATACACGGGAGAGATCTAAGTAAAATTTGATAGTTGTTGTATATTATATATGAATCAATCTAACAATCAATCAAAGAGTCTACTACTCAAAATAGGCTTTTCCAAAAGCGTGTCTGTCACCACACAGTCTTCTAAAGATAAGGTCACATTGCACCGTCAAACCTACACAGGTTTGGACACAAACATTTTTCGTCCAGCATGCGAATAGCCTGATAGCTCTCGTTTGAGCAACGCGAGCTAAACGAACTGGTCACTCAATCACCTATTTCCAGTAGGTGTGAAATGCGCACAATCAAATTTCTCATCTGATCACATAGAAACAAGGCGGGAAAATAATAGTGGTAAATAATTGTCACTTAGCACCCACCTTAACCCTTCAGAAGACCTTTTCAACGTCCTCTGTTCTAGCGGCAATAGATTTTGCAACAGACATGACCCATGACCTTGTTGACACAAGGTACACCTTTCGCGGATCACAATAAAATATTTTATTAAATAATTTTACACTATCTATTCCCGAGCTTTACAGTTTTTTTGCAAAATTCAAAAATGTCTGTAAAAGAGAACTCATTCATAAATCATAACTATAGTTAAATTAAAATATATAAAATAGATCACACATTTAATTTTTCAGCTTTTCTTATTACAATTAGTTTAAATTGACGGTGTTTGACATCGGCATTATAACTAACACACATGTTGGAACAGAGTGGTTGGTTAAAGATCTATAACTATATTTCCTGTTAGAGGAAGCCAGTGCCCAGTGGCAGGTCAAAAGGTTCAAGATGGAACATAAATAATCAAGATTTTAACTGCAGTGGATCTGCGCCGTTTTGTCCCATCTGCCATAATCAATGTCTTTGATGTCCCAACATAAGCGTAAATTTTTGCGTGAGTACTATTCTGCATGCAATCAACCATTTACTATTTCCGTTAGATTTTTTGTAATACTAAACGACACGACTGCGACGTGCTTACGACAAACTATCAACAAAATAATGAAGAAATATCGGTATAAGTATAATCAATGTTTGTTACCTATGTTCGGCTTAAATGATGCACTGATCATATCGGAATTTATAGCTGACACCACTTGCAATCTGACGCCGGATATAATATACTTTTATCCCGGAAAAGTTGTGGGTAGCACGTTCGAGTCCCAGAAATTGAAATTGTTACGTCATGTCAACCGTAAGGTGGTGTGTTTGACACCAAAACTATGCTAATTTTGATCAGACTGTTATCAGATGATCAGAATTTCTGTTTAGCTGCAAAAATATATTTGTTTACTTTCGCTTATCTAATATTCTTTCTTTTCTAACAGCCATGATCTGATAATGAATGATGATGATGAGCTACTAAAACTTTGAACTGGTGCTGCATTCAGGACAGTTTGTGTAACTAACTCCTCGATAACTGACTCTTACTGACTGGTGGGAAGGCTGGAGAAATTTGTTTTCATAGAGATTTTTTATATAAATATATAATTAACAATACTTGCAAAAGCTCAAAAGCGTATGGATCGGTTTGATATTAATTCCTGTTCCCCAGAAAGAGCAGGCAAGAAAAAATATACAGAAACTACTAACATCAAAACGTAACGCTGCGTAAAAATGTCCAGCCAATATGTTAAAAACTTACGTATTTGCATACGCAAAAAAAAAAAACGTTCCATAGCTATATTTTGTGTTTTGTTTAAATTACTTTTATTTACCTTAACTTACCTTAGGAGATAAAGTAACTAGTGAGAATTTTTAAGAGATAGTTTGTCCATTGCTGAAAACTAGTATAAAATCCGCTTAACTGGCAGAAGCGGTTTAAACACGCAGCTGCTGAATAATCTCTAAAGATACTAGTGGGTATAGGTATATTGGATTTATCGCTTAGTGGAAGCTGCGTTATTTGTTACTGAGACCAGTATTCAAGAACTAAGGCTGTTAGCACACTTCCGTCGAGAATCAGACGCCGAGAAACAACTGCAGTTCGGCTATGCGTCGTAGTAATATGGCGTTTTATATGAGCGAAATTTGTAAATTGAATCAATATACTGTGGATGTTTTCCGCGGTTTCACCAGCGCAGTTCCCGTTCCCGTGGGAATACTGAGATGAAATATGGCTTATGTTACACGCCAATAATGTGCCTTTCTATTGGCGAAGGTATATTTCAAATTGGTTCAGTGTTTAGGCGTGAAAGCGTGAGAAACAAAATCGCATTTGTAACATTAGTTAGGATTCAAATTGGTCTATTACCTTATTGGCCGTTGAAACGTACACACATTTTTTTCATATTATTGTAAGATAATGTTGATAACCGTACATTCTACAACTTAAAGTGAAAGCTGCGAGGTTTTCAAGCAGCAAGGAGAAAATGGGATTTTTCCGATGATTTCTTGAGGTTATATGACTATGACTAGCTAATAGAATACATTTGAAAACTAACTGTGACCGTAAGCCACTCAGTGTTTGCTAGAAATCAGTGCGAATATTCAAACCAGTACATCATACTGCGCTTCAAAACAAAATAGCAGATAGCGATAGTAATAAGTGTATGAAAGGAAGATAATGTTTTACTCAAAGATACGTAACATTAATAAAATGAAAAAAAAAAAACATTTATTTGATTTACAAAAGTATCGAATAATAAATATTTAATGAAGTAAATAAAGTTAATTATATGTTACATTAATAAAATGATCAGTCGGCATCGACGACGTTTTAAGTTTAATGTAGTTTTATTTTATTAGTGTTAGATTATACTTATATAATAAATTACAATATATAAAGGGGAAGTCTAAAAGTAGCGCCAGTGACAGAAAAGATGAGGCGTAACAGGCTAGCATGGTATGGTCATGTAATGCGGAGGAAAGAAAGTTATGTCACCAAAAGAATGTTATATATGAACGTGGAAGGGCAAAAGAGTAGAGGAAGATCAAAGAAGAGATGGATGGATTTTGTAAAAGAGGATATGCGGGTAAAAGGTGTGGGTAGTGAGGTGACGGCTGATAGAAGTGAGGGGAAGAAGAAGACGTGTTGTGCCGACCCCACTTAATGTGGGATAAGAGCAAGAAAAGAAGAAGTGTTAGATTATACTTAATTCTGTTAACTTAAATAAATAATAATACTTGATTCATGTAAGTATGTAAAAATATAAATAATATCTTAACAGTTGGTAACAAAGAATACACCAATGGGAAATTCATTATTTGCCTTCTCAACTTGACGTTTGTTCACTAAGCTATAAATCCCAACTGATATGATAGACGTGACTGGGAGTTTGCGTGTTTGTTACGCTTTCACGCATAAACCTTTAAACCTATTTTAGAAATTATTTCACAAATGGAAAGCTTAATTATCCGCGAGTAACATGAACTATATTGTATCCTATTATTCTCACGGAAACGGGAATTACGCTAGTGAAACCGAGTTAGTAACGTGCTAGTAAACAAAAAAATTGCTCACTTAACTTTGACAACGGGATAAATGACCAACCAATTACCAACTTGATCAACTTTCAACTCATAAAGTATTAAAATATCAAAGTTATCCATCAATTTATGTTTATTAGAAATTGGGCATGTCTAAGTTAAGTGCATTAATTATTAAGTCCGATACATGGACGGTAATCTGAACATCAGGTGACCCGTCTGACACAAGGGTCAGACGGGTAGGTAGGTAGGTAGGTCAGGGAAAAAAATGTATGGCAAAGGGCCATGCTATGGTATTGTCGCTATAGTTACACTCACCGTCCGACCCCCCCGTTATCCCAAATGTCGCCTAAGCCGAGGTTCGGCCTCAAAGGAGGCGCCCTTAGGCAGTCGTTCGATAGTTTCTTCGAGCCCTAGGGCTCAAAATTTCTTCTGGCAGAGCTTCTTTCCAAAGCTCGCCAAACAGCCCGGTTACGCTGTGGCAACCAATAGGGTTTGTACAGCTAATAGACAGTCCGAAAAAAAAAATATATAGTTACGCTGCGTTCGTGTGCTAACACTCTAATCTAGGTGTGATAAAAAGAAATAAACGTTAACTTCGCGTGGGAGTTAGAGTTTGCTACACTTGTTAAAGACATAAACTGCTATCTAGCAAAAGCTTCTAGCGATTTTAAAATGCCTCCTGTGTTTTTAAATATATGTTTTGCTTGACAAGCACTATCCCGTGTTGTAAATGCAAGTGTGCAGTTCTCAGTGGGAGACCGATTACGTTGTACCGGTTAGTTAACATCGCTCCAAGTCGATAATTGGACAGATTTATGTTTTGAAGATTCCAATACAGCCTCTACGTTCATAGAACAGCATCTCAACCCATCGGCCTTGTATATTATCGTCGTATTTATATTTTTAGGTATTTATATATTCAACTATTTTTTTTCTAATTGTACACCTAGCACTGCCTATCTTTATATTACTCGTATATCCTGGACTAGGTTGCCTGGTAGAGATCGCTCTTTAGCGATGTACCATCCAACCCTCCCGTTATCCCAAACGTCGCCTAAGCCGATCTTGGGCCTCAAAGGAGGCGCCCTTAGGCAGACGTTCCCTTAGTTTCTTCGAGCCCTAGGGCTCAAAACTTCTTCTGGCAGAGCTTCATTCGGAAGCTCGCCAAACAGCCCGGTTACGCTGTGGCAACCAATTGAGTAATAGCACAGCTAATAGACAGTCCGAAAAAAAAAATCTTTAGCGATAAGACAATAGGCTATTGAACCTCTTTTCTTTTCTGTGTGTGTTACTTTGCTGTCATTTGTATGGTGTATAATAAAGTGTATTAACATTTCATTTGGTGACTGCTTCATCACTTCATCATCATCATGAACAACCCATTACCGGCTCACTACAGAGCACGGGTCTCTTTCAATATGAGAAAGGTTTGGCCGTAGTCCACCACGCTGGCCATGTGCAGATTGGGAGACTTCACACGCCTTTGAGAACATTATGGAGAACTCTCAGGCGTGCAAGTTTCCTCACGATGTTTTCCTTCACCGTTGAAGCAAGTGATATTTTAATTTTTTTTTAAACGCACATAAATCCGAAAAGTTAGCGGTGCGTGCCTTCGTGACTTCAGTCTCACAAAAATCTCTTACGAGATGTGAGACCAGAATGTTACAGCTTGGACCCTAGCTCGAAGTGTGTGAGACGGTCGTCGTCCAACCTGTTCGGGGAATGGCGGTTACATTAAACCCATGACGTTAATCGGAATAATACCGGAACGTTAAGTCACTGCGAAGCGTCTTTATTGGTTGGTTAGTAACTAGGCACGGACGAAGCCTCCCAAACAAAAATTTAATAAGGTATTAGTTGTTATATACGTTTAGCGTTAACAAAGTGGTGGGTCTGATATCTGTATCCCTCTCTACTTTACTACAAGGAATACGCAGGGACGTTATTATGGCGACCTCCGTGGCGCAGTGCGCGCGCTGTCTCATTATAAAGATGGAGGTGCTGGGTTCGAGTCTGGTCTGGTGGGAGGCTTCGGCCGTTGTTAGTTTGGTAACTTAAACAAACTTGGAACTTGGAACGCTAAATCGCTCGGCTCGGTCCCTACTTACAAAGACGTGTAGGCCAAGCGATTTAGCGTTCTGGCATGATGTCGCGTAGAGACCACTTAGGAGCTTGCCGCCCGCTACTATCCTAGATAGCATCATCACTTACCACCAGGTGCGATAGCCATCAAGGGCTAACTTGTATAATGATTTGAATTTGAAACGGAAACCGCCCAGGGAAGATCGTCTATCAATTTTATTAACTATAAATATAAGCTGAAATATAAAACATAGATTTGGCGACCTCCGTGGCGCAGCGCGTGCGCTGTTGAATTATAAAGTTGGAGGTCCTGGGTTCGATTCCCGGCTCGAGTCTGGTCTGGTGGGAGGCTGCGGCCGTGGCTAGTTACCACCCTACCGACAAAGGCGTGTCGCCAAGCGCCCCCCTACCCCGTAAGCGTACACGTAACGTAACCCCTAACAGGTTAGCCCGCTACCATCTTAGACTGCATCATCACTTACCATCAGGTGAGATTGTCGTCAAGGGCTAACTTGTAGTGGATAAAAAAAAATAGATAACGTTATTACAAGATTGTAGTGAACTGTATGGGATAAACATTTTTGTTATTAGACATATAATTGCTATGGGCGATTACCACAATAACTGCCAATAAAACTTGAACTTGAGTATCGTTGGTATTTTTTTTTCAAGTTGAATTGATCCAACAAGAAAAAAACCGGTCAAGTTTGAGGCAGCTTCGCACAACGAGGGTTCCGTAACGGCGTAACAAAATTATATGTTACTTTATTTATGTATGTTAGTTAGTTATGTTTCTCATGGACGGATGTTGAACTCGTTTGACGTAAATTACCTGTTAGTACATTGAAATAACATCTCATAATGAGTATTGACTATGGTCATGGTTGTAATTCACCTATAACCACTATAATAATGGTATGGAGTTATTAAGACTGATTTATTATATATTGACTTATTTATTAGTTTTGTTGTGTCTGTCGAGTTTAATTCGTTAGACATAGCGATATGATATGTTGAATTAAAAGTTAATTGAAAATAATAAGTAAGCAACGGTTTTTAGAAATTAAATAACGTAGAGCATCCAAAAAATGGTGCAAATTCATAATTTATTCACTCACATGACTAAATTATTCACGAAAATATCGTTTGTGTAAAATATACATAAATCTCACTATTTTAAGTAAAAATAAAAATAGAGTCGCTACACACACACACACATGTCAACCTCAAATACTCACACACACACAAAAACTTTCAAGTCATTTTCCCAACTCACGTCCTTTCAAGATACCTAATGATTTTGCCATCCCTTACTAATAACTACACTACCGCTATATATATATAGCGGCTTATAGAAAGAATAGTCTTCAAGTAGTGATAGATGTGATAGCCTAATGGTTAGGACGTCCACCTCCTAATCAGAGGTCGGGGGTTCGAACCCGGGCACGCAACTCTTTTTTAGGAGTTATATGCATTTTTAAGCAATTAAAATATTATATTATAAAAATAATATATATATATTAGAGGAAACCTGCACGGTGGAGAGTTCTCCATAATGTTATCAAAGTCTGCCAATCCGCACTTGGCCAGCGTGGTGGACTGTGGCCAAACCCTTCTCAAATTGAAAGGAGACCTTTGCTCTGTAGTGAGCCGGCAATGGGTTGATCATAACGATGATAATGAGTCCTCAAGTTATTAACTAACATATAGACATAATGTAATTTGTTAATAATTTGACTACGGAACACTAATATACATACCTACAGCTAACAGCTTTAAAGCTGTTAGCCTTTGAATTGAATACCGGTATCTGGTTTTCAATTCAACAGATTAGCAATTTACCGATAATGATTGAGTCCTTTGCAACCGATTTATATAAATGAATAGGTATATAGGTACCTATATATATATATATATTTACCTGATTAGCACCGAGGACAAACCTCTTTGGTTTTTTCGGTGCCTTTATTATATAACTAATATTATTCCTTGTATATTAATAATAAATAAATAAATAAATAAAAATATATATTTCGACACTTTTTTTTGGCTGAAGGAGATAGATATCTATCTCCTTTTAATCCAAACCAATTTCGATGTTTATTTATTATTGAATGGTGTTTGATAGGATTCTATTTGATTTCTGTAACGATGTTACAGAACAGTGTTGGGGACCATACATTTTAGTAGTAGGTACATATCCAGAACTTAATGTAAAAATATATTACGTCTGTGTTAGCAATATATAATATATATTTGTTATATTTTTTTATTTTATATTCTGATTTTATTCACTTAATTTTAAAAAGGCATTAATGCTACGGAGGGCAGTTTTGTTGAAACACAAAAATGAATAGAATGAAATCCAAATTGCATATCAATAGAAAATGGACTTTAGTTAATAAGTTACGATATGTATGGTTTTATTTCTCTCTCCTTCGCAAATATTAATGTTTATATATGTATATTTTTTTTACAGGTAAGTCACCGTTTATTAACCGCAAACATATGAAATACTACAAACTACGCGAAGCGTGCTGCAATGAAGGAGTAAGAATATTTTATAAATTAATAACCATTAATACTGCTTAAGACGTGGCCGAGCCGCCGCGTCCAACTAGCCTCTAAGCGGCGTTCAAGTGAGCGTTTTCCATGCGACCAATCACAAGGAGCGCTTGTTTAATCGACTCTGATGATTGGTCGATCGCAGACCTCGAACTTGAACGCCGCTATGACGCAGGCTGGGCGCTGTTTGGTTTTGTTTGCTTAGGTAACCGTGAGAGAAAAGTATAGCAGATATTACTGACTGACTTAGATATTCTGAACTGACTAAAGTAACAGTAAGGAGGCTTGGCCTGTCATACAACATATGATACATTTTTTTGCAATATATGCACCACTGTAGCATCTATCGAGTTTGTTTATCTAAATCCATACCTACTAATATTATCATAATTCAAAGTACAAAATAGCTTTATTCACGCAAACCTAGGCAGACAGGCATTTATGAAGCGTTCATATATAAACATTTTCATTATTTTAATTCGTGAGTCGATGGTGATAACTAAACTTGCCAACTTAAAACTAAAGTTAGGAACATATAAAAATGTAAAACTAGCTGATGCAAGCGAACGCGAACGAACATTGACTAAGTTACTGTTAAAAAGAAATATATTAAATAAACTAAAGACATATATATATAGAATAGAATAGATATATTTAGTGTTGGGTACCTAAGTATGCCTTGAAACCTTCAGAAACCTTAGCGGTAAGACGAGACAAATTCGATTTGACTGGGACTTAAGTCTTAAGTCTCCAAGGCTTAAAACGGTTAAAAAATCACAACCAGCCTTAAGAATTAAAACAAGACGAATACATTTCAACCACTAATTTGTCTCGTTTTAGATGTTTTTTATGTCTGAGTAAACTCCAAGTGCACTATATAGATCAGCATTATATTCCGATGGAATTTGCCCGAAATAAGGTGATATATAAGCCATAATTTTTATTCCATTGTTCTTAGTTTTGTTGGATATTTCAACAGATTTTGAGGTTGATTAGAATTGCCATCGAGAACAGATACCGACAAAGACGTGTCGCCAAGCGATTTAAAGTTCCGGCACGATGTCGCGTAGAAACCGATAGGAGTATGGGTTTACCATACCCCTCACAGGTTAGCCCACTACCATCTTAGACTGCATCATCACTTACCATCAGGTGAGATTGCCGTCAAGGGCTAACTTGTAGTGGATAAAAAAAAATACCTAGTAACTCTTTACTCTTACATTACTGGACATTCTTAACTTCTTTTTTTTTGCTTAATTGAAGTAACAGCTTTAGTAAACTTCCAGAGAGGCATGACTCGCTCAGCGATTAATCTCTTAAAATAAAGATTTAAAAAAATAATTATACTAGCGTTTTAATTAAACTCTTACTAGTAGTTGGGTCAGTATTATTGCCTAATTTTGGAAACAGCACTCGGTCTGTGTAAAACCACAATTTAATTGGAAGTGTCATTACTAAAAATCGGTCACGTATGAATCACTGTAAAATTGTTTATCACGGATGTTTTTTTTTCTATCGAATCGGAAGATAATCTGGAAATTTCCTGTCAAAGAATAAATAACGTATATTTCGTTCCGCATAATTTAGTGACCGAGTAGATACACCTGAATTAAATAACTAATTAAACAGGTAGCAACCAAATTATTATTAGTTATTTCATATATTTTTCAACCATTACCAGTAATAATACCGATATTAAAGGGACAAAGGAATCGAAAGTCGGTACGACGTATTGGGAACGCACGCACAAGAACAGCGTATTGCAAACATTATAGTACACCAGTAAGTGGATAATGTTGCGAAAGTTTATTTACTTCATAAAATATGGCTGTTTTCATTTTTTATTTCCCTAACTAGAGTTGCGAGCCTGTCATTATTTACCAGTTTTATTATAATATATATAAAATTCTCGTGTCACAGTTTTCGTTGCCATACTCCTCCGAAACGGCTGGACCGATTTTGATGAAATTTTTTGTGCTTATCCGGTATCTATGAAAATCGGCCAACATCTATTTTTCATCCCCCTAAATGTTAGGGGTAGTCCACCCCTAAATTTTTTTTTATTAATTAGACAAAATTTTTAATTTCTATTTTTTTATGATACAACATATAAAAATACATACAATCCTCAATTTTCACCCTTCTACGATGAAACCTTATTTTTTAATAGCCATTTTAGTAATTTAATCATTTTTCCTCTCCTGTCGAAAACTGAACAGTTTTCGTCTTTATTGTGAATTTTTTTCACTCTAATTCGACTAAAATTAGAAATAATTTATGGCAAAACAACGTTTGCCGGGTCAACTAGTTATAATATATTTAAATGAAGAATGGTCACGACATTCAATCTTTCTCTTTTTCTGTTGACATGCTATAAAAACTTGACAAGCTTAGCAAATATTCGAAAAAGTAATATTTCAGCAACTGCTTAGAAATGTAAACGATCCTTTGAAATATTTTTTTAGTATACATGTAGGTAAAATGGCGAAAATTAACGTGCTATTTTATGGATTTGTTATACCCAATAGAGTATAATTTTTGAAAATTGCAACTTAAACTTTAATTTTAAATGTAAACAACAATTTTCAATTGGTACGTCCATATATATAAAGTAAAGTTACAATAATATTACTATATATGAGCTTTCATATTTTATCTGCATTTTGTTAAATTGTTCGGCCGTGGCTAGTTACCACCCTACCGACAAAGACGTGTCGCCAAGCGATTTAGCGTTCCGGCACGATGTCGCGTAGAAACCAACTAGGAGCGTGGGTTCACCATACTCCTAACAGGTTACCCCGCTACCATCCTAGCATCGTCACCACTAGGTGAGACTGCCGTCAAGGGCTCACTTGTAGTGAAAAAAAAAATGAAAATTTTGATTTTTGAATTTGGTCGATCGAGACGAAGACGTTCCTCCTGATAATTCACCATCGGCTCTCTACCTAAATACAACTTATTTTAATCTTTTATTATATTCGCGAGGTATTTTCCTGTTGAAACCTTGAAAACCTTTTTGTTTTTTTTTGCTTTTTTAATTTTACATATTTTACGCGCGCCCTGGGAAGATGTTTGAAGCGTACATTTTGATTTTATGATGTATTCTATACAAATTACCTATCGGAGCTTCTTTAAGAGACAAACGAAGTGGCATCCTTTATATCATTTTAGAATGATTAAGAGATATTTTAAAGCCATATTCATTTCTTTACTTACATTCAAAAATGTTTTTAACGAAAATTTTTATTATGAGATTTATATTTATTGAACCAACTTCAAATATTGTCAGTTTTCTTTACCTAAGAATCATACAGTAATTCTTAGAGATAGCGTTTGTTTATTAATAGATATATACGGTACGTTAAGCCGGAGTAAAGACGATTGCGTAAAACCAGCTTGCTATGCTTTTGTAGAAATGTAATACGCACAGCGAGTAAAAAAACTTAGATTTGAATGTATAGCCTTACCCTTAGAAGAGTAAATTTGACACGTTTTCATAACATAAAAACATCAAAAATACCACAAATTGTAGCTAAAATGTTATATTAATGTATAAGTTATTTGGATTTTTAAAAAAACACGAGAAATAAAACATTTTTTCTTATTATACTCGTATGTTTCCTACTTCCCTACTAAATAGTTAATTCATTTCTGTTTATTCACTTCCCTATTAATATATTTGTAGTTTTTTAACAACCTATGCGTTGACTTTATCAAGTTTACGTAATATATATCCACAAAATTTTTCCTAGCTTGTCTCATAACGTCAACTAAATTTTCATAACGTTTTAGTAGAATATGTTTAAACATAGATAGAAAAACACAATGAAATATAAATATATTAATTTTGTGTACCTTTTAAGTATTTTTATTTTTATTCGTGATCAACCCATTGCCGGCTCACTACAGAGCACGGGTCTCCTCTCAATATGAGAAGGGTTCGGCCATAGTCCACCACGCTGGCCATGTGCGGATTGGCAGACTTCGCACGCCTTTGAGCACATTACGGAGAACTCTCAGGCGTGCAGGTTTCCTCACGATGTTTTCCTTCACCGTTGAAGCGAGTGATAATTTTAATTGCCTAAAACCGCACATAGCTCCGAAAAGTTAGAGGTGCGTGCCCGGATTGGAACCGCCGACCTCTGAATAGTAGGTTGACGCCCTAACCACTAGGCTATCACCGCTTTTTTATTATTTTTATGATAAAACGTAATTTACAGTAAAGTTACGAAAATATTGTTTTTGTTATAAGACCGTAGCGTAATAAAAGACATGTACGTAGGCGAAATGTCTCGTAAGCAAACTAAACAAACACAAGACATTTTGTTAATCTAAAGCTAAAACATATTAAAAGGAAAACGACAACCCTAAGTGACTTGACATAAAATTTACACGTGCGTATGTGAACTTGCTCGTAGTTTAATTTTTATATTATGAAAGAACTCTGCCTTTCTCCCGTTGCTATAGAAATCAGTGACCCCATTTGACCTTGAATGATGTTATGGTTGTTACTGATTTCAACAAATATTGTCTAAACCGCGGCGCAGCAGGTGCGCTGTACAATTTATACATTTTGCGGTCCTGAGTTCGATCCCGGCTCAATTCTGGTCTGGTGGGAGGCTTCGGCCGTGGCTAGTGACCACCCCACCGACAAAGACGTGTGACCAAGGGATTTATCTTACGATATCGTGGAGAAACCAATTAGGAGTACAGGTTCACAATACCCCCAAACTGTTAGACCGCTGTCATCTTAGACAGCATCATCACTTGCCACTTGGTGAGATTGCTGTCCAGGACTAACTTGTATAGCGGCCTGAGTTTCAGTATTATATGTAATTGGTAAATATATTCATTATTTTTGTACCAAATTTGTGATAAAAATACTTTTATAGGGAAAGCTTATCTCAGATGTGGGTAAGATGGTTTCATGAAGTGGAATGGGTCAAATATATTTGATTGTGTGGTTAAAGACGAAAAGGACATGAGCGTTTATCTGTAATCGTACGATCGTAACAATTATTTAACGGTTCATCGTTTTGGCGGCGTGTATTCTGCAAGGTTGTTAAAATGCTGCGCACGCGTCGGTGAGCCAAGTGCCAACCTTGCGACAAGGTTCCTCTGGTGCTTACGACGCGCCACCTGCCCCCCTATTCAGTAACTTTTCCGAAAGTTGCTAACTGGTGACAACTTGTCACCTCACACAATATTCGCGATGAGTGTACAACTGGCGCTTGTCAAATATTCCTTTTTTATGAACACACGAACAGTTAGTTGGCAACCTATTGGTATCGTTACTGAAACTGCCAGTTGGTCGTTTTATAACTTGATGCCAACTCATTGGTTTAATGGCGACTAAATCATTATCTTTATTAAACATTAACTTACATCTGCTTTAACTTTGTGTTATTATGTTATGATTGAACCGTCGTTAAGTTATTTGGCACAATATACGCCTCGGACTTACAAAACATAGACGTAAACTCCCCTACCTAGCGTATTTTACTTTTAATTTTCTTTATCTCCTGAACTATTTACGTCCCAATAACATGCAATGTATATAACCTTAGATATATTTTTGTTAGCAAACGCGTTATTTTATGTATTTTTGTGTAAACTTGATTTGTTCACATTATGTTAACATTATTTTTTTGTACCTATATAGTTAGTTAGTTTGACGACCTCAGTGGCGCATCGCGTGCGCTGTTTCACTTTAAAAAGTTGGAGGTCCTGGGTTCGACTCCCGGCTCGAGTCTGGTCTGGTGAGAGGCTTCGGCCGTGGCTAGTTACCACCCTAACGACAAAGACGTGTCGCCAAGCGATTTAGCCTTCCGGCACGATGTCGTGTAGAAACCAATTAGGAGTATGGGTTTACCATATCCCTAACCGGTTAGCCCGCTGCCCTCTTAGACCGCATCATCACTTACCACCAGGTGAGCTGCTGTTAAGGGCTAACTTGTGGTGTATAGAAAAAAAATTGTTATTTGGTAAGCGAATACAGACTGGGCGGCTAGGCAGATCTTTTTCAACTTTTTTGTAACATTAGTTTTGAAAACTTAAGAAAGAATGATTTAGTCTAATAATTTATATTAAATTTATCCTGTAATTTATTATTATTAGTAAACCAATAATAATTTAAAATAATAGGCAAATATCTCTTATTTTGACTATTGGTATTACCAATATAATGTTTGGGAGCTACAAGCTCTGAGTAAGATAATGTTATTCAATTCCAAGTAAAAAAAAAATAATTAAATTAATTAATAAACATCCTACAAAAATTTCATCAGTATCTATATTTCTAAGTCTGTAAAGGACAGATAGAAACAATATTATATATATTGTTATCTGAATATCTCATTATTTAATATATATTAATTATATATTCAGATATTCTATTCCTATCTTTCAAAGGTAGTGTTGACAAGTTTGAATAATGTACGAACGGGGCCAAAGACACTTAATACCGTGTGTTGTTTTTGTTATGCAATATTTGGTGGCGTATTGCTGCCTGACATTGTAGGAGCCACGTAAAAAGGGCGCTGGCCGCTCGTGGAAACTTTTACAATCGCAAGTTTCAGAAATTAAATCTTTCCATAACTAAATATAAAAAAAATAATTAAACTATCATTTGCTTCAACGGTGAAGGAAAACATCGTGAGGAAACCTGCACGTCTGAGAGTTCTCCATAATGTTCTCAAAGGCGTGTGAAGTCTGCCAATCCGCACATGGCCAGCTTGGTGGACTATGGCCAAACCCTTCTCACATTGAGAGCAGACCCGTGCTCTCTATTGAGCCGGTAATGGGTTGATCATGATGATAGCTAAATAAACATAATAACATTTTTGATCAAAATGATTAGCTTTGTTAAGTAAGAAAATCTAGCGCAATGTATCTAAACTCTAAATAAGATTACTTTTTGTAGTCGCGTTAAGTTTGCGTCGCGTTAAGTGATAAAAAAGCTTAAGTCTGAATAGCTCTCATTTCACAGCTAATTATAATTTGTAGTTGACTATGTGAGATGGTGATAACAAAAAATCGCGGCTGGTTGCATTTGGAACCCTTTAAGAAGAATTAAGTTCTCTTACGGAGAACCTCACTAACTACAATCATGACAAATATATTAAGTATATGAACGCTTCATAGATGCCTGTAATAGGTTTACATGAATAAAATGACATATGCATGCTCTGATTGTCCGGTCTTTATATATGTTAATGTTTAATGTAATGTTTTATATGTATTCAATCATTATATGTAACATTAAATAAATGGAATTAAGTTACATCAAATCTCGCATTTATTTGTATAAATGGTTATTGACCATCAGTCCTCTTTTCGTGACGCCAACAATACACTGTATCTAATTTTTCATCGCGGAGGATCGAAGATAGGGGGGCCATAAGTTGTTAAATCATTAAACTGGAAGATTAATACAATGTTTTTATCGTGATGCGTTAAAAAGTTATATTTAAAATGAGGTTATTTTTATTATATTATATTGCCAAGTAGACAAAAGCCAAAAGATGACAATTTTATAGACTAATTTCGATTATTTTTTTAATTGACAACTCTAACGTACTCAATAACAGCTGTTAAATAAAAATAAAATGTCATAAAAAGGAATCCTAACGGTTCTAGTTACAAATGCGTGTGTGAGTTAGGCTTTGACACTAAACCTGATTGAATCGATTTTAGTAATTCTTTTACCAATGAAAACATTATCAGCGAATAAAATATTGTATCTCCGTGTTTCCACGGGAATGGGATCCAGGAAACCACAGAGCGTAGCTAGTGTAAATTTATTAGAGTCCTGATTGCACCACCTCGCTCTGGGTCGCGTCAACAAAGGTTGCATAATTATGAGAGATTGCTTGCACTGATAGCACCGCCTTTTCTATATTGTCGGTATTCCTTTGAAATTCTCTTTCAACATAGTGTTTTTGTATAATATTATTTATTTATCTATGTACTTTTTAAAATTAAAACAAATCCATTGTCGTGCTAGTATTGCGCAATGACTCGATAAAGGCTTTTCTGATTCACATATCTATTAGAAAACATTACATTTAGCTAACATTACAGTCGTAATATATATACGTAAGTGATGCTCCAGTCGCTATAAGACCGATGAAACGCATAGGGTGGACCGTTCCTTGATTGGTAAAGCACTCAGTCTGGAAAGATGCGGGTTCAAATCACGCCGATTCCGAAAATTTTTGTGTACATTTAAAATTGATATCGAATAATTTGCTTTTATATTTCTAGGCTATAATATAGAGGCACCTAATGAGAGTTAGCTTTATTTAGTATTTTTATTAAATTAGAAATCGAGAAGTAGAATAACAGAAAACGCGATTGCGGCTACAACGTATAGACACCTAATGAAACAGTTCTATTTTGTCCTTTCATTAAATTGAAAATCGAGAAGTAGGAAAGCAGAAAACTTGATTGCAACCGCAGATAGATCCGATATTTTTTTGCATGCATATATATAATATACAGATATCATATGCATGCTTCCCAAGCTGGTTACCCTAGCTAGTGCGGCGACCGGTCCCAGCCGCCTGGCGCCAGCACCTCCCCGCGGCCCACATACCGCACAATCTCTTCTCCGCATACATTTTGCAAATCCGTGTGACTCGAGTATATTAACGCGTGATTTATTCCGCACGCCCGTGCACCGTAATTTATTTAAGATTCTCGGACCGTGCACCTTTTGATCGTAATACATGCACGAACACAGATGCGTTTATTAAGCGGCCACTTTTATATCGCCTAATCGTTTAACCGTGTTTTTTTAATTCTCCTAGATGTCAGCCGAGACTGCAATCTCAATAGGCAAGCGAAGATGCGCTCTAAGGCCAAAGTTAGTAAAAAAACGAATCTGATTTATGCCGGGCATATAATTTTGTCTCGTTTCAAATGTATTTTGAGTTAGACTAGAACGCTTTATAGGTCTAGCGGGCTAACCTGTTAGGGGCTTAAAAAAAGTTTCACAAAAAACACCATACCACACCTTTACTTCTGCTGAGTTTGAAAGAATCCAAATACTGTTAATTGTGATTGATGAGAATATGATAAGAAAAATACTAATATATCTCGAAGTAATATATTTTCTATAAATAAATCAATTATAATTTTTTACAAACGAACCTATTATAAAGTTAATTTTGTAGTATTATTTATTTTAATTAAGTTTACTTACAAAGAATGTATCCCTCACTGAATAAGTCCAATTTGCTAGTCTTCTATATGTATCTATTACTTTCATTAAAAAAAATATTTTTATTTCAATTTTATGATCCCTGCCTAATGCAGTGTGGGTTTATCTGATTATTTGTATTCAAATCATGACACGGCCCCTGAATCAATCTCGATTAAATGTTGGCACGGAGATAGCACTGTCAGGACTGGGGACCTAAATCGAACCTAAGACCAAGAAATAGTTTATATAAAACGTAAGCTTGTAGAAGAGTCCTACTAAAGTGACAGGATTATGAAATAATAAGCAAGCATGGGTATGAAATATTGCTCTAAGAAGCTCTTAATATAATTTTAAGTGGCATGTGAGATGGTGATAACAAAAAGAAAATTTAACTGGCAAGTTTGTCGTGGGCTTCTTCTTAGACCCGGGCGCGTTTGGAACCCTCATAGCTTTTGTTTTGAGTTTAGGAATGTAGTGATCACCATCAAATCACTACTACTACTATTTGAATATTGAATAAAGATTATTTGAATTTGAATAATACAGCTAGCAAGCTTAATATAGAGCACAACTGCCACCAAGATAAATATGCGTAGCACTCAAATATTATGCGTACAGCAGGTAATTAAAAAAAACCTCTCGCATGTACGCTAATGAAGATTTAACATATGGTAACTATCGCGATAGAATATAATTAAAACTGGTTTCAGAGAAACGAACAAAAAAACCTGTTCGAACAGCACGCCTTATTAAATAAAATAATAAAGTACGAGGATGTCTCCTCCAATAATGCAATTCTTCTCAAATTATTAATAATTATTAGAGCTGGAATAGAAGCTGCAATAAAAGCTGGTATTTTGCGGAAGTTTACAATAGAAGCATAAGATAAATATTTCGGATCGAAACTTGCATTCAGACGGTATTTTGAAGGATCTTCATGGTACATGAAGATTGTGGAAGTCTTGACGACCTCAATCGCGCGCGTTGTCGCATATTAAAGTTGGAGGTCCTGGGTTCGATTCCCGGCTCGAGACTGGTCTGGTGGGGGGCTCAGGCCGTGGCTAGTTACCTCCCTACGGTCAGAAAAATCATCTACCTTTCTTTCATAGCCAAGGTCGTCGAATACCCACTAGGCGATCTCCGCACAAGCTATAATTAAGAAATGAAGTATCGAAATCAGTTTTATTTGACAGTTATATGGAATACCATCGCCAAATAATAAAACACACTATTCATACAAATTAGGGTTGAAGGTGCATTGACTCTGATAATTACTAACCAGGGAATTAATTTAAGGGCAAGCGTTAACGACAGCCGATTATCTCATTATTATTTGTAGGAGGACCTTTATCAGACCTTAAGTTGTTCATTTATGCACATAGATATTTAACCGTATTAGTTTACCCACACAGGCTAAACCCAAAGAAATTGAAGCCATTTAGTAACTTTATTTCTAACTACTTACTATATATAGCTAGTTAAAAAACTCGTTTATGTAACTTTGTTTTCTCTCACAAATATTTTAGAATTTTATTTTCTAAGAAGTTCTTACAGGTTATTTCACATCTTCCACTCCCATATTATAATACGGATAAGTCTAATAACCATACCAATTATACATTTACTTCATTATAAAATACCACATGGGGTGTTACAAATAAACGTGACATAATATCGGAATACTGTATTTTGTCACATTTCTACTGACACCACCTTTTAAATTCCTTAAATATTCCGACATATTTCCACGTTTCTATGTCATAGTGATTAGATATACGCGCTAATAACTACTGCACCTATTATAATAGTAGCTTTCCAATTTTAATCAATCCCTATGGATGTAGGTTTCTGTCGTAAAACTTTTGCTTATCAATTCATTTATTTGTATCAGAACCTTTGTAAGAAAATGCTCCCATTACCCTTTCTACTTTTTAGTCTATTATCTTGGTTGAAACATAAACAAAATATTAACAAAACCAAGTATATAAACAAGTATATAAACAAAGTGTAAAGATACGGTATGAACATCATTGACTTATTGCTATTTACATATACGCGATACAATATTTAGGACGGTCGGTACGTTGTCAAGGAAATTCAATATGTCATGGACCGTTGCACCTAAAAATTCCATTCGTATGTTGTATTACGAATGATTTTACTTATCAACGGAGTTATTAACATTTTAGCAGACTCTGTGATTGTGTGGGATAGTAAAGAGACTTAAGCATCTGTAAGTTAACCCTTGACTGCGATCTCACTTGGTGTATTATGTAATGATGCAGTCTAAGATGATAGCGGGCTAACTTTTGAGGGATTTGGCAGTTTTTTACAACATCGTAATGGAATGCTATATATATATGTGTCTTACCGGTCTCATGACGTACGGAGCAGAAACGTGGACACTCAAAGTAGGCCTTGTCCACAAATTCAAAATCGCTCAGCGTGCTATGGATGGCTATGTTGGGTGTTCCTCTGAGGTATAGAATCTGTAACGAGGACATCTGTAGGAGAACCAAAGTAACCGACATAGCCCAACGGATTAGCAAGCTGAAGTGGCAGTGGGCGGGTCAGAACCACGGTCATCCTTAATGTGTATAAAACACCTAGTCCAACTCTGGACGTTCATTGGTTAAAGAAGAGCGCAGTTGCCTATTCACTCTTGATTTAAAAGAACTTCATCAACATCATGATCAACCCATTACCGGCTCACTACAGAGCACGGGTCTCTTCTCTATACGAGAAGAGTTTAGTCATAATCCACCATGTGCAGATTGGCAGACTTCACGCGACTTTGAAAACATTATGGAGAACTCTCAGGCATGCAGGTTTCCTCACGATATTTTCCTTCACCGTTGAAGCACGTGATGTTTTAATTGCTTAAAAACGCAGATAACTTCGCAAAGGTAGAGGTGCATTGCCCGGGATCGAGCCCACGACCTCTGATTAGGGGACGGTCGTCCTAACCACTAGGCTATCACAGTTTTAAAGAACTTATATAATGACATATGGTAGTGCGTAGTTAGCTGTGTTTAATCAAGGAGGACGCAAAGCGCTTCTATAGTAGTATTACTTTAGTGCTTTCTTCACCATTAGGATGTGTCCCCTGTAGGCAAAAGGTTAGCGACCGACCGAGTTTTGCGGCGGCTCATAGGTTTAATAATAATAATATTCATTTATTTCACATACACCCATAACTGATACATAATATTTAAAGCTAACATAAAAATGTATAAGTATAAAGGAAATAGCAAAAGGTTAGTCGACGTCACAGGGGACCGAAGAGCTGCCAGCTACCTCGGACAAAGAATTAGTCTAGCCATTCAAAGGGGGAACGCTGCCAGTATCTTCGGAACCTTGCCTATAGGGACTCCTTTTAATAACATATTTTAGTTATGATATTAAATATTTATTTATTTTTTAACATTTTTAGTTTTAGGTTAATCTAAGTTTTATTTTAAGTTATATATGTATTCCTAACAACTCATTGTCTAATTAATCATTAAATAACTTTATAAACATTTAATAAACCTATTAATATACATATACCTAGTATAAAGGCATTGCAGTAAGTCAACATTACCCTAAAACTGGGCGTCTGTCACGATGTACGGCCAGCCAGTACCTTACGATGGGATTCTCTGGACCCTCAGAACATTATTTCAGGACTTTAGTACGAGGTGGTTTAGTACGCTCTTTCATATATTTGAGATGGAGTGTCCACAGTTTGCTAGTTTTGCACTCACTCGGTTTGCAGAGTTACGTGCGCAAATTGTCTCAGTTAGTGGCCGACTCTCATAACAGTATGCTTGCGACGCACGAAAATTGATCTGAGTTAGCAGCTAACTCGAATTTCAGTTCGCCATAAATTTGCGGCTCACTCAGTCGAGTGCCTACAGTATGCTGGAGAACAGCCGTTCAGTTTGCCTACTGGGAAACAGCCTTACAGGCCACAGAAAAGCGAAATGCCGTGCGCACTGCATCGGAATTCTTATGTGGTTGACATACAATCGACTCGAATGACACGTTTTTTATTCACGTGTCCGATAAAAACCGCACACGTCTTTTCTCGTGTATATCTTCTATTTTTAGATCGGAACCTAAATGCTTTGATAGGTTTTAATAAAATGCGGTGTCGTTGAATTAGTGTTAGTTGCGGGAGTGTCTGCGGATTGGTGTACGTCGAGATGAGTGTTAAAGTTTATTGGACCTGCACGCAAGCGTTGATGGCAGTTCTTAATATACCGATATTTAACCAGCTGTTGTCCGCGTTACGTTGCAATTTCATGCAAATTCCAAAGGTCGTTTGCAACCTTATAATTTATTGTTATAAATATTATAAATACAGAAGTATTTAAATATATATAACTGCTAACAATGAGCCTATAATATAATAACTTAAATATATTATTAAAAGGAGTCCCTTTAGGCAAGGTTCCGAAGATACTGGTAGCGTTCCCCCTTTGAATAGCTAGACAAATTTTTTGTCCGAGTAACCTTATCATTAAAACTGGGGTAAGTTTTCAAAATTCAAATCCCTTTAGTGGTTTTAACTTTGTGTTATCAGATCAGTCAGTCAGTATGTATAGATATAAATGAACGTTAATTTTATCTACACTTACCGAAGCAATAGTAATAGGTGTCAGCTATGGATTTTGAAAATTCATCACCTCGAGGAAAAAAACATAGGTTTGATTTACTTTGAGAAAGTTAAGTTTTTGAGGACCTTCGTGGCGCAGCGCGTGCGCTTTCGCATTATGAAGTTGAAGATCCTGGGTTCGATTTCCGGCTTGAGTCTGGTCAGAGTCTACAGCCGTGGCTATTCGCGACCCCACCAAAATAGTCAAGCGTTTTAGAGATGCGGCACGATGTCGCGAAAAAAACAATAGTTCGGAGTATGGGTTTACCATATACACAACAAGTTAGCCAGCGTCTAGTCTGGTCTTGGAAGAAGAACTTGTAGTGGACAAAAAATGTGGAAACAGATTCGAGCGGTCAGGGGTTTAAATTGTAGTGAACAAAAAAAAATATTTTTATATCGAAACAGATTTGGAATAGGGTTGCGATATTTCGAGCGGCAACTGTGGCCACCCTACGCTACAGCCGTCAATACAAACGGTACATAAAACTCGTTTGCCAGCGAGATGGGCACTCGCGACTGCCACGAACCTACTTTCCAACTAGCTGGCAAATATCGGCACTTCTGAGAACGAGGAGTAAAGCTGCGGCACCCACTTGCCTTAGCCAACGCATGAGGATGCATTCTATGTTCGTATCAAGGACGCAAACTGTCTGTATGCAAAATGTTACCGACATAAATATAGCTGTGAAGCCATGACGATTTTTTTTTCGCGGTAACATTTCCGGGGACAAATATTAGAGTTGTAGATGGTGCCACCGTCTCCGTTTTTGAAAAAAATATTCATTTAATGCATATTTTCAGAATAACAAGTTTAACAAAAACCTAATAATCAACAACAGCCCGTTACTCGAACCCAGCTTCCGAACTCGTTAGCCATCGTGGAACATGCTGTATCCATCTACAACTAACTAAAAATAACTTTAACTTAATAAAACTAACTGGAAGAACAGAATAACGTCGTAATGATTTAATATTATTCAAATGTATTTCATTCATCATACGCTTGCCAAGTTAAGTGTCTCGGAGTGAACTATAAAATGTATTAACGTCAAGAACCACCAAATAAATCATATAATGAGGAAAAACTGCGGAAAACACCTCAAGTGATTCAACTAAGAGGTAGGTTCGCTCATCGAAATGAATGATGAGTATGGTGTGGTAATGTTTTATACAAAGAGCAGTTACAAGTGGGCCATGGCCTTTTCGCTAAAGCCGTGGATTATTGGATTACTCTTATCAACCATAATAACAATATGGTGTATTTTCAAGATAATATTTACAAGAATTTATGAACGTTATATGATATTAAATACAATTTAGTCATTAAATACGCTATAGCAATCAAATAAATCTAAACAGTTTATTGAATCAGCGCATTTTAACCATACACCCAATATAAAACACCAAATAATACTGGCATTATTAAGATAGAGAAGACCAAAAAAAAACACGTTTCTCTTTATATAAGTATATTATTATATAATTTAAATATAGTAACCGTACTATACTTTAATTTAAGTATCAATCTCATATTTTTATTTTAAGTTATTATGGCAGCAAATATTATTCTGTCTGTCTGTCTATCTTCAAGAGATACAGTCCGTTTACTGACAAACAGAGTCTTTAGTGTACTTTATGTCACCCTAAAAACTGAACGTACTTCCATTTACCTCAGTACCAGCGCGGTAATATTATTAATATTACCGTGGTACCAGTTAGGATAGGCTTTTCATTAGCGGCGTGGTGTTGCTAGGCTGACGTGATATCGGGCCACGGCTACGTTGTGGTAACACGCTGATAGGATCGCCAACCAATGGCTCCGCTGTTATGTTGCATTGTTCAAATAATGCCGGCTGTTTGATTAGCCGGTCGTCGAATTATATAATTTACCTTTTGTCTTTGCGGTAAAGGTAACGCTAAAACAAATCGTCAATAACAATCAGCTTCGAGGCCAGCGTTTGAATCAAAAAGGGTTAGGTTTATAGCTGATTGCCATGCGCTGTTTATGAATTGTGATATTCGATTATTCATTTATTTATTTATTTTATCAGAACCACCAACAGTATTATACATATTGTTTTTGTACATAATTTAGGCCTTAGGTGCTAGGTCAACATATAATTCCACTTATAGGAGGCTACATGCATGCAGATTAGACGGATAAGTCGTGCGAAGGAACTTAACTAAGAGTATACAAAATAAACAACTTAATTATAAGAAACATCGGGGCAAAAAATTAACTAATAATAATTAAAAAATTAAAATAAATATTTAATTCAAAATTAAAATTAAAAAAATACTATAAAAACATCCAGCATTTATACAAACGAAAGGTATGAATTAGTGCTAGCCATCTCTAACTTGAGGATGATTTGAAAAGCTTTTTTGTAAATTTTCCCAATTGATTACAGAAATAATCAATGGACATGTATGTCCCTAGCTGTAAATTCCTTGTATAATCTTCTTAACCTAGGTTTGCAGAACAAAAATTGATGTAGGATAACGCGGCATACGAGAGGGGACTTTCAAGGACCATAACCATCTATAGCCGATAAATAAGTGTTCTTAAATAGCAGAGCTATTAAATTAAGAAAATGCAATCGTTTCAAAATCATGACAAACGTTTGTTTATACATGTAGTCGTTTTATTTAGCGTACGCCGCTATGCATTTTTTCTGACGTTAATAATATTGTGTTAATTATTGTTGTCATTGTGTGTTAGTGACTTAGTTATTTATAATATTATGACTTATTTATTTATAATATTATTGTACGTCCAACTGTGGATACTACTACTACTACTGGTGTACTTTTCTCAGTGTCTTCAACTCTCTTAATATGTAGTGAGTAATACAATTCTTTCCTCTTCTATTTCTATCTAGTAAAGCCAACGCTTTTAGCTGTTTATGATACTCTTCCAGTAGCTGCTACGTTGGTCTAGTGGTTAGTATGACTACAGACGAGGTTCTGGATTTGGGTCCCGGGTTGGACCGGTTAAGCTTAGCAATGTACTTCGCACCTTTTTTCTTCAATGCAAAAGAATCGATTAATGTAAGCATCAAAGTCTGGTTCTTTTGGTAGGAGACTTCGGCCGTGGCTAGTTACCACCTTACCGACAAAGACGTGTCAACAAGCGATTTAGCGTTCCGGCACGATGTCCTGTATAAACCAATTAGGAGTATGCGCTTATATGCCCCTAACAGGTTAGCCCGCTACCATTTTAGACCGCATCATCACTTACTTAGGTGAGATGCCGTCAAGGGCTAACTTGTAATCGATAAAAAAGTGCAATTTTTATCCTTTTGTCAGCCATTTAAAATAGGTACTGTATGGCATAAGAATTAAGCGATTAAGCAATTTATTTATGAGCACTGCAGCTGTATCGATTACAATAACTGTTAATTAGTGTTTAATTAGCATATGGAAAGAGCTTGCTTACCTGATCAACGAAACGAGTCTTTCCTTATTAGTTTTTCGTTCCTTTTTTCCTCATAAGGTATCGTATTTTATTAGAGAGGTCAAGTTATGTATTATGTGAGGATGTGTTATGCAAAACAGTCGAGTAAATTATTATTTCAAAGAGATTTACTTTGCTACACCATCTAATATATATATTTTTTTTTTATACACTACAAGTCAGCCCTTGACGGCTATCTCACCTGGTGGTAGGTGACGATGCTATCTAGGATGGTAGCGGGCTAACCTGTTAGAAGTATGGTAAACCCACGCTCCTAGTTGGTTTCTACGCGACATCGTGCCGGAACGCTAAATCGCTTGGCGACACGTCTTTGTCGGTAGGGTGGTAACTAGCCACGGCCGAAGCCTCCCACCAGACCAGACTCGAGCCGGGAATCGAACCCAGGACCTCCAACTATTATTAAAATGCGACAGCGTACGCACTGCGCCACGGAGGTCGTCAAAATATATAATGAATTATTTCTCGATGTTCGTACGTCGGGTTCATCATTACTTTAATATTAAAGCCCTAACAGACGCGTGTTCATTTACTTGAAGGTCAGCAATTTGGGAGAACACAACTAATAAAGGAATCTCGCGTTTGCAACTGCAAGGTCATCCGCGTAAATCTTGCACGAGTTCCTTGCTGTATTATTTGCTTGCGCAAGTTACTGGACTATATTCTTAGGCTACTGTCAAAATTCAAAGTCAATCTAGAACGCAATGCTGTTATTCCTTCTAATACTTTGGTAAATTTTATAATATTTTTTGTTATGAATTATACCCAAGATAATTTCTTGAATTCAGCTATGGAGGCTAAATCTGTTAACACTTTTGAAAGAGGTGTCAAAGAACACATTTTTTCTGAATCGTCTGAGAGTTAGTACCCACTGGTTAACAGCTTCTTTTGTTTTATGTTTTTTTCTTATACCTTTTCATTATATTTATTTTTGTGTATTATAATATTAATCAGTATGAATTGTTTATAAAATATATATATGTAGGTATAGTATGTAGTAGCTATAGTACATATGTATGGTGTACAATAAAAATTGTCTTCATTCATTAAATACAAAATACATACAGATATATTGTGAGAATTTAACGTAAATACATAATATAATTATACAATAATAATATAAACAAATACTACAAAATGGTGACCATTCTTTTGCATTACTCAAATGCAATATAGTCTTTTTTGAAGATATCATTTTTTGAATGCATTATTTTAGACCTGTCGACTTATTTTGGGTTAGAGATTTCTCAACAAGATAAATAACACTATTGGCTACTCCAAAGTAAACTCAGTTATTTTTATTAATTATTATTCAAATAGGTGTTGTAATAAATTAGAGCCAAGTATGCAGATAAGATAAACGAACTGGCTCTGGTCCGACAAAGTATGCGCGTTTCTTTATATCATAGCGGGAAATCGTTTGACATAAAATACATTAAAACATTTGTATCCTTCATACGTTTGAGAGGAATAAATTAAACTGTACCACATAACGGCAGTGTAACTTACTATTTATCAAGGTGATAATATTGACACATCCTTTATTAAAAATAAAAACATCACACCTAAATAAATTACTTTACTAATAAAATAAATGGGGTGGTTTGTTTGTTTTACGCATTAAATGATCTTTTGGCACATGTTTCTGACAATGGCGGTGTTGATTGTTATGGTATTTCTTATTGGTAGCAGTTTTTGATTTGAATATTCCTCTAAAAGTTATCAGCGATCTCACCTAGCGGTAAGTCATGATACTGTCTAAGATGCTAGCGAACTGACCTGTTAGAGGTAATATAGTATAGGTACGTACTCCTAATTTGGTTTCTACGCGACATCGTGCCGGAACGCTAGAACAATCATACTGTGTGGGAAATTATATATAAAGAATCGAGTCAAGTTATAAAATAACTTCATTGCACAGCTCAATTTTCCTTAAACTGTTGGTAATTTCTCAATTGACGAAGGCTTGGATAAATTTCAAAATTAATCTATTACTTACTATATTTGAATATAGTTAATAGTTAGATAGTGATAACAATAAGAAAATTTACCTGCAATTTACTGTTGGTATTACTACTATGTAAATTATTGACGCGTCAAAAGTGCCTTTTAAAAATACCATTTGAATAAAGATTATTTGAATTTGAAGTTTATCACAATATACGAAAATTAATGCATGTATATTTTAACTTTTTAATGATTTTACGATGAACTGTTAATAGTTCTAAACTATTATTTTTTTAATTACAATTTTATTTATGTAATTGTATGAAAAGATTTATTGCCACACTATATTTTTTTATTATATGTATTTTTTGTAGGTAGTTTAAGAACCAATTTATTAATCCTTCAGAAATATTTACGGTAATTATAATAAAATGAAAAATATAAAACATTTAAGAAATCTCTCGCTCTCTTTTCGCCTTTTTCGAAAGAAGATTACGATAATGAGATGACCTCTCACGGATCAAAGAGTATCTAGCGTTGGAAACAGACCCGCATTTTGTTACGTAATCGATACGTTTCGATTTCATTAGAATAACGCGAAGATAATGTATCGGTATTAGTATTCTCGGAGCGGTGGCACTGCGGCGAATTTCGACCTTATTATATCTATTTAAATGGTCGAATTGAGCAATCGGGAAAGTTATCACCTTAATTGCTTATTAATTTACCGCTCGCGTAGTTTAGCAACGTTGTCGAGATTACGCCAAATTCGGAACACATTTTTCGCATTTCACACTTTGATACTGTTTTGTAATAACTTCTTCTTCTTGCCCTTATCCCACATTATGTGGGATCGGCACAACACTTCTTCTACTTCTACTCACTTCTATCAGCCGTCACCTCACTAACCACACCTTTTATCTCTTCTTTGGTCTTCCTCTACTGTATAACATACTTTTGGTGACATCAGAATAACACATAGGCTATAATTTAAAAAGATTTTGTGTGAATTGTCCAAAATATGACGATTAGTGTCAAGTAAGTTGGAAAAAATCTGGGTGATAATTTTAATGACATAATGTTAGTTTTTTTCTACGCTAATATAAGCTACCCGAAACACAATTCCTGCGCGGACGATGTCACGGGCACTAGCTAGTTACTAAATATTTTTTTCGCAAAGGTTTATATGTTCGTATCCCCTATAAGCACTGAAAAGGACATTCTGTTGGAATATCCAAGAATTCTTTAGTACAAAATGGTGAAGCTGGTCATTAACAATATTTTTTTGTGAACACCGCCGTCCACAAGGCCATGTCCTTCGTAACTGGGAACGCAAATATACATTTTTAGCGTTCGCATTTCTTCTGCAAAGATTTCACATTTACTTTCTCCGGTGGTCTGTTTTCTTTTTTTGACCGCTTGCGGCTCTTACCGTCGCGGACGTCGCAAAAACTAAAGCAACTTTTTTCTCGTAACAACAACTTTTGACTTCCTTGGCGCAGTATATTATAACACGTATTCTTACTTACTGGGAGGTCTGGAGTTGCAATTTGGAATATGAACTTTCGCATAACGTCCTTGACAGAGATGCCAAGTGATTTAGCGTTCGGGTAAAATCGATTATAGGCTGAATACATCGCCATACCAATAAAAGTTTAAGCTGTTCGCATTTTAGAATGCATAAACACTTACCAACAGTTGAGGGTACAGTCAAGGGCTTACTTGTACGCGGAAAAAAAAGTTGTCCACGCCTCGTTCACGTGTGATACACAAAGAAATTATAACGCGAAAGTCATTGTGACCTTGTAATGTAGTGTAAGCTTTAAAAAGCTGTGATAGCCTAGTGGACAGGACGTCCGCCTCTTAACCTCGGGGGTTCGATCCCGGGCACGCATCGCTAACTTTTCGGAGTAATGTGCGTTTTTAAGCAATTAAAATATGACTTGCTTCAACGGTGAAGGAAAACCTGCATGCTTGAGAGCTCTCCATAATGTTTCCACAGGCGTGTGAAGTCTGCCAATCCGCACATGGCTAACGTACTGGACTATGACCAAACCCTTTTCATACGGAGAGAAGACCCGTGCTCTGCAGTGATGGCAATGGGTTGATCATGATCTATGTACCTAGTTAACACTGTAATTCTTCTGAGCAGGTATCACGTACGAGTTGTCTTTTAAAGTTGTGTATTTTTGTGCGTTTGTAACGTTCCTTTTGAAAATCATTTGAATGTATTTTTGCGGTAGACACATTACTTCTGGGTTAGGTCTTCTGTATAATGCGCATAGGTTAAAACTCGCAAAGTGTGCTGCAAAACTGAAATGCGAGGTAAGAAGAAATTTTAAATATTTTTTGACTTGTTTCATAATCTGGTATTTTTCACGTGTCATCAATAATTACCGGGACAGACTCCGAAGCATTATACTTAAACCTTCTTATCAGAAAAGCCACGCATTTATTGAACTGATCCTGAGGCCTTGTTACCCGCAGTCGAATACGCTAACCACCACAGCAAAGTTGTACTCCCCATATCCACTCGTATAACTAATATCCTTATATTCATCTAATGTACACGTAAGTGGGAAACTGCTCGGATTAGGTCGGTCCAGTCCAGTCTTTGCCGCACAATTCTGGTTCGTTCTGGATAACATGGCAATTGGAAGCTGGTGACCTCTTCACAGCGATGTCAGCACCACACGTCCGTCCGGTTCAGCCCTGAACCATTCATTACTCTTCTAACATTGTCACGTCGATGGAAATGCACTTGAAAACAATGTAATTCCTTAGTGAGTGGAAGGCTTAATTATATACGGTAGGTACTTCGATAGCAATATGGGTAAAAATTTCCTTTCAATCTTTCTATCTGTAGGTACGTTACGATAAATGTTTTTATTTTATTAAATCGCTGATATTTGGCACAAACTTCCTAGTCGTATTGAAAAATAATGTTTGCACCGAGCTTTATAGCTATAAATCTTGACTATTATATAGCCTATAACCTATAGGCTATATAATATTACGCAGCGTGCTAGAAAGTAGCGTAAAGGTGATGCGACGCGGTGGGTTAAGAAAATGTACTCAGACGGTTTCGTGGGGTGCTGTTAAGTATACATACGAGTACATGAAATGCAAGAACGTGCAATGCATCATGCTAAAATTCAACTCCTCTTTCTTGTATGAGAGATAAACGTAACTACGATACTGATAAGGAGAATTATTTTACAGTAAACTTAATACCTGAATATTGTTGACCTGACTCGGGAATGGAGACCAGACCAACTTGATCCATTGTGACCAATTGCGGTTCGGTTGTGGAATCTCTGAATTTTAATAAATTTGAGTTTTCCAAAAGTAGCGTTGTGCTTTTCACATTCAATCTCCGAAATTAAGGTTTAGAGATTTATGGCAAACTTTTAAATATTAGACGAAATTATTTAGAACATTTCATGGATATACAGTGTAGGTGTCGGGTCCATCTCGTAGAGATTTTAAATAGGCTTTAAGTGCTGGGCAGCTCTCAAGACCTACGACCTTCCTTTCCTAACTTCACTGCTCAAAATATATAGACAGATAAATCTTTTACTGATCATACTGATTGTAACTCAAAAAGAAAATATTAAAAAAAAGTGGGCAAAGGCGGCCTTGTCGGTTAAAAAGATCTCTGTAGCCAACTGTTTGTGAAAGAAACTATTCAAATGAGATGAAATCCAATCAAAATATTTTTATTCATGTAAACCTATTACAGGCATTTATGAATCGTTCATATCACATTTTCCGTTACTTTGGCGGATGGCGATAACTATAAACGCCAACCTAAACTAAGAAGCCCACAACAAACTAAGCCGGTTTTTTTTGTTATCACCATCTCACATAATCAATAATAAATTTAATAAATTATATTTAGCTATGGAGTTCACACCCACTTTTTTATCGTTTATATAATCCTTAATTTCGTAATAGGACTTTTCTATAAGCTTTCGCTTTATAAAAACTGCAGTTATTGCTAGACATCTCCAAGATATCAATAGGTAATTAATTATAATATTTTATTTTTAAACTTATTGATATCTTATCTATTACAAGCTAGATTTGGTAGAAGTTTGATAGCGGATACTTTACTTATAACGGATATATTAAATGTATCCGTTATACGTAAAACATAAATTCTAATCGGACACATCAAAAGGTTGTGCCCGAAACGATTTTCAAAAGCGAAGGCCGGAATGCTCCGCTGCGGCCTTGTCGCCGCTTAGGTAATAAAACAATTTAACCGATCGACTCGGATAAAAACAAACTGATTAACATGTTATTTTTTACCTATTATACGCTCGCCATGTTGAAATCTTAAAATGCAGGACAATCCACATTTTCCTGGGGTCGTGAGGCGCGTCCAATGTTCCTGGCGCGCCTCGGACGGAGTTAGGGCTAGGGGGCCTCCATCATAGGTCCCCCGTGGAGGGTCTGCCTCAGCGGACGCCGCTGGCTGGGTTGCGGTCGAGTGCACAACTGTTGTGACCCAGTGACCCAGCCACCAGGCGACGCAAAGGAGCATCGCCGGGTTTTTAGTGGGTGAATACCCACTAAAACCCAGCGATGCTCCTTTGGTCGCCAGTCTGGCCGCCGGGGAGTCCCGTCGGAAGCGGCGCAGTTTTGCCTGTGTCGCTTCCGGAGGGGATGCGTAAACGCATTTCCCAGCGGAAAAAAAGGACAATCCACATTTAATACCAGCTGTATACGGGTAACGTCACGTAAAAATACCAGGCCAGAAACCCTCGCGGGCGCCTCCACAGCTCCCTACTAAAGTTTTATCAAAATCGGTTTCAATGTAACACGTAGAAACAATTATTTGTCCATGCTTACTATATAAAGTTCAAGAGTTCGTTTGTCGGATCGAACGCGCTCAGGAACATCTTGAAAAATTATTTGTTTCTTTATTATTCTATTTATCGAGGAAAGCTGTAAATACACTGTATAACATCACGCAATAAAAGCGGTGCATTAATGAAAACTGTAGCAAAAATGTGAATTGTTTATCATTAAAAATGTATGCAACAACATATGTCTACCTGTTAAGGTTTTTTGAAGAACTAAAATTTGTTCTTAAATAATGTGCTATTTGCATTTTTTTTGTCGCCAAGCGATTTAGCGTTCCTGCACGATGTCGCATAGAAGCCAAGTACCATACTGTAATAATACGACACTTACTGGTTCGAGACTGATTTATTATCAAACTACCCGCATGATATTTATGTTATTTTTATATGCGTGCTTATAATATTCTACACATACGCCTAACAGTTTAGCCCGCTACCATCTTAGACTGCATCATTACTTACCATCAGGTGTAATTGCCGAAAACTGATTGCTAAAAAAGCTAAATACGACAACGAAGGAAGACATAGTGTTAGCATTATAAAGATAAACACACCAAAACCCTTTTCTTTTATAAAGATAACTTGTTAATTACGTATATAATATAATAATTCGTCAAATATATATATTTATTAAAACGTAATTAGGACATGTCCTAATAAAACTGAAAAGGTAATCAGCCTAGTAAGAAACTTGAGGCTCGCAATTTATGAATTATTTATTAGTAAATAAGCAATAACTCAGAGTACCTAGTGCTAAAGATTTTTCATGAAACTAGGACTATTGTGTACTTGAATTTTGTACCCGAAATGGGAAACAAAGTTAGATACTCGAAGTAAGATCTCATTAGTGAGCCCAACCTACCGTTGGTCGTCTATAGAATATAGAAAACACGAAACCATAAACAAATTCGCACATAGTTTGCAGTGATTCTATTACCTATTTGAATACAGCTTCTAATGAGATGAAAGTAGAAATAAATTCGGAAGTGTAATAGTATTAGCTAGACAATGAATCCCTTCATATTAAATGACAGACTATTTACTTCTTACAGAAAAACAGATTCATACATTGAAAATCAACAGTCAAATTTTAGCTTGAGATGACGTCGGCGTAGAAAAGGGGAGGTCCTGGGTTCGAGTATGCTCTGGAGGCTTCGACCGCGTCTAGTTACAACCTTCTTGGCAAAGACATACCGCGTGTTTGTGTTTAGTGGTTTAGCGTTCCGGTAATATTATTATTATTTGTACAACAAAACAAGTTAATATAAGATAACAGAAACATGTAGTATATAAAAGGCGGCCTTATCGCTTTCTAGCGATCTCTGCCAGGCAACTTTATCGTGTAGTAACCGATGGACGATGTTTTTGCGGCAACGCAACGGTGGTCTCTGGCGATGCAAATGTTCATGAGCGATGGTACGCACTTAATATCAGGTGAACCGCTACTCTATTGCATTGTTGACTTTAAAAAATTCGCATTCTTAACTTTAAAAAAGACGACGGCTTATCACAAAAGCTTAGTTATGTCCAATTCTCAAATCTGCTTAGCCAATTAATATCGTCCAAATAACTCGTCCCCTTAATATCCTTAATAAAGTTGAAGAATTCCGCTAATTCAATTGAAATTTTAATTTACCTAATTGCGCAATTGTTTATTTTTTTCGTAAATAAGTAATGTACCATTATGTTTTTTACGTGCACATCCATTTCTCATACGGACATAATTTTTTATGGCTCACCATCTTGGACTCGTCGTTTTTTGCGCTATACTTTTCGGTTTTTTGCATCCATTATTTGTTTCGTAGCGTGTAACTTTACCTACAAATTTTTGCTAAACAATGCCTGTATCATTAGTACCATGTCAGCCAACTAAAGTTTATGCTCCGTTGAGAATTTAATTATACGACATTTTTTGTGCGAGTAAATATATATAAAATACATACCTATACAATTTTAATTGCAGTTCCTCGACTGAATTACTGACAGGAAACGCTGCTGCGAATGCAATCAAAAATTCTTGTTTTAAGAATATTTACCTTGGTTCGATTCCCAGGTGTGGTCGAAATTGATTCAATATTCTATCTTTCTTAGAACTAACCCGGGATCGGATAATAAGAATAAATTAGACCGGAGATGTCCATCCTTGTTTAGGGGACACACACCCCTGTAAGTACTTCCCCGACCTAAGCGCTCCTCTCCGTAAGAGGAGACCTAAACATATCCTTCATGACCCTGACGATCAGATGACTACTGACAACACACTCGTACCACCTACCACACAATCATACGCTACACACCGTCTTCGCCGGCGAAGACGAGGTCCACGCTATCTTACGTCATCCAGACCTGGGCTACATCCACGGCCTCGGAGACGTACGGACCACTCACCGTCCGACCCCCTCGTTATCCCAAACGTCGCCTAAGCCGAGGTTCGGCCTCAAAGGAGGCGCCCTTAGGCAGTCGTTCCCTTAGTTTCTTCGAGCCCTAGGGCTCAAAATTTCTTCTGGCAAACAGCCCGGTTACGCTGTGGTAACCGAAAGACCGAAGGCAGTCCGAAAAAAAACATATTAACGGTTCGATTCTGAAACGCTGATCCAAATCGTTTCATCCGAGTAGGTTGGATTTCAACCACGTAAGGGTACATTTGTGTTTCCTGCCACTTAGTTTAATAAACAGACGAAAGAATTTGAAATGAAAGCACAGTTAAGTAACTGCGCTTTTATTTACAATTCGAAATTATTTCCGCAAGTACGTTCATTCGCAGCATCCCAAATCCGAAGTGTTTAGCGAGGCTCTGCGAAGTGGATGGTTCCTCGAATTGCACAATGCAAATGAGCGTGCACACATGTGCTTAACATTCAGAGATTATGCAGTATTTTCCGCATACAACGGCCGTGTACATAAACTAACATGACCAGACGCGGCACTCGTCGCGAGACTTCCATAAAAGTATATCCTTTTTGTCGTTATATTTACTCTGACTATCGGTACAAAAGAGATTATTAAACAATGGACATACCAACATATTTATTTATTTATTGGTATAGTTATTCATCGCTTCATCATTGAAGCGGTGATAGCCTAGTGGTTAGGGCGTCAGCCTCCTAATCAGAGGTCGGCTGTTCGAATCCGGGCACGCACCTCTAACTTTTCGGAGTTATGTGCGTTTTTAAACAATTAAAATATCACTAGCTTCAACGGTGAAGGAAAACATCGTGAGGAAACCTTGCACGCCTGAGAGTTCTCCATAATGTTCTCAAAGGCGTGTGAAGTCTGCCAATCCGCATGGCCAGCGTGGTGGACTATGGCCAAACCCTTCTCATATTGAGAGGAGACCCGTGCTTTGTAGTGAGCCGGTAATGGGTTGATCATGTATAGTTATTCATCACCATCGCGTGCCATCTTCCTTGAATTGAAGTTTGTTGGTTAACAATCGAAAAGCATTCCTATTAAGTATTTTATTATACACTACAAGTTAGCCCTTGACGGCTATCTTACCTGGTGGTAAGTGATGATGCCGTCTAGGATGGTAGCGGGCTAACCTGTTAGGAGTATGGTATACACATTTCTAATTGGGTTACCTCGATCTATTGCGTCTCTCTATATCGGATACTTCAACGAAAATACTGAAATTTAAAACAAATTCAATACAAGTTTATTTTTAAACTCAATTACTAACTTAATTTCGCCATATTTAAGGGTTGTGATTTATAAATATTAACATAGATTAATAAATTGAAACTAACTAGTGAATTTATGATACAATTCATGATAAATGTACAAAGATCATGTGGACAAACGACAATTTGCTATCTTAAGCTAATTTCCTAATACCCTGTAATTCCCACTTCTGAACATTACTACTTAGGTATGAAGTGCATCAAAGTTACAACTGAACGCAAATTAATACTCTTTGTTACGGTCTCATTCAACATAGCAATTACGCTGTAATCTAGATGTTATCACTCTGTTATTCTGTACTTTACCAACACCATGTAATACTCAGTTTTAATTTTATGGTAGATGTGAAAGAATACATAAGTTTAAACTTATGTATTGTATTTCATTCCATGTAAAGTTAGCACAGACGCACGGTTGAGCAAGGTCATCGTGGATGGTTAATATATCTGACAAGCTGTTGCTCGCGACTTCGTATGCGTTTTTATAGTTTTTTAGTAATCTCGAGGGAACTGTTAGTTTCTGGGGTTATAAAGTTAGCAAGCTACATCTATAGATATGCGTAGGTAACTAGTTTTCCATTTCTCGGAAACTTGGTGCTTTTTCGCTATTAATTGAGCATATACTTTTGGTCTGTTTTTTTTTATACATTACAAGTTAGCCCTTGACGGCTATCTCACCTGGTGGTAAGTGATGATGCTGTCTAGGATGGTAGCGGGCTAAGCTGTTAGGAGTATGGTAAGCCCAAGCTAGTCCTAATTGGTTTCTACGCGACATCGTGCCGGAACGCTAAAATCGCTTGGCGACACGTCTTTGTCGGTAGGGTGGTAACTAGCTACGGCCGAAGCCTCCCACCAGACCAGACTCGAGCTGGGAATCGAACCCAGGACTTCCAACTTTATAATGCGACAGTGCACGCACTGCGCCACGGAGGTCGTCAAAACAACAAAAAGCTTAGCAACGTACCACGTCTCTAGTAGGTAAGGCAACCTTAAACTGTTCATACAATAAGGTCCAATAAATATTGCAGTTTCGAGCTCATTCTTTGCCTTATTCAATTCAAATTTATAAAACGTCGATTGTGAGGGTTTTTCGCGATTCTATAACCAAATCGCAGACAGATTTTTTCGAGAAGAGAACAGAAGCCGGCAATAAACACAACTGGCGTTCAACATCAACATTTTGCAATTTTCAATCTTCTGTGAGATAAAAGTAAAGCTGGCAGCTCCCAAGCTAGCTGGCCATTTGCAAATTCTTCAATCGTTATTATAAAAACTAAGTACCTCGTAGTAAGGAATATGTATGAATTTATGTATCGATAGGTCTTAATAACCTTTGTTCACAATAACCCAAAACTAAACTAAACTAGGGTTCGCAGAAATTAAGGGAACGTCTACCTAAGGGCGCGTCTGCCGAACCTTGGCTAAGGCGACGTTTGGGATAACGGGGGCAACGGACGGTGAGTGGTCCGTACGTCTCCGAGGCCGTGGATGAAGCCCACGTCCGGACGACTTAAGATAGCGGGGACCTCGTCTTCGCCGGCGAAGACGGTGTGTAGCGTGTGATTATGTGGTAGGTGGTACGAGTATGCTGCCAGTATGGTCTCCTCTTTCGGAGAGGAGCGCTTAGGTCGGTGGACGAAAATAAGACTGCTGACGAAAAGAAGAATACAATGTTACGGCGTTTTGTACTAATCAATGTTTTAGGTATTTCCACCTACAACGCGAAACCGACCTTTGGGTAGCGATTAAGTTTTTACTTAGCAAGCCATTAAGATTCAATATTGTGGATATGATAAAAAGTAATGAACGGTGTATTCTGGGAACTGAAACAACCTGAATCCTTCACACAACCTTTATGGGATAAATTTACCTGCGTGGAATAACTTTTGTGATATAAGTTTTATATATATGCGATGGATGGTTTTATATGGATGGTCAGCCTGCTAATCGGTCGGGGTTTCGAATCCGGGCACGCACCTCTAACTTTTCAGAGTATTGCATCAACGGTGAAGGAAAACATCGTGAGGAAACCTGCACGCCTGAGAGTTCTCCATAATGTTCTCAAAGGCGTGTGAAGTCTGCTAATCCGCACATGGCCAGCGTGATGGACTATGCCCAAACTCTTCTCATATTGAGAGGAGACCCGTGCTCTGTAGTGAGCCGGTAATGGGTTGATCATGATGATGATGATGATAAAAAGTAATGAACGGTGTATTCTGGGAATTGAAACAACCTGAATCCTTCACACAACCTTTATGGGATAAATTTACCTGCGTGGAATAACTTTTGTGATATAAGTTTTGTATATATGCGATGGAATAACGTAAAACGGTTTAAAGACTTCTCAGAGAATACAATATACAGTTCAATTGAGACTACAGTAGGTACTTTGATACGGTTTGTATCTTATCATGATTAACCTATTGCCGTAGTCAAAAGTAGTCAAAGATGTATTTCTAAGCCAAAATTAAGCGCTTTATTTTTATTTATTCCACTACAAGTACATTACAAGTCATTAAATACCATGTTACCGTAATTGATGAGTAATATAGTAACGGACTTACATATTAGGGGTATGGTAAACCTACACCCCTAATTGGTTTGTAGGCTTACCATTCGGCAGCACGTCTTTGCCATCCAGTGGATTGAGCTTGCGTTATTTCAGTCAGTCAGTATGATTGGTGGAAGAAGCTGGTAAGGGTGAAATTAGTAGCGAGAGGACAAGGATCAATGCAAGCTATTTATCAAAAATACACCCCATACAAAGTCGATGGAATTTACGATGGGTATTTTTCATTTATGACACATTGACGATTTTTCTATGGAAATTCAGAGTAGAGCCACCGTAAAATGAAACGTAAGATAGACATTTTTATCGCGTATGAAAATCAAGAGGATATCCTGTTGTGGCTTTATTGTATTTCAAGTAGGTATAATCCATAAATTGCATAGTTAATCTTTGTAATAACTTAATTACTGACGTTAAGAATAAGTAAAAAACGTTTCTCAAATAGTTCACTTGGGTGAATTGAGTAAAATAATCCAGACACTACCGTCTGTTTTTCAAGGGTCAAAAGTCCATGTCCTTTCCCCGGAAGACTAGTATCTCCATGTTAAATTTTTATAAAAATCTGTTCCGTGGTTTAGGTGTCAAAATAGTAACAAAGAAAAACTAGAACAACGAAGGCAATGCTTAAAATTATAGGTACATTTCTAACATTATGCTAATATCTAGAGGTCTCTTTCATGCTATATGTTGTTCTGGCTCTAGGTTCCAGTCCTTTTGATCCGGAGGCAATATCCCATTTGTAAGAAATTTATATTTGTTGCTATTTTTTTTTTCTTGTAAATTCTTTTGAATTGTCCTGTTTTCTTTGCACAACAATTATGAATATGCTCGTTATATTTCAAATATCAGCAATAACGTAATGTTTAAATCCTCTTTTCTATTCTTACTTACTTACCTAGGCTGCATTGTCGACTACCTTTGCCTGATTAAAGGCGGACAAAAATAATATGTGCTTGAAAACCAAACAAATAATAGAAAGAATGCTGTAATTTATGTAAAAATAGGGAACAGAAGCAAAAATAATTGCCCAATTGGGGCAATTTGCGTGAAATTTAAAATTGGTTATTATTGACGATCCTCGATTTTTCGATTATATCCTCTTTTCTACTCTCTCACTTATCTAGGCTGCATTGTCGACTACCTTTGCCCGATTAAAGGCGGTTAAAATAATATGTGCTGAAAAACCAAACAAGTAAAAGAAAAAAAAAATGCTGTAATTTATGTAAAAACAGGGAACAGTGTTTATAAACGCGACTTTTATTCCGCCAAATTTGAAGCCAGAAGCAAAAATTGCCAATTTGGGCAATTCGCGTGCAATTCAAAATTTGTTTTTTATTGACGATTAATTTTTTTTTATTTGGAGGAAAAGACAATTTCTTGACTTGTATTATTGGACCTAAAATTAGCTACTTTTCCGGCCTCGACAATAGTGTACCATTAAACAGTTGTTTAGTGTAATTTTTTTAATCTTTTCTTACGTGACACGTCTTATTGTGTACCAAAACATTACAAGCAACTTTACTAAACAGACGGGACAAGCGGAAACAATTAATAACATAAATGAATATAATGGCTGGCAATTGTATGTGTGATTCTGTATTAGCTGTAACAATATCAGGCCAATTATGTGATTAAGATAATAATCCCAGCCGTACCACAAGCAGTAGCTCCGAATCGTTTTCATAATAGGATTGGGGCATTTTAGAACATTAAATATTACCCAATCACCGGTTTGGTGATCTGTCGTGTATTTAGAATTTATCATCACCATCTTTTTCACTCCATTTCGGCACGGGTAACTAGCAATGTAAGTTTTTTTTAATACAGATTCGGTTACAAATTTAATTTAGTTTTTTTTTTCTCTTTTTATGTCTTTAAACAGATTAGCCAATGTCAAGTTTATAGCAATGGAGAATTGAAGTTAGGGAAACTATTTATTTCTATGAACCAAGAAAGGAAAAGGATTAGGTTTTTTTTATATACATATAGGTATATCTATAGTTTTAAATCATTTTTCTAGAAACAAGTAAATAATTTTATATAATTTAGATTTTGACTTTAACTTTGTTTTGTGATACTTCGAAACTTTTTTGGACTAGCTTATGCTAGCTTAGTCCGTGTGAAGGCGGTTTTAAAAAAAATAACTGTAGGAATAAGCAATACTAACTTAAGACTGTAAATGGATGGGTGACCCACTTTTGGTCTAAACCATCTTCGCATTATTGCCTTTTTAATTAAACTGGTTTGGTGCACATCGGTTGTGGTTTTAAAATCTTTAACGGATAAAGAAAGGTTTTTTTGTATATAGATATGTTTAGACGAAGAAGATGTCGAAAATAAAGTGTTTTCCCAATTAATCTATTTATAACCAAATACGTTTTGCTCTCTATTATTAATACCTATACTAAGTGAAAAGGTTAAATAATTAAAAATTGCTTCTTCATCATCATCATGATCAACCCATTGCCGGCTCACTACAGAGCACGGGTCTCCTCTCAATATGAAAAAGGTTTGGCCATAGTCCATCATGTTGGCCATGTACGGATTGGCAGACTTCACACGCCTTTGAGAACATTATAGAGCACTCTCAGGCTTGCAGGTTTCCTAACGATGTTTTCCTTCACCGTTGAAGCGAGTGATATTTTAATTGCTTAAAACGCACATAACTCCGAAAAGTTAGAGGTGCGTGCCCGGGTTCGAACCCCCGACCGACTGATTAGGAGGCGGACGGCTTAACCACTAGGCTATCACAGCACTTCAATCTCCAAAATTGCTTATTCCAACTTTTATATACATCACGAACAAAGGAGACTATTAATTCAGCTAATGGGTATAACAATAAAAGATGACTGTATCACAACTTTAATTCAATAACAAAATGGCGGAATTCATTAGGGTATCCCAAGAAGTAATAATCACACCGCTAAGAGACTTCGCACACGTCCACGTTTCCAGCGTTTTAATTTCAACATACCTTCTATATTCCTTTGTGGGATTGGTAATATTCTGTACTCTACGTACGATATCAGACCTGGCGGTCAAGTTCGAGCTACTTATAATTATCATACTAACTAAGATTACGATACGTTGTTCTGAAGTCCATAGTTAAAAAACCACGTCACAGGCTCGGCAGTTTACAAATACTGGTCAAGCGCAAATGATTGCAATAGTTTCTTGCTATTTGCAGCAAAGACAAAAATATTTTTATATCGTAATGGAATAACCACTGAGAACAAACATCTTAAATCCTATAGACTAGATATAGCTTTATTTATAGCTTTAAATCTATAGACTGGAGTGGAGGCAGTTTGTGCCCGAGTTTACTTTGCTAGCAGAAGAACGCAATTTTCGATACGATTTAGACGATTCAAATGAAAATTCTTAGCGAGCAAGTAAATAGACTTTTTTTTCGGACTGTCTATTAGCTGTGCTAACCCTATTGGTTGCGACAACGTTGCCGGGCTGTTTGGCGAGCTTCGGATAGAAGCTCGGCCAGAAGAAATTTTGAGCCCTACGGCTTGAAGAAACTAAGGGAACGTCTGCCTAACGGCGCCTCCTGTGAGGCCGAAGCTCGGCTTTGGTGACGTTTGGGATACGTGATACGTGGTCCGTACGGCTACCGAGGCCGTGGATGGAGCCCACGTCCGGATGACGTAAGATAGCGGGGACCTCGTCTTCGCCGATGAAGACGGAGTGTAGCGTATGATTGTGTGGTAGGTGGTACGAGTATGTTGTCAGTAGTCATCTTATCGTCAGGGCCATGAAGGATATGTTTAGGTCTCTTCTTTCGGAGAGGGGCGCTTAGGTCGGGGGAGTAAAAAAAAGCCGCAACTACGAGAGGGTCGGGGTGTCGGATTGAGTAAATAGACTGATATCATTGCCACTTGAAGCGGTGATAGCCTAGTGTTTAGGGCGTCAGCCTCCTAATCAGAAGTCGGCGGTTCGAATTCGGGCACGCACCTCTAACTTTTCGGAGTAATGTGCGTTTTTAAACAATTAAAATATAACTTGCTTCAACGGTGAAGGAAAACATCGTGAGGAAACCTGCACGCCTGAGAGTTCTCCATAATGTTCTCAAAGGCGTGTGAAGTCTGCCAATCCGCACATGGCCAGGATGGTGGACTTTGGTCAAACCCTTCTCATATTGAGAGGAGACCCGTGCTCTGTAGTGAGCCTGTATGGGTTGATCTTGATGATTGCCACTGATACGGTATAACCGCGCGTGTAAGTACCGCCGTGTGTGAATGCTCTAAGATGAACGATTAATAGATAAGCTTGATATGGGTTAATTTATAAAAGAACTGACCGCGTTTACTTGTCAGCAAGTAGCAATTGTCGTGTGATCATGACAGTTATTTATAGAAGAAAACACTTTGATGTTGGCGGTGCGACGAAGTGATAGACTTTTTATATATTATATACTACAAGTTAGTCGTTAACGGCAATCTCACCTGATGGTTAGTGATGATGATGGGAAAGTCTCGCTGAAGACCGAGTGGAGTGGAGGCACTAGGCTCAGCAGGCTATCACGGATTTTGAAGATAAAAAGAGGGTGGATTTGGATTTGTACAGAGATCAACTAAAAAATAGACCACCCTCCAATATAATCTATAATTACGTTGATGGTGCCCTGTCATGTCCTCACTGCGCGCGTTTATTCCGTGCAAAAATAGGGTACATCAGCCACATCAGGCCACATGAACGACGCCCTTATTAAACAAAATTAACAGAGACCCAGTCGCTGTTGCCGAAACGGCAATGATATGATATGATAGTGATGATGCAGTCTAGGATGGTTGCAGGCGAACCTGTTAGGGGTATGGCCGACCCATACTCCTTCTTGGTTTCTACGCACATCGTCGTGATAAATCACGTGGCGACACGTCTTTGTCGGTTGGGTGAAACGAGCCAAGGCCGAAGCCTCAAACCAGACGAAACTCGAGCCGGAAATCGAACCCAGGACCTCCAACTTTAAAATGCACAGCGCACGCGCTGCGCCGCGGAGGTCTAAAATCACTGAGTAACTGGGCAAATGTTTCATTATTTTTTTTTTTTTTTTTGTACCAAATTTGTTATATTAAAACACTTACAGAAAAAGCATACAAAGGGAAGCCTATCTCTTAGAAAAACTCTGAGATATCTGTGTACAGTTTTCCCAAGGCATAGTTGAGGTCACATGTCAAATCGTTGATTATTCCTACAAGTATAGATGTGTGTACCCTTGCTCTTACGCGTGAGGTCCGAGCCTTATCAGATGTGAGAGGGGCGGTAGTTTTCCTCAACTCCTCATAAAGTATACACTACACGATTAAAGTCGCTCGCAGTTCGATCCATTGAATTAATAATGAAGTGAACTATTGTTTTGTTTGTGGAAACTTTAAAGTCTGCTTCAACATCATCGATATTTCTCCCAGCGTATGCGAAGGATTCCTCTCACATAGTATAAAAAAGGGAATTCGACGCTGCTTCAATGCGCGGATTTGTGTATCAAACGAATTTGCGAGCTAAATCTACCGCATTTAGGTCGCATATTCGTTTGAAGTCATCATCATTATGATCGACCCATTGCCGACTCACTACAGAGCACGTGTCTCCTCTCAGTATGAGAAGGGTTTGGCCATAGTCCACCACGCTGGCCATGTGTGGATTGGCAGACTTCACACGCCTTTCTCAACATTATGGAGAACTCTCAGGCGTGCAGGTTTCCTCTCGATATTTTCCTTCACCGTTGAAGCGAGTGATATTTTAATTGCTTAAAAACGCACATAACTCCGGAAAGTCCACATTTATGAGGTGCGTGCCCGGGATAGAACCTCGACCTCTGATTAGGAGGTGGACTTCCTAACCACTAGGCTATCACAGCTTCTTTTACTCAATTGGAGTATTCGATCACAATAATCAAAAAAAAATATATAATAATATTTAATACCTTAAATTTTAAATCTAAATTTACTGTGACTGTGTGTATATATATATATATATTATGAACTATTATAAAGCTACAGGGAAAGAAAAACTGCGAAGTTACCGGCTTATTCTTAGTAAAATGTAACTGTAGAAGAGCGACTACAAACAGACTGCTTCATCCAAAATGAATAATATATATATATAATGGCATATATAGTGTGGCTAATAAAAAAGTAAAGTAGGTACCTACCTATGTTTCTTCAGATGTCAAAGGCCCAATGAATATAAGGCCGCAAGAGATAATCTAAAGTTATTCGTAACCAGTTCACGGGATGACTTTTCAATGACTAAGGGTCCGTCCACAATTTATCGCCTTGATTCGGTGTTAACCGGTTACATACAGTTCGCACTACATGAATTTGTTTGCTCCGATTATGAAAGCGACAATTGGCATTGTTCGTGATTGTATCTGATGTGTTCTTGAATCTGTTTTGTCATTGCTATTGCTGCAAGAGGAATAATGTATGAAATGTCAGTTGTAGAAGGTACACTTTGTCTTTGGGGCGCAATGGCAATACCAATTGTTAGCTTAGGGAATCTTAAATATATATATAAGATAGCTATCTCTGTAGCGTTATCATTTGCAATTTATATAAATTATGTATATATCATTGAACACAAAGTTTTAGATGTTTATAAAGACTTTATTCTCCTTTTTTGTACACTACAACTTAGCCCTTGACGGCTCAACCACCAGGTGAGGTGGTAAGTGATTTAATTAGGATTTGATTGTCAATTAAAAGTGTGGGTTTACCGTACACCTAATTAATTTCTACTCGACATATTGCCGGAACGCTAAATCGCTTTGCGACACGTCTTCGTCGGTAGGGTGGTAACTATCCACGGCCGAAGCCTCCCACCAGACACGAGCCGGGAATCGAAGTCAGGACCTCCAACTTTATAATGCGACAGCGCCACGGAGGTTGTCTCTATTACATTGAAATCGCTTTTATAATTTATTATGATATAATAGTCCCAATATCGATACGGAAGAGTAAATCAAGTTGCTCAAAATAACTCTAATCCGCCTATAGCACCTTCATCATGATCAACCCATTACCGGCTCACTACAGAGCACAGGCCTCCTCTCAATATGAGAAGGGTTTGGCCATAGTCCACCACGCTGACCATGTGCAGATTGGTAGACTTCACACGCATGTGAGGTCATTATGGAGAACTCTCGGCGTGCAGGTTTCCTCACGATGTTTTCCTTCACCGTTGAAGCAAGTGATGTTTTAATTTTTTTTTTAAACGCACATAACTCCGAAAAGTTAGCGGTGCGTGCCCGGATTCGAACCGCAGACCTCTGATTAGGAGGCTGACGCCCTAACCACTAGGTTATCACTGCTTCAATATGCCTCTTATAGCACCTTAGTTAATCGAAACTCTAAACCTCGACGCCCAATGAAAAAGGACACTTGAATGCAGCATTGAAACATGTACAGATAAGGCGGATGATGATTCCGCATAATTTAATTGCCAATAAGCACGAACAAATGTGCTGGGACCCTGAATGTGGTCTCGGCGCGGCCGTAACCCGCGTCGTTTAAGTGTCCCCCGAGGTAACTGGTGACATCGTACGCTGCTCGAGCATAACATAACGGAGTATTTATTTTAATTAGAACCAATCGTCGCACTATCGCGGTTTGTTTTTGATCTCTTATCCAGTTTCCAGTATCTAGCGTTGAGTGTCGCTTTAAAAAGATCTTCCGGCATTCCGGTTTCCCACACACTTTTTAGGTGCTTATACTTTCTTTTTTTTTTATCCACTACAAGTTAGCCCTTGACAGCAATCTCACCTGATGGTAAGTGATGATGCAATCTATGATGGTAGTGGACTAACCTGTTAGGGGTATAGTAAACCCATACTCTTGGTTTCTACACTACATACACAACGCTAAATCGCTTGGCGACACGCCTTTGTCGGTACTACTAATACTACTTTTATAAGCTGTGATAGCCCAGTGGTTAAGACGTCCGCCTCCTAATCAGAGGTCGGAGGTTCGAACACGCACCGCTAACTTCTCGGAGTTATAGGTACAGATACTCGTATTAAAAATAACACTTCACGATCACTTCTTAGTGTAGGTTTTTCGCAAATATTATTTGCACTGTAAATACTAGAAAATCTGCCAATGAATTTAGTATAATATCTAATATGAAGCTGTGATAGCTTAGTAGTTAGGACGTCAGCCTCCTAATCAGAGGTCGGGGGTTCGAACCCGCACGCACCGCTAACTTCCCGGAGTTATGTGCATTTTACAGCAATTAAAATATCACTTGCTATAACGCTGACGGAAAACATCGTGAGGAAATCTGCACGCCTGAGAGTTTTACATAATGTTCCAAGGCGTGTGAAGTCTGCCAATCCGCATATGGCCAGCGTGGTGGACTATGGCCGAACCCTTCTCTGCTGATTGCTTCCAAGCGACCTTTTCATTAAGCTATTAATTATTTTATTACGACTAACTCCCAGTAATCACTCTTTGAACGCTAATCTATAACGAGATTTTTAACGAGCTCTACCGGGTTTAATTGTCTAAATAAAATGACAGATTGATATACTTTGAAACGTACTCGTATATTCTGCATAACTTTTTTTTTGTTTGACATAATGCTTTATTAGGTTTTTTTTATTTATGTATTAAATTTCAAGAATACATATATAACTTAAAATAAACCTTCATCATGATCAACCCATTACCGGCTCACTACAGAGCACGGGTTTCCTTACAATATGAGAAGGGTTTGACCATAGTCCACCACGCTGGCCATGTGCGGATTGGCAGACTTCACACGACTTTGAGAACATTATGGAGAACTCAAGCGTGCAAGTTTTTCTTACCTAAATAAACCTTAGATTAACTAAAAACTAAAAATCTTAAAAAAATATATATAACATCATAACTAAAATATATTTTAAAAGGAGTCCCTTTAGGCAAGAATCCGAAGATACTGGCAGCGTTCCCCCTTTGAATGGCTAGACTAATTTTTTGTCCGAGGTAGCTGGCAGCTCTTCAGTCTCCTGTGATGTCGACTAACCTTTTTGCTATTTCCTTAAAAAGCCTTGTAGCTATAACTTCTGCATAACTTCAAATCTATTCTGCTTTACATTTTATTGGAACATCAGTATAAAGGGAACACGTACTCTATCTGAGAACAAATAAAGTGGCCAGGTCACGGATAGTTAACCTAAGTAATTGGCTCAAACTTTCTGATCAATACTGTTGTGCGAATTACTAGAATACAAACTAACAATAGCTACATTAACCCAACTAATCCACTAGCTTGTGAAACCAATCTAGAAGTCATTACAACTAATACTAGATAATTAGAAATTCTATATTCTGACACACATAATAAGGTTAGTGGGTTATTAGGTTTGATAATTATATATTTACTCTCTCTCCGTCACGTCTCAATGTATCGGCCCATAGGTAAACATACAAAACGTGTGTTTGAAGTGTTTACTTTTCACACTTTTGACCGCGTACAGATTTTGTATTAGTCACAATTGATCCGTTACTTTAACAAGACGAAAATAATAGACACTTGTTTCAGAACTAGGTTATATAGAGAGTAATGAGGGACGTTCAAGACTGGCGTCTTACTAACTTCATAATAATAATTAGTAATTAAATAACCAGTTTTGTCCGCACTAGCCTGAAGATAAATAAAAACACGGTTTTCTTAAATCAAAGTAGTTTTTCAAACAGCCCGACAGTTCCAGATATAATAGTGCAATGCTGTCTATACATGAAAATTCTTCAGCTATATACTATCACTTAACGAAATAATTAATTTTGTATGACTTTGACAAAAGATCGAATATTTTATTGTAATGTACATACAAAAATTGTATTAAACAAAATAAAACTGGTTAGAAAGTTTTTTGTATTGGGTAGCAGTTAAAAGTTATGCAAGCCGTTTGCGAGTTATTTGACTTAGATCAGACAACGATTTAAGTCCTCTTTTTCCATTAGTAAAACTTTGATTGTTTATAATCTACTATTATATCAGAAAATGTTTTGAAAATAAATATTAATATATATTTTTTATTTTTTGCAGGTAAGCATCAAGTCATCATGTTATAATATATAATGTAAGTAATTATATGTTTAAACGAACTATGTCGAAACGTGTGGTTGCGCTGGTCAAACAAAGCGAGCCAGAGTAAATGACTTCGGAGAACAGAATTTTGTTTTTCTATGTACCTCGGAAAGTGGGTAGGTACCTAGTACCTACCTCTTGTCTTAATCGATTATTTTCACTAACACATAATTATAATCTTATTATGTGTAATTAAATAATTAAAGATGTGTGTGTGTGTGCTACGACGTGTTTTTATTATGACATTATGATTGTTTGATATAATTTTTTCTAACATAATTTTTTTTAATTAGCTGTGGTTTTTTTCATAACTTGTGTAATTTATTGGTTATATACTTTGTGGAAATTGCTATTTTTTAAATCTTCTTCTCAATTTAGTTAGTAGGTGCAATAAATGTATTTCATTTTCCGCTAACGTTGGTAAGAAAATATAATTAAATAATTAAAATATTTAAGCGATTGCAAACCCGTTTGAAGTCTTTTTTATCGAACATAGAGGTCTGGCCCGTGTATTTACGTCGTTTCGTTAAATGTTCAATGTAAGAATGGCATCTTGTAATAATAATAGAACTTAAGATTTACGCCGTACGTTACAGTTCGATTTGTTGGTGCTGTGTTTCCAGCCACGTATAACCTTAGTTCCTTCAAGGGAAGAGTGAATAGGTATTTTCTAGGCAAGCGCGCTCCAACTTAGACCTCATCAGTGCCTTCTGGTACTGACTGTCGTCAGGCGCAAATCTATCTCAAAAAAAAAAATTGACGTTCTACGGTCAACTAAATTTAGTAAGTTACTTAGTAACTTCTCTGAATAATAGTAAATCTGTGGCTATATAATCATCATGACCAACCCATCTCGGCTCACTACAGAGCACGGGTCTCCCCTCAATATGAGAAGGTTTTGGCCATAGTCCACCACGCTGGCCATGTGCGGATTGGCAGACTTCACACGCCTTTAAGAACATTATGGAGAACTCTCAGGCGTGCAGGTTTCCTCACGATGTTTTCCTTCACCGTTGAAGCGAAGCAAGTGATATTTTAATTGTGTAAAAATGCACATAACTCCGAAAAGATAGAGGAGCGTGTCCGGATTCGAACCGCCGACTTCTGATTAGGAGGCTGACGCCCTAACCACTAGGCTATCACCGCTTCGGCTTTATAATATAGCTATGTATGTGGTAATGCGACGCGGTGGGTCGTAGGATATGTACTTACGATGTTGTACATGAGATATTGTACAGACGATAGTGCATTCGTAATATTAAATAGCAAGGTGTATGGATTCAGCATCGCAACGTTGCCATATTGCTCATCATCATAATAATAATAATATTATAATACGCTTCACCTCGACACGTTTCGCGTGCGGGCCATGCGGCACAAAAACTAATGATTGTCGATGAACATTGTCTATGGTGGAGGTTGGACACACACGAAGTGGCTCGCTTGCAAAGTGACTATTGTTCTTTCACACACAAAAACTGAATTGCGAATCACACCAAAGAGGATGTAAACACTACTTTATCATTCAATATTCAATGTGTTTGTTTTTTTATTATTTAGGCGTATTGGTTGATCGCAGTACCGCGCACTTCCTTATAGTAATGATCCAACAGTTAAGAGATTGGTCCCATGACCCCGCGCAAGTTTTTAATGGACTTGTTTTACAATGAGAGTACAAACAAATTATAGTAAATACGAGCTGAACTGCGGCGAAATGTCTGAATATCTATACAAATGCAAGAAAGTCGGATTACTTGCTTTTTTATTTTGCAATTGGGACTGGAGACGAATCCTACGTAAAGCTAATCAATTTTGTATTTTTTGGACATTCACACATATTTCAAAAACAAAAAACGAAATCGGCCTAGCACGTCTCGAGTTTTTTTAGTGAATTGACATAGGTTTATTAGGTTTTATATATCTATAAATTTATTGCTTTCAATAATGCTAGCCACAGACAAAAAGTCCTGATCAAATCTTAATGTTAATTAGTTTATATTTTGTTACAAATATTTTCTATTTAAACTAAGCCACAAATTTGGTTCAAACTGTAAATATACAACATAATAAGCATCATTTACTGACCCACTAATGTGGACTACTAGCCAAGTGTGGATTGGAGGTTTCCTTAGAATTTTTTTTAACTAGAAGTGTTAGAAAATTTAAGGGGAAACAGCAATTCGCTTAAATAAAATTTAAATGGTACATAACTCGAACTGTGTCCCCCGAGAGAGAACCCAAGTCTTAACAACTAGGCTTGCTATTCTAAAATGAAAAGAAATTCATACTGAATAAAGAAAATTATAATCCTGAAACATTAATCTCAGGACATTAAAATAAGCATACTTAAAGTGATTGTATCGATTATTGTACCTATACCTTGTTCTCTACGTATTTCCGTTTATCAAAGCTGTTTTTATGTTTCTTCCTTTTACTCGTGCACCATAACAAGTTGATTTTGAGTTGAGTAAAGTCTATTTATAAGGAAAGAAGTAGGATAGTGAAGGCCTTACCGCTTAGTAGCGATTCCTGCTAGGCTTAGGAAAACAAAAGGAAAACATAATAATTAAGAAATAACCAATACTTGACAGCTTTAAATACACATAAATAAAACTATAGCTAAATTACCTAGTAGTTAAGACGTCCGTCTTCTAATCAGAAGTCGGGGGTTCGCACCTCTAACTTTTTCGAGTTATATTTTTAAGCAATTGAAATATCACTCGCTTCAATGGTGAAGGAATACATTGCGAGGAAGCATGCCTGAGATTTCGCCATAATGTTCTCAAAGGCGTGTGAAGTCTGCCCATCCACACATGGCCAGCGTGGTAAACATTGGCCAAGTCCTTCTCATTTTGAGAGGAGACCCGTGCTCTTTAGAGAGCCGGTAATGATGAAAATAGTTTCCGATGCGCTAGGGAACTTAACTAAAAAGTTTTTGGTTATCATGTCTTTTTGATGTTGTTTAGAAGTAAATAGGCCAAAACCCCAAAGCAAGAAAAGATAAATCGCAAAACGCTCGTGATCTAAGAAGGAACAGCCAATAAGCTTCTTTATGCAATCACCGTCTTACAAACGCGTCGACTACTGACGATTTTTAATGATTATAAAATTGTTGTTATACGTTAAAAAACATACTATGGTAACCTAGGAGAGCAATAACACCGCTTGACGAGGAAAACATTGCCAAAACAAATATTATTATATTTTAAGTAGGTTAGATAAGATAATATTTTTGAAGATAGTTCATTTGCACAGATGAATCAACTTGTTTTAGCATAATTACGTAAAAACTTTGTGGTCGGCCTACGAATTTTTATATTGTTTCGTCATCATAATCAACGTGCTACAGCTGAGCACAGTTCCTCTTTCCTACAAGAAAGGGCTTTAGAGCAAAGACCCAATACGTACCCAATAATTTTACATGTGGCATAACAGCAGGGTTAACGTGTTCTGCGACGAATGAATGTGGATGCCGCTAAATTCTGCACTGAAAGTTTAATTAGCAAAATCCCATTACATACAACCCCCAACAATACATAGTAAAGTAAACCATGCTTAACACAGAACAAAAATCTGTATATACTTAAATGAATAGGAATCCCAAATTATCAACGTGATAACGCCTCGATGCATTTTTCTTAAAAAAGATGAAAATAATAGATGAATTCTAAAATTTCTCTAATAGCAACGAAATATGTACTATATATTGTTGCATTACAACACTGCCTTTAGTTTAGTTTTTCTAATCTATTCGTGTTAATCTATTATTTCCTGTTATTTCATTGATATTAAATTGTACCGTTTTACCGCTTCGAGAGTAATTATACTTTTATTAGCTAGATGCTGATAAATAGACAGTCATCTTATCTTATCTACTACTCGGTTCCACAAATAAAGATTATTATATTCATTCAACGCACTTCCATTTAGTACACGCCCATTTCCTTTGTCCTTAAGGCAAAATTGTCTTCTTCACACAGCTTTATTTGATGACCATCTATCAAACACAGGGGCGTTAAATTTACTGTTATATGAGAAGGAACTCTCGGATTCGACTCCTTTTTTGACTATGTGAGATGTTATAAGAAAAAATTCTTTCAAAGGAAATTGTATTTATATTAAATTTTTATAATAAATTACCTAGTGATATCTTGGAGATGTCTATCAATTAGTTAAAAGTTTTTAAAAAGCGAAAGCTTATAGAAAAATCATATTACGATATTAACGATTATATAAACGATAAAAAAGCTTGGGTGTGAATTGCTCTATCTCCATAAGTACCATCATTTATTATTGATTATGGCTGTTTTTTGTTCTTAAGAACCCGGTCGCGATTAAACACTCTTTGCTTTAGTTTTATGTTAGCGAGTGTAGTTATCACTAATAGAAATAGTGAAAAATGTATATATGAACGATTCATAGATGCCTGTAATAGGTTTATATGAATAAAGCTATTTTTGGAACGAACTTCCTTACGGCAGGCTTGGAAGAGACAGGGATTTTGCTGCGCGACCGAACTGAAAAAAAAGTGATAGGTAAACCGTAAGAAAAAGTCCGTGGAATAAAACCGTTAAATACACAGTCAGACAGTCGTATACACAAGCGTAATTATCTCTTTTGTAATTATTTCTATTTCTATGTAATTTTATGTTGTCAAACAAAAATAAAAAGAGACATATTTTGTTATTTTAGTTGATAATTTGAATTACGATTTTTTTTTACGTAATTTATTATTTCCTATCGTTTTTTTTTTTTGCAAATTGTGTCGATTCTACATTAGCCAAAGGAACTTGGTTCCTACCTGGTGTCCCACGACACCGCAATATCTTATTGATTTGATTTTATGTTGATATGATAACGTTAGTGAGATCAATGACTTCAGGTTTGCCGAAAGATGGTTTGCTCAAACGAATTTGTTAAAAGCCACACTCTAGCAGCGTGAAGGATAAACGGTTGAACCCTAAAATCGACGTGACTTTCCCAGCAGTGGCGTGCTGGTGATAATGAATCTTCTTAGCTAAGCCTCGCTGTCGGAAGTGCGGCCGAGACTGGTCCTAAGTATAGACGCCTCAACAACTTATTGTTGAGGTCTAGGCGGAACTAAATGTGGTCGTAAATTGTCCGTTTGTATCAGCGATGCGCCGGGCGTTATGCGCTTTATTATTAAACCAGTTCCGCGATCGCCGCGTGCATATGTAAACAATTATAAAATTATATCCTTAAAGTTAAAGCTGGTAAATCTATATATTAATAATAGCTAAAAGAAAACTTGGCATCTTTTGGAACGAAGTTCCTTATCGCGCGTTGTGAAAGGGGGCTAGACGGAAAAAATTCTTACGAAAAGTTGTCACGACACTTTTTGTTATTGTACGCTGTGCGGCGTCGCATGTTTCTCTGTCTGTCTCTCTCTCTCTTATAGAAAGCAAGCCAGATAATTTTATTTCTATTTCGCATTGAACAGTGTGGTGTCGCGACGATTATTTTTGTTGAGCGTATACAGGTTTTTTGTAAATAATAAATAATAAAAAATAATGAATCCTGACAGTGTTTCTGCACATGTTCCGGATGTTGCTGATGGAGTACAAAATTGAGCCTACTGATTAAGTTTATATAACATTTGTTAATAATAAAAAAAATATTATAATAACTTAAATAAAATAAAATTTTATTACAACTCCTTCACTAATTAATCGAAAGGAACTTCGTTCCATCCGGGTGTCCCTTGACACCTCTCTAGTTGTTTTTTTTATCCACTACAAGTTAGCTCTCGTTGGCTATCTCACCTGGTGGTAAGTGATGATACAGACTAGGGTGGTAGCGGGCTAACCTGTTAGGGGTATGGTAAACCCGCGCACCTAATTGGTTTCTACGCGACATCGTGCCGGAACGCTAAATCGCTTGGCGACACGTCTTTGTCGGTAGGGTGGCAACTAGCCACGGCCGGGAATCCGGGAAGCCGGGAATCGAATCCAGGACCTCCAACTTTATAATGTGACAGCGCACGCACTGCGCCACGGTGGTCGTCACAGTATAACTGTTTTTGGTAATCCTGCCTAACCTGTTAGGAGTAAGGTGCATACTCCTAATTGGTTTCTACGCGACATCGAAGCTACATCGAACAGCTACGATCGAAGCCTTCCACCAGACCAGAATCGAGCCGGAATCGAACCCAGGACTTCCAGCTTTTTAATGCCACAGCGCGTGCGCTGCGCCACGGAGTCAAATTTTACTGTATGTATAAGTTAATATGGAAAAAAGTGCAGAAAAATAAATTGTTGTAATCCCACTACTAACATAAATGTAAAAGGATGGATGTATTTTTGTCAATCAATCACGCTAGACAGACTGGAAAGGCTTCGATGAAAACAGGTAAAGAGATAGATTATAGTCTGGGAAAGCGCACAAGCAAGTTTTTGTCCCACTAATCTGTACGGCCTTCAAACAGTTTTTTATTAGACCCTCATTTCTCATATCAAAGTTTTACACACTAATATCATCATCATCAGAAGCGGTGATAGCCTAGTGGTTAGGGCGTCAGCCTCCTAATTAGAGGTCGGCGGTTCGAATTCGCACCTCTAACTTTTCGGAGCTATGTGCGTTTTTAAGCAATTAAAATATCACTTGCTTCAACGGTGAAGGAAAACATCGTGAGGAACCTGCACGCCTGAGAGTTCTCCATAATGTTCTCAAAGGCGTGTGAAGTCTGCCAATCCGCACATGGCCAGAGTGGTGGACTATGGCCAAATCCTTCTCATATTCAGAGAAGACCCGTGCTCTGTAGTGAGCCGGTAATGGGTTGTTCATGATGATGATACCTCCAAAATTAATCCGAAACAAAAAAAAATTATTGTTTCTGAGCATCATAAAAACATAAAGTGTTCGCAGATCCTGGCAATTATTTTTTTCGATTTTCGAATACAGATTCATTAATTTGATTCAATTGCGTCACTTTGGCTTTATGATGCTGACCATAAAACATATCAAGTTTCAAATGAGCCAAACTGGATCTGGCAATATTGCGACTCTTATAGGTCCGGGTATTACCCGTAGTTGGGTATTCGTAATACCTTGTCTGGAACTGTTTTGTATCTATATTGTTTTCACACGTTAATGTATCTATATTCTCTGTCTGATTAGGAGGCTGACGCCCTAACCACTAGGCTATCACCGCTTCCGCTTGGAGGTATCAGTGAATCTCTAATACTAAATATATCACGAACGGTATATGTTTCGGAAAATAACATTAGGAACTATTCGATTGTTACCCTCTTCTCTGAGACTGAGCGGATTTTAATTCAAAGGTAGAACTGTGTATCTTTCAAACAAAGTATTTTTTGGCAAGTTAATCGCACATCTAAAAATATTGTGGTCAAGCGCGAGCTATCGACAAAAATACACTACTAAATACAGTACTATATGAAGTAATAATTAAAACGGAATTTCAACTAAAATCTTAATATAATCATCTGCTTATACAAAATTATATTCTACTAGCTGTTTCCCACGGTTCTGGGTTGGATAAGGGTCGTAACGTAATGCAATTTCATAGCAATGCCGCGCGGTGCACGGTTACCTACACGTTAATACCTCTTCCGTACATATTTTAATTTTGCATTATCGCCTACATAATACACAATTGTATTTACCTTTATAACATAGTTTTTGCAGTAATTTTGATTTAAAAACTACTTAAGTAATACACCTACGGTTAAAGATACTTTAGTTTCATATTCGCCAGTTTTTTATGTCTTAAGAAGTATGTATCATAAATTCAATATGGCCGTGGAATTTCGCGCTCATATAATTTTTTTACATAGCAGGTAACCTACCCACATTGTAAAAAAATATGCTTAAAAATATATAGGTACCTACATTTTTTTAACCCATTAGGAATATATTAATTTGTCTAGTTATATTTTTTTTTTTTTTACTTATATATAAAAGGTGTCAAAAAGTCATCAGTGATAAAAAAAATGTGATTATTATCAAAATCTATTAAGATTAACCACAGAAATCCCATATTCTTAGGCATTAAAAAACCATTGTAGTACGAAACGTTGTCTTGGAAAGTAAGATATCATAGCTATTTGATTATTCAAGACAAAATCCTATATAATTTACCAATCCAAACATACAGCGTTTAAAATCTGTACTGGCTGGGATACACTGACTTGTTTATCAAAACTAGCTCCTTCAACATATAGTTTTAATTAGTAATAAATACCTAATTGTACTGGGCAATCAGTATAGAATTGTTTACAGACAATAAGAACAACTATCATAACATAAACTATATAAAATAATAATGCTAAAATGTGCAAGTTTATGATTACTTACACGAATGCGTAGCTAAAGTACACATATGTGAAGAACGTGACATAAAAAGTTTATACTTAGGATCCGGTTCGTCTTCAATTGGGCTAAGGCCTTGACAAATGCTGTGCCAAACGCCGACACCATCCATCTAATAGCGATGGTACATGTCTAATAATATTTTACGTTAATTTAACATTCTGTCAATTATCTTGTCTTAGCATGTTGATTTATCGCGCTATGCTAACTGCTAAACTCAATTTAGCACACGTTATTTTCGCAATTACATAAATTGCAATTTATTTTAGCATGCTTACTTACAGCTGTATGTAGGCGACGGCGTGGTAATAAAGAAGTGATGAATAATTAATAGAATTTGCAGATTACAGTTATACTGCGTGTACGGTTTAATGCATGAAATGCTAAAGTAGCTATCGCCTGCTAATATATTCCAACACTACCATCTTCTATTTATCTTGCGCTCTTTACGTTCAAGAGTTGAAGATGCGTGCCAAATTATAAATTTTTTGCTGTATTTTATTGAGTTTTTTTTCAAAATACGAGCCACGGCAAATGCTCTTAAAGTCATGATATAATTAAAATAAAAAAATACTTAAATTAAACTTTTTTGTTAAATAATTTAGAATAATGGCTCGACTTAATGTTTGAGTTCATAAATTAGATAACGCAACAAGAAGAAATATTTCTTATAACGTTAAGTTCATAAACCAAGGGAAAGACTAAAAAAATACTGTTGTAACTTTTGTAAAAAGGGAATGAATGCTATGGAGGATTCTTAGGCTACGTTACACTATGGGAGACGGTAAAACAGAGAGGACGAAGTCGTGGGTTACCGTTAACGTGATAAGTATTTTTTTTTTTTTCGGACTGTCTATTAGCTGTACAAACCCTATTGGTTGCCACAGCGTAACTGGGCTGTTTGGCGAGCTTTGGAAAGAAGCTCTGCCAGAAGAAATTTTGAGCCCTAGGGCTTGAAGAAACTATGGGAACGACTGCCTAAGGGCGCCTCCTTTAAGGCCGAACCTCGGCTTAGGCGACGTTTGGGATAACGGGGGGGTCGGACGGTGAGTGGTCCGTACGTCTCCGAGGCCGTGGATGGAGCCCACGTCCGGATGACGTAAGATAGCGGGGACCTCGTCTTCGCCGGCGAAGACGGTGTGTAACGTATGATTGTGTGGTAGGTGGTACGAGTGTGTTGTCAGTAGTCATCTGATCGTCAGGGTCATGAAGGATATGTTTAGGTCTCCTCTTTCGGAGAGGAGCGCTTAGGTCGGGGGAGTAAAAAGAAGCCGCAACTACGAGAGGGTTGGGGTGTCGGATTGATTTCTCGTGATAAGTATTATGAGACAAAACTAATACGACGAATATTCAAAATTACTGGTAGATATTTATTTGCCGTAACTTGAGAATACATATTATAACAAAGTCCTTGGCCGAGACTTTGAATTTTAATCATATGAATTTGGCTATCTAAACACGTGTAATTAGTTCTAACATACAACATTAACATAGCGCGCATAATGTTAAAACCAAAAACCTTATATTTGCACCAACAAACGTGCTTACCACATCTGTTTGCAAAACTAGTTCTTACTATATATAATATATTCTTACTTCACACAGTTATTATGATGTTAATTTATCACGACAATATTTAACGACGATAACGATAACAGATAACATATAAACTTTTACCAGAAACTTTTTAAATTGTTGACTTTATCGTCATGAGGAAGGTCGAAATGCTGTTGGACAGTTCAACTTTTAAAAGTCCTATTGTGGATTTTAAATGACATTGTTTTCTGTATATTCAAATTCAAATTCAAATAATCTTTATTCAAATAGTCCTTTAAAAGGCATTTTTGACGCGTCAATAATTTACATAGTAGTGATTTGGTGATGATAACTACATTCGTAAACTTAAAACTAAAGCTATGAGGGTTCCAAACACGCCCTGGTCTAAAAAAAACCCCACAACAAACTTAGCCGGGCTTTATATATACTGCTATTTATTTAAGCCAAGCTCTGAACTTTGAATTAAGTACCTATGTTATATACTACCTATGATATATTCTAGGACTATATCTATTCGCTCACTTTTTAAGTACTAAACATATTTTTACTGTTTATTTTTTAATCTAGAATTTGTCAACGTTGTCCTGTTTAAGTCTTAATATTTAATACGACTTATATTTGTAACATGAACATTTTCTCACATGTTAGAAACACTTTTTTTTTTCAGTGCGGGCAACAGCTTCATTTTTTTTTTTCATTTTAAGTTAAGTGCACTGTGCATTGCGAATGCGTATTGTTGCGAGCGATTGTGTTTTGCTGTGCGTTGCGTTGCGAAGCGATGCATTAAGCGCTGCACTCACAGTATGCTCTCCTTTGTAGCCGCGACGGCTGGCCCGCCCCTCCCCCGCCCCCCGCAGACGCACCGCGGGGTTTCGACCAACGACAGGGAACCCGACAAACACGTAGTACGTACAACTTTTGTAATATCGAGATTTGTTTATATCGGCGTCATTAATCAGAAAGCTTGGAGATGAATAACCCAGGGTTCTATCCCTTGTAGCCGTAGATGTCACTTCATGTCTTTTATCCCTTACATGACAAAAAAACACTTGACTGCAATCCCATCTGGTGGTAAGCTATCCCGTTACTGGGCCAACACGTTAGGGCTATGTCGGTTTCTATGCGGATGGTTTAAACTGCGGCACGTCGTTGTCGGTAGTGTAGTAACTAGCTTCCTGCCAGACCAGACCAGAATCGAACCCAAAACGTCCCACTTAAAACGCCATAGCGTAAACTACTGCGCCAGGGAGATTATCATCTTATGCGAGACTCAGACTGATGCTTAGGTTGACATTGATGAAATTTGAATGCCATTGGACTGAGGTTAGACCGTACGCCTCGAGGTTGAGAATGTGATCCATGTCCGGGTGTCGTCAGAAATCGAAGACGTTCTATAGTGTGTCGATAGATATGATCACTAAGCTCGCCAACCACTAACTCACTAACTTGCAGTGTATTAAAAAAATCAACCACACACACAAACACAAACACACACACATTATTGTTAAAATGTAACCAGTATCGAATACAATGATCTTCGTTATCGTTTCACCCATTAAACGCTATGAATTAGTCTAATCAACACGTCTAATGGAGATAATTAAAAAAAAATAGAAGTTAGGAATTGGCATTATTTAAATGTCATATATGTATATACAATCATCATCATCATCATGATCACCCCATTGCTGGCTCACTACTGAACACGGGTCTCATCCCAATATGGAAGGATTTGGCCATAGTCCACCACGCTGGCCATGTGCGGATGGGCAGACTTCACACGCCTTTGAGAATATTATGAACTCTCAGGCTTGCAGGTTTCCTCACGATGTTTTCCTTCACCGTTTAAGCAAGTGATATTTTTATTACTTAAAAACGCACATAACTTCGAAAAGTTATAGGTGCGTGCCCGGGCTCGAACCCCCGACCTCTGATTAGGAGGCTGACGTCCTAACCACTAGGCTATCACAGCTTTCGTATATATATATATATATAATATAATAAATAAAATAAGTACAGACGTGATTGTGTTTGAGATCGCAATAAATATAATATTTATGGCACATTCATACGCAAGGTTTCAGGCACAATATTTACGTGTATCAGATACAATCGCTTTGCTTCTGAAACGTGCAAGATCATATCGGAAGCATTTACCTGTTTCGCGAATTGTAATTTGCGAGGAAAAGATGAGATCAAACTTGTCAATGTCCTAGGGCTATGGCAAAACTCCAGATAAATAACTGATGAAACCTTTGTTATATTATCACTAAGGCCGATATATCCACTCTGCTTCCATCAGATTTAAAACTATTTATAGTAAGACTTGCCACTTTGAGGCCGATATCTGTTGTTTTGTGAAATAATAAACATTACACATAGAATGTATATAAAAACACTGGCAAAAACTTGATTTGTATTTCCTTACTTTTTACAGCTGTATCGGAATTTCGTATTTCTTTTTTATCTTTCAGAAAAGAAATTCATACAATTATAACTTAAAATAAGACTTAGATTAACCTAAAACTAAAAATCTTAATCTTAAAATTTAACATCATAACTAAAATATATTATTAAAAGGAGTCCCTTTAGGCAAGGTTCCGAAGATACTGGCAGCGTTCCCCCTTTGAATGGCTAGACTAATTCTTTGTCCGAGGTAGCTGGCAGCTCTTCGATCCCCTGTGATGTCGACTAACCTTTTTGCTATTTCCAACATTGAATGTATATTGCATATCAATGAAAATATAGTTTTTATTTCATTATATAGCGAAATTTGTGATATTTCTAGAGACCCTAGGGATTGAAATATATCATGGGTTTTAACATATATTTGCTATTATACAACACATTTTCATTAATACTTAAGTCTATTAACAGTACGTTTGTTTTAGAAACACGTGATATTTCCGAAGCATTTGTATACTAGTGCATACGTGGCCTTACTCAAGTTGATAGATGTTACAAATTGTTAACGTCCGAACAAATATTTGCACCAACAAACGTACTTACCATATCTGTTTGTCAAACTAGTTTACTTCACACAGTTATTATGATGCTAATTTATCACGACAATATTTAACGATAACAGATAACATATAACGAGATCTTTATCACCTTTTGCCTTAACACATTATCAATTCACATATAGACGATATAGTTAAGATTTATTTACGTTTTAGATCAAGAGATTGTCTAGTGCGAATAGATAACGTTCACTGAGTGTGTTCCGTACCTTTTAAACATGAGCATAAAGCAGATCAAATAAAAGTAATTAGTTAATTAGGTACAGGATATTTATCTGTGTATCACTAAACCAACAGGTTTGAACCCCGATCGAACCAATGAAATTCTTTTAAGAAAGCTTCAGTGAATTAGAAAATTGTTGCTGTCGATTGCCGTGCCTTTGAGAGCACGTTAGTAAGTTAATATGCTTTGATCATTAATGTACTCCAAATTCGGTTCCATGCAATATCTATCCGAAAGAATATCCAGCTTTTGATGTTTACTGTTGACCCGGTAAAAAATATTGAAGCTGTTTGTTGCCTGCGACTTGGCCCGTGTAGATTGTGTTTTAAAATATCTGTCAACTAAGCAAAATTTGAAATTTAAGATTATCCCATTTCTGAGGCCTGTTTCCGTTAACGTTTTCGCTTCCTATCCCATAAATATCACATAAGTCTAAGTTTGACGGAGTTTGATATGAATCCCTTGGGAACTATGGAATTTCTTGGGATAAAAGTATCCTAAGTCAATCCAGCTATCGCAATGTTGCATACTATTGCAACATACTCGTAGATGCAATATATTTTTAATATCCCGTAGGAAGGGCCCACGACTTTTTTCCGGTATCAAAACTTCTATGTCCGTCTCCAAGATATAGTGATTAAGCCAATCATAGATAACAGACAGTATTAGGTTAATTTTGGTCGTATTTTGGAATTGTGATAGTGAGTAAAGCCGAATTATTTTTAAACATCGATCAGGAATATATTTTAATTCTGAGCCAGAATAATTATCATTCGCGTGATGTGATGATACAGGCGCTACGGAAATTACAAACTGTAATTAAAAAAAAAAACAATGGCATCGTCACCGCTCGTACAATTACCAACTATGATGGTTACACTGATGGCAAAAAGTTTGCTCACTTCTACGATATCATACAATAGGCCATTCGACCGCGCTGCTATTGGGTAATCGAAGATGATGACAATCAAGATTCCAGTCGAAACAGCTTCTAATTTTTTATCATTATCATTATGATGATCCAGGCCAGTGGACGTTCACAGCTGGGCATGTCATCATCATCATGATCAACCCTTTACCGGCTCACTACAGAGCACGGGTCTCCTCTCAATATGAGAAGAGTTTGGCCATAGTCCACCACGCTGGCCATGTGCGGATTGGAAGACTTCACACACCTTTGAGAACATTATGGAGAACTCTCAGGCGTGCAGGTTTCCTCACGATGTTTTCCTTCACCGTTGAAGCAAATGATATTTTAATCTTTAAAAACGCACATAACTCCGAAAAGTTAGAGGTGCGTGCCCGGTGTCGAACCGCTGACCTCTGATTAGGAGGCTGACGCCTTAACCATTAGGCTACCACCGCTATTGCTGGGCATGTGTCTATTCTAAAAGTTAGTTCCATGTCGGGTTTATACCGAGAGTTTGCCATCGCAACAAAAGGGGTTTATCAACACTGCGTTTACTGTTACGAGGTCGCAATTCCAGTTAGCCCCAAGGTTCATAGGTCGTCCGAGCCCATCCCCACCTCAGTTTCACAAGCTTTGTCGATGCCTATCAATTTATCGCGTCGCGGGGCCGCCTTAGCGTATGCACGTCGATTTATCTTTTAATTTTCAAATTTCTCGCCCCACCCTTATAAACTCTCAATAAACCACTTCGAATATTTATAAAGGAGCTTGAATGAATGCAAGCGTTTTACAGACAATTAATTCGCGATCTTACTACTCTGTAATAATAAGTAATAACATTAATAATATATGCGACGAAATTACAAAAGTCAACAAATGTGTTTTTGTATTATGACGTCTAGATTCTTATCATAATAAATAGAAAGCACGCGTTTTATTGTGGACAGCTTTCACCAATGTAAAATTAGGATGTATGTAAAATTAATGAAGAGCTAGGTCCAGCTAATATAGGCTGATATTTACTTTTCACTATCAAAAAATGATCTTGAAAATCCAAAGCTTTGACCAAAAGAATTTCCCATGTATGTTTAACATTCTGCTAAAAATAATACATGTGTCATAGGTTTACAATGGGTTTGATGCGAAGAGGAACTCCTGCGAAACAGAGCCTTATTTAATTTCGATTATAAGGGAGTTGTAATCTTGCGCCTTTAAACGTTTCTGTTCAAATTTATCGTTGTTATTTCATCGTCGACGATTGACGTCAAACTGGTTTGTAGTAAAAATATGCCAAAAATTAAAACAGCATGTGTTCATGACACTTTTTCTTTAGCTTGCTAAATATACAAGTAATTTTTTTGGTCGATAAAACATCATTTTTTTTACTTTTTTCTCCGTTTTATGGTTTTACACAGATTAGCCAATGTCAAGTTTATTATTTTATTAGTTCTCTCTTTTTATGGCTTTGTAGAGATTAGCCAATGTCAAGTTTATAGCAATGTAGAAGTTAGGGAGAAATTGCGGGAAACTTGGCATTCTGCGGACGGGGCTCCCTCAAATCTTTTCCAAATCAATACCTATTAACCATTCAGAAAACTAGCCACTACACAAACGACACCAAAACTGTCCACGACACAACCAACACCAGTCCTTTTCAAAATTACCCAACAAACATTGATTCAAGAAAAGCGTGAAAAAACCGTATACGACGTCTCCCGCCTTTCGCCTTTTGTTACTTCGTACAAAGGACGTAATCATAGATAGAAAGGACATCTATAATCTCTGTCGATCTTCGTTTTATGGCTAAAAGATTTGACAGTGACAGTTCGACGGTCAATTATGTAGTACACTACAGTAACGACTATTTTAAGGGGACTATATATGCTCTATTTTTCTTTTCATAATAATTTCGTTACTTTTTATTAAGTGAGCCAACGATAAAAAGTAACGAAAACTGCGTGTACTACACTCGCGTTCGGAGCAAGGCTGTGCGTTTAGAGGATGGCGTAGCATCGTTTCCGTGATCGTATTCTGTTTATTTTTATGTGCGCAAAAAACAGTCTATCTTTTGTCTAAGGGCCACTGCGTCCTACAATAACATTTCGCTTGACTGCCCTATAGTTTCTTGCTCTAAAACTTTATGGCAATACTTGTATACTTACCGCTATATTACGATACTTGTATGTGGTTATGATATCAATTAATTATTCAAATAAGAATGCCAATAACATTTGTTAATGTATTTACAAATAACAACTTTCCGATTTCTCTAAGGCGACAAGCTTACTTCTCTAGTTATATCCATAATTATTAATAACATTCTGACTTTGTTTTGTATCCAAACGTCTGCACCTTTTCATTCTCATATTATTTAAAAGAAAGCATAGCCCAGACATGAGTTTTTTAAATTTTGTATTTCTTTAGAGCTAACCTCTTCAAAGTTTTTTTTTTTTCGGACTGTCTATTAGCTGTACAAACCCTATTGGTTGCCACAGCGTAACCGGGCTGTTTGGCGAGCTTGGGAAGGAAGCTCTGCCAGAAGAAATTTTGAGCCCTTGGGCTCGAAGAAACTAAGGGAACGACTGCCTAAGGGCCTTTGAGGCCGAACCTCGGCTTAGGCGACGTTTGGGATAACGGGAGGGTCGGACGGTCTTTTCACAGTTCAACCTTGATATCCTATCGTCCATCGGCCTTATGAGCTAATGCCCTGCCTATTGGCCCTTCTACATATCAAATTGAATTACGATAGTACATCAAATTTTGTGAAAAAAATTTAAAATAGCAGTAGAATATGTTGGAAGAAATTAAATAGATATCTAATGACAGGTTAACCATATCAATATACCATAACATGACCATAATATTATGTGTATGATACACATGCTATTATGGTCATGTAAATCATTTAAACCGTATGAAAAGTGAAAATACCGGCCGATTATTGATCGATCGACGCGGATGCAATACCAATATAACGAACTGTCAAGAAAAGTACAACGACTCCGTTCCCTTACACATCCGACAAGACAGTCTAACCAGGCGAAAGTACAATGCGAGTCGCATGAAAAATAGAATAACATTTGCACTTTGTCCTTTTTTAATAAAGAATCTAGTTAATGTTGAAAACATAGAAATAGATGTCCAATCATAGATTTTAAGAATGCAATGCAAATTTTTAGGTACGGTGGTAGTAGCAACGTTGCTTAGCTGGTGAAGTACTGCGATAGCCGGAGAGATACGGGTTCAAATCCTGCCGGTTCTGTAATGCAATACGTGGCTTAAAGTTTCTAAATATAAGACCGAAATCTAAAGCAGTGATAGCCTAGTCGCTAGGACGTCCGCCTCCTAATCAGAGGTCGGTAGTTCGAGACCAGACACGCACCTCTATTTTTTCGAAGTTATGTGCGTTTTTAAGCGATTAAAATATCACTTGCTTCAACGGTAAAAAAACAGAGGTCGGGAGTTCGAGACCAGACACGCACCTCTATTTTGTCGGAGTGTTATGTGCGTTTTTAAGCGATTAAAATATCACTTGCTTCAACGGTAAAGATAAACATCGTGAGGAATCATGCATGCCCGAGAGTTCTCAATAGTGTTCGCAAAGGCGTATGAAGTCTGCCAATCCCAACCCCTTCTCATTGAGAAGAGACCCGTGCTCTGTAGTGAGCCAGCAATGGGTTGATCATGATGATGAAGGATTGCTAATCTTTTCTAATTTATAAAAACTATTGGGTTCATTAGCTTCACCACATGATCCTCGAAATGACGTTGAAGCATGTCATAACAAGATGCAAAAACGCATACATACAGGTAAGCTCCAGCTACAAATTTAGTCATATTGCATCAGATCATTAGTTAGAGCCATATTTATCTGCGTTTACGCCACGCATGGCTGGGGTCGTCACAATGAATATTCATTGACGTGCGTCACAGTGACGCGGAGACAGCGCGTCACAGCTTGGTCCTAATTAGAAACAGATGAATAAACTTTAGCAGTCGCATTTTTGCATTACTTTAATTCCAGTATATTTATCGAAAAGGTTGCATTTTTAATGTAAATTACTAGTTGACCCGGCTGACTTTGTACCGCCTTAGAATGTTGTTCTGAATGTTTTAATTTAACCTTATTAGCTGTATTATTTCTTTATGATTTTAATAGAGACTTTTTTGCTTCACAAAAATGTATCGTAAAACGAATTTCATTCATATTTTTTATGAATTTTCCATTTCCTTAATTAGTTATTCTATTTCGAAATTTAATCAAAATCAGCTTTGATGCTTTATAAAGCTTACGTAATAAGGGGTTTTTAATTATAAAGCTTTATAGCGGTCTTATTTCAATATTATTGCTATTGAACTTTTGGCTCAGAACATATACTAACACTGTTCATACCACTAAACTCATTTTGATAAACAAAGATGTTGGAATCCTGTTCTGTTCTGACTGTGAAAGTGTAGATATACTCGTACATATGAGTTTATATTTACTTTTTAGTTTGAACGTCTAAGTGAAACACTGCACAAAACAATTATTATTCTAATCTAATAGTAGATATATTACTTATTCAAGATAGTACTAACGTATGTCTGCGCTTCCTCTAACCACTATTCAAAGAAGCATTTGTCTATTAATTTAAGTGTCCAATTCAATTCAAACTGCGTTCCGTTTAAAAAGGAAAATTCTGTCAACATCGTCGATCACGACTTGATAAAAATTCAAGCCCATGCATTTTCAAGTATTGCCCGGCCATTAATATATTTGCATTACAGATATAGTATGCAATTAATTGCGCGTCGTTGTCGCATTGTTATTGCATCCGAAATCAGAGGCGATCAACGAAATCTATGCGTCCTTTATTCTGGACGTCGACTTTCGACTGCATTTTGTAGTTGTTGATAATTTTACAACGCTATCACGATAAACGGGTAAGCAATTAGACGCATTGGAATGGAGGAAATGAAATTTTAGATTGTTTCATTTGCAAACCCATTCAGACAAGCCAACTTTAAACTGTCAAAAGCAGATACTGATAGCATCTGAGTTATAATAACAAGTGTATTGCGCAATAACCCGTCTGCACGAAACACGTAGATTAGGTTGTGTACCAATAAATAACAATGGCTGGGAACTATTTACAGCTGATAAATAACTGCATAATTTGAAGTTTTAAGTACAATAAATTAAAACATCGTTTTATTTAATGAAACGCATGTTTCTAAGTCTTATCTTCAACTTAAACGCCAATTATGAGTCGCTACCAGTTGTTTCATAACTTGAGAGCTATTTGTTTTAAACGATTAGAAATTAATTCCAAAAATCTCGGACTTTATTTGTGTAATTAAGAAAATTTGTGCTTTTAGACATCTTATAAATCTTGAGGGTACTATTTGTGTCGACTATATTCCTTTCTTTGTGTCACAGGAGGGGTGCAAATGTTTGAATTCATAGCTTATTGATAATATTTTTTTAATGATATTTTTATCATATTACTAGCTGTTGCCCGCGACTTCGTCAGCGTAGAATTGCTGATTTTGCTTGAGATTAAGGTTACCCGTGCGGCCAATGCCCTGCTTGAGAAAGTAAGCTACAGGCAAATGTCAAATTGCCGATTTTCGTATCTCTGAATTAAAAAACATAGGACTTTCATACAAACTTCAAACCCCTATTTTACCCCCTTCGGGGTAGATTTGGATGAAAAAAATTTTTAATCATATATATTGCCCTAAAAGAAACCTATTTTCAAAATTTCAAGCTTGTAGACTTCATAATAAAAAAATAAGCAAAAACTGTCATCCCCTTTTTTACCACCCTTAACAGGTAAAATTAAAAAAAATTATGTACATGTTTTTTATTTATTATTATTAATCTTAATGAAAATTTTTGTGTCTCTAAGTCTAAAAACAAAGAAATTTCATACAAACTTCCAATCCCCCTTTTACCCTCTTAGGGGTGGAATTTCCAAATATCCTTTCTTAGCTGACATCTCTTAACTATCAACTACCTACTTGCTAAATTATAGCTTTATACGTACAATAGTTTTTGAGATTTCGTGTTTAATCAGTATGTCAGTAAGTCAGTATGTAAGTAAGTGACCTTTCGCTTTTATATATATAGATTAGTGAGAAGTTTGTTTAAATATACTAAATAAATATACAAAATAAACGGCAATGATCGATCTTCCTAAATTACGGGTAAAGGATTATTTAAATAATAAAGATACCCATGCTGGTATGAAATATTGCTCTAAGAAGATTTCTCTTAAATAATTTTAAGTGACAGTGTTAAAAATAATACTTACTTATGTTTCTCATGGGCTTCTTCTTAGGGCGCATGACGTCAAAGCTTTAGTTTTCAATACAATGTTAGTTATTGATGTGTCAAAAATACCTAGTTATGTGTACCGATTCCGATGTTCCAAGCCAGCCTTGCGTAATATTCGTAAAGTAAGTGTTGCAATCGTTTCCACCTAAAAAGACCACCGGCGAGACCACCGGCGATGGTAAGCAGCATGGGAAACGGTCACAAAGACAATGGTAGTCCCTAACTCGACTCGATAGGTTTAAGACGTTTAGTATTTATAATTAAAGTTAAAATTAAAGTAATTAAATTTTAAATATAATTTCAATTTCTTTTCCTTTTTAAAAAAGGATAATTACGCTCTCAAAATTTCACTGGCGCAGCCGGTAGTATTTCGCGTTATAGGCTGTCCTAGGGTTCCCAAAATAGATCCCAGGTGCGGCTCGCGAAATTCACGAACCAAATAAATAAGTGATCGAGTAGCGGTGTTCCTGGAAGAAGAAGACTACCTTGGGCGGGAGAATGCAGGCGCACAGAGGGTGAGTAGAACTTTTCACTATCCTGTGTGTCCCATCCTATACCTGTTGGTAGCTATTATTTTTCCGGATAGAAAAAGGGGAGATTGAAATTAATAACTTCAGATAGTTCGGTCCAAAATCACTGATAATCTGATTTTTTATTAATAAGTCCTGTAATGCACTAAATCGGCATTATTTAGGTATTAGAGTTAAGAGGCAAAGTTCAAATTTTTATTGCGAATATTTTCTATTAATTATTCCTGTAATGCACTAAATCGGCATTATTTAGGTATTAGCGTTAAGAGACAAAGTTGAAATTTTTATTGCGAATATAATAAAAGAAAAAGAAAATAACTTTCCTACGTAAAGTTTTAGTTATATTATAATTATATTATATAAGTGTTAATACGCACACTTAGCGTATTGTGTTAGTCCTTTTGTGTTATTAAATCCAATGGAAATGGAAAAAATAACGATAGTTCCACGCGAGATTGCAGAATTAATTCCGAAATTCGATGGAGAAGCTAATTTATTAAACATTTATATAAGGAAATGCGAATATGTAATTCACAACTTTAGGCAGTCTGATAGTTCAGCCCAGGAGTTGTATCTATTTCACGTTATAACGAGTAGGTTAACAGGGAAAGCCGCTTTCCTGATAAGTGAACGAGAGGACATTTGTTCATGGCAGGAATTAAAGGACACGCTAATTCAGCATTTCGGCGACCCTCGCTCGGAAGAATGCGTCGCAATTGAAATGGAATCGCTTAAAATTAAAACTGGCGAATCATATACCGATTTTTGTAAACGCATTCAACACATACGTAGTATTTTAATTTCAAAGGTTAATAGACTAGACGATATGTTGCTGAAAGAATCTAAAATTATAATCTACAACAACTTATCACTCAATGTATTCCTATATAACTTACCTGAACATTTAATCCGTATAGTAAGGTTAAAAAATCCTAGAACATTAGAAGCAGCTTTAGAGTACGTAACCGAGGAAGTTAATTTCCAATTTCAGTACGACACTAAAAATAATATAAAAAGATCTCATCAAAATCAGTTGAATCCAAGTTTCCTTAATAATAAGCTTACCACCCCACAAACAGCTTTTAGAACCGCAGTAAACCCGTTCCAAAACAGATTTACTATGCCAGGTCAAATTAACCAAGGTTTTAGACCCTCAAATAATTTTCAAAATCAACTGAGGTCCAATAATAATTTTAAATTCGGAGCCTCTGCGCAACCTAACAATTTTAGATTCGGTATTCCGAACCAACAGCAGAATTTTAAATTCGGCATACCTCAACAAAATCAAGTCAGAAACTTGCAACATAGTAATAATTATCAGAATTTTAATAGACAAGCGAATCAGAGTGGTCACCCTACAAATCAAAATCAATTTAAGTTTGGCATACCAAGACCGCTAAACAATATGCCGACCGACGTGTCTATGCGCACCGCCCCACAGGTAAGACAGAATATGACGGAAATTCCGGAAAATGTTTTTTACAATAACGATCTTGAAGTAGACGAAAATTATCACTACGATAAATATTGCGAGACCTATCCAAATTTTAATTATGATGAGCCAAGTCAAATGCCACCGGAACCTTATTTCGTGGAAAACTCAGGCATCGAACCCGAGACCTTTTGTGAAAATCCAGATTTAAATCACGACGAAAATTTTTGCGTAACAGCCTCGAAGGTACCAAATCCGAAATAATACATCTTAACTGCGATAGTATATTAAAATTGCCACACATAGAACTCCCTGAAATTCAGGCTAAATTCATGATCGATACCGGTAGTACGCGATCTTTTATAAGTCCTAAAAAGGCAGATCAATATTTTTCTAGATTTAAATATGCAGAACCTTTCGAAGTCATAAGTACTCATGCCCGCAGTAGGCATAGCGAGGTGCTACTCATACCTCTTTTGAAAACCTTTAAAAGCAATTCAATCCATAAATTTTACATATACGACGTAGACAGTCGCTACGACGGTCTTATAGGGTCAGACTTACTGAAACAACTTGATGCTACAGTGGACATGAAAAATCAAATTTTACACACGCGCGACACTGACATACCAATTGTATATAAATCTCCATATGAGTTAACTTTGCAACCACGAACTGAAACTCGTGTAAAGGTACCAACTACCTTAGAAAACGGTGAAGCTATACTAAATTTCGTAGACTTCGGACAGGGAGCACGCATGCCTAGCGCTTTAGTGAACTGCGTAAACTCATTCGCGACAACGGTAATTCAAAATGCTTCTGAAAATACTATTACAATAAAATTTAACGAACCCTTTAGTGTCACTAAATCTGAAAATAATACATGTAGAGTGAATTCAATCCGTGAAAACTATGAAATCGATGGTAGAAAATTCCGTATATATACAGATCATAGACCACTGGCTTGGTTAAACTCTATTAAAGAACCTAATAGTAAACTTACACGATGGAAATTACGACTTTCAGAGTTCGACTACGATATAGTATATAAGGCAGGATCACAAAATACTAACGCAGATGCACTCTCAAGAATAAAATTAAATGCTTTAGAAGATGATAGTTCCCTCCAAGTAAATATCGACCCCATATCTCTCAGTAGTAACGACGAAAGAGACGAAAATGACAGTATTATATGTATTCCTGACTCTGACAGTTCAAATATGACTTTTCCTATTCGTACTCCATCTGAAAGCACGATAAGTTGTAGCTCTAGAACCGACACTGCTCTATCTGCTCTAGACATGGACGGAGAAGTCATCCCCATACTTAACGAAGCTATTGACACTAAACCATACCAATTCCTTATATTTACCTGGAATAGAAATCATACTACAGTTCAGGATTTCTCTCGAGATAAGCAAAAAGTTTTTGAGGCACATATGCCTGAAGGTAATCTGGAATTAATTAAGAATTTCATGAAACAATATATAAACCCAAAAATTAGACACTTTATCTATTTCGAAAGCGATACTCATCGTAAAGATTTCCAAAGATGCGTTTTAGAGTTATTTAAAAAAGACTCAGTAAAAATTTACGAATGCACTAAAAGAGTAATTTACGTCTCAGATGAAAATCGAACATATAACCCAGGCATCTTACCTGTAAAAGAAGGCCAAGCATTCATGATAATGGGTCTTATGTTAAGGTGTTAGATTTAAGTCCATTAAAGGAAGATTTAGATTATAATGTTAGAATGTACGAGCACCTAAATATAAATTTATTAAGATTCTTTAGTAATAATACGCACTATTAATTAATATTAAGACCCAAACGGATCATTTCCTTAATATAACTTTAGATAAATGTAGGCAGCTTATTCCGATTAGTAGAGTTAAACGCGGTATATTAAATCCTTTAGGTTCACTCATAAAAATTATTACGGGAAATTTAGACAATAGTGACGCTTTAAGGTATGACGAATTAATCACGAATTTAAAGACGCGACAGGAAAGAATAACAAGAAAAATGACCATAGTTTCGGAAATGGTGCAATCTTTCGTTAATATCACTGGTTTCTCGAAAAACAATTTAATTCAGCTAGATAAAGACATTTCTGATATTAAGACATGGATTAATAGCACAGAACGAGTAATAAGCAATACAATATTAATAAGCACTTTTCAATTATTCCTGCATAACTTTCAAATGATTTATGTTAAAATAGATGAAATAGAAACGGCTATAGCTTTTAGTAAGTTAAAAACTTTACACCAATCCGTAATTGATACCGACGAATTGTATAGTTTGCTAACCGATATCGAGAAGACTGATAAACTCGTATATCCTGTCAATTTAGATAATTTTTAGCTAATAGAGAAATCTATTGAACTTAAAGCTTATTCTAAGAAAAATCAGATAATCTTTATTCTAGACATCCCCCTAGTTAAGAACGATCTATATAGCTACTTTCGTATGATATCTCTTCCCGTTACAAATACGTTTAACCAAACATCCCTTATAATTCCTAGAACTCCTTACCTATTAGTGAAAGGTTCGAAAACCATACCGCTCGCCCAACCCTGCAAGGGAATGGATAAATTCATGTTTTTATGCTACGAAATGGAAGTTGAACCCATAATGAAAGATAGCTGCTTAGAGGCGCTTATGTTACTATCACAAAACACTAGCGCTTGTAACCCAGTCCTGGTAGAGACATCTGGAATGAAAGTAGAACCAATCCAACCTAACCAATGGATTATATACAGCAAATTTGAAACACTCCTCCTAAAAGTATGTAATACAGAAGAAACTCGTGAATACATAAAAGGAACCTACATACTTACCATAGATGATACCTGCAGCTTTAAAGTAAAGGGATTGACACTAAGAAGACACCAAGCAGTTGGTAGACCTATAAACTACTCCAGGATACCAACTATCCACTTGCCCGAGATACCTGACTCGAGCCCGTTACCTAAAAGGAAGCTTCTAAACCTAGATGGCGTTAACCTTCAGCACCTTCAGCAGTTAGCATACAGTTTAAAGGAAAGTGATAGTGAAAATGTGTTCGATCAAAGTGAAAGCTCTATAAGTGTGAAAAGTGTTAGCGTCGGAACCTTAATTTTATATGTTATATTAGCATTAACCATTTGTATCTTTTTCATGTATAAATTCATCCCTTTACAGTTTTTCCGTCAAATTCAGCAGACGGAAAATCATCCCTCTGCTGACTTTGAACTTAAGGAGGGAGGAGTTATGTGTACCGATTCCGATGTTCCAAGCCAGCCTTGCGTAATATTCGTAAAGTAAGTGTTGCAATCGTTTCCACCTAAAAAGACCACCGGCGAGACCACCGGCGATGGTAAGCAGCATGGGAAACGGTCACAAAGACAATGGTAGTCCCTAACTCGACTCGATAGGTTTAAGACGTTTAGTATTTATAATTAAAGTTAAAATTAAAGTAATTAAATTTTAAATATAATTTCAATTTCTTTTCCTTTTTAAAAAAGGATAATTACGCTCTCAAAATTTCACTACCTTTTATAGATTATTTGAATATAATGATTGATTGATAAAATATTCGTAGCTAATAAACAAATCAAAGCATTGTATAACATAATAGTGCGTGGATGAGAATGAATTTTTCACATTAGCCTTTCGAGCTCAGACAGCCTTCGAAGGGGATGGCCTTGTCGACAAATAATTATCGCCGCGAGGAATTCAACTTGGAGACTTTTAAATAAAACGTGACATACATACATAAAATTCATTAGATGCTGCACAAAAGGTAAATAAACACCGCGCACATGTCAACCTTTGTTGAGTTATTCATTTAATGTGCCTTAGGTTATACAAACGTGAATCAAAACTAATTTATCTAAGCATCTTCTTCGAAATAATAACTTCTCACAGTTAGGCACATAACCTGTGTGTGAGATGGATTAGATGTAGTTTTATCGCCGACTAATATCCCAATGAAGCGGTGATAGCCTAGTGGTTAGGGCGTCAGCCTCCTAATCAGAGGTCGGCGGTTCGAATCCGGGCACGAACCTATAACTTTTCGGAGTTATGTGCGTTTTTAAGTAATTAAAATATCACTTGCTACAACGTTGAAGGAAAACATCGTGAGGAAACCTGCACGCCTGAGAGTTCTCCATAATGCTCTCAAAGGCGTGTGAAGTCTGCCAATCCGCACATGGCCAGCGTGGTGGACTATGGCCAAACCGTTCCCATATTGAGAGGAGACCCGTGCTCTGTAATGAGCTGGTAATGGGTTGATCATGAATATCACAATATGTTAGTGATAATGGCGGTAACCATCACTGATCTGGTTCGGAGCCACTACACACCAGTTTCCTAACTCGAGACTGGTATCAAACATTAATTATCTTGCAGGATTAAACTTACGGGCTTAACAAGTAATACTTTCATCATCATCATAATCAACCCATTACTGGCTCACTACAGAGCACGGGTCTTCTCTCAATATGAGAAGGGTTTGGCTATAGTCCACCACGCTGGCCATGTGCGGATTGGCAGACTACACACGCCTTTGAGAACATTATGGAGAACTCTCAGGCGTGCAGGTTTCCTCACGATGTTTTCCTTCACCGTTGAAGCAAGTTTAAAAACGCACATAACTCCGCCGACCTCTGATTAGGAGGCTGACGCCCTAACCACTAGGCTATCACCGCTTGAGTAATAATTTATTAATATTAAATATTTCACTTCTTTTTTCTTGCCCTTATCCCACATTATGTAGGGTCGGCACAACACTTCTTCTTCTTCCACTCACTTCTATCAGCCGTCACCTCACTACCCACACCTTTTACCCGCATATCCTCTTAAAATAAATATTAAATTTTCCTATTAAATATTTCACTATACTATAAAAAAACTTATAAAGAGGAAACTAATAAAGTTGACCTTACTTAACTAACTTTATAACTTTATGGCTTATTCGAATATGCGGATGTCAATCCATGTGGATCTATTTCGACGTGCAATTCCAAAATGGGCGCGAATCTGAAAATTTAAAACTTGAGGGAAAGCAAACAATTATGTTCTAAAGTAACAAAAATATTTTATAATAAAAGTTTTTAAATCATACCATACAATATACAAATAGTACATATGTACACAATTACATATTCATTCACCGTTGCACGGGGTGTCTAAATCAGGATTTACATCGAGATTTTTAAAGAACCTAAGAGCTCACAAACATACATACGAGTTCATATCGGTCAAACACTTCACCTATTCGTTGTTTTGCCGTAGTCGGGTAGTCACACTCGTCAATAGACTTTCATAAGGCGAGGCGTCGCTGGGGCCACTTTCACTGCCCGCGCCCGCGTCGCCGCTCTGTCGTAACAAATTGGTTGTACTGGGCCGCTTTGCGAATCTTCCACAAGCATAGTGGCGCCAAAATTAGGCCAAGTTCACATATAAACGACAAATACATTCTAAATTCTAAAGTTCACAATTTTAGACCATATACCGGTATATACCGGTATATATCGGTATATACTTAAATGACTATTATTACATACTTATTAGTGCATTAACAGATAATGCAGACTTTAAAATGCATGATCAGACCCAATTATAAAACGCCAGACCTCTTTTATTTATTTATTTGGCTAATGCCTCAGCTAATAAATTTATAACGTTGTGAGCTAATGTGAATGTATAGCTTTTTACAGGTTTGCACAACGTTCACAAAAAGTTTCAAAATAAGATACGTCTCAGTCATTTTCTTAAGTCTATAATAAAACTGCATTATAAAGAACAATTTTAACTGTAATATTTAATTTTTAAATGGTGTTCCTAATTCTTTATAATTCACATTCAAGGCTCATTAATAGTCCTGAGAATCGTTAATTTAGATATAATTTTTCAGTCAAATAAACCAATTTTGACTAATGCCGACTCACGACTATCGAGCACTACGTAAAAAATCTTTTCGTCACTTTTTATTTTAAATATTTAAAAATATATATATCCACGAAAATGAAATCTGTCTTTATGCTTTTTTTTAAGTCATTTTAAATGTTTGTTTTTTTCTATCTACGTATATTTTTTTATAACAAACTTTTATAACACACAAAAAAGAAAGATTGTCTACATCTTATGATAAATAAAAAAGAATGGAGTATAGGATTAAAGACAAAGTATAAATGCATTGAAGGCTACAAGATCTATGCTTGTTTTTTTTTCTAACATTATTTATTGGAGTCACCGGATAACAGATTAATTACGTTTTATGATATCTAACCTTCATACTCGGTATGGTCATCTTGGGTTGTTTGTTCAATAAAAGTAGTTCGGTCCAAAATGTAGTAAGTAAAGCACAATCCATAAAAAAGGAAAATAAAACATTTTTGTTTTTTTTTTTTTTTAAATAAAGAAAAAGATTATTCATTTTTTGCGACGCCTTCGCATAAATCCGTGAAATCATTCATTTATTGGCATTATATAAACAGAGGATAAATTTATCAACATGATATTACTTAACACAATCAAGACTATTACATTTATTCGACGAATATATTAATCCTAATGTTTACTAGCAAGTAATAAATATTAATTGCCTATACAAGCATCTGTTACTTTTGTCTAGATTACGTTAAAAATGGAGAAACGATGGACGTTGGGGTCGCAAGGTGCTGGAATGGCGACCCCGCACCGGTAAACGTAGCGTTGGTCGACCCCTAACAAGGTGGACAGAAGACATCAAACGAGTCGCAGGGAGCCGCTGGATACAAGCGGCCCAAGATCGTGGCCAGTGGAACTCCCTACAAAAGACCTATGTCCAGCAGTGGACGTCTATCGGTTGAAATGATGATGATGATGATGATGACGTTAAAAATGTGATCACTCATTCAATCATACAACAATTAAATCTTTAATTGCCGATTACGACGGATTGGACGTATTTAAGACGATAATAAATACAAAATTTGATTTTTACTGATCTTATTTTTAAAATTTTCTCTATAACATTATTGATGTAACATAACTTATACATTTAAATCAAGTAAAATAAATAATTAAAGAGCCCTCTTATACCGCTAAGCGTGACAAGTGTGGCCGCAGCTTTACATTGACTTGGTGTTTGTAAAAAACGTAAATAAACGCAATTTCCAACTATGTTATACAGAGTGTTTCATTTTCGATTGTATAAATATCAACAGTTCAAATTCTTTTGTACTGTTATTCTGTTTTTCTAGCGTGAACTCGCCATGAGAACAACAACAAAAAATATTTTATTTTATTAATGCAGCGTCAGATGACGTTCCTAATTATTTGCATAACGGGAAAAATCACGGCCTCACCTACTATAGTACATTTGTATTTTAACTAAAGTTTTTTACTTTACTCAATTAAAAATTAGGTATTTGTTGATTACCGTTAAAATAACAGCTAGTGATTCATTACTTAAATTTAATTAACGTTCACAAGGCCTTGTACAATTAGGATAACTAATCTCTTGGTATAACCGCACCCGCGTTACTGTGTTAGGTAAGAACTTGTAAATAATGCTGTGTTTATAATACGAAGACAGCTTTGATATTTATATTGCATATCATAAATATATTTTACCACTCTGAACCTTGCCCACTTAAAGGTACCTAACAGATTACTACTTTGCATTCAACTTTGCTTTGCGCGTTATCGGAATTAATACACAGATAATAATAATATCATAGTTATTATAAATTTTCATTATATGCGGTAAAATTACCAACTTAATAATATTATTAAGTTTGTAATTTACTTATACTAATTTACTACTACTGGTATTTCTTTACTTATTACACGATACTTTTCTTAGTTAGTTTTCTTAAGTTTAATATTATTCTACTAAGAATTGGGGGAAAGTATTTATTAGATATCGCCATACCAATACCATTTTTTAGCGCTTTAGAGACCCAACCGTACATTGAACCATAATAATTGCATGTAGCTTAAAATACCTCCTTGGCGCAACGCGTGCGTTATATTATAAAGTCGAAGATCTTAGCCCTCCATGATTGATAACTACAGCCTGGTCTAGTGAGATGCTTCGACATAGTTACCACCCTACTGACAAGATATAACAAGCTAAAGGAAAACATCGTGAGAAAACCTGCACGCTTGAGAGTTCACCATAATGTTCTCAAAAGCATGTGAAGCTGCCAATCCGCACATGGCCAGCGTGGTGGACTATGGCCAAACCCTTCTCATATTGAGAGTATACCCGTGCTCTGTAGTGAGCCGGTAATGGGTTGATCATGATGATGATGATTTTGCTTTAGGTATAAATTGAATTATTTAAGGTAAGGTTAATTTTAGGGTTGTGCATGCTGTGGTCATTTCTAGAAAGTCACTATCTGGTGTTTGTTCTTCTGAAATGTTTTTTGTTGTTTTTATATAGATAGTGACTAGTTTAATGATCCAATAAAAATAAAAATAAATAAATAAAATGACAAGATATACCATCAAGAGATTTTGATGTAATCATCTGTGCTGGAGACGTTCAAGTGCGACAGAAATCACTTAAAATCACTCAATCACATTGGCCCGACCGCTCCTTTGTCCGCGATGTAAGCGTGACAGAAAAAAATACGATTCCCTCTGAGGAGAGAATCCTCTGCGTACCATTCCGCGCCGGGTACACAAAAGCCCAACTATGAATAATAAAGACTAGCACACTCGCGAAAACGACCGAGATACAAATAAACGTAACACCCGTATCCGAGCGTTAGCTCTCTTATGGAAACTTGACAAACTAGTTAGCGTCCTACCAACTACTGTAAGAAAGTAATGCGGTTAAAAATAGATTGATTCGCATTCAAACCTTGTAGGCTGAGCTAGCACGTATGTACTATTACCAGTCAGTACAAATAAAACCTCGCCCGCTGTTATAGACTAGAAGCAGTGCTATGACAAGTCGAGAAACATACTATGCGTACAGTGGTCATATAGCTTAATATGTAGTAAAGCTTGTAGAAAAATCATATTACGATATTAAGGATTATATAAACGATAAAAAAGCTTGGGTGTGAATTACTCTATGTCCATAGGTAATATAATTTATTATTCATTATGTGAGATGGTGATATCGGAAAAAAACCCGGCTAAGTTTGTTGTGGGCTTCTTCTTAGACCGGGGCGCGTTTGGAACCCTCATAGCTTTAGTTTTATGTTTACGAATGTAGTTATCACCATGAAATAACTACTATGTAAATTATTGACGCGTCAAAAGTGCCTTTTTAAGGACTATTTGAATAACGATTATTTTGCAATTGAAAAAATTTGAATGTATGTATGACAGTATGTAGCTGTGATAGCCTAGTGGTTAGGACGTCCGCCTCCTAATCAGAGGTCGGGGGTTCGAATCCGGGCACGCACCTCTAACTTTTCGGAGTTATGTGCGTTTTAAGCCATTAAAATATCACTTGCTTCAACGGCGAAGGAAAACATCGTGAGGGAACCTGCATGCCTGAGAGTTCTTCATAATGTTCTCGAAGGCGTGTGAAGTCTGCCAATCCACACATGGCCAGCGTGGTGGACTATTCCAAACCCTTCTCATATTGAGAGGCGACCCGTGCTCTGCAGTGAGCCGATAATGACTTGATCATGATGATGATGATGAATATGTATGACATTTCACCCAGAAGTCCAGAGTCAAAACACTGTGACGTTGATCATTTGAGTGCGATAAGGGGGAAAATGTTTACTTGACCGCAATATCATCTGTATAGCGGTTTTATTTATTTTTTGTGGATGATTGATTGATGACGATGACGATGATTGTTATTGAAGATTATCTTCTTCTATGTCTTATTCCTGTGCCTGTTCTCGTTGCTTTTTCCACTCCCTATCCTTAAATATAGCGAATGAGTTGATTCAATAATCTATCATTACAGCCAAATTGGTTAACATTGCGAAGAAGCAGCAAACACACAATTACATACAAACTTTCGTATTAATTATTAATTATATATTTGTATGATTATTGATTCAAATCAATTTCCAAACCATCCACATACAATGCAATTGTGCGTACCACATTATTATTAATATCGTATTTGTACTAGAGAGGCTATTAATTTTCATATGACCTTCTTGTGAAACATTATTTTATAGAAATATTTCCAGTTAATGTTAATCAATGCTATTTATATTAATTTATACGCAAATAATATAAATATTACAATGAACTTGCGTGCGATTATGTAACAACCAAGCCTAGCCTCGATTACAAACAGTGATTACAGTTATCGTGATATCCAGTGACAAAGACATTTCAGTATCTACATCAAGTACAGAGCGGAGATTAGTTAATCTACATATACAATCATAATTAGTTTTGACAGCCTTTTAAACTGTATAAGGTCCTTTTTCGTAATTAAATATTTTTTTGGTAAAATTTTTGCCATGTCAATTACTGGCATCCAATTCTATCTGGCAATAATGAAATATCGAAAATGTGAAGTATATACTATTATTTGTGTAGTATATATTCCATTTGTACTGTTATGTATTCACTAGTCTTTCTATCTATATACTTAAATACTTTACTATAACTATACTATACGAATTGACCGTAAAGTATTTAGATAGATAGGTAAAATTATTATTGCACAAAGTAATGAAACAGTATAAAAATATCTATATCAAATAAAAAATACAATTGACTGAATAAGCACTGACGTGATATAGCTGATTTCACTTAAGAATGAGTCTGCTATGAGACATAATTTTAGTCGTACGCTGAAAAGTATCAACCTGCCAATTAGCTCCTCAAGTCGATTCGTCCTATCTCATGTTTAGAAGTTTAGATATCCTTAACAAACAGTGATTCAGTCGTGACATTTTAATGTATTCTGTGACATCGGTGGTTATTTATTTCACTTGCAAATCGCATTGTGTCTTAAGTGTCTATCTCAAATCTACTTAAGATATAATATAATGACGAGTGAACTAGCCAGTTCAATAAAAAATGTTACCAATCTACAAATTTATCACAATTATTTCCCCAGTCATTAAAATAATATACGTGGTAAACTTCACAAAGGTGTTCTAAAAACCACATCACGGTCAAAGTCACATTATTTCTTATATTCTTGTATATTTTATTTCTTATATTATTGTATATGATCTATCATCATGTTCAACCATTATCGGCTAACTACAGAGCACGGGTCTCCTCTCAATATGAGAAGGGTTTGGCCATAGTCCGCCACGCTGGCCATGTGCGGATTGGCGAACTTCACACGCCTTTGAGAACATTATGGAGAACTCTCAGGCGTGCAGGTTTCCTCACGATGTTTTCCTTCACCGTTGAAGCAAGTGATATTTTAATTGCTTAAAAACGCACATAACTCCGAAAAGTTAGAGGTGCGTGCCAGGATTCGAACCGCCAACCTCTAATTAGAAGGCTGACGCCCTAACCACTGGGCTATCACCGCTTCATATGATCTATAAAATATAATAAATCAAATAAACCATCTGATTACCATAATGTGTGTGTCTGTGTAAGACGACGTAACTTTGAAGGGAGTTTATTATTAAAATATTTTATTGTTTTGTTATGTGGCATTCCAAGAAATAAATCAGTGTAGTATTTTTGCATTAATATGTCTTATTGCTTTCTAAATATAGAGCAGTGATAGCTCAGTGGTTAGGGCGCCCGCCTTCTATTAAGAGGTCGGGGGTTCGAACCTGGGCACGCACCTTAACTTTTCGAAGTTATGTGCGTTTCTTTTTTTAAGAAATTCAAATATCACTTGCTTCAACGGTGAAGGAAAACATCGTGAAGAAACCTGTATGCCTGAGAGTTCTCCATAATGTTCACAAAGGCGTGTGAAGTCTGCCAATCCGCACATGGCCAGCGTGGTGGACTATGGCCAACCCCTTCTCATATTGAGAGGAGACCCGTGCTCTGTAGTGAGCCGGCAATGGGTTGATCATGATGATGATGTTTTCTATAGTCTATAGTGACGTCAGCCTCCTAATCAGAGGTCGGGGGTTCGAACCCGGGCACGCACCTATAACTTTTCGGGGCTATGTGCGTTTTTAAGCAAATAAAATATCACTTGCTTCAACGGTGAAGGAAAACATCGTGAGGAAACCTGCACGCCTAACAGTTCTCCATAATGTTCTCAAAGGCGTGTGAAGTTTGCCAATCCGCACATACCATACCTGTGCTCTGTAGTGAGCCGAGAATGGGTTGATCATGATGATGATGATAAATCTATAGTGTGACTATATGACTAGATGACTGGCAAACATTACGCAATTCTTTTAGCAGCCGAAATAACATATCGATATATTAATTTATATTGACATTTAAAAAAAACCGAGTCAACCTACTGCTATTGTAAACAAAACTAATCTGCGGTAGGCTTTGCTATGATTAGTTACCACCTAAAAGATAAAAACTTATGACGCAAGCGAGTAATCGTGGTCGAAAAGAATATCAGCGGTAAGCGGTTTAATATAAGTTGTAATAGGGGGTTATAATATATAATAACGATATAATAGGGGTATCCCTGACAGGTTAGCCCGCTACCATCTTAAGGCTATGCCGTTACTTACCACCTGATACCTATAATATGACTTGGGAAAGCTTATCGTCGACTTTAAAATAAACATCGTTTCTTTTGCCAAAACCACACAGGTATGAACTTCTTAAAGTTTGCCGACATGCCATAAAAAGAAAGAAAAGTTTGTTGCGGGCTTCTTCTTAGACCGGGCTGCGTTTGGAACCCTCATAGCTTTAGTTTTAAGTTTACGAATGTAGTTATCCCCACCAAATCACTACTATGTAAATTATTGACGCGTTTTTAAGGCCTATTTGAATAAAGATTATTTGACTTTGAATTATAAATTTGAAAATAATTCGGTTTTATCTATTCACTAAGAAAAAACAGAAGGGTACCTCTTAATAGTCCTGCCAATACTCCATCTAAAGCAACGATTATATTATGTCAAGAAACGCTCATTTCTGTTATCGTACAAAAGTAAACTAAATAAATAATTTGGTTACTCTAATCTATTATAATGACATGTTTTGAATTGTAATCACTTTTGCTCACGTGTTGTGTAAAAGTTGACCCCATTTCATAGTACGAACAGCTACGTACTCCACGTAGCCTTTTTGAAGGAAACTTGTTTGGAACTCTCTTCAACACTTGTTATATATATACATTGTAATAGCGGTAATGGCCTAGTCGTTAGGGTTCGATCCCGGGCACGTATCTCTTACTTTTCTGAATTATGTGCATTTTTAAGCAATTAAAATATCACTCGCTTTAACGGTAAAGCAAAACATCGTGAGGAAACCTGCACGCCTGGGAGTTCTCCATATTGTTCTCAAAGACATGTGAAGCCTGACAATCCGCACATGGCCAGCTTGGTGGACTATGGCCAAACCCTTCTCATATTAAGAGGAGACCCGTGCTCTGTAGTGGGCCGGCAATGGGTTGATTATCTTGATTATTTTTTAAATATATGGAATACGCTCTGTAATATCTATAAATCCCACATTTTTATACAACTTTAAATAAAAAGGCTGAAGTTAAAATATAGTGTTATTAAATTTAATACGGCGTGTCTCGCACCGAAAATTATGCATTTATTTTTCCTTGAGACGAGTTTTAAAATATTCATTTAAATGTCTGAATACGCGATCTGGGTGTGTCAGATTCCGAATGCACGTGTCTGCTTAACATATTTAACTTTCAATGTCTAATCCTATAATAGAATAATACAGTCACGACTAAACTTGAGTGCTGGGGGACAGCGAACCCGCCTAATGTTCCTGCATTTTTTTTTAAATATAAGACATTTCCTAACACTTCAGTCACGGTCCATAGTTGGAAGCCTATTGCCTATATCCTCCTTGGTTTTTTAGGATCGTGGTCGTCAATTCAGAACCTTGAGACCTCAAAGTTTACCGTCGCAACTTTGGAATTCATTGCCGATTAATATCTCTAATTTTAAAAACATAGCACTGTACAGTTAAGCGTACACCGGTAGGGGTGGTTTTTCGTAATAAAAAACTTCATAATAAAAAAAGCAATGTGGACGTTTGCAATGTAGTGTAACGTCGGTATAGATATTTAATGTTTGTCACACTCCAACTTACTTCACTTTTCAAAATCAAAATGGCCGTGCTTGAGTTTCGCCTTTGTTCAAACATCCGTTTGACGACCTCCGTGGCGCAGTGCGTGCGCTGTCGCATTATAAAGTTGGAGGTCCTGGATTCGATTCCCGGCTCGAGTCTGGTCTGGTGGGAGGCTTCGGCTGTGGCTACCGAAAAAGACGTGTCGCTAAGCGATTTAGCGTTCCGGCACGATGTCGCGTAGAAACCAATGGGTTTAACATAACCCCTAACAGGTTAGCCCGCTACCATCCTAGACTGCATCATCACTTGCCACCATGTGAAATAGCCGTCAAGGGACTTTTAGTGTATAAAAAAATAACATTATTGTTAACAAAATGAGCTCAGTATTAGAGAGATAGAGATTTTGACTTTTTTATATATCCAAAGGCATTAGAATATTTTCAATGATGTTCAATCATCACAATCATGTAAGTATTGAACCAAGTAGACTTGCATGTTAGTCGATTGGTATTGATTAGACGTATTGGAACACTTGTGGTAGTTCCGTGGAATACAATTGTTTCATTTTTGTTTTGTTTGCACATCTGTTCCAACGTTTAGATTGATTCATCGTTCATTTTGGAATAATACCTTTGTGACAGAACATCAACAGTTCCTTTAGTTCAGTTATTTTAGTTATATACTAATAAAACGATTATTCATTGCACTTGTCATCCGTAAATTCAAAGGAATATATGTAAACTAGTGATTTTTTAATTATTACAGATTGGACGATAAATATGTCTGATTAATTGCAATTATAAGATCTATGTATAAGTAAGTTTGCCTTCAAATTGCGTGTTCCCTCTTGCTTTGGAACTCGGCTCGCTCAGCACTTTAAGAAACTCTCGAAAAGCTATTTCGAGAAATTAATCCGACACCAAAACCCTCTCGTAGTTGCGGCTTCTTTTTACTACCCCGACCTAAGCGCTCCTCTCCGAAAGAGGAGACCTAAACATATTCTTCATGACACTGACGATCAGATAACTACTGACCACATACTTGTACCACCTACCACACAATCATACGCTACACCACCGTCTTCACCGGCGAAGACGAGGTCCCGCTATCTTACGTCATCCGGACGTGGGCTCCATCCACGAATTCGGAGACGTACGGACCGTCCGACCCCCCCGTTATCTCAAACATCGCCTAAGCCGAGGTTCGGCCTCACAGGAGGCGCCCTTAGACGTTCCCTTAGTTTCTTCGAGCTCAAAATTTCTTCTGGCAGAACTTCTTACCGAAGCTCGTCAAACAGCCCGGCTACGCTGTGGCAACCAATAGGGTTAGCACAGCTAATAGACAGTCTGAAAAAAGAAAACAGAAACATGAGTAAAAAACGCTTTGTATTTGTTGATTGAATATCATCAACAAATGATGAAAAAACTTGAATAGCGATTCTTATTATCTAGTCCTAGAAGATGTACGAAAGTTGTCCCAACAATTTTGGAGATACTTTGAGAATTTTCCATTCCCAATGGATGGATAAAGTTTTGCTCTAATCTTAGACTAGACTAATCCTTTATCTCCGTCGGTTCTCTGCCCTAGTTTAGAATTAAATACTTATTTAATAATAAGAATTCGCTGTCCATCCGCCCGTATGTCTGTCAGCGAGGTTATTTTGGCTCGATCTTAACGATGTTGACCCTTAGTGTGCGTACCAGCTCGCACTAAGCCAGTTTCCATCATTACCACATAATAAACAAAAGGTAAACAATCTTGACATTTCCTTTAGTCTAATTTGCATTTAAAATACTCTATACAATTTTCTTCATCCTATAATTACAAAGAAAAAAAATCCGGACTAATGATTTCATAAATAATATTAATGTGGAAGTGTTTTTGTCTGTTTGTTTGTTGCGGAAGTAGCTTATATTCTTGATTAGTAAATTGGATGCTTCACCCCGATAACTAATACCGCAGGATTCAAATTTTGTTTACGTAATTTTTATTACGTCTTAGTAGCAAAACAAAAATAGCCTTCATTCTAAAGCCACATATGGAATTTTAGTTAGCCATAATAAACGGTTCCTTCAGGAATTTCAAATAACCCGAAACAATAGAAAGCAATTATCTAGACACGGGCAACCGCTAGTGCGTATGTATATTTATAAATAAGCTTTCTCATTCTTGTTGGATGCATATTTTAATAAAAAGACATCTCAAAATGGCTTATGTTTAGTTAAGAACTTCGGACTATAGAAATAAACGTGAAATAACCGCCGGGTAGTTATGCACTATTTTCACACCTCAACCGATACGACCATTCAAATGTCAGAGCGAGAAAACACACTGCATATCTTTTCCGACATTAGTTAATATTATTTGTACGATGAGCTCCTTAATAATTCATACCTTATATTTGTAACTATTTCGCCGCTATGCTACGTTTATTTAAAGGTAGCATAGCGGCGAAATAGTAACGCAATGCTTTGACACTCTCCAACTGACACACATCTCAAATGCAAGAGCGAGACAAAATACTGGTAATCAATTACGATGCTATGCTTTTACATTTATTTGCAAAACACTTCCACTATACGAGTATATCTTGAAATGCTCCTTAGTGGAGAAAATGCGAGATATCAAGCGAAGTCTACAAGCGCGTCTAATGAATGAGTCATACAAGTATATTATGTGGATAATTTGCATGCAATCATTCAGTGAACGAATATAACTTTGTAATATGGTGCGAGATTTGAAGCACATGATATACGTGCTGAAGGGTAATTTGCGTGTTTATGTATGCATCTATACAAAAATAAAGGTGTATGTCTGTCACTGCATTAGGTTCCGCCTGTCTGTTTGAACGGGTTACTCTTTGTAGCAGCGGATAAAATTGGGAAGATATCACACATCGTCACATGAAGGTAGAGAATTTTACAAAGAGTTAAGAGCCAATTTTAATTTCGGATATTTACTCTTCCTTTGTGAAATCCAACCTGGAAGATTCTTTGAGAGTTTCCCAAGTTTGGGATGATAAAATTTGATGAGGCTTTAAATAAATTTGCGTTGAAATCCAGCCTATTTTAGCGTGTGTAGGAACATACCTGAATTTAATGAATGAAAGCTCTATGTTCTTGAAGGTTTGAAAAACATTAGGGCTTTGGATTAGGGGCTGGAAGTTGCTATATGAAAATTATACGTTATTAGAAATTGGATGCGAACAAAGCCGCGAGCAACCACTAATAGCGTATGTAATTTGTCCCGCAGTCTCGGCTAGTGGTAAACAAGATTCATTCATAAATGTATGCTACATAACAACTATTTATATACTATATAATTAACTAGCTATTACTATGTTCGCGTTGATTTAGGATTTGTCTGAATATCCCGTACGAATTGTTCAAGTCTCTGGGACTCGTAGTATAAAGAATTCTACTAGAAACTTGAACAGTTTATATAAATGTCTTCTGATGGATCATCATGAGCAACCCACTGCCGACTCACTAAAGAGCGTGATCTTTAGTGGGTCTTTGGTGGGTCTCCTCTCAATATGTGAAGGGTTTGGCCATAGTCCACCACGCTGGCCAAGTGCGGATTGGCAGACTTCACACTCCTTCGAGAACATTATGGAGAACTCTCAGGCGTGCAGGTTTTCTCACGATGTTTTCCTTCACCGTTGAAGCAAGTGATATTTTAATTGCTTAAAAACGCACGTAACTCCGAAAAGTTAGAGGTGCGGCCAGAGATCAACCCCCCGACTTCTGATTAGGAGGCGGACGTCCTAACCACTAGGCTAGGCAATAGTTAGACTAATTCTTTGTCCGAGGTAGCTGGCAGCTCTTCGGTCTCCTGTGATGTCGAATAACCTTTTTGCTATTTCCTTAAAAAGCTTTATAGAGCTAGGACCCCACGGACCAAGGGTCTCGACACCGAATAGGACAAAATCATATTCGGAGCCTAGACACCTGTATATTAACATCAGTGGTTTCTCTGATGCTGCAGATGTTAATGACCAACGGTAATCACTTAACGTCTGGTGACCCGTCTTAATGACGATAGCGATTAAGGCAATGATATTTAAAAAAAGATTTTTGGTGTTGAAGTCAGACTTAGATTCAATGTTGGATTAATTTTTGGATGTTGATTGCTTCTGTATTTGCCAGGATTTCGGAATTCAGCGGCACCTGACGTGACACTGACAACATTATGCCCTTTTACTATTACTAATATAAAGTTAGTCACTTTACCCCACTACCTTTATGGAGAACTCTCAGGCGTACAGGTTTCCTCACGATGTTTTCCTTCACCATTGAAGCTAGTGATATTGTAATTGCTTAAAAACGCACATAACTCCGAAACGTTAGAGGTGCTGCCAGAGATCAAACCCCCGACTTCTGATTAGAAGGTTACGTCCTAACCACTAGGCTATCACAGCTTCAAGTATGAATACGCGAATCAGTAAATGAAATGCATGACATGTGCGTATTATACGCACACGCAGTTGTCAGACTGCACTTAATAGCCGTGGGTTCGAGTTAAGTTCTTGATTGCCGCTCAAAATAAACGATGGGGCAACGACTCGTCATAACCGATCCGATCCCGTCTAACCGTTCTGCATCAGATTGATGCGGTTCCATCCAGCCGGAGCCGGTGGACTAATTGCCATCAGGAATTAACGATTATATAGCGTGATGGTGCGACTGATTAACTTGTGGAAACGTTTTTGCAGTAATGCGACGTAGAGGTTTGTCACGCCATTAGGGTGGCTCGCGGCGGTTAATTGTCACTAATTCTTCGTCGAAACACTGCTTCGCTGCTCCATGCTTTAGACGCTTTGTCTACAAATATAGAAACCGATGTTGCTGGTTATTAACATCCGAGGTTGTTTAGATTTTGTCGATCTCCGTGGCGCAGCGCGTGCGCTGTCGGATTATAAAGATGAATGTCATGTCCCGGGCTATAGTATGTGGCTTCAGCCATAGCTGGTTACAGTTTTAGCAATTCACGAAGGCGAGCGAGATTTACTTGTGGTGGAGACGTATCTGTATATGTGTAACAGTGTGCGTGAGATTTCTACATGAATGCAAGTATTAAGCCAAGTGTTGCTGTTCAAGAAAATGTTCAATGTTTGTTCGTGAATTGCAAAAGTATACCACGCTACCGACAAAGACATGTAGCTGAGTGATTTTTTTTATTACGCTACGGGTTAGCCCTTGACTGCTATCTCACCTGGTGGTAAGTGATGATGCTGTCTAGGATGGTATCGGGCTAACCTGTTAGGGGTATGGTAAACACACCTATCTGGTTTCTACACGACATCGTGCCGGAACGCTAAATCGCTTGGCGACACGTCTTTGTTAGTAGGGTGGTAACTAGCCACGGCCAAAGCCTCCCCAGACAAAAATGATGATGAGTGATTTAGCGTTCCGGCACGATGGCGCGCAGAAACCAATCAGGGTTATTGGCTTAACATCGTCTGCCGTACCCAGGACCATTTATAAGACCGCAGCGTTCTATATTGCACCAGGGAGGTTTGAAATAAAAAAGCACTGACCTTACTCAACCGGAGTATTGAACCCGGAAAAACGGACGTTCTCATTGCTTGATATACAATAATGACAGTTGGTAAGTAGTTCTGCTAATTGAACCTTTTTTGTGCGACGATTCCATGCAAATTCTTCCCCATCGAAACTGGTTCACCAAAACCTGTTCGCACTTAGTAATAATTTTCATAGAGACATTTTAAAAGGTTTTTTTAGCTAATTGAAACTCGTCGCTGCAAAGTACCCACTTTGGTTTGTGTCGTATATCATGTATGAGCTTATAGAAGTCATTTAAACTTTTATAGCTTTGTTGGGGACTTGGGGTATCATGGCGATGGTATAGACTTCGTAAAAGTGTGTATCCAAATGGTTTTGTATCATCATGGGCAACCCATTGCCGGCTCACTAGAGCACAAGGCTCTCCTCTCAATATGAGAAGGGTTTGGCCATAGTCCGCCACGCTGGCCATGTGCGGATTGGCAGACTTCACGCGCCTTTGAGAACATTGTGGAAACCTCTTGGGCGTGCAGATTTCTTCACGATGTTTTCCTTCACCCTTGACGCAAGTGATATTTTAATTGTTTAAAAAAACGCACATAAACCTAAAGAGTCAGAGGTGCTTGCACGGAATCGAACCCCCGACCTCTGTTTAGAAGGCGGACGTCCTAACCATATCGGCATCGGTAATTGTATATCACTGAAACAAAGATCTATTCAGCTCAATTCCCATAGACGGATTATTATTGACATAATGGTACCTATAGATTCACATAACAATTTATGTTTTATTTAGACACACTGCCTCATTCATTCGTATTTGCATGCTCGATGAATAGTCTAGTACAAAAAAAGACTTGGCCTGTTTAGGATAATTGAAATAAAGTTTCTGTAACATTTTTTTAGGATAACATTTTATTACTATTAAAGGTATCTTTAATATAAAGCTGCCTTTAATAAAAAAGTTATCCTTAGACAAATTATTATTAAGTGACTTTTGCTCATAATAAGTACGATTTTCAACGGTTGAATTCAGAATTTGAACCCATATATGACCACTGGCGGGTTGAATTGTTTTTCATTAGCTACGATAGGACTACGTTATATATGTCTTAACTACTTATATGCGATTGTGAAAAATCAAACTTAGAATTCAATCTAACGTTGGATAAAATAATTAGGGTTGAATGCTTGAATTTGCTTCGGTCGTATTCGAGGAATACTTTAGTTAGTTATTTAGTAAAGAATCGTTTTATTTATTAAGTAAGAGGTATAGAAGAACATTCGATAGTACTTTTAGTGCAGTTTCCTTAAGTAATATCCGATGCATCAATGTAGCAAATTTTATGTGGTGTATTACGAGCAGTATAATGTTTTATGGGTTTCGTGTTCGATCGCAGTCCGAAGAAATAAACAATATTATTATTATATATTATTGCAATATTTAAAGAAACTTCCACCATTGATATACCATAGAAAAATATTGTTTTTTTTTGCATATCTACAACACACTAACTGAACTGAAAGTGAGGGTGAGACCTCATTTCAAATTTTATTTGTACATATTAAATATCAAATTGAGATGGATCTTTAGAATTAAATATGAAAGAAGAAGAAAGATAAAAAAATACGAGCAAGATAGAGTAATATTTTTTGACTTATTACTTAAAAGACAGCGTTCTTTACGTACATATTTCGACGAAACACCGCACAGATGTTGATTTTATTACAATACCAAAAAATAAATTCTCTACTTAACATTGCGCTGAGATGATGATGATGAAGAGACCGGTGAACCTTCAGGAGATGTGGTCTTCAAAACAAACAATTGCAAATGCATTAACAATATTATACACGTTACCGTGCGTTGTCTTATGGCCGATTATAGCAAATTAATTTTAATTTTCATTGTATCATGGCATTTGACAAGGTAATGCTATAGATATAGATAATAGCTTTTGTCTAATATCTTTTAATACCTATTATTTATATATCTGTGATAGTCAAGTGGTAACGACTATGGACTCTCAGAAATAACAAGGTCGATACTCAACTTTACTTTTTCGATGTTTCTTGGTTATTCTGCGAAGGAGACCCTCTGGCCCTGTGGTATGCCGCTGAACGGGTTGCTAGCGATAATAAAGACGTATATCAATGACTGCATCGTAAAATATATCGAGCTTACGTAAAAAAATAGTGAATGGAAATTCGCAAGTACTCCGTGACTTGAGATGTAGTTAAACGTACACGTACCGTTTACGACTCTAGAGGTGCTCCTGATTGACGAAACATAAAACGTTTCTTTTGTTATCAATAAGAACTTGACTGACAGCGAGTTGTCGTGAGTTCGATCCTCTGTGACGGTGGAATCGTAATCGTAATGACGAAACGTATATCATCATGATCAACTCATTACCGGCTCACTACAGAGCACGGGTCTCCTCTCAATATGAGAAGGGTTTAGCCATAGTCCACCACGCTGGCCATGTGCGGATTGGCAGACTTCACACGCCTTTGAGAACATTATGGAGAACTCTCAGGCGTGCAGGTTTCCTCACGATGTTTTCCTTCACCGTTGAAGCAAGTGATATTTTAATTATTTAAAAACGCACATAACTCCGAAGAGTTAGAGGTGCGTGCCAGGATTCGAACCGCCGACCTCTGATGAGGAGGCTGACGCCCTAACCACTAGGCTATCATCGAAACGTATATAGTGACGTGAAATTTTGAAAATTTCAAGCCTGAATATCTGTATATAACTACTATTATTGAAAGTGTAATCTATAGTCATTTTGTAAGGTTCAAGGTTCTTACGCGAACGAGTTAGTCTCAGTGTACCTTTGACACAGCCGTATTGTAATTATCTTATTGCGTATGCCATTGGTGCGCAAAACTTCAAAAGAGCACCAGGCGGGCGCGCGAGATAATCGCATTGCATCACCTTATAGTACGTATAGGTTTAATTCAAATTCCCGTTTTTAAACGACACGCACGCCAATCAATTTTTATACATGTAGAAGATAGAATATAGTAATTTAAATTGGTATTCAAATTAAACTTATAGAGGAAATTCTTTATCAGTCGGACCTAATAACATTTTTACGTCGGTCGAACTGGTTGCATATCCGTTAATTTGTGGATTGCGCAAACTAAATACCAAATCAACTGTCATATATATATTTTTTTAACACACTACTAGTTAGCTCTCACCTGATGGTACACTTACCATGATGCAGTCTAAGATGGTACCCGTGTGGAGTTGGCTGCTCTCCCATCGGGCGCGTCCCCGGCTGGCGGATAGGGGGAATTCCCTCACCGGATTCATCTGGCGGGTACTGAGGAAATAAAATACTCAGCGCGGACCAAAAGCAAGCGAAAAATCCAGGCAGCGTCTGTACTCGAAGCGAGCGGCTGTCTGGTCAGCGTCTGACCCACATTGGGCGGCTGATTAACCGGAAGATGTAAGTAGGAGAAGGAAGGACGGTAGGAGGAAATTTCAACATGCAAGCACAACAAAAAAATTATCTACCCCAGGTGGGTTCCGGTGTCGATGAAAACGGCGCCGGGGAATCCCACCCCCTGACAATTTCGGCTGACAGGGGCTGCCCCTCGTATTCTGGGGAGGGCAACGTTTTGCTTAAGTGTGATAAACCATTCGCAAGATCGGGGCTGCTACAGCGCACACCACCGAAACCGACGACACTGGCACGAACAAGGACCGAAACGGAAACGGAAGACGGACTATCGACAGGAGACGAAGGGGCACAATGCAGACGAAAGCCTTATACAAGTCCGTTGACATTCTTCTCACCGATGGCGAGTACGCCTAAGGCTAGAGTAGATTGGAAACGGAAGAAATCACCTACGAGTGATAAAGATACGGAAACGTTGGAAGGAAAAGAAGAAAGATTATTAAATGGCCTGTACGACAGTATAATTGTTATAAATTCACTTGTAGACAAACAAGGACCACATAAAAATACGGCAAACGAAGTGAAAGGAAAGCTTCGTGAACTGCAGAAGCTTTGTGGGAGAGTTATGGATGTACGAAGGATGATAGCTGAGAAAAAAGATGGAGAACACGAGAGGACCCCAAAAAGGGCTAAAAAAACAGTCGAGGTGGAAGAGAGAGGCACAAACACGTCAACCGGAGGCGACATGGAAGGCTTGGAATGGGATGATGGCCCTGATACAGAAATGGAATGGAAGAAAGTAAAACCGAAGAATAAGCGGCGACAACAGAAGAGGAAACAGAGAGCAGAAGAAATGGTGCAAGCCTTCGAGACCATTGAACACGCTAAGGAGAAAAAGGAAAATTTAAAGCAAGACGAGCCGGGAAAACTGTTGAAAAATCTGGAGAAAACACAGGCTTTTAGCCATAAAGGCAAAAGAAATAAGTGGGGTGGGAAATCGCCAACGGTTAAACCCGAGGCATTGCTGGTTGAGGTAAAAGATCGAGACTATGCCAGCGTACTAAAAGAAGTGAAATCGGGACTAGCTAATGAGGAAGTCGTTTTCTCTAAGGTGAGAAAGACAAGAAGAGGTGACATACTCCTGGAGCTTGAGAAGGGGCAAAATGGAGGGGTCACTCAAATAAAGGAAAAAATGGGAGAAATATGTCCTACTCTTACACTGAGAGCTCTAAAGGAATCCACTGACGTGATTATTAAAGGGCTTGACGTCACGGTTGAAAGAGAAGAGGTAGAGGAATCTCTCAAGCAGAAGGTAACGGAGTTCCGTATAAAGAGTTTCTGGCAAAACTACTATGGAAATAAGACTGTAGTGGTAGAGCTACCAAAAAAAGAGGCGGAAAAACTCATAAATGAGAAGAAAATAAAGATAGGCTGGATGAGAGTACCAATTGGGATCCTAGTCGAAAAGAAGAGATGCTATAGGTGTCTTGAGTACGGGCATATTTCAACGGGTTGTCCTGGCCAAGATAGAAGCAGAAAGTGCTACAACTGTGGAAACGAAGGACATAAAGCTAAAGAATGCGTAAAGGAAACGGCGTGTGCCATTTGCAAAGAGAAGGGAAAGGTTATCACTAATCACCGTATGGGCTCTAAGAGTTGTCCGTCCTGGAAGGAGAAGGTTCCCGGTATAACTCAGCAGCCAAAAAACTGGGCAAAGGAGCAGGAAATGGAACGACAGGCTTGAACATCACTGTATTACAGATCAACCTGGACAGAACGCGTAGCGCCCATGACCTGCTCGAAGTAACAGCAAAAGAACACGACGTAGACATAGCTATTGTAGGGGAGCCTAACAAAAAGATAGCGCAAGTTCGAGGTTGGTTGACGGATATGAGAGGGGATTCAACTGTGGTTGTGTTCAATGAGCGGTTACGGACTAAATTAGTGGCGCGGGGAAATGGTTTTATTGCAATACACATGGCAGGGCTCACGATTTACAGCTGCTACTTCTCACCGAACTATAGTTTCAATGAATTTGAGAAGGACCTGAACGATCTTTTTGAGAGCATACAAGCACAGCGCGGAAACATTTTAGTAGCTGGGGATTTCAACGCGTCTTCAAAAGTTTGGTCGAATAAAACCGAAAATGCTAGAGGCCGCCTCATTATGGAAATGCTCGCGACTATGGACATGGTGATAGTAAATGTTGGGTTCAGTCCAACTTTTCAGAGAGGCGAAAAAAACTCTACTCCAGATATTACATTCGTAAGCTCCAACTTGGCACAGAGAATTACGGAGTGGCAGGTGTTGGACGAAGATAGTCTAAGTGGGCACAGATATATAAAGTTCCGCTTGCTCCAAGATGAATGGAAACCGCCTATACGGCCTCAGATGGGATGGAGACTAGACATGCTGGACAAGAAGGTTTTTGAGAGCGTACTTAAAGAGAATGAAGCTCGCACACCCGAAGAACTGGTAGTAGTGACCACGAGAGCCTGTGACAGAGCTATGCCACGGAAAGGATTACGTCGAAAAGCTTCGGTTTACTGGTGGAATTCGGAAATTGGAGAAAAAAGGATTGTCTGTACAAAATGCCGCAGAAAATATACACGTGAGAGGCGAAAAAAGGGTCAAGATATCACTATTAGAGATGACATAAATTGTAGAGAAATACAAGACACAAAAGCGAAGTATAAGGCAGCCAAAAAAGACCTACAAATAGCCATTATAAAGTCGAAATCTGAGGAGTGGAAGGAGCTCTGTAAGGAAGTTGACAAGGACACTTGGGGGCTAGGATACAGGATTGTCACCAGGAAGCTGCGACAGAGTCCACCTAATTTAGACATGGACCTCATTAAAACTGTGGTTAGTGTCCTGTTTCCGTTGCACGAAGATTTCTGTCGAGTCGTGGTACACGACTCTCAGATCCCAGAAGTGACAGAAGAAGAGCTACAATTGGCGGTGGAGGGCCTTAAATCAAAAAAAGCGCCAGGTCCCGATCTCCTTTGCCCTGAGGTAGTCAAATTGGCGGCGCAGACTATACCTGATAACATAAGGAAGATCATAAATATGATCTTAAAATCAGGCATTTTTCCTACGGTCTGGAAGACAGCAAGTCTGGTCTTACTTAAAAAAGCTAATAAATCCGCAGAAGATCCTGCGGGTTATAGACCAGTCTGCTTGCTTGACTGTTACGGCAAGCTAATGGAGAGAATCCTACTTAACAGGATTGAAAAGTTGCTACCAGAACACGGCGGTCTCTCAGACCATCAGTATGGTTTTAGGAAGCGTCGATCCACGCTAATGGCCATTAAAAAAGTGGTGGAAATAGCCACAGCCGCGAAAAAGGGCACGCAAAGAACCAGAGAGATATGCGCTTTGATTTGTATAGACGTCAGAAATGCTTTTAACTCGGCTTCATGGAGGGAGATTCTTTTAGAAATAAGAAAAAGAGGTTTTCCAGGCTACATCCAAAACCTAATAAGTAGCTACCTGGAGGATAGATATATAAAAGTAAGGGACAATAACGGAATTCTAGAGACAATCAAAGTCAGCAGCGGAGTCCCACAAGGATCAATACTTGGCCCGACACTTTGGAACCTGGTATATGATGGCGTCTTCAAGCTGAAACAGGAAGAGGGTATCCAAATGGTAGGTTTTGCTGACGATTTGGCTCTCGTAGTGGTGGCCAAAACTGAAAGAAGCCTTATGGTGCGGGCAAACCAGGCGCTGTCGCGAATAAACACTTGGATGCAAGGAAAACAGCTTACTCTAGCACCGGAAAAAACGGAGGCTATAGTTTTCAGTGGCAGACGAAGGCTGGAGACTGTAAAATTTTCGATACAAGACACCTCAGTGACCCCAAAACACCACGTAAAGTACCTGGGGGTATGGCTTGACAAGTGTTTAAACTTCAAGAAGCACACTGAAGAGGTATCCCAAAAAGCGCAGAAACTCACAGAGGCTTTGTATAGGCTGATGCCGACAAAAGGAGGTCCCCGAGCGAGCAAGAGAAGGGTACTGGCATCAGTTGCCCACTCAGTGATTCTCTACGGGGCACCTATATTTTGTGGAGCAATGAAGGTGGAAGTGTACAGGAAAAAACTTGAGGCGGTACAAAGGCGTCTGGCAATTGGTATCTGCGGAGCGTACCGAACAGTTTCCACTGAAGCAGTTCTCGTTATAGCTGGACTTGTCCCTATAGCCAAGCTAATCAGGGAACGTGCCCTCCTGTTTGAGAGCAAGGACCAAGCGCTCCTAGAAGTGCGGGAGAACACCCTGACAGAATGGGAGCACGAATGGTCGGGAGCAGGGAAAGGGACCTGGACAAGAGAATTGATCCACGAACTGAAAAGGTGGCACAAAAGGAAACACGGTGAGGTGGACCGCTGGTTGACTCAGGCGCTTAGCGGTCACGGGGTATTCAACACATACCTCTTCGCAATTGGGAAGGCGCCCAGCGAAAAATGCTACTTCTGGGGGGAAGAAGATACTCCAAGACACGCGATCTTCGAATGTCCCGGCTGTGCAGATTTGAGAGCAATAGCCCAGGGGACAAATGTGGTGGATGCCCGAAATCTCATACCCCTCATGTTATCCAGCCAAGAGGAGTGGGATCGGTTTGCTCAGATGCTCAAGGCAATAATGGTCAGGAGAGAAGAAAAAGAAAAAGTAGAAAAGAATAAAAGAGAGACAGAATATTAAGAGGGTCAGCATGAAGTAATGCTAAGCGGTTCCGTGCTGACTCAGACGTACTAGGGGAGGTTGTTTTAGTCCGTGCAAGTCGGACACGCCCTGCTGTGAGGCAGAAGTCCGTAGGGATTTTTTCCTCCCCAAGTAGAGAAAAAAAAAAAAATAAAAAAAATAAAAAAAAAAAAGTCTAAGATGGTAGCGGGCTAACCTGTTAGGAGTAAGCCCATATTACAAATCAGTTTCTATGCGACATCGCATCGGAACGCTAAAACGCTTGGCGATACCAATTTATCGCTAGGGTTGTAACTAGCCACGGCTGAAGTCTTCCGCTCTGGTCTGTCACATTGGATAGACGCAAGCGTCATACATAATAAAACTATATACAAGAATAAATATGAACATTAAGTCTAAAATCTATACGATGTGGCGTTCATCAAAGTTAACGGGCCAAAGCCTTGTCAAAGTCTGTGAAGTCAACATCCCCTGAAGTTACGCCGTCTTCGCCGGCGAAGACGAGATCCCCGCTATCATACTTCATCTGGACGTGGGCTCCATCCACGGCCTTGGAGACGTACGGACCACTCACCGTCCGACCCCCCCGTTATCCCAAAAGTCGCCTAAGCCGAGGTTCGGCCTCAAAGGAGGCGCCCTTAAGCAGACGTTTCCTTAGTTTCTTCGAGCCTTAGGGCTCAACATTTCTTCTAGCAGAGCTTCTTTCCGAATCTCGCCAAACAGCCCGGTTACGCTGTGGCAACCAATAGGGTTAGCACAGCTAAATTACAGTCCGAAAAAAAAAAACAAGGTATTTGCAATCTCTCACTTATTAGAACTCTGTGCCATTTAAAAAGACTGGTATGTAGTCTGCCAATCCGCACATGGCCAGCGCGGTGGACTATGGCCAAATTCTTCTCATATTGAGAGGAGACCCGTGCTCTGTAGTGAGCCGGTAACGGGTTGATCATGATCATGATGATGATGATGATATGCATTATCTCATGGAGAGGGCCATAGCGTGATTTAGTTAGATGACAATTTCTGCCAGTTATCTCCGCGAGTCGCGTTTTTAGGCACATCGTTTCAAAATTATGTGTTTACCCAATTTCGCGCTAGCGTAACTAAATCAAATGAACACATTCGCAATGGCTTCCCACGGTATCACGCTCGCGCAGGCCACTTCCTGCCGAATCCCCGTACGCTGGCTAATAAGCTTTTGGAGGCCACTAAATTGCTAATATACGGATTGCTGACGCGGCATCCGGAGGTTTATAGATAGTTAATTGTGCACAATACAAATATATACAGAGTTCTCATGATTGAAGTCAATTAGCCAAACTGTACCTGTGCAGTCTTGACGACCTAAGTGGCGCAGTGCGTGCGCTGTGGCATTATAAAGTTGAAGGTCCTGGGTTCGATTCCCGGCTCGAGTCCGGTCTGGTGGGAGACTTCGGCCGTGGCTAGTTAACACCCTACCGACAAAGACGTGTCGCCAAGCGATTTAACGTTACGGCACGATGTCGCGTAGAAAGCAATTAGGAGCGTGGGATTACCATACTCCTAACAGGTTAGCCCGCTACCATCCTACACTGCATCATCACTTACCACCAGGTGAGATAGCCGTCAAGGGCTAACTTGTAGTGTATAAAAAAAAAAAAACACTCGACAATGTTCCAAGTTCACATTGTGACGTGACGTGGTGTCGAACACCGCATCCTTGACAGACTATTTACAAGTTTACATAATAAGGTTAACAAATATACTCGTATCAGTTCCATCATGGATAATATGTTACCGGAATATTTAAATTTAGATATTTTTTATATACATTATAAATTTTTATATTAGGCTACTCTAGCAAATTAGGTTTCTATCCTGTCAAGCTAGAATAAGAGGAGATAAATAAAGAAATAAATAAAAATAAATCAATCTACCTATATGTTTATTCCTAGTAATCTAAGTCTATCTATATAATAATATATTGATGCCCACTGCTTGAAATAGAGTACAGACCTCCGAAGATTGTTTTGGAGTTCGGAAATGTCCATCTGTCATTTGAGGGCCCCAATTTTTCAACTCTTTATGCTATGTTGGTGATCTATTCTTTTGGTACTTCTACATACATCTCCTAATTTCTGATTTTATCACCTTTATTAGGTAGAGATATTCCATACTGAAGGGTTTCGTGTGACATTTAACAAAACTCATAATGTGAGTTTTTTTACATGCCAGTCGGAGTTTTTGTTTATGTCTATTGACAAGAAATCTAAATCATAAACAAAGACGAAAAATATAAAATTCAATATCTGGAATTTAATTTTTTTAATACTATTTTTTTACCTAACCTAACCTAATCAATATTTTTGTCTAAGTTAAAGGTAGGAGTAGTTGCAGCGCCTCGGTTTTTCAGTGTGAAAACCGACAGAACGATACAAATAACACTAAATTGATTAATAACGTTCACTCCGGGGTACATATTAAAAAACTAAGTGTGCAGCAATTATCAATTACTTCTTGCCTTTATTCTGTACTGAATGACCTCATTAATATTAAAGTGGTGCACAATACAATGAGACCTTCGATGCCTTCATAATACGTATATTTCAATACCCTCTACAGTGTTTACTCAAGTTACTCATTATTTTTAAACTGAAACCATTAAAGCCGTCACTCTTGCTAATGGCTTCGCGCAGTATGTGATAGCAGATAGACCTTGTGTTCCTATGGTACAGGCGCCGTCCGACCCTCTCGTTATACCAAACGTCGCCTAAGCCGAGGTTCGGCCTCACAGGAGGCGCCCTTAGGCAGACGTTCCCTTAGTTTCTTCGAGCCCTAAGGCTCAAAATTTCTTCTGGTAGAGCTTCTTTCCGAAGCTCGCCAAACAGCCCGGTTACGCTGTGGCAACCAATAGGGTTAGCACAGCTAATAGACAGTCCGAAAAAAAATATATATGGTACAGGAATTGTGACGTAGACACTGTGGTTGCAGACCACTTGGCCCAACTTGCTGCTCCAATGTAACTTGAACTTGATTAAACTACAACTTTTTTACCTGAAAAATTTGAATTCTGCATATACCTACAATGATAACTGTACTCGGCTTAAACAATCATTATATAGTATTATTTTTAATGTTTATACAGTGTATCGTTCGTGTATCATATGTAATAAATAAATAAAAATAAATAAATAAATAAAAAATAAATTATTATCGCAAATACTAAATTATGTATTAATATACTGACAATGATGATGACGATTTATTAGAAACGAGGCCTGGAATTGTTTAAAATATTTTCACACCGAAAATTGCATTGCAGTAAATTCCGCAGTTAGTGAACAGGCGTCTAACGAAATAGGGAGTTTCAAGTTTGATATTTGTTCATTTAATTTTATTTGGCAATAATAAAAAATTACAATCCTTAGAATTAAATATTAACTTATTTACATGTCCTATATCTAATTATAATACTAATAGCACAGCATAACAAAAGTTTAATATTAACCAATTATAGAAATACAAACATAAAGAAGTTAGGTGTAATACTCACTGTAGTAATATTATTTCATTACTTTATTTATTAGTAACCGTTAATGATATCAATATCGGAGTCTTAACTGATAATCCCTTTATATAAACGACAAATTCTTATAATGAGATTATAGCACATTCTTATATTAGGAAGTATTGTTTTTAAAAACTTCAAGGATTTTTTTTTTTATCCACTACAAGTTAGCCCTTGACGGCAATCTCACCTGATGGTAAGTGATGATACAGTGTAAGATGGTAGCGGGCTAACCTGTAAGGGGTATGGTAAACCCATACTCCTTTCGGTTTCTACGCGACATCGTGCCGGAACGCTAAATCGCTTGGCGACACGTCTTTGTCGGTAGGGTGGTAACTAGCCACGGCCGAAGCCTCCCACCAGACCAGACTCGAGCCGGGAATCGAACCCAGGACCTCCAACTTTTTTATAATCTGACAGCGCGCGCGTTGCACCACGGAGGTCGTCAGACCAGCTTCAAAAGAAGACGAACGCCATAAGGCCGATTTTGATGATATTACGACGATGACCAATGCATTCCGTGAAATAAAACATTTATTACTATTATTATAAATAAGCTATGCTAGGAGTATCTCTACGTGATCAAATCAGAAATGAAGAGATCCGTAGAAGGACCAGAGTTACCGACATAGCTCAGCGAGTTGCGAAGTTGAAGTGGCAATGGGCGGGGCACATAGCTCAGAGAACCGATGGACGTTGGGGTCCCAAGGTGCTGGAATGGCGACCTCGCACCGGCAAACGTAGCGTTGGTCGACCCCCAACAAGGTGGACAGACGACATCAAACGAGTCGCAGGGAGCCGCTGGATACAAGCGGCCCAAGACCGTGGCCGTTGGAACTCCTTACAAAAGACCTATGTCCAGCAGTGGACGTCTATCGGTTGAAATGATGATGATGATGATTATAAATCTGTATTGGACAACGCGAACGCCCTCCGTGTTGAAACTCGATCGTACGTATTCCGATCGAGTACACATCCAAAACCTACGGCCATTCAATGTTCCATTGTGTAACTTAATATGTATGTACATCGATGTTGTTACATTGGTAACGACGTGTTGTCACCGCCTTTTGTCGATTACCAGTTTGTTTACGCTTTAATTTGTAAACGTGGGGGACAATGGTAATGCGACTGGTAACTACTTACTGTGGAAATTTCTGGGAAACCTCTATTGGATAACTTTTAGCGTAAGCGCGGTCGCTGTCGCGTAATTTTAACCTATCAACTCTATTCTTATATCATCATCATTCATTTCAAACTTGACGTCCACTGCTGGACATAGGTCTTTTGTAGAGAGTTCCAATGGCCACGGACTTAAGCCACTTGTATCCAGCGGCTCCCTGCGACTCGTTTGATGTCATCTGTCCACCTTGTTGGGGGTCGACCAACGCTACGTTTACCGGTGCAGGGTCGCCATTCCCAGCGCCTAGGGACCCCAACGTCCATCGGCTTTCCGAGCTATGTGCCCTGTCCATTGCCACTTCAACTTCGCAACTCGCTGAGCTATGTCGGTAACTCTGCGGCCTTTCTATCGCGTAACTTTAACTTATCAACTCTATTCTTATATCATCATCATTTATTTCAAACTTGACGTCCACTGCTTGACATAGGTCTTTTGTAGGGAGTTCCAATGGCCACGGCCTTGGGCCGCTTGTATCCAGCGGCTCCCTGCGACTCGTTTGGTGTCGTCTGTCCACCTTGTTAGGGGTCGACCAACGCTATGTTTACCGGTGCAGGGCCACCATTCCAGCACCTTGGAACCTAGACGTCCAACGGTTCTCCAAGCTATGTGCCCTGTCTATTGCCACTTCAACTTCGCAACTCGCTGAGCTATGTCGGTAACTCTGCGGCCTTTCTATCGCGTAACTTTAACCTATCAACTGTATTCTTATATCATCATCATTCATTTCAAACTTGACGTCCTCTGCTGGACATAGGTCTTTTGTAGAGAGTTCCAATGGCCACGGTCTTGGGCCGCTTGTATCCAGCGGCTCCCTGCGACTCGTTTGATGTCATCTGTCCACCTTGTTGGGGGTCGCCCAACGCTACGTTTACCGGTGCAGGGTCGCCATTCCCAGCGCCTAGGGACCCCAACGTCCATCGGCTTTCCGAGCTATGTGCCCTGTCCATTGCCACTTCAACTTCGCAACTCGCTGAGCTATGTCGGTAACTCTGGTCCTTCTACGGATCTCTTCATTTCTGATTTGATCACGTAGAGATACTCCTAACATAGCTCTCTCCATTGCTCGCTGAGTGAATATACTCGGCACTGAGTGATATATACTTGGTATACGACAACCAATGGATATTATATGTGAAATATAATTTTCACCGCGCTTCGAAAATATGTCGAAACCGAATAACATGTCTCCTTTCTAGAAGACAAGAGATTTAAGATAAGTCTTTAATTAGTCTAGGTTAGGTTAGGTAACATTAAATATAATAATGAATATGAAATAATTATGCGATTTAAATCAAGAAAATTACCATTACGATAAATAATTTAATTAGCTGTTAAAAACTTCATTTTATTTTAATAATATTGTAGCTCTAGACACCTATAATAGTAATTATATTTTTAGAACTATAATAACTAACACGGACAAAAGCGTCACCCACCAGGGCAAAATAACTTGGTAACGAGATACGAAAATAACTTAGCCTATAATAGTTTTTCAAGTTATAAAAGCTACCTACCTACTTTTGAAAGTCTTGAATTAAAATTGATTCCTTTTCAAACAGCATTTCCATTGAATAAAACCGTTAATGTAATAGACTAAGGCACCATAGTTACGTGTCCATTATAAATCTGTCTCCTTTTAACTCGTAACATTAGCTGATCAAAGTAAAAGTGCGCTCTATATTAGATATACAGAGCCTATGATTAGCTTAAGAATAGCTTAGCTTACTTATGAACTTTGCTGATGACAGTTTTTTTCTTCAACAGGGCAATAGGAGAACACGGTATGACTGCGACGCACGGCGGCGGCGGTGAAGACAACCGGCCGGACAAGGACTCTGTGTACACCATCAAAACCGGCTTCAAGAACGATGGCTATCAGCACGAGAAGGATTCGAACGACGACATCGTTAAACCACCGCCTCTTCCTACGGAAGATGATTCATACGCATCGGGGAAGGTGAAACTATCGAGAAATGAAAAATGGAGAATATTGAAGAATGTCGCAGCCGTCAGCGCGGCGTTCATGGTCCAGTTCACCGCTTTTCAAGGAACTGCGAACCTCCAATCATCGATCAACGCCGCGGACGGCCTTGGCACGGTCTCACTTAGTTCCATTTACGCAGCATTAGTTGTGTCATGTATATTTGTGCCCACGTTCCTTATCAAGAGGCTTACGGTCAAATGGACCTTGTGTCTGTCTATGATGTGCTACGCACCGTACATTGCCGCCCAATTCTACCCGAAGTTCTACACGCTCGTACCGGCTGGAGTGATCGTAGGACTGGGGGCGGCTCCGATGTGGACGTCCAAGGCCACGTACTTAACTCAAGCGGGAAGTGTCTACGCTAAACTAACTGATCAAGCCGTAGATGGCATTATAGTACGATTCTTCGGATTCTTCTTCCTTGCGTGGCAGACTGCCGAATTATGGGGAAACCTTATCTCCAGCTTAGGTAAGTTCAACTTCATAAATTCCCGTGACTAACTGAACTTAAATGAAATAGTAACATCGTGTAGGCAGTGGTACACCTAGTCCGTTTTTGTCGTCACATCCGGGTTCGATGGTCTGATGTTACAAACTGAGGTTTTTTTTCATTGAAAAACAACCTTCTTAGTTTAATTTTTATGATATGAGTGGTATACACGTTCACGCTTAAGTTAATTTCAATGAGTTGTAAACATTGTATACAGTGCCGTGAAAAAAAATCTAGTTTTACCAAGTTAGTATGCCAATAAAGGCGTTTACAACCAGTTTATATTACCATATATCTTTGTTATGACAGCATTGCATTTAAAACAATATTGCCAAGATCTCACAAGTGCAACTGTTCATCATGATCAACCCATTACCGGCTCACTACAGAGCACGGGTCTCCTCTAAATATGAGAAGGGTTTGGGCATAGTCCACCACGCTTGGCCATGTGCGGATTGGCAGACCACACACGCCTTTGAGAACATTATGGAGAACTCTCAGGTGTGCAGGTTTCCTCACGATGTTTTCCTTCACCGTAGAAGCAAGTGGTATTTAATCATTAATAGCGACAATTTCGACGCTACTGAAATAGAACAATTGTTAGTCCTGAGATATTCTGACCTGAGTTCACGGAACATCCGCGTTATCTTTTGTACAAGTAGAACCCCAAGGAGGTGTACAGGAACCACAGCTGTGCGGTAAGAATTGGGACCTATTATCACAACTTCATATCCGATTGAAGCAACTGATAATACTATGTATGAATATATTTGTACGTACTGTCGCTAAATTATTTGGCAAGCTATTTGGAGATCCTAAAAAGATTACCAACTACAGACATTGAGAAAATCATATTCCATTCTATTGTAAACGGGTCAAGGGGGAGAATCTTGAATTTTCTTTGTTTATCCACTACAAGTTACCTCTTTTTTTCACGCTGGGAAATGCTTTTACGAATCCCCTCCGGAGGCGACGCAGGCAAGACTGCGCCGCTTCCTACGGGGTATGTGGGACTCCCCGGCGGCCAGGCTGGCGACCAAAATACCCAATAAAACCCAGCGATGCTCCTTCGCGTAGCCTGGTGGCTGGGTCGCGGGAACACTTGTGCACTCGACCGCGACTACAAGTTACCCCTAGACGGCAATCTCGCTTGGTGTAAGCAATGATGCAGTATATGATGGTAGCGGGCTAAACTGTTAGGGGTATGGTAAACCCATACACCGAATTGGTATCTACGCGACATCGTGTTGGAACGCTAAACCGCTTGGCGACACATCTCTGCACCAGACCAGACTCAACATGGGAGTCGAACCCAGAACCGGCAATTTTAAAATGTGACACCGCACGGAGGATTTGTTAATTGGTATTTACCGCGTTTTGTCTAATTTAGTGAGCATGAGTATCTTTAGTGTGTAGTTAGTTTTTTTTTATAGACTACAAGTTAGCCCTTGACGGCTATCTCACCTGATGGTAAGTGATGATACAGTCTATAATGGTAGCGGGCTAACCTGTTATTAAGTCTACGCGACATCGTGCCGGAACGCTAAATTGCTTGGCAACACGTTTCGACGACCTCCGTGGCGCAGTGCGTGCGCTGTCGCATTTTAAAAAAAGATGGAGGTCCTGGGTTCGATTCCCGGCTCGAGTCTGGTCTGGTGGGAGGCTTCGACCGTGGCTAGTTACCACCCTACCGACAAAGACGTGTCGCCAAGCGATTTAGCGTTCCGGCACGATGTCGCGTAGAAACCAACTAGGAGCGTGGGTTTACCACACTTTAACAGGTTAGCCCCCTACCATCCTAGACAGCATCATCACTTACCACCAGGTGAGATAGCCGTCAAGGGCTGACTTGTAGTGTATAAAAAAAATAAAAAAAACGTCTTTGTCGGTAGGGTGGTAACTAACCACGGCCGAAGCCTCCCACCAGACACAACGTTTGTTGCTAATTTCCTGCAAGTTTCCTCACTAATTATCTGTTCCGCCTGCAGTGTTTTCTTCGGGAGTGCACAGTGGCAGCGCGTCGAAGGAGAACGTCAGCAGCGCAGTCCTGGCGTGCGGCGCCGACTTCTGCGTGATCGGCGGCGGTCACCATGACAACAGGAACCTGCACCGGCCGCCAGACAGCGAGATCTATGAGATCAGTGCCATTTATCTCGCCTGCGTGGTCGTCGCCGTCCTGATGGTTGCGCTTCTAGTTGATCCTCTGTCAAGGTATTTAATTTTTTAGCTAGCCTTTTATTACAATGCCCATCAGGCTTAAGGTGGAAAAGAAAGACGGTAAGTATGTTTAACTGTACACAAAAAAACACCAAATATAAACAATAAACAGCAAGTATAATTTGCTATATTCCCGCCGACAACCGGGAGATTTGTATAATATAACACAACACAAAATCTTCCACTAGAACCTCTACGCACGTTTCGACCCGACACCGGATCATCCTCTGGAGATATTGAATTAACAAGCGAGAAAAGTAAAGAGATTTTACTTTTCTATACAAAATACAATATAGAACAATTTGCGGCTTTATCGATGAAGAGTTGGCAAAGTCTGCAAAAACCCTAAATAGAAAAACTCAATTTAACAATTTCACACTAAAAAACTTATCATTCATTCATTATCATCATTACAATGGAGAGCGCAGTTCTAAAAACCTCACTAGATGGACAGCGACTCACTTGTAGTCGATTGCCCATCCCAAGTATTTTGCCCGTCCAAAATATAACTTAATAGAAATAGCGGGAAATGCTAGTTTTAATGATAAGAACTCAAAAGAAAGTGAAATCCAGAGGAAGGTTTGACGACTTCCGTGGTGCAGTGCGCGCGCTGTCGCATTATAAAGTTGGAGGTTCTGGGTTCGATTCCCGGCTCGAGTCTGGTCTGGGAGGCTTCGGCCGTAGCTAGTGACCGCCCTACCGACAAAGACGTGTCGCCAAGCTATTAAGCATTCCGGCACGATGTCGCGTAGAAACCAATTAGGAGTATGGGCTTATCATACCCTAACAGGTTAGCTCGCTACCATCTTAGACTGCATTATCACTTACCATCAGGTGAGATAGCCGTCAAGGGCTAAATTGTAGTGTAAAAAAAAAGGTCACAAAATACAATTTCATTTCCTAAATTACCCGTTTCGATCGCAGAATTACCTAAAACCTAAATTGAATTCTAATTATACCTAAGTCCTTCCAGATTTATAGAAGTCTGATGAAAGAGAACCGTAATTACCGCCTTGAAAATTAATTTCATGACTATTACAAAGGTTTAAGTATCGTTGATGACGCATGACCGTTTTTAGAATTTTTTCAATTGCTAATTGACCGATTTAGACCTTCGCCACTTAGTTTTGAAGTCTCTTCAAAGTTTTGTTGAGCGCTTTGTTGTTGCATGTCTTTAACCGACCGCCTAAAAAGGTGGAGGCTCTCATATAAATAAAACTATTGAATCATTACTTCTAGAACCTACGTGATTGGGATATTAACTGTCCATTTGGTGCCTAATTTCGACAGGAACAGAACTGCTTCAAATACAAAACATACGCTCACACACACAACACTAGCAGATGAACCGATCATGATGAAATTAACTGGCATTTATGACTGACTTCATGCACTTTGAAGACCGAAAAAAAAGGCTTCCGCGGTTAATAATACTATAACTAACTTCACGGGCTGGCAGTTATCACAATGAGATTTTGATGTTTTATTCAGTTATATTTTATTAAATTATTTGCGAAAAACTTAAAGCCACTAAAATTAAAAAAAAAAAATAACTAATTGAAGATATGAACTTGCTCATTGTTTGAGATGGGCGTTACTTTACGCTAATGTATCTAACATTAGCGTAAAGTATTGTCAGCTGATTTTTGACACCTTTGTCCTTTGTGCATATCAATTTATATGCCCTTGTCATGATTAACTCATAACCGGCTCACTACAGAGCACGGGTCTCCTCTCAATATGAGAAGGGTTTGGCCATAGTCCACCACGCTACCCATGTGCGGATTGGCAGACTGCACACGTCTTTGAGAACATTATGGAGAACTCTCAGGCGTGCAGGTTTCCTCACGATGTTTTCCTTCACCGTTGAAGCAAGTGATATTTTATTTTTTTTAAATGCCCTTAAAGCATACTATTATTTTGTCCAGATACGGTGAGAAACAAAGAACCTCGGAGTCGAACAAGTTGACGGGCATACAGCTTCTCTCAGCCACGGCTTACCAACTGAAAAAACCGAATCAACAACTGCTCATCCCGATCACCCTGTGGATTGGAATGGAGCAAGCGTTTATTGGCGCTGACTATACACAAGTAAGTTATTCTTAAAAATACCCACATACACTACTGTTGGGTAAAGGCCTTCTCTTTCATTAAACAGTGGATTAAGAGCTTAGATCTACACTGCCTGAAATTGTTGGGTTCCTGGTATCGAATACGCATTATCACTTACCATCAGGTGTAATAGCAGTCAAGAGTAAGTTAACCAGTAGGGAAAAAAATTAGTTGCTGATGAATGCGATTTAGGTTTGATACATAAGATCTTTAACTCAACGTGCTCTGCGAAGCATGCAGGTAAGGTCAAACAACGGGTCAAATCTTCAAGTTACCGACTCGAGAACTGAGGTTACGCGTAGATAGTGCTATCATGTGGTTTTTTGGTTTCGCAACAAAATCCACATTCCAGATTATACCAAAATGTCAGTTGCTTCAAAAGCTTGCTAATTTTGCTCATTATTTTAGTAATAAGCTGAATTTAGGAGAAGATTGGTTCGGCAGGCTAGCCCTGCTTCGAAAACTAAACAAAAACGTGGAAAATCAACGGTCCAACTGTGAATCTATAGAACCCACTTAAATATACATTGTAATAAACACATGATTCAGAAGAATTGTACTTGTAAAGATCCGTCAAGAGTTTGGTCAATTTAGACATTCGAAGTTACATAAAGTCCCAACAAGCTGAATTTCTGTGAAGTTGTTCAAAACATAATTATAAACAATGTCTAGAAGTTCTCCATCATTCCCCTGTAAGGAAAAAATTAAATTCAAAGTCAAAAGTCAAAAAAATGAGTTTTTCGCGATTTTCAGCGAAACGGTAAGTTTTATCATAAAAGTTCTTGAGACAAAAATTGTAGATCATAAAATTATCTATAAAAAATGTTCAATACTTTTTTTCTTACGAGCCACCGTTTTTGAGATATAACGATTCAAAAAGTTATAAAAGTTGTTATCAACTCTGAAACAACTCTGAAAAGTTAAAGGTGCGTGTTCCCGACCTCTTATTAGGAGGCGGACGTCCTACTCACTAGGCTATAAACTCCGTTTTTTTTTTTTTTTAATTTTTTAATGTTTTTTTTAATTCTCTATCCTAAAATAAGAATGAAGATTTACCTGTACCGTTGGACGTTTTCTTTGTTCCAGGCCTATGTCTCGTGCGCTCTCGGCATCCGATCCATAGGCTACGTGATGATTTGTTTCGGGGTGGTGAACGCTGTATGCTCTCTACTCTTCGGCTCAGCCATGAAGTATATTGGGCGCTTCCCGATCCTAGTGATGGGGGCTGCGCTGCATCTCGGACTTATCGTATGGCTCCTCATCTGGAAACCGAATCCGGAATCACCTACCACGTTCTTTGTGATATCCGGCTTGTGGGGTGTTGGAGATGCAGTTTGGCAGACCCAGGTCAACGGTGAGTTAACACATATTTCCAAAGCACACTTAATATAATTGGTTATGACAGGCTATAAATATTGCTTTAATAAATATGTATATATATATGTAATAAATATATATATATATATATATATCTATTATGATTAGGAGTATGGATTTACCATACCCCTACCAGGTTAACCAACTACCATATTAGACTGCATCATCACTTACCATGAGGTGAAATTACCGTCAAGGACTAACTTCTAGAGGGTAAAAAAAACCATTGCCTACTTACACAAATATTTTTTAGGAGCCGCTTCTATACTATGCTACCTATTATTTACGCATGTTTAATTAAAACACAAATAAAACAATATAATATGTAAATGCTTGTTAAATATAATTACACATAGAATTCATACTCTAGCATTCGATGTTATGTAATAACTTATATCCTAAGAAACATAAAACATAATTATTTACTTAGATATCTGTGATAAACTAACATACAGAATATAATTTAGGGCACATTCACAGGCAGCGTGAATATTGTTATAAAAAAAGCTAAAATTGCTCGCAATTTTCAAAACCTGTGACATCGATATACTCGTATATTTTGACTACAAAAGTAAATTCAGTACTATTTTCGATTGGATTTTAAGCCAAATATGGTTTTAGACGCTACTTCAATTCGTTAATTTCCACAATATCGTAGGTTTGGATTTTTTAAGGGTTTCATACAGCCGTTTGAGCGGAACTTGATCATGATAAAGCTAGCATAAGTTTGTTCATTATTATAACCAGCAAATAACCCACTGCTGGGCGCAAAGCAGAGGCGGTTTCAAATTGTAGACCCGCCTCGCTGAAGATGCGGGTCGACGGGTTCTATCGTTAATTATCTTATAACATTAATTTCGACACACGCACGCACCTCTAACTTTTCGGAGTTATGTGCGTTTTTAAAATATTAAAATATCACTTGCTTCAACGGTGAGGGAAAACATCGTGAGGAAACCTGCACGCCTGAGAGTTCTCCAAAATGTTCTCAAAGGCGTGTGAAGTCTGCCAATCCGCACATGGCCAGCGTGGTGGACTATGGCCAAACCTTTCTCATATTGAGAGGAGACTCGTGCTCTGTAGTGAGCCGAGAATGGGTTGACCATGATGATCATGATGATGATTAATTTCGAAATTGTATCTACGGCCTATATGATAGTTGTTAAACTTAAAAAAACTTGCAAACATTTATCATATTTTAATTAATTTGAATTTAATAATATATATATATTTTTACACACTACAAGTTAGCCCTTGACGGCAATCTCACCTGATGGTAAGTGATGACGCAGTCTAAAATCGTAGCGGGGTAACCTATTAGGGTTACGCTAAACCCACACTCCTAATCGGTTTCTACGCGAATGTGATCGGAACAGACTCAATCGCAATAGCAGCGACATTTTGTCTACCGTGGGAAAGAGGCCTAATGAAACAACATCTTAGAAACACGCATTGACCTTCTCAGGGTTTCCTGTATCTTCAATTACACAAACATTGCGCTGAATAAATAATATAACAAGTTTTATTCGCAATAAAAATACTTGGATATTAATCAATAGGCAATGTTAAGTAGCAACTCGTCGCAGAGCAATCAAAATCTAAAAATTATAAAAAAAGTCACTAATAATGTAATATTATATTTTTTGTTATTGTATCAGCGGGTGGGCTTAAGATAATACGGAATCACGTTCTGAATAAAACTGTAAATGTCAAATATAGAACCATACTATATTACATTTATGATTATGATATATTATTCCATACTGTAAGCTCTCAAATATAGAATCAAACTTTATTACATTTATATAGGTCTTCTTCTTGATCTTCTTCTTGATCAACCCATTACCGGCTCACTACAGAGCACGGGTCTCCTCGCAATATGAGAAGGGTTTGGCCATAGTCCACCACGCTGGCCATGTGCGGATTGGCAGACTTCACACGCCTTTGAGAACATTACGGGGAAATCTCAGGCGTGCAGGTTTCCTCGCGATGTTTTCCTTCAACGTTGAAGCAAGTGATATTTTAATTGTTTAAAAACGCATATAGGCTCTCTCAGCTTCAAACTCCCTTTTTACGCTTCGATTCCGCTCTGGTTTTGCTTGTTCGGATCCATATTGTTTCCGCCTTGTAACAACTATTCAGTGGCACTTCATATATGCACAGAAGCAGTGGAAACCTCTTGGTTGTTCAACCTCTGGAGGAATTGAACCATATGTAACAAATCCGTGTCGGCTGTCTTCTTAAAAAACTTTCACACATTAGCGTATATTCTATTTCACATATAAGTGTCATATATGCTTAAAAGCACTATCTACCCTCAATACTTATACTGCAGTGTTTTTTTTTTAAACCGCTGGGCATCGGTCGTTGTGATAAAAAAAAAAGTGCAGGACATTGCGGCACTCGTTTTTATTTATGAAAACTTTCCAACAGTGTTTAGACTTCTATATCTGTAGCCTAGCAACGCAACACATCTCAGCACACAGCCTGAATCATCCAGTGCATTCACACGGCAAGATAACCTACACATGCACATTTCTTGTTCTGGCACCAACCGGCCCAGGTCTCTCCGTCCGAGAATAGAAATCATTAAAGACACGGCTATATGTAGCCCTTAATAATACTAGCTGGAAATACTTACGTGCATAAACGGGATTTAATTTTAGATAAACATAAGTACTTCGGTCGTGTAATCGAGTTTCGAACTCTCTGGCACAGCGGTGAGCGCTCCGGTCTTCATTTCGGAAGGTACGGGGTTTGCCTCGGCAGGGACAGTTAAAAATTTCGGAATTCGAGTTTAAAGCTTCGGCCGTAGCTTGTATTTTTAGCTTTCCGGAACGATGCCGCGTAGAAACCTGGAAAGTTGGGTCTGGGTTGAATATGACTGCTATAACCCTGTACAACCGCTACCATCTTACCTGATAGTAAGGCATGATAAGGTTATATCGTGGTGGAACGCTAAATCGTTAGTAACTAGCCACGGCGGAAGCCTCCCACCCGACCAGACTCAAGCTGGGTATCAAACCCAGGACCTCCAACTTTATAATGCGATTCCATGCGCTGCTTGACGAAGGTCGTTGCAACTTTATTTTATTATCCTATCAAAAACATCCTATCAAAATCGCAACTCTACCTTTTACGGTCCTTATGGTATAGTCCATTGATACCCAAACGTAAGGATAGCGAAGACAGGGAAGACATTGGCACCTTTTGAATGCGGAACCCTTAACAACTGTTATGGTAAATAATTATCACCGACTGTGCATCCAATAAGATAATTGTTAAAATGTCCAATAATAGAAAAGATTACCATAGCCACACAAAACTAATCCTGTATGTAATTCGTTTATAATGTTCTAGAATTATAATAAATTCTTTATAATGTTTTAATGAATGTTCATCATCATCATGAACAACCCATTACCGGCTCACTACAGAGCACGGGTCTCCTCTCAATATGAGAAGGGTTTGGCCATAGTCCACCACGCTGGCCATGTGCGGATTGGCAGACTTCACACGCCTTTGAGAACATTATGGAGAACTCTCAGGCGTGCAGGTTTCCTCACGATGTTTTCCTTCACCGTTGAAGCAAATGATATTTTAATTGTTTTTAAAAACGCACATAACTCCGAAAAGTAAGAGGTGCGTGCCGGGATTCGAACCGCCGACCTCTGATTAGGAGGCTGACGCCCCAACCCCTGGGCTATCACCGCTTCTAAATAGTATGAATGTTCTAATAATAGTATGTATGAATGTTTAATGAATGTTCTCTAATATATGGATATGCTAATAGCCGGCAATATGTGGATAATGATGATGAATTCCTTAACTAAAAATGTCCAACAACAACACTTAACTCAAACTTAAAGTAATAACTATAGAAGTTAGCTAAGGGCCAAAAAGCCGGCTGCATTTCTTCGCTTAAAAGTCATCGTTCGACTGCACCACTGTACTGTACATGACTTCTCTCTTATTGGAGATGGGAATATGGATCATAGACCCAGCGCCGTCCTCCAACGTGGGTTGTCGGGGTATTTGTCGCTATTTAATATTATTATTATGATCAACCCATTGCTGGCTCACTACAGAGCACGGGTCTCCTCTCAATATGAGAAGGGTTTGGCCATAGTCCACCACGCTGGCCATGTGCGGATTGGCAGACTTCACACGCCTTTGAGAACATTATGGAGAACTCTCAGGCGTGCAGGTTTCCTCACGATGTTTTCCTTCACCATTGAAGCAAGTGATATTTTATTTGTTTTTAAAAACGCACATAACTCCGAAAATTTAGAGGTGCGTGCCAGGATTCGAACCGCCGACCTCTGATTAGGAGGCTGACGCCCTAACCACTAAGCTATCACAGCTTCTTCTGGTAAGGATCATAGACAACCTTAGAAATTATACAAACATAATTTCCATACCTATGCTTTAAGTAGTCTCAAATAATTAATTTAATATTATTTTCACGTAAATACGCAAGAAAACTAATTGCATCACGCTCGCAGTGGCTTTGACAGGATGACGTGAGACGTCATACTTTAAATGGCCGCTCATCAAAACGATAACGATCTGGGCTGTTAATCTCGCCTTGTAATAACAGTAGGTACGGAATTTAAAAATATACGCAATTAGGAATTATTTTTTTGTACACGCACGATACTTGTTAGTGCCTACTAGTATACGCTTAGTATCATTTGGCTAGCTATGACCCACTGCTGGGCAGATGCCTCCTCCTAACATGTGATACAAACACTACCTACCCGCATTGAAATCTATATCTATAATCTCTATCTATCTATAAGAGAAAGAGAGAGAGAGATCAGTGCCCCGCTGGTAAAGCTTAATTAAGATAGAGCCAAATAAAATCACGGTTCTTGAATAAGATCTTTTTTAATATATATTTATAATGTCTTTTACCATACATATTTTTTGGTTTTTGGTATAATAAATTTTTTCTAAACAAGCGATTTCCGCAAATTATTACGCCGCTCCTTAATTTTTATATTTTTTATATTGCCAAATTGTTCCCTTAATATCGACAGCTTAACTTTCTTCTGCACCGGCTAATTCGCTACGTCCATTGATTATTACGCGTTGAAGCGGTCAGCTGCGATCTCACTTAATGGTATGTGACCATTCAGTCTTAATACGCAAATGTAAGTAATGAAAAGATGTAGTGTGTCTCGAAAAGTTTTTATCATTTTCTAAACCAAAACTCCCACACTTGTAGTAACAGTTTACAGGTTGGTTGAAGAATCCCACCACAGTTAATTCCGAATCAGATTTGTCCGTCTCGGCCATTCTAAGCGTTTCACTTATTCCAAAACTAGAATTTACCGGTATCGTATAATTTTCAACAACACTGGAAATTCTGTTGTTCAACATTATTTCAAGTGTTAGCCAACTCGTAGACGATTTTCGTCGCCTCGATAACTTAGCTAGTAATACTGAATCGTCACGTGCGACGTTGGAGGCACGTTTTTATCGCTACACTCGATAATAATTACCATAGAGTACCCTTAGTTTAAATTTTCTATTCTCATAATAGTAGATTAGTTTTCGAATTTCGGAATACCGTATCTATCGAGTTTTAAAACTCGAATACGTACTCCACAACCAAGCGCAAGTTAAATTGTTCCCTCCTACACATAAAAAAACGTTTGAGGAGATATTATTAGGAAAAACCCAATGTATTTGTCAAAATAACGTATACTTAACGATTACTTGGTTATTTTTGGATCAGAAAGGCCACTTTGAAGTAGTTTCCATAAATGGCTGTCTCTGGGCGGTACGAAACTCAGCTGGTTAAGCATTTTCTCGAATGAAAAGTTGTCTACCATATATCTCTCCCTGTTTACCCTCCAGGCAAGGGCTCGTCATTTCAGCCGTTCCATAGAGACATGGCACAAGAGGCATTCAAATTAACATTACTTGAAATAAATGTAATTCCATAGAGTGCGACTGACAAACAAACCGACAGTTCTTTATATTTCTGGAGACAGCGGGGACCCACTTGTCGGGGAACAATTTACTTTGCGATTCCTTTTCTTATCTTAATATAATAAGTTTTTAATAAAGCCATAGAAGGACAGCTTTTCTGCACTAACTCGTAGGTATGTGTTTTTAAAAGAAAAAAATAAGAGCAAGGTAGATGATTATATAAAACAGCAACGAATGAAATGGACTTTTGTGCTCGGTTTTGTGAAGTAAAAATAAGTAGTACGGTAATTTTGAATCGTAGCTAAAACGATAACGTTCATATTCCTTGACTTTATAGTGTTTCGATTCTCGTAAGCGACTCCACGATAACTAGAGGTAATTCTTATACATATCAAAACATACCATACATACAAACACCAGTAGGTAATAGTGATAATCTAAAATTTTCAATCCCTACGTACATAAAAAAAGTTTTTTTTCCTAGCATATTTGTTGCCATAAACCCATTAACATAAATGTCATAAAAAAGTAACAAAGGTACTAATAGATAATTAGTTGGGTACTTTTATACTCGATAATCTACAAGCAATTGGTCGAGTTAAAATGTTATAGGCAATAAATCAATGTTGAAGTTTAAAAAAAATATATTATAATATGATATGTACCTTTCTAAAAAAATTAAAAGATCACTTGCTTCAACGGTGAAGGAAAACATCGTGAGGAAACCTGCACACCTGAGAGTTCTCCATAATGTTCTCAAAGGCGTGTGAAGTCTACCAATCCGCACATGGCCGCGTGGTGGACTATGGCCAAACCCTTCTCATATTGAGAGGAGACCCGTGCTCTGTAGTGAGCCGGTAATGGGTTGATCATGATGATGATGATGATGATGTACCTAAGGGTATGTTTTATTTTTCATCCCGTCATAAACTTGCAAGAAATACATTCTTATAGCACAAGTAATCGAAATACGAAAATGCAAAATGAACAAAAATTTGCTTTTTACTTTTCACATAATAGTTTGTACGGAATTGCACATAGTCGATTCTGTTTTATATTATTCATCATCATCATGATCAACCCATTACAGGCTCACTACAGAGCACGGGTCTCCTCTCAATATGAGAAGTGTTTGGCCATAGTCCACCATGCTGGCCATGTGCGGATTGGCAGACTTTACACGCCTTTGAGAACACTATGGAGAACTCTCAGGCGTGCAGGTTTCCTCACGATGTTTTCCTTCACCGTTGAAGCAAGTGATATTTTAACTGTTTAATAACGCACATAACTCCGAAAATATTATTACAATATTACTACAACTTTTTGTTTTTATTGTACGGGTTCCATGGTCATAGGCTAGACCGTACCAATAAGAAGATCGCCTTCCGGGTCGAAAAACACGTTATTTGGGCGTCTCTTCATGATTGGTTTTGGGGTCACTTCTGCATATAAACGTCGATAACGCGATGCACGATTAACTTCTATAGTTCCTTGTGGTGCCATCTAGTATGGTGGTGTTGAAATGCCATAACTTAAAATTGTGTAATGGTTTCCAGGGTTGTACGGCGTGCTGTTTAGACGCAACAAGGAGGCCGCGTTCTCCAACTACAGACTCTGGGAAAGCGCCGGCTTTGTTGTTGCTTACGCCTACTCCACCCACCTTTGTGCCAGAATGAAGCTTTACGTACTAATGGTGGCATTGCTGGTAGGAGTTGCTGGGTACATCATTGTCGAGATCTTGCACAAGAGAAAGGTGAGTTAAGATGAGATTTTCAGAGATGTTCCTTTTGGTATGACCAGTGGCATGCTCAGGGTGTTTACCGTACCTTACGTAGGCGACGCGGCATTATCGAAAAATGTGTCATTAATATTGCTCTTTCGGGTATACAATGCTTTCAAGCATGTATGAGGTGCAATTTGCTAATTCTTTTTTTATGTTCCATTTGTCCGTTGTCTCCAGGGGTAGGCTATGCACTGCTTTTATGCATCTATAAAGTGCACACCACTGAGTATGCTTTTGGCGTCGGTTTCAATATAGTTAGGTTACTATATTGAAACCGTAGAAATATAAATAAAATAGAATAGGTAATTTATTATAAAATAAAATACAATTTCTTTTGAATGAGTTATAATTTTGTGTAGCCTACTAAACGGTACTACAAGTTTACTTTTACTTCTAATGTTCAGTGCGTTACAGTCCATTTTTTTCTTGAATTTATCAATATTTTTATGAACATACATTAAATTTTCGTATATATATTGGCTATGCACTGTCATTATTTTATAATCTTTAAATTTATCTCTTAATGAGTCTCTGGGACCTAATCGAAAAATTAATTCCGCCAAATGATTTTGCGATTTAGTAATATGGCGCGCAGAAACCGTTGGGGCTTAACATAACTGCCATGCCTAAAAGATTAGCCCGCTCTACCCTCATAGGCTACATCTAGGTGGGATTGCGGCTGTCTGTGGGCTAACCTGTAATAGGTGTATACCTCTAATATGGTCTGGTCGTCGCCGTGGCTAGTTAACATAAGAGGAATGTAAGAAAACACATTGTTTATTTAAAAATTTGTAATTCCAGGCGCTTCGTCTAAAGGCCATTGCCGAGAACCCCGTTGAAGCGGCCGAAGCCGCTAAGCAGCCTCCAGAAGAGGATGACGAGAAGGACGATATCGATGATGACCTGATAATCACCCATCTGTAAGAAGCAAACGAACTACAATACAGCGCTCAGGCGCCAGAAAATTTGCCATACCCACTTTTTAGGTACAAAACGAGGTGTTAACTCGAATAAAATCTATTTATATGTATCCAATAGATGATAGACATCACATTGAGGGGCATATAGCGTAATTTTATATATATCAGCTGTATCGTTCTCCTTATTTATAAAACACTACACAAAGGATTATATCCTGGAATTAATCCGTCAGCCTTTGGCAGAGAGTGATTTACATTTCGTTTAATATTTTCATTTTTCTTTCTCCTTCCGTCCGTATATCTTCCTACCAACGTCAGCGTCTACAATGTCTACACTGGTTTTCATATTAAATTAATATTAACTAATGGAACTAACTAACGTTCTCATGCTCGAAACGAACGATGGAATAAAAATTTTAATTAACCAAGCAACCACATGAATTGGACTTGAATAAAGTTATCTTACTGTCGCTCAGTTTGCGGCGGTCCTGGTACTATATCAAAAAGTCAGCATGCTAATTCCTTGTCGAGGTACTTCAAACTAAAAACTCATAGTGAGCCTATTTTTATAAATTCTATCGCACTAATTTCAACCCGGCCAAGTGAGATAATGCAAATTGCGTCACTTGTCAATATTCTTTTTAAAATGTCAATAGTTTTTTGACTTTGTTTCGATTTAGTATTACCAAATAGGACATCATATTTCAATTGTCTCGTACTTAATTTAAAGTGCAGTTAAGTCCCGGAGCTAGGAATACCGTTATATTTAAAACGCAAGATTCAATCATGGGCAGACATTTTTTTGGTGCACAAAAAATCTTGCAGACGATTGACTGGTTAACTAATAGCATGATTCGCCTCGGGTTGTATTTGGAGTCATTATTCTATTAAGGCTTCAAAAAAATTAAATGAAATACATTGTGCAAAAAGTCCGCTAAAGGTAAACGCACACGGTGACCGATCGCAGCGAAATGAATTAGATTGGAAGCTATTATGTAACTATCGTGGAAAACTGATTGTTAAAACGTACCGCAATCACCAAGGTAAAATGTTCCTATACCTTATATGTCTTACAAATAAACGCGATGTCGCGACGCCTGAATAGTTATGCAGTGTTTTGTCACGCTCTGACATTTGAAAGATACTGTCAGTTGTGATAAAACATTGAACAACTAATCTAACGTTGTGCCACGTTTATTTGTAAGACTCTAGTAGTTAAGTGTGTGATAGTTTTTTCAGAATTGTGGTTGGGGTGAAGTGGGTCTCTATAATTACCCTTATTCCATTATCGTCTTCATCTTTTAGAAAGAGAAAAACAGGGCATTGATGCTTCTGTAACTTTGACCACTATCTAAGTGAATCTAACATTTATGTGAAAACAAATTTCAACTTAACGCTGTTAGATTTGTCATTTCATTAAGAGCCCGTTTCTCAATCTCGCAATAAGCCTTAGCAGATGATTACATTTCCGGATTATAATTTAGTTCACAGCTGGGCACAGACTTCCCCATTTACAAGAGTGAGGTTCTTAGAGCATGGACCTACGGCGTTGCTCCGTTTGATCCACTTAATTTGATTATAATTACATTTAAATGATAATAACCGAAACTGTCGGTTAGATTATTAAATATCGAACCATTATTGGGTCCGACTCACAAGTGGAGTCCAGGATGTCATGATCCGTAGCTAAACTCGCCTTAAGTTAATCATTCATTTAAGCAAAGCTTGCTTGATAGTTTGATATGCTTCAAGCTGTATTGTGTCACAATGATAGTTGTTTTTGATGTACCCTGACGGCCCTTGTCAAAACGTCAAAAATATCAAAATTACACTCCTTTAATTCATAATAATTTAATCGTAACTGTCGTAGCGTAATTGTCTTGTACAATACCTATTCGGTCACCATGTGCGCTAACCATAACGTTTCTAAAGCTGATTGATAAGTTTCGGGATCTTTTTAATCAAGTTCAGACAGAAATTTAAAAAGTGGCTTTGCGTTGGAAATTGTAGGATGGTTATGGCCTGAAAGATGGCTGTCACAAATATGATATCGGAAACCAGTCTAGAATATCAGTGTGTGGGCAAGATCTATAACTAAAATTTGCAATTACTATTTAAATTACTAATTATTTTGTCTCGCACACGAAATGTAACAATATAAATGGCGCGACCATGTGTATTGGTACATTTCGTGTGCGAGACCACCAATATACCAATAATACGTTTTCACTGTAAAAATAATTAAATATACTGTCTTTTCAAATGAAATAAATAAAAATATACCAAGAAATTTGCAACTCTTCTAAGTTTTAAAGACTTTATTTTGTAACGTTCCTGTTAAAACGATATAAAATAAAAAGGTTTAACTTGTTTATATGCCCTGTAAAGCGATAAAACAGAGTTCTAAATTATCGTAACACAAAATACTTAGTGCATTGTGTAAGAAATATTTAACAAAAGTATATTTACAAAAACGGGGCGTCCGTGAGCGTCTGTACTCTGCGTGAGAACCAACGGGACTATTTTAGACCGTCAGCAAAAAGACACATTTAATTAACACATGGTAAATACAAAAATGGCGGCCATCTTGACGATAATATTTGAACTACGTCGGGCGGGATTGAACGCCGCTCGTTATAACGCCTTACGGGACGAAATCGACCACTTAACTGGTTCCTTTAGTGGGGATATGGAAGATCGGTCTATTGAGCAACAAGATAGGGTCGCGTAGTTTTAATCCACCATAAGTCTTGTTTCTGTGCACTACTCAAGTTAACAATCATCACAGATAATTTACCTAGTGGTAGTCTATAATTGTTTTTAACCAAAAGTCACAATTTGACAGCTCCATATATATACAACTCCATGTGGCCTATTAACGCTTACTTTAACTTGACGGTTGTTAACTTGATAGATACACAATCGCCTTAAATCAGAACTATGACGTTTAAAACCTACAACACCCTACATTGCCACTACCTTATCTATGATGTGTCGAAATAAAGAACATACAATGTATAGGATTCTGTTAACATTGTTTGTAAAATATCTGCAATTTTTATGAAAACGGGGCACCTATTCTGAATGGCATTTAAATCTTTGTGACTTTGACAACTTTTCATAACATACCAGTCGCTCGCTGGTGGAAATTATCACGTTAACGTCAAATAAAAGATAGCCTTATCTAATAATTTACACGAACCAACCGTCAACTTCATACTTATGTGACAGAGTAACACTAACTTTTATTTGACGTCCAATAACTTGATGAGATTTTTACGTGTTACATGTAATATTAACTGCGATTTAATGCTATATAGAATAAGAGCCCTTATCGTCCGAAATTTTATAAATATCTCCAAGAAATAGTTGTCAAGCGAGGCTGTGCTCCATTACGTAGATAATCTGGTGGCAATGCGGGCAGTCCCTTTATATCGAGATGTCTAATCGGACGCTACAGGCGCGTATGTTTGCTTGCATTGCCAAAGACCTAAAACCCATTAGTTGATTCTTTAAGAATGTTTCGAGTTCCGAACCTATGTTTCAAAATGTTCTCTATTGTCGTACATTAAACGCACTTCAAGGTGATAGTAATATAATTGCTCGTGCGTTAAATTAAACCATCTGTATTTGCTTAACTGTCAATAGTTTTAATTAATCGCTTTGTCTCGGCAAGTTGTTTCTTAGGCCATAACAAAAATACAGATACGGACAGCTAACGTCCTATATTCTAAATACATATGACTCATTGAGGTTTTAACCCCTGGAGGGGAAATAATATACATTTGGAGATGTTATCATATATGTTATTTGACGACCTCCGTGGCGCAGTGCGTGTACTGTCGCATTAAAATGTTGGAGGTCCTGGATTCGATTCCCGGCTCGAGTCTCGTCTGGTGGGAGGCTTCGGCCGTGGCTAGTTACCACCCTACCGACAAATACGTGTCGCAAAGCGATTTAGCGTTGTGTCACGACCGGCACGATGTCGCGTTGAAACCAATTAGGAGTGTGTTTACCATACCCCTACCATCCTAGACTGCATCATCACCTACCACCAGGTGAGATAGCCGTCAAGGGCTAATTTGTAGTGTATAAACAAACAAAAAAACTGTTCATCTCATGTTGAGTGATAAACGTCCCCCAACCGAGCAATAGCACCAGGTGCTATCATTGCTTGGCCGGCTGAACCCTATTACTAATCGCTTAGAGGCATGCCTTTGCAGTAAGGTAACCAATCTCAACCGAAGTCTACCACCAGATCACATTTGAGCTGGGAATAGAGCAGGATCTCACAGTTTATAAAATGGCATGTCATTAAAAACAAAATGCAAAAAGATGCAACTTAAGTATAATTTTATACATTTTTCCCGTTATAGTAAAATATGGCTTATTGTAATATTATGTTTAATCAAATATTTCCCCTTACCTCGTGTTTTATACCTTAAAGTTACAAAACATTTGACAGTTAATAGTTAATGGTGATTCCTTAAAGATTTCCGCAGATAGATAGTATATCACCGGGATCTGGGATCCCAGATGATATTCTATGAACAATATACTTAGTAAGATATATCCTAAGGTAGATTTACTATCGTGTGTTTGAAAATATTTTATAACTAACAATTATTTTGTACACGAATATTTTCTCACGGTTTTGTTTTGATGTTTTATGCACGTTTTTATGCACTTTAAATAGTCGTTTTGGTAGGGATTTTATTTATTTCATTTCTTCATCGGAGGAGCTGTTTTTATTTTGAATATATATTTTATAAGCGTTTATTTTATTTTATATTATAATTAACAATTTTGAAACACATTTCAAATAAGGCATGGAATGCTTCTTGTTTATTCTATTAAAAATGACCACCTAAACATGTGCGTACCAAAATAAGAAATTACATAAATGTCGCATATTATATTCTTATAATTATTACTTATTTACTTATCGTATATATCATAGTTATTTTAATTGTGAATTTGTTATCAAAATGCGTATTTTATATTTTATATTGTTGAGGCAGCAAATTCACGGCAAGTAGATCAAATAAATTAATTTTTTTTTAAGATAAGATTATACATATTAAATAATAAGTTAGATAGATTGTATTCAGTAAATATAAATTTTTAACCAATCCATTTTTTATGTGGTCCTTAAAAGTTTAGGACACTTAATGTTCCATAAAATAATTCGAGGAAACCGATTAAAAATAGACCTTATGTTGGGCGTTTAAAAATAAGTACAAGTCACTCTTTCAAAAAAAACCGGTTTCAGTGTTTAACAAATAAATATTAAAAAGTGATTATTAAATTTCCAATCACGAACGCATTAAGCAACAAATTGTTGATAAAATAAATGCACCAAATTGAAAAAGTATAAATTTACGTATATCATTTATATATTAGTATTATAAAAAAAAACTGTTGATCTGATGTTTTGTATTTATTTATATTTCATAATTATTATTGTTCCGTTAACGTAAATATAATTTAATTGAATAATTGGTGTGTGTTGAATTATATGACAAAATACCAACCACATATAGTTTTATAAACACTTATTGAAAATAATTTTAAGGGCAACAAGATATTTAAAACCTTAGTTTCTTAAAGATAATAGATGTCAAAAGAAATCCACGTGTCTATTATGATAAAGGAGGTACTGCGATGCTATATTGTATGATACATAGGTTAATGAATTAAAAAAAATATACATATATTTCCTTAACAAATTTGTTTATGTATATGAGGAAATATTTATGGGTTAAATAACTCACCTGTTCTTTCCTAACAAGACAAAAGGCGATTTAACGTGGATATAAATCATAGGTTTGATTTCACCAAATTTCAACGTGAACTTATATAACCCATTTGTCGCGTGACCGATCTATAAAGACACGTGGCTTTACTAAAAATGCGCCGTAGTAGGAATAACAGGTACACCGATATATATACAAATATAGATTTGACATCGAGTGGTAAATATGAAACCGTGATACAAGTGAAAAAATTATAAAGAAAATTCTTAATAAAATAGGTGTTTTAAAAATGATTTACTGTTGTTAGGGTATATAAACCACGTGATAACATAATAGCTGTAGAAAAAAACGTAAGCATATTCTATTATTATTATTATTGTAAATTAAAATTTTCATAGTAGTTATTAGGTACATATAAGGCTATTATATTATATAAACTATTATTATTATATCATAAAAAATATACGATATGTTTTTTTCCAATAATAACACTTATTAATTAAATTAAGTTACTATAATATTATACGAATTTGTGATGAAAATAAACAATAAGATGTTTGGTCAATATTTTGTATTATTTCATTTATCCCTTCCGTATCCCTTATCCCTTCTGAGGACGTGAAAGTTAGACACAATCTAATTTCGTGAGGCGATAACTACATTCGTTACCTTAAAACTATCGCTAGGTTTAGGGGTTCCAAACGGTCCCAGGTCTGAGATAAGCCCACAACTAACTTAGCTGGTTTTATGTCATCACCACACTATCACACAGTCAATAAAATTCAAATTCAAATAATCTATAAAGATTTAAAGGACTTGAATTTCCGATTTGAATAACCAAATAGTCCTTTAAAAGGCACTTTTGACGCGTCAATAAGTTGCATAGTAGTGATATGATGGTGATAACTATACTCGTAAACTTAAAACTAAAGCTATGAGGGTTCCATTCATAATTAATTGAAATTAGATATGAGTTTAGAACAATACACATCAAAGCTTTTTTGTCGTTTATGTTGAAGGAAAACATCGTGAGGAAACCTGCAAAGGCGTGTGAAATCTGCCAATCCGCACTTGGCCAGCGTGGCGGACTATGGCCAAACCCTTCTCATATTGAGAGGAGACCCGTGCTCTGTAGTGAGCCGGTAATGGGTTGTTCATGATGATGTTATCCTTAAAATCATAATAGGATATTTATATAAGTTTACGTTTTTATAAAAACTAGTTGAGAGCCAAATAATGAATAGAAGCAGGCGTTACTTTGCGGAAGTCCATGATAAACAATAAACAGCAAGTATAAGCGCGAAAAGTAAAGTCAACTATACTTTTCGCGCTTGTGAAGTCAACATCTCCTGAGGATGATCCGGTTTCGGGTCGAAACGTGCGTAGAGGTTCTAGTGGAGGATTTTGTGTGGTGTTATACTATACTAATCTCCCGGTTGTCGGCGGAATATAGCAAATTATACTTGCTGTTTATTGTTTAATTGAGAGCCATCACCAAGATCACTATTTAATTTGATAAATGAAACTCTATATTTATCATACTACATATTTATTTTTAATATTTACATCAAATGTATTACATAGATACGGAAGGAGGGTGCTGGAGGGTTGTGTTGTGTGTCATGCAATTTATTACGTACACTTACGTTTTATCCACATTTTATCTACGGCCATGGCCGAATTAGTCAAGGTTTCTGAGACATATCTATAGATAAAGGAGTAAAATCTGCAAGGTACGGAGAACATGAGTGGCATCCTGTTTAAAATAGTTTTCACTTATCAAAAATACAAAAGGTACCTGCTCAAAGTTACTACCAATTATTTATTTATTTACATCCAATTAGAACGGCAAAATACCACTTACACTGAATAGACAACATAAAACAAATTATTCAATACAAACTAATAATTACTAAACAACACACACAACAAAGATTAATCATTGCTCTCGGCGTACTTAAGCAACTCCGAAAACAGAACCGTCCACCCGTCATTGAATGGGTCCCATTTAAAATTCTTATCCAAAAGCTCGTTGAAAGACGCCAGAGAACGCGGTATGGGTGCCATGGCTCGGGCAACAGTGCGATGAAGTGGGACCACGAAAAGTTTATTTTTCCGCGGATTATTATTTTTAGGGACACGTATACAACACAGTTGGTCATGGAGATCAGGAGCATCGACGTCTCTCCGCGAAATTCGGCACATTATTTTAAGTTGGTCGCAAGTCCACCTGACCTCCAAGGAGTTGAGTCCTAAGCAACCTAAAAGATTATGATCTAGTTGTTAAAGTGCAGTTTTTTTACATATTATTGTATCCAGTTTACAGTTACACCCAGGCCTCCCTTCTGAGTAGTAGCGGGCTTTAAATCAAAACAGACTTGTATCAGCTGTTCAGATCGTCAGTCTTTTATGTCCCACTTATGACACACGTCATGAGTGTGGAACTTACGACGTTCTCTTAAGGTTATGAATGAATGAATGAACACACCACAAAAAAGGAAAGGAAAACAAAAAAGACAGGAAATAACAAAAACAGTAGTATAGAATTTGGCGGCCTTTTCACTACATAGCGATCTCTTCCATGCAACTAAACGTAGAGTGATATAACAGCCACGTTCTTCCAACATAGGCGGATAAGCCTAGAGCTATCCTAAGCATGGCACCCTATGAAACGCGTAACTCGACTTTCATAAGACTAGGTGAAACAATAAATAATTTTTACTATCTCTAAATCTAATAAACCTATCTAGTTGGTAGTATAAGAAAAATTTTAAGATCGTAATTTTCATCAAAGTTACGATGCTGATTATTTTACACATAAAAGTCAAATTCGTGAGAATACAATCGCACAAAAAAAAAATATGTTGTTGTTTGTGTGTGTTAGCTTTTGTTTTTTTTTGTTTTGTTGTTATATCACAAAATATGACTAAAATTCACAACCGCAAAATGCTTGTCAAGCTATGTCAAGTTTATAGCAATGCGTATTGAAGTTAGGGAAAAAGGGCGGGAACCTTCGCACTGGGCGGACGCGGCTCCCTAAAACCTTTCCCAAATTAATACATTAATTCAAGAAAAACGTGAAAAAACCGCGCCCACCAAATACGAAGTCTCCCGCCTTTTTTGATAAATAAACTTATTGATGTACTCAAATGAAAGGTAACAAACAATCAATGTTGTCCTGTATGTGTATATTATCTGTGGTCAAAAATAATCGGCGCCAATATGTATTTGACATGAGAAAGGCGGGAGACTTCGTATATGGCGGGCGCGGTTTTTTCACGCTTTTCTTGAATTAATGTTTGTTGGCTAATTTTGAAAAGGAATAGTGTTGGTTGTGTCGTGGACAGTTTTGGTGTCGTTTGTGTAGTGGCTAGTTTTCTGAATGGTTAACAGATATTAATTTGGGAAAGGTTTGAGGGAGCCGCGTCCGCAGAGTGCGAAGTTTCCCACCATTTCTCCCTAACTTCTACATTGCTATAAACTTGACATTGGCTAATCTGTGTAAAGCATAAAAAGAGAGAAATAATAAAATAATAAACTTGATATTGGCTAATCTGTGTAAAGCCATAAAAGGAAAAAAAAAAAAATTATATGACAGATGACATTTTTTGCAAAAGGAATGTAAAAAATAACGGAATAGGATTAGTAAAAGTGATTTAAAGTATTCCACAAAGTCTTTGTACGAGTATTTTTGTTAGCGTCGCAATGCTAATAAGCTATAGTTATATATATATATATATATATATATATATATTTTGATGTATTTGTTAATTAAGACACATATTTTACATGTCGTGCCGCCATGTTTTGGTTCCTGCCAAAACGGTGGCCAGTGATTGGTCCACGGAAAAATAGCAATAATAATGGACGCCACGAGGACATTGTTATAAGTTGAGTGATATTTTTGAAAAACGTTTTCAATTTAATTAGCGTCTTTATCTGTTTTTACAACGTCATCCCAGGAGGGATGCTTACCAGGACGGCCGGATGCTATCGCTGGCAATATTTTTCTAAAAAAAAAGACGGGTTGCACTCCGGGAGTGCCGGCAGAAGTGAAAACTTGATTATTAACGTTGAGCATGTTTGATATTTTGGAATGGTTAGGGAATAATTTTACACCAATTGCTTTATCAGTATAAAAGTACTATCATTTATGTGGTAGAATACAATATTCATTTATTGCGCTATCGTACACAAACATGACAACGTAAATTACATTAAAAATTTAACACTTTAAAACTATTACAATTATTTTACATTAAAAAGTTTATCTATATCAATTTCCATATTTTAAGCACTTTACATTCACGAATTTTACGAATACACAACAATGTGATCACTACACAGACGGTCGAACCATCAGCTGTCACCATCCATGGATGCGCGTGGCACGCTGTAACATACACGAACATTCGCGCAAGCGCCCTGCGCTGCCTAAACGAAACAGTAGGCCCAGGCATACATTTTCGCCGCGCCGTAGAGAGGGGATAGCTGTCTACTCTCCATCCGTCTTACGCTTTTTCGATCAGGTCACGTGTCCTGACGCGAGTTTAAGATTTTATACCCATTACAGAAAAAGTGCTCAACGCCGCTAAAGAAGTTTTCACTTCAATTAACACATGTGGTATAGGTGATTGGTTGGAAGAGGCGCCTCCTTGCAGATTCAAGCGGGTGAGGGCGCCGTATAAAAAGAAAAAAGGAAAAGATTCGAACATAGAATGACAGGTTGGAAAAAACAAAGGAGAAGTGAGGATTCGAAAGAATGGATTGTGCTGGCATGGTCGAATATTGTGGCATTCATACTTGTAACGCAAATTATGATTGTACAATAACATGAACTCTTTTATTTTATAAATCCTGATTACAGCCGATTTTTGTCGATTATTGTTCTACTCGAGAGTAGGATCCAGTTGTTTCACCTATCCCACAGTTAACAGATTATCTCACGAATCATCTGCGTTAGGGCGCACGCATGTTTTTGCGCAAGCTTGAATGGGCCGGGTCTTACAATTGTTAACGATTGTGAGAAATTATAACAAATTAGTCTTCTTTTTTTATAACTTTGTTATCTTGACAATAAACAACTATGTATTTTTGAAATTAACTTAAATAATAATCAATTTGTCAAAAATCAATCGCGCTTGTACCGCGTCCTTCCAAAAACCGCCGCCGCTAGTTCCCGCTCTTTTTCTCCTTCACTTACGTTCGAAAACCGAAGTTGTCTCTTCTTTAAAATGAGCACTCGTACGTCATTTGACATTTGAAATTGACAGTTTATAATCGTAATACAAATATTAATTTAATTGTATTATTATATGATCTCTAACACAATGTCCGAGAGTTAAATCTAATCATTTAAATATAAATAATTGTAGTTGTTGATATGAGAACATTAAAAAGTTTCGAGCTCATGGTATATTATAGTTGATGTCAAACACCTCCAAGTAGGTTCAATCGATCATTGCTCCATCTAAGCGTATTATCAGATATGTCAAAATGTATTGTCATGTTTACTACAGATAGCCATAAAACGTTACACAGTTCACAAAATTAGGAGCGATACATTGTCAATATTTAATCACTAACGTTGTCCCTAGGTTATTCCAGTAGGTAAATTAAATACCCTCATTTATTTGTTTGGTAGGGTACCTACTAAAGCCTCGTGTATTCGTTTACGTTTTATGTTTTTCAAATTGGTTTGTTTTCCTTCCAAGAAGGAAAGTTTTTTAAAGAGGCAATGACAAATTTCCTCATAAGTAGTCATAGCCTAGCAGAGGTAAGCATTTTTTTTTAAATATTGTGGGTAAATTTCTTGGGTGCTATTCCGATACAAACATACATACTTTTGCATTTATAATATTAGAATGGATAGTCATCATTACACAAAAAACTTAATTTAAAACGTGGCAGGACTTTATGCTAGATAAAGTTAAGATGAGGAAGGTAGTTCATTTCACAATATACAGGAACCTACCTTCACGAACCTTTAAAAAAATTGCACTAAATTTGAACAAGTTAATACGTTTTAGAGATTTGTAAGCACCACAGAATTGGATCCCTATGTGCGAGTAGTAAATTTTTTAAATATCACATTTAGTACAGATCTTATGGCTGATACAACTTCACGAACATTTGATAACGAGCTACCTAACGAAAAATAATAGAAGCCGTCTTATCACTTGATATTGAATGTATCACCGCAAACAAAATAAAACATTTTATTTTTCGTTGCAAATATGTGATTTGCGATAAGACGCACAGACCGAGACACCGTGAACTCAGGCCGGCAACGATTAACGTAGTTAGTTACTCGAAGTGAAATTAGTCACACAAAGGCCATCGCCGCGGGCAGCCGTCTCGATCGCGTACACAAGTGATAAATAAATGTTGAAGTGATGTGGGTTTCCAATGGCGTGGTGCCCACCAGTCGGGCTGACCCCGGATCCGACATCGCCGTAGCGGACGAGAGGGCCATAACAGCAGCGATGCCTGCCCCGCACATCGAGACCATCAACGTTACGAAGTCATCTAAAGTGCACGTCGGTACAAAAGTCGTCTCAATAACGCAGAATGTACACAACAAGGAAATGCTAAAAGGCAAGTCGCAGGCGCAATTGTTTACCCTTTTGTTTCACAACCTGTCCCACGTAACGTGGCTTTAGATAGGCTTATAACCTACAACATACGTCAATAAACCGGCTATCTAACTTTATTCATATCGCACTAATCGCTCGAAATATGCAAGATTTTTTCCGGTTCGTTGTCCAAAGGGTTCCGATTGGTCAATCTTCTAGGTAGAACTGTTTGACATAGGATGTCAAACATACTACTCCGGCTGGCGATTATTTGATGTATAAATAAAACTTAAGTGTATGTCAGATCAGAAATGAGATCCGTAGAAGAACCAGAGCTACCGACATAGTTCAGCTAATTGCGAAGTTGAAGTGGCAATGGGCGGGGCACATAGCTCGGAGAACCGATGGACGTGGCGGGTCCCAAGGTGCTGGAATGGCGACCCCGCACAGTTAAACGTAGCGTTGGTCGACCCCCAACTAGGTGGACAGACGACATCAGACGAGTCGCAGGGAGCCGCTGGAAGCAAGCGGCCCAAGACCGTGAGCATTGGAACTCCCTACAAAATACCTATGTCCAGCAGTGGACGTCAATCGGTTGTTGATGATGATGATGTATGTCAGATTTTGAAACATCGCTCTTATTAAGTGCATATATATCTATTGTAATAATAGCGTATACATCGCCTAAATATTATGTCCATCTTTGTTTCCTTTAATTTAATCGCTGGTAATTGCTCATTTCAGCGCGTTGACCTGCGAATATAAACACATATATAGTCTTACATGATAACATAACATACTGCTCCCATATATTATCTTTATTATAATTTAACCCTTTAACGGCTCACTGCAGTAAATGCGTGCTTCTCCACTTGAGAAGGAAGGAAGGAATTCACCTTACTCACATCTAAGGACAAGCTAAGCTTTCCTTTGTATACTTCTTTTGTGAGAGTTTGATATCACAAATATGGTACATAAATAATAAAAATAAATAAGGATTTTGGCTGTAGTCCATTTCGCTGGCAAAGTGGGATTTGTGGACTTCTCACTTCTATTCGAGCATCATGGATAACTTTCACCGGAACGTCACACATCCTTGAGAGATATTATGGAGAACTTTCCGGCGGAAGTTCTCCGTAGTGCTCTCATAGATGTGATCATGTGTGTGTCAATGACGTGAGGAAACCTGCAGGCCTAAGCAGGCACACAATGTTTTTTTCACTGTTTAAGCAAGTGATATTTGATTTACAATGGATTCAATAAAATTTTAATCGCACAAACTTCCCAAAAGTTGCCGTTTTTTTTTTAATTCCAATACAAGTTAGCCCTCAAGATTGTTATGCGATGATTAATCTAAAACGGTAGAGCGTCAGGGGTATGATGTCGATGTCGTTTGGAAACCAGTTAGGAGTACCATACTCCTAACTACTATTAGGAGTGTGGTACTTCTAAGTGGTTTCTAAACGACATCGTGCCGGATCGCTACCTCGTTTGGCGTTATTTTCTCGTCTCTATCGCTAAGGCGGTAACTAACCACATCCGAAGTCTCGCTCCAGAATAAAATCGTATCCCCCCGAAACAGTGACCGATCCCTCTTGTATCCAACTACCATTTAAAATACTTTTATATAAACTGCCCTTTAAAAACCATCACATTGAATAAATACACTTTTATTGTACACCGCACAAAACTACAGACAATAAAAAATACAGTTTGGCCGCCTTACCAACCAGTTTTTTCCAGGCAACCAATTCAAAACATTCAAATCTTATGAGGCTATTTGAAACTAAAGCTTTGAGATCCAAACGTGCCTGGTCTAAAGAGCCCACAACAAACTTAACCGGATATTCTTTTCTTTTTGACCAAAACTATTAACGATAATCCTAATTAGAGCAATAATAATAGTTCACACTAGAGCTATTTTATCAAGCATGTAATCAAAGTTTTTCATAGTATTAAGATGCTATAAAAGAACTCTCAATGATTACGTTTAATATAAACGTTGAACTTATAAGAAACCTCTACACTATCACACGGTCGTCGTGATCAACCCATTACCGGCTCACTACAGAGCACGGGTCTCCTCTCAATATGAGAAGGGTTTGGCCATAGTACACCACGCTGGCCATGTGCGGATTGGCAGACTTCACACGCCTTTGAGAACATTATGGAGAACTCTCAGGCGTGCAGGTTTCCTCACGATGTTTTCCTTCACCGTTGAAGCAAGTGATATTTTTTTTAAACGCACATAACTCCGAAAAGTTAGAGATGCGTGCACGGATTCGAACCGCCGACCTCTGATTAGGAGGCTGACGCCCTAACCACTAGGCTATCACCGCTTATCATCCGGTAGTGTTCTGTTAATTTGTAAAGAGGAATAATACGCATGTAATGTTCATATAATGCGGATAGAAGAAAGACATGTTACGAAAAGTTAAGTTTAAATGTTACCAAAAGAATGTAAAAGATTTATGTAAAAGGGAAACGAACTAAAGGAAGACCAAAGAAGAGAAATAGGATTGTGTGAAAGAGGATATGCGTGTAAAAGGTGTGGATAGCGAAATGACGGCTGATAGAAGTGAGTGAAAGAACAAGACGTGTTGTGCCGACCCCACATAGCGTGGCATAAGATCAAGAATAAGAAGAGGCTATTTTACACGAATACGAATTGATGAATTACAAATGTAATTACAAATAAAATATTTCAATTCGTATTGAACCAAGTAACTTATCAAGCCATCGATCGAATCATATGAAAGTTAAAAAGGTTAGTCGACATCACAGGGGACCGAAGAGCTGCCAGCTACCTCGGACAAAGAATTAGTCTAGCCATTCAAAGGGGGAACGCTGCCAGTATCTTCGGAACCTTGCCTAAAGGGACTCCTTTTAATAATATATTTTAGTTATGATGTTATTTCTATATTATACATAATTATTAGTATATTTATTTATTTATTAAGATTTTTATTTTTAGGTTAATCTAAGTTTTGTTTTAAGTTTTATGTAAAATGTTTGATGTAAGTATAATAAATTATATTTAAGTATATGAAAGTTAATGTGTTCAAATAATAATGTTTCAACAACCTTCTATGATTGAATTGAATCAATCGGTTAGATTGAAGCGGTGATAGCCCAGTGGTTAGGGCGTCAGCCTCCTAATCAGAGGTCGGCGGTTCGAATCCGGGCACGCACCTCTAACTTTTCAAAGTTATGTGCGTTTTTAAACAATTAAAATATCACTTGCTTCAACGGTGAAGGAAAACATCGTGAGGAAACCTGCACGCCTGAGAGTTCTCCGTAATGTTCTCAAAGGCGTGTGAAGTCTACCAATCCGCACATGGCCAGCGTGGTGGACTATGGCCAAACCCTTCTCATATTGAGAGGAGACCCGTGCTCTGTAGTGAGCCGGTAATGGGTTGATCATGATGATGATGAACCTTCTATTAACCTCTTTCAAGTTTGATGTGACATGTGTAACATGTATATTTCTAAATACATATGTATAATTTATAAAATATACATATACATATTTATTTACTCACATCTTAGGGTAGCTCGACGAGATCTCTAAAATAAAATCTCGCATATAAAAGTGTATTTTATTGGAGTACAAAAATAATCAAAATAAAATTAATAAAATGTGTTAGCGTGTTTTAAATTCACAGCGGAATGGTTTGTATTCACGGAATAGGAAATATCATACGCTTGTGGTCAGGATACATGTTATCTCTGTGCTAATTTTGGCTAAAGTATTATATGCTTAAATCCCACGCGAATATTTTTCGTTACAAAACGTTCCATTACATCCAACTCCACGGTGCAAGCTTACCGAATTTCATACAGGTCGGCGAAGAAGTTCAGTAGATGTAAGGTATAAATAAACACACACATGTTGAGAATTATGGAAAACTCTCAAACATGCAGGCAAAGATTTCTGACAATGTTCTCGTTAACCGTTAAAGCTAGCGATCGATTTGAATGCGTTTTAATTAACTACGCACATAACTCTAAAAAGAGGTACCAGGCATGAACTTGGTCCTGCCGTAAGGAAGTAACTTTGAAAACCTTCCTTCAAGAAGAAACTGAAAAAGCATATATATACGTTCAACTTTTGGACTACTACTTCTTTATGTAAACTGTTTTATTTTTAATTTATCATCATTATCTCATTAAGTGAAATAGTTTCTTTTGAGAATAAAGATCTTTAAACCTAAAACAAACCCTATGCTATAACATAATTCGAAGTTTGTTTTTACATATGACGCGGCAAATAAAATAACTACAATATATTTTAGTATTCTTTTTTTCATTGATACTATATGAGAAGATCACTATGGTAAGAACGGGGGTTTTTTTCAGAAAAAAGTTTTCACATGCATGTGTTTATATTATTTTTAAACTTAAATAATATGACTGAATTTTTCGTTATCATAAAAGTTAGTCATACATGATACTGGTTCCTAAAAATAGAATGAACGTGTTATTGCTTACAGTTAACATTAAATGGCTTTTAATATAATAATTTATAACTGTATAGAATAAAATAGTTTTATGAAGCATTGCGCATTGCGAATTTTCATTTATCACACCTTACTATAAAACAGTTTTTTTTAACCTACGAGTTTTTCGAGCTGAAGCAAAAAGTTGATATTTATGGGGTTCCATATATAAAAAGACTTGCGAAAGAATTGCATGGTAGAATAATTAACGATGCTTTCGAAAATACATCCCATCTATTATTAGTGAAAGTTCGACTGCCGATTGGTCTGCTAGATATTTCGGAATTTAGGCGTTCATGTATTGTCAGAATGCGTGAAGGAAACGGGAAACGTGCTCTAAGCTAAGCAGCAGCTCTCCGGCGCAGCACACCCTGGCGGCCCGCAGACACCTCGCGGGATCCGACGGCCAGCAGCAGTCACGTCTCCGTAGTTCACACAAAACCGAAATATCTAGTTCCTACTTAAAATATGTAGTCAAAACTATTTTTTTTTTTATCCACTACAAGTTAGCCCTTGACGGCAATCTCACCTGATGATAAGTGATGATGCAGTCTAAGATGGTAGCGGGCTAACCTGTTAGGGGTATGGTAAAGCCATACTCCTAATTGGTTTCTACACGACATCGTGCCGGAACACTAAATCGCTTGGCAACACGCCTTTGTCGGTAGGGTGGTAACTAGCCACGGCCGCAGCCTCCCACCAGACCAGACTCGAGCCGGTAATCGAACCCAGGACCTCCAACTTTATAATGCAACAGCGCGCGCACTGCGCCACGGAGGTCGTCAAAAACTACTACTAGGATTTAATTAAGGTGGTACCGTACCAATATCTGACTGGGTCCTTATATTAAAGAAACATCTCATTTGTCGGACAAACAACATTATCGCCCTACTGTGTCAACATTTACGTATTTATGCATCATAATAAGTCTATATATAGTTATAAATTATAGGATGGAACTGTTCACATAATGATAAGCGTGCAATGCGAATATATTTCCATGGCGATCTAGCGATGGCATGAGTATTAAAATAAATAATTCTACGAACTGGAACCAACTATCCTTTACGAAACTAACTCTCGGATTCATTAATTTCTTTATTATGGCAACTAGGCCCAATTTACATTTATAATATGGTACAATACCTAAACTATAAAATACGAAACTTAAAAAAATTAAAAATAAATTAAACATTAACTTAACCACCCGACCTTTCACTTATGCACGATGCCTTTTTTATTTGGTACAAAATTGTATGGTACAAAAAAAAACTAATTATCTGTGATAAAAGTATTGCATTGTCGTTTAAACAAGATCATTATTTTTTACATCATATTAACTAAAATTTTTGGTAATAGCAGTCTGTTCAGCACGCGTAATAATAATATCCCGCGTTTTAAAAAACCCATTTTTATCTCCCGCATGACGCCATCTATCGAACCACGTGTAAGAAACATCCGTGTCAATTTATGTTATTAATTTATTAATATTGCGAGCTGTTTCTGCCCCGTTAGTTCTTCGTCGGAACTCGTATTCAAAAATCACACGAATTTTCGAAGTATCCATCTTTATTGTCTAAGCTGAATAAAAAAAACAACTGAAAGTTGATAATCGAATGTTGCATATTTTTTATAAGAACTACATCGGTACCGTATGAAAAAAGTTTCACTCAAAAATTTCAAACCATGAAGGTTCTATGTCAATTCAAAGTACCTATTACAATAAAACGGCAATTTCATACTTTAACCCCTAATATTTGATACTACCTACATATTAGTTTATAATGTTTAACCACTCCGATGAAGCGGTTACGCACACAGACGCACTGGTCATCTACTAATAAAAGAATTGCTCTGTTTAATATGTTCAACGATTTATCCACGATGTCTCTTTTATTTGGTATAGACAATATTACTGTGAAAGCTATCAAAACTAACTATTATCGGTGATAAAAGTATAGTTTTTGCGTTTGAACTGGATCTCAGGAGACACAGTGAATAATTATTATAGTTTAAATTACCTTTTCATCATCATGATCATTGCCGGCTCACTACGGAGTACGAGCACGGGTCTACTCTCAATATGAGAAGGGTTTGGCCATAACCCACCACGCTGGCCATGTGCGGATTGGCAGACTTCACACGCCTTTGAGAACATTATGGAGAACTCTCAGGCGTGCAGGTTTCCTCACGATGTTTTCCTTCACCGTTGAAGCAAGTGATATTTTTGTTTAGTTATTATTTTAAAACGCACATAACGAAAAGTTAGAGTTGCGTGCCAGAATTCGAACCGCCGACCTCTGATTAGGAGGCTGACGCCCTAACCACTTGGCTATCACCGCTTAATTGTCCTTCACTATTCTTATTTATTCTTTATTTCATACAACATCTAAATTGGTGTATCCCAAACATTTCCAGAAAATCCATACTAATCAGGTAATCTTACAAATGAGAATGTGAAACCTATGTTATAATAACTAAACCGAGAATATTTATGATGGAAATGGAAGTTTACTGTTGTCGAGATATTCAACTATTCAAGTAGCCATAAAAACAGTCAGCTGAAATCCTGAAATCTGGTGTGTCAAAATATTCATCAAAAGCTGCAATAATTTTTAGAGAAGCCTCGCGTTAACATGGTAGCCATTTTGTAAATCTACAAAAAGAGCTGATTCAACATACCAATGGCCAGTAGCTGATTCGCCGAAGTTTCAGTTATATTGCTCAGAGAGCAGGGAATTACGGATGTACAGACCACTGTCATGTGATCCTCGGGACGGGAAAAGTTAGTGGCGAACAACTAACTGGTACACGTTGAATCAGACTCTGGGAGACAATCGTTGCGAGCCTTGTATATATAGGGCGAAAATGTAAAAACTTCGATAGCGCGAGGTAGGGAAAACTATTCTAACCGAAAAAAGTTACTTCAAAACGGTAATATTTACTTTGTAGGAAGCGTAAGGTAATTTTTAACATCTTATTAACTTAAATTTGTTGTAACAGCAGTCCGTTCAGCACGCGTAATAATAATATCATGCGTTTTAAAAAACACACTTTTATCGCCCGCATGACGCCATCTATCGAACCACGTGTAAGAAACATACGTGTCAGTTTATGTTTGTTAGTACCTGCATATTAATCTTTAACGTTTAACCGCCGGATTTAACTCAAATAACAGCTCTTTGGAAGTATTCCGACTTTAATTCGTTCGTTAATTCCTTCTTCAATAGCCCAAATCGTCAATATTGGTCGGTCGAAAACCGAATTATTTTTAGATACCGATTTTGTTAATGATAAATATAGCGTTAAAATTTACATATTTAAAGGTGATATTCCTTCATCTTGATCAAGCTAAGGTATCAACTTTATCAACACATTACCGACCGATTACAAGGCCTTTGTCTCTTTCCAGCATGAGACGGAATGTGAACAGAGTCCACCACGCTGTAAACAAACTGGAGAAGTCACGTGCAATGAACAGGCATGCAAAGTTGCTCGCGATGTTTTCCTTAACGTTAGTGATACTTTGAAAGACATTTTCAAAGTATCATAATTAAATGAAAGATAACTACTAATTATATAATTGTTTACCTTCGTAATACTTTACACAAGTCTAAATCGAATAACAATGAAACTGAATTGAATCTATAAGTACCATTAAGTTTAACACAAGCATAAGAAGAAGAAAAAATGTTATCACAATTACAATTTAAGTTTGAAAAAAACCTGTATTATAAACGCAGATTCACTTAATATCTCGTGCGGATATTCTATGCAGCTGCCATCTCATAGATAATTGTCGAACTATGCAGGCAAGGGTTGAGTCTTTGAGAGAACGCGTTGCTGTCGTCACAGACATTTACCTGAAATATTCCGTAGCGATGGCGTGCAATTTGCGAACGATTAAATACACTGTTTGAATTTTTTTTTATTTTTTTTTTAATTTTATTGTACAAAAATAATTTAAAAAAACATTTTAATTGTAAAGCTAACCGCCCTCCAGAAACTTTACGTTTATGGGGAGGACGGCGAGTTCAACTTAAGATAAATAATTACATAAAAGAACTTAAAACTAATAATATATAATAATTAAAGATAACTTAAAAAATGGTTTTTACATTTTTTTATAAATATATGCTTCCCAACGTCACGAAATTGTAAGGAGTTCGGAAGATCCTGAAGAACTTTTTGGTAGCATATATTTATAATGTCTTTTACCATACATGAAATGAAATAAAATTCTGAATATATTTAATACAAAAATGGAGCAAAATTTTAAAACTGAAATCTCAATAACTTTTTTCATTAATTATTCGGTACACATATCTGCATCGGAAATATCTAACTTAGTTGTGTCGGCCCAATTTCATAGAGGAGGTATAATATATTTGTAGCAGTTGACATAGTTAATCCTTAATTTAGTTATATACCGTAACATAGTTATATCTTACTACAAATATTATTATCATACGGTCGTAATCTAGTCATAAATTTATAGTTATACAGGTAATTGAATATACCATAATATAATAACAAAAGAGAATAGTTATATTATTGATTTTCATTTTTATATAAAATCGGCTTATTGTCAATCAATGAGTTACAATACTTTATAGCATTAATATCTACGTATTAAATTATTAACAATTAATAAACACGATCAACGTGTTTAAGAAAAGTTATTAATTTAAGAATTTAAATTCAATATATCTCTCTTTATTTTCATAACTGTTATATTTTAGTAATGATTGCGTGGCGTTGATGAGTGAGGTATTTTTAATATATTAAAATTCATCGCAATATTTTAATGTTGATAAATGTTTTATTTATTATCAGTGGGTACTATGATTTTTAGCAATACACTTGCAATAGCAGACTTCGCCTCGTGATCGCGAACACGGCACATCCATGCCTACTGTTTATTAGATAACTATAGACAAGAATCCCGAGATAAACGAAACAACACCTTATATAATATAATAACAACTGCGACTTAATTTACATCGCCTGGGCTTATACTGATAGCTAGGACGTACCTATTATAGATATAGATCCTAATGTATGAATGTTTGTGTTATCCTCTATCGGTTCTGTTATAATATGAACCTTAAATGGTCTAGGACGCCTGCTAGGGTTTCTAGCTAATGAAATCTTTTATGTTTCAAATTCAAATTCAAATAATCTTTATTCAAATAGTCCTTTAAAAGGTGCTTTTGACGCGTCAATAATTTACAAAGTAGTGATTTGATGGTGACAACTACATTCGTAAACTTAAAACTAAAGCTATGAGGGTTCCAAACGCGCCCCGGTCTAAGAAGAAGCCCACAACAAACTTAGCCAGGTAAATTTTCTTTTTGTTATCACCATCTCACATGCCACTTAAAATTATATTAAGAGCTATCTTATTAGAGCAATATTTCACACCTATGCTTGTTTATCATTTACGTAATCCTTTACATTATAGTAGGTTTGTCTTTTCAAGTAGCATTGTTTCGCCCGGTACAGACTGTAGTATAATAAAAGGCACGTAATAAATATACGTGCATAGTTTTGAAGATCAATTTTAAATTGGCACGGTTACATCGCAAATGATCTGCCATAATATTGTTATTTTCGTTATTTTCCTTATGATGACGTAGCAACCGATTCCAAGAGCGTGGTATTATTTTTGTTATTTGTCTGAGTGTTAGTTGCAAGTAATCAAGTGGTAACTGAAACATCATGAAGTTTTGGAACGAAGTTCCTTATCGCGCGTTGTGAAAGGGGGCTAGACGGAAAAAAATCTTACGAAAAGTTGTCACGACACTTTTTGTTATTGTAAGCTGTGCGGCGTCGCATGTTTCTCAGTCTGTCTCTCTCTCTCTTATACAAAGCAAGCCAGATATTTTCATTTCTATTTCGCATTGAACAATGTGGTGTCGCGACGATTATTTTTGTTGAGTGTATACAAGTTTTTTGTAAATAATAAATAATAAAAAATAATAATAATAAAGAATCCTGACAGTGTTTCTGCACAAGTTCCGGATATTGCTGATGGAGTACAAAATTGAGCCTACTGATTAAGTTTATATAACGTTATATTTATTAATAATAAAAAAAATATTATTATAACTTAAATAAAATAAAATTTTATTACAATTCCATCACTAATTAATTGAAAGGAACTTCGTTCCATCCGGGTGTCCCTTGACACCTCTCAAGTTTTTTATCTGAATATTCATAGATTACGAGGGACAAATGACTCTTAGTTATTATTATATCACTTAATAAAATCGTTTCACATTTTTTTCATGAATAACGTTACCTAAACTTGTTTGCGTAATGTTACGTCGACGACCTCTGTGGCGCAGTGCGTGCGCTGTTGCATTATAAAGTTGGAGGTCCTGGGTTCGATTCCCGGCTCGAGTCTGGTCTGGTGGGAGGCTACCGACAAAGACGTGTCGCCATGCAATTTAGCGTTCCGGCACAACGTCGTATAGAAATCAATTGAGAGTATGAGTTTACCATACCCTTAACAGATTTGCCCGCTGCCATCTTAGACTGCATCATCACTTACCGTCAGGTGGGATGCCGACAAGGGCAAACTTGTGGTGTTATAAAAAAAATGTTTCATTCGCATGTTAGACTGGAAATCATGAGGCTCTAAATTTTTGGGCTTTCATTTTCAAAAAAATCGGGGAACCCGTGCTTTGTGGGTTTTCGGTCCAGATGTGTTGGCTCTAAGCTCATAATGGCCCATAACTTTACACGCACGGCTGTGCCCAGCAGTTTTTAATGAACAGAATCAAAATGATGAGGACAAAACACGCTTTAACATTCTTATTTCCGGGTGAAGATATTGAACGGTGTTAACCTTGATATGTTATAGGGGTTCGTCCGAGAACAATACAATGGGTTCCCCGGGTGTTCAGCAATTCCAGAAAGTGGGACATGCCGTGGTGGTTTTTAGTTCGGGTGTACCCAAACGATAAGGGAGGGGGGGAGTCCCAATTAACTTCCGTCCGGATCGAGGTAACCATAAAGCTTTTCCACCACGACAAAAAAAGGGGGATTATTGAACAGTTAAAAACCCACGCTTCCATTATAATACACTTTCATCTTCAACTTCCTCGTTCGTGATTACAACTAAGTTCTTAGTAAGTAGTGAGTAATGATAGACGACGGTGATTGGCTACTTATTAACGTGCAGAGCGAAACAAGACCAATTTGTGTAAAGTTTTTTTATTTTTTATACACTACAAATTAGCCCTTGACGGCTATCTCACCTGGTGGTAGGTGATGATGCAGTCTAGGATGGTAGCGGGCTAACCTGTTAGGGGTATGGTAAACACACTCCTAATTGGTTTCTAGGCGACATCGTGCCGGAACGCTAAATCGCTTTGCGACACGTCTTTGTCGGTAGGGTGGTAACTAGCCACGGCCGAAGCCTCCCACCAGACCAGACTCGAGCCGGGAATCGAACCTAGGACCTCCAATATTTTAATGCGACAGCGCACGCACTGCGCCACGGAGGTAAACGTCAGTAAAAGTCAGTGGACGGAGGTAGTGTTTTATCAGGCAAGCATCTGGGCATGAAACTGTTGTGACGCGTTTATCTCGTAAGTCATGGCTCAGTCCCTACGTACCTACTTGCGTATTGAGACTTACTTGAGAATTTGAATGAACTGACCGCCAAAAGTCGCGGCGAATGCATCGATCATTTGTGTCAAAAAATAAATATAGTCAGTTACATAGACTCTGGAACCTGTTCTAGAATTTAAACCTTTAACGTTTTTAACGTTAAACTATTTACTATATTTAAATAGTAAGACTATTTAAACCTTTAACCGCTAAACTATTTACTATATTTAAATAGTAAGTTAAGACTTTTTATAAACACTTGAAACGTTTTTTCTAACCTCAATGACTACAAAAGGCCGAAATAAGTTATCTATCTAATCCGAAAACTTTATATAGCAAATTTATTTTAGAAACGCCATCCTTATCGACAGATTATCGTCTAGGTTCTTAACATATGGATTAAATTAATATAAGTGTCGGCCTTTTTTTTTAACGCTAGTAAATGCGTTTACCCATCGCGTTTGCGTTTATGACGGTATATGGGACTCCCCTGCGGCCACACACACACGACCAGAATACCCACTGAAACCCAGCGATGCACCTTCGCGTCGCCTGGTGGCTGGGTCACGGGGACTCTCGCGCAATCGATCTCAACAATATAAGCCTCGGTCTAGCTTAATTTAATTTCGATAAAGAAGTCAACTGCCTATTTCATCTTCTGACAAAGTAACGAAGTGATAATGGTCGGGGTGAATAGATCGGAAAAGGGAAGAGGGTAAATTGGGGCATAAAGAGACGTTGTCCTCATACCGAAATGCGCAGCATTGACAAAGGGATGGACCAATCCAACGTCAACATCATCATCATCATCAACCCATTACCGGCTCACTACAGAGCACGGGTCTCCTCTCAATATGAGAAGGGTATATGAGAATATGCGGGTTGGCAGACTTCTCACGCCTTTGAGAACATTATGGAGAACTCTCAGGCGTGCAGGTTTCCTCACGATGTTTTCCTTCACCGTTGAAGCAAGTGATATTTTAATTTTTTTTTGCAAACGCACATAACTCTGAAAAGTTAGAGGTTCGTGCCCGGATTCGAACCACCGACCTCTATTTAAGAGGCTGACGCCCTAACCACTAGGCTATCACCGCTTAATCCAACGTGTTTCATGAATATCCTATAAATAAAAAGATATCTAGCAATAAATAACCATTGAAGAAGACGAAGAAACTACCTATTTAAAAAACAGTATTAGATATTCATATCTTCGCCAATCAGAACAACAAATTTTTCATACTATCGATGGCTCTGATATCAACAGTAACTTTGCCCTGCCGTTCCTTATCTCAAAAAAATAAGATTATGTATTTTAATTGTGCTAATAATCTTACTTTAGCATTAACGAGCTGACTCAACGCCTTTGCAAGAACGACTTTAGGGGCTTAACAATTTACGCTTAAAACACGCCGAATATTTATTACGTTACATTCAAATACTGGCCAGTGTGCATTCTACTACTGGTTAACCTGTCTGATTGCGGATAGTGACAATAGGAGTATACTACTCATAGCTTTACGTGATGCAGTACTGGAATAAATAAAAAATACACAAACATGCGAGACTTGAGCGATTTATATTTCTATGTAGGTATGTGTATAATATTTTATATGTCTGGAAATGGAATAGGGGTACACCATAACAACCTAAGAAGATTGCATCACGGCAAACAAAAGGAAAACTCCTTTTTCTTTTTAATACACGTTAGCCCTTGACTGCAATCTCACTTGATGGCAAGTGGTGATGCATTCTAAGATGGTACCGGGCTAACCTGTTAGCGGTATGGTAAACCAATACTACTAATTGATTTCTATGCGACATCGTTTCGCTAAATCGCTTGACTAAACGCCTTTATCGGTAGGGTGGTAACTAGCCACAGCCGAAACTCCACCTTTTGATGACTTCTGTAGCGTAGTGCGTTCGCTGCTGTATTCTAAAGTCCCGGGTACGATTTCTGTCTCGAAAATTTAACATGCAACTGGCAAAGATATACCACTAAGTTATTTTTAGTATAACAGTATTATGCCGCGTAGAAACCCATTACATGGGTTCAACGGGAAACGCATCGGTGGCCCCTCTAGTGTTGCAAATGTTACTGGGGAGCGATGATCACTTAACATCAGACGCCACGCCTACTCGTATGCCGTGTGTAAAAAATAAATTTAACAGTTTTTTTTTTAAACCACAATCATGTTTTATTAAATATTAAATGGAAGCCGACCATGCTTTGCGAAAATGAACATTAATTTTAATTAGCTATACCGACGTTCAATTTGATATATATGAACGATTCATAGATGCCTGTAATAATTTTATATGAATAAAGCAATTTTTTTTATTTGATTTGAATAGGCAAATCTGCACTGTGCAATTTATAATTTCTTCTATGTTTATACACCATACCATGCAGATCTTCTATTTAATGTAATCAATGGAACGTTGTCATGTCAATCTTCCTGTGGATACACCGTTAACGTGGCGAAACACGAACGTTGATAAGGTGTTCTGGAAGAATTAATTGCACCGTGAAGATTTGTCTATTTTACGCGGATTGCAGCAAATTAAGTTTATAACGTTTATTGCATAGGTGCGCATAATGTTATATTTATCTATAAGGCTAAGATGTCAATGCAATGACTAATGAATAATGTCTATACTTTTTTTTTTTTCATCCACTACAAGTTAGTCCTTGACTGCAATCCCACCTGATGAGTGTGATGATGCAGTCTAAGATGGTAGCGGGCTAACCTGTTAGGGGTATGGAAAACCCACACCCCTAATTGGTTTCTACGCGACATCGTGTCGGAACGCTAAATCGCTTGGCGACACGTCTTTGTTGGTAGGGTGGTAACTAGCCACGGCCGAAGCCTCCCACCAGACCAGACTCAAGCCGGGAATCGAACCCAGAACCTCCAAGTTTATAATATGACAGCGCGCGCGCTGCGCCACGGAGGTCGTCAAACTAACTATACTAAAATATTTCTAACATTTTTTAAATGTAAACCTTACAACTACCCACCCCTCCTGTTTAACTGAACCTATAACCTAAGCCTAAACCTATTTTCCTGACCTAATTCGTCAAACACGTCCCCCAGCCTGAGAGTGACTCCATGGTCTTGTCGTGCAAGGCAAGGTGGAGGGCACTAGAGGTCGAGGAAGGTCACCCATGCGATCGACCGATGAGATTAACTCTGCTGTGGGTGGTCCTTTGCACGAGTACACCAGGCTATCGGCCAGTCGAGAGCAGTGGCGAATGCTCGTGAGGCGTACAAAATGTGTCCTCAAAGACATTGCTTCCTGATGACCACGACCACTCTGTCACGAGTGTTACGACGAAAACGAAACCTATTCTGATAACGAACTTAGAAACTAATTTTAAGTATTAAGTTACCCAGTAATCTGCTGCTTTCCAATCCACCTAGGTTTACCTATCGCAAAAAAGCGATCTTATCTTACCATGAGTAAATCAGGTAGATAATAAATTACGTACCTAGCTCGAAATATGATGCGCAAAAAAGAAGCCTGAAAACCGGACAAAGACGTAATCCGAACTTCTGAGAATTATTAAGACTAGATACTATAGTTTATTATTAATTTTATTCATTATGTGAGATGGTGATAACGGAAAGAAAGAAAAACCCCGGCTAAGTTTGTTGTGGGCTTCTACTTTGACCGGGGCGCGTTTGGAACCCTCATAGCTTTAGTTTTAAGTTTACGAATATATAGTTATCACCATGAAATAACTACTATAATAATAATAATAATTTTTATGCCGTGTGGCGCCGGCAATGCCGTGTGGCGCCGGCAGAGAAGAATGTTGCCACCCCTTCTCATCCCGTGGGTGTCGTAAGAGGCGACTAAGGGAACCGGGGAACTAATTAATATCATTCAAGTTCCCCGAAACCCGGCACGCTGGCCGTAGAAACAGCCTCCTCGGGGACTTGAGTGGACCCCGAGTGATGTAGCCGCCACTCACCCCCCCCCCCTTTTTAAATGATGGATGGATCAAAGAATGTGCGCATATGGCCGCTGCCTGGGGGTCGCCAGGGCGCGCCTGGAGCTGGCGCTGGGCGTTGCAGCATACGGGCCGCCAGTACCACCAGTCGACCGGCAATACCACCTAGCCGGTCGATCAATCCATCATCCCCGCCAGATGGCTTGGCTTCGACAGGGCCCACCAGGACCCAATCTTCGGCGCCCGCCGCTGGTGGTGTACGCCGCATGCGCTGGACATCACAAATGAACGAGAATGTCATGCGTGCGTACTACAGGGCGACAGGAGGGGAAACCGGACGGACTGGCTACCGAGCGGCAATGTACCGCGAGTTCCTGCTGCTCGAGCCGACCTTAACTGTCACGGAACAAAACCTGGCAGACCGGGCTCGGTATATTCAGCGTTCTAACATCTTCAACGCTACCGAGCTCGAACGATTGAGACGTGAGGCTGTTCCAGCAGTGCCAGTACCGACCACAGAGCAAATCGTCTCCCAGGCGGCGCCTGTCCGCGAAGAGACCATTACCACCTCACAAGATTTGCCTGTGGAGGAAGGCACTGAGGGAACAGTTTCCCTGGATTTAGAGCGGATGAGAGGGATTTTAGAAGAGGCGATTTCTGAAATCCGGAGCGCTCCTCTAGAGAGTCGGCCGCGGCTCTCCCGACTTACGCTAAATGTAGCGACGCGGGATGTCATTGAGGCCATGAACAAAATGCTGCCTCAACACCTCGAGAGCAGCGCTGGCCTGAGTGATACGGCTTCTATCCTCTTCGCCGCGGCGCTAGCCGTGCACCGATTCGTTGGGATCAAGACTCCGGGACCGGGGCGTTCTGCGGGTGCAAGACGCAGCGCGGAACCGGCCTGGAAGAAGAGGATAGAACATCGTATCACTCTTACCAGAGTCCTCATTGGCAGACTGCAAAGCTTCAGGTCGGGCAACACTAGGCCAAGGATTGTGCGCTCTGTTAGAGTTGCGTTTAACGGGTGTGGGGTCAGGTTGGACCAGCCCGATATTACGCAAAAGCTAACAGAGCGCATCGACGACCTGAAGCAGAAAATCGCTGCATGGGGGAACCGCATCCGGCGATACTCGCAAAGAGTCGAGCGCTTTCAGCAAAATCGCCTCTTCTCGTGTGATCAGAAAAGGTTCTATAAAAGACTGGAGTGTCCTGCAGTCTGTTCCACCTCACAGAGACCGAATCCGGCTGACCTCATCGCTTTTTGGCGTGCCGTGTGGTCAAGAGAGGTGGAGCATGAGGAGGGCCCTTGGATTGCGGCAGTAGAGGAAGCATGTGCCACAATAGAACCGATGAGCCCAGTTGCCATCTCTGCGGAGGATGTAGCTGTTGCAGTGAAGCGGGCCCCGAACTGGAAAAGTCCGGGACCCGATGGACTGCATCACTACTGGCTCAAGGGTTTTTCGGTTTGCCATGCGACCTTGGCTCGACAATTCCAAGAGACTCTCGAGCAGAAGACACTCCCGAGCCTTTTCACTACCGGGATCACACATCTAGCTCCGAAGTCCACTGATGCCACTGATCCGGCTAAGTACCGCCCCATTACGTGTCTTAATACCATCTATAAGACACTGACATCCATTCTGAGCCTCAAGATCTCACGTCATGTAGACGGGAATAACATCATATCTGGGGCTCAGAACGGATGTCGGGGCGGTAGTCGTGGTACTAAGGAGCTCCTTCTCATCGACTCCGTTGCGGGCCAACTGGTCAAACGCAACCGTCGGAATTTCTCCGCCGCCTGGATCGACTATAAAAAGGCATTTGACTCGGTGCCCCATTCATGGCTCCTGAGGGTCCTTGAGCTGTACAAAGTCGATGGTACAGTTCGAGACTTCCTCGGGGAATGCATGGGGCAATGGAGTACAATCCTTTGTCTCTATGGTGAGCGGCTGGCGGCTGCCGATGATCGGATAAGGATAGGTCGGGGTATCTTCCAGGGTGATTGTCTGAGCCCACTTTGGTTTTGTCTGGCTCTGAACCCTCTCAGCACACTACTGGAGGGATCGGGGACAGGCTTTCAGTTTCGGAGAGGAGGGACTAAAGTGCCTCACCTTCTCTACATGGATGACCTCAAGCTGCTGGCACCCAATGCTACCCGCCTGCAGGAGCTGCTGAAAATCACCACTGAATTCAGCAACTCCATCAGGATGGGGCTTGGGCTAGACAAGTGTGCGGTCTTGCACGTGGAGAGGGGACAGGTTACTCATTCGGCCGAGATTAATCTCGAGCCATCGAACATTAGAACCCTCTCTGAAGCTGAGTCATACCGGTATCTGGGCATGTCACAGTCCCTAGGGGTGAAAGAGGCTGACATGAAACAGTCTGTTTGCGAGGCCTTTTTTGGCCGCCTGACAAAAATCTTCAAAAGTTTTTTGTCGGGAGCCAATAAGGTGCGAGCTTATAACGGCTGGGTTATGCCAGTTCTCATGTACACCTTTGGCGTGCTCAGATGGACTCAGACCGAACTTGACGCCCTGGACAGAAAAGTCCGCACGACTATGACTCTCTATCGCATGCACCACCCGAAATCGTCTGTGATGAGGTTGTATATCCCCCGGAAATGTGGGGGTCGAGGCGTATTGAGCGTCAAGACCATGCATAACCGGGAGATATCTAACCTCAGAACCTACTTTGAGACGATGAGGGAGTTCCCCATGCATAGAGAGGTCATAGTAAGTGATAAAGGACTCACTCCACTATCCTTAGCCCAAGCCGAGTGGCGGAAACCGGTGGTACTGACCACCTCTGACCGGGAGACCGTATGGAAGGGGAAGGAACTGCACGGACGCTTTTTTAAAGCTCTTAATGAGCCACACGTGGATAAGAAAGCGTCCGTGCAGTGGCTGCGCTTCGGTGACCTCTTTGGGGAAACCGAAGGTTTTGTCTGTGCGATACAAGATCAGGTGGTTAAGACGCGGAACTACCGAAAGTACATTCTGAAGGATGGCACTCACGACATCTGTCGAGCCTGTCGCCATCCCGGCGAGTCACTCAGACATGTGCTTTCGGGATGTTCTGCGCTTGCCAACACTGAGTATTTGCACAGACACAACCAAGCAGCCAAAATCCTTCACCAAGAGCTTGCTCTGAAGTACGGTCTCCTGGATGAGAGGTTGCCCTATTACCAGTACACACCGGTGCCGGTACTCGAGCGCGACGGAGTCCGGCTCTATTGGGACCGGTCCATTATCACGGACAGGACTATTCTCGCGAATAAGCCTGACATCGTGTTGGTGGACCGGGCACAGTCGAGGGTGTTTTTGGTGGACATCACCATCCCATATGACGAAAACCTCGTGAGAGCTGAGACGGAGAAAAAGCGTAAGTATCTCGATCTGGCTCATGAGGTTTCCGACATGTGGCATGTGCAGTCTGCTGAAACCATCCCAATCGTAATATCTGCGAATGGGTTGATCCCAGTAAGCCTCGCTCACCATCTGAGGCGACTGGGGTTCCGTGGCAGTTCGCTCGCAGCCAGGATGCAAAAAGCGGTCTTGCTGGACTCGGCTAGGATAGTCCGCCGGTTTCTCAACCTGTCGCCCTGACCCCCGGCCGTTTGGTCTCCCCTGCCGGGGCGTAATCCTCCGCCCGGTGCAAATATGTATTTATGTAATGTGTATGTAAGTTTATTTATTTTTATCTATGTACGTATATTATATCTCTTTTGGCTTTTATATGTATTTATTTTGCACACGGGCGTGAGAGCTAGTATATACTGGATAATAATTTTCTTTATTGAGGTAAATACCCAAAAGTACAATAGTACAGACATAAAATAATAATAATATAATAAAGATGAATAAAATAAAATAATTGTGCCAGTTATTTTCTATTTGGATCTCGATGTTTCGAGATCCAATGCGTCATCATTGGACTTCTCAAGTCCTGGCCTATCACCTGAAGGATGTTGTTACCAGAACTACACAATCTTTCCCAGAAGGAAGATATACGCGCTCTGACAACAGCAAAGAAATCGGGCATCCCCGCCTCGGCGAACATGCCCGACGCGCTGCAGTATCTCGGTAACTTCATAAGGATGCGGTATGCATTATTATATTGCACCCTTATGGTGCTAAAAGATACCCTCTTATACCGGTACCATAACTGACAGGTATAGAAACACTGGCAGTAGGCCTTGAAAAGGGTGTCTTTGACATCGTTGCTGCATTTAGCAAATCTGCGCGCGAGCATGTTGCACCGAACCGACAATGCCCGCCTTTCACGTTCCATGTCAAGGTCGTCCTTACAATCGTCCGTGACGATATGTCCAAGGTATCTGAATTGTCTCACAATCCGAACCACTGTACTATTCAAATACACCTCGGGGATCCTCTCCGGACCCTTTCCTGCTTTAAAGACAAGCATCTCAGTCTTCAACACGTTGTACTTCAGTCCGTGAGAGCTAGCGTAACTCTCACACACTGAAAGTAACTTCCTGAGACCACTGACCGATGGGCTAAGGAGCACCATATCGTCTGCGTAGCTCAGGTTATTAAAGCAAATACCGTCGACATGGCATCCGATGCCAGTGCTCCTCAGCTCACCGATCAGGTCGTTGACATACACGTTGAAAAGGTTCGGAGAGGTTAACCCGCCCTGGCGAACTCCACACTCTGACCTATACGCGCCAGAGGTTGTGTCACCCCACCTTACATGATTCCTTTGGCCTCCGTACCAATATCGCAACACCCCGATGACTGATTCAGGTACTCCTGAGCCGCGCAGTTTGCTCCAGAGGATTTCATAATTCACTAGATCAAATGCACGGCTCAGGTCTAGGAAGCAAGCGTAAACTGAAGTATTGCGGCCGACATAATAGTCCACCGCATACTTCAGGCCGACAATAGCAGAGTCTGTTGAGACACCAGCACGGAAGCCAAATTGCGCATCATCTATACAAACATTCTCGAGCAGTTCGGGCTGCAATAACCGCTCAAACACCTTGCCCACTACAGTGCCCAGAGAAATAGGCCTATAGTTGTTAGATGAGCTCAAGTCTCCGGTTTTGCACTTGACGATGGGCACAACTATTGTCTTCATAAGAGGATCGGGTAGATATGCATGCTTCACACATATATTGTAAAGTATGCATAACTTGGACCACAAGACTTCACCCGCATAAAGTATGTGTTCTATACTTAGATGGTCGTGGCCGGGAGACTTGCCCCGCTTCATTTCACGCACAGCCTTAGCTACATCTTCCACTACAAACTGCACCACTGGTTGCTCAGCAACAACAGAGATAGTTTTCGGGCATTGGGCTGGCATCGCATCTATTTTAAACTTCGAGGCAAATAATTCTGCTATTTCTCTGGGCTCTTGCAAGCCGTCCACAGAGACAGGTAGACTTTGTTTAAACTGTAATTTCTTTGTTGAGGACCAAAATTTAGGGAAATTTTTCTCTCTCTTATAGGTAGCCAATATATCCATTTTAATTGTTTCTTCATTACGAATACACCATTTTACTTTATTTTTAAATACTTTTCTACTGACCACCATTCTGTCATATATGTCTCCTGTGAACGGCTTGCCAGCCACCAACCAACATTCATAATCACATCGGGCGGCTCGATGGCTCTCCCTGACATGAAAATTCCACCCGGCGATGGGCTTACGATTTTTATTCCTAGAAGGACGTACATTAGAACATTTAATGGCACTGACCTGTAAAACATTAATAATCCTATTGTAATATTCGTCAATAATTTTAAAACAGTCGTCGCTGTGGCTTCCCATACAAAAACAATTACAATTACACTGACTCGTACAATGTGCACATCCGTTAATTATCACCTTCTCAAGTTCACGCATACAAAAGTCGTAATAAATGTCTATTTGACTAGAATCCCTACTGCCCCAACGTATCTTATCGCTGTTTGACAAAGATCGGCTCTCGTTAGTGGCTGGACCAGCGCTGAGGTCGATGTTGCAATCTACGCGCAATGGCAGGTGGTCAGACGTGTACACGCCATACATTACACTGACTGATATAATAGTGTCGCGCGCCGCCTTGGTCGTCACGCAATGATCCAACCACCTTCGAGAGCCGTGCGCGTCGCTAACAAAGGTGTGTGTGTCGGAATTTATCCCCAACACGTCAATATCAGAACATAATAGCTCTTGCTCTTCACAAAAATTCAATAATTGATCTCCGAAGCCAGCACCAGGGTGAGCATTATAATCGCCTAGAATATAAACGAGAGGAATGTCATTTTCCTCAATTATAGCACTCACTCGGGCAAGACAGTCTGTACATTCTGGAATATTATCTTGCTTATCAGTTGGTAAGTATACACTAAACAAGAGAAATGACTGACACCCATTAACCACTCGAATACCTATAACCCTATCAGTAGAGCAGTCGATCTTGGAAACATTAGGAAACTTTGATTTTCTCCAAAATATCGCAAGTCCGCCGTACGGACGGCCTCTGAGTACGCCCGTCGAGAGATCCACCGAGGACTTGGCTACGCAGCTGAAATCCTTGTCGATAGTGTCCAGTAGGCCAAGGTCGTGCGGCAACAGCCACGTCTCCTGGAGGGCTACAACATCCGCCGCACCACATAAATCCCGCACTTGTTGCATAGACGTCTTAACATTTTTACAATTAAACGTAATAATTCTTATCTTATTAGGTGTACTATCCATATTAGTTGGTTTTGTTTACGTGAAAAAATCGCTCTCTAAACCTTCTGAATACTAAGTCTGCAGGCCAAAAATCCGTGCTCAAAAAAGTATCGAGATTCTGTTTTGCTACGACGATTTTAAAAGACCTAAAATCCAATTCCTTCCGCTGTGGCAGTAACTGAACTTCAATAGCCCGTGCTCCTTTGGATTCTATGTGTTTCTTGACATGCTCAATGGTACACGTTGTCTCCAATCTCGACAAGTATATCGCTTCCGGTAATTGAGCTGCTTTTAAGCCGCTCGGATCGGTCGCCGTGCCACATTTATTGAAATTACGTAGCTGCCGCTTTTTTCTATTCACGTAAGGCGTAAATCCGTCCTCGTCGTGATTACCTACAGATTTTTCGCTCTTATCCCTATTGTGCATAGGGTTTACAGTCGCGCTTTGCTTCACCACGCGCGTTGCAATCTCTCGATATGTCGGCGGCGAAACAATCGTATCAAGCGAGTCCGAGCGCTTACGCCGCTGCGCGGGCACAGGTGAGGGTATGTCGCGGTTTTTATTACTGTTTGACCTCTTCGTTCGTTGTCCGGCATTCTCGCCCCTATGCCCCGGCAGTATGGATTCATTTTCGGTGGAGCAAGAACCGATACTAGCACACACCTCCGAAACAATAGACGATTTCAAAGTATTAAACTCAGATTTAGAAATTGAATCGTCACGTAATTTTTGTAGCTCTGTTTTTAAGATGACAATGTCTTTCAACAGGCGCGTCACATCCACATGGTCAAAAGATACAGGTGGCAGTCTGTTTAGGTCTTTCGCGACGTAGGTAGGCTGCAGCTCCGGTTTGATCTCGTGGAAAACCTTGAGGACGTCTCGGATATTTTTCTTCCGCTTATCTTCACCCTTACGTTGTATGAGTTTAATTCCTTCCCCGGAGAGAGCGTCAAAAAGGTTCGCCTTGCCACATTCAACTTCTTCGTCAGTAAAATTAGTATTGCATATCTGCACTATACTGAGTTCGTCCATTATATCAATCTTATTCTGGCAAAATGCCAAGAATTCGTTTATGATAATCACTTGCGCCATTATGATACACTAAAGTAAGCAATTTACGTAGGCTTAGGTAGGTAAATTGCCTACGTACGGTAAGAGTCACTTAGCCGCGCATGTCAACTCGCTTTGCGTCGCGAGCGACGACTGACTGACTATGTAAATTATTGACGCGTCAAAAGTGCCTTTTTAAGGACTATTTGAATAAAGATTATTTTGAATTTGACTTCCATTTATATGATTGTATACACAAATAACACTTTGCTAATATAGATAGGTATGTTCGTTTTACCAATATAGAAATGACATTGAATTTGAACTCTGCGTGTGTGGTGATTTTCCCTATCATTGTTCGATGGCTCTGTCTACGCATAATAATGAGGATGAGGATTCAGAGGTGCGAACGGGTGTGGACGGTTCGATTTCCTAACTTGAGTTTTGAACCGTAAATTTCTTGCTGGACCAATTTTTGGCGCGATCCGCTAATTATTATCAGTCGGTAATGGGTTGATCATCATGATCAACCCATTACCGACTCACTACAGAGCACGGGTCTTTTCTCAATATGAGAAGGGTTTGGCCATAGTCCACCACGCTGGCCATGTGCGGATTGGCAGACTTCACACGCCCTTGAGAACATTATGGAGAACTCTCAGGCGTGCAGGTTTCCTCACGATGTTTTCCTTTACCGTTGAAGCAAGTGATATTTTAATTACTTAAAAACGCACACAACTCCGAAAAGTTAGAGGTGCGTGCCCGGATTCGAACCGCCGACCTCTGATTAGGAGGCTGATTATAAAACTATTAAAATATTAATAAGTTATATTATTATAAATTTTATAATTATATTAGTATTATACGACCACAAGGTAGTTAGTAGAGGCAAATAATTGGCGAATCGAATCATCGCGAAACACTAAGGAAGATTGTAAAGTAACGGAAAATAACTCAAAACTCAGTTAGATTTATATTTCCTTCCTTAAGTTCGTTACAAAAATCTAAAGTAAGGTTACGTTAGACTAAAATAATTTATGTGGATGGCCAGAATCTCGTTACCCTCATGTTGTACAGCCAAGAAGAGTGGAATCGGTAGGTATGCTCAGACTCTCGGGGGGATAATGATTGGGAGAGAGGAAAAAGAAAGAATAGTTACGTATAAAGAAAAACAGAACACTAAGAGGGTCAGCATGAAGTAAAAAACGGTGCTAAACGGTTCCGTGATTATTCGGACGAGGTTATTTCAGTCCGGGAAAGAATTGCTGCAAGGCTGAAGTCAGTAGGGAATTTTTCCACCCCAAGAAGGGAAAAAAAACTATTTTCAGCTCAGATGATTTTGTTAGTTTTCCATATCTTTGTTAATTATTTATAAGGCACATCAACAGCTGGTTGAAAAATCATGTTTAGTTATTACTAATACTACTTAGGTAGATACCTATTTACCTACGGATTAATATGTCGGTTTCTAATCGATGTGACAAACCACTGACAAACCACTTTAGTAAGTTATGCTCTAAATCTTCTGCACTTAAAATATAAACTATATACAATTTAAACTATATCTCACTCTAAAAGTAAGTCTACTACTACGACATAATTTTTATATCGTAATACTTATATGATATCTCTGAACTAGCTAACTTTATAAGCGTTTTTTTGTTTTCCTATTGTCCAAAGGCGGTTAAAAATTTAAACACTGTTTTCTTTGTTTCTATATTTATAAGAAAGAGTAGCCATCTTTACTATCATAAATCTGTGATAAATATAAGTATTTATCATAAATACAATAACAAATGAGCCGTTTCAGTATAGCTGGATACTATGGTGCATAAAGCGTACTTTGACCGTTTTCAGACCAAGTTTGTGTTCAATCGAGACAGATTTATGTAGGACACATAACTTTGTCTCATTTTAACCGATTCTTAAGTGTGAGGTAAGGTTAAACACGCCTTATACCTATATTACAAGGCTTAGGCTGATCCAAAGCCCTAATCGAATATGTCTTTGTAAGTTTGTTTCTTTACCGATTTATATGGTGTTTCCCTTTGTTGCAGGCCGATTTCTGGGCCTCGAACTGGTGTCCTCGAAACACTCCCGGAGGCTGCGATGCAGCGTAGCCGTCTTCGTGTGTTGGGCGTTTCTGGTCGCATCAGGACTTGTCCTATATCTCATATATGTCGCATTACCAAAACCAACGCGGCAAGATATAGGTACCTTATCAAAGTATATAGTAGAATAGAATAACTTTATTTGCTGGAATGTACTACATATTTTGGTCTTCCAATTATGGTGGTGTGTGTTCTAAACTTGCAACTAACTTGATAGTATTCAAAAATTCTAAAAAAAATTCAGTCTAAAATTCTTGAAATTTAATTCATAATACTAACACCATACTACCTACTATCGCTTGAAACAGTATTACTTATTTTAATAATGTTAACGCTCTCGTCAAATACGATATTCATTATACACGTCGAAGTATGTCATATTAAATAAACTGTAGTTTAATTCATACTTCTTTCAGAGATTCTAGTAGTTTATCCAATAGTCTTATCCAATCTGGCATAATGAAGATACAGTACACGACACTGATATTCAGTTGAAAACTGGTTGACTCACGGGAAATAAAACAAAGTTAAACAAGTAACGTTGACTAAAGTGATAAAATCAGAAAATGTGGCTAAATAAACGATGCTCGCGAAACCGCCTGCGTTTAATTAATCGGCTTTAAAAAATACTGAGAACCAAATAAACTATATAAATTGTTAAAGTATGTCACTCAACAGTTTCGTTAACCATAAACTCCAATAAACGCGTGTATAATTCAATTAGAGGTGTATCCTATTCTATTCATGTTTAACTGCGAATCATAAGGTCATCGGATCGATTTCCGGTGTGGTGGTATTTGGTACTTTTTACCTCGGAGGATTTACCTCTGATTGAATAGCACACTAAGCCAGCAGTTCCTCTGTCCTCATCAATATTTTTATTTAATAATAATCGTAAATTCCGCCAAACCTACATTGGAACGGCGTGTGCCCAATAGGTGGTTTTATTTAATCTGATATTATTAATTAAAAGTGAAAGTTGTTTTTAGCCAATTTTAATTGTTTATTAATACTATAATAACATGACTTATAAAAGTCATTATCAGATTTATCATTGTGATATAACATCTATATTAATACTGCTGTAAATAAGGCTGCAGTATATCTAAAATACTTAATTATCACAAAGTAGGTAAATAAAATTTACCATATCGAAGCACGAATAAGTGGCAATTCATTCTCCGATTATTAATCCTTTACTCTTGTTTATAAGCGGAGAACAAACCGAAGCGTTTAGCGTCTTTAAAATTCGGATACTGCGATCGACCAATCGCCAGTCGGTTTAAACGAGCGCGTCTTGTGATTGGTTCCACGCAGGACCATACCTTTAGTTATCAGCTGCATCATTTGGCTTCTTTACGCCAAATGCGTTTCAAGCATTAACCCACTGCACTGCTCCATTGCGGATAGGCAGGCATTACGCCATGGTCATATAATTCATAATAGCACCGATAACCAATCAAACCTCCAAAGGACTAGTTCACAATCGCCTGATAAACTTAAACTAAATGGAAAAGCATAGCGCAATGTCACTAAAGCAACTTAGATAATCGTCACAAATGAGTCTTTATTAATAAACAATAGTTTAAACTTAATAGTTTTAACAATAGTTTAAACTTATGTATGTTGTTTAAGTTTAAGATAATGAAACCGGCTCTAAGTATATTATTTTGTCCAAGGTTTAAATGAGAGTTGGTACTTGCGCCGGGACGAATGGCAAGCGATGCCCTCATACGGCGAAGACTTCCTGAAGCTGCCGATTGGCTTCGTGGTCATTGGCCACTCCGCTGCCAACAACTGTGACCAACGATACAGGTGCATTGAAGCGATGCTGGAGGTCCAGAGGGATCATATGAGGCGTGGCTTCTCAGATATTGGGCCAAACTTCCTAGTTGGCGGCAATGGTGACGTCTTCGAAGGCAGAGGTGCGAATGTGTTCGGTGCTATGGTCACGTCGTGGAATAGACGGAGTATATCCATAATGTTTTTGGGGAACTATGTCACGTTCAAGCCCATCGAAGTGCAGTTCAATCATACAAACATTCTTCTGGATACGTTGGTGCAAGAAGGTGTGTTGCAGCCAGACTATGTTTTGTATGGTCAGTGTCAGCTGTTACCACTGACCGTGAGTCCAGGACCTCTTCTGGTGTCTGAACTGAAGCGTTTCCCGCACTGGAATAATTCGGGGAAAAATGAGTGTTTGCCGGGGTGATGGACTATTGTTTTGCGCACCAACTCTTGCGCATGACCTGTAATCTCGCTAAATATTTCCTCGTTCCTAGTGTGGAGTATTTGGCTGTGGACCCATTAGACAAATAGTTTGCAGCTGACAGTACGCTAGCTTTATCTATACTGCTAATTGGATTCACCTGGATACGCCTGCCGCTGAATGGGTCAAATTTCACCCATCCTTTCGATGCAGTAGATTGCATAATGACCGCTGAGGGGATGATGCAATTAAAACACCGCGAACTAAACGTTAAGTAAGCTTTGATGAACGAACCATCTAGATGATATGGGATACGAAGTTAGCCACAAACTACTTGCTTAATGGGTCCAACACCCAGGGTGTTGATTATTCAGTCGGGTGATCCCTAAGATCAGTAAGCTGTCTAGTTATTATATTAGTGATGATGTATATGACAAATCATAGCTTTTAATGATATTACTAACATGTCAACCAAACAAACATCTGCTTATGACGGTTTTATATATAACTTATGGGTTGATGGTAGTTGTGAGGCGAAGGAGAAGAGTGCATCCGTTATGACAGTTTATTTACACACACACACACAAATTAAATATAGAAGGAGAGTACAATCAGCGATTTTATGTAGAATGTAACAAAGCGATAGAATAGTTTATAGAGAGAAGATAGCATTAACGATATTACAGAAAGACTGCGCAGCGAAAACAATAAGTGTAGGTTCCACTTACAAGCATTTGGTTGGGACTGGTTGGCAAGACGATCCAACGAGCTGCGCGGGCGCATTAACGGTATTCATGCGCCTCGCGCTGCGCACAGTCACCCCGCGCGCTCTGTGCCCGCCATTTAGCACGCGCAACATCGCGTGCTAAATACTTGTAACCCATATCCACAGCCAAGTAGACGTACGGACCACTCACCGTCCTACCCCCCGTTATCCCAAACGTCGCCTAAGCCGAGGTTCGGCCTCACAGGAGGCGCCCTTAGGCAGATGTTCCCTTAGTTTTCTTCGAGCCCTGGGGCTCTAAATTTCTTCTGGCAGAGCTTCAGCGGAGAGAGAGAGAGAGTTATGAAATAATGTGTTATATTATATTTATGTGTGTATATATGTGAATGTGTTACCCACAAACTATTCGTGGGTGATGCCTGTAACTTAACCTGAGTAGATTAAGGGTTTTTAAAAATTGCTGTGGAAATAGAAAAAAATTTAAGTGAAGATTATCCGATATCGTATTCCTATTTCGGTTTCCGTTTTCACTCCCTTTCCCAACGTATAAATCTAATTTCGAGGAAGTTTGCTATATTTGTAGCTCATCCACGTGAAGTTCACAATTAGTTTTTCGATAAATTCGTTCGTTCACAAATCCCGTTGGAACTATGGATTTTTTTGGGAAGACGAAGTCTACGATTAGACAGGATATTATATAATAATAATAATTCTTTATATATATCTTACCTATGTTAGTACCTACAACTAAAATACAAGGTGTCTCAAAAGAAAGTTCACATTTAAATCTTTTTTTAAAAGAAAAGTCTTAGCTTTATTGAAAAAATGTTTATTTTATATTGAAGTACACTGTTTGGGAATTTATTTTTTAAAAATAACATCGTCCAAATGTAAACCGTTGCGCTCTCGGCATTCATTTAGTCGGGCACTAAAATTGCCTATGACAGCTCGGCAGGTAGTCTCCGTGATGGCTGCCATTTCATGACGGATATTTTCTTTTAACTGTGCCAGGGAAGTCGGTTTATTAGCGTAAACTTTTGATTTGACATAACCCCACAGGAAAAAATCCATAGGCGTTAAATCGGGACTCCGTGGAGGCCAATTTATGTCACCTCGCCTGGAGATTAATTTGTTCGGAAAAATTTCTCGAACTCGAGGCAGAGATCTGTTGGACGTGTGTGAAGTTGCTCCATCCTGCTGGAACCATGTTCTTTGGTTGTAACCAGGAAAGTTTTGCAGTTGGGGTACGAAAAACTCGTCTAACATCTCCACATAACGCTCTGAATTCACTGTTAGTGTGCGTCCCCTTCCATCTTCAAAAAAGTAAGGGCCGATAATTCCTCGCGCCGACATCGCTGCCCATACGGTGACTTTGGGTGAATGTAGCGGTTTCTGGTGTTTTTGTTTTGGGTTGGTTGCACTCCAGTAACGACAATTTTGCTTGTTTACATGCCCATTCAGATGAAAATGGGCTTCATCGGAAAACAAGATGTTGGTGAACGTTGGAAAGCACTCAATCATCTGATTTACAAAGGCAAGCCTCTGACCAGCATCTTGAGGCTTCAGTTCTTGCACTAACTGAATTTTGTACGGGTGCAGCTTTAAATCTTTGTGTAAAATGCGGCATAATGAAGATCTGTGCACATTTAAAGCAACAGCACGCTTCCGAATCGAGAGGTTTGGATCATCTCGAATAGACTGAGAAACACTGTCCACGTTTTCGGCTGTTCTTGATGTTCTTGGTCGCCCAGATTTTGGTTTCTCTAGAGTTGACCCAGTCTCTTCAAACTTCTCAACCCATTTTGCAATGAGACGAGTGCTAGGCGCATCATTTAAGTGACGAATGTGTCGAATACTGCAGAATTTTCTACGCGCTACAGTCGCCGAATTACCGTTTTTGTAAAACTCACGTACGCACAACGCACGGTCCGCACCAGAGAAACGCTCCATAGCGACTAAATTCCCAAGAGCCAGACTACCGACTGACATACCCCCCGCGCCCCTCAGAATAGTTGCTTTCGCGTAATAAGATAAGCAAATGTGAACTTACTTTTGAGACACCTTGTACTTCTTATAACAAACTTATAAATACTTCCCCCCCCCCCCCTGATGCTCGAGTGCACCCTGTCCCAGCACCTCCAGAGTGAGCTATCCAGCCTGTACGCAAAAGTACTGAGAAGGGTGTCGGTACTTCTCACTAGCCTGCTCATCATAGAAGCGGCACGTTTGCCGATGATCGCATAAAAATCCTCTATATATCTCCATTCAAAACTTTAGCCAAATGCTTCAGTAGTTCCGGTGTTAAGCAGTAACAACTTTACACATATACACACTTACATACAAACTTTCGCATTTATAATGTTTGTGTGATATACGTCTAATAATAAAAAAATAATGTTATAGTACTTCATAATTTCTGAACTACTATTATAATATAATATTTATCAGATATTTGATAATAATGGCGTCGGCTATCGGAGGCATCCCCTCATAAAGGTACATAAACGTGATATTAAAGTCTCATGAAATTTTCTAACTTCTACGTGGCATGTATTGTTGTTATAATGTGTTTTAAAGATTGCATTCATAAAATTTAAAATTTCTTTTTACGACCATTTTATTAAATTAGAACATGGGAAAATGGTTAGGACAATATTATATCGATGGAACTAAACTTCGCCTAAATTAATTAAATAATTCGTAAGACCTCAAGGCTGGTCGATTTAATTGATTTTAAAGGTATATAGGTGTATGGCAGTGAACCCAATATAAATATTGCAGTTACGCACCCAACTTGTGTGTGTTTTATTGATATTTGATTTACAACAAAAACTTGAAAATTAAACATTATTTTATACGCCATACTTCATCCTATTTCACACTTCATTATGGATGAAAATGCAACATGGATATTCAAAAAAAAAAAAAACTTAATATTGTTAAAATTGTTTCAAGTTGTAATACTCTTCCCGTTCATGATCATAGTAATAATACTTACTAATCAATTATTAAAATGATTTTTAAACATGATATGTTCTTGCCAAGTTCGAGACGATGTTCATGTCCTACCTGGCACGAACACCCTCTCGAACTGACTAGCTAGGGCGATGGAGGTCTAGCAAATGTAACCCAGTTTGATAGGTTGAGACCTAAGATTGCGCGCGCACCATAGAATTCATTTTAAATCTAGTGTTTACATGCTGAATAACGACTCGCAGATAATAGACTGTGCGAAAAGAGACAAAGAGGATATAAACACTACATTTAAAACTACGATATTAGCCATACAGTTTTTCTATTTCAAATGATATTTAGAAATTGGTAAATTTCCATTTTTTTGTTATTGTATTAAAATACGTTATAACAGTTACAAATTTGGATTTAATATAAGTTGGTTATTAAAGATATCGCGGCGCGAAAATTGTTAACCCACTGTTAGTCAGAAGTTCCCTTATTTGTCTATCAATGAGTATATGAACAGTTATTGTCGAAAAGTAACAATTAGGAATTCTGATTCGCATAAAGAATAATTGGAAGGCGTTTTTATAGTTTATTTATATAAAAACGAAAAAACGAGGCAATGTAAACACAATTTTATTCTAAGATCAAAGTTGGTATATTTTCATGTAAGATATCATTGGGCGGTCTTACTTTGTATATTGTATAATATGTGCCCGCGACGTCGTCTGCGCAGGATTAGTATTTCGAGTAGCTTATAATAACGTGGCGTGGAAAAAAACTAACATTATGACATTAAAATTATCACGCAGATGGTAGATTATTTTGCACATACTTTACACTTATCGTCATATTTTGGACAATTCACAAAATATCTTTATAAATTGCAGCCTATATCTTATTCTGATGTATTAGCTATATTATTGTAAAGTTTCATTAAAATCCATTCAGTAGTTTTTACGTGAAAGAGTAACAAACATGCTTCCATACTTACAAACTTTCGCGTTTATTAGTAGTGTAGTAATAGTAGGATAGGCAATCTTATTGAGAACACCTAGAAGTTTTAGTGGTTTTATTCCCTTTCAGAGATTTTAACTTTTTAATTTTTTTATTAAGAGCTACTATAATTATTGCTAAAAATTTAAAAAAAAAAACACAGGAATACTGACAGAAAGAAAGTTCTTAGTGATAACGCTGGCAGTACTTTGCTTGGCGAACTTTAAAGGTTCGTCAAACCAATGTATGGGACAGCTCTGTCCGACCCGCCCGTTATCCCAAACGTCGCCTAAGCCGAGGTTCGGCCTCACAGGAGGCGCTCTTAGGCAGACGTTCCCTTAGTTTTTTCGAGCCCTAGGGCTCAAAATTTCTTCTGGCAGAGCTTCTTTCTGAAGCTCGCCAAATAGATATGCTCGCCAATGGGACAGGAGATACAATGCTTTATCTCAATTTTCTTAAGTAGTACGCATCTCACTCCCACATTCCTGATTATTCCTTGAATTCACCTACTTAATTTACGACCTACTATGTAAATTATTGACGCGTCAAAAGTACCTTTTTAAGGACTATTTGAATAAAGATTATTTTAAATTTGAATTTGACCCTTTGTTTTTATGTTCTAATAGGGCAATAGTCGATATTTTATATTCCAGTCACTTGAACTTTCAAAAAAAAATGTTTTGCCTAAAACAAAACTGGCTTTAAGCAGACAATGCTGTGCTGAGAAATCCCCAAAACTTCGATTTAAGTTCGATTTGTATTCCGATTCGATGAATTATTATCGAGTATCGATAATTCATGAAGATGCCATCGTCCCTATCAGTCATACACACAGGTGTACCTATGTCGTCTCGTCTGGAATATTTCACAGTCGATCAATACATGAAAACTGAAACTATAAAGTTTAGACGTTAAACCTTAACATCTGAAACCAAACCATTGCTCATATTAAATATTCTTGTTAACATTTGCTGTCACAATGGTATTATTATAACAGTAAACGGGATTACACTTACCTGAATTTCCATACATCGATTGCACGAAAAGCCTAAATGAAAATCACTGTATGAATTTCTCGATAGGAGTACCTAAATATTTTAAATAAACAATAAGCTATAGCATACATTATGAATGTTATTTCATTACATTATATTATAATACTCTTGTGGAATCTTTCTAGGTCCAAATATTGATATGGTTCCCACATGGTTTGGAGTCCCAGATAGAACAGTGATGCCTAACTATTAAAGCTGCACTAATAAAACCCGAAAATCGACAAATAATATCAAAACACAAGACCTAGGACAAGCAGCGAAGGTCTATAAATTTAAATAACTTATTATTGAAATGCCAAACGCATGTTTATATACATTTATTTATTTTATTTTATTTTATTTTAATTTAATTAGAACGGACAATATCCAATTATCATTATCAACCGATTGACGTCCACTGCTGGACATAGGTCTTTTGTAGGGAGTTCCAATGCTCACGGTCTTGGGCCGCTTGCTTCCAGCGGCTCCCTGCGACTCGTCTGATGTCGTCTGTCCACCTAGTATAACCTAGTGTTATATCCAATAACACTAATTAAATGATTACACATAATAACATTATTAGTCTAAACAAAACAAATATACACTAAAAACAAAAAAAAACAGACAAGAGACAAAAACAAATATTTACGAATATATATGAATAATATATGTATAATACCACTAAGACCCAAAGTTACCCACTTACCCACTTACTTACAGACTTTGAAAAGGCCTTTTTTATATCCTATTATTGTTAATGTTTAATTGTTGTTTACTGTGTCAATTTCATTTAGTTACATTTAATTTTTTTTCACCTATATAAGTATGAGAATATTTTGTTTATATTGTGTAATCTCTTTGGCCTTATAACTTTCTTAATTGTATATATAAGACGTAACGCTGTTGATTGCTTTCAAATAAATAAATAAATTAATAATGCTAAACTATATAATGTAAAAAAAAAAATTAACGAAAATTCTGATAATCGTTATTAGCTGCTTGTCGTGAAAATAATCATTTAAACTATTATAAAAGATTGCTTTCAAATAAATAAATAAATAATGCTAAACTATATAATGTAAAAAAAATAAATAACGAAAATCCCGATAATGGTTATTAGCTGCTTGTCGTGAAAATAATTATTTAAACTATTATAAAAGATTGCTTTCAAATAAATAAATAAATAATGCTAAACTATATAATGTAAAAAAAAAATAACAAAAATCCTGGTAATCGTTATTAGCTGCATGTCGTGAAAATAATTATTTAAACTATTATTAAATGCAGTAAACTGCATTTAGCTTATCACTTAGGCAGTGATTGAAGCTAGATAGGTCTTTGTCAAGTCCGAGATGATGTTCATGTCTTACCCGACAGGAACATCCTTTCGAACTGACGTGCTGAGCGCCAGCTGCCGAGTGCCGAGACGAGGGAAGCTTTGCGCATGCTGTATTCACAGGGAACAAATTGGGGGAAATGCTGTCCGACTAAAAATATGATACGTCACCTTTGTACGCTTCTGCGCAGTTTCAGGTGTATTTTTAATTTTGTCATGTAATAATTCAAAAGTTCTAGCAAAATAGACATAGATGGCGCTATTTGGATGTATTTTACACTTAAAGCGAAAGCGGTTTCATTGAACGCAGAATATTTTCAGGCTTGCCGTGTTGAATTATGTTCATTAACTTTAAAATTTACACTCTCACGTGCTAAAGGTAATAAATATTGCCTAGTATACGTGTGACGTAATTAAGACTTATAGAATTTCTCTTAAGTTCAAATAAACGTTAAAATTGGAAATGTTTAAACGAATATCCATAGAACCTGGAAATGACTATGAAGGAACGTTATTTTCCCTTGATAACAATAAAAATGGCGTATTGCATACGTGATATAAAGTACGAGTCGCTTATTTCAAGGTCACGCGGATGTGCTTCATCTTATGAATCATTCAATAGAATAGGAATTTTCACAATGAACATTTTGATTACTTAACCTCACAGCTTATCGGACTATTCTGATCTGCTTTTCACACTTTTTCTACTTTTTTAAATATTGTTGCCTAATCGTAATAAATGCTATTTTTGCGAATGGAATAAATAAACTCACTAGTTTTAATGATATCTAAATATAATTAATTGTAGTAATATAGGTAATATTAAATAATTTTACGGATGTATTAGGTTACAGACCATTGGGGAGGTATTTACATATATTACTGGCTGGTTGGGTTGCGGTCGTGTGCGCGGGTGTACCCGTGACCCAGCCACCAGACGACTCTAAGGAGCATCGCTGGGTTTGTACTCTGGCCGCCGAGGAGTGGAGCGACTTAATTATGCCTGCGTCACTTCCGGAGGAGATCTATTCCAGATAGTACTGTAGACTGGCTACAATTAATAATAAGATAGATAAAAAGGATCCAAATAAATTCATATTTTACTAAATTAAAGGCTTTTATTAACTTCAAGCAAGTTGCAAGCAGTTGTTGTTGTTGAAGTTATCCTATGATTTTATTACCACGGACTATCAATGTGTATATTTTTATCTATGCTTCAGTAATGCATATAATACATGGGTTTTAGATCTTTATTTGAAAAGAGCATTACATGTTATAATAATATGTCAGTATTATACATCAGTGCATATAATATAAGTTTACAAGTACAGGAGAACTAAATATATATTCCAAACAGAGACATAGATAGTTTTGCAGGGCACATTAATTCTTATCAGTTGTGCTTACTCTGTTGCTGTGTGGTACCTGTTTTGTTTCATGCAAGCAATACTTTTTCAGTCTAATTAAAATTAAATTAAATTAACAACTGGATGGCTATCACGGGATGTCCGGCAGATGTAAAATGGTAGGTAAGAGCGCTTGTTTAGTATAGGTAGGAAGACAAAATAAGGAGTCGTGCCGTTTGCCGTAGCGGCATAGGAATACTAATAGATGTTACATATCATAACACTGCAGATCGTGCGTCTTCCGAAGCTATGATGAATTAAACTAGTTACAAAAATCGCTACTTTCGAAACAGGTGACCCCGACCAAGTCACTGATTGACCGATCGCCACATCTACATACTTAATAATATGTATTACATACATATTAGTGTATATAGACGTCTACATACTTACTAATATGTATTACATACATATTAGTGTATATCGACGTCTATATACACTAATATGTATGTAATACATATTAGTGTATTTTAGTGTATTTTTTTTTTTTTGAGGCAGGTGGAGGCGATCGTGAAGGATTCATTCGATATGACCGATACCATTGATATCAATTCGATCGGAATTCGACTCGATTGATTGATTAATTGATCGGATCGGATCCTGATCGGGGAGATCGAATCGATCGGGGGAAAGATCGATTGGGTAGAGGTGTATCTGAGGTTCTCGCTGATACTTTATAGTCGTTGGTTGGTTGATCCTGATCGTTGGTTGGTCTTTGGTCGTTGGTTGGTCGTTGGTCGGTCTGGGTTTGGTGGTGCTCAGCTTTTCGGACATTGGCGAATGCCGGAACCAGCGCTTATTGCCTCCTGACATCCGGCCTCCGACTTGCCAATAGTTGCATCAACGGAGCCCGGGCCCGGCGAGGTGTTGGAACGCCGACACCGTCGCCCGGGCCGCGCCCGTGGCAGCTTCGCCCCGCTTACTGCGCCACCGTACAATGCCGCGTCTACCCGCACCAAACCCTGCGGAGTCTCAGCGGCGCGCGACCCGTCCGCGCCCAATGCGCCGCAAGGTTTTCGTGCAATCGACGCACCTTAACTCCGGCCTAATTGACGCGGTCAGGTCGCTTACGGCCAGCCGCGTCAAGGAGGCCGTAAAACCAGGCCCATCGCAGGGGGCCGGAGAGGAGCTCTTCGCAGCGAGCCCTCTGGCCCTCTCCCCCGCACTCTCGCTGGAGGCCGTCGGTCCGACAACGCCGACTGCGGTTGCTGTGCCACCTACCACCGGCTCTGCTACTATGACCACGACGCCGCCGGTACAGTTTTCGCGCCCGCCGCCTTTCCCCGCGCCGCGCCCGCTGCCGCCCGCCATCCCTGTAGGACGCTTCCCCTCCCCTCCTAAGGGCAGAGTTGGAATCCGACCCACCGTCGCCACCATCGCCACGCCGCCTCCAACTATGCCGCGTCTCTCGAAGGGCTCGCCGATGGAACTGACTACGACGAGCCCGACGTACGCAGCCGCGGCCAAGAGATCGGCGCCGACGCAAACTCCACCGCCAAGTGCCATCTCTAGACCTGCTACTGGCGTCACCGCTGCCTCCTCTGCGACGGCAACCGCCGCCGCCGCTCCCGCGTCAAGGCCCACCGCTCGCTACCCTCCGCTCGTGGTGGAGGTGTTGCCGGATTGGCCAACACATTTCAGGGAGCTGAAAAAACTCCTTGGACACGCTCCTAACGGACGCCCGTACGGCAAAGGCGTCCGTTTCATCCCAAAATCGGACCAGGAGTTCCGCGCCATCCAGTGCTACTTAACGCAGCTGGAAAGCGCCGTGGGACTATCCTGGTTCTGTTACTCTCTACCGGCCGAGAGGAGCGTAAAGGTTGCGATACGCGGCCTGCCGGCGAACACGGAGCCGGCACTTGTCAAGGAAGAGCTACGAGAGCTCGGGTACGTCCCAGAGCATGTGCGGACCATCCCCGCGCGCCCTGGTAGACCGGGCTGCCTGATGTTGTGTGATGTGTCGCGCAGCTGCAGCGGACACCGGACACTATACCAGGCATATACGAGGTGCGCGAGCTCCTCTGCATGCCCGGCGTCACAATCGAAGCGTGGCGTGGCCGCAAAGGCCCCGCGCAGTGCCACCGCTGCCAACAGTTCCGTCACTCTTCCCACAACTGCCACCGGCCTATTGCCTGCGTGTGTTGTGGAGGAAATCACCCAGCCCGGGACTGCCCACGCCCGCGAGAGGAGCCACCAACGTGCGCAAATTGCAATGGTGTGCACACAGCGAACAACGCGACCTGCCCCGTATTCCGCAGGGAGTCACGGAACCGCCGGGCGGGTACGGTTGTGCGCACCGCCACAGCGGCACCCACTGCAGTCCTCAACACAGAGGCTGACGCACCCGGCTCACTCATGGCTGCTGCCAACCAGCCACACCAGCAGCCGGGCCGAAAGCGCCGACGCCGGCGCGGCATACGTGCGGGCTCGCGCCAAGGCGGACCTTCCACAACTGCGCCGTGCCCAACACCGCAACCCCTGGCACAGGTTACTGCGCGCAAACCCATAATCGGACGCCCTACAGCGGCTCCTCCCGCGCCGCCCGTACAGTCCAAAACCATCGTGGTCGCTGCCCCCGAGCCTCGGGGGACGAAGGCGAAGCGCATGGTACAGCCGCCGCAAGCATCCCAGCTGGCGCGCGGCCCCTTGGACCCCAGGATGATCCGCATCATCGGAATCTTACACGAGGTTCTGGTGGCGATCCAGGAGCAACGCGACCCAGTCCCGTTGATCCTAACGTGCATCACGGAGCTCTTGAATGGGTGAAGAACTTCGGATCGCATTTTGGAACGCCGACGGGCTTTCTTCACAAAAAGTCCGTCTTCTTAAGAACGTGCTCTCTCAGCGTCGAGTGGACATCGGCCTGATCAACGAGACTCACCTAAAACCGGCGGACAAGTTGAAAATTTCCGGATACTATGTCTACCGGGAGGATCACACCTCGCCGATCGGAACTGCTTATCGGGGATTAGCAGTTTTGGTTCGTCGGAATGTCGTACACCAAGCGCTGCCAGTACCACAGCTGCAGACATCGTACGCCCTCGGGGTGGAAGTCTGCGTCGACCACCAGCCCACCCGTGTGTTCGCCTACTATAGGCCCCCGACGAATCGACTCGCAGTGGCTGATGTCCACATCCTGCTGGACTCGCTATTGCCCACTATCATCGCCGGGGACTTTAATGCGAAGCACACGGCGTGGAATTCGAACATCGTGTCCCCGGATGGCAGACGCCTCCTGGACGATGCAGACCGCCACGGATACGAAGTGCTAGGACCCGAGGTCCCGACACACTACCCGTACTGTGCGGCTCACTCACCAGACGTCATCGACATAGCAGTTACCCGCGGCCTCGCCGTGACGCCATCGATTGACGTCCTGGACGACCATCTCACCTCCGACCACCAGCCTGTCCTCTTGACGTTGAAGAACATGCCAACGAAAACAATGCTGCTTTCTCCAAAACATCGTCAGGACTGGCGAGTTTTCGCCGACTATATAGCGAAGCACTCGCCGTCCTTCCGAGTGGAGAGCCCCGCAGAAGTCGACAGACTTGCAACGGACTTCAGCACAACCGCGTCAAACGCGCTTCGAGAATCCAGGCTCGACGCCGCCTCCACTCGCAGCTCACCCCAGCTTCCGGCCTACATACAGGCGATGATACAGGAGAAGAGGAAGCTGCGACGGCAATGGCAAGTCCAACGGTGCCCGACCATGAAGACACGGCTCAACGATCTAGCTGCCAAGATATCGAAGGCACTGGAAACAGTCGCTGACGAATCTTGGCACTCAACTATCGAGCGAGCTGGTGATGACTGGTCTGGCCTCCACCGCCTTTGCCGCCACCTCTCGGGGAAACCCACTCCGATTAGGCCTCTCCTGGCCAGTGACGGTAACCCTCGTTACCGCGCCGAAGACCGAGCGGAGATCTTCGCCGAATTCCTGGAGAAACAGTTTACACCGAATCCGACCACAGATGTGCAGCACGTGGAAACCATCGAGCGACAGTTGGAGGCTTACTTCGAGTCGCCGATAGCACCGACGGAAGACCCCGTCGTGTTCTCCCCTGGACAGGTCCAGCGAATGATTCGGCGGGCTAAACTACGGAAAGCGCCGGGTCCCGACCGGGTCACCAATGAGGCCCTACGCCACCTCCCCCCGCGAGCAATCGCGTCATTAGCGCGACTATTTAATGGCATTCTCCGAACCGGGCATTTCCCGAGTTCGTGGAAGCTCGGCCGAGTAATTATGATACCCAAACAAGGAAAGAACGTCCTGCTGCCTGGGAGCTACCGTCCCATCACGCTACTGTCGACGATCTCGAAAATATTCGAGAAGTTGCTGTTGCTGCTCATAACGCCCCACCTTCAGCCACGCGATGAGCAGTTCGGCTTTCGATCCGAACACTCCACTACGCTCCAAGTCACAAGAGTACTGCACCACCTCGCTACCGCTTATAATAAGAGGGAGCATTCAGTTGCAGTATTCCTGGACATGGAAAAGGCGTTCGATCGCGTCTGGCGCACTGGCCTGATCTACAAGCTGTCCACGTCTACTACTCCTCGACGAGTAGTTAAGACTGTGGCCACCTTCCTGCAGGACAGACGTTTTCAAGTGGCGGTCGAAAATGTCTTGTCCACAGAGCGACCAATCTGTGCCGGCGTGCCTCAGGGAAGTTGCCTGTCGCCCATCTGCTACAGCAGATACACGGACGACATCCCAGTAGTCGGTGGAGCCATGCTGGCGCTGTATGCCGACGACGCTGCATTCATTACCACCTCACTGAACGCCCCTCACGCAGTTGTTAAAATGCAGCGCGCACTGGATGCACTTCCCACCTGGCTGAAGGACTGGAGACTCAAGGTCAACGTGGTGAAGACTCAGGCGATCTCCATCGGGCGGGCTATCTCCCTACCGCCTCGGATATCGCTCATGGGAGAATCCGTCGAATGGACGCCGACGGCAAAATACCTTGGAGTGACCATCGACAGGAAGCTCTCGATGCGACCCCACGTGAAGAACGTAGTCGCGCAATCGCGTGCCGTGCGAAGCCTCCTGCGTCCCTTGCTGGCATCTCAACTGCCTCTTCGTGCGAAGCTGTGCCTTTACAAAGCATACATCCGCACGCGACTTACCTACGCAGCCCCAGCCTGGTTTGCACTGGTCAGCGAATCAAACCGCAAGTCACTGCGGGCACAGCAGTCGCTTGCGCTCCGCACCATCTCCGGAGCACCACGCTTCGTACGGAACCGGGTCATCTCCAGGGACTTGCGCATGGAGAGCCTCGACGACCACAATCGCCGCCTGAGCACCTCAATGTTCTCTCGCGCCGATGGAGCGCGATCCCAGCACCTGCGGGACATCGCGCCATACCATCGGCGACCGCCGGATGTGAGAGGCCTGCCACGTGACCTGACGTCTTAAGACGCAACACCGCTTCCTCGCCGCTGGCTGACGGGCGCCCACCGGTTAATCACTGGCAGGCACGACCTCGCTGAGCGGCGGGTTGCAAGCCACCCAGGACTTACCTCTCCACTCCGCTGCAGCTCGCTGGTCGCCCGCGTAATCGCGGGCTCGATCGTAGTGCAGTGGAATGCAGTGCACCCTTAGACCAGAAATGGTCCCACCCAGTGCCCCGCCTGTAGTTGCAGGTGGCGATGCTACCACTGGAGGGGGCCAACGCCCCGATCAGTTACCCCGGGACCCGAAAGGGTCCGCGTGGCATACATCTAGCGAATTAAGATTTTTTTCTTTTCGTTAGGACTTTCAGTATTCGGATTAATTCCGATTAGATCCAGCTACGGATCTGCGCAGCATGCGCTTTCCAATTGTGGAGACACTCGCCGCACTCTGTTGGTTCTCTCTTGGCGTGCTTCCGACCTTTGCTTCCACTGCGTGGGACGTTTGTAAGGGACTCGTTAAGTTGGTGAAGATCCCTACTCCCGTGGCCCCGTCCATCTTGGAGGAGCCACTCTTCGCGACAACTGCAGGGCCGCTTCTCCTCGTCACCACTCACCAGCGGCGCCCAACGTGGGGCGCAGTACCCGGTTCCCCCTCTCCTCGTTACATTATTTATTATTTACAAAAAACCTGTATACACTCAACAAAAATAATCGTCGCGACACCACACTGTTCAATGCGAAATCGAAATGAAAATATCTGGCTTGCTTTCTATAAGAGAGAGAGACAGACAGAGAAACATGCGATGCCGCACAGCTTACAATAACAAAAAGTGTCGTGACAACTTTTCGTAAGAATTTTTCCGTCTAGCCCCCTTTCCAACGCGCGATAAGGAACTTCGTTCCAATAACGTTTATGCTCTTGAGTTCTTGTCTTGTCTGTTGCGAAATATTGTAATAAGTGAACTTTTATTTCACTATGAGTTAACCTGTAAGAGAAATTAAAGTTTCCTTAAAACGAAGTATATTATAGAATGAATATAATATTTATAATAATACTTAGGTACCTTATTGAGATCGTCTCATTTATTGACAAAGGTTTGTGTTTAAGGACTGCAGTAGCCAATAATTGTTTTCTGTGATTATCAATTAAATTAATTTAAAATTATCAATTCTCAAATACCGTATTGGAAGCCTACACAATTTGCAACAGATTATGAAGATGATAGGAGCATTTTTTTTCTGGAATTGGACCTGTTTTTTGTTTAGGAGCTGTTTTTCTAATTCTATTTTAATTTAAATCTTTGAAATTTTTATCGGGAAAGTGCATAATTGGGCAGCTATATTAGTGCCGTGATAGGGTGAAACGGTCTTACTAATCTGCTAATAGAATAAACATTAAAAAAAAACTCAATAATGTAAATCTTCTAGTCATGAAAACGCATTCACAATCATTCAATTCAGCAAACCGGATCTACCTACTTGCAAATTAGTAAGAAAAACATTGTTTTGATTTTTGCCAATTTCGAGATGATGTTCATATCCTATCTGACACGAACACCCTCCGAACTGAATATAAAAGTTAAACGGTGGAAGGTTAGGTAATGCTACCCAGTTTAGCCCTTAGAACAAATAAAAAGTGGAAGCATGGAGTGTGCGCGCGCAATTTCGTTCAAAATTAATGACCACAGACATTCAAGAACGACCACTGAGGTAATAATAGTCTAACCACTTGCTTAAAAATATTACTCGGGTGAAGTCGCAAGCAACGGCTGGTAAATAAAATTAATTAATAATGAATTAATTCCGAATCTCAGCCATATTCTACAAAAAAAAAGACGGATTGCACTCCGGGAGTGCCGGCAGAAGTGAAAACTTGATTATTAACGTTGAGCATGTTTGATATTTTGGAATGGTTAGGGAATAATTTTGCACCAATAATTGCTTTATCAGTATAAAAGTACTATCATTTATGTGGTAGAATACAATATTCATTTATTGCGCTATCGTACACAAACATGACAATTTATATTACATTAAAAATTTAACACTTTAAAACTATTACAATTATTTTATATTAAAAAGTTTATCTCTCCGAAAAATCAACTTTCATCCATAATTTCAACGACTTTTTCACCATCATCATTACCAGAACTATCCATGGATGCGCGTGGCACGCTGTAACATACACGAACATTCGCGCAAGCGCCCTGCGCTGCCTAAACGAAACAGTAGGCCCAGGCATACATTTTCGCCGCGCCGTAGAGAGGGGATAGCTGTCTACTCTCCATCCGTCTTACGCTTTTTCGATCAGGTCACGTGTCCTGACGCGAGTTTAAGATTTTATACCCATTACAGAAAAAGTGCTCAACGCCGCTAAAGAAGTTTTCACTTCAAAAACAAAACAGCCCAATTTTTATACCTATAACCTACCTCCAGCTAGCACCATTTTTTTTGTCTCAAATAAAGTTTATTATCATGCCTATAAAAAAGTTTTAATTAAAGTCAAAATTATATTACTTCTTACGCGCGCATATCAGTACACACACGATTTTCTAATACCTATTGGGATTAATATTATTTATTTTTTTTCTTTTTCGTTTATACCTCAACAATAATGCCACCGTTTGGCCGCAGAAACAGTAATATATACAAGCTTTTTTTATTTTATATTTTTTTGTTTTCTAGCCTCATTATATTTATTATTTATAATTAATCTAACGCTTAATCTTAGTAAAGTGAACACGCTTCTCACTGGTTCATGGCTTCATTTACTTTTTTGGGCATTTTACACACTTTTGCTTTGAGACTACGAATATATCCGCCATTTTATGTTACGATCACGTGATGTAGGTATTTTTTTTATACTCTGTGCACCAGCCTGGCTTTAATCAATAGTATCGTAGACCATAGAGAGATTGCGCGCACATTCAAATATAAATAATCATATTATAATATACTACAAGCAAGTGTTTGTGCTGCGAAGCTTAGAATAGAATTATATTGGCATTGTAAAGTGTTAAGTAAGTGAGTGTTGAGTAAAATGTCAAAGATATCGAGTGAAAAATTAAACAGATGTGTAAAAGCTGTCCTCCAGTCATCTAAGGATAAGAAACATAACATCTTGGAAATGGTCGAACTCCAAGTTGTGCTGAAGGACTATGATCCTCAAAATGGTCGGAGCTTTTCCAGCCCCGTCAAGCTTCAGTTCCTCTCGAAGCCAAACATGCAGGTGTGTGTGTTATCAGATCAACGATATTATGAGGAGGAAGAGAGCACGGCTTTGCCCTTCATGGATTTAGTAACGCTGAAGCGGCTTAACAAGAGTAAGAGGCATGTCAAGAATCTAGCCAGGAAATATGATGCTTATCTCGGGCCTGCCGCCATCATCAAGCAGATTCCACGTTTATTGGGTATTGGATTAAACCAGGCTGGAAAGTTCCCCAGCGCTCTCTCCCACAGGGATTGCTTAATAGAAGAAGACATAAGGGCTATAGTAACACCTCAAGGCTTGAAGAAGATTTATCGTCACACGGTAGCAATCGGTCATGTAAAGATGCCCCCAGAAGAACTTGCTCATAATTTGTATTTGTCTATCAGTTACTTGGTCTCTCTCTTGAAGAAACACTGGCAGAATGTGAGATCACTGCATATAAAATCCACACTGGGAGTTGCCCATAGATTATACTAATCTTTTATAATAAAATGTGACTGCAAAATGTATTTAATCATAACAAGATCAATATTGATACTGTATACCTAATGGATCTCCTTCATATTAATGTAATAACAATAAGGCTTTTAAATTTATATGGCCACTTAAGATTTAATTTCATTATTGTGTGAATATTATTTTTAACTAGCTGAGGCCTGCAACGTCTTCCAAGTGGTTGGGTCGAGCATTTTCAGACCTCAACAAATAGTAATTTTATAAAATTGGTAAAATGGCCCAGCCGTTCAAAAGTTTTACCTTAGCAAAATACTTAAATAATCATTATTAATCATGCAAATGAATTGAATGTAAAGGATAACTGCCACTATTTAGTATGTTAGGATAATGCAATATGTTTACTTTACCAAATATTGCTCTGCGATAATTTATTAAGAACTTTTCACATTATGACATATTATACACCATTTTCATACTGTAATATTTAATAAAAGTGTAACCGCAAAAAAATTTAAAGTAGAGTTTTATTTATACATAATACCTCATCAAGTTTGTTTTTAGGCTATGTCAAAAAAAGAAACAGCTTCAAACTTCACACCTACGAGTATCTACCAAGTCCCAACTGGACTGGATAGCTGAAAATAATTGTCATTATATTATTTATGCTGCTAAAGTTCTATAATAATACAACTCATATTTTATTGATTTTATTAAATAAGTCGACCATAAATTATGAGCATTATATACATAAAATTATATGTCTGAGGGGACAACATTTATTTTGTACAAGTGTTTTAAACTTAAAAATATAAAATTGAACAGAGTAACGTTTGGACCCTAAACAGCTTTCTGTGCGATGCTTTTTAGTGTGCCCTGCAAATTTATTATATCTATGATACTGCTTAACTACTAATGATGCAATGCCTTAACTTAATTCAAAACTTAATCGATTGACATATATATTTAAATTAATTGCTTGCTTACTTGTACATTACACTGTGATGAAAAAAATTTTTTTTTGCAAAGTTACTACTAAATTGTAATAAACAGAAATTTTATGTTGTAACTGTACATTTTTATGATCAATTCATCGCCTACTCTTTTATATTATCAACATCAAATAAAGTAAAACGTTAAAGGCAAAATTTAGTAAGTATTTATAAAAATACTATTTTATTAACTTATATATTATTATAAAGAACAATGTGCATATAATATACGCATTGCAAGCGACTTGCTAGTGTTTTAAATACTTACACAGCTATCATAAAATAAACCGGCAGACATCATATTGCATAAATGCGTAGGTAATAATATGTACCTATATTTAGAGCATTTTTTTACTCGTTCTATGGCTCTGGGTTATAGGCAAATAAGTCAAAGAGACATTTGTTGGTTCTAGCCTCTAAAAGCATTATAACTTTAATATTTACCCATATCAATCACAAAAATCATATTTTTGACTTTAATAGTCAGTCAGGCATCCGACATTCTTAAAGTTTTTATCCTCTTTGATCAATAATTAGAGTTAAAAGAAAACAAAAAAATATAAAAGCTTGGTAAAATAATAAAAATTTAATGATGCCGCATAATTCAATAGTCCCGCATTTTCTATTTTTACGTATTAGGTAATTTTCCATTCAAAAAATAGAGGTACACTACAAATAAAATTCAAGCAAAACTTGCAAACGAAGATCGCGTTAGTCACTTAAGTTGACACTAGATGGCGCTAGCTGTATGTTGGCGTCGAAAAAAAAAAAAAAATAATATAATTTTCTCCTTTCCTCTTTTATTCAGCATAGGCTTTTAAAGATAGTTACAGGAGCATTATTTAAACAAGTATCTTGCATATTTAAAATGTTAGTTTTCACTGAGTGGCGCTTCGGTCGGGCCAGGTCAAAGTATCGCCTCCTTACCAGTCTACGGTAATACCATCGCGACGCTGACGCGGCTCTTCAATGGAATTCTCCGTACCGGGCACTTCCCATCTTCGTGGAAGCTCGGCCGAATTATCATGATCCCGAAACAGGGGAAGAACATCATGCAGCCTGGGAGTTACCGTCCCATCACGCTGCTATCAACGACGTCGAAAGTCTTCGAAAAGTTGCTTCTGCTGCACATCACACCTTACCTTCGGCCACGCGACGAACAGTTCGGTTTCCGTGCCGAACATTCGACTACGCTCCAAGCCACGAGAGTACTGCACCACCTCGCTGTCGCCTTCAACAAGCGAGAGCATTCTATTGCAGTATTCCTAGACATGGAGAAGGCGTTCGATCGCGTCTGGCACACCGGGCTGGTCTACAAGCTGTCCACGTCTACTACTCCTCGTCGAGTAGTTAAGACTGTGGCCACCTTCTTACAAGACAGACGCTTTCAAGTGGCGGTTGAAGACGCTCTGTCCACGGAAAGACCCATCCTTGCAGGTGTGCCCCAGGGAAGTTGCCTGTCGCCCGTGTGCTACGCTTGGTACACGAACGACATCCCAGTTGCCGGCGGCGCCATGCTGGCGCTGTACGCCGATGATGCTGCATTTGTCACAACCTCGCTTTCGGGCCCGCACGCAGCGATTAAAATGCAGCGCGCACTGGATGCTCTTCCCACTTGACTGAAAGCCTGGAGACTCAAGGTCAACGTGGCGAAAACCCAGGCGGTATCCATCGGGCGGTCGTTCCCGCCGCCTCGGGTGTCGCTCATGGGAGAGGCCATCATATGGTCCTCTACGGCCAAATACCTAGGGGTGACGATCGACAGGGAGCTCAAGATGCGACCCCACGTTAGGAATGTGATCGCTCAGACGCGTGCCGCACGGGCACTCCTACGCCCTGTGCTGGCGTCCCAACTGCATCTCCGTACGAGGCTATGCGTCTACAAGACGTACGTCCGTACGCGACTCACCTATGCGGCCCCAGCTTGGTATGCGCTAACGAGCGAAATGGACCGCAAGTCGCTGAGGGCGCAGCAGTCGCTGGCGCTCCGCACCATCGCCGGAGCACCACGCTACGTACGGAACGCGGTCATCTCCAGGGACCTGCGCATTGGAGAGCCTCGACGACCACATTCGCCGTCTGAGCTCCTCTATGTTCGCGCGCGCGGATGGAGCGCGAGCCGAGCATCTGCAAGGCATCGCGCCATACCATCGACGTCCACCGGACGTAAGAGGTTTGCCACGTGACCTTGCTACCTAACATACTCATCGTTTCCTCGCCGCTGGCTGACGGGCGCTCGCCGGAGCTTATTCTGGCGGGCTCGACCTCGCTGAGCGGCGGGCGAGCCTAGGCCATGGACACACTTCACCACTGCAGTAGCGGACTGCCCGCGAGTACACGCGGGCTCGATCGCGCTGCAGTGCATACCACCGGACTGAGACCATTGACCAGTGGTCACAACCAGCGACCCGCCTGTCGTTGCAGGCGGCGTTGCCACCACTGAAGGGGGCATCGCCCCGAACAGTTACCCCGAGACCCGACAGGGTCTGCGTGGATGTCCAGGACGACAGTATGCTTAGTATTGCTTATTGTAAGGTTCTTGCAATAGGCAATATGCATCCCAAACAAACTATCAATAAATCAAACTCGTCTATATACACTTATATGTATGTAATACATATTAGTAAGTATATAGAGGTCTATATACACTAATATGTATGTAATACGTATTAGTAAGTATGTAGACGTCTATATACACTAATATGTATGTAATACGTATTAGTAAGTATGTGGACGTGGCGATCGGTCAATCAGTGGCTTAGTCGCGGTCACCTGTTTCGAAAGTAGCGATTTTTTGTAACTAGTTTAATTCATCATAGCTTTGGAAGACGCACGATCTGCAGTGTTATGATAGGTAACATCTATTAGTATTCCTATGCCGCTACGGCAAACGGCACGACTCCTTATTTTGTCTTCCTACCTATACTACACAAGCGCTCTTACCTACCATTTTACATCTGCCGGACCTCCCGTGATAGCCATCCAGTTGTTAATTTAATTTAATTTTAATTAGACTGAAAAAGTATTGCTTGCATGAAACAAAATAGGTACCACACAGCAACAGAGTAAGCACAACTGATAAGAATTAATGTGCCCTGCAAAACTATCTATGTCTCTGTTTGGAATATATATTTAGTTCTCCTGTACTTGTAAACTTATATTATAGGCACTGATGTAGTATGATGTATGATGTATAAATAATACTGACATATTATTATAACATGTAATGCTCTTTTCAAATAAAGATCTAAAACCCATGTATTATATGCATTACTGAAGCATAGATAAAAATATACACATTGATAGTCCGTGGTAATAAAATCATAGGATAAGTGCTGTTGAAATAAATTAAATTTAATGTCATTCGGTGTCGAGCGCTGGGCGCGATCGGAACCCTCTTAGCTATCTATGGTATTAAGTTGGCGAGAGTAATGATCACCATCCCCTCACGTATTAAAACAATGGAAAATATATTATATATGAACGCTTAATAGATGTCTGTAATTATTTTACATGAATAGCGATTTTGAATTTTTAAATATTCATAAAAATCTATACTTTTCCCAAACTTTCCAGATGTTCTCTCTCTACATTCTAAAATTTTTGTGGGTGTAATTGGTACAAAGACCTACCATACGCATAAGCCAATCACCCCGTTTAACGCGTAGGCTGAAGCGAAGGACGAAGGGAAGCTTTAGAAATTTTCGCTTGTAGGATGAAGAAATATCACAAAAATTATAGTTTCTGTGTAGACAGGCGGTGATAGCCTTGTGGTTAGGCGTCAGCCTCCTAATTAGAGGTAATCGAATCCGGGCACGCACTTCTAACTTTTCGGAGTTATGTGCGTTTTTAAAAAAATTAAAATATCACTTGCTTCAACGGTGAACGAAAACATCGTCAGGAAACCTGCACGCCTGAGTGTTCTCCATAATGTTCTCAAAGGCGTGTGAAGTCTGCCAATCCGCACATGGCCAGTGTGGACTATGGCCAAAACCCTTCTCATATTGAGAGGAGACCCGTGCTCTGTAGTGAGCCGGTAATGGGTTGATCATGATGATGATGATGTGTAGACAGGTATGCAATGGAGGCGTGGCGGGTTCATTGTAATCGATCTCAGTTGCCATTTAATCTCTCTAACCCCAGCTATGCGACATTATGATGGCTAGGATGTAAGCCCAAACCCTTATCATGACTTACTCGAAAGAGACTATTTTACAATCAAACAAATACAAATACTGCAGAACCTTATAGCTAAATACATTACGTTCCAAATCAATCCAACCCTTAAAAAAAGCCTTAGTAACTAGTCATAATCGTTGAAGCCCACCTATCATCTGGATTGGACCAGCATCAGGGAGCCTATACTGTTATGTGATCATCTATATGTCATACAAGTAAGTACTTATGCTATGTGCAGAAAAGTTTCCGAGTAAAATTAATTAATTAATTTGTGAACCTAGTTTGATAATGAGAAATCCAATGCGTGTGTGCTTAACGTACGTACAAACAACAAAATTGGCAGATATTATAACTCTCAAGTAATAAGCTCGCGTTTTTGTTTTGCAATTCCCGCAGGAAACATTCATTTTTCCGGGATAAAAATTAGTCTATGTGATAATCTAGAATAGAATCCATCTCCATTACAAATTTTAGTCAAATTGGTTCAGTTGAAATTGCGTGAAAGAGTAACAAACGGCCATATATCCATTCTTAAAATCTTTCGCGTTTATTATATTGGTCAGGATGTTATGGATCTTAAATGACGTTGCATATAAGGGATACTACAAGAATGGTGTTGCAATAACGCCTGCAGTAGTGTAAACTGTGGCGCGACCATTATTGTCCACCTCCAAACCAACAAATAGTACCAATAATAGAAAAATGTGGTAATGACAATAACATAGTAAATTTACCAAAAAAAAATTAATTAAATAATAAAACAAAAAAATCCAAAGCATGTGTGTTGTGTGTGCGCGCGTGTGAGTGTTTGTTTGAGTGTGTGTGTGTGTGTGTGTGTGTTTTAAGTATACATATAGCGGAACGCATCATATTTTTATAAAAATTTCCACATTGCTGTAATTCATTGTTTATAAAGCCACTAATACTTTTATCCTATTTTAACCACCGATAACTATTACCTATACGAAAAACGATGATAGAAGCGGTGATAGCCTAGCGGTTAGGCCGTCAGCCTCCTAATCAGAGGTCGGCGGTTCGAATCCGGGCACGCACCTCTAACTTTTCGGAGTTATGTGCGTTTAAAAAAAATTAAAATATCACTTGGTTCAACGGTGAAGGAAAACATAGTGAGGAAACCTACACGCCTGAGATTACTACTCCATAATGTTCTCAAAGGCGTGTGAAGTCTGCCAATCCGCACATGGCCAGCGTGGTGGACTATGGCCAAACCCTTCTCACATTGAGTGGAGACACGTGCTCTGTAGTGAGCCGGTAATGGGTTGATCATGATGATGATGATGATGATACGAAAAACTCGGACAACCTCATATATTGTATGCGGGATTGAATACCTAGTAGGTACACGGGGATCGAAGACTACGGTCCTCTCTTATGTCGAGCTATAATATCGTGCCATGATGATAAAGATGAGGAATTTTAATTCCAGAACTGCCCTTGCGATTATACCTCTGGCATATCGTGAAGAACAGTTCTAGAACGGAGCGGCTGTCATGCGCCGCAGCTCTGACCGCTCTTCTTATCTGCATCTCTCTCATCATCTACTTCTCAGTGAAGACTAGCAAGGCGAGCAACGCAGGGGACAGACGTAAGTTCCTCTACAAAAAAACTCTAATTTTTCGTACACTCTGTAATTCGAGATGTCATGTTATAATCTTTATTCGTTTCTTTTAATTATAAATATTGTCGACATCGCTTACGCTGTTGAATTATAAAGTTAGCGGTCCTGGGTTCGATTTCCGGCTCGAGTCTGGTCTGGTGGGGGGCTTTGGCCGTGGCTAGTTACCACCCTACAAACAAGGACGTGTCGCCAAGCGATTTAGCGTTCTGGCACGATGTCGTGTACAAATCAATTAGGAGTATAGGTTTACGATACCCCTAACAGGTTAGCCCACTATAATTTTAGACCGCATCATCACTTACCATCAGGTGAGATGCCGTCAAGGGCTAACTTGTGGTGTATAAAAAAAAATACAAATATATCGTGTGTCTTTGTATTTACAATGAGGTCGGCGAGTGTGACAAACTTAATTGCGCTCTAACAAGTAATAAAATAGGTATAAACATTATCGTCAAATGATAAGAATGATGCTCAGTGACCTATCACTATACGTATTAGTCCAGTGGCGTGTATATATGACCAGGGGATTCAGACATGTAATACAATATTGAAAAATTATTCTTTAGGGTAGACAGTGTTTGAGTATGAACTGAGCGCTAAAGTGTCTAAGAACATTATTCAATAAAACCAAGGCGACATAGATTTCTAACGATTATGCTGCCATTTCTCCGCAGGCTCCTGGGATATGCACTGCTTTTATGCATGTATGAAGTGCACGGCAATGAGTCGTATACTTACTAGTACCCAATTGGTTTAACCCAAAACGTGTAAACTCAAAATCAAACTCATGTTTAACGCGTAACGTTCAACGCTGCTTCAATACGGTTTTTCGGGATTTAAAGATTATGTTTTTTTTTATACACTACAAGTTAGCCCTTGACGGCTAACTCACCTGGTGGTAAGTGATGCTGCTGTCTAGGATGGCAGCGGGCTAACCAGTTAGGAGTACGGTAAACCCATGCTCTTAATTGGTTTCTACGCGACATCGTGCCGGAACGCTAAATCGGTGGTAACTAGCCACGGCCGAAGCCTCCCACCAGACCAGACTCGAGCCGGGAATCGAACCCAGAACCCCCAACTTTACAATGCGAAAGCGCACGCACTGCGCCACGGAGGTCGTCAAAAATGTTAGTAGTCTTAACCGGATACCTCCTGACACTGGGACTCGGACTGGGGCTATAGTAGAAAATATAGAAGAAATTCTTAACAGGAAAACCTGACGGAGGTTGGCTCGACCCAAAGTTGCGTTAAGCAAGATGCTGACACAAAAGAGGCGATGTCTCTCACGTATCGGGACCTCTTCATAAGGAAATGGTACTTTTTTACGTATGGCAACAGTAAACATTGTCTGTCCACCAGCACCTCATGAATGGAACATAAGCCGTGACATGTGGTTGGCGCAACCCTACAACCATTCGAACATCGCCGCCAACCTTCGGCCGGTCATGCTGGTGATAATACAGCACACGGTCAGCGCCCAGTGCACGGTGTTCTCGCAATGTGCAGCAGAAATGCGCAACATGCAGAGCTGGTACATCTCCACCAAACATTACGACATACCGTGAGTTCACCAATTCCTCTGTGCGATCTTTTCTTCAGCTAAAGTCATCATCATCATCATCATGATCAACCCATTACAGAGCACGGGTCTCCTCTGAATATGAGAAGGGTTTGGCCATTGTCCACCACGCTGGCCATGTGCGGATTGTCAGACTTTACACGCCTTTGAGAACATTATGGAGAACTCCCAGGCGTGCAGATTTCCTCACGATGTTTTCCTTCACCGTTGAAGCAAGTGAACCCAGGACCTCCAGATTTATTATGTGACAGCGCACGCACTGCGCCACGGAGGTCAATATTTATTGAACTCTTGCATATTTGCCTAAATTTTGATGCTATTTCTTACAGATACAATTTTGTCATCGGCAACGATGGACGCGTGTATGAAGGTCGGGGATGGGACATAGAAGGCGCCCACACCTATAGGTATAACCGCTGCTCGCTTGGAATAGGTTTCATAGGTAAGTGAATCACTAACTGACAGTGATATTCTTCCATTCACTTGTTTCACCGGGAGGGAACGAAAAAATATCCCACAGGTGATGGTGACGTTGAGACTGGAGGTATGGCAGAACTAAAATTTGTCTATACGCACCCAAACAAAAGGTGTATGGCTTCGAGATTTGACAACACATTAGTTGTTTACGCAGATTAAGAAACGGGGACCTGGAATTAATTGTATATCCTTTATATTCTATTTACAGGTGATTACAGAGAGGAGATACCGAATCACGCGCGTGTAACGGAATCTCAATTAAATAGGACAAGGATGCTGTTAGAGGAAGGTGTAAGATTTGGTTATCTTCGACCGGACTTCCAGGTAAGTGTCCAAGATGGTCCGAACCCAAATAACTAGTATTAGCCCCAAATACTTCGTTCCCAAAATTAAGAAGATTCGATTCCAGACAGGAGCATGTAACTGGTTCCTAGTGAGATACCTTAGTTATCGTGTTCAGAATATATCCTAGAATCACAGTTACTTTTAAGGACCATATATATATCATTTAGAGCTTTATGCCCTCTACTGGAACAAAGAGCTTGGTAACATTGTAAACAATCATCATCATCATGAACAACCCATTACCGGCTCACTACAGAGCACGGGTCTCCTCTCAATATAAGAAGGGTTTGGCCATAGTCCACCAACACTGGCCATGTGCGGATTGGCAGACTTCACACGCCTTTGAGAACATTACGGAGAACTCTCAAGTGTGCAGGTTTCCTCACGATGCTTTCCTTCACCGTTGAAGCAAGTGATATTTTTTTTTAAAACGCACCTAACTCCGAAAAGTTAGAGGTGCGTGCCAGGATTCGAACCGCTGACTTCTGGTTAGGAGGCTGACGCCCTGACCACTAGGCTATCACCGCTTAAACAATGTTAAATAACAAATAAATAATAAATACATAAATGTACTTTAAAAACTGCAGTCTAGTTTAGGTTACTGGACAGTTCTTAAGTTAATTTTTTGACTCTGGTTTCAGTAATGATAAATAATTCCCAGGCAATTCTTATAAGTAACTGTTCACCATTTACCTCAGCTGATGCATTCCCTGTTTTTCCAGGTCGTTGGCGCAAAGGACCTCCAGGACACGGCCAGTCCCGGCTCGAACCTTCATAATGCTATAAAAAAATGGGATAACTTCGACCACCAAAACCGTTTCGAGAATATGAATTGTGAACAGATACAAGAAAATTACGGGAATGTAGAACTATAGCGAATGTATATTAAAAATTGCATTAAGAAGTGATATAAAGTGTAGGCCATATGACTTTTTATTAGGTGAAGTTTTTTCATGTAAAACATGTTACCTATGAAACCTGGCAACATTAGGTTAGGCCATGTATTAGGTACCATTACAGAACTGACTTTTTTGTATTTGATCTAAATACATAATATTATAAATTAAATAATTTGTCTTCTGATAAAACATTATTTTATACATAGTTTCTTGTAAATGGCTGCATTGTGAGATTTCGCCTTCAAAGTGTAGTTATAGTATCAATTCAAATCAATTTTGTATTAAAAACTTATTATTCGAATGTATAAACTTTTGATTTGAGATTAGATTTGCCAAATAGGGCCAGAGTTATTTAACAGGGGATATATAACCTTGCTAAGCAACTACGTTTGTTCAAACGTAATTGGTATTTTTTTAAACATTTATTTATCTCTCGACCCTGATCTTGAATGTGTATTTTGCTTTGTTTAATGTGTTTTTATAGTTAATATGATAAGCGGGTAATGCAAATTAACTACAGAGCGAGAGATTTTTACCGATTCGATCGCGTGAAAGTTAACTTCAATTAGCATAGAATAGAAAGAGCGCCATCTATTGTGTAACCGATGGAATAAGTAGGAAGCCACACACTTTGCACTCTGACCAATTACATGCTTTGCTTGATTTTGTACACTTGTACACTTCACTTATGTTGTGTCAAAAATATTCATACAGATCAAGTTTGATACTAGTGAAATTAAAAAACAAAAAAAAAAACATTGAATCGTCGCGGTTTTATAGAACGTAACAAAAATTTTACGTATACTTACTTATATAACTATGCATTGGTGCATTATGTTAACATCGTTAAATATTTTATCATTAGTGGACTCATTGCAAAGTTTAGTCTTATGGTATTTTTTTAATTATATATGTAAATAATGATGTTTTTTTTATATAGAAGAAATAAGTCCAACTGGACTGATCCTGAATGGATCATTCGAAGCAATAGTACCAAGCACGGTCAGTATGTAGGTTGGGTAAGCGAAAATAGTGGACAATATAGTTTTTAATAGATTTATAAATTAGGATACTAGTCGAAGGGACCTATAAATTAACTGATTACGATGTACACTAAAATTAATACTAATATATACGTTGTAAGAGTTAACAATTGAATTTATTACACATTATTTTTATATATCATGTGTTTTAATGAACCGAGCGCAGGGAATTCTTTGATTTCACTATAGGTACTCAGTGAGATTTCACTTGCAAGTCTACCAGAGACCCTATATGACTTAGATTAAGGTAAATCTCAAAAAAAAATATTCCTTGTGCTGGTGTTATCCTTGGAAAATAGAAAAGCGGTTATAAAGTTAGATTTCAATTAAAATTTATTATATTATTAAGTTTTTTTTAAAAGCAATAAAAAATCCTGTCTATTTCTATGTTATTTTACTAACTAGGAGTATATATCGGCTCTACCGCTGATGACCTTGACGAAATTTGGCAGTAATTTTGCTTGCATCTTAGCGATAAAACGTTTCCGCGTGATAAAAAAAACTTGCCTTAGCAGCAAACTACGCAGTTTACTTTTGACAAAATTTTGCAAAGACTGTGATACAGTTACGTTATATTGATATATATTTAGGTTAGGTTAGGTAGTTAAAAATGCTCCTTTACCAAAATTAACGATGTTTTAATGGACATTAGAGAAAACAGTTTGTACCATATTATGAAAAAATAAACACCGCATTTATAAGAAAAACAATAAATAATTGAAAAACTTCACATGATATAATGACATCGTTTATTGGTTGATATATGTATAGCTATAAATATGGCTTGGCAACCAGTCACATATACTTTAGAAATCGACGTATCACAACATATTGAACCGCGAGTTAAAAAAGTTGTCGAAATACAAGTGACATTTCAACGGAGATCAGCGAGTTGATAACTGAATCTATTACGGAGAGAGATTTGGTGTCAGAATCAATTTTTTATATAAAAAACCAAATTGAATTAGTACTCTCACATTTTACATACACTAGTGTTATAATTTATAAATATTTAGAATATTGGCGTGAGAATGCATATTTGTACTAACTGTACACAACATGAAAATTACTGCGTATTAAAAAAAAAAAAAGTATTGAAGAAAAAAAACGCGTATCAACGATATAAACGTAATACATTATAACATAAATAAAAATAACTTCTTCCTCACTAGTTTTAATGTGTACTAATTCTTCATTATAGTACAGTTACAGGGAATATCAGCCTTCCCACGCCAATATTAACAAAGTTTAACTGCATATACGTATAGATTTTTTCAAACGACTGAAACAATTGTTCACGTACTTTTGAATTGATTGACATAGAATTTGATTCCTTACAATAATCACATGTTACAAACCCACTCTGCTCTTTTATTCTGCAACGTATATACAATGAAACATTCCGATATGATAGAAATGAAATGATAGGTACCCTCACACCAAATCCGCTCTCTCCAAGACGCAAGTCATACAAATGACGTCACATGCAAGACGTTATAGTTTCGTTAAAATTTTGCAACACATCAATAATTATCATGGTGCGTGGAGGTCTAACCATGACAACAAATGTTTTGAAGACTTCGTATACTTTTTTTTTAATGAAATTTGTATGGACTAGCGAGATCAGCTCCAAGATTGCGCCAGAAATCCAATCTGCGTGACATAAAACTAATAGTGTAAGGTACCAGCTCACTGACCGCCGCGTGAACTCATCCTGCATATCGATGGAAGGCACGCTTAACTGGGCGCGAACATGAGACTCTATTCGAAACTGGTTGTACACAAGTTTAATCACAATCGTTTAAAAAAAAATGTACAAGGATTTATATATTCATTTGGCATAAATAATTCGTCTTAACTAAACACATTGAAACTACATGTCGAAATAAACTCTCATAATAGAATCCCAAAGTTTTGTATTTCCGGAAGGAGGATCAGTTTAGTACTTTATGTTTTTTTTAATCGTCATCAATAATCACTAGTTATGCGAGTCAACGCTTTGAGGTTCTTTTAGGCACTGAAATATTATAAAGAGCTCGCACAGACGGACTGCACGCTTGGAGATGATGTTACTAGATCAACTGCACGCATTAAGCTGTTAGGCAGAACCGATTGCAGTTGTGTGAGGCACTAACTGCACGCGCTGGTTGTCACGCGTGTAATGGAATTCGGCGCAAGAGTTGACACGGAGAAGGAAGTACAAATGCTAATTATACTCCTGCTTTTGTTACAAATACGTAATTATATATTAATTTAAATATCGAATAACGTTTTCCCAAAATTAAACGCATGCGTCTCTCCGAGTCACATGCGATCTGCGCGCGATTCATTGGTGGATGCGTGAACGCCACACAACCATGTCATCTGTGCAGTTGAGTTCACAGCCGCGTGCAGTTCGACAGGCAGTTGATTAAGTCAACTGCGAACGTGCAGTCCGTATGACTGAGCGCGTACTTATAGAAGGTCACACTAGTTTTCTATAAGTCAAGTTAATAAGCCGCGCTGCCACGGAACGGTTGAATCGTGGTTTTTTTTTGTTCCACTACAATTTAGAGCCCTTGATGGCAACCTCACTCACCCGGTGGTAAGTGATGTAGTCTTATCTAAGCGGTCAAGCGGGCTAACTTGTTAGGTGTATGGTAAAAACCCACACTCCTAATTGGTTTTACGCGATAACATGCGGGGATGCTTAATCGCCCGACACGTCTTTGTCTGTAGGATTTCTGAACCCTCCCACCAGACCAGACCAGTGTCCCTGCTGGAGATCAAGCCTAGGAACTCCCATTTTTAAGACCACAGCAATCAACACTGCGTCACAGGTCGTCAATTAATCAGTAATAAAGTTGAAACAATATTGATTTATGAATTGTTTATTCATACATCAATATTGTTTCAACTAAAAATACATCATATTACAATCATACAATAATCACAATTATATTGTACATATATATCTGTAGTTTTATTGATACAATTAAAATTACAGAAACGCATCAATAGCCTCAGCCTAAAAGTAACATGGACTTTTATTTAAAATAATTAAATAAGATATAGAAACATGATACTATTGTTTCCGTAGCTATAACACAAATTAAATGGATTCAACAAGGGTGCTTATTCAATCCATTTAATTTTTGATATTATAACATTGCATGAATACGGTAAACGACTTAGGGTTGATTTGTCAGAGCTAATTATAAATAAAAATCCTAAAATACATTTAATTACAGATTAATTGATCCTTAGCAACAACTAAGGATTAATGGATCCTTAGTAACAACTAGGGATCAATTAATCAATAGCGTTAACGAAACAACAATTGCCAACATGACAGTCAAGAAAATGTCTTCATTATTTCATAGGTGCGCAAAATTCTATATCATGCGGACGCTAATACGTACACAGTATTCCAAGTTCACAACAGTGACCGAAAATCAAATCCATAGATTCCGTAAGAAACAACGTTTGAAAATACATTCATAGATTGCAAGTCGATAAAATCTAATAATTGATAACGCAAGTGCGTCCCGTGGCAGTGTGACGTTGTACGAGGAATTTTAGATCCCAACAAGTAGAAATAGTAGTCTTAATATTAACGTGAAAGTTACCACTGGGGCGTATATTATTACGACTAGTACAATATACCGAAGGAGTATCTCCACACAACTGTGCAGTGGCTGCCACTGCGCGTCTTACGTACGTTCCGAATTATTTTTGCATGAATCCAATGGGGCAGGTTCCGATTAAGAGCGAGTTTTTAGACTCCTTGATTGAAATAGGCGCATTATAATGTATCATTATCATTGATTATTTAGACAATAAAGTCAGAGTAAAAAGGACCTTAAGAACAATGCTTTAAAATATTCTACATCGGTCTAAGTCGAAAAAACGTAAAAAAAAAAGAAAACAGTATTACATGATAATGATAATGTACGTTGTTCGTTGTGACGCCACAATTTTTGAGTGCTCCATACCGAGGGTACGTTTGCGAGACCACGAATATTTTAAGGGTATACGACTCATTTGGAAATGTATTTTGACGTATCCGTCCGTCAGTTTGTTACATCCATTTAAAGAAACTGTTCGAAAACACAGGCGAGGGTTTGAAATTATTATATCCTCACTGTTTTCTTTCCAAACTTTTGTTGTTTACGAAACAACCTGCCCTCAAATGTACGTTTATTAACGTAAGTACCTCGTAACACCAAAAGCGCTTTGTTAATTCTAGTGTTACAATACATATCGCGCATAAAAGTGCTGACGATCTGCCTGCAAAGTGTACAACTCATACAATCACATGCATATCATGGTAAAGTTATATTATTAGGAATCTACTGCTAAGTGTAAAATGAGGTATGATAATATATTTTAAGGAATACAAGGGAAGACGCACCGATGCGCATGTAAATTGTGCAACACCTGATGCACAGCAAAATCGTCAGAGCTCTTTTTACGCGACAATAACTTAAAAAAACACCACCATATCCCTCCAACTAATGGTATAAATGCGATTCATTTTTGTCAGCCTCATGGAAATTAACGCATGATACTTTTTATTCGGGGCAAAAATAACTATCACTATCATTAGTCAATCTTGAACTGAATTTCAGTTATCAGACGTTAGGTTTTGGAAGGTTTAGCCAGAAATCTTTCTTAGGAGGCACTTTTAATATCCGTTTTTTGTAAGGCTAACCTAAAATTAAATAAATTAAAATTGTTTCTTCGAATTAGATAAAATAATTTTAATGAGCCCCCTACAAAAAGGACATAAACTAAAGTTACGAAAGTATCACCAAAGAAGCGAGACAACGCTTGCCTTGTCCGAGGCATGACTACAAACTAGCTCGAGCGTCTTCAGGCACTTTTTGATACGTTTTATCCTACGTCATCGCGTTGCGAGTGCGTTTCAATAATTTTATCACATTTTTTTGGTACAATGTATAGCGCAAACGCTGCTCCATGCAATAATAAATCAGAGTATCGTGATCATGTATCTTCTAGTGCCGAAACACACTTAGTGTACCCTACGCTGCATAGTACCCAAGATAATAACAGAAAACGAAAATACGCAGAGCATAATATCACTTCATTAACAAATTAGCGCTCGACTTGCTGGTGGTACGTGATAATGGAGTGGTTTTAATGGTATGGAAGCTATCAAACCCCTAATCGATTCTGAACACTTAATCGCTTGGCGCCACGTCTGTCTGTAGCTAGCCAAGAGATCAGCATCAACAAAGGGAATATGAACCCGTACAAGTCCCATCTTTAAATGAAGCATTACAGGAAGTTAATGGTCAGAAAATGCCCACGTTGCTTCCAGGACCTATTTACGTTCGGCGAATGTGCTAAACAAGCTTTGAGACGTTTATGCGTTTGTATTAGTGTAGCGTAGCCATGACACATCTTTTTCGCAGCACTGTATAGAACTAATTCAAACGCAAGAAAGTCTCTTTTGTTTTTACTGTATTCTCGACCGCGACGCCAATACGCGCAAGATACACCAAGCGTGGTTCGACACAAACCAGATCATGAAGGTCACGGCTACATGTCCAACAGTCGACAGTGACACTGTATGGTAAACAGGTGGAGCCTTATAGGTATACGCTTATACCCGACAGATGCGGAACTTATACCTTTTTCATTTCTACAACATCAAAAATCCAGATTATTATTATCATCGTTATTATATCGTTTTTTATTCCTATTATCTATAAGGGTACAAGGGCGTATTATGGTACAAGCGATAAAATTATGCGTACTTAAGCGTTCGGGCATATGACGTTTGTTCAAAATTCCTGTCTCTTTGGAATTATTCGTAAATAATAATTTATAAAACGTATATATAATTGTATTAACGGAATCTGAGAACGCTGCAACAGTAGGATTCGATGGGAAATAGTTTATTACGTAGTAATCTATAATACTATAAAGTTAACGGATAAGGTTTTTCTTAAAAAATATCTTATTAGCTATAGATATATATTGTGTGTAACTTTCAACTATAAGACCCTTAAGATGGTCTTCATGAAGTAAAGAAACGCAAGATTTTCACCTAAATAAAAAGTAGTGTTTCAACCCAAACATATATCTCACTGGCTTTAGTTTTGCGTAAAATTCGTCAGGCGTTAGTTAGTTTTCTAAATCCGTGTAAACTTCAAGGTGTAACAAAAGTAATGTGATGTATATTCAGTGGGCTTTTATGTAATATGGTACGCGTAAGTTAACAGTAGCGTTAGTTAAATTGTGATTTTAAATAGTGATGTGTACAAATACCTAGTGGTTATAATATGTAACTAGTGTTATAGACACTAATTTGCGACGTTCTCAGAGTCACGAGTTATAAAGCATAGAATTTTGTCCACGAGTCAATGGCATCTATTGACCCTACTTTAACATACGTAACCATTTCTGGTCTATTACTAAACGTAACATTTTTAAATTCGATCACGAAACATTTTTATATAGGTATAATTTTGCAATTCTAAACACCGTTGCTAATATGAACACATTTCATATTGCTTATTATCAGTCAATGCTGGTCGCTTAGCTTCGTTCACACTAACGTATTGCCGTCCGGAATGCCATCTTTATAATTAAATACACCATATTGTTACTCTATATAAATCGGGAACAAGCACATGGACGAAAAGAACGGATCTCTATATAACTTAAACTACGTAGAATAATGACGCAATGCCAATTCAGCTCTCCAACATTCGGTCGAATACGATTGGTTTAAACGATGCTGGTACATAATAAAAATTACCACAGAAATGCGCAATAAATAAATTTATAGTTTTTTTTTTTTCAGAATACATTCAACCATTTGCCTCGAATTTGCATAGTACATAGAATTTAATAATCAACAAATTTAAAATTCACTACTCTTCGACACCTGTCTCAAACAATTTTCAAGGAACTTCATACACAAAATTATTATGGTTTACGTATGACAAAAAAACACCGTGATGACCAAACGTATTGCTAATTAAAATAATCTAATACCAATATTATTATTGCAATAAATATTATCTCAGTCTTTGGTTCCATTCCAGTACATAGCATAACTCTAGCGCTGATCGCACAACTGGCTCAGCCGGACGTACAATACGTGACAATTGAACACCCGTACGCACCAAACTTAACGCATCTTCTCGGCGAGTTAAACCAAAATTGAAAGATGATAAAGTCACAATTAAATATTGCCTACTGTTGCGTGCGGCGAAAACCAAATATGAACAATCAGCTTAAATGCTCGAGTTATTCCGAATACATTTAATATCTTAATATAATATTTTTGTTCGTAATTTTCTTTGTGGTCCAAGTTAGTCAACTATATGTTCGACATTTTTATTCCAATCTAGATTTCAGTTTAAATAGTATAAGAATTTTTAATATAGAATTCATTAAAACACAATTTACAAATGTCTGAACAAATAGTTGACCAAAACACAGTGTTAAATATAGATGCTTTCCGAGACATGTAACATTTGAAGAACTTGCTTCGATATAAATTAAGATAGATTTTAGGAGCCCTATGAGCAACGATATGGTTGTATAATTTATATTGCACACGAAATTTCTCAAATCACAGAATACCTCATTGTATTTAAAACAAGTCAAAGAAACATCTCTTTTTAATATTAGAGATTTTTTAACCACTTTTGATGTCGCAAAGGTGTTATTGCGCAAATATTGTTTTATAGGTAGGCACCCAATTACCCACACATAGCCTCCAAATTTTAGCCAATCATAGCGCACTACACTTACGCGTGACTTATTTTCATTTGTATTGGTTGTTGCGTACGCGTCATCTGGACGTTCGTGACCATTCTGTTGCGATTATATTTTACATCTACGTATTTCATATTGATTTGGAGTCTGTATATATATTTGTTATTTGACGCTGGATTAATTCATTTTTTGACCAGCTATCTTATAAATAAATCTTTATTTAAATTTCTTTTTCACGAAGACCTTTTCGTAGTTACAAGCGTTCTCGTATGCGTAAATTTTGTAGATTTAGCTGTAGGTAAAATACGATAGGTCATATACAATTTCTTTCAAATAACATTTATGTAGGTATTTATAATTACTAAGCGGAACCCTTTTTTATTATGAGATTATTTTTATTTAAAAAAAAATAGACGTTCGATTAACGAAAAATTCCACGAAATGATTACTGAACAACGATACAATGTATATTTCGAACCAAACGCTTTGGTAGCATTATAGGGAGATAATTAATTTTTAATTTTATTTTGTATGCATATGTTTTCCAATACGGCTAACAAAATTGTGATAAGGTTGTGCAATGGTCCAAAAAATGTTGCTATATATTTTATTACCTAATTTTTCTTACCTATATAACTATGACGACAACAACACTGGATTTTTTGTTATTTTTTTTATATTTTTTTATGTTTTTTTTTATTTTCAATAACACTCTTCCTTAAAGGTTAAGAATTTTTATCCAAAATTATTCCACTCACATTTAGAATGCATAATTTTTTGTTTTTCCGTACTCGATCCTAGCCCTGTAGCTTCATGAACAGTTCGTTGCATTCAATTTGGAAATTGTAGATACGTCTATGCGTGTTTAATTTCAATTTTCTAATGAATCAGGGCCCAGGGAGTAATTCAGATTATATTATAAAATTCCGTTTGATACATGTCTCAGAAACAACTAAATATATCGGAACCATATTTGCCAGTCCAGGGAATGGTTGCGGAATTTTGAACAACGTGTATGCGAAAAAGAACCTCTTCGTATTTAAACAATAAAAAAAATAATACAAATGTTCGAAAAAAAAAGAAGAAGGATAAAACAATATTCAATTTGCGAACAAACTCGGTAAACATTGATATGTTCTTTGCTCATAACTATAATTTAACCAACATTAAAGTTTCAAGAATCGGCGTACTTAATTCTTTCTTTATAATTTTTATAGGCACTTAAAAAAAATAATTAAAAAATATTAACAAAACAATTTCCTAAATGCTGCTAAAGAAAGGATCAAGTTTCAGTCTCTCATAAATACATAATGATGTTACGGGTAAACTATACAACCGAAGGCACTCAAGATTATTTTAATGTTTATCAGTCTGAAAAACAGCACAGTGCAACACCTGTACGCCTACACATACATAAAACAGCAAAATAATGTTACACGACCTCGATACACCATAGTTAGTTTGATAAGTCAAATTGTTAATGAAGAGTTCAAATGAAATAAAAATCTCTCAGTTGCACGTGAACCACGCATGGCCGCTATTAATTTTGCTGTGATTTGTATGAATTCATAGTGACGTTTTATGTATTCATACAAAGCAAACTAAAATACATGGTCAATTTTGAAAGAAAACAAAAAAAAAGTGTCGAGGGCTTTTTTTTTTATTTTCTGAATTCTATTATATTATTATGCGAGTGTTTTTGTTAATTGTTTGTTTTCAGAATAAATAACTTAAGAATAATGCGAGCCAACTTAACAACGGCACAGAGACTGTAAAACATTAATTATGTATGTAGTAATACCTACTGTGGCAGCTACTACACGTTTAATATACACGCGAAAGTGAATCAACTTTATTTTGTATATTTAATATAATATAGGAATAAACAAATTTTTCAATTTTAAAATTGAATACCAAAACTTCAGAATTCTAACGCTCCGAGGCTGACAAAAATGTGGGTCCCAAATATCAGTATCGGTGGTAGAAGGACCGTTTCTCAATTGGCAATGCACTCAGACCGCGAAAAATTCTGTCGGCTCTCAAAATTTTTGTATTGAATTTTGTATTAAAAAATTTGATACCTAGGGTTAGACTAGCGTTTCATGTCCCAATTTTTTTTAATTTTCAATGTAGCTTCATTACTCTGTACAATAATCGTGTGTAGTAAGGGGTGCCGCAGTTGATATAGTTTACCTATAGTTGAATAAAAATCAAACCCAGGATGTTTACCTACGTAGCAGTAAATTAGCAGTTTTTTTTCAGGCCTTATTGCGCCCATCGTGAAGCTCACTCTCCCAGTTGTTCTGAAAATAGAAAATAACAACATTAGAATGAAATACATGTAGGATGACTAAGGGCGGGTGCGTGTCTTTGTCGGTAATTTAGGTAGACGTGGGTAGTTTCGGGCAAAGAGACCAGACACTGTTGGTAGAACAGAACTACAATTATAAGTATGGTAATTTATAAGGAGCAGACTATACGCTCCACCACGTACGAATGCACTACCGCAGCTCAACCACCGGTCCGACCCGACCGAGTGCAATCAATGCGCCGTCCCGCGCCGGTGAGTCTTATAAGAACCTGCATACGTAACTTAGTGTTGCGTAAAGAGAGGGGGCGATGCCACTCTCTTGTCTGTCGTACATGACTCCAAAACTAGATGGCGCTGCTCTCTGATTGCCGTCACGGCCAACCTGACATTCGACCGTCCTCGGGCGACAACTAGTCCTCAGAAGTCGGTGCATCTAAAACAAAACGCCCCAGAGAACACCATGGAGAACTCTCAGGCGTGCAGGCCCCCTCACGACGCCATCCCTCACCGTTGAAGCAAGTGATATTTTAATTTTATCAAAAACGCACATAACCCTGAAAAGTTAGAAGTAAGTGCCGAACCGCCGACCTCTGATTAGGAGGCTGACGCCCTAACCACTAGGCTATCACTGCTTCAACACTCATAGCACATACTAAAGCTACAAAAAATGGTAGCGAGACCGCTAAGGTGTGGAACTCTCTTCCAGCATCTGTGTTTCTAGCCACGTATAACATTAGTTCCTTCAAGGGAAGGGTGTATAGGCATTTTCTAGGTAAGCGCGCTCCAACCTAGACCTCATCAGTGCCTTCTGGTACTGATTGTCGTCAAGCGCAAACCTATCTCAAAATAAAAATAAAAAAGGTCTCTCTTAAACGCATGCACCAGTGGACCGGACATCAGCGTCCCATCGACCACTCAAACACAGCAGTGGACCGGACATCAGCGTCTCTTCGACCACTCAAACACACCAGTGGACCGGACATCAGCGTCCCTTCGACCACTCAACAACACCAGTGGACCGGACATCAGCGTCCCTTCGACCACTCAAACACACCAGTGGACCGGACATCAGCGTCCCTTCGACCACTCAAACACACCACCACCAGAAACTTCTGAAGTGAACTATGTCAACATGGAATTGGAGCCTAGCATACTAAGATAAGAAGTAATTACAGCTTTAAAATTCTTAAACTCCAGGAAAGCGCCAGGGCCGGATAAAATAACAGCTGAAACTTTGACCGCTCTGGGGGGACACATGGATCGACATATTGCACATGATCTGCAAGCTAGTTTGGCGTATCGGTACATGGCCAAAATACTGGGCTTTTTCTATGAACAGATCTAAGTATTTCTTGTAGATCGTGGTAAGAAATTGGAACTCACTGGTTCACTAAATCTCGAAACTGTAGAGAACTTTATATAACTGTGTCCCAACATTAACTCGGCTGGGTCGTGTAATATCGAAATTCGAAGGCGCATCGGAATGGTAACGACTTTTTTTTCGGACTGTCTATTAGCTGTGCTAACCCATTGGTGGCCACAGCGTAACCGGGCTGTTGGCCAAGACTGCTATATCTCAGCTGCATAAGACTTGGAGTGATAGACACATTTCTATCAACACTAAAGTGCGTCTTGTCTTCGTCTAAGAGACATGGACAATTGAGGCAGCTGATTGGAAATGCATTGACGCCTTCGAGATGTGGTCCTGGAGAAAGATGCTCAGATCCGATGTACAGCATATAGAACCAACGCATCGATTTTGAGCCAGCTCAGATCGTTGAGACATCGTCCTGAAGAAAATCGTCAGTGGAAGGGGTCACGACCCTCAGAAATGAGGAATACGACGCAGAGAGAAAGAGATTTAACAAGCGAGTAAGCAGAAGCACTACCAAAGAGTAATGAAACGGTCTCACTAACACTCGGTCTCACACACCGTGCACATCGGCGTTAACACGCGTGGACGACTCCTTAGTCGTTCCAGTGCCACAGGTCAGGTCCTGATGGAACACGCTGAGGTGATTCACCAAATACTCAGCTCGTTGCCGATCTTTCTTGGTGGTAGAATATTCTCGGCGTCGACTGCAATCAGCTTGTTTGTGGCCGTAGGCTCCACATCAATAAGAGCAAGCTTTGAAAGGGCTCTCGTTTCCCTGGTTTAGCAAAACTTATTCCACGCAGGGGGTGTATGGGGAATACTTGTACCAGTCTGCCTTACCGACTAGGCTCTGGCGACCGACAAATGGCGGTATAACCATTAAATATTAGATGGTCCAAAATTTACTGATAATAACAAGCAGCAGCGCTACCATCGCGAGAGGACCAGTACTGCGATCACCAACCCGCATGCCAAGCGTGGTGATTATTGGCATTTCTTTGTAGATGGTAGGAACAAAACAGCCACAGCCCCGCTATCCTTGGCTTCGGCAGCGGTTATGGTAACGGCGGGGCAGGCGGTGAAAAGAGTCTCCGGAAGAGATTCCGCTGCCACCCCTGTCGACCAGCAACCTGCTCCATTACCTGACGGGCGATCAGCAATCTCAGGGCGGTGTCGAATTCATCGTTTACAAGTCTGCGAGAGCTAAATTTACACGACAGTACTCTGAATACATCTCGGACGTCAGCCTATACGAGACTAGGTGGGCCCTCAAACAACCTAAGAATGGCAAAGCGCCAGATGATGACGGATTCACAGCAGAACTTACAAAAGCGGGCAGAACACCAAAACTTAAAGTCCTTCTGCGATTGCTCAACTCCGCCATTCAGAAAGGCACAACGCCAGAGGCGTGGCACAGGAGCGCGGCGACCTTGCTCTTCAAAACAGGCGAAAACACCTTGCTGAAATAAAAAAACCACAGACCCGAGCTTGCCGCCGAGCCATGTCGAAAAGCTGCTCCCGAAAGCCACCACGAACCGTCTCGCCAATAGATTCAACGACTTCCGATCTCCCGAACAAGCCGGCCTCCGGAAGAGCTCCAGCACCATAGACTTCATCCACACACTGTGGCTGATCATACAGAAGAAATGAAAGAATGATGAGAAAGCCTACGATTCGGTGGAAACCTGGGCCGTCTCGAGGTTACTGCAGGGATGCCGAATCGACTACCGGCACATCCAAGCGCTGAAACGTCTGTACGAAAATGTCAGCCACCACCACCCATGCCACCATGTCAGCCCGCAAACAGGACCAGACGACGAGGCCGATCCAACTGCAGCGAGGCAGACGTGATCGCCCCTAAGCTGCTCACCGCAGCGTTGGAAGATGCCTCCAAGCCTCCGGAAAGAAACGAACTAGACACCACTTCAATGGCGAGAACATCAATCACTCTCGGCTCGCCGACGATGCAGTTGCAATGGCAGAGACTCTGGAAGACCTCGACGCAACGCTCACCGACCTTAGCAGAGCCTCTGAACAGGCGGGCCCACGCATGTACATGAGCAAGATAAAGGTTACGTCGAACGCTAGAGTTCTGCCTTACCCTGCTATAACCATAGCAGAGCTCTGCACTGGAAACTGTAGACAACCACGTACACCTAGGACATACGACTCAATTAGGCAAGTCCAATTTCGAGTAGGAGGTCAGCCGCGGAATTCAGCTCGCGTGGCTGACCGTTCGGGAAACTCCGCGACATCCCAAAATCGTCCAAAGTCCGTCATCCATCAAAATCCTTAGTGCCTGAAGACCAAAGCCCTCGAACAGTGTGTGTTGCCAGATGACTCACAGCTCAGAAACGTGGTCGCTCACTTTGGGCCCCACAAGAAGGCTTAGAGTCACTCGGCGGGCGATAGAGAGAGCCACGCTAAGAGCATCTCCACGCGGTCAAACCAGAAATGAGGAGATCCGTAGAAGAACCAAATTTACCGACTTAGTTCAGCGAGTCGCGAAGTTGATGTGAAAATGGACGTTGGGGTCCCAAGGTGCTGGAATGGCGACCCCACGCCGGTAGACTTAGCGTTGATCGACCCCCAACTAGGTGGCCAGGGGACATGAGACGAATCGCAGGCAGCCGCTGGATACAAGCAGCCCAAGAACGCCGACACTGGAACTCCCTACAAAAAACCTGTTATAATATGTGGCCCATACTTCTTTACGGATGCTAATCCTGGTCAGTCAAATAGGACCCAAGAAAATGTCTAGAGGCATTCGAGATGTGGGCTTATCGATGGATGCCAAAGATCAGCTGGACCCATAAGGCCAGCAATGAGGAAGTCCTGCGACGTGCCGGCCGCGAACTTTGGAGACTGTCAAAAAGAGAAAAAAGTTGCTTATCCGGGGCATGCGCTTAGGCAAGACAGATACGGCCTCCTGCAACTCATAATGATGGGCAAAGTAGCAGCAAAGAGGCGTATCAGTCCCAAGAGGAAGTCCAGGCTGCGAAACATCAGGGAACGGACCGGTATCGCGAGCCACGCAGAAATCCGAAAGATGTAATCTTAAGCTTTGAATCTCCAATAGACTGAGCTGGTCTCTTCATGTGTTGGCCCTTCAGATCCCACTTCTGATGTAGGATGATTACGGGCGGGTGCGTGTCTGTGTCGGTAATTTAGGTAGACGTGGGTAGTTTCGGGCAAAAAACCAGAAACTCTTGGTAGAACAGAATTACAATTATAAGTATGGTAATTTATAAGGAGCAGACTATACGCTCCACCAAGTACGAATGCACCACCGCAGCTCAACCACCGGTCCGACCCGACCGAGTGCAATCAATGCAATGCGCCGTCTCGCGCCGGTGAGCCTTATAAGAACCTGCATACGTCACTTAATGTTACGTAAAGAGAGGGGGCTATGCCACTCTCTTGTCTGTCGTACATTACTCCTAAACTAGATGGCGTTGCTCTCTGATTGCCGTCATACATATGACAAACATATGGACATATGGCTTAAAATGTGGACACCCCGGAGTAGAGTAAAAAAAGTAGCAATTTTTTGGGGAAACCATTCCCAGGCGACGAAGTTGTTGTATAATTATAGGGGTGCATTACTACCAAACAGTTGCTTTGCAGACCATTAATCTTTTACTTGCACTTTCCTCGCATATGTCAAGAACGTTATATACTCCCTATATAGTCTAGAAGCTTTGACTTGATAATCTTAAACAAATGGATCTTATGTGTCCAATTTTGACTAGAACTCCAAATTCAAGTAGTTAAAATAGTACAATATCTCACGAGCTCATTGTCACAGTGTAATCAATGAAAGCGTGAGATAGATTTTACTGGGTCCATTGTCATCATCATCATCATCATCATCATCATGATCAACCCATTGCCGGCTTACTACAGAGCACGGGTCTCCTCTCAATATGAGAAGGATTTGGCCATAGTCCACCACGCTGGCCGTGTGCGGATTGGCAGACTTCACACGCCTTTGAGAATATGATGGAGAACTCTCAGCCGTGCAGGTTTCCTCACGATGTTTTCCTTCAACGTTTAAGCAAGTGATTTTTTGATTGTTTTAAAACTGCACATAACTCCGAAAAGTTAGAGATGCGTGCCCGGGTTCGAACCTCCGACCTCTGATTAGGAGGCCGACGCCTTAACCACTAAGCTATCACAGCTTACTAGTTTATCACAGCTTATGGGTCCATTGTATTGCAGTGAAAATACCGCAGGAAGCCGGCTTGTCCTCAAAGCGTCAAGAGGTCAAGAAATTAACGAAAGTAACAGATTTTACTGGCTCCATCATCGTAATCATCTGCAGGAATAGTGCCGTCAATGTACCACTGGTTTCCCTGAGAAGACCATAGACTAGAAGCCGGTGCGGTTAAAAATTATTGCTGTAACCCTTCAAATGTAGGTATTTTTCAAAAGCATGAAGCAAAATAATGGCGTAGCTATCGATAACTTACCAGCTAGCGGCCGCCGTGGTCGGAACCCGCGACTGCCGTCGGGTCCGCGCGGTGGTCGTGCGACTACCACGCGTGGCGCAGAGGCGTCTTCCAATGACATGGTGCGAAGTCGTGCGAGCAGGCGCTCCGGTCTCTCGCTGCGCGCTTTCATTGCCGGCTTGTTGCTGCACAAAAAAACCAATATCAGTACAATTAATGGTCATGGTCACAGGAAGTATCCTGAGATGTACCGGTAAAAAGTATTTCATTCTGGATATATATATGTAGGATGACTACGGGCGGGTGCGTGTCTTTGTCGGTAATTTTGGTAGACGTGGGTAGTTTCGGGCAAAGAGAACAGATACTCTTGGTAGAATAGAATTACAATTATAAGTATGGTAATTTATAAGGAGCAGACTATACGCTCCACCAAGTACGAATGCACTACCGCAGCTCAACCACCGGTCCGACCGAGTGCAATTAATGCAATGCGTCGTCCCGCGCCGGTGAGTCTTATAAGAACCTGCATACGTAACTTAGTGTTGCGTAAAGAGAGGGGGCGATGCCACTCTCTTGTCTGTCGTACATGACTCCAAAACTAGATGGCGCTGCTCTCTGATTGCCGTCACGGCCAACCTGACATTCGACCGTCCTCGGGCGACAACTAGTCCTCAGAAGGCGGTGCATCTAAAACAAAACAGATCAACGAAGCCATTCGTTCGTCCCATCCTGACCCAAATCTTGACAGTACTTCAACACTCATCATCATGATCTGCCCACTACCGGACCACCACAGAGCACGGGTCCCCTCCCAACACGAGAAGGGCCCGTCCACAGCCCACCACGCCGGCCACGCGCGGACCGGTAGAAACAACACGCCTCCGAGAACACCATGGAGAACTCTCAGGCGTGCAGGCCCCCTCACGATGCCCACCCTCACCGTTGAAGCAAGTGATATTTTAATTTAGTCAAAAACGCACATAACCCTGAAAAGTTAGAGGTGCGTGCCGAACCGCCGACCTCTGATTAGGAGGCTGACGCCCTAACCACTAGGCTATCACCGCTTCAACACTCATAGCACATGCTAAAGCTACAAAAAATGGAAGAGAGACCAGTGGTCTCTCTTAAACGCATGCACCAGTGGACTGGACATCAGCGTCCCTTCGACCACTCAAACACACCAGTGGACCGGACATCAGCGTCCCTTCGACCACTCAACAACACCAGTGGACCGGACATCAGCGTCCCTTCGACCACTCAAACACACCAGTGGACCGGACATCAGCGTCTCTTCGACCACTCAAACACACCAGTGGACCGGACATCAGCGTCTCTTCGACCACTCAACAACACCAGTGGACCGGACATCAGCGTCCCTTCGATCACTCAAACACACCAGTGGGGACACAGGGATCGACATATTTCACATGATCTGCAAGCTAGTTTGGCGTATCGATACATGGCCAAAATACTGGACTTTTTCTATGAACAGATCTAAGTATTGGTTGTAGATAGTGGTAAAAAACTGGAACTCACAGGTTCACTAAATCTTGAAACTGTAGAGAATTTTATATTTCCAACATCAACGAGGCTGGGTCATGTGAGATCGAAATTCGAAGGCGCATCGGAATGGCAAAGACTTTTTTTTTTCGGATCGTCCATTAGCTGTGCCAACCCATTATTGGGGGCCACAGCGTAACCGGGCTGTTGGCCAAGACTGCTATGTCTCAGCTGCATAAGACTTGCAGGGACATATTTCTATCAACACTAAAGTGCGGCTTGTGTGTCTTCGTCTAAGAGACATGGACCATTGAGGCAGCTGATTGAAAATGCATTGAAGCTTTCGAGATGTGGTGCTGGAGAAGGATACTCGGAACCGATGGACAGCATATAGAACCAACGCAACGAAGAAAATCGTCAGTGGAAAGGGTCACGACCCTCAGAAATGAGGAATACGAGGCAGAGAGAAAGAGACTTAACAAGCGAGTAAGCGGAAGCACTACCAAAGAGTAATGAAACTAAATGATGTGATAAGACATTCCGTGCACATCGGCGTTAACACACGTGGACGGTTCCTTAGTCGTTCCAGTGCCACAAGTGCCACAGGTCCCGATAGAACACGCTGAGGTGATTGACCAAATACTCAGCTCGTTGCCGATCTTTCTTGGTGGTAGAATAATTTCGACGTCGACTGCAATCAGCTTGTTTGTGGCCGTAGGCTCCACATCAATAAGAGCAAGCTTTGAACGGGCTCTCGTTTCCCTGGTTTAGCAAAACTTATTCCACGCAGGGGGTGTATGGGGAATGCTTGTACCAGTCTGCCTTCCCAATTGCCAACCTCACCTGCCCTTGGTGTACCCTGCCGACTTACCGACTAGGCTCTGGCGGTCGACCAATGGCGGTATAACCATTAAATATTAGCTGGTCCAAAATTTACTGATAATAACGGGCAGCAGCGCTACCATCGCGAGAGGACCAGTACTTCGATCACCAACCTGCATGCCAGGCGTGGTGATTATTGGCATTTCTTTGTAGATGGTAGGAACAAAACAGCCACAGCCCCTAGTCCCCGGCAGCCCCGCTATCCTTGGCTCCGACAGCGGTTATGGTAACGGCGCTGCAGGCGGTGAAAATCTCCGGAAGAGACTCCGCTGCCACCCCCGTCGACTAGACCTGGCAACTTATAACGCACGCACTTTGAGGACACACGAAAAGGCCTGAAATCCGAAGATAGGGCGAGGACTACCGTCTTGAAATCCGGCAACCCGCTCCATTGCCGGACGGGCGATCAGCAATCTCAGGGCGGTGTCGGAGTCATCGTCTACAAGTCTGCGTGAGCTAAATTGACCCGACACTACTATGAATACATCTCGGACGTCAGCCTATACGAGACTAGGTGGGCTCTCAAACAACCTCAGAATGGCAAAGCGCCAGATGATGATGGAATCACAGCAGAACTCACAAAAGCGGGCAGAAAACCAAAACTTAAAGTTCTTCAGCAATTACTCAACTCCGCCATTCAGCAAGGCACAACGCCAGAGGCGCGGCACAGGAGCGCGGCGACCTTGCTGTTCAAAACAGGTGACAACACCTTGCTGAAAAAACCCACAGACCCGAGCTTGCCGTCGAGCCATGTCCACAAACTGCTCCCGAAAGCCACCATGAACCGTCTCGCCAATAGATTCGACGACTTCCAACCTCCCGAACAAGCCGGCCTCCGGAAGAGCTCCAGCACCATAGACTACATCCACACACTACGGCTGATCATACAGAAGACCAAAGAGTACAACTGTTCAGCATTTGCAGACTATGAGAAAGCCTACGATTTGGTGGAAACCTGGGCCGTCTCGAGGTTACTGCAAGTATGCCAAATCGACTACCGGCACATCCAAGCGCTGAAACGTCTGTACGAAAATTCCACCATGTCAGCCCGCAAACAGGACTAGACGACGAGGCCGATCCAACTGCAGCGAGGCAAACATGATCGCCCCTAAGCTGCTCACCGCAGCGTTGGAAGATGTCTCCAAGCCTCCGGACTGAAACGAACTAGGCACCACTTCAATGGCTAGAATATCAATCACTCTCGGCTCGCCGACGATGCAGTTGCAATGGCAGATACTCTGGAAGACCTCGACGCAACGCTCACCGACCTTAGCAGAGCCTCTGAACAGGCAGGCCCACGCATGTACATGAGCAAGATAAAGGTTACGTCGAACGCTAGAGTTCTGCCTTACCCTGCTATCATTGAGAGCTCTGCACTGGAAACTGTAGACGACCTCGCACACCTAGGACATACGATTCAAATAGGCTAGTCCAATTTCGAGAAGGAGGTCAGCCGCCGAATTCAGCTCGCGTGGCTGCCCTTTCGGGAAACTTCGCGACATCCCCTCGTTCAAAATCCGTCGTCCATCAAAATCCTTAGTGCCTGAAGACCAAAGCCCTCGAACAGTGTGTGTTGCCAGATGACTCACAGCTCAAAAACGTGGTCGCTTACTCGTGGCCCCACAAGAAGGCTCAGAGTCACTCGGCGGGCGATAGAGAGAGCCACGCTAAGAGCATCTCCACGTGGTCAAACCAAAAATGAGGAGATCCATAGAAGAACCAAATTTACCGACATAGTTCAGCCAGTTGCGAAGTGGAAATGGACGTTGGGGTCCCAAGATGCTGGAATGGCGACACCGCACCGGTAAACTTAGCGTTGATCGACCCCCAACTAGGTGGACAGGCGACATGAGACGAGTCGCATTCTAAAGATCAGCTGGACCCAAAAGGTTCGCAATGAGGAAGTCTTGCAACGTGTTGGTTGTCATCGCAAACTTTGGAAGACTGTCAAAAAGAAAAAAAAGTTGCTTATTTGAGGCATGTGCTGAGGCAAGACAGATACGGCCTCCTGCAACTCATAATGATGGGCAAAGTGATGGGGAAGATCGGCAAAGAGGCGTATCGGTCGCAAGAGGAAGTCTTGGTTGCGAAACATCAGGGAATGGACTGGTATCGCGAGTGCCGCCTAGCTTTTCAGCTTCGCGAGAGACAAGGCAAAGTATGCCATTCTGACTGCCAACCTTTACTAGTTGGAGAGGCACCTAAAGAAGACAAAAAAACATCTATGTCTAGCAGTGGACGTCATCCGGCCGAAATGATGATGATGATGACGCCACGTAGAAATCCGATAGATGCTTGAATGATCCTTAAGCTTTGCATCTCCAATAGACTGAGCGGGTCTCTTCATGTGTTGGCCCTTTAGATCCCACTTCTGATGTAGGGTAACTACGAGCGGGTGCGTGTCTTTGTCGGTAATTTAGGTAGACGTGGGTAGTTTCGGGCAAAGAAACCAGATACTCTTGGTAGAACAGAATTACAATTATAAGTATGGTAATTTATAAGGAGCAGACTATACGGTCCACCACGTACGAATGCACTAGCGCAGCTCAACCACGGGTCCGACCCGACCGAGTGCAATCAATGCAATGCGCCGTCTCCCCCATCCTGGACATCCTCGCAGACCCTGTCGGGTCTCGGAGTAACTGTTCGGGGCGATGCCCCCTTCAGTGGTGGCAACGCCGCCTCAATGGTGTTAGTCCGGTGGTATGCACTGCAGCGCGTTGGAGCCCGCGTGTACTCGCGGGCAATCCGCTGCTGCAGTGGTGGGGTGACCATGGCCTAGGCAGAATTAGCTCCGGCGAGCGCCCGTCAGCCTGCGGCGAGGTAACGATGGGTCAGTTAGGTGGCAAAATCACGCGGCAGACCTCTTACGTCCGGTGGACGTCGATGGTATGGCGCGATGCCTTGCAGATGCTGGGCTCGCGATCCATACGCGCGCGCGAACATAGAGGAGCTCAGACTGCGAATGTGGTCGTCGAGGCTTTCCATGCGCAGGTCCCTGGAGATGACTGCGTTCCGTACGTAGCGTGGCGCTTCGGCGATGGTGCGTAGCGCCAGCGACTGCTGCGCCCTAAGCGACTTGCGGTCCGTTTCGCTCGTTAGCGCATACCATAGGGGCCGCATAGGTGAGTCGCGTACGGACGTACGACTTGTAGACGCATAGTCTCGTACGGAGATGCAGTTGAGACGCCAGCACAGGGCGTAGGAGTGCCCGTGAGGCTCGCGTCTGCACGATCACATTCCTAACGTGGGTTCGCATCTTGAGCTTCCTATCGATCGTCACCCCTAGGTATTTAGCCGTAGGGGACCTAGGGATTTGATGGCCTCTCCCATGAGCGACACCCGAGGCGGCGGGAACGTCCGCAAGTTCGCAGTCTGAGGCAAGTTGGTCGACGTCTGGAGGCTCTCTACTCTGAAAGACGGCGAATGTTTAGTCATGTGTTCGGCGAAGATTCGCCAGTCTTGGCGATGCTTTGAAAGGGGTAGTGAGGAGGTCATCGGCGTTGTCTTCAGTGTCAATAGGAATGTTTGGTGATCCGAAATGAGGTGGTCATCCAACACGTCTAACGTCGGCATGGCGTTTAGGCCACGGACGACAGCTAAGTCGATGACGTCAGGCGTGTGTGCTGCGCAGTATGGGTAGTGCGTGGGGATCTCAGGTCCCAGCACTTCGTAGCCTTGGCGGTCTGCATCATCAAGGAGGCGTCTGCCATCCGGACATACGATATTTGAGTTCCACGCCGTGAGCTTCGCATTGAAATCCCCGGCGATAATCGTGGGCAGAGCTCAGTCATAGTTGCAGATCTCCGTGATGCAGCCAAGGATCAGCGGGGCTGGATCCCGCTGCTCCTGGATTACAATCAGGACCTTGTACAGGGTGCCGATGATCTTGGTTATCCTAGAGTCCAAGCGGCAAAAAGTCGGTTAAGGTGCCGGTTGTGGCGGCGCTAGCTGCTTCGCCGTAGTCTCCTTGGCTGGAGCAGCGACCACGGTGGGCTTGGACTGAGTAACGCGTGGTAGAGGAGGTGCAGCTACCGTGCGTCTGCCGGAGGGCAATGGTGCGGCCGGGCTGCTGCTGCGGCTGGTTAGCGGCAGCCATGAGCGATCCGGGCGCGTCAACCTCCGCGGGCGCGGTGGTGGTGGCAGCTGCAGCGGTGTGTGCGGGTGCGGTGTGTGCGACCGTGCCTGCTTTACGGTTCCGCAACTCCTTGCGGAATACGGGGCAGTTGGCGTTGTTAGCCGTGTGGTCACCGCCGCAGTTGGCGCAAGTCGGCGGCTCCTCTAGGGGCCGCGGGCAGTCCCTGGCGGCGTGGTTCTCGCCACACTTGACGCACACGATGGGTCGGTGGCAGTTCACCGAGCTGTGGCGCCAGAGTTGGCAGCGTTGGCACTGCGCAGGCCCCTTCCTGCCGCGCCTGGCCTCAATAATGATCCCGGGCAAACAGAGGAGCTCGCGCACCTCGTAGATGGCCGGGATGGTATCCGCTGTCCGCTGCAGCTGCGCGAACAGCAGGTCGGCCTGGGCGAGCTGGGATCGTCCGCACGTGTTCGGGGATGAAACCGAGCTCACGCAGCTCCTCCTCAACTAAAGCCGGCTCGGTGTTTGCCGGCAGGCCGCGGATCGCTACCTTCACGCTCCTTTCAGCGGGCAGCAAGTAGCAGAACCAGGATAGTCCCGCGGCGCTTTCCAGCTGCGTTAAGTAGCGCTGGATGGCACCGAACTCCTGGTCCGATTTCGGGATGAAACGAACGCCTTTGCCATACGGTTGTCCATTAGGGGCGAGTCGGTGTACCGGCGGCGTCGTCGTGGTAATAGTCGGCGTAGCAGAGCCGGTGATGGGTGGCACAGCAACCGCAGTCGACGTTGTCGGGCCGACGGCCTCCAGCGAGAGTGCGGAGGAGAGGGCCAGAGAGCTCGCTGCGAAGAGGTCCTCTCCAGCCCCCTGCGATGGGCCTGGTTTCACGGCCTCCTTGACGCGGCTGGCCGTAAGCGACCTGACCGCGTCAATTAGGCCGGAGTTAAGGTGCGTCGGTTGCACGAAAACCTTGCGGCGCATTGGGCGCGGACGGGTCGCGCGCCGCTGCGACTCCGCAGGGTTTGATGCGGGTAAACGCGGCATTTTACGGTGGCGCAAGTAAGCGGGGCACAGCTGCCACAGACGCGGCTCGGGTGACGGTGTCGGCGTTCCAACACCCCGCCGGGCCCGGGCTCCGTTGATGCAACTAGTGGCAAGTCGGAGGCCGAACGTCAGGAGGTAATATGCGTTGGTTCCGGCATTCGCCAATGTCCGAAAAGTTGAGCACCACCAACCCTGACTGACCAACGACCAAAGAACAAAGACCAACAACGAATATCAAGTATCAACGAGAATATCAATTATCAACGAGAATCTCAGATCCACCTCTACTCGTCGATCTGTCGTACATGACTCCAAAACTAGATGGCGCTGCTCTCCGATTGCCGTCATATACTATAAAAAAATCTGTTCCAGAGAACAGCTTAGCAGCTAAACTGACCGGGACGAAGTTTTACATAAAGATAGTTACATCTGGAAGCACATCGGATGTTTTTCGGCATAGGAATGCCAACGGTACCAGTGGGATTAATAAAAATCTAGTGCAATAAAAAAGCTATATCAATGTTCACTTACCCGATTTTAACAACGTTGCAGGCTGATGATTTCCCATTCCTAGGGTTAGTTAGCATCACAAACTCCACCGAGTCGCCAGGCTGTAGGTCCGAAGAGTTGCCGCGGACTTCCGACATGTGGAAGAACAAACGCCTCGTTTCTTCCGACTCCACAGAGAGGAAACCGAAACCACCTGAAAAAAGATACAAAAAAATTATGATACTTTATACAATTATATGATCTACATATAGGTACCATACCCACTGCCGTTCTTTTACGAAAAAACTAAGTCCAAAAGTAATTTTCAAGAAAAAAGCACACACAAATCTCGGAAATCGTTGTTTCTAAAAAAGTCACTTAGAAAAATAATTTCTGGACTTAATAATTAACATTAACGTTAAAAGAAAAATATCTATATTCGTTTAGTGCTAAATAGTTTCGAGCTTTAAGTAATGTACTAATAAATATTTAAAATTTGTCTTTTATGTTCAATTTTTTAAAGAAATGCAAAGCTACAAAATCACCGAGTAGCCTAACTGCCTAATAGCGAACAAATTTTCTCTTGATAAAGTGAATGTTATAAATTTATAATATATGTTGGTAAGTATGCTAAGACTAAAAGAACTAGAAACAGTCCTCACTAAATACGAGTAGGTACCTTCTATAAAATTAACCTAAGACGCGGTGTTTATTGTGTATTATGATTTGTTGTGAGATAAATTCATTATTTTTCACTTCACGCAAGCATTCCAACAATAATTAGATTCGATAAAAAATCTCCCTTTTTTATTTTTATATATCATTTTAAAGTAATATATAACAGGGCATAAAATTATTTCCTACAATAACTACAGCTGGCTAGGCACTTCTTAAAAAGCTTTCACTTTAAGATATTATTAAAACATATTGATCTAATTTTAAACATAAATCGATTCTCAAGTCAAAAAAGGGTTCTACTAGCTTAGGGTTCTTAAAGTGCATAAAACTAGAATCAAAATATACGCCACTTAACGTTTTGCTAGCTATTATATACGAGTATATCTATGGAACTTTATTAATAGAAACAACGTTAAGAAAGGATAACAGAATTTTAAACTTTATCACTTTGCATTTAACACTCGAAATCGACCACTTGTCGGTGAATAGCTTTTTAATTAAAAGACGCCAGACCAAGAATTCTGGACAGAATGTATAAGAATTTCAACAATTAAAACTTAGCACTGTGCCAGCTTTATATAGCCGTTGTTGTCACTTTTCATTATTAAATAAAATTAAATATTCTTTCATTATTGTAAATTATAATAGATCTAAATATTCTATTGTCAATTAATTTACAATAGAATATTTAGATCTATTGTAAATCTTGATCGAGAAAATAATTGTAAAGTATTGAGCTTTTAATAGCTTGTAATTCCCGCTCTACCCTCAGGATCCTTCATGACCCTGACAATCAGATGACTACTGACAACATACTCGTACCACCTACCACACAATCATACGCTACGCACCGTCTTCGGCGGCGATGATGAGGTCCCCGCAATGTTCGTCATCCAGACGTGGGCTCCATCTACGGCCTCGGAGACGTACGGACAGTGGTCCGTATGTGAGTGCACCGTCCGACCCCCCCCCCCCCCCGTTATCCCAAACGTCGATTAAGCCGAGGTTCGCCTCAAAGGAGGCGCCCTTAGGCAGACGTTCCCTTAGTTTCTTGGAGCCCTAGGGCTCAACATTTCTTCTGGCAGAGCTTCTTTCTGAAGCTCGCCAAACAGCCCGGATACGCTGTGGCAACCAATAGGGTTAGCACAGCTAACACAATCCGAAGAAAGAACTACCCTCAGGATGGCGGCCGTGCCGTCCCGTGCCACGGTACGGTTGATAATACGTTGTAATTTATTCCGTGGTTCAAGCAGCATTACCTTTAATAGCATCAACGGTTGCGCGCCTTTTCTTCCTTATAGGGACGATGTTAGTTGCGTGCCCTTCTTGATCGGATTGGAAGGTGACGGGGTCCCCCACTTGTAGAATCTCACGTTTGCATGCCAAACCCATTATGCCAAACTCGTATGACATGCCACCTCCAACTTGAATAAGGCCTGGCGAAAGGAAATTATTAAATTAAATTTGGCAGATAAGAAATTTCTACAACTGCTATAAACAAAAAACCTTGGGTAAAAAACCACTAGCCTCCAGCCATTTGACTTAATTATGATGTTAGAGAATTCCTGAATTCATAGAGATTACAATAGTGTAGTGTTTCCACACATTCGACCGAATCTCAAAACAAGGAGGTGTAATTTTGATTTTATAAGTGTGAGAAGCATCACTAAACCGTTCCTGTTCGCAGGGCAAAGTGGCTGCTCGACAAACTTTAAAAAGTTTAGGATTCCTCTTTTCGCCAATTTAACTAGTGGACAATTATTTCCAAGTTAGAGAAAGACATTTAAATTTATTGTTAAGGTGTTAGGAGATTGGGGTAATTAAAATTATTTCTGGAAGTATTGGTCTAGGTCAGGATAGCGAAACTAGCGTTGTCTCCATCCGGGTCTCCACTTTGGCCTCGGTTATTATCACAAGCATGTGATGATAATCAGTGAACCTTGACCCTCAGACAAACTGCCATTAGAGTTTTGAAAAACTGAAAGACGAGGCCTGCACTACTTAAGGACAGGTACTACGTTAATAGGCGGATGGTATCGGTTTTAGATTATGGCTATACTGAGTTAAAAGTTGCAACCTTTTCTTCATCAATACTAAAAATGCGAAAAATTCAATTACAGATAATAAAAGTTTATTGTAATGCCGTAGATAAAGCGCGGGCGCAGTTTGCGATCAGCTTTAAAACTGGCCTCATCTAAAGAGATTTCACGAATAATCAAGTTCCAACAAGTTCCTCACAATTGGCGATTTGTAATAATTGTGATGTGGAAAATATAGTCACCTGTAGTGGCTTGGCGATGATGAGAGGTCCGTAGCGAGCTGCTCATCATTGCAGGGTCTTCGCGATGGCAAAAAAACCTTCTGGGCAGGGCTTGTACAAACTCAGTACCATTTTTTACATTTCACTACAAGTTAGCACTAAGACTGAAATCTCACAGATTTGTAAGTCAAGATGCAGTCTAAGACAGTAGTATAATATAAATAGGGGCAGGCTTACCTGTCAGGCGTATTTCGTTTACATTAAAAACGGACCATTTAGCGGTTTCATCGCCACACCTTACCTGAACGCGGCAAGTGTTCTGGTAGGGTTATAACTAGCTACAGTCGAAAGCATTACAACAAATTACATAAATACTCTCACCACTGCACCATTCAGGTAGTCGAACGACACAATTACGCCAATATTCCACGTAGTTTTTCTAAGGTAACTACTGCACACTACAATTTATTAACTACTCAAGAGCATGTTTCGATCAATTATCGATACAAATTTAAACACACAATCTGTCACACAGCACACATGGACGACTAATTTATTCTCTGGTAATAGTTCTAACGCTTGACTGAGCCATTTTTTTCAGTGGAATACTCATTCCACAGTTTATACTCACGATACATTCAGGCGTGCTCTACATACATGCATAAAAGCACTGTTCCCTAATACTAAGACACATATCAAAGAAGCTTTGTTTCCATATCGCATCAACTGTCTGCATTCCCTGGTCAAAATCTCTGAGGTGGTGCCCCTTCAAGATGTGTTTACAGAAAACTTTTTATACAGCAAAGCTGTTTAGCAAAATATTTTAATGTTAATAAAGGTGTTTTTTGTTTATTTATAAATTAAAAGATGTCATTAATCGACCACGGACAACTAATTACAATACCCGACGTTGCGCCCGATGCAATATTACTAAAATCTTCCTTTGTCTGGAACCAAATAGAAACAACGTACCCGTATTTCGCAGGCGTTTATGGCTCCCGATACAAAGTTGTTTTAGAGAAACACATACCTGAACGGTCGGTTGCTCACCACTCTCAATACATAAAGCAAATAAGAGAACGACATACCTGAGTCACGTTTGCGTCTAGGATATCCTCCTAAAAAAATCGGCTATTTTAATAATTTACTTAGCTCTCGCAATATCAAGACACTGGTTAAGGTATACATGCCTGAATACTTGGATTGGTCTGGGTTTAGTGCACGCAGCGTGCGCGTAACCGTGCCGTGCAGGGACGGCCCCAGAGGTTTCGCGATGGGTATAGACCCTCTGGGCAGTACTCGCACGAATTCCGCACTAGCACATCCACCACCAGAGCCGTTGGTGCGTCCCAGACCGTATTCCACTTCGGTGCCAAGTTCAAGATTGTCTGGATTCCCTTCGAGGTTGCTGAAATTCATTAAGTTTAATCGTTTAGTTACACAAAGGGCAAATAATTTTCGTATCAAAATCAAATAGTCCTTTTTTATATTACTTCAGACAAAAATCGAACTGAAAACGAACTGTCCATCTCCGATTTAATTGCAGATTTAATACATTTTAGTGGTAAAGTGCCGTAAGGCCGCCAGTTACACCCGTCATTTCTTTTTAATGTATAATAAAGTGTAATAATATTTAATCAATCTCGTTTACTAAGATCTTTTAAATACAATTTCAACTCGCAAAATGTCGGTCGGCTTACTTTTAAGAATACACACATACATAAGACACAGATTTGAGTACAAAATTTTAAAATGCTTTTAAAAATTTATAACTTGATTTTTATTTGTAAATCTTTTATTCCTTACTTTATGTAATATACATAAAGTTTTGATTTTCTTGATTGTAATAAGAAAGTTGCTCAATAAAAAAAAAAAAAGAAAGAAGATTTTAAAGATATGCGCATAACAATGTGCAATGGAAGGACTTTGTAATATAATCTTGTTTTACACATATATATTTGCATTATAACTGATAAATAACGCGTGAAACATTCGCGAAACATTAAAATATTTTTAATTGCAATAAGCAAATGATTTGTTGTAAATTATCAGGATAATTTTAGCAACAGGAACATAGGAAAGTTAGTTTTTATTTTACCAGGCCGAGAACTATATGCGAGTATTTTGACATAAGCGCAATGTCAAAATACTCGCGAAGTTCGGCGAAAACGTGTCAAAACTATTCATTAACTTTAGCTTCGACTGGGTAAATTACAATGTTAAATATTCTAGTCGTATAAAACACTCATATTGACGGTCGGTCTAAAATAACGAAACACACTTTCACATATCATTTTACAGATCATCGATAAACTGTAACTCTGTACTGTATCGCTAAGCTTTGTATACGGATTTTAAAATTCAAATTTTTAGCATTCAAAGCAATTTTGTTATTAATAAGTTGTATTGCTCTGTTGCTTAAATGCAACACAGCATATGATTGATTCAATAGGGTGGGCAACTGATAACGTAGCTTATGGCATTATTTCTTATTAACTATTGTATTTATTATATTATTACTATTTATTAAACATTTTATTTCAAATATAATATAACTTCTACACTTTTATATAGAAATTATAAGATATATATTTTTTGTTAAATGTCAAACTCGATACAATTGTCACATTATTTTATCTTATTTTGCAGTCATAGGTAAATAAATGTCGCATAGCTTTAGGATCATGCATGCTATAAAGTAAAGGAGGCAAGAGCGCTTTGCGTAAAATAAATATAAAATAGTGCAAAGAGCAAAAAAAAACATATTGGCAGAAAAAATAAATAGACAGTAAACAATAAATTTAATCATTAATGGTTCATTTTTCAATCGTCAAATGATCTCTAAGTGTATATATACTTGATTTGAAATTTGACGTTTTAAAATCGGGCGGATTGCTAAGTAATTGCAAAATCATTTCAAACGATTTATTTAATATGCACAACAAATAAAAATAAAGCAGAGATAAGAATAACAAAACTGCAACGCAAATAAATAAAATAAATCGTTTCTTAAGCAGCTACAGCAGAATATTTTGATTCGCAAAGACACAAATAATACAAAGCACATTTATTTGCATGCTAATAATTAGGATTTGCAGTTATTCTATACTTCCTTGACGCCGCCCAGCTCATCCATGATATTTTCAATGCTCAATATTTTCGCTATATAATGGAAACAGCGCGTAGCACGATCGCGTTCGAAGGCATAAAACTGTCAGTAGTTGCTTTAAGTACCCTTTACTTAGTAAAAAAAATTAACATAACTATACATTCGGTACATTCTTTCAAATTTATCAAAAAATCAAACGGTTCGACATCTGTGACACACATTAATCTATAGGTCTGTCTTAATTACGCGCCACGAGATAATATTTTATATATAATCATTTTGTCGTCCCATAGAAATAGTAGACCATACTACTACCACTTTGGTAGACATAATTATCTCGTGTTAGCCTTATTGGATATTGCTCAAGGCACTCTGGATACACATAAAATGAACATATTTATACCTGAAATGAAAGAAGACCTCCTTGTTATGGTCGGCGGTCTCGATGAAGCCGAAGCCATCTTTAAGCGCGGCGATGAATCCTTTCAAGATGGAGCGCAGGCTGGATGCCCCGTTGGCCGTGCCGTTGGTGAGGCTGTGTTGGGTTTGGACGGCCATTGCAATCAGCTCTTTCGTGGGTTTCACCTGGAATGTTAAAATAATAATTTCAATATTACAAATAAAAATCTGAAGTATGCTGTATCCGGTTTATTTCGGGAACTACCAGCGAGCAGCTTTTTTTTTTTGGTTATATAACTAGCGCATAAACAAAATTAGATTACTAGCGCCCATGAGCTTCTTTCTGCGTTACCAGAGGATCCATCAATGCATGTGTGAACTGTCCCAAATCAAAGTTTTCCAATAACACAGCGATGGAAGATTCTTGTGGAATTTGCAAAAATCGCAGCAGGAATTACTCCTTTATTGATGGTAGAAAATACCAGGCATAGAACTAACTAGAAAAATATGAGAGGACCGGTGGGTATCAATGTCCAAAATACAAACAATGCTAAAAAATATAGCAAAAGTTAGTCTGCTTCGTTTGACTACGGTAGGAATAAGGAACCGATGGTTCTACTTACAACTTTCCGGATTTCAACCACCACTGAGGTACTGAGCCTTATTTAAGTTTGAAGGATGCGTTTTACCTGATATATATCGAAAATAACTTTGTCTCCGACGCGTGGTAACATCTTCGATTCGCATTTCTTGGCGGTGTAAGTAATGGTCTTCTTCACGTTGTTGATTTGGCATGTTATGATTCCGGTATCCTGTGACAAAAATAAAACAATTTAAGAATAGATTTCGTGTTGCGGACACTAATATTGCAAAAAAACAGTCAATTCAGCAAAAGAACGAAACATTAGGGTTTTGTTTGAACCCTAATTTTCACCCCATCCCACCCACAACCACCCACCCACCATCAAAATTGATTTTCTGAAATATTAAACCTATTTTAATAGAATACTAAGACCTGAATAACATGACTCAAATTTTGAAACAATTGCAATTTACATCTCGTTCTTAATCTGCCTCTCTGCCACCATTAGAGAAAATGGCACTTCTATCACAAACAATAAAGATCCAATCGATAACTTTAAAAATATATTCAATGACTAAGGTAGTCACTAGACAAGTATAATCAAAAAACGAAAGCTAGTAGGCAATTATGTACTAAACGGCGCAATTTCTCAAACCACACATGCGCCCCTGTATCTCTTTACTACAGAAATAAATAACTAGTGCGATTGTAAATCGAAACTATTTTTATGTATTTTTATTAATAATTAGCTATTGCCCGCGACTTCGTCTGCGTAGAATTGCTGATTTCCCGTGAGATTGAGGTTTCCCGTGCGGCCAATGCTTCAGAAAGTAAGCTACAGGCTAATGCAAATTGCCGATTTTCGTGTCTCAAAATTAAAAAACAGGACTTTCATACAATCTTTAAACCTCTATTTTACCCCCTTCGGGGTAGATTTGGATAAAAAAAATTCTAGCCTTATACTTACGCCCTAAAAGAAACCTATTTTTTAAATTTCAAGCTTGTAGACACTTCATGATAAAAAAATAAGCAAAAACTATCATCCCCTATTTTACCACCCTTAACAGGTAATATTTAAAAAAAAAAATGATGTACATGTTTTTTATTATTATTTATCTTAATGCCATGTTTTGTGTCTCTTAACTCTAAAATCAAAGAAAATTCATACAAACTTCCAACCCCCCCCCCCTTTTACCCTCTTAGGGGTGGAATTTCCAAATATCCTTTCTTAGCTGACATCTCTTAACTATCAACTACCTACTTGCTAAATTATAGCTTTATACGTACAATAGTTTTTGAGATCTCGTGTTTAATCAGTATGTAAGTATGTAAGTGACCTCGCGCTTTTATATATATATAGATGGTATTAAATTATAATTTCGACAACTTTATTTTAAGGTCCGACGGGGTATCATATAATGTTTTGTGTGTACGTGAAGCCAATGAATAGCATTCTTCTTGCAGAAGTTCATTACCCACGCTGTGTGTGGTCAGCGTAACATGCCGACAAATTATTCCATTTGAAATAGAAGTCTTGTCTTTTTGATTTCGGCACATTTTACGCGACCGGCAGTCGGAATGAGACGATTCAAAAAATAAGTAGCGAAATGATGACTAGGCTGCAACCTTTACGTGGAGGGTTTATAATAGATACCCAGCTCTTTCAATTACTCGCCATTGGAAAAGTGCTCGATATCGCATCATTATGCAGACTATAATTAGGTCGATGGCGATTGATGCTAACGACGGAGATTATTTTAATGACTATCAACCTGTGCGATATAATTGGAGAAGTTTTCCCTGCAGCTTAACGCTAAAGGCAAACACGTATCTAACAACGCTAAGAGTGAAGTATTCACACGATACCGCGCATAACTTCCTTCTTCAGACTGCACCGTTATTCATTTTAAGAGATCCCAGTGAAGCAGTTACTCGTCAGAGAAAAAAAAAAATCGAAGTGTTTCAAGTGTGTTAATACAATCAAATGCAATATGTAAAGCATAACCTTGCTAGGAAAATGTATGTTGCAATTGAATACATCGACGATAAAAATGCGTGAATCTGAATTCAGCCTTGCACAAGATATTATCTAGTGTGCAAACTCATTCGGTTGTAAATTGTAACATTTATTCAGAAACTTTATAGAACGCAGTCTCGAAGTAGAACATCTCACGGATGCAATCCAATAGAGAGCGAAAAGGTTCGTGTACGTTTGTATGAAATGATTCAACTTTTCAACTTAAACTCTATTTTATTATAGATATAATTCATCACAACCATCATCATGGACAACCCATTCTCGGCTCACTACAGAGCACGGGTCTCCTCTTAATATGAGAAGGGTTCGAACCATAGTCCACCTCGCTGGCCATGTGCGGATCGGCAGACTTCACACGCCTTCGAGAACATTATGGAGAACTCTCAGGCATGCAGGTTTCCTAACGATGTTTTCCTTCACCGTTGAAGCAAGTGATATTTTAATTGCTTAAAAACGCACACAACTCCGAAAAGTTGTAGGTGCTTGCCCGGGTTCGAACCCCCGACCTCTGATTAGGAGGCTGACGTCCTAACCACTAGGCTATCACAGCGCATAAGATATAATTATAACAATTATATCACTTTGAGCACTAACATGACTGGACAATCGAATATGCATAGTACATATATAAATCACGTGGCGCTAGATTTCTCAGTGAACTTACTACCGCATGAATCGTACTGTACTTATTTAAAATTCCCAAACCAGCCGAATCATTTTTTAACTTTGTGCGCGGCAACGGATATATCTACAGAATGTTTTGTTTATGATAAAACAAATATCCCTTTAGTACAGAACAAGCTTTAAAATAAATGTACAAAGCAATGCAGTTTTGTTAAAAAAAAAAAACGACAAAAGTAACGACAAAAAAGGAAGAGGTTTTAAATTAATAATAAAATAAATCTTCCTTCATTTCTATAAACCGGTGGAAATTTTATGCTGAAATGTTAATATAGTATGACACAAACCTCACCCTCAGCTTACTGATGTCCCACTTCTTGGAACAGGCGTATTCGCTCAAGAGAGTGGGTTTTATTATGCGAACTCGCCAAGAAATCTCAATCAATCCTAAATATATATTTCGCGATGTCGGAGTCGGAGACGTGAGGATGTTTGTGTAACTTTATTTTTTACAATGAAAATGTGCGCGTTTCAAAAGGAATAAAAAATCCTATCATATAATGAATATGCTAATGGAGCCCTTTCATTTCTTACCCTACTTGACCTACTGTAATTTATCAATGAGTAGGTCAATGATATACTTCCTCGGTCACCTAAGTTACATAGGTATGACAAAGTTAACTCCATCAACATTCCGGATAGCTATTGAAAGTTCCGTAAAGAGATTTTAAATAAAATAGCAACGGCATATCGACAAAGCTGATATATAATGGTAATTAAAACATGCGAATGCTTCGTAAATAAAGCTTCTAGGGTGAGCTGATTGTGTTAACTTGACGGATTGAAATCCCATTGAAACTAGTCCGGATTAACCTTTCACGGTACTAACGAGTTTACAATATAGCATATTTTAGATTCCATATTGAATGGACTATGTTTTCAAAGGATTTTTTTATCGAATAAACTACAAAGCCAGCTTAAGCTTTAAGGTTTTTTTGACGCTTATTAATTGTTCGGACAGTGTTGTTCACGATTTTTAGCCATTTTCAGTTATCCATATTTATTTCTATTTATTACGAAAATTGATTTTCCTACAAAAATAAAAAACGCGGCACAATACCAGGTAATGTTTAATCGCAGAGACTTTATTGATCTATCTTTCCTGAAAAATATTCTGGATGGAGGGATTGATTTTTCGAATCTTTTGAGCAGGGTGCGTTTGGAGTAATGCTAGGCCGCATATTAAAAATAAAGTAATATTTAGACCTAGAATCACAAAAACTAACCTAGGCAGGTCTGCTCCCTTGTGCAGAGTTGTTGTGATCTATAACAATTTAATAAAGAGTACTGGCATAGATATCTTTCGTAACTACGCCGCATCTTTCAAAAAAGAGGTTAAAAAACATTTAAGAGTATTGCAAGATAGTTAGTCAATTTTTGTTTTGTTTTGTATTTTTTGTGTTAATATTTTACCCATTTTTTTACATTTTTTAGTTAAGTTTTTTTTTTTTACAAATAATGTCTTGTCTCTTATTACGCATGCTGAGTTAGCCTGCAGTGTACAACATTGCAAGAGATCTGTAGAATGTGTCCTTAAATTAAGATAGTTTTATACACGTTGGCTTCCTAACAAATAAATAAATAAATAATAAATAAATATTATTACATAAGGCCTACTTTATGTGCATTTTTAAGAGGTCAAGTGAATCTGTTTGTTACGTAGATTCTATTAAGAAGCCGGCAGGAAATTCAACAGTCGAATCGAAAAGTAGTATTTTCTACGACGGCGTGAAGTCCTTGTGAGTTTTCAAGTTTATCAACGAGTCCCCTTTCGGCCTTTAATCTGTCAAGGCCGGTGAGGGCATCCAAATATATTAACAGCGTTTCTGTAAAACTTGACTGAGAGTTATAAGGCGTACTTTGACTTTGCTGTGTTAAAACGAGACAGATTTATGTCGGACAAATAATTTTATCTCGCTTTAATTGTAACTTCAGTTAGAGGCCAGGCTGAGTGATTTGTAGATTTGGGTCTTTAATTATGCGCCGTTGGTTTCCTTGAATACTCAACAATCAAAAATTATTGAAATGGACTAAACCACAACGTACGGTCGGGTTTTGTGGTAATCAATTTTGTGGAGTGCCTTTGAATTGTAGCTGCAGTCCAGTGTGCCTGACACATTCCTGTCAATCCCTTTTCTCATATGCAATCGAAGTCTGCCAAACATTTCAGTGTCCATTGGCTATCAAAACTCATCGCCCAATGTGTAAAATAAATATCACTCGAATGGTTGATGTTTATTTTCCCAAAACAATTTCCTGTCGTTCGTTTTGTCATTATTAGGATTGCAGTGCGATATGTTTGTTAGCCTACAGGTACGCTGCGTAGATAGATCGCAATATTATAGGGGGACTAACAGGGGACTGCAGGCGTCACCTCGCCTGACCCTGAACAAACTCTGCTATTTACTCGCACACATTGCCTCTACATATTATTACTACTCTCGATTGAAATGTTATTTACTAAAGGCAAACTTCATAAAATGAGATTGCATTTCGATTCACAATGAATTTTAGAGTCATTAAAAATAAGCGTTTTAATGTATCCATTACGTGTGATGACTTAAATTGAACGATTACAAACCACGACGTGGCTGTCTACTTAAGTTGACGAGATCTCGAAAGCACGGGGGTGTAAAGTGCTAAATGCCAAACTTTGGACTGGAATGGGGAGTTATCTAAAAAGTTAAACCTAGAGTCAATCAACTATTATTCAAAACCGAGGATTGGTCCCAGAAACGCTTGGCCTGTAGTCAGACAAACGACAGATAACGAATAAAAGATTGTAATGAGGCTAGAGATCCTCTACAAAGGACTCGCTATATAATCCTTTAGCTACAAGGACACTTGGTCAGTGTTTCGTTACTTGTAAGTATCCTAATCCTTTTAATCCTAAGAACTAAAAAGAACGAGTTTCCCTCGTACACTAAGAGTTACGTACGAATTTTACAATTATGACACATGCATATTCTCAATAGTTTTGTCAATATAAAGATCAAGCAAATAAACACGTTTGTTGAACCCCCAACTTGATTATTATCGATTTTATTTCATTTTGATCAACTGTTATTATAACGGCAATAAAAAAAAATCCATGAAATTTTCAATTCTCCACCTTTTTTTAAAAATTAATATTTATCACGGGACAATAAGCAGGTGTTTCCCCTGTTAGTTATATAGTGGTTACCGTCGCTCATGTCCATCTGCAGCACCAGAGGAGCTAGGGATGCATTGCCGGCTAAACCCATTCTCTTAATCGGTTAATGTCATGTTATGTTATGTCTTTGCCAGTAGGCTCACCCTACTACAACTAGCCGCGGCCGAAATCTCTTCACGCGAGCCGAGAATCGAACCCAGGACCTCCCGAACACGACAGCGCACGCGCCAGGAACATCGTTTGCACCCTTTGGTTACGAAACCTCAAAACAAATCAGCCTTGAACATCGATATCAAAAACGAATGCAGTTCTCCAAACTGCAACACAAACACACAAACAACGCTTCTCCAATTTGGAGCACGAGATGGACTGTACGTTAGTTAACCAGGTGGCCACGCGGTGTTAGAAGCCGCGGGCGCAATGTTAGGTGCTGTACCTAACATTGCGCCCGCGGCTGCCGCCTCCGGCTGTTGGAATCGGTTCGAATGTAATATCACCCTCGCTTTGCCGGATTATTTGCATTGCTGCGTGTGCTGTTTACTCGGATACTTGTGTACTCTGCACACTACGTGTGTACACTACAACCATGTGTACTCGGGTGTGCGGAGGCTATTCGAACATTAATCATTTTAAAATGACCAAACGAGGAATTATTCACAATTTGATTTCCATTTTATTTTTCAAACCATTCGTTAGATAATTGCGATTTTTTTTAAATTTTATTATTCTACTATATTTATCCTTTGATTGCAACACCACCCGGTGTCAGGTGAAGATGCAATCTAAGATGGAGCGGAAAGTTAGAGGTGTGGCATTTATATTAGTCCTATACTCCTATTACATTTGTACGCGGAATAGTTACGGCACATCTTTGTCGATAGATAGAATATTTGTATCCTGCTTCTTTGCACTTCCGTTTTTCTTTTTGACATCCTTAAATTATGTGGTGCATAAATAAAGAATATTAAATATTTCGGGGAGTGAGACTAAATTACACGTGAATTGAACACGGATATTTATAGAATAAAGCAATTATTAAAATATCGAAGCCGCTTATACATCTAGGAAGTAATTATTTAAAGGTAAATTAAATAAAGCAATCCGGACGCACCCAAAAACAGGGCGGTTACCCTGTTAAAGCCATATAATCGAAAATTGTGTTGCCAAATTAAAATTTTCCGCGCTTTATTATTAACTTATGTCGCGAAAATCAAACTACCCACAACGACGATGTTATTTTCGTTGTTACTCGGGGCGTGCACGATGTTTACACAGCGGTTCAACAATATCAATTATTTCGTAGAGCTCGTTAAAAATGTTTGGTTTCGCGCTGCTAACGAAGGTTAACTGGCAATCGGCAGTGTTGGCTATCCACGGTACAGCCAACACGAATGTTCTAGACAAATTTTAAAACAAGAGATTACGTAGGCCCTAAACCTTCGACTTTATATTTAATAATGTAACTTGGTATATGCGGCATAATAGAATTGCAACGGAATCATATTACTGAGATAGACGCTAATCTCATCTGGACATCGGCACTGACATGCGAAAAAAATGAGATAATGGGAAAAATTCTTAAATAAACTCAAATTTAAATTCATCATCAACTTATACCTCTGCTGACAATTTAAAACTATCTTGCTCCTCATCCTGTTATTACTTTTCTCTTATGTGTGTGCTTACACGTGACCTTGAAATTACAGTCCTGATTCACGCCCAAAAATAACTAACTAGTTTCATTTAGATAAGCAATATCATTTAGAATCAACCCTAAGTGGGTTGATTCTAAATTAAAACAATTTCCCTAATGAAGAGGGATTATAAGATGTATTGAATCACATGCTTCAAATCAAATCGAATGCACGTTCGTTTATAGGCAACAAAACTAAGTGATACACAATTGTACATCCGGATTATGTTACAAACTGCCGCGAATGCTGCATCAGTGCGATCATTGGAGAGAATTCGAAATTTTGTAATGCATAACAATCTTTATGCACATATTGACTGAGATTATAATCGGCTGTGCAGGCTTCACAACCTAGATCGGTGTAAGTAACCGCGATATTGGATTGAATGGTCTGTGAATTGAGCTGACACTAGGTTAAACGGGCAAATACTGGCACCTGTTAGCGGCTGTAAAATCATTCTATATTAACCATCCCTATTACTAGTTTAAACGAAATATTTACTAATGTTACGAGTGTGTTGGTTTTAGCTTCACATTCTTGTTTGTTTATGTATGCATCATGTCATCAAATTGTTTTGTTTATGGATTTGAAATTAGTATCATACATTTTTTTCACTTGTTGTGTTTAATGGTACCAAAAGAAAAAACGTTTCATTTATGGGGGACCAGCTATGATTTTCAATTTTAGTTGTTTTTTTTTTTGTTACAGAGGCAATTTAAATATACACTAGTGAATATTTCAATAATCCAAATACAGTCGCCTCACGGACAGACGGTTATCGTAAGAACGCACAGACGGAAAACCGGACACGGGAGACTTAGTAATAGGGTGCCGCTGACACCCTTCTGGTACACTAAAAAGCAGTATTAATGATGAGTTACTACCGATTCTTTTTACTTTTATCAAGGCGAAGAAAGTAAAACGGCTATGTTTGCACAATATGTAGACTACAGACCAAGCCTGTAGCTTGGATTCCCCAGGTCATTCCAAAAATTGTTTGGGTTTTGAAGTTCTCAGTATTCCGTGACTCAGCGAACGATGGAGATAACTATGCTCGGAGTACCACTATGTGAACACGTGAGAAAAAATTTGCTAACTCCTCGACTTTTGATTAAAGGTCCCAAGTAAATTGAGGTTCCAAGGTGACCCCAGTTAATGCAGCGCTGGTACACACCTAATGGCTGAACAGATGATATCAAACGAGTCACAAAATGCCGCTGAAGCGGCAGAAAACCGTAGAATTTAGAACACCCTACAAGATTCGTACGTATGAGCACATCTATCGTTTCATCAGATCAAAAAACACTTCAAGCCTCCTGTCTCGATAATTACCACACGCTTGAGATAAAATTCGTTAAGGATAAAAGTTTATATGTGGTTAACAAAAAGCAGTATTATTCCATTGCTCAATTATGTTGTGATGTTATTATAACAGTAAGTAAATGTAAGTTGGTACGTTAACAGTCACATCTGCACCTGTCGCAATTTTTGTCCATTTTGGACAAAAATTGAATGGAGAATGGATTCCGCGTAGTAGCAAAAGAAAAAGAGAAAGGCCAAGAACGGTGGGCGGACTTGTTCCTTCTCGTCAGTGGCCCGCTATGGACCAGAGAAGCTAAGGAAAGGAAGACTTTGAAAGAGATGGGGGAGGCCTACGCCAGCGAGGCGACTTCTACCAAACACTTGTAACGATATTATAATATAAAATGGGACTGAAACTTGTAAAAAAAAAAGCTTTGACATAATTATTATTTTTATTGACTTGGTAGTTGAATAAATGACTTTTATTACGTTAACCGTACGTTATGAAACTTAATGATAGGTTATGGTCCTTTTCAATATTCTCATACGATCATTTCTATAATTTTTACACTTTCAAAATGAAGTTTATAATTGTGCACCCTAAACCTGCTTATCAATATATTACATCCTGGTCTCGGTTGCCTAGATCGCTCTTAAGCGATAAGGCCGCATATTATACCTGTTTTATTTTCAGTGTGTTTCTTTACTGTTTGTATTTCTTCTTTTGTGTGGTGTACAATAAAGTGTATTTGCATTTCATTTATAGGAATGGAATATCTTCGAAATAGAACATTCCAATATCCACATTTTAACCACAAACATTCCGTCAAACTGCAGAGCAGTTAGCTGAGTGGTCCGTTAAATTGAATTCGAATTGAACCATTTTCGTAGCAATATTGAGGCATGTCTGACCTGTCAAACTTGACGTATTTTGTACGCCTTGACGTGTTTGTGCCTGTATGTTACGGAACTGTGTAAACTTAGCTAAATCAGATAATGAAGTAGTTCAGTTAATGATGCAATTTTTTTCCGCCACTGCATCTATCTGTTTAGCGCGAGAACTTGAATGCCGATTATTATGTACCTTGGGAAGGTAGTTTCGAAAACAAGCGTCTCATATTTAGAAATTCCATATCATATTATATTCGCATAAAAAATACCTTTTACATAAATTTTCTAAATTAGGCATACAATCCGATATTTCATGAATAGCCAGTTAACCAAGCATTCTTCTTAAGTTACCGTCTCAAATTATAGTTTCATTGGAATAGATATTAATGCTCGTCCAATGTTATAGAAAATTAAAAAATGAGCCCCCGAAATGAGGTTGACATCTTAAAGTTAGGTTACTAGGTCAAGCAAGGTAAGGTATCATATGAAAGGGTTAAAATGCACATACTAAAATAGTTTTCCATTTCTTTTTATGATCCAAAGATAGATCCCAATCACCACGGACGGGTTGCAAGGAGAATAATATATTTTAAATTAAATTAAATATAGTTCTCACGCTATAGAGCGTACTTAGACTTTGCTCAGCCAAAGTTAGTGTTTAAACGAGACAGACTTATGACTGACACATAACGTTGTCTCTTTTTGACTGTTTCTTAGTCAGATGAAGGCAAAGCCCGCTTTGTAAGATCTATATCTTACAAAACGAATTATCCTATAAAATACGTAACGTAGTATTTAAATGAAAACAAGAACAAATAAAATGCTAAACTAATACTAAGCTACCACTTGGAATTGGTAAATTAATTCATTTTAATGAAACTGAATTATTGTGTCACCGTGACGGGAAACCGAGAGACTGCCTTTAGTGCAAACTGTCAAGGTCCTCGAAAACTTACGAAAGTTCCGACGTTTTGGGATCATTGCTACGCGAGCGCGCCATCTCGGAACTTGTGTAGTACTCGTAGCGGCTACGGCCTCGAGGCGTAACCTCCTTACCCAAAACTGGTTTATTGTGCGAGCAGTATTTTCCCGGAGTCGTTCTGTGAGCTTTTATTTTAATAGTGTAAAATGCGGGTAGAAAAAGTGAACCAATGTCATATTAAAGCCGGAAGCCCCGCGCCGCCAGCGAATTTCTCGTCACCCTGCCTAAGTTGTATTTGATAGTACGGTATTTGAAGATTACATTATATTCTGATACTAGCTGACCCCCGCGACTTCGTCTGCGTTAAATTAGTGTGTTTGTTTGTCTTTCAATCACCAAGCAATTGATTACTAACCCGAATTACTTGAAATAATTACAGGATAAACATTAAAGTATCTCCTTTCTAAAAAAAAAAAAAAAATGAGTGAAATCGGATATTGATTCGTTGGTGGAAGAAGTTGTGGAAGGCGCCCGAGACGTGATGGCACAGGCGGTGGCATCCGCGTGAGCTGCGCGGTACTGAACATTACTTGGAAATTGCAACATTACTTTATTTTTCTAAAATAAAAGACTTTTTCTAAAATAAAAGTACCCTAAGTTACTCCTTATTACATCAGCTACATGCCAATAAAAGTCCCGTAAAAATCGGTCCAGCCATTTCAGAGATTAGCCGGAACAAACAGACAGACAAAAATTGTAAAAAATGTTATTTTGGCGTATGTACCGTATACATATTCATATGCATGTGTAGTAAAAAAACGGTTATTTCAATATTACAAACAGACACTCCAATTTTATTTATTTGTATAGATTATGAACTCAGTCAATTGTGCAAAATAAATTTACGTGCTTGTAAATTCGAAATAAATAAACAACCTGTTATGGATTTACACAAATATTAAGTGATGAGCGGATATGAGCGATGATGATGATGATGGATGATAATAGTTTTAATAAACAAATACCACACAATAAATATTAAGCGAGTGGCAATGGGCGGGGCACAAAGCTCGGAGAACCGATAGACGTTGGGGTCCCAAGGTGCTGGAATGGCGACCCCGCACCGGTAAACGTAGCGTTGGTCGACCCCCAACTAGGTGGACAGACGACATCAGACGAGTCGCAGGGAGCCGCTGGAAGCAAGCGGCCCAAGACCGTGAGCATCGGAACTCCCTACAAAAGACCTATGTCCAGCAATGGACGTCAATCGATTGATAATGTTGATGGTGATGATGATGAAATATTAAAGCTTCAAATTTAATAAACAGTTTCAGTAATACTCACGGCGGGAGAGCCTCGCGTAGGACTGGAGTTGGACGAGGTGTACGGCGGAGCCTCCTTGGTGACAACACCACGAACGCCGCGTTCAAGCAGGGTCTCAAACTGCACCGTACCCGCGGGCAGGTGCTTGATGCGAATGGCGGTTTGGCGTGTGTTCATATTGGAAAATGTAGTCACTGGATCTACGGTGAATTCCACCTAAAGGACAAATTATCCGTTACTAGCGGATGTGACCTCATCACCCACGAATTTGACGGACCTTATAGAGTCTGGAACACAATCTACAAATAGTTCAAAGTTCTCAAGACGCTGAAAACCGCAACGAATGAAGCCTGAAGGGACTGTATTTGCCAGAGTATAAGCATTGTCTTCAACCACGACCGTTCTGTTAAGAACAAACGATTGAGGAAGAACTGTTGTTTGTAGTCTATTATCATATTGGTTGAATTGGGTGTTGCAGATTACGAATATGAAAACTGATAGTCAGTTTCCATTATCAGTTCCTTAGACCGTTAATTATTCGATAAAGATCGGCATTTTCCTAATGTTCTACGAAAGATTCAAACTAATGAAAAATTTACTGTTTGTCTGGGATTTCAAAAAGTTTTTTATAAAGCTACTACTGTAATAATTACTTGTAAAGTGTCACCAATAAAATCGATTTCTTTGTATGTCTGCTAATCTCGGATGGTTAGCAATCAGATGACTGAACCAATCGGAATTGGGCTCCACAAACAGAATGTGGCCTCTGCTTGATTTAGACAACTTTTTACCGGAAGAAATACTAAATCGGGTTTAACGAAACATTTGAGCAGACGAGAAGCGGACTTGCTTATTGAGCGGTTAACTCCGTGAATTCGGTCTATGTGCTATTAGTAAATATTATAACAACAAAAAAAAACATAAAATACACATACCTCGTCACCAACACTCAGCTCCTGTCCTAAACGTAGCACTTCTTCAAATTGGAAGACCATCCTTTGCTCACGCTCCACACAACGTATGAAACCGAAGCCTTCGCGCAAGGTATTTACTACACCTCGCTCCCTCCTGTTAATAGAGAACAACAAAAAGTGGTGGGCAATGTAGCGAAAGTGGCCGGAAAGCTTTTTGAAGTTAGCTTCTGCAGTCTGATACATGTCACAGGACTGAAGACTGCGTGTGCGGGCTCGATTCAATTCTCATTTCTTCTTGTTCGCGATATAACTCCGAAAATATAGAGGTATATGCCAGGGATCAAACGCGGTGCTCCCGAGAAGAATGGGGACGTTTAAACCACTAGGCTATCACCGCTCCTCATTCATATCACGTCAACTCTTCTATTCAGACTACGCGAAATCTTGTTAAAAATAGGCGCTGTCGAGGTATATTATCTGTTATAACAAAAACTATGAAGGCAAAAGCTGGAGTTTAAATTCCAAACACGTAATAAACTGAAGTATGGTGATTCAACCTGCGGCACACCGCGAATCGAACCGCCTAATTACTACACATAGGCAATTAATAATAATATGAATAATTAATTAATTCCGGTTTATAGAAATAAATTTTGAATATAATTTTAACTCACTGTTTGATACCTAAAGGCACTTTACGTCAGGCTAACAAATTAAGAATTATAACAAACTTGACTCACCTTTCTCCAGATACATTGAAGGACTCGTCAAGCAGCGAAATGTTTGTTGCACGTTTCAACTGATCGCGCCTGTCTGTGGCCACTTGGAACTGCACCCAATCACCATGGCGGAGAGTGAACTCGCCGCACTGATCTTTGTCACCAAAAGGCACCTAACAATAAAGTACCTCTCATCAAAGCCTAGTCATCTAAGGCAATTGCAGCTCTGTTAAAACTGTGGACTCCTACCGTCAACTACTACGTATGAACGTATTCTAAAATTGACGCGAAACAGTATTTATATAAACCTCGCGATTTGAAATACTAAAATGAATTCATACCATTAACCTTGAATCTAGGCATTCTTCCTTTGTTTTAATATCGACTACTATAGAATAACTTCGTCTTTAAATTGAAGAGACATCTATTGAAGAGCTAAGAATAATATGCGGAAAGTAGAAGAGAGTACACAAACGCGGAACGAATTCGAAGTCAGCTTATTCAGAGCTCAAGAGAGTGAAATAAAATATTATGACCTTGAAACTTACAAACATACAAACACTATAAGAATTTCATGTCACCAATAATTGTGAAAACAATTTGTTACAGAATACAAATCAGAATTAAAAAGAATCAGGACTCAGATTAACCTTTACTTATGTGAATTGCATAAGATATTTCGGTTTGGGTGAAAACGTCCGCAGAAAACACTGGACTTAAAGTAGGAATCTTTTTAAGTAGCAGTATTATTCTCTTCAGTGAAATAACAACAACTTCAACAATCAAACGCGATCTAGCTTATCACTAGTGGCCTCCTAGAATTTAGAATGCTTATGGTCGAATCGAAGAATAATACTACTTAAGTAGGTACACTATTATACTACTCTACTGAACGAACAATCAAACTCTGTAAAGGATTAGGTTTCTGGATATCTCAAGGAGTTCTTAAACTAATTCACAATATTTATAGATTTCTGAGATATTACATTTCATTTCAGACTTTAAAACTAATAGAAGAAACCCTCAAAGCAAACGCAGTTTAAAAACTTTCTATAAAGCTTTGAAGTTTCTTTGAACGGTTGTATTTCCTTTATTTATTTTACAAAATAAATATTATAAAAAGGATCAATTAACGAATAACCGCTTATGTCTTATGGTATGGTGTCTGTTTGCATAATAATTAATGGTCCGCTTCATGCAGCGTTCAATTACTTACCTGTATTGGAAATATGTTTACGCAATTAATATAAGTACGAGTAGGTTTCAGACGAGGAATTTCGTGTTGAAGCCACAATATTCGCTTAAATAATGAATAAGTGGTTAGCGTTATTCAGATGCTTGAGAATATGAGCGGATAAACTAGTTAATTAATTATTTCGCTTTCAAAAGTTCCACTTTAATTGAGTTCTTGTGGTAATGTAATCAACATCATTAAATGTTATTTAAAGAGTTAATTTATACGCTTTTAAGTTTGAGTTTTAGTTTATTCGTAAAAAAGCAACTAGTAAAATGTTATTAATTCATATTTCGGTATCCTAGTACTCAGGACTATTTTGTTACAATATTTATTTGTTTTGATGTAGCTATTGAATAATAAATGGTTTAAAGTTCAGCCGCTATAAAAAATAACTTTTTACCACGGCATACACACTGCACTCGTTTTTCTACCCAAAAGTTTCGATATGACACACACACGCACGCGTGAGGGGTCCTGTGACGGCTTTTTTTTTAATCCTAACACTACTCTAAAAGCAAACTCGACAAAGTAATATTGATGTTGACGGATCGGATATTGAATGACTGAATGCAGCAGGCTCTCTGGTCACCACACCTACGAGATTATGCATTTTCGTACCCACCTTTTTGTACATATTTCACTTAGCATATTGTATCTATATCTGAAAGCATGTTGGCGATTTTTGATTTATAAACTTTATTGCAGGATAAAACATTGTATAACAGACGAACTTAATGCTAAGCATTTTCTACCAGTCAACAGTCGTGGCGATCTGATACCGAGCAAGGACTTTAAATTTGAATTTCCTAAGTAGTCGTCAATGCTTTGTTGTTAACAGATAATTGGTTGGGTTTTTAATATATTTTTTCTAGCTTTTTCTCGGTTTATCAATAAATTATTTAATCTCGTCGAGTCTATAATAATTATATTATTGTGAAAATGTGATTTTGCACAGCTAAACTGTGTTTGACCAAATTTTATTTCATTTTGACATATGAACAGGCATATTTCTTTACCACCCCGGATAAATAAAAGGGGTTTTCAATAAATGAAAGTTAGTTAAAGACTTTTTACCCTTACTATAAGTCTTTTACTTACCCTTTTTACCCAAGGCCTACCTTGAGTCATCTAAATATATCGTAAAAGTTATGAAAAGCCCACCCATTGATATTCTGACTAGAGCTATAATGACATAATTATGAAAAATGTCTAGACGGTCGAGATATAGAGCGTGATTATTGCAATCATGTTCTTTGATACATAATCACACAAGAAATCTATTTCAGGTTAATAGTAGGGCTATTTAGTAATTTTACGTAGAGAGATTTTGCAGTCTACACAACTGTCTGTGGTCTCGATTAGAAATGTACTGTATGGCGCAAAATTGCCGTAGCTTCATTGACGAATGCATCGAAACTGCAAGCCAGCTACATAAGGAATGCACGACAACCATGCAGCTAGCGTGCAGTCGTCATTACTAATGTCAGACAACATCAGAAATGAATAGAGGATGGAATGTATAAAACAACTATACATATACCATTGGAAATATGTTATCACGACAAATGATTTCATATGGAAATGAAACCTAAAAATAGAATCGGTCCCCAAGTACAGAAGTTTTAATTACAAAATTGCTACGTTCTAACCGAGCGCACATATTATGCTCCATTGAAATATCAGAGCAGTTTAATAAAGAAATTGGAACTCAAATGCAGGCTTTTTGTGATTTTACGCGATGTCCATTTCGAATCAGCTAATGAAATACCTCGCAGCATAGGACAATACAAGCAACTCGACTAGAACCTTTATTAATATATCCAGCCTATTCATAGTTTTTCACGGTTGGGAATGACTACAATTGGGTGAAAATAATAGCACAAAAGAGTCATTCGTTGTGAGTTTCTGCGGACGACTGTGGGATTATAAACTTCTTGGGTGGTACCGTACCTTAAGTAGTTTGTTTTGACTTTATCGTATTGTTTTGTTTTCATAATTAAGAAACCAATATAAATCCTGTACAGAAAAAATAATTCAGTACAAAATCATCATTGGAGAGGTCCAGGAACGCCGACCTATCTACTCATTGCCTACGTTGCGACTACGTTGCCTTAGATTTATTTGTTCGTATTGCTATAGCAACCGAAGCTAAAATTTCGGACGTATCAAAAGATTTCCCCTTCTCGACTACAAACGCTAACTTAGTGGCTGATTATACTTTTGGGTCTTCTGTATTACTCGCACATATTATCAAATAGTGTAAATCAAATTGCATACATTTTAAACTAGCGGAATTGGCCCTCTAAGCTATATATATATAAGCTCATAGTTTAAATTAAACGTAAAACGGAATGAATTAAATTGTTGCTCTTAATTGACTCACTCAGTATACCGCTCCGGCCTTCAAGTAATTCTCTGCCTTGCTTCAAGTGACTGTGCCCCTTGAAAACCGTGGGTTTCCCAGTCGAAAGTCCTCTTAAAATAATAATTTCTTCTAGTGTAATGACGGAGCGATACTAAATTTTCTCTATATTTTTCACTTTCTTCCCCATTGCTTTACGAACTTGGTTTAGGATAAGTATTTCATATCTTTAATCTTTGATTCGATTTTAAACACTTTTTATAATACTACCAGTAACTGAATACGCACATAAATCACACAATTATAAATACCGCATAAACCTATAATAAATATTCACATAAGGTTTTTTTCTGGTTTCTACCATGCATCCGCAAACATCTTCAACTTAGTAGTAAGAATGCGCAAAAAATCTTTTATTCAACATCATTTTACTTCAACTTAGCTGACATTATTTTTTAACCTAAAGAGGTTCCAGTGGTGTGTACTTTGGATAATAGGACGTGCTGTTTCGTTCATCATTTAAAAGATCCTAGAGGAGAAGAGGTATCCTTACCAGCAATGGGACCAAATTGATTTTTACCTACATAATTTAAACGAGACAAAGAACCATCAAAACTTTTTATAAATATCTATAGAAATTAAATTATATCACAGTTGCGATAGGATGTGGAATTATATTATGGAAGATATCAGCTGCTGGATTCCCAAGTTATGGTTAATTTTATATTATATATCATTACGCGCGATCTTAGTCGCCAGACTGAAATTTATTCGCTAAAGACTCCGGTATCCACCTATAGAGCTTATCCAGACGAAGCTTTTTTCATGTCAATTTAGTCGCGCGTAGGCACACGCTCCTACTGTCGCTTGAGGTCCATACACTTTGTACGAATGCAGTTTCCATTCGTACGAAGTGTATGGATATATTCGTAGTTTTCTGCGAGTAGTAAACCTAGGATGTAGTAGCTGTAGGAAACCTAGGATGTAGTCGGATGCAGTCGGATGTAGTTTGACCTACAGAACGGCATAAGGAAAACCTAGGAAAGACCAAACAAGACTCGGTGCGAGCGGTCATCTGAACATATTCTCATGTACTCACCTCAACTTCGGAATGATCAGCGGCACGGTACCGAATGCGACCCGGCAGGGGATCGTTCTGGGTAATTCGCACCATGTTTCCGCGTTCGAGGGGTTTCAATACTTGACCGCGCTTGATTTCCGGGCTGACATCCTCGAACACCACCGAACCACATGGTAGTTTGGTGATGTTGCACGCCACTTCCTTGCCCTAAACAAAAGAAAAAGAAAAATATTTATATACACACCACCTAGTTATTAATTTATCCGCTTTATATTTAACATTATTTTTTTTAATTTCTAAAAACCACACAAATCTGTAAAGTGTTAATTTGATTCTTTGTAATCATTGTACACCACACAATCTGCCAATATACGCACGTTTGCTCGGGCGTTGAAACATCTTTAAATGTTACACAGAGACTACTGCTTGCCTGCCTGTATATGTATAGATGGCAGTACTGACACACTGATGATATAACGACTTACCAACTATGCCGTTTGTAATTATACTTTACATATTGCTAATGTGTAAAAAAAACATAAAACCCTCAGGATTCGGAAAATCAATCAAAATGGAAAATTCCCATCCATTTCTAAGTGTCCTTTGATTGTAAGCTACAGTGAGTTTATAGAGACTGTATTGGGTAAACACAGCTTAGCTGCCCACGCATTCCAGAAAATGAAATGTGTCTTTGACGTGAAAACGGTGAGGCTTGGTTTATTTTGCTTACTTTTACATCATAATGTACTATAGAAACTACATTTATATTACAAAAAAGACTATACATAAACTTATACATAATAAATGAGCATATTTACAGTAGTTTAACAATATATTTTTAATACTACCGTGTAAGACAATTCAACGTACATAATTTTACAATACCAATCGAAATAGCTTATGGTTAGCGTGGAAGACGCTAGAAAGAAGAAAAAAAGCCCTCGAAGCCCTCGAAAGCCTGCGAAAGAAGCCCTCGAATATGCGATCTACGCGACTAGGCAGTGTTTTCTGAACTAAGAGGGTAAGTTTTTTCGCAATATGAAAGCCCCATAAAACGACTCACGTTGCCATTCACGAGTTGGTACAAATTTATTTTTAAAGAATTGCCAAAAAACCCGGCAATGGGTAAGTTTTACAACTTCTTTTTGTTTAGATTTTGAACTTTGAAATTCTTGCTATTATTTAGGGGAAACTTTCCTTGGTTATGTCGGTCGGAAAAAACAGGTGGTGTTTGTACAAAGTTATTTATAAGTATTATCGAACTTACAAGTATGTTGCACAATTGTTTATATCATTCGGTATGTAAGTTACATATTAATTTGTTTATTGTTTATAACAACAAAGTACAAGACCTAGACTTACAAATTATACTACTCAGTACTTAAGTCAACATTATAAGAATAACACACAATCCTAATAATTACAGATAGATTGGTGTGTATTGGTGAGTATGTGGATGTAATAATATTTCAACCGGTGCTATAAATGCATCAATTCTCTTACTCTTTTCCTTACCTGGCAGATAAATAAGAAGCGATAAGGCAGTTTAAATTGTATTCTGTAACCTGACGACTATATAAAGTTGGAGGTCCTGTGTCCGGTTCCTGGCTCGAGTCTTGTCCGGTAGGAGGCTTCAGCCGTGGCTAGTTACCACTCTACCGACAAGAACATGTCGCCAAGCGATTTAGCGTTCCGGCACGATGTCGTGTAGAAACCAATTAAGAGTTATGTGTTTACTACTATGCCCCTAACAGGTCTGCCCGCTACCACCTTAACTGTATCATCACCAGGTGGGATTGCCGTCAAAGGTTTATTTATAGTGTAACAGTAGACACGTTTTCGAATATGAAAACTAAACTACTACTACTAAATTGAAACTTATCTACCTACTTTAAAAAGCTGAACATCTTAATCTCACAAGTTCAACTCAATGTTACAATGTGTGTTGGCAACTTAAGTGTTATGCCGATGCAAAAGTTTGTCTTCTTCTTTTCTTTCCCTTGCCCTTATCCCACATTATGTGGGGTCGGCACAACACTTAATCTTCTTCCACTCACTTCTATCCGCCGTCACCTCACTACCAAAACCTTTTAACACGCATATCCTCTTTTACACGATACATCAATCTCTGCTTTGGTAAGAGTACCATAATAATAGGCATAATTATGTGGCACAGTGGCTTTAGTCCTTCGATAATCGAAATCGACTCCACGTTTGCGCCAGAGTACCATACAGGTATAATTAAGTGGCACAGTGGCTTTAGCCCTTCGATAATCGAAATCGACTCCACGTTTGCGAGTGTGTCAATCTTATACTAAAGCTATCGTGTGCAAAATAGAAGCAACTGAACACCAAGACCTTAGGCTCTGGAAGAGGGGTATCCGTTTTGATTTCAGGAAAATAACATATTTAGTGGTATGTATTATTCAAAATTTTATCAAATTGTAACCTTTACTGCTAGAGGCGGTGATAGTCTAGTGGTTAGGGCGTCAGCCTCCTAATCAGAGGTCAGCGGTTCGAATCCGGGCACGCACCTCCAACTTTTCGGAGTTATGTGCGTTTAAAAAAAATTAAAATATCACTTGCTTCAACGGTGAAGGAAAACATCGTGAGGAAACCTGCACGCCTGAGAGTTCTCCATAATGTTCTCAAAGGCGTGTGAAGTCTGCCAATCCGCACGTGGCCAGCTAGACTATGGCCAAACCCTTCTCATATTGAGAGGACACCCGTGCTCTCTAGTGAGCCGGTCATAGGCTGATCATGATGAACCTTTACTGCTAAATTCTACAAATCTATACACAGTATACTAACAATAATCATTATTTGAAAACAATAATTTAAGCCTACCGTACAGAATAATGATAATTAAACTACATGATATATTATTAATGCAATAGGATTCTCTTTGTCATTAAAATCACTAATAAGTTTGCATAAAGCTACGAGGATGGAAACGCGAAACGCGTGGCGAGGGTCCACTAATGAAAACAATATTAACTTTGATAGATACATCGCGAAACCAGACAGAACAGTATCAAGTTTCTGGCTGTGATTTCGAAATAACCACCTTTTAATAAATAAACTCATCGAGATATTTACTTGTTCGACTGCATAAACAAAACAATCGTTACTGACGGGAATGTCAGAGGCAGGTAAGTAGGTTATTTAAAGACGAGCTATTTTGTGTTCCGGCTATCCCACCTCGCAAGGTTTGAATGGAGTTGAAAAGGTTGTATAAAAGTGCTACTTTTATACGTTATAGAGTTTTAATAAAGAATTTAGGGTAATTTTAGTGTGAAGACATTTGCTAAGAAAGGCTTTCTTAGCAGTGCACCCTAAAAGTTTATGGTTATTACAGTTCATTTATTTATTATTTTTATTATATCCATATACCCAGAACATCTAAAAAAATCGAATCTAATTAAAGGAAAAATGCTTTGCCAAACGTATTGTATTGTACTATATACAACGTCTGAAAGTAATATACGAAAGTGCATCTATCTTAGTACAGTTTGCATTTTGGAGACGGGCATAGGATACTATGTATACTTTAACCGGTAACCGATTTAAAAAAACGTAGGACACCTGAACTGATCCTTAACAATCTGTCGCAAGGAAAAGCGCAATGTTGCAGAGAAATGCCCGGTGAGTTTTATTTTCCTAATAGTATTACTTTGCTAGTGTAAATATAAGCCCTCAACAAACACAGACGCCTATTCTGATGGGGGTAGGGGGCAAGGGAGATCCTGCGTCGCTTTTCCGTTTATCAAGTTTTATATAAATTCACTCTAGCAATGCAAAGTTTCCCGTTCCGTAAACATCAGCGATTGAAGGGGTATATTTGTATTTAACTTGAAAACCGCAATAACTAAATGGAATTACAGTAAATTAATTGCATCAATTCGCTTAATAACTAAAGTAATTTATGGAGCAGAGTTTTTTTCTATTCCGTTAAGTTTGAAGTGAGCTGGTTACGCAGGCAGCTCTTAGACTCATTCAAATGATTTAAGACATATCTTATTTTGAAACTATTTGTGAACGTTGTGAAAACCTTTAAAAAGCTAAGTTAAGCGTTTTGACGACCTCCGTGGCGCAGCGCGCGCGCTGTTGCATTATAAAGTTGGAGGTCCTGGGTTCGATTCCCGGCTCGAGTCTGGTCTGGTGGGAGGCTGCGGCCGTGGCTAGTTACCACCCTACCGACAAAGGCGTGTCGCCAAGCAATTTAGCGTTCCGGCACGATTTCGTGTAGAAACCAATTAGGAGTATGGCTTTACCATACCCCTAACAGGTTAGCCCGCTACCATCTTAGACTGCATCAGCACTTACCATCAGGTGAGATTGCCGTCAAGGGCTAACATGTAGTGGATAAAAAAAAAAACGTTCTCGTCTTCGTAAATACACGGTTATAAAACAATATGTAAGCTGTTTGGTTTTCCGAAATTATTAAGTTAATGAATCTTCTAGCTCATACTGAGAACCGCACGCGGCTGTTACTGAATATGTGTAACAGTTATTTGATCAGGCGTAATTTTGGCAACGGTAGCATTATAGCGGTGATAGCCTAGTGGTTAGGGCGTCAGCCTCCTAATGAGAGGTCGGCGGTTCAAATACGGCCACACACCTCGGAGCACCAACTTTTCGGAGTTATGTGCGTTTTTAAGTAATTAAAATATCACTTACTTCAACGGTGAAGGAAAACATCGTGAGGAAACCTGCATGCCTGAGAGTTCTCCATAATGTTCTCAAAGGCGTGTGAAGTCTGCCAATCCGCACATGGCCAGTGTGGTGGACTATGGCCAAACCCTTTTCATATTGAGAGGAGACCCGTGCTCTGTAGTGAGCCGGTAATGGGTTGATCATGATGATGATGAATTTTGGCAACGGAAAATAATATGGTATTTGGTCCTACGAAATAAATTGACTTAGTCTACCTTGTTTTATTTCGCACTAGCCGATTCGAATTTTATATTCAGCGTTACTCGTATCTCACAGCCCAGGCACACGTCTCCACTTTAATAGCACAACGGGTTTAAGAGCTTACGTTCCACAAAGACGAACAAATGTGGGTGTTAACAGACATCAACGTGTTCGCGCAGATGGTTAGTACCGGTATTTTCAAACGCAAAATATCTATTAAAACCCATAACCTGTTGAATAAGCAACGTTTGTAATAGAACATTATGTCATGTCTCATTCCGGTTCCAGTTCCCGATTCCGCTTTCTATCAAAAAAATATTTAATTTTGGGGAAAATTTGATGTAGGCATACTATAGCTTTAGCAGCAGCTCATCGACGTGAAATTCAGTTTTTCACTAATCCCTCTGGAACCATTTCCTGTGCGTTAATCCACGTATGTATTATGTATCTCTTATTCAATATTTCAAATGAAAATTTGTTTACATACATACATACATACAAACTTCAGCTATTATAACATTAAGTGCCCCCATTTTTGCACGGGTCAATATTTGTGTAACTTTAAAACTGTTCAACATATATGTTAATATAAGGCTGTTATGTTGGCGTCTGAGAATGTACCTGCCGCTCTAATATTCTCCAAGAATTTAAAATGTTCGACCTATTTAACAATATGATCCAACTCCGCACGCCGCCTCTATTCTTGCCCGGTCAGTGGCAGCGACAATGCAATTATTTTACCCGCTTTTTAATTCGCATATTTTCTGACCACCTAAATCAAACAACATACTTTTAAAAGTGAACTAAAAAGTCCATGAATTAAATATTTGACTTAGCAATTGGCTTTGATAATAATTTGTTATGTGTTTACTACACGAGAATGATATGTAGGATTATTTAACTTTGAAGATAAAAACATATTTGCAGCTCAGATATTAATATTGGATCTGGGACGGGTATTATGTTAAATTAAACATAATGAATATGTGCCCCGCCCACTTAGCTCGTAGAACCGATGGACGTTTGGGGTCCCAAGGTGCTGGAATGGCGACCCCGCACCGGTAAACGTAGCGTTGGTCGAACCCCAACTAAATGGACAGACGACATCAGACGAGTCGCAGGAAGCCGCTGGAAGCAAGCGGCCCAAGACCGTGAGCATTGGAACTCCCTACAAAAGACCTATGTCCAGCAGTGGACGTCAATCAGTTGATGATGAATATGTTTTATACCCTACAAGTTAGCCCTTGAAGGCTATCTCACCTGGCGGTAAGTGATGGTACAGTCTAGGGTGGTAGCGGGCTAACCTGTTAGGGGTTTGGTTTCTACGCAGCATCGTGTCGGAGCGCTACATCGCTTGGCGACGTCTTTGTCGGTAGGATGGTAACTAACGCGGCCTAAGCCACCCACCAGACCAGACTCGAGCCAGGAATCGAACCCAGGACCTCCAACATTATAATGCGAGAGCGCACGCACTGCGCCACAGAGGTCGTCAATGTATGTGTTAAATGTGTGCGTGTTAAATAATCTAGGACTTCTATATTTTAATAATAATAATCATCCGATCAATTTCAGCCGGATCAGCTAATTCACAATATTGCTGCCTTAATATCATGAGATTCGCCTGATTTGGGCGGATTATAGATAATGAAGCTTAATTTTCATTGTATGCCGTAACAAAGTTGTTCGTTATGATAAATACTTTTATACATATTAATTGGCGCAGTAGTCTTGTACATGGATATAGTTGAAAACAACTATCTGTAAATTTACAGGTGGGTGACATACTAGTGGCGTGCTTTGTTTTCAATCGGCTCAGACACAGGCAAGCATTATGGAATCGAAAACCCTTTTAGTAATATTGAATAATAATAACCCTGTACGAACAACGCGCTCAAATATGAATCTGATGCAACTGGGAGCGTATTAGAGAGACGTAACCCAAGAGCATTGTGAGTGCTCCGGCAGAGTAAAGCCGATTTGCAAATATTCCGTACACACTGAAAATGTAATTCATTGTGTTTTGCTATTATGAAATGGGTATTGAATTTACAAAGCAGTTTAGGGATCATAAGTACGGGTGCTGATTTAAACTAGACCTGCCTTCGGTACATCAAAGTTGTCGTCTTTATGAAGGACTAGATAACTCTGCGCCCGGCTGTTTTGTATAAACCAATGTCAGGGGTCACCTGATGGTAAGTGATTACCGCCGCCCATGAACATTTGCAGCACCAGAGGAACCGCCAATGCGTTGCTGGCCCTTGAGCAATTTGTTAATCCGCCCTTTGAAGATCCCCATATTATAACCATTAGGGAACACAGAAATGACCTGGAATAGCGGGTGGTGGAAGGGGACCACGCATCCAGGTGGTGGTTACTACATAAAAGGATATCATAAAGAAATCGCTGTCACTTTCAAATAAATAATTGGTGGCTTTTGAGATCCTGCGCATTGTTACTAGACTAAAGAAATCATGTTCGACCAAAGACACGTCACTCATTTAATATTGGTTTATTTTAAACATATCTTATATATAAAATTCTCGTGGCACAATGTTCGTTCTTGTACTCCTTCGAAACGGCTCAACCGATTCGTATGAAATTTTTTATGCGTATTCAGTAAATCTGAGAATCGGCTACTATCTATCTTTCAAACCCCTAATTGATAAGGGGTATCCACCCCAAAAAATTTTTTTTTATCTTTTGGATATTTTATTTTTATTTTGTTTTTGTATTAAGTGGCATTAAAAGATATATACAACCCTAAATTTATTATTTAATCATTTTGTAATTTAATCATTTGTAATACCGCTCGATAACTGAACAATTAACTTCTTTATTGTGAATTTTTTTCACTCTAATTCGACTAAAATTTCCCAGAGCTTATAGTAAAGCTAAAATTTTTGAACAAAATATTTATGTTATTTTTAATATTCCCTCATCGTTCACATGCCAAACGTTGTTTTGCCATATAAATTATTTCCAGGGAATTTCTGTTGTAGAAAAAAAAATAACTAACTCATTGCGCGCTGTGAACGATGAGGATGGTATGTTCATATTTATATATAAATATATGCATACACGTATGTTATCTATTTCTTTTTTCCCCTGCAGGGTGCAGAAATATAAATTTGTAAAGCATTTTTCGTTTTTAGTCTTTCATTAGTTATGAGAATAACTTAGTTTTTATTATAAAGTAGGATTAATATTAGCGTAAGTATGCATGTTAGATAAGTAAAGAGCGCCGACTCGCCAACAAACAGCTGTCAGTTTGGTGGGAATATCGTTTCTAAGCTAAAATATTTTTTTCCGGAATAAAAAGCTAGAACCAATAAACACACTATAAAAGATACACCGATAAAATAGGAAATCAACAAAAAAACTTGCTTCCATCTTTAGAATAATTTGTGGTATTTCGAGTTAAGAAGAACAAGACTTGAGATAAAAAATCGAACAGAGTGCTCTTTTCAGGGATACAATATCAAAAGAGCAATTAGAAAATGCAAGAAGCCTCTCCTTTCGCATATAATATAATGGTGGTAGATAATTTCTATTGATAGATATCAAGTGGTCTGGATTGGATCGAAATAAAAAATCAACGTGCAAGTTTGTATGTTTGTACATATACCAACTTTGTTAACATAATATACACCTAAAACGTACAAGTAAGATGTTAAAAAAAGTAAATGCTACACGCAAATATTGCAAAAACACGTGTTTATCCTTTAATTTTTTAATGCAAACTTAACTAACTGATGTAATTATAACCGCGTTTATAAAGGGTTTTCCTTTCCTAACAAATAAATCTTTATAACGAGAAGTTTGCTACGACGAACAAAATCTAAAGAAAAAGCTCATCAACGTGAAATTAATTTTTCCACAAATACCACGGGAATCTACTCGCCGATACCCCAATGCCTAAAGACAAAAGTCTTCAACGCTTGCGTCTTACCGGTCATGACATATGGAGCAGAAACGTGGACACTCACGGTAGGCCTTGTCCAAAAGTTCAAAATCGCTCAGCGTGCTATGGAAAGGGCTATGTTGGGTGTTTCTCTGAGGGATAGAATCCGTAACGAGGACATACGTAGGAGAACAAAAGTAACCGACATAGCCCAACGGATTAGCAAGCTGAAGTGGCAGTGGGCGGGTCATATCTGTCGCAGAACCGACGGCCGTTGGGGCAGACGTGTTCTGGAGTGGAGACCGCGTACCGGTAAGCGCAGCGTAGGACGACCACCTGCTCGCTGGACCGACGACCTGAAAAGGATCGCTGGTGGCGGGTGGATGAGGAAGGCGGAGGACCGTGTGTGGTGGCGCGCTCTCGGAAAGGCCTATGTCCAGCAGTGGGCGTCTATAGGCTGATTGATTGACCACGGGAATCATACATTTTGCTTGCAGGATAAAAGCCTATATAAAAATCCGGAGTGCTGTCCATCTTCATTCCAAATTTATGTTAGTAGTTCAATAGTTCCAGAGTAGACTATTATCAAACTTAAGAAACTTAAACGTATCCCACACTTGTACACAAACTATCGACTTTGCACAAATAGTTTGATAACTAGGGCTAGGACAACTCCGTAGCACACCGCCGTACCTTTACACAAACGTTAATGCCGAGTGAATTATTGCAAAGCGTGTAGTGCACGCGCCATGCATGTGCGGGTGTATCCCTCGTGACGTTATTGTGGGCTCGGGTGTTCATAAGCACCTACCGCCCACACGTCTCGTTCACTCAATTAATTTCATTTCAATTTCCAAATTATTAAATTTTGTGGAGTAATTTACTTGCGTATTTACGAGTTACATTGTTCACGGATGATGGAAACTGGATATAATTTGCCAATATTTAAGGTTACGTTTCGTTGTGTTGTAAAATCGGTACCATCGCTTTTATACTACCGTTTGTGAGAAAAGATGTGACCTTGATATCTGTTTTTCAGAATCAGGTACAAAGTTGAAATTTGTATGCAATGTTCACTACGGACAGTTTCATTACTCCGGTGGTCAGTTTGTTCATCTAAGGATTCTTGAGATTTCGGGATCGCGTGCCGGCTAGGGTCATAAGATCTGGTTGACAACAGATCTACTGTCAACCAAGCTTTAACGCAACATCTGGATAATCTACGTACTTACGTATTTATTTTGTAAGTATGTACTTACATACTTACAAAATAAAAGGCTTTAAAAATGAGAATAGGACGTGATCCCAAAAAGTACTCTTTGTATGATTGCTGTGTCTAAGGCTTGTATTTATAAGTCAGCATCTATATAAGATCACGTTTTTTACTTATGCATAAAAATGAAGGAAGAAAAATAATTCATGATTTATCTTGATAAATTTACTTTGATATAGCTTTTAGGCATATTAAAAACATGTAATGTCATAATAATAAAAATATAAAATAATTATGAATTAATTTAACTCATTTGTACTCTTTTGGGTGATCAATCAAGAAAGAGCACCGTAGTCTAAAATTGATTTACGCTTGGTAATAGGTAATCATGTATTCTATTCTATACATAATAGATATATTAAAACTACAGTATTCAGTTACAAATACAACAACTATCATATAAATCACCTATCGATGTCGGCAACATGAACAAACCAAGCGTACGCCAATTAACTAGCTATCCAATGAGCGGAAACAAATATGTTTTCAAAATATGCTTCACTAGATCCCAACTATTTAGTAGGTTTGAAACAATAAATAACAAAATTTTAAACGGAAAAACAACAGCGAAGCAAACCTTGTTATAATAAAAGCTGGTGGGATATTAAGTTACGTTTACATAAAAGCACTACGTCAATGGAAACCATATATAGCGGAGGTGGAAATTGTTTTTCAGTCATATCGGACAAACAAGACTTGCATTGATGTTGTACTGGATAAAACATTTTTTTAACAGAAGCTACAGATTTTATTTTTTGAGAGCTTTTTAAACTTTCGGCAAAATATTTTTAAGCGTATTCGATTGCATCCATCTTCCTGTTTCATTTAATCGGAATATTTTGCGACCGCTTCGGGGAACGTTACAACGAAAGGGGAGGTAGATAAATGAAAACAGTCTATTAAAGTGACCATCCGTGTCGTCGGTGTTTTGTTTTGTAACGTCGTCATGGCCATCCTACGTCCATTAATATGATATCAATTTAGATGGACATATCTGCCGGGCACCTATCGGCGAACAATCTTTTTTTTTTTTTAATTTATAGAGTAGCACTTGGCTGTAATTACTAATAGTACACTTACGTAGAGACTTATAAGATGGGGCCTGCCCACTCTTATTAGAAGTTGCTTAAATTGTAGATGTCATGAGGTTGATTTTAGAGCAAACTTTCATATGTATCTGAACAATTATTGTTTTTATTCGTTATATGTCTATGTATGTATATAAGTTCAGTTCAGTTTTTTTTTTTTATTATTTGTTAAAGTTTTCATTTAGATGAACAAGTTTGTATAGTCTATGATTAGCACAATTGAGTTCGCCATTCTATGTTGGTTGGCGCATTATATTTTCAAGATTAATTAAAATTTGCATTAAAACTTGACCCATCGTATCCAATCACCGTAGAGTGCATTCCGTCTGCCATATTAGTATTGACCGGTAATCCGCAATGTAATTCATTCCAATCCAAAATTATTTGCATAGATTAATTAATTGCTTTAATATCGTTGTATAGAGGAATGTTTGCAGTACAGGGAATCTCGTATGGTTTTGGAAATTTGAATGAGTATTCATTTAATACAGCGGGGTTCGACATATTTCAGCCGCTTCGCAATACTGTGTTACATATGGAATTTCGTAGGATTAATTAATACATTTCACAGAAATGTAAGGATCCTTTTGAACGCAAAGGCGACTTTCCACAAAAGCAAAAGCATGTGGTGTGCATGTGAAACTGTCCAATAAAATTGCTTAATGATGACGCTTTCACTGCAACGAAAAAGCCCCTTTTAATGATACGTAACTCATAAGTTCCGGCTTAGGTGTCCCATTAGGTGTGCTACAGACAAGCGTTAATGAATAAATTCAAAAGAAGTTATAATAATAAAATCAATCAATATATATTTTTTTATATTACACTACAAATTAGTCCTGGACGGCAATCTCACCTGATGGTAAGTAATAATGCAGTCTAAGATGACATAGCGGGCTAACTTTATTCCTAAATGGTTTCTACCCGACATCGTGCCGGAACGCTAAATAGCTTGGCGTCACGTCATTCGTCGGTGTCGGTAACTAACCACGGCCGAAGCCTCCCACCACACCAGACTCGAGCCGGGAATCGAAACAAGGACCTCTCAACTTTAAAATGCGACATAGGGACGCCTCGTAAATGTGAAACATCAAAGTTGACAGTAGAATAAACGTAAAGGGGGATGTCGGCACGGGGGCACACGAAGTTTTCCTTACACGGTGCAATATGAAACACTATATATAGTTTCATATTTACTTAGTAGGAAGTAGTATTAAGTTTGTTTACGCGTTTAATGTTTGCGTATTGTAATCAAAAAATCCTTTGGGTACTGTTTAAATGTTTAATATTTTTCGTATAAAGTTAAAAGAGGTGTTAGTGCTGCGCGTTCGCGTTACAATCAAGAGGCGGTTATAAATTTTTGACTTTTGACATTTGTAGTTCTATATTTATGACAGGATCCGGATGTGGCCCAATGGGCTTCCACTACTTGGAACGTTTAGTCTTTGCTTTTTTTTATATACTTGATTGCACAAATGTACGAACGGAAGATGATCAATGCCAAGCATTCTTCACCAGTTGAACATGTATTATTATTAAGATCGGAGTCGTGAAATTATTAATAAACAAAAAAAAGCACTTTTAGAATAGTCCAAATAAAAAGAATAAAAAACAAATGATTTGGATATATGGATTTAAATACAAATTTCTCCTCAAACCCATAATCGAAACTATTAAACTGTAAAATTGTATCTGTATCTATGTCTAGTTAAGTTTAAAACTATCGAATTATTTTTTGGTTTCAAGTAGCATATATATAAAATAGGTGTGTACAATAAATATGTGGAATATAGTAGGTTAATCTACGTTTTATTTTAAGTTTTATGTAAAATGTTTGATGTATATTACTGGACCCATAAAGATTCTCCAATTCTTGCTACATATAGATTTAAGAACGCATGTATCTACTTATAGTCGCATTATTGTCCGAAAAAGTTGGTATCACTTGTATAATTATAACGTAGGCAGCCTGACGTGGATATCGTATGAATATGAAACTGTGACTCTGTGATGTAAACGTAGCTTAGCAGAGTCAAGACTTTACAAAGCTAAACTTCAAGTAATACTTTAAATAGCTCCATAATATTATTTAGAACCCTTAACCTTTAATTAAACCCCACGACGAACGATCATTAGCAGAAATGGAAACGATTAAGAAATCTTATTTCTTAAGGTAGTCCGCTACCTATGTGGGTTCAGTAGTAATATTTATGAAATGTTCTGTACTCTGACATTTTTTATATTCATCATCATCTGACGATCAAGCCAGAATTTAGGCAGTTCATAGGAACTATTCTAGTGATCTCAAAATACTAAAAAGTAACAGGAAATCAATCAATCAAGCGACGAAGACGTCAAATCAAATTTATAATAAATGTCAAAATTCTGACAAAACAAAAATAAAAAACGATTACACATTTTTAAGTCAGTGAGAAGTGAAACGAAAATCATCACGGACACGCAATTCCAGAGTTATGTGCGTTTTCAGCAATTAAAATAACCGTGAAGGAAAACATCGTGAGGAAACCTGCATGCCTGAGAGTTCTCCATAATGTTCTCAAAGGCGTGTAAAGTTCAGCATCAAACCAAAAGTTTCTTGCATCGGACCCATAATTTTAAATTTTTATATATTTTCGTATTGTCAGAAAATACACATGCTGACAAAATTTCAATACTCTGTCTATAATATCTATTACGGTTCTTTAGATACATCCCGCTGAAAGAGTACTTACTGACGGAGACTTGGTAATAAGGTCCGGATGGTTACGGATCCCTAAATATATACGTCGCAAATTGTTAAGCTATATTTTTAATATACTTTCCCAAGGGAGCCAGCTCAACTGAGCTCGGATCTAAAGTAATTGTATTTCTTTGAACAGAAGAACCAATCTTACCTTTGGATAATAAAATAATTTTCTTGTATGCAAAAGTGTGTTTAAAGGTTTTTTATAGACTAGCGCTGGTGGGAGGCTTTGGCCGTGGCAAAATACCACCCAACCGACAAAGACGTGTCGCAAAGCGATTTAGCATTCCGGCACGATGTCGCGTAGAAACCAATTAGGAGTGTGGTTTTAACATACCCCTAACAGGTTAACCCGCTACCATCCCAGACTGTATCATCACTTACCGCCAGGTGAGATAGCCTTCAAGGGCAAAATTGTAGTGTAAAAAGAAAAATGTGTCGGGCTGAGGTATATGCATCACCCTTTTCACGAAAAATACACGCTCCTTATGGGATAAATCTAAAGTGCATGCATGTAATTTTTTTAATCCGATATATATAACACAAGTGCACATGATTTGCAACCTAGTTTGGCGTAACGGTACATGGCCAAAAGACTGGGCCCTTTCTAGTGTGGTCCCTTTACACAAGAAAGGGTCAACACGAAAATGTGGCCATTACCGCACATTAGCACTCATCAGCCATGCCAGCAAAATTCTGCTCTACATCTTGAACAACCGGATCCGATACTATCTGGATTGGCAGATCCCGCAGGAGCAGGCGGGTTTCGTCAAAGGGAAAGGCACCCGCGAACAAATTTTAAACATACGGCAACTGGTGGAGAAGGCTTACGAATTTAATACACCAATGGTCATGTGTTTCGTCGATTATAGTAAGGCTTTCGACTGTGTCAACTGGAGCTGTTTATGGAAGGTTCTTCTAGAATTGGGCGTACCACAACACCTTGTTACGCTACTCAAGACACTATACCACAACAGTGAAGGTGTCGTTAGGATAGAAGAGATAACCTCCAAACCTTTCAAATTTCGTAAAGGTGTAAGGCAAGGGTGTGTGCTTTCTCCCGTTCTGTTCAATATCTACGGGGAATACATTATGAGGCGGACGCTCGAAGACTGGAAAGGTGGCGTCAGTATCGGTGGAGTAAAACTGACTAATTTAAGATACGCCGATGACACGACGCTCTTAGCAGCAAATGAGGCAGAGATGGCTTCTCTGTTGAGCAGGATGGAGGAAATAAGCATAGAGATGGGTCTTTCCATAAACAGATCTAAGACAAAAGTCATGGTTGTAGATCGTAGTAAAAAACTGGAACTCACTGGTTCACTTAATCTCGAAACGGTGGAGAATTTTATATACCTGGGTTCCAACATAAATGACGCTGGGTCGTGTGAAGTCGAAATCCGAAGGCGCATCGGAATGGCCAAGAATGCTATGTCTCAGCTGCATAAGACTTGGAGGGATAGACACATTTCCATTAACACCAAAGTGCGTCTTGTCCGTGCACTTGTGTTCCCAATATTTATGTATGCTGCTGAGACATGGACAATTAAAGCAGCTAATCGGCAACGCATTGACGCCTTCGAGATGTGGTGCTGGAGAAGGATGCTCCGGATTCCATGGACTGCATATAGAACCAACGCATCGATTTTAAGACAACTCAAAATAACGAAAAGGCTATCCACCATCTGCCTACAGAGGATTCTCGAGTACTTCGGTCACATTGCCCGACGGGAAGGTAACAACCTGGAGAAATTGGTTATCACCGGCAAAGTGGAAGGAAAGAGACCTCGGGGACGAAGTCCGATGCGTTGGTCAGATCAAATCCGCACCGCACTCGACACAAAAGTCCACGATGCTCTACACGTCGCAACCAACAGAGCAACATGGCGCGACATCGTCCGCAAGAAAGTCTTCAGTGAAAGGGGTCACGACCCTCAGTAATGAGGAATACGACGCGCAGAGAGAGAGATATAACACAAGACTATACTACATATATACTCTTCCGAAAGGAGCATTATAAAAGGGAAAGCAATATAATAACCCTTTGAATATAGTTTATAGATTCTGTGAGACATAATTACGAACTAAGCCACATCGTTTTAGCTTATAGCTAAGACGCGCTTTGTAACACCGCCCATCTGCCTCGCCCAGTTCTAGCGGAAAGCCAACACTAAACCTAACGCACTTTGGCTATAATATTATCGTTCGATTGAACCTGGTTCCCTGAGGGCATGTTTATACATAAGTTCAGTTTTAGATAAGTTTCACAGTTCGAACGTAAATAGAAATTTTAGCATGCAAATTATTGATTCTAAAATCTATTTAACTAGTTACCTAGTGCTTCGTCTGCAAAATACTTGCTAATATTACGAATGAGATTGTGATTTTGTTTGCCTGCGACGCTTAACTACTCAATCGATGATCATGAAAGGAGAAGCCTGATTTTGGACCATACGTTACGAAAACGTCACGTATACTACAAAAACTAAGCGGTAATAGCCTAGTGGTTAGGGCGTCAGCCTCCTAATCAGAGACATATTAGCGTCAGCTTAAGTTATTTGGCATGCTGTAGTTACCTCTAAATTGATTTATATGTATATCCTAGCACTTAAGGCTTTTAAAATGTTTATTTTTTCTTGCATATAATTCTGTTGGTGGCGCTTTGAATAAATGAAATAAATAAAAAATCAGAGGTTGGCGGTTCGAATCCGGGCACGCACCTCTAACTTTTCGAAGTTATGTGCGTTTTAAAAAAAAATTAAAATATCTCTTGCTTCGGTGAAGGAAAACATCGTGAGGAAACATGCACGCCTGAGAGTTCTTCATAATGTTCTCAAAGGCGTGTGGCGTCTGCACATCGGCACATGGCCAGCGTGGTGGACTATGGCCAAACCCTTCTCATATTGAGAGCAGACCCGTGCTCTGTAGTGAGCCGGTAATGGGTTGAACATGATGATGATGATGATGATGATGACTAAAAAAACATCGATTTTTTTGAGTTACTACTTTTAAATCGTATGTCTATTTTATGACGTTCCGCTGAATTATTATTAAATTTAATTGATTTTATATTGAAATAATCACTCGTATATTGTGAAGATCTACAAACGTGGATCTTGAAACGAATACTCTGATTTTATTTGATTTTAGTTTGGCTACAATCAACTTAATTCCATTTATAGATTATTTTAAGCTACAGAAATCAATTGTCAATGTCAGTCAATTAATCAGATATCATTGGCATCCACTTTTCGTACTCGTGTGCAAGTAAATGTATTACCATTATGCGGATTGCGGGCCTTAACAATTTTTACCACACGCAAGAGAGAATATCAACCGGGACTGACGGCTTAATATTCTTTCCGAGGCCCTGCGCCGGACAACGCCGTAGCTCCGGGGTAAAACTGAGAATTTCTTGATAGAATTTTCAATAGCTAAGATATTATGAAAACGATTCGGTCAGATAACCCCTATAATGCTCTATTTGATGACGACGTTTTTTTTTATACACTACAAGTTAGCCCTTGACGGCAATCTCACCTGATGGTAAGTGATGATACAGTCTAAGATGGTAGCGGGCTAACCTGTTAGGGGTATGGTATCATACTCCTAATTGTTTTCTACGCGACATCGTGCCGGAACACAAATCGCTTAGGGACACGTCTTGTCGGTAGGGTGGTAACTAACCACGGCCGAAGCCTCCCACCAGACTAGACTCAAGCCGGGAATTGAACCCAGTACGCCACGGAGGTCGTACATACTAAAATGATGCAACTTATTTATTAATTAATTATTTCGAGAAGGAGGTCAGCCGCCGAATTCAGCTCGGGTGGGCAGCGTTTGGGAAACTTCGCAACATCTTTTCGTCCAAGATCCCTCAGTGCCTGAAGACTAAAGTTTTCGAACAGTGCGTGTTGCCAGTGATGACTTACGGATCCGAAACGTGGTCGCTCACTATGGGCCTCATAAGAAGGCTCAGAGTCACTCAGCGAGCAATGGAAAGAGCTATGCTAGGAGTATCTCTACGTGATCACATCAGGAATGAAGAGATCCGTAGAAGGACCAGAGTTACCGACATAGCTCAGCGAGTTGCGAAGTTGAAGTGGCAATGGGCGGGGCACATAGCTCGGAGAACCGATGGACGTTGGGGTCCCAAGGTGCTGGAATGGCGACCCCGCACCAGTAAGCGTAGCGTTGGTCGACCCCCAACAAGGTGGACAGACGACATCAAACGAGTCGCAGGGAGCCGCTGGATACAAGCGGCCCAAGATCGTGGCCATTGGAACTCCCTACAAAAGACCTTTGTCCAGCAGTGGACGTCTATCGGTTGAAATGATGAAAATGATGATTTATTAATTTATATTTTTTTCTTTTTCGGTACAGTGAATAAAAACCAGCTTTCTTTTATACACATACTAGCCGTTGCCCGCGACTTCGTATGCGTAGAATTACTGATTTCTTGAGATTGAGGTTAAGGAGGTGCGGCCAATGCCCTGCTTCAGAAAGTAAGCTACAGGCAAAAGTCAAATTGCCGATTTTCGTGTTTCTAAATTAAAAAACATAGGAATTTCATACAAAACTTCAAACATCTATTTTATGCCCTTCGCAGTAGATTTGGATGAAAAAAAATTCTAACCTTATACGTACGCCTATAAACCTATTTTCAAAATTTCAAGCTTGTAGACTTCATAATAAAAAAAAATAAGCAATAACTATCACCCCCTATTTTACCAGTACATGTTTTTAATTTATTATTATTAATCTTAATAAAAAATTTTGTGTCTCTAACTCTACAAAGAAATTTCATACAAACTTCCAACCCCTATTTTACCCCCTTAGGGGTGGAATTTCCAAATATCCTTTCTTAGCTGACATCTCCTAACTATCAACTACCTACTTGCTAAATTATATATCTATACGTACAATAGTTTTTGAGATCTCGTGTTTAATCAGTAAGTAAGTAACCTTTCGCTTTTATATATATAGATGTAGATAAATATATCAAAATTTAATCCGGCAAAACCAACAGTTCCGTAAACTAAGCCGCAGCCGAGAGATAGCTAGCTAGGAACACTTAGTTCGTAACACAAATAAACTATACAAGCTGTAGCGGAGGGCTACATCCTCTCGAAAACAGAATTCATAACTAAAATAAAATTGTGACAATAGTCCGGTTGCGATTCTGTTGTACCCGCGTCTCTCTAAATAGACAGATCTAAAAAAAGTTGTGCTGTCGTTTTATTGCAATTTGTCGCGGGAAAGAAAAGCACTTTATTTTACACTTCAATACAGGTAATATATTTACGGACAACTAACTGTATTTTCGCCATTATTTATTTCATTTTCCACAATACTAGCTAGTTACATTTACGCCGCGTAAGTTAGGACTGCGAAATAATTTTCGACGCTTGCTTGAGAATTGTAAGCCGGTATGAGAGAGTCAGTGAAATTTTCGTTTGTGTTAATTAACGGCTTGCGTTCTAGTGAAATGTTCTACGTCTTTCAGGTGTAGCGCGTGTAGCGTGTAGGTTCACTAGGATATATGTATTCGTAGAATAAGGCAACGAAAATAACGCACTAACATCATCGCCAACATTATATTGGTTTTATCAAATCAGGTTCATTATCAACAGTATTACAGTACACTGTAGCGTCAATTTCAAACGAAAAGGGGTTTAGGACGAAGTTTAGAACGTCGGCCGAGTGCGGTTCGGTAGACTGCACAGACATTTGTAAACATTATGTAAAAACTAAATAAAGATATTAATGATAAAGAAAATGAGATTCATTTGCTTGAAATGTGGATAGCTCCAAACATTTTTAGATGTGTGTCTAACTCAGCCCTCTGAAATCGAGGCCGTTAAGCCGCATCCAGGCTGTGTGATTCAGTTCAAACCTAGTATTCAAAAGCCCGTATTTTTATCCCCGTAACGGTCCACAAAGCGCTTCACAACAATACTTTTGAGACGGAGCCGGGATAGGCAACAGATGAATGCTTAGAAAAACATTCGATTTGTTACATCGTTGACCAAACGATACTATACTTCTTGCAATTCACGAAGGCGAGTGAGCTTTACTAGTGGTTGAACGTGTATATGCACATTGCTGCAGTGTGCGTGTCTATATCGTATTGTTTCCACGACGACGCTTATTGCTACGAAGTACTGTCAGCATGTCAAAACGCAAAGTTGTTCATAGCGAGGTAAGGCGTTTTTTTTAAATGTTGAATCGAAAAGGTTATTTGAAATGCAACAATTTTCTGTTTTGGATATTTAATCGTATGTTTTATTATTTGTAGGGACGAGCAATTATCGCTAATGTGAATGTGGAGAATCAAGTGACAGTGGTACTGATGAGTTTGAAAGTAACAGTGATAGTTTAAACGAAGATGATTGATAATCGAACTAAATTAACCTAGAAATATTGTGATTTTATTATTTTTCTTATTTGCAACAAAAAATATTGTATAATAAATTATAGTTTTTTTTTTACTTTTTTATGCTAACCATGCCCGCTTTCGATCTCACGCACACTGTTACACATATACAGATACGTCTTTACCACAAGTGAATCCCGCTCGCCTTCGTGAATTGCAAGAACTATAGTATGTATACCACGCGCAGGCGACTTATTGTATAGGAGCTATGACTCTGTTGCATTGGTCTGCAAAAGAAGATCTTGTGATCTTTTAAGTGCCAAATGATTTAGCATTTCGGCACGACGTCGCGTAATATAGAGTATAGGTTTACCATACCCCTGACAAGTTAGCCCGATACCATCTTAGACAGCATCATCACTTATCAGTAGGTAAGACTGTCATCAATGAGCTTATAGTTTTCATTTGACAGTGATGTTGCGTACCAGGAATACATAAGGACCGCGTAGCAAAATTTCATTTATTTTAAATTATTATGAATGATTGAATTATTAGGTAGGTTCAATATAAAATGTTTATCATTAACAAACCACTGTCGGCCCACTACAGGACACTGCCTACTCTCAGACTGAGAAGGGTTTTGGCCGTAGCTCATATTAGACTTAACACACCTTTAAGAACATTATGGCAAACTCAAGCGTGTAGATTACCTCAAGACGTTTTCCTTCAACGTTAAAGCACGTGTTGTGGCCAGAAATGGTAATTATTGAGCGATGAAACACTTTTTCAGCGCATTATCCAACATCAAACATATATTCCAAGTCGCTATTGAAACATGTAAGACACCAGTTCAATTTCATTTATTCGTTTGCTATAACTGCAAGTGAGATCTTGTACCGCAACGCTCGCTCCGCCAACATTGGCTTTAATGTCCAATGCCCTACTTCCAACGCCTATCGTTGACTTCCTGTCATATTATGTCGCCGCAAATACGTCGGCTATCACTTGTACGCCCTCGAAGATGAATGCCCGCTAGGTGCGCGTCGTCATCCGCATCGTTAACAAATCAGGATTATATATTTATTTGCTTGTTTAAGGAAACACGAAACCCGCTATTCATTAAAGGAAATACAATAGAAAATAATTTCGTTTTATTCAAATTCAAATTCAAAATAATCTTTATTCAAATAGTCCTTAAAAAGGCAATTTTGACGCGTCAATAATTTACATAGTAGTTATTTCATGGTGATAACTATATTCGTAACCTTAAAAATAAAGCTATGAGGGTTCCAAACGCGCCCCGTTCTAAGAAGAAGCCCACAACAAACTTAGCCGGGGTTTTTCTTTTTTGTCGTTATCACCATCTTACATAATGAATAAAATTAATAATAAACTATAGTACCTATGGAGATAGAGCAATTCACACCCAAGCTTTTTTATCGTTTATATAATCCTTAATATCGTAATATGATTTTTCTACAAGCTTTCGTTTTATAAAAACAGCTTTCATTTTATAAAAACAACTATTATGATTAACACTCTCTTTAATGCTGCGAAAACCCTTATAAGTTTTTCTTTTTTTCTTTTCATAACGTAGTTTTTAAGCTTGTTTATTTCGATGATTGTATTGAAAACCAGCGTTGTGGGTACTTTAGTATAGGCAACATTCAGCCTACACAACAAAGTACAAAGGTAGGTTTTTATTTAATAGTTTAACTTAAAATATTATCAACTAGATAACAAATCTGTTTCTATCTCTTTATGTGTAAGTATAAATCTCGTTGTGTTGTTCTCATAAACAAAAGTTTTCTATTCTATTATCTTCTAAATAAGATGCTGTATACTAACGGTAGAAATGCCAGCAATCTTTTAATTATAAATAGCTCGAGGCCTGTTACACAATATATTGAAATAGATATAAAGCGTGGCTGAAATTTAAGAAAAAAAAATCGCAGCGTTAAGGTGGTAAGCCAAAAGATTTAAAACATAACCCTCTCGACGAGCTGATAGTTTATGTATTGCACAAGTGTGAAGATGCCAAATTTAATCTGCAGTCAAAGTTTTTGATGCATGTGAAACGGGCTCTTAGCGTAAGACGGGATTATCTGTCTCGCTTCCCTGTAGCGACAGTAAACTATGCCCTGAGGCCAAGAGTCTGAATAAACGTAGTCGTAGGAGTCAAAGCACATTGCACTCTGTGACAACTACTTCTACTACTAGCTTCTCCACAATCAATTGAGTAATCTGACTACAGCCATTCGCTTGATCTTGGAAAACCATACTTATTTTGAAGGCCATAATCATTAAAATCTGTAATCTGGATTTTTGAATTTCTCGTTTCCAACCTTATCATCGAAACAAAAAGTGCTTCTATTGTAACTTCAAGGACTAACGACGCAGTTGCAACTATTTAAGGATATTAATGAAAATGAAAAATATTTATTTGCCAAAAAACAACTTTACAAAGCTTAGTACATCCGTTGGAACCCACACTAGGTAATCCTGTGTCGTGGGGCAAATAAATAATAATGAAAATAGTATCGATCCAATTGACCGGGGTATTTCTACGAGGGCGATAATTATTCAATCAATCTTAGTGAATTTTTAATCAACTATACAAACTATGAGTCCTAACAATAATTATAGGCAATAACTTACCAATTAATTATTATCTACTTGTTAAAAAACTTTGTCGTCCGGCCTCTTTTAAACTGTCAAAATTGGCCTTTAGTAAAAGATAACAACTTAATAAGGTACACTCGATGGTATTATTATGGTCGAGGTAACTTAATAAGGTTCAAAGTTAATTGGGCACATTAACGTTATTTTCTTTTACGTGAATTATCTAGTGACAGTGTAATCGACCCACCGTGCCGTGAAAGAAAACGGCATAACGTACTGTCGTGTCCGTCCGTACGTATCGTGTCCGTCTAGACCCCTCCATGTATATTGCACATCCGCCCAGCGATTCGCGACGGCTGACTTGTATCAAGGAGTCGTAATATACAGCGTAAATAATGTCAATTAAACAAGCTTCTGATAGCCTAGTGGTTAGGGCGTCAGCCTCCTAATCAGAGGTCGGCGGTTCGCGGGCATGCACCTCTAACTTTTCGGAGTTATGTGCGTTTTTAAAAATTAAAATATCATTTGCTTCAACGGTGAAGGGGAACATCGTGAGGAAACCTGCACGCCTGAGGGTTCTCCATAATGTTCTGAAAAGCGTGTGAAGTCTGCCAATCCGCACATGGCCAGCGTGGTGGACTATGGCCAAACCTTTCTCATATTGAGAGGAGACCCGTGCTCTGTGAGCCGGCAATGGGTTGATCACGAAACGAGCTTCTCCCAATAGGGAGAGTACATGAGGTAAGACCAACCACGCTGTTCCCCGAACTAAGGTACAAGACGTGATAGTGATATTGCTTAACGTGCTGACAGTGTTAACAGAGAAAATTGCGAAAGAGAAATTCGAACCTCTATACCTATAGTAAACCAATCAAGTACCCGTAAATTCATCACCATCATATTAACCGAGATAGTTTGTTAGTTTACATCTCTACATATCGCGAGTTGCAACAGCATTTGAGAACTTTAATAGACCGATACGACTCTCCACTCTTCAAACAGTTTATAAAATTAAATGTAGATCGAGAACTGTCGAGAGTTTAATTTAATTATGAATTTATTTCAAATTTTTATGAATGGTCTTTTATAGTGTACTGTATCATAAAATTGGGCCTTTTGTTGCTATATTAAAGAAATGATATTATTATGACCAAATAAAATCATTTTATATTTAGTACCTAATCTAAAAGGTTTGCACAATATACCGTTTTTAAAAATTTGTTAAAGTATGTCCCGCGATTCGGTTTCCACCCCTTTATACCAAAAGGGTTTCTGATGCAGGGAGTTTCACTCCCCATTTATGCTATCACTGGGGAAGTAGGAAAACAGAACACGCGGATGAAGCCGATGAAGTTCAAATAAATAATAATTAGCAAGTGTCAAAGTGCAGAGACGGAAAGCATTGCGTCTATCTAAATGTTATTATTAAGATAAAATTAAGATAAAATTATTTTCTAGCAAAAGCAACGTTGTATCTAATGAAGAATCAATATGTCATACGAGTAAGAAACATTTAATTAGTGTCTTAATGTTACAAACTTAACATATAGTATAGATATTCTACATACCTATGTGGCGGGTATTTTGGTCCGCGTGTAATTTGAAGTGCTGTTTTCATTTTTTTTTGTTTTATCCACTACTAGTTAGCCCTTGACGGCAATCTCACCTGATGGTAAGTGATGATGCAGTCTAAGATGGCAGCGGGCTAACCTGTAAGGGGTATGGTAAACCCATACTCCTATCGGTTTCTACGCGACATCGTGCCGGAACGCTAAATTGCTTGGCGACACATCTTTGTCGGTAGGGTGGTAACTAGTCACGGCCGAAGCCTCCCACTAGACCAGACTCGAGCCAGGAATCGAACCCAGGACCTCCAACTTTATAATCTACGCGCGCTGCACCACGGAGGTCGTCAAATTACACAAATAAAACAGTTATGCTGAAGAAAACTATATATCTGACGGTATTTTTTTTTAATTATTATTTTATTAACTTAGTACCATCGCATAGAATTCATTACACCGAGAGAAAAAAATTGTTTGAACTTTAAATCTGATATTAGACGCTTCGGTTGACTGTACTGTACTTTTAAAGGTATTTCGAAAAAATAGTAGCTCAACCATATTATATACTAAGAACAATAGATTATCAAGCAGAAATTTCAGAGTTAGTTCTTTGTAATGAACACTTTATAACCTAACTAAGAAATGGCGTTTCACATACAATTTAATATTAAAATACACTGAATTTATTTGAAGCGCGCTTTTTGATAATAAAGGCAATTATATACTAAAAACGCGATAACTTTATTATCAAATACAAATATTTCAATATGTATAACAATATGTTACACAGGTTAAGACTGAATCATTTAATTAATTTACTACGAACTACGTAGCTTAATTAAAATGATAAGAGAAGAGAAAAATGAAAGCTTCAAGAATTGGAAATGAACATTTCTTTCTATTGAGTTTAATTACTATAGAGGATTAGTCGGAGATCCTCTTAGAGACTTAGCGCATAAAAAGTGGATTACAATCCTATCCCTTTGAACCGGAAAGTGGCGGTTATTCTATTAGCAAGATCATACCCTAAGAGGGTTGAATTACAGTAATATGCCAAAGCCAAAACGAACGTGCCTTCGAATTAAAATAAAACGTACATGTTGTGCCAACCCCAAACAGCGTGGGGGAAGTCCACGATAATTGATAGGCAAGCATAGCGTTGCGAGCGCGTGCGTTGTCGCATTATAAAGTTGAAGGTCCTGGATTCGATTCCCGGCTCGAGTCTGGTCTGGGTGTTAGGCTAGTTATCACCCTACCGACAAAGACGTGTCGCCAAACGATCACTATGTCGCATAGAAACCAATTAGGAGTATGGGTTTACCTTACCCCTTACAGGTTAGCCCGCTATCATCTTAGATTGGATCATCACTAAACAACAGGTGCGACTGTCGTCATGGGTTAACTTGTAGTGTATAAAAATATACATATTCCAGTGTTACGACAGAAATGAGTTGGACTAACGCGAAGCTCCCAACCAGGGATTGAGCACCAGGATGCGACGAACTCGTGAAAACGTTCCTGCAAGGGCGAGTCCTGTGTGGTTCTGGCCTCAACTTAGACTGACGTTGGGTATTTATTTGTACGTTGGATTGGGATCTTTAGTTTGTATGCCTCCGTGACCTTTGATAAGATCCACGACCAGATAGACTCATCTTTACCGCCCGATGTTAAAACTAGGAAAACGTCAACGCTACTAAATTCAATCTGCTATCTGACTTTTTGGATTGGATGGATTATTAATATCGGCCGTGAGGTGCGTACGTGCGTCACAAATATATAAACGAGTACTAAATATTTTCGCCGCGTTGTGTCGCGCCGCTTTAACGCGTTTATCGTTCAACCAGAAAAACAGTAAAGCCAGACGGTCTACACTTCGTTAGGCGGTATGCACTGAACGAAATGAAAAAAAAAAAAAACGCTACGCGCGCTCTTCGCGTAGCACTAGAGTCGAGGCGCCTGGTATCAACGATCGTGATTTAAAGAAAATAACACTAAATATATCACATTCACGTACTGCTTATGAACAGAAATTAAATTTGAACTATCAATCTTCAAACACACCTTAAATTTGGAACATAAGGAACATAACGTTGTATGAAAATCCATTTTTTATTTTTGCGCTTTATTTTTTTTTACTAGCTGATGCCCGCGACTTTGGCCGCGTGGAATAAGTTTTTTAAATTCCTACGGGAACTGTCCTATGTCCATCCATTACTGATCCATTACTCTGTTACGACGTGATTGAAGATTGAATTCGCTTTAACAATATTACTATGATTTTGGAAAGTATACATTTATTAGAACGAAGTATTTGAGTGTTATACTAATTATACCTCGAGTGGATTCAAAGAAGCCTTATAAGATTTCCATCCAACATTTTAACTCCGGCATTAAAACCCTTTACGGTGCATTTTCACCAATTAATTTCTTAACGAATGTCTACGGTACGGAACTTCGTACCTACGAAGGACCTAACATCCAAATTCCTTTTCATTCTTTATGTTTCCACTTTCACTGTGTGATTTTTCAAAAGAGCTTATACATGTTATTATTACTGAAAAGTAATGATCTGATTGATGGTTTTCATTTCTCTAACTCGAAAAACGCAGAACTTTCATGTAACCTTCAAACCCCTACTCATCCGGAGTAGGGGTTGGAAGGTTGCATGAAATTTTTTTGGGGTGCATTTTCGTAAAATTGCAGAAACAGGTTTTTATTATTTAAAACTATACATAGGCTATGTAACCTTTTTACCCCCATTTCACCCCCTTAGGGTTACGATCTTGTAAAACAGCTAATACAGACTTTTTACATTTTAGACTTTAATGCTGACTTTCATGTCTCGAACTCTAAAACTTAGAACTTTCATGTTACTTTCAAACCCCCCTGAAATACGGGGTGTATTTTTGGGGTGGATGGTGGTGGTGGATATTGCGTAAACAGGTTATTATTATTTAAAACAAATAATCTGAATGCCGATTTTAATGTCTTTCTTCCATCCCCCAATTCGTACCCTTTGGGGTGGATTTTCGTAACATTGATTATACAGACATTTATAATGTATAACTTACATGGAAAAAACAAAAACATGGGAATTACATACAAACTGCCAACCCCCATTTCAACACCTTAGAGGTGAATTTGCTCAAAACCGTTTCTTAGCTTTTATGAAGTACCATAAAAGAAACCTGCCTTCCAAATTTCAAGTTCGTATGTTTAATAGTTCCTGCGATATCGTCATAATCAGTCAGTGAGTCAGTGAGTGGTATTTCGCTTTCGTATATATAGATTACTAGCTAACCCGGCAAACGTGGTTTTGCCATATAGTTTATTAGAAATTGTAATATTTTAATTTCACCATAACTTGAAAACCAAATGTCCAATTTTAATCATTGAAAGACCAAATATTATCTACATAAACTGATACTTTTGATAAGAATTAATAGCATGAGTAAAATAAATGCATTGAAATGTAGTCCAAAAAAAATTCAATATTTTTAAATATAAAAATGGTTGTTAAACCTCACTCGACATAGATACTCGTAGTGTGCCGCGGACTTTCTTGTAGATATTTATAAAATCTACAGTTAATTAGAAGATTTTATGGTTCTATATTTTATGGTTTAGGCAGCGTACGCAAAATAAGTAACTTTTCTGGTTGATTTTTTACACATTGTGTCCGAAAAAACCCAAATATCTTACGGAACCCTATTTTGTCCAAAATAAAATTTAGCCTATGATACTCGTGAATACTGTAGCTTTCGAATGGTGAAAGAGTTTTTAAAAACGGTCCAGTAGTTTTTGAGCCTATTCATTACAACCCAACAAACAAAGTTTTCCTCTTTATAATATTAGTGTAGATTAATTTTGTTTTTGAATCCTGATACTTTCAAAGAACGGTTGCTAAATAACGTTATGTTTGTCTATTGGACGTCTCATTCGAGACGGACGAGCACGAAATAACAACTATTTAATCACTTAATTAAATTTGCAACGAACTGACTGAAGATAGTTTTGAGATTAATTTGCTAATGTAACATGTTTTCATCAAAAACGCCATTCCATATGAGCATAACTACAGCTCCGACGTCCAAGCAAAGTTGTTAATACTTGTGCGTTGTGACTCAAAATTTAAGGTAGCTGCGATGTCGGCGCCTTTTTCATTTAAAGCAAATGATATTTAGTTGCATAAATGAAAACGCAACTAAGTTCTAACTAAGTTGAAGGTACGTGTCTTGGACCGAACTTAAAAACAAAAGGGAGTCTGAATCTCTAGGTATTATGATACCTTTTTACGCCCACGTCTTCATATTCAATATAACGGCCGTATTAAATTGCAGTTGTTATAGTACTAGACATTTGAATTGACATAAAACCTTAATTGGATGAGACTGTTTTTGACATGATACCAAAGAGATTTTCCTTTCAAAATATGTGAAACTTTTTCGACGATTTTCGACCTTAAATTGTTGATTTTTATTCAGCTTACGTGAATGACGGTCATATCCGAGTCATTAATGAATACGCGGCAGAAACGAATCGGAATATCAATTCTGCTGACTGAGACTGCTAATGAAAGCACCGTGCGTTTTTGGTTTTAACGCTTTCGTAATGAAAACTCCCTACTTAAAGGACGAAACACGAGAAAGACCGGTTCATTTCACACACGTGAAACACGCTGCATGAAAGGAGATGATAGAGTCAAGCTACCAATTAGTTAGTGCCAATGTTTAACGTTAACCTCCCTACAATATTGACTTATTAATAACACATTAATAAGATAAATAATATAAATAATGGGAGCATCATGATTTGACTGATCTGCAGAATGCAATGCGTGTTGAAAGTGGTGTTTGTTGTTGAATTGGTGCAGAAATGAAGGAATCTTGGATCGAATTGAGACATGCGGCGACGAGTGGATTGTTTACGATAACCGTAAATGAAACATGCAATGGTTGACCCCAGGTCAAATGCCGCAACAGTGCCCTAAAGAAAACCTTACAAAAAGCTAATGGAAATGGGTCTCTTCAATTTTATTCACTGTAACTTTATCAGCAAAAAAAATAACAGCATGATGATAATATTAAATGATGGCGGAACTGGCAGTGAAACAGCCCCGACTCGGGAATCGGTCTTCACTATGATAAACCGTTGTAAATCTATTGGACCTGCAGTAAGAAACCATACGTCATCCTCCGTACCCTCTATACCTTGTCTGCTCCTTTTCTTTCGTGAAAAAATACTTCCTAGACGGCTTTCACACAGAATTTAAAATATAGATCTCTAGAGTTCAATCTTAAAGGCATAAATGAACCTCTTTTATAAATATGTTACATCTTGGAAAAAAAAACTGTTCTGCTGTCTGAGAGTACAAATCGGCAATCATACTCTAATATCCACCTAACACATAAATAAATAATAATACCATTATAAAATACGAATAAAGTCACAAACCAAACACATTTCTTGAACCCCCTTAAGTTTCCAACGTTTTTAAATATTTATTATGACTAGGTACAACCGTTTTGGATTCAATAGCAATGTGATAATGATAAACAAGATTCTGTGCCGATTAATGTCCATGAGATAAGGATGGAAAAACATATGCGTAGAAATCATTCAGTCAGCCAAATTATTCTCGCTGTTTTATTATATTTGCGCGGTTATTTGCACTTTTGTGTGGTGTACAATAAAATAGTAATTAATTAAAAAATATTTTAGCGATCACTGGAATAATATTAAAATATAAATTGTATGTAATTTATACGCTATTATATAAGTATGTTGTCTCATACAAAACAATAATGTTGAACCGGCACTCCTGATCTATCGCGTACTCTAAATCGTACTTATAGGAGTACTACCTTGGTGGTGCTATTATATGTAGGTACCAGTATAAAAATAGATCAACAATAATAACAAAGGGGACTTACGTTTCTGGTCTGAATGATGAACTCGACGTCATCGCCCAAAGTCAACTCTTCCTTGACTTTAGCCTCTGAGTAGTGGAAGAATATTTCTTTGACGACGTCGGCGCGTTCAATGAAGCCAAAGTTCTCCTTCTTGGAGCATATGACGCCGTGGTACTTCACTGGGTGTGCGGGATTCTCGAAGCGCACATGGCAAGCCCCTAAGGTGCCTCTGAAAATAAATTTTCCATTAATACCAATGATTAATAACATTGTTGCTAAACACAAAGACATGTCCGTCAGGCGATTTAGCGGGGGGTCGAATTCGCCGGTCCAAACTAGATTAGTGATCATATACAATATACAAACGCGCGACGAGTACGAACCCCTATACTAGCAGCGCGCACACACGTTCAGTTTTAAAAAAAACTCGATTTTGTTTCAACAGTTATAACCTAACATGTGTGCTGATTTTTGAAAACACAAGCCTTTAGAAGAAGGGCGATAAAACCAAATATTTATGGTTTTGGTTAAAAAACGATTCGTTATTTTCAACTGATGCATTTCTAACCTAGCGTGACTGCCGTTGGATTGCGCAGTCACAATACCGATATAAAATACTCGTATAATCAAAATTATTTCTCAGTTTTAGGAGTATATATATTTTTTCAATCTCATTAATAAATATTTTTTATTCTCTTCGTCTAAATACGGGTGATTAAAAAGAAAATAACGACCCGGAACTCATAGCCAACAAACGAAAAGGTGGTAATAAGTTAACCGGCTCAAAAGTGACATAATAGTTTTTTTTAATCAAAAATTCACACCCTTATACATTGAGGACATCAGCTATAATAATATTCACCGCCCAAGACAGTAAGTAGCTAGCGTACAGTTCAAACGCTGAAAGTGTGTATACGCCTTTACACAGGATCGTGCATACAAAGTGCATACCTAGAATACTGTAGCTCTATTTAGCATCAAATGAAAGGGATCAAAGTAATAGTCTGCTTTTGAAGGTTGGGTCCACCTTTCAATTAATTTTCATGAAATTTAGGTACAAATTTCCCCTAAAATATTATATCAAGTTGATAACTAAATTTTACTTGTATTAGACACGCCTACTCGTTATTCAATTAATCGTTGTAAGGACTCTCATCGATTTTAATCTCTTATTAGTTCTTAAAATAAATTATGAATTAAGATGAAAATTTCCATTCAATTTTGTTTATAAATAAATATCTGTTATGAGCCCAAACACTTCTCATGGTGAGAGGAGACCCGTGCTCTGTAGTGAGCCGATAATGGGTTGATCATGATGATGATGAGCCAAACGGGTGTCTTACAAAAAATATTTTTTATATTTTTATTTATATCAAAGAAATCAGAAATAATTGGATTTGGCAGGTTCTTGTGCCGTGCAGGTTCTTCAGTGTTTACTGGCCCTGAGGCAACATTTCCTAACCCGGGCCCTAAACCGCGGAGCAGCGATGCTGCCCTGGTACTTTTCGTTCTAGCCTTTTTTGGAAAGCGCCGTGTGTAGCCGTGTGGTGATGTTAAATTTAACTTTAATTAATTTCACGGAGTTTTCCTAATTGGTTATAACTTCGTCGATACAAAGCGGCATTCCTCGCTGAACAGCAGAATATTTAAGTTATGTTGTTAACTAGTTAAATTTAGAAAATTAGAAATTGCAACAGCAAAACCTTATCTATCTATTTATTGCTTTCAATTACTAAATATACGCTGTGTCCGTCCGTACAACAGTCTAACGGGCTGTCTCTAATGAACCGTTTTAGGTAGAGAAATGTTAACTGAATGTCAATATTAAGTAGTGCTTCATATTACGGTGAACGAACCTTTTGTATGTATGTCTAAATCTCTCATATTTTTCAGTCAATCTCAATTTAGGAGATAAATTTGAATGTCTAATATATATATATATAAAAAAGCTGTGATAGCCTAGTGGTTAGGGCGTCAGCCTCCTAATCAGAGGTCGGCGGTTCGAATCCGGGCACGCACCTCTAACTATTCGGAGTTATGTGCGTTTTTAAAAATTTGAAGTATCACTTGCTTCAACGGTGAAGGAAAACATCGTGAGGAAAAATGCACGCCTGAGAGATCTCCATAATGTTCTCAAAAGCCGTGTGAAGTCTGCCAATCCGCACATGGCCAGCGTGGTGGACTATGGCCAAACCCTTATCATATTGAGAGGAGACCCGTGCTTTGTAGTGAGCCGGTAATGGGTTGATCATGATGATGATAAAAAAAAACGGTACAAATTATTAAACAGATATATTGTTTAGTTAACAAGACTCGTTTAAGACTGTATGAGTGTGGTGTTTATTTCACGAATATATTCTAAACATCAAACACCTTTAGTTGTGTCTAAGATGGTGCGACGACGGTTCAACAAATAACTTTGTAGTAACCATTGTTACAGTTAAGGCTGACTCTAGTCGTCTGATGTTCTCGTTCGATTACTTAACAAATATTCTACTAACTAGCTAATGTTAATTCGTCATTCATGTTCCTATGATTAACAACGAATAGTAATAATAAAAAGAACTAAGGTCGAAATCTCATAGTGAACTGATACCCAGAGGCTTAACCAAAAAACTTCAGCTCGATAAAAATATCAACGTTTAAGACCCGGCTCACGTGGCACGATTGCACAAACTAAACCGATGCAATAATCATTCTAAGAAAAAAAAGATATGTTATATTCGGTTTAGATTTAACGGAGTTATGGTGTAAAACTGACAAAAAGGTTCGTCAGTTATCTCGAAGAAATTTGATTTACTACCGTAATAAAAATAGCCTTGAGCCTGACCCATAGTAGCTGTAAGTGTCCTAAATTTCATTTATAGCCATACAACAGTTTATGCGTTTTGCGCGAACAGATAGATAAATATCAAATTTAATAAACTCTTGGGTTCCATATCTATAAAACGAAAGCTTGTAGAAAAATCATATTACGATATTAAGGATTATATAAACGATAAAAAAGCTTGGGTGTGAATTGCTCTATCTCCATAGGTACTATAGTTTATTATTAATTTTATTCATTATGTGAGATTGTGATAACAAAAAAAAACCCCCGGCTAAGTTTGTTGTGGGCTTCTTCTTAGACCGGGGCGCGTTTGGAACCCTCATAGCTTTAGTTTTAAGTTTACGAATATAGTTATCACCATGAAATAACTATTGTGTAAATTATTGACGCGTCAAAAGTGCCTTTTTAAGGACTATTTGAATAAAGATTATTTTTTAATTGAGATTTTGAATTTTGAATTTTTATACATAGCTTCCCTGGTACAAATTTTCAAAATATTTTTATTACAAGTAGATAATCAAATCAAATCATTTATTTTGCATAGATTAAGTCGGTGCATTGATGTTACATAGAAGATGAGATGCTTACAATCTGCCGGGTAGGCATACAGAAATAATCTTTTAATAATTTATGTTTATGGCCAATCAATATGTCAAACGTAAAATTTAATTGTTTATAAATGTAGCCCTTTATTCTAACGATTATAAATGTATGTAGTAACTATATATTCTTGTCTGTCAAATATTCTTTAATTGTATATATTATAGTATTGATATAGATATAACATCTCCGATGAATATTCAGTTACCATTTTCATTTCATATCTCACGGTACACCTCAAAAAGGGTTGTAGCGCCACGGGAAGTAAATAAGTAATGCCCTCCTTATAATTTGACCAGCTCATGCGTATTCATACCCCCGACCAAAGTAAGTTGGTCAGTTAAAATAATATTACACAGTTGACATAACCTTGTAACAGTGCAGTTTTTTTTTGTAACTCTAAATAAAATTTAACGCAAAATTATTTTGTATGGATTATATTAATTATGTAGTTTTCAATCATAATTATTCATAACGTAGTTATATCGTAACTTTAACGGCAATTCAAAGCTAGATCCTCTATTCGATCACGTTCTGTAAGGGGCGCGCTCCGTCAACGGCAACATCTCTATGCGAGTTATTTCACTTCGTTTATAATATCCTAATGAAATACAATTGCCTTGATAAATATTTTACATGGATCATCATCATCATCATGAACAACCCATTACCGGCTCACTACAGGGGGTCCTCTCAATATGAGAGGGGTTTGGCCATAGTCCACCGCGCAGGCCATGTGCGGATTGGTAGACTTCACACGCCTTTGAGAACATTATGGAGAAATCAGGTTTCCTCACGATGTTTTCCTACACCGTTGAAGCAAGTGATATTTAAATTTATTTTTTTAACTTTGATGGCTGCATAATACATATTTTTCATTCAATGATGATATTAATGAATTTTTCAATGTATAGTAAGTTATTAACTGTCAGTGCAGCGGAGATACGAATGCAATAAATGTTCTTATGTTATAAAAATACACTACTTTCAATTTAGCTGTAAGGTATTTGTACCTACGAAAAAAAACTTAAATAATGGAAAATACAATGAAAAATACAATTTTTTTTTTTCTGCAGTCATATTAGGAGCATTGAGAAAACAAACATAGCAATCAAGCTACTGAAATTTCTATCAGTGACATGATCTCAAATAATAAAAAAATTATATCGTATTATCGACAGTTTTCTTCGAGCAACCATTTTTTTTTTTACGTTTAATTATGTTTCTTTCCAAATAATCGACTTTTGAACTTTTTGAATTCGGACAATTCATTAGCTATGTTCGCTTAATTTTTCTCAAACAAAAATAACATTTTTACTTTGCAGAGGCCTATAAAGTTGGTTTTTAAGTTTTTTTTTTTATTAGTTCCGTAAATGTGAGTTTTCATGTCAAACGTCCACAATCAAACAGGCGGAGTTTGTAACCATAAAGAGTAGTAACAGTAAAGTGACCTAACAAATAAATATTGTAACATAGCAATTCTTACCTTTGGTTTGTTGCAATCTGAAAGCTCACGGCATCGCCCGTACGTAGAGTCACGTTTCCCTCCACGTCGTCCTTCGTGTACGGCAAGAAGAAACATTCGCCTCTGTTCTCATATGAAATCCTTCCGGTGTTATCGCCAGAGCCTTCACCCTTAACCTCGGTGGTAACGACGCCGGTGACGCGGGCCTCACTGAGCACCACCTCTGGGGCTATCTTGGTGACGGATGAGGCTATTGGTTTGCCCGTGCGGCGGTCATACGTCATTTCAAACTCGACAGGATCGCCAATCTTTAGATGATCTATATTGCCGCCGAATTGGCTGAAGTGAAAGAAAAGGCGGGCCTGCCTCTCGCAACATTGTATGAAGCCATAGGAATGCTAAAAGTGAAGTTTCTAGTTTTATATTTATGTTTTATGACCAACAGCACCCAATAAGGGCTTTTTTAACTGATGTTAAGATAATGATGGCAAACATTTTTCATTATGTCCCACACCAAAGTTTAATTTAAATGATTCTTTGTTATAAAATTCAATATTTAAAGTATGGTTTTTATATAAATATGCTATTATTATAAAATATAAATATTGTTTTTGAGTATTTATTAGTTTTGCCAATATTACTATTAATAACTTACAAGTAATTTTTCAATGATGCCAGTTTCCCTTATGGGTGGGTGATTCGTGGAATCATAATGGGGTTGGCTGTTGGTTGAGCTAGATGAATAAACTCCAACCGAATCTCCCATTGGGCACGGATCTAAATTATAATTGCCAAGGGTGAATCTGTTTCCTGCATTCGACTTAGTGATGTTATTGAAGTTATCTCTCGGAGAGCTAGGGTACTCACTGCTGAAAGTACCTTTAGACAAAATGAAAATGGATGTGAATATACATAAATTACAATATAAATATAAGTATATAAAAAAAATAACAAAAAAAATAAAAATACTTTTCCACATATTACTTCAATATCAATATTCCTCATTTAGATTGGATTTACAATTCTTTATTGTACTGATTTCAACATCTTTGATAAAAGTTTTAAACTATTTTTAACTTTAGAGCACTACAAATCAAGGTAGATAGAATTATACTGTTAAATTTTAAAATAACAAAAAATTACAAGAATGTAACATTATTACAAATATCACACATCAACTAGGTTGTTTTCCTACTTTTAGATTGCTGAATCATTTGGAGCACATAAGTAACAAAAAAGATCAAAAACTAAAAAAAAATTAAAGAAAAAAAAATATACTATATAAAAAATAATATACAAACTTACCATTTCGATATTGTTTGGCCTGCATATTTGATTGCTGGAGATCTAAAATATCCTGTAGAGTGGATGAGTGTGAATCTGGCGGCTGGAACATCTTCCACTGAGGATTACTTGACATTTTGAAAGGATCTCTCTTTGTATATAATTCAAAAATCTCAGAATTATGTACCAATATATCACAGAAAAAAGTATTTATGGTGTCAAAAGCTTCCTTTTCAAAAAAGAATACTTTACAAATCAAAATCACATCTTTGTTTTTGCATCTGAACTCAGTTTACACTGTTGGTCTCTGGAGATCAAGCTAATTTTAACACCAAAATAACACTTGTGTTGCAAAACAAAACTACTTAGAAATAAAAACTAGATCCTCAGATGTCTTCAATGCTTGCTGAATCGGAGCTCTGCTGTGTGTTGTTTGTATATTTCTGGCTGGTTCTTCACAACTACCTACTGCAAACAATGTTTAGAATTAGTTACCACTTCATTATTTTTTATAAGTTTCTCACAGAAAACTTTTTAAACAAATTTTTAAGTGTTCATTTAAATTGGGAATATTAATAAATATATGGTATGAATTTAATAAACAAGGTACATACACCGTCACTAATTATTACTGAAGCTAAACTCGGAGTTGGAGCGCGGGCCTATGTACTCTTTACAACTCGGGAGTATAAAGTGTATTTCAGCACGCGACGCGTCACTCGGAGGTCTGGATAGCTAATGCCGTATCCTCGTCCCCCAACTCGGTCGTTTCGTTCGGACGTTGTGTACGAACTCGTCAATTATAATATACTGTTCCGATCAGACACAAAATCGAATAAAAAACGGAACGGTGAAAACTTTATCCCGTATGAAATATACTCAATATTAACAAATATCACAAATTACAAGGTATCACAATTTTTTAAGAGGTATTAACACAAGGCGTCGCATCGGAACATCGTTCCACATTTTATTATTGCTATCTAGGTAGGTATCGGCCGCCCGAGTCAACCGCCGATGTGCAAAACTACATATAACGCTACGGCTTGTTGGCATTCGACATAGTAAAGATTTATTTTGTAACCCGTGCGATGTAGCAGACTGCTTGTAAGTTAAGGAAAATTTAATTAAATCATCGTGGAAGTACATAAACACATTCCATAAAATTATCAAATCTCACCACGACACAGCACAGCACTGACGACATACCGCCATATTGAATGTCAACATAATCGCGCCTTTGATCATCCTCATACAATTTGAATTTTGTTACAAAATATTATTAAGTTTACTAGTTAGTTGTTACAGTATTACGCTGACTAACTTAATTTAAAGTAATGTAAACAATTTTTAAAATTTTGTGCTTGTTTTTGTCTAAAGGCGTAAATCAATCGTGCATTTGTTTTTCTCTATTTTACGGCTTAATGAATTTTAAAAGTTACAACAACCGTAGTGTTTAATTGTTTATATTATCTTTGGTTTCAATTTATAACTTTTGCAAGCGGCCTTTCATTTATACTCTGAGATTTTTTTTTAAATAATCTTTACCTCTCATGGTAACATTGGAAGAAACCGGTACAATTTAAAAAATTATAATTCTAATGTTATAACGATATCGTGTATTGTATACAAGACTAAAATACTACAAACAGTTATCTTGTTGGTTTCGTTGTTGACGTGTTGGGATGTAAATAACGAAGTCCTATGTACGTTTTTCAGGTTAAGCATAGAATTATTACGTATTCTATTATTTCGACAGTGACTGTGATTTATCCGAATTACTCTTATTATATTTTCATTACCCCAGCCTGAACTGTAGTTTGATGTTGATTTGGCATGAGTAATTATCGTAACAAGAGCAGTGCCCGATTGTAAAAAACAAAATAGCTTGAAATGTTTAGATTTTTAAAATAATGATGATTTTTATAGTTTGCTTCTTGACCTGGAAAATCAAAACAAGATCGCCCACGGTTATTATTGGCCCTACAGGCTTTTTAATGTAAACATTTATTTCGACTAAATATAATACTTAAATTTAAATTAAAATTTGAAGCATAATTATATATTAATAATAGTTATTAATGGGTGGGTGTGTGTGGGTGTGTTTGAAATGTTTATATTGTAACGCATTATTTTATAAAGTTCTCTACATTGCTGTAAGACAAAGTCATGAGCCACTTTACTACAAAACGTTTACATTTATTGATAGTTACGGGATATATATTTAAAATTAAAATAACTTTGTTGTATCGGGTACAGCTAGCATGGTAAAAATTTCGGTAAGCAAGCATAGCTCTATTGTACAAACACGATCAGATCTCCTCTTTTCTGTATAGAAACTTGGATAATATCGTAATTCCCGGTGTTTCCTTACTATAACTTGTAGGATATACATTTTTCTAACCGTGAGTACATTGCTTATGTTATATAACTCAGCCGACGGGAACCTAGTCGGTTTACCCAACATAACTTTAAGCACTGCTCTCTGTGCTCTTTCCAGTCGCAGCAATAGATTTTTGCTGCAATTGCCCCACGAAGTAATGCAGTAGGATATGAGGTTTTGTGCTAAGGCGAAGTGCACCATTTTTAGAGTCTTGTTATCTAGAATTGATCTAAGGTTTCTAGATACGAAAATCAATTTCCTGATGTTGGAAATGAGTGATTCTATTTGTCGTGTCCAAGGCAATGTACTGTTAATTATCACACCCAACTGCTTAGTACTCTCGACACGCTCCAGAATGCCACAACCACAACAAGTGACATTACCACATGAGTGCACTGTTATTTTAAATGTATTTTCTGGTTGCGTAGATTTGTTGAGAGAAAATGTTATGTATTCGGTTTTTGCAACGTTAAGTGACAGTAAATTTGATGATAGCCAGGACAAAACCCTGAACAATAAGTGCCGTATCATCTGCATAACAAACTATTTTACCATGGGACAGTGGGACATCACAAAGCGCATTTATATATATCAGGAAAAGAGTCGGTCCAAGGACACTTCCTCGAGGGACACCATATGTCGAGATTTCCTCCTGACTGTAGATATTATCAATTTTAACAACCTGCTTTCGATTATAGATAGCTATTAAAGAGATCTAGAACAAGACCTCTTATTCCAATCCGTTCTAGTTTTAAAAAGAGAAAAGGGATGGACACGGTGTCAAAAGCCTTTGATAAGTCCAGAAAGACGCATATGGCTTTCTCACGCCCATCTAAGCATCTAGCTATTGTGGAGGTGAGCTCTAGAACAGCATCATCAGTAGACTTGCAACTTCGAAATCCATATTGATTACCAGAAAGTATGTTAAATTTATTTAAATAATTTACTAGACGATTGATTATTAGTTTTTCTAGGATCTAGAGTTACTTATCGCGCGTTGTGAAAGGGGGCTAGACGGAAAAAATTCTTACGAAAAGTTGTCACGACACTTTTTGTTATTGTAAGCTGTGCGGCGTCGCATGTTTCTCTGTCTGTCTCTCTCTCTTATAGAAAGCAAACCAGATATTTTCATTTCTATTTCGCATTGAACAGTGTGGTGTCGCGACGATTATTTTTGTTGAGTGTATACAGGTTTTTTGTAAATAATAAAAAATAATAATAATAATAAATCCTGACAGTGTTTCTGCACAAGTTCCGGATATTGCTGATGGAGTACAAAATTGAGCCTACTGATTAAGTTTATATAACATTATATTTGTTAATAATAAAAAAATATATATTATAACTTAAATAAAATAAAATTTTATTACAATTCCTTCACTAATTAATCGAAAGGAACTTCGTTCCATCCGGGTGTCCCTTGACACCTCTCAAGTTTTTTTCCATTATTTTAATTGGTAAGACGATGGTGATAACTACACTCACGAACTTACAACTTCCAATCGCATCCAGGTCTAAGAAGAAGCCCACAGCACAGACTTAGTTTTTTTTTTGTTATCACCATCTCGCTTTAATATATTAAATTATTATTAATATACTATAATATACTAACTCTCACTACAAATTTTGGAACGTAACTAATTATATTAGAATTGATGACCAATTTATACAATAACTATTTACTATGAAAGTCAGGAATTATAATATCGAGTATCATATACCTATCTAGAAAATACACGATTTAAATTTGTTTTGTTCAAAAAGAAATAAAATATAATGATATACATACTTACAAATGAAAACTAATTTCGATTTGTATGCATAGGAGATTGCCTCTCTTGCTGTGCTTTCTTGTCACCCAAAACACAAAATCTGGTAACCACTTACGCGACCGTCACTCACGAGATTTGCGGACAACTAACATTCATTCGAAATGTACTTCAGCGGCTTTATACGTCGCAGTTCACTTTTAGATGGGTCGTTTTCAGGCGGGAAACGTGCTTTTCCGCCTTTTTAAATAACTACTGTGAGGATACATTTACACATATGAGATAGTATATTTTGTAAATTTCGTTAGTATATAAACATTACATTTTCTGTTCTCTGTGGCAGTATTCAGTGATGTAGTCTGTGATTTTTAGTGATGTTTGTAATCGATTATTCTCAACCCCCGATAATTTAAAACAATCGATATGATGACATAATTTATGAATAATAATGAATAGAAGCAGGCGTTACTTTGCTGAAGTCCATGACAAACAATGAACAGCAAGTATAATTTGCTATATTCCGCCGACAACCGGGAGATTAGTATAGTATAACACCACACAAAATACTCCACTAGAACCTCTACGCACGTTTCGACCCGACACCGGATCATCCTCAGGAGATGTTGACTTCACAACTTTACTTTGCTTGTCGCGCTTGTGAAGTCAACATCTCCTGAGGATGATCCGGTGTCGGGTCGAAACGTGCGTAGAGGTTCTAGTGGAGTATTTTGTGTGGTGTTATACTATACTAATATCCCAGTTGTCGGCGGAATATAGCAAATTATACTTGCTGTTCATTGTTTTAATTTATGAATAATAATACGTTTATTCCTAGCAAACGTTATCCCCTTTTGAATATTCATAACACGTATACCAAAGTGGCAGTACAGCAGTAGCAGTAGAAGTAAGCTGTATAGATACTAAAACATTTCATTTTGTTACTAGTAAAGGTGAAGTGGAGTTTGTTTATTTGCTATCGTGCTACTGACTAAATGAACAAGCTAAATACTGTTTATTGTATTTATTATGTGGTCAGTTTGTATTGTACTGAACCCTTGTTATTCAATGTCACTAGGGGAGTTGGGCGAGCGTGAAGTTCTGCTTGACAGAAGAGCTTCAGGTCTTGAAGACCGAAGGAACCGAAGGATCGAGGAGAAAGTGTTCATAAGGATCTGTTACGTAAGGGTCGGGTCACATATTGTGGCAGTGGGTATTTTAATTCGAATACTAACAGCTATAAATATATTAATATAAATTATCTATAATTAGCCTAAAATTATTTTCTACTTAGTAAGATTGTTTTACACACACGTCAAAATTTATTTAACATCATTAAATTTAAATGTGTATGATGATATCATCTAGAAATTATACTATTCCTTGATTGTCCTTAACAAGGTAAGGAAGGTCATTAATATCAATGAGTATAAAAGGTCCCAATAATGACACCTAGGGGTCCCCCTTTTTTCACGTTACTTTCTATTCACGTCAACTTATTGATTCTATCATTTAAAACCGAGTTCATCAGATTTAGAGTTACCCCTAATGCCACAATAATATCGTTTTCTGACCAATTATTCAAATTGATTCTAAGTGCGTCTCGTGGATTACAATATATTCTGTATTAACCCTACATCAGTGTCATATGCTGAGCTAACATGTCAACTACAACATGCTAAGTTGTTTACAATAATTTAAGTGGTATTACATTCATACACTTCTACCAAACGGTTGCAGGCTAAGGGGCAGTTTCTGTTTGTTTTATGATTTTGTAGTAGAGAAAGGAATGTCAGTATATTTAGTGAAGAAGTATGACCGTCTTATTGGGCCCTAAACCATGTGACTTACTAAACTTATTAATTAGCCATAGCTGAAGCCTCATATCAGACCATACTCAAGCCGGGAATCAAATCCGGGATCTCTTATTTTATGTAATAGGAGCTCAGATATTAAAATTCAGCCGATTATAGCAATAATCGATATTTAATAATCGATTATGAAATCACTATTATGATTTCTAGTCTATCACATGTACAACAAAGACTATAATAAATAAAACTATAATTCAAATGTGTACGTAAATATACAGTTCTTTGGTTCTTCTGTTTTGTTTCTTTTGTTTGTTTATCATCACCAGCGCACAAGCTGGATCCAAGTTTTTCTGGAGTGCTACTATACCATGACTCGTCCCTCCGTTTCACTAGTCGTTTCGGTCCATGCAGGCATGGACCATACCGTAAGGTGGTAAATTAGGTAAGATGTAGTAAAATGTTGATCTTAACTCAAAATTTTTTACATTCATCATGAAAATATTGAGTATTTGTCTTGATTTATTTAAGATTAAATAATCCTAAAAGCTATGAAAGACGCTGTTTCTTGCCACTTTTATTGAGCATAACTTGAATTTAAGAAGACAATTTTCTCGTCAACATAGCTTTGGGATTTGCCGCCTCGATAGAGAAAAGATGAGGGGTAACGGAAATTCTAGGGGTCTTTTGATACCGCTGCAACTATTTTTATTGCTGGAGACGTCACTTTTTTATTAAATCAAAATTTGATAGGTTTTGTTTTAGGTTAGGAAAATATGATTTCATTCAATAGTTATTTAAATATATAATCATTTAAACCAGGTTTAAAACTGAATCAGCCTACCCTAACTTCACATAGTCTTGTCTGCCTTATCACAGTGCCGGAATGTCATGATTTGAAATGATTCTAATCGGTTGAGAATGGACCTTGTAACATGAGAGGTATAAGGAATGGCATAATCGTCTTAAACAATTCTAAATATCAACTAATTTGTGGTGATCTAGTGAATATTAATCTATTTTGTTTTCTGTTCTTTGAATTCAATATCCTGAGGGTTGGTAAGTCATTGTCATGGTAGAAAAATATTTTTTAGTTAAGAGGGATGGCTGACTCTTCTCTTCTTCCATCCTTCTATCTACAGCCTATTATTTAATTTTCACTCTAAATTAAATTAGTTTAGACCCAAACCTACTCTACAGGTTTTTGCAACAACTTTGTAGCTGTAATGAGATAAATATTATAATCAAAAACATTGAATATGTTATCTTCAGTTTCTTTGCTAACATCATGTAATATCATCCATGTAATGGCATAAACAGTGTAACACTCTCAATCCAATCTTGAAAATGTGTTATATTTAAAATAATCGATGGCAAAAACTTTTGTTTTCTTTCTCCCCATGTAAAAATGCCAAATATGTTAAAATCTTTTAAGTCTATGATAGTAGCTCCGTGTCCTGGAAAAAAGAGACCCATTAAGCTTATAGGACTATAATAATGCTTCAACTAACTAGTCTAGAAAAGTGTGATATATACCAACATACCATCAAATTAGCTGTGATGGAAGTGGCAGATGTGATACATTTTCGAGTTTATATTAGGATTTATGAATATATTAATTATTTTATATGAAATTGTATATTTTTTAATATCCAACTAGTGGTACCGCACAACATTGTCCACTTAATAATAAGTAACATGCTACACTACTCTAAACCACCATATCACACATAATTGCTCAAGCTCAAAGATGGATTTCCATAGAAACCTTCATTCCCTATTTAACCCCTATGGTTATGGGTTTAAATTAAGAAAATAGTCTTCATGATAAAAGGAACCTCTGTGACAAATTTTTACTCCCTCAGACGTAGACCAAACCTACCAACCTAGACAAATCATCAAAATGTCAGAATGAATTAATTTTAAGAGTTTCTAAATTACATTATTATCATCATAATGAGCTGATGCACATTTCATGTTATAGAGGTGGGCCACCACCATCTTGGTTAATGCAGGCTTGTGGGTTTTCAACATATTCAGTCAGATATTAAATACATTACCCTCAACTCCTATCATGCCATATATGTTGAATATGTGCAGTATCCTTTATATTACCTAAAGCTGTGTTGATTTTCTTCTCCAAAATAATACAAAATTCATAAATTCTGAGTTCTGCTATTGGAGAAACATAAGATGTACAATTCTCCATTATCAAAATTTTAACAGTATGGCCCACTATGTCACCTGCAAAATTTGAACAGCATCATTTCCCAAGCCAAACCAACCTGTACTTTAAATTAATTGCTTTTGTTTTGATTTTGATAAAAATTCAGGATAAAATGGCCTGTTTTATATAATTATGCATTATTAGTAGTTATTCATGAGCTATGCGACAAGTCTCTCTCTTTGAAGAGAGTGATTACTCTTCCTAATTAGGTCGGGAAAGCCTAACACATTATATCAAGCCTCAAATATCACAGTTTTGCCCTTTTTTCAATGTAAGTAGACAGTGACTTGTATGCTTCACTGTTTTGAAATTTAATTAACAAGAATTAAAGAAGTTCACATTTTCTTAGTCATTTATTATTACTTGATAAGATTGCATATCATGCTGTCTTTTTGTCATTTTTAAATGGAAATGCTCATGTCATTTATATTATTAATATTGTGAAGCTTAAAATACCTTATTTACGTGTCTACTTAAAATACCTTTCTAGTATGGACTTGAATACTACATTTTATAATAAAACAAAAGTCCTTTTTAAGAAGTGTGGCAACTGACATATGATAACGAAAGCCTGTACTGCAGTGGGGGGATAATAAAAGTTTTGAAAATACCTATAGCTCCATTTAAACCATGATCCCAACTTAAAATAGCCAATTTGCGCTTCTCTTTGCTGTTATGATAGTTTTCTTTTATTTTGGGAACTGAAAAACGACGTTTTAAAGAATTACTTTAGAATATATATATACATATATATAATATATTACTGTTACCATTTGTCAACATTTATCTGCAAAAACTGCAAGATCTAAATTTTATGACCAAGGGCCACCCAGCAAGTGATTTAAAAGATAAACACTTGGCTGGATTTTGCTATCAGGATTATTTCTATATTGTAATTCAACAAAGTATCTATACTATGCATAACATTAATAGAAAGTTATTTGTGTTTTCAGGAAAGTCAAGATTTTGTTTTAATCAAACATCATGGTGAGAGACGAAGAGTATTTTGGCCATATAATGGGTAAAGTCAACTATAACCTTCAGGTTATAAATATTCAAGGGACGGCAAGAAGACCATCTGACCAAAGAACATCTTGGCGAGAGGAATTATCATGAATAGTACCATAAAAGTCACTGATTGTTGATCCGAGTATCTATGTTCAAAATGAAGTTGACACCAAAAGCCAAATGCATTCAGCATATTAAGTGTGGAACTACGCTAGAATGTCGTAGAGACTTCGCATTTTATGAACGAACAGATAGTATCTATCAGTCAGTTACCTAAGCTATGATACTATTAAAGACAAACGCGGCTAGGTATGCTCATGCAAGTCCTTGTTTCATTCCATGCAAATATATATACGTGTGTTTGATTATGATAATGAGTTTGGCCAATTTAATAAATTAAATTCAACATATAACCAAATTTCAACAACATAACCTTGTATTGGTGGACATTCGATATTCCTCTACTGCTCTGGATTCATGTCCTCCATGGCCTTTCAGGTACAAAATTGCTTAAAAATATTCATTTCAAACTACGTAACCCCTATTCACATAACTTCTTATTTCTTACAAATGGAATAACTAAGTTCAGTAAGGATTTGATTTGATTTATTTATTTATTTTAGACAGGCTTACATATAAGGGATACTAAGCATGGTGTTACAATAACGGCTGCAGTAGTGTAAACTGTGGTGCAACCATTATTTCCCACCTCCAAACCAACACATAGTACCAAACAGTACCAGTTATTATATTTAACAACTATTTATTGTTATCAAATTCAAATTCAAAAATTCTTTATTCAAATAGTCCTTTAAAAGGCATTTTTTATCAACTATCACCAAATACATGAACCATTTTAAAATGGTTTCATAATAATTTTGTAACCGATTCAACGCTAAAATAATAATATGTTTTAACTATATAATAAGTTGTCTGCAAGTTGTTGTTACATTTTTTACTATTTGATTGGAATTGGATAATTGTACAACATAGGTGATAAAGATGAACCTTGCATATGAAATTTACTCTTTCTGCTGTTTAAAAAAATTAAAAATCATTTTAACGTTTTTCCAGGTCTGCCAATTTCATGGAGCGAAACAATGAGTTGGTTTAATATCAGCATTATGTCACTTTCTTCATTGAAAAGGACTCATACTCTAGGGGATTTGGATGACTTATAGCTACTTAGATCTGGTACAAATGAGGTCAAAGTTTCTGTTTAATTTTCCTTTAAAGAAACTGTATTGAAGTGATGGTAATAGTTATTTTTTCTGTAATCTAAGTTTAGGTATTTACTCAAATAAGTTTTGTATAGTTATAGTATTAATATTTCTGTGATTCTACAATCATTATTATTTTGTTTTTAGGTGAAAAGTAAACACACAGAATGCACATGGTACCAATGTTAATTGTCAAAGAAATTGCTATGGTCTTCATCTTGATACCTTACCTGGCTAAGTTTGTTGTGGGCTTCTTCTTAGACCGGGGCGCGTTTGGAACCCTCATTGCTTTAGTTTTAAGTTTACGAATGTAGTTATCACCATTAAATAACTACTATGTAAATTATTGACGCGTCAAAAGTGCCATTTAAAGGACTATTTGAATAAAGATTATTTGAATTTGATAAAATTTTGTTGTTTATATTTTATATTAAAATTTATTAAAAAAAATAACTACTCCACTATTTTAATTTATGGCTTTCTCTAAACAAAATGTTATCCTGCAAATTTAATATAATTACTGATTTGTTCTAACTAAAATTATTGTGATCTAAGTGTGTTTTTAATAAAAGCTTTTTTACGTTTATATTAAATTATAAGAATCCATAATATTTTTTTAAATGTTAAAATGTCTCTTATTTTTTTGTCGCATTCATATAATTTTGAATTGCCCATAGAAACGAAATCACGAATGTTGTTGTTTTGTTTGCCGTGACAGGTAGAAATTTTATTCTTGGATTGTTTTGTTTGTTTAGGTGTTTGTATAAGTTTTTTATTATGTCGAACACTTTGAAAGTTGAGGGAAACGCACACTATTTATTATACTTATTTACTTTTGCATCTCCAATCTGGCTGTCTGTGTTCCATACAATTTTGTCATCATGTCATGTCAATCATGTTATATGCCCTCATTAATCTGTAGTCAATCTTTTCATTCCACGGAATTGTAACGTTTCTTGTTTATACCATAGATTATTTAGTTCCAATTGCCACAAAAAAGATAACAAATTTAAATATTGTGCAAATTTCGAATATTTTAACAAAAAATAAATGTAATAAAATATTGGATTTTGTTAATGCAGAATTTAGGCCTATCTTTTTTACTATATTCATTTAATTATATAAATAACATTCATCATCACAATCTTTGCGTATATTTTTATTATAGTTTAAAATGTATACTAAAGAGTTTGAATAAAAGCTTGTTATAAAAAAAATATTTATTATTAATATTTTTTATTTTATTCCTGTAATACGATTATTGGACTCTACGTTTTACGTCCATTTAATGCCAATGTAATTTATAAATGCATTAAATGCTTTGTACGTCAATATCAATCAGTCTCGTCTAAATGCATTTCCTCGTTACTTATTATCTCTGGGCTGAAGCTCACACTCTCCTAGAGTACATCGCTTCTGCCTTGACTACACTGCCTTTAGATACGCATTTTTAGATACCGCGTTTTGGCCTGCTGGCCTGGTATACCGGCGGTATAAGGAGCGACAGATACGTACAGTTCTAAATAAGAAATAATAAGGTACTGGCTTGCCGTGGCATCGTGACAGATGCTTATAGGGTAATTTTGACTTACTTGAATGCCGTTATACTTTTGTATGTTAGGTTAAATTATGTTACATTTGTATGTTAGGTTAAATTAAATATTATGTATCAGCTATGGGTATCAAGTCACCTGAAATAAATGAATTTTTATTATTATTTGCTTCTGCCTTGACTTGTTACGTTACTGACAAGCGATTCAGAAGCCTAGTGACCGGTTGGCCCGCTAACCTCTTAGACTGTATCATCGCTTTCAACCAGGTGTTATTGCAAAAAATCACCAATCAATCTGGTCCGTTTCCCTGCGTGTTAGAAGCGACAACCAACAAACATTTTCTCATTTATAGCAATTAGGTATTAGTTATTATTAAGAAGGGATAGTGCGGATTATAAAGTACCTTTGTATTTTTGAAATCCCTTAATAGTGTTATGTTGGAAAAGTCCTAGATTATTGGCAAAGGTGTCTCCGTTGAAATGTGGATGGACTATGCTCCTTATAATTTTATATCCTGTAAACAATATGCGCATATGGGCCAAGCGAACAGCCTGTCAAATCTTTGATTACAATATACATAGTTATATTTTATATCTATTATTCATAGGCTTAGAGTCACTCAGCGAGCAATGGAGAGAACTATGCTAGGAGTATCTCTACGTGATCAAATTTGAAATGAAGAGATCCGTAGAAGGACCAGAGTTACCGACATAGCTCAGCGAGTTGCGGAGTTGAAGTGGCAATGGGCGGGGCACATAGCTCGGAGAACCGATGGACGTTGGGGTCCCAAGGTGTTGGAATGGCGACCCCGCACCGTAACGTAGCGTTGGTCGACCCCCAACAAGGTGGACAGACGACATCAAACGAGTCGCAGGGAGCCGCTGGATACAAGCGGCCCAGGACCGTGGCCATTGGAACTCCCTACAAAAGACCTATGTCCAGCAGTGGACGTCTATAGGTTGAAATTATGATGATGATGATGATGATTCATACACATTTTAAGATGGATATAGAGCGCGTTCGAATCACGGCACGCACCTCTATCGGAGTCATCTGTTTTTTGAATTTAAACATTAAATATCCTGTCCTAAGGGTGAAGGGTAAGGATTTCATCATGAACCCTGCATGTCTGAGAATTCTTCATATTGTTCTCGAAGGCGGGTTCAGTTACCAATTCACTTCCGATGGGCGCTGCTTTTAATTTTGAGGGGAGCATCTTGCCTGACCGGTTTGAATAGGGGAGGCTGGTAAATTATTATTTAGGTTGACCCGAATTCAAAGCCAAAAATGTATTTATATAAACTTTAAATGAATTTAAAAAGCGTACCTACCCTCTTGCGTCCTATATATATTTTTCTACTGTAACAAGATAACACCGACCTGCGTTGTCATAAGGGTATTTAATCCTCCAGTCATATAGAAGGTGAGACAAATCGGGATCGGAGCGCATAGCAGCGCAGTGCCCTGTACTGATCGACCACTCTCGAGACAAGAGTAGGGTGTTACAGATACTCCTTATTGTTGATATATTCAAATATAATAATCCAATTGGAATTTTTTTCAAGCTTTCATAATCTGTAACAGGAAGATTTGAATGTCATACACATAGCCACAGAAACTATGCAACTAAATTTGAATATTTCATATTTGTTTAGAGCAAAATAAAATAAGGCAAAAACAATACAAAACTCCATTGCATGTTCGCATTACTTTTTAATAGGTTGCATTCGTGACAGTCCAATAATTTTTAGGTGGCATAAAATTTAGACAAAGCTTTCCTTTTCCTTGATTTATTTGTATGTTTTGATATTATTATATAAAATAACCTCGCGTCGGCAAACGTAGCGTTGGTCGACCCCCAACAAGGTGCCGCTGGATACAAGCGGCCCAAGACCGTGGCCGTTGGAACTCCTTACAAAAGACCTACGTCCAGCAGTGGACGTCTATCGGTTGAAATGATGATATAAAATAAAAATAAAAAAAAACCTTGCTTATAATTAATCATTAATTACTTTTATTGCTTATTACGTATTAATTTTATCTTTCTTTATTAAAGCTTTTTCAATTTCGTAACGAGATTGGGTTGATTGATCCTTATTAATTTGATATAATAATATTAAAAACTTAAAATATTATGACAGATACGTACCTTTTGGAAAAAACGAGCGCCGCGTGTCAAAAGCACCAATGGAACCACCATGATCTACAATAAATATATGTATTAAATAAATGATTAGTAAAATGATTGTAAAAACAATTGTCAGAACTAAATGGGCTAATATACACTTTTCGCCTTTGGTGAATTTAGGGCGAGATTCTGAGAAATTAGTTTCAGTCATGATTATATCTACCTTACGATAATTCGTAAGCCTACTAGATTTTTATAACCTCCCATTTACTGTCTTTAAAAAATAGGTGTACCTATCTCCATACTCATTTCTGTTACACCTTTATTAAATGATGAACTCACGGACTGTTGTCTTAACTCATTGTTGTCGCTTATTGTAAAAAATCTAAATTTAATGTAATTCAAGAGAGTACTAGCTGATGCCTGCGACTTCGTCTGCATTGAGTTAGTATGTGTGAAAGTGTGTTTGTTTGTCTTCCAATCACGAAGCAATGGATTACTAAACCGACGACCTTGAAATATTTAAAGGATAAACAGTATAAGTATCTCCTTTCTCACAAAAAAAAAGAATGATTAAAATCAGAGCACGCGTTAATCACAACTAAATACACATATTGACTTTCATCCCCTCTCCCAAGGGAACCGTGCTAATTTCCGGGATAAAAACTACACTATAGGTTGAACCGGAGTATCAGCTACTCATATACCAGATTTCATTCAAATCCACACAGGAGTTTCAGCGTGATGCGCGGCCAAGATACAGACAAAAAAAATAAAAAATAAATTGTTTTGGGCTCAGTATCGATAGCAAAGCATCCTTCAATTCTATTTATTTTTCAAAATATATTTAATGTACATAATTCGTCCTGTTACAGTTTTATTATATTAAGACACTTGTAAGAGTCATCAATTTCCATCGGAAAAGCTCTATTTTTATGAAATACTTCACTTGGTAGTAGAACTACCAACCATATTAACCATATAAACCAATTGATTTTAATTCTTATCATATATTCTTTAATAAACTTAATTTTTTTTAAATATTATCTTTAAGCCATCTAGCCTATAAACATTTCTCCATAATATCAAAACAGTACGTAAAATTTGTAATGGTTGATACAGTTTCCGTGGTGTAGCGGTTATCACATCTGCCTAACACGCAGAAGGCCCCCGGTTCGATCCCGGGCGGAAACATTGTTTTGACTTTTTTTTAATGTTGATTTTTGTATCTTCATTTTTCGTAAATTGTTTTGAAGTTTTTATATTAACATTTTAATAAAAGACGTATTAAACTAATTAATCAGTGAGAGTAATAGTTAAGTTCTTGATAGCGGCTTTCTCAATTTTCTTCCTGTTTTTAAAAACCACTCACCAAGATCACCGAGACATATAAACCACTTGACGCCATTTTTATTTTCTTACCCGAAATAGTGGTCAAGCTTAGAACCTATACTGATTGATAGCTGGCAGCCACCCATAAAGATCAAGTTACTTACTTTAAACTGTAAAATTTCAGTTTTAATCGGTTAGTTCAAAATAAAAAGTAAACAATGCTTTATATATTATGTAATATTGCGTAAGACATAGGTTCATATTTTTGCTATTAAGCCATAATTAGTTTGACCCTTACAAATTTTAGCCCATACATACATGCTAGTATCCTGTAATCCTGTTTAATCCTGTAATAGCCTTAATAAATATCACAATTTAATCCCGAAATAGCAACTGGGAACAGTCTCCGTGTGCTTCATAAAAATAGTCTCCGTTACTTATATAGATATACCTACCTACTACTTATAACGCAATTTTGTTTTAAGACGTACCGGCATTATGAGAATACGCTGATTTTCCAACAATCGATACAGGTGGCGTTGAAGTGGTTCAGGCTACGGATTATATTGTGTGCACAGGGTAGGTAACATTTTTTATCTAGTTTGGTACGTATGTGAGTTGCGAGTATATTTTTCCACCGTAACAATAATCCTTACACAACAATCTTGAATGCAAGTGATGATGCTGTAAGATGGCAGCTAGCTTACCTGTTTAAAGGTATAGCAGTTGAAACCTATGATTTACCTCAATTGAAACAAGGTACTCTTGAAGGGTCAACAATTAACATTGTAGTGAGTAGATGGTGATAAACTATTTTTATTTATGAATTTATTTACTTAGACATAATTAAGTTGATTGTTAATCATTAATATTATCTAAATATGTCTATCTAGTACCTTTTCTCCATTTATGTAGTTGAGTGTCTATTTTACTCTACTGTAATTCAGCCCTTAACTGCTATCCCGTTAAGATGTGAAGGCATTTCTATAAAATCCATATCCCAATGTATTCTTCTCGACATCGTACCGGAAGGTTCAGCCGCTTAGCGGCATGTCTATGTTGATTTGTATGGGATCATATACCTACTATTCTCTTTATGCGAACTTAATGTGGACTTTTGACCTACTTACTTCTGCGACTGCGCGAAAGCGCCAATGGTACGTACAATTTAGCCTACAGAGTGTAGTTTCCGTGGTGTAGTGGTTATCACATCTGCCTAACACGCAGAAGGTCCCCGGTTCGATCCCGGGCGGAAACATATCTTTTTGTAATTTTTTTTTCTTTTTTATAATTTCTATTGTTTGTTGTTTTTATTAAGAATTTTATAATTGCACTTAAGCACGCTTGCGCCCGTAGCATGGTTAAAGTAATGTAACATCGGGTTAAATCATGATCAACCCATTACCGGCTCACTACAGAGCGCAGGTCTCCTCTCAATATGAGAAGGGTTCGGCCATAGTCCACCACGCTGGCCGTGTGCGGATTGGCAGACTTCATGTATTGTACTAATTAACATTTGTAACTTAATATAAACAATTCTTGACTTCTAATTCTAAATAATTGTGATACAATTAAATCGATTGGTGGTAATCAAATCATATTCGATTAAGAGCTGTCATCTTCATAGTAGGTACATTTAAGAAACCAAACGTTTTTCTTCTAAACATCTTATTAAAACCAATTAAAATCGATTCAGAACAACTCATAATGTTGTATACTTTTAGGTCTGTAGTTTATCTTTTGCGTACTTAGTACCACTTAGGTACTGAGTACAAACTTAATTCGCAACAGTGATGTTACTTATTTATTTCAATCTCATGCCTTTGTTTAGTGTTTTTTTTTACGTCTAGTTGAGATCAGAATTATATTTCCTCCGTATATACTAAAACTGTTACAGTGAATGTTTGAATTGTAATAAAAAAAAGCAATATTACTTTAAAAAATAGTTTTTTTAAAAAGTAAAGTTACATTTTTTTTTATCCACTACAAGTAAGCCCTTGACGGCAATCTCACCTGATGGTAAGTGATGATGCAGTCCTAGATGGTAGCGGGCTAACCTGTTAGGGGCATGCTACACCCACACTCCTAATATAAATAATTTTAATGTGTCTGAACAATCATCAGTGGTCTGACACAAAAGTTCACCTCTTTATGTTCACGTTTTATAAAACGCTGTTTTCTCAGTTTGAATAACGAGTAATATGAAATGATAATATTATATAATATAATATATACTCTTTTTATAATATAATTGGTAATATGAATCAGTTTATGCTGTCAACACGGCATACCTCAAGCGATTTAATTGTCTCTATAAGAATTTAAAACAGCGCAAGGTATCGATACACCTCTAGTCAGAATAGCACACAGATTAATTGACTACCTACGTAGTACGAAGTATTGTACCTACTTTAATATGCGATAAACTACATATTTAGGTAACGGTAGGTATTTGTACCATTAAAAGCGGTGATAGCCTTCTAACTTTTCGGGGTTATGAGCGTTAAAAAAAAATATATCACTAGCTTAAACGGTGAAGGAAAACATCGTGAGGAAACCTGCACGCCTGAGAGTTCTTCATAATGTTCTCGAAGGCGTGTGAAGTCTGCCAATCCGCACATGACCAGCGTGGTGGACTATGGCCAAACCCTTTAAATATTGAGAGGAGACCCGTGCTCTGTAGTGAGCCGGCAATGGGTTAATCATCATCATTTGTAAATCATGACATGATATGAAATTATTGACGCGTCAAAAGCGACTTTTATAGGACTATTTGAATCAAGATTATTTTGATTTTTTTTTTGAATTTTGTACCATTTACACAATTCTTTAAATCATGATTGGAGTCATTACTACAATCATGATTTAAACCATTGTTCAGATTAATTACCTACTTAGGTAGGTAGGTGCCTACGATAGGCAGTAAGTAGAATGTCACGCAAACGAGCCCTGTTTCTTTACCAACCTAATCTGACCTAACATTCTGTAAAATAGATTTTCTCTGAATCTGGGATTACTCACAAAAAAATATTTTGGGGAATGAAAATAGAAATATCAAGCTTTAATTTACGCTAACACATACCGAGACACAAAAATATCTGTAAGTGGCCCAAGCTCCATACTGTGTTGGTCATTCTCCTTTGCACCCCTAATTGTTCTTCGTCATTGGTTGCGCAACGTGCCCCGGTTGCTATATCCTTGTTTTTGCCACAGCGTCAATCTAAAGGTGACCGATGACGTCAAAGTTCTACATTTCCATCGTAAAGCGGAACGAAAAAATATTTAAAACTGTCAATACTTCGAGGAAACGCCGTGCCTACTCGAGGACAGCTTGACTTTAGCTTGATATTTTTTAAAAATCTGAAATGCGCTTTTTTATTTCTTCATCATCTCCAGATTCGGAATACAGACGCAGCATGAGTCAATAAACGATACGAGTTCCGTACCATGGAGAGCGCTGAAAAAGAAAAGAATATAAACTTCCACAGTCCATTTGAAATACGAAGTTTTTTTTGTATCCACTGCAAGTTAGCCTTTGACGACCATCTCACCTGGTGTAAGTGATGATGCATTCTAAGACCATCATCATCATGATAAACCCATTACCGGCTCACTAGTTTATATTTATTTCTGGTGTTAAGATTGTTACAAACGCGTTTTTTATTGATTTTTTTTATATTTCTATGGACATACATTAAATTTTCAAATATGTATTGGCCATGCAAGGCATTATTTTGACTTCCTTAATTTTTTTTCCTAATGACTCTCTTGGAGCCATATTATCATAAATTGCACGAACAGCCCTCTTCTGCAGCACGAATATAGTGTCTATATATTAATTACCTCATAATAAAATACCATACGACATAATACTAAGAAAATAACTAAAATATACAAGCCTAACCGTTTCTATATTCGTAATTATCTATATGAGGGCCCCATTGAAGGTTTGCATCTCTAGTTATTCCAAGAAAAGCTGCAGTATTTAGCACATATATTTCCTCATTTTTAAGCAGTACAGTGGTATTTACATGTTTAACGTTCGGTAATGTAAATTTAATGCACTTAGTTTTTTTTTCATTTAGTGCCAAATTATTACTTCAAACCATTCTACTACTTTAGCAAGATAGTTGTTTACATAGTCAAAAGCTCTTTCATGACGCTTAATTTTAAACATGAGTGATGTATCATCAGCAAACAATACTATCCCATGACTGTGCTTAGGTAAGGTAAGGAAGGTCATTGATGTAAACGAGGAACAGAAAAGGTCCTAAAATAGATCCCTGAGGGACTCCTATTTTTACAAATGAACCACAAGACCGCTTTCCATTAACTTCAACTTTTTGAACTCTATCGTCTAGATAAGATATCATTAAATCTAGAGCTGTTTCCTTAATTCCATAGTGGTGTAAGGTTGAACACAGTCGAACGCCTTGAACAAATCACAGAAGACACCAAGTGCGTTACGTGACTCCTCCCAGGCTTCGTATATATTGTGTACTAACTCAACACCAGCATTGGTCGTTGAGGGACCCCTTGTAAAGCCATATTTAAATTATTGTTATTAAAATATTTAAGTAATTGATTTAATAAAAGTTTTTCCAAGATTTTACTGAAAGTGGGTAGTACAGAAATTGGTCTGCAATTACTGGGGTCAGTTGTACTCCCCGATTTAAGCAGTGGAACTACTTTACTATGTTTCATTAAGTCAGGAAACATACCACAATCTATACAATTATTAAATGTGACTGCCAAGTCAGTTGCAACAACATCAATTAATGATGTAACAATGTTAATTAGCGCCACTATTCACTATTACTTACTAGAGGAGATGGTGATAATATGCCCATCTTCTTTGTGCCTGCCGTTGTACGAACAAAATACAAGGTGTCTCAAAAGAAAGTTCACATTTAAATCTTTTTTTAAAAGAAAAGTCTTAGCTTTATTGAAAAAATGTTTATTTTATATTGAAGTACACTGTTTGGGAATTTATTTTTTAAAAATAACATCGTCCAAATGTAAACCGTTGCGCTCTCGGCATTCATTTAGTCGGGCACTAAAATTGCCTATGACAGCTCGGCAGGTAGTCTCCGTGATGGCTGCCATTTCATGACGGATATTTTCTTTTAATTGTGCCAGGGAAGTCGGTTTATTAGCGTAAACTTTTGATTTGACATAACCCCACAGGAAAAAATCCATAGGCGTTAAATCGGGACTCCGTGGAGGCCAATTTATGTCACCTCGCCTGGAGATTAATTTGTTCGGAAAAATTTCTCGAACTCGAGGCAGAGATCTGTTGGACGTGTGTGAAGTTGCTCCATCCTGCTGGAACCATGTTCTTTGGTTGTAACCAGGAAAGTTTTGCAGTTGGGGTACGAAAAACTCGTCTAACATCTCCACATAACGCTCTGAATTCACTGTGAGTGTGCGTCCCCTTCCATCTTCAAAAAAGTAAGGGCCGATAATTCCTCGCGCCGACATCGCTGCCCATACGGTGACTTTGGGTGAATGTAGCGGTTTCTGATGTTTTTCTTTGGGTTGGTTGCACTCCAGTAACGACAATTTTGCTTGTTTACATGCCCATTTAGACGAAAATGGGCTTCATCGGAAAACAAGATGTTGGTGAACGTTGGAAAGCGCTCAATCATCTGATTTACAAAGGCAAGCCTCTGACCAGCATCTTGAGGCTTCAGTTCTTGCACTAACTGAATTTTGTACGGGTGCAGCTTTAAATCTTTGTGTAAAATGCGGCATAATGAAGATCTGTGCACATTTAAAGCAACAGCACGCTTCCGAATCGAGAGGTTTGGATCATCTCGAATAGACTGAGTAATACTGTCCACGTTTTCGGCTGTTCTTGATGTTCTTGGTCGCCCAGATTTTGGTTTCTCCAGAGTTGACCCAGTCTCTTCAAACTTCTCAACCCATTTTGCAATGAGACGAGTGCTAGGCGCATCATTTAAGTGACGAATATGTCGAATACTGCAGAATTTTCTACGCGCTACAGTCGCCGAATTACCGTTTTTGTAAAACTCACGTACGCACAACGCACGGTCCGCACCAGAGAAACGCTCCATAGCGACTAAATTCCCAAGAGCCAGACTACCGACTGACATACCCCCCGCGCCCCTCAGAATAGTTGCTTTCGCGTAATAAGATAAGCAAATGTGAACTTACTTTTGAGACACCTTGTATTATGGCACCCAAGAATCGATTGATATCTTTGATTATTATTATTTGCGTAGCTGACTATGAGCTGACGTAGAGTTGTATGGAAGTATGTATATTAATGGGATAACGAACGTTCATGCACATAAATTAACTTAGAGATAATAACTAAAAATATATGAACTAAGAATATAATTATAAACAGATTTAGCACAAAACTATAATACGGTGAAATCAGTGGAAAAGTTTTAAACTAAACAATCGGAAGAAGTATTTTATTTTATTATTAGACAGTTGGGGGGTCATATTAAATGTTTTAATTCTCATTAAAACCTGATGACATAAATCGCTAACACAATATTCTTTTTCAAGGCTTGCAAGGTAGAATGAGCTTGTTAATTACAACTCAGTATCAACTCAGTTTTATTTAAATAATTTTTGGTAATAATTCCTAATTAACTTTGTTCCAGACCCCTCTGTATGTTTAGACATACACTAGGGTAATACATTTTAACTCGTCTAGGCATCATCATCATCATGAACAACCCATTACCGGCTCACTACAGAGCACGGGTCTCCTCTCAATATGAGAGGGGTTTGGCCTTAGTCCACCACGCTGGCCATGAGCGGATTGGCAGACTTCACACGCCTTTGAGAACATTATGGAGAACTCTGAGGCGTGCAGGTTTCCTCACGATGTTTTCCTTCACCGTTGAAGCAAATGATATTTTAATTTTTTTTAAACGCACATAACTCCGAAAAGTTAGAGGCGCGTGCCCGTATTTGAACCTCTGATTAGGAGGCTGACGCCCTAACCACTAGGCTATTACCGCTTCACTCGTCTAGTGAGAGTCGTGAACTGTGGATCCAAGGGAACCTTACAAAATGTATGAGACAGCGCCTTTCATTACAGTAAAGCAAATCTATGTACTACATATACGGTCTTGTCTTACGCCGGAACAAGGATTACAGTGTTACATTCGAGCTATTTTGAAACGTTTTTACGAACAAAAACTGTATAGTTTTCGTTTGACGATATTTTTTTTATTCGACTAGCTGGTGCCCGCGACTTCGTCTGCACAGGATTAGTATCGAGTAGCTTATATTAGCGTAGGGTCGAAAAGAGTTCACATTATGCTATTAAAATTGTCACGCACATGATAGATTTTTTCCTACTTCCTTGACACTTGTCAACATATTTTGGATAATTTACACAATATCTTTATAAAATGAACCCTATGTGTTATTCTGATGTATAAGCTATATTATTGTAGAGTTTCATATAAATCCCTTCAGTAGTTTTAACGTGAAAGAGTAATAGACATCCATGCATCCATACATCCATCTTTTGAATTTATAATATTACTAGGATATGCACCGATTTAAACCGTTTTTAAAACTCGTTTACATAACCATTTCTAAATTTTGAATTGGCATTCTGAATTTTGGGATATACTGAATCTATATATATAAAAGCGAAAGGTCACTTACATACTTACATACTGGCTTACTGATTAAACACGAGATCTCAAAAACTATTGTACGTATAAAGCTATAATTTAGCAAGTAGGTAGTTGATAGTTAAGAGATGTCAGCTAAGAAAGGATATTTGGAAATTCCACCCCTAAGAGGGTAAAAGGGGTTATGGTAGTAGAATCTCTGTCATGGAGGTCACTATATTTTTTTACAAATGCCATCTATGTAAAAAAGCATGGTGGTCCTCGTGACTGATGTTCTCCTACCGTTCCTCTTAAATGGTTTACTATTATGTAATTTAACAAAAACCATAATCACAGCAACGCGTGGTCGGGTCTGCTAGTATAAATATATATATTGCATTGATTGTATGTGCAATAAAGAAATCTCAGGACCTAGGAGGAGGAAATATAAGAAATATTTCATGATTGTACTGTATTGCAAGTCTTTGCTGCAAGTTCGTTGGTTCAATGTAATACTTGCCGTCATCATAAGAGGGATTTAATCTGCCATTAATTAAAATTAATTGAAGCGGTGATAGCCTAGTGGTTAGAGCGTCAGCCTCCTAATCAGAGGTAGGCGGTTCGAATCCGGGCACGCACCTCTAACTTTTCAGAGTTATGTGCGTTTTTAAAAATAATTAAAATAACACTTGCTTCAACGGTGAAGGAAAACATGCACTGCACGCCTGAGAGTTCTCCATAATGTTCTCAAAGGCGTGTGAAGTCTGCCAATCTGCACATGGCCAGCGTGGTGGACTATGGCCAAACCCTTCTCATATTGAGAGGAGACCCGTGCTTTAGTGAAGTGAGCCGGTAATGGGTTGATCATGATGATGAATTAAAATTAGCGAAATCCTGTTAACAAGTTAACGTCAGAATAAATAAAAGTGTAAACCTCTATTCGCTAATTATTTCATAGAACTGACTAACTGACTCTGATGTATGTAACTATAGATATATCTAAGTGTCATTTAATTGATTTATAATGAATATGAACTATTTAATGGGAAACACGTGGTTGCTGCTGTGATTTATTAGACCGGTGGCTATCTCGAATGTTGCTAAAGTTATAAATACGGAAGTATGTGTGTATGTTTGTTCCTCCTTCACGCCGGAACTATTTATGACATTTGGCTGAGATGCCAAATGGAGATACATTATATTCTGGATCGATATGTTATACCTACTACTTTTTATCCTGAGAAAATTCTTAGCGGAGAAGAACTGAATTTCACGTCGATGAGGGAAAACTATAGTTTGCCATAGCGAACTTTCTCGAAATTAGATTGATAAGTTTGGAAAGACAGCGGATCGACCTCCGTGACGCAGTGCGTGCGCTGTCGCATTATAAAGTTGGAGGTTCTGGGTTCGATTCCCGGCTCGAGTCTGGTCTGGTGGGAGGCTTCGGCCGTGGCTAGTTACCACCCTTCCGACAAAGACGTGCCAAGCGATTTAGCGTTCCGGCACGATGTCGCGTAGAAACAAATTAGGAGCGTGGTTTTACCATACTCCTAACAGGTTAGCCCGCTACCATCCAGACAGCATCACCACTTACCACCAAGTAAGATTGCGGTCAAGGGCGAACTTGTAGTGTATAAAAAAAAATTGTACACGGAATCAGGATTGAGAAGTTGGATAATCTGCGATTACAAAAGTTGCTTGTTCCACAGAATACTTAACTTACGCGGAGTAAATTACGGGCTTCGTCTATCTATTTATTTATTATTGAGTTAGAGGGCCTTGCAGATAGACTTTCGGTGGAAGGTCCGCCTCGGCGGCGTCGCTGGTATGGTTGTGGACGAGTTCGCGAGCGTTTCCGTGACCCAGCCACCAAACGACGCGAAGAAGCATCGCTCGGGCCACTGGGGAGTCTCACATACCCCGGCGCAGTACTGCCTGCGTCGCTTCCGGAGGGAAGGTGCAAGCGCATTTCCCAGCATTAAAAAAACGCTAGTTATTCATTAATCATTTAGTTATTTTTATAATTGATTCGTTGAAAGTATGTGTTTGTGACGTCTTATTGACCTAACAGAGCGACCTCCTTCCCCCCCCCCCCCACAGGATGTGATTTCCCTGTAAGTTCGCAGCATCATACTTTAAAAGTCTGAAACTGGAATATCTACTTTTACAAAAATCTATATTTAATGGGGTTAAATGGCTATTTTATGTTGCAACAATTATTTATTTTCAGTTAACCAAAGATTATATTAGGGACATTAAAGGTAGGAGGCCTAGGACTCCACTCATGCTAATAAATAGACTTGAGCTTTTTATCAGTTCCTTGTGACCTCATTCTGGCCCAAAATATATCCTTAACCTAAAAGTAAAGACAAGTCCTTGGTCTGTTGATACAAGTTAGCCCTTGACGGCTATCTCACCTGATGGTGCAGTCCAAGATGGTAGCGGGCTAACCTGTGAGGGGTATGGTCAACCCAAACTCCTAATTGGTTTCTACGCGACATCGTGCCGGAACGCTTGGCGCTTGGCGACACGTCTTTGTCGGTAGGGTTGTAACTAACCACGGCCGAAGCCTCCCACCAGAACAGAGTCAGAGCCGGAATCGAACCTAGGACCACCAATTTTATAATGTGACAGCAAACGCACTGCGCCACGGAGGTCTTCAAAAATTGAATTTGAATTGAAATTGGAATGAATTTTGAAGATACAACTTCAAAATTGATTCATTGATACTTAAATTTACTTACACAGACAAAGCGTTCAGTTTTTCGGTATACTCATTGATTTGGCATTTCAATAATATAATTACTTCATCTCCTGACTCCTCGTGGTTTTTGTGTGATCAACAAATTTCTCTTAGAGTATACCTAAAATAATAGTAATATCTATCGATGACTTCATGATTATGACCTCTTATGAAGGTCAGCATAACTCAAACAGTTCAAACTATTCGAGTCCGTCTGTCTGTCTGTTAACGAGTCGTATTAAGTCCTGCCAAAATACATTCCTAAGTGGGAAGGTGGAGGACTAACGTATATTTGATAAATTTTAGCCTCCCGCATAAATTTCCGTTTATTACAAAATACCAATTATACGGCGTAGTAGGTAATATAGAAGACCGTATAATGATCCACTTTATTTAGTTTGTGGTCTATGAGAAAGCTTTTAATATGTCGGGCGCTGTATTTACTCTGGCGACGATAAGATGACTTTACAATTTCCATGTCACGTTTAAATGTTAACATACGCGTGAAAGTTACTTTGCTAAGTTGAGACTACGTGAATCAACCGTTAATTATATTTATTTTTTTCTTTTCATATATCCCTAAAGGGTCAGGTCCAACTAGAGTATGCAAATTCCATCGTTCTTATGATGACTTTTTTCTTATATTTTTTAGCACCTTACTTAATTTGGAGACCACTATATTATGCATTTTCAGCATTCGACACCTTGAACTTCTAAACTCTGTCAATTTGTTATATTTTTGTAATATACCACCTACCAAGTTTATATACCATTTTCTTTTTGCAATCCTGGTTGCCTGGAATAAATCACTTTGTAATCGAATTTGTATGGTGGTCAATAAAAGTGTTCATTCGTTCATTCAAATGTAAATGTAGTCTTATTAACATATATTTCTTGACAAGTGGTAACCTTCCTAATTGTATATGAGCGCTTACTGTGATCGACTAGCATTCTAATAAGGATATTAAATTCTACGCACTAACCCCGACATTTCCAATAATATACGCTATAATATATTTATTACTAATAAAACTAAATAAAGTAAATAAACAGGTTTTACAACATAATTATTATTAGTAAAGGCCCTAAAATACGACATTAATAATAATCAACACAAAATAATTTTTCCTATTATACTTACCAACGATTAAATTCCATACGTTACGCGACCCGACCGAAAACCCTGATTCAGACCTCTGCTCTGCTTTTTCTATCCCGAATACTTTTTTACTAACACTTACAATTCTTCTATAAAAAATTATACCCACTATACCCGAGCTTAAGGTAGGATTTGCTTTGACCTCTCATTATACTGTCGCATACTTTACACCTCATGTTTCATATAACAAAAAGTCTAAACCTCTCTGACCTTTCCAAAGTCGAGTAGAAAGAGGCTTATGAGATTCTGTAATGAGAAACCCAAGACAATATAAAAGGATAAACTGCTGGTGCAACAACGTGTAACATTAAGTTAGTTTACCCGCAACTCTTGCTTAGGCTGCTGCGTTCATTTGTCTCGCTCTTTTAAATATTTTCAAATGCTGGTGTTCCTTTTCACCGTTATTGTGTTGATACTGACTTATATCGTCAGTACAGTTATCAAGCCTAAAAACTATCCGCCGGGTAAGTGGAATTTCATATTGTTAGGGTAAAACGGTAAACGTTTGATGATAAGAGGTGATCTTGCTTCGCATAAAAGAATCTGCCACTGTTTGAAGTCGAAGTGGCATATTTTATTTAGTATATATTAATTATAATGCGGTTAATTGGGTCCTCTGGTGATAGACGGCTCAAGTTTTTGCACAGCGATTCATTTCAGCTGTTCAGGGTGGCAGTCCGTATATAGTGTAGTTGGCCACTGTTCCACTGGCCAACTGGTGTACCTACTAATTAGACTTCAGTTTATTTAGGATATATGTCAAGCCCTTTAATAGTTTGTTGCATTAGTCGCATTTCAACTAATCATTGCTGTTTTTTATTAATACCTACATTATATTCTAGTCAACTTAAAAACAGAGGTTATGAGATATCTTATACACGACATCGTTTTAAATTTTTCTTAGTTTTATTAAAATGGTTTAACCATGTATAATTTAACTACTAGATATTTTGGGTAAGACCTCGGTTCCCATTCAGGGGGACATGTTCGATCGTTGGTACGAATGTTTTAACATTTGGGTGTGTGAATATTATAAGCAATTAAATGTCAACGGCGAAGAAAACATCGCACTACATGCCTGAGCGTTTTCCATAACGTCCTAAAAGGGGGAAAGTGCCAATTTTCTAGCAGTGAAAAGTCTTTTCATTCTGAGGAGACCCGTGTCGGTAGTGTGCCGGTAATGGGTTGACAAATAATGATGAAGGACGGCAAGTGAAATATTATTATGACATGGTAATTATATGATAAAGCCGAAAGGTCATGAGAGCTCTGAAATGATAGGTGGTGGGCTCGTTTAACTCGTCTTGGCAAGGACTCTGGTTTTAGGCTCTTATGACTAAGAACGTGACCAGATCGCAATTTTTAAACGGTGCAACCTAAAATGCGACGTAGCCCCTCCGAGCGCTTTCCAAATAAAAGTATCTACAGGTAGTTTCTACAATATGCATTTTTTCAAGTGCAGTTATGGTTCCGAAGTAAGCAAGTCACAGTTGCACAAGAAAAGCCATAGAAATTATATCCTTGCGTAGTGCGTACTTTTTAATGAGTCATATAACAAATGAACCAAGCTCGAAATAGTCGACTCACACTCGATGTAAGTACTACGGTACCCAAAGTGATAACTGATAACTAAGTGGCGGGGGATAAATTCGCTGAAGCCCTTCAACCCAACTGAGCAGCGTAGAGGGTCTAAGAAATAAAATACCTTTCTATTAGAATGACTTGCTTTTGCTTGCTGCTCTGACGTGAAAGTCGTCGTTCTCACTTTTCGAACTCCAAAAAAGCAAGATTATTCTATAAAAATTTCAACCTCCTATTTCACCCCTTAGTGGATGAATTTTCAAAATCCACTATTCGCAGTAGCCTACATGATATTGATAGATCAGTCCGTATGTACCGTTGCTCCTACCGTTTTATAGCCGTTTAAGAACTGATGATCAGTGATAGTTTCTTTTTTTTTGTGTTTGGGATGCATCTTCTTCTTATACTTTAGGGCGTGGTTGGAACACTGTTGCTTAAGCTTCAAGTTGGAGAGTGTAGTTATCACCATCATTTCACGTATATCATAAAAATAATGGAAAATGTGATATGAACGATTCAGGGATGCCTGTATATGGGTTACATGAATAAAGACATTTTGATTTGTTTTTATTGGACACTATCAACTTATAACAAAAAAAATCAACATCAGTTTGGAAAAAATAAGGTGCAAAGAGGCACTTAAAGAAAATCTCGAAGGCAATTGCTGCATTGGTCCTGGGGCATAACACATCGACGCCTAATCCTATGAAGTACTGTAAAAAATAATGAATGAGAACGAGAATGTGATGACGTTTATTTTTATAACCATTTTATTAATTATATATTGAGTATAAATTGAGTTACTAATCACTTCACATGATACATTAAATTCCTCTTAACAATAGGCGATAGGTATCTGTTAGCTTATCTGAGTAAGAAGTTCACATTTTCTTGCTTTTGTTGTTTTCTTACAAGCCACGTGTTCCGGTACGATGTCGCGTAGAAACCAATTAGGAGTATGGATTTACCATACCCCTAACAGATTAGCTCGCTACCATCTTAGATTGTTTGCCGTCATGGGCTAAATTGTAGTGTATAAAAAAAGTAGGTAATCCTTCGTCCCGCGGACTTTGATATACATAACCAACTGGACTTATGTATACATTGTTGTTTATAAAAGGTGCCTTAGGATTCGGTTTTGGTTTCGTCATTTTTGAAATTGCTGTGGAATAAGCAACGTTTGTAAATGAAAGTAATCTCAATTCTAATGCCCGTTCAGTTTATGAACATATAACTAGAAGGTATAAACCATAGTATAATATCTATTCATAAGTTAAGAAACAATAGTTCGGTAGTTCCGGCGCGGTTAACAAACATACACATACACAACATTATATTTAGACACAAACTACGCATTTATAATATTAGTGTGACAATGCTAAATCATCGAATCCTAATAGTATTTTCTGCTTAGTTTTAAGTACATGATAATTATTGAAGAACTGATCATAATTAACTCACACACTCACAGACGGATTTGGGCGTGGTTCACTACGTAGTATAGTATAATTGGAGTCCTCACACGCTTTAGCGAAAATTTTTGACGTCACGATCTTTTGCACGATTTTTATTTCTAATGATATTTAATTTCTTCATAAATCGCTCCGAATTTGCCATGTCATATAATTTTTATTTTCATGTATTTATTTCTGTGAAATCACAAATATAAATCCCCTTATTCTTTTGTCAAATAAAAATTCCGAAACTGGAATAGTTTTGGAATGAGGAGTTTACTTTCGTAACTAGGATTTTTTAAGTACTATCGCAAATGCATAATACATATATTGAACAAAATATTTCGGACTTTTGAATTGTGAACAGAGTTTTTGTGTGTGGGGATTTTTTTTAATAGTGTAAAATAAAAAGGGCGCGTCGCAAACTGCTATGCAACAAAGAATTAAATGAATTTGAATTCTAAGTTAAGTAGTAATAAGAGTGAACTTAGCTTGTAAATCACGAACGGACACGCCGGTTGTCGCTTGTGGACAACCGGCGTCCTTAGTGAAATAATACCTTTGATGTATAATGAAATAACGCTTACTGTTCCGATCGTGCTGTCTGTATACCTATAGAAATTTACCGCGGCCGGCGCACCCTAGCTACAAGCTAACTAGGGGGCGCAAGTCGGGCACCCTGCACCCTTTGAACCCCGGGGGCAACAATACTCTGACCGTCTCATACAATTTATAGCATTGTATAATTTGATTCAATACCATGACCTCATTCCTGATCTCGAATATAGAGTTATCCGAGCTTACCACTCTTTAGTCCATCTTGGTTCTTGTCTTAATAATCATAACAAAAAGTTCTTCTGAGAATTACCATCTGCAGTGTCTATCTATAAAGCTAAAGATAATAAAACGACGATGGTAGAAATTAAATAATCGCTAAAAGTGAACAGTTTTTTGATATTTCCAAACTATCGATTATTCCACTTTTCCAGATTAATATTGAATTTAAAAATAATCAATTTAAAGTAAATTCCTTTTTACGTTTTCCAGGTCCAAAATGGTATCCATTTTTTGGTTGCTTTGGCCTCGTAATGAGTCGGATAGGCAAGTACGGTTCTCAGTGGAAGGCACTCTCGGAGATGGGGAAAGAATTCTCGACTAATGTTCTCGGATTGAAGCTGGGCGGTCAATTGGTTGTGGTTGCTTACGGAGAGAAGAACATACGTCAAGCAACAACAGCGAAGGAGTACGACGCTCGACCGCACAGTTTCGTTTTGAGGCCAAAAATTTCTGGACAACGAGTAGGTGAGATCACAAAATGATACATCGTGGCAAATTGTCTTTAACCCGGCTTAAAAAATAAAAGAAGATTCATATTAAGATTATTTTAATGATATGTTGTAGAGGGCAAGTTAGATCTTCATTAAACGCTCAACGCATCTTAGTTATTTTATAGGATTAATAAAAAAAATTGCAGACTTTTAAATGCTACGTTAATTAGTAACAAGTGAAGCGGTGATAGCCCAGTGGTTAGGGCGTCAGCCTCCTAATCAGAGGTCGGCGGTTCGAATCCAGGCACGCACCTCTAACTTTATGGAGTTATGTGCGTTTTTAAAACAATTAAAATATCACTTGCTTCAACGGTGAAGCAGCACATCGTGACGAAACCTGCACGAATGAGAGTTCTCCATAATGTTCTCAAAGGCGTGTGAAGTCTGCCAATCCGCACATGGCCAGCGTGGTGGACTATGGCCAAACCCTTCTCATATTGAGAGGAGACCCGGAGAGCCGGTAATGGGTTGATCATGATGAATAAACGCGTCTATAACTGCTATTGACCTTCTCTTGAATAATTCTGTCTTTTGAAGATCCTGTAACAAAATCCGTTGCGAGGTTTAAAAGATATAATATCGCACTCGGCACATTGATGGTGCGTAGTCATCATGATCAACCCATTGCCGACTCACTACAGAGCACGGGTCTCCTCTCAATATGAGATGGGTTTGGCCATAGTCCACCACGCTGGCCATGTGCGGATTGGCAGACTTCACACACCTTTGAGACAATTTATGGAGAACTCTCAGGCGTGCAGGTTTCCTCACGATGTTTTCCTTCACCGTTGAAGCAAGTGATATTTTAATTGCTTAAAAACGCACATAACTCCGAAAATTTAGAGGTGCGTGCCCGGATTTGAACCGCCGACCTCTGATTTGGAGGCTGATGCCCTAACCACTAGGCTATCACGTGCGTAGTAGTGGGAACAAATTGGAGATATTTTCCCGCTTTTGTGGTCTTTCATCGAAATTTTATCCATTATTTAGAGAGTTTTTTAAAATTCTACTTTATTCTATTTCAACTCCTTTTACCTTTTCCACATTCCAGAGGCTGCCTTTCGAGGTCTACCCATATTTGTTACTTAGGTGTCAGTGTCAAGTTAAACTACCTTGTTTGCATTGTGTGCAGTTTACTTTTATAGTTAGTTATTAGAAAGAAATCATTCGAGTGTCCAAGAAGGAATATATCTCTTGGCTTTAAAATGTTGTAGGAAACATAAATAGCTAACTAACAGATCAGTTTTTTTCCCCAAGTCTTTTATCTGTGTACCCTATTATCTTCTTTAATATAGAATATCCGCTTATTTAAATTCATATATATGAGGACTAATAAAAATGCCCTGAAGGTAAATTCTTTCCAGAATCTCAGCGAATAAGTCCTTTGGTTAGAAAACACTAATGTTTGTGACCCAGACAGTGGTCTAGGTCACATACTTGGTCGATTCAAAGATTCAAAGTCAAAATAGACTACAATTTTGCAATGGATTATTGGAACCTTTAAGAGCAAGACATTATAATTTCTGATGAGCATTAAGCAGATTTTTATAATCGTTTTTTTTTACTTTATAGGTATAACGTTCACGGATGGTAATCTATGGCGAGAGCATCGATCGTTTGCGATAAAACATCTACGGATGGGTGGTTTCGGAAAACAATCAATGGAGCGAGACATTCACGAACAATTGAGTAATTTACTCAGCATTTTGGACAAGAGCCATGGCAATGCCATTAGTATAAGAACTCCTTTAGCAATGGCACTGATGAACATCGCTTGGAAGTATGTAGCAGGTATATAATAGTCATATCGTTGAGCCAATCTAAAAATTATGACATAGAAGTTTCTACTGAGATTAATCAAATGACATCATTAAAAAATCTCATGACTTTCTGTTGAAGTCATTAAGTAAAAACTTAATGTTTAAATTTAAACCTACTCATTATTTAAGTCGTTATCCATTAAGAAATGCGTCAAGGTCAACCACCGACACTCCAGTGGATTTATGGGGAAATAAAAAATTACACACTTACTATTTTAAAAACTGTATGCGTATATTCATTCCCTTTTTATCACGTGTAGAAAGCCTTCATATGAGGAATGTATTTAGCGACCTGGCATGATTAATGAGTATACTATCTTAAAGAATAAAATATGTTTCACATAAGTAATTTTGCCGTGACTTCCTATCCTCTCTTTCCGATAGGATTACCCCCGCACGCACACCCTTTAACGTTTCGTAGTTTTAGGCGTTTTTTAATTTAATTCAAGCGAATTTAATTGAATATCGCATGCTTTGATGGTAAAGAAAAAATCTTGAGGAAACCTGCATGCCAGAGAGTTCTCCATAACGTCTCTAATACTGATAGGGAGCCCTTAGTAATTCGGTGCAGCGCCCTATAGTTGATAGATTTTAACTTCTATGCACTATGCTAAGGTTTTAATATAGAATTAATTCAAGTCACAATGCCTTTTTCATGGAGGACAGTAATTTCCAAAGGTTTATACTTATAAAAAAAATTTAAATATCACTTGCTTCAACGGTGAAGGAAAACATCGTGAGGAAACCTGCACGCCTGAGAGTTCTCCATAATGTTCTCAAAGGCGTGTGAAGTCTGCCAATCTGCACATGGCCAGCGTGGTGGACTATGGCCAAACCCTTCTCATATTGAGAAGCACCCGTGCTCTGTAGTGAGCCGGTAATGGGTTGATCATGATGATGATGATGATGATGATACCTTTTTAATTTCATACAGGTGAACACATAAAGGAAAATAGATTAAGACAGCTGTTGTACTATACCAGTGCCAGGTCAAAAGAATTCACCTTGGCTGGTGGATATTTAGATCAATGGCCGTGGCTAAGATTTATATTTCCAAACTGGACTGGCTATAACATTATGAAGAAAACGAATGAGATGGTGCTAGACATTATCCAGGTACTATGGAAGTTACAATAATTAAATGGAGCTGGTGAAACCTCATGCTGGGTACAAGTTTTATATCATGTTATCTGAATATTATATTTCTTTACGTATTTACGTATACATATATTTATGTTATTGTATATTTGAATGCACGTTAATATGCCAATTCTTGATTATCGTTTATAATTTAATTCTGACGACCTCCGTGGCGCAGCGTGCGCGCTGTCAGATTAAAAAGTTGGAGGTCCTGGGTTCGATTCCCGGCTCAAGTCTGGTCTGGTGGGAGGCTTCAGCCGTGACTAGTTAACACCCTACCGACAAAGACGTTAGCGTTCCGGCACGATGTCGCGTAGAAATCGATAGGAGTATGGGTTTACCATACCCCTTCTAGGTTAGCCCGTTACCATCTTAGACTGCATCATCACTTACCATCAGGTGAGATTGCCGTCAAGGGCTAACTTGTAGTGGATAAAAAAAAAAAAAAATTGCGGAGTTCCCAGCGATTAGTGGATGGAGCGGAACGTTAACGTTAGCCTTATCTACGTCTTGCTAATATTCAATCGTATTCCTATCTGTTGAGAAACACTGCTCAGTTGAGCACTGTATGAGGGTCTTCCGTAATCTTTGCACCAAAATTACACCACTCTTAACTCTATACCAGTGCGCTCATGCCTTGCATTGAAATCCCCCATCGGGGCGTATCGTGTTGGGATATCTGTATAACCATCAAAAATTGTTTATTCTGAGTATAAGGTAAGCTACCCTACTAGACACTCTCCGTCATTGCATGGCTAGACAGTTTGCACCGATGACGCTGCTGCCAAAAATTTGTATGTGGCAAAAAAGACCAGACTACAAAAATAGTATGGCTAATTTGAAATTGTTATACTGATACTTTGCCGTTGCCAGCGATTCGCCAGTTAGACGACAGGGTCCAAGACACGGTCAGGTTAGGTTGGCAATTTGGAAGGCTAACTGTAGCTTCTACCTTACACCCCAGTTTTAGTCCGATTCAATAACATACAAATAAATTCTATTATTTTATACTATTTTTAGTTTTACGTAAAACAATTGTAACAAACAATTGTAACAATTTATATCTGTAAAATAAGCTTCTGTTTTCTTTCAGGATAGCATCAACAGACACAAAAACAATACCGTAGCAGGGAACGACTATATGCATTCATTTCTGAAAGAAATATCCGACGGTAAAGATACCTATTCAGGTGAGCCTATCATCATCATCAGCCAACGTTAATCCACTGCTGGACATACTGCCTTTCGCATCCAGTCGATGCCTGCCACTTTTCGGAGGTCATCGCTCCACCTTGCTGGAGGACGGCCCACACACCGTATGCCGAAACGTGCTCTCCACTCGAGTACCTTCTAACTCCAACGTCCGTCGGTTCTCCCACAAACGTGACCAGACCACCGCCACAGCGTGCAAGCTCTTCGAGCTATGTCGGTTACCTTTGACTTTTACCGAATCACCTCGTTACGGACTTTATCTCTCAAAGAGATTCCAAGCATAGCTCTTTCCATAGCACGCTGAGCGACTTGAAGTTTGCGGACTAGCCTCGCAGTCAATGTCCACGTTTCGGCACCATAAGTCATGGTAGGTGAGCCTATCGAAGTCTGATGTCCGCAGACAAATCTAATTATTGTTACTGTTTATGTTTTCATTACATTCAGGATAGGGGAAATTAAACTTTATGTCTAATAAATATTATACTAGCTGTTGCCCGCAACTTCGTCTGCGTAGAATTGCTGATTTCCCGTGATTGCTCTGCTTCAAAAAATAAGGTACAGGCAAATGTCACATAGGACTTTCATACAAACTTCAAACCCCTATTTTACCCCCTTCGGGGTAGATTTGGGTGATAAATTTTTTTAACCTTTTACTTAAGCCCTAAAAGAAACCTATTTTCAAAATTTCACGCTTGTACACTTCATAATAAAAAAATAAGCAAAAACTATCATCCCCTATTTTACCACCCTTAACAAGTAATATTTAAAAAAATATTGATGCACATGGTTTTTATTTATTATTATTAATCTTAATCCAAATTTTTGTGTCTCTAACTCTAAAAACAAAGTAATTTCATACAAACTTCCAACTCCTATCTTACCCCCTTAGGGGTGGAATTTCCAAATATCCTTTCTTAGCTGCCATCTCTTAACTACCAACTACCTACTTGCTAAATTATAGCTTTATACGTGCAATAGTTTTTGAGATCTCGTGTTTAATCAGTATGTATGTAAGTCAGTATGTAAGTGACCTTTCGCTTTTATATATATAGATTAGCATGAACCCAGAACAAATGGTGTACTATACCTGACAGTCGAGGAATACCAGTCATCGTGGTGTTCGAACTTTAACCTAGCGTTGACATGTTTTCAGAAAAGCAACTATTGGGCGTTTGTCTGGACTTTCTGATCGCGGCATCTAACACTGGGAGTAGTGCTTTGGATTTCGCCTTCATTCATCTCCTGCGTCATCCAGACGTACAGGAAAAACTGTATGACGAGATCAGACAAACTTTGGGCGATAGCACACCTTCCTGGGCTGACAATGAAAGGTATTTTTTTGGAGCTGTAATTCTCTGTAGCATCAATAGCAATACACTTTTAACTGCAGTGTGTCACTTTAAAATCGTCAATTTATTTACGATGAAGTATCAAAATTTACACCATAAAAGTCCACTTCGTGGCCCATCTTGATGAGGTGTTCCATTATGACCATTAATTGAAGTAAAGAGCAGATGAGAGGTTATTTGTAAAGAAATCCATGCGGTCGAAGTTGAGAACATTAACGAGCTTTATTTTTTTTATACACCAATAGTTAGCCCTTGACGGCATGTCATCTGATGGTAAGTGATGATGCGGTCTAAAATGGTAGCGGGATAACCTGTTTAAGGCGTATGGTAAACCCATACTCCCAATTGGTTTCTACACGACATCATGCCGGAACGCTAAATCGCTTGGCGACACGTCTTTGTCGGTAGGGTGGTAACTAGCCACGGCTGAAGCCTCCCACCACACCAGACTCGAGCTGGGAATCAAACCTATGACCTCCAAATTTATAATGCGACAGCGTGCGCGCTGCGCCACGGGGTCGTCAAATAAAACAACATTATTAATAAATGTAACGTTGTTTTAGACTCATCTATACGAGTGCATTCCTTTCCGAAGTTCATAGATGCTGTACTATAGCGCCTTTTCTTGGTGGAAGAAGAGCAGTGGCCGACTTTGAAATGGACGGATACACAATACCTAAAGGAACAACTGTACTCGTATCTATCGGAGATTTGCATGGCGATCCAAATTGTTGGGACGAGCCGGACAAATTCAAACCAGAAAGGTTTATTGACGGTAACGGAGCACTCAGGACCCCAGCGAATTTTTATCCATTCGGTTTAGGTATGTGTAAATTATTTAATAATTTATATGTGAGATCAAGATGCTCTATCATGTTGAAGCCCGACTGATGGTTGGGCCCTAAGCTATTAGAATTACAAGGGTCAGGATGATGTTCAGGCACTGAGGCACTAGAACCCAAGATAGGTGACTTAGGGCGGCTATCCATTGGAGTGAAACGATTTATTTCAAAACAATGAGATGCTTTATTGCTACAAACTGTTAAGTCCAGGTTTGGTCTATAGCAGTGTAGCTTAGGTTTTACTGGTAGTGTCTCTTTCGAGTGCTACTGTAAAAACCCGCGAGCTCCGAGTGCGCACAGCCTTTTATACGTGCATTATCAGAGTGGGGGTGACCTGCTACACTGCTTAAGACTCACAGATAACGTAGAACGTCAAAATGTTTGACGTTTAATATTTAATGACAATGACATTGACAATGACAATTATTAATCTGTGTTATTACTTTCAAAACATAGGAAACGTTTTTGCTTTTAGCTAATAGAAACAATTGGATGTTTTTAAATTGTTATTGCAGTAAGGAAACAAAATGAAAATAACACATAAATTGAATCTTGACATCCTCACGGCGACATATATTGTTTATTAATCAAAAACAAGTTAGCTAAAAACAAATATTTCCTAAAATATTTTGACGTCGTTGCCGAGTGAATCATGACGGCGTAACAAAGGCCTTCCTTTCTACTATATCACTGCGATATATACAAGGTGTTTATTTTCGACAACTTGGCTTCATTTCCTGGTATTAATTGTTTTTTGTTAATTTGTAATAAATTTTTTTTAGGTCGGTTCTTGATTTTATAAAATATGTTATTTTATTCTGTTACGAATTTATAGGTAGACCTTAATATACTTCGTTCCTATTATAAAAATTAGTTAGTCATCGAATTATGTTGCTTTATTTTACATTGATAGATCTTATTTTATGTATGTATTTAAAAGTTTTTTTTTTTAAATAGAAGTTGGCCCTTGACGGCAATCTCATTTGATGGTAAGTGATGATGCAGTCTAAGATGGTAGCCGGCTAACCTGTTAGGGGTATAGTAAACCCACATTAATAATTGGTTTGTGCGCGACATCGTGCCGGAACGCTAGATCGCTTGGCGACACGTCTTTGTCAGTATGGTGGTAACTAGCCACGGCCGAAGCCTCCCACCAGACCAGACTCGAGCCGGGAATCGAACCCAGGACCTCCAACTTTATAATGCGCAGGCATTGCGCGACGGAGTTTGTCAAATTAAAAGTTATAGTAGATATAAAGTACATATATCATACTGAAGTTATGGACCAGTGCCATCTTTCTTCGTATCGTCGTATTTAAAATGTGGGCAAGATTGATTATTAAATATATATTTTCATATTTCTTCGTATTCCGCCAACATGTTGATACATCCACACTTTATTTTCTATAAATCCATCGGATAAGCCCGTTACACCGTCCGACCCCCCCGTTATCCCAAACGTTGCCTAAGCCGAGGTTCGGCCTCAAAGGAGGCACCCTTTGGCAGTCGTTCTCTTAGTTTCTAAGAGCCCTAGGGCTAAATATTTAAAAAAAGAAAATCCATGCAAATCCCAATCCTGAAGTCCACGCAGTCAAAGACGCGGACAGAAGCTAGTATTTATATAGATTTAAATAGCTGGTACATAAGCAGACGGGTGTACCAACCTGATGTTGTGATTACGGTCACCCTTGAACATCTGCACTGAATCTATTCGACTAATCGGTTTCTACTCGGCATCATCCGGAACAAGGTGGTAACTAGCCACTGACGTAACCTCCCACCACACCAGACTACCACTTTATAATACGACAGCGCACGGAGGTCGTCGTATTCGAAGGTAACTTGGTCCGGTAGTTCATTCAATGCCAATGGCAAGATCCTAGCCTTACCTGTAATCTTCAGCCGCAGCTGACCGGCGTTTGGTTAAAACGGCGGCGCAAAAATCGGTTGATCGTGTACACATAAGGCATTATCTCGTGACTTTGCACCGCATTCCGCATCACTTAGTGCGAGATCTATAAAGCCTACTTACCTCACCTTAGCGCTGTCCTTAAACCCGTCTCTTTTTAATACTAACCTTTGCTGAGCAAAATCAAAGTACGCTCTAGTGATTCCAGCTTAATAGCAAATACAAACTAAACTTATTTTTGGTTACCTTGAAGCGTTACAGTTAGCGTACCTTTTTATTTATTTATTTATCCAAAGCGTCACCAACAGATTTATATGTAAAACAAATAAACATTTTAAAAACCTTAAGTGCTAGGATATACATATAAATAAATTTAGAGGTAACTACAGCATGCCTAATAACTTAAGTCGACGCTAATATGTCGCTAATAATATAATATGGAAATTAACAAACAGCAAATAACAAAAAACACAAAAAGGAACTTATTACAAAAGAACAGAAAAGTGTAAAAACCTTGTGTTTATAATAAAGAATAAGGAATATATATATATAGGTATATACGCACTATGCAAAATATAACTAGACAAAATTTAACCTTACGTTAAAGATATCGTAAAGATTATGTTAGTTTTTTATTATACTAAAAATAATCATTGGCCCCCAACTAGGTGGACAGACGACATCAGAAGAGTCGCAGGAAGCCGCTGGAAGTAAGCGGCCCAAGACCGTGAGCATTGGAACTCCCTACAAAAGACCTATGTCCAGCAGTGGACGTCAATCGGTTGTTAATGATGATGATGATGAAGCATTGTTTTTGGCAATAAAGCTAACTTTGTCTCTGATTTTGCGTTTATCATAGTGAAATTAAGCAAGTTATAATTTGTCTCTATGCAATTCCAAGACAGGCTCGATATGACTCTTTATTAAATTGACAAGATGATTACGTAATATATTTAAATAATTTTAACGATAAAAAATACCTGTTGTATTTCTTATCCTCTCTTTTTTGTGTCGGAATCAAACATAAAATATTAAATGGGTGAAGTTTTCAGCTGTTAGAGAATATATTTTTTTTGGTGCGTATTTTAAAAGGCGCGTAACCTAATCCTGACGTGTACAAGCACTATTCTATTTCTAAAGCGGAAATATATACACACATATATATATAGTTTTATAATCAGGCATAATAATTTAAAAGTAATAAAAGTGACTATGTAAGGTTGCTTACATTAAGTGTTAATTTTAATAATCTTAGTGAAGATATTAGAATTCGGCTATTTAAATGATATTCTATCGCGTTTCTATAATATACATAAGTATAACTAACTATTCTATAATATACATAAGTACAATAACTGCGCCGACTGGGGTATGTGTAGCTCCCCGGCGGCCAGACTGGCGACCAGAATACCCACTAAAACCCAGCGATGCTCCATCGCGTCGCCTGGTGGCTGGGTCACGGGAATGCCCACACACTCGACCGCAACCCAACCAGCGGCGGCCGCCAAGGCAGATCCTCCACGGAGCGCCTATTATCCCTCGATCATGGTGTATCTGATGGTGTTAGGAGGCCTCGCCATCACGACCTGAGGATTAGGCTCGACGTGTGAGGATGCCTTTCATCCATCACCCAGAGCTCCATACCCCATGACCCTTAAACCAACCAATTAAAGTACCAATTAATTAAGTTACCAATTAAAGTACACATACATTCAATTAGTGTAAAAAACTGGCTTTTACGTGAAACATCAAAATGATGATGATGATGATGATTTATTTATTGCTACGTCCCATTTCAGGTCGCAGACGCTGCCCCGGTGAACCTTTGGCCAAAGCCTTCGTATTCATAATTCTAGTGGGTATCCTCCAGAAATACAAGATCACTTGCGATGGGGATCCGCCATCTTCAGAACCAGTTATTGGCCTTCTTGCGGAGCCGATGCAATTTACCGCGCAGTTTGTGAAAAGACCATGAATCAAAAGTCTTAAAAAAGTATTAGTTTAGTTTTAGTCTAGTATTAGTTTAGTAGTAGTGTAGTATAACTGAATTGGCATCAGTGAGACATGTGACAGTAGTTAGTAAAAAAATAAATGTGACGAAAAGATTCGAAGAAAAAAAAAACATTGTTTCTTTATATATATATACACCACAAGTTAGCCCTTGACGGCATCTCACCTGATGGTAAGTGATGATGCGGTCTAAGATGGTAGCGGACTAACCTGTTATGTTACCCATACTCCTAATTGGTTTTTACACGACATCGTGCCGGAACGCTAAATCGCTTGGCGACACGTCTTTGTCGGTAGGGTGGTAACTAGCCACGGCCGAAGCCTCCCACCAGACCAGACTCGAGCCGGGAATCGAACCCAGGACCTCCAACTTAAAAATGCAACAGCGCACGCGCTGCGCCACGAGGTCTTCTATACGTGGGTATCTAATTCTAAAAACAGCATTCAAATCAGTCACCATTCATACATTCACCTACTTATTATGATTTGATATGGTAATATATCGATAGTTTTAAGCTGCGAGTATTAACCTAGCTGGGATGGCAAAGCAGACAGAGTTGAAGATTCGATTTGCCATTAATATCACGTATTTATTATTGAAAGCTGTGATAGCCTAGTGGTTAGTTATCACTAGCATTTTAAGCAATTAAAATATCACTAGCTTCAACGGTGAAGGAAAACATCGTGAGGAAACCTGCAAGCCTGAGAGTTCATAATATTCTCAAAGGCGTGTGAAGTCTGCCAATCCGAATATGGCCAGCGTGGTGGACTATGGCCAAACCCTTCCATATTGGGAGGAGACCCGTGCTCTTTAGTGAGCCAGCAATGGGTTGATCATGATAATGATGATGATCACGTATTTAAAATAAATATTATTCCCACAACCAACACTTAAAACAAAGTATTTCATAAATGATCGCATACAATTTTAGTTCTTTTTCTAAGTAGCTCTTACAGCTTTGATCTAGCAATAGTTCAAATATCCATTACAGGTTATGAGGTTTAAACTTTCCTCTAACTTCCTAAGTTTGTTAAGGAGTTTTCAAAATTCGAAGCTTGACCGTGCTTCAAATGGCAATATTTCTGAAGTCACTTTTATTTACAGCAAACTCACGTAAGTCAAAGTCGAAACTATTCTCATTCAAACATAGAAGGCAGGTTTGGAATCTTCTCAAATTGTTTTGCCAATATTGATCTCAAGTTTATTATTATGGACTAAAACTACCCCAGTAAAGAGGCTAGGCTAGTGTAGGCTAAAATAGGACGCGTCTTCGTGAGGGTTTTCAAGTGCACCCCGAAGAAAAAGTCAAAGCAAAAGTCCACGCACTCTTAGCCGGCTATTCGTTGATAATTATGGAACAAACGAAGGGTCATCATAAAGCCAGCCAAAGGGTAACCAAAAAGTAAAGGGTAGCCAAAAAGTTGCGTTGCCAAATGTAAATATTTAGCAATATCGACTACTTTACTTTTCGCGCTTGTGAAGTCAACATCTCGTGAGGATGATCCGGTGTCGGGTCGAAACGTGCGTAGAGCTTCTAGTGGAAGATTTTGTGTGGTGTTATATTATACAAATCTCCCGGTTGTCGGCGGAATATAGCAAATTATACTTGCTGTTTATTGTTTATCATGGACTTTCGCAAAGTAACGCCTGCTTCCATTCATTAATAATAAGAATTAAATTCGTAGTAGCTAGAAGCATTTAAAAAAAATGGCAACCACAGATTTAAGCTCAAGCTATTTAAATCAGATTTAACCCCTGCTCTGTTATCTATTTGTCTGGGTATGGGAGGTGGAATATTGATGGAGAACTCGGGCAAAGTTCAAAAGTCTTTGAGATGTATGGAAACAAAATCTGGGGCACGTGTTGATGTGCAAGACATACGGCCTCTAATATTCATAATGATGGGATGTTTTTGTTAGACCTTGGTCGCAAAAACATTCGAGGACGAAGCGAAATCGCGAGTGCACCTGATTTTTAGCTCGCGAAGAAAAGACGGGGAGGAAGATGACTGGCAACCTGTGCTAGTTGACGAGGTACCTTAAAGAGAAGATAATCTTTATAATCATCACACCAATAGATTGACGTGCACTGCTGATCATAGATTTGTTGTAGAAAGTTAAAAATAAGCTTTAGGTCGTAAGAGTCGCTTAGGGGCCAGTTCAAATTGAAGTTATCATTTTTAAAATTGGCTGTTGACGTTTTTGAAGCGTGAATATTTTTTAAACTTTGTAGTGAAAGGATGATGACCACTGAATTATTGACATAAAAAGAAAGCTAAGAGGGTTCCCAACGCACCCTGGCCTAAGAAGAACCCACAAGAAACTTAGACGGGTTTAGTTTTTTTACCACCATCCACATTTTCAGTTAAACCTATTTATGAGCATCTAGTCTAGTACTGCAAGAACTCATTTTCGTAATCCTTTATTCTTTAATAGGACTTTTCATAATGAACTTTGAACTTTTTGTGAGATTGCTCGAAGAACTCCGAAAGAAGATGGAAGGAAGAAGTGGTGAAAGCGTCTGAAATTCACTGTAAGTACTGACGAAAAGATGATCGAGCATGAAGAGTGCATATAGATGGAGACAAAGAAGCAATGAGATAAGTTTCACAATTTCTTCAGTTTGACGAAACTGAATACCTGTTGATGAACGATGGTGAATCAAACATGGCTGTTCATAAACATTAGGTATCTCCGATCGACCTTTTCTCCAACGTCATTACGAACGTCATAAAAAAGAAACGCATTAGCATGTGATAATTTTATGATCGTCAATCACAAGTACATAAACACCTGTTTTAATTAACCAGTAAAGTATATACTAGTGGTGATTCGTGACATCATTCCGTGGATTTCTTGTGAAATTTAGAAACATTAGCTTCTTGCCACTACAGGACAACGGCTACTAACAAACATCAGATATCCTCAAGTTCAATTCAATAAAAAACTTTTGCTTCATTACAATTTTTATGAGTATTGTTTTTGGCACTTTGACACGTACAAAAAAAAGTCTTTCACACGCCACGAACCACCAATTTACCATTTCATTAGGGGTGGTCATAGACCACTCAAAAAGGTTTTATTCTCCGGTCTAGTGAATGTTCACTTAGATCATATAGATATAGTATTGTCGCCAATATTAGGTGAAACATTTAAAGGAGTGGGAATCCGACGTGCAAGTAAACGCGAAATGCTCAGCGATTTCAATTTTTTAATTTAATTTTTTACTAGTTCGCAAAACCGCCAAAAATTGCATAGTCATACTTCATTACAATACAAAAATATCTTAATGTCCAATATTGACACAAAATGGGGTACACATCGTTAAAAATAACAATAATAACTTAAAACTAGCCTAGATGATCATAAGTAACACAAAACAGAAAAGAATCCTCAAACTAATTGCCGTTACTTAATTAAAATATCACTTGCGTCAACGGTGAAGGAAAACATCGTGAGGAAACCTGCACGCCTGAGAGTTCTCCATAACGTTCTCAAAGGCATGTGAAGTCTGCCAATCCGCACATGGCCAGCGTGGTGGACTATGGACAAACCCTTCTCATATTGAGAGGAGACCCGTGCTCTGTAGTGAGCCGGTAATGAGTTGATCATGATGATGATTATGATGAATTTAATCTTAATACTAGGGATGCTATCACTGAAGATGTCTATTTTATGATGAAAGATGTGTGCAAGAAATTGCGATAGCACCTAAAATGGTGAATGGTCCTCGCTTAAATGTTTTTTTATAATATGACTACAGTCGAACGATAAGTTGGAATTTTAAATACTTACTTTAACGTTGTGCACGTTAAAAAGTATTTTGAAGTTGTGTAATTACTGTCACCTATGACCATGAACACAAGGTGAGACCGCGGTCCGAGCTTCAACTTAAATGCTGATTCACATAAAGCCTAGTCTCCAATGCTGATAATTTTTTAATCGCCGATGATGTAACCAATTTCTTTAATGATTACATTTCGTTGCATTCTCAGGGTTTATCAAAACCTGAGGAATACTATTATTTGTAGTTCATTTACGAGAATTCATCATCATCATTATAATGATCAACCCATTACCGGCTCACTACAGAGCACGGGTCTCCTCTTAATATGAGAAGGGTTTGGCCATAGTCCACCACGCTGGCCATGTGCGGATTGGTAGACTTCACACGCCTTTGAAAACATTATGGAGAACTCTCCGTCATTCAAGTTTCCTCACGATGTTTTCCTTCACCGTTGAAGCAAGTGATATTGAAAATTTTTTAAACACATTACCCCGAAAAGTTAGAGGTGCATGCCCGGATTCGAACCGCCGACCTCTGATGACGCCCTAACCACTAGGCTATCACCGCTTCACAAACAAACACCTAAATGGATTTATTTGTATAGTTAGATTTTTTATATGTAAGTTTGCCCTTGACGGCTATCTCACCTGATGGTGCAGTCCAAGCGGGCTAACGACACGACGGCGACAAGTCCTTGTCGGTAGGGTGGTGACTAGCCACGGCCGAAGCCTTCTACCAGACCAGGCTCGAGCCGGGAATCGAACCCAGGACCTCCAACTTTATAATGCGACAGCGCACGTACTGCGCCACGGATGTCGTAGATAATAAAATGACGCAACTCATTTATTCATTTTATATTTTTAATTTAATATAATATTATATTTTTAATTTAACATAATATATTACTTATACGGTGTAACAAAAAACCGTTCGGGTTTATGAGGCCTTTTCTTTTGTATCAAAAGTGTTTTATCCCAGTTTAATAGTTTATTTCACGCGGCAGTAATTTTATCACGAGCCATTAGGTATTTATTTTCTGGTTAAGGGTTTTAATTAATAATTTGATAATGGGTTTCGGTATTGTCATTAGTTTTGTTTGTTAACTATACATATTAGGAAATCGTTAACTGCAGTCCGCTCGCACTTTTGTGGGTGTTTATCATTAAGAATTTACGATTTACGTGTGTCTGTAAGATAAGTATTTTTAAATGTAATAAACATTTTTGTTACTTTCTCACTCTGCATGGAAGGTCACTTTCTCCTATGAGAGCAGCCCTTATTTTTTTTTTTTCGGACTGTCTATTAGCTGTACAAACCCTATTGGTTACCACAGCGTAACCGAGCTGTTTGGCGAGCTTCGGAAAGAAGCTCTACCAGAAGAAGAGCACTAGGGCTCGAAGAAACTAAGGGAACGACTGCCTAAGGGCGCCTCCTTTGAAGCCGAACCTCAGCTAAGGTGGCGTTTGGGATAACGGGGGGGTCGGACGGTGAGTGGTCCGTACGTCTCCGAGGCCGTGGATGGAGCCCACGTCCGGATGACGTAAGATAGCGGGGACTTCGTCTTCGCCGGCGAAGACGGTGTGTAGCGTATGATTGTGTGGTAGGTGGTACGAGTATGTTGTCAGTAGTCATCTGATCGTCAGGGTCATGAAGGATATGTTTAGGTCTCCTCTTTCGGAGAGGAGCGCTTAGGTCGGGGGACTGAGCAGCCCGTGCTCACACAATAATGTTTATGTTAGTTTTAAACAGATTAAAATATTAAATTTATTTACCTGGACATACGTTGTCCAGCTAAAAAAAATATTTTACCTTCTTTTTTTTCCTTGCCTTTATCCCACATTATATGAGGCGCAACACATCTTCTTCTTCCACTCACTTCTATCAGCCGGCACCTCACTACCCACACCTTTTACACGCATATCCTCTTTTACACAATCCATACATCTCATTTGGTCTTCTTCTTCTCCTTTGCCGTTTACGTTACGTTTACGTTCATATATAACATTATTTGGTGAAATCACTTTCTTCCCACCGCATTATATGACCATACCATGCTAGCTTATTACTCCTCATCTTTTCTTTCATTGGTAAATTATTTTACATTCAACGAAACGTCTGTCGGCTATGCTTATTCAGAAAACTGTACTAGACCCTCAAACTCTTTAAACGGTATACTGTGATTTGGTGCAATCTATCTTGTCCCACTGTATAATTGTTTGGAATGGTGGAAGGCCTTTTCATATTATACAGCTTGAAACGTGCTATAAGGTCAGTCTTAAAAATGTTTTTAGACAAGCCATATTTGTATTGCCTAAAGCTGTTTAACAAAGACAGATTGTTTCTAACGATTACGAGGGAAACAAAAAATCTTCACGTGTGAATTCTGTAGAACCACTCTTACTGGTAATCATTACATTTTTTTGGGTCTACGTCATATCATATTATTAATAATGCGCTTAATATTAATCCTCTTAATATTTTAGATTTTGCAAAAAAAAACGCTTAAAGATTATCGCCATAAATTTTCGTACGTCAAGTCCGACAAAATGCTTAAAAAATTTAAATTTTAAGTGCACACACATAAACATAATATTACATACACTACGTACTTTTTAAATAAATATACCTACGTAAAAAAACACATATTTGCACGCTGATAATATAGTTATAATGTTTGCTTTTTTCTTAAACACAAGCAACCTTTTGTCCAATTTTTTTTTTTCATACACTACAAGTTAGCCCTTGACGGCAATCTCACCTAGTGTAAGCATCACTTGATGATCCAGTCTAGGATGGTAGCGGGCTAACCTGTTAGGGGTATGGTAAACCAACACTCCTAATTGGTTTCTACGCGACATCGTGCCGGAACGCTAAATCGCTTACTACCACTACGTAAAACGTGAAGAATATAATAGAGAGAGGAGAGTTGTAGTGAAGACGATAAGTTTGAAGTAAGCTAGATCAACTTGAAAGTGAAATGTTTACTACTGTAGTTTTTTATCGTAACCGTATGTGAGCTATTCGACGGATTTCTATTTTCCCAAATCTATATTGTAACCATATAGATTGATGATTGATTGATTGACTGATTAGAAGACCAGTATAGAGGTTTCTGGAAGCTGTGATAGCCTAGTGGTTAGTACGTCCGCCTCCCAGTTAGAGGCCCGGCGTTCGAAACCGGCTCATGCCTCTAACTTTTCGGATTAATGTGCGTTTTTAAGCAATTAAAATATCACTTGCTTCAAGGCTGAAGGAAAACATCGTAAGGAAACCACCAAAACATAACATTGTTTACCCCACTTAAAAGCTAATTCAGCATGTTTTACTAAAATTACAAACTTAATAAATAACTAATAACTGTATTAATGATGAATTATTTAACTTACCTAGTTTAGTAGTCTAAACAATGGTGTTCGAAATATAAATATATATATATATATATATATTTATTCTTATATTTATAAGAATTATATGTTAATTTAATTACCTATATTTTTTAACCGCGCTTTATTTTATCGTGACAAAAAAAACATGCCACAAGATCTTCAACCCATTGCACCGTGAAAAAAAGGAAAAACCGACCAACGCACTTTCACAATATTAAATGTATGACGTACGAAGATTATGAGTCACTGTTTTTGATTGTGTTTTTCGGTTTCTGATTATGGTAATTATTATAATTATTCGGCCATAATTAGTGATTAGCTCAAAGATTAAAATTTCGCATTGTATGAACAGTACCTTTTTTAAAGATATCGCGGGTAATCGAGCAGGCGTATCACCAGATGTAAAGTGATAACAGTTGCTCGTGAACATCTGATGAAATTAAAATCCAGGGTGGATTTTAACCTAATCATGATGGAACGCCGAACGGTTGTACGTCTTTGCCAGTAGGCTGCTAACTATCCGAGGACGAAATCTCCCACCGAGCCGGGAATCGAACCCGGGACCACTTTATTACACGTAAGTGATGATGTAGTTAAGATGGTAGCGGGCTGACCTGTTAGGGTATGGTAAACCCACACTTCTAATTGGTTTCGACGATGGTCTTGGCGACACGTCTTTGTGGGTAGGGTGGTAACTAGCCACGGCCGTAGCCTCCCATCAGACCAGACCCGAGCCGGGAATCGAACCCAGAATCTCCAACTTTAGAATGCGGCAGCGCGCGCACTGCGCCACGGAGGTCGTCAAATATATACTAATGCGCGGCTTTTTTGTCTTTCCCGGTTTACTTGAATATATATCATCATCATCATGATCAACCCATTACCGGCTCACTACAGAGCACGGGTCTCCTCTCAATATGAGAAGGGTTTGGCCATAGTCCGCCTTTGACGCCTTTGAGAACATTATGGAGAACTGTGAGGCGTGCAGGTTTCCTCACGATGTTTTCCTTCACCGTTGAAGCAAGTGATATTTTTTTTTTTTTTAACTTAGTATTATTAGGATTCAAATGACATAGGGTCTGGTAATAACGACAGCTCGAGATAATCATAAAACATACATAGTATTTACGTAATATAAAGTAGATATGCGATTAAATGCATCATTGTAATTGCTTTACGGTCAGTTTTTCATCGCTATCTCAGTAGGATGGTGTTTTTGCGAGGAGATAATATCGTCAAGGAAGAAATGGTATAAATGCGTGGCAAGGCTGAGGCGTTATTGTATTAAATTCGTCAGTTAATCCGGATCTCTTGCTAAGACCGTTGCCTTTACCAGCCTCGCATTTTATCGCATTATTTACCAATGGTTGCCTTCCTGTTAATCGTTATTGTGTTAATATTGACTTATATTATCGGCACAGTTATCAAGCCGAAGAACTATCCGCCCGGTAAGTGGTGGTTTTCTATATTTTTGTAAAAATCTATATAGCTACTAATTATGATTAAGTTCTAATACAATAAATCAACATTTGTTTGGATACTAGTCCTTCGGTCTGCATGACGACTTTATTTCTGAGAATATATAGGGATAGTTACTTCTATAAACGCAGGGCTTTCATGTTATAGATCTAACGCGAATTTCTGTTATTTTAGAACAAAAATATATACGGTTTGTCTAGTTTAGTTATTTTTCGATAAAATCGGTCCAGTTTTTGGTGTTTTTCTATTACCAAAAATCAAACAAACAACCAAAATAAATCAAAGTTCTGCTATATAATATCAGTAAAAATATAGATTTCTGTATATTTAGCTTATTTGTCTGATATTTGTGAAATAAAAATGTTAAATAATAATAGTGTGTGATAAAATTGAAACCAACATAAGAATTACTCAAGTTTAATTTTATTCTCAACTAGCTATACCCGCAACTTCGTCGACGTGGAATATATCAAAAAAGTTAATGGCACCCTTTGTGATATTAATTCGTTGGTCGGAGAAGTGCTGGCATGCGCGTGGTACTGGATAGTACTTGGACATTGCAACATTACTTTATTTTTCTAAAATAAAAGACTTTTTAAAATAAAAGTAGCCTAAATTACTCCTTATTACATCAGCTACCTGCCAATAAAAGTCCCGTAAAGATCGGTCTAGCCATTTCAGAGATTAGCTGGAACAAACAGACAGACAGACAGACAAAAATTGTAAAAAATGTTATTTTGGTGTATATACCGTATACATATTCATATGCATGTAGCAAAAAACGATTATTTCAATATTACAAACAGACACTCCAATTTTATTTATTTGTATAATTTGAATGTATATATTAGTGCTCAATGCCAAGTACTTTGTTTTATATCGGTAGCAGTTTGCTAAATTAAAATGTTTTTTTTTTTAATATTGCAATTTAAGCAATGCAATGCAATGCAATGGCTACACGCAAAGTATGTATTGGATACACCTAGGTACATAGGTCGATATCTTTATCTCTAACAGAGCGAGCTAAGATTTAATTCTGACTTCATAGTTAAGACAAGACAACGTCACGTGTGCGACATAAGTCTGTCTCGTTTTAACACTGACTTTGGCTGAGCAAATTTAAAGTTCGTCCATAATGTTACTCCAAATTTCAGCCATGATGTTACACGAAATTCCAAACAGCTGTAAGCAGATTTTATCTGATACAAATACGAAATAAAACATTATTTAAAGTAGAAAGTATTTCGCGATATACATTTTTACTAAATATAGGTGGTTTGTCGAAATCCGAATTAAATTTAACATTAATTAATTGTTGAGAAATTTTAGATATGCGTTCGTAATATTTCGTTAAAGATTATATTATTTGTTATGCAGTATATTTTATATTAATTATATAATTAATAAAAGCGGTATATTAATTATATAATTAATAAAAGCAGAAGCGGTGATAGCATAGTGGTTAGAGCATCAGCCTCCTAATCAGACGGCGGTTCGAATCCGGGCACGCACCTCTAACTTTTCGGAGTTATGTGCGTTTAAAAAAAATTAAAATATCACTTACTTCAACGGTGAAGGAAAACATCGTGAGGAAACCTGCACGCCTGAGAGTTCTCCATAATGTTCTCAAAGGCGTGTGAAGTCTACCAATCCGCACATGGCCAGCGTGGTGGACTATGGCCAAACCCTTCTCATATTGAGAGGAGAGCCGTGCTCTGTAGTGAGCCGGTAATGGGTTGTTCATGATGATGATGATATAATTAATTAAGAAGCTTAAATCAAAATAATTTCTTATTACTACTAACAACGAGATCAAAGAATGGTCAGGTAATTAGTGTCAAAATTTTTGCTTTATAAAGTTTTGACAGGCAATTTATTGTGGCGTAGTCATTTGTTGTCGTCGCAATATTATTTATCCAAAAAAAACAGTGTGTGTGTGTTCTGATATGCAGCTAAATATTTCACTTACAATAAGGGAATCGAGTTTAAGATTAACTTAACATATTTAATATTAACGTTGTAATCTAGATTGATAGACGTTACTGTTTAAATAATTACAAATAATGCAAAAAGTTGTGATAACATTGAACGAATAAATAAATACTTTTTTTTTGTAAGGGGTGTAATAAAGTACAGGATAGAAATAAATAAAAGACACTACTCAGCGTATCTCTTCCAATAAAGTTATTCCCATAAAAAAGGGGTATTAATGTTATTATTAACTCGATACGTTATGTAATATCACTCATTCAGATGTAAATTTTGTATCCTGCCGTTTTTAGCGCTTGGATCTGTGGTAAAAGTTTTTGCCGTGAGGGTCATCAACTAGGTATATCATAACGTTTCGGGCCATTGTGACATTCTAGAAATGTTTTGCTGTTTTGTGTATTATTGTTTTTGTTATATTTGTTTGTAAATAAATAAATGCTAATGTATCGACCAATATTTGCTTTAAATCTAATACCATATCTTCCATTACATCTCGTCCTAGGCCTAATTTCCCAATGTTCCACTTTAGTCCAGTAAGCACAGACGATTTAAAAAAACACATAACTGCAATTATATCAGATGCCATGGGCAGTGATGATGATGATGGTATTAGTCTTGGTATAAAATTAATACCAAGTAAAACAACTATCGTAAACACAGTTTGAATTTTATATAACAATAGTATTAGCGAACCGAAAAAAAACTTCTGACAAAACAATTTTGTTTAAAAAATCTAGTACCAAGATATTTTTTGAAAAAGTCTCTTGATATAGACTTATAATCTTCCAAAAATTGCTACATTAGTAACCTTCAGTTTAAACTATACCTAGATTAAAAAGATTAAAATAAAAACAATAGTTTTAGGTACAAAGCCACCAGCCAATATAAAATAAAAACTATTTGATATGATTTTTGTCATTCATCCAGGTCCGTCATGGTATCCATTCTTTGGTTGCAACGGTCTTATAAGCAGAAGGATGAATAAAAATGGAACATCACAATGGAAAGTATTATCAGAAATGGCAAAGGAATACTCGACAAAAGTCCTGGGGTTGAAACTTGGCAGTGAATTGGTTGTAGTTGTGTATGGACAAAAGAACATACGGCAGATTTCAACTGACAAAGAATTCGACGCTCGGCCGGACAGCTTCTTTTTGAGGCTAAGGACTTTAGGGAAACGTTCCGGTGAGAACCCAATTTACCAATCATAACTTCACAAACACGCTCCTAACAAATTCCTAAATCAACCTCATAGTCAATTTCATGATATCCCAGTCAAAAAGTAACTTTTAAATTTTTAAATCCTCGATAAGAGGGGAGGGTTTGTTATGTATTTATTATATGTAATGGAACTACCCGTCCATGAGAAGATAATGCATTACTTGCTGGCCAATCCAATGATCCTGAATGAGCTGATTTCAGAATGTGTTGTTACGACTTAGTAAATGACAGATTTATTTAATAAAATGCATATAAAACATTTTTTTGAAATAACCATTCAAAAAGGTGTCGAAATTATGCAATTAAGTTCTAGTTGATACCCGTGTAGTAAGCGGTGATAGCCTAGTGGTCAGAGCGTCAGCCTCCTATTCAGAGGTCGGCGGTTCGAGTTCGGGCACGCACCTCTAACATTTCGGATTTATGTGCGTTTTTAAAATTAAAATATCATTTGCTTCAACGGTGAAGGAAAACATCGTGAGGAAACCTGCACGCCTGAGAGTTCTATGATGTTCACAAAGGCGTGTGAAGTCTGCCAATCCGCATATGGCCAGCGTGGTGGACTATGGCCAAACCCTTCTCATATTTAGAGGAAACCCGTGCTCTGTAGTGAGCCGGTAATGAGTTGATCATGATGATGATGATGATGATACCCGTGATTTCACCCGTGTGGGATAAGCTTTTAATTTTTAATTTTCATAACCTGGGACGTCAAATATTTAAAATATCAATACGGAGAACATTCTCGAGTTTTGCACTTGGTAATGCTATATATTTTTATTACTACAGAGTAATAAGAAAACAGTTTTTGTGTAGTCGAGTAATATTGCATTAACATTATTACAGGTATAACATTTGTCGATGGACCACAATGGCGGGAGCACAGACCTTTTACGTTGAAGCATTTGAGAAACTGCGGTTTCGGAAAAAACATTATGGACGTTGAAATTCACGCACAGTTGTCCAACTTGTTGAAACGTCTAGAAAAGTTAAACGGGAATCCTGTTAATATCAAAAATTATAACGCGATGGCCATGTTGAATATATTATGGAAGTATATAGCGGGTAGGAAAGGTTTTTCTGTCAGATTGTAGAACGTGTATGATACATTTTTATTAATGTGAAACAAACAGTTTGTCATTTTTATCAATACACAAAATATCAATTTAATAGATGTAATACAAAGAACATTAAGTTAAATATAGATTTGTAACAAAACTTGGAACTTCGGCGTACCTATTTCTGTATATTCAGCGTTCTGTATTTCGACGACCTCCGTGGCGCAGCGCGCGCGCTGTCAGATTATAAAGTTGGTCCTGGGTTCAATTCCCGGCTTGAGTCTGGTCTGGTGGGAGGCTTTGGCCGTGACTAGTTACCACCCTACCGACAAAGACGTGTCGCCAAGCTATTTAGCGTTCCGGCACGATGTCGCGTAGAAACCGATGGGAGTATGGGTTTACCATACCCCTTACAAGTTAGCCCGCTACCATCTTAGACTGCATCATCACTTAAGGTGAGATTGCCGTCAAGGGCTAACTTGTAGTGGATAAAAAAAAATTGTTTACTTGGCCCTTTACTCAGTATACCTATTGTTCCAGGTGAACACATAGAAGAGGATAAGTTGAAACAACTGCTCAACTCCATGAGCGCTAGGGTCAAAGCTTTCACCATGGCTGGGGGATATCTGAACCAGTGGCCGTGGCTGAGATTCATCTTACCTAATTGGAGCGGCTATTCCATTATAATGAAGCTTAATAAGCAGATGCTAGGTATTATTCAGGTAAGTTCTGAGCATAGCATTAAAACTCGAGTACTTTTATCTTCATCTTGAGCATCTCGTTGGGCCATTTATATAACGGTAATGCAAATGTCTATAGATCATAAAAACAAAACGCTTGTCCATGTTGATTACTTATGTCATGTGAAGTAAATCAATTTTAAGTTTGGAAATATTTACATTCAACCGAACAAATTGTGGTCGACATTTCCGTGACAAACGCTCACTAGGAGAAAGATTTCTACAGGACATCTTTCGGATCTTGAAACGAACAGATGACATCGCATCGACGCATGATCTTAACCAGCTACCATTTATAGCCTATATGTATTTACATGGCTGCTTATGGACAATCAATTGTCCCGAAAGTTCTCACTGAAGTATATAAGTTGTAAGGTTAATTTTATGGTTGTGCATGCTGTGGTCATTTCTAGAAAGCCACTATCTGGTGTCTGTTCTTCTGAAATGTTTTTTGTTGTTTTTAGATAGTGGCTAGTTTAATGATCCAATAAAAATAAAAATAAAATAAATATAAATAAAAAAAAAAAAAAAAAGTTCTGCACCGTCATATGTATAGTATAGCTGCAAAAGTCTCCCTCTTTGTCGTCATAGAAGTACACCAAACCGGATAACATAGCACATTAGTTCCTTCGTGCTGAAAGGCCTAGTCCAGTGAATAGGACGTGTTCCTCAGCATTGACTTTTAACCTACTGGTAATGTACCGTCGCTATAGGGACGCGAGAAAATATATTTCATCATCATCATCATCATGTTCAACCCATTATCGGCTTACTACAGAGCGCGGGTCTCCTCTCAATATGAGAAGGGTTTGGCCATAGTCCACCATGCTGGCCATGTGCGGATTGGAAGACTTCACACGCCTTTGAGAACATTATGGAGAACTCTCAGGCGTGCAGGTTTCCTCACGATGTTTTCCTTCACCGTTGAAGCAAGTGATACTTAAATTGCTTAAAAACGCACATAACTCCGAAAAGTTAGAGGTGCGTGCCAGGATTCGAACCGCCGACCTCTAATTAGGAGGATGACGCCCTAACCACTGGGCTATCACTGCTCTTAAAATATATTTATAATTGCTTATATAGTTATCTTACGAATATATACGAGTACATTATAAATGTAAAAGTGACAATGTATGGATGTTTTTTACTCAATCACGAAAAAACGGCTGAACGGATTTAGAGGAAATTTGGCATGCATGTACTCTTTAACATGGTAAAGAATATAGGCTACCTTTTATCCAGATTCCTTAAGAAGTCACCGAGGGAAAATTGAAAATTGTTTACGAGCTAAGCCGTGGGCAGGCAGCTTTGAAATTTGGTATGCATGTCGCCTATGCTATGGAAAATGATATGTTTCCTATACCGACTTCTCAAATAGTTCCCGTGGGAAGATTAAAATTGTTAACAAGCTAAGCTTTAGACCTAATTCTGAAGCTAGTTCTCATCTATTTTTAGGTGTTTTTTGGCATGAAAAATGAAAGATTATAATATGTAAAACATATTCCATTTGGCCGTCTCAAGTCTCTCATATAAAACAGGTTTATGGAGCATGCATCGCTCCAATTCGTTGTTGGGTTTTCAAGATTCATAGATTTTCTCCCATTTTAGAGATGGTATGGCAACGTTTCATCTTAGAAGTAGGGTGAGCATCGCCCATTCCTAACTTCGGGCTGGTATTGATATTTATTTAAATGGAAAACCTACCTATTGAACCGAATCAGTAATAGAGCCCAGGGATCCTCGGGAGCCTTTTATTACTTTTTACAAATGAGCTCATAAAGTCGCAACGAACCAATAAGTGCGTAAGTCTCCGTCTCGTAACAAGTAAATATTAAAATTTTGTAACTCTTTTTTAGGATTCTATTAACAAACACAAAAACAAAACCATACCTGGAAATGATTTAATGTACTCGTTCCTAGAGGAAATGTACGGCAATAACCAACTTTACACGGGTAAGTACAGAAGTGATCTGAACGTTTCTTCCTTAATTTATAAGTAAACATAATTTCATCGAAAAAACAGTGAAAGAAATTTTGCACAATGCTCGTCTTATATAAATCGTAGAAAGTAAGTAGTATGAACTCTTTAATAATGTGTACCAGATGTGCATATCTTTAATGTTTTGACATTTACATATAAGTGCAATTATTTATTAGCTTACGTACCTATTGCGAACGATGATTTGTATGTAAAGCAAATTGAGTATTGCGAATGTAATTTAACTCATTATAGCATTTTGTGTAACAATTGAGTTCATCAATAATTGTCCATTACTTTTACATCAATTTAGTTTACTCAAGAAAGAATCTAATTATACAATATATGTAAAATGTGTCCTTAGTAGTTAAAATGTTTATTTCATTATATAAATGCTTATTTTTACCTAGACTTCCAACGCTTCGCTCTAGTAGTGCATCGATACGATATATTTTTTAAACCTTTCGTGTTCTCGTTATATTTAATATTATTTGAATAGTCTTTGATCCCTGGCACGCACTTCTAACTTTTCGGAGTTATATGCAGTTTTAAGCAATTAAAATATCACTTTCTTCAACGGTGAAGGAAAACATCTTGAGGAAACCTGCATGGCTGAGAGTTCTCCATAATATTCTCAAAGGCCTATGAAGTCTGCCAAACTGCACCCCCTTCCCAGCGTGGTGGATTATGGCCAACCGCTTCTCACATTGACAGGAGACCTGTGTTCTGTTGTGAGCCGGTAATGGGTTGATTATGATGATGATGATGAATTGTTTTTGAGATGTTCTAACATCACTGTCCAACTTTTATTGACTAAATTAGAAAGGTATATTAACACTCCTGTTTTTTTTTTTTCAGAAGACCAACTTATAGGCATTTGTCTGGACATAATTATAGCGGGATCTAATACTGGGAGCAGTACAGTGGACTTCGCTATCATTATGCTCCTGCGTTATCCAGAAAAGCAACAAAAGGTTTACGAGGAGATAAAACACGTCTTGGGTGATAAATTGCCTACTTGGGCGGATAGCGGCAGGTATATATCCTTCTATATTCTTCTTACTCATCTCTTCTGGTAATATCCAACTAACGTGTTAGTAGTTTTGTTTTCATCCACGTGGTTTGCTCTTGACGCGCTTGCCTAGAAAATCATCCACCTTACGCCTTGAGGGTACTCTAGCTTTACGTGACAGGAAACAGTAGATATCGGTCAGTATGTGTCCTACACTTAGGTTGTGTGGTCATTATTGATTCGTAGTAGTTGACTGGATCTCAAACACTTAAGGATGGCATTGCGTTAATCCAAGGTTCAGCCTCACAGGAGGTGCCCTTAGGCAGTCGTTCCCTTCGTTTCTTCGAGCCCTAGGGCTCAAAATTTCTTCTGGCAGAGCTTCTTTCCAAAGCTCGCCAAACAGCCCGGTCACGCTGTGGCAACCAATAGGGTTAGTACAGCCAATAGACAGTCCGAAAAGAAAAAAAAGATGGCATGGCATCCCGCTGTTACATTATGTAATAAATGATGCCAGAGGAATAACATTGAGAACTTATGACGATCTCCGTAGTGCAGTGCGTGCGCTTTCGCATTATAAAGTTGGAGGTCCCGGGTTCGATTCCCAATTCGAGTCTGGTCTGGTGGGAGGCTGCAGCCGTAGCTATCTACCACCTTTCCGACAAAGACGTGTCGCCAAGCGATTTAGCGTTCCGGCACGATGTCGCGTAGAAACCAATTAGGAGTCTGGGTTTACCATACCCCAAATAGGTTAACCCGCTACCATCTTAGATTGGATCATCACTTACCACCAGAGGCTTGTAGTGTATAAAGAAAAAAATCTAACTTGTAAAACGTTTAAGGTGTGTTAGCGATGCGTCGCCGATATTTTTCTTGGCTCAGCTATCTATCTCGATCTCGATCTCTGCTCTATATAGCTGTCCTTTAAAATTCGTCCGTATACTTTCAATTACGTAACATTATTTTGTTATACGACAATACGCCTTATTTTTATCAATTAGCAACTCAGTGCGAAAAATGCTTGCTCGTCACCGTGCATTAGCGTAAAACCTCAACAACCACATCGTCCACACCTTAGGCTGATTTCAGACATCCGTATATATTTTCATAATACAGTGCACGAGTCTGTGTCAGAGAAAGTCAGAGGCGATAGGCAGTCTAGAAAGGATTGCAATTTAGCCTCAGTTTTTCTTCCTGGGAAGTCGCAATGAAACCATTGCGCTTAGATGAACAATTTATTTTATTTTGGGAACAAAATACATAAAAATGCAGTATATAAAAAATAACCTTGTTTACTGCATTAGTTAAAACTGAGCTCTCATTTCCGAGACAAAGAATAACCGTTGTAACTTTGGTTTTAATACAAAATTAAAGTTACAACGGTCAGTGCCTAATACAAACTTAAAAACAACTAAAGTGTGTGTGCGTGTGTGTGTGTGTGTGTGTGCGCGTGTGTATGTGGGTGCGAGCGTGCGTGCGTGCATGCGCGTGTGTGTGTAAGCAAAGGGCTTTACAATTGATACTGTCGGCTAGTATGGACAGAATTTAAATAACAATAGCGCATATGTAACTCCTACTCACATATCTTGTATATGGGTCATTAGAACGCTTGCCGAGCAGTTTAGAAACGAATTCGGATCGATTCCTGTATTTTGCCAAAATGTTTGTGAATTAGTAGCCCTGATCTACGAAACAGGTGTTGTCCAATACCGTGCCCGTTACAGTTATTTCAAAGATGTGGTAGCAATGAAAAATCCGCTTTAAAGCAGACTGTGCTCTAATTTCCTCTTTTCATGTGAGAGAGGCCTGTGTACGGCAGCAAGGCAATAGCTTAAATCACCGTATAAGAAGGTCGTCATACACCGTCTACTAGGAAGCATCGCCCACTAAGTTACCAATGCCTTGTTCTAGACTCGTCTATACATCTGCTTTTATCTTCGAAGTTCAGAGATGCTGCACGATAGCGCCGTTTGCTGGCGGAAGAAGAGCGTTGGCCGATGTCAAAGTTGACGGCCACACTATACCGAAGGGAGCCACCGTCCTCGTCTCCTTGGGAGACTTGCATTTGGATTCGGACATATGGTTCGAGCCGGATAAATTTATGCCGGAGAGATTTATTGACGAAACGGGTGAATTGAAGACAAAGACGAATTTGTATGCATTTGGCATAGGTGAGTCTAATGCTGTACTTAATCAAACTTGAATATGAAACCATATTTAGATTCATATTTTATAGTATTTGTATAAATTATAATCAATACAATTTAATTGCAAGAATACATATAGAACTTAAAATAAACCTAATAAACCTTAGATTAACCTAAAACTAAAAACCTTAAAAAATTTAATATCATACCTAAAATACATTATTAAAAAGAGCCCCTTTAGGCAAGGTTTCTACTGGTAGCGTTCCCCTTTTGAAAAGCTATACTAATTGTAACCCGAGGTAGCTGGCAGCTCTTCTGTCTCCCGTGATGTCGGCTAACCTTTATGCTAATTCCTTAAAAAACATTATATAAGCAACTGGTGTGTGCTTATAAATTAGCCTAGTTTTAAAAAAAATTGTGTAAAGGCAAAGTCGACATTATGGTACTTAATTTGTTTGATAGAAGATTATTAAGTATATAAAGATATTGTTATTGAATAACGTACTACAATATTGTATATATTAAAAAGGTGAACAAAGAAGATTTTATATGTATATCCGCTAAGAATAGCCCACAGTAACGATTTTGTCTTTAACAAATCCCAAAATAATTACGAGTTATTTATGAATCATTTTAAACGAAAGGGTGTTATTAGTTAAGGGACTTAACATTTAACCGATATATTTTCGTTTCAATGTCACTTTTCTTGTTTGACAGGGCGCAGACGGTGTCTCGGCGAATCATTTGCAAAAGCTTTCGTATTCATAACGATCGTTGGAATTCTTCAAAAGTACAGGATAGAATGCAACGGGCAGCCACCGTCTCCTGAGCCAATTATAGGCATATTAGCAGACCCTAAGCCCTTTACCGCGAAGTTCGTGAAGAGGCTTTCTTGATTATGACAAACAAATGAATATAACAAACAACAACATAGTTTACGTCAAGGGAAGCAATCAAAAATTACTGAAAAATATAACTTTGGCTAAGGAACTACCGCGTGGTAACAGTGCAAGTTCAAGCTCAAGCTTACGCCGGGTTTTTAAGCATTCAGACTTTTTTTTTCATTGAAAAGGGGTGATGGTGATATATTCATCGATCTATAACTTACTAGGGTTTTAAACGAGCTGGGTTTTTGTTTCTAATCCACTCACAATGACACTTTAAATCATGAAAATATATATCAATTTTTTCTTTTACGTAAATCTATACTAAAAGTATACATTTACGTAAAAGAATAAACTACGCTAAACGCTAAACGTAAAAGCGTCAACGTTTAGCGTTTAGCATAGTTTAGTGAAGACTTAGGCCTTCATTCTGAGGGAAAGATCCCCGGTATACACCTTCAACATTTAAGAGTTATGCGAGTTTAAATTTAAGCAATGAAATATACTAAAGTTAAGAAAACCTGCATGCCTGCGATTGCTCCGTTGTTGTCGAGGGCTTGCCTGACTACGGCCACAGACTTCTTTTTCAAAGAAGGGACTCGTGCACTATAGTGAGGCGGTAATATGTCCAATTGGGAATCTGTTAAAGTAGATATAAGATGACGCTTATAACAATTACGAATCTGTTAAAAGAAACTCTAATATTCCATTCAGTTATATTTATTTTAAAATATTAATTATACTACACGAGGTTTTTTTTGTAAAGGGTGTACCTACTAGAACTGAATATATCTTTTATTTATCACTAAAAGTTATTGAGAAATGATTAATGAAATGGATTTACATAAAAACATATTAAAATATTAATAAATACGAGTATATATGTATATTTTTATGTAAGTTTTTTTCATTGTAATATATTAATATATATATGTTTTATGCAAACTTAGCGGAAATTACTGAACAATAGTCATCACTGCTTTTAATAAGACTAGGCTTAACATTGTATTTCTATTTATGCAACGAAAACAAAGAAGAAAAAATGAACAAAGTACAATTTATATAAAGGCGGCCTTATCGCTTAGATTAATTGGTTATATTACAAAACCATAGGATTAGAAAAACATGAGGAGAGCAAATTGCGGGTGATGCTTAATCATAAAGACAAAACATACAACCGAGTAACTTATGTCATGTACTGAATTTTTATTTCGATTCTTTTTACTTTACGTGGCATTACAAGCATGCAGAATACAGCTGTTAATATTTTAAATAACCTAATATTATAATATACTTTAAGATAATAAATACATAAACCAGATTATTCGTATTTATTTCGATTTCATACTATCAGAATTAACAGTTTTTTTTTTATATTGAAAGAATTGGATTTTTAGTCTCGTGTTCATTCCACAATTCATAAAGGTGCACAGTGATCGTGTATTATATGAATTCAGATTGCGGTTCAAGAAATGTTGAAAATACTGTACAGAAGCGGATTTTGTGCTGTTTGATATAAAGTCAAATTTGTGAAGGCAACTTGCTAGGTTTTGGAGATGTTCATACTATTTAAGTTGTTCTTCAGTCATATTAACATGGCATGAATCCAATTTTTTTATACACTACAAGTTAGCCCTTGACGGCAATCTCACCTGATGGTAAGTGATGATGCAGTCTAAGATAGTAGCGGGCTAACCTTTTAGGGGTACGGTAAACCCATACCCCTAAATGTTTTTACGCGACATTGTGCCGGAATGCTATATCGCTTGGCGACACAATTTTGTCGGTAGGGTGGTAACTAGCCGCGGCCGAAGTCAACACCAGACCAGACTCGAGCCGGGAATCGAACCCAGAACATCCAACTTTGTAATGCGACAGCTCACGCTTTTGCAGGATAAATATTCAATCTATCATGTACAGTTTCACTAATAAATCACTGCTAGATTATGTTAATAGCAGAACAAAGATTATTATCAAAGGATGAGTAACGATCTATTTCAATATCTGGCTATTAGGCATCATCATCATCATGATCAACCCATTGCCGGCTTACTACAGAGCACGCGTCTCCTCTCAATTGCTTAAAAACGCATAAAACTCCCAAAAGTTAGAAGTGCGTGCCCAGCATCGAACTCCTGACCTCTGTTAGATCCCCGGCATCGAAACCCTGACCTCTTAGTAGATTAGTAGGCGGACGTCCTAACCACTAAGATATCACAGCTTCACTTGGCTATAAGTGATAGAGTGAAAATACATTTAAAATATATTGTATGAATACAAAAATAAATCTGCACTATTCTTAAACGTCACCTCTAGTAATTGAATATAGATTTATTTAGTTCTATATACAATAAAGATACATATTATTAGATTCAGAGTAAATACTTAGATACATACGCCAGTTAAATTGAAACCTTACTTCCTAAACTATCACTCAACTTATATATAATGTCTTAACATGTATAATACACGAAATAAAGCCGTGTGTACTTCTTGGACTACTATACTACGAGTATATAAAATATGTATAGAAATACACAGTGCTTACTAGCATTTAAAGCAGTATTATTACAAAAAATCATATTTACACGTTATGTTAGTAGCGCCATCCTTATCAACAGGAAAGAGTAGAAAAAGGACAACAATACTAAAATCAGACTTCTGTCTAAAGGTTTTGGTTTAAATTATTAACAACTGGTAATAAGAGTAATAATTCTGAAAAAGTGTCAAATATATATTAGTGTTTACTTAACACTGTTTTAGTAACAGTGCAGAAATAGTTTCTTAACTGTAAGCAAAAATAAAATAGAATAAATTGGCAAAAGGGTCGCATTGTCTACAGGCGTGGGTATTGGCGCCATCCGGCTTCTCGGTAGCCAGTGACGCTCAGAGTGTTGCGAAAACCACACCCCTTGCAAGCCCGAGCTGAAACACTAGGGCCGCAAAGTAAACCATCCCATGGTGAAGACAGGTTGGTAAACCGCCTCCACCAGGGCCACCGCTGACGGAACTTAATACAGCCTCCGTCCGACTGTTTCCCGCTGTAGACACGGACCCGAGGGACACTCATCTCACGCCGTATATATACTGCAAGATTTCAAAAACTTCGATAGCGCGAGTTAGGAAAATCAATACTCTGTATCTTGTTGCTGGGTTCAAAGCCTACTTTCAGGGACAAGTTCTTGTTTTAGGAACATGTTTTTGTTTTTTAACCAATGTTTATTTAATTATATTTGAGTTTTCAATTCAAATTACGCCAGTAATCCATTAGTTTTGGAGTAATATGTCCTTATTTCACAATAATTCCCTGTCAGAGCTTCGTAAAATGGCGCCCAAACCCCGGGTTCTCTCGCAAATCTACCCCAACGTAGTTCGGCCATCATCTGCAAGAGGGCGTGATTTTGAAAATTGGTTGGGCGGTCTAAGGAGATAAATTTATATCTATTTCCTATAATTTCATACACGTTTTTTTTTTCATTTCAATCTCGCAGGAGAAAATGGATATTATTTTTATAGAAATGGCGAAATGTTAATAGGACAGACACTAGTCAACCGCATTAAAAGCGCCCCTAAAAGCAAGTAGAAGGCGCATGCGCGTGACTATGAATGTGTGTGTGAATAATTTCTCCGTCGTCCTGTCATGTCAATCCATGACCCCATCTGACCTTAAACGTAAAGCTAATGTTATGATTGTTCTTGCATTTGTATTTCATGATAAACACTTTTTGCAGTTATATCTGTTTAAGTATTTACAAATGGTTTTTTTTTAATATTTATACTAAGCATACTAATTCAGTTTTTATTTCGTGACAATTAGTTGTTAGGAATACATATATAACTTAAAATAAAACTTAGATTAACCTAAAACTAAAAAAGTGAAAAATGTAATTGAAGTTTTAATGACAATAAATATCCCTCTGGCATAAAAAGATGTTGCAAGAAGTATAAAATATTGAAAATAATAAAGCTGTGACTAGTGCGTAGCGTTATTGATGCGAGAGGACCAGCACTGCGATCACCAACCCGCATGCCAAACGTGGTGATTATTGCCATTTCTTTGTTTGGTAGAAACAAAAAAGCCATTGCCCCTAGCCCCGCAGCCCCGCTATCCCTGGCTCTGGCAGCGGTTATGGTAATGGCGGGGCATGGCGTGTCAAGATCAAACGAGTCGCAGGGAGCCGCTGGATACAAGCGGCCCAAGACCGTGGCCATTGGAACTCCCTACAAAAGACCTATGCCCAGCAGTGGACGTCTATTGGTTGAAATGATGATGAGACTAGTGGTTAAGACGTCCGCCTCCTAATTTAAGGGTGGGGAAACCATTATGCCTGAGAGTGCTCCATAATGTCTGAAAGGCCCGTTAAGTATACAAAGCAAGGTGGGTATCTCACATGGGTGAGTAAATCGTATAAAAGTAAAGAATACTAAAAAAAAATTAAAACAATTAGTTTTTATTCTCGCTTTTACGTGTCACGCTTTGGATCGTTCAGTCGGATTAAATATTGGATGGTAATGAAACTGTCTTTGAATAACATTTTGATACTTGATTCACTTCTATTAATAAAATACATAGGATTTAACTATTTCTGTAAAATTAAATATATAGATTTTTAAAATATAACATAAAATAAAATATTTAATTATTTGCGAGTTCGTTCATTTTGAAAGTGTAAAAGCCATTTCTTATCGTTATTTAATTCCTTCTCGTATATTATTATTTAGGTGACCTCTGAAGCATGGTTAGATTTATAATTGAAATGTGTTTCTCTGCATTTTTAACAATACATTTTTAAACAAAGGTTACCCGTTTGAGTTTCCTGTGTTCTTCTACTTAGACCGGGGCGCGTTTGGAACCCTCATAGCTTTAGTTTTAAGTTTACGAATGAATTTATATATTTTTTTTGTATACCACAAGTTAGCCCTTGGCGGCTATCTCAAGTGGTAAGTGATGATGCAGTCTAGGATTGTAGTGGGTTAGGTGTATCGTAAACCCACACTCCTAATTGGTTCCTACGCGACATCGTGCCGGAACGCTAAATCACTTTGCGACCCGTCTTTGTCGGAATTATGTGGGGTCGGCACAACACGTCTTCTTCTTCCACTCACTTCTATCAGCCGTCACCTCACTACCCACACCTTTTACCCGCATATCCTCTTTTACACAATCCATCCATCTCTTCTTTGGTCTTCCTTTACTCTTTTGCCCTTCCACGTTCATATATAACATTCTTTTGGTGACATCCCTTTCTTTTCTCCGCATTATATGACCATACCATGCCAGCCTGTTACTCCTCATCTTTTCTGTCACTGGCGCTACTTTTAGACTTCCCCTTATATATTCATTTCTTATCTTATCCATTCTTGTCACACCACACATCCATCTCAACATTCGCATTTCTGTCGCATGAACTCTTCTTTCATCGGTGTCGGAAACTGACCACGTAAAGTAAATTATTGACGCGACAAAGTGCCTTTTAAAGGAATATTTGAATAAAGATTATGATTGATTGATTGATAATCAAATATATAAAATTCTCGTGTTACAATGTTCGTTCCTATACTCCTCAGAAACGGCTCGACCAATTCGTATGATTTATGCATATTCAGTAAGTCTGAGAATCGGCTACTATCTATATTTCAAACCCCCTACGTGATAAGTGATGTCCACCCCTAACAGTTTTTTTTTTAATTTTTGACATTTTTTTTTAATATATTTTATCATCATCATCATCATGATAAACCCATTACCGGCTCACTACAGAGCACGGGTCTCCTCTCAATATGAGAAGGGTTTGGCCATAGTCCACCACGCTGGCCATGTGCGGATTGGCAGACTTCACACGCCTTTGAGAACATTATGGAGAACTCGCAGACGTGCAGGTTTCCTCACGATGTTTTCCTTCACCGTTGAAGCAAGTGATAATTGTTATTTTTTTTTTTAAACGCACATAACTCCGAAAAGTTAGAGGTGCGTGCCCGGATTCGAACCGCCGACCTCAGATTAGGAGGCTGACGCCCTTACCACTAGGCTATCACCGCTTTCATTGTGCAAATTTAAATTTTTTGAACGAAAACAATATTTTTGTTATTTTTATATACCCTCATCGTTCACAGTGCTCCATGCATCTTTCACTCATATACCACTCCTTGCACACGTTTGCCGGGGCAGCTAGTAAGTAATCTATATAAAAGCGAAAGTTCACTTACTTACTTACTTACTGATTAAACACGTATGTAGTTGATAGCTAAGAGATGTCAGCTAAGAAAGGATATTAGGAAATTCCACTCCTAAGGGGTTGAAATAGGGGTTGGAAGTTTGTATGAAATTTCTTTGTTTTTAGAGTTAAAGACACAAAAATTTGCATTAAGATTAATAATAATAAATAAAAAACATGTACATTTTTTTTTAATATTACCTGTTAAGGGTGGTAAAATAGGGTATGAGAGTTTTTGCTTATTTTTTATTATGAAGTCTACAAGCTTTAAATTTTGAAAATAGGTTTCTTTTAGGGCGTAAGTATAAGGTTAGAATTTTTTTCATCCAAATCTACCCCGAAGGGGGTAAGATAGGGGTTTCAAGTTTGTATGAAAGTCCTATGTTTTTTAATTTAGAAACACGAAAATAGGCAATTTGACATTTGCCTGTAGCTTAAAACCTCAATCTCACGGGAAATCAGCAATTCCACGCAGACGAAGTCGCGGGCAACAGCTAGTTATTCATAAATCCCAGTGTGAATCGTATGAAACAACAACTTACAGCATAGCGGCCCCTTATCCTCTGTTATGGAAACATTGCATTTTTCATCGTACTTGCATGCTCTCAACGGTCTCCATTAGCAAAACAAGTCATGACTTGTCGACATAATGACCAAATAAAGGCAACTCACTCAGCGTCAAAAGCGAAGCGGTGATAGCCTAGTGGTTAGGGCGTCAGCCTCCTAATCAGAGGTCAGCGGTTCGAATCGGGGCACGCACTTATAACTTTTAGGAGTTATGTGCGTTTTAAAAAAAATAAAATATCACTTGCTCCAACGGTGAAGGAAACATCGTGAGGAAACCTGCACGCCTGAGAATTCTCAACGCCGCAACGCTGGTTTTCAGTGGGAGCCTGGTATGTTGGTTGACGACCTCCGTGGCGCAGCGCTCGCGCTTTCACCTTATAAAGTTGGAGGTCCTGGGTTCGATTCCTGGCTTGCGTCTGGTCTGGTGGGAGGCCTCGGCGGTGGCTAGTTACACAGAGACGTGTTGCAAAACGATTTAGCGTTCCGGCACGATGTCGCGTTTCTTCGCGACATACCCCATACTTGGTATGGGGGTATGGGTTTACCATAGGTTAGCCTGCTACCATCTTAGACTGCGAAATCACTTACCTTACTTTGGTGAGATTGCCGTCAAGGGCTAACTTGTAGTGAATAAAAAAATTATCTGCTTTGTAGGTGTAAAAAAAAAAATGTTTTGTGCTAAGTATCGACAGTAAAGCTTCCTCGAATTAAAATTTTCAAAATATATTTAATGTACAGAATTCGTTCTGTTACAGTTTTATTATGTTATAGAGAGATGTCTCGGTAGAAATGTAAAATTTGAAGGCATGAAATTGTACAACGGGAAAGAATACGAAGTCGTTCAACATTCTTAAATCCATACTAAAACTACCCTTTTTTATAATTAAAGCTTCTACGTGGCAACGATTTTGTTTCGACAAATCAGGAGTAGCGATGTTGTTGAGACACTTAATATTATTATGTTCAAATAGCCGATAGTTATGATTATATGATATGATAATATATATTATTTGATTGGCAATATTCTTTAATAGAAATAAAGAATTCATTAAACTGAAATTAAATTAATGTGAAATTTAACGAATGTTTTGACGGTTGGTGTTTTCTTCTATTTTCACTTCATTGTTTTCATTGAGTTCAATTTTTTTAATCCACACTCATTCATTTCAGTTCGAAGTTTCATGAAAAAATACAGTATAAAATTGTTCAGGTGGACTGATCAGAGAATAGGGTTAAGTAGCTGTAAAAGATAATCAGTATAAGTTGGCAAAAGGGTCGAATTGTCTACGTTCGTGGGGTTTGACCTAATCCAGCTAACTGAGTCAGCCAGTTAGGCTCACGAGGTTTTGCAGATGCCTTCAGTCTTTGTGCAATGACACTCGGACTGCAGATGTCAACCATCCCATGGTTAAGGCAGGTTTTCCCCACCTCCACCAGGGCCACCGCGGACGGAGCTTAATACAGCCTCCGCCCAACTGTTTCCCGACGTAGACACGGACCCGAGGGTCACTCATCTCACGCCGTATATATATTACCAGATTTCAAAAACTTCGATAGCGCGAGTTAGGAATATCAATCGGTATATTGTTACCGGATTCGAACTTAACCAATTTCTTTGTTATAGCACATTTTTTTATTTTTCTAACAATTTTGAGTTAATTATAACTGAATTTTGAATTCAAATTATGCAGTAATCCATTATGTTTGTAATGTGTTACTGGCTATCATGTCAGAGATGTACAATATGGCGTCCAAGCGTCTGAAACATAAACCTCGAGTTCTCTCGCAAAATCCACCTCAACGTAGTTCAGCCATTATCGGTTAGAGGGCATATTGAAAACAGGAAGAATATTTAAAAGTAATTACAGAATTTGAAAATGAAACGCTTTGGCTTTTTGTTCACATAAATAAATAACTGATAAGCGAATAATAAATGTTTTTTATTTTATGTCGGTGATTAGAAAAATTACCTTCACTGCAGGTGTATTTATATTATCTATATATTTTGAATCTTTTACTTGGTTTGTAAATGTTGTAGAAAATAGGATTTTTTTGAGCAACACAAAAAAATGTCTCTTAAAATAATTATTTTGTGAGCGCTGAAAAAACAATTGATGTAACATAAAAACGCTAAATCGCTTGGCGACACGTATTTGTCTGTAGGGTGGTAACTAGCCACAGCCGAAGCCTCCCATTAGACCAGACTCGAGCCGGTAATCGAACCCAGAACCTCCAACTTTATAATGCTACACCGTACGCGCTGCGCCACGAAGGTCGTCCAATTAAATACATTGGTATTATTTCACTAAGAACGCCGGTTGGTGATATACAAGTTAAGTTCACTCTTATTACTATTTAACTTAGAATTCAAATTCGGTTAATTCTTAGTTATATAGTAGTTTGCGACGCGCCCTTTTTATTTTACACAATAAATAAAAACCCCACACAAAAACTGCCACAATTCAAAAGTCCAAAATAGGTATAACTAAATTGTTCAGTACATGTATAAATGATTTACGATAGAACTTAAAAATCAAGGTTACTTTACTCATTTCGGAATGAGTACTGCAGTTCCACTGCAGTTTCGGAATTTTAAGTTGGCAAAACAATAAGGGGATTTTTATTTGTGATTGCGGAGAAAAAGAAATGAAAAACAAAAATTATAATGCTTGGCAAATTCGGAGTAATGTTAGTTTTAAGCAATTACATATCATTAGAAATAAGTAAAAGATCGTGACGTCAAAAATTTTCGCTAAAGCGTGTGAGGACTACTATTATACTATAGTACGTGGCGAACCACGACCAAATCCGTCTGTGAGTGTGTGAGTTAATTATGATCAGTTCTTCAATAATTATCATGTAATTAACAAAGCAGAAAATACTACGAGTATTACGATTCGATGATTTAGCATTGTCACACTAATATTATAAATGCGTAGTTTGTATCTAAATATATTGTTTGTGTATACGTGTATGTTTGTTTCATTTACAAACGATGGTTATTCCACAGAAATTTCAAAAACGACGAAACCGAAACGAATGTCAGGCTTTTATTAACAATGTAAACATTATGTTTAACATTTACAAAAAAAAAATATCACTTGCTTCAACGGTGAAGGAAAACATCGTGAGGAAATCTGCACGCCTGAGAGTTCTCCATAATGTTCTCAAAGGCGTGTAAAATCTGCCAAACTGCACATGGCCAGCGTGGTGGACTGTGGCCAAACCCTTCTCATATTGAGAGGAGACCCGTGCTCTGTAGTGAGCCGAGAATGGGTTGATCTTGATGATGATGAATATTGTAAATATGAATGCATGTTTGTTACGCTTTCATGCAAAAACTACTCAACTTATCGTCATGGAACTTTGTACACATATTGTTAGGGCATAATAATAAAATTGTTTAGTTAAAATATATTATTGATTAACTTCTTTTGTAATAAGCTCTGATACTTTTGGCTTCAATGCAGATATGCGGGTAAAAGCTAGTTTTTTTATAAATTTAAAGTAAACAACTCACTATTTACATGTAATAAATATATTCAGTTTATTCGCGCTTATCGTTATTTAATTACTTCTCGTATTATTCATAGCTTTAAGTTATTTGTAGTATATTATTTAGGTGACCTCTGAAGCATGGTAAGATTTATAATTGAAATGTTTTTCTCTGTATTATTAACAATAAATTTTTAAAAAAATATTACCTGTCTAAGTTTGTTGTGGGTTTCTTCTTAGACAGGGGAGCGTTTGGAACCCTCATAGCTTTAGTTTTAAGTTTACGAATGAAGTTATATTATTTTTTATACACCACAAGTTAGCCCTTGACGGCTATCTCAAGTGGTAAGTGATGATGCAGTCTAGGATGGTAGTGGGTTAGGTGTATCGTAAACCCACACTCTTAATTGGTTTCTACGCAACATCGTGCTGGAATGCTAAATCACTTTGACTCCCGTCTTTGTCGGTAGGGTGGCAGCTGGCCACTTAATGTAAATTATTGACGCGACAAAAGTGCCTTTTAAAGGAATGTTTGAATAAAGATTATGATTGATTGATTGATTGATTGATTGATAATCAAATATATAAAATTCTCGTGTCACAATGTTCGTTCCTATACTCCTCCGAAACGGCTCGACCGATTCTTATGAAATTTTTTATGCATATTCAGTAAGTCTGACAATCGGCTACTATCTTTATTTCAAACCCTTACGTGATAAGTGATTTCCACCCCTAACAGTTTTTGGACATTTTTTTTATATATCCATATGTATAAAAGCGAATTACCACTGACTGACTGACTGAATGATATATGATCACGTTATCTCAGGAACTATAAAACATACGAACTTTAAATTTGAAAGGTAGATTCCTTTTATGAAGTAGAGGTCAGCTAACAAACGGTTTTGAGAAAAACAACCCCTAAAGGGTTGGAATGGGGGTTGGAAGTTTGTATGAAAGTCCTATATTTTTGAAGTTAGAGACATGAAAGTTGGCAACTAAGTTTTCCATTATAAATGATAAAGATTTGTATAATGAATGTTACGAAAATCTACGCCAATGGGGGTGAAATGGGGGTTGGAAGTTTTCAAATCCGTTCGAAAATTGATATTTATGTTATTCGTTTTTAATAATGCTGTGGTGTGGTGGATTTTTTATAGGTTTTTAACCTATAAAAAATCCACCCCATAAGGAGTGAGAGGGGTGAGGGGTTGGTATATCCTTCAATCACGTCGCAACAGAGCAATGGATCGACGTGATTTTTGAAAGTATAGTTGAGGACCTGGAGAGTGATATAGGAGAGTAGAGAGAACACGTATGTAGTTGATATAGTTAAGAGATATCAGCTAAGAAAGGGTATTTGGAAATTCCACCCCTAAGGGGGTAAAATAGGGGTTGGAAAATTGTATAAAATTTCTTTGTTTTTAGAGTTAAAGACACAAAAATTTGTAAAAAAGGTTTTTTTAGAAATAAATAATTCAATAAACTGAAATTCAATTAATGTGTAATTTAACGAATGTTTTGACGGTTGGTGTTTTCTTTCATTTTCACTTCATTGTTTTCATTGAGTTCAATTTTTTTTTTCCACACTCATTCATTTCAGTTGTTCGAAGTTTCATGAAAAAATACAATATAAAATTGTTCAGGTGGACTGATCAGAGAATAGGGTTAAGTAGCTGTAAAAGATAATCAGTATAAGTTGGCAAAAGGGTCGAATTGTCTACGTTCGTGGGGTTTGACCTAATCCAGCTAACTGAGTCAGCCAGTTAGGCTCAGGTGGTTTGCAGATGCCTTCAGTCCTTGTGCAATGACACTAGGACTTCATGTTGTCAACCATCCCATGGTTAAGGCAGGTTTTCCCCACCTCCACCAGGGCCACCGCGGACGGAGCTTAGTACAGCCTCCGCCCAACTGTTTCCCGACGTAGACACGGACCCGAGGGTCACTCATCTCACGCCGTATATATATTCCCAGATTTCAAAAACTTCGATAGCGCGAGTTAGGAAAACGAAAAACGGTATCTCGTTACCGGGTTAAAATCAAACCCCATGCAACAATTTCTTTGTAATGCAACATTTTTTTTTCTTTCTATCCATTGTGAGCTAATTATATCTGAATTTTGAATTCAAATTATGCTATATTCCATTATATTTGTAATGCGTTCCTGTCAGAGCTCTGCAATATGGCGCCCAAGCGTCTAAAATACAAACCTCGGGTGCTCTCGCAAAATCCACCCCAACGTAGTTCGGCCATCATCGGCAAGAGGGCATGATAATAACATTTGGTACAGCGGCTGTAGCATTTAAATAGGATAAGTTTTTTCCGCGGCTTCATCCGCTTTTGTGTGTTTGTAAAATCCTGCCCGCGCCGTCATATTTTCAGACTTTATATTATCGTTTGTAAATAATTAGGACGCAATCTATCTCTTTGACAAGATTTATTGAAATCTTTTTAGTTGAGACGTAAAAAAAGTAACAGAGCTTTCAGAAAGTCATTAAATTCGAAATCATCTCTGCTCGAGTTTCTCTTATGGTAGCTCGCTGGGTTTGATCTTCCGTATATAAATAAGTTGTTTGAAATCGTTCGAAATCTCTTCCTACACCTCCAAGTTTCCTTCAGATTATGTCATAAGACGACAAGATCTCAACTTTCTCGCATTTCCTACTGGCCTAAGCATCCAGTAGCTTGGCTAATCGCAACTGTATACGGGTGAAAACCTTTTGTAGTTTTTTAGAATCTTTTAACAATCTTTCGATAAATTTTAACTGATGGATTAATTCGAAATCGAAGGTATTTTGTTCAGTATATGTAGAAACCAATTGGGAATATGGGGTTACCATACCCCTAACAGGTTAGCCTGCTACCATCTTAGACTGCATCAACACTTACTACCAGGTGAGATTGCCGTCAAGGGCTAATTTGTAGTGAATAAAAAAATTATCTGCATTGTAGGTCTGGTGGTTAGCATTTTCGCCTACGGATTTCCTTAGTCCTGTAGTAATGATGATGATGTGCTGATGATAATGATGATGATGATGAGTGGTTAAGTGGGTCATCTGATGCGGCAGGACGGGAAGCCGGCTGGCTCCGGTCCATATTCCCGCAGCCACTGTTGTAGGTTAGACCAGTTATCTGCTGGGTAAATAAGGGGCTGGAAGAAAGTATATCATAATCAAAATCATCTTTAATTTTGTTGCAAAATGTAAGATGCGAAAAAACAGTATAAACCGCAATAAGTTTAAGTGTTATTTGTATCCAGGTAACTTACATGCGTGTTCGGCCGGGAAGTATGCAACGGGTCCCCCGGGTGTCCAGTAAAACCTGCGAGAGGGACCTGCCATGGTGGTTTTTAGTTCGGTTAAGGGGGTATCCCTTGGGGGTTGGAGTCCAACATAACTTCCTTCCCGCCCAAAGGTACGAAGGTAGCCATAAAGCTTTTCCACCACGACAAAAAAAAAGTAACTTACGTGCCACCTAACGATCGTCACCTAACGTTTCGATAAATATCGAAAGTAGCTATTTACATATAGAATGGCGAACTTTGATTGATTTAAAAAAAATAATGAATAAAATCAAAGTACGCGTTAATGAATTACAACACATTTTGATTTTCATCCCCTCTCCCAAGGAAATCGTGCTAAATTCGGGGATAAAAACTATCCTTTATGTTGAAACGGAGTATCAGCTACTCCTATACCAAATTTCATTCAAATCTATCCAGTAGTTTTGACGTAATGCGCAGCCATGATACAGACATAAAAAAATAAAAAATAAATGTTTTGTGCTAAGTATCGACAGTAAAGCATCCTCCAATCAAAATTTTCAAAATATATTTAATGTACAGAATTCGTTCTGTTACAGTTTTATTATATTACTAGCTGACGCCCGCGACTTCGTCTGCGTTGAGAGTTAGTGTGTTTGTTTGTCTTTCAATCACGAAGCAATAGATTACTAACTCGAATTACTTGAAATAATTACAGGAAAAACATTAAAGTATCTCATTTCTAAAAAAAAAAAAAAGAATGAGTGAAATCGGATATTGATTCTTTGGTGGGCGAAGTTGTGGGAGGCGGCCGAGACGTGATGGCACAGGCGGTGGCAAACGCGTGAGATGCGTGCGGTACTGGATAGTAGTTGGACATTGCAACATTACCTTATTTATCTAAAATAAAAGACTTTTTCTAGAATAAAAGTAGCCTAAGTTACTCCTTATTACATCAGCTTCCTGCCAATAAAAGTCCCGTAAAGATCGGTCCAGCCATTTCAGAGATTAGCCGGAACAAACAGACAGACATACAGACAAAAATTGTAAAAAATGTTATTTTCGAGTATGTACCGTATACATATTCATATGCATGTAGTAAAAAACGGTTATTTCAATATTACAAACAGACACTCCAATTTTATTTATTTGTATAGATAGATAGATGTCTCGGTAGAAATGTAAAATTTGAAGGCATGAAATTGTACAACGGGTAATAATGTGAAGTCGTTCAACATTCTTAAATCCATACTAAAACTACCCTTTTTTATAATTAAAGCTTCTACGTGGCAACGATTTTGTTTCGACAAATCAGGAGTAGCGATGTTGTTGAGACACTTAATATTATTATGTTCAAATAGCCGATAAATATGATTGCCAATCAAATCTATATATATAAAAGCGAAAGGTCACTTACATACTTACATACATACTGATTAAACACGAGATCTCAAAAACTATTGTACGTATAAAGCTATAATTTAGCAAGTAGGTAGTTGATAGTTAAGAGATGTCAGCTAAGAAAGGATATTTGGAAATTCCACCCCTAAGAGGGTAAAAGAGGGGTTGGAAGTTTGTATGAACTTTCTTTGTTTTTAGAGTTAGAGACACATAAATTTGCATTAAGATCAATAATAATAAATAAAAAACATGTACATCAATTTTTTTTTTAATATTACCCGTTAAGGGTGGTAAAATAGGGGATGATAGTTTTTGCTTATTTTGTTATTATGAAGTCTACATGCTTTTAATTTTGAAAATAGGTTTCTTTTAGGGCGTAAGTATAAGGCTAGAATTTTTTTTGCATCCAAATCTACCCCGAAGGGGATAAAATAGGGGGTTGTAGTTTGTATGAAAGTCCTATGTTTTTAAATTTAGAAACACGAAAATATACAATTAGGTTGTTAATAAACAATAAAAAAATATGTGACTGAATATTTTTGAAAATCACCATTTAAGGGTGGTAAAATAGGGATGACAGATTTTGCTGATTTTCTTTACTATAAGCTTTCTACAAGCTTGAAATTAAGAACATAGATTTATTTTAAGGCGTAGTTAGCAGGTTGGAAAGAATTTTATGTAAATTTACCCCTAAGAGGGTAAAATAAGGGGTTCGAGGTTTATCTGTATGTCCTATATTTTTTTAATTTTTAAATGTAAAATAAATAAAGTAAGTCAGGTTCATATTTTATCAATCTACTTATTTATTAGATTTGGCTGAATAAAAAAATCAAAGCAGTGCAAAATCGCTCGCACCTCGCATCGGTCCCGGGAAGCAGCGTGGCGGGGTGCGAGGGCGCACATGTTTAGATGTGATGACCCAACCCATAAACCTTCACTTGAAGCCTGGTCCCATGGCATAGTTTCGGAGGGTTGAGATTGCGTAGTAGTTGGTTGTAGAAGGTTTTTTGGGTAAATGAACTTTTATAAAATATTTTTCATATAGAAACTTCATACGGGAGCATGGGATTCTTTGAAATCCGCAATATGTTCACATAATAATTATAAACGTCAAAGTGTGTATTTCTGTCTGTTTGTGGCCATCTAACGTGTAAACTTATGAACTGATCTTAAGTAAATTTGACATTTGCCTGTAGCTTACTTTCTGAAGCAGGGCATTAGCCGCACGGGAAATCTAAAGCTCACGAGAAATCAGCAATTCTATGCAGACGAAGTCGCGGGCAACAGCTAGTAATATATATTATTTGATTGGCAATATTCTTTAATACAAATAAATAATTCTTTAAACTGAAATTCAATTAATGTGTAATTTAACGAATGTTTTGACGGTTGGTGTTTTCTTTCATTTTCACTTCATTGTTTTCATTGAGTTCAATTTTTTTTATCCATTTATGAAAAAAATACAATATTAAATTGTTCAGGTTTCATTATTCAGGTGGACTGATCAGAGAATATGGTTAAGTAGCTGTAAAAGATAATCAGTATAAGTTGGCAAAAGGGTCGAATTGTCTACATTCGTGGGGTTTGACCTAATCCAGCTAACTGAGTCAGCCAGTTAAGCTCAGGAGGTTTTGCAGATGCCTTCAGTCCTTGTGCAATGACACTAGGACTGCATGTTGTCAACCATCCCATGGTTAAGGCAGGTTTTCCCCACCTCCACCAGGGCCACCGCGGACGGAGCTTAGTACAGCCTCCGCCCAACTGTTTCCCGACGTAGACACGGACCCGAGGGTCACTCATCTCATGCCGTATATATACTCCCAGATTTCAAAAACTTCGATAGCGCGAGTTAGGAAAATGAATAAACGGTATCTTGTTACCGGGTCAAAATCATACCCACCGCAACAATTTCTTTGTAATGCAACATTTTTTTTCTTTCTTTCCATTGTGAGCTAATTATATCTGAATTTTGAATTCAAACTGTGCAGTAATCCATTATGTTTGTATTGTGTTACTGGTTATCATATCAGAGATGTTCAATATGGCGTCCAAGCGTCTGAAACATAAACCTCGGATTCTCTCGGAAAATCCACCTCAACGTAGTTCAGCCTCAGCATATTGCATCAGCATATTTATTTATAACACAAAATTTTCTCTTAAAATAATTATTTTGCGAGCGCTGAAAAAACAATTGATGTAACATAAAAACGCTAAATCGCTTTGCGACACGTCTTTGTTGGTAGAGTGGTAATTAGCCGCGGCCGAAGCCTCCCGCCAGACCAGACTCGAACTGGGAATCGAACCCAGGAGGTCCTACTTTAAAATGCTACAGCGCAAGCGCTGCGCCATGGAGCTCGGCGAGGTGCGTCAAAGAGGAATCAAAATAGAAGGTCTCTCCTTTTTTGATTCTCCTTTTAATACGAAACAAACTTTAAATACTAAAGGCATAATTTTGCAAAAACACAAAACTATGCTTGTTGTTGGACTTCACCTGGACATGCGTATACCTGCGACAGATTGAAGGCGCATCCCGTATGCATTGAATCGAAGGACGAACTTTCTAAATTAAACACGACAGCATGACTATGATCAGCTGATTTGTGTACTCTTTTGTTTTACGAAGCTGTTATGTATATAATTTGGGTAATTGGTGCATGCCAACTATTACGTTATTTTTAGGACGAACTTGTGTACAAAGTTTTAGGACGATAAGTTGAGTAGTTTTTGCATGAAAGCGTAACAAACATCCTTACATTCACATTTACAATATTCATCATCATCATGATCAACCCATTCTCAGCTCACTACAAATCAAGGGTCTCCTCTCAATATGAGAATTGTTTGACCATAGTCCACCACGTTGGCCACGCGGATTGGCAGACTTCCCACGCCTTTGAGAACATTATGGAGAATTCTCAGGCATGCAGGTTTCCTCACGATGTTTTCCTTCCCGTTCAAGCAAGTGATATTTTTAATTGATTAAAAAAACGCACATACGAGTAACTCCTAAAAGTTATAGGTGCGTGCCCGGGTTCGAACCCCTGACCTCTGATTAGGAGGCTGACGTCCTAACCACTAGGCTATCACAGCTCCACAGTATTTAATGTCATTCAATATTTTTTATTATTTATCATCAAAGATTAGTCTTATGTTTCTCAATTAGGAGTGACAATAATAAAAAATGTATACTTTCATAACTGCTATTTTTTTTTTTGCAAATGACAAAAGTGGGTCACATTGTCTACATTCGTGGGGTATGACCTCAACCGGCTTAGCTTAGCCAGTTGAGGCGCAAGGCAGTTCGTGGGATGTTGCCTGCAGTCCAAGTGCCGAGTCACAAGGACCGCAGACCGGTCTTTCCTTCCCATGGCTAAGGCAGGTTTCCCCGCCCCCACCAGGGCCACCGCTGGCGGAGCTTAGTACAGCCTCCGCCCAACTGTTTCCCGACGTAGACACGGACCCGAGTATCAATCATCTCACGCCGTATATATACTCCCCGATTTCAAAAACTTCGATAGCGCGAGTTAGGAAAACGAATAAACGGTATCTCGTTACCGGGTTAAAATCAAACCCACCGCAACAATTTCTTTGTAATGCAACATTTTTTTTTCTTTCTATCCATTGTGAGCTAATTATATCTGAATTTTGAATTCAAATTGTGCTGTATTCCATTATATTTGTAATGAGTTCCTGTCAGAGCTCTGCAATATGGCGCCCAAGCGTCTAAAATACAAACCTCGGGTTCTCTCGCAAAATCCACCCCAACGTAGTTCGGCCATCATCGGCAAGAGGGCATGATAATAACATTTGGTACAGCGGCTGTAGCATTTAAATAGGATAAGTTTTTTCCGCGGCTTCATCCGCTTTTGTGTGTTTGTAAAATCCTGCCCGCGCCGTCATATTTTCAGGCTTTAAATTATCGTTTGTGAATAATTAGGACGCAATCTATCTCTTTGACAAGTTTTATTGAAATCTGTTTAGTTGAGACGTGAAAAAGTAACAGAGCTTTCAGAAAGTCATTAAATTCGAAATCATCTCTGCTCTTGTTTCTCTTATGATAGCTCGCTGTGTTTGATCTTCCGTATATTAATAAGTTGTTTGAAATCGTTCGAAATCTCTTCCTACACCTCCACGTTTCCTTCAGATTATGTCATAAGACGACAAGATCTCAACTTTCTCGCATTTCCTACTGGCCTAAGCATCCAGTAGCTTGGCTAATCGCAACTGTATACGGGTGAAACGCTTTTGTAGTTTTTTTGAATCTAACTGATGAATTTATTCGAAATCGAAGGTATTTTGTTCAGTATATGTAGAAACCAATTGGGAATATGGGGTTACCATACCCCTAACAGGTTAGCCTGCTACCATCTTAGACTGCATCAACACTTACTACCAGGTGAGATTGCCGTCAAGGGCTAATTTGTAGTGAATAAAAAAATTATTTGCATTGTAGGTCTGGTGGTTAGCATATTCGCCTACGGATTTCCTTAGTCCTGTAGTAATGATGATGATGTGCTGAAGATAATGATGATGATGATGAGTGGTTAAGTGGGTCATCTGATGCGGCAGGACGGGAATCCGGCTGGCTCCGGTCCATATTCCCGCAGCCACTGTTGTAGGTTAGACCAGTTATCTGCTGGGTAAATTAGGGGCTGGAAGAAAGTATATTATAATCATAATCATCTTCAATTTTGTTGCAAAATGTAAGCTGCAAAAAAATAGTATAAACCGCAATAAGTTTTAGTTTTATTTGTATCCAAGCAACTTACGTGCCACCTACCGTTTCGATAAATATCGAATGTAGCTATTTATATATAGAATTAACATATAGAACTAACTTTGATTTTCTACTAAGATTTCGGTTTACGTACTATGATTTTAATTTTTTTAACAGTCATCATCATCATGATCAACCCATTCTCGGCTCACTACAGAGCACGGGTGTCCTCCCAATATGAGAAGGGTTTGGCCGTAGTCCACCATGATAGCCATGTGCGGATTGGCAGACTTCACACAACACTTTAAACAATAATTTATTTTTATTTTGCATAGTTTTTCTTTGTGTTTTATTACAATGTCAAAGGTGTGTGAAGTCTGCCAATCCGCACATGGCCAGCGTGGTGGACTATGGCCAAACCCTTCTCATATTGGAATGAGACCCGTGCTCTTTAGTGAGCCGGTAATGGGTTGATTATGATGGAAACGGCAGGCTGCGCCGACCGCATCTTGCAGTCGGTCTCGACTGCAATATGGCCTGGCCATATGCGTATTGGCAGACTTCACTCGCCTTTGAGTATATTGTAAACTCTCAGGCTTGCAGGTTTCGTCAGGATGTTTTCCTTCACAGTTGAAGCGTCATATTTTATGCCAATTGGCATGTATCTCATTTCTAACAAAAAAATAATGAATGAACTCGAAGTACCTACGCGTTAATGAATTACAACACATTTTGTTTTCCATCCCCTCTCCCAAGGAAACCGTGCTAAATTCCGGGATAAAAACTATCTTATACGTTGAACCGGAGTATCAGCTACTCCTATACCAAATTTCATTCTATCCAGTAGTTTTGACGTGATGCAAGATACAGACAGATAAAAAATAAAAAATTAATGTTTTGTGCTAAGTATCGACAGTAAAGCATCCTCCAATTAAAATTTTCAAAATATATTTAATGTACAGAATTCGTTCTGTTACAGTTTTATTATGTTATAGAGAGATGTCTCGGTAGAAATGTAAAATTTGAAGGCATGAAATTGTACAACGGGAAAGAATACGAAGTCGTTCAACATTCTTAAATCCATACTAAAACTACCCTTTTTTATAATTAAAGCTTCTACGTGGCAACGATTTTGTTTCGACAAATCAGGAGTAGCGATGTTGTTAAGACACTTAATATTATTATGTTCAAATAGCCGATAAATATGATTATATGATATGATAATATATATTATTTGATTGGCAATAGTCTTTAATAGAAATAAAATATAATTCATTAAACTGAAATTAAATTAATGTGAAATTTAACGAAAGTTTTGACGGTTGGTATTTTCTTCTATTTTCACTTCATTGTTTTCATTGACTTATGAAAAATCCATTTATGAAATAATACAATATAAAATTGTTCAGGTGGACTGATCAGAGAATAGGGTTAAGTAGCTGTAAAAGATAATCAGTATAAGTTGGCAAAAGGGTCGAATTGTCTACATTCGTGGGGTTTGACCTAATCCAGCTAACTGAGTCAGCTAGTTAGGCTCGAGTGATTTGCAGATGCCTTCAGTCCTTGTGCAATGACACTAGGACTGCATGTTGTCAACCATCCCATGGTTAAGGTAGGTTTTCCCCACCTCCACCAGGGCCACCGCGGACGGAGCTTAATACAGCCTCCGCCCAACTGTTTCCCGACGTAGACACGGACCCGAGGGTCACTCATCTCACGCCGTATATATATTCCCAGATTTCAAAAACTTCGATAGCGCGAGTTAGGAATATCAATCGGTATCTTGTTACCGGGTTCGAACTTAACCAATTTCTTTGTTATAGAACATTTTTTTATTTTTCTAACAATTTTGAGTCAATTATAACTGAATTTTGAATTCAAATTATGCAGAAATCCATTATGTTTGTAATGTGTTACTGGTTATCATGTCAGAGATGTACAATATGGCGTCCAAGCGTCTGAAATATAAACCTCGGGTTCTCTCGCAAAATCCACCTCAACGTAGTTCAGCCATTATCGGTTAGAGGGCATATTGAAAACAGGAAGAAATATTTAAAATTAATTGAATATGAAACGCTTTGGCTTTTTGTTCACATAAATAAATAACTGATAAGCGAATAATAAATGTTTTTTATTTTATGTCGGTGATTAGAAAAATTACCTTCACTGCAGGTGTATTTATATTCCTTATCTATATATTTTGAATCTTTTACTTGGTTTGTAAATGTTGTAGAAAATAGGATTTTTTTGAGCAACACAAAAAAATGTCTCTTATAATAATTATTTTGTGAGCGCTGAAAAACCAATTGATGTTACATAAAAACGCTAAATCGCTTGGCGACACGTATTTGTCTGTAGGGTGGTAACTAGCCACAGCCGAAGCCTCCCATTAGACCAGACTCGAGCTTGGAATCGAACCCAGAACGTCTAACTTTATAATGCTACACCGCACACGCTGCGCCACGGAGGTAGTCAAATTAAATACATTGGTATTATTTCACTAAGAACGCCGGTTCCTGATTTACAAGTTAAGTTCACTCTTATTAATATTTAACAAAGAATTCAAATTCGGTATTTCTTAGTTGTATAGTAGTTTGCGACGCGCCCTTTTTATTTTACACAATAAAGAAAAACCCCACAAAAAAACTCTGCCACAATTCAAAAGTATATTTTGGACTTTTGAAACATTGTATAACAAAATTGTTCAGTACATGTATAAATAATTTACGAGAACTTAAAAATCATAGTTACTTTACTCATTCCGAAACTACTGCAGTTTCGGAATTTTAAGTTGTCAAAAGCAATTAAATATCATTATAAATAAGTAAAAGTTCGTGACGTCAAAAATTTTCGCTAAAGCGTGTGAGGGCGGGGCACATAGCTCGGAGAGCCGATAAACGTTGGAGACCCAAGGTGCTGGAATGGTGACCCCGCACCGGTAAACGTAGCGTTCGTCGACCCCCAATAAGGCGGACAGACGACATCAAACGAGTCGCAGGGAGCCGCTGGATACAAGCGGCCCAAGACCGTGAGCATTGGAACTCCCTACAAAAGACCTATGTCCAGCAGTCACGTCAATCGGTTGAAAAGATGGTGTGTGAGGACTACAATTATACTATACTACGTGATGAACCACGACCAAATCCGTCTGTGAGTGTGTGAGTTAATGATGATCAGTTCTTCAATAATTATCATGTACTTAACTAAACAGAAGATACTATTAGGATTCGATGATTTAGCATTGTCACACTAATATTATAAATGCGTAGTTTGTGTTTGTATGTTTGTTGGCCACGCCGGAACTACCGAACTATTTTTTCTTAACTTTAACTTATGAATAAAAAAATATTAATATTATAGTTTTTACCTCCCAGTTATATGTTGATAAACTGAACGGGCATTGGACTTGAGATTATTTTCATTTACAAACGTTGCTTATTCCACAGCAATTTCAAAAACGATGAAACCAGCCTTTTATAGCAGCCTTTTATTAACAATGTAAACATAAGTCCAGTTAGTAATGAATTTCTACGTTTTGTTAATACACCACAAGTTAGCCCTCATCTGATGGTAATCGATGATGCGGTCTAAGATGGTAGCGGGCTAACCTGTTAGAGGTATGGTAAACCCACACTCCTCATTGGTTTCTACGCGACATCCTGCCAGAACGCTAAATCGCTTTGCGACACGTCTTTGTCGGTATGGTGGTAACTAGCCGCGGCCGAAGCCTCCCACCAGACCAGAGTCGAGCCGGGAATCGAACCCAGGACCTCCTACTTTAAAATGTTACAGCGCACGCGCTGCGCCACGCGCTGCGCCACGCGCTGCGCCACGCGCTGAGCTCGGCGAGGTGCGTCAAAGAGGAATCAAAATAGGAGGTCTGTCCTTTTTTGATTCTCCTTTTAATACGAAACAAACTTTAAATACGAAAGGCATAATTTTGAACACAAAACTATGCTTGTTGCTGGACTGGACATGCGTATACCTGCGACAGATTGAAGGCGCATCCCGTATGCTTTGAATCGAAGGACGAACCTTGTAAATTAAACACGACAGCATGACTATGATCAGCTGATTTGTGTAAACTTTTGTTTTACTGAACTGTTATGCAATACTATATATTATATATAATTTGGTGAATTGGTGCATGTCGACTTTTACGTTATTTTTGGGAAAAACTAATATTGTCGTGTTGACCCAGTGATAGTCTAATGGTTAAGACGTCAGCCTCCTCGTCAGTCCTTGCAAGCACCAATAGTTTTTTTTGGAATTAGGTGCGTTTATAAGCAATTAGAATAACACTTGCTTCAACGGTGAAGGAAAACATCATGAGAAAACCTGCACGCCTGAGAGTTCGCCATAATGTTCTCAAAGGCGTGTGAAGTTTGCCAAGCCGCACATGGCCAACGTGGTGGACTAAGGCCAAATCCTTCTCATATTGAGGGGAGACCCGTGCTCTGTAGTGAGCTGAGAATGGGTTGATCATGATGATGATGAATATTGTAAATGTGAATGTAGGGATGTTTGTTACGCTTTCATGCAAAAACTACTCAACTTATCGTCATGGAACTTTGTACACATATTGTTAGGGCATAATAATAATAAAATTGTTTAGTTGAAATATATAATTGATAAATTTCTTTTGTAATGAGTTCTGATACTTTTGGCTTCAATGCAGCTAAGCGGGTAAAAGCTATTTTTTTATAAATTTAAAGTAAAAACTCACTATTTACATGTAATAAATATATTCAGTACTTTCGCGCTTATCGTTATTTAATTACTTCTCGTATTATTCATAGCTTTAAGTTATTTATTTATAGTATATTTTTAAGTATAGTATAAAATCCTTTGTATATATTACAAAAATCCACCCCTAAGGGGTTGAAATGGGGGTTGGAAGTTTATATGAAAGTCCTATATTTTTGAAGTTAAAGACATGAAAGTTGAAGCGGTGATAGCCTAGTGGTTAGGGCGTCAGCCTCCTAATCAGAGGTCAGCGGTTCGAATCCGGGCACGCACCTCTAACGTTTCGGAGTTATCTGCGTTTTTAAAAATTAAAATATCACTTGCTTCAACGGTGAAGGAAAACATCGTGAGGAAACCTGCACGCCTGAGAGTTCTCCATAATGTTCTCAAAGACGTGTGAAGTCTGCCAATCCGCACATGGCCGGCGTGGTGGACTATGGCCAAACCCTTCTCATACTGAGAGGAGACCCGTGCTCTGTAGTGGGCCGTTAATGGGTTGTTCATGATGATGATGATGACATGAAAGTTGGCAACTAAGTTGATAATTACAAATAATAAAGATCTGTATCAATCAGTGTTACGAAAATCTACCTCAAAGAGGGTAAAATGAGGATTGGTAGTTTTCATGAAGATTCTAAGATTTTGAAGTTAGGGACATGAAAATTGACATTTAGGTTATTCCCCATCTTAGACTGCATCAACACTTACTACCAGGTGAGATTGCCGTCAAGGGCTAATTTGTAGTGAATAAAAAAATTATCTGCATTGTAAGTCTGGTGGTTAGCATATTCGCCTACGGATTTCCTTAGTCCTGTAGTAATGATGATGATGTGATGTGTCATCATTATCTTCAGATAATGATGACACATCACATCATCATCATCATCATCATTATCTGAAGATAATGATGATGATGATGAGTGGTTAAGTGGGTCATCTGATGCGGCAGGACGGGAATCCGGCTGGCTCCGGTCCATGCTCCCGCAGCCACTGTTGTAGGTTAGACCAGTTATCTGCTGGGTAAATAAGGGGCTGGAAGAAAGTATATTCTTAGAAATTAATGAACAGAAGTGTAAAAAAAAGATTTATAACAAAATAAAGAACTTTAATGATAAATTTTAATAATTGCAATTTTAAGAATCGATATGAAATTGGGCAGAGTTTCGGTGTACGCAGTCCGACGACAAACTAATGAGTGAACACCAACTGTTCAGCTACCGCTTATATAGCGGTCTGCCAGCTGCATGTCGGAAGAGGTGACGTCACGTCCTTAAAATTTGCTTGCGTTTCTTAGACGGCCTCTCCTGACCGGGCAGCGTCCCCGCGGCCCTCATCCTTTTCCGTAGACGGACCGGCACCGCTAGATTCATCGTCACTATTTACGGCATCGGAACCTGAAAAGACGTCACCATTAATAAAATTTTTCATTTTTAATTAGAAACCTGCGAAGCGGTTGACAAGTAGAAGGGCATTTTAACTTTGTACTGAACGATACAACACCATAACAACGAATATATCGTAACCTAGTAGGCTTTACATAGGTCTCTTCCCGCGCAACTGATTACCATATGCGCACTAGGATTTACATCAGTCTCTAACGGGTCACCCTAAATCCTACTAAATAACATTGGCAGGCTTTACACGGTCTCTAGTCAGCATGGGCCCCACTGACGCAACTCGCTTCCTGCGAACTGCGCATCACAGCACAGTTGTAGCATTTTGGTCACCCCAAAGCCACGTGCCTTAAGGACTTACATGGGTCTGTTCCATATCACTCACACAGACAAAGAATTATTAAGTGTACGCTAAAGCTGGGAACTAGGTACACAACACAACTATATGACATATGGACTAACTCTCAAAAAATCCAGCACACGTTTCAGGCGTCCACTCGCCTCGCCACAACACCATGTACCCAGCAGCAGCTTGACTCGTCTTTCCATAGGAGCCAGCTAACAACTTAAGTTCATATCTATCATTTGCGAGAACTTTAATTACTTTGTATGGGCCACGCATTCCACAATCCAATTTACCAGTACTTTGAGAGTTTTTAATCACGTAAACAAGATCATTCACCTTGAACTTTTTAGGAGAAGATCTATTTTTATTTACGTATATATCTTGACTGTCTTTATTCTGACCAAGAAGCCCTTCGGCACGTTGACGCCGAAGTTCACGCATGGCTTCTCTGTTTGGATTCAGACCCTCAAAGGTAAAATCTCTTATCAATGAATTTATAATTGGCGTGGTAGACTCTGTACCAATTAAAAGATTTAACGGCGAGTATTGGGTCGTTTTATGTTTGGTAATATTTAGAGTTAATTGCAACTTCCATAGAATTTTTGACCATTCGCGCTTGTTATAATTAACCTCTATTCTTATCATATTCAACACTGTTCGACAATATCTTTCAACCTGGCCGTTTTCTTGGTGCATGTCGGGAGTAATAAAATGCACCTCCACGCCATAATTTTTAACCCAAGTAACAAACTCCCGATTATCAAACACTCGACTTCTGTCACACACTAAACGCTTGAAACTACCAAATAATGAAATAGTTTGTGTCATAACACGTTTTAACTCATTGCAGTCTTGTTTTCGCAAACCATATAATAGGCAGTATTTTGTGAATGCGTCGACCATAATCAAAACATATTTGTTGTTATCCGATTCTTTTAGGGGACCAAGCACATCTGCATGAACTGTGTCAAACAGCACTGAAACTTTCGTCCACGATGATATTGGTTGTAACGGTGCTCTCGGTATTTGTTTATGCGAAATACAGATAACACAATGTGTAACGTATTTAGTAACAAACTGTCTCAGTCCCGGAAACCAAAAATGTTTGAGTATCAAATCAATAGTTTTGTCTATACCCAAGTGTTCATGCTCATCGTGGAATACTCGCAGCAGACTTAAGCGAAACGCCTTTGGGACATAGCACAAATAACGCGTCTGCTCACCCCTAATATCGTATTTTTAATACAAAAGATCGTTTTGTTTAACGTATCTAGTAGTATCTAATTCACCGTTTTTAATTTTTTCTAATAACTTAAGAGTTTCCTCATCACCTGCCTGAGCCACTAGCGCCCAATTTTGAGGTTTTTGAACAATATCAATTATGTTAACCGGATTCCTACTCAAAAAATCTACATGTGACATTAATGTGCCCTTTCGGTACTCTAAGGTAAAATCAAAGTCTTGCATGTAGATCCACCATCGCGCAACTCTGGGTTGGAGATCCTTTTTCCGCTGAGTCATTTTCAAAGCATTACAGTCCGTTATTATTATGAAATGTTTGCCGATCAAATATTGACGAAAATGCTGTAACGATTTTACAACAGCAAGGGTCTCCAACTCATAGCTGTGGTATCTAGATTCAGCACCCGCAGTTAATTTACTAAAATAAGCCACAACATGTCTGCGGCCGTCTTTGTGTAACTGCATAAGGATGCCTCCATAACCTATGGAGCTAGCATCAGTGTGCAATTCTGTACGCAACTCGGGATCGAATATTGCTAGCACGGGTTCGTCAGTTAACAAAGCGATTATTTCTTGTCGCGCCTTTTCTTGCTCGTCTCCCCAATGAAAGCTAACACCTTTTCTCGTTAATGCGGCTATACAAGAAACTTTAATTGCGTAGTTAGATATATACCTACGGAAATAACCCGCTAATCCTAAAAACTGACGAACCTGCTTAACAGTAGTCGGTCTCGGGGACCTAACCAGGGCGTTAATTTTATGTTCGCTTGGCCGTACCTGACCCTGACAAATAATGCGACCTAAATATTCTACCTCACTAGTGAGAAAATTACATTTCTTTAAATTTATAGAAAAACCGGCTTCAGTTAATGTTTTTAAAACTGAATTTAAAAGGACAAGATTTTCTTCCACAGTATTGGATAGTAACAAAACGTCGTCAATGTAAACAAGTACCTTGTCTTCTTCAATAAATTTTTTTAAAGTTTTAGTAATTATTTTTTGATATGCTACAGGAGCATTAGCCAATCCGTAAGGCATCTTACAATACTCAAAATGTCCTTCGGTTGTTATGAAAGCAGTCTTATGGATAGATTCTTCACTAACGCGGATCTGGTGAAACCCGGAAACCATATCTAAGGCACTAAAACACCGAGCAGTACCTAGCCTATCAATGTGGTCGTTAATTAGAGGTAAAGGATGTCTGTCCTTTACAGTTATTTGATTCAGGGCTCTGTAATCGACTACCATACGATCCGAACCATCCTTTTTTTTTATCAACAAAATTGGGCTGGCATATGCAGAGTCAGATTCGCGGACGATTCCTTTTTCTAACAAATCTTTAATTATTACACGCACGCGTAATTTTTCATCGTGAGATAATTTATATGGTCTATAATAGATGGGTACATCACTAGTTAATTTAATTACAAACTCACTATCTTTAACGGTGGTAGTGGCGATACCACTTAAGAAATAATCAGAATATTTATATAACACACTAAGCAGCTGTTGTTTAATATTATCGGTAACCGGTGTTTTTATATTTTCTGAAAACGAGGGTAACTCGACCGACATAACATCATTTAGTGGGGCATGGAAGATACGCTGGGAGTCACCAGTGCGAACATAAGAAACTCCTTTCCTATTCAAAACATCCGTACCAATTATTACGGGTACATTTAAATGTTGGTCATCGACAATAAAGAAATCGACTTCTAAAGTTCGATCGCTTCGATCACTACTTCGGCACCGCCTAAGCCCCGTAATATTTGATGCGTTGCTTTCTGGTGACAGGAGAAATGTTTCACTAATCTGCGTGACAATAACGAAACACAAGAACCACTATCGATTAAAACATCCACCGGTATTCCTAAAATTACAGCGGTAATTACATCGCGTTTTTTACCCGCATCCGCATTTTCTTGACAGAAGTTAACGCCATTTTTATTTCTTGATTCTACCCGTTCTTTCGCGAAACAACTACCCTCCGAATGTCCGAGTTTTTTACAAAACGTACACTTTTCAACTTGTGGCAAAGATAATGTAGGTTTACCGCCAGTACTCTTTTCCGCTATAGTTTTAGATTTTTTTGAACACCAGTTACTCTTATGGCCATATTGATTGCACTCATAACATTTAATATTTTTAGAATCAACAAACTTTCGCTTTAAAGAATTTTGATTTGGAAACTTATTAGAAGAGGGCTGAAATTTTTTGCTAGAGTGGGCAGAATTACTTTTTACGAAGTTTGACAAATATTCCACGATAGTATTAGGCGCCAATTTCGCGTTCATTGCGCAAGCACGAACTTGCGGGTCGTTTATTCCCCTTATTATTATTGCTGTCAATAACTCGTCACTCAAACCTTTGACTATACTTAATCTTAATAAAGACTTTCGTGCGTATTCCGCGTAAGTGGAAAATTTGTCAGACTCTGTACGCATAACATCATAGAGAATGTTCGCAATATCGACATTACGTGGACACAGCGCTTTTAATTCTAACTTAAAATTTGACCACGTACGCGTAGTACTGGTCCACTGACTCAACCAGGTGCGAGACTCACCCTTCAAGCAATTACCAACACGAGCAAGACATTCGCTATCGTCCCAACGATTTAAAATACGAGCTTTATCTACCTCGTGGCACCACGTGTCAACATCATGAACACTCGGATCAAAATCGGAAACAAAATATTGGTTTGACCTCACCGGGAGAGAGTTTATCACTTCCAATAGATGCTCAGCAGCACTGCTTGCGCTGTGTTGCGACGATATTGGTCCAGTAGCGTGACCACGTTCCGATGATGCTGCTGTTAGGTGTTGCGGCGTAGCGTAGCTGGGCAAGGAGCACGCCATAAGCGGCGCTTCTGATGACGTCGAGATCCCTGGCACCGCCACCGCGTGTTCACCCTCCGGACTTGAAGCTGGACGCACACGTGACCCTTCTTCAAGGGCCTGTAGCCTCCTGAGAATTTGCTCCATTTGATTACTAGGAGAGGTAGGTCGTGTACGACGAGTACTACGACCTCCTCTGTTACTATTACGACCTCCGGACGACATCGCACCAACCCTGCCCGATAAGCTTCGTAAAACAATAAGGTGGTAATGGCTCTCGCAGCGTAAGGCCTCCGAATCCCACTTCTGATCTTAGAAATTAATGAACAGAAGTGTAAAAAAAAGATTTATAACAAAATAAAGAACTTTAATGATAAATTTTAATAATTGCAATTTTAAGAATCGATATGAAATTGGGCAGAGTTTCGGTGTACGCAGTCCGACGACAAACTAATGAGTGAACACCAACTGTTCAGCTACCGCTTATATAGCGGTCTGCCAGCTGCATGTCGGAAGAGGTGACGTCACGTCCTTAAAATTTGCTTGCGTTTCTTAGAATATCATAATCAAAATCATCTTTATTTTGTTGCAAAATGTAAGATGCGAAAAAACAGTATAAACCGCAATAAGTTTTAGTGTTATTTGTATCCAGGTAACTTACATGCGTGTTCGGCCGGGAAGTATGCAACGGGTCCCCCGGGTGTCCAGTAAAACCTGCGAGAGGGACCTGCCATGGTGGTTTTTAGTTCGGTTATACCCCCTTCGGGGGTGGGAGTCCAACATAACCTCCTTCCCGCCCAAAGGTACGAAGGTAGCCATAAAGCTTTTCCACCACGACAAAAAAAAAAGTAACTTACGTGCCACCTAACGAACGTCACCTAACGTTTCAATAAATATCGAAAGTAGCTATTTACATATAGAATGGCTAACTTTGTTTTTCTACTAAGATTTTGGTTTACGTACTATGATTTTCATTATTTTAACAATCATCATCATCATGATCAACCCATTCTCGGCTCACTACAGAACACGGGTCTCCTCTCAATATTTGAAGGGTTTGGCCATAGTCCACCATGATAGCCATGTGCGGATTGGCAGACTTCACATGACACTTTAAACAATAATTTATTTTTATTTTGCATAGTTTTTCTTTGTGTTTATTACAATCTCAAAGGTGTGTGAAGTCTGCCAATTCGCACATGGCCAGCGTTGTGGACTATGGCTAAACCTTTCTTATATTGGAAGGAAACCCGTGCTCTGTAGTGAGCCGGTAATGGGTTGATCATGACGGAAACGGCAGGCTGCGCCGACCTCATCTTGCAGACCGACTGCAACATGGCCAAGCTGGCCATATGCGGATTGGCAGACTTCACACGCCTTTGAGTATATTGTAAACTCTCAGGCTTGCAGGTTTCCTCGCGATGTTTTCCTTCACAGTTGAAGCAAGTCATATTTTAGTTGCTTAAAAACGCACATAACTTTGAAAAGCTAGAGGTGCGTGCCCGGATTCGAACCCACGACCTCTTAGGAGGCTGACGCCCTAACCACTAGGCTATCACAGCTTTTCCATACTAAATTCATGTCCGCAATACACGGACCGCTCGAGCAGTTCCTGAGCGGTCGGAGCAGTCGCTCTGCGGGCAAGTTTCGCCGTGCGGTCTGCTTAGAGCTGCCGGACCCACCATACATGAACCGCTACTAGCGGTGCAATGCTTTTTCTCATTTTGGAATCCACGAACATTCTAAAGTAGTTGAAAAATTTTTTAGCGTCTTCTCTCAGCTGGGGATACAAAGTTTGAAATATTATGCTGTTCTCTTCATTGTAGTATTGGACGCGCCCACATACTACGGTGTCTTTCTACAGCTACGCTTGCGTAATAGTATCAAAATCCATCATGTAAATGAACTCGCATCTGTATTATTTTGTGGTCGAACACAACTGCTCCAAGCAAAGTGTGAAAGTGTGTTTGTTTGTCTTTCATTCCTAAACCGACGACCTTGAAATAATTACAGGATAATCTGTAAAGTATCTCATTTCTAACAAAAAAATAATGAATGAAATCGAAGTACTTACGCGTTAATGAATTACAACACATTTTGTTTTCCATCCCCTCTCCCAAGGAAACCGCGCTAAATTCCGGGATAAAAACTATCCTATACGTTGAACCGGAGTATCAGCTACTACCAAATTTCATTCTATCCAGTAGTTTTGACGTGATGCAAGATACAGACAGATAAAAAATAAAAAATAAATGTTTTGTGCTAAGTATCGACAGTAAAGCATCCTCCAATTAAAATTTTCAAAATATATTTAATGTACAGAATTCGTTCTGTTACAGTTTTATTATGTTATAGAGAGATGTCTCGGTAGAAATGTAAAATTTGAAGCCATGAAATTGTACAACGGGAAAGAATACGAAGTCGTTCAACATTCTTAAATCCATACTAAAACTACCCTTTTTTATAATTAAAGCTTCTACGTGGCAACGATTTTGTTTCGACAAATCAGGAGTAGCGATGTTGTTAAGACACTTAATATTATTATGTTCAAATAGCCGATAAATATGATTATATGATATGATAATATATATTATTTGATTGGCAATAGTCTTTAATAGAAATAAAATATAATTCATTAAACTGAAATTAAATTAATGTGAAATTTAACGAAAGTTTTGACGGTTGGTATTTTCTTCTATTTTCACTTCATTGTTTTCATTGAGTTATGAAAAATCCATTTATGAAAAAATACAATATAAGATTGTTCAGGTGGACTGATCAGAGAATAGGGTTAAGTAGCTGTAAAAGATAATCAGTATAAGTTGGCAAAAGGGTCGAATTGTCTACATTCGTGGGGTTTGACCTAATCCAGCTAACTGAGTCAGCCAGTTAGGCTCGAGTGATTTGCAGATGCCTTCAGTCCTTGTGCAATGACACTAGGACTGCATGTTGTCAACCATCCCATGGTTAAGGCAGGTTTTCCCCACCTCCACCAGGGCCACCGCGGACGGAGCTTAGTACAGCCTCCGCCCAACTGTTTCCCGACGTAGACACGGACCCGAGGGTCACTCATCTCACGCCGTATATATATTCCCAGATTTCAAAAACTTCGATAGCGCGAGTTAGGAATATCAATCGGTATCTTGTTACCGGGTTCGAACTTAACCAATTTCTTTGTTATAGCACATTTTTTTATTTTTCTAACAATTTTGAGTTAATTATAAATGAATTTTGAATTAAATTATGCAGTAATCCATTATGTTTGTAATGCGTTACTGGTTATCATGTCAGAGATGTACAATATGGCGTCCAAGCGTTTGAAATATAAACCTCGGGTTCTCTCGCAAAATCCACCTCAACGTAGTTCAGCCATTATCGGTTAGAGGGCATATTGAAAACAGGAAGGAATATTTAAAAGTAATTAGAGCATTTTAAAATAAACGCTTTGGCTGTATGTTCACAAAAATAAATAACTGATAAGCGAATAATAAATGTTTTCTACATTCATTTTATGTCAGTGATTAGAAAAATTACCTTCTTTACGCAGGTGTATTTATACTATCTATACATTTTAGTATACTGTTGCTATTATGGTAACAGGTAGGAAATCTTTTACTTGGCTTGTAAATGTTGTAGAAAATAGGACTTTTTTGAGCAACACAAAAAATTTTCTCCTAAAATAATTATTTTGTGAGCGCTGAAAAAACAATTGATGTAACATAAAAACGCTAAATCGCTTGGCGACACGTCTTTTTCTGTAGGGCGGTAACGAGCCACAGCCGAAGCTTCCATTAGAACAGACTCGAGCCGGGAATCGAACCCAGGACCTCCAACTTTATAATGCTACACCGCACGCGCTGCGCCACGGAGGTCGTCAAATTAAATACATTGGTATTATTTCACTAAGAACGCCGGTTCCTGATTTACAAATTAAGTTCACTCTTATTAATATTTAACAAAGAATTCAAATTCGGTATTTCTTAGTTGTATAGTAGTTTGCGACGCGCCCTTTTTATTTTACACAATAAAGAAAAACCCCACAAAAAAACTCTGCCACAATTCAAAAGTATATTTTGGACTTTTGAAACATTGTATAACAAAATTGTTCAGTACATGTATAAATAATTTACGAGAACTTAAAAATCATAGTTACTTTACTCATTCCGAAACTACTGCAGTTTCGGAATTTTAAGTTGTCAAAAGCAATTAAATATCATTATAAATAAGTAAAAGTTCGTGACGTCAAAAATTTTCGCTAAAGCGTGTGAGGGCGGGGCACATAGCTCGGAGAGCCGATAAACGTTGGAGTCCCAAGGTGCTGGAATGGTGACCCCGCACCGGTAAACGTAGCGTTCGTCGACCCCCAACAAGGTGGACAGACGACATCAAACGAGTCGCACGGAGCCGCTAGGTACAAGCGGCCCAAGACCGTGAGCATTGGAACTCCCTACAAAAGACCTATGTCCAGCAGTCACGTCAATCGGTTGAAATGATGATGTGTGAGGACTCCAATTATACTATAGTACGTCTGTGAGTGTGTGAGTTAATGATGATCAGTTCTTCAATAATTATCATGTACTTAACTGAGCAGAAGATACTATTAGGATTCGATGATTTAGCATTGTCACACTAATATTATAAATGCGTAGTTTGTGTTTGTATGTTTGTTGGCCACGCCGGAACTACCGAACTATTTTTTCTAAACTTTAACTTATGAATGAAAAAATATTAATATTATAGTTTACACCTCCCAGTTGATAAACTGAACGGGCATTAGACTTGAGATTATTTTCATTTACAAACGTTGCTTATTCCACAGCAATATCAAAAACGATGAAACCGAAACGAATAGCCTTTTATTAACAATGTAAACATAAGTCCAGTTAGTAATGTATTTCGAAGTCTGCGCGACGCAGGAATTTCTAAATTTTTTTAATACACCACAAGTTAGCCCTCACGTGATGGTAAGTGATGATGCAGTCTAGGATGGTAGCGGGCTAACCTGTTAGGGGTATGGTAAACCCACACTCCTAATTGGTTTCTACGCGACATCGTGCCAGAACGCTAAATCGCTTTGCGATATGTTTTTGTCGGTAGGGTGGTAACTAGCCGCGTCCGAAGCCACCCACCAGACCAGATTCGAACCGGGAATTGTACCCAGGACCTCCTACGTCAAAGAGGAATCAAAATAGGAGGTCTCTCCTTTTTTGATTCTCCTTTTAATACGAAATTTGAATATGAAAGGCATAATTTTGCAAAAACACAAAACTATGCTTGTTGCTTGACTTCATCTGGACATGCGTATACCTGCGACAGATTGAAGGCGCATCCCGTATGCATTGAATCGAAGGACGAACTTTCTAAATTAAACACGACAGCATGACTATGATCAGCTGATTTGTGTACCCTTTTGTTTTACGAAACCGTTATGCAATATGTTTACGTATATATATAATTTGGTGAATTGGTGAAAAACTAATGTTGTCGTATTGACCCAGTGATAGCCAAATGGTTAAGATGTCAGCCTCCTAATGGGTGGGGGGACGTTGAGGTCGGGGGTACGAATCCTTGCACGCACCAATAGTTTTCTTTGGAATTACGTGCGTTTATAAGCAATAAAAATATCATTTGCTTTAACGGTGAAGGAAAACATCATGTGGAAACCTGCACGCCTGAGAGTTCGCCATAATGTTCTCAAAGGCGTGTGAAGTTTGCCGATCCGCACATGGCCAACGTGGTGGACTAAGGCCAAACCCTTCTAATATTGAGAGGAGACCCGTGCTATGTAGTGAGCCGAGAATGGGTTGATCACGATGATGATGAATATTGTAAATGTGAATGTAGGGATGTTTGTAACGGTTTCATGCAAAAACTAATCAACTTATCGTCATGGAACTTTGTACATATATTGTTAGGGCATAATAATAATAAAAATGTTTTAGTTTAGTTAAAATATATAATTGATTCATTTCTTTTGTAATGAGCTCTGAAACTTATGGCTGCAGCTAAGCGAGTAAAAGCTAGTTTTTTTTATAAATTTAAAGTAAACAACTCACTATTTACATGTAATAAATATATTCAGTACTTTCGCGCTTATCGTTATTTAATTACTTCTCGTATTATTCATAGCTTTAAGTTATTTATTTATAGTATAATATTTAGGTGACCTCTGAAGCATGGTTAGATTTATAATTGAAATGTGTTTCTCTGTATTTTTAACAATACATTTTTAAAAAAGGTTGCCTGTTTGTTTTTCCTGTGGGCTTCTACTTAGACCAGGGCGCGTTTGAAACCTTCATAGCTTTAGTTTTAAGTTTACGTATGAAGTTATATTATTTTTTTATACACCACAAGTTAGCCCTTGACAGCTATCTCAAGTGGTAAGTGATGATGCAGTCTAGTATGGTAGTGGGTTAGGTGTATCGTAAACCCACACTCTTAATTGGTTTCTACGCAACATCGTGCCGGAACGCTAAATCACTTTGACTCCCGTCTTTGTCGGTAGGGTGGCAGCTGGCCACGTAATGTAAATTATTGACGCGACAAAAGTGCCTTTTAAAGGAATAAATTTTTGAAGTGAAAACTTCTTTAGCGGCGTTGAGCACTTTTTCTGTAATGGGTATAAAATCTTAAACTCGCGTCAGGACACGTGACCTGATCGAAAAAGCCTAAGACGGATGGAGAGTAGACAGCTATCCCCTCTCTACGGCGCGGCGAAAATGTACGCCTGGGCCTACTGTTTCGTTTAGGCAGCGCAGGGCGCTTGCGCGAATGTTCGTGTATGTTACAGCGTGCCACGCGCATCCATGGATGGTGACAGCTGATGGCTCGACCGTCTGTGTAGGTATCACATTGTTGTGTATTCGTAAAATTCGTGAATGTAAAGTGCTTTAAATATGGAAATTGATATAGATAAACTTTTTAATGTAAAATAATTGTAATCGTTTTAAAGTGTTAAATTTTTAATGTAATATAAATTGTCATGTTTGTGTACGATAGCGCAATAAATGAATATTGTATTCTACCACATAAATGATAGTACTTTTATACTGATAAAGCAATTGGTGCAAAATTATTCCCTAACCATTCCAAAATATCAAACATGCTCAACGTTAATAATCAAGTTTTCACTTCTGCCGGCACTCCCGGAGTGCAACCCATCTTTTTTTTATGCATATTCAGTAAGTCTGACAATCGGCTACTATCTTTATTTCAAACCCCTACGTGATAAATGATGTCCACTCCTAACAGTTTTTGGATATTTTTTTTATATATCTGTATATATAAAAGCGAAATACCACTGACTGATTGACTGACATATGTTAACGATATCTCAGGAACTATAAAACATACGAACTTTAAATTTCGAAGGTAGATTCCTTTTATGAAGTAGAGGTTAGCTAACAAACGGTTTTGAGAAAAACAACCCCTAAAGGGTTGGAATGGGGGTTGGAAGTTCGTATGAAAGTCCTATATTTTTGAAGTTAGAGACATGAAAGTTGGCAACTTAGTTTTCAATTATAAATGATAAAGATTTGTATAATGAATGTTACGAAAATCTACGCCAATGGGGGTGAAATGGGGGTTGAAAGTTTTCAAATTCGTTCGAAAATTTACATTTAGGTTATTCGTTTTTAATAATGCTGTGGTGTGGTTTTTAACCTATAAAAAATCCACCCCAAAAGGAGTGAGAGGGGTGAGGGGTTGGTATTTCCTTCAATCACGTCGCAACAGAGCAATGGATCGACGTGATTTTGAAAGTATAGTTGAGGACCTGGAGAGTGACATAGGAGAGTAGACAGAACACGTATGTAGTTGATAGTTAAGAGATATCAGCTAAGAAAGGATATTTGGAAATTCCACTCCTAAGGGGGTAAAATAGGGGTTGGAAAATTGTATAAAATTTCTTTGTTTTTAGAGTTAAAGACACAAAAATTTGGAAAATAGGTTCATTGTTTTCATTGGGTTCAACTTTTTTTTCCACACTCATTCTTTTCAGTTGTTCGAAGTTTCATGAAAAAATACAATATAAAATTGTTCAGGTGGACTGATCAGAGAATAGGGTTTAGTATTTGTAAAAGATAATCAGTATAAGTTGGCAAAAGGGTCGAATTGTCTACGTTCGTGGGGTTTGACCTAATCCAGCTAACTGAGTCAGCCAGTTAGGCTCAGGTGGTTTGCAGATGCCTTCAGTCCTTGTGCAATGACACTAAGACTGCATGTTGTCAACCATCCCATGGTTAAGGTAGGTTTTCCCCACCTCCACCAGGGCCACCGCGGACGGAGCTTAGTACAGCCTCCGCCCAACTGTTTCCCGACGTAGACACGGACCCGAGGGTCACTCATCTCACGCCGTATATATACTCCCAGATTTCAAAAACTTCGATAGCGCGAGTTAGGAAAACGAAAAACGGTATCTCGTTACCGGGTTAAAATCAAACCCCATGCAACAATTTCTTTGTAATGCAACATTTTTTTTTCTTTCTATCCATTGTGAGCTAATTAGATCTGAATTTTGAATTCAAATTCTGCTGTATTCCATTATATTTGTAATGCGTTCCTGTCAGAGCTCTGCAATATGGCGCCCAAGCGTCTAAAATACAAACCTCGGGTTCTCTCGCAAAATCCACCCCAACGTAGTTCGGCCATCATCGGCAAGAGGGCATGATAATAAAATTGGGTACAGCGGCTGTAGCATTTAAATAGGATAAGTTTTTTCCGCGGCTTCATCCGCTTTTGTGTGTTTGTAAAATCCTGCCCGCGCATGCAATGCAATTGGGACGCAATCTCTTTGACAAGTTTTATTCAAATCTTTTTAGTTGAGACGTGAAAAAGTAACAGAGCTTTCTGAGTGTCAATAAATTCGAAAGCATCTCTGCTCGAGTTTCTCTTATGTTAGCTCGCTGGGTTTGATCTTCCGTGTATAAGTTGTTTGAAATCGTTCGAAATCTCTTCCTTTTTTTTGGACTGACTAGTAGCTGTACTATACGCATATATGTCACAGCCAATAGGGTTTTATTGGTTGCGACAGCGTAACCGGGCTGTTTGGCGAGCAAAGAAAGAAAAAGCTCTTCCAGTAAGAAGCTCTGCCAGAAGAAATTTTGAGCCCTAGGGCTCGAACAAACTTAGGGAACGACTGCCTACTCTGTAAAATGGCGCCCAAGCGTCTAATATACAAACCCCGGGTTCTCTCGCAAAATCCACATCAACGTAGTTCGGCCATCATCTGCAAGAGGGCATCGTATTAAAATTCGGTATGGCGGTTGCATTATATTAGTTTTTTCCCGCGACTTTATGCACGTTTGTGTCTTGTTCTTTAGACTTAAAATTATATTATGTGCATACTTATGATGCGATCTATCTCCTTGATAAGTTTTATTCATATCTATTTAGTTAAGGAATGAAAAAGTAACAGACGTACAGAGTTGATTTCGAATTTATTGTCATTTATAATAATACAAATTAAGTTTTCAAATCAGACAGAAAGTAGGTTTATTCAAACTGGCAAGATGCGAGTATTGAAAATTCTTATAATTCTTATTAAAGTTTTTAGAATTTTTCAAGTAATTATTTAAATTATTTTCGACTTGTGTAGTTGTTACATGGTTCATCAGCGACCAGTTTCCTAAGAGACTTAGACGGCACGAGGATAGCTCCTGTTGTCTAATTTTGCCAAACGTTCTAAGATGGAGGCAAAACACGTTTTTACTTTTAAAAACGTTGTCCCTGTATTAGAAACGTGTCCCTATATAAGAAACACTAATATTTTTAGTTTAATATTCTTTTATTTCCATTTATAATCAAGTTTCTAAACAATCACACACAAAAAAGTTATATCGCTAGTTTTGTCATTGTCAAAATATTTTAATTATTTACAGAAAGTATTATTGGGTCCACCCAACTTCCTTTGCGTTACAGCAATTGAGTTGATACCAAGTGAGATGTAAACCTGCAAGATGCCACCTGTAGGTGGTCGGTCAGCGTACAATTAGAGCAAAAAATTTATCGTATATTCGACTCGATATATTCATAAGCACCACTCAATATGGTAATTAGATTTCCCGAATTTCAGTGGAATGTTCGTTCTGTGTGCTGATTTTTCGAGTGCATAGCCAAATTGGAAAGTATGAGGAATAGCGAAAATTCTCAAAGCAGTCTCGGGGCCAATTTTGATGGAAGATCATTGGATTTACCCATTTGATTTACCCATACGTTTAAAAAATCCGTTAATTAGTTTTCGCTTGAGTTAAAATTTAAGATGTTGATTCGTTTCTTGGCGTCTACATCCCGTGATAAAAAATCACGAAAGCCGAAAAAGTCGCGGGCCACCGCTAGAACGAGATCACACGTAATAAAAGCTAAATTAATAGTAGTTTACAAACGGCTTAACTAACTCTGACTGTAGACAGTTCATGCTAATCTTGATAAAGACGAACTACTTAAATCCTTATTATAGATAATTATAATTACTCAGTTAGCAAATGTTCTTTTCATCCCTAATATGCTTACTCAGTTCCTCTAGTTTTAAGCTGTTAAGTTACAGACTAGCACCGAGGACAAACCTCTTCGGTTTATTCGGTGCCGTTATTGTAATATAAATTACATTCCTTTTATATTAATAATAAATAATAATTATTATTAATATATGTAATGTATATGTAGGTTTATTTATTATTATCTATTTAAGTTTATTATATCTCTTTTGGTTTAATATGTATTTATTTTGCACACTGGCGTGAGAGGTAGTTTATAGTAGAAATAATAATTAAAGGATACAATCTGTTATGTATAAACAAAAATTGCATTCACAAAATTTAGTGAAATTCACTTGTCTCACACGGGAATTGAACCAGCTAAAATTCAAAATAAACCTTACCAACTTATTTAAGTATTACTAGCCCATACATTTCTTGCAGCCTTCAACAAAGGTTTATGGTTTTAGTAACATTTTCTACTACAAGTATCAATTCGCTCTTATGCAGTTAAAATAAGTTTTGTTAGTGACAGTTTTGCTTGACATGGGCACCATGAAAAATAGTTCAAGGGCGTCAGGTCTGGACATCTTGCAGGCCATCTAATCATTCCGTCTGTACCTATACAGACATTGAAATTCTCATTAAGGTAACAATGAGAATTTCCACCATTGTGAGCAGTTGCAAGGTCTAGTTGAAAAATTATATTTTTTCGTTCCTCTGCCGGTTTAATTGATTTTGTTAAAACTCGTATTGAATTATAATCTACAATGGCTTGCTTGCACAAGGATTTCCAGAAACAGAGTAAAAAAGAAAGAAAGAAAAAGTGCTTTATTCAGTCATACAGTTGTACGTAACATTATTTGACATAAGACAGATAATGACCAAATAAAGGCAACCCACTCAGCATTAGATGCAGCAAGCCAGTGGGAGCCTGGTATTTTGGTAAGATTACTGTCTTGAAAACAAATATATCAATATTTAACTTAATAACACATAACGTGACGACCTCTGAGACGCAGTGCGTGCGCTGTCGCATTATAAAGTTAGAGGTCCTGGGTTCGATTCCCAGCTCGAGTCTGGACTGGTGGAAGGCTTCGGCCGTGACTAGTTACTAGCCTACCGACAAAGACGTGTCGCCAAGCGATTTAGCGTTCCGGCACGATGGCGTATGGAAACCAATTAGGAGTATGGGTTTACCATACCCCTAACAGGTTAGCCCGCTACCATCTTAGACTGCATCATCACTCATCTTCAGCTGAGATTGCCGTCAAGGGTTAATTAGTAGTGGATAAAAAAAAAGATCACTGGCGAGATAACTTATAAAAATATATCAATATTTAACTTAATAAAATATAACCTAACTTACTTTAATTACACAAGACATCACAGTTTCACACAAAGAAGAAAAAAATTTGTTTAGTACTTAACACTCAGGCTGTATAATGCACATGTACAAAGATGTACAGATCGTACTAAGAAGCGTAACCTTGACATTTGCGAACAACGTGCAAACCTGCGCGCATCATGCTTCGCTCTTAACGACAGGGCTCGCCGCTGAATTTCAATGTCTTCACCATCTTTGATGTCTTTTGAGATTACATGTCCAAGATACAAACTTGAATTTATGTACTCGATCGATCGAGATTACATGTCCAAGATACAAACTTGAATTTATGTACTCGGTTTATTAAGCTATATTATTATTTTTTTTAATACATATTATTACCTTTTATAGGAATTACGTGGAAGCGGTGATAGCCTAGTGGTTAGAGCGTCAGCCTCCTAATCGAGGTCGGCGGTTTGAACCCCGGCACGCACCTCTAACTTTTCGGAGTTATGTGCGTTTTAAAAGATGAAATTATCACTTGCTTCAACGGTGAAGGAAAACATCGTGAGGAAACCTGCACGCCTGAGAGTTCTCCATAATGTTCTCAAAGGCGTGTGAAGTCTGCCAATCCGACAATGGCCAGCGTGGTGGACTATGGCCGAACCCTTCTCATATTGAGAGGAGACCCGTGCTCTGTAGTGAGCCGGTAATGGGTTGATCATGATCATGATGATTACCTTTTAAAACACGCTTACACAATTACACACTATATCTTTCCACAAATGCATAAATATACACACAGGCATAAAAGAGACATACATCGTTACATCTTTATTTTATTTAGAGAGGAACAAGTATTATATATAAGTATTATGTAAATATATGTACATTATTATATAAAAATATATACAACATTATTGTAGTACATTATAACACATGAACAATTTTGTTTTTCGTAACATTTATGTCTGATTTTATTTTTGTTAATACTTTACTTTTACTACTTTACGTTTTAAAATACACCCAGGGGAATCTGAAGCACAGGTCTACCTTGTTCGGCTTCAGAAGCTAATTATTTCTTTAAATAACTATTTGTTGGTAACTAGTCAAGGCCGAAGTCTCATCTGACCAGACCTTCGATTTTCGAGCCGGGAATCGAGCCCGGGACCTCCGACTTTATAATGCGACAGCGCACGCACTACGCCACGGAGGTCTGCGAATCTGTCATTCGACCTTTGTCATTGAAGCTAACGCCGGTGACAACGAGTAATTTCTTAGACGTAGAATTCGGTTTTTAATTTTCGCACAACATTCCACCGTATCGTACGTACTTTCAATACTTATATCCTTTTGAATATTTGTATAATGTAAATGATCGAATAAAATACGTGGAAATTTATCCGACGACGTCTTGTCTGCTCTTAAAAGTTGGACGTTTAATAACATTTGATTGCTCTGAAAACTTGAAATTTAATTAAGAACATTAATTACAATTGCTGGTAATGATAAATAAAAGCGAGCGGAGGTTATATTGAGTACTTTCACAGCGGCACGTGTAAACACTGCGTACCGTGATTGCTTTTAACAATCATAAATAACAAAGATCCGTTAATTATTGGCTTTTATCGTTAAGTATGAAATGCGGTTCTCATGTGGGTTTAATCTTGGTTTTCTACATACTTTTATCCAATAAAAGTAAGCAATTGACAGTGATCTCACTTGGTGATAAGTGATGATGCAGCCTAAGATGGTAGCGGGCTACCCTGTGAGGGGTACCCATAACCCATACTCCTAATTGGTTGCTACGCGACATAGTGCCGGCAGGTTAAATCGCTTGGCGACACATATAGGGTGTTGACTAGCCACGGCCGAAACCTCCGACCAGATTCGAACAGGACCTTCAAAATTAAAGCGAAAGCGAACGCGTTGGGCCACGTTGATTGCCAATATATTAATCTATTTAAAAAAAAAAAAGCTCCAAAAAACGCATTCGTTAAGAAAACAATGCAATACAGTTTGCTATTACATTATATAAAAATAGTAATTATTTTAAAAGATACTCCATATTACTTTAGCAAATTAAAAATAAATAACTCACTTTTATGCGCAAGCGCACATGCTCAAGAACAAAGGCAAGTAATGACGGGACCAAGCTGGCATAATCGGTATCTTGGGGTATGCACTGCTTTTATACATGTATGATGTGCTGTCTGCTCGTCTGTGTGTCCTGCCATGGGGCCGGGAAAAATTTCCCATGAACATCTTCAGGCTTCAGTTCTATTCTGAATTTCTTCAAATTCGTAACAGTGTTTGACCCGCACATAGTAATCAATTAACAAACATAAAACCATAGTCATAAGGTTGTCTATCTCTCCTCACCTTTTATCGAAACGTAAGGCATCAGAGTTAATTCTTACGTGGTTAGAATTATATGGAGACCTTTACGCGTTTTGTTTCTTTGTTTCTTTACGCACGCCTTTCCGGCTTCCATTTTACCCACCACCTATTTCAAGAGTGAATAAACATCTGACAGGTGCTGCACCATCACTTTACTTTAGAATTGACGACCTCCGTGGCGCAGCGCGTGCGCTGTTGCATTTTAAAGTCAGAGGTCCTGGGTTCGATTCCCGGCTCGAGGCTAGTCTGGTGGGAGGCTCCGGTCGTGGCTGGTTACCACCCTGCCGACAAAGAAGTGTCGCCAAGCGATTTAGCATTCCGGCACGATGTCGTGAAGAAATCAATTAGGAGTATGAGTTTACCATACCCCTAACAGGTTAGCTCGCTACCATCTTAGACTGCATCAACACTGGTGAGATGTAGTCAAGGGCTAACTTGTAGTGAAAAAAAAAAAGATGCCATTGCATATAGGACTTAATAATAATATTAAAAATTATTTATTACACACGCATACAAAAAATAAATAAACATAAAAAGGGTTGTAGGGTCCTTATCAATGCTAGTGATCTCTTCCAGGCAACCTTTTTGAAAAAAGTAAAATGCACACGCACATGGCCAGCGTCTCCTCATATTCTCATACAGAGAAAAGACCCGTGCTCTGCAGTGAGCAGGCAATGGGTTGATCACGATGATGATGAATAATCATTTATTTTTATTGAGTGAAGCAATAAAAAAAACATACATATAGTTTACAACAGAAGTCTTATAACTTAAATTGTCTAATATATCACTCATATATACATATAACTCAGTTCTTATACGTCTGGCTAGCACCTACAATAAATCTTATTACAATTTAGATCTATTTCACTCAACTAAACTGCAGCTAAAAAAAGAAATACTAAATCTGCCTAAATAGTAATGTTTTTACCCCTTTCAACACGTGCCCACACACACACACACACACACACACACACACACACACACACACACACACAAACAAACTCACTCACTAACTAACTTGCACACTCACAATTACACATGCACACCAACTTACTTGCTAACTTGTTCACCTTAGTCAGTTTCACTTAGTTACATTTTCAATTTTAAATTTTTAAATTTTTACCTATTTAACATATTTTCTATATATTGTGTAATCTTTTTGGCCTTATTTTACGTTTTTCTTAATTGCATACCAATGAATTATAACGCTGTTGATTACTTGCAAATAAATAAATGAAATAAAATATTACACTACCATTATGCATTATACCTGTTTTCCGAACTAGTTAAGACTGTATCTCGGAAAACAGGGCCAACAACTCGGAGTCACAGATCAGAAGACAATTTCAAGCGTCTGTAAGCTTAAAGATTGTAAGCGAAATGTTTTATAAGGAGCATGAGTGTGAGTGAGTGTGTATGGGATGTGTGTGTGTATGTGTGTTTGAGTGAGCACGCGCGCGTGTGCGTGAGTGTGTGTGTGTTTAACTATTGATAACTATTGGTATGAATAAAGGTTTAGCGTTGAAAATTGTACAAAAAATTACGTAACCAACTGTTGATCGGAGACTCGAGCATTTTTTCAAACGACGTCGCGTACAAGCGATATCTGTTCGTTACTTTTAATTGGTGAATATCAGTAACGGAATCAAAATGATGTTGAAATTATAATGAAGTGTTATTTATTGAAGCTTTAAAATCTTTCCGCTTTAAATTCCTTTTATATAAACGGGATCAGACAAGTGCCCTTATTAATAGAATAAGAGACAGAAGTTTTATTTATACTGTTATTTTACAGTTAGCTATAGTTGACAGCATTTATTTGTTTGCGAAAAGTACGGGGCTATTATTTACCTGGCTAAGTTTGTTGTGGGCTTCTTCTTAGACCGGGGCGCGTTTGGAACCCTCATAGCTTTAGTTTTAAGTTAACGAATGTAGTTATCACCATCAAATCACTACTTTGTAAATTATTGACGCGTCAAAAGCGCCTTTTAAAGGACTATTTGAATAAAGATTATTTGAATTTGAATTTATCAATTAGTCATCATGATCAACCCATTACCGGCTCACTACAGAGCACGGGTCTCCTCTTAATATGAGAAGGGTTTGGCAATAGTCCACCACGCTGGCCATGTGCGGATTGGCAGACTTTACACGCCTATGTGAACATTATGGAGAACTCTCAGGCGTGCCGGTTTCCTCACGATGTTCTCCTTCACCGTTGAAGCAAGTGATATTTTAATTTTTTTAAAACGCACATAACATAAAAGTTAGAGGTAGTGCCTGGATTCGAACCGCCGACCTCTGATTAGGACGCTGATGCCCTAACCACTAGGCTATCACCGCTTCAATAGTGTGTTTAATTTATTATTGATATATTTAAACAAGGACCATATAACAATATAAATAAATACTAATTTGTTTAGTCTAGTCGAAAGAGGTATGAGTGAGAATGAAAAAAAAAATCGATAGATATATAGATCCTAAGTACCAGTCTTTAAACCACTGTTCGACCAAGCTAGGGAATCGGACATAAAACAGAATCGAAAAATTATATCAGTGCATCATTATGAGCTATAAATGCTATTTATATATCTACTTAGGTTACGTTACGCCCCACGATTTTTGTTAATTACACAAGTAGTTAATGGTACTTACCTTGGACTAATGGACTACTGATTTTTTTTAGCTTTCAATTTATTATTTCCATCATTATAATCTATATTTTGCTGTTAAAGAGTTACTTACTTTATTACGTATGACAATGAACTTTAATTTATTAATGGCTTGATCCCACGGCTTATTTGTAACACAAAGATTTTGTTTTAAAAAATATTACATATTAAACTTGACTTACAGAAGCCAAACTGCGTGCTACAGCGAATTTCGTTTACAAAACTTTAGTAATGAATGAGCGTTTTGTTTTAAGGCTATACTTAAAATTGTATCAAGAGTATATGAAATTAATATTATTTTACTTCTCCTCTAAGAAAGAAATGAACTAATGATTGTCAACAAAGTTTGCTTTCAGAGAAAACGATGTAGTATGCAGCTGTATTTTTTATACATTACTATATCTACATCTTTGCTTATTCATATAAATTCACGATTGTGTTCAAAACGATTTTATACATATTTATGTGGTGTTCAAATTTGAGTAATAATTTTCAGAAGCTTATCGTATGCAGTAATGGTATATATTGCAACCCGTCTCTTACACTATTATCTTTAGCACGTGTCGACATGAGGTGATAGTTTAACATCTTTCTGACATATTCCATCATGGTTTCTCCTTATACATATACACAATTTACACAAGAAGTTACAGGATATGCACACAAAAAGAAGGACCAATCTTGATTTTGTCTTTAATTTTTTTTTACAACGAAGTTTATGAAGATCTTAAGGTAATGACGCTTCTGCGTCGAAAAGAAGGCTAAAAGCTAAAGCAAGTTTTTTTTAAATTAATTTCACTCAGTTTATTTTTTAAAAAGATAATAAATACGCCTTATTAAAAAATATATGTTAAATATTATACATTTTCGGAGCATTATGAATCGATTTTTTGCCTCGGCTTAATTTACAAATTAAAAACAAATGTTTGATGGACAAAACTGAATTAACCAAACATTTTGCATCTTAAAAGTTTACGGTTGAAATGGGATAAACATAAATTGCGTTTTTTTTATTTATTCTATACGGTGATTGAAGTTGATTCATATTCCAGGTATAAGTGCCCGTATTTTTTTTAGCCCATTACAAGTTGGCCCTTAACTAATATCTTAAATAATGGTAAGTTTGACGACCTACGTGGCGCAGAGCGCGCGCTGGTGCATTGTAAAGTTGGTGGTCCTGGGTTCGATTCCCGGCTCGGAGTCTGGTCTGGTGGGACGTGAGACGTGTCGCCAAGCTATTTAGCGTTCCGGCACGATGCCGCGTAGATACCAATTAGGAGCGTGGGTTTACAACGCCCCTAAAAACATAAGGTTAGCCCTTTACCATCCTAGACAGCGTCATCACTTACCACTTGAGACAGCCGTCAAGGGGTAACTTGTCGTGTATAAAAAAAACAATGTCGGCGGTGGTTTAATGTAATTTGCGTTTATTTTCGCTTTCATGTATTATGAGAACACCAATGAAGGCGAGGAAAAATCTCTCTCTCATAATAAATGGGAAATTGTAATACCCGACGGCTACATTAAATTAATAAAGTGGAGGCGTCTCAACGCGTCAGAGCAGTGTTATTAACATACAGTGAGACAGACGTTTGACATCGATATTAATAAAGGATACAATGTTTGAACTTCTTCTTCGTCGTTACACTCTTTGCGAACTTGCTTCACGACCGCTCAGGTCTTGGTCACGATTAATGTATTTTCATGATGGCTTTCTTGGGAAGATTAGTTACAGTGGTTTCCCCTTGCCTTCTGCACCAGACATTTTGAGGATTATTTAGATCCCCGGGCTGCTGAAGCCTCTTCTGACAGGTTGCCACGCCAGGTCAGAGTGGTTATCCCGTCACAGCTCGGTCGCCATATCCTCGTCCGTTGTCTAGCATTTGGGGCCGACTGGATGTTGTGGTCATTCTCCCCCTTTCCCCCCCCCCCTAATTTTTTAACAAATAAGCTTAAAAATTAATCAAAACTTTATTCAAATAGTCCTTTAAAAGGCACTTTTAACGCGTCAATAATCTACATAGTAATGCGTTGATGGTGATTCTACTACTATGTGATATTACTACATTCGTAAACCTAAAACTAAAGCTATCATGCTTCCAAAAGCGTCCTACTCAAAGATGGGTAACTATTATTTTTGTTATCACCATCCACCATCATTTTGCTACTTAAAATAATTTAAGAGCTTTACCTTATTAGAACAATATTTCATACCCAAGCTTGTTTATCATTTACGTAATCCTTTACACTATAAGAGGACTTTTCTACAAGCTTACGTTTTGTATAAACTTTGAGCTTATTGAGAGAATTCCTAGAATAATAATTATAAATTTTATACAATATACCTTTATTCTAGTTGTATGTATGTCTGAGTCATCTTTTATAATACTCGTGTATAACAACAAAAATCACTAAAACTTCGTAATACATTTAAGCAACTGGAGTTAACCTTCCCCGCTATCTTAGGTCATCCGGACGTGGGCTCCATCCACGGCCTCGCAGACGTACGGACCACTCACCGTCCGATCCCCCCGTTATCCCAATCGCCTAAGCCGAGGTTCGGCCTCACAGGAGGCGCCCTTAGGAAGACGTTCCCTTAGTTTCTTCGAGCCCTAGGACTCAAAATTTCTTCTGGCAGAGCTTCTCTCCGAAGCTGGCCAAACAGCCCGGTTACGCTGTGACAACCAATAGGGTTAGCACAGTTAATAGTCAGTCCGAAAAAAAACTTAACCTTACAACACTACCTACTGTCAGGTAATAAAATAGGCAGTACAAGGCTACGTCGCTCGCTTGGTGCTCGCTACTAACTTTAAGCCACCAAAGTACCAGGCTTAGTGCCATTTTGTTTGTTCAACGCCTCAGTACATACGCAGTTCTATATTGAGTCTATGTACGTCCAGATCTTTCAACAAGTTTTTCATATTTTTCGAGGCCTTTTGAACGGAATGCATGGATTTTTTCTATGAAAATCTTCTCTCAAAAATGTAGCGATATTGGATTTAGATTTTTTTTTTAATTCGGACTGTCTATTAGCTGTGCTAATCCTATTGGTTACCACAGCGTAACCGGGCTTGGATTTCGAATGTTGTGCTTACATGCATCAACCAAACGTGTAGCTTAATCGTTTTTTTGTTTTTTGTCCATTACAAGTTAGCCTTTGACGGCAATATCACCTGGTGGAAGTGATGATACAGTCTAAGACGACCGCCGTGGCGCAGTGCGTGTGCTGTCGCGTTATAAACTTGGAGGTCCTGGGTGCAGTTCCCGGCTCGAGCCTACCACCGGACCAGTCTGGTGGGAGGCTTCGGCCGTGGCGAATTACCGACAAAGGCGACAAAGGCGTGGCGCCACGCGATTTAGCGTTCCGGCACGATGTCGCGTAGAAACCAATTAGGAGCGTGGCTTTAACATACTCCTAAAAGGTTAGCCCGCTATCATCCCAGACAGCATCATCGCGTACAACGTATCGTATCCAGATGAGAAAGCTGTCAAGGGCTAACTTGTAGTGTATATACTAGCGGACTAACCTTTTAGGGTAACTGTTAGCTATAATCCTAGGTGGTTTCTTTGCGACATCGTGCCGGAACGCAAGTTGCTTGGCGACGTGTCTTTGTACGTAGGGTGCGAACTAGCCACTGCCGAAGCCTCCCACTAGACCAAACTCGAGCCGGGAATCAAACCCAGGACCTCAAACTGTAAAGCACGACACGAGAGTGGCATGGCATTTGAAACAGTACCCAGATTTGACCCACGCTTTCTTTTGATATATTACAAACTGTCCAGTCAAAATTATAACTATACGATAATAAACTGACAAAAACTACAATAAATAACATGCATTTATTTATTTGTTAGGTATACCACGTTATAAGTAAAGTTTATTTAATGCTAAAAATACATAAACGTATTGTACAACAATATTTATGAATGAAGTACATCAAATGCCACTCAGGGCTCCACTATTGTTCCGAAGAAATCGTATGTTAACACAATGCTACGACAGTAGCATACTAAAATCAACCATGCGTACAGGACATAAAACACACTTTACGATGGAAGATTTCAAATGATTGTAACTATAGTGTGGACAATCCATCAATTTGCTTCAATTTGTCTATATTGTCGATTGATGATACCAATTTCATATGATTGTTAAAGTGGTATTTTACCGTTTCCAGTTTGAATTTTAAAATTTGCTTCTAACTTTGTCGTTATGTAAACTACAATACAAGGAAATTAGCGAGCTATTTTTGTTGATCATTGTATTCTATAGGTAACTATAATTCATTCGTGTTAAGCATTAGGGAAACATCGTGAGGAAACCTACACGACAGAGAGTTCATAGTGTTCTCAGAGGCGTGTGAAGTCTGCCAATCCGCACATGGCCAGCGTGGTGGACTATGGCGAAACCCTTCTCATATTGAGAGGAGACCCGTGCTCTGTAGTGAGCCGGTAATGGGTTGATCATGATGAGCAATAGGGTTCCATCGAAAAGATAAAGCATTTATTTTTTAATTTAATTTGAGATGACTCAGTTGTTTTAAACTTAGTATATATTTTTTAATTCCGATAAGGCTGAGACCTTTCGTTAAGTATAAAACCTAAAAAAAGGACTCACTCTTCCCATTATAAAATATTAATATTATTTAACAAGTTTGTTTTTTTATCTACTAATATGTTGTTCCCAAAGAATTACAGTGTGTTTAGGGACGCTCGTTATTAGATGGCACAGTACAGCGGTACGCCGATAACTGACTGTTTTAAAAGGTTTACCATATGTGCATATTTTTTTGCACATTATGTTGAGTTCTTAAGGCGTGAAATCGTATCGAAATCGAAAAAGATTTTTTAATTGCTTAAAAACGCACATAACTCTGAGAGGCCGGGATCGAACCCCCAACCTCTGATTAGGAAGCAGATGTCCTAACCACTAGGCTATCTTAGCTTTCATTTATATAACATTTAAGTATAAGATAATAAATTATCTGACGACATCCTTCCCGAGCCATTACTAGGTGCCCCAGCAATGTGCTGAGACAACCAATCACAAGACGTGTGCGTTAGATACAGAGACTTGTGATTGGTCGATCGCAGCACCCATACGTGTACGCCGCTAAGGTTTGATACGGCCGTGTGGTCTTCGCTTTACACATGGTGTTGCTTACACGTGCATAAGGTATCATATAACTAAGTACGAGTATTCATTTAAACTTTGCCAATTCCAAGTTCCCAGTTCATATTGCAAAGCATGCATGCGAGACAAGCCTGGTAACGAGGCAATTTATGCGTCACCATACTAAGGTTGTAGGCGATATTCTACGGTTCCTTGTTATAGGTAGATGGAAAACGGGTGCTCATTAATTGAACTGGTGTATGCGATTTAGACTAGCCATAAACTTGTACGTGCTCTCATGGGATTGAGGGATTTAAAGCAACGATAGAACTAGGAATTTACTGCTCGGATTCTGGTTGGTTATCATTTTTGATAACCGGGTCTTAAGTCTTTACTTGTTCATCAGGTACGGGGGTGAGTTTCATCATGAACAACCCATTACCGGCTCACTACAGAGCACGGGTCTCCTCTCAATATGAGAAGGGTTTGGCCATACTCCACCACGCTGGCCGTGTGCGGATTGGCAGACTTCACAGGTCTTCGAGAACATTATGGAGAGCTCTCAGGCGTGCAGGTTTCCTCGCGATGTTTTCCTTCACCGTTGGAGCAAGTGATATTTGAAATTTTTAAAAACGCAGTTAGCTCCGAAAATTGAGAGGTGCGTGCCCGGATTCGAACCGCCTACCTCTGATTAGGAGGCTGACTACCTAACCACTAGGCTATCATCGGGGTGAGTTTACGTATAATAAATTCTATAGGATTCTCTATTCTATTCTCGAATAGGATTTACTACATATACTACTCAATGCCCAATTGTTCTTGGCCTGAACTAAAAATCCAAGAACACGTGCACCGTGGTTAATTAATATGCTAAACACTAGTCCGACTAGGCATAAAAAAGCTTAAATTTCGTTTCAATAGTTAGAGCCGTTTTAAGCCCAACGAATTATTATTCAGATAACGTTATAGCGAGATCAAAATAGCTCTTAAAGCAGCAAAATTTTTTCGTCTTATTTGAAATTTATAGTTAAATCATACTTGATTCAACATACATACTTGTCAACTACCAACTAACTCAATATTACTACTGTAGCCCATAGGTAATATGTCATTCTAATGAATAAACAGTAATAAGGTATAGTTACTTCAAAAGTCGTTTAAAAGTTTCGGTAAGAGTAACATACAATATTTAACATTTAAGTAATTTAATCTTGCGAGGATTGACGTTAATAATGGATGACACTATATTCTAATTTTGCTGCTTTAAAAAATTATTCTTACCAGCTAAGAGCCGTTGGCTCAAGTCTCCCGCCAAAAGGAGGAGACTTTGTATATGGCGGGCGCGGTTTTTTCACGCTTTTCTTGAATTAATATTTGTTGGCTAATTTTGAAAAGGACTGGTGTTGGTTGTGTCGTGGACAGTTTTTGTGTCGTTGGTGTAGTGGCTAGTTTTCTGAATGGTTAACAGGTATTAATTTGGGAAAGGTTTGAGGGATCCGCGTCCGCAGAGTGCGAAGTTTCCCGCCATTTCTCCCTAACTTCTACATTGCTATAAACTTGACATTGGCTAATCTGTGCAAAGCCATAAAAAGAGAGAACTAAGAGCCGTTAACTTTTAATACATGATCTTGACATCTTGCAAGGGACAGCATTATTGATCTAAGCATCTATTAATATGTTTAAATTTTTAAATACCAAAATCGTAAAAATGCAGACACTAAGATGTGAAGACGCAAATGTTAAAGGTTAGTTCTCATAAATCCTTTTACTTAAATTCTTTATTATATATAGTATGGAATCCACGGTGCATAAGTTTTGATTATTCGGTTAATAAGGCTTGTTTTGGTGGGAATTTAATTACCAAAAACACACTAACGAGCAAAGATGATAACAACAGGTAGGACCGCTACTATTAGCGTTTACATTCTCTTTGATTGTTTTGAAAGTACCATTCAGTAGCAGACTTAAAATCTTAATTGTGTCTGCAATGCATTTTGTGACGTAATTCTTAACGTTCTTACACGAACGTGAAATTATCATTCTCACTAACTTTGATGGAGTAAACCTAGTGCTCGTTTTCTTCATTCCAATGAGTATACAAACACTGTTATAAGTGTGTAGTCATCACGGAATAGAAAAAATAAGTTTTTGATTTTTCTCGATAAATTATTGGGTGTTATAATTTAGCAATATTATTGAAAATAAGAAAGTTATGACATATTCGTACATTGACGTCACGAAATCTTTTTTTTAGGTCTCAAAAAAGAGCGGCAACATTACTACAATAACAACACTGTTAAAATTATATTATAAATAAAAAATGTACTTAATCATTAGGTTAAGCAGTCGGTAATACAATGAGTATACAAACATTTTTAGGTAGGTGTGTAATGATCACTGAAAAGAAAAAAAAAGTTTTTGATTTTTCTCGAAATGTAATAATAATAAATTAGCGGGTGTTAAAACTTCGCAATATTGTTTACTAACAAACTTATATGACATATTCGTACATTGACGTCACAAAATCTTTTTTTTAGTCTCAAAGAAGAGCGGCAAAGTAGGTAGTACTACTACAATAACAACGCTGCTAAAATTATAAATAAAAAATGTAATCATTAGGTTAAGCAGTAGCTAGTACAATGAGTATACAAACATTTTTAGGTAGAAATGTGTAATGATCACGGAAAAGAAAAATAAAGTTTTGATTTTTCTCGAAATGCAATAATAATAAATTTGCGGATGTTAAAACTTCGCAATATTATTTACTAACAAACTTATATGACATATTCGTGCATTGCCGTCACAAAATCTTTTTTTTAGCCTCAAAGAAGAGCGGCAAAGTATGTAGTACTACTACAATAACAACGCTGCTAAAATTATAAATAAAAAAATGTAATCATTAGGTTAAGCAGTTTCTAGTACAATGAGTATACAAACATTTTTAGGTAGGTGTGTAATGATCACTAAAACGAAAAAAAATTGTTTTTGATTTTTCTCGAAATGTAATAATAATAAATTAGCGGGTGTTAAAACTTCGCAATATTGTTTACTAACAAACTTATATGACATATTCGTACATTGACGTCACAAAATCTTTTTTTTAGGTCTCAAAGTAGGTACTACTACAATAACAACGCTGCTAAAATTATAAATAAAAAATGTAATCATTAGGTTAAGCAGTAGCTACTACAATGAGTATGCATTAAGCATAATATAATTAGTGGCGGGATAAAGATATACCTAATGGCATAGTAACAATTAAAATATGATCAGTACACCGAGCTATTTATATGACTGCACGCTAGTTTCATTCCGATACCAGGTCCCAGTGGACATGTGCTGGTTGCGATGTTTCGTTTTTATAACACATTATTTCACGTTGATAATATGATACCCACGCCACTTCGATGAAAGGAAACGCGACAGTAATTCGAATCAAATAACTGAAAGGTTAGTTTGTTTTTTATAGTTCTATTTACTTAGGTATATTTTTTAGTACTTATAAGTTTACTATACATATTTGGGAATAATGGGTTATTGCTCTTTGTTTTGCTGTGTGATTCTCGATAGAATGATATTTGGATTTAAACGCGTAAGGAAACCGACATGCTTTTACATTTTAATCATATCACAGTCTTATCTATTATTTGTGACGTCAACGTCTATTAAGAAGTGTTCAATTTGACGGCCCTAGATGAATGCACCTATTCTCTTGTGTAGTCAGTGAAATTCTTTAAATGATTAGTGAAGCAGATCAAGCGATACGTTTGAAAATAAATGTACTCTTAAGTACATTTTTTTTGCTTTGGACAAATGTTTATAAATAATCTATGCTTATTAGAATAGCTAACAATTTTTTCAATAAAAAAATACTGATGTTTTTATATTTCATAACCTCAAATAATGTTACGTCATTACCGCAATTTTAACAGAAATCTTATATTATAATATTTATAACTTCACCTGAGTACAACAAAAGCATACATATTTTGAAAAAAGTATTGTTGAAAATACTGATTTAAGATATTCACGTGTTAAGTTACTTGGAGCACGTTTATTGAAGAAGTTAGTTCCCTGTAAACAAAACTGAGCATTCCATCTCCATGATCGGTATCATACCATGAAATCGGAGCACTTATGCCGGTTCGCGTAACCACACACGTGACACCTTGTCCGATGGGCTTTACGTAATAGCCACTTGGGAACATAAAAAGAATGTGATTTTGATACACCATCGACAGTCGTTCGTGGTGCATTGTACGCGCGACACATTCCCGACGACTAACAGATCGCGACAATGTTCCCGATTATAGCAGCAGTGTTTGTGCTCCTTATCGTTGGCTGCATCATACGATCCGTCACTAAGCCGAAGAATTTCCCACCAGGTATATTTTTATAATAGATCTCGTAATTAACTTATATATCCCGCTTATATTTTCCTCACTTAGCAGACAAATGTATTATGTTTATAAAACTACCAGTTTCCGCTTCTTATTCAATAACTTATTGCTTAGTTACACACACGCGTCATTAAGCCCCAGAATTTCTTACAGGGTTAAACTTCACTCAGATAGCTCTTTTAACTTATAATTCCCTGGTACATTTATCAGGTACAAACGTACTTTGGTTTTAATCGAAGTTGCATAACTATATGAAATGAGTTGTAGGTACGTTTGTTTTACATGAACTATTTTGAATGGACGGTGAGCGAGCGGTTCGAAGTTGAGTGCATTTATAAATAGTCGAGTAATGTCTTATGTCCGTTTCTGTCAATGGATGCCAATTGTGTTATATGGGTACTGATATCTGTTAATTAGTTCAATCAAATGTATGTGAACATGTGATTCGTATCAAGTACTAGTAAAGAAGGCATTTGAATATACTTTTCAACTTCGGACTGCTTCGTTGGCTCAGGTTGGGTTAGAAATTGTAAACTATTGGGTTTTCCTGTCAAGGAATTCATGCTCCCCCCGTGGTTCGAAGACTAAGTTAGGCATTGCATTGGTCTTGGTTACGTCATTAACACGTAAATAATAATACGAGGCGAGGTGGCGACTCTCTCTTATGATGGAGAAGAGAAAGGAGAAAGCCAGCCTAGTAGCTGGACGTTGATGTGAATGCATGATTATTATAAGAAAATCTAGTTTGATACCTCACGACTTATCGTATCCTAGTACCTGCTGTGACTACTTTGAATAACAGTGAATAGACAGACAAATACACAGTTAAATTAAAGTATGCTGTCACACTGAATAGGTTGTCTGTGATACATTAAAATCATATAGGCGTCGAGTGTCTGTATATTTGTTTGTTTTTTGTCTCTAATATAGAGCGCAACCGCTAAGACAGGCTCGACAAAATCTGGAATATTCATTAAAGCTGCGGTTACATTTCTATGTAAACCAATATTGACATTAACGGGTTACGTAACAATTTAATGGATATTTAAATATAGGGATTATAGCTAAGGGTGTTTTGGATATGAGGGTTATGGTTTTACTTTTGGTAAACTATAAATACTGTTTTCCTGGTATATATATACTCGTTCATATCTAAGGTTAAATCATCATCATCATCATGATCATGATCAACCCATTGTCGGCTCACTACAGAGCACTGGTCTCCTCTCAATATAAGAAGGGTTTGGCCATAGTCCACCACGCTGGCCATGTGCGGATTGGCAGACTTCACACGCCTTTGAGAACATTATGGAGAACTCTCAAGCGTGCAGGTTTCCTCACGATGTTTTCCTTCACCGTTGAAGCAAGTGATTTTTTTTTAAAACGCACATAACTCCGAAGCGTTGAGGTGCGTGCCCGGATTCGAATCGCCGACCTCTGATTAGGAGGCTGACGCCCTTACCACTAGAGTATCACCGCTTCAGAGTTAAATACGTTTCATAAAATACCTTAATTATCACTTATTCTATATAGTTTTGTCCTGAAGCTGGACCACTAAAACACAAATGTGTGAGTCCGTCCAATTTTCAATCCTATGGTATTAACATAAATTTCAAAATTGTTATATCTCATTATATAGCCGATCGGAAGCGATACATTTAAGTCACGGATTAGATAATAAAGACCCATTGTCCCCACCCCATTTGGCTTGAAATAAGGGCTGGAAGAAGACCATAATAGTATGAAAAACATAGATATTACCAAATCGAAAAATATTTTGGCTTTATTTCCTCAACAAGGGTCTTTTTTGATAAAAGTAACTGAATTCAACTATCACACTAATACTGCTCTCAAAAAGTCGTCCTTGTTATGCTTTTAATTCATTTATCCAGTTCAGCCGGTTCTATTCTTGAGCTCTCTATTGTGACAAACACAATAAAATTTAAAACTTTCAAAAGTTAATAAAAGCTAAATCGCGCAATTTAAGCTAATTACAGTTCACAGCTCTAAATAGGTCTTAACTTTTTTGGATACATATACATTATACTAGCCAATGCCCGCGACTTCGTCCGTGTGGAATAAGATTTTAAAATTCTTACGGGAACTGTCCAACCCCCATATGGCCCGCTTTGGAATAGATTTTCGTAACATTGATTATACAGATTTTTATTCTTTACAATTAACAACTTAGTCGTCAATTTTCATGTCTCTAAAATCAAAAACGTAGGATTTCCATACAAACTTCCAACCCCATTTCAACCCCTTTGAGGTAGATTTTCTCAAAACCGTTTCTCAGCTGACCTATATTTCATAAAAGGAACTTACTTATCAAATTTCAAATTCGTATGTTTAACAGTTCCTGAGATATCGTAATAATCAGTCAGTCAGTGAGTGGAATTTCGCTTTTATATATTATATAGATTATGCTATTTAAGCTATGCTATTGTCTAATTGTAATTAATAATTAAAATATTGCTTAACATATTTATATTTAGTCGAGTGCTTTATTCGTCAATTTTTATGGAGATTAATCGGAGCCGTCTTCAAAATACGCCTTTATTCATATGAGAGAGGAATATAGAGCATTAAACAACCACGCAGTTAAAATCCGAGCTGGCGGGATCAACAAGTTAGTGCAACAATAAATTAAGATAATTAGTATCAGGTGTATGCAGTAATTAACGGAAGGTAAGGCTTAAGTTACTGTCTTAATCGAGAGGAGATAAGATCAAAGGCTAATGACAAGGTCGGTTAGACGCAAACGTCTCCGCTTTCATCTCCCCCAGGATAGAACGAATTACATAGTAAAAGCGATAGAAAGTGATGGTCTTGTGTTTAATATATTGATTTATTACGAGTATGCCATGGCTGAGAGATTACTCTTCGGTGCTTATATCAATCCGACACCCCAACCCTAGTAGTTGCGGCTTCTTTTTACTCCCCCGACCTAAGCGCTACTCTCCGAAAGAGGAGACCTAAACATATCCTTCATGACTCTGACGATCAGATGACTACTGACAACATACTCGTACCACCTACCACACAATCATACGCTACACACCGTCTTCGCCGGCGAAGACGAGGTCCCCACTATCTTACGTCATCCGGACGTGGGCTCCATCCACGGCCTCAGAGATGTAAGGACCAAGCAACGTCTGACCCCCCCGCCCCACCCCGTTATTCCAAACGTCGACTAAGCCGATGTTTGGCCTCACAGGAGGCGTCCTAAGGCAGACGTTCCCTTAGTTTCTTCGAGTTCAAAATTTCTTCTACAATAAAAGCCCGGTTTTAAACAGCTCGGTTGCGCTGTCGCAACCAATAGGGTTAGCACAGCTAATAGTGAGTCCGAAAGAAAAAAGAAATTCGGTGTTTTGAATTTTCTTTACCAAAATTGTATTAAAACGAGACAGCTTTATCTCGGGCACATGAAGTTGACTCGTATTAACTGTTTATTGAGAGGCTAAACTCGCTTTACGAATCTCGGCCTATTAGTATTACGATGTATTGTTGATGTGGACTAGTTATTTAAGGGAGTTTTTCGGTCTAGAAGTTTCAGGGCCAGCTTTAAATTAATAAATGAGGAGAGCAAGTTATCTGTCCTTATTATTACTCCTAACTTAAAATAATAATCGTTAATAACCGTCCACCGTCAGCATTGGTCAGCGTGGTAGGTCTGCTCTAAAAACCTCTATCAAGTGCTAGTTGCTAATAATGCTAATGGGCTAGTTATAAAAATCTTCATGTTGGAATGGAGCTACTATTGAAATCCATCAAATGATCAACCCATTACCGGCTCACTACAGAGCACGGGTCTCCTCTCAATACGAGAAGGGTTTGGCCATAGTCCACCACGCTGGCCATGTGCGGATTGGCAGACTTCACACGCCTTTGAGAACATTATGGAGAACTCTCAGGCGTGCAGGTTTCCTCGCGATGTTTTCCTTCACCGTTGAAGTAAGTGATATATATATTTTTTTAAACGCACATCCACCTCTAACTCGGAAAAGTCAGAGGTGCCCGGATTCGAACCGCCGACCTCTGATTAGGAGGCTGACGCCCTAACCACTAGGCTATCACCGCTTCATCCATCCATCAAATACTTGACCTTAAACCTAATAGCAATAATTCCATTCTTCCCAATTCCTCATTCACCCAGTTAACGGTTTACTCCAACGTTGCTTACCCGCACCGTCTAGTTCAATTACCTTTTTTGTTTTTTTATTTTTCAATCGTACATACCCTACAATTGTTTATTATTATTCAATTGTACACTCACAGAGAAAAACATTAGATGATTTGTTTTGGCTCCGGGATATCCTGGGGATTTGTAAGAGCTTCCAGAAATAAGTAATTTGTTTCATGTGTAAATATATATTATATTCACTGTGATATTGCTTCCCACCTATACGTTATAATAGAAAATACTGTTCAATTTCAAAGCTAGCCACTCTAGTGGCACAATTAAAAAGCTACCGTACATGGTGCAATTAAAAATTTGAATGAGATAATTACAATGAAGTTCATTTCACTACTCCGCAATTATTAAATGCCAACTCCTTAATTAGCAGCAACTCGTGTTCATTTTCTAGTTAAAGGTCAGCTTATTGCGTGGTAGATAGATAGGTACTTGAATTCTTACGTTGTAAAGATGAAGATTTCTTAATAAGACTTCAAGAGAAAAGAACCTCATGTTAATTAGGAATTACCAACTTTTTTTTTTAAATGTTAATATTAGAGGTTAGAAAGCATAATATAAACTTCAACCTTTTTCATGTAAATAGTCGAATTGTTTGGTTTATTGAAGGATGTTGAAGACTATATTATGTTTATTGATCATTTATTGTAACGTTATTATCTATACAAATAACTAAAATTGGAGTGTCTGTTGCTGTTGTAATATTGAAAAAACCGTTTTTTACTACATGCATATGAATATAATATATACGGTACATACACCAAAATAACATTTTTTTACAACTTTTGTCTGTCTGTCTGTTTGTTCCGGCTAATCTCTGAAATGGCTGGACCGATTTTTAAGGGACTTTTATTGGCAGGTAGCCTATGTACTAAGGAGTAACTTAGGCTACTTTTATTTTAGAAAAATAAATTACGGTTGCAATGTCCAAGTACTGTCCAGTACCGCGTGCAGCTCACGCGCATGCCACCGCCTGTGCCATCACGTCTCGGGCGCCTCCCACTTCTCACCAAGTAATCTATTGCTTCGTGATTGAAAGACAAACAAACCCACTAACTCAACTCAGACGAAGTCGCGGGCGTCAGCTAGTATTTATTATATTATGTTGTATTCTAAAACTAAACCAAAACTGCCTTATAACGGAATATCTTTTAAGACTTAAACGTGATGAAGCATTCAAAGAAGTGCGTTTAACTATCACAGGTGCTTTTTAACTTACGCGTACCTGAAACTATAACCTACGAGTATATACTTGCATCGTATCGGATCACTAAATTGTTTGGCGGTACGCTTGGCATGGCTGGTAATTAGGATCGAAGCTCCTAAGCTCCTTACTAGAATAAACATTGCTCTTTCAGCTAAGTAAGGTAATAAACTTCTTTGGTCCAACAAATTCAATTATTGTGATTAACGAAATTGATGACGTGGTTTTACGAAACGTACTGTGCAAGTAGGACAGAAATATTAGCAAAGTGTGCTTTTTATTAAAGGTATTTGTCATATAAGAATTAGAAGAAGAAATGTAATATAATACTGAGTTAACACGTTAAGTCATCGTAAAATTATCTGCCTTGTAAAAACTACACAAAGTAAAGGAGTACTTCACTATAACTTTATATACGTTAAAGTTCCAGCGAATACTGGGTTCAACTAGGGATTTCAAGCTCTAGAATTGTTTGGTAGATTTACCTGTTGAAAGATCTCAGTACCAATCAAGAGTTAGAAAATGAGTGGGGTAAACCTACGCCGTTAAAGCCCATTAACCATCACTGGAGCATCGTGGGTCTAAACTCTAAAACCCTCTAAAATAATGAAGATTTCTCTAGTAGCAGTTAATAATAAATAAAATTCTATCTACGAGAATGCTATTGGTTATAAGGTATGTCGTAACATAACTGACTTGTATATTTTTCATATATTTAGTTTAGTTCTCAGGATAAGAACAAACAAAGTGCTTCCCATAGACAACATAACAAAGACCATTTAACCTAGTTCATAGACATAAAGTCTAGATTAAAATTATGCAAATGATTGAGTATAAAATGTATGATATATATAATTTTATAAGCACTGTGCAGAAAAAGAACATTAGAAAGTTTATTTTGCGTGAAAATGCTATTTAAATTGTATTATATGGCTCTGTGTGGGTTACGGTATGTCCTGGGTTCGATTTTCGGCCCGAGTTTGGTCCGGTAAAAAGCTCTGTAATGGCAAAGGCATACTGCCCAGCGATCGGAATAGGTATGATGGCAAGTAGAAACTGATTGGGAGAATAATTCCAGCCAGTCACCCATCGATGGCTTCTCTGGTCCTCCAGATGTTTATACAGGCGGTGGCAATCTTTTCACATCAGATTACCCGTTACCCGTACCCGTATTCTGTGCTCGTGCACTATTAATAAAAATATTAAAACAGTGAAACGCGTCTTGTGGTAGATACTTATTCCCAGTAGTTCTGTCGAACAGTTCTGTTAATAGAACTACTGCCCAGTAGTTCAGTGGAAAAAAGTGAGACGATAGGACTTATGATTATTTACTATTTATTTATTAATTATTAATATACAAGGAATAAAATAAGTTATATAATAAAGGCACCGAAAAAACCAAAGAGGTTTGTCCTCGGTGCTAATCAGTAACATAACAGCTTAAAGCTAAAGGAACTGAGTAAGCATATTAGGCATGAAAAGAACATTTCCTAACTTAGTTAGACGGTCGACACTAATGAGTCAACCGTCCAACTTAGTCAGAAAATATTCTTTTAATTTCGGTTTGAGATTTTTAATGTGTAAATTTTGGAACGCTGGAGGTAGTTCGTTCATGAATCGTGGAACCAAATACGCGGTCGTTCGCTCGCCGTACGTATTGTTAGCGCGCGTAATGTTAAAGCGGTTGGCCGCCATCGCCCGCGTCTGTACAGGATGTTCTTTTTTAATGAATATCTTCTCATTGAAGAACTCTTCTTTTAATATTGTGTATTTAAACAGCTTCTGAACAGGTAATGTTTGGCAATGTTTAAATAGCCCCAGTTCGTTACCATCGTACTTAACTTTAATGGAATTTGAGACCATAGATTTTAAAATTCTGAATTGCAATAAATATATTTATCTCAATAGTTCTAGGTTAGGTTAGGTTAGAAAAGACGCTATGCTTGGAGGATCTGCTTCGGCGGACGCCGTTGGTTGGATTGTGATCGAGCGTGCAAGCGTTACCGTGACCCGGCCACCCACCGACACGAAGGAGCATCGCTGGGTTTTAGTGGGTATTCTGATCTGTCGTTATAAAAAAATATAATCAGAAAAATGCCGGATACGCTCGTGACTATGACGATAAAGATCACATTTATCTGTTACCATTACATAATGAAAAACCAATGGTCACATTTTCGCATTAATTAATTTTATAAATAACAGCCATATTTGAATGTTCAGTGAACACCGAAATTACAAAGGTCATTTGGCATTTAATCTTGACATTGTATCAAAACAACAGTAATTATTTTCAACATTTCCCAGTGTTTTCAGGAAATCGGAATTCGTAACATGACTACGATAAAATACTCGGCATGTCAGGTATTCATTTATTGTATTCAAATTTATAATATTAACACCTACGTAATATAATAATAGTGAAAGAATTTCAGTTCGTTTATTTGTTACATATTGTTAACTCCGTTAAAACTTTTCTTCCAAAGTGCGCCATCGAGACACGATTTTTTTTTTGATTCGGGCTGTGTTTAACTGTTCAACCCCGCTACTGTTATTGGTAACGAGAGTGAAACCGGACAGTTTGGTGAGCTTTTAAAAGAAGCTCTGCCAGAAGAGAACTGTGTGCCCTTGGGCTCGATAAAAGCAGGGGAACGCCTGCCTAAGGGCGCCCCCTGTGAGGCCGAACCTTGGCTTGGGATGACGGGGGTTCCCCGATTGGTCGTGTATTGGATAGCGGGGACCTCGCCTTTCCGGCGAAGACGGTGTGTTAACATGTTAAATGACCTCCGTGGCGCAGTGCGTGCGCTGTCGCATTATAAATTTGGTGGTATTGGGTTCGATTCCCGGTTCGAGTCTGGTCTGGTGGGAGGCTTCAGCCGTGGCTACCGTACCGTTAAAGACGTGTCGCCAAGCGATTTAGCGTTCCGGCACGATGTCGCGTATAAACCATTTAGGAGCGTGGGCTTACCAGTGATATTTTAATTGCTTTTAAACGCACATAACTCCAAATAGTTATAGGTGCGTTCGAACACCCGACCGCTGATTGACGGACTGCAGGCGGACGTCCTAACCACTACGCTATCACAGCTTATATATACGTATACATACACTTATTATAGATTTTCATTAGCACTATCACCACTCACTTCCAATATGGGTATGTGGACTTAAACTGGCCATATCCCAACATTGGGATTGCTTGATATCGGGCTTTAGAATCATGTGACGCACAGTACTAATATCCTCCGTATTTAATATTTTTGAAAATTTTGCCTATAATTTTTTCACCGGACTCGGATGTGGAACACAAGTGCCAGTAATCAAATATGTTAGGTAGTTTATATAAAGTACACAGCAAAATTGGAACCATTGTTTCATTTCGTGCAAAAAAAGCAATACCAGGAAAATATACTTCGTATTGCTAACACTACACATGAATCCAATTAAAACAACCCATAATTTAGTCATATAGGTATAGTTTGGTCGTTGAAAGGATGCATTCCTGACAGGTCGCGATTGAATGGACGATATTTCTTCGAAGTGATATGATTCGTTTAATTTACGACGTTACTATTTTATTGGCAACAATAAGTGGCGCCCCGTCTACGGACAACTTTTGATAAATAGGTACATTGGTCCAGCGTTATAATGAATCATTTACCGCAAAAGCTGTGAAACTCTCTCCCGCGGGAAATTCGTCACTCCGAGTGTATCCACATTTTCAAACACCGCTTGAAAAGTCACTTTGTAAGCGAATACATTTACGTATTTATCTGCTTACTTTATAACCAAGCACCGGGAATATAACAAAGTTTTTATAAATTTATTTATTTCAAAAACCTGTAATTTAAGGTTATTTGATGTAACTGATCTAGTGAATAAGGTTTGGGCGGCATCATCACCTACCACCAGAAGAAATTTCAGTCAAGAACTAACTTGCAGTTAGTTAAAATTTAAAAAGTTCAGTAAAACGTATCACAAGAGTAGCTTGTCGTATTGGCGTAGCTACTTCAGTAAAATGCGATGTCTCTTTAATTGCAAACGCTTATCCGAAGAAAGAACTGAATCCTTTCAGTTGGAAGGCCTTTTAAAGTCTTTCAACTGACTTTAAATGGAAAGCGTAATCAACTCTACGTCTTTTCAAGGTTGATTAATCTGAGCATTTGCAGTCCGCCTGCCCTTACCTACCTACGTCTGTATTAAATAAAGAAACGTAATGAATCTGTTTCTTACTTCGCTATAAACATAAGATTTCCCGTGTTTATTACTCGATCAATATTGCACTGTGATACGGACCTCTTGGTCTGCAAGTTCAAATCTTACTTAGGCGGTTTCTGTTGCTGGTTTATCGATCTCTGAGTTCATTGAAGTGATAGATTTACTGAAGGTTGAGAGAGGACAGACATCTTATACAAACATATTACATATTTATTTTAATAGTCAAATAATATAAACAAAGAGCTAAGTTGGTGAACTATGTACCACGAATAAAAGTTGTTTAAATATCTATATAAATGAAACAAACTAGGATTAGTTAGTAATTTATCCTGTGCGCTTAAATAATGTTAATCAATATTGCAAATACCAGTAAGAAAGTAGTTTAAAAAAAAAAATAGCCAAATCGTTCCTAACGGTCACGAGATATTGTGAGACTAAAAAACGTCAATTGTTTATTTATGTATACATAGATTGTTATCAATTTCTTACCAAGGTATATAACTGTAAACATCAGTTCATGTCTCACAGGCAAATCCGTGTATCTGTGATAAAATCATAAACTTTTTTTTTTTATACACCACAAGTTAGCCCTTGACGGCATCTCACCTGATGGTAAGTGATGATGCCGTCTAAAATGGTAGCGGACTAACCTGTTAGGGTATGTTAAACCCATACTCCTAATTGGTTTCAGCACGACATCGTGCCGGAACGCTAAATGGCTTGGCGACACGTCTTTGTCGGTAGGGTGGTAACTAGCCACGGCCGAAGCCTCCCATAAGACCAGACTCGAGCCGGGAATCGAACCCAGGACCTCCAACTTTAAAATGCAGCAGCGCGCGCGCTGCGCCACGAGGTCCTCAAATGTCTTCCATAGCAAATGTGACTCACTTAAGAAATAAAACAAAACAAAATGAATACGAAAACGAAACGAAAAATATGGACAAATTTTCCCTTGAAACAAACAAAACATACTTAATACATGCGTAAACTCAGATTATTAGCACTGGTCTTGACATCAGTAAAGATTAATTAAATTCTCAAAATAAAGTAGTCAAATTAAATTAAATAAGTATCTAATACTTTAAAGACGTACTAATCTCGTAATGAGCTTGGTATTGCAGAGCAATGACTTCATTGCGGCCGAGAGCGCTGTACACCAGTTAAGCCGATTTACATCGCGGTAGGGAAAGCTTAACCTGTGAAAGTACCCACTACATGGAATTTAACATTTCTTGAGCGTAATGAGCAGAAATTACGCCTTCAGTTTTCTTAAATGCTGCGTGTTCAGGATTCTCTGAAACCACAGACATTATTATTATTTTGACTAGTCTATTCATATATTCATTATATCTACTATAAGACGTTAGGTAATTATAATAAAAATACTGCAAAACTTTTTTTTAATTGGACCGAAGTTCCTTATCGCGCGTTGTGAAAGGGGGCTAGACGGAAAAAATTCTTACGAAAAGTTGTCACGACACTTTTTGTTATTGTGAGCTGTGCGGCGTCGCATGTTTCTCTGTCTGTCTCTCTCTCTCTTATAGAAAGCAAGCCAGATATTTTCATTTCTATTTCGCATTGAATAGTGTGGTGTCGCGACGATTATTTTTGTTGAGTGTATACAGGTTTTTGGTAAATAATAAATAATAAAAAATAATAATAATAATGAATCCTGACAGTGTTTCTGCACAAGTTCCGGATATTGCTGATGGAGTACAAAATTGAGACTACTGATTAAGTTTATATAACATTATATAAACTTAATCAGTAGTATATAACTTAAATAAAATAAAATTTTATTACAATTCTTTCACTAATTAATCGAAAGGAACTTCGTTCCATCCGGGTGTCCCTTGACACTTCTCAAGTTTTTTTTTTGTCTCTGTGTCCATATTTATCAGAGCATAAAACGCATACCTACTTACGAACTGAACGAATTTAAATGCAATTTTAATTACTTTATAATAATGTTCGACCGTTACGGTCGTCATTCTATTTTAATTACCACCTTATGTTAAAATAGTTGAACAGATCTTCAAATCTAATGTCATAAATAAATAACACACAGAATATTTCTAAGCCCGTAAATATTACAAGATTGGCAAGAGATTCTTTGGCTGGGATTATGGTGACATAGGCTCCTTTTTTCCGGAAAATTATTCCAATGACTTCTTAACACATATTGAAAAGCTGAATGTATTTTGAGGAAAATTTGATGATGACATGATATTTTTTTATAAAATATATATTATATCTAAGTGAATGAAAATGCATAAAAATTAGTGAATTATAAATTATTGCTAGTAATAAATTCGACTACTTTCTTGTCGCAGTGCGCGTGCAGAGCGAGTGTGTAATATTATAGAATGGGAAGCCCCAGGTTCGATTTTGTGTCGAGTCTCATTTGTTGGCTTTGGCTGCGGTTAGTTACAACCAAATACTACTGGCAAATACATACCTATACGTGCTACTCCTGTTCTTTTCTTTTTGTCTAGGAGTATCCGGGCTGCGATTTTGCTGCATTGGCGTTTGGATTGTCTACCGTTTTTTCGTTGTTTTGACATATGAGTGCATGTATCTTCCTCGGACTTGAATGGCGATTCGAATAAAATCACCGTTTTGTTTTAGCTATTCTTGAGTTTTGCGAATTAAATTTTACAATAATTTTTATGTATATAAATATCGATGCGCTTGTTTCAGGATTATAATCATTATTTTAGAAACAATACTGAAATTTAATTTTAATAATTTTATAAGAAGTAAGCTCTATTTGCGAGGCGCATAGCTTGGAGAACCGATGGACGTTGGGGTCCCAAGGTACTGGAATGGCAACACCGTACTGGTAAACGTAGCGTTGGTCGACCCCCAACAAGGTGGACAGACGACATCAAACGAGTCGCAGCGAGCCGTTGGATACAAGCAGCCAAAGACTGTGGCCATTGGAACTCCCTACAAGAGACCTATGTCTAGTAGTGGACGTCTATCACTTGAAATGATGATAATAATGAAGCTCTGCTCATTTAATTTTTCGATGCTTTGTGTCTTCATGCTATTTGATTGCCCAAGCCGAATGCTTGCCGTCTGAAAATGCAACGTTGGAAAACATTTCCTTCATTGTACGGTGTGTTTTTCCTGAATAAACATGAAATAATTAACCTGTATAAACGTTCAAATGATTCAAGTTCAAATTCTAAGCTGCGTTGGGATTGTTGTGTAAATAAACTTAGCTATGGTGACCTAGCGGTCATGATAACAAAATATACAGCCAACCTCGCGTAATCAAAACCTCCGGTCAAAGGGAATATAAACACTGGATTCAAGTTCACGCTGAGAGTTTACCGTATAAATTCAACGTTTACAAGGAAGCCTTGCATTTTCAACGGGCGACCTTTACACAATTTATGTCCAGTACAGGATGAAATCCACGTTTCATCTTAAATCAGCCGGAGCTTGATATTTCAAATAGTCGTTTATAATAGCTTTTGGTTCTTGTTGTGTTCATGAATTTAAAAAACTGTGCTATTAAGATACTTACTTAGGTGATACGTGGTTTTGTTAATAATTAAAGCCTTTGAGAACTTTACGTAGAATTCTCAGGTATGCAAGTTTTCTTACGATGTTTTCTAACAATAAATTTAAAAAGTTAACGGTTAATAAATGGGATACGCCGGAGTCTGGATGCAGAAGTACTTGTGCATCATGATCAACCCATTAGCGGCTCACTAGAGAGCACGGGCCTCCTCTCAATATGAGAAGGGTTTTGCCACAGTCCACCACGCTGGCCATGTGCGGATTGGCAGACTTCACACGCCTTTGAGAACATTATTGAGAACTCTCAGGCGTGCAGGTTTCCTCACGATGTTTTTCTTCACCGTTGAAGCAAGTGATATTTTAAATTTTTAAAAACGCGCATAACTCCGAAATGTTAGAGGTGCGTTTACCGGATTCGAACCGCCGACCTCTGATTAGGAGGCTGACGCCCTAACCACTAGGCTATCACCGCTTCTATAGGTATACTAGGCTATTATAGTTCAAATACTGGAATAAATAGTTACTTACTTACTTAGGTAGATAGTATTAAATATCTTACTTGGTTTTACATAAGATATTGGAACTTATTTCTGTACAAAAACTGCGTTGCGAAACTTTAATTTCTAACTGAGAATTTTCATTTATTTTATTTTGAACTTAATATTTAATCAGACAAAAATTTCTTCTTTTTTTTCCCCGCTGGGAAATGCGTTTACGCATCCCCTCCGGAAGCGACGCAGGTAAGTCTGCGCCGCTTCCGACGGGGTATGTAGGACTCCCCGGTGGCCAGACTGGCGACCAGAATACCCACTAAAACCCAGCGATGCTCCTTCGCGTCGCCTGGTGGCTGGGTCAAGGGAACACTAGTGCACTCGACCGCAACCCAGCCCACGGCGTCCGCTGAGGCAGACCCTCCACGGGGGACCAAAATTTCTATATTTCAGATTTGCTTACATAAAATTTCCATTGATATTTAATTTCTATTGTTACAGGCCCAAAATGGTATCCACTTTTTGGATGCAGTACGCTGGTACAGAAGTATACCAAACTTTACGGATCACAATGGAAAGGTCTATCACAGTTGGCCAAGGAATACTCTACCCAAGTGCTGGGTATAAAGTTGGGCTTAGAGCCAATAGTGGTAGTTTTTGGAGAAAATAATATAAGGAGGGTGTTCATGGAGAGGGAATTTGAGGGGAGACCAAACAGCTTTTTCATAAGACTGAGATGTCTCGGCAAAAGGATGGGTGAGTTGAAATTTCATAATATCATGGTTATTTATTTTGTAGAAATTTCATAATGACATGGTTATTTAGTTAAGTCTACTATTGTATGTATAACTATACAGTGGATTACTCGTATAGATAGTTCAAATAGTTAACTAGTTTAGTTTAGCATATAATACACATCGGCTACGTAGCGTTGGTCGACCCCCAACTAGGTGGACAGACGACGTCAGACGAGTCGCAGGGAGCCGCTAGAAGCAAGCGAAACCAAAACCGTCAGGATTGGAACTCCCTACAAAAGACCTATGTCCAGCAGTCGACGTCAATCGGTTGTTAATGATGATGATGATGATGATGACACATCGACTTCGTAAGACTTATTAAGATTACACTACTGTGTTACCACCATGTTTTGTAACCATTATCACAACTCCCCGCCTAATCTTCCGTGTAATTTCGCTCCATCCATCCGAAGCTAAACGAATGTTAAGTTTATTTTGCTTGGACCCTACGATACAGGTAATCATCTAGTGTAGGGTCCACTGGTAAATGTTTTTATATAAAAAAAAAAAGAATTTTTATAAAAATTTTACGGGAATTATATAATATTATTTTAAGAACTCTTATGTAAATATATGTTATTTTCTTTTTTTTTTGTAATCGAAAATGTATACTTTGTAAACATGTCATTGCCATAACATTGTATTTATTAATTGAAATATGTATTCCTTTGTAAAAATTGTAAAAATTCCTTCCAAATATTGTAAATCTTAGTTAAATAAAAACAAAAAAAACTAGAATGTATGGAAAACCTCTGTCCAGAGAAGAAATATCTCAGCCTTAGGGATTTCCACACTTATCTCCACTTGCGTCCAGCGACTTGTTTGATATCGACTGTCCACTTAGTCAAGTCACCAGCGATCTGCACGGTTCTACTATACCTTAATTTTTGTTTCTGCTATTTTAGCTTTATAATTTATTGTGTTACATCGGCAATACTCTCATTTCATTCTCAGCACGCTTACCTTATACACACATACATAAGTTTCTTAATTCTTGTTTTGCTATATGCCTCTGAAAGGCGTCCGCAGGGGAGAGCGTGCGCTGTCACATTATAATTTTGGAGGTCCTGGGTTCGATTCCCGGCTCGGTTCTGGTCTGGGGAGAGGCTTCAGCTGTGGCTAGTTAGCACCCTCACGATTAATACCTACTTGTTGTCAAGCGATTTAGCCAATTAGGAGTATGGGTTTATCATACTTCTAACGGGTTAGCCCGCTCCCGTCTTAGACTGCATCATCATCATGACTTACCATAAGGTGAGATTGACGTCAAGATCTAGCTTAAAGTGGATAAATAAACAATTAAACCAAACCGATAAAGCTGAATTTAACAAACACGTTTGGTTGACGCATAGTAAGCACTACATTCAAAATCCAATATAATAGACTCCCAAAAATGACATTACCTTCATATTGTTATCAAATGCCTTAAAATAAAGTCAAAAATATGAAAAACTTGTTAAGATGTACAATGTCTCAATATATAACAGCTTATATACTGTTATGTTTTCCGAGATACAGTTTACAAGATAATGGTTTTTAAGATAAGTTCACGTAATTTTGAAGCAAAAAAGTATTTATTCTTTTGCTTGACCCTGCTTTTTGCTATACATCGAAATATAATATTTCTAATTCTCTTCTTTCTTTCATTCGTTTCTGATTTACTCACGCAGAGATATTGTACGAATAAAGTTCATATGAGACAAAAATATATTTTATAAGTATATTCGCAACGCACAAAACATGACCTTCATCTGGTATAAGAAAATGAGAAACGTCAAACGGACAAAGCTAAGCCGGAGCAGAATAGAGGCGAAGCACCTAATGTAATAACAATTTCTACTGAGTTTTAGTTACTTTTGCATAAATTCTGTCGAGCGGTCACAAGCGCCTAGATTGCCATTCATCTGTTATTGGATTATTCGCTTTGCCTTGATAGAGTTTGCAACTGCCCTACATCTCCACTTTATATGTTCCTACTGACTTTGATCTAAAAGCTCTGCAAAACCGTTTGTCGATGATGCTAATTCAGATATAAATCAATGATAACTACTAAACTAAACTTACTACTACTACTACACTACAAGACTACTAACTATATAAATCAATGGTAACTAAAACCGAAAACACAACAGTAGCGTGCAACACGTTTTTGATGCATAATAAGGAAATAATATTCTTTAATAATAAATATAATTTTGAATTTGAATTTGAAAGGGCACCATTCCTCGAAAGACTACTGGGGTTGGATATGGAGTGATTTTAATATGGGATGAATTGCAATCAAAAAGAAGGAAAGATTGAGGATTTTTCTAGAATATATATCCATTTTTGCGTGGCACCCAAGGAGCCATATTTTTGATATCACGTTTGATATCATCTGTCCAACGAGTTGGGGATCGACTACCGAGGTCTGAGGTCCCCATTCCAATACTTTGGAGCCCCAACATACATCGGTTGTGCGTGCTATCTGCCCCAACTTTGCAACTCTTTAAGATGTTTTGAGGTTTTTTAAAATAAATACCAACTGCATTGTTACTATAAACAAAAATCTTTTAGGTATTACCTTTGCCGATGGAGAATTATGGAGAGAGCACAGACAGTTCACAGTGAAACACTTAAAAAACGTCGGCTTCGGCAAGACTGCGATGGACGCAGAGATAAAGAAAGAGTTACAGAGCATACTGAATTACATAAATAGGCACAAAAGCAAACCTATCAACCCAAAAACGGTATTGGCTATGTCTGTCATGAATATACTTTGGAAGTTTACCGCAGGTAGGTATGGAACCGATTTTTTATTAACTAAGGAGTCCCTTAATATTTATTTCTCGTCTCACGAAGTTGCTTAGTGATTTTCATGAAGTACATGCAGAATGATGAATGGTCAAATGTATATAAAGATTGTTACATATCATTTAAAATACAAAAGTTAAAAAAGGAAAACGAAATAACAAAAAGTAAACTTTACCTATTATGATACAAATAACTATCGGAAGAACTTAGCTATAAGATACTTGGATTTGCTGAAGTCCGTTGCGGATTTTTTTCTTCCGTAAATAGTTTCTATATGTTCTGTGGAACATGAGGTCATCGGACATAATATTATGATTTTTTAAATAGTTCTGTTGATCAATTATAGCAATGAATTTTACGATTTTTAAAATGTCAACATGAAAATAATTTTCCATGGTTCCCACAAATGGAACCTACCCAAAATTTCAGATTTTCACCAATTGGAACCGACCTTGAAAAATCCACACTTGACCTTGCACTCTAAAATATTTCAAGCGTAAAATATGCATTTATGAAGTAAGCGCTTACAAGGCTACATAGTTAGAGTTCTTTGGAGGGTGCACACTACTTGCTAGGTTTTAGTTTGAAATATTTTTCCAGGCGAGCGAATAAAGGAGGATCGTTTAAACTTCCTGTTGGATTTACTGAGTGCACGATCAAAAGCGTTTTCAATGGCCGGGGGCTGTTTGAACCAGTGGCCGTGGATCAGGTTCGTTCTGCCAGAACTAAGTGGGTTCACGCTTATAAAGCAAATGAATCAGCAGATATCGGATATTATTGAGGTAACGGCTTAGTTACTTATTGATGCAAGTATATTGAAGTAGCTATATAAAATCCACAAGCGTCAAATTTAGGGCGGAATCGAGTTTTTATTTAGTTATTAAGTCTTTAGACTGATCGAATAATCTACTTTAAGGTGATACCTGAACCCAGGTTGGTCACAAACGTATGTCTTTGAAGCAAAGTTAGATACATTTGAGTAAGGCTGGATAAGATAGATTCAGGCAAACCAGTCAAAGGGAGGCATGGCCGGGTGGACACTAACAGGGGCGAATCTCGTCTCAGAACTCTCTTGTTCTAACCAACCAAACCAGAACGCGGCCAAAGCTTTTGGCCGCGTTTTAGTTTAATTCCAGGCATTGCAAGTTTTGTCACGGTGTAATTTAAAATTGCTTAAATTCAAACGCACATATCTCCGAACAGGTAGCGTTACGTACGAGTACGATATCTTAATCGGCTTATTCGAACGGATGGCCAAAGTCTTAATCACTTGGTACAATGATATACCACTAGGTACAATTACTGGTATAACTTCAAAGCAATAACACAGATATGCTGTATATATGAACGTGGAAGGGCAAAAGAGTAGAGGAAGACCAAAGAAGAGATGGATGGATTGTGTAAAAGAGGATATGCGGTTGAAAGGGGTGGGTAGTGAGGTGACGGCTGATAGAAGTGAGTGGAAGAAGAAGACGTGTTGTGCCGACCCCACATAATGTGGGATAAGGGCAAGAAAAAGAAGAGCATGCTGTCATACAAAATGTCACACAGAACCCTGTTAGGCGCTGTCATGTGTAAATAATTCTTTCACTTTAAACTTCGAGGCAGTTGTATTTTGCATACTACGCCAACATTGTATTTTATATGGGTATTGCACACACATTCCGTCTCTAGAGTGCCGTCCTTACACTAGTAGCGTTGCGAGACGGCTCAAATAAATAAAATATATGTAAAAATCACCATTCCTCAAAGTAAATCTTTTATAACGACATTCTTTAGTTCGTCGGAAATTTTTGTTACAGGGCTTGTTTTTGACAGAATTTTGTGATAAAATAAGACTTTTGACCTAAGAATTTCCCTTATGAAACCTCAGATCGATGCATTTTATATCATCATCATCATAATCAACCCGTTGCCGGCTCACTACAGAGTACCTCTATATGAGAAGGGTTTGGCCATAGTCCACCACGCTGGCCATATGCGGATTGGCAGACTTTACATACTTTTGAGAACATTATGGAGAATTCTCAGGCATGCAGGTTTCCTCACGATGTTTTCCTTCACCGTAGCAAGTGATATTTTAATCGCTTAGAAACGCACATAACTCCGTAAAGTTAGAGGGGCGTACCCGGGTTCGAACCCCGACCTCTGATTAGGAGGTGGACGTCCTAACCACTGGGCTATTTAAGCTTCCATTTTATATATAGGACCAGAACTATACATGTTTGTAATTGCTTATGTTATTCTAATCCTGACGATACATGGAAGACAGCGTAAAGCGATTGGGCGACCCCTTGTGTTCTTCTTCTATTTTTGTGTTCTTTGCGTCTTTTATATACTTAAAACTGTAGTGGTTTTTAAAATAAATAGTATAAATAACATGGTCATGGTTGTTCAAGCCGATAATTCAAAGCTAGCTGACGGTGGCCGACATGACAAGTCAGGAACGCGGCATTACGAACGAAGTGTTAGTGACTAACATAAAACTATTATGAGACTTCATTTGAAACTCGCACGTGTTATATGTCATATAAAATACGCCTCCTCCATTACTATATTAGAAAAATAAGTGCAACTTTATTTATTTTTAAATCATATAATTTTGCTTCTGTGACATAATATTTTCGATGGGTGTCTGGGCGGGCGACTATATTAAGACACTAAACAAGAATAAACACAAGATCGATTTACACCTTACCTATTGTCTGTCCCTTTATGTATTTAACTAACTTAGTTACAAAACAAATAACGGGTTTTTCGTCTTTATAAAAATATCCATTTGATGAAATCACCCGAGCTGTTTGTTTGTTCATATATTAGGAGGGTGGCAAGTGCGTGCTTTCCTGTGTTGATCTTACGGCTATAGATATTCGTTGGTGTAACATATAAATCAGCTAAGGTTTTTGCTCTACCTAACTTAGCCATTTCTCTGCCGACTAGTACATAAAACTTATTTTTGTTATTAGTATCTTCATTTTATCTTAAGGTTTGCAGCAAATTTTATTTTTATGTCCGCAATGATCAATTAGCCATTAAAAATATACACATTTCATATAAATCATAAGACAAAAATTCCAAGCCAATTCCAAAAAAGTCCAAGCTATCAAACTCATTTTGTAATAACTCGATAAACTTATTTAGTTTTTGTTCTGCTGAACTAAAGCATTTGCATAAAATTTACTTCTACAAGAGATTTTAAAACGGAAATAATACATTTCCGTTATAAGGGTTATTTTTCATAAGAGTGCCTATGGATAATAATTGCTAAAAATTGCTTCCTCGCTTAATAAACCAACGAAATAATTGACCGAATAAAAGCGAGATAAAGCGAGGGGTTTGGTTTATTTTTTAATTCATCGGATGAATTTTCACTTTACTCACTTTGTCTGTCTGCCAAAGCTGTTATAAATTTGGTTCTATATTTCATTTCATTCATAAATATTTGTCTTAACATTTTTATATTACATAAAATTTATTTTCTGTCTAAATATTGTTATTTCTAAAGGAGTAATGACATGACGTTTTAACTAATAAAACAATTTTATAAGTTATGAAAAATATTAAAAATATATATATTTAAAAAGTTAAAATAAAATTTAAAACATTTAAATAATAAACAATTTACTATTTTTTTAAATAAATTGATTAAATAAAATATTAATAAAGTATTGCCTCATTCATATCAAAATGTCTACGTGAACGAAGTCGTGGTAACGGCACTGCAAATTCATAAGCATCTTAGACTAATGCAAGGGTACAATATCACACAAGTGAACTCTGACACTTCATTATGCTTGATCAATTAATTTTCTTATGTAGCTTTGACGTGCGTGAGGCAACCCACGCGCGTACGTTATGTACCATAGAACAACCTTTATTGAAGGCTTCAATACTACAATAATTAATCGCGATTGAAATACTTTAAGGAGACGATAGCGAGGCACAAAAGAAAAATAATAGATGGACACGACTTCATGTACAGCTTTCTGGAGGAAATGAATGGAGAAAATAAAAAGAGCTTTACAGGTATGATAGTTATTATTATAATGAATAGAAGCAGGCGTTACTTTGCGGAAGTCCATGATAAACAATAAACAGCAAGTATAATTTGCTATATTCCGCCGACAACCGGGAGATTTGTATGATATAACTCCACACAAAATCTTCCACTAGAACCTCTACGCACATTTCGACCCGACACCGGATCATCCTCAGGAGATGTTGACTTCACAAGCGCTTAAAGTAAAGTTACTTTTCGCGCTTTCTAGTGGAAGATTTTTTGTGGTGGTATATTATACAAATCTCCCGGTTGTCGGCGGAATATAGCAAATTATACTTGCTGTTTATTGTTACTTATTATTATTTTTAAATAACTTTGACTGAGGAAGAGAAACCGTGTCAACTAGTATTAAGTGATCAATGCCGTCTATAAAACGTTACAGCCCCAGAGGTGCTGCCTATAATCCATTTTTTTCAACGTTCTGCCGGCATTTGTTTATTCGCCTATTCATTGCACCCTAAATAAAACTCATATGAGTTCACAAAATTGCATGTACGTGAATCAATTTGTATGGACAGTCACTTACAGACAGATTAACATTTTCCAACGTGAAGAAAGGCATCTTACGATGCTTTCCTTCACGTTGAGTCAAGGAAGGACATAAAAAGAGAAAAATGTTTTATATTGGTCGTGATGTCATTCAACCAAACAAATTGTCACATTTTAAACCAAACAAAAAAAGATGAAGAGGAATTTAAATTATTCTGACTAACAATCTAGTGTGTGGTCGCTTCAGCTTCATAATGCCCTGGTTTATTTTTCTTTCATATATTTTTAATGATTTAGAATGGCCCAAAAATAGTTGTATTTAGATATTAATGACATTAATACACTATAACTTTATACGCTAAAAAAGATTTGTTGTGAATTTCTCTAACTTTATAGCTAATTACAATTAATTATTAACTACGTGAGATGGTGATAACAAAAAAAACCAGGCTGAGGGTTTTTTTGTGGGTTTTTTCTTAAACCTGGACGCGTTTGGAAGCCACGAATTTTTAGGGTAATGGGTAGGGAATGTAGCTATCACCATCACCTCACGAATTAAATTAATTAAAAATGATCATACAGTTTGGACGCTTCATAGATCATCTACTACTGACCTGTATTAGTTTCACAAGAAAAAAAAACTGAATTTTTAATTGTTTTAAAATTACTTCTGGTGCTTTTAGAAACTTGTGTGTCCAGCGATCACCAAGTACGGAGCACGGGGTAAAGGGCACGTGTCCCGTGATTGACCAATAATTGTCAAAAGTTCACCAGAGGAGGCTTATACGTAGTAGAACATTAATAGGATCATGACTTTTGTGCATTTTAGGTTATTTGGATAACAATAAATAATTAATACTATAACCAATAATAGCCTTTATTTTGTGCAGAAGAACAATTGAAGATCATCTGCCTCGACATCCTCATAGCTGGATCCCAAACTACCAGCAACGTTTTAGAATTCGCTATTTTGACAGTGTTAAGAAACAAAGTCATACAGGAGAAGATATATCACGAAATTAGCAGCACAATTGGCAACGACACACCGTCTTGGACGGACAGCTCTCGGTAAGTCATGTTGTTTTTTTTAACGCTGGGAAATGCGTTTACGCACCCCTTCAGAAGCGGCGCAGGGGACTCCTCGGCGGCCAGATTGGCGACCAGAATTCCCCAGAACCCAACGATGCTCTTTGCTTTGCGTTGCCTGGTGGCTGGGTCACGAGAGCCCAGGCACACAGAACTAGATAAGAACACTTACTATCAAGTAGTATTAAGTGTCGAGTGAACTGCACCGGATTATATTAAAATATATAATTTAAGCTTTTGTAATCTTATAAAGATATTATTTCTGTTTCGTAAATTTCTCTGGTGGTCTTGTGGAAGGCTTCCGCCGTTACCGACAAAGACGTGTCGCCAAGCGATTTAGCGTTCCGGTGCGATGTCGCGTGGAATCCAATTAGGAGCGTAGGTTTATCCTACTCCTAACAGGTTAGCCCGCTACTATCGTGGACAACGTGCCGGAACGCTAAACCGTTTGGCGACACGTCTTTTTCTCGTGGGAGACCAGACCAGACTCAAGCAGGGAATTGAACCCAGGACCTCTAATTTTAAATTGTGACAGCGCACGCATTGCGCCACGAAGGTCTTCAAAAGATCCTTTCTTACCTTTCTGCCCTAACTGAGTGGAATTGAAAGTGTCTGTAACATCACGAAAGGAAACAATTGGGTCACATGAGTTAACTAAGAAATCCTTTTTGATTATTATTACTCCAATGTTCAATTCCCAATTCTCCTTCATAGCTCCAAGTTGTTTTTTTTCCATAGGTTTTTGTCAACCTTAATCTATGCGGACAAAGACGCGGGTAAAAATATTTCATATCGATTTACCAGATTTATTCAAATACACATCAATATTTTCTATTAAAACTGAGTGCTTTATAAATATTTTTATTTTATTGAATAAAACGATTCCGTTTGAAGGAAGGTTTATTTCATCGTTCTGCTATTTAGATTTGAAACACTTCTACAAATTAACTTTTATATTTATTGAATAAAAATTAAAAAGCCTTAAATATTATTTCGTATGAATACGGTGCAGTGGGGAAAAAATAATATCGGAAGTTTAAAGTAAAATAGCGATAATTTGTTATTTTGTTTATCACTAACCACTCGAAGTCTTCCCTTTTGTATACGAGTTCCGCGTTACAAAGATACGCGGCTTTGGTCGCACCCCAACTAGGTGGCAAAGGACATCAAAATAATCGCAAGGAGTCACTGCTAACAAGAGGGGGGACCGTGGACTTTGAACTCCCTACTAATTGTCTATGCGAATTAGTTGTATGTTTAAGAAACATAAGTTTGAAATAATGTTTGTTGAGACTATTACTTCTACTGATTTCAGATTAGTTTACACGATGGCGTTCCTCCTAGAAGTACAAAGGTACTACACGATCGTCCCGCTAGCAGGGCCAAGAAGAGTCCTAGAGGATGTCCATATTGACGATTATTTAATACCCAAAGACACTACAATACTTATCGCAGTCGGAGATATGCATTTTGATCCAGATGTCTGGGAAGAACCCGATAAGTTTATACCGGAAAGGTTTATAAACGAACAGGGGAATATAAAGAACACAGAGCATATGTATCCATTTGGAATTGGTGAGTTAATATTTTATCATTTTCCGCATTCATCATGATCAACCCATTACCGGCTCACTACAGAGCACAGGTCTCCTCTCAACATGAGAAGGGTTTGGCCATAGCCCACCACGCTGGCCATGTGCGGATTGGCAGACTTCATACGCCTTTGAGAACATTATGGAGAACTCTCAGGCGTGCAGGTTTCCTCACGAAGTTTTCCTTTACCATTGAAGTTTTTGAAATGTTTTAATTTTTAAAAACGCACGTAACTCCGAAAAGTTAAAGGTGCGTGCCCGGATTCGAACCGCCGACCTGTGATTAGGAGGCTGACGCCCTAACCACTAGGCTATCACCGCTTTTTCCGTAATACTTGGGTATTATTTGTACGTCTATAATTTAAATTCATTTTCATCATAATAATCGACACCTTTCTAATATGAAGACAGAGTTATAAGAGCGTAAATCTACCACAATAATCGGGTTGTGTCTGTTTATAATAATCCCACGACCATCCCACTACAGTACACAGTCTTAGTTAACCTGGGCCTAATACGGATTGGTAAACTGCGCCTTTAAAAGCATTACTGAGAACTCTAAAGCATGCAGGTTTTCTATGCGATGTACTTTACGGCTAAAGAGAGTTATATTTATTCTAAAAATGCTTATATTCTATTAATATGACGTGTTATATGTCATCGTCATAATACTCAGCTTATTAATGTCCCACCAGTGAGCACAGGCCCCTTGGAGGGAGGTGTCGCTTCAACGTACTTTCCGCACCCATTTCCTAACTACGTAATTTATATGTATTTGTGAAATAGCTTCATCACGCGCCGCTAGCAAAAAAGATATCAAAAGATATCCAAGTATCTTTTGATACCTTTTTTATATTTATCTGATATAAATAAGGTAAAATAGTTTTCCACTACAGTCGAAGCTCACGTTTTCTTTCAACGTTAAAGCAAGTATTAAATAATTTAAAATTGCTTCATTTTTATAGGGATAATAGAGATAGGGCACCCCCAAAAGAGCAGCTCAGGACTCAGCTATGAAGCTAAAACTACTCGTATCAATAATTATTCGGAAGTTATAAACGAAGTCACAAAAGGTTGTCTGAAGGAGATTTAAGCGAAGACCGCGTTTGCGCATTATCATTGTTATTTATTTTCGTTTTTATTTGTTTCGCTATCCAAATATTATGATGTGTATTTATAATGTAAAAAAATATATCTATCATCAAATGGTCATGTTTCATGCAAAATTAAATTTGCTACATACGATAGACGATATTAAACGATCAGGTAACTAATTATCAATACAAACGGTATCCCCATTTTATTATAATCCTGTATTCGTCTTGTAGAAAAGCCTTACTGTTCGTGTGATATACAAATCGAGAAAGTCATTAAAATAAATTTAAATAATTTATAATAAAATAATGGCAGAACATAACCAATAAATATATGAACATTTATTGTGTGTCCACAGTAATAGAAAAACATGGACTGTAACGCAATGATCATTAGACGTAATAAAAAACTTTTAATTGGATGCATACAATATATACAAAGTAACACTCAATAAGTTCAAAGTTGTATAAAACGTAAGCATAGAAAAATCCTCTTATGATAAAAAAAGCTTCGTTGTGAATTGCTAGCGTAGCTAATTATAATAAATTAATGACTATGTGGGATGGTAAGAACAAAAAAAAATACCGGCTAAGTGTGTTGCGAGCTTCTCAGAAATGGCGCGTTTGGAATTCTTTTTGCTAGCGAAAATAGTTATCAAATCACCTCAGGAATTATAATAATGAAAAAAATGAAAGATTGTATGTTCTAGGTTTACATGAATTGAATTTTTTTGAATAGAAATTTTTATTCCGTACTTTATACGTTGATCTCAGTGTCACCAAGTTAGAATCTGGTGAAGGACACCCGTATAGAAAGTCGAGGTATTGAACTCGCTCAAATGAAATGAAATTTATAATGATTCAGCGTTTGATTCTATGAGTCGTTGAAAAGAGAAAATAATGACGGTATCAAGTGAAATATAGATCCGGAGAATTCATCATTATGAAACAATTTTTAGGGGCAGTGAGTTTGACTATGAATGGAAAATTTGATGAGGTCTAGGTTTGAGTGGTCTTCTAGAAAATGTCTATTCACCATAGTCTTCGTGGTACTCAAGCAAAATTAAGTAGACTTAAGTAATTTAAAAAAAAATTACAGTGAATATAGTTAAAAGTACATAACCCCATAATAATGTAACCGAAAAATTTTGATTCCTGGGCTAGCCTGGGCATCGAGCCATTTGATCTGCAGCTCAAATACCAACCACTAGATTGATTCAGGCAGAAAAAATGTCTAAGACGAAAATGATTTCATAGGAGCAAACATATTTTTGCACGTCGAAAAATCTTTGAATAATATGCAATTTTATGCCTTAAAAGAAATTTTATTAATATTTTGATGATTTATAGGAATTATTTATTTTTATTACTGATTAACCTGAATTAACTTAGCCTAAATAAGAAAACCTGGGATTTTTGACCGACCAAAGCGAGATCTTTTTGTATATACGAGTAAGTGCGAATGTCAAAAACGCTAATCTTTAAATTGTATGATAATACTTTGTAAGTCTGCGATCCAAAGTTGGAAATTTTATATAGGACTTCCCATTGCGTGTTACTGATAAAATACCATTGTTGTTGGTACATTAGTATGCGCGAAATTCAGCTGAGTCATATATAACCTTTGTATTGGCACGACACAGCATTAAACTAAAACCTCTTTATGATTTGTATTGATGTCTTTTGTGTTCTTCCGATAAATAATAATACATTCTACTTTAAATGAAAAAATAGAAGGATATAATTTTGACGTGCCTTCGAAAATAGACCAATGCACTAAACACAGTAATGGTCATAAAGGTTCCTTAATGATCACCACCATAACATGATATCTTCGTATTTCCAAAGAGAGCAATGTAAACAAATCAATGTAAACTTGTCGCTTAATATATATATATTTTTTTCGGACTGACTATTAGCTGTGCTAACCCTATTGGTTGCGACAGCGTAACCGGGCGGTTTAGAAGAAGAAATTTTGAGCCCTAGGGCTCGAAGAAACTAAAGGAACGTCTGCCTGAGGACGCCTCCCGTGAGGCCGAAACCTCGGCTTAGGCGACGTTTAGGATAACGGGGGGATCAGACGGTGAGTGGTCCGTACGTCTCCGAGTCCGTGGATGGAGCCCACGTCCGGATGACGTAAGATAGCGGGGACCTCGTCTTCGCCGGCCAAGACGGTGTGTAGAGTATGATTGTGTGGTAGGTGGTACGAGTATGTTGTCAGTAGTCATCTGATCGTCAGGGTCGTGAAGGATATGTTTAAGACTCCTCTTTCGGAGAGGAGCGCTTAGGTGGGGAGTAAAAACGAAGCCGCAACTACAAGAGTACAAGGTTAATCTATATTGATTTGCTGAATCAGACTGGTTTTGTATACATAGTGTAGTTACACTCGGTAGAAAATGTTTAATGCTCAATTTGTGGTCTACTTCCAATCGACTTGTTTAATTATTGATTTGTTGATATTGCATAGTCCAGGAGATGGCGTATATATTCATCAAATTTATGTTATCTAAAAACACACAGCTAAATTAAGAGTAAGAATTATTTATGATTTTTGGTATTTAGGTTAACTATATTTATGCGTAAATATATTAATATTTCGTAAATTAACTGTATTCAAATATAATTTACTTTAAAGATAAATCAAATAGGTACTCTAACTAATAATCTAAGAGAACCGTCTATCTAAATGGTTCTAAAATATTGCATGCCTTTCTCCGAGGTAAAACCTTTAATAGGATATATTATCGGAATCCGTTCAGCAGGTGTGAAGACTAATATATCATGTAAGTGATTATAACTCATGATAATATATATATTGAAGAGCTTCTCAAAGTCCTTGAGTTGACACTTCCTAACTCGTATATAACGTTAAAAGTGTAATGATTATAAACTTGACTTGATTAATTGCGTTTGAAAATTGGCGGTGACCTCTCTGCCTGTATTGTCCCTGTAATTTATGTATTACTGCATATTGGAAAACAGCTTACAGTTACTGTATTTCAAGGTTAAATTTGTTTTAGTGAATAATTTGAAAATTCAAATTTTGTGATGAATGCATAATTCAATTTATGCTCATTCAGTTGTTTGAAGGTTAAACTACGCTTGTTGATCTGATGTACGCCTGAATTATTGATGACGCATTCGTAATTATTGCTCATTTCACCAATAAAACAATGAAGATAATATCTGGATGAATATTATTTCTATGTCCGATCGATTGACTTTCATCTCCTCTATATTTTTGAAGTGTGTTAAAAACCATCGATTTAACTGTAGACTCAGTTTTTACAAAAGAAAACCTATATTCTTGCAAGTTTTTGCATTGTTCCTTTTTGTATATGAGTTAACTTAAATATTTATTTGTCTACAATTAAAAAATTTAAAACCATGTTAACCTCTTTGAAGCTGTGATAGCCTAGTGCTCCAAATCAGAGGTCGGGGGTTCGAACTCGGGCACGCACTTCTAACTTTTCGGAGTTATGTGCGTTTTTAAGCAATTAAAACATCACTTGCTTCGACGGTGAAGGAAAATATAGTGAGGAAACCTGCATGCTTGAGCGTTTTTAAAAGCGTATGAAGTCAGCCAATCCGCACATGGCCGTGGTGGACTATGTCCAAACCCTTCTCATACTGAGAGGAGACCCGTGCTGTAGTGAGCCGAGAATGGGTTGATTATAAAGCTCTTTGTATTTAAAACTATTGTAAATTTCTTCAGGTAAGCTTACATTTACAAATTTTTTGTTACCTAGTATAATGAATATATTTAATTAGGTAATGTTGTGTAAACCAATTAGGGGTTGTTAGTAGGACTTTGATCTATTGTTTTTAAATTTAAGCATTTTAATGCTACCTTTTTTGTGTGATTTTCCAATATGGGACTTTGAATTTGGGACTATATGGACTTTTATATAGTCCCAAAATGACCTTTTCACCCCTTAAGATTTCCGGGTGCAAAAATCTAAAATGTACATGCACGTTATATCTTCATCTACAACTCACTTCTATTAGCCGTGTACTAACTAGGTATCCAGTCCTTTTAAAGGCATGACCTCTTTCGCACAATCGACTAATCTGTACTTTGCTCTTCAAATACGTCTTTTTTCTTTCACATATATATTTGAATTTTTTATTTCTATCTATTGATTGATAAAAAAATTATTAATAAGCTAGTAGGCTTCGAATGGACCGAGTTCGATTCACGGTACGCATCTCTAAATATGGAGTTATGTGCGTTTTTAAACTGAGCAAGTTAAAATTAATATGACTTGCTTTAACGGTGAGGGAAAACATCGTAAGAAAATCTTCTTTACAAGTGGTCCATTTTTTTCTCTAATACGTGTAGTCTTCCAATCACACTTTTCCAACGTGGTTTGCTAGAGACAAAACCAATCTCATTCTACGTGGAGACTTGATTCTTGTTTTGCGGTATTGTGTTGATAATGATAATAAAATTATGAGTGATGACGAAATTAATAGATGATGAGAATTTTTTGTGCACATTGGTACTCCCCACTAAAAGATTTTACATAGCTAAATTAGTTTTTTTTTTATTTCACTACAAGTCCGCTCTTAACTGCAGTGACTTCTAGTGGTAAGTGATGATGCATTCTAAGTAGGAAGCGGACTAGCCTGTACATAAAACCATACTCCTGATTGGAATCTGCGCGACATAGTGCCACAAAGCTAAATTGCTTGGCGACACGTCATTATCCTTGGGTAGGTATTGTCGTTAACTAGCCCCTGCCGAAACCTTCCACCGGTCCCATCGTCAGTCTCGAGCCGGGAATCAAACTCAGGACTTTAGAATGCGAAAGCGCCAAGGAGCTCCTTGATATGAAAAGAACAAAGGAGAATTTTTAATACGTATACAATCAGTAAATGTTTACAATAATTTCGTCTAATGAGACACTCATATATCATACTCATAGCATATAAAACGAAGAAGTGGGCAACGTAAAATAACATTGAAAATTATCTCATTATTAAAATTTTATCGTTGCTCGCTTCTTGCTACTGGCATTAAAATCGTAACAAGTTGTACACTCCAATTAGTAACTCTAAACTCGGAGCGTATTCTTTGTTGTTATTTTATGATATTAATGTCATATATAATGAGTAACATGTCATTATTTCGCTCTCTATACAAAAACCTGAACACGAATGTATTTTTTATGAATTGCAGACTCAATTTGTAGGCGTGAATTTAGATCGGTCCCTCGGTTTGGTTTTGATTTTTTCTGAGGAGGAGGGAAGGGTGGACAATGAACATTTATTGTTCCGCGTAGAATAGGCTCAACATCTGGGCGTGAATTTAGGTCGGTTTCTAATTTGGTTTTGAATTTTTCTGTTAAGAATGTCCGCGGTGTAAGTCTGTAGCTAGGCAATTGGCTTTGTCTACCCCCGTACCTCAATAGGAAAGGGTGGATGATGATCATTTATTGCTCCGTGTAGAACAGGCTCAATTTGTGGGCGTGAATTTAGGTCGGTCTCCATTTGGTTTTGAATTTTTCTGTTAAGAATTTCCGCGGTGTAAGTCTGTAGTTAGGCAATTGGCTTTGTCTATTCCCGTACCTCAAGAGGGAAGGGTGGACGATGAACATTTATTGCTCCGCGTAGAACAGGCTCAATTTGTAGGCGTGAATTTAGGTCGGTCCCTCGGTTTGGTGCTGATTTTTTCTGAGGAGCAGGGAAGGGTGGACAATGAACATTTATTGTTCCGCGTAGAACAGGCTCAATTTGTGAATTTAGGTCGGTCTCTCATTTGGTTTTGAATTTTTCTGTTAAGAATGTCTACGGTGTAAGTCTGTAGTTAGGCAATTGGCTTTATCCACCCCCGTACCTCAGGAGGGAAGGGTGAACAAGGCACACTTATTGTTGCGCTTAGTCGGTCGGTCTACGGTAAATAGGTCGGTCTCTTATTTGGTTTTGAATTTTTCTGTTAAGAATGTCCGCGGTGTAAGTCTGTAGCTAGGCAATTGGCTTTGTCTACCCCGTACCTCAAGAGGGAAGGGTGGACGATGAACATTTATTGCTCCGCGTAGAATAGCCTCAATTTGTGGGCGTGAATTTAGGTCGGTTTCTCATTTGGTTTTGAATTTTTCTGTTAAGAATGTCCGCGGTGTAAGTCTGTAGCTAGGCAATTGGCTTTGTCTACCCCGTACCTCAAGAGGGAAGGGTGGAAGATGAACATTTATTGCTCCGCTTAGAACAGGCTCAATTTGTGGGCGTGAATTTAGGTCGGTTTCTCATTTGGTTTTGAATTTTTCTGTTAAGAATGTCCGCGGTGTAAGTCTGTAGCTAGGCAATTGGCTTTGTCTACCCCGTACCTCAAGAGGGAAGGGTGGAAGATGAACATTTATTGCTCCGCTTAGAACAGGCTCAATTTGTGGGCGTGAATTTAGGTTGGTTTCTCATTTGGTTTTTAATTTTTCTGTTAAGAATGTCCGCGGTGTAAGTCTGTAGCTAGGCAATTGGCTTTGTCTACCCCGTACCTCAAGAGGGAAGGGTGGAAGATGAACATTTATTGCTCCGCTTAGAACAGGCTCAATTTGTGGGCGTGAATTTAGGTCTGTCGCTCATTTGGTTTTGAGTTTTTCTGTTAAGAATGTCTACGGTGTAAGTTTTAGCTAGGCAATTGGCTTTGTCTATTCCCGTACCTCAAGAGGGAAGGGTGGACGATGAACATTTATTGCTCCGCTTAGAACAGGCTCAATATGTGGGCGTGAATTTAGGTCGGTCTCTCATTTGGTTTTGAATTTTTCTGTTAAGAATGTCCGCGATGTCAGTGGGTAGTTGGGCTATTGACGTTGTCAATTCCTGTACCTATGGAGGGAAGGGAGAAGGGTGTCGTCATGCACGTTACCCTTATCAGGGGGCCGCAAAAACATTACCGTTACATGATGGTAACCTGACATAATGTTATCGCTTTACAAATTAAACATGATATAACATATTGTTGCATAGTAAATGGTGCACCTCAGCCAAGTTATAACGATACCAACTATCGCTAAACAAACAAACAAATAAGCCGAAGTTGGTTCCGCGGTGCGGTGGTAGTCTAGAGTTAAACTTGCATGACTTAACCGATTCGCGCTTGGCCTGCGTAGTATAACTACATCCAAAACCCTTCTCATGCTGAGAAGAACCTGTGGTGGGAAATGGCGGTGAAGACGAGATTTTTTTGAATACATTTTTTAGTTAATAGTTAGTTTATCCTATTTATTGTATATAAGTTCGACACAATGTAGTTTTACCTTGTTAGTATCTATGTTTTAGAACTATAAGTATAGTTGTAAGCTAATTTAGTGTGTCTGAACATTTTTTTACTGTATCTCAATGCAAGGGTACTGAGTCGCTGTTGTCAAATGTTTTTGCTGTTGGCGAACCAAATCATCATCATTATCATGATCAATCACTCTCCACGGGAGCACGGGTCTCCTCTCGATATGAGAAGGGTTTGGCTATAGTCCACCACGCTGGCCATGTGCGGATTGGCAGACTTCACAAACCAAAAAAAAAGAATTAAAAAAAGATGGCGAATTTGAAAACCTCACCAATAGACGTCAACTGTCGGTAAAGGATAGTCGTCTAGCAAAACAAGTTTTAATTGTTGGCACGGGGATCTTGAAAACCCGGCGATTGAGCAACCCTTTATATTCATTTGAGGATATTAATGACCGGTGAACCTTAGAAGCGGTGATAGCCTAGTGTTTAGGGCGTCAGCCTCCTAATCAGAGGTCGGCGGTTCGAATCCGGGCACGCACCTGTAACTTTTCGGAGTTATGTGCGTTTTTAAAAAAAAATATCAGTTGCTTCAACGGTAAAGGAAAACATCGTGAGGAAACCTGCACGCCTGAGAGTTCTCCATAATGTTCTCAAAGGCGTGTGAAGTCTGCCAATCCGCACATGGCCAGCGTGGTGGACTATGGAGAAACCCTTCTCATATTGAGAGGAGACCCTGGCTCTGTAGTGAGCCGGTAATGGGTTGATCATGATGATGATTATGATGAACCTTAAGAACTAGTTATTATAATATGTGTAAAATATATAGTTGTTATATATTGGAATAATTAGGAACATAAAACCGTGTCTGTGTGCTTATAGAAATCAATTACGTAACCGTTTAAAATATTTTCTTCAAGTATCTAATACGATTTCTACTTATGTTATTAAAACAAAACATGAAAAATTCGTTACTTTAAGGAAAAGAACTACTTACATGTTTCGTTCAACATATTATGTACGTACGATGTACTTGTAAAAACTTACTTAACTTTATTTTAAACTTAACTGCTTAACTGCCGAATTTCTTGCTGAAGTCTTCGCAGTAGCGTATGCTTTTTGAACCGGTGGTAGATTCACAAAAAAAAAAACTTGAGAGGTGTCAAGGGACACCCGGATGGAACGAAGTTCCTTTCGATTAATTAGTGAAGGAATTGTAAAAAAAAATTATTTTATTTAAGTTATAATAATATTTTTTTATTATTAACAAATATAATGTTATATAAACTTAATCAGTAGGCTTTTTTTTTCTAATTTTGTACTCCATCAGCAATATCCGGAACTTGTGCAGAAACACTGTCAGGATTCATCACACTTTCGCATTGAACAGTTTTTATTTTATTTAAGTTATAATAATATTTTTTTTATTATTAACAAATATAATGTTATATAAACTTAATCAGTAGGTTCAATTTTGTACTCCATCAGCAATATCCGGAACTTGTGCAGAAACACTGTCAGGATTCATTATTATTTTTTTTTTTTATTATTTATTATTTACAAAAAACCTGTATACACTCAACAAAAATAATCGTCGCGACACCACACTGTTCAATGCGAAATAGAAATGAAAATATCTGGCTTGCTTTCTATAAGAGAGAGAGAGAGAGACAGACAGAGAAACATGCGACGCCGCACAGCTTACAATAACAAAAAGTGTCGTGACAACTTTTCGTAAGAATTTTTTCCGTCTAGCCCCCTTTCACAAAGCGCGATACGGAACTTCGTTCCAAAAATAAAACTACCTTGACTTTCCAACAGTGCTTCTAAGTACGTGTACTTGAGATGCATGCAGTTTTTAAAGTTAACTTTGATATACCTTTATGTCTGCAGGTCGAAGGCGATGCCCCGGCGACTCGCTGGCGAAGTCATTTATATTCATAGTGTTCGTTGGGATTATGCAAGCTTACCGCGTAGAGTGCAGCAACGGCGTATTACCTTCCGAGGAACCGATAATCGGCTTAATATCAAGCGCAAGGCCTTTTACAGCCGAATTCGTGCCGCGACAGTAATAATCATTATCATCATCATCATCATCAGCCGATGTTCATCCACTGCTGCCTTTTTAAAGCAGCGCCAACGTATCCTGGCTCCGGATATTTGCATCCAGTCGATGCCAGCCACTTTTCGGAGGCCATCGCTCCACCTAGTTGGAGGACGGCCCACACTCCGTTTGCCGAGACGTCGTCTCCACTCGGCTCCAACGTCCATCGTTTTTCCGACCAACGTGTCTAGCCCACTGCCACTTCAGCAGTACAGTAATTTTGTTAACCGAATTTTAGGCCAATAAATATTATGATAAATTTATTTGAAATGTCTTTTATTTTGGGATTATATTGTCTATGTGTGGTATATGTTGTGTGTGTGTTTCTTTTCTTTTTTTCTTCTGTATTGGTGTGTAATAAAGTATATTTTCATTTTCATTTCATTTCATATATCACCGGGCTTAAGGCGTCGTAGCAATGTTAACTTTATATATACCTTATTACTCTACGCATACATTTCGATGTTATTTTTATTAATTTTACTATTTGGGCACTGGTTTAGCACTAGTTCTAACAGTGGTTGGCGCGGGACATCTACACCGACCTACTGCGTCGCATCGTCCGCCTGCGTGTATTCCGTTACCACTGAGCGTACCGATGTGACGTGTCTTCACTCCATGTGATATCACGACGACGACGCTGTAACGCCACGAGATCCGAAGCACCCCCTGCCTACGACAAAGTACCAGCACAATTTAATGACATATCAGATTATACCTTAGATTAACACATAGGCTGCTTTTTATCGCTGGGAAATTCATGGTTTCTGCGGGATTTGAGAATTTAACGTCGATGAGCAAAATATAGAGCATACCTGTAGTTTTCCCATTTTCTTCACTTTTAGTTGCAAACTTTCCCGAAATTAGATTTATCCGTTGGGTAAGAGAGCGAAACGAGAACGGGAACAGGAATATACTCGTTATAAGGAATAATCTTCAAAAAACGTTGCTTATTGTTGCGTTGTTTTTTATTGCATGATTAAAATAACCCTTAATCTACGAGTAATAAGGTAACATCTAGTTGTTTTTTAAAACACGACATTAATCAAATGGCATCACTGAGATCAAAAAAAGACCTATTTTCTCATCTTTTCTTATCTCTCACTGAAAATGATGATTATTTAAACCAGCGCCTAACTATAATTCGATCTAGTAATAAATGAAGCCTACAAATACCAATCAATCAATCAAATAATCTAATATAGTCTTTTAAAAGGTACTTTTGAAGCGTCAATAATTTACATAGTAGCGATTTGATGGTGATAACTACATTCGTAAGCTTAAAACTAAGCTACAAGGGTTTCAAGCGCCCTTGTCTAAGAAGAAGCCCACAACAAACTTAGCCAGGTAAATTTTCTTCTTGTTATAACCATGTAACCTAAAGGACCAACACGTGTCAACGTCCATACTACCTTAGCATGAACGTCATGCAGAGTTGAAGTTTTAACGATTTATATTCCAAAGGTAAGCTTAAGATAACGCATTGCTGATTTTTTGCATGTGTGTTTAGAGGCATTCGAGATATGAGCATATCGACAGATGCCAGTTCAGCTGGATCCAAAAGGTTACCAATGAGGAAGTCTTGCGACGTGTTGGTTTTCAGCGCGAATTTAGGAAGACTGTGAAAATGAATAAGTTGCTTAACTGGGGTATGCTTGATCACATGATATGAATAAGTTGCTTAACTGGGGCACGTGAACAGGCATGGCAGATACAGGCTCCTGCAACTTATCATTATGGGCAAAGCTGGGAAAACGCGCATCGGTTGCAAGAGAAAGTCTTAGTTGCGATATATTAGGGAGCGGACTGGTATCGAGTGCTGTCCAGATTTTTAGCCTCGCGAGAGACAAGGCGACATATGACATTCTGACGGCCAACCTTCACTAGTTGTAGAGGCACCTAAAGAAGAATATATCTAAGCCTTAAGCACTGTTAAGGATTTTAATTGTTTTAATTAATTATAGACCTTTTTAGAAATAGATATTGTAAGTTTTTAAATTAATTTAATTGTGTATTATTGTTTTTAAATATTTAATTATATTGATTTCATTAATAATAAAGAATAATAAGGTCTCTGTTAACGAAAGAGGACACCCTGCTAAAAAAAAAGCCTTAAGCATTCATCTCGCACTCCTGAGTCGTAGCGGTTATGGGACATAAATATATCCTTTAGATAACATTTCTACAAACACAACTTCGCACGGAGTAAACCGATGACGCCATTATCACGAACCAATCAGTGAAAACACAAAATACTCTGGTTTCAACGCTCAAAGGTCAACGTGTGTTAATTTGCTAATGGCTCCAGTACGTAAAGCTTTGTAAAGAGATCAGTACGGGTATAAAACATTTTATATTACCGCTTTAATTAAATGGGTGGGTATATACGTATTTATTTTAAAATATTGCAAATTTTTATCTGGCCGCAAACTCGATGCTGGATTTAATGTTGTGTTCTTTACAGTCTTGAGAGGAGTGGAGTTCCATACTCCACTCCTCTCAAGTATATAATGGGACAAGTAGTCGTCTGAGACTTCAGCCAGTTAACTTGAGCCACTTGAGAGTAAGAACTTTAATAGTAACCAACATTCACCTACAGAACGCCTTTGAACCCTATTACACAGACAGAACCTAACTGTACCATGTTAACCGTAATAGATAGAATAATTAAAAGTTTCACAGAACGTGTCTTTCTATTCCTGGCAAAACATCATAAATATGTCCAAACATAATTATCATCATCATCATGATCAACCCATTACCGGCTCATTGCAGAGCACGGGTCTCCTCTCAATATGAGAAGGGTTTGGCCATAGTCCACCACGCTGGCCATGTGCGGATTGGCAGACTTCACACGCCTTTGAGAACGTTATGGAGAACTCTCAGGCGTGCAGGTTTCCTCACGATGTTTTCCTTCACCGTTGAAGCAAGTGATATTTTAATTTTTTTAAAACGCACATAACTCCGACAAGTTAGAGGTGCGTGCCCGGATTCGAACCGCCGACCTCTGATTAGGAGGCTGACGCCCTAACCACTAGGCTATCACCGCTTCCTTCCAACATAATTATATTCATCTAAAATTAAAGGGACCCAAACGCTCCGTGTCACCTAAGAATTATATCGTTTACTATTCTCTTTGCTACCATCATTTTTAATATCTACTGCCGTGTCACTTTTTACTAATAAATGGTCATCTGAAGGAATTCATACCCTTTATTTAAAACACTAAATTAAGTTTCTAAAACATATTAAGTTTAGATTTTAGAGATCTAATTCAGTTTATCAGTGGCGTTTCATAAAAGAGAAATTCTCGAAATATTTTTAGATTTGAAAACAAAGGTAACTGACATAGCTCGAAGGGCTTGCATTCTGAAGTGGCTGGTCACGTTTGTTGGAGAACCGACAGACGTTGGAGTCGAAAGGTCTTCGAGTGGAGACCACGTATCGGAAGTTCTCCGGCTAGGTGAAGCGGTGACCTCCAAAAAGTAAAAGACTGGATGCATAAAGCTGGAGACAGGATAAGTTGGCGTTTTAAAAGAGGCGTATGTCCAGCAGTCGATGAACATTAGCTGATGATGATGATAATGATGATGATCGAGTAAATCACAAAGAAAAATATTTCTATATATGTATAACCAATAACTATTGATAGTTAGCTAATCTCTATCTACAATGATTAACACAATTCCATCCATTCAAACGAAAAACATAAACGACTTAAATTTACAACGAAACTTCGATATAGTTTAGAGAAAATCGACGCGCATATAATAAACATGGAAATGTAAAATCGGCTTACATTTCGAGGGATATGTAGCGTTTGCGATGCATAGTTCATATTTCCTTTGATATGTAACGGCGTTATCGAATAAAAAAGCAGCTGCCTGCGAGTTGGTTTCGCACACGAGGGCCTTTTTACCTAGACGAAATATGAAACACTATAAACGTAGCGTTGACATTTATATATGGCCGTGATTGCCCAGCGGTTAAGAGGTTGACCCTTCCTTCGGGGTGCAACAGTTCAACACACGCATGTTTAAAAAAGTTGGACAACCTTGTCGCATTAAACAATAAACAGCAAGTATAATTTGCTATATTCCGCCGACAACCGGGAGATTTGTATAATATAACACCACACAAAATGTTCCACTAGAACCTCTACGCACGTTTCGACCCGACACCGGATCATCCTCAGGAGATGTTGAATTCACAAGCACGAAAAGTAAAGACACTTTACTTTTACGCCTGTTTCTATTCATTACCTGTCGCATTATAAATTCCAAGGTCCTGGATTCGAGTCCCGGCTAGAGCCTGGTCTGGTGGAAGTCATCGGACATAGCTCGTAACCACCCTAGCGACTAAGACTTGTCAAGCGATTTAGCTTTCCGGCACGGCGTCGCGTAGAAATTTATTAGGAGTATGGGATATACCCCTGACAGGTTAGCCCTCTACCATCTTAGACTGCTTCATCACTTACTATCAGGTTTGATTGCCATCAAGGGCTAACTTGTAGTTGAATATCACCTGCTTTTACCTGATATTATCAAAAGCGTGCGAAGTCTACCAACCTGCACTCGTCTGGTGGTAAGTGATGATGCAGTCTATGATAGTAGCAGCTAATCGGTTATGCCATACTCACTTATTGGTTGGTGGTTATGTCAGGATGCTAAATCGCTTGACGACGCTCTAATTGATCACGAAATAGACGTTTGTTTTGTTTTGAAAATACGGCTCACAGCTGACACATGGATGGACAGGTGATTGACGGTGGCGGCTTAATTTCTTTTCGGGTTTGCTTATCGGGTGCAGAATGCTAGAAAACATGGAGATGTCCAAACTTTCTCCTTTTGGAATATTAGGTATTTATACCTAGCAAAAGTCTGAATAAAAATTGCCATATCTGTAGACAACTGCATTTCCTTTACATATTTTATTGGTTCCATTTGATAAACGAAGCATTCTGAATTCGTTCTGCCCTTGACTTTGTCCGCATATTCTATTAATCTGCACATAACTCAATTCTCCTTATCTCCAACGAACTCAGGGTTATATTTTATCTTACAATATATCTGCTGCGTAAAAGGAGTACAAACGTATTAACGTATTACCACTCACGTGTTGTTTAAGTGTTATAAACTAGTAGTATAATTTTAAGTGACATGTGAGATGGTGATAACAAAAAGAAAATTTAGCTGGCTAAGTTTGTTGTGGGCTTCTTCTAATACCAGGGCGTCATGGCTTTAGTTTTAAGTTTACGAATGTAGTTATCACCATCAACTCATTACTATGTAAATTATTGACGCGTCGAAAGAGCCCTTTTGAATAAAGATTATGATTGATTGATTCAAGATATTGTAATTTGCAACGCACACGTTTGCACGTTTTAAGTGGAAGCGGTGATAGCCCGAAGCAGTGATAACCTAGTGGTTAGGGCGTCAGCCTCCTAATCAGAGGTTGGCGGTTCGAATCCGGGCACGCACCTCTAACTTTTCAGAGTCATGTGCGTTTTAAAAAAAAAAATATCACTTGCTTCAACGGTGAAGGAAAACATCGTGAGGAGACCTGCACGCCTGAGAGTTCTCCATAATGTTCTCAAAGGCGTGTGAAGTCTGCCAATCCGCACATGGCCAGCGTAGTGGACTATGGCCAAACCCTTCTCATATTGAAAGGAGACCCGTGCTCTGTTTTGATCATGATGAAGTGGGTTACGGTAATTAAACTAACTTGCACCCTATAATTCTTGTAAGTAATATTAGTAGAAAGTATTTTTCTCCATTGCATACCAAAAGATAAAACAACAAACAAATTTTAGAAATCGTATTATTAGAAGGTCTACCTATGCTCGGTTGTATGACGTATGCAAACATAAGAGGCTTTCACAACCACGAGTGAATATTTTATGCAGTATAATAGGGTTGACTCTAATGAAATAAATTGAGTAATGTTATTGTTCTTCTGTGTTTTCCCCTTTGAAATAGTAGGGGCCTTTCTCTCTTAGGAGTGAGGGTTCAGGGAGAAGACCCGCCACACTGTTCCTAAATCAGTTCCGTAGGTATATACAATCTAGCTGGGTTGCGGACGAGTGTACGAGCGTTTCTGTGACCCAGCCATCAGGCGACGCTCGTTGGGTTTTAGTGGGTATTCTGGTCAACAGAGAGTCTCACATTTTTTCTATCCACTACTATTTAGTTCTTGACGGCAATCTCACCTGATGGTAAGTGATGATGCAGTCTAAGATGGTAGCGGGCTAACCTGTTCGGAGCATGGTAAACCCACACTCCTAATTGGTTTCTACACGACATCGTGCCGAACGCTAAATCGCTTGGCGACACATCTTTATCGGTGGGGTGGTAACTAGCCACGGCCAAAACCTCCCACCAGGCCAGACTTGAGCCGGGAATCGAACCTAGCACCTCCAACTTTGCACGCACTGCGCCGTCTGCGTAGGTCGTCATACTCCACCAGAAGCGGCCTAGGTCTGCCTGTGCCGTTTCCGACCATTTCCCAGCGTTAAAAAAAGGCTTATATATACAATAACCAAAGTAACGTCTTTACGTACTCTCCGTGGCACGGGGTTAGACACTGTCATTACTCGTATTGTAACACCGAGTTGGTACTGTGAATTTTAAATAGAAAACGCCATTCTTGTCTTGACTCGGGTCTCGATTGAAACTAAGACATCTTGGTCCGCAGTAAAACAAGTTAATCAATAGAAAACGCAGTCATTAAGATCTTGAACCTGGAAAAGAATTATGCTGTGACCTTTAAACGTGGGAAACCTTAGACTTTGTACTTTATATTTGAAAGGGCACGCGCGTCGTTCGCCACATAAAATATACTATGATCTTTTACATCTACACACATCAAAGGAAAGCAAGGTTTATGTTATAAAACACATTGAAATGCAAACTTGTATTTTTATTGAAAACTAGATCGCGACATTGTTGGCATTTGTTACAGTTTTTATTAAATCATATAAGGTTTTTTTTCTACAAAGGTGTCTAATGACTGCTCTTTGCAAAATCTTAACAATATCGGTTTTTATGCTGCAGCCTTGGTGCTGTTCCGTTTTAAACATGGTCAGCATGCACCTGTCTATGGAATAATTTGTCTGGTGGGAGGCTTCGGCCGTGGCTGGTTACCACCCTACCGACAAAGACGCGTCGCCAAGCGATTTAGCGTTCCGGCATGATGTCGTGTAGAAACCAATTAGGAGTATGAGTTTACCATACCCCTAACAGGTTAGCCCGCTACCATCTTAGACCGCATCATCACTTACCATCAGGTGAGATGCAGTCAAGGGCTAACTTGTGGTGAATAAAAAAAAAATGCTCAGTGCTGAATGATCACAGGAATATCTGCGACATCTCCTGCAGTTCTGTAGCCTCCTTTAAAAAGCAAGTAAGACTGTCTATTACTGCATTACTGGTATGAATTGAATTATTTAGATGTAAGGTTAATGCAACCTTAAAGGTTGCATGCTGTGGTCATTTCTAGAAAGTCACTATCTCGTGTTTGTTCTTCTGAAATGTTTTTTGTTATTTTTATATAGATTGTGACTACTTTAATGATCCAATAAAAAAAAATCTCCGTGAAGCTACATCTGAGGCAAACTTCATTAAGATCAATGATTAAGGGAAATAAATGAAAAAAGGGAAGAGACAAACAAGTGAACGGACAAATAAATAAACAAACAGGCTTTTGCGATTGATAACTAGGCCCGGCCAAAACCTCCCACCAGATCACGTTTGGGTGCTTAATTGCTTGTTGTAATTGCGTGATCAACCGATGTTTACCGGTTTATATATCAGTTTCCTAGACTAAAATAAATGGTAAAATAATGATTATACTGAAATTAGATCCGATTTTTTAAAGATTTATATATATTTTTTTTATACACCACACGTTAGCTCTTGAGATTTCACCTGATGGTAAGTGATGATGGTATGGTAAACCCATACACAAAATTGGTGCTGGAACGCTAAATCGCTTGGCGACGCGTCTTTGTCGGTACGGTGGTAACTAGCTAAGGTCAAAGGCTCCCACCAGACCAGACTCGAGTCGGGAATCGAACCCAGTACCTCCAACTTAATAAAACAATAGAGCACGCGCTACGCCACGGAGGTTATCAAAATTTATATTTGACGGAATACAAGAGCGATATAATATTTACAATGTTATGTTATTCTTAATTGTTTTGTATAAAACTTAAATTAGTGGAGCTAACTGAAGTACCTATAATCTATTACGCAATAACTGTTATAATCTACGCATTATTATTTGCGACATCGATCGTGCTTAGTAAAAAAAAAATGACCCTTCGGTATTCATGATTATCTACTATAGCCTGTTAACATCATAATGCTCACTAGCCTTCTTTAGTCCTCCGTTCCTTTGCTTAAGAGAGAGGGTTTTTTAGCATAAATCCATAGTGTAGCTCTAAATCGGGTCGACGGCTTTTATAGATATTATAAATAAAATGTTTAACGTGCTCTCAAAAGTAGCGGGAACTAAATTGAGCTAAAACTCCATGGTCACGTATAAAACAGCATGTCCAGCAATGAGCACTAATGGCTACGATAAACATGGCTGGGAAAAAAACTTGAGAGGTGTCAAGGGACACCCGGATGGAACAAAGTTCCTTTTGATTAATTAGTGAAGGAATTGTAATAAAATTTTATTTTATTTAAGTTATAATAATATTTTTTTTATTATTAACAAATATAATGTTATATAAACTTAATCAGTAGGCTCAATTTTGTAGTCCATCAGCAATATCCGGAACTTGTGCAGAAACACTGTCAGGATTCATTATTATTTTTATTTTTTATTATTTACAAAAAACCTGTATACACTCAACAAAAATAATCGTCGCGACACCACACTGTTCAATGCGAAATAGAAATGAAAATATCTGGCTTGCTTTCTATAAGAGAGAGAGACAGACACGCACAGCTTACAATAACTAAAAGTGTCGTGACAACTTTTCGTAAGAATTTTTTCCGTCTAGCCCCCTTTCACAACGCGCGATAAGGAACTTCGTTCCAAAACACAATTTTAGCAAACATAGCAATGTCAATGGACAAGCAGACTCAGGAGGTCTCTTAAAATATTCATTTTTTTTACGTATTTTCATTTCCTGACGGCTAACAACTGCACATATATATTTTTCAACTTATTTTTCATATGTGCGCATGGGGATTTTATTGTTGTTCTCACCATAGTGCCTCTATTGTCCTTAAAATTTTCAAATCCGCCTGTGATATTTTCAAGACTCGGTTGCTAAGGCCGCCATCCGTTGTCCTAGCGACGAAATGCGTTGCTAGGTCTCTTCCACTGCAGCGTCCAATTACAAGACAATCCTATCATGCGCCTACGTAACGACGCATGCGTCGTGTACCAAAACAAGCGGCCGTCATATTTTAATTTTGACTGTTGTGTTTTCAGTTTAACCTAGTTTATTGTGTTTTTTATTTTAAGTTATATTTTATATTTTAATGTATTTAATTGTTATGAATGCAGTCCGTGACCCAATCTTGTGATGGTACGTCAAACGCGACCTATACATGTACACAGTGCAACAAGTCTTTCAAATCTTTGAAAGGCCTCAATATACACACTACAAAAACACACGGCAAATGTAATACCCAAAACAGTTCCCCTTTAGACATCCATCCCATTAATCCGAGTGCGCCTACTTATGTAACCAACAATCGAACTCCTTTCCACACATATCTTAGCCATTTGAAAAATAGTTTACCCGTAGTTAAAAGAATCCCTCGAGGAGCCCGAATAACCGTTGCTACACATTTGTCAAAATTAATCCAGAAATGCTACATAAGCAATTGTACTAAAGACTGGCAGAACCTATTTTTATTTTCATACAGCATACTACATATAATAAAAACTGATGAACCGAATTTATCTCTGACACAAAAGATTAAGAATAACTGTGCTGTAAGCTCTTCACCTTCTCCCGCACCCCTAATCAAACATGATGCCCCTCGTAATCGCAACAAACTCATCGAGAACAAAATCTGTGACGGTGATCTCAAAGGTGCCGCTCGCCTTTTGTTCTCCAACGACGTGCTATCACCAGATACCCCTGACACCCTTCAGGCCTTACGGACAAAACATCCTCCAGCTCCAGTAAACCCATATTTTCTCGACCCACCAACAGCAGGGCAAGCATGCCTTCAAATTCAAAAGAAAGATGTTACGGATGCTATATTATCTTTTAAACCAGGTTCGGCTGCAGGTTTGGATGGAATCTCACCCCAACATTTGAAAGACTTAACTGCGCATTCTGTGGGCGATGCAGGCGAGCAACTTGTAAATTCGATCACAAAATTAATCAACTTTATGTATACCGGTAATGTCAATCCAGAAATTGTTCCCATTCTTTTCGGCGCGAACCTCATTGCCCTCACCAAAAAGGACGGAGGGGTGAGACCAATTGCTGTTGGATCAACATTAAGACGTCTGGCCTCCAAAATTGCTGTTCGACGTATTTTACCAAAATTAAATTCAGAATTTGAACCCGTACAGTTAGGCTTCGGTGTGAAAGGAGGGTGTGAGGCAGCCGTCCATGCCCTACGCTCTTTCCTAACTTACGGTCAGCCTGACGTGTTGCTCAAAATTGATGTCAAAAATGCATTCAATACGGTAAATAGGGATACCCTGCTGACGGAAATAAAACAACATATACCGGAAATTTATAATTATCTTCTTCTCAGTTACGCTGACCCAACAAAATTATTATATCGTTCTAATGAACTGTCCTCGGAAGTAGGTTGTCAACAGGGTGATCCCCTTGGGCCTGCAATTTTTAGTTTGGCAATAAATCCGATAATCAAAAATTTAATTTCTAAATTCAACGTTTGGTATTTGGACGACGGGACCCTAGGAGGTGATATGGATACTGTGTTTTCGGACCTCTTCTCAATCAAAAATAAATTTGAAGCCATTGGTTTGGAGCTTAATTTTAGCAAATGCGAATTATTCATAAATAACCGCGACTTAAATTTAAATGAAGTAAAACAAAAATTTAATATTTTGGCTCCAAATATTAAAATAATTAGCAGTAATTCCCTATACCTTTTAGGTTCTCCAATTTTTGATGAATCTATTTCTGAATATATTAATAATTCAATTACTAAATTTCAAAATTCCGCGGACCGTCTCCTTGAAATAAGTCCACATTATGCACTTTGCATTTTAAAATTCTGCCTTTTTGTCCCAAAATTTACGTATGTGCTCCGTTGCTGCACCTTTTGGAATCACCCAGATCTTTTGACAAAAGTAGACGACTTAATCAAAATTAGCTTAGAATCGACACTTAATATGCAGCTGAACGAGCAATCTTGGACCCAAGCATCCCTACCCATCCGTTATGGTGGTTTAGGGATTCGCAAAATTTCCAGTGTAGCTTTACCAGCCTTCCTATCTTCTATCCATAGTTCAGCAAATCTCATAAGTAAAATTTTAAGGGCATCCCCTTCAAACTTTGAGATTGCTGGCTTGGAAGAAGCTAGAAAAGCTTTCTTAATTGCATGCCCAGGTCAAAATTTTCCAGTTTCTCCAAATTCACAAAGGAGCTGGGACGACATTAACTCCAAATTTATTTATGACAACCTTTTGAGCTGTTGTACAGGTTCGGCGCGTGCTAGGCTTTTGGCCGTGGGTGCACATGAGGCTGGCTACTGGCTTCACGCGTACCCATCGTCAAATACAGGAACTTTTCTCGAGCCTGACACGCTCCGAATCGCAACCTGTCTACGGCTTGGGGTTCCGGTCTGCGCTCCTCATAAATGTCCCTGTGGCAGTGATGTCGACAAGCTAGGGCATCACGGACTGTCATGCCAAAAAAGTGCAGGCCGTTTCTCGAGACATGCTGCACTTAACGATATCATACGCCGGTCCCTTGCCACCGTCAACGTGCCAAGTCTACTTGAGCCGACTGGTATTGCAAGAGACGATGGCAAGAGACCGGACGGTATGAGTTTGATTCCATGGAAGATGGGCCGGGTGCTGGTATGGGATGCAACCTGTACAGACACGCTGGCCCCTTCCCATCTACATGGAACCAACAATAGAGTAGGTGTGGCTTGTGAAGCGGCTGAAAAAGCTAAAGCATGCAAATACAGGGGTCTAGGCTCCGAATATGATTTTGTCCCATTCGGTGTCGAGACCCTTGGTCCGTGGGGTCCTAGCGCACTAAGGCTTTTTAAGGAAATAGCAAAAAGGTTAGTCGACATCACAGGGGACCGAAGAGCTGCCAGCTACCTCGGACAACGAATTAGCCTAGCAATTCAAAGGGGGAACGCTGCCAGTATCTTCGGAACCTTGCCCAAAGGGACTCCTTTTAATAATATATTTTAGTTATGATGTTTTTTATTTTTTAAGATTTTTAGTTTTAGGTTAATCTAAGTTTAAGTTTAAGTTTTATGTAAAATGTTTGATGTATAATAAAAACTATATTGCATACTGTCACATAGCAATAGTTAAACACAAATGATATCAAAGACTTACAGATGTTTGTTTATAAGTTACAAAGGTTTTAGACAACCCTATTATACGATCGGAACTCCAAGCATTATTCAATTGAACTTGACATTAGCGAGGCGAGCATTTCTGTCCACGGGAAAGGATTCCGATATAGTCTGCCCTTTGTCTTATTATATATTAATATATGTTATAACCTTATTTTTAATATCTATGTAACTTTTGCCACCAATTTTCTTGTAAATTAGCCATTCTGTGATTTGGAGATCATGAACGATTGCGGTATCGTACGATATTTGCTTGACACACAATCTATATTGAAAGCCAGCCCCGTTTCCTGATCTTATTATACGGATTATTTGTACGGACACGGAGGCGTATGTGATAAGCACCCCCCGCCCCACTCCGCTATCCAACACGTCGCCTAAGCCAATATTCGGCTAATTTTGGTCGTGTTGTTGCGTACTTCTGACACGCTTGTTGTTAGCGAGTTTTAACTACTCTGATCACAAGATCTGACGGTTTAACGTCTTCATTTGGGTGTAAAACAACACTATCGAAACTCTCGACCTAAGAATTGATGGGAAACCTGAAAACAACATCGCAACAACAAATTATTAAACACAAGACCTCGTGATCGTTCGAACATGCCAAACACAAGATATATATTTTTTAAGAGATTTATATAAGATTATAAAGTTGGAGGTCTTGGGTTCGAGTCTGGTCTGGTGGGAGGCTTCAGCCGTGGCTAGTTACCACCCTACCGACAAAGACGTATCGCAAAGCGATTTAGCGTTCCGGTACATGTCGCGTAGAAACCAATTAGGAGTGTGGGCTTACCATACCCCTAGCAGGTTAGCCCGCTGCCATCCTCGACTGCATCATCACTTACCACGAGTTGACGTAGCCGTCAAGGGCTAACTTGTAGTGTAAAAAATTAAAAAAAAAAAATTTACCTATTAAAAAAAATTTAAAATTGACATAGCAGTCTATGAGTATAGAAACTTATTGTACTACGTAGAGGATACAAACCCGAATATAATAAAAAATCGTAGAGTATAATTATAGACACGGCGAGTAAAATGTACTGTATACTCATAGGCAAATACTATTTTTAAATATATTGCTAATGCTAGTTTATATCCTCCGTTTAAGATTAAGATATTATCTACATAAAAAATCAATAGTAGGTACCCAAGGTAAATGATATATAAAAAAGTTAATTGGCACTGACACTAACTTCTGAATTATGTGGAATTTTGACATAAATGAAATATTCATTTAATCTAAAAATATTTAAATGACGTAATTTTTATTTGATTTCTTTATTCAATTACCGTTTCAAAACTTAAAAAGGAGGTGAAAGTTAATGAAATAGTATGTAAGTAACCGTAATATAAATTTTAACATAATCAGTTCACAATCGAGGAACAGTGTTAATGTGAAAAAACGCTCGGAAATAATAATAATTATTCACATTGCAATACTTAACAAATGTACATTATTTTATACTTATTGCAGTTCCACAATTAATTACGAGTTGCGGTGATCGCGGTAAACTCATTGGAAAAATAAAACATTGGAATCGAAACGAAAATTGACAAACATCACGTTTGGACGCATTGCGAAGGCGATATAATGTTTACAGAATGTTTTGAATAAAGCATTAATGAAGTTCCAACTTTAAAACAATTTGTACGTAAAACACATTTCGTTTTATTAAATATTTCTCGTTAAATTTAATATTTGTGTGGTACGCGGGCGGGCACCACGGAAATATTAAATTAATTAAGTTGGAATACCCAGCATCGGTAAACGTAGCGTTGGGCGACCTTCAAATAAGTGGACAGTCGACGTCAAGCGATTCGCAGGGATTTGCTGGAATCAAGCCGCCCATAACCGTAGACTTTGTAATAAGCAAAAGACCTATAATCAGCAGTAAACGTCAATTGTTTGGCATAATGATGACAAGGATTCATCATCATCATCAACAACCCATTGCCGGCTCACTACAGAACACGGGTCTCCTCTCAATAAGAGAAACGTTTCGCCATTGTCCACCACGCTGGTCATGTGTGGATTGGCAGACTTCACACGCCTTTGAGAACATTAGGGAGAAGTCTCAGGCGTGCAAGAATCCTCACGATGTTTTCCTTTATCGCCGAAGCAAGTGATATTTTAATTGCTTAAAAACGCACATAAATCCGAAAAGTTAGAGGATCGAACCCCCGATCGCTGATTAGGAGGCGGACGTCCTAACCACTAGGGTATCACAGCTTCTCGACGATGTTCTTTAATCTATCTTAAATGTTGAGATGACTTAATTACAATATAGGGAGCTAACTCATTTTACTTTTGACGAATTCTCAGTATAAATATATTAATGTTTATATATGAGTGTAAGTTTCAGTGGTCTAGTATCAGACATACCACAATTCTAATAACACGGCGCAAAATTATTAATATTATAGGTACTATTAAATGTTATATCCTGAAAAGCAAATTAATTTCTACGTAGTCTGCCGTCCTTGTATCTTTGTAGTTAAGGATTATTTATATTTTATTATTCAAGAGTACACGGTACGTTTGTCATAGAGACATAGCAGTTTGTATTTAATTAATCGCACGAGCAATCTTTTGCGCTCTCTTGTTACTGTTATATATGCCATGTACAGACTAAATACTATATGTCGGTGCGAAGGGGTTATTAATTTCATTCAGCGGCACCAAGAAAATCTAGAATTAATAATTACCCATATTTGAACTCTTTAAATCACAAATAACACAATTTTGATACCGGCCTCTCGTGGCATTCACGCTCGAGACGTCGGTCCGTTCGGACCTCTTAATTATGGTCGCAATAAAAGTGTAATCCCGCAAGTTGTGGTTTTAATTACTATGAGCGAAAGTAAACAAAAGCGTGACGTCAGCAATGCTGACTTTACTCTTACTAAAAAACAACTCGGACGCCCTTGACTCGTCATATAAATTATTTTATTTATCGGGAAAATCTATAATGCACACTGAAAATATTTATATCGTAAATTCAAAGTTATATTGTCCATTCTACCACGAACTGTCGGAAATGGTTTTCTTTTCATTTGTTACGACATTAATACACACAATCAGACTACTTGAAGGCAGAAACTTAACGCTTACAAAATATTATAAACCTTGATTATCTGATATTTTTACTATAATATTGATTTTACAGCATAAACGAGTATTTAGATAGGTAGCTAATATATTAACACTGATATTTAATAACTGTCATTTATTTTCTAAATGACTTTTTTTTTTTTTTTTTCCGCTGAGAAATGCGTTTACGCATCCCCTCCGGAAGCGATGCAGGCAAGACTGCGCCGCTTCCGACGGGGTATGTGGGACTCCCTGGCGGCAAGACTGGCGACCAGAATACCCACTAAAACCCAGCGATGTTCCTTCGCGTCGCCTGGTGGCTGGGTCACGGGAACACTTGTGCACTCGACCGCAACCCAGACAGCGGCGTCCGCCGAGGCAGACCCTCCACGGGGGGCCTATGATGGAGGCCCCCTAACTCCGTTCGAGGTGCGCCAGGACCATTGGACGCGCCTCACGACCCGAGGATAAGGCTCGACGGGTGGGGATGCCTCTCATCCGTCACCCGGAGCTCCTCGTCAGGAGGGCAGACGGCGATCGTGCACCCTTCGCCTGCGCCCCGCCCTACGACGCCGGAGAGGGTGCGCGTCTGCGTCATTCTCCCGGCGTCGTTCTGCCGCCTCCTTCTGTGTCATCACCTCCTCGCAGAAGGAGGCGACGGAAGCCCAAGACGTCTCGCTGGCCACCATGGTGTGAACCACGGCGGGCAGCGAAAGGTCTGGCCCCACCTGTGCCACGAGTTGGGCTCGCTGGACCGACCACTGGACGCACGATTCCAGCGTGTGCTGCGCCGAGTCCTGAGCGTAGCCACACTCATGGCACTCCTCCGTGAGCTCCCGCCTTGCGACCTTGCACAGATACCTCCCGAAGCAACCATGCCCCGAGAGGATCTGCACAAGGCGAAAGGACAGAGCCCCGTGCTTCCGGCCTGTCCAGAGCTCGAGGACGGGCCGGATCGCCTCGATCGTGCGGTGGCCGGCTGTCGGCGCAAGAAGCCTCTCCCGCCAAAGGGCGACGAGATTAGCCTCAGCCAACCGCCTCCACGCACGATCCTCCGCTGGCGTAGGTTGTTCCCCCCGGAGTCGGGCGTTCACCCTACGCCAGTACGCTTCGGAGAGCACTCCAGCGTCCAGCTCCCACGGCGGTGTCCCCGCCAACACACAGGCTGCCTCGCACGAAATGGTGCGATACCCGCGTATCATTCTGACCGCCATGACCCGCTGCGATCTCCGTAACAGGGCCTGGGTTTGGGCGGTCAGAGCGTCCGCCCAGATGGGCGCTCCATAGAGCGCCATGGATCGCACCACGCCCGTGTATAGGCGCCGACACCGCGAGCTCGGTCCGCCCAAGTTGGGCAGAAGCCGACTAAGGGCTCCAGCGACTCCCACGAGCTTCGGGACCAGACGCCGAAAGTGCTCCCCGAAGGTCCACCGGCTGTCAAGGACGAGTCCTAGGTACTTCATCGTACGCTTAACACCGATGGACACCCCACCCACCACCAATTCGGACCGAGCGGGAGGCGCTCTCCGAGGCCCATGAAAACACAGGATTTGTGCAAGGCGACCTCCAAGCCCAAGGCCCGAATCCTCGCTACGATGTGGGCCACGCCGGCTGTGGCCCTACATCTAGCCTCCCGAAAGGTGCTGCCGTGAGCCGTCACTAGGGTATCGTCGGCGTAACAAATGACGTCGACGCCCCCCAATACGGCTCCACGCAGCACCCAGTCGTACCCGATGTCCCACAGGAGGGGCCCAAGTACCGAACCCTGTGGGACACCGCACGACACCGCCCTCTCCGACCAGCCTACGCTGGTCGGAAACCTGACCGATCGCTCGGAGAGGTAGGCCGACACGACCCTCCGGAGGTATAGAGGGACCGTGTGGTACCTCAGTGCCTCTCGGATGCAGCTCCAGGGCAAGGTGTTGAATGCGTTAGCGATGTCGAGTGACACCGCCACCAACACCTCGTCTCGGGACACTGCGTTTTCCACTAGGGCCCTCACCCGTGCTATTGCGTCGATGGTGGATCTGCCCCTGCGGAAGCCGTACTGGTTGGCACTGAGATCAGGGCCAACATTCTCCAAGTGGTGAACGAGACGAGCAGCTATTACGCGCTCAAATAGCTTGCTCACCTCGTCCAGCAACACGATCGGTCGGTACGCCGAGGGCTCGTGGGCCGGGCGCCCGTCCTTACGGAGCAGGACCAGTTTCCCTCTCTTCCACTGCACCGGAAACTGACCCTGCTCCAGACAGGCTCCAAAGAGTGCCCGGACCCACGGCTCGAGGCCCTAGGGCCAGAGCCCAGGCGCGCCCAGGGATGCCGTCGGGGCCTGGGGCGGTGTTCTTCGCGCGCATGCGCAACACCGCCGCCCGCAACTCTCCCTCAGTGACTGGGGGCACGCCTGGGTTCCAAACTTCCTCTACAGTTGGAGGCGCCATGCGAGGCGCCACGCCTTCGGTTCGGTCCGGAAATAGTGCCTTGACCACAGACTCCACGACGGATGGCTGAAGACTCTGAGTAAGGGGTGGGGTCCAAGGCCGGAGTTTCCCCCTTACCGCCAGGTAGGGCCTCCCAAACGGGTCCCTATCCAAAGTTGCCAGCATCCTGTCGTCGGCCCGGTTCTTAGCCTCACCGATTGCTGTACGCAACGACCTCACCGCTTCTCTATAGAGGGAGTAGAGCTGCTCCTCCTCGGCCGGGTCCCGTCTCCTCCGTCGGCGACGACGGGTGTATTGGCGTCTCGCCGCCACGCAGGATCTGCGCAGCAGCGTGAGCTCTTCAGACCACCAATGCACCGCCCGCCTGGGGGGGATGAAGCGCACTCTCGGCATGGCCCCGTCACATACGCGCATCATGGTCACACCGAGACGTGCCACTTCAACCCCTACCTCCCCCAGATTGCCCTCTCTAGGCGCGCAAAACCACGCCTCGACGAGAGCAACCTCGGCCATGAATTCCCGGTCCATTCGCGACAGCGACCAACGAGGACCGTCCCCTCTCAAGGTTCTGTCCGAGCTTATTGGGATAGCCAGACTGGCGCAGACGCCGAACCTGATATATCGGTGGTCCGACAGCGTCTCCACGTTTTCCAGCACCTCCCAGCCCTGAACACGGCGCGCCAGGGTGGCATCGGCAAACGTAACGTCCACGATGGAGCCGCCCTGTTTCCGCACGCATGTGTTGACCGACCCTTGGTTCAGGACCGTGAGTCCGGCCGCCGTCGCCCACTCCAGGAGCTCTCGCCCGCGAGGAGTCGTCGCCGGGCACCCCCATGCCTCAGACTTGGCATTAAGGTCCCCGGCGAGGAGCACGTGGCTAGTGCCACTTCTGCCTATCAGAACTCCGACTTCAGCAAGGAACTGCTCAAAGTCGGCGAGACTCCGATTTGGCGAGAAGTAGACTCCAACCACCATGACGTCACGGACGAGAGCCGAAACGTACCCCCGACCTCGGACTACGTCTACAAAAGCCGGAGATCCAACTATGGACCGGGATACCATGGCCACCACTCCATCCTTGTCCCCCACCCAACCGTCCCCTGCTGGAACGCGGTAGGGCTCGGCCACTACGGCTATGTGGATCGACCACTCCGCCATGCTCTGAAACAGGAGGTCCTGAGCTCTGGCGCAGTGGTTGATATTCGCCTGGAGGAGATTGAGGGCCATTAATCTTCGGCCATCGGAACCTCCACAGCCCTATCTTGCTGGGACGGGCGGGGACGCTGCTCGGCCTCTAGGCCAGCGCCCCCTCTCCTCCTCTTTCCCTTGGGTGGGGAGACGCAGGACTTCGTCCCCACGCGGTGCTCCGCTGGCGCGCCGGCTGCCGCACAGACGACGCAGTGTGGTGCAGCCGAGCATCCGCGGGCCAAGTGACCTGGTTGACCGCAGCGGTAGCACAAACCGCTGCGATCGACCCCCGCCGTGCACTGGGCGCCCATGTGCCCAGGTGCCAGGCACCTGTAACACATCAAAGGCCGGGCATCCAGCAGCTTCACGTGGGCGGAAACCCAGCCCACTCGAAGCCTTCCTCCAGCCAATATTTTCTTGGCGGCTGTCACGGGACAGTGCACCAAGACTGAACCTAACCCGTCGGGGCCGCCAGAAACCTCTCCAGCCCGCACCTGTTCGGAGGGACATTCTCCTACTACAGCTACCGCGGCAACCACCTCGGCTCCAGTGACGGAGTCGTCCAGGCCTGAGACCCGCAAATCCACGGACTTTATGGGTCGCGAGACCCGGACGACTTCGTCCCCGAGGACATCCCTGAGCTTTTTTGCTAGAGAGTCTGCCTTTTCCGCGCTGCAGGCCCCGGGGAACTCGAACAGACGGCCTCCCGTGGCCGCCCTCCTAAGTCGGACTCCCTGGGCACCGAGGTCCGTCACGTCGATGCGCGACTTCGCGAGGGCGATTACTTTTGCGTAAGTCGCACCTCTCTCTTCCGCCCCCGGCAGCAGCGTCAGGACCACAGCTGCCGACCGGGGTGTGCGAAGCTTTGCGGCACGACTCTTTGAATCAGGCCGCTTCTTAGGACCCACCTTCGTCCATCCCAGAGACTGCGGTTGGGACTGCCCATTTACCTGGCGCTGTCCAGGCTGTTCGCCTCCACCGCTTCCTTTTCTCTTCTTCTTCTTCCTTTTCTTTTTTCTGGTCCTTCCCCCAGAAGGTAGGGAAGAAGAGGAAGGAAAAGGAGCTCCTGCCGCCAACCGCGCCTGAGGCGTCACAGAGGATTCCTGCCCGTGGAGCCTGCTGGGTCCAGCTTGAGCCACTCCACCTCCAGCTGGCCTTGAGGCACCGGAACCAGGCCCCGCAGCCGCGGCCGCATATGTGCGGCCATCTCTTTTTTTATCAGACGCCAGGGGCGGCCGGAGTCTTCTCTCCGGGAGGAGTCTGTCTTCCAGTGAAGCCAGGCGGGCATTAACCTGGCTTACCATTACCCTACATATTTCCTCCACGGAGGGCGCGGTCCCTTCTGAAGGCCGCGTCCTAGGGGGCGCCTCCTTAGACATCCGGGAAACGGGGTCGGAGCCCTGCCTCCGCATCCTCTCCATATCTTGCCTCAATTGGGCCAGGCTGGCCATCTCGGCTTGCAGGCGAATATTATCCTCCTGCAGCCTTCTTGTTTTTTCTGGCACCGTGCCTAACCCAAGGACCTCGATGGCTCCCTTAATGGAAGTCACGGCATCCTTGAGGTCACGCACATAGGTGCCCTCGAGATGAGAGGACTTGGTCGCCACCTCATTGATCAAATCCAAGCCTTCCTGTACCTGAGCCTGCAACTGGGCAGCGGTCTCCTTGTCAACCCGCTGACCAGTCGGGGCTACCACCTCCTTCCGCGCCTCCCATCGGAAACGGGAAACGGCTGTCTCCCTGAGGAGTTCCTCTTCTTCTTGCCGTTGGAGTTCCTCTCTAGCCTTCCGCAGGCCAACATAACGCCCGTGGATTGGCGGACGTCCTCGACCTCTCCTAGGCACTGGGGTGACTGGTCTGTCCTCGTCTGTTGACATTTCATTGTCGTCCTTAAGGCGAGGTCGCTTGACGCCCGACGCGTTGCGGATCGAGAACACAGCCGAAGATCCTGAACCCAATCTTCGTCTGGGCTCGGCCGACATGAGGCTGTCTGATTCAGTCTCAGTCTCCGTTCCGCTCCTCTTCTTCTTCTTCCCCCCCTCCACTTCACCTTCTTCTGCTTCACTCACCCCCCAAAACTTCCCCCCCAAATTTCCCTCTCCCCCCTCACGCTGGTTGGCCCCCCCGTATACACGGGGCCGATGCGCCGCCTCCGGCGCACCACGGGATTCCCCCTTTCGGGGACCCGCCCGGGTAGATATTTCGACCGGCGTACTTTCCATAATTTTTTATTTTATCCCCATTCCCCCCCATTGTGACGCCCTTGGGACTGGTTTCCCACCAGCCATTCATCCTATCGGCAGGCGCCGGACCTTAGGATTGGGGTAATTTTTTATAGAGGTTGTCTTCCTCGCGGCCCCCACTCCATGTGAGGAACCTCCGGCCCGCTCAGTGCGGGTTACGGGTTGCCCGACGGTGGCCGAAGCCAATGCCCACCAGCCATAAAGACAGAAGGGCCCGCCGCGCAGGGCGTTTCCACCCACAACTGTAATTTTTTAAAGAGGTTTTCTTCCTCACGGCCCGAAAGCCACCAACACCCGACAGGGCACTGGTTCCCTCCCTCATGTCACCACCCAGACGCTCGCACAGTCCACTCTGATACGCAGAGAAGTACCAGGAGCACCCGGATGGCAACCCCCGTGGCAGCACACGAAAGCGCCCCGCCCATGCTAATTTTGGTTCGCGCCAGTTAACCGGTACCTCCCATATCTGGGAGGCGTTCCCCAATCCACCACCCGGGGACGCGCCCGATAGGGGATTAGCAACCCCGCACGGGATTTTCTAAATGACTGATTTGATAGTATTGTTTTGATTATACTTAATAAATTGATACAACATTGTTTCTCGTTCATTCGCCATAAAAATACTTTGCAAACAAAAAAATGTTTCCTAGTGTAAGCATAGCGTAGCAATGTATACGCTAAATACAACAAAGTTATGTTTGGCATGGTTTTCAGGCAGCAATCTCAAAAAACAAGTGAAATAAAGAACTAACAATGAGGCATAGATATATAGATATAACATCAACGAACACTTCTTCAACAAGTGAGAGAACGGTAAGAATGAATTGTTTAAAAAAATGATCATCTATTGTTACCGAAATTCCGGTTTTAACTCTAGCACCTCCTTTTTTTATTTGTGTTTTTATATGGGTAGTGTTTAGGTTCTTGTCATTTGGAATTGCCACTCAAATTAGTTTGACGATTACAGATAATTTAATTTTTATATATTAAACTGTGATAAGGAAAGGGACTTTTGCTAATAGTAGTGATTGATTTTCAGGAATCGAATATAGGAGACCACTTTAGATGGAAAAGTATTAAACAGTTCATATACATAGCCCACGCCTTCGCCTCGACGAGTATCAGTTTCGATTTGTTTTCCAAAGTATTACTTGAGAATGGTGAGTATATTTTGTGTTTCTAACTATTGAATCATATTCATGATCAACCCATTGCCGGCTCACTACAGAGCACGGGTCTCGTCTCAATATAGGTTTGGCCATAGTCCACCACGCTGGCAATGTGCAGATTGGCAGACTTCACGCGCCTTTGAGAACATTATGGAGAATTCGCAGGCATGCAGGTTTCCTCACGATGTTTTCCTTCACCGTTGAAGCAAGTGATGTTTTAATTGCTTAAAAACTCGCATAACTCCGACAAATTATAGGTGCGTGCCCGAGTTCAAACCCCGACCTCTAAATAGGAGGCTGACTTCCTAACCACTGGGCTATCACAGCTTCGAATGAATCGTATCATTATTCCTTATATAAAACTTGGTTACTCTTGCACAGTTGTTTTAAAGATAGATTGCCTTGTATTAGTTAGAATTTAATGACGTGGTTTTATAGCACTTGTCTTAGAAATGAATATTCAGTTTTGACTTACTTGAACCCAATTAACTATCACACTTCAGCTGATAAGAGATGTTGAACAAAATTCGTATGATATGATTGCAGCGGTGATAGCCTAGTGGTTAGGGCGTCAGCCTCCTAATCAGAGGTCGGCGATGCGAATCCAGGCACGCACCTCTAACTTTTGGGAGCTATGTGCGTTTTTAAACAATTAAAATATCACTTGCTTCAACGGAGAAGGAAAACATCGTGAGGAAATCTGCACGCCTGAGACTTCTCCATAATGTTCTCAAAGGCGTGTGAAGTCTGCCAATCCGCATATGGCCAGCGTGGTGGACTATGGCCAAACCCTTCTCATATTGAGAGGAGACCCGTGCTCTGTAGTGAGCCGGTAATGGTAATCATGATGATTGCATCTTAGAATCAAAAGAATGCTTATGATAGGTTAACATCGCTTCTGTAGCATGGTTAAGTAGCTAGAAAGTGATAACTGAGAGGTAGGGCTTGTACTTCCCCTCTCCAAAAATAATAGTAGTAGAAAATTAGATGACAGTTTAATATTTCGGTTATTTATTGCCTATCAAATGCCAATGTTATATATTAAAATATTATTATATCCTTGTGACTGGCAATTAAGACATAAATTATCGTATCACAAATTGTTCGTATTAACGTGTTTTCCATTAAATGACTAACTAGCTAAATATCTAAATACCTGAGTTAATTTAATATTTCATTTCCAAGTTGGAAATTGAGGGAATCGAACAGGACTTCGCTCTTTAAAGACACCACTCGACAAAGGGTTAATTTCTGAACTTAAATGCCAAACTCGATGCCTTCGTCATAATCAATCATAGTTACATCATATTATGATATAACTCATAAGTCCATTTGGAAAGTGTGAAATATAACTATTATAAAAAAATTATCACTAATACTCGATGAAGACAAATGATTAAACTTTGAAGTAACATTTATTTCGTTTCCATGTAAAAGTGACCTTTATAAGACTAGCTGGCCTTAACCTCTAGAATAGAACCTTAGACTAACTGTAATTACTTGACATCGCAGAAGCACATAAATATGTGACTTGTGTGTCTTCATCATTATGAACTTGAATGAACATATGAATTGAGTGTATTTAAAATAAGAAGAAACTCGATTTTATGCTTGTCACCGCGTATTTTTGGAAACATCACACTGTTTATTTTTCCAATTAGTTCACTTTATTATTTGAAATATGTATATATCATTTTGTAAGTTTATGTAATATATTATATAGTTGTTAGAGCGGAGATAAAAGCACACATAATGTGGCAATAATTCTCTACCTATTAAATATATACGGTCATGAGACATGACTCGTTCACAGACTGACAGGCGAAAGGACGAACGGTGGAAAGGACAACGTAGTTACTACCAAGCAATAAAATGATTTTTTATTTTCAGTTCACATAATACAGTATATAGTGTACGCAATATTAATAGGTGTAAGCTATATGTTCATGGATTTCTTCATAAAGCAATACACTAGACGGTTGGATACAGTTAAAGCATTGAATCCCTTGATGAGGGGTGTATCATTCGGTATCCTTTTGCAGACTGCGCTATGGGCCACGCTGGTGAGTTTTCCATATTAGATTTTCAATTTTTCTCTTTATGTAGTGCTAGAGCAATGGAATTGTGGCCAATTATGTTATACATGTCAAAGGGGCCCGAGTTGTTTTTTTTGTAAGGGTGACGTCACGATTTTGTTTACTTTCGCTCATAGTAATTAAAACCACAACTTGCCGGTTTACACTTTTATTGCGATAATAACTTAGAGGTCCGAACAGTACGACGTCTCGAGCGAGAAAAAAAGGCGAAAGGCATCGTATTTATAGCACAAAGCATGCTTGTACGAAATTGATTGTTACTGTCTAAATTGTATTAGCAAAATCATCAATAATTAAAATGTGGGTAATTATTGAATTCTTGAGGTTTTTGGCGCCACTTAATAAAGTTATAACTTCTTCGCGCCGACATACATATAATTCGAAAAGAAACTTAGTCTCAAAATTTTTTTTTTTTTTTTTGGGGAAAGGGAAATGCGTTACCGCATCTCCGTATTACTGCCCTCCGGAAGCGGTACGTAGAACTGTGCCGCTTCCGGCAGGGTATGTGGGACTCCATGAACCGGGAACCATGGTGGACAGGTCGGGCCCCACCTGTGCCATGAGTAGTCTCGATCGATCGACAACGCATGGACGCATGAGTCCGGCGTGAGCTATAAAAAGCCCTGAGCCTAGTCACTGCACCTTGGGCTCCCGCCTTGCGACAATGCACAGCAACCATTTATTTATTTATTTTTAAATAGCTGTTGCCCGCGACTTCGTCTGCGTAGAATTGCTGATTTTCCTTGAGATTAAGGTTTCTCGTGCGGTCAATGCCCTGCTTCAGAAAGTAAGCTACAGGCAAATGTCAAATTGCGTTTGTAAACATAGGACTTTCATACAAACTTCAAACCCCTCTTTTACCCTCTTCGGGGTAGATTAGGATGAAAAAAAATTCTAACCTGATACTTACGCCCTAAAAGAAACCTATTTTCAAAATTTCAAGCTTGTAGACTTCATAATAAAAAAAATAAGCAAAAACTATCATCCCCTTTTTTACCACCCTTAACAGGTAATATTTAAAAAAAATTGATGTACATGTTTTTTATTTATTATTATTAATCTTAATGCGAATTTTTGTGTCTCTAACTCTAAAAACAAAGAAATTTCATACAAACTTCCAACCCTTCTTTTACCCCCTTCGGGGTAGATTTGGATGAAAACAAAATGTAACCTTATACTTACGCCCTAAAAGAAACCTATTTTTAAAATTTCAAGCTTGTAGACTTCATAATAAAAAAATAAGCAAAAACTATCATCCCCTATTTTACCACCCTTAACAGGAAATATTAAAAAAAAAAAATTATGTAAATGTTTTTTATTTATTATTATTAATCTTAATGCAAATTTTTGTGTCTCTAACTCTAAGAACAAAGAAAATTCATACAAACTTCCAACCCCCTTTTTACCCTCTTAGGGGTGGAATTTTCAAATATCCTTTCTTAGCTGACATCTCTTAACTACCAACTACCTACTTGCTTAGTTATAGCTTTATACGTGCAATAGTTTTTGAGATCTCGTGTTTAATCAGTATGTATGTAAGTCAGTATGTAAGTGACCTTTCGCTTTTATATATATAGATTTAATTAGAACGGACAGTATCCAATAACATTAACTAAATTCAATGATAACACATAATAACATTAAAGCTGAAACGAAGTAACAACACAAAACAAATATACACTAAAAATAAAATAAAAACAGACAAGAGAGACAAAAAACAAAAAAAAATACTTAAGATAAAGACATAGACACATACAACCATGCTCCGAGGGTATCTTCTGAGAGCTCGAAGACGGGCCGGCTGTGGGCCCAAGAAGCTTCTTCCGCTAAGGAGAACTCATTGTTTACAGCTGTTCTGACTTAATATAGCTTTATTACCGACTGCAATGTTTCCTGGTGGTAAGTTACGATGCAGTCAATAGCAATTTAATAGGCGATACGCTTGATTGGTTTCTACGCGACATCAATCAGGTGCACTAAATCACTAGAATAGAATAGAAAACATTTATTTATCAGAACAACACAATTTCATGTATACAACACGAAAGAGATCGAAACAGAATAACTTATTATCCAATTCTTATTATAAACTATTATTACCTACTTACTTTAAATGAAACTATTACTGCTGTGTCGCCAATAAAAAGGTACAGAGTCAGCTGAATGTTGTCGATACTAAAGTACCTACAACGCTGGTATTCTATCAGTACCATGCTGAGAGAAGGCGTGTATATGAAAGTTCAATACAATCATAGGGAAAAAAAGTTTGAAAACAACGTTATAGGAAAAAAAAGTTTGAAAAAAACGTTATAGGAAAAAAATAGTTTGAAAACAACGTTATAGAAAAAAAACAAAGAAGAGAAACTCTCACAGACACACACACACGCATAGTTTTCACAGCCTAAAAGAGTGCGATAGTAAAACTAAAAACTAAACTTACTAAAAAACTAACTCCTAGACGGCACGACTTTGTCGGAAGGCTGTTTACTAGCCACGGCTGAGGATCCCACTAGATCAGAACAGAGAAAACTCAGAAATGATAAACGAACCTGGAACCTCTCACTTATAGGTCTGCGCTAGGGGGGTTACCAAGTCCTTCTAACCTACTCCTACCTAGTCCTTCTAGTCTACTACCAATACTCCTGCATTGATTGGTGCTAACTCTTTTTTTATAACCAAATTTAATTATAATGTATAAATTGCCTTTATATTGTCTTGCGTTTTTGTTTGAGCCTACCCAGTATTTTTTTTATTTTTTTTATCCTCTACAAATTAGCCCTTGATGGCAACCTCACCTGATGGTAAGTGATGATGCAGTCTAAGATGGTAGCAGGCTAACCTGTTGGAGGTATGATAAACCCATACTTCTAATTGGTTTCTACGCGACATCGTGCCGGAACGCTAAATTGCTTTGCGACACATCTTAGGGTAGTAACTAGCCACGGCCGAAGCCTCCCACCAGACCAGACTCGAGCCAGAAATCGAACCCAGAAACTCCAACTTTATAATGACACAGCACGCCCTCTGCACCACGGAAGTCGTCAAGTTCCCATAGATTTTATAAAATATAAACCGGAAGAATCATTGAAGACCTAATTAATTCATCATCATCATCATGATCAACCCATTACCGGCTCACTACAGAGCACAGGTCTCGTCTCAATATGAGAAGGGTTTGGCCATAGTCCACCACGCTGGCCATGTGCGGATTGGCAGACTTCACACGCCTTTGAGAACATTATGGAGGACTCTCAGGCGTGCAGGTTTCCTCACGATGTTTTCCTTCACCGTTGAAGCAAGTGATATTTTAATTATTTTAGAAACGCACATAACTTGGAAAAGTTAGAGGTGCGTGCCCGGATTCGAACCGCCGACCTTTCATTAGGAGGCTGACGCCCTAACCACTAGGCTATCACCGCTTTTTAGTTAATTGCTAATCATAAATTGACTGCATTAAACATCGAACCAGAACATCGAAAAGTTTTTGCGTAACTATTTTTTCACCCAAGGCAAACTATAGAACCACCACTTTATCTCGAATCCTTGAACCTTCACTCCCTGAGGCGAGTACAACAGCGCCTCTCGCCTCGTGTAACTTTGCCTCGTGTAGGGCTCACCTCGCTTTTAATTACCTAGAGCGGAAAAACTCGACACGAGCAGACGCCGTGTCAGTTTTTTTTTTGCCGGACTCAATAGAAGCGGGATGGGTAATGCAGTGTAGCGGACATCTAAATAAAAGGAAATCCAATCCTGTGAAGATTCTATTAGCTCTGATTAGTGCAGCCCACACCGGGTATTCTTCTGATACTTAAAAGGCTTTTCATATTTCAAGGTTAGTTGTATTAATTAGCTGCCTTCAACGAAGGATCTGTACTGACATTGAAAATAGAAAGAAAAACCTTTGCATAAAACTCGCTTGCATTCAATTTTAATTTAATTACTTTCTGTTCCATAGTAATGGAGTTTCCATGATAATGGAAAAAATCTATCCTCGAATGAATAGGTGGTATTCTTATCTCTTAAATACTGTCTTTGTGTATACTTATAACAAATCTACTATAGCTGAGTAACTGGACGTTTTCTGTACATTGAATATTATATTGTATATGTCTACAACAAATACAGATATTCAATGAATTTTTGACTGTATATGAACGTATCTTTTTTACTCTGTACTTAGTATGTTTTTGTATTTCCGAATAAAGAGTGACATGCGCGCCTTTCTTAAGCTGCATCACCACTTACCATCAGGTGTATTTACAGCTAATAATAAACGAGATGTTGTTCGCGACTTCATCCGCACTTTCGTTGTTTTTTTTTTAATCCCATGGAAATCGGTATATGCCTTAGAAACAAAGTATAATTATTATAATTTGCAGTGAAATTATAATAATGATATAAAATGGTGTCAGGATCGGTTTCGCTGCAAAAATAAACATTTGTAACTACATTATATTCAGCGGTTATGTTTCCTACATTTTATTTTCCTCGATTAAAGGATATAATACACCTATGTCTTAATTACAAATGATCTTGTAAAATGTAGTCTATTACGTTAGTTGAGTTAAACACAGTCAAAAGTATAAACACATTTTCTAGTTGTAGAAATCGTGTGGATTCAATAAGCACACACACGATCAACCCACTGCCGGCTCACTACAGAGCACGGGTCTCCTTTCAATATGAGAAGGGTTTGGCCATAGTCCACCACTGGCTGGATATGTGTGGATTGGCATCTTCACGCGCTTTTGAGAATATTATGGAGAACTATCAGGCAAGCAGCCTGATAGTTCTCCATAATACACCATACAACGGTGAAGAAAAACATCGTGAGGAAACCAAGCAGGTTTCCTCAATGGAATGAAAAGAGAAGGAATTATTACAGTATTCATCATCATCAACCCATCTTCCAGGTCATGTGAGAATGGTTTGACCATATGTCACACAGCTGGCCATGTGCGGATTGGCAGACTTCACACGCCTTTGAGAACTTTATGGAGAACTATTATGTATGCAGGCTTCCTAAAGGTGTTTTTCTTCACCGTTGAAGCAAGTAATTTTTTAATTGCTTGAAAACGCACATAACTCCTAATATTTAGAGGTGCGTGACCGGGATCAAACCTTCAACCTCTGATTAGGAAACGGACGTCCTAACCACGCTATTCTATACACAGCTTCAATTCGATAAGCAAACAGTGTAAAAGTGACGTAAGCTTATGGAAAAGCGGTTGAAATGCGAATTTCTCGTAGGCGCGAGCAATTTCATTAGTTTGATGAAGCTCGGTGAAAAGACTATTCTGATTCGTGCGGGTGCAATCTGTAAATCGGCTTCCCACACTCATATCCAACTCGAGGAGACACACGAGTCTTTGACTATTCTGAAATGCTTTCCAATCGAAAATGTTCACTGACTTTGATTCCAGTTCTCCGTTTTCCGTTATTCATTGGAGTAAATGTATGAAATTGCTGTTTGTTAGACATTTTTAATTGACATTAAACCTTCATGGTGTGAGATTTCATTGTGTAATTTTTTTTACCAAATAACCTGTGAAGAACTTTCTTTTTTTAAACATGCAACATTAGATTTGTGATTTTCAATTTTTATTTTAGTCGACTTAGAATTGAGAGATGGAGGGAGACTCCTATTGAACGCATTGTGGCCTGTTGGTTTCAATTTCGACTTGAACAATGAACCTCGGGAAGGACCACTCACACAGGTGAATTGCAGTAGATGGTTTGACATAACTCTACCATCAAATCAATAAGACCACCACCCATTATCATTGGGTCAAATCCATGATATAAAATATATGAAAAATTTATTTGACATGAATGGAATGCGTGAGGTTAAACTTGCGTTGCCTTGTTGAATCGGTGTAGATACGAGTATGAAGGAGTATTGAATCGACTTGTGACGGAATATCCTGAGCAATATCTTAAGTTCGGTCTATAGATCTCAACCTCAGTCCACTACCTACTGATAGCTATACGAACGAGCGAGGAGCGGGGAATAATTTGACGTCACACGTCCCACGCGTGAACACGCCCCGTCTAGTGGGACTCGATGTTATGCGAAATTTAAATGAGTCTAAAATCATCTACTTGGTCTACTTGTTATTAATGTACATACAAAGCAAACGGGGACAAGGTTTTAATTATGCTCACCTATGAATATTCCTCATAATTGCAAATAGAATTCGTACTTTATAGAAACCTAAATGAAAGTCAGATGACTGAAGTTTTATAAAAGAACCTGTGGTAATAGACATCGTTGACTCATCATCATCATCATGATCAACCCATTGCCGGCTCACTACAGAGCACGGGACTCTTTCAATTTAACATTATCAAGCTATTACCGCTCCTCTAGCAGGCATGGGTTTTCTCTTTTACCAATCCTTTTTTTTATATACTACAAGTTAGAGCGTTTTTAAGCAATTAAAATATCACTTGCTTCAACGGTGAAGGAAAACATCGTGAGGAAACCTGCACGCCTGAGAGTTCTCCATAATGTTCTCAAAAGGCGTGTGAAGTCGGCCAATCTGCACATGGCCAGCGTGGTGGACTATGGCCAAACCCTTCTCATATTGAGAGGAGACCCGTGCTCTGTAGTGAGCCGGTAATGGGTTGATCATGAAGTAGGTACGGTACAACTTCTTACATCTCGTAAGGTATATAAGTACAAGCACAAGTCTTTAGTTATTCTAGTTTGTGAACAATCTATAGGTTTCAATAAACAGTAAAAAAAAAAACTAACTTTAAACTCAATTTGAAGGGCTTCTTGAAAATTTCACTATTAAAATTTTTCCTTCCTTGTTCACGGGCAGGGAATAATTTTCATGCAATTAACTACATTGTCATACTTTCTTGGGTCTCTGAAAATGTGTGCCTGTTTTTAACAATAATCTACGTAGCTTATGAATGACCTTGCATGTTTTTGCTTTCTTATTGAAAAATAACATTATTGTCAAGTGAGCAGAATAAAATTTATAAAACTTACAAGAACAATTTTCTTGCAAGTTTTATAAATTTTAGTCTAATATTTAGCCCTGATTAAAAAGGTTAACATTTTCATGTAAAATATGCCATAATATCATTTATGAGAAAAGTATCTTAATAAAAAAGTTCCGTTTAATTTAGATGCTATAGTAAGTGAAAAACAAAAAAAAGGTTTTTATTTAAAATACTTGTAACATGGGCAAACGAACAGACTGGTCTGGTACCTTTATCGCTTTTGCAGTTGAAATAATGCAATACTGACGCTCGGTTAACGTATATATTTTAGCTGATAAAAATATCATTTGCTTCAACGTTAAAGGAAAATACCGTGAGGAAACCTGCATGCCTAAGAGATAATGTCTTCAAAGGCGTACCAATCCGCACATGGCCCAGCGTGGTCTATGCACTATTGACAGTTGGACTATGTCTAAACTCTCCTAACTAAACCAATGTTTATAGATGATGTTTTATCACATGTGCAACAACAGAAGTCCTCCCCCGACCTAAGCGCTCCTCTCCGAAAGAGAATACCTAAATATATCCTTCAGGACCCTGATGATCAGGTGACTACTGACATCATACTCGTACCACCTACCACACAATCATACGCTACACACCGTCTTCGTCGGCGAAGACAAGGTCCCCGCTATCTTGCGTCATCCAGACGTGGGCTCCATCCACGGCCTCGGAGATGTACGGACCACTCACCGTCCAACCCCTCCGTTATTCCAAACGTCGCCTAAGCCGAGGTTCGGCCTCACAGGAGGCGCTCTTACGCAGACGTTCCCTTAGTTTCTTCGAGCCCTAGGGTTAAAAATTTCTTCTGGCAGCCCGGTTACGTTGTGGCAACCAATAGGGTTAGCACAGCTAATAGAAAGTCCGAAAAAAAAACAACAGGAGTCGGGAGTTCCCAACCGGATTTCGAGCTGACTTTCTTTATACTTGTAACTTGAAAACTGCTAAACAATAGTAACGTGTACACTTAGTTTACTTCTGAACTTCAACCGATAAAGGTTGTACTCTTTACTTGACGGTCGATTTCTTATAGAGCTTGCTGTGCATTTAACAGTATTGCGCGTTTATTTTTTGCGTGTATTATTTTTTGTTGGTAAAATCAACGCAAGGGTGTCAAAGACCAGAGAAATATTCTTTTATACCAAATGGCTCAATTATAAACTTTTTTTTTTATACACTACAAGTTAGACCTTGACGGCTATCTCACCTGGTGGTAAGTGATGATGCTGTCTAGGATGGTAGCAGGCTAACCTGTTATGGTAAACCCAAGCTCCTAATTGGTTTCTACGCGACATCGTGCCGGAACGCTAAAATCGCTTGGCGACACGTCTTTGTCGGTAGGGTGGTAACTAGCCACGGCCGAAGCCTCCCACCAGAAGAAATTACTAAAAATAGTAATTTCTGCGAACATTATAGGAGTTAACTATTTTTATACTCAATGCATTTAAGTTGTCGTTGAAAATTAAGATGGTCGGTACTTTATTTACATTTAATAGCATTAAAAACTATACTAAACTCCACCTTAATTTTCGGTTCATTGGATACAGCCCGCTGACAGATAGGGAGACGGACGGAAAAACGGCACCCCCCGGTCCCGATGGCACACTTCGGGTTTGGAACTCTAATAAAACGACCCCTAAAAATCGGCTACGTTTTGTTAATAATTTAAATGGACAAAGACTAGCGCACATAGGTTTAGATTAGTCTTTTATCTTCTTTGTTAATAACATAATGCTTTTTAGAGTTTCAAATAAAAATATTGAATACTGTATCAACTTTTTATGTACACTCCCAGGCTCATTCTCTTTAAAGTAAATCCCGGATAAGGTCATGATAGGGAGTGGACATAGCGCTTTCGTTCACTAAGTAACAAAAAACTCTTCGAGTTAGTAATTACTGGTTAGAGATCATCGAACGCATTTTCGCATTTAAAATATAAGTAGGGATCTTGATGCACTGCTTTGTAATACACATATATCATCATCATCATGATCAACCCATTACCGGCTCACTACAGAGCACGGGTCTCCTCTCAGTATGAAAAGGGTTCGGCCATAGTCCACCACGCTGGCCGTGTGCGGATTGGCAGACTTCACACGCCTTTGAGAACATTATGGAGAACTCTCTGGCGTGCAGGTTTCCTCACGATGTTTTCCTTCACCGTTGAAGCATGTGATATTTTATTTTTTTTAAAACGCACATAACTCCGAAAAGTTAGAGGTGCGTGCCAGGATTCGAACCGCCGACCTCTGATTAGGAGGCTGACGCCCTAACCACTAGGCTATCACAGCTTCGGCACATATATTATCTTATTGCGATAAAATAAGCAACTACGAGTAACTTCGTTTTCAGGAAGATCTAAGATTCTCCTTGCAATAATATTATTTAAGTATTTAATAAGTTCAAAGCCTGCGAATGTGGGCGTTGATGAGTTGATGGGCGTCGTATCTTGACTTTGCTTTGCTTCTCCACCTACCAAATCAATTACATTTTTTTTTGGAACGAAGTTCCTTATCGCGCGTTGTGAAAGGGGGCTAGACGGAAAAATTCTTACGAAAAGTTGTCACGACACTTTTTGTTATTGTAAGCTGTGCGGCGTCGCATGTTTTTCGGTCTGTCTCTCTCTCTCTTATAAAAAGCAAGCCAGATATTTTCATTTCTATTTCGCAATGAACAGTGTGGTGTCGCGACGATTATTTTTGTTGAGTGTATACAGGTTTTTTGTAAATAATAAATAATAAAAAAAATAATAATAATGAATCCTGACAGTGTTTCTGCACAATTTCCGGATATTGCTGATGGAGTTCAAAATTGAGCCTACTGATTAAGTTTATATAACATTATATTTGTTAATAATTAAAAAAAATATTATTATAACTTAAATAAAATAAAATTTTATTACAATTCCTTCACTAATTATTCGAAAGGAACTTCGTTCCATCCGGGTGTCCCTTGACACCTTTCAAGTTTTTTTTATTCATATAAAACTAATACAGGCATCAATTAAGCGTTCATATCACATATTTTTCATTATTTTAATTCGTGAGGTGATGGTGATAACTACACTTGTCAACTTAAAACAAAATTTTACTAATATAACAAATGTCAATCACCCCTAAAGGATGTTTATGACGTTTTTACGCAAAAACTACTCAATCGATCGTCATAAAACTTTGTACACACATTTTTGGAGGTATTAGCAGTAACATAGAATACTTTTTATTAAAAAAAAAAATACGAAAGATAAAAAAAAATGGTTTGTTAAAATAAACTTATCATATTGATTAATTTCTATTGTAATGATCTCTGACACTTATTTAATGGCTTTAAAGCGAGCGAAGCCGCGAGTAAAAGCTAGTGGGCTACAAATGGCAAATACACACAGTTTTTTTGTTTTTTTATTCACCACAAGTTAGCCCTTGACTGCATCTCACCTAATGGTAAGTGATGATGCAGTCTAAGATGGCAGCGAGCTAACCTGTAAGGGGTATAGAAAACCTATACTCCTAATTGGTTTCTACACGATATCGTGCCGGAACGCTAAATCGCTTGGCGACACGCCTTTGTCGGTAGGGTGGTAACTAGCCACGGCCGCAGCCTCCCACCAGACCAGACTTGAGCCGGGAATCGAACCCAGGACCTCCAACTTTATAAAGCGACAGCGCGCGCGTTGCGCCACGGAGGTCGTCAAAACCGTCTCCGTACGGTCATCGGCTTTTCTAATAGCGGTTGTAAGCGGAAGGCCAGTGAGTGTGTTCACCTGATCAGTTCAGCGGCTAGGCGATCGGCCACGCGGTCTTTTCCCCTCTACCTTGCCCACAGCTATATATTTTTCCAAGTTACTTGGCAGCCGTCGGGCAATGTGACCAAAATAACTGAGAATCTTTTGGAAACATATGGTGAAAAGTCTGACGTCAACACGAATGGTTGGTTCATCATGATCGACCCATTACCGGCTCACTACAGTGCGCGGGTCTCCTCTCAATATGAGAAGGGTTTGGCCGTAGTCCACTACGCAGGCCATGTGCGGATTGGCAGACTTCACACGCCTTTGAGAACATTATGGAGAACTCTCCAGCATGCAGGTTTCCTCACGATGTTTTACTTCACCGTTGAAACAAGTGATATTTCAATGGTGTAAAAACGCACATAACTCCGAAAAGGTAGAGTTGCGTGCCCGGATTTGAACCGCCGACCTCTGATTAGGAGGCTGACGCCCTAACCACTAGGCTATCACAGCTTCTCTAATTCTCTAATGGTTGGTTATGCACTGTCATTACTTGCCCGCACGGTGAATCCCCCCCTTCTAGGTCTTTTAATATGGAGGACGTTATAGTATGACAGCTCCGTACAAAAAATATAAAAAAAAATATGTGGTATCGTGGGACACCAGGTAGGAACGAAGTTCCTTCGGCTAATGTAGGATCGACACAATTTGCAAAAAAAAATCGTGCTCAATTTTACGTAGGTTTTCTTGATTTTTCTCTTAAATTTTGCTGATTACTTTTTATTTAAGTACAGGAAATTCAGTATTTTAGGAAATAATAAATTACGTAAAAAAAATCGTAATTTAAATTAGAAGAAAGAGGGAGAAAGAGAAATATATTATACACCACTCGCTTGTGTATACGACTGTCACGCCTGCGCACCTCTCATTTAATGGTTTTATTCCAAGGACTTTTTCTTACGGTTTTACTATAACATTTTTTTCAGTTCGGTCGCGCAAAAAACCTGCTGTAAGGAACTTCGTTCCAATAATATAAAGGATAAACGCGTAGAAGTATATGTAACCTTCCTTAATCTTATCCGTTACAATGCAGATCTGAATGAAAAGATTTTTTGCGTTTCGAGACGGATACGAATACAATTATAATAAGTGTTCACTAACAAGATGATGTTTTTTCAGCACGCAAGCAATTTAGCAGATTCGGTGAGATTCTTCATGGTGAGCTTGAACCGTTCCCCATCGTGGACCAAATGTAACAAGATCTCGAACGCTACTTGTATGTCTTCAGAGGAATTGATAGTAAACTGTCGGAACGCCAACATGATTGATTTCACCAGCACGTCCGCTCACGTCAGTTACACGTGAGTAATGCAATTATAAGAAGAAGCGGTGATAGCCTAGTGGTTAGGGCGTCAGCCTCCTAATCAGAGGTCGGCGGTTCGAATCCAGGCACGCACCTCTAACTTTTCGAAGTTATGTGCGTTTTTAAATAGTCCAAATATCACTTGCTTCAACGGTGAAGGAAAACATCGTGAGGAAACCTGCATGCCTGAGAGTTCTCCATAATGTTCTCAAAGGAGTGTGAAGTCTGCCAACCCGCACTTGGCCAGCGTGGTGGACTATGGCCGAACCCTTCTCATATTGAGACGAGAGCCGCGCTCTGCAGTGAGCCGGTAATGGGTTGATCATGATGATGATGATGAATGCAATTATCCATAATGCACTAGGTATCTATCTATAGTGGAGTATTAAAACATTCGGCACTAGTAAGCTTTTGGTAGTTTGGCGCTTCCACAGACAATGTGTCTGGTGTTATATCGAGGGCGGTGGAATATATTGTGATGTGGAATGTTTCACAACAAACTGTTGCATAAACACCAATGAACTACGAGTTGCAAACTATTATATTTTTTTCTATAAACAGTAGCAAACCGGCGTAAATACTTGAATCAATAATAACACAATAATAGCATATATATATAATCTGCAGCACTGAACATCAGAAGTAAAAGTAAACTTGTAGTACCATTTAGTAGGCTGCACAAAATTAGTAACTCATTCAAAGGAAATTGTATTTTATTTTATAATAAATTACCTATTGATATCTTGGAGATGTCTATCAATAAGTTCAAAGTTTTTATAAAACGAAAGCTTGTAGAAAAATCATATTACGATATTAAGGATTATATAAACGATAAAAAAGCTTGGGTGTGAATTGCTCTATCTCCATAGGTACAATAGTTTTTTTATTCATTATGTGAGATGGTGATAACGAAAAAAAGAAAAACCCCGGCTAAGTTTGTTGTGGGCTTCTTCTTAGACCGGGGCGCGTTTGGAACCCTCATAGCTTTAGTTTTAAGTTTACGAATATAGTTATCACCATGAAATAACTACTATGTAAATTATTGACGCGTCAAAAGTGCCTTTTTAAGGACTATTTCAATAAAGATTATTTTGAATAATAATGATAATCATGATGATACATATAATACAAATAAATATTATATATATATATATTGTTTGTATAATGCAATAAAAATTGTAGCTGTAAAGACCCAGCCACCAGGCCACGCGAAGGAGCATTGTTGGGTTTTAGTGGGTATTCTGGTCGCCAGTCTGGCCGCTGGGGTATCCCACATACCCTGTCGGAAGTGGCACAGTCTTGCTTGCGTCGCTTCCGGAGAGGATGCGTAAACGCATTTCTCAACGTGAACAAAAAGCTGTAAAATCCGATAGGCTTTTATTCTGTATATACTTACATTTTGTATGATTTAGATTTGTAGCATTATTAAAATTATATACTTTAAGCTGATGATCTTACGAGTACATGTGACATATTTAGCGGGTAAGATGTGTAACAGATAACTGTGTTCAATTACAATTTTAATGTGCATGGGAAATAGTAATGGATATGCATGACGATTATATGACAGATCTTTTGGACTAACCAATGATTTAACATTTAACCAGAAAATAATTATTTCTGAGTATAGAAAAACGAAAGATCAGGATTGTTAGCAAACGTAGATTGTACCGAAAGTTGAAACTTAAATTGTAGCAAAAAAATCAAGTATTGTAGCTAATTTCTGTTACATTCAGAATTGTTTGTGTACCTTCATAAACTGTATGAATAATTTTTAATTTATTAAGTCAAATCAACAGTAGCTTTATACATGTAAACTTATTACAGGTATCTATGAAGCGTTCCTATAAAATATATTTTGAATTATTTTAATTTATGAGTTGATGATGATAACTACATTCGCCAACTTAAAACTGAAGCGGGTTGAAGAAGAGGGTTTCAATCGCGTGTAAAAAAAAGACCATAACAAACTTTGCCGAGTTTTTTGTTATCACCATTTCAAACGGTGTGTGGGCCGTCCTCCGGCCAGGTGGAGTGATGACCTCCGAAAAGTGGCAGGCATCTACTGGATGCGAAAAGCCGGAGACAGGATGTGTTGGCGCTACTTAAAAGAGGCCTACGTCCAGCAGTGGATTAATGTTGGCTGATGATGATGATGATGATTTTAAAAAGTCAATAATAAATTATAATTATCTATGAAGTTAGAGCAATTCACACTCGCTGTTTTATCGTTTAAATAATGATTAACATCGCAATATGATTTTTGTATAAGCTTACGTTTTAGGAAAACTTTGAACTTATTGATTGACTCCTCCAAGATTTCAATAGGTAATTTGCTATCAAACAATATACAATTGCATTGGAGGGCGTATGTCTGGTACGTCAGCCGTGGCTAGTTACCACCCTACCAAAGGCGTGTCGCCAAGCGATTTAGCGTTCCGGCACGATGTCGTGTAGAAACCAATTAGGAGTATGGCTTTGCCATACCCCTAACAGATTAGCCCGCTACCATCTTAGACTGCATCATCACTTACCATCAGGTGAGATTGCCGTCAAGGGATAGCTTGTAGTGGATAAAAAAAAAAAACTTATTTTGTGCACTTTACTTTTACTTGTAGTATTCAGAGCGTTACAGTCCATTTTTTCCAGTCGATAAAACCATTACTAGTAAGTACTAGTATATACTTATGAGTGGTTCACCCATAAATAGAGGCTTGCTGTTTTATGTTTTGAAAAAAATCTGTCGCACAAATACATGAATAAAGTGCAATCTCAAACAAGTAAACACTCAGACGTCACTTCACTCGGTCAACAAGGCAAAGAATTTGTTAACAAGGAACTTATTTACTCGTAAAAGCACTGCTCTTAGACGAGAAGTTGTTTTTGCGTTAATTTGTCCTTTTATTCCGGAGCGTTAAAAATTATTTCTAGCTTTAATCATCATCATGATCAACCCATTACCGCAACTATAATTTATCGGAGTAATGTGCGTTTTTAATAAATAAAAATATCACTTGCTTCAACGGTGAAGGAAAACATCGTGAGGAAACCTGCACGCCTGAGAGTTCTCCATAATGTTCTCAAAGCCGTGTGAAGTCTGCCAATCTGCACATGGCCAGCGTGGTGGACTACGGCCAAACCCTTCTCATATTGAGTGGAGACCCGTCTGTAGTGAGCCGACACTGAGTTGATCATGAGTAGTTTACACATTTTATCTTTTAAAAACTATTTTGAAAATATGTAGTATACATTTTAGTTACTCAATCGCAAAAGGTTTTTCGTATGAAAAAGTATCGGAATAATGACCTTGGGTGGGTTTTATATCATGCAAAAATGAAACGAGAACGCTAAACCCTTTAAGGTACTGAAAAAATTGTATCATGTATTTATATATGTAGGTGCTGGAATGGCGACCCCGCACCGGTAAACGTAGCGTTGGTCGACCCCCAACAAGGTGGACAGACGACATCAAACGAGTCGCAGGGAGCCGCTGGATACAAGCGGCCCAAGATCGTGGCCATTGGAACTCCCTTCAAAAGACCTATGTCCAGCAGTGGACGTCTATCGGTTGAATTGATGATGATGATGTATTTATATCTTCGCATCCATTGCAGACATAACTAACACACTCGCATAAAAAATCCGTAGTTACATTCGGAAGCACAATTTTAAAAATACCTCTGTCATATCAGCACGAATATTTAATTTGGGGAATGCCCGCGAGTGCTTTTCAGCGTGTATTGTATCCCTATTCGCGAGTAATATTATAAATGCAGAAACGTGTAAGCTTTAAAAGGTTATATTATAATACAACTTTGTAATAATGTCCTATAGGTTACACATATGTGCATTTTTCGGAATTAAAAGGAGCCTTTTACATCTCCGACTCCGTTTCCGACGCATAAGCAATATTTATGGAAATAATTACGTCATACCATCGCTCTCTAGTCGCACGATTAAACACAGATTCGCATTTATAATATTACAGCAGGTAGCTGCTGGAACCGGAATTATCCTTACTAATTAAAAGTAGCTAAATCAAAGCTAGTCAAAAGTTCCGTTCACTGATCTCTACACGCATCATAAAGAATTATAATTTAATGTGAAAACATAATAATAATTTTCCATCTAATATAATTATATATCTCGTTCTATCTAAGACAATAAATGGACAAATACTTGCAAAAAAATATTCACATATGAGGGTGCACAGCTTTACAACAAATTGTCGTTTACATATAATCGTCTATCGGAACATATTATCCAGAGCTACCCACCTTAAATTCAAATACATGAAATGAGTAAACAACTCATTTCATGTATTTCTCGTAATTACACATTACGATCGAAACTTAGATATACCTTTAATGATATTACTGTCAATTGCTGTTTCCATGTAAGTGACTTGTGTCTTTTATGGAAATAAATATGTTTAAACCTAAATCTATCATCATCATCATCATCATCATCAACCCATTACCGGCTCACTACAGAGCACTGGTCTCCTCTCAATATGAGAAGGGTTTGGCCATAGTCCACTGCGCTGGCCAAGTGCGGATTGTCAGACTTCACACGCCTTTGAGAACATTATGGAGAACTCTCAGGCGTGCAGGTTTCCTTACGGTGTTTTCCTTCACCGCTGAAGCAAGTGATATTTTAATTGCTTAAAAACGCACATAACTCTGAAAAGCTATAGGTGCGAGGCCGGGTTCGAACCCCTGACCTCTGATTAGGAGGCTAACGTCCTAACCATTGGGCTATCACAGCTTCATTGGCTCATTAGCCTTTACTTTTAATTCATTGGCATAGTTCACTGCGCTGGCCAAGTGCGGATTGGCAGACTTTACAACCTAAACCTATATATTATAGTAACTTTCTCGTTAGTTAACGTTACCGTCATGGCGTTTACCGGTGCAGGGTCATCATTCTAGAATCTTGGGAACCCACAGGATCCCTTCTGCGATGCCCCGCAGGGTCCCTTCTGCTCTTCTAGGGATCTCCTCATTGCTCTCTTAAATCTTTATCTGTAAATCTGGTTCTGCTAGGGATCTCCTAATTTCTGATTAGATCACGTATAAATATTCACTGAGCACGGAATAAGTCTGCGCTTATGAGTTTCATAGTTAGCAACAATGTTTCAGAGCCAAACTTATATGAGCTTTTGTGAAATTGAAATTTAAACTCCATTAGCCACACAATGTAACTCGTTGAACACACTGAACTAATGGCAATTTAGTACACCACCTTCCGCTCGAGTGTGTCTTTGGGTGTCGATTACAATAGGGCTCAAGCTAATGAGTGTATTGACTTAATGCCTTGTTACGTACCTCGAAACTCTGGCCCGAATTTCCGTAAACACATTATGTTATTGTACAATTCTCTGAACATATTATATTAAAGATACACGAGAAACAAAATTACTTCTCAGAATTGACTTATTTGGGAAATTATAGGTTGTGAGACATTTCCATCTCGATTAATATTTCTATAGTGATTCTAAATAATATCATTCACCTTTTGTGCTAGTTGTATAGTGTAAGTAGTACGGATACCGGCTTGGTTGCTTTTAGTGCTTTCTTACTCCAACAGTTGAATGAATTAATAAACTTTTATCAGAGTAATTAGTATAGACAATTTGGCAGCGTTAACCGCTACATAGAGAAATTACACACACCATTATTAATATAATTAAAGATAACTAGTGCCGTTTAGTGTTGTACAAACTTTATACAAACACATTCGAAGGATTCTATATTATTTTAACTACTACTCTCTAATTACGTAACTAAATACGAATAAGTAATCTATATAGAAAAATCATATTACGATATGAAGAATTATATAAACGATTGAAAAGCTTGGGTGTGAGTTTCTCTAACTTAAAAGCATAACTAATTATTGTTTTTGTGAGATTGTGATATAAACAGGCTTAGTTTGTTGTGGGTTTCTTCTTAGACCTAGGCAAGTTCAGAGCCCTCCTAGCTTCAGTTTTAATTTAAGGAATGTAGTTTTTTTTTTTTATACACTACAAGTCGGCCCTTGACGGCTATCTCACCTGGTGGTAAGTGATGATGCTGTCTAGGATGGTAGCGGGCTAACCTGTTAGAAGTGTGGTAAACCCACGCTCCTAGTTGGTTTCTACGCGACATCGTGCCGGAATCGCTTGGCGACACGTCTTTGTCGGTTACCACCCTGGTAACTAGCCACGGCCGAAGCCTCCAACCAGACCAGACTCGAGCCGGAAATCGTACCTAGGACCTCCAACTTTTAAAATTCGACAGCGTACGCACTGCGCCACGGAGCTCGTAATTACTATCATCTCACGAATTAATAAAATGAAAAATATATTATTCGTTTCATAGATGCCTTTATCAGATTTACATGAATCAAACATTGTGCCATGCAAGCGATGCCCAACAGTGGGACGTTAATGGGCAGCATAAGTTTTAGTACAAAAATTTATGCAAATCGTATCGCATAATTTTTGCTGTAATCAGTCAAAAGCAACGAGACATAATTTATGATATTGTCAATTAATTATTCTACTGCCGGTTCAATTTAATCAATGCGCAGTAGTTAATATAATGCTTCATTTAATTCAAATCTAGCGATTTTGATTACGTAATACTTGAAACATGATCACACAAATTAGAAAATCATTATTGGACTTACTGGAATATATTTAATTGTTCAAAGAAAACGAAAATCTATTTTCGAGTTCGTTCTAATTAATCAATGGCCAGATTCGCTAAGCTTCTATGAAAACATTTTCGTGCCAATTGGACTTAGAAATGTCGAAGTTAATCGATAAGTTCTTGTATTTCAGTACTGTCTCTCCTATAACCTTAATATATAGATGCTCTTAAAGGTATCGCGCACATATCAACTCTGAAATGGACTGACACTGTAGTCAAATGTAATCCGAACGCAAGCATTCATCAGGTTGATTTGAAATGTGGAGGGTAGCGCACAGTATATAGCAGTAGCCTTAGTTTATATTATCTCGAGATGTAACATCAATTCCATTCGTTGGGAAAGTCTCGCTGAAGACCGAGTGGAGTGGAAGCACTTGGCTCAGCAGGCTATCACGGATTTTGAAGATAAAGGAGGGTGGATCTGGATTTGTACAGAGATCAACTGAAAAATAGACCACCTTCCAATATAATCTATAATTACGTTGATGGTGCCCTGTCATGTCCTCACTGCGCGCGTTTATTCCGTGCAAAAATAGGGTAATAAACAAAATTAACAGAGACCCGGTCGTTGTTGCCGAAACGGCGGTGATATGATATATATATACCTATATGATATAGTTTATATTATATTATTGTTCGAGTATCTAAACACTATTATAGTGTTTAGATACTCGAACAATCTCAAAGTAAAATTGACCTTATGTTCTCAGATTAGAGTTGCAATTTCCGTACTATTTATTTTTATAAAATAATCTTAAACGGCCAATAGAAGTGCGGGCGAATTTAAGTTTTAAACTACCACTTAGTTTATAAGCTTCTATCTCCTTTAACGTTAGTGTTTCGATATTCGAATGCGGCTCTACGTTTGTGAGCCAACATATTTATACTATCGGTACTGCTCGCTATCCGCGAGATGGCTATGATAAATTCACTTGGTGAAGGGGAAGAAGAAAACTAGAAGAAATTGGAGAAGCTATTTGGTTTAGGCACAAAATAGACGGAGGAAAAACGAATGAAGAAGAATTTCGGATTCTTAAAAAAAAAGCATTTGACAGTTGATGAAGAGAAATCTTATATTTATTTACGTATCCTTAATATATCTTTTATTGTATACTCGAGTCTATAGATGCAGAATGTGTTGGCGTTGTAGCGTGGGAACTGCCGTGCTTTAACGATGCTAATTAGTGCGCGTTGTGAATAGGTTTTTTTTTAAATATAACTGAATGTCTTCAGTTGAAACCGTGTTGATATTATAAATATGTGTGATATTTATTGTAACACGCCATCGAAACTTCTCCATTACATTGACTGTACATAAAACCGTATGATGCATCACTTACCATTAGATTTGATTGTAGCCATACAAATAAATAAAATTCGAGTGTCTGTTTGTAAAATTGAAATAACCATTTTTTACTACATGCATATGAATATGAAATGTATACGTCATGTCTATCTGTCTGTTTATTCCGGCTAATCTCTGAAATGGCTGGACCGATTTTTACGGGACCTTTATTGGCAGGTAGCTGATATAATAAGGAGTATCTTAGGCTTTAGACTTTTATTTTAGAAGAAGTCTTTTGTTTTAGAAAAATAAAGCAATGTTGCAATGCCCGCGTCTTCCACAACTTCTCCCACCAACGAATCAATATCCGATTTCACTCATTCTTTTTTTTTTAGAAAGGAGATACTTTAATGTTTATCCTATAATTATTTCAAGTAATTCGGGTTAGTAATCTATTGCTGCGTGATTGAAAGACAAACAAACACACTAACTCAACGCAGACGAAGTCGCGGGCGTCAGCTACTATATTATATTAATGAAATCTATTTGAAGTGTAGCGTCTATACATTAGTAAGACGCAAATGTGCTGTTATTAGAAGCAAAGGGCGAGACCTTTGCTTCTAATAACAGACAATTTAGTTCGTTATTCATGTCATTTATTGAATAATTCAATTTCACAGGCGGCAGTTCACGAGCTACGATAGAAACAGCTTATCGATGAGGGTTTTTGTTATCGCTATTGTATGGATATGTAATTTCTTTATCGCCACCATTTCCGATAGTGCGCTTTTAAAGGTGAGTGATTATTATCAAACCCCGCCCGAAAATGTGCAGTTTTAATTTTACCTTTGTTGTTGTTTCGAATTGACAGTTGCAGATAACCATAGTGATTATAACTGCGTCACCGGGGGGTTTGGCGAGCATGAAGCTCAGCCTGAGAGAAGAGCACCTGGGCTCGACGACATCTGGGGAACGTCCCCTTAAGGGCGTCTCCTGTGAGACTCGGACCTCAACTTAGGGTGGCGTTGGGACTTGTTGGGTTTTTTTGGACTGGTGTCTCAGTCCGAGCGACTGTGGATGAGACCCACGTCTGGATGACGTTAGATATCGGGGACCTCGTCTTCGCCGGCGAAGACGCTGTGTAAGGTTGTGTGTGTGTGTGACCTACTTGGGAAGCGTTGTCCAATGTCAGTTGGTAGTCAGGTTCATCAAGGACGTTCCTCGGTCTCCTCTTTATGAGAGGAGCGTTAGGGTCGGGGTTATAGTTTCAGGCCTCAACCACTAGAGGGTTGGGGTATCGGGCTGCAATTTTACCTTTGTGTTTGTGTGTTTATATATAGGTATATATAGGTAGCTTTTTGCGGACCATTGTATGTTTTTTTTTTGTTTGAAAGCTGATGATCGCGATTGGTGTAGGCGTTCAATATTAATAAGCTACCTGACATTAAACAAACCTCCTGTCAGCTTGGGAGGGATCGTGCTGTCCCGATCCTCTCCCCTCTCCACGCGGAGCCCCGTCTCATGGCTGGGGCGCCTGTTAGATGCCCGGGAAGAATACAATGGTGTTCCCCGGGCGCCTGGAAAAAACTCAGCGTGAGGGACACGCCGTGGTGGTTTTTAGTTTGGGTATACCCCCTAGGGGGGAGTCTCACATAACCTCTAGTCCTGCCCAAGGGACGGAGGTAGCAATAAAGCTTTTCCACCACGACAAAAAAAAGAAAAAGGCGTTCAATATTAAACAGCTCTTCTCACTTGCCAATACTATCTGTATTGGTAAGTTATATTTTCAGATCTGTATGATTTAATATTTAGTAACACTACGGTGGATTTCACAGAGATTAGAACTTGCTGCAGAATGAAGTTGTCTGCTTGATACCCAACTCTCAGTAAACAGATTTAGCGCGTCCTAAACTCAGTGAGTGGGTGTTAGATAGATGAAAATGATTGAGCTAGCTACGTTTGTTGTGAAACAACTCAATATACTTGCATAAAGTTATGTTAGTGAGTTTATAACAATATTGAAATCACCGCGTGAGTCGCTCAAGGACGGCTTCAAAATAGGAGATAAGTTGCGTGGAGTTTTTGTCGCGTTTTGCCGGATCGTTACTTGACTCATCCCGTCGCTTACTTAGAAACTTCAATTAATTTATATTATGTTGATATTTGTATCTAGACTAGAGCAGATAATGAAAGATTTTCTTCTTAACATAAAAGGTAAACACCCAGTGATCGAATGTACCGTTACAAGGGTAATCAAGTTTATGAATCCTGTGTATTTTATACAGTTGAGAAAATGTTATATGTTGTGTTTTTTTTTGCAGCTTTTCAAATTCTCGTTCCTATTCGGGTTCTTCTCAACCGCATTCGTATTAATATTTTTAATTTTCTCTACAAAACACACCACCAAAGCATTCTACGATATTATGAACATAAAGGATGGATTAAAGAATGTGAGTATGTACTTGGAATTATTTTTTTAATGTTTTAAAAGTAAGATACAATGTGATGGTGAAAGTGGAGCACAGGCTTCAATTCTTAACGGGGTAAAAGGGGTCTACCGTAGTGAATATGAAAAGAGCAAAAATGAAAATATATTAATGGTAATATTAGTGGATAAGATTTCAGCCTTTCGCGGGGACTGGGTTGGATCGTCATTAAAGCAATGGTGAAGAAAAAATCGTAAAGAAATCGGAGGGGTTAAAAAAGAATAATTTTCTCAAAAGCCTCAAAGGTGTGAAGACTACCAATCCACATACCATACCAAGCCAGCGTGGTATACTAAGGCCTAAACCCGGCTGGTAATGGGTTGATAATGATGACTTTTAGATACGACTTTTGACGACCTCCGTGGTGCAGCGCGCGCGCTGTCGCTTTATAAAGTTGGAGGTCCTGGGTTCGATTCCCGGCGCAAGTCTGGTCTGGTGGGAGGCTGCGGCCGTGGCTAGTTACCACCCTACCGACAAAGACGTGTCGCCAAGCGATTTAGTGTTCCGGCACGATGTCGTGTAGAAACCAATTAGGAGTATGGTTTTTCCATACCCCTAACAGGTTAGCCCGCTACCATCTTAGACTGCATCATCACTTACCATCAGGTGAGATTGCCGTCAAGGGGTAATTTGTAGTGGATAAAAAAAAACGAACTAAATTGGGCTAGTGCTAGCCTAGCTAGGCTAGGTCAACAGTATACAAGAATTTATAATTAAAATTATATTTGTCTCGAATGAAATAGTCTTGTTCAGAGTGTCAAGTATCGCCGCGAAGTACCTCCCCGATATAATCCGTTACTCATCTGAGTATTGCACTTGCCCCCGAGCGCTAAGATAAAGTTGGAACACCAACAATTGCAGGAGCTTAACTTTTAGAGTAAATCTACAACGATGGTTAAGAGAACTTGTTCCTTACTCTACTCGTAAGCCATTCTGAAACTAAGACAATGCACTTCGTATTATTGCTGAACTAATAATCTCAAACGATACTTCTGTAAAAATACAACAAGCGACGTAAAGCTTGTTTACCTTGGTGGGTTGGTCCTATAGATTACAGATTTTTAATCATCATCATGATCAACCCACGCTTCAGAGCACGGGTCTCCACTCAATATGAGAAGGGCTTGGCTATAGTCCACCACGCTGGCCATGCGCGGATTAGCAGACTTCACACGCCTTTGAGAACATTTTGGAGAACTCACAGGCGTGCAGGTTTCCTCACAATGATTTCCTTCACCGTTGAAGCAAGTGATACTCCGAAAGTTATAGGTGCACGTTCGGGATGGTTTTAAGTTTACGAATGTGATTATCACCATCAAATCACTACAATGTAAATTATTGACGCGTCAAAAGTGTCTTTTAAAAGACTATTTGAATAAAGATTATGATTGATTGATGGTTGATAGAAATACACCTATGAAAATCGTAATATTCTATTTACCGAAATAGAATATTACGGTTTATTGGTTATAGACTGCTGTCAGACAGACGAACCGATAGGCGAAAAGCGGGGATTAATAATAGCAATCCATTGTCACGTATCGGATATGGAAGCATAAAATAACAGACGTTAGCGCAAATTTCTAATGAAGACGTATTATGGACATGAAACGTACTCCCTTACTGCGGTAACTATGTAGTATGAGCTTCATATAAAACGCAATCAATATCACAGTGAGATATTATTGGACTGATCCAATATATCCCATTTCTGAACTATAGTTCCGACCGACTTAACTGGTCTAAAATCACAATTTATTTTCTTCATCATTCTCTTCTCTTACGTTATTTAGTAAACACAATATTTCTCCAAATTGAAGATATGTTGTTTTTAATTTAGCATTTGTTTTTTACATTCATTCAACCCATTTGAAAATGCCTTTGTTAGTGGAATAAAGGCCATTTCCCGCCCCAATGGTATAAAGTTGTTTACACCTTTTAATCACATAAGTGGGTAACAGTATCTCATTTCTTCATTTTAATACTACCCACACAACGACATCTACAAATTATGGAACAGTATCCAAGTCTTAATTCTAGTCTATACGCAATAACCTGAAATCATAATTATAATCTTGGTATCCCAATCCCATACTGGGATCCCAATTTGTTGGTATGGCATGCTAGGATTGACGACATAATTGTTCATCTATGAATGTACGTTTTTATTATATTACGCCATAATATGTAGACAAACAAACCCTCGTACAATGCATATTTCCTATATAGAATAGTCTCGATATTAAAAATCCGTCAGACGTCCCGCGACACATTTTTTTAAATTATTAATGAGTTTTGTAAAGATTAATACATAATTCAATCCCGATTTCATATTTCAGGTTTGTGTTTGTGAGTTTTTGCTTCATAATATTTATTTTAAAACCGCCAGCTCATTAATAACAGGAGTATACAAACTTGAATCCGCCTTTTCGGCACCTAGATGGATGTTTTGTTTTTGTTTTTTTTTATTGGAAACTTACTTTTTTGGGTTAAACTTTCCGAAATTTTGTATATTATTTATTTTGGTTTTCCTGCGTACTTATACATACAACAAAGTCAGGCATCTGTTTTAAAATAAACCAATAAATAAGTCGTCTTAATCTAGAGTGGTGTTATTTTAATTTTAGGTATTGCGTAAAATCGGTTGATTAATTAACAGCAGTATAATATGCAGAATAAGGTTTGAAAAGTACCCCACTTTTACTACGCTACTTTACACTACCTTCCTCCTTAGTTTAAAGGCCTAATAGTTACAGAGATTTCACTCGGTAAGTATTGATTCGATTTTATATGAAATAAAATCATTGTCTAGATTACTTATTTTTTAAATTAAAAACGACATATCGACTATTAAATGATATTATTTTTTGAAATTAACTTAATAGATGCATGACGCAAACATCTCTTAATCCAAATAAACATACAAAACAAACGTACACAAATAGTTTCAAATGCATAAAGCTTGTTTATCTCCGAGATAACTGGTAAATATATAAAACCATCTTCACGGGCCGTCGTATTAACGGTAATGGAATTTAAAAACGTAAACCTGGGACGTCCATTCACGGAGATTGTAGCAACAGAAGCGTACTTTTGAATAAGTGCATTGACAATGATACTACTTTACTAAACTAACCTTAGAAATACCAATGAAAATTCCAATCAAATATCTTAATTCTTTCTAAGGTAAATAAGGGTTAATGTTTATTTATTTATAAACAATATTATGCATATAATTTTCTAATAAAACTACAACTAATATCTAAACCATATTTTTTAATTCTACCTTTGTAATATAATATTTCATCATCATCATCATCATTTCAACCGATAGACGTCCACTGCTGGACATAGGTCTTTTGTAGGGAGTTCCAATGGCCACGGTCTTGGGCCGCTTGTATCCTGCGGCTCCCTGCGACTCGTTTGATGTCGTCTGTCCACCTTGTTGAGGGTCGACCAAGGCTACGTTTACCGGTGCGATACCGGTAATATTTGTGTATTTATAAACCTTCTGCTGCTATACTGCTTCTTTTCATATAGTACTAATAACTTAGCTATTTTCACACTTGTGACACAGAAAATAAATAGAATTTTAGCTGGAGGGTTAAAGATGAGGCAGCAAGAGCGTACGCAATGAGGAGATTCTGTAGCAATAGCATAGCCACCATCACACAGACACAGCCCGGCTTTATTTTAGCACTATCTTGTTAGAAAGTCGCCAATATGCAAGTGCATAGTTGCCAGGTAGTTTTCCAATTTGTAGCCTCCAATGTGAAGCCGCAGCTTAATCCATCGACAGCAAAGTATCAGCGGGTCGGCGGCTTTGGTGTGCTAACTCCTGAGATAACAGGTCACAAACACACAAGTTACACTGGATCGTCAATAACAGCACAAGAAACCGCATTTGGACCTCCACAGTGGCACAGCGCGTTCGCAGTAGTTTTAGTAAGTTCGAGGATCGGGTTTGATTCGCGGCTTGAGTCTGTCTGGTAGAGAGCTCCAGATGCAAATATATACTATCCCACATGCAAGGAGAATCCGGCAACATATCGGTGGCTTCTGTGGTGCTTAAGATGGGTGGTGCTAAGCATTTACCATCAAGTGATCCAACTGCACTTATACTCACTATGCTCACTATGTATAATAATCATTTATTTCAATTTAGAACAATTTTTCTTAAACTACCCTGGCCCTCCAAACTAGGATAGCCCGTATCTTGGGGGTCAGTCTCTTCCAATTGTGGAATAAAAAAAATAGACCTTTATGCCTTAAAGTTACAACTATCGTACATAAGAGTGAGAAATTGGTGGGTGAGTGGTTATGTGTGTGGATGTGTGTGTGAGTTTGAGTGTGGGTGGGTGGGTGATTGGGTTTTAATTCAAATACATTTTTAGGTGTATTTATATGTATACAAAATGATATTAGGGTATGCAACGAATCAATTTCTCAGTAGTAATGTATACGTATTAAAATAAAAATAAACAGAGTAATTTTGATGAATTGCTTAAAAATCAGTTTTCGGGCGCTATTTTTTCATTTTTACTAAAGTGTGGAACGATTGAGAGCAATATCAAGTGGTAAAGTAAAACATTAACAAACGAATACGATATTCCAATATTCAAAAGCTTTGGTAAAGTTTACTGAGAATTATATTAGGCTGCATCAGAAAATTTATCCATTTCCATGCTATAAATTTGCCTGCCGTTATTCCAAAATAATATCTGGCATAAATGTTCCACATTTCGGATAACTGAATTTCTTTCATTTTATTTATATCAATATGCTAGACTTTATGATTTAGTTATTCCTTTTTGTATGCAAAAGTCCTTTGAAAATACTCACCGGATATTTTGATGAACTTTTATATAGTATCCTTGATAATATATTTTTAAATATTTTACATTTTATACCGTTCAAGCTTACTACATCTATTCAGAAATGTAACATTAGCACATCATCATTTCTCTAATTTATCTGCAATATTATATCCGATTTTGGTTTCTACGCAACATCGTGCCGGAACGCTAAATCGCTTTGCGTCACGTCTTTTTCGGTAGGATGATAACTAGCCACGGCCGAAGCCTCCCACCAGACCAGACTCGAGCCGGGAATCGAACCAGGGACCTCCAACTTTATAATGCGACAGCGCACGCACTGAGATCGTCAAAATTGATTATTGGAATTATGTTACATAGAATAATAAAGAAGGATTATGCAAATAACCCTTCCCCTAATAAACTTTAACTATGTCAATTATTAGACTCCTCTCGCATTCTTTGGGGGATCTGAAGGAGTAAAAAATATCAATTTGAAAGCGAAAGAGCGCCAACGTTGCACAATAGATGGCGCTCCTTCGATTCTATACAGATGACGACCTCCGTGGCGCAGTGCGTGCGCTGTGGCATTATACAGTTGGAGGTTCCGGGTTCGATTCCCGGCTCGAGTCTGGTCTGGTGGGAGGCTTCGGCTGTGGCTAGTTACCACCCTACCGACAAAGACGTGTCACCAAGCGATTTTAGCGTTCCGGCACGATGTCGCGTAGAAACCAATTAGGAGCGTGGGATTACCATACTCCTAACAGGTTAGCCCGCTACCATCTTAGACTGCATCATCACTTACAACTATGTGAGATAGCCGTCAAGGGCTAACTTGTAGTTTATAAAAAAAAAAAAGATTGAAGTTAACTTTCACGCGATCGAATAAGTAGACATCTCGCGCTCGATCGTGTAAAAACGTTAATCCATCGTGGAATAACTTTTTTGTACGATTGTTGCGGTATTGTTGCGGACTACAGACACACAGCTAGTGACGTAATTTTATTTCTTTTTTTTTTGCAGCGACAATCCATCAATCTAATAACAGATCCGTTCGGTGTCGGCTTGATAGGCGCTTACGACTTTGGGCACTTGTCGCCTTATCTAATGGTCGACAATGCAGCTATTATATTCACCATTGTCTTCATAGCGTCAGCCTTTGCTCGATCGCTTATTGTCCGAGTGCTGTACATGAAACTGACAAACTGTGTCAATATCAAGATAGTGGAGACGCCGCACTACCTCTTGTTTGCGATATTGCCTCTAAGTACGGAATTCATGGACGCACACAAACTGTTTGTGCTATACATTTACTCTTACCTCTTGACTGCGTTGGTGTCATGTCTAGTGAGTATTTGTTTTACGAATAATTATAATATTCAATAATTTTAGTCATAAGGTCTTATGAAAAAGACGGTAACTTCGGTTGACCAATCATGGACTGAAAGACCTAGCCAGTTAAGCACGAAAAATTGGCACTAGCGTTTGATGTAGTATTTCTTATCAGAACCCTAACCTGTAACCTAATTAATTTCTAGTTCTGTAGTAGACGTTAAATGAAGCTGTTTTATAAATAATAATAATCATCATCATCATCATAATCAACCCAACCATTACCGGCTCACTACAGAGCACGGGTCTCCTCTCAATATGAGAAGGGTTTGGCCATAGTCCACCATGCTGGCCATGTGCGGATTGGCAGACTTCACACGTCTTCGAGAACATTATGGAGAACTCTCAGGCGTGCAGGTTTCCTCACGATGACGCACATAACTCCGAAAAGTTAGAGTAATAATAATAATATTCAAAAATTTTAGTTATAAGGTGATATGAATAAGATGCAAATACAGTAACTATTGTTGACCAATCATGATGGACCGAAAGACCTAGCCAGTTAAGCACGAGATAGGCACTAGCGTTTGATGTAGTATTTCTTACCAGTACCCTTAACTAACCTGTAACCTAATTAATCTCTATCTCTATAGTAAGTATTAAATGAAGCTGATAGCTTTAAAATTATTTTATAAAAATAGCTTCAATATGTACTGAAAATAAAGGCCAAGGTACGAATCAATTACCAGTAATGATTGCAGGTTCCTTGTGCTTAACCGGCTTATTTATTCATCATCATCATAACCGACCCATTATTGGCTCACTACACAGCACGGGTCTCCTCTCAATATGAGAAGGGTTTGGCCATAGTCCACCACGCTGGCCATGTCCGGATTGGCAGACTTCACACGCCTTTGAGAACATTATGGAGAACTCTCCGCCATGCAGGTTTCTTCACGATGTTTTCCTTCACCGTTGAAGCAAGTGATATTTTAATTGCTTAAAATCGCACTTAACTCTGAAAAGTTATAGGTGCGTGCACAGGTTTGAACCCTCTGATTACGAGGCTGACGTCCTAACCACTGGGCTATCACAGCTTCACCGGCTCATTAGCCTTTACTTTTCGTTCATGTCTTGGAAAGCATGTGAAGCCAATTCCCACGTAATCATCAACATAATGTCCCACAGTTGGACGTAAGCCTATTATCTCATCGGTTTAAAATCTTTGACTTATCACGCTTCTCCAAAGCTGCCAGGCTATAATTTACCACTAATGATCAAAGCCGATAATTCTTCTTACTATTAAATGCATTTTCATAAAGATTCCAAAATGCGATACCGTACTACCGAAAGCGAAGTTTCACAAACCGTATTATTCCCGTATAAGTAATCAAATCAGGGATCACAAAATAAGGTTATCTTAAAAGGTAAGGTATTCGAGCAGAAATACTTTGATGTTGGATTGCGATATATTCCTAATATGAACCGTAATCTGTCATAGAATTTCAGTATCGCACAATAAGTAGCTAACGCGTTAGTTAGAAATTCCACGTCAGTTATTCAAAAAATATACCGTTCACCGATAAATGCCAGACATATTTGTGTGTATTATATACGGTTAAGCTTATAGACCAAGAGACAACCGTAATATCTATAATATAATAAAACTGTAACAGGAAGAATTCTGTACATTAAATATGTATATTTTAAAAATTTTAATTGGAGGATGCTTTACTATGAGCCTAAAACAAAATTTTAATTTGAATTTAAATTCTTTTATCCTGGAATTCAGCAGGGTTCCATAGGGAGAGGGGATGAAAGACAAAATGTGTATTTAGTTGTAATTCATTAGCGCGTAATCGGATTTCATTCATTCTTTCTTTTTTGTTAGAAAGGAGATACTTTAATGTTTATCCTGTAATTATTCCAAGGTATCATTGCTTCGTGATTGGAAGAGAAACAAACATACTTTCACACACACTAACTCAACGCGGACGAAGTCGCGGGCGTCAGCTAGTTTACAAATAAAAACATAACTGCCTCTGCTAGTATTTTGGGTTTATGATTGAGGATCACTGGGTTCAATTTCCGACTCCGATTAATGATTCTCGGTACTAGCTCGGGTACTAAGAAATTGGCATTATTTACCCCCGGAAAGCGCATTGAGCTATCGGTCCAAGATTGATCATCATCATGATCAACCCATTGTCGGCTCACTACAGAGCACGGGTCTCCTCTCAATGGGAGAAGTGTTTGGGCATAGTCCACCATGCTGGCCATGTGCCAGCATGGCGGACTATGATTGGCAGACTTCACACGCCTTTGAGAATATTATGGAGAACTCTCAGGCATGCAGGTTTCCTCAAGATGTTTTCGTTCACCATTGAAGTAAGTGATATTTAAATTGCGTAAAAACGCACATGACTCCGAAAAGTTACAAGTTAAAGGCCCGGGCTCGAACCCCGACCTCTGATTTGGAGGCGAACGCCCTAACCACTAGGCTTTCACAGTTATATTCCCAGATTATTACTAGTTATTAGAATATTGTCTTTTCAATCATTAAAATCAATATTCTAATTATTCTTCTTCTATGACTGCCCTCCATATCCTTGCAATATATAATATACCGTTGGCTTCTATGCACCTCGGAGTCCAATTATTTTAAAATAGTACGGATAAAAAATACCGAAAGAATAAAACGAAATTGGCATCATAATTAATGAAGCGCCATTTTGCATTTAACTCATTAGAGGCTTGCGCCTTGCAGCAAAAATAAATATACTCCACAGTTAAAATAAGTAGAAGAGTCCAAGTTTAAATTAACACAGCAAAAAGTTGGACTTGTAATTTATGCGGCGTGTCTGAGTGAGACTTGTCCCAATATGAAGCGAATAAAAGTAGTCACTCCTAGTGTTTAAAAGTCAATAATGTTTACAAAATTAAAATTTCGTGAATCTCTTTAAGTATACATTTGGAGGTATACATACATACCTACACTTAATTTAACCCAAACTCAATTTCTTTACATCCGATATAGGGGGAAGCCAAGAGTCTCCTCGCTAACACCCCGTTGTAAAATACGTAGAATATTATATTGATATAATATACTACGCATTTTGCACGAGCATAATGAAAATATTATTTTGTTTTATTCATCGCCGTTTACCTGATTTATTAGTATCCGAAACAGGGCTCCAAAACCATCGGAGGAAGCTGATTGACACGGCTTAACTTTTCACTACTTTTAAGACTTAAAATTTAGAACCCGTTTTTTACGTAACATCTCAACATATTTGTAATACAAACACTATCAAACCTTCCTTAGCTATCAGTTAAATATTTATATTTTGAGAAACAGACCCTTAATCAATATTGTAACGAAAGATAACTTTTTTGACATGCCGTAGTTAGTCTTTCACTACCAATGTAAGATAATTCACTGGCCTTTAAGATACGTGCTTAACTAGTGTAGAGCCAGGAAATAGGCCATTGTAAAAGAACAGTATTTGTTAATATATATTTCATATTCATCATCATCATGAACAACCCATTTCCGGCTCACTACAGATCACGGGTCTCCTCTCAATATGTGAAGGGTTTGGCCATAGTCCACCAAGATGACCATGGGCGGATTGGCAGACTTCATACGCCTTTGAGATTATGGAGAACTCTCAGGCGTGCAGGTTTCCTCACGATGTTTTCCTTCAACGTTAAAGCATATGATATTTTTTTTTTAAATGCACATAACTCTGAAAAGTTAGAGGTGCGTGCCCGGATTCGAAACGCCGACCTCTGATTAGGAGGCTGACGCCCTGACCACTAGGCTATCACCGCTTCTTATATTTGATATTAATATTATTATATTCCTTCCAGGCCATGTTCACTTCGACCATCTCCAGACTGCTGCATAATGAATTTCGTTCCGTGAAAAATATTTATATTGTTGGAATGCTGTGTTTCCTCGGCTTCACCTTATCGCTGCCTTTAAGTATTGTAAGTCGAAGATTTTTCAGTATATTACATTATTATATTCTTCCTTAAATAATAACACTCGACGTGATATGAACTCTTAATTTACTTTGCGATAACCTGTGAAAACTCATACTTTTGTTTGTGTTTGATATCGGTGAAAAAATACATACATGAATTTTCCGTAAAACAACAATTGAAAATAGGTAATAAAATAAGTTAAACTGATTACTTGAGAATAAAGTTATAAGTCAAATAAATAATGCACTAAAAGTAAAAGTACGTCCTACACTGAAAAAAAAACGAAGCTTGTCTAACAAGCGAAAATTACACAAGTTTAAGTATTTTATATTAAGATTCCAGTAATAAAATTATATAAACCAAAACCAAACGCGCTGCCATTGGCAAAGTCAAAATGGCTAAAATATACTTTATGAGATGAATCATTTTGGGATATCTGTTTATAAATTTAATAAAGTATCACGGTGAGGCAGGTGAGGTCACATTGCATTTTTTTTAATACACTACAAGCTAGCCCTTGACGGCTATCTCACCTGGTGGCAAGTGATGATGCAGTCTAGAATGGTAGCGGGATGGCCTGTTAGGGTATGATAAAACCACACTCCTGATTGGTGCACCCGAAATCGTGACGGAACGCTAAATTGCCAGACATGGCTCGAGCCGGGAATCGAACCCAGGACCTCCAATTTTATAATGCGACAGCGCACGCCATATATTGACACAAATGATAAATTGCTTAATCTTACTGTTAATTGGTAAAATCATCACATCACTAACAAAGTGCACATCACAAAAGATGTTTCCATGTTAAAAATTTGAACTTTTGTTAAAAATTTATGTTGTTTTGTTTAAAAATTGAACGTTATAGTGGCTAACAAAATTTATTTGGCGACAATATATATTTTTTCCAGTGCAGGTCACCACCGCGTTCCTCATCAATAATTGATCAGACAAAACATGAAATCGTGTGGAGCGCAAAGTTTCTATCAACAGTATCATATCATTATAAATGCTATGAAATTTAAATTTAAAATAATCTTTATTTAAATTGACCTTTAAATGGCGCTCGTAACTCGCTTTCTCTCGCTCGTTCATACAATTTTTTACAATGTAGTGAGAAGATAATAATAACTTCATTAGTAAACTTAGTCTATGTTAAATGAATTTTTCAAAGGTTTCACAAAATTATTATTATTATTTTTATTCACCATAAGTTAGCCCTTGACTGCATCTCACCTGATGGCAAGGGATGATACGGTCTATGATGGTAGCGGGCTAACCTGTTAGGGGTATGGTAAACTCATATTCCTAATTGATTTCTACACGACATCGTGCCGGAATACTAAATCGCTTGGCGACAAGTCATCGCTTGTCGGTAGGTTGGTAACTAGCCACGGCCGAAGCCTCCCACCAGATCAGACTCGATTGGGGAATCGAACCCAGGACCTCCAACTTTAAAATGCAACAGCGCACGCGCTGCGCCACGGAGGTCGTCGAAAAAGTTTAACAAAAATATGACAGTGCGGGTCAAATGAGGGGTCAAAAAATAGGTAATCCGCCATTTTGCTGGCGGTCACATTGGATTTACAATAAACTGAATATTATATTTAATTTGTCATCAGAACTAAAGGTGTATGCCATATTTCCGATCTATCTATCAACAGTGTAGGGGGGAGGGGGTTGAAGGGGGAAGGAAGGGAGTGAAATTTTTGATACTAAATTTGACCCGAACCAATTGGGCAAGCTAAACAAAGCCGTTCTAAGACTATTCTATATAGAAATCTACTACCCATAGAGTACAGAATAGTCAAGACAAACTGACCACTGAACACAATACATGTCACGAGAGTTTGCTGCAATGAAGTTAAATGACGCAGATGCACGCATTCCTGACCCCACTTAGAAGTACACGTACCGTGCAGAAATCTGTCACCACTACGAGTCGTATAGTAGGACGGACGTACGTCATGCATCTGACGCGGTTGCGTCAAAGCGTTCTTGTTTACACATTACACAATTTGCAATGTTCGCCAATGTACTGCAGAGTTTGGAATGGTATTTTCTATGGAAAATCAAAATGTACCTATCATTTGTTGATAATTATAATTAAAATGAAAGTTTAAAAAGTAAAACATTTTTCGCAAGAGATTTTTAAAAAGAAATAAATAGGAAGGATAACTTTCATCGTCATCATGATCAGCCCATTATCGGCTCACTACAGAGCACGGGTCTCCTCTCAATATGAGAAGGGTTTGGCCATAGTCCACCACGCTGGCCATGTGCGGATTGGCAGACATCACACGCCTTTGAGAACATTATGGAGAACTCTCAGGCGTGCAGGTTTCCTCACGATGTTTTCCTTCACCGTTGAAGCAAGTGATATTTTAATTGTTTAAAAACGCACATAACTATGAAAAGTTAGAGGTGCGTGCCCGGATTCCTAACTAAGAGATTGACGCCCTAACCACTAGGCTATCACCGCTTACAAGGATAACTTTATATCAGTGCAACTATTGACGCTCGCAACTCACTGTAGTAAATAAATATTGATTTTTGTCTCACTCAAGGAAAATATACTAAGACTCGGCCTGTGTCCATAAGAGCTCCTTGGTTTGTAAATATTATCTCAAATTCATATTCAAAATAATCTTTATTCAAAAAAAATCCTTTAAAAGGCGCTTTTGACCTGTCAATAATTTACATAGTAGTGATTTGATGGTGATAACTAGATTCGTAAACTTAAAACTAAAGCTATGAGGGTTCCAAACGCGCCCCGGTCTAAGAAGAAGCCCACAACAAACTTAGCCAGGTAAATTTTATTTTTGTTATCACCATCTCACATGCCACTTAAAATTATATTAAGAGCTATCTCATTAGAGCAATATTTCACACCCATGCTTGTTTATCATACGGGATCTATACGGGATATAGCCTGAAATGTCATTCTAAATAAGTTTTATTGCCATACAGAAATAAACATCCGTTGAAGATGGAAAGATATTTAATGACTCAAAGTGGACATTTGGCATAATTATCATATGAAAAAGTGACTTACTGACCGATTGATTGTGTGATCCATCAATCAACAGACAGATTAAACCACAGGACAGTTTAGGTTTAAATTTGGAATACAGTTATCTTTTAATATTAAAATGTATCCCCTAAAGACTAAATAGTGGGTGACAAATCAGTATGGAAGCATGCTATTTTTGGAATTAGAAATAAGAGATCGATTTACTACCTAGTTAAGTAGTTGCTATAAACATTGTGAAATACAATTTGAATAGTAATGCAACATTCCTTATTTTTTTGCCTGTTAATATAGGAGATGTTCCCTGTTCTTTCTTGCCTTTAACTTGTTTATGTTTAAATACTGACTGAAAGTGAAAACGAGATCTTTTCGTTGAGGTTAGGTTCCAACTGGTCCATATGATATAACACCGTAATTTAAATAGCAGTCATATAAAAAAAAAGTTTCTTTGCTCATTCGTTTTATGTGCGATAAATTTTAAACGACACCGCAAGATGGTTATATTTAAAGGCATAACGGGCTAAGTTTGCTGAGTGCTTCTTTTCATACATCGGCGCGTTCGGAAACTTCAGTTTTAAGTTTGCGAATGTAGTGACAATATCGCGGGAACCTGTTTAATGCATCTCATATATTTCATTAAACTGAATACAATCTGTCCCGATGGTAGATTTCGTTCTTATATTTTAATATAATAACAATCATTAAAAAAATATATGCAATACTAGCTGACTCGGCAAATGGTGTTTTGCCATATAAATTATTTCTAGGGAATTCCTATTGTAGAAAAAAATAACTAACTTATTCTGTGTAAGGAAGTGGTATATGAGTGAGAGAGGCATGGAGCGCTGTGAACGATGAGGGAATATAAAATAACATAAATACTGCTTATGTTGAAAAATTTTAGCTTAATAATAAGCTCAGGGAAATTTCAGTCGAATTAGAGTGAAAAACTTTCACAATAAAGACGATAATTGTTTAGTTATCGAGCGACAAATGATTAAATTAATAAAATGACTATTAAAAAATAGGAGTTGGCGATAGAAGAGTAATACAAAATAAAATAAAATAAAATTATCCAAAAAATAAAAATAAAAAAAAAGGGGTGGACACCCCTTATCACTAAGGGGTTTGAAAAATAGATATTAGCCGAATACTTACTGAATATGCATAAAAAATCTCATAAGAATCGGTCAAGCCGTTTCGAAGGAGTATGGGAACAAACTATTACTTTAGCAAACCCAATTTCCAAAAATAAAATTAAATATAATTATGCTTATTTTTTGGATGAATATGGATAACGAGGTAATGAGATTTCTGTCTAGAAAATTTTAGTATTAGCCCGGAGTGAGGACTTTAATGCTGTCAAATCCTTGACTTGAAGAGCACGTTAAGCCGTGTAATTGGCATGATAATAGTCGTTTAGTGCTCTAATTAGCTGTCTCTTGTCAGAGAATACATCCATGCCCGGCTTAATTAAGCTCAAAGGATCATGTTTATAATTACGCAATTTCTTTTGAAAATAATCATAAAAGTGCCCTGCATGTAGGGAAAAGGTAACATAAACACTCGCATATAAATAAAATAGTAGCCGCTTTACGTTTTATTCTCACGATTTCCACGTCTGCATGTGATAGGGATCCCGCTTCACAGTCGCAAGCGATGAATTTTTCGCTAACGTCTGAATACTTTATATAGAGCAAGTTGTCTTATTTATGACCCTTTCCAATTGCTACGCTGTTTCTTTTTCGCGGTCTAGCGCTGTTTCTATTTTGCGATTAAATTTTATGGTGCGGCATCTTTTTTATATTAAATTGCCATATAGGTTTTAAATTATTTTCACATTCAAATTTTTAGGTATTTCATATTTTTCTGATTTTTTATACACTACAAGTTAGCCTACGGCTATCTCACATGGTGGTAAGTGATGATGCAGTCTAGGATGGTTGCTGGCTAACCTGTTAGGGTTATTGTAAACCCACACTGCTAGTTCGTTTCTACGCGATATCCTACACGTATTTGTTGGTAGGGTTGTAACTAGCTACGGCCGAAGCCTCCCACCAGACCAGAGTCGAGCCGGGAATCGAAGCCAGGACCTCCAACTTCGCTTTCGCTTTTAACATTTTACAAGCTGCGTCACTCGGTTTTACCCGCATTGTTCCTGTTCTCATGGAAATGCGAAGATAAAAACGTTGTTACGATCATATTGTGGACTTTGGTGAAGGAATTTTTAAAATCGGTTTAGTAGCTTAGCTATGACAGCGTAACAAACAAATATTTAGTTGGGACGTACGATATAATTATCTATATTTTAATCATAATTACTAAATAAATATATTCGAAAACAAGATGTATTTACGGAGAATCAACCAGACCACCCTTACTAGACCCGGAGGCTGTGTTTATTATCCTTTAGTAGATAAGTAGTGTCTATTCACATAAACCGTTTCCGCCAGCATGGAAAATGTTTCATCGCATTCGAAACTGTGCTTTAACTCTTTGAAATAAGATTGAATATTTGAGTTTGTTTTACTTCCCGGCATTACCATGGGACATGGGACTGGGCACGGGGAACCACGCTTCGTGCGGGATCGATGCAACTGCCGAACCATTTCAGGATTCATTTTATTTTATCAAATTTCAGCATCGCGCTGCTAATGTTGACTCTGTGTTCAACAAATTAGACCCTAGAGAGTTATAAAGAGATAAATTTAATGAATATAAAATAATGACTAGTTACAGAATAATGACAGGTATGGTTAATTTGGTTAAATTTATGAAATAAATGAACTGTGACACTGTGGTCATCAGAGGGGAAAATAAATTTGTCGTGTTTTAGTAGGCCGCAAAAAACTAGTAACGCATTAGAAGGAAATATTGTGTATTATTTTGTAACAAATTACCGAGTGAAATCATGGATATGTATTTCAATAAGTTCAGTTTACATAAAAGGTAACTTATAGATAAATCATATTTTGATATGAAGGATTTCATAAATTATAAAAAAATCCTAGGTATGAATTGTTCCAATTTAATTGCAAATTATTGTTAAATTCAAGTCAACTTCGAAAGGCACTTCTTATTACACTTGGACGCGTTTAGGACTATACTATATATATGTAGTTATCGTCTGAATAATTCAAAAAATGCAACAATATATTTTAGATGACAACAAGAAGACATTATTGAATTTTCAGTTCAAATTTACGTCTTATACTTCTGCACTAATAAATTGCACTCAACGGTAATTTCGACGAGAAGTGCTATTGTATGGAATGGATGCTTATATTATTAATGTATGGTGTTCTGTGGACTGGGTATTTGGGTCATGGGAATGAATAACGAACACATGGCATACAATCATAGATATATGTACATACACATAGATATATATGTACATACACAATGAAAAAAAAAAAATTTATTTCACCAAAAACACAGATATACAGTTTTATATATTCCGATGGTACCCACACTAGGTAATCCTGTCTCGTGGGTACCTTATATCGCTTTAACAGTTAAATTATACAATACTGACGCTTGGTTGCTAGTTGTTTAACTATATTTTTGTCGCAAAGAAAAAAAAAAAAATATATATATATATATATATATCCCAATGAGACGTATCAAAGAGAACGCCCTTATGTTAAATGCAAGAAAAGTTCCTCCGTTACCTTGTAGTTGAAGGAAGCGAGTCATTTCCCCACTTTTAAAATAATATTATTACCAATTACCACTATTGCTAATGTACACACATCTTTTGCATCTTCTCGTATAACTTTTAAGTCATTGGCTCCAAAAATATGGTATGGAAGAGATTACTGTTAGTGATAAGTATTGCAATAAATAAATAAATAAATAAAATCCAATAAACTAAAAATACTACAGTCACTAGTTAGCTAATCGGTGACCTTCTTAATTAGGCCCACCGGCCGGTTTCCTCGTTTTTACGCCAATTATAACTCTTCCACCACAGATCTTGCGGTCCATTCCCACTATCAGCTAAGGGACAACACCACCAGTTAAGCAACTAGGGGTGCAAAGGTGTGCACAGGTATCCGTATCGGATGTAGTATTTTACATCAATTGAAACACCTCAACTCTTTGGTGCTCACTCCGCCATGGCAACTAGGGTCCGTGTCAACTTAAATAACGTTAAAGTTGTAGAGCGATTTCACTATCTTAAAAGAAGAGTCGTTCCTCTAACGGATTTCCTCGTTATTGAGCTATTAGACACTTTCAACTAAGTTAAAACTACTATGGGACGGTGAGGGCAAGGTTTAGGGACCCACGAGGCGTATGTACCTTGCGGTGTATCATTATCATCATCATGATGATAAACCCATTGCCGGCTAACTACAGAGCACGGGTCTACTTTCAATATCAGAAGGGTTTGGCCATCATATACCACGCTGGCCATGTGCGGATTGGCAGATATCACACACCTTCGAGGACATTATGGAGAACTCTCAGACGTGCAGTTTTCTCACGATGTTTTCCTTCACTATTAAGTAGGTGATATTTTAATTGCTTAAAAACGCACATAACTCCCAAAAGTTAGAGGTGAGTGCCCGGGTTCGAACCCGACCTCTGATTAGGAGGCTGAGGTCGTAACCACTGTGCCATCACAGATTGCCCGCTCCCGTTTTATTTATACTTATTTTCAGATAGTCATTCTCTCCTTTCTCAGTAAATAACTGACAGACGTTCTTACAAATTTAAACCTCTATTTGACCTACTTAGTAGATGAATTTAAGACAATCCTTTCGGACGCTGAAGTAACATTTTTGCTATACTTATGCCAAATTTTAGGCTGAACCGTTTTGTGGTTTTTGCATTTCCTTAATCTATATAGATTAACATACAAACATATCTTTAGAACATAGTAATGAATATAACGTTATATTTTGCACACTATTTATATAGTTGATGAATGTTGTGTTCTTTTTATTGACAAAATTGTATTCATCATTATTTACAAAAATTCTTGCAAATAGATAATTTATTATAAACAAAAATATACACAGCAATTAATATTTAATATTATTTATGTGTATATTTATATACACTTATTTAAAAGATACTCGTAATATAAAAAGACAAAGGGTTATAAATATAAAATTTGTTACTTAAAAACTTATAATGAAACCCCAGCTTCTCGACCCAGTCTATGTGAATGGCCTCGTACACGAGTTTAACCGTAACCTTGCTTCGCATGCACCTCTGAACTTTCAACGTAAACATAACCTTTTACGTTAATTTGCCAATATTGAATTCTTGGTATATTCCGGAAATTTCCCGATAATTTCTCCAACCAATCAACACTCTGCATTTAATCCCAGCAAGCATTAGGTGCCCTCAAGGGTATTTAAGTTAGTGTCAAAGGCAATCTCAGGTAAGTTTCTTGTGAGCTTCTTCTTGAACCAATACTCTCGGCGTACAAACCTTACAAGATTTGTATGCTCGCGAACTTGAGTTTAGTTCCAAGTTTCAAAACACTACGATGGTTTGGATTGTCTCGTAGGTACATATATAATTTTGGAATAATCTGAGTTTGCAATTAAAACAATTAATTTCATTAAACTGAAATTCAATAATTTTTTTTTTTCCTTTTTTAACTTTAATAGTAAGTGGTTCGTTGAGATATATTAAACACTTTTCCTTCTTCTCTTTAGTGAACTTATACACAATATTGGACATGGATGGACAATCAAAGTTGGATACATCCTAAAAATCACTTTTTAGCTATTGGCTTACAGAAAACTTGCTTATAGTAGCAACTAACAGCGATTTAATCTGAATGAATCTGAGCATAGGTAACAAATAACCAAACAACCTTACGCCTTTTTAATTTTAGTATGGAAGTATGGTTATTTATTAAGTATAGTTAATCCGGCGACCACCTGGTACGGAAAGATTACCAAGAAATTCATAATGTACTCTACGTAATATATATGTCGTATAGCGTGAAGAAGTTATTAACTTTATTCAGCGGCGCCAAAAACCTCAAGAATTCAATAATTACCCACATTTTAATTATTGATGATTTTGCTAACACAATTTAGACAGTAATAATCAATTTCGTACAAGCATGCTTTGTGCTATAAATACGGGTGGTCGATGCTTTTCAAGGATTCTCTCGCTCGAGACGTCGGACTGTTCAGACCTCTTAGTTATTATCACAATAAAAGTGTAAACCGGCAAGTTGTGGTTTTAATTACTATGAGCAAAAGTAAACAAAATCGTGACGTCAGCAATGCCGATGTCACCCTTGCAAAAAACAACTCGGACGCCCTTGACTCGACATATTATATTTAAAACTCCAATGGCTTAAGAACATCACCATAATTAAAACGGTAAATCAATTCATTGATAAGTTTATTTTTCCTAAGGTAACTGGACGGGTGATCGAACTTCATCCATTAGTAGCCTTTAGCAATCCTCTACGTTTACAGACCAGTGAGACGAAGGTCAACCCAAGCACTGCAAAGACTTTCCTTTTCAATTCAATTTAAGCAATTTTAATAATACAATTTTAAATAAAATATCTTTTCCAATAACGGTTAATGAAAAAACTGCATTTATGAAACTCTGATGATATTTCTCCATAATATTCTCAAAAGTTTGTGAAGTCTATCAATTGCCACCAACAAACCTGGTTCCAGGCTGAAGTCCAAAACTTCTCATACTGAACAGAGACCCGCGTCTTAACTTCGTCAGGTAGTGAGTTGATATTGCTGCTGACGATGACAAAGCTGTACCTAATTAAGAAATTTATACAGACCCAATCGAATAAACAAATGAATAGGATTTATCCGTGAATCGAACACAAATTACAACACAAACAGTTGAAGGTGCTTGATAAACAAATTCAAATGGTGGTGATTTTAAATGTACACCAATATTTGTTTTTCTTGGCTATCTTTCTCTTTAGTATTTTATTTTCTACGTCAACTTATCAGAGGTGGTATTGATTACAAAAATCGTATTTTTACGGTTTATTTTAATGATTTTGACACAATACGGATTTATTATATTTTATTTTTTAAAAACCGATTTTTTAATACCGATCAAGAAGACGATGATATAAAACACGCTTTAATAGCGGGGATGGCTGAAAAATTTTCAGCTAATATTATAAAAGTGAAAGGTTGCAAGTAAATGTATTGTGTGTATGTAGGTGTATATTGTGTGTGAGTGTGTGTGTGCTCCACGTTTGACCTACAATTTGGCTGAAATTTGGAATAGAGATAATCCCTATATTGACTATCCCGAAAAATTCTAGGCTTCCGCGTGATTTCTGAAAAATTGAATTTCACGGCTATGAGCTAGATGGCCTTAGTTTTGCATAGGAATTAAAGTAGATGTATATATTGCGAAAGAGATAAAAAACGGGAATAGGAATGAGGAATGGGATATCTTTTAATTATAAACGTTGCCAATTCCAGGTGTATTATCGAGAACTCGTTATCTACGCAGTCGCGAGCATAAGCTAAAAACGTAGCGTAGTTTTTTTATGCTTAGAAAATGAAATGTATGGTATTGTACTTTCTATCGTAATTATATAAAACGAAAAAGAAACGGATATTGCAAATCCTGATTGCTCTTGGAAAATCATTTTGTTTGTTTCGGTTTTCTAAAAAAACCAGCACCATCCTACGTCTTTATTCAAAATCATAGTTATCTATATGTGAATTTTAAATAAGACGGGTTATCCTGTTTAGCCATATACGTGCATGCATCAAATTTATTTTGTATCCTTAAGGATGAAGAGTATTCTGTCTCGAAGAATACAGTTATCTCTTAATCAAATTTCGACAATGTCTTTTTTTTTTTTTATTCACCACAAGTTAGCCCTTGACTGCATCTCACCTGATGGTAAGTGATGATGCAGTCTAAGATGGTAGCGGGCTAACCTGTTAAAGGTATGGTAAACTCATACTCCTAATTGGTTTCTACACGACATCGTGCCGGAACGCTAAATCGCTTGGCGAAACGTCTTTGTCGGTAGGGTGGTAACTAGCCACAGCCGAAGCCTCCCACCAGACCAGACTCGAGAGCCGGGAATCGAACCCAGGACCTCCAACTTTTTAAAATGCAACAGCGCACGCGCTGCGCCACGGAGGTCGTCAAAAATGTCACACCAAATAATAGACACTCGCAATTATCTGAGATTGATAGTAAAATAGCTATGTCTTCTTTATCGGAATAAGGTTTAATCGTTTGCCGCGCCACGGGCTGGCTAGCGGTTTTTCCGAGGAAAAATATTCCCACTAAGCTATATGAATTCTTTGAAAATTCTCAATGAAAAATGGATTGTTGGATGGGAAAAGGTATGTTCATTCAAAGGTGATTCTTCGGTTATATTTGAAAATGAACATTTCGAATGGAATTCTCAAAGCAACTTCTCTTTTACAGGCTTTCATTCAATTCTTTTTACGGTAAGTACGTTTTGGTTGATTACCGTGAGTATTATTTGATATATGTACGGAAAGTAAATATAGTTGATACAGAAAGCGATATGTAGCCGACCTGAGTTGTTTATTTTACAGTTACTCGTACTTATTTCATTAAACACATTAGCGAAAAAATTTACAAGGCTTTGGCTTCTCTCCAGAATTTTAATAGTATCATTCTAAGCTGAATAGTGTTTAGACTTTCTTTTTCAATCATTGTTAGATTTTATAACTATTAATAACTTATATATTACGTATATTATTACTTATTTTGAGTTATATATCGCCTAACGCATTCACCCCAATCGTCATTGGTATGTAAACGACATGTGAAACATTTAATAAGACAAATAAAATGATCTCTATTATTTATTATAAATAAAGGAATGATTTTTTTATTTATATGTGCATATTACGCATTTATAATATATTTAAAAAATTGACTTAAAAGATAACCGAATTTAAAAGTAGGTACCGTATCTTCGGATACCCACCACGATCTCTTCTCAATATGAGAAGAGTTTGGCCATAGTCCACCACGCTGGCCATGTGCGAATTGGCAGACTTCACACGCCTTTGAATACACTGAAGAACTCTCAAGCATGCAGGTTTCCTCACGATGTTTTCCTTCACCGTTGAAGCAAGAGATACCTAAATTGCATAGGCGTAATAAAGGCGTTTTATGTAATATTAAGTATTTGGAGCGAATTTCTATTATAAAATATGAAATATTATTACTGATTCGTATATTCAAAGGGACGAATTTTTTATCAAATCTCTGGTCTTGCGAATTCAAAAATCATTTCACTTCACATGCTCGCGATATTTTTTCATAGAATACCAAGCCGGAAATGTGAGCTCACTAGAATAAACTTCGATATCCATCTGGTATTTTTCCGTGTAGTTTTGCGGAATCGAATTAGGCGTTACATCGCGGAATTACATGTGAAATTTTGTTGTGGGCTTCTTCTTAAACCTGGTTTCGAATGGAACCCTCTTAGCTTTAGTTTTAAATTGGCGAGTGTTGTTATCACAATCAATCACTTCAAGAATTAAAATAATGGAAAATATTTTATACATGAACGCTTCAGAACGCCTGTAATAGGTTTACATGAATAATGCCATTTTGATTTTGGTTCATTTATTTTTTATTTTATAAAATTTACAACAGATCTCTCCTGTATCGTTTCATTTAAAACATATTTAGTTTTTTATATACCACCCCACACGGGCCTTCAAACGCAAGCACAATTTAAATATTAGCAATGTTTCATTCTATCGTCAACATCTCCCTCTAACAATAATAAATATTCCAGTATGTTTCCAATATGTAAGAATAAAAGTAACCCAGCCATCAGGCGACGCGAAGGAGCATCCCTGGGCATATCGGTTGATACTCTGGTCACTGGCGACTCTCACATACCCCGCCGAAAGCGGCGCAGTTCTGCCTGCGTCGCTCCCTGAGGGGATACTTAAACGCATTTCCTATCGTGAAAAAATGGGTGCACAAATAAAAGTAAATAATAAAACATTAAATAGCGAAATTAAAATAATCAAGTATTTATAAATCCTGACACCTTGAAGAGTCTTAGCTGTCAAGATCACAGCAAATAAAGCATAATGAAAATGAAATGTTATTACGAAAACTGTATCTAACATTCCAACCTTTAGACAGAGATTCAATTAGGTGATAAGCTTTCAACGCTGACGCGTTAGTTAACTGGAAACGTAATATAATGGGCTCCGGTTATTTGGAAAATCATCGGAAATTCTGTCCACCCACACTCGTTTATAACATGAATTTGTTTACGAGATTAAATAACTAATGTTTATTTATTTTTAACTTATTTATATTTCATCAATACACTTTGATAGAAGCCCACTGATTTACCACTAGCCGTAGATAGAGCGCGTCATTAAAAACTAGGCGAGAATTTGTCACCAACTAACTATACATTCCTACATATCGGTATATCGACGTATTACAGCCTGTCTAATACACTAGACATCTGGCCGTTATATTATCTATAGCGGCGCTTAGTGCTTTGTAATTCATTCGGATTATATGGCTCTTGTGTTAGTATCGGTGACTTTCGTCTAGCCTTGTCACACACTGGGGGAAAGAAGTGCACACGTCGCTATTTGTGCACTACTTTTCCGTCCCATTTTTTGAGCGTTAATGATCGATCTACGGCTAGTGGTAAATCAATGTAGAAGCCACACCAGTTAACGTGTAGGTAATCATGAAAAAAGAATTTTGAAATAAGAACCAGTGTCAAATGCGGCTTAGTGACGATCTGTCAGGTAACATTAATATTAATAGAACATTAGAAAATACTGCATACAGTGAAAAATTACAACATTACTTCATTGTTATATATAAACAACATTACATTAATCAATTAATAAATTTTAATAAAATTACAAACGCCATCGTTACGAAGCCTTAGTTTTACCTCGCATTTCACTCAACCAAACCTTATTTTTGTTTTGATAGACTACATTTTACCCGACCATAATCTCACCTCTTGCGTAGTGATGATGCAGTTTAAGATGGTAGTGGGCTAACATGTTAGGGGTATGGTAAAGCGATACTCCTAATTGGTTTCTACGCGACATCGTGCCGTGGACGTTTCTGTGGGTAGGGTAGTAACAAGCCACGGCCGAAGCCTCCCAGACCAGACTCAAGATGGGAATCGAATCCAGGACCTCCGATTTTATAATCCGACAGGCACGCGCTGCGCCAGTGAGGTCGTCAAAATTTTACAATCGCAGTGAGTTGATGGTGAGCGAATTCGTCATGTTAAAACTCAAGTTACGAGGGTTCCAAAAAAACCTTGGTCCATAAAGAGGAGAGAAGTGCCCTCAACTATATATTTTATATAAAAATGGGTAGGTTTACGCCGAAACTGTAGTTTTGAACAGCGTTAAATATGCTACTCTGGCCTTCAAGCTCTGCGATGCGTTAAATGCACGCACATACTTACCTATTACTTTTGGTGACTCATAATGCTACCCTATGCAGAATATAAAGTTTTGATAGCCTAGTGGTTAATCGTCCGTCCGTCTCCTAATCAGAGGTCGGGGGTTCGTTTCGGAGTTATATGCGTTAAAATAATAATAAAATATCACTTGCTTCAACGGTGAAGGAAAACATCGTGAGGAAACCTGCAAGCCTGAGAGTTCTCCATAATGTTCTCAAAGGCGTGTGAAGTCTGCCAATCCGCCCATGACCTGCGTGGTGGACTATGGCCAAGCCCTTCTCATATTGAAAGGAGACCCGTGCTCTGTAGCGAGTCGGCAATGGGTTGATCATAATGATGCAGAATATGTGGCCTTAGTGATGCAGTGAAATGAAACTGAAACATTATACACGCGTGAATAAATTATTTATGATGTGTAATGTCTACGTAGGCCGTAGATGTGCGTAGACTACAAATCGGCGTAGATACCAAATACAACTATATTTCTATGCACTAATCTACGTAGCTCATGGCTTGTTGTATATAATCTGGGTTAATTTTTATTCAAATTCGAGAACATACAGTACATAAATGATGTCATGCTTTAATTATTAAAAAAATACGTAATAAAGATCGCAAAACCCGTGAAAGAATGATTAAAAATTCTTCCGGTTTTAGTTTTCGTAAGGATGCCTCTATACTGTCGTACTATATCTATCATACATACTATATCTATCGTACCGCCGCCGCCACTGAGACGGCTCGGTTCAAAATATTTATTTCGAATGTTCCGTAAACATATATCTGAACTAAAAAAGCACTGCGGAAACTAAATTTTTAATTGTATGTTCAATTAGGCCTATACGGCGAGTGACCTTTACAAACCTAATTTGTATGACCTTATAACCAATATTATGTTCATTTGTTATTGGTTAGCGCGTCAGTAATTACGCGTGTGCGTATTTATAAATCTTATAATTAAAGTATTAGGAGGCACATTTTTATTTTAGTAAAGAAACTCTTTAATATTTTTTTATACTACCCCATATTTTCGTTACAAATTTTTGTTACTGTTGTACTACCTGTACCGGCGTGCAGTAGACTGCCATGTAAAAAAATAGATTTTATGGACCAGGAACCCTCCCGAGCATCTACATACTACCAAGGTTGAATCTCAATGTGATAAATGGACTCTGAACGCTATTCAGAAAATTAAAAAAATATTAAATTTTTTATACAGGTATAAAAGCAACCTATTTTATAAACGCCTAAATAGGTATTTGCAAACATAAAAATATATAATATTGTAATAAAGAATTTTATCTCAATAATATTTTGTATAATTGTACATTTTGCAGTTTTTGTTCAATGACCTCCATTAAAAAGGACAAAGTAATTAATAATAATATAATTTTAAGTGGCATGTGAGATGGTGATAACAAAAAGAAAATTTACCTGGCTAAGTTTGTTGTGGGCTTCTCCTTAGACCGGGGCGCGTTTGGAACCCTCATAGTTGTAGTTGTTTACGAATGTATAATAGTTATCACCATTAAATCACTACTATGTAAATTATTGACGCGTCATAAGTGCCTTTTAAAGGACTATTTGAATAAAGATTATTTGAATTTGAATACAATAATTTTTAATATCGACTTTGATGGTAATGTTTATAAATTATGGAAATAAAGTCACACATATTAATGTTAACCCAAGTGTAGCTAATCTACAACAAACACTCGGTTTGTTTATTTTTGGTAAGAAGTAAAGAAGTAAGTGTTTGAGAAAACATGTGTAGGTTTTAAGATAAATCTAGATTTATGTGTTTACCGTCTGATGGCAAATTATTCGTTCAAAACATTCCTCCAACGTAATAAAAACGTGACCATTTCCCAATGCTGATTACTTAGTGTGTATGCTCGGTTTTCAATGCCAGTGTCGAATAAAAAAAAGGGTTACATCAAAGTGAATGCGACGTTACTTATAATTTTCCCGTTGAAATTCATTTATTAATGCTGAGTGTAGTGACGTAGTTTGCGTTCGGTTGCTTTGAGCCAATTTTACAATTGGATTTGTTAATTGGGTGCCATTTGGTTCTTTTACAATTCCGCATCGCTAGATTAATGTGCAACTAAGTTAAAGCTTTCGAACTGATGACCAGCGAAATAGCTGTCGCTATTAAAAGGTCTTATTAATGACTGTTGAAGTTAAGAGTATTGAGCGGTGATAGCCTAGTGGCTAGCACGTCAGCCTCCTAATCAGAGGTCGGCGATTCTAATCCGGGCACGCACCTCTAACATTTCAGAGTTATGTGCGTTTAAAAAATATATATCACTTGCTTCAACGGTGAAGGAAAACATCGTGAGAAAATCTGCACGCCTGAGAGTTCTCCATAATGTTCTCAAAGGCGTGTGAAGTCTACCAATCCGCACATGGCCAGCGTGGTGGACTATGGCCAAACCCTTCTCATTGAGAGGAGACCCGTGCTCTGTAGTGAGCCGGTAATGGGTTGTTCATGATGAAGTTAAGACAAGTTTAGAGTTTAGAGTTACAAGCATTACTTAGATTTTAAATTGACGACCTTCCTTGCGTACTGTTGAGCGCTGAATAGGAAGTATCAGGTTCAATCCCCGGAAGGGTCAATTTAGAAATTTATCATTTCTGGTTATCACTGTTCTGGTCTGAAGGGTGACTTCAGCCGTGGATAGTTACCAAACTACAAAGAAGACTTGTCGCGATCTAGTGTTTCCGCTGCGATGTCGTGTAAAAACAATCAAGCTTACCATACTTACTACGGGTAAGATGACCACCATATTAGACTAAATCATTACTTACCATCAGCTGAGATTACCGTTAAGAGATAACTAGTATTGGAGTAAAAAACATATACCCATAAATAAGGCTCACAATCACTTAGCGGGTGATGGAGAGAGCTTTGGGGATCGAATCGCAAATGAGTAGATCCGTATAAGAACCAGTGTTACTGACATAGCATGGCGACTCGCGAAGCTGGCTATTTGCGGGACGTAAAGTTTGTCCTCTTCCCCCTTTTGTTTCTTTTTCCCCCTTAATTAATTTAATGATAAATTTATCATCATCATCATGATCAACCCATCACCGGCTCACTACAGAGCACGGGTCTCCTCTCAATATGAGAAGAGTTTTGGCCATAGTCCACCACGCTGGCCATGTGCGGATTGGCACACTTCATACGCCTTTGAAAATATTATGGAGAACTCTCAGGCGTGCAGGTTTCCTCACGATGTTTTCCTTCACCGTTGAAGTTGATATTTTAATTGTTTAAAAACGCACATAACTCTGAAAAGGTAGAGGTGCGTGCCCGGATTCGAACCGCCGACCTCTGATTAGGAGGCTGACGCCCTAACCTCTAGGCTACCAACGCCTTAATGAATGATAAATTAATTGTGACTAATTAGGTGCCCGATATTTTATTCTCTTCCCAACCACTTCCACCTCTACATCTCTGATAACACTTTTTTCCATATAAACATGTAAACTATGCAATATTATCTAAATGTTAATATGTTATTCACATATCAAGCAGGTAATCGCTTAATTTGGCGAAGTTCTAGTCGAGTTAGATTTAATTAATAACACTCAACGCTCCGTAAAATGATTCACACTCTCTGTTTGGCCACAACTTATAATAGCTCATAATTCCTACTTTGTGCTTTAAATCAACATGCATTTAGTTTGAATATTGCAATGCTTAAACAAACGAAACGGACGGATGGGAAAATCCCATGGCTCAGGTTTTGTACGATGGACTGTAAGTAGAGTAAATAATAACAATATTACTTAAAATTAAATGAAATTTTGAATTAAACTTAATCTCATCCTATAAACACCAACATTTTCCGATACGTTTCCAAGATTGTGTCCAAATGCAAATTAAAGGAAGGACTAGTAATAACAAATATCCTTTCTTCTCGCGTCATGGTATTTTGAATAGATAAAGCCGTAAAACCGAATGCCACACAGGCACACATAGACCAAAATAGTTGACAGAAAACGTCGAAAATAGAAAAAGGTATATATCTACAGAAATTGATGAGTCTTTGAGAGAATAAAATATTTTACTACTAAAATAAAGAATTATTCCTTGATTTGAAATTGGTTCAACTATTTATTTAATTTTATTTCTCGAATACTCTATGCGATTTCGGGACGATTTATCGGCGCTGAAATAGAAATATCTGTAATATTATTGGCATGACAACCTTTTGTGAAGCTGATTTCCCATCTATCGAATCGGATGCTCGTTGGAATTCTTTGTAGTTACGTTTTGTGCTCACATCGGCTTCAATAAGAAACTTAACACCTTCGTTTCGAGCATTGATTTTTTTTATCCACTACAAGTTAGCCCTTGACGGCAATCTCACCTGATGGTTAGTGATGATGTAGTCTAGGATGGTAGCGGGCTAACCTGTTAGGGGCATGGTAAACCCACACTCCTAATTGGTTTCTACGCGACATCGTGCCGGAACGCTAAATCGCTTGGCGACACGTCTTTGTCGGTAGGGTGGTAACTAGCCACGGCCGAAGCCTCCCACCAGACCAGACTCGAGCCGGGAATCGAACCCAGGACCTCCAACTTTAAAATGCAACAGCGCACCCGCTGCGCCACGGAGGTCGTCAAAAATCATAGCAACATATAAAAAGTAGGCTTACAGATTATATTATAAAGTACTTAAGTAACCATTAAAAGAATAACACACACAAAGCCTTGCAAAGATGAAATTACAAGTGCAATTTGTAAAGTAGTTACAGATAGAATTGTGTGTATTAGTGAGTATGTGGATGTATGTATGTGTAATTATGTGAGAAGCAGTTAGGCGATGCAAGAGGGAGTTACAGATGCGAGGCACACATCTTAGATTGTAAGGGCAGCTTTATTTAATATACAAATTTCTGTCTCCCAGTAACATAAACAGCAAATAAGGAATGCAGAGATCAACCGGTCAACACAAATTACATTTACCGCTTCACATTATTACTTCACATTATTATTTCACATTATTTAATCAACTACATTTATTAATCAACTATTCTGTAAGCTGTGCTTTGCTCTTGACGCTGAAGGCTCAAAAGCTTGGGGAATACGAAGCGTATCCAACAGGTAGGTGTCCTTGCAGAAGCTTGGTGCTTAGTTGCAAGGGAGAGTTGTTCAATAACTGAGTGTAAGTGTAAGTAACTCATTCCTTGAAAACTGCACTCTGGGCGACTCACCGATGCCAAATTTTTATCAATATGCACATAGTGTTTAAATTGTTCATAACTACAGTTTAAATCGCGTAAAGAAAGATTTCCATCGGCGAGAACAACAATGCAAGATATTTTTTTTATCCACTATAAGTTAGCCCTTGACGGCAATCTCACCTTATGGTAAGTGATGATGCAGTCTAAGATGGTAGCGGGCTAACCTATTAGGGGTATGGTAAACCCACACTCCTAATTGGTTTCTACACGACATCGTGCCGGAACGCTAAATCGCTTGGCGACACGTCTTTATCGGTAGGGTGGTAACTAGCCACGGCCGCAGCCTCCCACCAGACCAGATTCGAGCCGGGAATAGAACCCAGGACCTTCAACTTTATAAAGCAACAGCGCGCGGGCTGCGCCACGGAGGTCGTCAAAGATTACTTAATGATGAAGAGTTAACGTAATTATTCTGATTTGAGATAATCAAGTGGATTGACACACAAAAACTTGGTATTTTTTATATAGCCATCTGGTCTGCGCTTGTTTAAGGTTTTTTTTAATCCGTCCGTTTGATTTCCCGTCATGGTTCATTAAAATTATGTATCCATCCCATCTCCGCGATGGAAGATTTATATGCAAATCTTCGCCAAGATCAAAATCAAAATTGATTCACAGCTTTCGTAGACTTTTGCTTTGATAAATTGGTTGCATAAGTAACAGTAATTTTTACGGTAGTTCATTCCGGTACCCTGTTTTTTTTTCCGAGTAATGCCATGTCATGTACACCTACATACTCAAAAAGAGTTAAAAAAGTAATATTTTAATAAGATCAATATAGTCTTTTTTTTAAATAATACTTATTAAGTTTCATTTGATACAATTCTTAAAATATTTTTTTTGATAATTGTATTAAAAGATAGTAGGGTTTTTCATAAAATGGCATCTTTATTTATCTAGCATTCAGATAAATAAAAAATATATTATATATAGATGTAATATGACGTAACATGTTTAAATCTAAATGCTAAATGGTAAATCTGTTCCGACATCGAATACGTCGACGGGGACAGAGTTACTAACTCCGCTGCATTTGTGGTTGAGTCAATTTCCTTAGCCGTAATACAGTTAAAGTTGTTGTTCAAAGCTACGGTACTAACTACCAATAACAAATTAATAATTTAAAGTAAATCTCAATAGAGTGCATATTTTATATAAAACGGAGGACATTTTTAAATATCGCAAACATATATTTTTTTGTGAGCAAAACATACTCACACAAACTTTTCCGATTATGTGATTGACAAAAAAATCACATATCCGTAATTAATATATTATTGTTTCTGTCTAAGAATATGATAACATTTAAGGCATGCATTAATAATGATATGATAATTTCCTTTTCTAATAGTGGAGTGTTATTGATAAAGTCTTATCATAGTTATTATTGAAGCTGTGATAGCCTAGGTTATGGCGTCCGCTTCTTAATCAGAAGTCGGCGGTTCGAATCCGGGCACGCACCTCTAACTTTTCGGAGTTATGTGCGTTTTTAAACAATTAAAATATCACTTGCTTCAACGGTGAAGGAAACAAAAACATCGTGAGGAAACCTGCACGCCCGAGTGTTCTCCATAATGTTCTCAAAGGCGTGTGAAGTCTGCCAATCCGCACATGGCCAGCGTGGTGGACTATGGCCAAACCCTTCAAATATTGAGAGGTGACCCGTGCTCTGTAGTGTGCCAGTGGGTCGATCATTGCAGAAAGATTTTTTCATTTAAATCGTATAATGCCTTACATTGTTGAACACTTTTTGCATTGTTCGTGTGAGGAAACAAGACTAAACAATTTTGTATGAAAAGAAGGTACTCGAAAACTAAAAATAAATTTCTTTACAGCTGACGACCAAACGAAGATTAGGCTTATTATATGGACTAAATACATGCACTTTATACCTCGGAGGGTTCAAGGTTGCGATAGTTATGTGGGTGTACGGAGTTCAGAGGTTTTCGACGGACATACAGTTCTGGCTCGGCTTCAAACCAACAAGATTCTGGAGGTTCCTGTGGGCGATCTTGCCGGTTTTTATTTTTGTGAGTAATTCTTTTAATCTCGTTTAATATGATTACCAGTCAAGGGTTATCGAGGTAAACAACCATTTCACGTCCATAACAACTATTAAAAATGACTGTGGATTTAGAAGGTTTAAGATAGTGTGCTATGCGAATCGATTTTCTGGAAATGGAGATTTCACGCCTCCAGGCTTATATATCAAAGGTACAAAAATTATCCATAATTATATCCATAATTCTTGTACCTTTAAAATGGAAGTCACAATCGAGGCCAGGAATGGATAGTCGAAGCTTTAGTAGGCAGAGACTCCGAGTGCATTCCATGAGGAAAGGTAAGTAACTTACCAGGTAAGTAGAACTCTCTACTTCTGTGTAGCAGTAGAACTCTCTACTAATACTACTACTACTAGTAGGCACTCGCCTATACTAGGCTTAGAGTGTACTAACTGCCCATCCCACGCTATTAGGGGTCGGCAAAACACATCTTCCTCTTCCACTCACTTCTATCAGCCGTCACTTTAGGCGGAGTAGGCGATTAATTGTATCTAATAATATAAAACTTGCCGGGATTATTCATGTAAACCTATGTATAATAAATTCCTCATTATATTAATTCGTGAGGTGACGGTGATGACTATAATCGTTTACTTAAAAATAAAAAGTTCCAAACGCGCCCCAGTCTAAATAATGAAGTCTGATAATTAATTATAATTAACTTTGTAGTTAGAGTAATTCACACCCAAGCTTTTTTATCGTTTATGTTATACTTTATAACATAAGCATCACCGCTTATGTTATAAAGCCTAGTGAAGCGGTGATAACCTAGTGGTTAGGGCGTCAGCCTCCTAATCAGAGGTCGGCGGTTCGAATCCGGGCACGCACGTCTAATATTTCGGAGTTATGTGAATTTTTCAAAAATTAAAATATCACTTGCTTCAACGGTGAATGAAAACATCGTGAGGAAACCTGCACGCCTGAGAGTTCTCCATAATGTTGGTTGGATGTCCTGGGTTCAATTCCCAACTCGAGTCTGGCCTGGTCGAAGGCTTCGGCCCTTGCAGGTGGTAAAAGCCAAAGACGTGTCGCCAAATGATTTAGTAATCCAGCACGAAGTTTGGTATAAATTAAATAGCAGGAGTATGAGTTGACCATACCATAGCGCTCAATAATAAAGGACAAAAAACGAAGGAGATACACGTGATAATAATAGATCATCAAAGCCAACCTTCATCTTCATCAGACAATTTTATGTCCTACAAGTGTAAAGATCGTTGATCTACCACGCTGTTCTAATGCGCTGTCGAACAACAACCCACCAAACCGCATTTTAGCAAGAATGTTCCTAACTGCCAACAAAAAATTCCTACACAAAAAAACTAGTTCCCCAACATTCGCTATAAACTGGACGAGGCAGTAGTAAAATTAGTATGCCAATAAATATCGGGAAGAGCTGCCATACATATAGTCTGTTCTGTTTATAGTCTATATAGTGTTCTGTTTTAATACACAGATGAGAACAGTCCGTTCCAATCCCTTTCACGTGTAAATTCTTTTTGTACCTGTAATATGGACATCGATCCATTCATCGAAAGGTCATGACTGTATGTGAAAGAAATAAGCCCTTTTGAGCCCATTGAATGTCTCGCTGCACAAGCGCCTCTAAAGAAAATAATTTAGGAGAGTAAAACCACGGCATGATATTTATTAAATGCAATTGGAAATTTTGCCGTTTTCTTTGAAGAATTAATCACCATCACCTTTATATATTGTGAAACTTCGGTTGCTTTTTTTTTTTTGGTATTATAATTCTCAAAATTGGATTAGCGGGTTATTTGAGGTTTGCACAGGATAAAAAGCAACGATGCTGAATCAATTATTGTATATTAGTTTAGAAATTTTGTATTAATGTTTGCGATTCGATTTTTAATTTTATAAAGCCTAGGAAACTGCAAGGCAAGTTTAATTTGGCATTTAATGTTCCGAGATGGGTGTTACTAGTAATACATACTTAAACAAAAGTTATATTTTTCAAATCCCCTAAAACGATACTCGAATTGTTTTTCGAAATAATGTGGTTATTATAATTAAGTTCACATATTTTGTAATATAAATGAATCGAAATGTGTTATTGAGTACAATTTTCACGAGCCTCCGCTGCTAGATAATCCTTATTAAATAAACAGATACACGGTAACAATTAATATGAGGTATTAATTATGATAGCAAATCTACCGTAACGATTTATCTAGAGATTTTTGGTTTGCATATTCCGCGGTTATTGATAGGGATTTACGCCTTGTATGATATTATTGGTGTAAAATATTCACTGATAGCTTCAGCAACAGTATTCTCTAATGAAAATGAATTTCCGATATGTTATATTTCTCCACCGTGAAAAAAGTGAAAGGCATATAGAAAATGGGCAATGTTCACTATATAGTAGAATAGTGCATATTAGAATAATATTTATCGACATATTTCGGTAAAAAAGACGGGATGAATACTTTTTTTTTTATTTAACGTATATATACTATTTATTTATTTAAACGGCAAAACTAAAATTTAAAAAAAAATATAATATAATTACTAAAATATATTATTAAAAGGAGTCCCTTTAGGCAAGGTTCCGAAGATACTGGCAGCGTTCCCCGTTTGAATAGCTACACTAATTCGTTGTCCGAGGTAGCTGGCAGCTCTTCGGTCTCTTTTGATATCGACTAAACTTTGTACTTTTTCCCTAAAAATATAGCGCTAGGACCCCACGGACCAAGGATCTCGACACCGAAAGGGACAAAATCATATTCGGAGCCTAGACCCCTGTGTTTGCATGATTTAGCTTTTTTAGCCGCTTGACAAGCCAAGTTTTATTCGTAAAAACATACAACATTTTTTGCGCACTCTTCTTTTTGCAATTTTTTCTTTTACCGTCTGTACCGAGTTACAACCAAACAAAATAATCTCCCTCCAAAGCAGATACACCGGATAAATTCCCTAATTGCCCGTGCCGTGTAGCGAACCCGGTTTTATCTCACGTATTTGATCTTGAACGTGAAAATGTTTTGCATTTCCTCGTGGAAATCAATATACCTTGAACTTGCGGAGCGCTGCAATTTAATCCTCTCCAGTCTACCGTCAAGGTCCGTCGGGCGTTGTTAGTTATAGTTATAACATAATAAAGTTGGAAGAGATTATTTCTGCCTGCCTTTATTAAACTTGCAACACTCTTAGCAAAGTTGGTCCGGTTTTTGCTTCGTGTTTAGGTATAAAATATGTAAAAGCTTAATTATTTACTGCAATTAGTAATTTCTTAAATTTTTACACGACACGCCATAGAGATCTGCCGGAATGGCCTTTAGATACACGTTCTACTGAGACACCGTAGCATCAACAGGAGATATTGTCTTCAAAACGTTAAATAGCTAAAACTAAAATTGACCTTGATTTTTGCCTTTTCGTCATTTTTCTGGTAGAAGACATCGGCCATGGCTGGACAGAAAGTAGGTATCACTATAGAGCACGGGTCTCCTCTCAATATGAGAAGGGTTTGGCCATAGTCCACCACGCTGGCCATGTGCAGATTGGCAGACTTCACACACCTTTGAGAACATTATGGAGAACTCTCAGGCGTGCAGGTTTCCTTACGATGTTTTCCTTCACCGTTGAACCAAGTGATATTTAAATTTTTTTAAAACGCACATAACTCCGGAAAATTAGGTGCGTGCCCGGATTCGAACCGGCGACCTCTGATTAGGAGGCTGACGCCCTAACCACTAGGCTATCACCACTTCTAGTAGGTATACTTTATTATAATGATAGTTATAAACAAACGGTAAATTTTATTGATATATTTGGCGTCATTAATAGCGATCCCTACAGGCAACTAAATTGCGAAGGATATCGTGAGTTGTTCACTCATTGGTAGGTTGAGGTATTCACACATAATAAAACAGTCCCGTTACATGTTCACTAAAGCATATATACCTATATAGCTTACGTACATAATCATATGCATAATACATGATGGTTACCACCCTACCAATGAAGCTATTTAGAGTTTAAGGTGCGATGTCGCGTAAAACCCGATTAGGTGTAACGCATTCCCTATCAGAACAACCTGCTCCCGTCTTACCAACGGGTGAGGTTAGACGACTTGTGGTGAAATAAAGTAAATTTAGTCACCAAATGAGTTTTCACTAAAGAAAGTTTATTGGTGACAGTGGTACTAGGCTGATCTGACTGTCTCCTCTCACCTTGACAATAATATAAAGAGGAGTTTTACTTTATAGTCAATCAACAAAAAAAATAGTAGAATATGCAACTAAAGCCCTTTTAGAAAAAAATGTGAATGCCCTTAGTGAAGTAGCACAATTTATTCGCCCCCATTGCGGTGGAAATATAATATTTTTGTAAATGCGTTTAAGTTGAACAAGCATCATCTTTTTCATACGACACGTCGATAGCATTAATGAGTCGGTGAAATATGACGTTTTATTTTATTTTTTATTGGATCATTAAACTAGTCACAGTCTATATAAAAACGACAAAAAAACATTTCAGAAGAACAAACACGAGATAGTGACTTTCTAGAAATGACCACAGCATGCAACCTTAAAATTAACCTTACATCTAAATAATTCAATTTATACCTGTAATGCAGTAATAGACAGTCTTACTTGCTTTTTAAAGGAGGTCACAGAACTGCAGGAGATGTCGCAGATATTCATGTGATCATTCAGCATCGAGCATATTCTATAGACAGATATATAGAATCGTTGTGGCAGATTAACATAGCACCATACGCGTTTGTATTTAAAGCGGTGATAGCCTAGTAGTTAGGGCGTCAGCCTCCTAAACAGAGGTCGGAGGTCCGAATCCAGCCACGCATCTCTAACTTTTCGGAGTTATGTCCGTTTAAAAAAAAATATCACTTGCTTCAACGGTGAAGGAAAACATCGTGAGGAAATCTGCACGTCTGAGAGTTCTCCATAATGTTTTCGTGTGAAGTCTGCCAATCCGCACATGGCCAGTGTGACGGACTATGGCCAAACTGTTCTCAGATTGAGATCCGTGCTCTGTAGTGAGCCGGTAATGGGTTGATCATGATGATACGCGTTTGTATTTACCGTTATGGTAATGGAAACATAAAAATATCTTTATTAATAAATCCACACAGAGTAACGTGTCAAAACGTCTATCTTTTTTAATTTTGTAGAGTCTGATGCCTGTCGGTCTATTGTCAGCAGCCGCAGCGGTCAATATCATAATTTCTCTCTTATTTTCTGAAATACTGTTATTGTAGATATTGAATAATATCTATTTTTTATTCGCTTTGCATCGACTCAGCGTTTGTTGGCGAATTAAGTCGCCGAAATGTGGAAACGATTTTAATCACGTGTAAAAAGAGATTATAGAACCAAATTTATGATGTGCTGTATAAATAGTGAGAACGTCGATAAATTTGGACTTTTTTAATGTTTTCATTCCTTGCAACTGGACGATGCATATGTCAAAAATGTTACTTTATTAATTAAAGTCGAGTCGTTAGAAAGATAATATGAGATTTCGTTTAAGTCATTATTTCGAAATATAAAGGTAATTTTGACTTCTCTTATACAAACTGTAATTAAAAAAAAAACAATACGAATACGTAATTTTATTAAAATGAAGATCACTAATGGAAGTATCTAGAGATAATCTAGATAAATTATACAGGTGAATTCGTTGCGCAAGTAACACAATTTTCCATCCAGGTTTTATTGCACTCACTTGTTTATTTCTTAGCAGGATTATTTCATGTAAACCATTTAAATAGCGAGAAGGTCAGGGCTTAAAGTAATCATCTTGTTACCACTGTTATCGCGAAGAGAATATTTTTATATGGAAATTATTCCTCGAGCTTTTGTTTAATATTTATTTTTATTAGATTTATTAAACGTACTACTAAGGAACGTGGGCAAAGATATGAGTAGGTTGTCTGTAAAACCTCATAAATACGTTTTTATTTTGAGTTGGTATGTTTATTTGTAATAGATGAATTCTGCAACTACTGTACCAATTTTAATTATACTCTCACCAGTAAAATTTTCTTTATCTAGAAATAACGTAGATGTTTTTACGTTACTTAAGTATGAATAAGATGTCAGTCTGAAGTGATTGTTTTTGTAAGCAAGCCAATATAAAATGTTTTATCCGCCTGCACAGAAAAATTGCAATTTCTTGATCGTTAATTGGTCACCAACGCCTCTTGCTGTCAAGAGGTCGTTCAATCGATTTCGAGATACAAGAATTTTGGTTGATTTTTTTGGGAGTTTTGGAGATTTTTGGTGATCTCAATAATGCCAATAGCGCAGTTATTAGTTAAGCATAAGTTAGTTATGCATTATAACTTACTTTTAAGTGATTAGAGGTAAGTTATAATACAGCTTAAGGTGTGGTAGCTGGCTAGCCTTTAAAGGGTATTGCAGTTATATAAAATAAATGAACCATCGCTTTAGATGGGAGATCGTTATCAAACTTAATAGCTTTGACGGTAACTAACTATTCCCGCCAGTGACAATTCAGAAATTTTTAATGATCAAATTAATCTATGCGGATGTGTTGAAGACGACTTTTCCCCACTTAAAAGTCCATCATCCCGTCACGTCACTTAAATCGTGTTATATACTTAAACATGAACTTTGCGTGACTTTTTTATTAGAAACAACTGTGCCCAAACTCAAAACTTTGTTTCCAATTGGCCCAATTGCATCAAGTGGGTTAAACCTAGACCTGACTCTGCAGGAGGCAGGCACCCTTTATATCGCCGTGACACGATTTAAAGAGGTCACGGTCACGAGTGAAAGTGACTCGGTCTCACTCGCTCGCGCCTGCGCCGCTGTCTAGAGCGAACGGGACGGATGTCATACAATATTTAGCTATCCCGCATGAAACCTGCACCGTGCCCGTGGCCCGCGAAAATTAGATAGTCTGATGAAATTATATTTGAGTAGTTGATATAAACATCGAGAGGTTTATGTCGATTGCCAGGACGAAAGCTGCAAATTTTTGCCACTATCGTTTTAGTTTAGTTTTTTTTAATTCCATTATTTCTAGTTATCATAGCATCTTTTAGCATAATTACTCTGTCACGGGCTACTCTGGTTTATTTTCTATACCACTGCCCTGTTAGCCCTTCACGGCAATCTCTGGTGGAAAGCCATGATGCAATCTAAGATGGTAGCATGCTAACATGTTAGGGATATTGTTATCGTATACACACAAAAAAATTGTTTTCGTTTCATGAAACTTGTTTATAGTCGCATTTTTTATACGTCTTCGTAAATAACTCTATGCTTGTTAAATATTACCTACATTAATTGAAAGTAGGCATATCAAACTTGTATTCCGTGTAGATTTGGATTCCGAAATAAATAAAATGAAATATTTCAATTTTCCCCGCTGAAACTTCTTTTATAAAGTCGAGAGTAACTACCAGGTCAGCATAGGCGCATGAGAGCTTGAGACTTGAGAGAGGAAATTAGTGCAGGAAACAGTTTTGTTCCCGTTGAATAAACCTTTCATACAGAATGATTCACTATAGTTCTCTAAGCTCTTAGAACTTTTTTCTTCAAAGATGTGTTTGTAATTAAAGCACTTTTAACTTATTTCTTCATTTATTACATTCTAATCATTATAGTCAGCTAGGAATAGGCTACCGTGTTATACAAAATACGTCTATCATAAAGTATATACTTTAAGATTTCAAGACGATCAAACGACGTCATTAAAGCATTCATGGGTGGTACTGGAGTCGTGTTTTTTATTACCGGGCGCAGGGCTTACTCAGTCATATTATGAAGTGGGTGGTCCTAGGTTCGATTTCTGGCTCGAGTCTGATCTGGTGGGAGGCTACAGTGGCTGCTCTAGTATTAAATATCGTCGCTAATCACTTAACATCAGGTGTCCAGCCTGATCGTTTGCAAGCGATGTAAATATCATCATCATCGTGATCTCAATATGAGAAGGGTTTTGCCATAGTCCACCACGCTGGCCATGTGCGGTTTGGCAGACTTCACACGCCTTTAAGAACATTATGGAGAACTCGCAGGCATGCAGATTTCCTCGCAATGTTTTCCTTCACTGTTGAAGCAAGTGACATTTTAGTTGCTTAAAAACGCATATAACTCCGAAAAGTTATAGGTGCGTGCCCGGATTCGAACCTCCGACCTCTGATTAGGAGGCTGACGTCCTAACCACTAGGCTATCACAGCTACCTTACACTCAGATTAAATATATTTACAGTTAAATACCACTAGGGGACGCTGCGTCGAAAACTATTTAACTTTGTAAAATAATATCGTTAGTAATAAAATAAATATTTAAGTTTTCATTCGATAAATATGCTATTACCAACATTAATAGGGAAGTTGTACAAACATTTTCAAAGTTGTCTATAAAGACGAGTATCGTTTCGAATAACGAAACGATCGAGATGGCTGTGGCTATAATAGTTTAAGTTGTTAACTAGATAACTAACTGTTGCTCGTTTACCTTCCTAGTCGATGCTTTTCAACTTTTTATTCAAAGGTAACGTAGGTGAGAGTTATTTAAGTTCTGCTTATTTATGAGTGGTTGATCCGCGTTTTTTTCACCTGAGTTAGCACAGGCGTGAGTCTCTTACTTTCCTTTAAACTAACTTGCCGTACTTATTTTAGATATTTATTATTTTCTTTCAGTCCAATTAACTTAAATAAATAAAATGAAATATTTCAATTTTCCCCGCTGAAACTTCTTTTATAAAGTCGAGAGTAACTACCAGGTCAGCATAGGCGCATGAGAGGTTGAGACTTGAGAGAGGAAATTAGTGCAGGAAACAGTTTTGTTCCCGTTGAATAAACCGTTCATACAGAATGATTCACTATAGTTCTCTAAGCTCTTAGAATTTTTTTCTTCAAAGATGTGTTTGTAATTAAAGAACTTTTAACTTATTTCTTCATTAATTACATTCTAATCATTATAGTCCGCTAGGAAAAGGCTACCGTGGTATACGAAACAGGTATATCATAAAGCATATACTTTGAGATTTCAAGACGATCAAACGACGTCATTAAAGCACTCATGGGTGGATCTGGAGTCGTGTTTTTTATTACCCCCGTGGCGTAGTGCGTACTCTGTTATATTATTAAGTGGGTGGTCCTGGGTTCGATTTCTGGCTCGAGTCTCATCTGGTGGGAGACTACAGTTCTTTTAAACTAACTTGCCGTACTTATTTTAGATATTTATTATTTTCTTTCAGTCCAATTAACATACTGATTATAACAAAAAGTATAGTTACCCGGCTAAGTTTGTTGTGGGCTTCTTCTTAGACAAGGGCGAATTTGAAACTCGTAGCTTCTGTTTTAAATTAACTGCTCACTACTATGCAAGTTGTTGATGCATTAAAAGCGCCTTTATAGAATTATTTGAATTGACTTTATGATTGATTGATTGATTACTGTAAGAGCAAAGATTTTTTACAGAAAATTCTCATGGTATTAAAAAACTTTTGATTTGATTTTGTGAGTGCTTAATGTGTTATTATAGCTAATTAATAAGAGGTACGTTCCCAGAACAAGTCTTAGAAGAAGCCGACAGCAAACTTTATTTATATTTTTTTGTTAACACCATCTCACAGCCCATTAGCTACGAAGTTCAATTAATGCCCAATCTTTTTATCGTTAATGTAATCCTTTGTATTAAAAATAAGATTTTTCTGAGTTTACGTATTATAAAAATTTAATTTGATTTAAGACTTAATTTATCATAAAATAATAAACTAATTTTGTTTTACCTAGTGAACTGCACTGAAAATTTATTTCACTTCTAGTGACTACTAATGTAGTGTAATGTAACAAAATTTTATGTAATCTAGTCAGATTACATAAAAATACACATTACATATATTTTTCAAGTATATATTGGCTATGCATGGTCATTACCTTAAAATGTTTAAATTTATCTTGTAATGACTCTCTAGGACCCATTTCCTAACCTAACTCTTCTGCGGCACGAATATAGAATCAATATTAGCAGCATTACTCAACAACTACCCATTCTACTTGAAAATCCATTATGAATTAAATAAAAAAATTGATCCACCAAACCTAACCCAACCCGTAAATGGGGTAGGTAGGGATATTTTTCTATATTATTTCATATTTTTCTTTGTGCTTTGAAGAGACACATGAACCAGTTACACGAGTAACTGGATGCAGATCTTTAAGATCCCGCATTTGAGGAGCGTGACAGGCTCTAAGAGCGTAATAACAATGGCGATTGTTCAGAGCAAAGATGACGCATAGAGGCAGGAACCGAAAATAGAAGCGGCTTGGAAGGATCCATTATTAACTGGTGACTAAAAGCATTAAATGTTATGCCAACTAGTTAGTAATACTACGAAATTTGGATACGGGTAGTATCCAAATTTCTTCAATTACTTACTTTCGGTTACTATTTTATTTATTTATTTATTTTTATTATTTGTATACCAAATTTGTTTTATCAATAACTTACAAAAGAAGTATACAAAGGAAAGCTTATCCCTATAAGAGATCTCTTCCAGCTACCCTTAGATGTGAGTTGTGTTTAAACTACATACAAAAATATACTTATAAAATAACACATATTTGTATATATGATATAATATATATAAATAATCAATAAATAAACATACTTAAAATATAATATTAATCGCTATGTGTGTATTATGGGGTATATATTATAGCGATATTATTTATTGTATACAATTTTATAACAAATTGCCAAATGAAATTTCTGGGATGTCTCTCAATAAGTTCAAAGTTTATATAAAACGTAAGCTTGTAGAAAAGTCCTACTATAGCGTAAAGGATTACGTAAATGATAAACAAGCATGGGTGTGAAATATTGCTCTAATAAGATAGCTCTTAATATAATTTTAAGTGGCATGTGAGATGGTGATAACAAAAAGAAAATTTACCTGGCTAAGTTTGTTGTGGGCTTCTTCTTAGACCGGGGCGCGTTTGGAACCCTCATAGTTTTAGTTTTAAGTTTACGAATGTAGTTATCACCATCAAATCACTACTATGTAAATTATTGACGCGTCAAAAGCGCCTTTTAAAGGACTATTTGAATAAAGATTATTTTAATTTGAAATTTTAATTTGAATTTGATATCGCTTCGCTTTGAACTCGCTTGTAAAACGCCAATGTGATAGCGCCTGACCCTTGGAGAAATATGACCGAGGCCCTGCAAAGAGACTTTATCGGATGTTGACGTAGAATATAAGTTTCCTATTATCTAATAAATTAGACGTTGTTATGCCATAAGGATCCAATTTATCAAAGCATTAAAATTGAGTTGTAGCCAATGAAGTGATCGTATAATTCAGTGCATGCGCTGTTACATTATAAACATGGAGGCTTCGGCCGTGGCTAGTTACAACCCTGCCAACAAAGACGTATTGCCAAGCGATTTAGATCGTGTGATCTAGTGAGATCAATGGATAACTTGTAGTGTATAAAAAATTCAAGCTGAATATTACTAAACTTGCCTATAGCCATTCGGATCCTTTTTGCATAACACCCTCCAATTATGAATTCAAATGTGAGCTTACGCTTTTCAAACCTTGAAAATGTTAGCGAGGTAGAACGTTGCAACCAGAAATAGTTTCGCCGTGCATGGAAAAAATTGCTTTTATAAAAACGACCAATTTTTTAAGATTATATTTACTAACGCGAACGAAGCCAAGGGCTTGAGACATTATTATTTGTATATTATTATGACCAACCACTTGCCAGCTCACTACAAAGCACGGGTCTCTTCACAATATGAGCAGGGTTTGGCCATAGCCGCGGTCGAGTGCATCAGTGTTCCCGTGACCCAGCCACCAGGCGACCCGAAGGAGCATCGCTGGGTTTTAGTGGGTATTCTGGTCGCCAGCCTGGCCGCCGGGGAGTCCCACATGCCCCGTCGGAAGCGGCACAGTCTTGCCTGCGTCGCCTCCGGAGGGGATGCGTAAAAGCATTTCCCAGCGGAAAAAAAAAACGCTGGCCATGTGTGGATTGGCAGACTTCACCCGCCTTTGAGAACATTATGGAGAACTCTTATAAGTCTTATGTTTTCCTTCACCGTTGACGCAAGTAATATTTTAATTTCTTAAAAACGCACATAACTTCTAAAAGTTAGAGGTGCGTGCTCGAACCCCCGACCTCTAATTAGGAGGCTGACGTCCTAACCACTAAGCTACCATAGCTTCTCTGCTTCGCTTGAGACATATTCTATTTCTAACAATATCAGTTTGAATATTATACTAATATCAACATGAACTTGAAATTCATCAAAGCGTAATAATAACTGACGACATTCAATTTGGATGGTATCAGATATCAATGAAGTGAAACCTCAATGTCAGACTTGTGTGTATTTGATATTAGTGTTAATATTTAGAATTTAACTCGTCCCTCTGTGACATTAATACAATGGTAAGCTAAGAACAGTTACCCTCATGAGCGAATGGGGAAGATAAGTAAAGTAGTAATCATGGTCAACACATTGTCTGCTCACTACTGAGCACTGGTCTGACCAAGTGCGGATTGACGGACTTCACACATCTTTGAGAACGTTATAGAGAACTCTCAGGCGTGCAGGTCTCCTCACGATGATTTGCTGCGCCGTTGAAGCAAGTAATATTTTAATTACTTGAAGTATTTTGTTTACTTATAGTAGATAGTAATAATAATGATAAATCGTTATTTATCAAAAGCATAATTTACATTTCATTGGTTGTGAAACCCTATCTCCTGCGATTACACGGCCAAATTAATGAAGAAAAATACAATAAAAGAAAACAATTTCATATTACGTTTATGTTAGAGTGTATAGTTTAGTTTTTTCTGAGTACGTGTATGTATGTGCTTTATATTAATTTTTATTTTGTTATTTAAATTAGATGAACTGTAATTTAGACATTTTATTCCGTTATGTTTTTCATTCTGATTCTGAGACACATGGATTAACTTTAGACGCCTAAATTCTAAATTATATACCACTTGTTTTACCTTTCGAAGGTGGACAGTGGCGGCATTCGCGCCTCCACTCATAGTCCATTTACGTGAAATGTGAATGTGATATGAAATGTGAAATGTGAATTTATTTATGTGAAAAGTATTTCGTAAATATCTCATACTTAGTATATCACAGTCTACTACTAGCAAGTTATGTTATTTTTCAGTGCCCAGCGAAAAGCGTTTTCCTTTTAAGCTTAAGGACAGGGTGACACGAAAATATAACATCCGGTGACTTATTTTTCGACTTTAAAAGCTACCCAGTCGACGTGCCGATGTCAGCTTGCCATTAATGAAAATGAAATAAAGAATAACATCGAAATTCGTAATCGTTTTCGCTTGAAGCAAAATCATATACCTATATTATTCTATCGAAATATTATTAATGAAATTTAAAGGCGGAATCATCATCGTCATCATGATCAACCCATTACCGGCTCACTACAGAGCACAGGTCTCCTCTCGATATGAGAAGGGTTTGGCCATAGTCCACCACGCTGGCCGTGTGCGGATTGGCACTGACACTTCACACGTCTTTGAGAACATTATGGAGAACTCTCAGGCGTGCAGGTTTCCTCACGATGTTTTTCTTCACCGTTGAAGCAAGTAATATTTTAATTTTTTTAAAACGCACATAACTCCGAAAAGTTAGAGGTGCGTGCCCGGATTCGAGCCGCCGACCTCCGATTAGGAGGCTGACGCCCTAACCACTAGGCTATCACCACTTCAAGCGTAAGTACCTTAATTTGCTTTAATCAGGGAACACTAGGCAAATCCGCAAGGTGTTACTTACACAACGGTTTAGCACGTCGCGCCTCTCTCTCTCACACCGGATAATCGTTCGTAAACGTTGGTTTACAGCAAATAATTATTGCTTCCATTTCAGTCTAGTTAATCGCGGATTTCCAGATAGTAAGAATTTCTTCCTGTGCAAATTATCAAGTTCATTTTAGACTTAACCTATTAGCCGGGATTAATTAGTACCATTAGCGGTGATAGCCTAGTAGTTAGGGCGTCAGTCTCCTAATCAGAGGTCGGCGGTTCGAATTCGGGCCTCTAACTTTTCGGAGTTATGTGCATTTTTAAAAATTAAAATATCATTGCTTCACCGGTGAAGGAAAACATCGTGAGGAAACCTGCACGCCTGAGAGTTCTCCGTAAGGTTCACAAAGGCGTGTGAGCTCTGCCAATCCGCACATGGCCAGCGTGGTGGACTATGGCAGAACCCTTCTCATATGAAGAGACCCGTGCTCTGTAGTGAGCCGGTAATTGGTTGATGATGAATTAGTACCAAAAACATCCCTTTCGTTAAAATAAGTATATTTCATAAGAAAAACGGAAAAAATCGATATGTTGCAAAAATCATAAGGCTATTTACAAATACCGAAATCCGTAATATTCTGACCTAGGTAACAATAGATTTTTAACATTAAATGCTCCAAATAATATATATTAATAGACCGAATAGCTGCCCGCTACCTCGGACAACGAATTAGTCTTGCTATTCAAAGGGGGAACGCTGCCAGTATCTTTGGAACCTTACCTAAAGGGACTCTATTAATCATATATTTTAGTTTTGATATTATATTTTGTAAGTTTTTTAGTTTTAGGTTCAATCTAAGGTTTACTTTAAGTTTTTTTTTCTTCAATTCAATATTATAATTATAATATGAGCAAGAAACAATAAATAAATTTATAATTTAAAAAAATATATTATATGAATATTTATGTTGTAATGTACCTATCATAAGATTTTCGTGAAAAATTTATAAGAAAGACGATAATCTTTCTCAGTATATAATTATATGATCCCTTGCCATCGTCGTTGGTTATTCCCAAAGACTCGATTTCTCCATTTACACAACGACTTATACATTATAAATATAATTCATCACTAAACAAACAAGTAACCGCACAATGAGTTATTGTAAGAAACTTATAAAGCCGTATTAAATTTGACATTTGAAAACTGTGTATAGATTAATTCACTATGTTAACCGAATTAACGTAAAAAATAACATTGATTATATGTACACTAATATTATAGAGGAAAGATTTGTATTTTTGTATGTAACGAATAAACTCAAAAAGTACTGGACCGATTTTAATAATTTTTTTTTCATTAGAAAGCTACATTATCACTGAGTAACATAGGCCATATTTAGTACTAGATTACTATAGAAATCTTTAGAAATTCCTATTAAAACCAACCGAAGGTGTAAAAAAATTAGCCATAAAATGTCTTTCATAGCATACGCTGCGAAGAGTATTAATGATAGGGCAAAAAAATGTTCGACAATATTATATAATAGAATATATCAATATCTACAAAAAACTTCGCGAGACCATGTATCTAACTATTGTAGTTACGTCACTATAACTACTTTTTTACATTTAACAAATTGATAGAAATGCCGATCAAAATCAGACCGTGTTATCCATACCATTTATAATTTTTTATCCAAATAAATAATTTAATATTCACGACTGTCTCAATACCTAATGATTACTTTTTGAATTATTGAAATCGGACATTCCATTCAAAAGATATCATGAAATTAAAATATAAATACATGCCGGCGGCGGCCACCACGCAGCGCATCGAGTAACTAACTCTTCAGTTACAAGTTGTGTACAGGGAGGCTTTAAAATAAGCATACATTTTTTTTCTAATTTAGTGATTCGTGGTCGTTTTAATTTGCATGCTTATAACTTAAATATCTGTACCTTTTTATGTCTTCCCGTGCGAAGCCGGGACGGGCCGCTAGTAGTATCATAAATTGCAAAATATTAATGTTTATATTCATTTCAATTTTATTTTTGGCTTTTCACTTAACTTGGTATGATGGCTCTATATATTTTAATAAAGTTATAATAATTATTGCATCAGCTATCATTCAATTTTTAATAATGTTTACAATCTTTATTACTATGATTGTAAAATAAAATACTTTTTTCATAAGTGTATTTGAGCTAAATAAGCTCAAAAATATGACCAAAAAATATTTTTGTATTATAAATCAAAATCAAAATCAAATCAAAATAGCTTTATTCGTGTAAAACTATTGCAGGCATCTATGAAGCGTCATATATTATATATTTTCCATTATTTTTTTCTATTCGTGAAGTGATTATGATAACTACACGCGCCAACTTAAAACTAAAGCTAAGAGGGTTCTAATCGCGTCCAGGTCTAAAAAGAAGCCCAACACTAACTTAGCCGGGTATTTTATTTTTATATCACCATTTAACGGAGCGTGATGTAGGAGTGTAGTACTCTCACTTTGCCGACAGGTTGCATACGTAGATACTTGTGCAATACTCTGAACAATGATTCAACAATGGTTGTAACGATGTTGGAACGGGATGCCGACGTGAGACAGCATATTCACGCTCGCAGACAACGTCTTCCGTTCTATCTCGATGTCAGCGTCATCTTGGAGGAAGGCGGCTTACATGTTATGACCAAGACCTTTACACATTGACACCCATTCTATTATCGTACCATATTGTACTCGTACGTTTATAATTTTTAACAAAAGACCATACAGTCGATATATTTTTAAAACTGAATAAAGAATGTAGTTTCTTAAACAATACATAAATATTTATTCATCATCATGATCAACCCATTGCGGGCTCACCACAGAGCACGGGTCTTCTCTCAATATAAGAAAGGTTTGGCCATACTCCACGTATGCTCCATCCATATCCACGTTCCTTTTTTTTGTTCTCACGCTGACCAAATGCGGATTGGCAGACTTTTGGATTGACACGCCTTTGAGAAAATTATGGTGAACTCTTAGGCATGCAGGTTCCTGTACTATGTATTCCTTCACCGGTGATATTTTTAATTTCTTAAAAACGCACGAAAAGTTAGACGTGCCCTGGATCGAACCCCGACCTCTGTGGAAGTGGAAGTTCTAACCACCACAGATATTCTTCATTCCTATTTAATAAATATTCGGAGAATGTTGGCAATGCTGAGTGTGCCTGTAATGGATAAGTTGTAACAGCACCAGCACTAGCTTATTTAGATTGATTTAAAATGTAACTTACAACTTATCGCTGGCATGCCCTATAAATAAATAAATCATCATCATCATCATCATCAGCCAACATTAATCCACTGCTGGATTAATGTTGGCTGAGGCCTCTTTTAAGTAGCGCCAACTCATCCTGTCTCCGGCTTTTCGCATCCAGTCGATGCCTGCCACTTTTCGGAGGTCATCACTCCACCTAGCCGGAGGACGGCCCACACACCGTTTGCCGAAATAAATAAATAAATTCATTTCTTAAACGGTACTCAAGTGAAATTTCAAATAACTCCGCCTCAGATAAAAAGAGATGTATCAAAAACAACGTACCTACACTGCAATAACAAGTTTGTTGTTTTTTTTTAAATGTAAACTCTCTACTGGGAACATCAAAGCCATGCGCTTAATAGTTTTCAGTTGACCTAGAACGCAGTTAGTTATACAGAGGAAGAGGCGCGAGCAACGTCCGCTCACTCGTGCCGGTTTTCACGGCCAATGCCGAAGTGCAGTGTACCTACATAGCAGACGATTTTCAATCAAGCTCTCACTCTGACGGGGCACTCGCCGCTGCTACCAATCAACTGATCAATGTACAACGTACATACAGACTTGGTTACTTTGGTGGCTCTGTGAGCCCATTTGTCGCGTTTCTAAAAACTAAACGAAGGCCCGGAGCGAAGGTTTTCGGGCGTTAACTTGTCACTCTATGGTATTAATGTTTTATTTTTTGACTTTGTTTCATACAAATATTTGATCCAAATTATGTTTTTTTTTAAACACTACAAGTTAGCCCTTGACGGTAATTTTACGTGATGGTATGTGTAAGATGGTAGCGGGCTAACCTGTTCGTAGTATTGTACACCAACACACGTAATTGGTTTCTACTCGACATCGTGTCGGAACTCTAAATCGCTTGGCGACACGTCTGTGTCGCAGACTCAAAACAGTTATCGAACCCAGGACCCCCAACTTCATAATGTATCTCATTATGAAGTTGGGGGTCCTTGCGCAAGCACTGCGCCACAGAGGTCGTCAAAATGTATTTAAAAAAAACGATGGCCATCAAAAAATTTGATAGAATGAATAAAGTATTCATACATAAAAATCTACCCAGAGAAAATTTTATTCCGGTTTGTTATTTCTCGGTTGAGATTTTTCACGCGGTAAAACCGAATTGTAACAACAACTTAATAACGGTTGAAATGAGAACTGCGAGACAAATTTAGCCTACATTTTAAAGTGCATGTAAACGCGTTATAGAGATGGAAGTTTCCCCGGGTCCTGTGTAATTGTATTTCCTGATATGTATGAATATTCATTTCCATCCGCAACCGTTTCAAAGCTATCGCAGACTAAAGACTTTTTACTGGACAAGTGGGTGGTTCGGTGTCATCTCCTCTTCATATTCTCCTTGCCCTTATCCCAAACTGTGTGAGATCTGTCACATGTTCTTTTTGAACTAGAAGAGATACTGTTATTTTTACGACGGACTTACCGGCAATTCATCATCATCATCATCATCAGCCCAGCATTTTATGGCCAACTGCTGGGGCAGGCCTCTCTTCTGTGAGAGAGTGATTACAGCATCAACCCACTACTCCAATGCAGGTTGGCGCGCGTCAAGAACTGCTATGAGATACCTGTGACGACAGCCAGGATCGACTGATTTTTTTGTGCATTTGTACATATTTACATCGCGGGTAAACGAGTAGACGTATCACCTGACGTTAAGTGATTACTGTCATCGTCCGCACAAGAAAAGCCACCGGTGCGTTGCGGGTGAAACGATTATTCTGATGCTCGGCATCGTAATGGAACCCTAAATCGTTTGGTGATATGTTTTTGCCAGTATGTTGGTACCAGACCAGATTCGAGCCGGGTATCGAACCCAAAACCTCCCGCTTTATAATAAGGCAGCGCAAGCGCCGTTTCACGAAGGTTCTCAATCTTTGTTGTGGTCTCAAGCGTTGGTATTTAAAGATATTTCAGTATAAGATCCAAGTGAGTGTTATAAGATAATTATAAACGTTTTAACCTTTAGATTATCTTTGAACTTAAGTTATTTATTTACTAATTTCATGCACGTAATCACGAGACTAGTCAGGAGCAATTAATATGATTGACTCCTTATAATTACAATTTAAATTATTTCGATCGTGGGATTCTAATTCATGTTAATATTAGTAAATAATTGTAGTTAATTACGTCGCGCTGTGACGGCCTAGTGGTTAGGACGTTCGCCTCCAAATCTGCGGTCGGGGGTTCGATCCCGGGCATGCACCTCTAACTTTTCAGAGGTATGTGCGTTTTAAACAATTAAAATATCATTTGCTTCAACGGTGAAGGAAAACATATTGAGGAAACCTGCACGCCTGAGAGTTCTCCATAATGTTCTCAAAGGCGTGTGAAGTCTGCCAATCCGCACATGATCAGCGTGGTGGACAATGGCCAAACTTTTCTCATACTGAGAGGAGACCCGTGCTCAATAGTGAGCCAGCAATGGGTTGAATATAGTGCCTAAATGTAAGATTTCTATTAGAAAATCGTCAAAAGATTAACTTATAAATATAATTTCCGTGTCACATGTTCGTTCTCGTACTCCTCCGAAACGCCTCGACAGATTTTTATGCATATTCAGTAATTCTGAGAATCGGCTATTATCTAGTTTTCAAACCCCTAAGTGATAAGGGGGGTATTTTTTGGATATTTTTTTTATATTTCATTTTTGTATTATGTGGCATTGAAAAATACATACAACCCTCAATTTTCACCCATCTATTGCCAACCCGTATTTTTTAATAGTCATTTTAGTAATTTAATTATTTCATCCCGCTCGATAACTGAACGATTATCGTCTTTATTGTGAATGTTTTTCACTCTAATTCGACAAAAAAATCCCTAAGCTTATTGTGAAGCTAAAATTTTTGAACATAAACAATATTTATGTTATTTTTATATTCCCTCATCGTTCACAGCGCTTCATGCCTCTTTCACCTGTATACCACATCCTTACACACAATAAGTTAATTTTTTTTTCTGCAATTAGATATTCCCTAGTTAAAAATTCATATAGCAAAACAACGTTTGCCGGGTCAGCTAGTATAATATATAATTGAACAGCCATTTGGTATGTAATTCATTAAATATTGCTAGCGATATTATTATGATATATCGTGTAGGTTGAATGAGTGCAATTATTTAATTGAACATATATAATGTACCAACTACATATTAATTTTCGCATTAGTTGTCATACCGCATAATTCACATCGTTTAATAATTGACAACTTTAGTGGCGCAGTGAGCGCTGTCGCATTGCAAAGTTGGAGTTCCTGGGTTCGATTCCCGGCTCAAGTCTGATCTGGGAGGTTTCGGCCGTAGCTAGTTGCCACCCTACCGACAAAGACGTGTCGCCAAGCGATTAAGCGTTCTGGCACCATGCCCAATTAGGAGTGTGGGCTTACCATACCCCTTAGCTTACACAGGTTAGCCCGATGGCTAACTTGTAGTGTGTAAAAAAGCGCTCATAATTACTTTAGACTTAAAACAATAGAGTGCAAGCGATTTCGTAACATTACAATAGTAGTAATTAACCCAGTTTTTTTTTTCAATCAAATTTAGCTCATTAGCTTGGGAGTGTTTTTTTCCTAACGCTCCAATAAACAAGTAATGAAATATTCTATAAATAATTAACAGTTTATTTAGCTAAAAGACACTTAATAGGGTTGAAACTTTTTCTAAGAAAGGAAGTAACCTCTGTTTGTCCTTAACAATAATTAAAATACATAAACATAACAACATTTTTGGGTATATACGGAAAATAATAATAATATGTAACGCGCGCCGTCCCGAAGACCGTCCGAGGGCGCCTCGGTTGCGGTCGGCTCGGGGGACGAGCGGGCGGGGGGAGGTGTGACGCTATCGCGGCGCGGTGGAGTTGGTAAAAAAGCGCGGCAAGAGAGTTAGCAAAAAGCGCGGGAATACAGTTTTGTTTTTTTTGAATTAATACAGTATTAGTTTAATTACAGTGTTTGTTTAAATAAAAGTATTTGTTTAATATCAGTATCTGTTTTAATATTCAGAAGTGGGATATAGTATGCAAATAGGACCCAAAAATGAAGCGATCAATATCTAACAAAGAAAGTGCGTTTACGCGGGCTACTAAGAAATCCCGATTATCATCAACCTCTGTGAATAGTGCTGGTACATTTCATGTGGAACGAGTGAACGATAATGCACCATCAAGTCAATGTGATTCTGATGAGGACATAAATCCTAATGTGTTACTCGAACGGCTTTTGTCGCAGAAGGTCGAGAAAATGATTGAGAAGTTTTGCTTAGAATCGCGGCCATTGCGAAATGTATCAGGTGAGAAAATCATACCAACGTTTGATCCTGACAACCATGAATGTAACGTGAAAAACTGGCTGGCAAAAATTGATCAATTGGGATTAGTACATAAATGGAACGATTACGCAAAAATAGTGATAATGCAAACTCGTTTGGCGGGTCAAGCACAGTTATGGTTTAATCGTTTAGATGAGTATGATTTTAAGTGGGAAGAGTGGAAGTCGTTGTTGGTTAAGGCGTTTCCTAGAAGTTTTGAATACGCCGATATGCTTGAAGAGTTAGTTGCTAGAAAGAAGGTAAGCAAAGAAACAATTACGCATTATTATCACGAGAAACTTGCTATGTGTCGTCGATGTCGGTTAGATGATGCAGCATCCCTTTCATGTTTGATTAAGGGTTTACCGCTAGACCTACAGAATAATGCCAAAGCATTTAAATGTGAAACGCCTGAAGAGTTTTACTCAGGATATTTATCAGCTTTTGAGAATTATCGACATAAACCAGAGGTAAAAATACCAGAAACTACCAATTTTATTAATTCTCGTGTAATGAGATCAGACATAGGAAACAGGCGACCTATTGATTTACCCATAGCATCAACATCACGCTCATTTTCTACATCACGGCAGATGAACTGTTTCCGGTGTAATTCAACTACTCACATTGTAAAGGATTGTCCCATACCAGATAGACGAATCTGTAAATTTTGTTTTGAGACCGGACACAATTTAAATCGGTGCCCAAAGATTGAAAATTTGATGAAGAAAGGAAAAAGTGATGCTGCCACAATAAACATCGTTCAAAACTTAAACGATATTTACAAGAAAGATATAACGGTCGGTGATAGAAATTTTTGTGGGTATTTAGACACGGGAGCTCAATCAAACGTAGTCTCACTTAAAATGGTAAACTCCTTGGACTATACAGTTAGAGAGACAGATGCAGTGTTAAAAGGATTTACCGGGGATGCTGTACCGGCAATGGGACAAATCAATTTAACCATATCGATTGACGGATTAGATTTTGATACTACGGCCGTAGTGACACATTTGAAACTCCCTGCCGATGTGGATATACTTATAGGACAACCTGTAATTAATTCTAAGGGAATTTCGTTAGTTACCACTGAGAAGTCGGCAACATTAAAAGAGGATACCTTGTATGACTCTGATTTGACTGACAATAAATTTCGAGTAATTTCCTGTTCGGAAGTCCGAATACTGCCTCAAGAGTCCAGGCTTGTAGAAGTGAATATTGTAGGAAACACTAACAACAATGATGTGTGTACAACACCAAGATTTCATGATCTTGACAACAAGTATTTTGCCGTACCAGCAACGTTATTAACTGGTACGACTGGCTGCATCAGAGTTTACAACATGGGACAAGAGGATGTACTATGGCAAAGTGGCGAACTGATTACACGCGCTGTAGCATGTGAACCGTTGAACGATAAGGTAGCAGGGGTCGAGGGTGACCGATTGATTTCTCTCCAGGCCGACAAAACTAAGGTGTGTATTTTTTTATTTTATTTAATCTGTCTGATGGCCTTGAGCTTCTGTTTTCTGTATCTGAATTATATATCTGTTCTGTATTCCGTCTAATCTGAAATTCTGTACTGGATGCTGATCCGATTCCGATTCTGATTCTGAATCTGAAATTCTGTACTGGATGCAGATCCGATTCCGATTCTGATTCTGATACTGACTTAATTTACTTCGTTTGATTTTGCCTCGCAAACGTTCAGAAACTACATTGCTCCCTAGTTCAACTTATACTGTTATGCTGCATAGTAACATTCTGTTTATGAATTATTATATGTATTGTTTGAAACTTTTGAATTCTGATTCTGATACCGTCACCTAAATTTTGTTTCTTTTGTGAGGTTTTGCCTTATTTTATATCTTGTCCGCATTGATTTTACCAGAACGGACTGCAGAATAATGTAAAACCCAACTGTCTACTTCAAAGAGAAATACGCGTAGACAGTATAGATGAATTTGCACCGCTAACGCATACGTTTGCATACCTTCGAGATCGCAAGGTTGCGAACACTCTGCTCTCCGAAATCGAAATTGGAGATTTACCAGAACAGGATCAGTGCAGACTGTATGAATTGCTTCTTGAATATGAAGATTGTTTCGCGGCCGACACGAAAGATCTCGGGAGAACCAATTTATCCGAAATGAAAATCGAGTTGACTTCTTCGACGCCCGTCTTCCACAAACCATATAGGCTCGCGAAAACCGAATTGGATATAGTGCGGGCTAAGGTTACAGACTTGTTAGAAGCGGGAATAGTTAAGGAATCTCAGTCGAACTATGCATCACCAGTTATCTTAGTTAAGAAGAAGAATGGGGATAGTAGATTATGTGTGGATTACAGAGCATTAAACGCCATAACAGTCAAGGACAGATTTCCGTTACCACATATAGATGACCAATTGAACAAATTATCGGGCAAAAGCTTTTACACCAGCTTAGACTTAGCACAGGGCTATCATCAGATCCCTCTGGCAAAGGAGTCAACTAAATTTACCTCGTTTATAACACCTGATGGACAATGGGAATATACGAGAGTTCCATTTGGATTGGCTAATGCGCCTGCAGTATTTCAGCGCACAATATATAAGCTTCTTGGAACCTTGCGGTTCGAAGAAGTCTTAACATTTATGGATGATTTACTACTACCCTCTTCTGACATACCAGATGGACTTAAAATTCTAAAAAAGGTACTACAGCTTATGCGAGAGGCTAACTTAAAACTAAACTTACAAAAGTGTACATTTTTGAAGTCTGAAGTAAATTATCTAGGACATGTCGTATCACCTAATGGAATTCGCCCAGGGAATAGAAAATTAGATGCAGTCAATAATTTCCCCACTCCTGTAAACGTGCACCAAATACGTCAGTTTATAGGTCTGTGTTCGTATTTCCGCAAGTTCATTCAGAATTTTGCCATAATAGCAAGACCACTCACAGAACTGACCAAAAAGAATGCAAAATGGGATTGGCAGAAACAGCAAGTCGATTCCTTTAAGGAACTGAAGACTTTGCTTGCAAGTAAACCGGTTTTGGCATTGTATAATCGTGAGTACGAGTCAGAAATACATACGGATGCATGCAAGATTGGTATTGCAGGTATTCTCTTGCAAAGACAACCCAGTGGTGAGTTAAAACCAGTGATATATTTTAGTAGAGTGACAACAAAAGAGGAAATGATTTATCATAGCTATGAGTTAGAAACTCTGGCAGTGGTAGAGTCTTTAAAACGTTTTAGAATCTACATAATTGGAGTTCATTTCAAAGTTGTAACTGATTGCTCAGCCGTAAGGAGTACGTTTACCAAACGAGATATAGTACCAAGGATTGCTCGTTGGTGGCTTCAAATCCAAGATTATGATATGGAGGTGGTTTATAGGCCGGGAACCAGTATGAAACACGTCGATGCACTAAGTCGGAATCCGGTTTCCGAGATCTCAGTTGTGACGAATGCTGAAGACTGGTTTCTGTCAGCCCAACTCCAAGATGAAAAACTTCAGACCATTTACAATCAGCTTCAAACTGTAAGACCTAATGATGATATAAAGAAAAATTATTGTATCAGAGATGGACGCATTTATAGGAGGACTTTAAATGGTGAACGGCTTGCCGTGCCTAAGGATGCTCGATGGCGTATCGTGAAGATGTTTCATGATGACGTAGGTCATATAGGACTAAAGAGATGCGATGAGGCTATTAAAACTGACTACTGGTTTCCCCGCATGACACGATTTATCAAGAAATATGTCAGTGCTTGTCTAGAGTGTTTGTTTAAAAAGGGGAGTTACGGTAAAACGTCTGGCAAAATATACCCTATCAGTAAACCAGATCAACCGATGCACACTGTGCATATAGATCATATGGGACCTTTTCCGAAATCAGCTAAAGGAAACCAGTATGTATTAGCAATGATTGACTCTTTTACAAAATTTGTCGCGGTGAAGGTAACCAAAACTCTGAGATCAACTGAAACAGTTGCGGCATTAAGGGAAATTTTTGCCATTCTAGGTTACCCAAACCGAATAATATCTGACCGAGGGCTTTCTTTTACCAGTCGATATTTTAAAGCGTACTGTACAACGCATAAGATTCATCATACCTTGAATGCTATTGCTGTTCCACGTTCTAATGGTCAAGTTGAACGATTGAACCGGACGCTATTGGATGCAATAAGAACTAGCACTCAGGAATCTACATTATGGGACACTGCAGTACCTGAAATAGTCATGGGAATCAATCAAACAGTACAGGATACTACGAAATTTACGCCATATGAACTCATGTTCGCCCAAAAGAAGAGCTTAGTTCCAGAAATGAGCAGTAATAACCCAGAACAAGACACCGCCACAAAAAGGAAGAGTGCCAGTGATAATATAAAAAAGAAACAGATGTATATGCAGACTAAATGCAACGAAGGTAGAAAAGAAGCGAGAAAATATGAAAAGGGAGACTTAGTATTGTGGAATAAGGCTTCCACTAATACGGATACCGGAGTCAATCGTAAGATAGATCATCTTTATGCTGGACCATACAAAGTAACGCAAGTATTACGGAATGATCGCTATCAAATACGAAGTGTAAAAGGAATGAAAGGCTACAAAAGGTTTGTAGCAGTAGTTGCTGCTGATGCGTTACGGCCATACAAAAGTACCGTTAGCTATGGCACTGATTCCGATAGTGATGCAGACGTTGTTGATACACAAGATCTTATAGATCTTCTGGAAAGTTGAGTAACTGACTTTCAGCCTTTCAGTCCGATCTGGTCAAATCTGTTTATTTTCAAACCAAGTAATCTATTCCCTACTAATACACGTTGTGAATACCTGGTGGTATTCACTTTGCAGGATGGCCGATGTAACGCGCGCCGTCCCGAAGACCGTCCGAGGGCGCCTCGGTTGCGGTCGGCTCGGGGGACGAGCGGGCGGGGGGAGGTGTGACGCTATCGCGGCGCGGTGGAGTTGGTAAAAAAGCGCGGCAAGAGAGTTAGCAAAAAGCGCGGGAATACAGTTTTGTTTTTTTTGAATTAATACAGTATTAGTTTAATTACAGTGTTTGTTTAAATAAAAGTATTTGTTTAATATCAGTATCTGTTTTAATAAATAAAAAACCTGTTAAATTTGTACTAAAAAAAAAGTTGTTCTCGCACACGAAAGATTCATTCATTAACATCGGCATTATTAAGTGGAGCTTATGGCAGTGGGTGCCAGGTCGGGTAACCTCCACGTGTGCCCGAGTGCTTTGGGTACCTCTTGATTTGTCCGGAGGGAAGAGCAGCGGACCTGTGCACCCTGGTAACATCGGTTAACAATTTCTCTTGTGGGATATTGTTAGACCATGGCTAATGACCCAACGCGGAGGATGTCTCCGCGCGTCCCTCTGCTCAGCTGAGGGACGCGCGGAGGATGTCTCCGCGCGTCCCTCTGCTCAGCTGAGGGCGCAGTGAATGATCCAGGGGGTACATCACTCCGTGTGGTGGAAGGTCTGTCCAGGTACGGAACTGACAGGCGGGGGTGCAAAAATAACCTTAAATTTTGTTTTATAGACATACAAAATTTTTTCAGACCTACAAAATAATATTAGGGTGTCGAACGGCAGCCAGGGATGACGATCATCATCATCACCACCATTGGAGTACACTTCTCTTATCTGGTAGGTGAAGGTGTCAGGACATAGACGGGTAGAAATACACTGCGTACTGATGGGCTTTTGAATAATCATTATCATTTAGGCCTTTACGTCTATTCTAGACGGTTTAAACATTGTCTCGGAGGCATTTTCTCCGGTGACTGTAAAGACCAATCCGTGAACGACAGTCACGTCCGCACTTACTGCAGCAAAACCCAACGACCGTAGATGCAGTCCCGTCGCCTTCTCGCTCTCTCTTGATCATCATGATCAACCCATTACCGGCCCACTACAGAGCACGGGTCTCCTCTCAATATGAGAAGGGTTTGGCCATAGTCCACCACGCTGGCCATGTGCGGATTGGAAGACTTCACACGACTTTTAGAACATTATGGAGAACTCTCAGGCGTGCAGGTTTCCTCACGATGTTTTCCTTCACCGTTGAAGCAAGTGATATTTTAATTACTTAAAAACGCACATAACTCCGAAGAGTTAGAGGTGAGTGCCTTGAATCGAACCGCCAACCTCTGTTTAGGAGGCTGACGCCCTACCCACTAGGCTATCACAGCTTCACAGCTCTCTTGATAAATTAATAAAATAACACAAGTTTTAAGACAAGTGTCGGTACAGAGTTTAAGTCCTCTTCCCTCTAAAATCTTTAGTCTACAGCGATCTTTGCACACGTGTAGCTGAATAATAATCAGGATTTAGACGTTCACGAATGAACTTGAAACTCAATATGCGCTCACTCTCATCGGCAAACAATCGTCCAGGTTTGTTTGTATTATACATTACACAATTTAATTGACATTGAGTCTGCGCTACCTACACCCTTGAAAGGTTTTGTTTTACATCATTATAATGTTGCGGTTTACTGCATTATCTAATGAGCAATAGTTTTTTAAGGCTCTACATCGAGGAAGTATATTCAACAATCTACACAAGTGGGTAGTAATAGTTGAAGAGTTGTTTGTTGGAGCTTTTCGTGCAGACTATAGGATTATATGTTCAAGTTGGTCGTTGAGTTATAGATTTATTCTAAATCCATTTATTTAGCATTTTGATATAATAATTGGTTCATTTCAAGGAGGGCATATAATAGGCTAAAAATGCTTATCAACTTTTGTCCGTACCCTCTATTTATTCTGAAAGAATTAATTTTAATGAAGTAAGAGAATTAGAATGTGTGTTTTTGATTGATTGATTGATTAATGGATTGATTGAATGGTGAAATGATTGACTGATTGGGTTTTTATTTATTGATTGATTGATTATTGGATTGATTGATTGATTGGTAGATTGATTATTAATTGTTGATTAAATTATCGATTAATCAATCAATTGGTTAATTGGGAGATCGATTGATTGATTGATTGATAAATGGTTATATCTTTAATCAAAAATAATTTAACTAAAGTAGGATTAATTTATAAGCAAGCTTTTCTAACGTCAAATCTGTATGTTTGTAAAGGTTCTACTGTTGTCGGCCCGGAAGGTTAGGTTTTTAGTAAATTTAACGATTTTGACCGGTTTGGTTGAAATGCGGGGTATTATTAAAAATCTGTTCCAATTTACAGGTTTTACTATATTTTTTAACCCAGTTATGTGAGTGCGATGACTGCTACTATTATTTTCTTTGTCATTAACTTACTATTATCTTAATATAATAGATACTTAACTTATAATAAAATAGATACAAAATATAGAATATATTATTCTTAAAAATCATCTTGAGAAAGCGCTGATATTCAAAATAGGGTAAACCGTAGGTACGGTACCTGGGCTCTTAAAATTCAATTTAATCAACTTTTAATGAATTGTTGTTATGACATATAGCAGTGAGTTGAAATTTTCGCGGAATGTTTACTTAACAATATAAATTCTTAAATATATTTCATTTAATCATATTTTAATTAATTCTTGTTATGACATATAGCAGTGAGATTAAATTTTCATGGAATGTGTATTTATCAATATGAATATTCGTTCCACGAAAATTTCAACTCACTGCTTATTACAGTTCGTGAGATAACGCCTGCTGACAGACAAACGAAAGGGTAGCGTAATACCCGCCCACCTTAAAAAGCTGTCAATCAAGGACGGATTTCCATATTATCAGATTCCAGCGATTCTGTTTGCGTAAACAACTTTTTTTTTAATGTTGCTTATCTGTCTGTTTTTCTTGGCCTAGTCTCCACTGTGTATTCCCATGCTATGACGTCGCAGAATTAATACTATTACTTGGTCCACCCATTTTAAATTACATGATATTTTTATTACATGGTGGTACTTTTGAACGATATGGTCAAAAAATACGTTTGAAGTTATTATACGTATCAACAGCTGTCGTCGTAAGTGGGAGGTACTTGGTCAGTTCCCGGTCTTGTCTGGTGGGAGGTGGGCCCGCGATCGCGGTTTATTTATACGAAAAATTCCCGCGTGCTTCCGTGAGAGAAATAGTAAATTAAATTCATATTGCCGTCAAGATGGGTTAGACTCTTTGAAAACGTGCAATCATAATTTTTTAAATCAACGTAGGTAACATCTTGGTGGGTCCTGGTGCTGCAGATGGTTATGGGTGGCGGTTATCACTTAATATCAGGTGACTTCTTGGCTCGTTTTCCCGCTATTTATATATAAAAAAAAAATCCGTGTCGCAATGTCTGCGCTGCCGTATTATAAAGTGGGATGTCCTGTGTTCGATTCCCGGCTCGAGTCTGGTCTGGTGGGAAGTTAGGCCCGTGATTAGTTATCACCTTACGGGTGAAAACTTACCACCAATTGGAACGCGATTGGAAACCGACTAGATTATGCTGGTAACGCATCGACGGTAGATGTACATGGGCGATACCCCTTAGCACCAGTCATTCCGTTTAATTTATGTAACATTTCCAGGAAGCCTGAAAGAGGGGTGGGATGAATATATCATGTGTCTCGATCATGCAAGCTATCTATGCCACATCAAGCCACAAACAAAATAACGGACCCGTTTTCGCTAATATGTTTGAACATATGTTTTATAGTTGGGAACATGTTCTTTCTAATAACAGGGTCCAGTGAGCCCGGTAACCATGGGCATTTGATGTGCGATTGTACTATGATGCTTTGTTAATCTTCTACACCTTTCTGTATGGCACATTTTCTGGAGTAATAGGCTAGCATGGTATGGTCATGTAATGCGGAGGGAAGAAAGTAATGTCACCAAAATAATATATAAATGTGGAAGGGCAAAGGAGTAGAAGAAGACCAAAGAAGAGATGGTTGGATTGTGTAAAAGAGGATATGCGTGTTAAAGGTGTGGGTAGTGCGGTGACGGCTGATAGAAGTAACTCGAAGAAGAAAACTTATTTTTGAAAAATTCTTTGAAGTATGTTTTTGAGTGTTCCGTTTTTGAAATGAGTGGAAGAAAAAACTGAAAAAGAAGATTTTAAGAATTTTGAATTAAGAAATCGTGTAAATAAACAAATATCACAATGAATTAACACCTTTTTACTTTACAACCACACAGAAGCAAAGTCTTCAGTTTAACGGCCTTATTGCTACATAGAAATCTCTTAAAAGTTGGAGGGCCTGGGTAAAATTCCCGGCTCGAGTTTGCCGGGGCTAGATACCGTCCTACCGACGAAGACGTGTCGCTAAGCTATTTAGCGTTCCGTAACGATGTCGCGTAATAATGGGTAAGGGAGTATGGGTGTACCATGACTCTAACAGATCAGCAAATTACCATCATAGACTGTATAGTATATCATAGTCATCTCCTACCACCAGGTGAGATTGCAGTCAAGGGTTTACTTGTAATGGAATAAAAAAAATCCTTAAGGCAACCAAGCTTTAACTAAACAGTTAAGGAACTATAAGGTTTTGCATGTAAAGACATAATACACTAATAGCAAAGTGACTATGTAACATACATAATATGTTGTGTATGTGTTTTTTCTAATCTTTCCGAAACCATTGAACAAATTGTGATGAAACTTTTTTACGGCGTACTGAGGACGCGAGGTCCCACAAAATCGTTGTACCTAATTTTTTACGTGGCCCTCCGGTGACAGCTATTAGAAGATAATAGCATACTTATATAATAATAACAATACAAAACAGTCCAATTATCTCTCAACTTAATATTGTCTCACACACAATAGAGAGAGTGTTGGGCGATTAGTATCACGTTACATGTATGACAAAATATTAAGTCGATGGCTTAAAAGGAACGCCAATATCATATCAATATTACGCCCGACCCAGGTGCTGAGCTCTTCCTTGCCATTTTTAGTCGATAATACCAACCGTTAATTACCGGCGGATGATAATGATTACTTTAATCTAAAATCTTTTTATAGCAAATTGAATTTTGTAGTGCTGTCCTTTTCCTACTCTTTGTTAAAAGATAAAGATGGCGATAGTAAATTCAATCTGCCATGTGAAGTTTTTGGATTAGATTAATTATTAACATCGGGCCTCTTTATTAATCAAGACTCATTAGCCCAGTGGGTAGGGCGTCAGCCTCCTAATCAGAGCTCGGCGGTTCGCATCCGGGCACGCACCTCTAACTTTTCGGAGTTATGTGCGTTTTTAAACAATTAAAATATCACTTGCTTCAACGGTGAAGGAAAACATCGTGAGGAAACCTGCAGGCCTGAGAGTTCTCCATTATGTTCTCAAAGGCGTGTGAAGTCTGCCAATCCGCACATGGCCAGCGTGGTGGACTATGGCCAAACCCTTCTCATATTGAGAGGAGACCCGTGCTCTGTAGTGAGCCGGTAATGGGTGATCAACCCATCATCATTAGAAATTCTGATGAACGGTCACCACTTCAGCACATATCAAATTCCCTTTAGTATTCCGAGCTATGTACCCGCTATCATTTAAGCTCCTAAATTCGCTGAGCTCTGAGTATCTTGACAGCTTTGGTTCCCTTATGGTACCGCTTTCGACCCCGAAGTGAGTCTTCGAGCTCTCTCCATGGTCTGCTGATTAGTTCTGAGCTTCATCGAAATGATATTCATCATCAGCCAACATTTATCCACTGCTGGACATAGGCCTCTTTCAAGTAGCGCCAACTCATCCTGTCTCCGGCCTTTCGCATCCAGTCAATGCCTGCCACTTTTCGGAGGTCATCACTCCACCTGGCCGGAGGACGGCCCACACACCGTTTGCCGAGACGTGGTCTCCACTCAAGGACCTTCTGACTCCACCGTCCGTCGGTTCTCCGACAAACGTGACCAGCCCACTGCCACTTCAGCGTGCAAGCCCTTCGAGCTATGTCGGTTACTCTTGTTTTTTGCCGAATTACCTCATTACGGATTTTATCTCTCAAAGAGATTCCAAGCATAGCTCTTTCCATGGCACGCTGAGCGACTTGAAGTTTGTGAACTAGCCTCGCTGTCAGTGTCCACGTTTCGGCACCGTAAGTCATGACGGGTAGGACGCATTGATCAAAGACTTTTGTCTTTAGACATTGTGGTATGGATGAAGCGAAGACTCGGCGGAGTTTGCCAAACGCTGCCCAGCCTAGCTGCACCCTCCTATCAATCTCTTTCTCGAAACTGTTTTTTCCTAACTGGAGAATTTGTCCAAGGTATGTATATTCTTGAACAGTTTCGAGAAGAGACTGACAGACAGTGATCGGCCCCGGGACAACCAGATCATTGAACATAACCTTAGTCTTGTCATAATTCATCCGGAGTCCGACACGCTGGGAAACATTATGAAGGTCATTGAGCATCTGTTGAAGTTCCTGCAGCGAACTTGCAATGATAACGATATCATCAGCAAAACGGAGGTGTGAAATAAGCTCACCATTTATGTTGATACCCTGTCCTTTCCAGTCAAGCGTCTTAAAGACATCTTCCAAAGCATTAGAAAACAGTTTCGGAGACAAAACATCGCCCTGTCTCACCCCTCGATGCAATTGGATCGGTCTTGTAGACGCACCTTGTAACTGGACAGACATAAACGCTGAGCTGTACAAGCATTTCAACACTTTGATGTATCGCCAATCTACTTGGCATCGCTGGAGGGACTCCAGAACAGCCCAGGTTTCGATGGAGTCAAACGCTTTCTCATAATCCACGAATGCAAGACACAGAGGCTGTTTGTACTCATTGGACTTCTGTACAATCTGCCTCAATGTGTGTATGTGGTCTATGGTGCTGTAGCCACTCCGAAACCCTGCCTGCTCCGGTGGCTGGAAATCATCGAGTCTTCGTGATAGACGGTTCGTGATGACCCTTGAAAACAACTTATAAATGTGACTAAGGAGCGAAATAGGACGATAGTTTTTTAAAAGAGTTTTGTCACCCTTTTTAAAAAACAAAACCACTATGCTTCTATTCCACGCCTTCGGAGTTCTCCCATTCTGAATAACAGAATCAAATAGCCTCTGTAGCTCCTTCAGTATTGGTATACCTCCAGCTTTTAGAAGCTCTGAGGTGATCCCGTCTTCACCAGGGGCTTTTCCATTTTTTAGTTGTTTCAGGGCCAACGCAATCTCATCCATACTTACCTCCGGAAGATCTTCAGTAAAGTGGCGGGCTAGCTTAGCTCGGGGGTCTTGGTCGCTGGCCTCAGGCTGAGGAACTTGCGACTCATATAGCTGACCGTAGAAGTCTGCTATCTCGGCGAGTATCTTGGGCTTTGTGCTAACAATTCTACTACTTGAGGTCTTAAGCTTAGTAATATTGCTTCTTCCAAGATTTTGAGTGAACACCTTGGTGCCTCTGTTTGCCTCTATAGCTTTCACGATATTTCGTGTATTGAGGCACCGAAGGTCTCGGCGTATCGATTTTTCGACCTTTTTGTTCATGGCTTGTTGTTCTGCCACATTAGAAAGAACATTTTCGCGCCTCTCTTTCATGAGTTGTAGAGTCTCGCCTGTGAATTTAGACTTTCTGCCAACAGATCTCCTTTCACAGAACCTGCCACCTTCTTCTCTGATGATTTTTGCCACGGTTTCAAAATCCTCGTCAATATCAATTGAAGGTTCCAAAGCTTCAAACTTGTTTTTAAGTTCCATCTGGAAACGTTCCGAGCCAGCGTTGGTCTGAAGCATTGTAGGCCGGAGCGTAGACTTCATCATTCGTTTTCTTTCTACCTTGTAATTTAAATTAAGAGTGCCCCGAACAAGTCTGTGATCACTTCCTGTGTTTAATCTGTTCATTACAGAGACATCCTTAAATATGTAGCGCTTATCTGTCATAATGAAGTCTATTTCATTTTTTGTTTTATTGTCTGGGCTTTTCCAAGTCCACTTCCTTTGAGGACTCTTCTTGAAAAACGAGTTCATCAGGTAAAAGCCCTTCATCTCAAGGAAATTTACTAGCATCTGGCCCCTGTGGTTTCTGGTACCATATCCATGCTGCCCTAAAACCGATTCAGAACCGCTCCGCATACCAACCTTCGCATTGAAGTCTCCCATGACAACGTTGAAGTGGGTCTTAGTGGTGTTGTTTAAGGCTGTACCAATGTCGTCATACATCATTTCGACTTCAGTATCCGAGTATGATGATGTTGGTGCGTATACTTGGATGACCTTCAATAAGTATCTTTTGGTCAGACTTATTATAAGATACGCAACACGTGATGACACACTAGATATTTCGACAACGTTGTTAGTGACGATTCTGTTGACGAGGAATCCGATTCCACCTTGTGATGGGCTGTCTCCTTGCCGATGGTAGAAAAGGTGTCCGGATTCTAAAGTTGTAATATCCTCTCCTTCTCTACGGACTTCGCTTAATCCCAGGACATGCCATTTCACATTATCCAACTCTTCCTCGAGTTCTGCGATGCTTTCATCGAGTCTTAGTGTCCGTCCGTTATACGTCGCCAAGGTCAGTTGATTTAGGTAGCCTGCCGTCACCTGGAGATTCTTAGCACCCCCCGCCCCACAATCTCCTCGACCGCTACCAAAGCCGAAAGAAGTGGGGCTACCGGGAACTAGGGGCCTTTTTGTTGTTATGCTACTCATAAGGATTTTGCCCTAATCGCCACGCTGGGCAGGCGGGTTGGCGATCGCAGGACTAAACCTGACTTACACTGGTATCGCTGCTGCCCGACACCAGCCATTGCCATTTCTTCTTCAAGTTTAGCTAGTTTTAGAATGGTTATCCCGCCATTCATCGGTCGCCAGAGCCTCGTTCGTCAATCAGCAGGTGGTACCGCGAGCAGGTGAGGTTGGCTTTTGGAGTGCTATGATGGAAGTGCCCTCCCTTACCTCCCACGAAATGATATAACAGGGGAAAAATATCAATCACCACTGACCGGTATATCGCTAGTTCAATATAAGTTACAATAATTTTTTTTGGTCGCTATTAAGTTAAATGTTTGTATAGCGGAATGTAAAGCCATTTATATCTAGCAATGAACTTTATCACTGATCTTACCACTTAATTTAGTAGAATTTATTGTGTAAAGTTATAATTAATTAGTATGTAAGGCGAAAAAGCGATGATAGCCTAGTGGTTACGGCGTCAGCCTCCTAATCAAAGGTCGGCGGTTCGAATCCGGGCACGCACCTCTAACTTTGAGTTATGAGCGTGTTGAGAGAGCGTGTGAGAGCTATGTGTGTTTTTAAAAATAAAAATATCACTTGCTTCAACGGTGAAGGAAAACATCGTGAGGAAACCTGCAGGCCTGAGAGTTCTCCATAATGTTCTCAAAGGCGTGTGAAGTCTGCCAATCCGCACATGGCCAGCGTGGTGGACTATGGCCAAACCCTTCTCATATTGAGAGGAGACCCGTACTCTGTAGTGAGCCGGTAATGGGTTGATCATGATGATGTAAGGCGCTGAGTGCGGACGACATTGAGGCCGAACGTCTGTGTTTTTGTTCAATGTCTTCGACGATTACTGTAAATTTAATTATTTTGAACTGTAAATAAAAAATATAAAAAATAAGCTTATTATTTGTGTCAATGTCCATATCTTTTGCACCATGAAAAATAATTTAATTTACAATGTTTTATTGCAAAATGATTATTTTCATTGCGTATATTTTTAACATTTTGTCTCCATCCTCTGTAACATGTGTGTTTTATCGAACTATAACTTTATGGAATCAAGCAGTATTTTCTACTTAATTCAAATTCCCAGTCGTTAGACAATAATTTTATTTCGGTTAGGGGTCCCCATGTTAGTATTGGAACCCCATCGCATTAATCCTCCGTGCTATTAATCAAACGTAATGGTACATTTTCATCATGCCGAATTATTTCATTTCAGATACTTTTAATCAGAAAAGTGGTGGACATGTTTTATTTGGATGACGTTGACGACAACAAACAGCGGAACGCCGCCGCTGCGTGGACGGTCCTGACTGTGTTGATTGTGTTAATATTTCACGTGAAAATTGTTGTAAAATACATATTGGAAAACGTAAGTGAACGAAATGAAGGCGTAATGGCAAAGGGTGGCCGCATCGTCGCCGCCTTTGTTTTGCGTGCACTATCTGATTTCACGGGTACATTAGAGATTTTCATAACCCGGACTGACACCTCGCCCGTTGTTCTAGCCGAGGTGCGCGACACGACGCAACAAAATGTGCACAATAATGCACGTGACGTGTGACCTATTTTGTTGTCTTTTGTCGATAGCGGACAAGAGCGACACGAGGGGTGACTTTAGGTCATTATGTTTTAACGAGAAGTAATTTTAGCAAGAATAATAGCTACTGCATTATCACTTGAAATCTTATATTATATACTTCGACAAATTAACAGACAGGTTACCTGATTATAGACGATATATGACGATCGTCGTCTGCGAACATCTGCAGCAGTGTACACACTGCGCCACGAAGTTTGTCAAGCATTTTGTCAGTAAATCATCATCATCATGATCAACCAAACACATACAGAGCACGTGTCTCCTCGCAATGTGAGAAGAGTTTGGCCACAGTCCGCCACGCTGGCCATGTGCGGATTGGCAGACTTCACACGCCTTTGAGAACATTGTGGAGAACTCTCAGGCATGCGCGTTTCCTCACGATGTTCTCCTTCACCGTTGAAGCAAGTGATATTTTAATGGCTTAATAACATTCGCCATTAAAATCCGCACTCGTAACTGCGAAAAGTTAAATGTGCGTGCCCGAGATCGAACCCCTGACTTCTTCATTTTGAACCAGACGTAATAACCACTAGGCTATCACGGCTTATATATTGTTTAGCATGTATAGAATATCGTGTGAGAAAAATATATATTTATATAAAGGGTATAAAGTAATCAGGAAAACAGCTTAATTTTTTTTTAATAATAGTAAATAATTTTCAAGATATCATAATAACTGTTGCAGAATTTAGTTGGCATATTCAAAAGTAATCCGAAATACGGCCCTACCGAGTTAGAAGATCGTAAAAAGAGAAGAAACTTCAATGAACTATATCAGAGTAGAAAATGTAAACATGAATGCCTGATATTAGACGTAAGTAATCTACTGCAATTTTGAAGTCGAATTGCTGCAATTCCCGTGACAACCTCCGTGGTGCAGCGCGTGCGCTGTTGCATTATAAAATTGGAGGTCCTGGGTTCGATTCCCGGCTTGAGTCTGGTCCTCCTCATTCCTCCCAATAGGAGGCATCGGCCGTGGCTAGTTACCTATGGACAAAGACATATCGCCAAGCGATTTAGTGTTCCGGCACGATGTCGTGCAGAAACCAATTAGGAGTATGGGTTTACCATACCCCTAATAGGTTTGCCATCTTAGACCGCATCATCACTTACCATCAGGTGAGATGCCGTCAAAGGCTACCTTGTGGTGTATAAAAAAACAGCTTTTTTTATGTCGAATGTATATATGTATATATATGGTGTGTAAAAACTAGTGGTCGGCATAGCTAGTGCAACTTTGTAAAATTTCATGACGTTGTCCCAATATAGAAACGTTACAAAATATGTATATTGGTTGGACCGTTAGAAATATTATCCCCGGTTTTACTGGCATTGTAAGGAAATTAAAAAAAAAAACATTATAAGTACTTTTACTATATTTTTTTTTATATTATTAGAAAGCAAGAATTGATTATTTACATTATATTATAGTTTATCAGTAAAGAAAATGCTCAATTTTAAATCGTGATTCAAAGAAAGACAAAATCTTATGCGAGATCGGAAATAAACCACAAAAAAATATGAAAAATCCTCTTATCAATTCATTACTACTTACTCCGACTACTGATAACATAAGCACGCAAGACAACAATAAAAAAAAATAAAATAAAAAGGTCTGGCAGACTTCACACGCCTTTGAGAACAATTTGGAGAACTCTCAGGCGTGCAGGTTTCCTCACGATGTTTTCCTTCACCGTTGAAGCAAGTGATATTTAATTTTTTTTTTAAACACACGTAACTCCGAAAAGTTAGAGGTGCGTGCCCGGATTCGAACCGCCGACCTCTGATTAGGAGGCTGACGCCCTAACCACTAGGCTATCACTGCTTCATATTATTTAACAAGTAATGTATAAAAAACCAACTTCATTAATGAACAATGTTTTTTTTTATACAAGTTAATCCTTGACTAACCTGTTAGGAGTATGGTAAGCCCACGCTCCAAATAGGTTTCTACACGACGTCGTGCAGGAACGCTAAATCGCTTGGCGACACGTTTTTGTCGGTGGGGTCATCACTAGCCACGGCCCACGCCTCCCACCAAACAAAATTACGATATAAATACCTGTTTAAGTTTGCATGGGTCTTAAAATTTGTGCTAGAAAGACAGCATCATACTTAAATATTTATAAACAAAAGGGAACTCTACATCGCCAACGTAGCCTCTCAATTGAAGGTTCAAGGTCATTGCGAAATATGCACAATGTTAAAATTTTGAAGCGCGAGTATACCCGGCTAATTTTGAACTTGTTCGCGCTAGTTCGCCAGAGTTGGACATACTTTGGCGATCGTTTCCGTGGGTTTTTGCCGTGTTTAAAATGCTCGATAATTTCATGTTCGTCAGTAGAGAGAATACGTAACTTTATTCAACGAAGTATTTTTTCATATTTACAAATTATTTGACAGCATTATTTAAGTTATATTCTAAATAAAAAAGTAATTATTCGCTCATTCCATCGTTATCATTTAGGAATGACGATAGGGATCTATATAAAAAAAAACATACCTATTTATTCTGTATATATTACTTAACAAGTAATGTATAAAGAACCAACTTCATTAATGAACAATGTTTTTTTTTACACTACACGTTAGTCCTTGACGGCTATCTCATCTGGTGGTAAGAGATGATGCAGTCTAGGATGGTAGCGGGCTAACCTGTTAGGGGTATGGTAAGCCCATATACTCCCAACTGCTTTTTACGCGACATCGTGCCGGAACGCTAAATCGCTTTGCGACACGTCTTTGTCGGTAGGGTGGTAACTAGCCACGGCCGAAGCCTCCCACTAGACATAAGTTCAATTTATACTCAGAATTAGTTCCAGCAATTCTGGAATGAATTTTAGCACTAATGCGTCGTTACCAATACTGTATTGGCTGATGTAGTCGTTACCAATACTGTATTGGAAATATAGAAATAGCTAACTAATAGACTAATTCAGTTAATAGATAAACAGAGACCTTAGACCGGGGCGCGCTTGGAACCCTCATAGCTTTAGTTTTAAGTTTACGAGTGTAGTTATCACCATCAAATCATTACTATGTAATTTATTGACGCGTCAAAAGTGCCTTTTTAAGGACTATTTAAATAAAGATCATTTGAATTTGAATTTGAAATTTGGCAGATAAAGTGTTTATTCGTATAGCACCACACTTCGGTTGGGGATTCCTTAAATAAACACTAGAATAGTAAAACGTAGAATATATTAGTGCAGGTGGGTCGTCGGTCAACATTTCGTTTTATATAACTGAGCTAACAACCTGGGAAATGTGTGACATTCTACTAGGTCAATGCATTATGCCCCGTTATTTATAACAAGATATTTTCGGTCGGCTGCTTTTCACGATACTATGATTTATCTTTTATAAAATGGTCCTACTCACGTTGGCGTAATCCTATGGCGTAGTTTTTGGAGTTCCAATTTTTTTTTTTTTTCTTATTTTAAGCGTGTGCCTTGCAGTGATATTATAAATCATAAAACTAGTTATAATTCTATGTAGGTTCTTCTTTTTGAATTTCACTAAAAGTAAGCCTTTAATTACAATTCTGTTAGTAAGTGACGATGCAATCTCAGATGTAGCAGGCTAACCTATTAAGATAGATAAGATTTATTGTTTAATATGATTAGGATAATACGTAGAAGGACCAGAGTTACCGACATAGCTCAGCGAGTTGCGAAGTTGAAGTGGCGATGGGCGGGGCACATAGCTCGGAGAACCGATGGACGTTGGGGTCCCAAGGTGCTGGAATTGCGACCTCGCACCGGTAAACGTAGCGTTGGTCGACCCCCAACAAGGTGGACAGACGACATCAAACGAGTCGCAGGGAGCCGCTGGATACAAGCGGCCCAAGATCGTGGCCGTTGGAACTCCTTACAAAAGACCTATGTCCAGCAGTGGACGTCTATCGGTTGAAATGATGATGATGATGATGATGATTAGGATTTACCATATATAATTTGTCCCTACCCTCTGCACTAGGAAAACTTGTACTGCAGAGGAAGGATAGTTCCTTCCAGCGATACAATACAAACATTCCTTGAGAAAAAATATCTTATACTAACTAAAACTAACAACGAGATATGTATGTGTATGTGTGAATGAGTGTGAATGTGTGTTTGTGTGTGTGCGATATGTATTTGTCATATTTATTTTTCTTGATTATGCGCAGAAAAAATATTGGAAATGTGGTAGTTTTGTACTCAACATACCACACAATTCCACCTGAGAAAATTCAGATATGATAAATTTCTAAATTGTCCCCACCGGGGATTGGACTCGGGAACTCCCATTTATCAGACTAAAGTGTTCAACACTACGCCAGTGAGGTCGTCCGATCCACAGCGCGATAAATCAAATGTCTTTTCGTTCATATTGTGAGCAGAGTTTCGGATTTATGCAGTTAGAATGGTTTCATACCTAACGAAAACATAATTTACGTCACGTGTATTGGTTTACTTTCATGTAATTGTATTTGGGGTGTACATAGCTACGTGAAAAAATAATCATGATTAACTTAACTTTTTGTGAAATCAAAACTAGCTTAACTTAAACTAATTCCTCAAGTCTTGTCAATGTCAATACCAATATAAAAACTTAGCTACAATTTCAACAAACAGATTTCTCAAAACCAACCTGGGTTGGTAAGTTCAATTTCATTTGCATGTAGGTTAATAAAAAAAAATTACCAACTATTATATTTTGCGGGAACTTTCACAAGAATAATGAGTTTTGCACAAGGTAGGTTTTTATTTAAGCGATGAAAAACTTGGAAAAATCGATATTGAAATAAAGGAAGTTATAAATATACTGCACTGTAACTACTATCATGATGCTTTCAAGCTACTTTTTGCTTCGTGGAAAAACTGAACCTGTTAATGAAGGCAAGCCCGAGTAGTATTTATTGAAATTTAATAAATATGAAGCTGTGTTAACCTAGTGGTTTGTACGTCCGCCTCCTAACAGAGTTGGGGGTGCGATGCCGGGCACGCATCTCCTTTTCGGAGTAATATACGTTTTTAAGCAATTTAAATATAGCTTGCTTCAACGGTCAAGGAAAACACCTTTAGGAAACCTGCATACATATAGTTCTCCATAACGTTCTCAAAGGCGTGTGAAGTCTGCCAATCCGCGCATGGCCAGCTGTGTGACATATGGTCAAACCATTCTCACATGACCCATACTATGTAGTGAGCTAACAAATGGGTTGATGATGATGAATACTGTAATAATTCCTTCTCTTTCATTCCAGGGGAAGTATGAATGTAATCATTTGCCGTTAACGTTTAAACACCACTTGGAATCCGAACGTTCTTCGCCATCTTCGTTGACTAACATATACGACGCTGGGCCATCTAAGAAGCGAACTTCAAGTGTTATAGATGTTTCAATTGTACACATGAATTAGATGTTAATTCATTATATTTGTAGACCTTTACTGAAGTTTTATTATCCTTATTAGATGGCTAGTTACCACCCTACCAACAAAGATGTATCGCCAACATATTTAGCCTTCCAGCACGATGTACCATAATACCCCTACTCTGCGTTAAATCGGGCGAAATCACACGTAACAACTAGTTGCAAATAATTTAAAATTTTAATTTAGATATGGCAATAACAAGGCACTTTTATGTACACAAAATGTTTTCTTTCATTTACATCTAGTTTTAACCGACTCTTATTGATATATAGTCTAGCAGGTATATGTATTGGATAAAATGCAAACGCAATACAAAATACTTGGTATTTATTCGAACATAATACTTTAATGACTCGTCTCTATAAGTATTCTATTGTACTCCCGCAAATAGACGATAGATATTCTATTGTACGGAGTGTATTGTATGATCTGTGTGCGGAACAGATCGACGTAGGCTAATTATTTATTGAAGATACGCGATATAACTCGAGTGTCGTAAATATGCCCATTTTCATCTCGATTGGTTTTGGGCGAAAAAGAGAATAAAACTGGTTTTCATTTATATTGTACATAAATATCGTTGAAGATCTGAAGTAATCTTCAACGATCATTATGTACAAAATAAATGAAAACGAAATAATTTGATTCACTATGCTCGTGATTATTATAAATAATTACTATTTGATATGCATTGAGATTGTTATTAAAGAGCACTGGATTTGTACAAAATATAAATTGATTTGGGGAAGTATTTGTGATCTCCGGGTACACTAGAATGGATAAAAAACATATTCTACAAAAAAAAGCAGACTAATATTGTCCCTAATGATTGCGGTTATGCTTTTGTACTAGTATAAGGACAGCAGCCCTTTTTTTTTTAACGTGTTATGTCAGACTCTTACTGACTAAACCCCCACGGTGCATATCCTTTCCCGCCGCCTGGTGGCCGGGTCACGGGTTTCGCTCGCGCACACAACCGCAACCAGGGCGGCAGAGTCCGTCCTTAGGACGGTGCCAACTCGGGGGCAATATCAGATGCCCCCCAAAAGGACAGCAGCCCTGCCCCAACTTGGAACGACAGTTGTAGCGTGGAGCGGTTCCACCGAGATAGACAGGGGGTCGGGATCTTCAACAACTTAGGGAATCGAGTCCCTAACCAACGCCCCACGCAGTGGACGCGAAGGTCGTAAGCACGACTATGGAGAAACCACAGAGTCCGGCGAGTGTCTCCACAATCCGAAAGCGCTCGCTGAAGGACTGCAGTCTCGTAAGTCGAGCGAGATGTGGATCGCGTGGAGGCTGGATCTGGATCCGAATCAAATCCGAATCATCATATGATATATATTGGAGCGGTCTCATGTAATAGGCTTGGCGGATCTCCTTAGCGCGATATACTTTTTGCCAACATACAGCCATCTAGTTCCAACTTGGCAAGTTAGAGTGACGAGTGAGTTAGTTAAATTTAGTTTGTAGTGTTACACTAGTTTTTTTCATTCATACTGAAAATTATATTACTGATTTGGCGTGATCTAGAGTTTATTGGTTGCGGATAACACTCCAAACCAGAAATTGTTATTTTTACTTTGACATACAGTAATGCAGTCAAAGAGCGGGGCACATAGCTCGGAGAACCGATGGACGTTGGGGTCCCAAGGTGCTGGAATGGCGACCTCGCACCGGCAAACGTAGCGTTGGTCGACCCCCAACAAGGTAGACAGACGACATCAAACGAGTCGCAGGGAGCCGCTGGATACAAGCGGCCCAAGACCGTGACCGTTGGAACTCCTTACAAAAGACCTATGTCCAGCAGTGGACGTCTATCGGTTGAAGTGATGATGATGATGAATGCAGTCAGTTTAGGTCGGATAACTTCGTAAGACAAATACAAACATTCGTAAAACATAACTACATATATCTATGCCATCGAAGGCAATAAAATAATATTGACACGATACACAGCCTATACAACGCATAAGTTGAGAGATCTCATGTAATATCCAGTTATGGAACTTCAATTGGCAAATGGGTTCAAAAGTGTTTGTTGGTCTTGTTCGCCGCGCAACTTTAATACAGGTTGCCGATCTTTCACTTTTATTATATGACATACTCGTATTACATGCTCTCGACTCGCCGCCAATTTAGTAGCACCGATCTGAAGCTGTGATAGCCTAGTACGCTATGATAGCCTAGTTGTTAGGGCGTCAGCCTCCTAATCAAAGGTCGACGGGCACGCACCTCTAACTTTTCGGAGTTATGTGCGATTTTAACAAAATTAAAATATCACTTGCTTCAACGGTGATGGAAAACGTCGTGAGGAAACCTGCACGCCTGAGAGATCCCCATAATGTTCTCAAAGGCGTGTGAAGTCTGCCAATCCGCACATGGCCAGCGTGGTGGACTATGGCCAAACCCTTCTCATATTGAGAGGAGACCCGTGCTCTGTAGTGCGCCGGTAATGGGTTGATCATGATGATGATGATGATCTGACACACGAAAACGGAGATACAAATTTTTCATCCGACCCGGCATTAAATTAAGAAATTTATTAAATTTGCTTAACTCTAGTTCAATACGTAACCCACGTATAAAGTATGAATAACGGCGTCCAATTTGCTCTGGTTTGTTGTAGAATAAAGCAAATTAAGCTTAGCGTTCATTTTATATTGTGAACTTGACCTCAGCTTCTATGCAATATATCTAATTTCACACCTATTTATGCTTTAATGAAGAGTTAACACCGCAATCTTCTACTTCCTCTAAGCTGTTGATATAAACACTAGGATTACCGCTGCCGAGGTGCCCTTGGTAAAGTTGTTCCGAGTAACTTTAACTACTCGTGTAAAGTTATTCAAGGTCAGTGTTTATAACTATTAACAACAGTAAACAACACCTATAGCCGTGATCTATTTAAAAGAAAGTAGTTACTGCAAATCTGGAGCGATGGATGGGGGGGAGGGGAAGTTCGATTTACGTCACGTAACTTAATGATCCCTAAAGCTAGCTATGGTCCTTCTGCGCGGGAGTTGTTTAAAGTAAGTGAGCGATTCCAAGTAAGGCTATGTCCAGTTTCCGGTAAGTCCAGCTTGACTATCGTCTTTATAGACCCATCGCACTACCTTGCTTCATTTCCGCGGTCGCCTACGGCAGTGCTCGTGTTCCATGCCGATGGGATCTTTGTGTACATTACAAGTGGTCGCCTAAATTAGCTGCAAGCTGTAAGCTCACTTCACCTTAGTGAAGTGGGCTTTGAGCTCACTGCTATTAAGCCCACTGATCAAAGTGCATACCGGGGTGTTACCGCTGTGTACACTTCAGCTGTAAGTGCGTTGATAGCCTAGTGGTTACGGCGTCAGCCTCCTAATCAGCGGTCGACGGCTCGAATCAGGGCTCGCACCTCCAACTTTTCGAAATTATGTGCGTTTTTATACAATTAAAATAACACTTGCTTCAACGGTGATGAAAAACATCGTAAGGAAACCTGAACGCCTGAGAGTTCTCCATGATGTTCTCAAAGGTGTGTGAAGTCTGCCAATCCGCACATGGCCAGCGTAGTGGACTATGGCCGAACCGTTGTCATATTGAGAGGAGACCCGTGCTCTGTAGTGAGCCGGTAATGGGTTGATCATGATGACACTAGGAGGTATGTCGATCAACATCTTCCACTGGAAATAATTTAATTTTAGCAATTTTTGAGTACTCCGTGATTTTCTCAAGGGCGTGCGAAGTATTTCAAACCACGCTTCACCAGTGTGATGGACTACGGCCACAATCCTTGCTGAAGGGAGACTCACTCCTTGTAAATAACTGAATAATTAATACTGAAGTACTTCCGTATGGATAATCACTTTTAGGTTTAGTCGCGGGATTTAAATTTTCAATAACAAATAAGTGGAGAAATCTGTAAGAGATTACAAAAGCCAGATAATCCTGTCCATCAGTTAAGACGACGAAGATGAAGACAAGACTAGAGTAACATGAGTAATGCTAGGCCGCATATTAAGAATAAAGTAACATTTACACCTAGAATCACAAAAACTAACCTAGGCAGGTCTGCCCCCTTGTGCAGAGTTGTTGTGATCTATAATAATTTAATAAAGAGTACTGGCATAGATATCTTTCGTAACTCCGCCGCATCTTTCAAAAAAGAGGTTAAAAAACATTTAACAGTATTGCAAGATAGTTAGTCAATTTTTGTTTTGTTTTATATTTTTTGTGTTAATATTTTACCAATTTTTTTTTTTTTACGATTTTTAATTAAGTCTTTTTTTTTTACTAATAATGTCTTGTTTCTTATTACGCATGCTGAGTTAGCCTATAAGTGCAGTGTACAACATTGCAAGAGATCTGTAGAATGTGTCCTTAGATTAAGATAGTTGTATACACGTGGGCTTCCTAACAAATAAATAAATAAATAAACATCATAATGGGTATCATCATGGTGGGTTCATAATAGTTTTTAACATTGCATTATACAACACCAGGTCTCATGATGTAAGGAGTTCCTCCTTACATCGCAATCTTGTATGGAGGTCCGTTGGCCTTGACCTTGGCCCAGTATTGAATACTACAGTCACCGTCAATATCTCTAACGACCCACTGATGGTCACAGACCGTATTATTATTTTCTTTAAAGGAAATAAGGTGATAGTTAAGCTTACTGGGAAGTACAGGTACGAGTAAGTAGGTACCATTGTGTCGAACTTTGCTCGCGTTTAAGTTTTGCACGCTGTTATTCTTGATTCTATAACGTTGTTGTGCGAACTAAACAATTTCAAACTGTAGTTTGTAACTAAGAAAAAAATTATACAAGTGTATTGCTCACTAGTTCACGAGCAGTTAAAAGTTATCTGAGAATAATTTTGCAAGTAAATTAATAAGTGATTCTCGACTCGATTAATTCAGGCATAAATTAACAATTTATAAATTCGCTCAGGTAAGGTCATGTGATTTGTAACAAATAAGGAAATGGAATGAAAATATACTTTATTGCACACCAATACAGAAGAAAAAAAGAAAAGTAATAAACACACACAGAAAATAAAGAGGTGCAATAGGCGGCCTTATCGCTAATGAGCGATCTCTACCAGGCAACCTAGCACAAATATGGAATAAAATACAAAGTTAGGCGAGGTTGGGGTGTACAATGATAAATAGAAAATATAAGGATATATAAATGTACAACTAAGTATATAAATGAGATAATATTTAATACATATATACAAAACAATAGTAGTAAAAAATATATATATAATATAACATAAAAATAAAAATAAAACGTGTCATCAATTTAGAGAGATCAATTTAAATAGGTATATAACAGATTCTCTATCTATGTAGGTATTTGATGATGATGATGGTCTAGTGGGAGTCCTGTGTTACTTTTCATTTAACAGGTAAAAATATACAATGTTATAAATATCTGTCTAGACATACTCTTAAAGACGATGAAATTATTATCGTACATGAAGCAAAGCCTCGCAGTTGGTCCCACGCGCTCTATTCGATTGTTTGTTTTTCAATGTATCCCTTTGAGTATTCCATCACAAGAAATGAAAATGAAAAATGGAAATACACTTTATTTTACACCATAAAAACACGAAAGACAAAAACAGCAACGAAACACGCATAAAAAAGTAAAAAAGAGGATTACAAAAGGCGGCCTCATCGCTAAAAAGCGATCTCTAACGGGCAACACAGCAGAGGATAAAATGTAACGTAACATTTCTATAAAAAACTGTTTGCATAGCACACTGTTTGTAAATTTCAGCGAAACTCGAATAAATATCAGATTGAGCCATAGCGATGCGTGCCAGGTACAGCTAGTTAATTGTGCAAGGTTATTTCTAGACCTATAATTACTACCACTATAACTATGTTTAGAAAAATTATTTAGTATATTTTGGAATATTGTGTTTTTATATAGTTTATAGATTTTACATAAAATTAAATTTCATGAAAAATTTACAACTACACTAACAAACTACAATAACAAATAGGTTATGAATTGTTATTGCATTTAAAAGAGGATGATTGATTTACGTGTGAATCTAGGAGTTTAAATTTTTCTATGACATTGAAAATCCATGACACCGCTTTTATTTTAACCCATTATTTTATCTTAAATGCAAATACAGACACAGAATGCAGATCTCAATCCCATGTTTTGGAATTAACATTTTTAATGTGAGAATCCAAAAAAAGGTATGATGATAAAGTCTACATATGAACTGGGGTTTAGCGGAATTGGGAAGGAGAGGGACGTTAAAGCCCCTACAATCGCTTGTTTGCATGTAAGCAACATCCAATTGGAGCTATTTTTTACTCCTTTAAGTACACGTCGTACATATTTGCATTTCATTAATAAGAGCTTCACGTTTGAGGGGCAAAAAACTGGAGTTGGAAAACTACATTCAATTAATTCTTTTTCTTTTACATTCAACGACAAATTAATCCTTGACTATAACCCACCTGGAGTTATATCAGGGTGTAAGTTTATAGCAGTCTGTTATCATCATCATCATCATTAATAACCGATTGACGTCCACTGCTGGACATAGGTCTTTTGTAGGGAGTTCCAATGCTCACGGCCTTGGACCGCTTGCTTCCAGCGGCTCCCTGCGACTCGTCTGATGTCGCCTGTCCACCTAGTTGGAGGTCGACCAACGCTACGTTTACCGGTGCAGGGTCGCCATTCCAGCACCTTGTTATATCTATAAGCAATTTGTTCGCGACCTAGTACCAATACGCTTAATCGCTTGGCAACGTTTTATCAGCAGGCTAACGGCCACGGCCGAAACGACCCATGAGACTAGGACTTTAATTAACTTAAATTTCCAAACTGCCACAGATGGGGTTCGAACTCGGCACCTTCCATTTCTAAGATAACAGCACTCACCACCTCAGCAGAGAGGGTATTAAAATGGAACAAGTTTATTCTAAGGAGAATTTCCCTCCTTACTAAAGTACAGTTAACTCCAATTGAGAATATAGATTAAGTGTATTATTAAAACTACTGAACTTAAAGCTCGTTAAGTGTTTCAGAGAGAAGAGCTATTGAGAAATTCAGGAGCCTGTATCAGAATGGGTTTAATTAATACCTTTCTTGCCTAACTTAAAACTTAATGTTGTGCCTATCTCCGAGTATTCGGTTAATATCATCATGATCAGTCCATTGCTAGCTCACTACAGAACACGAGTCTCCTCTCAATATGAGAAGGGTTTGACCATAGTCCACCACACTGGCCATGCGCGGATTGGCAGACTTCACACGCCTATGAGAACATTATGGAGAGCTCTGAGGCGTGCAGGATTCCTCACGATTTTTTCCTTCACCGTTGAAGCAAGTGATATTTTACTTACTTAAAAACGCATAAAACTCTTCTACAACTTTTTTCTACAACGTGAGAAACAGATTATAAAAATTATCAGTTACCAAAAGTTTATATAATATCTTTTAAACGCCGCTCAAACAGTCACCGGATACTGTTCCGGGATAAAAAGTATTCTTATACCGTCTCGGTCCGAAAGCTGTTGCGCCAAATTTCGTCAATCTTTTGTAGCGATAGTAACAAATAAGCAATCCGCCACAAACTTTTATAGTACTATTTGGTGAATATATTTCTTAAAGTATCCTAGCATGTAATCCAAAATAAAAGCTATTATTTTTTATATGAATGTTAAATATTTAAATATGAATGATTGGCGAAACTGCATTCGATTTAGAAAGACAAACGAGCATTGAATGCTCTGGCGACCTATTATTTGTCTTTAACTTTTCTAAATTCATGCATAAAACCAGTATGAATCAATTGTAACAGCGGAAATGAAAACAAATGAATATCTGAACTTCACTTAAACCTAATGACAGGTTTTGGTCGATTTTTATTTTTGTTTTCGTATTCGGTGAAAGCACCAAATACTGTGGTCCGGTGGGTTTACATAATCGCAAAATTAAACTAAATTCTGTCCTATATAGTTAACTAGATTAAGAATATTAGATGAAGATTAGATTTTTCTCAGTGGAATCAATCGGGTATATATTATCTTTTGTCGTTTATTGGGTGCCGCCTACCGCATTGCGTCATTCAGGTGGATAATGTTACACCCCAGTATCGGAACGTTAACTTACACCCGCTATACGCAGAGCTATGCTAGTAAAATGATATCTCACAATAAATAAGAAATGAATACAATAAATATGCATAAGATAGCTGCGCGATGATAGATCAGCCCATGAGCAAGCCGCCATATTCTTTTATATTTGCAGTTAAGTCTTTTGACATAATATGAAGATTAGAAGTAGGGTAATAACATGCCACAGACGGCGTTTTTTGGAGATGAAAGCAAATATTCTACGCCCCACGGTTTACCGTAGTTCCCCTTCTTGCTAAAATAAAAGGATAAATATAGCCTGTGTTACTTGCTTACAATGAAGCTTTTTATTAGTGAAAGAACTTTTAAATCGGTAAACAAACAAACTCACATTCAAATTTGTAATGTTACTTAGGCAGAGCCATCGATTGAACTTCTCACTTCAATATATGTTCTTATTGTGGGCTATTTATATTCTTGTATAAATGACTCGTTAATTTAAATTTTCATCTTAATTTTTAGTTTATTAGTATATTTATTGCACGAATGTTTTATCTCAATATGCACAATGTAACTGCCTATAATTAAGTTTACTCAGTCATGTACATGTCATGTACTTCGAACCTAAGGCATATTTGTAATAAATATATATATATATATATATATATATGTGTGTGAATGTATGTGAGTGTGTGTGTGTGTGTGTGTGTGTGTGTGTGTGTGTGTGTGTGTGGTGTGTGTGTATGTTCTGTTGGCGGTTCCTATTAAATAAATAAATAAATGAACTCATCCGAGAGACATGATAAAAAAATGCTCATCTACCTAGGATCATCTTAGGAAACAATAGTTTATAGTAAACATAATATTATGCGTATTATTAACTACGATTGCAAGTAACCTTTTTTACAACTTTTCTTAAACCAAACAATTTAATGTGATTTATTCATAAGAGATTCTCAATCACCAGACCAGTTTTTTGTAAATATGGTATAATAATGTTAAATGTAACATTTCTTGAGCGCATGTTGATACAATATAACACCTGTGTTAAATAGATTTCTAATGAGGGAAGTATTATTAAAATCACTTCATTAGTTTTTAGTAGTTCTCGATCACAAATAGACAAAGAAATATTTTCTCTATAGTATTAAGTATAATGTATTAATTTAAGCATTGTTTGACAATAATATTGAAGCAAATTGAAAGTTGAAAATGATCTCAGGTTTGTATCAATAAATAATGTTATTAGATAAGTTTAAGCATCTCTGAGATTTTAAGTGACAAGACCTAGCCGGACTTTGAAGTATAAGTTAGACTCGACCGACTCGCAAATAAGTTTAAAGCTAAGGTTACCCTCTCTATAACCTCAACGTGATACGTCTATAAATCCCAATTCCAAGATGATTCCAGGCATAGGCCCAGCCATATATTACCTGAGGAAAGTTTGTAGAGAAAGTCTATGCATGGATCACCGTCCAAGTGAAAGTTTAAAGTCAAATCTTACTTTCCAACACAGGCGTGTTTAAGCCAGTTTTTTTTATACACTACAAGTTAGCCCTTGACGGCTATCTTACACGGTGTTAAGTGATGATGCAGTCTAGGATGGTGGCGGGCTAACCTGTTAGGGGTATGGTAAGCCCACGCTCCTAATTGGCTTCTACACAAACCTCCCACCGACAAAACCGACAAAGACCCTTAAAAATTTTTTACTAACCAGACCAGAAACGACGGGATTCAAACCAATGAACCAAACATGAGAGTCACATATTTGACTCGTATGCTTTGGAGATTCTGGGTTCATTGAGTCGAAGTGCCAAAGGCATTTTCAAATATTACACCGCTGCTAATTACCTCCTCCGGTGACAGAAGGGGTAACGAGGGGGGGGGGGGATAGAATATTTTTTTGCGCAAAAGATCAGCCTGGCTCTTCAACGTGAAAATGCAGCCAGCGTTCTTGGCGTTATTCCAAGCGCGAATAACTTTGGTAATTATTAATTTATGGTGACTTAAAAAAATAAATATCGTGCATATTCCGGTTTCTGTTACAAACCTTTTACCAAATATTGATTGCTGTAATGATTACCAGCATTTCTACTTTTAATAAGGTACCTTACTTGGCGTATAACGAGATTAAGACCACCTCCGTGGCGCAGTGCGTGCGCTGTCGCATTCTGAAGTTTGAGATCCTGGGTTCGATGCCCGGCTCGAGACCGATCTTGTGGGAGGCTTCGGTCGTGGCTAGTTACCACCCTACCGATAAAGACGTGGCGCCAAGCAGCCAAGCAATTTAACGTTCCGGCACGATATCGTGTAGAAACCATTTAGGAGTATGGGTTTACCATACCCCTAATAGGTTAGCCCGCTACCATCCTAGACAGCATCGTAACTTGTATGAAAAAAAATCATTGTTTTAGTTAAAAATATGCGGAACATTGACGAAAAAATTTAATAACCAAAATGTATTTATCCAATTTGAAAAATGAAATTATACAACCATATTTACGATCGTCGTTCTGAGCATCTCTTAACATTGTGATAAATATCTAACGACTATTGACCCGAACCGGAAATCAAACCCTCGACCTCCGTAGTAGTAGTCGAACATGCCGACGACAGCAGATAACTGTAACACCGTGCTATAACAGCCCTCTCGTGTCCTTAGAGCGAGTTCGTTATACGAGCACCTTTTATCCACTTACAGCGCGAGCGGTTAAAACTAACTCACCGTTTTCTGATGTTTACTCGCTGTGATAGCCTAGTGGTTAGGGCGTCAGCCTCCTAATCAGAGGTCGGCGGTTCGAATCCGGGCATGCACCTCTAACTTTTCGGAGTTATGAGTTGAGGCTCACTCCAAAGCACGGGTCTCCTCTGAATATGAGAAGGGTTTGGCCATAGTCCACCACGCTGGCCATGTGCGGATTGGCAGACTTCACACGCCTTTGAGATAGTTATGGAGAACTCTCATGCGTGTAGGTTTCCTCACGATGTTTTCCTTCACCGTTGAAGCAAGTGATATTTTAAATTTTTAAAAACGCTCATAACTCCGAATAGTTAGAGGTGCGTGCCCGTATTCGAACCGGCGACCTCTGATTAGGAGGCTGACGCCCTCACCACTAGGCTATCACAGCTTCTAAAATGAACATTAAAGCTTAATTGTCGAGTTGAAGTCTGCCAGATTTGGATTCCCGATGCAATACTATCTTTAGCGGTTTTTGAAATACAATGAGACAGCTGTCAACCATTGTTCAGGTATTAGCTAGTTGTTGGAATCCAAGCCGTACAGGCTTCTCTGATGGATTAATTCCACGGGGACGAAATAGCAGCGATGGCACCTACGTAGCGACTCATTAGCGATGAAACCAGCTCGTCTCCAATACCTCCAGGCGTAAGCCACACTTTGCACCCACGGGTTGCTGTCGCACCCTAATCATAATCATCATCATCATCATGATCAACCCATTACCGGCTCACTACAGAGCACGGGTCTCCTCTCAATATAGAAGGGTTTGGCCATAGTCCACCACGCTGGCCATGTGCGGATTGGCAGACTTCACACGCCTTTGAGGACATTATGGAGAACTCCCAGGCGTGCAGATTTCCTCACGATGTTTTCCTTCACCGTTGAAGCAAGTGATATTTTAATTTTTTTTTTAATTAAACGCACATAAACTTTCACTCCGAAAAGTTAGAGGTGCGTGCCCGGATTCGAACCGCCGACCTTTGATTAGGAGGCTGACGCCCTAACCACTAGGCTATCACCGCTTCACTTCGCTTCGTAATCATAAAAAACAGCCTTCATAAAACGGTTTTCTTATTGATATGCTTTAATTGTTTCCAGTCAAAAAATAAGAACGAGGCTTCTTTGAGCTATTGATTGGACACTGTTTTGATTTGAACTGCCGGCCGTCTACAACTAAGCGAATACGATTGGCCCGTTACCATTATCCAGCGATAACGCTTTTTATTATGCATTACAAGTTAGCTACGGCAATCTCACCTGATGGTAAGTGATGATGCAGTCTAAGATGGTAGCGGGCTAACCTGTTAGGGGTATGGTAAACCCATACTCCTAATCGGTTTCTTCGCGACATCGTGCCGGAACGCTAAATCGCTTGGCGACACGTCAAATTCAAATTCAAAATTCAAATAATCTTTATTCAAATAGTCCTTTAAAAGGCGCTTTTGACGCGTCAATAATTTACATACTAGTGATTTGATGGTGATAACTACATTCGTAAACTTAAAACTAAAGCTATGAGGGTTCCAAACGCGCCCCGGTCTAAGAAGAAGCCCACAACAAACTTAGCCAGGTAAATTTTCTTTTTGTTATCACCATCTCACATGCCACTTAAAATTATATTAAGAGCTATCTTATTAGAGCAATATTTCACACCCATGCTTGTTTATCATTTACGTAATCCTTTACACTATAGTAGGACTTTTCTACAAGCTTACGTTTTATATAAACTTTGAACTTATTGAGAGACATCCCAGAAATTTCATTAGGCAATTTGTTATAAAATTGTATACAATTACCTTTAAATGAATTTCTAATTTTTTGTAGTCTAGTAGCGTGCAACACAAGTTTATTTTTACTTCTGATGTTAAGATTGTTGCAATCGCATTTTTTATTGAATTTTGTTATATTTCTGTGGACATACATTAAATTTTCAAATATGTATTGGCAATGCAATGTCATTATTTTTACTTCCTTAAACTTTTTTCTTAATGACTCTCTTGGAGCCATATTATAAATTGCACGAACAGCCCTCTTCTGCAGCACGAATATAGTGTCAATATCGGCAGCATTACCCCATAATGTCTTTGTAGGTAGAGTGGTAACTAGCCACAGCCGAAGCCTCCCAGCTTTATTGGGGCGAAGTGTTTGAAATTGGTGCTCAGTTTAGAGTAAATTTAAAGTTTATAGGCCAAGTAACCTTGCAGGTGTTGAGCATGTTCTTGCGGAACCACGTCAAAACTTTTGTAAATCTTGTTAAAGTGCCTGCCCTAACTTCCCCGCTACGTGTACTTCTACACACTAGGCCGCATTCCTACTATGCGACTTCGGGTGTGCGCAAGATATTTATATATTTATTAGGAAGCTATATATTATGTATACTTAGGATTATCAATGTATACTCACTTACAGGCTAACTCGACATGCATAATATAAAACATAAAATAATAATGTTAAACTAAAACAATTTTTTCAAAAAAAAAAAAAAAACTATAATAATCTACAATTATAAAATTATATTAATTAAAAAACCAAAATACTAATTTTATGTTAACTAACAATTTTAAAACAAGCCATATACTTAATAATTTACTTAGTAATTTTTTTTACTGATTCATAAGGTATTTTTTAATTTTGCTTCTAAATATCGCAGCAGAATATTTAAATATGTCTAGGTTAGCTTTTCTGAACATATTTGTTATAGCATATGACAATTCTATTAAGAGGAGCTGCCCTAACGAGGTTACTTTCCCTACCAAGGTTACTTTTCGATACTCTTACCCTAAATGTTTCCTTGTTTTCTATAAACGACTACATGCATTAAACTGTCAAGCTCTTGATTGTCAAGTGATTGTGCTTGAGCGCCCGTGGTTTTCTAAGCCAGCTAGTCTTTTCTTTCTATTGCCAAATACATGCAATTTACAGCTTCATACAGTAAACGACACAATTGCGTATTGCTCGCATAAAATCATGTTTATTTTACACCACAAGTTAAACCTTGACGGTAACCTCACCTGATGGTAAGTGATGATACAGTCTAGGATGGTAGCGGGCTAACCTGTTAGGGGTATGGAAAACCAGTACTCCTAATTGGTTTGTACGCGACATCGTGCCGGAACGCTAAATCGCTTAGCGACACGTCTTTTTCGCTAGGGTAACTAGCCTCCCACCAAACCCGACTCGAGCTGGGAATCAAACTCAGGACTTCCGACTTTATAATACGACAGCGCACGCACTGCGCCACGGAGGGCAATTGGAGTAAGAACACTAAAATGTATACTTATTAGTTATCAACTACAGCCTTTTAATGCCCTACTACTACTAGTCTACTAGGGACTACAGTATTCTCTCGCGCATTATCCCCAAGCGGCTGGAGGGCTTGCACTATTAAAAGTTTAACGCGTTAATCAGATCAATTTATTATGCCGAAAACCAAAAATATGTATGGTAAAAGACATTATACATATATGCTACCAAAAATTCCGACCTCCTCATAATTTCCTGAGATAGGGAAGCATATATTTATAAATAAAATGTAAAAACCATTTTTTATGTCATATTTAATTATTAATTATTCATTAAGTTTACGAATATAGTTATCACCATGAAATAACTACTATGTAAATTATTGACGCGTCAAAAGTGCCTTTTTAAGGACTATTTGAATAAAGATTATTTTGAATTTGAATTTGAATTTAAGTTCTTTAAGTTAAGTATTTATAGTGCATAAGTTTAGCATATTTTGAAGGTGAACTCGCCGTCCTCCCCATAAACGTAAAGTTTCTGGAGGACGGTTAGCTTTACAATTAAAATGTGTTTAAAATATTTTAAACAATATATAAAAAAAAAATTAAAACAAAGACTTTTTTGATTTATTTACCTTGACTGTAATCTCACCTGTGGATAATTGTAGATGGTAGCGGTACCATATGTCAAATTAGTTGCTACGCTACATCGTAGCCGCCCTCTACATTAGCCCGGGAAAAGACAATATTGTTATATATACCTATGTATTAAAAGCCGAAGAGTCTGTTTATATGTTTAAACGCGCTAATTTCTTGTCTTATTCAAAAAAACCATATGATACAATACAAATTTTAGAAATACAGATCAATCATCGCCGTTCAGGCAGCATTACCCGCATTTCGGTGGTATGAATGCGAGCGCCGTCAATTCCGCAACAATCCAATATTTGTTATCTAGCTACCAAATTTAACAGTTCGTCGAAATACACATGCAATTACAAAAAAAATTGCGGCACGCTCACCATTGTCGATTTGAAGCGTTCATACATATTTTACCGCACACACGAGGCGGGGTAATTTAATACATCTGAATACGCTTTCAATAACCTAAATTAGTTCGTTAATGTGTTGTTAGTAAAAGTTCCGCGCGATTTTTGATATAATTGGTTATAAACAACGCGAATGAGCTTCATTAAACGGCGAGGAAATTAAAGCTTTTCATAACATGATACCTGTTCGATATTGAAAGCCAGTTCATAATTTCGAGGAAATAATGTAAATTTAAAACTTTATACTTATGATAAAAGTGATGATTCTACTAAATACAATCTACCTGGAGATTTTGGATTAGATTGGTGATTAACAGCTGTGATAGGCTAGTGGTTACGGCGTCCGCCTCCGAATCATAGGTTCAGCGTTCAATACCGGGCACGCACCTCTAACTTTTAGGAGTTATGTGCGTTTTAAGCGATTAAAATGTCACTGGCTTCAACGATGAAGGAAAACAACGTGAACTCTCCATAATATTCTCAAAGGCATGTGAAGTCTGCCAATCTGCTGGCCAAGTGGTGGTCTGTGGCCGAGCCCTTCTCATATTAAGAAGAGATCTGTGTTCTGCAGTGAGGCACTGGCTTGATCATGACCGTTAGCCCGTCTTTATGATGCCAACTAACTCGAAGGGTTTTCTTTAGTCCGGTGCAGCGGTTTACTCAAACAGGTAGTTAACAAATAGATAGAGAAGAAGAAGATTTGACGACCTCCGTGGCGCTGCGCGCGCGCAGTTGCATTATTAAGTTGGAGGTCCTGGGTTCGATTCCTGGCTCAAGTCTGGTCTGTTGGGAGGCCTCGGCCGTGGATAATTACCACCCTACCGACGAAGACGTGTTGCCAAGTGATTTAGCATTCCAGCACGATGTCGTGTAGAAACCAATTAGGAGTATGTGTTTACCAGGTTAGCCCTCTACTATCTTAGACCGCATCATCACTTATCATCAGGTGAGATGCCGTCAAGGGCTAACTTGTGGTGTATAAAAAAAAAATGTTCCATTAAGTATCCACAGTCTAATAAGTATTATTATTGGTCCGGAGGTATCTTATTACAAAAAGGTTGGTTTAGTTGCAAAACTGTGCATTTTTAACAGAAACTTCATCAAAATCGGTACATTCGTTAAACCGAATTCACAAGCAAAATTGCAGAGAAATATTTTCATTCATAATATCATAATACGTATGAAATTACATCACAGACTCATACTCTCAGAGAGCATAGTAACAAAATGGATAGTAAAATGTAAAAGTTTTAATATAGGAACCTCAAAAATGAAAGCCTGAAATAAAACAACTCCGCTGGTAGCATTTCGGGTATTTCATCAATGTTCCAATATGCGGATGCATGTTCAAGGTTTTAGTTCAAACGGTTATATCGCGGGTATAATGTTTCGCTTGACATATTTTGAAGAGCTCGTTCAGAAACTGTCCTTTAACGTTCTAGCAATATCATATGTTCGAGCATTTATTGAAAATTCGCTAAATAGTAAACCTTTGATAGCGCAAGCTACATACATGACAGATATTTCATTAAATTTATTTGCATTTTTGAGGGTTTCGTACCCGTAGAGTGCCTACGGGGTTCTATTATGAAGACTGCACCGTCCATCCGTCCATGAATTATTCAATCATAAACTTAATTCAAATGATACATGACAGATATTTTAATAAATTGATTTGAATTTTTGAGGGTTTCGAGACGTCGGGCCGTTCGGACCTCTTAATTATGGTCGCAATAAAAGTGTGATCCCGCAAGTTGTGGTTTTATTTACTATGAGCGAAAGTAAACGTCACTCTTACTAAAAAACAACTCGGACGCCCTTAACTCGTCATTTTTTTTTTTATAACGATACCGCTTGAGTTTTTTTCTATATTAAATCTGAAGATGATTATATTTCTTTTTCTTTCCAACCTATTTCCATGAGATAAGATAAAATTATAATGCTGTGGTGTACGTATTAATATCGTTGTGTAAGAAGTCCACATTACTGGGTGCTTAGTACATATTGTGTAAGTTCTCTCGCCTTTCTTATATCGATCGCCAGAGATCGGGCACATCACAACCAACTTCATTATGCATTACACGTAAAGGCATTGGTGAGCATTAAGACCAGTACCAGGAACTCCCATCACTACCGAATAATTAATAAGATGGAGCCATCAGCTTGCAATTCGAATGACTGCGCCGAAACTTCGACCCACTGCCCGGCGTTTCGTGTGTCTCACACATGACAGCGTTTTGTTACGTCTGTTGGACTAGCGGTTAAAAAAAAAAACGAAATTCATAAAATTTTAGCAAAGTGATTTAGCGTTTCGGCACGATGTCGCTTAGAAACCAATTAGGAGTATGGGCTTTCCATACCTAGGGTTATGATAAAACCCAGTATGGGTAATTGGATAATCATAGGTAAGCCCGCTACCATCTCAGAATAATCACTTTCGACGACCTCCGTGGCGCAGCGCTGTTGCATTTTAAAGTTGGAGGTCCTGGGTTCGATTCCCGGCTCGAGTCTGGTCTGGTGGGAGGCTTCGGCCGTGGCTAGTTACCACCCTACCGACAAAGACGTGTCGCCAAGCGATTTAGCGTTCCGGCACGATGTCGCGTAGAAACCAATCAGGAGTATGGGTTTACCATACTCCTAAAAGATTAACCCGCTACCATCTCAAATTGCTTTATCACTTACCATCAGATGAGATTACCGTCAATTGCGAACTTGTAGTGGATAAAAAAAAACATGTAAACATCACAAGTTGTTTGTAAGTGTGTTCGTAATGACTCTTTCACATGACAGATTCTATCGCGAAAACACTTAGTTGATACTCTTTCCGACATCGACGTTTTACGATTTGACATCAATTATTCTATCTTGTGTGAGATGAAAGCGGAGACGGCTGCTCCCCAGCAACCTTGTTGTTGAAATCCATCAATTGTATAGTAACCTACAACTATTAAATGTGTCAAGCTGTGATAGCCTAGTGATTAGGACATCCGCCTCCAAACCCCCGACGGGTTCGAACCTGGGCACGCACTTTTCGGAGTTATGTGCGTTTATAGGCAATTAAAAAATCACTTGCTTCGACCGTGAAGGAAAACATCGTGTGGAAACCTGCACGCCTGAGAGTACTCCATAATGTTCTGAAAGGAGTGCGAAGTCTGCCAATCCGCACATGGTCAGCGTGGTGGACTATGGCCAAACCCTTCTCATATTGAGAGGACCTGTGCTCTGTAGTGAGCTGGCAATGGGTTGATCATGATTAATCGTTTAACTACTACACGTTGTTTGTACAAATTTTACCGGCTGAAGTATACAACGATCCAGCGGTGATTGTACTTTGATCCTGCCACCGAAAACGCAATGTCTAAACTTGTATCTAATTCGAGCGTAGCTAGTTACCGCTCTATATACAAACATTTGCCGTCAAGTGTTTTTCTATTTGTTTTTGGAACGAAGTTCCTTATCGCGCGTTGTGAAAGGGGGCTAGACGGAAAAAAATCTTACGAAAAGTTATCACGACACTTTTTGTTATTGTAAGCTGTGCGGCGTCGCATGTTTCTCTGTCTGTCTCTCTCTCTTATAGAAAGCAAGCAAAGAAATGTTCATTTCTATTTCGCATTGAACAGTGTGGTGTCGCGACGATTATTTTTGTTGAGTGTATACAGGTTTTTTGTAAATAATAAATAATAATAATTAACCCTGACAGTGTTTCTGCACAAGTTCCGGATATTGCTGATGGAGTACAAAATTGAGCCTACTAATTAAGTTTATATAAAATTATATTTGTTAATAACAAAAAAAATATTATTATAACTTAAATAAAATAAAATTTTATTACAATTCCTTCACTAATAAATCGAAAGGAACTTCGTTCCATCCGGGTGTCCCTTGACAAATCTCAAGTTTTTTTTTATTTCTTACGTTAGCCATTGGCGGCAATCGCCTGGTGGCAAGCGATGATAGCCTAAAATTTTTGCGGGCTAAACTGTTAGGGGAGTGGTAAATGATGTATGGATTATTATTATAAACGCGTAGCAACTATGTTACGCGTTTTTGGTCGATGATTCGGGGGGGGGGGGGGGGGGATCGAGAATGTTTTATCAATAACTCCAGTTTAGGTGGTAGTCTTAAGTTAACTTCTAGTGGAATAAAGAAAATTCCGCAAAAGATTTGCAGATTGCACTAAACGAGTCATATAGGTCTGCGCAAGACTGGAGTGTGGACATTATGCCCAGGAAACAACGTCTATTTGTAAAGACTATCGTATTAATAGCTTAAAATTAATAAATGTAGTAATTACTTTCCTCCCAAGAAAGTGGAAAAAATTATACGTACCTACTCATCAAAAGTGCCCTCGATCATCGATGGCTATATCATTATTAATTCGTTCCTAACAACCTCTTGTCGCCTTATTGCCAAGCGCTTGAACTGGTATCGTGCAATTTACGGGGTGCAGTTTTAATAATCTACCGTACACGTTATCTTGGAGCTTGGTCATGTCAAAGACCATCAACTAATCATCATCATCATCATCATCATAATCAACCCATTTTCGGCTCACTACAGAGCACAGGCCTCTTCTCATATGAGAAGGGCTTCGCCATAGTCCACCACGCTGGCCATGTGTGGATCGGCAGACTTCACGCGCCTTTAAGAACATTATGGAGAACTCTCAGGCATGCAGGTTTCCTCACGATGTTTTCCTTCACCGTTGAATCTAGTGATATTTTTATTGCTTAAAAACGCACATTACTCCGAAAGGTTATAGGTGCGGGCCCGGGTTGACGTTCTTACTACTAGGCTATCACAACTTGTTCTTCAACTAATACAGTAATTTTTTTTTATATAGTTCAAGTTAGCCCTTGACGACAATCGCACCTGGTGGTACGTGATGTTACAGTCCAAGTTGGTAGCGGGCTAACCTGCTAGGGACCCATGGTAAACCCATACCCCAAATTGGTTTCTACGCGACATCGTGCCGGAACGCTAAATATCTTGGCGGTACGCCTTTGTCGGTAGCGTCATAACTAGCCACGGCGAAAGCCTGCCAGGCTTGACTAGAGCCGGGAATCGAACCCAGGAACTCCAACTTAATACTGCGACAGCGCAGGCGCTGCGCCACAGAGTTTGTCACATACAACACCCCTGTGCATACACCAGTACTAATAAAGTTCGGTTTTTTATCCCCTACAAGTCAGCCCTTGACAGCAATCTCAACTGGTGGTTTGCGGTGATGCAGTGTAAGATGGTAGCGGGCTAAGGGTATAGTAAACAAATTGTGTTTTGTTACTATACAATGTTGTATTGGAAACAACGTTTTGAACGGCTAGAGGGCCTTGAGTGTGTCAAGCTTAGTAACTATGAACATTTACGCTACAGAGACGAAAACGCCGCAATAGGATATTCAGTCCTACATCTACACGTACATAACTTTTTTATGATAAATTATGATATTTTGTGACGTTCAGTCGATCAAGTTGAAGTTCTTCACTACCGTTTTTTTTTGTCGTGGTGGAAAAGCTTTATGGCTACCTCCGTAAACTTGGGCGGGAAGGAGGTTATGTGGGACTCCCACCCCCGAAGGGGAGTATACCCGAACTAAAAACCACCACGGCATGTCCCTCTCGCAGGTTTTACTGGACACCCGGGGGACCCGTTGTATACTTCCCGGACGACGTTCTTCACTAACTAGGAATCCAAAGTAAAATTTACTCGTAACGGCATTAAATATGATATATGGCTATTAATGACTACATAGTTTGTGGTAACACTTTTTGACGTCGATTATAAATATATCATACAAAGTTAATATCATAAACATTTTAAAATTCCCATGCAAAAGAAATCTTAATGATTTATATTATTAGTAGGGCTTCGCTGTTACGTCCTCCATCTGTCAGTCACTCCATCCATCCGTCTATATCTCATGAACCTTGTATGTATATCAATGAACATAAATGAAAAGTTTATGAAAATTATGACGGTTCATTCATTGTCAAAACTTAATTTGGAGTATCAAGAAATTGGCTTTTTATATAGTATTTTAGCGGAATCAAATTGTTTCTCGGCTAAAATTCTATTTAATTTTTGTATCACAAGTGTGAAAAATAAATAGGTTATTTACTATATATAATATACTAATAACCTCTAATATTTTTTTTTATAACAGTACTTTTGTAAATACAAAGGTAGAATTAAAAAAAAATGCTAGAATAACGTACGATGGGACGGTCATATACATTATATTATATAAAAATTCTGAAAAATAAATAAAGATTTAAAGAAAAAGAACAAAAAAAATACAGAGACTTATGCAATGCTTGGTTTTGATCATGACAATATAATGTAGTATTGTGTTTCCAATTGCTAGGGAAACATCGTTAGAAAGTCATATTTGTATTAAGTTTTTACCTGGATGTCCGATAACTTTTGCTCGCGCGCGTTGCATCCTCTTCATTCTTGAAAGATTCTAGGTTTTAACAACCCTTCAGAATATTTCTGAAGGATTGTTAAGACCTAGAACATTTCTCAACAGATTTCCTACGCTCCGTGAATAAATCCGTTTAATATAAGTAATTTAATTTTCTGAACTTTCTTATGAACTCTCAGTTCAAAATAGAACGTTAAATTATGTGAGTGTTGCATTTAAAGATCAATTTAAAGCGATAGTAAACAATGTTAGGAATAAATAAACTTGTCGAATTTGCAATATAAAATAACATATTTCAATAATATTTTGGCACTACGATTTAGAAATTACGAATATTTCGGAGAAGCGGTCTTCTCTGTTATTAAGAAAAGATGCAGAACTGACTTGGGTCACCGGTCATTAAAACACACAAGGAATTAATATTTTATTAATTTTAAAATTCTTAATTTTGATGACCAGTCAAAAAGCTAAAGCTTTGCAAGCAATTGGTGATATTTCTTATCTAGTACTGCCATCTGGTATCACTTATAACAGACCAATATTATTTAGAATATTAATAGTTACCAATTATCATTACGAAACCAATCATTAAACGCCAAAAAAAGGATTTACGTAAGAGAAGTTGATAATTATAAATACTAAGAGTTTATCGGTAAAAATTTCTCCCACCGCGGTTACATATATTAAAAAAAATCCCCAATGATTAAGTTTATCTTTATTTTTAATATTTCAAGAAATTAAAAAAAAAAATTATGTTGCTACATTTAGATCAAAGAATCGATGTCTAATTTATATTAAATTTTTTGTAAAATTACTCTTTGCGACGTAAAAAACTTATATTAGCAACATTAAATAATATTTAATAATTTACTATTTACTTTTTGTAACTCTGGTTCTTTAAGGATCTCCTCATTTCTGATATGACCACGTGGATATACTAGCGTGCACTCCTAGCGTAGCCGTCCATGCATCGCCGGCTGTAACTCTAAGACTTCTTATGCAACCTCGTTTTTTAGCTGTAAGTCATCACTGGCAACACACTGTACGAAGACTTTAGTCTTCAGTTCTGTTCAGTTCAGTGTTTGCCGCTCGTTAAATGTTGAAAATCTGATCGTCAACGGAGAAAGAAGTAACGACTGGGCTGCGGTCGATAGGAATATGAGCGCAGGCGCGAGATTCATGCTGATATCCACGGCTGTGAGATTCGTCAGTCCGCCGGCAGGCAGACACGGGTCCGCCTGTCAGAGCACGGGCGCCTTGCAACATGTTAAAATATCGACCACGAGCTCTGAGATGCGTAAGGGTCATAATCGCTCTCGCTTTAGCCTGGTTCCCTCACGCCGACCACGCTGCGTGAGTACAACTTTTTTTTTTTAATTACTTATTTTTTTATTCATAAAAAAATGTGTTTTAACCGTGTTATTTATAATTTTTTTTTTGGTGAATTTCGCAACTTTTTTAAAAGTTTGTAACTTTGCAAACTTCGCTAACTGTACGATCTCATGGCGGTTGTAATTTGAGGCGGGCGTTGAAGTGTTGCGGGAATTTTGAATTGCTCATCTCTCTATTAAACGTTTCCGTCGGTTTATTCTCAATTTAATTTTAGTAAGTGAGTTAATAAATAAATGTAAAACTTTAGACGCAGTGGTTTTAATTAAAAATAAATATTTAGCGTACTATTCAAATAATTAAAAATATATTAATATTATTATGAAATTAAAAAAAATCTAATTCGACACTTGTATTTATTTATTTCCAAATAACAAAAAAAATATGGGCAAAATACGGTTGGATAAAAAGTAAACTAGTGTGTTGGTATGTTAAATATTGAAAACCTTTTCTTTATTCTTTATATCATTGTAATAAGGGGGCAAAATAAATATTTTCAAACATACAAGAAACGTGTCGGAATTTTTAGATCGGTCAATGATGCCGGAGATTGTCAGCGCCATTGCGATCATAATTTCATGTTTTAAAATAATTTCACTTGAATATGATAAATTTGTCGAAACACTGCTGGTGATAAAAATGGAAAGTTCGTAAAGTATTCACACCTAAGTAGGATTTTTAAAATATATATTCCCATTCATCTTTGCCGTGAAAATGCTTGGCCATTTCGGCAACAGAAAATGTCGGTAAGCTTACGTGAAGTTACGCACGCATTGTACTAAATCCGCAATTTTTGTGATATTTTAAATAAACATTTTTTTGCTTTATTATCCTCTTGCCTTTTTATCAGTTGACATTACTTTAAGTGCCTATTAGATTTATGAACGTTATAAACCATTATTTCGATCGAATTAACTTACTGTTTTATGATTTTGTGATTTTTATTTTATAAGTTAAAAACCTTAAAATAAGTTATGTACCTGGGAGTTCTTAGAACCAAAATCTCTCTATTTTGTAGGAAGAGGCGTTTTTCAATGAGATTTCAAGTGGGACGTGCATAGGCAGGTGCTAACTGGGGTTTTCGGAATTATAAAAATAAAAATGTAACAAAATTTCGCGCTTTTAAATAATACAGCTTCCTGAATTTAGTACTTTTATTTACACATGCAATATAGGGATATGAACACACTCAAAATTCCGTGTAATTCACTTGAAGTAGTGGTTTTACTACATTTCATTGATCACCATTCACTTCACCACCATTTTATTTAGTCTTCAATTTACGCGCTTTTCCAGCGGAAGCCGAACAAAGGAACAAGTACAAATTATAATTATAATTTCAAGGAGTTTTATCAACCGGAGAGTGTTTTTATAACATTTCTCCACTCTTGAAGTAAGAAAACATCTCTCAACAGTAAGGACTGGTTTGTGACGTCTTTTGATTACAGTGCATCACATTGGGTCATAAAAATGTTTTGGTCTCAATTGGCCTTTTATTTGGATGACCTTTTTAGATGGAACATAATAAAAAAATTGTAATAGTGTTGTTATTTATTATTCAAAGCGCAAACTAATCTTCCCAATCAACAGCTTACATAAAGTTAAAAAAAAACACACATGAAAATTTATCTAGAAACCCTTAGTTACAATTTTCTAAATTAACTCGTTCCCTCAAAATTCGATGTAAACAATAAATATTATGATATTATAAAGAAAATTTATTTTACCTTGGGATATGAAATCATAACCCACTTCCAGCTAAACTTAGCACGTCTCCTAAGACAGTTTGACAGGCGCAGGTTGCGTTTTATACAAATTACATGACAACAACATGTTTTGGTGTAGTTTGTAAACTTACTGCTTAGCAAGCTAATTAAAAATTCACATAGGAACAAATATAAGCACACTCATTAAAATGCAAGTTTGAATTTGTTTTCTGCGCAGGTTAGGTATTTCATAGGTATTTTTAAGTGACGCAAACTACTTCTGCAGCGGGTTGGAATATCTGTATGCTTAAGTAAAGCACAATTATTGTGGGTGATTTTTTATGTCTGAAGAAATTTGAAAAATTACTCATAAATTAGTAACAAGTACATCGGGGAACAAATAGTCTTTTTACTTCAGCAATCTTTTTCGCAAATCTTAATAAAAAATATCTTAGATATATCCAAATAAATAATGGATTATAAAAAATATTAGACTTGAAAAAAAATTGGAACGCTTTTTTCTACAAGTTCAATACTTATATACAGGCTTGTAATAAAAATTACAAAGCTTTTTAAATTGACAAAAGATTTTTTAATTTATAAAAAATAGCGGAAAATCGAGCCAGCGGGTCACCTGAAGTTAATTACCGCAATTCAAGAACATCAGCAGAGACATAGGAACGTATGCGTTTCCGGCTTTCGAGCATTTTGTTTATTCGCTCCGAAATCATAGTTTTTAGGACACACTTTGGGTTGAAGATGGTTCGACAATTTCAAGGCGTTGCTGAAGTGATCTGGTTTCATGGATGATACAGGATCGGCGGCATTCAGATCATGAGGCCAAAACTTGTTTCCACAGCTTGAGGTTCAGTCAAAGATGGTGAAATGAAATCAACTCTTCAAAAACTATTGACATTAAAAAAACATGGGAAGGTTTTATAAAAATATTTGCTGCGCAACAAATTGCTCCAATTTTCATTACTTTCAAGCAAGCGAGTAAGACTGGAAAATGTCGTGTGCCAATAAAAAAATGGGAGGTTTTATAAAAATACATAAAAAAAAAATTGCGATATAAATGATCTGTGTATGTTTGGTCTATGTAGTAACAAAGCATGGCCGGCGTAAGTTAGATTAGTAATGTTATACCTAGGTGTACAAGGCTACACGGGTCAACAGGAGTCAGGACAGTATTCCCAGTGGTAAATGGCGCAGATATGAGAAAAAAATTGTTTCACTGCACGGTCAATACACGCGCTGTCACATAGTTAGTTGTGATGCTATACCAGCGAGGCTTATCAATAGTCATGGAATTTTTTAAAATTCAAAACTTCCATTGAGTATGCAAACACTATCGCTGTCCTGTTTGACGAACCTGATCGGTTCTCGTGCTAACAATATCGGTTTATTATGAAACTGATATTTGCTACTAGATTATAGACTTGCCATAGGATGCGGTGTTGAAGCGGTGATAGCCTAGTGGCGTCAGCCTCCTAATCAGATGTCGGCGGATCGAATCTGGGCACGCACCTCTAATTTTCGGAGTTATGTGCTTTTAAAAAAAATACTCTTGCTTCAACGGTGAAGGAAAACATCGTAAGGAACATTACAATTTAAATATTTTGGGAATAATAAATCAGGACGATGAAGCGGTGATAGCCTAGTGGTTAGGGCGTCAGCCTCCTAATCAGGGATCAGCGGTTCGAATCCGGGCACGTACTTCTTACTTTCGGAGTTATGTGCGTTTAAAAAAAATTAAAATATCACTTGCTTCAACGGTGAAGGAAAACATCGTGAAGAAACCTGCACGCCTGAGAGTTCTCCATAATATTCTCAAAGGCGTGTGAAGTCTGCCAATCCGTACATGGCCAGCGTGGTGGACTGCGGCCAAACCCTTCTCATATTGAGAGTAGACCCGTGCTCTGTAGTGAGCCAGCAATGGGTTGATCATGATAGGATACGACTGGAGATATAATGATAGGTCTCATTTATTCTCAACCTGAGATATTCAGTGGAGCTGAGAAGTTATATAGGCACTTGTACACAACAGCACAGACACTTGTTTAGAGACCTGGAGTAGTGGTGAGCGTTGTGGTGTTATGAGTGGGAGGTCCCAGCTTCCATACCCGGCAGAAGCAATATGGAAATTGTTTATTTCTGAATTTTCCCTGATCTGCTCTGGTGGCCGCTTGATTGGCAGTGGCTTGTTACCATCAGACAACGAAGACGTGCCGCCAAGCGATTCAAAGTTTTTTTACGATGTCGCGTAGAAACCAATTAGAGGTACGGGTAAATGGTGCACTCTTGATATGTTAGCCCGCTACCATCTATACTGCATCCTCACTTACCATTAGATGAGATTGTGGTCAAGGGCATAATGACTCTAAACCATTCCCTGGTTTAGTGTCAAGTTCATAATTGTCGTGCGCAGCCATTTCAAGATAATTTTAGTTTTCAACTAACTTAGGAACGGCAAAGCTCTACGTGATCAGAAAATTAATGCAGAAGCCCTGAAAGCGGATGGAAACAAATACTTAATACCTTCTCGCGAATTTTGAATTCTGACATCCACTATGAAATACGTTTCGCATGAGTCTAAACTGGTAGCAACGCACCAATCCAAAAGGTCAACAGGCTTCTTGAACTCTGTTCACCCATGTTTGATTACGTGAATTGCCTCTCTTGAATACCTCTCTTTCAATCTGGATCTAACTTTAAATGGACGATGTGTTATATAGGTATTATATTTTTTTGACTTATGGTGCCGAAACATGGATACTGACGGCGAGGCTAGTCCACAAACTTCAAGTCGCTCAGCGTGCTATGGAAAGAGCAATGCTTGGAATCTCTTTGAGAGATTAAGTCCGTAACGAGGTGATTCGGCAAAAAACGAAGGTAACCGACATAGCTCGAAGGGCTTGCACGCTGAAGTGGCAGTGGGCTGGTCACGTTTGTCGGAGAACCGACGGACGTTGGAGTCGGAAGGTCCTCGAGTGGATACCACGTCTCGGCAAACGGTGTGTGGGCCGTCCCCCGGCCGGGTGGAGTGATGACCTCCGAAAAGTGGCAGGCATCGACTGAATGCAAAAAGTCGGAGGCAGGATGAGTTGGCGCTACTTCAAAGAGGACTATGTCCAGCAGTGGATTAATGTTGGCTGATGATGATGATGATGATGATATTTTTTTGACTACCTCCGTGGCGCAGCGCACGCGTTTTTGTGCGCATTATAAAGTTGGGGTCCTGGATTCGATGGCCAGCTCGAGGTTGGTCTGTGTGCATGTGTACTTGTGTGCATCATTTCCTTGCATAGGATTTTGATGCTAAGTCTTTTCCAATCTAGAAATGAAACGTCTAAAGCACAGCACTTTATAGTTATCTAGAAGATAACGCCAGCTTCATGTATATTCATGGCATAATAGATCGTCATCGTAGTCTGGCCCATAAACGTACGCGTTATATGGTGGCATTTGGGTACATGCACTCTTACTTGTGGCAGAGACCAAATTGTCAGTCAATTCTAAAACTTAAGCAACGTGGGCAGTAACTGCTCACAGCTTATAAACTTTTATGTATTACTAGCTGATCCGGCAAACGTATCGCCATATAAATAATTTCTAGGGAATTTCTATTGTAGAAAAAAAATAACTAACTTATTGTGTGTGTAAGGATGTGGTATATGAGTGAAAGAGGCACGGAGCACTGTGAACGATGAGGGAATATGAAAATAACATAAATATTGTTTATGTTAAAAAAATTAGCTTTACAATAAGCTCAGGGAAATTTTAGTCGAATTATAGTGTAAAACATTCACAATAAAGACGATAATTGTTCCGTTATCGAGCGGGATGACAAATGATTAAATTACTATTAAAAAATAGAGGCGGTAGAGGGGTGAAAATTTAGGGTTGTATGTATTTTTCAATGCCACAAAATTATACAAAAATAAAAAAAAATAATTTTGGGGGGACACCCCTTATCACTTATAAATAATAGTTTCAAAAATAGTAGCCGATTCTCAGACTTACTGAATATGCATAAAAAATTTCATAAGAATCGTTCGAGCCGTTTCGGAGGAGTAAGGCAACAAACATTGTGACACGAAAATTTTATATATAACATAAAACTGCCTATCGGGAAATAAAATTTTAGACATGGCTTATTAGCGAAATGGATCCATGATTATTCTTTAGCAAGGTTTTCCCTTTTATGTATTTAAAACCCAGCTTACAACCCTCCTCTAACATATTTTCGGTATAATGCCTTCGTGAATGATAAAAATATACTGCCAATGAAAGACTTCGATCAATATACCTACCCCAGCTGTGCAGTCATACAAAATAAAAGCGGAAAGTTAAGCCTAAGCTTAATGTCCACAAAGCAATAAAAATGAGAAAATATCTTATTGTATGCAATGAAATAAAAATATTGCGAATTATATAATAAATACCTAAATTATTGCTTCTATTACTAACGATATACCATCATGATCAACACATTGTCAGCTCACTACAGAGCACGGGTCTCCTCTCAATATGAGAAGAGTTTGGCCATAATCCACAACGCTGGCCATGTGCGGATTGGCAGACTTCACACGCCTTTGAGAACATTATGGAGAACTCTCAGGCGTGCAGGTTTCCTCACGATGTTTTCTTTCACCGTTGAAGCAAGTGATATTTTTTTTTCAAACGCACGTAACTCCGAAAAGTTAGAGGTGTCCGGATTCAAACCGCCGACCTCTTATTAGGAGGCTGACGCCCTAACCACTGGGCTATCACCGCTTCATCGATATATATATATCTTTACACTCAAATATTTAGAAGTTATATATTTTGTGTTTCGTACCACAAGTGAAAGACTTTAAGTGTAATTGAACCATCCGTTTTCAGAAGGACTTCTGTTATCGAGTTGACTAGAACCGCGTTGTTCGTTAATTGTTTGAGAGCTAAGTAGCATTGTCAGGCAATCTTTGATGTCGGGTCACACAGAGTTTAGGATCTTTGGCCAAGATTTCAATAAGATTCTGTGTTATCGTGTATAATATCGCCTGACTGAGACTAATGAAAATTACTTGTAATTTTGTGACTGTAATGAAAATTACAAGTAATTCCCTGTCACTGTCCTTTTAGTAATAATTAAATTAATACTAAAGCGATATTGACAAGTCGTCGTAGCCTCCCACAAATACAAAGACGTGTCGCCAAGCATTCCGGCACGATGTCGCGTAGGAACCAATTAGGAGCGTGGGTTTACCATACTCCTAACAGGTTAGCCCGCTACCATCCTAGACTGCATCTTCACTTATTACAAGGTGAGATAGCCGTCAAAGGCTAACTTGTACTATACAAAAAAAAACTCGAGCCGGGAATCGAACCCAGGGTTCGATCGTAAATTTAAAATAGACACGAGCTGCGTCACAGAGGCGTAATAACAAAATAATATAATAAGAATACCTTCGGACTTATAGAAAAGTTTCGAGAAAATGTTCAATTATTATTATTAAGGTATCTTGATATTATTTAATCACAATCATGAAATAATACGTTAGTGACTCGTAATTTGCTCTGCATGGAACTACTCCCGCTAATAAAATGGAAGAACTCGGATAGGTTCACAAAAATTGAGTGTTAAAAAGGAATACACAAAAGAACCCGTGCCTCGGAGAGTGGGTGAAGGCAAGACCGACGGCTTCACCCACTCTCCGAGGCACGGGTTATTATGATTTTCATGTGACAATTATCGTTAAAGCCCGCATGAGACGTTAAAGTCCGCCAATCTGCATTAGAGCAGCGTGGCTAGTCAACGCTCAAAAACTCTCTATCCTATTTGACAGCGCAGTCGGTAGTAAGACGTTAATAGACTAGTAAAGATCATGCAAGTAGCACGGTAGTACATAATTATAAAAGCGCAAACTATATTCAAATTCAAATTCAAAATAATCTTTATTCAAATAGTCCTTAAAAAGGCACTTTTGACGCGTCAATAATTTACATAGTAGTTATTTCATGGTGATAACTATATTCGTAAACTTAAAACTAAAGCTATGAGGGTTCCAAACGCGCCCCGGTCTAAGAAGAAGCCCACAACAAACTTAGCCGGGGTTTCTCTTTTTTTCGTTATCACCATCTCACATAATGAATAATAAACTATAGTACCTATATATATAAGTACGATTTAAATACAGTCGGACGTTAATTCTGTTATTAGCAACTCATAATGACACCAGCTTTCAAAACAGCATGCGTTATGTATGAATGATAATTAGAAACCTTTTGTTGCAGCTTTGAATAAAGATACCTACAATGAAATATAGAGATAAAACGTGTTGCTTTATTTTGAAGAAGCAGAATACATTTTAAATGATAAGTAAAAAGTAACCTTGTTATAAAAAATACGCGCGTACTATCCATGTGACGCAAGTGAATATCTATATATATTATAATAAAACTGTAACAGGACGAATTCTGTTCATTAAATATATTATGAACATTTTAATTGGAGGATGCTTTAATATCGATACTGAGCCCAAAACAATTTATTTTTTGAAGTGAAAACTTCTTTAGCGGCGTTGAGCACTTTTTCTGTAATGGGTATAAAATCTTAAACTCGCGTCAGGACACGTGACCTGATCGAAAAAGCGTAAGACGGATGGAGAGTAGACAGCTATCCCCTCTCTACGGCGCGGCGAAAATGTATGCCTGGGCCTACTGTTTCGTTTAGGCAGCGCAGGGCGCTTGCGCGAATGTTCGTGTATGTTACAGCGTGCCACGCGCATCCATGGATGGTGACAGCTGATGGCTCGACCGTCTGTGTAGTGATCACATTGTTGTGTATTCGTAAAATTCGTTAATGTAAAATAATTGTAATAGTTTTAAAGTGTTAAATTTTTAATGTAATATAAATTGTCATGTTTGATTACGATAGCGCAATAAATGAATATTGTATTCTACCACATAAATGATAGTATTTTTATACTGATAAAGCAATTGGTGCAAAATTATTCCCTAACCATTCCAAAATATCAAACATGCTCAACGTTAATAATCAAGTTTTCACTTCTGCCGGCACTCCCGGAGTGCAACCCGTCTTTTTTTTATTATTTGTCTGTCTGTTCGTATCTTGGCCGCTCATCACAACGGATCTACTGGATAGATTTGAATGAAATTGGGTATAGGAGTAGCTGATACTTCGATTCAACATATAGGATAGTTATTATCCCAGAATTCACCACGGTTCCCTTGGGAGAGGGGATAAAAGTCAAAATGTGTATTTAGTGGTAATTCATTAACGCTTATTCCGATTTTTGGGTAGAAGGAATATACTTTAATGTGTAAATATTTCAAGGTAGTCGGTTTGGTAATCCATTGCTTCGTGATTGGAAGACAAACAAACACACTTTCACACACGCTAACTCAACGCAGACGAAGTCGCAGGCATCAGCTAGTTTTTAAATAAAATCGTATTAAGTCCTTCTCCCACGCATTTTACACTGTATCTTAGTTATAAGCTTAACGTGTCGGAACCTAGCATTATGCATGTACGATTTGCATATCGCATAATATATAACTGGTGCAGTGACGTGGAAGACCTTTTCTCGTTAGATAGGAGGTCAGAGCCGATAATACTTACACAGTGTATCCTTTCTCAATGTTGCCTTAATACCTTCTCTATCATGTGACGAAAAGTGACTGAGACATTCCCAAGATAATCATTCACATCATCATGATCATCATCATGATCAACCCATTACTGGCTCACTACAGAGCGCGGGTCTTCTCTCAATATGAGAAGGGTTTGGCCATAGTCCACCACGCTGGCCACGTGCGGATTGGCAGACTTCACACTCCTTTGAGAACATTATGGAGAACTCTCAGGCATGCAGGTTTCCTCACGATGTTTTCCTTCACCGTTGAAGCCAGTGAACTTCACAAAAAGGTAGAGTTGCGTATCATTCACATAATTCTGTGAAAAAGAAAAATAACGAATTTCCGCCTAAAAAGTTTCATTGCGAAATGTTTTAATGTGTTATAATATGAGAGATTATTTTATAACACGTTAATATGCAAACTTGTTTATTTCCAATTAAAAGCTTGGGAGCTAACTTTTCTCCAATAGTTGTTTAAGCTTTCGCTTGACTAAGTGAGGGATTTTATTTATTCACTTTTTAACTTCAGACTTTTACCAATGGGTAAACTCTGACACAGTTATTCCAATGCTGTATTGGCGACGGGATGTAATGATTATTTTTTAATACATAATATTTGTTAGTGATCACACTTAATCCTTAAATAAGGCAAATATGTTTAGTAAACTTTATTATATCTATCGGTACTTCAAATAAACCTTAGATTAACCTTACACTAAAAACTTTAAAAAATATAATATCATTACAAAAATATATTTTTTTAAAAATAACCCGGCCGAAGCCTCCCACCAGACCAGACTCGAGCCGGGAATCGAACCCAGGACCTCCAACTTTTATAATGCGATAGCGTACGCACTGCTCCACGGGGGTCGTTAAAATGAACTCTTACAACACCGAGTTACCGATGCTTTTCCAGCTAAGGCCATCCATCCATAAAGTGAACATACCGGAATGCTAAGTCGCTTGGCTATATCTTTTCCAGTAGGGTAGTATAAACCGCGACTGACGATTCCCACCAGGCTATACATGAGCCGGGAATGGAAACCAAGATATTCCACTATAAAAAAGTTTACAGTATATTTTTATTGTAGTAGTAAAATAATTTATCATTAATATAGTGTTACTATGTTTATCTTATGTATTATTTAAGATACATTAAAATATAAAATTATAATCTGTCAGCAACCTGCATCTCACGAACTGTTTTAGGTAGAGAGATATAAATTTAAACAGAATGCGTATTTTAGTGCGCCTACAACCTTAAATTAAAATGGAATAAAAGTAGCAAATTACAGTCGTTCTTATACAAGGTTTGATTGTGGGCGTGCAACTCGCATTCTTTATTGATTAATTAGTTATGACGTAATTAAATCCCCTTCCCCTACTTTAAGCTCTTTTTAATTTATTCACGCTGCACCGCTATATCAGTCATAAAATTATATATTCGCTAAATGTATCCTTACGAACTAGATAGATAAATACCGTGGCAAGCTATTAAGTTATATATTAATAAAGTTGACTAAGTTGTCAACTCATATTCGCACATCATATATCTGATAGTAAGTGTGAGTGTTTGTTTGTACACAATATTAAAATAGTAACAGAGTTAGCAAAAAAAAAAAATTGAAAACAGCTGGGTTTCAATGTCGCGTACAAGTTCCCGTCCATCTGGGTCAAAGGTCGCGAAATACGGAGTTTTGCGAACATCTCGTGAACGGTGTAGCGTTGGAGGGTGATTAATCCATATCTGCGAGCGCGAAGAATTTTATTGACTGGTTTTGATAAAGACAAAGTTCGTCAGTTTATTATGATTATATTAATAACGTAAAAATAATTTATTTATTCATCTACAAGTTTGCCTTATTAAAAGCTAACAGTAGCATCACATAAGCCATTCACTGATTTAGAATAGAATAGACTAGAAAACGTTTATTTATTAGATCAACAGAATTACAAATGAAGCGAAGCAGTGATAGCCTAGTGGTTAGGTTAGGTTACGTCAGCATCCTAATCAGAGGTCGGCGGTTCGAATCCGGGCACGCACCTCTAACTTTACGGAGTTATGTGCGTTTAAAAAAAAAACATCACTTGCTTCAACGGTGAAGGAAAACATCGTGAGGAAACCTGCACGCCTGCGAGTTCTCCATAATGTACTCAAAGGCGTGTGAAGTCTGCCAAACCGCACATGGCCAGCGTGGTGGACTATAGCCAAACCTTTCTCACATTGAGAGACCCGTGCTCCGTAGTGAGCCGGTACTTAAGTACCCACAACACTGGTATTTGTCAGTGCCGTGCTGAGAGAAGTCCTGCATTTAAAAGTACAACCATCATCACAGGAAACAAAAAAAATATATAATAGTAATGTTTGAAAAAAAAAAACAAAAGCAAAAATGAAAACTACGTTAAATATAAGAAAAAAAAATACTTTTATATATATCGCCGACTATCTTTCCTATTTATTAAAGGTGAATCGTCCTAACAACTAAGTAAGCGTAATTTATTACTTAAAGAGATTATCTCGTGGAACAATATTATTCTCAACCCGATCGCGTAATAAAAATTGCTATCTATCCGGTTACTGAGGAGTGAATGCATTTAAATCATAATATTATGACTGCAAGGGGTGTTAGGGTGGGGACGTGACAAAGTCTCCTAAAGCATTTGAAGCGATCTAAGCGTGCATACAGATAAATGAGGCGAGGGCCAACTACTACCTTGTCTACAGAGTTACCGTTGGCTGTAGCTCTCGAAGGCAGACATGGAACCAGCTCAGAACCTTTATAATTTACCGGTAAATTTTAAACTGTATTTTCTTCTTAAAAATAAATACACGCAGTGGTGGTTTCTCGTTCGGATTTACCCTCTACGGGGATGCGAGTCCCACATAACCTCGTACTGCCCAAACGACGGGCCAAAGCTTTCCCACCTCGACAAAAATAAGAAAAAAGGGTATATTTATAGTAAAAATCTAGTCGCATTCAGCCAGTAGGTGTATTAATATTTAAAATAATTATAATTAAATTAAATTTATTCATATAGACAACTGCAATGAAATAATGAAATAATGAAACAAATGATATTGATTATTAAGAAAATGTGAATACAGTAAATTGGTCTAATATAAAAAAATATATTTTTTAATACAACACTCAGATTAAATATTGGTAACTAAAAGATATAAATTATTATAAAGTATTGAATTTTTTTATAACAACAATCTTCGTCTCTTTCTATGTTATTGTGTGTTAATCATTAAGTTTTCAGTAAACATTTGAGGTTCTCGTTTTTAAAACAAAGAATTGAATGAACGTTTATCGAACCGAAATGGTGCCTATTTAAAATAGTAACTATTTATCTACGCAAATTATGTAAGCTGCGCATTTGAAAAAAAAAACCTTTTACTAAATGTTTTGGCACGATGAGAGCTTTCTGCTGATTCAATCAATGGTTTAATATTGGAAATTTCTTTCGCTTTTCTTCTAAAAATCGCAGCGGTTGCGATAAATTACATATTAACCTGTATTTTAACTAAACCACCATACTAACCAACCAACTAAACTAACTAAGAACCAGTTTATTCGTGTTATTTGAGTCAAATTTAAATATATAATATTGGCTAAATAAACGAAACCGAAATGATCCCGACACCAGTGTTAATGATTGCAATTTATTTAGCCTATAATTTGTTTCACCCTTCATTTCAGTGCATTTGATGCCATGCAGAATAGGCCACTTTCATTAGTCTTCAGATGTGGTTACCTTAGACATTAGCAATATCGACATATTATTAATACTAATGAGATCGGACTTTATGTTTGAATTATAAACTTAAGTAATATGATTTTTTAAACTATTTATTTATAACAACTGAAACTTAAACTCTTTGTACTTTGAATTCGAGATGTTTTTGAACTTTATTTATACACATCTACTGAAATTTATTAATCGTGATTTTTTTTTAATAATCTATTTACTTTAATTTATGACAGATTTATACAAAACTACATAAATGTCAATTAAAAAAAGTGACACATTACAAGGACTCTTTCAAATATCAGTTACGCTGGAGTGGGTTAAAATTGTATGATTTTTAATGGCAAAACGTAGTCTTACTACTGATAACTAATTTTTGATGACATTACATAATGAGCTTACAAAGACCTTACCCTACTCATTGATAGAAAAAAATCCTATTCGATAAATCCAACGGAATAAAATAATGGTTTGTGCATTATTAACAAAACAATTCGAAAGGGCGTGAGTAAAATGCTAGGGTCGATTTGTCAATCAAGTCAACTTGGGCCAACAATAAAATGCTTTTACATACGGTTAGCGAATGAAACTCTAACTTAACTTTTTGCATACATTATTAAACAATGAACTCACTGTGAGGGACACTTATATCCGATAACGTATAAAATTTAAAAATTTAAAGGTCTTTAATCTAGTTTAATAAATCTGGGATAACATATTTTCGTCAATAAGCCAACACGCATGTTTTTAGAATAAGTAATTAAAATTATGCACTTTATCGATATTAAAACGTAATTTTCAAATATATATATTAATCAGAGAGAAACAGGAATTATGTAGTTTATTATTTTTGTAAGGGCCAAAAGAGAACATTTTTTTTTTTTTTTTTTTTTTTTTTTTTCCGCTGGGAAATGCGTTTACGCATCCCCTCCGGAAGCGACGCAGTTTTGACGGCGTCGCTTCCGACGGGGTATGTGGGACTCGCCGGCGGCCGAGTTGGCGACCAGAATACCCACTAAAACCCAGCGATGCTCCTACGCGTCGCCTGGTGGCTGGGTCACGGGAACACCCGCGCACTCGACCGCAACCCAACCAGCGGTGTCCGACGAGACAGACCCTCCACCGGGGCCATATGATCGAGGCCCCCTAGCTCCATTTGAGGCGCGCCAGGAACATTGGGCGCGCCTTACGACCCGAGGATTAGGCTCGGCGGGTGAGGATACCTCTCATCCATCACCCGGAGCTCCTCGTCAGGGTGGCAGGCGGCGATCGTGCGCCCGTCGCCTGCGCCCCGCCCTACGACGCCGGAGAGGATGCGCGTCTGCGTCGTGCTCCCGGCGCCGTTCCGCTGCCTGCTTCTGCTTCATCACCTCCTCGCAGAAGGAGGCAACGGCGGCCCAAGACGTCTCACTAGCCACCATGGAGCGAACCACGGTGGGTAGGGAAAGGTCGGGCCCCACCTGTGCCACGAGTAAAGCTCGCTCGACCGACCACTGGACGCATGACTCCAGCGTGTGCTGCGCCGAGTCCTGAGCGTAGCCACACTCATGGCACTCCTCCGTGGGCTCCCGCCTTGCAACCTTGCACAGATACCTCCCGAAGCAACCATGCCCCGAAAGGATCTGCGCAAGGTGGAAGGACACGGTCCCGTGCTTCCGACCCATCCAGAGCTCGAGGACGGGCCGGATCGCCTCGATCGTACGGTGGCCGGCTGTCGGCGCGTGAAGCCTCTCCCGCCATAGGGCGATGAGATTGGCCTCCGCCAACTGCCTCCACGCACGATCCTCCGCTGGCGTAGGGTGTTCCCCCCGGAGTCGGGCATTCACCCTACACCAGTACGCTTCGGAGAGCAGTCCAGCGTCCAAGTCCCACGGCGGTGTCCCCGCCAACACACAGGCACAAAAGAGAACATAGTGATGTGTGGATAATACACGTTAACCCTAAAGTATTTCTGTTTGTTTTTGTAAAAACTAACATCATAAACTATAATACTTCCAAAATACATCCAAATTTATCTAAATAAAAAAACATGTTTTTGGTCAATTAATTGCCACGAAACCTTATTTCTTTACGATTTAAAATCACATTTTAATTTCGATATAACAAACTAGTAGGTAAAGCTCGAAAGTACACCTACGGCTTACAATTGTAACGAACGGTTAATTTTTTTAAACTGTCGCACTAATTGCGTTTGATATTGAATCAATATGTGGTAATTACTAGAAGTAAACACAATAATAAATGTGCGAAACAATTTGTTCGAACAATGTCTTACTATTCACCGCTATATTTGTCAGTGGTATCGGAGGGTTGGACATATGTCAGTTAACGATGACGGACTGTCAGAGCTTGTGAATTCATAGACGGTTACATAACTGGAGCTTTTATTTTAATGATTGGTTCCATTGATAGGTGATTGATTTTGCAGGGCACTTACGATTTTTTTTTTCTATAAACAGTCCTAGTTTATGAATTTTGAACATTTTTGTTGAAAATAACATTGGCCTTAAGTAGATAATTCTCACGGCGTTTTCAATAAGGCATGAGACTGAACGGTTAAAAGCATATTTCTTATATATTAAAAATCCATTACCAAATTGAAGTATGTGGAAACCTATTACATCTTATGCTAAGTAGTTAAGCTTAAAATTGAATTTTAAAAAGGGGAGAAATTTGCCGTTGGCTGGTTAAAATTTCCTCACTCCACTTTTACCAACGCTTAAGTAAATTTTGATGTCAATTGATATTTAATGAGCCTATACATAGAATAAATTAATTGCCGTGCGCGTGTGCCAGAAGCAACCTAGGAAAAAGTTTCACCGATATTTTTTTTTGGTCTTTGCCCCAACAAAAATATATTAAAACCCAATGGAATGGCAAAAGAATCGATAGTATCGAACTTGGTTATTTTGCGCGCTAATCGCATAGTAATATAACAATCTAATATATATATCTTTATATTATACATTCTAATAGTATATCGATACATTCTAAAACGTAAAAATTGTTTCTACTGGTGTCTATTGTAGATTTTGGAATGATAGCTTTGATCAGATTGTGATTCATTACACACGGTTCACCGTAGAATTTATAAAAAAGCGAAAGGTCACTGACGTACTTACTTACTTACTAATTAAACATGAGATCTCAAAAACTATTGTACGTATAAGATTAATAATAAGAAATAAAAAAATAAACATAATTTTTTTTATATTTCTTTTTAAGGGTGGTTAAATAGTGGGTGATAGTTTTTGCTGTTTTTTTATTTTTAAATCTACAAGCTTGAAATTTTGTAAATAGGTATTTTTTTAACAACATTTAACATTTTTTTCATCCAAATATGCCCTAGAAGGCATAAAATAGGGGTTTGAAGTTTGTATGAAATTCCTATGTTTTTTAATTTGGAGACACGAAAATCGGCAATTTGACATTTGCCTGTAGCTTACTTTCTGAAGCAGGGCTTCGGCCGAACGGGAAATCGGGACTTATAAAGATTAAAAATTTTAAGAAGATGTAACCAGGTTATTTCATGTACTCACAATCCTGCTTCAGTAATACAATACCAATCAATCAGTCATAATCTTTATTGAAATAGTCCATATAAAGACACTTTTGACGCATCAAAAACCTAGTGAGTTGATGGCAATAATTACATTCGTGAACTTTAAACTAAAGCTATGAGGGTTCCAAACAAGCCCTGTTCTAAGAAGAAGCCCACCATAAAGTATTAGCAAAATTTTCTATCTGCTATCACCATCTCACATGCTACTTAAAATTATTTAAGATCTATTTTATTAGAGCAATATAGAACAAGCTGTAAGTTTATTTTTATACACAACAAGTTAGCCCTTGACAGCTATCTCGCCTGGTAAATGATGATGCTGTCTAGGATGGAAGCGGGCTAACCTGTTAGGAGTATGGTAAGCCCACGCTCCTAATTGGTTTCTACGCGACACCATATCGGAACGCTACATCGCTTGGCGACACGTCTTTGTCGGTAGGGTGGTAACCAGCCACGGCAGAGGCCTCCCACCAGACCAGACTCGAGCCGCGAATCGAACCCAGGACCTCCAACTTTATAATGTGACAGCGAACGCACTGCGCCACGGAAGACGTCGAAGTGTAACCAATATAAACTTTCTATATAATTTTTCGATACAGTTATAAATTAAAATACTAAGTGCATAATTGTGTAAAATTAAAGATTAAATAACAATTAATTCGCTCGTCTTCCCGATTCTAATTCATAAAGTCTAGTATGTAAAATTAGCTGTTGGTGGCCAAAAAAAAAATAACAAAAAAAAAATAGCCAGACTGAAATTAAAATTGTGGCTAATATAAAATTACATATTAAAATATATATTAAAATAAAGCACTTACGAATAGGCTACTTACTATTGACTCACTAATTTAGGTCGACCTTAATTAATAGTTGTCTATGCCAACTTTCTTTTTCCCTGAATGGTCTTTACTTCGCAACATTCTTTCTTTGACTTGACGTACTTCCCATGTTTCACATAAAGTTTAAGAAATATTTTATATCACAAAACTCGACTGAATGTTTTTAATGGAACATCGAATTGAAAGCGAGTTGGTGCACATTTTTCTCATTTACACGAAAGTTAATTGTATGGCCTACTAGTGGATTGGGAATAATGATATAATGGTAAAATATCGACATATTTATTTATTTATTCAAAGCGCCACCAACAGAATTATATGCAAACAAAATAAACATTTTAAAAACCTTAAGTGCTAGGATATACATATAAATCAATTTAGAGGTAACTATTGCATGCCAAATTACTTAAGTCGACGCTAATATGTCGCTAATAATATAGTATGCAAAATTTTTAGATTGATTATTATATGCGTCAAACGAAAAAACAAAACACAGATCTTTCGTCTGGTGCTATTGACTCGTCTGCTGTGTTTACTTTATGCAGTCGATCGGCTAAAAGGAAACGGTTGTGATTGGCTGCCTCGTTGATTTAGTAATTGCAGTTCGGTCGAGGTACTTCAAAAATTGTTAGGTATTGGGTTTTACTGGCAAGAATTTCTCAGTACTAGCCGGCTTTACGATATTGGCATTGTTCCACCCACGTGCCTCCGTGAGAACGTTTTATTGTTGATTCCACTTTTTATCTCTAGTATGTGTGTGTATGTATTAGTCGAAACTACACTCGAACACAGGGTAATTTAGCTAATTCATAACTTCAATCAAAGTTCCCGTTACACAACTAATGTTACAAAGGTGAAAGCGAGGAGGTTAAAAAGAAATAAAATCATATTGAAACTGTAAATTTTTCCAGAAAAAAAGTAGCAAAAAAAACTCTCCAGCCTTTTTTCTTTTTCTTAGTGAAAAATCAAGTCAGTGCCCTGTCGCTGCGTTACCAAAGGAGCACACCAAACTACAGACACACTATCACATACATAATATATATATATATATATATATATATATAAAGTCGTGTTAGTTAGACTATTTATAACTCAAGAACAGCTGAACCGATTTGGCTGAAAATCGTCGGGGGGACATATGATACTTTTTATCTCGTTACATTTTGGATACAAGTGAATTTCACGTCTTGCTTGCCACAGAAATTTTCCTGGAATCGGTAGCTTATTCGATAGGAGTTTTTAAAAACCCTTTACCTACCCAGACAAAGTCGCGGGCATCGACTGGTATGTATAGAAAAGAAAGTCGTGTTAGTTACACTAGTTATAACTCAAGAACGGCTTAACCGATTTGGCTGAAAATCGGTGAGGTGGTAGCTTAAAACCACGAGAAGGAGGACATAGGATACTTTTTATCTCGTTTCTGTGGGACATGACATAAAACTTGCTATAACAAATCGCTACAGACGGAAAAATCAAAAATGTATCAGTCAAAACAGCAGTCTAGCCGTTCATTTGTTAATAGTGGTATAATAAGAAGTGATATTAGCCAATTGGTTCGCGAAAACAATGCTTCAGACGGAGCCAAATATCCACAGTTCCGCGATATTTGTGAAAAACTGAATTTCACGTTGATGAACTTTAACTATAGTAAAGTATATTTATATATATATATATATATATATATATATATATATAAGTAAAGTATATATATATATATACTTTACTTCAGTTTGCCAAAGTTCGACTTATATCTTGGGAAAGGGCCCGAAAACAGAAATAGGAAGAATAATGAGCCACGAGATACGTACATGATGTATGTAATTGATAACCTTCAATTAAAAACGTGGCTTATTACATAGTCCAGGCTAAGCTTGTTGTGGACTTCTTCTTAGACCAGGTTTGGAACCTTCATACGAGTAGCTTTAGTTTTAAGTTTACGACTGTAGTTATCACCATCAAATCACTACTATGTAAATTATTGACGCGTCAAAAGTGTATTTTAAAGGACTATTTGAAAAAAGATTATTTGAATATTGAAAAAAAAAAAATTGAATTTGAGTCGATTTTAAAAACCCCTTATTTACGCGGACGAAGTCGCGGGTATCGACTACTGTAATATAAGTCCTTAAGTAAAAAAAACTTTGAAAGAGGCACTTTTCTAACTAAGTTAAGCAGCGTCATGTACTGAACGAAATTATTAATTATTTTTGCGAGAGCCTAATTATACACTTAATTAAGTCATATTTATTATTTTTCGTCATTATTAACCCGTTACGCCCATTTCCGGAGTCTCGCTAGGCTTTAAAAGGGTTTGGCAGTCCATCCCCCCTGGCCAATTCAAAATAGTTTAAATTTCAAAAAAGTCGGATTATATAGTTGAAATTTTCTGTAACAAACCGATGTGAGGAAAAGGGCGGGGTCCAACCCGTTTCATTCGTCTTCACTTCTTCGACCTCATAGGAGAGGACTTCGTCCCTCATAGGAGGCTCAGCATTGGGACCCTAATAGGCTGATATTTTTATACAAATGACGGTAAGTGATGACGCAATCTAAGATGGTAGAGGGCTAATCTTTTAGAAATACGGTATAAGCATACGGTTTCTACGCGACAACGTGTCGGAACACTAAACCGCTTGGCACCACGTTGCCAAGGCCGAAGCCTCCTACCAGATTAGATTCGAGCCGAGAATCAAATCCAATCTCCAACTTTTATAATGCTTTATAAACGAATATAAACTTTATAAATAATCATGAGCTGAAAAATCCATATATCAGTCTGATTGGAAAACAATATTTTAGCGTATAAATATCCCGCATATTAAGGTAAGTGAAAAGTTCTACAGCCGCGTTGAGCTAATTTTGGTGGCAAAACTTGTGCTCACATCGCCTTAATGTGACTTTCTACTGAGAGGCATCGTAGATGTATAGTTATGTATAGATGTATAGTTATGTATTAGCGTATAATGTTTAACACTAATACATGAGTGCCAGAAGCGGTGATAGCTCAGTGGTTAGGGCGTCAGCCTCCTAATCAGAGGTCGGCGGTTCGAATCCGGGCACGCACCTCTAACTTTTCGGAGTTATGTGCGTTTTTAAACAATTAAAATATCACCTGCTTCAACGGTGAAGGAAAACATCGTGAGGAAACCTGCACGCCTGAGAGTTCTCCATAATGTTCTCAAATGCGCGTGAAGTCTGCCAATCCGCACATAGCCAGCGTGGTGGACTATGGCCAAACCCTTCTTATTGAGAGGAGACCCGTGCTCTGTAGTGAGCCGAGAATGGGTTGATCATGATGATGATGATGAGTGCCTATTTTTTGCTCCTAACTAAACTTAGCGTTTGCACAATGATTGGCATGTCACAATGGCTTTACCTTCGGTGGCCCGTCACGGCGCAGCGTCATTTGTCACCGGGGTCGACGCAAGGTCACGAGTTATATCATCTTACGTGGATGTAAAATGCTTTCTATGACACATGGCCTATATGCGATGTTGCATATCAGAATTTCTGGTGTAGGGTATGCAACCTTGCCAGTAAATTAAGGTATTAAATATTTCTCTTACTTGCTATTTAGACATTGCTTTATCATTATTATATTACAAAAGTAGTAGAGTATAGAGTAAAGTTCCAACAATTATTGTACGTACCTACGCATTCAAAAACCTTCTAAAATTTCAAATAAGAAACTGATTTAAAGCCATTATTATATTCCTACTTCTGCAGTGATTTGTACTCCCCGAAGGAAACTTCCTGAAAGCCACTTCAATATGACTTGACGGATTTGACGGCTATCTCACCTCGTGGTAAGTGATGATGCAGTCTAATATGGTAGCGGGCTAACCTGTTAGGGGTATTGTAAACCCAACTCCTACTTGGTTTCTACGCGACATCGTGCCGGAACGCTAAATCGCTTGGCGACACGTCTTGGTTGGTAGGGTGTTAACTAGTCATGGCCGCAGCCTCTCACCAGACCAGACTCGAGCCGGGAATCGAACCCAGGACCTCCAACTTTATAATGAGACAGCGCGCGTACTGCGCCCCGGAGGACATCAATTAGGAGGCTGACGTCCTAACCACTGGGCTATCGCAGCTTTTGATAACGAATGGTAAAGCACTATTATTACAATTTTTAACAGTAACGATATGCACATCATGCTTGATCTAAATATAAGAACTTTTAATATCCCTTTAAACTTCACATAGGCTGGCATTTCCTCCAATAATCCCTGGATAGTAAGCGCTAGTAATCTATCTTGGGCTATTGTTTATGGAATATGGCCTTGAACTGGAGGTACGAGCGTTGCGTATCATGGACAATACGAGGCAATATATACTCATACCTTAGCGCTGCCTAACAAAAGCGTCTATGAATTGTGCGAATTCATAACATTTGCTTGCAAATAGAATTATTAACATTGGATCCATCATGCATTTAATTCATGCCTGATTACTTTGCTTTTGATATTGATTAGAACGTATTATATCATATGTTATACATTATTAATTATAACTTATACGTTATAATTAATAATGTAAGATTTATACGTGCTCCGTATTAGGTATGCGGATCAATAACATATTGTGGTAAACGGGAGATCGGAATTCAAATACCTACTAATGTAGATGACAATTGACACAGTTAAAACCCTATTAACTGGACACAGGCACAAAGTAACTCTAATTAATTGTAAATTATATCTCCAATAAAGTACTTGAAATTTCCATTTTGCGTATAGCATTGTTCAATAATCACTTATATTGGTACATAACTGTTCGAAATACTCGACGTAGTTGATACCGCGATTAATTATCGAAATTTAAGCATTAATTACAGGTGAATAAAATAATCCTTAAAAGTTCGACAAGTGTGTTCATTCGCGTTAAAATTGGCTTTTAATTTATACATAAGGGATTTTAGCTCTCTCTCTATTCTCCCGCGTTTGTACATTAGTTTATGTTTAACACTAGCTGGGAAAGAGATAGAATGCATATTGTATGAAAGAGATAGCTCGGATACGTTTTGAGAAAACAAGACATTTATAGTTTGAAGAATGTTTATAGTTTATATTTAAAAATCTGTTTTTATCGCAAGTAAAATTTTAAGTTGTGACAGTGACATACTAATTAAACAAGATGTTTATAGTTTATATTTAAAAATCTGTTTTTATCGCAAGTAAAATTTTAAGTTGTGACAGTGACGTACTAATTCCTAAAAACATTAAATAACGCGGTACAACTATTTGCCACAATAACCGCGTGTTAAATAAGTATTAGAAGCGGTGATAGCCCAGTGGTTAGGGTGTCAGCCTCCTAATTAGAGGTAGGCGGTTCGAATCCTGGCACGCACCTCTAACTTTTCGGAGTTATGTGCGTTTTTTTTAAAGCAATTAAAATATCACTTGCTTCAACGGTGAAGGAAAACATCGTGAGGAAACCTGCACGCCTGAGAGTTCTCCATAATGTTCTCAAAGACGTGTGAAGTCTGCCAATCAGCACATGGCCAGCGTGGTGGACTATGGCCAAACCCTTCTCATACTGGGAGGAGACCCGTGCTCTGTAGTGAGCCGATAATGGGTTGAACATGATGATGATGATGAAATAAGTATTTGAATAAAAACTTTCGTATACATACGAGTATATCCGTCGAATAGAAAAAGTTGTTAGCATATAACAAGTAAACCTACTGCACTATTGAGAAAACACTCTTTGCTGAACGTTACAGTTATGCAAATGATGACATAAAAATGTAAAGCTATACAAAATTGGTTTAATATCCGAAGAGACTTTCTGAAGGATACAAAGCGAAGAAATCCCACGTACTTCCCCGCTATAATGTGAAACCTTTTTAAATCAGACACCGACAGCGATTTTCTAGCTTTCAAAGTAAGTTTGTCCCTTTTTATTTGCTAAAGAATTTGTGAGAACTCGTAACCATGTGTCAGTAATGGTTAGATTTTTTTATCGTATATCTTTGAACTTAACTTAGGAGTTTTTTTTTTATTTACATCCAACTTTAGTTTTTGGTACATGCGCAGTGCCTGTCGTGGTATCTAACTCAGGAACCTTGCAGTTTGACAACATTGAAAAGGAAATTGATTCGGGCGCGTTTGGAACCCTCATACCTTTAGTTTTAAGTGTACGAATATAGTTATCACCATCAAATCACTACTATGTAAATTATTGACGTGTCAAAAGTGCCTTTTAAAGGACTATATGAATAAAGATTATTTGAATTTTGCAATTTTGATTATTGAATGTAAATTCGAAAGACACACAATCAATGTTGTCACATATGTTGTTGTATGCGACGTGTGCAATTGTATTATAAAACAAATAGTGGTTCTTTCAGACTTAATTTTTTTAATTCCAGTTAGAAGATGAATTCAGCCTGAAATATTTATGTGCATCAAAATTTCGTCAGGATCGCTGTAACTGTGGTTAAAGGTTAATCTATTAAATCCCGTGGAAATAATCTCCGAATAGGGGAACCGAACATACTCATAGATATCATCAAACAAACAGACAGACATATATATAATATTATTATGGACAGTACAGTTAACAACATTCGAACTAAGATAAATAGAAATTAGTTATTATACACTTACCAAAAACAGCCACCAATTGGAGTACACACCGTTCAATGAACATGTCATTAATATATTTATGATTTTTTAAATTATTTATTCATTTATTTATAATCCATATCTGGCACAAGTTAAATTAAACTTTTTAAACACTTTTTTAGTTTTATTTACGAATAAAACCGTAGCTGGTTTTATTTAAGATCACAAACTATAATGGTTTTATAATACTGTACTGTTAAATTTATAGCTAGTTTTGTATTTGTTTTGAATTAGAGACACTTGAGTTTCGAGTCTTCTTATCTTCAACAGGATCTTCCATCCGAAGCGCAGACTGACTTGACGTTTTTGAAGAGCCTGCAAATTATGAAACGTATTAGTATAAATAATTTTATTGGTTATAAAATATCGCTTCGCCCCGCTAACTTACGCCCTCCTATGAGCTATGAGGAAAAATATTTTTTACCTTTTAAGTGTAGGCTTCTTGGTTAGATTGATTAATTGATTGACAGCCTGTTACATGTATCGGTCCACTCTTATAATTATATTTTTTTAGATATAAATTATAAAATTTTCGGCTTATGAATACACGTGTCCATAGTACGGACTTAAGTAAAATGAGTGAATTATGAATTTGAAGTTCCTATGTTTGGATAGACAGACAGACAGACGAACAGGCACACAGATGGACAGACTGCTGAAGTAACTATTGATGGATCGGTTCAGTTACGGCCGGTCATACTTGAGCAACGTTGTAGTACCTACTTAATATTAATTGGTGTCACGACTGCAATTTTAAGACGGGCAGCCGGACAGACGGTTAGTTCTATAGACAGACAGACAGACCGACAGACAGAATGACAGACAGTCAGGTGTAATGATAGACGAACAGATAGAATTATAGACGTAAAGATAGCTAGACAGACAGAATGACAGACAGATAATTAAAATGATAGACGAACAGACAGAATGATAGACGAATAGGTGGATAGACTGACAGACAGACAGGCAGAATGACACATTGACAGATGGATTGACATATAATAGAATCAAATAGATGGACATACGTACAGATGACAGACGGATACATGTACAGAAAGATAAAATATGAAAACGAAAAAACATTTATTTGACCAAAAACACTACAGTTGTACAGTTTTCCGATGGTACGCGCACTAGATAATCCTGTCTCGTGGGAACCTTATTCGCTTTAACAGTTGAAATAATGCAATACTGACGCTCGGTTGACTGAATTATATTTTTGTTGGAAAAAATATATTATATCTCAATAAGAAGTATCAAAGAGACCGCAACCTTATGTTAATAATGCAGGAAAAGCTCCTCCGTTTCCATGTTATTTAAGGAACTGAGCCATTGTCCCACTATTGATTTAGCTTGCCTTGCGGAACAATCCTTAATATTACAAATGCTTACCACCCTATTGTAAATAAATAAATCCATATAAGGACTGAATCGTCTAGCAAAACAAGTTTAAATTGTTGGCACAGAGATCTTGAAAACCCGACGATTGAGCAACCTTTTATATTCCTTCGAGGATATTACTGAACGCTGAACCTTAAGAGCTAGTTGTTAGGATGAACAGATGGACAGGCATACAGGCCGACGCACAAATTGCAATTATCAAAGTGCATGCAATCAACTCAAAAAAAAAATACACTTAAGTCAAAATAATTTTGTGGCCCAAATCTTCAGGGTGAAATAATTCTAATGAAGTAACTGAATTCCTATTATTTATTACTTATTACAAACAAGGTCGCATGTTCGTAATAACTTTGGGTAGGCTTTGCGTTTTCTGTGTAATAACTGTTTGCTATTCATCACGCTATACAATATTTTGTCAGGAAACAATATAAGAAGAATTACGTAATATTATAACTAAGTAACATAATGTATACCTATTCGAAGTGTAGCAAGGGAAGGTTGGATAAACAGTCAGACAAACAGAAATGATGATTCGGTCCTTACAAGAAAATAAGCATTCGGATATCACTGCCAAACTCTACCAGTTGAACCTTGCAGCTAAAACTTACCAAATGGTCCATGAATCTAACCTTACCAATGTTTTGACAGATAATCTAGCAGATTTCCCGGTTGACAGACATTTACCGATGCGTCATTGATTGAAATTACCTATTGATATCTTGGAGATGTCTATCAATAAGTTTTTATAAAGCGAAAGCTTGTAGAAAAATCATATTACGATATTAAGGATTATATAAACGGTACAAATATCATTTATTATTCATTATGTGAGATTTTGATAACGAAAAAAAAAACCCGGCTAAGTTTGTTGTGGGCTTCTTCTTAGACCGGTGCGCGTTTGGAACCCTCATAGCTTTAGTTTTAAATTTACGAATATAGTTATCACCATGAAATAGCTACTATGTAAATTATTGACGCGTCAAAAGTGCCTTTTAAAGGACTATTTGAATAAAGATTATTTAGAATTTAGAAATTAGAATTTATTTATTAATTCTTAATTTTTTATGGACCCTATCGCAAAATAAGTAAAAAAAAATAAGCACGTAAATGAGAAATAACAAAAATCAGTTCCTTAGGGGCGATATCTGTCAGAAAATAAGGTTTATTAATTATGATAGGGAAGGAAACTTAACCTATCTATCTACAGGTGCTGTATAATTATTTTAAAAAAACGTGTGATGAACGAAGTTCTACACTATAATACTCGAACTACGCAATCGAAACTCTAATACTCAAATAACCATTACTTAAAAAAATAGATAAATAATATGAAATAAAAAATATACTTTCTTTTATTCTAGAGTGATTATAATGATTTTGTTTCGGCTTTATCATCATCATCATGATCAACCCATTCTCGGCTCACTACGGAGCACGGGTCTCCTCTCAATATGAGAAGGGTTAGGCCATAGTCCACCACACTGGTCATGTGCGGATTGGCCGACTTGACACGCTTTTGAGAACATTATGGAAAAGTCTCAGGCGTGCAGGTTTCCTCACGATGTTTTCCTTCACCGTTGAAGCAAGTGATATTTTAATTTCTTAAAAACGCATATAACTCCGAAACCGCCGACCTCTGATTAGGAGGCTGACGTCCTAACCACTAGGCTATCACAGCATCGGCTTGCTGTCCGTGAATTCAATAATTAAGTAGTTTTCACACTGGACAAATGCTTGTACAGGAGGTCGTTGATGAAAGTATTAAACTTTAATCTATTTGCTCGACGAGGAGAGCTTTAGGATTTAAGCTGTCTCTGTTTATCCGCGGTTTCATCTCTTCCCTTCGATGCGGTCGTTATTTCCATGCTATTATTACAATAAATTTCACAATTGCGGTTCATTAGCTAATTGTCTAGGTGCTCTGCGTTGTTTTTCCGTTCCATTTATGGCATTTGTATGCCATTTATATTATTACTTATTACTGATTATCAGGCCAGTAATGAGTAATAAATTTATTATTTTAATTACTTTTCCATTACAAGTTTTAAGAAAACCAAAGCATACATACATAGTTTAATGCAATATAATAACTTACATGCATATGATCCATCATCGATAGAAGTGGTAAGTAGTTGTTCTACGAGTTGAAGCCATTTCAACTGGTGAACTAACTATTGATGGATGGGTTCGCTTGCGTCATATTTAAATCGGTCGGTTTATACTTGAGCAATGGTGTAGTACCTACTACATATTAATTGGTATCGTGATTGCAATTTTAATTTATGGTAATATTTTATATTCTTCTCGGTTTTTTGTAAGCTATAATGATAAAAGTAAATTCATTTTCATGGAATTATCCGGTAATGGATGTAGTTTAAGCCGAGTTTAAGTGATCGGTTTTCATTCATTTAAACAATGAATGAAGTTCTATGAACGAATAGTGTAATGATCTGTTGTAAGTAATTTTTATACAATCTTCAAACCTGCCGCAACCATTTTTAAAACATTCAGTTCAAGGTCAGGTGAAGGTAATCTTTTATGCGATTCTCTTCGGGTAAATAATTTTCTACATTTGTTGTTTCATATGAAAGAGGCTGCAATACAATTTGCCACACCACATCATCATCGCCACTCATCAGCTCTTAGCACTCCCAATCAAATCAAATCACTGCCGTTTCGGCAACAGCGACTGGGTCTCTGTTAATTTTGTTTAATAAGGGCGTCGTTCGTGTGCCCTGATGTGGCTGATGTACCCTACTTTTGCACGGAATAAACGCACGCAGTGAGGACATGACAGGGCACCATCAACGTAATTATAGATTATACTGGAGGGTGGGTCTATTTTTCAGTTGATCTCTGTACAAATCCAGATCCACCCTCCTTCCCTCCCAATAGCAGTTCAATGTAGCGTCAACGCGTCCAAGCTGAATCCTACAGAACGCAGGTGATCGTACGCTAAATACTTGCCACTTGGTTTTCAAGTGGAAGTAAAACCTAACCTAACAACCTTATACAAGACTAATGAGATATTTTGGCGACCTCCGTGGCGAAGTGCGCGCGCTGTCGCAATATAAAGTCTTGGGTACGATTCCCAGCTCGAGTCTGGTCTGGTGGGAGGCTTCGGCTGTGCCTAGCTACCACCCTATTGACAAAGACGTGTCGCTAAGCGATTTAGCGTTCCGGCACGATGTCGTGTAGAAACCAATTAGGAGTATGGCTTATCATACCCCTAACTTATCATCAGGTGAGGTTGCCGTCAACGCCTAACTAGTAGTGGATAAAATAAAAACTGACTAGAGAATAGAACCCAAGTGTTCGGGACCCGTTGCTAAGCATGCAAGCCTCTAGACAAATTGGCAGTTGCTTACAGAAAGCTTTCTAAATTGCAACTCAAACAGCTTAATGCTTGTAATCTTGCGTCACATTCATGCAATTAGAACAAAATTACAAGAAATTTTCCCCTTTTCAAAAAAACAAGTTTTACCACTTTTTCACTAATCTCAACGTGAAAGAGGGAAGCAGTAGAAAATGTAAAAAGAAATTTCCATTACACAGAGCGAACTGCGGCAAATACTGCCGAGTTTTTGCCGAGCGTTTAACTATCGACATCTAAAACTTTAATTTAACGATTAATATTCCTAAAGTTATGTTCGTTCGTTCTCCATAAATTTAAATTTACTCGTATACATTATTGATTTATTATAAATTATTTTTAAACGCACACATAACTCCGAAATGTTATAGGTGTGTGCCCGGGTTCGAACCCCTGACCATTGATTAGGAGGCTGACGTCCTATCTACTAGGCTATCACAGCTTCTATCTTAAGCAATTAAAATATCACTTGCTTCAAGTGGTGAAGGAAAACATCGTGAGGAAACCTGCACGCCTGAGAGTTCTCCATAATATTCTTAAACTACTTGTTTGGACTATGGTCAAACCCTTCTCATATTGAGAAGAGACCCGTGCTCTGTAGTGAACCGGTAATGGGTTGATCATAATGATGATGATTACTTTACAAACAGCACAGGTCCACCACAATTTTAGTTCAAGTTCTTAGACCATTCTCTGTCGGATAATTTAATATGTGCACACGCATTCGTACTATCACCACCGTCATGCTTAGTTAAACCAAGTATAATTTAACCTAATTTTCTCGAAGTTCTGAAACTCTGGCGAAACTTTGCATTCGCTTCATCTCCCCTTAACCAACTATGTATATAGTAAGCGCTACATATATTCTAAGACACAAGAAAACTAGTATGAGGCATATTGTCAAAAATGCTAGATATTTATACTCACCGCGATCTGTTGCGGCATATATCCAGTGGCTTTCTGGGGCTCTCTTAACGGTCGGTGGTTGAGTGGGTATTCTGGTTGGTCCGATTCAGGGTTGTCTCTCCATCCTTGCGGTCCCCAACGTCCATCGGTCTGCCATGCTGTTATTCTCTTCTTACTTGTGCAGTCTTGGCCGTAGTCATCGTTATCACTGGTCCTAGATCGCACCTTCCATGTAAATTTCTTTTTATTATCAGCTGGTGGTATCACCGATCAGATCAGATCTGTTCATCCGTGTCATATAAATATATAAAAGTTACTATATTTAAAGGAGATTATTGGCACTGATAATTTTATCAAAATAACCATATTTGTGTCTATCTATCAATTAAAATGAAAAATTTGTTTATCTGAAATCAATAAGTCTCAAAAGTTTTCCAGCGAATTCTTTGAATGACAATTTTGATACGACTTAGCATTAATATGTAAGAATTTTTTGTGACTTTTGAAAACGAACTCTTGGAACATACTCGAATTTATTTTCCGGGTACAACTGCTTGTAGTAGCTAAAAAGTGCGTTCGCAGATACTAACTAAATAATGTTCTGTATATCTTACCCTCCCACTAATATGAACGCTAACTTGAGATCATTAATTGTAAGTTTTAGGCACTTTTAGAAGGTGAAACTCGTGTGAAACAATCGCTCAGAATCGCCCAGCCTAATAATAATTTGGGTATGTATATATCGACCTCGACCAATCGCTCGGTTTGCAAATTTGAGTTGGTGTAAACTCTGGTGTGACAGAAAGGCCTTTATAGCGCGAGATGATTGCGATATAACATCATCATCATCATCATTATCAACCGATTGACGTCCACTGCTGGACATAGGTCTTTTGTAGGGAGTTCCAATGCTCACGGTCTTGGGCCGCTTGCTTCCAGCGGCTCCCTGCGACTCGTCTGATGTCGTCTGTCCACCTAGTTGGGGGTCGACCAACGCTTCGTTTACCGGTGCGGGGTCGCCATTCCAGCACCTTAGGACCCCAACGTCCATCGGTTCTCCGAGCTATGTGCCCCGCCCATTGCCACTTCAACTTCGCAATTCTCTGAGCTATGTCGGTAACTCTGGTTCTTCTACGATATAACCTTAACCTATAAGTTAGGATTAATTTTCAAAAACCCTATCTAAGCGCTTACGCTATCTGTATGTCAAATTTCAGCTCAATCCATCAGTGTTGTCACTTTTTCGCTGATATATTACTCGGATAATGTGTTTTTACTTAATTTGTGCACAACTTCAATAACGATTCGGATTTTTTGATAAACTATTAAAACTATTTATTTTTCCAGGATAAAAAAGCATAATAATATGCTCCAGGATGCAAGCTATCACTGTGCTGTAGAAAATTTCGTCGCTATCGATTTAGAATCTAAATTTTAGATGATAAAACAAATGCTATTTTCAATCACGCAAGAACGACATCTTGGTTCTTATGTTAAATAAAGGTATTTTATGTCAGTCTTCCAGTTTCATTTTTCGATCCATGCTGTATCTGATAACAAAAAGCACGAAAACCACTGGTTTATTTATGTATTTGATATTAAAAAATAACTATCTCTGGTTTTGCTCTTCTTACTAAAGCTATGTAAAAAATAGTTCGTGTAACTTTGTGGCGGAAAATTCTTACGAAAAATATCCCGTAGTAGTTATAAAACGAAAAAGATCCATGAAATATAATAAGAAAGAGATTTGGAGTGAAACCAGGGAACGTGAGGTTCTCATATTAAAAGATTTTGCATCGCGAAACTGAAACGCAATAAACTTGATGGATAGAGTAGAAAATTGTTATTTAATGCCCCATTTTGTCAATATCTTTAAATAAAAAAAATATATATTGTATAAGATATTATGTTAATTTTAATTTTTTTACAAAATATACGGGACCTGTGTCTAAATCATCTATTCTATCTACTATTAAGCTATGAATGAATATATCAATATACACTTTTATTGTACACAAAAAAATAATTAAGAAAAATAAAAACAGGGAAACAAATTAAAATTAAATTTTAGACTTTGTATGGCTTAAAATCACCCTACTGCTCCCAAACTATAAGCATATAGGGGCTCCAGTATCAGCATGATCATCAGCCAATTTATGATCCATAGCTGGTTACAGGCCTTCACTCTCAAAGGAGACAGGTTTAAGTAGCTTCATTGTGCTTTGGTGGGCTTCAACGGTTATTTCCACATTTAAAGCAGATTTAGCTTAAAAAAATGTAAAGTTAGTAAAAATAAACAAAAAATGGTGGAAGAAATACTGTGAGATTATTTCTTTGGTACATTCGTAAGATTTAACGAGACGATTCCAACGATTATATTGATGCGTTGCATCATGATTTGTTTTTATTTGGCAAAACAATACGGCGAACTTGTTACTGATGGAGGAAATAAAAAACAAGACAATCATTTCTAATCATTCTATTGTTGCGCTAAGAACATTTATTTCAACTACTACAAATTACAATTGTGACAAGATATCTTTAAAATTGAATTGTGACTAAAATTACAATAATATTTTTAAAATGCATATTCACTACTACTACCCTTATATTAAAATTACAGTATAACATACGAGGGTAGGTCCAAAAGTTCATGGAATGAATGGGTTTTAAATAAATTGAAACAACAAATCTATTTTTCCTTTTCAATATAATCACCCTTAAGCTGAATACATTTATTAGATCTATGAATTAATTTTTCTAAACCATCGTAAAAATATTTTTTATCTTTTGCCTCAAAATGAGCCAAAATTGCCTCGTTAACCTCATTGTCGGAAAATTTTCTTCCCCTTAAGTCTTTTTTTGAATTGGGGAACAAATAAAAATCACATGGGGCCAGATCTGGACTGTAGGGTGGGTGGACTAGTGATTCGAAGCCAAGCGTGTGCAGAGCAGCCATTGCAACTCTGCTCTTGTGAACCGGCGCGTTGTCTTGCAAGAGCAACACACCTTTGGTCAATTTTCCTCGACGTTTTTCCTTGATGGCCTTCTTTAATTTTTCTAGTATTGTTGCGTAGTATTTTCCGGTTATGGTCCTTCCCTTTTCCTTGTAATCAATCAGTATTATCCCTTCACAATCCCTAAAAACAGTAGCCATCAACTTGCCCGCCGACTCCGACACTTTGAATTTCTTTGGCGGTGGTGTCCCCTTTTTGTGCCATTGCATGGACTCTTGTTTGGACTTAGGCTCAAAGTGATGAACCCATGTTTCATCTCCGGTAACAATCCGCTACAAAATCTGTGCAGGGTCGTCTCCACACAACTCCAAAAATTGCTTTGACGCATCGACGCGTTGCCGTTTCCGAAGCGGCGTGAGCATTCTCGGTACCCATCTTGCACTGACTTTTGTCATACCCAGATGGTCATGTAAGATTCGCAAAATGGTAGTATCTGATACTCCAACTAATGCACATAAGTGTATTTTCTTCAAACGGGTATCTTCTAGAACAATTTTTTCCACTTTTTCGATAATGTCTGATGTGGTGGCCTCAACTGGCCTTCCTGAGCGAGGATCGTGTTCAATCGACTCCCGACCATTTTTGAAAAGACTATGCCACTTGTAAATCATTGATTTACTAGGGCATGGGAATGGAATGGAAGGGAATAGCCCTTCCATTCCATTCAAAATGGTCTCAGCGTTCTTTCTTGCTTTCTTTACTTGTTTAGCAGGCGAGTATTCGTAAACGAATACTCGCCTGCTAAACAAGTAAATACGCAATAAGGCTGAAATTCAATTTATATACTAATGATTAGTCTCGAATTAGTATGACACTAAGCGAGCGCACCTATCCCCACTCCATCCCCTCCATTCCACGAACTTTTGGACCTCCCTGCGTACATATACATCATATATAATGAATATAATTTTCGGAGTGTCTTTTAAAATGCGGTTATATATCTTTAATCTTTTATATTAATTGTTAGAATGTGTATGTTTATATATAAAAAGCCTGTCTTAAAAATATAAATATAAAAGATTATCCTGGCAAAAAATAAATGAAAAGTAACTTAATATTCTCATTTGTTACTTTATAAACAGGCAGTGATGAGTGAATCTATGATTATTTGCTATGGATATTATTTTTGTTTCTTTAGGCTGTAATTCTAAAACTTGCATTTATGTGCCTGTTGTAGCCTAAAACCAGGCTAAAATTGATCTCCCCGTGGAGGGTCTGCTTCGGCGGACGCCGCTGGCTGGGTTTCGGTCGAGTGCACAAGTGTTCCCGTAACCCAGCCACCAGGCGACGCGAAGGAGCATCGCTGGGTTTTAGTGGGTATTCTGGTCGCCAGCCTGGCCGCCGGGGAGTCCCACATACCCCATCGGAGGCGACGCAGTCTTGCCTGCGTCGCCTCCGGAGGGGATGCGTAAAAGCATTTCCCAGCGTGAAAAAAAAAAAGTCTAAAATTGATCTTAATATGCAAAGAAATATTTGCTTTGAATTATTTTAAAATTAGACATTTCTTCAAAGACACTCCTCAATGATTGTAACACTTTAAGCGATGGCATAAGCATTAGACACGATATAGTTAAGTAACTACGATGTTGTGATTATATATTTCTATAACGACACATAAATGGTTTACATTTTTAATCGATCAATTTATCTACACATAAAACCTTACTTATTCACATTGACTAGAATACTGACTGAAAATCTTAACATTATATTAATTGGTAGTAGCGTTCAAATATATTTTGTACGCCTGTCTGTATGTCTATACGCCGTTAATCATTTATACATATCACTTACTATAGTGATGCAAATAAAGTTTATTTCATCAGTTATAGTAAATAAAGCCTTATTGTTGTGACGGGAGTTAAACATTACGTTTTTACGCGAGGACTCATATGATTGATTAACTAGATAAATAACTGTAACTTTAACTTTAAACTCTTACTTTGGCTGAGCAAATTTAAGGTACGGTACGGTAAGGTAATCCCAGCCATAAGCCAAGAAACAAGACAGTCATTTCTAATCATTCTATTGTTGCGCTAAGAACATTTATTTCAACTACTACAAATTACAATTGTGACAAGATATCTTAAAAATTGAATTGTGACTAAAATTACAATAATATTTTTAAAATGCATATTCACTACTACTACCCTTATATTAAAATTACAGTATAACATACATAGACATCATACATAATGAATATAATTTTCGGAGTGTCTTACCAAATGCGGTTATATATCTTTTATCTTTTATGGTAATTGTTAGAAAAAAAGTGTGTATGTTTATATATAAAAGCCTGTCTTACAAATATAAATATAAAAGATTATCCTGGCAAAAAATAAATTAAAAGTAACTTAATATCCTCATTTGTTACTTTATAAACAGGCAGTGATGAGTAAATCTATGATTATTTGCTATGGATATTATTTTTGTTTCTTTAGGCAGTAATTCTAAAACTTGCATTTATGCGCCTGTTGTAGCCTAAAACCAGGCTAAAATTGATCTCCCCGTGGAGGGTCTGCTTCGGCGGACGCCGCTGGCTGGGCCGCGGTCGAGTGCACAAGTGTTCCCGTGACCCAGCCACCAGGCGACGCGAAGGAGCATCGCTGGGTTTTAGTGGGTATTCTGGTTGCCAGCCTGGCCGCCGGGGAGTCCCACATACACATCGGAAGTGGCGCAGTCTTGCCTGCGTCGCCTCCGGAGGAGATGCATAAAAGCATTTCCCAGCGTGAAAAAAAAGGCTAAAATTTATCTTAATATGCAAAAAAATACTTGCTTTGAATTATTTTAAAATTAGACATTTCTTCAAATACATTTCTCAATGATTGTAACACTTTAAGCGATGGCAGTAAGCATTAGACATGATATAGTTAAGTAACTACGATGTTGTGATTATATATTTCTATAACAACACATAAATGGTTTACATTTTAATCGATCAATTTATCTACACATAAAACCTTAATTATTCACATTGACTAGAATACTGACTGAAAATCTTAACATTATATTAATTTGTGGTAGCGTTCAAATATATTTTGTATGTCTGTCTGTATGTCTGCAATCATTTATACATATTTCACTTACTATAGTGATGCAAATAATTTTATTTCATCAGTTGGAATAAATAAAGCCTTATTAATTTTCTGTTTTGACGGGAGTCACGTTTACGCGAGGAATCATACGATTGATTGACTACAGAAATAACTGTAAATTTAATTTTTTACTTTAACTTTACACTCTTACTTTGGCTGAGCAAATTTAAGGTACGGTACGGTGAGGTAATCCCAGCGATAAACCCGTATTTATTGATGGAGATCAAGTTAAAATCAGGTTCAAAAAATTTTTTTTTTACGTTTATATAATCAATTAGATGAATTAAGAATACCTGAAACAATTTCATTATAACATCTGAAACTTAAAATAAACCTTAAATTGAACCTCAAACTAAAAATCTCAAAAAATATATCATAAAAAAAAGTTCTAAATTATCGGTCATGTTTAAAGTAAAACGACGCGTTCTATCTAGTTGTACCTACTCCACTCCATTTAAAGTCAACATTTTAAAAATAGATTACTGTGCGACTGTGTGCCTAGATACAAAATGGAATAAAATTACATTATATTACGAGTATTTCGCAACTTAAACGTAAAAATAATGTTATTTTAATAGGAACATAAACGCTGTTTACAGCAATTAAATATAATATAATTGTAAATGGACGAAATTTTTAGGTACTTAAAAAATATCTGGACGAAGTTTTTTTTTTTAAATATAAATAATACAACTTAATCGACTAAATGCAGTTTGGTACTATTAAATAAGAATACTCTGGGTTAACATTTCGGATAATATGTTGAATAATAGGAAATCTTCGAGATGGTAGCTAGATTTTTTTCTCAGTTTTACTTTATACATCTATTGATATTGATTTTTTATTTGATTATTGAACGCTTAGGTATTTATTATACTTATAAGTTTGTCATAATCAGAGTAAATATCGGCGCATGAAAATATTGGTATATATTTTGATGAGGGTTACTAGATGAGAACACCCTTAAGTTTTTAGTTTAAGAACATTCCTCAACAACATAACAACATCTTAATATCTCCGCGTAATATAACAGAAACCTCCAGGTTGTAGAAAAAATGTCCTTTGAATGTTCAATTTCATGTTCAGGATAATATAAACCAAACCATCCATTTCTTTGTATTAATTACAGTAAAATTGATGGTTCTTTTTACGATGCAAACGCTTTCTATCTCATATAGGAGCCTTTCTACGCGGCCTTAGATAACTTTAACATGAGAACAATGTATTGAAACCGACATCTTAACACCCTCTTTGAGTCTTAAATGGGACTGATTCTAAGGATCCCAATGCCTAGTAGTTTTGACACGACTCTGAATAAATTTAGTGATCTAATGTCAAACATTGTACTAAAGTCGAAAGACCTATTAGTCAATTGCCTCACATATGAGGAAGAATGCCCTTCTTGCTTCCGTTATGCCGAACTTCATGTGAGTAATTTCAAATTAAGAGTGAATAGGAATTAATAGGCAAGCCTTCATGTAAATGCAGTCGTTAAATTGAAAGAAATAAAAATAGTGTCTAATCAATAGGCAAGCATGAGTGAACGTAAAGTTTTTTACGTTAAAGTTAAAAATAGGTAAGCTCGCATATACTACTGGCTTGGGGCACGAGGCGACTGCGCTTGCGCGAGTGTTCCAAGCCCTCCTCGGGGTTTCCCTTGATGCGGACACATGAGTGCGGCTCGACGCAGACTGAACCCGCTAGACCGTGGGCAACGATTATCTCCGACCTAGTACTTAGTTTGACACACGCCGCCTTGTTTTCTTTTCACTACCCGGTTCATCATGATCAACCCATTGTCTCCTCTCAGTAACTTAAAGACGCACATAACTTCGTAAAGTCGGAGGTGCGCGATCGAACTCCCGACCTCTAATTATGAGGCGGACGCCCTAACCTCTAGGCTATCAAAGCTTCACCCGGTTGAGTGAACTTTAAATTACTATTTTTTTCCCACCGCTGCGTTAGTCCAGTGCCTAGTATGTTTGACTACGGATCACGTGATGGGTCTCTAATAGCATCCTCTCTAAGTTACATTAGGCTACGGGTGTATTTATAACAACTTAAAATAAATGAATTTTGAATTTCTGCCTTTTGAACAATTTTAAAATTAATGTATTTTAAGTAGGCTTTTTGAATTAGGGCTTTTGAAACTCTCACCACCATGAGTTGAAAGACAGTTTCTAACGAAAAGCCGGGAAGAAACTCGGCAGTTCCTGTATTCCAACATAATTTTTTATTTTTTGTGAGAGATGAAAGAGATGTCATGTTATTAAGAAACTTAGTCTTTTGTATTGTAACTCCGATGAAAAACAGAGTTTTGACAGATGGTTTAAACTTATTTAACATGAATGATAACTGTACCTTTGGCTGACGTTATTCAGATGACACCGTATTGATGTCTAGCAGTCAATCGATTATATTGCACTTTGTTATATATATTCATGCATTAGTAATTGATAAATTAGTTGTATGCTGTTAGTAGACAAGTCCTATCTTTAATCTATAATAACGTATATGACAATTTTACCGACAATAAACGAATTTATGACAACGGCTCTCCAATGAAATAAGATTTTTATGATAAGAAACAGCTATTATATATATTGATATAGCTTTCTGTATATTTAATGTTAATCCAGAGTAAAAAAAGATACCAAAATAATATAACTATAATATCTTCAATCCACAAAAAGTAATATAAGATGTGAAGTAAGAAGTGATCGGATTGCTGAAGGTCGATGGACTTACTTTTTATAGGATGGACTTATACAAAAACATTTTTTTTTTTATTTAACATGCAGTATATCTAAATTTCAAAACAGCTTGCTCTCTAGTATTCCATCCATTAGATTTTTCTGCCAAATTTAGTTTTCGTCATTTTCGTCCTCTAGCTGCATAAAACTGAAGTTCACATTGTGACGAAGGAGACCGCCAATCCCTCCGAATCCCTTCCAGAATTGATTTCCCTCCGAAGTCTTTTCCGAGACGATTTCAAGAACGGTACCAAAAGATTTGTAGTTGTCAACAAGCCAGTCTAATAAATTTTGGCTTTCTACAACATCCAGTTCAGCACCTGTATCTTTATCCTTAAATTGCAACTTGTCCGTTTGTTTTGAGGGTGCGAGATACCGAATAGTCTCCTCGTTCGTCGTATTGTTCTTCAATACATATCGCTGAATATCAAGATTCTCCATGCATATAAGCTTGGAAACAGCGCCCATTTCCAAAGCTAGGAACGTATGGTCGACACCGTAACAGCATTTTCCAGTGTCTTTAGCTATCTCTTCGAAAAATTTTCCAATAAGTTTTTTCTCCTGTATGTATTTCACATATTGTATAGAATCCGCTGCTAATTCGATGGCGTGATTGAAACCACTTTCACCACCGTACGCAACGTCAAGCACCTTGAGAATTTTTCGAGACAGGCGCTGATCGAAAAATTTAAATTCACGCAAATCGTTCTTGAAATCTGCGGAACCGGCCAAGATAATCGCTGTTACGTTTGGCTTGTTATCGGTTAAAAACAATTGCTGGCTATATTCACACACTTTAACCAAGTAATTGTGGCGTCTCTCACTACGCAAACGTGAGAAACGTAAAGCTGACTGGCCCCCTCTACTATGCTTTTTTGGTAGATCTACCGACAGTTTATGCAAGACATCACGAGCGGTACCCTGAAGACTACCGAATAATGTGCCATTACCGTCAATCACGATGAATCCAACCCTTTCGTCTTGCGTTAGTAAAGCGTTCAAGGCTTCCAAATGAAACTTGTTATCACACAAGTAGAGGGTTGTGTTGATAGGTTTAAATGGCACAATGTCTATGTTAACCATCTTCTGCTTTCCATCCTCTGTGGTAATATTACCGCAGTAGATCACCAGTCCGTTTGGTGGTACTTTACTGTACAATTTAAGTCGCTGCTGAACTGACGTGATAGCATTCTGCACAGAGAGTCTGTTTATCCTCGATCTGATGTTCGATGCCGTCCCCATTTCATACGCTAACATCTGGGACGCTCTGGAAATCTTATCCTTGGGTGGCAAGATCAGAGATATCATTGATGTACCATTACCTCTAGCTTTTTCCAATCCTTTGATTAGCTTCTTCAGCTTCCATATTTCAATATTACGCTCTTCAGTATCATCATCAGGCCGTGAGTTGCGTCTTGACCGTCGCGCGGCCATCTTGACTGTGAAAAATGAGAAGATTGATTAAATAGAACCTGTTAAAATATATACGTTTAGAATATTTTTATTCATGAACATAACTAGCATATAATAAACAATTATAAATTATTGTGGCTGTTAAAAACTACTTTCGCTGCAACTTGAAGGTACTTATTGCTAAGTTGTAATGAAGTATCTGATCCATAATAATATCAGCGTCATTGAATTTGTTTAACATTAATTCGAATATTCGAGCAAAGTATCAACGCGATCGCTAATTAATTCAAAACATTACGAGTATATCAACAAGAATTTAGAGTTGTTACTCTATAATTACTCTCAGCTATTCTAAATAATAAAGGCGTTGAAACATCGAGCAGTATTCGTTGAAACGAATGAAACGAAGTTCTGTTAATGAAACTATTTCAAAATTTTGAAATGATCGTTTTTTTCTGTTAAACTGTAGGTACATATGTCAAGTAAGTTTTATAAAGTGGGTTCTCGGTGACTTTCTAAAATGTTTTACAATTTTATGATATGATGCATGAGCTCTGTCTGAACTATTAATTTAAGCCAATAATATTAAAAAAATACTGTATTAAGTGATTGTAGTACGCACCGGCTATATATAAAATTTTTAACGAATTTAGTTAAACATCCAACGTGATTTGGTGTGATGGGTTATCGACAATTTCATACAGATAATGACAGTTGTACGTCACAAAAATTGGTTAAGAGTGTGTTACGAGCAGCATGCGTGGGGGCTCAGTGTAGCTTCTTATATGACGTGCCAAACAATATCACAAGAAATATAAGTGCAGTTCTATATCCATACCCCTGAAACTTTGGCATACTACCATCTTAGACTGCATCATCATACACCACCTGGTTGGTGGTAGCTGGTGGTTGGAGTAAAATCAAAAAAGCTATACACTATTAAGTGACTATTTTTTGTCAGTTGCGTTTTAAACTCAACTTAAATTCAATTATATAAGTGTGCATTTGTAGAGTCCAGCGTAATTTACGACATGAAATGCATTTTAAGATGCGACTAGTTTACATCTTACTTTGTTTTTTTTTGTCTTTAAAGATTTGATTTGCTTTAACCTAAAAAATATAAAAAACGACATAGGCATGATATAAAGTTTGAGAGTTGGGGTTTCATAATAAAAGGATGCACACGCGATGCAAAATTATCGCAGTGCTGGGACATATTGATTTCGTTTCGAATATTCAGTCCCGAAATAAACATTGCAGCTGTAGTGATTTTAATGTTTTTTTTAGCGGGATAACCTATTAGGGGTATGATAAACCCATACTCGTAATTGGTTTCTACACAACATCGTGCCGGAACGCTACATCGTTTGGCGATACGTCTTTGTTGGTAGGGTGGTAAAAAGCCACGGCCGAAGCCTCCCACCAGACCAGACTCGACCCGGAAATCGAACCCAGGTCCTCCAAATATATAATGCAACAGCGCACGCTATCCGCCACGGAGGTCAAAAAATTGTAACTACAAACAACTGTGTTTTATAGATATCATCATCATCATGATCAATCCATTACCGGCTCACTACAGAACACGGGTCTCCTCACAATATGAGAAGGGCTTAGTCCACCACCTTGCAATGCGCGGATTGGCAGACTTTGGAAACATTATGGAGAACTCTCAGGCATGTAGGTTGCCTCAAGATGTTTTCCTTCACCGTTAAAGCGAGTGATATTTTAATTGCCTTAAAACGCACATAACACCGAAAAGTTAGATGTGCGTGCTCGGGATTAAGGATCGAGAAGGATAAGCAATCAAAATATCAATACTTATTAAAAGTAGTCGTACGCGTACAACTTGATCATTAAGTATATTTGACCAGTACAAATATTTCGTTCGCTTTTCTATACGATATACTCCGACCCACCGTATCGCATCGCCCATCAACGTTAATGTTTCTTCAAGAATTTATTTATACTAACCGAAAGTCCAAATTCCTAATGTTATCGATTTAACTTCAAACATTAGGGATTTAATTTCATTCCCTATTTTGAGTCTGTGTGAAGCATACCTGTCTTATTTTCTAAACGAAACAAATATACGAATTTTAATGGAGTTAACTTAAAAAGGAGAGATTTCCATTCCAATTATCACTCTTTCGAGGTTAGGTTTAAAGCAATGAGAAGTTGAGTTTTGCAGCCTTATGTCACGTCTACATAATGAAATAAAACCACTTACTCTATGCCAAAACTCTGCTATAGCCCAAGGGTATAGGATTTAAATATATTATAATTTAAATATTTTTTTTATAGTAATGTTTCCGAATGAAAAGTGAAAACAATTGTAAAGGCCACTACAATACAAATTCGCCTAGTCAAGTGTTAAAAAAAATAATCAAGTTGGCAACCTTCTCCTCACTTTAAAGTACTCGTATGTCAAAAATAATTGCACCAGAATTAATTATTTGTTTCTGACAAATGGACATATACCTCAGTCAAGGCATTGTAATTATGTTGGAATAATTTAAAGCACTTTGAGGTGTTTGCAAAGTTATTAAGGCTAATTAAACTATAAATTGCATATGATGTTTCACAAAGTCGATAATCGTAACAAAGACTGTTTATTAAGACAGGAAGCGGTGATAGCCTAGTGGAAGCGGTGATAGCCTAGTGGTAAGGGCATCAGCCTCCTAATCAGAGGTCGGCGGTTCGAATCCGGGCACGCACCTCTAACTTTTCGGAGTTATGTGCGTTTAAAAAAAAAAAAAAAAAATATCACTTGCTTCAACGGTGAAGGAAAACATCGTGAGGAAACCTGCACGCCCGAGAGTTCTCCATAATGTTCTCAAAGGCGTGTGAAGTCTGCCAATCCGCAGATGGCCAGCGTGGTGGACTATGGCCAAACCCTTCTCATATTGAGAGGAGACCCGTGCTCTGTAGTGAGCCAGTAATAGGTTGTTCATGATGATGATGATATCTATCATCATTAATATTTCAACTTATATGCGAGCACGTTCACTGCTGACATCTTTGCAAAGATGCGACTCGATTGCCTTAGTGTGTCAACCAACATTATGTTTTCCAGCACGGGGTCGCCACTGAATCGCTACGCCTTTTGCAAGTGTTAATTCTTTATCATACAAGTAGCATCTGAACCATCTGTGTTGCCAAAAAAATAATGCAATTTAATAACAGACTATTAATAATTATTTTTTTAGGTTGAATTAATTTTTAAAATTCAACTGAATATTTATTTTCGTTAAATTTGGACACGTAAAAATACAGATTTAATAAAATTGGGCGTACATATAATTTATTACATTATATTGTAACGAATTTTTGAATACAGAATATATTTTTTGTAACTTAATCCCCTAGTGAAGTAACATTTAAGGAGGAGTTTGAAGTTTGTCAGATGAATTACATAAGGGTAGTCACGAACAAATTGTTAATTAGTACGATGGTAAATTTCAATCGATGCACACATATTTAAAGCGTTCATTGATAGAAAAGTTTTGTTGTATAAAAGTTGTATGTTATTTTCCTTTATATTTTTAATGTAAACACTATTTTGCTGCATTTTTCGATAAGCAAAAATCTTCTCAATTTGGATTGAAAATTTCTTATCAAAACGGATATTTGGCGTGTCTTCCAGCTTCCTTTACCAAATCAAGCATGGATAGGTATTGTAATGACATCTTAGGCTGCATTCGCCTGATTTAGTTTTAGTAGAGTGATCTTCTTCTACTGGCATCGATTTCTCAACTTTTCAGTCTACTTCGACCAACGTCTCAGCAATGGATCTCTTCCCGTCGGTCTTATCTGTGATGACAATCAGTGGCGTGCGCACGGCTTTTGACCAGGGTATACAGCCAGATGTAATATCGAATAATTCTTGTCTATTATGGGTTATTTTTATTTTATTTATTTTTATTATTTTGGTACCAAATTTGTTATATCAATAACTTACAAAAGAAGTATACAAAGGAAAGCTTATCCCTATAAGAGATCTCTTCCAGCTACCCTTAGATGTGAGTAAGATGAATTTATAAAGTGGAATAGTTCAAACAAGATATTATGTTTAAACTACATACAAATAATAAGTTAGGTTAGTAATAACAGTAATTATACCCACGTATGATCATGATCTAACGCCTCAAAATACGTTTTCCAACAACACCGACCTTTTTGATGACTATCGTGACGCAGCGCGTGCACTGTCGCATTATAAAGTTGGAGGTCCTGGTTTCGATTCCCGGCTCGAGTCTGGTTTGGTGGGAGGCTTCGGCCGTGGCTAATTACCACCCAACCGACAAAGACGTGCCAAGCGATTTAGTGTTCCGCAACAATATTGCGTAGAAATCAATTAGGAGTGTAGACTTACCATAAACCTAACAGGTTAGCCCGCTACCATCGTAGACTGTATCATCACTTACCACCAGGTGATTCAAATCAATCAATTAAACTTGACGGCTGTCAAGGGCTAACTTGTTATAGGTATATAAAAAAATACATTTATATAGTGCAAATTTTTACCTGCTACCAGTACAGTTCAAATGTTTAGTTTTAATAGAAAACTATTCAATATTTTATACCGGGATAAAGTGCTACATTCCATATTCACGTGGACCGATACTCGGGGCCGAACGCTTATCTGCTTCCTAATTAATCCATCACCTCATGTAGGACAAGTAATTTATTATATAAATAGTCTGTATTAAACGTTACTAGATTTAATGCATAGTATATTACCAAAGGGTTTGGTTTTTCGTGATGTTATCTTAAGTAGTTTTTATGTTATAAAGTTGGAGGCCCTGGGTTCGATTCCTGGCTCGAGTGTGGTCTGGTGGGAGGCTTCGGCCGTGACTAGTTACCACCCTACCGACAAAGACGTGTCGCCAATAAATTTAGCGTTCCGGCACGATGTCGCGTAGAAACCGATAGGAGTATGGGTTTACCCACCCCTTACAGGTTAGCCCGCTACCATCTTAGACTGCATCATCACTTAACATCAGGTGAGATTGCCGTCAAGGGCTTACTTGTAGTGGATAAACGTTTATTTACAAAATAAAATAAAAGAGTATTGTCTATCGCACACAAAGTTATTGCTACTACATTTGATATTTGTGATTCGTTTTTATGGGATATGTACCTTTTTTTTGAGGTCGTAAAAAAATTATTTATAATTAACAACTAAAACAATATAATTCTATTATAAACACTTAAAAATTTAAAATAAACCTCAAATTGAACCTACAACTAAAAAAATAATAATTTTATCACTAAAATATATTATTAAAAGGAGTCCCTTTAGGCAAGGTTACGAAGATACTGGCAGCGTTTCCCCTTTGGATTGCAAGACTTTGTTGTCCGAGGTAGCTGGCAGTTCTTCGGTCTCCTGTGATGTTGACTAACCTTTTTGCTATTTCCCTAAAAAACCCTATAGCGCTAGGACCCCACGGACCAAGGGTCTCGACACCGAATGGGACAAAGTCATATTCAGAGCTTAGACCCCTGTATTTGAATGATTTAACTACCTAACTTACTGTCGAATTCCGTTAAAATATGTTCAGCCATGCATAACTCGTAACAGAAATACGTTTTAACTTTTTCCTACTAGAAGCAGAAAATAAAAACTAGTCTATATCACTCGACATATAAGCCAGATATCTCGATAATCTGCTTTTGCGTTATCGAGGGAAAATCCAGCAATCATACTTATGAATTTATAATACACATAAGGATATAATATTGAAGGATAGGATGGTATACATATTTAATGCGTACAGTTGCCAACATAAATCGTTATTGGAACGAAGTTCCTTATCGCGCGTTGTGAAAGGGGGCTAGACGGAAAAAATTCTTACGAAAAGTTGTCACGATACTTTTTGTTATTGTAAGCTGTGCGGCGTCGCATGTTTCTCTGCCTGTCTCTCTCTTATAGAAAGCAAGCCAGATATTTTCATTTCTATTTCGCATTGAACAGTGTGGTGTCGCGACGATTATTTTTGTTAAGTGTATACAGGTTTTTTGTAAATAATAACAAATAATAATAATAATGAATCCTGACAGTGTTTCTGCACAAGTTCCGGATATTGCTGATGGAGTACAAAATTGAGCCTACTGATTAAGTTTATATAACATTATATTTGTTAATAATAAAAAAAATATTATTATAATTTAAATAAAATAAAATTTTATTACAATTCCTTCACTAATTATCGAAAGGAACTTAAAGGTAAAAAACTCGTTCCATCCGGGTGTCAAGGGACACCCGGATGGAACGAGTTTTTTACCCGGGTGTCTCTAGTTTTTTACTTTCCCAGTATTAAATCCCTAACGTGTGCCTTCAATTCGAGATAATATAAAGAGTCAACGCGCTTGTGCAATAGCAATCAATTATAAAATTTATTCAAATAATCCTTTAAGAGGCCAATATAGTACATATTCGTAGTAGGGTTAGGAGTTGATGGTCACATCATTATTACATCATTCTTTTTGTAATTTATTTTGAATATGTAGTTTATTAAAAATGGATTTCCGTAAAATACATCAATTTGTTAATACATCTTTTAAATTTTTTATATAGTTCGGATATGGTGACTTCAGTTATACTGATAAGAAGCTTACTACATAATTTGTTAATAATGGTTACCATTATTAATAATTCAGTTTCTGATTTGAATCGAACTAATTCGTAACACTTTCGCTCGTTTTCAAGTCCCGCCTCAACCCTTCCTGTGACAATGTTTCGTGAGTGAAAAGGGCGTGGTGTGTTTTTGAAATGAATAGCCGAAGCTTTTTCGTCTATGAAATTAATATATTATAAAAATAAGTAATAGTTTGGTCTGGTGACATCATATTGAGTTCGGTTATGGTTATAAGTTGGTTATTTATTAGAAACAACGTTGGGTTAAACTCGTGGTATCTTACTTTAAGCAATTCATGTGACCCGTTTAATCGACAAATTAAATCTATAAATTAACTAAATCATTCATTACTAAAACAATGGTTTGTATTAAGTCCGTTTAATATGTTTTTGTCACTTCCCTTCGACTTTATTACAAACTGTGTACCTATACAGTATTTTATTGAAAGAATCCACTGCGGCGGAACGAAATTTTTTGGACGAGTATATAGTGAAATCAAGGTCACATTTTGCTTCAGGAGTGAGAAAATAAAACGTTAAGATTAGGAGATAAATGTACACGGTATATTGTATAACTCATACAAATTCATGCATGCGTGATTGTCACGTGTTTCTTGTGATTACTGTACAATGAAAGTTATTTATAATATTATTGTTACAATATAATACAATGTTTTTATGTAAAATGTTTGATGTATAATAAATTATAATCGTTTAGAAAAGAAAAATACAATGTAGTGTTTATTTATGTTTCAATATCAGGTATGGGAGCCGCAATTTATTAATATCAGTCTATGAAAAATACCTTTTCAAAAGATTTAATAAGTATTATATTTATACGTTAAACTGGACTTTTACTTAGTTGTTTAAGAATCCGTGGGAACGGTGCTCCTATATATACGTTTTGTCACGAGGTAAAAAATTACCCAATTGTGGTATGGCGTCCGGAATTATATCACATCACTATTTAAGAATTTGTCAGTATCGGTTTGGCTCCTGGAGCGGAAAATGTTTTTTAATTGATTCTATAAGCTTCCTTAGAATGATATGTAATCTATATAGTTATATAAAATAAAGTATGAATAAAACTGAAGAACGACTGAACAGAATTGGCTGAAAATTGGTGGGGAGGTAGCTTAGAACCAAGAGACGGACATAGTTTACCTTTTATCCTTTATAAAAATTTAAAAACATTTTTTTTATGAAAAATATTTCAGTTCAAATATCAGTTCGTTCGAAGAGAAATTTAGTTAATAACTGCAAAAAATATTCAAGGAGCAGCCAAGTATCATAACAGCCAATTGGCTACATTTTATCTCACAAAAATCCACAGTTCAGATTCTGTGAAAAACTATTATAGAAAACTTACTCCAAATTCGATTTATATCTCGGGAAAGTGCGCGAATACAGAAACGGGAACAAAAAGCCATGGGATAATAATCTTCAATTACAAACGTGGCTTATGCCATAGGAGTATTTATGAACCCCTAATCTACGCGGACGAAGTCGCAGGCATCGGCTAGTGATATATATTTTATGAATAATTTACCATGCCACTTTCGGCTTTGAGCTTCGGATTTAAAAATCTATTATGGTTCGTAAATGTGAACGATCACATATACGGAACAAAAGAAAAACTACTGGACAATTCAATACCCTTATAGTCGATTTTCATCCTTAATAAATAGTGAGGTGTCTTCGGGAGCTATGATAGCCGAGTGGTTAGGGCGTCCGCCTTCTAATCAGAGGTCGGGAGATCGAATCCCGGCACGCTCCTCTAACTTTTCAAAGTTATGTGCGTTTTTAAGCAATTAAAATATCACTTGCTTCAACGGTGAAGGAAAACATCTTGAGGAAACCTGCAAGCCTGAGAGTTTATAATATTCTCAAAGGCGTGTGAAGTCTGCCAATCCGCATAGGGCCAGCGTGGTGGACTATGGCCAAACCCTTTCATATTGAGAAGAGACCCGTGCTCTGTAGTGAGCCGGCAATGGGTTGATCATGATGATGTCTTCGGGAGAGCACAAAAACCTCTTTGTCGAATCAAATCTAAATCCATCGGTTCATTATTCGGACATTTATTCCTTTATTTGATAGACTGTTTCATCAGTTTAGTTTCGCTTTGATATATTATATTACTGAGAGGTACGTTATTTAGTTGATGTATTGTCCGGGATTTGCTAAATAATATCTGAGAGTTATATTATTTAGCAAATCCCGGACGTGAAATATAAGTACGGTTAAACACAACGGTGTTGCTACAGTTATATAAACCAAACAGCCAGCGTGGATAAACGATATCCGCAGCCGAAATATTCCGGAAACGCCCGACCTCGTCCGATTTGATACGATAGAGGGCGATGCCTGTGCGATGTAACGAAAGAGGGGCTATAGGGAGTATAGCTGCCGAGTGCCGAGTACAAGCATAAAATCTTGAAACTCATTCCGCTTTATCTGCAGGCTTTCAAACTAGGGTTGACGCTAGCAACGAGTAGGCTCGACAATTGATATAAAATCGTAGACTGCCATTTCATTTTACCAATTTATGTTTAGCAATCGGGCATTACGAAGTACGCTATTGTACCCGGAGTTAATAAGGTCTTTTCTACGGAATCAAGTTCAATTCAAACTCGATTTGAACACGAAAAGACTCACACAGATATTGAATTGAAAATGTAGTGTAATATTAAATTCTGAATAAAAGACGTGCGACTGAAATTCATCTTTAGGTTATTTTATCAAGTAATAATCAAAGTGCAATAAAAAGTGATCGAAATGGTTCCTAATATTTATCAATAAAAAAAATAAAGATAATATCTCCATCTAAAATCATTTCATCACGCTGGTCATGTGCGGATTGGCAGTCTTCACTCGCCTTTGAGAACATTAAGGAGAACTCTCAGACGTGCAGGTTTCCTCACGATGTTTTCCGTCAACGTTGAAGCAAGTGATATTTTGTTTGCTTAAAAACGCACTTAACTCCGAAAAGTTATAGGTGCGTGCTCGGGTTCGAACCCCCGACCTCTGATTAGGAGGCGGACGTCCTAACCACTAGGCTATCACAGCTTCAGTTCAGTTCTGTTCTAACAAATAAAATATTTTAAAAATAAATGTGTTTTGTTGGTTACGTATTCACACACAAGTACTGAACAGTTTTTAAAAAATCCTTCATGTTATTAGGAAAACTTTTATTATCAGCGAGTAATAAAGTCTATATTTTAGTCGAAAAGCTCCTCATGTCCCTGAAATAAAGACATTGGTTTAAGCTGGAATGATACATTTGTTTTTATTTATTTATTTATAATTATTATTTTTTATTTTTTTCTTCAAAATTTTATAATCTGTAATTTATTTACTTTATATGAGTCACAATTTATTTGTCTGTCATCCGAGCGTCAAGCGTAAACTTTATTTGTTAATATCGGCGAACTGGGCCCCACGACACAAGATTACGTAGTGTGGGTCCCAACCGATGTGCTAAGCTTTGGAAAGTTGTTTTTTGGCAAATAAATATTTTTTCATTTTTTTTCTTTTTATTATGTCCGTATACCTATGGGAGCGGGAAATACAGGGGTAAAACCACGTGGTGCAATTTTTATACACATTTTTGAAATTATCCCTTTTCTTAAGTGCAGTTATTGTAAAAACTAGCTTCAAATAGACTATTATACATTCTCATGTAGGAAACATGTAGGAAATGAGATTCTCTCCATTATCTAAGTGTACCCCTTTTAATTAACATCAATTTTTGTGCGTTTACAGGTTGGTAGGTCATGTTTTATAATACAGATAAATGTGTTCGATAAACAAGTGAATTGAATAATTTCATACAATTATATTACATAAAGGTTGCATAATCACGTAGCCTAAAATATATTTAAAAAAAAACTAGAGTAATCTATAATGTACTTTTAAAAAAAGATTCCTTAAATATTTTATAAGTATGCATTCGGCTGCTAGCTAAATTTTTAATACCATCTACCTTTCATTGAGTTTCCCATTTGACCTAACCTAACTAACCTGTTATTTTTGTACAGACAGCAAAACAAATCCACTAGGATTTTTCTTTATTCTTGCTCGCTGAACACTATTTTTTATTTAATTATAGACTAGTAATATAAGTAAAGCAAGCGTCATCAGGTGAGAGTAGGCTTCAATCACACCTGATGCAAAGTGGTGATGCATCGTAAGGTTGGGAGTACTTGCCTAGAATTAATATTCAATCCTGGATTGAAGGTATTGGCATTATAGATGGTGGGGAAAACGGATGCCAGAAGATCATTAAAAATCTTAAGCAAATCGTTTCGTACGCCCAATTACGTAAGGGTGCAGAAATTTTCAATGCCTCTTGATTCGATAGTAGTAAGGTGGGAAAGAACTAGTTCAAATAGTTCGTGACCACACACTCCAAAAAAGCAAAGCAAATGCGCCATTGCTCCAAACTCGAAACTTTTTTAGTTGTTAGATCGACCATTAGTGAATAGAATAAACCGAATCCAAAGCATCAAGTTTTTACTTGGCACTTATAAGTGACTTGATGACCCGATGCAGTTACCACCTCGACACGATATGATTATAAATATTTTAATAATCGGAACGGCATCAACAAAATAATTTATAATTATACCATAGATAGATTATTAAACTTTCAGCTTTTGCTATTTTTCCACTTGCTTAAGCCACTTCAATATGATAAAAATAAAAAATAGTAATTCGGTAAAGATCTTCGGTAGCTTAGATTCTTAATTGGACCCCGTTGGTGGCGTTCATATTGGCAATCATATTCTAGGTTTATGTTTTAGATTTAAAAAAGTGAATAAAAAAAAATAGACTTACCAAAAGTCAAGTCTTTCTGATGACAAATAGACAAACAGTAATAAAAATTCTTTACATCTTCTCTTCTGCTGACGCTACTTTTCTTCAGCTGGCTTAATCAAAGAAGCTCTAAAATAATATTGTCTTTTCATAACGCTGCTATCATAGTTAAACCAGCTTTAATTTTTAAAAAAGGGGAAAGTCATGTAATTATAACTATTATTAATAATTTATTAAAAGTTAGTACGAGTAGGTGCTTATTTTATATGATCCGAACAAGAAGATATTTAATTTGACCTGTATAATAGAGTTTGCTGTAGTCCATTTATACGGTACTAAAGCTTATTTCAGCTTTTACTTTAAAAATAAATAAGGATCAGTCTTATGGTTTATTTTTATGAGAAGACATTGCCAAATTTTTTATTAAATCTGTTCTAGGTAGAGATAATGTGTTTCGTTTTTAATATACCTATGTACTAATCCCGTTGGCCACAATTATTTTTCGCTTTCCAACATATGGAGATAAGGAGGGAAGATGGTGTTTTATTTAGTAATTTTTCAAGGTTATTAAAATCATAGAAAATAGTTAGGGAATAATATATTCAGATCGTACAAATGACGGATAAAAACCGGATAGCATGGTTTATATTGTTTTATAACGTTGTGACAAACGGACCAATTGGTACAACAAAGTTTCGTTATAACAATGTTGATAACGGATCCCTAAATCAACATCGTAGAAAAATTTAAGTTTCAAAATATCTACAATTCTACCTACCAAGGTTATATTTCAAACAACGACGAGGTGTTAGAATTTCCATACCTCAATTCGCCCTGTCAATGCCGTAGTACCCTCAGGAGATATTGACTGGAAAATGTACCTACAGCATACAATCCCTAGAGAAATCTCAGATGCTGGAGTTAAACTAGCATTATTAGAGTTTGTTTTTGAAAATCCCTGTACGTGTGTCTTACATAGCACGAAAAAAGACTTCTACCTTTTACTCGGTATAGTATTCTTTGATATTTTAAAATAATTACCTAGCACCTTTATAGAGCCTTTAAATCTTTAATAATGTTAAATAAAAAGATAATTGTTTAAAACGTTTAAATACAATGTAGGTATTACGTTACAAGCGCCTATAAATCCTACGAAAAATTTTAAAGTAGATATTTTACGAGCGTAGCGAGGGTGTTGTGTTTAGAATCCTTAGTAGCGGCCAAGCCAGCACAGCATTATCCCTGCATTGAATACTCTATTTGGAGGGAATTTTCAACAAACTTAACTGCATGGTTCACGCTTCACTGACTCTGGCGAGTGAAAGGGATGCCATCATTTTTAGAAGCTACCTATCTGAATTAGGTTTATGATAAGAGGTTATGGATTTCAGTAAAACATTACACCGACGCTAATTAGTTTGAATGTACTTATTATACCTTTCGAATTTAGACCAGCTGGTCTTATAAAAACGGCAATGCAGAGTGAGTGGTGTTAGACCTTCTAACGTATCGATCCTGCCTAGAAGGTAAGGCGTGTATGTGACCGTTATGCAAACATCACATTTTGTTTGTTTAATTTGTTAGAACAACACAGCCGCGCGTGCAATGCGGTCAAACTTATAACATTCTTTTTGCATCGGGGATTAAAAAAGTGTTGGCTAAATATTTAATATCAAAGTTTACTCTTAAACTTCAGGTATCCAACCCCCGCGATGTACAGATTTTACCAGTTATTGCAGACTACACTACAAATAACTGTTTCGTTTTTAAAGTATTCGTAAATTAAACTATCATTGTTTTCGCCCATAATTATTATAAATGCGAAATTGTTTTTGTGTTTTCGTTACCAATTTCGACTATAACTATTAATATATTAAAATTTAACACGTAAAACTTTGCATGCTACAGATGCACAATGGATATGTCTGTCCCGAAACCAATTCTGCTAAATTTAAAAATAAGTATCACTTATGCACGGCTTAGCTCAGAATTTGGACTTTTAACCAATGCTAATGGCGATATTGATCAGTCCCGTAAAAGTCAAAAGCCACTGTGCTATATTGTTTAAACTCGGAGCGGTGTAATGGCCGTAAGCCGCAGCCTAGAGCGGAAGGGACCCGATAGTATAATTAACGGGCATGCTTTATGAAGCGACGTTTTTCAACACACTCGCGCGAATCAAACTTTTACATATATTTCTCTCTAGATTTCATCGGCAACAGGTTATCACTGCGTATTTTATATATATAATAAATTATTAATAATAATTATGCGTGTTTTATATTTGTGTTTTATACGCTACAAGTTAGCACTTGACGATAATCCACACTCACTAAATCGCTTTGCCACGCGTCTTTATCGGTATGGTGGTAATTAGCCACGGCCGAATCCTCCCACCAGACAAGACTCGAGCCGGGAATCGAACCCAGGACCTCCAATTTTATAATGTGACAGCGCACGACTGCGCTTCGACATTTTTGAAAACGTGTATGAAAAATTACGCCAATAAATCGTCATACATAAAGCTTCCTTATATAACTTTATTATTTTTAATACATAAAGAAACACAATTCTATTGACTATTCAAGAATCGTTCTATCCTGTTACTTAAGAATAACTTCATCCGCATGAATATAAAATGCAGTGACGTACAAACTAAAATAAATTGGGAGTTGTGAATGGTAATGTACAGTGAAAACACGCGTGTTTCATATTCCGGGTTTTACACCTAAAGGCGACGGTAATAGGATTCACTTTGCAAGCAAACTAAGTAAGTATAAGAGCTCCTTATGATATTACGAAACCAGAACATCGTCCTGGCGGAACTTCGTAAGGATCTGCATCGTAAATTTAACTGAGTACTGCATAGCTTTATAGAAATAAATGTTATTGCAAAGATTCCAAATGCTCCTACTTCTAGGCTGCGTCATCAAGTCATACAATCACATATGACTGTATGATATGTTAATGACGTTACTCAACACCATTTTGTTTTTGTGGTAGTTACAAATTTACTGGAACTCAATCTTATATATAACATTCTCGTGTCACAATGTTTGTTCCCATACTCCTCCGAAACGATTCTTTTGAAATTGTTTATGAATATTCAGTAAGTCTGAGAATTGGTTACTATCTATCTTTCAAACCCCTAAGTGATAAGAGTGGGTCCACCCCAAAAAAAAAAAATTAAGAATAATTTTATTTTAAATTTTTTTTGTATCCTGTGGCATTGAAAAATACATACAACCCTAAAATGTCACCTTTGTATCGCCAACCCCTATTTTTTAATAGTCGTTTTACTTAATTAATCATTTGTCATCCCGCTCGATAACTCAACAATTATCGTCTTTATTATGAATGTTTTTCACTCTAATTCGACGAAAATTTCCCTGAGCTAAAGCTTAAATTTTTTAACCTAAACAATATTTATGTTATTTTTATATTCCCTCATCGTTCACAGCGCTCCATGCCTCTTTCACACATATACCACATCCTTACACACAATAAGTTGGTTATTTTTTTTCTACGATAGAAATTCCCTAGAAATAATTTATATGGCAAAACAACGTTTGCCGGGTCAGCTAGTAATAACATAAAAATATACTTCGAACACTGTTTCATGAATAACTCTGGTTTCGTATATCAAGAACTTAACTGTTAGACCGTCACCATTATATCTTTAGACAATGGCGCGGAATATTATCGAGGCTTTTATGGAATACCATTCCAATGCTGGGAAGTGTAGATCTAAAAGTTTAATCTATGTTATATCAGCTAGACATTTATAGCTACAACGTATTAAAATTTATTTAAGCTTATCTCACTTAATAAAATGCAGTCTTAATAATTTTAAGTGGTATGCGAGATGGTGATAACAAAAAGAAAATTTACCCGGTTAAGTTTTTTGTGGGCTTCTTCGTAGAGCAGTGCGCGTTTGAAACCCTTACAGCTTCATTTTTAGTTAACGAATGTAGTTATCACCATCAACTACCTACTATGTGAATTCTTGAAAAGTACCTTTTTTTTGAATAAGGTTTATACAAATGCAATAATTTTAAAGCAAACACTACATGCATAACATAAACCAAGTAAACAGAAAAAGTCAAAAACAACTTCATCATCATCATCATCATCATGAACAACCCACTACCGGCTCACTACAGAGCACGGGTCTCCTCTCAATATGAGAAGGGTTTGGCCATAGTCCACCACGCTGGCCATGTGCGGATTGGCAGACTTCACACGCCTTTGAGAACATTATGGAGAACTCTCAGGCGTGCAGGTTTCCTCACGATGTTTTCCTTCACCGTTGAAGCAAGTGATATTTTATTTTTTTTAAAACGCACATAACTCCGAAAAGTTAGAGGTGCGTACCCGGATTCGAACCGCCGACCTCTGATTAGAAGACTGACGCCCTAACCACTAGGCTATCACCGCTTTTTAGACTTTGAATTATTATAATTAAGACTATGTATAAGTAGATATATATTTATAATTTTAACAGCACAAAGATTTTAACTATTGCGAGTGAAAGTGAAGTGAGCATAATTTCTAATATTACTCGTTACAGATAGAATTAATCTTGTGTAATAAAGATTATCTGATTCTATTAACGGTTCTGAATAAAATACATATTTAATAAGCAGCACAATCTATCATCCATGTTCAAGGTCGCTTCATATTAAAATTAATAATCTCTAGAAAATATTCATTATTTGTTTCTTTTGTGTTATATTATACTTATTAATTAATGGATTTTACAGTTTATTTTAGCTCTTTAACCTCCCACTGCTGGGCGTCCACTCTTGTACTCTAGATGCTCTAAGAAATCAAACCCAACTATAAATATCATAAGACAGGGACCAGACTTTCAATAGGTAATAGGTTCGTTCTTCATATCGAAGTTACCATCACGAAAGCGTTTAAACCAAAATCGCACAGTGCGTTCATGAGCAGTCCCCTCTCCAAACGCAACATTAATATTGCGAGCTGTTTCTGCCCCGTTATTTCCGCGTCGGAACTCGTATTCAAAAATCACACGAATTTTCGAAGTATCCATCTTTATTGTCTAAGCTGAATAAAAAAAACAACTGAAAGTTGATAATCGAATGTTGCACATTTTTTAAAAGAAGAACTACATAGGTACCGTATGAAAAAAGTTTCACTCAAAAATCTCAAACCATGAAGGTTCTATGTCAATTCGAAGTACCTATTACAATAAAACGGCAATTTCATACTTTAACCCCTAATATTTTGAGCTACGCTTTAGAGTGAGTGAATACAGTTTTAAACACATAAAGAGTTTAATACATTTTCATATAAGTAATTTTTTTGAGGTCTTTCATATGTTACTGTATAAGTTTTAATCTTATACCTCCAACACTTATACGAGTATATATTATAATTGGTAATTTCATTGTATTTATTTCACTATCCTAACTAAAATTATAAATGTCAATGCGAGTTTGTTTGTTTGTTACGCTTTCACACTTAAACCATTAAACCGATTTTTATTTTTTTATTTCACGGGTTGCAGTAATTTGGCTTATAGTTTGTTACCTTTATATTAATATCCACTCAAAATCAATAGTCAAAGTTTGGAAAATACAGACAGACAGCTGCCTTGAGAAGGATAAAGATAGAAAACTTTACATGCCGTTACCGTACCGTATTTTTATTTAAATAAATGGCTTCGCATCTGAAGCGGCTTCAGTCCGGGAAGGCCAACGATGATTTAGAAAAAAACTAAACTAACTGGGTCAAATTCGCGGGGAACAGTTTTCCACTTAATAATATTATTAAAAAGTCATAACGCAATGTCAACACTTTCATTTATTATTTTTTATTCCACTCCTAGTACTCTTGACTGCAATCTCACTGATGCGGTCGAACATCACCCACTCAATCTGTTTCTAAGCGGCATAGTACTGGAACGGTAAATCGCTTGTCGGTATGTCTTTGTCGGCGGGTGATAAATGTTTCCGCGGCCGAAGCCTCTATATCTAGGCTACGGAGAAGTTAATGGAATTGAAAAAGAATAAAAAGAAATTTTCCTTTTACTCAGATGTATGTGTGTTTCAGTATTCAAAAATGATTACGATAATAAAATTACATAGTTCTAACAAATTTTGCTTGCTTTTTTTTGGGTTGATTGTTATCCCAGGACACGGAGCGTTTTAAAAAAATATATAACGATCTAAAAAAAAAATAGCAATACTTAAAGAACAGATAGATTATAAATAAAAATATACACATGAACGAAAAAATAAACGTTCTGGGGAAGTTTTTTAAATAGTTTCTTTCTAACATAAATAAAACATATCTTTGGACTCTTAAACTTTCTACTTGAAAAACGTGTATATGAGAAAAAGGGTAGTATATAAAGAATGCGGTATGGCTGTGTGATACGGTTTCAATGCCAGAATCTGAGTCATAAACTAAACCACACAACGTTTTTTGTCCAAACAAATTGAGATGAGCTAACCTTAATTCTCTTTTAATAAAGCGATAACTAACTTTATTTTAATAAAGCTTTAAAAGCTAATTTTGATGCGTCAATACGTACACAGTAATGAGTCGATGGTGATAACTATTTTCGTAAACTTAAAACTTAAGCTACGAGGGTACCATACGCGCCCTGGGCTATGAAAAAGCCCATAGCAAAATTAAGCCGTGTAAAATTCAATTTATGCATTGTTGCAACTGCATGTTGGACTACGTTTCTGGATCAGGCTAATCGTTTATAGGTATTGGCTCTTCATAGATTCTCAGTATAAGTCTGGAGTTTTAAATTTTTTATCTATTTACTACCCGTGATAATCATCGGTAAAAGCTGTGAAGCAAGGGTGGCTATAGAACTCTCTCTCCTGTGAGAGGAGAGCTTTCCAAAGAATTGGGACGCGAACAGGCAGAGTATTTTGCATATATATTTTATATTTACTTGTGTGTGTTATGACGAACATCAATGCGAATATTGTGAAAGCGAAAGTGTCCAGCACACTGTTGTATTTTTGTTTTTTATTTGTATGTTAAGCACTTGGAAACCGATTTCGGGGGATTAAAAATAAAAACTGTTACGTATGTACGGTTTAACAGCAAAAGCGGTGCGGATACAATTTTGTACAGATCGCTTTCTCAATACAGAGAAAGACTAAATTTACTTAGCGGGGAAAAATAAAGCATTTTTAAAATCTCGAAATTTAGACAAACGTGGTCACTAACCTAGTGCTTGAGGCTATGTAGGTAGGAAAGTAATTTTTTCCCCTTCTATGGCTTTATTAGGCAATCAATCAATCTCGAAATTTAGACAAACGTGGTCACTAACCTAGTGCTTGAGGCTAGGTAGGTAGGATAGTAATTTTTTTTTTCGCTTCTGTGGCTTTATTAGGCAACCAATCAGTAGAATAGTAATTTATTTTCTCGCTTCTGTGGCTTTATTAGGCAATCAATCAATCTCGAAATTTAGACAAACGTGGTCACTAACCTAATGCTTTAGGCTAGGTAGGTATGATAGTATTTTTTTTTCGCTTCTGTGGCTTTATTAGGCAACCAATCAATCTCGAAATTTAGACAAACGTGGTCACTAATCTTGTGCTTTAGCCTAGGTAAGTAGGATAGTAATTTTTTTTCGCTCCTGTGGCTTTATTAGGTAATCAATCTTGAGTGTAGTGAGTATTACTTTGACGTATTAACATAAAATATTATTGAAGTGTAGTGGTGATTTGCGGATTCAATTCGGAAACTTTTGGGAGTCCCTTTTATTTCACTAAAAGGGACTCGTCCTTTCGTTACCTGAGTGAGGACAAATATATAAATTTTGTCATTAAAATTGACAGTAGATTACTAGTTTTAAACAGTACACCTCCAAAAAAGTGTATTTGTTAAAAACAATTAGTTGGGAATATACACAGTGTACTAATCAGATATTGTTTAGGAATGAGTTGCCAGGAACCCTAGAAAATAAATTAATGATGAAAGATCCATAGACCACCCGTGAGTCAACTCAAACAAAGCATCTGGTTGGGCTGCCGCAATGTATAAAACATCACATTATTTTATTGTTAAAACTAAAATCCTTTGAACAATTTGTAACTATATAATTCATGTGATAACAGAGGAAAATGAGTATTTTTATTGTTCTTTGCAATTCCTGTCGCAACGGTAAAATTTTATTCATACATATTTAGATATCAATCGTGTAATATATTCTTAAAATACATACAATAGGTTATTATTGCGTAAAATAAATATCTAAGATATAGTCGATATCACAGGAGAACGAAGAACTGCCAGCTACCTCGGGCAAAGAATTAGTCTTGCTATTCAAAGGGTATCTTCGGAACTTTGCCTAAAGTGACTCCTATGAATAATAATAAAATGCGATTGCAACAATCTTAACATCAGAAGTAAAAATAAACTTGTGTTGCCCGCTACTAGACTACAAAAAATTAGAAATTCATTTAAAGGTAATTGTATACAATTTTATAACAAATTGCCAAATGAAATTTCTGGGATGTCTCTCAATAAGTTCAAAGTTTATATAAAACGTAAGCTTGTAGAAAAGTCCTACTATATAGTGTAAAGGATTACATAAATGATAAACAAGCATGGGTGTGAAATATTGCTCTAATAAGATAGCTCTTAATATAATTTTAAGTGGCATGTGAGATGGTGATAACAAAAATAAAATTTACCTGGCTAAGTTTGTTGTGGGCTTCTTCTTAGACCGGGGCGCGTTTGGAACCCTCATAGCTTTAGTTTTAAGTTTACGAATCTAGTTATCACCATGAAATCACTACTATGTAAATTATTGACGCGTCAAAAGTGCCTTTTAAAGGACTATTTGAATAAAGATTATTTTGAATTTGAATATATTTTAGTTATCGTATTATATTTTCAAGGTTTTTGATTTTAGGTTTATTGTTAGCAGCTATATATTTATATTTAAACTAGCTGACACGGTAAACGTTGTTTTGCCATATAAATTATTTCTAGGAAATTTAAGAAAATAAATAACTAACTTATTAAGTGTAAGGATGTCGTATATGAGTGAAAGAGGCATGGAACGCTGTGAACGATGAGGGAATATAAAAATAACATAAATATTGTTTATATTCAAAAAATTAGCTTTACAATAAGCTCAGGGAAATTTCAGTCGAATTAGAATAAAACATTCACAATAAAGAAGATAATTGTTCAATTATAGAGAGGGATGATAATGATTGACTATTAAAAAATTGTGGCGGTAGAAGGGTGAAAATTTAGGGTTGTATGTATTTTTCAATGCCACATAATATTATCCATAATTTTTTCGGGGTGGACACCTCTTATTAGTAGCTGATTCTGAGACTTACTGAATATGCATAAAAAATATCATTAGAATCGGTTTGGAGGAGTATGGGAACGAACATTGTGACACGAAAATTTTATATATTAGATACTTCTGTATGTATAATATTTAAGAAAAATGCACACCTATTTTACACGTCATATAATTAATTCATTATTCATTCAAAGACACAATATATAAAATATAAATAATGCTCGCTTAATAAAGCGGCTGTTGACCCTTTACAAATTGATGTCGGCATTTAACGTGGCACAAAGCATTTCAATTTCCATTGTGGCTGCAATTAGTTTATGTCGTTACAGTATATGGTGTATAATTGTAGTTATCATCATGTGAACACGTGGACTTCCATACCACGATATTCCTCTCCTGCTTGTTTTGCATTGATAAATAGAAGCAGGCGTTACTTTGCGGAAGTCCATGATAAGCAATAAACAGCAACCTCACAAGCGCGAAAGGCAAAGTACTTTGCCATCTCCTGAGGACGATCCGGTGTGGGGTCGAAACGTGCGTAGAGGTTCTAGTGGAGTATTTTGTGTGGTGTTATACTATACTAATCTCCCGGTCGTCGGCGGAATATAGCAAATTATACTTGCTGTTTATTGTTTGCTTTGCATTGCTCAAAACACGAGCAGCATCAAATAACTTGGGATCATTGCGAATGCAGTTCAGAGCCCCAGAGTAGCGTCCGGAGAAATGGAGACATAACTGAGAAATCCAAGATGGCTTGGTGTTTTTACTTCTTTATACACTACATGGCTATTATACGGCTATCTCAACTGGTGGTAAGTGAAGATGCTGTCCACGATGGTAGTGGGCCTATCTGTTAGGAGTATGGTATTAAATTTCGTCTTACGTATCGAACCTGACGCCAAACTCATTTGATCTTTATCATCATTTATTAATTCCACTAGGAGTGAGCCCTTGACTACAATCTCATCTGGTGGTAGGTACGCGATGATGTAGTCTAAGATGTAGCGGGCTAACCTGTTACGGGTATGGTAAACCCACACTCCTAATTGGTTTCTACGAGACATCGTGCCGGAACGCTAAATCGCTTGACACGTCTTTGTCGGTAGGGTGGTAACTAGACGACCGGGAAGTATACAATGGGTCCCCCGGGCGTCCAGTAAAACCAGCGAGAAGGACATGCCGTGGTGGTTTTTAATTCGGGTAGACCACCCATGGGTGGGTGTCCCACATAACCTCCGTCCTGCCCAATGGACGGAAGTAGCTATAAAGCTTTTCCATTACGACAAAAAAAAAAGAGGGTGGTAACTAGACACGGCTGAAGCCTCCCACCAAACCAGACTCCAGCCGGGAATCGAACCCAGGACCTCCAACTTTATAACGCGACAGCGCACGCACTGCGCCACTACGGTCGTCAAAAGGTCGATGCTGTTGGAAAACGTACTTTGAGGCATTAGAGTGCACTTCATACGTGGGTATAATTACTGTTATTAATAACCCATAATAGACATGAGTTATTCAACATAACATCTGGCTGTATACCCTGGTCAAAAGCCGTGCGAACGCCACTCATTGTCATCATAGATAAGACCGAAGGAAAGAGATCCATGTCTGAGCCCTTGGTCTAAGTAGACTGAAAAGTCGATAAATCGATGCCAGTAGAAGATGACTCTACTCAAACTAAAATCACTAAATCAGGCGAATGCAGCCTAAGATGTCATTACGATGCCTATTCACGCTTGATTTGTTAAAGGAAGCAGGGCGACACTCCAGATATCCGTTTTGATAAGAAACGCTCATTTGAGATGATTTTTGCATATCGAAGAATACGGCCAAATAGTGTTTACATTACAAATACAAAATCTAGTATCTTATCACAATCAACGCTCGGAAATTAATTTAAAAATTCAATCCGACCAAAAGGTCGACGTCTTTTAGTCAAAATGAATAAACGTAAAATACTTTTCTTTACAAACTTCTCTTTTGTTTAGTAAAAACGCTAATACTGAAGCACGGTATTTCATGGTTCCTATGATTTTCGAATTTGATCACCTTCAGAAGGTATGGAATGTATATAACGCTTACAATCAGTTGTTATTTTAAAATTACGTTTAGGTAAAAAATTACGTATTGATAGTTGTAAGGAGGAATGTCAAAAATTACGTGAAAGCCGCTTACAGTACAAGACATATGGCCAAGCTATTTAGCGTTCCTGTATGATGCTAAGTTGGAACTGACTAGGAGTATGGGTTCAGCCGGCAACGAATCGGTGGCTCAACTGATACTGTACATGTACCCATCACTTAATATCAGGTGAACCGTTATGTAATATAAAAAAGCAAGCGTAGGTGGGTAACGTTTGATGACGGTAAAAAAAAGAAAACACAAATTGGAATGATGAAAAAAGATTTATCTTTCTTTTTGTCTTATTGTCTATTTTGTACACTGTAAAAGAACCTCAAAATACCCCATATAAGTATTCATAATTTTATTTAATTCCCGAAGGGTTGTCTGGAAGAGATTGCTTAAGCAATAAGACCGCCTTTGGATACTCAAGTGTTGTGTTCCGTGTTGTTGTTTTTTTAAAATTTGTGTGCAATAAAGAGTATTCCATTATTTTGAAGCGGTGATAGCCTAGTGGTTAGGGCGTCAGCCTCCTAATCAGAGGTCGGCGGTTCGAATCCGGGCACGCACCTCTAACTTTTCGGAGTTATGTGCGTTTTTAAACAATTAAAATATCACATGCTTCAACGGTGAAGGAAAACATCGTGAGGAAACCTGCACGCCTGAGAGTTCTCCATAATGTTCTCAAAGACGTGTGAAGTCTGCCAAACCGCACATGGCTAGCGTGGTGGACTATGGCCAAACCCTTCTCATATTGAGAGGAGACCCGTGCTCTGTAGTGAGCCGGTAATGGGTTGATCATGATGAAAGAGTATTTATCTTATCTTATGTTATAAATCTCTCCTTTGTAATAATTCAAAACAAAAACTAAAACTGACCGGTGGTTTAATAACAAAAATAATGCAGCCTTCTTGACCAACGTAAAACTGATATAAATTGAATCTATGAAACCAAAACACTATTGAAATAAGCTTTAACATTTAGATGCCAAACAAATATAATTCGTACGAAGCAGTGATAGCCTAGTGGTTAGGGCGGCAACCTCCTAATCAGAGGTCGGCGGTTCGAATCCGGGCTCGCACCTCTAACTTTTCGGAGTTATGTGCGTTTTAATAAAATTTAAATATCAATTGCTTCAACGGTGAAGGAAAACATCGTGAGGAAACCTGCACGCCTGAGAGTTCGCCATAATGTTCTCAAAGGGGTGTGAAGTCTGCCAATCTGCACATGGCCAGCGTGCTGGACTATGGCCAAACCCTTCTCATATTGAGAGGAGACCCGTGCTCTGTAGTGAGCCGGTAATGGGTTAATCATGATATTCGTATAACTTATCACGTAAAAACGCTTTAGTGCCCGCTGAGCAGTGAGCATATACTCGTAAATACTAACATATTAAACCACTGCCGCTAAGTGGTCATTGCTGGAGATTATATAGGGCTTTAGAGTGGAGTGGACTTAGTAAAAAGTAGATGAGATGTTTATTGCACAATTTTGGTCAACTACAGGCAAAATATAAATATATTTTTTTTAATTTTAATGATATTTCTTTAATGGGTAACATTTTTTCATAGGATCGGTGCAAAGAGAACGGCATTTTCTCTTGATTATAAATGGGTAATTATAATTATTTTTCATCATTTTATTGCTCCACTGTTGGGCACAGGAATTATTTCTTAAATTAATTAAGAGAGCATTCCTGTATATACTGATCAAAATGGGTTTTAGGGCCCATTTTAAATGTATCTTTCTTACTACTATTATAAACCCGAAGGTTTGAATGGATGGTTGTTTGTTACTCAATCAAGCACAAACACGTGAACAGATTTCGGTGAAGTTTGTAACAGAGACATATTAAAGTCTAGCACAGGCTTTCTGGTCTCGGGAAATGTACGGTTTCCTTGGCATAGATTTTTTAAGCAGGCCGTCAATTCACGTCAAAGGCACGTGTACGAAGCCGCTTAATTCTTTTTATAGAATGTTACTTAAAAGTCAAGCCATCAGATTGTCTCGCAAACATGTAACGCGATGTGATTGATGTATTTTGTCATCCAGTAAAATAGCGAGAGTAATAGCCAAGGAAACCTAGGATACATATCACGATCTCACATCTATCACAATCACAGTATCGTGCACTTCATACTTGCATACAAGCAGTGCATATCCAGGTGGCTCTGACTGTTTTGGCCTAGTGTTATTGAACACACTCTTAAGACAAGTTATCGTGCAATGCATATATACGAAAAATTAAAAGCATTGCCCATCCATAAGACCAAGTCTCCATTAAAGAGCATCTCGAGTAAAAACCCTATTCACGCCAGTGTGAACACAACAAGGACTTCAAAACAAGAGTTTTTGCAACATGAGATTACTTACATTATTTCTGTTTGTTTCTTTGCTGGTGCAAAGACTTTTAAATACGTTAACCAAAAGCCCTCAAAGCCAAAGAAAGTTTCTTAGTAACAAACTTCTAGTGAGAAGGTTTAAAAGGAAAAACCCTTTGAACTGATTTTGAGTACTGCGGAGCTTTGTAGCGACGAACAGCAAAGTGAGTGGAGCTAGGGTTTGTGCAACGTAAAAAGACCACGCCTACAAAGTGTACTCTACTCTTAATCATACTTCGAGACCAAGTGGAGTGGTTGGGACTGTATAATAGTTGTACTATAATCAAAATTAAGTTTCTCATTAACCATGTCATCTAGAACTTAATCTATATATATAAAAGCGAAAGGTCACTTACATACTTACATACTGACTTAATGACGTACTGATTAAACACGAGATCTCAAAAACTATTGTACGTATAAAGCTATAATTTAGCAAGTAGGTACTTGATAGTTAAGAGATGTCAGCTAAGAAAGGATATTTGGAAATTCCACCCCTAAGAGGGTAAAAGGGGGGTTGGAAGTTTGTATGAAATTTCTTTGTTTTAGAGCTAGAGACACAAAAGTTTGCATTAAGATTAATAATAATAAATAAAAAACATGTACATCAAATTTTTTTTAAATATTACCTGTCAAGGGTGGTAAAATAGGGGATGATAGTTTTTGCTTATTTTTTTATTATGAAGTCTACAAGCTTGAAATTTTGAAAATAAGTATCATTTAAGGCGTAAGTATAAGGTTAGAATTTTTTTTTCATCCAAATCTACCCCGAAGGGGGTAAAATAGGGGTTGGAAGTTTGTATGATATTTCTTTGTTTTTAGAGTTAGAGACACAAAAATTTGCATTAATATTAATAATAATAAATAAAAAACATGTAGATAATTTTTTTTTAAATTTTACCTGTTAAGGGTGGTAAAAAAGTGGATGACAGTTTTTGCTTATTTTTTTTATTATGAAGTCTACAAGCTTGAAATTTTGAAAATAGGTTTCTTTTAGGGCGTAAGTATAAGGTTAAATTTTTTTTTTATCCAAATCTACCCCGAAGGGAGTAAAATAGGGGTTTGAAGTTTGCATGAAAGTCCTATGTTTTTTAATTTAGAGATACGAAAATCGGCAATTTGGCATTTGCCTGTTACTTTCTCAAGCAGGGCATTGGCCAAACGGGTAACCTCAATCTCAACTAAAATCAGCAATTCTATGCCGACGAAGTCGCGGGCAACACCTAGTCTATATATATAAAAATCAATTGCTGTTCGTTGGTCTCGTTTAAACTCGAGAACTGCTGAACGAATTTGTCTTATCTTGGTCTTGAAATGTTCGTGGAGGTCTAGGGAAGGTTTAAAAAGTGAGCAAAATTCGAGTAATTGCCGGGAAAACCCAAAAACAGCCCTTTTCTTTTTCCCATATAAACGTTTTCTAAATAAAATGTGGTGTCAATTTGAACTTTATTGCTATTTAATAAAGTTTATATTAAATTTTAATCACTCACTGTTGTCTAAGAAATGTAGGTGTGTTCCTAACTTCAAAGAGTCAATTTGCAATTTATATTTAGGCAATATTTTACCCCGGTATTTCCACGGAAACGAAAACTACGCGGGTGAAACTGCGGGTCTCAGCTAGTATGTAATAAAGCATCATATATAATTTTAAGAGACAGATTGTATTCCAGCACGAAATTCCTAGAAATCAAGAAAGCATTTCTTACTATGTGGTGTTAAACTAGTCAGGAAATGGGGGTAAAGAAATGTCTTAAGTTTCGGGCGAACACGGGATTTTAGAGTGAACTCTCGGGGTTACCCACACCTCCGCTTCGCTGAGTGTAGCGTAAGGTTTAGGGGCGTACAAAACAAAGGCAGCCTTAACCCCGCGTTAAATTCTTTCCTTTTCACACCTCGCTAAAATATATAAAGTCATGGTTTTAATATAGTTATACTATAACAAATATAAATATTTAACAATTACACAAATGTAAATATTTAACAAATATTAAAGTGTATGTTGAGACATTAGATATAATTACAATGAAATATTAATTATATACGAACGCACTATAAACTCTGGAACTAACGATTGTGCGAAGTTTTTTTTTCATTTGATGGCCTATTATTGGGGAAGATTATGACTATTTAACATAACGAGTACGTCCTTTAGGAATCGATGTATCGCGGTATAATCTTAGTATATTTATACTATAACGTTGCAAGGAACAATTTAGTGAAAAGAAATTAACGGCAGTCATTCGAAAATGTTACACAATTGATTTATTGACGATTGATACCATTCCTCTTTATTATGTTCTATTAAAAGCATATTGTCGACTCGATAATTGAATATATGCACTATTCATCACAACGATATAGAATATTGGAATCAAATTAATTAACCGTTTGAGAACCCCGCTAAGCCTTTTAATGTTGACGTACTTTAACTTAAGATTACAGTTCTTGCTTAGGAAGTAGTGTGAAAGGTCTATTACAGCTTCATAAGCCATCATGAGAATAACTGTTGCCCATACTAATTTTGCGGTTATGTTTAAGTGGAAATATATTCGAATATGTGAAATCAAATCACTATAACAAATTTTTATTACAAATTTTTATATCATTGAAGCTTATTATTAGGGTAATTATAAGTTAGGTTAGTATTTCTCTAATTTCTAACTCATATTTTGAACTGTCTCCGATTTAGTTTTTTTTTTATTTATTTTTTTATTTACACTACAAGTTAGCCCTTGACAGCAATCTCACCTGATGGTAAGTGATGATGCGGTCTAGGATGGTAGCGAGCAAACCTGTTAGGGGTATGGTAAACCCACACTCCTACTTGGGTTTCTACGCGACATCGTGCCGGAACGCTAAATCGCTTGGCGACACGTCTTTATCGGTAGGGTGGTAACTAGCCACGGCCGAAGCCTCCCACAAGACCAGACTTGAGCCGGGAATCGAACCCAGGACCTCCAACTTTTATAATGCGACAGCGCACGCACTGCGCCGCGGAGGTCGTCGTGGGAGGAAAATTTAATAGCAGCAGCTGCCAAATAATATTTGTAAAGAAAATTCGTTAACGTACAACATTTTTCGCTTCCCTTGATGCTGTGACGAAGGTACGCAAGAAAGAATATTCTATATTTGTAAATTTGTGAGAACGAAAAGTATCTGCCATGTCTTTATATAAATTCAGCAGCAATTTGGTGGATCATGACAAATTACGATCTAATAAGGGGCGAAGCGTTTATGTCACTTATGCCAGACAAGATATTTGTATATTTACTTGTATAAGTAATAGCAATTATTTTGGGATTTTGATGTTACATTTAGACTGGCATTTTGATGGTTATGTTATGTTATGTTACATGGCGTTTTAATTCTGTTTTTTTTTTAGTGTTGCATCGCCTTAGCTTACTTAAAATCGGCGTGGCAGTATTTCCTAAATAGTGACCATAGACCACAGTGTTTTTTTTTGGTTTTGCATCGCCTTAACCTACTAAAAATCGGCGTGGCAGTATTTCCTTAATAGTGACCACAGAATAAGGATCAAATGACAAAAATTAAGTAATAACTGAAACAGCTGTAGTTAAAAATAATTCGTGGTCCTTTCTTGTAATAAATAAATGAATATTGTTTTGTTTAATTTGGTTTAGTTAGTAATTAGCATCTGTTGTTATTTGACGTATTCATTTCCGTTTGTTCTCAATAATTCTGGGACCCGTTAAGGTTTACTTGTTTATTTATTATAGCTTCATGAGCTCCAATCTGCATGTATCCATGGCTTTGAATATTATTATCAGATAGCCTTTGGAGGCACAAGATTATGCTGTGCCCATTACCTGATTCCATCGTGGTATTCAGCTGTGATAGCCTAGTGGTTACGAAGTCAGCCTCCTAATCAGAGGTCGGGGGTTCGAACCCGGGCACGCACCTCTAACTTTTAGGAGTTATGAGCGTTTTTAAGCAATTAAAATATCACTTGCTTCAACGGTGAAGGAAAACATCGTGAGGAAACCTGCACGCCTGAGAGTTCCCCATAATGTTCTCAAAGGCGTGTGAAGTCTGCCAATCCGCACATGGCCAGCGTGGACTATGGCCAAACCCTTCTCATATTGAGAGGAAACCCGCTCTGTAGTGAGCCGAGACATTTCCTAAGACAACAGTCTATAAGGTTTTTTTTTTGACAAAAATGATTATGTGGACGAAATATTTTAGCCTTGAAAATAATGTAAATTCGGTGTGTTAATTAAACAGCAAGCTAAAACGTCATACTGTCTGAAGCATCGATCCAATATAATAGGTGCCCTTCACCAGAACAATATTAAATTAATGCAAGCGATATTAACGCTGCACGTGTTCTGTATTGTGGATAAACGTATCCTGTATACGTTGTATCAGTTGAGAGCTTCGTGGCCTTGACATTGAGCTTTACTAACAAGCAACTCCATCCGACATATAGATGCCTATTTTCCGGTCAATTTCCTGCAAAATATACTGATTTGCAGTAACTACTCGTGTATTAGAATTTACTTCGAGTACCTATCGACTAATGACTACTGACTGCGACCAATTTGGCGTACATTTTCCACTTCATCGTGCTCCTATTCCACGCCATTTAAGATCTCCACGTCACGTCTTTACATACTGTATTTAAATTTGATGTCATCTTGTGAACTACTTGAGTATTATAATTTACTTCGAGTACCTATCAACTAATGACTACTGTCTTTGACTAATTTGGCGTACATTTTCCACTTCATCGTGCCCCTATTTCACGCCATTTAAGATCTTGACTTCACATCTTTACATACGCTATTTAAATTTGATGTCATCTTGTAAACTTCTTGAGTATTAGAATTTACTTCGAGTACCTATCAACTAATGACTACTGACTGCGATTAATTTGACGTGCATTTTCCACTTCATCGTGCTCCTATTCCACGCCATTTAAGATCTTGACTTCACATCTTTACATACTCTATTTAAATTCGATGTCATCTTGTAAACTACTTGAGTATTAGAATTTACTTCGAGTACCTATCAACTAATGACTACTGTCTTTCACTAATTTGGCGTACATTTTCCACTTCATCGTGCCCCTATTCCACGCCATTTAAGATCTTGACTTCACATCTTTACATACTCTATTTAAATTCGATGTCATCTTGTAAACTACTTGAGTATTAGAATTTACTTCGAGTACCTATCAACTAATGACTACTGACTGCGATTAATTTGACGTGCATTTTCCACTTCATCGTGCTCCTATTCCACGCTATTTAAGATCTCCACGTCAGGTCTTTACACACTCTACTTAAATTTGATGTCATCTTGTAAACTGTTTGAGTATTAGAATATACTTGGAGTACCTATTAACTAATGATTACTGACTGCGATTAATTTGACGTGCATTTTCCACTTCATCGTGCCCCTATTCCACGCCATTCAAGATCTCCACGTCACGTCTTTACATACTCTATTTAAATTTGATGTCATCTTGTAAACTACTTGAGTATCAGAATTTACTTCGAGTACCTATCAACTAATGACTATTGTCTTCGACTAATTTGGCGTACATTTTCTACTTCATCGTGCCCTATTTCACGCCATTTAAGATCTTGACTTCACATCTTTACATACTCTATTTAAATTTGATGTCATCTTGTAAAATACTTGAGTATTAGGATTTACTTCGAGTACCTATCAACTAATGATTACTGACTGCGATTAATTTGATGTGCATTTTCCACTTCATCGTATTCCTATTCCACGCCATTTAAGATCTCCACGTCAAGTCTTTACACACTCTATTTAAATTTGATGTCATCTTGTAAGCTGTTTGAGTATTAGAATATACTTCGAGTACCTATTAACTAATGATTACTGACTGCGATTAATTTGACGTGGATTTTCCACTTCATCGTGCCCCTATTTCACGCTATTTAGGATCTGCACATCACGTCTTTACATATTCAATTTAAATTTAATGTTATATTATTACGGAATATGTACCTGCTTCACGTAAACCCTCTTTGGAATTGTCTACTGGTAGAATAACGTTCAAAGGGTTTAGGTAAGACTGCCTTGTTATCACAAAGCCAGTAAGTCTCCCTGAACATCCGCATGTTATTATTCCGGACCCTTTCGCAGAAGTTCCTCCTCTGACATAGGTGTTATTATTTACTGAAGGGCTGGCCTTATAGCGAATACATCTTTTTTTATTTTAAATTCCTGATGTTATTATTCTATTTTAAACTCATAAAGCGAAGCGCGTGCATGAGTACAAAACCGCGCACGCTATCCGTTAAGAGCTCGAAATATTCTTTTTTTAATTAAATTATGATACGTGGGTAGTTGTAGAATGCGCTATTTTTTAATCACTACTTTCCATCGAAATTTCTTTCTTACGAGGAACGCGAAATAATAAAAACACTAAAACCACTATAAATCCACAGGTATAAAAGATAACGAAAATTTTTTCTGCACGATATGAGAATATTTAATGTACATTGAATATATTTAGAAAATTTTGATCGGGTAACAAACAGTATTGTCGATATTGAAACCCAAAACAGATTCTTATTAAACTAATAGACAGAGATTGCTATTGCGTGCATCACGCAATAACTACTGAACGGATTTAAATGCAATTTAGGACTCTTATAGCTGATACTTTGGATCCGGCTTTAGTTTTTTTATGCTAATAAACTGGGTGAAATTAAAGTTGGAATATTCAAAGTGACCCTTAAATTAGCTATAATCTGTTAAAAGAAACATATCCGCAAGTCACGGGCAATCAACTGTTTAAAGGATAATATCATTGTAATCGTAACAAGAAATTTATTTTGCTATAAACTTCCTCATGAAATAAACGTCAAATTGTGCATCAAATTTCAATGACAGAGAAACCGCTTCCTGGTGCAAACGAGATAACGTATATAGGGCAACTTGGCTCAGCCAAACATTGTTCTTCCGCCTAGTTCCCGTCTTCAACATGAGTTATGAAGTTTTGATAAAGTGGGTAGTAGTGACCTAACAAGTTAATTGGTTTGGGAGATTTTTTATAAAATGCACTTTTCGCTTAAATTTAATCATCGTGTTAATTTGTCGTTGAGTTCTGTGGTCTAATTAGTCTCGATTTTCGGTCATTGACTAATTGCCTTTTAAGAAATACTGAATTTCTTATCTTAATATCGTCGGTTCGGACGTGGTAGCTACCATCTTTTTTTGTCGTGGTGGAACAGATTTATGGCTACCTCCGTCCCCTATGAGGTTATCTGGGCCCGTTTAGGGGTATACCCAAATTGAAAGCCTGCACGTTTGTTTTGCTGGACGCCTTGGGGACCCGTTGTATACTACCCGGACGTGTGTAATAGCTACCCTACAGATAAATTCGTACGTAAGCAAATTGTTAAGCGTTCAGGTAAAAGGCTATTAAGAGTATGATTGGGTTTTAAATAACTGCCTTACACCGAATGATGCAGAGGTATGATGCAGTCTAAGATAGTAGCAAGCTGTCAGTAGGATAGTAGGTACTTGGAATTAAACAGAAAAAAAATTAGGTTACTGACCTGATTACGCTCATAATGAGCAATGGTAAGCGTGATTAACTTTTTAATATAACGTTCGGAAGATTATATTTAAAAAAAAAGTCGATCTCCGGGGCACTAATTATTTTTTTCTTTTGTAAGGCTTCGGCTTCGGTGTAGAATTTGTCTTGCCTCATCATTTATTAAATTCTTGTCCATATTTTCATATTTGATTCTTTATGGTCTATTTTCGATTACATCTCTTAACCAATCTTGATTAAATTTGACACAAAGTTATCTTTCAACCTACAAACGGACTACTTTATATTCACACAGCGACCGTTTATGGGGTATTAAAAAAAAACTGTGTTACCTTTAAAGAGTTTTATGGTAACACCGATATACATTCAACTTTGAGCTTAATTGGCTATTAAAGAAAACCAGGCAAATCTGTAATTTATTTTATACCAAATATCAGTTCAAATGGATTTGTCAAATCGCTGCGACACGGTAGCAGAGGAAAAGTAAACTTTTAAATTATTGTTGTTCTTGCGAATGCATGATAATCTTATTAGCTGTAACTGCGTCGTCCCCTGGGGGGTTTTGGCGAGCGCGAAGCTCAGCCTGAGAGAACAGAACTTGGGCTCGACGCATGTGGAGAAAATACCCCTAAAGGCGTTTCCTGTGAGACTCGGATCTCGGCTTAAGGTGACGTTGGGATATTTGGCTTGTTGGACTGGGATCTCAGTCTGAGCCCCCGTGACCGTGGATGAGACTCACGTCCGGATGACGGCAGAAATTGGGGAAGACGTTGTGTTCAGTTCAGTTCTGAGAAAGATTTGTCGATTTCCAGCGGATCGTCCGAGTCGTTCAAGTTGTGGTTGGGCGTCACTTCAAGAGAAGTGTATAGGGTCGGGAGTGTAATTGAACGCCTCGACCTCTAGAGGGTTGGGTGTCGGGCGTTCTCCGAATTAGTAATTTTAAACTTTAATTTTCCCACGCTTTTGCCACATGAACTCTTCGGTATTAATCCTTTTTCTCTTGTGATTTTATATATGTATATACATTCTAAAATTGCCAAACCGATCTAAAACAAGGTCCACTTACCCAAACAACTATCTCTCATATATGATCAATAAAGGTGCGATACCCTGCGAGAACTGAAATAATCTCGGACGAAGCTAAGATCAACAAATATAGCAAACATATTATTATCTCACCTGGTGGTTCTGACCGGTTAGGGGCATGGAATTTATTCTATGCGACATCTTGGCAACATCGTTTGTCGCCACGTCTTTGTCGGTAAGGCAGCTAGCCACAGCCGAAGCCTCCCACCAGACTGAACTCAAGCTGCGAATTCGACGACCACTGTGGCGCGGTCGCATTATAAATTTGGAGGTCCTGGGTTCGATTCCCGGCTAGAGTCTGGCCTGGTAGGAGGCTTTGGCCGTGGCTAGTTACCACCCTACCGACAAAGGCGTGTCGCCAAGCGATTAAGCGTTCCGGCACGATGTCGCTTGGAAACCAATTAGGAGTATGGGTTTATCATACCCCTAACAGGTTAGTCCGCTACCATCCTAGACTGCATCATCACTTACCACCAGGTGAGATAGCTGTCAAAGGCTAACTTGTGTGTAAAAAAATCGAACCCAGATTCTCAAACTTAATAATACGACTGCACACGTGCTGAGCCATGTAGGTCGTCAAATTCCGGGATATATCAGACAATGCAGGTGAATCCGTAGTGAGCAGCTAGTATACAACTGATATAGATAGGTAGGTAGGTAAGAGAACCGAAATAATATTGGACGAAGTTGCGACCAAAATGCAATAGTTGAATATAGTTTGGCAATTATTGCAAGTTTGACCATGCCTAGATGTGAATACCTATTGTTATCGTGTTTCGTTGGTTGCCTTCGAACTGGTAGTGGTAACTAAATGGAACAGAACTAATCAGTTGCCTGGGCTAGTTAGGTAACTTTAAGACTGTTGACTTGACTTTGCGGTAGCATTCAAAGCTGGTTACTGGAACATCACCAGTAAAAGAAAGAATATTTAAAAAAAAAAAAATCTTGTTACTTTTGTTATCACGAATATTGATAATTTCTGACAATTTAATAAACAAATATAAGTAGGCATTAAAAAACATTTAAGAAAATGAGCAATGAAAGATGCTTTTAATTTAAGTTGAAAATTTATGTGTTGTTGGTATTTATTTAATATTATATTATTATATTTATATATATTTATGTATAAATTATGACTATAAATATTTTTTTGTGCGCCTACCATGATTATCTCTGTGTGATCTTTAAGTTCGCCTTTTGTACATTCAACATCATCATCATTTCAACCGATAGACGTCCACTGCTGGACATAGTCTTTTGTAGGGAGTTCCAATAGCCACGGTCTTGGGCCGTTTGTATCCAGCGGCTCCCTGAGACTCGTTTTATGTCGTCTGTCCACCTTGTTGACGAATTGTTGGGTCGACCAACGCTACGGTTACCGGTGCTGGGTCGCTATTCCAGCACCTTGGGACCCCAACATTACATCTTGTACATTATTTTTAGGCAATTAAGTTTATAATTATAATATTAATAAATAAATTGTTATTTTTTTTAAAATTTTGTTTTTAGGTTAATGCTATACTCCTATATAATATGCTATAATATGCCACTGCATATTATGATAGGGCTGCATACAGATTCCAAAATAGATCTTACTTTCTGTGTAAGTGTTAATACCATAGTTTTTACTTAAGATATAAAGTTAGTAAAGATTTATGTGAATATCAAAGGATGAATAAAGTGTTTTTACTGAGGCAGCACAGTTTTTTACAAAACAACCTTAACTATTCGCGGAAAATTATGAAACCCTCGTGCTTAAAATAATATCCATAATGGAAATGGTTTACAAGTACGTGGAACCAAACATGGTACTTTATACTTAGATACAGGGACGTACCTACTCGTAAATAAACTTGTATGTTTCCTTCATCATAATCATCATTATTATCAACCCATTACCGGTCCACTGGTCTCGTCAGATCGCTGGTCTCGTCTCAGCATGAGAGCGGTTTTGGACACAGTCCACGCTGGCCGAGTGAGGATTAAAGAACTATAACGCATGCAGGTTTCCAACACCGTTAAAGCAACCGATATTTACATTGTACATAGTGCCGATAATTGGGAAGTTAGTGCAGGGGTAAATTGGTCCCCGAAATATCTGTCACAGTCTAGCAACACTAGGTTTAAAACGCTCTTTAAGAACACATCACCTTCGGCATCATCATGATCATAATGATCACCCATTCTCGGCTCACTTTAGAGCACGGGTCTCCTCTCAATATGAGAATGGTTTGGCCATAGTCCACCGCGCTGACCATTGTGCGGATTGGCAGACTTCACACGCCTTTGAGAACATTATGGGGAACTCAGGCGTGCAGATTTCCTCACGATGTTTTCCTGCACCGTTGAAGCAAGTGATATTTTAATTACTTTCAAACGCACATAACTCCGAAAAGTTATAGGTGCGTGGCTTTTGTCGAACCCCCGACCTCTGATTAGGAGGCTACGTCCTAACCACTAAGATATCACAGCACCTTCGGCATATTAATACTTATTAATATAATTAGTACCAAATTTCGTCAATTTGACAGGTTAAGGAAACCGATGAAACTTTTTAGTACAGTCTTCATGTTACCGCAACAAGTTTATTACTGTTATGTTTTGTTCGAGGCAGTAGCATAATTAATATTAAATCACTAAATTAATACTCTATTACAAAGTACATAAACCTGGGTACACAAGTATTCGCACGCATTGGTCGAGATCAGCACGTAACACAACCGCCGTTACAAGGTTGCTTTAAATATTTTAACAATAATAAAATGCGTTTATAGCTTATATCTATATAGTATAGTTAAGTTTACTAGTTTCTGATAGCTATAGATCGCCAAGCGTTAGCAAAACGTAATACCGAATGTTTCGTGAAATAAATAAAATAATTCACGTTATTTAAATCTTTTCTTCTTCTTTTGCATTTTCAATTGTACACCAGAGCATAAATCTTCGTGATTTACATGTACTTACATTTACTTGCATGGAAACATCTACTGTAATTTTAAGCATTCAAACTTGAAATTTACACATTTGTTGAGAGCCTAAGGTCTTAGGTTTAGAGTTCCCATGAAAGTTACAGCCTTAGCAGAGTCTGCGGTTCTTTGGTAGGCAAAATCTTACGTGTTTCATGGAAATTCTCCCAGGTCTTTTTTATTTTTCTTACAAGTTTAATAAAGGGGTGCACTTTAAACGATAGGTCCTGTTTATTATCTTTAAACTTAACTTTCATTTTTAATATTACGCGATTATATTTTTTATTATAAACACGAAAGTTTCTATGCACGAATGCATGGATTTTCAATACTATTTCACGTTAAAACTGCGTAACCAATTTGAATGAAATTTGGAATCGAGAGAGATTATACCCTGGATTAATACATAGGCTACTTTTAATGCCGGAAAATAGAATGCATACGGAATTTGGGAAAAGCCGCGGACTGCATATGTAAAAATAATCGGTCTACCCACATCGGATTAGCGTTGTGGGTTTGTACTCTTATGCTCTCTCCATGAGAGAAGTTGGCAATGATAAATTTAAAAAATACAGTGATAGTGACAAGCATATGGCAGTATATTTATTTGCGACTCAGTGTAAAATTTTGAATAATGACTTTGCCCACAGCTACGCACCAGTTGTGCTAAGCGTCTTAAGCATTTATTTTAAATAAATCTTCATTTATATTATGATTTAGTATTCTTTTATCTTAGGCCAGTCTAATTAATATATAAAAGATGAAAAAAGAGTTTATCTCTTCAAAATATAAAATATATTGGCGACATCATTACATTTTTGTTTATGTCACCTATTGCTAAATGGGACATGGGACATAAGAAACGAAAGGAAATGAAATAGCAACGTACATTTCATATAACAATAGAAAAAACATACAAATGATCATATCAATAGGTTTCACAAGAGGTTGTCTAGAGGAGATCGTTTTTAGCGATAAGACCGCCTTTGCGCAATATGTTTGTTTTTTATTTTATTTTTGTATTATTTATTTTGAATTCAAGTTTGTAGTGTGCAATAAAGAGTTAATCTATCTACCTGTCTATCAATAGATTGTTTTTATTTTTATTAATGATATCACTAACTGCTAAAATAATGGGTTTCGATTATCAAGATGCTAGTAACAGGTTTCGTTTGTAAATTTGATTGTCATTTAGTTAACTATGTGGCTGGTTTTCGAAATTGACAATTCGAAAATGAGCTAGCCACAGTTTTCAGCTCTGTTGTGGATTACTCTTGCGGTTTCCTATTTACTGCTTATCGCAATAATGTTATATTCATTCATGTATTCTTACATTACAGATTATATTACAGCGGTGATAGCCTAGTGGTTAGGGCATCAGTCTCCAAATCAGAGGTCGGCGGTTCGAATCCGGGCACGCACCACTAACTTTTCGGAGTTATGTGCGGTTTTAAGCAATTAAAATATCACTTGCTTCAACGGTAAAGCAAAAACATCGTGAGGAAACCTGCACGTCTGAGAGTTCTCCATAATGTTCTCAAAGGCGTGTGAAGTCTGCTAATCCGCACATGGCCAGCGTGGTGGACTATGGCCAAACCCTTCTCATATTGAGAGGAGGCCCGTGTTCTGTAGTGAACCGGTAACGGGTTGATCAATGAATTCTTACATAACATGAGTTTTCATTTAACTGCAATTCCATAAAGTCCGAGTTCGCGTTTGTTTCCTATTAAATCTCACGGGAACCGTTCGTTTTGCGGGAAGAAATTATCCGATTTCCTTCTCAAGGATGAAATCTAAGCAGATTTTATCTCTATGCGTAATTTTATTAAGATCTCGCTTCACAGTTTTTTTATAGGTTTGCTTTTAACAAGCGTTCCAAGAAACTGGTCCTAAGATTGTTTTTTCGAATAATAAGTACCATATACCCTTTTTTGGGTTTTAAGCTACTTGTTTCAATGCAGGTCATGGTCACTCACATGAACTCAAAACATGGTCGCTCACTATGGGCCTCATAAGAAGGCTCAGAGTCACTCAACGGGCGACGGAGAGAGCTATGCTGGGAGTATCTCTACGTGATCAAATCAGAAATGAGGAGATCCGTAGAAGAACCAGAGTTACCGACATAGCTCAGCGAATTGAAGTGGCAATGGGCGGGGCACATAGCTCGGAGAACCGATGGACGTTGGGATCCCAAGGTGCTGGAATGGCTACCCCGTACCGGTAAACGTAGCGTTGGTCTACCCCCAACTAGGTGGACAGACGACATCACACGAGTCGCAGGGAGCCGCTGGAAGCAAGCGGCCCAAGCGTGAGCATTGGTACTCCCTACAAAAGACCTATGTCCAGCAGTGGACGTCAATCGGTTGTTGATGATGTTTCAATGCAGTGGCCGAGCCGTACATAGGTAACAAACAAGTAAACAAAGAAACTTGCATTTACCTTGCCAATATTATATATACTATTAAACTGAGAGCGACATGATACAAAATGTCATCCATATCCATTCAACCATGTTGGAAACATTATCATTATTGCGTTGAATATCTAAGTAACTTTTATAGGAAACTTGCATCTTTCCGCTATAAAAAGTAGCTTCACGACTCATTATGAGTTGGAAATGACATAAGCTGCTGAAACTAAGCGATCGATCCGTAGCTATAAACGTTCACAAAAGAACGGTAAGCAAACTGATAAAACCAATAGACGAACTTTTTCATTTATCACACTACTACAAAGTATTTTGTAAATTTTCCTGTCTTATAAAATCGAATGTTTTCTTTGGAAGTAAATAAAAAAAAAAGATTATTTTTGTCTATTTCGCAAATTGTTTTCCAGATGGATTCGAAGCGGTGTATTCCGAAATTAATCCTTTGTGTACACAAAGGCTTGTCCGAACTGTCATGATCAAACATCCTGATTGTGTATTCTCAATATCGCGAAGTATAACAGTTCAATAATAGCAATATCACTCTTTCGCTAAATCATTTTTCAAATATCTATATATATAAAAGCGAAATACCACTGACTGACATGATCACGATATCTCAGGAACTATAAAACATACGAACTTTAAATTTGGAAGGTAGATTCCTTTTATGAAGTAGAGGTCAGCTAAGAAACGGTTTTGAAAAACCTACCCTTAAGAGGTTGAAAGTTTGTATGAAAGTCCTATATTTTTGAAGTTAGAGACATGAAAGTTGGCAAATAAGTTATTAATTAAAAATAATTAAGATCTTTACGATCAACATTACGAAAATCTACCTCAAGGGTTGAAATGGGGGTTGGAAGCTTTCATAAGGATTCTAAGATTTCGAAGTTGGCATTTAGTTTATTTTTTTAAATAATAAAAACCTGTATACGCAATATTATTGAGGGCGCCAGCTAGTATAATATAAAATTACGTTTTTACGTAAAAACAAATCCGTAAATCAACTTTGCCATGACTTGAGCATCTGGTTTATTGTCAACTCAGTGATTAAAAGTGTTGAAATTTTGTATCACTGTTTTCGTGAAAGTAACGAGTTTTACCTCCAGGTGTGGTAGTTTTAATGAACCTGTTACTAACTTAATTTAGTAGTTTCCGTGCCACGGCTCCTAACACTCTGAAGGGTTTAAAAATTTGGACCAAATAAGATGACCTCCGTTGAGCCGCGCGTGTGTGTTATAAAGCATTAAAACATGGGCAAAGTTTATAATACTTGTTACCCAGTTCGAGATTGGTTTGATAAAAGGCTTCGGCCGTGGCTAGTTACCTTACTGGCAAACGATTAGGAAAGCTGGCATAGTGGCGGCTCTGGTTAGATTTGCATAAACGCTAGTAAACTTTACTAACGCCGAAATATGTTGTATGCCTTTCGTAATCAACATAACATAAGGTGATACGTCAGCTCGTTGCCCGCGATAGATACAAAAGGTCACTAATTCCGCCTTACATACATTTTATCGATATTAGACGGGGTATTAATTTATCCTATGTAATAACAAAGTTAGCTGAAAAAAGCTGTGATAGCCTAGTGGTTAGGGCGTCAGCCTCCTAATCAAAGATCGGCGGTTTGAATCCGGGCACGCATCTCTAACTTTTCGGAGTTATATGCGTTTTTAAACACTTAAAATATTACTTGCTTCAACGGTGAAGGAAAACATCGTGAGGAAACCTGCATGCCTGATAGTTCTCCATAATGTTCTCAAAGGCGTGTGAAGTGTGCCAATCCGCACATGGCCAGCGTAGTGGACTATGGCCAAACCCTTCTCATATTGAGAGGAGACCCGTGTTCCGTAGTGAGCCGGTAATTGGTTGATCATGATGATGATGATGATGATGAATTACAAAGTTGATTAACCAGGAGAAAAAATATTAACCTACAAATTCCAGTGAATTTAAAACGTAGAGCCTCACGATGTTCTTTTTAATTTTTAACCAGAGAACAACGAGCCTACAAAATCGTTGTGATAAAAAACTCAAACGGCAAAGGGGGAATTCCGACGGATGACAATTCTAAATGGCTGTTTCCAGAGTGAATGCCATTTGTCAGAACGTTTAATGAAAATGCATTCCCGGTGTGCTGAGAGAAATACATTTAGAAATGACTTTGTGTGCACTGATATCTTGATATATTAAGAAATTAATGACTTCAATAGGAGAGAGTGAATTCATTTTATATTATATTATGTCTCTTATGTTGATACACTTTCTTGACAACCTTCGTAGTCGCATTATAAAGTTGGAGGTCCTGGGTTCGATTCTCGGCTCAAGTCTGGTCTGGTGGGAGGTTTCGGCCGTGGCTAGTTACCACCCTACTGACAAGAAATTCTTTATTCATTCTAGCAAATTTTTTGATAGCTCATCGCTTATAAACTTTAAATACATTTTGACGACCTCCGTGGCACAGTGCGTAAGTCAGGACCCCAACTTTAAAATGCGATACATTATTATCCTGATCCTGGGTTCGATTCCTGTTCGAGTCTGGTCTGGTGGATGGCTAGTAATCACCCTACCGACAAAGTAGTGTCGCCAAGCGATTTAGCATTCCGGCACGATGTCGCGTAGAAACCAATTAGGAGTATGGGTTTATCATACCTCTTACAGGTTAGCCCGCTACCATATTAGACTGCATCATCACTGACCATCAGGTGAGATTGATATCAAGGGCTAACTTGGAGTGTATACAAAAAACTTACATGTCGGTCATGGAATGTATTTTTTTTTTACTGGAATGATTTTTACGCAGTATAAAGATATTATTGATTTAATTTATTTACCATTCTATTTAGGATATAAGTTTCATTTTTGTTTGTGTAAAAAGTGTTCAGTTCGTTGTTTTTTTTTTTGGTTCGTTGTCTGGTATCTGGTATAAATTATAAAATCGAAAAGTGCTTAATTTAGTCATGTGTTAATACATCGCTATGTGATACACGTGAATAGGTAAATCATATAACAGCTAGTAAATATGCAACTGTGAAATATTAATGGATCGCTGTTAATTGTGTTTAAACTCTTGAGCTTATCTGATAATATCAGTTATATTGTAAGCTTATCTGATATCAGCTATTGCAACTTTCATAATCACACCAGTATTTTAATGGTGAAAATTAATACATAAGTGTGTGTGTGTCTGGTTGTTACGCCTTCAGGCTGGAATCACTGAACCAATATTGCTGAAATTTGGAGTGGAAAGAAATGATTCTCTGGATAAACACATAGGCTACTAATTATGGCGGAAAAGTCAACGATGAGCTAGAACTATGCTTTCCTAATTATGTCTAGCATCCTCTTAATTAGATTTAAATGTAGAGAAAGGCAACCAAAAACGGCAACAGGAAGAGAATTGAGACATGACTACATGCTAGTATTTTATATACAATTACAAAATTGTTTTTTCCATAGCAATATTTAAAAGCCTTTAATCTAAGCGTACGAAGTTACGTACATCGGCTAGTTGATCAAAAATGCAGATGAAATTTGTTTTGAAATTTTCTAGAAACACTATCGCAAACAATATTTATGAGTGTTAAAAAGTGTTAAAAATATTAAAAAAAAAACTCTTAATGGTTTTGTTTTAAAATGCATTCGTCTGAAATGGAAACGTTATTTTATTTTTTTATTTTCCTCACTTTATTGTTAGTATAATGGCAGCTGAAAATGTTTTTATGTTATTTGTTCAACGATATAGTTTGAAACGCTTTATATAAATACGAATTAAAAGTTTATTCACGCCGATGCCTCCTTGCAGTATTGCCATCTCCTTCATGACATCTTGTTATATACGTTGCGCCAGCTCTCATACAAAGAACGTAACACTTGCCTCGGAGACGTACGGACCACTCACCGTCCGACCCCCCCGTTATTCCAAAGGTTGCCTAAACCGAGGTTCGGCCTCACAGGAGGCGCCCTTAGGCAGACGTTCCCTTAGTTTCTTCGATCCCCTAGGGCTCAACATTTCTTCTGGCAGAGCTTCTTTCCGAAGCTCGCAAAACAGCCCGATTACGCAGTGGCAACCAATTGGGTTAGCAAAGCTAATAGACAGTCCGAAAAAAAAAAAATCAACAATGTGCAATGTGTGTTCTTGCTTACAGATCAGAGTTTAAGGATCATTCAGTTCTTCTACGCAGATCTCTAAGCTTATAATATTTCCACTCACTAGTCATAATCAACTAATTACTAATTAGGTATAGGGGCGCGTCAACCGATTTTAGCCCACAGCCAACGAAGCAATTAAAATCAAGTGCTTTGCATATTTGGCATATTGTATCACAACAGAATATTGAAATGTTGACGCTGTTGTTTATGCTAGAACAGCGCTATGACCACTACAGCGTGGTCGGCGGCTTTGTGATGTAGATTGGGAGTAACCACCTGTGAATTTGATTTCCTTTTTCCCCTTTTTCCGTCAAGCCGAACTTTTGCTGTCGGGTTTTGTGATAAAAATAACGAGTTGAGAATTATTCGCTCGGTTTTTTGGTCCCCTCGAATAAAGCTTTCATAACTTTTTATTTCACTTTATACCACACATTATTATTTGTGAAATTTCAGGTTTACCAACTATAACTTCTGAAACAAGCTTTTCATTTTGGAAGTTATTGAGTTCTGATTAACGTAGGATAGATGGGTGAATAGTAAATATACCTAAGTTGGCATTATATTTACAATTTTGAAACATGGAGTCCGGCAATTTTCAGGTTAGGCCAAAAATTGGGTTATTGGTATTATCTATAACGTACCAGCCCGGAGTCAGAAAATTGGCTTTCGACACGCCTGTATATCGGAAGATAATGAAATCTCAGGCAGGCTTAAGACTGAATTCAACGACGACTGGCCAAGTACGGATTGGTAGAACTCTCAGGTGTGCCGCTTTCCTCACATTATTTTCCTTAATTTTATATTATATTTAAAATTACTCAAATTAAAATGGTCATGACTTAGAAAAGTTAGAGATCACTGTGGGTATCAAACTCAGTCACCCACGTAAGAAAGGCCTCAGCTTTGATTTGATTTCTATGGATGGAACAGATCAATAATCTTTATACAACCGACCTGGACTATAGCAGTAATGTTTTTCTAAGTAGCCAAAAAATATATCTATACAGGGCAATATATATGTTTATATAATATATGTGTTTATATAATATGTATGTTTATATAATATATGTGTTTATATAATGCTACTACATTGTTTTATTATTGAAATTATGACCAATAACACACTCGCAAGATGATATACGGCACCTCACTGTTTTAAAAAACCGTGATCGTTTAAAACCTCGCCTTAATAATAATTAATACATTCATATATAGATACATGACAACCTCCGTGGCACAGCGATAGCTGTCGCTTTAAAAAGTTGGAGGTTCTGGGTTCGATTCCCGGATCGAATCTGGTTTGGTGGGAGGCTTCGGCCGTGGCTAGTTACCACTCTACCGACAAATACGTGTCCCAAGCGATGTAGCGTTCCGGCACGATGTTGAGAAACCAATTAGGAGTGTGAGTTTAACAAACCCCTAACAGGTTAGCCTGATACCATCATAGACTGCATCATCACGGTGAGATTGCCGTCAAGAGCTAACCTTTAGTGAATAAAAAAAAACATGCATCCAAATAACATTGCCGTCTAATACTTCATAAAATTCTAAATAAAAGGTTCACAAATTCTAAATAATACAGAAGTGACAGCCTTAAAGTAGAAACACCATTTGTAAAATACCGAAATACATCTTACCTTCAAATCCACTCAAATAGTGCATATGCAAACTTATCTCTGTCAGTTAGTTTTGAACTTTACACGAATAGGCCACAGATGAAGGAAATTGGCACGGGAATAGCTTGCATTATGGATTTCAATGTATGCTTATGCCGCGCGAAAATATCTTGGTCTTAAGGGAGTTAAAGGCCAGATAATATATAAAATCTACAAGATCGAAGGTTCAAAATCAGATATACTGATAGTTATAAATAGCAATGCATTCCTTTTGGGAGTGATTTTTCTTCTTGGCCTTATCCAAGCGATGCGGGGTCGGCGCATGTATCATTCAAACTTGAAGACATGTTGCCTTTGTTTTGACATAGTTTTTACAACCGGCCGCCCGCCTGACGTCAACCCACTTTAGGAGCAATTACTTCACTCCAACTACGAACTAGTCTCTCTTGTTGTATTTTGTCAGTTTATATGCCTTTATTGCGAGTTTAAAATAACAACATAGTATTTATATCGAGCAATTAAAATTGAGCTAGTGGAAGTGGGTGAAAGGCGTAATAATTATTGCTGTTGTTGTAATAATAAATTTAAATGAGCTATTTTAATCTCGTTTTAGAAATTATTATAGGATACTTGAAGCAAATAAATTAATATGTTACCAGTATATAACTAAACAGCTATTTATTATTAAATTTAATATAATTAAAATTTGTTTTCTATTAATAATTTCGCACTCAATCTCGCATCCATTCTTGTGATAATATAATTATAATTGAACGACTAGTGGACATTGAATATATATTGAAAATTTGGACCGGAGCTGATCAACAGCATTGAGATAGGAACCCGAAACAATTTTTTATGAAATTTTTCTGTCGATGCATCACTCAAATACTAATGAACGGGTTTTATTAAGTAATGCACCGTACAGGAAATAATTTAGTACAGTAATAGCTGATACTCCGAGTAAGGTTTTAGCAAACACAGTTTAACCTGTTTAGTTTTGCTTCGTGAATTTCTGGTGAATATTATTAGAGATGTACGACCGTACACCTTGGCAGCAGCAAACTTGTCTATTAAGACTTAACTTTACCTTTTTAATGTATACCATGATAAGGAGATAATAATTGATATAAAATTTACATTTAGGTTGACAGAAAATGTTATATCAACCCTCAGTTAATGATTAATATTTTTTATTGTTAATGAACTATGAACCAAACGCAGAAGCGGTAATAGCCTAGTGGTTAGGGCGTCAGCCTCCTAATCAGAGGTCGGCGGTTCGAATCCGGGCACGCACCTTTAACATTTCGGTGTTATGTGCGTTTTTAAACAATTAAAATATCACTTGCTTCAACGGTGAAGGAAAACATCGTGAGGAAACCTGCACGCCTGAGAGTTCTCCATAATGTTCTCAAAGGCGTGTGAAGTCTGCCAATCCGCACATGGCCAGCGTGGTGGACTATGGCCAAACCCTTCTCATATTGAGAGGAGACCCGTGCTCTGTAGTGAGCCGGTAATGGGTTGATCATGATGAACCAAACGCTAGAGTTGCCGTTAAAAAACTTAACTTACAATGTCATTATTAAAAAAAAGATTTTTTACCTTTGGCTTAAACGAAATCGCGGTCTCACTCGTATTTTATATTGGGCTAGTTTATACTACAAGTATAGAATTTTATTTTATTATTTATTTATAGATGCCCCGGAGGCACGCACGTACCTCTGGCTTTTGGAGTCATACGCTTTTTAAAAACCTACACGCTTAAAATTTTCCAATTTGTTCTCAAAGGCGCCTGAAGTCTTCCAATCCGCATTTGACGTGGGCTGCATTTTAAACATTCCCATGCTGAGTGGCCCTTCCCATTTAATGGGCCGTTTTATGGTGATGAGTACCTGGCCTGAAACGGCAACTCCTACATGTATCCTTAGGACTTTGGTCTGCCTTGACCATCTGTATGAGCTTCATCATGATCAACCCATTACGGGCTCACTACAGAGCGCGGGTCTCCCCTCAATATGAGAAGGGTTTGGCCATAGTCCACCACGCTGGCCGTGTGCGGATTGGTAGACTTCACACGCCTTTGAGAACATTATGGAGAATTCTCAGACGTGCAGGTTTCCTCACGGTGTTTTCCTTCACCGCAAGTGATATTTTAAATTTTTAAAAACGCACATAACTCTGAAAAGTTAGAGGTGCGTGCCCGGATTCGAACCGCCGACCTCTGATTAGGAGGCTGACGCCCTAACCACTAGGCTATCACCGCTTCCAGTATTTGTATGAGCTTATCTTCAATAAATTGCATATCAAATTTAATACTACTATTGTGGTACAATGGCAATCCAAATTCAGTCAAACCTGATTGCGAATGTTTATTTGGTTTGCTATGCGAAGTTTTGATTGGTTTTCGATGCATGTAGTTTGAAGTGAAGTTTGTTTGGTGGTATGATAGGTTTGTATCTATAGGTATAGTCATAGTTAGAGAGAATAACTTTTTTGCAATAAACAAACAAAAAATATAATAGAAGAAATGAAACTAAAAAGTTTATGTTCAAAGGGTGCCTTATCACTTAAACCCAACAAGTAAAAAGTAACATGAATAATGGTTGGGTCACAAAGTAATGATAAACTTAAATAAATATAAGTTATATACTTTCATGTTTGTTATACCAAAAATTACAACTGATACTAAAATAAATATTGAATTCTAAGCTTTTATGTTATCATAAACTTACAAAATGACAACTTTTCAAACGGTGTTTGAAAATATTATGGATAGGCTCAGAATTACGAATATCCCTTGGAAGGAGTTCCTCAGGTTTTACGGTAAATGATTAATTATAGCGTTGCGAGTGAGATACGAAGCGGTGATAGCCCAGTGGTTAGGGCGTCAGCCTCCTAATCAAAAAAAAAGGTCGACGGTTCGAATCCGGGCACGCACCTCTAACTTTTCGGAGTTATATGCGTTTTTAAACAATTAAAATATCACTTGCTTCAACGGTGAAGGAAAACATCGTGAGGAAACCTGCACGCCTGAGAGTTCTCCATAATGTTCTCAAAGGCGTGTGAAGTCTGCCAATCCGCACACGGCCAGCGTGGTGGACTATGGCCAAACCCTTCTCATATTGAGAGGAGACCCATGCTCTGTAGTGAGCTGGTAATGGGTTGATCATGATGATGATGAGTGAGATACAGGCATCTCAGTTGTTGTTGATTTGCTGATCTGAGACTGGCACAATGGAGATAGGAGTGATAGAAAGTAAATAATAAAAAAAAGGAGGGTAAGAATACAATCCCCAACGGTGACTGTGTCTTGAGTGTTCGAAAATATAGAGTTGTATGGTCGAATGACTTCATATCAAAAATAAAACTTTTGCTAAGATTTCCAAGCCCAGTTCGGTAAGCAGCCAAGCAGCCAAGCTTAGCTATTATTATCAAGGTAACCTTGCTGTCAATATCTCGTTGTTTATAACGGTGTCCTATGTTTATAACGGTGGGATCTAATATCATGATAGTTACTAATTGACTAAAAGACTTCTAAAAATTGTAAGAGATTGGACATTTCTACAAAAAAAATCATACTGGTGTTAGGGAATTGATGGTCAAACTCAGTGCTTTGGAGAGAAATTTTATCAGCCATACCACGTTATTTTTAACCTGCAATAGAGATACAGTGGTTCTATGATCTAAGCTCTCATGAGTAAAGCGATCTGTGGCCAGCAGTGAGATAGTGATAGCCTGGTGATAATCGTGTTTTTGATCGAACATTTTCATAATAGTAACAAGATAAGGATTAGCGACGTGGGAGAGCAATCTATATATATAAAAGCGATAGTTCACTTACATATTTACGTACATATTGATTAAACACGAAATCTCAAAAACTATTGCACGTATAAAGCTATAATTTAGCAAGTAGGTAGTTGATAGTTAAGAGATGTCAGCTAAGAAAGGATATTTGGAAATTCCACCGCTAAGGGGGTAAGATTGTTTTTAGAGTTAGAGACACAAAAATTTGCATTAAGATTTATAATAATAAATAAAAAACCTGGGCATCATTTTTTTTTTTTATATTACCTGTTAAGGGTGGTAAATAGGGGATGATAGTTTTTGCTTATTTTTTTATTATGAAGTCTACAAGTTTGAAATTTTGAAAATAGGTTTCTTTTAGGGCTTAAGTATAAGGTTAGAATTTTTTGTCATCCAAATCTATCCCGAAGGGGGTAAAATAGGGGTTTGAAGTTTGTATGAAAGTCCTATGTTTTTTTAATTTAGAAACACGAAAATCGGCAATTTGACATTTACCTGTAGCTTACTTTCTGAAGCAGAGCATTGGCCGCACGGGTAACCTCAATCTCAATGGAAATCAGCAATTCTGCGCAGACGAAGTCGTGGGCAACAGCTAGTATTATAATATAAGAATTACGATGCAAAGCTTCTAGGCACTTATATTAAAGCGCAGATACGTTTAGGGAGAAAAGTACTTAGTAGGAACTATTCATCCACGTAACGAAACGAACGTGAGTCTGTTTGTTTATAAAACTTTTACGCCTAAACCAACTTTAAAAATTATTTTAGCAATATAAAGCTATATTATCAGCGAGTAATATCTCTATATTTTATTCCTTTTATTTTATAGAATAAGGAACTAGGCAAGTGAAAGCGCGAGGCGTAGCTAGTATTAACGCATTATTAATTCAAAAGAAACTCTATTACCTATTCACGCCAAAATTAAAGGTCATAGAATACTTTGTTTCCCAAATAATTTTCACAGGGTTTGAAAATCCTTTCACCATCCACGGGGGAAAATTCGAGAACAATAGCAAATAATCCACAAAGCGAGGTTCGAATAAAAAGATTAGGTGAAGTACATCATTTTTTCTTTGGCCATTAATTTGAAAACATTTTTATATGAAATTTAAACAAGGAAAAAGCGCTTAATATCTTTAAGACGGAAGCTGTATCTTATCTAGGTATATATTTTACTACTATTGACATATTCAGTTCAGTCCTATGAATAACTGGTTTATTTATCCCCGTAAACGATAAAATGCAACAAACTGCATCGAATTAAAGATTTGGTTTCTCTAAAACTTTATAAATAAGTCTCTTTGTTTTGGAAAACAGATAAAGATGTTTACTTTTGCTTCAAACAAAGCTTTAAACTGTGAATTCTTATAAAATATAAACTGATTTTAGATAAAAGACATTTTCCAGCGAAATGTTAGACTTTGCTCGCTTCTCCAAGCGGTGTGCGGGGCGATGGAAAATTTATCCTCAATTTCATAGTAACTTGACTTTTGTGTTATTTTTAGGTTTCCGCACCTCTTAATGGAAAACTGAGCCCCGCGTCCGTCTGTTTGCCATAGAATTTACTCAGAGTTTAGATGGGAAAAGTTGATTGAATACGGTACATAGTTATAACAGAATTATTCAAGGTACATTGAAAAAGAAATGCTAGCTGTAAACAAAATTATATCAGTCACTAAGTAAAATGTTTACATATAACGCCACATAACTCTCCTTGTTACTGACGATAAATAAAGCTTTATCACTGATTTAACAACTCAACATAGTACATTTAAGCAAGTTATAATTTGCGTCAATGTAATGTCATGTCAAACTCACCATGATACTTTACATAATTTACCAAATGATTGATTTGATTGATTTACTCAGAATATTTAATAATGCTTAAGCGTAATTAACATTTATGGTTCAACGGTATTATCATTTTATTTTCGTAACCAAAGATAAAATAAATTCTCACTTGGTCATAATCATGATCAACCCATTCTCGGCTCACTATAGAACACGGGTCTCGTCTCAATCTGGGTTGGGCCACTGTCCACCTCGCTGGCCATGTGCGGATTGGCAGACTTCACACGCCTTTGAGAACATTATGGAGAACTCTCAGACGTGTAGATTTCCTCACGTTTTCCTTCACCGTTGAAGCAAGTGATATTTTAATTTCTTAATAACGTACATAACTCCGAAAGTTAGAGGTGCGTGCTCGGATTCGAACCCCCGACCTCTGATTAAGAGGCGGTCGACCTAACCACTAGGCTATCACAGCTTACACACATTTGTTTGACAATCTTTTCATTCAGTGTTTTTGTTATTAAGCCTTAAGTTTCCTTGCGATGTTTTCCTTCAGCGTTGAAGCAAGTGATATTTAAATCGCTTAATAAAGCACGTAACTCGGAATAGGTGCGTGTTTGGGTACGAACCCCCGACCTCTGATTAAGAGGCGGTCGACCTAACCACTAGGCTATCACAGCTTACACACATTTGCTTGACAATCTTTTCATTCCGTGTTTTTGTTATTAAGCCCCAATACAGGTTTCATATTTATAACTTCTTTATGATGATGTTTAATGGACTTAGAATACCCAGCGAATGGATAATCGGACCAAGGACCTCGTGAGCCGATGGTTCCATGTCGCCATAACCATTAGACATATGAAATACCAGACTGGCGTAATTGACTAGGATGAACCGGACGTTGTTTAAGTAGCATTTGTAATGTGAACATATTGTATCGGGTAAAGCGTTGGATATATGATTTTCATACCATTTATGATGTTAAATGTGAATTATGGAAATAAGTTAGCACCTAACTTTGACAGCTGTACAGGTAATTAATTATAGTCGACGTACAAAAATTGAATTAACCCTCGAATTAAATTGTTTGTTATCTGTACTTTCAGATCTAATAATGAAAATGAAATGAAATGAAAATACACTTTATTGTACACCACATAAACAGAAGAAATACAAGACAGTAAAGAAACAAACACAAAGAATAGAAGGTGCAATAGGCGGCCTTATCGCTAAAGAGCGATCTCTGCCAGGCAACCTATAGACCAGGATTTAATATATATACAGCAGGCTTAGGGTGTACTATTACGAGAATATAATATAATACATACAATATAATAATACATTAGGTGTTATGAAGGGGAAAGCTTTTTTTGGTTGCTCGTTGTTAAAGTTTGTGTTTATGGTACGCGGATCTCATTATGGTAAATACCATTACGCACATTTACGGTTCTGCCTCGTGTAATCGAAGTATAACGTTCCTAGGCGTAATATTCTACTATAAGCTGGTATGTGTCATCGCCGTATGACACCAGGGGCTTATCGCGTCCGAGTGAGGGCTTTACCGAATGCGGTACGGTTCCGGAGCTTTTCCCCCGTCCACCAACGAATACATGAGTACAGTGTTTCTAGTAAGGTATTTGTAATACACGTGTACAACAGTGTTCGAAATCTCTCCAATACTCAGAGGCTTCGTCATATTATTGATGGAGACCAATGGAATTATTATTGGATGGATGCAAACATTTAATCTGATATCTGAACACAAGTATGGATGGATGGATGGATGGATGAATGTTTGTTACTCTTTCACGTAAAAATGGATTTTTATGGAACTTTACAATAATATAGCTTATAAATCAGAAGAAATGGAATGGAAGCGGTGATAGACTAGTGGTTAGGGCGTCAGCCTCCTAATCAGAGGTCGGCGGTTCGAATCCGGGCACGCACCTCTAACTTTTCAGAGTTATGTGCTTTTAAAAAAAAAAAAATATCACTTGCTTCAACGGTGAAGGAAAACATCGTGAGGAAACCTGCACGCCTGAGAGTTCTCCATAATGTTCTCAAAGGCGTGTGAAGTCTACCAATCCGCACATGGCCAGCGTGGTGGACTATGGCCAAACCCTTCTCATATTGAGAGGAGACCCGTGCTCTGTAGTGAGCCAGTAATGGGTTGTTCATGATGATGATGATGATGAAATCAGAATAACATATCAGCTAAAGTTATTGTGTGAATTGTCCAAAATATGACGATAAGGGTCAAGTACGACTTAGTAGGAAAAAACCTACGATCTGCGTGATAATTTTAATGTCATAATGTTAGTTCTTTTCTACGCCACGCCATATAAGATACTCGAAATACTAATCTTGCGCAGACGAAGTCGCGGGCAGCAGCTAGTTTATTCTCATATTTTTACTAGAGTGTTGCCCGCGATTAAAGAGTTAAAAAAGCTATATTTTAACGGTTTTGTTGTCTTACTTACAATGGGTTTTTATTTAGCACGCCCTATCAAATAACCTTTTCCAAATGTCATTCCAATAATGTTTTACGAGTATGTATAGATTCAGAGCGGAGGTCGCGTGACAATTGACGAAATGGCGATGCGTAGGCGCACAGATCACATGCACGTAAGGTTATCTATCTGTGATCACTATCTGTGATCCGCGAAGTAATACTGTAAGACAAGCCGCACTTGCCAAAATTACAAAGCGTTTAAATAATTATTATAACAAAAATAAATCAGATAGAAAGGAACCCGCCGCAACAATGCTCATATTATATATATATATACCATTACCATTAAAAACATACTAACAAATCTATGGACGCTTCCATGTTCGATTTAAATGAGAAATAAATAAAAAATTAAACGAAAATAATGTTTAATATAATAATAATGGCCTTAGCCTAGCATTTTAATTAATGTAACTTGAAAAAAACTTTAAAAATACGTCACTTTAGCACAAAGCTTCACACCACTTTTATTTCAGGATTGATTATTTTACTATTTTCTATATTCGTCTTATATAGAACCTTTGATATAATTAACAATAGCACTGCTTATAATCCTGTGGGATCCGAAAGAAAAGACACTTGTTATATGGCCAGGTTATTCAGGGATGTATATTTATACCACCAACCTACTGTCAATTAAAATAGATAAATTTGTTCTACCGGGGTCTCGTTCGTGCGGAACGGTGCACTTTCGTGATTAGCCGTTCAGGGCCGCACCCCGGAGCCCCTGCCCCTTTAATCTTTCAAATGCCACGAATAACTAGACGTTCTTCTGATGCGGTTACACGTTTTACAAGATACCTACTTTATCTTAGATTGACAAAGTTAACTGCAATATAATCTCTATCATCAATTGGCGGTGATACTCGGATCTTAGTGGCTTCATATATTTGGAAGTACTGAGTTCGATCCTATGCACGCAGTTCTATTTTTTCAGAGTATAGGGGGAAGGAAAACATCCAGATGCAACCAGCCCCTTATTTTTCCATCATCATCATAATCATGATCAAGTCATTGCTGGCTCACTACAGAGCACGGGTCTCCTCTCAATATGAGAAGGGTTTGACCATAGTCCACCACGCTGGCCATGCTCGCAACTTGGAAAAGTTAGAGGTGCGTGCCCGGGTTCGATCCTGCGACCTCTGATTAGAAGGCGGGTGTCCGGCGTTAAGGATTATATAAACGATAAAAAAGCTTGGCTGTGAATTGCTCTATCTCCATAGATACTATAATTTATTATTGATAATGTGAGATGGTGATGAAAAAACAACCCCGACCAACTTTAATGTGGGCTTCTTCTTAGACCAGGGCGCGTTTGGAACCCGCATAGCTTTAGTTTTAAGTTTACGAATGTAGTTATCACCATTAAATCACTACTATGTAAATTATTGACGCGTCAAAATTGCATTTTAAAGGACTATTTGAATAAAGATTATTTTGAATTTGAATTTGAAAATTTGAATTTAACCACTAGGCTATCACATTTTTCCATAATGAAGTCTAAATTTCTACGCCACAATCCACCATGCTGACCTCAGCATGGTGGATTGTGGCCGAAGCCCATCTCACTCTGAGAGGAGACGCTACCCTAACTGTAATGAAGATATTACCGGTTTCAAAATCTAATCAGCTTTTTGTTACATAAAGAAGTTTAGATATTTCAAGATGTTTACCCATCAGTACTAGTTTATCGGAAGTCAGCTCCTGACTATGATTATTCTGAAAAGTAACACACTGCATCCGTTGCATTTCTCCACTTAGCAACGAAGTAATGTATAGACGAGATTATTTCGCATTGATATAGTTTGTGGGCCGGTGAGTGACGCAGCCTACTTTTTATCCCAGAACAATACGCGCTCCAATGGTATAAATCCGAAGTGAGATCCTACTATTCCTACCTTTTCATTTTACAATGGCTGAACGAGTTTTGAATGAAATTTCAACTGAGGCAAGTTTATGTTGGATCCGGGAAGTATACAACGGGTCCCCCGGGTGTCCAGTGAAACCTGCGAGAGGGACATGCCGTGTGTGTTTTTAGTTGTGGTATACCCCCCTTTGGGGGTGGGAGTCCAACATAACCTCTTTCCCGCCCAAGGGTACGGAGGTAGCTATAAAGCTTTTCCATCACGACAAAAAAAAGTATATGTTGGATCCTATAGTTATACGTTTATTAATTTAACAACAAATTGCACAGAGCGTGTGCTGTCGCATTATAAAGTTTGAGGTCCTGGGTTCGAGTCTGGTTTGGGGAAAGGCTTCGGCCTTGGCTAGTTAGTAGCCACCCTAACGATTCGCCAAGCGATTTAGCGTTCCGGCTCTATGTCACGTACAAACCAATTAGGTGTATGGTGCACCATACCCGTAACAGATTAGCCCGCTCCCGCTACCATCTTAGACTGCATCATCACTTACCATCAGGTTAGATTGACGTCAAGATCTAACTTATAGTGGATACAAAAAAACTTACTTTTTGGTTAAGGAATGTACTATTTTTTTACTAAAATAATTTTTGCGCAGTATAATGATATTATTGATTTAATTTATTTACTATTTTATTTGGGATATAAGTGTAATTGTGTTTGTGTAGAGAATGTTTCGTTCGTTGCACGATAAATCTGGTATAAATAATAAATTCGAACAGAGCTTAATTTAGTAATGAGTTTTTTTTTTTTTTTATCCACTACAAGTAAGCCCTTGACGGCAATCCCACCTGATGGTAAGTGATGATGCAGTCTAAGATGGTAGCGGGCTAACCTGTAGGGGTATGGTAAACCCACACTCCTAATTGGTTTCTACGCGACATCGTGCCGGAACGCTAAATCGCTTGGCGACACGTCTTAGTCGGTAGGGTAACTAGCCACGGCCGAAGCCTCCCACTAGACTAGACTCGAGCCGGGAATCGAACCCAGGAACTCCAAGTTTATAATGCGACAGCGCGCGCGCTGCGCCACGGAGGTCGTCGTAGTCGGAGTTAATACATCGCTATCGCTAAGATGGTAGCCATCTTAAACTGCATCATCACTTACCATCGGGTGAGATGGCCGTCAAGGGTTAACTAGAAAACTTCCTAGTGAATGTTATACAGCTAGTAAAGAGTTTCTGTTTTTCCACGAAACAAGGAAGTATTCCCGCTGTGCCTGCACGCCGTCTCCAGAATACGAGCTACTGTCAAATACCTAATTTCCCTAGAGATTCAGATTTTCTTTATTCCACTTCATGTTAAATCTCGACTGCATTCTCGCCTAGTGGTAAACAATGATGCAATCTAAATTGGTAGTGAGTGGTTGGGATAGTGGCAGTTTTATAGAACCAATATCCTAAACGATTTCTATGCCGATCGAACCTGAACGGTGAACAGCTTGGAGTAACGCCTTTGACACTAGTATTTTTTGCTTTCCACTAGACAACACCATAAAAAATTCGGAAATTTTAATTAATTAATTAATTTATTTATTTGCTTCCACATCCGACAGACATGAGGCCCGGTCAGGGCATTGCAAACAGTACAATTGATATACATCTTTATCATATTCCAATGTTAAACAATTCAATAAAAATTAAAAAAAATTCAATTAAAAAATAAAAATAATAACAATAATAATTCAATGAGTCAAAAAAAATAATAATAATAATATTTTAATTGTTACGCATAGGCTGATGTCCAATTGAGGCCTTAAGTATTCAATAAAAATTAAGGAACTTTATTAAATTTAAAATTTCTAACTCCCGCTTATAAAGTCAGTCGGTACCTCTTTACCAGGAAGTTGTCTTAATATTTTAGACTAAATTTTCCCAAGAAAACTTTTACTATTACCGTTTGTACCGTTTGTACCCTCCTGAGAAAACGGTGTGGTATAAGAGAACTGTTTGATCTGTAACATGAAAGTTTCATTTGCAATTCTAGTGTCTCACTTTAAAAACATAGCAGGGAGTTAGTATTACTTTAAAGAAACTTCAGTAACCGAAATGTTCTGTTCAAAGTAAATGCTAACACAACTGTATATCTAAAAAAAGATGTTCTGTTTCGTGGCGCAGTGCGTGCGCATTATAAAGTTGGAGGTCCTGGGTTAGATTCCCGGCTCGAGTCTGGTCTGGTGGGGGGCTTCGGCCGTGGCTAGTTACCACCCTACCGACAAAGACGCGTCGCTAAGCGATTTAGCGTTCCAGAACGATGTCGCTTAGAAACCAATTAGGAGTGTGGGTTTACAATGCCCCTAACAGGTTAGCCCGCTACCATCCTAGACTGCATCATCACTTACCATCAGGTGAGATAGCGGTCAAGGGCTAACTTGAAGTGTAAAAAAAAGATTCTTTTTTTTTGGTATATACGAGTACATTAATCATATCTTCCGTAAAGGTGAACATATTGGGGTGATTCTAATTCAGCATCCAAAGAAGGCTTTAAGCGCTGACTTAAAACATACCGATTTAGTTAAACCAAATCAACATTGAAAACATATATTAGAGCTAGAAAATGACTGGCTGACTATTTATCAAAACTTAAATGTTAAAGTTAAGTAAGAGAAAATATTTAATACAATTGCCGTTTTCTCTATAGCCAAAAATGAGATTGAAATTTAAAAGTTAGATTAGTAGATTCCAAAATAGGTTTATAGTTAGCATGTAAATAAAAATTAAAAAAAAAAAAAACATTTAAATTATCTCACACGTATAAACTACGAATATTGTTCGATAAAAGAGTACATTTGAATACTTAGGAAGATAAAATAATAGTTAAAATACCCGTTATCCCACGGTAATAAGAGAAACCTTATTATTTTTATTTAATCTAATAAATTGTGTTAGTCTATCTCGCATGTATGCTTATAAACGGTGAAGCGGTGATAGCCTAGTGGTTAGGGCGTCAGCCTCCTAATCAGAGGTCGGCGGTTCGAATCCGGACACGCACCTCAACTTTTCGGAGTTATGTGCGTTTTTAAATAATTAAAATATCACTTGCTTCAACGGTGAAGGAAAACATCGTGAGGAAACCTGCACGCCTGAGAGTTCTCCATAATGTTGTCAAAGGCGTGTGAAGTCTGCCAATCCGCACATGGCCAGCGTGGTGGACTATGGCCAAACCCTTCTCATATTGAGAGGAGACCCGTGCTCTGTAGTGAGCCGGTAATGGGTTGATCATGATGAATTGATCCCGGTCGTTCAACGAATCCAGTGAGTGGTACATGCCTTGGTGGTTATTACTTCGGGTATACCGCAACGATGAGGGGAAGTCCCACATAACCTCCGTCCTGCCCATCGGATGGAGGAGGTCATAAAGCTTTACCACTTCGAAAAAAAATAAAGGTCTCAATCACCACATACCATCAAGTGTAAATTCAGTGGTGCCCTAATGAATATATTTCAAAACGAGCTTTATAACACGTGGCCATTTCATAATCGCTGTTAGACTCTATTTATGTTTACAAATGAATGTCATCTCTAAATCCATATTTAGTTTCTACATTACATTTCCTACAACCTAGACAGTCTAGACGACGGGCAGACTCCAGTCTAGTAAACTATGTCAAAAGGAAAGCTCTATAACGTAGTTAATTATCTCCTGCATTATAAAAGCTTTCCGAGTAAAAGTTTATTTTAGTTTGGACGGGACATTAGTGTAACGACCTCCGAAGGGGTTCCTTACAAATAACTAAAATACTATATAACATAAATATTAACGACTTATTAACGTCCGCATCATCAGCATCATCATCATCATGAACAACCCATTACCGGCTCACTACAGAGCGCGGGTCTCTTCTCAATATGAGAAGGGTTTAGCCATAGTCCACCACGCTGGCCATGTGCGGATTGGCAGACTTCACACGCCTTTGAGAACATTATGGAGTACTCTTAGGCGTGCAGGTTTCCTCACGATGTTTTCCTTCACCGTTGAAGCAAGTGATATTTTAATTTTTTTTAAACGCACATAACTCCGAAAAGTAAGAGGTGCGTGCCAGGATTCGAACCGCCGACCTCTGATTAGGAGGCTGACGACCTAACCACTAGGCTATCACCGCTTCTATATATGTAACGTTCGTATATATGTAACGTTCTGAGTTATATATGCGAGTTGGTGAGATGGGATTATCACATGTGGTGAAATACGAGTAGAATGGGGCAACAAATAAAAAGGTTCTCGTACACTTAACAGTATTATATCTTTTATCTAAGTTATGTTACTTAATAACTTAAGTACACATAACAGTATTTTATGGTCTTTCTAAGTAACATAAATCACAGTTATTTGACTATTTATTGTTAAAAATCAAGGTACCTACCGGTGAGTGCCAAAACTTCCTGATTTTAAAAATATGGTATACCAATGCTATTGTGTTTTCGACGCATTTGATTGAATTATGGAAGAACCTCGTGTTGGGCTACAAAATATCCTAAGTCTTTCTGCAGGATACAAGCTGTCTCAATATCTATTTCGTCAACATTGGTTAAGCTGAATATAGGAAAAAAGTCAACCTCTTTTCGCATTTATAACGCTAGCATAGATTACCACGCGGCGATAATATGTAATGGCAAAAATGACAACTTCATCAGACTTTCAAACTAACCCCAGTAGTCTGGCATCAGAAATTTAATTAAAACTAACGTAAAACATGTGTTTTTAAACAGTTAAATTTACTAACATTTTTAAAAGCATTAAATATAACGAATGGTGTGATAATTTTTGTAACACACCTAAATTAAACTTTGCAATTTTGGTGTTATCCGCAAAAACCTTGTTGATCAAATATTCAATTCGCTTATTTTATAAAGGAAGGAGTCCTTTGTATTTGACATGGACTGAAAAACTAGCAACGTTCATTAGTTAAGGATAGTCTGCTTTACTCTTAGTACAATAACTATTGATCGGATAATGTATAGAAATAAAAATGCATATTAATTGCAAATTATATCAAGATGTGATAACCCTTACTAAAAAGACGTGCTCCCTATGGTTGGACAGTTGGTAATGACGATGTGATGATTGTTGCAAATAACTAAAACATCGAAGTTACGGTAAACAAAGTCATAAATGCCAAAACTAAAGTGGTTCCTACGTGTTAATTGGAAAACATTAAACCAAGCGGCGGTGATAAACTAGTGGTTAGGGCGTCAGCCTCCTAATCAGAGGTCGGCGGTTCGAATCCGGGCACTCTAACTTTTCGGAGTTATGTGCGGTTTTTAACAATTATATCACTTGCTTCAACGGTGAAGGAAAACCTCGTGAGAAAACCTGCACGCCTTAGATTTCTCCATAATGTTCTCAAAGGGGTATGTGGTCTGCCAATCCGCACATGGCCAGCGTGGTGGAATATGGCCAAACCGTTCTCATATTGAGAGGAGACCCGTGCTCTGTAGTGAGCCTGTAATGGGTTGATCATGATGATGATGATGATTCATTTAGATGGTAAAGAAAAATATTTATCTAAAAAGCCATTTATCGAGTTACTCTTGAACATATATGAATGAAAATTTAAAAAATTCTGTGGGCAACTTAATATATATTTAAAATAGAAACTCCTTAAGAAGTTTCCATAAATGTACAACGTGTCTCTTTTATTTGGATATCGAACAAACTTCTATAATTGTTACAATAATTGTTTTAATTGTTGAGGCTTAATGGGAATAATAACGCCGTCGCATCACTTGCGGCAATATTGTTGAGTTTACCCTTTGATGTTAATAGCTGACAACAGTACGTTGCCGACGATATCACTCAATTTAATTGCATTGTGATATTAACTAGCCGCCGTTAACGTGAAAATATTTACGCAGACCATGACACCTGGTCATTATAAGCCTGATTTTATTGTCATAAAAATATTTATCGTCATTTTAATTAATACGATGTGAAACTCTACAAGCGCAATACTTCAAGCGAAATGCTGATATTAACGCAAATAGATTTTTCGATATTTAAATAAAAGAGAGACAATCGCAAAACGTTGCACATTTATGGAAACTTCTTAAGGAGTTTCTATTTGAAATATATATTAAGTTGCCCACAATTTTTCTTAAATTTTCCTTCTTATATGGTTAGGAGTAACTCGATAAATGGCTTTTTAGATATACTTTTTTTTTTCATTTAAATGAATATCAAATGTAATTTAGTATGTAATTTTTTAATATTTAATTTTTACGTTATACTGCGGTTTGAAAAATGTGATAATAAAAGTTTGCATTACCTTTTGCACTCAATTTATTCAGTTGAGTTTTATTTTATTGGCAAAATTGTGTTTATGGTTTAAGATCTTTATAACTCAAAAGAATTACAAAAAATTTGTTTACATGAGAAAAAACATTTAGGTAACTAACCTAAGTAAGTTGCTTAAGCAATAAGACCGCCTTTGCATACTCATATGTGAAGTGTTCTGTGTTGGTTTTTCTTTAAAATTTGTGTGCAATAAAGAGTATTTATATTATCTTATCTAAGTAAACTATTTGCCGTAATATTATGTAAAAACATTTTTGCAAATAAAATATATATAGATGATATAATATGTTATTAACTTTCTCAATTTCGTTCTCGTGAACAAGAGATAGTAATTATCTGAACAAATTGCTAGGTCACACCAGTATTCGATGGGTATCAAACTGTCCAAACAAAGAATAATTACTAAATCCGATTTCTCTTTGCTGAAATAATCTAATTCTTGATCGGGGATGATTAATATTGACACCACACATCAAATAGCCGCCTAAATACCAATAGACTCTACTCGATTCTGTATTGAAATGTACCTAATGTGTGATTATATATATATATATATATATATATATATATATATATATATATATATAAGAACCTGAGTGGTTATTAGTCGAGGACATAGCCCACCAGCACATATACGAGCCGGGAATCGAATTCAGGACCTCCCGTTTTATAACGCGACAACGGACCTATTTTATAATGCGATAGCGCGTGCGCTATCGCATTATAAAATAGGTCCGTATTGTACGTAAACTTTAAATATTAAATAAATTATAAAAATTATCATGATATTATTGTGAATACTCTTATCAATGTAATAAAATAGCTGAAAGTAATATCAGATGTTAAATAATGTTAACAGAATAATGTACACACAATAATGTTATATTCTTCTTGGAAATGATATAACGAGCGCTTAACGTTTCTGTGTAATTTAATATAAACTATTGAATGTCTATAAATTTACAATACGTTTATCTACACTAATATTATAAAGAGGAAAACTTTGTTTGTTTGGTTGTAATGAATAGGCTCAAAAACTACTGGACCGTTTTTAAAAATTCTTTCACCATTCGAAAGCTACATTATCCACGAGTAACATAGGCTAAATTTTATTTTGGAAAAAAATAGGTTTCCGTAAGATATTCGGGTTTTTTCGGACACAAGGTGTCAAAATCATATAAAATGAGAAGGAGTGGATGTTTGTTACTCAATCACGCAAAAACGGCTGAACTGAATTAGATAAAATTTGACATACATGTAGCCTTTGACATGGAAAATAACATAGGCTACATTTTATCCCAATTCCTTAAGTAGGTTTCGAGTGAAAATTGATAATTGTTTACGAGCTAAGCTTTGATATTTGGTATGCATGTCACCTATATTATAGAAAAGGACATGTATTTGCTATACCGATCTCTCTAATCTTCACGTGGGAACATTAAATATTGTTAACGAGCGAACCTTTAGACCGAATTCTAAAATCCACGCAGACGAAGTCGTGGGCAGAAGCTAGTTCCATATATAGAAGTCACGTTCTTCTAGAAGTGTTTGTTTATCGAAATTCAAGTTAAAGAAAAGTGCTCGTGCACCTCTAAAGAGATTTTCTTGAAATTCAAAATTATATTTGTTTTCTCAATAACTTTATCCATTAGGACATTCGCTGCAGTTCGCAGGGAGTCTAAGTTATAAACCCTTCTCTCCGAAGAGAGAAAGCCTGTGATACTATGAATATTAATAGACTAAGGATGATGACAGTCTTATAAGTCCTATTTAAACACGACCTTTGTTAAAGAGCTTTGGAAATAGAGGACAGAACAACAACGGAAAATCCCTCGCAAGCGCTGCATTAGTTAAATAAACAGTATAGGTACTTTTAACCATTAGCGACACATAACAAACCGACGAGGCTACCGCCGTAAGTTTTAATCCTATTACGCCTTTTATGTGCGTCCATGGAATATCCTTTTCAGGCAGAATGCAACGTTCCAAATTACACCTATAAACATATGGAAAGTCACAAAATACTCGACGGTATTACGTTAGCTGAGCAGCTTTAGTCTGTATTCACGTAAACTCCAACTGAAATTCAAACTTCAATTCTAAAACCTTTACTCATGAGCCATTTAGAGAACCTTTTGACACGTGCATATTTTGAATTCGCGAATTTACGGCGACCTTTTTGTGATGGAGATTTATTTTTTTGTTTTTCAAACATACGCTCGATGTTCTTTTCTCACCATTTTCATTTCGAAACTTGGTGGACATGTTAGTGATAAACATATTAGTGCCTACGACTTGTATGTATTTGACTGCAATTTCGTGATGAAACGTGATTATTCAGTCTAAGATGGCAGCAATTTTACGGGTATATTCAACCCTTATCCCTAACGTCTTTGTCTTTAGGGTTGAATATTGAATAAATTGATATGAAAGGATTCAATACATATTCCAAACATTCGGTCCGGTGTCTGCGTAGCTGTCATCATTTAGCAGATCAATTAACATTTCAATATGGTGTTTGAACTGACACCATACTGACATATTTCTAAATAATGTTATAAAGTAGAAAGGTCTGTGTGTTTGTTTGTTATCTATATACTCAGAAGTCATTAGACAGATTTATTGATTCATGTGCGAAAAACTAAAAAATCACAGACGAAGCCCTGAGTAGCTACTGGTACATTTGTTTAAGATTTATGTTTTTATAAACACGGGTCTTTCTTTTAAAGAATAGTATTTGTAAGAATATAGATATCTTGTAAAGACGTCACAATTAATAAGTGATTTTCGTTGAACATTATTTAACCTTAACGAAATTTAGGACACAGATAGTTTGCCTCCCGGATTTTTGAAAAATGATAACCGCGAGAGGTTTACAGCGAAAACAAAGACGAACATAGCCGCGAGCGAAAGCAAGAATTGTATTAAAGCACCAAGGTTTCAGTATGGAAAAAATGATATAAGTGCAGCAAGTCCGGAGAAAAACCGCCGCCGAGGTGTTTTGTTCGCGTGCGTGATGAAATGGTACATCGTACACGTGTACAATAGAAATACTGGGCTTAGAAAATAATGAAAGGTCTAAAGAAAATTACTTGGAAACATCATCATCAAGATTGACCGATTACCGGCTCACTATGCGGCCGGTATTTTCCTCTCAGGATGACCAGGGTTTTAGCCGGAATCAATAACGCTGCCCAATTCAGGATTGGTATACTTTAGGATAATTATAGTGAACTCTTTTGACGACCTCCGTGGCGCAGTGCGTGCGCTGTCGCATTATAAAGTCGGAGGTCCTGGGTTCGATTCCCGGCTTGAGTCTAGTCTGGTGGGAGACTTCGGCCGTGGCTAGTTACCACCCTACCGACAAAGATGTGTCGCTAAGCGATTAAGCGTTCTGGTAGAAACCAATTAGGAGTGTGGGTTTACTATATCCCTAATAGGTTAGCCCGCTACCATCCTACTGCATCACCACTTACCACCAGGTGAGATAGCTGTCTGTGGTGAGGGTCAACTAGTAGAGTATAAAAAAACTCTCAGGCATGCATTATACATGCATGTAAACATGTTTTCCATCACTATTAAAGGATATTAAGGCACATGACTCCAAACTTTTAGAAGGGTGTGTTGGAGATCAAATCTACTCCCCACGAAAGTGGTTTACGTCTATTCACTAGGACACCTTTTATATCTCTTAGAAATTAGTTGCCAGAACGTATTTTATGTCAAATATGATTCCAAAACTATTAAGTGCATGTTGTCATTTCTAGACGTATAATAAATTGAAATACTAAGATGCACAGTCAAATAATTAAAAAAATAAAAATTGTGATAGCCTAGTGATTAGTACGTCCGCCTCCTAATCAGAGGTGTGTGGGTTCAATGCACTTCTAACTTTTCGGAGCTATGTTCGTTTTTAAATCCCAAAAGTTCCTGTTTACTATTTCGAGATAAAATGTTCACTTACTCAGTTCACATATTGCAAGATGACACAAGAATGACAGGAAATGAAGGTGCAGAGTTCCATTAAGTTACGTTTATTGGATAAGCCGGATATAGGTGGCAAAGCGTAAACGTATATTTCGATTCCAGGACCTCGTGATCCTCAATTGAGCGTACTAAATACTGTGCAGATGTTACATTCCTACATATAAAAAAACTATAGTGTGAAATTTAGAATCGCTAAAGTTAACGTAGAAAGCTAATATCGAATTTTACCTTTAAGCTTAGATGAATTTCGAATATTATCGTCAATCCAGTTTACATTATAACGTTACTATTGGTATATTCTATAATTAATTTACCCCCAATATCTGTCGCCGGAGGATATAGGCATATTAGCATGGTTCAACATCAAAATTATTCATTGTATTTAACCAGTCTAATTATAATCAAGAGCTCAATCTTTAGGGATGATGTGTTCGAGTTTTGACACCTACCGCTATCGTTGGTCTAATGATTAGCAAGCTCAACTAATTATCATGGGACGGGTTTGATACTGAAGCTGTGATAGCCTAGTGGTTAGGGCGTCAGCCTCCTAATCAGAGGTCGGCGGTTCAAATCCGAACCTTTAACTTTTCGGAGTTATGTGCGTTTAAAAAAATATATATATCACTTGCTTCAACGGTGAAGGAAAACATCGTGAGGAAACCTGCAGCCTGAGAGTTCTCTATAATGTTCTCAAAGGCGTGGGAAGTCTGCCAATCCGCACATGGCCAGCGTGGTGGACTATGGCCAAACCCTTCTCATATTGAGAGGAGACCCGTGCTCTGTAGTGAGCCGGTAATGGGTTGATCATGATGATACGATAAATAATGTCTAATGTGAATATTTCGCCACGCATTTAATCGATGGATGACATTAAACAAGTCACAATACATCGCTGGACGCAAGTGCCACTACATTTCGGAGATAGAAGATGTAAGGCAGTAGACGTCTACCGGTTGATATGATGATGACGATGAACGTAGGCTAACTTTTATTTCAAATCCATCGATCAATGGTAGTTTCTCCAAATCCTATGTCTTTGCAGATATATTATTAAAATCTTCTGCTTTAGTAAAAATTGATTAAAATAAATTATGAGAATATTTTGCAAAAAAACCTTTACGAGTTACCAATTGGGCATACCAGTGTATGAGAAAGCTAGTCTATGAAATTATATTTACGTAACATAGGCATGTTTATTATTTGTAACACAACATGAACTTTCAAAGGTTAAACGAATGGCTAGACAAATAATAAATACCGTTACGATTTTCATTGTAGTAAAATATATTGCGACGCTTCGGATCAAAATAAACGAACCAAAAATAGCTCTGTAGTCGCGGCGTTTGACAAAGCCTCAAAATTGAAGGGTTCCAAACAAAATTATTTGCGAAAAACACGATGTTACCTCTATGCGATATTATGATAGCCTGTATTTGTTATTTTCGAATATACAGCTTATGCAAAATGTTTTTTTTTTCATACACTACAAATTAGCCCTTGACGGCTATCTCACCTGGTGGTAATAATGATGCAGTCTAGGATGGTAGCGGGCTAACCTGTTAGGAGTATGGTAAACTCACGCTCCCAATTGGTTTCTACGCGACATCGTGCCGGAACGCTAAAGTCGCTTGGCGACACGTCTTTGTCGGTAGGGTGGTAACCAGCCAGGGCCGAAGCCTCCCACCAGACCAGACTCGAGCCGGGAATCGAACCCAGGACCTCCAACTCTAACGACAGCGCACGCACTGCGCCACGGATAAATGAATGATGATGATGAAAAATGTATTGAGTATTCCAATGTAAAATTAATTATTTCATTCGACAGATATGTACAGAATATGACATCGTGCGTTAAAATTTCACCGGCTATAATATCGATTTCACGGTATTAAATAAATAATTTGACTGAATAACTTTCGGCACTGGTAATTTGACGATGGCATTGGCCGATCGTGGGCACAAAATAAAGGCCTAATTAGATACAATTAGTATCCTGTAAGTTTGTTAATTAGTCGTAACATGACCAGCGTTGTAAAAGTGAAAATAATAGTACTTTTTGCGCTTACTTTGACCACCATCGGTTGATATAATCATCATCATCATCATGATCAACCCATTACCGGCTCACTACATAGCAGGGGTCTCATGTCAATATGAGAAGGGTTTGGCCATAGTCCACCACGCTGGCCATGTGCGGATTGGCAGACTTCACACGCCTTTGAGAACATTATGGAGAACTCTCAGGCGTGCAGGTTTCCTCACGATGTTTTCCTTCACCGTTGAAGCAAGTGATATTTTAAATGTGTAAAAACGCACATAACTCCGAAAAGTTGGAGGTGCGTGCCCGGATTCGAACCGCCGACCTCTGATTAGGAGGCTGACGCCCTAACCACTAGGCTATCACAGCTTCTAGGCTATCACAGCTTCTCACAGCACGTTGATATAATGCCAATGATCGAATAGGCTACATACTTCGTAAATCCTTGAGAGGATAATATATATTTTTAATAAGCTCTTTTCAAACAGTTTGAACTTATTTGCATCGCGACTTACAAGCAATCTAAGCTGCAATTCTATCACGTAATACATACTCGTAATAAGAAATTTACTTGCACAACAGTTTTAGTGAAAGGGAAAACTTGTAGTGTTACCGTTTTTTATTTTTTTTTTTATTCACCACAAGTTAGCCCTTGACTGCATCTCACCTGATGGTAAGTGATGATGCAGTCTAAGATGGTAGCGGGCTAACCTGTTAGGGGTATGGTAAACTCATACTCCTAATTGGTTTCTACACGACATCGTGCCGGAACGCTAAATCGCTTGGCGACACGTCTTTGTCGGTAGCACAAAATAAATATCTTATTCGAAAATTTTTTTTTATAAACAAACTAGCCGATGCCTCCGACTTCGTCCGCGTAATTTCGGTTAGGTTTTTAAAAACTCCTATGGAATGATCCACGTTTGTAATGAAGAATATTATCTAATGACTCCTTCCTGTTCCCGTTTCTATTTTAGCGCCCTTCCCTAAGATACAAGTGTAGTGAAAGTTCGCCATAGCAAACTGATCTTATAGTTTATCGTCATGAAATTCAGTTTTTCAGAACTCCCGCGGGAACCGTTGATGTTTGCTGTATAAAAGCTAGCCAATTGGCTATGATATTTAAGTACTCCTGGAGTATTTTGTTCGTGAATTTGTTCGCGAACCAATCGGCTAATGTTATTCCGGATTTAACAATTTTTAACAAATGAACGGCTAGACTGATTGATTCTGACAGATAAATTTAGTTTTTCTGTCTGTTCCGGGTTTATGTCACGCCCCACAGAAACGGGATAATGAATACCCTTTGTCCGTCTTCTAGTTTGAAGCTATCTTCCCACCTTATTTCAACAAAATCGGTTCAGCCGTTCTTGGGTTATAAATAGTGTATCAATTAGACTTTATTTTATATATATGGATTACGAAGTGAAATCTTGGAGATGTGTCTCAATAAGTTTATAGTTTTTATAAAACGTAAGCCTATAGAAAAATTCTAGTATGATATTAAGAATTACATAACTTTAAAAATACTCAGCGGTGAATAGCTCTGTGAATAACTTCATAGCTAATTAAAATTAATTATTGACAATGTGAGACATGATTGAACCTGGGTGAGTTTTAAACCACTGACTCGTAGCTTCGGTTTCAATTTTAAGAATGTTGTTCCAGTCACGTAGTAAAATAATGAAAAATTATATTTACATGAATTATACTATTTTTACTTGATTTCAAAACAATTCATAAAATTTTGTATTAAAAAAATTTCCTAACAAATATTTGTGTTTGTTTATAATTTGGCACGGAATGTTTTCATTTTTAAGCAGCTTTTAAATTTTTATTATTACACATCTTGTTGTCTTCTTCTGTAATTTTTAAATAACCTTTATTAATATTTCGTTAATAAATTATCACAGAATTAATTATATTATAATATGTAATGTAAGTAAATGTTTGTTTGTTACGTTTTCAAACTTTGTACACTTATTCTTGGAGGTATTAGAAGTAACATAGTATATTTTTTATTCAAAAAATACGTATATATATACAAAAACTAAAAAAAAAATATCTCTGATACTTATTCAATGGCGTCAATGCAAGCGAAGCCGCGGTTAAAAGCTAGTTATATTATATTTTAATGCATAATTATATTTTCATACCTATGTCGTTTTGAATGTATTGTTTAGTTAAGGAGTTCTAAGAGGCTGCCCTTGCAGCGACTTATTACGAGGGAAATAGTTATGTTCGCCTCCGAGAAACAATAATGGTATTGTTTAAATTATAGCAGGAACACCAAAAGCCTTTTTTTGTTTAAGCACAATTATTTTTAATTGTGCTATAAAAAAGGCGGCCTTAACGCTCCGCAGGTTTCGCTCCCAGCTACCATTAATAACGTGAACAAATCATTAATGGTACGTGCATTATAAATCATAAAAATATCACAACGCAGTAATTAAAAAATAAATAAATAATAAATAAATCCCCAGTCAAATTTAAAACTAACGACATAGCAATCTACGTAAGGTTAAATTTATTTATTTCAAGAAAGCAAAACAAAATATTGTAGTATGTTCGCAATTCAGTCCCGCAAAACCGACATTGCCTGTTTTTGCATTCCTTAAAGTAATTTATATGTAGGTGACATGTCTAATATTACGAATTCCAATTCGTTTGTATATTTTACCCTCTTCTCGGTAGAGCGACTCACGGAACGTTTGCTTTGGGTATAATGACACAGAGAAAATAACGTAGAATGCAATTTATATTAAGCACATTAACGTCTTTTTTAAGAAATTAAAATACCACTTGCTTGAGGAAGGAAAACATCGTGAGGAAACCTGCACGTATGAGAGTTCTTCATAATGTTCTCAAAGGCGTGTGAAGTCTGCCAATCTGCTAATGGCCAGCGTGGTGGACAATGGCCAAACCCTTCCCATATTGAGAGGAGACCCGTGCTCTGTAGTGAGCCGGCAATGGGTTGATCATGATGATGACCCTCTTCTCTACTTAGCGACTCGAAGAAACGTTTGCTTTCGGTATAATGATACTAAGCATATTAACGTCTCAAAGTAGAGATAGTTTTTTTTTTTTTTTTAATCCACTGCAAATCTGCAATCTGATCTTTAATGGGACTGCAATCCCACCTGATGGTAAGTGATGATGCAGTCTAAGATGGTAGCGGGCTAACCTGTTAGGGGTATGGTAAAACCACACTCCTAATTGGTTTCTACGCGACATCGTGCCGGAACGCTAAATCGCTTGGCGACACGTCTTTGTCGGTAGGGTGGTAACTAGCCACGGCCGAAGCCTCCCACCAGACCAAAATCTCAAAAGTTTGAGCGATAGTCATCACTTACAAGTAATGGTAATTGGTACCACAGCGACGACCATGCTCTACGGGGCACGGAGGGACGAACAAGAATTTCCTAACTCCATATTTCGGTCAACATATAGTGAGATTCGCAACAACGACCTTTCCGATTACAGCCAACCCCTCGCACAATGAAGCAGACTGGAAACATATCGTGTCAAAATCTTGTGGGGAAAAACGTTTCCATACAATATGCTTGTACGTAGAATTGAGACATTTGCGTACGCTTGTGCTATGAATGCGGAGTATGTATCTCTGTACTATTTTGTATCACCAAGTTAACCTAGTTTTTCTATCGTTTCAATAAAGGATCCTTTTCAAACAGGCTTAAGGGCTTACATAGCGAGTTTTTACGAGAGAAGGAAATTTTCATAACTATTCATTCCTTTCAAAGATTTCCATTCAGTGTTTCATTTATAAATGTTAGCATAAGCAATTGACTAGATGCGAATATTATTCGAGTAACTTTTAAGCAGGCTTATAATATCAAAACTAGATCTAAGATCTGATGAGTGGTTTGTTTTTCTCGATCGTAGCGGTGAAAGCGCAGTGGTTAAAAGTTCAGCTTAACTTTTGGAGGACCAAGTCCAATTACATTAATATTTTGTTGATTAAAACACTTAACTCCGAGTTATGTGTTTTAATCAACAAAATGTGTACGCTTTTTAGGTGAGCGAAAACATCGCGGGGAATCTTGCATGCCTAAGTTTCCAGAACAATATCAAAAGCGTGAAGTCTATAGATCTATCAGCATACTGGACATCGGCCAAAATGCTTCTCTTCTTGAGAGAGCCCGTACATTGTGCCGGTGAAAAGTGATAATGATTCCTAGATCATTAATATATGCGTAAAATCGTTTGTGGATTTTTATAAACAGTAAAATTAGTTTAAAATTATTAGTGGAGGTTTGTACACCAATAATTATGCATAGTTTTCAGTTAAATAATTAACTTCAACAAAACGTTCGGAAAACTATACGCCACGTATAACCATCGGCGCGGGTTCTTTTTGTTCTTTAGATCAGAAAAGCATTAAAACTTCAATCATGGCATCCCGTTTCTAGTACTGGTCTGGGATCGAAGAATATATCGTGTCGGATGGCAAATATTTCATTGATACAAAATAAACACTCAATCTAAAACTTCCACTTGCAAAAATCGTCTTAGACCGTCTGTTTAATATAAAAGTTGAGAAAAATGGAGGATAACGTTCCAAAAGTCGCGGTCGCAAGATCAGCGTGGCATGTGACGTAGTTGAAGCAGAAAAATTGGAGCACCTCGATATATAGGGAAGTTACGGGCCAAAGCCACTCCTAATCGCGGATAAAGCGAGAACTCTCCGTAGTCGATTTCCGTTCGTTTATATTGGGAAATTATGTTTCTTGAATTGGCTGACGTCTGTGACGCAATTCCGTTTGAACTAAGTGTCACGGAACGTCGTACCCGGAACACAAAGAATAAAAATATTAAAGATTTAGCAAGACAAATCTTTATTCGTGGTAACATTGAACTGAATTTAACTTAATAAAACGTACTAATTTTACCCTTTCATCCGCGCATTTTCCGTTTCTGTAGGATTAGCGGAATAAAATTATAGCCATAGTTACTCGCTGAAAGCTATATATATGTGGAAGAACTTTTAAATGCTGTTTAATAGTTTACGCGTGAAAGTGTAACAATCAAATAAACTCACATTCGCATTAATAATGTTAGTTAATATTATATTAGTATTGTGTATAGAAAGCGGTGAATAGCTATACCATGCCTTTTTCAATAATTATTGTAAAATGCCATCTATCAGTTTATTATCATCTATCATTTAAGTTGGAGGTCCTGGGTTCGATTCCCGGCTAGAGTGCGGTCTGGTGGCTTCAGGTGTGGCTACTTACCACCCTACCAACTAAGACGTGTCGTCAAGCTATTTAACGTGCCGCCACGATGTCGCATAGAAACCAATTAGGAGTGTAGGTTTACCATATCCCTAACGTGCTAGCCCACTACCATTCTCGACTGCATCAGGTGAGATTGCTGTCAAGAGCTAACTTTTAGTGCATAAAAATAAAAAATCTTATAAATCAGAACTTAAGTTATGATAACAACAAACAGATTTTTTTTTTTTGTTTTATGGCTTTACACAGATTAGCCAATGTCAAGTTTATTATTTTATTAGTTCTCTCCCTCTATGGCTTTTCACAGACTAGCCAATGTCAAGTTTATAGCAATGTAGAAGCTAAGGAGAAATGGCGGGAAACTTCGCACTCTGCGGATGCGGCTCCCTCAAACTCTTCCCAAATGAATACCTGTCAACCATTCAGAAAACTAGCCACTACACAAAAGACACCAAAATTGTCCACGACACAGTCAACACCAGTCCTTTTCAAAATTAGCCAACAAACATTAATTCAAGAAAAGCGCGAAAAAACCCACCCTCCATATACGAAGTCTCCCGCCTTTCTCCAATAGATTTATTGTTTACCAAGGATATTATGTTCCAAGACGTCAAATTTGACACTACGTCATACGAAAGTGTAGCGTTCCTCCTCGCCAAATGCGGTTTGCGAGTGTGTTACAATATGTATCAATGTCACACGCAATTAGACCTCAGACAATTTAGAAGCATGATAATTATCTCACTTTGACCACAATCTGTCACAGCGGCACCTCCCAAGATGTTCATTAGCACCCGATGCTAATTATTATCAATCCAATACTTCTGAACAGATTGTAATTAGTAGCGCCATCCTTATCGACAGGTAAGTAGGAAAAGGACAGCACCAATAAGTTCAATCTGACATCTGAAAATGTTGGATTAGATTGATTGCTAAAATGGGCCGTAGATCTTTTACCTAATTGAAATGGAACCATTTACATTTTTTCGCGGTTTCTCTATTCTTGAGTTTATCAATCTCATATTTCTAACATAACAAGGCCGATATATATATTAAAATATGAAATAATTATTCGATGAATTTTGTGAAACCCTACTTTAGCGGAGAACAACGCGACGTCCATCTTGCGTCCTTGCGTATTCAGTGCTCCGGTCGACCAATAAATAATCCTGATCTAACGTGCGTGTCTTGCGATTGGTCGCATGCAAGACGCCAACTTAAACGCCACTGAGGACGCTGGTTGGACGCGTCGGTTTCGGCACGGCTTGAGAAATAATGGTAAACATTTTGTGTATATCAAATTTAAGCTGACAATTGATTAACAAAGGAAAACATCTTTGTCAAAATTATTATAGCTAACCAATATGAAAGCTATTACAAGATAAAAATTGTACCTTGTTTCCGGCGGTCCGCTTTTGTTTGGATTTTTTTAATAACGCGTAACTCGTCTATTTTTCCAAGCAAGAAGTATCCTTTTTTATTATCTAGAAATCCTTGCTAAATTTTATCGAAATCTGTTCTTCGAAAATTTGAATAGGTACAAGTCGCAAACTTTATATTACATAACTTGGTTAGTATTATTATTCCAAATAAACTACTAAAGCTCTATTATTATAAGAAACATAAAATAAACTTAAGTCGATTATTTAACCTAATATTAAAAGCATATTATTAATGACCCTCATAACTTCATAACACACGCCTGTCTAAAGTCAATGATTATTAATCAATCAGCAATAGAAAATATTTGGCAATATATTATAATGAAAAAATTCTAGGAAACATTCATGAAATTATACAATTGCAGAATATTGCACATATTTTTATCAAATTTATACGAGTTCAGGAGGCTATGAGGTCAACTTAAAATAACACACGCGGGATATTTATACAATGAATTGCATTTATCACTGGCAGTAATTGGGTTGTTCTAATCATTCGGGAGGATAACTACTAGTCTAAATTCAGACAAGCGACCAAATTGCTCGGTTGTTTTCACGTCCATTTTGATATTCAGTGGTAAGCTCAACAATTGGGTTTTCAACGTTTCAACAAATAAAGTAACGACTTAGTTAAACGTTACTGTATATTTTTACTTTGTGACAGTTTTATTTTAGTTTGTTTAGTCAAAAAGAAATTAAAAATATGACAATGCTGATGACGATGACTTTGATTAATATCAATTTTAATAATCTACAAAGTAACATATCATTACATCATCATGATCAACCCATTCTCGGCTCACTACAGAGCACGGGTCTCCTCTCAATATGAGAAGGGTTTGGCCATAGTCCACCACACTGGCCATGTGCGGATTGGCAGACTTCACACGCCTTTGAGAACATTATGGAGAACTCTCAAGGGTGCAGGTTTCCTCACGATGTTTTCCTTCAACGTTGAAGCAAGTGATATTTTAATTGCTAAAAAACGCACATAACTCCTAAAAGTTATAAGTTCGAACCCCCGACCACTGATAAGGCGGCTGACGTCTTAACCACTAGGCTATCATAGCTTCAAAAGCTTTCGCTAGGATTTAGATTTTGCTTTTTGAGGTTTTATACTTCGGACGGACAACTAGGGATTAAAAGGCTAGGGATAAATTTTGCTGTACAAAATTTTCGCTGCTCGCTGTTAGGTAATTTGTGATTATCACCCTCGTGCCTCGGGGAGCAGTCCGTGGGTTAATACTAATCTGTGTTAAGCATTGTCAAAGCATTGGATAAGCATAGTGGTACATCTGAATACCGTATTTTCTATGAGACGGGAAAATGGGAGAAGCTTAGATAGGAAACCCCTGGTGCAGTGGTGGCCACTATGGTCTTATAATAAGGTCCCGGGTTCTATCGCCAGATAGGTCATTTTGAGTATTTATAATTTCTGAATAGTCTCTTATCTGAACTGGTGAGAGGTTGTACCCATCCGACAGATACAAACGTGCCGCCGAGCAATTAAGCGTTCAAGTACGATATAGATTAGAAACCGAAGTGGTAAAAAACTAACTCTAACCCTAACAGGTTAGTCCGCTACCATCTAAGGCTGCATCATCATTTACCACTACGTGGTGTTGCAGTCAACGGCTGTCATGTCATCATCATCATCATGATCAACCCATTACCGGCTCACTACAGAGCACGTTGAAGCAAGTGATATTTTAATTTTTTAAAAACGCACATAACTCCGAAAAGTTAGAGGTGCGTGCCCGGATTCGAACCGCCGACCTCTGATTAGGAAGCTGACGACCTAACCACTAGGCTATCACCGCTTCATGTATTGTATTAGAAAAACCAGCATTGTTACATTCGAATTTATACGTTTAATAATATTTTGTTTGATACAAGGCTACTGAATATTTGAAAGGCACTTTATTATTTACTAGTCCATTTGGTTCAACGTTCCACATTTCAACGCGATCTATCCGGTGCTTTTAAAGATCAGCGAGTCAGTCGGTCACCTTTGAATTTTTTATACATTTACAGATGATTTGTATTATTATTGCAACGTGTCAACGAATTCAGGCAATATTTTTTATATAGTCTATTATTTTTTACCTTCCTTATGAATCAAAACCTTACGTTTTATGTTACAGTATGTTGTCAAACATTTAAGAATAGTAAAAACATGGTAGCATAAAGAAATACTGTTATAGCGTATTATAAGATAAATTTATAAAAATAGGGTAGTTTCAGAAAAATAATTACATTATATGTTTTAACATATTTTGCTTTTTTTATATATTAAATCCCACATGAAAACAGTAATGAAACGATTGATTAAAGTATACTGCAAGTTAGAAAAAATTAAGCATAAATTGAAAAGTAGGGTTGCATCTTGACTTTATAATGTCATTTACACGTGTTTATTTGTAGTTTTAGTATAAGCAGTAGTGAGAGTAGAACATTTCATCTTTATCCAAAGAAAATTCATACTTAACTAGTCGTAACACGATACATTTTGCAATGTTAAGAGCCCGACTTCAAGGCATCAAAGGGGATTCCACTTCGCGGCATTGCTGAGGGACGCGAAGACATGCGAGGGCGTGCTGAGGGGTGCCGCGGCATGCGATGGTATTGCGTTGGGGTTCGCGAGTGGCCTAGATGCCGTGGCTAATCGCTATTGCCGTGCTCTGCTCTAACATTCCTACCCTCTTAAGCTTTTTGTATTAAATCGCGGGTAAACGAGAAGACTAGTCACCTGATACTAAGTGATTACGCCTCTCATGAACATCTATAGCACCAAAAGAGTTGAAGAAACCATTCTTTTCGGCATCATGGCGGAATGCTAAATCGCTTAACGGGTATGTCTTTGCTAGTCTGGTGGTAACCATTCGCGGCTAGAACCTCCCAGACCAGACTCGAACTGGGAACCGAACCCAGGACCTCCCAATTCATAATAAAACAGTACACGCGCTTCGCCTCTGATGTCGTCAAAAAGTTTAATAAATCTAGGCGTTGATCTATTTAGCTATACGACCACCGCGACTACAAAACACCAATGACTAAAATAATTCCAGCCCATCTGCCGTGAAACTAGAGCGTTAAGAATGCTCAGAGCCCAGAAGTCAAATAAAAGCTAAGCTGATTAAAATCTGTTTTACACGCGCAAGTAAATTCTCTAAGAACTCAGCGTCTAGTAGCGTCTATCCCTCATTCCTAATCTCACTTTCTTTTGATCAAGTCTCTCAACGTGACAATGTCACCGTCGAACGTATAGTTGTCTTAGTGGTTGGTCCTTCATGAGATGGCTAGACCAAGTCATAGGAGTGTACGAGGAAGCAAGCTGTCAAATAGCAATGGCCAGAGATAACCAAACGTACCACAAACCCTTGGGTGACTATCATGGCCGCTCTGCCAATAGCGAACTGACTGAGAGGACAAGTGCAAGGAGATATTTTTACTCACATATCTAAACGTGACAAGATCACCATCGATCGTATAGATGTCCTGGAAAGAGTAGAGGCACCAGAGGAACGGCACGTGGTCGTCCATGAGGTGGCAAGACCAAGTCACTTACAGGAGTGTACGTGGAATACAGCAATGGCAAGAGATAACCAAACATACCACAACACTTGGGTGACTATCATGACCGCTCTGCCAATAGCGAACCGACAAAGACACCAAGTGCAAGGAGGTATTTTTACTCACTTTCTTTTGATCACGTATCTAAACGTGACCGTATCACCATTGATCGTATAGTTGATCTGGAGAGAGTAGAGGGCACCAGAGGCACGACATGTGGTGGTCCATGAGATGACAAGACCAAGTTAGTTACAGGAGTGTACGAGGAATACAGCAATGGTGAGAGATAACCAAACATACCACAACACTTGGGTGACTATCATGACCGCTCTGCCAATAGCGAACTGACAAAGACACCAAGTGCAAGGAGGTATTTTTACTCACTTTCTTTTGATCGCGTATCTAAACGTGACAGTATCACCATTGATAGTATAGTTGACCTGGAGAGAGTAGAGGGCACCAGAGGCACGACAGGTGATGACCCATGAGATGGCAAGACCAAGTCACTTACACAAGTGTACGAGGAATACAGCAATGGCAAGAGATAACCAAACATACCACAACACTTGGGTGACTATCATGACCGCTCTGCCAATAAGCGAACCGACAAAGACACCAAGTGCAAGGAGGTATTTTTACTCACTTTATTTTGAAAACGTATCTAAGCGTGACAGTATCACCATCGATCGTATAGATGTCCTGGAAAGAGTAGAGGACACCAGAGGAACGGCACGTGGTCGTCCATGAGGTGGCAAGACCAAGTCACTTACAGGAGTGTACGTGGAATACAGCAATGGCAAGAGATAACCAAACGTACCACAAACCCTTGGGTGACTATCATGACCGCTCTGCCAATAGCGAACCGACAAAGACACCAAGTGCAAAGAGGTATTTTTACTCACTTTCTTTTGATCACGTATCTAAACGTGACCGTATCACCATTGATCGTATAGTTGATCTGGAGAGAGTAGAGGGCACCAGAGGCACGACACGTGGTCGTCCATGAGATGGCAAGACCAAGTCACTTACAGGAGTGTACGAGGAATACAGCAATGGCGAGAGATAACCAAACGTACCACAACACTTGGGTGATTATAATGACCGCTCTGCCAATAGGCAACTAACTGACTGAGAGGGAGTATACCGCAATGTAAAATAATCATTTTGTACTCTGAATTTTTTAAACTGCAGGTTTTCCAACTTTGAAAAACAGTTAAAAGTCTGCCCACGCTCTATTTCTGTTAGAGGCGGCTTCAAAGTCTAATTAACTTCTAACGAGTAATAAACGAAATTAGCTTTTGTACCGAAGAAGTATGGAGAACTGAACCCACTCAAGTTACTTCCACACATTCACATGTTAATTATAAGTTTATTTCCACTTTTGTGTTTGGCCTTTTAGAATACATATTCTAAGACTTCCATTGTAGTGTAATATGAAAGCGATGATTTATTCGTGTATAAAAAATGAGAGGGCGTTAATGTAAGCAGTTACTATCGACCAAACAACCTCGTAGGCGAAATCAGGTCTCAACTTGAACGCCTAATTAAATCGTGAATTTGGTATAGACTTAACTTAAATTGATGCATTATAATTATAATCATCATCATCATCATTTCAACGGACATACGTATAATTATAATATACTTATAATACGAAAAAGAAGGAAACAAACAAATTATTGTTCATTTGTGGATTTGCTTTCCGATTTAATCTTTTAACGACTAATCTCGTATTTACAAAACGGTATTATTACGGGAGTGAAATAAGCTTCTTTTTATTCTCATAATTTATCTTTGACGTTTATTTGGATTGAAAGTATTAGGGTCTTCAATGTTAGAGTTGTAGATACTGACATTTTGAATGAATGAAACCTTTAATATATTTTTCTAAAATTTAATGCGTAAAGGGGTTGTAAAAAGGAGGAAAGTTTAATATAGAACTATGTAAGACCTAAAGATATTTAAATCAGCAGTTTTAATGAAACACCTTATATTTCTTTTTGCTTTATCCTACGCTTTGCAAATAAAAGCAAAAATTAACTTGCGGTGCAGTTCACTACGATACCAGGTAATTCGATGGAAGGAAATTGCATGCACCTTTACAATAAACTTCCGACGGAAATAGAAAGTTGCAACCTATAAAGTATTGGCTGAATGCAACTGAGACTCGCGCTCTGAGGGTTCGTAAAATATTATATCCAAATAGAAGAGAGTTTAAAAAAATATCTATCTAAAAAGAAAATTATTAAACGCTCACTTCAAAATTAAATTAATATACTCGTGTTATTAATACAGTCGCATTATTCAAGCTATGATGGTCTAGTTGTTAGTACGTCCGCCTCCTAATCAGAGGTCGGGGGTTCGAACCCGGGCACGCACCTCTAACTTTTCGGAGTTCTGTGCGTTTTAGGCAATTAAAATGTCAACGGTGAAGGAAAACATCGTGAGGAAACCTGCATGCCTGAGAGTTCATAATGCTCTCAAAGGCGTTCGAAATCTGTTAACAAGATGCTATAGATTTCTAGTTGATCTTTTCACGTGTTTTTGAGAAAAAGAGCCTTGACTGACAGAGCAACCTGGTTACGTAATTACGATATATATATATATATATATATATATATATATATATATGCGAGCTTGAACTCTTGTTATACGATATACACGATTAGATATCTACGATATACTCTAGTATCCACCAAAAAACAGTAAGTATATATATATATATATATATATATATATATATATATATTTTTTATCACTACAAGTTCGCACTTGACTGCTATCTCGATGGTGGTAAGTGATGATGCTGTCTAAGATAGTGGAGGCTAACTTGTAAAGCCCCCAGTACACAATGGCCTGTGATGGGCCACGCTTTGCAATGCACAATTGTAGGCCACGATCACTTAGTGTTCACACAATGGCGCATGGCTCATTGCTGCCTGGCAAACCACTTGCGATGGACGTCGAAGTGATTTCGAATATATATTGCAAAAAATATCGCCAATTATTGCAAAAAAGGATACATATTGGCGAGAAGCAATACCTCCAAAAATAAGATTGGCATTGACATTGCGATTTCTTGCGACTGGAGACAGTTATAGGAGCCTGCACTACCATTTTAAAATATCAAGTACACTCATACCTAGAATTATTCCTGAAGTATGTACACAAAAGTTTACTATCCCGGTCAGCGGCCGGTGACGAACTAAACAATGGCCGATTGTGTAAACACCACAGGCCACGCTACGCCACGATTCCTTTGAAGTGTGCCCAAAAAACCGACAACTCCCCGATTGCGCGCCACGATTGACAATTGTCCGCCATCATATACCATTACCCCCTGTACACAATGGCGATGGCCTGTAGTGGGCCCGCATGGGCCATTGTGTACTGGGGCCATAAGGAGTATGGTAAGCCCACGCTCCTAATTGGTTTCTACACGACATCGTACCGTAACGCTGAATCGCTTGGCGACACGTCTTTGTCGGTAGGGTAGTAACTAACCACGGCCGAAGCCTCCCACCAGACCAGACTCGAGCCGGGAATCAAACCCGGGACTTTATAATGCGACGGCGCACACACTGCACCACAGAGGTCGTCAATATAAATTACAAGCTAATGTTTTCTTGACTTTTCATTACAAATCTTTTGTAAACCTAATTATTGAGCGTTGTTCGCTTTACTTAAATTGACAGAAAGATAGACAAGTATTAATTTAACAAATAACAAACCGGTTTAAAATTTAACGCATACATCATGATCATGATTATTATAATCGGCGATATCAGTGTCTCACGGTTGGGATCAAGTCAAATCAAGAACAAATTCTTAAGTATAATGAGTGCTTCATGCGGGTTGGCTGGCTATTAAACAACCTGCTTAATTTGTTAGAACACGGGAACAATATACAAAATTGAGAGCCTTAAAACAGCTGAATATTAAATTAATAAATCTTTTTTTGGAACGAAGATCCTTATCGCGCGTTATGAAAGGGGGCTAGACGGAAAAAATTCTTACGAAAAGTTGTCACGACACTTTTTGTTATTGTAAGCTGTACGGCGTCGCATGTTTCTCTGACTGTCTCTCTCTCTCTCTTATAGAAAGCAAGCCAGATATTTTCATTTCTATTTCGCATTGAACAGTGTGGTGTCGCCTCGATTATTTTTGTTGAGTGTATACAGGTTTTTTGTAAATAATAGATAATAAAAAATAATAATAATAAATATAACCTGACAGTGTTTCTGCACAAGTTCCGGATATTGCTGATGGAGTACAAAATTGAGCCTACTGATTAAGTTTATATAACATTATATTTGTTAATAATAAAAAAAATATTATTTTAACTTAAATAAAATAATATTTATTACAATTCCTTCACTAATTAATCGAAAGGAACTTCGTTCCATCCGGGTGTCCCTTGACACCTCTCAAGTTTTTTTTTCTTCTTAAATCATAACACAAAACACATAATCAATATTTGTTTTGTTACTTTACAATTCTATGGAATTAGGCTTTCTTATAATTGAGCTGAACTGTGACACCGCACTAGGATTCGTGGTGACGTGGAAATCCCATGTTATTAACAAATAAACTGTGAAAAAATTATATACCAAAACAAGTCTTAATTGGCCTTCAAAATTAACCAAAAATCTGCCTGGAAGATATTAATATATACTAATATTATTAATGTGAAAGAGTCTGTTGGTATGTCATTAAGCATGTGATCCATTCTGGAGATAGGCATAAATTTATTCCGGGAAATCATCAGGGTACCGGTAAGATCTTAAAAATGCTTTTTTTAATTTGGCGTCTAATTTGAATCATTTGTGTATCTCACAAAACTTTCTTGCCGGAATCAAAAAAGGACGATGACAACGCGCGCGATGTCGCAGGCAAAAGCTTCTCCTAATATTAAGTTCAAAGCGTAGTTAAATGAAACTATAATAACTGAACACCTCGCTGTCATCTCGAGTAAAAACGATCTAAAAACCTTTCCAGAAATCACTTAGTTACGTACGTAATGCAAAACATGTCAATCGATTTCTAAGCGGTGCAAATAAAATGTTAAACAAAAAACAAAAGACTGCAAATTATTATGCTTAAGAATTTGCCTCATAATAAAGCCGCCCAACCGGCCTCTTGAATACTTTGGTTGGCCATAACTTTTAAACACTCGACTCGACTTAAGAATCTGTCAGGCAAATGAAGTCAATGGGTTCAAAGTGTCTTAAGCTCGTGAGGCCTCCTGAATCGAGTGGCACTCTAAGCCCTTGGCTTTTGATTAACCTCTTTTTCGCGTCGAGCACGAGATCTCGTTATTAATGGCTATCGATAAATTTCGCCCTGAAATTCGTATCTGTTTTGATAACTAATAAATAATTTTAATAATATGCAAGACGCAGAAATAAGTGGAAACCTTATGTGGTTATCCAGCGAACACAAACGAAACGTTTTTTTTAACGCTAAGCGGTAGAACCCAGCTTCCGTGTTACTAGCTAAATATAATCTCGGTAGCCTTCAAGAGCAGAATAAATAGACTTTAGTTAAATAAAAATCACCACTCATTTGCATTACGTTTAATCCAACACTGAGTTTTAAAAGAGATAAATTTATTATTGTTAAAAAATATATATAAATTTAATGGACGGCAAAATTATTTTCGTTCACTGTTTTCTGTACTGTTTAAGAACCGTTTTTTGCTATGTCAAGTAATAATTAATTTGTCAGAATGGCATCAATTTAAAAGAAAGTTGTGAAATTTTTTCCTCGCTCAATTTATCTAACGAAAGATAAATTAACTTTAATGAATTGTTTATTTAAAACTTAACATTTATAAGAGTTTACGAAACATGCACCAGATTTAAAAAAATGCTAAACGATCAACATTATTTGAAGACTTAATGTTCACGTGTAAAACCATCTCGACGAATCGAGAACTCAACACATTTTTGTAGTTCGAGTAAGAAAACGAAAGACTAGGGATTAAAGTTTTACAAAAGTTTTGTAAGCAAGTGGGTAGTCCTCCAGTCAGAATTGTGAAGTCTTGCAACTTTGCCCAGGGAAAAAATACTTGTCAGAAGTTGTGGATGCAGTTTTTATTTTGCTTAATTGAAACATTAATTCTCGACTAATGACCGCTCGGCCTCTTAAAAAGTTAGATTGCAAATGTATACAGGAGTTTTCAAGAAATTTCGTCTCGCTCCCCCATACCTTTAAATTAAACTTGTGACTTTATTCATCAAAATTAAGTTTAAAATTTATTTTAAAGTTGACTAAAGTGGGATTCCGGAATTTATAATTAATAGAAATTGCTCGTTCGTTCAGTCTCATTTTATCATTTTAGCCGCTAAGTTGAGCTAGGTAGGTTTTTCATTGCATTTTTATTCCACAGTAGTAATTTAGCTAAATACGAGTATATACATTTCGTATGGCAATTTGAATTTAAACTGACAATGAAATCGGTATTTTTTGTTTGTGTACTCAGTGCCAAACGCTTACCCGGGGTCCAAGGTTAAGCATGCCATTGCCAGGCCTATGAGATCATTATTATGTTGTGGGTGGAAAACGAATACGCTTAAACCACCCAAATTCAAAATTCAAATTCAAATAATCTTTATTCAAATAGTCCTTTACAAGACATTTGTGACGCGTCAATAATTTACATAGTAGTGATTCGATAGTGATAACTATATTCGTAAACTAAAAACTAAAGCTATAAGGGTTTCAAACGCGCCCCGGTCTAAGAAGAAGCCCACAACCAACTTAGCCGGGTTTAGTTTTTAGCCCAGTACGCTTAAACTGCCATGCGACTAAAATGCTTATGGAGTTGATAAGCATTTTAGTTCCATGTCCTTAGGATACCAACGGTACCGTATAACTAATAATCCTCTGTCAGTGTTGGAGAGTTCATACATGAAACGTGATTTGGATGCACGATCCCATCAATAGCACTATTTTGTAGTGTTTCATAATGTCCCGTACCCAACTCGCAATTCGCCAGCATTCGTGGGTTGCTAGTAGGTAGGTAGTTGATAGTTAAGAGTCAGTTATGAAAGGATATTTGGAAATTCCTCCCCTAAAAAATTGGGGTAAAATAGGGGTTGGAAGTTTGTATGGAATTTCTTTGTTTTTAGAGTAAGAGAAACAAAAATGCGCATTAAGATTAATAATAATAAATAAAAAACATGTTCATCAATTTTTTTATGAATATTACCTTATAAGGGTAGTAAAATTAGGGATGATAGTTTTTGTTGATTTTTTTTTATTTTTAAGACTAGGAAATAGGTTTTTTTAGGGCGTAGTCATCAGGTTAGAAAAGATTGTATGCACCTCTATGGGGATAAAATATGGGGTTCGAAGTTTGTATGAAAGTCCTTCCTTTTTTTAAATTTTTAAATGTAAAATAAATAAATGAAGTAAACTAATGAACTGGTCATAAGGAAATTTGACATTTGCCTGTAGCTTACTTTCTGAAAAGGGCATTGGCCGCACGGGAAACCTCAATCTCACGGGAAATCAGCAATTCTACGCAGACGAAGTCGCGGGCAACAGCTAGTCTACAATAAACATTATTGCTATTTATTAGATAGGATTGCCAGCAAGCGTTGTTTTGTTAAAGCTCATTAAACTATCAGTGCACCAGGCAACAATTGCTAAGGCATTAAAATAATTAACGTAGTCAACTCAGTCTGCAAGAAAATCGAACAATAAATACCACATTTTCCATTGCAGTTCGCGACGTTAAACTCTGTGGCTTGATTGCCGCATAGTTTCGATACGAGGTCTATTAAATATTCCCACCCCAGTACGCTTACACTCTGTTTGTAAAGCGGTAAATGCGATGCCTACAAGAAGTAATGGTGGTGGGTGGAATGTACTTTAACACGTGTGTGCATTCCCCAACTGGTAATCGATATTGCAATCCCTGTAGGCCGTGTCAGACTTGGTTGCTGAGTTGTTGTTTACATAAACCTTCACACAACTGTACAGTTTACATCGCGTTAGGAATTATTTTAAGTGAATCATCTACTGGCGCACTTTGTTAGTGAAATTGACCGGTGTGCCGTCACGGGAGTCAGCTTAACGCTCTCTTATGCCGTCATGCCATCGCGGAGTGTTAATTAAATAAACGAAATATTAATAAACACTGTGTTTATCTATAATATATAAAATTCTCGTGTCACAATATTCGTTCCCATACTCCTCAGAAACGGCTCGACCGATTCTTATGAAGTTTTTTATGCCTATTCAGTAAGTCTGAGAATCGGCTACTACCTATCTTTCAAACCCCTAAGTGGTATCCACCCCTAATAATTTATTTTTAAATTTTCTTCAATTTTTTTTATTTATTGTGGCATTAAAAATACAAAGACCCTAAAATTTTATTTTGTTATTTAATAGTTACGCTCAATAACTGATCATTTATCGTTTTTTTTTTGTGAATGTTTTTCACTCTAATTCGGATAAAAAATTTATGATCTTATGGCAGAGCTAAATTTTTTGAACGAACACAATATTTATGTTTTTTTAAATATAGCCTAATCACACTTACAATAACTTAGTTATTTTTTTTTCTACACTAGAAATTCCCTACAAATAATTTATATGGTAAAACAACGTTTGCCGAGTCAGCTAGTAAAATATAAATATTCGAAATATTTGATGGGTGGATCGCGGTCATTAAAGTAAATCCGAATTCGCACCTCTGTTTTCAATTGTAATTGGTTTTAAATTGCTTTAGTTGGTTGCCTTCCTAAAATTCGCTATTATTTTATGACAAAAGTACTTCGCACTATTAATACCGCGTTAGAGTTTCGGTTTTATTTTTATAATATTATATTTTGTTAATATAATATTAAAAAAAAATGGTTACTAATTCCTTAATTTGGTGGTGGTGCAATCTATATATATAAAAGCGAAAGGTCACTGACGTACTTACTTACTTACTGATTAAACACGAGATCTCAAAACTATTTTCCGTATAAAGCTTTAATTTAGCAAGTAGTTGATAGTTAAGAGATGTCAGCTAAGAAAGGATATTTGGAAATTCCACCCATAAGGTGTTAAAATAGGGGTTGGAAGTTTGTATGAAAATCCTTTGTTTTTGGAGTTGAAGACACAAAAATTCGCATTAAGATTAATAATAATAAATAAAAAACATGTTGATCAAAATTTTTTTTAATACCTTTTAAATATGGTAAAATAGGGGATGCTAGTTTTTGCTGATTTTTTTTATTATTAAGTCTACAAGCTTGAAATTTTGAAAATAGGTTTCTTTTAGGGCGTAGGTATCAGGTAAGAATTTTTTTTCCATCCAAATCTACCCTGAAGGGCATAAAATAGGGGTTTGAAATTTGTATGAAAGTCCTATGTTTTTTAATTTAGAGACACGAAAATCGGCAATTTGACATTTGCCTGTAGCTTACTTTCTGAAGCAGGGCATTGGCCGCACGGGAAACCTTAACCTCACGGAAAATCAGCAATTCTACGAAGACGAAGTCGCGGGCAACAGCTAGTAATATATATATCTCACTCGACCACTAGTTGTTAAGGACTACCCGCTCGCACGCAGTTTGCGCGTGACATTGCGTAAGTCTGCTCTGATGTTTCGCTTGGTAGCTTGAATCGCCATAACTGACATCATCGAGTCAAAACCAATATTACAGGCATGTAGCAGTGCAAGTCTTTCAATACATTTTTTCAAAAGGTTTTGAGCATAATACGAGTGTTATTGAACGTTAGGTACACGATATGAAACTGCCGTGCATACAGGTGCAATAAATTTTTTTATTGAATCTAGGAAAAGCAGTAGGGATTTTGCATTTGTATGAAGTACTTAGTACACTGATGTCAAGTGACACATCTTAAGTTGAAATTTAAAATATAATACGTAGATTTGTATGAAGAACTACCATAGATAACATTTCATGTGACACATCTAAAGTTGAAATTTAAAATATAATATATCTACGTACGAGTATATCTAGACGTCGATTATTTTAAAAACATACATCTCAGTACTCAGTTATACTTTTTTTTTTTATATTCACTACAAGTTAGCCCTTGACTGCATCTCACCTGATGGCAAGTGATGATGCGGTCTAAGATGGTAGCGGGCTAACGTGTTAGGGGTATGGTAAACTCATACTCCTAATTGGTTTCTACACAACATCGTGCTGGAACGCTAAATCGCTTGGCGACACGTCTTTGTCGGTAGGGTGGTAACTAGCCACGGCCGAAGCCTCCCACCAGACGACTTAAAGAATTGAAATTAAGATACTAGGTCAAAGTAATCTCGATAAAATGTTATTGTCTTCTACTTTCATGAAAGCTTCGTAAGTTCAATATTTATCTCAAAGTCGATTTCAAATTTGAATACGATATTCCCTTTGTCTTAGTTTCTTCACAAGTTAGTTTAACTTTGAAAATATATTTGCTTCGCAAAACTTTGGCCTCCAATGAAATCAGTTAGCTACTTATGAAATTTAAAAGTAACAAAAAATGTAGGTTTATTTGCTGAATAACTTTCGAACTAAACGAATCGTTAATTATGAACAGCTTCACTCATCGTTCACTTTTCTATGTCAAGATGGAAATGAATAATGAGGTTTATTTATACCTTAAAAATACTAAAATGAAATAAAATGTTCAGATGTTCCATTGTATTTTATTTCATTCAGTTCCTTATACGTAGGTAAATTTAGATAAACACAATTGTACCGTATAACAGTCCTATGTGTTTGATTTGTTCCTAATTGGGATAATTTCATAACTTTCGTCGAATATAATTTATTAAAGAAACGGTAATTGAAATCGACTTGCAATGGTCTACAACGTCTTTTACTAGCAATCGAATATAATACATTAAACACATCATCAAAGAAATTAAAAATTATTTACAAGCAAATAGCTGAAGACACGTTCCTATAGGGCAATTGAATATTTTATTACCTTGAAATAATGTGCATTTGTTCATTTTCATAAAAGCAGTTTAACAATTGCTTGCATACTTATAACAAACATACGCACATACACTCGCACGCACACACATCTTTACTTTATCTTTATAGATATATATATATATATATACACTCATATTTTATGTCTTTCTGCACTAATAAAATCCCCGAAGGTGGGCGTTAATAGTTGTGACACAGTTTTTAAACTGATACAGTTGTTTTCGTTTATTAGATTTAAGATTCTTCAGTAAATTGAATCACGATAAAGATTTTTTTTATTAAGTCAGAATTTAATTAAAATATGATAATTTTAAGTTATTATATTCGGAAAGAATTACACGGTCAGTGATAGATACAATGTATATCACAAAGTTAATTCGCGAAATGGTTTTGCTTGGTTATTTAAAGTTATTCGAATCTGGCGGCTGGAAGGTTAAAGACCAAATTTGAATCTACCATTTCGGCATGTGCTAGTTTTTTTTTATCTCCAATAGTTGGCTGGTAAGCAAATAGTTTATCTTCCCCTTGAAACACGTGATATTGTTACTTTGAGGGAATAAAGAAGATGGAAGATTTTTCAAGTATCTACGAATAGTGGTAGAATTTGAACAAGTCTACTCAAATAGCAGTCCTATAAGAAGATAGGTTACAGTACGATTTCAGTCTGAAATAATGGTATTTTTAAATCATTCAATTAAATCAAAAGCGTTATCGAGCGTATTAAGACTAAACGGTGCGTTACATCTAGTGGTTAGGATGTCAGCTTCCTAATCAGAGGTCGGGCGTTCGAATCCTTTATTTGTTGATGAGTTATTATTACTTTTCGGAGTTATGTGCGTTTTTAAGTAATTAAAATATCATTTGCTTCAACGGTGAAGGAAAACATCGGGAGGAAACCTGCACGCCTGAGAGTTCTCCATAATGTTCTCAAAGACATGTGAAGTCTGCCAATCCGCACATGGCCAGTGTGGTGGACTATGGCAAAAACCTCAGATTGAGAGGTGACCCGTGCTCTGTAGTGAGCCGAGAATGTATTGATTATGGTGCGTTACGATAATGAAAAAACTTATTGAAGGGGAGTTTACATCTGTGTAAGATGCGCGACTCATCATAGTGCTAAATAACATTATATTACGAGACTTAAAGTAAAAAATTAACTGAAGTTTTTTTGTTTTTTTCTACAGGGGCACTGGACGAGGTGGTATGTTCGGAGATGTTAACATCTCCGCGATATTGGATTCTCTGAGCGTAAGCTATGACAAGCGAGTCAGACCCAATTATGGAGGTAAGTTTTATGTCGCTTGCTTTCGTCAATTATTATTTACTTCTATATACACGGTGACTTTATTTTCGTTTTCGTATGAACTGAACATCAGAAGTAAAAGTAAACTTGTAGTACCGTTTAGTAGGCTGCACAAAATTAGTAACTCATTCAAAGGAAATTGTATTTTATTCTATAATAAATTACCTATTGATATCTTGGAGATGTCTATCAATAAGTTCAAAGTTTTTATAAAACGAAAGGTTGTAGAAAAATCATATTACGATATTAAGGATTATATAAACGATAAAAAAGCTTGGGTGTGAATTGCTCTATCTCCACAGGTACTATAGTTTATTATTAATTTTATTCATTATGTGAGATGGTGATAACGAAAAAAAAGAAAAACCCCGGCTAAGTTTGTTGTGGGCTTCTTCTTAGACCGGGGCGCGTTTGGAACCCTCATAGCTTTAGTTTTAAGTTTACGAATATAGTTATCACCATGAAATAACTACTGTGTAAATTATTGACGCGTCAAAAGTGCCTTTTTAAGGACTATTTGAATAAAGATTATTTTGAATTTGAATTTGAATTTGTATAATAACAGGCCCCGTTTAATGTTATCGGGATAGATAATTAAAAATAAAACGGTTCAGCACTCAGTGAAATTATTAAATTGAATTGTATTTTACGAATACGCTCAAGCGTAGGGAAATATTTTATACCAAGTGCTGTGGAGTGTGTGAGTGGATGTGTGAATGCTTCGATATCTCTCAATGTTTCGGTTGGTTGAACATCTAGTCTAATTAAGAACTTTATCCAATTATTTGATTCAAAACTGCCCTACCTAATCACTCTGTATTTAATAAAAAAAAATCAATTTATTTCATTACGTAACATCCTATATCAAACGCCAGTGGACTCTTTGCGGCGCCGGCCTCTACACCTGTTGAGAACGTTCACTGTTGTGATAGAATATTTAAACTAGGGACTTTATTCGTTCATATTTTTTGTCACTAGCTACCTGTGGTGCACTAGACTATAATTTTAAATATTGACTGGAGAACTTCGAGAAATCGTATATAATATTACAGGTACATAATATATAGTATTACAGCTTCTGTTAAACGATTAAAAAGTCACCATGTATAACACTGCTATAATGTAAAGCAAGGCCAAGCCGTAGCGTAGTTACATTCGGTATTCGACCAATCACGAGACGCATCCGTTGACCAAGAGTCTTATGATTGGTCACACGCAGAACGCAATATTGAACGCCGCTATGGACGCAGAATGCGCGCCGCGGATTGGCCCTTACTTTATATTTGCTATAAACAGCTTATTTACACTGCGCAATACACTACATTAAAAACATAAGCCAATACACGGTTAATAGGTAAGTATGGAGAAAATACAAACAATATAACATCTCTAAATTGAGTTGTAGCTCTAGATGTAGTATAACACCGACCTACCGAAGATACGTCTACAGAAAAGGATTAAGGTAATCGCTCACAATGTTTGTTTGACATGGAGATCGTGGCATACTCAATTGACTGCAAGGGATCACAAGCAGTGTTGTCACAAGGCTCTTCTCTCAAGAGAGAGTAGTAGAACCCGTACGCATCGCACTGCTCTACTGCGGGTTGGGTTAATATTATCACATGACAGACGGCTTATATCTACGATGGTGGTTTCCACCATAAACCGAATAATTTCCGGACCGACCTAGAAATCGGACTCAGGGCTCCTTAAGGCAGTTAATACAGATAATATATGCTAATTCTTATTTTGCAACTATTTAATGTAGGATAATCAATAATAATCAAGGTGTGTGCATGCTAGATAAATGATTTTAATTTACTTTAAAGTTACCTATTGTATTCGTATTCAACCATAGTGTTTGACTAAAGTGGTGTTCCAAGTTTTTAGACAAATATTTTATCAAAAACTAATCCAACTCGAATGTTAGTATCCTCTATTAAAATAAGGATTTCTGAAAGTTAAAGTAAGTACGCTACTAGATTACTCCCAATTGAAAAATTCGCCTACATGTCAGCGGCGATTTTGAATTAAAAGCTGGAATTGTTTTACTCAATAACTCAGTTCATTATATCAAATTGTAGTTGTGATTTAGGAATATAGATTATAAGCTCTCTTTTGTAGGCAAAATAAGTGGCCGCACTTACGTATTGATATTACATTCGTTAATAATTACTATTAACCCAATTGCAAAAAAAAACGAATAAATTATCTAATTGAACGCTAAAATGTAATGCTAAGTAGTATAACTTATGATACCTTTCTTTTACGTGGGATAGTTTAAAATTTACTTTTTAGTCGCGTGCAACCGTTTAAATTAATGCAGAAAACGAAACTACCTTGTTAGAGTTGAAATACCAATAAATTGAGGTCTAATTTCATATACAAACTCGGCCTACGTTTAGTTCTTTGTTCTCGAACTTTAAATACAGACTTTCGTACTAATTTCAACAACAAACTACTACTAATTGAAACATTTTCCAAAATCTTATTTCTTTTTTATTAATTCTATTTTTGGGTGTTGCAATATATATATTCAGTGAAAATATACATATATCGCCTTGAAGCGGCATAAGAAATATGTTATGTTAATTAATATATAATGCTTACAGTATTAAGTCATACAAGCTCTTCTGCGGTTCTTAGCATACGTTAAACAGCTATCTATTTACCAGATTTAAACCTGATCCGTCTAGTGGTCGGAACTTAGCGTTGATAGATCAGTCAGTCAGTTAGTAACTCGGTCAATCAGTTAACTTTCAACAAATCTTTCCCTTTATTGAAACAGATGTCAATTCGATATACCTGGAAGTTGTTGAACATGCAAATACATGAAAGCCCGTTGAATTCTTAATCAACGAGGCAAGTTTCCATTAAGAATTTAGAGCACCTATAAATACATTTTCAGCTCAGTTCACATTGTAGATTGTTTTGTAGGTAGAAAGTTTTGAACCGAAAATTGAGATAGAGATTTTTGACCGATATTCCACGAAATAAACATGAATCTCGATGATATTTTTTGAGGTGAGAGCGGTCAAGTTGGGTTTCCTTGTTTTTATTTCGATGAAATAAATTCTCAATCCTCTCTGAGCAATAACACCGTAACATTTTCATCTTTATGTTATATATTTTTTATTACCTATGCAATCGAGTAACAATGTATTTTTTATGTAAAGATACTCAACAACCATTTCATTAGTAACATTAGAGCGTAATATTATTAAAGGGAAAGCTGTGATAGCCTAGTGGTTAGGACGTCCGACTCCTAATCAGAGGTCGGGGGTTTGAACCCGGCCACGTACCTCTAACTTTTCGGAGTTATGTGCGTTTTAAGTAATTCAAATATCACTCGCTTTAACGGTGGAGGAAAACATCGTGAGGAAACCTGCACGCCTGAGAGTTCTCCATAATGTTTTCAAGGGCTTGTGAAGTTTGCCAATCCGCACGTGGCCAGCGTGGTGGACTATGGCCAAAGCCTTTTCATATTGAGAGGACACCCGTGCTCTGTATTGAGCCGGCAATAGGTTGATCATGATGATGACTATTTAACATTTAACTAGGTTGAAAAGAAACCTTTTGCTCATTCAAAAATACAAATATTTTTGCATTTTAATTACCTCAAGTAATCGCCTATTGTGATACGTCAAAACATGCATACAATGACGATTACAGATAATGAATATGGCATTAAAAGAAAACAATATATTCAATTAGATATTTTTAAACAATATAGCATTAGGATAATAGGTCTGCTCGATATTCTAATGGACGTCGTTCCCCAGCCATAAGCTCGACTGTTTGAAATCCAAAAATAACCGCTTTAATCTGCTTAACACAAATAAATCGCATTAAGCTATTTTCTCATTAAGTTCTATTCTAAAATTCTCATTTCAGAGCAAGATTCATTTTGACGTGTCTATTTGGTCCTCATCATCATCATTTCAACCGATAGACGTCCACTGCTGGCCATAGGTCTTTTGTAGGGAGTTCCAATGGCCACGATCTTGGGCCGCTTGTATCCAGCGGCTCCCTGCGACTCGTTTGATGTCGCCTGTCCACCTTGTTGGGGGTCGACCAACGCTACGTTTACCGGTGCGGGGTCGCCATTCCAGCACCTTGGGACCCCAACGGACTATTTGGTCCTAATCCGATATTATGCTGGTATATTTATTTTGATATAGGACGGAACATTTTAAATTGTACGTAAAAACTAAAAAGTAAATAGCGTGGAATATTTTGCATTATATAATTGCAGAACAGTCTCAGAAATTTATAACCCAACCGCTTGTTTGTTACCCCCGAATCAATTTTAATATCGATTAGCACATATTATTCAGCTTTCAATCTAGCCACGGATATTGGATAATTGCAAGAAAACAAACGGTACCCGGGAGATTTTTGATAAAGGCGGTTGAAGTCACGTGGATTATAAAAATATTGAAATGGCGTATTGAAAATTTAAACAGTCACAAGTAACTAACTAGTTGTAGACGGATCTTTTTAATCTTCAAAAAGGTATTACTTTTTCGTACTAGGATTAATTAAGGTAATGATTAAATATTTCATTTCAGTACAGTTTAAGTAACATTATGCTTTCCTTTTGCTAAAATTTGCGTACACAAATATAAATGAAGAAAAATTTAACTTTTTTTTGTAAAATATTTAAAATTCAGAACTGGTTAACTACCCTGCAGTTTAGAGATTTGCATACAATTGAAATTGGCAACTTTAATTTGCATTCTTAAGCTAGACGTATCTACGTTCACGTAAAAGATCTATGCCGAAAAGTGATCATTAGAACGTTATTGCATCAAAATGTCACATTAATATGTAGGCTCCGACAAAGTATCGTTAAATTTACGACGGCCATCAAAATTATTACAATATTTATTGCTATTGTCAAATTATGTATCGCACGAATGAAAAAGTTACAACGGTCACTAGTAATGCGAGTGACATTTTATTTCAAACATCCGCAGAAACGACAAAAAAGTGAAAAATAATTATTTGCCATAAAACAACTTTACAAAGTTTAGTACATCCGTTGGGACACACACTTGGGGATTACCTATCGCCGATATTAACAGTATAGGTTTACAGTTGACACTCGGATGAAGAGACAAATAAATTGAGACTTAAATAAAGAGATGAATTACAAAAATAAAAGTATCATTTCAGCAAAAGCTAGTTAGAACAAGTTCAGATTCTAATGCCCTTATTTAAAAGAGATGAGGAGCTTTTCGATTGACTCATAGTTTAAGGAAGCGAGCCAAACTAGATGGAACTGGAAATACTTGGATGAGTTGCGAACCGGAGCACTCTTATGAAGTTAAACATCAACCGTCACAGAAAACGGCATAACGCTAACTTATGCCATCAAGTATCCTGTACGGTAAATTTGTTTACTTTGATGTTACGTGTCACTCGGGCGTCCCGTGACATTGAACTTAGACAACTTAATCGGACTCATTAAAAATTTAAAGCGTTCATGTATTTATTCGTAGTGTTACAGAAGCTTTGACTTTTCGTGCCTAATGGAGTTACGTGTACTGCTCGTTTCACAGTAAGTGCTGCATAATAATGCATTGTCCGCGATGAGGAAGACGTGCTAGTGGCTAATGGAATGCTCAGCATAAAAACATAAATCTCGTAGACTCTAAAAAAATCGTCTCTTGGCAAGGGTTCTCGAATGTTCTTTGGTTAATTGCCGTGAATAATGTCTAATTGCATAATTTCCACCATTTCATTCTGTAGTCTATTAAGGGGCGTAAGTTAACAATAACTAACTCCTAGTTTAATATATAATAAGCATAATCATAAGTAGTAGAAAAGATACGCGCTATTCATTGCAAAGTTTCATATTTACGTCACCTCCAGAAGTAATATATTATGCTTCGACCTCTCTATACTATATGCCGCTCCATCTAATAGCTATATTCAACATTTGTGTTAGTTCATCATCATGATCAATCCATTGGCTCACTACAGAGCACGGGTCTCCTCTAAATATGAGCCATAGTCAACTAAATTTTTCCACTGTTTAAGCAAGTAATATTTGAATTGCGTAAAAACGCACAACGCGAAAGTAAGAGGCGTGTCCGGGGTCGAACCCCCGACCTCTTATTAGGAGGCGGACGTTTTGATCACTAGGCTATCACAGCTTTAGCGTTAGTTATTTTATCATAAACTCGAAAGCCAAAGCTTCTTGTAGCCTGTGCTATATAAAACGCCTTGGAAATGAGCGCAAATAATTCAATAAAGGTTTATTAGATATATAACGTGATAGATAACGTGAATTTAGAGGTTCCTTGTAGCGTGAGGCAAAAAAGGTCTCTGCCGACTGCTGGCTGGCATCCGCCTGAGTCTGCGCAAACGAAGCTGAAAACGTTGCTACTTGGTTCGATGCCCTCTTGATTCTCAATGCCGGTGTGGCGCATTGGTTTTTTTATGCTCAACATACGCATATCCGCAACACCGTGTTATTAATTGCACTACTTTAGAGCCGATAAGTAAAGAACCTACATAATAATATGATCATTGAGAACAGAGCTTTTTGCAAGGCCTGACCGCAGCGTCCCACCTATATATATGGTCCTTAGCTGTGACCAAATTCAAATTCTAATTCCAAATAATCTTTATTTAAATAGTCCTTAAAAAGGCACTTTTGACGCGTCAATAATTTACATAGTAGTTATTTCATGGTGATAACTATATTCGTAAACTTGTGAAAATTTTGTGAAATCAAAAGATCGACAGCGACTTGTGCTTGGTCACGTAACGCAAACTTGGAACCGTGGTGTCCTCTGCTTAAACCAGAGGCGCCTTCAAGTCATAAGCAACTGTAGTGACTGTGGAAGTAAGGCACGCGATGGGGGTCCCATGACCTCTCCGTAACGGACTAAGCTGAATGTAGTAGTGACTGTGGAAGTAGGGCACGCGATGGGGGTCCCATGACAACTATCTCGGTAACAGACTGAGCTGAAATTGGGCGCACTAGATCCTACGCCAAAATAATACCTCGTGAAGTCACAAAACAAAATCATTTATTTTAGTCATTCTGAAATATTTATTTATATACCTATTTAATAACTAACTGACTGAGCTGTGAAGTCATGCATAGGCAACAAAGACTATTTTTAAATCCCGTGGGAACGCTTGCCTTTCCTTCGCCTTAACGATATAAAAGTTTTCTATGTCCATCTCCGGGATGGATATATTTTATTTTGCGCTAAATTTCTACAAGATCGGTTCCTAACAAACTGTTAACTGAGTACAACACTGTTATCAAACAAATTATTATAAAACTTCAATGATCTAGAAATAGGTACTTTAGCGTTTATAATAATAGCACGGATGAAGGAATCACAGAACTGGAACAAAAGTAATAAAATTGACCGATCAGAGAAGCGTATAACAGCTTTGTAAAAGCGGGTGTTAATGACCATGCCGGTAGATGTATACCATGTGAAATTTCAGGACCGCCGGTGGACGTGGGCGTCACCATGTACGTGCTATCGATCAGCTCGTTATCTGAAGTGAAAATGGTATTTAAGAGAGTAATTTTTAAGTAGAAGGTCATTAGAGAAGAGCTAGCCCTAGGATAAGATCACCTCCGCTCGAACCGCACCACGTTCGACCGGGGGATCGGACGTCCCATCTCTTCACGTCCTCTGGTTTGGTTTTCACGGCGCATGTCGCGCAACTCACGATTGGGCTTGATTGCAGGTCCGCCAGTGGAGGTGGGCGTCACCATGTATGTGCTCTCTATCGGCTCCGTCTCCGAAGTGCTCATGGTACTCGCTACTGTCAACTCACGCTTGTCTCGGTCGCTCCGGCCGCGGCCGCCGCGACCGAGCAGCCCCAGACACGAGGCTGCGAGCATGCCGGCGTATTGGAGCCGACAGCTCGGCAGGCGATACACCACTTTTTATACCATCATACAAATTCTTACGTTGGAAAACGAAATTTCATGCATGTAAATCCCAATGTCCCTCCACGGGTTACGAGTATAAAGAAATACTAGTCGAAGCACGATTCGATAGTTAAAATAACACTAGTATTACCTCTTCACGCGTGATCAGTAAAGCAAACAAATATTTGCTGATAGCGTTTATTAATTAACTTCGACGTGATTTTTAAAACGTCGCGAAATGACGATTGTAAAATACGATCGGAATCGATGAAAAATCTTTGATTGCGCAATATGTTTTACGATAAACGACCTAAACCTTTCCCACCGTCTTACGGTGATTGCTTATCCTGTTACGTTTTCCAACGCAACCAATTACATTATATTAAATGTACATAAATGTTAATTGGCAAACAGTGGTGTACCTTACCGGGTGTGTCACGATCATAAAGACATAAAAATTGTACTTGCTACTAAGCATTCCACAAAGCAGAACACTGTCGTTTTTGCTCCATTGTTGTTATTTTGTTTGAAGCTTTTTATGTTTTGAGTAGGTATCTGTTGTGACTGTGGGTTTCTTACTATTGTCTCCCAGGCGATTGAACTTCTTCGAAATCGCCACTCGCAATTTTCTTACTTTTAAGTAGTCTTGCTATGAATGTATTTAAATGTTTGTACCGTTGTCCAGTGAGTTCCGGTTGGACGAGGGAACTTTATGTTTATTTCACACAATCCACGTTATTATTTCATTTAATTTTACTGTTCACGAAAATATTGTTTACATTTTTCAGTTACAAATGTTGCTATGATTAAAAAAAGCAAATTAAAGCTCGTTCGTTCGATCAAACATAGTCAGGCTACATATTTGTGGAAGTCAAAGCCAGCCAATATAATTTGATGTTTAATTTAAAAGAGAAAAGCCAAAATACCCTTGATAACGGTTCCAAAGAGCAATGTGTAATTTATTTAGACCAGGGTGTATGACCCCTAGTGGAAACCAAATCAAGGGACTTTTAAAGTCACTTTATGACGTGACCCTAGTATATGTCATATGAATCGTTCAATGTGGTATATAACAACACAAAAAAGTACACGTAATATAATAAATCTAAATACTCATATTTCAAAATAATCTATTTAAAATCAGTTTTCTAAAAAATCTATTTGTAACAAAGATGCATTATGGCGTGTACTTTTAAAAATATACTTTTATGTCATTATTTTAGTTATTATTAAATAATTGACACATGGCAGACAAAATCCTTCTGAACTAAACTCAGTACAACACCAATTCATTTTAATTTGTAAATTTTGTTGTTATATAAACAAAGCTATGTATTCATTGGTATAATATATTAAATATGTCGGTGTACGAGGTTGCAAATATTAAAACTCTTGTATACATATTGGATAAAGTTATTGCTTTAATTACATCAAGATAAATTATCATTAATTTGTATTTAGATAACAGTGCGACAATTTCGCCATTAAAGTGAACAGAAAGTTTCTTACGGAATTATTTCATGAACATTTTAAGTATACTATTGAATACGTGGCTTGAGATTTTATGCGCGGTCTTGTACGTGTCCATAATATGCTATTATGATTATTCTTGTATTCATAACTATGAATAAGGAAACGGCTATATTGATGTTGTTTTAAAGCAGTATCGACGCCCTTATGTTTTTTTTTGCACGGACTAACGCATGAGCGCTCGTTCTCACCGGCATTCATAAATCTAAAGAACTCAGCAAGGCGTATGCTTTTACGCTGAACGAACAGCGTTGAAAATCAAACGCTGGCATAAAAGAAGTGTGAGTTAAAAAATGCTATGTTAAAAAGCGCTGACGACAAATTGATTTGGTAACCCACGGGCTTCTAAACAAGTTGGGCAAGAACGTTTTGAATAAACTTTTTTAATTGTATATTAATGAGATCCCATTAAAACGGTGATAATATTAAAATCGAACGTTTGTGTCCCTACGTTGTGGTACCCAATCTTAATATATTAATTCATATTTATGAGTACCGGAAATTTTGATTGCATTATTTGTATTTGTATATTAATTCCTCGATAAGTTGGAATTATTCGTAACTATCGAGGAATTAATGAGTCGATGTCTCGAATATGTCTTGTACTCTAAATACAAGATTGCACCTCGCAAGCAACACTTGAACGTCCGAATAAATAGTCTAATTATAACCAGTTTTAACTTGAATTAAATATTATGGCGAACACCTTATAATTTTATGAAATTGGTAGTTCCAAGTCAAATAAGTGTTTTCATGATTAAAATATCTTTAACCCCAGTATGACTTGGTCAGGAGTTGGATAAAGCTGTCTTCGCCAAGGGTGTAGTGTATCCCGTATTCTTGACTAAACCACGCCAATCAATGCCAGTCGAGGTTCTTATCAACGGACTATTTTCTCAGTCTAGCCATCTCATTAAATTTGTCTTCTAAATCTATGGTGACTATATAGACACACTGAGATTGGCGTACTTTCTGATTTCTTCTTGCCGAAAAACTCGCTAAAACGAAGTAAACGATCCAATTGTCACGACATCATAACGTCTACTAAACCCCCTTACTAGGTGTATCAATTTCATCAAAGGAGCCCAAAGGCACAAGTCCGTTGAATTTGATACTCTAAAAAATACATATATCCATAGATTGAAGTCCTTTGGATGAAACGCTGATGGTGATAAATATCAGTATATAAAAGCTTATTAAATTAACTGACTAACTATTTCAGGGTCATCTGGGCCTACGCTTAGAGACTGACGGTTCGCTATTAGAAATCGCTTGCGAGTTGAACAATCCGTACTCAGGGTGCAAATGGCGTAAGCGCGTACAAGACCTCGAGTTGCCATGCGGTCAAATGTATTTAATAAATAAGTATTCACTTTGAGAGTTAAATGCTATCACGATAAATGTGTATATGGTGTCATGCATTGTGTTTGTGTGCGTTAATCATTTGAACAGAACTCTTTACACCGTTATCTGTGTTTCAGGACTTTACATTGGATTTCTACTTTAGGCAGTTTTGGACGGATCCAAGGCTTGCGTACAACAAGAGACCTGGCGTGGAGACACTGTCGGTTGGCTCGGAGTTTATACGCAATATTTGGGTAATTATATAATAAAACTATTAAACTAACTTTCATAACTATATACTAATAACTTCCTATAATGTAAACTAAACTAGGGCTACTCTTTGAGGAATGCAATGGTGTTCCCCGGGTGTCTGGAAAAACTCAACGTAAGGGACACGCCGTGGTGGTTTTTAGTTTGGGTATACCCCCAAGGGGAGTCCCACATATCCTCTAGTCCTGCCCAATGGACGGAGGTAGCAATAAAGCTTTTCCACCACGACAAAAAAAAGGGCCACTCTTTGATAACATTTATGATTTAAAAAGTTAAGACCCACCTTTCTGCTTCAAATTTTCTAGTTTTAACAATTACTATCACATTGAAGTAACGGGGCCAATGGCTTAAAGATGTCTCCATAGTACTCGAAATTTTATAAAGTAAACTATAGCTTCACCCAGATATCTGGTTAATCATAAAACTACTACACCACCATCAAATAGGTCTTCAAAATTTGATCAAGAGTAAATAAAATATGTTATTAAGCAATGCAAACTGTAGGCTGCAAACAAATTACAGAAAATACCAGCAATAGTTATATTAACTCAAGGAAATCCAAATACCAACTCAAGGAAAAGTAAATAGTTTCAAGAAATAGATAAACAGTACAGAGCTTGGCAAAATATTTTGAATAATATGGTATTTGTTAGATGATACGCCAACAATTGGAACAAAGTTTGAATTCAATATAGTGCTTACAAGTACCTAAACCAAGATGAATACAACATTGAAAAATGGTGGTACATGCGTAACGTGATATCAGAACAACACGAATGAATTGAATATTAATTGAAAATGAAGATGTATCTGTTTGCATATTTACTATAGAGGATAAGTTCGGGATATTGTGTTAAAATAACACTTTGACAGAAGAATTAGAATGGGTCTGAAATGAAAAGAAACTCCTGAGAAAATGTCCGAATTACTGCACGATATTATGCAGGGATGTTACAACTGAAGTTTGGATTTCCTTGGAACGAAAGAAAATGATTTTTCACAGGCAAAAACCTACCCAAAAAGGACGCAAAAATTCAAGCACGCTCGAAAAAATATACTCAAACTTAAACAATATGTCTTCAAGTTTAAACTGTATATGTGGAATCAATTTTGTACATAACGTGGGATATGGGCAAGAAGAAAGGATAATTGTATAAATTTTTCAACTATAATTATTTACCAGTTACGACGTCATCAAAATGTGTACGTGAGAAACCAGAAATCAAGTGAAAATATAATATTTCATTATCTAATGAGATAGGTACGAGTTAGATACCGTGTATGAGCCTCACATCATATCCCCAAAAGCAAAGATCTTATTTTTGTAAAAGTACAAACTTTGCGCGCGTTAATGTTGTTTGTCAATCATAATCGGTTATCCTTAACTAAAAGTTTTTTATCCATCCCTCGGGAACAGTGACTCTTTTACGGATTAAAGGTGGTTAAGCCTATAGAAAAAGGCATCATGATCTATACCCTTGACAACGTGAATACAAAATTTTATGATGATCGGCTAAGTTAAAGCGAAAGCGTATTAATTAAATTAGCACTGTCATTAATAGCTGTGATAGCCTAGTGGTTAGGGCGTCAGTCTCCTAATCAGAGGTCGGCGGTTCGAACCCGGGCACGCACCTCTAACTTTTCGAAGTTATGTGCGTTTTTTAAAAATAATTAAAATATCACTTACTTCAACGGTGAAGGAAAACATCGTGAGAAAACCTGCACGCCTGAGAGTTCTCCATAATGTTCTCAAAGGCTTGTGAAGTCTGCCAATCCGCATTTGGCCAGCGTGATGGACTATGGCCGAACCCTTGTCATATTAAGAGGAGACCCGTGCTCTGTAGTGAACCGGTAATGCGTAGATCATGATGAAACAAGGTTACATATTCGAAATCACGCCCAAAATTCATATCGAGAAACGCGTTATCAGCAAATATATATTATAGTACCAACGCACAACTACCAAGTACCAACATATTAATGTAAGTGATTCCACTGAACGTTAAAAAGTATAATTAGAATCTTACAGAATGATACAGCGTAAGCGGAGTTCGCCTAGTCTAGTAAAATATTATTATATAGTAGTCCATACCAGAAAATATAAACAATGTTCGAGACTCGCGTCTAAATCTGAATCTTAAATAATTTAATTAACTATACAGCCTAAACGCGACGTCCACCCTGTATCACTAGCGGCGTTTGAAATGGTTTTCAGCGTGACATATCACAGGGGACCCAGTACCATCGATTAAAGCAGTAGTTTTATTTTAATTTTTCATACTACGAGTATAATGATCAAGATAATAAACTGCAAGCAGTCATTAATAAGAATTTAGCTTAGCACGTGTTAATCGAGACTTTAACATGAAACTTGTAGGACAAAGCAAATTAAGCTAACAATGGTTTCATGAGACTTAATATCTAAAAGCACAGTATAGCAGAGGCCTAACCAGATAATAATCTCTGATGCCGCGCAAAGACGGTTCTTTAGGTGCAAGCGAGCGCACTTCCGCGTGTGAGCAAGAGAGCGAATTTTGTAATCGGATAATCCTGAGGGTATTAATTCGTGTTTCGAGTATTCGAGCATCGTTACAGACTTCCCCTCAAACATCATCAAAGTACCCACATATTAGGAGTAGCAATGATTTACATGGCGGTTGCCCCGTTTGCGTTTTCCCAACTGCAGGTTTTCTGTTATAGGCTTCTCATTTAAGTGTGAACTTCTCTAAAATTTGCCCATCGGTTAGGCGCTCTAGTAAAAATATGACAGGACTGACAGCCTGGAACACACGGTAGGGTCAACCCCTCCGAGGTATAAATTTGGCCATGTCCTTTACCTGTTTCGTTTAAGCCTTTCGCCATAAGTAAATCGAGTTCGCCATACATGGGAATAGGTGAATGCCGGCGTACGCTTTGTACACGCTACATGCACGCTCATGTACGTCACGTGCAGCCGTCAACGCACCATAGGTATGTTGTCACGCTCAGCACGAACGTGTCGCTGTTAACGTTGGCTGGCAGGTCAAGTCAAGCGACTGCTGGCACTCGGAGTTATCTGCTAAATTTTAAGAAAACTGGGGTGAATCTTTGCTGTGAATTGCACAGTTAGTAGGAAAGTAACACGTGAGGAACACTCCACATGCCTCATATAGGTTGGAGACCAGCGCCCAAATTAACAAGCTGTGGTTTAATGATTCTTCTTTTTTCTTCTATCATATAAAGTCTATAACTGTTGTCTACCAAAGTTATTAACACAACCAGCATGGTTTCCAATTGGATAATCCGGCCACTGATTAGGCACCGTGCAGCAGCGTAGCAGTAAGCAATAAGCATCTAAGCTGATTCCAAGCTGATGGTTCTTCACGCAAGGGAATTTTTTGTACTGATTATTCAGCAAGGGTCCAAAACTTTCCACAGAAATTACATCAAATTTCTCGGCCGACACAGAACGCTCACGTTCCGGAACTTCCAAACAAGCATCATCACCATCGGCTTCAGACGATATAAAAAATTATTATGAGAGGCATACTTACGATCAGCCCATTGTATCCCCCTCAAAATCAACAGTTTTTATAATGATCTTACGTATTTTCGGATTCTTTAATTGGTGTTCTCAAACATGGCTGCTGCAAAAGCTAGCAAGTTGACTATTTCATAATCGCATTTTGCTTGTTTTTTCTGCACAGAGTGATAATATGATGTGTCCTGCAGGCTAGCATGCCACTGAGTGAAATAGTGTTCATAATGCAACTTAATGGTTGTTGATTGCACTTACCTAGAACCCGCGCACCCATAGCCTCTAAGCTTCTGTACAACCCATACTCTAGCATGCCATACTACTCGCTACGTCGTATAGTTTCGCTTAGCACGTTTTAGCTGCTGACTAGACATATGTCTCACCTCAATGCCTTCCCACTACAGCTCCAGCCAATAGCCTCCAATATATGTGCACTGCACGTATCATTCAGTATATTCAACCTTGCCGCAGTACTGCTCCTTTCCTCAGCGAATGCCTTAGTACTATTACATGGCGGAACATCTTAATAGAATAACTTGCAAAATATTGTTCTTGTCAATCACTATTCTTCTTTCACTTTATTTTAGTGTATTCTAAGCATTGTGGAACTTCCTTGACAAATCTTTTTGCTATGCAAGCCATAGATTTGATAAGGATTTCTTTCTCTGGCATTTAAAACACCATTACTGACTGGACACTGGTACTCCAAACGCGTATGATAGTATCCTATCAGTGCGTGTATTATTGGTTTTTACAGTGGAGGCCACTGCTGGTTGAAAAAGAGATGGTAAAGCAACAACACCAATATCTGTTCTAAGCCACGATTTATCATCATGAATGCATCACTAATGGGATGTGTGGTTGGTAGAGCGTTAAAACATTCTTTCGCCACATCAGTATACCCCATTCATCATCAACATTCGGATATCATCGTTAGTGGGTTGAGAAGAGGTCGGTATTCGAAGCACATTTGCAAGCGCCAGCGTCAGCTTGAAATAGAATAACCAAACAAACCGAAATGCTTGATTTGGTATATCAGCAAAATTCCAAAAAGCTTAGGGCGGATTCTTTACTATCAATATGTGCTGGGATTTCATCCTGAATTGGGGCATTCAATGATGCCTTAACTTTCAAGCTTGACAACAACGTACATACCTCAACAGTAAGTCAACTAATTGATCGTTGAAGTTGCGTTGAATAATGCTAGCCAGCTTGCGTGGCTCCACTGCCAAGGATCGCGACACTCTCCATTCCCGCATTCAAACCGATAATAGGAAGAATACTGTGGACAGATTCACGTCATTTATGTTAAAAATAGCTAATGAAGGCGCACGAGTAACTTCAAACTTAACAGAGCCTTTACCTTATCAACTAGGAACAATTATTGACTATTTTTTTAATACAACTTTGCATCAGTCTTATAACCGAATCGATGATTATCGATATTTTGACCTTGATGGGTGGTAGTTGTGACGATGCTTAACCTGGATGCCGGTCCAACGCCACCGAGATAATGAAACCACGTGCAGCGAGAGACATCTTATACTGACATATGAAATTGAACCACTTAAAGTGATTAAAATAGTGAGAGTGTAGATGTGTGATATGTTTACAATGCGCATAGGGCCATTTGTTATAAAATGACCGTATGAACTAGGTTCCAAAGTGTAACTATACATAGTTTACAGAGTTTTGGATCATAACTGTCTTCCGCACGACTATAATATGGTGTAATCATACGAGACTGACGAGCCAGTTGCATGCTTCACTGTTGATAGGGCGTCACGTTTCAAAATCTCACAGTAGGACCCCTGTAGGACTACTCAAAATTCTTAATAACAGCGAATCATTATTTACAGGTTCCTGACACTTTCTTCGTGAACGAGAAACAGTCGTATTTCCACATCGCCACAACAAGTAACGAGTTTATTCGCATTCATCATTCCGGTTCTATCACCCGTAGTATAAGGTAATTTCGTTTTGTATATTTTATATAATATTTATAGCTCTCCTATTATCTACTATAGTAGCCTAGTGCAATCCTAAGTCTTGAAATCCTTAAAAATCGACTTAGTCTTCACCGCTAATAAAGTTTAAATAATAACTTTTAATTGGTCTACATGCCCGTGAAAGTCCCGTCAAAATCGATTAAGCAATTCCAAAGATTATCTGCAGACAGAAAGGAACTACAGAAATTAGTGATAGGGTTATGCTATTGTTGACTAATTAATGCTAGCTATTTAGTTATCACATTTATGCGATACTAAAAACAAGATTCAAGCAATAAAATGGCTTTTTTCGGCTTCGTTCAATATTTATACAAATTCGAACAATATTTCTGCTTCTTCAACGAGCGCTAATGTTACTCTTGCGATCTGTTGGTAAAATTAAAAAAATGGCTGCTACTGATTTGCTGGATTCAGTGGTTTGCGCTTACAGATCAGCCAGTCACCTTTTCTTTTCATTTAAACAGATTATTGACGATTATACTACATTATTATCGATACTTAGAAATCCTATGAGGCCTTCTTAGGATATTATTTACCTTTGCAAAAAATAAAGAATAAACCGTGAAGGAAAGCAATGTGAATAAAATTCTTAAAATATAATTTTAATAATAAATCCTATCAAGTATCTACGATGATGATACGATCCGGTTGATGCATTTATCTCAGCGTTAAGATTAATTGTATCAAAATATGTCAACAAGCTGAAACCCGGCCCGAGAATATAAAAACCTCTATGAGTATTAAAAAAAAATGCACTCTAATTTTAGAAGTAACACTTAAATTATGAAATATACAATAAAAATACAGTGAACTTAAATTTGCGAATGATTAATATACAAAATTTTGACACGATTTTTTAAATATTATTTTCGACCGTCTGTAATAGATTTTGTTTTCATACTGCGGCATCCGCATAATTTATTGGGATAAAAGTATTTAAAGAACGCGTTCACGCGTATCTATGTGCGCAAATATTATCGAAATCGGTACAGTGGTTAAGGCGTAAGCGAAGCTTTCGAATTTATAATATGTAATTATTTTAATAAAAATTATTAAATGTAGAAAGAATAAGTACTAGTGTAACGTCATTAATAAATAAAATTAAGATTTAAAACTTTAAGGGTACCTAATGGTTACTGAAGTATATATTTTGTTTCTTAACACTTAAAATAATTGATAGATTGTAAACTTGTTGATTTTTATCCGTCAGTAAAGTGACAATTAGTCCCGTAAATAATGAAATTATTAGTGGCCATTACGTAATTCCGACTTGGTATTAATCTTAACAAGTTAATTCACAAAAATATTTGTTTCAGATTGACTATAACCGCATCTTGCCCAATGGACTTGCAGTATTTCCCAATGGATCGACAACTATGCAACATCGAGATTGAAAGCTGTAAGTAAACGTGCGCATAAAACTATTTAAGTTCCGCTTCTACTAGTTGTTAAACAATTTATGTTTTAATTCAAATTTCGTACTTTGTACTTGGCTTGGGAAAGAAAATATGAATACGTCATGGATTAAGTAAAAAAATCTCAGCGCGTGCAAGTTCATGAGGCTTTAATATTGTAGATAAACAAAACCTTGTAATCAAGCAAATTAACGCTTTGAACATTATGTCGTACGACGCTTAATGTCCTGACGTCGTAACACACTTTAGCTTTGGTAGTCAACAGTCATCCATTCTTAGGTTACGGTTGTATTGAGGAAAACCCAGTGCGATGGGTGTTTATTTTATCGTTCCATATCTCTGCATGGTACAGTTGGCTACACCATGCGGGACATCCGATATAAGTGGAACGAGGGGCCCAACTCTGTCGGTGTGTCGAGCGAAGTGTCCCTCCCGCAGTTCAAGGTGCTCGGCCATCGGCAACGGGCCATGGAAATATCTCTCACAACAGGTATAAAGCACATTTGCAATTTTACGCGTACTTCTCTTTTCTTCTGCACGACTATGGCTTGACCGCGAATATTTTGATCTACTTAAATATCTCAGACGCTACGTAAATCTGAGTTCATTAGTTTGGTTTATTTGATTGTTATAACTTTTTTAAATATGAAGTTAGATTAAAATATTAGATTACTAATTTTTTGTTTTTATTTCAGGAAACTATTCGAGACTGGCATGCGAAATCCAGTTCGTCCGATCCATGGGCTATTATCTCATTCAGATTTATATACCTTCTGGCCTGATCGTGATCATATCATGGGTTTCCTTCTGGTTGAACCGTAACGCTACGCCTGCCAGAGTATCGCTTGGGGTGACAACTGTGTTGACTATGACTACGCTAATGTCTTCGACGAATGCAGCTCTGCCGAAAATCTCGTACGTCAAGTCAATAGATGTCTATCTGGGAACCTGCTTCGTCATGGTCTTCGCTAGTCTTCTAGGTAACAAAAGACATCGGATATAATTTTATAAAAAAGATCCATTCAATAAGTAATTATAGTTGGTAGAATTTTATTTCATTTATTAATTTTATGTGTTATTACAATCGATGCGTATTTAGTTATTTGTTAGTACTGTAATGTTTAAAACCTACTTTTAATATGCGATGCGTTTTTGGATTAGCTTATGCAACTCACAAGCACTTAAAATTATTGTATTTGTGGTAATGATGAAAAGAATACAGTTGTACGTAAACTGTCTGTAAAATTCTAGCGTTATAAACGTTGCACAATATAATAATTAATAATAATTTATGATAATTTTAGCTTTGCGTTGTAGATAGATGATAATTTTCTTACTATCTGTCCTCTTTGCAGAGTACGCGACCGTGGGGTACATGGCAAAACGGATCCAGATGCGCAAGCAACGGTTCACTGCTGTACAGAAAATTGCTGCCGAGAAGAAGATTACTATTGACGGCGTTCCCGGACCTTCGGTGCCAGAGCCACAACCAACTCCCCGCGCGGTCACGCTGACCAGACCACCACCACCGAGCCGATCATCGGTAAGTTTGACGTTATTCATAAGCCTAAATTTATTTTTTATACGAAAGAAAAATTGATTCTACGTCTAATTTAGTCTTACAATCCCCACACACAGGAAGTGCGATTCAAGGTTCATGAGCAAAAGGTTTACACTCGAGGCGGCCCTTTGGATAATGGACGAGGTGGACCTTCGGTGTCGATGCAATCCCTCCCGCATGTAGGCCACCCAGCTCACCCGGCTCTCCCATCGCACTCGTCACTCTCAGGCCACCCTGCCCTTCCGGTTCACGCCTCACTGTCGACCCACACTGTCCCTGCCCATGCTACACTTCCGGCGCATCTGGCTCACCCGACTCACGCAGTAATCCCGGCTCACGTACCAGCCCCGGCGCAAACAGCAGTACCGGCTGCCCCGGCCCCAGCCCCTGAGGGTGAAGAAGCATTGGCGCCCCACCTGATCCAGGCATCGAAGGTGTGTAAACATACATTTTATTCGTAACTTGCGATTGTGTCTTGTACAGTATTAAGTCATTAGTGAGTCATTGCGAAAATCCAGCATTGCGAAATTCGCAGCGAATTTTCTATGCGAATTTACTTTAATGTATCACACCTTTTCATTCAGTTTTGAAATAATGCGATTTTAGGAATGATAAACTTAACTCACGCTTGTTTTGATCGCTTGATGGCGGAGTAAGCTCAAAGTAGTGGGGTCATTAGCTCTTTTACGTGGCGGAGAGTGAAGCAAAGTGTTCAAGGAGCGTGGGCGGCGCAACTGATCGCACTGAGAGTGGTTGTGGTGGCGGGAAGTTGCTCTGTCTCACTTCAAGACGTTTCCTATTGGTCTTTGCCGCTGGAACCATTGGTATAACTATTATCATCAACGCAAACGGGCTCATGACTAACGTTTTCGGATTGATTTAAAACAAGCCGTGCACCGAGAAAAACATGCGTGATTTGCAATGTTGCCTTCATTTAATTGTAAACGTCAAGATTAATAATTTTTCAGGGTATCAACAAAATCCTGGGCACCACGCCGTCTGACATCGATAAGTATTCGCGTATTGTATTCCCGGTTTGCTTCGTCTGCTTCAACCTCATGTACTGGATCATTTACCTACACGTGTCAGACGTGGTTGCTGACGACCTGGTACTACTTGGCGAGGAAAATTAAACGCAGTTCTGTTTCATGGTTGGCGAAGACACTGATGTTATTGGTACCTCATCATAGAACCGGCACTACGTTTCTGGCAATGCGCTTTTCATAGATGTACATAGTTAAATCCTGCTATTTGCAAATAATTCCTAGCAAAAGGGTCTAGGAGAAAAAAATAACAAAAAAAAAAATTACCCATAATTGCATCATCCATTATGTATTATCCATAATCCATATACGCATATAGTTCACGAATTCAATTGTAAGTCAGTATTAATAAATGTAGTAGTTGTACAGTCCTGAACCTACTTTATCAAATTATCTCATAAAACTTGAGTATCTATCTTTTCGCACGAGTAGTTATGTTTTCCTACTAGTGTTTCTAATCAAGTGCGTTGAACTATTTTACATCATTCTTAATTTTTGTTGATTTTCTGTAACTCTATTAAACCAAAGACTTAACTAGCATAAATTGGTATTTAAGTTTTTTTCAAACTATACTGTAGTTGAATATTGAAGTAGATATTAAGTAGATCTTAGGTATTTTACTAAAATACTTTTGAATAGATTAATGGAGATTTATATATATTAAGTTTACCCTTTAGGGGAATATCTATTTTGTCTATCATTTAATTAATTTCAGCTGCTCAAATAATCTTATTATACTCAAATTATTTTCTATTAATCGAAATTCAGTTTCTATAATTATATAGGTACCTAGTAGTGGTGCATAGAAATTTTACGCGTAGTCTAACCATTAGGGTTTTGTAAAGTATATGTCTATATCTAGTTTATATATTACTTGCACGTTGACGAGTAAAGAGAGTAGTTGGACTTTCAAGTCTTATATTTAAGAATGCGGATTATCGTAGCTTTCATAGCGGACATCTTCAGACCGTCAATAAATAAACACCGCTCATATTAACACAATTATATTGAATATACACGTATATCCAATTAAATGAACGGTTCGTCAGCGACATTTCCTATACTTGAGTTATGTTATATTAGCAATTAGCGATGAAATCACTAATATCACGATATTTGTTGACCGTCTGAACCATGCCGACACTTAGTTTGCTCCTTAATAAAGTAGGTACTGTATATTTATTACGGGTGTAAATATTTACAAATAATAATTATAATTGCTGTAATTAATCACGCTATATCGATCATTTCATTGATGCAAGAATTAATGCAACAAGTTCAACCATGGATTGAGAATAAACGATACACAAAGATTGTAATGAAAAGACGAGAAATGGTATGTACTTTAAAATATATTAACATAAAGTAAAGTAAACATTATTATTTAAATATAGCTAAATTTAGATGTGCGATATTCATAAACGAAAGAGATCTAGTCATTTTTAATTATTAAACTTAATATAATCAATTTATTTCAAATCAAATTATGAACACCTTTGAATTACCAAACTTTTAGTAGAATATGAATTTAAAGTAGTGCACGTTACTTACACTTTTTTTCGACACAATCGATTAGGCGTTTATTGCATTTAACGGGTACATTTTTAGTAGAAACGGTTTATTCATTTATAGGAGATTTGTAAAATATACTACTATGATAATCCCTTAATATTAAATAAATTCTATGGATTATATTTTGTATATACTCGTACATTGTTAATCAATCATAAAATAATATTAAATATTACATCATCATAATATATTCGTAGATGATTATGTGCGCTACACTTATTTTATAACTTATATAAATGTTTTTAAACCACTATATTATGTTACATGTCGTGTTAGTAGTGCAGACAAGTTTAAACGTCTCTCGAGAGTGTGAATGGTTTTATAAATATCTTACACTTTTTAGAATCCCGACGGAATCTTAAGAAGCACGGGGCCCTTAGATTCGTCGCTAATTCCACACCCAGATTAGCACACAACGATTTTGCAGCATCTAATGCTGATATTTCGTGACGTGACGTCGTGAAATATTGTGTCTTAAGTATCGTGATTTGTGTCTTCGAACTTATCACTATATATTGTATATCAGATTCAACATGAGGCACGCGTTAGCAATATTTTTTACTATTGTCCTTACGCAATCATTCCCCCCGAAACCACTATTAATAGTAATTAATAAACATTCTCGCCTAGTACGCTTAATACAGTCACCTAATAGAAGATAGGCGTTGAAATGTTATTTGAAGATTTTCTTTGAAGGATATTATTATATTTAAAAAGTACTCACTAGATTTACTTTCTGAAACTTTCACAAGACGAACCTAGCTGCAGTTGAACGGTGATCGATTCCGGTACAACCTGAAAAAAAAAGTCAACGGTTTAATTCCTTTGAGTCGTTACAACCTAACAGTATATCAAATGGTGTGTATATGGGCATTACAGTTTATGAGACAGCAGGCTCTTGGGCACAATGACGTGTATTTACAAGACAGTGAGTAAAGACAACGGAATTGTAGATACTCGCATTCGTTTGAGAGGATAAAAAATAAATAAATAATTCATTACCAACCCAGAATTAGGAAGTCCGGTCACGGTATTTATTGATCACTAATGTAAATAGTTATTTTTGCAGCCCGACGATGCCGGTATTGCAGTTTTCACTCATTCCTATCAGAGAGGCTGTGCACTTTAATAGACCAATAATGAAGAGAACCTTTGGTAAATTTTATTTAGCCTCATCAGATCAAACCAAATAACTCTTCAGTCAAAAAGCTACCAATTGATGATTATGCAGCAAGAATATTTCTTAACTTAAAACTAAAGCTGCAAGTTGTCAAAACATGCTTATATGTATATAAACTTAGGTTATATGTATATAAAAGTCGAAGCATCATGCATATTCCAATCCAGGAGTGGATGGTTGTACGATAAGGTCAGATATACGAATGTGGTCACGTAGACACACGTTACTGGCACAGGAGATAAGGGCCCCGGTGAGACAAAGATCCAGCTTGATAAATAAACATAGTTGTCGCTCGACTCGATTTTCCCTACACACGCGACGTCCCGGCAAGATTGTTTACCTATATGTAGGTACCTAGTAGGTGAGCTATATTTTCAGGTTTGTGGTATATTGACTGGAATATCGGTACGATTTAGATAAGGAACAACACTCTCCCATTGATTGTTTTCTAAACGAACAGTTAGTATGGGAAATTAAACAAGATGTCTGTTTCATATACCGGGAGTTAGATTTTAATGTAACGTAGTCATAAAATGTGTACCTAAAAAAACTTAGTGCTGTGAGGAAATTTAATTAAAAAAAAAAATATTTATGTGTACCGTTAAGTAGATAAATATTATTACTATAGTAACTTTTGTTCCCAGTAAATGTGAATAATTATTCTTGTAGGTAAGTTTCAAATCATACACACCTTACATTGCTAAATGGATTTAGAGAAAAAAAAATATAGCATCTATTTATAACTTGCCTGTCTATTAGATGTTATGATACGCATTTGCAAATTATGTGTCAGTAGTTAAGAAGGCACTTAAAAAGACTTCTTTTAAATTTCACCTTTTTATTTTATTTTACGTTCATTCGCTATTTTTTACTTACCTATGCTACCTGTTTTATTTTACTTATTTTATGCATTTACTTAGCAGATAACTCACTTTTATACGACTTGAATCAAATATGTTTTATGTAAATAAAAAAAATAATAATTTTATCAAAAATATTTATTAAGATATATTTATATATTATGTAACGAAATTGCTCAATATTTCAATTTCAACAATTAATTTATTGAAATGAGTAAATAAAGTTTGATAATGTATTTTAATGTCAAACATTACACTAAATTTCATTATAATATTATTAATACGCTAATATATATTTATAAATATATATATTTATAAAAATAAATGTATATATTATATGTATATTATAAATGTTTTATTTTTAATAGTAAAAGTGATAAATATTTTTAATTACTTTTTTGAGACTGATGTTTTAATTAAATAATACTCTTTTTTCCTAAATTTATTGATTAAAAGCACAATTATTTTCATCTTCCTAGCCATTATGTGCAAATACTTATACAACAGTTTTGGCTGCTTCAAATTCGCAAACTGTTTCATTATTTATCCTTCGAAAAAGAACGTGCTAAAAGTACCTGATGAAAGAATAATAATCAATTAAAAAAAAACAGTTAATATATATTTCAGATGTTAAACAATACAGATTTTAAAATATTTTTAAAGGAACATAATAATTATATATGTTTGCTGAAATATTCTGTACCATTACTGTTAAGTTTGTGTTATATTGCAAAATAAATATATAATATGTTATCACGTTAGAGGAGTCGAGCAATAAAGAATACATATTTATATATTATCTAATTTTCGGTAACTACGACTGTATTTCAAATAAAGTTTTCGATTAATAAATGTAAATTATAAAACTAACCATTATTATTGCACCTAGTATGTAAGTAGGTATTGTAGTTCAGCATAAGGGGAACCGGACGACATGCGTTTAATCTTGAGTAAAACTTGATCATCAAAATAGTTTTTTTTTAAATAAGTACACAAACTTTTACAGTACAATTTTTTTGTAGCTGTCTATTCATAAAAACAAATCCGACCAGCTAACGTTGCGAATCAATTTTCAGATCAGTACATGAATAACATCACGCCGCGACGTAATTTTTATTCAGATGTGCCAAATTTAAGCAATCCAATACCGGGAAACTAGTGTTTACTTTGCATTGACTAAGACTTAACCAGAATGGTTAATTAAAAACACTAGTTAATTTAAAATATTTTTAAATATTTTGAATAATTTGGTTATAAAGTTAAGTAATAAAAGTGTTATTAAAGATAAATATTATTATATTTTATTTAGTTTTAAATAATGATTTAGGTTCAAAATTATATAAGAATGTCAAGTTAAAGTTATGAGCACTTATTATTATTCATTGTTAGTTTAGGCGATGATCAAGTAATTAAAAGTAGAGTATTTGAATAAAAAGTAGTTAAAATGATTATGTGACTCTCTAAGATTTGGTAACTAACGTACGTTGTCTGGAAACCTTGATGTCGCAACCAAATTCTAAATCACACTTAATAAATTTAGAACATTAAAAATATATACTAAAACTTAAGTTAGAAATCAAAAAACTATAAATAATTATTTACTATTTAGATATTTAATCGGATACAATGAATGTATTTTAATCGTGTTACAAAACTTTGTTAGTGCTCTCGCATAGAAACTTACAATTTCCGATTTTTTATTTATAGCCAAAGTTTACATATAACTTTTATTTGGCAAACTAATTTTAATTTTGCCCCCCGACGACATTTATCATTTCAGCTTTTTAATAACGAACAGATCTTATGTCCAACTTGAAACAATTGGACAATCAGCTGATTATCTAAATATACTTGTAGATATTAAATAAATTGCCGCAAGTGAATCGTGCAATTGGAATATTATTTTTTGTTTTAATTAGCCGAAATAAAAAGGAGAACATTTGACTACTGATAAACTTTTCATGTAAATAAAAGTGCATACAAATCGTTTATCTCACAATTCAAAACAATTAGACAACACCAAAGATTTGTTTCGAATGTTTTTCAATCCAATAATGATTCTTTTCTTTTGAGTAAAAATCATATAAAATTTATCTTTTTAAATCGCTGTTAAGAAACGAAAAAAGAACTTAATAAATTTTATTGAGTGTTTCTTGTTTTAACTGTCGGTAGTCCAGCAAAACTAGTATTCAAAAGCGAGACGGTTTAATTTGCTTTTCCCGTTGCATTTTTATGAAATTTCTTTATCGGTGAACGAACAGACAAATAAGTACCTTACATATTATATTTTGGTTGAATTATTTCATGAGCTGAAATTTTAATGAATTGAAAATTTCTATGCGATCACAATCAAGTGCATTTCCTGAATTTGTACACGTAAAAGTAGGAACACTTCATATGTTATCAACGAGAAATTTTAAAACGAACCAATGCATTGCGTGTTGTGTGACGTTGTTACTATTTTTAGTAAGAACAGCACATTACCCTATTGTATAAAAATAATGGTTTGATAGTCACGATGCTCATGATCGCTGAAACTGATATACACATAAATTAAAGAAATCCCTGCTTTTGAGTCAGATAAAACTACAACTAATAACTAAAATTTGGAAAATATAATTGAACATATAAACATATAAAATATAGAATTTTTGAAAATTAAATTCAAAATCAAATATAATTTTTTTAAATAGACATCATAATTGTCAGCCATGGATCTAATAAATTAAAGAAAAAAAATCTATATCAAAATTACTTTTATACCCGTAAACTAAAACAGGCATATATGAAGCGTTCATATATAATTTATTTTTCATTATTTTTCACAATTATTCGTGAGGTGATAGCGATAACTACACTCGCCAACATTGCGTCCAGGTCTAAGAAGAAGACCACTACAAACTTAGCCTGAGTTTTTTGTTATCATCTACTCACAGAGTCAATAATAAATAGTAATTTTCTATGGTTGACAAGTCGTTGTAGTTTTATTAAAACAATCAATATGTTTTTTTTTATAATATCAACAAAATTGTGTCTACTTTATCTGCCTCAATGGTTTAAACCAAATGGTCCAATTTGCATGATTAACAACATGGTCAAGAGGATCTGAACGAAAAGAAAACGAGTGTCCACCGGAATATTATTAGTCGCAGGATGAGTTAATGACTTACATGTCAAACTGGATCTTTAAAGGTTTTGTGGAACAGAAATAATAAATTAATAAAATTAAATATTATATTAGTATTAATATCAGCGTTACTTTGTGACTATCAAATCAGATTAGGCATTGCATAGAACACGAATAAATTTAATAAAAAAAAAAAACCAAATTACTATGACAATCAATTTTCCAAGCAACATCGATAGAACGCTAATGTTATATTATTTCAAATAGGGTTTATTTTTCAATTGCTAAATAATTTGAATCTAATTAGTACTTGAAAATTCAACAATTTTGATCTGAAATTCTTTCAAAATATGTAACTTCACAGGTAATGACGCGATTGAAAAATTTGCTCTAAAAATATGATATTCGTTAAATGGAAAGCCTGCAATAGCATCTTTAGGTTTGTCATCTTTATTTCGATGTAAATTACCGTGAGTCGGTTGGCATTGTCAAAGGAGCTTAAAATTTTGATAAGTGGAGCAGTTTTAAATACATACACACTACCCAAGAATAAGAACAACATCATATTTTCAATACACAGTAAATCTGGATATTGCTTAACGTTTATTTAAATTTGAACACAAAAAATAATTCACGATGTCACGACAAAAGATTTACTTTAAAACAGTTCTTTACTTCCAAATAATATCAACAGACACATGGTTTTGGATTGGATTTCTTTAGCTAAAATTACAGCTCTCTTTAGATGAATTTTGTAACAAAATATCACTTTCTTTGAAACTAGCATTATAACCGAAACTTATTCACAAAATTTATATTAATAATCCCCTTTAATATTTATAAATGAATGTAACATCACATATTGTATTCTAGTGTTTTTTGATCCTGGGATCAATTTATTTACAGAAGAATTTACAGTGATAAATGTGTATTTTGTATACATCATTGACAAATACGTCATAATCTCAGGTTGTACTTAAATAACAGGGCATTATGAATTTACAATTCAAATGGTTCAATAAACCGCCACAAACCTATCCAGGTAAGCGTGCTTTCATCTCAAACCCGTATTATTTATTGGAGACAGTATAATATTTTGTGTCGAGCTATTCGCAGAATGCTTCAAGAATTTAATCAAAAGTGAGGTTTTGATCATATTTGATAACTTATTCTCCGATTATCGATATATCTGTTTTTGGTTTCGTTTATGTTTCAGTTATTTTTTTATATCTGTGGCACACAGTTTTTTACACAAACACACTGAAAACGACATTCCCAAAAGTTACAATAATAATTTAAAAAAAATAGTATTCTATAAATATTTGATCCTGGAATCAATAACTTACAGAAATTAATCTCGATTTTTAACATCTCAGGGTGTAATCTAATTTAACATGATTGGTGAGAAAAGATAATTGCAGGCTTCTATTTATTATAGTTTGTTTCGTTATGTAAACAAAATGAGTAAATATACTCATTTTGTATTGTCACGGTTTATACAAAAATTATTCAAGAACTTGTTTTTAAAATACTACTTAAATTGATTGTATAAGATTATTTATATATAATTTGTAAACTGCTGTGAGTAATGTTTAGTTATTCTGCATTTAATATTTTGATCTATTATTTAGTTTACCATTGTATTAAAAATAACTTAATATATTTATTTCATAATATTCGGCTGCTCTGAGAATGCTTTCCTTCCAAGTGGCGTTGAATTTACGATTCAACTGTTTTACTTACCTACTATCAAATTTATTATCAATAACCACCACTACATAAAGATGTCAACTTACAAAATGTTATATCTCAAAAGCTCAAAAACTTCAGTGATTAAAAAATAAAAAAACGAAGTCACAAATCAATGTTCTAATGCTATGACAACTGGTCTTATTTTTTCATATTGTATGCAACTGGCAGACGTTTGGAAAGCATTATTTTAGCAGCCGGACTAAAATTTAAATTTAAATTTTTAATTAGATATAATAGGTTTCATGATTAAATTAATTACTTTATCTGTTTATTTCTAATATTGTTTAATGTTGTATGTGTTGAATTAATTAGTTATGTGATTGTTTTTTTTAATTCAAATATTTTATAATATGTTATTAATAATTATTGTTATTGTTATATACTTCTCTAGTGTTGCTAAAGATGTTGCTCAAACTGACTAACTTTAAATCATGTCTATGTAGTACCTAAACCTTGTATGAGATTTAGTTTTGTGATTCAATAAAATTATATGGTCATATATATCTTTCATTGCACGTAATTAGATCCTGTATTTTATAATAAAAAAAAGGGTTCAATGTTTGCCTGATTCCTTGTTACCTTAATAATAAACTTGTTAGGAGTCTATATCCACTTATGTTGTTAACTATTTTTTTTCTAGAAACTCTTGAAGCAGGTTTGTACATCTATGTCTACAACTTTGTCTCCAATGAGGCCTGTGTCCAGAAGCTTCTGGTAAAAAAAAAGTTAAAGAAATTACGTTTTCGAGGTCGCCAAATTATTACCAACGTATTAAATTTATTTTTGCTACCCACCAACAAAATATTTTTTTATTCAAAGCCCTTTTTAATAGCCTTATATTTTACGCAATTTTCTAGGACGTATCACGTGATAGCCACATTAGTTAACATAAACCTAAAACTAAGTGGGTTTTAATGGCGCCCTAGTTTTGGTAGAAGCGTATATAAAGTGTCGGGTGTTCCACATTACCTCTCAGTTCTAAATAATTAGTTCAATAAGATAATCCTCAGAAGAAATAGCAAAGCTAGCTAGCTATCTATCTATATGGTCAATATGTTAAATACGTACAATTCCATCAAAAGGTATATTAGTGAAAAGCAAAATATTAATGTTCATATGTACAAATAAAACAAATACTTGTGTACCTGTTATTTATTTGTATATAAACTGTTATACATAATTATGTTCAGCTTAATTATAAATGTTATGATTTGGACGAACTTTATCTACTCGTATATATAGCTTGCATCCTCTTTATGAAATTATAAAAGGTACATATTATATTTTATTTACCATTTTTGATTATATTATTAATTGTTATTAAATTGCCTTTGTAATTTTGAATGAATAAGTTAAGCCGATCTTGTATCATTCCTCCGATCCGAATATTGTATATATTTAATAGGATCTATTTTTAGAACGAGTGTAGTGTTATAATAGTCCACGAGCATAATTCAAGTATACAATAGCAGTCTCAGCAAAGTGCTTAATGCAGAATTGGGCGTGTTCATGACGTCATGTCAAATATACCCTCGGCCCGGATTTTTGCTCCTGAATTACAGCAATATGGTTCTTAAGTTTTAATCGGTAAGATTCATAAGGGAACGGAAGGCCCGTTTCAGACAAAATCAATGTGGTAACGAGTCCTGGCAATTGTTCAAGTTAAACTTTGCCAAATATTGTCCACTTAACTTTCATTATTTTGACTAATCTCTGTATTTACACTATGTTAAATATATTAAAAGCCATCGTTATGTTTTTTGTATATATAATAATAAATATGTTTTATAGTAAGGCAAGGTTTGCAAAATAATTATCATCTGTCGGACTATAACATTGTTATATAGATAATTATATAAAAAAAACAATTTAAACATAAAAACCTGTTATTTATTTTTTACAAGTTTGTTCGAATATGATAGTATGTACTTACACAATTAAATTTCTAAAAAAATTTAATATTTAAATTTAACTATAGTCAAATCTAAAAACATTGAAACAACATACATAAGACATAAAACCAAAAAAAAATCAATATTTCTACTCGTACCATACACAGATAAAACAATTATACCGATTTCATAGTTTTTTTTAAATCTAAAACAACGACATGTTATCGAATACGGCAAGGGCCCAGTGACGTCAAAGAAAAATCTGAGCCTATTAATCTTTCACAGTTGAGCAGAGGTACTCTCATGAAAGGTCCTATAATTCGAATTAGTTGAGTGATATGACTTCTATACTAGAATATAACTACAAACTGACATTGTAGTAGTGATGTTATATATTACTATTTTTAAATTTTAAGCTATACGAGGTAATTTTCCGTATTTATAGTATATTTTACGAAACTCCCAATTAAAACTGCAACTACCGCATTATTTCTATACATGGTTCTAATACTAAGTGTTTAGTGGTTTAACAGTAGCGACATCTTTTGAATATTTAACTCACTACGTGGCATAACGTCATGTATAAAAGTTATGAACGTCAGTATAAGTTCACAGCGCCATCTATGAAAAGTCGGTGTAAACTATCACACTAGAACATTAAACAACAAAATACAACGCCCTCTATCGGTGTACGGAAGATTTAACTCAAAGTTTCCAAGAGCCATGCATAGATGGCGCAGTTGTTCGGACGACGACACGGAACTTCCAACAGATATTGATCCCATTTCTGCTGTAAGTACATATATCTTAAATTTAACAAAAATACTTAAAATAGTTTGATAATTTTCACTATGGAAAGAGAACAACAAAAAATGCTTGTCATGACAACTTGATAGAAGCTCTACTAATCAACATTCATGTGGCATTAGTTTAGGTGAAAATTTAAACAAAAAAAAAACACAAAGCTAGTTATAATTTTTGTGGTTCTATTATGTATCTTGGTGAAAATAAAGTTATGTTCCAAACTATGTAATGTAGCCATACAGTAACTACGACACTATTGGTTTGAATAATGTTCCCTCTATTGACAGGGTTGGTTATAAAATGGTTACTAAGGTAACGAACTGCAAAACTAGTGTAAATGGGATTACATGTTGATTACTTTGTATTATTTCTTATACTCAATTCATATCACCAAGCTACAAAATAATCCTGTAAAAGTGAAGTTTATTTGAGGGTTTCTGTACATTTAAACTCCATTTTTCCCGTAAATACAAATTATTACATCAAATAGCATTATGCACAGCACTACTAGAGACTACTAGAGAAATAGCATACACGATAATTATTGCAGTACCGACGAAAGTTGATTATATTACTTTTCGGATGTTTGATGACTTGCCTCAATGTTTTCATTCACAAAGAAAATCAAATGATCTGTAACATTTGCTATTTGGAAACCCGATGCAGCAATTCCAACGTTTTGGATTTTATTGGCATTGGCAGCTGCAAATAATCAGCATCTAATCTGATATTCTGTTAAAGGCAGAAGTCACTGAAACGCGATTCAATCCAAGCAATCACACATAGATTCAATCAGCAGAGTAATAAGACGCGATAAAATCATCAAAATAATGCAGTTCTAAAATTAAAACAATTATCGTGCGTGCTATGATCCTTATAAGCTATGAATTAAAAAAAATGAAACATTAACTATCAAAATAAGCGACATCAAAATTTATAACCGTTGTTTGAATAAAAATATAAGAATGTATTGATTTGGAAAATAAGAATTCTAATTAATGTTTTTCAGAAATAATTTAAAAGGAATTAATTGGCAAATATATTTAAACTCAAAAAGTATTTCAGTTGTTTACGAAATTATAACACTTGTTGCAATTGATTAAACTAACCTCTCAAACGTTTGTCAAATTTGGTTATGCTTGCTTTACTCTTTCGCGGAAGACAATCAACCTGTTCCTTCGTAAATTCTTTGAGCGACTAAATTGCACTTTCGATTTTGTTCTATCTAAAGTTAGGAAGCTATTTCCGGGCTAAAATTATACAACCTCACCCAGTTTAAGACCTGCGCAGTAGAAGATTTTAGGTCTGGCGGCGAGTTAAGGGGCGAGAACTATCAATATTTCTACCCTGCCTCCTCCACACTTCACACTCTTCGATACCGGGCACAATATTGAATACGAAATTAATATCTGTAAATAGTACACAGGTCAGTAATTCTATTTGCAGATCTGTTTAATAAACCATTTATGCTCGATATCACATTGCTGGGTTATTCGGTAGGTACTTAGCTATTCTTTGTTATAACAATTTAGTGAGAGTTTTATAACATTACGATTAACCGAGGTTTGACGATTGTTGCATTGTTGTTTATGGTTTATTTATAACTATAATTATGATATTTGCCCGAAGATATAAGACCAGATAAAAGTTTATTTTACATCACTTTGTAGGTTTATCAACAATTATTATTAATATGAACAATTTTAGTTAGAACATCGCGATTTTATGCTTTATCGACCACGACAGTTTGAGTAAGATTGAAGAAGGTGATAGCCACTACATAAAAATAATTCCTTGGAAAAATAAGTGCATAACATAAATAAGTTTTACAGTCAGTTCGAGACCGCCTCGCGTACTTCGGTTTTTATTAAATCGCCTGTATATTTTTTTTTTTTTTTAAATTAAAATTATACAAAGGCCAGGAATATTTTTTTGCATCATATATATCGATTCTAGAAGTGTGGGTTCATTGCTTGATAAATTAAAAGCTTACACTTTTTTTAAGTTGCCAAAAAAAACACAAAATTTTTTACGAAAATAAAAACACACGAATCTGCATTTCGATTACAATCCAGATGCATATGCCGTTCAAGTGACCTACTTATCTAAAAAAAAAAAAGTTCACAATTTAAAAAAAAAGTCGAAATACAGTTACAATAACGATAAGCGTGAACAGAGAAAGCGCACAGAAATTGAAATGTAATTACACACCCACATACCTGAAAATCCACAGAAGAAAAGCTATGCAGTTTATGAAAAAGAACACACGATCAATGTATTTCTTACCAGGTCCGAGAAATCAATGAAGGGACGTCGGTAACGATTCAGTTCCAAGGTGAAAAAGCACAAAGGCTCAAAAGGTACTCGTACCAAGTTGCCGCTGCAACAAGTGCAAACGTAATGAGGCAGCTGTTTTCAGTCGCCCGGCGCATCATATTGATTGTCCTGTTAGGGTAGGGCTATGAACGCATGCCCGGAACGTCAAGTGTCACGCCCCGGCATCTATCAAAACTGACCCGCGCAATTCGCTGTCATGCTTATGAATTATTTAATGATATCGCTTACTTCAATTTCCAAGATATTATTGAACGTTTTGTTCAACGTGTCACCCACTTTTGCTGTTGTCCGCTCAATTTAAAATGCGACTCCTTTGTTGTTTTATTTTTCACTTACGGATATTTTCAATCACGAAAAAATTTAAATGTATTATAAATAGTAGTATAAATGAAAAGTTCATATGAATTGCATATTTGTGGGTGTGTTAATTAACATTAGAATTTCACGAAAAATCGGGAAAATTCACGTTACTGAGGATAAAGCAACAGAAAAGTTTGCGCAAATAATAACCTCACTCTTTATGTCAAAATTCTAATTTTAGAGATTTTGATTTATATTTTTGTTTTTAAATAAAACACCGACTATCAGTCCCACATAATACAATTTAATGACATGCTAGATTATGTCAAGTATGCTATTACAGTTATGAAAAAATAAATAACACTTTTTTTTTAATCCTTCTGACTCACAGCTCAAGTTAGCTTTGTTCACAATAATAACTCTCTGATCGATCGAAATATGCTGATTTTCAATAGACTTTATATACAAGAAGCCAACTTACATTTACGATGCCTCTCGTGTTGCGCAAAAATATAGTCACTTGCAAAATATATACACACAAAATATATACACACAAAAAATATAGTACGAAAAAAGCACTATGACACTTAATTATTAGAAACTTGTGCAGGGCGTTTAAAGATAGAACGTAAAGATATGAAATATAATTTCGTCAATTAATTAGCTGAAAAATTTGAAAGGGCTATTGAAATTTGGCCAGGCACACAAAATATCGAGATGTTTGCCTCGAAACGTTTAAAATATTGGTCAAAACACTCCGCGTTTCCCGGACAAGCTTCATATAATCTTATAAAACCAAAATCAACCCTTTTTGAACAATAAATCTGTGATTTTATTACCTTAAATTTGCTGGAGATCAGACACACGTGCCACTTGTTGAATGAACTGAGACCAATGGGAGGAGAATATCTAACGCATATTGATTTGTTATAATTGCATCTGCGTAGTATTACCTTAACAGCTCGGTACAGGCCCGGGCACTCGTTCCATTGGCTACATAGATTTTGCCGCGTAATTTGAAAAGATTTCATATGCACAGATTTGTGATGGTATCGCTGTTATTGCTTACTCGCTACAATGTAAGTTATTGTATATAAGCACCAAAAGCGCCTTTTTAAGGTCAGTTTGAATGAAATTGTTTCAAATATTAGTTTTAATGGGATGTTTTTAAGTTAATAAGCACATAAGAAATACTGCGACTAAATTGTGTTCAACAACATCGATATCCTCTTTTATTTTCAAAATCCACCTGTTTTTAATACTAATTTAGTTGTTTTATCAGTGTTGATGTCCTGATTTTGTATGAAATCGGCATTTTGGTGACATTTCAGTAAAGGTACTGAGTTGCGATATTCTTTCGTTTCTTAGCTTTGCTAACCATGCGGTTTGCTATCGTTAAACAAACATCAATGTATTTCTTCAGACTAGACTGGTTATTATTTCTGTTGCAGATAATTTTATCTACTCCTAAATGATCGCCTAGGAAAATACTCTTGAAAAACATACCTGATTGTAGAAAAGAAAGAATAAATTATCTGGAATACGTAACGTACCAAATAAAATGATAATTCTTATTACCCTTATTTTAAAATAAGTACGCAGGGGTAACCGATTAAATAAAAGCTGCTCTTACTATAAACTTACCCAAAAATCATTTTAATTCTTGATGTTTGTGTAGATTTTTATTTATAAAGTAAAGGGAATAATGTAGCCAAATAATATAATATTAAAATACATAGTTTAATATCAATCGTTTTTAAAACGAGAGCATCATAAATGTAACCTAGGCAGATATACTTATTTACAATTTTGACCACTAATTGTTAGTAATAATTATTATTTTGGAATGTGGTGGTGCAGGTATACAAACTGTATTGCAAGAAATTTCAACATTTTTTTTTTTTACTTACATTTCTGAAGTGTTTACAATATAATTTATATGGTGCATGAAATTTAATTCATATAATTATGAAATTATTAGCATATCCCATATTCTGAATATTAAAACCAATAAACATATTATTTATACCTAATAATACAGCTACAAAAGATATAATATAGTAAATCTTTGAAGATTTGACATTATATAATTAATATTCATTACTTTAAATACTAGTGATGTAACGAATACTTGAAATGTTTGAATTACATAGAAGGCATCTGTTTAAATAATTAGGTACAGTGGAATTCATACAAAAATATGTTTAAAAAATCATAATTGTTGCCACAATATAAATATTGTACTAAAAAATACATTTAAAAATTATATTAACCTTAAACGTTTATTCGGGGCATAAAATAATACATCTCTATCTAAAAAGTAAAGAAGACTTGGACTTAATATTTACAAATTGAAACAAAATTCATTATTATTCATTATTAGAATAAATAATTGTTTATTATTATTAATTTATAATATTTATGATATTGAAAACGATAACTAGTCATACAGCTAAATATTTTGTTACCTTAACATACTATGCAAATTGAAAATTGGATAAATGGATTTACTTATTAACCATTATTTAAACCTCATAAATTCTCTTCTTGAGTTGTGAGTTCCAGTCTTGAGGCTTCCAATTTTAGACGAGTTACTGTTTATCAAATTCCAATTCAAGACTGAAATGTTAAGACGCAACATTTTCTATTCTTCAAATCGTTTTATATTAGATATTTGACAAATTGTCTTTGCAATGAATTTTAAGTTAAAACCATAAAGGTTGTTACATCTTAATTAAAGTGACATGTCGAAATATGGGATGGAGTATGAAAAGAAGAGCATTAATTATGCCGCCATTTTTCTTTACATTATCTTGTACATAAATGTAGATATTTATAGAATCGGCTACAAATAATATGATATTATATTATATCAAATACACCAAACGTCAGCATTAAGCATAGAAGTGTAATTTGACAAATTAATATTTAAATTTGTAATTAGAGTTCACCATAAGTATTTTCGCCATTGGACTCCGTCTGGCTAAGTCTGGCACTGCAAACCACCCTCAATATTTGTAACTATAAACAAAATAACATTTTATACATATTTTTGTTTTGAAAATTTTGCAGATATTGCTATTATTCGTTACATCGCTACTTACATTAGGAAAATAATAATAATTTTCATACATCTACATCAGAAACCAACAGACTGTTTTCATATCACAGTATTAGAGATTCAAAATGATAGAATTTCTATTGCGATACACTAGGTATTGTAGACACTATGTTTCTATGACGTCGTTGCAACTTCGAAACATCTTGTATTTATCGTTATCTCTTTATTCTATATTGTAAAGTACTATTTCAGAATAAATCCGTTCATAAGTAAAAAAAAAGACGGGTTGCACTCCGGGAGTGCCGGCAGAAGTGAAAACTTGATTATTAACGTTGAGCATGTTTGATATTTTGGAATGGTTAGGGAATAATTTTGCACCAATTGCTTTATCAGTATAAAAGTACTATCATTTATGTGGTAGAATACAATATTCATTTATTGCGCTATCGTACACAAACATGACAATTTATATTACATTAAAAATTTAACACTTTAAAACTATTACAATTATTTTACATTAAAAAGTTTATCTCTCCGAAAAATCAACTTTCATCCATAATTTCAACGACTTTTTCACCATCATCATTACCAGAACTATCCATGGATGCGCGTGGCACGCTGTAACATACACGAACATTCGCGCAAGCGCCCTGCGCTGCCTAAGCGAAACAGTAGGCCCAGGCATACATTTTCGCCGCGCCGTAGAGAGGGGATAGCTGTCTACTCTCCATCCGTCTTACGCTTTTTCGATCAGGTCACGTGTCCTGACGCGAGTTTAAGATTTTATACCCATTACAGAAAAAGTGCTCAACGCCGCTAAAGAAGTTTTCACTTCAAAAACGCTTTTTATTAAATATTCTTTCATGAAGCACAATATTTTTTATGTTTTATTTTCAAAATATACTTTTTATTAAATGCAATGAAAAGTTTATTAACATTAAAGGACAAGCAAGAAACAATTGACAATATTATATAAATATAAATACTCGATTGAAGTTAACACTTAACCCTCCTGTTTTTAGCAGTTGCTTTAGAATTTGGTTAAATAAAAAACTAGGTCGTTTCTTTGAATATTTCAGTCGGGTGATCATCAATTCCATTTTTTATCACGCCCTCTGAACTTCATAGAACTGTACATTTTCATGGATTTTTTTTAAATCTATTTGATAATTTAAACGAAATATCGTTATGTTGTACCCTAGTACAACATAGTTCTATATTTCGTTTAAATTATCAAATAGATTTTTGAAATGAGATAATTCGATAAATATTTAAGTACCTATACTTAAATATTTATTGAATTATCTCATTTTAAAATAGATCTTACGGTCGCTTTGTAGGGTGTTTTTATAAGGCCTATGTAAATTGTTTCAATTATGAAATTATCTATAGTATGCACCCAAACTACTTCAGGTAATTAGAAGTAAAGTAAAGAGTGTTCGTAGTTGCAACGATGAAAAATGTACTCACACGTAAGCGCTTACATTTCAATTTCGTGTCTTTTATTTTTATATGACGGTCCCTGCATGCATGCATGCATGCTTAAGACAAAAGCGCGCAAGACGTGTGACTAATGAGTATTGTTAAAAGGACGACTTATAACTTAGACACCTTTTTATTTTTAACATGGTTCTTCGCACAAAACCAACGGTTTATTCGCGTACGTGATAGCCTATTGGTTAGGGCGTCAGCCTTCTAATCAGAGGTCGGCGGTTGGAATCCCGGAACGCACCTTTAACTTTTCGGAGTTAAGTGCGTTTTAAAAAAAAATATATCACTTGCTTCAACGGTGAAGGAAAACATCGTGAGGAAACCTGCACGCCTGAGAGTTCAAAACGGTCTCAAGGGCGTGTGAAGTCTGCCAATCCGCACATGGCCAGCGTGGTGGACTATGGCCAAACCCTTCTCATATTGAGAGGAGACCCGTGCTCTGTAATGAGCCGGTAGTGGGTTGATCATGATGATTCGCATACACAAACACCATAAATAGTTGAAGTAAATTTAACACTACAACATCTTCTCTACACACACCAATTTTAAAGTGGTCTGGTGTTCAACTGAAAACATTTTCATTTCTAGTTGAGCAACTGGTAAATTTTTAGGAATCCGATGCAATATTATTTATACTCCCTACAAAAGACCTATGTCCGTCAGTGGACGTCAATTGGTTGTTAATGATGATGAAGATGATGATGATTATTTATGTGAGAGTGTGTCTGTTTACATAAATTCTACTTGTCCTGCCCCATTATATAATTTCCTTGGCAAATTATGTGTATATAATATTTAAACGTGAAAAGCTATAGAAAAAACAGGATCTCTCAGGTCGTATATTCAAATTTTGTATTCAACTTCAAACTCTTACCAGAACCTTTTTTGGTCTTATCCGGAAACCTTTACTAGATACCACAAGCGATTTAGCGGTACATAATTCTGGTACGACGCCGCGTTGAAAATATTAAGGTTTGGCTAGTATTATGAATGCCATACTAACAGGTAAATAATCTAATCTAATCTAATCTTTGATTGGTAAATTATGATTTATTAGTCAGAGGCTAACTTGTAATGGATTAAAATAAGAACTTGAACAAAAGAAAACCTAAGTCTACTGCAACGTCGTCCCGTGTCGGCAATAAAAGGTGTCTAGGTTATAGTGATATTAACAGGCATCTACGTGAAATATATTAAATGACAAAATATTCTCTACCTTCTCTTCTCTGCTTAATTTATGACATTGAAATCTTCTCCCACTTGCATTTGCAATATAATATATGGGCACTCTATATTTCTTATATTATTAAAACTAAAGAGGTGTCAAACTTGAAGTCACAGGTTTACATATTTACAATATGCCTTAGATTCGTCAGCCTTTTCATAGAAAATCTCTAAAACGACGTAGGTACATCAAATTTTCGTGAATATTGTGAATTTTCGATGAACATTGACTCAAAATTGGTTACTCTGATCGTGATCTGTTTCGGCACAGTTTAAATCTGACACCATCAATTCTCGAATAGTGTATAAATAGTAATTATTATTTGATGTTTATAGGCAAGAATCTGATTTTATTCGACTTTGAAATAAGTAAATATGCGACATCCATAACGTTACGTCAAATTTAACACCACTTCATACAATAACTATAAATCTTGTCGCTGCAAATAAAATTTCGAATGTCATGGAAAACCATAGCAATTTGTCATACAAATATTTCAAGCAAACGCTCAATAAGCGATTAAATGTATACAATAGTAGTAATCCTAAGCACTATAATGTTAACATTAAAAACTTAAGTATTATTATATTATAGAACTAAATTTTTAAAACAATACTTTTGTCTATATCATATTTAAAGATTTCTAATTAATTTTCTGCAGCTATTGTCGATAGCAATATTTTTTAAACGACTAAATATTTGAAACACATATAATATTATTATTCTAAGCAAGGCTTATTGTATTTGTTTAAAACGATATACAAAATATTAAAATAATGTTACGTCTCATACTTTTCCTAAAGTTAGATATTAGAATAAATATTAAATATAAAAGCCTCGACCTTATAATTTCTCTCTGTATTTTCTTTTCTGTCATATTGCCAGCGGTGATAGCCTAGTGGTTAGGGCGTCAGCCTCCTAATCAGAGGTCGACGTTTCGAATCCGGGCACGCACCTCTTACCTCGGAGTTATGTGCGTTTTTAAACAAATAAAATATCACTTGCTTCAACGGTGAAGGAAAACATCGTGAGGAGACCTGCGCGCCTGAGAGTTCTCCATAATGTTCTCAAAGGCGTGTGAAGTCTGCCAATCCGCACATGGCCAGCGTGGTGGACCATGGCCAAACCCTTCTCATATTGAGAGGAGACCCGTGCTCTGTAGTAAGCCGGTAATGGGTTGATCATGATCATGAGTGTCTAAAAATCTGCAAACTCTCAATCTACATAGTATACTCATGCCTTAACTCGCTTGAAATTCAACACAAGCTGTTTTGTCAGTCAAAAGACCCATATTTGTCATATTTATATTAGTATAAAATATGCTTTCAAACTATTACAGTTTCGTACAATAGATTGCGTGCATGATCAGCACTCATACAGATTAACAGACAAACAGTTATTGTTTAGTACAAAAAAAAATATTATTTATATGTAGTACAAGGGAAAGAGAGTGAGATAGCTGAGACGACCTAACAGGGTGAGCCCTGCAAGCTATTAACTTTAATGCATCTATCACAAACAAATTCACATAATATTTTGACCAACTTGTGCCCAGGCTTTCATCTTATAATATTAATCATAATATTTATTCTAAACGTCTATACCTCTAGAATATAATAAGTATCAAAATATTCAAAAAAAACCTAGACGCAGATATAGCTTTGCATTGTGCTGTTATTCATTGGCAAGAATTATCTGCAGAAATTATTTTACTCTCAATAAAAAACATATAATATTAAAAATCGAAACTGATATGTTCTCAGTAATTAGAAAATATGAATGAGTAATTACAAAAATAATAATTATAAAAGATTTATGACATTTTTGTATACTATACTTAAGAAACAAAATAATATATTATAAATAATACTTTCAACGTTAGGAATTCTACGAAATACTTTCGGTATACATTATTAGTAAGACTAGGTTTATCAATGCCAATTAAACTAAACTTAAATAAAATAATAATAGACTATTAAAGTAATTTTGTATATTACTAACATTTTTCATTGATATGAATAAACACTGAACAAAATGTTATATTATACGAATGATACCAAATAGTGAAAATAATTAGTTATTTCGAATCATAGTTCAAACTTTCTACGATTCTATATAGTGTACGATGTACACACTTATATATCAATGTGAGTGTGTGTGTGTGTGTGTGTGTGTGTGGGTTAACTCGTCACTACCCTAATTTATACTCGAAAACTCCATGGTAACCGCGTGATTTGTGTAAAACCGAATTTCACGTATATAAGCTATAAATGATTGTATTACTTTGCCATATCCAACTTACTCCAAATTAGATTTATATATTCTTAAAATTAACGGTAACCTGAACGGGAACAGGAATGCGACATAGGATTATCTTCAATTATAAACGTTGCTTGTTTCACAGATTTTTTTTAACCCTTAATCTACTCGAGCAAAGTCGCGGGCATCAGTCTATATTTTACTCATATATGCTCAACTTTCAAAGCGTCATGACGTGTCTTTAACCAAATAAAAGTAACCCTATAATTGTTAGTCCCGCTTGTTCGCTTGCAAGAAATAAGAAGGCATTAGTTGTATCTAATAAAATACAGCCCGGTTACGCTGTCGCAACCAATAGGGTTAGTACAGTTCCGGGAAGTATACAATGGGTCCCCCGGGCGTCCAGTAAAATCAGCGAGAGGGACATGCCGTGGTGGTTTTTAGTTTGGGTAGACCACCCATAGGTGGGAGTCCCACATAACCTCCGTCCTGCCCAAGGGACGGAAGTAGCTATAAAGCTTTTCCACCACGACAAAAAAAAAAGGGTTAGTACAGCTAATAGGCGGTCCGAAAAAAAAAATGTAATAAAATAATGTGATGTCAGTGTCTGCCGATCCGCACATGGCCAGCGTGGTGGACTATGGTCAAACCCTTCTCATATTGAGAAGAGACCCGTGCTCTGTAGTGAGCCGGTAATGGGTTGATCATGATGATGATGATGATGAATGTCAGTGTTGTGTACCATAAATAATCTAATTGATTTATTATTTGAAATGATTCTGTAGACAGAGAAGCAGGGCCTTGATCATATATTTAGTTCCCCAAAGCAAAAATTACTCCGTTCAAGGTCATCAAACGTGCGCTCTTATATATTTCGTTTTTAACCGTAAAACCACAATTTACACGACAAAGATAATAATTAAATATGTTGGAGTTTTGATTACAAAGGTGCACAGTTATACAGTCTGGTCTATAGGTTGCCTGGCAGAGATCGCTCTTTAGCGATAAGGCCGCCTATTGTACTTTCTATTCTTGGTGTTTTTTTCTTTACTGTCTTGTATTTCTTCTGTTTATGTGGTGTACAATAAAATGTGTTTCATTATACATATTTTGTTCTTTAGTATATTCATTAAATTATATAATTACTGAATTAATTAATAAATACTGAAATTTTAAATGTCCAGGTTAATTTATATCAAATAGAATGTGATTAATTTATCTTAATGATACGAGTAAAAACAAAAATGAACATTTTAGATAAAATATCGCTATTTCTGCAGATGTTGCCTTAAACTTGATCGCACAGCCACTTAGCGTAATTTACATTTCATACGTTTACAAAGAAAATGATTCTTACTTAGGTAGTGAGTTCATAGTTGTAAATAATTCTGCATAAGCTTTGCATATAGCTACATAATTTCGCATCTATTAGAGATATGTGATCAATCTTTCTCTTTTCGATGCAAATTATCAATAATATTTAATCAGAAAATTACGCGCATGAAATTAGTCATCATTAAATGAATTAATTTACGCTAAGAGTCTGTGAAAATTACAATAAGAAAGCATATTTATTATTTATATTGATACGTAACTTTGGTTTATTCTATGTAGATGTCTTCAATGGGATATGCAGTTTCAATGAACTTTTGGTAGAATCTCTGGAATGCCCTTCTGTAAATAAAAGAAATATACATCTTTAAGTCATATATAATCACATATTTATTACGTATATAATAATTTTAGAAAACATATATTGCACGTCCCAAACAAAACGGTAAAACTTTCCGACAGTAATAATTTTAGTAATAGGTAAAGATTAGAACACAATTTTTCATTGTTGACTTTCGCAATAGCCAAACCGATCAAGGCGGATGGTATCTTAATCAGTTTGCTTAAAACAAATTGCCCAAGTCTCTTTTGCCCTAATGGTGGAAACATTTTCAATTTTTACTAACAAAAAAAAGTTGAAATGAGAAAAACAATTAATAAATTTTTTGAAGCGGTGATAGCCTAGTGGTTAGGACGTCAGCCTCCTAATCAGAGGTGGGCGGTTCGAATCCCGGCACGCACCTCTTACTTTTAAGAGTCATGTGCATTTTCAAAAATTTAAATATCACTTGCTTCAACGGTGAAGGAAAACATCGTGAGGAAACCTGCACGCCTGAGAGTTCTCCATAAAGTTCTCAAAGGCGTGTGAAGTCTGCCAATCCCCACATGGCCAGCGTTGTGGACTGGTTTATGGCCAAACCCTTCTCATATTGAGAGGAGGCCCGTGCTCTGTAGTGAGCCGGTAATGGGTTGATCATGATGAATTATTTTACAGTGAATGTAATTGTCGTTGGTACATAAACCATGTAAACATTTTCTCGGAAACTTTTACTGTTTATTGCAAAAAATATTAATGTTCATAAACATTTATTTCCGATGGTGGCGGGTGTCTGATTCCTCGTCCACAGATCCATCGTGAGCAACATAGCTGAAGGTAATTTACGAGTACGTGCACCAACATTAGTGAACGACCACCAACGGGAAAATAGATGTAATGAAGTACATTTCATGACGTACAACGCAAGCGACACTTGCCTCAAAAATGTACAACAATGTTATGAAGGGACATATCAACGAAGTCTAGACCAATAAAGAACAAAATTGGTGCAATTTGGCTATAGGTGGCAGTATCACCTCTTCTTTTGTCTGCCTATGAAGCCATCCATACCCGTGGACGACTTGAACAGTTTCTGGAAACTATTCAAGTTCTTAAAGATACTTTTCTTCCACTATTGTTGTAATTGAACTCCCATTTTATTTTAATGCATTGTATGTAAATATTTTTTCATAGTGGGTTTTAATAGATGTTTTAATAAAACTTTCCATTCTTGTATTTATTTTAAATCTCTTGCAATCTATTAAATGTTTGATAACCTTATTGGTGATACAACTTTGAAGTTAATTTTACTAATTGAAATGATAAAATTATAGCAAATTTTGGTAAAGCAAGTAAAATATCCGTTTCATGACATTTGTTTGAACCATATCATCTTTAAGTAGTAGTATAAAAGGGTTTTGAACTAAAATAACTTACGCCACGCTCATCATCAACACAAAGTAGAAGATAATACAGGAATACAGTGTAATCTAGGGGTATGTTTCCCAAATCTAGCGTACCCTAGGGTACCTAGTGTATTTCGGAAATTATCTCAATATATTTTTATTCTTAAGATAACACCGTTTTGTTTGTGACGTGCGTTGAGCTTATAAATAAATCATCATGATCAACCCATTGCCGGCTCACTACAGAGCACGGGTCTCCTCTAAATATGAGAAGGGTTTGGCCATAGTCAACCACGCTGGCCATGTGCGGCTTGGCAGACTTCACACGCTTTTGAGAACATTATGGAGAACTATCAGGCATGCAGGTTTCCTCACGATGTTGTGATATTCTAATTTCTTAAAAACGCGCATAACTTCGCCCGGGTTCGAACTCCCGACCTCTGATTAGGTGGTGGACGTCCTAACCACTAGGCTATCACAGCTTCTATATATAAATAAATAATGGCAAATATGAATAAGATTCACATCATGTCTCTTGCCAGGCAATGTTTAAATAGTTATTTGTTAAATCATGATTTAATGGATTCGAAAACAACAAACCAAATTGGTTTTAAAAAGTTACTTTCTAAAAAAAACTGCGCTTGTTAGACATGTTAGGTTAGGTTTTACTTTTCCTATAATATCATCTCTCATCACTAGACATAGCTTAAGCAAGCAGTCTTATTTTAAATGGACTGTTAAATATCACATATGTCCTTGAAATTATTGTTATTACTTTGAAACAAGAGAATAGGTATTAATTGAATAAAAGTGCTTAAAGCTGTGAAAGTAGGCGAAATAAGTGATCGTTTTGAATAATAATATGTAATTTGTATACTTCTTTTGTAAGAGTTTGATATCACAAATTTGGTACATAAATAATAAAAATAAAATAAATATATAAAAAAATAAAAGTAATTTAAACATTATTTCATAATTAATATTTTAGAATGTTCTCGCTGAACTACGACGGTATAATATATAAAAGAGCAAATAATTTAAGTGTAATAAAATCTATAAATTCTTACCCGACAGCTTCAGCAACTGGTCTTGTAGACTCTTGACCTCTAAAGACATGGCAAGCAAATCTTTGTAGTGTTGGATGTTTGGTGATGAATCCCAAATATCGGTGATCACGGGGATGAAACGCGCAAAATGACACATTTTTCAGTGAGTAAAAGTAATCAATGCAAGGACTGCTACGAGTTCTCTGTTGAAAAAGAAAAAAAACAATTTTAAAACATAGAAAAACACGTAGGCAGGTATTTTATGTTAAATTATTATTGAATATGTAATAAGAAAGCAAGAAATATGAATAAAATAAATAACAACAATCCTGAATTAAGTGATGAAAGTGTTTCTGATGATATTGTTGGCAATTGGAATTTTTTCGATACAAATGTTTCGTTTTGTAGTGCTATTAAGTATAAACAAGTCCACGTCATTAATTTTAATAAATGTAAATTGGAAAGGGAACCGTGGTTAGTTGGAAAAGAAAAGGAAACTACGCTGTCAGCTTGTTTTGACAACCTCTGTGGCGCAGTGCGCGCGCTGTCACATTATAAAGTTGGAGGTCCTGGGTTCGATTCCCGGCTCGAGTCTGGTCTGGTGGGAGGCCTCGGCCGTGGCTAGTTACCACCCTACCGACAAAGACTTGTCGCCAAGCAATTAAGCGTTCCGGCACGATGTCGCGTAAAACCAATTAGGTTGGGCTTACCATACCCCTATCAGGTTAGCCCGTTTCCATCTTAGACTGCATCATCACTTATCACCAGGTAAGATAGCCGTCAAGGGCTAACTTGTTGTGTGTAAAAAAAAAGCTGGGGCAAGAGATATGGTTGGACAGCGCGTATCAAGTGGAGATGGATCGACGTTATTTGAAATCTGTAGAATAAAATATCGAATTGTTCAGTGAAGTTACATAAAGTTAAATTCTGGATCCATTTTAGATACTCAATCATTATGGCCTTAAGTTATATAGATTCAAATAGCGATTCTAAGAGTTTCAGATGTGATTTTCATGTATAAGCTTGTATAAATATATAAAAAAATATAACAGGTACATATTCGTTTAATTCTGGATCCATTTTAGATACTCAATCATTATGGCCTTAAGTTATATGGATTCAAAAAGCGATTCTAAGAGCTTCAGATGTGATTTTCATGTATAAGCTTGTATAAATATATAAAAAAATATAACAGGTACATATTCGTTTAGATTAGATTGATTAGATTAGAGCCACGGATTAGATAAAAATACGTTTAATGTTCATTTTATTTACATTACATTCACAACATATCGCAGTCTCTATCATTATCTTATGTCCCAAACAGATATTAAAGTTGTCAGGTTTTTTAAATCTAAATCATTAATTTTGTTTTTCAAACTATTTTTTCAACGTATGGGAGTTATGTATGTTTAAACCGGTTCATATTATGCCAATTAAATTAAAAATCAAAAGCGACAACGATGAAAACGCCATTGAAAGACTAGTAACTCCTGCGAAAGTTTCAGGAATAGTTTTATGCAGATGCTTAGGTAGCCAACCTAAACAAAATGGTAGTGATTATTTACTTAAACTTAAAAACACACATTCCTAAAGAGTGTTGACGTTAGGCAGTAAAATCTCATATATGATAAGGGCAAGAAAGAGAAGGTTGTGGTTTACGATAAATACGTAAATATTATTAAGCTATTGCATAGCTTCTATCGAGGGCCTTGAGCGCGGGGACCGAATCCAGAAATTCCGTAACGAAAAAAAACCTCACGCTCCCCACTCCGACGGGCACAGCGGTGATACTTTTTACCATATAGATATTTCGCCAGGGCTATTACAGTTGCCGTGGAACAGCGATTATCATGTATGCTGTTTGTGCAGAAAGTCGTAGGTTTAAGCCTGGGGTACATCTTTATTTTTTTATCACGTTTTTTTTTAATTTTTATTATTATGACAAGCATTTTTATTTAGTTTCACCTGTCCCGTTGTCTGTCTGTAATCAAATCTAGAGTTAAATTTTACTCATTTCCCTTTTGCTTTTTTTTTAAATTAATTTTATCAAAAAAAACCTCAATATTTTTAATATTTTTATTTTCATTGTTGTTTTTGAAATATTAATAATTTAGTTGATAAAAAATGCTATGCAATAGCTTTACCGCGGCAGTCACCGAGTGCCACACGTCTTTTTTAAAAATCTATTGGAACCATCAGTGCAGGTGAACAATTTAATGGAAGTAGGTATTTAGAGGATATTGTATGAAATTTAATATTCTGTTGTCTATACGTTCTATCGTTAAATAGGAAGATTATTTAAAAATATTGGTTTGAACCCTGCGGACGTGAACCCTACAGATTGTTTACGAAATTTTGGTAAGCAAATGAAAAAAATCTTGTAAAAATTTGTCCTAATCGCATTACAATTATAATTGGTTTAGTTGGGCGAGTCTTCTGAACGATCGGAGCGATATCCAGGTCTTGTACTGTAAAACGGTTTCTCGAGTATAAGGCTATATCTGACCGACTGACAAACAGTCCAGTTCAAACGGATGAAAAGAGAAATTTGTTAATTTTCAATAATATTCTTAAGTACGCTAGAAGTGTACTCGTAAAGGATTGACTTTTCTACCCTAGAGAAGTTAATTAGTGGAAAAGAAGCTATGTGTAAGTCTTTCATTTTTTAAACTTTATCCATGAAACTGGAAGTAAAGGAATAATTTTCAAAAGTGAATAGTAGAAGAAAAAAGTCGCAAGATATTCGGAAATTTTACTCCTCAGTGTGTTAAAAAATAGGGATTGGAGTTTTATATCATGAAAATCCGTCATTTTCAATTGGTATTCATGAAATAAAATTACAAGATATCTTCTATGTTTGAAACTAATGCCATTAGATTGATTGTTTAAGGATTAATATGACGAATCATTTGTTGATTTTTAAGCCTCTATATGACGGAAGTTTGTATGAACAATTTTTTTTAAAACTAAGGAATTAAATTTGATTTATTTGAAAATCTATCAGTTTTAAAGTTAGAAACGTGCGAAAGACAAACTAAACGTGAGTGAATTCGCGTGCTAGTAATGTTATAAATGCGTAAAGAGGTAATAAATATCCTAAAGGAATGTCCATTTTTTCGGGCAGAAAAGCAGCTCTTCATTCTCCGATCCTTTAACTATATTCTTGCAAAAAATCACGTCTAACTGTTACTCTGGTGCCGCAAGATTGATAGACAAATCAACAAACACACTATTGTATTTATAAAATTATAGATATTAAAGGTTTACAACTCACGTTGGGCTTCGACCGGTCCACCATCCGTAAGCCCTGATCTGATACTTCTAGGATACATGGTTGCGTTCCAGGTTCCCCGCTGCATTCCCCAACGATTTTCTTCACCGCTTGGCAAACTACTCCCGTACCTTTATGTGCTAGTGTTTCAACAGAGCCCATGTATCTGCGTAATTGAAAAAACATACTTTGGTTAAAATGTGATTCATATAAATAATCATAATCATATATTTTTTTATTTACTTCTAGTTAGCCCTTGACGGCAAACACATCTGGTGTAAGTTATGAAACAATCTAAGATGGTAACGGGCTAACCTGTTAGGGGCATGTTAAACCTATGGGTAATGGGTGGGAGTATGCTCCTAATTGGTTTCAACGCGACATCGTACCGGAACGCTAATCGCTTGGCGACATGTCTTTGTCTGTAGGGTAACTAGCCACGGTCGAAGCCACTAGACCAGACTCGAGCCGGGAATCGATCAGGACCTCCAACTTATCAAACCATTACCAGACCACATCAGTCACGCTGGCCAAGTCCCGATTTTTAGAATTTACATTCCTTTGAGAACATAGATAAACTGTGAACTGTGTTTCCTCACAGTGTTTCATCTTTAAAGCAACTGAAATTTATTTGATCTAAACGCACGTAACTCCGAAAAGTTAGAGATGCGAACTAAGGATTGAACTTGATGCCTAGCACTATTAATTAATGTTTAACTATGATTAAATAAGTCAGGAGGAGACAGAATATTAAAATTCCGTTTCGTACTGATTCCACTAGTAATTTTATTTATTTTATTTTATGTAATATTTTATAATTTCATTTATTTTATTTTATGTAATACAGAGTATATCATGCTAGTGTAGGCTACGCTCCGGAGCACTAGTTACTCTACTCTGGTCTACAAACGAGACTGCCTAGGAGAAACCGTCAGGGAACCTAGAGATTTAATTGGACCATCTAAACTTAGCTGTTAGAAAACATAGAATATATTGAATAATATGTACTGATATGTAATCTTCTATTTATTGTAGCACAAAGGTACTTATCTCATACTCATAAGGATTTAGTTTATGTTTTCATAGTTTTGTGAAGTTAATAAAAAATTATTAATACACATGATATATATATTAAAATCATCACCCTGTATCCCACTCTACTGGCCTTCTCTACTCCCACTTAGGAGAGAAAGATTTAGAGCTAAATACTCCTCCAATGCCAGATGTTAAACACGCTTTGCAAGGGACGAGGGTTCGCAATGGCAGTTTTTGTAACTGCGGACTGTAGTAGTCCTGTACAACTATTATAATTTGGTACATATTTATTGATATTCACGGTCCGAAATCATAACGTGCGAACTATAACATCTTTTGTTCATTAGTTTCTATCAATTCAAATTTTAGGTTAACCAAATTTTAGGTTATGAACATTAAATTATAATTCATGTATTATGTTTTAAGTTCTTATCTTAGATAAAGTTTAATATATTGCAGTACTTACCCTAATAAGTACCGTTCTCGTTTTACTTTGGCATTAGCGGGATCAAAATCATTATAGTCCATATCAACAGCATAGGCTGAAGGAAATATACCTTGCTGGCCTGTTCGTAGATTTACACCTGTAAACAAATACACACTGCTTTAAAACGTATATAAATCATCAGAAATCTTCGAAAATATTATAGTTTATTACCTATGCGTCTATTATATTTATAGAATGGGACAAAGACTATGGACTAGTATAAAGTAATATTTATTTTAGTCTATAAATTGTCTACATTACGTATCGATTTAGAGTTATGATTAATTGTCTACTATGTAATTATATGCATATTTGTTGTATTGCATATATTAATTATATATATTTTTAATTATCTTTTCCAGTATATATTATGAACTGACTGTTACTCATCGACAAAGGACGATTATTGATTACGAGTAAGTGGTACTAGTAGTATTACTTTGACGTGGGTCTACATATTTGATATCTGTCTTTCCTTTTTTTTTTACCAAAGATCTTTTTGAAAAGTTTTTTTTTTAAAGGGTTAAGAATATCTGATTTTTATCCAGGTTTGCAATGTTGAATTATTTATTTCTAGTTTTTTTTTTTCTAATCCATTATTTCGAATTATATTTGATGATTTTTGGAAACATATTTGTAGATAGTGACCTCAATAATGTAATACAAGTGGATAAAGGTGGATATTGTAGTTTCGAGTCTGTTTTAATTTTACTTAATGAATTTATAATTCCTTAACTCATGTAGACAAAACTGATACGGAATCCATTACGAAACGACTAAAAGCTTTGAACGTACTCTCAGAGCAACCAATTTGAACTCTGCAACATGGATAACATGTCTAACTAATGGGGTAAAATGCGGGTTGGAAGTTTGTGAATGAATAAATAGTTATTGAATATACTTTTTTATTGTACACCACAAAAAAGTACAGCGAAATAGACACAACATATAGTACATATTTTGCCCAGCCTTGTCGCTACATAGCGATCTCTTCCAGGCAACGAATGGTGTAGAACGTACCATTGTAAGTACATACATACATTTATACATTCATAAATCGATGACTATAAATACCAAGTACATACTAATAAATAACCATGTTGATATCGATATATATTTATCATAACTACAAATGGTTTTTGAGTTTTTATGAGTGTCCCACGTTTTTAAGGGTTAGGGTATTAAACAACAGGAGAAGGGTTAAAAGATTATCTGTAGGTAAAAAATGGTTAATAGGGCTTAAAATACACCATCTACGATACGAAGTTATTTACGATTTCGTCTGCAGTTGATTTTTTCTTTAAAATGCTACTGGAATAGTTTATTTTACTAAGGCTGAGATCTGTAGAGCGTACTTTGACATTGATCAGCCTTAGTTGGTGTCAAAACAGGACGTACTTACGTCCGACTTATAACTTTGTCTCGTTTCAGCTGTTTGTCAAGTTAAAGGTAATGCGCGCTTTATAGATCTCGGCCTAAAATTACTAATAATGTCTCTACGGTGCAAACTATTTCCTTTACATTATATGAATTATATACGTAACAATTTTTTTTTTATACATTCGGGAATAGTTCTGACTGGTTTCCCGATACAATAACCATTCTATGCGCGTTTCCGGGATGCAAGCTATCTCTGTGACCAATTTTAACCGGCGTACCGGTTGAGCCGGCATAGGCATAAATTTAAAAAGATGGTGCTAATATGAGGTTTTGTATCGAGTACTATTTTTTTTAACAAATTTTGGCACTTTTATCTTTCAAAGATTAAAACTCCAATTAATTTCTACGATAAACGAGATAATCAATCCTATGATTAGAAATGAGAAAGTGCTTCAGACAAGATAGGTATATATTAAAAAAAAAACCTTTGTTTTCATAAAGGAGATTTCAATTCATTTCCAGTGGCCTCCACACTACACACCCTGTATCATGGAGACCATATATTTCGTCTACAGCGTTTTAACAGTGCTATGTACGGCTATATATGTATACAGTATTTATGTACGGCTTATCACCATTAAGATGGAATGGCCTTGAAATTTGGACATCGTTAGCTTTTCGTCACAGAAAAACTTAAGAATTATCCAGCGTGATTTGTTAGTTGTAAACCAACTCACAGTATAGTCAAACTTAGCGAAATTTGAAATACTGATAGCTTGCATCTTCCTACAGCATACTTCAAAATGCTATCATGCCAACGAATTTAATTCAAATTCTAGCTTATTTATTAGGATATAAAAAAAACTTATTTAGTCTAAATTAAATTTTAAAAAAACTTTTACGTCGTCGCTTTTCTGTCCTTATTTGTTACGCACTTTACTCCGTTTTTTCCACTTTGTTTCCGAAGCCGTAACCGAAAGCTAGTGGGTATTCAAACTACGAGAAGATTCTAGAATAACCACTACTTTGCGGTTCTCATTGGTTCTAATACTAGCACACATTGCTTTAGTTTAGTGATTTGACTCTAACCTTCACACCACAAATCATCTGCTTCCTTTTGCACATAAATAGGGTCTCCGATTTCAACTTCTATTTCATCGTGATGTCTTGGATTGAACTTGTGTAAGCCCCTATGTGTGGCTTCTAACATTTCAAGTTGGCTGTGTGGCACGGTTGTCATGTTGCCCGAAAAGTTGATGCCGTTGATGCTGCAACTTGATGATGGTGATACTGAAATGTTATGAATTTAATTACCTAAGGGATTTTCATCATCATCACTCTCAAGTGTCTTGGCTTTATGTGCTCTTCAAGGCACGGGGTGGACGTCGCTCTCAAACTCCGGCCTGGTTTTTGAGGATTCTTACACAGCTAAACCCAGTACCCAAATATTATCGGCCCTACACTTAATTTCAAACTAGGTTCTCGTGATCTATAACCAACGTGCTAAAAACTAGATCTAATTATTAAAAAAAAACTAATCATATTTAATTAGTATCTACGTTGCTCACTTCTAGACAAAAGAGGTTGTTTCAAATACAAAAATACTTTTTTGTTTTGTGATGATAAGCCCACTTGAAAAACCCAGAACGTTTAGATCCATTTTGAAAAATCTCACGGTAACTGTTTTATATAAAGTGATATGTGTCCAATACGATAATGCAAGCTAAATATTGGCAAGTTTTCATGTTGATCAGTTATACAATGAAGACGTGGAAATGAAACAAAAATACCCACCACCATAATATAATATAAACAAAAATGTTGGAAAACAGGAAGTGAAGGAAGACGCAGAGAGAATGGCTTCTTCTCGGCAGAACCTGACTTCTGAACTAGTGCTAGATTAAGTAGAAACACACAACTCAAAGATTAAAAATTGCTTAAAAAGTAAGGCTAATATCCAAATATGAACTTACCATTTTGCTGCAATGGTGTTGGTGATAAACTCTTCGGACCAGTATCAACTGGCGAATGGGCAGTACTGTGCCCACTGTCTACATCTCCAAGGCTCTGCAACCTCTCAGAGTCAGGACTTGAATCTTCATCCAGGAGGTAACCACACTTCAGCACCAGCAGAGGTCTTCCCTGACATCCTGGTCGTACGAGCACACCAGTTAGTGCTCCCAGTTCATCCGCCAAAGAAGCGGGTTGGCCTGATGTGATTATTGTGGCTGAAAATTCAAAAGACTTAAATTAGCTGGATTCTTATTATCTTCGGTCTTGGTGGCTAAGTGGAAAAGTTGTTTTAACAATTTTCCCTCAATCCCAGGTCAAGATTATACTTGCGCCGCATTTTTCTTTCCAGCGTAAAGAAAGAAAAGTAATTTACGAAACTTTTGTAAAAGATTTTTAAAAATCTTTTCTTAAGTAATTAACTACAAAAGAACAACTGTTCCTATTTTATAGCATTTGAAATAAATTCGTTTTGGGGCGTAAGTTGGGCAAATGGCAACTAAAATTGATCAATGGCTTTGATTACATTCAAGATTATGTTTATTCAAATTGGCGCTTTAAAATCCTTAAAAGGCACTTTATTTAGTAAATTTTTTTAATGAGATGAGAACATTATAATTACTAAATTCGTTAACGTAAAACGAACGCCGTGAGGGTATAAAATGGCTCTATAAAGAAGCCTACAAAATACTTCTCACCTTGTCATTCAAAACTATTTAATGAGCACCAAGTTAGAGAAACGAATCATACCTAAGCTTTTTATCATTTAGGTCATCCTATTCTCCGTAATAAAAGTACTATACATATAAGCTTACGTTTAATATAAACTTTAAACTTATTTGGAGTCAACTCCAAGATGCCATCCGGTAGCCTGTAGTAAAATTGAAAAAGACCGTCCTTTTTTAAATCTCTTTAAATTTATTTCTGATTGACTCTCTCGACCCCAATTGATAAATAGCGCTCTTCTGCAGCACAAAAGCAATGTTAATATCAGGAGCATTATTCCATAATAAAATATCAGATGCCATAATGGTGAAAGTTAATAACATAGACTAACCTAGCAGTTTCTATCATATGACGTATCTTTTTCACCGCATAAGCAATATAACTAAGTCCGTCCGATAAATAAATTATTTACACGAGCGCTCCATTGAAATTTAGCATCCAAAGATATTCCTAAATAAACTGTGGTATTTTTATCAGTTTCAACATCTCGTAGTTAAGTTGTACAGTGGTTTTTATGTTAACATTTGGTAATATGAATTTACATTTTACTCTTTTTTTTATTTTCAATAAGTACCAAATTATTCGCTTCAAACTGTACAATCTTATCGAGAGTATTGTTTACTTAGTTAAAAGCTTTTAATATACATAAGACGTGATACTAAATCATCAGCAAACAATAATATCCCGTGGCCGTCCTTAATACAGTAAGGAAGGTTATTTAACGTAAATGAGGAAGAAAAAAGGTCCTCAAGTGGAACTATGTGATATTAAGACTGACCCAAACCTTTTTTACTTCACGCCCACTTTTTTAATAGTAAGTCAGTATTTCTGAAGCTACACCCTGAATTCCATAGTGATTTAGTTTGCTGACTACTGTTACATGTTGAACACAATCCTACGACTTGGACAAGTCACTAAAAATCTTTTTAGTTCATAGGACTGATATCCGAGCTCGTAAGTTAATGATACCCCAAAACTGACAAATATTTCTTTGACAGAATTGAGGGACAAATAAAGTGCTAGCCCATCCCTGCATGACCTCTAACTAACCACTAACAACTAACGTTCATCCAAATCTGTTAAGGCATTTAAAAGTTATGATAAAATAAAGAATAAATATGAACCCAAAAATTTACACGGCTTCTTTGAAATTTGGAATTATATATATGTTTGTCAGAGTCTACACTTCTAGTTCTTTTGTCTGTCGTTCTGAATCCTGTAACTTCTGAAATATGGAAGAAATTAAATCAACACAAATTAAAAGCATAAACTAAGGTAGATACATCATTGCGCTATGTCAAATGAAGAAAGATAAGAAAAAACATTGAAGTTAAATAGAAATAATAATTTTGCTCATGAAAGTGATCTGAACAATAATAAATTTAGGACACGTAATACGACCTTGTTATGGTCGTATTATTATATAATTGCTCCTTTATTATCATCACTCAATTATTAATTAAAATATTAGTAAAAGAGAGTAGGCACTCCTCTATCTCTTTAGATTTAATAAAAGTAAACAAAACTGCAATACTTGTATAAGCTAATAAAATATAATATAATAAGCTTTAATCATTAAAAAATTTCATATAATACTGTGAAAGGTATACTCTGATTTAATATGTATATAATTATAAGGAGAAACGCGTAGCCGCTAGATAGTCATCTTGCGTTAAATAATAGATCCATAATTGAAAGAAAACAGTGGAGTTGCTAAAACTACATTAAAGTTAAATGACATCTAAGTTAAAAGAGTTGAATTATATTGTAAGATATTTTAAAGGTTTTGTTAAAAATGCGTAGAATATATCTACTCTATAACCTTTGAGTTAACATCAAAATTAACTATATGTAAAGTAACGTGACATTAGAATGGTATAATCTGTTATTTAATTAGATTGCAAAATGATAAATTAACTTTTCAAAAATAACGTTATTTTGTTGCGACATAGGTATTTGAAAATTCACAATGAAGACGGGGAATATTGTTATATAGAGGATAGTTTTAGAAAACAGAAAAAAAATACCATTATAATGTCATTTCATTTACATACTTGCGCATAAAATTTGTTCAAATGTTGAATCAATAGATTATCTATATTACTACTATCTTTATCTTACTATATCGTTCGGAATTTTTGTGTAGGTACATATTTATCAACAAGACTACCGAAGAATATCAGGAAAATATGCTAAACAAAATAAATGGTGATCTTTGATGCAATTGTGTTCGAATAATATTGTTTTTATTTCACGGCCACAACTTTGCTCGCAAAAGCCTTTGAATGAGTCGTCATAGGACAGAAATAGATTATCCGCGGAGCGCAATCGCCTCGGTTCAAAATAAACATGCCTTCGCAAGGTTAAAGGTTAAAAGTTTAAATTTGAATATTTTTAAAAATACGAAAGAATATATGAAGCATTGCATTCGTTAGTTTGCTGTTAGTTCTATATGTACTCACATTTTCTGGTTTTTGGGATTTCTGGCAGTTTCCTCCTTCGCCTTTCACCGTTGGTGAAGGTTTGATGCAGCGGGCTTCTTTGTGCTTCCGTGAGTTCAGTTTGCCCTGGTGACTCATCAGCATGCGCAACATTTCCTTGCTCGGCTTCCCCAGAATCTTCATCCGGAGTGCCCTCACTCTTCGATGACGGAGAATCGTCTTCCAGGCCGACATTTGGTACTAACCTAGTATTAAATACATCGTGTTATAAACAAATCTTTAATCTTATCTAATTCAATGACGAATATTTTAAGACGTGTTAAGTTTAGAAAAGGATCGACAACAGAATTTAAACATTAAAAACGTCTTACACAGCAAAATATTGGATTTTCACACTATATCTGTTTAAAGTTAGTGCAATTAAAGATAATGTACCATGCAATGATGGGGGAGGTTTCATAGCATGAGAGTATCCACTTTTCCTTCGAAAATATTCTACTACTAAAACTTTTAATTAAGAGTTTTACTATGAAACTTAACTCTCTTATTCAGTTAGAGGTTATACATACGAGTTAAGTTATTTGGAACAAGCGATGTGGTTTATTATTGTTTTTGAATACACATACGGTGAAAACACTGCGAACGTTTTTATATGCTGCGGCAAATCGTCAAATAAAGTTTTATACGACTATTTTGTTGACTTAAACTCGCAAACGTAACTTTGTTATGCGGTCAAAAGTTAATGACCATTCCACGTGATTACTTAACGCTACAGGGCAGAATAAGAGTTTAAAGTTATTTAAAAGTATTTCATGAATACACTTACGAGTAAAACGGCGTGGGTGCTTTAATGTGTTGCGGTAGTTTGTCGAATACACGGCGAAATTCTTCAAATTCGCTATCGGCCATGTCGTTACAACTGGCACCCGAGTAGCAACGCGTCTCTCCGGTGCGATATCGACCGAAGTCCAGAGTGGTTATGAAAAGTGCGCATGCGTCAAGGGTTGCGCGCGCATAAGCACCCCCTATACACGGCACAGTATACCCACACATGCGTATATATATATATATATTACATATATATGTGTGTGTATAATAAAGTTACTCGACGTCATTAAGTTTGTTAATAGTGATTCAGCGGGAAACCCTCGAGAATTTATAAGTTTTCGTTCTGCAACGAAACTAAGCTATATCTATGAGATTGGAGGCCCACACTTGAAAAGGGAAATATCATAATACCCTAACTTAATAAATGCGAAATATTAGATTATTAATAAAAATGGAGGATTACATAAACATAGATACTTATGTAAACATAGTAAACTGTACCGCAAAATGTATTAGTAAAAAAGGATCACACAAAAAAAAACAACGTTAAAAGTATTTTTGAGAATCAATCGAATGACAATTTACGCTTACTTTTGTTTAAAAAATAAATGTTAATTTGTCAAGTCATAATGGGACTCGTTATGAAATTTATGCCCTACTTATCTGCATTCGCATACCGCATTTTCTTTCATTAAAACCGCAGAGCCAGTTCATACACGACGTGACGCTACCAATTACCGCCAGTAGTTATTGCAGAATGACTTAAAACTTTTCATGTCTGTCGAACATTTGAATAAACTATAGACATTATATTTGTGGAATTTTTAGATCAAAAAACATATGGGGCAAGTTTTCTTACGGATTCATCATCGGATATATTCACCGTCAGACTATTAATGGGCAAGTTATGTAATCAGGGAAAACCACACTAACAACCGCAGTATACTACAGTTGATGGAATCACGGTTTTCTTACGTTATTTAGACAGACATTGTTTCAGTAGTCTCTAAAGCTGAAGTTTGGTATCCCAGACGGCCCTTGAGGATTATGATCCACATTTCGCCTAAAATAGTAAGATAGACCTAAAAGCGGTGATAGCCTAGTGGTTAGGGCGTCAGCGTTCTAATCAGAGGTCGGCGGTTCGAATCCGGGCACGCACCTCTAACCTCTAAGTTATGTGCGTTCATCATTTGCTAAAACGGTGAAGTAAAACATCGTGAGGAAACTTGCACGCCTGAGAGTTCTCCATAATGTTCTTAAAGGCGTGTGAAGTCTGCCAATCCGCACATGGCCAGCGTGGCGGTTTATGTCCAAACCCTTCTCATATGGAGAGGAGTCCCGTGCTCTGTAGTGAGCCGGTAATGGGTTGATCATGATGATGATGATGTGCCTAGAATGAGCTAGACAGCTATTTTACATTGTTAATAAATTATAAACGTAATTATATTATTTAGTTATAAGGTAGTTATTTAAAAAAGGATTAAATTTTACTTAAATATTAATATCTATCCCTTAACACACTTATAATAATGATTGTAGACAGTACGACATAATATCATAAACTAGCTTTACTCAGTTACTCTTTGCTGATAACAATAATTTCAGTAAGAATTTAGTAAGGAGCTGTTATATATAATAGCAAAGTTAAGTTATTTCAATTAAAATCATAAATTATTTCCCATGTTGTGCGAATGCAATTGTAAGATAAATTTTATGAACACTTTTACGTACATAGTAAACATACTGACGTAACTCATGACGATTAATTTTTTTTAAATAAAAGCTTTTGTCTTTTCTCACAATGGACACTTATGCGCCTTTTTATGAGATGATTTCTTTTTCTAGGATTATTGCGCCAGATTCTTCAAGTATCTCACCAATTTCAATACCTTCAAATTAAACTTCTAAGAACTTAAATACCTAGACCTACAAATGATATAAATGTCTGTTTGTATAATTGGTCTATACATTAGTTATAGTGTCTTTGAAAGAGGGAGCAGTTTATCTTGAGTGTGTCCGGAGACGCATTGACTGCGGCTCGCGGGATTAAAGTGTTTACATTACTCTTTAAAGATGGCCGTCTTGGAAGGTTTTTTTTTCTGTACGGAATTCTTTATAAGTCTTGATTCAATTCAAAAAGATCGTTCACAAAACGTTCGGCTGGATATTTCTGTGTCTAATTTCTATTTGTGTATAAGTTTTATAAAGCCTTAATAAAATAAATAGACTGACCTAAAATCTCTGATTGCTATCGGAGATATCATCAGATCATAGTTTGATTGCAACTTGTTTTTTTGACGATCCTATGCTTTATTTAAAAAAAAAAACCTGCATGCCTGAGAATTCTCCATAATGTTCTCAAAGGCGTGTGAAATCCACCAATCCGCACATGGCCAGCGTGGTGGACTATGGCCAAACCCTTCTCATATTGAGAGAGATTGTGCTCTGTAGTGAGCCGAGAATGGGTTAATCACGATGATGCTTTATTTGATTACCTAGACTGTTATCTACCTACTTCGCTGGTCAAGTGTTTAGCATCTTCGACTAGGGATAAGGTTGAATTCCAGAATGGGTTAAATATTATTAGATATTGAGTTTTTCTTTAAAAAAATCACAGCGCAAGTGTGAATTGCGAAACTGGCGATGTCCACCTCGTACCTCGGATACGATGACAATCTGTTGGACCTGGTTATTATCGCCTATTGACAGCAGTGCGTTGGGGTTTTGAACTTTTAAAGCCTAACTGCCTGAAGATGATATCCAAATATTCAGCTATGCTGACAGATAAAGTCGGCTCAATCCAACCATAAGGGTTGCTTTCTTTGGACTTAAGATAATTTTGGGCTCAAACTATAAAGCCAATATATGAGCTAGTAAAGAGAAACGCAAAATAGAGAAAGTTGAACATGAGATTCGCTTCACAGCAAAACAGATTTTTAACATACCAGACTAGGAAAATAGTAAATTTTTCGTTAATTACAGAACATTGTTACACAAAAAAAAAATTGTTTAAATTTTTATACAATAATAGTTTAAACCAAAAAAAAAATATTTTTTACTTAAAATAAACTAGATTATTAATACAATAACATGCCCTTACGGTTTGACTGAATAGTAGACCCCATACGTGATATGTCTTGCCACTTTAGGATCATGGCTATTTAAACAACGAATGGATTTCGTGACTTATAATGACGTAGTTTTAATCCCCGAGCCAAAATAAATGATTGACGTAACAGTTTGCCTGTCTTTCATCTGGGTCGTAGCGTTTAACGAATGGAAAACATTAAATGCCCTCATTGAATTAAGCACATATTCCTATGACCTACTGAAGTCAGTTGAAATTCCAGTAGGAGTGTACTACCGACTACTTTGTCCCTTTGGGGCCTGGGGGTGGGTGGGTTAATTAAAGATGAGCGTGGCACGAGTTCATACAGGGTCAATATGAATTTAAAACTATTGAAATCCTTTGGGTTTTACATCAATTTCCATAGATATATTATCCGCTGGAAAAAAAAAACTTCATTATGAATATTAGGGATCAGGTATATTATTTTTTAGCAAGACTGAGATTTTTGTGTGTTGAAATCGCGGAGATATATAATTAATTTTCAGTTATAAAAGTTCTGAAATAAGATCACCTGAAAAGTTAGTAGAAGCATAGTGGTAAGAAAATAATTGAGTTATAATTAACTGTCGAGATAGGCGCTAAGCGAACTTGAGATAAATAAACGTTGATTGAATAGGTACAACCTTGAGTCTCGTCTCGAAGGAAATTCAGTTAAAGTCTCCCTTCAATGAGAAGCTGTAAATATATTTGTATTTATAAATCATATTGAATGTTGTACTTATCTACAGGGATTACCGCTGAAACAAAATTTAGAAGGCGGCGTTTAATAAAAAGGGAGATTCCTAAATTCTATGAAGTAAAGGAGGAGTCTTACACATGAATGGTTTCAAATCATTTTGCGATATAATTATGTAACTTAGGATACCAAAAATAAATAGACTGTCATTTATATATTAATCATTATCATCATGATCAACCCATTGCCGGATCACTACGGAGCACGGGTCTCCTCTTAATATGAGAAGGGTTTAGCCATAGTCCACCATGCAGGCCGTGTGCGGATTGGCAGACTTCACACGCCTTAGAGAATATTATGGAGAACTCTAAGGTGTGCAGGTTTCCTCACGATGTTTTCCTTCACCGTTGAAGCAAGTGATATTTTTAATTGTTTAAAATCGCATATAACTCCGAAGTTAGAGGTGCGTGCCCGGGTTCGAACCGCCGACCTCTGATTAGGAGGCGGACGCCCTAACTAGGCTATCATAGTTTTGCATATATTAATACAATTTGTTATTTAGTTTCATCTTTAATCAAATTTTGTATGTTAAATGATTTTACCCACTGCACGATTTCTGATTGAGCTAAAATTTTAACTCTCCGGCATGCAGGTTTCCTGACGATGTTTTCCTTCACCGTTGAAGCTAGTGATTTTTTAATTGCTTAAAAACGCACATACCTTTGAAAAGTCATAGACGCGTGCCCCGGTAAGGACACCCGACCTCTGATTAGGAGGCGGACGACCTATCTAAAGTCTACAGTGGGTGAATTACAAATTTCATAAATTTGTAACTCATGAAAAGTGTATCACGGTGAATATCGTAAAAAAATTGTGCGCTTAAGATTAATTAAAAGAGATTTATATTTAGAATAGATAAAAAAGATAAAATCGAGATATTCTCGACAGTCAACCGCAGATTCTTCTCTGAATAGGAAGAAGGAATTGCTTTTTACGCGGCGCATTGTAGTATTGCGCCGGAAGGAGTATTTTCCTAAGCCAATTTTCCCATGGTTTTTTATCATTTAAAAGGTTAAATCGTTTATCCGTAATTTTACATGAACGCCATATATTTGACTATTGAAAGCATGGTTGACGCACCATTAACACTTTCTTTTATATATAGGCTATTCATCAATATTTTTTTGACGACCTCCGTGGCACAGCGCGTGCTCTGTTGCATTTTAAAGTTGGAGGTCCTGGTTTCGATTCCCGGCTCGAGTTTGGTCTGGTGGGAGGCTTCGGCCGTGGCTAGTAACCACCCTACCGACAAAGACGTTTCGCTAAGCGATTTAGCGTTCCGACACGATGTCGTGTAGAAACCGATTAGGAGTATGGGTTTACCATACCACTAACAGGTTAGCCCGCTACCATCTTAGACCGCATCATCACTTAATATCAGGTGAGATGCAGTCAAGGGCTAACTTGTGGTGAATAAAAAAAAAATATATATATGGCAGGATCTCTGGTTGCCAATCTCTCGTGTCTGAAACCAGCTATATAACCAGTCATCGATCGCCTGAATATTTTAAATAGATGTGCTGTCACGCTCGGTAATACGAGTATTTCTTGTCATATGGGTCATTTCACATCATTCATTTATCGATATCAGAAGGACAACGTCGTGACGTAATGGACAGCCAACTGTCGTTCTCTCAGGGAAGCTAGCACCTGCCTGAGTACGAAGATTGCGGACATATTTGCACCAGCATTAGCGCAACTATCGATCGAGTTTTTTTTAAACTACAAGATAGCCCTTGATGGAGCAATCTCACCTGATGGTGGTAGTAATCTGTTAGGGATATGGTGAACCCTAATTGGTTTCTACGCGACATCGAACTGGAACGCTAAATTGCTTGGCAACACGTCTTGTTGGTAGCTACCCACCAGACCAGACCAGACTCGAGCCAAGCATCGAATCCAGGACCACCAACTTCATAATGCGATAGAGCACCACCGAGGTCGTCAAACTCATCTATGTAGTAAAGTGAATCTATGAGATTGCTTTGTCATTTATGTAACAAAGTACCAGAAACGTAACGATTTGAACCCTCTTAGCTTTAGTTTTAAGTTTGCGAGTGTAGTTATCACCATCACTTCACGAAATGAAATAATGAAAAATGTGATAGGTATACATGAACCATTCATAGATGCCTGTAATAGGTTTATATGAATAAACCTATTTTGATATAATTTTCAGTTAACCCTCTGGTATTGAAGTAAGTGATTCCGTCGTACCTTTGAATTTAGTGTACTCATCATGATCAACCCATTACCGGCTCACTACAGAGCACGGGTCTCCTCTCAATATGAGAAGGGTTTGCCCATAGTCCACCACGCTGGCCATGTGCGGATTGGCAGACTTCACACGCCTTTGAGAACATTATAGAGAACTCTCAGGCGTGCAGGTTTCTTCACGATGTTTTCCTTCACCGTTGAAGCAAACGATATTTTAATTTTTTAAAACGCACATTACTTCGAAAAGTTGGAGGTACATGCCCGGATTCGAACCGCCGACCTCTGATTAGGAGGCTGATGCTCGAACCACTAGAGTACTCAGGCGCCGGTTATTTGTCTCTTGGTTCTCTTGATAGACCGAACCAAGCATGATTACGTCTTATGACTCTGCGAATCACGTTAACGGCAGCTGACATTGAGAAACGAAGGTCAATTATACTAAGGGTATTCATAAAGAGGTACATTTTAGTCTTACTCACCTCTGCATCTAATTGGGTCAGCAATGGTTTTACATTTTATATTTATAATGTTAAACTATTGCTGACCCACTTAGGTATTCTTAAAGCTTACCTAAGCAAGATGGCTGCTTGTACTGTATGCCCTTCTAACTTCTGAGGCTTAACTTAAATATCAACTATGTTTGACCTATGCAACTACATCTAAGCAGTTTATTATTGGATTACGTAACATATATTAAAAGTGAATGTACATAATATGTTACGATGATTCCAAGTTAATTTGTTAAGTGATAGAGTTAAGGGCGTTATTATTTTATTTACTGCCTAATGAAGCCTTTGTATTCGATGGAAGCAGACGTATGAGCGATTATAGGTTGTGAAGCAAACTCAAATTGATGAATAAAGATTGAAGAAATATTTCGCATTATCATCATCATGACCAACTCATTGCCGGCTCACTACAGAGCACGGGTCTCTTTTCAATATGAGAAGGGTTTGGCCATAGTCCACCACGCTGTCCATTGGCAGATTGGTAGACTTCACACGAATTTGAGAACATTATGGAGAACTCCCTGCCATGCGGGATTTCTCGCGATGTTTTCCTTCACCGTTGAAGCAAGTGATATTTTAATTGCTTAAAAATGCACATAGCTCTGAAAAGTTAGAAGTGAGTGTCCGGGATCGAACCCCTGACCTCTGATTAGAAGACGGACGTCCGAACCACTAGACTCTCACAGCTTCAAATATATTTACATAACGCCAAATTCCAAACACTGGACTGGTTTTTAATTTCTTGACGGTTGAGCGAGTTAAAGGCGTCGACTTGAAAGAATATTATCGGCCCGAATCTAGACTAATGCAGGGTGAACTAAACACAGTAATGGTCATAAAGTTTCCTTAATGATCACCAACACACGCTGATATCTTCGTATTTCCGAAACGAGCAATGTTAATAAATCAATGTAACCTTGTCTCTATAGACAAGGTTAATCTCTGAAAAGTTAGAGATTTGCCTGGGATCGAACAACCAACCTGTGATTCGGAGGTAGACGTCCTAACCACAAAGCTATCACATCTTATCGGTACTATACACTTTCTATTCGGTTATAGCAATGCAAGTTGTGTTTTTTGAGATGGTTAATGTGAAGGGTGTAAACCACGCTTTAGAAGCTGTCCACCCTGGTAGTTATAAGCTCCCGCAAACGTTCATACTGTGGACAGATAGATATTATAACTTGGTATAGTAGCAGCTATTCAGTTAAAGAAAGAGTTAACGAGCCATAAACCGTCCATGGTAGTGTGACGTCAAAGTACAGGCTTTTGAAAACTCACTATCTTAATAGCAAGCCCAAGACTATGATGTTAAATAAACGGGACTTATTATTTGTGCTTTCTAATTTCGAAATAAGAGAATCCATTTTATTTGTTCCCAGATATTGTGTCAGACCGCACTGTATCGACATGAAAAATAATAAATAAAAACTAAATTAAAAAACAATATGTTGACCTCACTGACGCAGTCATTAAAATTAATATTTTGTAAATGAGCTTGAATATCATGACTTAATTATTAAAAATTTCTCGATTTTTCTAAATATCAACCATGCATACAACCTTGAAGTTGTAAAAGCGTAGTGGTTAAGTTCCGCCTCCTAATCAGAGGTCGAGGGTTCGAACCCTATAACTTTTCGGAGTTATGTGCGTTTTTAAGCAATTCAAATATCACTTGCTTCAACGGTGAAGGAAATCACTGTGAGGAAACCTGCATGTCAGAGAGTTCTCCATAATGTTCTCAAAGGCGTGTGAAGTCTGCCAAATCACACATGGCCAGCGTGGTGGACTATGGCCATACCCTTCTCATAGTGAGACACAGGTCAGGTCACCTACCTGTGCTTTGTAGTGAGCCGAGAATGGGGATCATGATGATACAACCTGTTATACACTAGCTTATTCTTAATCCTTTTATACACCATAACTATTCTCAAATATGATAACGATCAAATTAACAAAAGTCTCGAATTACTAAACATATAAAGAAATATATCATACTTTATTGACACTTTATAAAATTTGTACCATCTGTAATAACTCAGTTTATTGCATTCACAAGCGTGAAAAGATTCCAATATTGTAAATATTTCAAATCTAGCTGTGACAGATATGGTATAAGTAATTGTATTAGACATGCTGTTCACGTGGCCTGGAAATTTCGCTGATTCGTTACGTTACAAATTTTTGTGCAAAGCAGTTCATATGACATATTTTACTATCTGTACCCTGTCTCAGCTTTTAGATGTGCCAGTTGTTACACAGTTCCCGTCGCAATATTACTCCGTGCTACGTTTGTTCATCGACCGGACTAACACTTACTTCTACAAAGTGTCCGTATAACATAAATACATAACAAGGTGGACACTCAAACTAATATAAAAAATCAAAATAATGCGAAAATCAAAATCAAATTCATGTAAACCTATTACAGGCATCTATGAAGTGTTCAAATATATGTCGAAGCCGGAAATGAGTCGTTGTCGTGAACAACCCATTACCGGCTCACTACAGAGCGCGGGTCTCCTCTCAATATGAGATGGGTTTGGCCATAGTCCACCACGCTGGCCATGAGCGGATTGGCAGACTTCACACGCCTTTGAGAACATTATGCAGAACTCTCAGGCATGCAGGTTTCCTAACGATGTTTTCCTTCACCGTTGAAGCAAGTGATATTTTAATTATTTTTTTTAAACGCATATAACGAAAAGTTAGAGGTACGTGCCCGGATTCAAACCGCCGACCTCTGATTAGGAGGCTGACGCCCTAACCACTAGGCTATCACCGCTTCGGAAATGAGTACGCACACTAAATGAGCCGCAAGCGCCCAGCTAGCAAGCGTAAACAGTTTTGGTGTGCTTCGACAGAGTCATCAACGTAAAAAGAAAAAAGAGACGTTGTAACGGAACTGTCCAACGTTTCTCTTTGTGGCTATTATCTTAAAAGTTCTGCTACTAGTTAAATTCAACTAATAAGATATTGGTTAAATTCAGGGTACGAATAAATCGAGTCAAATCTAAAGGTGTTCTTAATGCACGATACCTGAAAATTGCCCACACGATGTCGGACGGATCAAGTCAAAATCTGCCCGATCCTATATATAGTATAAATCAAAATTGCGTTTATTCAGCCTTTAAAAGAAAAAAGTACATCTCATCTAAAATTTTCATTATTTCAATTTATGACGAAATGGTGATAACTACACTCGCTAACTTAAAACTAAATCTAAGAGGGTTCCAATCGTGCCCAGGTCTAAAAAGAAGCCACAATAAACATAGTCAGTTTTTTATGTTATTATATACAAAGTCAATAACAATAGCAACATAAATTATAATTATCTATGAAGTTAGAGAAATTCGCACCCAGGCTTTTTTATCGGGTGTATAATCCTTAATATCGTAATATGATTTTACGGTAAGCTTACGTTTTACGAAAACTTTAAACTTATTAATAGACATCTCCAAGATTACAATAGGAAATTTGTAATTAAAAAAAAAATCCTTTTAATGAGTTACTAATTTTTAGCAGCCTAGTAACGGCACTACAAGCTTACTTTTACTTCTAACATTCAGTGCATTGCAGTCCATTTTTCTCCTGTCGTTTATATAATTGCCGCTTATTTATAAAATGAAATAGAACGATAATAGCAAAGGAAAGATTAAAGACTGTCCGGACTGATTTAGGTCCCGCGTGGCCAATCTTGTCATAATTTGTGTTCTAATCCACTTTGTATGAATTCAAAGATAACTCCCCCGTTGGCCTAGTGAGCGTTTAGCGTATTTAAGTACGGATTCCGAGCTCATGGATTTGATGACCTCCATGGCGCAGTGCGTGCTCTGTCGCATTATAAAGTTGGAGGTCCTGGGTTCGATTCCAACTCGAGTCTGGTCTGGTGGGAGGCTTCGGCTGCGACTAGTTACCACCCCACTGACAGAAACGTGTCGCAAAGCGATTTAGCGTTCCGGCACGTTGTCGCGTAGAAACCAATTAGGAGTATAGGTTTACCATACCCCTAACAGGTTAGCCTGCTACCATTCTAGACTGCATCAACACCTACCACCAGGTGGGGTAGCTGTCAAGGGCTAACTTGTAGTGTATAAAAAAAATGTTTTCCAGGTCAAGCCAAGAAAAGACAAGTATTGGTTAGTTCATACTTATAGGTTTATAATTTACATATTGGGGCATTGAGGGTATTTCATAATAATATAATAAATGTAACGGTGTATTCATTGGATGTGTTAATGCGGGGAGAAGTGATGCAGGCAGGAAATATGAAACTATCTGATCGAACCAACTCGAGTATTGAAAACAACTGAACGGAGAGATTGCCAAACCGGAATCCCGCTCGACAGCAGAACTTCCACGAGATAAAAGTCGTTAGCACAAGTTAATACCTAACAGATAAATGTTACGGACCGCTCTATATAAAGAATATCAGTTAGCAAAAGTGCCGGGGTGTAGTTGAGATGATAACGAATGTTAGGAGAATGGGGATGCTCTTTTCGGTAAACAATGGTAATAAATACAGCGACTGGCATGCTTAGCGCCCGTCACTCCACACGGTGGGTGGCTACAGGCATGGATAGATACACGTAAACTATGCAATAAGCCTGGACACATTTGGATGCATCTTAAAGAGAAATAATAAAGAGAGAGCTGTGATAGCCTTGTGGTTAGATCGTCAGCCTCCTAATCAGAGGTCGGCGGTTTGAATCCACGCATCTCTAACTTTTCGAAGTTATATGCGTTTTATATAATTAAAATATCACTTGCTTCAACGGTGAAGGAAAACATTGTGAGGAAACCTGCACGCCTGAGAGTTCTCCATAATGTTCTCAAAGGCGTGTGAAGTCTGCCAATCCGCACATGGCCAGCGTGGTGGACTATGGCCGAACCCTTCTCATATTGAGAGGAGACCCGTGCTCTGTAGTGAGCCGGTAATGGGTTGATTATGATGAAAAGAGAAAATCACATGCGCTTAATCTCAGCAAATGGCTTATTGAACTCTCGCTTTGATTTAAAAATGGCGGCCAGCACTTGACGATTATATCCTAACTACACCGGATGTAACCGGATGACTCGCATATCGCTTGAACCTGAGGATTTTTACCAGTTAGGTTCTGCCACAAGCCGTGTTGATGTATCTTTCCAAATAAAATACTTCTTTTTTATATTTTTAATAAACGCGCTTGATCTCGGGCTCCTTCGTCATTATTTTCTAGCTATGCCTTTTAATTTCCCATAGGAGTCAGAGCATTTGAAACTTGTGCTTTATTTGTATGCTGTTTCAATGTAGGTTGCATAGCTATGGCCATTGTTATGACGCATTGGAGATAAAAAAATCAGGACCTGGCTCCAGGGAATTTATCTTGTTGTTGGTGCTTAGAATTTATTGAAATGAATTCATTATTATTGACGAAAATTCAAACCGAAACTTTATTTGTTGGGTAATTTCGTGAGCGACTTGCTGTCACACATTTAGATTTCCATCTTCTTTTCCATAAAATGGATGACATTCCAATTCCGAAATTAATGTGGTACCCAAAATAAAAATAAAAATACCAACAAATGAAGTTATATGGTCAGGTAGCTTTGGCCATGGCTAATTTCCACCCTGGTGATTAAGCATTCCAGCACTGGTTTCTATCTAATCGCTCATTTTTATTACCATAAGCAGGTTAGCCCGCTACCATCTTAGACTACGCCAGATGAGGTTGCAGTCAAGAAGACTCTATAGAGGACTATAAAATAAATAAAAACACTTCTAAATCGTTCAAGGAGTAAGCTTATGATAAGGATTACAAGATTATCGACCGCTTAGAATCGGTAAGCACACAGTCAAACAAATTATATTACAAATATTAATTACATCTGTTATAACGTGTCACTGACTAACTAAGCAATAGCAATATCAATGTTATCCTTTAAGGAAACCAGGAGTTCCCTGTTATAGTTTACGTTTAATCGAATAAAAACTCTTTATCAAATGTACACAAGATTTTCTTGAAAATTGTCACGGTACAACTCAAACATTTATCTTAGCGTCAATTTTATTAAAACATCCCATGAAATACAAAAGTTTTTAATCGAACGCAAACGGTATAAGTGTGTCCGTGACTTAACGGAATGAAAGATTTTCCAAGTTACACTGAACACTTGATTCAGCCAATCAAATATACCCACCCTCCAGCAAAGCCTCCACGCCTCGTCCCTTTATATAGCGGGATACGGAATCGCCTAGCCGCAGTGTATCTCAGGCAGTGCAACGTATTCGAGGTACTGTTACAAACCATTTAACTGGTCCCTTCCGATCACTTCCTTAAAGCCAGCTTCCTTAATCTCCCGTAATACTTTTTCGCCAATCATGAGTGGATCTGGCAAAGGGCTTCTGGGCTTATGGCTGTATAGGAATGGTTCCGATTGGCAAGTCAAGAACGAAGCTCCTCACCATCCGAAGTTAGCAGAGATCCAGGCATGCCAACAGCACACTCATGATGGGGAAAGGATCTCTGTCATATTCTCCGTGAAGAACCAAGTTGGTGGATTGGTTCGAGTGTTGGGAGTTTTTCAAGATCTCGGAATCAATGTTCTCCACATCGAATCCAGAAAGTCCGCTATGGAATTGTCAGCCGTAAGTTCTTCTTCCCATCCTTAAACTTAAAATCCCGAATTTATTTGATTATGACTAGATAGCTTGCAATTAAATCGGTGGTAAGGATGCATTCTAACATGGAAGAGTCAATTTTTATTAAACCCCTTTATCGATTCTCATATCGATAATATAAATTACTTAAAAACCCACCTTGCCAGAACGGGGTAGTTTCTGCGGTAGTCCCCTGCCAAAAACAGAAGCAAAATAACTCAATGTAATTGAAAATACCTGAGAACAGATACCGGGAACTTACCACTAGACCATACGTCTAGGCCGGTAAGAGAAGATATTGCTCTGTTAAATCCTATAACGTAATACGACTTAATATTTATTGTTGATCGAAACCTGCAATTAAAATACGCTAGCTGGTCTTCAACATTGTGATTTTATCGAAATAATTTGTAATAAATTTGGGATTTTTTTAAATAGGGTCAATGACTCACCCTTTATTTGCGTTTTAAAGTTTAATATAGGTATCACAACTTTGGAACTTTAAAAATATGCGCAAAAGACTTAAGCCGTTGTTCAAGTCTATCGGTTGATATGATAAGTTGCAATTCTTGTTTTTGCCACAAGGGTCACAGGTCTTCACGTGTTAAATATGAACGGATTCGGGGTATTTTTATGACGTAGATTGCCTGACGTCAACCGCCCTTCGGTATGACTTTGTACCAGCCATGACTTAGACTTTTAGCTTCAAAGGTAAAAGTTTATCAATTAGTGTTGTTCCTACCAATAAAATTTGATTCTAATCGTAATGTGGAACCAAATCAGTAAAACATACTTGTTTTATTTTAGTCCGATATCCTGGTGGACGTGGAATGCGACCCTCGAAGGATGGAACAGTTGAAGCGTATGTTGAAGCGAGAGGTCCAGGATTTCGAAGTTGTCTCCTCCCAATCTGGCGAAGACTTCCCTCCTCCAACGCCGTTGTCTGCAGCTACGAGCTTTGGTAAGAATTTTAGTTTATGCCTTATCCAAAAATGTCATTTAGCATTTTTCGTTACATTTTTGGTTTTTCGAATATATAATATATTCGAGGTGCGTGCACGGATTCTAATTCGAATATATATAATATATATATATATATATATATATATATATATATATTTATATTTTTATCATGAAAAGTCGGTTTTAGACGTTTTGTAATTTCAGTTGCCAAGGTACTTAAAAAATACAATAAACCTTCCCTTTCTTATAAATAGGTATGTTTCTAACGTAATTTGTTTCCTGGAAGAGATCGCTATGTAGCGAAGCGATGGTGCATCAATAGTGTACGATAAGTGTATTGATTTAATCAGTATTCGTTTGAATTCAAAAATAGTTAGGTTTCAAAGAACTTGTAATAAAATGCATTTTTATGTAAGTATCTTTGGTGTTTGAGTTTATCGAAATATTTATACGGCTTTATGAAGAGATACGAAAGGAATACAAAAGCAGAAATTTTATGGGTAGTCTGTATTAAATTAAATTATCTGTTAAATAATTAATTTATTAATTTAAATCCCATTGAATTTAATTATTTACTTAACTGCAAATGGTATATTAGTATCCACATTATTGATACATCACTCATTGACTTGAGGCTGTTAATTAGCAAAAATTTGTCCCTCTTGTTCTATTTTGGTGACTCTTGATTGTGTTTTCACTTTTTACATGGTGTCGAGGCTTAAGTTAACAAATATGAAATATTTAACAATACAGGACTTCTTAGATGTAATTGATACAGAGGGTGAAATGACTAGTACAGTAAGTTAAACACAAACATTTTTTTACTCATTGAGAAATTATTATAAAAAATTGTAAGCCGTAATACGGCGCCCTTTTCAAAGTTTATTCTTCAACATGCTAATCGATTATTTTTGTACATAACATATAATTTAACACCCATTTTTGTGGAATAACATTTGCTATTGCTCACGAATTTACAAAGGTGGTATATAGTCATCGAAAGTCTATTATAGTGCTACAATAGTCACACAATTTTCCGATAGTCAAAAAGATGTTCCCCGTGAATTTGTCCGCATAAAACTTTTCATTCGCTTGCGTACAATATATTTCGACTAACCGATTTGCAAAACCATTGCGCGTTGTAGCTATGACAAGAATATAATATTCATTATAACCTAATCTCAATTTTCGTAATTTAACTTTTTGTTTAGATAATTTTATTAATTTTTTTATACCCGGTTTTCGAAACGTGTCTCTTTGAATATCTAACTTAAACGACCTTTGCCGATTTCAGTTTAAAATGTCGGATTTTTTTACTCCAATAGAGTCTATATTTCAGTAAATTCGTCTTTACCTCTTGCTAAAATAATAAGAGAAATGTGTACGCTATGTACCATCTATCTAGATCTACGTATATATCTATCTAGGTATAAGGTGTAGGTAGGTGTGTGTAATGGATAAGTCAGTCAGTGAGTCAGAACTTTTGTTATTACGAGATATAATATGCACAAAGAAAACATTCAATTGCGTTTAAGAATTCAATTAATCAATCAACTGTTTGCTTGTCTGTCAAATATTGCTTCCCCTTCGCGCAAACAATATAACGCATTAAATGGAATTAGGGCTGCCTCTTCACAAGAGCGGCGCTAGGTAGTTTCCCAGTACGGGATGATTAGCAAATGCCAATCCATACTTATATTACACATGAGTGTATCTATTACTTATGTATGATGAGCTAGTCGAACGCTCAACTGCCTTTGGAGTTTGGCACAGAGATATCTTGCTAGGGACAGACGTAGGATTTTGAGTACAGAAGCAATACCCGATACGGCAGGATATCAAAAGTTCTAGAAAGTTTCTGGAAGTCGCTATTTGAGCCACTCCAATAATAATAGTAACAAGACTGAGAAATAACTCTTTCTGCCCTTTAATTTTCATCCACTCTTTACTTTCACTCTCATGGCAAACACATATTGCCAAGCGATTATGGGTTTTCATATGATACTCCAAAGAAAATTATTGAGATTTCATTATTTAATAATGCAGTAATAATAATCTTCTGCTAGTAGATAGCTTTGATAGCCTAGTGGTTGGGACGTCAGCCTCCTAATCAGAGTTCGGGGGTCCGAACCCGGGCACGCACCTCTAACTTTTCGGAGTTATGTGCGTTTTTTTAAGCAATTAAAATATCACTTGCTTCAACGGTGAAGGAAAACATCGTGAGGAAACCTGCACGCCTGAGAGTTCTCCATAATGTTCTCAAAGGCGTGTGAAGTCTGCCAATCCGCACATGACCAGCGTGGTGGACTATGGCCAAACCCTTCTTACACTGAGAAGAGACCCGTCCTCTGTAGTGAGCCGATAATGGGTTGATCATGATGATGATGATGAATATTCTGCTTTCCACGTTCCTAAAAACGGTGCTGACCTAGCAAAAGTTAATGCTTTAAACTAAAGAAGAATAACTGCCATTATAAACTGGGTAGCTTCACTGAAATAATAAAGCAGCATAATAAAAGCTCGCAAGATATCTGGCGTGTGGGTCTGAGAGCGCTTATCTTGTTACCCGACTGTCCCTGTCATACCATGTTGCCTTGAGGCTTCCGTCGGTCTTTATACTGAGCTATGTTTATAAACGCTGCCTTGACAGTGGCAAACCTCCGTGGCGCAGTGCGTGCGCTGTCGCATTATAAAGTTGGAGGTCCTCGACTCCCGGCTCGAGTCTGGTCTGGACGTGTCGCCAAGCGATTTAGCGTTCCAGCACGATGTCGCGAAGAAACCAATTAGGAACATGGTTTTACCATAATCCTAACAGGTGAGATTTCCGTCAAGGGCTAAATTGTAGTGTATGAAAAAAAATAGGCACGTGTATTGCTTGTTATCACTACTTTTAGGTCAAGAAGTATTAGGCGACCTTACCTTTGCTTCTGAATTAAGTTGTTGTTAAAATGAGATAAATGTTATTAATATAAATCTGTCTCGTTTTAACACTAACTTTAGCTCAAACGCACGACGAATGTAGTCAAAGTTCCTCTTTAATCTAAGCCCGTTAACTTATTTGGGGTTTAGAAATTCATGTACAAAAGAATCAACATCAATAATCAATCACAATTTATCACAATAATCAATAACATCAATAATACAAGTACAAAATCGTTAACAATAAAGCGTTGTTAAAGTTGATAATGGAGAAAAAGTCGCATAAGGAAGACTTTGTTGCTGAAGTAAGACCCGCAATGTATCGCTGTACCGCTGGTGCTGGAAGTGGAAGGAGTTGGATGTTCTTGGAGGTGGTAATCTCTTAACAGCAGAAAATCCGTCTACTCTTGTGCCTAAAAAACTTTACTTAATTTAATAATACACAATCTATGGGAATTTCAGTATACCTAATCTATCTAATTAAATAAAACCCGTCACGGTTCCTGTTGACAGACTGATGAACTGACGAAATAGTTACCTTTCAGCTATCCCAAAACTAACTACATGTCATCAAGTTCATATTTAAACAAAATCTTAAAACAAACAGGAAAGCGAGACCGAAATACTCTATAATCAAAAGATAAATTAGTCACTGATCGAATAATATCTTTGTTAAATCTACGTGCCAACTATTTTCCCTAACATTAGACATACCTATCGATTTTCTATCATGTCCTTCAGATGTCATCATTATCTTCCCCATTATTAGCTAATCATATTATCGCTACCTAAAAGCTAAAATGGGATAACCACGCTACATTTATGATACAAATATTGTGTAACTCGAAGCTCCCATGTGGGCAGTGAAGTAGATCTAGGCCTAGATTATCTGTCACTCTCGGCCTGAGATTAGGCCTAAACTTAGAATTGGATATTCACTGCAAATCTATTTAAAATTCGGCTGCAAAATTAACTTAACCTGCATACAAGGCGAGCTCTAACACGATAAAATATTCCTTTCAAAGCTTTTAAGTTCAGAGTATAATGCAACGATAATCATTTATTTCTAAAGTATCGATATTAAAAATTATACTCGAGATGAAGTGAATATTTTATAATGAAACGTGGGTTAGGTTTCATGATAAAATGTACACTTGTAGTGAATTATACGATTTTTTGTTAATTGTTATATTTTAAGAAACAAATAATCTAAAAAACCTTAGATAATAGAATTAGCAGGAACAAGGAAATAATAAGGTCTAACAAAAATACTAACTTAACAACTTACAGAAATAACTTTCTTAGTTCATTAACTATTCAAAAAAGTACAGATATCAATTAAAAATAACACGTATGAATTTTTATTTACATTAAAACTTCTACATTTAAAAGAACCACAACATACGTTAAGATAAATACTTATTTAAATATTTTATGAGTAGTATATGTAGGTAACATGTGGAAAATAATAAAAGTATATTATATTGTCGGGGTTGGAATTTAAATAATCAATTGTCATAGAAATATTTTAACGGTTTAAGGACGGCTCTTAATTTCAATGAATTAGCATGGAGATGAAAAGATGCACCTCAGTTCAGTTTGAAAATCAATTGAACTTCATAATTAGAATTAATATAAATTAATAGTCAATATTAATTAGTCAGAATTAATAGAAATAGACTAATGAAATGGAGAAAGTACCCCACCTTGTGGAACAACAGCGATGACTCTAAAGTAGTATGAGTATACATTGTCCAGTTCAAGCAAATACATTCATCCATGTCCAACTAGGAAATGTTAAGAGACCCGACAATAGCTAATATTATATAAACCTATACCATATAACCAAATATAATCAACCAAGTTAAATGTGTTACTAGAGTTTAAAAGGCAACACTGAAACGATCTGATTTTGTACTCAACACATAACATTTTAAATTAGTGCAGTCAATGTCCAATAGTCTAGGGCGAAAATAATATTGCATATGCCTTAAGAATATTATTTTTGTTGAGGTGCAGAGTGCGTAAGTTAATAATTAATAATTAGAGATAAATTAATAAAGACTTCAGCTGAAACTAAGCCATAAGCAGCAACACGTTCAGATGATGTTATAGTTATTTAACTTGGTAAAGAATGCAGGTGTGAAGGGCAAAATGTGTTGAGTTTGTTGTGAGCGGTCACAACACCAACACAATAGAAGTACATTAATTGGCACTATATTAACAAAATATTTATTTTGTTAATATAGAAAAAAATATACATTTAAACTAGCCTCAAATACTTTTATATTTCAGGTTAGTTTATTTGCCATCTTATACTTTAGAATTTTTATATAATGTTTGTTTATATCCTCTTTGAATAAGGAATTTAATGCAAAACTCAGTTTATATTTTTTTCGCCTGAGTTACGTATTTATGTAAAATTATTTCTAAACATGAAAAAAAAAACGCCAAGCCAAAGTAAACCAAAATATATTAATAAAAATAAAGTTCATTTTTGTCCAAATCGAAATGTTTGTCAATGTTTCCTTCCTCTTTGACTAAATATACAATTATTGGAGATGGTAATGTCTTTCGTGTTACAAATAAGGATACAAACTAAGTCTGTTTTCATTTACAAGTAGATACAAATTATTATTTTGTGACAGTTTTATTACAGAATATAGTCGTCTATCATCTCAGTTTAATTAACTGTGGCAATTTTATAAGCGAACGAACGGAATAGACGATAGCGATATAAGAGCTTGAACCCAGAGCTTACAACTTTTGTAAACTCTGTAGTCGGTTTAAGAAAAAAAATGTAAAAAACAATAACACTGTACAGAGTTGGTTAATCTGTACAATAACAAATAAAAGAGTGCCTAAGAAAAGTAAATAATAATAGGTGCTGTAATATTTGTAAATATAGCTAATTTTATTTTACAATACTTGAACATCCAAAGAATTTACTTATATTACTTAAAGCAGTATAATTACTAGTGTATGGCATCATAGTAATTAGGTTTAAATATAGAAGAGATAAATAACAAAAATCTAATTGGATAGGTACTAAAAATAATGAGTTAATAACTTATACAATAATATTATTCCTAATAGAAAAGAGAAAAAAACCTGTAACAGGGAATGCAGAATGAGAAAAGATGTACCTAAATACTTAATTAGCTACGAATTTCCTAGATTTTTTTTGGAGGGCGAATAGCAGTCCGAGGTTTTGAAGGCATTTCAGGTATGCAGCCGAGATCAGCCCTATATTCAGTTTAGTGATGCGAGGCTCCCGAAGTTATAATGTGGATACAGATGCAGTATCGTTTCCATGCCTGCAAGAATAAGTCATGACGACTCTTAGAAGATTTCTTAGAAGCACTGACTTCATTACGCCTTAAACCGAGTTTTAGAGAACCAAATCATATCTGCAAAATTTACTACTATTGGTCTAGGTTTCTTATCGGAGGCAGAAGGACGACGTAGTGTGGATGCGAATATTTAATATTGTAGCAGAGAAACCAATAGCCTCGAGATGCTATTGGTACTAGACACACAGTGACATCTTCATCTCTGAACCTTATTGTACCTCTGTAATGTATGCCAAAGATAAAGCCCAAAGGTCCTGAAACTGTTAAATTCAGCCAACGAGGTTTGTTGTGGGCGAATTTTCGAGACCTTGTTGAAACTCATTTCTGTTCTGTTGGAACAATCACAAAAGACTCCATGATTTTGTGGTATTTCTAGTAAAAATCCGTTAATTGAAGATGTATTTAAGAAATTGCCTGGAAAAACCTTTTCTGGTAGGTACTGTAAACTGTATGTAATAACTCTTTATCAAAAAACGTTTAAAGCACTTAATTGTTTTTATTTAAAATTATTTAAAAACGATCTTTACTTCTTCCTGCCTGCAGCCATTTTTGTGTAATGCATGAAGACGTGTTTTATGTGACGTGACGTGCTTGATTGGTTTAAGACTTCCAGCTGCATCCACTGTAGAGATTGTACAGCCTTCTCCAAAATAAATTGGGTATTTGTTCGTCTACTCCAGGGTCTACGGGATCTTCCTTCTTCCTCCGACACGGCGATATATCCGCAAAAATACTCTGTCATTGGTACACGCTAATCAGGAAAATACTGTATACTCTCTGCTCTCATGCAGCTACGTTAATATAACTGCTATTGTAAGACAGACGAATAATAGATAGGACGAAGGTAAGATTGCAACGAGATTTCTAAAGTCAGGTTAAAACTATCTGACCCAGATAACTAAAAGTTTGACGGGAAATGGTTCGAGGCATCAATAATCTCTAATGATGGCACTGTCTCAGTGAAACCTGGTGATATCAAACAAAATAATAGCACTATAGAGCATTTCGAAGAAATGATTTTTTTGTATTCACTACAAGTTAGCCCTTGACGGCAATCGCACCTGACGGTGATGTGATGATGCAGTCTTAGATGGTAGCGGGCCAACCTGTTAGAAGTGCGGTTAAATACTATACATATAAATATACACTATACATATAAATCGCTTGGCGACACGACTTTGTCGGTAGGGTCGTAACTAGCCACGGCCGAAGCATCCCACCAGACCAGACATTTGCCAGGAATCGAACCCAGAACCTCCAACTTTATAATGCGACAGAGCGCGCTCTGCGCCACGGAGGTCATCGTTGTTTTTTTTTTATATAGTTTGTAAAATAAACTAGTAATTTTTCGTAGACTTCATCTTATTATGTGTTAAACATTGTTTTTTTTGGAGACACTTTTTTTAGCTCTGTATAAAAAAGCGTATTTTTGGTTATCATACATGGCACAAATAATGGTGAGATGTTCTGTCACTAAATTGTACGTTCAAGGTCGTGCTCGTAGTGTCTCCTAATATCATTTCAGGAGCCGATATTAACTAAAAATCGTTTAAGCCCACTAACCCGCATTTAAATAGCATTGTTGGTCTCTGATGTCAATAAAGATGCTTGTGGCCCAAATCATTGTCAAATGGGTGAGCGGTATAGTAGAAATTACTTTTTCTTGTTCGATTCATTACACCTGGTTCTATTTTCATCGCTCAATGAACTACAATGGGAAAGGTATATACGAGTATCACTTGGACGCTTCTAATTGTCTCAAGAGGTTTATTTTACTTTTCCTAATGATCCCCAAGGAGGATACAAGCACTAATGATACTTGTGGAAGTACAGTTGATAATTAATATCCGAGACACTTAACTCTTGTTTTGATTCGGACTTAAGTTTAAATACTACCTATTTATTTTAAAAGCAAATCGGAATAATGCGTGGATACATCGCTTCTAAAATTCTTCTTCGTCGAGTCTATAGTTAATGGATACACCTGATTTTATCCGAAACACTTTAAATGGGATATCGCTGATGGTCTAGGATTAAGCATGTTCAACTAATTGTAACGAGGAAACTCAGTTAGATTTTTGGATTGGAATTATCAGATTCCGATACGTCATCTCGGCTGTTTAGTTGAGTCAGTATTTACCTATATGAAAAAATAAATACATAGTGCGTTAACTATGAGCGCGTTAGAGGTTATACTTACATGGCATAAATAATACGAAACTATCTTTACAAAGCATGTAAGAAAGCCAAGAAGTAAATAAAAAAAAAACAGTGCTCATAAATTTGGTTCACCAAATCTAAATTTAAATGATTCGTATGTGATTGGAAAAACTGCCTGTAAATAAAATTAATGTGACAGGAAAAGTTATAAAGTTAAAAGTTGGGTGTGAATTGCTCTATCTCCATAGGTACTATAGTTTTTTTATTCATTATGTGAGATGGTGATAACGAAAAAAAGAAAAACCCCGGCTAAGTTTGTTGTGGGCTTCTTCTTAGACCGGGGCGCGTTTGGAACCCTCATAGCTTTAGTTTTAAGTTTACGAATATAGTTATCACCATGAAATAACTACTATGTAAATTATTGACGCGTCAAAAGTGCCTTTTAAAGGACTATTTGAATAAAGATTATTTTGAATTTGAATTTGAATTTATAATTATAATTACATTGAAATAATAAACTCTAAATAGTAAATTTATTCGTAACACATATGAACCTAATATAAGTATTTAAAATATAGTATATGAACATATAAAATAATAAGAAGGTTTGATCATGCGCGATCATCCTAAAATTTCACTCTCATATTTTTTTCATAAAATGCCTAACAAAGTGACCTCTAAAAATAAATTTGCTTTTGTTTTTACAGATTTTGGCGAAATGCACTGGTTTCCGCGGAAGATAGCTGACCTGGACCGAGCCCAGAACGTTCTGATGTACGGCTCAGAACTGGACGCCGATCACCCAGGCTTCAAGGACCCCGTTTACCGCAAACGCCGGGAGCAGTTTGCTGCTATCGCTAACAACTATAAATAGTAAGCAACTAATTATGTAAACTTAGAGGACTATGACCTATGGCCAACAGTGGGACATTTAAGGGCTTTAGGATGTTCAGATATACGTGGATCATTGCGATTAAGTTACGTTATCTTAAAAATATCATCAAGGTATTTTTTTATTAAAAAATTTTTTTAAAAAAAACGGCTAAAAAACTTTTTTTTTTAAATAGTAAACAATGTTTTTTTTTACAGTGGGCATCCCATCCCAAAGGTGCAGTATACCGAAACCGAAATCAAGACTTGGTAAGTCTCTAAGTTGTCCCCTTCATTGTTACAATAGGAACCCAATTGAATTTAACAAGGGGGTAGTTGATCGTTTAGGGTTCCATACCCGAAGGGTTCTAATAATAAAAGTAATCAACAAATGAAATTGAAAATTAAAGGGCTTCCTTAATGGCCCTTCACTTCAACAATATTCATATATTTAAAAAAAAATATTTAAGTGATCCTATTTCTCACCTACCCAACTTTTGTACTTAATATAACTTTCGATTTATCAATTGCAAACTATTTTGTAAACATTCATAGTCATCTGACTATGAATGTTATATATTGTATATATATATATATATATATATATATATCAAATCAAATCAAAAATAGCTTTATTCATATAAACCTATTACAGGCATCCATAAATCGTTAATATATATCGCATTTTTCATTATTCTAACGACCTCCGTGGCGCAGCGCGCTTGCTTTTACACTATTAACTTGGAGGACCTGGGTTCGATTACTAGCTCGAGTCTGGTCTGGTGGGAGGCTTCGGCCGTGATTAGTTACCATCCTACCGACAAAGACGTGTCGTAAAGCGATTTAGCGTTCCGGCACGATGTCGCGTAGAAACCAATTTGGAGTATGTGCTTACCATCAGTTGAGGTTGCCGTCAAGGACTTGTAGTGGATAAAAAAAACATTATTTATATTATATTACTTTTAAAGTGCGTATGTATATGTATGAAATACATTCAGTATTCAGAGGGTAACTACATTTTAACAACATTAAAGCCTCATTCCAAAGCCATTATAATAGCGTTATAGCCAACAGGTATAGGCAGAAGTCTAACCCACATTACTAAAGAGGATCGGTTAACTTAGATAGCTTCTATAAACAAGGTTCGGAGAACAATTCAACAAAGCCATAGTTAGAGTAAGTGTGCTTAACTCGTTGCTATAACTTAGCCATGAACAGCATCACACCTGCTGCCTGATACACAAACTTTTCCAACAAGTTGCTTTCTACTCATACAGGACGTATTTTTCGACAGTTGCAGTTGTTAACTTATCTTTTAGTGTGTATTGATTTTTTTCGGACTGTCTATTAGCTATACTAACCCTATTAGTTGTGACAGTGTAACCGGGCTATTTGGTGAGCTTTGGAAAGAAGCTCTGCAAGAAGAAATTTTAAGCCCTAGAGCGCGAAGAAACTAAGGGACCGTTTGCCTAAGGGCCTTCTTTGAGGCCGAAACTCGGCTTTTGGGATAACTCCCAAACGTCGCCTAACCACACCCGTTAGGGTGGTAGGATGGTGAGTGGTCCGTACGTCTCCGAGGCCGTGGATGGAGCCCATGTTCGGATGACGTATGATAGCGGGGACTTCGTCTTCGCCGGCGAAGACGGCGTGTAGCGTATGATTGTGTGGTAGGTGGTACTAGTATGTTGTCAGTAGTCATCTGATCGTCAGGGTCTTGAAGGATATGTTTAGGTCTCCTCTTTCGGAGTGGAGCGCTGAGGTTGGGGTAGTAAAAAGAAGCTGCAACTACGAGAGGGTTGAGGTGTCGGATTTATGTGTATTGAAGTGACAGTTAGCTTGTAAGTAACCGCCGAAAGGTAACGAAAAATGCCCATGCGATATGAGGACAGATTCGTCACAATTCTCGCTTTGTTTAGCATCTTTTTGATGCGACTTCAAGGTAAAACGTTAGAAGGTATATCACGTGGTCAGGATAATAGTGACGGAATTTTCTAATGTTTTTCTATTATGATCACATTTGTGTTCTCCATGTTCAGTCTCCATTTTTGGAGTCACTGGCTTCAAGTGCAAGACGTCTATCTTTATGTGCTTACATTTGCTACTAATTGTAAATTATATTGTGTCTTATGCAAAATATTTTTTTTTTTTTACTTTTACTACGGGTATGGACTAATTTTTGATAATAACCGGTCAATGTGAATGTAAATTACGTCATTGATTTGTTAAATAATTTTTATTTCATACAGTATTAAATGCTTTATTCACAGAAATCACAGGTAAATTATTATTATTCAAACAGATAAATATTCTGTATTTACAGGGGTATTGTATTTCGGGAACTTTTCAAGCTGTACCAGAAACACGCCTGCGAAGAATACCTGGAAAATTGGCCGCAACTCGTGAAATATTGTGGCTACAGAGAAGACAACCTTCCCCAGGTAAATAGACTTAAAAATAATATTAATAATTTAAACTTGTTATTATTATTAACAATTAAGGCCAATATTTCAATCACCAACTAATGTTTAGGTAAGGTTTAAAATTTTATGAAAAACCGTTAAATCTGTGATATGTGAAATTGTGTGATGTCATAAAATAAAAGTTGATAAAATTAACAAAAAAAAATATAGTTTGCCTGTAGGTACTATAGTACCTATCATACCTACGTATTTAAACTATTTGGAAACATAAGTGGAATGAATTAAACAATAATTTGGTCGTCCACTGAATATTTTAAAAAGCGAAAAAGTTAGGTACATTTTAATTATGTCTACGAACGTACCTATCGTAAAACATTTTTATTAAATACTTTGTTCATGAAAATATGTATTCGGAAAATGAATGGCTTATTATAACATTACAGCTGCTACAAAAATCGTTGTCTATGGTCCTTGCGAAATGTCTGCTGTGTAATGATGCAAGAAGCATGCGCGAAACCCCACCGCCAACTGCCAAATCAAATGTGTCATGCTAATATCAACGCTATTTTAACTGCATAAGGATACGATTTACATAAAACATCGATACAAGGTTAAAAATACCCGGGGGTTGGCTTTTCACTAGTGTTATTACGGATGTAATGCTCGCAGTATATTATCGTACCTCACAATATTTACATCGTTTAACCACTGCTTACATCAGAAGTTCTACTTAGTGACTATTAATCATTTCATGATTTATATTTATATTTCGGGATTTATAAATTGCATCGATCTTGTCATTTCTTACATTAATTAGTATTTAAATACAATAACATCCGGTATGTGAAGGATTTGCAAGAGGAAATTCGAAGGATTAATTTGCTATGGGAGGGCAATCTGCAACTGATTCGTTTGTTTGTTTTGATAATATTTTAATATCAATTTACAGCTGGAAGATGTTAATATTTTCCTGAAGCGTAAAACTGGTTTTCAACTGCGTCCTGTAGCTGGTTACCTGTCTCCGAGGGACTTTCTCTCGGGCCTTGCGTTTAGGGTGTTCCACTGCACCCAGTACATACGCCACTCTTCTGATCCGTTTTACACACCTGAACCGTAAGTTTAATTTATCTTTTACATGGTTATAGAAGAGTTACGATTTTCAAGCTGTAATTTTTTTCTGTACCTTTATTCTGATGGACAAGTTGATGAAAAACGAGTAGGTATCGAAACTACAAGTTTGAGTTACAATCTATGAGTTGGAACATGTCATACTTAATGCATATACTACTCAAAAGAACTGTCAATATAGTTCTATCAACCTCAGTGGCATTACATTTATTTGTACGTAGACAAACACGCTGTTCTAATGCGGGTCGGAAAGCTTTTAACGATGGTTATGAAATATTAATTGTATGGTCCCAATGGCTTACATACCCTCTGGATTTAGACAAAGCAAGTTTCCAAACGAGAAGACAAGCTCCATCTCTTTACGACAAAGCAATTAGCTACCAATATTGTTCATTACTCTAGTACATGGAAACAAACTCGTGAAGTCGTGATCGTTTATCAAACATTCTAAACACCTAAGGTCAAAGGTTAAAATATAACATAGCGTAACAACAAACTGATTATACAGTGTTTTGTCACGATATTTGAAAGGTTCTGTCAGTTAAGTATAATTAAACACTGAATAATTATCCCGCCGTTGTGCCACTTTTGTTTTTAATAACACAGTTTAAAGTGCAACCATATATTTATAGTAACTATGTAGTTGTTATCAAGCCATTCTTCTTGATCTGTCCTCAGTATGATAAGAGTTATGGACATAGTCTCCCAAGTTAGCCAAATTTGGATTAGTGAAATGCACACGGCTTTAAGAACATTTTAAAGCATCATTCAGGCAAGCAGGATTTCTTTCACGTTAAAACATGTGATATATATTATATCATATGAAAAATTGTTTGATTAAATTAAAACACACATAACACCGACAAGTTAGGTTAGGTTAGGTTAGTATTGCCATGGCTATTTCACCAGACAATGAATTCGACATTGAATTCAGTCCCTCGTAAGGAAGTCCGAAGTCTTAACCACTAGGTTATCACCACTTATTCAAAGATTGTTTAATTTCTAAATTTAACTATAAATTACGAAAATTACAGAGTTTAATTATTTTAATCTCTAAAATAACCCCTTTTTTATTTCCTCGATCTGCTGGCTTATTCAGATAAGTTTCCAGAAACTTTCCAAACACCAACGCCACCACCACCACCGCTCAAAATGATTTCATAAGAAACAAATAATTTGATGTAGTGGTTGTACACGTACTTAATACAAATCTTGAATGAAAAGGCAACGAATTAACAGTAGGAATTAACAAAATTCGGCTATAACTATTCTTTAGTTTTATAATCGAAAATTAATCGCACGTGCGCATTAATGATAAATTAGATTTGGGTTCGATTCTGGGCTTGTGTCTCGTCTAGTTCAGCTTCAGCCTGACTAGCATTGCTGTTTCTATATCACCATACTAGATGGCGCGTCAGGTATAGTAGTAAATTCTGTATCGCGCTAAATACGATTTCATAACACAAACGTCTATACAACTTCCTAAGACAAAAAAATCCTCCAAATAGTCACCTGGGCTTACACTGGTCCGGGGGATGGTATATGTAAGTCGAGCGTCTGATCATGGCTCCCGTATATTGGTGACCCCAACGTGATCTAAAACCCTACGTGATCAAACACCCAACGTGATTACCCAGAGTACAGGCAGCTGACCCTTTACACTTCACTGTCTCACTGTTAAGACTTCCAGTATCAGAGTGGTCTTGTGGAGGTTTCAATATCACCATACTAGATGGCGCCACAAGTAAAAATATAAATCCTGCGTCGCGCTAAAGAAGCTTTCGTATACAAGCGGCTATGTTTAGGAATATCCAAGGGTAAGACGCACAAATAAAAGGCCGGACCAAACAGTCCCCGGGCTTAACACTGGCTTGGAGGAAGGTTTTCCTATTTTTGCGGTCATAGGCACTGGCAAAGACCTGATAAATTTAAATAAGGATTGTTCAGCCAGAAACTCATCGGTTCACTAGTGCTGCTGATCTTTATGGGCAGTGGCAATCACTTTATATCAGGTGGCCCATCGTCTATTGGATTGGGCAAACTTTTTATCCAGCTAACTTGTATTTATCACCTCGCGTCATGCTTCAATGCCATTTATTTAATGCTAGAGTTTAAACCCAAAGAAAAAGATTGCATTTTCATGTTATTCAATAATATATAAATAGATATCACTTTTATTTTGCAATCCCACGTTCCAGCGACTGCTGCCATGAGCTACTTGGACACATGCCTTTACTCGCTAACCCGAGTTTCGCGCAGTTTTCGCAGGAACTTGGCCTGGCATCACTAGGTGCATCTGACGAAGATATTGACAAGTTGGCAACGGTAAGCTATTTCAGGAAAAACATATTTTTATGAATACGTAGTGCTTAATTTAGTTATAATATTACCGTTCGAATTCCGAGCAATGGGACACTTACATATCTATATATATATATAAAAGCGGAATACCACTCACTGACTGACATATGATCACGATATCTCAGGAACTATAAAACATACGAACTTTAAATTTGGAAGCTAGATTCCTTTTATGAAGTAGAAGGTCAGCTAAGAAATGGTTTTGAGAAAATCTACCCCTAAGGGTATGGGGGTTGGAAGTTTATATGAAAGTCTTATATTTTTGAAGTTAAAGACGTGAAAGTTGGCAACTAAGTTGTTAATTATAAATAATAAAGATCTGTATCAATCAATGTTACGAAAATCTACCCCAAAGAGGGCAAAATGAGGGTTGGAAGTTTATATGAGGATTCTAAGTTTCCGACATATAAGGAGTAAGGGACATGAAAATTAACATTTAGGTTATTTGTTTTAAATAATAAAAAGCTTTATACACAATATTACAAAATCCACACCTAAGGAAGAGAGGGGTTAGGGGTTGGGAAGTTATATGTAAGTTCTGCGTTTTTGGAGTTAGAGAAATTAAAATCGGCAATTAGAGCATTACTTTTCAGTAATAATGACATGTAGGTATAAGCTCTTTTGCAAAAGTGGAAACATAAAGAATGAAAAGGAATTTGGATTTAGGCCCTGCTTAGGCGTAGACATCGCTACGAATATAATTTGTGAAAATCCGCCGCAAAGAGGTTAATACCGGGGTTCATGTTGGATGAAAATCTTATAAAGTTTTACTTCTTTGAATCCACTCGAGGTATATTTAGTATAACACTGTAAAACATTTTACTAAGAAATCCAGACAAAATCATAGTAATATTATAAACGCTAAAGTGTGTTTGTATGTTGGTTTGTCCTTCAATCACGTCACAATAGAGCAATAGATCGACGTGCTTTTTGAAAGTATCGTTGAGGACCTGGGGAGTGGCATAGGAGAGTACCCGTAGGATTTTTTACAACTTATTCTGACTGAATTTTAAAAACTTATTCCACGCGGATGAAGTCGCGGGCGCCAGCTAGTTTATAATAATTATTAGTGTGAATTATTATTATTATATGCAATAACAAAGAAAATATTTTATCAACCTTCTTTATCAAATCTCTAAAGAATATTAAATACTAATTTAGTTAAGAAATAATCAAAAGAATACTTCAATTTTTATTTAGACTGAAAATAAAAAGTAATTACTAGGAAGGGTAGCGCCGGACTTTATGAGTGATTCATTGATCGGTTGTAACCCATTTACGATGAGTGCAAATTGCTTTTGAGCATAATAGAGGGAAAGGAATTCAATCCTTTCTAAATTTCGTTATACTCATTCATTACTAATTAGCCACATGTAAAAGCTGTCAGCCATTCGAAGAGAGTCGGTCTACGTGCACCATGACGCAGGACTTACGAGGTGAGGTGACGTAAGTGCTAGGTTAATGGGCAATTTTCTCGTTTTTAATTTCTTCACAGCTGTTTTAGTGGAACCGGAACGCAAATTATATAAAAATATAAATTAAATTTTATTCTATTACGTTTTCGAGATAAATTATTTATAATAATGCATGATCCGATTTTATGCCAAGACACAGAGTCAAGTGGAAAACCAGTACGTTACCGTGTGTTGAAGAATGGGCTTTTAAGGGTATTTACAAAGTATGATTTTTCCAAAAAAAAGTATGGCCAAATGACTCTTGAATTGTTTAACCGATTTTGGATCCAAATCTGCTTCAAATTTAGATGTTATGGTTTACTAAAGAAACTCATACATGTTCATACCAGTTTCATAATGATTTCGTTATATTTTCCAGTTATACTTCTTCACCGTAGAGTTCGGTCTCTGTCGTCAAGTTGACGGTTCGTTCCGCGTATATGGAGCCGGGCTTCTCTCTTCCGTCGCTGAACTGCAACACGCACTTACAACACCTGAAAAGATCAAACGATTCGATCCAGAGGTCACCGTCAATGAGGAATGCATAATTACTGCTTACCAGAATGCGTATTATTATACGGATTCGTTCGAAGAAGCCAAGGAGAAAATGAGGTCAGTAATTTTTTTTCAATTTTGAAATTGAAATTTTATTATTTTTTTATTATTTTTAAGGGACCAACGAACAGTTTCATTTCCTCTTAAACAATATCGTTTAGAGCTCGTCTTATTTGGCTAAATAACTGCCGGGTTAACTTCTCATACGTGTGTTGTGCTTAGCCGGTGATTATGTTGCAATTATCTTATAATAATTGAAAAGACTTATAATATCGGGAATTTTAATTAGATTTCTTGCATTTACTGATCTAAAGACATGCCTCCTTCATTTGTTTGCTTAGACGACAAGCAATAAGCTGTGTTTATGGATGTATCTGAAGAGTAGATGTTTATCATATGCACTTGTTAGGTCTTTGAATCAGGGGCAACACTCTGTATTGCTAGTGAAGTATATTCACTGATTTCTCCGTCACTAACTTTTTGGCAATCATATTTTTTGGGATTTTTGTGGAATGAACATAACATAGAAGAAAAAAGAGAGCAATTTTTTTTAATTTCGGGTAGTTTTTTCTAAATACCAACGACTTCGCATGAATATTAATTAATTAAAAGATTTAATTCACGGGAACTTTTTCTTGGTAAATAGTAACTATTTCCAAACTTTTATTTCTCTCTGTGTCAGTTTTAATTATAGATCTGTTAGGCCAATTTGGTGCGATTGAGTAACACGTTCATCTAATATGCAATATTGCTTCTTATATCAGTCTTTGAATATAGCCGCATGGAGTAATTTAAAATTTCTCACACGTGAAGCGAAAACGAAATTCGGTTTTACATAAAAAAATAATAAAAATAAAAACACAAACAACAACAACACATAATATTTTTATGCTTTATTCACAGAAATATCTAATAAATAAAACACACTTTAAAAAAAACATTTGCAATATATAATGACAAAACTAATTCTTCTAACTTATTAAAAATGCCCAGTAATCGTTGAGAACTCTGCACTGGAAATTGTAGACAAGTATGTATACCTGGGACACACGATCTAGTTAGGTAAGTCCAATTTCAAGAAGGAGGTCCGCCGCCGAATTCAGTTCGGGTGGGCAGCGTTTGGGAAACTCCGTGACATCTTTTCGTCCAAAATCCCTCAGTGCCTGAAGACTATGCAAGGATTATCTCTACGTGATCAAATCAGAAATGAGGAGATCCGTATAAGAACCAGAGTTACTGACATAGGTCAGCGAATTGCGAAGTTGAAGTGGCAATGGGCGGGGCACATAGATCGGAGAACCAATGGACGTTGGGGTCCCAAGGTGCTGGAATAGCGACCACGCACCGGTAAACGTAGCGTTGGTCGACCCCCAACTACACCTAGTTAGTAGGACAGACGACATCAGACGAGTCGCAGGGAGCCGCTGGAAGCAAGCGGCCCAAGACCGTGAGCATTGGAACTCCCTACAAAAGACCTATGTCCAGCAGTGGAATTAGTAAATTACTTGACAGAAAACAACATTCTCTAGGATAATCAATTAAAAGCATAAAAAGTTGGTATTTTCTTGGTCCTTTCTAAGTCATTCGAAACCGTCTCTATTTCTAAACTGCTAAATAAGCTCGAAAGAATCGGTATAAGAGGGATTTCTTTTAAATCTTAAAGTTACCTTACTAATCGCACGAAATCAGTTGTTATAGACAATTTTATTAGTGAATCAAAAGCAGTCATAAATGGCGTTCCTCAGGGTAGTATGCTAAGACCCACACTTTTTATGAATTACATAAATGATTGGTGACTCTTCCGTATTGCAAAAATAACACTATAGATTCTTTTGTAGTTCGCGCCCTTGAGTATAATAAGTCTTATCGTGGAAACAACATATTGAAGCTGGTTCATCTCGGAAAGAGAAGTTAACATTTGTTTTTCAGAAAATAAGGAATATTGTCGACTTCCAGTGCCTTCAATTCATACATAGCCTTTCATATTTAGCCCTTGCACAATCAGTTTTATCGTACTGTATAACCTCTTGTGGTGGTTTTCCGAGAACGTTCTTACTGAGAGTTGAGAGGGCTCAGAGATCTGTTTTGAAGGTTATAATCAAAAACCTATTCTATTCCCTACATAGTTATCACCATTACTTCACGAAAATAAATAAGGAAACACTGATATATTTGAATGATTCATAGTGTAATATATAATATGATTCATAAATAAAGCTATTTGGATTTGGAAATTGTCATCATATTCTATTATTTTTTATTCAGGCATTTTAAGCATGCATTCATAAGACGTCTTTTAAATGAGAGTAATCATGTAATTTTAATTTATTTCAGAGCTTTCGCTGACAGCATCCAACGCCCATTTGGTGTCCGATACAATCCTTATACACAAAGTGTGGAAGTATTGAGCAATGCACAGAAAATAACCGCATTGGTGCGCGAACTGCGGGGCGATATTTGCATCGTGTCATCCGCTATAAAAAAGATTTCCGCTCAAGATTCCACTATTGACGTCGAGACTATCGCCAACATGCTACATACTGGACTGCAGGTTAGTATTTATGTACACTTTAAGGAGAGGTATTATTAAAAATGTTTTTAAAATCTTCAAGTACAATTAATATTTACTTTTTATAAATAACAGTCATGTATGTATATGAGTCATGTATGGACTTTTAATAAGTAACAGTATGTGCAATACTTAATATTATTTAATATTAAAAGTTTAAATCTGCAGTGTATATATTACATAAGGTAGACTGAAAAGTCTCATCTGAATGAATTGACAACTTAAACCAGCTTGGCGTCTGGCTTCCATCGAGGCGAGTGATCTAAGCAGTGATAGTGAGTGGTTAGGGCGTCAGCCTCCTAATAAGAGGTCGGCGGTTCGAATTCAGGCACGTATTTCTAACTTTTCGGAGTTATGTGCGTTTTTAAACAATTAAAATTTCACTTGCTTCAACGGTGAAGGAAAACATCGTGAGGAAACCTGCACGCCTGAGAGTTCTCCATACTGTTCTCAAAGGCGTGTGAAGTCTGCCAATCCGCACACGGCCAGCGTGATGGACTATGGCCAAACCCTTCGCATAGTGAGCCGTTAATGGGTTGATCACGACGACGACGACGACGACGACGACGACGTTTAAATCTGGTGCTCCTGGGATTTCAACTAATGCAAATTTGCTTTGTTATTTTATTCGCATGTACACTGAAACGTTTTTGCGTTCTACCACTATTTCGTACATGCTTTCTATCCAACGCGTACTGTTTTTACGTTTCGTCACAGATCTACTCCAATTGTAGACATGTGACCCGTGTGGACGTTCTTCCACATCCCATTGTTCTGTCGGTTATAAAAGAAGGGTATCACAAGTTTGTTTACCATTGATGTATCTGGGATAGTATTGTGCTTACGCATGAGCTATAAGAGATATCAGCTATACGGCTGCCAAATTCTATAGAATGTAGGCAATACAAATGATAATTTATATATAAATAATAATTCATTCATTCATATTTTTGATTCTGACCCATGACTCCTGGTACTAGGGAATGTGACAGGTCTGTCTATTCAACGTCTAGATGTCAAATTCGCCATTTTTATGTTGGAAATGGTAATTTAGCTACGATCAATGGCAATGGTCATCGAGGTCATTACGTTTGTTGTATGCTAAAGAGGGCCAGAATACCACGGAACCGCAGGATCCAGAAATAGTTTTGTATACAATAACTGCTACTAATAGCTCCAGTTCACTTCAGTATTTTGATTTAAGCTATTTTAAAATAAATACCATAATTTTCTTTGATGTTCTCAGAGGCATGTGAAGTATACCAACACTCGCTAGCTGGTGGACTATGGCCGAAACTCATCCCTACCAGTAGACCCATGCCCTATAGTAAAGCGATATTGGGTTGCCAATGATGATGATTATTCCAGTTAAAGTATTCAATTAAGGAGTCTAGGAGTGAATGTATGGAATTAAAACCAGTCAACCCGTATTGGAACTTAGCACAAACACAAAGCCCCTTTTTTTTCACGCTGGGAAATGCTTTTACGCATCCCCTCCGGAGGCGACGCAGGCAAGACTGCGCCGCTTCTGACGGGGTATGTGGGACTCCCCGGTGGCCAGGCTGGCGACCAGAATACCCACTAAAACCTAGCGATGCTCCTTCGCCTGGTGGCTGGGTCACGTGAACACTTGTGCACTCGACCGCGGCCCAGCCAGCAAACACAAAGTCCCTACCGCAATAAAAATAAATCTCGTGCCCAGTACTGGCACGCACCTAGATTAAAGATGATATTTATTGATATGAATTTTTTTTTTTATTACAGGTAAATGAGAGAAGCCCGCAAAGTACTTCCGGAGGCAGTTCTCCGAACTCAGAACGTGGCTTGTCTCCTCGTCCGGAGAAAAATTAATAGAACCAAAGATCGATATAAATTCAACATTTAAAAATATAAAGGAAAATACAATGCATGAATTATACTACTAAAAGATATTATATCCAAAATATATTAGATGTTCACTAGAAAAATATTTATCTAAATACGCTACTGTTATGCTTATGAATATATCACTCTAATTATACTGTATTGTGCAAAACTATTAGTTTTAATAACTTCCAAGTTCAAGCCGTAGGCGGTTTATCAATACAGCTATCCGCTATATTTTAGGTTTGCAATAAACATAAATGTTGATATAATATTATTATCTGTCTAAATCATCCAAACCGCGCGATGTCATTTAAAATTGCTAAAAATAAAACTGAGCATGAGGTGAACATCTTTTTGGCCTAGGAGCTAAAATGTGTTTTTTCTGTTTTTTATACACCACAAGTTAACCCTTGACGGCATCTCACCTGATGGTAAATGAAGATGCAGTCTAAGATGGTAAGCAGGCTAACTTGTTAGGGGTATGGTAAACCCAAACTCCTAATTGGTTTCTACGCGACATCGTGCCGGAACGCTAAATCGCTTTGCAACATGTCTTTGTCGGTAGGGTGGTAACTAGCCACGGCCGGAGCCTCCCGCCAGACATGTTTGTTATGTAGAAAGATTCAAATTGGGATACAGAAAATTATAAAACTTTATGATTCTTGTATGGTATGACTTCGAATTTCAGCATAGCGGCACTTGCTTCTGTTTTTTATTTCAGTTTTATATAATATATCTTTATATCGTAGCTCAAGGTCTCCATTCTTTATAGTATTACCATGAAATATATTCTGTAAGTAAATTTTGACTCCTCCTCATACTAAAGGTTCAGGTTAGGTCTAGCGCGAGTTATGGTAGTTGAATATTACTAGCATTTTCTTATATTTTAATTCATTTCTCTGAAGTCAAATATTGTAATAAAATGTTTTTGTCATATACGTGTAAGTTTTAATGTCCTTTTCATCCAGTTTCAATCTTACCTAAATTTAAGAAATATTATATTATATAGAAATTATTACAATAAACTGTTATAATTAAGCTTTATTTTATTTGTAAGCCTCCATCTTTTTAAAAATGAATAAATTAAGATGTAACATTATATAGGCGACAAAACAAATTTCATAGAGCATAAATTATTTTACTAAGAAGAAATTTTATCAGAAGTTGCTCATGTATTTTAGAGGTGGTAACAAACAAAAACTAGTTACACCTAGTCCATACCCATACATAACTACGAGTATTAGCTGAATTACATATACGAGTATATCTGAGTAACTGTGAACAAATCGCAATTTTGACCGTTAAGTACAAAAATGTTGGAATTTGAAATTGTAATAAATCGGATACATTGGTGTTAAATCGTTTCTGGGCGTAAAAGTTATAAGCATGAAAAGATCAACTAGTTAAGATTTCAAATTAATAGGTAAAGAATAATCTCTTTCACATTTCTTGACCGAGTAGATAGTTACTTTTCCTATAACCAAATGAATTCAATGTTTTGATTTGTACTGGTAGCATAGTTGTCCCACTTTCATAAGGCTTTAAAAATTCGATCTACATATCATATTTAACTAGAAATTTGATGAAAATAATAACTTAAAACGCGGTGGGAGAATTCACGTACATAATATTTTCGTCTTTCAGTTTACAATATGTGAATACAGATGGCGTCAGTGGTATATTACATCGCGCTATCATTTCGTTTATTGGAAAGTATAAAAGGTTCCTGTGAATATTGTATGACCAAGCAATATAATTGTACTTAAGTATAGCCCCTAAGTAGAACCTTTATTATATTGACATGTATTGAACAATATCACCAAAAAAGAATCAATTTTTGCAAGGTGGAGTCCAAAACTCCACCTTAATAATTTATACAATACTCAAATCTTTGAGTGCCTTTGTTTAGTTGGACACTGGCTGGTATGTAGTAAACATATGTAGTATGTAGCAAAATATCCACTAACCATTTTAGCATATGGGCACAGGTTTTCATCGAATTCGTTATAAATTAATAAAAATATTGTGTTTCTGTAAATGTTCTAATTTTATTATATAAATTAATTATATTCTCTTTGACCCATTCACTTGAGAAAATTTCTTTGAAATTGATTGACATGTTCCATCGATTCAGATATTTTAAATATGCTGAGGTTAAAAAAATTTGCATATTAATTTTATTCTATTAAGCAAGTACACCTCTTACTTAAAAATTTTAATTGGTGCTAATAATAATAATGATATACTTCGTGTGATCTTTCAATTTATCAAGTTTAGAAAGAAATGGAAAAAGTGGGTTCCCTACGCGCCCTGATCTAAGAAGAAGCCATGCCTGAGAGTACTCAATAATGTTGTCAAAGGCGTGTGAAGTTTGCCAATCCGCACATGGCCAGCGTGGTGGACTATAGCCAAACCCTTCTCAATTTGGGAGGAGACCCGTGCTCTGTAGTGAGCCGGCAATGTGTTAATCATGATGAAATACTGAAAGCTAAGCTCCTCAAATAGGGCTTGTGTTTGCTGACGCATTGATTCCAGTTTGTTTCTATTAATGTATTTTCACATTTATGGCCACGTTGGATTCAATTCAAGTGTAGTGTACGTGGCGCAATTTTGGTAAACTTGTATTTATAAATTAAATATTATAAGTTATTATTATTTGAGTTATATAAGATGAGAAGAAAACACCGCAATGGAGGTCTAAAGGGCGTTTTGTATTAAATGTGATTTTACAGGTATAATTTGATCAAAAATAATTATTAGTATTTTTAAATATGAACGATGATGTGCACAGTAAAGATTTTATGTTTAAATTAATAAATTCATAAGTTTTAAGATACTTAATATTTTAACCAAGCCCTTCGTTAACTTATTACATATTTCAGTTCATAACAATAATAATTGTATTAACTAGTTTTACTAGTACAGGTGGCAAAATCTGCTCAAACAGCTCCTACTCAAAAAAGGGAATAATTTATTTAAAATAAACGACTGTAGTGGCAACTTACCTACAAAGCGACGGGATCATGACCAAACCCACGCAATTTTCTCAGGAATATCTTTCGATTACACAAAGGCTTCTAGGGTCCGCCTCTGCCGGATACCCCCAATCACCAGACGGTATCAGAGGCCAAAACCTAGAGCTACGGATGCTGGACTGCCTCGTGTACGTGTGTGACGAGGTGTTATCTTGGGTATACGCCTATACGGAGACCGTAGCCCGGATGTGGAAAGACATCGAACGAGACGTAAAAACTTACCCTGCATACTTAAGAGGTACGTAGTACGTACGTAGTGCCTTGAGACCACAGCACATTTCACTAGCACTAATGTATGAGCGCTCTACGAGTTTCACAGTCCTGCAATTTTCGTAGGAAAAAATTACAAGAAAATAAGTCGTATCACGTATCACTACCAAGGCTTCCCGATGATAGCGATGGGTACCTAGTCATCATCATCATCATGATCAACCCATTACCGGCTCACTACAAAGCACGGGTCTCCTCTCAATATGAGAAGGGTTTGGCCATAGTCCACCACGCTGGCCATGTGCGGATTGGCAGACTTCACACGCCTTTGAATACATTATGGAGAACTCTCAGGCGTGCAGGTTTCCTCACGATGTTTTCCTTCACCGTTGAAGTAAGTGATATTTTAAATTTTTAAAAACGCACATAACTCTGAATATTTAGAGGTGCGTGCCCGGATTCGAACCGCCGACCTCTGGTTAGGAGGCCGACGTAGTACATGGACTGAATGCCGACTGGGCAGGGCGTATTGTTACAACTCTACGGGATCAACAGTGCGTACCTTGCATCATCAGATCTCTGAACCAATCAATTCCAATAGGTAGAACAAATGAGGCGTGGTAATCCACCCTACCGACGAAGACGTGTCATGCCATACCAAGTTTGGCGTTCAGGCATGATGTCACCTAGAAACATATTAGGAGTAAGGGTTTACCATACCCCTAACACGATAGCCCGCTACCATCTTAGACTGCATCATCACTTACCACCAGGTGAGATTGCATGAGCTAATTTGTAGTGGATAAAAAAAATACTAACATGTTTAATATTATTAAGCACTGTATAGTGACTGCATTATATTTACGCGTACATTATATAGCTATAATAATGATTTTAGCTGTAACTGAATTCTTATTGTATCCACCTACTATCCCGCAATTGTTGCGGGCTTCATTGAAAGCCGTTTCAACCGGAGACTTGTATATCGCATTACTGGTACAATATAATTAGAGTCCCACGGCAACTATTTCCAGGTTTAATTTTCCATTCGTGTTCACACTTCGTAGAAATGAACATAATACTGCTATGACTTTGTAAACATTTGTTATTCCGTAATGCTGAATTCATATTCAAAGATCATAGATTATTTTTGACTTTCTAGCGTAATCTAAAACAATAGAAGTTGTGATAGCCTAGTGGTTAGGACGTCAGCCTCCTAATCAGAGGTCGAACCCGGAAACGCACCTTTAACTTTTCGGAGTTATGTGCGTTTTCAAGGAATTAAAATATCACTTGCTTTAACGGTGAAGGAAAACATCGTGAGGAAACCTGCAAGTTTGAGAGTTCTCCATAATGTTCTCAAAGGCATGTGAAGTCTGCCAGTCCGCACCTGGTCAGCGTGGTGGACTATGGGCAAACCCTTCTCATTTTGAGAGGAGACCCGTGGTCTGTAGTGAGCCGAGAATGGGTTGATCAAGATGATGATGATGTTAAAACAATAACTTTCATTATACCAGACTAGGGCTTTGAGCTGCCATGCTGCTCTTATGTGGATTGACGGACTTTAATGACTATGTTTGTACTAGTGTAGGCATCGTGAGGGAATCATTCCTAACAGTGGGCTGCAGCCACTGTATTTTTTCTACTCATCAATAATTTGAGTTAGTAAGCACTGAACGATAATAATATATGAACTAGGAACAGTACAATTGGAAGGAAGGTACGCGAATGGATATTGCGTGGGGTGCTGTGGACTACGTGAACTTTTCTTAGTATCTCATGGCTTAATTGCGTAAAGGATTATGTAAATGATAAACAAGCATGGGTATGAAATATTGCTCTTAGCATAATTTTAAGTGGCATGTGAGATGGTGATGGCTCATAGCTTTAGTTTTAAGTTTACGAATGTAGTTATGACCAACAAATCAATACTATGTAAATTATTGATGCGTCAAAAGTGCCTATTTGAATAAAGATTATTTGAATTTAAATTTGTATTTGCTTTATATAATAGAACCAAACTGCTGATCTGCTAAATAGTCAGCTAATAAATAGCGCGCATTTGCAAATTGTAAAACAATGTTCCACCTCTCAACCAAAACAATGTACTCTGTTCCCCGAAAACTTTGATTTAGTGCTATACCAGAGGCGGATAAACAAATTTAACTTACTAAATATCCGGCAACCGGTCATGGACTTTGGTGATCACTTAACATCGGGTGATCGGCTTGTTAATTTGCCCGTTATTTATATAAAAACAGACCGATGACAGAGTAAGCAATACTGGAGTAGGTAGCAATACTTAACAATAAATATAACACAGCTCAAGAGGGTTCGGCTTCAAGTACGACAAGAGAAACGGCTGTGGGTAGCGATAATTTTCTAGCTTAATGTTAAAGTCTGTTTGCCAAACTTACATCCCATTGAGATCGAAAGAGACGCGAAATTGTGTTTGTTTGTTTGTTACCTACGATCAGTTCAACTAATGCGCTTAATTTGATCACATTTAACACATCATGACTTATATTGTATAATTTTTTATCGCGATATCACTTAAAACAACTTTGTTACGTAAGTATGGTTAGACAGCAAATAGTTACACGGAACGAGTAAACAAAATGATCTAGCGAGGTATTAAAATATTCTGACATGTAAACAAGTTAGTCAAAAAGAACTTCACGCAAATATAAAGAATTTAATGCTAATATAAAACTAGCAAATCATAAAACGCGCTGGTTTCCTTCCGGTATGGTTGAAATAGATACGAGTAAGATTTAACGATTCAAATAACATGCTTACTGGTTCAAAGGTTAATATATCCGCGCCTTCACATTACAATTTCTCAATACCTGGACCTACCGCACAACATAGCCCGCATTTTTAACCTTTTTTCTTATCATATATCGTAGCTTGATTATAATTTTCATTTATCATAAGCGGCAACTTAATTAAGAATCGGAATTAATGACTCATCTTAACCGCCATTTCCTTATGGTTGTTCCGCGATGTCTTGTAGCAATACCTACTGTAAAAATTCTAAAAATTCTCATTAACTTCACACTGGCAGAAGCAAGTATCTCATGCGAGTAAAAGGATTTTCAACGCCTTTAGTTTATTAAGAAGGTGTCATAAATTCTTGCCTATAAAAACCAAGTCTACTTTACTCTGTAATGTACTTGTCCTACGCCAGAGTACGCCCTATGGACTAAGGTACTATTTTCAGTTCTGGTTTTCGGTTTCAGACAGGACAGGTTCAAACAATGATGAACGTAGTTGCAAGAGCGAGCGTGCTTCTGAAGACTCGCACTTAGCCCAGCTGTATCACCATCATCATCATGATCAACCCATTCTCGGCTCACTACAGAGCACGAGTCTCCTCTCAATATGAGAAGGGTTTGGCCATGGTCCACCACGCTAGCCATGTGCGGATTGGCAGACTTCACATGCCTTTGAGAACATTATAGAGAACTCTCAGGCGTGCAGGTTTCCTCGCGATGTTTTCCTTCACATTTGAAGCAAGTGATATTTTAATTGCTTAAAACGCACATAACTTTCTAAAGTTATTGTTGCGTGGCCGTGTTCGAACCCCCGACCTCTGATTAGGAGGCTGACGTCATTCCACTAGGCTGTCACAGCTTCAGCTTTATGGTCGGTTGCTGTTAATATATCGTCGCTCAAGAACATCTGCAGCACCTGTTCCAGCTTTGCAGCGGTTGAATCCATCCACCTAACTGGAATCTACTTGGAACGCTAAATCGCTTGGCAAGTATTATTTTACAATTTCCTAACGTGAAAGTTGGCGGGCTGTATCGGCGGCTTTGCATCGACTCCTTGAAGCGATTAATCCTTGCGGCTACCATTAAGATTGAGAGTATTGAAGTTCGCTAACTTTGTTGTCGAAGTTCTAGTACACGCAAGGTCAGGCTGAAGCACCTTATAATCATCTAATCTTTTATTATTTTTATTTTTTTATTTTTTCCTAAAGGGACTCCTTTTAATAATATATTTTAGTTATGATGTTGTATATTTATTTATTTTTTAAGATTTTTAGTTAATAATATTAGGTTAATCTAATTTTTATGTAAAATGTTTGATGTATATTAACAAATAAATACTCACATTAATAAAATAAATCTTTTATTTGATATAACTTTAATTATCATTCTATCCAACCAACCTAGGAGGCAAAGCGCGCGCTTTGCCGCATTATAAAATTGGAGGTCCTGGGTTCGATTCCCGGCTCGAGTCTGGTCTAATGGGTGGCTTCGGTCGTGGCTAGTTAGCACCCTACCGACAAAGACGTGTCGCCAAGCTATGTAGCGTTCCGGCACGATGTCGCGTAGAAATGTATAAGAAGTGTGGTTCTACCATACCCTTAACTAGTCCGCTACAATCTTACACTAGGTGAGATTGCAGTCAAGGGCTAATTAGTAGTGGATAAAAAAAATAGTCTTATGGAAATATATGCATAATCAGCAACATACGTGCTATTCCAGACCATGGTTTGTCTTTGTGGCATATTTGATTCAAACCCGATCTGCATTTCTGAGGTGATTTATTAAGAAAGATTAATTCATACTATCCTTCGCCTTTATAATCGTAGAAAGATACGTCCAGGTTCAAACAGACACAGACGCGACAAGAAATTTATTGTTGACGTTAATTATAATCACAGGCTCACACAGTTATTTTACTTTTCTAATTAAAATAATATTTATCATCGATCAACACAAACGTTAGTTATTTGTTAAAAAATGCACATCACATGAGACTTTTAATAGAATATCAAAATTTTCACCAACAATCACCTCTCACGTTTTGCAAGTTATAAAATATTATTCAAATACACTTCTAGTTATCTGTAATTTTTTGTAGCTACTCTTATATAGTTTGTGGTTATTCAGTATATTATATGTAACATAAATAATCAACACTTCTATCTAAAAAAAAGAAATAACGCCGGACACCGATGTGATAGAAATCGCTACCGCTTTTAAATCCGCGTTCATTTGCCGCGCAATCAAGAAATGAACGAGCGAAGTGTCATCTGCCCTCCCGGGAGGTCAAATGTCATGTAAAATATGTTTAAACGGACAGCGACGGTCAACAGGATGATTTATAATTGATAAATCATCGTTTAACTCAAGATTTATCGCTTAATATTAAATATTTTCTGGGAGCGGATGCTTACGATCCTAGCTGCGTGTATTGATGCACGCTGATGCTAGCCCGGCCACGTACACCCACACCTTTCAGCTCCGCGCAAGCCTAGATCGCGCGCATTATCCGAGAGCCTGAGCGCCACGGACATCAGACCCAGGCAGAGCTACTCTTCCAAGGATATCCAGTGCTTCGAGAAAACGGATCGTTATAAACTTTAAAGTACTTTGTAAAGAAGCTAAATATGTGCTGGATTTGTGACTTGATTGGATCAAACTTATTACACGCGTGTTCGTGTATATTCGAAAATTGTGCGCCATCTTTGGAAAAATGTGATACGATATGCTGCCCGAGGCGTGGCATTCGATCACCATTTTCTGGAAGCTCTAAGTATTCAAATTTCAATTTGTTTATCATTAAAACTCATTAATTTTCAAATCATAATTTTGAATCATTTCATCATCCATTTGTTGCCGATTTTTCAATCGCTAAATAACCTAGAAAAGAAAAAAATTTTTGATGAAATAAAAAACAGAGATTATCGATTGAAAAATCAATCAATGCTAAACGTTATTGCATCACAATATTATATACCTAATTTTAGTTTTTACCGAACAAAAGAGATTTCCTAGTTTACTTCCATAACTCGAAAAATCGATATTTCTGCCAAAAACTACTGAACTGCAAACGGCTTAAAATAAAAATATATAAATTAGCTTGTTAATCGAAATGTAATTTTATCGAAAGAGGACAGCCTTCACACAATGAATACGAATTGTCATTATTTTATTGTTTTAAGAATTTGTTATTTTATCATATTTGTTGGCAGGAGTCAATGGAGTAATTAAACATTATTGCTGCATTACACCGTGATGTTTTTCACATTTTATTGCTAATTGATAATATTTTTAATCTTTCAATGTCATCGATGCTGTGGTTTAAAAGTAGGGTTATATTTTAAAACGCAATATGATTTGACGGATATTGAATTATCTTCGATGGCCACACCATGCAGCCTATGTAAATACAATATTCGGTCTCGCAGTAAACCCAGATGACATTGATTGTAAGATGAGATGAAATCGCATCGTATTATCGTGCACTAAATTATATTTTTTACACATAATATGCATGCTTAGTGCGCCTTTGCTGCATGAGAACAAAGACATCCGTTCTCTGTTTTTCACATGCATTTAGAACAATGTGGATTCATCATCATCATCATGATCAACCCATTACAGAGCACAGGTCTCCTCTCAATGTGAGAAGGGTTTGGCCATAGTCCACCACGCTGGCCATGTGCGGATTGGCAGACTTCACAAGCCTTTGAGTACATTATGGAGAACTCTCAGGCGTGCAGGTTTCCTCACGATGTTTTCCTTCACCGTTGAAGCAAGTGATATTTAAATTATTTAAAAACGCACATAACTTCGAAGAGTTAGAGGTGCGTGCCAGGATTCGAACCGCCGACCTCTGATTAAGAGGCTGACGCCCTGACCACTAGGCTACCACAGCTTCATATGTGGATTAGCATTTCTAAATCGTCAAGACAATTTATATTTTATTTTTGAAATTGATATGGTGTGTTATTTCAAAAAAGTTTAAGTTAAAAAAAAAAAAATTGAAGCTCTATGGTGTCTGCGTTGAGGCCAAAGACTCTTGTTCGAGAAACGCGGCTTCATTGCGCCCTTAATGACTTCATTAAAATATCTACAGCTCACTATACCAGAACCCATCAGTATGTCGCGGTGCGATAGCAAGGGATACATACATACATCCTTCATACATTACATACATAAATCCTTCATAATTACGTACATCCTTCAACTTACACCGTGCATGTATGTGTCGTAGATTACTATTAATATAATAATTTTACTGACATTTTGTAGTGTTCTCTTAAAGGTGAATTGTTCTACGTGTCACAAAGTGCTTAGTCTAATTAAAATAATAAATTAATAACCATCAAACAAATTACAATCTTCCTACAAAAGATCTACATAGCGTGCAGTGATCGTTTACAGTTTCGATTTGACTTTTCATCTTTCAAAACAAATCGTAAACAAAAATACGAAATGTTACAAATTAGATACACAAAACGATCTGCTAAATTGAGATATCTCAATGTAGTGCCGTCTTTTTCAACATGAAACAGTAAGAGAGTAATGCCATTACTATTGACCAAGCCATTGAAGATTTGCGAGCAAATGGATTTATCAGCCGTCGATCTTTTCTAAACAGTATTTGAGTTCGTTGCAAACATGGCGTAGGATGATTTTTTTAATTAAAACGTCAGTAGATTTTCCTTCTAAATTATAAATATTAATCTGCTTTATGTCTATAGATTCCGTGCTTAACTTAAGCGTGATGATTTATATTAAAATTATTAGTTTGAATAAAGTAATTAAAATTTATATATAGATACAAAATATTGCCTACAAAATATCTAAACGTTAAGTGCAGGCATTACCTCTAATATATTATTTATAGTTTATATTAATAGTTCTGAACTCTCTTATTCCAAATTAAAACTAGAACACCAGTAAAATGTATTTTCTACATAAAAAGAACAAATCGAAGAATTAAATATTACATCGTGTTAAAATGAATAGACTTTTTTGTACTCAGTAAAAGTACTAAGTAAAATAAATATCGTCTATTCAGTAATTTTAATTAACTAAGTCTCATAGAGTTCATGTCATAAGGTCAGCAAGAGCTTAATTATTATTTCAATGGAACTAACAGTCTACGTTTTCGTTTTACTTTTTATCTTTCTAGCTTACTCGAGTTAATCTTTATGATGTTCTAACGCATGAACCACTGCATTATGGCATATATATATTTGCTTTTTAAGGACTACATCGGAAAATTTTCACGATATATTTTTTTTTGTATTTTTATGTAATCTGTGAACGTGTGGTCACATAATAAATATAAGTTTGTTGGTACATCTTCCGACAACATTACTTTGAGATTAACTTAAAAGCTCATCTCATTTCAAGTTAATATATGTGAGTGGTTCCCATAGTTATTTTGCATCATAATTTATGTGCATAAATCACACTTTAAAACGTAGGTGGATTTGTTCCGTGTTGACTTACTGCTTTGTTAGCGTATTTAGACTGTGGCAGGCATCGATCACTCCTGCAATTGGATGGATAGGCGGCTGCGTGATGCACACGGGTGTAAGTAGGATGGACTACGCTCCTGTTTCTTTCACACTAAGTGACGCGATGGTGGTCGATATGTGTAATTTTATTGAGTTTTCATATGTATTTATACTCAGGCTTACTATCCAATTGCGTCCTTTGAGATTTATATTACATATATTTGTAGATCGAGATAGATTATTAAAGCTCTTGTATAAATTTATAAGAGGCTCTGTCTTATTATTATTTACTAGCTGTTGCCCGCGACTTCGTCTGCGTAGATTGAGGTTTCACGTGCGGCCAATGCCTTGGTTCAGAAAGTAAGCTATTGGAAAATTGACAAATCGCCGATTTTCGTGTCTTTAACTTCAAAAATATAGGACTTTCATAGAAACTTCCAACCCCCATTTCAACCCCTTAGGGGTGGATTTTCTCAAAACCATTTCTTAGCTGACATCTACTTCGTAAAATTAATCTACCTTCCAAATTTTCAGTTTGTATGTTTTATAGTTCCTGAGATATCGTGATCATAAGTTAGTCAGTCAGTCAGTGAGTGGTATTTCGCTTTTATATATAGATATAGACAGTGTGCCGCGGACTTTTTTGTAGATATTTATAAGATCTACAATTAATTAGAACATTTTATGCTTCTATCTTTTATAGTTTAGGCAGCGTACGCCAAATAAGTAACTTTTCTGGTTGTTCTTTTACACCTTGTGTCCGAAAACACCTAAATATTTTACGGAACCCTATTCATTTCCAAAATAAAATTTTGCCTATGTTACTCGTGGATAATGTAGCTTTCGAATGGTGAAATAATTTTTAAAAACGGTCCAGTAGTTTTTGAGCCCATTCATTACAACCAAACAAACAAAGTTTTACTCTTTATAATATTAGTGTAGATAAAAAAGGTATATGGCTAAATATGTGTCAAGAAATTCCAGAAAGCTTTAATTCAAATCCACTGTACAAGATCTTTATTAACGTTAAAGATTCTAATCATTTCCACCTTTGTTACAGATGTCAAATGTCCCTTTTACTTCCGTTATATTTTATTTATTTAACAAGATAGCTATGCTCACAAATATTTTAAATATATTATATTCTTTGAACTACAAACTGAGATGAAATAATTATTATACATAACTATAACTTTTCCATTCTATATTAAATTAATATAGAGTTTTTCTACATATATATATAGTGATGATGATGATGTGATCAACCCACTACCGGCTCACTAAAGAGCACGGGTCTCCTCTCAGTATGAGAAGGGTTTGGCCATAGTCCATCACGCTGGCCATGTGCGGATTGGCAGACTTCACACGCCTTTAAGAACATTATGGAGAACTCTCAGGCGTGCAGGTTTCCTCACGATGTTTTCCTTCACCGTTGAAGCAAGTGATATTTTAATTGTTTAAAAACGCACATAACTCTGAAAAGTTATAGGTGCGTGCCCGGATTCGAACCGCCGACCTCTGATTAGGAGGCTGACGCCCTAACCCCTGGGCTATCACCGCTTCTTACATACATATAGATAACCTTTCAAATAAATAATAAAAAATAAGTTAATTTGCATTATATTAGATGTGTGTGTTAATTCAAATTTCAATAAAGTAAATAGTGAGTAAAGGAATCAAAAAAGAACTGGAAAATTTTGGACTGATAATACATACTGTATAAGTTAAACAGTAAAATGAAAAACCACCAATTTTAAAATACATTGTATTATCGATCGCATACATTACGCGAACTTGTATCGTGGGAACTATGCAAGTTGTGTGTACTTTTCCTTGGAAAATTACTCACACTTAGTATTCTTTGCACAAAATATGTTAGTACTACTATTACTACCTAGATACGATAGCGTAGAAACCAACTAGGAGCGTGGGTTTACCATACTTCTAACAGGTTAACCCGCTACCATCCTAGACAGCATCATCATTTACCACCAGGTGAAGATAGCCGTCAAGGGCTGACTTGTAGTGTATAAAAAAAAAAACCTTTTGGCCGCAAATTCGTAGATTTTGATTTTGATTTTTAAAAATCTCTTAAAATAGGTTAGGTTTTAATTGAAGTTTATCTCACGTCTCATCATTCCTGTTGCTCTTTCCGTTTCCGTTCTCCTTCAATACGTATAAATCTAATTCGTTTTTCCAACATCTAAATCTAATCTCGAGGAAGTTTTCAAAGGCAAACTATAGCTACAGTTCAAATGTGTAAGGAACCATAGAGCTGTCCTGGATAAAAAGTAGTATGTGTTAATCTAGTGTATAATCTTTCTCTATTCAGAAGTTCTTACTAGATTGGTTCAGCAGCACCGTAGTAAAGGGTTAATGAGCTTACACTTGACATACAAACATTTGAATTTAAAATATTGTATTCACCATGATCAACCTATTACCAGCTCACTACAGAGCACGCGTCTCCTCTCAATATGAGAAGGGTTTGGCCACCACGCTGGCCATGTGCGGATTGGCAGACTTCACACGCCTTTGAGAACATTATGGAGAACTCTCAGGCGTGCATGTTTCCTCACGATGTTTTCCTTCACCGTTGAAGCAAGTGATATTTTAATTGTTTAAAAACGCACATAACTCCGAAAAGTTAGAGGTGCGTGTCCGGATTCGAACCGCCGACCTCTGATTAGGAGGCAGACGCCCTAGGCTATTACCACTTCACTAGGCTATCCCCACTTAAAAATTGTATTACTGAGTCACAAAGTTGACCCCCTTTAATATTGTTATCATCTTCATTACATTACGTTTTCAACGTCTAGTCAGTCGTCTGTAAAAACAAAACAATTTAACGAAACCAAATAATTTGACGTCATGACATTGAGAAATTAATATAGGTGCTAACAGCGATACGAAAACTTTATTAATTTTGAATACGAGTGCTTTAAATTGGTTTAGGCACTATGCCAAAATATAGACGCTATTAATTTTTATTAAATCGAAAATAATACCCGTGAAACGAGGTCACTTATGGCATACCACTTCTGTATGCTGTAATCCCAAGCCCGGCTAAGTTTGTTGTGGGCTTCTTCTTAGACTGGGGCGCGTTTGGAACCCTCATAGCTTTAGTTTTAAGTTTACGAATATAGTTATCATCATGAAATAACTACTATGTAAATTATTGACGCGTCAAAAGTGCCTTTTAAGGACTATTTGAATAAAGATTATTTTGAATTTGAATTTGAATCATTTTCAGTGTATTATTATTGTAACACTGAAGAAATAAAAAAGACATGTTCACTTTAGTGGCTTCAATAATGACATGAAAGGGTATTGTCGCTAAATCATAGCTCAAATTTACTCAGCGAGTATAGGTGATAAATTTTTCTGTAACAACAACACTTTAGCCCGCTACCCTGTCAGCATAATCACTTACCACCAGCTGAAATGGCCGTCAAGGGCTAACTTGTAGTGCAATAAATGCCAGGCTTAATAGTGATGACTCTTTTTTAGTATTAACGATAATTAGAGTATTTCTATCATACCTTTATGCTATAGTATATCTTCAGATTAAGTATATGAAGCCATGAAACTAATAATATATATGGATTATGTAAGAAAATTGAGACAAAGAATCGTATCTTCTATTTTAGGCAGCTTGCCGGTTTTTCGCTTGGCGAACTTTGAAAGTTCGCCAGAGTACTGGCATTATTAACAATGTTCCTAATAACTGGATTTCTATTAGAACTTCTATGACTTTTTTGCCAGTTTTTGGCAGCAGTATGTATTTTCCGTATAATTCAGCCACATTTGGGAGTGGGTCTGAGTCATTAAAATAAAATATAATATGACGACCTCCGTGGCGCTGTCGCGTTATAAAGTTGGAGGTCCTGGGTTCGATTCCCGGCTCCAGTCTGGTCTGGTGGGAGGCCTCGGCCGTGGCTAGTTACCACCGAAAAAAGAAGTGTTGCCAAGCGATTTAGCGTCGTGTAGATGTCGTGTAGAAACCAATTAGGAGTTGGGTTTACCATATCCCTAACGAGTTAACCCGCTACCATCCTAGATATCATCACTTACCACCAGGTGAGATAGCTGTCAAGGGATAACTTGTAGTGTATAAAAAAAAATATAAATTTGATGAATTGTATAGAAAAACAAAAAAGCTGTGATAGCCTAGTGGTTAGGACGTCAGCCTCCTAATCCGAGGGTCGGGGGATCTCAAAGGCGTGTGTAGTCTGCCAATCCGCACACGGCCAAACCCTTCTCATATTGAGATGAGACCCGTGCTCTATAGTGAGCCCAGAATGGATTGATCATGATGATAGAAGAACATGCTTGTGTAAACAAACGAACAAATGTCCCAACAGTGGGTATATATGAGTATGTTTAATCAGGAATTTTTACTAGTTCTTGTAGGCTGTATCGTCACTGAAAATCAGTCAAGCGAGTCTTTTGAAAAAAAAAAACTACTAACTATGAGTATACAATGTGTGTGATCATTGGCATTAAGATGTCGATGCACCAAGGCGAGAACAGTACTCCATCGTTTAAGAGGAAGTTGAAATAAATGTAAATTTTACAAATGTCCGTACATCATCGGGTCTGCATCATAAAATCGAGTCCTTGGCAATGCTTCTTCAATTCAGCTATACCTACCTACGTGTATGTCAAACTTTGTAAGACCGTGTAGGCTAAGAGACGATGACACAATTTTCTATGGATGTCTGCTTACTTTTACATAAATTTCAGTTTAATTTCCGATTCTCGCTATAATTGGATATTAGATTTCTTTAGATGTGTTCGTGTCACTTTAAATTACGGTAATAGATTGAATAATCAAAGTAAATGACAAACCCAGTCGTTTCGAAAATAGGGTTAATAAATATATAATCGAACCTTTCGAATGTTGATTACATAATTCTAAACAGTACTTAATTTTACCATACCATACCAACTTTGCATAACCGTCAAAATATCTCTGCACTATATATTTTTATAAGGAAATTAACATATTTTGTTATATTTTTAGAAGTGCTTAGGCACAGAGGGAACCATTTTTATCGTATCCATCGATCAAGCAATCCAATTATGTTGAATGTCACTCGATGCTAGATTGCGTTCTGGGTACCAGCTTTATTTATATATATACGAGTATATAATAACTAATATGTATGAAATTCTTTTCACATCTGTAACATACTGGCTTTTATGCCGTAAAAATTGACCGCAGCATGCAGGTGTGTTAAAATTTTGAAATTGCGCAGTTAAGATTTAAAAGCCATAGCGTTTCAGGACCTTGATCACAAGCAAAAATGTCTTTAAAATACTTGCTATCGATTAATATTACGACATTGAAGATTATATAAACGATAAAAAAACTTGGGTGTGAATTGCTCTTTTTCCATAGGTACTATTTTATCATTGTTTATGTGAGATGGTGATAACAAATAAAAACCGGCTAAGTTTGTTGTGGGCTTCTTCTTAGACCAGGGTGCGTTTGGAACCCACATAGCATTCGTTTTAAGTTTACGAATGTAGTTATCTAGTTATAAATAACTACTATGTAAATTATTGACGCGTCAAAAGTACCTTTGAAAAGACTATTTGAATAAAGATTATTTGAATTTATTAAAAAGTTGAGCTCACGCATTTACAAACACTAAAAACGTTAAACTAAGACGCTGAATATACTACGCCGACGATGCGGCGAATTTGATCTTTCATTGGTTATTTATAGATCTTCAGCCGTGCGGAAGCCAAGGCGGCTCCAGCGGTTTGTTTATACAGTTTTCTGTTCAATCAAATCTTTCAACTGGCTCTTAGTGTATTTGGCAAATGAGCTACAAAACCGACTACGCTTTATAATTAGACTAGGTATAACATTGAAATTTCGTGTATGTCACGCTTTGGTCATTGTTTTGACGCCATCGCCGTCTTCGTCTAAAAATAATCACTCTTTGAGACATTTATATAATAATATAGGTGAACAATGTAGTTTATAGCAGATGTGCTGAAGTGTGTTTATTTATAAGGGGGAAGCATTAGAAACTTTTACGTAGAGCATTGTGATCAAAATAAACTACCTCATTGGTCGTTGATTTACTCGACTGCGGATATTCCTGGGTCGGTTTTTCTGGCCTAAATCCTCAGCTCAGATTAAGCGAATTTTTGATGGAAACCCCCGTGTTTTGGAGAGCAATATATGTATCATCATCGTGTTCAACCCATTACCGGCTCACTACAGAGCACGGGTCTCCTCTCAATATGAGAAGGGTTTGGCCAAAGTCCACCACGCTGGCCATGTGCGGATTGGCAGACTTCACACGCCTTTGAGAACATTATGGAGAACTTTCAGGCGTGCAGGTTTCCTCACGATGTTTTCCTTCACCGTTGAAGCAAGTGATATTTTTTTTTTTTTTTAAAACGCATCTACCTCCGAAATTTAGAGGTGAGTGCCCGGATTCAAACAGCCGACCTCTGATTAGGAGGCTGACGCCCTAACCACTAGGCTATCACCGCTTCATATTATATATGTTAACTAATGTTAATTCATATTAATATATGTATATATGTTAATATTTGCTAACGATCGTTAATGTAAAATATATACATAACAGATTATAATTAATGCTGATGCCCCGAGGTAAATAAAATTAAAATAATATTATAATATCCGCTATAAATTGGAAATGGGATATTAAGCAGAAAATGGTTAATAATTCATGCAATGTAACAACTAGTAAACAATGGCCTGTAGGCTAGTCAGTCCTGGAGAGCATGGAATTATGTTCATGATTCAATTTAGTTTTATGATTCGTAATACGAAATAAAATAGGCCTTTGTTAATTGGTACTTATTTTGACGACCTTCGTGGCGCAGTGCGTGCGCTGTGGCATTATAAAGTTGGAGGTCCTGGGTTCGGTTCCCGGCTCGAGTCTAGTCTGGTGGGAGGCTTCATCCGTGGCTACCACCACTACTTACCACCCTACCGACAAGACGTGATGCCAAGAGATTTAGTGCTCTGGCACGATGTCGCGCAGAAACCAATAAGGAGTTATGAGCTATGGGTTTACCATACCCCTGAGAGGTTAGCTCGCTACCATCTTAGATTGCATCGTTACTTACCATTAGGTGAGATAGCCGACAAGAGCTAACTTGTAGTGGTAAAAAAAACAAAAACTAGCTGATAACAGCGATTTCTTGCTGGGATAAAAATTACCCTTAAAATATTTAATTATAATATCTACTAATACGCTTTAATTCCTAAAGATTTGGTCAACTTTATAACTGTGACAATATCCTATATACCCAAAAACAACTGAGTCAATTTGCATGAAACTTTGAATGAAGATAGATGATATCCTAGATTAACACATAGGCAGCTTTTACATATAAATATATATTCAAAACAAAAAAACGCGGTAGAAGCAGCCGGGCAATATAGTAAGGTATAAAATATTTTTTCCAAGCCCACGTGAAATGATCCCGTATGTATTACCAGTGATAAAAAGATACTAGAATGTCCTACATCTGTGCCTAATATAATTTGGGACGACTCAGTGAGGCAAATATAGGTTACAAATAATTAACACATACAAACACATCCTCGTATGCACAATATGATTATGAATTCATAACTGCCTTTAAGAAGTCGGTTGATAAGAGAAAAACGCGAGACGTTGATTAATGATAAAGTAACAGGGATCGTCAAGAAAAAAGTATTAGAGACATTAGTCTTGTTGATAAAGAACACAAAAGGATATTGTGAGCGGTCGTGAGTCAGCACTTATAGCTATTTACCACAGAAAAACTAACAGTCATCTAAGTAGACGTACTCAAAAAGAAAATACGCCAAATATCAACAAACACGACCGACTGATTTGCCTTTTGCGTTTTCATCCGGCTCAGTTGAGATCGTCGTCTAGAAGTCGTCGATTTGATTCCTATATCTATATCGGTTAAAGAATTAATAGGTGCTCGGTTTTTCTGTTAAAATCCATATCCACATCAGTGTTAGGAAATTGGTCTCGATATTTTAATTAAGAGAGCATAAATCCACCACTTATTCGTGGTGGATTTATGCTCTCAAACAATTTCTCTCACGATAGAAAGACTTATAACTTGAAAAAGGACGTTCATGTCACAAACCCTATCAACCGTCTCCTATCTCTTTAAGACATATATTAAGAGAACTTCTACACTGCTGTAATCTTAAATTTAATATTTGGTATTTCTACTGTAAAAGTCTTCGGAAGAAAGAAAGAGAAAGAAGCGATTATTGCGTAGTAACTGATTAGAATTATGGCCTTGAAATAACAGCTATACACTTTGGCTAGTCCTGTCCTGTTTTCATGTAGGGCTAACTCGTAGTTATAATACTTGTAACTAATATTGTCCCCTTTTTTCGTTCTCAAAGGTTCACTACCTCAAATTTTCTTAGAAAAAAACCAAAACCTAGCGTAAAAAAACTCATGGACTTTTACTTCGTGGTTGAACAACTATAAGCAACAAATAAAATAGAAACTATGGGTACTCTCGCTAGATCACGCTCATTATTTTACTTGAATCAGAGAATTATTATAGTAACCTCATGTTGTGACGTGTCGAATGTTATTCCAACATGAGGAATAGTATTCAGCACGTCCGACGTGACTACGCGTTAAGTCTTTCAGCGGACACTTATTAACCCAGTTACCACGGGACGTAATATAGAGATACGTTAATTTCTCAAGGTCATTTCCTTGAAGTTAACCTTGATATATTTTTTCGTTCCTTATTCGCGTGTACTCATTTTTGAATGAACACAACCGTATCACACTAATATTATAGAGGCGTAAGCTTTTATATGTTCACGCCGGAACTTCAAAACATCATCATGAACAACCCATTGCCGGCTCACTAGAGAGCACGGGTCTCCTGTCAATATGAGAAGGGTATGGCCATAGTCCACCACGCTGGCCATGTGCGGATTGGCAGACTTCACACGCCTTTGAGAATATTATGGAGAACTCTCAGGCGTGCAGGTTTCCTCACGATGTTTCCCTTCACCGTTGAAGCAAGTGATATTTTTTTTTTTAAACGCACATAATTCTGAAAAGTTAGAGGTGCGTGCGCGGATTTGAACCGCTGACCTCTGATTAGGAGGCTGACACCCTAACCACTAGGCTATCAGCGCTTCTAAACATAATTGACTGAAATTTTGAATCTGGCTTTTTAGCCCCAAAAAAGCCGTGGTTATGGTATCATTATAGCTATAGCAAATTTCCTCGAAATTAGATATTGGGAAAAGGAGAAAAAACGGGAACAGGAACAATAAAACATGAGATAATCTTTACGTTCAAACGTTGCTTATTCCACAGGATTTTTTAAAGACTCATAATCTACCGTGCCGTTTAGTAGGCTGCACAAAATTAGTAACTCATTCAAAAGAAATTGTATTTTATTTTATAATAAATTACCTATTGATATCTTGGAGATGTCTATCAATAAGTTCAAAGTTTTTATAAAACGAAAGCTTGTAGAAAAATTACGATATTAAGGATTATATAAACGATAAAAAAGCTTGGATGTGTGTTGCCCGGCTAAGTTTGTGGTGGGCTTCTTAGACCGGGGCGCGTTTGGAACCCTCATAGCTTTAGTTTTAAGTTTACGAAAATTGTTATCACCATGAAATAACTACTATGTAAATTATTGACGCGTCAAAAGTGCCTTTTTAAGGACTATTTGAATAAAGATTATTTTGAATTTGAATTTGAATACGGTGATGAAGTCGTGGGCATCATCTAGTTTATCATAATTTTATCAATGAACTCTCAGCATGATAGGTCGTGGCTGTAGATTAATATAAATGCTTAACTAATACCGTAACTAACTCTACTCTATTACCGACCGGGGATCTATCTCGGTCACCCGATCCGGTTAGTACCTTACCTACCTCACTAGGTTATTACCGCTTTAGCTATTATAAACTTAATGGGTTTCATATATGATATTCTGCGTTCTAAATCAGTCCTCCCAGTCAGTTTCACTTTGCTGTCCAATGCCTAACTGTATGCGGGTCATACTTGGAGAGCAATAATTGGCGATTTCTAATTATTATGTTTTTATTTTTTAAGGTATCGAGAATTTCTTATGAAAAATTCTCTCCACTTATTTTTTATGCTAAAACATTTCATAAATTCAAGAATAAAATAGAAAATAATTAATATTTGGTAGCATTATACCTACAACTACCTACCCTTAACAAAGTAGACCGCGACCATCAGAGACTGCATCATCACCAGGTGAGATTGCCACCAAGGGCTAACTTGTAGTAGAAAAAAAAAGACAGTTTGAGGCAAATAAAAACATCGTAGCGATTGCAAAGCGTACTATTTTTAAATACCTGTATTTAATCTTGAATCAAGGTGAATATGTAACAATTGCATAGTTTGAAAAATTGTTATGAAATTCCTATGAGATATGCATTCCATAATATCCATTATCCATACGCTTGTTTGAAGCGAACCAACCGCCGGAAAATTTTGATTAAAAACAGCTATTCTCGTTAGATATTTTATCTATGACTAACTAACTGATGGTTGTTAACGAAGAATTTCTATTTTTCAGCATGACTGAATTAGCTTACTGCAGTAAAAAATAGTGATTCCTTGTGTAATCCTCTACCTAACTATGAATGTTCCATTGTAATTGGTACAGACATTGCGTAGATAAACATCATCACAATACATATATAAAAAAGGCTGGATAAAAAGATTTACCTTATATAGGTCATGCGACGCCATAGGGGACTATTGCTCACCTTTCTCACCTATCAGGCCACTTTTTAGAGTTTACCGTTGAATCATGAAGTCTGAACATTATGATGTTTCAAGAATATATTATTAACATGGCAAATACAAATAAAACGATGATGTGACCTTTTTTTGTCGTGTATTCGTACAAAATATTTAAGAACGTGCTTTTTTTTTATAATATTATGTAAGAACTTACCATATGCAAATCAGCCTAGTTTTCTTTCCAAATCCTTAATAACACACAAATGTTCACTAAATATATAAACATTATATCTACGGCCATAATTTTCGTGGGTAAATGTTAACGATATTAATATTCATGTTTATGTATTACATATAAACACAGGCTACCTGCTAAACAAGGTTGGTCACCTATCACTTCAAAAGCACCCAGGTTTTAACATTAAATAAAACTACGTTACTAACCAAAGTGTACAATTTAACCTTTACGCGGCAAACGTGTTCATAGACAATGGTTTTAATAGCGTATAGACCTACCCATAAGCAACAGTTTAATACTTGACACCAGATTATACACGAGCACTATCGGATCACGCTGGACAAGTATCCAGCATCCAGGAGTTAAGTCAAAAAATAGGCAATCACATTTTGAACACTTTACCCAACCATCATCACTCGCGGACTGCAGTTCCCTACACGCATTCTCACGTCATGTTGTAATCTCCACGTGCAACTCATAAATATGCGAATCGGAACATCTCATTAATAATGCAAAATACCCTTCATGTTATATAGTTGTATAGTTGACTGAATTGATGAGGGGGACTAAATCACGGGTGGCACCCCTGCCCCAAATAATTGAACGTTGTTTACAAAGCAAACTCTTTAAAGGACTCGTGCTATATAAAAGACTTAAAAATAGGGTTAGAGGTCATTTTAGCACACAATTCAGCTCGGAGCTCATGCGTAACGTTTTAGCAGGGTGTCATTACTAGTAAGGCAAGTCCTCAATCATGTGCCCATTTCGGATTACTATATTAAGTCGTCCGTCCCGGTTATTGTGAATTTCACCTTGATTCGCAGATGTTTTACATTAATTTGCTGTGAATTTTGCTGGCAATTAAATTATGAAAATGGCACCAAATCATTGGTGCTAAACTTAAAAAGAGCATAAATACGGCATACTAGGTAAATTTGTACTGCTGCTATGACAGGAGGATTTAACTGGAAAAAAAATGAAAAGTATTTATTTGTCAAAAAACAACTTTATCATTCAATCCTGTGTCGTGGAGCCCAATTCGCCGATATTAACAATTTAGGTTTACAGTTGACGCTCGGATGAAGAGACAAATAAATTGAGACTTAAATAAACAGATAAATTATAAAATTTTGAAAAAACTAATGTATCATCACTGATTACAATAAGCGAACAATAATTTTGAAAATAGTCGTTCCGAAAAGTTTATGTCCATTAACTTAGATGCTAAAAATCCGAATTTGCTTTGTAGCGGTCTACGACTACTACCACGTAGTTTAAGTATTTTGAAACTGCCGTTGATTTATTTATCAGTAAAATTTGCACCACCTTGGTTGTTCGCACAATCAAATATTTTCATATATTATATCAAAGCCTTGATAATAGACTCGTACATTAGCCTATCCATTTTTATCTTTATTTTGTTACTAAAACTGACATTCACAAAATAATTTAAGCGTGCTATAGAGAATAACCTGTAGACAATCACTAGAAAATTCTAACATGATCTAGAGATCAAACGATTGAAGATATACCAGATAACTGCTTATTGAATGATAATTTCCAGAAACCTTACCTGGGCTTAAATAAACAGCCAACTTAGCAGTTAGTACATTATTTTATTATCCCTTTTGCAATTTTCACCCCTGTCCTAATTATATCCTAAAGTAGCACCGGTTCCACACCCTAACTGAAGGGTAAAGAACCAGTTATGAAAAATTCGTTAATAAGACCACTTGAACACTTTAACATGGTATCTATATGATGGTATAATAATTGAATGAACGGACTTAAATTATGATATCCTTTCCACACAACATTATATTGAAAATCAAGTCAAATTAGTGTTTTTCAAAATAAAATCCTTATCTATATTCAAATTCAAAATAATCTTTATTCAAATAGTCCTTTAAAAGGCGCTTCTGACGCGTCAATAATTTACATAGTAGTGATTTGATGGTGATAAATAGATTAGTAAACTTAAAACTAAAGCTATGAGGGTTCCAAACGCGCCCCGGTCTAAGAATAAGCCCACAACAGACTAAGCCAGGTAAATTTTATTTTATTATCACCATCTAACATGCCACTTAAAATTATATTAAGAGCTATCTTATTAGAGCAATATTCACACCCATGCTTGTTTATCATTTACGTAATCCTTTACACTATAGTAGGACTTTTCTACAAGCTTACGTATACAATTCTAGAAGCAGTTATAATTTTACAGATTAAACTAGCTATCAGTGAAGTGGTTGGTAGTTACGAAGAACTGTTTGCTAGTGATAAATACGAAGCAATGTAACGCCAATTTCACTTTCCGAATGAAAGTGTGCAATGAGCAGATTCTTCGTTATGGCGCATTAAACGAGAACACCCAAAGAAAAAAGTTTCTTTGTATTCATTCATAGAACCAAATATTACTTTCTATGCCAAAGGAATTACAAATATTCGGAAGTAGCGCCCTTGCTTCAATGACTAATTAATAAAAGTGTCCAATATTCTGTACCAGGTAGGGTAATTTCATTAAAATCATGATGAATTATTATATGATTCATTCCAATGTATCGCGTACGAGAGCCTAGTCCGCAAAACTTGGGTCGAACGTTTTTTCCTTTTAACATAGGTTGACATTTTATTTTCATAAAAACAAAATGTTTTGTCGGATGGATTTTATTTTTATTTTTGTGCTACTCTTACAGAAATGTTATTGTCGTATGTCGCAGCTTGTTTTTTCGTAATGGATTAATCACAATATGTTTCCCTTAACATATTATAAATTGTTTTTTTTTTTTTTATTAAAATGCATGCTCATTAAATCGCCTTTATGGCTGGTTCTATACTTTTGTAAGTTTGTAGTACAAATCAGTAGGTACACTTCTCAAATCGATCTGGGAATTATTAATGGCCGCTTTCAAATCGGAACGGAAGTTAAACCTGTCGAGCTGTAGCCTTTACTTTTGTTCGCGTGGAAATTTTGATGAGAATATTTAAACACTAGCCACGGCCTGATCGAAAATCTATACAACGGAAATAAATATAATATTCTCAAAAGAAATGCAGTTTATGTATATGATAGATTTAGCTGTTACGGGGGTTTTAAACATCCATCCGTAACAACTGTCTGTGACAGCAGTTACTGGTAGTAGTAAGAAAACTAAACATCCAACGTATATTTAGTTACAAAAATACGTCATATTTGTTAGTGGCACATAGTAGCTAAGCATTACCTGATCGTAAGTGGTGATGCAGTCTAAGATGGTAGCGGGCTAACCTATTAGGGGTATGGTAAGCCCATACTCCTAATTGGTTTCTACACGATATCGTGCTGGAACGCTAAATCACTTGGCGACACGCCTTTGTTGGTAGGGTGGTAACTAGCCAAGGCCGCAGCCTCCCACAAGACCAGACTAAAGCCGAGAATCGAACGCAGGACCTCGTAATTTATAATGCGACAGCGCGCGCGCTGCGCTACGAAGTTCGTCAAGCTGTCGGAAGTCAGGGATCCTTTTCCCCTAGTATGAGTCAATTGGGCATCCGGACCCTTCGATGCGGTTTTAGTAGCCCGATGCTTACCTGTATGAGTTGAGTGTGGATATAGAGGCTTTAGTGGGCAAGAATATCCACATAAACTGAGCCATTTCCCCTGAAAATATCTCATTAGATTTAATCCCGGAAAAAAAAACAACCGTCGCGACTACACACTGTTTAACAAATGAAAGCGAAGCTGTCGGCCTCGGTTCCGAAGATATTCCGACAAGAAGCATGATTGAAAATTTTTTGTAATTCTGAAAGTCTACTGAACGTGTACAAAAGCTTAAAATAACCAAGTAATTACGTATTTTACTGGATTAAAATCTTATATTGAACTCCCTTTCGTAGACCTAATATTAGTATCGTGTAGGCGAAGCGTGGGTTATGTTTGAAGTATTTATAAAAGGCATTATTGAATAATTCAACTCATCTACCGAGTAAAGCGGATTGTCTGTGACTATTGAAGTCTTTATTTTTCATCAAACGCTACTTTTCATGGCAGTGGAATTTTTTTTTGTTTCGTCAGTTGTAAATTTATTCTTAGGCGGTAATTGCATACTATTTTTGTACGAGAGTTAAGAAGTGAAATTTCAATAACGTCTTACGTTTAGGCACATTGCGTTATATAAGAGTTTATTTTTTATTTTTTTATTTTATTCGTTTATTTATAACCCACAGCATTTCATATTATAATATATTTATTTTTTAGACTTAATGCTAAAATAAGGCCAAAGATTACAATTGACTTAAATGAAGAGACCAAACAATTTAAGCAACCTTTCAAATTTAACAACATATTAACATGACATATGATATTACAACAGTGTTTATGTATGAAAGATAGAGATAGAAAGAGTGAAAGTTAAGAAATATAATATGACGTAGAAAAAAAGAGCTAGCTATACATTGGTGGCAATGCTGTTGTGCACAACACTCTAAACAAAACTGATGGAACAGTCATAATATAGCCTCTACCAGTCCAACAAACCCAACAAGTCCCAACGTCACCCTAAGTCGAGGTACGAGTCTCATAGGAGACGCCCTTAGGGGGACGTTCCCCAGATGTCGAACCCAAGTGCTCTCTCGTAGGCTGAACTTCGCGCTCGCCAAAAACTCTCGGTGACGCAGTAATAACTAGTAATGCTACCTTTGTTTCGTCAAAATGCTTCATTATAAAAACATTGTGTACTTAATACAAATCTATGGATTACTTTTCTGTTACAAAAACCTTTTGACCCAAAAAATAACTTACAGCTATATGACTGGGTTAACATCATTCAAATACAAAACGGTTCTAGAGTAATAAAAATATTAAAAGGTCTTCGGGGTCGTAGGAGATAGTTTTTGGAGCATAGACCCACACCGCTGATCCTATGTGGGTTGGAAGGCTTTTTAAAACTATTTTACTCAATATTATATTCTGCAAATAATTTTCTGAACTGTAATAATAAGCGAGAAGAATTTTAATAAAATACCGTTAGTTAGAAATTAAAATATAATCATTTATTCAGTCATAAATGATGAAAACATTTATTCTTGCTTTTTAAGTTAAACATTATAATATTCTCATAACCAATAAAGCGCCTTATTTAGATTGTTATTTAAATGGAGACGTAAATGGACGTTCTTGACTTCATACTAACAAAATTAAATCTCCTTAGCAGCAAGTTGTCAACTTGTCTTCGTTGGGAAGTACTTTGCAAAGGAAGTAGTTCCCTTGCAAAGTTTAAGTCGTATTAATTATTGAACAGGCGTAATATGTTTTGAGTAGTTGAATGAAGTTTAAAATAACCTTTGTATATAGCCTTTATAAGCCTTTTTTTATACACTACAAGTTAGCCCTCGACGGCTATCTCACCTGGTGGTAAGCGATGATGCTGTCTACAATGGTAGCGGGCTAACCTGTTAGGGGTATGGTAATCCCATACTCCCAATTGGTTTCTACATGACATCATGCCGGAACGCTAAATCGTATGGCGACACGTCTTTGTCGGTAGGGTGGTAGCTAGCCACGGCCGAAGCCTTCCGGACACGAGCCGGGAATCGAACCCAGGAGCTCCAACTTTATAATGCGACAGCGCACGCACTGCGCCACGTAGGTCGTCTAAGTGCTAATATTTAAGCTAGGGCAAAGCACATAGCCCGCGCCATGTGGAATTTTTAATTTGCTAGATATTATTAAGAAGCAAATTTGCATGCCACCACGGGTCTAGATTGTATATGTAGGGAAAATTTTCCTTAAGATTTTCCGTATATTGTAATTTGATATCAAGCGAAACGATTTAAAGAAATCTTTGTCCATTATTTCTTATATATCGTGCTACGTAGTAATTTGGCTGATCGGTACAATGCCTCATGTATGATAGACGCGTAGCGATAATTGGGTTTAATAAATCCGAAAATTTTAAAAAGTTTCAAAACCCTATTTCTGACACAGAATCGGGAAAGTACTTTGTCTAATATAGGTATATATCTATACATATATTATTATGTCGTTTTGTTCCTTTACTACCGAAAATAGATAGCCATTTGTGACAATTGACATTATGTATATGTAATTTCAACAAATTACATATACATAATGATGTTGCTCGATAAAGTACCCAGGGTAAGATTTTCTATAAATCCCGCTGTAATATACTGTTCGTTTTACCAGCATAAATATATTCTATATCTGTTTATAGTAGGTAAGTATTCTCAAACATTATTTTTACTGATTAGTTTTCCTTTTAAACCTTTCATACGTAACAAAGTTCTGTTTTTCGGCAACGTAACTTCTCTACGTACAAGCAAACCAAACAAAACAATCTCCGCCCGAAACTTCGTTGTGATCGCTGCAGTCTGAACCAAAAATAAGTAATAAACAAAAAGAAACAAACAATCCCACTTTCGTATTTATGACATTTGTAACTTTTGCCGTCGGCTAGTCATCCTTTTCAAAACTAAAAGACTATAATAGAATTATTGATTCTAAGTTGAAAGCATTTCTGAAACCTAATTTTAGTCTGATCCCGTCGAGTGGTTTGAGGTTTGCGTTGATAGGCCCGGAATAGAATACCCCGTTCCGTATTCCGTATTTTACCCCGTTTCTTGTGTATATAGGAATTCAATGGATAAAATTAGTTTAGTAAGGAATACCGCAAGAGTCGAACGGGTCACAGCGCGGTCAAATGAGCCGCATCTTTCAGCATCCATATAGAAAATACATAAAGGTTGTTTCACGTAAATATACCTCTGGCGAGCGTACTGTGCAATTAACGGATTTAGTGTTCATCATCATGATCAACCCATTACCGGCTCACTACAGAGTACGGGTCTCCTCTCAATATGAGAAGGGGTTTGGCCATAGTCCACCGCGCTGGCCATGGCGGATTGGCAGACTTCACACGCCTTTGGGAACGTTATGGAGAACTCTCAGGCGTGCAGATTTCCTCACGATGTTTTCCTTCACCGTTGAAACAAGTGATATTTTAATTTTTTTTAAAAGCACACAACTCCGAAAAGTTAGAGGTGCGTGCCCGGATTCGAACCGCCGACCTCTGATTAGGAGACTGATGCCCTAACCACTAGGCTATCACCGCTTCTCGCATTTAGTGTTACTACTAACTAATAACACAGAAAAGATGAGAAGTATAAGCTAGCATGCTATGGTCAGATAATGCGGAGGGAAGAAATCAATTTTACGAAAATAATGTTCTATATGTATGTAAAAGCAAAGGAGTAGAGGAAGATCAAAGAAGACAATTTGATGTGTGAAAGAAGATATGCGTGTGAAAGGTGTAGTAGATACTTAAATGACGGCTGATAGAAGAATACATATTGAGCCGACCCTACATAACGTTGGAAAGTGCAAGAAAACGAAGAACTAATATAAAACAAAACTTACGAATCGTAAAATAAAATATAATATTATGTGCAACGGATCAAGTAGCTATCTAAATTATTGTATAATTAATTAGTATTTTTTCTTTTTTACACTCCGGAATCCTAGGAAAACACGATAACCCGTCGGTTGAGACAAAATCAGCTGACTATGACGCTAAATCTCTTTTAACATTAATCAAAAAAAAAACTTCAGCACCGTAACATTTACCGCTAGAACTTAGAGCTTAGAACTTCTGAAACTATCTTGTTCAACGAAATATACCCATCTGTCATCATTCTTCATTTAACTTTCAATTCTCGTTGAAAAATTCTTGAACTGCCATTTCTTGAACCTATAACAAAGACATCAATAACAATCAGGAGCGAAATGATAAAGCTACGGCGAAGTTTGCTAAAAGTTCCCACTCAATATTAGTAGATACTCGGATTGTTTATGTGGTTCTGACTGTACCGCAGCATCAAGCGGGATAGCCCACTCACTAGAGTATAATGTTCCTTGTCCAGAACCGTACCGCAGTCGCGCGAAACGGTTGCCGTGTAATGACGCGCACAACTCCGTTCCCGAATCAATATCGCAACGTATCTAATACACACATATTAAAACAAGTTTAAACGTTTAAAACACTTTCGAAACTTTTACTATGGCGCGCACATTAATATAATAATTCATGTGAGGGCAAAAACGCTTTTGACTGAATAAAAAAAAAAAATTTTCATTAAACCATCATCGGACACGTTAAACAGCTGTTTAGAGAAACGATGCCCCGTGTTAAATAGATACAGAGTTGTTGGTGCTATTTTTAAAAGTTTGTGTGTTAAATAAAAAAAGCTGGCCAGATTAAAAGTCGGGAATGGGTTTTGTCGTAAAATTATTTCGCGGTTTGGTATTATAAACGTATGATCACATTAGCGGAGCGCACATCCGCTACCAAACTTTTTATCGTGTTAAAATGACCCAGTACGTGACTTTTCATATTTAAAGTTATATAAGAGTTATCTTAAGACAATTTCTACATATTTTAAAAATAAAACAATATTTAATAAAATGGAATAGGTTAATTATTCGTACGTTTTATAAATAAAAATATTGATAAATAGTAAACCTGAAATGGGATCGATACATGAATATAAATGACAATGAGCCTGTCCACAAATACCCTCCGATGCTTGCAGTCCGTGTATACTGATACACGGACTATAACAAATATAACAAAGCAGAGATGTTCACCGCTTTTCTATAGATTAAAATGTTTATGTAATACAAACAGAATAATGTCGTTTAAATATATCGCGTGAGATCACATCCGGAATTCTTCCCGGTGTATTTTTAGCGTTTCACATTTTCATTTTACGTTTAGTCTTTTATCCTTGTGCTCTTAATTAATTTGATCTTACTGCTTTCAAAGAGGTCTCGCTTTAAACAACAGCAAAGTACTTGAGCTTTCATTAACGCGACAATCTTCGATCAATAAAGCACTAGACATGCAGTCTGATAAAAGACATAGTTGAAAAACTATCTAATTTTTGATGTAATTATCTGTGATTCAAAACTATTGAATATAGCATTCATACGAGTGGCCTTACTAAAATAATTTATTCCGCCCTTTTTAAGCACGTAATAAGGTTGACAGTCTGTCAAATCGCAAAAGAAATGGACACAACAACTGACAGCGCATCCAATGTGTAACACTGTGATTTAATGATTTTGACCTGACATTAGATACTATTTGAAAGAAACTCCGATCTCACTCTCCGATATAGGCCTCTAATATCTATTTTAAATAATAAAATTACCACTTGCTCCAACGGTGAAGGAAAACATCGTAAGGAAACCTGCAACCTGAGAGTTCGCACATGGCCAGCGTGGTGGACTATGACCAAGCCCTTCTCATATTGAGAGGAGACCCGTGCTCTGTAGTAAGCCGACAATGGGTTGGTCATGATTATGATGATGGGCCTCTATGTTAGACATTACTCATAATGTATGTGTGTGCTAACATATCTAAGTACAACAACGCCAAATAGACACATATTGCTCCCGAATATGTTCCGTTTATTTCGGAGGCTTCTGTGGCTTCGGAGCATATGCACGGCTTTGATACATGTATCAAACCACTGACCGCATCTAGAATATTATTGATCGAAGACAATGGCTGTTATTAGTCAGTTTACTCCTTAAGCTATCCTTAAGGGTCAGGATCACAAACAACTTAATCGTGTTATGGAAAGCAATTATTTTTCATTTTAATTATTGGCGTTTTTCACTGACTACGTACGTACTCGTAATTTGCGGCAGTAATACACGGTTGTGTTTAGAGAACTGGAGAAATTAACTTGCTTTTATCTCACAACGTTAACGATGCAAGAATTGCATTTTAAGACTTGCTTTTTGTACATTTTATGTATTTGGTGGTATTCACCAATAAAGGTAAAATTCTCTATATTCATCTGGCAAAATTTTGGTATTTTTGTAATTCGTAAACAGTTAGAGCATAACATATATAACACTGAAATTTACACTCCTTTTTCGGTGGTTGTGCATGAAATATTTACTAGTACGAGCGACTTACTTTGGTTTATTATAGAACCTTTGTTCTGCAGTACCCGTGGTTGGTGAAAAAAGTCAGAGCAAATTTAATCTTATGCCTTCGAAAAATAGCATATCTAGAGTAAAAAAGAGCATATCTTACCTGAATTGAAGCAATTAATTTCTATAAAGCATTAAGAGTTGCGCTTTCAAACAACGAGTAAGCGACATTCCAAGGCTAAAATCAGTTACTAAATGCAACATGTTTTTGTATAAAACATATAAATCTTAATGCTCATTCCAAGATAAGTAGATTAACCTCTCCTCAGTCAGATATGACTTGCAAAGAGAGATTTCAGTTGCATCTTTTTTAACTAAAACTTATTTGAAAAAGAAGCTCGTAGACAGTAATTTAGTGAAAATAATTAAGTACATAAGTGCACCTTTATATTCTCATTCCCGAATAGGTATCCATAATTATAAAAGCAGAATATCGATACATTAAATAAACATATCGATACTCTTTCTCGTGACATACACTATTCCGTTTTAAAGTTGTTTTTAAAGTCGCATACACAATCGTATTCTTTACCGTTGATTTTTACTTCACAATGAAAGTTCAACGAATACTTGCTGTAGAAGTGAAAACGAACTTAAGTATTGGAAATAAAGTAAATTAGTTCCATTTTACAGATCGCACGATCTTATATGCCAGTCTTTAAGTTAGCTGTTGAGCACGTAACGTTTAAATTTTAAGGCACCGAACCCGGGGCGTTCAATTTTGCGTCCTACGTGCGAGCAATGCCAAGATTCTTTATGAAGAGCGTCTTTCGATGTCAGAAAGCAAACTGAGACGTCGCTATGGACGCAAGTTTGACGCTATTGTTCGGCCTTACCTTTACGTTATAGGATTCCAAAATACCAGATGAGCGCGACCATTTCGCCTTAAATTATTTAAAACGCATTCGTGAAAATTTAATAAAATGTACATACTTTTTTAGAGAAAATTTAATTACAAAGATTAGATATTGAGATAACAGCAAACAAGCTATAGTGATTCTGTCTTACGATAACTCTTGTTAATTATCTTACTGAATAAATTAAAGCAGTAAAACTATTCCCTCTCTTTTGATTGGCAATATGTGTTTCGTTATTGGATCTGCGGAGCTTTTTAGAAAACCGCATTTCTGAGTATTTTTAAGTGACAATGTGATTTTTTAAAATAATTTTTGCATAATTATAAACCAATTCTAATCTGAAAAATTTTAGGTAATAATAGTTTTTTTTTTGTTAAAGTATAAATAGCACATTTAATTCAACTAAAACTATCAATTAAAATATGGACAAAAGAATCAGTGACACGAAACTTTAAAAACGCGAGTCTCGATGTGGGGTAATAAAACGAAATGGCAAGAAGTGTACTAGGGTAGCATGAGTAACTAGCTTTACCGTGAGCGCTGACGAAGGTCGCGGCTTGCGTCGCTGGCAGTCGGCGCAAGCGTCGTCTCGTGACGCTCCACACTCCTCAGTAACGTCGCGCGTCTCTGAGGACATGATCGTACCAATATGGAATACCAATGCGTGGTCGTGTATACTGTCATCAACATCGCGCCGCCCCTGCCCGCGCAATCTGACTTTTCCAACGGTTGCGTCGAATGGCTTAAAAATAAAATGAAAAGGTTAGTTTCAACGTTCCGATGTGATTGTTATTATCTTTTTTACGTAAAGAATTCTGTAATAATACATCTTTATTCGCTTCACTTTTAATTATAAATACATTTTGGAAGACATTTGCAATCTATTTCTAATTGTCGTATACGAATTAAAGTTTGTATGATGTTGAGTTTGGAATTCTTTACTGGCTATTAGTGAAACCCTCGAGATTATTATACTTCTTTAATTTATTTAGCAAGTCCAAAAGCTTGCGTCTGTATATGAAGGATTGGGATGGAACCAAGTGGTGCATTTTTTAGTTTAAGTGTTTTTTTATTGCATATTCTTAATATTAATAGAAATTTGTTACTAATTAGAATATTAATTACTGCTTGTGTTATTAATGTGCTGAGTGCGACGTCGTTTTAACGATTGTGAAAGAAAATAAATATAGGAAATGCTCATTAGAGGAAAATTAATTATCGGGCCAATTATGTTGTGATAAAATATCATTGAGATCGTTATTATTCTGCGAAATATATCGACACCGTCCGTTTATTAACGTCGCGCTTTTAGGATCTAGCGTATTTCTTTTTAGGTGATAAGGTTTTCTAGCATCACATCACTCCAATCCGTGTTACTGGATGAGTATTATTATTTAAACTCAATCCTCACAGATCATTAAGTGACAATTACGTACATTAAATCGTAAACCTAGTGAATAGAACGCTTTATAAATGATTCAATAACATGATAAAAATGCACCAAACTGGTGAGAATTTGAAAAGCAACCGCAAACATTCAGCCGCTAAAAATATAAATATTATCTACTTAATTTTCCTTATTTTCCGTCATGTTTAGTAACACAAGCTTTGATAGCCCAGTGGTGTAAGCGGTGACATCCCAGTGGTTAGGGCGTCAGCCTCCTAATCAGAGGTTGGCGGTCCGGGCACGCATCTCTAACATTTCGGAGTTATGTGCGTTTTTAAAAAACAATTAAAATATCACTTGCTTCAACGGTGAAAGGAAACATCGTGAGGATACCTGCACGCCTGAGAGTTCTCCATAATGTTCTCAAAGTCGTGTGAAGTCTGCCAATCCGCACATGGCCAGCGTGATGGACTATGGCGGAACCCTTCTCATATTGAGAGGAGACCCGTGCTCTGTAGTTAGCCGGTAATGGGTTGATTATGATGATGACACATATCCATTTCAGTTTAATAAAGATACACAAACTTAAGGAAATGTATTCAAAAGTAGGTATTTCAATAAGAAGTAAAAATAAACTTGCGCTGCACGCTACTAGATGCCACAAAATTAGAATTTCATTTAAAGGTATACTATTTTATACATTCACCAAATGACATTTCCGAGATCTCTCTCAGTAAGATTAAAGTTATATGATAAAACGTAAGCTTTGTGGAAATGTTGCTCTAATAATTAAGGCATCTTTTCAGAGCAGGGCGCGCTCGGAATCCTCGTAGCTTTAGTTTACGAATATATTTTTAAATATCAAGTCACTACTATGTAATTTATTCACGGATTAGTTAATGTAGTTTTTAAAGGATTAACTTACTCTTTTATGTACGAGAGTGGGTACAACCGATCACCTATATTAATACCAATGCCTGACTACTTTAGTCCCAGAACAGGAATCAAAAGTAGAACCTCATTTTCCATATGATCTTTTTGGACCAAATCGCTTGGTATATTTTAGCTTTTTCTAACAAATTACGGTACAAAATTTCAATTAGACGTAATATAAGTTTGGTTAGACGAAATATTCCACCTTTAGTCTTTCTACTTAGTAATAAAACCGGATACATGCAAGTTCACCGGTTCCGTAACGAGGTGCTATATAAAACGCTGCAATATGGTACATAACCAAGACACAGACCAAAAAACCCAAAAAAATGTGTCTCATATCAGTTTGTGCTGGCTTTTTGTTTTAATGGGCATAAAAAAAACATATTTTTTTGAAAATAACTCTTAGTGTATCAGATTGTAAAAAAATATTCTTGAAACAATCCTTACTAATATTATAAATGTGAATGTAGGGATGATAAAATATATTTATCATATTATTTAATTGATATTGTAATTATCTCTGATACTTATTTTATGGCTTCAATGCGAGCGAAGCTAGAGCAAAAGCTAGTTTAAAATATTTTCAGTATTTTTTTGTAATTTTTTCGACGACAGCATCCCGCCCGTTAACATATTTAAAAAAAATATAATGGAAAAGTGCTACGTTTCTATACTATCGCAAACATCTTTCAAATTATTCAAACAGTCAGACTTAACCAATAATATGCTTCTTTATAAAGCTCTCCGCGGAATCTTCTTTTGCATGCCTATAGATGAGTGCCTAAGAATACATATACGCGATGCCGCCGACGTTCAGAATCAGCGTGAGGGCAATGTACTAATTTCTCACAATGCCAATGAAAGGGTTAAGGATAACACAGACCGCCTGCGCATGATAAAGTCCACAATTCCAATAACATGACGTCTGCAACCAACTCGTTACTCGAAGCAATTTATAGGACATATTCGTATTTCGTATTGAAGCGGTGATATCCCAGTGGTTAGGGCGTCAGCCTCCTAATCAGAGGTCGGTGGTTCGAATCCAGGCACGCACCTCTTACTTTTCGGAGTTATGTGCGTTTTGTGAAGGAAAACATCGTCAGGAAACCTGCAAGCCTGAGAGTTCTCCATAATGTTCTCAAAGGCGTGTGAAGTCTGCCAATCCGCACATAGCCAGCGTGGTGGACTATGGCCAAACCCTTCTCATATTGAGAGGAGTCCCGTGCTCTGTAGTGAGCCGGTAAAATGGGTTGATCATGATGATGATGATGATTCGTTTTTCGTAAGCGAACACAAATTTTCTTGCAGAAAAATTAACGCCTGTGCTTGCACTTGGCTCCTACCTCGATAGGGAACTACACTAAATAAAGAAGAATAATGGAAACTAATATTCATACAATTTATAAATGCACAAAACTGTTTGTGTCATGTATGCCATGTTTGGCTTTAACGTTGCAGCGTTCTTGGCGAAATTTAGTACAGATAAGTTCGCCTGTAGTCAGGGATCAAAGTAGAAAGAGTTAATGTTGTTAAATACTTTTTATATTTTTGTCTGTAATTTATCACATTAACAATATTTCCCGTCAAGTGCTTGAACTCCAACCGCCATCAAGTCATCTGTCAAAATTACCGATGACCACTGATCATATAAAAAATATATGTAAAAAAAAAAAAAATTTAAATATCACTTGCTTCAACGGTGAAGGAAAACATCGTGAGGAAACCTGCACGCCTGAGAGTTCTCCATAATGTTCTCAAAGGCGTGTGAAGTCTGCCAATCCGCACATGGCCAGCGTGGTGGACTATGGCCAAACCCTTCTCATATTGAGAGGAGACCCGTGCTCTGTAGTGAGCCAGTAATGGGTTGTTCATGATGATGATGATGACTGATCATATACAAAAGTCAGGCAACATTAATTGTTACCTGTCAGAAACATCTGAACATAGGATCATTTTCGTCTTGGAAAAGCTCCCGGCGTGATTATCGTGGCGAAATCTCAGTGACTGGTAATTATCTAATAGGTATAAATTAAATCTAAAAGGTATATATCTAGTATAATAAAGCGGAAAATAATTACAGTTGAGACAACCGCTAGAAAGTAATACGAACGCAAGATGACAAAATGCGTAAATAAACTGACATTGACGTGGCTGATATGGAACATATTAACAACCAAGAATATCTAAACATCGACGTAGGTTATATTTAAATCGATGCTAGGTCTTAATATCTCAACACAATTGAATTGCGTTAAACTGAATTACAAAAACAGCTGCCGATAATGTTCTTTTCAATCTCATTGTTCTATTACCTAAATTCTTATTATCAGTCAGATCGCTCTTGGCAACGCTGTCGTGATCATCATTTAAATGCTGTGGCACTCTACCCTGATGGCTATCTTCCTCCTGCAATGTCTAGATTGCCATTAGTATTTTCATCATGCCACCATTACTAGCCTTCAGAAAATGTAGATCACAATGGATCCACGCGTCTGGTGACCCAAGAATTGCCACTTATAGACCAACAGCTAAGCCTCGACATACAAACACTACGAGTATAGTTTGGATAATGTTTTTTTTTTCAGGATATAGGATCATATTATTACACATTCAATATCGATAAGATCCATAATAATGGCATGGCACCACGTTTTTGCCGTTTCCGCACGTTACTCTTTTAGCTAGATCATCTTCATGAAAAAGGTTCAATTCATAAAATGTTGTCAAGTTCTTTTGGTCAGTTAGAAACCAATCTCACGAAACTTTCGCAACAGAGACCTAAACAACCTTTTGCAACTCATTTTATTATCTGAACTAGTTGGAAATAATCTATTTTGGTGGACCTCATAAGATTGATTCCTATTCAAGCATTGTTTACAGTAAAAATATTACGTTGATCGGAAAATTGGAAACTTTGTCTGTATTACTTCAATGAAATGCCTCAACTGTACTCGTTGGTCTAGTCGTTAGCAATGAGAATATGAATCACGAGGTTTGGGAAGAAGGAAGGTTCCAGCTCAGGTTTAGGAAGCTGACAGTCTACCCTGTGCCTCGAAAAACGGATGTTTAGTTTGTACGCTTTCTTAAATAATTGAAGCCATGTTTCCAATTTATAATCAATTAATTGACTTATTAAATTCTTTCGTGGAAATAAAAACCATTGGAATTTAAAACTCCGTATAAAATAGCATATTCTATATTCCGCAATCTTCGTGTATTGATTGATATGAATGTAATGATGATTTTTAACCAACAGTTATCATATGAAAATGATAACTGAAAGCGATGGCTTCAATTCGCGCAACGGTTTAAACTACCCAATTTAGTGAACTTGGGACGGACACTGTAGCCAAGCCTGTATTTTTTTGAGTGGAAGTCTTTATGAACCACTTCCAAAGGTACTAAGAGCAACAGATGTTGAGGATTCTCTACTCTACGTTTTGTTTCTGACGGTGACCTAAGCGAACGTTCGCTTTTCCCTGCCCTCCGGTCCCAGTTGCTAGATGGGTCACAATCTCCCAATGTTAGCAATTGATCAGAACCCAGCACTCAGTATCTAGGCATGCGATTGAAATAACCGACAATCTTCATGCTACCTGCATTTTCGTCGTAAAGTGGAGTGCAGTCAGTTTACAGTTATGCCTATTAGCCATCAAAACTTTTCTAACTACGAATTAGCATGGTTTTCTAATGGAGTCCATACGTCTAAATCCTTAACCAGCAGTCTACTAGTCTAGTGTACTGATCAGTGACATACGTAATGTACAACAATCTTTACCTCAGTTTAATTATAAAATAGTTTTATTATAAGCTTTTCATTAATGTCGTCTCTACAGGACCCGGGTTTCTGCCTTGCATAATAAGAGTAAAACTTTATGGACAAAAACTCTAAGACTAGCAGGTTTCCTCGCGATATTTTCTCTCTTCTTATTTAAATTAATATCGTACAATTAATTAAAGATGAACATAGAGCCGAAAAGTTACAGGTGCGTGATGGGAATCGAACTCGGTTCCTCAAAAAAGGTTCGGACCTTTCGGAGGAACATGGCTTCATGGATTATATTTGGTAATTATTTATTTTCACAGTGTTATTACTGTGAAATGTAATGCCGTGATATATGGGAGGGCCACTATACATTTTGTATGAAAGCGTGCATTTCTCGACATCGCGATATCAAAACAGACAGTGTAGACATTTCATAACGTATGTATGACTTGAAGCTCCAGACGTCAGAAAACTGGTACATGACTGACATTTTACACACATTAGTATTTAAATAATTACAAATTCATATGTTTTCCTTTTCTTATGAAATTCCAGTGTGTATTTTGTTTTCCTGTTTATTGTTTACTTGAAAATATTTTGATGATTCTTCTTTGCACTTATTTCATGGATGTTTTTAAGCCAGGAGGAGTGAATGTTTTTTTAATGATTTTTAGCTGATTAGCTCATTCATAAGCATTTATTTAGCTCACAACTTTAAAAAATGGTCATGATTAAATGTATTAGCTATAGGTATTCCGTATAAATAAATGAATAAGTTGTTTTTCACCCATATCTTAATCTTTAATTCTGACCTTTAAGTACGCTACACAATGAATTAACGAGTTTTTCAGAGAGATAGTTTAGGGGCCGGAGTATTAAATGACGACTTCCGTGGGATTCATTTCCCACCTCAAGTCTGGTCTGGTGCCAAGAGATTTAGCGGTCCGGTATAATGCCAAGTTGAAACCGATTAGGGGGATGTATTCAGCCGGCTGTGATAGCCTTGTGGTAAGCTGATCACAGCTGAAGGCTATGAAGCCTAGTGGTTAGGACGTCATTCTCCAAATCAGATTTCGGAGGTTCGAACCCGGGCACGAACTTATAATTTTTCGGAGTTACGTGCGTTTTTAAGCAATTAAAATATCACCTTCTTCAACGGTGACAGACAACATCGTGAGGAAACCTGCATGCCTCAGTGATCTCTATAATGTTCTCAAAGGCGTGTGAAGTCTTCCAATCCGCACGTGGCCAAACCCTTCTCATATTGAGAGGAGACCCGTCTGTAGTGAGCCGAGAATGGGCAAGGCATCAGTAGCTCCTCTGGTTCTGCAGATGTTCATGTGCGACGCTAATCCCTTACCCGTCTTCTCGATAGAAAAAAAAATTATAGTTCGCATACAATAGAGCTAAAACGCAAGTCTGTTATTATTGTCTATTATTACCTCTTCATGACTTGTCGATTTCGAATTATACGTATGTCACATGAGGTAAGTGGACAGTTGTTGTCCAGCTTGCTGTCAGCATTCGTCAAGGCGTTTCTCATTTGAAAATATCATGATATAAACTGCTTAATGGATATCGATCGTTTTATTACTAATCGTAAATTATTTTTGACCTATTTAAATATACTTATGAGTTTGAAACTCATGAAAACTAGTTTTGTTTTTCCTGAAATCTACAGATCTTTAATTATTTACCACACACAATCTAGCTAGGAATCGTCCAGTTATGTAATGCTTATTTATATAAAGCTACAAGTCTCCAGATGCAATATTCCTGAAAGTATTATTTTAAATATACATTGTAGTTGTGGAGTTACTTTTTAAACTGATTGCCTTAGGATAAAATTACCCAGTAAATTATTCTAATCTTCTAAATCACATAATATAATAATTTCTAGAAATACCTACTTCGATTTGATGTGGTACCAGCTTATAAGCATACTATTTCTGACTTTTGTAACGAACCCCAAAATAATTCTACTCTTGACCTAATTTTAAATATAAGCTCTGATGCCAGTTCGGAGAGAAGTCAACTTAAATCCTCATGAGTACAGAAATAAAAAAAAAAAGAATGTCAGAGGAAATAAAAATTGTTTGCACTCATACTCTTGAAGTTGTACTTTTTAGATTAGTTGAGTTATTAATATTATGTAAGTGCATAAGCTTTAGTAAATATAAGTTCGGCTCTTGTGTCCAGTCTTTTTGATACTGAGGCTTTAACTCTAGTGGAATATACTATTAATGTTTTTTGACTTAATTTTGTGTTAGTTCAAGTTTTTTTTTAATGATCGTGTATTTCTCAATGAAAGGAAAAGAAACAAAATAATTTTTGTTCATGACTTCGATTAAATATAAAGAAAGAAATAAATTCACCGTCTGGCCGCATAACACGCGCCATACACCATTTGGTTACTTCTTGTTATGCAGAACTGCTTAAAAACAATTAAACATAAAGATATTGTTAATAGTGTCAATATTATGTTAATCTGTGCTCACTAATTGAGCAGATGGCTGCAAATACAATGAGCATACAATCACTATGGGTAATCATAAATCTTTCTTTTTATAAATCTATTCTAACTCGATTCTCATTGCCGTCGTCCAGGTATAAGATAGTGTGTACATACTCCATGTTACAAGCGTGCGCTATTAATTTTATGGAAAATAAAAATAGCAGTATGCAAATTCCTAATTTTTGGAATAGTTTCACTAAAATTCATGCGAAACAGAAGCTAATAACATAAGAGTTATTTTGCCGTGGAATTTTTAATTTTATAAAAATATTTAATGAAATTCCAAAGCAAAACTCCGTAACAAATATTATTGTACCTATATTTTCAAATTTTTACTTCGCTCTTGTTTTCGTGAATTTCAAACTATCCATAGTGAAATAGTTTCAATATGTATATATAATACATAGTAGCTGAGAATCACTTATTTCAATAGTGAGGTTTTATTGTGTTAAACCTTGAATACTGATACGCTGCGGACAGAAAAAGGCCACGTCAGTTTCTGGAACATCACACCATTGAATCGGAAAATTAAGTACAAGATGGAAGAACAAGAAAAGAGCAATTAAGTAGTTCTTTTACTATAGTCGATGCCCGAAACTTTGTCCGCGTAGATTAAGGTGTTTAAAAGCAATCCTGTTTGATCAATTTGGACTCAACTCGCTAAATGGGTAGATGAGTAACTTCGGAGCTTTGAAACTGAATTGGGCATTCGTAGTTAACTATTATTTCAATTACAGTATAAGTACTGTTAGCAACGAATAGTCAGAAACCCGTTCTTGGTTAACTTGTTCCCAAGATTTTCCCCTCATTTATATTAAGTGAGTTCACGCACTCACTTACTTTTGTTTATGCTTAAGTAGAGGTTTATTACTGACCGTTCAAAATTTCTATCCTATATCTCCAATTATATGCTTTCGATCTTTTAAATAAATTTTAGTTTTATAATCTTCAAACTGATGAAACAGACTTTATAACAGAAAAAGTGTTGTTAAGATTAGTTGAGATTTAATGCACCTGTGTAGTGAAATTGACAAAAAATTTCAGGATAAACACAGTATAAAGCTGGACCTGGAGTAGCTATGAGTAAAGTCAATTGGCTTTAAATACATTCAGTAGTTCTTGCGTGATGTGCATACACAGACATAATTTAAAAAAAAAAGTTTAAGAAAGATTGATTTTATGTGCCGTATTGACTGATACCTTTTAACTCCAAATCATTAATTAAACTATTTCGATAAAATTCCATTACGAAGAATTCTTCGGCAAAAAAATACTCAGGGATTTTTTAAAATAATAATCTAATACTAGGCACGGCTAAATATGATTGATTTTCGAAATGTTTTTTCGGTATTTAAACTTATGAAAATATTTCGCTGTCTTTCTGGTATTTGTTACAAAAAATTTCTTACCATCCACGCAAATTCCAACATCTGTTTTTTTTATTGTTATATTTTATTTTTTTAAGCTCGTGTTTTTATTGTTAAGGTAAAAAAATTGTGAACCGTTTTTGATTAGAAATAATAAATTCGACGAGCCTCACCCTTGACCCTCTGTTGCGTTGGCAACGCACAGTGGGCGTCATCGAGCTTCGCAATTGTAGGATTTTATTAAATTCAATATTTATTTTAAGAGTTTTATCGAAAACATTTCATTTCTCAAGTGCCTACTACTTGAGAAATGAAACGATAAGATATTTGTTTGTATATTTCTAATGGATGAAAATAAAATTGTTTTTCTCAACTTTTCGTTGGAATATGTGGCGCTGTGTGTGTGCCCTGTCGCGTTCTTTAGTTTGAGATACTGTTTTCGATTCCCGGCTCGACCACGCTCTTAACTCCAGCTTCCCAGGCTTTAACCGTGTTACCAGCCTACGAACAAAGCCGTGACGCAGAGTGGTTTTAGCGACACGACACAATGTTGCGTAGAAATCAATTAGGAGCTTGGGTTTATCGTACTCTTAGCAGGTTAGCCCGCTACCATCTTAGACTGCCTCATCACATACCATCGAGTAAGATTACCGTCAAAGGACAACCTGTAGTGCAATAAAACAAAAATCTTTTCAGTGTACAGAGCCTCACGAATATATTTTAATCACGAATTAATTAATACTTTGTTCTAACATTCTTAAGTAAAATGTCCTAAACTTAATATATTTAGCGCAAATCTCGTATTAAAAGTAGTATCATTGTAACTTTAAGCTTGTAACTAAGACAATTTAAAACGTGTGATTTTAAATAGAGTTATCACAAACCGGGCCTCTGTTTATTTTGTACTTTTTGCTGATTGAGATCAACTAAGTTACAAGACTTTGGAATAGATTGTATGTGTGTGTGTGTGTTTTTGACGACCTCCGTGGCGCAGCGCGCGCTGTTGCATTATAAACTCGGGGGTCCTGGGTTCGATTCCCGGCTCGAGTCTGGTCTGGTGGGAGGCTGCGGCCGTGGCTAGTTACCACCCTACCGACAAAGACGTGTCACCAAGCGATTTAGCGTTCTGGCACGATGTCGTGTTGAAACCAATTAGGAGTATGGCTTTACCATACCCATAACAGGTTAGCCCGCTACCATCTTAGACTGCATCATCTTACCATCTTAGACTTACTATCAGGTGAGATTGCCGTCAAGGGCTAACTTGTAGTGGATAAATTAAAAAAAAAAAAAATTGTTAACAGAAAAAAGAAACATCTTGTATAATAAATTGTAAATCAAGGTAAAAAGGGATTTCACATAAAATGAACAATATTTATAAATAGAATATAATGAATCTCTTGTAAATTCTACCCACTCGTAATAATACCCACTCGTAGCATGCTCGTAGCGAACAAGAAATATCTTTTAACTGCCAGCAAAGATTTATTTTATTAGGTACGAGTACGAAACGGCACTTTGGTATCTTAAAATGAAATAAACAGAATTTAAACGAACTATTACGCCGCGATCTACATATTTCAAACAAATCGATGATGTATATATTATCACAACACTTAGTCATGGAGAGTTTTTTAAGGTTAAATTAAATGTTAAGGCGAAAATATTCGGCATTCTCGCCGATTTTCGCAGTGTATTTGTACTATATAAGTAGTGGCAGTATAACAACTAATAATGATTGCTTTTTAAGTTCGTTTCAGTAGGTAATAATAGAAATCAGGGAAGTGGCATCATCATCATCATGATCAACCCATCGTCTACTCACTACAGAGCACAGGTCTCCTCTCAATATGAGAAGGGTTCGACCATAGTCCACCACGCTGGCCATATGCGGATTGGCAGACTTCACACGCCTTTGACATTACGGAGAACTCTCAAGCGTGCAGGTTTCCTTCACCGTTGAAGCAAGTGATATTTTAATTGCATAAAAACACACATAACTTTGAAAAGTTAGAGGTGCGAGCCCGGATTCGAACCCGCGACCTCTGATTAGGAGGCGGACACCTGACCACTAGGCATATAAAATATTAATCAATAACGATATATTTGAAGCGGTGATCTCCTAGTGGTTAGGGCGTCAGCCTCCTAATCAGAGGTCGGCGGTTCGAATCCGGGCACGCACCTCTAACTTTTCGGAGTTATGTGCGTTTTTAAAAAAGATTAAAATATCACTTGCTTCAACGGTGAAGGAAAACATAGTGAGGAAACCTGCAAGCCTGAGAGTTCCCCATAATGTTCTCAAACGCGTGTGAAGTCTGCCAATCCGCACATGGCCAGCGTGGTGGACTATGGCCAAACCCTTCTCATATTGAGAGGAGACCCTGAGCTCTGTAGTGATCCGGTAATGGGTTGATCATGATGATGATGATGACGATATATTTTAACCTTTTACTTTTAAAACTATACTTAAAATCAGTGCTTACAGTCTTTTACATCAAAATGACAGCGGTGGTGACAATCGTGTTGCTATTGCAAAAATATATTTATTAATGCTATTCGGTATTTATTAATATTTCTAGATCTATATAATATTTGACGGCAATCAGAGAGCAGCGCCATCTAGTTTTGGAGTTATGTACGACAGACAAGAGAGTGGCATCGCCCCCTCTCTTTACGCAACACTGAGTGACGTATGCAGTTTCTTATAAGGCTCACCGGCGCGGAACGGTGCATTGCATTGATTGCACTCGGTCGGGTCGGACCGGTAGTTGAGCTGCGGTGGTGCATTCGTACTTGGTGGAGCTTATAGTCTGCTCCTTATAAAATACCATACTTATAATTGTAGTTCGGTTCTACCAAGAGCGTCTGGTCTCTTTGCCCGAAACTACCCACATCTACCTAAATTACCGACAAAGACACGCACCCGCCCGTAGTCATCCTACATATTAATAAGCATGTAAGAACAAGACTTGTATAGATACAATAACTTTGTTTATTGTTTCAGAGCGCTCGCAGCAGTGTATCTCCAGTCGCTGAAGCTGTCCCCAAACAATGGCATTATCTTGGGGCACTTGGCATGCCTCTATTACAAAGAAGGCATGTTGGACCTGGCCATCGACACCTATAGGCAGGCCGTCGAAGCGGAACCAAACTTTCCGGATGCCTATTGCAATCTTGGCAATGCGCTTAAGGAGAGAGGAGAAGTAGATGAAGCGATCGAGTGCTACGACGAAGCGCTGCGTTTATGCCCAACGCATGTAGACACGCTCAACAACCTTGCAAATGTTAAGAGGGAGCAGGGCAAAATTGATGAGGCCGCTGAACTGTATCTGAAAGCTCTAACTGAGGTTCCCGATTTCGCAGCTTCACACAGCAATTTGGCATCGCTGTTGCAACAGCAAGGTAAGAACAGTTTTTTTTAAGATTTAACGTACCCAATAAAGTTAACATCTTCTGAGGATGATCCGGTGTCGGGTCGAAACGTGCGTAGAGGTTCTAGTGGAAGATTTTGTGTGGTGTTATATTATACAAATCTCCCGGTTATCGGCGGAATATAGCAAATTATACTTGCTGTTTATGTTTATCATGGACTTCCGCAAAGTAACGCCTGTTTCTATTCATTACATATATATACATGTACTTAGCAGGAACGATCGAATCAAACATCCTCATTGGTCGAGTGGTTTTGGTGAACCGTAGTTCAAATTGAAACCACTAGACCAACGAGATCCGTAGATAACGAAGACCTGGATACTATTCGCAGGTTATGCGTTAAGTTACCAGGTATTGCATTGTTATACAGTAATCAATTCTCCAAGCAATAAAGTCGCTCTTTGGGTTTAAAGATTCGCTTAATCGTCAGTCCCAGATGTTATCTCCGTCGTGTAGCAATGTCTCCCGAGCCCTCCTGCATTTATTATTTTAAGATTTCGCGGAAGTTTTTCCGCTATCAAAATTATATTTATACGTACGTTTATCGGTTCAGGAGATCAGACAAACATTGATTAAATGTAAACAAACAGACACATTTTCACATTTATAATGTTAGTATGGATAAGTTATATAAAAATAATATTTGCGCTTATGGGCTTTGCAATGTATTTTATTACATATTTGTTTGTGTGTATGTATTTTTTAACTGAACGTTTCTAGATATCATCCACACTTAGTGCCAGATATATTAATAACCTATGTAGAATTTTTAAACTATAAATATTAGTCGTATGAATTAAATCATTAAATGGTTTAAAATAAATAATATAAATTATAACACGGATGTTAGACAACAATTTTTGTGTATTGTTTCTAAGTGGGTATTTACATATGACCCATCACACCTATAACGTGAGTGTTTAAATATTACTGTTATCATCATATTATGTTATGTGTATGTAATATTTCCTATTTAATTTATTTAATTGTTTACAAAAAACTTGAAATCTTAGTTTTATTTAATCTGACTTGCCGCGAATGTTTATTATAGGTTCAGTGGTTCACTTGAGTATTTTAGCTCGTACGGCAAGATGGTTAGACGGACACTACCTTAAGTCGTTAAATTTCAGAAGTGGGATAGAACAAAAATGTATGCCCACTTGGTGACCATATTTTATCAGTTTGTTAGCAGAAATGATTGTTCTTTTTGGTGTTTCAGACTGGGACCATTTTATAAATTATATAATAAACTTTTGTCAAATGTAGTTGTGCTATATTATACAGTGTAAGCCACATGTCTGCGTGACCCATCTACGATAGTATCTGTGTGACCATATAATTTGTATACCGTGTCGTCAATATATATCGTATGTCAATAGAAAATTTAAAATAGCAAGTCTTTTGAACGTTTCTTTAGCGAAGCAACCATAGACTATTCAGTGTACTCAGAATTTCAAATCGGTGGTAAATTCATTGCCATAATTGTATTTATTTAGTACGTTGCTGGGGTCACGAACATATGTATGGGTGGTCAATCGCTATAATTTCAATCGATCGATCTTTATTATTTAACTGGTTGAATAGCTTACAAAAGAAATTTATATTTTAATTGCCGTTTCGAGAAATCCTGTGTGGGCGGGCATTTTGTTATAAATACGATTTCATTAGCACAACACTTCAACCTCGTAAGAGGCTCAGACGGCGCAAGGATACCTCCTCGTAGTGTTGCAAAAATATCGATGATTTGACTATCAATAGTTGATCTTGTAAACTAATCAAAATATCTTAATAACACTACGACCAATGTCAATGTCAATACAATTGCTACTTTTGGCAATAACGATGACAGTTCGGCGCTCAATTACATCGATAACATTGCTTTTATCAATCATTGGTTTGTTTGTAATAAAGTGGTATAGCCACGTTGCCACACGTCAATTCGATCGATAGTACTTACTATCGAATGAATTTACGCCGTGGCAATTGTATCATTAGATTTTACTTAATTTATTTGATACGATACTATAAGTTTTTTTCTTAACTGTTGATAGATTTCTGATTATTAGTGACAGTTCGAGAGTGAATTACAAACAGTTGAATTTAGAGTTAACAAAAATTAAAGGTAGACTATCGATATGAAACAATACAAACCTATGTCTCTCCGTATCTGAAATCGTTACATATGGATTTCATTTATTTTAATTGGTTAAGTTGTTTATACATATCGATCACAGTATGTTGTTAGAGCTTGCGTTTTATAAGGTTTATACCACTAAGTGCCAAACATCATCGTCTAAGCAGATACCGTAACGTATTGTAGTCGGTAAAAAGTGAAGCATTGCATTTTGACCACCTCCATGGCGCAGTGCGTGCGCTGTCACATTATAAAGTTGGAGGTCCTGGCTTCGATTCCCGGCTCGAGTCTGGTCTGGTGGGAGGCTTCAGCCGTGGCTAGTTACAACAATACCGACAAAGACGTGTCGCCAAGCGATTTTAGCCTTCCGGCACGATGTCACGTAGAAACCAATTAGGAGCGTGGGATTACCATACTCCTAACAGGTTAGACCGCTACCATCCTAGACTGCATCATCACTTACCACCAGGTGAGATAGCCGTCAAGGGCTAACTTGTAGTGTAAAAAAAATTGCTTAGTGATGAATTCTAAAAATTGTCCAAAAGAAATAAGACGATATTGTCAGGCTGTTAACACTATGTTTGATGAAACTTTAAAATTGTATCCTAGTTATATATACTAGTTTACTGTCATCTTTATAAAGTTAACTAGCTTTTACCCGTGGCTTAACTCACATTGAAGTCATTCATTAAGCATCCGAGATAATTACTATAGAAATGAATCTGCTTTACATATTACATTTAAAGGGGGAACGCTTTTTTTTACACGCTGAGAATGCTTTTACGCATCCCCTCCGGAGGCGACGCAGGCAAGACTGCGCCGCTTCCGACGGGGTATGTGGGACTCCCCGGCGGCCAGGCTGGCGACCAGAATACCCACTTAAACCCAGCGCTGCTCCTTCGCGTCGCCTGGTGGCTGGGTCGCGGGAACACTTGTGCACTCGACCGCGGCCCAGCCAGCGGCGTCCGCCGAGGCAGACCCTCCAGTCCGTCGAGGCAGACCCTCCAAAAGGGGGAACGCTGCCAGTATCATCGGAACCTTGCCTAAAGGGACTCCTTTTAATACTATATTTTAGTTATGATGTTAAATATTTATTTATTATTTAAGATTTTTAGTTTTAGGTAAATCTAAGGTTTATTTTAAGTTATATATGTAATCTTGAAATTTAATACTTAAATTTTACATATATAATGATACCATATTGATTCATTTATATTGTAATTATCTCTGATACTTAATTAATAACTTCAATGCGAGCGAAGCCACGGGTAAAAACTATAATAATATCCTATGTTACTTCTGATACCTCCAGGAATATGTGTGCAAAGTTTTATGATGATTTCTCTCAATGACTTATATGCTCGACCAAAATCGGCTCTGCGTTTATCCGCGAAAATATACTATATACTTGCCGGCGTGGTTTTGAAATTACTGAAAATAAATAAACTAATTCATTAATTTTAGATTTTTCTTTATTATTAGAAAAAGCTTTCACGTGACTTGACTTTATGTAATATGTACGATCCCATGAATTTATGTGTAATGCTAAAATATGTACGATGCAATTATACACTGACAGGGCGAATTCCATTAGCACGTGGTAATACCTGTGCTTCGCATTTTACGGTACCACCATGCTCTTATATCATATCCATAATATTATCGATATGTTGGTTTTCTTGTTTGTATTTATTTTATAGCCGAAGTAAAACTCCCTGGTGTCTTTCCCCATAAGGGCAATTTGGGAATTTTAAATTACTGAATATTCTAGTCTGGTTTTGTGGGAGGCTTCGGCCGTGGCTAGTTACCAACCTACTGACAAAGACATGCGGCCATGTGATTTAGCGTTCGAGTACGATGCCGGGTAGAACCCGATGAGGGTAAGTGACGAATGCCGTGTAATATATATTAAACCAATACTCCTAGTCGGTATTCTTCTCCATCTACTCATTTAATCTTATTTGTACTCTGTATAAACTGGTATTAACCAGAAGAAAAATATTTCAGGAATATCCATGTGATATATCTACCATGATATTATCACAAAAAATTTTATTTTAATCACTGTAACATGATTTTGCCATTTAATTTATCAACTATATAACCTTGACTTTTTTATAATAACTTTACTATCTAATTAGTATAAACACAAAACAAGTGTTTACATATGTGTTTAAAAACACATATTATTTATGTAAATTTTATATGTTTTTAATTGTTTCTTTCGTTAACCCACTTGTTACTATCGTTCCATAAAAAGAACGGCGCACAAAAAAAAATAATTATAACACTTAAGGGTTGTTGGTGTTAACAGTTTTAGTTTTAGTTGACAGGTTACAAGTGTACGGACTGATGTGTTAAGTATTTGAGTGTAATTTGAAACATACTGAATTTTTAAGATTTTTAAAAAACAGACGTTGTATTATGCCTATCTTTAGGTAAGTGTAAAAATAATAAAATATTATAAATATTTTTTAACAAGAACAGAATTAAGTTATTTGTCTTGTCTATTATTTGATACAATATCTATAATTTTTAAATTGCTATTATAAATGCGCATTTTTTAAGATTTAAATTGCTGTTCCTTTAATCAAACGATAGGAATATGCACTACTATAACATGTTGATTTTATATTATAGCAATGCAGTGATGGTCGCGTCCTTTGACGCTGCATGACATAGTTAGTGAGTGAAAAAGATGATGAAGAGATAGTACCTGACTCCATATCCATAATACCAACCGAGAACTGAAATTCGGATGTATTCGGATGATTCGGATGACGAAAACTTGGTGACTTTGAATAATTTAACCAGATCACAGTTACGAGCGCAAGCAGAGGTTTGTGTTCTATCAGCTGAAGTAAGTAATGAAGACGATAATGTGCTACTTATTAAGGTATTGAAACGCAGTCAAATACTTTCCCAGGAGTAAAACTATGCATTTCAAGTGGTACTTCAACACGTGGTTCGGCGAATGAGCTAACTCTGTTAAAAAATAAAACTTACAAGTGGGTCGCTCGTAATTTCGATACTACTTTTGATTTGTGAAGGACATGCAGACCTCTGCTGTATATTAGAGTCCTTTAAAATATTTCAAAATGATGTTTGACGAAGATATTATCAACAAGTTGGTTCAATACACGAATTTGCATAAATAAAAAAACAGGTCAACAAATCTACTCACTGTTAGTTCAGACGATATGCTTTGCTTTTTCAATACTTCGTTATAGCAGATATGTCGTACTATCTAGATGGAACATGTCCTAGAAAAATGCTTCAGCAGATATACTGCGGTATGCCTCTAGTATGTAACGCTATGTCCAGTGCCAGATTTATATTTATTATGGCAAATCTTCATTACTGCGATGCGAATGCGAATCAAAACCTACAAGTATTACTTGGTGACAAATTCGCGAAGCAAATTACTTTCTTCAGTCTTTATTATGCTGCCTTTAAGTCTTTAATATGTATTTAATTTGCTGCCTTTAGTCTGCTGTTTAAGATAAACACAAATAAATTTTGAACATCTGCATATTGTAAGACGACGCTAGCACCCAAACCGAATTTTTTTCTGCAGTCCCGTTTAATTTTTTTTTACTTTCATTAACTTTTTTAAATCAGCTCATAGATGAAGTACGATTAAGAGAAATAAAAGCCATAGAAACTATACGAGTAAGTCTAGTATCTAAATGTTCACTGCCATCAAACAAAGAGATACAGAAGACAGCACGAGGTACGTACAAAGTAGACTCTAGTAGACAGGTGTCTACTAGAGTCTAGAGCTGAACAAAGATTTTCTTAGCAAAGTAAGTAATTTATACTTGTGTATAAACCTACTGTTAATAAAAAATGAAAATATGGGAAGAGTCGGTAGATCCGATCAAAATACAAACACAAAACAACATCGGCCTGTACAAAATCGGACTTCAATCTGGAAGATACCATATTATTCGGTACCGAGATAACCAACTGAGATGTTCCGTATGTCACAAAAATGCAACATTTTACTGTGTTAAGTGTAACATAAAACTGCTTTAAAAAAAACATCTTATCCTCAAATAAATTCACCTAAAACTTAAACGGTGTTTTGATTTCATATCCCTGCTTCATGGTAGTACATTATACTATCGTTCCTTTTAAGGAACACCATTTTCCGAGCTTTCTATGGGACGAAAATTTTTTTTCGTATTTTTTATGTTAAATCTAGCATATTATTAGCCTACGGTGTGAATTTCAAAAGGATTGGAGAAAAAAAGTTGGTTCAGGAACAAGTGGGTTAATAGCTTGTTCCGGCAAAGATAAGTCAGTGCTTTTAATATTATTCCACACAGGTTAACATTTCTAGCATTTAATTTAAAATGTGTTTTAAGACAGTTCCAAAATTTGGTGTAACGTTTTAAATTTATTAAATTACAGGTAAACTTTCAGAAGCTTTAAATCACTATGAAGAAGCCGTATCGATACAGCCTAAATTCGCTGATGCGTACAGTAACATGGGAAATGCTCTAAGAGAATTGCAAGACCCAAAGGCCGCTCTCAGATGTTTCAAAAAGGCTACAGAATTAAATCCACAATTGGCAGATGCGCATTGTAATCTAGCTAGTATCCATAAAGATATGGGAAATATCTGTAACGCCATCCAATCATACAAAATGGCATTAAAAATAAAACCAGACTTCCCTGATGCTTACTGCAATTTAGTACACTGTTATCAATTAATTTGTAACTGGGATGATTATGAGGAACGGATGTACATTGTTGTTTCAATAGTTGAAGATCAGTTATTGAACAGTAATTATTTATGCTCTGTACATCCACATCACTCAGTCTTGTACCCATTGACGAATGAAACCAGAAAAGGAATAGCAGCACGGCATGCAAATTTATACCTGGAAAAGGTTAGCACGTGGGACAGAAGTTTTATTAAGTTTCCAAGAAAACTATCAGGGCGTTTGCGTATCGGCTACGTTAGCAGTGACTTCGGCAATCACCCAACTTCTCATCTCATGCAGTCAATACCAGGAATACATGAGCGCGCAATTGTAGAAGTATTTTGTTATGGTCTGAATCCAGATGATGGAACCTCATTCCACAAAAAAATAGTAACGGAATCGGAACATTTTGTTGATTTATCTGGCGTGAAATGCAACAAGGAAGCTGCTCAAATTATAAACCGTGATAAAATCCATATCCTGGTGAACATGAATGGTTATACAAAGGGTGCAAGAAATGAAATATTTGCCATAAGATCTGCACCCATACAAGTTATGTGGCTTGGTTATCCTGGCACAAGTGGTGCTGAATATATGGACTACATCATAACAGACAAGATTTCAAGTCCGAAATCGGCTGCAATGGATTTTAGTGAAAAGTTTGCATACATGCCACACACTTACTTTGTTGGTGATCATAAACAAATGTTTGCGCATTTAGAACAGCGGTTTAATATCAAAATAAAAGGCGAAAGACATCACAGTGAAAATATTGCTGTTATCAACGCAGCGCCTTATATTGATATGAATTCTCTTTTTGACGTGAAAAATTATGACGAAATTTTCAGCTATGCAAACTTATATCCAATATGTTTGCCAATTAGTGAAATATACATTTCTAGGGCTGAGTTGGAGGCAACAATGAAACAAAGAAAGTATCAGGTAAAAAATTTAAACACGAAGGATATAATGATTCTTTTGTAATAAATTTTACTGATTTTCTTCTTGTTTTAGATATATATACAAGACGTGTTAATCGATAATGGAAAATATTTACATCAATTTAATAAGACAATGGCAACAGGTGAAGAACCATACGATAACATTATATTTACTTCAAGAAAACAGTACGGTCTCCCAGAAAATGCGATAGTTTATTGCAATTTCAACCAATTGTATAAAATTGATCCAATAATAATGAATGCATGGGTACATATACTGAAGAGGGTGCCAAATAGTGTTCTTTGGCTCTTAACCTTTCCAAGCGCGGGTAAACCAAATATACAAAATTACGTACATGAATTAGGTAAATAATCTTATATAGTTATTCAAATTATGATTGTTAATTACTTATGAGAAATGGTAAATAATTTACGGGGAATTGTTTCAGGTCTACCTTTTAACCGTGTTATCTTTTCCAAAATAGCATGTAAAGAGGAACATGTGCGAAGAGGTCAACTTGCTGATGTTTGCTTGGACACATTTTTGTGCAATGGACACACAACCACAATGGACATTTTGTGGACAGGAACACCAGTAGTAACTTTGCCAGGGGACACCCTAGCCTCAAGGTAGCAGTTAGCCATTTTGATTATATGATTAATGACTACATAGTGATAATAAAATAAAACAATTAGCGATGGACCGTAATTTTTTGGCATAAACTTTCTTGCACTTTTTAACACGGGATTTAAATAAACAATATATATTATTTTTCAGAGTTGGCGCGTCTTTACTTCGCACAATCAACTGTCCTGAACTCATAGCAGGAGATTTGCCGAACTACGTTGAACTAGCAGTGAAGCTGGGAACGGATTACGAATAGTAAGAACACTTGAATAGTATCTATACCTTTATTGAAGTGTTCTGTCTGTCACAGCGTAAATTATATATCCAAGATGCTGAATTACGTAATCAAAATAAGACAAAATACAATTGTTCTGCCTGATATAATTTCTCAACATATTTCTTACATAACTACCTAGTTTAAATCAATAAGGACGGCACTACTTCAATCAATCTGAAGTTTTTGGATTAGATTTATTATTAAACTCGACCATTAAATCAAGAATCCTAATTCTGTTCTGTATTCTGACGTTTTTTCCATAATCAATATATTTAAATTGTATTTGCATCATTTTTCTTGTGACATTTAGGCTTTGACGTATGTCATTTTATTGATCGTGTTAATTTAAAAATGTGAGCACGCTTGCTAATTTAGTCTGAACTTGTCTGTATTAGTGCGTTGCCGTTTCAACTTTAAGTGACACTACATAATTTATCATTATTATTTATTGATACATTTAACATAATATGATTTTTTATTATTTGTCTATGGCTTTGCATACAGGTTACACTAATATTTCACTATGCTATGCTGCTCATGTCGACTGCATTCTGTATGTTCAACGCTGCTACGCGTAATGCTGAGCGTATTTTAATTCGAGAATCAATTTTTGAATATTTTTCTGTCTCTTTTTCAGTCGGCAATACATTCGAGCCAAGTTTACCAGAGCCCGTGATTGTAGCACTCTATTCGACTGCAAGTACTACGCAACTGAATTGGAAAATCTGTATGCCAAAATGTGGCAACGCTATGTCAACAAAAAGGCACCGGATCATATTTAAAGGGATTACTGAACCTGTAAATATATTTATTTCTACGTGAATCACCTTCAACAGACTTACTTTGAGTTTATTATCTGATCGTTTCACAGATTTTTGAAGAGAATATTATTGTTAGAGTAACTATTTATTTTGTAATAATAGACCAACGAAGCATTCCATTGGTAGTTGTATGATAAGATTTAATGAACCCGACTTTAATATGCTATTGTATAACTAATTTAATTCTGGCGCATACCTACCTTTGTTTTTATATATCTGACTCAATAATACTTGTAAATAGAACATTTTAAAGATGTTTATCCACAGTGACTTTTTGCATCTGAAACCACAATAACTTTATCTATATTCACAAAAGTAATATATTCCTTTATTTCCTTTTTCAATATAAATCTGATTTTAAACTTATCAAAATTACCGCGGACCAAATAAAAAGGAAATCGGCCTTAGAAGAACTAAGAAATCAGTGTACATTATTAATTGAAAATAATGGCTGAATAAAAAAAAAAACCCTCATTTCTGGCAGTAATAAAAAGCGGGAACCGAAAATGTTCTAGTTTGTCTCTTTACTTTACGTTTTTAACGTGAATCTTATTAATGAGTAATTAAAAAAAAACTCAAGAGTTTACTGAAATAATAAATTATTGCCTTCAGAATATAACCTCATACCTTGAGCATATACCGCAAAAATATCCCTCTAAATACTCATATAAGGGTTCAATTTATTGAATTTTAAGGATCATCATCATCGTGTATTGCCTGGTGGGAGGCTTCGGCCGTGGCTAGTTACCACCCTACGGACAAAGACGTGTCGCCAAGCGATTTAGCGTTCCGGTACGATGTCGCGTAGAAACCGAAAGGAGTATGGGTTTACCATACCCCTTACAGGTTAGCCCGCTACCATCTTAGACTGTACCATCAGGTGAGATTGCCGTCAAGGGCTAACTTGTAGAGGATAAAAAAAAAAAAAATAAGTGATCCATAACCGAACCGTATTGGAGCATCGCGGTGAGTCTGCTCTAAAACATCCCTTAAAAAATGATTGACCCATAAACAGTTCCATAAATGGAAAAGTAAACGCAGTCTTTTTTTATCATTATGCCTCGAAAGTTTTTCGCCTTACTACGTTCAACTACGGTAAACACACAAATTGCCACCAATCATGGTGGGGGCGGGGGAAATAATGCACTCAATTTATCCATTTTCCAATGTAACGTACGAAGTCTATAATTTAATAGATATAAACGCATTTGTTAGCAAGACAAAATGAAGTTGAATTACGGGTTGTTCTACCGCCGTCATACAGCCGAGACATTGACGTTGCAATTTGTAATGTTATTATTTTAGGTATCCGCACTCAAAATGTGGTTTTAACGGATTCCTATTACTTATCCACGGTTTTCCATAGAATGTAGAATGTTATACGCACACATATTAAAGTTTTTTTTTTTATTCACCACAAGTTAGCCCTTGACTACATCTCACCTGATGGTAAGTGATGATGTGGTCTAAGATGGTAGCGGGCTAACATGTTAGGGGTATGGTAAACTCATACTCCTAATTGGTTTCTACACGACATCGTGCCGGAATAAATCGCTTGGCGACACGTTTTTGGCGGTAGGGTGGTAACCAGCCACGGCCGAAGCCTCCCACCAGACCAGACTCGAGCCGGGAATCGAACCCGGGACCTCCGTCTTTAAAATGCAACAGCGAACGCGCTGCGCCACGAGGTCGTCAAGTAATTACCTATTGTTATATTTTGATTTAAACTTATTTAAACATATGTCGCAGAACTCTACAACTTCGTTCGGAACTGATATGATTGTGGGTACTTACTCTGAAAGGAGACCCGTGCCCTGATGTGGACCGGTAATGGGTTACTAGTTCGATGAACCCTGCGAGCAAATTTTTTAACCCTTTGTCTTTAACAATAAACTTAAACCTCTCAAGACGAATTTTGCGGTAACTCTGCGTTCATAAAAGATTTAAAGGAAAATTCATACTTTAACAATTAGTTGTGCAAGGCATATAAAAGTGGGTTTTTTAAAATTCTTTCATGCTCTTTATTTTCTATTGTATTTTATTAAGATTGAAGTCAACTGCAATCAAATAATCATAGCTGTAATGGTTCTTACTAAGGTCTAGATTTTTATGGTTCTTACTAAGGTCTTACAAATAAACGTCGCTTAACGGTCGGTATTGTTTTGAAGTGTTTTGTCACGCTCTGATATCTGAAACGCGCTGTCGGTTAAGTGTAATGTAATGCCACGTTAATTTGTGAGACTCTTATTTTTTCTAATACTGTATAGTTTGTGGGGCACAATTATGATGTATGAAATTACGAATTTAAATTTACTATCTCATTAAAGATATTCATCATAATTATCACCATTAGAACCCATAAACACTTCTGGACGTAGGTCTTTTGTCAAATTCCCCGCGGTCTTCTGCCGCAGTTGATCTCATCTGTACACCAAGGGGGGGATCTAATAACACTGCTCTTTTCAGTGCGGGGTCACCACTTCAGTAGCTAGTGACCCCAATGCCCATCCTTCGTGCTACGTGCACTTGAAATTTTATTTATATGCTATTAAAAGACCAGCATTTGTTTCATTTGTGCTTTCTTATATAAGTAGGTATGCAAGCTTTAACTGATTGTTTTTTTTTTTGTTTTTAATTCATGTTATTTAAGAATACAAATGTGTTTCATTATTGCATCGAAGCACGCAAAATCTACCAAATAAAAGAAGCAGGTAGGCAGTGGGTCACATACAAGCCTATGAGACATGATATCCATTGCCGATGAAAACTGCACTATAAACAATAGCATTTTGCATCCATGTTTTGTTATGTTTTACCTCATTTGGATTGGGGATTGTTATTTTACATTTTACTTTACATGTGTCATTAATGAATGTGTCTAAAATATATATATTTTTTATTTGTATATGTTTAGCTCTAATACTTTCCACATTATGTTAAGCAAGATAAATTATATTCTCCGTCCAGAGAAACGATTAATGCGGTGTGTTTACACAAGTTTTCATTAATTCATATTTTTTTATGTATGTCCATATGTTTAAGGTTTTATTTTTGGATGTTTGTTACTCCTACACGCCACTATGACTGGTCTGAAGCTTGAATTTTATTATTATAAGGCTTTACTCTACCGTTGAATTTTAAAACTACCCCATGAATAACTTTGACTAAGACCATGATCTTTAGCTACAACGTCTACAACTTATAATGGAATCTGGAATGGAGGGTCTTTAAAGTTTTTTTTTTATAACCCGTGGTAACCGTTTGTATTCACTTGCATCCTGGATACCTGAGATACTTATCTCAATCTTCTGGTTTCAAATTATCTGTATGCCAAATTTTGTCGCACTCGGTTTGAAGGCTACATCGTGTATGGATTACAATGTTTGTATTCTTTCCTGCGTGTTTTTCCAGGATAAACCTATATCCTTCTACATGATACGAACTATCTCTGTCTCAAATTTTCGTAGTTCCGCCGTTGAACTGCGCTTTACTAATACATAAAAGATAGACACATTCCCATATATAATATTATTATGAAAGTATGTTATTTGGATAATAAGAGTTAAGCATTAAATACCATAATTACAGCCATGTGTAAAACATCCTTCTGAAAAAAAAAAACGCATAATTACCTTTCATTTTTTATTTAATAGTAGTTATTAATACGTGTGGCATATGATAATAATATAACGTTAAAAGATTGTACTACTGTTGTTGATAAAATGTCGACTTCATTTTAATGTTTATAAAAATATATATATTCTATATATAAATATAATATTTAAAAAAAAAGGTATACAGCTGTTGACTACTGCAGAGAAATATTTAGAAATAAAACAGCACTCTTTAAATATTCATTATTCATTGTTATTCGAGTTTATAATAATACTATGACTCAAACTGATAATACTTCTGTATTCGAATAGTAATAAGTGTGATATATATAAATACTATTATATACTTTTACTATATACGATATATATATACTATTGAAGAATAATAAATCGTAGTTTTCTTGAGAATAATAAGCGTAGAAAAATGGCAACATAGAATTTGATGCTTTAATCGTAAAATGAGTGTATAACGATATATATAACTATATTATGATATAAAATTAGGGCAAACGCACATTGATAATATTGTTGATTTCAAAATACGTTATATTGTATGTATTGTGTCCGGTTTGCGGTGTCCTTACTTATTCACTACTGACTTACGGTACTTTTTTCGTGTGTGTTTACACTTGACTTTTGACTTGATATATAAGCTATGATGACAAAGAAGACACTCTGAATATATATGAACATAGAAGTTGATGCTTTAATTGTAAAATGATTGTATAACGATATATATAACTATATTATGATATAAAATTAGGGCAAACGCACATTGATAATATTGTTGATTTCAAAATACGTTATATTGTATGTATTGTGTCCGGTTTGCGGTGTCCTTACTTATTCACTACTTACTTACGGTACTTTTTTCGTGTGTGTTTACACTTGACTTTTGACTTGATATATAAGCTATGATGACAAAGAAGACACTCTGAATATATATTTCTCTAAATGACATTTTGTCAGGGTGTTATTTATTATGTTTAAAATAAAATATATATTTCTTTCAACTAGTGTAGAAACTTGTAGGATGGGAACAACGCTCGTTGTCAAAGTAGTAGAAAAATATTAATTAATTATATATATTCGCCAATTGCGATTGAGATAATAAAAAAAAGGATTAAAAGTGAACAGAAATATTTATGAAGAATATATGTTATGCCGATTAGTGTTAAATATTATTGTATTCAACGTCACTCTTGATTGTATTTGAATTGTAATAGTAGTCTATATGTATATTATGTGGAAAATAAATGATATTAAAAATATGTTTCGATTTTTTTATTTTAAATAAATTTCGAGTCTTCTGTAACTATCAATGTTATACATATAGCCTGTCTGCTTGATAAATAAATATTTTTTTCAGACATCGATTATAACATAAGCGTATAACTCGACATGGAATATGTTAATTACCTTGGTTATTATTGGTTTATAGAAACAGCAGTAGGCTAGGTCTTCTACACTTGCCACCATTGGTATTCTTGAGCCATCAGGAATGAGCCGGATTAGAAGAGATTTGTTGATGGAAGCTAGGAGATGAAGTCGTTATATTTTTGCGATAGGGACATGTAGATATGTTGACGTTACAGGGTTACTTGATAGGAGATTTTGAGAGAACTTTGTGAGAACTTTGTGAGCGAAGTGGTATATGTCACTGATATATAGGTGATGTTGTTTTTTTTTAGTCCACTACAAATTAGCCCTTGGCGGCAACAGCCCCTGGTGTAAGTTATAATGCAGTCTACAGTCTAATATGGGAGCAGACTTACTTTTTAAGGGTATGGTACCTATTCTCCTAAATGGTTTCTTCGCGATATCGTGGCGACACATCTCTATCTAGTGGTAACTAGCTGCGGCCGTGCCTCCCATCAGAAATGACTCGAGCCTGGAATCGAACCCAGAACTTTATAATGCGACAGTACGCGCGCTGCGCCATGGAGGTCGTCTAGTTGATCAGCTATTTTGGAAGTTGGTTATTTTGTGTCACCGATAACATTTTCCAACTTGCGCAGTCGCCATCAAAACATCGGGATGTGTCGGCGGGTCAGCGGCTTTCGTTTAGAAACTCCATCTTGATACCTGTTTATTGTATATTATATATAATAAAATTAGTTTTGATAGCGCCATAAGCTTCACCACAACATTCAGCGCGAGTAACGGCTTAACTTCCGAGTTTGGCATTTGCCTATCCCAATATATATTTTTTACACTGCTCAATAATCTTTGCTGAACATCGCAGTTCTTCATCCAAACCAGGCGGGTAGCCAGTACTCCACGACCAGACTGGAGGCTCTAATGTCATACCTTATCAAGTTAATAAACGTCACAACAAAGTCAACGTTTTTAAGTCTTTTTTGGAACGAAGTTTCCTACGGCAGGCTTGGAGGAGATAGGGATTTTGCTGCGCGACCAAACTGAAAAAAATGTGATAGTAAAACCGTAAGAAAAACGTGGACTAAAACCGTTTAATGAGATGTGCGCAGGCTTATATGTGTGTGTGTGTGTGTGTGTGTGTGTGTGAATATTTCTTTTTTAAAGTTAATTCTGTCCTAAATATATATACATGTTATTAATAATTCTATTTATATTTAATCATTTTTAGTTCTGCAAACCCACCAAAAACCAAAGCAGAGTATTAAAAAGCGTATAGGGAACGCGAAAAAGCTAAAAAAAATAAAATAAGCAAGAAAGGTACGATACCAAGCAAAGATATCCTCTAAACTAATGAAAATATTCATGTCGATTCTACATTAGCCGAAGGAACTTCGTTTCTACCTGGTGTCCCACGACACCACATCTTTTTTCTATTGAGGTCCCAAATTATGAATACTCTAGCCTTAATATGGAGTAAGTAACATATTAAATGTTACTTACTCCATATTAAGTCTATCTTTAGTGAAGTTTTATGTCATGATAAATTTCTCTAAGTCTTCTGTCAATGATTATAACAACAGGGTTCTTCTATTATTTTATTGATGATGGGGAACGACAGATGCGGATAATTTCAAACAAACCACTTACCCGAAAAATTAGTTTATTTGTATACATAATACATATATATTAAATAATCCATAGTGTTGCAGTTTAAATAACAAAATGTTTTAAGAAAGGTTTCGTAAAATACTGATACATGTCAAAATGTTTTTTTTTTCTATTACAAAACCTTTTTTTTCGATTTATAAAACAATTGATGGATCGAAATGTTCATTATAATATTTTAGTGAAATACACGTACTAGAAGAATAATATGTATAGGTTTACGACGATTTGAAAGCGTAATGTAAAATTAACAATTCTTTGCTGAACTTGCTGATCGAGTTATTACAGAATATAATTTAGAAGGTTGCACACGACGACTCTCTGACGCGCTGTTAAATCACAAAATGATAGATAGTCAACGAGACTATAGTCAATATTTTCAGAGATAAACTACGCAGTGACAACCACTACATTGGATGTATTTGTATGAAGTGAAATGGTCTCTAAATATAATGGCAACTGAGAGACGCACATTTTTTCACACGCACACATATATAAATGATTTTACGTGGTGTCACTACAATTAGGGTGGAAAATTCTCTTCGAAGGTCTCTTTTGTATAAAAACTGAAATTGATTTATCTATACTGATTATCTATACTTTTTCTACTAGCAACTCTTTTCCAAGTAACTCTGTATTATATTGTAATAAACATATATTACAATAGATGTTTATTTATTAACTTTTGCACTATTATAAAATTTGCAACGAAAACAGCGCATCAGTCAGTCGCATCATGTATGCAAAGGACAGCCAAAGTTATTCTCTACCTTTAGTTACAATATAACAGTGAATATATACGTATATTAAGAAAGTTCTGAATATTTAAATCGGATTAAACTTTATATAATTTTTAGAGAACAGCCATTAACTAACTGTTTGCTTTTCTGTCTGTATAATTGGATGGATTTAAATTCTACTTTGTATAATTATAATAACTACTATTATGGAATGACATTTAGAATATTTTCGATCACGATAACCTATGGGAAAATAAGATAGTGAAAATTAAACTTATATATATATATACATACATATATATATATATATATATATATATATATATATATATATATATATATATATATATATGTATGTATGTATGTATGTATGTATAACTGTGTTACCAAATGTATATATATATATATACATTTGGTAACATAGTATTGAAGAGACTTACTTATTCAAAAGTAAAAACAAGGATTCAAGTAGGTACCTCTCACTGAGTGACTAAAAATTTCGAACCCGTCATTAATTGATCTAACGTTTGGCCAAAATAATAAGTTATTTTGGTTTCCTTATGAGAGAACTGCTCTATCCATCCTCGAACTTTGCAGACCACGTCGTCAATCTCTGTTTTTATGACTGGCATGATCATGATATGATTATAATCGTTCAAGTATTACAGATAGAATGTAATAGCTCCAGATTTCTCACCCTTCTGTGCGTTGAGTGAGATATAAACTACAGATAAAATGCACCTATTTTAAACGTTCCACGCTTAACTCTGTGTTTGTTTATCCTTTTTAATATTATAAATGTGAATGTAGGGATGTTTGTTACGCTTCAACGCAAAAACTACCGAACCAATCGTCATGAAACTTTGTACACATATTCTTAGATATACCTCTAAGAAGTAGAATAGAAGTAACATAATATGATTCTTTTTATTAAAAGTTTTTTTTACCGATACAGAAAAAAATGGTTTGTCAAAATATAGTCACCATATTGATTCATTTCTATTTTAATGATCTGTGATATTTATTTAATATCTTCATAGCGAGTGAAGCCGCCGGTAAAAGCTAGTAAAAAATAAAGTTGAAACTGAAATATTATGCATAACATACGATGTCAGAAGTGTTAGGCTAGTAGTTAAGTCTCCGTCTCCCGAGGTTACTTTTTTTTTTTTGTACTGTCTATTAGCTTTACAAGCCCTATTGGTTGCCACAGCGTAACCGGCCTGTTTGGCGAGCTTCGAAAAGCTCTGCCAGAACAAAGTTTTAGCCCTAGGGCTCGAAGAAACTAAGAGAACGACTGCCTAAGGGCTCCTCCTTTGAGGCCGACCCTCGGCTTAGGCGACGTTTGGGATAACAGGCGGGTCGGACAGTGAGTGGTCCGTACGTCTCCGAGGCCGTGGATGGAGCCCACGTCTGGATGACGTAAGATAGGGGACCTCGTCTTCGCTGGCGAAGACGGTGTGTAACGTATGATTGTGTGTTAGGTGGTACGAGTATGTTGTCAGTAGTAATCTGATCGTCAGGGTCATGAAGGATATGTTTAGGTCTCCTCTTTCGGAGAGGAGCGTTTAGGTCAGGGGAGTAAAAAGAAGCCGCAACTACGAGAGAGTTGGGGTGTCGGATTGAGAGAGGTTACTGAGTTTGATGCCCGGCACGAATGTCTAACAATTCGGAGATATGTGAGTTTTAAAATTCAATTCAAGCTATTTTAAATTCAATATCACTTGCCATAAAGATCTAAGAAAATATCACGAGGTAACCTGCATGCCTAAGAGTATCTCACATTTTCTCGTGTGAATTCAAATTTGCTAGAGCCACAACCAATGATGTCCTGAACAGAGACCAGTATGCAGATCTGTACACTGTCACATTTTGAGTGTGTAACTGTCACATTTTGAGTCACATTCTTAATACCCCAACAGCTGACCTCTTTCGGATAAACCATTGTGTCATAACCATTTGCTTCATATTATGAGCCAAGATACCAAATATTAACATGCGAGCAATGGAGTATTCAATATGCATTGCATTCTCTTTAATATTAGTGCGAGGTACCTCATCATCATCATCATGATCAACCCATTCTCGGCTCACTACAAAGCACGGATCTCCTCTCAATATGAGAAGTGTTTGGCCATAGTCCACCACGCTGGCCATGTGCGGATTGGCAGACTTAACACGCCTTTGAGAACATTATGGAAAACTCTCAGGCGTGCAGGTTTCCTCACGATGTTTTCCTTCACCGTTGAAGAAAGTGATATTTTAATTACTTAAAAACGCACAGTTTTAGGTGCGTGCCCGGGTTTGAACCCCCGACCACTGATCAGGAGGCTGACGTCCTAAAACTAGGCTATCACAGCTTACTCTACAAGTGCGAGGTACCTATTTAATAATATTGCTTTAATGTTAAACCGATTGTTTTACAAACGAAATCGCAGATACTATTGTATTTTTTTAAATTAGCAAGAGAAGTACCAAGTACCTACGTATTAATGAACATCTTCTTGTATTGCTGTGTCACTCATGTATTGATTGTACTGGATTATACACCCCGGTAGTAAAATGAACTAGTTCTCTAGTACATTTCGAACGATTTGAATAATACCGTGAAAGGTGTTTAATCTAATACAAAATGGTATGTCTTATATATGTACGTTTATATATTTATATTCAAAATACACAATATTTTGAATAGAATACTCGCAAAGATCACAGCACCGGCGCACAAGGTTATCGCCCAGAGTTTGCGGGGAGATGAAACATTATGGCCAAAAATCTGCTCCGATATCATGTTGTCAGTGAAAAGTTCACGCTAATGTCTTCCAAAAATACAAAGCGGACACAGATTTCTCACGAACATGTTTCCATTTCTCCGGATCCGTCTGGGGTATGCATTGCTTTTATGCGTGTATGTGCACGCATATTTATGCATGCACATACACGCATAGAAGACATTTTGTTACATTTTGTTTTGCAATTGATAATTTAATACCGTAATAACGAAAAGTTCTCACTTTTATTTGAAGATCAAAAACTTAAATCGGCGGATACACCACCATCGATCGCTATAATGAGTCAATTCACGCATTGTACTAAATTAATTTTTATTTTACTCTTCTACAAGTTTGCCCTTCACCGCGATCCCACCTGGTGGTAAGTGATAATTGTGGGACGGCAGTTTTATTAAACCTTTGCTCCATCGGTAACTGCGCGACAGCTTATGTCACAACAATAACCAATGCAATAGAGATTACAACGGAAGCGATCAAGTTTTTTCTTCTCACTTTCAATCTTCAAATAATTCGTGATCAAATAATCTATCATATCTTATCGTAAACTTAAATCTAGCGTAAATCGTATCGCGATCTATCCAGACTACTACATACTAGTTTTAATAATATCTTTTTAATACAAAATTGCTATCCTCATAATTTTAACATTATTGGCGTGTTGATTGCGTATCTATAAATTATGTAATTTTGTAAATTTCAATAAAAAAACCAACGAATTTTATAAAATTTTACATCGAATAATATCACTTTTAATAATTCATATCATGAAAACAATTTACAATTAATAACATTGCTCTTTTTTTGCAGTCGAATTAATCGATGGTTACTAGCTTCAAGGTAAAGTTGAAGGACACCTATTAATACGAGTATATGATTCGTATCTTTCAACTTTAAAATGTAACTAAATTTATGTGTTATTATTTCTAACAATTGCACATTTTTTCGTACAATAATAATGAACTGATGATGATACAATTTTGGTAGTTTTATTCGTTTTATGTAGTACATTTTAAGTATAAAGTGAACCATACAATCATCTAGCATCGACTACCTTACACCTACAATTAGTTTTACAATATTAGTGTGGTTATCATTTTTAATAAATATTAGTGATGATATACATACTGAATATTTTTGAAGTGAAAACTTCTTTAGCGGCGTTGAGCACTTTTTCTGTAATAGGTATAAAATCTTAAACTCGCGTCAGGACACGTGACCTGATCGAAAAAGCGTAAGACGGATGGAGAGTAGACAGCTATCCCCTCTCTACGGCGCGGCGAAAATGTATGCCTGGGCCTACTGTTTCGTTTAGGCAGCGCAGGGCGCTTGCGCGAATGTTCGTGTATGTTACAGCGTGCCACGCGCATCCATGGATGGTGACAGCTGATGGCTCGACCGTCTGTGTAGTGATCACATTGTTGTGTATTCGTAAAATTCGTGAATGTAAAGTGCTTAAAATATGGAAATTGATATAGATAAACTTTTTAATGTAAAATAATTGTAATAGTTTTAAAGTGTTAAATTTTTAATGTAATATAAATTGTCATGTTTGTGTACGATAGCGCAATAAATGAATATTGTATTCTACCACATAAATGATAGTACTTTTATACTGATAAAGCAATTGGTGCAAAATTATTCCCTAACCATTCCAAAATATCAAACATGCTCAACGTTAATAATCAAGTTTTCACTTCTGCCGGCACTCCCGGAGTGCAACCCGTCTTTTTTTTTTCTTACTTTTACTGAATTATACTAATTTGTAATAATAGAATGAGTTATTAATACTAATAGAGTTATCCTCTGTTGACAATTAAAAAAAAATATGTCTAAGGAAAACAAATGATGCCCGCAAAATAATTATTATTTTGCGGGCATTATTTGTTTTCCTATCATTATATCAAATTATTAATAAGTGCATGAACTTGCAAATTATTTTTGTCATTAGTGAAAATTCTTTCTTGTAAAAATATTATTGAAGATTTCGGTAAGTACCTTGTTAATTAAATGACAGCGAAAGTACAAGTAAAAGGAATAACACAATAACTACGATTATAAACTCCATAATATGAACTCTATTCAAAAAATGGAGATTTATAATTTAGGTCTACCTAATGATATTATTATTAGTATTCTATTGAACATTTATATCAAATATTATTAATCTACAACATATTCATACATAATATAGGTTATATTTAGAATGTCATTATAATAATATCAAATAATATTCTGATTATAACCATATGAGTTAACAAACCAATATACTTAAAACAATGTTTTTGATCGCACGAATAAGTATTGCTCTTTATTTTATATGAGACCACCGTTTTTACGATCACAATTAGCACTATTTATTATTTTTTATGATAAAGGCAATTTTTAGTTTAATTCCAAAAAAGCATATAATCATTTTATAATAAAGCTACGACTAGATAAAAATAAAGCGTAAACGATCTTGCAATATAAATTTAAACTTAACGAGGTGATATCACTTATCTCATGTGTAAGCTACGTCAACTTTGCAATTACACACGGTGACATATTGACACGAGCATCAAATTATCCACTCAAAGTCAAAATATTTATAAGAAACAATACGTTGCGTACGAACCATTACCCAACTTGATACAAATATCATTGTTCATAGTCCCATTTTGTACGTAGAGTATGGGATTATGAAGTCTATCAGTCATTTGAAATTATTTATGCTCCTCTTTTCTATTAAAATGCACTCTTCTCAAAGAAAAAATAGTTTTTTTTGAGGTGTTAATATTATTTAAAAATATTGATTCTGTCAAGAATTGACCACTTGATTTCAAATCATGCATTATATATACATATAAATGTACCATTGCATTAAAAAATTAAAAATGACTGACCTAACCTCATTGCCGTGTCCGTGAGGTAACACGTTTTCATGGTCATGGAGGAGTCATGATATCCTTTAAGACCAAACTTATCTCTAATGATGCATTATAATGAGCTTATTCATAAACTAGCGAGATACGCATTTCTTACATTACTTATCGTTATAAAACCACAGATTAATCATTAATCATTTTAGTGTACCGTCGAAGCTGACGACAGGAGCTCTGCTTTTCAGACCATCGAGGGACCAGTGTTGTTGAACAGGGAGTATCAACACATACATATTGATTGTTACAATATGTATTAAGGAAGTTATCACACACCGATCGTACTACTGAAAACTTCCCGAAATTTATATTACTGCTCAGCTAACAGCTGCCATATTATAATGTAACATTTCCTCTCAGTCAGCAATTTAAGGGTTCAAGAAAGGTTGGTTACATAATTTTTTTAAACCACTGTTATCTTACTGTATTGATTTGGATCCTATAAATAATTATTTTATTTTTAGTGATAAGTAAAATGATTAATTATGCTGTAAAGGAGATATAAATTTTACTAAGGGTTGGAAACTATTTGTTTTTTATTCTTTACCAAACTCAGGTGAGCCCAGGAACTTGTCTGAAAATACCGCTGTCCTAGCATTATTATAAACTAGACCAACAGACAAAGAAACATATAAATTATATAACGATTATTTCCTATAACACAATATTGGAACTGTGTCAACAATTTAGCGCGTTAGACGACACTGTGTGATGACGCCTTCCTGAATTATACTCCCTGTGTCAACAACATAGATACTAATGCTCAAATTGCGAAAAATCTACTAGTTACAAGAGCATTGGTAGGTTAAACTAGCAGGCAAAAAGCTTTTATTTCTATACAAAAACTATTCAGAAAGCCTTGCGTAAACTACAGAATTGTGCAACACTAGTCTATTTATAAACACTAGGTTTTCGCGTATATACATTCTATTGGATTCTGCACATCGGCATGTTTATATTTATAGTTAGACTATCGGTTACACATATATGAAAGGTTACACTGAAAGTTCTAAGAATCGACGTTATTACTGTAAAAGTAACAGAACACCAGATATTTGAAATCTTTGGAGCATTGGTAACATCATCATCATCATGATCAACCCATTGCTGGCTCACTACAGAGCACGGGTCTCCTCCCAATATAGAAGGGTTTGGCCATAACCCACCACGGTGGCCATATGCGGATTGGCAGACTTCACACGCCTTTGAGAATAATATGAACTCTCAGGCTTGCAGGTTTCCTCACGATGTTTTCCTTCACCGTTGAAGCAAGTGATATTTTAATTGCTTAAAACGCACATAACTTTGAAAAGTTAGAGGTGCGTACCCGGATTCGAACCCCCGACCTTTGACTAGGAGGCGGACGCCCTAACCACTAGGCTATCATAGCTTTCAGCATTAGTATAACGAATAGTTAATAATAACCGTCCTTTTTAAATCATCAGTTAAATTTAACTAGCTGATGAGGACGCGCGTTTTGGACGTTTATATCAAGCAGTAAATACAGTGCAAAACTCTAGAATGCATTAAGGTTTGCCTGAAAATTTAAGATAAAGTGAACACAAGGTTAGGATCCCAAGTTTGCTATGTATAATAAATACATGATATGTTTAGATGCTAACTGCAGTCGATCCTATTATGGGCTTGTCACCAACCTCTTGGGAACAGCTATCTACTCAAAGACCTGAGTGGCGAAGAGCTGTTCATCAGAGCATACAAGACTTTGAACAGAGGCGTCTTGAAAACCTAGACGCTAAACGCCAGTTTCGAAAATCTCAACCCAAGCCCTCCTACAATTACACCTACAATGCGCAAGGACAACTTTACTGCGCTACTTGTGACCGTGTGTTCAAGGCTAAGTTTGGTTTCGCGAGTCATATACGAGCACATGATCGAAACTAAGCTGCCAGTATTTGCAAGGGTGTCGCCGTCGACGGAAACGTCTAGGAGGACATCATCATCATTATAATGACTTATTTCCCACATTAAGTTTTGAGTAACATTTGATTAAAAATATTTTGTAACACAACAAAATTAAAAGTCTTATATTATAAGAATTAGTAATTATTTCAATTCGTACAACTTTCAGTGTTAATTGATGTAAGTTCATACAATAGAACTAGGACTACATATTTAGCTTATTTCAACTAAACACAACTTACTGCAAGCATCGAAAAGATAACCAAAAACTTACTTACTGAAATAGAATACTAAGTTGATAATGCTGAATACACAGAAATTGTATTTGGAGATTTGGAAAGCTGAGTAAAATTTAGATGTTACTGAAAAATACTTTAAGTGAGTACTTCTAAACTAAGTGTGAAATAATTTTCCAAAACTTTACTATACCCGTGAAAAGGATAAATTATGCTATAATACGAGATTAGCTCATAATTCGGTTACATAAAAAAAGTACTGCCAATATAAATTAATTGAAATGAATCAATAAAACTACCAGTCTCTGCGAATACATGCATGCATTCTAATGGTAATAATTATCAGCCTAAATAAAAAATAAAAATGTAGAAGCATATGTTTATTTTCCTTCATCGTGAAACATAATTTAAAAGGTTCCCATATTTTCATATATCCATTCATCGCTACACTGAAAATACGGCCCATTTCCCCATGTAATTGAGGTAATGGTTAGTAATTCTTTTGTTTCGACTATAATCGGCATATTTGCGGTTGAGTACCAAATAATTATGTATGCATGCACTGCATCACTGAACTATTCATACTGAAGTGCTGTTTAATTTTCCTGGTAGTATAATTTCAGGAAAAACAAACTGTCATTTGAATACAACACAATACAAAATCATTTGTCATCTAATTGGCTAGTTTATCGGCGACTGTTAAATAAAAGCAAAGTATACGACTGATTTAAGTTTAAAAAATAAACAATAGTTTTGAATATTTGCATATACTCTGAATAGGTATAAAAAAGAAATCATTGTTAGTTTTGCAGAGACTATAGCTTGATTGCCTATGTGAATAACAAGTTTAATTAAAATAATATTGTATGAGTTATTTTGGGTACTTGGTTTTTGGGTATAGTCGTACTATATATTTAATGCTGCATTTTTTTTTGCAGAAAAAAAAACTGAACTTATTTGTTATATTAATACTAGTAGTTTAAATACAAAGTTAACCTTGACAGTACTAAGAATAGCATTATATACAGAGGTAGCAAATGCAAGTTCGAAATTCATGAAAAGTACCATGCATAATTTTATCGACAAGATGCAATGTTAGATGCTTTATGTAATACATTTATAAAATCATTCAAACAACTGTATTCTAACGTACAAGAGTGTAACTAAATATTAAAATAATACAAATGTTACTGAAATGGTTTGCACCTACAATTACGTAAACAAAAAATAGGTACCTAGTGAAAACAACTATAACATAAAAAATTGCAAAAAATAAACGATAGACTATGACACTAGAAGTCCTATAACAAATAAACGTAGAACACTACTTAAATTATTAAATATTTAAGCATAAATAGTTGAGCATCAGACTTATATTATAAAAACATTAATATTAATTCCACTTATTTTACCACGTTAATAGTAACTTGAAACACTCATACTTAAAAGCCAATTGAACATTATTATGTTTTCAATTAGTATTATTCGGATTAATTAATATTTAGTATAATTGAACTCATTCAAAAATCAATAAATATTGAAGTGTTGTTCTGAGGTTATACTTATGGCAATATTGTCTATTGTTTTCTATTTAGGACCCGAGAGAGAAAGAACACTAAAATCTCCTTATTTTTACATAGCCATCCAGTTATATCGTATTTTCAAGTCAATAATTTAAACCATTATGAACTTTTTAAAGTATCTAGACCCTGCTAGTTACTACTGCTACGAATTTAGAATTGTTAATGTGAGATATTATGACAGTTTTATTAATTCATTAATGGATATAATGTACGTTTCGTTAAATTTGCTATAGTCCGCGACAACCGCTCAAATATTTATTTTTAGTGATAGCATCTCTAGTATTAAGAATAAATTAAGAAACTGTAATTAATTTTTGTAGTATTTCTCTTTTGTTAATTTATCGTCCAGGTTAATTTTAAGTCATTTTTTATTTAATTATTTTTAATGGTTTGTACCCCATCTTCTGCATGCTACGTTCGCATCGAGAAGTCAATGTTGTAAAATTAAGATATTTTTGTATTCTAATGACTATGACTATACAATTGTTGACAGTTTTGCGAACTAATAAATAAAAAAAAAAAAAATTTACTATTTTATGATAATTTAGTAAATGTTTATGTCACTTTATACGTCACACAACGCTTATCTTCTGCAGTCTACATCTCTTGACAATACTCCCATTTTGAAGAGAAAGTGTGTAGGCAGCGTATTTTGAAAGATATGTGTGGTGTCGTGAACAACAAAAAAATTATTAATAGTAAAGCAGTTATATTAGAAATCGTTTGTCATTGTCGTGGATTGTAGACTATTTCTTCTACGTAAAATGATCATTCAAAGTTACTCCAGTGAGTAATGAGTGTTTCAAATGACTAGTAAAGTTCAAGGTGGCAAAATAAGTGGATCTTAATAAGAGTGCCCTCCATTAATCCTCTTCCAGAAGAACCAGATCATCAGCCACGACGTCAGAAACATGGAGATAGATTATCCAATACATGAGGTTAAAACAAACGAAGCAGACTGGGAATACGATGCGCGAGTACTTATCGATATCAGATGGAGTCATTCCTAGAAGCTTGCTTATGTCCTGAAAAACAAAAGTATAAACCAATAAGTTACACGACTTGACGCATTGGCTAACTATTTAGCCGATGAAGTTGGTGGTCCTAGATTGAATTTTCCATAGGGTTGATATGTAATTGGTAAACGCCTTAGTTGTATATTTACTTTGTGGTAAAATCGTTTGGTTACCTTATCCAAATACATAATCAAGCGAAATTAAAGTTACGCTATAATAATAATAATAAATAATCTTTATTTATCAAAGGGAATATAAATATTATATTAGAGTGAAAACCTGTCTCGTGCGATAGTTTAAACTGGGTTACAGGAGACTGTATATGTTTAATTAACTTATTAGCATATCTCGGAACCGTTGCGGTCGTGTGCGCAGGTGTTCCCGTGACCCAGCCACCAGGCGACGCGTAGGAGCATCGCTGGGTTTTAGTGGGTATTCTGGTCGTAACCTGGCTGCCGGCGCGTCCCACATACCCCGTCGGAAGCGACGCAGTCTTGCCTGCGTCGCCTCCGGAGGGGTTGCGTAAACGCATTTCCCAGCGGAAAATATATATATATATATATACTCGTATTTATCTCGGAACCGTTGAGGTCGTGTGCGCGGGTGTTCCCATGACCCAGCCACCAGGCGACGCGTAGGAGCATCGCTGGGTTTTAGTGGGTATTTTGGTCGCCAGTCTGGCCGCTGGCGAGTCCCACATACCCCGTTGGTAGCGACGCAGTCTTGTCTGCGCCGCTTCCGGAGGGGATGCGTAAACGCATTTCCCAGCGGAACAAAAAAATATGTATATCTCGGAAACGGAAATAATATAATTGTTGTTAAATTATATTATTTCCGGTGTGATATGATATATCAGGATAAAACATACTTAACAATCGACTAGATGAATTTTAGGATCCGATTTACAATCAGTTATAATAACCGATGGATACTTAGTCATCTTGACAGAACTGTTATACTCACTGTTAATAATGTCCAAATCAATCAATAAAATATTCGGGGGATTGTGAAACAAAATCATAAATAGTATGAAAGGGTCATAATAATTCTCCTGCGACATATGTACGTATAAAAATTCAATATCATTAGCTCTATAAAACCTTGTGTAGACCCTTGCGATACTATAAATCATATCGATAACATCAGCTATTTTAAACACGAACCAATTACTAAAGTAACCTTCAACATGCTATAAAACTATAATAATGTTCAAGTACAGAACGTTTTATACATTACAAGTTACATTACAGCGTTATCGGGTATGGCACGCGATGTAAAGTAAATAATTCGCAGAGAGGTACACAAACGCCAGCAAAGTTTTTGTCACATAGCAATTTTATGGGTAATATACACTTAAAGCAAGCTCTAAATACTGAGGCGAATCAAGAAAGCTCCCACACGAACGTGACTTCCCGGTAATAATTCCAATATGCCCTAATTCATTAGAACGAAGTTTTCTGTTGTAAAAATTAACAATGGAAGAATCGAGATTGATTGAGTAGTGTACATTTGAACTCTGAGCCACAAACTTAAATAAAATACCACGACGTCGGACGCGACATGATTTTGATTAAACTATTTATGCCAATTTGAACACCTTCATATGATTTAGGGCATTACCAGCTAAGCGACTCTCGGTCAGCGTCCCGCGTCAGATTCTGCTTTATAAAAGTCTATCTATCTAATTTTGATTAAATTACAACTATAAATGTCGTTGGTGGTTGAAGAAGCCCATTCATCTTTATTACATTTTAATAATTTTTGAGTGTAGTTTTTAGAATTTTTACATGCCATCAAATTAGTTGAAACTTTTGGGGTCGCACATAATTGTAATACGAAAATATGTACCACAATCCAGCAAATAAAGTTATGTACGTAGAATTAAAAAATGTGAGAAAAAGTACAGCAAAGACAGTTTTTATTTATCGATTTAAATGATATCTTTTAATGAAATCTGAGAAGGCATACAATAAAAAATAGAAATGCCGTGGATTCTGGAGAGTATTATAATGACCAACAAAATTGTATTTATGAGAAAATTACCTTTCCGGGATGAATAATAGTGGACGATGGGCCAGAGCTTTCCTCTTCCACGTTGCGAACGCCGTTGATTGCGTTTTCCAGAGTGCCACCCTTTGAATGTACTTTGGGATCGTGAACTTTGAAACGAACCTCCTGAAAAATTACATAATCAATTATAAATAGATTAATTGATTATGTTTTTAATCACTCATAAGTTTAATTGTAACAAAAGCTGTTTGTTTTGTTTCTATAGTTCCACGGATGCTTAAAATAATCATTCCCCATGCAATATCTCTCATTGTAAAATTTTATCTGAATCATTTTATTCAAATAAACATAATAATCCAACGAAATAAATTATTTTACTTTAAGGAAAAAAAAGGGAAATGGTTTGCTAATCACCGACCGGGGTAATTATGGAAAAAAGGAATATTTTTTCTGATTTTGTTTTTCTTATCTGATCGGGTGGGTGGATTCAGTTGTAACATTTCTACCGACAAACACGTGCTGCTACGCGATTTAACGTTCCAATCCAGTGCTTAAATGGAACCGATTATCCGGATACCATCTTGGACATGTGGTGTTTAGTTTAGTAACTAAACTATTACACATAACGTGCACTGTATCTAAGGGCTACACTGCACCACAGACACTTAAAAATTACCGTCTACACATCACACTTTATAACCACAACAGTGTGTTTGCTGCTGTATTATAAAGTCCTGGGTTCGATTCTCGGCTCAAGTCTGTTCTTATAAGAGGCGTCGCTCGCAGCTAATTACCAACCTATTGGCAAATTAGCCCCAGGGAATTTAGCGTTCCGGTATGATGCCGAGTAGAAACCGAATAGTAAAATAGTTATGTGCTATTTTAAGCAATTAAAATATCACTTGCTTCAACGGTGAAGGAAAACATCGTGAGGAAACCTGCACGCCTGAGAGTTCTCCATAATGTTCTCAAAGGCGTGTGAACGTGGTGGACTATGGCCGAACCCTTCTCATATTGAGAGGAGACCCGTGCTCTGTAGTGAGCCGGCAATGGGTTGATCATGATGATGATAATGAAGATAGTTTCAACCGGAAACGCATTGGTGGCTCCTTTACTGCAGATGTACATGAGCGACGGTAATCACTTACCATGAGATGGCACGTAAGCGTGTTTGCCCTCGGTTCAAGAAAAAAAATCACTAAATATTCAAGCACAAGGGCGAGTAGAAGCATACAAAAAGATCGTTGAAGCTTTAGTTTTGAAAATCTGATATGATATATTTTAAAATTTATTGCCCCCATTTGTATCCATGAATAATCCCACGTAGAAAGAACTATTGGAAAAAGTTTTCGGATTAATTCCTTTGGGTGAAAAGAAGTGATTTGTTCGTTTCACTATTGAACACCGATCTACATTTGTAATGCTTCATTTTTTACACTAACCTTTTTAAAAATCTATGTTTTTGCAGGTCTATTCAAAGGCCGTTTAGATAAAATTGTTAGGTATGATTTCAGTTTTATTAAACATAATATTGAGGTTACTCGTTTCAACAACTCTAAAGACACAAATACCATGCCTATTGAAATTTACATCATTGGGTATTTATTTCTACGTTCTTGACGACCCCCGTGGCGCAGCGCGTGCGCTGTCGCATTATAAAGTTGGAGGTCCTTGGTTCGATTCCCGACTCAAGTCTGGTCTGGTGGTAGGCTTCGGCTATGGCTAGTAACCACCCTACCGACAAAGATGTGCCAAGCGATTTAGCGTTCCGGCTCGATGTCATGTAGAAACCAATTAGGAGCGTGGGTTTACTATACTCCTAACTGGTTAGCCCGCTACCATCCTTCAGCATATCACTTACCATTAGGTGAGATAGCCATCAAGGGCTAACTTGAAAGGTTTAAAGTCATCAATATTTTCGCTGATACAATGCACTACAATAAAGCATAGACTGATTTTTTTGAGTAATTTAAATTGGGTAGATATACATTTTAAACCAAAAGATATTTTAATTATGGTTATATATATTTTATGAAGTTACTAGCAAGTTGTCCTGAAGCCTTAGCATAAGTATTCATATGTTTATGTCACATACTATTTAGTGGTAGTATGTAATTTTATAAGGAGTACTGAACGTCATATATAAACAACACCATACAAAGATTAGAGGTGTAACTCTAGCTTTTCGGACTTATTTTGAATTTAATTTATAATTAAACATCACTTGTGAAAATAAAAGCGGTGATAGCCTAGTGGTTAGGGCGTCAGCCTCCTAATCAGAGATCGGCGGTTCGAATTCGAATCCGGGCACGCACCTCTAACTTTTCGGAGTTATGTGCGTTTAAAAAAAAAGCCAAAAAAAAATTTAAATATCACTTGCTTCAACGGTGAAGGTGAAACATCGTGAGGAAACCTGCACGCCTGAGAGTTCTCCATGTGTTCTCAAAACCGTATGAAGTCTGCCAAACCGCACATGGCCAGCGTGGTGGACTGTGGCCAAAACTCTTCTCATATTGAGAGGAGACCCGTGCTCTGTAATGAGCCGGTAATGGGTTGATCATGATGATGATGATGATGATGACGTGAAAATAAATGTCGTTAATAAACCTGCGTGCCAACAAAAGGTGCATTAAGTCTACCAATACAGACATGGCGCATTCTCATGCTGAAAGGAATCGTACGCTGTTACATTTCCATTTCACACATCTTTTGCATTTAAAAGGTGAATCCTCAAAAAAACGTCCTTTCCGAAAGGAAGGCCTAACCTAACAGCTTTCGGTTGCAGACAAAATCGGGTTTTATGTTAATAGATAAACAAAAGAGATGAAACAATCTGTTCAGCGTAAGTGTATCATGTCTGTAATACTGAGTAAATGAAAAAAAATATCTTTTATTTGGATAATCAACTTCAATTACCTAATACCTACCGAAATATGATATGTTCATATTTCGGTAGGTATTAGGTAGGTATAGGTATTAGATAACCCACCAACAAATAGTAAAATAATTTGGTCCGTTGCTAAAGATATAATTATGAACTTACAGAAGATCTTCCCGCAGGGCATCTTCCTAAAGTGTTCAATTTGGACAGACCGTGGGAGTTTTCAATGGGATTCAAGTCCATATTGATCTTCTTTTCGGAGGCTATTTTCTGTATTGCCACAAATCTTTGTTTCCTCATCTGAATTCTCTTCGCCATGTATCCCACCGTCGCGTATTCTGTGGAGATGGAGAATTCTATCCATATTAAAGCGCTCGGGGCACAATACCCTCATTTCGAGTAAGCAATTCCGACCTCCGTGGCGCAGCGCGTGCGCTGTTGAATTTTAAAGTTGGAGGTCCTGGGTTCGATTCCCGGCTCGAGTCTGGTCTGGTGGGAGGCTTCGGTCGTGGCTTGTTACCACCCTACCGACAAAGACGTGTCGCCAAGCGATTTAGCGTTCCGGCACGATGTCGCGTAGAAACCAATTAAGAGTGTGGGTTTACCATGCCCCTAACAGGTTAGCCCGCTACCATCCTAGACTGCATCATCACTTACCATCAGGTGAGATTGCCGTCAAGGGCTAACTTGTAGTGGATTAAAAAAAAAAAAAGCATTCTTTTGGAGTACACAGTAGCTCTAAATGAAACGCTTAGCCTTGAGGCACGCGGTTTAATGGACCTAGGTCGTGGCCGCTGCATAGAAAACGCCATGCTAATTATTATGCGGGGCTCAAAGCTACCGTCCGCGCCAGTGGCATTTGCTGACGGCATGGGCCGTCGTTCTCTAATATTTGCGCTTTGACGTCTCCGAAGTGAACTGTAATCGATCTTAGTAGTTCGCGTGTAACGTAAGCTTTTACGTGGACTTTCCATGTCATAAAGGAACATGACAGTAAAGTAAAAAATAAAACGCACCTTAGTTTGCTATTTGCAATTTATTGATAAATAATATAAACATAATATATTCACTTTGCACACAATTATCAAGTAAGCCCATGCATAATAAAGGTAATAATTTAAAGAGCACATAAAAACAGAGACAAATTCGCTTGCGTATATTTCACCTTCGCTGTTCAGAAATAGAATTATGTATAATTACCTAAAAGACTGGCGAAGACCATCACGAAGCAAGTTCCCAAGTAAACGTCGATCGATTTCACATATGAAATTTTTGGCAGAGCGGCGTTGGTTGATGACATCAGAGTTGTCATGGTCAATACAGTCGTCACTCCCAGCGCGACCCGAGCGGGGGTTGCATTCCGGTTCAACCAAAAAGACACCCATGATATTATAACAATTAACCCAGAAGGAATATAAATTTGAATCAGATAATATCCCATGGAACGAACGAACTGTATCTCACAGGCCAGTCTTGAATAATTTCCTGCAAAAAGTTTTAGTTTTCAATTAGAACATTATAACGAATCGTCGAAAATTAAAAAAAAAGCAGATATATCTTATATGAACGCTTTCGATTTGTAAAATTTTAATATCTCAAGTCTTCTAAGCTATAAATAGTAATAAAATGCTAATTATATATAGTTGACTGTAAATTAGACGTAAGTTGTTTGAGAGTTGAATCACTTAAAATATGTATTATATTTACTGACATTGCTGAAACACTCAACTCGGTGTCGTTAGTGCAAGAATACGAAAGCAGGACGTGAAGAGAATCGTGGTGTTTACTGTTTATGTTCAGTGTTTCACGTTAGGTAATGATCATTTCCGAGTTTTCTTTCGCCTAGTCATCGGTTTCTCCGTTTAAGTACCTGTCGTGAGGGAGATCTCCATGGCCCGCTGGCGATGTCCGAGCACCTTGAACTGCGGGAGCGACACCTCGCTCGACACTCCCACAGAGTTGGGCCCCTCGTTCCATTTGTATCGGATGTCCCGCATGGTGTAGCCGACTGTGCGCAGCGTATACAAAAATGAAACAACCCCAGGCCCATCGCAATGGGTTTTATAACTCGAGTCGCTATTCGGTCGGGGTGAGAGCGGGGAGTCGCGGGCTCACGTCACGCGTCTCTTAGTGCGGTTATCATGTCAGCTGTGTGCTGGTGTCGCGGTATCGTTCGTTTGCACACGGGCGGAGGGAGACGGGGTCGGATGCAGAGCGAGATGGACGATGCTTGGACGGCGGGCATTAACGGCTGTTACCTGTGGTCAGCGTCACGACAGTGGCGCGCTGGCGGTGCCCCAGCACGCGAAACTGAGGAAGCTGCACCTCGTTGCTCATGCCGACGCTCATGAGACCGTCCTTCCAGTGGTACCGAATGTCTCTCATAGTGTACCCGACTCCGGAGACATGCCAAACACACAAAACGCTATCACTTACGCTGCGAAGCATCGCGTTTCCCTCACGCGGCCAGTGTCGCCGGGACTGGCGGGCAGAGACTATAGCCGAGCTAATTCAAGGCGCCTTGAAACTTGCACTCGAGTTGGCTCAGCATGGATGATAGAAAAATATAAATCTACTTGTTCTATCTAATAGGTGAGACTGCCAAAATAAACTCTAATATTACGGATATCTTTAAAAACATAAACAATAAAATATAATATCGCTTAAAGTATAAAGACGTGAGAACATTTTTATACTACTCCATACAACTTGCTACTGACATAAGAATTTGCTACTTCCTGCACTTATAAGGCTGTCTTCTATGTCACAATATTACATTTTATCAAAAACTAGACAAACTATCAAAGCTTGCATAGAATTTTTTTTAAGACAATACGTAATTACATCATTTCAAGACTCTCAATTTAATAAAAATATAAAAAAAAAACACTTTATTTTTAATAAGTTAGGTTAAACTTATTAAAAATAACTTCATTGTATAATATTTCCCATTTCAGTTTAATTTTATTTTAATTTGAAAAAAAAATCTACAGTAAATATACCCAAATCCATACATACATACTAATATTATAAAATGCAAAATTGTAGCTATTTATTATTTTTTAGCTGGTATGTGTATTGTTACGTTGATGACATTCGGCCGAGAGAACTGGAATTCTGAATACATAATATTATTTTGTCCGTCAAAACATAAACGGGGATCATCCCCAAAGGAATTAAATGAAAATAATTTTGTGACTTATACAGCTTAATTGCAAAATTAATCTTGACGAAGTTTCGTTCAAATGAAGCTTACGTCTTGGAGACAGAGAGAAGTTAATTTGAAACTCTCTGGGAGATTAGTAAAAAAGGAACCCATCAACAATATTTGATAACAAAGTTATATATTTTATAAAAAGAAAGGAAACTTTATGAAATAAAATAATGTTCGAACTCCGACCTCTGAGTATTCCTAATTATAGAAAATTACTATAAAAATAAATGTTTCTTTGGATATCATCATCATCATCATGATCAACCCATTCTCGGCTCACTACAGAGCACGGGTCTCCTCTCAATATGAGAAGGTCATGTGCAGATTGGCAGACTTCACACGCCTTTGAGAACATTATGGAGAACTCTGAGGCATGCAGGTTTCCTCACGATGTTTTCCTTCGCCGTTGAAGCAAGTGATATTTTAATGGCTTAAAAACGCACCTAACTGCGAAAAATTATAGGTGCGTGCCCGGGTCCGAACCCCCAACCTCTGATTAGGAGGCTGAGGTCCTAACCACTAGGCTATCACAGCTTCTTTGGGTATATATAAGAATAATTCAAATAGCATTAAGAAGCGTGACGTGATACCATAAAGTTCATCACTCAGCATGAATGATGCGCCTAGCGCAAACCGAACACGCGATACCTGTACAGTGAAGATTGGACGGCAGTAACAGAGTTTCTTATTATTTAAAGTTGTTATTAGTATAAATGAAGTATTTTGTGCTGTTTAATCTATCTGCTTATGGTACACTTTCACACGCCGCTTCTTGAAGACAATGTTAAGTTTATTGCCCATAAAAATGTTCTCGCGTCCTCATGACCGTATAACATAACATGCGTATATAGAATAAGATCTAGAAGCGTGCGTACAGCGAGGCTGTCGTGATGCGTGAAGGGTGAGCGGGGTGGCACATGCGTCGGCGGGTGCGTGTGCGGGTGCGAATGCGGGGAGGGTTTCACGGCTGTGGTGGGGTCGGGTGTGCGGGCCACATCCGCGGCGCGGCTCGGCGTTGCATGGACCCACGGCCGTCGTACCCCGCCTCCTTCAGACCGCGTAAAACTTACGCAGCGTCGATGTCTCAGTATCATTTCTGTCGCTTAATGCTCGTGTGGACAAAGGCTTACTATTTTACGAGTCTGCCTTCTGCGGGTGCTGTATGCGAGAAGGAGACGTCCGTTTTATGAGAACACGAAGTTAATCACAGCACGTGTCGACGGTTAAGTTGTACGCTTGTGCTCACAGGTTATCCCTGAGTAGCATCTGTGTAACACAATCGGTAAGCCTAGTGATAAATTTGCATTATTGTGAGAATCAAATCAATGATTGCTTTAGGTGAACACACGTATATAATTATTTTATAAAATTATAATTTTTCTATCATCATATCGTATATTGCTTCGGCGTAGCGTCTTATACGAGAGTTTTATTATTAAAAGGGTTTACTTGAATATTCAACATCTCGGAATTAGTTGCGTTTTATATATTGTATTTGCACGGTACATATTATATGAAGCGTGCTTTGAATATAACAGTTTAATAGCATAAATATTATAATATTATGCATAGTAACTGTTTGATCCTTTCAAGAATTTACAAAAATATATATATATAATATATCACACAAACAAAGGTATATTATTTTATCAAACCATCTTCAAGATACTTACAACTCTCAATTTCTATGTGGCACAGTTGACGATCCATTGGAAAATACTGAAGGTTCATTGGACAGGATGCCGTTATGGTCAATCTGAAAATGAGTTGGTAATAACGATTAACAATCCGTACTAAACATATTCGGTAACAATTGCGTTAGTAAATCGAAGCAAATATAAATAGCTTTATTCATGTAAACGTAGTAATGCAAATAGCGGTGATAGCCTAGTGGTTAGGGCGTCAGCCTCCTAATCAGAGGCCGGCGGTTCCAATCCGGGCACGCACCTCCTCTGACTATTCAGAGTTATGTGCGTTTTTACACAATTAAAATGACACTCGCTTCAACTGTGAAGGAAAATATCGTGAGGAAACCTGCACGCCTGAGAGTTCTCCAAAATACTCTCAAAGGCGTGTGAAGTCTGCCAATCCGCACATGGCCAGTGTGGTGGACTATGGCCAAACCCCTGACATATTGAGAGGAAAACCTGGCTCTGTAGTGAGCCTATGATGATGTTAACCTATTACAGGCATCTATGAAGCGTTCAAATGTGTAGTATATTTTTCATAATTTGAATTTGTGATGGTGATAACTACACTCGCCAACTTAAAACTAAAGCTAAGAGTGTTCCAGTCGCGCCCAGGTCTAAGAAGAAGCTCAAAACAAACTTAGTCGGGTTTTTTTTTGTTATCACCATCTCACATAGTCAATAATAGAGTATGGTATTTACATGGAACTAAACTGTAGATAGTATTTATGTTCTATTTTTAATAAACCTTTTTTAGATCATTCAGCATTATTTCACATCACCTTTCTGAACTTTATGATGAGTCATCATGCTAAAGTGATCAAACATCATTTGACACAAATCACATACAACCTCCCTTTAACATTACAGAGCGAGTCAAAAGACACATTTACACACATTCCTAAAATCGGTTAGGAACACAGCGCGGTTCTACAACCTAGCGTTTGTTTATTTTTGTTATAAATAGAATAAGTAATTTAAACTCGATACCTGATACTCCGAGTGATAGAGCCTGAATAGTGTATACGTATGAATTCGTTGCTAGTAGTTGCAATGTGAAAGTATGACTGTTTCTCGTTAACGAAAAATGTATCAGGAACCCAGATATTTTTGACGAAATCGCTCCCAACTGACAACGTTTCGACGCCCGGTCTTTTTTTGTAACCCAGTCGTGGATCCGTCCAAAACTGTCTGAAGTAGAAATCCAGCGTAAAGTCCTGAAGAGAAGATATTCCAAAATTAAACACACATGTTTTAAGTGACACAAAATGTGTCCATTAAATAAATTATCAAACAAGTATTAAAACATAGTCCTCACTGAGTCATCATCAATGTTGAGTATATTTGGTTGGGTGATGAGTTTAATGACTAAGTGAAAATTTTGTATAACTTAATAGACAGTTAAAGTCAAGAGTGAGATATAAAAATAGTAATATGAAAAAAAAAATCTAACATCGGCATGCGTTGATTGGGTAGCACAGTCGTGAGATAGTGTATAAATAAATCGAGGTGACAAAAATATGGCTAACATGGAATCTAACAACAATGTTATGGTAGAAATCAAAGAGAGTATGCGTAATGAATAACATGGACGAAGCTTGATAAAGTTAAACATGAAATGCAGTGCTGTGTGACACGAAGGCGTTACAGTGGTTGCTATCAATGAATAAATGGGTGCTGAGTGTTGGGACAGGGCGAAGTGAGTGGGCGTGGCGTATGCTGGCACCCACGGCTCGATAAAGGCAGTCTTTTATTTGAAGCTAACAAGCCGACAAAAATATACAAATTGTCACGTGTTGTTGAAATTCTGAAGAACAAGACGTTCAACATAGTTCTCGGGTCGCTTGAGACTCTTAAATGTGAAAGACAATGTCTCCATGGCCATGGGTCACGTCTTACTGTGACCTTCCCAACTTTGATTTGGTTTCCACTTCGGGGTCTTTCGCCCAACGCCTAGCAGCTCGTTCAGTTTGGAAGACCGGATAAGTTTCTATGGTTTTACGAGTCTTACGATTCTACAGTACGCTAAAAGTTATAAAGTATCAAAATAATTGAAGCGGTTAGAAATACAGAACTAAATAAACCGGTGTTCCAAGTTACTGGAGAGCGTGGAAGGTAACGAATACTTAGGCAATTTAAGTAGATACACATATACGTACATACACATCAAACTACGAAATGAGTGACGAAGAATTAAACAGTCGTCGCAAATCCATAGAATTTATTCGATTCAACGCCAATTTATCTTTAACGGAAAGTTTATTTCGCGGAACTTTAAGAGAACTGAACGGTAGAAACGAAGTGTTGATGTGAGATCAAACGAGACATTGATATTTACATACCCGTTTCCCTGCAGTCGAAATACGATCATTAAAAATGTTTATTTCAATTTGATGGATCAGTAACACGTTTACGCGGAATACGCGGACACGGAACCTAACAACATCACCACTTCGCGCGAGAGCAACTACATCTTTGGAATTACGAGTACTGCTGAACACACAACCTGATAACTTTTAAGATAATAACGGGTTGCTTTTCTTATTATGAGGTCATAAAACAAGTTCAGTTCAACACGAACGTTAAAGGATCAGGGACACATAATAAGAAAGCAAGATTTGCGGACAAAGGGCGTTCTGCTCCACGAATCGCGGGCATGCTCGCAGCCTCGTGTCTGGGGCTGCTCGGTCGCGGCGGCCGAAGCCGGAGCGACCGAGTCAAGCGTGAGCTGAAAGTTGCGAGTACCATGAGCACTTCGGAGACGGAGCTGATAGAGAGCACATACATGGTGACGCCCACCTCCACTGGCGGACCTGCAATCAAGCCCAATCGTGAGTCGCGCGCGCGCCTCGCGCCGTGAAAACCAAACCAGAGGACATGACGTGCCCCATCGCCGGAGCGGGGTCGCGGGGGCGCGGGTGCGTGCGGGGGACGGACGCGCGTTGACGCGGCGGCGAACGGCGACGTGATCGCATCTGTCATCGCATTACATCGCGCCTAAGCATCGAACCGTGGACACGGGTGCTACAATGAACGGTAATGCTGGTGATTGTACTAAACGACAAATCTTGCTATGTATGCGCTGTGTCATTGATATTGCTTTGTGAGTAAGATACCATTTTGACTTCAGACAGAGAGCTGATGGAGAGCACGTACATGGTTACCCCCACTTCCACGGGTGGTCCTGAAAACGACATAATATAACAACATAACAAGTGGTATTTTTGGGTTTACTGCTATAACTGCTATTGCAGCTCTTTATGGGAGTAATCATATTTCAGAGTTCTTACGACTGTAACAATATTTTGATTTGTTATGTGTATAAGAGAAGAAGAATTAAATGAATAAAGTGACTTTTCGATTGATGGGAAGACTAATAAAGTCTTGCAAAGAAGGCGACCAGTATGAATTAATGTTTTCAAGAATATAAAAGAATAAGAAAGTAGTTCAAATTCAAATAAATTGTGAAAAACAAGTGAAAAAGATTTACAATGAATACTTATTTTGCGAAGTATGCTGCGTAGGTATTTTTTGCTGGCTTCAGAAAGGAAGAGGTTGTAAATTCGTTTTTTTTTTTAATCTTTGTTACTTGAGAAGTCCTTAATAGAACTATTTGGAAATTTATTTGGTCATTTGCAATGGTGTTGTATCATTGATGATTGGGGATAACAGAAATCTAGGGAACTCTATAAATATTATACATCTTTAGTGATTTTGTGTATTTTTAGTAACCTGTACATTAGCTCTCGAAAAGCACCATTTGGTCAAGTGGAATCGATGATGAAGAACACAAGACGGTCGTATATAATAAGTATTTCACGCGTTGTGATTTGATTATTTTATATATTGAAGTACTAGGAGGCATCCCCATAAAATAACGACCCTTTGAAGACGTTAAGAAGTTGGTGCCTCCTAAATAAATACTACTTATTAACCACAGGTGACCACTTTCTTTCGTTACACCTTTGTGTAAAGAAAGAAAGAGTATAAAATAACCTTCATTTGCTCAACTAGCTAGCTGACAACCTTCCGAAACCTCAACGAAATAATAAATCTGGAAAAAAATCGTCATAGAAAGAGTCGCGAGAAAAACATAAAAATCAAATTTTAGTTGGTTAAAAACCTCCCCGACCTTACTTGAATCTCAATGCGCGAAGGTTCCGTACATATTTGTAGATACATATTATATATTTGTTTAGGAATCGAAGGATAGACTAAAGAAAAGCTAGAAGGTATTATAAGATAAAAGTGTGGTATTGTGGCAAAAAATATGGTTATTTTTCTAACCTTGGATGGGTTAAAGGTGTACTTGATGAGTAGAAAGATAATTCAAGATAATGGAAATTTTAAAATGAAAATTTAAGATAATAGAAGTTGAGATATGGTTCAAGGCTACAGACATTTCACATAGGTGTCCGAAAGTATAAAAGATTGATTTATGGCTGGATTGACGGAGTGGTTTATTTGTTCGAAAATGGTAGATAATAATAGCCAGGTACAGGATCTCTGTGGTAGACAGTACGTCTAGGAATTTAAAGAATTTCGTATTCATCTTCGAATTTCAAGACATTTGCATTAAGCCCTTAAGAAAATTAAGAGTGAAGTGGATTTGGGAGATCGACAATGGTAGCTGAACTAAAAATGTTCAAACCTTTAGATATTTAGATCACACAATGTTTTGCTGTTCTGGTCACATTACTTTTGTATATATCTGCAAATATAGGTACAACGGTTTTCTTCGAGGAAAACCATCAAATCTCAATTAAGTAAGAAATAAGCTGGATCATTCCAACGGCCCTAAAAATAGGACTTTATGTTATGTTTTGGCCCACGCACCCACGCAAATACCAATTTCATTATATTGTTTGTTGTCTTTCGATAAACCGATCCTTTTTAAAAATCATCGTACCTATATTAAAAAAAAATAAAACATTTGGAATATTTTTAGTGTTAATTTCGCCCTCTGATGATGATGTCGATGTAGAACATTACTGAACAAAATCAACCAAAACAAACCAAAATTCCCAAAGTAATTTCAATCCAACAAAGTCTTACGACTTAAAAAAAATCTTTGCATGGAGAGTAACTTAATGTGTATTTAAGGTAAAGATGGCTGTATAGATGTAGACCATTTTTCCTTTTCTATGTCTTAGTTCATGAAGATTCTCATCAATATATATTGATATAGCCCTCAAGTCGACCTTGCTGTGAATTTCATAAATGGACATATACATGATATGACACTGAAGTAAATAAAATATTAAAGAACAAATTACATTTAATAGTTTAAGTGACAATAAAAGCATGGGGAGAGAATGCTCTAACACTTTAGTTTTAAGTAATATTGTGAGATAATGATAAAAATAAAAAAAATGTTTTATTTGTGACGCAACTATTAGGAACTTGGTAGTATTGCTTCCAAGTAAACAAATATTGTCATTACCTCACAATAATGCAATAAAATATGAATCGAAAATGACACACATAATGAAATGAAGAAGTTTATAGTTGATTGACTAGAATACTAGCTTATTACCGTTATACCTCTCAACATGATTGGATGTACTCGTAAGTATATCAATATTGTCTTGACGTCAAAACCAATATTGTGATAACGAGATGAAGCCGTGTTTGCTTGATAAGAGCACAGATACGTATATGCTTGCAAATTAATAGACGTTCTTCGACGGTGTTTCTAATGTTTTTTTACAAATCTCCAAAAATAACACGGACAATCAAGCAATATAACATATCTTATTTATAGATATTCTGGGAAATTTCCAAAAGAATCGGTAAAAATGTACATTTTATTTTATCGGCTATGATTTTTATGTCTTACTACACTAAAACCAAAATCTTTAGTTTATAAATGAAATTCCGTACTGCTACCTAAATATAACTTCTCTGTTGATAAAAATAGTTCTATTAAATTGATTTTGTAGTCTGAAGATTTTAATGACATCGGTTATTTTGCATAAACAATTTTACAAAATCTCAAAATCAGTAGTTGAGGATTTAGTCCATCAGATAAAGAAACAGCTATGAAATATTTAAAAGAGTAGATTTCCAATTGAGTATAAATTAATATCTTCCAACAATATCGATAAATAATTACATTGCAAACGAATTGCATATTCCTTTGTAGTAGCATGAAATTTCCAGTATTCAATTTAGTTAAGTAGTTCTTCAATAAAGTTTAGCAGTGAGAATAATTTCCTTGAACCACTTGTTATAATAGAGATCTTAGCAGTGGAAACTTGCGGTAAAAAGATTAAAATAAAAAATAACTTTTTATAACCACCGTGTTCAAATGCTACTAAAAGTAAAAGGGACATATCTCTAATAGACCTTTACACCCTGAATAAATCTGTAAAATTCACAGTTATTCACAGTGAAAACAAACAAATTAGTTTAAACGTATTTTTAGTGGTACCAGAAGCAATTTACCGTATATTTTTCTATGATGTAATAGCTTTGTATTTGATAATATCTTACGAACTCGAGTTACACTTAAATAAGTCTATGGATGTACTGCTTGGTAACTTATTTAGGTGATATGACAGCCTGTTAGTTTATTGTAAATTATCGATTCCATAAAAGTGTTATGTACAAGTTACCATATAGATGTTTAAGATCTCGTTTTTAATCAACTAACTCGCTTTATAATTTATAATTTGGCTCTACGCTTGTTGTCTTATTGTAATAATGACACTTATGAGTGACAGCATATGTTGACAGAGTGTCATTAATCGCTCTTAAATTTAAAATTGTGTCATTTTACAAACAAAGGATCACGTACGGTAACTTTTATATTTATATTTTAGCTTTGGTTTATGGAACATCTGCTTGTGTCGGGACCAGTGGTCGTATTTTTGAACTCATTTATTAGGATTATTAGGATATACTCCTTAAGACCTCTGAATTTATCTGCTAGTGAATCACGTTGTTGAATCATTCAGTGATTTAATAACACTAAAAATTTTGTGGATATTTATTATAATTTAATATTTACTTGGTCAGTATTGAATTGACAAATAAATTTTTCCTAAAATATTTTTATTATTGCAATAAAGTGAGTTTTCTCACTATATTATATTACATATTAAGCCATTCGCTTTGTTCGTTTGTATAATGCTATTTACTACGCTACTTACCTCCATAGTTTGGTCTTACTCTTTTGTCATAACTAATGCTAAATGAGTCCAGTATCGCAGATATGTTGACGTCACCATACATTCCCCCACCACCAGCGCCTCTGGGAAACAAAAATAATTTTAAAAAGTTTGAGAATAATAAATCCGGACGATGAAGCGGTGATAGACTAGTGGTTAGGGCGTCAGCCTCCTAATCAGAGGTCAGCGGTTCGAATCCGGGCACGCACCTTTAACTTCCCGGAGATATGTGCGTTTTTAAAAAAATAAAATATAACTTGCTTCAAAGGTGAAGGAAAACATCGTGAGGAAACCTGCACGTCTGAGAGTTCTCCATAATGTACTCAAAGGTGTGTGAAGTCTGCCAATCACACATGGCCAGCGTGGTGTACTATGGCCAAACCCTTCTCATATTGAGAGGAGACCCGTGCTCTGTAGTGAGCTGGTAATGGGTTGATCATGATGAAATCAGGACTACATGCATAAGGGAATTGGGAAGTGTCAGTATAAACTAAAATGATTTATAGGTTTTCATTTTCTGATAAATATAAGTTTACGTTAATTAGGTATTAAAAAAAACTTTTTTAACTTTAGCTTCTATCAATAATCCTTAATTATTGAAACTCCTGCTCAATTATCTGTGCTTTATCACATCCTACTAAGTGATTTTATATCGACACCACTCTATTTAAAACATCGATGCTATTTAATATAACACGTAACTTAAAAAAAAAGTGTATGAAAACGTGAACACACGATAAATCTGTATCCATGTAATCCCTTTGAGCAAGCGAATATTTTTTTAGTTATAAAGTCTAATGAAAAATACTCGCTAACGAAGTATTCTGTGAATCGAAACTGATAACCAAAATCAGTATGAGCGTAACAAATATCTTTGTTTATTTCTGAAAAGTTAATTTCAGTTGTAAGTATTATGCATATTGTATTTTTTTCACAGTGTATATATTCGACCTTTCGGAAGTAAGTGTAATGTGTTAAGTTTAAAAAGAGGTCTATTTTGTATATGAATTTCAAGACGGAATTGCCACTGGCTGTAGAAACAAAAAGGAGTTCTATCACTCATCTACCGATCTATAGAAATAAAAAACAATGTTTGCATGTTTGTCCTCTATGCGTACCGAAACTATTCATCGGATTCGAAAGGCATCGGAAAGTAATTATTGGAACGCTTGCGAGGGTTCCTGTCCCAGAAATGTATACAATTTCTTTTTCATGTAGCACTGCAATTGCGTTTTTGCATTGCAACGATTGCTTTGCAAAGCTATTCACTCCGAAAGCTCTATAAGTGCTGCTTTATTTTACCGTGCTTTGTTTTTTTTTCTACTTTGACACTTTTGTGGCATAAATACTATAAATGATCGTGGTAGGTAATAGAAAACCTTTTCATGTTGCTTTAATAAGTATTTTACGTCTGTCTTATCTAAAGCACTTATTTGGCCATTTTCCAGTGTAAGTGGCCAAGCTTTGGCAGAGTCTTGTAAAGAGGCAATAATTTTCAAAACTCTTTTCATAGAAATATTATCTACGCTTAAGTAAATATACCGTACCTATGCATTAAAGTATAGTTGTTAAATATGAACTGGAACTCAAATTAAAAAAGTTTTGTTAAAGTTGATCTTATATAAAAGAAACAAATTTACTTAGACGGTACGAGCACTCTTTAAATTCACCTGGTATATGGTAAACGTAATTAAAGTCAGCTTGTACAAAGCACTAGATGTCAAGTTAACAGAAAAGTGGGAGCGACATCTTTATCGTACATTATACCAATGTAGTCTGTGTCTAGGTTAATGTAAATAGATGTCTCCTTCACTCGAATGAATTAAATTAAACAACAAAAAGATCTATGCACGCAATTTACAGCTTCATTCATTTTCAAACCGCAATCACCGTCGCACGATGAGCGAAACTTCGTGTAATAAAAATAGAAGAATTACGAGGTTTAAAAGGAGCGACAGCATATTTATAAATCCATTCATAATACTGGAACATTTTGTCCGGTTGGTAAGTTTTATATTTTTTCTTCGCTTCACGGGCTTACTTTTTATTTACACTCGCTTCAATTTCTATTTGCATTTACCTTTTGCTTGAACTTTTATATCGATTGGGATTAGTAAATGAGGAAGTTATTTAACTCAGTCTCTTCGTTTTTATATCTTTAGATTTAAACCGTTTTACCGATTTATCATAGTTGAGAAATGTTATCATTATTAAACAGATTTATATAAACAAAATACATATATATTTGTTACGCTGTATTCCTAATATATATTCCTAATATAAATAACTTTCTCATACACATATCTTCAAATCAGTCCAAATTACGTTGTTTTAGTCGCTTTGACACAAGAACGTTCAGAAGTTAGAAATTTTAAATATTGCTCCTCCTCTTCTTCAAAATTTTTCAAAATTCAAAATAATCTTTATTCAAATAGTCCTTAAAAAGGCACTTTTGATGCGTCAATAATTTACATAGTAGGTATTTCATGATGATAACTATATTCGTAAACTAAAAACTAAAGCTATGAGGGTTCCAAACGCGCCCCGGTCTAAGAAGAAGCCCACAACAAACTTAGCCGGGGTAACTTCTTTTTATGATGATGGTTGCGTGTTCTTTTTATTCTACTACAAGGGATACCTTGACTGCGATCTCACCTGACGGTACTTGTTGCAGTCTAATGGCCATAATTAATAAACGATCCAATTGAAAATCTCAGATCGCAGATTGCATTTAGAAACACCATCCTACTCGACAGGGATGAGTAATAAGGGGCATGACAGTGATATCGAACTCATACCCCTAGAAAATTATTGCTATGCGGCATCCTAATGGTATGATGTATTGCTAGGCGTCGCTGCTTTGTTAGTGGTAATAACCGGACGCATATTAACTTGCTAATTGCCATGAGTTATTTGAGTTAAGTGGAACATGGCGCTGCGTTTATCCTGGTTTATTTTCATGCGTACACAGATTTTTTTCTCATCATTAACTTATCATCATTAACTTAACTACTTATTTTCAAAGTTACGGCAATTGCTTATTTTTTGGTATAAAAGAGTTAATCATCATGATCAACCCATTACCGGCTCACTACAGAGCACGGGTCTCCTCTCAATATGAGAAGGGTTTGGCCATACTCCACCACGCTGGCCATGCGCGGATTGGCAGACTTCAAACGCCTTTGAGAACATTATGGAGAACTCTCAAGCGTACAGGTTTCCTCACGATGTTTTCCTTCACCGCTGAAGCAAGTGATATTTTAATTGTTTTTAAAAACGCACATAACTCCGAAAAGTTAGAGGTGCGTGCCCGGATTCGAACCGCCGACCTCTGATTAGGAGGCTGACGCCCTAACCACTAGGCTATCACAGCTTAGCAGCACAGGGTACGAAAGAAACTATTTTATTAACCTCACTTAAAAAAAACTGGAGAACACCAGATACGTATGTGGCGTTCTCCAGTTTTTTTTCTTAATAGGTGAGTAAGTAATTTTCATAAACATAAAGAAGGATCGCACTTTTTGTTATTACCATCTGTTTAAAAAGAAGCTGGAAAGAAAGTAAGCGCTGGATCTTTTTTTTGAATAAAAAAAAGTGCCAGATTTCTTTATGGTGATTACATTTCAAGAAATTGATCATTCATCATTAGTATAGTAATTATTACTTAGCAATTAGCATACTGTTCAGTACTGTACAGGCTTACTCCCCCGTAGGAGGCAGGGTACCATAGATTTTTCTACTGGTACTAAAGTGTTTTTGTAACCTAGGTACACTTTTTTTTACCGAACTCGTGCTTCGATCATATCATCATCATGATCAACCCATTCTCGGCTCGCTATACAGCTCGGGTCTCATCTCAATATGACAAGGTTTGGTCACAGTCCACCACGCTGGCCATGTGCGAATTGACTAATTCCTGATCGTATCAGGAATTAGTAAAATTCCCTTATGCATGTATTTCTGATTTCATCATGATCAACCCATTACCGGCTCACTACAGACAGGTCTCCTCTCAATGTGAGAATGGTTTGGCCATAGTCCACCACGCTATTCAGGTGCGGATTGGCAGACTTCGCACACCTTTGAGAACATTATGGAGAACTCTCAGGCGTGCAGGTTTCCTCACGATGTTTTACTTCACCGTTGAAGCAATTGATATTTTTTCATTGCTTAAAAACGCACATAACTCCGAAAAGTTTTAGGTACGTGCCCGGGTTTGAACCCCCGACCACTGATCAGGAGGCTGACGTCCTAAAAACTAGGCTATCACAGCTGTATATATAATTTTACATAAATTAGTCCAATTACAAAGATCGTCACATGAAATGAATATTAATTGAACGACAAAGAGCTAGATTGACTAGTCATATGCGACACCGATTATGCAATTTCACAGACGGTGTAAATCCAATAGAATCTCATTTCGCACAATCAAGAGCTGAATGAATTTCAGCTGAAATGCTATAATGGGATTTCCGATTAATTGAATATTATGAGGACTGAGTGCCACTCAATTCCGTTCGACGTTTAAAGTAAATTATCAATTTTTTACCCAATTTTCCAATTTGTACGATTAAAAAGAGGGAAATGAAATGTGTGGAATATTCGCAAATTACGTTCAATAATCAAAATTCTGATAATAGTGCAATCGTTGAAAGCTATTGTAATCTTGTTTAAGATATTTTCAACATAAATAATTTCATGTCAATATTATTTATACTGACTGCTCGGATTGTCACTACGTGACCTTTCAAGAAATTAGATGAGAAGATTGACTAAATTAGCTTTGAAACGTAGTTATAGAAGCGGAAAAATGGGTATACAAAAATGTGGTAGGCCATTCAGGCCTTATTAATTCCCTTATTTTTCACCACCATGTTATAAGAGTACCGTCAAGTCTTGACTATCCGGCAACATTGTTTCTAGCAATCTTTAGTATGTTGTAGTATTTGTCACACATATACGAGTACATACTATAACTTTAAACACTCGAGTCATTCAGGCACTTAATTACCAAGCCGCTTAGCAGGCTACTACTGTTTTAGAGGTATAATTTTATTTAGTTGGAAAACCAATTGTATTTTGTATTTATGTAAAATCGTAGACGAAAGCAACGGGATTACATTGATTAAGTAAAGAATATAGGTATAAATAAAATATACAAGTCTTTTACTTCACATAGCTAGTGTGATAACATACGTCTATAATTGCACTATAATCATGATCAACCCATTGCCGGCTCACTACAGAGCACGGGTCCCAATATGAGGAGGGCCAGTCCAAAACGCTGGTCATGTGCGGATTGGCAGACATCACACGCTTTAGAGTACATTATACAGTACTCTCAGGCATACAGGTTTCATCACGATGATTTCCTTCGCCGTTGAAGCAAGTGATATTTTTTGCTCAAAAATGGACACAACTCCGAAAAGTTAGGGGTGCGTGCCCGGCATCGAACCGTTATCTATGATTAGTAGACGGACGTCCTTTTGCGGTTGAGTGCACATGTGTTCCTGTGACCCAGCCACCAGGCGACGCGAAGGAGCATCGCTGGGTTTTAGTGGGTATTCTGGTCGCAAGTCTGGCCGCCGGGGAGTCCCACATATCCCGTCCGGAGAGGATGCGTAAACGCATTTCCCAGCAAAAAAAAACGGCGGACGTCCTAACCACTAGGCTGTCACAGCCTTTTAAGTGCACTATATTTATGACTGAAACTAATTCGAAAATACAGACATAAATTGTGTTTATGTGACTGACATCGAACTGGAGAGTTGCCAAATATCTGCAAGCACATCGCAATCTGGTAAAAACTTTAGTATAGAAACTGTTAAGCACAATATAAGCGTTCGCTTAGTTACATAAATTAGTTAGTATCCGAGACAGGCCGATAAAGATTATAAACTTCATCTGCCTGTCAACGTATCACATACATATGCCTCCACTCTCAGTAGTGAGGGTATTAGGGACTTTGCCTAGACTCTAGAAATTGGCCAAGCAATATCTATTCAACGAAATTCCCGTGAGTAAGAGTATTATACCTATAAAATAATTCAGGCTTGGCATATGATGGCAAGTGAAATGTTTAATCTCAGGGAGCGCTGAGTTCAAATTGACTGCACGATTGAATACGATTGCCTTATTTCACTGACGATTGGAATTCCTAAAGTCGCGTACACACTGCATACCCACGGATCATATAATATTTCGATTTTATCGGCTATATATCAGCTATATCGGATATACTCTATCGAAAGTAACTTCATGACTGAATAGTCATTATTCATACACTGTTGAGTATAACGTGCAGTGTTTATAGTCTCTTATAATAAAATGTAATGTTTTCGGCGTCTACTGCAGACCAGACACTGACTTCAACAACTAGTATAGTATATTGAAGTATAAAGTAATAATATAGTCGATTATTAAATCAGGACTGAGGATAAAATATATTTCAATAAAATCCTTTTCGTGTTTTTTAAGCAAATCCTGCCGTAGTTTTTTTTTAATGAATGATAATAATAAACAAATAGTAATTTTATACTACCATTAATATTTTATCGTTTCAAGAACCGTGTGACATATTCTATGCTTAATTTTATGAATTTAAAAGTAACTCTTTATCTTTTCACTAATAAACAACATAACAGAGTATTTTATAGTTCAAATTTTACAAAGAGATTCACCCGGGAAGAGAACTTGTTTCTGCGAGTTTACATAAGAATTACTCTAGTATCATCTAGTACATTTTAAGGACTATATGATTAAAATTAATTTCAATTTGAATTTCATCTAGTATTGTTACAAATGTAGAAGTACGGGTGTGCATATGTGTTTAGCTTTTAGATATTGTTTTCGAGCAACGATAGCTTTGCGAGCACTGTAGATAATGGAATTATGAAATGCCCATTCTACTTTGATATACATCGATACCTTTGGATTTCAGAGTGGACTACGTATACGTACGTACGTACGTACGTTTTTTGTATTCTACTACAAGCAAGCCCTTGACCAGATGCAGTCTAAGGCGGTAACCTATAAGAGTAAATCCATACTCTTAATTGGTGTCTACGGAATTATGCGGAAACTCTAAATGGCTTGGCGACACGTCTTTGTTTTTGCTACTTACAACCCTACCAGGGTTGTAAGTAGCCACGGCCGAAGCCTCATACTAGACAAGACCAGAGAAGTTTCACTAATGATTTACACCTCCCACTTAGGTTGTGTATCTCTATATACACCGTGGGGGTTTAGTCAGTACGAGTCTGACATAACTGCCGCGTCTCCTCGGACGCGGAGTATCCATGAGGATTACCCACGTTAAAAAAAAAAAAAAAGGTTGTGTATCTCTGGTAAGTGTATTAGGTTTTCGGCAGCATTAACTCAATATCTGAATATTGTCTGACCAATTTTATTCAAGGCTGTATTACATGTGACGAGTTCATTATCATAATCTACTTTCTAGACGAGAAAATGAGAATTTTTTTTATACACTACAAGTTAGCCCTTGATGGCAATCTCACCTGATGGTAAGTGATGATGCAGTCTAAGATGATAGCGGGCTAGACTGTTAGGAGTGTGGGAAACCCACACTCACACATTCCTAAATGGTTTCTACGCGACATCGTGCCGGATCGCTATATCACTTGGCGACACGTCTTTGTAGATAGGGTGGTAACTAGCTGCGGCTGCAGCCTCCCCCCAGACTTGACTCGAGCCGGGAATCGAACCCAGGACCTCCAACTTTTATAATGCGACAGCGCACGCACTGCGCCACGGAGGTCAATAAATAAATTTATCCTTTAGTATTCTATATCTATTCCCAGGATGCAAGCTATTATATTCACATATAACAAACACTTTCGTATTTATAATAAAAGAACTAGTATGCAAAAGATTGTTTTTAACGATTTATTGGCGTTCGGATAATGCAGAGAGTGAAGGAATCAAGCAAATATAATCCCCGTTGGATCGCTCGCCCTCTGGGAGTGTTATTTGCTCACCCCGGTGTCGATTGTGTTGTCGAGGCAGAGCTGAGACGTATACCGGAACTGGGTTAACACTATCTGAGAAATTGCATCGGCGACCGTCAGTGGCTTTAATATTATAATCCCCTTGCCAATATTGAAATCCCTTGGGATTTATTGTGATTTCACTATTGGCGTAGAAAGATATGGACGTGTTGTCCCAGAATGTTGTAACATTATCATTGCTTTTGGCATGCAACAATTAAGGCAGGTTTCACGACATTAAAACATCACTGTAATTATTAGATAACTTTGATGGACTTTAATGTAAATTGAAATATAATGAAGTGTTTCGAAGCAAATTAATACTTTGAGATGTAAATAATACGGCGGTAAATAACAGCAACCGAAATCTCCCGTCAGACTGGAATCGTTCCACGAATCGAACTAAATACCTTGTGCCAGCCCAGGAAATGCGGAGGTCGCAAATAAAAAACACAAATGTCTCCACAAATATTGAAAACTATAAATATTAAATATCACTTTTACAGAAATTTGTGACGGAAGGTTTTTTTTTTTTTGACTGCTATCATCTATTTTTTATGTTTGATCTTTAGTTATTTGTATTTCACCTTTAAAGACAGGCTATTAACATATTTATCATCATCAGGTTGAAAACCCAACATTCTCCTTCCTCGGCTTATTACAGCAGGTTTTCTCATAGACATAGCTTAACAGCTTATCGAATATTATTTAACTTTGTTAATTCCTGGGTTACATAAGTTATGAGCAATTTGGCGAAGATGCAATTAAATTAAAATTTAAATTTCAGATGATAAATATACTTTTAATATTAATTATGAAATCTAAGACATTCTGTAAGCCAAAAACCAGGTAAAGGTAAAGAGTGAAAATGTTTAGAAACGTTTCTTAACTTTAGGCGCACAACAAAACAAATAATACTTGTGTAACTAAAAAGCAAACAAATTATTGCTGTTCATTTTCGCTTTGCGGATTGCAATGCACTATTCAGGTGAGGCAAAAGTTTTCCATTTTACACCGCAATTGGAACTCAGCACTAAACTTTGTTGTGAAATTCTTTGCTGAATATAAAATATTAAAATGGAAACCTCTTTAGCTGCTATACAGCAAATGTTTTCTCAAAAAACGGCCTGAATAGCTCATTGTTCGTAGTAAATTCAACCAATTTACTATTCTCGTGTACACTTCTAGCACAAATTAGCTGTCGAAAAGTTGTTATTAATTCACGCCTGTGCATGTCGCTGATTCAGGCTTGAGTTGAGAGGTTGAGTTAAAACCTCAAATGAAACTTCCTTTATTTTCAATAATGTTATTTTGCGTATTTAGAACTTGATTCAAATTCAAATTCAAAATAATCTTTATTCAAATAGTTATTTCATGGTGATAACTTAATTCGTAAACTTAAAACTAAAGCTATGAGGGTTCCAAACGCGCCCGGGTCTAAGAAGAAGCCCACAACAAACTTAGCCGGGGTAATTTAATAAATATATTTAACAAATTACCCAATCTCAGCGTCTGCCCAAAGTTCAATCTGAATTAGGTGTTAGGACTATTGCTACGAGTATCTTTCTCTGTATATTAAATGACTTTAAAGACAGTTTTAATTGAACAATAATTAATTACATTCCATAAAGGGAATAGAAAATTTTAAAAAGAGCGTTTTTCCACTCTCTCATTAGTTTAATAATGTATCACCGTTTATCGAAAACAATTAGTTCCATCAAAGAAAGGTTTAAAAGGCTTAATAATTAAAAAAAAAACACTTTGAAACAAATTGAACTTGATCGTTTCGATGCCAAGGTAATTAATAATCACAAAGCTTTTCAAGGTAATTTGTCGTACATATTTCCAATTAAGGTATATTTGCAAAATTGCTGGTACTTTAACAGTTAAATATTTAAATGTCACGTTGGTACCGTGTTCAATTATTTATCGCGAGGTATTGGAATCGATTCCTGGGATATTTTTTTTATTGGGAATTTAAATTTGTTATTCTAGGCAACAAACCTTCAACCTCGTCTCATCCCCAACTGTTTTCTGATAATTTCTTTTTATTTAACCGTTAATCAAATTCCAATTTTATATATGTTTTATATATTTAAATAGATTACCGTCTAAAATGACAGATTTGCAACAAAGTTTCATACGTTTTTTAACACCCTTTAGCGCAAAATTTAAAAACTCCTCAGATATATCTATATTATTTTCTAACCAATTTTACTTTAGACAGAAAAAGGAAACTTTCATCCTCGATCAATTCCCTTAGTCCTGACCACAAGATCTGCAGTTAAAACTATGCATTGTTATATCCTAGCTGTGATAGCCTAGTGGTTAGTGCGTCAGCCTCCTAATCAGAGGTCGGCTGTTTGAATCCGGGCACGCACCTCTAACATTTCGGAGTTATGTGCGTTTAAAAAAAAATATAATATCACTCGCTTCAACGATGAAGGAAAACATCGTTGTGAAACATGCACGCCTGAGAGTTCTCCGTAATGTTCTCAAAAGCGTGTGAAGTCTGCCAATCCGCACATGGCCAGCTTGGTGGACTATGGCCAAACCCTTTTCATATTGGGAGGTGACCCTCGCTCTGTAGTGAGCCGGAATGGCCGGATCCTTCTTCCAGCCGGATCATTTCATGAATATTTTCATAAAAACGAGAAACATGGTGAATAATTATATCGTACACGCGATGTTGAGTTTATATAGAACTCGTCAATCCTGTAACTTTTCAAGATTTTAGCACGGAAAAGCTTGACGCCGAAAGTGGTAACATTTATATGTTCACCTAGTCAATTCATACGACAAGTTTGTCATCCACGTTTCCTGCAAAACCGCTAAGGTGTTGAACATCCGGCAGCTTCATTTCCTGCCCCGTTCATAGAAGAGATATCTAAATAAATATTATCCAGAAAAGCGAGCTCCTACCCTCAATCAAAGTAACTTAACTCATATCACTCAATAGAATTTCACATTACATTTAAATGTAATTTTATGACACTTAGTTTGTCGTATTTGTGAAAAGTTTGTAATTATATACCATACTAATGGTTTTATTTAAATGTTGTAAAGGCATTCTTAGAGATGGAAGTAAACTAACTCGTATCACTCATATACTAGAAAATTTCACATTTTATTTAAATGTAAGATTTTATGACACTTTGTTTCTCGTATTTGTGAAAAGTTTGTAATTATATACCATACTAATGGTTTTATTTAAATGTTGTAAAGGCATTCTTAGAGTTGGAAGTAAACTAATTCATATCACTCATATACTAGAAAATTTCACATTATATTTAAAAATGTAAGATTTTATGACACTTAGTTTGTCGTATTTGTGAAAAGTTTGTAATTATATACCATACTAATGGTTTTATTTAAATGTTGTAAAGGCATTCTTAGAGTGGGAAGTAAACTAACTCGTATCACTCATATACTAGAAAATTTCACATTATATTTAAATGTAAGATTTTATGACACCTTGTTTGTCAATATTTGTGTAAAGTTTGTAATTTTAGTATGGTCTTATTTAAATGTTTTGTGTAAAGTTTGTAAATAAAACCATACTAAAGTTAGTATAGTTTTATTTAAATGTTGTGAAGGCATTCGTAGAGTTGTAAATTGGTTCACATTCAATTTAAATCGCTGCCTTTCTTAATAAACGTCAAGGGTGCGCGCATAAATTGGTCGCGCATTTCGAACTGTATTCACAGTGTTCAAATTAATTAACAGGGAATTGCATTTCTGAATGCAAGCGAAATTGCTAAGCCGGCGACTCGGTGACGTCTAGTGAGCAGTGATTAGAACGTCCATTAAGTATTTATGGCAGTGACGCTCAAATTAGTAGTGAATTTGTCGAATATAATTTTCGACCGTGTTACTCGAGACGTTTATTTAGGTGAAATTGCGGTTTCTCGTCCGTACCTCTGGTTATCTGTGAGTCTGCTCGTTTTTCGAACCATCTGTCCTACTCCTATTATACTTAATAAAGTATCGTAGAATCTCCGCAATTAAAAAAATATGTAATTCAATATGTATAATATGTTGTATTGTATATTTTATATGTATTGTATTATTTATGTGAATGTATTAGTATGTAGTTATTAGTATGCAGGTTTTTGCTTATATTACGCCACCTACTTTTTTCTACTTTCTCTTTTCCTAATCCTAAGGTTGCCTGGCAGAGATCGCTACTAAGCGATAAGGCATTTTGTATCCTGTTTTGTGTTTTTGTTAGAAGACATGATGAGAAGGGTTTGGCCATAATCCACCACGCTGGCCATGTGCGGATTGGCAGACTTCGCACGCCTTTGAGAACATTATTTAGAACTCTCAGGCGTTCAGGTTTCCTAACGATGTTTTCGCTCACCGTTGAAGCAAGTGATATTTTAATTCATTTAAAACGCACATAACTCTGAAAAGTTAGAGGTGCGTGCCCGGATTCGAACCGCCGACCTCTAACAACTAGGCTATCACTGCTTCTCATCTAGTCTACTAATCCACACTCGACCAGCGCGGTGGACTGTGCCCAGAACTATTCTCATGCTTAGACCTGTCCCGCACCTTGTAGTGGGCTGGTGGTGTCTTGTAAGTGATAGTAAATACACCGATCTTTTAGAGCATCTGGCACAAACATAGCTTTACGTTAGGATTGATTGGCATATCATATTTTTATCACGTGGAGAGTGATGTTAAATGAACGATCACTCATAGCCTTTGGCACTTATGCCCAGCTCCGCTGTCAAATCGATTTCACCGAAACGTAGAACTATTATATTAATATTCGAAAATGAAAATCTGAATAAAAATCGCGGGCAGCAGCTATTCTGACATGATTGATTTGCAAGAAACACAAATTTAAACGAAAATATTATTCGAATCAAAATCAAAATGAAAAATAGCTTTATTCACATAAACCTATTACAGGCATTTATGAATCGTTCATTTCATTATTTCAATTCGTGAAGTGATGCTGAGAACTACAATAATAACTTAAAACTAAAGCTGAGAGGTTTCAAATCGCGCACAGGTCTAAGAAGAAACCCACAACAAACTTAGCCGACGGGTTTTTTTTGCGTTATCACCATCTCACATAATCAACAATAAATTCTAGTACCTATGGAGATAGAGCATTTCACACCCAAACTTTTCATTAAAAACATTCTCCTATTGCGTTCAGTTTCAGTTGTGTATAAACTAACTACTTGTGTATAAACCATATTTGCTCTTTGCTTACAAAATAACGCCTCTGGTAAGACTTCAATTATTAAATAATTCAAATTCAAAATAATCTTTATTCAAATAGTCCTTTAAAAGGCACTTTTGACGCGTCAATAATTTACATAGTAGTTATTTCATGGTGATAACTATATTCGTAAACTTAAAACTAAAGCTATGAGGGTTCCAAATGCGCCCCGGTCTAAGAAGAAGCCCACAACAAACTTAGCCGGGGGCCCACAACAAACTTAAATAAGTGAATTCAGATGTCGTTTCTACAGTTTAATTTTTTAACACTAAATATTTAGTTAGTAGCGAATTCTTAATTGAGTTGCGGGCACGAAATATGGAAGTGTATCTAAGGTATTTAACTGAAGTAACGTCGCAGAAATCTTTTGTTAATATCAACTATCTATTGTGTGTGTAATAAATAAAAAAATAGGCGTTTGACGTTTTTCTTTTTTTGGTGTAAAAAGTCCTACCGTATGTTGGTCACTAGGATGCAAGATCTCACTGGGCAAATATTAATTAGTAGCGAATTCTTAATTGAGTCGCGGGCACATAATACGGAAGTGTTTCTAAGGTATTTAACTGAAGTGTGTGTGTATAATAATTATTGTGTGTGTAATAATCATCTGCGTTTGATGTGGTTTTTTTATGGCCGTCGGAGCCATTTTCTCCCTTGGTGTAAAAGTTCTATCGTTAGTTGATCAAGCTATGTATGGGCAAATGTTAAATGAAGTTACACTTTTTTTTTGTCGTGGTGGTAAAGCTTATGGATACTTCCGTCCCTAGGGCAGGACGGAGTTTATGTGGGCTTCCCACCCATGGGTGGTATAGCCGAATAAAAACCACCACGGCATGTCCCTCTCGCTAGTTTTACTGGACGCCTGGTAGACCCGTTGTATACTTCCCAGATAAAAGGCAATCGTAACAAAAGTAGGCTTATAAGGAATGGTTTCCCGATATTTTTTGGTGAAGAAAATAATAACAAGTCTGTTTTCAGGATTGCAGCTATCTCTATTATATAACTATTTTAACGACCTCTGTGGCGCAGCGCGAACTATGTCGCATTATAATGTTGAAGGTCCTGAATTAATTTCCCTATTTTGGTCTAGTTGAAAGCTTCGGCCGTGGCTAGTTACCACCTTAGCCCCAAAGACGGTACGATATCACGTAGAAACCAATTAGTATTTAAACATACCCCTAAAAGGTTAGCCGGTTACTTTATCACTTTCTACAAGGTGAGATTGTCGCAAGGGCTAACTTGTGGTGGAATAATAATAATAAAATTTAATTAAATATGGTAAACCAACATAAAAAACCAAGTATAAATTTACGGCCGTCTTATACCGTGTCAGACCTGTCCGCATCGTGAAACTTAATTAACAATAATTGCCCGGTAACATTAATATCAGCTCTTTAAATTGCCGCGATATCAAACCTTGACAATTTAATAACGAGTTACCGTATTATTAAATAGCAATCGTCTACGTCATATATAGTGACCATATAGTGACCCGTGTATTTGTGATAACTTATAACCGCTTATATAACCCATCCTATCTATGCCCATTTCCAGCAATCAAACTACAAATCATCATCATAATCAAGTATCTTGAAGCTATGGTTAGGATAGGATAGGACAGTGGTTAGGATCCAGGCAGACAAAATCCTCTGATTAGGGCCTCTAACTTTTCAGAGTTATGTTCACTTTTAAGCAATTAAAATATCACTTGCTTCAACGTTGAAGGAAAACATCGTGAGGTAACGTGCATGCCTGAAAGTTTTCCATAATGTTCTCAAAGGCGTGTGAAGTCTGCCAATCTGCACATGCCATGCTCTTCTCATATTGAGAGGCGACCCGTGCTCTGTAGTGAGCCGATAACGAGTTGATCATGATGATGATCAGGTGAAGTCTACTGAACTATTTTAAGGACATCAAAAGCAGGATGTCGGTAGTCCACCTAAAGAAGGGTTTGCCAACAAGAAGCACGGCTTGGTCATTTCTACACGGTCTAAATCTCCGGCTCAGATATTTCAAACAACAGCACAAGATATCAGTAAAATAAATGGTAGGTTAAATATTATTTTTACTCGTAAATATTACACGGTTGAAAACATTCAACCGACAGGGACTTTTTAAAAACCTTTTATTGTTGTGAGTTTCCACAATAAAAGCTCGTCTTGGTAAGTCTTTAACTGAGGAATCGCGTAAGCCTTCGGCCTCAACTTTCTATTGACGTAGCTTTTTTATATTTACACCAGGTAACCTGTTTGAAAGTGTACAAAACTAGTCTAGTGAAATTCAGATACAGAAGTCGAAGTTTGCATAGGTATTATAATTTATTCCCGTTTCTCGTGAGACGTTAAATCGTACGTTGTTCTCATATAATTATACTTACATGTTATTGTGAAGCCAGTTTTTTCACAATATTGGTTCGGTTGTTTTAGATATAAGTGGAGAAAAAGAATGGCTGACTATTTACTATTATTTTACACTAGCTGTTGCCCGCGACTATGTCTGCATAGAATTGCTGATTTGCCGTGAGGTTGAGGATTCCCGTGCGGCCAATGCCCTGCTTTAGAGAGTAAGCTACTTAATTCGAATTTTTGTGTCTCTAACTCCAAAATCAAAAGGAATTTCATACAAACTTCCAACCCCTATTTTACCCGAGATCGAATTTCCAAATATCCTTTCTTATCTGACATCTCTTAACTATTAACTACCTACTTGCTAAATTATAGCTTTATAAGTACAATAGTTTTTGAGATCTCGTGTTTAATCAGTAAGTAAATTATAAGTACGTCAGTGACCTTTCGCTTTTATTATATGACTGCATTTTAACATCTCTAGTAGCGTTAAATGAGTTCTTTGTTATAAATTTTGGATTGATCTGTTAACATCCTTCGAATAAACTAAATGTTCCAAGAAGTGTCCATAACGAAGATTTTAGATTAATTCCACTAATTGAATATTGATTCAATTAGTTGAAACGCCTTTGTTTGGTGTTGTGCTCAATGTCTGGAAATTAATTAAAGCAAACGAATATCTTAGTGTTAGAGTATACATACATATAACAAGTTATATTCAATATTTGGAAATAATCAACAGAAAATCTTGAGTTTAAAACAACAATTATAGGTATGAGACTAAACATGGTCATTTAACATTTAGGTCTTGGCTAAACATACCATCCTATGAAGACACTGAAAATTTGCTCACTTAAATTTGTACACACATTTATATTAAAATAAGTATATATTATTTATTACTTTTTTATTTTACATTATAGGGTGCTATTTATTTGAATCCCGCCTTTCCTAATCTTCCGTGTAATCCGCTCCAACCATCCGAAGCTAAACCAATGTTAAGTTTATTTTGCTGGTAAAAGTTTATATAAAAAAAAAAAAAAAATTGTATAATTGTAAATTATTATTTTAAGAAAATATTATGTAAATATATATATATGTAAAAAAAAATAATCGTAGTGTAGTGTAGACTACAAATCTAGTACATTAAAAATCGAAGTCTAAATCGTTTACTTATACCAAATTTATACTCTTCACATGAGTTCTACTATAAGGACTGTATTATTCTATGTACTCTTACACATACAAGAACCGATGTACAAGAAAAGCTTTTTAAATCGCATGCAGCGGAAAAATAGCTTGATTTATTTTTCGAGTAAGCACGCAATCCTAACATTTTGATTGTAGTGAGCTAAAATAAAAACTGGGTAAATAGGCCAAGAGTGCTTCGTCGATTTTTATATGTCTGATTGGACCCTTAAAATGTCTACGATGTAGCGTAGAGGGCATATTTCGTAGCGGAGGGCATATTTTGCTGACGAATAGCAATTATTCTTGTCAGGTCTCTGAATATTAAGTACTTTGATGAAGTAGTTAACACAGTAACTGTCCACGCTCGAAACTCAAATGAATGAATTCTCGAAACTTAATGACAACATCTCGTGTTAGACCGGTTATTTGCCGGGATATAAAATATACAATGTAGTCACAATACTTGACTCTTAAACCACATCGAGGGAAATGCTAGTTCTGTAAAATTACATCCGCAGATCTAGAAATGTTTAGCTTCTGTTGTCTTAACTGACATTAAACAAAAAAGAGTAAGTTTAGCTGACCGAATCACTGGATGAACTAAAATTTTGATATTAATATATTAGATATTCCACCCAAAACATAATTTTAAATGTTAAAAGTATAAAGTTTTTTACAATTTAGTACGGTAAATGTTTCGTTCTTCTTTTTTATTTCATTTGACATCCCACATGGGCATATTATATAGCCATCACCTCTTTCTCTCCCATGTCATGAAGTAAATGGCTGAACTAATTTTGATAAATTATGTCCAAAAATGATTGTTAAGAAACTAGCTTTTGATTGTTAACCCGCATCCAAATCACTTTACTCATTTTGCGCACAGACACAAATAACCTACCTATACCCTATATGTTTGTAGTTTGTTCTTTTATGTTCAATTTCTGTGTGAACTTTTACGAGAAATCACGGAATAAAGTTCTTCAGTAAGGTATTATTCCGATTATATGAAGAACAGTAGCAGAGTAGGAATCAGCACATATCTTGGATAATTTTCAATACCTTGGCACCCCAACGTACATCGGGTACGGTGGAGTACCAAGGTATTGGAAAAAGCGACGCCGCACTCAGCGATATTCGAGCCCAAAATATATCTATTGACGATTTGAAAAAATTGACAAGGAGTGTAATAGGTTGATATGACGATAAAAATCACGGTGAGTGAAGAAAAACCAACGCTAACATTGCGTTATTTTGTTTAGTGGTGTTATCTAGCTACCGTAGGTCGCGAAGTAATTGGAGTGCTGCAGTATTCTCCAGTCGGCATCTACGACGACGAATCCACACAATGTTAAAGTGTGGGTATCACGACTGTGATTATTTTAAGCTATAGTGAACAGTTAAAAAAGCATGGACGCTGAAATAACGACTTCTTGGTTTAACATATATTTAATTTTATTAACTAGTTATTTTAATTCAATTTAAATGTGTTTAATAATTTAAAAGTTAAGTACTTCTGTTTCTAATAAAGATTTTCAAAACCAATTTAAAGCAAAGTCAGTAATTCAACCATCTCACTGCCTTTACGACTTTAATTTGAAAAAATAAGTCTTCTATGAAAGAGAAGGTCTGGGACCAGTTGCTTTGCTGAGGTGAGGAACTGCGTCATTAGTCAATTAGTTAGCATATTCTTCTACAAGTCTTCGGTTCTTATCCCGCTTCGGGTCTAGTGTCGGAAATTGCCGATGTTAAGTCGTCGCTGGGCCGGTCATCCTTAATTAAGAAAAACCTCTCTCTCCTATATAAGAAGATACCTTTTATATGTCAGTATACAATCATATTTTTCTCTTCAAGTCCATTTCAATATTAAAGGCTGCTCCATTTTCTGTCAGCATGGATGTTCCTACCACCGAAAGTTGTTTTAACCTAATTACTCGTTCACAATGCAAAATTCCCACCAGATGCCAGAATTCCTCTTTATATTTAAAAAAAAAATTATCTTCTTTCTTTTCAAATATTTTTATATCTACGCCTCTCTAAACACAAGGCTGTGTTATTTGAATGACTATTTGTTTGTCTATTTACTAAAAGAAAAAGTGATTGTCAACGCGTACAGATAACTTTTTTTTGTCCACTACGAGTTAGCCCTTGACGGCAATCTCACCTGGTGTAAATAATGCAGCCTAAGATGGTAACGAGCTAACCTGTTAGTAGTACGGTAAACCCATACACTTAATGAGTTTCTACGCGACATAGTGCCGGAACGATAAACCGCTTGCAATACGTCTTTGTCGGTAGGGTGGTAACTAGCCACGGCCAAAGCCTCTCACCAGACTCGAGCCAGGAATCCAACAAGGAACCTCAAATTTTAAAATGTAACAGCGCACGCGCTGCACCACGGAGATCTTCACAGTAACGCATTAAGGTTGTAACCTTTACAACATAGGGTTATAATAAAACAAATTACGAGTACGGTTAGGTAGATTGTGTGAGTATAAAATTATGATTTGAAATTTTTAAGAAAGTCTGCCAAAGACTTAATGTGAGCGAAGCCACAGGTGATAGTGAGTGACTGACTATTCTTTTAGGACACAGCTTAAGTGCCGGATGGATAATGGTTAATTAAGATATACCATATCCGAGTAGAGTATGAGGGCGCTACTGTAATCTACTGTATTTTTTGCATCTTGACGCATAAAAAACGTATTAATTCATCACGACATATCAGCTGCGCCTTCCTGCGCATGAAAGACCAAACCTATCAGAACTGTTTTCGGGAGAAAAAGCATTCTTTCAAGTTCATCCATCAAGTTCGTGTATCCGTCCAGGACTCAGATCGTCTATAAAGGTATGTATTATTTTTTAATGATAGCAAGATCTGTTAAGCTGTTATCATAAAAAAGGTAACAAAGATTTTAATTCTCGCGAGAACTATTCCCGGTTTTATTATCCGGGATCAAAACTCCGTCTCCGGGATGCTATCTAGGCGCAGCGGTGGAGCCAAATATGCAAACATAAAAACCGCTCACTTTCATTTCATTCATTGATCAACCCATTACCGGCCCATTACAGAGCACGGGTCTACTCTCAATATGAAAAGTGTTTGGCTATAGTCCACCACGCTGGCCACATGTGCGGATTGGCAGACTTCACACGCCTTTGAGAACATTATGGAGAACTCTCAGGCGTGCAGGTTTTCCTCACGATGTTTTCCTTCACCGTTGAAGCAAGTGATATATATATTTTTTTTAAACGCACGTAACTCCGAAAAGTTAGAGGTGCGTGCCCGGATACAAACCGCCGACCTCTGATTAGGAGGCTGACGCCCTAACCACTAGGCTATCACCGCTTCATGATCCGTTGATGATTTGGCCGTGATCGTCTAGTGGTCAGGACCCTACGTTGTGGAGCCGAATATGCAAACAACTTTCGACGACCTCCGTGGCGCAGCGCGTTCGCTGTTGCATTTTAAAGAGGGAGGTCCTGGGTTCGATTCCCGGCTCGAGTCTGGTCCGGTAGGTAGGTAGTAGACTTCGGCCGTGGCTGGTTACCACCCTTACGACAAAGACGTGTCGCCAAGCGATTTAGCGTTCCGGCATGAGTTTACCATACCCCTAACATGTTAGCCCGCTAGCATCTTAGACCGCATCATCCCTTACCATCAGGTGAGATGCAGTCAAGGGCTAACTTGTGGTGAATAAAAAAAAAAACAAAAAACCCAACACCTCCCAACCCAACCTCACTTTCGCACTTATATTATTAGTATGTGTAACTCACCACCTCGACGTTGTAAAGGGTTTATTATCAGAGTTAATCTATTTTAAGTGTACACTCTGCTACAAGTCGAGAGACAACGATCTTCTTGATTAACTAACTTCTACGTCGCGGTTTTGGGTTTACAACGCGATGTTAATTTTACTAGATCTCTACAAACAATGTTTGAAGTTATAACAATAGCTGGGAAGTGTTAAATATGTATATATTTCACAGTGAACGATGTTATTTGTATACACCGTGAAAGGGTAAAAATTTCAGAAATTAAAATTTCAACTCTCAGCAGTAATTTCTACGTTAATTTTTAATCTAAATAATTATTTTTTTGTACTTGTAACTATTAAATTTTATACCTTAAAGAAATATTCTATGACGTTTAGTGCGTACAGAACTTGACCCGGTTTTTCGTGTTCGTTGGGGTAGGTTTTAAGATAACGTTTCATCTTTGAAAAGCCCACTCGTTGATACTGCGGTTGTTTGGAACGTAGGAAAAAGATATTTTGAAATATTGAGCTTTATCATTTGTTATTTGTTCTCAAATGCGTGTGAAGTCTGCCAGTTTGCAAATGGACAGCTTGGTGGACTATGGCCAAACCCTTCTTATATTGAGAGGAGAACCGGTTCAGTAGTGAACCGGCAATGCGTCGATCATGATGAACAAATAAGTTACCATTAGAATCAGCATTTAAAAAGAGCCATTTACATAAATGTATTATAAGTACCATAAGATACTTTTTAATGTAATTTTTTTTTATTTTACCGATTAATAAAAAAAAAGTTTGTTAAAATATAGTTATTATATTGATTCATTTCTATTGTGATGATCTGTGATATGATGATGTTATTTAATGGCTTTCATTTTAAACCCTGTAAGTTTAAGAGAGTCGTATCTGTCCATTACCGTCCTCAAAAACTGTTGCCCACGGAAACTTTTTTCTAACGACGGCATACCCTTTGATGGCAAAAAATCGTCAGTAAAAGCCCTTGATAGAATAAATAAATGTATATTGTGCGAAAAAAAATTATACATAAATAAATATTATGTATATATTTGAAAATAAAATATCATATTAAAGTTTCTTTGTTGCGTCTTAAATCATAAGGTAAGGGGTCTCTTTGTTCGACTTCTAATGCTCTTTATCTCCAAAGTTACACCTCGATGCGCATTAGATGTTCCCTATTGTATCGTTGCCCAATTCTTACGCAAATCAATAATATTCAGCAACAGCGAGAAAACATTTGATTACTCCATATAAAAAATTTATATCCAAAAAAAAAGTTCGAATCATTTCGTAAAATTCCCCTATGACCACAGAAATTCATGGAAACACGACAAATTCGAACCCCGGTACTTACCGCCGCGCTGAGTTCTGCGCATGTTATCCCCTGCTCGTAACTCCGCATTCGTTAAATTGAAACTTTATTGAATAAAAACTATTAAAATATCATTTCATAAACTTAAATTACCCCTATAATTTTAGTATCCCAGAGTTGTTACAAAGTTTCATTGCAGTTAGTTGTCGTAACATAAACTTTTTAGCGGGCGCGCACTGAGTACGAAAGTCGGATTGTGATGCCAATAACGAGTTTCAACTCGCAAAAAGTGGTCTAATAGAACAAAATATGAATTTCACGTGTAGTTTAATTCATAAAATGTGCGTTTTAAGTCATAAATCACGAGAAAAAACCTCCGAAAGTAAAATTTTATGCGTTCGCATTGGCGCGAATTTTTACGTGCATTATTTATACTTACGCAACATAATCTGCTAATGGCAGCAAAGCAGTAACTAGCAGAAAGAGCAGCGGCGAACTTGGCGACCGGTTCGTCATTGTGCGCGCGACAACCGCATGGGGCCAAATCTTAACAATACTGACGGTCGCACTGACGCCGTCGAAGACTTTTGGCGAACTAACGGCACACCAACTCTTCGCGCGCCCAACCAGCTTCATGGAATCCTATCGATCCACGACCTGGTTGTCGTCGACGCGCTGCGCATCCCTCTCGCTCTCTCTACTCATTATGGTTATGGAACAACCGCACTAAGGGTATCAAACCCCGAATTTTTTTATTAAATCGCCTTTAAAAAAAAATTACACAATTAGACAATTTTTTTTTAATTTTTTTTTTTATAATTAGTTATATATAAATATATAGATGTCATAAAATATATACATTTAATATTATAAATGCGTAAATGAAATTAAACTCACACGTGAAAGTGACGCTTTCACGCCTAAAATATTGAACCGGTTTTAATGAATTATGGCACAGAGATAAACTACAATTTAAGAAAAAATATATCTTTTATTGCAAATAAGAGACTTGAAGGATTTAAACGTGGGAACAAAGTTTGTATGGGAATTTGATAGTATGAAGTTAATGAAAGTTTGTGTATAAACACATCTGCATTGCCCAAATAACGATTCCCGCGCGTTTCTTTTAAAACTAAAATAAACACGAGCAAAGTTGCGAGCAATAACTAGTTTAATATAAAAGTCATGACATGGTCATGATTTCACATTTATGCTGCGAGAAACTTATCAAAACTTAATACTCTATTTGCAAAACATAAAATAATTCCACCCTCCATTCTAATATTCTAGCTAAAGCTGTAAATGAATTTGGCTTCCGTAAAATTAGGTTGAAGAGACGCATATTTGTAAAGAGGAATTTTATTTCATAAACTGAGCGATGCACACAAAATGATATCTTTAGTAAATACGAAAATTGCATAAATGGTGTACTTTCATTCAAAGTCAAATGGTTTTTTTTTTTTCATTAAACATTGATATTATAACTAAATTCAAACTCCAGCTTTCAGTTTTTCGAATCTATTGAAAATGACTAGGCAAATTATGTAGCTATTGTAAAATCGCCACTTGAAGTCTTTGAATCAAAAAATATCATTCGAACACTCCAAAGGCCATTGTTCAATTTTAAAAGACCGAACTTAAATACTATCAATTAAGTTATGATAAAAAATAAAAAGATATATTTCATTGAAACATATTTTAAAAGAATATCCCTGTATTATAAATATTTGATGAAAATGATTTGATAAAAAGGAGAAAAATTGAAGATCTGGGCCACATAATGCGAAACTCTAAATATAGCTTACTCCAACTCATAATACAAGGCAAAATAAAGGGCAAACCAAGACCTGGCCGAAGAAGAATATCCTGGCTTAAGAACCTTTGCCAGTGGTTTAATATGAGCTCAAGATCATTGTTTAGGGCGGTAGTGAACAAGATCCAATTAGCCTTAATGATGCAAACCTCCGGTAGGAGATGGCACTAAAAGAAGAAGAAGATATTCGATTATTATTGACGAACAGTGCAGAATCTTCAAGTTTTCTACTATATAAAAGACTAGTTAATCAATTTAGCCACCCTAAAGTCTTTTGGGTTGAACACCAGCGTAAAGTGCACCAATGGCGGTTGAGAGGATGTTGACTTTACAAAGCGCCATCGCAAAGCCAAGTCAAATATTGCAGTTGGGTGTTGAAAGGTCAATAGTGCCAATTTCAGTTTATGGGATGTAGATCATCCTTAGGGAGTTAATTATGCGACTAAGATAATTTTTAGGGCCTGCGTAGGGTTGACATGCATAGTATTCGCAAATTCATACATCATCATCATGATCAACCCATTACCGGCTCACTACAGAGCAATGAAAAGGTCTCCTCTCAATATGAGAAGGGTTTGGCCATAGCCCACCACGCTGGCCATGTGCGGATTGGCAGACTTCACACGCCTTTGCAAACATTATGGAGAACTCTCAGGCGTGCAGTTTTCCTCACGATGTTTTCCTTCACCGTTGAAGCAAGTGATATTTTAATTATTTAAAAACGCACATAACTCCGAAAAGTTTAGGTGCATGCCCAGATTCGAACCGCCGACCTCTGATTAGGAGGCTGACGCCCTTACCACTAGGCTATCACCGCTTCAAATTCATACAAATACTATAAATGCAAAATTGTTTTTGTACGTTACGTATATCAACTCAATTGCTGAACCGATCGTGACAAATTTAGATAGCTTGCATCCCGCTAGGATGACAGACAGACATGAGATACTTCTTGACCTGGGAAAATAAATAGAACCCGTGGTATTTTCTAAGTCGCGAAACTTTAAGTAAGAATCATGAAAAACTCGCGCGAAAGAACTCGTCAAAAAAATGGCAATTTATCTGTGTCACACAGTAAAAATAGTTTGGCTTATCTTTTCATTTTTTTTACCATGGACAATTGTAAGGCAATAGGTTGAATTTTGTTCTATTATTTTATTTTGTCCACTGTGATAATAAGATAAAAAAAGCATAAGTCTATCAATGGCGATAGGAGCTATGATATATATAATTTATGGATAGCTAAGTTTGGAAATCAGAAATTTGGCGACCATTAGAAGACACAGGGTTACGCACATGCGAGTAGGTCAACGCGTTAAGGCAATGATCCGGGAAAATAGCTCGAATATTCTCAAATGGAGGTTGAAGCCTCAACATGTTGGATACCGGTAAGCATAGCGTAGCTTGAACTAAACAAGCTGCACAGGTGAGTTGAGTAGCATGGAGCCGCTGGCGATCCTTTTTGGAACTCCCTAAGCAAGACCAGAACCAAACAAAATCAGTCGAAATTCATTGCTTGAAATGATAATGACGTTGCTGATGAGTCTATTCATAGTTGACATCATTTCTTAACAGTAAAAATACTTGAACCACAAACCGCATGTAGATAATCCAATTGAAAACACATACAAACCAACCGAGAACTGTGAAACTACCTTTATTTAAATTCAAAAATTTTATGTCAGTCTGAAGGCTGTTGAATTACTTTCAAAAGCAACTTCCACATTAACAATTTCATTCAGAGACGAATAAAAGGTTTTTCATCTATTCACTCTCACAATAAGATACGTGATATTATATGCAAAACTTTATTACCCGTTGATAAAAGCATACAACAGCCTTCGGGACCATTGTGTTTGTTTGCCGCGGTGACGTCATAAGCCTACGTATATAAAATGTAGGAGCAAGCATATCACGCCAAAAAACAGTAAAATGCTATGGAGATGGCATTCGACTTGTCTTGCCTATGTTCGTGTATGGAACCGAAACGTGAACATTCAAACTCGAAAGTGAAATTCAACGAACTAAAGAGGATTGATGCATTTGAATGTGCTAAACACAATATCTTGGACTGAACCGTCTATCTTAAACAGATTAAAAGTAAACTATGATTATCCAATATCTGTCTTTGGCACATACTCGAAAACTCGAGAGCAGTCAGTGGTAACTAACTCCATAGACCGAGACTTTGGTCAGAATTATTCAAAAAGCAGTCGACGATGCATTAAAAATAGGTATTTTTACTGCAAATAGTAAAAGTAGAGTGCGTAAAAACATTACTTCACAATCATATTACAGGTAAAATAAAAGTAAATAGTAATCCTTTACAAAATGATCAGCGTCATCATCATCGTTATCACATCATCGTCATCGCGTCAAGACCCGTAGGTCTTCACTCAAAATAAAGGAATTGAAGAATTTTGACCGTAGTCCACCACGCAGACTAACTGAATGAATGAACAAATGAATACATTTTTAAATAACGCCACAGAGAATAAAACAAAAATGTTAATATAAAACAACAGTAAGGTATAAAGTACAATTGGGAGAAAGGCGGCAGACTTCGTATATGGCGGGCGCGGTTTTTTCATGTTTGTTGGCTAATTTTGAAAAGGACTGGTGTTGGTTGTGTCGTGGACAGTTTTGGTGTCGTTTGTGTAGTGGCTAGTTTTCTGGATGGTTAACAGGTATTGGTTTGGGAAAGGTTTGAGGGAGCCGCGTCCGCAGAGTGCGAAGTTTCCCGCCATTTCTCCCTAACTTCTACATTGCTATATACTTGACATTGGCTAATCTGTGCAAAGCCATAAAAAGAGAGAACTAATAAAATAATAAACTTGACACCGGCTAATCTGTGTAAAGCCATAAAACGAAAAAAAATATATATAAACAAAAAAGGTACAATTTGATGGCCTTGTCACTAAACAGAGATTTTTCCATGTGAAAAAAATACACAGAATGAAAATGTGCGTGTTAATAGACATAAATACAGAGAAAACTATGTGTAACGCATTGCATGCTCACGACCCCTTAAAGCGTATTAATTTGCTGAAATTACAACGTGCATAACTCCGAAAAGTTAGAGATGCTGTCGGGGATCAAAAACAGGCGCCAGAAAGTGAGGGTTAAGTCTTACCTAGGCTAAGCTTTCACCGATTTACGAAATAGATACGATAACAATGCGGATCAGTGCCTTCGAAACAGTCAGAAACTATTTAATAACTTAGCTAATAACTACAATCACGTAATGGGTAGTCAAAATTAACTTTAACGTATTGATACAACCATAATTAGGAATTCTCCAGTAAGCGAATGCATTTGAAAAAAGTTTTGATTGAGAAAGTTTTATAATGGTGTTTAGAAACGTGCTTTTATTTATAGTATGATACACGCGAGCTGATAAGCCTAGCGTCAGGTTAGTGGATCAGGGTCTTGACACCGAAGTTTTTATTTCATATATATTTTTTATGCACTACAAGTAAGCCCTTGACGGTAATCTCACGTGATGGTCAGTGATGAGGCTGTCTTAAGTAGCGGGCTAACCTGTTAAGGGTATGGCAGACCCACACTCCTAATTCGTTTCAACGCGACATCGTGCCAGAACGCTGAATCGCTTGGGGACACGTCTTTGTCGATAACTAGCCACGGCCGAAGCCTCCCGCTAGACCAGACGCGAGCTGGGAATCGAACCCAGGACCGCCAACTTTTATAATGCGACAGCGCACGCACTGCGCTACGGAGGTCGTCATATAGGTATAAACCTAGTGGTAGGCTTCGTACAGGCAGTGGTAATTGGTACCACCTTTTTACAAAGTCTCGCTCATGCAGTTCTTCAATACGATGTCACGTATTAATAGATTTAGTCCTCTTCTTCTTGTCCTTATCCTTATTAGTATGGATTAAATATACCATCTAAGATGACATCATAACTTGCCCCTGGTTGGATTGCAAATGATAAAGCTAATTTACAGTGGGATAACAAAAAAAACACAAGTGACGTTAATGAATAATGAATAGAAGCAGGCGTTACTTTGCGGAAGTCCATGATAAACAATAAACAGCAAGTATAATTTGCTATATTCCACCGACAACCGGTAGATTTGTATAATATAACACCACACAAAATCTTCCACTGGAACCTACCTCTACGCACGTTTCGACCCGACACCGGATCATCCTCAGGAGATGTTGACTTCACAAGCGCGAAAAGTAAAGTTACTTTCAAGTTGACTTTCTAGTGGAAGATTTTGTGTGGTGTTATATTATACAAATCTCCCGGTTGTCGGCGGGATATAGCAAATTATACTTGCTGTTTATTGTTTAACAAGCGACGTTGTAAGCCCGGAACTCTTCTCTTTTGCGTTAAGCAAAAAGGGTATCATCATTCACATTCCACTATCCAAGTGGATTATACATTGTATATTATAAAAAAGGTTTGCAATAAACTTATAAATTTTATTTCAACATATTGCTACGAGAAAGAACAACACAACTCGTTAAGCCAATTTCGAAGAGGTCAGTCAGCGATAAAAGTCAACACTTGACGTCAAGAATCTATCGACTGGCACTCGGGCTCGTGGTTGAAACAAGCGGAAGGTTAAAATATATGTGATAAGAGTCAATCTCCCACTTGAAACTAAACAATGCTGTAGCAAATTGACATCTTAAACCACAAGCGTTTTTCATTCATTGTGATATATTTAGGTCGGCTAAGAATTATTGAACAATTTTTTTTCCCTGAGGGATAAAAATCATCATGGTCAACCCATTGGCTCACTACACAGCACGGGTCTTCTCTCAGTATGAGAAGCGTTTGGCCATAGTCCACCATGCTGGCCATGTGCGGATCGGTAGACTTCACACGCCTTTGAGAACATTATAAAGAACTCTCAGGCGTGCGGGTTTCCTCACGATGTTTTCCTTCACCGTTGAAGCAAGTGATATTTTAATGTTTTAAAAACGCACATCTGAAAAGTTGGAGGTGCGTGCCCGGATTCAATCCCCCGACCGCTGATTAGGAGACGGATGTCCTAACCACTATCACGACTTTAGGGATAAAAATAAAAATTTGAAATTTGTGATCAATTCTGATTTTTTTTTATTGGGCGCGATATGCATATTGTTCATAACATAATATTACCTTTAATAACGACCAAATAAAGCCAACCCGCTCAGTATCAGTTGCAGCAAGCCACAGCGCTGATTTTCATTAGGGAGCCAAAATACTGATTGAATCGCGATTGGTTAACGCAATATACTCTTATTATATATATTGACCCTTTTTTCCGCTGGGCAATGCGTTTACGCATCCCCTCCGGAAGCGACGCAGTCAATACTGATGACGGGGTATGTGGGACTCGCTGGACAGGCGACCAGAATACCCACTAAAACCCAGCGATGCTCCTACGCGTCGCTTGGTGGCTGGGTCACGGGAACACCCGCGCACTGGACCGCAACCCAACCAGCGGCGTCCGCCGAGGCAGACCCTCTACCGGGGGCCTATGATCAAGGTCCCCTAACTCCATTCAAGGCGTGCCAGGAACATTGGGCGTGCCTTACGACCCGAAGGTTAGGCTCGACGGGTGAGGATACCTCTCATCCATCCCCCGGAGCTCCTATATTAACCTACTTTAATTAAAATAATCAAAAAATAGCATGTAACTCATTTAAAAAAGATAAACGAACTATTTTATAATTAGAAACATTATTATCATTATATTAGAATATTATTATTAGAAATATTATTATTAATTATTAATATTAATTGCTAAAAATCGAGCGTGATTGTTACTAGTGTTTATAAATGCGAAGTATATTAAGTGTGTATGTTTCTTACTGCTTCAGAACAGAACTATTAATCCGGTTTGGCTGAACTTTTAAATGGAGTTAGGTTCTACCCTAGATTAATAATATATGGGCTATCTTTATTGTCATCCCAGCAGTATCGTAGTTTCCGCAGGATTTATAAAAACTAAATTTCTCGTCAATGAGCTGCAAGTACAGCTCTATGAAAATGAAAAACTATTTTTCCATGACAAATAATATTAATTTATTGAAAAAGTAAGCGGAAGCTGGTACCGTAACAGGCCAAGACATGGTAAATTGACCAATTACAAACGTTCACGTAATTTGCAAACGTTGCCTATTCACGCATGATCGACGATTATACTCGTATATAACATCGCATTATGTTCACCTCAAGCGATATTAATTGTATTTGACGGTAATTGAGAACTATGCGAGTATATAACGCCTGCATATAACCCTGAATGGAGCTGCCATAGTTTCCAATCATTCAATCAATTAACAGCCTGCCACAGTTCTTATTGTAGTATTCCGTATTCTCTTTCCAAGATTTCCTCATCCTCGATCTTCTTCTTCTTCTTGCCCTCATACCACATTATGTGGGGTCGGCACAACACGTCTTCTTCTTCCACTCACTTCTATCAGCCGTCATCTCATTACCCACACCTTTTACCCGCATATCCTCTTTTACACAATCCATCCATCTCTTCTTTGGTCTTCCTTTACTCTTTTGCCCTTCCACGTTCATATATAACATTCTTTTGGTGACATCACTTTCTTTCCTCCGCATTATATGACCATACCATGCCAGCCTGTTACTTCTCATCTTTTCTGTCACTGGCGCGATCTATTGGGAAAGAATTCTAGCTGGTTCGATCACAAAGCTCACTGATTGCCGCGACACTTCAGTGCTCTAGGCTGTCTTCGCCACTCTGTTTCTCATTTTACTTCTGATGGATTTTGTCTCCCAACATAGTACGCTCTAAAATGGATTTTCTTAATGTTATTATGAGTTGCTGATCATGTATCTGACCGCAGTTGCTTGAGGTTACTTGGCCCACCCGTTACTTAAACTACAAGCTACGCCAATATTTTGTTGAGAGACGTGTCCTGTTGTTTTATTTTTTATCCCCCACAAGTTAGTCCTTCTCACCAATTTCATGTATGTGATGATGCAGTCCAAAATGAAAGCGGGCTAACCTGTTAGGGGCATAGTAAACTCATATTCCTAATTAGTCTACGCGACAGTGTGCCGGAACGCTAAGCCGCTTGGTGAATGTCTTCGACAGAAGGCAGTAACTAGCCACGGCCGAAACCCTTTAAGAACAGACGGGAAGCGAACCCAGAACCTTCAACTTTATAATGTGACAGCGCACGCGCTCGTTGACCTCAATCTTCTCAGTCTGGTCAGTCAGGAGTCAATTCAATTCAATTCAAATTCAATTCAAATAATCTTTATTCAAAAGGACTACCTTTAAAAGGCACTTTTAACGCGTCAATAATTTACATAGTAGTGATTAGATGGTGATAACTACAGTCGTAAACTTAAAACTAAAGCTATGAGAGTTCCAAACGCGCCCAGTCTAAGAAGAAGCCCACAACAAACTTAGCTAGGTAAACATCTTTTTGCTATCCCCATCTCACATGGCACTTAAAATTATGTTAAGCTATCATATTACAGCAATATTTCATACCCATGCTTGTTTATCATTTACATAATCCTTTACACTAGTCGTATAAGCAATATTTCATGCTTGTTTATCATTTTCATAATCCTTTACACTATAGTAGGACTTTTCAACAAGCTTACGTTTTACACAACCTTTGAACTTATAAAAGTCTTGTCTCAATAGACAAACACGCTAGCTAGTAAACGTTTGCAAAGCTCGCAATAGATTCGATAGAACTGCGTCTGGCTTACACATCCCCTGAGAGGGATCGGATCTCGCAGTTAAATAAACCACGCGAGCACAGAAAATCAAGAAGCAAATGCGTTATTCGTACATTTATACCTCGTGATAAGTCAACGTAACACATATTCTGTGTTGCATTATTCAAGCCCTATTAATGTCAGAGCCACACTTTGGTTTATTCGCAGCTTGTTAAAGTTTCAGTGTTTTGTACCACATACTTCCCAACTTCAAGGATGTTGCTGTCTAAATTTCCAAACAGAATAACTCAATACACAACTTTGGCCCGTCCCGGTATTCGAACCCGGAATCTCAGGAATACAGTCAACCACTGACCTTATGAAGCAGTTATAAGAGGTATTTTCTTGTAGGAGGTAGTTTCATAGTTTGACGATACATTCGGTTAAAAGCTTCAAAAAAATACTACAGGAGTAACCAAATATAATAATAGCTAATTATCTACTATTTATCCCGTAAAAATCCACAGTTCAGGATTTATGAAACACAGAATTTTTATTTTTTTTTATTCACCACAAGTTAGCCTTTGACTGCATCTGACCTGATGGCGAGTGATAATGCGGTCTAAGATGGTAGCGGGCTAATCTGTTAGGAGTATAGTAAACTCATACTCCTAATTAGTTTCTACACGACGTCGTGCCGGAACGCTAAATCGCTTGACGACACGTCTTTGTCGGTAGGGTGGTATCTAACCACGGCCGAAGCCTCCCACCAGACCAGACTCGAGCCGGGAATCGAACTCAGGACTTCCAACTTTAAAATGCAACAGCGCCCGTGCTGCGCCACGGAGGTCGTCATTTCACGTCGATGATCTATGTATGTAACTATAGCTTCAGTTTGCCGTAGCAAAATTCCTCGTAATTCGACTTAAATCTTGAGAAAGAGCGCGCATACAGTAAGGGGAACAGGAATAAGCTATGAGATAATAATCTTCTATTACATACGTAGCATATTCCATAAGAGTTTTTAAAGTCCCGTAATCTACGCGGAAGAAGCCGCGGGCTTCGGCCATTTTATTATGGAAACCTTGATTCAAATTTCCGCCCTGAATTGTTAAACCTCACATTAAGGCAAAAGAAAATTTATACTTTCAGGTGATGTGAAACTTGTAACGTAGAATATCGGCGGGAATACTACCATTTTATATGTTTACATAGGACTATTTTACTTTAAAATAGATTCTCCCGCATTACTGTCGTTGATTAACATTATTTATTATACGTTCCGATTAAGACTACCCAGATATTTGCCTTAGTATATATTAGAGTAATACTTCGCTTCTATAATCCTGTGTAATGATCTTTTCATAATACTGTATATTACAGTAATATCGTATATTTACATATTTTTCGCAACGAAATAAACAAATTCAAAAAATATAATTTTCGTTTATTGTTATATTGTAGAAGAACATTAAATTATTAATATAAGGTTCGGAGGTGGGCGGCGGCTCATCCAACACAGTTTATACTAATGCAGTGCCGTCCTTGCCATTTTTCTGTATGACTTGAGTCATGTATGACGTGTTCTCTCAATAAAGATTTTTATTTTATTTTTATTTATTGTTTCTTTTTTTGTATATGAGTTGACTAACATACTTATTTGTCTACCGTTTAAATATTTAAAACCATGTAAACTACTTTATAATATTTATTGTATATTCCTTTAGGAAAGTAAAAAATTCTATGACATGTTGTATAATGTATATTATATTTAGATAATGTTGTGTAAACCTATTAGAGGTTGTTACTTGGACTCTGATCATTAGGCATTTTAAAATTGATGTGTGCGTCTTTTAAATGTAATAAATATTAAACTAAATCAATAGAAGAATTTATATCAGCGGGGTATGACATGACATTAAAAAAGAGTGGTAATTCGTTTACCGTCACTGTTTATTTTACTGCTAATGCGCGGTTCATTACTAATATACCACATAGTTCACGTCGAAATATTAATACACACATACAAATGTAAACACATATACACACACATAAATAAATGCACATATCGTACATACATACTTACATGTGATAAACAGGTCAGATTGCAATGTACTATTTATTGACTATAAAATCAAGAGACGTCCAAATCGGCTTTAAACGTCAAACTTTAGCTTACGGTCAATCTGTACGTATCGCGCATGCAATGCTTGCGAAATGTAGGTGCTCGAAATTAATCGGATTGGAGATTAAGCGGCGTGAATAGCAATCTCTCGACCCCAGGTTAGGGTGATCAAAGGGGTCAAAGCTGGCGTATACGACTATACGTCAAGCTGAATAAAGGGATATTGCAAGGGCATATCTACACTAACCTATCTATTTATCTTATCATTCTAATCTATCTATGCATATATATGTTCTTATATTTTAACTTTTCTTTTTTATGAACTACAAGTTAACCCTTGACGGCTATCTCACCTGGTAGTGGGCTAACCTGTTAGGGGCATGGTAGACCCACACTCCTAATTGGTTTCTACGCGACATCGTGCCGGAACGCTAAATCGCTTGGCGACACGTCTTTGCCGGTAGGGTGGTAACTAGCCACAGCCGAAGCCTCCCACCAGACAACTATCCACTGCGGAACTTGATATCAGAACTATATTTTAACTACTTATCAGATTAAAAAGAATCTCAAACAAAATTTCACTCAGGCACATGACATATATTATTTTATTAAAATGTATACTAATGCTATTTAGGTACTACAAAAATATTAGTCCTAGAAAATCTATGTTGGAAAACTCTGACATTTACAGTATATTATTTGGAAGTTTAATCTAGAATAAAATAAAAATAAAAAATTAAAATACATACGTTAGGAGACTTTACGTCGGTGTGTTAGGTAAGGCACTCATACTATGCTGAATACATAATATTACGGCATTAGTAAAATCAGGGGGAACAGCTGATTAAAGATATTTTTATGCCGAACTTAGCAACGCACGTCGAATAAATCCCGTTGAAAGGTCATAAAAATGTATTATCTCCGCGATTATAGAAGGCAAATTAGAAAAAAAAAAACCTTTATCCACACACACAGCACAGTATACAAAGCTATGATAAAAATGATGACAACTATAACTGATTTACATTATAGATAAAATATCTTCACTAAAAATGATTCGAACGATCAATAATTTATCTGTCTGTTATTAGTTATTATTGTCGTTAAAATATTTAGAAGACACAGGTCTTTTGGCAGTCAAGTCAATCAAGGTTGAAAATATAATTATACGTGACGGCACATGGGGCGTTATGCCATTAGCCGTTATACCATACGTATAGTTTTTACAACCAAAGCACGTCTCAGGTTGTTCACATATACTGGATTCTTAACTAGTTCCGAATGAATTTTAAATATTTTTTATTTTAGTTTAATCAGCTTGTATTGTAGATTATTGTAAATAGTGTTTACCTGGATAGCTCTCGATCCTGTTTTGACCCCTGTTTGAACCAGGTCACGTCCGGAACACATCCAGGTAAAACAAACTCCAGCATTTCATGATTTCCTGTAAAAGTTACTCCATTGCATTCTAGACTATTTAATTTTACCTTGCTATGCTTTGAATACGAACGAATAATATGAATCTTCGTATCATTATGATAAACCCATTATCGGCTCACTACAGAGCACAGGTCTTCTCCCAATATGAGAAGGGTTTGACCATAGTCCACCACGTTGGCCATTGGCAGACTTCACACGCCTTTGAAAACATTATGGAGAACTATCAGGCGTGCAGGTTTCCTCACGATATCGATTTTTCACCGTTGAAGCAAGTGATATTTTAATTGCTTAAAAACTTAACTCGGAAAAGTTAGAGGTGTTTGCCCGGGTTCGAATCCACTAGGCTATCACAGCTACCTCTTCGTATACGTTTATTTATAGTAATTCTTACGAATTATTGATCACCGGCCTTGCTAGAAATATAGGTAGTGCTAATTTTATCGTGGTCATCGCTCCACCTATCTGGGTCAATGATTATTACGTAAATAGAGAAAACAAAACTCTAACATGGGATATCAGTGATTTATTGATAACCTAGAAGCTGTGATAGCCTAGTGGTTAGGGCGTCAACCTCCTAATCAGAGGTCGGCGGTTCGAATCCGGGCACGCACCTCTAACTTTTCGGAGTTATGTGCGTTTTTAAAAATTAAAATATTACTTGCTTCAACGGTGAAGAAAAACATCGTGAGGAAACCTGCACGCCTGAGAGTTCTGTGGACTATGGCCAAACCCTTCTCATATTGAGAGGAGACCCGTACTCTGTAGTGAGCCGCTAATGGGTTGTTCATGATGATGATGACGATTGATAACCTCCGCCTTTTTAGCAGTCTATAATGGACATCGATATATCGGCTGCATTTGCAGTAGAGCTATGTTATAAAGCTTATTAATGGGTACGTGTCATACCCGCCAATAGCAAGATATATGGGCATAGTTTAGCAACGCAGCACCTCTCTGATTCCAACGTCAATCAAGCAAATATCTCTTATATCCAGAATAAAATCATACAGGTTCAAATGCATCAAAAAATTCAAAATTCAAAATAATCTTTATTCAAATAGTCCTTAAAAAGGCACTTTTGATGCGTCAATAATTTACATAGTAGTTATTTCATGGTGATAACTATATTCGTAAACTTAAAACTAAAGCTATGAGGGTTCCAAACGCGCCCCGGTCTAAGAAGAAGCCCACAACAAACTTAGCCGGGGTTGTTCTTTTTTTTCGTTATCACCATTTCACATAATGAGTAAAATGAATAATAAACTATAGTACCTATGGAGATAGAGCAATTCACACCCAAGATTTTTTATCGTTTATATAATCCTTAATATCGTAATATGATTTTTCTACAAGCTTTCGTTTTATAAAAACTTTGAACTTATTGATAGACATCTCCAAGATATCAATAGGTAATTTATTATAAAATAAAATACAACTATCAAAGCCTCATTTCATAGGTGTTTTACGATGATTGCACGTTGAAATCAAAACGTCTAGACCTTGCAGATGTATCGAGACTTCTGACTTCTTCCTTCCAGATACAGTTTACTAAATGTTCTAAAATGCAATGTTTTCACCTTTGTACCTTTTACTTACCTATTATAATATTGTGAGTTATTTTTGAAGTTGGAATTTTTAAATTTCACTGGTCCGGTCTAGTGGGAATCTTTTGCCGGATAGATGTCACTGGACAAATACGTGACGTATTGACGACCTCCATGGCGCAGCGTGCGCGCTCTCGCATCATAAAGTTAGAGGTCCTGGGTTCGATTCCCGGCTCGAGTCTGGTCTGGTGGGAGGCTTCGGCCGTAGCTAGTTACCACTCTACCGACAGAGATATATCGCCAAGCGATTTAGCGTTCCGGCACGATGTCGTGTAGAAACCAATTCGGGGTATGGGTTTACCATAACCCTAACAGGTTAGCCCACTACCATCTTAGACTGCATCATCACTTACCATCAGATGAGATTGCCGTCAAGGGCTATCTTGTAGTGGATAAAAAAAAATGCAAAATTTGTATACCATATAAACAGTAATTCGCTGATAATATGGAGTAATTTCAAGGTGAAGCCAAACCCAGCACATTAAATTTTTCTGAAATAGCACTTGACAAATGAAACCGCTTTTGGTTCTTTTGGCTAGTGCTACGCCTACGGAAAGCTGACAGCCTTTGTGTACTACAAAAATGTTTTTAGCCGAGGCATAGGGTAAAATTACCTAGCTGTTTTTTTTTTTCTTTTTTCGGGATAAAAAGTATTAAATCTCCAGGAAGCAAACAAAATTTGGTCATGCTTAGTTTTACTGTCCAGCCTGTTTTTTGAAACGACCGGGAATAGCCCCTCGGTGCTTTTTGGATGCGGAATATATTTTTGCGAAATATGGCCAAAATCATTGCAGTATAGTAGTTGAATATAGGAAATAAACAAATAATCTAACACTTTTTTATTTCTAATATATTGTATTGAATTGAAACTCATATCGTTCATTTGGCTGGATTTTTTCAATCATAGGTGAGTGCTAAAAAAGGAGTTTACTTACCCATTTCAATTCTACAAGAGCTCATACTTATCTACCTCTTTTTATAGGTTAGCGACTTGCAGCAAATCAACCATATCAGAGTGAATTTAGTAATTCTGAATTTTGAAATCTTAATAAACCGTACCCAGATTCCTCGATCTATCGACTAGTCACTAGTTTGACTAGTTGAAACAGGTGTTGGAAATTCACGAGGGACAATTTGGTTTTAGACGCTGGTTATTAGGAGTAATAGACTGAGACGACTCAAACAGTTCTTAAAATTTTCGGGAGTTTCATTTAATTTTTAATTTGTATACATTTGGTAAATGTGAAATTGGGCCTAGTTGCCATAATAAAGAAATTATATTATTATTTACTAAGGATTTTCTGTATGCAGAAAATTTTCCGAAATTTAAATAGTATTATTAATTAATTAAGCTGTGATAGCCTAGGGGTTAGGGCGTCAGCCTCCTACTCAGAGGTCGGCGGTTCAAATCCGGGCACACACGTCTAACTTTTCGGAGTTATGTGCGTTTTTAAAACAATTAAAATATCACGTGCTTCAACGGTGAAGGAAAACATCGTGAGGAAACTTGTATGCCTGAGAGTTCTCCATAATGTTCTCAGAGGCGTGTGAAGTCTGCCAATCCATTGGCCATAGTCCACCACGCGGGCCATGTGCGGGCAGCGTGGTGGACTATGGCCAAACCCTTCTCATTTTGAGAGGAGACCCGTGCTCTGTAGTGAGCTGGTAATGGGTTGATCATGATGATGATGATGATGATGATGGCACGGCCTGGTGCGATCGGTTGAAATTCGTGATGACCAATCCGTATGTTCAGTTATAGTGTGAAAGTACTAGAGTGTGAAAGTTCATTCTAAAGATCTATATTTGGATACAGGTCTTTGGAATGTATGCTTGAGAATAAAAGTGTATGCCTGAGAGTTCTCCCTAATGTTCTCAAAGGCGTGTGAAGTCTGCCAATCCGCACATGGCCAGCGTGGTGGACTATGGCTAATACCTTCTCATATTGAGAGGAGACCCGTACTCTGTAGTGAGCCAGAATGGTTTGATCATGATGATTAATTAATTTTTATGCAAATAAATCAGTGATTGAAACAATTTATATAAGAGGATCTGGTGGACTTCGTATCATTAAAAAATTGGTTCGATATTTATTATGAGCATACCTTATTCATACGCGATTAATCCATCATGCGTCGTGTATTAAAAGTAAATCGTCGGGCTTATTTACCGATGCATGATTATCAATTTTCAATTTTCAGCGGAAAACGTTTAACGCTTATGTTTCGATATGTTATTTTTATATTCTTTTATTGAATAAGCCACATGTTTTTTTGCAACCACTCATATTTTAGTTCCTACTAAAGGAGAACATCGATACTAATTCTCATGATATTGATACAAAAAAAAACTAGGGTTAGTTGGTTGTGGGCGTTTAATTAATACAGACCGGATACCGCATATAGACCCCACTTAGATTTATTATTAAGTTAACAAACGTATAGTTATCACGACCTCACCACAGAAATTATAATAATACGAACGCTTCATTCATTAGTGCCTGTGTTCAACTAGAATTTATTATTTGAAAGGATTTGATTTTGATTCCTTCAGATCAAAAGTGTTCATGGTCTCACCACTTTCAAGTGTTAATCATTCATTCATTCATTCATGATCAACCCGTTACCGGCTCACTACAGAGCACGGGTGTCCTCTAAATATGAGATGGGTTTGGCCGTAGTCCACCACGCTGGCTATGTGCGGATTGGCAGACTTCACACCACTTTGAGAACATAATGGAGAACTCTCAGGCGTGCAGGTTTCCTCACGATGTTTTCCTTCACTGTTGAAGCAAGTGATATTTTAATTTTTAAAAACGCACATAACTCCGAAAAGTTAGAGGTGCGTGGCCGGATTCGAACCGCCGAACTCTGATTATGAGGCTGACGCGCTGACCACTAGGCTATCACCGCTTTAAGTGTTCATCATTATCTTACATTCTCTACACAAATCAAGTATCCACGCGGAAAATGTATCCTAGAAAATCTATCACAAAGAAACATAATAATACACGCTAAAAATATTTTCCATTTTAACAAATAAGCTTCGTTAACTAGTTTACGAAACGAAATTGCGCAAAGTTTACTGCATCTAACTTCGTGCTTTTCCAGTTATAAAAAATAGACTGAGTAAAAAATTTACTTGAAAGCGTCATATTTATTGCGCCATCTGCATTGTTTATAAACAAATATCGCGCGGATCTAACTGCTTTCTCAAAGGCGACCGCCACAAATATAATAACACCACTAAAAGTTGACCTTGACGGTAGTCTTATCTGGTGATGTCGCAGTCTACAATCGGTAGTGTGGTAACTGGTCACGGCCGAAGCCTCCTATCAGACCAGACTGTAGGCGAGAATCCCAAAACCAACTTTACAATCTTTTAATTGGGCAATAACTGATGGCACAACGCTGATGGGAAGCGGTGATAGCCTAGTGGTTAGGCCGTCAGCCTCCTAATCAGTGGTCGCCGGTTCGAATCCGGGCACGCACCTCTAACTTTTCGGAGTAATGTGCATTTTTTAACAATTACAAATATCACTTAATTCAACGGTGAAGAAAAACATCGTGAGGAAACCTGGTCGCCTGAGAGTTCTCCATAATGTTCTCAAAGGCGTGTGAAGTTTGTCAATCCGTACATGGCCAGCGTGGTGGACTATGGCCAAACCCTTCTCATTTTGAGAGGAAACCCGTGCTCTGTAGTGAGCTGGTAATGGGTTGATCATGACGATGATGATGATGATGGCACAGCCTGGTGCGATCGGTTGAACTTTGTGATGACCAATCCGTATGTTCAGCGTTAAAGTGTAAAAGTGCTAGAGTGTGAAAGTTCATTCTAAAGAACTATATTTGGATACAGGTCTTTGGGATGATCAATGTTCAGACATTTTCTTCTGGAAGTTGACGTCTGATCGTTAAAATAAGGGTGATGATCATCAGGTCCAAATCAAGTTGTTTGTTTAAAACTACGGTTCAATATATCGAGTTTTTATAAATTTTCAGTATGAGTCAAATGTAAGAATATAAACAGTATCCAACAACATGGATGGGAAGCTCGTTAAACCGTCAGTTCGGACTGCTATCTATAATATAAAAAACTGTAACAGGACGAATTCTGTACGTTAAATATATTTTGAGAATTTTAATTGGAGGGTGCTTTACTGCCGATACTGAGAAACATTTTATTTTTATTTTTTTCCGTCTGGCTGCGCATCACGCCGAAACTACTGGATGAATTTGAATGAAATTTGGTATAGGAGTAGCTGATACTTCGGTTCAACATATAGGATAGTTTTAATTCCGGAATTCAGCACGGTTCCCTTTGGAGAGGGGATGAAAGTCAAAATGTGTATTTAGTTTTAATTCATTAAAGCGTACTACGATTTTATTTATTATTTTTTTGTAAGAAAGGAGATACTTTACGGATTATCCTGTAATTAATTTCAAGGTCGTCGGTTTAGTAAACCATGTAACCGTGATTGTAAGACAAGATTTAGCGTTCCGGCACGATGTCGTGTAGAAACCAATTAGGTGTATGAGTGTACAATAACCTTAACAAGTTAGCCCGCTACCATCTTAGACCGCATCATCACTTACCATCAGGTGAGATGAAGTCAAGGGCAAATTTGTGGTGAAAAAAAAAATAGAGCACTAATGACTGAAGGTGACGATGATGAATTCAAGAATGTACGCGAAAGAAGAATTTGTTTAACTCTCTCTTAACTTTATTTAACACTGTAATAGCAAGCACTTACTACTTTCGGAATGTGTGGAACTCTGAAATAAAGAGACGGGGAAGGTAGGACATACTTCGGGAATATCATGCATTTTACATATTCCGTCTCCAATATAGTATGTGATCCACATGCATACGTTATAACCGAAAGCCAAATCTCCGCTGGGAGAGGAGTTTTATCACACCTCTACCGCAAACAATAGCAGCAAAAAACATAATAAAATTCTCATTATATTATAGTGGATGTAGATGAAATAGTGGACAGAAGCAATGCCGAATTAATTTTATGATTTTTTGTTAAAATTTTCACACATTTCGTGATTTTTGCCCTCAAAACGTTTTTCCTAAAGTAACTAGTACGACCCCTAAAGAAAGGAAGTCCTGTGTTTCATTCTCAGACCTATCCTATCAACAAAGACGAGTCATCAAGAGATTTAGCGTTCCGGGACGTTATGGCGTTAAAACCAATTAGGTGTATACATTTCTTACAAGTCAAATTGATGAAAGTATTATTAGCATTATATATATATATATATATATATATATATTTTTTTTTTTTAATTATATTTGGCAATCTTAACAAATTACAATTCTTATAATTAAATCTTAACTTAGTGACATATTCTATATCTAATTGTAATTCTAACAGACTGCACAGCATAACAAAAGTTTAATATAACCAATTACAGAAAAACAAATCCAAAGTTAGGTGTAATACCTACTGTATACTAAATCAATTCCATCACACTCAAACAAAACTTCCTATAGTGACCGTTAAATATATCAATTTTGGAGTCTTTACTGATAATCTCATTGTACAAACGACACATTCTTACAATGGGATCATATTATTATAACAAACCTATAATTTTTTTGTAAATAAATTTTAAAAAGATTTATTTTTAAAATTTTAATTCACTGGTATAAGAATTATCCTATGTCCGTCTCAATGCAGCAAGGTACCTCTATGAAAAATTACGTCTGCATCGATTTAGCTGTAAAACCTTGCATACGTACATACGCTGTTTTTTAAAGCTCGCTCACTTGTTAACGCTTCGTAAGCTATCCACGTTAATAGACTCATACCACGTTATTAATTATTTCTAGTTGTTTTCCGCGGTTTTGCGGATCCGTAACTTAATTATGTTTTATAATACCGTGCTGATACCTTCTACTTTTATACTTCCCGTACGTATTTATTTTGTTCACCGATTTTTATTTTTTGTTTTTGATAGAAATGGTTTTTCTTTATAAGATTGTCTTGATAATAAAACAAGCTTCATTCGCAAGAATTTTATGTTATATACCTAGGAATGACGATTCAAATACACCTTTAGCAAGCAAAAGCACCAAAGCAAAAAATATTTACTATTATTTCTTTTGTACTCGAACTTTCATCTTTTTTTATCACACACACGTTAATATAAAATATCCTAAGATTCTGTAGCAGTGAAAAGTACTGAGTCAAACTATTAACCAACTGAGTTTGAAGAATTAATTAAATATGTTTCAAATTAAACAATAATAGCGTGATAACATCAAAATTACAAAAAAAAAACAAAGTATATAAAAAATTTAATAACATGAAACTTATAAAAATATATTTTCTGTCTGAGCGTGCTTAAAACTGTTATTCAAACTTCGAGGCGTTATCGTTTCGTAAACAATTAGATCAAGTAAATATACGCTTACTAGATTATAGATATATATGGATTTTTTTATGTTATTGGAAATATAACGATTAACGTTTAGGCCATGTGTGGTATCGCGGCAGTTGACAGACCCTGTTATTACTGGAAATAATTACCGGTTTTCGTATACATATATTTTCGTTCCATGATGGTAAACGTTAACTAGACCCGATCAAGTAATGTGCTCAGTTTTTTTAATAAATATAATAAATATAAGGTTCTCTTATTCTATTACTAGCATAACTTAAATTAATAAATATAATAAATATAAGGTTCTCTTATTCTATTACTAGCATAACTTAAATTTTAAACTTCTACTGTTTAATTTCATCATCATAATTATCAACCCATTACCGGCTCACTACAGAGTACGGGTCTCCTCTCAATATATATTTTTTTTTTTATTTATTTAGGTTTACCAACAGCTTATACATTATAATTAGACTAAAATAATATATACATATAATAAGGTATTAAATCTAAATGCTAAGCTAATTATAGGTAAACACCGCATGCAAAGGTGTATTACATTACAGGTGGAAAACTAATTAAAACTAAGTGAGTAAACAATAATCAAAAAATAAACGAACTAAAACAAAAACAAAAATAAATATGTAAATAAATAAATATGTATGTATGTATAAAGCTAATATGAGAAGGGTTTGGCCATAGTCCACCACGCTGGCCATGTGCGGATTGGCAGACTTCACACGCCTTTGAGAACATTATCGAGAACTCTCAGGCGATGTTTTCCTTCACCGTTGAAGCAAGTGATATTTTTTTTTTGAACCCACATAACTCCGTAAATTTAGAGGTGCGTGCCCGTATTCGAACCGACGACCTCTGATTAGGACGCAGACGCCCTAACCACTAGGCTATCGCCGCTTCCCACTAGGCTATCACCACTTTAATTTAATACCCAACATAAAAGAAAATAATCATGGAAAATTTGCTTTGATAATGTTGGTTACTTTGTTCAAATATTTACACACAAATATACCTTCCGCGCGTGTCGTGTTTCGTTGGAAAAACCCACGGATAAAAATACGTTTTCTAAGGTTACTTAATTTAGAATTATAAATAATTTTTTCATCAAAATATTATTTGTGTAATCGTCTCATATTACAAAGACGTTATTTAAATAAAAAATTGTTTTTTTTTTCTACCACAATTTAACCCTTGACGGCAATCTCACTTGATGGTAAGTGATGAAGCAGTCCATGGTGGTAGCGGGCTAACCTGTTAGGGGTATGGTAAACCCATAATCCTAATTGGTTTCTACGCGACATCGTGCCGGAACACCAAATCGCTCGACGATACGTCTTTGTCGGTAGGGTGGTAACTAGCCACGGCCGAAGCCTCCCACTACACCAGACAGGTGATCTATTTTAAATGAACTGATGTCTGTTATACGTCAACCAGTACTAAAATATTCAAATAGTCCTTAAAAAGGCACTTTTGACGCGTCAATAATTTACATAATAGTTATTTCATGGTGATAACTATATTCGTAAACTTAAAACTAAAGCTATGAGGGTTCCTAACGTGCCCCGCTCTAAGAAGAAGCCCACAACATACTGTGCTGTATTAAAATGTCATATTCATATCATATCCCTCAACATCTCTAAGACAAGGATTATCATTATTATGAAAAGGCGGCATCAACAATATTAAATTTATTCTGCTTTAAGCCAGAGTAGTAAGCCCCCGAGCTACAGTCAAATCCGTTTATAATGACTTCGCCTGTATTATTAATAAACCTCCGTTTGGTTTGGATATAAAATTCTCAACAACCAAATTTGGAAGTAATTACATCGCTTCATCATCATCATGATCAACCCATTACCGGCTCACTACAGAGCACGAGTCTCCTCTCAATATGAGAAGGTTTCGGCCATAGTCCCCCACGCTGGCCATGTGCGGATTGGCAGACTTCACACACCTTTGAGAACATTGTGGAGAACCCTCAGGCGTGCAGGTTTCCTCACGATGTTTTCCTTCACCGTTGAAGCAAGTGATATTTTAGTTTTTTAAAAACGCACATAACTGAAAAGTTAGAGGTGCGTGCCCGGGTTCGAACCGCCGACCTCTGATTAAGAGGCTGACGCCCTAACCACCAGGCTATCACAGCTTTTTACATCGCTTATATCAACTTAAAATGGTCTATTTCCTCCAGGATATACTAGTCCATGGACATAGGATCGTGAACTAGGAACAGAAGGTGTCTCTTTCCTGTTCATGATCCCATATCCCAGGGAAGAAAAGATGTAGGATATATCTCCTCGCAAAATGATATCTTAATATGTTAGGTGCTAAGGCGTGAAAAGGTGAAAGACAAACAGAGCTTACGGGCAAATTTAGGTATTTATTATTATAAAAATACAATTAACATAACATTAATAAATAATTATTATTTTCATCGTTAATAAAACCATTTTTCCGAGCCCTATGTTCGAAAGCTGAACAAGACAATAAAAATGGCTTTCATAAATAGTTTTCACAATAGGATAACATGAGAATTTTATATAGAATAGAACGAAAAAACATTATTTCAAAAGCACTAGAAGTTTGTTAGCTTATAATGAACCTGCTGATAAAATTATTCATGCCTTAAGGATAACGCTGGTAACAACGATGCTTTGTTCACGCTATTTTCCGCAAGAGCTGCTTTGATATGTAATACATAAATATAGATTTATATAATGCCTGCCTTATCGATCGAGTGGTTGGCATGTACTAATTGACTGACTGACTACATATCATAAGCTTCTGTACTCGATTCCTAGGTCATAATGTAATATTGAAATTCGGTGAATAACTCAGTACAGTCTGATTAAGAAAATCAGGCTCACTACAGAGGACAGGTCTCCTCTCGATATGAGAAGGGTTCGGCCATAGTCCAACACGCTGGCCGTGTGCGGATTGGCAGACTTCACACGCTTTTGAGAACATTATGGAAAACTCTCAGGCGTGCAGGTTTCCTCACGATGTTTTCCTTCACCGTTGAAGCAAGTGATATTTTAATTTTTTTTTTTTTTTCTTTTTTTAAAAAGAAAATCAGGCTGGAGTTGTTTAAATAGCAATGACTGAGTCAAGGCCTCTAAGAGTTCATTAAGCTATCAAATATTATAAGTAACATGTGATAGTAAACTTTAAAATTCGTCACCACGTTTTGAAGAGGCTGATGGATCTACGCACTGGGGTCTGCTCTAATATGAGGCTTAGTAATAAATAAAAAGTTTTCTAACAAGTGAGTAGGTATACCACTTGCTTAAGTATTTTATATTCGGCTCTAAAAAGAAAATTATATCTAAAGAGAACGATTATTAACTAGTTTTCACTAAGTATATACTTAGTGAAAACTAGTTAATAATCGTTCTGGACTATTACTTTGTAAATTTAAGAAAGGGTGAAATAGCGTTACATTTACATAAATGACAATTTCATTAAGTTGGTATATAAAGACTTTTTTTTCTAGCAATAAAGCTTTTTTTTTTATTTACCACAAGTTAGCCCTTGACTGCATCTCACCTGATGGCAAGTGATGATGCGGTCTAAGACGGTAGCGGGCTTACCTGTTAGGGGTATGGTAAACTCATACTCCTAATTGGTTTCTACACAACATCGTGCCGGAACGCTAAATCGCTTGGCGACACGTCTTTGTCGGTAGGGTGGTAACTAGCCAAGCTAACTTTATCAGTGGTAAAATCACTGATAAAGTTAGCTTTATTGCTAGAAATAAATGTAAAGACATTTATTTCTAGCATATAAAGAGAGATAGAATATAAAGATATTCCCATATGCAAACATTATATTTAATAGTGAATGACAAAACTAATAACATTATAACTTTTTCTTTTTTCAATGCTGATGATGTCGTACTGAGTTGACTGAGGGGAACAGGTAACTCCAATGTGTATATGTAACGACAGTTTACTTACGCTCGATCTACAGTACGTCACTCCTGGCCTAGTTGTCTGTCAACCTGTGACCCAAATTAGATAGGGCGGGCGGGCGTTGCATATACCTATGGCACACCTTTAGTAATTGGCTTTTTAATTGGTTCGTTACAGTCTTTTCATATACCTCACATGTTACTTTAAAATGATCGCATAGACGATGCAACTTTGGAGGGGAAACTAATTTATGAATTTGTTCCATAAAATATCAGAACGTTGTATACTGGTAGTACACTTATTTACCTGCTATACAAAGTTTATCTGTAAGACCGCTGTTAAATAACAATAGATTTTCTAAATCTATTGTATTTCTAAAACCGACCGAAAATTTCTATCATACATCTATAACCTCTATGCCCCGATTCTGGCAGAGCTTCTTTGCGAAGCTCGCCAAACAGCCCGGCTACGCTGTGGCAACCAATAGGGTTAGTACAGCTAATAGACAGTCCGAAAAAAAATCAATCTATGCTCCTTTTAGTTTCCCTAAAATAATCGCTTTTAGCGGAAGGTCGCCAAACCTATTCATCATTATCATCATGATCAACCCTTTGCCGGCTCACTACAGAGCACAGGTCTCCTCTCAACATGAGAAGGGTTTGGCCATAGTCCACCACGCTGGCCATGTGCGGATTGGCAGACTTCACACGCCTTTGAGAACATTACGGAGCACTCAGGCATGCAGGTTTCCTCACGATGTTTTCCTTCACCGTTGAAGCAAGTGATATTTTAATTACTTAAAAACGCACATAACTCTGAAAAATTAGAGGTGCGTGCCCGTATTCGAACCCCCGACCTCTGATTAGGAGGCGGATGTCCTAACCACTAGGCTATCACAGCTTCAACTGCCAAACCTATTATCTTACATTATTTTTTTTATTATTTTCTATTGTGTAAAAAATATAATGCTATATGCGGTGCAATGAAACTGAATTCTTTCCTTTATTCATTCATTCAATCAAAAGCAAATGGTCCATACTATACGAACTGCAAAGCGCTGAAAGCTGTCTGAAAGTTTGATTTAATTAGTGCAGAAATTTTAAGTGATTTTCTGTTCAGGAGTTCTAAGTAAATGCTAATATTAGTTTAACAAACGCTTCTTCGATGTTCATATTAGTTTCTGTATAAACTTTTCTTTCTACTATCCTGACTAATAAGCTGTGATAGTCTAGTGGCTAGGACGATCAGAGGTCGGGGGTTCGACCAACTTTTCAAAGTTATGTGCATTTTTAGGCATTTAAAATATCACTTGCTTCAACGGTGTAGAAAAACATCGTGAGGTAACCGGCATGACTGAGAGTTCTCCATAATGTTCTCAAAGGCGTTGAGTCTGCCAATCCGCACATGGCCAGGGTGGTGGACTATAAGTCCGGCATGCAGAGGGACATGCCGTGGTGGTTTTTAGTTCGGGTATACCCCCCTTCGGAGCTGGGAGTCCAACATAACCTCCTTCCTGCCCAAGGGTATTGAGGTAGCCATAAAGCTTTTCCACCACGACAAAAAAAAAGGGTGGTGGACTATGGCCGAACCCTTCGTATATTGATAGGAGACCCGTGTTCTGTAGTGTGTCGGCAATGGGTTGATTATGATACTAATTAATATTATATATATGAATATTCTTCTTCGTTAGGTAGTAAGCTTCCTCTCCAGCTAGTGATATTCTGGAGAATGTGAGGATCAGGCCGTCAGTCCTCACAATCAAATTTACAAGGGAACGAAATGGTGGTCAACGGGTAGATGATGAATAAGAAATCATCATCAGCAGAATGAAAAGGATTTGTTTATTGTAGTCTACCACGCTAGCGGAGTGCGGATTGGTAGACACAACACTTTTTTTTTGTCGTGGTGGAAAAGCTTTATTGCTACCTCCGTCCCTTGGGCAGGACTAGAGGTTATGTGGGACTCCCCCCTAGGGGGTATACCCAAACTAAAAACCACCACGGCGTGTCCCTCACGCTGAGTTTTTTCGAGGCACCCGGGGAACACCATTGTATTCTTCCCGGGCATCTAACAGGCGCCCCAGCCATGAGATGGGGCTCTGCGTGGAGAGGGGAGAGGATCGGGACAGCACGATCCCCCCCAGACTGTCAGGAGGCTTATTAAATGTCAGGTAGCTAAGACACAACACGCCTATGACAATGATATGGAGAATTTCAACGCAGCTTGTTCTGGGTGGTTTCAGTGTATTAAAACAATTTAAAGTTGTTTTAAATAACATGCACGAAGCTCTGAAGCTGTATGCCGGAAAAATGGGCCCTCAGTGTAAACCATGTGACGTGTGTAACAGGGAATTAGCATCGGATAACGTCTCTCCGAAAACACTCTCAGCTAAAGCAACGAAAGCACGATGATTTCGAAATGTTTTATTATTTCTCTCAAACATATGTTCGACCAATATTCTTTAATTTTTTTTTAATGCTTACAAAATTATAAAGCTTTTTTTTTTATCCACTACAAGTTAGTCCTTGACGGCACCTCACCTGATGGTAAGTGATGCTGCAGTCTATTATGGTAGCGGGCTAACCTGTAAGGGGTATGGTAAACTCATACTCCTATCGGTTTCTACGCGACATCGTGCCGGAACGCTAAATCGCTTGGCGACACGTCTTTGTCGGTAGGGTGGTAACTAGCCACGGCCGAAGCCTGCCACCAGACCAGACTCGAGCCGGGAATCGAACCCAGAACCTCCAATTATATAATCAGACAGCGCGCGCGCTACGCCACGTAGGTCGTCACAAAATAAAACAATCATTTAAAATTTATGTAAAAATGAGACCTTGAGGGAAGGCAGTGGTTAAGGCTTCAGTTTGAGGGACCTTCTCACCATAGGTGCCGTTACAAATACTATAGCTTTCTGTAACCATCCCTTACTTTTTACCTTTTAAATTTGACATTCAAAAGTATTCATTTCGATTAGTTTGGTATTTAATTTTTTATAAAAAGCCAATTCTATCTGATTTTAATGAAATTAAAACAGTATGTTTTGCTGCTGATTGTAGAAGCCCATTATTTTATATAAAATTTGTATGTTATCAAATAAGTTTGAATGTTATAAAGACACAATTGTAAGACTTTATTTGCAGGCTTGTGGCAAATAAAGTTATTCTATTCTTTACATAAAAACCTAGTGAAAGGTTCTTTAGATGTTCTTTGAAACTTTTTGCTTTGAGACCGGTAGAATAATCTTTGAATCGACATTCAAAATGGCAGAAAACTCGTAAGTCATATCCAAAGATTTTACTTTTTTATCCGTTTCTGCTTTCACTAGATTATCGTCATGCAGGACGGTAATGTCGACGATAATTGCTCGACGAATTAATCGATCGACCAGCTACTAATCAGGTATATTGGCTACAATAAACCTATCAGTGATAATCATCTGATAATGAAGAAATCCAAAAAAGTGGTGATAGCCTAGTGGTTAGGGCGTCAGCCTCCTAATCAGAGGTCGGCGGTTCGAATCCGGGCACGTACCTCTAACTTTTTGGAGTTATGTGCGTTTATTAAAAAATAATTAAAATTTCACTTGCTTCAACGGTGAAGGAAAACATCGTGAGGAAATCTGCATGCTTGAGGGTTTTCCATAATTTTCTCAAAGGCGTGTGAAGTCTGCATATCCGCTTATGGCCAGCGTAGTGGACTATGGCCAAACCCTTCTCATATTGAGAGGAGACCCGTGCTCTGTAGTGAGTCGATAATGGGTTTTTCATGATGATGATGATGATGATGATGAATAATAATTGTTATTATTATTTAAATTCTATTTGTAAAACACGAAATTATAGGTCTTATACAAAAAAATACAGAAGCCTGAAAATAAAAGTAGAATACAAAAGGATTTATCGATGAGTAACATTTTTTAGTTAGACAACCTTAGCATTCTGAATAAAAAGAGGACAACAATAAGAGGTAGTGAATTATAAAAATACATACCAAATACATACCAATAGTTGTACATACCGATACGAGAACTAAGTTAAAACAAATAAACAAAACATATATGGTACAAATAGGTACATAACCAATTCATCATCATCTACACTTTCAAATTAAGAGACACTAAACAGATTGGCTTTATATAGCAAGTGATTTTGTCAACCTAACTATCACCAGCGGTGCAGTACACTATTAAATAGCTGGTATAATAAAGTATTTTACTGAAACATTTACAATGTGACTACTACCGTTAACCTTTACCGAAATTTTATTCACTCAATCAATCGTAAATTTTAATCAAATAATGATGTAAATAGATGGTGATATCTACATTCGAAAACTTAAAACTAAGAGGGTTCCAAACTTGCCCAGGTCTAAGAAGAAACCCATTACAAACTTTGCCGAGTAAGTATTATTTTTGTCATTACTCGAACACATTTCTCTTAAATGTACCGCTGCCAAAAAAAGACTTTAGCTCTTTGCAACATCCGAAAAGTATGTAGGAGAAATCGTGTATCCATTATAGATTTGAAAGGTGGGGAGAGCAAAAAATTGTACATTAATAGACCTCCTCTCATATTTAAGGATTTGAGCATCGGCCCATCACACTGCTCTAATGCGGGTTGATGGGCCTCGAGGACTAGTGTCACAAGCAATGTAGCAGCAGTAACTGGGGTAGACGGCTTAACGAGGCACAGGGCTGCGAATAAAAAATTCTAAGTTGTTGAACTCCCAACATTAAGAGGACCTCGTTTTCCGTATCTGTACATGAGCCAGTGAGACAGTTTAAATTAATTAAATAACTTTAATTTTCCAGTTTTTTCTTTAGTTAAATAGTTGCAGAGAAACTTATTAACGTAGTTAAATACACGCCCGGCTGTCTTTTGCTTTCAAACTTTACATTTTACAAGTACAATATTAATATTAATGTTACTGTATTTAAGTTTGTAAAATGTAAAGTTAATATAAAATACAGTATATTATGTACTAGCTGTTGCCCGTGAATTCGTCTCCGTAGAATTGCTGATTTCCCGTGAGATTGAGGTTTCCCGTGCGGCCAATGCCCTGCTTCAGAAAGTAAGCTACAGGCAAATGTAAAATTGCCGATTTTCGTGTCTCTAAATAAAAAACAGGACTTTCATACAAACTTCAAACCTTCAGGGTAGATTTGGATGAAAAAAAAAATCTAACCTGATACTTACGCCTTATTTTCAAAATTTCATGCTTGTAGACTTATATTATATAATAAAAAAAAACACAGAAAAACCTATCATCCCCTATTTTACCACCCTTAAAAGGTAATATTAAAAAAAAAATTGATGCACATGTTTTTATTTATTATTATTAATCTAAATGCGAATTTTTGTGTCTCCAACTCTAAAAACAACAAAGGTGTTCATAAAAACTTCCAACCCCTATTTTACCCCCTTAGGGGTGGAATTTCCAAATATCCATTCTTAGCTTACATCTCTTAACAATCAACTACCTACTTGCTAAATTATAGCTTTATACGTACAATATTTTTGAGATCTCGTGTTTAATCTGTAAGTATGTAAGTAAGTACGTCAGTGACCTTTCGCTTTTGTATATATCATCATCTCAACCGATAGACGTCCACTGCTGGACATAGGTCTTTTGTAAGGAGTAACAACGGCCACGGTCTTGGGCCGCTTGTATCCAGCGGCTACCTGCGACTCGTTTGATGTCGTCTGTCCACCTTGTTGGGGGTCGACCAACGCTACGTTTACCGGTGCGAGGTCGCCATTCCAGCACCTTGGGACCCCAACGTCCATCGGTTCTCCGAGCTATGTGCTCCGCCCATTGCCACTTCAACTTCGCAACTCGCTGAGCTATGTCGGTAACTCTGGTCCTTCTACGGATCTCTTCATTTCTGATTTGATCACGTACAGATACTCCTAGCATAGCTCTCTCCATTGCTCGCTGAGTGACTCTGAGCCTTCTTATGAGGCCCATAGTGAGCGACCACGTTTCGAATCCGTTTCTTTGTATTATATATATAGGTTTAGTATATTGGGGTACCACTGAAAAAGTTGGAAGTCCATCCGATGTACGTACCAAGTTTGGACGTACCAATTTTCACCATCAACAACGATATTTGCCGTGAACGAAATACAGTATGTTATATTAATATTAATACTGTAAAAAGGTTTCAGGTTCGAACGCTTTGTTGAGAAATAGAATCACATCCGATCAAAGGAAGCAGATAAAAGGCTTCATATTGAAAATTTTCTCGGAAAGAGCTTTATTGTTCCTCCAAGAAAAGGGCGAATATAATTTTACCTTTATAAGTTAAGGCCACAAGCAGACATAAATACACCGTCAAATTAGAATATAATATTAGCGTCAATCAAAGCTGTGATAGCCTAGGTTAGGACGTCAGCCTCCTAATCATAGGTCGGGGGTTCGAACCCTTTTCGGAGTTATGTGCGTTTTTAAGCAATTAAAATATCAGACGCTTCAACGGTGAAGGAAAACATCGTGAGGAAACCTGCATGACGGAGACTTCTCCATAATGTTCTCAAAGGCGTGTGAAGTCTGCCAATCCGCACATGGCCAGCGTTGTGGACTATGGCTAAACCATTCTCATATTGCGAGGACACCCGTGCTCTGTAGTGAGCCATCAATGGGTTGGTCATGATGATGATGATGATTAGCGCTAATTTATAAAAAAAAACGAAGTTCAAAATACCCAAAAAGTTATGAAGACTTTTAATTTAATTTCAATAACACATCTTCCGACCTTCACTCCGCTATTTTAGATTGACTTAAAATGATTGCGTAGGCATGCGTGTTAATTCAACTGTAGTGTATATATAACACCAGGTAGACTGAAAAGTCTCATCTGAATGAATTTGAAGCAGTGATAGCCTAGTGGTTAGGGCGTCAGACTCCTAATCAGAGGTCGGCGGTTCGAATCCGGGCACGCACCTCTAACTTTCGGAGTTATGTGCGTTTTTAAACAATTAAAATATCACTTGCTTCAACGGTGAAGCAAAACATCGTGAGGAAACCTGCACGCCTGAGAGTTCTCCATAATGTTCTCAAAGGCGTGTGAAGTCTGCCAATCCGCACATGGCCAGCGTGGTGGACTATGGCCAAACCCTTCTCGTATTGAGAGGAGACCCGTGCTCTTTAGTGAGCTGGTAATGGGTTGATCATGATGATGATGATGTATGTTTAACAAAATATTAGCTTCTAGGCTTGTTTTAACTTTTTTTTTTTTTTTATTCACCACAAGTTAGCCCTTGACTGCATCTCACCTGATGGTAAGTGATGATGCGGTCTAAGATGGTAGCGGGCTAACCTGTTAGAAGTATGGTAAACTCATACTCCTAATTGGTTTCTACACGACATCGTGCCGGAACGCTAAATCGCTTGGCGACACGTCTTTGTCGGTCGGGTGGTAACCAGCCACGGCCGAAGCCTCCCACCAGACCAGACTCGAGCCGGGAATCGAACCCAGGACCTCCGACTTTAAAATGCAACAGTGCACGCGCTGCGCGACGGAGGTCGTCAAACTGCATTTAAGACTAAACAAAAGCAAAAAAGCCAATAAAGTAATAAATAATGTATCAACGTATTTTTAAAAGTCGCAATGCGCTGCTTATTGCAGCGTTACAACTCGTGTCAGAGGCAAGTCCGTAAAATAAATACAGCTTAGGTAGTTTCCAGTTGAAATTACGATTTACGGGTTTAGCTATCTACCGTGCCGGAAGAAAATATTTGTACATTTTCCAGCGATAGGTAACTAACTACGTTCCTTACAGTAAATATTGGTTATATTTTTATATTATCTACGTGTATCCAATTAGTGGTACATTATCAAGTAGGTAAGTTGGAAATTCAAAAATAATAACAACCCGCTCGCTAATTTGTCACATCAACTTTGCGTTAATTTTTGAGAAACCGTAATTTGAAAAGCTTCTTTAATAATTAATAAAATAATATTCATTATTTCTGCAGAATGATAACAAAGGCAATTTTGGTGCAGTCTAATATCGAGCGCTTCGGTAACAAACTATTGTACTTGCCTATTATCATTAGATATATTCATGTTACGCATTTAAGGCAGCGGTGATAGCCTAGCGGTTAGGGCGTCAGCCTCCTAATCGGAGGTCGGCGGTTCGAACCCGGGCACGCACTTCTAACTTTTCTGAGTTATGTGCGTTTTTATAAATTTCAAATATCACTTGCTTCAACGGTGAAGGAAAACATCGTGAGGAAACCTGCACACCTGAGAGCTCTCCATAATGTTCTCAAAGGCGTGCGAAGTCTGCCAATCCGCACATGGCCAGCGTGGTGGACTATGGCCAAACCCTTCTCATATTGAGAGGAGACCCGTGCTCTGTAGTGAGCCGGTTATGGGTTGATCATGATGATGATGATGATTAGGCTTAATGTTTTTTAAATACATAATGATGGTATGAACTTATTTTAAGTGTTTAATAATAGTATTCTATACAAAAACTTACTTGATGATTTTCTAGATTTTTTTTTATTATTATTGGTACGTACCCGTAATAAATAAAATACTTAATAGGGAAATTTACTCGCACGATTATTTAAAAAGCTTTTAACTTCACCATTATCTTCATAGTACTCTTATAAAAATTACAACTATTATTTCTCTCATGCTCGCATAAGGTCCACGTGTCCGATATTTTCTGCCCCTCTAAGAGGGATATTAACAAACACACATCATAATGAAAAAAAATATATTAATGGTATTTAATATTCGTTTACTAAAAATAATACTGGCACTTCCTGTCGATTCTGTTGTACGCAAATTTGTAAACTAAAATCACTTGTTTTAGATTTATCAAATTAGTCCGGCGTCATATCTGCACTAAACTTTTTTTTTTATACACTACAGGTTAGCACTTGACAGCTATCTCACCTGGTGGTAAGAAATGATGCTGTCTAGGATGGTAGCGGGCTAACCTGTTAATAGTATGGTAAACCCACCCTCCTAATTGGTTTCTACGCGACATCGTGCTGGAACGCTAAGTCGCTTGGCGACACGTCTTTGTCGGTAGGGTGGTAACTAGCCACGGCAGAAGCCTCCCACCAGACCAGACTCCAGCCGGGAATCGAACCCAGGACCTCCAATTTTATAATACTACAGCGCGCGCATTGCGCCACGGAGGTCGTCGAAAAACTAAATAATTGTACTAGAATAAATAATTGGCACTATTGTATTGTTTTAAAAGTCTTAATATTAATCAGGCTATAGACGTCCACTGCTGGACAAAGGCCTTTCCAAGTAACACGGTCTTTTGCTTTCCTCAACAACTCGCTACCAGTGATTATTTTCATGTCATCGGTACAACGGACCGAATTCCTACGCTGCGCTTACCGGTACGTGGTCTCCACTCCAGAACACGTCTGCCCAAACGGCCGTCAGTTCTGCGAAAGATATGGCCCACCCACTGCCACTTCAGTTTCTTGCAGAGGCTAAAAACTTTTAATAGATCCAGCCAAAACGTAAGTTCCGTGCCATGCAGTACGGAACCCTACAATGTATTATCATTAATAAGATCGAATTAGAATTAAAAAAAAAACTGTTTCCTTATAATGTTTTCATTTTTAGTAATGTAATAATTGGTATAGCAGCATTAGAATTTAATAAATTCAGTGAATTTTATAACTCCCTTCGCTTTTAGGTAAGCAAATAAACAAACAAACAAATAAACTCAAAATAAACAAACCCCTCAGCACATTGTTAATATACCAATCAAAATTAAGGACTGGACCTTCTAACTGCGTCATCAGTTTGTCTCGGTAATCAAACATCAATACTGTGACGTCAAATACTCTCTGGATAGATGCCAATTTCGTGTGAAAAGCGCTTGGCATAATTCCTACAGGTGTGGCATGACTAATTCCCTTTTGCGACATACCCGTATATTCTGCGCTTTTATTAATTGGCAGCGGTCGCCCGCTTCACGCTTCCGTTTATTATTCCGTGGAATCTTTCATTCGCAATACTACAAAATGTATCCCGATCAACCGCGTTCATCATTATCTGTTAACTTTATACATATTAGGTGAAAGTTTAAAATATACTCAAAGAAATAAGCGCGTTTAAGCAAAAGAACATGAAAAAGCTCTCTAACTTTATTACCAGTTTATTTATAGTAATAATTAAGTTTAAAAAGTCTGTGCCAAATAAAGTGATAAAATGTCTGATACAGTAGGCCTTAATCTCTCTCTCATTTCTCTCTATCTGCCCTTTAAATTCCCGTGAATATGGCAATTTTAAAGATGCCCCTGGACCAATAGACTGAAAAAAGTAATACGTGTGCTTGGATCAAACTATCGTTAAATTTATACTTCCCAATGATCAATACTATAATTTAGACACGAAACAGTACAATTGTATGCAAATTAAATAAGATTGCATAAAATTTTGGCAGGTGGAACGTTTCTAGTAAACGTTTGTATGGAAACGTACTGTACGTAATGGAAGCTGAGCTTTCAAACAACTGTAAAGCTGCCAATAATGGAACAGAAGTATTTTAAATTGTTACGTAAAATATTACACGAATGAAATTTAACCATTGGATGTTTTAATTAATAAGCTGAATAGAATAGCTGCGAAATATGCTTCCAGGGATCGGTTTTTTACGGTATCTCAATTTTAATTAGCATTTTAATGGATATCGGAAAAGATTCTATGTTAGTATGTTGGATTTTTATTTCTTATCTCGGGTTATTATGATTTTTTCTGTCTATTAGCTGTGCTAACCCTACTGCCACAGCGTAACCGGGTTGTTTGCCCAGAAGAAATTTTGAGCCCTAGGGCACGTAGAAACTAAGGGAACGTCTGCCTAAGGGCAGAGCACCCCCTGTGCGGCCAAACGTCGGCTGACGCGACGTTTGGGATAAAAGGGGGTCGTTATTGTGAACCGGATATTCTACGAATGGACTTTACAATTTTGAATACATATTTGTTTGGTTCGTTTTCTTAAAAATCAAATTATAAATTAAATTGTACTAATATAAGCTTTTTAATTAAATGAAAAATTTAGATCAAATCAGGAACTTGAGACTGCTATTATATAATTAAGTTTCAATGTTGAATCAAATTTGTTATTGTACAAACAAAAATAAATAAAAAAAACTTTATCATACGTTTCTATGGGTTTCTTCTTCGTGACAAAAAGTCGTAATAGGTATTCTATGTACAATTCCCGTGTAGACATACCGATTCGTTGCCGGCTTAACCCATCCCCCTTATGTTTCTACTTGGCATCATACCGGAACGCTTACTCGCTTGGCGGTATGTTTTTCCCAGTTGGATTGTAATTAGGCGCGGCTGAAGCCTCCCAAGAGACTAGGCTCGAGCCGGAAATTGAACCAGAGACCTCCCAATTCATAAAATCGCTGCGCTTTCCAAAGCTGTCTTGGAGGGGTTGTTTTAAGTATTACTATTTGAATTTTTTTATCACTTAACCGTTAGTAAAAAAAACTGGGCTCTGTTACTACTAGATTTTGTATGTAACTGCTTATCTTGCACATCATTCGAAGGACAATGCGACTGTTTGTGCGAAAAATTTGGTTATAACAAGATGTGGAAAAAATAAAATTGAACGCTTTCTCCTTCGCCTAACCTCGAAAAGCTCCTCTGTAACTGACATAACTAGGTAGGTAGTTTTATCATCACCATCACGATCGACCCATTGTCGGCTCACTACAGAGCACGGGTCTCCTCTCAATATGAGTAGAGTTTGGCCATAGTCCACCACGCTGGCCATGTGCGGATTGGCAGGCTTCACACGCCATTGAGAACATTAGAGCCATGGAGAGCCATGGAGAACTCTCAGGCATGCAGGTTTCCTCACGATGTTTTCCTTCACCGTTGAAGCAAGTGATATTTATTATTGCTTAAAAACGCACATAACTCCGAAAGTAAGAGATGCGTGCCCGGGTTCGAACCACCGACCTCTGATTAGAAGTCAGAGGTCCTAACCACTAGGCTATCACAGGTAGTTTAATATTATACTTTAATATTAGGTTTAATTTCCTACGTTCTAGTAGATGTAATCATACTAATTTCGCGGTAATTCCTTTTGTTTATACACTATCTCACCTGTTGATGGTTGGTTACTACGCGACATCGTGCCGGAACGCAAAATCGCTTGGCGACACGTCTTTTTCTGTTGATTGTAGCCACAGCTGAAGCCTCCCACCACCTCCTTCCTTTATTTGCTTAGGTATTCGCTGTTTTAAGTTTACGAAAGGAAGCTCTAGGCTATCTTACATATTAGATGTTATGCTTTCGAATTACTTATACCACAGAGTAAAACAAATAAGGTCGTCCACTCCGTACTTGCATTGCGTATGCAAAGCGCGGGAAAAATCGATAGACGATATTTTACAACACTGTCTCATTTATTCGGTCAAAGACTTACGTTAATCATACAAAAGCTCTGTGGTATTTTTTTATATTTAATTTAAATTAGCCAATATCATAAATGTGAGGGTTTCTGTTTGTATATTTGTTTATTTCATAAATTTGGCGCTCATACAGCGGGCTTTCTGGTGACATCGTCTTATAGCGGCGGTTAAAAGGATACGCCACGTGTCCAATATTTAACGACCTGACTGGAGCAGCGTGTGCGCTGTCACATTTTAATATTGGAGTTCCTGGGTTCGATTCCCGGCTCGAGTCTGGTCTGGTGGGAGGCTTTGGCTGTGGCTAGTTACCACCCTACCGACAAAGACCTGTCGCAAAGTGGTTTAGCGTTATGGCACGATGTCGTGTAGAAACCTATTAGTTATAGGTTTACCATACTCCTAACAGGTCAGCCCGTTACCATCTTTCTGCATCATCACTTATAGCAGGTGAAATTTCCGTCAAGGGCTAACTTGTAGTTGATTAAAAAAAGTCAAATATAGAAACGGCTAGGCTTGTGTATTTTAGTTATTTTCAAAGTATTATGTCATGCGGTATTTTGTTATGGGGTAGTGATGGAGATATTGACTATATTCGTGCTATTCGTGCAATTTATAATATGGCCAAAAGATTCATTAGTAGAAAAATTTAAAGTCGAAATAATGACATTGCATGACCAATATATATTTGAAAATGTAATGTATGTCCATAAGAATAAAATTAACATTAGAATTAAAAACTTGTGTTGCACGCTACTAGACTATATACAATTAGAAATTAATTTGAAGGTAAGTAGTCAATAACAAATTACCAAATGTAATTTCTGGGATGTCTCCCAATAAAATCAAAGTTTATATAAAACGTAAGCTTGTAGAAAAGTCCTATTATAGTTTATTGGATTATGTAAATGATAAAAAACTAAGTACTATGTAAATTATTGTCTAAAGTGCATTTGAATAAAGATTGAATTGATTGCTTATGATCATGATTTATTTATCGGTAAAAAATCCGCGGACTTCCAAAATTCTTAATATCTTCCTTACCTGTTACCAGTTAAGTAGATCTTGCTAAAATTGTGCATGGGGTTCGATACCTGGGTTACCTTTAAACCTTTTTTTTTGTTGTGGTGCAAAAGCTTTATAGCTACTTCCGTCCCTTGGGCAGGACGGAGGTTATGTGGGACTCCCACCCATGGGTGGTCTACCCGAACTAAAAACCACCACGGCATGTCCCTCTCGCTGGTTTTACTGGACGCCCGGGAGACCCATTGTATACTTCCCGGTCGCCTACCAGTCACCCCAGCCTACCGCCGGGCCTCTCCCGCACTACAAGGGGAAGGATCAGGACAGCTTGGTGCACCACGTGGAGGTTACCCAACCTAGCACCCCGGGTTACCTTTAAGCCTAAGAAAATTGCCAGTTATTGCGTTATTCACGAAAAAATCGTAGAATGCGCCAACGAATGGCTATTAACGTGTACGGCTAATTAATTAGATACAGACGCGGTGAGTCAGTCAGTCAATAAACTCACGTAACACAAAATCAGCTTTAACCGTAATAATCCCTACGAACAAATAACTAAGTTTGCACGGATATTATCGCGAATAAGCACTTAAGGTTTGAGCCACATTCGTGTACTAAGCACTATTCAAATACTCTTGTAATCGAAAATTAAATTAACATTGTGAAATATTGCTTTTTTTCAACGCTGTCATTAGATTCCCATATGACTGTGGATACAAAGAAAATGTTAACCTACGTATCAACGAGTAAATTAATATTATACAAGAATTTTATGAAGACAAGTTCATGTTTTTAAAACATTTAATATTATTATTATTTTATATTTTAAAAATTTATCATCGTCATGAACAACCCATTACCGGCTCACTACAGAGCACGGGTCTCCTCTCAATATGTGAAGGGTTTGGCCATAGTCCACCACGCTGGCCATGTGCGGATTGGCAGACTTCACACGCCTTTGAGAACATTATTGGGAACTCTCAGGCGTGCAGGTTTCCTCACGATGTTTTCCTTCACCGTTGAGATATTTAGCAAATGATATTTTTAATTTTTTTTTAAAACGCACGTAACTTTGAAAGTTACAGGTGCGTGCCCGGTTCGAACCGCCGACCTGGATTAGGAGGCTGACGCCCTAACGACTAGGCTATCACCGCTACAAATCAAAAATCTGTAATCTACATTATAATATTTTAGTATACACACCACTAACAGGAAAGGGTTACTAGTTTCCGTTCGATAAGCTCTGAAATAAGTTTTCTCGAATTAGCGCGTAAGACTTTTATTTCATAAATAATAATAACAATTCATCGTGAAATAATAAATAGTATTTGTGTCTGTTATAGGCATGTATCTTAATAATTTATTTGAGTGATTTCAGACCTACAATCGTTTTTTTTCAAATTCAAATTAATCTTTATTCAAATAGTCCTTTAAAAGGCGCTTTGGACGCGTCAATAATTTACATAGATTTGATGGTGATAACTAGATTCGTAAACTTAAAACTAAAGCTATGAGGGTTCCAAACGCGCCCCGGTCTAAGAAGAAGCCCACAACAAACTTAGCCAGGTAAATTTTATTTTTGTTATCACCATCTCACATGCCACTTAAAATTATATTAAGAGCTATCTTATTAGAGCAATATTGTATGCAGCAGAACTAAGTCTGTTCGATAAATTATCTATATTAGGGGCCCCATTGAAGCTTTGAATCTAAAGTTATTCCAAGAAAAACCGTAGTATTTACCAGATCTAATTCCTTATTTTTAAGCAGTACAGTGGTATTTACAAGTTTAACGTTTTCACGTGACTTGTGTTAACATTCATAATGTATCTATTATTTCGTTGAAACGCTCCCATTAATTATTCCAGTATAGGCATTTAATGTAAATAAAGCCCATATTACTGTATCACATTGCTCTGCGCATCATTATTATTTGAACAGTAATACTGGCATGCAATCACCGAAATAGCATTAATTAGAAATGGAACTAATATTTGTATCAATGTTTTAATCATGCAAACCTATTGCAGGCATCTATTAAGCGTTTATATATAATATATATTTCATTATTGCGAGGCGATGGATGGCTTGTTAGGTGATAACTACACTCTTCCGTTTAAAACTAAAGCTAAGACGAACAAACTTACTCCGTTTTTTCGTGAAGGAAAATGTCGTGAGGAAACCTGCAGGCCTGAGAGTTCCTCATAATGTTCCCAAAGGCGTGTGAAGTCGGCCAATCCGCACATGGTCAGCGTGGTGGACTGTGGCCAAACCCTTCTCATATTGAGAGGAGACCCGTGCACTGTAGTGAGCCGGTAATGGGTTGATCATGATGATGGATGGCTTGTTAGGTGATAACTACTCTCGTCAGTTTAAAACTTAATCTAAGACGAGCAAACTTACTCCGTTTTTTCGTGAAGGAAAATTTCGTGAGGAATGCTGCATGCCTGAGAGTTCCTCATAATGTTCTCAAAGGCGTGTGTAGTCTGCCAATCCGCACATGGTCAGCGTGGTGGACTATGACCAAACCCTTCTCGCATTGAGAGGAGACCCGTGCTCTGTAGTGAGCCGGTAATGGTTTGATCATGATGATGATGATGATGGATGGCTTGTTAGGTGATAACTACTCTCGTCAGTTTTAAACTAAAGCTAAGACGAACAAAGTTAGGCCGTTTTTTTTTTGTTTTTACATAGTCAATTTTAATATTATAATAAAGTATTAAGTTAGAGCAATTCATACCCAAGCCTTTTCAATCTTTAGTATCGTAATAAGATTTTTCTATAAGCTTAAGTTTTTAGACATTTCCAAGTTTCAATAGGTAATTGATTGTAAATTAAAATACTCGTACAATTCCCTTTTCATGAGTTACTTATTTTGTGCTGCCTACTACACGGTACTATAAATTTTACTTCTTTTTACATACACATACATAACAACACATACAATAAATTTTCATAAATGTATTTATTATGTATTGTCATCATTAAATTGTAATATCCATCCATGAGAGGCATCTTCAGCGGATACCTTGTTGCCCTTAAGCTGTTGCTCGAGGGTTATTATGATCCCTTTTTTAGCCGAGTATGAGGTATACTCGAACCGTTTTTATATTAAATAGGGTTATTCGGATTTGCGTCTCTCGCCAAGAACTCGATAGCCGTCTGTATCGTGTAGTATATCCACTGAAGTAAGAGACAAAAAAAAACATCCTCATCTAAAATCTACCCATATGCGTTGTTGGTCTTCAGTGGCGTCAACTGGTTTCGTCAATAGACCTCTGACAGCCTCTGTTATGATTTATGGAATATTTAAGCTACTTTCACAGCATTATGTCATATGGTATTTTATTATGGGGTAATGCTGCTGATATTGACACTATATTCGTTTTGCAGAAGAGGGCTGTTCGCCCGATATATAAATTATTAGAGAGTCATTAAGAGATAAATTTAAAGATTATAAAATAATGACAGTGCAGTCCTGTCTGACCTGCTAAACTATCATCATCATCATGATCAACCAATTACCGGCTCACTACAGAGCGATTTGCGATATATAAATTAGGTCCCGGAGAGTCATTAAGAGATAAATTTAAAGATTATAAAATAATGACAGTGCGTAGCCAATATATATATGAAAATTTAATGTATGTTCATAGAAATATTGATAAATTCAAGAAAAAAATGGACTGTAACGCACTGAACATCAAAAGTAAAAGTAAACTTGTAGTACCGTTTAGTAGGCTGCACAAAATTAGTAACTCATTCAAAGGAAATTGTATTTTATTCTATAATAAATTACCTATTGATATCTTGGAGATGTCTATCAATAAGTTCAAAGTTTTTATAAAACGAAAGCTTGTAGAAAAATCATATTACGATATTAAGGATTATATAAACGATAAAAAAGCTTGGGTGTGAATTGCTCTATCTCCATAGGTACTATAGTTTATTATTAATTTTATTCATTATGTGAGATGGTGATAACGAAAAAAAAGAAAAACCCCGGCTAAGTTTGTTGTGGGCTTCTTCTTAGACCGGGGCGCATTTGGAACCCTCATAGCTTTAGTTTTAAGTTTACGAATATAGTTATCACCATGAAATAACTACTGTGTAAATTATTGACGCGTCAAAAGTGCCTTTTTAAGGACTATTTGAATAAAGATTATTTTGAATTTGAATTTGAATTTGAATTTGAATTTGAATTTGAATATTGATTCTATCTATCCTGATCTGGATAAGTTGCGATCTGGATATGTTGAGCTCAACAACAGAGGTCAACCAGTTACAATCAGTCAGGGTGACACATACCGATGAACTAATGGATTTTGGAGACATTAAGAACTGGAATTTAAAATACCCAGTGGTCAGGACACCCACCTCCTAATCAGAAATTAAGGGTACGATCCCGGTCACGCACCTCTAAGTTTCCGGAGTTATGTGCGTTTTTAAGCAATTATAATATCACTTGCTTCAACGGTGAAGGAATACATCATGAGGAAGTCTGCATGCTTGTCTATTATGTAACGTGTATTATGTAACTATTATGTAATGTAAGTGCATAACTATTATGTAAATTATTGACGCGTCAAAAGTGCCTTTTTAAGGACTATTTGAATAAAGATTATTTTGAATTTGAATTTGTCCTCCATAATGTTCTCAAAGGCGTGTGAAGTCTACCAATCCGCACATGGCCAGCGTGTGGACTATGCCAAACCCTTCTCATATTGAGAGGAGCCCCGTGCTCTGTGAGTGAGTGAGCTGGCAAAGGGTTGACGGACATACGACATCAAACGAGTCACAGGGAGCTAAGGTTAAGCCCTATCACCAGACAAACCCTACTAATATTGTGAATGTGAAAGTGACGATGTTTGGATGTTTGTTACTCAATCATGCAAAAACGGCTGAACGGATTTGGATGAAATTTGGTATACATGTAGCTTTTGATATAGAAAAGAACATAGGCTACCTTTTATCCCGATTCCTTAAGTAGTTCTTGAGGGAAAATTGAAAATTGTTTACGAGCTAAGCCGCGGGCAGACGGTATTTAAATTTGGTATGCATGTCACCAATGCTATGGAAAAGGACATGTACTTTCTATATCAATCCCTCAAATAGTTCCCCTGGGGGGAATTTAAAAATTGTTAACGAGCGAAGCTCTAGACCCAACTCTGAAGTTCACGCAGACGAAGTCGCGGGCACAAGCTAGTAGAATACTGAATGTATAACAGTAAAAATGGATTTATTGTTACTATAAATGGAAATATACTTCAAAACTATCTATATTACTATGTTATTTTATAAAACTAGTCAATTTGAATAAAAGCCCCACGCCCAGTTGACGTCATTTTCTGCACGAACGGTTGGCTCGCCTTTCATCAACATAATCACATTAGACGTTCACTGAATGACCCGCAATTATTATGAATATTATAGCTAAACTGTTATAAAGAATCCTCAAAGAGAAAAAACTAAAGAGACCTATATATAGATCTGACACGGCCTGTTATAATAAAAAAAAACATACCTAGATATTTTTCATAACTCCGCCGTATCTTGCACGCAAAGAATATGTTATTTCTACGTAGTTTTTCACTTACACTTTTATTGTATTTTATATTTTGTTTATTTATTTCCTCTTTTATTTTATCGAAACTTTGTTATAATTTTAAACATTCATTGATCAACCCATTACCGGTTCACTACAGAACACGGGTCTCCTCTCAATATGAGAATGGTTTGGCCATAGTCCACCACGCTGGCCATGTGCGGATTGGCAAACTTCACACGCCTTTGAGAACATTATGGAGAACTCTAAGGCGTGCAGGTTTACTCACGATGTTTTCCTTCACCGTTGAAGCAGGTGACATTTTAATTGCTTAAAAACGCACATAACTCCGAAAAGTTAGAGGTGCGTGCCCGGATTCGAACCGCCGACCTGTGATTTGGAGGCTGACGCCCTAACCACTACGCTATCACCGCTTCGACAACAATGTTATCATAAAGTATTGTCTACATCGTTTTAAATATAACACTGCATCATTGGATTTTTGCTGTAACTTTGGCTTCCTATTAAATAAATGAATAATTTAGTTATAAAAATAAATAATCTATTGGCACGCCATGGCAGTCAAATTTTTAACTTAGCATAGCATAATTAACGGTAAAGGAAAACATGGTGAGAAATGGTTTTCAAAGAAAGTCTAGTATTAAGTGGTGAACGATGGCCAAAGCCCTCTTCATGCTGATAGGATACCCGTGCCTCGTTGTGTGGTCATATTTATTATTATTAACGATAGGTTGTTAATGATGATGACATGAGAATAATTTAGTTAATAAATTCCTATACAGCAAAAACTAACATAAATTTTCTGAAATTCATCCTTAAATTTTACTTTGTATAACCTCGTTCTTCAATTTTGTTCCAGTTTTTTCTCTTAAAATCTAGTTGTACTTTATCCCGGAAGCCACGCGGCACCCACCAGCGAAATCAAACAGGCAATAAATCCCAGTCTCCCGCAAACTCAATAGTACCACGTTAAATTTTTAGTTTACGTATCAAAAAGTCTTTATAGCTAGTGCATACTCCCCATACATTTGTCCGAATTCGTCTCTTAAATACTAATTTTACTGTCTCAAATTAAATTGTGTTTTGTTTTAGACATTAATGATTTAATGCTTAATTAAAATCCAAAGCCAAAACTAATCTCTTCTAACAAAGAAGGAATTCGTTACAACTCTTATTTTCAAATATTACGAATTCATGAACGGGATCATCAAATGTTAACATGTAGGGAGTTCGCAGCCAACGCTTTGCTTTATTGAATAAACGGAATCCTTTAGTAGAATTTAATCTTCGCGAGCTGTCTTTTACATTATCCATGTTTGCGCTGCAAATAAACTTCCAACAGGCGTTTAATGCAGCACGTTTATTTCATGGAGTTTAATTTGCATTTGACTAAAGCTTGAACACCCATCTCTGTGTAATAAAAATCTCGGCGCTCATAAAATAAAAGTTACAAGAATTAGATGAGAACATCAAGATTTCCGTAAATATTTTTAAAAAATTTTACATGCATTCGTTACAACGTAATTTATTCTTTGTTTCTTTTATAAATGAAGTTGTTATGGTATTACCTACCACTTTACCACCATTAACATACAAAAGCATTCATAAATTAACACAGTCTTATGCTTTCATAATGGAAATACACTAGCTGCACCCCGCGGTTGAACGCGTAAAATTCTCTAATTATATATTTATCTAAAACCGGGTTTAGTTCAAAAAATAAAAAAAGTTTAATAAGTTGAGCTCTTAAAAGAACTGTTTTGTTCAGGTTTAGTACTTAAAACAAATCTTAACGAAAATTTCTAAGGTAATACCACAAATGCCGAACACACGTTTGAGCCGCAGGGGTACCTAACTCATAGACGTAACTCCGTTCACTCTCTTCACTTTTTACAGACTAAGCAAAACGCGTCAAGAAACGCCTCTAACTCGGTTTGAATACATTTACGTATGAGCTTAAATTCTTTTTACGAACTTGGCCTGTTATCATGATCAACCCATTACCGGCTCACTACAGAGCACGGGTCTCCTCTCAGTATGAGAAGGGTTTGGCCATAGTCCACCACGCTGGCCATGTGCGGATTGGCAGACTTCACACGCCTTTGAGAACATTATAGAGAACTCTCAGGCGTGCAGGTTTCCTCGCGATGTTTTCCTTCACCGTTGAAGCAAATGATATTTTAATTTTTTAAAAACGCACATAACTTCGAAAAGTTAGAGGTACGTGCCCGGATTCGAAACGCCGACCTCTGATTAGGAGGCTGACGCCCTAACCACTAGGCTATCACCGCTGGCCTGTTATAAGGTATTTAAAATTTTATAAGGTACATAAAGTCTGGTAAAACGTGAAAGACTGTCAAGACGCCAAATGTTACACATTCCGAGTTCGAGCGAAAATCGGAGACAAGCACGTCCGGTGCTAAAAGTTTTTTATGGTCAGAGTACGCCATATTATATTGGTTTAAAAAAGTAAGTGATCATAAACGATATTATTCATCATCATCATCATGATCAACCCGTTACCGGCTCACTACAGAGTACAGGTCTCCTCTCAATATGAGAAGGGTTTGGCCATAGTCCACCACGCTGGCCGTGTGCGGATTGGCAGACTTCACACGCCTTTGAGAACATTATGGAGAACTCTCAGGCGTACAGGTTTCCTCACGATTTTTTTCTTCATCGTTGAAGAAAGTGATATTTTAATTGTTTATAAACGCACATAACTCCGAAAAGTTAGAGGTGCGCGCCAGGATTCGAACCGCCGACCTCTGATTAAGAAGCTGACGCCCTAACCACTAGGCTATCACAGCGACGCGATATTATTATACCTACTTAATTAATTATCGCTCCAACCCATTTATATTCCGAGAAATGTAGTTTTTACAATTATAATTTGATTATAATAAACTTAATATTTACTTCTACTGAAACTAAACAGTAGGCATAAGATAGACATACGTAAAACCTATTGATATAGCTCAATAGGTTTTAAGTGGTCCTTCTACAGATCTTCCCGTTTCTGATATACCTACTTAAACAAAGCTCTCTCCAACAAACGCTGAGTATCAAACATAGGTAGCGATCACAAGTATGAAAGGAATAGAAAAAAAAAAAAAAAAAACGCTGACTGTTTGACCATAACTCTAACATTCCGATCTCAAAGCAGACATTAGAGGGTTGCGATTAGGGCTCTGACGAGGAAGTAGGCTACAATACTCTTAGATTTAATATACTTTTTAATTCAGTCAGCTTCTTTATGGCCTTGATGAATATTCATGGAAAGTAAAATGTTTTACAAATTCTACTCTGCAATGGTACGATTTAAGTTTATACGCATTATAAAGCTGGAGGTTCTGGGTTCGATCCTGGCTCGAGTCTGGTCTGGTGGGACGCTTCGGCCGTGGCTAGTAACCACCCTACAAGACCGATAAAGACCTGTCGCCAAGCGATATAGCGTTCCGGCACGATGTCGAGTAGAAACCGATTAGCAGTATGGGTTTACCATACCCCTAACAGGTTAGCCCGCTACCATCTTATTATGCATGATCACTTACCATCAGGTGAGATTGCCGTCAAGGGCTAACTTGTAGTAGATAAAAAATATATTGAATTTTTATTGACAAATTATCTGCTTTGTCGGTAACCAGGTTCTACGGATGTCCTAATATCTGATCTTATCACGCTGAGATACGAAATTCTCTACGAAACTCTCCCCTACGCCCGCTAATTGACTAATGCGTTCTTATGAGGTCTTACGTTATCCCAAGCAAGTTTCGGAGCCACAAATCATCGCTCGCAATATTGGCAGACATACTGTTTAAAGAATTTATCATATAATACGTGATATATGGCAGTTTTTGGACCACCACTTCTATGTAATTCTCTCCAATCTGCCAACTAATACTGACAATGATTTTTTACAAATAAACTGAGTCTGCTTATTTTGTATTACCTTCATAGATTTACTAATAGCGAAGGTTTGTTATTGAACGATGACGAAGCTATCCATCTTAAAATATCTTCATCAGAAACTGTCGGAACCACCGGTCACCATATCTGAAACTGAAAGGTTAACTAAAAATGCATTTTTGTTTTAAATTTTAATTGCTTGCTTGAATTTGAATCATATGGACTCACCATATGATTCAAAATAAACCGGTGGAAATCTCTGACACGTATTTAGAAATGCTGGTGGCACCTCGTGGAAGCCTGCGTCTATCTACTGCGGAATCGGGTTGCAAGAGATTAAACGCGAGGACGGAAATTTCTAATGGCGTAGAAACGTGATAGTAGTTTTGGCAAATGCTACTTCCTTCAACATGGTGAAATCGGTGACATAACTCTAGGCCCTTGATTACCGCAGAACAGTTTTTCTGCGGGCTATTGGCGAGTGCAGAATTCTGTTACCCGGGCGTCCGCGTCTCTCCTCTTCTCTTCGTCAACCAGGCGGAGTAAGATCGCAAGAGCTAGACATTATTAAGTGGATAAATGAAATGAAAATGAAATTAAATGAAATGAAAATACACTTTATTGTACACCACACAAAAGAAGAAATATAAACATTAAAGAAAAACACAGAAAAGAAAACAGGTACAATAGGCGGCCTTATCGCTAAAGAGTGATCTTTGCCAGGCAACCCAGACCAGGATATAAAATATAGATAAGCAGATTTAGGGTGCACAATTAGATATAAAACATATAAACACTTAAAATGTAAATAATTAATATAATATAATTCCATTCAATATATATATATATAAACAAAAAAAAAAAACATTAAATAAAATACATGACTCAATAAAAAAAAAGTATATATATATATGTCATATATAAGCCAAAATTAATTTGTAAATAAATAAAAGAATCGAAGAAATAGGAATACAAAAACCTAAGGGGACATAACATGTTTTTTAAGCAGCTGTTTGAAAATAGGAAGCGACTGCGATATAACTTAGGATATAACTTAAGCAACCCCTAAAATTTTCATAAGTATTGACACTCAACAACACAGTATCGTGACGTACATTTTTAGTATTCATTTTTGTATTCATTAAAATATGAATTCATGAACAGAATATAATATGAAAGAAGGGTATTATTTTTAAGTAATTTAAATAGCAATAGTAAAAAAAAACATGCATGCATCGATATAATATTACAACAATAAAGAGCGTAATAACTTTATATTAGCTTTATAACGTATCTGGATTTTACCTGGATTAGATACGGTTATATAACTAGTGACATCTATTGACAATTAAAAAAAACTCCTGTTAGTGAATGTTTTGAACCTTATTGACACGTTTTTAAGAATTTTGTGACGGCTGACGCAATTTAAGGAGAAGATCATAGAGGGCATTAGAAAAATACATAAATATTTCTAATTTTTCTAAACAAGAAGAAGCTATATGTGTTTAACGTATATTTTGAACATACAATTAAAGTCTCCTAGTCCATTGTAAAAACGCACTAAGTATCATATAATATGGTCTCCACGATATCGTACCCAATCTATGTAGGTTGCCTGACCACTGTCTAAAACTTTTTTTTATATTTAAACTTTTTTTTTTAAATAAAGTTTATATATATGATTTTTAATCAAGGGTATCTATTTAAGGGTGCCCGGCCAAAATAGTCCCTGAAAAATGGAACCCTGGTGTTGTGCTTTTGTCCGTTTATCTATGAACAAATTAGATTGTTTCAATAAATACAGTTGTATTAATAAAGATGTTTATAGAAATAAATATAATAGTATCCAAGTAGTGAAGGACAAAAGTGAGATAACTAGCATGAATGTGGGGGAAAGGAAAGACTCGTTAGAATTCCCTGAATATACCGATTGTGGCCGAGAGAGAAGCCCCGAGCGGCTCCCATGACTTTAAACCTCCGTGACGTGACGACCTCCGTGGCGCAGCGTGCGCGCTGTTGCATTATAAAGTTGGAGATCCTGGGTTCGATTCCCGGCTCGAGTCTGGTCTGGTGGGAGGCTGCGGCCGTGGCTAGTTACCACCCTACCGACAAAGGCGTGTCGCCAAGCGATTTAGCGTTCCGGCACGATGTCGTGTAGAAACCAATTAGGAGTATGGCTTAACCATACCCCTAACAGGTTAGCCCGCTACCATCTTAGACTGCATCATCACTTACCATCAGGTGAGATTGCTGTCAAGGGCTAACTTAGTGGATAAAAAAAAAACCAGGGTCTTCGCTTGAGGGGCCCTGTTATAACGCACGTTATAGTTCTCTTTCACTGCTCATTGTGCTCTCTAGGGCTAAATTTGATAAGATCTATTGCAGATGTCTGCACAGATTTCATTACTCCTCTCATGTGATCCCACTCACACACGCTTAACAAACCACATAGATGGTTTTGCTAGTTGGTTTGATAGATCGTATTATTTAATAAATTTTAGCCTTTTTACGCGACCGAAACGTTAAATCGCTTGGCGACACGTCTTTGTGTCATCATCATGATCAACCCATTGCCAGCTCACTACAGAGCATGGGTCTGCTCTCAATATGAGAAGGGTTTGTCCAGAGTCCACCACGCTGGCCATGTGCGGATTGGCAGACTTCATAAGCCTTTGAGAACATTATGGCGTGCTCTCAGGCGTGCGTGTTTCCTCACGATGTTATTTTTTATTTTTAAACGCACATAACTCCGAAAAGTTAGAGGTGCGTGCCCGAATTTCGAACCGCCGACCAGAGGTCGGTTAAGGTTCGAGGTTCGGTAAGAATATTCAGGAGGATTAGGAGGCTGACGCCCTAACCACTAGGCTATCACCACTTCACAATACTGGGAACACTGTTTGACATAAAACTGTTATTTAAAACAATACTGTTCAAAGCGATGTTCATTGGTATATATTCTCACAGGGTTTAGAGGGTGTCAATAATTTTGCAATATTTTATCTCACTTTAAATGAGCGTTGAAAATCATTGCATAACTATTCAAATTTACTTTTTAGGGCTGGTGTGAGAAATAAAACAAATTAAATACGACATCAAAACTTTATTCATGAATTAGACCCTATTACATATTATAGATCTATCTAGCATGCACAAGATCTTCAAGACGCCTCCCAAATGAATACAGGATTGACTTTGTTGATGGATATTGTTTTCAAAATGTTCACGCCAACTTTACTTTCTTCCACCTACCAGTGCCGTGCACTGTAACTAACATATCTACTTAAGTATTATTATTATTTCAGTTTTCTATTTGTATAAGACAATGCAATCAAACTTAACTGACTTAAAATTTTAACCTTAACTAATTCTTATTTATGGCAGGCACTTGAGGAACGGTGCCAAGATAGTTGGCTTTGTTTTTGCGTTAAACAGCTATGCTGATTTATTGCGCGAACATAGCTATCTTGACACCAGATGATACAATTAAACCCGTTAAAATCGTCACCAAGACTATCCAGTGTTATCAGTGGACAATCTAATGTAGTAATTTTAATCACATCGGCATCCATTTTTATATCTCGTACCAGACAAGACGAAATGATCGGAGCGGTACATTTTCACGAAAATAATATTTTTTGTGATAACGCACAAACGCACACTTACATAGAAAAGGCCAAATTTCGTCATAAAACCACTTCTTACACTAAAGTTTTATTGCTTTTCGTTAAAATTTTGGCAATTTATGCAAGGCAGGTTTTTATCTCTATGAAACAGGTGAAAAGAAAATTAACAACAATTATCCTTTGACTACAAGCTTCATCATCATCATCATGATCAACCCATTACCAGCTCACTACAGAGTGCGGGTCTCCTCTCAATATTAAAAGGGTTTGGCCATAGTCCACCACGCTGGCCATGAACGGATTGGCAAACTTCAAACGCCTTTGTGAACTGCTTACCTGGTGGTAAGTGATGATGCAGTCGAACTTACATATTGGGGTATTTAATGAAACCCATACCGGATACCCATTCGGTTTCCACGTAACGTTTAGTCTTTTAGCAGCACGTCTTTACCTGACCAGACCTGATAAAATTCAGATTATTTATTGCCCAACTTCCCCTATCGGGGATGCAACATGCCGTAAACGCGTAAAATCTCTTATATCCCACGGAACCGGTCTTCAAGGTTCCTATAACCTAAGTAGGCTACCTAATTATACAACGAAAGCGAACTGGCGTTTTAGCCAGCGCTTCTTATAACGAACCACATTTATAACTTTAACTTGTGTATGTGGTTGATTATGAACTCTATAATTAATTAAACCTTTGAATAAAGCGCTTAATTGTAAAACGATTATCATATTCTAAAATTTGTACGTCATAAACCTTGTGCCACATGACTGCTTACCTACATATTATAATATAAGTAAACTATGGTTAAGTCACTAAAAATCTAGCCACCTTCCCTCTGTCTCTTTGGTTAATCATTCTTTATTACTATGGCAGTAGTCTTCGATTCACAAACATGCTATGACTCTAAAATTGCTAATTTAAAACGTTATGCGATCCTACAAACGCAAACGGTACAGTCAAATTAGCCGATCGTATTTACGTGTCGAGTATTCACGTGTCGAGTACAAGTTAGTCCACACTCTGGCAGAGCTGGAATTAACTGTATAATTAAAAGTAGGCCTTAAAGAAAACTATCAGCCTTTGATTGCTGTTAGAGACTGTATAACGTCGAGGACCAAATTGTACCCTCTATGAGTCTCACTGGAGACGTCCAAGACGTAGAGGACGTCATCGAGCCCTAGTGATCTCAGGCCGAGATTCACGCTCGCTGCCCCTGGTGAATCTGAATTAAGTACTATTACTTAATACAGCTTCCCTTTGGCTATTGTAAATTCGAAACAACAGCAAATGTACCATCTATGTCATCAAATCGTGGTAATAATATTTACTGTTTTTATCACTTTGGTGTAAATTAAAAGTGTATTTATTAATCTAAACCTTCATTAATTAATCTAATATCTAATCTAGCTTTACGATTCCGAACCATTTTCATTCCTTTCGATTTATTTTTATTGATCTATAAAGCGTCATGTACACCAATGGACTTTCACTGCCACTAGTCAACTTCTCAGTTTTGTGTCACTTGTACCAGCCTTTGGGCCCAAGTTTGCTATAACAATTATGTCTCTATGGTCGAACAATGACATTCCTATCGTTAATTCCATTAAAGTTGTGTTTACTGTTCGCACATAAACATTAACCACGCATTTAGTTGCACATAATGGTGATAAAAGTTTATTTCATTTAAGTAGTTTCTCATTTTTAGCATTATGTCCACCAATAAAGCACAATTGCAAATGCAGACTTGGCTCGCAGTTGTTATATATTGAAAAAAAAAAAGAACTCGAGCATATTAATTTAACTGGAGTAAATATGAATATCAAAATGATCATAGTCAGTTAACTAAAAAGCAAGGCAGCCTTCCGACCAGATTAGAACGTGGAGCAATAATTATTAGACCGCGTTAACCTATTTGGTCGAAGTAAATTTAACAACGACATACATCTTTATCTGTGTGAAGAATGCGTGAATAAATACTGTTAGACAGACGTTTTGTTAAACATAGACTCATGTCATCAGTGAAATATCGTTAGTCCATATCTAAGCAAAGAGCTTACATAAACCATAACTTGATTTAGCCTCCTTCCATCATATCAACTCAAGAAATAAAATAGCACCGATTTTTTGGTTATTTTTACACAAATATGTCATCAGCTTCACGTTGCACAGATCTGTTGGGAAGGCGCCTAATAAATCTAGATTATACCGCTGCGTCCAAATTACGTTCTTAGTCGCGTCCAAGATTACGTTAATAAAGCATACTCAGATTGGTCACGCGTAGACGTAAAGAAGAAGAAGAAGAAAGAAGAAGGATGGCGAGCTCTCATAGAACTCCAGCCAGCTCAGACTCGAATTTCCCATCCCAAATTTACCAATAAAATTATATTATATAACATATTAGTTTTACTACGAGTCCAGACCAAAAAAGAGGTCAAATGAAAGTCCTACAGTTAATAATTTAAACTCATATGTTTAAAAAAAAGGACTAAAAAGCGCCCCTTAATCTTTAATTTCGTACGGAATTTTTTGACCCAGAACTTTAAAAAAATTGGTGATTACGTTGAAATCTACTATGAAACACGTTAATAAAAATCTGAATCTGATTGGTTTCTAAAAAAGTTGGATCCAACTTCGACATTCTCCTTTGAACGCCTCTAGGGTTGGAAGCAGCGGTTAAGTAATTCATGCTTGAATGTTTTAAAACAATTTACCAAATTCCAAGTCCCCGAATTGAACATGAATTATAAACAGATAACAATTCAACTTGTGTATAATTAATCCATAAATAGAAGTTTAACTGGAGTATTATATATACATTTTATCGATTACGAGACAATCTGGTTCTGTAGACATTTATTACCAGCTTTGAAATTTTTTGTACAATCCTGTTTTCATTTGTATGGCGTTCCTTGAAATCTATCTAAATTAGTGCTAATCAATGGTATCGCAAATATTGGCAATTAGTAAAAATTACAAAAACGTACTAAATATTCGATTAAATATAAGATTAAAACCCTATTATACATTTAAATATTAATTTAGTCAATTGTTACGGATAATTCTCGTGACAGGCATACATATTAAATGCAATTTTTTAAACATTTGTTGGTAGAGTTGATCTCATTAGAATACTGTGGAAACAATCTTTTACAATATACTGTGCTGCGATTCATGTTACTATGACTGTTACGTAATAAAGTTGTATTGGTTCGAGTGATATTTATTTATACTTTGTGTCCAAGTGATACCGTATTTCAGATTTTATCTACGACCAGTAAATATAAAAATAAAGAGGTAAAACATTGTCTGAAAGTGATGTCTATAGTCTCTGTGTTTGGCACATTACTAGCTATCAGTAGATAAAACCTTCATAGCAGTTTTCATTTGATTGTCAATATCTTTGTATTTCATATACACAAAATGGTTTCTACCTATGTCCGTTATACTCTTTCATAAGGAATTAGATTATGAAAACTTCATAGGCAAATAAGGGAATTGTTCTGGAAAAGAAGGCTGGTGTTCACAGTTACTCAAAAAAAAAATGTTACAAAAAGAAACTGTAAGTGTTGAAGTCAGGTAAAGTATTTTCAACGACACCCAAATGCCGAATTAAAATCAAAATAGGCTGGTGAACTTTGCACGAAAGTTTTAGTAGCGTAGTGTTTAAATACTCTTTGATGATAGCATTTATCGTCTTCGCTTTACTTGAGGTAATGGAGATTTGCATTTAAACAAGTAGCAGATCAATTTCATGATCGGTACGATCAAATATTTCCTAATTTTAAGGTGATGTTTTTTTTTAAATATAACATTGTAAAAGCTGAATAATAGACGTGTGTACAACTTTATTCTGTATCAAGGACGAAACGAACATCCAATTTATGCTTTAAATTTTTTTCCCATTTTTGTGATTTTGTGTAGCAATATCGTTGAAATCAAAGCTCTGGGAAAACCAGCCACCCAAATTCTTGGGGGAGATATCGAGATATGTGTGATTTCTAGCCACTTCAGCCCCTCGGTGGCTGTCCGCAATACATGTTTAATAACAGCACAGTACATCATAAAATAATTGTAGTTCAAAAGTCCTTTCATAAATTTAACATTATAAAAATGAATATTATAGAAATATTTTTTTGAGTCTTTTGTTTTTAGTAATAAGTTATTTGTTTGATTAAAGTATGATGGTATTTCATATTACTTACAACTACCTTAATTAATAAATAGAAATATAGTAAACATTTTTTTTTTGTCTTTTCGTTTTTTATTTTTTTTTATTGCTCCTTTTTCAATTTTATTTTGATATAGGTATACTAAACATCTAAATGTAAATTGATATACTGCGGCATAATAAAATTCTAACATATACGTAACAGCGATAAAACTACTTAAAAGTTAACTAGCTTTTACTACGGTCTTAGTCAATAAATTGTTTGCATGTGGTTTAGTTGCATGTATTTTGTCAAATTAAGTTACATAAATTTGTTGATATAAAAAAAAATACATAATAATGTAATATTGTCTTAAGGTTTCCATACACGGGGCAATCTATCGCTTTTTTTCAGTTCAAGTTAGCTTTTGATCCTTGTAATGGTAAGTGATTGCAGTCTAAGATAGTGGTAGATCAGTTTGTCAGAGGTATTGCAATTATATTAAAACCGACTCGCTATCGGCCTCTACGGGACATTGTACCGGAATCTAAATCGCTTGGTGGGCTCGCCACGTTTTTGTCGGTGTCGGTAACCCCGGCCGAAGCCTCCAGCCAGACCGGGCGATTCACAAATTATTAATTCTTAGATTGCTTCTGTCGGGGATCTAATCACCTCCTCCCCGACCTCCCACAGACCTCCCTCAACCAAATTTTAGCGTGCCCTTAATTAGGCGTTTTTCTCCAGATCTAATGTTATACACTTTACATCTATATGGTGAAATTTGCAATATAAAATTGTAAAAACGCTGCTGGTAGGCAAGCTTATCGAAAATATGGATACTTGTTTTCAACATTTATTTTTATTACAAGTATATATATAACATCTGCTAATGATTATGGCATAATGAGCTAAGAGCAATAGGCAGTCGACAGCTTATGTCATTATTCCTTTGTCTCAACTAAGAGTCGCAATAGAGAGCTCTCAAACGACATCGTTAGCGACAAATTTTCCGTGTATGGGCCTCTTTTTCTTTTTATTACAATTTTACAACATTAAACTCGTTTAAAAATATTTATCTTAATTGTTGACACAACAGGAGAAATATATAATATAAAATTACATTTTAAACATGTGGTGTTACTTATGCAAGTGTCTTTAAGGCATATTCTTGAACAACACGTTCAGATGTAAGCAAAAAAGGTCTATGAAACCACTGTTAAAAATATTCGTAAAACATATCAATGGACTATGATAAATATTATTAAAATATAGATTAAATATCTATATAAAAAAAAAACCTTTAAATTGGTGTTCACAGTGTGTATGTTCTTTTGTAATATAATTATTACATAATTTACTTATTGCTTAAAAATATTGATTCACTGTGGAATAAACGGTACCGAAATCTCGCACAGTGATGTGTGTATAAACTCCGGTACCTATTTAAGGCGATAACACATAATGCTTATTTTCTTGGACAAATTTACGGCACCTATACTATAAGGCAACATACAGAACATTAATATCTGGTGTTATTCTTCTTTCTAAAAGTTATAATCACTGTTTTCTATTTTAATCTACTGAGCTAGTAGATATATGCAGTGACGTTTACAAGGTGTATTCAACTAGGGTAAGCATGGTAACACGTGGATTAAATAGAATTAAAATATTCAATCTCCAATGCTAGTAGTTCTGCGATTGAAGAGTGAATAATTTACAAAAGCGATGACTGCCTAGCGCTTCGGCTTCGCTTTCCAGTTACCTTGTCATGCTAACTCAACGGAATTAAATCGGACGAGTTATTAATTATAAATCACTTTATGGCGATGGAAGACATCGTGAGAGAACCAGTATGGCTGCATATTTTTCATACTGTTCCCATAAGTATGTAAAGCCATTGGCAGCTTCGTGGACTACGGACTAAACTCTTATTAACCTAGATCGATGACGTTTAGTGAGCCGGTAATGAGTTATTAATGAAAGTCGGACTTCTCGAATGCGCTTTAATTCAAGAAAACCTTGAGGCTTCCTTATCAAAAATCATTTCATACCTAAAACCTATAAATTCGTCTTTTAAATTAACCCAATAGCGTGCTCATAAACTTTGTCACCACGACTTTTATTACCTATATTATAGAGATTAACAGATAATCTCTAAACATAGGTTTCATTATTGTATCTAGACATTGAAACTCTTACATGCATAAAGTTATTGCTCACTTACAAAGTAGTATAATGGAGAAGACTTAAAGGCTTCTTAAAGGCACATTTATAAATTTAGGGCATGTATGTGGGTCCATTCACTTGTGTCAATGATCAGATACCAAATTTTTGTTACAGTCAAGTTCATGCTAAATGCCTACCCTAGTCGACACCTTAGTAGCTTACGGTTAGTATTTCGTTAGAAACTATTTACTTTTCCTATATATGCGTATTCATAAGTATGTGTATATTCAAGGCGATTTTGCACTATATTATAACTATTATTAATAAAAATTGTATATTATTAGAGTGAACTTTATTTTAGAAACAGATTTAGGAAAGCGCACACTAGCGATGGCAGGGCAGTAGATTTTGTGATCAGCCAGTTTAGAATGATAATGTCAGCGGTCTATTAATACCGTGGCATGCATGGCATGCTACAAGAGCTGAAGGCAAGGGGATTTCGCTACGGCATGTTGTCAAATATCCCATCTTGCACTGCCTCACCTCGCGACCATATAGTGACGCATTCCAGCGCATGCCGGCGCATGCCTTGACGCCCTTAGCATGTTGTCGCATGCCTTGGCGTCACATCACATCCTCTAGCTTCATTACTGTTAAGAAAAAAACCTTTTGATGCCTTGGTATCGTACAATTTGAAAAAGTATCTTATCACAAGTCACGGACAAATGACAATATGTTGGGTTATTAGGAAATTTTCTGCCCTGCCATGTACCTGGTGTTGGCTGTCCTTAAATTAAGTAACTAAAAAGTATAGTATTTCATTTTCTTGTTCAATACTTCACTTTTTATTTACTTAACCATTTTAATGTTTCTATGGTATTTAAGGCAAGCATTCAATAACAATTATATTATAATAATATGACTTATTATTATTAAGAAACTTCGTATTAGCTCTCTGTTCGTTTTTGCAATCAATATTATTAACTAATCTTACCATCTATAAGTTACTACGTAAGTAAAATGCCAGCATGCAAGCCGCTACATTCCTACTCAATAGTAGCTATAATTATTTTTCATTGCGATCGAGAATCCCTTTAGATTGATCTCCACAAAGACGAAAAGTCCCAAGTGCATTGAATTTACAATGTATGTTTAATGAAACCCCGGCTAAGTTTGTTGTGGGCTTCTTCTTAGACCGGGGCGCGTTTGGAACCCTCATAGCTTTAGTTTTAAGTTTACGAATATAGTTATCACCATGAAATAACTACTGTGTAAATTATTGACGCGTCAAAAGTGCCTTTTTAAGGACTATTTGAATAAAGATTAGTTTGAATTTGAATTTTGAATTTGAAGATAAAGCGTGAATTTTTCATAACTTGATGTGTTTGAAATTCAATTTCATTGGAACTACACGTTTTGTGTCCAGTTATTTTGAGAAATCAATCAACTTTTATTCCCGGCTTGTATTCTCGTAATTTAAATCGCAACATTGAAAACATACGCCAGCCTGCACAATTTCAATTTTGCGATTCGCAATGTTAATTTCGATATTGGTTATCGATAGTTGTTATACGCCGACAAAATAGCGCCTCAAAGGACGTATAAAATAAAAACTTCCTCCATCCAAAGACAGAAAAGTATGATTATGTGATATTCTGTCATACTAATTCTTACACATTGACACCAATCCCAATTTCCATGCCATCATAATAACAACCTTCACCAACCTGGTCACACAGGTATCCTTCAGTACATCAATTTTCACATTATCGATTTTTTTATGCATACAAAAAAAAGAGACAGAAAGATTTGATTTATTTTATACACTACAAGTTAGCTCTTGACGACTATCTCACCTGGTGGTAAGTGATGATGCAGTCTAGGATGGTAGCGGGCTAACCTGTTAGGAGTATGGTAATCCCACGCTCCTAATTGGTTTCTACGCGACATAGTGCCGGAACGCTAAAATCGCTTGGCGACACGTTTTTGTCAGTAGGGTGGTAACTAGCCACGGCCGAAGCCTCCCACCAGACCAGACTTGAGCCGGGAATCGAACCCAGGACCTCCAACTTTATAATGCGACAGCGCACGCACTGCGCCACGGAGGTCGTCAAAAATTATATACTACCTGATTTGAATAAGCTACTAGATGGACATTCTGCAGAGTGGTACTGGATCCCAAACTGACCCAAACTACTCCTTACTGATTTCCCCAGTGAAGCAGCCTGGGGCCATTAGTGAGGAGTTTTATCCCAGGGTGCTTAAACTAAAAGGCGTAAACCCCATAGAAATATGGAAAAAATAATAATTTCAATGAGACTGGAGTTAGCTGATCCTCACAAATTACAAACAATATAATTATGATGATAATGGTGATAAACAAATGCAGTCTTTTTCAAAGGTGTGATACGCACCCAGTATGTAACAAGCAATTGGATCACATATTCTTTCTGTATTGTGTCATCAAGTGAAAAGGTTCAGCTAAATTTATTATGAGCCAAGACCACTTCGTGAATTATGTGAGCTCGAGATAAGTGTATAATTTCATCATCACTTCAACCGATAGAAGTCCACTGCTGGACATAGGTCTTTTGTAGGGAGTTCCAATGGCCACGGTCTTGGGCCACTTGTATCCAGCGGCTCCCTGCGACTCGATTGATGTCGCCTCCCACCTTGTTGGGGGTCGACCAACGCTACGTTTACCGGTGCGGGGTCGCCATTCCAGCACCTTGGGACGTCCATCGGTTCTCCGAGCTATGTGCCCCGCCCATTGCCAGTTCAACTTCGCAATTCGCTGAGCTATGTCGGTAACTCTGGTTCTTCTACGGATCTCTTCATTTCTGATTTGATCACGTAGAGATACTCCAAGCATAGCTCTCTCCATCGCCCGTGTATAATTTAGTTCAGTCATAATAATTGTCTGTCTAATAGTCCTTACTACGTTGAACTACGTAGTTCTATCACGCACCCTCTTCACACAGTGTCTTGTATCTCTGACTATCTTTACCATACAGCTTGGCACAGATGGAAATGTTAATATCGTATCACAGTTGAACTTGGCGACCTTGAAATGCTACTTAATGCTAATCAAGTAGAAAAAATGACTTAGTCATTGTTTATAGCAACACAGTTACTTATTGATGTATTGAACGATTCTCTATGTGAAATTGTGTCGATTACACTATTCGACGTAGTTATGCGATAAGGATCCAATCCACAGACAATCAAAGTTATCGTACAAGTTTATATTATTGTCAGCGAAATGATGCCAGAGATATAAAAGATGCAACAATTTCCAGATAAATATCTCAATTGGTAGTGGTCGACCGGTTGGTAGGCCGCTGTTGAGATACAAAGACAGTGTAAAACGCGACATGTCTTCCTTTGCTGTCGACCCGAAAATTTGGGATACCCTTGCCGAGGATCGTAAAAACTGGCGTAAGGTACTAGGTAACTGGCGGAGGGCGTAGTTGCCCATGACGCCGCCTTACATGAGTATCTGGCAAACAAACGCGCTATAAAACACGAGCGCGTAGAGAACCCCCTACCTCCTAGCGGTTCCTATGTTTGTGAACTATGCGGACGTCACTGTCGCTCTCGTATTGGCCTCATAAGCCATGAAAACAAATGTCGCCGCCCATGAGACGCTGTCCAAACATCTTTCAAAGATGAATAGGGCCAATGATGATGATCTCAATTTAAGCTGAATATTACTAAACTTGCTAATATGGGTTGGATTCCATTGCATAACTACGTCCAATTTAGATGTCTCTATATATATATTATTTGCGGCCTGGATATGGCTTTATGGATGATTAAGTCCACAAATCTATGGATTTATGGATGATTAAGTCCATAAATCTATGGACTTATGGACGATTAAGTCCATAAATCCTTATCCAGGCCGCAACTGAAGCAACAGTTCTACGATAATTGATTTAAATCAAAAACATTCAACATCAAAATTAAAATGTGACACTTATATAATATTATTTATTGCGGAGTATTTTGGCGTTGGTGTATCCCATTTCTTAACACCATAATATTATAGAAAAAATATTTTCTTATTTCAGCACTTCTAAATTATATGCAATAAGGATTATTTATTTCATAATTCAAAAATGTATTCAATAAGGAATACTTCTTTATGTGAAGCTAACAAGTCGCCGAATACCTTCAAAATGAAGAAGAAGTAAATAAATAGATTCAGCGCTAACGTTCAATTGTAGACAGTTCCCCTACCTCCGGAGTACCGTCTTGAGACTGAAAGAAAAATGAAATCGGCAATTGGGCCCATTTACTGCTGGGCTCTTTGTATACCAGCCCGTTTATCGACGAGCCCGTTTGTTGATGGCTCGTTTAGTATAGAGTTGTTCTTCATTAATGAGCCCGATTGATAAACTCTTATACCTATATGATAATATATGATTTTATAACCCGTTAATTGATGTGAATGTTCGTGATTGTTAATTGATGACACTATTTATTTATGAATGCATGACGTGACGCAGCCGTTCATCAGTAGAAATTATCATCAATAAAATTATTACTTCCCGACTAAGCTTGTTGTGGGCTTCTTCTTAGACCGGGGCGCGTTTGGAACTTTAAGTTTTAAGTTTACGAATATAGTTATCACCATGAAATAACTGCTATGTAAATTATTGACGCGTCAAAAGTGAATTTTTAAGTACTATTTGAATAAAGATTATTTTGAATTTGAATTTTGAATTACAATTGATATTTTTTACTGATGAAAGCATTTGCAACTACTAATAATGTTGAATGATGTGATGAGGGGATGAGAATGATAGATGAGCGTATTTAAAAATTCTGATGAAATATTGATGAACTCGTGTAAAAACAAGGACTTTATAAAAGCACCTTTGTTTTGTTTAGTAGGTTATTACTGATTAACAGATTTACAATAACGCCTGTTTTATGATTATGAGGTAATGACAAATTGTTCACTGATATTAAAAACTTCTTTTGTGATGAGATGATCAGATGACGATGAACTAGTTTGTTAGGGATTTTAGAGTTGATAAAGGTCCACATTGTTTGTTTTGCATACAGAAGAGCGGCGAATGTTGATGCCACCCTTCTCCGAGGATCAGACATGAGTGAAGCTGGCGTGGACTGCATCCTCCTGGGAGATCTGGGTTCCGGCGGGGAAGTACTGAAAAGTAAACATGTACAAATGACACTGTTTTTAAAACCCAAGTTTAATATAGAAGTTATTATTGTACTAATTTATATACTAAGGAGACGGAGGAGCGAGAGGAGAGAAGAATATTAGAATTGAAAATTGAAACAAAATTGGTTTAAAATATACGATAATTGGATATGAGGTAGTTTGTAGGAGATTTTAAAATATTGAAATTATACCAAACAAGCGAATATATTGTTAATAATAAAAAAAATATTAAGGATATGGATCGATAACAAATAGCATAATCAATTCACAAATTAATTGACATTATAACATATGAAGAATTAATAAATCAATACATGTAAATATATATTTTATGGAAGAAATTAAATAAAAGTGAAATAAATTATTATTTATGAAACATTAATGAAAAAGGGGACCTTATCACTAAAAGCAATCACTTCCAGGATACCGAAGGGAAAAGAGCCGAACATGACGTATTGTCATATATTTAATATATATTTAACTTGAGACGGGGAATCAACAACAATCACACATATATAAACATAAAGTTTTAATACAAGTAAGTTAAACGTAAATACACACAAAAATAAAACATAATTTCTATAATATATACATATAAATATTTTAGTTTTACTTATAATAATAAACAAGCAAGGAATGGACATTAATTATAGTTATTTCAGGAGCTGCTAGTAATTGAGAGAATCCAATTTTAATCTGGAAGGCTCTGGGGGTTTGGGTTTGAAATTCTGTATTGATTTCCATAATTACTTGGTCCTGAACCAGCGCCGAACTTGGTTTACAATTTTTAACCTTCTCCGGAAAGCATTAAAAGTTTAGGGAATAAGAATAGGGGTTAAATCATTGATAAAAGTAAGTTCGGTACTGATAAGTACATTGTGGCCTTCTACCTTAAAACGACTCATACATCGTACATAAACTTCAAGATATTCCATTATTGTATAACTAAAGTCAGATGTTTATCGCTCCAAATTCTTTTGTTCTATCATACTTATTTTGTTACTGTCGTACAAATTTTATAGCGAGACAAAACTTTTACTGCCAGATGCCAATACTGAGTTACGTTTACACTCAATAAGAAGATTTATTATATATTAAAACAACGCCGCTGGGTTGGACATTTACACTACAAATAGCGTGCTTGGACCCACTAATTGCCAACAAATCTTCAGCGTCAAAGTTAGGAGAGCTGTTTGTAAATTTAATAGATTGTATGGACGAGATGTATTTCTAAGCCACTTGTCAAGTTCGGCATATTACGAAGTTATAGCTGAAGTTACGACAGCTTAGCATATTATCTATACTTTACTATGCTAGAGGCAGGCGTGGACACAACTTTGCGCTACTGCTTCACATCTCAGTTACCCCTGGGTATCAGGAGTTTTCATTTAGTGCACTACAGATTTAACGTATATTCATCAGTACAATTTAATGCAAACTTTGCTTCAGATTTTGTACCACTAGTATAGAGGACAGATAGTTATTTATATAGTCAAACTATTACCGTCAGTTTATAATTCCTAAATTATACAAAATTATATAATAAAAATTCTGTTCTTTTAAAGTATGATTTCACAACGTATTTTTCGAAGAGTTTTGTGTAATTTCTACCAAATATTACGACTTGGTTATTTAAAGTTTGGTGGACCTCCAAATTATTATGAGCTGTGAGCTAAGAAATCCTGATAACTTTATTTTGTATTTGATTCAGGCTAGGTTTACGAGACAAAGCCTGTGTTTATAATTACTTTTATAAAAACGTAATAAATATTTTCGTTTTTATGAAATTTAAAGTTAGAAAAAGAAACAAAACAAACTTTAAGCAGAAGAATAGACCTATAGTATATTTAGTAGTTATTAATGTGTTATAGCATCGTATTATTCAAAAATTGCTCAGTAGATGGCGCTATAAAATTATAAAACTGTTGACTCTACCTGCAAATTCAGTGTATACTTTACTCAGTGTTTTATTTTTATTTATTTGGGACCGTAAACAATTGTATATTAAATACTAGTACAGAGTTAAACTAACACATAATAACTATAAATAAATATACAATTAACAACACTAGCCACGACTTAATGAAAATGTCAACAAGGCCGTGACAAAATATTTAAGAAAAAGATGAACAATATAAATAATAGGAAAATTAAAATTAAAACAAGTGAAAGAAAAAAAAACGAACGATTGTAAGAAAATAAGTTCAATAACACACAAAATAACATTACTAAAATTCGGGCCTTAATTTTAAATGTGGATTAAAATAGCGCGCTATCGTTAAGCGTCGAGGAAAGTTGATAATTAGAGTTCAAACAGTTATGTTATGGTCTAAAGTATTCTGGGCAGTTAAAATAATAAATACACGACTTACAGAGAATTCAAAGTGGATATGACGTCACAGTTGGTGTTTCGACGAAATGACATACATTATCATTCTTAACAAACAACAAATAGCGGATTTAAGGTATTAATTACACGGTAATCGTTATTTAGCAACACACGGATCAACATTAATAGACAAGGGGGTAAATGCGGTTTTAGCGCTAAGAAGATGAATTTTGACTTACAACAACTGAAAAAACTAAAACATTTTCCGATGTGTATTGCTCATCATCTCCCGTCCAAGAACGAAGTCATTGTACTGAAGTAAATAAAGAAAAAAAATATAGTATGAGTATATTATGATGTAATTTTTACTTTGTACGTAACTCGACCTAAATTTGAGATCGAATTAAAAATCAATGGCGCATGTGTATGTAACAACGAAAGCGGTCTTGGGTTCGATTCCTAGCTCGAACTCGAATTTTAATAATAACTTGAAATGTCCTTCCGAGCCCATTTATATTTTTATCAATACATAATACGCGTAGTTGGACACCCACTACCCTTTCAGGGTGTTGTGCTAGCCATCGAAATACCTTATTAGAAATCCAGGATAACGCGGTTTACTCTTTCATTCATTATCGTAAGAAATCACAGTCACATTTATATAAATAAAATAAAAATTACTAGGATAACATGAAATGTAGCAGTTTACTGACCCCAGCAAAAGCAGCGCCGTTCCATTCGAGCCGGTCCTGTTCACGCTGGGGCGTCCGCTGAGGAGTCTTCCTTTCGTTCGGTGACATTCTTGTCTTACCCCGTAAAGCGGTTCTCAGAGGTACATTAGCCCTGGCTGCTTCAGCCCGTCCGTGCTGACAAAATTCAAGCAGCGCCACTCCCAATGCCAAAGCTAAGCCGCCTACCAGCACATAGAATATTCCAGCAACTTGGCTTAGCGTCATTTCATTAAACGTTGTTTCCTGAAACGAAAATAATCATATATTAGTTTTATGTTTTACCTAAGGCTGAAATCTATAGAACGTACTTTGACTTTGCTAAGCCAATACTTTCAAAAGAGCTTTATGTCGGGCATATAACGTTGTTTCGTGTTAACTGTCTCTTAAATCTGAGTAAAATTCTTTATAGATCTTGGCCTAAGTAACAGTTAGTGTTGGTAATTTGAAGTAAGAACTTTTGATTTTATAATTGCATTATGTGTTAGTACAACTACATGAACAATATGACTCACAAGTTACGAACCCGAAATATAATTTTCTAGTTAATTGCTAACGAGCCATGTCTGTAAACAAATATAACCTCAAATAGCATTTTTGCTGAATTCAGACAAAAATAAGGGTTCCATTAAGATAAGAGTGATTCGGTACGGTACTCTTATTAACCTAAGTAATTCATCATCACCATGATCAACCCATTCTCGGCTCACTACAGAGCACGGGTCTCCTCTCAATATGAGAAGGGTTTGGCCATAGTCAACCACGCTGGCCATGTGCGGATTGGCAGACTTCACACGCCTTCGAGAACATTACGGAGAACTCTCAGGCTGCAGGTTATCTCACGATATTTTCCTTTACCGTTGAAGTGATATTTAGTTAAGTGACAGTAAACTCCGAAAAGTTATAGGTGCGTGCTCGGGTTCGAATCCCCGACCTCTGATTAGGAAGCTGACGTACTAACCACTAGGCTATCACAGCTTCACCTAAATAATTACGGACTATAAAAAACAAATTTGAATACCCCATCTTTGACCAGATCACAGTCAGCCTTATGTGTAGACATTAGCCATTTGCGCCATAACTTTGGAATGACGCCGTTTCTCTTCATGTTGACGATTGCAAGATTTACAGCCTCCCTGTAAATATTGATTGTCAGCATTTTGTAAACTGTCATAAAACTTCTTTGGATTTTTTACAATTCAGTCGTATTAACACCACAGAAAAAGTATTGGGAATGAAATTACCAAATAAATTAAAGTTGCTGCGGGATTAAAAAGGAAACACACTTACGAATTTATAATATAACATGATACAAGATTAGTGGAAAATTGTAGATTCATTCATTATTATAATCTTAGTATGAAATACAATATATAAAATACATGAAAGGTAATAAATAAAATCTATTTTAATATTAATATAATATATAATTAAAACAAAATGTATAAATAAAAATTATAACTTAAATTCAAATTCAAATTAAAAATAATCTTTATTCAAATAGTCCTTAAAAAGGCACTTTTGACGCGTCAATAATTTACACAGTAGTTATTTCATGGTATTATATATTTGCTAAAATATAGTTATCATATTGATTCATTTCTATTGTAATTATCTCTGATACTAATTTAATGGCTTCAAAACAAACTTTTTTAATTTAATGGCTTTAAAGGTAAACCGAGCGAAGTTGGTAAAAACTATTACATAATATAACAGATTTTTCATCAAATGAAAGCAAATTAATATCTATGTATAATAACATAATAAAACTGTGACAGGACGAATTCTGTACATTAAATATATTTTGAAAATTTTATTTGGAGAATTCTTTACTATCGATACTCAGCCCAAATTTTTTTATTTTATTTTTTTGTCTGACTGTCTGTATCTTGGCTGCGCATCACGCCGAAACTACTAGATGGATATGAATGAAATTTAGTATAAGAGTAGCTGATACTCTGGTTCAACATATAGGATAGTTTTAATCCCGGAATTCAGCACGGTTCCCTTGGGAGAAGGGATGAAAGTCAAAATGTGTATTATAGGATATTTTTTATTCCGGAATTCAGCACGGTTCGCTTGAACGGGAGAGGGGATGAAATTCAAAATAAGTATTTAGTTGTAATTCATTAACGCGTACTTCTATTTCATTCATTATTTTTTGTTAGAAAGTAGACACTTTACAGATTATTCTGTAATAAGTTTAAGGTCGTCAGTTTAGTTACCCATACTTAGTGATTGGAATACAAACAAACACACTTTCACACACATTAACTCAACTAGATAATCTGATTTAAATGCTACTCGTATTTATGTACTGAAATTGGTATCTTGCTGGTACCAATGACGTAAAAAGAATACTAATCAACCATCGAAACCTAACTCCGAGTGGTGCAGTTAATGCTTTGCATCCAATAAAGTCCCACATGAACCGCGGGTATAATAAAATAGCAGCGCAGCTGTGCGTTATAAAATGTAAATTTTAACTTCATGTTAAAAATCACGTTCACAAATCGCACACTATAAAAGAGGGGGGTGGTATATATTCGGAATGCGAAAACTCCTACCACGGACTAAAAGAAAGGAATAGAGGGACCTTTGGAGTGCACAAATCCTTAAATGTGAATCCATAATAACTCAAACTCATAAATTAACAGTAATTATTGTAATCTTTTAAATCACTTTCTGTATAATCGTATACCTGTTTTGAAAGACCCGTTAAAATACATTGCTAAGATTAGCCCATTTAATTAGACCGATAGAGAGATAGATGAACAGTTTAAGCACATTTAATTGGGTAGTGCTATCGCTTAGGCAATCATCTGAGCCTGGTAAGCATTAAATTTTATTTTTTATAAATGCTGTATCTAAATCAATGAGGGTACCAAAACTGCTTTGCCTTTACAGGACGATTAATTGTTAGAATCAAAAACAGTAACAAAAACTAACAAATAGAAAAGGCTAGAAGCCGTAGTTTTTACTGCCAACCATTCGACACTGAATGACTACTTAAATATTTTGAACAATGTCGGTATTTTATAATTTTTTACAAGTAACGTAACTAGAAAATATTTTTGAAAATGTGGTGTTTAATTTTATTTGTTGCTGTATGGCTTTAAGGTAAAATTTGGGCTGAAAATAGCTGACATCTAGGCTACAGCGCGGCCAAAAGTACTCATGGGGTCGATATAATGCCCAATTATATTAACAAGGGCAGAGACACTGCCAAACATAGCACTATATATTCGTAAACATATTATGAACTACAAATATATATTTATTGCAATACTAAAACACCCAATCAACCCTTTTAAAGGTGGATTTTATTAAAGCAGGTATTGTAGTTTTAGATCAGATTTATAATATACGTTCTTCAAAATGTTAGAGAAATCGGATCAGTAGTTTTTACGCCAACCACATTATGAACAACTCACTGGAAAAATTGTGTTGACGCTACTATCACAGTTGGCATTAGATGTTGAATAAATCATACATTTCCAAACGGCAATACTAGATGAACGGTTACAGCTAACTTGTTAGCTATAATAAACTTATATGTTTTCTTTATGTTTCTTAGTATCGGGCGGGAGTAAATCACTCGGTGACACGTCTTCACCGGTAAGATGGTAACTAGCCACGGCCTCCTATCAGACCAGACCTTCAAATTTTAATACGACAGTGCACGCGCTGCGCCACAGATATCGTTAATTTTATTTCATGTATAGATGATCACTTCTTCATTACCGTCTACGTTTCTGTAGTCTATGCTGATTTTATACTGACGGAACTGTTGTAAATATACAAGAGTTCAGTATTCAACAGGGAATTACTACACACGGACGAGATATAAGCTGAATATTGGAAACTCTTTTATAGTACTATAACGCAGCGATTCCCAAACGTATTTCCAGGTACTGTACATCACATAATGCTGAATTCGGTATTAGGTGCAACTTTGGACAAAAATCCCAAGGAAAATGGATGATGGATAAATGGATTCCCGAAGGGAAGGTGGTAAATTGGAGAAGTTGGTTATCACCAGCAAAGTGGAAGGAAAGAGGCCTCGGGGACGGAGTCCGATCCGTTGGTCGGATCAAATCCGCACCGCATCTGACACGAAAGACCACGATGCTCTACACGTGGCAACCAACAGAGCAACATGGCGCGACATTGTCCGCAAGAAAGTCGTCAGTGGAAGGGGTCACGACCCTCAGTAGTGAGGAATACGACGCATAGAGAGGGGGATGATGGATAAAACATAATATGATAATACATAGCGTAGGTAAATATCGACACCACAAACTCTGGTAGGCGATGGCAATCAAACATAAATTATTTTTCTTAAACACCATCATCAATTTCAGTTTGTTAATGCTGAGCGAAGGTCTTGTTCTGATTGGAGCGAGAGATTATGGTGGTAACTCTGTATATTAATAGAGAAGTAGTACATATTATAAAAGACCTACTATATGTCATCATCATGATCAACCCATTCTCGGCTCGCTACAGCGCACGGGTCTCCTCTCAATATAAGAAGGGTTTTGGCCATAGTCCACCACGCTGGCCATGTGCAGATTGTAAGACACCCCCTTTAAGTACATTATGGAGAACTCTCAGGCATCCACCTTACCTCACGATGTATTTCTTCACGGTTGAAGCAAGTGATATTTTAATTGCTTAAAAACGCACATAACTCCGAAAAGTCATAAGTGTGTGCCCAGATTCGAGCCCCCGACCTCTGATAAGTAGGCGGACTACTATATGTATTAACTATTATTGTGAGAGATATTTTAAACCGCCTACTTCCAAAGAAAGTAGCTACCACCCTATTCCCCGCTGTACAATATCTCTTTTATTTTCACAGTGCCTCTAGAAATGGACTTTTACCGACCATTGAGTTTTTCCAATTTGATCCTTATACGATTTGTAGGTATATTCATTCCGCTTATATTTTCGAGGCTATTTCAGTGAACGGCGGCCATAATTTAGTTTTCTGCTCGAAGACACGTTATTAAGCGAGCAAAAATCGGCAGCAGTTCATCATGTTGGCCTTGCTCTATAGAGATCTTTGTTTTGGTAACATTTAAATTTAATCGTTGATTTTATAATTTAGTTGTATTAAAAACATACAGCTGAAAAAAGTATTAGTTTTATCTCTTATAGAATAGCTATTAAAGAGAACGGCTATGCTGTTTGACAATAAAGAATAGAATAGAATAGGAATACGTTTGTTTATTAGATCAACACAGTTATAAATATACACATAACAAAACAAAACAGAGTAACTTATCTAATGCCTTATTGTTAACACATTAAATTAGTATTTTAATATTGTGTCGCGCCAATAAAAAGGTACTAACTCAGCTTAAGGTTGTGAATACTAAAGTACCCACAACGCTAGTATTCTGTCAGTACCGTGCTGAGGGAAATCCTGCACTTAAAAGTACAACTAAAAAAAAACACGTCATAGTTTCAATTCTTAATGGAACAGTTTGGTTATTAGTTCGCTAAGGTAATTCTAATGTTACGTTACCTAATTTTTTAGGAATCCATAAAAAAATCTCCATTATATAAAATAGGAAAAAAGAGCAGTTAATTGTAAATTAATTAAAAAAAACAGTTCCTATGTTTTCTATAATAGTTAATCTAAGACTCATATAATTAACAGAAATAATTCCTATCAACGTGTACTAATCAATGGAATAAAAATTAAATTTGGGTTATATCTCACTATCTATTATAATTGCATAAATTCTCATCGCGATGAATTCAAACTTTGTGTTTTGGCCATGTTATTATGTTTATTTATATTGGGTAGCCATTTTAAATATCTTTTGAAACGTCCGTAAGGAATTTCGTTTTATAAGAGCTTATTAAACACGTAAGAACACTTTTAAAAGCAAGAAGCTATCCTTATATTATAATTTAATGATAAAAACGTACGTAGATATTACGTTTTCTCATCTCTCTCCGGGCCGGCTAAGAATATTACTTCCTAAATAAGTTTTGTGCGAAAGAAAATGCTATTCAAAACTTATTTCACCTTGTTACGCTTAAGGATTTTTTCGCAGCTTTTATGATAATAGAATAGAAAGCAATACTGATGAGATTTTGTATGAACGTCATAACGTATATGAACTTCATGGTATGTAGTGCAATGTACATACCTAACTGTTACTCTAACTATAATACTGCTGGGACTATTCCCAGACTTATTATTTAGACTATGACGACCTCTAAGGCGCAGTGCGTGCCCTGTCGCATTATAAAGTTGGGGGTCCTGGGTTCGATACCCAGCTCGAGTTTAATTGATTCGGCGGTGGCTAGTTACCACAAAGAAGTGTCGCCTCGCGATTAGCGTTCCGGCACGATGTCGTGTTTAAACCAATTGGGAGTGTGGGATCACCCTCCTGCATCATCATCATCAGGTAAGATAGCCGTCATGGGCTAACTTATAATATATATAAAAAAAGGTATGCCCTGGGAAAGGCCGTGAACGTGTTGACGGTGAATTTTAGGGAAAAATAACCTCTCTTTGTAACCTCTCTTGTACTCCCATTTTATTCAAGTCCATTGTTCAAGTAGTTATTGCATGATATCGAACACAATATATCCAGACATTTAACAGCCAGAAAATTAGGTTCTATATCATTATTAAAGCTTCCCGAAGTACTCCAGTACATCGTCCAGGTAAAGTTTAATCGTAAGTATAGACAGTATGAACAAAACGTAATAAATTTACTTTGAATTAATGTTTTATTTCAGTTAAAACTAAGTAACCAGAAATCTAATTTGCCTTTAATTTTTGTTTTCTTATTATTTGCATGCCTAATTCAAGGTGAAAATATTGTTCAATTATTATGATGATATCATAGTAATAAATGGCGTCATTTATAATTAATAAAAAAATAGTAAATCTATAGTAATATATATATATATATATATATATTAAAAAATATAAATTTTTCAATATATAAGCTATAAGCACATTACAGTTATAAACACATATATTTAATAAAAAGTTGCGATGTATTATAATTTCACCAATTTCCGTTTAACTTTTAGTTTAACTGTAACTACTCAGGTATATGCTTACAACGTGTTAATCATAGAGATAAACGGTAGATATAGTGGCACTAAAGCTGCTTGATTATAATGTCAAGTACTAAGCAATTAATTTCTCATCAAGTTGGATCACCTTACCTTAATGGCGAAGCCTTAGCAATCGCTACGCCGAAATTGACTTGCTTGTATAGGCAGGCTCTTGGATAACCACAATCATTGCTCTTGTCAATATAGTGATGACTCAGTGCACCCTGTTTCATCTCCGCATCGGCCACTAAATTGCTTTGAGGCCCCATGTCGAACTGGAAATTCACCTCAAGTTAGATTATGACTCGTCGATCGACTTGCGGCAAAGCGTTTCTTAATCACTACGTCACATGTTAATAATTTGTCACAATTTATAATACTGTTTAATAAGGTTTAAAAAAATATGCTAGATAAACACATTAATGACAGAAAAAAAAAAAACTTAAAATAAACCTTACTTTAACATGAACCTACAACTAAATACCTTAAAAAATATAACCTAATAAAATATATTATTAAAAGGAGTCCCTTTAGGCAAGGTCCCGGAGATACTGGCAGCGTTCCCCCTTTGAATAGCAAGCCTAATTCGTTGTCCGAGGTACCTGGCAGCTCTTCGGTCTCCTATGATGTCGACTAACCATTTGCTATTTCCTTAAAAGGCCTTATAGCGCTAGGACCCCACAGACCAAAAGTCTCGACACGGAATGGGACAAAATCATATTCGGAGCCTAGCCTTGTTTCATTTTACTTTACTTTATTTTATTTTCCATCAGCAATATATCTTAAGACTAATTAATAACACAAGCGAGTTCCTAGTTTGCTATACCGACAAAATTCAAGTTAAGTGACTTTAAGTACAACATGATACATAAATGAATCTGATGAGGGAGAAAATAGAACGATAAATCAACTTTCTTTCTGACAACTACTAAAATAATATATAACTTTATTTATTTTAAATAGATTTCTGGATACGAAGACCCCGTTAAATTTATACTATTTATAGAATCCCATTAACTTAGATTTTTGTATCCGTAATGAGAAACGAAGCTCAATAAAATTTAGCGAGAAGCTGGAAGAAACTCCTGAGCAAGTCAGGCAAAACCGGTAACACATGTGGAAAACTTGACTGATAGCCAAACTCGTCAGCTAAAACATCATAAACCAGTTAAAATTTGGTATTTAGGAGAACCTAAAACGGTTTTATATTTCTTCGTTTCATGAAATAACTTGATGTTAAAATATAAATTCGCCAATTTTTTTTCTAATTTATTTACAAACACACAGCTATTAACAAGATTAAAATACATTCGCTTGAATTTTGATAATTTTCCAACCAATTGTTTTCAGTCATGAAAGATCACACTAAAAATTCCAAGTAGTAAAAAAGGAATTACAAAACTAAAGCTGTCCACCTGTATAACCTTCTCATAGATGAGATCTCTAACACCATTTAAAATTAAAAAAAAAAAGGATCTGCTTTAAAATGTTTCAAAATATCTTGTGTTTAAAAAATCAAAAACGATATCCTACGTTATGAGCCCCTGGCCAACCTTGACCTTAATACCTCACATCATATATAGATATATATATAAATTTTATATCTATATTTTCTCACTCTCTTTCCGTCTTTGGTTTTTTTTTAATTATATGAACAGTAGGTTAAAACTATTTGATAGCACAAATCTTGACGAAAGTCATGTAGCCTATTTGATATCCCGATACGACCCTTAGCAGCCGAACAAAAGAAGTAACAGATCTCGTGGGCGATGCCACGCAAATGTTTGTACAAAAAAAAAAACGTATTACTAAGTACATGTAATAAGCTTCGAAGAATTGCTAGAGAATATATTTATTAATTTATTAGTGGAACAACAAACCGTCATGCACGTAAATTAACTTAATAATATGTACTTAAAAATGATAATAGAACTGGTGCAAGACCCACACCGCCGTCGACAGATAAACAGAAGAGTATGCTATCGTGAAGCCAATGCAAGAGATTTTAAATTTTTTAAGTAAGGGTTGCTAATGACCAACCTCTTGAAACTGCCTACACGAGATACATAAAGTCTATGTTGTCAAAGCGTTCATTGTATGTCTGTGTCATTCTATGAAAAGCTCACCGTTTTCATGAATTCGTGCAGCATTTTGTAGTAGCAAAGAGTTGGTGTTCGGCAGCTACGTATGTCTATGGATACGGCTTGAAATTATAGCATATTTAATAGCATATGCACAGCATAGCAGGGAAAGATGTTTTTTTTTCTATAAGTAACAATATGAAACAATCTTTATTTAGATATATCACTCCTACGTAATATAAATATTATGTATTCTATTACAATCGTGTTTTAGTTGTTGATCAAACACATAGTGCGAATTAAAACGAAAAAAACTTTTGTACATCATAAAAAATTAAGCTTAAACGCAATCTCTATTGCTACACTGCACTATCGCAGCCTGAAACCTAGGCCTAGCCTATTCAAGTTGTGTTTATTTTTCGTTCAGTCATCGTTCGCTCATGTTTTTTTCAACAAGTTATCTAAAAATAAAAAAAGCATGCACTGCTGACTGCAAATAAAGATTTTTAATATAGTAATAAAATGGAACAATAGTACTATTACAACATTGCTCGACCGCTGAAAAAATATTGCAACAGCGTGAGCTTGAACAGGGGTTTGAAATTTGGATGAAAGTCCGTATTACGTATGAAGTTTTGAATTCAGAAACGTGAGCGGACCTGACGAGAGGCAACACGTAGTAAATAATTATCTTAAACAAAAGCCAAAAGAGTTTTCTATACAAGAAGATAATCGAGACGAAACATTAAATTCTTTAACTACACTTTAGAAATATTACACTTGAAACAGCAAACGTAGCCTTGTAATTGCGTTGTAAATTTTATAGTTTTTATTTCGCCATTGTTAGCTTTAAGGTTAATTGGAAATGTCGGAGAATAAAACAATTTATCATTCATAGTCCTAATAGTACGAGAGGCGGCAGCCAAGATCTGTTAAAGCTAAAGTTCATTACCTCATTATTTACCACAAAAACAAAAAAGTTTCCCTTTAAATGGGTATGGATAAAAACCTGTTAGAAATTCGGAAGAAGGAATTGGTACAATTTTTTTCTTACATTAATAAAAAGTGGTTTTGTGTACAGGTATGCATTACTAACTGGAACAATTAATAATCACAAGAGATTTGTTTTAACTTTCTATATATCTTTATCTTTGTATCATTTGTTAAAAAAGTTTCAGGTCTTGTTATTAGGAATAAGTAAGATTTTTTTAAATATATATATTTCTAAAGTTGTTTTGTGGTCAATTGTCATTAAAAAGACCGGGCTGCATTTCAGACTCTCATAGCTGTAGTTTTAACTAAACGAACGTAGTTGTTAACATCAATTCACAATAAAAAATAAAAAAATTTGATGGATGAAAATTTCTTACCGACCTGATAGGCAATTTGGATAAAGAATTCTTGAATTGGAAATTGAATTTGTTTCAGTGTTTTTTTTTATTCAATTTCAATTTATCTTCAATTTTAATTTAATATAATATATTAAATTAAATATTATAAAGATTAAATCCTACACTTTTGCATATCGCTTTTAATTCCATACTAAAAGAACCACAAAAGTAATTAAACGTGGTAAACACCTATAGTGATATGAGCCGACCAAATAATACCTGCATTAGAATTACCTCTACATGTATTACGTGTTTATTTGTGAATGTATTGTTTTTAGTTAATGATATTTATTTAATATTCAGCGGGTAAGGAATATCATGCTTAGTGTGCCATAAAAAGATGAGAAGTTTGCCAAGACTGAAGCAACTAAGCGGAGAAGCTATACAGCCGCGGGCTCTTGGGCTATAAAGGATGGAGAGTTCACGTAATTAATGTAAGCGGGAAACAACAACGTCTGTTTGGTATTCACAGCACGTAAACAAACGTGGGTTTTCAGATGTCAACTTCAAATTTACCTAGGAGATTATATTAAGGGCACTTTCTCATTAACCACCGGGCCGGCCAATATCGACTGGTTGCGCCGCCATAAATCGAATTTCATCAACTCTAGGAAGATATCTCACATGGTATTCGCTTGGATAATGAAGCGATTTCACCCAACTTCTGCGCCGATTTTCCTTTGTATTAATTAAGTTAATCTCAATCGCAAACTTTTTATTTTAAGTATCATCACGTAGGGATTTACTAGTATCATCATGATCAACCGCATCATTACCGCATCACTGAAGAGCACGGGTCTCCTCTCAATATGATAAGGGTTTGGCCATAGTCCACCACGCTGGCCATGTGCGGATTGGCCAAACCCATTGCCGGCTCACTACAGAGCACGGGTCTCCTCTCAATATGAGAAAGATTTGGCCCTAGTCCACCACGCTGGCCATGTGTTGGTTGACAGACTTCACACGGCTTTAACAACATTATGGAGAACTCTCAGGCGTGCAGGTTTCTTCACGATGTTTTCCTTCACCGTTGAAGCAAGTGATATTTGAATTTTTTTAAAACGCACATAATTCCGAAAAGTTAGAGGTGCGTGCCCGGATTCGAACCGCTGACCTCTGATTAGGAGGCTGACTCCCTAACCACTAGGCTATCACAGCTTTCAACTACTTTTACTAGTATGGAAAGATTTAATAGCAAATTAACTCTGTTTTTTTTTATTTTTTTTCAAATGAAATTAGCTTATGTAACTTTTTATTTAAACTAATTGTAATAAAAATTGAAGTGTATAAACGCAAAAAAAAAATTGTGAACAAAGGAAGGTATTTGTTAAAAACAACTTACGAGTACTACTGATGCAAACGAAATACGAATCCATGAACTTATATATCGCTATCTATACTTTATTTTTAATAGTAGGCAATCTTGAAAATGTAAAAAGTCTGATATAATGTATTTTCTATATTTACGTATATATATTGAACCGCTGCTGTTATTTATTATTGTAACGCATAAATTTATGTTGAAATTTTTTGTTTAATTGTTAAGATTATTATATTTTTCGTTGGACCTCATTTTCACTTACAATTTAGAAACAATTCAGTTTTCGTCTATGGACCATTAGTTAAATTATGCTCGTGTTTAAGTTACAGAATTTATAAGGCTCTGATAAATGATGAGACGATGAAGTCCCAAACCCAAAGTAGTTATTTATTCAATGAAATCTGAGCAATATATGACTTAACTTTAGATCAACGGTGTGTCGCTAATGATCGTAATGCAAATATAACTACAAAAAGTTTCACATTCGATTTGCGTAAATTTTGACAAAGACCAGGGCACAGTTATCAATTTCGCGTGTTGAGACAATTTAAATCGTAGCATTTAAACCAATTAACCAACCCGATAGATTTGTATATTGTATAACCACTTACAATGTTATCTCCATTAAAATTATCGCTAATACTCTATGCGATATGGAGAAATTATTATAATTTTAAAAAACGTATTTTTCTTATAAGAGTTCCCTACAAATACCCTAGACAAATTAAGTATAAATTTTATCTGTTGCAATGCATAACAGAATATCAAATCACCGACTAAGTCTGTCCGTGAGCTTGTATTCTAGGGAGGTTACACGTAGTAATTTTTTTGCTCAAGGATAGAAATCCTCGATGGCTATCACTTAATCACTTTTAATTATTAAACTAAAGTAGTCACGTAAGTACGCGAATTTACAAGCATAGGTTAATAATAAAATAGTTTGCATATTTATACAACGTAATTAGGTAAGGGGTACTAGGACTCTACCTAAAAAGTATCACTAAATCTCGTTTTTTATGTTCCCGTTTTGACATAAAAGTAACCTCGAATTTTTTTTTCATCCCTTATTTTTATATTTTCATCCCCACTTTTATGTGTACGTAATGACTTGAAATTACATTAGCACGTGTACATGTGTGCACATGAATGAATGTGTGCGTGAATTATTGTTTTAATATTATCTAAGACGATTACTTTTATTTATGTTGCCATAGTAATTGAGAACATAATTGACCTTCAATGTGGAAAGAACACAGCTGTTGTTAGGATAGTTACAGTTGAATGCCAACCATACCCATTGAATAAGTACCCCTTTTCCAACTAGCCTTGAATAACGCCCGATAGGTATCTTTTCCCATCGCTTCTCTGTTGATGAGGATAGAGAACTACTCAATTCTATCAGATGACAGCAGGTTTTGAATAAGATTAATTATCTATTCATATTTATTTGTAAAATAGCTTTGGATTCTACCCGCCTATAAGCCTTTCCGATTTCTCTGGGCACTGCGAATTCCTTTTACAAATTACATGACTTAATCACATCCGAAATCAAGGGGTGCGTAAAATTCAACAATTTAATTTGACTCAACAAACGTTGACGTGTCTTAGTCCCGTGATTAGGGTTGTCAATCGCCAAGGCAGCTCGCTTTGCTCTTATGCAGACCTGTCTTTACCTGGAAGTATCGCTTAAATCATGACTGAGTCTTACTTCGGTTTTTAGTCTCGACTCGGAGTGCAGGAGTCCGGTGTCGGTGATGCGCTCTATAATGAGGTACGCAGCGAGGTTCGCCGTGTACGAGCACACTAGGATGAGTGCGAAGAACCACCACACTGTGCCGACAATCCTTCCTGACAACGACCTGCATGAAAAAACACACGACTTTAATTCTTTGTCTGGTGGGAAGCTTCGGCTATGGCTAGTTACCACCCTACCGACAAAGACGTGTCGCCAAGCGATTTAGCTTTCCGGCTTTCCGTAGAAACCGATTAGGAGTATGGGTTTACCGTACCCCTAACAGGTTAGCCTGCTACCATCTCAGACTGAATCATCACTTACCATCAGGTGAGATTGCCGTCAAGGGCTAACTTGTAGTGGATAAAAAAAATACGCGTCATGAAAGATAACGACAAAGCCGTGCCGCCAAGGAATTTGGTCGTATGCTAGAGAACAATTCCCAGTAGCAACCCATCGGGGGTATACGAGTAGGTTTAATAACTGCCTTACCCCTATCAGGTTAACATGTTACACTCATAAACTGTATATTGCCAACAGATAGGTCAGCATTCCTAAAATAACTTGTAGTGTAACAAAACAAACACACTATGCACATGAAGTAAATACGAAATCATATACATAATTATATGAAAATATCATGTTTTAAAAACATATACCAATTCGGAACATAATAGTTGAGTCTCATATATAGTAGTTTTGGTGAGGTCAAAGATTGATTCTTAAGATGAAATAAAAACACTTAGATTTCAGGATTGAAATACTAAACTTCAAACACTTTTGTATGAAATAAATGAATTTGTGTGTGACAAATTTGTCTGTAAGCCGCCGACTCTACTTTAATTCCTTACAATATGGAATAATATAAATGTTCAATTTTGAAAGGTTGATAATAAAAATAGTAATTGCTGAGTTTCATGCCGGCTTCTTCTCGATAACATCTGTCTTTCTAACCGATGCTAGAGCCACTGAGTGTGGTACACTTACGCCTGCTCGAAATACATTTATTAAGATTTATTTTGTCTATCCAAATTAGAATCCATATGAAAATATTAATAACCATGGGAATATCATTTTCATCATCGGCCTATTAACACCCCACATAGGACATAGGGTTATTCTCTCATAGCACACTACTTTAATGGCAGGTTTTACCGACTTTTATCTCAATACTATCTTAATTATATAATCAGGTCAGCTTATCAGGCTCCGATGTAACAGGGTGGGCTTAAACTTCGTGCGGAACCGTGAATTGAAACCAGGACTTCATGATAACCAAGTTATTTATTTTATTCTTTATTTGTACACCACATATAGATATAAATAATAAGAAAAACAAAAAGAAACAGGATACAAAAGGCGGCCTTATCGCTTAGTAGCGATCTCTGCCAGGCAACCTTAGGATTAGGAAAACCGAAATTAGAAGAAAATAGGTGGCGTAATATATAAGTAAAAACCTGCATACTAATAACTACATACTAATACATACACTAGATTACATAAATAACACAATACATTAATATATATTAAATAAATATACTAATATATACCTTATAATATTAATCAAAAGAAATAAAATAAAAAATAAAAGTCGTCATTGTTGCGTGAGGAAATGAAGTTTGACAGCACTTTTAAAAACAGTGAGTGACTTTGACTGTCTTATGCTCAATGGTCAAGTTAGAGGTGATTATCCCTTTATTCGCGATCCAACAAAATATTTCTATAAGCCTATATCTCAAACACGCACAATGTAGCACGAGTTCGGTATTTAATCTACGACGCTTGCCAGATACCGCATATTGACCGCAATGCTCGCTTTAAATTTGCCAAAATCTATACAATATCCGAACAAGTAAAGTGCAGTTTGCAAATACGTATAATATGGACATTGCAGAATATACAGAGTAATAAATAAATATGTAACCTATTTAATTACGATTAAAGTGAGACTGTTTATTTATAACAGTCGTGTATATCGTGGTGTAATTTAGCAGAGAGATAGGTTGCATCCTGGAAATGGGCCTGGCCTGGGCCTGGGCCTAAATAAATGGTTTCCACATGATAAAAATTAATAATTTATTGTTACTAGTATTCGACTTAATAACACAAGCGACCACTATATATATATATTATATGAATAAAAACCTTGGAAGGGTTCAAAACTAGTCTGGCATACTCCGATACTATAATTCACGAGTCTAGCCGTTGAAGCCGTGCATTTCACTCACGATAGAATTACGTAATATCATAGTTAATGATCATATTATTAAATTTAGGCCATTTTTATATATATTATATACTTTTATATTAGGCTACTCTAGCAAATTAGGTTTTTATCCTGTCAAGCAAGAATAAGAGGAGATAAATAACTAAATAAATAAATATTGGTGATTAATAATGTGGTTTCCGCAGAAGATTTAATCTCTCACCTAGGTACCACGTCGCTTCCTTGTTGCATAAAAGATCCAAGGGAGAACCAGAATGAATTCCAGATGCTGAAATCGTTGTGCAAGATTATCTGTAAACAAAACACGTTTAAGATTTTGGCCAGAATTTAGCGCACGTTACGTGACATTTAGCTTTGTTCACGTCGAGTTTTAGATCTCAGCTAGAGCCGCAGAAATCGCTAACATATCTGGAGTTGGACGTGAAAATAAATTAAATGAAGAGACAAATTAACGACCAATTACACTGTACTTTATCCACACCGTAAAATTATTACTAATGGTTTTATGATTTGAGACGACTGACGACCTCCGTGGCGCAGCGCGTGCGCTGTTGCATTTTAAAGTTGGAGGTCCTGGGTTCGATTCGCGGCTCGAGTCTGGTCTGGTGGAAGGCTTCGGCCGTGGCTAGTTACCACCCTACCGACAAAGACGTGTCGCCAAGCGATTTAGCGTTCCGGCACGATGTTGTGTAGAAACCAATTAGGAGTATGGGTTTACCATACCCTAACAGGTTAGTCCGCTACCATCCTAGACAGCATCATCACTTACCACCAGGTGAGATAGCAGTCAAGGGCTAACTTGTAGTGTGTAAAAAAAAAAAAAAAGAGAAGCAACGTTCTTAAAGTACAAAGCTACTTAATGCTGATTAATAATTAATCATGAAATTACAAATTTAATTAATTTTGTTTAAATCAACTTCTCAGTTGTGTTTATGTGTAAAAACTTAAAATGACACAAAAACTTTGCTTTATTTCGTTTTTCAAATTTCTGTTGCGAAATCCTCACTATGAGCACGAAGTTTTAATTTTGCATCTTAAACCTTACATCCCCCCTTTTTCGAAGAGAAGGGAATCAATGCCAGTTACCAATAATGAAAACGTGATAGTATAACATATAACTGAAATATATTGGCAAGACCATGGAATCGAACCCGTGAAATCGTGATGCGTATTTGAATATGCTACCCGGCTAAGTTTGTTGTGGGCTTCTTCTTAGACCAGGACGCGTTTGGAACCCTCATAGCTTTTGTTTTAAGTTTACGAATGTAGTTACCACCATTAAATCACTACTATGTAAATTATTGAGGCATCAACAGTGCCTTTTAAAGCACTATTTGAATAAAGATTATTTTATGATGATGATTTTGAATTTTTTTTAAACCCCTTATCTACGCGGGCATTGGTTAGTATAACATAAGTCATCAAGTAAAAAAAAAAACTTTGAATGAAGGACTTTTCTAATTTAGTCAAGCATCGTCATGTACTGAACGAAATTATTAATTGTTTCTGCGAGAATATACCTCAAACTTTTTTTTTTTTTTTTTTTTTTTTCCGCTGGGAAATGCGTTTACGCATCCCCTCCGGAAGCGACGCAGTTTTGACGGCGTCGCTTCCGACGGGGTATGTGGGACTCGCCGGCGGCCGGGTTGGCGACCAGAATACCCACTAAAACCCAGCGATGCTCCTACGCGTCGCCTGGTGGCTGGGTCACGGGAACACCCGCGCACGCGACCGCAACCCAACCAGCGGTGTCCGACGAGACAGACCCTCCACCGGGGCCGTATGATCGAGGCCCCCTAACTCCATTTGAGGCGCGCCAGGAACATTGGGCGCGTCTTACGACCCGAGGATTAGGCTCGGCGGGTGAGGATACCTCTCATCCATCACCCGGAGCTCCTCGTCAGGGTGGCAGGCGGCGATCGTGCGCCCGTCGCCTGCGCCCCGCCCTACGACGCCGGAGAGGATGCGCGTCTGCGTCGTGCTCCCGGCGCCGTTCCGCTGCCTGCTTCTGCTTCATCACCTCCTCGCAAAAGGAGGCAACGGCGGCCCAAGACGTCTCACTAGCCACCATGGAGCGAACCACGGTGGGTAGAGAAAGGTCGGGCCCCACCTGTGCCACGAGTAAAGCTCGCTCGACCGACCACTGGACGCATGAGTCCAGCGTGTGCTGCGCCGAGTCCTGGGCGTAGCCACACTCATGGCACTCCTCCGTGGGCTCCCGCCTTGCAACCTTGCACAGATACCTCCCGAAGCAACCATGCCCCGAAAGGATCTGCGCAAGGTGGAAGGACACGGTCCCGTGCTTCCGACCCATCCAGAGCTCGAGGACGGGCCGGATCGCCTCGATCGTACGGTGGCCGGCTGTCGGCGCGTGAAGCCTCTCCCGCCATAGGGCGATGAGATTGGCCTCCGCCAACTGCCTCCACGCACGATCCTCCGCTGGCGTAGGGTGTTCCCCCCGGAGTCGGGCATTCACCCTACACCAGTACGCTTCGGAGAGCAGTCCAGCGTCCAAGTCCCACGGCGGTGTCCCCGCCAACACACAGGCTGCCTCGCACGAGATGGTACGATACCCGCGTATTATTCTGACCGCCATGATCCGCTGCGACCTCCGCAGCAGAGCCTGGGTTTGGGCAGTCAGAGCATCCACCCAGATAGGCGCTCCGTAGAGCGCCATGGATCGCACCACACCCGTGTACAGGCGCCGACACCGTGAGCTCGGTCCGCCCAGATTGGGCAGGAGCCGACTAAGGGCTCCAGCGACTCCCACGAGCTTCGGGACTAGACGCCGAAAATGCTCTTCGAAGGTCCACCGGCTGTCAAGGACGAGTCCTAGGTATTTCATCGTACGCTTGACGCCAATAGACACCCCACCCACCAACAATTCGGACCGAGCGGGAGGCGCTCTTCGAGGCCCATGAAAGCACAGAGCCTCGGATTTGTGCAGAGCTACCTCCAGGCCCAAGGTCCGAATCCTCGCTACGATGTGGGCCACGCCGGCTGTGGCCCTACATCTAGCCTCCCGAAAAGTGCTACCGCGAGCCGTCACTAGGGTATCGTCGGCGTAACAAATGACGTCGACGCCCCCCAATACGGCTCCACGCAGTACCCAGTCGTACCCGATGTCCCACAGAAGGGGCCCAAGTACCGAACCCTGTGGGACACCGCACGACACCAGCCTCTCCGACCAGCCCTCGCTGGTCGGAAACCTGACCGATCGCTCGGAGAGGTAGGCCGACACGACCCTCCGGAGGTAAAGAGGGACGGTGTGGTACCTCAGTGCCTCCCGGATGCAGATCCAGGGTAAGGTGTTGAAAGCGTTGGCAATGTCGAGCGACACCGCCACCAACACCTCGTCCCGGGACACTGCGCTTTCCACTAGGGCCCTCACCCGCGCTATTGCGTCGATGGTGGATCTGCCCCTGCGGAAGCCGTACTGGTTGGCACTGAGATCAGGGCCAACACTCTCCAAGTGGTGAACGAGGCGACCAGCTATTACACGCTCAAAGAGCTTGCTCACCTCGTCCAGCAACACGATCGGTCGGTACGCCGAGGGCTCGTGGGCCGGGCGCCCATCCTTACGGAGCAGGACTAGTTTCCCTTTCTTCCACTGCACTGGAAACTGACCCTGCTCCAGGCAGGCTCCAAACAGAGCCCGGACCCATGGCTCAAGCGGCCCTAGAGCCAGAGCCCAGGCGCGCCCAGGGATGCCATCAGGGCCTGGGGCAGTGTTCTTCGCGCGCATGCGCAACACCGCCGCCCGCAGCTCTCCCTCTGTGACTGGGGGCGCGCCTAAGTTCCAGTCTTCCTCCACAGTTGGAGGCGCCATGCAAGGCGCCACGCCTTCGGTTTGGTCCGGGAACAGAGCCGTGACCACCGACTCCACGACGGATGGCTGGAGACTCTGAGTAAGGGGCGGGGCCGACGGCCGAAGTTTCCCCCTCACCGCCATGTAGGGCCTCCCGAACGGGTCCCTATCCAGCGTCGCCAGCATCTCGTCGTCGGCCCGATTCTTGGCCTCGCCGATGGCTGCCCGCAGCAACCTCACCGCGTCTCTATAGAGAGAGTAGAGCCGCTCCTCCTCAGCCAGGTCCCGTCTCCTCCGACGGCGGCGGCGGGTGTATTGGCGTCTCGCCGCCACGCAGGATCTGCGCAGTAGCGTGAGCTCTCTAGACCACCAATACACCGCTCGCCTAGAGGGGACGACGTGCACTCTCGGCATGGCTCCGTCGCAGACGCGAGTCATGGCCACTCCAAGACGTGCCACTTCCACTCCAACCTCCCCCAGGTTGCCCTCTCTAGGCGCGGAAAACCAGGCTTCCACGAGAGCAACCTCGACCATGAAATCCCGGTCCATTCGCGACAGCGACCAACGAGGACCATCCCCTGTCAAGGGTCGGTCAGGGCCGCTCGGGATAATTGGACTTGCGGAGACACCAAACCGCACGTATCGGTGGTCCGACAGCGTCTCCACATCCTCCACCACTTCCCAGCCCACCACACGGCGCGCCAGAGCGGCATCGGCGAACGTGACGTCCACAATAGAGCCGCCCTGTTTCCGCACACACGTGTTGACTGACCCTCGGTTTAGGACCGTGAGTCCAGTCGCCGTCGCCCACTCCAGGAGCTCTCGCCCACGAGGAGTCGTCACCGGGCACCCCCATGCCACAGATTTGGCATTGAGGTCCCCCGCGAGAAGCACGCGGCCGGGGCCACATCTGCCAATCAGAACGCCGACTTCAGCAAGAAACTGCTCAAAGTCGGCGAGACTCCGATTCGGCGAGAAGTACACCCCAACCACCGTGACGTCACGGACAAGAGCCGAAACGTACCCCCGACCTCGGACTACGTCGACAAAGGCCGGAGATCCCACCATGGACCTGGACACCATGGCCACCACTCCATCCCTGTCTCCCACCCAATCTTTCCCAGCCGGGACGCGGTAGGGCTCGGCCACCACGGCTACGTGGATCATCCACTCCGCCATGCTTTGGAACAGGAGGTCCTGAGCTCTGGCGCAGTGGTTGATGTTCGCCTGGAGGAAGTTCAGGGCCATTATCCTTCGGCCATCGGAACCTCCTCATCCCTATCCGCTTGCCGGGATGGGGGGGGACGCTGCTCGGCATCTATACCAGCACCCCCTCTTCTCCTCTTTCCCTTAGGTGGGGAAACACAGGACTTTGTCCCAACGCGATGGTCCGCCGACGCGCCAGCTGCCGCACAAACGACGCAGTGGGGCGCAGCGGAGCACCCGCGGGCCTTGTGTCCTGGTTGACCGCAGCGGTAGCACAAACTGCTGCGATCAACCCCCGCCGTGCACTGGATGCCCATGTGCCCAGGTGCCAGGCACCTGAAACACATCAAGGGCCGCGCATCCAGCAGCTTCACATGAGCGGAGACCCAGCCTACGCGAAGCCTCCCTCCAGCCAGTATTTTCTTGGCGGCTGCGACGGGACAGTGCACCAACACTGAACCCAGCCCATCAAAGCCGCCAGAAACCTCCCCGGCCCGCACCTGCTCAGGGGGACACTCTCCTGTCGCGGCTACCGCGGCGACCACCTCGGAACCGGTGACGGAGTCGTCCAGGCCTGAGACCCGCAAGTCTACAGACTTTATGGGTCGCGAGACCCGGACAACCTCGTCCCCGAGGACGTCCCTGAGCTTCTTGGCCAGAGAGTCCGCCTTCTCCGCACTAGAGGCCCCAGGGAACTCGAACAGACGGCCTCCAGTAGCTGCCTTCCTGAGTCGGACTCCCTGGGCGCCGAGGTCGGCCACGTCAATGCGGGACTTCGCGAGGGCGATCACCTTCGCGTAAGTCGCGCCTCTCGCTTCCGCGTCAGGCTGCAGTGTCAGGACTACAGCTGCAGACCGGGGTGTGCGGAGCTTGGTAGCGCGATTCTTTGAGTCCTGCCGTGTCTTTGGACCCACCTTCGTCCATCCCGTCGATGACGACTGTGACCGCCCCGTTTCTTGGGGCAGGTTAGGCCTCTCGCCACTACTCACTCCCTTCGTCTTCCTCTTCCTCTTCCTTCTCCTCCTCCCAGAGGGTGGCAAAGATGAGGAAGCAGAAGGGCCCCCTGTAGTCGATCGCGCCTGGGGATGACGCGACGAACCTCAAACTTACCTTAACCGTCACCTACTTCCACTCTAGATTAAATCACTACTATGTAAATTATTAAGGCTTCAACAGTGCCTTTTAAAAAAATTGAAAGTAACAACTAGACCAACGAGACAGTTAAATGAAATACCCGTACATACCTCATTTGTATTGCTTATTGGATGCTCCAAATGGTTGTCCGTTACGGCAACTGACCGCCATTCGTGGGGGGAGAACCTCGACACCAGGAACAGTACAATGCTCACAGCGAAGAAGCTTGATATTACACATAGCTGTAAACCATCCGTACATATTAGAAATGTGAGAATTCGTAAACAAACTGTATTATTAATTTAGTATACAGCAATCTTAGCAGCAGTGATAGCCCAGTGGTTAGGGCGTCAGCCTCATAATCAGAGGTCTGCGGTACGAATCCGGGCACGAACGTCTAACTTTTCGAAGTTAAGTGCGTTTAAAAAAAAATTAAATATCACTTGCTTCAACGGTGAAGGAAAACATCGTGAGGAAACTTGCATGCCTGAGAGTTCTCCATAATGTTCTCAAAGGCGTGTGAAGTCTGCCAATCCGCACATGGCCAGCGTGGTGGACTATGGCCAAACCCTTCTCATATTGAGAGGAGACCCGTGCTCTGTAGTGAGCCGGTAATGGGTTGTTCATGATGATACAGCAATCTTGATGAAATCTGGGCACAAAGGTCTTTCATTAAAAGTAACTTTAGTTTAACAACAGAACAAATGAAGAAGAAAGTGTATTATAATAATTGTATTAACTGTACTAAGGTAAACATGGTACAGAAAAAACTGGCCGTCCAAAAAATTCGCTCTTTTTAACGCTAGACATAGCCGTTGGGTTGAATAAGCGTACCATACGCTTGGATACATTTTTGGGACACGACATTAAAATATTATTATTTCGTATCCAATGAAAGAAGTTATTATTTTATGTATCCAATGATTATATAGTGAAAAAGTGCCTTTCTATGGCTGCAGGGAAAAGGGGAAGGGGAAGACCCCCAACTACATGGTTGACGAATGTCCAAAAGGACATGAAATGCCTCGGCCTCAATGATGAGGATACTAAAGTAAGATCGACGTGGCGCCGAATGATAAAAAAGCCGACCCCGCGTAACGGGATAAGGCGAGGGAAAAGAAGAAGTATCCAATGATAGAAGTATGTTTGCGATATTTAGTCATTTGTGTAAACTCGGCACCTGCTTCCGCTTTTAAGGACGTATCTGGTAAGTGAGACGCTTTGTGACAGCTGATCAGATAGAACAATATAGGGATGAACAAACTTGACTGGGCCATTAATGTTTTTTCGTAAAAAACGTTTTACTTCGATAAATTTGGAAAACAAAAGTTAGTCAAGTGTATTTGAAAAAATAATTTGTATATGCGAATTAAATGACAAAAATAAAAAATAAAAAAATGCTAAAACCTTTCTTTGTCTTATTTATTTGCAATAAATATAGAAATTAGTGTTGAACTCCATCGTAAGAATCACAACATCAGCATAAATACTAACTATTTCTCCTTCCCGGGAATCCAAACAATTCGCAATTAAAGTGAAGTGCAGCGAAACCATTTTATCTTAAACTCAACGCACTGTCTTAGAAAAGTTTCCATATTAAAGCAAACACGCAGAAGTTAATGCCTGTGATAGTTGAGACCCTATGCAAGACATTTATATGTTTTTATTCTTGAACGCATCTTCTTCCTCGTTTTTAAATATCCCATAGGAACCGCTTAATATTTCAGCTTTACATAAATCCCGCGGGAACATAGTAGCTGTTCTGTATTTCTGGCTCATATTACCTTATCTAGCATGCAATCTGCTTTTATTTTCAATTTTATGTTAATAAAGACTAGACTTTAGACTAAACAGCAATTGAGCTACAAAACTGAGAACAGTCAAAAAGTAGAAATATGCAGTCAACTTTATAAGTGTTATATCCATGCCAAGAAAGAACTTTATCCGAATTCTCTGAGGTTCTTCAAACAGTACTATTACTCTGATAGCCATAAAAAATATTAAGTTGGTACAATGTTTTAAAATAAAGCAAAATAACAGCTCCATTTACATAAAGGCTGCCTTGTACAAGCACCAGGCTCTTGAGGTCATAATCCGGGACATTGAATATATAATATATAATTGAACGAGAGGGCTGTCTACTTGTCCTTATCCCACATTATGTGGGATCGGCATAACACGTCTTCTTCTTCCACTCACTTCTATCAGCCGTCACCTCACTATCCACACCTTTTACCCGCATATCCTCTTTTCACAATCCATCCATCTCTTCTTTGGTCTTCCTCTACTCTTTTGCCCTTCCACGTTCAAATATAACATTCATTTGGTGACATCACTTTCTTTCCTCCGAATTATATGACCATACCATGCTAACCTGTTATTCCTCATCTTTTCTGTCACTGGCGCATCTTTTGGACTTCCCCTTATATATTCATTTCTTATCTTATCCATTCTTGTCACACCACACATCAATCTCAACATTCGCATAAAATAAATATTACGTAATAACTAGATGTTAACTTTTTATTTAGACCTAAGGTTAATTTTAAGGTTGCATGCTGTGGTCATTTCTAGAAAGACGTCACTATCTCGTGTTTGTTCTTCTGAATTGCTTTTTGTTGTTTTTTATTTAGATTGTGTGTAGTTTAATGATCCAATAAAAAAATAAAATAAAATTAAAGTCTGGTTTCCAATCATATCAGAAAGCTATATTTACTTATCAAATTCAATTGATAAAAAACGTTAACCCCAGCGTCTGTCACACTTTTTATCAAATTGGGATGTTGGTTTGTCCCACTGATCAAAAAGCAACACTTCAAAAGACTTACTAGTTTTATTTTAATATTAATGTAGCTCTTGTTTATTAATTTAAGATATAACAATAAATGAATGAATGAATGAATGCGGGCTTACAAATTAAATTGATCATGAAATATTTAATATTTTTTTCTAATCTGAGAGGTTGTCCGGTAAAATACGTTAGTTTGGTTACACCGAAGACTTGCCCGGGGCGTATCCAAACATTTTCCCGATAAAATGTTCATACATGTTTATGACAGTTCTTGGGCTACTGAGCTGCGTTGTTTAGTTGTTTGCTGATTTATTGCCATTTGAAACTGCACCGCCTTTGTATTAGCCGTTAGTTTGAGGCCAATGTATTGGGAGTTAGGAAAAAGATATGAGAAGCTTTTATGGTGAAAACTAAACGCACTCTTCATCATGATCAACCCATTACCGGCGCACTACATAGAACGGGTCTCCTATCAATATGAGAAGGGTTTGGCTATAGTCCACCTCTCAGGCATGCAGATTTCCTCACGATGTTTTCCTTCACCGTTGAAGCAAGTGATATTAATTGCTTAAAAACTCCGAAAAGTTATAGGTGCGTGCCCGGGTTCGAACTTCCGACCTCTGATTAGGAGGCTGACGTCCTAACCACTAGGTTATCACAGCTTCCTTAAAAGGCACTTGAGTATTATATATAAGATTTCATGGTAAGCTCCGTCAAATCTAGACTTTGATTCCCGTGTGGAACAGATGCCGAAATTTGGATAAAACAGCTGATATAATTCAGTAGTACTATCGTCATAAACACAAAAGAAGTAAGTCATCCTTTTACATTCAATCTGTCATCTCTAGATATTAAATTACATTGATTATTAATATCGAAGCCGACATCGAGCTAAGTTTCCTAGTACTGGTCTGTGTAAGCTTTTCACCGATATTAGTTCTACACGTGATACCGGTTTATTTTTCCTTAATTACGCTTGAATTGTATTTTGCATAGATTATTTTATGCGACATGGTACGAAGATCGTACAATTTCTAATGTAACTTCACACAATAAGGTCAAGAGTGTGCTAGAGTATTTACTCTAGAACACTTTATTTATTTATATATTTATATATATAAATAAATAATAATAAATAACAATAACGATAAAATGTAATATTGGATGCTGTTTACAGTTTTGTTCCTAATTCTACATATTAATCCACAATTCATAATTCTTTTCCTATTTATTAGATTCTAATTTAAGAGTGAGCCCATATGAACAATGAGGAAACCTAAGAACATGAAAGTAAGAATGCCTCAACAAACAAATTACTTTTAATCCTAAAGAGGCAGTTAGGTGTAAAGATTATTTATTCAAAGATTTAGTCATTAAAAACTTACCCATATTTCCTTTGATAGGGGTCGCAGAAAACTGAAAGTTCCCGATAATTGCTTCGGTGTTCCCACACGTTTGACAGGTACTTCTATGGACAAGAAGGGCTCACTGAAATCAACGACGTTTTCCCTCTCTGGCGTAATCGTCAAAGGTGCGATGACCATGTCTGCTTCCTGAAACAAATAAAAATTCAGATATTGCAACAGAAGCAACGGTTTGTATTCATAATTTCACAGCTGTGTATATTTGTTTTTTACTTTAAGCATTTAAATCCTGAAACAAATCGGCAATCTGATTTTACTGCTGGATTCTTTTCATTTTATTTTACTTCTGTGTTCTATGTTTTTCATATTTTCTTTCCTCATTGGTTGCCCATCTAGCGAAAAATGGACGGCGCATATAATTTAAAGAACCTATGAACGATGGTATAGCGACCCCGTAAAGAAACGCAGATTTGGTGAACTCCCTTGTAGGATGGATGTCATCAGACGAGTCGCACGGATCCGGTGGAAATCAGCGGCCTAAGACCATCCATCAGTGACGTCATTCGGGTGGTATGATGGTAATGAGAATGCTTAAAAATGGGCTTTCATCAATAAACCCTTATGTCTACGACAGTATAAAATGCTTGAAAATAATAAAACCCATAGTTGTACACGCTAATATCTAAACCAACAAGTCGTATTGAAAATCTCTTGTAAATCTGTTGAACATCACTGTAACCCCTTAGGACTCTAACCCTTAGGAGCGATTCCTTATGACAAAAACTTAGTGGGCGAGCGATGCGTCGCGTCCGACCATGGTTTATTGTGTAGAATGCCAGAAGAAAGTTTGAAATCCTATATTTAATAATTTTCTAAAATGAAAGCCTATGTAGTAAAAGTTGTTATTATTAGCCTATGTAGTATACATTAGAGGACTTTATCATCATCATCATGATCAACCCATTACCGGCTCACTACAGAGAACGAGTCTCCTCTCAATATGAGAAGGGTTTGGCCATAGTCCACCACTCTGGCCATGTGCGGATTGGCAGACTTCACACGCCTTTGAGAACATTATGGAGAACTCTCAGGCGTGCAGGTTTCCTCACGATGTTTTCCTTCACCGTTGAAGCAAGTGATATTTTTTTTTTTTTAGGACTTTATACTCGTAGCTAATACGGAAGTTTGGGCCTCTACTATTTATTTACTATTTTATATATATAAAATTAAATATATAAAAGTTTTAATATTTATTTTATGTCACAATTATAATTGTATTTACTCTTGTATAACTTTCAGAAAGTGTACAGCATGGTACCTTCTTTGAAATAAAATTTGATTTGAATATCAAATTAGAGTTTGTATGAGAAAAATCTTGACATCAATAAACATTGCGAGCTTAAATAACGTTCATATTTTAGGTCCTTAGATGATGAATATGTTAAACTAGAATTAGGTTAAGATAACTTCTAAGAATTATATTTTTCTCTTATTATTTTTTTTATACGCACATTACTCCGTAAAGTTAGAGGTGCGTGCCCTGATTCGAACCGCCGACCTCTGATTAGGAGGCTGACGCCCTAACGACTAGGCTATCACCGCTTTTGTACCGCGACAATAATTAAAATCATAAATATATATATAAACATAGAAAAGTCTAGCAATAATTTGTTGAAAAGTTACTTTGATAAAAAAGGCCCTTTTAGCTAAGTTTTTTTTTTTTATCCGCTACAAGTTAGCCCTTGACGGCAATTTCACCTGATGGTAAGTGATGATGCAGTCTAAGATGGTAGCAGGCTAACCTGTTAGGGGTATGGTAAACCCACACTCCTAATTGGTTTCTACGCGACATCGTGCCGGAACGCTAAATCGCTTGGCGACACGTCTTTGTCGGTAGGGTGGTAACTAGCCACGGCCGAAGCCTCCCACCAGACCAGACTCGAGCCGGGAATCGAACCCAGGACCTCCAAGTTTATAATCCAACAGCACGCGCGCTGTGCCACGGAGGTCATCAAATAAGAATAATAGAACTTTCTTTTTGCGTTTGTCTCACAATCCCTAGAAAGTCGGAATAATCTACGCCCCGTAGTATCATTTATACCTATTATCATATGAATTATGAACATCAAACTATTTAATGGGGTAAAGTTGCTGCCCCCGGATATTAAATCCTCGTCCCTTAGTTAGTTTAAGCAAACGAGCTGTGGTACTGGATCAGTCATTTATAAATAATCAAAGTACAGTCACTATAGAATGTAAAATCATTGTGACCAAATTATTACAATAACATTTTAATCGTGTAATAGCAACAGATAATAACAGGACTTTGGATACTAAAAAAAAATTACTTAAAAAAAATCGTCATTCGGGAGTTTCAAAGTTCTCTTTAAGTAATTATATCTATACTTATATGCCGAAGAGTAGAATTCTTTATTTTTTTAATTGTTTAAATGGGGTTTCATACGGAACTAGCAGTCGGATGTAAAAACAAATTTGGAGCATGTCAGCTTGAGGAAGTTTATGAACTATTCATCACGCTACCAAATTGAAATGAAATGGAAATACTTTTTATTGTACACCATACAGAAGAAAAACAAGACTGCAAAGAAACAGACACATAAATGAAAAGAGGTTCAATAGGCGGCCTTATCACTAAAGAGCGATAAAGATAGACAGGGCAGGGATACGGTGTGCAATCAGAAATAATAAAATAAATTCAAAATGTACTTTTGGAAAATCTGTTTGTGATGACTATTGGAGAAGCGTTGACAGCCTAGTGGTTAGAGCGTCAGCCTCCTAATCAGAGGTCGGCGGTTCGAATCCGGGCACGCACCTCTAACTTTTCGGAGTTATGTGCGATTTCAAAAAATTAAAATATCACTTGCTTCAACGGTGAAGGAAAACATCGTGAGGAAACCTGCACACCTGAGAGTTCTCCGTAATGTTCTCAAAGGCGTGTGAAATCTGCCAATCCGCACACGGCCGGCGTGGTGGACTATGGCATTACAATTCTTTTAGTTACATATATTTTAGTTAATGTTCCCGTGATGCCACCAACAGAAATCGCTGGAAGGAGATCGTAACAGCTGCTGTGATGGCCAAATTATAACCACGACCACTCTGCCAAGAGTGAACGAATAAGAAGAAGAATTTTAGTCCACTGCAGTAAAATAACATTTCTGATGTTTGGTCAACTCTGGACAGATTACCTGGTCACTTAATGATTGCCAACGACTATGTCAAAACACATGTTTACTATATGACCATGTTTTTAAATATTTTAAAAACACTAATAATAAAAAAAATATCCTTCGGTTTTAATTTGATACCTCCTTTATTGTGATAAAAGCTCTTTCCAACGATGACATTTTCCCTTTGAAATTATTTTATCTATGGAAAATGAACTTTCCCAGCTGCCTTTTGTCTTTAATACCATCTAGCGTAAATTGAACTCTTTGAGGCTTTGGAATAGTTACAGAGAGAGGACATGTACGTCAGTTGAAGGGAGTTGAAGCTTGCCCGGATATTAAGTCCGTCTAGTTAAAACGAGCGGGCAGCTCAAACTTATAGACTCTTTGATTATGGCACATTCTAAACGGGATTTCTCTGCGTGAATTATGTTCTCAGCTCAATCAAAGTTTAATCTTACACAAAGTGCATTTATCAGCTGGAATTGACATCTCAGGGTGAGACGGGAAGCACTCCTCTATCAATACTGTTTTAATTGAGAGGGTTTAGATTTATTTTTTAATTACATCGCAGGGTCATTTGATGTTCAGTGACTATTGTCTCCCAAGTACTTTAGCAGAGCACCAGAGGAGCCACAAACGCGTTGCCGGCCTAACCTAACCTTGTGGCTGTTAGTATGGTAAACCCATACTCCTAATGGTTTCTACGCGAGATCATGCAGGAACGCTAAATCGCTTGGCGACACATCTTTGTCGTTAGAATGGTAACTAGCCACGGCCGAAGCCTCCCACCAGACCAGACTCGAGCCAGGAATCAAACCCAAAATCGTTATCGCTAAATCGTTTGGCGATACGTCTCTGTCAGTAACTAGCCACGGCCGACGCCCCCTACCATATCAGACTCGAGCCAAGATTTGAACCGAGGACCTTATAATGCCAGAACGCAGACGCTGCGCCACGAAGGTTGTCAAATACTACCAAGTTTCAGGTATATGTTAGCACGACATATGCCGCGGCCATAAGCTAGTCAACCGAGATTTTTTCTCATTTACCGAAACGCCAAATAACTTAATGCTAAGCTATTTAGCGTAACATAACTTCCACACGTCTACACAAATCAAATCCAGACCTGCCACTTATACGCCACATAACTCTCATGCGCTATCTCATAACGTAAATACGTACGCGGTACTGTGAGTGCATGCATGCATGATTCTTAGAATCGAATTTTATGTTCCAAAACATTTTCAAAGAAATTTCTACGAACTCGTACCAAGTCTGCAGGTGTCTGAGAAAATAGCTTCAGATTTATTTTCCGCGATAAAATAATGCACTTTACAGCGTCTTCGATGCATCCCGATTTCTTTCAGTGACTTTTTATCTGAAAGCAATTTTGTTGAGAGTTTACAAACAAGGCACGAGAGACTACATCTCCTTGAGGTTAGAGATTTCGCTTTGGCATTTAATGTAACTCCCAACTTTTCGATTGTGTTGAATTTGCAGTTAAATGCTCACGAAGGTTAAGTAACAGTTTAATCTCGACTGCTCTAGGAGATTACTCTATTCAAATTACAATTTGAACGCTGCATTTCCCTGACCAATATCAACCTAAATGCAAATTATTTTATAGACCACTTAATTTGCTTTAGCGAATTATGTTTCTATTCGCTAAAGATGTTATGTTTCTATTATATCACCGAGGACAAATCTCTTTGGTTTTTTCGGTGCCTTTATTGTATAATTAATTATATTCCTTGTATATTAATAATAAATAAATAAATAATAAAATAATATTGAGAACTGTTCAAGTGGTTTAGTGATTTGAATTATGAACCCATTGTCGGCTCACTACAGAGCACGGGTCTCCTCACAATATGAGAAAGATTTGGCCATAGTCCACCACACTGGCCATGTGCGGGTTGACAAACTTGACACGCCTTTGAGAACAGTATGCAGAAATCTTAGGCATGCAGTTTTCCTTACGATGTCTTCCTTCACCGTTGAAGCAAGTGATATTTTAATAGCTTAGAAACGCACATAACTTCGAAAAGTTAAAGGCGTGCCCAGGATCGAATCCCTGACCTCTGACTTAATGGTGGACATCCTAACCACTTGGCTATCACAGCTTCTTAGCTTAGCGATTTAAATTGCACGAACATAATTTTTTTTCAGAGTGTGAAAATTATACTCAAATCAAATTGCGATCTTGAAAGTAAAGCTTTGATTTATAGAAAAGGTTTTATTCCCAAGCCAATCGCATTTTTGTTGTTCTTAATATCTACAATACGTCCTCTGGACATCTGATCTCACTTTATGCTCCTTTAATTAGATCTTTATTCTCGACTACAGCTGTGTAATATGGTTGCCTTAGTGCCGAGGTCTGAAGCAGTGACAAAACTTCATTCCACTTTGAACCTTATTTGTAACGTGTTGAAGTTCAAAGCCTCGCGCGCTAGCTAGCATATGTAGTACACATACATAAATAGTTTGGAGAACGCCCAAAACAAATTAAGAGTTCCTTTTGTTCAATTGTAGCAAAAAACCTTTACTATTCCATTGTTCACAAAGTGATTGTCCGTATTACTCTAAAAGTTCTGTGTTTTTTTTTCTCGTGTTAATAGTTTTCTACCATTAGGTTTATATCTGTTAATAGGAGAAGATAATGGAATAGACAATCTTAGCACTGAGAAGTGTAGCGTCCAGTGCCTATTGCATTGTCAGTTTGCATTGAGAAATTCGTCTCCACTGCAATATAACCACGTCGCAACGTTACGACTTTAGGTAAATACAATTGCATCGCTGGTCTTGTGGTTATTACGTTCCGGGCCGGGGCTAGGTCAAAATATTTTAATAATTAATTTCTGTTAAAAATTACTAGTTAGATATAAGGAAATTATATTAACCCACGTGCGTCGAATAACGCTTTGCCGTCTGTGTCGGTTGTTATAAACCATACGATGAAACAGATCGAAGCAGGGTTATAGGCATAGGGTATATGTTCTAAAACCCACTGTCATATAATAGAGGAAGCCTGCAGCGTTTTTAGCCGTTGCAAATTTTATACTAGTGATACAATAACCATTTCAAAATAATAATAATCGTATATTTCAATTTAGTAATTTTTTTTTAACCTACCCTGGCCCCCAAACTAAGATAGCCCGTATCTTGGGGGGCATCAGCCTCTTCCAATAGTGCAATAAAAAATTTACTATTATGTCTTAAAGTTAGGACTTTTAAAAGTAGTTTAATTATTTTATTTTAGTTTACAAGTAAAACTTACAGCTAGAATAAAAAGTAAATAGATAAGAACAGAAGAAAATTAAAGCTAATTACAAGTTTTCAAGGAGAAAAAACAAGAACAAACAAACAAATTAATTTTGATAAATACATAATATATTGATGGTTGTTGACTAACTTGGATAAGAAATTCTCCTTTTTATTTCCATTTTTAAACTTTTTATAATTCCCGGATCATACCGATTTTATACAACATTTTATAAAAAGGTGCTCCTGCTTACTTATTGAAGGTAACAACCCTCCATAATTCACCAACAGCACTATCGCGGAGTTTCCAAGACCTCTTGGGACCTGAGATTCATAATCTTTTATATACAAGCAGATGCGCGCAGCTTCGTACTTTTAGATGTTTTTTTTTTAAATACCCATGAATAAGCATACTTTTCAGTGATGATTTCATTCATTCATTCACGATCAACCCATTGCCGGCTCACTACAGAGCACGGGTCTCCTCTCAATATGAGAAGGGCTCGGCCATAGTCCACCACGCTGGCCATGTGCGGATTGGCAGACTTCACACGCCTTTGAGATCATTATAGAGAATTCTCAGGCGTGCAGGTTTCTTCTGACTCCGAAAAGTTAGAGGTGCGTGCTCGGATTTGAACCGCCGACCTCTGATTAGGAGGCTGACGCCCTAACCACTAAGCTATCACCGCTTCTGTGATGGACTGTTCAACCAATTATCATAAAATTTCGTATAAATATAGCTTGCACTGCTATATCCGAAATATAGGATATTTTTTAGTCTTTAAAAAAGGATCTGTCCCCGCAAAATATAAAAAAAAGATACAACAGCTGTTATGTAATAATAAAATGGAACATGGGCTGATATTAAAATACGATCCAAATATTTTGACACAAAATATTTACTTTTTACGTTCTACGTAATTTTGTCTGTAAGCTTGGTAATCTTTTTATGGGATATATTACTTAATGCCTATTATTATAGAAAGAACATTATCATACTTTTTTATAGGTAAAACTGAATAAAAGTTAACTAGAGCGCGGTCCTTTATAATTTGGTATGTGGGAGAATTAAGTTAGCATTTTTAATTTAAGCTTGAAAGTTAATTACTTCCGTAGTGATGAACTCTGTATTTTCCTAACAGAATCCAAGCGATAGTATAGTAACCACACTAAGAAATGAATTTTTATGCGCTTCATTATCTTGCAAATATTATAAACTAGCTGTTGCCCGCGACTTCGTCTGCGTAGAATTGCTGATTTCACGTGAGATAGAGGTTTCCCGTGCGGCCCTGCTTCAGAATGTAAGCTAGAGGCAAATGTCTAATTGCCAATTTTCGTGTCTCTAATTTTAAAAAAACAGGACTTATAGGCCTTATATGCCTCTTATATGCCGTTCAGGGTAGATTTGGATGAAAAAAATTCTAACTTGATACTTACGCCCTAAAAGAAACCTATTTTCCAAATTTCAAGCTTGTAGACTTAAAAATGATGTACATGTTTTTTGTTTATTATTATTTAGTCTTAATGCGAATTTTTGTGTCTCTAATTCTAAAAACAAAGAAATTTCATACAAACTTCCAACCCCTATTTTACCCTCTTAGGGATGGAATTTCCAAATATGCTTTCTTAGCTGACATCGCTTAACTATCAACTACCAACTTGCTAAATTATAGCTTTATACGTACAATAGTTTTTGAGATCTCGTGTTTAATCAGTATGTAAGTATGTAAGTGACCTTTCGCTTTTATACATATAGATTAGCAGTCAGCATCTCGACTTTATCAGCGTAAATCTTATTGTGAGTAAATTTTTGAGCAAAAAAAATCACAGAATACACTACGACCCACCGTATCTTATCACCCGCTTTTGTTTGTTTTGCTGATCTATATTTCTAGTTTTCCTCTTGTTAATCAACACCTAAGAAGGCTTTATCAACTTTATATAGCTTTTATATAACCTGTTTCAAGAATTGTGCTATCAAATGCAATTAAGTTTTTTCCAATTCCAACTGGAAATTCAGATATTTCAAACGGTTGAAAACAAAAACCCTTCAGCAAAATCATTAGCATAGATACTGTATCGCAAAGATTCTTCAGAATCTTCAATTATGGTTATTTATATAGACTCTATCGCCACTTCAGTCTGCAGATTCTACTAAGTACTCGTAGATAGAACCCGACAAAAGGCTTGGCATTTGCTCTTTTCAAAGTCAACTTTTGAAAGTGTTCTTATCAAAAGATCACCTTTTTCATGTTTTGTGCCAACGCTAAGTGGATCCAATTGCTACCTCCAGGCTCTTTCATTAAGAAATTTTCTAGTCAATTAAGAGCAGTACTAAACTTGACTTAAATATTATAAATTTTCACACATGTCAACAACTGTACTATATGTTTTAATGAATGCATCCCAGCTACAAAACTTATATTTTATACACTACAAGTTAGCCCTTGACGGCAATCTCATCTAGTGGTAAGTGATGATGCTGTCTAGGATGGTAGCGGGCTAACCTGTTAAGAGTATGGTAAACCCACGCTCCTAATAGGTTTCTACGCGACATCGTGCCGCTAATTCTCTTGGCGACACGTCTTTGTAGTTAGGGACCACCCTAACGACAAAGTTACCAAACTAACCACGGCCGAAGCCTCCCACTAGAGCAAACTCGAACCCAGGACCTCCTTTATAATGCGATAGCGCACGCACTGCGCCACGGAAGTAATCAAGGTGTATTACTGTGCAGATTATATGACGCATTGTAATGCCAATTTAATGTAAATAAATTGTATGAGTCAGTATTAAAAAAATAAAAAAATAAATAAAAAGAAAATGAAAAATTGATTTACTAGTTTTGTGTTGTGTTTGTGACAGCATAAAAATCCGACTACACATCTCTCTCTAAAATTCTCTCTTCTCTCGGAAAATCTCTCGATCTTCATACTTTTTAGGAAGCTTTGGGATATCCTTTATTGATTTCGAATGGCCCTTGTACATAGCCCTTATTTTATCTATTTTTTGTGCCCATCCCTTTGATCGTGCACAAAGCTTCCTATTATCACCGGTAAATATGTTACAAAGTGGATTACTTGAGTGTGTTTCAGTCTACGATCAATAATAGATGTTCTGTCAGTCGTCAAAAAGTGTCCGGGATAAATAAGAACTCACTCGCTCGGTGGAATCTTGTGTTTATTTAGGTTAGTTTTCTAATGAAAAATCCAATGTTCTCCTGGCAAACGTTTCCGTAGCGATATAAGTGACGAAATCTCTTATTATAAGTACATTATATATGTAATCGAAGCGGAGTTAGCCAAGTGGTTAGCCTCCTAATCAGAGTTCGGCGGTTTGAATCCAGGCACGCACCGCTAACTTATCGGAGTTATGTGCGTTTTTAAACAATCAAAATATTACTTGCTTCAACGGTGAAGGAAAACATCGCGAGGAAACCTGCACACCTGAGATTTCTCCATAATGTTCTAAAAGGCGTGTGAAGTCTGCCAATCCGCACATGGCCAGCGTGGTGGGCTATGGCCAAACCCTTCTCATATTGAGAGGAGACCCGTGCTGTAGTGAGCCGGTAATGGGTTGATCATGATGATGATGATATATGTAATATGTATTACAAGTTGTAATCGATATTTTTACCACGCGACGGATAAATGTCATTAAAAACACCAACAAGATATTTATCCTATGCACAATACATAACAGACGATGCTCCGTGGTGCAGCGCACACGGTATCTACATACCGTCCGACCCCCCCGTTATCCCAAACGTCGCCTTAGCCGAGGTTCGGCCTCAAAGGAAGCGCCCTTAGGCAGTCGTTCCCTAAGTTTCTTCGAGCCCTAGGGCTCAAAATTTCTTCTGGCAAAGCTTCTTTACTTAGCACGCCAAACAGCCCGGTTACGCTGTGGCAACCAATAGGGTTTGTACAGCTAATAGACAGTCCGAAAAAAAAAGGTAGCTACGTGATAGGGATAATAAAGATAACGAAAAATTCTCACAAAAAATAATCCTTTTTTTATACACTACAAGTTAGCCCTTGACGGCTATCTCACCTGGTGGTTAGTGATGATAATGTCTAAGATGGTAGCGGGCTAACCTGTGATATGGTAAGCCCAAACTCCAAATTGGTTTCTACGCGACATCGTGCCGGAACGCGAAATCGCTTGGCGACACGTCTTTGTCGTTAGGGTGGTAACTAGCCACGGCCGAAGCCTCCCACCAGACCAGACTCGAGCCAGGAATCGAACCCAGGACCTCCAACTTAATAATGCGACAGCGCACGCACTGCGCTACGGAGGTCATCAAAGCCTCCATGGATTAATATTAAAGTGTCAATGTTGAACTTTTGTCAAACAAGAATGACGGTTAAAGCTAAACATACTGTGTAAGTTAAGTGACATTCACTTACCTTTCGAAGGACCTCCCCAATTAGCCCATTCCAATTGTTATGTGACAACTCGATTCCGAAATTCCCATCCTTTACGATGCGTATCTCATCTAAAAGAATAATTTAGAATTAATTCAGGTATATTTATAAAACAGTTAAATTATAATAGCCGTTTGTACTTTCAAACTAAATAATTTGGCTTCATAATTTACCTAAGTGCCATGTGTATGACTGGTAGCATTCGAATTACGTAATTGTTCTTGTGAATTAATCCCAGTTCTGGTGAATTTTGTAAAGCATTCTGTTTTATTTGTCATATAACAGGATATGGAGGATGTAAGAAAATTAACAGTGTCTAGTGTCTGTGCATATGTCACATTAAACTTTCAGTAATTGTTATTTCTTACATGTATATCTTAATTAATTTTAATGTATTATACATCAAACATTTTACATAAAACTTAGATTAACCTAAAACTAAAAATCTTAAAAAATAAATAAATATTTAACATCATAACTAAAAGATATTATTAAAAGGAGTCCATTTAGGCAAGGTTCCGAAGATACTGGCAGCGTTCTCGCTTTGAATGGCTAGACTAAGTCTTTGTCCGAGGTAGCTTGCAGCTCTTCGGTCATCTTAATAATTGTTAAATATAATTCTAACACCTTGGTACATCTTAGCTCTAAAATCCTGCCTCCACCGAGGGAACGGTTCTATAGCCAGATGTTGAACATAGGCTGAGAATGATAATGTTGTAAATATATTGAACTCGACATATTCCTCGAATTTAACCTTGAACGTAATTATTTCGCAAAGGAAGTGGAATGGAATGATGAAGGCATTAATATACGAATTGGTTCGGAGAAACGAGATTAAAAAGATACGCCATACTGCATACGCGGTTAAAAAGATACGCCATATGACAAACATAGAAACGGCTAGGCTTGTATATTTTAGTTACTTTCATAGTATTATGTCATATGGTATTTTATTATGGGGTAATGCTGCCGATATTGAAACTATATTCGTGCTGCAGAAGAGGGCTGTTCGTGCAATTTATAATATGGCTCCAAGAGAGTCATTAAGAAAAAAATTTAAGGAAGTAAAAATAATGACATTGCATTGCCAATACATATTTGAAAATTTAATGTATGTCCACAGAAATATAACAAAATTCAATAAAAAATGCGATTGCAACAATCTTAACATCAGAAGTAAAAATAAACTTGTGTTGCACGCTACTAGACTACAAAAAATTAGAAATTCATTTAAAGGTAATTGTATACAATTTTATAACAAATTGCCTAATGAAATTTCTGGGATGTCTCTCAATAAGTTCAAAGTTTATATAAAACGTAAGCTTGTAGAAAAGTCCTACTATAGTGTAAAGGATTACGTAAATGATAAACAAGCATGGGTGTGAAATATTGCTCTAATAAGATAGCTCTTAATATAATTTTAAGTGGCATGTGAGATGGTGATAACAAAAAGAAAATTTACCTGGCTAAGTTTGTTGTGGGCTTCTTCTTAGACCGGGACGCGTTTGGAACCCTCATAGCTTTAGTTTTAAGTTTACGAATGTAGTTATCACCATCAAATCACTACTTTGTAAATTATTGACGTGTCAAAAGCGCCTTTTAAAGGACTATTTGAATAAAGATTATTTGAATTTGAATTTGAATTTGAGAATCGAAGTTTGCTCCTTACCTGGGAATTAGCTCGCGAGGAAGCAGAACTTTTCCTTTACCCACCCAAATTGTCAACAGAACAGATACAAGCACGGGTCATTGCGAAAGATATAAAATTATATAAGATAATATCTGAGAGTTATATAATAGCGAGAACACTGAAGTAGGCTAGCTTGGATTTAAGGAACAATCACTTCTAAAAACAAATGTGGTAAATATTTGTACAAAACGCCTATGGAATATCTATGAAAATATTTATTAATTTGAGCATAAAAAATAAAAATCTGACTATAAATAATTAAGAGTAGAGTAGACTCAATAAATGGCTATTGGAAAAATGATACTACGCCGTAAATTAATATTTAATGTAATTTAAACGATTGTAATTTTTAATTCAATTAATTAAGTTTTGTTCGTTTATTATTGATATATATAGCTATAAATCGCTTTAATGTGTGGATGAATTCGTAATGTAAGAAATTAATTTAATTATTATCATCCAAATTGATCACACTATTTATTTAGTTGAATGTTATGTTATTTATTATATAATATTAATTATTATTCAACTGACAGGCCTAGTAACTATAAAATATAACAAGTATTTCTATAGTAGGTGGTGATCTTAATGGCAGAATTATATAGAGCAGTATGGTGTTTAATATTAAAAGGGGATAGAGAATGTTGTAGTATAAAGACTTCGCTATGAATAGTATATACAGAAGTAAATATGGGCTGCGACTTTGTTCGCTTTCTTTGTGGTGTTTTTTTTTTCTATTTCTGGGCTGTACTTAAGACATATACAATCAAATATCAAAGATTTTCTTTTAAGCCAGCAGAAACAAGTCTCGGGTTTTACGTAATATAAAAGGTGCCCAAATATATTTAAGATCGACAGGTGATTGAGTCGTTAGCGTACAAATAAACAAAGGTCGCGATATAGGGGATAAAGAAACTTGAGAGGTGTCAAGGGACACCCGGATGGAGCGAAGTTCCTTTCAATTAATTAGTGAACGAATTGTAATAAAATTTTATTTTATTTAAGTTATAATAATATTTTTTTTATTATTAACAAATATAATGTTATATAAACTGAATCAGTAGGCTCAATTTTGTACTCCATCAACAATATCCGGAACTTGTGCAGAAACACTGTCAGGATTCATTATTATTATTATTTTTTATTGTTTATTATTTACAAAAAACCTGTATACACTCAACAAAAATAATCGTTGCGACACCACACTGTTCAATGCGAAATAGAAATGAAAATATCATGCTTGCTTTCTATAAGAGAGAGAGACAGACAGAGAAACATGCGACGCCGCACAGCTTACAATAACAAAAAGTGTCGTGACAACTTTTCGTAAGAATTTTTTCCGTCTAGCCCCCTTTCGCAACGCGCGATAAGGAAATTCGTTCCAAAAATAAAACATAGATAACTTACAGTGGATCCCAATTTCCGATGTGACTATCTCAATAAGGTCCTTGCAGAAACCGGAGTATTTTTCCTCATGCTGTCCTAGATCAGCTGGCTGCAGTGTCAGGAATGGATCTTGAAGAATTGTGGATATTATGTAGGTCTTGTTCGTTTCGATCAGTACCGGTGAGTGAAGCGGTTCATATTTCGGATTGAGGAGGCGCAGGCCATGTTTGTCTGTCCAAGTTGCTACCTGTTGACAATGTATAAATACGATGTGATATTAAAATATAAAAATGCTGTGATGGCCTAGTGGTTAGGGCGTCCGCCTCCTAATCAGAGGTAGGGGGTTCGAATACGGGCATGCACCTCTAACTTTTAAGTTATGTGCGTTTTTAAGCAATTAAAATATCACTTGCTTTAACGGTGAAGGAAAACATCGTGAGGAAACCTGCACGCCTGAGAGTTCTCCGTAATGTTCTCGAAGGCGTGTGAAGTCTGCCAATCCGCACATGACCAGCGTGGTGGACTATGGTCATACCCTTCTCATATTGAGAGGAGACCCGTGCTCAGTAGTGAGCCGATATGGGTTGATCATGATGATGATGATCAGGTTTTTATATATTTAATAAAATATCTAACATACGGATTAGTTTTAAATAGGTCATTTAGAAATTGCATTATTTAACTTAACTCAGTGTGTCACTGAGATATACTCGTATATATTTTAAAATATATATTGTTCTCATACTCATGTCATAATAATTTGCGTATGGTTTGATTTCAAATACCTCATGTATCGATTGGTTTTAATTGGCCTACAATTATCCTATGTCACATTTCCCACGATACATCGTATCTATTTGCTAATTTAATCAAACTCTGTTGCGTGGTTTGTACTTGGAAAGGGTACAGGCGGATGGTGTAACTTTCAAAATTATATTATAACTAGCTGTCGCCCGCGTTTTCACCCGCGTAGCTCCAGTGTCTGGAATCATTCGGAGATAAAATATAGCCTATGTCAATCGCTGATAATGAAGCTTACTATTGATAAAAGGATTTTCAAAATTGGTACAGTGTTTTATGCGTCAAAGCATAAAAAACAAAATCACAATTGGATATTTACGGTTGTCGCTGGATTTTTAGCAAACCAACATAAATGCGGATAAAAGCACGCGTAAAAGCTACGAAGACATGAATTCCCATCACTCTCAATCAGCGATATACTCTGGAATATTACGATGAATTTCATACACTGTGAGAGCCACTGGTGCAGGCTAATTTAATTGCACCATTAGACGCTCACATTCTGATTCCGGCATTCATGCGACGTGATAACTAGCGGAGGAAATAACCCACAACAATATTCCGCAATTAATAAATTAATAGCTGGTAGAAAACAATCTGATTACAATAACTTATACGGCGTCTATCGACTTATTAAGACAATGGTTTGACACGGTAATGTTATTTTAAATGTGTAATCATGTGTAGTCACTTAGTCAATAAAAAAATTATATTAAAATATCACTTGCTTCAACGGTGAAGGAAAACATCGTTAGGAAACCTGCACGCCTGAGAGTTCTCCATAATGTTCTCAAGAAGTCTGCCAATCCGCACATGGCCAGCGTGGTGGACTATGGCCATACCCTTTTCATATTGAGAGGAGACCCGTGCTCCGTAGTGAGCCGGTAATGGGTTTTTCACGACGACTTAGTCAATAAGAAATTTAAAATCGTTCATAAATGATATAAAATTAAAAATCGTCAATAAATGATACACGTTTTGGAGACCGCCTAGTAAGCATCAAAATAACGGTTGCAAAATATGAATACTATGTGCTTTACTTTGCATTTTTATATTATTTTACTACCCCAACTGGTTATTATAAATTCACCTATATCAGCTACTTTTTTTCTTATTTTGATGCGGTCTTTTTATGTTTGAAATCAGACGTAATCGAAATGGTACTTAACTATAATTTATAACGAATCATTTCATAGAGAGTTTGTTAGTTATATGATCAACTAAATGCCTAGTTAACAAAATGTCTTAAAAATTTTCACCCCTCCAAAAATTTGAGATTTAACGTACTGATAATAGGTATGATTACCAGGAGATGGAGCCATTGGATGCCCAGCCCATAAGCTGGGATTTGTAGGATATTAACAATAAGATTTATTAATTTTTTTAATTATAGTTGTTGCTGCGAAGCGGTGTTTATATTACATAAAGTGGTTATACATGTTTATGAAGTATGGCATATGCTAAGTGTTCTAACTTGTTGCAGACAGACGTTATATTGCTGCACAAGGCTTAGAAAATACAACTTGCAGAACTGAAAAATAATAAATGTATTTTCTCTCATTCTTTTCCGATTGAAATCCTCCCATTTCTTAGAAACTGAACCGAGGAAATTTTGTAGGAAAACGAAAGAACTTCTGAAAGATTGATTTATGGGCGTTTACTTTGTTCGGTTTACCTAATTAGGTGTAACGCTTCCAAGAGTTGATTTAATTTGCCCGGGTTAAAAAAAAAACATTTGCTAAGCACTGTGTTCACTTACTAACTTGTAAGCTTTATATGACAGAAAAGACACGTCTTTGTCCGTAGGGTGGTAACTAGCTACGGCTGAAATCTCCCACCAGACCAAACTCGAGCCGGAAATCGAACCCAGGAACTCAAACTTTGTAATATGACAGAGTAAGCGCTGCGCCACGGAGGCCGCCTAAAAAATTTCAAGGAATTCTCATCTTCTCTCAGATGTTTGTAATTAGAGTTTTTTTGTCCTATCAATACAATTACAGACATAGTCACATATCACGGTCAAACTTACAACTGTTAACAATACAAAATATTTCACTTACCTTCACCATAGCACTTTGAACAGTCATCTCTACAACGTGCAGCGTAAAGTTGCATCTGTGACCTTCTTCGTTGAACGATATGTTGCCAGTAAGGCCCACGATATCAGTCTGCAACAAAATTGTGCTTAAGAACCGATGATAGGATTACGACAAACATATTCTGATTGACGTTTCAATTCCATGAACTGCCTGGCGCAGGGGTGTGGCCTTATAAGGGGGAGACCCTGGGTCATTGACATCCATCTACAAGATGGAACCGATAACATAGTAACCTGCTACCATCTTATATACTATACTATAGAGATTACAGACAATAGTTTTCTTAAAATTCAATAAAGCCTGTACTCTTGTTTGTGTGACTTAGGTTAAGATATGTCTTGCTAAACATTGTCATGCCATCTTAACTGTGTTACTTGCCACGTATCTACAACTAGAGTACCGTCAAGGCAAAAGTGAATTGTTAATTTCTAGTTCTCTTATTGGTTTACCCAGATCTAGATCATTGCTTTCCATTCGGTATCTAATTAAAGAAAAATCATCAATAAGTTAATATGTAGTTTAAACTACAGATAATAAAATAGTTCCATTCAAATATGTAGTGGGTTACATTATCTGTACAAAAGCTTGATAATTCCTTTATCTAGCTAGGTAGATACGCAGCATAATACTGAAAACTATGGATGCAAAAAGATTACTCGTCTAAGCTTTTTTTTTATACACCACAAGTTAGCACTTGACGGCTATCTCCCTGGTGGGAAGTTTAGATGCTATCTAGGATGGTAGCGGGTTAACCAGCTAGGAGTATGGTAAACCCAAGCTCCTAATTGGTTTCTACGTGACATCGTTGCTGTGTTGTTGCGAATGCTTAATCGCTTGGCGACACGTTTTTGTCGGTAGGGTGGTAACTAGCCACCAGACCAGACTCGAGCTGGGAATGGAACCCAGAACCTCCAATTTTATAATGCCACAGCGCACGTACTGAGGTCGTTAAAAAAAAGTTTTTGTTGATCAGTGGCCTGATTATGAAATAAGAAAATAACATCTGTAGAATTATAATTAGTTTCTTTGTTACGCTTCCGTCTACGCGCCTTAATTACTTTACCAATCATCATGAAATTTTTCACAAATATAACTCGCCTTCTGGAAATAGACTTCCGTTTCTTCTATCTCAGAAACTATAAGTTAATTCTAATACAATAGCATAAACAGTTTTAATATAATACTGCTCTAAGAAAATATAGTAATACCCCTAGGGCATTAGGACCTACTTATAGCAGGTTATGAATGTAGTTACCACATACAACAATAATGCAAGAAGTCAAGTATTGTTAGTTTATGCCAGTGAAAGAAAGCTGTTCATCATCATGAGCAACCCATTCTCGGCTCACTACAGAGCACGGGTCTCCGCTCAATATGAGAAGGGTTTGGCCATAGTCCACCACGCTGGCCATGTGCGGATTGGCAAACTTCACACGCCTTTGAGAACTCTCAGGCGTGCAGGTTTCCTTACGATGTTTTCCTTCACCGTTGAAGCAAGTGATATTTTAATCGCTTAAAACGCACATAACCCCAAAAAGTTATAGGTGCGTGCCCGGGTTCGAACCGCCAACCTCTGTTTAGGAGGCTGACGTCCTACCCACTAGGCTATCACAGCTTAAAGAAAGCTCTATTTCACTAAATATAATTTGCTATTACAAGTATTTGAGCCCAGAAACCCTTTCACGTTTGCCGTACGAGACGGAACTTCAAGGGGCGTATTTCACCAAAAATTCTAAGTGTTTGATTTAGGGCTGGCAGAACATAAAATAAAGGTGGCCGGAACAGATGTCCTAAGAAATGTTACCAAGTTTCAAACTACGGATCGGAAATCACTTTTTATCGAGACGAAATGAGTTGGCCCTTTCTGTAACTTATGTGAATGGCTACAGAGGGCCGTAAATATTTTTTATACCCTCTCGACCTTTACATCACGAGCTCTTTATTATTATAGTTACATGAGTGCGAATTATACTTGGGAATTGCTCTTATATATACTTTAATAACGGGTTAGAATAAAACGAGAAATAGGTTAAGTTTGTATTAGTAGATGGGGTTAGAAAAGAAAGTAAAGTGGGCGACTTAGCCATCTAAGAACGTTCTTAACAAGTGTTTAACGAAAAGATAAGATATACTCTAAAGAGAATTTGACTGTGCTTGCCCTTGAAAACAATTCAAATGAGAAATTTTCGAGTTTGATACGTACATACGTATTGAAGTTTGAACATCATGCGCCATTGTTCTCCCATCAAATTCGGATTTTGTGTCCCAGCTTGCGCCTGAGTGAATCCCACTTCTGATGTCGAGTCAAGGGCGTCCGAGTTGTTTTTTGAGGGTTTTTTATAAGGGTGACATCAGCATTGCTGACGTCACGATTTTGTTTACTTTCACTCATAGTAATTAAAACCACAACTTGCCGGTTTACACTTTTATTGCGATTTATTTTACTAAGAGGTCCGAACAGTCCGACGTCTCGAGCGAGAGAATCCGCGAAAGGCATCGACCGCCCTTATTTATAGCACAAAGCATGCTTGTACAAAATTGATTGTTAATGGCTAAATTGTGTTAGCAAAATCATCAATAGTTAAAATGTGGGTAATTTTTGAATTTTTGAGGTTTTTGGAGCCGCTAAAGTACATAACTTCTTCGCGCCGACATATATTATCTGTCTCTGAGACTGATATATAGCTATAAATAAGCGATGCGACTGAAAAAGTAATAACTTAGCGAGTCAATTTATATCGCGCGCCGAGGAGTTCATTTACCCCGCCTTAAAAAAATATTTTTACATTTTGAAGTACACCAAAATATGTAGTACTAACCGAAACTGCGCGCTCATTGAAATGCATGCTAGTTATTTAAGTGGTACGGTCGATAAAAATTGATAATGGTTAAAGAAATTAATAAGAAAAATAGTATTATGGAACACACAAATCATCTCAACATAAGAACCTTTCCTAGTGGTAAGTCTATTAGCGAGAGACTATCAACTAATAACCAGCTGACCTGCTAGGGATTCGGAGATTACCCACACCCCTATTCAGTTTCTTGGAACGACGTGCTGGGCGATACGTCTTTATCGATAACAAGTCAGCAGATATATCATAGAAAATTGAGAAATTGTCAATCCCCAAATTGCCACTGCTGGGAATTAATTTCGAGATCGCGAAAATCGGAAAAAGTTTGTATGTGAACATCGCGTTTCAATTTGATTGTAGTTATTTGAAGTAAGTACTCCAAAATGTGCTTGATTTTCTATTCTAGAAGCGGTGATAGCCTAGTGGTTAGGGCGTCAGCCTCCAAATCAGAGGTCGGCGGTTCGAATCCGGACACGCACCTCTTACTTTTATGTATGAGTTATGAGCGTTTTTAAGCAATTAAAATATCACTTGCTTCAACGGTGAAGGAAAACATCGTGAAAAAACCTGCACGCTTGAAAGTTCTCCATAATGTTCTCAAAGGTGTGTGACGTCTGCCAGTCCGCACATGGCCAGCGTGGTGGACTATGGCTAAACCCTTCTCGTCCGTGAGGAGAGGAGACCCGTTTTCTGTAGTGAACCGGTAATGTGTTGATCAATTGTGCTTGATTCTAATAAGATTAAATCACAGTCTCTAAAGAAGGTCCTCGCGCCTTTCGTAAGTATCCAGTGATTAAATAATTCATAAGCTATCAGGTATTTTTCACGCGACTTTTCAGGTAGAAAACTTAATTCAGTGCTGTCTTATAAATTTATTAAATCAAGTCCAGTTTATAAATTATAGAAAAAAATAAAAAAATGCTGATATGATATAAATCTTTGGGCAGGTTATCTTACACAATTTGTGATTCAATGAATCTTAAATGTGGACTAGCATAGTCCACAGCGCTCTAAGTTGAAAAACACAAAAAAAAAATTTAACTCACTGGCTTAATACTCCAAACACGAATGAATGAATACACATATTGTACATCACAGATAATTAAACCTAAGGCAAATACAATAAACATGATTCAATTTATACTTATATTTATTTCCCTAATATTATGTAGGCACAAATACCTGCCAGCTACATAATGTTAAATAAAATTTTAAAGCATACATAAATTTACAAGGTTAATATTGTGGGTGAACACTCCTTTTAGACAGCGATTTAACTTTGATATTACAGCACTAGTGCGAGTGATATTACAGGAAAGTAAACGAGTATTTTAAAGGGAAATTTAAAAACAAACACCTTCTCTTATGTCGCTAGATGTAATACATAAAGTATCAAAGCAAAGGGCTCTAAAGACATTTTGCAGTGAAATGTAAAATCGCACAACTTAGTAAGAACTCAATTTTACCACGCTTACGTTTAAGACTCTGGCTCTTATAATGCCAAAATGTTTCCTAAGCTCGTATCAAAAATTTATCAAAGTGTGACCCAAAAGCTTGTGGTTTTACGATTTTGTCAACAGACTTATTATATTAAAAAATTTACATAATACGTGCTAAGAAATTGCGATACTAAATAATACAACAAATAGCATAAATGCTCAGAAATGAACATTTAAGTTTTTCCGATATAGTTTTTTCTAGCTCTTCTTTCTTCACAAGTTTTGTAACTTACCAGGCCAGGCAGTTATTGTAATGTGTAAGAATTTATTAACTTGATCATTATTTTACACTGTCACTTAGTAGTATGGTTTTCAATTCAGCTATAAATCTTATTTAGCATTTACTAGGTGGAGCCCGCAACGTATCTGCCACGTTTTTATCTCTTTTCATTACACTCGCGGAAAACCGAGATAAAAGGTATCCTATGTTAATTTCCGGAATGCATGCTATGGATTATATGCAAAATTCCTGGTAGTTCTTTTTTTTATCCACTACAAGTTAGCCCTTGATATCACCCGATGGTAAGCGATGATGCAGTCTAAGATGGTAGCGGACTAACCTGTATGGTAAACCCATATTCCTAAGCGGTTTCTCCGCGACATTGTGCCGGAAAGCTAAATTGCTTGGAGGTACGTCTTTGCCGGTAGGATGGTAACCAGCCACGGCCAAAGCCTCCCACCAGATCAGACTCGAGCCAGGAATCGAACCCAGGACCTCCAACTTTACAATGCTACAGCGCGCGCACTGCGCCACGTAGGCCGTCGTTTTCGAGGTTTTGTTGTTAAGGTTAGTCCGCTACCATCTTAGACTGCATCATCCATCCATAACATCAGGTGAGATTGCCGTCAAGGACTAATTTGTAAAGAATAAAAAAATACACATTCGTTATTACACACGTAACGAGTAAAGAAAAAAAATAATATGCTTATGGAAACAAATACCTTTTTAATCAGCCTGGATATTTTGTCACCGTGCTCGAAGGGTACCACCCAGGATTTCCCAGGATTGCAATCGATGACTTTTGTAGAGTTCGCCAGAGCAGCCGTGCGACGCAGAGCACTTCTAAAAGCGTCGGGTTTCTTTTTCCAGAGTCTTCCCAGGGCGTCCATTAAAACTTGCACCCCATCATACATTAGCGCCGTTTGAGCCTGTGCACAGAAGTATTAAGTTACTTTGTTATATATATTTAAACGTGCAATTTTTAAGGGTTGGTATTAGGTGTATCACGGAAACGGCTGTAATGATTAGGATAGTTATAGTGCCTTATCTCAAGTATATCAAATGAAATCAAAATAGCTTTATTCATTTAAACCTATTACAGACATGATCATTCATATATATAGCTATAACCTATTACAGACATGATCATTCATATATATAGCATCATGCTAACTAGTATATAACTGTATACCTGAAATAACTTTATATAAAAAGGAAAAGCTATTTACAACATATGCATATATATTATGTCTCCTATAACGTATAGGATACGCATCTCTTCTTAACCTTGACAACGGTTTGGATCTGAATAGGTAATGATAGAGTTAATTTTTAATTTCATCATCATCATCATCATCATGATCAACCCATTTCCGGCTCACTACAGGGCTCGGGTCTCCTCTCAATAGGAGAAGGGATTGGCCATAGTCCACCACGCTAGCCATGTGCGGATTGGCCGACTTCATACGCATTTGAGATCATTATGGAGAACTCTCAGGCGTGCAGGTTTCCTCACGATGTTTTCCTTCACCATTAAAACAAATGAAATTTTAATTGCTTAAAAACGCCCATAATTCCGAAAAATTAGAGATACCCGGGTTTGAATCCCGAGCTTTGTTTAGGAGGCGGACGTCCTAACGACTAGGTTATCAGTTTATTTTAATTTACACAGTTTATTTTAATTTACACTATTAGTGACTATCAAAACCATTTTAAAAATCAGTCTAAACATAAGAGCCGAAATTATATTTTGTTTCGGAAACCCTCGCTTAAATCAGAGTTTTTATTACTGAAATATTTACTGTTTTTTTATAACATCAAAAGTTCTAACTGCAGTTATGTAATCCGAATTTCATCCATTACCGTCGTTGAACGCAATGAATAACTAAGGGCGTTGAAAACAGCCATTATCGGTCCTACAACCAAGTATATCGATCCGAAAAGTTTTTTATTACAGTGATAATAACTGACGTTATTCTTAGAATACATTATATATTTAGCAGTGAAGCGGTGATAGCCTAGTGGTTAAGGCGTCAGCCTCCTAATCAGAGGTCGGCGGTTCGAATCCGGGCACGCACCTCTAACTTTTCGGAGTTAGTAAGTGCGTTTTTAAAAATTCAAATATCATTTGCTTCAACGGTGAAGGAAAACATCGTGAGGAAACCTGCACGCCTGAGAGTTCTCCATAACGTTCTCAAAGGCGTGTGAAGTCTGCCAATCCGCACATGGCCAGCGTGGTGGACTATGGCTAAACCCTTCTCATATTGAGAGGAGACCCGTGCTCTGTAGTGAGCCGGTAATGAGTTGATCATGATTATATATTTTGAGGGGTAGCTACTTCATCTACACAATACGCTGTCAAGAAAAACTCTAAAACCGTTTTGAGTTTTTCTTGATATACTCGTACTCGTGCTTTAATAATAGTAAAGATGAAGAAGAAGAGATTAGTACAATACAAACATGATATGTATATTTATATTGTAAACTATAATCTTCATTACCATGATAGTTTTAGTAAAGCCCTTATGTACAATTCCATTTTATTATTTATATACTAATTATAAAATTGTTTTTTTTTTATAATATATTTTTTAAGATTTTCAGTTTGAGGTTCAATTTAGGGTTTATTTTAAGTTTCAGTTGTTATAAATAAATTAATTCAACTAACTAAAAAAACTATGTTATTTGGACGACCTCTGTGGCGCAGTGCGTGCGCTGTCGTATTATAAAATTGGAGGTACTGGGTCGATTGATCTGTTGAGATTTAGCGTTCCGGCACGTTGTTGCGTGGAAACCAATTAGGCGTGTGGGCTTAAAAGGCCCTAAAAGGTTAACCCGCTTACAATCTTAGACTGCATTTTCACTTACCATCAGTAAGATGGACGTCATGGTCTAACTTGTAGTGTATATAAAAAAAAAAAAAAGTAATAGGGTTTCTAGTCTGGTGGGCTATGATCACACCTTAGAATATAAAACTTCAAAAAGTTTGAAGCACCAAATATATATAATAAAAAATTAAATATAATATAATAGAAAATTAAAAAAAAAAAACACTATATAATACTGTGCCAATGAAACTGATTATGAATTTTAAGAATATAATGGTTATCTTTATTTATTAACTTTATTACCAAGCCTACCTTTTTGGTTTAAACTTATTCATTATGAGAAATCACCAGTTTTCGTCAATTTGAATTTTTGCTAATTATTACAATTACAAACTGAATGGGCTATGTTTAAATACTTGACGTCGCGATGCCAATCGGCTAGTGAAGTCTTCGGTCCACCTTTCGAGAAACTAATTTCAGAAAGTGGTAAATTAACTTACTTCGAGAGACCGTCTGAGATTCAATATACGAGTAAGAGCGAATGATAGGATGCGATGACAGACGAGTGAAACTAAAATAAACCAGTAGTATTTTACAAAATTATACGCTCTCTTGCTTAATTTTATCGAAATACAAAAAAAACTACAGCACAGTAAAAAGTAACACTGTTAACTTTTTGACGACCTCCTTGGCGCAGTGCGTGCGCTGTCGCATTATAAAGTTGGAGGTAATGGGTTCGATTCCCGGCTCGAGTCTGGTCTGGTGTTAGGCTTGTTACCACCCTACCGACAAAGGCGTGTCGCGAAGCCATTTAGCGTTCCGGCACGATGTCGTGTAGAAACCAATTAGGAGTATGGATTCACCATACCCCTTACAGGTTAGCCCGCTACCATCTTAGACTGCATAATCACTTAACATCAGGTGAGATTGCAGTCAAGGGCTAACTTGTAGTGGATAAAAAAAAATACCGAAACTATCGATCAGATTGCAACAAAATTTTGGACATGGCACACATATTAGTGCGAGAAAACAAACGGTGCCCTCGGAATTAAAAACTCTATAATAAACTGAGACGAAGTCGCGAGATGTTTATAATATTATGTTTATAATAATATTATGTGGTATAATATAACATTCGTAGTCGAATAACAATTTTAATAATACGTGACTATGGTTGTCGGAATATGTGACATTCATTTCTTTGTGTGTGTGAGTTAGTGCCGCCTACGAAAACGCGTTACAACATTCCACGCCGGAATTTCCTTGAGAAGGCATATTTACCACCTCGGGCCAAGACTTTATGCGATACACCGGGTTTGTCGTAAAATTTTGTTGATACTCTGCAATAAAAGAGATAAATAACACGTAGAGGGAGTAACACGATGCCTATTTTAGGGGCTCATGACTGAATTTCTAAACAGCTGAATGCTTGTTAACTTTTGTCAGTTAATTCTCATAAACAATGTTTTTAACGTAACCTAAATTATTAATTTCATAAATTTTATAACTTAATATGCATGGCAGTAACCTTTTGAGCCCAAACAATTGAATTGAGTGTCGGATACTTTGAGTCTGTAAGCTAACATATCCCAGGCTTTCAACAAAAATAAAACAAACCCGAAAATAAATATAAGAACGCGAAGATAATACGCAATAATTTCAATACGCACAACTATTCATATTGTACTAAACCTATCTACGAGTCTATTACGCTCCGATAAAAAAAGCAGAAGTACAACATTCTGTAATCTCTAAATCTGAGAATGCACAAGAATCTGTTTTGTACCTACTACTTATTAAATAATAATCTCAGATTTTAAACAGAGATTCACTTCATTTCCTGAAGCACACTAAACCAAATTTTTAGACAAACACGGAACCTCCACACAGAGAAAACTTATTCTCTTTTGGCATATTTCCGTATTTTATGTGGATTAAATTTGTGTTTATAATAAAAATATTACGAGGTTTTTTGGAACATATCATTACATTTTTAAGGCGTAATAACAAGTAGTAAATCAAGATCAAGCTATAAGTTGACTTGCTAAAATCTTTGATAATATAAAATTATGTTTTTTGGAACGAAGTTACTTAAAAAGCTTGCAGCTGCAGGTTACTGGTTGAAATAGTCATGGAAGGAAAAATTTTAACCCTATTCATCCGTGCAAGTCGTTAATCCAGATTAGCATAAGCTAAAAAGATTATTACCTACTTTGTTTTAAACTTTTGTAGATTAGCCATTAAGTTATTAATAATAAGAAATAACTACTATGTAAATTATTGACGCGTCAAAAGTGCATTTTTAAGGACAATTTGAATAAAGATTATTTTGAATTTGAATTTGAAATTTATGTAATATTTAACTAGTCCATTATTGCGGTGAACAGAGAGAGAGCGCTTGCTAAAAAGCTTTCCAAGCCTGTTAAAGAGACAAAGACACTATTCGACAAGCAAAACCCATTACAGGCGTCTCACAAAATATGATAGGTTTTCATTCCTTCTCATAATGTTTAAACTAAAATTCTCTTAAACCTTACGGTATCATATTTTGTATAAATAAATGTTGTAACAAGTTAACCAATATATTCTACAAATTTTAACCCGTGACTTCATCTGATCGGCCTAGTAGTTCATGGTCAATTACACATCTGGGTTCTGTTCCCGGGTCACACAACAATATAAGAGAATTAGAACTTATATCACTACGCTACAGCCGAGGTGACAGCACTCTGTACTAGATAAGTGATGACGTTGCTACAATCCTAAGAACAACAAAGAACATTGCTATAATCCCTAGCAGTGCCTTCTTATATGAAGTCTCATATACATGTAAAATACATGTGAATAATATGATATGCGCGTCACGTGCCTGGCTCAGTATATTTATAAATCTCCTTTATAGCGCGAGTATCAACAAAATTTTACGACAATCCGTGGGATTTAACATAAAGTTTGACCCAAGCACAGACTAAACATAAATGGTAGACGATCCCTTGCAACAAGAAGCCGAATACTGTTAAAATAATAAATAATTCCAATTCATGATAATAGTCAAAAATTAAATTCTATAAAGAGTTGAGCTTTCGTGCCCAACTCATAATTTTGTACTATTAAAAGTACTCTTATTATCGCAATACGCATTTTCATTTTGAAAATGATAGAAGCTCTTTGCTCCGTATCAGGCTCTTACAATGCTTTTTACCACTTTATATGTTGGCGAGGCATGGATGATGAAGACATGTGATTTAAAATCACAGCCTTCATACATATATCACATATCAAATAATGATATCCCATCATAGAATGTAGAGGAAAACGAATCGGTAATAACCATCAAGTAGCATAACACTCTATCTGCTACATGGTTACTAATAGCTTAAAACCATCATAGTGGGAAAGATCGTAGGATAAAGATTTTTTTAAACATATGTTAATCCTTTTTGCAATGGATTAACATATGTTTAAAAACCTGCTATTCTGCAGTAATGAAGATGTATATAAAGAAGACTTATATGTAACCCTAATGTTCTTAAATACGATTAATTACTCACGTGTTAAAGTTCTTGTATAAAAAATTGTGAAAACTTCTACTGTCTTGTAGACCCACACACATGATATAAATTCAGTTGTTGTAAAAAGAAACATCAAAGCCAGCGTAGCTATTAAAATTGAAATTAAACCCCATGTAAAAATGACGTGCACACAATCTTCACTTATAAACACGTTTACGCGCAAGTACTTCGTCTATCCTGTTTATCCTGAGATGGTTTCCGCTTTAGCTTCACGTCGTGTAAATAACCCGTTTGTTTAGAATTTAACATATATTCTCATTAATAAACCCAACGTAGTAACAAGCTCAACGAACGTACTGTCGAGTAACTTTATAAGGTCAGTCTGATAAATTTTATACATATCGAAACACCTTATTAATTTATACAAAGTTGCCTTCCAACATTAGATTAACGAGTAGGTTAATAAATTATAAATTTCAAACACTTGAAATAAATTTATCATGATCAACTCATTGCCAGCTTAGTACAGAGCACGGGTCTCCTCTCGATGTGAGAAGGGTTTGGCCATAATCCACCTGGCCATGTGCGGGTTGGAAGACACGCCATTGAGAACGCTATGGAGAACTCTCAGGCATGCAGATTTCCTTACGATGTTTTACCTCTCCGGTGAAGCAAGTGATAATTTAATTTTACTTAAAAACGCACATAACTCTGAAAAGTTAGGGGTGGGCCGCGCGACCTCTGGAGGCGGACGTCCTAACCACTAGGCTAGCACAGCGTGTTCAAGTATTTATTTAGCTTAATTAAAAACGCTCACTCGTTTCTAATACATACTGGAACAATCGTGAATACTCTTGCGACTTCCGATTTATCGACCATTTATAATATGAGTAAATACTTCAAACTAAAAAGTGAATAGGTATCTCCTAGGTAAAAGTGTTTCCACTCTAAGTCTAATTATTATTTACTAACTAGACAGCTGTTAAGAGCCTGTTAGCTTAACTAATTGATTAAGTTTGATATGTCATGTGCATATTAGCTACGAAAAGTTGCGTATTAAATTGCTTTCCTGTAGATAATTCTAACGTCATATCACTTCAAAAAACTTTTATATGAGACATTGTTATTTGACATATTGTTATGTTGTTTGACATTAAAACAGCATAAATTAATGTTACATAAGCATCGACCTTCAAGCTACAGCGAGTGTGTTGTCGCATTATATAGATTGTAGGTCCTGGATTCGATTCGCAGCACGAGTCAAGTCTGATGAGAGGCTTCGGCTATGGTTAGTTATCGCCCTACTGACTGGTCGAATTAAAGTTTCAGTACGATGTCGTGTAGTATCCAATTATCAGTATGGGTTTACCATACGCCTGACAGATTAGCCCGCTACCATCATGAGAAAGATTGATGGTCACATATGGCCTGATGGCTTTTCGCCGCAGATTAGCTCAGAAGAGTTTCATACAAATTTAAAAACTTATATTTAAAAAAAAATATATAAAAAAAAATTATATTAAAAAAATAACTGTAACGAAAACATCGTGAAGAAACCTGCACACCTGAGAGTTCTCCGTAATGTTCTCGAAGGCGTGTGAAGTCTGCCAATCCGCAAATGGCCAGCGTGGTGGACTATGGCTAAACCCTTCTCATATTGAGAGGAGACCCATGCTCTATAGTGAGCCGATAATGACTTGATCATGAAAAAAACTTGAGTGTGTTGCTCTAACTTCATAGCTAATTATAACTTGTTATAGACTATGTGAGATGGCGATAGCACAAAAGACTCGTTGGCCTTTTTTTAAACCTGGATGCGATTTTGACCCTCTCAGCTTTAGTTTTAAATTGGCGAGTATAGTTATCACCAGAAAAAAGGTGCCTGTAATAGGTTTACATAAAGCTATTTTGAAATCTGAAATTGAAATTTGAAATTTGTCCTTATCAACTAGACACCGCAAGCCATTATAAAGTTTTAATAACTGAAAGTAAGTAGACTGAACGCTAGAGAGGCGTTCAACTATTCAGAAATCTTATTAGGTAAATCTATTCATAAGTGAAATTGCTTAAACTTACCGACACTGTCCCTTTGTAGCGCGGATCAATCCTCCGTAAGCCTTCGAGGAAATCCTTTACGGCCTTCCTAGAATTGTCCACTATACGGAATCCGGTGATATTGACTGCGCCGTATTCGGTCACTTCGTTCTCCCAATGATCGTCCATAATCTGCAAAGGAAAACCCATTGAGTTTCTATCCCGAAACTTGTGTACTAGGTTAAACATGTGCCTGCACAGACATTTGGTCCATTCAATTGAAATTGTATTACTGCATTGAAGGATTCAAATTTACCGCAGCAGCGCTCTAAGCTCTAAGCCGGCTCAAAGCAATGCCTCTCAATCTCCTATGAAAAGGCTATGCCCAAAAGTGAATAGCGATTATATTTCGATTATTTAACTTAAAATATTTCCATAAGAAGAGAATAAATAAGAACGCGAATACATGGGGTCATGTATACAAGTAAAATCGATGAGTTCGTGTTACCACGGCGTTACTGGCTTTTCTATTTTCACCTCGGTTCTTGCTTGTTTTGTAACCTAACTCTGATACTTTATACAACGTGACCCGACTTCTCAAGTAGAAACTGCATAGTTCATTTATCTTCTACGTTATTTTCCTGTAGAATTTTAACGATTAGGAATGTAATGAACTAACTATTATTTATTGGTTACGGACAAGAATGTCGTATATCAACGTGACTTATTTTATATTTTTCTCTCTCGCATTTCGTTTTATGGGATCTCGTTAGTGTGGGTAATACGAGTAGTATATTATGTACTGGTTTTCTAACTTAAGGTTGATGGTTTAAAGTTGATCGTGGTTCATGCTTACAGAATGCCACCAATACAAGTTGTTATTACGGTTTTCGGTTATTAATAACTTGGAATTTTATAGGATACTATTTTAAACTTAGTAAAATTAAAGTTTACTTTTTAGTATCTGTGTTATTAAGTTGGTATTTTACCTATTTATAATGCTACTTTCTTGATAGTAAAAAGACGAACAGTGATATAAATCAGTTCTTCTTGGGCATACGTAATATTTTTGATCACCTCCGTAGTGCGTGAGCTGTTGCATTATAATGTTGGAGGTCCTGGGTTCGATTCCTGGCTCAAGTCTAGTTTGGTGGAAAGTTTCAGCCATGGCTAGTTACCATAATAAAATCGCAATGTACGTGTCGCTAAGAGGTTTTCAATTCCGGCACAATGTCGCGTGGAACCAATTAGGAGTATGGGGTTAGGGGTGATCATACCTCTAACAGGTTAGCTTGCTACCATCTGTGACTGCCTTGGACTTGAGAATAAAATATTTTAGAAGTACAACTTGATAACTATATATAAGTTGTATCTCATTAATGTTGGGTAAAATGGCTGTAACGATTTGAACCAAGTTTTGTTCGGAGATAGGATTTTGCTTCTTGAATTAATCTAACATTTTTCAGTGACACTTTCTTGTCTTCTAATCTTGAGGTACTTGAATTGATGCTGTCGGATTTCGGAGTCTAGAAATTTCAAATTTTTGAGAGGTTTTGACCATTGTCTGCTTTTAAGAATCAGTATCAACTATGAGTGAAGTAAGTGAAAAAAAACTTGAGAGGTGTCAAGGGACACCCGGATGGAACGAAGTTCCTTTCGATTAATTAGTGAAGGAATTGTAATAAAATTTTATTTTATTTAAGTTATAATAATATTTTTTTTTATTATTAACAAATATAATGTTATATAAACTTAATCAGTAGGCTCAATTTTGTACTCCATCAGCAATATCCGGAACTTGTGCAGAAACACTGTCAGGATTCATTATTATTATTATTTTTTATTATTTATTATTTACAAAAAACCTGTATACACTCAACAAAAATAATCGTCGCGACACCACACTGTTCAATGCGAAATAGAAATGAAAATATCTGGCTTGCTTTCTATAAGAGAGAGAGAGAGACAGACAGAGAAACATGCGACGCCGCACAGCTTACAATAACAAAAAGTGTCGTGACAATTTTTCGTAAGATTTTTTTCCGTCTAGCCCCCTTTCACAACGCGCGATAAGGAACTTCGTTCCAAAAATGGATGTTATTCCACAAAAACACCCGCAAAAACAAGAAATAAGAAGCGTACCAGTCCACTAAGAATGTAATGGTAAGTCCGCCTTCCCAGCTCCACATTCTTAACGTGTTCCACTAAAATGCTCTTAGCATTCTTCGCGTTGCAGTCCAGGACGATATGCTTGATATTCCATCGGTCGTGGTTCTCCAGCGCTCGGAGGAAGTCCATCGCGTCGGAAGTGTTGTAGATGCGTTTAACCAAGGTGATCTTGAAATCCGTCTTGCCTGGTAGTATCATCTGGTAGAGTTGTTGCAGACGGAGGAGACCTTTTGACAAAGAAAACATCAAATTTAGTAAAACACATTCGACTTTCTGGTAATCTAATCGTATAGAAATATTAACCGTTTGTGGACAAATGAAACTTGTAAATAATGTTAAAACTATATTGTTTTTATATTCGACACGTCTTTCGGGAGAAGTTAACTGCTATAAATCATCACGTAAAGAAAATGGCTCCCTTATGTCCCCACCAACGAAGTCGTTCGGTTTCGTAGTAATCATGGTTATGCTTCCTCATTTTTAATGTGCCTCGCATATGTCTGGAATACCCTTCCCGTATATAATTTCTCCAGCCCCTCATCATCGTCTAGCCAAACGAGCTCCACCCTAGACTGCATCATCACTTAACATCAGGTGTGTATGTTAGTTACAATGATTATAGCTCTAGTCATTTTATTAAAAAAAATGTAAGTAGAATTTAAAAATGCTATAACTTTTCCACGCCTCTTACTGGTATCCATGTTTGGCAAGTAAATATAACGTTCTGTTCCATTCTGCGGCTAAGCGGCTAGCTTGTTTACATCTTGATATAGTTAGGTGTACCCTGTTTCAGATAGTAAGAAGTACAGACTGAACTTGGTCCCTGATGAGGATTCCTCACATACTTTTTTGTGTTGGTGGTCGCTAATTAATGGCTTTGTCAGAGGACTCAGAGCGATTTACAGAGCTATGAATGGAGTATCCTTAAGCAATACTATCATAGTTCAAAAGTAACTAGCTCACGTACAATAAGTGGGACAAATGTGGACAAACAAACAAAAACAAAGTGGAGCTCGAAGAACCGATTCCCAAAGAGTTCTGACCTGTTCCCAAGGGAAAAAAAATTGTTACCCCGCACTGGTGTATCACAAACGTGGCATTGTGTTACACTTCACATTAGCAATATCAAAGTATTTTATATTGAGTTGTGAGTCGTTCATAAATATTGTTAAATATCAATTAAGTTTCATGACATAAATTGTACTTTTGACTTATAATAATGTTTCCTATAAACAATCTTCTAAACTATTGGCTAACTGAGTGAAAGACAGGTGACTTTATTAGTTGGAAGGAGATAATATTTGAAATAAATATAAAGGTAAAGATAGGATTATTCTGGGGGAGTGCTTTATACGAGTTCTGAGAAATTTATCAACGAGATTAAAGAACAATATTGTTTAACTTTATACGGTACAGTTTACAATCGGTAGATCTCCGAGCCGTTCAGCTAGAACAGGTGACATCAAATATGTCATAGGAAAGAAGAAAAGAGTCAACTCCTTTTTATGAGACCTATGTCCAGCAGTGGACCTCAAGTATAATTTGCTAGTTTCTTGATACTTTTTACATTAATTAGCACAGCCATAGCAACATCTACAAAAACATAAAAGAAATGATTTCAAAACCAACAGCAAATGCGACTTGGAAGTAAAAAGTAATTATGTACGCTTAATTTAAAGTCAAGCGACCGCCCAATCCATCCAATCTCATTTACTCGTAGATTAGTTCTCACAAATTCAGCTCAGTGATTTGTGGACCACATATTGGACTACATACAGTAAACTCCATGAAACGTAACGCCATAAGATCTGTCATCTGATCATATAATGTATTGTTAAGTGTTTGATTTGCCGCACGTGTACCGCAGCAAGCAACGGACCGGTGGCAAGAGTAATTAGGCAAAGAACTCCACTCAACCGAAATTACCATCGACGATCTTTGTTAACGGTTCGAAAATACCCAACTTCTACACTCCAGAACTCCGAGATTCCTGAACTTAACTTCAAAGGTGCGTATACAATTGAAGAACTTCAACTAGTTCTGAAACCCTCATTGGCACTGCCTCAATAGCCAATCAGAGGCGTTCGCAAATCATTTTAAACTTTACAGTGCTTGTGATGTGAGCATTATATCATTATATAAAATAATTACAGTGCATATACCAATATATCTAATTATATATTAATGTATGTCCACAAAAATAATGATAAATTCAAAAAATAAAAATGAACTGTACCACACTGAACGTTACAAGCAAAAGTAAACTTGTAGTACCGTTTAGTAGGCTGCAAAAAATTAGTGACTATTTAAAAAAATGGATTTTATTTTATAATAAATTAAGATGTCTATTAATAAGTTCATACCTAGTTTTTATAAAATGAAATCTTATAGAAAAATCATATTACCGATAATATAAATGATAAAAAAGCTCTATCTCCATAGGCACCATAATTTATTAATGATTATATGAAATTGTGGAAACAACAAAAACACCGGCCAAATTTGTTGTGGGTTTCTTCTTAGTACTGGGCACGATTTTAACCCTCTTAGCTTCAGTTTTAAGTTGGCGAGTGTAGTTATCATCATCACTAGACATAATAGAAATAATGAAAAATGTGATATATATATATTAACGATTCATAGATGCCTGTAATAGGTTTATATGAATAAAACTATTTTTGATTTCATTTGATTTGATCTTTTTCAAGCGTAAAATTCTCGTAGAAATACCACATAGTTATTACGCTGTTTATGAGTTTTGTAATTATTTCCTTCAGCTTTTTCGATTTTCATACACAGTGCGGTTCTTGCAGCGCCATTTTGCTTAATTGCACTTAATTTAAAGATAATTAAGTCCTATTTACGTTGCGGTAGACTTGGAACTGGTTCTCTCACCCGACTTTGCCAAATTGACGGCTTCATTCAAATTTCACATAGAAAAAAAGGAAGCGTTCATTTTATATTATATTTGTATTTGTTGTATTTGTTTGTTCATTTTATTTTGTATTTCGCTGCATGATGGCCTTCAACTGTAGTTTTGTGTGGTTAGTGTAGATTCAGTATAAAATGGTAGCAATTTAATATTTAATATGTGTGGTAGTTATATTAAATCAAAAATGAAATTAAGAAATTTAATAAGCTCTTAGGTTCCTGTTGAGTATCTTACTGGAACGCTTAGCTTCTATGTGGAGCGTCTTTGTCGATAGAATGCCGCGGCCGAAGGCAGACCAGCCCAGAGGAAATGAACAAAAGGAATTTCAAAATAATAAATTTTTGAACATCTTCCGGTTACTGAGTCCCAGGGAAGTCGGAAAAAGTTTATTCATCAGAGCGACGGGATTTTATTTTCTACTCAAACTAATTCAGATGAACGCTGCTAAATGCTGGGAAAATATTATGACATGAAAATTTGCGAACAGAATATGAAATGTTGGTACGTAATACACAAATTATTTTCCTGTTGATTTTAATTCAAATATTTTAAATTGCCTCGGATGTTATAATCAACCACTTATTTAGTGTTATATTAATGTTTACATAATATTTAATGTAAATAATGATTTAATGGGGAGAAAGTCTTATTCGAAAATTATTATTCAAAGGGAGAACGCTGACCGTATCTTCTACATTGCCTAAACTCTAGACTCCTGCCTAGACTCCTTTCAATATATTTTAGTTATGAGATTATATTTTTAAGATTTTTAGTTTTAAGTTCTATAGGTTTATTTTAGGTTTCAGTTCTTATAAATAAATAAATATTTTAATTGATTAACAGATTCAATTATTTGTAAATTCAAGACATTTTTGTTCAAAGTTTATTTACACCTAATTACAGTATGTAGATACCATTTTGTGAGATGACTTTTTCCATCTTACAGGTAGTGACATTATCGCGTTCGTATAGACATTTTGAGACTTCTGATTTAATGCGACATGCGGTCTTGGCAGTCCTCTGTTGCTGTTTACCTGACAATGCCTAAAAAGTATTGAAAAGAGCGAAATAGATAATGGGGTTTATGGTAGACGCATTAATACTAGCCGAACTCTCTCAATTTATGCTGAGTTAAAGATGTGCGTTGTCCAGCATAGTCGTTATGAAAGACCACACCCTTTCTATTGATTTGCTCCGATCGCTATCTCTTCACCTCTTGCTATATCTTATCAGTTAATAGCAGTGGAGATCTGAATCATTGGTGCTCGGCGGTAAAAGCTCATAGTGACTATTGAATACCTACCTTCTTTTAAATTAAAAAATAAATGTCTTGAATGGCTAAACTCTTGCATATGATGAAACAGAAGAGCTTTTAAAATCTTATAAATAAAATGAACACATATAAAATTTACATATACAAACTTTTACACATATGTTTACATTCATACCTACACATACATTAACATATATATATTTTAGTTATGATGTTATTTATTTATTAAGATTTTTAGTTTTAGGTTAATCTAAGTTTAAGTTTTATGTAAAATGTTTAAAAAAAAAAAAAAAAATCTATGGTTTAACATATTACATATACTTTGACAAACATTTACATATACATAAACATTCATCGCATTCAGTTACAAAAATTCATGGATTTTCATGTTATTATTATATACTGCCATAACTTCTCTAAATTGATTTGTTTTTATGACATAATATGGTCTATGTATCTTGTTTTTGTTTATCCTTTATTTTGTGAAACACTGTATTTATTTCTTGGAGGGCGATGATTACTGCCACGCAGTTTATACTTATGCAGGGACATCGTTATCATGTGTTTAAGTTTTTTGTATTATTTCTTCCTAATAATAAAATAAAAAAAAACCTTACAAATAATCTTATTGCGAATTATCCCACGGTATTTTGACACAGTCCGAAGCCTGACCGACGTTAGATCTCAATCTTTTTCGCGAGTTGTTGTTGTTCATGATCTCACTTTTCAAGGCAAGTTATTGGTTCATAAACGTATTGTCCTGTGTACCCAGACTTTCAAATTAGCCAAAACTGTTTTGTAGTAAATTTCCAGTTCTTTAGTTATGTCGTAACTAATTATACGACGATTTTCCTCAAAATTTTCGATGCTCAAAAATGGCGCTCATTTTAAAGCACAAGGCGACCAGAGCGAAGTTCATTTTGACATTATAATTCCCGCTTAAATTAACTTTGGGCAACTTTAACTGACACTGCATCAGAACCTAACGTCACAAGTTTTTCGCGGCTTCCAATGCATTTTCTTCCTTTTTGGTAATAAATTTTTAAATGTAACGAATTTTTTCATTGGACTCACACATATTGATAGAAACAAAAATAACTGCTATTTATCTAATTTGGTTTTTTTTGTTGTATTTAACCTTTTTAATTAATCTACCAGCCTGATACATATTATATAAATGGAGAGCCAACGCGATTTTATAACAAGTTTATACATAGTATAGGCGGAAAGTCTTATAAGAAAAAACTCCCGATTTTAATGAAATGTCAGATCGATATGTTACAGGGAAATGGGCATATCAGTGAATTCGTAAACACATAAAATTTGGTAATAATTCTGTTACACACAAATCTTAAACAAAATTGTCAGTTTAGGTTAAAAGGTACTAGATCGTTCTGAAAAGCTAATTTATACTAACAAATTTGTGACAGGCGGTGATAGCCTAGTGGTTGGGTCGTCAGCGTCGTAACCAGGGGTTGGCGGTTCAAATCCGGGCACGCACCTCCAACTTTTCGGAGATATGTGCGTTTTAAAAAATTAAAATATCACTTGCTTCAACGGTGAAGGAAAACATCGTGAGGAAACCTGCATTCCTGTGAGTTCTCAATAATGTTCTCAAAGGCGTGTGAAGTCTGCCAATCCGCACATGGCCAGCGTGGTGGACTATGGCCAAACCCTTCTCATATTGAGAGGAGACCCGTGCTCTGTAGTGAGCCGAGAACGGGTTGATCATGATGGTATATAAAAGATATACATATATATGTATGGTGTCGCCGATTCTATTCTAACCAATTAAATATAGTAAATCGTTTTTTAATGATGTTTACTTTTATGACATAATTTTTATGACGCACTATTATAGCTATATACTCGTATGTACGTACGTACGTAGAAAAATATTTTATTCGATAACATCTCTCTCTTAGTACCGTCCAAGGAGCGGTGTCACTGAATATCAGCGCTGTGTCTCTAAAGACAGCATTAATGCTGAATACCTTTGAGAATCGAATAATGCTCCTTATCGATGAGAGTTTTATCTACTATTACAAATTAAATTCTTAAGTGAATTTGCTGCTCCTTCTTTCTTTTACTCAGCTTTCACATTTTCAGCATATTTATGTGCTTCAGAATTTCTGTTCCGTAACTTATTCAAATTCAAATTCAAATTCAAATAATCTTTATTCAAATAGTCCTTTAAAAGGTGCTTTTGACGCGTCAATAATTTACAAAGTAGTGATTTGATGGTGATAACTACATTCGTAAACTTAGAACTAAAGCTATGAGGGTTCCAAACGCGCCCCGGTCTAAGAAGAAGCCCACAACAAACTTAGCCAGGTAAATTTTCTTTTTGTTATCACCATCTCACATGCCACTTAAACTTATATTAAGAGCTATCTTATTAGAGCAATATTTCACACCCATGCTTGTTTATCATTTACGTAATCCTTTACACTATAGTAGGACTTTTCAGTATATAAGCTTCATCTGTCACATACAGTGGAACTGTTACATAGGCAGACGTACAGACAGCAGAGTTTAATATACAGTTTTGTTTTTTAATCTGTTTTTTTTTTTTTTGGGACTTTGGTCCGAAACGGACATGTCAACCTTATCATCTCCTAAGTAAATAACAAACAAAATTATATTTATATAAAAAAAAAATAATAACTCCTAACAAACTTATAACAAAAAATTAAACAAAATTATAAAAAAATAACAAAATAAAAGTATGACTACTACAAATGTAATATACAGTTTAATATGGCTTAATTTTGCTCTTTGGCTCTCACCCTCAGTGAGTTGAGTAAGTAGGTGGAACTGTTCTTCGTCGCAAGCATTTATAGTACTTAATATTCAGTTAGTTCCTAGTATTTGCAACTAAGATTCAGTGACGTAAGCGAGTAATCCCTCATGTTGGTCGTGAATCTCAAACCTCAGTGATCCTCTATTACATTTGAATCGTAATAAATCATTAACATCATTATCAACCGATTGACATCCACTGCTGGACATAGGTCTTGTGTAGGGAGTTCCAATTCTCACGGTCTTGGGCCGCTTGCTTCCAGCGACTCCCTGCGACTCGTCTGATGTCGTCTGTCCACCTAGTTGGGGGTCGACCAACGCTACGTTTACCGGTGCGGGGTCGCCATTCCAGCACCTTGGGACCCCAACGTCCATCGGTTCTCCGAGCTATGTGCCCCGCCCATTGCCACTTCAACTTCGCGATTCTCTGAGCTATGTCGGTAACTCTGGTTCTTCTACGGATCTCCTCATTTCTGATTTGATCACGTAGAGATACTCCCAGCATAGCTCTCTCCTTCGCCCATTGAGTGACTCTGAGCCTAAACATTAACGAATAACTATAATTCGTGACGTTACCGAATTAGATATATTGTGAAACTCCTCCCAGGTCAAATCAATGAGCAAGAAAGTTTGAACGATAGGGAGTTATTAGTATCCAGAGATATCCAAGCTATGATGAAAGTAACTGAGAGAGTCTGTTACTGAACCACTCAACTTTTATGAGATATAATATATATTTTAACAGGTTGTTAACAAATTATATTTTACAACCTATTTGAACTTCTTGTGAATAAACACTGCAATTCCTCTTTATTATATTCTTAAATAAAATTTGCAACGATGGGAGTTGTGTCCCAGAAATCAGGAGACGCATTGCGATGGCGAAAACAGCTATGACGAGCTTAACTGGAATATGGAGGAATCGTGGTATAAGTAACAACACCAAGAGCCGTCTGGTCCGTGCCTTAATATTCCCTATATTTATGTATGGAGTAGAAACATAGACCATCAAGGCAAGGGAAAGACAAAGGATAGACGCGTTCGAGATGTGGTGCTGGAGACGCATGCTGAGGATTCCATGGACAGCTAAGCGCACAAACGCGTCCATCCTGACACAGCTAGGAATAAAAACGCGACTTTCCTCCATATGTTACCAACGCCTGCTCTCCTATTTCGGACACATCATGCGGCGGGGGAGCGATAACCTCGAAAAGCTTATTGTAACAGGCATTACAGACGGCAATCTTTTGCCGTCTGTAATGCCGAGAGGCCGCTCACCAACCAGATGGACCGACCAGCTGAGGGAAACTACTAAGTGCAAATTTCACACAATAGCGAGATTAGCCTCCGCTAGAAGCCGGTGAAAACAAATAATCCGCACGAGGTTGCAAGGACACCACCAGGACCACGATCTTCAGTAATGAAGAAACGACTGGAGAGAGAGATATTCTTAAATTACTCCTTTTAACTTTTTTCATGTTTTTGTAGAAGACTCTAATGAACATGGCTTTTATCATAAGGTGCTTTAAAAGTTGGGTAAAATTATTATATCAGTCACATTACAATTATAACTTCCATTTTATATGAACTGACATTAACTTGAAGCCCCTACCAATAAATCTAGACTTATAATTTGGGTAACTTATAAATAATTTTCCGCAAATCACTACCATTTAACATCTCTTTCCAACTTATACACGGAGTTTCTGTTGTTTTATTCTTAAAAATTGATTTTGATTGATTTACCCAAATATCTAGTACTTTAAACCTCTGGGTCCATTTGTTTTCCATTATCAAGCTTTATGAGGAAAATCAACGTTGAATATTAGTATAGCAGAAATTGGACAATAAGGTATTAAGATAATATGTCAGTAATAAACAATATTATTTATCGGATAAGAAGGTTCAGAGTCACTCAGCGAGCAATGGAGAGAGCTATGCTAGGAGTATCTCTACGTGATCAAATCAGATATGAGGAGATCCATAGAAGGACCAGAGTTACCGACATAGCTCAGCGAGTTGCAAAGTTGAAGTGGCAATGGGCGGGGCACATAGTTCGGAGAACCGATGGACGTTGCGGTCCCAAGGTGTTGGAATGGCGACCCCGCACCGGTAAACGTAGCGTTGGTCGACCCCCAACAAGGTGGACAGACGACATCAAACGAGTCGCAGGGAGCCGCTGGATACAAGCGGCCTAGGACCGTGGCCATTGGAACTCCCTACAAAAGACCTATGTCCAGCAGTGGACGTCTATAGGTTGAAATGATGATGATGATGATGATTTATTGGAAATTCTACGTGGAAAGAGCTGGTGACAAATACAAAGTCAATATATAATAATATTACATTTTACCTTCACATGATCAAATAAAATTGATATTATAACGAACATTTCATGCCTAGAAAATATTCATATAAACTTCTCGCACGAAACTAATAAAACTCTGCATTTTCATCTCTCTGCCGCGTTATTGAAATTTCAAAATTAATAATTTCAATAGTAATTTCAAAATGTACGCCTAACCGGGTAGAGGTGATTTATTTTTGAAGGGATCCTGTCTGTTCCTGGGGATATTATAAAACATTTGATGAAGTAAGTACTTTGTTTTAAATAAAAAAAAAACTCATATATATTTGGCGCGTTATTTGCCAATAGACGCCATTTTATTTAGATGTTGACGTTCTGCTAACCTTTCTCGTGGGTTACTTCACCCAGGGAAATTTAGTATACTCATTTATATTAACTTACTCGAATGATTAGTTAGATTACTGGACAGTAACGTATCACGGCCCTGGATGAGCCCACCTATAATAAATGAATGAATAAGCATGAAAACAAAAGATTGTTTTAGTTTTATAGGATTTATGGATATACGAGTATACTTTATTTTCATGTGCTTCTCAACCGATTCGAATCCGCACGAATTTTGTCAAATTAAACGCCCCATATAACGTAAGCGATACGTGAAAGGGACAAAGCGAGCTTCGGAGGAAATAATGAAATCCGTTTTCTCCGCCGAAGGGCCTTGGATCGACGGTATGTATTTGATCGGTATAATAGGTCGTAGGGTTTTAGAGATATATTACGATAAAATCAGAATACCTATCTCGTTTATGTTTCGGTCATAATGAACTTTATATTCATTGCGAGACGAATTATAAACATTTCATACAACATATTCAGAGAACGCTTACTACAGAGCACGGGTCTCCTCTCAATATGAGAAGGGCTTGGCCATAGTCCACCACCCTGGCCATGTGCGGATTGGCAGACTTCACACGCCTTTGAGAACATTATGGAGAACTCTCAGCGTGCAGGTTTCCCCACGATATTTTCCTTCACCGTGAAGCAAGTGATATTTTAAATTAAAAAAAGCGCACATAACTCCGAAAATTTATAGGTGTGTGGCCGGGTTCGAACTCCCGACCTCTGATTAGGTGGCGGACGTCCTAACAGAGAACGCGTTTAGCCTTAATTTTAGCACTATCAAGTGATGCCAATCGACGTGGGTTGTGACGACTGAGCGGTGAGTCTATAATGAGATACATCTGTTTAGTAATTGGCTAATTCTCATCTTGAACAATTGGCGAATTACCACTTAACAGATGTTAAGTAATTGGCCAATTACACACTAACATTCTTACTAAATATTCAATATATCTGTTGGGACTATTGAGAGCGATAGGAGTCATCATCATCATCATCATGATCAACCCATTACCGGCTCACTACAGAGCACGGGTCTCCCCTCAATATGAGAAGGGTTTGGCCATAGTTCACCACGCTGGCCATGTGCGGATTGGCAGACTTCACACGCCTTTGAGAACATTATGGAGAACTCTCAGCCATGCAGGTTTCCTCACGATGTTTTCCTTCACCGTTAAAGCAAGTGATATATATATATTTTTTTTAAAACGCACATAACTCCGAAAAGTTAGACGTGCGTGCCCGGATTCGAACCGCCGACCTCTGATTAGGAGTCTGACGCCCTAACCACTAGGCTATCACCGCTTACTAGGCTATCACCGCTTTAAGAGTATAGTGGGCTTATGCTCTAAAATTCTCTGTAATATGGAAGGGGAGGTAGGAGGAGCTACTGATGCTGCAATGAGTTAACCCTATCGCAGTTAACGAACAGGTGTTACATTTGTGTGTAAAAGGTTGAGACTGTATGGCAAATAGTTTGACAGATATTTTGGCAAGTATGATAATTAATATTGTCCGGATGACGTCACACGCCATTAGTTGAGACGGCGCAAACCCTAAGGGTCACGGGTTCGCGTCACATGTTTCAAATAGTCCAACACCGGAAACTTTCCCCGAACCGCCCGCACATTAGTCTCTTGGGCTAAGCTGTTTTGTATTACAGATTATCGAGATCACACTTCCCTTAGGCTCGATTTACAGTGATCTAGATCACAGTTAACTAGCAGATACTCGTGAGTTTTTACCGTGGAATAAACTAATTGGACATTATCATATGTCACATTTCTATTCCCATTCCCCTTTCCGCTCTCTTTCCTAGCACATAAATCTAATTCCAAAGTCAGCTATGGTGAACTAAAGCAATAGTAGTTGTATACTAGCTCATCGTCGTAAAATTCAGTTTTCCATAGAATCTCAGGAACAATGGATTTTCCCGCGATAGGGGCTATATATAATATTTATCTCCATTAAGCATTGCAGCTAAACTGGTTAAAGTTCCGGCGTAACGAAGTATCTAACGTATACATATATGAACTCCGCGGTGCAGGGCGCGCGCTGTCGTAAAGTTGGAGGTCCCGGGTTCGATTCCCGGCTCGAGTCTGTTCTAGTCGGAGGCTTCAGCCGTGGCTAGTTACAACCCTACCGACAAAGACGTGTTGCAAAGCGATTTAGCGTTCCGACACGATGTCGCGTAGAAACCAATTCGGAGCGTGGGTTTCCCATACTCCTAACTGGTAAGCCCGCTACCATCCTCTGGGATGTGATGAAAATGTGAGTATAGTGACTAGTTTAGTTAAGTTTAGACTAGTTTAGTTTACCACTAGATAATATAGCCGAAGGGCTAACTTGTAGTGGATAAAAAAAAAACAAAACACGCATTTATAATATGCATAGTGTATAAGCTCATTATGACAGTACCCGGTTTTGATCTTCGGACAAGACAATTTGGGAGTATAACATTTCAGATTTTTCTCTGATCTATCTGGCTTCGACCTTGCCTATTCTTACGACATAAGACACTAGGATTTATCTTCATCTCACTGCAGGCTGATTCAGTAGCTTTTCCACTGAGATGTCAAGTGTTTATCTTCACAAAACTCATCGCAAATATTGTGTGAATGTGACAGATCGCCATCAGTTATCAATTGGAAAACCTTATTGAAGAGGAGGCTGAGTATTTTTTTTTTTATCCACTTCAAGTTAGCCCTTGACGGCAATCTCACCTGATGGTAAGTGATGATGCAGTCTAAGATGGTAGCGGGCTAACCTGTGAGGGGTACGGTAAACCCATACTCATATCGGGTTCTACGCGACATCGTGCCGGAACGCTAAATCGCTTGGCGACACGTCTTTATCGGTAGGGTGGTAACTAGTCACGGCCGAAGCCTCCCACCAGACCAGACTCGAGCCGGGAATCGAACCCAGGACCTCCAACTTTATAGCTCTGACAGCGCGCTGCGCTGCACCACGGAGGTCGTCATATCGCTAATGAACCCGCAGGCGGTTTACGTAACGCAGAAGGGTCACGCGTCACTTCTGCGTTACGTAACATTAGCCGCAAGTTTCTGTTCACCCCCTATCGAACAATAATGCAACTTAAAAGTGCATTCGTACCAGCAACTTGGTTTAATATAATGTATGCTTTCTTTACATAAAAACAACAGCCACCCAGAATGTTCCCATTAAGATTCATCATCATCATCATCATCAACCCATTTTCGGCTCACTACAGAGCGCGGGTCTGCTCTCAATATGAGAAGGGTTTGGCCACAGTCTACCATACTGGCCATGTGGGGATTGGCAGACTTCACACGCCTTTGAGAGCATTACGGAGCACTCAGGTATGCAGGTTTCCTCACGATGTTTTCATTCGAACGGTTCGGTTTCGGTTCGAACACCCGACTTCTGATTAGGAGGCGGACGTACTAACGACTAGACTATCACAGCTTTTTGAATTACACTGTACCCCTATACAATCTACTACCAATTCTTTTGTGCATAATTATTCGAGGGATCAACTAATTTCTGGCTTATATTTTACGTAAATTAAACACATGACATAAATGACACTTCGTTCGAATCAGCTTATCACAGGAACTTGTGAAGCATTCATATAGCTTTTTTGTATCTATCATTATATTTTTTTACGTAAATTAAAAAAAACATCAAATAAATGACTCTTCGCACATAATCCCGGGTGCGAACCCCGGACCTAGGATTAGAAGGCTGACGCCCTAACCACAGGCTATCACAGCTTCCCCATGCTCTGTAGTGGTTATGCCCATTATGATTAAATGTTACTATTACTATTATTCATTATTTAAGGTGCATTTTCGTTTGAGCAATAATCGTATATTTTGCGAACGAAAGCTGCTTACTTAATTTTACGTAATCTGGATGCCGTGTAGGGTAGGGGGAATATAATTATATCCACCGATACAATTGGACACGAATATTCGCGGCTGGTCAAATATTAATAATTTAATTATTTCTTTTAAATCGAATCTACCATTGCTTGGGAATGCTGATTTTACTGAGTAGAATCGGCGACAATATACATATATATGTATTTCTTTTATATATCATCATGATCAATCCATTACCGGCTCACTACAGAGCACGGGTTTCCTCTCAATATGAGAACGGTTTGGCCATAGTCCACTACGCTGGCCATGAGCGGATTGGCAGACTTCACACGCCTTTGAAAACATTACGGAGAACTTTTATATATAGATGGAGAGATTGTAATTTTATTAATATTTTAACCTTGCAATTTAACTCCTAATCCAGTGTCAAAATCGGTAAATAATATGTATGGTCTCCACGATACATGTCACATAGTGTGGAGGTTAGTGGAAATGGTTAGAATTTAGTCTGTTTGAAAATAAAGCATTTGTACAAAGTAAATACGTGCTCTTCTAGGAAGTCAACAGACATATTTTAGCAGATTGGTATATCTAATATGATGAGATTGCATAGCTGACGCGCATATAACATGGAACACTATTTAAAAAATCAAAAAAATCAAAAAAATCAAAAATAGCTTTATTCACATAAATCTATGAATCGTTCATTTCATGATTTCTATTCGTGAAGTCATAATGATAACTACAACCGACAACTTTTAACTAAAACTTAGCCGATTTTTTTTTGTTATCACCATCTCACATTATTATTATTATTATCAGCCCGTACTGTCCCAATGTTGGGCAAAGGCCTCCCTTTCTTCCTTCCATTTGTCAATCATCTCATGTCATCTCACATAATCAATAATAAATTATAGTACATATGGAGATAGAGCAATTCACACCTAAGCTTTTTTTTTAGTTGGTCACACATACATTATCTTATATGTGTCACACAGACACCACGTTTGCTTGCACGTTTTAAAAACCAAGTAAACAATCGTTAGATATGCGATTGTTTAAAAATCAATAGTCACTGAACACAGTCGTCGTTTCAGCTGAAGAACTCCACGCCTGAGAACTCTCAGGCGTGTAGGTTTCCTCACGATGTTTTCCTTCACCGTTGAAGCAAGTGATGTTTTTATTGTTTAAAAACGCATATTACTCCGAAAAGTTAGAGGTGCGTGCCCGGATTCGAACCGCCGACCTCTGCTTAGGAAGCTGACGCCCTAACCACTAGGCTATCAAAGCTTCAATAGTATACCGTTTATATAGTATACAATCAATTGAATAAGAATTATAATACCAGCTACCAACCTACCGACAAAGACGTGCCGCCAAGAGATTTAAGATTACGGTGCGATGTCACGTACAAAGGGACTAGGAGAATGGGTTAACTAACTGCCATACCATTAACAGGTTAAGCTGCTATCATCCTAGACTGCCTAATCCTTTACCAACAGGTGAGATTGAAGTCGAGACCTAACTATATAAGATAAAAAAAAAACATTATCATCCGGCCAACTCTGTTTTGTTTTCCTCTACTACAAATTAGCCCATGATGGCAATCACACTTGGTGATAAGAAAGTAGCAAAGTTACTAGTAAAAATTACTATTAATACTCCTGATTTTTTGCTACGTGTATTGAAACGCTAAATCAGTTGGTGACACGTCTTTGTTGGTAAGTTTGCTAATAGCCACGGCCGAATTCAACAAAAGATTAAGTATCATTAATAAATTAAAAACAAAAATATATTCAGCGATTTACAATTATTGATAAATTGTATTAAAAAAATAGCCATTTTGTGTTATTTCGAAACAAAGAACAATAGTTACTTTGTAATGATGAATTCTAAAGAAGGCCATTCTTCGCTTTTAAGCATGAAAGTGTATAAAGCACATCAACAATACAAATAACACGATTACGGGCTAAGTAACGTAACTTTACGTAAATACGTAACTTTATACATCAGTAAGAGTATAATGTCGATTGCCGTAATCACCTGGCACGGTTTACGTAAAGTTTTATTAAACGCGAAACTTATTAAATGCCTGTAATTATTACACCTGACGGAGGCGGGAATTAAAAGCTTTTCGATCGCTTTGACGCTGGCGGCCTGTGGCTTGCTCGCTCTTTGAGCTGCTAAGTGGAGTGAGTGAGGGAGAGGTCGATAATTCTAGGTTATCAAAACACCATCAGCCTTTTAACATACTAGTGCGTAGTACATCTGGTGGGAGACTGCAGCCGTGGCTAGTTACCACCCTAACCATAAAGACGTGTCGCCAAGCGATTTAGCGTTCCAGCACGATAACAACAGGTTAGCCCGCTACCATCTTAGCGTCTACATCATCACTTACCATCAGGAGAGATTGCCGTCAAGGGCTAACTTGTGTGGATTAAATAAATAAATAGTGAGCAAGCAGAAGTAATAGACTATGATGTTCCAACAGGTGAGGATTGTTTTATTCAATTATAACTTGTTTCAAGTCAGCAGTACAAGATTACCTCGTATGGTGCTCTTTTATAGATTAGTCAACAATTAATTGGTGCTATTTCACCAGACACCTTTTTTACGCTGGGAAATGCGTTTACGCGCACGGACGGGGTATGTGGGTTCAGCGGTCAGAGTGGCGACCAGAATACCCACTAAAAACCGGCGTTGCTTTTTCGCTCATTGGCAGGCGCCCATGTGCAGAAATAATATAATCATAAGAGCCTATGCTTTTTAGTCATCATCATCATCATGAACAACCGATTACCGGCTCAATCAAACATTTAAAACAAAATTACGATTTTAATTACTTTATAATTATTAAAAAAATACTAAAAACTGAGGACACTTAAACTTTTGATGCTTATTATTCAACCTACCCACAAGTTTTTTTTTTCTAATAGATAAATATAATGTAATATTTATATTTATATTTTATAATAGATAAATATAATGTCATTCACGGTCGTTTGTTTAAGAGAACTGAAACAACAAAAAAGTTTATGAACCAAATTAATAGTACTTACAATGAGTCCAATTACAACGTCAGAAAATCATCAAATGAAGACCTACAATATCTTTTGATGTCTGCTAAAATAATATCGGGAAGCCATATAATATTCTCAAGTAGGAAACTAATTAAGTCATGAGTTTTTTTCTATTTTCCTGGATGGCTATCATTTTATGATATTAAACAGCCTCTTAACCTCTCACCTTACGTTTTATTCTATGACTTTTTAACTTTTCGTTCATTTAAACACGCGCGAAACTTTCGAGAAACGCAGGACCTTTGCATTATAAAATTTGAGGTCTTGGGTTCGATTCCCCACTTGAGTCTGGTCTGGTGGGAGGTTTCGGCTGTGGCTAGTTACCATCCTACAGACAAAGACGTGTCGCCAAGCGATTTAGAGCGTTCCAGCACGACGTCGAGTAGAAACCGATTAGGAGTATGGGTTTACCATACCTCTAACTAGTTCAAACACTTGTTTTTCCCATATTTTTATACGCTGCGGAGACGTGGACTTTGCGACTGGTCGAGAAGAAGAAGATTGATGCTCTTGAGATGTGGTGCTGGAGGCGAATGCTAGGTGTCTCATGGACCGAATTTCGCACCAACGTCTCTATCCTCCAAGAACTCGGCATTAAACAACGACTCTCGTCGTTAGTACAGAGTCGCATTTTAAAATTTTTTGGTCACGTCTCCCGGCGTGAGAGTGACTCCATCGAGCGTCTTGTCGTGCAGGGCAAGGTGGAGGGCACCAGAGGGCGAGGAAGGTCACCCATGCGATGGACCGATTAGATAAAGTCTGCTGTGGGTGGTCCTTTGTACCAGACTTTCGGCCAGCAGAGGGAAGTGGCGAATGCTTGTGAGGCGCATAACATCTGGCCTCAAAGACATTGATTCGTGATGACCACGACCGCTCTGCAAAGAATGTAACGACGAAAAACAAGAAGATACCTCTAACAGTTTAGCCCGCTAACATCTTAGATTGCATCATCACTTTACATTGCCGTCAAGGGCTAACTTGTAGCGGATAAAATAAAATAAAAAGACTGATTTTTTTAATAAGCTCCACATATAAAACGTCGAAAGAATCAATCCATTGGTGCGATCTCAATTTACTCCTATTTTTAATCCCGTCAAACTTAGCTTCTACTGGGGAATTAGATTGTCGCAAACACTTTCGCTCGTTGATCACGGCTAAAGTTTTATTAAACGCGAAACTTAATATATGGCTGTAATTACACATCGTGATAGGGGAATTAAAAGCTCTTTGATCGCAACGACGTGTGACATTCCGCGGTATCGTTCTACAAAGTGTTTTTTTTTTTTTATACACTACAAGTCAGCCCTTGACGGCTATCTCACCGGGTGGTAAGTGATGATGCTGTCTAGGATGGTAGCGGGCTAACCTGTTAGAAGTATGGTAAACCCACGCCCCTAGTTGGTTTCTACGCGACATCGTGCCGGAACGCTAAATCGCTTGGCGACACGTCTTTGTCGGTAGGGTGGTAACTAGCCACGGCCGAAGCCTCTCACCAGACCAGACTCGAGCCGGGAATCGAACCCAGGACCTCCAACTATTAAAATGCGGCAGCGCACGCACTGCGCCACGGAGGTCGTCAAAAAAGTCGTGTCGTGTATAAGGACTAAGAGTATTTGTATATATTTTCACAAGTATACCAGACGTAACTGAGGCTGCATTCCCAATAGTATTAACTCTGTCATAAAATCGCAAACGCGATAACTAAAGTCGAAAAGTTCGTGACATTTTACTTTTTAGTCTATCATCATCATCATGATAACCCATTAACGGCTCACTACTGAGCACGGGTCTCCTCTCAATATGAGAAGGGTTTGGCCATAGTCCACCACGCTGGCCATGTGCGGATTGGCAGACTTCACACGCCTTTGAGAACATTATGGAGAACTCTCAGGCGTGCAGGTTTCCTCACGATGTTTTCCTTCACTGTTGTTGAAGCAAGTAATATTTTAATTTTTAAAAACGCACATAACTCCGATAAGTTAGAGGTGCGTGCCCGGATTCGAACCGCCGACCTCTGATTAGGAGCCTAGCCCTAACCACTAGGCTATCACCGCTTTTTAGTCTATAACTTGCCACACTTAAACCCACGTCATGATCACCTCTCTCATTTTATGTGTTTTAATTCGAAACGGAATATTCTCAAATAGATTTAAGAATCACTGAAATTTATAAATCATGTCTGCGTAGTTCAGGACCATATAATTGTAGATCGGATATGTTTCTAAGTCGTGCGTTTGTTTGAAATTCGTTGGTTCGATCTCGAACAGTTATGCTACTGTGTGAAGCTGTTTCAATAGACATATCGGATTGAACCGATATTGTTCCTACATTGAACACTGTTATCAGGAAGGTTCTTGATTATGTGTACACGTGTGTACGTTCGCACACGTGTACACATCATTAAGAAACTATTTGTATATCCAGTTACTTATTTATTGTTTTTTTTCTTACGGAAATGTATCTCCCTACATGCTGACGAACAAAATAGCGGGGAGTAAAAATATTAATAACTAGCTGTATCCGCGACTTCGTCGACGTGGAATTTATCAAAAAAGTTAATAGGCACACTTTGTGATATTAATTAGTTGGTCGGAAAAGTGCTGGCATGCGCGTAGTACTGGACATTACTTGGACCTAGCAACATTACTTTATTTTTCTAAAATAAAAGATTTTTTCTAAAATAAAAGTAGCCTAAGTTACTCCTTATTACATCAGCTACCTGCCAATAAAAGCCCCGTAAAAAATCGGTCCAGCCATTTCAGAGATTAGCCAGAACAAACAGACAGACAGACAGACAGACAAAAATTGTGAAGAATGTTATTTTGGTGTATGTACCGTATACATATTCATATGCATGTAGTAAAAAACGGTTATTTCAATATTACAAACAGACACTCCATTTTTATTTATTTGTATAGATTAGTGTTGAGGCGCATTTGAAACAAAAGAATTACTATACACAGATAATATAAACAGGTTAATATATACAGATACATATATGTGTTACGGCTGTTTCTAGGCGGGTTTGTTACTAAATTATGTAAGCTTAAAAAAGTAGCCCATGAAACTATCCAGCTATAAAATTATTTCTAAACATATTATAATCGCTCCAATTCTCCTTTCTCACTTGACTGAAGTTCATACTAATACACAAATAATTTTGCATTGTTCATCCAGAAATAGTGTCATCCACTAAGGAAACCCATCCACATCTTGGTTCTTTTCGCATTCTGTAAACCTTCCGAAAGCAGATTCAGCCGAGAACAACCGCCAAGAAACTTGGTGAAATGCGAAAGCAAAGCAGTCACAGTTTATCTTTGCAGCAAGTTTAAAGTTTTGCAGCACAGAAACGACAGCCAACTCGCGCTTTAAAGAGGTCTAGTTCAAAGGCACTTTAAACTATGTCTATAGTTATTTGTCTTTCAACTTTTTCTTAACGGACTCACCTCTGTCATGTTGAGACAGCTGTGATTTTTTTATTCGTTTTAAATCAACTTATGTTAAGACTTTTATATATATTGAAATATTATTAAAGCGAACTCGGCGTCCTCCCAATAAACGCAAAGTTTCTGGGCGATATAGCCATATTTATGGTTAAAATGGGTTTCTCTTATAAATATTGACCAATAAATTAAAAAAAAAAAAATTGGGATAAAGAAAATACTACTCAGCCCATAGCCCACCCTTGTTAATTAAACTTAAAATTGCATACAATATATATGAATGAAAAAAAAAAATAGCTAAGTATGAGTTGAAATGGTACACGAAGTTTATCGTGCCACTTTCAGTTATACATGACATTACATTGATATTATTAATAACATCAAAAAATAGTTTCTAATAATTGACCCCTGTCGACTCAACATTATTTTATTTTGATTATTTCTGATTAACATAATTTGGAATTTAAATACAATTAAACAACATAATTTGTGAAAATTTAAATATATATTTATATATGACAGTTATATTAAATTCATATACCACCGGTATCGCGGCATTGTATCTGAATGTTTAATTATTTGGTAACACGTCATAACCGTTAGGACTGTAACAAGCCAAGGTTATAGCCTTTCACCAATCTAGGTTGGACACAATTCAGTAGCTATAAATTTCCATATTGAACCAGGATCCTTTTACATATAAGACCACCTAGATTTGCACTGCGCCAAGGAGGTATTTCTAATTCCCTTAATTTAGGGATCAGATTATAGAAGAAATTTTATTTTTAGATATTAAAAATTTCGTAAACAATAACCTTCATAGTTAATTATAGTTAATTATTGACTATGTACTATATATAACTTTTTCTTTTATCCACTACAAGTTGGCCCTTGACGGCAATCTCACCTGATGGTAAGTGATGATGCAGTCAACATGGTAGCGGGTTAACCTGTTAGGGGTATGGAAAACCCATACTCCTAATTGGTTTCTACACGACATCGTGCCGGAACGCTAAATCGCTTGGCGACACGTCTTTGTCGGTAGGGTGGTAACTAGCCACGGCCGCAGCCTCCCACCAGACCAGACTCGAACTAAACTATTGAAATTATGGATACCTCACGAATGGTAATGATGGAAAATATATTATATGACCGCTTCATTGATTTCTGTATTAATTAAACAATTATTATTTTTAAGTTCGCTTGTTAAAACGCTTGTTTTAATTTATTTATTTATTTAAAGGAACACTAACAATATACATATCATACACTCGCCACATAATTACACACTATTACACACACTGATACGTATATCTATAATAAGTGTACGCAACATTCACAAAACGCCAAGTAAACATACAACAACAACAACAATTAAAAACAATTAAAAACAATTACAACAGGTTTAAGATTAACAAAAAAAAGCAATAAATCTAATTAAATACAGATAAATTAAAACATAATTAAATAAATTAAAATAAGACATAAAAAACAAAAAAGAAAGTTGAAATGTTCTAAGCACACAATTAACAATTACTGATGGGAGAACTTGAGAATATGAGCAATGTGTTAATAATTCCGAATATCTTTAATCAATATCTGGAATCGCTTAAAGTGCGGCAGCACGTGTTGTCGGCGCAAGTAAATAAGACATGTACGAGGGAACAGGCTCGTATAAGTAACTTCATATAACACCATTAGGAGGCCTTAATAAGTAGTTAGTGCTCCATTGTCATTTCATATTATTTCATCACACGCACCCTCACTCAGAAACAATTATGATATAATCATGTGGGCTGTTTGATTTTACTGGTATTTTAACGCAAAAGATTTGACGACCTCCGTAGCGCAGCGCGTGCGCTGTTGCATTTTAAGAGTTGGAGGTCCTCGGTTCGATTCCCGGCTCGAGTCTGGCCTGGTGGGAGGCTTCGGCCGTGGCTGGTTACCACCCTACCGACAAAGACGTGTCGCCAAGCGATTTAGTGTTCCGGCACGATGTCGTGTAGAAACCAATTAGGAGTATGGGTTTACCATACTCCTAACAGGTTAGCCCGCTACCATCTAAGACCGTATCATCACTTACCATCAGGTGGAATGCCATCAAGGGCTGACATGAGGTGTATAAAAAAAAATTTTGAAGAACGGATATTTGTTATACCGGAACGGAGCTGGATAAAGTTTGGGCACATGATTTATGAACGTTGATCAGGTCAGACTTTCGCTCAACAAACTTCTAAGTGCACGAATTCGCAGGCTGCAGCTAAACCTTCTCCCGATGGATATCCTTTGGACTTAGTGTTAGTTCAATGCCTAAAGTGCAAAACTAATTTGTGACCAATTATTATTATTGCTAGGGGGCTAAGCGTTTTATGCAATGGAAAGCCTTCTTTTTAGATTAATATCGCGGATAAAATAAGCGGTTCAACTCATGCTACGCTAGGAGGTGCACTCCCAATCGGAGTCTATCAATACCAGAAACACCAAATCGCTTGGCAGTATGATTTTGCCAGTAAGGTTGTAAATGATCTTGGCTCCTACTTTATAATACAACAGCAGATGCACTGCGTCACGGTAGTCATAAAAATTCCATTCCCACCCTTTAAATTTCCAGGCTGTTTTCAAAGGTGGGTTACTAAGTCTATACCAGTCTTACCCGGCTAAGTTTGTTGTGAGCTTCTTCTTAGACCGGGGCGCGTTTGGAACCCTCATAGCTTTAGTTTTAAGTTTACGAATGTAGTTATCACCATCAAATCACTACTATGTAAATTATTGACGCGTCAAAAGCGCCTTTTAAAGGACTATTTGAATAAAGATTATTTTGAATTTGAATTTTGAATTTATATCAAGCCGTACTTGGCTTTGTTATATAGATATATACAACTTTCTAAACGTTACGTTACTTTAATATTGGCCAATAATTCATCGACAGATCATGGTTTAACCTTTAATCAAGGTAGGTCTACGGAACATGGCGATCGCTCTGTCAGTCGAATACCTGTTTACACCAGCTGACAAACGGGTAAAAAATGCAACCGAAATTAGTGAACCGACTAAATGTTTACGCTGGTCGATGACCGAGTAGTAGAGAAATATCGGGCACGCAATCGAACACCTTCTCCATTTTGTACCCGATTTCAATATTTCCGTGTTTTTTTATACATTACAAGTTAGCCTTTGATTTGATTTTTAGCGATCTCACCTGATGGTAAATTATGATGCAGTCTAAGATGGCAGCGGGCTAACTTGTAAGGCGTATGGTAAACCTAACTTGTTTCTACACGAAATGGTGCAGGAACGCTAAATCACTTGGCGACCCGTCTTTGTCAGTAGAGTGGAAACTAGCCACGGCCGTGGCCTCCCACCAGACCAGACTCGAGCCGGAAATCGAACTCAGGACCTCCTACTTTATAATGCGATAGACGTGAGCTGCGCCACGGAGGTCGTCTGAATCTAATTATATCCTATAAGCTCGTACTATTATAATATACTCGTTCTGCAGCAAAGGACTGGGGTCATCGCGATAAAATTACGTCTTTTATCATATAATCCAATAATGATGTTGCTTAGAACTATAGATATATATAAGTATTCTGCTATAACCAGCATGACAGCCAATTGTTGGGAGCGCAATATCTTTCCATATTATATAATTCTATAGTGCGTTCTTTGTAATCTTCCATGTCAAATAGAATTCGTCGGCGAACTCAACGATGAATACGGGACTGTTTAAGCCAAGTCTCCCCTTATTTGTTCCGAAAGAAAAGAGTCAAGGCCCCCTTCTCGTCGTTCGGCACAATTTACAAGAGTGCGTAAATATCAATGCGAAGGTAATTTTCAATAAATTCACATTTCGATGTTATTCGGTGCGTAGATACTTGATGCTACGCGCGCCGGATGAAATTTCATTAATTTTTAACCCCCTTGTTTGGATTCTGTACCTTCCCGGAAAAGTAAAGCTACCTTTATTGTGATGTACATACGTGTATCATATTTATGTAGGTAACTCGGTAACTGTCTTCATCGAAAATATTATTTGATCGGATTCCTGAGTTCACGAGTTTACCGAACCCAAGACCGAATCGCAGTCTGTAATAACTTTTAGACTAATGTAACAGTTTTCAAGACATTGCATTGAAAGAATAAAAATATTTATTGATAATTAAAACTAAAATAATAAATAGGTAAGAATACCCTTACCTCTCCCATCCTATCGGTAAAAATTTCGCTAAAATAAAAACAGAAGTCAAATTTGCGTTTTTATTTTAGCGAAATTTTTACCTGAACCGAGAAGCTGTCACACTTTTTTTTGTATCCACTACAAGTTAGCCTTTGACTGCAATCACACCTGATAATAATTGATGATGCAGTCTAAGATGGTAGCAGGCTAACCTGTTAGGGGTTACACTCCTGTCACTGTAACTGCCCACAATTTTTTTTAAAGTGATTTCGGTTTCCTTACTCCAATATGGTTTCGGTTCGATTAATGCTTTCGGTTGAACGAAATAATTTTGGTTTTGTTACTCCTCAATATAAAAAGTCAATGCTAGATACCTATCTAGTAAAAAAAAAACGGACAATAATATAGCCAAAATTGGATACTACAAGTATGCCACTTTTGTTTGGCTGGTGACATTGGCCATATCTTATTTGCAAGAAGGTCGGGTGGGAGTGAAAAAGTTATATAAAAAAACACGGTAAACAGCAAGAATGACATAACAGCTGAAAATACCCGTTCCATTCAAAAATGTTTATTTTACATAAATAAAAGATAAACAGATCAATATAAACAACTTTGTTGTAGAAAACAAAACTAAAAAATTAAAAAAAAAAACAAAAAATTGGTTGGTGCAAAAGCGTCCTTATCACTAAGAATGATCTTCAAAAGACAACCTAAGCTAACAAGCTGTGATAAAACTAAAATACTTAAACACAAACACTAGAATTACATAATGAATACACATATGTTATAAAATATGAATACATATATTATGTTCACACCGAGATGAATTAACCGCGCGTATGTAACACGTGATACAAAACGCGACGTTGCTCACGTCTCACCTGAATAAGCCTTTACCTATCAGTGAGATCTTATTGGCGAGAAAAATGGATCATGAATAAGGAATGCGAAGCCTCTTTACTTCCAAATTCTATTATCTGATACGAAATAAATAAAATATTGCCTATTGAAACTTACATACTTGAGACGTAATCTAAAAACTACGAGATCCTACAAGTGGGAGGTACAGGGTTCGATCCCCCTCTGGGTCGATTTGGGACTTCATAATTTCTGAATTGTTTCTGGTCTGATAGGAGGCTTGTAACCATCCTACTGACAAAACGTGTCGACAAGTGGTTAAGCCATCCGGTAAGATGTCACATAGAAACCGATGTCAGTCTAGGTTCAATATACTGTAAACTCTGAACAGGTTAGTCTGCTACCATCTTTGGCTCATCATCAGTTGCCACCAGATGCGATTGCAGTCAAGGGCTAACTTGTAAAAAGAGATATTTTACAGCAGTAACTTTTCTACTGTATTTATCTGATGTAAGATGGCGGTCACAGTTGGTTACCACTGTACTGATAAAGTTTGTAGATCTATGTTTATATTATTATATACTGTTTTTTTTTGTGCTTTTCAATTATGTTACGTCCTTTGTATTGAAAAAAGTTCATCATCATCATCATCATCATCATGACCAACCCAATGCCGGCTCACTACAGAGCACGGGTCTCCTCTCAATATGAGAAGGGTTTGGCAATATAAATAAAATAAATACATTTATAATTTATTTATACAGGTATTATGAGAATTATAATCCTCATTTCAGGAAAGTTAAACCTTATCATATAAAACGGTCAGCCGTCAGCCTCCTCCGGTTCGAATCCGGGCACGCACTTCTAACTTGTCGGAGTTAAGTGCGTTTAAAAATAATTAAATATCACTTGCTTCAACGGTGAAGGAAAACATCGTGAGGAAACCTGCACGCCTGTGAGTTCACCATAATGTTCTCAAAGGCGTGTGAAGTGTGCCGATCCGCACATGGCCAGCGTGGTGGACTATTGCCAAACCCTTCTCATATTGAGAGGAGACCCGTGCTCTGTAGTGAGCCGGTAATGGGTTGATCATGATGAAACACACAGTGGGATAGCACTGTTATAGAATGACATAAACGATAAAATAATATTGTTAATTAAATTAGGTACAGGTATTAATAACGAAAAGAACTCCCGAAAGACTTTTGCAGCATTCTTCTTATGAGCATTTGGAACCCCCGTAGCATTAGTTTTAACTCAACAAGATATATTATGTACTTCGGGTACAAGCTTATGGCGGAATGGACAAAAATGGGTAAACTTTTGCAGTAAATCTGCTAGGCGTAAAATTAACTCGAAAACCGAATAAGAACACATTTGTTCATCAAAGCGCAAGAAACAATTGTTCGATAGAAATACGAAAGAAAAGTTTTTGCCTACCTATTCAATTGAATTCTTGACGTCATCTTTGTTTTGCGTCGTTACAATATTGGTGGATAATTTTGTTCTAGTACAAATTAGCCTGGTGGTGGCAAGAGCGTAGCTTACTAAGCTGCTAGGGATATATATATATATATATATATATATATGTATATAGACCGAAGAGCTGCCAGCTACCTCGGACAAAGAATTAGTCTTGCAATTCAAAGGGGGAACGCTGCCAGTATCTTCGGAACCTTGCCTAAAGGGACTCCTTTTAATAATATATTTTAGTTATGATGTTATATATTTATTTATTTTTTAAGATTTTTAGTTTTAGGTTAATCTAAGTTTTATGTAAAATGTTTGATGTATATTAACAAATAAATTCTTCTAATTATAGACTACAACTTAGCCCTTGACGGCTATCTCACCTGGTGGTAAGTGATGATGCAGTCTAGGATGGTAGCGGGCTTACCTGTTAGGGTAAATAAATACTCCTATCGGTTTCAACGCTAAATCGCTTGGCGACACGTCTTTGTCGGTAGGGTGGTAACTAGCCACGGCCGAAGCCTCCCACCAGACAAAATGCCTGGATTTGAAAGTCAAATGAGATTCAACCATTTATCTTGTTTTATTCAAGTAGGTGCTTGTACGCGAGTTACGAATAGATACTTACGGAACGCTTCCTTTGTTTAAGGCTTTTTTTTTTATTATTCACCACAAGTTAGCCCTTGACTGCATCTCACCTGATGGCAAGTGATGATGCGGTCTAAGATGGTAGCGGGCTAACCTGTTAGAGGTATGGTAAACTCATACTCCTAATTGGTTTCTACACAACATCGTGCCGGAACGCTAAATCGCTTGGCGACACGTCTTTGTTGGTAGGGTGGTAACTAGCCACGGCCGAAGCCTCCCACCAGACCAGACTCGACCCGGGAATCGAACCCAGAACCTCCAACTTTAAAATGCAACAGCGCACGCGCTGCGCCACGGAGGTCGTCAAGTCTGTTTTTAAATAAGAAACACGAAAGCTAGTATTTTATGAAAGCATTGTACCTATTCTGTGAAGGTCGAAATCTCGAGTCAGTTACGGGGTCTTCATAAACACTTTTAAATAGTTCTTAATACAATTATGATGTCAGGCCTTTCGAATGAAAAACGCCGCACCGTCCCCCAGTCGCACAAATGTTATTATTTTCAATGTAAATCCAATTAACGTCAACTCTAATGCACTTTAATTCCTTTTGTTACGGTCCCCAGATATTAAATTAGAGGCTTTTGTTTTGGGTTTTATGGTAATATTGTTATCATTTAGAAAAATATTAATGTTCTTAGCACAACACGCTATAGAATATTATATTCAGAATAACAGGTTAGTATTTTCGAAACGTGTATATTTTTACGTTGTTTGTTTCTTTCAATATCTCAGAATATATTTTCTGTTCTTTTTAAAATTGACACATTTACGTTATATATTTAATTTTTCGAGAGTAAACAGAAAATCGCTCTCAATGAAAACAATAGTAGTAAAAAGAATTACTTAATCATATAACCTCTACAATCAACTTTTAAGGTAATTAATGTCTTAAATTATTATTTAAGTGTTAAATTGTATTTTCTTTTGTTAATTAATACACTTGTTATACATTTAAAAAATTGACATTTATTAGACATCTATTATTTAAAATTTACAACTTGTCGCTGGCATGCCTTATGAATAAATAAATAAATAAAGAAATAAAATCCACGTTTAAGGATAGAATAATCGTTACGTATTGCAATCAACATAATTTGGCCGTAACTGCAATATCATAACCATCATCATGATCAACCCATTGCCGGCTCACTACAAAGCACGGGTCTCCGGTATTGGCTATACTCCACCACACTGGCCATACACAACGAATATTATAAACTCTCAGGCTTGCAGGTTTCTTCACGATGTTTTCCTACGCCGTTGAAGCAAGCGATGTTTTAATTGCTTAAAAACGCACTTAACTTTTAAAAGTTAGAGGTACGTGCCCGGATTCAAACACTCAACCTCTGATTAGGAGGCGGACGCCCTAACCACTAGACCATCACAGCTTCTAACTGCACTATATATGCAATAAAATAGAGATATGGCTTATAAAGTGCGACGTATAAATCGACGTTTATGTTAGCAAGATGTCTCAGATATGCATTAACCATTAAAAACCACTATTATGGCAAGCATAGCTAACAATTTAAATAATTTTAATTTAAAATAACTTAAAATATCACTTGCTTCAACGGTGAAGGAAAACACCGTGAGGAAACCTGCACGCTTGAGAGTTTTCCATAATATTCTCAAAGGCGTGTGAAGTCTGCCAATCCGCACATGGCCAGCGTGGTAGACTATGGCCAAACCCTTCTCATATTGAGAGGAAACCCGTGCTCTGTGGTGAGTAATGGGTTGATCTTGATGAGCTAAAAATTTACAGACAAGAGTCACAATTCAAGTTGAATATTAATAAACGCGCTCAATGTCAATTGAATCCTTTTTGCATAACTACGTCAATTAAGAAGAGTCCAGAACACGAACTTATGATTTTAGAGTGTACGCCAGCGTTTAAAAGGGTCCACTAGCTAAAAGGTTTCATAAATAACGGTCAGATAACATCAGAAAAGCTATTTAGGCAGTAGCGTGCATTTATGTCTGAGGGCGACTCAGCGCCCAACTAATATATTGAATAAATCGAATTCCAACGGATCGCGCGGAGAAAATGCTCTTCTTATTATCATACGTGAACGTCCTTTAATAGAAATTCTACAAAGGCGAAAAAAAGGAATACATCGCCTCTTTACCCGGGGGAAAGATTTACGTAATGCGTAAATGTGTTCTATTATCATGATACGAGGGGAAATATCTTGGGTATCAATCATCATCTTCATCATCATAAATGTATTATTTTCCCACTCCTAAGCACCCGTATGTCTTACCAAATAGAGTTTGTAGGGTTTACACCCAACACTCTGATCCAACTATTACCATATTATGGCAGTAGAATCACCGTGTGATAATAGTCCATAAACCAACAATTTTACACGGCACGGCTAATTTCCTATATCTGAGATCCTACTGAGATTTATGCAATAGTCCATTTGTTGATATAGTCTCACTGTATATGAGATTTAAAAAAGGAAACATGCTGATGAAAAATTCAATGTGCTTTGAACGGCTCTATTAATATTAGAAATGTATCAAATCCTCCTCTATCTTCTCTAGTGTAGGTAAAAACACTTAAACAAAACATAAAATACGAGTAGCTATGTAAAAAGCGAATATGTCATCTCTCGTTTAAATGCGTCACATTGCTAAGACCTTTGAATAGTTGATTAAACTATAATGTTTCCTTCTAGATGAAGCTACAGCGACTGGTGAAAGATATGTCCACATACCACTGCCACCGAAATTATTGTATGCAGTAATTTCGGTAGAAGTGGTATGTGGACCATTGCTTCACTAGCAAAGCTATCAGGCCGCGATTGCAGAAGAGAAGTACTTCAAATCCGGCCGGTACCTAAAATTGTATACGCGTTTCAAATTTATATAAAAGAATTTGTTCAATATAACTGCCATACCCCCCAAATAGGTTAGCTTTCTCCAAGCTTGGACCGCATCTTTACTTATCACCAGGTGAGATTGCAGTCACGGTGTATGTTTATGTGAAATAAATTAAAAAAAAACAACATATTTGACAAAAATAATATTATCTATGTATAATAATTTAATTAAAAAAAAATTGCTATGTGAGATAGTGATAACAAACATAAAACTGACAAAGTTTTTTGTGGGCTTATTCTAAGAACTGAGCGCATTTGAAAGCCTATCTCTAGTTTTAAGTTAACGAATGTAATTATCACCATCGCCTCACGAGATGTTATTTTATATATTATGATTTCTTCATATATGTCTGTAATAGGTTTACATGAATAAAGGTATTATGAATTAAATTGCAATTAATAGGAATTTCGTTTCATATTAAGCTTCTTATAACCTGTTTCACAATCGTCAATTAAAATATAAAAATCTTCATCTCAAGAGATTTCAATAGTACTATCAAAACCTCAAATTTATCTGTCAAAGCTTTTTGGGTGATTGTGAAAAATACTTTTCATAAACCATCCTTTCATGCGCATTTTCAACGTTTCATATACCTGGCGTACGGTACGGTACACTTTTGTTTGAATGAAAAAAAAAATATTACTTGTGTGGTGTGTGATTTTTTACGTTATTTTTCAATATCCAGCCTCCACGACGCGGTGGTCTAATATAGGGTGCAAAACGTTTAAACAAAATGAAAACTTGAAACGGTAGGTTAAAAAAAGGGTGAAACGTACAGGAGTTAGAACAACGATCGAAATCCGCCGAAGAAATTAATTAACCCCTCTGCACCACCGGCTGAGTGGCTGTTTATTCGTTAAGTTTGTATCAGAAGGTTGTTTCCCAAGCCGCGGAGGACTACTCGAGGGCCATAGAAGAAGTTTAGTATTAATTTTAAACTTATAACGAATAATGAATATTGATGGCGTTTTGTGTTCACGGAATACGAATTCACCCCTAAAATTTTCTTTACTGCCACCGTTGATATAAGAACCTTAAGATATTGTAAATAATTACATTGCATGGATAAAACATATTTAAAAATTTAATGTATGTCCATAGGAATATAATAAAATTCAATAAAAATGCGATTGCAACAATCTTAACATCAGAAGTAAAAATAAACTTGTGATGCACGCTACTAGACAACAAAAAATTTGAAATCCATTTAAATGTATTTGTATACAATTTTATAACAATTTACCAAATGACATTTCTGGGATGTCTCTCAATAACTTCAAAGCTTATATAAAAAGTAAGCTTGTAGAAAAGTCTTACTACCGTGTAAAGGATTATGTAAATGATAAACAAGCATGGGTATGAAATATTGCTCTAATAAGATAGCTCTTAATATAATTTTAATTGGAATTTGAGATGGTGATAACAAAAAGAAAATTTACCTGGATAAGTTTGTTGTGGGCTTCTTCTCGACCGGGGCGCGTCTGGAACCCTCAGCTTTAGTTTTAAGTTCACGAATATAGTTATCACCATCAAATCACTACTATGTAAATTATTGACGCGTCAAAAGTGCCTTTTAAAGGTCTATTTAAATAAAGATTATTTGAATTTGAATTTGATCCTTATTATAAAATCTGGCATGAACATGTCCCTGATTATTCATGTTCGAAAAATCACGTGCGCTATTCACACGCGTAGGAAGTGAAACCTTTAGAAAATTTCACTTGAAAATGAGATTAATTCATATTAACTTCGGTTATGAGCACCTAATTTTATAGACTTTACTGTGTGTTTGTCTCTTGGCAGTCAAGTTTTTGTACATCCTCAGTTTCAAATCACAGTGGTACTACGTAAAGACGAGCTAAATAGAACTTGGAGTCTACTAATGCCAGAGTAATAAAATAACAAAAAAGTGTTTTGCACAACCCACTACCAAAGCCACACAGCTGCGTCGAAAGGTATCCCTTGGTATCTTTAATTAAGTGTGTCAATAGCTGACCCATAAACAGAAAAGTTTGGATCATTAAACCGGGATCAATGATGGCCGATCGCCTTCTAATTAATGTGCCTACGAATTTTATGATGATCTTCTTCAAATTGTGTTTTAAAATGCTTTTATATCTATATCATCATGATCAACTCATTGCCGGCTCATTACAGAGCACAGGTCTCCTCTCTATGAGAAGGGTTTGGCCATAGTCCACCACGCTGGTCATGTGCGGATTTGCAGACTCCACACACCTTTGAGAACACTATAAACTCTCAGGCGTGCAGGTTTCCTCACGATGTTTTCCTTAAGCGTTGAAGCAAAATATTTTAACTGCTTAAAAACGCACATAACTTCGAAAAGTTAGATGTGCGTGCCCGGGTTCGAACCTCGATCTCTGATTAAGAGGCGGTCCGCTTTTTATATCTACATAATATTTTTTTTTTTGTCGTGGTGGAAAAGCTTTATAGCTACCTCCGTACCCGTGGGCGGGAAAGAGGTTATTTTGGACTTCCACGTACCACGTACGGGTATACCACCACGGCATGTCACTCTCGCAGGTTTTACTGGACACCCGGGGGACCCGTTGTATACTTCCCGGATATCTACATAATAACCTGCTTTTTCCGTCGACTAATACTATTTATATTCTACTGTTCCGTACAGGTCTACTTTGTCATTATTTTTGATGGTGGATTTATAGTTATAGTCCACTTACAATCCGTTACTGTGATGGCCGGGTTTTATTTAGCATGCCTCTGTTATACGTGTTCTAGTTTCATATTAGTGTTCGGTATTTATTATAAATCTATGTTTTACACCGTTATTGTTCCTTTATCCTTTTTCTTTCTCCTTTCCTTTATGTTCTTCCTTCCTTCCTCCATCCGCTGTTATCATCATCCACCACACTAGCACAAAATACTTTTCTTTTATCAGTTCGCAATACTGACCAATAATTGCATAGTCATACTTCATTCATAATACAAAATATCTTTTTTATACAATTTTGACTTCTTGAAGCGAACATAGAATGCAAAAGATGGGGTAGAAACCGTTAAAAATAATAATTTAAAATTAACCCTACGAGTAGAAGACCATAAAACAAAACCAAAGAGAAAAACAATCCTCAAAAACTATCGCCGTTTCTTAATTTAATCTTATAACTAAGATGTCTATATTATCACGAAAGCTGTTTGCAAGAAGTTGCATTCGGTACTATGGACTATGTTGACGAACTTTAAATATAAAATACGTATAATTTAATATAATGCTTTTTAAAGGATTATTTGAGATACAATTATTAAATTATTGTATTGTCATCGGCGCGGTCCTCGATAAATCTACCGATTTTGAATGAAATCTGATCGTTCAAAGTGGGTCAAAATCGAGTCCAAAGGAGTCGGTTACAAACAAACATACTGATGAAGTTAATAAAAGCGTGGTAAAAAGATAATGATTGATTGATTGAGATATTAATAACAAGATTTGTACTGCAGTGAAACGTCACAAGCTGGGAGACGACTGCGTTGAAATTTAGGGCCTCTTACTAAGCATAGTCATTCATGCGCTTAGCGACTATCGTTAATGACTGGTGGAAAGCAATGATGCGGTCTCGTCACGCCTAATAAATAACTAGGCACATACTAACGGTCACTTGAAAGAACCGTAGCAGGAAACACAGATATCCAATAGCGTTCAACAGCTTAGCGATTCGTATCACAAACAACGATGAACATTCCGTACAAGTTAACAACTTGAGGATGTCCGGGTGTAAGGTATCTCGCTGCTCTGTGGAAGGTGACACTCTTCGAAGTGTTGGACTACAATGAAATAATAGATTGCGCAACTTGCACGTTTGATTGCAATAAGAAAATTGTTGCACAAAAGAACCTTTCATTTAAGTAGCTATAAAATCAAAATATTTAAATTATTTCAAGTAAAAATATTAATTAAGGAATCATCATCATCACGAAGAAGAGAAGAAGAAGAGATGGATGGATTGTGTAAAAGAGGATATGCGGGTAAAAGGTGTGGGTAGTGAGGTGACGGCTGATAGAAGTGAGTGGAAGAAGAAGACGTGTTGTGCCGACCCCACATAATGTGAGATAAGGGCAAGAAAAAGAAGAAGAATCATCATCATCACGATCAACTCAATGAGTTGGCAATGGCCAACTAACTCACTACAGAGCGTGCCTGAGTTCTAACCACCGACCTCTAATTAAGAGGCTGACGTCCTAACCACTAGGCTATCAAAGTTTACTAGGCAATCACAGCTTGCATTATTAGCATTTAGAAATATCACTTTGTAATTTTATTAAAGCAGTAGTTGGCTATTGCACGTGAAAAATCCCGCAGGAACTAAACATTTGCCGTTATAAAAAGGAGCCGGGGTAATCCGGGGTAAAATCTATCTCCAAACAATATTTCAGTTAGATAGCTTAATGCGTGAAAGAGTAACAAACATCCATTAAATCACACATACAAACTCTTACGTCTATAATAAAAAATTGCTAAATTTTACTACGTTAAATGGTAAACTCAGTGATAAACTAGCTGATGAAGCTAGTAACAAAACTTGATAGTGATATAAAAGAAAACTAGGACCTCGTTGACTTTTTATTTATACAAACACAAGTTGGCCTTATCACTTGGTGGTAAGTGATGCAATCTACTATCTATCTACTACTATCATAGTCGCAAGACTGACAAAATTTCCTTGGCAGTAATTTTTTTTCTGTTTAAAATTGTGAATTTCTGGATCACCGAATTATTTCCATCTCGGCTATACCATACGCCGTGACAAAACTATAAGGCTGTTTGGCTAAAGATTATAATGGTCATGTTATTAAACTTTGTATTGAGGGCAAATAGCTACACACCGTCATATCTCTTATTCTCTTCAATAATATGAAATTTAACAGCAAAAGAGAAAATATTGTACACCAAAACAATCGCTACGCAGCGTTTATTAAACAGGGGGTTAGAGTCTAGTCTAAATTTGACGACCTCCGTGGCCCAGTGTAAAGTTGGAGATCCTGGGATCGATTCCCGGCTCGAGTCTGGTCTCGTGAGAGGCTTCGGCCGTGGCTAGTTACCACCCTACCGACAAAGACGTGCAACACATCTTAGGATTATTGGGTTTTGTTAACGAGCAAAATGTAACCTCCTTACTATGATTTTAGACAGGCTTGTAACGTAACCAATAAACGTACTTCGGCATTTTTAATAATAGTTAGAATAATAAATAGCAAACAATTTTAGTTTCATTTTTGACGACCTTCATGGCGCAGCGCGTTCGCTGTCGCATTATACAGTTGGAGATCCTGGGTTCGATTCCCGGATCGAGTCTGGTCTGGTTGGAGGCTTTGGGCGTGGTTTGTTACCACCCTACCGACAAATACATGTCGCCAAGCGATTTAGCGTTCCGGCACGATATCGCGTAGAAACCAATTAAGAGCGTGGGTTTACCATACTCCTAACAGGTTAACCCGCTACCATCTTAGACCGCATCATCACTTACCATCAGGTGAGATGCCGTCAATTACTTACTTGTGGTATACAAAAAAAACGTCATACGGATACGCAGTGTGAACCTGGCAAAAAAGTTGATCTAAATTTAAAATCTCTCTAATTCAATATGAGTAAATATATCACTTCGAACTTAGACATACATGATATCCCGTTTATGGAACGAGATGTACTTGCATGTATTAGATTCCGTTGCACAACTGACTTGGTATTTTAATAGAAAAATGTCCATACCATTCGAGTTGATACTAGTTGAGTTCGGTGAATAAATTGAATTTTCGTTATCATCTCTTGCAAATCTTTTACCTACTCGCATCGCACTCCTAATACATATGAATACACAATGTTTAATCTGAAAGTTACTCGTATCTAGCCGGGGAATCGAATATCCCTGTATACAGCATGAGATGTTACTAGTATAGTAAAACCGACGGAGGAAGATCTCATGAAAACCATAAAATTGCTATTCAATTCTGAACATAAATATACTTGATTAGCAATATTAATAAAAGTTTCACACAACTTAGAAATTGGCATGTCGTTATACTACCATGACGACCTCCGTGGCGCAGTGCGTGCGCTGTCCCATTATAAAGTTAGAGGTCCTGGGTTCAATTTCCGCTCGAGTCAGGTCTGATGAGAGGCTTCGGCCGTGGCTAGTTACCACCCTACCGACGAAGACGTGTCGCCAAGCGATCACGATGTCGCGTAGAAACCAATTTGGAGCGTGGGTTTACCATACTCCTAACAGGTTAGCCCGCTACCATCCTAGACAGCATCATCACTTACCACCAGTTTAGAGCCTTCAAGAGCTTATTTGTAGCGTATATAAAAAAACTGGGATCTCATCGTTGAACTTTTTATTTATTCAAATACAAGTTAGCCTTATCACTTGGTGGTAAGTGATGCAGTCTATGATAGTAGCAAGTAAACTTAATAGAGGTATAACAGTTATATTACCCTCCTCTTCATCGTTTTCTCCATCTTGCCTAAAAACGAATTATATATATAGTAAGTCGTGGTTTCACCTGCCATAATTTCTCGTACACTATAGTACTTATTAGGATTATCGTATAATAATGTTTAAACAGTGACGTCTGTTTTACTTTTACATTATAGCATCATTAATCTTTTGTCCATTAACTTCGTGCTACTGGACACATTTCTCCCATCATAAGATATAGCTGAGCGTAACGTAGCTTTAATTGAGATTGGAAAACTAATGGGACGTATTCTTCATCTTTATCGGCTTGTTCATATGTCTGTAATTTATAGACGTCTTTTAAAGAACTAAGTCTAGAAGCACAGACCTACTTCACTGCCGCAATGAGGGTTGGAAACTTTTAACAATTATTATCACATGTTAACGACCCTGGACTGATATCCCAACGATTCTATGAGGTATGGGGCCAGTACCCTAATCTATAACTGAACACAGATGCTGTGAATTTCTTAACAAAAAACCCAAAACCTCGTGATCTGTAGTAGTAACGTGTCGAAGCCTCCCACCAGACAAAATCACCTCCCATTTTACAACTGCTACAGTGCAAACTCCCCAGCCAAAGGGTTAATAAAAAACAGCCAAATATAAAAACCGATAATAGCGTTGTATAAATGTTCTAATTATTCGTGAAATTTGGTACTAATAGCAATTAAAAAGAAAGCTGTTCCATTTTCCCGAAACGTTCCGGATAGCCGGAGGGCAGAGTTTATGTTTTTCTTGTTGAACAGACTAAAAGGATTAGCATTGTTCATTTGCATATGAATATTTTTGAATTAAGCTTTAGTTAGTAACTCTTCATGGATGAAATGTTTTTCGTTTGTAAATACTCATTTAGGTTGAATATTTGTGGCAGTCTAAAATCTAAACGGTTAGACTTTCACAATCTTTTTGCTTTAAAATGAGATTACTTTTAAAATAACTCTGACAGCACGTTAACCCACTTTTTTTTTTTTATCCACTACAAGTTAGCCCTTGACGGCAATCTCACCTGATGGTAAGTGATGATGCAGTCTAAGATGGTAGCGGGCTAACCTGTTAGGGGTATGTTAAACCCATACTCCTAATTGGTTTCTACACGACATCGTGCCGGAACGCTAAATCGCTTGGCGACACGCCTTTGTCGGTAGGGCGGTAACTAGCCACGGCCGCAGCCTCCCACCAGACCAGACTCGAGCCGGGAATCGAACCCAGGACCTCCAGCTTTATAATGCAACAGCGCGCGCACTGCGCCACGGAGGTCGTCAAAATATTAGCATTATCATGTGAATTTAATTATTTATTTATTTATTTGTTAGCAAGCCAACGTGTATACAACTATCTTAATTTAAGACACATTCTACAGATCTCTTGCAATGTTGTACACTCCACTTATAGGCTAACTCAGCATGCGTAATAACAGACAAGACATTATTAATTATGTGATAAAATCCGCCATCCCACGTTACAGCAATGTGATGGACTTATGCGCTTGATCCGTCGTCTGTGAAAGAGTAGCCATCATTATTAGTCAATGTAGGCTAAATAGCAAAAACATTTGGAAAATGACTTTGATATTGTTTTTGTGTTTAATCTTGCCATACCACGAATCAATTTTTTTTATAAACGACAGACATATTTAATATACCTGTTAAATCTTGTTTTACCCTTAGTTAGTTTGATAACATTAATGATTTATATTTCAGATGGTAGGCAAAATCTACGCAATTGTACCGTTATTATAACATTTGTTAGCTTACAATGGTAGTCGTCTTTAAACACTAACGCTGTAGTAAAACGAGACGTATCAGCCTAGTTTTAAAACTCAAATTCTTCTACACTTCCACAGCCACTACAAGATTATAAAATATAAATAAGTAGGACGGAAATTGCGACTCTAACTTCATAACAGAAGGTCCATTTTACTTCGACGTTACTGTGTTCCGAAACATGATAGCGACTCCACCATTGCGAGTGTACAAATCTTTGCCATGTGCGGATTGGCCGACTACACACTCCTTTGAGAACGTTATGAAGAACTCTTAGACATGCAGAACTCCTCATGATAAGTGATATTTTAATTGCTTAAAAATGCACAGTACTCCGAAAAGTTAGAAATGTCCGGGATTGAACCCCCGACCTCTGATTAGGAGGCGGACGTCCTTACCACTAGACTATCCCAGCTTATTATTGCTAGACTGTACATAGTAATTTTATCTGGTACTATCCTTTTTTGACATTCGGCAAGCATCATCATCATCATCATCATCATGATCAACCCATTCTCGGCTCACTAAAGAGCACGGGTCTCCCCTGAAAATAAGAAGAGTTTGGCCATAGTCCGCCACGCTGGCCATGTGCGGATTGGCAGACTTCACACGCCTTTAAGAACATTATGGAGAACTCTCAGGCATGCAGGTTTCCTCAAGATGTTTTCCTTCACCATTGAAGCAAGTGATATTATAATTAAAACGCAAAAACGTACATACTCCGAAGAGTTATAGATGCATGCCCGGATTCGAACCCCCGACCTCTGATTAGGAGGCGGATGTCCTAACCACTAGGCTATCACAGCTACACTAGCGGCAAGCATCGCATCATCACAAATAACACTTGTATAAATAGCTATATAAAAATACCCTGTCTTTTTATTAATAATACACATAATATGAGTGTTATGGGTGGACTTTTAAACTGAAATCGATTTGGTTTTTTATCCTATGCTATCGACTTTTGTATGCAACCACTCTGGTCGTTAAGTTTTATCTTCACTGCTCCAACTGTAATGGCTAAGAAGATTCTAGTAATGATATCAGATTAGTCTTTTGATGCACTTTGCTTTGGTCTCTCGTATTACTTTACACGGCTCAATTATTATTGCTTTTAGAAATAACTTTTCTTTTTTTTTTTAATTGATTCGCTACAAAATTAGTATAAGTTATTTTTCCCGTTTGTATGCGTTCAATAAGACCATACTCAACTCAACAACAGAATAACTTTAAAAGGTATTTCCTTTTTGAATGATATTTTTTACCATAATTCGTCTTTTACTCCTGGGCTGTTTTCAAATAGAACAGAGGGTTAATGGCAGAAACCCGTCACGCCAGTTCAGGGCCGAATACCAAAAATTTCTCAATTTCTTAAATATTTACTGAAAAAATTCTCAAATGTGTAAATTTGAGTATGGGCTTATAATACACTGAATAATCTGCATAATCCACAACTTACCACTAGGTCAAATTGCCGTTATGGGATAACTTTTTGTGAAATAAAAGAAGTAACACTCAAGAGCTTCTGTTTCATTTGAGGTTCAACGAATATTTTTGGTGATAAGAATTTTAATCATATTGACATTACTTTAGCTTTACTTTTTTCTAATCTTCATTTTATTTTTACACACTTTTATTGTACACCACGAAAAAGGAAAAATAAAACAAAAAAAGACAGAAAATAACAAAAACAGTAGTATACAATTTGGCGGCCTTATCGCTACATAGCATATCATTTTCTATAATTATACAGAGAAATCTCAACTGCACTGCTATAATTTAGTACCCATGATCTGATACTTCAAGCAGTAGTAATGAAATAGTCTACGGACTACTCAGCTCCCTTTAACGTTGACCGCTGGTCAGACCTAGCCTTAATACACTATATTAGATTTAGTCTCGATAGATATTAGTCTTTGACTTGATAGATTAGGTTAGAAGGCTATCAAGGGGCGAAACGGATGTTTTATTATTGGTCCCATTTTGTTTCAAGACATTAAGCTGTAAGTTCGAGTTTACTAAATATTAATAATTCTAACATAAGGGAGTTTATGCTAAGATATATTGAAGTTACGTTACATAAATTAATACTAGTAACAATACAAATCGTATCAAAAAACAGATTACTCGATCATCATCATCATTATCAACCGATTGACGTCCACTGCTGGACATAGGTCTTTTGTAGGGAGTTCTAATGCTCACGGTCTTGGGCCGCTTGCTTCCAGCGGCTCCCTGCGACTCGTCTGATGTCGTCTGTCCACCTAGTTGGGGGTCGACCAACGCTACGTTTACCGGTGCGGAGTCGCCATTCCAGCACCTTGGGACCCCAACGTCCATCGGTTCTCCGAGCTATGTGCCCCGCCCATTGCCACTTCAACTTCGCAATCCTCTGAGCTATGTCGGTAACTCTGGTTCTTCTACGGATCTCGATATTAGAATGAAATAGGGAACTAAAAATTAAGTGAATTTCTTGGTTGCTTATCATCATCATCGTCATCACAACCGATTGACGTTCACTGCTGGACATACGTCTTATGTAGGGCTGATACAAAAATATAACTATTAAAACACGGTCTAGGTAAAGGTGCAATATATTATTGTAAATTATTGTTTAAATTTTACATGCTTTTATTTTGACGACAATTGGCACATGGGGCTAGAAACGCGAGAATTTAACAACCGTGAATAATCGGGGAAACTGGAGAGATATATTTCAAAGCTTAAATATTAATTATCTATTCATGATCATCATGATCAACCCTTTACCGGCTCACTACAGAGCACGAGTCTCCTCTCAATATAAGAAGAGTTTGGCCATAGTCCACCACACTGGCCATGTGCGGATTGGCAAACTTCACACGCCTTTGAGAACATTATGGAGAACTCTGAGGCGTGCAGGTTTCCTCACGATGTTTTCCTTCACCGTTGAAGCAAGTGATATTTTAATTGCTTAAAAACGCACATAACTCCGAAAAGTTAGAGGTGCGTGCCCGGATTCGACCCGCCGACCTCTGATTAGGAGGCTGACGCCCTAACCACTAGGCTATCACCGCTTCAATTATCTATTATTCAAATAAAACGCATACGTGTTGTCATATTTTGATAGTTTACGTTAACGTCGCAAATGAAACTATCACGTTCTCTTCATGGAGTGGCGTGCGTTAAGATCTCGATCGTTAACTTTTATGCTCTCTGCACGGATTGCGACTACACTCAAGGATCTTCTAATGATATCGGTTCGGTCTTTTACTGCTTTCAATTCCAGATTTTAAAAGTGCTTTTTTATCTTTTTTATTTGTCGTAGATGCCACCGGAGTCGTTGCACACATGGAGCTTACGTAACATATTAAATCTTTGTTTGGATCCTTTGTTTTCACGTATGCACTCTAAAAATGTCAGCAGTGAATAAAATACACATTTTTTGAGTTCGTTTGAAGTTGATATCGGTTCAAGTTCACTGTAATATTATAAATCTCTGCATTAATACAGAGTAAACTTCTCTTCCTATACGCTTTCAGTTTTACCAGCGCGGACAAAGGAATGCATACTTGGCATAGTTTAACTTAATGCAGAGGAGTGTGGGAAAATTTATTGGTTATATTCCAAAAAGATTCCCGGATTGCAAAAAGAATTGTTATTCACCATCAAGTTAAATGTTTGTATCGTGGAACATAAAGCAATTTGTTTCTAGCTATAAAGCAAACTTTACCATTTATTTATAATTTTGATATCTTTATCATTTGTGATAATGGAATGCCACGTTAAACTCACCATGATACTTTTATATATTTACAAATAGATTTTCTGAAATTATTATTTATTACTGATTATATTGAATCGCTTACTACGTGACTTTATCTTTATTTATTAGATATCTGGTTTCAAATTAAATATTTGCTTTAACGGTACTATGAACTTTTGAATGGAATCAAAATTGGGATACTCAAACAAATGAATTATATTTCAGTACGTGCGATCACCAGTTTAAGATTAGGACAAAATAATATGATGGGAAGCATAGTATGTATGGTCATGTAATGCGGTTGAAAGAAACTCTAATTTGTATGTGTGGGAAATTAGTATTATAGGACCAAAGAAGAGATGGATAGATTGTGTAAAAGGGGATATGCGTGTGGGTAGTGAAGTGACGGCTGATAGAAGTGAGTGAAAGAAGAAGACATATTATGCCACGCCTGCATAGCGTGGGATAATGGCAAGAACGAGAAAAAATTTGGAACCAAGTTATTACTTAACTTACCAAGCTATTTTTCTACGCACTTCACACTCATACCGCTGAAATTTTACTTGAAATTACAAGAAGATTGTATGCTGAAGATTGTATCCTAGACACATAAGATGCTATTTATCCTGTAAATTGAAGAGTGCCCAAGCGGTTAAAGTCACCAGTAGCTAGTAAACTATGTCCACAATTCGGGTCGAAGGAAAAAGTATTTTTCGTTTCTCTTTTATTGTCGTTGTTTCGTTATTTATTGTCGTTGAAGGCAAACTAGAAATTTAGGCTAACATCGGAAGATGATAATGAAACTCATCCAAAGTTTTCAGATGAAATAATGAAGTTAGTTCAACCATCCTCATAGGCAGGGAAGAGGGATTTTAAATTAGATTAGTTAATTTCAAGTGTTGTTGGTTTAACATATAATTGGATATTATTAATGTTTTTAAGAAGCTGTGATAGCCTAGTGGTTAGGGCGTCAGCCTCGTAATCAGAGGTCGGCGGTTCGAATCCGGGCACGCACCTCTAACTTTTCAGAGTTATGTGCGTTTTTAAACAATTAAAATATCACTTGCTTCTACGGTGAAGGAAAACATCGCGTGGAAACTTGCACGCCTGAGAGTTCTCCGTAATGTTCTCGAAGGCGTGTGAAGTCTGCCAATCCGCATATGGCCAGCGTGGTGGACTATGGCCAAACCCTTCCCATATTGAGAGCAGACCCGTGCTCTGTAGTATTAGCCGATAATAGCTTGATCATGATGATGATGAATGTTTTTAAAGATTTTTAGGTTACAGCGTCAATTAAATCTTTTATTTATTACAAGTTGAGTGGTTAAAAATAGTGACAAAGGTTAAGATGCGGTTTTAGCTAACAAACTAAATAACTCGACGGTAAACAACCCGGTAAATTCTTCTGCGACAATGACTATAAAGAATAAATATTTTTTTACTGCACAAGAATTTTAATTCATTAATTTTTTTATACAAAATTATACTCCGACCCGACGCGTCACATCAGCCGTTCGCGTTATTGTTTCCTCGTTATTAGTTATTTATTTTACCTGAATGACTAAATTCAAATTTTTATCAACTTTTTATTCCCTATTTTTATTTGTTTGTTTAAATTTTTGATTGCTTACCAAACATCTCACAAATATTATAAATGCGAAAGTTTTTGTGTAAGTTTTTTTGCGTGTATTTGTGTATGTTTGTTATAACAAGAACTATAAAACCAGTTTGGCTGAAATTTGTTATGTAAAACGGTTATAACCTGATATAATCCATAGTATCCACATTATTTGTGAAATAACAAATTGCACGTCAATGACACACTTTAATTATATAATTACTAGCTGTTGCCCGCGACTTTGTCTGCTTAGAATTGCTGATTCCCCGTGATTGCCCTGCTTCAAAAAATAAGCTACAGGCAAATGTCCAATTGCCGAATTTCGTGTTTCTAAATTAAAAAACATAGGACTTTCATACAAACTTCAAACCCCTACTTTATCCCCTTCGGGGTAGATTTGGATGAAAACATATTCTAACCTTATATTTACGCCCTAAAAGAAACCTATTTTCAAAATTTCATGCTTGTAGACTTCATAATAAAAAAATAAGCAAAAACTATCATCCCCTTTTTTACCACCCTTAACAGGAAATATATAAAAAAAAATTATGTACATGTTTTTTATTTATTATTATGAATCTTAATGCAAATTTTTGTGTCTCTAACTCTAAAAACAAAGAATTTTCATACAAACTTTCAACTCATATTTTACCCCCTTAGGGGTGGAATTTCCAAATATGTCAGCTAAGAAAGGATATTTGGAAAGGATATTTGGTCGATAACTATCAACTATCTTCTTGCTAAATTATAGCTTTATACGTACAATAGTTTTTGAGATCTCGTGTTTAATCAGTATGTAAGTATGTAAGTGACCTTTCGCTTTTATATATATAGATTTCGCCATAGCAAATTTCCTCGAAATTAAATTGATAAGTTGGGAAAGAGAGCGGAAACCTGCAATTACAAAGGTCGCTTATGCGACAGGAATTTTTGAAAACCCCAATTTACATGCACGAAGTCGCGGTCATTAGCTAGTCTGGTATATTATCGATCGCAGATATTACAGGCAGTTTTTAGAGATGGGAACTTGAAATTTCCACAAAGCGGACGCTCTGTCCACCGAGTAGCATTTGAAACGACCCCTCGTTAAGTTCTATGGTTCACAGCTCGGATTCCGACCCCATTAAGCTCCTTCTAATGATGGCGAGTTATTCGTTGCTATGCATTGTTCAGTAATCCTGATTAAAGACCCAGCGAAGCGTGGTGTCCGACTTTGCTTGGATGAGTTTTCCGTTTGTTTGTCTGAGATGTACCTATAGGCGTCATATTTTCAGCCTTTTGTTGCCCCAAAGCGGGGGCGCAGGTCTACTCTCTCATGGGAGAAACTCACGTTTTAAATGCACGATGTTGCATCATGATCAACCCATTGCTGGCTCACTACAGAGCACGGATCTCCCAATATGGAAGGGTTTGGCCATAGTCCACCACGATATGCGGTTTGGCAGACTTCACTTGCCTCTGAGAATATTGTGAACTCTCAGGCTTTCAGGTTTCCTCACGTTGTTTTCCTTCACCGTTGAAGCAAGTGATATTTTAATTGCTTAAAACGCACATTACTTTGAAAAGTTAGAGGTGCGTACCCGGATTCGAACCCCCGACCTCTGATTCGGACTCCCTAACCACTAGGCTATCACAGCTTTCTAATGAGGGCCTAATTAAATATTATTATTATCATATGTAACACATTGAACGTACTCATACATATATTCTGAGAATTGTGAGCAGAAAACCCAATATTTATCTTTAAGCCGAACCCAGGATCATACCTAGCAATAATCCGTAGTTAAAAATCCTAACCACTAGACCAATGAGGCACCTATAATAAATTATTCTTGGTACAAAATAACTTAAATATATTTAGTTGAACTGTAGCCCTAAGCAAAATTTGGATGTAAAATTTGTTAATGCTTTAATTAGAAGGTTATTGGTTCTATGTTTGTGGGGTAGTTCAAAATAACTTTTTAGTTTAAATACAAGTATTATATTAAGATTTATTTATCAAGCTCGATAAAAATATGTTAAAATGTATCTAAGAGCTTGCAGAGCAAGCAAGCTTTAATAAGAGGGGGTGATTTACAAAAATCGCATCATATCGGCCCTAATTTGCTTATATTTATCGATCTCAAAATTTAGATTTGCATTAGTAACCCAATACGGCTTCAACGCTTAGTCCACCACGCTGGCCTAGTGCGGATTAGTAAACTGCACACGCCTCTGCAAACATTATAAAGAACTCTCAGGCATGAAGGTTTCCTCACAATGCTTTACTATAAGGAAGTGGTATTTGATTGCCTAACTTAAAAGACGCGCATAGCTCCTAGGATTTGAGTTCTAAACTTGGAAGTCCTGGGTTCGATTCCAGGCTGAAGTCTGGTCCGGTGGGAGGCTTTAGCTGTAGCTAATCACCATCCTATCGACAAAGACGTGTCGCCAAGCAATTTAGCGTACTGTCATGATGTCGCTTAAAAAACAATTATTAGTATAGGTTAACCAAACCCCTATCAGGTTAGCACGCTACAATCTTAGACATCAAATATCACATCATCACTTACCACCAGATGAAATCGTCGCCAAGAGTTAGCATGCAGTGGAAAAAATAAGGTACGTGGAGGAACGTGGAAATCGCGTACGTTGCGCGAGCGGTTCCATACTCCTTCATTTGGACTTTTGGCGATAGACTTAATATGATATTCTTTACTGTATCAACAGCATTGACTTGATTGCCTTTATCAGTTTAACAGCATGCCAGTAGTAGTAGTAGTAGTAGTAGTAGTAGAAGTAAATATATATAACATACATACTACTAATTGTAGAACAAAAGTTCAGCATCACAACAACAATTTAAATACCCATGTAACATACTTGACGCAGTGTTGTTACATGTGTGCATTATATCTTTACGATGCAGGCCGCATTGCGTCATATATTTTCATCTCGCTGTTAAACTTGTCTATAATTATTCGGCAATTTCGTCCACCTTAAAACTTAACATTGCAACGTGAAGATTTAGCTAATATACCAATTAACACGCTAATATACTAATAATAAAATAAATTCATACTTAAAGTTTCTAAACTTAAATGATAAACGCAAAAAATCATCAAGGAAGAATATCTCGGTACAGCGCAATGTTTTTTATAATACACAGCATACTATACTGTATAAGCCAAAATAAATTTACCCAGCAGTAGGAAAAAGATGTTGCAAAAAATAGTAACGGGCTAATCTGTTAGAGGCAGTTGTATTAAATCCAAATTCAAAAAATTCAAATTCAAATAATCTTTATTCAAATAGTCCTTTGAAAGGCGCTTTTGACGCGTCAATTTACATACTAGTGATTTGATGGTGATAACTACATTCGTTAACTTAAAACTAAAGCTATAAGGGTTCCAAAGGCGCCCCGATAGTCATAACAAACTTAGCCAGGTAAATTTACTTTTTGCTATCACCATCTCACATGCCACTTAAAATTATATTAATCAGTTACAACGTGGCATTGTATTGGGCCCTATCATATCAATAAATTACTAGGCTAGTATATAAGTATCGTGGTCGAGTGCACGGGTGTTCCCGTGACCCAGCCACCAGGCGACGCGAAGGAGCATCGCTGGGTTTTAGTGGGTAGTCTGGCTGCTGGGGAGTCCCACATACCCCGTCGGAAGCGGCGCAGTCTTGCCTGCGTCGCCTCCGGAGGGGATGCGTAAAAGCATTTCCCAAAGTGAAAAAAAAAGTACTGGGACGCTGAACTGCTTGGCTGCAAGTGTCTATCGGTAACCTAGCAAATTAGTTACAACTCAAGCCACTCCATAGACCAGACCGAAATTTTATATTTTTAATTGGAAGAGGAATGAAGAGGGGACACGCGCTCAAAACAGAGCCAGGGCCATCAAGGTTAATTTTCTAAAGGATTGTATCTATATCGCGTGCTACTAGACGTTCATACAATCGACAAGATTGCAGGAAAAATTGCCACAGACGGGTGAACAGAGGTCAAAACACTCCGGCTATCCCTAGCTTTAAAACGGCTTTAAAACCATAGATTTAAATCCGACATGTAATGCTATTAACGGTTAATAAAAGAGTAAGCATATCAATTACCCCACACTACCATATTATTGACACATGAAATAGATTTTTTATAATGTGATAAATAAGTATAATATTCATGTCTTGATGAATTAAATGGTTATTTCGTGACAATTAGTTGTTAGGAATACATATATAACTTAAAATAAAACTTTGATTAACCTAAAACTAAAAATCTTCAAAAATAAATAAATATTTAACATCATAACTAAAATATATTATTAAAAGGAGTCCCTTTAGGCAAGGTTCCGAAGATACTGGCAGCTCCCCCATTGAATGGCTAGACTAATTCATTGTCCGAGGTAGCTGGCAGCTCTTTGGTACCCTGTGATGTCGACTAACCTTTTTGCTATTTCCTTAAAAAGCCTTAGAACGCTAGGACCCCACGGACCAAGGGTAATTGACACATTATAGTTCATTTTTGACCCGGGGGCAACGACGTGTCTTATTGACCCGATGCAATTTAATACGAGCATATGTTTGCTTAATGCTCCTATATCTGATACTCTTGTATATTCAGTGTCACCTGTAAAGGTTTAAGCACGTCAAGTCAAGATAGAGATATAATTCGAGCATGAAACAAAATATAGACACGAAATCCTTACACTAAGGATAACGTATTGCACACACACACGGCTTCGAAAACAGTAACCTCTCTAGATTGGCGTGCAGTAGACGCACGTACGCGTTCACAACGCGTGTCAAAAGCGCTGCAAATTGGATTAGTGACTATATTACGTATGCGAAAGTAAACAGCCGACGACTGTATGGGGTAAGCTGTTCGCATTAGTTCCCTCAAACTACAACTGCACCTTAATGTTTCACAAATCTTATGTGTGTATTAAGCCTTCATTGAATAGGTCAATAGAATCATCATATCATAGTTTAGTTTTTCTGTCAAGAAACTTTCATACTAATTTCGAAACCCTGTTTTATCCACTTAGACAAGGAATTTTCAAAAAATCCTTTGTTAATAAATCCCATCGTTATTTGTTGTCCACTTACTAAATACCTTTGTCGTTTTCGTTTTTACTCGGTATACCTGTTCAGAAATGTAGAAATATGCATCTAGATATATTAGATCTTAAGGACATTCGTATAATGATGAACTATGGTTTATGGCTGGTTAAGCCAACATTTTTTTTTACTAATGACAACATAAATAAATGTTTGTCATTAAAAATAGACAGATACACTTACCTACTGTACATTAATTCGCTGCAATTAACAATATTTTATTCTTAATTAGTAGAATGCAAAGGAGGATTTGTTCCAGACAATCCTCGGAAAAAAGCAATCAAAGATTGTAAAGATTAGTGGTGGAATCTAAAAAATACACTGCAAGTTTTATAATAAATTAGAATTTTCCTTATGCATCACAATAGTTAGGTAGTGTATTTCATAGCAGCACAACATCTACTGCTAATGACTTCTCTTACAACTTTGAGTGACTTTGGGGACTTGGGAGCTTGTAACTGTAAGAGGAGCGCAACGTTAAGTGACAGTCGAAATAACTAAGGAAGGAAAAATGATCTTTAACGTAGGCAGGCGTATGAGGCGCATGAAGGATAGAATATAGTACAGAGAGAGTATGGAAAGTTAGACGTTTCCAAATAGGAAGCCACTTAAGTTATGCCATACGAGCATGGCATGCACTAATGTAGTCCAATTTCCTTAATCTGATTTTGGTAACGCTCAAATCTGGGTAACTAACGTCGGCATAATCTAATACAGGTAAGACTGTAGCTACAGAATTGGGAGGAGATTCTTCAACCATTGCAGGGTGCCAGGTCATCAAAGGTGACTGATTGCTGAACTTGGTATAGGAGAATCAGGAGTTAATAATCAACCTGATATTTTAAATGGTTTCAATATATGACAACTCGTGTTAACCGAAACAAATGGATCAACAGCATTAGGGTAAATTTTACTCGTTTGCTTGTACTACTAATGCCTAACAGACTTACACATGTATATCTGTAGTTCCACAGCATAAAAGTGAAATGAAGAGGAGAAACAGTTAATAAGCAACAAAAAATAAATGCAAAACACGGTTATACGAAATAGAAGCCGAATCGTTCTCAGCACGAACACATTGGTAACAATTTCTTAAAATAAAAGGACAAAAAGTCGACGAAGTCAAATTCTTAGAATAAATTGAGGGACTTTAAGATATCAATATTAGGCTTTGTTACTAGCTGATTTTATTAAGGCCATATCTTGCTATCATAGATCTCCAGATTGGAAACCCTAGATGTCATCATCACCATAATCAGGTTATTATTAAGTTTAAATGCCGGTGTTTCGAAAAGAAGTGAGAAAGAACTTAATTATTCTTCTCCAACGCAAAAAAAGGCTTAAAATATGTAATATCAAAATATCAGTGAACTGGGAGCGATGGCTTAATGAAGTTCTCATTTAAATCTTTTGTTATTTTCAATAGTCCAACACACTAACCACTCGACCTGACGCAGGTATGTGAGCAGAACCAGGGAGAAAATCAAATAAAATAAATTAGTGAAATCGACACGAAATTGAATATAGTCAGAATGTTGTCATTATAAAGCTCATTACAGCGTTAATTAGGGTAATTCAATTTACTGATGTCGTTGCTCTTTATATCACAAACTTGCATGGTGTTTTGTAAACTATTTAATGTACCATCCTACTTATTTGAGGGTACATGTTTTATAATTACTTAATGTTATACAACATCGAATTGGCTTTTTAATAATGTGAAAGACTAAAATAAATTAAATTTTTATATCACAACTTTGAAAAGTATATTAGTTATAACTGTGCTATGAAAATCAAATATATTTATTTTATAGTACAATACAGGCACAGTAATAGTGGATTTATGAATACAAAATATAATATTACAAAGGAAGGAAGGAAGAAGTAAAAAACATCTTATTTGAAATGATTAATGTGAAAGTATGTATATAGTTTATTTTTTATTGCACGTTTGGAAGAGACTGACCCCCAAGATACGGGCTATCCTAGTTTGGGGGTCAGGGTAGTTTAAGAAATATTGTATTTAGTTGAAATATGTAAATGATTATATTATTATTTTATTATATATTATTATTAAACTTCAGCAAAACCTTGCTTAAGTTGAACACTATGATGCTTAACCTTCTTCCCCTTATCCCATTGTATATGTGGTTGGCACAACGTGTCTTCTATTCCCACTCCTCTGAAGCATCACTGCAGTATCCTTTCTTTAATATGCTCTCAATCATACAATCCATTCAATTCTTCTTTGGCCTTCCTATATCTTTTCACATTCCTTTAACCTTTCACATACATATTTGACTTTCTTCTCTCCACATTACATACTATGCTAGCCTATTACTTCCCATCCTATCTGTATGCTCTGCGTATGGTGCTACTTTTAAAATTCCCCTTATATACACCATCTTATCTTATTCATTCTTACGCACAACACATTTGTATTTTGGTCGCGTCTACTCTTTTTTTAACCGTTTCCTTCACCACCCAACATTCTGATCTAAACAACACGACAAGTTTTTTTTTTTAATTTCGCCCTTGAGTTTAAGAGCCTTTCGTGGGCCGCATAACATCACTTCTGAGACTAGCAACGGCCAAAGTCTCCTACAAGGAAAAGTTATAGAAAGATCTTCCTATATTTATTATAGCCGTCACATTCATTACCTAAAAAATAAAAATAGTACAGTAAAGTTCCGTCTCAAAAATTAGCAATTCTCTGCATATAGCGAATTAGTGCAGTTTCACAAAGCGAGCAAACCATTTACTTTAGCAAAAAGTTAAGAATTGTAAACGAATATTATAAGAACGGAATTCTTTACGCTTCATAAAAACTGCAAGCATACATTGGTACTGCACGTTATTCATTATTCTAAAAGGATAAATGTGTACTCAAAGAAAGAATTTCAGAATTTTAAGTTCAAGCCAATTTGCGTGACTTTTATATTAAAAATATTTTATCTAAAAATACATAATTACATATTTTGTTTCCATCCCGAGAATGCGAAACACACGGAATAAACTCCGAGGTAATAAGTGGCTTTAATATTTAAAAGATGCAAGCTTTATATGGTAAATTACATTTCACTACATATGAAATAATTTAACCCGACGTAGGAATGAACAACGAACAAATGGAAATTTTTGTGTATTTACAATATTAAGTAGGTATAACAGATCGTACCCACGTATCTACAAATATTCTAGCAGATAATATTCCATATTTGATTTGGTATAAACTTTGGTGTCAAGGGAATTTCTCGGGCCACAAGTCGAGAAGCGATACGTATGGAATATTAAGTTAGATGTGCTCACGGTAGCAGACTTCAGATTATAAATCAATGCAGCTTTCATCATTTTGAACTGCACTTGAGAGGGGCGGTCCCAAATGAGACGTTCAGTTCGTGCATAAAGGTTATCTTCACATATCAGATTCAGGGTTTTCTTTGCTACGGTACAACTAGAACTGCGGCATTCGTTACGGGTCTTCTATAATGACCCAACAAAAATGGGTATCTTGCTCAGCGCTTTATTAACTCGTATTCTAACTGAGAGAAGCCTCTTTTGCCCGAGGCCCTTCAAATATCCTTCAATCTAAACCCTTTTGTCACCAAAAAGAGGAAATCCTGTTTTTTATTATAAAAACATGAGGAGTCTAAAAAGATTTAGGGAAATTTGTATATTGAATATACGAAATATTTTATTTATTACATAAGACATACCATCAATGTACTGTATTAACATTAAAATTATCACAATATAATTTCAGGTATATACATTTAAAATATCACTTGCTTCAGCGGTGAAGGAAAACATCGTGAGGAAACCTGCACGCCTGAGAGTTCTCCATAATGTTCTCAAGGGCGTGTGAAGTCTGCCAATCCGCACATGGCCAGCGTGGTGGACTATGGCCAAACCCTTCTCATATTGAGAGGAGACCCGTGCTCTTTAGTGAATCGGTAATGGGTTGATCATGATGATGATGATGACATATCGTTAAAGAGTTGCATAAATATTAAACAATTTATGAAATATTACAGACTCAATAATTCTACTATATTTATACGAATATATATGCTATATTCCCGAGCCAGGCAAAAATGCTAGGTATAGTTTTATTATTGCACAATATCCAGTAAAAACCCTGATTTAGCAAAATGGCACTTATTTCGTCCGAATTCCCAATTATGATTTTTATTACATTTCGAAGCATTAGAGCAGCCTATTTATTGGAATTATAATCTAAAACTCTCTAATATAGGAAATACTTATGTATATAATTAGCGAATCTTTCAAATATTACCTTTTTTTAATAAGTTCGCCCCAACGTTCTACCTCACGTGTTGCGATAGACCTTAGCAACTATTATTTATTTTATGCGCAGGTATTCCCAAGGGAATGAGTGAAGATGGTTTATATATGTTTCTGCTTAGAAAATGAACATTGACATTCAATTTAAAAAACGGTGGTTTATCTATATTCTACAATTTCGTTTAATGTGTTCGGGTGAGCAAATGTTGATGAAATGATTTTGACATACTGAAATTTTTTCATTGATGCGTTTTGTCCAGGAAAACATTTCCGCTGGGTTAGATAATAACTTTTTTTTCCTTATTGCTGGGTATACTCTGTTACTTATATAGGGTAACAGCTATCGTAGCTAATTTGGCGGCGGAGTCGAGTGTACGATAAGGTATGAAAGACAGCGACACTTTTGGTGTCTAGTCCTGAAGATCGTGGGAGTCGCTTGAGCCCTTAGTTGGCCTGTCCAAACTGGATGGGTCTAGACCGCGGTTTCGCAGCCGGTTTATGGAGCTCTACGGAGTGCCATTTGAATGGCCCTCTGAATGCAAAAACCCAAACCCTGGATCAAGGTAGTCAGAGTGATCACACTATCTTGTGCGAGAGTTGCAAGACAAGAGCCCACGGACGAGTGAGGCGGTGGTCTGGAGTGTGGTGTCGCTCTGGACTCGGTATAGCACACGCTGGACTGGCTGGTCTTAGGCCGCTTCACCTCATTCTACTAAGAGTTGATGCCACAGGAGGTGTCGTAGGGCAAAGCGCAGGCCAACGACCGCCATCTGACCAACTGACGAAGGCTTCCGGATGATGGATGAGAGGCATCATAACCCGTCAGGCCTTATCCTTGGGTTGTGAGGCGACCCTAATGTTACTGTCCCGCCTTGGATAGCCTCGATTGGATAGTTAGGAGGCCTCGAATATAGGCCCCCAGTAGAGGGTCTGCCATGGCGGACGCCGCTGGTGGGTCACGACCTAAATAGATACCTTAAACTTTTGGATGTTGTCTATATATATCATCATCATCATCATCATGATCAACCCATTACCGGCTCCCTACAGAGCACGGGTCTTCTCTCAATATGAGAAGGGTTTGGCCATAGTCCACCACGCTGGCCATTTGCGGATTGGCAGACTTCACACGCCTTAGAGAACATTATGGAGAACTCTCAGGTGTGCAAGTTTCCGCACGATGTTTTCCTTCACCGTTGAAGCAAGTGCTATTTTAATTTCTTAAAAACGCACATAACTCCGAGAAGTTAGGGTGCGTGCCCGGATTCTTACCGCCGACCTCTGATAAGGAGGCTGACGCCCTAACCACTAGGCTATCACCGCTATATATATAGATATTTATGTTTAAAGTAGCAGCAAACTGCATCTCAAAAAACCTTAATAGTTATCGAGGTTTAGCAGAATTTTCTTATTGACGCTTTAACAACAAATAAATAAAAGTTCAAAATTATAGGTAAAGGAGTGACAAACTTATACAATTACACATAAAAACTTAGACGCTTATAATATTCCCGTGAATCCAATCTCTGTGTATTTATTAATAAAAGAGTGGTGAAATAGTACGACCTTAAAATTATAAACGATGGTAGCTCGAGGAGTTCATCAAGTATTAAATATTAATTACGTTATATGGTTGATTATAATTTATGACACCCAACTGGACCGACAACATCAAATGTATTTTTTTTTTGTTATATGGAACCTTCATTGTGCACGTCGTAATTAACCTAAATTTAAATTAATTCATTTTTATATAAATCTGCAACGGTAAAATAATTATCCTAGCCAAATAATCATCAGCACTTTTTCTTCCAAAACACGAACCTTCGCTGTGCGCGCTTGGAACAAATGTTAACCTTATACTATCATTACTAGTGTTCTTGTGATTTCATATAGGCAAACTAGATGGCGCTAGGAGTATTTTGTATCACGCTAGCGTTTGGTGTTTCCTAGACATCTAATACAAGCGACATAAACTATCGACTTCGTCACTTATGTGCTCCCTCAGGTTTATTCCTGATTGAGCACTTTTGTGACCCATAAAAACCAAATAAAGACAAAGCTAATCCACTGTGTACGTGTGTTAGCCGTCTTAGACATCATTCATTTCATACGTGTGTGTGTGTACTCAAACTCATAAAAACAACATCTTTCTCATCTTCACAAAATGAAACCGATTAGAGGTATGGGTTTAACTCTATGATCACTGACCACCAGGTGCGATGAAATAAAATGAATTGTATCTTTCAATATAAAAAATAAATCATTTCACCCTTTAAAGCTGATAAATGCCTACATTATTTTTTCTCAAATTGAATAGGCTTAGTGAAAAATCATTTTCTACCAGTTGGAGGTCCGGGAATAAACGATGTGAGAGTGTTGCCAAAACCATACAACATATAAAATAATAAATAGTATATAATTATTATAATCGTACATATCTCTTTGCGTTTTATTCATTGTTTTCTTCTGCCACATTGACGGAAATTGTGAAATTCAGTGTTCCACAAATCCTGAACTGTGGATTTTTGCGGGACAAAAAATAGCTATTATGATATTTGGCTTTATATTTTTAGTATTTTTTGGAGTTTATAACCAAATGTATGCTTAAACGAACGGCTAGATTAAATAATAAATTCTTCACAAAAAAAGTTAATTAATTTCAAAATTTCATAAAGGATAAAAGTATCCTATGTCCTCAGAACGATTTCAGTGTAATTTCCCTCACAAAACAAAAAGTATTTGCTAATCATGTATAGAGCTAGTTTTATATAAATCATGAACAGTGACAGTATTATTAAGAAGCAATAGTACGTTTTTTTTACCCTCTACAAGTTAGCCCTTGACGGTAATCTCACCTGATGGTAAGTGATGATGCATAAGATGGTAGCGGGCTAACCTGTTAGGGGTATGGTAAGCCCATATTCCTAATTGGTTTCTACGCGACATCGTGCCGGAACGCTAAATCGCTTGGACGACGTGTCGTCTTTGTCGGTAGGGTGGTAACTAGCCACTGCCGCAGCCTCCCACCAAACCAGACTCGAGGCGGGAATTGATCCCAGGACCTCCAACTTCATAATGCGACAGCGCGTGCCCTGCGCCACGGAGGTCATCAAACTTGCACATTAATGTATCCTAGAAAATTTCGGTGATTTTAAGTTTATCTAGAATATTTCTCATGAGCTCTGAACTTACGTAACAGTTCCCCTTAGGTATTAATTTCTGGAGGGCGTTCGCCGCTTGCCCGCTTTATGAAAACAGTAAGAATTTCATTTCGGTGTCATGGGACAAAATTATTTTCATTAGTTTGTATACACACTTACATACATACAAATTTTCTTGCAATGAGCTAATACTGCTTACTATTCAATTAAGCATTCATAAGTGCGCTAAAAAAGATAGTGGTGATAGCCCAGTGGTTAGCGTCAGCCTCCTAATCGGTGTTCGGTGGTTCGAATCTGGGCACGCACCTCTAACTTATCGGACTTATGTGCGTTTTAAAAAAATATATATCACTAGCTTCAACGGTGAAGGAAAACATCGTGAGGAAACCTGCACGCCTGAGAGTTTTCCATAATGTTCCTTTGAGAACACTATGGAGAACGTTCCTTGTGAAGTCTGACAATCCGCACATGGCCAGCGTGGGGGACTTGACCAAACCCTTCTCATATTGAGAGGAGACCCGTGCTCTGTAGTAATCCGGTAATGGGTTGATGATGATGAAGTGCGCCAATTGTACTAAGTTTATGGGTTTAGAATTCATTACATTCTATATTAAATAGCTATACAATGCCAGTTTTTGTCCTTGGCTTTGATTGCTGTTTTTTTCATTTGAGTTGATTCAGTGGCCTATTCAGTGGCAACCGAAATGATATAAACTCAGTGAAATTATAAAAAAAATTCCATCCTTCCATTCTATATGAGATATAAAACTCCTTGCTAATTACTTCGCTTGAACATTTTGTCAGTACAAAGCCATCAAAAACCCGCACTTATATGCGATATATTGTATACTAGCTGTTTAATGTGACTTTGCCCGCACAAGTTTAGTTTTTGTTTTTAATTCCACACGGAAATTTCTATTTAGAACTTATACCTCAAGTCAAACCTTTGTCGAAATCTTCACAGCTAGTAAGCCGTACATCGGAAATTAGGTGTCCTTTTTTAAACTCAGCAAAAACCAGTTTCTCGGTGGGTATTTGAGATAAAAAGTATTCTTTATAGAGATGGCTAATGAAATCTTTGTATGAATAAATTTTCGTCTAGACAGTCCAGCGGTTGAGCCAAACATCAGAGACGAGTTTTACGACAAGTGTTTCTTAGAAAAAATAGAGAGAGCTATGCAAGAAGAAAGGCTGCGAAAAAAAACATTAATATTATGATTATTAGCCTGTTTGTATACGTATTCGATGGATTTTAATTTCGGTAAATAGGTTCTTTCATTTCGGCGGCTAGTTATTTTATATCGGTAAACGACTGTTTAATTTCACTTGCATCAAAATTTTAATCAGGCCTTCTGATATGTTAATAGAGATATATTTTCATGGCAAATAGGAAAATTTAAGGTATAAATGAATACAGTATGGAGCTGTGATAGCCTAGTTGTTAGGACGTCCGCCTCCTAATCAGAGGTCCGGGGTTCCAACTCGGGCACGCACCCTTAACTTCTCGGAGTTATGTGCATTTTTAAGCAATTAAAATATCACTTGCTTCAACGATGAAGGAAAACATAGTGAACCTAGGAAAACCTGCGTACCTCAGAGTTCTCCATAATGATGTCAAAGGCGTGTGAAGTCTGCCAATCCACACATGGCCAGCGTGGTGGACTATGGCCAACCCTTCTCATATTGAGAGGAGACTCGTATTCTGTAGTGAGCCGGCAATGGGTTGATCATGATGATGATGATGACAGTATAAATAAGTACAATAAACCACAATATCAATTTGATCAAACTCATAAGAAATTTCATACAAGCTACTAATTCATTAGATCGTAGCAATACTTTTAAATCACATGAAAAAATCTCAGTTTTATAGCCGGGCGAAATCGCAACTAGGTACAGTCCTATAGCAAAAACAATTTAACATATCAGCAAAGTAGATCAATATTCAGGAAGCGAAAGCGAGGTTCTTGAAGAGCAGCCAATCAAACAGCGAAAATAAACAACTGACAACGAAAGTTTACGAAGACGACCGGCGTAGTTGTCTCGTTGACAATTGTCTACGAAGTTACAAACCTGGCTGTCAGTTACGTCAAACCATACGTCGCCAGGGACAACGTAACGAACTTTTTTCATAAAATCAATGAAAACAATTTTGTTTCACTAAACTAACCACAAAGTTTAATATATAATCTCACTAGGTTGATTTTTACCGAAATCTTCTAATTTTTCATATTTATTTCAAGTTACCTTACATGACTTAGCCCCATTTAAAATAGATTTAATTCTAATCCTCATTCGACAAAAAAAATCTAATCTTGCAAGTTTGACTGAAGTTAAAATCTGAAAGCTATTTATAAATAAATAAATACATATATATATATATATATATATATATATATATATATATATATATATATATATATATGTATGTGTGTATATGCATATAGATATATATATTAAAAAGAAGGCGTTTTATCAAAAAAGTGGTTAATTAGTTGTCGGGTTAAAATACAAGTACAACAAATGACCGTCTTGTTAATGTTTGTACGTGTAACGTTTTGACGTACACAGGTGCGATTAAGTACTGATAACAATATCCGAACAAATTTAAAGTTGGCGGTGTTCCATTGGTGATAGGCACCCCATTAAGTCTCGACGGTGAATATCAGCGCTAGTTCACGGTCCAGGTCAATTGGCCACTGCACGACTAGAAATACCAAAACCATCTTTTATTATATGCCTCTTAAATATTAAGATACATAAACCTCTTTAATAAAGATCCTAGATATTCCAAGAAATTTTGGGCTTCCTATTTTTATTAATATGTACACATACGGCGTATATATATAAAAAAACATAAAACATGTAACAGTATCATATTTCGTCATTGTTATATCTTATTATGATTTAGATCTATTTCACTTAAGTAAAATGCAAAAAAAGAAATAGGAAGACTACCTACATAGTAATGTTTTACCCTTGTTAACACTTGGACATACAAATACACACACACACACACACACACACACACACGCGCGCGCACGCACGCACGCACACACACATTCAAGCATGTGGTTTTTTTGATGTTTTCCTTTACTGTTTCGTCAATAATTTATTAATTCTTTGGCAAGCAAAAGCAGACACATAAGGATTATCCCCACTGAAAAATATTTCAGATGTAGGATATAATCGTCTAGTAGCTAGCCGTGTATCGATCAAGTAAGTGGTAGCAGTATATAAAGTTGGTAGGTTAAAATTGTATAGGTTCTTCCATTAGGCTGCCGTTATAAAAAGCAAAGCTTTTTAATTGGATCAACTGTTACGGGCACAAATGCATCACAAGCAAATTTGAAATGCCAGAGAGTCAAACAATTCCCTCTGTGTAAGACCAGACAATAAGTTAAGTAGACAGTCCGAGCTCTTTAATTACTAAGCCTGCCAATCTGCATTGGAGCATTGTGGCACTAAGCTCTATCTTCTATGACAGAGGCCAGCAATGGGATATTAAACTCTTATAAATTATGCATTTTCTCATAGTCATTGTCACAAAGTTCAGATTTGAGCTGCATACCGCTTCATGATTGATGGTAGTCCAGCTTTACCCGCAATCTCTTTTGTGTCGACATTTTATTATCGAGCGAGTCAGCTACTCCGTAATCCCTGGAGTTACTCCCAGGTCGTACAGTACATTTTGATCCTTACTGTCATATCAATAGAGTTGTTAGAAAGGTGGTCAGACGTACGCGATTTATAAAGGGACTTGTACAAAGATTGAAAGTGTAGTTAAGTGGTAAATTACTCTGATTTCAACTGTTTCTAACAATGTTCTCGTCTGTGTTGAACGGATTTAGATCTAAGATCTTGTGAAACTTAGTAGTTAAGGTTATTTTTTCTTTGTATTTAATACCTTGAGTTATTGTGCAATTAGTCAACAAACTGATCCTGTTATTTTCCTTCAAAAAATGTTTTCGTTCAAGTGTCTCGTCATGTCTATAGTCTTGTATTGTGTGCCAACTATTGGGTTGTTCTAGTTAAATAGTCTGGAAATTGGTAGTGTCCATGGTTGGAAAAGCATGTTAAGCCATCTTTCCTTTACTAGCATTGTTAAAGCTTTCAATTGCCCTTAATAAGGTTAAGTCAGAGATGTGTTTTTTATAAGTACTTACTAGGCTAGACTTATTAGAGAAGGATGTATGTTCACATGGGAGAACTTATTTTCTTGGGAAATCAGTAAGAATTCTTTACATAGCAAGCAAGTAAGCAGTAATAAGCATTTTTTATTTGGTAATAAGTAAGTGTCCACTCGATGTTGAGTGAAAATGCAGACTTAAATGACCCAGAAGGTGTATTATAACGTGTCGTTATTTAAGTTAAATCGCTATTGATACGACTGAGAATAGACCATAGCTTCAACCTATTAATCTCAACTAGGAGTATAAGTGATTAGACTAAGATATTTGTTGACTTAAATGTAAGTAAGAACATTCTAGTTTGGATGTTAATGTGATACAGATCTGAGTGCATTGAGTTTACAAACTGAATGTAGTCCGGAGTTCTGAATACAGCATTCCTACCAATTGAAATAATTGAATTAACAAATTACGAGGAATGACGAAGTAGAAACAAAATGTGGCGAAGCACATAGTAACTAGCTGAAAACTTTCGTATAGAACAAATTCAAACTACATAGATTAGTATCAGATCAAGTAACAGAAGCTCGCCGTTAGTTCAAAGCTCCATTCAAAATAGTTGCACTGTACCCTAGAACTTGTTAATTCTATTTGGTTATTCACGTCAAAGGCTTTAGAAAGATAAACAGACGTAATGTGCCAAAACAAATATCAAAAGATCTATTCATACGAACAAAAATAATCTTATTTTCGGTCTTCATCATAATTAACCCACTATCAAAAATTGTATATGCTCTGATCCACCTCGCTGTCTAGATGAGGATTATTTCACGTTGGCGATCTTTAGAGATATTTCTAGGGATGCGTGTCTCGTCATGATGTTTTTCTTTATCCCACGTTACTCCGGAAAGTTAGAGGTGCGTGTTTGCGAACTTGGGTCTGGGAGTCTAAAAATAAACGTCACAAGATTGTCAACGTCACTAGATATTGCACTTTTTAACTGAATAAAACATTTGACGAGTCGTAGAGTTTTCTTATAAATTCGTAAGAGATAGATTCGTAGATGCATTCGCTTATAAAAATGATGATGATACCAAGCTAACGCGTTTGGAATAAGGCCTGTCTTGGCCTACAGCCATTTACGCATTTATTGGAACACTAAATTACTTTACACCGTCAGGTACGGGTAAAGCTGCTAGGTGTTTTTTTTTTTAATTTCTTTTGCATTTAAATCGTGCATGTGAACCAAAATTTCAGATATGTTTCAAATACATGAGGTGCCATTGACATCCCACTTCTGAATTTCGTTTATCACAAAGATTATTCAAACTCATGTCCGCAAAACAAATACTTCAACTGATATTATCAATGTTCCGTGCTGGATGAAAATTGATGTAAAATAGATTTGAAACGCGACACGGTTTGGCTCTTTGTGAACTAATTCGTTGCCATCTCTATCAGTAATACCTAAAAATTCAATTTTTCAGAACTAAATGCTTGCGATCCACCGAGTGGAATTTCGATTTAAGCATAGAACGCAATCGTCACCTTCAATTAAAATTTAAAAATTTAAAATTACTAACCTAAGCCTAAATAACCTAAGCAGAGGCTCGATTTTTCAGCTCAAAAAAAAAAGTAACTGGAACACAGTATCACAGGTCAACTATATCTATTGAATTTTATGAAGCACTTTGATCTATAATTAATATTTTATATTTATTACTTTTATTTAATTACTACGTTATAAGGAAGTAAAAAAAACATTGAAAATGGATGTTACAGGTGTAAAATAACAACTAAGATAAAATTAACTTTAATTTACATAAAGCCAATTCAGAATATATCAGAAATTTCCTTTTAGTACGAATTGGCTATCTACGAAATAATCAATTCTCTTTATCATTTACAAATAAGATCAACAATAGATATTTTAATTACAAGCGTTTCATATACAGATTATAAATAAATCTGTTGAAGTACAGCGATTCAATCAATTATAGAGTCGTAAAATGATATTGTGTCTCCAAAAAACAAAATAAAGCGGAAAAAGCAAACTTTCTTTGGAGCTGTTTTTAACACTAAAATTCAATACGTAGGTACTTAATTCTCCTTTTCGTCAGAATGGGTTGATATTGTAACTATCCATTCGCGATGGATATTTTAAATTCGGTTTAGTTGTTTATGTACGAAAGCTTAACAAAAAAAGAACTTAACTTCATGTGTATTACATATTATGATATTGGTCAGGATGTGGAAAAATTTATTGTAAGAAGGAAAAAATATTTTTGTTATATGCTTAATGTATGAATAAATGAATGAACACACTTTTATTGGACACCAAAAATAGGAAAATAAAAAAAGAGAGAAAATAACAGAAACTGTCGTATACAATGGCGGCCTTATCGCTACATAGCGATCTCTTCCAGGCAACCAAAGATGTACCAATTTTTTTTTACATCATGTACCTAGTTAATTAAGCGTCGAAATAAAACCGACGCAGACATAGGGCCTTTAAAAAAAATTTACAGTACAGAAAGTTGCAAGATAATAGATCATAATAAACTTAAATTTAAGTAGATTTTAATACAAAAAATGCATTTCTAGCAATTAGTATCATCGTCATCATCATGATCAACCCATTTCCGGCTCACTACAGAGCACGGGTTCCTCTCAATATGAGAATGGCTTAGCCATAGTCCACCACGCTGGCCATGTGCGGATTGGCAGACTTCACACGCCTTTGAGAACATTATGGAGAACTCTCAGGCGTGCAGGTTTCTTTGCGATGTTTTTCTTCACCGTTGAAGCAAGTGATATTTAAATTGCTTAAATATGCACATGACTTTGAAAAGTTACAGGTGCATGCCCAGATTCGAACACCCGACTTCTGATTTGGAGGCGGACGCGGTAACCACTAGACCATCACAGCTTATTCACAGCAATTAGTTTGTTTTTTTTTTTTTTATTCATCACAAGTTAGCCCTTGACTGCATCTCACCTGATGGTTAGTGATGATGCGGTCTAAGATGGTAGCGGGCTAACCTGTTAGGTGTATGACTCATACTCCTAATTGGTTTCTACTCGACATCGTGCCGGAACGCTAAATCGCTTAGAGACACGTCTTTGTCGGTAGGGTGGTAACCAGCCACGACCGAAGCCTCCCACCACACCAGACTCGAGCCGGGAATCAAACCCAGGACCTCCGACTTTAAAATGCAACAGCACACGCGCTGCGCCACGGAGGTCGTCAAATATAAAACCTGCCAGCAAATAAAAGCAATGTACTCACCATCATGCGAGTCGTAAATGTAGATGACCTTCTTCCAGCCGTAGTGGACGATTGTATCGACAATCGCTTTGTGGTAGTTGGGTCGCATGCTCACCGCATAGTCGATCAGTCCAGATGAAGGTGGATTAACCTGGAGAAAAAACAAGCGTTTAAAAATAGACACTGCGGTGTATCTAAGCTATTGTTAAACTTAAATCCTCTTGGCGAAACCAATATTAATTTTGACTTTTTTTTTTATATACACAAGTTAGCCCTTGATGCGCCCGGGAAGTATACAACGGGTACCCCGGGTGTCCAGTAAAACCTGCGAGAGGGACATGCCGTGGTAGTTTTTAGTTAGGGTATACCCCCCTTCGGGGGTGGGAGTCCAACATGACCTCCTTCCGGCCCAAGGGTACGGAGGTAGCTCTAAAGCTTTTCCACCACGACAAACAAAAAAAAAAAGTTAGCCCTTGATGGCAATCGCACCTGATGGTAAGTGATGACGCAGTCTAGGATGGTAGCGGGCTAACCTGTTTGGGGAATGTTAAACCCATACTCCTAATTGATTTCCACGTTACTTCCGGAACGCTAAATCGCTTGGTGAATCTTTGTCAGGAGGGTGGTAACTAGCCACGGCTAAAGCCTACCACCAGACCAGACTCGAGCCGAGAATCGAACCAAGGCCCTCTCACTTTATAATGCAACATGCGCACGTGCTTCGCCACGGAGGTCGTCAACAATGAAATGAAATTTGTTTGCTATTTATTATCCTAGCTATTATTAAAAATGCCGCAGTACGTTTATTGGATACGTGACAAGCGTGTCTAAAATCATAGTAAGGAGGTTACATTTTGCTCGTTAACAAAACCCAATAATCCTTTACTTGCACATTAATTTGTAATATACTTCGACAGAATATTAATCATTACTATTAATGTCTCAATACTGGGCACAGGCCTCTTATAGGGTAAGTGGTCACTTCACACTGTTCCAATGTAGTTTAGCTGGCGTTAACGAAGTCGTAGCAATTGGGAACGATGGCTGAGCTATGCCACTTGAACGCACGGTGCAAATTGCAAATATTTCTTGGACGCAACAAGATTTTTTAACAAATTAATGTAATTTTTTTTTTTCGGACTGTCTATTAGCTGTTCAAACCCTATTGGTTGCTACAGCGTAATCGGGCTGTTTAGCGAGCTTTGGAAAGAAGCTCTGCCAGAAGAAATTTTGAGCCCTAGGGCTCGAAGAAACTAAGGGAACGACTGCCTAAGGGCGCCTCCTTTGAGGTCGAACCTCGGCTTAGGCGACTTTTGGGATAACGCGGGGGTTGGACGGTATAATGTAATGTAAATTTTTAGAAGGACCTGTGATTAAACTGAGGACTTCTATAATTATATAAGCAAATGAACTAGGCGATTGGCATTATTGCTGGCTAAAACCAGTTTCTCTGTAACTAGCTGTCTGATTTTTAAATACAGGTCAAAAGAAGAAAATTCAATGTGTATCTAAATAATACCACTAGCGGCTACTTGGTACTGTTTTAATTAAGTTCCAACCATAGATATCACGTGTATAGATACAAATTATAAAATCAATACGTTCAAATACAGATATCCGAAATTCGATAAGTTAAAAAACATTACAATAAAATAAATGACTTAAAAAATACTTAAAAATTAAGGCGCAGATTCCCAATAGACTATTCTTTGAGAAACACAAACATAATTTGACGCTAAAAGATCACGCAAATGATGTGTAACATTTCATGTTGTATAGTTTAAAATAAAATCAAAAATCTCTACTTAATCAATATTTTATCTAAGTGGAACTAAGCGGACACTTTCTATTTCGATTTGAAGTTTGTATACAGAAATAGATTTGATGAATTGACCATTACAGTACAGTAGAAACTGTTATAGCCTAGTGGTTATGACGTCCGCCTCTTAATCAGACGTCGGTGGTTCGATCCCGGGCACGCACCTCAAAATTTTTGGTAGTTCTTTAATATCACTTGCTTCAACAGTGAAGGAAAACATCGTGAGGAAACCTCCTTGCCTGAGAGTTCTCCATAATGTTCTCAAAGGGCGTGTGAAGTCTGCCAATCTGCAGATGGCCAGCGTAGCGGACTATGGCCCAACTCATATTGAGAGGAGACCCGTGCTGTGTAGTGAGTTAGCAATGGATTGTTCATGACCATTACAAGTTTTTAATATGGGCTAATTGTGGCATTTATGAAAATAACCATGACACATTGGCGAGCACTGTCCCTGAAACGATATTTGGCAAAGGAAATTTAGGAATTAATAAATTATTTTCCGTAGTCTGGTCTGGTTCCATGTGACCGTGGCTAGTTTTCATCAACTTTAATTTTTTTCCAAATTAGATGTGCACCTTTTGTCAAAAATTTTAGTGTCCCGATGCGACACGGCGTAGAAACCGATTGCCATATTATGACCTCATCAGGTTACTACTATTTTTAACTACGATTATACCACCAGTCAAGCGGTGATAGTCTAGTGGTTAGGGCGTTAGCCTCCTAATCAGAGGTCGGCGTTTCGAATCCGGGCACGCACCTCTAACTTTTCGGAGTTATGTGCGTTTTAAACAATTAAAATATCACTTGCTTCAACGGTGAAGGAAAACATCGTGAAGAAACCTGCACGCCTGAGAGTTCTCCATAATGTTCTCAAAGGCGTGTGAAGTCTGCCAATCTGCACATGGCCAGCGTGTGAGCCGGTAATGGGATGATCATGATGATGATGATACCACCAGGTGATATCTCACCTGGGATTAAAAAACAACAAGGCTATCTGGCTTATTATTGGTGCCCGAGGGAGGGTAATATTTTCGTTGCATTATAACTTTAATGCAAGTTCTAAGCTGCTTGCAAGTTTTCCGTATTGCAGTAAGTATTTAGCGAGCTTACTTGATGCGGCTTTGAGAACATGCCAAACTATTACTGCTTTGTGTCCAACTTACGTTTACACTAATATTGTATGCACGGGTAGAATGTATCAAGAACTTATAACTCCTCTTCAGTAGGGGTAAGATATTGCGGTTATTATTCAAAGTTACTTTAATTGAAATAAAACTTTTACGGGAGATTTTCTAGTTTAACTTTTTTCACGTGATACTTGTTAGGTTTACCTTTTGAAAAAAAAATCATATATAATTTTTTTTTTTAGGTTAAGTTTAAAAGATGGATAATTCGTCATTAAAGCATTAAGTCATTATTAATACGAGTTTCAATACTGAATCAACGCAGTAGAAATACACACAATATACACACAATAGTACCGCGTGTTCAAATGCATTCGTACTGCAAGCTTCGAGTTAAAGAACGTACCACGTGGAAGACTTCGTGGAATATGAAAAATGGGAGCTTTATGATTTGACTGCTGCACAAAGAAATGCGTGCTGAAACTACGAGTAGTGTTGCCTTGTTCAATCGATAGAGAAATGAAGGAATATCGGATTTGTGATACGTGACGAAAGTGGATTTTTAACGAGAATGATAAGCGAAAATGTTAACCTAAAGCAAAGTTTATGTAGTGGTAACAAAACGGCTGTTTAATTGATTCTTAGCATATTATATTGAGAATATAATCTTTAAGGATCCTAAAGTAGAAGTTAGAAATATTAAAATAAAAGATGTATACAGACAGCATCCTCCAATCGGACAAAGAAACTTTTCATTTCAGGAAATTATTCATTCCCCTCGGGATTCTGTAAAAACCCATTAGCTTGTTAAAATAATTTAAACATCTACCCGATTTCCATTACCAATATTTCATTCATTTATAATAATATTTTTTTGTAATTGTTTTATCGTCTATGCTATCTTATTGTTTTAAAAGGCTCCGAGAAATTAACAGACTATTTTTTGATCGATAAAATTAATAATAATTTAAGTATTGAGCAGATATGCAAAATGTTCGAGTGGTAAAAATAGAGCCACCGAAGTTTTTGCTGACAATCATACTTTCGTTCTGATTTTCAGTTCGACTGAAGGAAGCTTTCAATCGGATTAAATCAGTGCGCTTTAATTTAGGTACTCGTTCAAGATGACTGTACGAAAAATTTTCTCATTTAATCAAACGGTTCACGATATTAGTGTCTCGAACGATACCTACGATTATTATATACTTTAGTTGAATTGTAAGTTTAGTTTAGTACCGCGTTAACAACTTAGTTATATCTTGCCTGCATAAGTTTTCATGTGAGCTAACTTCGCGTACTCGTAAAAGTTTGCCACAATCTTTCATTTTGTACGGAGCTTGAAACATCGTAATTCTTTAGAAATAAAATAGCTCTGCTCCTATAAGACAGATTAGCGATAAGTTGTATCCGTCGTTTTTTGTTATTTTATGAGTTACAAATGGGGTTCAGTGACCTTAGTATGGGATCTAAAAAGCGCGCTTAGTCCGACCCCTGATTTTAAGATACAGTTGAAACGAGACACAGTAATGCGCTCGGCAAACATTTGTCTTATTATAAAACTAAATTAAATTGAGCAGCCAAAGTAAATTCACATAAAAATAATCTGTTATTTGATATTGTGGACTAAAATTCATCATATGACAACTCCATAAAAAATGTAACGTGTTAACGCTAACTTGTCATGCTTTTTATGTTTTTATATCAAACATTCTCACTCATCACTCGTGAGCAAGACATCACTCGTGTGTTTGTATACATATGAATAACTGTAATAAATTGACTTTTGAAAGGAATGTGCCGTTGACTATTAGTTGTAGTCAACGGCACATTTCTTTTATTACTGACGTTAATGATATCTGCTAAGTATACGGTGACTCGGTTAATGTTTTGTATCCATTTCATGAATGACAACTGATGGAACTCACCTTTTCAGGAAACCATGGAGTGACGAACGGCATTTGAAAGGTGTTCGTGTAGGAGTGAAGCGTGTCGAACGACTCCGGCGTCACCGCTCCAAGCATCGCGTAGACACCGCGGGCGAACTGGTTGCAAACTGCGAACAAGAAATAACTCTGTAAAACTTTGCCTCGCAATGACGAACGAAGGTAAAAGTTGGAGTACCTATGCGAACGGAAAATCTGTAATGGTGCAATTGTTGTACAAAAAAGACACGACTGCTCAACACTTGTGATTGTTTGAATGATTAATGTTATTTCTTAACTATAAGGCGATTGCCGGCGTTAGGATTCTAGCGTAGCCCTAGACATCTAAATATTTCAATCAATTATAATTTCTCATCTCTTTCTCTATATGACTCCGAGTATATTACACTAATAAAAGCGGTGATAGCCCAGTGGTTAGAGCGTCAGCCTCCTAATCAGAGGTCGGCGGTTCGAATCCGGGCACGCATCTCTAACTTTTCGGAGTTATGTGCGTTTTTAAACGATTAAAATATCACTTGCTTCAACGGTTCAAACCTGCTCTTCTGAGAGTTCACCACAGTATTTTCAAAGGCGTGTGAAGTCTGCCAATCTGCACATGGCCAACGTGGTGGACTATGGCCAAACCCTTCTCATATTGAGAGGAGACCCGTGCTCTGTAGTGAGCCGGTAATTGGTTGATCATGATGATGATGATGATATTACACTCCTTTTCTGGTCGATCATGTCAGAAAGAAGACTATATATTAGTTTACATATTATCGTACGAGATAAAAGTCAATTGCTCTAATTTAACAAACTGTGAACAAAGAAGTACCTGTACTCTTAGTATAAAATTTTTACGTATGACTATACGAATATATAAACACGCTAACGTCAGTGTAAATTAAAACGTATTGTGCCTAATTTGAAAGCTCAAATTCGTTCACACTTCCGCAACGAGTACAAATTTTTATAATGCAAGAAATACTATAATAATGACTTTAAATTCGAGAACATTAGATCTATTTTACATTGTCGGTGTAGAGTTTCGATATGTAAAGCAAGCCCACGATTGTTTGCATACATTTCATACTAAAGGATATGTGTTTAAACTTGTCCGAACTAATATGACCTACACTATAATTTTAGATGAAAAGAACTCATTTAATAACAATATGTTTGTATCATATTGTTCGATGACTTTTTGCCATCTTTTAGTTATCGACATGATCAACGAAAAACGACAAAAAAAGAAGAAAAAGCAGAAAAGAAGAAAAGTGAGGCAGACTAAGGAGGGTCAGCATAAAGTAATGCAAAGCGGTTCCGTGTTGACTCGGAAGAATTGGGGAAGGTTGTTTTAGTCCGTGCAAGTCGGACACACCCTGCTGCGAGGCAGAAGTCCGTAGGGATTTTTTCCTCCCCAAGGGGTAACAAAAAAAAAGTTAACGACATGACATGATACCTTTCAACTGCGTACTTCTGACCAAAACAACGACATATGTAGTTTTGGCAGCACTTTCTTGATGTTAACTTAACACTTCCCAAAAAAATATGAAGATATATTCGAAATTTGTTCGAAAGTGAAAGTAGAAAGTAGTTTTAAGGGCCAGCAACGCATTGGCGGTTCCTCTGGTGCTGCAAATGTTCATGGGCGGCGGTAATCACTTACCATCAGGTGACCCGCCTGCTCGTTTGCTCCCTATGTATATAAAAAAAAGAAGACTAAACATATTGTGTTTAGTCAGTGTTTTCGTGATGAAAGACCACACCCTTAATATTAATCAATTCCCGGCGATTCAGTTGTTGACAGTGGATTCGAATGGTTCTGCCCAGCGGTATACTCGTGAGCTCATAATGAACAATGCCCATCATACATAAGCATCAGTTATCGCGAGTTAACCCAGGTTTTGGCTTCTGAATTTCTGAACATCACACGGGCTTGTCACTTCAAAAACAGTTCGATTTCGGTTTCGGTCGAAATTGTTTTGTGGTCATTTCTCGGTTTCTCAGCTAAGTTGAACTACTGATAAGCCAATCATGGTCTATGTTTTCACAAATAGTCTTTGTGATCAAGAATTCCAGGATTGAAAATGCTTAAACCAGTTTTGCGCAACTTTTTCAATGACCTAATATTCGCCCAGTCTTTACAAGAGCTTCCAAGTCCTTCAGAATAAGTTTAAGCTTACCGTGGTTCATGCACAACGTAGACCTACACAGATACCTCAACCTACCGGCAAACATTCGTCTGTGTAAGAGCTCTCCAAAGTTTACTTTGTTAGAGCGCTCTACGGCCCAATCCGCTAGTGGTTGAGGCATCCAATTACACTCCCGACCCCAACGCAAAACATCCTTTAAGACCCAGAAGATCAATGGAATAAAGACCACGCTGCCAAAAAGGTTTTACACGCACTCACGCTTGCACGCACGCACTCGCTCTTCTACGCACGCACGAACACACGCACGCACGTTTGAGAACCAATTAAATAATGAATAATATATTATATGAAAGCTTCATAGATGCCTGTACTAGGTGTACATGAATAAAACTTATTTGAATTTTAAAGTATACAGACATATTGTTTCCATATATCATCCTCCAACAATTAATCAAAACTGAATCTATACCGCAAGCGCCACTCCCCTGACAGTATTTATTACTGTATTTATTATTACCAGTGACAGTTTTAGCTATCTAGTAAGGTTCCGACTCGAGCATATTAGAAATGGTTCAGCTTAGAAAGCGAGACGCGTTGCCACATCTGGCATACACATAACTTCTTCAGGCCTTAGACCGCAGACTCACTTCTGGACCAGCTTTATTCGATCAGTTGCCACCCAACCCTGATACAATCCATATGATTACTAAATACAGGGATTTGCAGTGGACTCACGTATTTGAAAGACGCGTACCCTGGTACAAAACGAAAATAATACAGCAGATACCATATGCTTCGTTTTATTGAAATATAATCTTTAAAGGGTATCAATATACCTTTAAAGGTCCAATGATCGGAAGATTTTTTGATGCTAGGTACATAAAAATTCAGAATGTATTTATATTATTGACAACCATTAAGAGTGTTACTAAAATTCAGGGTGAATTTTAAAAGGGGTTGAGTTAGGGGTTATTGTAAGATTAAAGTAATATTATTTAAACCTAATGTTATATTGGTATTTATAGTTTTGTAATCTATATATTATGATTGTGTATACTAATAGATGTAGCTATGATAGCCTAGTGGTTAGGGCGTTCGCCTCCGAATACGAGGTGGAGGGTTCGAACCCGGGCACGCACCTCTTAATTTTTTCGGAGTTATCTTTTTTAAGCAATTAAACTATCACTTGCTTCATCAGTGAAGGAAAACATCGTGAGGAAACCTGCACGCCTGAGAGTTCTCCATAATGTTCTCAAAGGCGTGTGAAGTCAACCAATCCGCACATAGCCATCCTGGTGGACTATGGCTATGGACTATGGTTCTCTGTAGTAAGCCGATATTGGGTTGATCATGATGATACTAATAGATAAATTTGAGTAGCCTTTCTTAGATTTCAAGGTAACTGCTTTATAGAAAATTACTTCAACAATAACGAATTTTTGGGAACTCTGAATCTATATTGACGAGATTTTCTCACGCAGATAGAGATTATACAACAACAGTCTGCTAAACAAACTGGTTTTCAACCATGCACCGCTTTCATAAGTTGGGTGAGGTACTACGGAAGATCAAAGAGTATAACTGGCAAATTTTATTAGCGTTTATAACGTTATTATAAAAAAGGTTAAGATAGAGTGAAGACATAGTATGTGATATATGGAGATGCTGCAGCGACTACTAGTTCATCCAAGTGTTCAGTCGATATATGGGACCAGACTACTAGGACAATCCAATCCTTTGTAAAAATTCCAAGGTATGTAACATTTAAACTTTATCTCCCTGAAGCTTTACCGCTGCGTTGGAAGACGTGTTTTAACTTCTATATAAAAATAATTATTACTCTGTTAAGATAATTAATCAACGCAGATGAAGTCACGGGCATTAGCTACAACACATTTTTTTACAACACATCTTACAACACATTTCTATAAACCAATAAAAGCTTAAATAGACAGGTGTTTGTTACTCTACAATCACGCAAAACGGCAAAAAGATCCAATTAGGCACAAGCGACTTTATTTCCTGGAAACTTTACAGTTCCCGTTAGATTAGAGATTTATTAATAGGGTCATTACTCCTCATCAAGATTTGGATGCAAACGACGTCGCGGGGTTCTTAAATATCATATTAATATAAAGAAAAAAATTATTGAGAAGCATAAAATAGTATGATATTTTTTTATACGTCACGAGGTTTACCAAGTAACGACCTGATTAGAAAGCATTTAGGAATTATTTTCCGAAAAATAAATAAACTTTTTTGTTTGTTTTTTGATTGTAACGATTAGCTATGTTATAAGTGAAAAAAAACCCTAAATAATATTTGTGTCTAGTGATTAAAATCGTTCTATTTAAAATGGTCTATTGAAATACTATTAAAAGCCTCAAGTCTAAAAAAATGCGAGTAATATTACAAAGTGAAAACCACAATAATGGCTGAGCTCAGGGGTTTATCGCAATGAAACTGACCCAGTTCTAGATTTTTCTATTCGTCCAACGTAATGTACATAAACCATTATTTTATTAAAAATGACTTTGTCAAGCCTACTCTCAGTTTTCATTATTTTAAAAGTTCCACAAACCGGAATAATCTATTTTTTTTATTTCAAACCCATACGCCTTTGTCACTGTGTGACCAAAATTGAGTAAATAATAAATGTTTCAACGGTAATGAAAGTGGTATAAAAACACACTTTCTAAACTTCAAGTACATTTGAAATGTAATAAACTATTTCTTAATATTAAAGTAACCTTAAACCTCCATCTTTTAAAAGGCAAAATTAACTAATAAACTTCTTCTTCTTCTTCATCGTTAAACTCTTTGCAGAGCGGTCGTGGTCATCACGAATCAATGTCTTTGAGGCCAGATGTTATGCGCCTCACAAGCATTCGCCACTTCCCTCTGCTGGCCGAATGTCTGGTGCAAAGGACCACCCACAGCAGACTTTATCTGATCGGTCCATCGTATGGGTGACCTTCCTCGCCCTCTGGTGCCCTCCACCTTACCCTGCACGACAAGACGCTCAATGGAGTCACTCTCACTAATGAATTTATCGTATTTCAATTTGTCTTAATCGACCTTGTGTTAATAATGTTTTAATTATTGTGTTTAATATATGAGCATTTATATCCAGAATATTTCCATTTCTTATTCTTTCTTTTATTTCTTTGTAGATGCGTCAATGTATAGCATCTCATGCACAATATAGCACAACTGCATTCCGTTATCAACAGCGTGAACTGATGGAAATTCCCGGTCAATACATCGGTATTGAGTGTGGCTGGAGCAGAATCCAATTCAATTCAGAAGATAAATACAGTACGCCTACTTTACAGGCTATTCTGAAACGTTGAGTCTGCCTGAATACAGTGAATTTACCCCTATTTGTGAAAGCAAATTCTATAGATAAAAAACTGGCAAGAAAAACGGTAGCACCCCTATTGGAAGGTTTTTAAACGTTTTTCTTACCAAAGCGAACTAAAATCAATTAAAGTGAGCAATAAAATAGGAAGCTTAAAAAGAAAAGTATGATATCTTAAAATTATTTGAATTTGTGAATACTTTGAAACTGGCTTGAATCCAATTAAAAAGTTACCAGTGAACTAATATAATTTCAAGTTTGCTGTTGCTGTATTAATTGCCTTGATTCCAATTAATTGGTTTTAAATGTATCTCAGACTCGGCAGTCAGACAATAATTATTATTGTAATTGGTATCATATATTAGAACGACTTGAACATAATTTCTTGTTTTAATAATAACTTATCTACATTGCAGAGACTTAATTGTTTGGTATTTAATTAATAGGTATCATGAACTTTAGAAAGTTGTTAAACATATATAATATATCATCATTATCATCCATAGTATATTTATTTCCCACAGCTGGGTACATCAGTCTTGTTTCATATTTAAGAGCTATCATCATGCCATATTTGGGTAAGCTCTGACAGGTATTATCTTGATGCTTTGGATTTGTTCGATCACCGTGCTAAAGCTCATCGGTGGCCTAGAAAGTGAATAAGTATAGAGTTTTGAGCATTGGAAAGTTGCTTGCCTTTTGATATCCCACAGGATATATTACGAAGCGTACGCTCGAGGTCGAGTTCTTCCCTCACCTTTTTACGATTGAGTCGCGAGGTATCCTTTAGATTTGCACCCTTACCTAGTTAATATCTCATGGACACTTAAACATATAGTTGCAATTATAAAAACTACAGGCCAACTTCGTGATTGACTGATGGTGAATGGCGGACTACGGACCCTATCGTCCCTGAACTTCCTACTGGACATCAACCTGCGTCTAGCATATGCTCGCCAGGCGGACTGGGGTCGCAAATGCTTTGGAAAGTCTCAATTAACATTTAAAAGAGCAAGCCCGCCAAATTATTTCGATGGTAAATTAAATGCGATGGTTTAATGATCCGATGTGTCCCGAAGGGTTCCACATCAGATCATTAAACCAGTTTTATCCCCTGGCTCATAATGTCGTAGGCCTTTTAAGAAAGCCCATCTTTTTGCTGGCTAGTCCTGTTGAGATATTACAACGGCAGATGTGCTTCGTCTCAGCCCGCAACCCAGTACAGCACCCCACTCAATAGTTTAATTAAATAAGTTGGTGTCCATTTCATACAATAGTAGCTACTGCTCCCAAGGGGATCTTTCAGTGCAACTTATTGATATATTGAAGTATAGGATCTGGTTTTTCCACCCATCCCTTAGTTTAGGTTAATTCCCTTACATCGTCTCGTGTAAGACCTGTGTCCCACCGATGTGTCTTCTGACACATCAGTGTTTACGGTCTGTCTAGTAATATCTGAGATTTAATTACCAGTTCCTACTGGTTTATTCTTGAAGCTGTGATAGCTTAGTGGTTAAGACGTCCACCTCCAAGTCCGAAGTCGAGGATTCGAACCCGGGCACGCACCTCTAATTTTTCGGAGTTATGTGCGTTTTGAAGCAATTTAAATATCACTTGCTTCAACGGAGAAGGAAAATACCGTGAGGAAACCTGCGTGCCTGAAAGTTCTCCATAATGTTTTCAAAGGCGTGTGAAGTCTGCCAATCCGCACATGGCCAGCGTGGTGGACTATGGCCAAACCCTTCTCATATTGAGAGGAGACCAGCGCTCTGTAGTGAGCCGGCAATGGGTTCATCATGATGATGATGACTGGTTAATTCTGATGCCCAGCATCATGCGACAGGTATTCACACTACCTTTAAAACCGTACCTCCAAGCAAATCAGCGTATCAATAATATGATGCCCCGTAGAATCTGATTAAAGTCATAGCCCTACAGTATCCTTTAATTGGATAAGGGTTTTTTAACCCGACACTGGTGACGCATTTTATGCCCGCCATCGATTTCAGTCGTTATTTCGATTGGCTGCCGTATTTCACATATACCAACTTAGCCCACCTTTAGTCAGAGTGGGCATTAGTTCTAGATGTTGGTAAGATCTCGCTCTTTGTACCAGCGTCAATGTTTCAGTATTTATATTTGTTGGTAATTAATAAGTGGTATTTTTATTCAAGTATTACGGTTTTGATCATATAATCAATGTTCCATTTATAAAACTGATTAAATTTTAGGAATATATATATAATTCGGAGGAAGTAGTCAAATAAGAGTTGATTGTTGACTATGATACGCGAGATATTAGTTTTCAACTTACTACTAAGAATACTTTGTTAAATCTTAACCTTATTTAATTTGATTTATAACCTTTTTATATTGCCGTTAAACTCATTATTTAAAATAATGTCACTTTTTCGAATCAGAATGAAACGTTGAATCAGAATGGAGGTTAGCCCTCGAGCAGAGTCGAGGCGCCATCTTGTTTTCACACAGGAGTCAGGTGCATGTTTTTGCAATGTTGGTTGATCGAGTTGGATCATTTTGAGAATGTTTTTGGTGATAATTGAAAGAAGGACATAGATGTGTGTCGCGAATCCGCTATTCTGATTTGATTGTTTGTTTTAAGTACTTAATTATTAATTGTGGTATAATTATTCGTATAGTGAGTCACAGTATTGTAAAAGTTGGATTAATAAAGTGTACGAAACTGTTAATATTTTGTTAGTGCTTGCATTTAACCCTGTTGACGCCCACTGGAAACGTATACGATAATAATTATCACAATAAAGATCGTCATTCTCCCACATATATATATTCATGGTAATTTTTGGTGCATATAATAAAATTATTTAACAAATACGAATTGTTGAATAAATTTAGTTATCACCATTACGACGCTAATTACGTATGAACGCTTCATAGAAGCCCGTGGTTTCATGAATAAATCATTTTTGAATTTAAATCGAGCATTTTATTATAAAACAGTTATTATATGTATATACTAGGTGATGCCTGCAACATGAAAAATTATTCAAAAATTACTAACGGATTAAATCAATATCCCTCTTAAATGACGTTATGATCAAACATAAACTTTTCATATTTTTTTTGTAATGATCAATTAATTTTAATTGATTAAACAATAAGCGAGTATTAATAACAGTAGTGTCTTTAAGTGAATGTGCGACACCAATAATATAATAATTTCTGCCTTAGTCCTAAATGGTATAGCAATGCAGACAAACTCATTGTTCTTCGTAAACAACTTCGTAACCTTAATCTTAAACATAGTAGGTCATCATGATCAGCCCATTACCGGCTGACTACAGAGCACGGGTCTCCTTTCAATATGAGAAGGGTTTGGCCATAGTCCACCACGCTGGCCATGTGTGGATTGGCAGACTTCACACGCCGTTGATAACATTATGGAGAACTCTCAGGCGTGCAGGTTTCCTCACGATATTTTCCTTCACCGTTGAAGCAATGAATTTTTTTTTTAACATTACATAGTAGGTACAAATTGCATATGTTTGCGAAGCCGCAGTGTTAAATTTGTATCATTTTATTGCATCATCAATTCGCTGGTACCCGCTTTTCCTTTAAACTTGGATTCCAAACATGTGCTCAACGAGAAAAAAAATTAGTTTATTGAGCGCACAAGGTGAAGAAAAAGACTTCTTTTGAAACGTTGACAACAAGAATCCAAGCGAATAAAAAGATATTTATTTCTTTATTAGCACTGAGATAGTTCGTATTATCTTCAATGGCACTGGGTGTTCTAAATTAGTGGTGCTACGACGGGCTTGTTTCCGTTTTTACAAGAGAGGGTGTCGAAATAGGTTGAAGGCGTTCTTTGTAAAACACAAATAGTGCTCGGCCAATCGCTGTTAATCTCGCCTTGTACCGCAGGCTTTGATCTATTTTATATTCAAATTGTAGATGCAGATTCTTTTCACCTTTAAATAAAAACATGCAAATATTTTTCTTCAAAGGACTTCAAACGCATAAAGCCAACAAGAAAGTCTTTTTAAAATAAAGATGTAAGGTAAAGGGAAAGATGTGCATTTTCACTTTGGAAATTTATGTCGCTTTATAGTCTCAGAGTTGTATTTCTTGTTTATAAAATAATATTGTGGTCCGGAAAGCTGGAATTACTTCCTAACTTTCCGGAAATATTTTAGTTGCAATTATTACGGAAAATTGTTCTGCATTCAAATTAACCGCATGGCAGCAGGGTTGCTGTGATATTTTCTTAATAAAATAACAACATGATCATTTCTAGAGTGTGTTGAGGCTTGCAAGATTTTGCCAGAAAATTAAACGCGTAAGCTGTGATATAATAGCAATTAAAATATCACTTGCTTCAACGGTGTAGGAAAACCTTAATGTTCCCAAAGGCGTGTGAAGTCTGCCAATCCGCACATGGCCAGCGTGAACTATGGCTAAAATATTCTCATATTGAGAGGAGACCTGTCCGTCCGCTGATCATGATGATGATCTCACACCTAACTTGAACTAAAGTGGTGTCAACAAAATAAACTGATATTGATATTTGATAGAGTTCGGTATTCTTTTATATACACGTACAAAATTCATTCCTGTCCCCAGAGATTTGAATGACCTAGGCATATTTTTTTGAAATCATATTACAAGAGTAGATGGAAAACTATTTCGAAGATTAGGATTTTTACTACATAATCATATAGTTCCTTAATAATACATTCACAATATTAAGCCTTTCTTCAAAGCAAATTGGAAACTATTGACCTAAGGCGTAATATAGTGAAAGTGTTATTGAGAATCTCGGAATGGATAGAATCTTATGATGTTATATATTTATTTATTTTTTAAGATTTTTAGTTTTAGGTTAATCTAAGTGTGTGTGTATGTACATATAATAAACTCAAAATACCTAAAAAAAAAGAATCTCGGTATATAATTATATAGTAAAAATCCTAATTTTTGAAATGATTCTCCATCTAGTGTTGTAATATGATTTCGGAAGGCTGATTTAGTGGAAAAAATTATGCCTAGGTCCTTCAAATCTTGTGAAGCGAACTACGAAAATTATACAAAGCTACGAGGAGTTCTGAGATGCACGAGTTATACAAAAGTTACAAAACGATCATCAATATTTCGCTATATCCCAAGAAGCGGGCCACCGCCTATCTAATTACACTGAACACTCTAACACAATTACCCAAAAAGCCTGTCAGGGCGAGAAATTTAATGAACTCGGTTATAGAGTGAAACGTCTTAAATGTAATTCTTTGCCACATTTTTCACCTGCGGGATGTTATCTGTTTTCTTCCGCTCAAAGTGTTAATTAATGGCTTGAATATTTTAGACATTTAACTTCTAATTTTCTTAACCTCAAAACAGAACGCAAAGTCAATAAATTTTACAATAACAAATCATAAAATTAAGCGTAAACATCTTGTTTTTACAATAATCTGAAATTTAGTTAATAAAATTACTTAAAGTCAAAGAATGTACAAAATCTTGTACCTCTTTTCTTTTCTGTGTGTGTTTCTTTGCTGTCTTGTATTTCTTCTTTTGTGTGGTGAGCGATAAAGTTTATTTTCATTACATACAAAATATAAGTTAACTAAAATTCTATTGATGTGGCTACATAAATTATCATATACGGATGTGGATACATATTATTATGTAGGTATTTAGTAGAGATTAACACACGCCGTGTTTTTAACCTTATATTCACAACTACATGCAACTCTTTAATATGGTCCCTTGGAAGCCCAACACCATCAATCTTTCAACTTTTACACTCGCTATTACTGTGTGGGTGACATTCGTTCATCTACGAATATCTTTATTTCTGAAACGACGACTAATACAGTCGTTGACAAGGTTCAGTGCATTCCATTTGATTGAAAACGCACTGACCATTGGAAGTAGACTACCCCCGTGGCGTCTCATTATAAGTTGGAGGACTTGGGTTCGATTCCAGGCTCGAGTCTGGTCTGGTGGGAGGCTTTGGCCGTAGCTACTTAGGGGGCGTCCATAAATTACGTGAGGTATTTAAGGGGGGGAGGGGGTCGAGTCAAATCTCATCTAATCTTACGTTGGAGAGAGGGGGGGTCTCGGGAAATATCACGCAATTTTTTTTCTGATTGAAACAATTAAAAATTATACTATTTTGGTCCATTTAATCCAGATTGTACATGCTTAAGATTTAATCTTAAGCGTAATCGTAATACGATTAAGATCATTTACTAATTCGTTCGAAATCTCACGTGAGATTGGGGGATGGGGGAGGGGGTTAAATAAAATCTCACGACATCTCACCAGGGGGGGAGGGAGGGGCAGAAAATTAAAAAAAACACCTCACGTAATTTATGGACGCCCCCTTACCACCCTACCGACAAAGACGTGTCGCAAAGCGATTTAGCGTTCCGGCACGACGTCGCGTAGAAACCAATTAGGAGTGTGGGTTTACCATATCCCTAACAGGTTAGCCTGCTACCATCTTAGACTGCAACATCACTTGGTAAGTGAGGTTATCATCAAGGGCCAACTTGTAGTTAATATAAATAATTAAAAAGAAAGTATAGTATTGCCGTTTAGTAGACTACACAAAATTAATTTCTCTTTCAAAGGAAATTGTACATTGTTTTAGAACAAACTACCAACTGAAATCATAGAGATGACTGTCTCTAAATAAATTCTTATTAAAGTTTTTATGAAACGGAAGCTTATAGAAAAATCCTATTATGATAAATAAGATTACATACACAAAAAACCTTGAACGTGAACTGCTCTAACTTCGTACCTAATTATAATGAATAATCCACTCTGTGAGATGTTATGATAACATAAAAAAAGGGCTGTGTTTGTGTCGGCTTCGTCTTAAACCTGGGTGGGCTTAGAACCACCATCACCTCACGAATTAAAATAATGGAAAATATATTATATGAGCGCTTTAACGCCTGTATTAGGTTCATATGAATTTTTGGAACGAAGTTCCTTATCGCGCGTTGTGAAAGGGGGCTAGACGGAAAAAATTCTTACGAAAAGTTGTCACGACACTTTTTGTTATTGTAAGCTGTGCGGCATCGCATGTTTCTCTGTCTGTCCCTCTCTCTCTTATAGAAAGCAAGCCAGATATTTTCATTTCTATTTCGCATTGAACAGTGTGGTGTCACGACGATTATTTTTGTTGAGTGTATACAGGTTTTTTGTAAATAATAAATAGTAATAATGAATCCTGACAGTGTTTCTGCACAAGCTCCGGATATTGCTGATGGAGTACAAAATTGAGCCTACTGATTAAGTTTATATAACATTATATATGTTAAACATAAAAAAAAATATTATAACTTAAATAAAATAAAATTTTATTAAAATTCCTTTACTAATTAATCGAAAGGAACTTTCCATACGGGTGTCCCTTGACACCTCTCAAGTTTTTTTTTATTTCATTGAATTTAGAGATAGTACTCTATCACCTACTGAATAACTGAGCTTTGTGCTGCTGCTGAGTTTGTTGAGCTGAGCAATCAGACTAGCGAAATTGAGAAACGCAAATTCCGGCCGGCGATTAATTACAACATAAAACAAAATTAAGAAAACGATCATCGATATTTGGTTATTTCCCGCCGACGCGCCTCCGTTATTATAATTTCACTCTAACACAATTACCTTAAAAGCCTGTCAAAGAGGGAAATTTAATGAACTTGGTAATAAAGTGGAATTTCTTAAATTTAATCCTCTGCCTAAATTTTTATGGGCAGAGATGTTTATTTTTTTCTCTTAAACGTATTAATTAATATTATTTTTTAATTGTATCCGATTTCAATCATCTTTAGCCATTTTTCCTAATTATTTGTTTTTTTTAAGACAAGTTTATCTTAACTAATCAACTGATAAAATAAATCATAATTAATCAGCCAAATTATAATAAACGTACATCGATTTTATTGGATTATTTTTATTGAATATGTACCTAACTAAAACTTTTTTCAGGAAAAGAGATTTCACAGATTTGAACTTTAAATTGATGAATCTGTTTGATAATGGCATGATTATGTTTTTAGGACAATTAAGTTGTGATGAATAGAGATTTAGTTAAATTCTTTAATGTGTCTTGCGATAATACTTAGCTCGAAGAAATCACGTAAAACCTTCACTCTCTATGCAAGGTGTTAACTAACATCTGGCGATAATTAAAAGTGACGCTTTACCAATATTGGGCTAGATTTTTTTACATACTCGCTTTATTTAGGATTATTATATTATATATTTGGTCAGATATATTATATTCGTTCAGGATGTGCATGGCTGTGTAACATAATATCACTACTATTAATTTATGGTTATAAATAAATAGAGAAAAGAATAAATAAATCTATTTATCTTTCTCTATTGGATAGGTGAACAGCTAAAGGCTTGGCTAAGTAAAAGTATGTAATCTACACTGACCTTAGTTAGGAAAGATCTGAAGTACTTTAAGTTTATATTATAATGATTACGTTATTATCACGTAGCAGTGTCTACTTGAAAAGATGAACTTTTCTTCTGAATCTCCGGAATATTTTGCACTGGCAACATCATTAAGGTGTCTCTGTAAAGAACCCCGAATACTAAGACATTTCAAGTGCAGCTTTTGCGTCGTAGAAACAGTTTTAAAAAGGCGTTACACCATTTCTAGAAGACACTGTATACATTCTCATTACATGGCATGCAATCAAAACCGTCACAAATGCCAGAAATCAAATAACACGACCTATTTTCCTTTTATGGACGCATGGGCTTGCAACACCATGTCTGTTTTCGACAAACTTCTTAAACCTTATTTGGAAATACTTCCTCTAATGCTTCTTTAAATGTATTGTACGACCAATCAGTTCACATTCTAGCGTAGATTTTCTATTGACGTATTTTAATAGAACTTTGTTCACCCTGTATGGTGCAAGCCGTACACACCCTGTACAAATCCCTGCCCAGGACTTTTCTGTTAAAAAATGTAAGCGTTATATGATTAAAATAAATTTATAGAGAATTAATTTGTGGGCATTACGTGTATATTGTTAAAATTGTCATTTCACGCAAATTAAATTGATAATTATCATTAACGAATATCATTAAGCATTAGCGCGTTTGTGGTTACCATAGGAATATTATTTCACATAAAGATATTCGCTCACGTGACATATACTGTCAGTATACAGACATTTTTTTAGCAATTAAATATATATTTAATTGCTAAAAAAATGTCAAACCTAACTCAAAATAAAAAAAAAATATATATATATTTTTTTATTTTGAGTTAGGTTTGCGCTTGACGACAATCAGTACCAGAAGCCACTGATAACGATAAAGGCACTGGTCTAGGTTGGAGCGCGCTTGCCTAAAAAATGCCTATTCACTCTTCCCTTGAAGGAACTAAGGTTATACGTGGCTGGAAATACAGATGCCGGCGGAGAGTTCCACACCTTAGCGGTTCGATTCAGAAACGTTGTTCCAAATCGTAATAAATAAATGAATAGTATATTTTTTTCATCTAGAGGTTTTCAATGAAATATTATGAAGAAAAGAAATCCAATTCAAAAGATATGCCATAGGATACTCGGAGATCTTTCGAAAAATTGTTACGAGAAAAATTTCCAAATCGTACGTTGGTGATAATCAACCATGGGGGTCGCTATCGATTCAGATATTGTTATCACTAATATGTCATGAGAATCGTAGAAAAGCATTGACATGCACGAAAGGTTTAAATTCTAAATCGTTCTCACATAAAAGATATTGGGCATGACTTTTTTACGCTGCCATAAAAATCAAAATGGCAGACGAATACGTGGCAAGCGAAAAAGAAATAAATTTCGTACAGTTGCTACATGTAAAATCATACCATAAAGATGATTGCCACGGTTGGTTCCCGGTTGCAAAACTTACTAATTACTTTGTTGCTAGCCGATGGTGATAATATAGCAAGCGTACATCCGTTCATTATCAATTTCTCCTAATGAGTATTTTGCTTTTGAATATGGTCATAAGTTGTGTAACGTTGGTAGTTTTGATTTATTTATCACTTGTTTTATCAAAATGGGTATTAACCTTTTCCCATAGAGTATTAATAAGTAAATTTATATTATTTCAAATTTATTACACTGAGGTTGCCTTTCCTTTTTTACGATGATAATGTAACAGCTGTTACTGAATTGTTTTGACGACGAGAGCGTGAGCTGTCGCCTTATAAAGTTGGAGGTCCTGGGTTCGATTCCCGGCTCGAGTCTGGTCTCGTGGGAGGCTTCGGCTGTGCCTAGTAACCATCCTACAAACAAAGACGATTTAGCGTCCCGGCACGATGTCGCGAAGAAACCAATTAGGAGTGGTGGGTTCACCATACCCCTAACTGGTTTACCTCCATCTTAGACTACATCTTCACTAGGTGAGATGGCCATCAAGGGCTAACTTTTAGTGTATAAATAAAATATGTTTTTTTAGTATGATGGTGACGAGCTGGTCGTGGTCATTACAAACAGTGGTGGTGATGGTCGAAGAGGTGGTCAAAACACCATATATTCTTAATAAATAGGTTTGAATACAAACCCGGTGGGTGTTCAGCCCTATAGCGCGCAATTTCAACAAGCAACGATTTCGTGGTTGATTATACATATTGCAATATTTGTCGATCGCTCCGCGAATGCTTTGCCCAGTATTTATTAACCTATCATACGGTCGTAATATAAACATTAAAACTAATTAACGCAGTTGATTCATTTAAGTATGGCTGTACGGTAATATAACTTTGGTTTAATGGTTTATAGTCAAGCGTAATCATTAAATTCGTACTAATCAAAAGAGACAATTGGATAAATATTTGTGTCCCTAAAATTTACCCACGAGTCTTGTGACCTGTTATGCATAACATAATATCAATAAATATTTAGGCCAATACATTAGCTTAGTCAAAAAAAGCATTATTGTCTTTATATATCATCATCATCATGATCAACCCATTACCGGCTCACTACAAAGCACGGGTCTCCTCTCAATATGAGAAGGGTTTGGCCATAGGCCACGCTGGCCATGTGCGGATTGGCAGACTTCACACGCCTTTCAGAACATTATGGAGAACTCTCAGGCGTGCAGGTTTCCTCACAATGTTTTCCTTCACCGTCGAAGCAAATGATATTTTATGTTTTTAAAAACGCACATAACTCCGAAAAGTTAGAGGTGCGTGCCCGGATTCGAACCGCCGACCTCTGATTAGGAGGCTGACGCCCTAACCACTAGGCTATCACCGCTTCCTTTATATATAATAATATTATATTGGTGCGTGACTTACGTCGTACATATTCAGTCTAAGTATATTATAAATTAATGTGTAAGTAAAGGATTATTGGGTTTTGTTAACGAGCAAAATGTAACCTCCTTACTATGATTTTAGACGCTTGTCACGTATCCAATAAACGTACTTCGGCATTTTTAATAATAGTTAGAATAATAAATAGCAAACAACTTTAGTTTCATTTTTGACGACCTCCGTGGCGCAGCGCGTGCTTTGTTGCATTTTAAAGTCTGAGGTCCTGGGTTCGATTCCCGGCTCGAGTCTGGTCTGGTAAGAGGCTTCGGGCGTGGTTAGTTACCACCCTACCGGCAAAGACGAGTCGCCAAGCGATTTGGCATTCCGGCACGATGTCGTGTAGAAACCAATTAGGAGTATGAGTTTACCATACCCCTAACAGGTTAGCCCGCTACCATCTTAGACCGCATCATCACTTACCATCAGGTGAGATGCAGTCAAGGGCTAAATTGTGGTGAATAAAAAAAAAAAAGACGACCTTTATGGCGCAGCACGTTTGCTGTCGCATTATACAGTTGGAGATCCTGGGTTCGATTCCCGGCTCGAGTCTGGTCTGGTGGGAGGCTTTGGGCGTGGTTAGTTACCACCCTACCGACAAAGACGTGTCAAGCGATTTGGCGTTCCGGCACGATGTCGCGTTGAAACCAATTAGGAGTGTGGTTCTAGAATACCCTGAACAAGTTAGCCCGCTACCATCTTAGACTGCATCATCACTTACACCAGATGAGATTGCCGTCAAGGGTTAACTTGTAGTGCATAAAAAAAACATTGTTCATTAATGAAGTCGGTTCTTTATACATTACTTGTTAAGTAATATATACAGAATAGCCGTCAAGGGCTAACTTGTGGTGTATATAAAAATGTTTTAATCTTTAAAATAAAATAATAGAGGTGTCGAGTGACGAATCCACGAACTCCTGATCCGTAGTCTTCCTTGCCGACTACTAAAATACAAATACGTTTCAAATAATAATAGTGCATAAATAAAAAGAAAGTTCTGGCTATGAAGGTTCTTTAGTTCTTATAATGCTTAAAGTAATTTTATTAACCCTATATTTTGTTTTGTTTTGTTGTTTTTTTTTTGGTTTTGTAATCTTAGTTTAATGTTGTATGGTTATTTTGTGCCCTCCCCTTAAACATTTCAGGTCCACATCCAGGAAACTCAAATGTAAATCTATTAATCTCAAGACTGCATTAAGGCTATTTTATACACTTGTACTCAGTTTTGTGGAATAATAATAATAATTAAATAAATAAATAAATAAATAAATAAATAAATAAATAAAGTAATGTTAATATTTCGTGCATTTTGAAAACCATTTCAAATCAAATTAACATGTAAATCTCACTAAATCATAAAACGAAAATCATGTTAATTTCCAGTGAGTTATATGTTTTGCAGGCAAAAAAGCAGCGGTCGGAAATGGTGGTGCGAAAAGGTAATGAAAACTTTTGTAGCTTCATTTTGAAATATACAAGTTAAGCAGACGATGCGGAGAGCCAGGGAGCATAGTGCACTGAAAGAGCGCATTGCTGAAGTCAAGGAGATAGTGGTAATATTTCTTAAAATTCTCATTTCTACAACCATATTACTAGAAATAAATCAAGGTACACTAGTTTAACTAGGTACTACTTTCCATAAAGTTTATTTTCTCTTATTAGCACTGGAAAAAAATACTGGTTTTTTTTATATGCATAACATAGAAATAGTGGTGAGTGTTAGATATTATGTTATAGTCCACTTAATTTTTATATTACGCATATAAACTTTCAATCAATACACACCAATGCTGAATTAAAAGAAGAGACAATTTCGGTTTTCAAACGTAATGTGAAAAAATAAAAAAAAAACGAACATGGCCGGGCTGTTTGGCGAGCTTTGGAAAGAAGCTCTGCCAGAAGAAATTTTTAGGCCCTAGGGCTCGAAGAAACTAAGGGAACGACTGCCTAAGGGCGCCTCCTTTGAGGCCGAACCTCGGCTTAGGCGACGTTTGGGATAACGGGGGGGTCGGACGGGCGGGTGCCGCGGTTTTTGGAGTACGCAGTACAAGCGCGGTTTATTTAGATAAATTGAGAATAATTGTTGATGTTAACTCGAAAAGTAGTTGTTTGCATTCAAAACATTAAAGATAGTTGGAAATAAAGACTAAGGGGTTATTAATTTCACCCAGTTTTTTTTAGGTGATAATAATCGCCCTGTCACACCTAAGACAGCTTTTAAGGGATCTGTACTTCCCGATCAGGTCAGATAAGACACAGACACATATGAGCAGTGAGATCATGATGATGATGATTACATATCCGAACAGACATCCAGATATTGATGTTGCAATTTATTTCTTCGACCACAACAAGCAAAGAAATTCGCTCTTCAACTTCAGAATGCTCTCCGTTACAAAGGCGAACACACAAAGGAAGCTTACATCTCGTTGGTGCTCTTGGGACTTCAAGCTGCAAGTACATTTTGGATTGTCAACGTGCAAACGTCCGCTCAACTTTGTTCACTCAAACTCAAATACAAATCATTGGCTATTGATTTGGGTAAATTGATTTTATTGACAACTTAATATTTTATTTTCAATTGTTTACACGGGAATTTTTCAGAGCATCTCTTTTTTTTTATTCACCACAAGTTAGCCCTTGACTGCATCTCACCTGATGGTAAGTGATGATACGGTCTAAGATGGTAGCGGGCTAGCCTGTTAGAAGTATGGTAAACTCATACTCCTAATTGGTTTCTACACGACATCGTGCCGGAACGCTAAATCGCTTGACACGTCTTTATCGGTAGGGTGGTAACCAGCCACGGCCGAAGCCTCCCACCAGACCAGACTCGAGCCGGGAATCGAACCCAAGACCTCCGACTTTAAAATGCAACAGCGCACGCGCTGCGCCACGGAGGTATATCTGCGAGTACGGTATTCGAAATAACAGTGGTAGTTGTGTTTGTTGACTTAGCGGTTTCGTTTTAATAACGCTGCACGTATAGCTTCGTGTTTTGTGTTATTTCTGTCACTAGCATGGATGCTACCTGTCTGTATAATTCTGTCAAAATTGCTATTTCGCTGTTCAGACGGGAATAGGTACCCAATTTCCATTTTGGAAACCCTTTAGATTCAGTTTCTGGTTGCTATTTCGAATTCTACGTCCGTCGACAGAATGCAAATATATAACTAAATTGAATAAAGATACTTGTCTGTATAATTCTGTCAAAATTGCTATTTCGCTGTTCAGATAGGTACTCCATTTCTATTTTGAAAACCCTTTAGATTCAGTTTCTGGTTGCTATTTCGAATTCTACGTCCGTCGACAGAATGCAAATATATAACTAAATTGAATAAAGATACTTGTCTGTATAATTCTGTCAAAATTGCTATTTCGCTGTTCAGATAGGTACTCCATTTCTATTTTGAAAACCCTTTAGATTCAGTTTCTGGTTGCTATTTCGAATTCTATGTCCGTCGACAGAATGCAAATATATAACTAAATTGAATAAAGATACTTGTCTGTATAATTCTGTCAAAATTGCAATTTCGCTGTTCAGATAGGTACCCAATTTCTATTTTGAAAACCCTTTAGATTCAGTTTCTGGTTGCTATTTCGAATTCTACGTCGGTCGACAGAATGCAAATATATAACTAAATTGAATATAGATACTTGTCTGTATAATTCTGTCAAAATTGCTATTTCGCTGTTCAGATAGGTACCCCATTTCTATTTTGAAAACCCTTTAGATTCAGTTTCTGGTTGCTATTTCGAATTCTATGTCTGTCGCCAGAATGCAAATATGTGGCTAATTTCAAAAAAGATTTTATACAGCTCTACTATGAGAAGTATTTTATGCCGACTAAACTTTTTGCGAAATATTGCAAACAGATCATGCCCAAAATGCCACTGGTTCCTTCGTTTTTAGCGAGGATAATAGAAACACTATGTTATTAGAGCAAATAAAACGCACCACTCACCCTCTCGGGCACGGTGCTTTTGTTTCCATTTTTAATTTCCGTGTCAGCATTTTCGTATTGTTCCCAATTTTTTAAGATAAGAATTATGTTGCCGCCCTTCTTTCAGGTCTCGGCCTTTCTTTCAGACTTGCGGTCATGAAGTTGGTGTAACGCGTTGATAAGGTTTATGTGTTCTCAAGGAAGAAGATAGGAATGCGTCTTTTGTTAGAAAAATAAAATTGAACTGAATTTTGGTGCAAATGTCTCTAACTTATCTAGTTAATGTAAGATCATACCTTGGGACACGTTGAGAAAATATTTTTTCATTGAATTATATCATAGCCCGAAAATCTTTAGGACTATTGATCCATTGGATGGCTATGGAAGTTTTAGGATACGTCATAACAGACAGGTACATTATTTGCTTGGGATGTGCTTTCATATGCCGATATTTACTAGCCCGATCTTTGCTACACTTGCGTAATAGAAAAAATGGTACATAACGAATATGACAAGAATAATAGAGACATTGAAGCGGTGATAGCCTAGTGGTTAAGGCGTCAGCCTCCTAATCAGAGGTCGGCGGTTCGAATCCGGGCACGCACCTTTAACTTTTCGCAGTTATGTGCGTTTTTAAATAATTAAAATATCACTTGCTTCAACGGTGAAGGAAAACATCGTGAGGAAACCTGCACGCCTGAGAATTCTCCATAATGTTCTCAAAGGCGTGTGAAGTCTGCCAATCCGCACATGGCCAGCGTGGTGGACTACGGCCAAAACCCTTCTCATACTGAGAGGAGACCCGTGCTCTGTAGTGAGCCGGTAATGGGTTGATCATGATGATGATGATGAATAGAGAAATAGCTTTACTATATTTTTTAGTAACGTCGAGTCAGTCACATTGTTAATACTATAAACTTCAATACACTCATATATATATATTATATCATATCAACATCGGCATCATATAACTTTTAATTTGAATGCAATTTCATTTATGTACTATAACTAGATTGAATTTAAATTTGCTTGTATGATTAAGTATAAGTTTTGTGGCTTACACACACACATACTATCGTTATATATTAGGAAAACTGGTGTGATTTATATTTTTGTGTAGTTTGTTTATTGAAGACCAGAAAGAGTTCTTTAAAGATTAAAGGATGGAATCAAGTACAGTACAAGTTTTTGACGACCTCCGTGGCGCAGCGCGTGCGCTGTTGCATTTTAAAGTTGGAGGTTCTGGGTTCGATTCCCGGCTCGAGTTTGGTCTGGTGGGAGGCTTCGGCCGTGGCTAGTTACCACCCTACCGACAAAGGCGTGTCGCCAAGCAATTTAGCGTTCCGGCACGATGTCGTGTAGAAACCAATTAGGAGTATGGCTTTACCATACAGGTTAGCCCGCTACCATCTTAGACTGCATCATCACTTACCATTGTGAGATTGCCGTCAAGGGCAAGCTTGTAGTGGATAAAAAAAAAAACAGACAAATTTGTGTCAATTGCAATTACTTGTACTATAGTTATATATAACACAAATCATAGATAAATTTTGTACTACAAGAGACAAACATTTTATAATAAAAGTAAAGATTAATGAAGCTATAAGCATTAGCTCATGGCTTCGCTCACGCAAATTTCAACGGATTCTTAAAAGGACAAATTGACTTAAACAAATTTCCATGTCATTTTCAAATGATCTTTTTTAGGGATACTCACGTTACAATAACTAATTTTATGCCAAATTTTCGAACGATTCGTCCCGTGTGCTTTGATTAATTAATCAGCCTTTCCGTCTGTCATTCACCTCTTTTCCTTTATATTTATATAGATAAGTCTGAAAGAAGTTACGTAGGTACAATTAACTCGAATAGTTGGGGAATGTGGGCAAAATTTGTGAGATCATTATTGTGGCACTCCGTCTACTAACTTACTCTCTCGACCTATACTTTAACAATAAATTATTATTCCATGAAAGAAAATTTATACTCACTGCAAGCAAATTAAAAGTACAAAAAGTTCTTGAGAATTGTGATATTGTGTTTATTAAGAACTAGAATAAATGTTTTTTCCATCTCAATCTTGGGATTAATTAGCAAACTTTCAGTTATTCTTCATATTTTTCTGTTTTTAATTAGTTAGAAGGAAATCTATATACAAACTCAACTCATTTCATACGATGTCCTACTTTTCTTCAGGTCAAATTATAAAACTAGGAAAATTATAAGTACATTTTTCTATATGTCTTACATTTATACATTACGTTAAAATAAGTACCTTTATTTATTCTGAGATAATGTATGGTCGGTCACGGGTCTCCTCTCAATATGAGAAGGGTTTTGGCCATAGTCCACCACGCTGGCCATGTGGATTGGCAGACTTCACACGAGTTTGAGAACATTATGGAGAACTCTCAGGCGTGCAGGTTTCCTCAAGATGTTTTCCTTCACCGTAGAAGCAAGTGATATTTTAATTTTTTTAAAACGCACATATCTCCGAAAAGTTAGAGGTGCGTGCCCGGATTCGAACCGCCGACCTCTGATTATTAGGCTGACGACCTAACCACTAGGCTACTATTGTAAACAATAATTGTTTGTTGTAATAATTGTGTATTGTAATAATAAAGGGTGTAGAACCACAAGGCTATCACCGCTTCAACAACATAAATGAAACGTGAATGGAATGTGAGTATCTAATTTAAAAAAAAAACACGAGTTAGAATATCAACTTACCCACATCTGAGGGTAGCTGCAAGAGATCTCTTATACAGGTAAGCTTTCATTTGTATACCTCTTATATAAGTGTTATCAAAGATTAAGTAAAAAAATAATAAAAAAAAATATATATATAATAATAAACTCCTAATGTTTAAATAACTGGTGATGATGATCGTCAAAAAATACACAATTGTAATGGCAGAATTGGAACCCAGATATGTTCCATTGTTACTTCGTTAGTTTAAATGACGTCGAGAATTCAGTGAGCAATACATGTAAGTGGTTCCGGCTATCTCGCCACCACCCAATGGCGTGCTCAGGATTTTTCCCAGAGCATGCAGGCATATTATAGTACAAAGACTTTTCTACAAGCTTACGCTTTATATGAACTTTGAACTTATTGAGAGACTTCTCAGAAATTTTATTGGGTAATTTGTTATAAAATTGTATACAATCACGTTTGAATGACGTTAGAAGCGGTGATAGCCTAGTGGTTAGGGCTTCAGCCTCCTAATCAGAGGTCGGCGGTTCGAATCCGGGCACGCACCTCTAACTTTTCGGAGTTATGTGCGTTTTTAAACAATTAAAATATCACTTGCTTCAACGGTGAAGGAAAACATCGTGAGGAAACCTGCACGCCTGAGAGTTCTCCATAATGTTCTCAAAGGCGTGTGAAGTCTACCAATCCGCACATGGCCAGCGTGGTGGACTATGGCCAAAACCTTCTCATATTGAGAGGAGACCCGTGCTCTGTAGTGAACCGGTAATGGGTTGTTCATGATGATGATGAAGTTTGAATGAATTTCATATTTTAAGTAGTCCAGTAGAGTGCAACACAAGTTTATTTTTACTTCTCATAACTGTCGTCCATAAACATCATCATCATCATCATGAACAACCCTACAATAAACATCTGCATCCTTCTAATATGATTTTCTAACAGTTCTTTTATGGGTCACAAACAACCCTCAAGTAAATATAAAACAGTTTTACATACACACAATATAAAGCTTTTAAGGCGAGGTGCGGTACGGATCAAGATATTTTGTGGTGTGAGGGCTTCTTTGAATGTTAATGCAGAGAGCGTGAGGCCATTTTGTTTTCGTAACTTCCAGCACACCTTATAAAAGAGATTCCTTTTATAACAACTTCATAGTAATGCTTGCGTTCTCAGTTGGTCTCATTTATTTGTATCGCCGATTTCGGTCTTCTCTTTGCACATATTTATAATAAATATAATAAATAAATGTTTATTTCATTACTTAAAACTTTAAACAACACACAGCTGTAACATTATCAATATCTATCCGTTCATAGAATTATTATAGGGCTGAATTGCGACTTCTACACTAGGATTCCCTGTGTCGTGGTCACATCTTATGCATGCTTTTAACGGACTTCGAAGAACAGTTAATTCGTCTGTATATTTTCTTTTTTTAATTATAATCAGAACTGGAGGTCTTTTAAAAATCGTTACTCGATTTGCTCAAACACAAGACTTACTGTGATTTAACTTACTAATGTTTTAAACGCTAAACTTTGTATGTGTGTTTGTTTCTCTTTCACCCAAAAACTACTGAACTAATTTGACTGAAATTTGAAATGGAGATAGATTATACCATGCTAATCTAAAAACTACTTATTATTCCGGAAAATGTACGATTCCTGCAAGATTTGCGAAAAACCAAAAAAAAAAAAAACGCTCCTAAAACAACAAAAATTAAGCTGTGTTATAATATAGTTTGAGCCGCACCCACCATTTAATAAGTTACCTAAATGTGTGATGCTGCTAAGGTATCCCAAACAAACGACTTTCCCAGCCAAGCAGGTCCAAGGACCGATAGCATACCATCGGGTCTCTTCCATACAGGTTTAAATACAGCTGATTACATTGCACATTATGTACATTAGATCATCATCATGATCAACCCATTACCGGCTCACTACAGAGCACGGGTCTCCTCTCAATATGAGAAGGTTTTGGCCATAGTCCACCACGCTGGCCATGTGCGGATTGGCAGACTTCCAGATATTACTGAATAAATGACTGACGAAAGAAAAGTGAACAGCCGATTAAACTGCCCTATACCTCGGAAGTTTGAAAAGCAAATCTAGAATAATCATGATGAACCGAAGTTGAAAGACAAATAACACGAAAAAAAAACGTTTCATCTATTCCATAATTATTTTACAAATCGCCAGTAATAATCATTTACAAGAAAAGCTTAGTGGCTATGTTTAAAGTCTTTGAGGCAATCGAATATTAATTATTTACACGTTTCCGTTCAAGATAAAGCTTTCCGCTTTCCGTTTGTGTATAAAAATAATGGCGGCCAATTAAGAGAAACGTGTTTTTTTTGATGCTCTTTATTTTTCCACTACAAATTAGTAATTGACTTCAATCTTACCTAGAAGTAGGCCATGACGGAGTCTAAGATGGCAGTGTGATAGCTAACCTGTATGTGATATGAGCAGTTATACCAAACCTATAGGCCCTTATCGCTGGTATCCCGCCTTTGTCCGTAGTTAATTTTAATAATGCAGACAGTATAGGTATTGCATTAATATTGCTTCATAGTAACGAGCCCTGACTAACTGAACTGAACACTATGTGAGAGTCTAACTTGCACTAAGCGGGTTTTGGATATTCCGTAGAAAACTGTTTTACCTATCCAAAATGTACCCTTTGTTTATTTGAGTCATTTTAGTAACTGCTAACCGCGATTTACTTTCCGACCACGTCCGCGAAAGAAATTTAAAAAGAATTAAAATTATTTAATAATGTGAATTAGGGAAATACGAAGAGTGGTACTGAAGAACTACTTTATTAGAAACAAAAGTCTTCGTCTATATTTAAATATACCATCACCCCTTAAACATATGTTAAAGTAGTTAATAGTGTTTTAGGTTTTATGAATATACAAACAAATCCAAAATTACAATATTTGTATGGAGTATGGATCAAACAGAATCATATTACTATTTGAATAACTAGACGCAAGTCAAACTATGACCGAATGGTATTATTCCATGAAAGAAAAATGACGACTGACGGAAGTAGTACTGCAAATTGCTTTTGCAATGTCGTCACAATGTTTGAATATCTTTTGAGGCGACTTTCATACTTCATGGAGGCAGAGTCCATTTTGGGAGTCGCAATATCCGAGGCATCGGCTGTTTCATAATCTGTAAGTGATGGAGGAACGGAAGCATTAAAAACGTGAAAGTCTTGGTGACTTCACTAATATCATTCAGTCTGATCATGATCTGATATTGCATGCTATGAGTGCATGAAATGATCTTTGAGTTAAACACATATAGCATGTAAAAAAAAAACGTTATATCGTACGTAAGGCACACATGCACCGAGGGTTTTATTCAAAAACCTTTTTTCAGTTTCATTCGGAAAGATTCAGGATGTGTTTTTTTTTGTCTTTTATTATTCTTATCATAAGCATAGGCTTCTTATATAGGAGGAGAGAAGATTAAGGATACCTATTTGGATCAATGTGGATTGGCGTGGTGTTAACCCAAACACGAGTTGAAAATCGAGCCCAGGCCCTTCAACTTCATAGTTCGTCAGCGCATATGCTACGCGAAGGTAGACATATAACAATGTTTAAAGCCCTCTTGGACCCTTTCAATCATCCTGTACCCAGCTTGATTTAAATGTATATGTATAAATGTATGCATAATAAGATACCATATGACATAATGCTGTGAAAGTAGCTAAAATACACAAGTCTGGCAGTCTCTATATCCGTCAAATGACGAATCTTTATTTCCGCGTAAGCAGCAGAGCTAAGTCTGTGCGATAAATTATTATATGTGGGCCGCATTGAAATTTATTCTTCTTCTTAGACCGGGGCGCGTTTGGAACCCTCATAGCTTTAGTTTTAAGTTTACGAATATAGTTATCACCATGAAATAACTACTATGTAAATTATTGACGCGTCAAAAGTGCCCTTTTAAGGACTATTTCAATAAAGATTATTTTGAAATTTGAAATTTGAATTTGAAATTTAGCGTTATCAAACGAAAATAAATAAGCTATGTTAATCTACTAGAAAAATACTCCAGTCCGTTGGAAGAGTATTAGCGAGCAACAGGCACACATTTTAGAGAACAAAAAATATACGATAGGAAAATTTAAAACAATGTTTATTAACACGGAATTGCAAATTAAGAACAAAGACGGAAACCCTAATGAGGGAATGAGAGTCGACCGCGAGCATTTGCCATAATGAACAGCACTTTTAGTGCTGGACCCGACGTAACTCCGTCCTCTTACTCGCCGTTGACCTTGAAATGCTTCAGCGGAACTGTGTAACAGTTGTTTAAATTGTCACGCTAAATTTAAATACCACTTTTCTGTTCTGTGCAGCGCTACAATTAACCGCAGCTACGAATTCTGTATTTTAATCTCGACGTATTGTGTAGTCGGCCATTTTTATAACTGCAAATAAATGGAAGCTAGGCGGCCGTTGTTTTGCGGAAGCGCGTGATGTACAATGAATACAAAAACTTCTTTCGCTTTATATCACTGATGAGACTAAAATGTTTTTTTTAATCAATATAATAGTCGACACGTTGAGCTGATTGATCAGAAACGTTATGGACGTCGACGGAGTCACTGAAAACAATGATAATAAATTTATATTTATGTAATGTTTATGTAGGTTTATTAATTTTTATGTATTTATAAATATTATTATTATTATTTTGGCTTTGATGCACACGGGTTGTGCATATGTATTTATGAACACGAGCTTTAAATGATAATAGATATAATAATAAATCAGACCATAATATTCAAAGAAATAAATAATGTGCAAAATATAACATAGAGTTTAGTAATAATAAAAAATCCTAATTAAAACTTCGTCCAGTCCAGTGTATTTGTATGTATATTTTGAGGCAAATTATTATTATGTTAAAGCGAATTATAAGCATGAATTTGAATTTACAGAAAAAAACAATTCCAAAATCTTAAATTACTAAAAATATTGAAGTTGTAATCAGCTAGTATATGCATATATACTAAAGAGTGTCTAGTTAGTTATTAATTTGTTTATTTTCTCCGGCAATACGTAGCCCATAGATAGTGTGACTAATAAATATAGTATAATAAAACACACTAAACATAAACATATATATTTTTTATATTGGCGTATGATCATCGAGGCAAGGACCTGTACTGAATTATGTTCATAACAACTTGAGATCTTTTAGAGCGTCAAAGACACGGAGTTCAATTAGACCAAAAACACTCTATTTTTATTTCTAAATACATAAAAATAAGAACCAGTTTACTTGGTTCCCGTCATTTTCATAAAACCGCTTACAGTGTCTTCCAATAAATCCACAAGCAAATCTACTTATGTATCTCCCCTTTTTAATAGAGGGAGAAGCTTGCATGGCACCTTTATCCTTTATGTGGAAAAAGATGGCGTCCCGCTCCTTGCACGCATGGCAACGTTGGACTCCTTTACTGGCACAGTTATATTGTACGTCGTGAGCTCCATCCCTCTTTGTATTAATCCTTTGAGGGTAAAGGTTTTTAATTAAACAGTGCATGGACATCGAATCGTACCTTAAGCAGTGTGTTCTGAATTATGTCCCTATAAAAACGAATCATAGGCTCACCTGCATCGCTCCTTTGTGAGAAGAATGAATCTTAATAAAAACTGTAAGTAAAAATCCTTTATATTCATGAAAACATGAACTAAAGATTTCACGTTGGAGAACTCAGAATAATGTACTGAATTTCTGGTTTAATATTTCGTTACCATGTATCTTACTTGACTTAACATAGTTTCAATTACAGATATCATATGGTATTTTATTATGGGGTAATGCTGCTGATATTGACACTATATTCGTTTTGCAGAAGAGGGCTGTTCGTGCGATACATAAATTAGGTCCCAGAGAGTCATTAAGAGATAAATTTAAAGATTATAAAATAATGACAGTGCATAGCCAATATATATATGAAAATTTAATGTATGTTCATAAAAATATTGATAAATTCAAGAAAAAAATTGACTGTAACGCACTGAACATCAGAAGTAAAAGTAAACTTGTAGTGCCGTTTAGTAGGCTGCACAAAATTAGTAACTCATTCAAAGGAAATTGTATTTTATTCTATAATAAATTACCTATTGATATCTTGGAGATGTCTATCAATAAGTTCAAAGTTTTTATAAAACGAAAGCTTGTAGAAAAATCATATTACAATATTAAGGATTATATAAACGATAAAAAAGCTTGGGTGTGAATTGCTCTATCTCCATAGGTACTATAGTTTATTATTAATTTTATTCATTATGTGAGATGGTGATAACGAAAAAAAAGAAAAACCCCGGATAAGTTTGTTGTGGGCTTCTTCTTAGACCGGGGCGCGTTTGGAACCCTCATAGCTTTAGTTTTAAGTTTACGTTACTCATCTGAAAACGTATGTGTCTAGACATTGGCTGAACCGGGCGCTGCCTCAGCTTGATGTTGCATCAAAATTGACTGCAGCGCTGATTCTCAGGCATAACCCGTGCTGATATCACGGAGTGACTGGGAAAGCGCTCCTATAGTGTGTGAGGGTGTGTGCGCGTGTGCGTGAGTATGTGTTTGTTTGCTTTTTTTTTAGGCTAAATATATATTTTTTCCATCCTATACATATTTGTAAGTAATTCCATCCTATATATATACATATATATTTCCCCGGCTAAGTTTGTTGTGGGCTTCTTCTTAGACCGAGGCGCGTTTGGAACCCTCATAGCTTTAGTTTTAAGTTTACGAATATAGTTATCATCATGAAATAACTACTGTGTAAATTATTGACGCGTCAAAGTGCCTTTTTGAGGACTATTTGAATAAAGATTATTTTGAATTTGAATTTGAATTTATACGTATTTGTAGTATCTCTGGAAGTAATAGACTAACTAGTTGATGTTAGTAAAGGAAGATCCACTCTAAAGATATATCTTAATTAAACTTTGTATGGACACCGCAGTGTACCTTTACGTTCTGTATTTCCGTGTGGTTCAGAATTCATAACTTTCTGTACGTAAGACTTCAAAGTGGAGTTACATTGCAGTGAATAGTATACCGCAGACGTACAACTCAACTCTAAATTGAGTTGACATCAAACTCTAGAATGAATTTCTTAATATGTTTATGTATAAGGGCAAATGTGCAAATTGCCAACATTTTCATAGAGTCTCTCAAGGTTTCAATTTCATATATTTTTTAAATGCTTCAACTGATGATTGCGCACATAGGTATCTGTGATACATAATATGTTATTTAAGCAACATTGAATTGTTTGTACAAACATTAGTATTTTAATAGATATAGGCATCAGTATACGTGATATTTAAAATTTTAATTATACGATATAACAAAAAAACAATTTCAAGGCCAAAAGTATCAGTTTATGCGATTGCTATTTTAACATAAGTTAATTGTTATCAGGTACAGTTGGAATTTGCAAATGTAATGAGATTAACCGTGAAATTCAAAATGGCCGTACAATGCTACGGACATTCATGTGCGAGGTCTATGTTATAGTTGCCCGGTTTTAATAAACTTTCATATTTTGCATTGAAACAGTGAAATTCCTTTTATTCAGCCGTCTATTCCAAGCAACCAGTGTACAATAGCTGAGAACCGATGGTTTTCTAAGATATCTCCCGTGAAGTGTTTTAAGATCATCATGATCAACCCATTACCGGCTCACTACAGAGCAAGGGGTCTCCTCTCAATATGAGAAGGGTTTGGCTATAGTCCACCACGCTGGCCATGTGCGGATTGGCAGACTTCACACGCCTTTGAGAACATTATGGAGAACTCTCAGGCATGTAGGTTTCCTTACGGTATTTTCGATAGTTGAAGCTAGTGATATTTTAATTGTTTAAAAACGCGCATAACTTTGAAAAGTTAGAGGTGACGTGCCCGGATTCGAACCGCCGACCTCTGGTTAGTAAGCTGACGCCCTAACCACTAGGCTACTATTGTAAACAATAATTGTTTGTTGTAATAATTGTGTATTCTAATAAAAGAGGGTGTAGAAGCAATCCACATTAAAATACTTGTTCAAAGTAAATGTATTAAATTTACATAAACTTAACGGTCATAACTCTTGATTTGATTATGTTGACATACGAGTATTCCGTCATTATACCTTTTATGTTAAAGGATCATCCAATTCAAATAATCCAACAATTTGTAGAAATTAAAATTATATGCGTACTCCTAATAAAAAATTATCTTAATTATATGGTACCTCGTTGATTGAGTGGTAAGCATGATAGACTACTCACTACGTACTGGGTTTGATTCCTAGATTCAGGTCAAAAGAGTTTGATTGATATTGGGTTTTTTCCATTAGGAAATTTTCAGTACAAGACCGCAATTGGTACTGTCATCCTACGTTAATCCGTCAGTCTAGGTTATGATTACTAACATTACGTGACAGTTATCATAAAAACAAAAACAACTCTCATTTTTTTATTCCACTACAAGCTAGCTTTTGACGACAATCACATCTGATGGTAAGTGATGATAATGTGATATGATGATATGTTACCTGACCATTTCATCATATCATTGGTATTACAACCAATTCATCATCATCATCATCATCATCAACCGATAGACGTCCACTGCTGGACATAGGTCAACGGCCACGGTCTTGGGCCGCTTGGATCCAGCGGCTCCCTGCGACTCGTTTGATGTCGTCTGTCCACCTTGTTGGGGGTCGACCAACGCTACGTTTACCGGTGCGGGGTCGCCATTCCAGCACCTTGGGACCCCAACGTCCATCGGTTCTCCGAGCTATGTGCCCCGCCCATTGCCACTTCAACTTCGCAACTCGCTGAGCTATGTCGGTAACTCTGGTCCTTCTACGGATCTCTTCATTTCTGATTCGATCACGTAGAGATACTCCTAGCATAGCTCTCTCCATTGCTCGCTGAGTGACTCTGAGCCTTCTTATGAGGCCCATAGTGAGCGACCACACAACCAATTAGGCGTATGGTAAAACCATATTCCTAATTGATTTTTATGCGACATCGTGTTGGAACGCTGTATCGCTTGGCAGTACGTTTTTGTCGGTAGGGTCGTAACTAGCCACGGCCAAAGCCTCCCACCAGATGAGACTCCAGCCGGGAATCGAACCCAGGATTTACTTACGTTCTTTCCCCCATGAGAGTAATAAGCAGTGGGATATTAATAGACAATAAAATTTAATTAAATTAAGTGTGAATGGATCTAATTTTACTGAACCGCAGAACTTTGCTATAATTATTCCAGCTAGTCGCGCTCACGTGAACAGGACTCGCTAGAAATATGAAAAGTGTCAAAGCAATGAAATAATTTAATGTAATCCGTATTCAAATAGTGTCAGTCAGAAATGAAGTTAAAATTGTACGCAGCGTCTGCCAATGTCGCGGTAAAGTGTCTTTAGAAAGTGTCATCAGAGGCCCTGCGTGTTCGGAATACGCTTAAAAATGAACCCAGTGCGGAAATTACATACTTGAGTATTAACTACTACTTACTATTATAAAATATGAGGCAAATATTAAGGGAGACGTGATCTTCGTTTCTGACACAAAATTATAAACGGTGGTATTGATTGTACAAGCTTAAGATCCTCTATTAACACACTTTTAGGCTTCAAAGAGCAACAATTAATCTAAGTAGATCTGCCCTTATAAATAGATTTAGTTCAACCGATAATAATATATTTAAAAAAGAAGACTAGATAATATTCAAAATTCCATGAAATCTTTTAAGCAAAAGATTAAAAGATATATTTCTACTTAATACGTCACTCTCGCTTTTATTTTAATTTTAATTGGTTTTATTTATTTTCATCTTTATTATTGTTAAATTTGTAATTTTAGTGATAGATGCCGAGTTAGCCTATAAGTGGGATATACAATTATATATAATAATATCATTATATTATTAAGTTATTATTTTAATTATTTTGAATGTAAGACATTGTATAAAACGTTGGTTTCCTTTTAAATGAATTTCTAAATAAATTAAGTCTATTACACTCGAGATAACTTCATAGAAACATATGAGTGTGTTCCGCTTACATAATACTGCAATAGCAAATAAACGACGCAAAAAATACATAAAAATAACTAAAACAGCATCAAATTTGATTCTAGAGCCGTCGACTGAGCGCAGGATCAATTATGAACCTCAACCATCCATACTCGAAAATACGCGAAAAAAATACATCACAATCAACCTTCTAAATAAATAAAGCTTCTTTACTGATTTTAAAATCAATACATTAAATTGTATTATGCCGTAGTACAATTGGGAAATATCGAATTCATTGTTGCTGTGTGATTAAGCAGAAAATTTTTATACAACAGAGGTTGTCGAAGTCTTCACCTCTCTTTCGTAATTCGAAAAAGCTGGTAACTTTGGGAGAGCAACCAATATTATAAAAAAAACGTTTTATTTTTACGATTAAAGCACATTTATATTACTATGTAAACGTTTCTCAATCTGAATTACATAATTACAAAAATAAACCTTTTTGAGAGAGCAACCAATATTATAAAAAAAAACGATTTATTTTGACGATTAAAGCACATTTATATTGCTATGTAAACGTTTCTCAATCTTAATTACATAATTACAAAAATAAACCTTTTTGGGAGAGCAACCAATATTAAAAAAACTTTTTATTTTGACGATTAAAACACATTTATATTGCTATGTAAACGTTTCCCAATCTTAATTACATAATTACAAAAATAAACCTTTTTGGGAGAGCAACCAATATTAAAAAAAACTTTTTATTTTGACGATTAAAACACATTTATATTGCTATGTAAACGTTTCTCAATCTGAATTACATAATTACAAAAAATATATTTAAGATCACCATTATGTAGTACTTACCTTAAACCGCCAACTAAAACTACGTTACATCAAAATAAAGTACTTATATTATAGTCACTATTACAAATTATAACCAATAATGACATCGGTGTATAATATAATGTGGATTCACATTTATGTTTCACTATAATAATGACGGTGGAAATATTGATTGATAAACATTGATAGCGCATATCGAAATAATAGTGCCTATTACCTGAATAACCTTTTAATCTCGAATAATCTAGGCTTAAATAGCAGCATCAGATAGTTTCATTCCAGCCTATTTTGCGTCATTATTCCAAGCATCAAATTTCTGCTAAAGCGTTGTGCTGAAGCGGTGATAGCCTAGTTGTTAGGGCGTCAGCCTCCTAATCAGTGGTCGGCGGTTCAAATCCGGGCACCTCTAACTTTTCGGAGTTATGTGCGTTTAAAAAAAAAAAAAAACTAAAATATCACTTGCTTCAACGGTAAAGGAAAACATCGAGGAAACCTGCACGCCGGAGAGCTCTCCATAATGTTCTCAAAGGCGTCTGAAGTCTGCCAGTCTGCACATGGCCAGCGTGGTGGACTATGGCCCAACCCTTCTCATATTGAGAGGAGACCCGTGCTCTGTAGTGAGCCGGTAATGGGTTGATCATGATGATGATGATGATTATGATTCCAAGCATCAAAAACGATGGAAAAAAGACTATAATATGTTAATGTTTATTTTTTGTTACATTTAGAAATGGAGCAAGTGTTATATATGAAGGCTGGTGCGATCAGCCCATATATCTGGACTCAAGGGATTTTAACACAGTTTATACTATCGATGATCCAGATTAGTCTCTGTAGTCAATTTATCACGGGATTTCAACGTAAAAACCATCGTTAGAGAATGATTTGCAAATTTTTAAGAAACTAGGGCTTCAGTGCGCTATCATGGATTAGAAATACCAGCATTCTATTATGCACTATCAAACTAATATTATAAACGTGAAAGTTTGTATGTAAGCATGCATGTGAGCGTAGACATTTTTTTTATACACCACAAGTTTAGTCCTTGAGGACATCTCACCTGATGGTAAGTGATGATACGGTTTAAGATGAAAGCGGGCTAACCTCTTAGGGGTAAGGTAAATCCATACATAATTGGTTTCTACACGAAATCGTGCCGGAATGCTAAATCGCTTGGCGACACGTCTTTGTCGGTAGGTTGGTAACTAGCCACGGCTGAAGCTTCCCACCAGACCGGACTCAAGCCAGGAATCGAACCCAGGACCTCCAACTTTATAATGCGACAGCGCGCACACTGCGCCACGGAGGTCATCAAACATACTCGTACATACATTAAAGTGTGTAAGTTTGTTATTCTTTCACGCCGTACCTACTGTACCAATTTGGCTGAAATTGTGAATAAAGACAAAATATATCTTGGAATAACAATTGGTTAGGACGCCCACATCTCCTAATCAGAAGTCGGGGGTTGGATTTAGTTTCAATTCCGGGAAATCAAAGGCTTACATAAGATTTGTGTGAAACTGAATTTAGCGTCGATGAGCTATAACTATAGTTTGCGACAGCAATCATTCACGAAATTAGATTTAAATGTTTATAGCGTCGATAAACTGTGATAGTCCAGTGGTTAATAGGGTCTGATTTAAGCAAATTTAAAATTTTACACCTCTTGCTTTAATGGTGAAAGAAAACATCGTGAAGATACCTGGTTGCCTGAGAGTTTTTCCATAACGTTCTCATAGGTGTGGGAAGTATATCAATCCGCATTATATAAAAATTCATATTGTTTTCGTGCCAAAGTTTCATCACAATACTTTCAGAATCAATTAAGTCATCATCATCATCATGATGAACCCATTCTCAGCTCACTACAGAGCACGGGTCTCTTCTTAGTATGAGAAGGGTTTGGCCATAGTCCACTACGCTGGCCATGTGCGGATTGGCAGACTTCACACGCCGTTGAGAACATTATTGAGAACTCTCAGGCGTGCAGGTTTCCTCACGATGTTTTCCTTCACCGTTGAAGCAAGTGATATTTTAATTGCTTAAAAACGCACATAACTCTGAAAAGTTGTAGGTCCTAACCACTAGGCTATCACAGCTATAATATATTATATATATCTATTAAGTAAATGTTTATATAACCTTGAATTCCACTATGGTGCTAGCTAGTGCTGTCCAGGGCTAGTTTATAAACTAGCCCTGGACAGCACTTGGCGGTTAGTGATGATTACGCTGTGGCAACCAATAGGGTTTGTACAGCTAATAGACAGTACGAAAAAAAAAATTAGTGATGATGTACTCTAAATTTGTAACCTGAGAAGCAGGTCCGAGCTTACGGCGAACCACTCGTTATTAGTTTCATCTGTTTATTTATTTTTTTGTGTGTCAACACCAGCGAGTTTCTTGAACGTCTAAGATGATTATGAACGCGTCTGGTAACGCAAGAGCGTTTCGCTTCGCTTAGCGTTTATGTAACCCAAGGGGTTAGCAATCCAAAGGGCAATAGGGAGCAAATTTGGCACCTTGCCTATTCTTGACCGTTTGGATGGCGTATATTTTTGTTAAAATTACTAAAGTATTGCATACAGAAAATACTTGTGATAGTTAAATAGGCAATAAATAAGTATTTATTAATGATTTTTAACCAAGGGAAATTTGTTGTGGATTGTGGGTTTACCATGCCCCTAACAGGTTAGCCCGTTTCCATCCTAGACTGCATCATCACTTACCACCAGGTGAGATAGACGTCAAGGGCTAACTTGTAGTGTGTAAAAAAAAAAGTCGCAACCTTATCATAAGCTGATAGCGTAGTGGTGCGTGAATAAAGTGCGTAACATACATAAATAAATGATTTTACGTAACATTTCATAGCTCTTTCATTTAAAACTAGACTCAAAGTAACGCGGTTACATGAATTATTCGCATGTACTTCCCCCTTTTCCCAGGAATGTTATAAATGTGAAAGCGTATTAGCTCTCTATTACTAAGGAGGTTATAAGAGCATTGAACCATAAAGCTGTTCCAAAATGGATTGGCGGATTTAAGTGATTATTATCACCGGTAATAATTTTGTAGTTAGTTAGTGAGGTTAGGACGCCCACCTCTCCTAATCAATAGTCGGTGGTTTGATTCCAGACACGAACCTCTAACTTTTCGGAGTTATCTGTTTTTAAGAATTAAAATATCACTTACTTCAATGGTGAAGGAAAATATCATGAGGAAACCTGTATGCCTGAGTCTTCATAATATTCGCAGAGACGTCCGAAACGTGGTCGCTCATAATCACAGTGTCGCTCACTATGGGCCTCATAAGAAGGCTCAGAGTCACTCAGCGAGCAATCGAGAGAGCTATGCTGGGAGTATCTGTACGTGATCAAATCAGAAATGAAGAGATCCGTAGAAGGACCAGAGTTACCGACATAGCTCAGCGAGTTGCGAAGTTGAAGTGGTAATGGGCGGGGCACATAGCTCGGAGAACCGATGGACGTTGGAGTCTCAAGGTGTTGGAATGGCGACCCTACACCGGTAAACGTAGCGTTGGTCGACCCCCAACAAGGTGGACAGACGACATCAAACGAGTCGCAGGGAGCCGCTGGATACAAGCGGCCCAGGACCGTGGCCATTGGAACTCCCTACAAAAGACCTATGTCCAGCAGTGGACGTCTATAGGTTTAAATGATAATGATGACGTTTTAGGTCCGCCAATCCGCAAATGGCCAGCGTGCACCCTGAAACCCTTCTCATATTGAGAGGAGACCCGTGCTTGTCGTTAGCCGGCAATGGTTTGATCATGATCATGTGTGTGATATACGCGCCTCGTCACATTAATGTCTGCACTGCTTCTCGACCCATCTCATAGAGAATGAGTGAGATAATGGTTGACATAATTATTTATTTGGCACGCTTGTGTGTTTGTTTGACGACGGCTTAATTGACCCTCCAAGCAATTTCTAACCCCTAAACAAACCAGGCAGTTATATATAATTATCATTCTTATAAGAAGTATAATTACAACCAGACTCGATTTACAGCCAAAAAATTACACTCTATCGGCTTTAGTGTATGGCAGAAATTTCACCACTTCTCTGTATTAAAATTTGCATTCACCTTCCCACGTCTAATTTCAAAATGTTTACATTTCCCGCATTTCGTTTGATGAGATGGTTCTGAATTTGAACCAAAACCTGCCAGCAGTGAATCTCATTCGATTCTAAACGTGTACCTAACTACATATTTCTATGGGAGGGAGCACTTTTTAAATAATGTGTTTATCAAATTCAAATATTTTTTATTCAAATAGTCTAGTTAAAAGGCACTTTTGACGGGTCAATAATTTACATAGTAGTGATTTAATGGTGATAACTACATTCGTAAACTTAAAACTAAAGCTATGAGGGTTCTTAACGCACCCTAGTCTAAGAAGAAGCACACAACAAACTTAGCCGGTTTTTTTGTTATCACCATCTCTCATTATCAATAATTAATTATAGTACCTATGAAGATAGAGCAATTCACACCCAAGCTTTTTTATCGTTTATATAATCCTTAAAATCGTAATATGATTTTTCTATAAGCTTTCGCTTTATAAAAAATTTGAAATTATTGATAGACATCTCCAAGATATCAATGGGTAATTTTTTATAATTTATATTAGTGAGTTCATTTTCACTCTCTCGACTACTTTGTCGGTTTTTATAAATATCCCGTCCCGCAACCCGCAGGAAAAAGGTTATTTATATATCCCCCTATTCTTATATATATTCTTATATATATAGATATATAAATCAATCAATGATTGGCATGCTTTGAGTTTGCTGTTAGTTTTGTAAGCCTGGTTGTGTGCGCTGTACGAATACAGTGTCTCCTAGTACTTTACTGAGTATGATCGAGGTGTGTATGGCTGCTTGTTTTTGGAGGATGGTGATGTCAATGTTGGTGTCCAATTGACCTATATATCTTGTAATACTTTTGGCTACTACACCTGTCGCACCAATTACAATTGGAATAACTGTCGTTTTTGTATTCCACAGGCGGGTGATTTCAGTTTTCAGTAAATGGTATTTGCTTAATTTTTCAATCTCTTTTGGTCCAATGTTATAGTCTGAAGGTACAGTTATATCTATTAAAAATGTTTTATTATTATTTTTATCAATGTAGATTATGTCAGGTCTGTTATGCGCTACGGTGACATCTGTTTGGACTGGCATTTCCCATAAAATTTTAGCGGATTTATATTATTATATCCTCAATAATATAATATTATAGGTATAATGTTTCATAGTTTGGTCTTCTTTGCATGTTAACCTACTACAGATATATATGAAGCGTTCATATATAATATTATTATTCATTATTTTAATTCATGACGTAATGTTGATAACTGCACTTGCCAACTTATGAATGGCAACTACCAAAGTGCAGTTCCGTTATTACTTTGCGAAGTTTTGGTCTCTCCTCTCAGGCAGCAATATTGCATTTGTAACAGACATCCACAGATATAACCTTAGCCAGAGAACATCCAGGTTTTATAAATCTGAAAAATATGTACCCAAGTTTATTTCTTTATTTTTTTTCCACTCCGAGTTCTCAACTTTTGTCCGGTAGGAGGCCACGGCCGTGTCTAGTTACCGACAAAGACGTGTCATCAAGCCATTTAGCGTTCCGGCACGATGTCGCATAGTCACCAATTACCCCTTACGTTACCATCGTAGACTTTAAACGGGCCGGTTACGTGTGGCAACCAATAGGGTTATTACAGCTAATAGACAGTCGAAAAAAAACATCGTAGACTGCATCATCACCAGATAAGATAGCTGTCCAGGGCTAACTTGTAGTGTACAAAAAAAAACTCAAATCTCACCTGTAGACCATAATATTGTATTTTTTTTAATTGTTCAACCCGTTGAAATCCTCTGTAAGCTAAGGACGATGGCGTAGATGATGACTTAATAACTAAGTACTCACTCAGACGGGAGAGCTTAAAGGCATCGGCTGTGTTGATGACGTCCACGTAAGCCTGAAGTTCCAAGCGACGGCTGCTTATGTTCTGGTTATGTACCGCCAAGGCATACTTGAACACATTCTGAACTTCCTCGGTGTTTTGATCGAAGATTGCACCTGGGAACAAAAAAAAAAATGTGTTACTATTCATTTCTGTTACCCTGGTAACATAAACGCCGGTATTTCTGTTAATGACTGTGCCCTGAGAAAAAAATGCCACTAGTACTGTTTATTACTGTTTATTAACCCGACAAAGACTTGTCGCCAAGCGATTTAGCGTTCCAGCATGATGTCGCGTAGAAACCGATAGGAATATGGGTTTACCATACCCCTTAGGTATGATAGATGATAGGTAAGCCCGCTACCATCTTAGACTGCATCATCACTTACCATCAGGTGAGATTGCCGTCAAGGGCTAACTTGAAGTGGATAACAAAAAATCTGTATCCTGAGAGCAAAAACATTACTGTTAATGTTTATAATTGCCTCGTCATGAAATCGAAATGTTCTCAGGAGATTTTCAAGAATAGCTTTGATAAGGGTTTTGAGGCTATTTTATTTGTTTTTAATTTTGTAGGTATTTTTACTGTCTTGGTTTAATATAACTACGTCTTACTATCATCGTCATCATCATGATCAACCCATGCTTGGCTCACTACAGAGCACGGGTCTCCTCTCAATATGAGAAGGGTTTGGCCATAGTCCACCATGCTGGCCATGTGCCAATTGGCAGACTTCACACGCCTTTGAGAACATTATGAGAACTCTCAGGCGTGGTTTCCTCACGATGTTTTCCTTCACCGTTGAACTTGCTTCAATTTGATATTTTAATTTCTTAAAAACGCACATATCTCCGAAAAGTTATAGGTGCTTGCCCGGGTTCAAATCCCCGACCTCTGATTAGGAGGCTGACGTCCTAACCACTAGGCTATCACAGCTTCGTATCTTACCATGCTATATTGTTAAAAAATATGTATCTAAATGTTTATGTGTACCCATTAACTTCACAATCCATAAAATAACAGCATTGTTACAGTTCTTTAAGATACGTCGCTGATATCGTATGGACAGTTGGTGAGACAAGATGAAAAAATATTCTCTGTTGGTTATGGAATCTTAAAATACTACAAATCAACACAAATAGGCTGTGGCCAGTCACCAATCGCCAACAATTAAAGGAGAACAGAAAAGCTAAATTGAATCAATACATATAAAGCAGTGGCACAAACGGATTGCGTTTACCTTCACACCTGCGAAGGTAAATAATATCGATTAAGCTGAGACAGATTTGCTCAGCGAAGATTTAGTACCGTATGTAAGCTCTCAAATATAGAATCAAACTATATTATATGTATGATTATAAATCATATCTTTTTATAAATAGTACTCTCTCGCGCGCGTCACTCGTATCTACCTTAATAGCAAACCTTCTCTTATTTGTAGCATATTATCGTATCTAAATCCGTTACTTTCTATTCATATCAGGTTAGGGCGTCCGTCTTCTAATAAGAGGTCGGTGGTTTGAACCCGGGCACGCACCTCTAACTTTTCGGAGTTATGTGCGTTGTTAAGCAATTAACATATCACTTGCTTCAACGGTTAAAGAAAACATCGTGAGGAAACCTGCATGCCTGAGAGTTTTCCGTAATGTTCTCAAAGGCGTGTGAGGTCTGCCAATCCGCACATGTCCAGCGTGGTGGATTATGGCCAAACCCTTCTCATATTGAGAGGTGACCCGTGCTCTTTAGTGAGCCGGCAATGGGTTGATCATGATGATGGTGATGATCGTATCTACTTCCAACTCAATATAGTCCCCTCCTATTCTAATCAATTAACGTTAAGCCATTAACTTCAAAGTGTCTTAGAGGAAACAGAATTATCTTCCAAAATACAATTTATGTCATATACAATAATACAGCAACATCTAACGAGTCAAACTCACAACTTAAATAAAATATTTGGATAATGTGTAGTATTAATACCGCAGAAGCTAAGCAGTTGATGCGTTACATATGGCTATCGTGGGAACAAATATGAAATGCTTTGCCGAGAATAATAAATCCTTTGTCAATTTCTACGATGCTACCCTTTGCCAAGCTTTTTTTTTTGACGGCAATCTCACCTTATGGTAAGTGATGATGCAGTCTAAGATGGTAGCGGGCTAACCTGTTAGGGGTATGGTAAACCCACACTCCTAATTGGTTTCTACACGACATCGTGCCGGAACGCTAAATCGCTTGGCGACACGTCTTTATCGGTAGGGTGGTAACTAGCCACGGCCGCAGCCTCCCACCAGACAAAAAACAAGCTTCAGCAATATCAATGCAGAAACAGACGTACATAACATCGCATTATAATATAACTATGGTATCTCATTCTATCAATGCTTTTAGATTACATTGCAGTTTGCGGGTACCCGTTCAAATGAAACAATTTCGCACAGAATCCGTGTGACCGCGTAAACCACTTCACTGGACATCTTTATCGGGGAAAAGGCGAACCGGCCCGTATTCTGGCGTGTCATCTGCTAATATACGATCACTGACCGAAACGATTATCTAAATGGCTCGACCGTGGATCGGTTGCTTTAGGTTCAATGCATACAACACGTCACCACTATTTTTTATCATAACTTTTGAAAGTTTTCATCATGACGCAGTGTTGAGCCACGGTAATATTATGTATACTTCATACAAACGGACGAAACGCGTGCTATGCCTACGCGCCTTGATCTCGGCGTGCACTCGGCATGATGACTGTCGAGACTGTGCTGCAGTGACGAACGAACGGTGTTTTGTCCTTCGCCTAAGCCGAGGTTCGGCCTCAAAGGAGGCACCCTTAGGCAGTCGTTCCCATAGTTTCTTCGAAATCATCAAAATTTCTTCTGGAAGAGCTTCTTTCCAAAGGTCGCCAAACAGCCCGGTTACGCTGTGGCAACCAATAGGGTTTGTACAGCTAATAGACAGTCCAAATAAAAAAAAAAAGGTTTTTTGTTTTTTTAACAATTTTTTCACTAAAAGTTCAAGTACATGTTTAATGTGACCAGTAGGATATATTGTGCTGTTTTTGGTTGCATCAATAATAGTTGTTTATTGTACTGTTTGTATGAATAATATAAGAAAAATAAATTTGACCGTCTGTCTGTCACTAGATTGTTGAAGTTTGAACACAAATTAGGCAAATGTAATTAGAATGCTGGAGGCGACCAGCTCTATCGCATGCTTACGTACCACGCAGCTGTAGGTATTTATTTCAAAGATACGGCCGAGTTACAATACTGTATACATAATATTACCGTGGTTGAGCGCTGTGTTGTTTTAAGTAGGATATGCCGGATTCAATCCTCAGCAAGAAATTTATGAAGGTTTAAAATAACTGCCGTATTTCTAACAGGTTAGCCACTGACCACAAAATGGGACTGCAGTCATGGGCTAACGAGTAGTGGTGGTAAAAAAATATAAATGTCTGTGACATCATTGGCTTGGAAACTTTCATGTGTATGTATCTTTAATCACTTAATCTAATTATATTTCCCAGGAAATTTATAAAGCTGGTTCATTCAAAGCAGCCTATATGCTATTCCAGGCTATTGGCTATTTGTATGCCAAATTTCATCCAGCTCGGTTCACCTGTTCTGACGTGTTTACGTAACATAGCTCCGTCCAACCTTTGGCATTTACAATACTTGTATAGAGTAAGGTGTAGGTGAAGTTCTATTGAGTTCTAGTAAAAGAATTTCAATAATAATTTAAGAAGCAAGCAAGTCAAGATTTATCATCATGACCAGCCTATCGTCCTACATATCTCTCATCATCACAATTCCAAATCTACTGCTACTGAGAGCTACTGACACTCAAATATTTTTTGATTCACACAAGTTTACTGGAATCACACCTGATGTGTATATGCACTATGCAGTCTAAATTGGTAGACGGCTAACTAGACCCGTAGGTCAAGTCAGTTTCTGGTTTGGCGACACTCTTTGTCGATTGGCTGATAACTAGCCACGGCCGAAGTCTCTCACAACACAAAACGTAAGGCTGTAAAAAGACCACCTGGTGTGCTTTAACGATTATTATTAAAAACTAATAACCAGTGTCGACAGATTAACGTGCTCTCCGAAGCACGGAGACCTAATCAAATTCCTAACTCCGGGCTGGAACTAAGAATTGTAAACAACTGCGACTACTAAGTTAGGAATAGACAACAAGACAGTTAAAGTTAACATAACAGTCAAGCTCTCTTCGTTGACTGCATCTTTCAATTGGTAAAGTAAGACCAAACACTCTATAACTATGTCGACGCCATGCCACGTATATTTGTAAGATCCATTTGTTTATAACCTCATTAAAACATCTGAAACGTCTTCAAGCTGAATTTTACTAAACTTGCTCAATGTGGGTTGGATGTTCCTAGCATAACTACGTCCAATTAGACCTCACGTACCGGCGCAAACTTATATAATCATTGAATTAACAACAATTGGCCAGGTTTCTTGTTGGCTTCTTCTTAGATCAGGGCGCGTTTGGAACCTTCATAGGTTTAATTTACGTATGCAATTATCATCAACGTCTCACTATGTAAAAAATCATATGTTCGCATGAATTTTGATGTTCAAAATAGAATTGAATAAAGATTATTTTTACGCGTGTAACATGTGTGTGTGTGTGTGTGCGCGTGTGTGTGCCCGCGCGCGTGTGTGAGTGCGTGTGAGTGTGTGTGTGTGTGTGTATGTGTGTATATGGATGTGTGAGTAGGAATGCGTATGTTTGCTTTGTATGTCTGGTATTCCTTCAATCCAATTAAAGTGAAGGTATCTGGTTCAAAAGTTACCAAGTACATTTATATATTTATTTGCATTCATGCAAAAACTGCTGCATGCATTGTGATGGCGTAGCAAAATAATATCTTTCATCCCTTATATTAAAAATTCAAAAATATATCAGTCTTAATATTCTAATGAATGTTAATATAAATAAATATTCATAATGAAACAATTATATCACATATACACATATTTAAGTCGATTGAATAAAACTCAATCCGTGTCATGATGTATGAATATACCCTAAAAAATTTCCAAACCAACGACTTCTTAACGTGGCCACACTATCCTTATGTCTTTTTCACTCCCACACAAAGCATTAAGCCGTAAGAGCCTTTCCGAAGCTCCATTTTGAGCTATATTTCTTCCATTTGCTACGTCATTTCTTTCTATATCACGTTGAAATGTTTCATTCCGCTATAAACGAGTTCGGTTTCTGATGTTAGTGCATTACTACCAGTGGGGTCGTAAGTATTTCTATGAATCAAACACAAGGTTATAAGGCCACTACTTATTATTACCTATTTCTGTTTCCATTAGTCACAAGTATATAAAACTAGAAGTGTAAACGTGGATGGAGTAACGGACTAACCACGTTTAATATTTCCATATGTACTTGTACCTCCTAAGTGATGATATTTCAACCAAATTTTTTATAAAAGCTTCCAGAAAAATCCTACTATAATATTGAGGATTATATGAACAATAAACAACAAGTATAATTTGTTATATTCCGCCAACAACCGGGAGATTTGTATAATATAACACCACACAAAATCTTCCACCAGAACCTCTACGCACGTTTCGACCCGACACCGAATCCTCCTCAGGAGATGTTGACTTCAAAAGTGAGAAAAGTAAAGTCAGATTATATGAACGATAAAAAAAGCTTGGGTGTGATTTGTTCTTACTTGATCGCTAATTATATTTCATTATTGACTATGTGAGACAACAATAAAACTAATCCCCGCGTTGTTTGTTATGGGCTTCTATTGAGAGTTTGACGCGCTTTGTAGGGTACAACCTAGTTTAAGTTTTAAGTTAACGTTATCACCACGAATTATAATAATGAAAAACCTTTTTAACGAACGCTTAAAACATGATAAAGTTAACACGAATTGAGCAATTTTTGATTTGTTTTATATTTGAAACTAATCAAAATGTAATTTCCTTTGGTTACGAATTAGTGTGTAAAAAAAATCCACTACAAATTAGAGCTTGAATACATTCACATATCGCTAAGTATATAAAGAGTCTTAATATATAAAGTAATTATATTAAACCCATCCTCCTATTCATAGCATTTCTACCCTGAGATTCAGCGATGCGTTGTCGTATCAACCCATTCGTCTAATAGGTTTTCACTCGGAACGCTAAATCGCTTGGCGGTTTGCTTTATGGACTAGCTGCGACCGAAGCCTCCCACTAGGTAACACTCGAGCCGGGTTCCAACTCGTCATCTCCTAATTTATAATACTGCAGTTGACGCATTGCACCACTGAGGTCTTATCTTATATAACTTATCTTATTAACATACATTGCTAATTTGTTTGTATTATTTTAAACTGAGATGATAAGAGAAGATCTCAAAGCAAGAAAGATGCAGACAAATTATTTGCAGTCAAATTCAATAAATTTGTGTTCTAATTGAATAATATAAAAGCTAAAATTTAATACGGTATTATTTTAGAATACAATTATTTCATATTATTATACAATAATATAAATAAATATAATATTAATAATCTATAAAATAAACTTAATTTTTAAACAATTAAAATATCACTTGCTTCAACGGTGAAGGAAAACATCGTGAGGAAACCTGCACGCCTGAGAGTTCTCTATAATGTTCTCAAAGGCGTGTGAAGTCTGCCAATCCGCACGTGGCCAGCGTGGTGGACTATGGCCAAACCCTTCTCATATTGAGAGGAGACCCGTGCTCTGTAGTGAGCCGGTAATGGGTTGTTCATGATGATAAAATAAACTTAGTCATCGGAGCTTGGTAGCGGAATTCTTGTCAAGATTACGATACCAAGCGAAAACTCAATCAGGTTATTAATAAAAAGTTCCCGGGAATACGTTTGAATCCGATCAGACCGTATCCATTTCATAACAATATTCCAGTGTAATCCGATTAATATGCATATATGCAAAATGCCAGATCAATCGGAAACCGAAAGTGGTTCAATTTTAACTAGGAAAAATTTGATTACAGCCAGAATAACAAAATTAAACCAAATATTTTATAAAATATTGTGAAATAAGGCATGCCCCGAATGGATTTTGCTGTTCTTTTCGTTTCATCAAGTTTACACTGCCACCACTTTTCGAGTTCTTATATTGCCAATGTAACTTGTGAAAATTAGAAGAAGAAAATATTAGAAAGAAGTCTGCTCTCGACTTTCATGCGGTTTGGATTAATCCACTTCCAATATAGCTTTCTATTTTATATTAAATTTTAATATTGTTATAACTATTTATTATTGTAATTGTGGACTAATTGGATAATAGAAATTGTAGACTAATTATAAAAATATTTTATACGATAAGGGTGTAATGACCCTTTTAATCTTAAGCCTGGCTTTGATGGAATCGTATGGGAAGCGAGTATAATATTCCCTTATCAGAGGTACGAGTACCTACAGTACAATCTGTTTGTTGAACTCAAATCAAATAAAAACGCGAACTTCAGTTGAGCTTCAACTGACTTTTCATCATCATGAAAAACCCATTACCGGCTCACTACAGACCACGGGTCTCCTCTCAATATGAGAAGGGTTTGGCCATAGTCCACCACGCTGGCCATGTGCGGATTGGCAGGCTTCACACGTCTTTGAGAACATTATGGAGAACTCTCAGGCGTGCAGGTTTCCTCACGATGTTTTCCTTCACCGTTGATAATTGCAAATGATATTTTAATTGTTTAAATACGCACATAACTCCGAAAAGTTAGAGGTGCGTGCCCGGATTCGAACCGCCGACCTCTTATTAAGAGGCTGACGCCCTAACCACTAGGCTATCGCAACTTCAATATTTTATATTTGCGTTATTTATTACTTATTAATAAATAATAGAATTATATAATTATAATTTACATTGTTCTCTGAATAACTGAATCGGCCACTAGTCGTGGTATTAATGCATGCTTGGTGGTTGTTATTTAGCACCCATATTAGTGTATCTAAAAAACTACTTGGTCCTAATCAAACTATCAATCATTATAAAATATAAAAAGGTAAGTTCGTAAAATCCGTGGCTTAGTCAGATACTTTAAAGGCATGTATCCCTTTCATTTGAATATTTAGTGTAGTATAAAATACGCGTTAGTTTATAAGAAGTTTTGTAATTTTCCGTTGCTTCTGTTATGAAATAAGAAGATAGTATCTGCGACCGAAAAAAAATTTACTCGACTTACAATTCCCCAATGATAACTATAGGATATTTATTTCTGCAACGCGTTGTTTAAATCGAATTATCTTGTATTGGCATCTTGTTTAGTAAAAATAACGAGAACGAAAGAGTTTGAATCAAAAATTTACGTTTTCCAATGTCTGTATCGGACACTTCGTTAATATGAGTTTACCGTTTGCATTGTTTCGTCTTCCAAAACGTAAGTCAAAACTGATTTCAAATTTCAATTTCCCCATTGTTACGATGGCTAGAAAAAACATTTTTCTTTTAATTTCGTGAAAATAACAGTACAGTTATTAATTACTGAAAGAAATTCCGAAGCATGAGCCATATTTTTCCTACCTATATATTTTCTAACTGATTTTGGCAATTGTTTCGCTTTCCTTAACGTAGCGTTAGTGAAGGCAAAAAACGCTAATGATCTTTGAACGAACTAAATGGTTTTCTTACTAGAGTCGATTGTTTTATTGGCAGTGCTACTTCGTGTACTAAAATCTCTACAAATATTTAGGTCATTGTATACTGTAAAAAACCGTTGACTCTTATGAATAGAGTACATTTTATTCTTTAGTTTGTGCAGACAGGATTATTATAATCAAGTTTTATTTTGATTGATATTGATAAATGCTCAGTCTACAGCACCGACGCCTTGTTGCCTGTCTATCGGTCTTTTATCGGATATATTTTGGAGAGTGCGCTCAAGAACTTTACAACCTCGTGCCCCCTTCACCGTTTTACCACAGAACTTCAAGGAATCGTGAGCGCTGGCACCCTTACGTGGTTAAAATCCAACCTACTCGGACGAAACGATTTGGAACAACGGTTCTGAATCGAACCGCTAAGGTGTGGAACTCTCTTCCAGCATCTGTGTTTCCAGCCACGTATAACATTAGTTCCTTCAAGGGAAGGGTGAATAGGCGTTTTCTAGGTAAGCGCGCTCCAACTTAGACCTCATCAGTGCCTTCTGGTACTGATTGTCAAAATAAAAAATAAAAAAAAATCCTACTGATAATATGCGTTTCATCATCATGATCAACCCATTACTGGCTCACTACAGAGCACGGGTCTCCTCCCAATATGAGAAGGGTTTTGGCCATAGTCAACCACGCTGGCCATGTTCGGATTGGCAGACTTCATACGGCTTTGAAAACATTATGGAGAACTCTAAGGCGTGCAGGTTTCCTCACGATGTTTTCCTTCGCCGTTGAAGCAAGGGATATTTTAATTGTTTAAAAACGCACATAACTCCGAAAAGTTAGAGGTGCGTGCCCGGATTCGAACCGCCGACCTCTAATTATGAGGCTGACGCCCTTACCACTAGGCTATCGCAACTTCAATATTTTATATTTGCGTTTACATGCAATTAAATATCATTTGCTTTAACGGTGAAGGAAATCATTCTAAAGATATATAATTGCCTAAAAGCTCCATAATATTCTCAAAAGTTTGTGGAAATTTACCAATACTCGTACATTTAATCAATATAACGATGTAGTTTTGAGTTTAGGTTTATTACCAAGGCCTCATTATAATAGTTGAAGCCTTTTATCTCGCAACTTAGTAAGGCTTATTCTCTAAAATCCGCTCCTATTAATAGGCTTAAGATGTAGAGCATCTTATTCTATACTTTAGTAGTTACCTAATCACGAGTAAGTATTACCAATTGGGCGAATGAACAATAATTGAACTTATAATTATATTATGTCCTCTTTTAAAGGATACCCTAGAAAACAGATTTAATATAATAAGTATTTAGTCACTTTTGGAAGGATTGGAAGACTTCACACGCCTTTGAAAATATTATGGAGAACTTTCAGGCGTGCAAGTTACTTCACGATGTTTTCCTTCACCTTTAAAAAATCACTTGCTTCAACTGTGAAGGAAACCTGCACGCGTGAGAGTTCTCCATAATTTAATCAAAGACGTGTGAAGTCTGCCTATCTGCACATGGCCAGCGTGGTGCCCAATGGCCAAACCCTTCTCATATTACGAGGAAACCCGTGCTCTGTAGTGAGCCGGCAATGGGATGGTCATGATGATGACGATTTAAAGATACCTTCAATAACTACTTGCGCTTGTACTTTTCCGGAAATAATAATAAATATTTATTTTAATTTATATTTTGAATACAGATTGCGAGTTATTATACTGATACCGTTCCTGATAAATTGGCATAAATATAATAAAAATTTAAGTTGGTTAGAATTTATATAGTAAATATACGTTTAATATTAAAAATCCAAGAAGAGCATTATTAGACATAATGACTACGTTATATGCAAAGGTTTTACGAGGAGGATTTGTGGGCGTTAAACTGTCTTACCTGGCTGCAGTGCTGTAACTTAATTAAAAGAAGATTAAAAGAAACTTTTTCGCTACAAAAAGGTATTTAAAAGCTCGCTCGCGTTGCGTTGTTGTGAGTTTTAGCGTAAGATCAGGCTTGGCACTTTTATTCCCTTTTTTATGTACTCCGTCTAGCTGCAAGCTTTTTTTCGTGTTTTAAACACATGACAACTTTATTTTTAAAAACATATTGTTACGAGCCAGGATTATGGGATTGGAAAAAATAACACGAAAGCTTGAGTGCTGTACCTTTATTACGACGAACGTGTTACAGTTTCGTACATGGACGAGTGGCACTTACACAGTCTCTTACACTACCGCCACTTTTCACAGACACTCTCCCTTAGTTTTTCGAGCCCAAGGGCTCAAAATTTCGTCAGGTAGATCTTCTTTCCAAAGCTCGTCAAACAGCCGGGTTACGCTGTGCAAACCAATAGGGATAGCACAGCTAAAAGTCAGTCCGAAAAAAAAACTTGACACTATTTCTTCTCTTCGAATATTACTTTCTCTTTTTACTTCACTGTATATTCCGAACTGTACTGCCACTGTCTTCCCGCGGTCGCCTAGTTCGAGCAAACTACATAAAATCATCTGGAGTAAAAAGCGAAAACAAGATTTAACTAAACATAAATTTGCAATTTTGTATGTGATCTTAATTAGAGGTCGACGATTCGAATCCGGGCACGCACTTTTCGGAGTTATGTGCGTTTTCAAACAATTAAAATATCACTTGTTTCAACGGTGAAGGAAAAACATCGTGAGGAAACCTGAGGGTTCTTCATAATGTTCTCAAAGGCGTGTGAAGTCTGCCAATCCGCACATGGCCAGCGTAGTGGACTATACCCTTAGACTAACCCTTCTCATATTGAGAGGAGACGCGTGCTCTGTATTGAGTCGAGAATGGGTTGATCATCATGATGATGATGATGTGATCTTTGGTTTCACGTCAAACATGACAGATCCTTGGTCTCGTTTACACATATGGCAGTAATGTTCTTCAATCTTCAAACGTTCACATATCTTAACATTTGGCAGATTTTAACATTAGCCTGGTGGTACATTGGCTTTTTCATGGCGTCGTTGCGCTGAATGCAGATCTGCTCATCAATGCAGTCTGTCCTGATAAGTTTGATAACCTAGTTCCTTTGCTTCCTGTTTATAGCAATGATTGCTGTTATTTACACATGGTCTACTAGATAAATTATCATTAATATTACTGTGACGATATTTAATCTATAATTCAAACTCTTAAAGTTTATCGATCCATCTTGATACCTGATCTCCGGGATTTCGAAATTTGTACAATAATTGCAAGACAGCATAAATTTGTCCTAAGATTTTACGTCCCAACAAGTTTGTCTGGAATTGTTGAAATGGTTTTATAACAAGTACTCTTTGACTAACTCCCGACTACGACTCAAAATAAGCAATCACAACCTCTTGATTACTCCTTCTCTGGGAAAACATGCTACCAATTCCGGGATTGCTTGTATCGTTGTCAACAATGAACACGCCTTCATTATCTGGGAATTGTTGTTGATTCAAAGACTAACTGACAATGATTGTCCATGGCATGGCATGGCATGACATCCTAGGCGAACGGTGTTTTATCCTCCATAAGACAAGGAGAGGTTAAATTTATAGGAGAGTCTTAGAGAGAGAGGAACGGATCTATCAAGGGAAAGATCTTTCAAGGGAAAGATCCGTTTATAATAGGAACACAATCCTGAAATTTCTCCAAAAAGATGAACGATTAAATATCCCAGCTTAGCCAAATAAAACTTTAGACTAATTTTACTATTTCTATGTTTAAAACTTTTCTAGAATTATTGCGAATAATTATTTAATTTTCAAAATTTACTCAGTACTTAAAACAATTTACCCAATATATACTTATAATTTTTGACACAGACGAATGTTCCCAATTGTTTTAGCTATAATTTATAAAGGTTCAAGCGTTTGAACGTCATAATATCTATTCATAGCTATTTGACAAAACGACCCCACTATTTAGTGCACTGGTATAACCAACATATTATGGTAACCCGAAAACTTATGAACGTGTTTAGAATATTTGTGTTCAAACGAAAAATCTCTAATAGCTCTATATCTTCATTCGGCCACTAATATCATATGTTGATTTATTCGCTTTCATATAAAATTTTACTTCTTAGTACAACTGTTTCTTTATGGATTAAATACGACGCTTTAGAAAAGAACCTCGCATAGTTTTGTTAGTCGTGTTACAAACAAGGACAGACTCGCAGGAGAAGACAGAAATATGTAGGTTATTTATCCAGTAGTCGCGGTTTTATATAATTCAAGTCGCTGAAAAGTATTTCTCGTCTACCCGCAATATATAAGTAGCTACTTCGTCTTGTGGCAAGAATAGAGGAGACGAGGATGTAGTTTCAAACTAATACCAAGAGAATCTAAAAATGCCACTGAAGGAGCACTGACCCGGATATATGGATAGGCGTATTTGTTTTGCAATACTCCATTCTGTGGAGTTTCAGCTTTTGCGGCTTCTTTTATGGCTGGTTTAGATCTTAAATACCTTATCATTCCATGCCATTTAGTATGTGCACGTATGATTTAAGAACTAGCCGAAATCATCTCGAAAAAAAAAAACTTTCTGCTACTGAATATTCTGATTCATAAAATAAGCTTACACATAATTTCATTACATATATCAACATAATATTGATATGAGGAGGCCAAATTGGTTTGGGAGAAAGGTAGTCTACCCTTCTAATTAAAAAAAACGTAAATCAAAATGCGAAACGAAACCGCACGTATTTCGGACTCCCACTTTATTGGCTTGAATCGCAGTCTTCTTTTTTGTAACCTTTATACGAGCCGTACGTCAACACATACGAAATTGCGTTGATTACTTCGCCTAACTTCGGTTAAAAAGACTTAGCTGAATAAAATATTATATTTTAACTTTACAGTATGTAAAGAACAATATAGATAATTTAAATATATATACTATTTACACAAAAACAGGACTGAAGTTAATTTTAATAATTATTTTCAACTGAAAGTATTTCAGGTGAAAATAATTATTAAAATCTATTTCATTGGGATGGATGTAGTATAGGGTGAAACCTTTCAACTTTCAACCCCTGATTAAAATTTTGAATATCATATATTCATTGAATGTACAATAATCGTCGAATTATAAGTTTAGTATAGCTATTATTAAACCGATCTTAGACTAGTGTTAAATCAGATTTCTCTGGAAAACACTTCACTTAGTGCTTATAAAGTTTTAACGGAAACATATCAGAAATGAATATTAAAAAAAAATGTTTATTCCGTCTACGAACTTGAAGACAATACCCACCAAACTAAACAATAATGAAACACCTTCTTGAACAGTTTTGTTAAAATTAGTACAATATTTGTAATCAAATTAAAATGGCTTACGAGACTGATTCAACCATTATGCCAATATTAAAGACACGACAGCATAAAATTATTATTCTCGATGTAATAACAACAATGTTCCTCAACAAGTCCTCCACCATGCCCTTATGTCTTTTTTAATTTAATCGCTATCTGAAAATCAAACTCATAATATTTATCAATACTTCAAATACAAAGTAATAATAACGAAACACTTAACAATACAACTGAACAGAATCATAAACCTCTTATGACACAAAGGATGAAAGTATCAGATTTATTGAATTTCATAAGCCGTATTTTAATATACAGTAATAAATAATTCCCTTATTACGTTTTACAGAACCGAAACAAACATTTGGAGTAGGTATCGTAAATAAAATTTAATGCTTAATAATTTATTATCAAAAGAGTGATTTAATTTGTTTCAAAGAAAATTTTATTACAGTTAAAAATAAAATTGTGCGAGCGAAAACCTGTCCTGTCAGAACGAAAACCTGTTCTCTAATTTTTTTTTCGTACTTACTTACGTACGTATACTTTTAATAAATAAGCGACACAAATAGATCAGCCAGTGTTCGAAGATGATATCAACTTATTTCCAATAATGATCAGGCACTAGTGATGAATGAACCGATTGGTGACGGAAAACAGCTTTTCTCATAAACCTATCGCCAAAAAACGAGAACAGGCTTATATTTCAACGCATGTTCCACAAAAGCGGCCGTCCTCGTTCCCGGGCAAAAAAAACAGCATCGATCCTCTGTCGGTAATCGATTACTTTCCGTCATCCCGGCTCATTCTAGATGGCTCTATAAGAATAAGAATATCTATGATGGCAAGTGACCCTTCGTTCGCATCGTTTTTTTGGAAGACCATGATGAAATGGTTAGGGACGCTAACCAGTGCCTCAGAAAGTTTACCAAATCAAGAACCTTATCTGGCCGTGACGCACCAGGCCTCAAACTGACAATTTGCGATTCCAGCCTTTTGACGTTGCTCGTTGCATCGATCACTATAACAATTTTTGGAGAATGGACAAGGTATTCTTTATTAAAAAAGCACTTGAGAATATTCCTTTGGGATTTAAGTAAAAAAATTGTACCTATACTTAAGAAATTTTCCAGACAGCTAACTCTCATCGTTGAGACAGATATAGGACCTCATTTTTATATAGGAGCTATTATACTACATCCTGTCAACATTTTTCGAGGATGCTCCAGTGTCTCAATGAAAGTATTTGAAGATTTCTTTGTTATGGCGTACAAAGAAGATGTAATATGCACGGAGCGAAATCTAAAAACTAATACAATAAAGAAAATAATATGAGGAAGAATATGTGAAGAAAAATTTTTGGTGTTAAAATGATTGATCCAGCATATTCTTCACGAGTATTCGATGTTCCAAATAGGTGAAAGAGCAGGGCTGCACGGGTGAATTTCTCATAGTCTTGTGAGTGGTGTTTTGTCTGGTGGGAGGCTTCGGCCGTGGGTGGTTACCACCCTACCGACAAAGACGTGTCGCCAAGCGATTTAGCGTTCCGGCACGATGTTGTGTAGAAACCAATTAGGAGTGTGGGTTTACCATACCCCTAACAGGTTAGCCCTCTACCATCTTAGACCGCATCATCACTTGCCATCAGATGAGATGCAGCCAAGGGCTAACTTGTGGTGAATAAAAGTCACCTGAACGTGAATTCTACCCAAAAGTAGTTCTTTTATTGTCCTCAAGTTAGTGGAAAATTGTAATAAATTACAAGGCTGCGTTATTACGTTGGAGATAATTTACCTAAGTCACCATATAACGTTTACACCGCGTTGCATCTTGGCGGGAGGCCAGTGAACACGTGAATATTTTATGTAATTACATTTTACGTCACACTGGCGGAATCTGCGACTTACAATAAATTTTGCGGGTATCTACCCAAAAGTGTAAGTTTGGTAATTATAAAACTGAAGCTGAAGCACAGGTTAACCCTAGTGTGGCTTCAGAAGCTAACTGTTTACTTTATAATATATAATAAAACTCATTTAAATTCATTTATAAGCATACCATACTGGTTATTTTGCATTGTTTTCTTTGTTTCTTATTATATTGAAATTTGTAAAATGTGCAAAATGTGTAAATCTGTTAAATGTGTTAAATAAATAAACTTTATTCTCACGGGTGCGTGAGACTAACTTTTCAAAGTTATGTGCGTTTTAAAAAAACTAAAATATCACTAGCTTCAACGGTGAAGGAAAACATCGTGAGGAAACCTGCATGCCTGAGAGTTCTCCATAATGTACTCAAAGGCGTGTGAAGTCTGCCAATCCGCACACGGCCAGCGTGGTGGACTATGGCCAAACCCTTCTCATATTGAGAGGAGACCCGTGCTCTGTAGTGAGCCGATAATGGGTTGATCATGATGATTATTATAAAAAAAAAAAACATGCTTTAGTCTCGGTGCCTATCGATGAAAAAGACAACTAAATATGTCATTGTATAGCATCTTAAATGATCACCTAATCCAGAGAAGAAATAAAGGTAAAACGTACCAGCACAAAGATTAGCATTTTATAGTCGTAATTCTTATTGTGTGGCGGTATACTTTTTAAAATAAACTTTCCAATTTTTTTTTTTTTTCGGACTGTCTATTAGCTATACAAACCCTATTGGTTGCCACAGTAACCGTGCTGTTTTGCAAGCTTTGGAAAGAAACTCTGCCAGAAGAAATTTTGAGCCCTAGGGCTCGAAGAAACTAAGGGAACGACTGCCTAAGGGCGCCTCCTTTGAGGCCGAACCTCGGCTTAGGCGACGTTTGGGATAACGGGGGGATCGGACGGTGTACTTTCCAATGTTACTTATACGATGATAGGACAGACAATATCAAAATTTTATGGAATAGGAATACTTACTTTTGACTACTTAATTGACAATTGTTTAAGTTTAAGTTTATTTTGATTGGCAATTGAATTTCTTTGTTATATTTTTCTTTGTTTAAATCATATTATCAGGATAGTGTGATACAAAATATATTCTATGCAAAAAAAATAGTATTAGGGGTACCTACTGTTCAAAAGTAATTATTAATTTCTGATTCTAAGTTTTTTTTATTCCACTACGAGTGGCGGACGGCAGGGTCAACGGAGTGTTTGACGGCAATCTCACCTGGTGGTATGTGTTAACGTATGCGTTAAGCTACTGACACGTTGACTTTCACCTGTGTGTTACTGAATGCATAATTAAAACACGCCATATACCTTTGAAAAAGTTATATAGTGTTGAGAGCTGTGGGATCTAGGAACGTATTCTAATACGTGAGAGGTCCTAGATTCGTTTCTCGAAACCCCGTTACCCCGCCTACCATCTTAGACTGCATCATCACTTATCACCAGACGAGATCACGGGCTAACTTGTACTTTAATAAAAAATACCTCGTTCGTACAAATGATATGCTCCATTGAGAAATCATAGTCATTGTTTAATATTAAACTTTATCCCTATTATACTAGAATTGAATTCCTATTTTCTACTTGCAGTATCAATCGGAAGATGGTTTCAAGGAATACAATAAAGGCAGATCTCAAGTCGACAAGATTATATTGTGTTTTTTGAATCAAGTATCACTTATCGCATAATGAAAAGATAACAGAATTTTATCTGAATATTTATTATTGTGAATACTTACCCATATTATTGCGATTATCCGGGACAGAGAGGACTGGGAAATCGATTCTTTTTGCAATTGTACTACGTCAACATTTTCTAAGGATGCTCCGGTGTCGCAATAAAACGTGCCAAGAGAGCGTATTTGAAGATTTCTGTGCTGTGGCGTATAAAGAAGGTGTAAGATGCACCGAGCGCAATCTAACCTTAGACGTTTTAGAAAAGAAAATTGGGGGAAAATTCTTTAGTTAATATAATTGATCCGAATCCGAAATTCTCAGTATAAGTTCGGGGTTAAAAAAACATTCTCTTCCATGCTATGGAGAGCAAAATGACCGTCTTAGTTGTTGTTACTAGTACTTATGATAATTATAATAAAGCCCGTCAAAACGCATTGGAGCAGCTTGAAGGGTTTTGGTCAATGATTTTTATTTTATAAATGATGCGGATACCCTGTAATATATGATAAGTGTTTCGGTAATCTACAATACATCAAATGTCTGTACTAGAATTATAAGATAAAGTACCTTTTCTCAACTTTCGACGACTGGACTGCACTATTGCACAGTTATGAAATTTTTAATCCTGTTTTCTGACATACTCGTAAGCTGCTAATCGTCGGATTCTTGTGATTTAAAAGTCGCCTATATATTTTATATTTGTTATCTAACCATGTTTTATATATATGTTGAATTGTAGTTCGTGTTTAATATCACGGCGCTGCTTTTCGTTACGTAATCGTTGATTATGATTACTCTTCCTATGTATGTTTATATTCTAATACTTGTTAAATAAATATATTGCTTTGTATTCATTCCAATGTAATACTAAAGTAACTGAAAGACATTTAACATTTTCCATCAGATACGTTTCATTTCATGCCGTATGTGTAATTGAAGATAAAGACCAGGTTCTACATTCTTTGATACTTAGCGATGCATAGGGTGAAGCTGAAACTGTGATAGCCTAGTGGTTAGGCCGTCCGCCTCCTAATCAAGAGGTAGGGGGTTCCAACCCGGGCACGCACCTCTAACTTTTCGGAGTTATGTGCATTTTTAAGCAAATAAAATATCACTTGCTTCAACGGTGAAGGAAAAGATCGTAAGGAAACCTGCATGCTTGAGAGTTCTCAAAGGCGTGTGAAGTATGCCAATCCGCACATGGCCAGCGTGGTGTACTATGGCCAAACCCTTTTCATATTGAGAGGAGAACCGTGCTCTGTAGTTAGCCGGCAATGGGTTGATAATGATGGTGCAGAGGGTCCAAAACTCTAAAACTATCAGAAGGCCTGCGAGTAAAGAAATTAAAAACAACTTTAAACACGTATGTATATATCTTAACAATTAGGGCTGAAAATTTCAAAAATATATATTATACAATTTTCAAGTTAGCAGAGTGGTTCTTAATATAGAGGTGTAATATTTTTGTTTATGAGGCCGTAAGGCTATTACGTTTGGTCGTTGGACAAGTGTGCCAGCGGTTTAACGCATGCGTTCACCACTCAATGTATAGGTCTAAGTAGCTAGCTCTATTTTGTTAAGCAGTATCAATAATACTCAAATTTTTTTTTCGCTAATTGGTTTCTTCTGTTTCTCTTTTTTGAAAGAAGAAAGAGAAATTTTGAGCCCTAGGGATCGAAAAACTAAGGGAACGTCTGCCTAAGGGCGCCTTCTTTGAGGCCGAACCTCGACTAAAGCGACGTTTGGGATAACGGGGGAGTCGGACGGTGAGTGGTCCGTACGTCTCCGAGGCCGTGGCGTGGCCCACGTCCGGATGACGTAAGATAGCGGGGACCTCGTCTTCGCCGGCGAAGACGGTGTGTAGCGTATGATTGTGTGGTAGGTGGTACGAGTATGTTGTCAGTAGTAATCTGATCGTCAGGGTCATGAAGGATATGTTCAGGTCTCCTTTTTCGGAGAGGAGCGCTTAGGTCGGTGGGAGTAAAAAGAAGCCGCAACTACGAGAGGATTGGGGTGTCAGATTGAAATAATACTCAATGTAATTACTCCCAGTAAGATGTCTTGAAGGTCAAAATGCGAAATCTTTAGACTTGTCGGTGCCTATTAAAAATATGCTAGCGAAATTGATTATTTCCATCAATCTCGCTATCAGATTAATAGAAATAGAAATGAAACTGCATGATAAGGTTAAAGTTATTTCCCAATATCCCCAAGTTCCCAAAATCGACAGAAAATTGTAAATAAAAGTTTGTAGTTTCCTTCAAAGTAGACTTTCATATTGCAGTTATAAGGGTTTTACTTGTAAAGGGTCAAATCAAGCCTTTGTCAGATACCTGCTATCCGCTGCTCTACAACATATCCGCTGCTCTACAACCGCCCTGGTTGTAGAGCAGCGGATAATTGGGAATTAGGGAAGATTTAGGAGTTTGTTGCATAAATTTTTCAAGTAAGGTTAGGTTAAAATATAAAATAATTTATAATATAAAATAATAAATATGACTGTGTTGATAGTTAAATTTTATTAAATAGATGTATAATACATAATATACCCCACTGAAAAGAATGCAGGTTGAGATAAAATGTCCTTGTTTTTCATTATCCATTTCTATCTCTCTTCTTGGTTTTGCATATAAGCAAGGTTATCCTATTGTCTTGCGATATGCAAAACTTTGATTGTTTTTTAATAGAATTACTGCTGTAGGGTGAGAGGCCAGTACGGAAAATATTGGAAACAGTTCTTTAATTACATTTATAACGTAATAGATCTATTGTTTTTATTTCATCATGTTCATTTATTTTTATTATAATTCAAGCTTATTTGTATCCACTACAGGTTAGCAATTGACGGTTCATCTCGTAGTAGGTAGTGTTAAACAGTCTAAGATGTTAGAGGGCTAAAGTAAACTCAAGGTAAGGTAAACTCATATTAGCGACTTTGTGTCAGAACGCTAAATCGCTTGATCACTATCCACCCACCATACCAGACTCGAGCCGAGAATAGAATCCAAGACCTGCAACCTTATAATGCGACAGCTCAAGCAATTTGAATCAAAATATATTCATTTTTGATATACCAATATAATTTTATAAGCGTTCTTAGAACTATTATATAATATACGTAGGATACTAAGGCAACATAAAATTTAAGCGTCAAATCTAGGACGATTGTACACTTCAATGTAGCGAATAATAGGAATCTAAGACAATTGAACGCAAATTTCAACCATCGGAGCGAGGTATTATATAGGTATATTAAATATGTTAACGTAACCTAATCTACTTTAGATTATGTTGACAAACTTATGAAAGGATTGCGGAATCTGCTATGTATTAATTAATAAGTGTAGAGAATTTTTTGTGCCTTTGAAAAGTGCCGTTATTTTTAAAAGATTTGGCATACTACATGCATAAAATTAGGTGATCACCCTAATACGATATATGCCATATAAGAGTATATATGCGAAATTTGTATGTAAGTGTGTATGTTTGTTGAATAACAAGTTGGTGTACAGAACCACTTGGGCCGAAATTTTGAGTGAAGATTGATTATATCCTGGATTCAATCATAGGCTACTTTTGGAAATTTCCTTATTTTCCTCGGGATTTCTGAAAATCTGGTTTTAATTCAATTCAATATTATATTTTTGGAACGAAGTTCCTTACGGCAGGCTTGGAGGAGATCAAGACGAGCCTTTCGAAGTCCCCCCAGTCACAGAGGCTAAGATGATGGAGGTGTGGGAGCGACTTCGGAGGAGCAAGAAGGCACCAGGACCGGACGGAGTCCCAGCAAGGGTCCTGGCGATTGCCTTGGGGCACCTTGGGGGCCGACTCAGGCAGCTATTTAATGACTGCTTAGAGGCGGGAAGGTTCCCCGCGGTTTGGAAGGAGGGGCGGTTAGTTTTGTTGCGGAAGGATGGTCGGTCGCCCAATTGTCCATCGGGTTACCGACCAATCGTCTTGATCGATGAAGTGAGCAAGATGTTCGAGAGAGTTCTGGCCTCTCGACTTAACCTCCATCTTTCACTGCAAGGTCCTGCCCTTTCAGAGCGACAGTACGGTTTTAGGTCGGAAAGGTCGACACTCGACGCTATAGGTGCTCTGAAGGGGTTCTGTGAGGATGCAGCAAAACGAGGCGAGGGGGTATTGGCGGTGTCATTTGATATCGCCAATGCTTTCGGAACCCTCCCTTTCGCCGTGATAAAAGAGACGCTTCGGTACCACGAGGTGCCCCTCTACCTTCGCCGAATAATAGGCCATTACCTGGAGGGAAGAGTGGTGCTATATCAGGCCAGGGACGGGAGAAAAGAGCGACGCATGGTCTGTGGAGTTCCACAAGGGTCTGTTCTGGGCCCCCTGTTGTGGAATTTGGGGTTTGACTGGGCCATTCGCCCGATGTTGCTGCCCCGCATGAGAATCATATGTTACGCGGACGATACCCTAATTGCCGTGCGGGGCGACAGCTACGGGGAGACGGCGAGGAGGGCCATGGTGGCCACCGAATTAGTGGTCACAAGGATAGGAATGTTAGGCCTAAAAGTGGCCCTTCCAAAGACAGATGCCGTTCTATTTGGGGGAGCAGGTTGGCGGCCTCCGGCACATGCCAGTATTTCCGTGTCCGGGGAAGTGGTTAGGGTTAAAGCCCACATGAAATATCTGGGCCTTGTCTTGGACCGAAAATGGAACTTCGAGGAACATTTCCGCCAGCTTGCTCCTCGGGTGGTGGGGACGGCAGCCGCGCTTGGCCGCCTTCTTCCAAATGTAAGGGGCCCTGAAGCCCCATGCCGTCGTCTATTTGCCGGAGTTGTGAGGAGCATGGCAATGTATGGGGCCCCCATTTGGTTTGAATCACTCCGTCCGCCAACTAGGGCCCTTCTCCGGAGGCCACAGAGGGTGGTGGCAAATCGCATCTGCCGGGCATATGCCACGGTTGCCTTCGCGGTCGCCTGCACCTTGGCGGGCACTCCCCCCCCCCCCTTGGGAGTTGGAAGCAGGAGTGCTTGCTGACACGTACCGCGCCAGGTCACAGATCAGGGCAAGAGGCGAAAGACTGGCGCCTGAAATGGTAGGCAGAGTACAACGGATGGCTGCTCGGAGGATGCGGGATATATGGAAGGTGGGCCTGGCGGATGCCATCTATGGCAAACGAACTATAGAGGCCATCCGCTCGGTCCTGGATCAGTGGTCCCGTCGCAGGCATGGAGCACTTTCCTTCCACCTGGTGCAGGTTTTGACCGGGCATGGATGCTTTGGCCATTATCTGCACCGGGTCGCGAAGAGGGAACCAACCCTAAAATGCCATGAGTGCGGTGCTGCGGACGATACCGCTCAGCACACTCTCGAGGTGTGCAGCAAGTGGGATTCCCAGCGCCGTACTCTGGTGGCAACGATCGGCGGGGATCTCTCGCTGCCTAGCGTAATACTTGCAATATTAAACAGTGAGAATTCCTGGAATGCGTTAGCCCACTTTTGCGAAGAAGTTATTTCGCAGAAGATGGGAAGAAGACTTCGGCAATTTGCCGCTCGTCAGCTTCGCTTGGGAGAGAGCGGGTAACTATTGGGCTAGTTGTCCGCCATTGCACAAGTCTCCTTATAGTTTTGAGGGGGGGATCAAGCTGTCCTGATCCTTCCTCTTGTAGTGCGGGAGAGGCCCGGCGGTAGGCTGGGGCGACTGGTAGGCGACCGGGAAGTATACAATGGGTCCCCCGGGCGTCCAGTAAAACCAGCGAGAGGGACATGCCGTGGTGGTTTTTAGTTCGGGTAGACCACCCATGGGTGGGAGTCCCACATAACCTCCGTCCTGCCCAAGGGACGGAAGTAGCTATAAAGCTTTTCCACCACGACAAAAAAAAAGGCTTGGAGGAGATAGGGATTTTGCTGCGCGAAAGAACTGAAAAAAAAAGTTAAAGTAAAACCGTAAAAAAAAACAAAAAACCGTAAGAAAAAACCGTTAAATGAGACGTGCGCAGGGGCGACACCGTAAGAAAAAGTCCGTGGAATAAAAGAAAAAGTCGTGCGCTTGGCTTGATTTCTATGACCTTGCGTTTGATGTAGTTTTATCCCTGAGTTCCGAAAAAGGGAATTGAAAATGGAGTTACGTGGTACGGCGAGTTATTTTAACCAGATAGAGAACAATCAATTCCATTGGAGATATTTCAGCTGACGTCGTCAAAGCGACAATGATGATCAATAAACTATTGTTTTCCATTTTCACCTATTGTTTTGTACACAACAGCCCGGCCGCTGAAGAATGCTTTTCTGACGTCTGTCGGTTGATCGCACACAATAATATGAAATAGTTGGCATAGCTTTGAACAACGCAGTTTAATTTTATTTCACTGCAATAGAACAACAATAGGTAATAATAATAATTTTATTTAGTTTTTTTTTTTTGTTTAGAAGAACATAAATCAAATTAATAATTAACAAGATTCGGAGATGGGCGGCGGCTCATGCAACACAGTTTTTACTAATGCATGGCCGTCCTTGCCATTTGTCTGTATGACTTAAGTGTTCTCAATATTTTTTGAAGTGAAAACTTCTTTAGCGGCGTTGAGCACTTTTTCTGTAATGTAGTATAAAATCTTAAACTCGCGTCAGGACACGTGAACTGATCGAAAAAGCGTAAGACGGATGGAGAGTAGACAGCTATCCCCTCTCTACGGCGTGGCGAAAATGTATGCCTGGGCCTACTGTTTCGTTTAGGCAGCGCAGGGCGCTTGCGCGAATGTTCGTGTATGTTACAGCGTGCCACGCGCATCCATGGATGGTGACAGCTGATGGCTCGACCGTCTGTGTAGTGATCACATTGTTGTGTATTCGTAAAATTCGTGAATGTAAAGTGCTTAAAATATGGAAATTGATATAGATAAACTTTTTTGTAATAGTTTTAAAGTGTTAAATTTTTAATGTAATATAAATTGTCAGGTTTGTGTACGATAGCGCAATAAATGAATATTGTATTCTACCACATAAATGATAGTACTTTTATACTGATAAAAAAATTGGTGCAAAATTATTCCCTAACCATTCCAAAATATCAAACATGCTCAACGTTAATAATCAAGTTTTCACTTCTGCCGGCACTCCCGGAGTGCAACCCGTCTTTTTTTTTTTTTAATTAAATGATTATTGCTTAGTAGGGCATAATAAAGGTTGGGCATAGTAGTAGACCCTTGGTGGAGGGATGCCTAGGCGGACGCCGCTGTTCGAGCTGCAGACAAGTGCGCGAGTGTTCCCGAAACCCAGCCATTAGGTGACGCGAAGGAGCATTGCCGGGTTTAAGTGGATATTCTGGTCCCCAATCTGACCACCGCCGAGTCCCAGTAGCCGGAAGTGACCCAGTTCTACCTGCGCCGCTTCCAGAAAGGATGCGTAAGCGCATTTCCCAGCGTTAAAAAAGTGCATAATAAACAATAAATATATTATTAGAAATTTCATTATTTTCCTCGGGATTTTTGAAAATCTGGTTTTAATTCATCATATGAATTATTTTTAAGGATATTTTTAATCTAGAAAAGTTAGCAATATAAAATCTACATAATATACAAATAAAACAAAACCTTACAACATAGGTACATACATGTTAATTTTTATTGAGTGGTAGATGTGGCTAATGGGATTAGTTCCAAATCAAAAAGACACCCAAGGAGTGATGAGAAAACTATTTATTTCATCTTAAACATTTTGAATTTATTTAAGACGAAACATAATAATTACGAAATGTATATAAAATACAAAAGACATGTCAAACATTCAGACATGTTGCTTCTACAAGCGACTGTCACTGAATAAATTTAAGGACATTAGATTTAGGTTCATCTAAATCTACGGTTTAAGTTTTTTTTTCTGTCATAAAACTACAATTTCATTATTGCATAGTATGCAGAATTAATATCTTACTGTTGAGCAAAATATTCCCGCATATTAAAACATTTATCTACCACACTGCTTCTGTGAGGGTTGGCGGGCTTTAATGAATGACGTCTTGACATGCTCTCTCTCAGCTCGCGGTTGGAAGCCAAACTTCTAGTTGGAACAGAAAATGTCTTGAGATGTAAAATCAATTCTTAACAATACTTGCCCGGCCCAAACGACAAGTTTTTTTTTTTACACTACAAGTTAGCCCTTGACGGCTATCTCACCTGGTGGTAAGTGATGATGGTGTCTAGGATGGTAGCGGGCTAACCTGTTAGGAGTATAGTAAGCCCAAACTCCTAATTGGTTTGGTGGTGCCGGAACGCTAAAATCGCTTGGCGACACGTCTTTGTCGGTAGGGTGGTAACTAGCCACGGCCGAAGCCTCCAGACCAGACTCGAGCCGGGAATCGAACCCAGGACCTCCAACTTCATAATGTGACAGCGCGCGCACTGCGCCACGGAGGTCGTCAAAGTGCTGATAAATGTCATAGATATTTATTACGAAATAAAATGATTTTACATGCCGTGATTTCGAGCTGCTAAAAGCGTTTTCCAATCACGTGACGTGACAGCGTACCTCAGACAGGAAGCTGTCAATAGTTTTTGCCTCGACGAGACATTGACGTATCGTGACATGGATGGAATTATTTCATACAATCATTTATTTTTTTCTTCATGACATATTATTGTGGTGATAAGCTAAATTCTGCCGAATTTTACAATACCATCGACCTTAGGAAAACGAGTGTACAAGCAGTATTAACTAAAATTAGGAGTATTAGAAGCTGTAATAGCCTAGTAGTTAGGATGTCAGCCTAATCAGTGGTTGGGGGTTCGAACCCGGGCACGCACCTCTAACGAGTTATGTGCGTTTTTTAAGCAATTAAAATGTCTTCATTTAAATTAATATTAAATATCTGAATTAACTAAAATATAATCACTTCCTTCAATGGTGAAGGAAAACATCGTGAGGAAACCTGCATGGATGAGAGTTTTCGATAATGTTCTCAAAGGCGTGTGAAGTCTGCCAATCCGCACATGGCGTGGAGGACTATGGCCAAACATTTCTTATATTGAGAGAAGGTCCGTGCTCTGTAGTGAGCCGGTAATGGGTTGATTATGATGATGATGATTAACTAAAATAACAGCTTTATATACAATTGATCAAATAATATTAGTAACAAGTACCCACCTACTCAAAACATCAATAATTTTTAAGTAGCATCACACCCGAGTGAGAGATGCACAGAAAAACAAACAATTATCGATGCCAACAAAAATTTGTAAATCACTATCAAATAAAATTTTTGCGAAGTGTTACATAAGGTACTTTTCTACTATGCTTAAAACGCTAACTTTACCTATAACTAATTTTATCACTTAACATAGTAAAATTAAAGTACTCTTACTAATCATTATTCGGACGAGTGCGCAACCGTCCCCGTGACCCAGCCATCAGGCTACGCGAAGGAGCATCACCGGGTTTTAGCGGATATTTATTATTACTACCTCCGTGGCGCAGCGCACTCGCTGTCCTGTTGGAGGTTCTGGGTTTGATTTCCGGCTCTGATCTAGTGGAAGGCTTTGGCCGTGGCTAGTTACCACCCTACCGACAAAGACGTGTCGCTAAGCAATTTAGCGTTCCGGCACGATGTCGCGTAGAAACCGCTACCATCTTAGACTGCATCATCACTTACCATTAGGTGATATTACAGTCAAGGGCTTACTTGTAGAAAAAAGTTGTTATCATTTTTGTCAATGCCATGCCATGCCATCAGCCAAACCACGATACCTCACAAAGTGATATTTCGAAATATTATTTTTACTATTTTAGTCGTTTTGACTATAACAGTACATAACATAATAACATGCATAACAAAATAATAACATAGTAACATGTAAAGTTTACCAATGCTATAATTTTCTTATCAGAATTAAGATAAATATAAACTGCTTTCTTAAACTTTTTTTAGTGCACTTGACTATCTGTTAAATCAGGTACGAAAGTTTAAAATTTTAATTCGACCCATTCGAAATATCAATATCACTTTTTGAATGACAAAAACATGCCTGTACGCCAATCAACCAATAACAGGTAGAAACTTCAGTCATCATCATCATCATGATCAACCCATTACCGGCTCACTACAGAGCATGGGTCTCCTCTCAATATGAGAAGGGTTTGGCCATAGTCCACCACGCTGGCCATGTGCGGATTGGCAGACTTCACACGACTTTGAGAACATTATGGAGAACTTCCAGGCGTACAGGTTTCCTCACGATGTTTTCCTTCACCGTTGAAGCAAGTGATATTTTAATTTTTTTTAAACGCACATAACTCCGAAAAGTTAGAGGTACGTGCCCGGATTCGAACCGCCGACCTCTGATTAGGAGGCTGACGCCCTAACCACTAGACTATCACCGCTTCTAACTTCAGTGTAACCGCTCATTTATATTATTTGCGAATTATAGTTTCCAGCTCAAACTCGGCGGTATAGCCAAGAGACGGTCGGTCTACAAACTAAATGTAAACAACCCGATAATTCGGTTAACCATTCCCATTACCACGAAAACGATATTGCGTTCGGTGAACAGATCTCACACACTTGCCATCCTGATCAACCCATTCTTGGCTCACTACAGAGCACGGGTCTCCTCTCAACATAAGAAGGGTTTGGCCATAGTCCACCACGCTGACCATGTGCGGATTGGCAGACTTCGCACGCCTTTGAGAACGTAATGGAGAACTCTCAGGCGTGCAGGTTTCCTCACGATGTTTTCCTTCACCGTTGTAGTAAGTGATATTTTAATCGCTTGAAAACGCACATAACTCCGAAAAGTTATAGGTGCGTGCCCAGGTTCTAACCGCCGACCTCTGATTAGGAGGCTGACGTCCTAACTACTAGGCTATCACAGCTTGCAAAAAAAGCTTGCATCTATGAGATGGACATAAAATACTTTTATCCCGGAGTGTCCAATGTAATCCCGCGTGATTTACAAACAAAAAACCCATGTTCGTATTGGGTCGCGTACAACGGTTTCTACAAAATGGTAGTTTACAGAGCGAACTTTTCAGGTAGGTTCGTGTACAACGCAGTCCAACGTTTTAACTATTGTGGCGGAGCATTCATCTCGGGCTCGAAATTCCGGACGGAATTTCAACTGAACCACGGCATTCGAGTCTGCAGCTTTGACCAGTCGACTCTAACTGTCACCTCAATGTGTTTATTTGAACAAAACACCTATTCAGGTTCAACAGCTCGCGTGATAGCGATCTTATTCACTGGCAATTTACTGTTTGTTGCTTTGTTTAATAATACCTCGTTGGTCTAGTAGACTTTGATGCTGACTATAATCCTGATCTTAATCCCTTACATTTTCATGACTAAGCTCGTTGTTCAGAATTGGCGTAGTAACAACATGTTAAATCATCGGACCCACTAATGATTACTGATATGCAATAATAATCACAACCTTCGAGTGGCATTACATGATCAACCCATTACCGGCTCACTACAGAGCACGGGTCTCCTCTCAATATGAGAAGGGTTTGGCCATAGTCCATCACGCTGGCCATGTGCGGATTGGCAGACTTCACACGCCTTTGAGAACATTATGGAGAAATCTCAGGCGTGCAGGTTTCCTCACGATGTTTTTCTACACCGTTGAAGCAAGTGATATTTTTTTATTTTTTTTAAAACGCACATAACTCCGAAAAATTAGAGGTACGTGTCCGGATTCGAACCGCCGACCTCTGATTAGGAGGCTGACATCCTAACCACTAGGCTATCACCGCTTCAGAGGCATAGTGGGTTACAAAACCTCTCGACTCTGCCATGACTGTAAATAAGTAAATATGTCTGCCTAACATTCCGAAATCTGATTGTTATAATACTTCTTTACCGCTTATGATAATAATTATACATTAATGTATAATATTGTATAGAATGACTTCGCTGAACCAAGTGATTGTGATAATTTCTAATGACCCCCGTTTTAAATAACCTTGTAAATGAATTAAAACACAGTGATTTCATCGAGATAATCTCACTCATTTTATTCTAACAAAAGATTATAAGAAATAGATGAATACAAAACAAAAAGTACCTTAAAAAGTTGAACTAGTTATATCGGAAACTTTATCCAAATATTGTTGAAAACTTTTTCCCTCGTTGTTTTGATAAAACTCAATATGGAAAATGCGGAACGAAATATTGTCTCGAGAACGAGGTATTTGGCCCGTAAAGTAAATTATGTACTTGTCATAGTACGCTTTTATGGCTGAAACTTGACTGAATGAGATGAAGAGACTCTATTTTGCTTTTTTATTCAATGTCTTATAACTACGTTATACAATTGTAACTTCGTACGATTGTACGTAGCTTCAGCCAAATTATCATCGATATTTTTTCTTGCATTTGGCTAACATGATAAGTCGGTCGCCCTTTTCTTTTACATATATATTTATATGCAATAGGAAAAGGTGAACAGTGGTATTTCACAAGTGATAAGACGGTCTTATTACTAAAGCAAATCTTAAACAAACCCTTGGGGAAAGTAATTAATACTAGATACAACAATACTAAGGTAACAGGTTTTTTGAAGTTTAATATATTTTTTAAACTATTTTCACAAATACCCTAATTTTTCCTAAGTATTGGAACGTTTGATCCGTTGAATAATGACCATCAACAAGAGCGGTGTCTAGATAAATTACCGAAACAAAACAACTGCAAATATCAATAACGAGCAGCGCCAATATCGGACCAGATTTATAGCGCACCATAAAGTCCATAAACTTGATTTCGTTCACACTTAGCAAAACAATACGAACGCGATGCGTCCGACAATGGGCATTATGCCTTTCGGTTTATGTGCACCGATATTTACGACTTTTTATTGACTGCCAACTTCTGGAAAGCCATCCAATACCATTTACAATATTATGTAATATAATATATTTTTGGGACGAAGTTCCTTATCGCGCGTTGTGAAAGGGGGCTAGACGGAAAAAATTCTTACGAAAAGTTGTCACGACACTTTTTGTTATTGTAAGCTGTGCGGCGTCGCATGTTTCTCTGTCTGTCTCTCTCTCTCTTATAGAAAGCAAGCCAGATATTTTCATTTCTATTTCGCATTGAACAATGTGGTGTCGCGATGATTATTTTTGTTGAGTGTATACAGGTTTTTTGTAAATAATAAATAATAAAAAAAATAATAATAATGAATCCTGACAGTGTTTCTGCACAAGTTCCGGATATTGCTGATGGAGTACAAAATTGAGCCTACTGATTAAGTTTATATAAAATTATATTTGTTAATAATAAAACATTTTATTACAATTCCTTCACTAATTAATCGAAAGGAACTTCGTTCCATCCGGGTGTCCCTTGACACCTCTCAAGTTTTTTTAAACGACATCATAGGTCTTCTTCTTATTTTCCTTATCCCACGTTATGTGAGGGCGGCACAATAAACTCATTCCTTAACGTCAAACCTCTATGGGTGTAATTTCAAAATGATAATAGTCAAGTGCGGATTCGTAGACTTTGAAATACCCGCCTTTGAAATAATTGTGGATAGCTCACTGGCACGCAGGTTTCAGGTGCAGGGGTTTTCTTCACCGATAACAATTTTCCATTACTGTTTCATTGCTTTAATCATAATAATACTCTTAAGATTACATATCATATTATATTTAATGGTAAACTAAAGTTCTATGTAGGTATATCATGGATTTCCGCAAAAAAACGCCATGTTCCATCTAACATGTCTTTTCACGCAAGGTATTGTATCACAGAATTCTCGACTCCAATGTCAAAATAAGTTATCGCGATAAAAAAAAACTGTAGGAATTACTAACGTCGACCCAAATCATTAAATGGAAGGGTGACCAACTTTGAAGTTTTGAGGAAGGATTGGATATCCATAGTTAATCGTTCCTATCATTAATAATGAATAGTAATAATCATTAAACTATCGTTGATGTAAGAGTCGAAGTCACATTCTGAGTTGACTTATAGAGGGTGAAAGACAGGTCTTCTTCCGTTTATTTTAAAGTTCGAGCATTTATCTTATACTCGTATATCTACATGAGTGATGACGGTGTGCTAGAACTTCATGAGCTTTTGTACATGTTTTAGGTATCGTTAAATCTTAAGCCAGGGGTTTGCTGCTGTCCACTTAGGTATTCTGTCTTTTACATATTATAGCACACTTCAAGATCGGGAATTTATATCAGACTGAACATAGCGAGGCGTTGCCGGTTATAACTAGTTTTGTATTTTCATCGAAATGTCAAGGTTATTGTACAGCGGAATTATTCCGCTTTCCAATAACAAAACGTGTTATTGATAGAATGGTATGCCTTTGACTCAATCATAAAATAAATACCCTTTTATTACTGACAATAGCGCGAAATTTTGTTGGTATGTAGCCCGAGATTTCGGAAATCCAGGTTGCATAACTGACATTGCTATGCTATTGTGAGAAAATAAAGTGGGAGTGTGAAAATAAAAATTATCCGTAATGGAAAATAATGATAAAGGGAACATAATCTAGCATACCGATTCATTAAATAGCATTCTTTATTTGTACACCAAAAAAATTAAGGAAAATAGTAAAAAAATAAAACAGACAAAAGAACAAACAGGATTATGTCGGCCAGCGGACTTATCGATTGGTAAGGATCTCTGTCAGGCGACCCCGAAATACGCCCCATCGGTTTCGCGTTGACATCGTACTGGAGCGCTATTTATCTTGGCAGCACGTCTTTATCAGTAGCGTGGTAACCAGCAACGGCCGAAGCATCCCCCAGTTATTTATACATACATACCGCATACAAAATGAGTTTGTTTGTTACGCTTTTACATGTAAACTGCTTAACCGAGGGTCGAGATATTTTAATATTATTATTTAATTTTAATTTTGCTAATAAGTTGCATCATAGGTATGGATGTAGTACAATATTTGTCGTGCCAATCAAAGTAACAGTTTCAAAGGGTCTTAAGAAAACCGATAATTACGCAGACAAGGTTGCGGGTAATGGCTGATCCAGACTACTTTACATATTGTATGTTTTACTCCATCTTGGACTGTGATGAATAGGTAAACAGATAATCTGCGCCAGCGAATAGGGCGAGTCTATTACAATAATAATACGCTCTGATAATTCAAGTTATTATTAATAGCTGACATATGCTGATAATCGTTAATTAGTGTGATTTATTGGTTCAATCGTAACTAATGCCAGGTTTCGGATTTCGGTCAGATAACTATCGCATTATAATTAATTACTCCACAACAATGCTAGAACACTTGGACGGACAATACTGGGCAGCCAATCGCCGTTACATCTAAGACTGGGCACAAAAACTACCGCCACCGATGGAATATCAAGGTTATTAACTCCCACATAAGTCATGGTGATGTTGGATGAATAAAGAAATGATTAAATAATTATAAATAAATAATTAAATAAACCTCTACTAAACTAAACTTTTCGGAGTTATGTGCATTTGTAAAACATTAAAATATCACTTGCTCCAACGGTGAACGAAAACATCGTGAGGAAACCTGCACGCCTGAGAGTTCTCCATAATGTTCTAAAAGGCGTGTGAAGTCTGCCAATCCGCACATGGCCAGCGTGGTGGACTATGGCCAAACCCTTCTCATATTGAGAGGAGACCCGTGCTCTGTAGTGAGCCGATAATGAGTTGATCATGATGAATAAAATAAAATAAACTTTATTTTCAAACAGACTAAATTCTGACCATTCTTACTGGCCTCCACACTAGGTGACCTGTATCGTGGAGACCATTATATTATTACCGATTTTGACATGACAATGGACTAGGAGTTACGATTGCTTTATGTATGAATGAGAATACAATAATATCTGTCAGAAAGTCACTTTATCCCTGAAAAATAACAAACATATTATATACATCTATCTATCTATCAAAACAAACTTGCGCAGTTTGAATAGTATGGAGAGTTGGAGCAATTAATCTCTCTCATGTGAAGAAGGCCAGTTGCATGAAATGCAAAGATAAATGCTTCCAAATTGCGAAAGGGTCATCGCAACAAAAATCTAAAATCGGTCAAGTGATGCATGAACCAGTTTGATATGCGCTCGAACAATATATAAACGGTCATAACCGTAGGTATTCTATGAATAACAGAAAATTAACTACCTAATACTACAGAACTTTACAGTTTTGATGGCGTATTCGGCGCGTGCGCCTTGGTATTATACAGTAGGAGGTCCTGGTTTTGATTGTCCCCGGCTCGAGTCTGGTTTGGTGGAAGGTTTCAGCCTCGGCCATTTAGCACCATTCTGGCAAAGAAATCCTACGAATCGATTTAGCGTTTCGGTATAATGTGTACAAACTTCCTGGACTGGATTTAGCCATCACGCAGGTATCGCAGTTATCACCCAATTTAATAAGGTAACCCGTATGGTGGTTTGCCTTGGATATAATTAAACAAACAAAAATATTGCTCCGAAAATGGCATCAGAAAGATGTTATTATATTAAAGATACTGTGGTAGAAAACAGTAAAACACATAAAATTTAACACTGAAAACATCACACAATTTTGAGGCAGTCGCATTAAAACTACTAGACCGTAACAGCTTCTAATTATTCACCTGGCGTGTATATTGCATTCCTAATGGCACATCTATTTACTGCTAGTTACTCTAATTATATATATATATATATATATATGTGTGTATATGTTAATGATTATTATAAGTTTTCTGGGTTGTCCTTCTTTATATATAATATTGTTTTTACCTGTTCTCATTGGACCTATAAATGTAAGCGCAGTTAATATTATTGTTGCATTCACGTAAATTTTATTTAAAAAAAAAAACATTTTAAATACTTTTTATAAAATTATCTCAGGAAAAGTTTTGGAACAAATATTTTTATTATTATTTTGAATACATTAATATTCCATCGGCTTAATATTCGTTTCCAATTAACCTTATATAATAGACAAAACTTTATTCATACATACGCTTAATTAATTCGTGTACAAAAGATTTAAAGTATGGGACGGATTCAATATAACCCCTTTTGAGTGGATCATTTCGTAAGTGGCATTTTGTATTTTGAATTTACAATTTTCGTTCAACCTTTTTTTATAGCAAAGTAATTAACATAACCTCCGGGCAAAACAATTTTCGCATCAGAAAGCAATTTCATTGTAATTGTGTCAATATTTTTCGACATAATATAGTATTAATCTCGAAAAAAAAGGAGGATAAAACATGATGTTATATTTAAATATAACATCATGTTTTATCCTCCTTGGTTCCATAACAGCAGACGCTCGCTAAGTCAATAATCCCAGTTATAATTACTAGCCTACCAACACACACGCTGGAGCAGCATCAAGGTCTAAGCTGTAAATCCCTGTCTCATATGATAGGGTTTACTTATCATTCATCACAGTGAAAGATCATGATTTTTAAACTTGTAAGGAGCCAAATCAAAGTGCTCATCAATCATCAAAATCAGATTGACACTATTTGCAATTATTTCTTTAATTAAGTTAATCTTTATAACTCGCGAGCTGTTGTTTTACACTGTATTAAACTGCTTGAAAATAAGTCGTATACTTCAGTTGAACGACAGAGTGCGCTCCAGTCAACTGACTCAGTTGCTTTACGTTCTTATTATTAAGGACAGTAATAAGTCGCGATACTTTTATCGTTCGTTAACTCCGCTCTACCACGCATTTTATATTTCTAAACTACACATCCAAGTAACGTCTTGGCAACAAAATAAGTAGTGTTTGTAAGAATTAATCGAGTCTTATCCGTAATGAAAACATTTGCATTTTACTTTTAATTATTATTGTCATATCTTATCATCATCATCGTCATGATCAACCCATTGCCGGCTCACTACAGAGCACAAGTCTCCTCTCAATATGAGAAGGGTTTGGCCATAGTCCACCACGCTGGCCAGGTGTGGATTGGCAGACTTCACACGCCTTTGAGAACATTATGGAGAACTCTCAGACGTGCAGGTTTCCTCACGATGTTTTCCTTCACCGTTGAAGGAAGTGATATTTTAATTTTTTAAAACGCACATAACTCCGAAAAGTTAGAGGTGCGTGTCCGGATACGAACCGCCAACCTCTGTTTAGGAGGCTGACTCTCTAACCGCTAGGCTATCACCGCTTCTTTATCTATCTTATCTTCATCTTGCATTATGTAATACCTAGCTAGCGTAAGGGCTTCTTGTTGGGATATTCCGCCTTTTACATCCCTGCCGAGTAAGTACTCGTGGTGTAAAAGATTTGGCTGCCTTAGGCCATTGATCCCGGCAAACCTCTCGGAGCGTTACCACCACCACCGAAGAGTGTCTCTTCTGGGATGCCGACCCTTCACTTTCTATTCTATAAAACTTGCCGTTGTTGTTTGATGAATAGTACTTCCAAATTTTTTAACATTTTCTTTTAAATTATAGTGTTCTTCTCTTGGTATTCCGCTAAATACTAAAATATTTTAAAATTTTTCCTATTCCAGGTTATTCAATTATATTTGTATAGATTTAAAAATATTTTTCATATTTGATATTTATAATTATTTACTGGCTTTTAATCATTTAAATTATTTTATTTCTCTCCATAGTTATCTTTATTTGGAATATCTATTTTTATTTGGAAATCATCAATTTTGTCAGATTAATAATTTAAGCTTCTTCTAAGTTCTTCATGTTTTAAGTCGCGTATTTCTTGCCGTATAATAGATAGTACACTAGACAATATTGTCTGGCTTTTAAAATCAAGGCTTACTCTAGCAGATATGGAATCCGTGTCAATGATATCTTCCTGCTCGACATCTGGCAGAATCACGGAAAATCTTTTTTGCTTCGAAGATCCGATGCAGCCACGACACTTCCAATAGGCATCTGTGGCATGTAATGCCGTCAGTAGCTCCTGGCTCAAGGCTGCCCAAACGCCGTGCATCCATTTATTACATCGTCCGCACGGTTATCCTGAACTCTTTTTAGTTGCCACTTTTTTAAATTCAGCGTATTTTACCATATAATTTAACACCAAAACAATAATAAGCTCCAAGAACAATACTAAACCTCGATTCACTATCGTAAGCACTCAGAAGCAAAGTACATTGCACACGTCTTTGCGCAGAGCTCGCGGGGAGTGTATCAGCTCCAATGTTATATTTTCTCATCGGAGTGGAGAAGAGCACTGGTCTTTTAAGTGGAAGATTCAGGTTTGATCCCTGGGTAATCCCATATATTCCTATTGAATACCTAATTTTGTAGTTTTTTTTTTTCGGCCTCGTTCGATTTTATTTCGGCATAGAAATCAATATGGATTATTTCATTGAACGAACAAACTCATAACAGGTTAGCCTGCAACCCCTTAGGCTGATGATGCGCATCACTTACATAATGTCACTTAGTAAAGTGGCATTACACTGAAGGTCCAATTTTGTGATAAGCGGCGTAAATACAAAATGTACCAGACTAGACTTACTAAAAGTCAAATGTATAGATTGCACAACTCCTTGAACGCGAGCGATACAGTAGGATATAACTAAAAAGCTAAAAACTGCTTCGATACTTTTTATTTTTATTATTTATGCACAAATGAGTTATCGATGTAGAATACAAAGTAAAAAGTTATCCACGTAAGAGATCTTTTCCAGCCGTCTAATATCGAACTGCTCGCCCGGGTATATGAGACCCGTGTATATAATATTTGCTCCACACGCTTTCCGGTTGAAGGAAATATATCGTTATGAAACGATACCTTGGAAGAATAAGGTGTAACAAGTTGGAAGGGCGAAGTACGCTCGATTGCAGGACTAGAGAATAGTTCCTACTGGCAGGACGCCTGCCGTTGCCAGACAGACGATCTGTCCTTTAAATAGACCACTCAAAACTATTTTGAAGCACAAATTTTCCCGGCAGCTTACCCCCTGGGACCAACCAGTCGCTTTTGTGAACTTAAAAATATACCTTTTGGCACATACTAGAATAAAGTAAGTCTCAGCTTGGATGACTTGCATATTTGGTATGGCTTATTATTTCGTCCATTCCCAGAAAAGTATTCTGGAAGTTTCCAGCGCCACTGAGCTTTGCGGATTCCCGAGATTCCCTTAGTTCAATCGGTATAGCTGTTTTATGTACTTTAGCGGTTCCCGTCTTCTTTGTAATATGATAAAATTTTAAGATGCAATAATGAGCAGTAGCGAGGGTTTGGCCTGATCCTTGACATTCGGCATAGGCCAACGTCTGCCATCTAGGTTTAACCGTCAGTAAAAATTACTAACATTGAAACCCGGAATCTTTACACGTAAACGCAGTACATATAAATGTACTAATAGAAATGCTCATTGGTCCTTTTACTATTTCTTTCCAACATAAGGCCTAATTTATAAACTTTCTTACATCTATATCTTGTTAGCGAGGGTTTGGCCTGATCCTTGACAATCGGCATAGGCCAACGTCTGCCGGGTTTAACCGTCAGTAAAATTACTACCATTGAAACCCGGAATCTTTACACGTAAACGCAGTACATATAAATGTACTAATAGAAATGCTCATTGGTCCTTTTACTATTTCTTTCCAACATAAGGCCTAATTTATAAACTTTCTTACATCTATATCTTGTTAGCGAGGGTTTGGCCTGATCCTTGACAATCGGCATAGGCCAACGTCTGCCGGGTTTAACCGTCAGTAAAATTACTACCATTGAAACCCGGAATCTTTACACGTAAACGCAGTACATATAAATGTACTAAAAGAAATGCTCAAGGTCCTTGTACTATTTTTTCCAACATAAGGCAAAATTCATAAACTTTCTGACATTTACATTAAGAACAATGTAACGAAAACCAACATATTAAGTTTTTGAGGTACTGTGTATCCCGAAGAGAAATACCACAGATGGTGCATAAGATAAGAAATAAATGGAATGAAAACGAACCATGTCTCGGAAAGACCAACGAGGTACTACATTTAAAATTAATTGGCACTGTGAAACTTACCTGCAGTTGGTTAAGTTGCGAACTTGTTTAGTTGATGATACCTTACATCTACGAACATTGAAGTCCTAACAGGCCAGCTAGTAATGAATATTGTTTGAATACGAGCGCGTATACCTATGAAGCGGTGATAGTCTAGTGGTGAGATATATAGACCTCTGATTAGAAGGTCGTCAGCTTTCTAATCAGAGGTCGGCGGTTCGAATTCGGGCACGCACCTCTAACTTTTCGGAGTTATGTGCGTTTAAAAAAAAATTAAAATATCACTTGCTTCAACGGTGAAGGAAAACATCGTGAGGAAACCTGCACGCCTGAGAGTTTTCCATATTGTTCTCAAAGGCATGTGAAGTCTGCCAACCCGCACATGGCCAGCGTGGTGGACTATTGCCAAACCCTTCTCATATTGAGAGGAGACCCGTGCTCTGTAGTGAGCCGGTAATTTATTGATTTCATAACTCTTATTTTAAATTGACATTATTGTTTTTTTCGTTGTAAGATTTTTGTTGCACGCCTTTTAGGCAGAATGTGTTAGGCTACCCTTTAATCTTAAGATCTTGATATGAATGTACCACTTTCATGCAATAAACGAATTTGAATTTGAATGGGTTGATCATGATGATGATGATACCTATTCCTAACCTAAATATTTAATATTGATAAGAGTTCCTTTTTAGCAATTTGGTACAAAATCGTGAAGAGGGGTTAAAATATTTGGCTAGAAAGTAATCGGACATTTTTTATTTTACATGTTACTATATCAAAGCTATGGGCACTTTCCACGAGTTGCAGAGCAACAAATAAAACGAGACTAACTCACATTCCGAACTTAGAAACGAATACTCTAAAAGTTATTTCAACTCGCCGCTATATCGACAAATTGCAAGTCGAACATCCGCTGTATCATGTACGTATGGAGATACGCAGATCATTCGACGGTACGACAAACTTGGCTCAAAGTAACGTAAAGGTGAGTAATTTTTTGTGAACTTTTTTATGTCTGTCGAGTTTACCAAAGAAATTCGCAATATACCGGAAGGTAGAGAAAATCGACAGTCAGGTTTTCAGACGTGAAGTCTACGGTTTAATTTTGTCTGAGATGTGTAATTTTTTATTTTTTCTTGAGGACCTCCGTGGCGCAGCGCGCGCTCTATCTCATTATGAAGTTGGAGGTCCTGGGTTCGATTCCCGACTCGAATCTGGTCTGGTGCGAGGCTTCAGCCAAAGTCGTGTCGCTAAGCGATTTAGCGTTCCGGCACGATGTTGGGTAGAAACCAATTAGGAGTATGTGTATACTATACCCCTGACCGGTTAGCCCGCTACGATCTTAGACCGCATCATCACTTACCATCTAAAAGTAAAGCTTACTTTTCGCGTCAACATCTCCTGAGGATGATCCGGTGTCGGGTCGAAACGTGCGTAGAGGTTCTAGTGGAAGATTTTGTGTGGTGTTATATTATACAAATCTCCCGGTTGTAGGCGGAATATAGCAAATTATACTTGCTGTTTATTGTTTATCATGGACTTCCGCAAAGCAACGCCTGCTTCTATTCATTATATAACAAAGTTAGTTCTGATAGTGATTTTTACGTGATGATTAGTAAGATGAATACATGCATATATGATAAGACGCCATATTATGAAAAAATAGCCTAGCCGCAATAGCAATTTTTTTTTTATATCACTCATCACTCAACACACCTGATCATAACGGTTGATGTAGGTTAACCGTGAGGTGGATCACGCGTAAATTATGAACCCATATTAGATGCAGTGGGAAAAACAAAAGCTGACGGGGCGTTTCGGATTCTTGCGGTACACATTAAATATGCGGAAGAGACCTTGTACGTATCAAAGGCATTTCAACTACGCAAGGGTGCAAATTGTTTCGATGCTAAGAGGTTTGATTGTGGAACGATATAATCGAATAGTTCCGGCAAACACTCCCCGAAATATATCTAATAAATACCACCATCTTATGGTCGCCTGGTTAACACAGTTCCCAACTCAGACGTCTGTGTTGGAATCTCACTTATTAATCCCTCACCAATGAGTCCAAAGTTTTAAGCTGATGAAGTAAGGTCTCATTTACTTTCCTCTATTCTATTCTATTCTATTTTGGCACAGCAGTGGGAGGAATTAGACTGATGATGATGAGAACAAATGTGTCTTCGACAGCAGCGATTCGTTTTTTTTTTATATACATAGCGAGCAAACGAGCAGGCGGGTCACCTGATGGTAAGTGATTACCGCCGCCCATGAACATTTGCAGCACTAGATTTAGGGAACACAGAAGATGGAAGCTGGTTCCACAAAGGTGGTTCGCTTCGGTGCAGACGGCGCGGCGGTTGCTTTGTACATCTCTGTCGGTAGCCAAAGCGGTCAAAACAGACAAAAACAAATCCAATCATGACATATTAAATTCACGGACGATCCTCCTATTTAAAAGACGAGTCTTCAATACAATGTATAATCTTTATAGTTTTTGACTACGATGTTTTCACGTTTATTTCAGTTTTCTGTTCATCTGATCGCTGCCAAACTTCACGGAATCACTGCTAGGCTAATATACAGATTGCCTAAAAATATTATCCAGGTAGTAGTAGTTTTAGAATCCATATGAAAAATGCAAATCGAGTTTTTATGATCTAATTATGCTTATATGGAGTTTCAAGTTCATTTAAATGGGTTCATTACCACCACTTTGTTAAGTTTTTGTCTTAGAGTACATTTGTCATATTTTTGTCATGTTTCTTAACTTCTTTAAAACTAAGTACCTTAAAGGGTTGCCTGGTCATTTTGAAAAACGAAACTATTTTATTCCAAAATACCCGTTTAAGGATGATTAATTATTAAACAAAATTAATCTTAAATTACTATGTAAGTGCCAAACGATTGAATCAGTTCCTCAATCGTATAGGTTAATAAATATTATATTAGGTTGGCTGCAGCAAATATCATATACGGGAATTTAATTGAACCTACGATACTTAGTAAAACTTTCTAATCACTAGACAGTCCAATTATTCATCAGAAAAAATTTCATAGGAACGTCTCATGTACTAGGTTTACATGCAAAAACATTTTTAATTTTTTTACGCGTAAGAGTCATGGGTAAATAGTTTCCTAAACATGGCGTTTGGTTATCCATATATCACAGCAGAATAACGCTTATTCCAAAGTTATTACAAACTTCAGCTTGATTGAGTCAGCAAATAGACCTTCAGGAATTCCACTACAGAAGTGCATGTCAATCTACCAATAAGATCGTTTAAATTTCAATTAAGCTTCGCCAAGTTTATCAACGTTAGTGAATCCCACCAATAGGATCACTTGAGTTTCCACTGAGCTTCGCTAAACAGTTTAATGAAACGTTAAGCTTCTGAGAACAAGATGTTGGCTAAATAATCACAATTCATTATTAACCCATTACAAGCCCACTACAGGGTGCGCGTCTTTAAGTGTGAGAAAGATTGTGAGCTTCACAATTACACAATCACATTAATCAACAATGATATATGTTGTGTCAAGGGCGTCCGAGTTGTTTTTTTTGTAAGGGTGACGTCACGATTTTGTTTACATTCGCTCATAGTAATTAAAACCACAACTTGCGGGTTTACACTTTTATTGCGACAATAACTAAGAGGTCCGAACAGTCCGACGTCTCGAGCGAGAAAAAGCCCCGAAAGGCATCGACCGCCCGTATTTATAGCACAAAGCATGCTTGTACAAAATTGATTGCACTGTCTAAATTGTGTTAGCAGATGATCAATAATTAAAATGTGGGTAATTATTGAATTCTTGAGGTTCTTGGCGCCGCTGAATAAAGTTAATAACTTCTTCGCACCGATATATATATATCGGCGCAACAATACTTTAATATTAAAATTAAAAGTTAATTTATAATTATTGCTAAAAATCATTAATTAATTTCCAACTTGTTTTGTAAACAAATCTCCCACTCTCAATTTTGTTATAAATACGAATAATATCATTGTCTCTCGGGTCATTACGACACCAGTAGTCGAACAGTACGGAGGTCTGAGTTATAGTTGTCACTCACCTAAATTAAATATACGACATTTCAGGTATTTAAAGTTAATTTCATGTCACTATGCAGAGAAGTAATAATAGTGAAGTCATAATTAAAACCAATTTGCAGCCAGTCTCACCGTCATATATTTTATTCAAATAACTCTTGTGCCTTTACTTTTGATGCTTTAATAACTGACTGAGTATTGTATTGACAGTGATAATTAAATTTGTAAACTAAAGCTATGAGGGTTCTAAACACACTGTGAAAGAAGAAGCCCATTACAAACTCACCCGGTCGAGTATTCTTTTTTGTTATCGCCATCTCACATGCCACTTGAAATTATATAAGAACAATCTTACTCGTATTAGAGTAATATTTCATACTCAAGTTTGTTTATCATTTACATAATACTTTACCTTATAATTTCACTACAAGCTTACCTTTTATATAAACTGATCTTATTGGGAGACATCCCAGAAATGTCATTTTGTTATTTGTTATAGAATTCTATACAATCTTTACATGAATTTCAAATTTTATGTAACCAACAAAATTGTCAACCAAATGATAGAATATTGCGGAGAACTCTCACCCATGCAAGTTTCCCCGCGATATTATATTGAAACAAATGATGTTTAATTACATATAACGCACAAATATTCTTGAGTAGTTAAATACCCTGTAACTTTATTCGGATATGTGAGCGGGGATCAAACTCGGTACACCGATATCTTAAAGATTGTATCACGTACGAGTAAGTACTAGGCATGCCTTCTAAGTTCTGTCGTTTCCATCATTCCCGGCAATTTTGAATTTGGAGCTGTTCTATATTCGAATTTGTTGAAATTTTGAATCACAAAACAGTTGAATGTATTAAGATTAATGCTTAGGCACTTTCGGATATGTCCTTCCAAGTTGTTTTAAAATCGCTCTTTATCCTGTGTTGAATTGAATCCTCCTTCCAACTTTATAGTCTTCGCTAATATTGTGCTTAGAAACTACCGAAATTATGCCAAGTACTTAAAGCTACAACCTATATTATGTGCCAAATTTTATCAAGATTGGTCTATGATTAAGCTGAAAAAATGTAATAAAGATACACAATTTCGCATTCATCATATTATGTGATGTTTACGTATTGAACAAATACAATGTATATGAACAAGAATTAACTTTAATAACGCAATTTTTTGCGATAATCACGAAAACGTGATGTATGCAGTTATTGGAATAGCGAGTGCTTTGAGAGTGAAGACAACGGTCATTTAAAGCGTACAAGACATTGGCTAATGGGTCATAGGCTGATGCGTAATCATTCCTTAATGTTTATGTCGCACGTTTTGACGACCTCCGTGGCGCAGCGCGCGCGCTGTCGCTTTATAAAGTTGGAGGTCCTGGGTTCGATTCCCGGCTCGAGTCTGGTCTGGTGGGAGGCTGCGGCCATGGCTAGTTACCCTACCGACAAACACGTGTCACCAAGCGAATTAGCGTTTCGGCACGATATCGTGTAGAAACCAATTAGGAGTATGGGTTTTCCATACCCCTAACAGGTTCGCCCGCTACCATCTTAGACTGCATCATCACTTACCATCAGGTAAGATTGCCGTCAAGGGCTAACTTGTAGTGGATAAAAAAAAAAACGTGGGTCACTCAACAAGTTTGAGATACTCGAAAGTTAAAAATGTTACGCAGCTGCATTTTATGTTTTGAAAAAGCAAATTTATTTGAAAAAAGACCACCATAAGCTTTTTGCTCGATTAAAAAAGAGTAAAAATGTTCTAACCATTTAGCTGCAAGCTTCCCGCGCATTTCATTTAACAGGATAGGGCTTAACCGCCACCATTTGCGCGCTATGATCTATTACGGTTTTAAATTTGGTACATCCGAACGATTAAGTTTACAGCGATTACACTCAGCGTCAGGAGTGTAATCTCCATCTTGTGCAACAATTTTAAGATAGTTTGCTGAACTTCAACGCCTCCAAGATGACCAAAGAAGCCGAGCCTCATAAACACCAGTAACTGCAGAAAATGCGTGGACTACTCATATGTTGTTGCGAAACGATCCACGAATCGGATTTACGGACACCGTGGAGATTTCAGGCATTAATTCGGAAAGTGTTTATACGTAATATCCTATCATCAATCAGTCATGATCAACCAATTGCCAGATCACTACAGAGCACGGATCTTTTCTCAATATGAGAAGGGTTTGGTCATAGTCCACCACGCTGGTCATGTGCGGATTGGCAGACTTCCCACGCGTTTAAGAATATTATGGAGAACTCTCAGGCGTGCAGATTTCCTCACGATGTTTTCCTTCACCGTTGAAGCAAGTGATATTTTAAATTGTTTTAAAAACGCACATCGCTCCGAAAAGTTAGAGGTGCGTGCCCGGATTCGAACCGCCGACCTCTGATTAGGAGGCTGACGCCCTAACCACTAGGCTAGCGCAGCTTATTAAATATATAATGCAAAGAAACTTTTGACCCGACCCATTATTATTTTTGAGGCAAAACTCGGGAGTGGATTCTATTTCAAAAACTGAAGTGCATTTTTTCCCCGGCCTACGGAACCCCTTCGCTTATTCATGAACTTATTCATGCGATACGGCACCAAACAAACTATTTTATTATATTGTGAACTCACAAGAGTGTCATCATGGATGATATGTTACCGGATTTAAATTTAGGCAATTTTTATATATATATACTTTTATATTAGGCTACTCTAGCAAATAAGTTTTTATCCTGTTAAGCTAGATTAAGAGGAGATAAATAAATAAATTAATAAATTAATTAATAAATTAATTAATAAATTTTCAAAGCATAGTCATGGCTAGGTATAGACAGACAGACTTCGTTAAAACTCCATGCAAGCTGCAAGATTATAGCCGTGATGCATTTTTGGCATAATACATCGAAACTGCAATCCAACAGCACGCCAGCTGTTTATAATTTTTCTATAAGTAAGCGATTTTCTATAAGTAACTCTCAGGCGTGCAGGTTTCCTCACGATGTTTTCCTTCACCGTTGAAGCAAGTGATATTTTAATGTTTTTTAAACGCACATAACTCCAAAAAGTTAGAGGTGCGTGCTCGGATTCGAACCGCCGAACTCTTATTAGGAGGCTGACGCCCTAACCACTAGGCTATCACCGCTTCACCTCATTTAATTTCAACGAATACCTTAGGACATATTAGGATTTTATAATAACTTCGTCTATCTTGTGAAACACCGATATATAAACTAATAGTCGATATTTCATTTGTGTATTAAATAATGTTATGTTATGTGAATTAATTGAAATCTGGCTATTGATGGTTAATAACGTTGATCCTCTCGATTTTACTTAATGAGCAATCATTATTGTATCACACGAACACTATTGACTGAAGTGTGCAAATAACAATAAACGCTGTAATAAATGATTGCACTTCAACTGATCAGCTGCTATATATTACATAATTAAATTACCCATTGGGATATCGTTTTATAGCACCGGAAAACGTATGCAACTAGCAAGAGGATTTTTAATTGCAAACCAAAGTAAATCATTCACCGTGACATTTGGTTACTAATGTTTGTTCCACTTCGACTACTCAAGTCGATATCTTGTCGTGAGAAAATAAGATTTTAAATTCTGAAAGAAAGCTTCGATCAATAATGTACTAGATACGAAGCCCATATAACATTACATACAATATAGACTGACATAGTGAGGAGTGTTTTTTTTATACACCATAAGTTAGCCCTTGACGGCTTTCTAAGGTGGTGGAAGGTGAAATCGCCATCAAGTAGTGGATATAAAAATAACAACAGTGTAATTATACGCTCCTCCGACCTAAGCGCTCCTCTCCGAAAGAGGAGACCTAAACATATCCTTCATGACCCTGACGATCAGATAACTACTGACAACACACTCGTACCACCTACCACACAATCATACGCTACACACCGTCTTCGCCGACGAAGACGAGGTCCCTGCTATCTTACGTCATCCGGACGTGGGCTCCATCCACGGCCTCGGAGACGTACGGACCACTCACCGTCCGACCCCCCCGTTATCCCAAACGTTGCCTAAGGCGAGGTTCGGCCTCAAAGGAAGCGCCCTTAGGCAGTCGTTCCTTAAGTTTCTTCGAGCCCTAGGGCTCAAAATTTCTTCTAGCAGAGCTTCTTTCCAAAGCTCGCCAAATTACCCGGTTACGCTATGGCAACCAAAAGGGTTTGTAAAGCTAATAGACAGTCCGAAAAAAAAATAAGTGTAATTATAACAATTGTTCCAGCGGTTACACCCAAGTTAACTAAATGTCGTAACGTTATGTTATTTCATAACATACGCCGCGCAACGCGTAACTTAATCGTATGCTAACTCCCCTCCACTGCGTGTTTTATTCATTTAAACTGCAAATCGAATGAACATGTTATTAAAAACAGTCATATTTTCCACGCTGGGAAATGCGTTGACGCATCCCCTCCGGAAGCTACACAGGAAGAACTGCGCCGCTTCCGGCGGGAAAAGCAAAGTCTGCTTCTAATAAGATTGTTTTAGCAACAAAATAATTAATTTTGTAAGCAGTCTTATCCGTGATGATTTTTTTTATTATACCTTTTATACTTTAATTATTATCGGCATAATATCTTTCGTTATTGTGGCTTATTTATAAGAGAGAAGTATATAGTTTCCCCACATATTTAGAGCTGTAAAGAGAACATATTGCTCAACATGTAACATTTAGTCAATGCATGCGCAAAATTGAGCTGAATAGCGCTTTTGATACTGGCTTGCTGTAGCAATATTCCAGACTGCAATCTAAATATCATATCAATCTAAATATAGGTGAATATTTCCTCTATATAATTTTCGTGAGATTCGTATTAATAAGGTCCGGTTATTATCCATTAAGCGAGCTATTATCTAAATTGATACAATTACTTGCATCACTATGTAAATAAAATGATGAATGAGATTGAAATCTGAATATCACTGAAATATAATATAACCTATTACACCGTAGTGAATATTTCCTCTATATAATTTTCGTGAGATTCGTATTAATAAGGTCCGGTTATTATCCTTTAAACGAGCTATTATCTATATTGATACAATTAATTGCATCACTATGTAAATAAAATGATGAATGAGATTTAAATCTGAATATCACTGAAATATAATAGAACCTATGTACGCCGTGGTGAATATTTCCTCTATAGAATTTTCGTGAGATTCGTATTAATAAGATCCGGTTATTATCCATTAAACGAGCTATTATCTGAATTGATACAATTAATTGCATCACTATGTTAATAAAATGATGAATGAGATTGAAATCTGAATATCACTGAAATATAATATAACCTATGTACACCGTGGTGGTTTTACGTCTTTATAATTTTCGTGAGATTCGTATTAATAAGGTCCGGTTATTATCCATTAAACGATCTTTTATCTAAATTGATACAATTAATTGCATCTCTAAATAAATAAAATGATGAATGAGACTGAAATCTGTATTTCACTAAAATATAATATAACCTATGTACCCCGTGGTGAGAATTTCCTCTATATAATTTTCGTGAGATTCGTATAAATAAGGTCCGGTTATTATCCCTTAAACGATCTATTATCTAAATTGATACATTTAATTGCATCTCTATGTAAATAAAATGATGAATGCGTACATGGTTTTGCATAAACATCGAGTTAGTTGGTTCACATCTGTCGCGTTTAGGTCATGAGACTATAAATAAATATAACTAGCCTACTTAGCATAATAAGGGTGGGGTGGCTCAGCGGTGACAGCGGACATCAATCGATTGCGATAGCTCCATCGTTCAGACAATTCAGTAGATGGATGTGAGACTGAACTTCAAAGGTCTGAATATCCGGCTGTTAACCTTCCAAGCTATTAGCCACGGCTTTGTTTACGTTAACTTTTAATTTAATAGGCTTTAAAAAAATATGAGTTTTAAACTTGTATAAGTTTAAATCTCATATTTTTTATACTCGTATTAAACACAAGTGCGAATCGTTTCATTGTTAGTTACTTATAACTATTCTTGTAATATTAATGCCAAACGATTTTATTACGATTGATAGCCTAGTGGTTAGGGCGTCAGCCTCCTAATCAGAGGTCAGCGGTTCGAATTCGGGCTAATCGAAGACGCACCTCTAACTTTTCGGAATTATGTGCGTTAAAAAAAAAAAATATCACTTGCTATTCAACGGTGAATGAAAACATCGTGAGGAAACCTGCACGCCTGAGAGTTCTCCATAATGTTCTCAAAGGCGTATGATGTCTGCTAATCCGCACATGGCCAGCGTGGTGAACTATGGCCAAACCCTTCTCATATTGAGAGGAGTCCCGCGCTCTATAGTAAGCTGGTAATGGGTTGATCAAAATCGCTCAGCGTGCTATGGAAAGGGCTATGGCTGGGCGTTTCTCTGAGGGATAGAATCCGTAACGAGGACATCCGTAGGAGAACCAAAGTAACCGGACATAGCCCAACGGATTAGCAACCGACGGCCGTTGGGGCAGACGTGTTCTGGAGTGGAGACCGCGTGACGGTAAGCGCAGCGTAGGACGACCACCTGCTCGCTGGACCGACGACCTGAAAAGGATCGCTGGTGGCGGGTGGATGAGGAAGGCAGAAGACCGTGTGTGGTGGCGCGCTCTCTAAAAGGCCTATGTCCAACAGTGGGCGTCTATAGGCTGATTGATTGATTGATTGATTGATTGATTGAATGGGTTGATCGTGATGATGATGATTTTATTACTAGCTGCTCAATCGTACAACTATTTGCAGTCATGCATTTGCGTATGTTTGATAAATTTTCACTCTGGAACTCTTTCACAACCAATTTGGTTGTGATAAATTATATCCTGGATTATAGGCAACTCTTTGTGCGGCAAAAATGCGTGGATGTAGCGGGATTTGTGAAAAACTGATAATCATGTTGATGTGCTTATCTATGAGCTTTAGTTTGCGATTTACCTTCAAATTAAATTTATATGTTGTGTAAAAGAACAAAAAAATGGCACAGAAATTTGATATTCTTCAATTATAAACTTGCTTATTACATAGGATTTTCGCGCGTTGTGAAAGGGGGCTAGATGGAAAAAATTCTTACGAAAAGTTGTCACGACACTTTTTGTTATTGTAAGCTGTGCGGCGTCGCATGTTTCTCTGTCTGTCTCTCTCTCTCTTATAGAAAGCAAGCCAGATATTTTCATTTCTATTTATAGAATCTATGTCGCGGGTATTGTTTGTGCAATACATACAAGCTATAGCAGATGTATTTAAAAGTTTCGTTTTACACAAACTTTTTACAATGGCAGTGCATTGCGGCTTAAAGTTTGTGGTTGCCTTTTTAATGCTTCCAAACAATGCAATGCCATTCAATACCTCTGGTTTTATTCATGTAAGTTGGCAATAGTAGCATTTTCTGAAAAGTTATCGAATAAAATTTACTATTGGCGATTTAAAAGTGTACGATAGACGAACAGTTAATGCCTCCCTTCCGCGGTACTGGATTCGATCTACGCGTGCTTCTAATATTTTGGATCAAGTTGCGTTATAAGAAATTTGGACTCAAAATTTTGAATTTGGATTCAACTTAAGGAAAACATCGTGACAAAACCGTAGGACTGAGAGTTCTCCAAAATTTTCTCAAAACGTCGTGACAAAACCGTAGGACTGAGAGTTCTCCAAAATTTTCTCAAAACATCGTGACAAAACCGTAGGACTGAGAGTTCTCCAAAATTTTCTCAAAACATCGTGACAAAACCGTAGGACTGAGATTTCTCCAAAATTTTCTCAAAGTCTATAATTCGTAATTGACCCGTGCGCTCCTGTGCACCCTTAATGGGTTAACGATACTGATCTAAACCACCCTTTTGCCAAATTAGTCGAATAGTTTGAACCTGATTATCCAATGGGTAGATGTAAGCCCGAGGTTACATTGTGTGGAAACATCAAAACTAAAGTTTGTGTGAAACGCAACTTTCATATAAGTATAACTTTACAGTATTTCAAAAGGCGAAAAAATTTATGCACACTAATGTAAGAATGTAAGAACTTGTGTGCCTCAAATTTCATCCCATTTCTTCCACACTTGTACAAAAGTGAACAATAGCGCATGCGCAAAACTGGTAAACCACAGCGCATGCCTTTAGATTATGAAGATTATGTCTAAGTATAATTTTTAAAAATTAAAAAAAAATTGTCAAAAACTTAGACCCGGGGATTTTTGAATTTCTGTAGTATTAAAAGGTTTGGTGAATTGTTATGGCATTCATTTTCTACGTCCGCATAAGTGCGCCAAGTCGAACAAAAACACGTCACCGCGGCGCCGATTTGGGGTTCGATTTAGGAGGGGCGACTCAAGTTCAAATGGACGCTGTTTCTAAGTTAAAGTATGACGGAAAATTCACACGACTCAATACGCCAGCCTTACAGATGCATCGCCAACGATAAACCGATAATCGATAACCGAAGAATAATCTGAAAATGTTTTACCCACATGTAATAAATAATAAAATGTCTACACGCAAGCTTTATATTGTTTGTGTACTTTTAGAATTGGTACGCTCGCAATATAAAATAACTTTTCAAATAAACTTTAATGAAACATAACTGCCATTATGACAGTTATATGTCGTAGATATAGTAAAATAGTGAACGAATAAAATACTATCACGAATAATTTTTTCTTTAGAAATTCGAAACCGGTAAATGAAAAATATAAAAGCCGCTTAAAAAGTTATCAGTTGAAAATGGACATTCAAAGAATGAAAGAGCTTTGGACAGCAAATATTTTGAAACGGACGATCAAAAGCCTGTTATCACACTTGGTTTCACGAGAGCTTACGAAAGAGAGGGAGACCGCTACGCGCTAGAAAGAGAAGGCCGGCATACCATTTAACCGCTCAGAAATGGTGCACGTGAACGGGACAGCAGCAAAATAGTTCAAACGAATAAAAGCTGTGGCGGTTTCGTATTCTCACGTTCCGTGTGACAGTAAACAAAGAAACCGGTTGGCGTACACTAAAACCATGAATGAAAAAAACAATTTAATTTACAAGAAAATGGAGAGACTTACCCACAGATATCTTCTCAACGGGAAACGACTGTGCCGACAACACCCCGACGAGCGATAATAATATCAAGCCGGCAGCCACTTCGTGGCGTTTTATAAACGATACGTAACTTTTTTTGCGCACCGCACCAAAGTCAATAGCCGCATTACAAGCCATGGTGGTTTTGACAAGTTTGCCGCATACGTACAAGTTTACGTGGAAAATTCGGAATACAGTTGCGATGCTGCTTACAAACCAGTGACTTTGGGGCGACTGATGGCTAGGCTGGGCGGGCGGAGCATGGGCTGCGGGGGACGCATCCCCTCTACCTCTTTCCCACTCGAGGAAACTCAAACGACGGTACGCCTACTATATATATAAATTAATATGAATAAGTCTATGGAAACCACAATATTTTTATCTTTGAATCTCATTATTCGTGTTATAATATAATCTACGTCAAACTTTTTAGAAATTCGTTAATAAGTTTAAATTTCAAATTTCCATACGTTATAATTCTTACTAATTCGGTCGCTTTCGTTTTCGTTTATAAGTTAAAGGTGGAAAACTTTAGCAGCTATTTCAACTATCCCACTCATAGCGAGGTCAGCACAACACCTCTTCACAATATTCTAGTAAAACTTGAAGTCTAGGTAGACTTCTTGTTGGCATATTTTTTACGACCGCCCCTGACCTGTCCGACGCTTTCGGTATGTTTTTGCTGTGGCATAACTGCCATTTTTCAAAAGGTAATGAGCTTATATTTAAAAAAGGTAATAAGCCCGTTAAATCACAAAGCTCTTTCTTTTGCTGTAAGAGTGTCCTTCAGCATCCACATTTCATTATTCCAGACTCTTTCACTGGAGTTTCTCTTTACATCAGACTCTTTATAATGTTTCAGACACAGGTGTTGTTTTTAACAGGAAGTAAAAATAAAAAAATCTTCGGAATTTACAACTTTTGCGAATATTGGATTATTTATTATTAATACTGTATTATTTTTTTGACAGCTACAATATAAAGTCCAAATTAATTAAAACTCGTAAATTACGTCTGATGCCCAAAATGGTATAATCCACCCATAAACCTATAAACCTATAATATTGCTAATCCTAGAGTAAAATAGTATTAATTTCGTTGTAAAAAGTAGTTCATAAACGTGGAGTAACTTCGGATTTACTATACATTCCATATACCTGGTGTAGTGTTCACCATATGGCGACTCACATGTTCGAAGTCGTTGCAAAGAAGATACACGTACGTCTAGTCACTAGTCTGTGGAATAATAAATAATGGAATAATAATATATTTTTTTTTCAAATTGACAAGTCTCAAATACATAAATATTCCACTTCGGATTGCGTTCAATAGATGGCGTTGGGTAAGATAATCATTTGGATTGCTGCTAGATGGCGTAAAGATTGTTTATCGCATATTGAATAGATTTAAAATACTCTTTTTTTGTTGTTTTAGTGTAGTTTAGTAAGTTTTATGCGTCTAAATTTTTGGGTTGTCGCAACACACAATTTCACAATTGTCTGCTACTGCTTTGTAAGTAGATCTGGATTACCTTACTGCCGCGTAACTCTTGTATATATTAATACTTCATTAAGACAGTCATCATCATCATGAACAACCCATTACTGGCTCACTACAGAGCCACGAGTCCACCACGCTGGCCATGTGCGGATTGGCAGACTTCACGTGCCTTTGAGAACAGTATGGAGAATTCTCAGACGTGCAGGTTTCCTTCACCGTTGAAGCATGTGATATTTTAATTTTTTTTTTAAACGCACATAACTCCGATAAGTTAGAGGTGCGTGCCCGGATTCGAACCGCCGACCTCTGATTAGGAGGCTGACACCATAACCACTAGGCTATCACCGCATTAAGACAGTATCACCTTAAAACCTTGTGTACAGTTATTATGTTGATTAAGACAGATTGGGTATAGGAAGTTTCAGTGAAATATTTTTAGACTCAAATAAAATATTAAAGAAATGAACCCTGAATTTCAAAACTCGAGGACAGTGGTATGATTGCTGCAGCACTCGTTTCAATGATAATCTCAATTGAAATTGGTCGTCACCACAATGGGGGGAAGGAATTATTTTTGGCCAATAACGCAAAAAATGCCCATTTTTTTCAGCAACTATTTTAAACGCTATGTTTGCTTTAGTGCTTAACTAATTTATTGTGTAGTCCGGGTGATTGTGCGTTACAGCTGTTAATACAATTTATTTTACATTATAATGTAAAAACGAGTATATGGGACTTTAGAACCTGAAGCTAACAAGTTGATATATACTACAAAAATTGCCTATTTATTTCTATTATTTTACAATGAAGAATCCCAAAATCTTTGATATAAAAAATAATGAATTTCATCATCATCATCATGATCAACCCATTACTGGCTCACTACAGAGCACGGGTCTCCTCTCAATATGAGAAGGGCTTGGCCATAGTCCACCACGCTGGCCATGTGCGGATTGGCAGACTTCACACGCCTTTGATAACATTATGGAGAACTCTCAGGCGTGCAGGTTTCCTCACGATGTTTTCCTTCACCGTTGAAGCAAGTGATATTTTAATTATTTAAAAACGCACATAACTCCGAAAAGTTAGAGGTGCATGCCCGGATTCGAACCGCCGACCTCTGATTAGGAGGCTGACGCCCTAACCACTAGGCTATCACCGCTTCTAAATTAATTTATTGTAATTAAATCAAAAAAACCCTAGTTAAGATTAAATTCAATTTATTGCTTGGAATGCTATTTAAAATCCACGAAACAAAAATCTGCACCAATAATCATGTTTTTCATTTTGTGCATGGAAATAATGATGAAACCAGAGCTGAAAATCTCTATATGTCTCAAGCATTGTACTATTAACAGGGAAGTAAAAAAGGGGAAGTGTGGAAAAGGTTTTTGTCTGAAGGATACAACAATGATTTCAAAAACACGGTTCTTCGAAACAATATCGATGGATGCTGCGCCATCAAGAAATCATCAGAAGAAAAGTATTCATGGGTTGCTTGCATTCCGGTGTACTTGTAATTCCATCTACGATTACTATTTTTGACGACCTCCGTGGCGCAGTGCGTGCGCTGTCGCATTTTAAAAAGTTGGAGGTCCTGGGTTCGATTCTCGGCTCGAGTCTGGTCTGGTGGGAGGCTTCAGCCATGGCTAGTTACCACCCTACCGACAAAGACGTGTCGCCAAGCGATTTAGCGTTCCGGCACGATGTCGCGTAGAAACCAACTAGGATAGTGGGTTTACCATACTTCTAACAGGTTAGCCCGCTACCATCCTAGACAGCATCATCACTTACCACCAGGTGAGATAGCCGTCAAGGGCTGACTTGTAGTGTATAAAAAAAAAAACTACCAATAACAGATTTTCTTGTCTCCATGTTCACTTGTGCCAAATATGCTAATTTTACTATCGCATGCAGCCGAATATTTTTTTTATTTCTATTGTCGAAACCTTCAATTGTCCGTCTTACTCTTGCGTTTTCATTTTAGAATAAAAGTGTTTCAGTACTGTTCTTGACAATATTGCAGCTAAGTTTAAACTGGACAATAGCAAATCCTTATAAATAGCAGCTTTTCGAAATTTCTTCATCTTGTTTTATAGTAATATGCCCAACTTGTTTCAAACTCATTTGGGGCTTTGTATGTCTATGTAAATGGATTGCATAGCTGATGATTGTGGTGGTCAATCACGACACAACCGACAAAGTCGTGACAAGGGGTTTAGCGTACTGGGACAGTGTTGCATTGACACTGTGCTACCGTCCGACCCCCCCGTTATCCCAAACGTCGCCTAAGCCGAGGTTCGGCCTCAAAGGAGGCGCCCTTAGGCAGTCGTTCCCTTAGTTTCTTCGAGCCCTAGGGCTCAAAATTTGTTCTGGCAGAGCTTCTTTCCGAAGCTCGCCAAACAGCCCGGTTACGCTTTGGCAATCAATAGGGTTTGTACAGCTAATACACAGTCCGAAAAAAAAAAGATTGATACTGAATAATAAATGCCCTGTACTGACCTGCTTCCATCTAAGAACCCACCATTACCTACCAGCAGGTAATATTGTAGTCAATCGCTTATAGAAAAATTATAAACAGCTGTCCTAATGCAACTGGCGTACTGTTGGATTGCAGTTTCGATGTATTATGCCAAAAATGCATCACGGCTATAATCTTGCAGCTTCCATGGAGTTTTAACGAAGTCTGTCTGTCTATACCTAGCCATGACTATGCTTTGAAAATAGTTTGTTTGGTGCCGTATCGCATGAATAAGTTCATGAATAAGCGAAGGGGTTCCGTAGACCGGTGAAAAAATGCATTTCAGTTTTTGAAATGGAATCCACTCCCGAGTTTTGCCTCAAAAATAATAATGGGTCGGGTCAAAAGTTTCTTTGCATTATATATTTAATAAGCTGCGCTAGCCTAGTGGTTAGGGCGTCAGCCTCCGAATCAGAGGTCGGCGGTTCGAATCCGGGCACGCACTTCTCACTTTTCGGAATTATGTGCGTTTTTAAAACAATTCAAAATATCACTTGCTTCAACGGTGAAGGAAAACATCGTGAGGAATCCTGCACGACTGAGAGTTTTCCTTAATGTTCTCAAAAGCGTGTGAAGTCTGCCAATCCACCCATGGCCAGCGTGGTGAACTATGGCTAAACCCCTCTCATATTGCTCTATGGTGAGCCAGTAATGGGTTGATCATGATGATGATATATGTAATCTCAAGAATATTTCTTAGTTTTTGTTTTTTTCATTAAATTACAATATGTATGCTATGTACATGTATGTATAACGAACAAAATGGAACATCTTCCCTTGGTCCTCTAGCTACCTCCACTACGTAGTGAATTCATCCCGTTGCTGTATAGATTTTGGTGATTCTGATCAAAAAAACGTGACAAGTTGATTTGGCAGTCCTCTCCTGATGCTAACTTGACACAGCATAATGGGTTCTGAGGAGACCGAAATAGGTGTTAAATTGATGGCACAAGGTCACGGCTACATGGCAGATTATTAACACTTTGTAGCTAAACTTTCTAAGTTTTGTTTTGCTGAGTGGCCAAAGTCATATTTGGTCTACCGCTGTGATAAAAAGCGACATCCTTACATTTCCTTATTGATCAATTCCAGCCGCTTTCTCTCAACTTCTTGCTTTCAAATCATCAGCTCTTCACAGTAGTGCTCCGAATCGATGCTTCTACCCGGGGTTAAATGTTCAAACAAAAAATTCATAGTTTTCGTTGCTTTTCACTTTATGCAAATAATTTAAAAATGTATAATATTTCTTCGTTAAATTCACTCACTCAGAAATAAAAAAATATTTCAATAGCTGGAAACAACACTTTACTAATTTATATATACTACTTGCATATAATCCACGAGACATGAATGGTGCCGTTATCATACTACCGTACTATTAGAAAGATCCTCTCTCGAGCCAATATTGAGCCTTTTGACCATTGGTCACGTACAATGGTGACCCCAGCTTACCGTGAAAATCGTTGCAGTCGTACAGAAAGTCGTACCTAGGATGAATTGAGGTTTATAGCAAGCTGCTAGTATCCAACTCGTAGATTTGATGCCACGGAGACTTCGTTTCCCAGGATAGTGATTTGTTCCACTCTAAACTTACACTACTCGAGTTTAGAGTTATATCATGATGTTCAAGGCGTTCCAAAACTTGATGTACGGGAGTCATAATCATCCGTACCTTACTATGATCTTCATCCGATCCATGGTATTAAGCCCAACAAACGTTCGTACCGTAAACTGGACCTTTTTTTTTCGGACTGACTATTAGCCTGCATAACCCTATTGGTTGCGACAGCGTAACCGGGCTGTTGGGCGAGACCAGACCACCAGAAGACATTTTGAGCCCTAGTGCTCGAATAAACTAAAAGAACGTCTGCCTAAGAGCTTAGGCGACGTTTGGGATAACGGGGGGTCGGACCGTGAGTGGTCCTTACGTCTCCGAAGCCGTGGATGGAGCCCAAGTCCGGATGACGTAAGATAGCGGGGACCTCGTCTTCGCCGGCGAAGACAGTATGTCGCGTATGATTGTGTGATAGGTGGTACGAGTATGTTGTCAGTAGTCATCTGATCGTCAGGGTCCTGAAGGATATGTTTAGGTCTCCTCTTTCGGAGAAGAGTGCGTAGGCCGGGGGAGTAAAATGGGGGGCCGGGCTTGGGGTATCGGATTGACAGTGGTGACCATAACGTGATGCAGAAACCGCCTCCTTTGCAGAATATAAATTATGCAATTTAGACAAAACACTGCCGGTTTTGGCATTGCAAACAAGAGAACAGCGTACTAAGCGAAGTCGCGAACAGAAAGTAGTTTATAGTTGTCTTAAGTAATTATTTAAGAAAATTAAACCACTCACTAGACTGGACGTTCAATAAAAAAGCTATTGCCATAGCAGACTTAGTTTTCCGCCGTCTCGTTAGAAGATTCAACTCCGAGTGTGCTATAAAACATATAGTTAATGCCAAACTGTGCGGGCGCGACCTGCGATCGGATCTCTTTTTTATTTTTCTTTAAGATAGGTTGGTTTTGCTGGAGATCGTGATTATTTTTCATTTCATCACATTTTGAACGAAAATGTAATAAATAGCTTTATTCCTTCATTCGATAGACTAGATGTTGTCAGTCCTCAAAATCCTCTCACTAATTTGGTGTCTAAAGCGATTCTTCACTAGCGAAAATGCCAATGTCCTCTTGCTTAGCATCTGAAAATGCAATAAAAGTAAACTTAGTAAAGTACACTCTACAAAACACTACCGCCAGATAGGTTTCCGACTTCAATACCTTAAGGTAAGTGGCACTCAAAACAGTTTTTGAAGTAATTCTGAAACTTGAAATCGCCAGAGATCCAGCATCTAGCAACCCTCATCCCCATCATATTGACCCCAGGCATCATTGCGGAGTGTGTCACACTTAGCAAGTACAATATTTGTGGTAGCAGTTAGCGAGCGTGGATGCCTTGTCAGTCAACATTGCCTGGTTGCCATACCTTACCTTTTTGTAATAATAAAATTTTCCTAGATTGCATTTGCAACATTGACAATAAGATTGCAAAATTCAATTGCAAATCCTTAATATATCATGTCATTTAATTCAAACAATTATGTTATATTGCATACACTAATTACTTAATTTTTTGTATCTATTAATTAAATTAATTTTTGAGAAATTTGGACCAACACATACAGTAGATTATATTATATTATCAATATAAAAAAAGGATTTCGAATAATTGAATTTGGATGGGATCAAATTTTATTTTGTTGCAATACTAATTGTATCCAAACATCTGATGTCGTTACGACGTAACATGGACAGCTAGAAGAAATTCAGAGACGGAATTGAATTTCTTCTGGTGGTCACGAGCGCCTGCTCTCAATTTTACTTTTCGTGAGCAAAGGGGTAACATTAAAAATAAATCCGACGAACTAAGAACCTTCCCCTTTTCTGGAGTTGATTAAAACCAGGACAATTCTTAAAGATTTCGTTGACTGCATATCTACTACGTCATTAAATTATCCTAGCTTTATTCACTTTGGTGTAATCATCGGTATATTAATCATTTGGTATATTAATAGACCGTGAACTATCATATACACGGTCTATTATACACATACTGTCAGTTCAATCACGGACGCCGATAATTGGTTCTACTGTGTGTCATAGAGCAAGAGGGTCAGCCGAGATTGGCTCAACTACCAATTTACTCGTACATATATAATTATTACGTTGCAGATATATTATATAGATTTTTCGAAGGCTTTTATAACTAACTAAAACTACTTTTATTTTTACATACATTCGTTTAATTATAAAAGCATACAAATACAGGGGTCTAGGGCTCTGAATATGATTTCGTCCCATTCGGTGTCGAGACTTGGTCCGTGGAGTCCTAACGCTATAAGGCTTTTTAGGGAAATAACAAAAAAGTTAGTCGACATCACAGGAGACCGAAGAGCTGCCAGCTACCTCGGACAACGAATTAGTCTTGCTATTCAAAGGGGGAACGCTGCCAGTATCTTCGGAACCTTACCTAAAGGGACTCCTTTTAATAATATATTTTAGTAATTATATTATGCTGTGATAAAAAGCTGTGATAGCCTAGTGGTTAGGACGTCAGCCTCCTAATCAGAGGTCGGTGGTTCGAATCCGGGCACGCACCTCTAACTTTTCGGAGTTATGTGCGTTTTAAAAAAAAAAAAAATGTCACTTGCTTCAACGGTGAAGGAAAACATCGTGAGGAAACCTGCACGCCTTAGAGTTCTCCATAATGTTCTCAAAGGCGTGTGAAGTCTGCCAATCCGCACATGGCCAGCGTGGTGGACTATGGCCAAACCCTTCTCATATTGAGAGGATCTGTTGTGAGCTGGTAATGGGTTGATCATGATGATGATGATTATATTATATTTTTTAAGATTTTTAGTTTTAGATTCAGTTTAAGGTTTATTTTCAGTTCCAGATGTTATAAATAAATTGTCCTTTAAAAAGAAATAGAAACCTTAAACTAGAAATTAAAGTAATTTATGAACTGACGTTGTAAAAATAACTTTGAACTCATTAAAAGATACTTCCATGAATTATCATTTGGTAATTTATTATTAAATAATACGCAATTTCTTTGAAAAGAAGTTCTTTTAAAAGAAATTGCGTATTATTTAAGGGTTAAGGTTTCTATTTTTTTTAAAGGACAATTTATTATTATTATAACATGTCGCATGTCATAGAAAGGCAAAGAATCCATTAAATACACCAATGGCCAGCAGTGGATACTGGCAACGAGTACATAGGCATGAGAAATTCCATCCGTGGTACGACTATAGAAATGTAGGTATTTCAGTCGCCGGCGAACCATAAATATATACAAATTTGTTCAAAATTTCACAGTAATATTTTGCAACGAAAATATTTATTCACTCCACAAATCTTTGGACGAGCTATTTTCCTATGCAAGAAGTTAAGCGGTCTACTTGTAAAATATTTTTGGATCGGCGAACCCGGAAAGTTTAATATATTTAAGCAATTGGAGATTCATCCTTTTAATCCTTGAAAGCTCAAAGGGGAAATAAAAATTTATTTCCATTGCAAATTTCGGCAAGTTTGATTTGATCGCTACTTCAGGAGGACCACGGAGGAACAGGGTTCTCTGAACTCGTAGTTTGAAGTACGTAAAATGCAAATTTGTTTGAGTCTTAAAGAGGAAATTAGCCAAAGTTACAAACCTGGGTAACTTTAATCTTGGAATTGATTAAAATTACGTAGCTCTTGTATAAGTAATTGAAGCTATTATCATACTTGTATTTTCGTAGGTGTGAGGTTTTATATCGTCATTAATAGAAGATCATCATCATCATGATCAACCCATTACCGGCTTACTACAGAACAATGGTCTCCTCTCAATATGAGAAAGGTTAGGCCATAGTCCACAACGCTGGCCATGTGCGGATCGGCAGACTTCACACGCCTTTGAAAACATTATGGAGAACTCTCAGACATGCAGGTTTCCTCACAATGTTTTCCTTCAGCGTTGAAGCAGGTAATATTTTAATTGCTTAAAAACGCACATAACTCCGAAAAGTTAGAGGTGCGTGCCCGGATTCGAACTGCCGACCTTCTGATTAGGAGGCTGACGCCCTAACCACTGGGCTATCACCGCTTGCTTAATAGTAGATATCATTCTTTAAATGTAATAACGTAATTTCCGGTAATACTTACGAGGTAAAACATGTTGTTAAAATGAAATATTTTATGGAAAACTGTTCACGAGGACTCTTCGAAAATAAAGTTTTATTTTTGTGCAGAGATGATTTTTGTTTTCGTTTGGTGGTATAATTTTTTACCGGATTACTCGAGGTTTTAAAATGTTGAATCACATTAATAAAGGTGAGAGCTTTTATGTTAGTGTGTATGTGTGTATGTTTGTTACTCCTTCACGCCCAAATTACAAAACCTATTTGGCTGAAATGGAGGTGGATTATACCCTGGCATTAAGTAAAAATTCACATTTCCCGTGGGGTTCTCGAAGCCCGAATTTTACGTCGTCGAGCCAGACTTAAGCTTTAGTTTGCCATAACAAACTTCCTCGAATTTAGATTGATATATTGGGAAAGGGAGCGGAAACGGGTACGGGAACACGAATGGAACATTGGGTAATCTTCAATTACAAACGTTGCTTACTCACCTGTTAGTTTGAAAACCCTTCAATCTACTCGGTTTAAGTTGCTGAAATCGGCTAGTAAATTAGAATAATTACTTCAGATCGGATGCTTTAGTTTTTCCCAGGGTTGATTATCTGCAGGGTAGCAACGGGACCCACTTACTACGCATTCGCTGTCTGTCCGTCAGTCCGACCATCGGTATGTCATGTGTCACCCACTCACTCACACACTCTTTATCTACTCGTTTATGGGTTCATGAAAAACCGCTCGTATTTCATAAACCGATACACGAATAGTTAAAGAGTTCGAAATTTTCACAGAATGTGTATCTTTATTGTTGCTACAACAAGAACAATAAAACAAATCGAACCCAGGACCTCCTATTTTATGATACGAAAGCGCGTGAGAATCCAAGGTCATCAATATATGTGATATATCGTTAAGTTATACCTTAAATATTTAATGCAGTATCTAAGGATATCTAAGTTGGAAGGGGTACTTATACGCCTTGGCTGCGACCACCTGCTGGTAAATGATAAATAACGGTTCAGACTTAAATGCAGGAGAAATTATGATAAAGTAATCGATGTCCACAATAACGATGTATTATTCATCATCATCATCATCATCATGAACAAACCATTACCGGCTCACTACAGAGCACGGGTCTCCTTTCAATATGAGAAGGGTTTGGCCATAGTCCACCACGCTGGCCATGAGCGGATTGGCAGACTTCACACGCCTTTGAGAAGATTATGGAGAACTCTCAGGCGTGCAGGTTTCCTCACGATGTTTTCCATCACCGTTAAAGTAAGTGATATTTTAATTTTGTGAAAACGCACATAGCTCCGAAAAGTTAGAGGTGTTTGCCCGGATTCAAACCGCCGACCTCTGATTAGGAGGCTGACGCCCTAACCACTAGGCTATCACCGCTTCATGTATTATTACGCGTGATAAATGTTGCGTTGTTGATGTTACGGTATGTCGTGACGATGAGCAGCGTTAAATAGGTACTTGGGTGTTTATAACAACAAATAATCGTTAAACACTTTATCTACCAAATAATTATCAAACACTATCTAAGTCAGTTGGAACAGGAATGAATCCGATCCACCCGGATAAACTCCTTTTATACAAGCAGTAGTGACGTCACATTATTATCAAGTGTACAACTATTACAAACACAATGTACCTCAATAATAATAAGTACCAAACATAAGTTCAATACTTAATTAAGTATTAGTATAATAAGGTTAATAATTATGTATTTACTAAAATAGTTATAACAATCAAATAAATCTAACTAATATTTAAATTAATATTTAAATCTTTACTATTTAATTTCATTTTATTAATTGATTTCATAACTCTTATTTTAAATTGACATTATTGTTTTTTCGTTGTAAGATTTTTGTTGCACGCCTTTTAGGCAGAATGTGTCAGGCTACCCTTTAATCTTAAGATCTTGATATGAATGTACCACTTTCATGCAATAAACGAATTTGAATTTGAATTTAAACTACTGTCATGTAGCACGTTAATTGGATGACATCGTAGTAGACGGGGCCGGAACTTGTCACAGTATATCCGATTTCTTTTTTCCTTTGTAAACTGCACCTATATAATTGAACCGATTGCATCCTGAAAACGGACGAAAGCTTCTTATCCTGGAAGAGATACTAGGGACCGGTTACGTGGGACGTAAGCAATAAAATGTGTTACCGATATGGTTAAACAGTAAAACTGATGTTCCTAAAACTTTATAGAGTTATCTTGATTACTGGAGACTACGGTACCATAACATATACTTAGATAAACTAACTATTGTTTAGGAGAAGCTGTGATAGCTGTGTGTAGATAGGTTAGGACGACCGCCTCCTAATCAGAGGTCGGGGGTTCGAATCCGGGCACGTATCTCTAACTTTTCGGAATTGTGTGCTTTTTCAAGCAATTAAAATATCACTTGCTTCGAAGGAAAACATCGTAAGGAAACCTGCATGCCTGAGAGTTCTCGATTATGTTCTCAAAGGTGTGTGAGGTCTGCCAATCCGCACTAGGCCAGCGTGGTGGACTATGGTCAAACCCTTCTCATATTGAGAGGAGACCCGTGCTCTGTATTGAGCCGATAATGGATAGATGAAGATGATGATGATGACTTAAAAAAAAGAGATCCAATATATTAATATAAAGCGAAACAAACTTAGTAACATGCGTTTCAAACTAATAATGCTCCTTAATCAGAGGTCGCAGGTTCGAAGCCGGGCACGCACCACATACTTTTCGGAGTTATGTGCGTTTTTAAGCAATTAAAATATCTCCTGCTTCATCGGTGAAGGAAAACATCGTGAGGAAACTTGCATGCCTGAGAGTTTTTCATAATTTTCTCATAGGCGTGTGAAGTCTGCTAATCTGCACTTTGCCTGCATGGTTGACTATGGCCAATCCCTTCTCATATTGAGAGGAGACCCGTGCTCTGTAATGAGCCAATAATGGGTTGATAATATTAATGTGTATGAAATTGAAAGACAAAATGAATTATAATGCAGGAACGTCCTCCTTGGTGCAGTGGTCAGTACGGTAATTATTATTGGGAGATCCCGAGTTCGCATCCTGGCAGGGTTATTTAGAATTTTTATTTTCAGAATTTTCCCCGGTCTGGTCTGGTGGCTGGAAGTGGCTAGTTACTTACCCTACTGCTCCGCGCCTGAACGTTCTCTTGTTTATAATATAATGATTTTGATAAAACAATAGCTTTTCACTACAAAAACCACCGACCAAAAGAAAAAGAGCAACAATAATACCCTCTGAAGGCAATCAAGTTAATGCTTTTTACCATTAAGTCTATCTTAGTGCAATATATTAATAATTTTAAAGATATTATACTATAAAATATTAGAAAGTATTATATCCATATAATATATAAAAGAATGTCGTGTTAGTTACACTATTTATAACCCAAGAACGGCTGCACCGATTTGATGATTTATAACTATAGCTTTATTTGCCGTAGCAAACTTCCACGAAGTTCGACATATCTTGGGAAAGGGCGCGAATACAGGAGTGAGCCCGGCGATAATAATTTTCAATTGTGGCATATAGCCACGTACAAACGTGGCTTATGCCATAGGAAATTTTAAAATCCCGTCAACTACGTGGAAGAATTCGCGGGCATCGGCTAGTTATAACTATCATCAACATCATAATCAACCCATTACTGGCTCACTACCACGCACGCACGCACGCACGGGTCTCCTCCGAATATGAGAAGGGTTTGGCAAGAGTCCACCACGCTGGCCATATACGGATTGGCAGACTTCACACGCCTTCGAGAACATTATGGAGAACTCTCAGGCGTGCAGGTTTCGATGTTTTCCTTCACCGTAGAAGCAAGTGATATTTTAATTGTTTAAAAACGTACATAACTCCAAAAAGTTAGAGGTGCGTGCCCGGATTCGAACCGCCGACCTCTAATTAAGAGGCTGACGCCCTAACCACTAGGCTATCACAGCTTCGTAGTTATAACTATATAAATATATAAAAGCCAGCGCACGTTAATAGAGTCAATACATCTCCATATCGCCAACAAGAATGAATTATAAAGAAATTCGATTTTCCAGCATACGCGACAATGGTTTTGTTATATCCGAGGCTACCTATGGAACTTTGAAATCTTTGATTACAAAGTGCCGTATAGTGCCGGACAGTGAAGCGATCGGTATCTGTACTATAAATATTTATAAAACCTTTTTGAAACACGAGTCATGGTCTGATGCCTGGTGTAAAGCGCTTCTGGATTTTTCCGGAAACCCAGTAACGCCTCTAGCCTCTTTACATAACCAATTAAGAGGGCGTAGCTTTGATAGCATTATCAGCTGACTGTAGTTATAAGTATATATTTTGGCCGTGGCTAGTTACCACCCTACCGACGATGACGTGTCGCCGAGCGATTCAGCGTTCTGGCACGATGTCGCGTAGAAACCAATTAGGAGCGTGGGTTTACCATACTCCTAACAGGTTAGCCCGCCGCCATTCTAGACAGTATCATCATTTACCACCAAGTTAGAAAGCCGCCAAGGGCTAACTTATGGTTTATGAAAAAAAAATACTATTTTTTTTACAGTGTCATTTTATATTTATATATTATTTAAATATTATATTTTTATTATTTAAATATTTATTTATTTTTTAAGATTTTTAGCTGTAGGTTAATCTAAGTTTTATGTAAAATGTTTGATGTATCTATATATATAAAAGCGAAATACCACTGACTGACTGACTGACTGACTGACTGACTGACTGACTGACTGATGATCACGAAATCTCAGGAACTATAAAACATACGAACTTGAAATTTGGAAGGTAGATTCCTTTTATGAAGTAGAGGTCAGCTAAGAAACGGTTTTGAGAAAATCCACCCCTAAGAGGTTGAAATGGGGGTTGGAAATTTGTATGAATGTCCTATATTTTTGAAGTGGGAGACATGAAAATTGGCAGCTTAATTTTTAATTACAAATAATAAAGATCAGTATAATCAATGATACCAAAATCTACCCCAAGGGGGTGAAATGGGGGTTGGAAGTTTTCATGAGGATTCTATGTTTCCGAAGTTAGGGACATGAAAATTGGTATTTAGTTAATTTGTTTTAAATAATAAAAACCTGTATACGCAATATTACAAAAATCCACCGCTAAGAGGTAGAAATGGTGGTTGGAAGTTTGTATGAAAGTCCTATATTTTTGAAGTTAGTGACATGAAAATTGGTAATTAAGTTTTTTAATAAATGATAATGATCTGTATAATCAATGTTATGAAAATCTACACCAAGGAGGGTAAGATGGGGGTTGGAAGTTTTTATGAGAATTCTATGTTTTCGAAGTTAGGGACATGAAAATTGGCATTTAGGTAATTTGTTTTAAAAAATAAAAACCTGTATACGCAATATTACAAAAATCCACCGCTAAGGGGTAGAAATGGGGGTTGGAAGTTTGTATGAAAGTCCTATATTTTTGAAGTTAGTGACATGAAAATTGGTAATTAAGTTTTTAATTATAAATGATAATGACAAAAGTCTTCAACGCCTGCGTCTTACCGGACATGACATACGGAGCAGAAACGTGGACACTCACGGTAGGCGTTGTCCACAAGTTCAAAATCGCTCAGCGTGCTATGGAAAGGGCTATGCTGGGTGTTTCTCTGAGGGATAGAATCCATAACGAGGACATCCGTAGGCGAACAAAAATAACTGACATAGCCCAACGGATTAGCAAGCTGAAGTGGCAGTGGGCGGGTCCTATCTGTCGCAGAACCAACGGCCGTTGGAGCAGACGTGTTCTGGAGTGGAGACCGCGTACCGGTAAGCGCAGCGTAGAACGAGCACCTGCTCGCTGGACCGACGACCTGAAAAGGATCGCTGGTGGAGGGTGGATGAGAAAGGCGGAGGATCGTGTGTGGTGGCGTGCTCTCGGAAAGGCCTATGTCCAGCAGTGGGCGTCTATAGGCTGATTGATTGATTTTGTTTTATAAAAACTTTGAACTTATTGATAGACATCTCCAAGATATCAATAGGTAGGTGTTTATACAACAGTGCAATATTTTTACACAGGCATTAAGTCGACTAAATATCGGTTTAATATATCGTATTTGATATATTATAATTACTAGGTTTTTTTGTAATACTTTACAAGCAAGCCCTTGACGGCTATCTCACTTGATGATGCGGTCTAGGATGGTTGCGGGCTTACCTATTAGAGGTATGGTAAACCTGGCTGGGCAGCGGTCGAGTGCACGAGTGTTCCCGTGACCCAGCCACCAGGCGACGCGGCGAGGAGCATGGCTGGGTTTTAGTGGGTATTCTGGTCGCCATGCTGGCCGCCGGGTAGTCCCACATACCCCGTCGGAAGCGGCGTCGCTTCCGGAGAGGATGCGTAAACGCATTTCCGGGGGTGAAAAAAAAAACAAAAGGGGTATGGTAAACCCACAATCCTAATTGGTTTCTACGCGACATCGTGCCGAAACGCTAAATGCTTTGCGACACGTCTTTATCGGTAGGGTGACAAATAGCCACGGCCGAAGCCTCCCACAAAACAAGACTCGTGCCGGGAATCGAACCCAGGAGCCCCAACTTTATAATAAGACAGCGCACACGGAGGTCGTCAAAATTAAAAAAAATATTCAATTCAAGTTGCTTGTGGCATAGAATATAGACGAAATATATGTTGATGTTGGTTTTTATTTGATTACCCGGAAATAATAACGTAGTTACTAAATTATCATTACTAGGCACAATGCTTATACGAAAGCCTAGTTACAAATTATTATACATAACTCACATACCTACGCCTAGATACAAAAACGTGTTATTCTTGAAACTTGCTAAGCTTAATAATAGCCAGGCGAAGCACAGTTTTTGTTCACAAATACAACAGATCTAGTGAACATTCTCTTTCTGACTATATTTTGTATCCTATCATATTATCAGGTAGATATAGATATATATTAATAGCTGACATCATCACGTGATACGCCTGGTTTGACAAACGATTCGGCTCACTACACAGCACGGGTCTCCTCTCAATATGAGAAGGGTTTGGCCATAGTCCACCACGCTGGACATGTGCGGATTAGCAGACTTCACACACCTTTGAGAACATTATGCAGAACTCTCAGACGTGCAGGTTCCCTCACGATGTTTTTCCTTGACCGTTGAAGCAAGTGATATTTAAATTTTTTTAAAACGCACATTACTCCGAAAAGTTGGAGGTGCGTGCCCGGATTCGAACCGCCGACCTCTTTTTAGGAGGCTGATGTCCTAACCACTAGGCTATCACCGCTTATATATATTTTAATTGCTTTGCTAAAAATGCGCATAGCTCCGGAAAGTTATAGCCCGGGATCGAAGCCCAGACCTCTGATTAGGAGGCAGACGTAAGAGGTTCTAACCACAAGGTTATCACATCTTAATGCCCATACCTCTAATTCGTTTCTACGCGGTAGCCACGCTAAATTGCTTTGCAACGCGTCTTTTTCGGCAAAATAGTAAGAAGCCAGCACCCTCCTACCAAACCAAAGAAACGTAATAGTAAAATTTTACACATTTCCTATACAACACACCAAAATGTTTAACTTTATTCAAAGATTAAAATAATAATTACTAGAATATCATATTAGATACAATTATTTTTATCATTTTACGCTTTTTTTTATATGAATTTCTTCCAAGTAAAGTGTTAAGAAACATCGTCCCAATAACTGTATCAAAGTGTACTCCCCCCCCCCCCCCGAGTAAGCCGAGGTTCGGCCTCAAAGGAGGCGCCCTTAGGCAGTCTTTCCCTTAGTTTCTTCGAGCCCTAGGGCTCAAAATTTCTTCTGGCAGAGCTTCTTTGCGAAGCTCGCCAACAGGCCAGTTACGCTATTGCAACCAATAGGGTTTGTACAGCTAATAGACAGTCCGAAAAAAAAATGTATCAAAGTACAAAATTGATACATTATAAATCTATGCCTTGCAGTCACAAATATTTTGATACTCTTTATTTCACACAAGAACAGTAATGTGCGCTACCTGTGGATTTGTGGCAGAATAAATGCTTTAAAGCAAGAATGATAAATTCAAATTCAATTTTTAAGTTTCATTTTACTCTGTCACTAAGGTGCTTAGATACCTGATAAGGACTACGATTGCTTACAGGGATCTTAGCGCTTAGCATGTTTATATACGCACAAAGATGTCTCGGGTTCAGTTCCTGGGTTGAATTGATAGATCTTGATATTTTCTGTTAAAAATTACCAGCGCCAGCCCGTAAATTAGCGGCTTAGTCCACCCCTATGCTCCGTCGAGCACGTTATGCCATCGTCTTTTCATCACAGAGTTATTATCGATTATTAAGTCTGTGTAGTGTACCTACAAGTTAAGCATATTAAGCTATATAAAACAACATTAATTATATTATTATACGACAACTTTATGAAATAATTATAATTACAAATATAACATGTACAAATGCAAGTAAGTGCCACCGTATACACTGATTGAGTAACGCGAGCATTTTATTCTTATATAGTTACAAAATTGAAGGAGAATACATCTGCATCCTCCCCTAACAACGATACGGTACTTTTAATATTAAAGTTATCATTAATTTCGAATTAATTATAATTAATACTAACTTGACGATGAAATACAATGTAGTATGACTTATTTATTTACAATCAGAATAATAAATGTTGCAATCAACAAATGAAATTAGTAACAAAACAAACACTATTTTTAATTTTCTATAAAATATACGGCATATCTTACAGAAAATTAAAATATAGCCCACCCCGGCTATACTATAGGCTATAGTCACTATAGCGAATGACAAATACAGTGGTAAACACGCAAATAATGCGTTTTACCACTTACAAAAATTGAGTTAAGGAAATATTAATTGGTGACTCTGAATTCTGTCCGCCGGGATATATACTACCGCTAAAGAACAACGATAGCGCGAGCTAAAAACTAACAGCGCCATCTGGTTTTGCAGTGGATAAACACATGTCTCGGGAGTTGTACAGCTCCCAGTCTCGGTAGATGAAATCTGTAATACTTTTAATATGGCTTTATGCCTTATGATCGTGTGTGTGTAGAGGTGTAATATGTCTATTTAATATTTATGATATGTCTATTAAAAGATAATACAATTTCTCAATCATTCCGCCATGCAAAAAAATATGTTTTGTTTCATTTAAATTGAATTAATGGAACATTTTTAGGTGTTAACTTTTATTTAACTTTAAGGTAAGACATTGTAGTCATAATCGTCTGTTTTAACTGTGTAGGTTTGTTTGAACCTCACACAAGACCCCAACTAAATTCTTGTGATACATATTTCTAATTCCTTTATAAATTTTTAGCTATTAACACGATACCGACTATGAGCTACGGGATCGCGATTAATTCGCGGCCATGTCTTTTATAACAATTGTGTTACAGAGAGAGCATAGTCCCAATTGAATTAAACACTAACCAATTTTTTTCAATCAGTTGTTATAATAGTAATGACGATTATGAAATTAATTATAATTATTTTTAATATTGAATAACATTTGTTTTTAATTAATTAAATAATAAAATTAATTAAATCTGTGGTCTATAAAGACTTTGGACAAACCAAAATTTCGGGGAGACCAAGTAAGATCCCCGGCATCACCTCTGCTTTTTCGGAGTTGTGTGCGTTTTTAACGAAATGTAAGCAATAAAACCAAGTTATTGTAAAACCATGTAATTAATAATTAAATATTGCTCGGTTTAACGAGGGAAAAATCGTGCAGAAACCTGCTTGTTTAAAAGTTCTCTCTGTAATGTTTTCGAAGGCTTTTGGAATCTGCCAATCCGCACTTGACCATCGAGAAACCTTTCTCATGCTGAGAAAATACTGACGCTCATTAGTGTACCGGAAATAGTTTAATTATTATGATGATGACTATTAATTTGTCTTATACTATTTATCTGTGTGTCTCAGCGTCTATATGTATTTTCTCCATGTCTGATTTATTTTTTGCATACTAGAAGTTAGCACTTGACGGCTATCTCACATGGTGGTAAGTGATGATGCAGTCTAGGACGGGCTAACCTGTTAGGGGTATGGTAAGCCCACACTCCTAATTTGTTTCCACGCGACATCGTGCCGGAACGCTTAATTGCTTGGCGACACGTCTTTGTTGGTAGGGTGGTAACTAACCACGGCCTCCCACAAGACCAGACTCCAACTTTACAATGTGACAGCGCGCGCACTGTGCCACGGAGGTCATCATTAGCAGCACATAAGCAGTTTAATGTCATTCACAGAGGAGTACAGAAGAACAGAGTTTCCAAATCGCTTATGATAAGCGCGAATGAATCAATATGAATTTCGCCAACTAACACCTCAGCCTGAGACTGGTTAAGGCTGTATTCCACCTCGCTGGCCAAGTGCGGATTGGTACTACACACGACTTGAAAACGGGAAGTAAAACCCTCGGGCGTGTCAGTAGAAGCTGTGATATTTTTATTTTAAAGTTGCTTAAATTAGTATTAAAAAAAAATGAAAAAAAAAATTTAGTTGTATAATAAACTAGCTGGCGCCCGCGACTTCGTCCGCGTGGAATAAGTTTTAAAAATTCAGTCAGAATAAGTTGTAAAAATTCCTATGTCACTCTCCAGATCCTCAAGTATACTTTCAAAAATCACGTCGATCCATTGCTCTGTTGTGACGTGATTGAAGGACATACCAATATACAAACACACTTTCGCATTTATAATATTACTATTCGGACTTTTACAAATTATTTTCTCTACGGTCTAACTTCCAAATTCCTTTTCATTATTTATGTTTCTACTTTCAAGGTGTGATTTTGCTAAAGAGCTTATACCTACATGTATTATTACTGAAAAGTAATGCTCTAATTGCCGATTTCAATTACTCTAATTCCAAAAACGCAAAACTTTCCTACCAACCCCTCACCTCTCTCACTCCTTTTGGGGTAGATTTTTTAAATGTTTTTATTATTTAAAACAAATAACCTAAATGTCAATTTTCATGTCCCTAACTTCGAAATCTTAGAATCTCCATGAAAACTTCCAACCCTCATTTTACCCTCTTTGGGGTAGATTTTCGTAACATTGATTGATACAGATCTTTATTATTTATAATTAACAATTTAGTTGCCAACTTTCATATCTTTAACTTAAAAAATATAGGACTTTCATATAAACTTCCAACCCCCATTTTAACCCCTTAGGGGTGGATTTTTATAATATTGCGTGAATAGGATTTTAATATTTAAAACAAATAACCTAAATGTCAATTTTTTTGTCCCTAACTTCGAAAACTTAAGAATCCTCATAAAAACTTCCAACCCTCATTTTACCCTCTTTGGGGTAGATTTTCTTAACATTGATTGAAAGAGATCTTTATTATTTATAATTAACAACTAAGTTACCAACTTTCGTGTCTCTAACTTCAAAAATATAGGACTTTCACACAAACTTCCAACCCCTGTTCTACCCCTTAGGGGTGGATTTTTGTAATATTGCGTATACAGGTTTTTATTTTTTAAAACAAATTACCTAAATGCCAATTTTCATGTCCCTAACTTCGAAAACATAGAATTCTCATAAAAACTTCCAACCCCCATCTTACCCTCCTTGGTGTAGATTTTCATAACATTAATTATACATTGGAAGTTTGTATGAAAGTCCTATATTTTTGAAGTCAGAGACATGAAAGTTAGCAACTAAGTTGTTAATTATAAATAATATAGATCTGTATAATGAATGTTACGAAAATCTACTAAAAGGAGGGTGAAATGGGGGTAGGAAGTTTTCATGAGGATTCTAAGTTTTCGAAGTTAGGGTAGTGAAAATTGGCATTTAGGTAATTTGTTTTAAATAATAAAAACCTGTATACGCAATATTAGAAAAATCTACCCCTAACGGCTAGAAATGGGGGTTGGAAGTTTGTATAAAAGTCCTATATTATTGAAGTTAGAGACATAAAAGTTGGGATCTAAGTTTTTAATTATAAATAATAAAGATCTGTTTAATCAATGTTACGAAAATCTACCCTACGGGGGGTGAAATGGGGGTTGGAAGTTTTCACGAGGATTCTATGTTTTCGAAGTTAGGGATATGAAAATTGGCATTTAGGTAATTTGTTTTAAATAATAAAAACTGTATATGCAATATTACAAAAATGGACCCCTAAGGGGTAAAAATGGGGGTTGGAAGTTTGTATGAAAGTCCTATATTTTTGAAGTTAAAGACATGAAAGTTGGCAATTAATTTTTAATTATAAATGATAAAGATCTGTATAATCAATGTTGCGAAAAACCACCCCAAAAGGGGTAAAATGGGGGTTGGAAGTTTTCATCAGGATTCTAAGTTTGGGACATGAAAATTGGCATTTAGGTTATTTGATTCAAATAATAAAAACCTGTTTACTCGCAATATTACAAAAATCCATCCCAAAAGGGTTGAGAGGGGTGAGGGGTTGTAAGGTTACGTGTAAGTTCTGAGTTTTTGGAATTAGAGAAATGAAAATCGGCAATTAGAGCATTACTTTTCAGTAACTATGACATGTAGGTATATATAAGCTCTTTTGAAAAATCACACATTGTATATTGTGGTGCAGTGGTGAGTTATCTTATAACATATCCACAATTGGATCCCTGGTAGAGCTAATTTAGAAATACATATATTCTGAATTTTCTCAAGTTTGGTAAGAGGCTACCACCGTACCGTTATGAAACGTTACCTTTTTTTTTCGGATTGTCTATAAGCTGTGCTAACCCTATTGGTTGCCACAGCGTAACCAGGCTGTTTCGCGAACTTCGGAAAGAAGCTCTATCAGAAGAAATTTAGAGCCATAGGGGCTCGAAGAAACTAAGCGAAAGTCTGCCTAAGGGCGCCTCCTTTGATGCCGAACCCCGGCTTAGGCATCGTTTGGGATAACGGGGGGTCGGACGGTGAAACGTTATCGTACTATAACCGCGTGCACAGAAAATCATAAGCTGCGCTATTAGACTATAACATGCTTACCATTCGGTGAGATTCAAACACCAGGAGATTCCTTAAGCCGTCCCACTTGGCTACGTCTTAGTCACTCACAATACTGAAGATATTAATATATTGAATTCGTATTTGTAGTCAAACATCAAAATTTTAATTTATTTATGTTTAAATATATCATCATGATCAACCCATTACCGGCTCACTACAGAGCACGGGTCTCCTCTCAATATGAGAAGGGTTTGGCCATAGTCCACCACGCTGGCCATGTGAGGATTGGCAGACTTCACACGCCTTTGAGAACATTATGGAGAACTCTCAGGCGTGCAGGTTTCCTCACGATGGTTTCCTTCGCCGTTGAAGTCAGTGATATTTTAATTGCTTAAAGAGGGAGTCCGTTTAGCCCCGTCGCTTAGTATCACATCTGGCTGCACGAACTGTTAACGATTGGACTATAGTGAAAAAACCTGAATGCTCGAGAGTTCTCCATAATGGCGTGTGAAGTATGTGTCAATCCGCGACCAGCTTGGTGGACTATGGCCAAACCCTTCTCATATTCACAGGATACCCGTGCTCTGTAGTTAGCCGGCAATGGGATGATCATGATGAAACGGTCTCCAATCCATAGAGTATATATACACTACAAGTTAGCCATTGACGACAATCTCACCTGGTGGTAAGTGATGATGCTGTCTAGGATGGTAGTGAGCTAACCTGTTAGGAGTATCGCTAACCCACGCTCCGAATAGGTTACTACGCGACATCGTGCCGGAACGATAAATCGCTTGGCGACAAGTCTTTGTCGGTAAGGTGGTAACTAGCCACAGCCGAAGCCTCCCACCAGACCAGACTCGAGCCGGGAATCGAACCCAGGACCTCCAACTTTATAATGCCACAGCGCAAGCACTGCGCCACGGAGGTCGTCGTAAATAAGTAAAAGCTGTGACAGCCTAGTGTTTAGGACGTCCGCCTCCTAAACGGAGTCAGGGGCTCGGTCTCGGGCACAAACTTTCAATTTTTAAATGCGACAGCACACGCACTGCGCCACGGAAGTCGTCAAGGTAGAGTGTTCTCAGAGTATCAACCAGACAAAAGCCTTATATCTTCATAAAATCTTTATCTCTGAGCAAGTAACAAACGGTACATACTCACAGACAATGGAGACCCAAGAAAATTAACTTTAAACTTTTCAAGAAAATAACGAAAGTGTTTAACTGAGAAAACTACTACAGAAATGAAAATAAAACATTCAAATTCTGTGTTATAATGTTCTTAAAAATGTATTTACTTCGATAGCAGACGGGAATACGAAAGGCTGACTGCACTTTTGCTGCACTCTCGTTCATTCCACGATCTACGCCTGCACACTTAGCTAGCACTCAGTTGTAATTATCTCAAATTAGACTATTACTTATATTAAATATCAGATTTTGCCTACACTGACTTGACTCGTATTTCATAACGAAAATGTAAAGCAAAAGTATAGAACCGACTGCTAATTTTTGCCTTATCTGAAGATGATTTCATGGGGGCTTCATATAGGTTTAAAGATCTTTATTCTCAGAAGAAACAATTTCACTTAATGAGAAATTAATTAAATAAAACAGTTAACAATAAAGAAATAGTAGGCCAAAAGTGGCGTGTTTATAAATTTACACAATGCTTTTTGAGTTTCATTTTGAACGATGCCAATTAGTAATTATACATTTGTGCTCCCTCAACCTGTATTGAGATAATTTATCGAACAGACTTAGTTCTGCTGCGTACGCGGTTAATAAGATACTACATATGACAATCATAGAAACGGCTAGTCTTGTATATTTTAGTTATTTTCAGACTACAAAAAATTAGAAATTCATTTAAAGGTATACTTTTTTATAACAAATTGCCTAATGAAATTTCTGGGATGTCTCTCAATAAGTTCAAAGTTTATATAAAACGTAAGCTTGTAGAAAAGTCCTACTATAGTGTAAAGGATTATGTAAATGATTAACAGGCATGGGTGTGAAATATTGCTGTAATAAGATAGCTCTTAATATAATTTTAAGTGGCATGTGAGATGGTGATAACAAAAAGATAATTTACCTGGCTAAGTTTGTTGTGAGCTTCTTCTTAGACAGGGCGCGTTTGGAACCCTCATAGCTTTAGTTTTAAGTTTACGAATGTAGTTATTACCATCAAATCACTAGTATGTAAATTATTGACGCGTCAAAAGCGCCTTTTAAAGGACTATTTGAATAAAGATTATTTGATTTTTTTTTTAATTAATTAAAAAAGCAAATTAATATCTGATATTTATATTCTGTTTAATCTGATCTATAGATCTGCTTTAATGACTGTAGAATTTAAGGCGCAAGAAACAAAACGTTGGAAAAGTTATGCCGTGTTTTGTAGCAGTGATATTTAAAAGGTGGTGTCACACTTCAATTGTCAAGGTGACAATTGAAATGTGACAGCACTGCTAATTATCAATAGAGCGTTATGTAATCGATATTAACATGTATAATGGATTTCCTCTGATATGACTGGCGTTTCATTAAAGCCCCTTTGATTTCGATTTTATGTTTATATGTATATATCGTACTGGAACGCTGTAAATGATTGGCGAGTCATGTTTGATTTCCCGCAAAGGTGTCACTAATCTACGAATCCAATCTTTGCACCAGATTTGTTAACTTTTAGTTCTTTTAGAAGATCTTTATTTGCCCTTTACCTGACTTACTAGCTGCTGCCTCAGCCTCCCACTGAATCAATTTCGGTTGTACATCCCAATTTTTAATTATATATTTAGACATTACCCGCGATGCGCTACGGAAGTCGCTCAAAAACCACATCTTAGCAATGAATTCAGCTGATTCAAAACGGTTATACAGAAATAGAGAGACTCGTGGAAGGGACGGAGTTAGAGATATAGCTTAGCAAGATGGGAAGCTAAACTAACAATGACCAGGACATATAACGAGAAAACCCCATGTTCCCAATGTGCTGGAATGGTGACTCACTACTAGAAACCGCACTTTTGGTCAACCCCTGACTAGATATACAGACATCCTAAAGTTTGGAACTTTTTTTTATACTATAAGTTAGCCCTTGACGGCTATCTCACCTGGTGGTAAGTAAGTGGTGATGCTGTCTAGGAGGGTAGCGGCCGCCCGGGAAGTATACAACGGGTCCCCCGGGTGTCCAGTAAAACCTGCGAAAGGGACATGCCTTGGTGGTTTTTTTTTTTAGTTAGGGTATACCCCCCTTCGGGGGTGGGAGTCCAACATAACCTCCTTCCCGCCCAAGGGTACGGAGGTAGCTTTTGCACCACGACAAAAAAAAAAAAAAAAGGATGGTAGCGGGCTCATCTGTTAAGAGTATGATAAACCCACGCTCCTAGTTGGTTTCTACGTGACATCGTGCCTGAACGCTAAATCACTTGACGACACATATTTGTCGGTAGGGTAGTGACTAGCCACGGCGTAAAGTGCCCACCAGACCTGACTCGAGCCGGGAATCGAACCCAGGACCTCCAACTTTATAATGTGACAGCGCACGCACTGCGCCACGGAGGTCTAACTTGTAGTGGATAAAAAAAAGGTATATTGAATTATAAAAACACACTTCTACGCCACGGGATTTTATGGGTGGTTATAAATTTTAAAATGAAAAATACAAGAATATTTGATTCAAAGTCACACGCTAAACCTTTTAAAATCTGCAGACTCAAAACTAAACTGTGTGCATACAGTATTTCAATGAATAAATTACGTCAACTTCCAAGGGAACATCTTTCAAGTATTTTACATACATAAAGTACTGAACCAATGTGGGACGTTGTTTTTAATATCGCTCTATACTGAATTTAAAAAGCTATTTGTTAAAAAATTATGTTCAATTTACTTTAGAGTTAAAAATAGATTTTACCTGACTTTGTGATTTCCGCGTCATCCTTTGCTTATCTCGCTATATTCATCATCATGATCATGGGTTGATCGAAATCTTAACCACTATGTTATAAGCGCATTTACATTAACTGTATATACTCATACCAAAATAATTTCTCTTGGTAATATTATACCTCATAATTTCTCCCGTGTTCAAATATGGAGCAGCAATTCACTGTAGCTCCATAAGTGTACCTCTCAGAGGTAAATATTTTGATAGATGCAAAATAAATAATACTTAGCATTTGAGTCCTTTATCTCGAAGTTTATTGGATGGTCTCCGTCTACGAACTTACAACTCAAATAATTTTCAACTGCGATTTAAATGAGAATAATATAGCGAGCTGTGATGGCCCAGTGGTTAGAACGTCCGCCTCCTAATCAGAGGTTCGAATCCGGGCACGCACCTCTAACTTTTCGGAGTTATGTGCGTTTTTAAAAATTAAAATATCACTTGCTTCAACGGTGAAGGAAAACATCGTGAGGAAACCTGCACGCCTGAGAGTTCTCCATAATGTTCTCAAAGGCGTGTGAAGTCTGCCAATCCGCACATGGCCAGCGTGGTGGACTATGGCAAAACCCTTCTCATTTTGACAGGAGATCCGTGCTAAGTACTGAGCCGGTGATAGGTTGATCATTATAACTTAATATATCAATGATGAAGAGGAAGCGGTGATAGCCTAGTGGTTAGGGCGTCAACCTCCTAATCAGAGGTCGGCGGTTCGAATCCGGGCACGCACCTCAAACTTTTCGGAGTTACGTGCGTTTTTAAAAATTAAAATATCACTTGCTTCAACTGTGAAGGAAAACATCGTGAGGAAACCTGCACGCCTGAGAGTTCTCCATAATGTTCTCAAAGGCGTGTGAAGTCTGCCAAACCGCACATGGCCAGCGTGGTGGACTATGACCAAACCCTTCTTATATTGAGAGGAGACCCGTGCTCTGTAGTGAGTCGGTTATGGGTTGATCATTTTAACTTAATATATCAATGATATTTTAATATTTTCCATTGTACATTAGTTATGGCAGTAATGCAATATATATATACTTAGCAAGCCTTATTCTGCATTCGCTCGTCTGACGGTCCGCGAACGTCTCTGTTAAATCAGGACGTTTCGATTAAATTATCGGATATCTGCTTTACTCGACTGTAACTGCCAGCGCCAGTATTCCAAACCACCGAACAGGCCTACCCTTGATAGGCGAATCCTGCATTCAGCTGGTAAGTGACATAATATGATAATTGCGAATCAATATTAATCATAATCAAAATATTCCGTACAATTGCCAAGTTCAATTTTTTTTTTTTTATCCCCTACAAGTTAGCCCTTGGCGGCAATCTCACCTGATGGTAAGTGATGATGCAGTCTAGGATGGTAGCGGGCTAACCTGTAAGGGGTATGGTAAACCCACACTCCTAATTGGTTTCTACGCGACATCGTGCCGGAACGCTAAATCGCTTGGCGACACGTCGTTGTCGGTAGGGTGGTAACTAGCCACGGCCGAAGCCTCCCACCAGACCAGACTCGAGCTGGGAATCGAACTCAGGACCTCCAACTTTAAAATGCAACAGCGCACGCGCTGCGCCATGGAGGTCGTCAATACACAATAAGACCAACAATGAGATGAGAGAATAATAAGCCACACTGTTATTTTTACTTAATACAGCCTTTACTTGAGCCTTTACTTTACTGTGATAGCCTAGTGGTTAGGGCGTCAACCTCCTAATCAGAGGTCGGCGAATCAGGGCACGCACCTGTAACTTTTCGCAGTAATGTGCGTTTTTAAACAATTAAAATATCACTTGCTTCAACGGTGAAGGAAAACGTCGTGAGGAAACCTGCATGCCTGAGAGTTCTCCATAATGTTCTCAAAGGGGTGTGAAGTCTGCCAATCCGCAAATGGCCAGCGTGGTGGACTATGGCTAAACCCTTCTCATATTGAGAGGAGACCCGTGCTTAGTAGTGAGCCGGTAATGGGTTGATCATGATGATGACAGCCTTTACTCACTTGCATTAAGCAGCAATCTCCTACATTTTAGCCATTTAATCACCATTACGGTAACAAACAATTAGGTGTACCTAAGGCTTCAAAGCTCCGATATAAATACCAGGTTAAATAACATCGCCCTACAAATAAAAACTCTAACATAGTTACTAATAAAAGTTTAACTGTAGGTACACAATGTTTTAATCTTCTCACAAATGCGTTAAAACTAACGACAGATATATCGAAATTGGTGTGCATTTGTTTATACGCTATAGAACGTTTATTAGTCAGGCCATTATTGTAACTAACAAGCTTTATGTATTACGGAATAAAAATTACATTATGCATGTATGATACAATTGAAAGTTAATGTGATCATAGAATTCGTAAGCGCGTAATCGACTCCGTCTAGACTAGCGAATGTATGGAACTATGCAAGCTGAAGGTAAGAAAACATTTATTACTCCAGGTTTAATGCAACAGTGCATCTCATCCTAATACTCCGTAACTATTGCATTTAGAATACGTCACGTTTTAAAACAAATACAATACACGAGGCTGGTTGACATATAAGAATCCAGTGACGCCGTACTGTGTTGCTGTCAGAATAAATCTTTTCTATTTATCTATATATATAAAAGCGAAAGGTCACTTACTTACATACTTACTGATTAAACACGAGATCTCAAAAACGATTGTACGTATAAAGCTATAATTTAGCAAGTAGGTAGTTGATAGTTAAAAGATATCAGCTAAGAAAGGATATTTGGAAATTCCATCCCTAAGGGGGTAAAATAGGGGTTGGAAATTTGTATGAAAGTCCTATGTTTTTTAATTTAGAAACACGAAAATAGGCAATTTGACATTCTCCTGTAGCTCACTTTCTGAAGCAGGCCATTGGCCCGCACGGGAAACCTCAATCTCACGGGAAATCAGCAATTCTAAGCAGACGAAGTCGCGGGCAACAGCTAGTATACCTATAAATTAAATTTATTGCATAAATCACTAGCGATAAATTCATGACGTATTGCGTGGGCGGGTATTTTGCTATAATTACTCGTACTTGCTCATTAACGATACACTTCAGTCTTGTAAGAAGATAAGACGGCGCAAAGATCTCGAAAACGGAAACCTCCTGGTTTTAAATAGCTTCAACTACTTGACATAATATCTGAAAATAGATTTTAAGCAACAACCATTTGGCCCTTGCTTGCTAATTTAATTGTTTATTAATAAACATTTTAAGGGTTAATATTTCCGTGAATCGAAAAATTATTTCTGCAAAGTACACACCCACGATATTTTGGAATTAGACATTACCCGAACTGGGTAATAAACGAGAAATGAAATCTATAATTAAATATCTCCACTTTAACGCTTTTAACTTTATACTGTTATATTTTTCAGGTACCATGTATGAAGTGCGTAACGGAAACCCCGCGATGAACCTCATTATTAAAGAATCCATACTGATGTTATGAATTCACATACTACTTTATATATATGTTGTACATATATTTGTTTTTCACTCTAAACTAGATTTCATATAATTTGGCATTTTGATAGATTGCATCTGAAGTTGAGCATAACATACTTTTTTTTTTTTTTATCCACTACAAGTTAGCCCTTGACGGCAATCTCACCTGATGGTAAGTGATGATACAGTCTAAGATGGTAGCGGGCTAACCTGTAAGGGGTATGGTAAACCCATACTCCTTTCGGTTTCTACGCGACATCCTGCCGGAATGCTAAATCGCTTGGCGACACGTCTTTGTCGGTAGGGTGGTAACTAGCCACGGCCGAAACTTCCCACCAGGCCAGACTCGAGCCGGGAATCGAACCCAGGACCTCCAACTTTTTTATAATCTGACAGCGCGCGCGCTGCGCCACGGAGGTCGTCAAAATAAATACTATTATCATGGAGCTCCAGTTATTTTTAAAATGTCTGGTGGGAGGCTTCGGCCACCACCACCATTACCGACACTCTACCGACAAAGACGTGTCGCCAAGCGATTTAGATTATATTTATTTAATCCGGCACGATGTCGCGTAGAAACCAATTAGGAGTGTGGGCTTACCATAACCCTAACAGGTCAGCCCGTTATCATCTTAGACTGATGTGAGATAGCCGTCAAGGGCTAACTTGTAGAGTATAAAAAAATATATATTAAACCACGCGGACGTAACTGCAAGTTTCAACTTATATTACTTATTGTTAATAATTAGTGTCCGCTATTTCGTCCGCGTTATTTAGGGTTTTGTAAAAAAAATCCTTTGAGAATCGGTAAGGTTATGTAAATGGATGGGTATTTGGATGCTTGAAGGAGGCAGGCTACAGGCATTCGTCGTTCACAGTTTCTTCCATTAAAACTTATTTTATACTAATGATCAGTATCAAAACAGTAGATAATCCATAAAACATCTTAGAATAACTATTAGGTGTTATTTCCATCACATTATGAGATGTTACTACGAGCTCTAAAAATAAAAAACAAATACAACCTTTTGCATCTTACTGTTATGTACAACTCCATGAAAACCTTTGACAGCGTCCGAGCCTTGGCTGTATGGAATCCTTGAAGCGATTTCAAATTGATTGGCGATATCCATCTCTACACAAATACTTCAAGGAGCATGAACACTATTGACACAATAAACAGACTCAGCCTAGGTAACTATGAATATTGCTTATTTATTTTTATTATTTTTGTACCAAATTTGTTATAACAATAACTTACAAAAGAAGTATACAAAGGACAGCTTATCCCTATAAGAGATCTCTTCCAGCTACCCTTAGATGTGAGTAAGATGAATTTATAAAGTGGAATAGGTCAAACAAGGTATGTTTAAACTACATACAAATAACACATATTTATATATATGATATAATATATATAAATAATCAATAAATAAACATACTTAAAATATAATATTAAATATATATATATATATATATATATATATATATATATGAAGAAAACTAATAATAATAAATAAATGTTAAATAAAATATTAACAAACAGATAGATAGTGCTCTTTTAATCTGACTTTGAAAGAATGAACCGATTGGCTGTCTCTAACAAGTTCAGGTAAAGAATTCCAAAGTTGTACAGCATTAACAGTGAAAGATCTTCGATAGAACATAGAATTAAAAGAAGGGACATCTAGAGGATTCCTTGAGACGCAAGACCGTAAACGTCGAGAAGGTAGGGGAGAAAGTTTAATACGTTCACGTAAGTATTGAGGAGAAGAATTGTGAAGAATTTTAAAGAGCAATGTTAAAATATGCACATTCCGGCGAAAACGAATCGGCAGCCACTTTAATTGACGACGAAAATTTGAAATATGGTCGAATTTGCGCAGTCCGAAAATAAACCGAATGCACAAATTCTGAAGTCTTTCAAGTTTGTCAAGTTATCAGCGTTTGTCAGCGTAGTCGAGATTAGGAAGCAGCAGAGATTGAGCCAGCAAAATTTTGGTGTGAAACGGAAGGAAATTCTGCAGCCTCTTCAATGAATGTATAGTATGATGCATCCGTTTACTAACCTGGTTAACATGGGCTGACCAAGAAAGATTGCTGTCAATAAAAAGTCCCAAGTTTTTGGATGTACATGAATATGCTATGGGTACACCATTGTATGAAACCTGTAACAAATCATTGAAGTCAATTCGATTTCTTAACGGCCTGCTACCAATGATCATAGCTTGAGACTTACTTGGATTAACTAAAAGACCGTACGATTCAGCCCAATCTTTAATGGCTGCAAGATCTTTATTAATCCCAAGGATAGCACTTTCCAGATCAGACAAAGTTGCATGTATATAAAGCTGCAAATCATCTGCATAAAGATGGTAGTGAGAGGTAAGAATTTTAGTAATTTCGTTAATGAACACTGAGAAAAGAAGAGGGGATAGTACGCCACCTTGAGGAACACCAGCAGAGATGTTAGCCCATTCCGAGCATTTTTATCTTGAAAACATCATCTTTACAATTTTTACGACTTCTGTAGCGCAACGCTATCGCATTATAAAGTCCTGAGTGCGATTACCGGCTTGAGTCTGATCTGGTACGAAGATTCAAGTGTATATGTGTGTGTGTAAGTTACCACCCTTTTTTTTGTCGTGATGGAAAAGCTTTATGGCTACCTCCGTACCCTTGGGCGGGAAGGAGGTTATGTTGGACTCCCACCCCCGAAAGGGGGTATACCTGAACTAAAAACCACCACGGCATGTCCCTCTTGCTGGTTTTACTGGGCACCCGGGGACCCGTTGTATACTTCCCAGACAATTACTAGTTACCACCCTACCCTACTGACAAAGACGTGTGAAACTAATTAGGAGTATGGGTTTACCATACCTCTTAGAAAGTTAGCTCGCTGATAGTTTCAGGTGAAATAATAGCAAACACGTTAAGGCATAATTAAAAAAAAAAACTATACATCCACTTGGTTGCGTTTCACTCTTTTTCCATGAAACTTTTGTTGTGAAACTTGGCAGTTTCAGCTTGACGTTTATTACTTTTATATTTTACGAGTTCATGGAATTCTCACTCAACGTGATTATATACTGTGACGTGAATGAGTGACAGTGATAAAAAGAAGTTTGAAGTTTTATGAAAGGCTTAATGCTTTCTCCCGCACAGTAATAATTTTAAGAAAGTGGGCTCCACAAAGTGGATTATCAAAATATCACGTGATTACATCAGAACGATATTACTACCGATTTAACCTACCTATGACGTCATTGCACGTAGGCGTTTGCTTGAATATCTTATTAAAAATTACCGCTTTATCGCCTTCAAAATGTAATATTTATAACTTCATTTAATAACCCCTATGTGGTTATTGGATAGTTCTCCGCTTTTTTTTTATTTGAAAATCTAATACATCTAGTACAGTGCAATAATTACGCTCCTACATTACATTTTCTCTCGATTTTAAATCTGATATATGTATCTGTTTTCGATTGATTATGCCGCTCTTACTTCTTGTCATTTCGGACTTGTTTCCATTTTAACATTTTGTAAAAAACACCATAAGTTTTCCTTTTTCTCTGAAAAAAACTAGGTACACATAGCTTGATGATTGGATGCCACACGCGCTCACTGAAAGAAACGCTATAAATTTGTTTTGCATTTCGTCGAGACAAAACTATTTTACCGACACACAAACTGTAATTTAAGATAAATTTAACTTTTTTTAATTACGAAGAAACTTTTTCTCCAACCTATTATTTCCTTTAATTGACCATGCAAGCATTTTTATGCATGTTATATATAAATTATAATAATGTTTAATTATTATAATGTTAAATATGTAAATCGTTTCAATGTTTTACATATATCCTCCATTTTTCTTACACCATCAGTAAAGAAACAGAAACATATTAGCAGCCTCGAGGTACACGCCACAAATGGGGATACTTACATTTTTATGGATTTAATCAATCAGGGGCAGAAAGCCGATGTTTTGTGAAGACCGAACGTGACAAGCAAAAATGACACGTACGAGTAAATTTCGTAGTGGTATTCTTGACAATTATTTTATAACGCCCATCTCGTATGTGGGAAAGGTGCTTTGAGCACATTGTGGTTCTGAGAAAGCCATTTCACGATTATGGGATTTGTCAGTGCGCAATCTTTTAAGCTTTAAAATACAATTTTTTTTGTTTGATTTGATTTTTTACACAGTTGCTTCTAGTTAAATGGTTGTTATGGAATACATGTCGGTGCGAGTTGTTAACTTCATTGAGCGGTGACAAGAAAATCAAGGGTTCAACAATTACCCACTTTTTGAACTCTTTAAATAACTAATTAAGCATTTCTTTGTAAATCATAAAAAATTTGTTAATTACCTCTATATGGTTTCGTAAACACAAATTTAGACATAGCATGCTTTGCTATGAATACCGGCGGTCGATATCTCTCGTGGCATTCTCGCAGACGTCGGACCGTTCGGACCTCTTACTTATTGTCGCAATAAAAGTGTAATTCCTCAAGTTGTGGATTTAATTACTACGAGCGAAAGTAAACAAAAGCGTGATGTACGCAATGCTGACGTCACAATTACTAAAATAGAACTCGGACGGCCTTGATTCGTCAAGTATTACATCATACTAAATAGACTTGAAAATCTAGCAAGTAATAGTCGTCCAGCTTCTTAAATATACTTGGAGCAATTTATATTTCACTAAAACTTATTTTTACGAATACGTTTTTTGTCTAACAGATCGTAAATTTAATTTTATAAACAATGTCAACTTTGAGATGATCAACAATGGAACCGTAAATACTTTACGTGTGACGCTTTCCGGCTTGTATCAAAGCTGCCAACTGACATAATTGAATGAGTCAGTGCTACCATGTTTGCAATAACCACGATTTTTATAATTTTGCCCGATTTTGTATATGATCTGTGGTCAAAAAGTACACATATAAAAATATATTTGTTTTTTATGTTCATATGAGGACACGGCGTGTGTAGTTGCAAGGACTTGGCGGAAATATAAAAAATAGGCATTCAATTTAAAAATTAAGACCGAAAAAGTTATTAAAAGTATTTTGAAAACACAAAGTCTTTCTACTCTAGGTTTACAAGGATTTAAATCTTTAAAATCACCTTTACCCGCTGACCGTTGACCTACGCTTAGGTTGGCTTGAAATATGTATGAAAAGATATCCGAACCAAAATTTGAGCAACGAGCAATAAGCATTGAAACTTTAAAAATACAACCAAGACTATGTGTATTCAACGAATCGGCAGCCCGCTAAACAATATCACAAAGAAATGCTGAATAGCCACTCGGCCCGGTCTGACTCGCTCTCAGGGAGCAAACTTTTATGTTGTGAAACTTGGTTGTTTGCGCTTGACGTTTATTGCTTTTATATTTTACGAGCCCTAAGAGAACTTCCTAAATGTTATTATACCTACAAAGTAGGTATGGATGAGGTATTCTATAATAATTACGAGTTAAATACCTGATAAATTTATAACGAACTGAGGAATTTTTGATTTATAAACCCATCAATGTCACCTATGACGCGTTCATGCAAATTTTTATATTGTGAGGTAATGGTACGTAAATTCTGATATTTAATTAATGTGAGATAGAAACGCTTATTTAAATATATTTATATATATTGTAATCACATCTTGCCTTGTCTGGTGGGAGGCTTCTGCCGTGGCTGGTTACCACCCTACCGACAAAGACGTGTCGCCAAGCGATTTAGCATTCCGGCACGACGTCGCGTAGAAACCAATTAGGAGTATCGATTTGCCATACTCGTAACAGGTTAGCCCGCTTCCATCTTAGACTGCATCATCACTTACCATCACGTGAGATTGCCGTCAAGGGCTAACTTGTAGTGGATAAAAAAAATCGGCTAAAAGTAATTAGCTGTTCATGCCTAACCGTTTATAACATACCTACAATATGACATGCCCAATATGACTTTTCTTGAAAACTACTTTTTAAACGTTTGAGATTTATTGAAGGTAGTATTAGTATTTGACCCTAGTTAAATAAGGTTCGCAATATATATTTCTATGTATGCTATTTCATAAACATACTACACCCGCGTTGGTACCCAACTCTCGGCTACAATTCATTTTAAATAAATTAAAAATTGCGTAGACTCCAGTGTACTGTAAGTTCATTACTGCTTCGAACGTTCAGATTTAATTACTCTCTTTTATAAAATCGATATCCTATATTACCTTTGTCATAAAAGTGTTGTAATTTAATTTACGCATACATAATAAAAAAGTCTCTTGCTTTCGAAACTTTTTTTACAGTTTTCCGACTTTACCATTTACATGCCTCATATTTTGAAATCTCCATGGATGATGAAGTTGCTTATTGGTAAAAGCAGGGTCATAATTTCAACCTATAGCAATCCTGTTGTGTTTTCAGCGACTCGTTTGATTTGTTCGGTCCATGTAGTGTTGGGGTCTACCAACCCTACGCCTTCCAGTGCGGAGTCACCATTCCGCCACCTTGGGACCCCAACCAGCATGGGTAATCCTTGCTAACTGCCCGCCTGATGCTTCTATAGATGACCTCATTTTCAACTCAACACGCAAAGATATTGCCCGCTGAGTGACCCTGGATCTTCTTACAATCGCTGAAAGTAAAAGTTTAGAAACTAAAATTTTCCATTCTAACAAGACGCGGAATCATGACATCTAGAACTACATATCACTTAATTCTTATATGTAATATATATCTAAATATTAATCAGCATCATCATCATGATCAGTGGTTAGGACGTCAGCCTCCTAATCAGAGGTCGGCGGTTCGAATCCGGGCACGCACCTCTAAATTTTCGGAGTTATGTGCGTTTTTAAAAATTTAAATATCACTTGCTTCAACGGTGAAGGAAAACATTGTGAGGTAACCTGCACGCCTGAGAGTTCTCCATAATGTTCTCAAAGGCGTGTGAAGTCTGCGAATCCGCACATGGCCAGCGTGGTAGACTATGGCCAAACCCCTCTCATATTGAGAGGAGATCCGTGCTCTGTAGTGAGCCGGTAATAGGTTGGGCATGATGATAGTGTGAAACGATGGGTCTGTCATGTGCCAACCTATTAAGGCCCCTTAGTAATAAAACAGATTATAAAAAAGTGGGTGCCGGTTATTGTAGGTAATCTCTATGTACCTACTCGTATATATAAAAATTACAGAAGTTTAACAGCCACAAAACTCGAGACCGATTTGTCTACTTTTTGCTTTGAAATATTAGTACAAATGCAGCTAAGCTAAGTATAAAGACATTGAAATATTGTTTAAATTTATTGAAACTGTGTGGTTTTTAAACTGGGTTAAATTCTTCTGACCCCCAATTGCAGTTTTTTATACAGTAGGTAAAAGTTAACCCTTGATGGCAATCTCACTTGATGATAAATGATGCAGTCTAAGATGGTAGCGAGTTAATCTGTTAGGGGTTTGGCAAAACTACACTAATAATTATTCTATACGCAACATTGTGCCGGAACGCTAAATCGCTTGGCAATACATTTTCGTGGTAGGGTGGTAACTAGCCACGGCCGGCTAGCTGGCCAGACCAGACTTGAGCTGGGAATCGAATCCAGGACCTCCAACAGTATAATGCGCCAGCGCACGCGTGTGCCACAGAGGTCGTCAAAATATGAATAACTAATTAATCAGAGTTTGTTTTATTTATATAGACGTTTACATACATACATACATAACTTTTATTCGCGGTACAAAGTTCGGCGGATCAGCTATTTTATATTATGTTATTAATATTAAATCGTAAAAGTTCACCAGCCCGCATTCGACCGTGATTTTATATTCAGTGATCCTTTCGCCCGAATAAAAGAGCAGACCTGTGCCCATCCGAAGTTGATTGGCTCGTCATTATGATGGTTTAAAAAACGTAAGCTTTTAGAAAAATCCTACTACGATATTAAGGATTATATGAACGGTTTATTACCGTTTTGGTGTGGATTGCTCTAACTTCAAATTTAATTATAGTTTATTACTGTGTGAGATGATAACAAATAAAAACCGTCTAAGTTTGTTGTGAGCTTCTTCTTAGACCTGAGCGCATTTGGAACCCACCTAGCTTACTCGTCTGTCTCGAATCATCAAAATATTGTAATCACCACTTTGACAAAAAATTTACAAATAGAAGGATTCATTTTCCTTTCATTCCTATGAAAGTGATAAAAAACATTTATTCCCGTTCCAAACAGTTCATTTAGTTACATATTACCTTAAGATAATTTACTTACCAATTTTTTTTTTTTTTATATGCATAGCTTGCAAACGAGCAGGCGGGTCACCTGATGGTAAGTGATTACCGCCGCCCATGAACATTTGCAGCACCAGAGGAACCGCCAATGCGTTGCTGGCCCTTGAGCAATTTGTTAATCCGCCCTTTGAAGATCCCCATATTATAACCATTAGGGAACAATAAATAATTATAAATAGCTTAGTTTATTATTTAAGTGGGTAATGGGTATGTGCAATTTAATTTCTTCCTTTAGAACAGCTGTCATAACGCCCGAGCTCGCGCGATTCATTCGGTCTGGTTGCGGTGAAATACCAGCTAACAAGCTTTAGTTGAAATTAGTTCAGCTGTATGTTGATTTCGTGACCGCTTCGAAAATGGATTGGCTTTAATTTAATCTGTTTTGATTTAAACTTAATTTTTCTATTTCTAAGTGTTGCAATAAAATAAACGTGTTTTTGTTTTTTTCTTTCTTTCCATATTATCAGAATTCTCTTGCTATTTAATTTCTTTTACGTTGACATGCAAAAAAGGTTTAACCGTTACAACTTTACTGCAAATAAACTTACGTTTTTTTTTGATTATATTAAGATTTATTTCTTCTAGAGTACAGAACACACGGTCACGAGTGTGACTCGAACATGGCTGGTTATAAATATACATAACACAGTAAGTGGTATCGTCACGTATATCTTTGAACAAATTATTATCAAAAGGGCAACATTCCGAACACGTTTCTTTTTAACTTATTGTATTTTACTGCGCAATGCTCGGGCTGCAATCATTGTGTTACGACGAGAGCCGTCGTAAAGAGACTAGTTTGAAACTTTACAACCCTGACTGCTCAGCAGTTAAAATTCGCTATATATACTTACAACTACTGAGCAGGTGAACCATTCGTTCAAAATGATCGCAACAATTTTTTTTTAAAACTTCACAATTATTCATAGTTTTTTTTTATCGGACTGTCTTTAGCTTTGCAATAAAAAAATCCTGACAGCGTAAATAGGCTGTTTTGCGAGCTTCATAAAAAAGCTCTACCTGAAGAAATTTTGAGCTCGAAGGGTTCGAAGACGCAAAAGGAATGGGCGCCTCCTGTGCCTAAGTGACGTTTGGGATGACGGGGGATCGGATGGTGAGTGGTCCGAACGTCTCTGAGGCCGTGGATTGGGCGTCCGGATGACGTAAGATAGCGGGGACCTCATCTTCGCCGGCGACTTTGTTTGTGGTGTAGGTGATATGTTATCAGTTGTCATCTGATCGTCAGGGTCTTAAAAGATGTGTTTAGGCTGCCTCTTCCGAAGAGGAGCGCTTAGAGAGAGAGTAAAATAAAGCCGCAACTACGAGAAGGTTGGTGTGTCGGATTGATTTCTCGAAATAGCTTTTCGAGTGTTTCTTAAAGTGCTGAGCGATAGTGTCTAGATTCATGTCCTTTTAGATCTACATTGCGCTTGTACCAGGGACACCTGTGTGGTTGTTGTGAACATGTTTAGCGTTTATGAAATGATTATTGATGTACGTGGGTCTTAGCGCTTTGGCGGCGCTCGCGTATGACGTGATTGGGAGGATGCAAGTCTTGTATAATGTCATTTTGTGACGCGTAGGTAGCCCACAGCGCATATTGACTATAGGATAGAGCCTGTAATGGAATTTCAGAATGACTCGTTTTTCATCAATTTCCAAAGCACCCTTATTATTGAATGTTTTGTAGCGATTGTTCAGTAATACAATGTTTTGTCTTCTTCTGTCAAATGTTAAATTTGTTAGTTTGTTAGTTTGACGACCTCCGTGGTGCAGTGCGTGCGCTGTCTCATAATAAAGATGGAGGTCCTGGATTCGATTCCCGGCTCGAATCTGGTCTGGTGGGAGGCTTCCGCCGTGGTTAGTTACCACACTACCGACAAAGACGTGTCACCAAGCGATTTAGCGTTCCGGCACGATGTCGCGTAGACACCAATTAGGAGCGTGGGTTTACACAAACAGTGGGTTACTTATAGTCAATAAAAAAGAAAGTCGAAGACAAATAGAGACAAAACGGTGTGTAACTATTCGCCTTCTGCTCAGCTAAGGTATTAAGTGTATTCACTACTATATTGAAAACATAACCATATAATATTTCCAAAGGGAAAACTTGCTTGCTGGAGACGAAGGAAAAACCTTTAAATGAGCTCGCGGGCTTTATATAGTTATATATACAGCCCGCGAGCATGTATTCATGCATGCATGAAGCTAAAAAAAGAACGTATGCGTGGGACTGCATATCTCATGCCTCTTTGATCGAAAGTCTGAACAGATACTAATTACACGGGTCAACATGAAATTTGACTTTGATTGCAAAGCATTAAATTTCGGTAGTTTAGGTCATAATAAGACGGAAAAAAAATATATGGCATGAAAAACTTTGCTTTTGTGCTTAGAAGACTGATTGAACGAAATTTTTAAAAATCTCGGATTTTAATTTTTGATTGAAAATAAAACTATTGAAATAGAAATGTTTATTATTTTTATTAAGTTTTACTATCAAATTAGCTTACAGAAAAGTGGAAAATAACTGAAAAGTGCTCACTTTTACTTTTTCTTTTATGTTCATAGCTACTTTCTCTCAATAAACCCCAAATATAGTCGCCCATCATGTTTTCATTGTATTGGCCTTGATAGCGTTGTTCAAAATTCATGATGTCCTGATGGAAACGTTCTCCTTGCTCTTCGGAATAGGCTCCCATATTGTTTTTAAATTTATCCAAATGAGCATGCAGCATATGTACTTTTAATGACATCCTGCAGCCCATGGCCTTAAAATTTGTAAGCATATCCTCAACCAACTTTTCGTAGTTTTCAGCTTTATTATTTCCTAAAAATCCAGAGACTACTGCTTTAAAACTGTTCCAACTTGCTTTTTGAGTACGATTCAGCAACGTTGGAAATTTTTCATCGGCGAAAATCTGTCTTATTTGCGGACCAACAAAAACCCCAGCTTTAACCTTTGCTTCCGATAACTTCGGAAATTTTTTTTTTAAGTATCCAAAAGCTTCTGAAGTTTCATCCAGTTTTTTAACAAATTGTTTCATCAACCCTAACTTAATGTGCAAAGGCGGCATTAACACCTTTTCCGCTTCAACAATCGGCTCAAATTTGACGTTCTGTTTTCTGTTTCCAAACACCTTTTACAATAACTACAAGCAACATGTGGAGCCCATGGCTTATCTTGATTCCGTACAGGACAGTCTAAATATGCTTCATAGGCTTCACAGAGAACGTGAGATGTCTTTAGTTCATATTTCACGTCTCGAACTTTAATAAATTGACCACATATAAAACAAAATGCATCCGCATCGTATTTGCACTTTCGTGACGACATTTTAAGTTATTCTGGGCTTGTAAATAACACCTGATGGTTGTTTATCACTCGGGTGCCATCTAGCGGCACAGTGTAAACGTTAATACCCCACTCTCACCGCGCGGTCTTTTTAAAAATATTAAAATCAATTAAAATTTATGAAAAAATTGAAAAATGAGTATTATTATTATAACTATCACAAAAGCAAACTTTATACCGAGAAAAGGTATTTTCTTTTCTTTTTTGTGCACAACTAACTGGAAAATAATAGTATAAACTTTAGGACAAAGAACGAAAATTTTTTTGTAGAGTCGTGTTATTATCAAACAAAACCATCGCAATTTACCATTCATTGGTATTCCAATATAGAATCGTATTTGTAGTTAGTATATGAGTGAGATATAAAGACATACCAATCGGTTTAATCTATAATACCCTACTGTCATAGAGTTTTAAATTAGGTGAAATTCTATTCATTTCATAAATTGGTCAACTTATCCAATGAAGTTTTAAAAAGGAGGAAAAGTTTTCAATTAAGTATTCTTTCGTGATGACATAATGAATGGAGTTTAAATTGAAATCTCGATATTTTGTGGCGCTCTGTTATGAAAGTTACCAACTCAAAGTTATTCGTCTATTTTTAACTTATTCATTACTATTCCCAACGTAACTTCTGAAATATCTTGATTGTGAGATGAACTAGTGATCATGTAGTCAGTGCATATTAGCGGGCTAACCTGTTAGTGTTGTGTTAAGCCCACACTCCTAATTGGTTTCTACGCGACATCGTCCCGGAATGCCAAATCGCTTGGCGACACGTCTTTGTCGGTAGGGTGGTAACTAGCCACGGCCGAAGCCTCCCACCAGCCCAGATCGAGCCGAGAATCGAACCGGGAACTTTATAATGCGACAGCGCACTCACTGCACCAAGGAGGTCGTCAAACTAACAAACTAACAAATTTAACATTTGACACAAGAAGACAAAACATTGTATTACTGAACAATCGCTACAAAACGTTCATTAATAAGGGGGCTTTGGAAGTCGATGAAAACCGAGTCACGTCTTTGTCGGTAGGGTGGTAACTAGCCATTACCGAAGCCTCCCACCAGACCTGACTCATCGAACCCAGGGCCTCCCATTTTATAATGCGACAGCACGCACTGCGCCATGGAGGTCGTCAAAATGAGATTATTCGTGCAGCTCAGGTAGCAGTGTTTTTTAATTTACTCACTTACTTTATGAACGTGATACCGTTGTGAACGTTCTTAAAGTGCAATAAGGTACGGAGCGAAGCATTACAGCGACAGTCACCCAAAGCATTCCTTAAACGCGTTGAATTCAATCCACTGAACTCTAATTAATGCTTTGTTTTATCCCGGATTATTTTTCGACCAAATAGTTTAGCGATTTTTTAAATGACATGAAAAATTACACACTTTCAAAAACATGATTTTATTACCGGTCACTGTATTTAAAATAACTTTTCATGCCATAATTTTAACCATTTTTCACCATAATTATCAACGTCTCACTGAGACCACACCTGGTCTCTCATAGGTGAGGTTAAAACTACAAATGCACTGATTTTTGACCTCGACGCAATGCTCATTGACCTTAGCAGAGTTTTTCAACAGGTAGGCCTACGTATAAACATGAGCAAGACAAAGGTCATGTCGAACGCTAATGTTCTGCCTTACCCAGTAATCGTTGAGAACTCTGCACTGGAAATTGTAGACGAGTATGTATACCTAGGACACACGATCCAGTTAGGTAAGTCCCATTTCGAGAAGGAGGTCAGCCGCCGAATTCAGCTCGGCTCGGGCAGCGTTTGGGAAACTTCGCGACATCTTTTCGTCCAAAATCCCTCAGTGCCTGAAGACTAAAGTTTTCGAACAGTGCGTGTTGCCAGTGATGATTTACAGATCCGAAACGTGGTCGCTCACTATGGGCCTCAAAAGAAGGCTCAGAGTCACTCAGCGAGCAATGGAGAGAGCTATGCTAGGAGTATCTCTACGTGATCAAGTGGCAATGGGCGGGGCACTTAGCTGGGAGAACCGATGGACATTGGGGTCCCAAGGTGTTTGAATGGAGACCCCGCACCGGTAAACGTAGCGTTGGTCGACCCCCAACCAGGTGGACAGACGACATCAAACGAGTTGCAGGGAGCCGCTGGATACAAGCGGCCCAGGACCGTGGCCATTGGAACTCCCTACAAAAGACCTATGTCGTGTCGATAGTGGACGTCTATAGGTTGAAATGATGATGATGACTGATTTTTACAAGAACGCCAACGTATATATATCAGTCATCCGGACCCAACATACACACAGAGAAATCCAATCAATAACATTTTACACGAATGTTTAAAGCAATAAAGCAACCATTCGCTTGGAATTAATTAATATTGTATGAAACTTCACATGTTTATCATGATACCTTCGTTTTAACATCGAAATGATTGTAAAGAAATTTCAATTTATACAGTTCAAATAGCTGTTCAAATTACTGAACAACGGCTATTAAATTTCCAAGCGAATACATTTAAAAGCGAAAATATTCACTAATGAATTAAAATAAACCGTGTATTACATACACGGAAGCTTACTTTATTATAACACGTTTTCCGTATCTTCGCGCCTAATCTAATTCGGAAGTCGCATTAAGAGGAATAAAGCGAAAATCTCCAGAGCACCATTTCGGTTCGTACGCCGAGATCTTTTTAAAGCATTCGCCGTACATTCGCCACATTAAATCACCTTGGATTTTTGGATAACTTACTGCCTTTTGGGAGCAATCCTGATCGTAGGCTCTGATTTTATTCGGCTCTAGATTCCCATAACGGCTTTGCCCGGGCCACCAAAAAACTTTAACACTCCGTATTTCTGGGGTTTGAAACAATCTATGACTATGTAAATTATAACAATTAAAAACCCGGCTAAGTTGGTTGAGGGCTTCTTCTTAGACCTGAGCGCGTTTGGAATCCACGTAGCTTTCATTTTAAGTTGGCGAGTGTAGTTTTTACCTTCACCTCGCAAATTAAAATAATGATTTTTGAAGTGAAAACTTCTTTAGCGGCGTTGAGCACTTTTTCTGTAATGGGTATATAATCTTAAACTCGCGTCAGGACACGTGACCTGATCGAAAAAGCGTAAGACGGATGGAGAGTAGACAGCTATCCCCTCTCTACGGCGCGGCGAAAATGTATGCCTGGGCCTACTGTTTCGTTTAGGCAGCGCAGGGCGCTTGCGCGAATGTTCGTGTATGTTACAGCGTGCCACGCGCATCCATGGATGGTGACAGAAATAATTGTAATAGTTTTAAAGTGTTAAATTTTTAATGTAATATAAATTGTCATGTTTGTGTACGATAGCGCAATAAATGAATATTGTATTCTACCACATAAATGATAGTACTTTTATACTGATAAAGCAATTGGTGCAAAATTATTCCCTAACCATTCCAAAATATCAAACATGCTCAACGTTAATAATCAAGTTTTCACTTCTGCCGGCACTCCCGGAGTGCAACCCGCCTTTTTTTTAATATAATTCATTGGTAGGTATAATATATGAACAAAAATTTTAATGATAACTACAGCAAACAAAGAAAGTGTTGCCCTTTTTATAACAGACTACAATACTGTATTTTATTAATAAGCTGTGATAGCCTAGTGGTTAGGACGTTCGCCTCATAATCAGAGGTCGGGAGTTGGACGCACTTGTAACTTTCCGGAGTTATGTGCGTTTTAAGCAATTAAAATGCTTGTTTCAACGGTGAAGGAAAACATCGTGAGAAAACCTGCATGCCAGAGTGTTCTCCATAATGTTCTCAAAGGTGTGTGGAGTCTACCAATCCGCACATGGCCAGCGTGGACTATGGCGAAATCCTTCTCATATTGAGAGGAGACCCGTGATCTGTCGTGAGCCGAGAATGGGTTGATTATGATGATGATGATAAAATGTATCCTGAGATTTTAACGTCACGTTTACAAAATATTACAATGAAAGAAAAATACACTTTATACATGCTTAACAAAAAGAAAAGCACTCTTTACCCTAAAGAGAATTATATAAAGTCGATTTTTATTATATTGAACATCCGCCCAGTTATGCACGACACTGCATGCCTTATCGTCTGTGATTGATTTAATTCAAGGAATTTGTATACCTACTATTATTTATTATTATAATATATTAATTTATTGTGTACATCAAGTAACTATAAAATATAAATAAAAGCGATAAAAGAGTATTGCAAAATTTACAATTATACTTTTTTTAGCCAATACAAAAGCCTTCTTGATCTTAGGTGTTATCATCATCGATTAGAGATAACTAGATCACGGGTTCTATTCAAGGGTTGTGCGGAAAAATTGAGTGCTTCTGTAACGAAATTCCACTGTCGTTAATATGCGATAATAACAGTTAAGGCCCACAACCTGTATTGGAGCACTGTGGCGGACGTATACTCCATAACTCTCTCTCCTGGAAGATAGGACAACTGTGCCCAGCATTGGGACATTGTGATCATCAAGTATATGTGAAAGCTTACACATAAAATACTATTATAACAGCAGTATGATTCGAATATTGAAAATGGTTATTTTTGAGTAAATGTTTTAATAAAATAATGATGATAATGTTATATTTAATTTGTGTACGAGCCCTTGACGGCAATCTTACCTGCTTAAAAGTAATTATATTGTCTAAGATGGTATAGGGCTAACCTGTGAGGGTTACGGTAAACTCATACTCCTAATTGGTTTCAACGCTACATCACGCTATATCGCTTCGTGGCACGTCTTTATCGGTAGGGTAGTAAGTAACCACCTAGGCCAGTGCAAAGAAAATTTATAAATGAAAAATTTCAAAATTTTCCCTGCTGGACATCGAACCCGGCACCTTCCGTTTATATGAATAAGTCTACAACATTCAACACTGCGCCACGGAGCTTGTGAAGAGTATTATGAGATATAATTAGCGACCGTTAATAGATAGATGACCGATAAGAGATTTATAAATAATAATAATAATACCGGTACTCCGTCGCGCTCGAGTACCGGTGCCGGTACTCGAGTGCGACGGAGTCCGGCTCTATTGGGACCGGTCCATTATCACGGGCAGGACTATTCTCGCGAATAAGCCTGACATCGTGTTGGTGGACCGGGCACAGTCGAGGGTGTTTTTGGTGGACATCACCATTCCATATGACGAAAACCTCGTGAGAGCTGAGACGGAGAAAAAGCGCAAGTATCTCGATCTGGCTCACGAGGTTTCCGACATGTGGCATGTGCAGTCTGCTGAAACCATCCCAATCGTAATATCTACGAATGGGTTGATCCCAGTTAGCCTCGCTCACCATCTGAGGCGACTGGGGTTCCGTGGCAGTTCGCTCGCAGCCAGGATGCAAAATGCGGTCTTGCTGGACTCGGCTAGGATAGTCCGCCGGTTTCTCAACCTGTCGCCCTGACCCCCGGCCGTTTGGTCTCCCCTGCCGGGATGTAATCCTCCGCCCGGTGCAAATATGTATGTATGTAATGTATATGTAGGTTTATTTATTTTTATCTATTTAAGTTTATTTTATCTCTTTTGGTTTTTTATATATATTTATTTTGCACACGGGCGTGAGAGCTAATATATACGGATAATAATAATATAATATATTTATTAAAGGCAGTTCACCCAGTTACAAACAAGCACTTACAAACTTACAAAAACAAAAAAAAGGAAAAAAACAGACTAAAATAATTATGATAAAATGTTATTGTAAGCTTGTTTATTTTTGACAATAATCAGCGAACATATTTTCATAAGGTTCTTAATACTTACGACATTATAATTATTTTAAAAAATATCAAATTTTGTTTATATTTTTTTGCTCTTTAGTAAGACAGTTTTATTTTATATTTTAGATACTTTAAAACAAAATACAAAACAAAACTATATTATAAATAATCAGAGATCATAATATAAGATTAACATAAAAGACAAGTTATTTTTTCATTTGAAATAGTTTTATGTACCGTTGCGATATAAGCGCGTAAAATATTTGGTTAAAATATGATTTTATTAATGAAAATGAGATATTTTGAATAAACAAAACTAATTTTGAACATGAGTATGTTTCGCTGGCTAAAATAATAACTCAACCACACTCTTAATTAGGTCAAAACTGTTATGTATTTAGTTATGTTAATATTATTTGAAAATAATGTTCGAAATTATGTGATTGCAAATTTATGGAAGCTGTGGTAGAATAAGGCGTCAGCCTCCTAATCAGAGGTTGACGGTTCGAATCCGGGCACGCACCTCTAACTTTTCGGATTTATGTGTTTAAACAATTAAAATATCACTTGCTTCAACGGTGAAGAAAAACATCGTGAGGAAACTTGCATACCTGAGAGTTCTCCATAATGTTTTCAAAGGCGTGTGAAGTCTGCCCATCCACACATGGTCAGCATGGTGGACTATGGCCAAACTCTTCTCATATTGAGAGGAAACGCGTGCTCTGTACTGAGCCGCTAACGGGTTGATCATGATGATGATGAAATTTATTGAGCTTTAGTATATAACTACATATTGAAATATAAACATGAGCGTTAAGGGAAATATCTAACGGTAAGTGTAATCGAAAACGATATTTTAAGTGTTACCTTGGAAATATTGAAGGAAATTTATTTATAGTATGAAGAGGCTATTATAGAATTTTGATATAATAATAGATTATTGTAAATATGATGAGCTGTAAAAAGAAGGATTGCCCTGAAATTTCTTCTATCATTTCTTCTCTAAGACGTGTAATGAACCTTACGTGTAATGAGGTGGTGGTAGTTTAATAGAGAATATAAAGAAGTCATAACATGGAATAAAGGATAACTGTACTATATTTGTTCACTTGTTTTATTTATGATAGTTAAAGTTATTAAAATGGTTAGTAATTAACTGTGGTAGATAAATTTTAACCATTAAAAGTAAAAGCGAGGTTAATAGCATTGAAAAACTAATTTGACAATAAAGTAATGTATGTGCGTAAATATGTACATACCCTGGATAAATATTTAGATTACATATGAACCCGGTAAAACATCGTTTTCTTGAAGACCTATTTCAGCCATATATATTTGCTAACACTAAAGTAGTTAAAAAAAACAAGTTTGTAAAACGGGAACGTGAACATGAATGACAGGAAAAAAAAGTAAGTAAAAGACAAGAAGTGAGTGGACGAAGAAGATGTGTTGTGCCGACCCGACATAATGTGGGATAAGGGCAAAAAAAAAGAAGAAGAAGGAGAGATACGGTAATTAAACACATTGTTACAGAATTACTGAAATAATAGAATACGTGCTGATTTATATATCGTTGATAATCCACCTGAAGATGAAAGTAAAGAAATAATTGACAGATAAACTAAAACTTTAATGCTTCATAAGTAAAGGGCTCAGTTAACACCGCAACGCAGATTTTCAGTAAGGACCCCTAACATTATGCCATCGAAACAATTAACTGGGTCTTGCTAGTATTAATTTAATAAGCACATATAATAATTTGACATGCCCTGACATCGACATATTTCATGATAATTTATTTAGCTATAAGAAAAAAATGTACTTGGTTGCTTGATTAATTTATGTAAATATTTTTTAATTTTTAATTTGTTTAATTTTTGATTTTTTAATTTAATTTACCCAATTTTAATTTTTTCTTTTTTCGCCTGACATTTTAAATACTTAATAATTATCCAATGTCATAATTAAATTGTAAATTTTTATAAAATATTAATTAGATTTTATTCGGAGATTGTTGGCAATGCTGAGTGTGCCTGTAATGGATATGTTGTAACAGCACCAGCACTAGCTTATTTAGACTGATTTAAAATGTAACATACAACTTGTCGCTGGCATGCCTTATGAATAAATAAATAGTATAAAATACATAATGAACGCTGGGCTAATAAAGCGGCGAGTAGCAGCGGTTAGGTTTCATTGCTGTATTGTTTCACAATGTCAATGTCAGGTTTCACTTGCCGTTTTAATTAATTTTGTTCGTTCTACAACAAGGAGCTAAATAGGGTCCAAAGTCTACTATTATGGGTATATTTAACTAGTGAATCACCGTGACTTGATACAAGCACAGCGATCTAAAACAACAAGATCATTTTGTTTATCATACAAACCGTCATACACTAATATGCGATACACTTCGTAGCAATGCCCACGCTTTTGCTTCGTTTGTTCGACAAATTTTAAAACTAATAATCTTCCTTAAAAATTGGGCAAAAGTGTTTTAGGTTTCTTTTTTGTATTTTTCTTTAGCACTGTAATTCATTCATTGCCATCAGGTGAGAAGCAGTCAAGGGCTAACTTGTGGTGAATAAAATATTTTTTTTTTCGGACCTTCTATTAGCTGTACAAACCCTATTGGTTGCCACAGCGTAACCGGGCTGTTTGGCGAGCTTTGGAAAGAAGCTCTGCCAGAAGAAATTGTGAGCTCTAGGGCTCGAAGAAACTAAGGAAACGTCCACCTAAGGGCGCCTCCTTTGAGGCCGAACCTCGGAGTAGGCGACGTTTGGGATAACGGGGTTTGGACGGTGAGTGGTCCGTACGTCTCCGAGGCCGTGGATGGAGTCCACGTCTGGATGACGTAAGATATCGGGGACCTCGTCTTCGCCGGCGAAGACGGTGTGTAGCGTATGAGGTATGTGGTACGAGTATGTTGTTTGTAGTCATCTGATCGTCAGGGTCATGAAGGATCTGTTTTTTTTTTTATTCACCACAATTTAGCCCTTGACTGCATCTCACCTGATGGTAAGTGATGATGCAGTCTAAGATGGTGGCGGGCTAACCTGTTAGGGGTATGGTAAACTCATACTCCTAATTGGTTTCTACACGACATCGTGCCGGAACGCTAAATCGCTTGGCGACACGTCTTTGACACGTCGGCGAAATGTCTCAGGGCGGTAACTAGCCACAGCCGAAGCCTCCCACCAGACCAGACTCGAGAGCCGGGAATCGAACCCAGGACCTTCAACTTTTTAAAATGCAACAGCGCACGCGCTGCGCCACGGAGGTCGTCATATGTTTAGGTCTCCTCTTTCGGAGAGTAGCGCTTAGGTCGGGGGAGCGTATAATTACACTGGTATTATTTTTATATCCACTACAAGTTAGCCCTTGAAGGCGATTTCACCTGATGGTAAGTGATGATGCAGTCTAAGATGTGACAATAATAAATAAAGAATGTCGGGGGAGTAGGATGTAATTGATTGACTGCTGAGACACAATCGCAATAGCTGACTTTCGTTCGAGCACTCACTGAACTCTTGTTCTAACAAATAGCAGTCGTATTTTGCGACCGTTTCGCACGCCGCGCCGTATTTTCACGGCGACTAGTTAATGGCAACACGCGGCTGTTGTGTTTTCGTCAGCGATGCGACAACTGTACGGCGCCGTTAGACCGAGTGCTTGGTTTGCGAAACAAAACGAACTACGATGTCGAATTAGAAGCAAAAAGTTTTAAACCCCAAAACATTAATTGTTTTGCACAATATTACCAGTGTGTGTGAAGGAACCAGTAAATTTAAATTTAGAAATGTTTTTTTTTAATACTGTGAAATTGAAAAACCGCGCTTGCGTCTGTACATTAAAATCCATATGTCGGATCAAGCATAGAATAGCTGTGATAACCTAGTTGTTAGAACGTCCGCCTCCTAATCACGCACCTCTATATTTTCAGAGTAATGTGCGTTTTTAAGCAATTAAAGTATCATATGCTTCAATGGTGACGGATAACATCGTGAGGAAACCTGCATGCTTGAGAGTTCTCCAACATGTGTGAAGTCTGCCAATCCGCAGACAGCTTTGTGGACTATGGCCAAACACTTCTTTTATTGAGAAACCCATGATTTGTACAGAGCCAACAATGGGTCGAGCATGATGATGATAATATTCTATAAATAACCAGATAGATTGAGGCCTAAATCCAAAATTATTATTCCTCTCATTTATCAACGTGTTTTTCAGTTATATGTATTTATAAACATTGCTGTTCAAAGACCTAGAATTTAGCTAAATATAAAAACTAGCTAGTCAAACCATAACAGTAGGTAACAAAAAGTTTTCAGTATTTATAATATATCATGTCAGTATTATTAAAGAACACTAAAAATAAAGAAATTGATGAAATACTCAGCAAATTTATAATGCCCAGGTTTTCCCATTGAGTTATACAATTTAAAATTAGTAGGTTGAAATTAATATTTATTTAAGATTTATTAGAGAATCTGTAATAGTTCCAGTATGTATATATATATAATGAGCATAATGATGATTACGAGTATTACTATTACGAGGTATTTACGAGGATTAGGACTATTATGGCTGATATAGATATTTTTTACTTCTTGGCGATTTTATTACAATTTTTTTTTTTTCATTATAATACCCACTGCAAATTCATCAAGTGAAGCAAAAGAATATAAGATCGATCATGACTATTATCGAGGCACTGCAATTCGTACTAGTGCTCTTGTTCTTGTCTCATATGAAATCACTCGCAGTGACGAGAGCGAATTTATTGAGTTAACCCCTAGTTGTAATTCGTTAGTGCTAGGCAAGTTTGTGTTATATATTTTTGATCTATTCTAACCTTTATATATTAAAGCGAAAGGTTACTTACTGATTCAACATGAGATCTCAGAGATCTCTTTCTACTGAGAGCTAAAATTAAGCCACCAGGCAGATTAAAGATTGGAGTTGTCAGGTAAGAAAGTAGGTGGAAATTCAACCCGTAAAAAGGTATATTGGTGTTCGAAGTTTCTATGAGTCCTATGTCTTTGTAGTAAGAGATACCAAAATTTGCATTCAGGTTGACAATACAAAATCCTTTTCTTCATAACTCCTTATAATGGAAGTAAAATAGGTGATAAAAGTTTTTACCGTTTTATTATTCAGTCTACCAGCCTGAATTCAAGAATATAGATTTGTTTTAAAGCATATACATCAGTCAAGAAATTGTTTCCAGTCCATCTTTAAGAGGTAATAGCGGTCTATCCATTTGTTTGAATGTATTAGAAGTGACAAAAAAGGAAATGTCAATATTTATGATTGAATAAATTATATTATATTGGTCCGTGGGGTCCTAGCGCTATAAGGCTTTTTAAGGAAATAGCAAAAATTTTAGTCGACATCACAGGAGACAAAAGAGCTGCCAGCTACCTTGGACAACGAATTAGTCTTGCTATTCAAAGGTGGAACCCTGCCAGTATCTTCGGAACCTTGCTTAAAGGGACACCTTTTAATTATATATTTTAGCTATGATATTATATTTTGTAAGCTTTTTAGTTTTAGGTTCATCTCAAACTAAGGTTTATTTTAAGTTTTATTTGTTTTCTGTCCTTCATGTATTTATCTTACTTAGTAATTTATTAAATTATTTATTAATATTGTAATTATATTTAAATATCACTTTTCAGTGTGATTAAATCCCGAATGCCGTATAGGTTAAACTATTTGCTGTTTTTATTATTATTAAGTCTCTCAACTTGCAAATTTTGACGACCTCCGTGGCGCAGCGCGCGCGCTGTCGCATTATAAAGTTGGAGGTCATGGGTTCGATTCCCGGCTCGAGTCTGGTCTGGTGGGAGGCTGCGGCCGTGGCTAGTTACCACCCTACCGACAAAGGCGTGTCGCCAAGCGATTTAGCGTTCCGGCACGATGTCGTGTAGAAACCAATGAGAAGTATGGGTTTACTATACCCCTTACAGGTTAGCCCGCTACCATCTTAGACTGCATCATCACTTACCATCAGGTGAGATTGCCGTCAAGGGCTAACTTGTAGTAAATAAAAAAAAAATTAAGTAAATAGTATTCTTAACATAGACATCATGTAAGAAATGATTTTTTCGAAATCTGCCAATTTTTACTCGTAGGACCAAAAAAAGGTCCCTATATATTTTTAACATTAGGATGATAGCAAAATAGGATGATAAAAATTGGCACAGAGATAGCGTGTATCTTGATAATAGGAAAAAAAATCTATACCTCCAATATTTTTTAAAACTCCAATCAAATTCGATGAAATCGCGGTTATCAGAGATATTGATATCGACTGAAAATAATACCAACTATAATGGAAGCTCCCTGGAGTTTACGGGTAAATACAAAGCGCCCCCGCACCCACAAAAAAACTGGTGGGCGAACGGCCTTGCTATTTAAATTTAAGCGTTGTAGTGAAATAATACTACTACTATATATACAACTACTATAATATATATAATATAAGAAATAATACTACTACTATTTTGAAACTACCATACATAGAGTATTGCTTCACGTCGGACAAAGGTCTACGGCGTAGACCTTACGTAGATATGACGTAGACTAAACGTAGACTTAGTGGAGACACTACGCTACACGTTTATGCGCATTACATGCGCAGTAGCAAAGTAGCGATCCAGGCATATCGACTAGTATAGTGCAATTTTCGAACAATCGGATACTAGATATCTAGTCAATAACTTAAAAAGTGTGCACTAGATGCGCCCCGTTGTTCCGAGTACTCGTAAGTTCCGTTTCGATTAGAATATGGGCAAAAAACATAAATTAAAACATCAACTGATACTAAAATGTTCTATTATTGAACAAAAATTAAGAATCAGTTTAGCGGTTTAATCATTAAAGCATAACAAACAAACAATATTTATAATATTATGGTTTGAATATTTACAAGGTGCTAGTTCATGATACATCTGTTTTAACCACTACATCCTGTATCTGGTTATTTTTTAATTTTGTATAATATTCTCTTTGTTTTTAATCTATCACTTAACAGCAGCAATGGATAATAAAATGAAAAAAAAAATCGTTTATAAACATAAAAATATTATGTGAAAATCGTTTATAAACATAAAAATATTGGCCCTAAGTTTGCTCACATACATTTATCTTAAATGATTCACTGTAAAAAAACTTATTGTAACCGAGAAAAAAGTAAACACAACTAGAAAAAGCATCCAAAATTATATTTATTGTAAAAAGGTTCCATGGTTGATAAATTAATTAATATATACCGCGTAGCCACTCTAAACAATGTGCGATGTTATTCGAACTACGAGTAAATTATTTCGAACGTGACTATTGTTTTTGTTTATTATTATTATCCAGGAATTAATAGTGGTCGCAGGTCACTAGAGATTACATTCGAATATTAGATTATTATATTGAAATCATTTACCTTCCCGTATTTCTACCCCGTCAAATTAATATTAAAGACCAAATAATATTTATTTAAGTTGGGTAATATACAGCGTATACTACATTTTTTTGTAATTGTTTGAGTTTATGATGATAACTTCATAGGTAAACTAATGCTATGAGGGTTCCTATTGTAACCTGGTACAAGAAAAAACCCACAATAACTTAGGTGAATGTTGTAAGATAAACTCAAACGATGCAAAATCCCATACAATCCATTAGGTCTTGAAAGGGATACAAAGATTTATCTCCACCCATTAACATAAATACGGAGGATGTTGCTAATTAATTTTTTTATCGTTTTAAATGTTTATGTCATTTTTATATTATTTAATTAAAATATGATTGCCACTAATAATTTCTGAACAATTAACATATTTTTAACATTTATTTATTGAGCGGGGTAAACTATAAAATCGATAAGGAACCTAAATCTAACTAATATATATTTTTTTATGAAATATTAGTTATCTTTTAGTATTTATTAAAAGGTAAAGTGTTGTTGACACAATCTCAATATCCTCTAAGTTGATATATTATTGCATTATTAATGTAGCTAAAATAGTTTTCAATGCATTGATTCATCATCATCATCATCATGATCAACCCATTACCGGCTCACTACAGAGCACGGGTATCATATGAGAAGGGTTTGGCCATTGTCCACCACGCTGGCCATGTGCGGATTGGCAGACTTCACACGCCTTTGTGAAACATTACGGAGAACTCTCAGGCGTGCAGGTTTCCTACTGATGTTTTTCTTCACCGCTGAAGCAATGATATTTTAATTTTTAAAAACGCACTTAACTCAGAAATGTTAGAGGTGCGTGCCTGGATTCGAACCGCCGACCTGATTAGGAGACTGACGCCCTTTACCACTAGGCTATCACCGCTTCCATTGCATGCATTGATTAATTTGTAGAAATTGAAATGATATAATCAAATAACAATTAAAGTAGAAAGATATTTAGGTTTTAGGATTAAAAAATACAACAAGTTTATCTACGACTGAAAGATTTGTCTCAGTAACATGTGATCAAGCAATTCTGATATCATTACTCCTCCAAATTTTATTATTTATATATTGAGCTCCTCGAGATGAAAAATAGTAGTTTATTTTAGAAAAGTTATGGTGGATTTAGCGTTCTCGCACTATGTTGCGTAGATAACAATTAGGAGTTATCTACGCAACATAGTGCGAGAATTTCCCCGGCTAGGTTTGTTGTGGGCTTCTTCTTAGAATGGGGCGCGTTTGGAAGCCTCATAGCTTTAGTTTTAAGTTTACGAATATAGTTATGACTACGTAAATTATTGACGCGTCATAGGTGCCTTTTTAAGGACTATTTGAATAAAGATTATTTTGAATTTGAATTTGGAGTATTGGTTTACCGATAACTAACTGGTTAACCCGCCACCATCTTAGGCTGCATCATCACTTACACCAGGTGATATAACCATCAAGCTAAATTGTAGATAAATAAATAAAAAAAAAATAAAAAAATTATCTCACTGCTGAGAATTGACCCACCTTCTCCAGTGTGTGTTTGCGGACATTGACGTTCATAAACATTACATAAATATGACAATAACTTGGAATGTACTCTTTGAGGCACGGGGTCGACAACTCTAATTTCTTAACTTCACGCGCGTACGTACCTACTAAAAACTGTTAAATAGAAAACTCAACATCTAAAAAATTTTTGCATGGCCCAGGATTCGAACCTAGAACCCCATGTTTAATAGTCAAAAGTCATTCACACGACCAATAAGGCAGTTGGAGGTATGTACTAGCTGATTTTTATTTTGAGCATTTTACTCCATAAAAGGTTAGATCAGTTAAAAAGACGCGTGGCTTTTTGAGGTAGTTTATAAACCATCGGGTTCCACGAATGATATTCTGCCCTAAAAATAACTAGCTTGACCTGAAAAGCAGCGCCACGCTGCAATCTATTTTACCGGATCAACACTTTCCAGAAACACATGGAAAAAATTCATCAGATACGGTCCAGCCTTTTAGAAGGTTACTCAAATACACGCGTATACACTACATAACAATACCAGCAGCAATTTTGCAAAGATTTGGTAAGACGCTTTCATTTTCACGATGCTTACAAAATAAAATAAAAAAAAAGCAATAATCTATTTTAGTGAAAACACCTGACAAAACTATGCTCGATCCCTGCCGATGCATGCATCTCTTTTTCTCTCTCTCTCTCTCACTGTATGTGAATACAGTGAACGTGACGTCATCTCGGTGGACTACCAACGTTACGCGATCAATATGACAGCTGAGCAGTTTTGTTTTCCTCACCGTTAAACAAGTCATACTTACTAAGTACTATTTGTTATAAACTCACTAAAACAACATAACTTAGCACCGTTTGTTTTTTCGCAAAGTACGTGCTTACTTTTATATGTCATTGATTATATCTTCTTGGTATAGGAAGTGGTTGAATACTTACTTTGTGATAGGCACTCGAACAACTAAACTTTGCACAATGTTGGTAGTCTGCAAAGTTTTGGGCGCACAAAACACAATTCAATATAATTATTAGTATCCAAAACATTGAACATACGTCAGAGAGGCTGGCAGAATGGAACGGTCATGCGCAATGAGGGCGGACATGCGCAGTGGGTACCGAACGTCTTGACGTAAGTCCGGATGGTGTAAGTCCCGACGGCGCAAGTCCGGACGGCGCGATGACGTAGTTGCGTTTTTCCGATTTCAGCGGATGCAATGGTAACCGTCAAGGTTACCGCTATCGTTTGAAACTCGATGCAACACAGATAACGAGTATTTGCCTTATTAGCAAAGTCATTAATATTTTTAAATATACTCGTAGAACGAATCTCTACATAAGATCGCTAAACTAAAAAAATGTTTAATATTGAGTTTAACTGTCTATTCTGTATTAAAGTGAGTTAATCTCTCGCGATTATCATCATAACCTCGGAGAAAACGTTACCTATACAATATTTCTCGTTTAGTATCAGCAAAGTATAAACATCATCATCATCATGATCAACCCATTAGCCAGCTCACTACAGAGCACAGGTCTCCTCTCAATATGAGAAGGGTTTGGGCATAGTCCACCACGCTGGCCATGTGCGGATTGGCAGACTTTACACGCCTTTGAGAACATTATCGAGAGCTCTCAGACATGCAGGTTTCCTCCCGATGTTTTCCTTCACCGTTGAAGCATGTGATATTATAATTGCTTAAAAACGCACATAGCTCCGAAAAGTTATAGGTGCGACCCCGGGTTCGAACCCCCGACCTCTGATTAGGAGTCAGACGTCCTAACCACTAGGCTATCACAGCTTCATAAATAATGGTTAAAGCTCTCCAATTCGCATTAGATCAATGAGAAAAGTATTTCGCTCCAAATCCTTGTCTACTATGATAGGATTATCTGGTCATAATCCATCGGGATTTTAACAGGAAGTTGATGATAAATATAGTCCAAGACAAGATATGTTTCTAAACATTCAACTATCTTTGTGCAAAATTTTATCAATATCGGTCAAGCCGTGCATAAATAACAAAGTTTATTTTTAAAGTCCCGTATCCGAAGTTTATACGCGACGACGATATTAAAAGCAAAGCAGGACAAAATTGGCTGGTGAAGGCTAGAGACAGACAGCGATGGATATCTCTGGGGGAGGCCTTGACCCGCCGAGGGGTTTTAATATTAAGTAATTTAGTATTAAGATTTAAAAATTGTTATTAGTTGTAAGTTTATGTTGTAACGGATAAAAGGCTTTTCATTTTATTTTTATTATTTATTATTTTTTATATAGCATCCGAAGTTTCCCAATAACTTAACCCGATTAGTACGCCTGATGGTTTCCTTCCATACGGCTGTCTGTCAGCAAGCTTTTTCAGGATCAAAGAACCCTATACACAATCTCTATTCAAGATAATGCATAAGGAACTAATACATACCAATTATGAAATTATGACCAATTTGTTGTATATTGTACAACAGTGTCAAATTTGAAATAGTAAAAACTTCCAAATTTAATTTACAGCTCAAACATGTTAAACTATTTTTTTTTTAAATTGAGTTAAGTCAAATAAATCCTTTTATAAAAAAAGTTTTTTAAAAAATAGTAGAAAACAAAACTTATATTATAAACCGAAAAGAGTTGTTTGTTTATTTGTTATCGAATTGGAACTACAGAACACATCTTAAAAATGCTTTGAATAGCAGTTTTGACTGCAATTGCTCCTGGTGGTAAGTGATGACGCTATCTAAAATACCAAATTCAAATTCAAATTCAAAATAATCTTTATTCAAATAGTCCTTAAAAAGGCACTTTTGACGCGTCAATAATTTACATAGTAGTTATTTCATGGTGATAACTATATTCGTAAACTTAAAACTAAAGCTATGAGGGTTCCAAACGCGCCCCGGTCTAAGAAGAAGCCCACAACAAACTTAGCCGGGGTTTTTCTTTTTTTCGTTATCACCATCTCACATAATGAATAAAAAAACTATAGTACCTATGGAGATAGAGCAATTCACACCCAAGCTTTTTTATCGTTTATATAATCCTTAATATCGTAATATGATTTTTTTGATAGACATCTCCAAGATATCAATAGGTAATTTATTATAAAATAAAATACAATTTCCTTTGAATGAGTTACTAATTTTGTGCAGCCTACTAAATGGTACTACAAGTTTACTTTTACTTCTGATAACTACCTTCATGACTACCTTCAAGCAAGCTGACCTATTATATAATTTATATAATTAGTTTAAAACTCTGTACACTTAATTGTTTTCTACGCGACATTGATAAGCACAGTGTTCTAACAAACTGCCGAAGTGTCCCATACCAACAGGACGGAACCAAACCTTAAAAAAAATATCCCCATGGAATTTTGGTTATATATTCTTTCTATAAAAATATTTGGTAAACAAGGCATTAGAAAAGGCACTACCTTTTCTATTCATACCTCGGTTTAGTTATACATCGTCATCATCAAGAACAACCCATTACCGGCTCACTACAGAGCACAGGTCTCCTCTCAATATGAGAAGGGTTTGCCCATAGTCCACCACTGGCCATATGCGGATTGGCAGACTTCACACGCCTTTTGAGAACATTATGGAGAACTCTCAAGCGTGCAGTTTCCCTCACGATGTTTTCTTTCACCGTTGAAGCAATTGATATTTTATTTGCTTAAAAACTTATAGATGCGTGCCCGGATTCGAGTCCCCGACCTCTGATTAGGAGGCGAACGTCCTAGCCAATAGGCTATCACAGCTTATTAATAAAATACAGTATTGTAGTCTGTTATAATAAGGGCGAGACTTGCTTTGTTTGCTGTAGTTATAATCAAATTCTTGTTCATATATACCTATTATATGCACCTATGAAGCTTTCATGAATAATATTCAAAAAAACATTATTTTAATTTGCGACGTGAACTTAAAACGAAAGCTAGGTGGGTTCCAATCGCGCTCAGGTCTAAGAAGAAGTTCACAACAAACTTAGCTGGGTTTTTAATTGTTATCATTTCATAGTCATAGATTGTTTCAAACCGTTGTTTCGATGATACATCACTCGTTTTTAAAATTAAACGACGTGAAACAAATGTTGACGAGGTAAACAACTCTCTCGCGAAAGTAGTACATTGGTTTGAGGCTAATAACTTAGCACTTAATGGGAAGAAAACAAAGTGTATTAAATTCACGTTGCCCAATGTTAAACAGGTGAAAACTAGTGTACTACTTAATAATGAGGAATTTGATCTGGTAAATACGGCTACATTCTTAGGCATAACGTTAGACGCTAAACTTCAATGGGGTCCACATATAAATAATTTATCGCACAGACTTAGCTCTGCTGCTTACGCAGTAAAAAAGATCCGTCATTTGACGGATATAGAGACTGCCAGACTTGTATATTTTAGCTACTTTCACAGCATTATGTCATATGGTATTTTATTATGGGGTAATGCTGCTGATATTGACACTATATTCGTTTTGCAGAAGAGGGCTGTTCGTGCGATATATGAATTAGGTCCCAGAGAGTCATTAAGAGATAAATTTAGAGATTATAAAATAATGACAGTGCATAGTAAATATATATATGAAAATTTAATGTATGTTCATAAAAATATTGATAAACTCAAGAAAAAAATGGACTGTAATGCACTGAACATCAGAAGTAAAAGTAAACTTGTAGTACCGTTTAGTAGGCTGCACAAAATTAGTAACTCATTCAAAGGAAATTGTATTTTATTCTATAATAAATTACCTATTGATATCTTGGAGATGTCTATCAATAAGTTCAAAGTTTTATAAAACGAAAGCTTGTAGAAAAATCATATTACGATATTAAGGATTATATAAACGATAAAAAAGCTTGGATGTGAATTGCTCTATCTCCATAGGTACTATAGTTATATTATTAATTTTATTCATTATGTGACATGGTGATAACGAAAAAAAAGAAAAACCCCGGCTAAGTTTGTTGTGGGCTTCTTCTTAGACCGGGGCGTGTTTGGAACCCTCATAGCTTTAGTTTTAAGTTTACGAATATAGTTATCACCATGAAATAACTACTGTGTAAATTACACGACTCTACAAAAAAATTTTCGTTCTTTGTCCTAAAGTTTATACTATTATTTTCCAGTTAGTTATGCACAAAAAAGAAAAGAAAATACCTTTTTTCGGTATAAAGTTTGCTTTTGTGATAGTTATAATAATAATACTCATTTTTCAATTTTTTCATAAATTTTAATTGATTAATATTTTTAAAAAGACCGCGCGGTGAGAGTGGGGTATTAACGTTTACACTGTGCCGCTAGCAAGTTGGAACAGTTTTAAAGCAGTAGTTTCTGGATTTTTAGGAAATAATAAAGCTGAAAACTACGAAAAGTTGGTTGAGGATATGCTTACAAATTTTAAGGCCATGGCCTGCAGGATGTCATTAAAAGTACATATGCTGCATGCTCATTTGGATAAATTTAAAAACCTATTCCGAAGAGCAAGGAGAACGTTTCCATCAGGACATCATGAATTTTGAACAACGCTATCAAGGCCAATACAATGAAAACATGATGGGCGACTATATTTGGGGTTTATTGAGAGAAAGTAGCTATGAACATAAAAGAAAAAGTAAAAGTGTGCACTTTTCAGTTATTTTCCACTTTTCTGTAAGCTAATTTGATAGTAAAACTTAATAAAAATAATAAACATTTTTATTTCAATAGTTTTATTTTCAATCTAAAATTAAAATCCGAGATTTTTAAAAATTTTGTTCAATCAGTCTTCTAAGCACAAAAGCAAAGTTTTTCATGCCATATATTTTTTTTCCGTCTTATTACGACCTAAACTACCGAAATTTAATGCTTTGCAATCAAAGTCAAATTTCATGTTGACCCGTGTTATTGACGCGACAAAAGTGCCTTTTTAAGGACTATTTGAATAAAGATTATTTTGAATTTGAATTTGAATTTGATGTTTTCTTTCACCGTTGAAGCAAGTGATATTTTTTTGTTTTTTTTTAATTATACGTTTTACATAAATTACTCTTCACGACAAATTATTGGTCTCTCATAAATCTAAATAAATTCGGGGAAGTATTATACCCAAATACTATGCTTATGATGAAAGAAGCTACACATATTAAATAGCAATTGTTAAATAAAATGTTCAATCGTCATTACTAATAATAGGAAAAGGTCAATCCTAACAATTTTATGGACATCTACTTTGCTCTAACAGCATGTAATTTGGACATGAAGGTGGGGAAGTTAATATGTTTGAAAATTCACACTACACGGCATTGTTACGAAATAGCATTATGTTACAACCTTTAATTAACGGGGTGAACAACTTGTTACACATTAAAGTGCAAACGTTAGCTTGCAATCTGTATAAATAAATTTTCAAATTCAAATTCAAAATAATCTTTATTCAAATAGTCCTTAAAAAGGCACTTTTGACGCGTCAATAATTTACACAGTAGTTATTTCATGGTGATAACTAAACTAAATAAAACTTAACATTTTAAGTTTATTCTCCACGCGATATATGAAACCATTGATTAGATTATTATGCAACTTTACTACGATATGAGTATGTTGGAAGCATCTGGAATGGTTCTTGGATTATATTATGTTTTTTATATGTATATAAAAATAACAAGCTAGCCCGTGACGGCAATCTCACCTGATGGTAGGTGATGATACAGTCGAGGATAGTAGCGGGCTAAGCTGTTATGAGTATGGTAAAACCCATACTCTTTTTTGGTTTCTACGCAACTTAATGATGGAACGCTAAATCACTGGGCGACATGTCATTGTAACTGTAACTAGGCACGACCGAAGCCTACCACCATATCAGACTCCAGACGGGAATCGAACCCAGGACCTCCAACTTTATAATGCGATAGTTTAGAAATGTTTTCTTTTGTACGTGGCTTTATCGGTATATAGTTCCTCTTTATTTTAATTTTTTTTTAATATTATTTATGTAACTTATACTATTTATAAATATTGGTACTTTCCATCAATTATTCAATTATCTTATCTTATATATTTCTTTCCATAGTTTAATAACAATCGTTAATCGATATGGAAAGTTTATCAGCAAACATCAGTTTGTGGTTCTGCTGTATAGATACCTATGAAATTCCGGAAACCGAACTAAAATCGACTTAGTCGATTTCATGAGAATTGAGAACAACCAAACTCTGCAACTTACCCTCTATCCTGTAATGTAAACCTATTACAGGCATGAATGAAGCGTTCATAATATATAAAATATTGTTCATTATTATAATGAAGCGGTGATAGCCTAGTCGTCAGCCTCCTAATCAGAGGTCGGCGGTTCGAATCCGGGCACGCACCACTTTTCGGAGTTATGTGCGTTTAAAAAAAAAATATATCACTTGCTTCAACGGTGAAGGAAAACATCGTGAGGAAACCTGCACGCCGGAGAGTTCTCCATAATGTTCTCAAAGGCGTGTGAAGTCGGCCAATCCGCACATGGCCAGCGTGGTGGACTATGGCCAAACCCTTCCCATATTGAGAAGAGACCCGTGCTCTGTAGTGAGCCGGTAATGGGTTGATCATGATGATGATTATAATTCGTGTGTTGATTGTACACACTCGCTAACTTAAAATTAAAGCTAAGAGGGTTGTATGTAATACGCAGACGAAATCACGGGCATCTCGTCGTTAGCTTTAGCTCATAAAACATTCAGATAAGACTTTTTAACGTACAGTGAGAGCTCATTAGATATTCTTAGACGTCGCGAACTCTTTTGAAATGCTAGTACGCGATCCAAAATTCCACCTCGAAAACAAAATTAAAACTTTCACTCGTAAAGTAAGTCTCCACTATTTAGTTCTGCAAATTATTGTGTTTTTTCATGAAACTATATAAAAATACACTTTATTGTACACCATACAAAAGAAGAAATACAAGACAGCAAAACACACGCACAGAAAAGAGAAGATGTTCAATAGGCGACCTTATCACAATACAAATCTATATGCGCCTTAACAACACAGATGGCATGAAGACGTTGTCTTTTTTCGTCGGAAATTTTGTCATCTTAAAAATTTAACGGACATTTTATTTTCCTTCTCGAAGTTCGTTTCTTTGAAAATGTATTCTTACATTTTTCTATAATAATAATCCATTCAAATCTCGTTGACAGGGTGAGGAAAGTATCATCCTGTCAACGACTTTTGATTTGACAGAGTGAGTATATTTAAAATTTTCAAATGAAAAGTCCCGTGATGCTTTCGTATATGCCTTATAAAAATACAGTATAGGACATGGAAAGTCCAACAGTGTTTTGTCACTTTACGCTAAATTGCTGTTAGTGACACTTAAATACTTATTCTATATACATGAGTAAATATATAGTATAATTATCTATTAAACCGTTACATAATCTGTCAATGTTTATATACAGTTTTATAATAATTTTTATAAAATGTATGGGTCTATAGATTTAAGAGTTAATTTTAACTATGTGTAGATAAAATTAACGCGTAAATCTATCCACTTGCTTTAACAATGGTAGTTCTTAATATTTTATTTATTTATACACTACAAATTAGCCCTTGACAGCTATCTCACCTGAGGGTAAATGATGATGCAGTCTAAGATTGGTATTGGACTAACATGTTAGGGGTATGGTAAACACGTACTCGCAATAGGTTTCTACGCGATATCGTGCTGGAACGCTAAATCACTTAGCGACTTCTTTGTTGATAGGGTGATAACTAGAACATCCAAATTAAAACCATTTCACGACCGGCCGGCCGTGATTTTCCCTATTCTTAAATGTTAAAAATACAAAAACTTAAAATGAATTACATCTCGAAGATTGTCTATCGTCTGGATCTTGTACGACATTAAATAATATCACATAAAAACAATGAACCTAGTATCAAGTAAATTTTATTTTATGCCACAAATCAGCAAAAGAAAAAAAGCAAAATCAATAATTTTATACTCTACCGCTTCCGTGAACGCAGCTGTGTCATTCATGAAATTTCATTTCAATTAAGGAAACAATAGCCTGAAGTTTTATCAAAAGAGACATTCGATCTCAATGAATGCGATAACATTGGCATCGTCCTAGAGATCGACTTGTATGGAACATTATATTCAATTCGACTTATATAATTAACTATTTTACAGTTTATTTCACAGAAATTTCATTACCACCCGAGGGTTAGACACCGCCAATTCACATTCACATTCAAGTATTGGCGGTGTCTAATCCTCGGTCTCGGAAACATAGTCGCCGTCTTAAAGTTCGAGATTATTAATAATACTTTTTTTTTACTAATGACTTGAAGCAATCGAACGTCGTGAATCCAAACGCTCCTTCTTTTTGTCGTGGTGAAAAGTTTTATGGCCTTCCATCACGATGTCGCAAAGAATGAACTAGCCACGGCCAAAACCTCCTAACAGACTCGACAGACTGACTCGAGCCGGGTATCGAACCCAGAATTAATTTCCAACTCATTTATGATTTCATCGCCTTTCTGGTTTTAGCCGATAGCGTGGCAGCTGCGTCATTCCTGAAATTTGATTTCAATTGCGGAAACAAAAGTTCCAAGATTTATTAAAAGGGATATCTTGAGCGGTTCAACACCAATTACTATTTCAGTGTTAGTGGATATCTGCCGCTTTGAAATAAATTTTACTTTATTACACTCAATGTGATTGAGTCTGTAACATAGTATCCGTATTAAATAAACTTACGTTCTTAACGGACTTCTGTCCAAAACCGTCCATGGTTTTTTTTTGTATTCGTACTCTAGATAAAAAATGGCTAAAACAAACTGTAATAAATAAAAAAATTGAATCTTCAATTAATTGAAAAGTCCTCAACGTTAGAGTAAATATCTAGAAGAGACAAAAACGTTAGAGTAGATATCTATAAGAGATATAAAACAGCATCGTTCAAAGGTCAATTAACTATATATTAATTTAGATACAAATACAAACAAATAACCTATATATAATATAATAAAATAAGATAAGCAAGAATTTCATATCCATAAATTTAATCAACGTTCACAGAATTTACCTATATCGCAATAGAAATCAGATATTCTCATTCTCAAGACTGCGCTATCAGATCAACAAGAGTTTGTAAGCTTTGGCGATATTGAATGTATAAAATCTTTCTAGTGCCCGTTTCATAGAATAAGTCCCCAGTAGAGGAAAAGTAGAGAGGTCTATTGTAAAGTATCAAACTTATAACCTAGTTATTACTTTGATACTATTCTTTGTAACAAGGTTTGACTGCGACCTTTGTCGTCGAAAGAGTCCTCTTCTGTTAATTTTCTGTAAGTTTGAGTAGCTGAGACATGAGACAGTTTAGAAAGGTCCTATATCAAACCATGTGGAAATTTGATTTGGTAATCCACTTAAAGCTTGAAAGCTAAACTGCTTCAGCGAAGAAACCGATACATCTACTATCTTGTTATATGTCGAAGCCTTGCGTATCGGAAAGAGCGGTATCTTCTCGAGAGTAGTGCTCTGAGTGGGTCGGGGCTTAATTCACATACTAATTACTTAAACAACAGCTGATTGTGTTGTAACTTGATCTGCGAAGATAGATTGTAAACTAGAAAGTTAGTGTACAATCAGATCATTAATAAAATTACATGCAATCTTAATACGAAAAGTTTACGAAGTGCTGGGTAGCGTTACATAGAATAGAGTCAGGGTAGTTTGACCACGAGCATAAAGGAATGGAATTTTGTTTATATATACATAAGTTTTTTAATTATTATAAATACTCTTTATTCTCTGTGCTCCTAATGAACGTCCTAACCCCGACCTCTGATTATGGTCTGGGTCCCTGGTACTGCAGATTGTTCACGAGCCACGGTCATCACTTAACATCAGGAGAACCGTTTGCAAGCGTAGTTATGAAACATAAATACTTTGTATTCTTTTAGAAAACTTATTGAACAATTAGATTAATATCAAAAGAAAGTAACGTGTCGATAACCAACCCAAAGCCTTCGCATACCGTGAGAAAGCGCAAGCGAGATTATACAACCAATTTGACCCCACAGAAGTTCTTACTAATTATGAAGTCAGAGTGCTATAAACTTGAAGAGACCGGGATTTCATTTTGCACTTACCTCAAGGGTCAACCTTAAGAGAAACATGTCGTCCACTTTAAAATAATCACTGGTGACCCTGCTCGGTTTCAACTTTGAGGGGCGTTTCAATATTCTAGTATCAAACAAGCTCAAGTATCTATCGAGAAGTAACTCTTGACTCAATATAATATTATTGTAAAAATGTCGTTCCTGAAATAAAATAAACAGAAGGAATAATATTATATTACGTTGGATAAGGATATCGGAATCTACTCTGTGCAATACTCATGATAGTTTCCACTCATGATAACATGGGATCAGATAAGTGCCTTAAGAGCTGAGCTAGATTCGAAATAACATGAAACTGAAGACATAATACGTACTTCACCTCATAGAACAAGGTTTTCTCTGCAAGTATTATTCATTTTAAATTCATATTCCTTTACTCTCATATGCTTTTACTCAAGTTTTATACTTAATAGATTTGTATTTAACAATTTGTTTTGTAAAATCATGAAGTATTAGTCGGCTCATAAGTTCTTAACACATCCTGAGGGAACCTGCATACCCGAGAGTTCTCCATAATTTTCTCAAAGGCATGTAAAGTCTGCCAATCCGCGCATGGCCAGCGTGGTGGACTATGGCTAAACACTTCTCATATTGAGAGGAGACCTGTGTTCTGTAGTGAGCCGGAAATGGGTTGATCATGATTATAGTGTGAAACGTATCAAAAAGTAGGTGCCGGTTATCGTCGGTAATCATGATTAAGTTATGGTCATGGTCTTAATTAACGCGGGTAAAACCACGGGGAACTGCTTGTTATTGTTTTTTTTTTCAAATAATATGACGGCAGTCAGAGAACAGCGTCATCTAGTTTTAGAATCATGTACGACAAACAAGAGAGTGGAATCGCCCCCTCTCTTTACGCAACACTAAATGGGTTATGCAGGTTCTTAAAAGACACACCGGCGCGTGACGGCGCATTGCATTCATTGCATTCGGTCGGTTCGGATCGGTGGTCGAGTCGCGGTAGTGCATAGTCGTACTTGGTGGAGCGTATAGTCTGCTCCTTATAAATTACGGTACTTATAATTGTAATTATGTTCTACCAAGAGTATCTGGTCTCTTTGCCCGAAGCTACCCACGTTTACCCAAACTCCGACGAAGACACGCCCCCGCCCCGTAGTCATCCTATAAATATTATATATAACATGTTATTTTTGTTATTAGTCTGTAACTAAAAATAAATAGAATTATAAACAATATATCTAACACATAATACTAAGTACCTAAATCTCCCAACAAAATCTTGTTATGATTAATCAATTTGTTCATTATATGAGTTGTAAGCATTGTATTTTTGTTATTGGGAAACCTACGCATAGCACTGTGCTAATGAACAACATATTATGAAAAACGTCCTTAATATTGTTAGGTTACGCAAAGTAACATGCGAAGGTTCTTTATTTCGAATTATCTCTCTTGGATGCTAACAAGCCTATTCAACGAGATCAAATATATACAAAATATAATAAATAAATAATTTGAGACCTGAATAATGTCTATAAATAGATTCTCTTGATATTCTTTCTAGAGCAAACTTCGCAAGATTAACATCCGCTGTTCCATTAGATTTCCGCGCGTCAATTTAAAGGATTCAAATGTATTTTACATTACTTCCACGCCAGTATCTTCGGAACCTTGCCTAAAGGGACTCCTTTAAGTAATATATTTTACTTATAGTTTTAGTTTTAGGTTTAATTTAAGGTTTATTTTAAGTTTTTAAGTGTTTACATTGTTTTAGTTGTTAATTATAATTGAAATATAGAAAGATAATAATATCTGATACTATGTTACTTCCACTTACATAATATTATGAATGTATCTAATAACGTCATTGTTTTATTTCAAAATGTTGCTTAGCTTGATTATATTAACATGGCGTTAGTAGTCGGTAGTCTTTCTTTGACTAATCATGAATTTTAATCAATTATTTGGTTATTATAAACAAAAAATCGCCTTCCATTTGACCGGTTCCAAAGCAGACAGTATGACTTGGCAATCTCAAACTTACCAGCAATTTGGAAACTTCGGCGTATCGTAGAGACGTCAGTTCCTTGTGTGTTTTCAAACTTCTACATAATAGGGAGTGCTCGGAAGAGTTTTTGAACTTCCAAATTCTCCGATCATACCATGCGTCATAAAAACAAATTTGATACCCAATACCTGGATGGTATTCTTTAGCTGCCCGTTATTCTCGATCATATTTTCCACCCACACACTCTAAGTATAATAGTACCTTTTATTTTTTCGGACTGTCTATTAGCATTACAAACCCTATTGATTGCCACAGCGTAACCAGGCTATTTGGCGAGCTTCGGAAAGAAGCTCCGCCAGAAGAAATTTTGAGGCCCTAGGGCTCGAAGAAACTAAGCTGATGAATTGAAGAAGATGACGATGATTGGACGGATACAAGTTTTATATCATGTCACTATGTGACGGATAGGTAGCCTACTGCGTTTATAATAGTACCATTTTCTATCTGCGATACTACAACTAAAACTTAATATAGATGAAGTGATTAAAACAATCTACCATAATCTTTGGTGTTGTATATGTTTATGTTTAATCGCTAGTGATGCTAATAATGTAGTTAGTAACATTTGCTATGCCAGCCTTTTTTTTCCCCGTGGTGGAAACGCTTTATGACATCCTCCATCCGTAGGGCAGGACAGAGGTTATGTGGAACACCCTCCCCTCATCGGTGGGGTATAAAAACCACCACGGCATGTCCCTCTCGCTGTTTCAAATGATCGAGTACAGAAACACAATTGCAATAGCAGATTAGGTCCTCTGTTCTGATTTTTCTGTTGGATTTTAAAACCTTATCTCAATATGTTACTTGTTTAGTCTCATGAATTAGATCATGCAGCGGTAATTTCAACTCATTCAAAGGAAATGGTATTTTATTTTATAATAAATTACCTATTGATATCTTGGAGATGTCTATCAATAAGTTCAAAGTTTTTATAAAACGAAAGCTTATAGAAAAATCTTTTTTTTTTCAATCAAATTTAAGGATTATATAAACAATAAAAAAGCTTGGGTGTGAATTGCTCTATCTTCATAGGTACTATAATTTATTATTTATAATGTTGGTAATAGCAAAAAAAAAACCCGGCCAAGTTTGTTGTGGGCTGCTTCTTAGACCAGGGCGCGTTTGGTTTTAGTTTTAAGTTTAAGAATGTAGTTATCACCATTAAATCACTACTATGTAAATTATTGACGCGTCACAAGTGCCTTTTAAAAGACTATTTGAATTTGAATTTATAAATCTATCACATGAACATGCATTTTTCCCGTATAAAAAAAAACTAGTGTAACTTTTTATACAATATATTCTAGTTACTTTAATTATAATTTATAAGAGACGTTTTAAGAAGCTTAAATGCTCCATGTGACCTATTTTTGTAACTATAACCTTTCTTTACGGCAAAAATTTGTCAAGGTCCGTTGAGAAGTTCTGATTGAGAAACAAACAACCATCCCAATTCTATGGCACGATACATAAACAATGGTTAGTGGTGTAAAGGCACGTTTTTACTTAGTTGCTCAATCATAGATGGCTAGACTCGCTGGAGTATGCCCGAATAGTTTCAAACCCGGGGCACTTATTCGCGTGCTCAAACAAGCATTTAAACATACCCTGAATCTGTAGGTACAACTTTACTTGTGAAGCGTATGCTTTCAGTACGTCCACTTCAGTTCCGCGTGTGCAGTGTCATAACCTACTCATTGGCGAGATTCATACGAATCTCATTTTCACCTGTCATGTGCACATTTCATTGGGCAAATTGCTTAATCGCTAGCACACTAATTACGTGGGAGTGAAAAACTACTTACTCGTAATTAATCGTGTGCTTCGCGAAACTATCAGACCAAGTAGGTATTTTCCTACTTGGTCTAGTAGTTAACGAATTCGACTGCGGATCACGAGATACTGGATTATTTTATAGGGTCGGACCAAGAATGGTTATGTATTTATGTTATTGTATTCAAAAAATATTGAATACCAGAACGGAGTCAGGATATTGGCAGTTTTTACTATTACTAACATATGTTAAAATCGTTATCGTTAAAGCCTACCAACTAGTATTGGAACATGGTCTAAACTACATCATCACTTACCACCAGGTGAGACAGCCGTCAAGGACTACCTTATAGTGTATAAAAAAAATGGTGGGTAATTACTCTCTTGCTGCCACTCTTTACTACGGTAGAGGAGGGTTGTACCCAGCAGTGAGACTATTATGATAATTGGACACTAATGCCACTATGATGAAGAGAAAAGAGAATCAAGGCTTACGCTTGCAGTAGTAGAGGCTTTTAGGAGAGCTGAAGGACTGCAATGTCAGAGTTATATTGTACTTTGTCACCTAGTGTTAAAGCTTAAATTCGTGGAAATTTCAAGGTCAAACAACACTGCTCGCAATAGTTTTGAGTAATAGAGATTTGCTGTTGATAAATAAAGAGCAATTTATAGTATATTTCATGATTTATGTTAAGGATTTGAAAGAAAAATCTAATAATTATTTTTGAATAACTATAATTTTATTTGAACTAGGTGAGAACAACACGTTCTTAAAGACTAACGAAAGTGTGTTAAATATCAGATACGAAAACGATATGAAGACGCGTGTATTTATTAGTTAGGTATTTTTTGGGTTTTTGTCGCCATGTCTAAAATTAAATCCGTTAGACTTTAATATCATAAAAAATCGTTAGTCGAAAATTGCTCTACAGATAGAAGCAGGTCATGATTGATGTTACGTTAAAATGTCCCCCAACAACAAGCCTGCTCAAATAGGATGGTTAGAAGTCAGGTTTCACGTATATAACATATAAATAATATTTATATTTATCATCATCATCATGAACAACCCATTACCGGCTCACTACAGAGCACGGGTCTCCTCTCAATATGAGAAGGGTTTGGCCATAGTCCACCATGCTGGCCATGTGCGGATTGGCAGACTTCACACAACTTTGAGAACATTATAGAGAACACTCAGGCGTGCAGGTTTCCTCACGATGTTTTCCTTCACCGTTGAAGCAAGTCATGTTTTAATTTCTTAAAACGCACTTAACTCTGAAAAGTTAGAGGTGCGTGCCCGGATTCGAACCGCCGACCTCTGATTAGACTGACGCCCTAACCACTAAGGCTATCACCGCTTCAACATTCACGTATATCACATATAAATAGTTTTATATTTATGCATTATATATGTATTTATATACGTTTGTATCTAACCAATTGCGAATTGGGAGACACCTTTGAAACATTGTAGAGAACTCTCAGTTTGTCAGACAATGTTTTTTTTACGTTTAAAGAACTTTTTTTTTGTTAATACCCATCACTCTATTGTGTATTTTTTTATTTTGCGCTTACCATGTTGTTTTCTGTGTAATCTAAGGTTGACGGGTAGAAAATGCAAATCATCAAGTTCGTGCAAAAAAACTTATAAATATTTGTAGACAATGAAAGACCCAGCCATTTGATTAAAGAAATAATCATCATTATCAGGGTTAGACCACGTTTCTCACAGGAACGAATTTAAAAGCATAACATAACCACGCTGTTCTATTAAGGGGTTTATGTTTTTTTTTTTTAATTCTACTACAAGTTAGCCTTAACGGCCATCTTATATAGCGATAAATGATGGTGCAGTCTAAGATGTCAATGGGGTAACATTTTAGGGTATATAAATCCCAGAGCCTCTCACTTTTTATGATGGTGGGTTTTAGTGGGTAGAAATCCCACATAACCCGAGATCTCCCCTATAAAGTAGGGATTCTCACTACTACGAGATTTCCCCTCGTCAACAAAAAAGGGGGGTATGGTGAACTCGTACTACTCATTGTATTATCCCACTAGGAGATTCCTATCAGATCAGAATCAAATATATCAATCCCTTTACCCTTGTACCTCCTTTTTTATAACGGGTTCGTCAAAAACATTCAACGATTTTTCTTATCACATACCTTTTGAACAGTTGTCATTATGAAAAGGGCCGACGTCTTAACGTGCTCTCCGAGTTATGACTCATTAAACGACCAGTTTTTTTTAACTTCAGGCTTTTTAACGCAAAATTCCAATATCTTACAATTATTGACCCGAATCGAACCCACGACCTCGTGATCCGCAGTCAGACACAAATGAGGAATTTAACAGCATTTCATAATGCGTAAAACTACAGTAATTTATTGTCAGATATTTGGCAAGCGGAGTCCAGTGCTCCGGAAAACGCATGAAAATTCTGGAGTGGGAGACATTTAGGGCGATTCCCGTAAGATAGCGGTTTTTATGGCGTTCTATAATATATCGTAGATATTGGACACGTAATAACTCATACACTATTCCACGCCCTCCCCGATGCAGTGTTTTAAGCGAGAGGTCCCGGATCAATCCCCGACAGGAGTAATCTAGAGGAAGACTTAATATTTGTTATTCCTGCGGCTTCTCATAAATTATTTTCCGTATTTCATTTAATTCACTTACGACAAAAAAGAGATGACGGTAAAGAAGTAAAAATAATTTCTCCTTTTACATATGACGCCCGCCACTCCTAATCCAATAAATCTGTAATCTTATAAATAACTCTATCTTATGATTTTATTGTTGGATGAACGTATGTTTGTTAATCAATCATGACAGAAGAACGGCTATAATATAGTAAATATAATAATAATAGGTTCAGTTTTAATAGAGAATATTAATTGGTAAGACCAATTAATATACCCTATTCTACACAATATACTCGGGAAGATTGGTTCGAGTATCAGACATTATACTCGAACTAATATGGAAAACCGCTTGTTATATCACATAGGTAGCATTTTGTCGATAGGTTATCAAATTATATGAGAAAGGTTAAGAATGTATAGATCACCTACTTTTTTTTATCACTACAAGTTAGCCCTTGACGGCCATCTCAACTGATGGTAAGTGGTGATGCAGTCTAAGATCGCAGTGGGCTAACCTGTTAGGGGTATGGTAAACCCATACACCTAATCGGTTTCTACGTGACATCGTGCCGGAACGCTTATTCGCTTGGCGACACGTCTTTGTCGGTAGGGTGGTAACTAGCCACGGCCGAAGCCTTCCACCAGACTAGACTCGAGCCGGGAATCGAACCCAGGACCTCCAACTAAACGCATTATAAAGTTTTATAAAGCGACAGCGCGCACGCTGCGCCACGGAGGTCGTCAAAAAGGAGGAGGAGAAGGTCGTCGTTCTCCTCAGATTTCAATCTCGTATGACGTCTGTAATACCACGGAGTAAATCCAGTATATACTCGGATGTAATAAAGGCTTAAGAGTCTGTGCACTAAAAATAAGTCTGACGTAGTATAGGTACAAACGCTAAAAGGTATTGCCACAAAATGTAGCATGGCCATTATAAAATGTGGGCAACGCATTTCCACTCAAATTACTGGTCAAGATCGTTTCGGAAAAGCATAGGGTTCTGTATTCATGCATTTGAATGTTTTTTTTTTTTTCTTAGTTTTATGGCTTTACACAGATTAGCCAATGTAAAGTTTATTATTTTATTAGTTCTCTCTTTTTATGGCTTTGCACAGACTAGCCAATGTCAAGTTTCTAGCAATGTAGAAACTTCGCACTCTGCGGACGCGGATCCCTCAAACCTTTCCCAAATCAATACCTGTTAACCATTCAGAAAACCAGCCACTACACAAACGACACCAAAACTGTCCACGACACAACCAACACCAGACCTTTTCAAAATTAGCCAACAAAACATTAATTCAAGAAAAGCGTGAAAAAACCGCGCCCGCCATATACGAAGTCTCCCGCCTTTTCCTTGAATGGTTTTACTCGTAACGTTTACGTTATCATACGTTAATAAGCTGTGATAGCCTAGTGAAGCTGTGATAGCCTAGTGGTTAGGACGTCAGCCTCGTAATCAGAGGTCGGCGGTTCGAACACGACACGCACCTCTTCGGAGTTATGTGCGTTTTTAAACAATTTTTGGAACTTATAATTTCTGTTTTTTTTATGCCCTACAAGTTAGCCCTTTGACGGCTGCCTCACCTGGTGGTAAGTGATGATGCAGTCTAGGATGTAAGCGGGCTAACCTGTTAGGGGTACTGAACGGTACGGAACGCTGAATTGCTTGGCGATACGTCTTTATCGGTAGGGTGGTAACTAGCCACGGCCGATGCCTCCCACCAGACCAAACTCGAGCCGGGAATCGAACCCAGGACCTCTAACTTTATAATGCAACAACGCACGCACTACGCCACGGAATTTTCTCCGGTGTATAGGGGGTAGTTACTACCCCAACGACAAAGACGTGCCGCCAAATGGTGTAGCGATCCAGAAAGATGTAGTGTAGGTATAAAATAAATGTCTTATACTCAAACCACTCTCAGGTCAGCCACCTTGACTGCATTACGATTTACCACCAGTTGATATTGCAAGGAAGTATTACTTGTATTGATAAAATAAAAATAAACCAGCCACAGGTGTCTCTGTGCGCAGCGCCTTTGACCAACTCCGTGGCACAATTGGAAGCAGAACATATTGTCGATAGGATTTTCCTCGAGGAATCGTACTTTTAAGGGTTTCGTGCAACAACAACTAACCCTAGGGTACGGATAAATCTGGATAGTTCACATCGGTTCAAATATATAACAACAATTTTCAATACAACACCCACGTAAACACGTCTATATAGTGATTATAGGACTAAATTGAAAGCTGGTTTTTAATTTAATCTGACCTTCGCGTTATTAAAAGTCAGCTTAAATGGAAATATTGTTTACTAGCTGTTGCCCGCGACTTCGTCTACGTAGAATTGCTAATTTCCCGTGAGGCCAATGCCTTGCTTCAGAATGTGAGCTACAGGTAAATGTCTAATTGCCCATTGCCAATTCTTGATTTTAAATTAATAAAGATAGGACTTTTATACAAGCTTCAAACCCCAAATTTGATGAAAAAAATTCTAACCTTATACTTACGCCCTAAACCTATTTTCAAAATCCCTATTTAACCACCTTTAACAGGTAATATTTAAAAAAAAAATTATATTCATGTTTTTTATTTATTATTTTTAATCTTACTGCAAATTTTTGTCTCTACCTCTAAAAACAAAGAAATTTCATACAAACTTCCAACATCTATTTTGCCCCCTTAGGGGTGGAATTTCTAAATATCCTTTCTTAGCTGACATCTCTTAACTATCAACTACCTACTTACTAAATTATAGCTTACGATTATACGTACAATCGTTTTTGAGATCTCGTGTTTAATCAGTAAGTATGTAAGTGACCTTTCGCTTTTATATATATAGATAACTGAGTCTAATTACACTTGGGTCCAATAATTACACACTTTCGTACTTTAAATTTAACGTTAACGAGATATTTAACGTTGCATATATTTTTTTATGCTTGAATATATGAACGTTGTTTTATTTATAATTGTAGTGAATCATTTTTCATTATTATTTTTGATAATCCAACGATGCAAAATTCAATTATAACATCACAATTAAAATTCTGAAAGTTCAGAACGTAAAGATAATTAATGTTTTATAAATTAAACAAGCAGAGGCCTCACTAACTGGTTCGTCAGCATTTTACACTAAAAACCATGAGAAGGTCCTGAGATCCGTAAGGTTCTGGTCTTCATTTCCAGACGTTGTTGTTCTCGAAGTTTTGGAGTACTTAAGTGCGGTTTGACGTTGGTAATACATACATACACATAACTATGATAAACATACATATAAACACAATGCTAAGACATACAAATACAGGGTTCTAGGCTCCGAATATGATTTTGTCCCATTCGGTGTCGAGACCCTTGGTCCGTGGGGTCCTAGCTCAATAAGGCTTTTTAAGGAAATAGCAAAAAGGTTAGTCGATATCACAGGAGACCGAAGAGCTGCCAGCTACCTCGGACAACGAATTAGTCTTAATATTTGCAGGGGGAACGCTGCCAGTATCTTCTGAGCCTTGTCTAAAACTACCCCTTTTAGAATATATTTTAGTTATTATATTTTTTAAGATTTTTAGTTTTAGGTTCAATCTGTTTATTTTAAGTTTCAGTTGTTTTAAATAAATAAATTATATTTAATATAATAAAAAAATACACAAATAAACATATAATATATCATAACACTATCATTATGCCACGCCCATAGATAATGCGCACAGAGCTTGCAGTGTGCCGCGGGGCTCGGGACGCAAGAATACCGTTACTGCGCCCGCGCAGGTCGTTGCATCGTCTTGCCAGCCAGTCATAACGGAACGCTCGTACGGGAAATCCACGCTACTGGTGTACGCTGCGCATTTATTTTGTAATATCGCTTATACCACTTTATGTCTTTATCTGTGCTAAAGCTTTATTGCTTTTTAAATCATTGCTTGTGTTTCGCTTCTGTATAATATAATCTGTTTGTGTTAATAAACCGTAAGTACGAACAACTTTCTTCTCTTTTGCCTCCGTGGCGCAGTGCGTGTTCTATCTGATTATAACGTTGGAGGTCCTAGGTTCGATTCCTGGCTCGAGTTTGATCTGGTGGGAGGCTTCACCCGTGGCTAGTTAACACCCTACCGACAAAAACGTGTCGCAAAGCGATTTTGTGTTCCGGCACGATGTCGCGTAGAAACCAATTAGGAGTGTGGGATTACCATAACAGGTTAGCCCGCTATCATCCTAGACTGCATCATCACTTACCACCAGGTGAGGTAGCCGCTAAGGGCTAACTTGTAGTGTATAAAAAAAACTGTATGACAATTACAGCTTACCTGCATGATGAACTCGTTCTTATGAATAGTTATTATTAACATTGTTCAGGTGTTAATTTTAGATAGATTAATTGAACAGTTAATATGTAGATTACGTGTGAAAACACTAGCCTATCATGGAATACAGAAAAAAGATAATATGATACGAGTACATTCCATCAGGCGTATTAACTAAACAAGGAGTGAAGTAAACTGTACAAACAGATCAAAAAAATTCTCAAAACGTGTATCGAACAATAATCTTGATGACCCTATTCTTGTATACAAAAGAAATCGGAAAATAAAAATATCATACTCGCTTGATATCCATATGAATTTGTTTTATTCATTCATAAGTAACTCGGTTTGTCTCTAACCTTTTCACGCATAAAACCACTGGAAACATGTTGATTAAATTTTGGCAAAGATTCGGGCATCCTCGGGAAGGATATAATATTACTAAATATGAATACGATTCATCCTAGAAACAGACGGTTACCGCCTGAATTAAATACAAAACAAACGCAGTCGCGAGATACGTCTATTAAATATATATATATATATATATATGTCGCGTCAAGGGCGTCCCAGTTGTTTTTTTTTTGTAAGGGTGACATCACGATTTTTTTTACTTTCGCTCATAGTAATTAAAACCACAACTTGCCGGTTTACACTTTTATTGCGATAATAACTAAAAGGTCCGCACAGTCCGACGTCTCGAGCGAGAGAATTCGCAAAAGGCATCGATCCCCCGTATTTATAGCACGAAGCATGCTTCTACGAAATTGATTATTACTGTCTAAATTGTGTTAGCAAAATCATAAATAAATAAAATGTGGGTAATTATTGAATTCTTGATGTTTTTGGCGCCGCTTAATAAAGTTAATAACTTCTTCGCGCCGACATATATATTTTTAATATACCATAAGTTAGCCCTTGACGGCCATCTCATCTGGTAGTAAGTGATGATGCAGTCTAAGATGGTAGTGGGCTAACCTGTTAGGAGTATGGTAAACCCATACTCCTATGCGTTCACCATGCAGGTAGGCTGTAGTTGTCTCGCAGTTTTTTTTATACACCACAAGTTAGCCCTTGACGGCTATCTCAACTGGTGGTAAGGTGGTAATGCAGTCTCAGATGGTGGCGGACTAACCTGTTAGGGGTATGGTAAACCCACACTCCTAATTAGTTTCTACGCGACATCGTGCCGGAACGCTAAATCGCTTTGCGACACGTCTTTGTCCCGCGAAAACTAAACTGCCAAATTGAAACAACAACGGGTCAATAAAGTTCAATACAACTAACACCTAACACTTGAATGTCTTCTCTTTAAACGTATTACCTGAACTAACAATAAGCACCTTTATCTTCTCAGCGTTGGATGTATTATGAGCTCAACAGTTCGTAAGTGAAGTAAGAACTATTCCAACTAAATCATGGACACGGAGGACAAAGCGACCGTCTGGACAATCGTAAAGGTCCTGTATAAAATATACGTATCTTTTATTTTATTTTATTAATTTTAACGTGCTTATTGGATTCGCTGTCTGTTGGGAGGCTTCGGCCGTGCCTAGTTACCACCCTACCGACAAAGATGTGTCATCAAGCGATTTAGCGTTCCGGCATGATGTCGCGTAGAAACCAATTAGAAGCGTGAGGTTACTATACTCCTAACAGGTTGGCCCGCTACCATCGTCAAGGGCTAACTTGTAGTGTATAAAAAAAAAAGCTTTCTTTTGCTTTAACCGCTTAACCAATTATCATGCTATTTCACATTTATGTAGCTTGAAGATGGATTAAGAATTACTTTAATTATAATTTAATGAATGAATTAAAGAAACGATATTCACGCGTTTGCTCGCGATTAGAAGCGGCAATATAGGATAGGTTATGAAATTACAAGTGGTCAAGAAAACGTTTTTTACTCTACTAAATGTAATAGACACCTCATAAAAATGTATGGTCGTCTTTCGAAATGCAGGGTTACTGAAATAAACATACAAACATACATATACAAAAGAAAAAGGTGATATGGGGTGTAATTTTAAATATAAAATACTAGAAGTCTTAATAATGAGACCACGTAAAAGTTTTAGTACCAAGGAGTGGGTTTCAAAAATCAAAATGCGTTTTGTAAACCTACGGACTGACACGATAAGGCAAATACAATATCAATGAATTTTCGTTTTTGTTTCAAACGTAATTACTCATACAACCGAATTATTTAAGAAAAATATAAGTGAGAATCGTGTCATGCGTACTGAGTACGAATAGGTCGGGGGGGTGTGCGGAAGGGTTAAGATATAAGGCTCCAGGCGGAGGCGGGCTCAGTCGTTGTTCGGCGCTCGTCTGAATCGGTCGTACTTTCTGTGAGCCTTCCGGAACTCAACTTGCAGAGTAGACGTAGAGCGAGTGAACGGCGTACTCCGCGCGCATACTCACTAACAACCGCTGTGAATTGTGCTGTTAAACTAAAAACTGAAACTGTAATAAACAATCATTTATTGTGACAGGACACTATTTTGAACTAAAAGAACTATCGCGTGTATAGCTTAATTAAATAGGTGTAAAGTGTAGTAGTAAATTCAAATTATTCTCGGTGTCTATATAATAATATTTAGTAAACAAGTGTTAAAGTAGATTTAATTATATAAATGCGTAGTTTTATCTTACTAAATGTAGCTGTGTAGTGAAATTATTAAACTTTTAACTTTAAAGTACTGTTTTTGACTATTACTCATTTAGATCATAGTGTATAAAGAACTTAGCTTATCTAGAATAACGTTAGTGTGTGTAGAATTATGGGACACGAAATAATGTGAACTTATCAGTAATCAGACTATAAGATAATATAAAGGACATGAGTGTTAACGCGATATAACTCCTAAGCCGTTTGAAGTGTAGCGGAAGATATTTTTAAAACAGAACAATGATTATCATAAACTTTTGCTTGAAGCACTACCATATCATAGTGTTTGCCATTTTGCTTTCCATCTACACCAGCAATGGCGGACAAGCGACTAGAATGGGGTTCACGGGTGGTGGTAAGTTTTAAATGTAGAATAGTACCTTTTATTTTCGGTTGTTTCTATTTTTGTTTAAGATATTTTTATTTAAATGTAGAATAGTACTTTTTATTTTTGGTTGTTTCTGATTTTGTTTAAGATATTTTTATTTAAATTTAGAATAGAATGTTTTTATTTTTGGTAGTTTTTTTTTTGTGTAAGATATTTTTATTTCGATAAAATACCAATGAGATTTTGAAAGTACTTGTACACAATTGTAACTAAATAATTTTATGGCAGCAACTTCGCGCAGATTAAGGTTTAATAAAAAACCTGGCAAGCAACGTTGACTGAAGTCCGTAAACGGATGGATGACCAACTTCCTAAGGGTATTGTCGCATTATTTATTGCCTTTCTTATGAAACCTGACTGGGGCACATCGAAAGGATACTTTCAAAATCTGTAACGGACACGGGTAGATACAATTATTTTTTAATAGAAAGTTTTTATTTTAATTATTTAATTTTTGTAACTTTATTCATTTTAATTTGCCGTTATTTTACCAACGCTTACATTGATTTTGATTTCCAAACTTTATATTGTCAATTGTATCCTAGTTAGCTTGCCTTTTCGGATGATTGCAGCTTTCTTCACTCACAAGGACTCCATTGATTCGGCTTCAAAGTTAACTTTATGAGAGGTTACATTTAATCACGGAAAATATGATCGCGGATATAATAATTATGAACTGGTGTCACATAGATGACGAACAGAATCTCGACACTGTATTAGCACTTTATTCAATAGTTATTTGCGTTTATTGGAAATTAATTGCGTTCATGAAAAATATTTTAGTCAAATATATATTGATTTGCATTAAAGGTCGGTCTTCAAGCACAGTTTGAGTAGGAATTAAGAGAAATGGCGTTGTTTGGTTAGATCAGTACATGTATCGTTCAAACAACTATGCAAAATATTGAAATACGAAAATAGTCAAGCACATGTAAGGGCGCAATTTACTTACTCTGCCAAACCGTCCCCGATGGCAAACCCATGCAACTCCTTTGAGTTACCTTTAGTTAGTTAGTTGTAACGATCTGTACCAAATACGTATCGCGAATATAAGCCAACGGTTAACGGAATAGTTACGAAATTGACAAATAATGCTTCCAACCCAAAATAAAGACAAAAAGGTGTAGTCTTTATAGCGGGCATTTGGGTTTCTGATTTTTATATTTTATAGGACTTAACAAAAGTTTTACTTAGCGGAAGTCCATGACGTAGCTGTTATATGTGAAAAACAAATAAATACCATAAATAATAAACTACAAAAATACGCTCCTAACACGCGTTTAGCTCTGACACTTGGAAATTATCAAATATTGAGTTCACAACTCACTATTACAAAGGGTACTTGCAATAAAACCTTGATGGTAATTGTATTTCTTGTTCTTTCATGAACAAGTGGTCAGAGGAATGCATTTACCAAGCATTGTGCAAATCTCCTGCTTGCTAACCTGCAACTTAACCAGAAATTAACGTTACTCTCTTACATTAAAATAGCTTAGGCGCAGCGGTTGGACATGAATTAGGCTTAATCTGTCCTTTTGCAAATATAACTTGAAAAATAGGTTATTATACCAATTCACGTTAGATGGATGACCAACTTCCTAAGGGTATTGTCGCATTATTTATTGCCTTTCTTATGAAACCTGACTGGGGCACATCAAAAGGATAATTTCAAAATCTATAACGGACACGGGTAGATGCAATTTTTTTTTTATAGAAAGTTTTTATTTTAATTATTTAATTTTTATAACTTTATTCATTTTAATTTGCCGTTATTTTACCTGCGCTTACATTGATTTTGATTTCCAAACTTTATATTGTCAATTGTATCCTAGTTAGCTTGCGTTTTCGGATGATTGCAGCTTTCTTCACTCTTCAAGGACTCCATTGATTCGGCTTCAAAGTTAACTTTATGAGAGGTCCTTTTGCAAATATAACTTGAAAAATAGGTTATTATACCAGTTCACGTTAGCGTAGACTGGCCTTATAAACATGTAAGTTTTATGTAGAGTATGAAATTTTTGGAGCAACAAGTTTGCTCTCATTTCACAGCTAGTTACTTACTTGTATAACTGGTTCGAGGCGGCCGTCTCCTTAATTAAATATAACGTTTATGTGATCTGGACAATGCTTTGATTCATCATCATCATGATCAACCTATTACCGGCTCACTACAGAGCATTGGTCTCCTCTCAATATGAGAAGGGTTTGGCCATAGTCCACCACGCTGGCCATGTGCGGATTGGCAGACTTCACACGCCTTTGAGAACATTATGGAGAACTCTCAGGCGTGCAGGTTTCCTCACGATGTTTTCTTTCACCGTTGAAGCAAGTGATATTTTAATTCTTTTTAAAAACGCACATAACTCCGAAAAGTGAGAGGTGCGTGCCCGGGTTCGAACCGCCGCCCTCTGATTAGGAGGTTGACGCCCTAACCACTAGGCTATCACCGCTTCATTCGATTTGATTAATTCAAGATGAAAGTGTAGGTTCTTAGGCACCTCCGCTAAAGTGATGATTTAGTTTTTGATATTTGTTGCCGTGTTGGTAAATCTGGCGCCGTGTCACATAAAATTAGGGTTGAAGAGTTTAATGTTCCGGTTACATCACGCAAAAATTATAATTCAGTTATAATATAGTTATTACATCATACAACATTGTATATACATCTGGTTTTCATAGATCGAGTTCGGAGAGTTTAAAAAAATAAGGAATACTAACTGTTACCCGCGACTTTGTCCGTGTGTATTAAAGGTTTTTTTTAAATTCCTGAGGGATATCATCATCATCCTGATCAACCCATTACCGGCTCACTACAGAGCACGGGTCTCCTCTCAATATGAGAAGGGTTTGGCCGTAGTCCACCACGCTGGCCGTGTACGGATTGGCAGACTTCACACGCCTTTGAGAACATTATGAAGAACATTCAGGCGTGCAGTTTTCCTTCACCGTTGAAGCAGTCAAGTCAAGTGATATTTTAATTTTTTAAATACGCACATATCTCCGAAAAGTTGGAGGTGCGTGCCCGGATTCGAACCGCCAACCACCGATTAGAAGGCTGACGCCCTAAACACTAGGCTATCACCGCTGTGGGATATAAACGTTTGTAATTGAAGATTATCTTATTATAGATCCGTGGGGATTCCGTTTCAACGTCGTTTCCTGACATAAAAGTCTGAGATTTGAGGAAGTTGGCAATATTTGTAGCTCATTGATTTTATACACAGTTGTGTGCAAATGCCCCGCGAACCATGGATTTCCCCGGGATAAAAAATAGCCAGTGTGTTAATCCAGAATATAATCTATGTGCGTTCGAAATTTACCGTCGGCAGTCACTAAAAACTTTCTCACTTGTGTGGAGGAGTCTAGGATTTGAAATTCAACTTATAATGTACGTAACTTCAATTCTTTTCATCATATTCGAATATGAACTATATGTTTTTGTTTTGTAACTAGATTTTGATATACTAGGATGAGTCGTAATGAAATGATGAGATCGAATGCCTCTACATTTTGCAATAAATTATAGGTAATTCCAGCGACCCGTTGGTTGTAGTTCGTGTTCGGAGATCGGTTTTAAATAGGGTGAGGAAACCTGCACGCCTGAGAGTTCTTCATAATATTCTCAAAGGCGTGTGAAATCTGCCAATCAGCACATGGCCTGCGTGGTGGACTATGGCCAAACCCTTCTCATATTGAGAAGAGACCCGTGCACTGTAGTGAGCCGGTAATGGGTTGATCATGATGATGATGATGATGATCGGTTTTAAAAAATATATCTTTTCTTATTGTTAATATGTGTAGTTCTAACTTATAATTTAAAACTTTCGAGTTTGTGACCCGGTATAGAAAAAAATTGCATCATTGCCGGATCACCAAATAGTACACATACTATTTGGTGAAAAGAGGCTTTATTTACTTAAAAGAGGCCTATGTCCAGCAGTGGATTAATGTTGGCTGATGATGATGATGATATCCAACCTTTTTTTTTATCCACTACAAGTTAGCCCTTGAAGGCAATCTTACCTGATGGTAGGTGATGATGCAGTCTAAGATGGTAGCGGGCTAACCTGTCAGGGATATAGTAAACCCATACTCCTAATTGGTTTCTACACGACATCGTACCGGAACGCTAAATCGCTTGGCGACACGCCTTTGTCAGTAGGGTGGTAACTAGCCACGACCGCAGCCTTCCACCAGACCAGACTCGAGTCGGGAATCGAACCCAGGACCTCCAACTTTATGATGCGTCAGCGCGCGCTGCGCCACGGAGGTCGTCAATTGTTTAAAGTCCAATTGTTTAATTTCTAAGTCCGGTTAAAAATATTGGGAAAACCTATTTTTTAGCTGGGAAATTTCTTCCTTACATGTTATCGAACAACTTACTTGCGCAGTTGTACGAAGGAGTTAAGAAACTAATTTGGTGTATATACACTTGTATGCTATCAACTCGTGATTATTACTGTCAACTGACTGATAGATCGTGACCATGGTAGAAGATGAAAGCGCACGTTTTTATTTACATCTCGGAAGATGACTATTTATTTTATATTACCTTAAGAGGGGCAAGTCCGTCTTATAAATAAATTACTTGCATACATACGCCTTGTACAGCTGTGATAGCCTAGTGGTTAGGACGTCAGCCTCCTGATCAGAGGTCGGGGGTTCGAACCCGGGCACGCACCTGGAACTTTTCGGAGTTATGTGCGTTTTTAAGCAGTTAAAATATCACTTGCTTTAATGGTGAAGGAAAACATCGTGAATAAACCTGCACGCCTGAGAGTTCTCCATAATGTTCTTAAAGGCGTGTGAAGTCTGCCAATCCGCACATGCCTAGCGTGGTGGACTATGCCGAAACCCTTCTCATATTGAGAGGAGACCTGCGCTCTATAGTGAGCCGAGAATGGGTTGATCATGGCATACGCCTTGTAGTATGCTGCGTAGATAACTATTTGATATGTCCACACTGATACGTTTAAATTTTCATCTTGTATATTATTCATTCTCACGCTCAAATCACAAAAGCGCATGGATAGCATTTCACATAAGAAGCACAGTAACAGGTTAGAGCTTAAATAAACGTGCCACGCCACGGCATATGTTAAAGCATGTTTCAAACAATTAATAAATTAATCAAAGCTTTTATTCAATTTAGTACGTCGATTACATGGTGATTATTACTTCCATAAAATTAAAATTAAACGACCCGGGCTCCTTACTCGCACAAGCCTAAGCCTGTACCAATCTAAGCCAGGTTTTTCAGCAACCTCAATCATTCAGTCAATATTACGTTTATACAGGCCAAGTTAACAATCAAAAGACGAACTGCCTGGCGCTGTGGTATATATACGGTCTTATAAATGTGAGGTCCCACCTCTTACTTATAATAGCCCCAGCAAGTTCGATCCCCAGCAGGGTCAATTTGGAATATATATAATAATAACGTAATTGTCTCTGTTCTTGTCGGTGAGAATCTATGGCCGTGTCTACTTACCACCCTACCGAGAAAGTGGGCGAGTGCGAGTGATTATGCGTTCTGGTATAGTGTCGCGTAGAAATCAATATTGGATCTAATAAAACTGACATACCATCAACAGGTTAGCCCGCTACCAACTTAGGCTGCATAATCGGTGGACTAATTGCAGCAAAAGGGCTACCTTGCAGCTTGCAGGATGACGATGTAGATTTCAATCAAGTGACTTCCTAAATACTGTTCAAGTTTGAGGCTCACTTTGAATACTTATGGAAATTACCTTTTCTTGATTGGCGTAGTTCTGCCGGATATATACCAACTAACTTGCACGAGTCTTGTTGGATGCAGCGTATAACATGTTAGTTGTGTCTTCACTGATAGACAATCGACTTACCAAGATTAAGTTTATTACAAATATGATGGCCAGTTAAGGCTAGGGTAAGTCGGTAAATCAAGCGACCTGTTGCACAAAATTCAGAGTGAAACCCTGGTATAAAAAAACTATTCTGTTCCTTACGGGGTATTTCGTTTATAAGTTTTACAATGCTTGGAGTAGTGGTTAGGTGTGGTTCTCATTATCTAACAAGAAACGTATGTCGTCTCAGTATTCAAATCCTGTCCTATCTATATATAATATTATACAATCCAATTTTGCTGATGTAGATAAAATCTAACTTGCAAAACTATATCAAAATCTGTTCAGCGGTTTTTACTTCTTCTTGATTCATGTGCTTAAAACATCATGACCCTTCTAATTTTGAAAGAACTTTGCCTTGTAATAGGCTGATGAAACAATACAATTTTGTTGATGTAGATAAAATCTATCTTGCTAAACTATATCAAAATCTGTTCAGTGGTTTTTACTTCTTTTTGATTCATGTGCTTAAAACATCATGAACCTTCTAATTTTGAAAGGAGAACTTTGCCTTGTAATAGGCTGATGATACAATACAATTTTGCTGATGTAGATAAAATTGCTAAACTATATCAAAATCTGTTCAGTGGTTTTTACTTATTTTTGATTCATGTGCTTAAAACGTCATGACCCTTCTAATTTTGAAAGGAGAACTTTGCCTTGTAATAGGCTGATGATAATGTCGCTGAACTAACTAGTTTATCATTTACAAGTTCTCTTGTTGTCAATATGCCCTCTCTTTAGAGGAGTAACCAATTAAAAGCTTGGATATAGATTAATGATATTTATCACATGGTAGACTGATGTAACCTTCTCTCAAAGGAAAAAGTTACAGCGCTAATTTCCTAATCCCGCGGCTGCTATGACCTGACGTAACGTGACACAAGGCATGCCTATCATCATCATCATCATGATCAACCCATTACCGGCTCACTACAGAGCACGGGTCTCTCAATATGAGAAGGGTTTGGCCATAGTCCACCACGCTGGCCATGTGTGGATTGGCAGACTTCACACGCCTTTGAAAACATTATGGAGAACTCTCAGGCGTGTAGGTTTCCTCACGATGTTTATCCTTCAACGTTGAAGCAAGTGATATTTTAATTGCTTAAAAACGCACATAACTCCGAAAAGTGAGAGGTGCGTGCCCGGATTCGAACCGCCGACCTATGATTAGGAGGCTGACGCCCTAACCACTAGGCTATCACCGCTTCATATGCCTATGATGTGCTAAAATGTATCAGTGTACGTCTTATTATATCGATTAGCACGTGATGACAATTCTTATTGAATTCATTTGGCCATACAAACAGGACGTTTTGTAAATATTTGTTCAAACTATTTTGTAATAGTTTGCGATAAATAATGGGAATTCGAAATGGGAAATAAATGCGATTAAATAATTAAATTGAAATTTGACTTACCGCTAATGTTTATGTCAAGTTATGTCAGTACGTTTCCTATGGGCATATGCGTGCAAATGAGTGCGATTAAATTAGGTTACTAGTTATGCCACGCTCACGTGATGTACCTATATTAAATTACCCGATTATTTCCGTGGTTCGAGTTTTGCATTGACACAGAAGTAGTTCAATTACTTTGGAATAAACTAACTTATTAACATGAAATAACATGCAAATAATCATCAACAAACACTTTTCATTTTGGTGTGATTTCTATAAATTTTACATTAAACAGTAAGAATCCCGTCCACTATTCATAGTAACTATCATCATAATCATAATCAACCCATTGTCGGCTCACTACAGAGCACGGGTTTCCTCTCAATATAAGAAGGGTTTGGCCATAGTCCACCACGCTGGCCATGTGCGGATTGGCAGACTTCACACGCCTTTGAGAATATCATGGAGAGCTCTCAGACGTTCAGGTTTCCTCTCGATGTTTTCCTTCACCGTTGTGCGCAAGTGATATTTTAATTTTTAAAAACGCACATAATTCCGAAAAGTTTGAGGTGCGTGCCCGGATTCGAACCGCCGACCTATGTTTAGGAGGCTGACGCCTTAACCACTAGGCTATAACCGCTTCCCATAATAATAACTATGTTTTCTTATAATCCACTAGTTAGTTCTTGACAGCGATTTCATCTGGAACACAAAAAAAAAACAGACTGCTACCAGAAAGAATATAAAACACCTAAATTCCTAAATTGGCCCCGCCAGCTATCATGCCCGGGTCTAGCCCGAGTATCACTGCCTCAGAGAGTTATAAAGCGGTTCAAGAATTATATAAGTACATTTTATTATAAACTACACAAAAATAAGACGTATGTAAACCAATACAAAAGGACGGTAGATACAACTTGGCACATATCATGATCAACCCATTACCGGCTCATTACAGAGCACGGGGCTCTTCTCAATATTAGAAGGGTTTGGCCATAGTCCACCACGCTGGCCATGTGCGGATTGGTATACTTCACACGCCTTTGAGAACATTATGGAGAACTCTCAGGTTTCCTCACGATGTTTTTCCTTCACCGTTCAAGCAAGTGATATTTTAATTGTTTTAACTTCGAAAAGTTAGAGGTGCGTGCCCGGATTCGAACCGCCGACCTCTGATTAGGAGGCTGACGCCCTAACCACTGGGCTATCACCGCTTATTATACACTACACAAAAATAAGAAATATCTAAACCAATAAAAAAGGATGGTAGATACAACTTGCCACATATATGCATACACAATATGCTTAAAAGAGTTCTAGGGAGGCGTTAGATACAAGCGGCCCAACACCACGAACTAAAGAACTACCAAAACTAGGCCTATTGCAGCAGTCGACGTCAATATGATGATGATAGGTACGCCTACTTTATCGCTCAAATTATCAGTCTCTACCAGATAATCTAACAAAGAGAAACCTAAGTGATTACCACCTGATCAATATTACAACTAATAATATTACTGTACACCGCATCTTGAATTGCTGTTCTAAATCCGCACTAATATCCATCCTCGATTCCATTAAATTGAGCGAATAACGGAATTAGACACGACTTCTCTCCGCCTTAGCTATTTTTAGCCGAAAATCTGCACTCTTTCCGTTTAAAAGAGTCAGGTTGGAGTTTTTACTGACAAAGTCCGCATGTCCGCTTCCACATCGGATCCTGACACATCTATATCAGCAAATATTATAAAGGTAACTTAAAAAAAACAATATAAAATCATATATAGTTAAGAGGCATTGTCTAATCAAGTGCGTTCCGTAGTTAGAAAATTTCTGAGGTGACGTTTCGGCAGCGATGTCCAAGAGAAAACGTCAGATGCGTTTTAACAGGTGAAATAAGGAAAATTTAAAAAGTTATAAGCTTTATACCTATTTATCTAGACTAAATAACAATTTTTTAAGCACATCTTAACTAACTTATCAGTTATTCAGTTTAAGACTCTCGATAAAACCAACAAACTTGGAACATTAATCCACTTACCGTCTAAGGGATTCCGAACAACTTGCTCTTCAAATATTATGCTCTAAGAAGATATGCGTTATGAATTTCTACGTAAGAAATACGGAGGCATACGTCGTAAGATTTGAATCATAGCGGTTTGTAGGTACATATTTGATTCAAGTTTGTCCGAGTAACTTTATTTGAGTGAATTAGTTTTATACGAAAGAAAGAACAATTGTCATTCAATTATTCCACTGTCGTTGTTGTTGAAATAAATCATAATTAAACATGTTTTAATGTACACATTTAAAATTTGCTAACTAAATGCTCTCAAATTGTTCGCAAAAACATGTTACGCCTAACACTCGTACGAAACCAGATCCTCGCAAGTTTCAAAAAAAGATGTAAAGCATAAAAAAACCTAACTCTAATCTAACCTAATTTTACTTTTATGATCTTACCACTACGACATTGCGTCATTCCTTGGTAAGACACGTTTCCTGTTAACAGATAAAATATTGCACAAACTGTTGGAAAAAAGCTTGGGAATCAATTGAATTATTTTACTTCCTGCCCTTAGCCTAGCCGCCTTAGCTATTTTTACCGGAAAATCTGCCATCTTTCCGTTTAAAGGAGTCAGTTTGAAGTTTTTACTGGCAAAGTCGGCATTTCTTTCTGAGCCTCCACATCGGACCCTGACAAATCTATATCAAAACTGGTTTATACCCAGACGCAAATAATAAAAAGGTAACTTAAAAAAATCGTTATATAAAATCATATATAGTTAAAAAGCATTGTCTAATCAAGTGCGTTCCATTGTTAGAAAAGTTCTGAGGTGACGTTTCGGCAGCCATGTCCAAGAGAAAACGTCGATGCGTTTCGGCAGGTGAAAAAAGGAAAATTTAAAAAGTTATATGCTAGATACCTGGAACAGTCATGCGTCATCATATATAGGGCGGGGGTTGCGGGAGGGATGAAGAGGATACAGCGTTCAAGCTTGGGGCCCGCGCAGTCGTGCTCCAGCGCTCATTGGATTCGGTCGTTTGCATCCCGGAAGCCATTGGCAACCTAACTTCTGGATTATATGAGCCATTTTTAACTACGTGTTGCGCGTGCTGTCAATACAAACTGTTTATTGTGAAAAGACACAAGTTTAAATTACTGATATAAAGCTTTTAAGTGTAGTATTTTAGTGAAAAACTTAGTTATAAAACTTTCAACTTTCTAGTAGTGTTTTAACTTATAAAAGTTTAGATTTTAAGAATTAAGAGCTGTTTTGAAATGTAGTGTATAAGTCTATAATAATTACTAAGAACAATGGCTAAATTCAGTTTAGCATGTCTAATCATCGTGATGTTATTTGCTTATCTAAATTTGTATAACGCAAACAATAGCCATGGTGAACCAAGCAAAATTGGTAAGTGGTTAATTAGAATAGATTATGAAGTTTTTCAATTTAAGTTTTATTTGTTAGTAATTATTTAAATATATTCTTGTGTATTTATTTTTTTATTTGATTATGAGAAAAAGTTATAATTTTTTTAAAGGTATTTTGTTTTGATTTCCTTTCAATATAGTATTATTTAATATTTACTGTTAACGATTTTTAATGAATTAATGTTTTTTTTTTTTTTAATTTTTAAAATTTTGGCCTAATTTTAAATTATAAAATTATATTCTTTTTTGCGCTTACCACTGCGCCAAGGAGGTCGACGTTGCTAATTAACACTTACCGAATGACATTTCAAAGTTGTCTCTCAATAATTTCAAAGCGTATATTAAACGTAAGCTCAAATAATGCAATACTAAACAAAACCCAATTATATTCTGAGAAGCATAATTTGCTAGAGTATAAAATTTGAATTTGAATTGGAAAATTTGGATACGTGGCAAAAAATTGTGTGGTCTTCATCTTAGACCAGGGCGCGCTTTGTCCTCATACCTTAAACTTTAGTTCACGAATGTAATTGTCATGATATTCTCACTACGTTATATTTACTTACTACTGTTTGAATTTTCTATCAAAATTAGCATAAAAGAGAAGGCCGAAATTAAAATGAAATTTGTTCATTATTAGTTAGTTTAACGTTTTGTTTGAACAAATATCGATTTATTTAACACATCTTAACTAACTTATCAGTTATTCACTTTAAGACCTCGACAAAACATACAAACTTAGCAAAATAATTCACTTACCGACATAATTATGAATTAATACGTAAGATCAAGTAGGCATATTATATCATAAAATTTAAATTATAGCGAGTGGTATAAATTTATTTCCCATTTGTACCAGTAACTTGAGCAATGTGCAATAAAGATTTTTATCTTTCCATCTATCAAACTTGTACCACGAAAGCGTGGAAAACGAATTCACTCAAAATTACTTATCTTTCGTTTAGAACCTTTTTTATTTTTCAACTATCTTAACAATATAAATAATCAATCAGACATATTTGTATGCAGACACTTGTAATTCAACACAACAAAAAAGAATATCTTACACCTAACGTATCTTAACCTGACTTGTACGAATCCAGTAAACCACGTGACTCGTCGTTGAACACGCTGATCGAGTGATCAGCAATTTTCCCGTGTTTCACATTAAACCGTTTATCTCCTATTATTTCCACACCGAAACAGCGTGTTAAGTTATTTTTTAGCTCTTAAACCCTCTCTGTTATGAGAGCCCAGCAGTTGGACAATGATAGGTCATGCTTATAATAATAACATACGATACACCTTAGTGCATGCAAGTTAGGAACCCTAAGAGGCTGAGTTTGACGACGTGATTACAAACATTACAGACATAAATTGGTGGTACAAATTATGTGCAATTTCGCACCTATCAAAATACCTATAAAATTTGACGACCTCCGTAGCGCAGCGCGTGCGCTGTTGCATTTTAAAGTTGGAGGTCCTGGGTTCGATTCCCGGCTCGAGTCTGGTCTGGTGGGAGGCTTGGGCCGTGGCTAGTTACCACCCTACCGACAAAGACGTGTCGCCAAGCGATTTAGCGTTCCGGCACGATGTCGCGTAGAAACCAATTAGGAGTGTGGGTTTACCATTTATACCATACCCTAACAGGTTAGCCCGCTACCATCCTAGACTGCATCATCACTTACCATCAGGTGAGATTGCCATCAAGGGCTAACTTGTAGTGGATAAAAAAAAAAATACGATATCAATCTTGAAACTGTATACTTAATTGTATACAAAACTGGTCTCATGATTCCTTAAACACATTATTGAAGTAATAGTAAGACCAATAATTACAATTAAAAATTCAATAAAACAATTTCGTAGTTTTTGCCTTAGTATGGCTCAAGTCCGTTTTGGTGTACAGTGTAGTACTCAAGGAACCTCCGTTGCATTGCACAGGACTGTTTTTATTGTCGTCATGATAAACCCATTACCGGCTCACTACAGAGCACGGGTCTCCTCTCAATATGAGAAGGGTTTGGCCATAGTCCACCACGCTGGCCATGTGCGGATTGGCAGACTTCACACGCCTTTGAGAACATTATGGAGAACTCTAAGGCGTGCAGGTTTCCTCACGATGTTTTCCTTCACCGTTGAAGCAAGTGATATTTTAATTTTTTTAAAACGCACTTAACTCTGAAAAGTTAGAGGTGCGTGCCCGGATTCGAACCGCCGACCTCTGATTAGAAGGCTGACGCCCTAACCACTAGGCTATCACCGCTTCATTGTCATATGCAGATTAAGTAGCTTATTATCTAAAAGCACTAACTTCGGGGAAGTCATTTCATAAATTTATAATTTCTTCTCTAAACACTACATTCAATTCGAGTGACTGGCTTGGACTGCAACGTACAGAATTGCCTGTTTTTTGTAGATTTAAAAGTCAAGCTTATTGTTTTTTGATTTACAAAGCTCTAAGTAATGGCAAAAATGCATGTACAATACGTGACACGCATTAAAGAAGGCTTTGTAATTATATATGTACGTATAATTTAAAAAGTTATACAGAAACAGTACAAAATTATCATAAAACAGGGTTAAACAAAAAGAGATTCTTACGTAATATGCAGGGCGGGTGTTTAAGGGGTCGCGTGCGAGAGAATAGAAATGGCCGGGCTGGAGACGGGCGTAGTACACAGTTTGTTTCTTATTAAGTGTATGAGAAATACGTCTCGCGCGTTTTGTGAAAAGAAACTATCAAAAATTAGTTTTTTGGGCAAGAAATTTTTTACTCATGAACTTACAACTTATCAGAAGTGTTTGTACATATAAGTGTTTATATTTTTCGAACTGAGTTTTCAAGTAAAGATACTTTGAGTTTGTTTTAAAGTGTAGTTTAAACAAATTATTTAAAAGCAATGTCTGCATTTCGTTAAACGCTTAGGATCTGCGTATTATTATTTGTTTATTTTAATGTTAGAACCTCAAAAACTGGCGTTCATACACGTGGCAGAGCTGGCAAAATTAATTAAAATAGAATATTATGTATTTTTTTCAATCTATTTGGTTATGTTACTGGTTTAATTTGTTAGTATATTATTTAAATACATTTTAATATTCAATACTGTATTTTTGTTAATTTATTTTGTTATTAACGTACGAGCGCTTCCTTACTCCAAAATAAATCTGTCAAAATCAAAGTCAAATGATCCGACAGATCGATATTATGTAATTTTTTTTTCAATTTATTTGGTTATGTTACTGGTTTAATTTGTTATTATTTAAATACATTTTCATGTTCAATACTGTATTTTTGTTAATTTATTTTGTTATTAACGTATAGCGCTTCCTTACTCCAAAATAAATCTGTCAAAATCAAAGTCAAATGATCCGACAGATCGATATTATGTATTTTTTTTTTCAATTTATTTGGTTATGTTACTGGTTTAATTTGTTATTATTTAAATACATTTTCATGTTAAATACTGTATTTTTGTTAATTTATTTTGTTATTAACGTATAGCGCTTCCTTACTCCAAAATAAATATGTCAAAATCAAAGTCAAATGATCCGACAGATCGATAAACGGTTGTATGGATAAAAGGGCGGCTATGAAATCAAAAATAGCTTTATTCATATAAACCTATTACAGGTCTATAAATCGTTCATATATATCACTTTTTTCATTATTTCTATTAGTGATGGTGTTAACTATACTCGCCAACTGAAAACTAAAGCTGAGATCCCGCCCAGGTCTAAGATGAAATCCACTACAAACTTAGGCGGGTTTTTGTTTTTATATTATAATTTGATAGACAGACAGATATATATGTAAATAGATAGATAGTTACAGATAGACGGTTAGAAGCAAAAACGGTTGTATTGACGAAAGGACGGACGAACCGACAGAAATACATGTTGATAGCCAGATGGACGGACGTACGGATGGATGAACAGATAGGCAGGCAGACAGACAGACCGACGGACAGACAGATGACAGACGGATAGGCAGACAAACACGCGAATTTATGAAATGTTGCAGGGTCGAATGAAGGGAGAGACAGGCTGACAGAGATAGGCTCACGAGAATTAAATATGTTATCTGGCAAATAAATATTCTCAACATTCTGTTAAATTGATAAATTCGAAATTCTTAGAATTGTCAAAATGTTACCCAACTTATTATTATATACGAAGAAATTAATATCACGACCTCCGTGGCGCAGTGCGTGCACTGTTGCATTATAAAAATGTAGGTCCTGGGTTCGATTCCCGGCTCGAGTCTAGTCTGGTGGGAAGCTCCGACCTTGCTAGTTAACACCCTACCTACAAAGACGTGTTGTCGCCAAGCGATTTAGCTTTCCGGCACAATGTTGCAAAGAAACCCATTTGTAGTGTGGGTTTTCCATACCCCTAAATGGTTAGCCCGCTACCATCCTACACTGCATCATCACTCACCAAAAAAAAGTACGATCTTCTCTAAATCTGAGCGCAAATAGATTCCATTTTTTTGTAATAAATTTGATGTTATATCGTACAAGGGATACGTAAGCTTCCATATGTTATTACATTATTATTAAGCACAGTATAGCCTAATATCCACTTATTTATCCTAAATTCCGTATAAGACGACACATTCAAAAGAGCTAAAAATATAATAAGTTAGAGATTAGTTATTTATATCTCACAATATATCACCTATAAACCCACGGCCCACCGGTTTCTGCGCGGCATAACATTGAAACTTTTAATTGCTTGACAGCACGTTTTATTATTTGCAATGTTCATATTTAACGTTAGCATAGAAAAAAAATACGTATTACTGTATAAAGAATCACGTAAACCTGTAAGTATCTGTAAGTTTGTAATTGATTGCTTGTAAAACCAATTTATTTGCTGATGCAACAAGTAGACAAAAGGTTGGCCCACGTTTTGAGTGACTAGCATATCATGGCCTCACAAGACTAGTCTCACGTCAATCCGCCTTAGTTTTTCCCGGTAAAAAACCTGCCATTTCTCGGTTTAAAGAAGTAAAGTGTATGCTTTTGCTGATAAAGTCTCCCTGAGCCTCTCCATGATATTTTAATTGACGCTTTTGTAAGAGCTCCTTTTATCATCAGATCCTAACATTTCTATTATATTTTTCTTACTTGTGACTTCTTGAGTCATCTTTAATTTATGCCCCTTGGTCACGGGTAAATATTAATTTTATTTAATGATCATAATCATAATCACCTAATAACAATAAATGCATAAGCACTTATATTATTAGGATCAGTACTGGCCGTCCTTGCTAGATTTTGTCAATCTGTGTTAAGGACAGTCAGCCCTCTGCCTCATAAAATGTCTCCATGAGTAATTGTTACAACTATTTAACTAGATAAGTTTCTTTTTGTTCTAAATTGGGTGATGGAAAATGATGAACTGCCTACAAGACGAGAGCCCATTAGGAATGCTTGAGATATATTACTCTCATCGAAAAATATCGCCATATTCGTCAAATTAATTTTCGCTAAGCATCAAACCGGACTCACGCGGTATGTGTTTTAACACATTATTGAAGTATTGATGATAAATATAATTAACATTTGAACAAAGCGGTTTGTTATATTGTAACGTGAGTCTGTACATTTTATGCAGTTGCAAATCTATTCTTTATTCTCTATTCTCGGGGAACAACCGTTACATTATACCTGACTATGTTTTTCTTATTGTATGCAGATTAAGCATTCTGTCGGCTAGAAGCAATCACTTTTTCCTTAGATTCATAATTACCTCAATCTTTATACATCTCATTTATTTCGAGAGGCTGGTGTGGTGTTGACCGTGCAGATTTGCCTTATTTTTACGTATTTTGAAATGAAGCTTATTGTTGAACAAAGCATCTAAAAGTTATCTTTTAGATGCTTTTTTATACATATAAACATATAAGAGATGCATAAAGTAATCATGAGACGCATTTCAGTAGGTGTCATAATAAATAATCAATAATTGAAAAGTAAATATATAGAGACAGGTAGCACGAAAAACAGGTTTATTTAAAAAAAAAACGGGCGAAATACGTCATGCGTCATCGTGAAAGGTGGGGCGAGGTTCGGGGGAGAGGTTTGGGAGGTAGTTTTGAGGGAGGGAGCAGGCTGAGGGGTGGGTTCAGCTAGGGGGAGGGTGCAGCTTGAGGTAAGGTTACAGGTCAGGGGGAGGAAGCAGGTTTGGGGGAGGGGGAACGTGTGCGGGGGAGGGGATGGTGTGCGAGGGGAGGGGATCGTGTACGGGGCTACGTCCGGGCTGGAAGCGAGCGCAGTCGTTCTCCAGCACTCACAGATTTCGGTCGCGCATCGTGATTGCATTTCCGAACTTTACTCCAGGAATATGAAGTCATCTTGAATTTCGCTTTGTGCATGCTGTGAAAACAAACAATATAAAACTAATATTTTGAGAAGAGACACAAGTGCAAACGGCTGTTTAGTTAAAGTTTTTTTTTTTTTTTTAGTTATACAACTTTAACTTTCACCCATCCTTAACATCTTATTAAAGTTAAAATATTTTGAAGTTTCTTTTAAAGTGTAGTGTATACAAATGATTTAAAAACAATGTCCGCACGCCGTTTAATATTTCGAATCTACGTATTATTTTTAGTTTACTTATCTGTTAGCAACTCAAACAATGGCGGTCTTACACCTAGCAGAGTTGGTAAGTGATTAATTACAATAGTTTGTTAAACCATTTTCAATTAATTTAGTTTTTCAGCTTAAGTTTTGTTTGTTAATATGTATTTAAATATTTTATTTGTCTCCGAAATAAAAATAATTTCAAATAAATTTTGCTTTTGTTCATATGTGTATTTTTTTATCATTTTGTATTGGATTATATATAATTATATAATTAAAAATAAATCTTATATTAAATAAATCTTAATTTTGTTCACATTTTTATTTTTTTTAATTATTTTGTATTGGATTATAGATATATATATGAAAAAAAAATTAAATCCTACGGCAATAAGAAACGTTGAAGCAAGTCAGTAATTGGATGGTTAGCAATCTTTCGGTGTTTCAAATCATCATACGTTGACGGATAGACAGTTGAGAGTTGAATGGACGGACGGATAGACATCTAGATAGGCAAGTAGTAGGACGAACGGATGGAAATACGGACAGATAGACAACCATAGAGACTGAGACGCAGATAGGAAGACATACAGACAAGCAAACAGACACTGACAGACAGTGGTAAGGACGGTCGGATAGACAGCTAGATAGGCAGGCAGGTATCCAGATAGCATTGGCAAGCAGTCGGATAGACAGACGGATGGAAGGACGGATAGACATAGAGACAGAGACCTAGATAGGAAAACATACCGACTTGAAGATATTATTATATTACCTAACTTCATAAAAAAATAAAAGCGGTGATAGCCTAGTGGCGATAGTTAGGGCGTCAGCCTCCTAATTAGAGGTCGATGGCTCGAATCCGGGCACGCACCTCTAACTTTTCGGAATTATGTGCGTTTTTAAAAATTAAAATATCACTTGCTTCAACGGTGAACGAAAACATCGTGAGGAAACCTGAGAGTTCTTCATAATGTTCTCAAAGGCGTGTGAAGTCTGCCAATCCGCACATGGCCAGCGTGGTGGACTATGGCCAAACCCTTTCTCATATTGAGAGGAGACCCGTGCTCTGTAGTGAGCCGGTAATGGGTTGATCATGATGATGATGATAAAAAATGGCCTGTTCAAAATCAATTACAGCAACTAGTTGCTCATATAAGCAAATATGCGGTCAACCTAAAACTCCGTAAAACCGACCCCTTTACCTGAACTTGCACAACTAAAACTTTGTAAACGTCACTTTGACTCGTAACTCAGTTAGTTGAGTTTTCGGGAAATTTTGAAACATCCCTTTGGTTTATGTAATTGAATCTGCCTTAAAGGTTGCTTTCAACCAAAATCTAAGCAAGCAAGATTACTTCAGGCAAGAAATGATTTTACTTGGGATAGAACTTGAAAGATTACTCGTGCGAAGATCTCGAACTTCGGATGTGCAACATCTATTAGTGCTCCTTGGCAGACTAATCGACTTAAATGCCATCATGCCCCTTCTCTCGAATCCTTTTTGTGTGCGCCCATGTATACCACTCACACTAATATAATTATCTATTCCACTTAACATAACTTTTGCACTCAGGGTTGGCTCCTTGTGAATTAACCTTAACTTAGGTATAGATGCATTTAAGTGCAGCAGTTTAATCTTAGGTGAAACATGACATCGATGTTGCACTCAGGGTTGTCCACCAAAGTGAACTCCTCAACAGCTAAGAGCATTTGATTAAAAAATCCGTACGCACTTTCGAATGTGATGGTCCATTCTTAGTGCCACCAAGACACGACTGCTGCACTCAGGCTTTTGTTCCAGCAAGAGAACTTCAGCACTTTCAGCATAGCCATCGATTTTGCACTTGAAGCCAACCTTCGGCTCCCAAAGAGTTAATTCCTAGATGGCTAAGAGCACTGAATTTGCTAATGATTCTCTTCTTATTATTTAAATTATTTTTGCTAGTAAAAAATTATAACTTTTAATTTTTTACATCTATCTTCAATAGGCAGGTTAAGTGCTTTCATCCAACTTCTTTCATCTCTGCAAGAAAAATAAACAAAGAAGAAAATCGAAACTTTTAGGCCAATAATCGAATACCTAAAAATACTTGCAAATCAATCGACTAAGCTTTTTTGTATTAATTAACACATTTAAGTTATAATATAAGGTACAGTTTAAGAAACTTTTAGTTTATGATGAGGACGGCGAGTTTGCGTCAGTAAAATTAAATTAAGTGACTTTGGCCTAAAGTTGACTTTCAGGATTCTTTTCAAGAGCAAGTGACCCAGGTCTCAGTAATCATCTCAATGACATGATAATACCAATAAGAAAGCATTCACACGAATAATGCTTGTTACATATTTCACAACAGTTACTATATCCCACTTGGGGGAACAGTGAACTAATTGATACATTATTATTTATAGAATGTAACATTTTCAATTGGAGCAAAACAGTATGGTATTCATCCAAAAGGTAATAATTAACAAAGTAAGGTATGAATAGGCTTACTGTAAATTAAAATCGGTCAAAGTGTGGGATGAATAGGCTTTCTCTTAATTAAAACTGGTAACGTTAACCGCAATTGTATGAGAAATAATTAACCACGGATTGGTAAAACTGGTAAATCCAATCGTAAATAGATGGCGTACAAGGCTATCAATGTTTTTTTTATTTCACTACAAATTAGTCGTTGAAGGCAATGTCACCTGGTGGTCAGTGATGATGCAGTATAAGGTGGTAGCGGGTTGGATTCTACGCGACATCGTACCTGAACTGTTTATGTTTGTAGGGTGGTTACTAGCCACAGCCGAAGCCCTCTAGCAGACCAGACTCGACACAGAGTTCCACGGAGGTTATCAAAATATTAATATGCCAATCATAAAGACTGACGTTTTAGCTGATTGACTGACTGAGTCGTATCAAAATATCTTCTAAGAAATTCAATGAGGTTCGAATTTGTATGAAAGTTATAAGACAGTCTGTCAAAGTCAAAGTTGGGGAAACGAAAAGGCCGAAACGCTTCGCTCACCTTAAGTTTGGCAAAGACGTTGTCATCGAATTTGACATCTCTTTTAGAAGTGGAATATAAATTTTAATAATTATAAAATAATAAAAAGTAAAATTGTGAAATGATTGAAATATCATAGCGAAGTACGGGTATAGGTGGGTAAGAAGTACGGGTCATGTGGGGTGAAACCGGATCCCAATAGTCCCGATCTTCAATTACGCGGAACGTTGATGGGCACATCAGATACTTTTTAGTACATGGAATGTTTTCCTTGCAAAATTTTTATATTCAATCGTTTTGGGTGGCATCACTCTGCTCTCACCTGCATTTTGCCTGCATTTAATTATGAAGATAATAGAATAGAACTTCAATAATTGGTTGACGATCTCAGTAGCGCAGTGCGTGCACTTTCGCATTATGAAGTTGGAGTTCCTGGGTTCGATTCAGTGCTCGACTTTTATCTGGTGGGAGCCTTTGGCCATGGCAATTTCCTCTTCTACTGACAAAGACGTGTCACCAAGCGATGTTGCGTTCTTGCACGATGTTGCCAATTATTATTATGGGTTAACTATACCCCGTTGACAGGTTATCCTGCTACCATCTTAGACTGTATTATCGCCCGGTTACGCTGTAGCAACCAATAGGGTTTGTAAAGCTAATAGACAGTCCGAAAAAAAAAACTTATTTTCAGGTGAGATTGCCGTCGAGGGGTAACTTGTATTGTATAAAAAAATATAACTTCAGAGCATAATACCTATATGTAATTGAAGACACAGACTACAAAATGAGAATAAAATATTTTTTGAAGACTTGCACTCATAAATCCTGCAATGCTTGTAAATTATAGCGCGTATATTAAATAAAGTATATATGATTATATTATGTATAAATATACATATACACGTTAATATATATATATAATGAGTACAGCCAGGGTAGTCGGAAAGCGTAACAAAAGGCAGTTAGATCATATCGATCATGGATCACGATCACGCGTTAGAAGCGATGACGTTTGTGTAATGTAGTGACATTTAAGACGTACATTTTAGTCTTCTTTTTTTGTATACTTTTTATTCTAGGGTTAACTTGTGAATGAAACAAAAGAAAACAGAATTAAAAATACAAGGAAAAACTAAGTATAATATTACTTTAAAGTCGAGCTCCAATGAAAAATTTAATAAATTTTAAAAGCTGAATAGGTTTGTTACCACTGAAGTTGCATAAAAATTATGAAATGAATAAAATAGTAACACGAAGTACTTACTCACGATTTTGCTATAAAAAGTTAATTTACGTAAAAACAATAATTATAAGAAAAAAAAAAATCAATGAAGTTTCTGCTATGTTACTAAAGCTTCTTTACTGCTGGAAGCTGTAAGTAGCGTTAAGGATGTTAAACTTTTTCTCTCTAAGCACTTAGCTATGCTTATAATTTCTATATAAGTGGTTTCTCGAGTGCAAATTCTTGCCCATACAAATTTAATTGAAAATTCACGAGAGCTGCAAAATTTGGACGCGATATAGATTAGTAGATAAATGTGAAGGCAGAAGATAATGCAGTTCTTATATGAGATAAGTTTGTTAAGAGTAAGTAGTAAGAGAGACTCATCATTGATGTATTAGAACTGTAATTTGTTTGTTTACGGATTACGAAGTCCTCGGTTCGATATAATAGTTAGAAATTATCAGTAACAGCCCGAAGTTAGACTGTCCTCTGCATATCATATATGTCCTATGCATATTATATAATTTAAAACCATTTTTCTTATTAAATAAAGAAAAAGGGCAGATTTGTGGCCTGCCGTGGTATTAAAAAATTACGTAACACGTATGTGTTCAAAGAAAAAACTTTGCACTCCAAAAAGCGTGCGAACAATTTACCTTAATGAAGATACATTTGGCACTCGGTACCCATTCAATCAATTTCCACGATATTAGTTAGTCGAGAAAGTGAGTTGAAGAGTTGGTTGCAATTTCTCTTGAATGATTTTATTAATCGAATTGGTACTACTTATTAAAATACATTATATATGCCACTCCATCATTCGTACAATCTGTCTGGTACCACCCTACTAACAAAGAAATGTCGCCAAGCGATTTAGCATTCCGGCACAATGTCGCGTAGAAACCGATTAGGAGTATGGGTTTACCATACCCCTCTAACAGGTTGAAAAAATAAGTTGAAAATCGTGGTATCAATTGTAACTAAAATGTATAAATTGCGCTAAGTTTTTGATATAGGTACTTTAGATATTATAATCAACACATATAAACAGAAATGTTTAAACTCTTGCTTGAACTGAGGTTCCTTGTAAAATGTGATCTTAAAATAATACAGACAACTATTCTTTAATAATTTTACTTCAAGTTATATTAACTGGCGCTTAGCCGCTATCACAACCGATGTTAAGCAATAATGCAAAAAAAGAGGAGCGCATTTTTAGGATGCCTATCCACTCTAGATTTGGAGTAGTTTGGTCAAATTGTGTGAGGAAAACGGAAAAATGGAAGGGCATTCATTCATTTCAGTTTTAAAAACTAAAAGGGCAAATGCAGTAGCTTAGGGTGCCTCACGACGCGATAGTTTAGGCATTTAGAATTAATAACTCCTTCATCATCATGATCAACCCATTACCGGCTCACTACAGAGCACGGGTCTCCTCTCAATATGAGAAGGGTTTGGCCATAGTCCACCACGCTGGCCATGTGCGGATTGGACTTCACACGCTTTTGAGAACATTATGGAGAACTCTCAGGCATGCAGGTTTCCTCACGATATTTTTCTTCACCGTTGAAGCAAGTGATATTTTATTTATTTTAAAACGCACATAACTCCGAAAAGTCAGAGATGCGTGCCCGGATTCGAACCGCCGACCTCTGATTAGGAGTCTGACGCTTGAACCACTAGGCTATCACAGCTTATTGTGACCGATGCAAGGTTAGAAATTTATTATCAAAGTGTTTTTTCGTAATCTTGCCTCTTAAAGTGGAACAATAGTCAAGTGCCCATTTATACAAAATGCATAAATGTTAGTATTAATTAAGGTGGCTAGGTCCTGCTAATTGTCCTAATGTTAGGATTACTACTTAGTTCATATCGCAATATTATTAATATTTTTTTCTCTCTTACAGATGCTGCAGTCCCCAACATCATGAAAATGGGTGAGCTGTGCACTCTAGACAAAATACACTAAATATATTTTTTCCACGTTCATTTCACAGTGTGTAAATAGATCAGCAATGCATTCGGTTCTGAGCTAATTTCCTGTATAAAATATTTGTTGTACTGTTTATAAATACTTAGTAGCATCTCCGAAGAAGCTTATTTATGCCCGTTCCTATTATAATGAACGTTTAACCGACAGCCACACCTTGCAGGAGAAAACAGGAAATCTTAAGCTCAAAATCACTCACCTAAAACCCAATAACATAGGCCCAGCCCTGAAATAATAAATAAAATTTAAGCAGAATCATAAAAAAAACTTCTGTGTCCATCTTTGCATTTCGAATCATGATGCGCTGAATCCAAGATGTTAGGAAAGAAAAACAAAAATATATCATATAATTTAATAACAATATCTAGAAATGCCTAGTGTCCATTTGCAAGAATCAAATTCATCAACAATATTAAATTAATAGTCGATCAATAATAATTATAATCAATGGGAACTAAAGCATTATTTATAATTTTAAAGAGTAGAAGAAGTGGTAAGTCCACGATTGTTGAAATCTAAAAGAGTTTTTATCTTGTTCAGATCTAGTTCATCTTAAACCCGGAGCGCAAGTATATAATGATGCGTAAGCAAGATTTCCTGGTTTCATGATATTAGAATTTTCTGATAAGAAATTTTCAGTACCAGACAGAATTTAGCAAGTTGACTGGGCCTCTAAGGAAAGCATCAAAGGGAATACATCGGTTCTACGCATACATTTGATAATAATAGTAACAGTCCGCTCACTTATTTATTATTTTTACACCACCTTACACTATCTTTACAGAACTTCCAATGCAGTGCAGTTATACTAATCTAAAAAGTTAAAGCTATCATACATCTGCACGCACTTGACTTCACTCAACCGAAAAGATCACTCTTTTCGGCTATGAGAATTAGGGTGCGGAGATCACGCGTCAGCGCCGCTTCTTAAGCATTTCGGTGCGCCCACACAGTACTGCCAGTACCGTTAGCGGAGGACGGCGTTTCGCTCCACGAACCTCTCCGGGGCTCAAAAACTTGGGTCAATATTTCTGAATTTGGATACCTTCCCTCTGATTACCTTAAAAATATATGTTATGGGGGTAATTTCCCTCCTAACCCTCATCTCTTTATATCCAACCAACTCTAGAACAAATAATATAGGATACATCAACGGGTAATATGGATACACCCCATACCGCCTCATGTATAAGTATTTAACTAATTTGTTTCGTAATCTCTCCAACATAAGATTATATTAAGTTTCACGCGCCCAGATGACCGCATTGCCTTCTATTTGACTCTTTACCAACGTATTGTACAAAGCGACGATAGCCGCACAAATTAGTAAATCGGCTAAGTGTACGAAGCATAAAGCCCAGATTTCTGTATGCTTTTTTACAGCATTTAATGGTGTGATTACAAAACATTAGCTAAGTGTTCGGTGTAAACCCCCAAGTCTCTCACCTCTCTCACTCTCGATACCGGCAACCCGCCTATAGGGGCACGCGAACGATAGAAAGTGATGACTGCACACTTTGATGTGTTAAACTCCAATATGTTGTCATCGCTTCTTCTCATCTTTCTGTCGATGTTCCTCTGCAGTCTCGCACAGTCAGTCCCGTCGTGTACAGCTAAATAGAGTTCAAAGTTAAAGTTAAAATCATCCGCAAACACTAGATATTTAGGATCCTTGACTATTTTTGGCAAATCATTTACCATTAAAATAAACTGCAACGGTCCCAAGCCACTGCCCTGACTTACACCATACCTCGTAAAATACGGCTTAGAATTATGCCGCATGTAACTACCAAAAAAGTGCAGCATCTGTGGGTTGAAACCAAAAGCTGTTACGTTTTTGATCAAGACATCATTGTCTACTACATTGAAATCTTTTAGTGTGATAATCCTTGAAATGATGATAATAGTCCCGAAAACATAAATGCCAGCTTTGATAATAAGGGCACAAGATGCAAACAGGACGTTATTTTATCTTTTGCTGAAGGCAAACTTAATTATCTTTAAAATGTATATAGGGAGATACGCAATAAAACGGCCATTTAAGATTGATTAATTTTTTTTATTAGAAAACCAATCTCCGGCAAAAAATCAACAACGCTACAAATATCTTCATATATTTAACTCATATAAACTGAAATATTTTTTATCAAAAAGTTAGAACAAAACAAAAAATTGTAACAAGCCTTTATTTAAAAAAAAAACTTGAGAGGTGTCAAGGGACACCCGGATGCAACGAAGTTCCTTTCGATTAATTAGCGAAGGAATTGTAATAAAATTTTATTTTATTTAAGTTATAATATTTTTTTTTATTATTATCAAATATAATGTTATATAAACTTAATCAGTAGGCTCAATTTTGTACTCCATCAGTAATATCCAGAACTTGTGCAGAAACACTGTCAGGATTCATATTATTATTTTTTTTTTATTATTTACAAAAAACCTGTATACACTCAACAAAAATAATCGTCGCAACATCACACTGTTCAATGCGAAATAGAAATGAAAATATCTGGCTTGCTTTCTATAAGAGAGAGAGAGACAGACAGAGAAAAATGCGACGCCGCACAGCTTACAATAACAAAAAGTGTCGTGACAACTTTTCGTAAGAATTTTTTCCGTCTAGTCTCCTTTCACAACGCACTATAAGGAACTTCGTTCCAAAAACATTTTTGTCCGTTTCATGACCTTATACGCAATGAAAAGGACAGTGGATGCAATGAAACGGACTAATATTACATAACGAACATTATACTCTAAATTAATCTCAGTATTCCGAGATCAACGTAAAACTATTTCAAAGTATCTTAAATAAATAAATAAACAATACAGGCACTTTAATTCGGTTTCATCATCATCATCATCATCATGATCAACCAATTACCGGCTCACTACAGAGCACGGGTCTCCTCTGAATATGAGAAGGGTTTGGCCATAGTCCACCACGCTGGCCATGTGCGGATTGGCAGACTTCACACGCCTTTGAGAACGTTGTGGAGAACTCTCAGGCGTGCAGGTTTCCTCACGATGTTTTCCTTCGCCGTTAAAGCAAGTGATATTTTAATTGTTAAAAACGCACATAACTCTGAAAAGTTAGAAGTGCGTGCCCGGATTCGAACCGCCTACCTCTGATTAGGAGGCTGACGCCCTAACCACTAGGCTATCACCGAATTATATAATAATTAATGATGAAAGCATCATCATTAATTATTAATTACAATTATTGCAAAAAAAAAGTTATTTATTCCTGTAAGCCTGTATGTCTCATGGGCGCATTTAACACACACACACTTCAAAAACATTGCTAGTAAAATACACCGCTTTACATACAGTGCAATAGTTATCATTTTTGTAATTTTTTTTATTTTCTTTTCCTTTGGTGGCTTTGGTGGCATCTGAAATAATACAATATTATTTTAAAATGTATCAATTAATATATAATATATATATTTTATTTTATTTATTATAATTGATAGGTATACCTAAAAATAATAATGAAACGACGTCCGTTTCAATGCCTATCTCTGTCCGATTCAGTGCGTAGATAACATTCAAATTATTTTGAGAAAATGAATTTGTTTATAATAATATTTTGAAAAGTAACTTTACGTTAATGTTTGACTCAAATAATATATATATATATATATATATACTTAATTAAATTACCCCTTTTTTTACTATTTTTCGACAAAAACAGTTAAGGCACACACAATCTACAAAAGTAATCGATGGGAACTGTTATCTTTGTGGTACAGTCTATAGGAGACATTGCTGCCAACATTAAAGTTTACATTCATTCGTTCAGAAACTTTAGCTAAAACAGATATTGTCCGTTTCTTCGATTTATTGCGTATCTCCTATAATATTTGTTAAAACTGCGTTTGCTCGTAACTTATTTTATTATAACTGTCCGTTTGTCTTTTACAGATAACGGAAGAGGAGCACCAACGTCACCCCCAAATCTAGGACGTACGTGAAATAATTAATTATCTTATTTTACTATTTTCAATGCGAAAGTTTCAAAAGAAAGTTATTAACCATTTATTAATAAGAATCTATCAGTTCTCATAAATAGGCGTACATCAAAATAAAAATCTATCAGTTCTCATAAATAGTTTTTTTATATAATAATCTATTATTACTAGAACTGCTTGTTAACTGCTAACCATATAACTCGTATAGAAAAGCTCTGGTATAAAAGTATGTCGAAGATACCCTGGGCTTAAACAGCTTCTTTGATATTGCTCCCAAGTAGTCGATTGTCAATAAAAATTTAAAAAAAACAGTGCTTTCTTTATAGAGATCTTGTAATTAATCCCCACGAGACTATATCAAGTAGAAGAAAATATTTTGTTCGCAATTTTTTTCTACGAGGGTCCAACTCCTCAAATATGGGTTTAATATTATGAGTTTCTTCTACGGCTTTAAGTCAGACAATTACTTCATGTCTGCGAGTTTACGCGATATACGATGACGTCTCAGAAATAAAGATAATTTATGGAATAATGAACCTCAAAAATATTAAAAATCAAGTGCTTAGTGCTTTGAGTGTTTGATTCCAAAAGATTTTTTACCTTTTATAGAATTCATTCCTGTGACGAAGCGCTGGCCATCGATCATTAAAGCCAAGATCACGAAGAAAGGTAATGATATTTTTTGCTTCAAGATTTTCATACTCCTTTCCTTATTCTATTTACTTAAGTGTTGCTTTTTCGAACGAAAAAAACCCAAGATCACTAGTTGTATTATTCTCTAATGATCTTTACAGCTCTTTTAAAAATGCTGACAAATAGATATACTGTCAGACACAGCCTTTCTTTTTTTCCAGAAATTATATATTTTTTTTAAATTAATGACATTTTTTAAACTGTTTAACATTATATGAATGTATTTCGAGCTTTGAACTTACTTTTTATAATGAGATACCAATATTAATAAAGAACCTTTTTTTCTTGCCGATGGACTACCAATGAACTATTCTCTAATACGTTTTTTTTTTATTTTCATATTACAGAAGATGCAACCGCAAAACGCAAATCAGAAAGTAAGTAGAATAATTCAAATCATACCTAGTTGTGAAAGATGAACGGATATTTGTTAATCATATTTGTAAAGTAATATAAAAGATGAAAATTGTCACAATTGTAGATTCAAGAATAGTATGGAAAATAGTCTAAGGTTTCCATTCTTTTAAAATTCATGTTCGGCTGTGTGCCTCAGATTGACATTACATTGCATTGAGTGTAAAAATATTACAATAATACAGCTTTGTGCTTTGAGTGTGTAATTACAAAAAACTTTTTATATTTTACAGGTAAGGGCTTCCACACCAAACCGAAGCGTGCTCGTAAGTATAGAACTACTTTTTATAGCGTGCCAATCCCTGGATTCCATTTCCAATTCGTTCAGATATAAGATTTTCTATTAATAAATTCAGGTCCAAGTAAATAGGTTAACTAAGACTCGTGCAAGAAAAAACGTCCATTAGTTATTATACCTCATAACAATCGTTATAATCCGTACCATGACGATGTTCCATAGATTTGCAACGGTTGAATATTCAAATTCAAATTCAAAATAATCTTTATTCAAATAGTCCTTAAAAAAGGCACTTTTGACGCGTCAATAATTTACATAGTAGTTATTTAATGGTGATAACTATATTCGTAAACTTTAAACTAAAGCTATGAGGGTTCCAAACGCGTCCCGTTATAAGAAGAAGCCCACAACAAACTTAGCTAGGGTTTTTCTTTTTTTCGTTATCACCATCTCACATAATGAATAATAAACTATAGTAACTATGGAGATAGAGCAATTCACACCCAAGGTTTTTTATCGTTTATATAATCCTTAATATCGTAATATGATTTTTCTACAAGCTTTCGTTTTATAAAAACTTTGAACTTATTGATAGACATCTCCCAGATATCAATAGGTAATTTATTATAAAATAAAATACAATTTTCTAATATATACCAATATAAAATAATTAATGTAACTCTCTGTAGGCAAACTTACTACTCATCCAATAATTTCCATAAACAGCTTCACCTTGACGGTATTGTACTCCATTTCAGACTGCATCACCACTTACCATGACGTGCGATCGCAGCTAACCTTTCATTGTATCAGAACAAAAGTATGCCATATTCCTCGATCAAATTTACCCTTAGATTAATATAATTCTAAAAGAAAAATGGTATTTATTCCCTCAACACTGTCATCTTCATAATGCGCTTTCGTCTTTATCGAGCGTATTTATCATTAAATTTGTCTTTATAAGATTTACAAACTACCTTCACAAAATACATGTAACGATTTGATTGCAAATACACGAGATTTAGTTTTGTATACAATGAAATATAATACAAATTAAGGTGATGTAAGAAGAGTGTCGTCACATATTAAATAATTTTATCTTTACAGGTACATCGCGAAAAGAAAAGAAAAGTAAGTGAATTCTTTAATACATATATATATACTTTTTTAATAATTGTAACAATGATTATCAAGATTATATTTCGAGCTTATAACTTATAGAGTCTTGTAAAACCTCGGTATCAGTATTGATAATTGGACCGTGATAAATAAAGGACCTTGTTTTAATCTTTTGGAGATGGCAAAGTGTTCTCTTAAAATAAATCCAAGTATTAATTAAAGACTTAATATTTGTCATTCCTGCGGCTAGTCGTAGCTTATTTTCCGTATTATAGTAACAAAGAATTTCTTTTTTTACAGATGATGCGCCTACGACACCCAATCCGATAAGTCAGTATTATAACAAATAATTCTTAAAACTTACGATTTTATTTTTTACATTATATTACATTGCATATGTAAACGCATTTCCTAGCGGGAAATATATATATGTATATGCAATATTAGAGTTACTATTCATAAGACATACGATGATATGAAATAAGAATAATATTTTGAATCATAAACATCGAAAATATAATAAATAATAATTACTCTGTGTTTCAAGTCAGTGATTAAATTTTTTTTTTTTTTTTTTAACAGATGTTTTCCTCAAGATTAAGGAGTCGCGTGAGTATAGATCTATTTTTACGAAGTATGATTTCAATTTCCAGTAAATGTCAGGCATAAGAATTTCTATTAAAAATAATCTCATACAAGGATACAGTTAGAATTTTTGGCTAGTTAGCATAATAATACTGGATAATAATCTTTATTCGACGAACTGTAGAATGTGTTTTTTGATAATTTTGGCTTTCCATATAGTTGAACGCGGAATCGGAGCGACCCCAGTGATGAACCTACCACCATTTTCCAGTACCATAAGTAAGTGTTATAATCCTTAAATACTTAATATTAGGCGCTTACGTACTAAATTGGCGTTTTGTCGTATTGGCCACTTCGATCTCAAATATTTTCTCTTTGGTTAGGAATTCCAATTGCAAATTTATACAGCCTATTTTCTCATGCCTTTCTGTTTTAGAAAGCTAATACTTTTGTATTTTCCTCTTAGTGATGAAAAGTAAACTCTTTGGTACTTATTGGTTTTTCGTTGCGTCACTAAGTTTACGAAATGGAAAACTTGAAATATCGCGTTATTTATGAGTACGTCGCACAAGTTTTGCAGAAAAGGCCCGAAGGATTAATAATGTGTATGGCGGCGTGCCGAAAAATAAAACACAGTGCGTTTTTGCTGCCAAATTAGAGGCTCAATTGGAATGCCTTAGACATCCTTCGTACTCGCCATTTTTTTTAGAAATTTGGATAACTTCTTGCAAGGGAAAAATTCAACTCCGATGGGGCGTCAAAAGTGCCTTCAAAGATTTTATTGATTTTTTTTTTTAGTAAAGGCATCAATGAACTACCTATGAGAAGGCAAAAGTGCATTGATAGCAATGGTACTTACTTTGATTTAAATAAATACATAATAATAAAAAAAAATCGACTATAAGTCCACCATTACATAACGCCAATTTTATATATAAGGATCTTATAATATTTGTTGTCTTCCTTCTAATTTTCTTAACTTCCTTTATTTGTTTTACTCACCAAAGGGTAGATCTCTGACCAAAAAATAACATGGTCTCTCTTTTTATAATGCTCTTTAAAGAAGCTTTTTCAAAAAAACATCCAGACAGATGGACACACCTTTTTTTTTATTATCACTATCTCACGCTTTTCTTTAAATTATCACATATATTATGCTTTACAAAAATGGTGATGCAACGGTTGAATAATAATTGTTAAATTCTATACTTAAACATACTAATTATCCAGGTCGCATTAATTTAAATAAACTGATTCACCTCAACGAGGAGTGGCCTCCATTTTAAACTCGCCCTTACCATCAAGCGCGTACGCAACTACCTTTGATTGGATCAAATATTAGAACAGTTTCATTGCCCGATATGATTGGGGATTCGAATTTTATTATTCTAAAAGAAAACAGGCATTTAATCTTTCAATGCTTTTCTTTTTATGTTGCTGTTTATTCATCTTTTGTCTTGATAGATACATATGTCATATTGCAATTTACTATTTTCTATTTTGTGGGTACAGTATATAAAATTATACGAGTATGTACGCGCGTGAGAAGTTATACTCCTTTGGCATCATCAAATAAATAACAAATTCGTATAGTCAACTTCAATATATTAGAGCACTTGAAAAAGTATATAAGCACAACTTTTTCCAGAAATAAATAAATAATATTAATCAAAATATTTAATTTAAATTACTACTGAACATAATTTATAAGCAGATAATATATAATTCGCATTGTTATGAAACTAATACTGAATGTAAAAAGAAAGTAGAAACATGTGGATAAATATTATAAATAAAATATTAAAAATTTTGGTTGCCTGGAAGAGATCGCTATGTAGCGATAAGGCCGCCAAATTGTATAATAATATTTCTGTGTTATTTTGTCTTTTTCCTATCTTGTGGTGTGCAATAAAAGTGTAATTAATCAATCAATCAATCAATCATTCAATCAATCAATCAATCGATCGATCAATCAATTGATCGAGCGATTAATCAATCAATCAATCAATCAATCAATCAATCAATCAATTAATCAATCAATCAATCAATCAATCAATCAATCAATCGGTCGATCATTCAATCAATCAATAAATTAATTTGAAAACCGTGATCAGAGTCGACGAGTGTGCTAACATGCGCGACTTATAGAGGTTCTATTTCTAATTATTTTGTTGGTAGCTTTTTTTGAGACTCAATGAGTGGTTTAGCGAGCAGAGGTTAGAGAGTGTTACAGTGATGCGCGCGCATCTTTAAATTTCACTCCCATATTTTTTATAACGTGCCGAAAGAAGTATAACTTAATATTATATATAATATTACTTCCTAAACTACACACTTAATTACCACACTTTCGGCACTATTGCAATGCCCTGACCCTGTCTGAAAATGTAATGTACTAAACAGGAACTTTTTTTTCTCACAGTGCCGCCTCCACCATCCTTCTACCAGAAAGGTAAGTTTAGTTTTTATATTTTATTTTAATATTTAATAAAGTTTATTTGAAAATTTATAACTTCACTAGGATGTGAAAATGAAATAACGTGAATCTATAATAGTTTAAAGTTGACATTTAATCAATGTGGTAATCCACCATCAAACCTACAAATTAAAATGATGAAAAACATACATATTAGCTAATAAAAAAAATAACTTGTATCGGAAACTGTGCAAATACTGACATCGAGGCCATAATTTGTAAACAGTTCGGGCAAGAAATAAAATCCTTTAGTAAGATAGTAAACTTCACGAGAAAAGTTCATTTAGAAGTTATCTTATCAATCTAAAGTTAAATATTCCGGTTCCTGTAATATTGTCTATGCTCATATTATGCCAACAAATAAACTTATTACGTATGCGTTCAGAAACAAAGGACTTAAACTTAAGACGAAAACGCTTACGGCTCTTGAACTCATAAATTGGGGAATGTCTTCACGATATATAGTTAATATGTCAGCAATGATTACAAAGTTGATAAAAGTGAAAACGCGTACTAAGGGCAAAGATATTTTTTGCGAAAAGTCATTTGCATCGTTCAAAATGAAACTCAAAAAGCATTGTGTAAATTTATAAACACGCCACTTTTGGCCTACTATTTCTTTTTTGTAAACTGTTTTATTTTATTAATTTCTCATTAAGTGAAATTGTTTCTTCCGAGAATAAAGATCTTTAAACCTAAGGGCATGTTCGCCGACGCTGGTGTCCCTGACTTTTACGCCATAATTAGGAACAGAATTGCAGGTTTCTGGCAAAGCGTCCGCAATTCTAATAACAAGCTAATCAAAGTATCCGCTCAGGTATCCCCTGACAATGTGTTTTATATGCACTGGCTCAGGGTACCCCAGACCCCTTACGTAAGATAATTCAGGAATTATTTTTAAATTATTATACCGTTAATATTTTTTCTAAATTTAAATTATAAGGTTTTATATGGGTCCCTGACCTGCAACGAAAATATTTCATTTTTTATTTTTTTATTTTTATTTTTAAGTGTTTAGATTGCTAACGGAATTTTATCTTTTTCATGTAACGCAACAGTCCCTATCACCGTACCTGGTAAGTGTTCATAATAATTTTCATTATTATTTATTCATTCATTTCCTCATTTACATAGGTGCTGCAAAAGGTAAGTGTAAGGTAAGTTCATAACATTTTTCATAAAATTTTTGGAGTTTACTCTTTAAGAATCGATTTTCAAATAAAGCCACCGGTATGAAAAAATATTAGCAGTAAAATCTACTGCACGTATGACCTCGTTACTTTTTTGTGCACACTTTTCACTTTCCAGTATTAAGACGTACATAGAATGACGGATTGGCAACGCAAGAGACAGACACTTTTTCAAGTATTTTCATTGATTCGTTTATTTACCATTTGATATGGTATTAATCTTTTTCTTATATTAATAAGCCTTTTTGTGCCTATTGAGACAGTCGATCTGAAAGAGTAAACTCCGTTCGTGCGTCGAAGCTGACGCACACACTTTTCTTTAGGTATTGATTCATATTAGCAGGATATATTATTCTGATGTATAAAACTAATGCGTGACGCCTCGGTTTGGCCTTAGTTTAAAAACTGACCTCACTTATAGACAAAATAAATGGGTATATCATAAGCATTCACAAATTTACAACCTCGCATAACTGCTGCGTTGATGTAGTAGTTGACGAAAAATATCAATACCAGCCTGGAGTTAGGATATTTAGGATAGGATATTTAGGATAGGATATTTAGGATAGGATATTTAGGACAGTTAGGATAGGATTGGTTATGTTAGGATATTTGTTAATATTCGTTAAAGTCCACCAACCCGCACTGGAATAGAACGGTGGTTGTTTACTTGAATTGGAGGTTTAACAGGCCAATTTTTCTGATTACAAATATAACAAAGTTATTTTAAATTGTGGACTTGTCCCGTAGAATACAATTTGTTACGAACATAATATTGGTCTTGAAGTGTTCTAATATCTCAGTTCATCGATTTGGTTTGAACAGAAGATATCTCTTCAGATTGTAATAAAACTTAACTTGTTTTATACCGCGTTATTCAATTATCGTGTAAAAGTCTGAACCTAACCGAACTTTCAGTGCCTACAAGGTAAAAGCTCTATAACTTTTGTTCTACAACTTCAAAATTGCCTTATAATTTTACTACGGAAAGTAATAAAATATCATGTACACTGTTCTAAATCTCTGGTTAATAAAATTTTACTATTACTGCCTGTGGGTGTAAAATATATATTTTAACCCAGTCTTTACTCAGTCAATTATGGCTGTTGATTTTGCCCGCGTTTTTATCATATCTGCTCCTAAATTTCTTAGCCCTAATATCGTTCAACAGCTTGGCATACGAGATTCTCTGTAGGCCTGTGGTTTAAGAACAAAGACCCACAACACTTTTCCAATGCGGTTGGTGGGTGGACTCCAACGGTTTCTATATTAACGCCCGTACAAACGATGTCATCTCCTATTTCACCCTAGGTCAGTCAATTTAAATAGATTTGTGTACTTTAGAATTTGCTGCAATATCGGGTACCTGAAGGAAAGTCTTTATTTGCAATTTGATCTAATTAATCAATTTTATAATTAAACATTAAGAATATCTACCGTCATTAAGTCCTTGATTACTAAACACATTTTTTAACCGTAATGCTTTATATTTTTACTTAAAAAAACTACATTATCCGTACTTAATAATCAGTTATAAATAAAATTCGAAGGTAACTGAGGTTTAGGTAAGTTTGTTTCACACCCAAACCAATGACCAGATTGCGATATGCTTTAGCAAGAAATATTAATGCATCGTAGAGAACAACCAAGGATACTTTTTGTACCAACGGTGCGGACTCCCCCGGGATCAATATACCTAAACTAAAATGGATGATCAATCGGACTAAAACAGATGAAAAATATTAAAAATATTGCGAATTAAATTAAAAACGTGTGACGTATTCATTCAATACTTTACGATCGAATTGAAAATGGTTCATAATTTGACCCAATTTTATCAAGTTAATGCCATTCAAATGTAATAAATACAGGTAAGCGTTATACAGGTTAAAAGTTCTCTGTCCTTGTGGGGAATAAAGTAGTTGGGTAAATATTGTGTTCCCATTTCCGCTGCAGGCGTTAAAAGAACGGTTAGACTTCATGAAGTGGAAAGGTTTCCGCTATTTATTGTTGCATTTTGCATGCTTTGCAAATTGAGCGGTATTGTATTCAAACCGGGAACGGAAAATTTCTAGTGTATTGACTTTTTCAATTGGATTAATTTTTTTTTAAACCGTTGCAACTCTTTTATTTACGGGTAAAAATTACCTCAAGTTACAAGAGGTTGCGACAATTATAACAACAATATTCTCGTTAAATTCCACATAATTTTTTTTTTTTTTTTAATTATGTCTGTCCTATTTATATAGATTCAGGCGTGAAATATTTATACGAATAAATAATTTTTTCATATTTTTTTTTAAATATAGCTAGAGTTCATAAAGTGACTTTCGAATTTATAATATGAGTAGAGCAGTATGGACTTTACACTTTTTGCACATTTTTTGTGATAGTACAAGATATTTGCAATAGTTTTTATGCAAGAAATATTATTTATTATATATAATACTTATAAATAATATTCAAAATCTATTTTATCTAATTCCACATAAAAAAGATTAAACATATGTTAGAGATAATTATGCCTGTCCAATTTATATAGATTCAGGCGTGAAATATTTATACGAATAAATAATTTTTTCATATTTTTTTTTAATATAGCTAGAGTTCATAGAGTCACTTTCGAATTTATAATATGAGTAGAGCAGTATGGACTTTACACCTTTTGCACATTTTTTGTGATAGTACAGATATTTGCAATCGTTTTTATGCCAGAAATATTATTTATTATATATAATACTTATAAATAATATTCAAAATCTAAAGTCTAAGTATAAAGTCTAGAAAATATGAAGTTGTGATATATGATGTAGTAGAACCATAATTAAGGCATAGTTACATTCTGGCATTTGTTTGCGCCACAAAATACACAAAAACTTGCATTAGTCCTTTTGATAATATATTTTAGTTATGATGTTAAATATTTTTTTATTTTTTAAGATTTTCAGTTTTAGGTTAATTCAAGTTTTTTTAAAGTTATATATGTATTCGTAACAACTAATTGTCACGAAATAAAAATATAATAAACTTCATAGATTAGATAAAAAAAAAGTACTAGTTTATTTATTATTTTATACACGACGTTCTACTTAAATCAGTTCACTTTACGACGGAAGACTTGCGATGCGGATCTATAAAAGGTATTTCAGTGATTTGTGCTCGGGAGATTAGATTAATGTTGAGCTAGGTCGGCAGCAAGAAGCCAATCTCAATACAGACATTCAAGCAAAATAGACTGCCTCATGAAGAGGTAAACTTATTACTGATACGACTGCGCAAATAAATAATACTACGTCAGATAATTTATGCCAGTATTTTTAGTTAAAAACATTACGCGAACTCGAGCTGGCGTGAAATGTTACGAACGGAGTTAAACAACGCGGGCGTTAAGCATAGAATAGAAGACACTATGCGAAAGTCCATAGTATACAATTTAAATTGAGCTTTATTTGCTGTAATCCGCGTTAAATTGGCAAATCTTCACGATGCAATTTATGATTTTTTCAGTCTTTATACATCATACTATGAAATCAATTTTAATACAGATCTCACAAATTGCGCTCTCAACTCACGATACACTCCGAAACCCTAAGCCTAGCATCTAAGGATGTTGACCACCAAACTCTTAGATATTGACTATATATTAGATTCATCATCGTCAACCCATTGCCGGCTCACTACAGAGCATGGGTCTTCTCTCAATATGAGAAGGGTTTAGCCATAGTCCACCGCGCTGGCCATGTGCGGATTGGCAGAGTTCACACGCCTTTGATAATATTATGGAGAGCTCTCAGGTGTGCAGGTTTCCTCAAGATGTCCTTCACCGTTGAAGCGAGTGATATTTAATAACTCCGACAACTCTTGCGTGCCCGGACCGATCCCCCAACCTCTGTTTAGGAGGCGGACGTTCTAATAACTAGGCTATCATGGCTTCCTATATTATATTATCGATATGCAGGTATTAGATCATGGCTTATACAAAATTATTCCATGGATTCCTGTCACCATTTATAAGAAAACTCAAGTAACCCTTTTTAAGCTTGTTGCGCAAACGCAGGTGTGCAACGTATAGGATATTTGAATGTTATATGATTTGTAGGCTGGCGAATTTGTGTAATCCAATACATCGTTCCAATTCCTAGATATAGACCACCACTAGTTGGTATAAATTGATAAAATTTACCCGTGACGGTAAAAGTACTTACCATGGTTATAATTATATGTGTATGAACGGATTTACCTGACTATTTACCAATCGAAGTCGTTCATATATGACGAAAGACGGAACGGATGATAATGCCGTCTTATCTGGAGATATCTCGTGCCCCAGGCGAAAGAATCTCTGGTTCAATAGCAAGACGCGAACACAAGATCGCGAACAAAAATCCCAACGTTAGTTTACAGTAAAATGTACATGTCTCAGGGATATTAGGTCATATTTTCATCATCGCATTTATTGCATTAGTTTTACGTAGGTATTTATCTAACCGAAATATTGTTGACATTTTTTAAAATTGAGTTTTGGCCTGTCCGATGTTTAGCCGCGGGCGTTTAATACCGCTAGTTAATCCACTAACTGCTAAATTTCATGTAGCGATTCCCTTTCCATAGCCTTGTGCCGCTCGTAGCCAGAGGCTCTCTATAAGTCGCAAACTGATAACTTAGCCACGTTAAATTGTGTTATAACTTTGATCGATCGCAAACTTGAAAATTATTGGCTAACAAGCATGTTGGAAAGTTGGAATTTGCAACGCTTGTACCATATCGCGAACTTACAGCTCGCTCGTAGCTTAGTTTGGAGTTAAGGTAAAACTGATCTTGAATAAATCATGTGATGTTTTGTCATCATGATTTCATCTGATAGACGTTTGTTTTTTTTTTATTCACCACAAGTTAGCCCTTGACTGCATCTCACCTGATGGCAAGTGATGATGCGGTCTAAGATGGTAGCGGGCTAACCTGTTAGGAGTATAGTAAACTCATACTCCTAATTGGTTTCTACACGACATCGTGCCGGAACGCTAAATCGCTTAGCGACACGTCTTTGTCGGTAGGGTGGTAACTAGCCACGGCCAAAGCCTCCCACCAGACCAGACTCGAGCCGGGAATCGAACCCAGGACCTCCAACTTTAAACGCAACAGAGGAGGTCACGCCACGGAGGTCGAGGTTGCTACTTGAAATTTTTTTTTGGAGAGAATTCCAGTTTTTAGTGTTAGGCTGCTTGTTTCCAGCGGCTTCCTGCGACTTCTGTCCAACTAGTTGGGAGTCGAACAAAATCTGCGTTAACTATCGTGGTGTTGCATTGCCATTATTAAATTATTTAATTACATTGTTATTTTACGTATATATGGGGACGATTAAGCAAGAATGTTCCTTCCAATATTATAGAGTTGATGTACATTTATAAATTATCATCAAATCTTAAACGAGCGTTTGCAGTTGTCCACTAACGAGCTCTGTCCTTTATATCTAATAATATTCGCCAGATCTTCCGAAAATTTTAAGTAAACCAAACTGTTGAAACAACCTAAGCTTAGCATAAAAAATAGCCTAAAACCTGCTCTAAAATTTTAATGTACTGAAGTATACTGAATTGCATTTAAATCCGTTTTTTGTTTCGTGATTTATGAAAAGATATAAATTTAATAAAAACTTAATTTTGTTTCTCAAAATTCTGAAAGTTTATTTAATTATTTATTACGGAAAACCAACAGCTTATACATTTTTCATGACCATTTTTTACCGTTGTGAGCTAATTGTGAATGTTTAGCTTTTTACAGTTTTTCACACCGTTCACAAATACCGCACATAAAAAAAAACCCTCTATATAATCAACTACAAAAGCAATAATCAAAAACTAATCACAAGATAAGCGGTGATAGCCTAGTGGTTAGGGCGTCAGCCTCCTAATCAGAGGTCGGCGGTTCGAATCCTGGCACGCACCTCTAACATTTGAAAGTTATGTGCGTTTTTTAAAAAAAAAAATTAAAATATCATTTGCTTCAACGGTGAAGGAAAACATCGTGAGGAAACCTGCACGCCTCAGAGTTCTCCATAATGCTCTCAAAGGCGTGTGAAGTCTGCCAATCCGCACATGGCCAGCGTGGTGGACTATGGCCAAACCCTTCTCATATTGAGAGGAGACCCGTGCTCTGTAGTGAGCCGAGAATGGGTTGATCACGAATCACAAGATATAATAAAGTTAAAACACTCAAGTCAAAATTCCATTTGCAAATATCAATTAGTACAAGTAACAAGTAAAATATATTGAAGCATCAGTCAGATCAAATCACCTTATTTTAATTGTTATTATACAATTATTTTATTAAATTGTATATATATATTTTTTAAGTGTTTTAGTTTGTTAATTATAAATGTCTAAAGTTTAATAAATAAGCTATAGGGATGGCAATCTACAGTTAAAAAAAAAAACTTTAGTATATATACATATAATGTATCGCAACTGCCAAGTTCGACACTTTTTATTGCGACAGTCTTTCCCTATTAGTCTAATCACTTTTTTCATATGTTTCCATTTCTGATTCCTGCTTAGGATCAAAATTACGTTAAAAAATCCATGCGAAAGCGCCGAAGTGTCATACGTCAGTGCCCAGCCGTGGGCCATTAATAAGCTAATAACAGCGAACAAAGGTTTTCTCATTCGCAAGCTGCGAATGATGAAGGAATGACTATCATTAAACAACACAGTGAACTTTTATTTCATTTTATTTGGAGTATCAATTTGTAACAGACCGTGTTTTTGTAGCCTGAAATAGAGCGATTGCGCTTGACGTTTACGATGCCAGCTTGAGTGTTGGCACCCAATTTCATATAATAGTTCACTTGTGAAAACGACCGACGATAAATGTGACCTGAATGTATCTGGGCTGTATCTCTGTATCGAATTTGCCAGGATAACATAGTTCAAGTTTTCAGCAAGCTTAAAATATTAACATAGAGATTCCGCGAAAATTAAAACACAGAAGCTTCATGACAAAGTATATAACTCAATAACTCAGCATGTCGCATGTCGGTGACGCAAAACACCCTTTAAATCACTGAACGTGGCTAAAGAAGTTGTTAAAATGCATGTTTTGCAACAAGTACTTATTATCACTACTTGATATAAAAAAGCATTACAGTACGTTATTTAATCTTTCCAGTTAACAATGTCTCTTAATAGAAAGTAAGAAAATGAGACAGCTGTAGAACATGAATTAAGCTGATAATATGTTTTTTTTTTTTATCCACTACAAGTTAGCCCTTGACGGCAATCTCACCTGATGGTAAGTGATGATGCAGTATAAGATGGTAGCGGGCTAACCTGTTAGGGGTATGGTAAAGCCATACTCCTAATTGGTTTCTACACGACATCGTGCCGGAACGCTAAATCGCTTGGCGACACGCCTTTGTCGGTAGGGTGGTAACTAGCCACGGCCGCAGCCTCCCACCAGACCAGACTCGAGCCGGGAATCGAACCCAGGACCTCCAACTTTATAATGCAATGCATGCACGGAGGTCGTCAAAAAGTGATTACCTGTAACATCCCTTAAAAAAATACAAAATCCACGCTGTAGTTCAAAATACTATAAATAAACCCTACTTAATTATTACACGTTAATACGTAATACATTCGCCACAACAGTAACACAAATTAAAATTAAAAAGATTGCACGAAATTTTACTCGACCATGAGTTCTTTGTTTGCTCCGAAGCGTATACAATAGTCTATGATTTAAACCGAAAATAAATACTAGGAACTAAATCAAAATTGAAGCACTAAATCGGCTTTTAGATTCAACGTTGGGGCTTTGATTTACTCCCAGAGGCACATCATCGATGGCAGGCGCATCGCTTTGAGTAAGATCGTTTTTGCACGGCACGTCACACGTTCCAATTTGCGGTAAAGGCATACAGCACACGTTGCGCGTGACGTGGCGTTCGACGTTATTTCACGACCAGCGATTTTAATACACGGTGTAGAACGTTTGAGACTATTTTCCGGAATATATTTGGTGTTTCTCTTTGCTTTTATTTTTATTCCACTAGAAGTAACTTTACTGTGAGATCACTTGATGGTAAGTGATGATGCAGTCTGAGATGATCTTTGGCAGTTGTATACTTATGTGGACTCGTATGAATCTTTTGTGACTTTTGCTAACGCATTTCCGGTAGGTTATTGTTAAAATGATGAAATTATTGCTTAAGCAATTAAAATATCACTTGCTTAAACGGTGAAGGAAAACATCGTGAGGAAACCTGCATACCTGAGAGTTCTCCATTATGTTCTCAAAGGAGGGCATATGGCCACCCCTACCAGATCCCTCTATTTCGATATAGGGGAAGCTTTTGGTAAGACCTGGCACACTGGAAAAAACCTTATGACAGCTCCTTACCGATCGCAACTTACGCTACCACCTGGTCGACTCTCTACCCTCTCCACGCATGATTCAAGCAGGACTCCACGCTCATTCCTCGTCCGTATGCACTCTAGGCCAATCACATACTGCAAGTTGCACGTAGTGTCAAATAGCCCAATTCTCTGACCATTTGTATACCATTCTCTTTATAGCCGACATTAACATCACTAAAGTAACTCGTCACCTCTAAAGGTCGTTACCGTATTTAAACGTGTCGTACAGTGACTCGTGCAAAATAACCTAAAAGCAATAGATTTCATATAAATCGACCCGACAGCAACGTGCTAATATTTTGGTACATTCATTTTGAGTTTAAAACTTAATTCAAAATAATTTAAAAACATCGCTTAAAGCGGAAAGTTAAGAGTAAAGATATCTGTTATTTTATGTAAACTGACTTTAGGCTTAGCTGTAATACTCAGTATAAATAACTTATTTATATCTTACTTCTTAATATTACGGTGTCCGGTAAAAAGTGTTTCATATTCGATTTTCCAAATAATACAATTAATTTATCTTCGTTCTTGCCTGGAGTTATGAAACTACCACGGCGTGAGCGTTCAGCTATCCGTAAGCCATTGTTTCGTAAATTCAAAACTTAATAGTTTGTGCCTAAACCAAAGATACAAAAAAATTCAAGGAGATTGAGCGCCTCTAGGAAAGGAAATAGGGTAATTATTTTAAGCCCGGAGAAACCAACTGTTTGTTTGGGGTTGACCAAAATCTAAATTAAAACGGCTAAATACTGGTCACACAGTCTGTACAAACTCTACAACCTAAAAATTATAATCCATTGCAATCGTATAAAAATCTGAATAAGTTCAGCCGCTACGAATATCAAACTATACGATACCCTTACAGTACCCACTAGTAACCTTATTCCGTGGTATGACTATTTATCGACCCTCCCTTAACTTAATTGGTGCTAGATTTTCTTAAGACATTTCATAACAGATGCCACCCACGTTCTGAATTTCAAGACGAATATTTTCTGCTAAATAATATTTTATATTGAAACTTTCATCTCATATTTACGTTCTATGTTAAACATGTATGAGAATATAATTAGGGGTCATTCAATTGATAAATACCCTGCCTAAGAGTTTAATCGTTTGACAGATTTTCTAAGTTAAATATGTGGATATTTAGTTACTCGATTAGTAATTATTTGGTGGTTATAAAATCAGCCCTAAAGTTTCTACGCTACATAGTATCAAAATTACGTAGAAGCTTTAATATAATAAAGTCATTTAAGATTTAACAGTAAAATTTGAAACGGATTTTCCTTACAAAAAGTGTCACCTCTTCTTTTATTCAATTCAAATATAAAGTACACTCAGCGGCCACAAGTGCTGAGAGCTTCTCACTAATGCAAAAGTATTTAATTATCTATCGGTCCGATGTTACTAAAGCCCAGTTTTAAAATACCTTTCGTTGAGTTAACAGTAAATGTATTCAAAATTATATGCTGCTATTTGTGTTCTTAATTTTTATTTAAATAATGTCTGAAAAACCATAAGCATTGTAATTACTAAAAAAACGTAAACTATAAGTATAATGTACTAATACTATATATTATTACAACTATAAATTTTCTGATTTCGAGATCTTAACCTAGCTTACCAAACGACACAGTGTTACCAAATAACACAGGTTTCTTAACCAAAGAATTATAGACTGTGAAATTTGTTCCTCAATTCGCAACACTTTAGCAACTGAAAAAATATGCACCTTCGGTTTAACAATGCTGGCTTAGTATTTACAAGTCCGTTGTCAGCTGCAATATCCCGATTCTACGAATGAATACAGCGGAAAAACATAAAAAGATAAATCGACAGTTGATAATTATGGGGATTTTAATCCTCTATCGGTCGGATTTTTCCCCGGGGCTGTTTATGCAATATGTGCGCTGAATTATTGGTATTTTTTGCTGTGATCACATTTCATAGTGTGAAAATTCGCACTGACTATTACAATGGCTGCGTATTAAGCTACTTTCCTTTGAATTCGACTCCAAAAAAAGAGGTCAGTTGTTAGTTTCATTATTTGGCGATGGTGTAGTTATTTTCATTTTCGTGTTTTGATTTCCCATACTTACTTCGGTAGTCTCATTATAATATGTAAATGACTGAATGAACAATTACGAAGATAAACAACTATTTACATGATATTTTAGAGATACTCGTGGTAACGAAGGTGACTCGGAGATTTCGTGATTAGAATTTCCGAGCATAGCCAATTTCTTCACAATTTCTTTTGTCAATTTCAATATTTGCATGTATGAGAAAAAGCTGTGATAGCCTAGTGGTTAGGATGTCTGCCTCCTAATCACCTCTAACTTTTCGTAGTTATGAGCGTTTTAAGCGATTAAAATATCACTTACTTCAACGGTGAAGGAAAACATCGTGAGGAAACCTTTTTTTTAACGTAATTTGTTTCTACACGACATTTCGCCAGAACGCTAAATCGCTTGGCAACACGTCTTTGTCGGTAGGGTGGTAACTAGCCACGACCAAAACCTCCCACTAGACCAGACTCGAGCCGGGAATCGAACCCAGGTTTATAATGCGACAGAGTGCGCGCTGCGCAACGGACGTCGTCAAAATTAACCGAGCGGATAAATTTATGTAGCTACGTGGGTTAAATGTCTTGGCGATTACATTTCAAATAGAAAATTATTTACGTGAGTATGGAGAAAATATCACAGCCACATGAAATCAAATTAACATTTTAAAAAGAAAATCCGTGTAAAATCACACAACGTTTTTGCGGCGTGCCCGAAGCCATCCATTGGTGAGGTAAATCTATTTCGGTTACATTAATGTCGATAAATGATTTTAAAGCAACAATATCACAAAATTTTACCTCCGTATTGTATTATTATTTGTTTCATTACGAGAAGCAATGTTCGACTGTGAATGTATCGGTATGATAGTTGTTAATTTTAATTGTGTTAAAGCTTCAGTTTCAGCAGTTTCACATATTTACACGAAATGTTAATTCTATACAAACATGTTTAATATGAACCAACTTTGTTTAGCGTTCAATATTTACAAAAATGTGGTCAGCCGCGGAAATGTAATGACGTAAAAGTTTTTCCATTATCATTCGTTTTCAATTTCAATGCTTCTAGGTTGTGGTTTAGATTCAAAATGTTATTGATATACCACTAAAATAGTGGTTATAGCTGACTTGCTACATTTTTTTAACTATTTCGAAGTAATTGAAAACTATTTTATAATAATATTTTCCGATACCAAATAATCGATAATAGATTTTATAATAAATTTCCGGTACCAAAACACTATGATAAACTTTTAGTTTTTTAATTGTGTCCAACGAGCTTTAAAATAATATTCCTATAATCGTAGGTTGTGTTAGTTACACACGATAACACAATCCCAGATTCGGTAGCTTCAATAGCGTAGTAATAATTTCTACTGAATTTCGTCAAATTGTCATCCCGCAAGGTCGTTTACTAACTCTTAGACGGTTCCGAAGATTCCGCACAATCCGATAATCCCCACTCATGAAGTTCGTCTCTACTTTGACTTTACGCTGGGTTCCATGTAAGTATAAAGTCATGTTAGGTGACAGGTAGATTCCCAAGTGGTTATAATTTGATTCCTGCATACGTTTCGTAGAAAGCTTATAAAATCGAATGCTTTCATTTTTGCAGCGTAATATTTGAATTCTGTTCAGGCTATTCGATGATTATTATGCATGAGAACTGAGAGTGGAATTTCGATGTCTCGTTTTATCGTATTTAGCTACATGAAAGTGCAGAAAGGTGTAACCCAGAGAGCTGTACAAAAAACCAAACGAACAATAAAAGCATTGGAATGTATCGGAATTCATCATTGTCATAACCATTTCACAGTCGTCACACAAAAAACTCAGTACTTCAGTTATTCAAGTTCATACCTAAGCTTTTGTATTCTTATCTTTTTTCATCTTCGTCTTCCTAACCTTATCTTAACATGTTTTTTTTTCTCCTGATATCATCTGTGTGTTCACATATATTTTTAAAACTTGAAGATATGTTGTTTTGATTTAGGTATATATAACACCGCCATTATACATTTTTTTATACAATATGTCGCGCCAAACTAGCGGGGGAATCACCTGATGTTACGAGTATATCCCATCACCCTTGTATATATATGCAAAGTAAATTTTCAGTTTCTAAAAATAAATTAAAACAAACAAACACTCTCATTGATAAGGCCGCCTTTGCTGCACTATTTTGTATGAGTTGTTCTACTAAAGTTATTCTATCTATCTCTGAGAACTACATGGATAACTCTCAACGTTGAAGCGAGTGATATATAATTGCTTAAAACGCACATAACTCTGAAAAGTTTGAAAAGTGCTTGCCGGGAATCAGACTGAAACCCCCAATAGGGAGGCCGAACTTTTATCCACTATGCTATCACCGTTTGAGTATTAGTATGGAGGTATAGATTCGGAGTTAGAGATTCCAGACAGTTAGGTTGATTGAGATCAAATTTATTGGGCCAAACTCTCTACAGCCGCATTCTAAATCACAATAATGGCATACGGGCTTGTTCGATCCTACAGATTATGGTATTGCAGAGCCAATCTCTAAGCGCCTTTGTTCAACGCAAGAGGTTCAAGTGTGAACATTAAGTGGTAACTTAGAACCCGAGCTTAGGATCGTTCGGAGAAGATTAATGCAACCATCGCAATATTAAATTATTAAACATTAATGGTAGCTTGTTCATCAAAGTTTGTATATGAAACAATGAAATAAAATATTTATATTTTCATAAAATATTACTTGCCCACAAATTCGTCCGCGTTTTTTTCGGTATTTTAAAAATCATGGTGGTGAAAATCACTACGTGCGGTGGTGATAACAAAAAAGCTGGCCAAGTTTAATGTGGGATTTTTAGACTTGGGCGCGATTGGAACCTTTTTAGCTTAAGTTTTAATTAATCACCATCACCTCGTAATTAATATAATGAAATATGTATTCTATATGAACGCTTCATAAATGCCGTAATAGGTTTACATGAATAAGGCTATTTTGATTTGATTCCATTTGATTTGAAAGGTTGAGCTGAACAACAGATTTACCTATAGACTTAATATCGCATCTTTAATTTTGGTATAGGGGAAAGTATATATGATTACTGCTATGTATCTCAAAGCTGTGATAGTGGTTAGGGCGTCCGCCTCCTAGTCAGAGGTTGGGGGTTCGATCCCGGGCACGCACCTCTAACTTTTCGGAGTTATGTGCGTTTTAAAGCAATAAAAATATCATTTGCGTCAACGGTTGAGAGTTCTGCATAATGTTCTCAAAGGCGTGTGAAGCCAATCCGCACATGGCCAGCGTGGTAGACTATGGCCAAACCCTTCTCATATTGAGAGGAGACCCGTGCTCTGTAGTGAGCCGGCAAATCGTGATGATGTATTCGCGAGGCCCTTGATATGAAACTTGGATCAGACAAAATTTTTGAGAATTGGATACATACTCATAACTTGGCGGTGTATACGCTCTTTAAGCTTATAACTGTATGCGGACGTTGATGGATGACCCTCAACCAAAGTGCATTAGATTTTGTAATAGCCAATATAAATTCAGTGCTCCTGGTTTTCAACTAAGGAATCACATAATGCTTTGCAGTAAGATCATTTTTACAATTTTGACTACGTAAGTCAAAAGCGTATAAAAATTACAATTAACGCACGAATTGGGCACCTATTTCCTCTTTTAATGAAACCTTAGTGAAAAAAATCTATATGTTAAATGTAAAAATCTATAAGCATTTAAAATAACGAAATTTTATTATTATTAAAATGTTATTACTTACTTTAAGTACGGATATATATATAGTTGTAAGATTGAGTAGAATATTTTCTTCTGTGTAATTTTAGTATTTTTTAAATTATATTATAGTTTATAGGAAGTAAATAAAATAATCGTCTTAGTGAAAATTAAGTTGTAAATACATGTTGAATTAGCCCTTAAATACTATGTCAGTAAAAAATATTATGTTAAAAATTTTGCTATTGTATATAAGTCAGCAGTCACATTGTATACAACATGGGCTTCCTAATAAATAAAGAAATAAGTAAATAAAAAAAAATAAACTTGAGAGGTGTTAAGGGACACCCGGATGGAACGAAGTTCCTTTCGATTAATTAGTGAAGGAATTGTAATAAAATTTTATTTTATTTAAGTTATAATAAAATATTTTTTATTATTAACAAATATAAAGTTATATAAACTTAATCAGTAGGCTCAGTTTTGTACTCCATCAGCAATATCCGGAACTTGAGCAGAGACACTGTCAGGATTTATTATTATTATTATTTTTTATTATTTACAAAAAACCTGTATACACTCAACAAAAATAATCGTCGCGAAACCACACTGTTCAATGCGAAATAGAAATGAAAATATCTGGCTTGCTTTCTATAAGAGAGAGAGACAGACAGAGAAACATGCGACGCCGCACAGCTTACAATAACAAAAAGTGTCGTGACAACTTTTCGTAAGAATTTTTTCCGTCTAGCCCCCTTTCACAACGCGCGCGCCAATAAATTATCATTAAACTCTCCAGATAGTTATCGGTAAATAACAAAAAAAAAATTGTAAGACCGCACTTACAGCACGATATTGGTCGTAGGTACGTACGTTAATTTACCTTATTCCTATTTTCACGAATAACGATAAATCAAGTACCGAGGTGACTCCTCCTTCTCTTTGTATTCATGGCTCCCTTGAGATAACACTTCCTTGATAATGTTTCGTTATATAGGCGTGGTCCTATGAGTTTTTCGCTGCTTCTCTTATCTACGAGTCCAAAAAACCTATAGGATGGTTAACTTATTGGATAGTTGATGTTGCGCGATTTTGTTCTGAATGTGATCAACTTATTGCCGGCTCACTACAGAGCACAGGTCTCCTCTCAATATTAGAAGGTTTTTGCCCTAGTCCACCACGCTGGCCACATGCTGGGAAACTTCACAGATCTTTGAGAGCATTCTGGATATCTCGCATGCAGTATTCCTCGCGATGTTTTCCTTCACCGTTGAAGCAAGTGATATTCTAATTGCTTAAAAACGCCACATAACTCCGAAAATTCAGATGTGCGTACCCGGGATCGAACCCGTGACTCCTGATTAAGAGGCGGACATTCCAACAACTAGGCTATCACAGCTTTTTATTCGTTAATCATACAAAATTATCACTCTTTAAAAATCCTCTTTATTATCATACATAAACAATTAGAACCCGATATTTAAATTCTAAAACCCAATTGTTTCACTCATTCTCGATACTAATATAAAGTAACTCTATAGACTGTTATTTTTTTAGCTTAAACTGCTTTACAGATTTTCTCTAAATTAGCAATGTGATAGATGTATCCTTGACGAACCTAGAATATTTTTTATGATGGTAATTTTTTCTTGTTTATTGTCATATTTTTCACTTTAAGATGTTCGTAGGTAAATATTATATTCCAAACAAGTCAGTACTTTTCCATTAGAAAGCTTTTTTTTCACCCATTTAGCTGGCTGGATGATTTCAGTCTCACACGTGTTTGAAGTTTGAGCAATATATCTATTTATATATGTTTTTGTAACAAAGTAACAGCTCTTTACGTGAGTTTTGGAAAATCGTGCATAATAAATATATACTCATCTGAAATTGTACGTGAATAAAATCACGTAAAACTTTTAATGGGTGAATTTTTCCGATACAAACTTTCTTTAGGTAAAATACCTACCTGAACAAAGTTAGCATCGGAAAAATATACAGTACTACCCAGACCCACTGCGTCGCGGCACCCGCCTTAGTTATTCGTTTTCTCAGCTCCTGAGAGTCCTTGTGTGATGTTAAACATTTTTTTTTTAAATTAACTATCCTACAGGTAGTTCCAATCGATAATGAGCCAATAGGGTTAGTACAGCTAGAAGACAATCCGAAAAATAAAAAATAAAAAATAGATTCATAGTTTATTAGAATAACCAATTACCACCAATTACCAACAGCTTATTGGCTACTAGGCTCTGGTTCCAGCAATTTTGTGGCGGAAATTTTAACAGCATTTCGTACAAGGACTGTAAAATTGATCATCAAAAATTGGTTATGAACAAACTGTTCATATTTGGGAATCAGAATTTTGTGCGTCTCACGGCTTAAATTCCAGAGCCATTTACTTATTAATCCTCCTGTGGGATTAATAAGTAAATTAATCCTCTTGTAGGATTCACGGATATTCGAAAAACAATGAATATTTCCATAAAGTTTTACAGACCTACCACTCAGAATATTACTCTCTGCACAAACGTAATCTTCGCTATCGTCCGACAATTTTATATAGGTTTTTGATGCCGGATATCTACGATACAGTCAATAAAATGAATTTGAGGGCGGCCAGATCGCTGGAAAAGTGTAATAACCAACACGTACGAGTCTAAACCGTAGAAAATACACATATTTGACAAATGCACTGGTTTAGCTCTAATCGGTAGGCAATGTCTTATCACACCTTATTACGCATTTTTTTGTCAACGTTCCTTAAGTTAGCATGCAGGAATTAACTGGTAGATTTGCACATTTTCGGGGATAAAAAAATTCCGTCACTGTATAACAGTCGCTGAGGGGCTGCCCTATAATCCTGCAAAGGAAAAACAAACATAATTTTTCCGGTAAATCGCAACGTAAGGGCAAAGGTGTTGTGTGGATTTTTACATAATCAATGTATTTTTATTAAATATACTTGATTATTTAAAGTGACGATGCAGTCCAAGATGGAGAGCTCTTGCTTAAAGATTAAAGTAATTTAAACGCTTTTAAAGTAATAAATTAAATTTATGTTGTAATTAAGACAGGTGTACCTATATAAATCGAAGATAAAGCGATGTCTAGCTTTCTCTAGGATTTGAAACGAAAAATAGTGTAATGATCTTGCAATACGTTCTGTATAGATATGCAATAGCTAGAGCTACCTTAAGCAAACTTTTCTGTAAATCACCTGTAAAATTATTGGCTGGCAACTGGTAGAGAAATCACAACATTAAAGAAACGAGAAAGCACTGTGCTTAGTACGCTGTGATGGGATATCATGACCCTCAGATCAAATAAAAAATAATGTAACAAGGTGCAGAGAAAACATGGGCTTAATATAGTTCCCGAAATATAATCGTAAATTATAGATTAGACAGACTAACTCGCTACAAAGTTTTTAGATATGCATTTTTTTTAATCGCAAAGCATTTATAACAACATGTGGGATCCATGACTCTTAAAAGTGAAAGGAATTGTACAAAAACCAGGTTGGATGAGGTGTGGATGACTCAGTGAAAAACAAAGTAGGTAAATTAAACACTCATCATCATCATCATCATCAACCAATTGACGTCCACTGCTGGACATAGGTCTTTTGTAGGGAGTTCCAATGCTCACGGTCTTGGGCCGCTTGCTTCCAGCGGCTCCCTGCGACTCGTCTGATGTCGTCTGTCCACCTAGTGGGGGGTCGACCAACGCTACGTTTACCGGTGCGGGGTCGCCATTCCAGCACCTTGAGACCCCAACGTCCATCGGTTCTCCAAACTATATGCCCCGCCCATTGCCACTTCAACTTCGCATTTCGCTGAGCTATGTCGGTAACTCTGGTTCTTCTACGGATTTCCTCATTTCTGATTAAACATTCGTTTGAAACTAACTCGTTGCGAATATTCGTAGCGTAGCATAGCTTCAATCACTTTGAAATTATTCCAGAAAGTGCATTTAGTTTGAAATTCTAATATATCTGGCACGACTCCTCGTCTACCTTGTGAAATATTATTGTGGCTTATCCGTCGATGCCATTTCATTGGTTTGCAACTCGAAATTAGATTGCCCATGTAAGGTTAAAATCGAACGAGGTCTTTGAGTAGACTTCAGTGAGCCAAATAACTGCAATAGCGAAAAGAGCTTTGACAGAGCTAACTATGTGCTAAAATTTGGATTGACTATGTTATCTCTATCCAACTGGCCCCAAGGTAATCTTCTACCGGTGTTTGCCTAAACGGTATTGATTTTAATAAATGAAGCGCCGTTAGAGTTTCTTTCATAGCAGCAATGAATTAATGACGTCACAAAAATAATTTACAAGTGTCACAGACCAGTCTTATGGGTTTTTTTTATAAAAGGATGTAGTAAGATTTATCTTAAATAAATCTTATCAAAAATTATCTTACAAAAAATAGAACGTATTTTTTTTTCTAATATCGAAATAACATAAAAGTAACAAAAAGTTTTTGGCGAAAAATGTTATGAAGTTTTTTTGCCTTATTGTCATTTTATTTGACTGGATATTATATTATTTTATAGCAACTCATTAAATAAAATTCTTCAAATAATTGCCTAATATGTCCTTTATGACCAAATGTCTCAAAATTTAGACATTGTAGTTAGCGGAGCGTAGCTAGTGTCTGCTGGGAGGCTTTGGCCGTGGCTAGTTACTACCCTACCGACAAAGACGTGTCGCCAAGCGATTTAGCGTTTCGGAACGAAGTCGCGTAGAAACCAATTAGGAGCGTGGTTTTACCAAACAGGTTAGTCCGCTACCATCCTAGACAGCATTATCACTTACCACCAAGTGAGATAGCCGTCTAGGGCTAACTTGTGTAAAAAAAAAAAATAGTAAAAGTTTAACGGAGATAATGCTATGTCTAGTTAGTTTAAGATTCTGAATAAATAACAGCGCCTTAATCTGCTTTATTTTTGGTATGGCGATGCGACATGCTGGGAAAACCTTAAGTACAGCTTTCCTTGAATACACATTAGCGCTACACTTCAGTCTTAAAACCCTCTTGCTGCCTCATTAATAAGCCTAGACTAGAGTGAGATTCACTTAAAACCAAGTTATAAGTTGGTACAAGCTAAAATCAGTATTAATAATCATTCTCGAAGTAAATTTTAATCCCTTTCGTGACATAGTTTACAAGCGTGTGTTTTGAAATTTGTGTTTTGATTTTTTTCCTAATTCTTTTCAACCTAAGTTATAATTAGTAGTGCAAATAATTTAGATGGATAAATATTTTTTGACGAATAGATAAACCAGGTTAGACCAGAGTTGTTGTTTTTTTTTTGGGTCAATGATTGCTATCTACATCTTGACAAAATGATGAAAAAATGGAGGAATTTCAATGGATTAATTTTACAAAAATACTTCACTAAACATATGCGTAATATTTATATCCTCTTTGAGGCAACTTTATACAAGTGGGTTGCCATAACGCGGGTATTAAAACGGTTGTAAAGAACGTATAGAAATACGAGGTTATTCCATATTTATTAAAAACACGTTCATATCGAAGCTAATACTCACTTATTCGCGGATTAACAACTTCAAGGGTAGCATCGGTTTATGCTCGGAATAGGCCATATTTTTATAGGTCTGTAGATGTTTTATAGTCTAAGTGGATTATATTAACCTGCAATGTGAAAAAATTAAATTATTTTTATATTTATTTACGTCATTATCATCATCATGATCAAACTATTGCCGGCTCACTACAGAGCACGGGTCTCCTCTCAATATGAGAAGAGTTTGGCCATAGTCCACCATGTTAGCCATGTGCGGGTAGGCAGACTTTGCACGCCAATTATAACATTATGGAGAACCCTCAGGCATGCAGGTTTCCTCGCGATGTTTTCCTTCCATAACTTACATACTAACATTTTCATAACTCTCCGAAAAGTTATAACTCTGATTAGGAGGTAGACGTCCTAACCACTATCTAGTTAACAGCTATCACAGATTTTTATTATTAATGCAGGTTTCCTTGCGATGTTTTCCTTCCATAACTTACATACTAACATTTCCATAACTGCGAAAAGTTATAACTCTGATTAGGAGGTAGACGTCCTAATCACTATCTAGTTAACAGCTATCACATTTTTTTTATTAATTTAGGTACTATTATTATTATTTATGTAAACGAGTAGTCTTCGAAGCCTGATTGCACTTTAAAGTGCCGTACTACAAAAACAACGTTCGGAAAATTTTGATTCATATTCACGTACAGCTGTTGCATTTCAAAAAGCGATCTGGTAAAAAATCTTGTTTTATCTAAAACTAATATTTGCGCTAACAGCAAAATCGTTGGCAAACGTTAATCTTCTGCAACACGTCAAAAATCTGTTTTTAACGAGCCCAGCGACAACGCACATGCGGTTACGAATAGGGATTCGTCAAGTATGTATTATTTTGTTTTTGATGTCATGTTATTATGGCGCTTGTTACAAGAGCGATTCTATATTTTCTAATTATTAGCTGCCTCGGGAACACAACATACTAGCTTTTACATTTATCATGATCAACCCATTACCGGCTCACTACAGCAGCGGCAGCACGAGTCTCCTCTAAATATGAGAAGGGTATGGCCATTGTCCACCACGCTGGCCATGTGCAGATTGGCAGACTTCACACGGCATTGAGAACATTATGGAGAACTCTCAGGTGTGCAGGTTTCCTCACGATGTTTTCCTTCACCGTTGAAGCAAGTGATATTTGAATAGCTTAAAAACGCACATAACTCCGAAAAGTCAGAGGTGCGTGCCCGGATTCGAACCACCGACCTCTGATTAGGAGGCTGACGCCCTAACCACTAGGCTACCGCTTCGCTTTTACATTATTAGTATGGAATTCAGTTTGAGTAGCTCAAGTTTAAGTTGTTCATACAACATTGTAAGAATTTCATTGGAAACACCGCTCTATATTCTGCAAGAACGTCACACTTGTGCATACTTTGAGACTAGCTTGAAGAATGTATAACAGCGCTTACATCGAGGACGGAGGGAGGGAATGTTGTGGTCTATACGCTGCACGATTTACGCTGTAATCAATTTGACCTTGAGCCACGTCCTGAGTTTCGTAAAAAATACTGTTACAAGGGTTATAAGGTAAGCCGCCAGTGCTCGTTATATTCACGAGCGTTCGTTAATGGGTCGGCTGGCTCTTTCATACGAGAAAGGTGGATTTTGTCCACCGGTTGGAAGTTAATAAACTGAGGAATGTTTGTTCCTTGTGTTGAAACGTTATAATAAAAATCCATTAGAACATGTTCGTATAAAAGCCGCGCGCAGTGTGCACTTTCAGGTTGTTTACGACTGCGTGAAGAATCTCGTAAATAATAACTTCGTGTATAAACAATGAACACTATACTACTGAGACTAGTCGAGAGCTCTTTATGGCCATATAATGGTGGGTTGTGCCGCAAATAAAAATCTACATCATATCTTAAACTACACACGACTAGGTTTACGTGAATTTTCGTCGGAATATATACAACTAGTTTCGAACCCATCCGGTATCCTTATTCATGAGCGAGCGGGTGCAACTGTATAACTAACTCCCAATACTACAATTCTTTTATATACTTTATAACTCCCAATACTGAAAACTCAAACAAAAGAGAAAAGGCGTCAGCATTTAATCGCATCCCCAATCTCTTTTCAGAAGTAAGCCCATATTAACTCAATTTACAAAAAAAATCAGGAGATTCTCATTTCGTATGAATATCAGATTTTTATATTGATTGATGGCTGAGTTCTTTATTCATAAACCTATTTTAAGTATGATTTAAACGAAACGCTATCTTGTTTGTTCAATTTGCAGTACAGAAAATCACAATTTCAACTTCAGTAATTCAACTACTATATTATTAAGATATTCGCTATGGACAGTAAATTGAAAAACCGAATAACTGAGATGTCAGACAACAGATATTTTGTGCGCAGAATAATTTCGTTTACCTAAATAGCTTGAATCCGAAATTGCAGAAGGTTTTTTTTTATTCAAAGCCGATTTTCCGCTTTTTTTTTGGTTTCGCTACTCTGCACCAAATTGAGCGAATGGAAGGCGCGAGAATTCATTTGCGAGCCAAAACATTTCTTTAATTAAGACTTTTTATCGTTTAACGGCGGAAAATGTCCAATGTCCGTAATTAATGCCTTTGTGCGATTCTCCGGACACTCTTTTGGCGATAGAATTTATTTTATTGATTTCAATTCTAAAAAATGTTATAATTTATTCAATATTTATAGATAGTACATCGAGTTTAGTTTAGTACTTTCTATGATATTATATAATATACATTGCCATGTAAACAGCTGTACCTAAAAGATAACTTATAAATTTCATTTTGGAGTTTACGCCTATCGACTCAATTCAATGACTAATTATAAAATCTTCAGATAAATTCATTAGTGCTACGAAATAAATCGCTTGTGCACAGCTATGGGACATTTATAGGCTGAGTATGTATAAATTTTTGCACCAATATCATTAGATAGTGATATAAAAATTGTGCGGAAAATATACTTTTATTAAAAAATGTTCTCATAAAAATTCATGAGAACATAATGGTCAACGTTTCACCGCCAGAAAGCATTATTTGTAGCAGGCACTATCTGTTTCTGTAACGTACCTACTAGTTATAACCTATAATAAAGACACAATTTTTTTACGGTGTATTAAAAACAATGTATGTATTTATGTTCCTAATAATTTATGAATTTATAAATTGACTGCCTTCGACCAAAATTACGTCACAAATAGGTGTATGCTCTTCTAAGACTATTATAAATAATAATCTAATGCTTAAATTTATCTTATTAGCTTTATTAAACGCTGAGTCTTCAAACCACATCTCACAAGTAGTGAACTAAACAAAAAAAGTTATCAATTACAAAATATTTTCCAACAGTTAGTCCACCTTGTTTCATAACAAAAATATATAATTAAATAAAAAAAAAAAAACATTTTATACTGTTTTTAATCCTTTCAAAGGAAAGCTTCAATTTAACCGTAGCACTTGCTACGGTTTCGTTACAGCCTGTCTGATATGTCGCATTAGATATTTTTCACCAAGAAACCGCTAGCGCTAAAGGCGAACTTAATGCTTAGTTTGCTCTACCAGACAACCTTGTTTCATTCATAAACATTTTTTTTTTATTCACCACAAGTTAGCCCTTGACTGCATCTCACCTGATGGCAAGTGATGATGCGGTCTAAGATGGTAGCGGGCTTACTTGTTAGGGGTATGGTAAACCCATACTCCTAATTGGTTTCTACACGACATTTCGCCGGAACGCTAAATCGCTTGGCGACACGTCTTTGTCGGTAGGGTGGTAACTAGCCACGGCCGAAGCCTCCCACCAGACCAGACTCAAGCCAGGAATCGCCACGGAGGTCGTCAACATTGATGATTTTATACACAAGAATTTTATAACTTAAGTTCTATCGAAGAAAATCTCGATTTTTATCCCCGCCTTTCTGATGGGCTGCATTACATATAGGTATGTTTATTAAAAAGAGCTGTTTAACATTTATTCCTATTCTATACAAATACCTGGTTGGCATACTATGGTCGATACAATGCGGAGGTGTAATCGAACTTATAATATATGCGCGAAACATTACAGTACACATATCTTGATCGAAATGTATGTGACAATCAACAATCAGCAGTCAGTGCACGCAACAAACGCTATTGCTGTGATACATTACATATTACGAGTATATCGGTACACTTGTAAGGGCGTACACAAACTACTCGATTTTGCTTTGCCAATGGTTGTTATTAAGAAAGGTATGATGTCTTCTAAAATCCCTTAATAATTGTTGTAAAATCAATATGTTTAAATTTTCATACCTATATGATTAAAAGTTTATTTAACTGATCAGTATATATCATACTTAGTTGATAGATACCGCCACCGTGCCGCGTAATCCGCACTCACTATTGGATGTTTTTTAGTGCACCAATAATTATGATGGATTTATTAACTGGTCGTCGTAACATCGTATAAATATCGCTACAGATAGAAGTTGTATGGCCACAATATTTCTTTCAAATTGAGCTAGTAAGGCAAAGAAGATCCTATTTTCTTAAGGGCGCAGACTATGAGGGTTTGAAATTAAATTACAATCTAAGTGCTTCGATGATATTGAAAAAATAATCATCATATAATCATCAGTCATAGATACACTATATGAATGTATCATTATCTGGTAACTTTAGAGGGTGATTTTGTGGTTTACTTATCGACCTCGATAAATTAGTACTTTTGGCGATGTTAGACTAGTCAGAGAGACTTCGGTCTCCTATCGGCCAGGGGGACCGAGTTGGATACCCAACACATGCTAATAACTTTTCCAAGTAATATGCGTTTTAAGTCAATTAATATCACGTGCTTTAATTCTGATCGAAAACATTAGAGGAAATCACCATTCTGTCTCCGTAATGACGCAGATCTTTAGATCTCCGTGGCACAACGCGTGCGATGTCTTATAACAAATCGGGAGGTTCTGGGTTCGAATCCCAGCATAAATCTGGTATGATGGTAGTCTTCGGGCGCGCTTATTAGTGGCAAAGGCACACCGCCAAGCGATTTAGCGTTCCAGTATGATACCGAGTAGAAACATATTAGAAGGCTGGGTGCAGTCGGCAACGCATCTGTAGCTCCTGTAGTGAGCAGAAATTCATGGGTGTTGGTAATCACTTAACATCAGATGCTTCTGCCTTCTCCTGCTCACCAATAGATTAACTATATTGAAATAACCAATATTTTTATGGGGTACGTTTCACAATATTTCCGGCGGAAAACAACACGCATGTTAGAGATTAGTACCTATGCTTATAAATCAGCAAGTGTTACCACTTGAAGTAAAAAATAAATAAATGCAACGCTTCATGTTGTATGCGCGTTTACAAGCGTTTAAATGGACGCAACTATCGGTCGAACCAAACTTCGTCTGCAGTCTGCGGGACGGTAAAAGCTGACGTATGTGCTGATCCATTTGATGAATTGTCGAGATTTCTACGCCACAAACCTATCTCTGCTACAATACTCGATGTTCAATACGGCTCTCAGATAAATCTAAAAGATTTATCTGTACAGATGTGATTTTACTGAGTAATATTTTTGGTAGGTACTCGTATAGATACATTCTTAGGAACAGAATTACTCGGATTGCTTATAGGTTGATATTTCTCTGTATGACAGTAATATATACTTTGAAACTATATTCAAATACCAGCTGTATATGAAGTTAGAACGCGAGCATACTTTCGTAAAAGCTTTACCTAGACATATAGGTAAACTAGTAATAATATAGTATTTCTGAGACCACTATGTCCATTCAAGCTAAAAGCGTATATAAATAAATGCCTTACTAGATTGAGACATAAATTAGTGTGTCATATAAATATCGTCTACGAAAGTTTCTGAAATAATTTGAGCAGTCTATATAAACATGTTTTATAGCGAAGTTAAAACACAATTGATTGTGTCTTTAATGTCAAGGATGCTTTGGATCCGCCAGTCTTCTCTTCCAACAATTAGTGTGGTTGATTGAACAAAACGATGATATTAGAAGAGACCAGCTGTTGAATTTCTCGCCGGCTTCTGGAGTACTAGTAGTCATTACAAACACACAGGTTTGACATTTCAAAAGAGATTCCAGAGTAATACTACTGATATAACAAAAATAACTGAATTTCGAATAAGTGTCCACTTAATACATCAAATTGTTCGGCCAACAGTTGTTAGGTATCAAATTTCTCTGATAAGAAACTCTCGGTATGAGTGCTGAAGTTAAGTGAAGGATAGTGACTTTGTCCAGCCGCGTTACATTCTGGTTGTTTTTTTTTTTTTGTATTTACATAGCGAGCAAACGAGCAGGCGGGTCACCTGATGGTAAGTGATTACCGCCGCCCATGAACATTTACAGCACCAGAGGAACCGCCAATGCGTTGCTGGCTTTTGAGCAATTTGTTAATCCGCCCTTTGAAGATCCCCATATTATAACCATTAGGGAACACAGAAGATGGAATGATGATACGAATTATTGAAACAAGTTGGAGGGATTATGCTCAGAAACCCTCTCTACTATGAGAAAGAAGGATTGTGCCCAGTAGTCTGACTTCAACATATGAAGTAATTTTTTGTATGTAAAAGCACAAACTTAATTATTATCTAGATTAAGCATCATCATCCGTCTTTTAGCGACCCACTACTGGACGCAGGCCTCTTCTTTCACGTGTTCCTTATGCGGGTTGGTGGACTGTTCATATGACGACTATTCATACAAATTGAATACTTATAACCGGAAGCAAGTTCCGAGCATGCTCTCTGAGGGCCCGCCCCATTTTAACCCTCAGACTGGTGGTGAGATTTTTTAACATAAAAATTCAGTACGTGGCCATTTTTGGCCTGACCCAGGCGTCGAGTCCACGATCTGTCCAACCATTATGATTTGCCCAAAAAGACCCAAGAGTCCACGATCTGCTGTCGAACACCAACCATTGGCCAACGATTGGCCCAAAAAGACCCAAGTAACAAAAAGCTGGAACCAAAAGCTTTAGAGATACCTCTGCAGAACTAAGTATAGAGGTTAAGTTAACATTTAAGTTTCTGTGTAAACGCTACAGACTGACTCAAAAAGGATATTTCAATTTCGTTTTAAGTGGCTCTCCGGCTAAAAGCTAGTGAGCATTAGAAACGATCGAAAGTGTGGTCCAAGCCGATTCTCGGCCGTTAATGGACCGTGATCCTGTTTGAAAGAACCGATGGTCATCTTACAAAGTGCCTCGGAAATATCTAAAAATGTGAACTCTTTTGAAGCGTAAAATATTATTTTTCACTTTAAAGCCCATTCACAGGCTTTTAAATCGTTGCGAAAGTGACAGTCTTCCTGGATTTGATTCAGCTTAAGATTTACCTACGTATGGAAAAGTAGAAAACGTAGATATATAGAACTCGTACAAAATCATATTGAATCAACTGAAAGTGAGCAGTTATATCTAATATATTTTTGCATTGCACATTGGATGGGGTGAAATTTCTCCGCGGAGTCATATAATGTTAAATTTTGACTCGCTGTAGTACAAGACAGCATAAGGAAAAAATGTTAAATCTTGGCTCGTTATAGTACAAAATTCTAAAGTTCAAGACGAGAAATCGGAAATTTTCTAAACTAAATTGTTGGGATCGTCTGTAACTTATGATATTCGGTGTAGAAAACTTCGAACTTCTAGTTCAGTAATAACGGTAAGGTATTGTGAAGCAATACAAAATACCTCTCCAATACGCGATCATATCTACGATCCTTTAACTGAGAATATTATTTTCCTTCTAAATAGGCGAAGATAATTTTGACGACCTCCGTGGCGCAGTGCGCGCACTGTCAGATTATAAAGTTGGAGGTCCTGGGTTCGATTCCTGGCTCGAGTCTGGTCTGGTGGGAGGCTTCGGCCGTGACTAGTTACCACCCTACCGACAAAGACGTGTCGCCAAGCAATTTAGCGTTCCGGCACGATGTCGCGTAGAAACCGATAGGAGTATGGGTTTACCATACCCCTAACAGGTTAGCCCGCCATCTTAGACTGCATCATCCCTTACCATCAGGCGAGATTGCCGTCAAGGGCTAACTTGTAGAGGATAAAAAAAAAAAAAAGACGGGTTGCACTCCGGGAGTGCCGGCAGAAGTGAAAACTTGATTATTAACGTTGAGCATGTTTGATATTTTGGAATGGTTAGGGAATAATTTTGCACCAATTGCTTTATCAGTATAAAAGTACTATCATTTATGTGGTAGAATACAATATTCATTTATTGCGCTATCGTACACAAACATGACAATTTATATTACGTTAAAAATTTACACTTTAAAACTATTACAATTATTTTACATTAAAAAGTTTATCTATATCAATTTCCATATTTTAAGCACTTTACATTCACGAATTTTACGAATACACAACAATGTGATCACTACACAGACGGTCGAGCCATCAGCTGTCACCATCCATGGATGCGCGTGGCACGCTGTAACATACACGAACATTCCTGCGCTGCCTAAACGAAACAGTAGGCCCAGGCATACATTTTGGCCGCGCCGTAGAGAGGAGATAGCTGTCTACTCTCCATCCGTCTTACGCTTTTTCGATCAGGTCACGTGTCCTGACGCGAGTTTAAGATTTTATACCCATTACAGAAAAAGTGCTCAACGCCGCTAAAGAAGTTTTCACTTCAAAAAGGTATAATTTCGCAAAAAATATTAACCTCCTTCACCATGATAGGAACGTGGTGGGCCCAGCAGTTCTCAGATGTAAAGCTTGACGATGATGGAAACAAATTTCAAAAGGAAAATAATAAAAGATTTTCGTGTATTGTTACATATAACAAACAGATTTTTCGAACAAATACTTATTTTCCTACTATCTTGTTCTTTTAAAAAATATATTCAGACCTATTGAGGATAATACTTTTTGGAAATCGAGCTTCCATTTGATTTTTATGGACTTTTAATGGGTACAATTTCTCGCCCGTGTCTACAACAATAAAACTTTGTTGTCAAAGAAGTAACAATTTGCTTTTATTTTCGAAGCATGTTAGGACATATTAATGAGACCAATTCAAATGCTATTTCTATTGAATAAAAACGAGAATTCAGCCAAAAACCTATCCCAAGAGATGGTATTCTTCGTTATTCTATGCTTATTTATCTCAAACTAATTACGCATCGATGTTGTTTATGACTTTTTTTTATTTATTTTTTATCGCTTGGAAACACTAGCAGTGTTTACCCTCCCCTCCGAACGGGGTTAGAGTGGCTACCAGAATACCAACTAAAACCAAGCGATGCTCCTTCGCGTCATCTGGAGGCCGGATTTTAGATCAGAATGCTAGTGAAATAAAAATGCTAGTGAATTAAACCTAGCGGTTAGTTCGGAACGACTTTGATCCCCGGCATGTATTTCTAACTTTTCGGAGTCTTATCACTTGCTTTAACGTCATTTTCACCTGCATGCCTGAGAGTTCTCCACACATTTCAAGAGCCCATGAAGTCTTGGCAGACTATACTACTAATACGGTGGCAAAGATATACTTGCAAGCGACTTACCACTCCGGTATGATGCCAAGTAGAAATCGATTAAGAGTTTATGGATTCAGCCGGCAACGAAAAGGTGGTGCAAAGATTTTTATAGGCAACGGTGATCATTTAACATCAGGTGAACTGTATGCTCATTTTCAAACGATGTAAATGTAAAAAAAAACAAGGTAATTCCTTCGCTATGTAAAAAAGCCTAACTCTAGGCTGGTACTTAGAATATTTAAAAGTTCCATTATTTTCCTAGGATGAACATACTGGATAACTAAGCTATCGTGTTCGGCAGTAGTAAAACAAATATGAATGCATGAACCACCATTATGCATGTTCATTTTAAAGTTCAACCGAACCGATTATCAACTAATATGAAACCGGCTTTAATACGGTTGAATTCCGGTGTTCATTTAGACGGAAAAGTTCGTCGATGTTCACCAATACGCTTACGTGTAACTTTTTATTGGATGAACCGATTGGAATTAGTATATGGGCATTAGCTGGGTGCGGTGGTTTTACTGGAGTTTTGTTACAAACATTGCCTGATGCAGAAATAATTTTTGAATACGAACTGTTAACTTCCCAGTAACCTCTTTAACTTTTTAATGATCAAGTTGGGATTGCTAGTGTCGGTAGGACGGTAGTTCCTGCTCAAGTGTTTCTTAACTGAGCCCAAAGCTAGCTACGTGGTTCTAAATAGTCGCATTGCATGGTGCTCCATCGGCAGCAGCCCTAAGGCGAGCGAGGCAATGACAAAAAAAAGGCAACGCAATTTTAAAAATGTGAAGGCAATTGATTTTTAGACGAATCCAAACTATATATGTATTCTACAGGCAAAGTTACATTTTTAAATGGAGTAGGTAAAGGTAAACATCGTGAGGAAACCTGCATGTCTAACGTTCAACTTATGTTCTCTAAGACGTTTAAAGTTGGGCACAACCCGTCTCAGTCTGAGAGGAAATCCGCACCCCGTATTAAGCCGGTAATGGGTTGTAAATGATGTAAAGCAAGCCTCCTCTCATAGCAGAGATGCAATAATCCTCACAAGTCTCTTACTGTAGAGATGGTAGCATAGAGCTCTCAATATAATCTGATCAAAAGGGCCTACACGACGTCAAAAGCTCTGTTGGACTTCATTAATTTGTGAATACGGATGGCTGAGATGGTAATATCAAAGCTTTCACTGTGATAGAATCAGTGTAGACCTGAAATAGATACCCATCGAATACTAATTGATGACAACGTCTTTACCAAGTCTGATATTCCAATTGTGACATTGTATATGCTTTTAACAAAGGCGACTACTCACACCTGAGTGCTCAACACTGTGCCAAGGTGATCGTTACATTGTATTGTGTAAATTTGGTAAACAATTTTACATTTCCAAGCTAGGCCTCTCATTCTTCTTGGTCGCACACTTCATTGCTGAAGGTCGTGTCCACATGAAAGTGCCTTCGTCACGTTGGTAACTAATGCCTTCTACGGTCCTCGGCTTTTCTAATTGCGGTTGTAATCGGAAGGTCAGTCAGTGATTTCACCTGATCATTCTAGCGGCTAGGTGAGCGGCTACGCGGTCTTTTCCCCTCTACCTTGCCCACAACTATAAGTTTTTCCAAGTTACTTGGCCGCCGTCGGGCAATATGGCCAAAATATCTGAGAATCTTTTGGAAACATATGGTGGAATGTCTGACGTCAACACGGAGCTGCTGCAGGATTGATAGGTTGGAACGCATTGTAGTCTCTCATTAGTATCATTATACTGAGCGACTACTGATCCTCCATTGTACGACACAGAGCCTTGGATTCAAATGAACGATCATATATCGATGTCAAAAGGTCCTCTGCAATTGAACGCGTATCAATAGGTCTTCTACAGTCGAACGCGTATACGTTGAACTTCTGAGGATTTTATTGACATTACCAATGTAATACCATTGAAGTCGTCTGGTAATTGGCATAAGCGGTTTATCGGTAACAAGGCCAGGACTGACTAACTAGCAATTCGCTGCTAGGCATAACGCATAGATACGCTAAATTTATACCTTAGGCTATTCAATAAAATCTTTGAAATGTTAAAGCATAATAACATTCTGAAGCGGTGATAGCCTAGTGGTTAGGGCGCCAGCCTCCAAATCAGAGGTCGGCGGTTCGAATCCGGGCACGCACCTCTGACTTTTCGGAGTTATGTGCGTTTTTAAGCAATTAAAATATCACTTGCTTCAACGGTGAAGGGAAACATCGTGAGGAAACCTGCACGCCTGAGAGTTTTCCACAACGTTCTCAAAGGCGTGTGAAGTCAGCCAATCCGCACATGGCCAGCTTGGTGGACTATGGCCAAACCCATCTCATATTGAGAGGAGACCCGTGCTCTGTAGTGAGCCGGTAATGGGTTGATCATGATGATGATGATTCTAAGAGGCACAGAAGAAAGATGAACCTCAGGCGATCTGATTTGCGTTGTCCTCCACTAGTTTCCCTGATATCCAATTTTTTCAAAAAAGCCCCTACTCCCATTAAATTCACATACATATTAATTTGATCTCAAGGTCTTTTACCTAAAACCCTATTTTTTCTTCCCTTTACTTCAGTGACTGTTGTGTAGTTATTACTAAGCGGACTGAGGTCGGATAGAGGTGGGGTTGGAAGCCTGAGCGTGTGGGAATCTTAGCACTGTTAGCAACAGCGAAATGTCTCTCGGTAAATAATCGCTGGTTTGACCTCAAACTTAAGCAGAGTTTCGGTGGAGATTCTGCATTAATTTCGCGCCCCGCTGCAAAGTGCAAAGCGGAGTACTGTCTGTTTGTAAATGAACGATATAAATCGCATTCTCCTTTGTACGGTTGCGGGTATTTATTTTTATTGTCGCATTACACACGATTGCTGTGTAAGCGATATAAATGAGTACCCGCCAACCTCTTTGGATCTGTCAGGCGCATAACAATGCTTCATCACTTATTTCGTTAACACGGTTCATTCTTTACTGGTCTTGCTAAACAGACTTCCAGGAATGAAAATAGCGTTGAAAAATTTAATAAGCCAGCTATAATTTGCAATCATTCTTATCTTATACCGAAATATACCGAATTACAATGTTGTGATAATTAACTATTTTCGAGTTTTACGAACAATAGATAGCACACAAAATTAGATTTGTTTTCATTATTTCAATCAAAATACATTCATACTGTTTTAATTAACCAAACTAAATTAATTGGCTCCATAAGCTAGAGGTAAACTTGGATAGCTATGGTTATTATAATGAATTATAAAACTCACAAATAAAATCAACTACTATTACGCCAAAATTATATACACATTGCTTGAGTCTTTGTGCGAGAATGAATTAAGAACGTCTTTGTTGTACGTAGGTATATGTAAGCTGAAAAAACCATTAGTACATTTTCGAGATACCAAATAAATTATTACCTATTATTTGAATAAAAAATATTGCTAAAACTATACGAGAGGTATAAATGTAATCCGATTTTATTTTTTAATCTACGTGTACATTGCACGTATCAATAGTAAATGGAGATATTTTATATGTTAACATTATGTAAAACGTACTGCTCTATACTGAGTATAATCATAGGTAATGATGATTCTAAGCGGCTCATGGTATTGTAGTGCAACAGTACAATGAAATCAATGCAAGCAATAAAAGCTTAATTCGCCCTAACAACCGTGCGCCAGCGAGCGGGAATCGCCTCTCACATCATCGCCTTTCGCATTCAGTGTGTTTTAGTACACCGTTGTTAGAGTAGAGCATTAAATTAAAGCAGTTCGCGCAATTACAAACCGTAATGGCTTTAAGTTAGAGGATAAGCGCACACACGATTCACCGATCCTGTTCGACGATATCCGTAGCTCAGTGCTGGTGCTTTAATATTATTAAAGAGGTATTCACGAAATGTTTTTTTTTTTTTGCGAATTTTCAAATTTAAAAGAAATATACAGCTTAATTTATGCTGTTTTTGGAAACAAAATTTTCTTCATACTATGTAACTAGAAAACAAAATAATGCGGAATGCTGAAAATCAAGAAACATATAAATGATGATATAAATCAAGCATTTGGTAACAATGACAGTGGCGGTTTTTCGCTTGGCACACTTTTAAAGTTCGCCAAGCCGTATGAGACAGAAGATATGACGCTCAACGCTGTCTCAATTTTCTTACATAATCCGTTTATATGATTTTGGTTTTGTGATCAGCGGTCGTCCAATGGCATTATGGTGCTGGAGAAAATAAAACAAAAACTGAAAAAACTCTTAATAACAATAAACAATATTATAATGAACACAATTCCAGTTATTACATTAGACTGTGTGGTGGTACCTCATTATGTTGCTTTTTCTTTTCGCTCGGTTATTTTAATTTTTTTCACTGAGAGTAAGTAATAATTAAGTATAAGTGAGTTTACTTAATATTTTAACCAAATTAGGCAGGCGAACTTATACTTAAGTATTTTTTTGGTCTGGTGGGAGGCTTCAGCCGTGACTAGTTATCACCCTACCGACAAAGACGTGTCGCCAAGCGATTTAGCGTTCCGGCACGATGTCGCGTAGAAATCAATAGGAGTATGGGTTTACCATACCCCTTCCAGGTTAGCCCGCTACCATCTTAGACTGCATCATCACTTACCATCAGGTGAGATTGCCGTCAAGGGCTAACTTGTAGTGGATAAAAAAAAAATAAAAAAAAAAATAAAAAAAAAATTTAAAAATCCTTTATTTTTCAATAGGACAATGATGTTAATGTTTTGACATAGTCAAAACATATATATATTTGCGATCCGATCAAACGTTGCACCGATCTAAAATTTTGCATATAGTTCTGAATGTGTATAATTTTTATTTTCACACGGGGAAAACACACAAATTTATAAAAGCATAAATACCGAAAGTAAAATTAAAAATTCAAATAAAAATCGGACTTCAACTATCTAATTAATCAAATGGAAAACGAATGGAAATTAAAAACGCTTGTTTTTATCCTCAGTTGATTGAGTAGATGAAGCCATGAAACAGTAGGTAATCAAATGTGAGAAGCATATTAATGGATTATGTAAGGAAATTGAGACAAAGCATATTATCTTCTATCTCATACAGCGTGCCAGTTTTTCTTTGTTTTGCCAACTTTAAAAGTTAGCCTAAAAAGTACCGGTACCGTTTCTACTGTTACTATGAACCTAATTTCTATCAGTATTTCGGTGTTTTCATTTCGGCAGTTTCAGCATTTCGTATTTTTTGTCTCCCATTCATACATTCGGGGAAAAATTTACATAATAACAAAAATGAATGTAAATTGCTGTTTCATGTGCAGTGTGTGCATTTTGACGATCTCCGTGGCGCAGCGCGTGCGCTGTTGCATTTTAAAGTCGGAGATCCTGGGTTCGATTCCCGGCTCGAGTCTGGTCTGGTGGGAGGCTTCGGCCGTGGCTGGTTACCACCCTACCAACAAAGATGTGTCGCCAAGCGATTTAGCGTTCCGGCACGATGTCGTGTAGAAACCAATTAGGAGTATGAGTTTACCATACCCCTAAAAGGTTACCCCTCTACCATCTTAGTCCGCATTATCACTTACCATCAGGTGAAATGCAGTCAAGGGCTAACTTGTGGTGAATAAAAAAAAAAAATAAGCCACACGTTGGCTTTATCTATTTGTATTTAATCTGAGTTTTTATCCATTGAAACTCGGGGAGGAATCTCTGCTATAAGCTGCCTCATTAGTCCGATTGCAAATGGCGCGATTACTGCAAATAACGCGCTCTAGTACCTACTCTTTGTTTGATAACGGCGTTAATTCCGAAGGTATTGGCTGAATACCCCATGCGTTGTTGGCTTATTACAGCTATTATGGCAACGAGGCAGCGCGACATCGAAAGTCATGGCATTAGTGGCACTATTACAGTCATTGTCATGTTTATCATCATCATCATGTTCAACCCATTGCCGGCTCACTACAGAGCACAGGTCTCCTCTCAATGTGAGAAGGGTTTGGCCATAGTCCACCACGCTGGCCATGTGCGGATTGGCAGACTTCACACGCCTTTGTGAACATTATGGAGAACTCTCAGGCGTGCAGGTTTCCTCACGATGTTTTCCTTCACCGTTGAAGCAAGTGATATTTTAATTGTTTAAAAACGCACATAACTCGGAAAAGTTAGAAGTGCGTGCCCGGATTCGAACCGCCGACCTCTGATTAGGAGGCTGACGCCCTAACCACTAGGCTATCACAGCTTTACACAGTCATGTTTATGTTGACAGATATTTTTTTTACTCATATAATTTTCTAATCTTACATATGTAATCCTATATACTTATTAGCAGGTTTGGAAACGTCGACATTTCTGGTTATTTTTATTCGAACTGTCATGTTCAATTCTACACGTACACAAGCAGACACATACACACATACAACACACACATGCACGCACATACTCAACACATGCTAGCTATTATGTTTGTATCATAGAGGGAAGTTCCCACTTTCCAAAATACAGTTTACACTAGTTTGGAAAGTGGGAGATCATAAAATTAATTATCACTGTAATTTTTAGCAAATAAAAAAAATATATAAAAAAGAAATTCTATATAAACTCCGTCCCACTGCGTCGATCGCCCGCCTAAGCTATTGCGTGCTCGGCTCCTTAAGACGCTGTGACGTTAGACATAGCTTATAAAATATTAACCTGTTCTGGGATGTTATACCGAACCGGTTTAACACCCATACCCCTTCTTAAACATTAAACGTCATCGTAACGTAACGTTAAAACGTATAGCCATTGTCGATAAGGTCAACACGGCAAAAAAATTATTCAGCGAATTTCAAATGTAAAATGAATGTAAAAATATTTACGCCCCGTAATTCGACTTCGTTTTCTCTTTTTCCGCTAGCATTCGGTAGAGCAAGGTCTTGTATAGGTTGGATAAAAAATTAATTATTTTGGTTTAGCATATTGTTTTTTTAAATGACTTTACTAATATAATTTTGGTGTAAGTGTTTGGTGGAAATAGTACCTTTATATAGATATAAGCATATTTATTTCATATGGTCAAAACGTCACATTTTGCCATTTTTATACAATAATGTCAGTATATCTTTAATGCACCTTACATGCAATGTTATTAAACTATACCGATTTCACCGCAAGCCCAAAAAAACAGTCAGAAGAACAAAGCAAGTTGAATAAAGGCTTGTAAAAGTATGATGAAAATAAAAAAAGATTTTCATCAAAAGCATTATTCGTAATTCGTAATGCATGTACCCTGTACGTGCAAGTTTGCAGCCAGATTTAGGGCACGGGTCGGTAAAGTTACAATATATCTCCATAAATGCAGACAACACCGGGGAACAGTGAGCGAGTATAATGCATAATTATTGCTTCCAACCGTGGCTTAGGTCTGGTGCTGGAAACTTTTATCAAATAGTTATATCCCCGGAGACGAAAATTTTATTTTCCATTTCTAACATACCTAACGTCGGCTGTGGAAGCTATACGTTATATGATGAGGCCGTCTTTTCACATGAGCTGAGAAATTGCTGAGAAATTTGAAGCTGTGATAGCCTAGTGGTTAGGGCGTCAGCCTCCTAATCAGAGGTCGGCAGTTCGAATCCGGGCACGCACCTCTAACTTTTCGGAGTTATGTGCGTTTTTAAGCAATTAAAATATCACTTGCTTCAACGGTGAAGGAAAACATCGTGAGGAAACCTGCACGCCTGAAAGTTCTACATAATGTTCTCAAAGACGTGTGAAGTCTGCCAATCCGCACATGGCCAGCGTGGTGGACTATGGCCAAACCCTTCTCATATTGAGAGGAGACCCGTGCTCTATAGTGAGCCGGTAATGGGTTGATCATGATGATGATGATGAGAAATTGCTGCGCATTGCAAGTATTTCAAACTTTTATGACCTAATTGTAGGTGGCTACGGAAACCAAACAAATATCAGGTCAGCTGAATACGTACTTTCATAGAGTCGTCTATACAAAATTACAGAACGTCACGATGCAGTATCATGATTCGATAAACGGCTGAAAATAAGTTTCGATTCAAATCCAAAATCTTCAGATTGAATTAATTAGAAAAGGACGGTTCTACGTTATTCAATCTGCTTTCTGAAGTTATCGGATTAAATTGATTATTCACATCGGGCGATAGGCAGTCAGCGTTATCACCGCATTATACATGTCATCTAGAAAACAAAAACAACGATCACAACCCACAAATTTCTTGGAAACAGACATATGACATACCTTAATATTGTAGCTTAGCTAAGTTCAGTTGAAGTTGTAATAGGTTAACTAAGCTTGTCTATATTTTTTGTTATGCATACCAGGTTATATCGTCTGTCAAAATGAAGTGCCTGCTAGGTCCTAAGTTCTACTGCGTTTGAATCGTTATACATACATTTATCTCAAAAAAACTAGAACCCACACTTCGTGGTATAAAAATTGACGTGTAGTAGATTTGTGAAGTATGTTTTTACGCATTCAACGTAAAAACATACTTCACAAATCTAACTTCGTGCGCAGTTACATCAGATTTCGGTGATAAAGGGAATATCCTGAATACTCTTGCGCATCTTCCTATAACTATCTTATTGACTCCGTAATATAACACTGTCGAAAAAGTTCGTTATTTCGTCCGCAGCGCTTGTTTCGTTTAGCTTTAATAACGCTCACTGCGCAGCTATCACAGCTCCTGTGGGAAGCCAGCTTTATTTTATAAAATTTGTAAACTCCCAGGTGGACGCGCTAGGCTTATCTTCTGAAACTTTTAAGGTCTAGAAGTTTTAAGGCGCTCTTGTTGTAAAACTTAATTAACAATTTTTATAGTTAAACGCTAATCTTTATTGTTGTTACTATTTTTAAAACATTTAATCTTTTGTAAGAAAAACTTACAAAGTAGTAAGTCCACCTTTTTTTTGTTTTTTTCTTGTTTTGGACTGACTATTAGCTGTACTAACCTCTGGTGTCAGTCCACCTGTACGATACTTTTACTATCGTTTAATTATCCACGCTTGTCCACTTTTATGTTATCTCTTATAGGACGTTGAAGCAATTTTAATCATGGTTCAAATAATTTTACAATTCGCCTACCTACCTTGCTTAAAATAATAAGTAAACTCACTACTCATACTTAATTATTATGAGGTACGTGGTATTAATCGATAATTGTCAAAAAGGCATATTGTTTGACGAAAGAGACGGCGTCAAATCGCCTCGTCTTTTGCAAAAAGTGTGAACCCGAAAAAAAAAATCAATACTATATATTTTTTTTATACACTACAAGTCAGCCCTTGACGGCTATCTCACCTGATGGTAAGTGATGATGCTGTCTAGGATGGTAGCGGGCTAACCTGTTAGAAGTATGGTAAAAACCCACGCTCCTAGTTGGTTTCTACGCGACATCGTGCCGGAACGCTAAATCGCTTGGCGACACGTCTTTGTCGGTAGGGTGGTAACTAGCCACGGCCGAAGCCTCCCACCAGGCCAGACTCGAGCCGGGAATCGAACCGAGGACCTCCAACTTTTAAAATGCGACAGCGCACGCACTGCGCCTCGGAGGTCGTCAAAATATATCGTATATGCAGGTTCTTTAGCTGTAGCCGTCGTAATTAGTGAACTATTAAACTCTTCAGTATAATTCTTCGTTTTCATTTTCATTAGCGTTTTAATTTGTACTTCTTAACAACTTGCTCATTTTTTGCCAGCGGTTGATAATGATTTCTGTTTTCTTTTAATTCAAGTCCGTCTAATGAGGCGTGATTCTGTAAGAAGTTTACAATTGAAAATCCGTAGAAAGGGGAACCAGTTTTCACATCGCTATAGAATTTTACGGTTAGCCGCAAAGTTTGCTTTACATTGTGTGTTTTTAGTATTTTTTTTTATAGAAAAATATGTGTCATATTCACCATGCTCTTTGGTGCAGTTTGTATATGTGGAAGTGTGGCCTAGATACTATTGTTTCATCCATATTCTTGTATGCGGATAGTAAATCTCCCATCGTATCATCGGCAGACTTATTAAATTTAAATGACGTCGAAGACGTACATGAATAGTATTCTTTCTTTCTTTTTTAAAAATATTGTTACCGCGACATCAACCAGCTTGATTCTTATGTATCGATCTTATAAACTGAGAGACCTACGTACAAATTTCAAACTTTGTAGCAATTTTTGCTTTGTTATGTTTAATTTCCAATACATCCAACAGTTAAAGTTTTGAAAATGTTTATTATTTCTCTAATCTGATTATTGTTTTGCAATCTTTAGAAATATGATTGAGATTCAAGAAGTACGTGAATCAAATATTCTTTTCAATCAGTTTTACATGTCGGTTTTCTAAATGGTATTTTAATTTTATTATCGATAAATAAATAACAAATCCTTTTCAAAGCAGCCACCGCAGTAATGGGCCGACTAGCGAAGTGGTTTAAGTCCTCAAGTGGCCCAGTTAGTTGCAAAAGGAGTCAGTTTTCCCGCAGTGAACTGTAATAGGCAATTTTTCCTTCCTTTTTAGTCTAACCAATATATATGTATGTTCATATATGGGCACAGTAACATAAGAGTTGGCCAAACGCCAAGTCAGTGTTGCTAAATTGTATTACGTAAGTGATTCTAAAATTATTACACCTGTGACCACCTACCACTTACTCGTATTAGTAGGTAACTAGCCGAAAGCTGTAGAGCTTGTTCAGTTTTTTGAAATCCTGTTGTAAAATTACTATTTACGTAAAATTCTTGGCTTAGTTGTAAAACAACGTTGTGCACGAGTTAAAAACAATTTTTTTTTGTTCTTATAGATTTCTTTGAACTTTCGCGGCGGGATTACAAATTTTATAAACAAACAAACATTTTTAAAATGAGATACGTTAGATTAATACCAGAAACATATTAAAAATATCTCACCTGTTGATTTGCAACTTTGATATTTATTTATTTAACACTAATTTATTACATGAAAGCTAAACTTAGTAGGTTATGAGACTATTGGTAGTCTGGTTGTAGACTCAAGACGTCTTTACGTTGGGACCAAGTACAAATCCCGGCATGACCACTAACTTTTCGGACTTATGTGCGTTTCATTTTGAACAGTTTCAAAATTATATGTAACTTACTTTGACGGTGAAAGAAAATACCGTGAGGCATTCCTCACGATTGGATGCTGCATGCCTCAAAATTCTCCATAATGTTTTCAAAAGCGTGTGAGGTATACAATTACCGATACGCTCGCTCGATTATGATGAAGAAAGCTATAATAGTTTAATCATCGGTACCGTTACAATAATTCTATTAAAAAAACACAGGAGATCACTTTAATTTTCCGAAACCCTTATTTCATGACCAGTATATAATCTGTATCCTAGCATAATTTTATGGAAATATTTTCAGTGGCTTATGTGTCAAATGTAAAAGACAGAAAGAGTCACATTTCTATTGCTATAAACGTAATATTAATATATATTTAATATTTAATGGACACTAGAGTTATTTTGCGGAAGTATATCGTGTTAATGGGAATTATATAAGGCAGTATTGGTAATTAAAAATCTCAACCATGCTAATTATAATTTGTTCAATCTCCTGAGAGTGCTCTGGTATCGGAATCTGCGTTGAGAGGGCATCCAGGAAGATCTGAATAGTTTGGTATGTAGAGATTAAACAAATAATAATTGCACGTGCAGAATTATTGCCAATTTTGTGCGGATTACAGAAGATTATGCTTAATGTTCATTGTTAATGTACATAAAGACGAATGTTATAGTATTTAAAAGCTTAACGTTCGAGGCCTCCAATTTGTACAAATATGAAATGAGAAATGGGAATTAAATTTATCTTTTAAAGAGAGAATAAATAATGTTTGTAATATTGTATTATAATTTAGCTGTTGCGCGCATTTGTTTCGGTTTTTTAAATCATCTGGAACATTCTGTTTTCGTATTAAAAGTAACACATGACCGTTTCTAGGATTCAAATCATTTTTATGACGAATTTATCGGAGCTGGGTTTGACTGTGCTTCAGTTACAAAGGCTTTTTTGTTAATTCTTGAGGGGTCGTTCTTTGTCGACCTCCGTGGCGCAGCGCGTACTCTGAGTCATTGTAAAATTGGAGGTCCCGTGTTTGATTCCCACATCGAGTCTGGTCTAGTGGGAGGCTTCGGTCGTCGTAAGTTACTATCCTATGGCATATTAGCGAAATAACGTTCCGGTAACACATCGCTGGCTCCTGTAGCTGGTGCTATAGATGTTCATGGGCGACTGTAATCAATTAATGTCAGGTGATCTGCGACGTAAAATCTACTCATGTATTTACGAAATCAAGTGTTCTAGTGCTTTCTAGTTATTACAAATAAAATAATTCTATTTGCGTCATAATTTATAATCAAAGACAGACATTTTCTGTAATATACGAGGGCGTATTGCATTTTTTTTTTTATAATTATATATTTTTAATTATCTGTTGGTATTTATTTATTATTATATATATACACATACTTTTTTTTTTTGTTTGTGCGCCTACCATTACTTTTCTCAATGTTCCAAGGTTGACTGGTGGAGAATGCTTTTAGCATAAAGTTCGCCTTATGTACAGCTTTTTTGTGCAATAAAGTTTATAAAAAAAAACACTTCAATATTATTCTTTTGTATACATAAAAGTTAAGTAATACATTACATCCTAATGCAATATAGTCAGTATCTATATGAAATAGCGACAGAAGGCAGACAGCTCGAATTATCTATGATATGTGTGACCACTGAGTTTATGCATTCAACAAGATTTCTAGCTCTAAAGCTCCAGTCCATTCATTATGAGTTACGGTCTAATTGAACGTTAAACATAGCACACAGTTTCCCAAGGCAAAACTATTTAATTCTAGCTTTTGCCCGCAATTTCGTCTGAGAAAATTAGGACTAACCTGATTTTTAATACCTCTAAACCCGACCCGTGCTCTGTAGTGAGCCGGTAATGGGTTGATCATGATGATGATGATACATTTTTAGCCTTAAAATCCTAATTACAGAAAATTATTAAATGAAACCGGCTAAGTGCAAGTTGGACTTGCAGATAAGGTGCATTATGATTGATCAAAGATGACTGGCTGATTGATGATTACTGATTATATTATAACACCATAATAATAAAAAAAAGTGTACAACTTTTGCAAAATACACGTTTTTTTGATCATCATCATCATCATGAACAACCCATTACTGGCTCACTACAGAGCACGGGTCTTCTCTCAATATGAGAAGGGTTTGGCCATAGTCCACCACGCTGGCCATGTGCGGATTGGCAGACTTCACACGCCTTTGAGAACATTATGGAGAACTCTCAGGCGTGCAGGTTTCCTCACGATGTTTTCCTTCACCGTTGAAGCAAGTGATATTTTTTTTTTGTTTTTTTAAACGCACATAACTCCGAAAAGTTAGAGGTGCGTGCCCGGATTCGAACCGCCGACCTCTGATTAGGTTTTTTTGATATTCCGCTACAAATAAGAATGCAAGATGAGCGAGTATGAGATATACTTGCATCGTAAAGCCAAACCCAATATTCGTACTTAAGTTACCGGTTGCGGGTAAACCTACATACGAGTATATAACATGGAAATGCTCGTTATCCAATCGCTATATCCTATAAACACGCTTAAGCTATAAAGAATCTTAAACTTTGGTCTAGAAAGATCACTTTCCAATAACAAATAATGTTCACCTCAGTTCAGGAGTAACCGCATTTTTCAGAATTGGCTCAAGTGCAAAAGTTAATACAATTACGCCCGATACTTTTTTTTTTGGAAAATCGTACGAAAATTCAGTAATAGCGCTTAAACCAGGTTAGCTAGTTATTCGCCCTGACCTAACACCTCGTATAGCCACACCTACACGTTGATATTTAGAATCTAGAACAACTTTCGTAATCGACATTTATTATAAAGCTAAAGGGTTTTATTTTTAACCGTTCCTTTGGTTTTTTAACGCGTTCATCTCTGAAGGCAATAATTTGCGTATTTAAGTTAGTATTACTTCTGTTGTAAACCCATATGTATGTTTTGAATAAATCAACTTTTTCTTTTCTTTTCTTTTTCTATTCCAAATGATCAAGTCTTCCGGCGCAATGCCAATGCCACGTCTTCGTCGGTAGGATAACTGGCCACGGCCGAATACTTCCACAAAATCAAACCACAAACTAGCTCATTGCGCCAGAGTATCTACTAAAACGCAATTATCAATTAAGCGATAGTCAGTAGTACGCTAAGGAAGCCGCCAAAAAAGTTCCTGTTATTTAAAAAGGCATATTTTAAGTGTTCACAGAGAAAAAGATCGAGAAGGAATTAAAATGAAATATCATAATTATTTACGACACTAAACTTATAAATTTATATTAAATTGATTGTACAGATCTTTATTATTTATAATTAAAAACTTAGTAGTTGCCAATTTTCATGTCACTAACTTTAAAAATATAGGACTTTCATACAAACTTCCAACCCCCATTTCAACCCCTCAGGGGTGGATTTTCTCAAAACCGTTTCTTAGCTGACCTCTACTTCATAAAAGAAATCTACCTTCCAAATTTCTAGTTCGTTCGTTTTATAGTTCCTGAGATTTCGTGATCATATGTCAGTCAGTCAGTGGTATTTTACTTTTATATATATAGATAAACAAAAAATTTAACACTAGTATTTCTTAGTGACGGAATCAAAAGTGGGTTTGCAATAGAAGTTTATGGTTACCGTTGTAACCCACCCAACGTTTGCGAATTACTTCTGAAACAACCTTCGATATAAGTAGATGGGAGTTCCCAAAACTATACTGTTCGACATCAATTCAATATAGTTTTGAGGTTTAATAACATCGTAGGTTCTAATAGGCGTATTTGGTTTGTTAACGAATACTTAAATCTCTTCAATATCTCAAAATAGGTATCTGATATCAGGAGAAGAACAATAAATTATCAATCCGTCAATGGCCCAGTTTATAATCCAACTCACCCACTCTCTCTTTCTCTCTTCTCAAAATGAAAAGGGTTTTGGCTGTACTCTACCAAACTGCACAAGAGTACTGGTGGACTTCACACGTCTTCTAAACACTGTATGGAGAACTCTCAGGTTTCAAGTTTCCTTGCGATAATTCGCGTTGAATCAAGTGATATTTAATTACATTGAACGCGCATAGCTCCAAGAAACTAGATCTGCGTTCCGCGGATTGAATTAGGTCACAAAAAAAAAGGTTTACCTTCATTGCTAGATATCGAGCTATCATAAAGGCCTAACTGTAAATATGAATTTTTATATTCCCGTTTTTGTATTATTATATATTGTATTTATTCAAGCAAATCACTTAAGACGAATCTTACTTTGAAACTATTTTTGAACGTCGTGAAAACTTGTAAAAAACTAAACATTCATCACTCACAACTTTAAAAAGTGTTTATGAAAAATATATTAGCTTTTGGTTTCCGTAATAAATAAATAGTAATATATAATCAATGCTAAACACAATACTGATTTTGTACCGCGAGTACTTGAGTCCCGTCTACAGATTTCTGCTGCAGCCGGTAGCCTCAAGTGACTCTCAATTCATTAATTATATTATGGATTATTACTTACATAATCTCCCGCAACTTTGAGGATGCGAAGGGACTAGCGAGAGGAGGCTGAGATTGCTCCCTGAAGCACTATTAATAGCGGTATGAATAGTTGTGCGAAATATAATGACTTTTGTGCTAATAAATAACTCGCTAATGCTTAGTCCACTGGAGATGGTTAATAACTTAACATTTTTAGAAAGAAGCTTATTTAGGTATAAACAACAATGTTCAACGTAAATATGTTTAATGCATTATATAATTATCTTTACTATCGGAATCTGTAAAGCAAGTTATAATATGATTACGAGATTATCTGTTAATTAAAAAGGAGTTATTCATAACCCAGTTGTTCCATTTTAACCAGGGTTTAAATCATGTATTACTTATTATATAACATAACCTCATTATCCGATCAGATGTACAATATTAATGGATTAAATTGCCAATCCAGATTACAGCAAGGCGTAAGCTTAAAAATTAAATGTATTTTAAAGCTTGTTTTATGAATAATGAAAATTATACAAGTTAAATAAAAACTCTGAGCATTTTCATACTCTTACAACAAATCAGTTCTGGAATTTAAAAGATATGGTTGAATAAAGAAACTCATATAACATATATTCATACTATATATGTACATAGAGTATAAGGTAATGTAGGTACGTCAAACATAAATTTCTTAAACATTAAATTATCGGACGACTAGACTGAGCTATAAATTATCTCATGTATGCAATCATGACCTCGCCAACCAAGTTGATTATTTTCTGCACTTTCTCTTTCTTAGCCTTCAACAGGTGTTCTATTAGGTGGTCGTAGTCACCGGTGTTTCGTATCTGTTTAATGGCAGACTCCTTCATTTTGGCGTCGTATCCTTGGTAGACCTTCTCCCACAACATTTTCATCACCATCCCGTCCACTGTTTTCTTGTTGTACGTTGTACTTTTTACCTTTAAAAAAATTAAAAAATATCTAATAAAATAAACATAATACGTTTGATCATATCCGTGGCGCTCTCTTGGGGAAATTTTGAGTTCAAAGGCTTCGGTCGCTGGTAGTTACAACTTTACTAATAAAGACACACTACTTAGCGTTCTGGTATGATTCCGAGTATAGCCTGATTATTAGGATGGTTTCAGCTGGCAACGCATCAGTGGCTACTCTGGTGCTATAGATGTATATGGGCGACGGTGATCACTTAACATCAGGTGACCCGTGACGTGGGCTCATTTGCAAACGATGTAAATGTAAAAAAAAACAAAAATGATGTCATATATATAGTTATTAAAATAGTGATCGCTCCGATCTGAACTTAGAACTTAGGACACCAAGAAGTATATTCGCGCCTTCCGAGTCTCAAAACAAGACTACTAAATCGCTAATGCACCCGTATTTGTATCTTCATATCGAACTACATAATGTAACTACAATTGCGATTATAAACAATTGACAACTTATTGACACCCACACAATATCTAACAAAACGAATCCAAATTATATGTATAATTACTTAGGTATAATTAATATGTCATATGACAAGTTTTTACAGCTACTTTAGATGTGTTGGCGTTATACTTAATCATGATCAACCCATTACCGGCTCAATACAGAGCACGGGTCTCCTCTCAATATGAGAATGGTTAGGCCACCACGCTGGCCATGTGCGGATTGGCAGACTTCACACGACTTTGAGTACATTATGAAGAACTCTTGAGCGTGCAGGTTTCGTCACGATGTTTTCCTTCACCGTTTAAGCAAGTGATATTTTATTTAAAAAAAAAACCGCGTTATGCTTACGAACTCATATATAAAAGCTTACCATTTCCTGAAAGACACCTATATAAAGTAGCTAGTATCTTGTTGATGAAACACTTAAGTGAAGTCTTCATAAAGATCAAAAGAAAACAATTTGAAAAAATTATGCTTACCATGAAATTATGTAGCAGAATAAATATTAAGAATGCGCACCGAGCACAATGCGGCATACTGTCGGCTATGAACGTTTACACCTCACTAATGCGAAAGAAGACAAAGAGTAATTTAAAGAATTTACCAAACATCCTTTTTACGCTATCAACAACTTTTACGGTCGTTGTAATGCTGTAAAAGAACCATTAAAACCTAATGCCTTCTTTTTTCAAGGTAATAAAATTATCTCCGTAGAATGTCTAGGTACTCCCTAGCACGGAACTTTTGAACGATTATCTCGCTACAACCGCACTAAAAGTTGTTGCAAAACTAATGGAACTATGGGGTTGCATTATATTATAATTGTAAAGGATTACATAAATGATAAACAAGCATGGGTGTGAAATATTGCTCTAATAAGATAGCTCTTAATATAATTTTAAGTGGCATGTGAGATGGTGGTAACAAAAATAAAATTTACCTGGCTAAGTTTGTTGTGGGCTTCTTCTTAGACCGGGGCGCGTTTGGAACCCTCATAGCTTTAGTTTTAAGTTTACGAATCTAGTTATCACCATCAAATCACTACTATGTAAATTATTGACGCGTCAAAAGCGCCTTTTAAAGGACTATTTGAATAAAGATTATTTTGAATTTGAATTTGAATATATTGACTTCATCATCATCATGATCAACCCATTACCAGCTCACTGCAGAGCACGGGTCTCCTCTCAATATGAGAAGGATTTAACCATAGTCCACCACGCTGGCCATGTGCGGATTGGCAGACTTCACACGCCTTTGAGAACATTATGGAGAACTCTCAAGCGTGCAGGTTTCCTCACGATGTTTTCCTTCAACGTTGAAGCAAGTGATTTTTTTTTTATTGACTTGTATTAATAATACTTGAATATAGGTAATTAACGCAGTACATCCCCATTTAGTGCCCCATCAGTATTTTGAAACGCTCGTTAAACCGCCAATTAGGTAAAACCAACTGAGAATTTTCTCAATCCTGTTTGTGCCTAAAATGAATGATAAAATTAATCAATATACTCGATCTCAAATTTTATCTCGATAAATATAGACAATCGAACTATCCCTATCAAATATGAAGAAATAATTCAATCTATTTTAATATATATAGTATATCAAATTAGATGACTTTTGGCATTTTAATTCGATATAGTCAAGTGGCGTGTAACACAGACCCACTTGTCACTTGCATTCCACAACTATTTGATTTGCAGTGCGTAATCAATCCTCTTCACAGGAATTTATTGAATTAACTTGTTATGCGCTTCTATGTAACGATCTTTAATTTTATCATCTTTATCATAATTATGTTTAATGCTTATTTAACAGAACGCTAAGATATCGATCAAAGTCATTATGATTAACATGCTATTTATACAGCAAAATTTCACTAAATTAATCGAAAATAGCGAGGAATATCAGCAATGTGCATGTGTGAGAGAGAAAGAGGGAGGGAGGGAGGGAGAGAGAGAGAGATAGGGAGAGAGAGAGAGAGAGAGAGACTAGAGTACATTTTTTTTCCCCGCTGGGAAATGCGTTTACGCATCCCCTCCGGAAACGACGCAGGCAAGTATGTGGGACTCCCCGGCGCCCAGACTGGCGACCAGAATACCCACTAAAACCCAGCGATGCTCCTTCGCGTCGCCTGGTGGCTGGGTCACGGGAATACTTGTGCACTCGACCGCAACCCAGCCAGCGAGACTAGAGTACTAATATAATGAGTTGTAAAATGTTGTTTTGAATTCCAGTGTTATATAGTTACAACTAGTATGCTAACCAGGTATCATATTTGTTATTGCAGCGAAATTCGTAGTGAACTTTTAGCCCAGGATGCTTTAGGACCTGGTTGAGCTATTTTCATTGGATTGGATTTATTCTCGTATATGCTATATAGTTATATTGTTTGTTTTGATATATGCAGCATTAGTGCCTTCTATTTCTAGGTGCCTTTGAATACTAAAAGCTTTGACTTTGACTTGGTTTTGACTTTGATGTGCCGTTAGCTTGAGACAAAGCCAGGAACTCTGTATCATATTAAAATGCGGTCCCACGTTAAAACTGCAAAATATAATTACTTTGCTGACAGGATTTAAATTTAATTATGCATATAAGCAGGAAGCTAAAGGACCGCTTATCTCACTAGGGCCCCTTGTATTCTATTAAAAAGTGTATTACAACCCACTCCATTCTTATTACTTGGCTGCCACAATAGCTTAGTGGTTGGCTACTTTCTTCATATTTTTAATTTCTTTATTTGTAAACCTCAAATTTTAAGGACATCGACAAGAAAAAAGGATACCTTACTATCTTAATATAAGGAGTCTAAATATAAAATGATATGCTTGTGGAGGCACAATTCAAAAATATAAGTCTGATTGAATAATTCTTGTACTCACGTCAAAGTATTCAAGTCCCAAGATGTCGGAGTGGGTACCCCTTACCGATTAACACAGCGTCGATCAACTCCTTTGCAGACCACATCAAACTTATCCCAGGAAACCTGTAAGAAAGCGGCCCAAGGTTATATTCTTTGGAAACCCTTTGGACCTATGACCAGCACTGTACACCATTCAATTGAACTGATAATGGTACTGGTGATGTGTTTGACTAGAGATCAAAGGTATTTGGTTTCGCTATTTGGGTTGGCCCAGTAATTAGTTCCACTGACGACGACCTCCGTGGCGCAGCGTGCGCGCTGTTGCATTATAAAGTTGGAGGTCCTGGGTTCGATTCCCGGCTCGAGTCTGGTCTGGTGGGAGGCTGCGGCCGTGGCTAGTTACCACCCTACCGACAAAGGCGTGTCGCCAAGCGATTTAGCGTTCCGGCACGATGTCGTGTAGAAACCAATTAGGAGTATGGCTTTACCATACCCCTATCAGGTTAGCCCGCTACCATCTTAGACTGCATCATCACTTACCATCAGGTGAGATTGCGTCAAGGGCTAACTTGTAGTGGATAAAAAAAAAAAACTGAACTTTCTTTGATAAAATTCTCCAATCACTCGAACTAAATAATAAGATGTCATCAAATCCCTGGATTCAGAGAGCTAAGTGAACCCCATCAACCTCTTCGCTTATTATTTTATCCCTTAAACCCATTACAGTATATAATATTAGACTTTTTCCGTTCTTCAGACTAATATTTTCTTAAATGGCTGCGAATCGAAAAAGCTTTATAATATTAAATACATAGATTACATATTATTTTAATCTTTTTCCTTGACTCGTGATTTCGTGTTATCTATTATACATTTTTTATGTGAGCGTCACTGATGTGGAAACTTCCCGAGTATGATACGAGTACAGGGTGTAAGATTTATGTATAAGGAAGAATGGATCATTGATCTTGAGTGTTAAGATTCTGAGGAGCCTCTTTTTCCTGATGTTTTCCTGGTACCTAATGATTATGGGACTGAATTTGTTAGCGATGTTTTTCTGTTTAAAATTGCCTCGCAAAATAAAATGCGATTTCAGTTCGTTTTATTTGTTGGTTTTAATTTAATCTGGTGGGAGGCTTCGGCCGTGGCTAGTTACCACCCTACCGACAAAGACGTGTCGCCAAGCGATTTAGCGTTCCGGCACGATGTCGCGTAGAAACCAACTAGGAGCGTGGGTTTACCATACTTCTAACAGGTTAGCCCGCTACCATCCTAGACAGCATTATCACTTACCACCAGGTGAGATAGCCGTCAAGGGCTGACTTGTAGTGTATAAAAAAAATATATATAATAATAACTATCGTAATATACAAATGAACGTAAATGGGGGTTTGGTTCGAAGATTTGGTCTATCTATTTATAATTTTCCGCTTATACTATTTTGGTGAGCGAAGTGTCTTGTCCTGGTATCTATATATTTTCTTATCACCATAGCAACAGCCTGTTAACCTAACGGCTATTATTAGCAGAGAAGGCATAAGGGCTCTCGAATTTCTGAACTTCGGCTTTACAACTCCGAGGTATATTTTAAATTAATAAGATGAAATAACAATTAATAAATCACCTGTAAGTGCTTCACGATTTCATCCACTTAAACTACGCTTCCTTTAAACGGGCTATTAGGCAAAATGTTTGTAGGGGAAATTATTGCAGAGTTTTCGCTTTATTTTCATGACATTCAAATGAATGCGACAACATTCGAACATGATGCCAGATGCGAAAATATTTACGTCTAAATGTTACATACGTTTTGAACTAACGGCATACGAGATCAAACAGAAGTTATATAATTTTAGTCTTTTGAGCGCCTTTAGCTCTTAGAACTTCTCAGAATATTACATAGTGCTGTTTATTAAGCAAAATAGGGAATCTAAAATAGAGGAATAATTTTCAAGTTTGTAAGCTAGAGCTTTAATGCTCCTATTGAAGTTGAAAAGTACACACGGATCTTAATACCTACATAGAAGCTCTCACATTATATCTTGTGCATCTCAAACGAATACGTAAATGTTTCACTTTGCTAATATGAACCTGAGTATGCTTTCTAATTTAAATGAATGTATGAGATGTCCTCTAAAGTTTATTCAACGGATTTTCATGTTAAAATATATCGCTAGATTTTCGTTACTTGTATGTGACACTGGACGAGTGAAGCCAAAGATAAAGGTTTGTTGCAGATAATCCAATTTTTAAAATTCCGTTCCGTTTTGATATTGGATGTTTAGAAAAGTAGATTCAAAGATGTATTTAATGAAAACACATAAATCTGCCTACGATATCAACTTTTTTTGGGAAGTTCACATATCTATCAGAATGCAATATAAATCAATATAAATATATTGAAATCCGCAAAGCATCACAATTGCTGTCGGTGTCAAAGTGCTTTGCATAATTCTAAAAGAATAGGTACCTACCTCTAGTTACTTTAGTTATATAAAAAAAACTCTTTATTAAACACAGGACACAAAGCATACAAAAACAAAAATTTAAAAAAAAGAAAAACGGTGTAAGGGCGGCCTTATCTCTGCAAGGGATTTCTTCCAGACAACTGCTATATACAGGAAACATTTAACAATATTAAAGTGGTTGATGTACAAATAAGAGCATAAATAAAGATAAACTTACATACTAAAGAATACACACTCAAAATAAATACTTACATAAAAAGCAATAATTATCATATATAATTATAAAATATCGATTGTAAGTATAAATATTCAAATAATATATATATATATATATATATATATATATATAAAGCGGTATAGAAGCGGTGATAGCCCAGTGGTTAGGGCGCCAGCCTTCTAATTAGAGGTTGGCGGTTCGAATCCTGGCACGCACCTCTAACTTTTCGGAGTTATGTGCGTTTTTAAGCAATTAAAATATCACTTGCTTCAACGGTGACATCAAATAAAACATCGTGAGGAAACCTGCACGCCTGAGAGTTCTCCATAATGTTCTCAAAGGCGTGTGAAGTTCGCCAATCCGCACATGGCCAGCGTGGTGGACTATGGCCAAACCCTTCTCATATTGAGAGGAGACCCGTGCTCTGTAGTGAGCTGATAATGGGTTGGACATGATATATATATATATATATATATATATATATATATATATATAAGCTAATATCAACTAAATTTATGATATCATTTTATAGTTATAGATTACTTCGCACTCAGTTGTTACCCTGCTAAAAATTTTACATTAAATTCTACAGCTGAGTGGAAACCGGCTGTAATAGAAATAACTTACTGTTGAAAATTGCCTTCTGAATGTGTCTCCAACAAACCTCCTAGTTCATTCTGCGTGCCTAGTATGAAGGAATTTTTGATATTACCAACTAATTTATCCTCCTCATCATAATTAATAAAAACCAAAGGTCACTTTTGTTTTATATATTTTGACATTGATAACCCTTGATATCTAATTGATAATTGATTGATTGATTGATTGAAGTTCTTCAAGCGGCTGGCGTTCTTGTGCCAAAGCCGCACCATAGATCGGGGTCATGCGTGACGCGCGTGTAGGTTCAGAAACGCAAATACATCAGCACACCTGACGTCGCTCTAGTGTGTACGCCCCCATACAAAACGTATGAATAAAATAAGCTTCTAAAATACTTGTACACGCCTCACTACACCATGCGTAAAGCTAATAGGATTTCAACTTCTGTCAGAATTCTTGCGACATCAAGGTCAAGAGGGTGAAATTTTGCGTGTAAACTCAGTCAATAAACTTTAAGTATGTACATTATAAACAACAATAATTGCGCACCTAAAAAACGTGTATTCCAGAATAAAGCTTACTGATTTTTTTCCTTTCATTCTCCAAGTTTTCTAGCTAATGTTATAGGTGCCGCGTTCTATTGTTCGGGTTTTCCAATGGGAAACTTTGTATTTTATATTTTCGGTTGTTATGTTTTCCTAGTACTCATTACCTTAAAACATCAAACGGCTTACCTGAGTTACTAACTGTGTGAGGATAGTTAAACTGAAATTACTGCCTCATTGACCTTGCGGTATAGACTACTGATCTGCTTACTGGGTTTGATTCACAGGCCGAGTCAAACGTTTTTAGATATTTGATTTTTAAACCTATTATGTTTGCTTAAAGAAATATTCAAACATCCGGCTCGATGATAGGAAAAAATGTTGTCGCAATTCCACAGTAAATTATAACTTCAATAAATATAACTTCAATATGATACTCATATTCTTTAAAGCTGATTGGTGGATCAGTGTTGAAACTGATTGGTGGATTAGTGTTGAAGCAGCGTGTTCTCCTCTCTCCGACCAGAGAGCAGGCATGGCAAAGCGATGGGACATTAAGTACGAGTAGACTTGAGATGAGGTTGAGAGGACTAGTATTCTAGTGATCAAGTGTAAATATAAATTATTATCGCATGATTTATTGTCATGACCCGAATTCCTATCGAATTCCGGTCAAAACAATAAGCAGCCCTTAGATAGAAAGAAGACTGGCGAAAATATAACAAGCAAGTTTTTGTCAGGTTTCCATAAAGTAATTCAATAGTATATTTCATGATAATTTCTGAGAAAATAAACAAGCGTTTTTTATAACTTTTAACCTATTACGATTGGTTATAGAAAAAATATTACACATTTCATTCATGATGACCGAAGATGTAACGTGCAGGTATCTAAATTTTCCTGTAACGTAATGCCAGTATCATTATCATTAATTTTCCCAGGTCTAATAGGAGAGAGGGTTTAAGAGCATAGACCAACAATGCCGCTCGAATGTGGCTTGGCGAGCTTTAATAGGGGAGCGTGGGGACATATGCGACCAAAATTTACAACTTAGAAACATTAAGAGATAAGTTTCCAAATCTCCTTGACCCTAGAGTGATCTCAAATTGACAATGCCATTCTTACGTTAAAGATTTTATCATACGTAATAATCAGTGATTTATTCGATAAATGTATATATGGTAAGCATTCATTCAAATTCGAACGGCCTAAAGATATTCAAATTTTAATCACATATTTCAATAGCAAAATTATGTTATAATATCCGTAAAATATTTACCAAATAATGTGGCAAAATTTCGTTGAATCAAGTATTTCAGATAGTTTTACACGAAAATTTCAACCATTTTATATCATAATATCATTGTCGACAGAATAATTGTTATTTAACGTGCATTTCTCTACAGCGAAGGCCTCAATTGTGAATATCATTCATAGATATTTGTAAAGGCATCACAAATTTACCGATGAAATTTGTAGTATTTAATTAATGCTTTTAGTATAATTATGTGTGTGTATTGTGGGGGCGGACGAGTATTTCCGTAGGTTTAGATTGAAATGCCATTTTCAATATTGCGGTTATTCGTATTGCGTGTTTACGCGTTTGTTGTTCTAGTAGTTGGAATTTTTAAATAGGTATTTCGAGGTCCACGATGTGAAAACCCATTAGGTAGGTAATAAAGTAATGGGCCGAAAAGATTTCATCATCATCATGATCAACCCATTACTGGCTCACTACAGAGCACGGGTCACCTCCCAATATGAGAAGGCTTTAGCCATCGTCCACCACGCTGGCCATGTGCAGATTGGCAGACTTCACACGCCTTTGAGAACATTATGGAAAACTCTCAGGCGTGCAGGTTTCCTCATGATGTTTTCCTTCACCGTTGAAGCAAGTGATATTTTTATTGCTTAAAAACGCACATAACTCCGAAAAGTTAGAGGTGCGTGCCCGGATTCGAACCGCCGACCTCTGATTAAGAGGCTGACGCCCTAACCACTAGGCTATTACAGCTTCTCATATTTAGGAGTGCAGCATCTCTAAATACCAGGTGATATTACTGTCGAGAAGGACAAAATGACACACATATTTGTGTTGTTACCTTGCATAATAGCTTATTAAGGTTAAAGTCCGTGGCATTATTTAACTATTTGTTTACGTTAAAGTTAAACGCGAGAGCTCCAAACTCGCGTTGTTCGAACGCGACATCCTACTTAAGCGTGCTCGACGAAAATGCTGTGAGACGCGAAATTTTCAAATTGTTGAAGCCGGTTGAAGTGTTCTAGTGCATGAACGCATGGGCCGAAACGCACGGGTTCAGCATTTGATGTTTTTGTACTAATTGGACGCGGTTTGCACAATTGCAAATGAGTTGAAATCCAGTTAAAAATCCTCCACGATTGTATGAGTTCAGATTTTTAAATCCAACAATATTATTATTTTCAATCCGAAGTTTTTAATGTTTCTTTATTAATTTGTTTTTATTAAGCTATGGCATAGCTTCTATCGAGGGCCTTGATCGCGGGGACTGAATCCAGAAATTCCGTAACGAAAAAAAACCTCACGCTCCCCACTCCGACGGCTGTGCCCGTCCCCGGTGATACTTTTTACCATATAGATATTTCGCCACGGCCATTACATGTCATGGCGTTTCATGTCAATCTGTAACATAAATAACACAAATAATTTTAATAAGAGCCATATTTTATATATATTGCAGTAAGTGCTGATTACACGACGTAAACGTATTAAAAAAAGTTAAACTTCATCGAAACGTATATGTATTAGAAAATGTTTATAACCACGTAGTTGAGGAACGTTATACTCTTATACTCAGACATGTTACGAGAGTAGGTAATACTCAGCTAAATTCGTAATATATTTTTACAGAAGACACCTCGTTTATCTACTAGACATCACTTTTACGCAATATTTATATTTATTATTCCATCCTGTCTCGACTTTACGTTCGAGTTAGTAAATTATTATATTACATATAACTAGCTATTGCCCGCGAGTATGACAAAGTGGTGATAGCCTAGTAAGCGGTGATAGCCTTAAGGTTAGGTATAAATTGAATTATTTAGATGTAAGGTTAATTTTAAGGTTGTGCATGCTGTGGTCATTTCTAGAAAGCCACTATCTGGTGTCTGTTCTTCTGAAATGTTTTTTGTTGTTTTTAGATAGTGACTAGTTTAATGATCCAATAAAAATAAAAATGAAAATAAAAATAAATAGCCTAGTGGTTAGGGCGTCAGCCTCCTAACCAGAGGTCGGCGGTTCGAATCCGGGCACGCACATCTCACTTTTCGGAGTTATGTCCGTTTTTAAAAAATTAAAATATCACTTGCTTCAACGGTGAAGGAAAACATCGTGAGGAAAACTGCGCGCCTGAGAGTTCATAATGTTCTCAAAGGCGTGTGAAGTCTGCCAATCCGCACATGGCCAGCGTAGTGGACTATGGCCAAACCCTTCTCATATTGAGAGGAGACCCGTGCTCTGTAGCGAGCCGGTAATGGGTTGATCATGATGCTGATTACAAAGTGATACGTTTACGGACTTTCTGTTTTACTTAACGAGACGAACGTATGTGTCGAACTACAATTAATTGTCTACCAGTTGTTAAGTGCTTACTAGTTTGTTGGTTCCTTCGATACAATGTTCCACTCAATATCCTGTTCTACTAGCGATCTGTTAATACGAACACCCGTATGGTATTCGTGCGTTAAGCCACAGACCGTAACTTGTATTTGTCAATGTGCTTGAGCAAAGTTTATTGATCCAGTATCTCAACTATTTCCAATGTAATTTCCAACAGTTTCTAGTAGGTGTCAAGTCAGTTTAATAATAAAAGCTGTGTCAGAATTAAGAGTTCATTATTTTGAATGCTATTAGTATTAAACCTAACCTTCATTTGGTGACTATATGCCAACGAGGTTGAAAGCATATCTCAGCCATCCCGGGCGCCTTATATTAAGTACTAGCTGACGCCCGCGACTTCGTCTGCGATGAGTTAGTGTATGTGAAAGTGTGATTGTTTCTCTTCCAATTACGAAGCACTGGATTACTACACGACCGACGACCTTGATATAATTACAGGATAATCTGTAAAGTATCTCCTTTCTAACAAGAGAACCGTGCTGAATTCCGGGATAAAAACTATCCCTATATGTTGAACCGGAGTATCAGCTACTTTTATACCAAATTTCATTCAAATCTATTCAGTACAAAAGACAGGCAGACAGAAAGAAAAAAAAAATAAAAAAAAAATGTTTTGACTCAGTATCGATAATAAAGCATCCTCCAATTAAAATATTCATAATGTATTTAATGTATGAATTCGTCCTGTTACAGTTTTATTATATTATAGATTGCACAAAATTGTAAACTTTTTTGCTCAGTAAACCCACGCTAGGTTGCTAGAAGTATATGCCCAAAGATTATGTCCCAAGATTAGGTTTTAATAAAACCTGAGAACCAGTTCGAAGAAAAGAAAATTGCGTTGCGCGGATTGCAAATCAAGTTATGCTAAATTCATTACCAATGCAGAGTTCTTTGCTTGTTTCAGTAGAATCTATCATCCGAAACGGTGATAGATCCTCTACTTACGTGACGTTTCAAATGAGCATAAAAAAGAGACTGTATATAATAAATCAATCTAATCTAACAGGGCAAGACCTATTTTGCGTGAACTTTTACTTTTACGTATTTTGTGTTCTATTTTTATCTTGCGTAATAAATGTTATATAATGGAGATGTTCCTCGACAAAGCACTGGTCCATTAGTAAGTGACATATAACTTCATAACAGTATATGGTTACACCAGGAATATCACACTTTTGTGCAGCAATATCCTTTGTCAACGAACGGGTATTACGATGGTAGGCACAATACACCTTAGTGTCTGAAAGGTCTAGATGTCTATTGTGAATGGAAACGTCTTAATGTTATCAAATAACACCCGATACAAATTCAGTGTGCCGGCGAACGTGTATACTCGCAAAATTTGGAGTAGGTTGGTACACAGTTACATCAGAAGCTTAAATTTACAAGATGCAAGGTTGAAATTCTAAATGGATATTTTTTATACAATACAAGTTAGCCCTTGATGGCCATCTCACCTGATTATCAATCTAAGATAGTACCAGCTAACTGGTTTGTGGTACGGTAAAACCATACTACTAATTGGTTTCTACGCGACATCGTGCCGGAAAGCATTGCTTGGCCACACGTCTTTGTCGGTAGGGTGGTAACTAGCCACAGCCGAATACTCCCAGCCAGACTTGGCCGGGAATAAAAACTTAGTACTTCCAACTTTATAATGCGACAGCGCACGCCCTCGTAAAAGTGGCCTCGTATTTCATCTAAAATGTAATTGACGCTCTTCAAATGCGATAAAGACATAATTTCGGGTGTACTTAAATCATCGCGAGGATTAATTAAATTCATAAGCACCCTCGTTAGGGTATAAAGAAGGGAGTGTCGGTTGGATCGGCCTAAAGTTAAATGGAATGTAACCTCAGGCAAGGTTCCGGATAGTGCTAGTACATTTTCATATCAGACCAACTGTACCTAAACAGACTATAAAATATGTATTGGCATATAATTTGTTGGATCAAGGCTGCATTCATTATACCGCGCTTGTTGTTTTAAAAAAAAAAATCAACTTATTTGCCATGCAAGTCACATCTCAGTCTAATTGTTGGATATTTCCATGAAGTGTCATCTATTTTAGACAAGTTATACAAAAAAAAACATGTACGGTCGTACTTCCAATATAAAGAATAGACCCATATGTCCACCGGTTCTCCGAGTTTTGCGCCCAGTTGCTTCACCTTCAACACAAGAGGTTATTTTCTTAAATGGCGGGTATACTAAAAATATTTTTAAATTCACTAATAGCTTATAAAAACACATCTTTTCTTCCTAAAATATTCCAGAATATCTTGTGTACCTGCAATTCAGTCTAATATAATTATTGACTGGACCATTAGTTGGAGAGTGAATTTGAATAGGTAACCTTCAACACAAGAGGTTATTTTTTTAAATTATGGGTATACTAAAAATGTTTTTAAATTCACTAATAGCTTATAAAAAACATATTTTCTTCATAAAACATTCTAGAATATCTTGTGTACCTGCATTTCAGTCTAATTTAATTATTGACTGGACCATTAGTTGGAGAGTGAATTTGAATAGGTAACTGCTGGAAAAATGCGGTATGGAAGTACTCATGTCCCCTTTTATGATAACGTACGTGATTTGGTACGAGACATAAATTATATTTGAATTTTGCAGATGCGGATTTTTCCAAGCTTATATTCCGATAAGCATTTTCAATGACATATTGATTCTTATTCAGTACGTTTTGCTTTGGCTCCGTATAAAATTACATCTCGTTCCTTTAGGAACTTGGTCTATATAAATTATATTTCAGAACCCTAGTGTAACTTATCAGGTAAAGAAACGTCTTATAAAATTCAGTAATAATTTATGATACTTTTATGAAGTTTAGTTCCCAAAAATGTTAGAATGGGCTAACGTGTAGGTTTCGTTCTACCTACATGAAAACAAACACAAAATTTTAAAGAATTCAGTTTGAGTCTAGCGAATAGTAGCGTAATTAAAGGAGAGCCCAGTAGATGTTGCTTTGTCCTGAAAATCAAAAATTGTAAAATCGTGACTACCCAGTAGCCATTATGATCCTAAAATAAACAGGTGCACACTCAAACAAACACCAAATCTAACCAACCTTTTAGACGGGCTTTGCTCGACGACTAAGACATAAACACGTAATAAAGATATTAAATATACAGATATGTAATGCGTCAGAAATCCACTTCCTAATAATGGAAAGAATATCCCTTCAATTAAACTTATCGTAAACAACCCATTACCGGCACACTACAGAGCACGGGTCTCCTCTCAATATGAGAAGGGTTTGGCCTTAGTCCACCACGCTGGCCATGAGCGGATTGGCAGACTTCACACGCCTTTGAAAACATTATGGAGAACTCTCAGGCGTCCAGGTTTTCTCAAAATGTTTTCCTTCACCGTTGAAGCAAGTGATATTTTATTTTTTTTAAACGCACATAACTCCGAAAAGTTAGAGGTGCGTGCCCGGATTCGAATCGCCGACCTCTGATTAGGAGGCTGACGCCCTAACCACTAGGCTATCACCGCTTGCGTTATTAAACTTATATTATTTCTAAATTAGCTCGTCTTATCACCTAACAATGTAGATCCTCACGTAACCACGTACTCTAGTTATCGAGTTATACGTGTTTATCTAACTAATACGTATTCATAGAACACACAATGTATCAACGTTATTTACTGCGCAAACTGTTTAGTTTACAAATTTACCTGTCCTATTGAATAGTGCTACTATCTACCGACGCCTACATATTATCTCGGTGTCTATCCGAAGCAGTGTTATTTACTCACGTAGGTTCAAATTAGTAAACAACTGCTGTTATCTTAGTACAAGTTTGCTCACTTAGCATCGACGATGGTTTCTGATCAACGATACACCATAAAATCTGGATAAAATTAAATTAAGGCTTTTTAATAATGGGTGAAATAAATAAATAATGGGATGCATGAAAAGATGTGGATGAAGTTGTCCGAATAAATAAATGAGAAAACTGAAGCCTGAAGTTAATATCAGCGCCCCTAGCGGAAACTTTACAAAACAGAAAGTATCAATTCATTCAAGCGTAGGCTCAACATTTAGTGATTTTTCTGCAATAAAAAAAAATTATAAAAGTAGTACATGATGAAAATAGGAGAGCACTTTTGCAATTGACTTTTTAGGACAGGAGGACGCCTAAAGGCAGCAGGCCCGTTGAAATGAAATCATGAAACTGGTCGTTATGGTCAAAGCAAACCCAATAAAAAGTGGTCATTCAGTCTCAGGGTATAGCTTCATTCCTAAATCTCATTTCTAGTCGCTTGATATATCAACTAACTCTTCCGAAAATAAACTGATTAATTACCTAACACGATGTAGTGAGTTACCAACATTAAGTGCTATCGATTTATCAGCTATTTCAAATCATCAAGCCTGTAACAAACCTTATTACAATTATACGATAGGATATGATCTATCAATAAGTTCAAAGTTTTTATAAAACGAAAGCTTGTAGAAAAATCATATTACGATATTAAGGATTATATAAACGGTAAAAAAAGCTTAGGTACTATAATTTATTATTCATTTTATTCATTATGTGAGATGATGATAACGAATAAAAAAGAAAAACCATGGCTAAGTTTGTTGTGGGCTTCTTCTTAGACCGGGGCGCGTTTGGAACCCTCATAGCTTTAGTTTTAAGTTAACGAATAAAGTTATCACCATGAAATAACTACTATGTAAATTATTGACGCGTCAAAAGTGCCTTTTTAAGGACTATTTGAATAAAGATTATTTTGAATTTGAATTTGAAATTACTAAATCATTACCTAGTTTTACCTAGTACTTAGAAAAGCTTTTCCCCATACTTCCAAAGTAAAAATGCCAAAAATAAAGAAGTTTCATTTTATGCTTTTCAAAATCAACATACTCAGCCAGTTTTGTTCAGTTCCACCAGTTTTCATGTCAAAGAATATAAAGAGGCAACATATTGAATTACTCAATTATTTCGTATAAAAGTGAGTTTGGGTAGTATAATATTTTATAGGTCATACACAAAAGACTAAAAATGGGACCTGTAAGCCACTTAAAGCTCATGAAATCGATAGGTATTTCCGAAGCATTTTCCAGGGGTTCTTTCACGTTTCTGAAATATTTCGAACTGTATGATTTAATGCAGCGAAATCTGCATTATCAATATAATTGGAATGATCCAAGAAATTTTCCGTGTTTATATCGCATGCGTTAGTAAGATTGTAGTTATGATTTGACATGACATTTAGACGTGCGTTGGGGACGTCTCATGACAGTACTCCTGAGCTAAGTACGCTAATAATTAAAGCAGGAACTAAAGTTCAACCCGCTGATATGACAGCAAATAATTTATATTTGCTGTCATATCAGCTATTCTTAACGCAGCTGTTTGGGAAACCAATGTCATCATGTTCCTAAGGATATTGGAACGTCCCACAGTTAGCTAAGGAGTTCCAATACACTGTTCGCGAATTATCCATTTATTTTTCTACAATAACGTTATAAGAAGTTGAGATTTGTTTGTAATCGATAAGTTATAATAATTCTTTCACCAATACAAAGTCTTTTACTCTTGAATCAACATAGGCTAATTGCTATCGCGGTACTTTGAAAAACGATTTCATAGATATAAAAAAAAACCGCAGCAGCCTATATCTCTCCCCTGAAAATTAGTAACGCATTTGAAGTCCAAAATTATTTAAATTAAAAGGTGATTTTCAGTCCCGGTCAGACAGTTGACCGAGTCCACGTTAACGAGGACAGGGGGGTTTGAATAAAATAATATTAAAAAAAAAACATTTTACTGTCTCCGCTGTCTATCCTCGTTAACGGGGACATTGGGATTTCAATGAAATTATTCAAAATTCCTTCTGTTGTCCCCTTTGTCCATCACTTAAAGGTAGCATTACTTTATTACTGGAATGTTTTAGAAAACTTCTGTGTTGCACGATGTTACTACTCGTATACGAGGAAACCACAGTGGTTGTTGACCCTACACCACCACCATATACTGACCAACTTTAAAACTTTGCGTTGAAGATAAAAGGATGGTGACCGCTAAATTAAATTACTAATGGATTTGTGTCAGATTTTCCGCTGCGGCTTTTATTTATGGCTAACCGTTTCCTGGGAGTTTTTCCGCTTGAGTGGACTTATCGGTTACAATGAATTGAATTGATACACAAGTACACTCACAACAATAAATGACTATCCATTCCCTAATTGGATTGTATAAAACATGCCTAAATTAATACAGTTATTGTATTATATTGCACTTAACACTTTACCCTTGCACCTAACCTAACCTGGTTTTATTTTCTAGTATTGTTTCCTTTTTTTGCAATAAAGTTATACAATCTATAATCTACATTGCTGATGCAAAGACGTTTATATAATGGTCATTCATAAACGGAACACGTTTTAAATAAATTAACTATACTATATTGTATTGCTGAGAATTTCATTACGTCATTTTCCTGGTCCGAGAAACAAACCCATGACGTCTTAAGTTGGTCTATTTTACTATCATCATCTTCATTATTTTACCGATATAAGGTTATCTCCATCAGAGCAGTGCCACTTTAACTTCACAACCTACGACTCTGATATATCACTTAGAGATACCCTGAGCATTGCTTTTCCTTTACCCGCTGAGTGGCTATAATCCTTCTTATGAGGCCCATTCATTATTTATAATATAATACATTACTAAATATAATGTGTTTATTACTGATACACATCAAACAATCATTTTTGAAAATCAACAATGACGAAGATAATTTATATTTAATATGCAGAGATTAATTAATGATTTAACAGTAGGCTCTGAGGCCCAAAAGTCCAAATAAATTAGTTCCTATTCAAAAATCTACATAGAAAACTTGTTAGACTTGGTGATTACAGCTCGTTAAGTCAATTTTCAGCCGACCCCGGAAATCTGAATACACGGGCGGCAGGGATGAGAACATTTGAATTTACAAAATGTACAAAACGTACAAGTACGGAATCCTAGTCTCGAAGCTGGTAAGCTTAATATTTTAAGCGCTTTGTATAAAACTTTTTGTTCATTCCTTTTATTGAGGGAAATTTTCTAATGGATATCCGAGCTTTTACCTCCCATATCCTAAAAACACCGGCTCAATTTAAAAAAATACTTCGATAGTAAGCTTTATGAATTGTTACGAAATCGAGAATACACTCTGAAAAATATATACATTCTCGGAAAAGTTTTAAATATATGAAAAAAAAAACACAAGGTGACCCGGCAAAACCCGGGTTGGCGATAGAAGGGTGAAAATTTAAGAATGAATGTATTCTTCAATGCCACGTAATTCAAAAATAAAATAAAAAAAAATGTCCAAAAAATAAAAAATAAAAATTGGGGTGGACACTCTTTATCTCTTAGAGGTTTGAAAAATAGATAGTAGCCGATTTTTAGACTTACTGAATACTGAATAAAAAATTTCATAAGAATCGGTCGAGCTGTTTCGGAAAAGTATGGGAACAAACATTGTGACACGAGAATTTTAAATGTAAGATAAAGGAAACTTATATTTTTGTGCCGGTAGGAAACAACAAGTGGACCACATTACCGTGTGTCAAACATGGTACAAAACTAATGCATATTATGTTGCGTCGGTAGTTAGCCAACGTGGTCTGCAACAGTCCTAAAATTCATATTCGAGGCTTCGGCCGTGGCTAGTTACCACCCTACCGACAAAGACGTGTCGCCAAGCGATTTAGCGTTCCGGCACGATGTTGTGTAGAAACCAATTAGGAGTATGAGTTTACCATACCCCTAACAGGTTAGCCCGCTACCATCTTAGACCGCATCTTCACTTACCATCAGGTGAGATGCAGTCAAGGGCTAACTTGTGGTGAATAAAAAAAAATATATATATATTATACAAAACTGTTCAATTCCAAAGGAAAGTCGTTATAAGGCGGGGACATCACAAAAATGGCTAAACTCAATACGGTACTTAAATAATACCAATTAAAATAAATAATTATTTAAAGTATCGCTATCGATATCGATATTTAATTACGCTTCAATGAAAAAAGTAACTAATTATTTATGAGCGAAGAACTTTTCAGGATTAAAAAATTTGTATTATTATTCAGTTCACTTTCTCTCGGCCAATCGGTGACTATAGCTCCTGAAACTCTTTCAAGTTACATTATTCCTCTTTGTGATTTTTCATCGGAAGGTGGTTTAGTAGTACAATCTATCTAGTTGTTATTGTTTTTTGTTATCTTAACACCGAACCTTGACGCCGAAGCGTAGTAAATCTTACATTATCAATACTTCCATACTTATATAATAAATTGAAAGTGTACGTAAACAATATATGGGCTTAATTTTATTTTTTATATTTTACGTGTACGTCACAAAAATAATAAAATTGGATTTGATCAAAAGTCAGATAATATGCATAAAGAAAAATACAGATATTGACTTTATACACACAAATAGCTTAGTTTACACAAAACCAGAGGAAATAGCAAAACATAACAGATAGTTTGGGTAATATTGACAAATTTTATGTATAGGAGGTCAACAACACTCCAAGTAAAAAATTGAGTTGGCTCATTAATAATAATTTGTATATAAACGCATTAAAATCAAAAGATAAGCAATGATACGAGTATATAACATGTAAGAGTAAGCCTAGAAATTGAACAGTTAGACAGTAAACACGAATATAATCAAGTTTTTACGAACAACGATCGACAGAAATTATAACTGGAAGGCATATTTAGAATATTTGCATAAATTGCAATAATTTTTATTCGTATTAAAAACATAAATTTCTTTTCTTCAATTTTAATATACGGCATCATTATTTGACATTTAATACATTTTAACCCGATAATACACCATATATTCGTTTCGCCAAAATAAAAATAAAATATGCGTGAATTTGTTATCTATGCACTGCGACTGCCATATGCAGTTTTATAACTTACAAAAGTTTAAGGACTGCTTGTTTTCTTAAAATGGCTATTTTCTATCATTATTCCCACGGGATTTTTAAGAAACGGAAACATACGCTTTTATGCTGCTAAGGCCAAACCGATTTAGCTGTGATCAGAATATATATATAGCTTACACTCAATAGAAAATATTCAGTTCAACGTGCTTTCGAGCAGCATGGTGTATCTTAACTCTAATTAATCACGAACCATCGCTCAAAATAAAATAATTCTGAGCGGAAGACAATTGTTGACATCGTAATGTTTTTATTTATTTTTTTTCCACTACAAGTTAGCCCTTGACAGCAATCTCACCTGATGGTAAGTGATGATACAGTCTGAGATGGTAGCGGGCTAACCTTTTAGGGGTATGGTAAACCCATACTCCTTTCGGTTTCTACGCGACATCGTGCCGGAACGCTAAATCGCTTGGCGACACGTCTTTGTCGGTAGGGTGGTAACTAGCCGCGGCCGAAGCCTCCCACCAGACCAGACTCGAGCCGGGAATCGAACCCAGGTCCTCCAACTTTTTTTATAATGTGACAGCGCGCGCGCTGCGCCACGGAGGTTGTCAAACGTCAAACGGTCGTTGTCCCGCTATTGCATAAGTCTATTATAGAAAAGGGTGATTTAGAGTTAAGACGCACACGCTTATCAAATACTCGGTTGGCGGACATTGGGACTTTAATAACAAAGATTATGTCTTTTAACGCGCCCAGCTTTATAAGTACTTCAAATTCACCATCTCTCAGTCTATCCGTGACGAAAGCATGCAAAAAACTTTACGAGCGAGTGATTAGTTACGTGTCAGAGGATACGAAATACCTAGGCCCAGTTGTGGGCACCCATTAGCTGATATAATAATCATAAGAAATACTAACCGTTTCTCTTTTTTACAGGTCAGACCATCCCCATGACCGACGGGCATCCCGAAGTTGATATCAAAGTTGGTAAGTTGGCTATAGTTCCTTATTGTTGTTTCGTTATTAATATATAAAAACGGTTTTTTTTATACACTACAACATAGCCCTTGACAGCTATGTAACCTGGTGGTAAGTGATAGGAAGGTAGCGGGCTAACCTGTAAAGTTATGGTTAACCCACACTCCTAATTGGTTTCTATGCGACATCGTGCAAGAACGCTATATCGCTTGGCACCGCTTTGTCAGTAGGGTGGTAACTAGCCACGGCCGATGTTTCCCACCAGACCAGACTCGAGCCGGGAATCAAACCCAGGATCTCCCACTTTATAATGCGACAGCGCACGCGTAGTAAAAAAATAAAAAAATATGTCGTTTTCGTTAAACCCTACTGCTTTCATAATTTACCATATTGTAGAAGATTAAAACGAGGAAAACGTTTGCTTCGTATATATCCTATATCCACTCTATTTTTTGTGACGTCTATATGTAAGGATTGAAACCTTTGATGTTTATATTTACGGGTAATCTGCTAAACAGATTTCTGTTAAATTCGGAATGAGGACATATTTTGAGACATCTCGAAGACGGATAAATAAAGTATATTTTTATCCCGGAACCTTCAAAAAGTAAGATTAAACCATCTAATCCTACTTAGAGAGTTATAACCTCTTTGATTGATACCCTTGCGTTCATCAACAGTAGTGAGTGAAAAAGTAAACAGTATATGCGAAAAGTAACCACGGCACTTCAGGCAGATAATAATAGCTAAAGACTTCTTACCTTTGCTAAGAGAGTTAGTGTCTGTGTCTTCTGTGGGATAGGGCAGTGTCAAGGAAAAAACAGTGCTGATATTTGTGACAAAAAAGTTTGTTAAATGCTTAATATACTCCTCCTTAAGTTAAAAAATACACAAAAAACATCAGCTCCTCCATTTTCACATATGCTTTATTTTACTAGCAGTGTCCAACGGTTTCAGCCGTGTTGCTGAATAACCTATAACTTTTCTATTGACTTGGGCCTTAAAAACAACAAGATTTACCAAATACGCTGGTAGGTTCATTAGCGCCTTAAAACAATTTAGCTTGCGCGATGACCCAAAAATATTTATCGGCACTATCGCTGTATGGTTGATTAGTAAACTACTTTGTTGTGTACTAACTACTTAGTTTGTTGAAAAACGTCGTGCTAGACGCATTATCTAACATCATCATCAACCCATTCTCGGCTCAGTACAGAGCACGGGTCTCCTCTCAATATGTGAAGGGTTTGACCATAGTCCACCACGCTGGCCATGTACGGATTGGCAGACTTCACACGCCTTTGAGAACATTATGGAGAACTCTCAGGCGTGCAGGTTTCCTCACGATGGTTTCCTTCACCGTTTAAGCTAGTGATATTATAATTGCTTAAAAACGCACATAACTCCGAAAAGTTATACGTGCGTGCCCGGGCTCGAATCCCCGACCACTGATTAGGAGGCTGGCGTCCTAACCACTAGGCTAGTCTTGTTTAACATAATACATTCTATATATACTGAATTTACTAAATATACTAAAATATAAAACTATATTAAAATTTCCACAATTAATGTTTGCTTGATTTAACATCATCCCAGATAATTTTAATTAAAATTCAGTTTAACCAAAATTTTACTTAACATTTTATTAATTTGTTCGTGATTAATTTTTCGAATTATCTTTTATGTTGCAGTTTTATTTATGTACATACTCGTAGATTGACTCGAGCAAATGTAATTATGACGTAGGACATCGTTTATTTTAAAACTATTCAACTTGTGACTGCAGAAGAAAAAAAATATTAGTGTATAGTTTTCACAAAAATGTTAATGATGAAACACATATTTATCTCATGAGATGGAGTAAACTCTGAATTATCATTCGTTATGCAACTAGTTAGGAAGTCTATTATGGAGTTACGAGGGGATAAGAATCAATTTATAATAAGAATTATTTATAACTAGCGGACCCGACAGACGTCGTCCTGTATACACGTCTTTAGTTCAATTTTTTTTAAGAACCTCTATCTAAAATCTGGAATTAAAATAGATTAGTATTGAATATTCGATACTGCACATTCCAAAACATTCCAAAATCAACAACAAATTATAAATAAAAAAATTAATTTAAAAAAAACAATTCTTGAATCCTCCTGACACATCAAAATCGGTCCAGCAGTTTAGGAGGAGTTCAGTGACAAACGCACATAACAAATATATATACAATGATAAATTTCAACTTGAAGTGGAACACTGACTTTTTGGGTAACTCGTATCGAATATAATCAAATCACAGATTCCATTTGTAAGCTTTGGATAAATACATCACGATGAATCAACTGTTAAGAGCCAAAATGTGGCCGTTTCCATCGGTCCGGAAAACAATATCCCCAATACGCGTAACTGCTAATGTGCTTCCACCGTATAATCCTTTAGGAAGCAACAATTATTGAACCCTAGTTTCCATTACGGCGTACAGGATTGGCAGGCATCAACACGCGTAGGAGAGTATTGTAAAGGCTTAGTTAAACCAGAGTCACAAACGCTCGCAATTTACGAATTAAAAAAACTTGAGAAGTGTCAAGGGACACCCGGATGGAACGAAGTTCCTTTCGATTAATTAGTGAAGGAATTGTAATAAAATTTTATTTTAAGTTATAATAATATTTTTTTATTATTAACAAATGTTAATAAACTTAATCAGTAGGCTCCATTTCGTACTCCATCAGCAATATCCGGAACTTGTGCAGAAACACTGTCAGGATTCATTATTATTATTATTTTTTATTTACAAAAAACCTGTATACACTCAACAAAAATAATCGTCGCGACACCACACTGTTCAATGCGAAATAGAAATGAAAATATCTGGCTTGCTTTCTATAAGAGAGAGAGACAGACAGAGAAACATGCGACGCCGCACAGCTTACAATAACAAAAAGTGTCGTGACAACTTTTCGTAAGAATTTTTTCCGTCTAGCCCCCTTTCTCATCGCGCGATAAGGAACTTCGTTCCAAAAAATGTATCCATTTGTAATTTCTAACCGACTTACTGTTGTTAAGCAAGTTACAAACGAAAAGTTATCTTTATCTATTTGTTTGTGTGAGCTTATCTTTGGCAAGATAAATCTATAACCCACGACTTTGAAATAATTACAGTATAAACATTGAAGTATCTCATTTCCCACAAAAAAAGAATGAGTGAAACCGGAGTACGCGCTAATGAATTACAACTAAATACACATTTTGACATTCATCCCCTCTCCCAACGGATCCGTGCTGAATTACAGGATATAAATCTATCCTATATGTTGAACCGGAGTATCAGCTACTCCTACACCAAATTTCATCCAAATCCATCTAGTAATTTCGGTGCGATGCGCGGCCAAGATACAGACAGACAGACAAAAAAAATTAAAATGTTTTGGGCTCAGTATCGTGGTAAAGCAAGTGTTAAGCGGAAGTGGTAGTGGTTAGGGCGTCAGCCTCCTAATCAGAGGTCGGCGGTTCGAATCCGGGCACGCACCTCTAACTTTTCGGAGTTATGTGCGTTTTTAAAAATTTTAAATATCACTTGCTTCAACGGTGAAGGAAAACATCGTGAGGAAACCTGCACGCCTGAGAGTTCTCCATAATGTTCTCAAAGGCGTGTGAAGTCTGCCAATCCGCACATGGCCAGCGTGATGGACTATGGCCAAACCCTTCTAATATCAAGAGGACCCCCTTCCTCTGTAGTGAGCTGGTAATGGGTTGATCATGATGATGGTCGTGGTAAAGCATCCTCCGATTAAAATTTTCAAAATATATTGAATGTACAGAATTTTTCCCTTTACATTCTAGATTAATTTTAATTATCGCACGTCATGACGCTGTGTGAACTGTTCTTAAGGCTTTCGCTCCGTATCCCCGCGGGCGATGAGAAAAGCAAACCAATTTAAGTATATCGGTTGTGTGCGTACACTGATTATGATTAATCACTATGATAGCGAGTTGTTTCTCGTATGAATACATCGACAGCCGCCTACAGATGGGGAAGAGATAATCTTTACACCAAACTAGACGTTTAGATGTCCCAGCAAAATCGGTACCACCTGAAATTTATATGATTTTTATTATTCATAATCAAATTTGTACGCAACTTTCTTGTTCTATTACAAGTGAAGTTTGCAATAGCAAACACACACGCTAGGTGCTGGTACGCTAAATAGCTTGGCGGAACAGCCTTGTCGCTAGGATGGTAACTAGCATAGCTAAATGAGCAGCACCAGACCTTGTGAAATCAGGAAACCAGAAATACTAACCGTGTCTCTTTTTTACAGGTCAGACCATCCCCAATAACAAAGCGCGTCCCGAAGTTGAAATCAAAGTTGGTAAGTTGACTACAGGTCCTTATTGTTGTTTCGTTATTAATATATAAAAACGGTTTTTTTTTATACACTACAACATAGCCCTTGACATCTATGTAACCTTGTGGTAAGTGATAGGAAGGTAGCGGGCTAACCTGCTAGGGGTATGGTAAACCCACACTCCAAATTGTTTTGTACGCGACATCGTGCAAGAACGCTAAATCGCTTCACACCGCTTTGTCGGTAGGGAGGTAACTAGCCACGGCCGAAGTTTCCCACCAGACCAGACTCGAGCCGGGAATCCAGGACCTCAATCAAACCCAGGATCTCCCACTTTATAATGCGACAGCGCACGCATTGCACCACGGAGGTAGTCAAAAAATAAAAATATATGTCGTTTTCGTTAAGCCCTACTGCTTTTATAATTTACCATATTGTAGAAGATTAAAACGAGGAAAACGTTTGCTTCGTATATATCCTATATCCACTCTATTTTTTGTGACGTCTATATGTAAGGATTGAAACCTTTGATGTTTATATTTACGGGTAATCTGCTAAACAGATTTCTGTTAAATTCGGAATGAGGACATATTTTGAGACATCTCGAAGACGGATAAATAAAGTATATTTTTATCCCGGAACCTTCAAAAAGTAAGATTAAACCATCTAATCCTACTTAGAGAGTTATAACCTCTTTGATTGATACCCTTTCGTTCATCAACAGTAGTGAGTGAATAGGTAAACAGTATATGCGAAAAGTAACCACGGCACTTCAGGCAGATAATAATAGCTAAAGACTTTACAAACGAAAAGTTATCTTTATCTATTTGTTTGTGTGAGCTTATCTTTGGCAAGATAAATCCGATTTAAAAGAAACCCGGCAGGTGAAGGCAGGTAAAGACGTGTTTTGAAAAAGGGGGTTAATTATTTAAGATATATACTCGTAATTACACTCGAGAGTCAGTTAACAATTCAATGATTACCAAAAACATATTTGCAAATATATTTATGAGTAAATACGGAAAACAATTAAAGAAGTTATAGCTTAGTAATAGATATTAGAAGGGCAAAGCGTAGCCGAATTTTTGGACTAAACGAAACCGTTAATTATGCACCATTTAGCAACGCTTCCGTGGCTTGTTGACCACTGATGACGATAATGACATAACATCAGGTTCTTTTTTTCATCATGTTCTCGTTTATCCGGGATATAAATATGAAAAAAACATTTCGTTCATAACTCGGAACGATATTTTTTATTAATTTTCAAACAAAATATATGCCAAACCCTTCTCATATCGAGAGGAGCCCCGTGCTCTGTAGTGAGCCGGTAATGGGTTGATGATGATGATGATCGTAGTAAAGCATCCTCCGATTAAAATTTTCAAAATATATTTAATGTACAGATTTTTTCCCTTTGCATTATAGATTAAATTTAATTATCGCACGTCATGACGCTGTGTGAACTGTTCTAAAGGCTTTCGCTCCGTATCCCCGCGGGCGATGAGAAAAGCAAACCAATTCAAGTATATCGGTTGTGTGCGTACACTGATTATGATTAATCACTATGATAGCGAGTTGTTTCTCGTATGCATACATCGACAGCCGCCTACAGATGGGGAAGAGATAATCTTTACACCAAACTAGACGTTTAGATGTCCCAGCAAAATCGGTACCACCTAAAATTTATATGATTTTTATTATTCATAATCAAATTTGTACGCATCTTTCTTGGTTTATTACAAGTGAGTTTGCAATAGCAAACATAACCATAGCTAAAGGACCAGCACCAGACCTTGTGGTCTAAATAAATATAGAAATCATAAATTTGCCTCCGTAGCGAAAACATTTAAACATGTAGACCCATAGATATACAATACAACTATATATATACAATATTACTAGCTGATGCCCGCGACTTAGTCTTAGATGTTTGTGATTGAAGATTTCCTCGTGTTCACATTTTAGTTTTCGCTTGATTTCCCAATGTTTCATATCTAAGTTCGAGGAAGTTTGCTATGGCAAACTAAAGCTGCAGTTATAGGTAATCAAGCTGTTATTCAGTTTTTCACATATCTTGTGGAAACCATGAAAGTTCCTTTATAAATCTGCCTATCTGTTAATCCAGGGTTTACTTTTAACTTTATTTCCATGCCAAATTTCAACTATATCAGTACTATGGTTCCGGCTTGAAGGAGTAACAAACACACATACAAACATTTGCCTTTATAATATTATTGTTATATAAATTATTTTTTTCAGCTGTGGTAGTGATTAGGACGTCCGCCTCCTAATCAGAGGCCAGGGATTCGAACCTCTAATTTTTCGGAGTTATGTGCTTTTTAAGCAATTAAAATATCACTTGCCTCAATGGCGAAGTTGCATGAAGGCGTTCTCAAAGGCGTGTAAAGTCTACCAATCCGCACATGGCCAGCGTGGTGGACTATGGCTGACCCTTCTCATATTGAGCCGAGACCCGTGCTCTGTAGTGAGCCATGGCAATGGGTTGATCATGATGATGATGATGACCTAGTAATTTAAGTAGTTTTAAAGAAAAACTTAGTCACTTGTATCTTCACCTGTATGAAAAGTTTAAATGGCGATCACATATAGATTTGTACCTTCTATATCGAGTCAATGCGCAGTATTCAACACCCCAGTCTCGAATTGCCGGGAGCCATGCGAAAAGCCAACCGGAATTAACTCTATCGCCTCCACAGTACACAAATTATGATTAATACCGACGATATCAAATTAGTTTGCCTATCGAGGCTCCGCTCAACCATTATGAGGAGCAATCGAGATTATTTTATGTGCTATAAGAGTTCTTAAACAATACTCTGACAATGATCAACCCATTATCGGCTCACTACAGAGCACGGGTCTCCTCTCATTATGAGAAGGGTTTGGCCATAGTCCACCACGCTGGCCAAGTGCGGATTGGCAGACTTCACACGCCCTTGAGAACATTATGGAGAACTCTCAGGCGTGCAGGTTTCCTCACGATGTTTTCCTTCACCGTTGAAGCAAGTGATATTTTAATAATTTTAAAAACGCACATAACACCGAAAAGTAAGAGGTGCATGCCCGGATTCGAACCGCCGACCTCTGTTTAGGAGGCTGACGCCCTAACCGCTAGGCTATCACCGCTTCTGCTAGGCTATCTGCTTCTACTCTACTCTGACAATAAACGAGCATAATTTATAACATACAATATTAAAGAGGTGAAAGTTTGTATGTAAGTATTTACGTGCGTATGTTTGTTTCTCGTTAACGCCTGTAATACAGAACAGATTGGTCTGAAATTTTTAATGGAAACAAACGGATTATAAAGGATTATATATGGGAGTTTTATCCGTAAAAATCCATGGTTCGAGCGGAATTTCTAAAGGGCTGAACTTTACGTCAACGAATTATAACTAAAGCTATAAGAATGCATAGAAACTTCTTCAAAAATTCATTTATATGTTGGAAAAGTTATTGAAACGGGAAGATAATTTTAGTAACAAACGTTTCTCTTGAAAGCTTGGGAGGGCAATGCGAGGCGGCGTGTCAAATTTTATTGAAATTTTTTCTAACGTTACGCCTGTTATATCACGTAATTATAACGCCCTTTTTTTAAAGGTTGTCTGTTTGGTAAAAAATGGTTTGTTTCATACTTTCGTTGCTGAGGGACTCGTAGCGTTGTACTATTGCCCCTACATCTGCGTTATTTCTTAGAACCTTCGATCAATAATTTGCTAGATGTGCCATTCCTATTCAAACGTACGATAAAAAAAGGTTCACTTACTTTATTTGAGAGCCTGTTTTGGTTGGGTTTTTTATTTCATCATCATCATCATCATCATTTCAACCTATAGACGTCCACTGCTGGACATAGGTCTTTTGTAGGGAGTTCCAATGGCCACTGTCCTGGGCCGCTTGTATCCAGCGGCTTCCTGCGACTCGTTTGATGTCGTCTGTCCACCTTGTTGGGGCTCGACCAACGCTACGTTTACCGGTGCGGGGGGGTTTCATTTCACTACAAGTTAATTCTTGACCGCGACCTGACCAGGTAAGTAAGACTAACCAGTTGGGATATCAAAGTAACCTATACTCCAAACCGTTGTCTGCACAACATCGTAGCGGAACGATACCGTTTAACTAGAAGGCAAATTTTCGGAAAAGTATAATGAATTTAAAACTGAACCTAATAGCTGAATAGCCATCACTTAAAATCCAGCTAAGCGGAAATTAAGCTTTCCATTTTCATTACTTAATTAAGCGGTAACAAAGTGTTCCGTACCGAGTTGTAGGAAACACCAAAAGACCTCGTTTTAAAAAAATAGTTAGTAGTATGACGATTAGTAAATAAAATGGACCCACATTAATTTTCGACTATATTTTATAATTGTTATTATTATTTGTGAAAGGAGCAATATAAATATAAATTCTGTGTACTTTTTTATGCTGTACCTATTAAGGATCATAAGATACAGCCCGCTGACGAATATACTATTGAGAATAGGGTCCCGTAAAAAAAATTACAAACATTTTTGTCCGACCGCACATCTAGAACATTAATGATCGCAGCTTTGTAAGCTTTCGAAGGGTAGGTTTCGTAAATTATACCTTTCCAAGTTTCTTATTCCGAGACAATTCGCGACAGGGCTCCGTTTAAATTGAAAAAGTACGGTTATATTTTTTCTGATATTGTTGTCTCAGAACTTTTAGTACTTTATCATCATAAATTGTTATCAACCTCCTATTGACCAATAGTCGGGCGTAGGTCTCCTCTCCCATTAGATCATAGACCCTGCTTGTGGGTTGGCGTTGGATGATGGTGGCACGAAGTGAACGAGGCCATTTTGTTTGAGGTTTGCTTAACATAAATAACAAAACACACTTATTAGCACATTCCCAGGACTAGAACCCGAGTTTTGAACCGTAGACCTCGTTTATCAGATTTCTTCAATAAACAAGAAAAGATTTATGATTGATAAAAATGTATCACATTTATATTATAAATTCGAAGTGTGTATGTCAGTTTGTTTGTGAGCTTTCACGCCTCAACCGCTGGACCGATTTCAAAAATTCTATCACCCATTGAAAGTTATATTATAACTAGAACTACGCGGTTAAGCCCGCGGGCGCAGGTAGTGTTTAAGCCAATAAATAAATTTATAAACCGATTTCTTTATACGATATAGATGAAATAAGTGAACGTGGATTACAAAAATATTATCAAAGGCAAGTGGGTACCGGCTAACAACAATCACAAAGTAAAGTTAAATGATACAGATAATATTCTTAATTTATTCTTATGAAATGGACAAAGACTTGGCTTACAGCGCAACGGGGACATATTTTATTATTTTCTGGGCTGAAATATACTTTAAAAAGCTTAATAGCGTTGTCACTTTTTCCTTGTGATGTTTGTGTAGAAAAAGGAGCCACTTATTTATTATATACATATTTTTCTTTTACCACGTCTCGTGTATGGAAAATATGTTATTCAAATGTATTCTAACGAGGCCCTGATTCTTTACGGCATGATTTCTAAGATGTTCTCTATGGTATGTCAAAACACGGTGTTCATTTAGCGATGCTGAATGTGCGATGCTATCATCATCATCATCATGATCAACCCATTAACGGCTCACTACAGAGCACAGGTCGCTCTGAATATGAGAAGGATTTAGCCATAGTCCACCACGCTGGCCATGTGCGGATTGACAGACTTCACACGCCTTTGAGAACATTATGGAAAACTCTCAGGCGTGCAGGTTTCCTCATGATGTTTTCCTTCACCGTTGAAGCAAGTGATAATTTAATTACTTAAAAACGCACAAAATTCCGAAATATTAGAGGTGCGTGCCCGGATTCAAACCGCCGACCTCTGATTAGGAGACTGACGCCCTAACCACTAGACTATCAACGCTTCCATATGCGATGCGATGCTATAGTTGCAGCATTTTGTTTATTCAAAGACCCAGCGCAAAAGCTGTTTGATGTTATAAATCCATCCCTCTTCATATGTAAGCTATTATTAGAAGGTAATCGATGGAAACGATGACGGCGACCAATATATTATCTTCGTGTCGTCTATGATAGGTACAGAAATTGTTTCGGGTTATACACACATAACCCGAAACAATTTCTTCATGTTCGGGGTATGTATGTTTTTGAACATGATTCATACAAATCAATCTGTAATGTGTTAAAATTGAAATTCATTTATTATGTGAAGTGAAAAGATGGCTAGGAGGCAGGCGCTGTTGCATTATAAAGTTGAAGGTCCTGGGTTCGATTCCCAGCTCGAGTCTGGTCTGGTGGGAGGCTTCTGCCGTTGCTAGTTACCATCCTACCGACAAAAACGTTACGCAAAGCGATTAAGCGTTCTAGCCATACCCAGGTTCGCCCGCTACCATCCTAGACTGCACCATCAGATGAGATGGCCGTCAAGGGCTAACTTGTATGCAAATAAAAAAAGGTGATTTTACGTCAATAATTTTTCAATAGGTCAAAAGTCAGCCTTCTAAAGTTAGGAAACATGGCGTAGTCCGACCACGTTAAAATCCATTATACCGCTGGCCCATAGGATCAGGAGCGGTTTTTATCACGAACTCTGTCATTATTATTGCTTAAAGCATGCCGTTGAAGCAGGATGAACGCATATAAATAAAATAAAATATTTTTATTGCAGGTCAGGTACCCATATAAAACCTTAGAATTTAATAGATATAAAATAATTTAAAAATAATTCCTGAGTTATCTTACGTTAGGGGGCTGGTGTACCCTGAGCCAGTGCATATAAAACACATATGCATATGTTCATCACCAACTTTATCCCTCATATGAGTTGCTTTTATCCCTCATGAGAGCTGCTTTGAAATTAGTAAAATACTAATCCGATGCTGTTAATGAGAATGTGATAATATAATATTTAAAACTCGCCCACCTGTAGTGAGCAGCGTTGCGTGTGGAAGCTCTAAATCCTAATGGACTGACTGGAATGCGTTAAATACGTTATTAATGGAATGCATCAGCTGATCCGGTATTTTGGTTATTTAAAAATTCCAATCGGTGAAATCGCAGTTAAATATAATACAAAGCCAAAGCCCAGTACAGATAATACGTCATCGAACCATCGCGTCATCGTAAGCGTTCAGTCGCTTGGCTTCTTGGCTCTTATGTCTGTAAGTTTCTGAACTAAAAACAATTCAGTAATCTGTCCGCTGTGATAGCCTAGTGGTTAAGACGTCAGCCTACTAATGGGAGGTCGGGGGGCGCACCTATAACTTTTCGGAGTTATGTGTGTTTTTAAGCAATTAAAATATCACTTGCTTCAACGGTGAAAACATCGTGAGGAAACCTGCACGCCTGAGAGTTCTCCATAATGTTCTCAAAGGCGTGTGAAGTCTGCCAAACCGCACATGGCCAGCGTGGTGGACTATGGCCAAACCCTTCTCATATTGAGAGGGGTTGAATGGGTTGATGATGATGATGAATCTGTCCGCTGACTAGAGCCCGAGTTCTCCCAATATTATATACAATATATATAATATTATCTTCTTCTTCTTGCCCTTATCCCACATTATGTGGGGTCGGCACAACACACATTAATAATAATTAGATGAGAATTTATTTGTTAATATACATCAAACATTTTACATAAAACTTAGATTAACCTAATATTATTAACTAAAAATCTTAAAAAATAAATAAATATATAACATCATAACTAAAATAACAACACATATATATAATATTATAATAGTTTAAATTTGAAATCGCATTGACTACGCCGGAGGAACTTGGGGAGTGCGCACAAGTGGCGTGGAGTAATCACTCAGTATGAAAACAACGCTCTCACGTGACAATGAGGTGTCATCAGTCAGGCCTCGTCGGGAACGTTTTAAACTTTGCGCGAATGCTGAAAATGGGACTGTATTTAAAGCGTTTTCCCTAAGGCAGTACGTTCGGAGATTTTTAAAATGAAATACGTTACATTATTCGAACAGTACGTTCGAATAATGTATTTTTTACATTCTATGTTTCGCTTTAAATGTTTCGAAGGATAAACATGTTTTATTATTACTTACATCTTTTCATCCAAAATCCCTCAGTGCCTGAAGAATAAAGTTTTCGAACAGTGCGTGTTGCCAGTGATGACTTACGGCTCTGAAACATGGTCGCTCACTATGGGCCTCATAAGAAGGCTCAGAGTCACTCAACGGGAGATGGAGCTATGCTGGGAGTATCTCTACGTGATCAAATCAGAAATGAGGAGATCCGTAGAAGAACCAGAGTTACCGACATAGCTCAGCGAATTGCGAAGTTGAAGTGGCAATGGGCGGGGCACATAGCTCGGAGAACCGATGGACGTTGGGGTCGCAAGGTGCTGGAATGGCGACCCCGCACCGGTAAACGTAGCGTTGGTCGACCCCCAACTAGGTGGACAGACGACATCAGACGAGTCGCAGGGAGCCGCTGGAAGCAAGCGGCCCAAGACCGTGAGCATTGGAACTCCCTACAAAAGACCTATGTCCAGCAGTGGACGTCAACCGGTTGTTGATGATTATTACTTAAGTACCTACTGCACATTGAGTGATGAAATTTTTAAGCAATTCTAACTAAGTAAATTTTATTAATGAAACGGTGATATCCTAGTGGTTAGGACGTCAGTCTCCTAATCACAGGTCGGCGGTTCGAATCCGGGCACACACCTCTAACTTTTCGGAGTTATGGGCGTTTTTAAAAAATTAAAATATCACTTGCTTCAACGGTGAAGGAAAACATCGTGAGGAAACCTGCACGCCTGAGAGTTCTCCGTAATGTTCTCAAAGGCGTGTGAATGAAGTCTACCAATCCGCACATGGCCAACGTGGTGGACTATGGCCAAACCCTTCTCATATTGTGAGGAGACCCGTGCTCTGTAGTGAGCCGGTATGTGTTTATCATGATGATGATGATGATGAAATTTTATTATTCATTTAGGAAAAACCAAACTTAAAACTGTATTTTTGTTACGTACACACAATTTGTTACATTGTTATGATAGATTTTCTTCAAAATACTTCCCTAGTGTTGATAATTAACGCCAGGTATAGCCCATTTATTTGTTTTCCTGCAAAATTATGTATTTGTCACCGAAGTTGACATGGTGTGAATGTCAATAATATAGGCTCGTGTACAACTATTCACTGCAACATGCATTTAGATACCCCAGAGAATAGATTATGCACAAGGAATATATTCTAGGCCAGAACGCGTCAAAGAGGGCATTAAACTGTCACATGTATCTAGCAATTATTCAGTGGATATACATACAGCTTCTGTTGCAATTACTTAATGGACTCCTAAATTGTGCATTGTGATCTCATTTGGTGTCCCCAGAGTATAATTCCACTCCAGACGATCTCCAGCTTTCAGTTTTTTGTAATACCCAGACTGCCAAGTTCGTCTAATCTACCAGTTCATATAATCCTGGGTTCGGATCCTAAGTCGAGAAGTTCATAAACGAGTTTTAGGTTCCCTAAAGTCAGATCATCGGATGAAAGTGACATTTAATTAACACATAATATTAACAAGTAAGAAGCTGTGATAGTCTAGTGGTTAGGACGTCCGCCTACTAATCAGAGATTGGGGGTGCGAACAAATGCACCTATAACTTTTCGGAGTTCTGTGCGTTTTTAAGCGATCAAAATGTCACTTCAACGGTGAAGGAAAAATTGTGAGGAAACCTGCATGTCTGAGAGTTATCCATTATGTTCGCAAAGGCGTGTGAAGTCTGCCAATCGCAATCGCACATGGCCAGCGTGGTGGACTATGACCAAACCCTTCTCATATTGAGAGGAGACCCGTGCTCTGTAGTGAGCCGAGAATGGGTTGATCCTGATTAACAAGTATGGCGGCCTGCGCATGACGTTAATATCAGTACTGTGCCGGACGGAATAGAACGTCAAGCACGGAGAAAGCGTACTTATTCCCTTCGCGACGATTTCTTTCCCTTATATTGAACTGCTAGGTTAAAAATATAAAAAAAAAAAAAAAGATTTGCTATGATTGGCATTATATTATATTATGTATTTGTATAGTAAACGCCCACATTGGAAAGTGTCATTTTTAGTAGATGCGTTTTGGTGATGGAGTTTACTTATTATTGATATACGGTTAAAATGTTAAGAACCAGTTCCACGTTTTAGTTTTGTGAAGTTCGCCAAAAAGTATCCGTGTGGCGCTAGAAGTGTGTTAACTTAATGTCATCTCCCCGGGGATTAGAGCAAAACGACAAAGTCGTCGGTATTTTCGTCAGATTCCTAAGGGATGCATTAGATGAGAGCTACAGAAAATGTCTCTTTTTTTTTGGACTGACTATTAGCTGTGCTAACCCAGTTGCGACAGCGTAACCGGGCTGTTTGGCAAGCTTCTTTCCGAAGCTCTGCCAGAAGAAATTTTGAGCCCTAGGGCTCGAAGAAACTAAGGGAACGTCTGCCTAAGGGCGCCTCCTGCGAGACCGAACCTCGGCTTAGGCGACGTTTGGGATAACGGAGGGGTCGGACAGTCGAAAATGCCTCGCGAACAAGCTCTAATATAAAAAGGTAGCACGGTTGATATTTGGGCATGTTAGCTTAAAATTAAAGGCATGCCCCCTGGCCCCGATACCCCGATATGCAGCCTTTTGAATTTTGCCAGCTTTTGAACGATGTCCAATTTTCTGCCCGAATCCTGTGTCTTCGACCGTGGTTAGTTACCAAAGACGTGTTGTCAAGGTGTCGTAGAAATCAATAAGGTTTATGGATTTACCATACCCCTAACAGGCTACCGTCTTAGACTGCATCACTTACCATCATGTGAGATTGCCGTCAAGGGCTAACTTGTACATAAAAAAAAACCATCATGACCACTTTATATAAAGAAAAGAGTTTTCATTATACAGTAGCTGCAAAACGCTAACTACGGTAGACAGACAGTTAGGAAGTAATTTGGTAAAAAATAATAAATAATTAATAAATTTTAAAAAATTAATGCAAAGCATTAGTAATTGGGTTGGAATGCCAAACGAATTACAATAAACGCCTCCCGAATAAATCCCCAAAAGAAAATAATTTTGGAAATTCAAGCCCCTAAGCCTATATAATGTGGGATCTTTCAATCACGAAGCAATAGATAACTACCCGAATTACTCGAAATAATTACAGGATAAACATTAAAGTATTTCTTAAAAAAAAAAAGAATAAGTGAAATCGGATACTGATTCGTTGGTGGGAGAAGTAGTGGGAGGCGCCCAAGACGTGATGGCACAGGCGGTGGCATGCGCGTGAGCTGCGCGCTGTACTGGACATTACTTGGACATTGCTACATTACCTTATTTTTCTAAAATAAAAGACTTTCTAAAATAAAAGTAGCCTAAGTTACTCCTTATTACATCAGCTACCTGCCTATAACAGTCCCGTAAAAATCGGTCCAGCCATTCCAGAGATTAGCCAGAACAAACAGACAGACAGACAAAAATTGTAAAAATGTTATTTTGGTGTATGTACCGTATACATATTCATATGCATGTAGTAAAAAACGATTATTTCAATATTACAAACAGACACTTCAATTTTATTTGTTTGTATAGATTATGAAATAACACATCTAACACCAATATCTTATAGTTAATACGATTCAGTGCATTAATCGACGTCCCACCGAATAATCTGTCACGGCTTTATGATAAACCGCCGAAGGGTGTGCGGGGAACGGCGTGCTATTAATTTGCGTCTTGTAAATAAATGCGAAGCGTATGTCAGCGAGGCGTCGCCGTGGCGTCTCAGGAAGCTCTCGCAGATTGGAGTTCAGCTAGCCAAATATGGACTCCTAGTCCGAGAGGCGGCTGCCAATCTTCCTGCCACCAAAATACAGAAATAAATATTAAACTACTTATGATCTCTGCCAGGCGAAACATTTCCTGGATTAAATGGAAAGTATTTCGCTCATGTCTTTCAAAAAGGTGAAAAAACATTTCAAGGTGTGAAAATAAAAGAAAGGAAGACAAATTTATTTAATCCCATATGGTGTTACACACAGTACATCTAATTCTTATCAGAAATGTTCAGCTCAGCATATGTCGTGTCTTATGAAAGCTATTTATATGCAGCAAACAAGTCAAACAATATGCCATGTACTTAGTAAAAGGTATAAGACAAAGCCATAACTATACTGTCGCATTTATAATGTCGCTTTGACAAACACCAGCACACACGTAATTGGATTAATTTGATCAATTTAGTCATGAAACGATATTAAGTGCATTCGTGCTTTCACGAGCGTAAGGCTGCCTCTCCACTAGATATGTGTAAGTTGCCAAGCTATAGATATATGTGGATATGACCTATCATCATCATGATCAACCCATTACCGGCTCACTACAGAGCACGGGTCTCCTCTCAATATTAGAGGGGTTTGGCCACCACCACGCTGGCCATGTGCGGATCGGCAGACTTCACACGCCTTTGAGAACATTATGGAGAACTCTCAGGTGTGCAGGTTTCCCCACGATGTTTTCCTTCACCGTTGAAGCAAGTTATATTTTAATTTCTTAAAAACGCACGTAACTCCGAAATGTTAGAGGTGCGTGCCCGGATTCGAACCGCCGACCTCTGATTAGGAGGCTGACGCCCTAACCACTAGGCTATCATGACCTATGGGATTACTTGAATTACATAGCCAAGCTCTGATATCTAGTGTAACTCGACAAACAGCGTTAGTAGAAAGCGTTAAAAGAGTTGTAGGACGTCATATACATATCCTCCATGTCTTATAACACACTGCACTATCTTTCGTGTGACGTTAGTTTAACCGAATTGGGTCACCATAGATGAGATTTGTGTGCACTTGATGAAGACGATGCGACGCAATTAGTTGTTAAAACGCGTGTGCTACCGCATATTTGTAATCAATTACCTCGTGCACGGAGCATTTTCTTAGCCGATGACTTACTTATCTTTGACGTAAATAAATTCATAGCTCAGCTTTAAGCTTGCTAGCATTATAACAACATCGCACAGCTCTGGTGGACAGGCATACTTAATATGAGGGAATCTTTAGTTGACATTATCCTACATCAAGGTTAAACAAATTACTGGCGTCTCATAACACTATTATAAATTTATATATAAAATAATATATGAGGTAACACGATATCGCTTGGGAAAGCATCATAAACATTTTGAAGGACGGATTTCTTTTGTATTTACGTCGTAATAAAAAGGCGGGTCACCTAATATTAAGTGATTACCGTGGCATGAGCAGTACAAGATGAAACACCAATGCACCTCCAAATACAATTAGAGGGACAGATAGACAATAGAAATCCTACGCGGTCATATATATACTGTCGATTATATTGAGAAGGAAACAATGATATTATAAAAATAATTATATTTGCTACGTTTATTGTTACTCTACAATTATTATGTTTTATTTCACTTACTTAATATTATCTTCGGACAATATTTTTGAGAGACGAATTCGGACAATTGTAAGGGGAGTTTGCACTGGCCATGAAGACTTTTTGATACACGTAAACTACGAATTTAACGTGGTATTACTCAGTTTACGGGGAATGGGGGTTATTCCCTGTTTAAACTCGCTGCAGGTGGGTATGGGGTAGCTCCCTGGATAAAGTACAAAGAGATTTTAAGGGAATTGAAAATCATAAACGGGGTTATACAACGGTTGGAGACTTTATTTTTACACTTATATATATTTTATGACACAAAGAATAAATCCTTCTTTGTTAACCAGTTCTATCTTATATAAAGGAAGTACTTAACTTTACACTCCATGTTTGCGATAGAAGTAGACCGCAATTGTTGTAAATAAACGAGTGGATGAGATTTAAACCTAAGCACTACCTTCTGTATTATATCCCGTACACTAGCTTTTGAGCTATTGTTGCTTTGAAGCTAGAGGAAAAATATTTTACATTATTTGTCAACGGGTTTTGTTAATAAAACTTATTTTATATAAATGCACTTAGAAGTATTGAAACTACTTATATTTTTATACTATCTCGTAATATTCAGTCGATGTGTTAGTGTGAGTTCATATTTCTCAAATATAATACGAAGTCTTTGGCGACCTTTGTGACGCAGCTCGGGCGCTGTCGCATTATAAAGTCGGAGGTCCTGGATTCAATGTCCGGCTCGAGTCTAATCTGGAGGGAGACTTCGGCCGTGGCTAGTTAATTTAGCGAGCAAGCGATTTAGCGTTGCGGCACGATGAGCGTGGAAACTAATTAGAAGTATAGGTTTACCATACCACCTAAAGGATTAGCCCGCTACCATCTTAGACTGCATCATCACTTACCATCAGGTGAGATGCCGTCCAGGGATTCCTTGTATTGTATAGAAAAAAATTCAAACGTACTTCAGTGTAATATTAAAGCCGGTTAAAATCTATTTATTATAATTGAATCATTTTGAGCGCCCTGAAGTAATTAAATATCGGAAAAAACTGTGCGAATACATCTTAAATACAGGCTAAGAACCTTGAAAGAAAATGTGTATGTTGTGTTAAGCAAACCAAACGTTTATAATATATTTGGCCTCGAAGAATATATAGCTCTCTCTTGATCTATAACTAATATTTTGTTATATAACTGCTATACAGAATAATGTACTCGACGTCGACAGCAAAACTATGGACGGAAATGAAACATTTTCTACTTGTTGTTTATGTGAGACATAAGTTTTGTAATTTGGACGTATATTGTAATATCTTATGAAATTAATATTACTTATTTTCTCCGCGAACACAAATATAAATAAAAAATATCACTGCGTTGTAAAATATGTTGGCAGGCCTAGTTTTATTGGCAGGCCTAGTTATTTCGCTTGCGCGGTTCTTTGTGAAGGTGTATTTACTGAAAATTATTTTTTACATCGTCTTTAAGCTGTTACTTTCTCATAGATGAGAGGAATACGAAGCCGGAAGACTACAGGCTTTTCCAGCGCGAGTTTGCAGGCATTGTGATCATGTGTTAATCAATTGTTATTACAAAATTTAAAACCGGCATTCCGCGCTCTCCGAAGCATCGACTACGTTTATAGTATAGATTTGCTAGCCTATTCTACCTAGTCTGTATTTTCAATTGAAATCATGGCCATACGTGAAATAAAACATCACAAACGTGGTATTGGGTAACATATGTAATTGCACAACGAGAAAAACAAGAGTACTGGAAATCATATCCATCCTGTAATTCGAATCGGTTGTATTCTCGTTTAAAAATACAATTCAATGCAGCTTTAGTAAACTAGAGCTCTAAACTAAAAATCTAACCTTACTTTTTTACTCAATCACGAGCATATGAGAGGTAGACTTATTTGTTGGTGGGCTAGTTATTTTTTTTTGGTGACGTAAATATTCACTGGGTCAACTTGTTACGTGATAATTTTCTTGACAATAATTGGAGTATAAAATTTGTCTGTCAAAATTAACATACACGAAAGTGAAGCGATGCGATCTGTGTAGTCTTTTCGAGTTATTTGCCTGTGTATGTAGGTTGAATAAATAGTATATTTTGCGCGACATCATTGTCAAGAATCCCAACTGTCCGGAAAAAATTGGTTACGATACAAAATTTTCATAAACAGTTCTACAAAACAATCAAAGGTAATTGTAGCTTTCACGATCAATGAGGCACGATGTACTACATGCATCATTTTCTTCGTTAATTTTTGGCGAAATTTCGAATAAAACAATTTTGCTTTGTGAAAGCAACAACAGTAAATGTAGACAATATAATGAAATTGTTTAATTATGATGCGGGAAGTGGACCGTAAGTTTATCATTAACTGTGCAATACAAAACAAACAGAGCGATATGTAAGTTTATAGCGAGAATATAAATCAATACTTCAATACCAATATAATAAACTTCTGAACTGATTTTAAAAATGTTTCACACATCAAAAGCTTGTAGGTCCCAATACATAACCTATATTTGTTTCAGTAGTAATATGATTTCAGCCTGAATAACAATATTGGGTTGCATGTCAGTTAAAAAAGCTTTAGGTGCCGAACTGATGTATCCGACATAATGTCATTATCCTATGCCTACCCAATGGAAAAATACAATCTATAGGTATGTTTTGGAGCCTAGATGGAAGCCTAGAGTCACTTAGCCTAGAGTCTCCATGGCGCAGTACGCGCGCTGTCGCATTATAAAGTTGGAGGTCCCGGGTTCGATTCCCAGCTCGAGTGTGGGAGGCTTCGGCCGTGGCTAGTTACCACCCTACCGACAAAGATGTGTCGCCAAGCGATTAAGCGTTCCGATGCAATGTCAGAAACCAATTAGGAGTGTGGGCTTACCATACCCCTAACGGGTTAGCCCGTTTCCATCCTAGACTCCATCATCACTTGCCACCAGGTGAGATAGCCGTCAAGGGCTAATTTGTGGTGAATAAAAAAAAAAAGGGCTAACTTGTAGTGTATAAAAAAAAACCTAACCCTGTTACCCCCACTGTTTCACCTTTGACCTTTCTCCTAAGACAGGAATGGCAAACCTGTAGCGCATAAACAAAGTTGATAGACCCCTTTTCTCTTCTGTGGGGCTGCTTGCAAAAAGATGGCTGTCGGCTACTGTCCATAGCTTAACGAGATTGCTTTCTTACTTAACTCTTTACAGTAAGTTCTTGCAGTTCCACCATAAGTAGCTTCTTAATTATTTTCTGATTGTGATTGTAATAAGTCATCTTAAGATGCCTAATTCTTATGACGATAATGTTTTACGACATTCATTCGATCATTAAGAAATGTTTTAATCTTTTAATCTTTCGCAAATTCTCCATGTCTAATTAATAATTCAAATAACTTAAAAATTTTGGACTATTTTTATTCCAGTTTCATCTTGCCTTAGCTTTATTAGATTTATGCTCCTGGATTCCCATTAGAATATTATTTCGTAATCTTATTTTGCTTTATTTATTTTCTAATAATCAAAAGAAGTTTTAGAAAATAGGTTTTTATTTGTTCAACATTAATATATATTGAAAACACTCGCTAAGCAAAATCTGATTTAAGTGCCTCTGTAGTCTATTAGACCAACGGGATAGAAGGTGCAATAACTTTTAGGTTTACTTGCTATACATCTCCATACCTCTGATCGACGTGATAATGATACCTGCCAACTCGAGCTGGAATAGTTCTTTGGACAACCATTGAGGCTTAATGTTCTTCATCAAATTTAGCACGTTGAAGACAATGCACTATGTTTTTTTTAATAAACGCCTTCATAATTGACGACTTCGAAAACTATCGCGGTAACTATTAAAAATATTGAGTCCCGTAGCCAAAAGTTAACAAGAAACAGTTAGTTAGTCAGTTAGTAGTTAGTTAGTTAGTTAGTATATTTGGTATATTCATTCATATATTTTTGATAAAACGAACATCTGATAATTTATAACCAATAAAATCAAATATAAAAAGTTAGTCTTTTAAAATTATATATTGTGAATAATTAGGAGATTTTATTTAAGAAGAAATGCTATGCTCAAACGCGATCCCCTTTCTTTCCACACATTTAGTAACACTATTTGTTTTTTTTATCATTGCTTAACCCACGCAATCAATTGATTATTACAGTCGTGGTTGCGACTTGGCCTTTTAATACGATGAAAATAAGTTATTTGTTCCGATACAAAAACAATTAAAACAAACGCTTATAACAAAAAAATCGGCATTTACTTTAGATTGCCTGCATTATTTTTAAGTGGGGCTTTGAAGAAGGTGGGGTATATAAAATAGGATTAAACCCTTGAATGGATTTTCCAGTAGCAAAACTGAATAGTGATTTCTCGAAATGAATATAATTCATGCTCCCGAAAAAACAAAAACAAAGGGCGCCCAAAAAAAACGTGAACATTTTTTAATGCCATTTTCACGGACTAAAGCCAAAATACAGATAGCACATTGGTCTCAAAAAGCAATACCTCTTTTGCAATATAAATAGTGACACAATTCCAATAAAGATTCAATCAATCAATCAAGTAATGATAATCTTTTTACATAGTTCGTAAACTTAAAACTAAAGCTATGATAGTCCCAAACGCGCCCAGATAAGAAAAAGCCTACAATAAACTTAGCCAGGTAACTTTTTGTTATCAGCATCTTACATGTCACTTAAAATTATGTAAGAGCTATCTTATTTCAGAGCAATATTTCATAGCCATGCTTGTTTTCGTTTACATAATACTTTACACTATAGTAGGACTTTTCTACAAGCTACTACTACTTTATATAAACTTTGAACTTATTGAGAGACATTCCAGATATCCAGAAATTGATATACGAACGATTCGTCAGTTTTATTATGACTTAGAAAAACAGTATCTATCGTATGTACATGCAACGGCGATATGGTCCATGTCATTTAAAAAATTGGTATTTTTTACTGTGAACAGAAGCGGTGATAGCCTAGTGGTTAGGGCGGCAGCATTCTAATCAGAGGTCGGCGGTTCGAATTCAGGCATGCACCTCTAACTCTTCGGAGTTTCGGCGTTTTTAAACAACTAAAATATCACTTGCTTGCAAGGAAAACATCGTGAGGAAACCTGCACGCTTGAGAGTTCTCCATAATGTTCTCAAAGGCCTGTGAAGTCTGCCAATCTGCACATGGCCAGCGTGGTGGACTATGGCTAAACCCTTCTCATATTGAGAGGAGACCCGTGCTCTGTAGTGAGCCGTGAATGGGTTTATCATGATGATGATGATGATGATGAATGTGAACAGGAGGTTAAGATTAACATTAAGCTTTCCTATGAGAAAGGAGGCCTCTACCCAGCAGTAGAAAATTGATGACCCTGACGATGTCACAGGAATTATTTAAACCAGTTATAATGATGATGGGACAACTTATTGTATACACTGAGATAGATACCCTTAAACTCAATAGTCGAGTCTATTTATCAATTGGATATATCAAATATAAATAGATGTCTTTTCAAGTCAACCAAGAAAATCAGTTCATAACATTACTGCGAGAAAACTGACCAGCCGTATAGTTTGTTTTTTCTTGGCTCACTGCTTCTCGATGGAGCATAATCGGCTAGGCAGCCACTATATTGGCATCAATGAATACATTTGATCGCGACGACTTCGTCTAGGACCGACTTTTATGTTAGTCTACGGTTATTTCTGGATGCTCACCGCGCGAAAATAAAAACCTTTTTCAGGTATATTCGTCCGTTCAGCCCATAAATCATGGTAGCTCGTTTTGCCGAAGAACTATGCGTCTTAATTAAAGTTGTCGTGCTTTTCAACTCCACATTATCAAGTTATTTAAAAACGGGTCAGCAATAAATTACTGTTAGTTAGTGCTTCAGCACTGCTCAAAAGTATGTCGTAAAACAATGGCCTAAAAAACCTACCGTCCAAATTTCCCTTTCTCGATTAGATTAAGGGATGGTTACAGAAGGTTTTCTTACTTGAGACGGTGCGTATAGTAAAATGGTTCCTCACTATGAAGCCTTAACCACTGGTTGCTTGGGTCTTACTCCGAAACAACTGAAATCATTTTTATATAGATTTAAAAAATGTTTGATTTATTACAGTTTTATAATATTGTAAATATCATTAAAAATCTAATGACAATATATACAAAGAACTAATGAGAGAAAAATAATTCATTTTTTTATTTATCTGGCATGGGCAGCATTTGGAAAACTGCGTCAAGTCTTCAACTCGCCGATACCCCAATGCCTAAAGACAAAAGTCTTCAACGCCTGCGTCTTACCGGCCATGACGTACGGAGCAGAAACGTGGACACTCACGGTAGGCCTTGTCCACATGTTCAAAATCACTCAGTGTGCTATGGAGAGGGCTATGCTGGGTGTTTCTCTGAGGGATAGAATCCGTAACGAGGACATCCGTAGGAGAAGCAAAGTAACTGACATAGCCCAACGGATTAGCAAGCTGAAGTGGCAGTGGGCGGGTCATATCTGTCGCAGAACCGACGGCCGTTTGGGCAGACGTGTTCTGGAGTGGAGACCGCGTACCGGTAAGCGTAGCGTATGACGACCTCCTGCTCGTTGGACCGACGACCTGAAAAGGATCGCTGGTGGCGGGTGTATGAGGAAGGCGGAGGACCGTGTGTGGTGGCGCGCTCTCGGAAAGGCCTATGTCTAGCAGTGGGCGTCTATATGCTGATTGATTGATGATTGATTGATTATTTATCTGAAACAAAACACCTAAAAGAAATACATAATGATATAGCGCAATAAAATGATACCACTTCAGTACAGTCGGTCGCACTTAAAGTATAAAATACAGCGTGTAATGCAATATACTCAACATCAAAGCTCGCTCTAAAATGCGAGACAGTCGCGGTCATGTCCCTTCGCGTCTGCCAGCGTCTGCATCGTGTGAAACTAAAACCGGGCAAGACACTTACCACTTACCGGGGAAAATTACTTCGCATCGTAGGAAATTTCATTATCAATAAATACGAGTATATAAAAATCTACTCGTTCTTCTGTGTCTTTTTTGTATGATGAGCTTACATTTTTGTAAAGTGTTATATCTTATACAATTAAAATCTCTTCATGTAAAATCGGAAAATATATATGAATTGAGAGTATACGTATCAAAATATCAAAACGATCGGGATTCGAAACCGCATCTCTGTAAATCGCGTGTGCTTTCACAACTAAGCGTCTATCTGTAAAACTTCAGAATTACATGTTCAAACGGTCTCTAAGTTAGGTGGAAAACATGAAAATTTCAATATACTTTCAAAGATATTTCAAAGACAAAACACTTCTTCGTCACCAAGGGCACTCCCTTGACTATTCTGTTGCGACTGAACCGACAAAGATTCGGCGCAATAGCGCTTCGAGCAGTTAGATTCATCGTTCCCCATAACGATAATCTAGTGAATTCAGAATAGGAAAGGATCAAACACTTGGACCAAGCTAATAACATGTTGACTCGACGATTATTGTACTGGTAGTCGTTTCGCTCAATGGTCTTAAAGCGAAAAGCTCCAAACAACATCTAAAGAAGATTTCGTCCGAAAGAAGTCGTCCGTCGTAAGAAGACTGTATATTACCGAGAAGCGTAGGTACATTGAAAATTAAATTCGTCAGTATTAAATCAAGCTCATATTATATATAGTGCTGTATTCGTGTATTATTAAAATACGGTGAGAGATATAATAAATAAGATTATTTTAAGATAAGACGACCTCCGTGGCGCAGTGCGTGCGCTGTCGCATTATAAAGACGGAGGTCGTGGGTTCGATTCCCCGCTTGAGTCTCGTCTGGTGGGAGCCTTCAGCCCTGGGTTACCACTCTACCGACAAAGCAAGTCGCCAAGCGATTTAGCGATCTGTTACGAAACGCGTAGAAACCAATCAGGAGTGTTTACCATACCCCTAGCCCACCGCCATCCTAGACAGCATCATCACTTACCACCAGTTGAGATAGTAGTAGTAGTAGTAGAGTAGCCGTCAAGGGCTAACTTGTAGTGTCTTTTTTTTCATATTCCACATATAAAATGAATTTAACACAACCTGCACGATGTTGTAGTATTTGACTACTTGATTTTCAGGCAAAGCATTGGTTAACATCGCGGCCCAATCAGAGAGTATAATATAAATTTGTGTCTGTTTTGTACAAACAATTTCCTGTGGCAAGTAAACTCATATTTTTATCTGTAAATATAAAATATGAGTGTACAAAGTACATAATATGTGTGTTGTCGGCACAATCTCCGATTATCGGCTCAGATACACAGCTGTTGACATAACAACATTAAAAACGCCACAATAACGCTTTCAAAGAAAGCCTCACAACTTTAACACTCCTTGAAGCACAACAATTGGCAAGCCGATTCCACCTTGCACACCTGTTTGTGAGATTGGTTGCTTTAATTTTACAACGTAAGCCGCTTATTTCTATTGCGTACTTTGCAAAGCACTACATACTCGAAATACACTCCGCGGGAGGAAAATTTGTTTGGCTGAATACACTTACATATACCTAAGCTATCGACAGTAGGGTCCAAATCGAAAACAAAGCATACATTCGAAACCACCTGCAGAGCGCTTGAGCGTCTAAGATATTTACGGTGCCCGTGATATTTCAATGGACTGAACGCTCCGTAGATTCGATCACTTGTTAGATATTTGGCGCTATTACCAATTTTCATCTGAATATCGTAGTGGGCGCTGAAAATAGCACAATGAATTTTGAGTTCTATACACCGGTGAAGTTCTGTTAGTTGAACGGAATCGAACTAAAGCGGTTTATCAATTCATCCGGTTTCCAAGCGACGACGTAGTAAACGGTCGAATGTATCAAAACGAAAATGGATTGTGTGATTTTGATTCTATTGAATTTTGAAACGCCCAAGATGATCTTACTATTAATGTACTTCTTATCTAATGTGTCACGCGTCTTCGCAATATTGCATAGAAATGTAATGACTGTAACACATTTACTAATGACTAAAGGCGTAGTGTGTTACAACTAATAAAATTTGCTCGGAATTTTCGCTTAGGTATTAAATATTATTAATAATTATGCAGTAACCTTGGACACCAGATATTAAACCTGGTGTAAGGAATGGTAATCGACTTGTAAAAAGTCTCCCCAAAGAGGATATAAACATTACGTACGCAAACGTTTACTCAAGTTTATTGGAATAGTATAATTATTTTTATAAAAAACACTATGTGGATAAAAAAAAATATTTTTAATTTTATCATATTCAGACGATATAGATAATAATTTAACTAAATAGCGTCTTGGAATTTCGCTAACTAACCTAATAATACGTACTGATTTTAATATATAATGAATAATATGAAGATAAATTAAAGTTAATCTCGGTCTAGTCTACGTTGATTGATAAACAGGCAGTGCAGTTACTCATTAACATGAAATATTTTCAAATTACCGAATAAAATTTTGGAGAAGTCAATCAATAAGTTTAAAGTTTGTATTAAGCGTAAGACTATAGAAAAAAATATATGTTTAAAAAACGGCTAAATTTGTGGTAGGATACTCCTTAGATGTGGCCGCGTTTTAAACTCTCTTAGTTTAAGTTTTAAGTTAACGAGTGTAGGTGGCTAAATAACGAATAATCACTAGTGTGTTTCGTGTTATTAAGTTCATGAATAAGAGCCCCGTATGGGTTGAAAACTAGTCAGCCATAGTCCGATGTAGTTATGAGAGGAGCTTTCAATAAGATACAATTGTAAACGCTTATAGAAAAGTACATTTACTTTTGATTAGAACCTGCATAATATGATATCTTTTACATTGGTTATCAAAAGAGAATAAAATGAAATCCTAATACATAATCGGTATAACATTTAATCGTAGAACAAATCAAGTCAATTACATGGGATTTCTAATATGAAAATGCTTTTAAAATATAAAGCCAAGAAAATAAAGCTTATAATCTACTATGTAAGCCGTTTACCGCTCAAACGTGCTGTTGAAAATACGGTATTATTTCCGTGGAGCCACTTATTTTCCTTACAGCGTCTTTGTGTGCGAGTAATACCAAGAAATTACGGTTCTAAGCATTTAAAGTGCATACATCTTCCAGTTAGGTTTACAAAATATATGCCCCTCGAGACGTGAGGCATGCCACGATCTTCAAAATAATGGAGTTTAAAGCTTATATGACGTGTAGTGGTTGTATTATTTGGTATAACATAAATTAAATAGAAAAATGTGCAGCGGCTTGAGTTCTCAATTGAGTATTTGAAGTAATATGCTAAACAAGTTTTAAAACAAGTTTAGCGTAAATACGACGCGAGAAGCCATTTTTAGTACGAATTTAAATAGCACGCCATTAATCTTCTATTAGACAGTAACAGAAATTGATGGAACGTTTTATTAGCTGTCAAGCTTTTTACATACCCACTTAGCTTCTTTATCAGATGCTTTAAACGCATCTGATAAAAATTTCACCACCACTTGGTGTTGCCCTTAACTTGGTTCGCCTTTAAATCGTTATCTCGTTGAAAGAAATTTCAACATAAAAATTGACCAATCTCGTTCACAATCACAACCCAACAACTAGAGCGCTCATCCTTTCCATCCATCATCATAGTGAAGTGAAAGAGATGCAAAAAACCTTGTCAAACTTTATAGAACCAACGATCATAGGTCTCTCTGACTTCCCATCTAGTTTTGAAGCTGGGGTTCAGCTGCAGTGGACTTTAAAGACTGGCGACGAATAAGTGAACTAGCAGATAAACCTTGAGCCAAATGCACTATAATGTCGTCGTTATAACCGTACAAGGCTGTGAACTAACAACAGAGGGCTTAAACAAACTGGTGTGTACGTCTGCGGCAGATTTTAATGAGCACCGCCGTCTCTGGAATCATTCTTATTGTCCTATATGAGTATTGTAATATTTGTCATCGTATCTTCCTTCTCTTCCCGGCGGCGAAATGTGAACCGCACGTGCTTTGTATAGCGTACTGTTTCATGGAGATTCCTTAATCTTTATCATGATCGCATCTGTAGCGTTTTCTTTTTGCGGCTTGTTTGCATGTTTCGGAGTTGCTATTTAGTCATCATTATCATTGCTGGCTCACTATAGAGAACGGATCTCCTCTCAATATGAGAAGGGTTTGGCCATAGTCCACCGCGCTGGCTATATTCGGATTGGCATACTTAACACGCCTTTGAGAACATTATTGAGAACTCTCAAGCATGCAGGTTTCCTCGCGATGTTCTTCTTCACCATTGAAGCAAGTGATATTTTAATTGCTTAAAAACGCACAGAACTTCAAAAAGTCAGAGGTGCGTGCCTGGGATCGAACTCCCGACCACTGTTTAGGATGCGAGCGTTCTAACCACTGGGCTATAGATAGCACCGCCTTCATCATCATCATCATTATCAACCGATTGACGTCCACTGCTGGACATAGGTCTTTTGTAGGGAGTTCCAATGCTCACGGTCTTGGGCCGCTTGCTTCCAGCGGCTCCCTGCGACTCGTCTGATGTCGTCTGTCCACCTAGCACCGCCATACTGCCACTAAATTGTATCTTCTACTTTTCTGTCGTGTACAATAAAAGTGTTCATTCATTATCGGATCACGTCTGTGACATACCGGTATGGGGTACATAAGACCTCACAATACTTGGCCCGAACCGAGAATTCCGTTGAAACTAATTCGCGGTACTCTCACAGTACTTAAACACGTCACAACCGTTATGCAACTTATACACGCGTAATAATTATACACTTTTTAGTGATAAACATCGCTGTAATAGTTCCATTTGCACTATTTGTACCCGCCGCTGCAATTCCCATTCCGATTAACACTGTTATCCGAGCCAATAATCCCTGTTCACATAAATATCGCACAAGTTACACAAACGTTAAACATGCCTGATTAAAAACCATAAATTCCGCTATTCCGTTCAAACTAAATTGTTTAATGCCTAATGCATAAATTAGTTAACTAAATAGTGTATTAATAATTTATTTCATGCTTGTGATACATTTACAATTATATGTAGTACCTATACCATGATAAGAGACATCTCACAAACATATTTTTAAGTCCTATTTCGAAATCGAACGCTGAGAGAAATTCTTTATTTGCTCCAAAACTCACTGTTGTGCCAAAGAATGACGGAAATTTTTATATTCTAGATTTTTCTGTAACTACTGGCTATACGCATTTATTTAGAACGATAGGAATGGTCAGATTAGGCCATCTTTTGTATCCACTACAGGTCAGCCTTTGACGGCTATCTCACCTGGTGATAAGTGATGTAGTCGTTAAATTTAATCGCGACCCTACCAACAGAGTCCTCGTGAATTCCATCGAGCATCATAATTGTGTGGAAATATCACATATGGAAAAATTAAAAAAACCTTGTGGGTATTTGTCGAATTCATAGTGCTGCGCAGACGCCATTCATAACCACTAGGCTATCACAGCTTCAAACACATCTTTTAATGAAACTTTATCAATCACTTAATTATTGCTTCATGTATATACACGTACATAAGAGAACCAGAAATCCCTGACAAATCAACATCCATCCAACATACAAACGTTGATTTTTATGTATATAGATAGATTAATAGCACACATTAATAGCTAATTTAAACTTATGCATAAAATATTAGTTCACTTTAAGTTGAAAATAAATACAAATTTTTAAATTTTCTAATTTTTATTAGAACCTGCATAAGGGAAACCTAGGGGATGAATTTACAAAAATCCTTTCGAAGTGGACTCCTATTTTATAAAAGCTATTCATACGCTAAATTTTAACCTGATCGTGTAGTAATAGGGTTTTGAGCTGGACCCTCGGAGTCAGTCAGTCAGTCAGGATAAATCTCTTTAAAAACTTAAAATAAGTATGTTATCATTAGCCTATCATTATAGAGAGAGTTTAAGATTATAACGCCTCTGCGGATAGTAAATACACGTCAAAATGAGTAATTCAATCCAAAAGGTTTGCTGCGAAAATATTTTTAAAACTGAATAATATGTCTCCATGCATTTTTCCGTACCGTAGACTTTGCGTCCCCGGGACTTCCTGTCCTGCAGCGTTTCATTGAGTGAGATCATGCATAGAAGTATGGCAAAACTGTAAAACGTTGCTTTTAAACACCTTTGAATACGATATTTTTAATTAGAGGCCGCCAGTAAAAATGTTTTTAGGTTTGCTTTAGACTAACATGGTTGGATTCACAGTAGAAAATATGATAAACCACGCATTTAATACGGCGATATTAAATGCTCGATTCTCGGTTTACACTATATTTGAATAATAAATAATTTGAAACAAATATCTATGACAATTAGCAACACATTTTTTTTTTATATTTTGGTTAAATCGCTGGTCTTTTTGTCACTATAAATACGGTTCAAAAGAATAGGTTTGATATTCGCTTCGAGCCGAAAATTGTTAGGTACCTATTCGGTTTAAAAATATACTAGTTACCATATTTGACACCAAATTACGGAACTGGGATAGTGGGATTTAAAAATGTAAGATTGTATGATGTACTTTTATTATTATATACCTACTATAATTTTTAATTGAAATATGTAATCATCACTCAAGGGCTAAGTTATCACCCGGCGAGTACTAGGAAGCGACCCATTAAAAGCATGACAAGTATTCGATTTTAATAAATGATTATAATTTATAATTAACTATTAATTAATATTGTAGTTATCATGAAAAAGTTATCACACGTGTACACGTGAACGTGTGTATTCATATTTTTTTTATGAAAATAATATAACATTTAATTTAAGTTTTATTTTAAGTTATATATGTATTTCTAACAAAAATTCATATTATTATTTTAAAATCTCATTTCTTATACAATGTCATCTACTTCGGTGTCCTTTTGCATGCCTATTTTAAAATTGTCCATTGTTGAGTTTGTACTAAATTCGATTGTGTGTTTATTTTATACGAAATATGCCTATTGATTCTCACCTTGACATTTCAATCTCAATCCTCTTGCAAACAAAATTTTGGACCGCTGCTTTAGTATAGAACATTACAGAAGTTGTACTGCAAAAACTTCACAGACTAAAATATTTATAACCGCTTCTTCGTGTGTCTGAAACGTGAAAATCGTGATAATCATCATCATGATCAACCCATTAACGGCTCACTAAAGAGCACGGGTCTCCTCTCAATATGAGAAATTTTCCTTCAACGTTGAAGCAAGTGATATCTTAATTGTTTAAAAACGCACATAACTCTGAAAAGTTAGAGGTGCGTGCCCGGATTCGAACCGCCGACCTCTGATTGGGAGGCTGACGCCCTAACCACTAGACTACCACCGCTTCAATCGTGATAATAATACTAGGGATTTATCTGGACTCAGATTCTAATTGAAAAGCCCCCCTTGACCATAGGTTATGAATACGTCAATGGATTGCGGCCAGCACTAACAATTTATTATTTAGCGGCATACGCGCTCCGCCAGTAATTTATCGTTTGGTCGTACGAGTAAATACCCCACATAGGCGAAATGTCTAGAAGCACGTGAAATCAATTTACAAAATGCTTGAGCAAGCTGCGGTTGTGAAGAGCGGCACATAGCCAAACATTGTTAAATATTTTATTTAAAAGTAGATACCTACTATACTAACTGAAAGTCATTTTAATTTGAATACATTATAATTGAGTAATTTCACAATACCAATAATTATATATTCATCATCATCATCATGAACAACCGGCTCAGTAAAGAGCACGGGTCTCCTCTCAATATGAGAAGGGTTTGGCCATAGTCCACCACGCTGGCCATGTGCGGATTGGCAGACTTCACACGCCTTTGAGAACATTATGGAGAACTCTCAAGCGTGCAGGTTTCCTCACGATGTTTGCCTTCACCGTTGAAGCAAGTGATATTTTAATTGTTAAAAAACGCACATAACTCCGAAAAGTTAGAGGTGCGTACCATTTAACTACAATTGTATGTATAATATTGCACGAGAATTCACCCAGTCGTCCCTATCAAATATATATTCCACTAACTTGGAACTTTCTTACAAAGTCTTTCTGTTATATATTGAATTTAAACCCTCCTTCTGGTAAATTCAGAGCTTCTGATGGAGTTTTGATGTAAAATCGGAGATTATTACCCACAAATGACCCACCAACTTTCTTTAGCCTCCATCCCTTGGTTGACCATTTGTTTCGACTTTATGACTTTATCCGATGAACAGAGGTTCCACACGTGTTTGATTTAATCGTTCTTTTTTACAGGAGCCGTGTTCGCCAAATCTGCCGACCAAGAAGTCGATATATTTGACTACATGATTAAGGAGTTTAGAGTCGATACCAATGCCACCTTCGTCGACTACAAAGCTTACGTCGACTTAATAAACACCGCAGATCCCTTCAAACTGTCACGATTGAGTAAGTACCTATCAAATAATGCTTTAGTATCATAATACGTTCAAATAAATGGGTTTATTAACCACCTAGCTATCAAAATAAAAGTAGATTAAACGTTGCCGATACCACCGCAGTAAGGCTTTCAGTTCCGTAGATGATTGACATACAAGCATTTGTATGAAACCCTTACTGGGGCAAAGGGAACTATGTTGCATCTAACTTGGTACCGCCGTAGCTACTGGGGACAACTTTCGTTAACTTTTTTCGGGGTAAATTGGACTCAAAATTACAAAGTAATATTCATCTCGTACTAAAGATTCGTCGTTCTTGCCCCACATATTTGTTACATATGTCACTTGCTGGTAGATAATTCTAAGATTACCATCTTAGACTGCATCATCACTACTGGGCTAAGCTGTTGGGGGTAAGGCAGAAGACAATATAGCTGATCAGTATGCGACCTCACCTCCAGGTTCAACTCTAAAACGCTTGTAGGCATTTCTTTTGCGCTCGATTACTAGTCAAATTCAAAATTTCTAAAGAGTAGATATGGGACCAAAGCCGGTTCTGTACCTAAAGTCAATCTTCGTATTATTAAGCGGCCACTGTCCGACCATCTGTCTGTCAGCTGGTTGTATCTCATGAAGATGATCCGCAATAGGTAGACGGAGAAATCACAACGTGTGTATTTTCTAAATTTCTATTTTAAAAAACATGATCGATCTGAACCAACATGAATTTCACAATAGCAGCCATACAAATTAATAAAATCGAACGTTCTGCGAGTTTGATCCTATTAAAAATGAAAATAAAAATACGGAACATATACTCGTAATTGCCGTGTCTTGTTACGGATCCCCTTGTCTAACTCGCGCTTGTTCTGTTTTATTTTGATTTTGCTCTAAATATGCACAACTCAATGAATTTTAAATAGTGATACCCGACAGATAAAGGGTAAATAACCAATACTGTTCCGGTTCCGTTTTTAAGTAGCCAGCCTTTTAATAGAAAAACACATGCCTGAGTTGGATCAACAATCTGATATTTTATTTCATGTGTATAAGTCACTCTATTAGACATAATAAAGTGCAATTTATTAATGGGTTCTGTTTCACTCTATGGATAATGAATCAAAAAATTATTCATATTCCCGTATGGGTAAATAACTATTATTTAGTTATTAATACAAAAAGGAAATATAATTCATATTACAATAACGGCACCGAAAAAACCCGAAGAGGTTTGGCCTCGGTGCTAGTCTGTAACTTAACAACTTAAAACTAGAAGAACTGAGTAAGCATATAATGCACGAAAAGAACATTTTTTTACTGAGTTAGACGGTCGACACAAACGAGTCATACATCCAACTTAGCCCAAAAATTTTCTTTTAATTTCTGTTTGACATTTTTAACATGTAATTTTTGGAACGCTGGAGGTAGTTGGTTCGTGAATCGACTTAATAACTAAATTAAAAAAAAAAGTGCCCATACCATTTGCCCATGGTTTTGTCCGCGTAGACTGAGAAGTATAAAACCTGTGGGAACTTTATATTTCATATATAGTATAAAGCACAGCGTCTACCCGTCTTAGTCTTCACTTAAAAATATCCTACGTCCATCTCTAGGAAGCAATCCTGCCAAATTTTGTCAAACCCGGTGAGCGAATTGAAAAGTATTTTCAGATACTTATGAATGTATAATATTAGTGTTGATATGGTATTCGGGATATTTATTGCACGTTAATAATTAGAACAATTTACGCCATAGACGTAAGATGAGTTATGGTTATCGGAATGCCTCCTTTGACGCCGTTATTGTGAAATTCTTCGCGTTGCACGGCCACCAACTATGCGGTTTGCTTATTATATTAGATGTTGGAAATCTCCCCATAAGGTATTCGGAATACACCAAGTGATCATTGATAATCAATCTATTACCGGCTTGGTAATTTTCTCTTTTAAATGAGGCGTAGCTGTTTCTGATTATTCGTGTGATCAACCCATTCTCGGCTCACTACAGAGCACGGGTCTCCTCTCAATATGAGGAGGGTTTGGCCATAGTCAACCACGCTGGCCATGTGCGGATTGGCAGACTTCGCACGCCTTTGAGAACACTATAGAGAACTCTCAGGCGTGCAGGTTTCCTCACGATGTTTTCCTTCACCGTTGAAGCAAGTGATATTTTAATTTATTTTAAACGCACATAACTCCGAAAAGTTAGGGGTGCGTGCCCGGATTCGAACCGCCGACCTCTGATTAGGAGGCTGACGCCCTAACCACTAGGCTATCACCGCTTATGTATGTTAATGTTTATATGTTAACTTAAAATGTCTTGCGAATGTTGTGCTTTTAGTTAAGTGATGATTAACCTTTGCAGTGTACATCATTAAGCGACGCGATGACAGGGAACTTGATAATCACGTTCAACGTGCCATCAATTTCATGGAGATATGTTTAATGGTCTGTTCGATATGTAAAGAGTGTTGTGAGATATGTAACTAGTAATTGGAGAGTTACTACAAATGTTCTATTTATGATATTATATTCTATTCTATTAATTGAATTACACGTCCAACGATATGCTGTGCGTGTGACATGCGGACACGGAATGTAGCTCGACAAGTCAGGGTCTTACTCTAATCGCCTAATTAAAGTTATATTATTTTAATATTGTAGGCATTATTGTTACAGAATTATAAAGATTATTTTAAGGATGTATAGTTATATTATATTATATGTGGCTTTTATTTAAAATGCTCTAAGCTATGTTAGTTGCCACCGGAGTGCGCAATTACCTAGCGCAAATATGAGTGTAATTTCACTATATGTATATAAATATATGTTAGCCAGCGTGCAAATAGAGACATCCATAGACAAAAAGAGAGTTTATTTTCAACAATTACAGTCTATTTTTGACAGATTTAAAAAAAAAGTGATAATAATAGGTAAAATATTCTATATTTTTTATATACAAAGCCTAAAACGAAACGTTGTATTTTTAATATTATCATTATTGATATTTACTTTGTTTGCAGTATATTCTATTCATAACATCAGAACTGAAACATATTTTCTTATTTACTTGTCATTTTTTGAAATCAAAAAAATATTATTATTGTATAAAATGGATAGTGTGTGTAGACAAATGAAAAAGTATTGTGAAACTTCGAAAGACAAGGAAATGAGTATCGTTGGACTTTTATATTATAACGAATCTATAGGCCATATCATTGGATATGCTTACATAATATTTACAGGAGTTTTCAAATAACTATAATATCTTAACAAAACCATGGTATATTCGAAAGATTTTCTTATTAGTATCGTTTTGTGTGTACTATTAGAGATATTGGATTGAATGGGATAATGGGTGGACGCCTGAGGCATACTTCGATAGCTATCAGTATGACGGGGCCTTAGAGACCCCAGTGTATGGGACACAATCACATTTACTTACAGCCTCTCCCATTACTATTTAGGATATATTGGTTCAGATTGTAGCCCTTATCAACAAGGTTTTTAAATGTATTAAGAGATTGTTATCTATGCTATCTAATAGGGTATTTTAGGACTTCTTTATGTATGATAAGTTTAAAAAGTGTAAAATTATGAAATTAAATAAATGCGATAACCATTTATTCTATTATTATGATTGCATTACCAAATACATTATGTTAGGGCATTAATTGGCATCAAATAGATTGGTACATAAAATCAACCTGGCTGTTTTCAATATTAAATCTACTATACTTATCTAATCTAGTAAACTAGTCAATTGTAAACTATTGGCTAGTTCATTAACGAGTTCAGGTGATATTAAGCTAGTTTTAAAGTACCTGGGTTGTTGATATCTAAATTTTCTTCTCTGATCTGATCCGGTTGGTGGGCTTGGTTACCAAAATAGCGAAGAACATGTACTGGCAAGTGATCTAGCTAGATCCCAGTAGATCCCAGTAGGATGCCGTGGAGAAATCAATTAGGGGTACGAGTTTAATATAAATACCCCTTACCATCTATGTCATACTAAATCTTCATTTCATCATCATCATGATCAACTCATTATCGGCTCACAACAGAGCACGGGTATCCTCTCAATATGAGAAGGGTTTGGCCGTAGTCCACCACGCTGGCCATGTGTGGATTGGCAGACTTCACAGCCTTTGAGAACATTATGGAGAACTCTCAGGCGTGCAGGTTTCCTCGCGATGTTTTCCTTCACCGTTGAAGCAAGTGATAGTTTAATTTCTTAAAAACGCACATAACTCCGAAAAGTTAGAGATGCGTGCCTGGATTCGAACCGCCGACTTCTGATTAGGAGGCTGACGCCCTAACAAAAGGCATCTAGTCAAAGGCATCTAGAGAAATAAATAATAGGATCCTTTTGAAATAATATAATTATGGAGTATAAGGAAACCAAGGGGGATAGTATTTCTAGAAAAAGGTATTCAGACCTATCTAGAATAATTGAATAGAGATGAAACCGGTATACCATTTTTCGGTAATAGTGCAGTTTTATCAGGACACCTTTGAACGAGTTTTTGGAGGGCGAGAGTCTGTTTCTACTTTTCTGAGGTAATACCTGTTTACGTCAGTCCATGGTAAGTAACTGACTAAAAACATACGGCGATAAAGAAAGCTGTGCTCGGAGTACATTTAGTTTTACCGTCACAACCCAAGGTAAGATTTCGAGCCCATAGGTGACACAAATCTTAGACAGTCACGTTCTTCAGTACACTTTGGCAACTCCACAGTGAAATTGAAATATTTATTAAATAAAAATCGCTTTACCTAAAACGCGGACATCATTGCTCGACAGGTTGCATCGTTACAGAGTGGTGGATCAAAGCTCTATTTCCTACTACAGCTAGGATGACAGTGATGATTCCCGTATGTTATGTGGTGTTTACAATACACTGTGTATTCTCATAATGAATACAAGCTAAGCTCCGTTTACATCCTAAGCTTGTTTACTTTGCACTGAATCCAGAAATGTATCTAGACAATGATAATATAACTACATAAATAGATACCAAATTTTGGCATTAGGAATAACTGTTTATTGTTTCTCTATATCTATGCATTGACGACCTCCGTGACGCAGCGCGCGCGCTTTCGCATTTTGAAGTGGAGGTCCTGGGTTCGATTCCCGTCTCGAGTCTGGTCTGGTGGGAGGCTTCGGCCATGGCTAGTTACCACTCTGCCAACAAAGACGTCCCAGCACGATGTCGTGTACAAACAAATTAGGTGTATGGGTTTAAAATACCCCTAACGGGCTAGCACGCTGCCATCTTAGACCGCATCACCACTTACCATCAGGTGAGATACCGTCAAGGGCTAACTTGTGGTGTATAAAAAAAATGCAAATAATTGAAATCGCAGTTTTTTTTCTGTGATTTCAGAATATTAAGCTGTTAATGTTTGTTTGAACAAAACCTAATGCTGATTTTAGAAATTGTTTGTCTATATGTTTTTCGGTGCATCAGACAGATCTTGACAGCTCAGTCACTATGAAAGCTATGGTCCTGTGGTTAGGTTAGGGTTACTGATTATGATTATCTAAATTAAGTTCATTATTAACCACTATTTCCAAATTAAAGGAAAGATTTGGTACATTTCCTTGAATGATTTATACAATCTTTAAAACAAGTTTTTAAGGTCGTGTGATGTTTATTATAATACTTTCGATCATTGGAGAGTTTCACGCAAATTCTCTAAAGATTTGCATTAAATTAGACTACCTATACATAATTAAGAGAACAATTACTGAATTAATAAGCGAAAAAATCACAGTAGAAATTAATCTCCCAAGAGTAATAGAAACATTTTAATAACACAAACAGGTTCACTTCACTCTTGTGTTGGAAATAAGTGTAATCTGTTTTATATTTTTTGTATGTTTTCCATCTAAATGCGATGCGAACCTAATTCCGCTGAATCCGTGGGGACCTGACGAGGCCAACTTCTGGAAGTACATAAAACGCCCCTTAGAATATGTAATTTTTTGCCAAACTGTTTTTAAAAGTACTTTTTAAATATAATACTATGTAACTTGAATATGTTATAAATGTGGGCTATTTTCTAGTTCTAATGATAAAATGAAATATATACATTTCGAGACTCCCTTCATCTTGTACCGTTAAGACAGCTTTCATCTACAAAAAATATATTACAAAAAAGTTAAACTAAATACTGACTGACTGAGTAATTAATCAAAGCACGTCTCAACCCACATAACTGATTTTGAGCGGAATTTTGGTATACAAATAAAAAATATTATATATAATTCAAATTCAAAATTCAAATTCAAATAATCTTTATTCAAATAGTCCTTTAAAAGGCGCGTCAATAATTTACAATGGTGATACACTTTTGTCAATGGTGATAACTACATTCGTAAACTTAAAACTAAAGCTATGAGAGTTCCAAACGCGCCCTGGTCTAAGAAAGATATAAAGATACTAAAGTATGTTAAACCCTTCAAAAGTCTGCCACTTTAGCGAAAACGTCGATCTCATCCTAAGTAAAAGCACTAGTTACGTATAAAAACTCTAGAGCACTGAAAAATACAAATAAGTTGCTATTACACACCAAATATTACTATAGTAAGCAGTGTGAAAATATATTTAAAGACTAGCTGACCCGGTTGTTTTGCCATAAAAATTATTTCTAGGGAATTTCTATTGTAGAAATAAAATAACCAACTTATTATATGTAAGTATGTGGTATATGAGTGAAAGAGGCACGGAGCACTATCGATGAGGGAATAAGAAAATAACATAAATATTGTTTATGTTCAAAAATTTTTGCTTTACAATAAGCTAAGGGAAATTTTAGTTGAAGTAGAGTGAAAAACATTAACAATAAAGACGATAATTGTTCAGTTATCGAGCGGAATGACAAATAATTTAATTACTAAACCGACTATTAAAAAATAGGGGATAGATAGGAGGAAAATTTAGGGTTGTATGTATTTTCAATGCCACATAATACAAAAATAAAATTTAAAAAAAAAATCCAAAAAATAAAAAACATTTTTTGGGTGGACACCCTTTATCACTTAGGGGTTAGAAAAACAAATAATAGCCGATTCTCAGACTTACTGAACATGCATAAAAAGTTTCATAAGAATCGGTCGAGCCGTTTCGGAGGAGCATGGGAAAGAACATTGTGACACGAGAATTTTATATGTAATATTTATTACCATTCGGACTTTACGATAACTATTGCAGTTCTGTCCAATCTCACTGAATCTGCAACAACGGCAAGCAACTTATATACAAGTTGCTTACATAATAACATAACTATTTGCCCAATTAACCTCAAAGCTAACTTGCTTTGCGTAGCTATCTCTTCTACAGCATAGAACAAACAGTGTTAACTCCTAAGATTCTGTGTAGCGGCTCTACAAATTATTTATAGAGAACTATTACGTGCTAAACTCAATCCACACTGATTTTATAAGCATTTTCGTAATAATATACCTGTATAGCAGGGATAGCCTAGTCATTAGGATGTCCGCCTCCTAATTAGAGGTCGGATGAACCCGGGACGCACCTATAACTCTTCGGGATTATGTCCGTTTTTAAGCAATTAAAATATCACTAGCTTAAACGGTGAAGGAAAACATCGTGAGGAAACCTGCATGCCTGAGGGTTCTCCGTAATGTTCTCAAAGCCGTGTGAAGTCTGCCAATCCGCACATGGCCAGCGTGGTGGACTATGGCCAAGCCCTTCGCATGTTGAGAGGAGTCCCGTGCTCTGTAGTGAGTGGGCAATGGGTTGATCATGATGATGATGATAATAAAAGTGTATTGTTTCTTAGTCAGAGTCACCTGTTCGGTGTTAAAAAATATTAAACAAAACTTTGATATTGAACAAAATATTGATATGATACTTTAAATAAAATATTCCGTTGCTGTAATTTGACGTTAAGTACTGACACTTTAGACACTTAGCCATTAACGAAGAAAGGTACCCGCTGAGTTATTATTGAATATTGAAGAGAAAAGTACGGGACAAGATTTTTTATATATTCTAGTTACATTTTACGGTACAAGAAGCAATAACTATATATCATCATCATCATCATAATCAACCCGGCTCAACTACAGAGCACGGGTCTCCTCTCAATATGAAAAGGGTTTGGCTATAGTCCACCACGCTGGCCATGTGCGGATCGGCAGACTTCACACGCCTTTGAGAACATTTTTGGAGAACTCTCAGGCGTGCAGGTTATCTCACGATGTTTTCCTTCACCGTGGAAGCAAGTAATATTTTAATTGCTTAAAAACGTTCATAACTCCGAGAAGTTAGCGGTGCGTGCCCGGGTTCGAACCCTTGACCTCTGATTAGGAGGCGGACGCCCTAACCACTAGGCCATCACAGCTTTATATACTCGTGTGTTACAATAACTATATATAATAGTAGGTTATCTTGAAGGAAATACAATGAAGCTAAAACTAATCTTACTAGGCGAGTTTTTTGAAATCCATTTCTAAATTGAACACTATATTGCTATTGCATTTTGCTATTTCCACGGCTTTAAAAGGTTTTCCCAGCAAAAGCGTAAAATCATATTTCTCAGAATCATACAAAAACGAGCAGAGTGTCCAATGCAATAGAAATATTGCAGAATTGAGATTTTTTTTTAATTTCACGGTTATGCTTCTAACTAGATGGCATTGGTAGTTTTAGATTGACCTTTTGCTTTGTACCGTCACATTTGGCCTTTGCTATCCAAAAATAACTATCATGAAATAGCCTAGTAAATAAAACTTTGCCACCGAACGAGTCCGATAACCGGCTATCTAGTCTTTGAGAATTATGCATTTTAAGCAATTTGATATCACATCTTTTGATACTGAAAAATATAAATTGTCCGACATCTCAGAACATAACTCATTTCACGTTTGGTGCCATATCTATACTATAATATGAAAAAATTATAGTATCGATATGGTTTATACACATGTAAACCGTGTACTAGCGATAAAGTCAAAATGGGCTAAGTATAAACAGTAATTTTGGAATCTTACATTGATAATTTACCCAAGTATCGTGGTGAGGCCGATAAGATATTTAAATAATTTTTGTTTACAGGTACTAACCCGCTTAATACAAATGTTAAAAAAATGTTATAAAAGCGAATTAACAAAAAAAACGTGCAGTGTTAAAAATAAACTAATTATATATATGAAAAATTTTTTGTTGGCAATTGGCTTCATGTTCCCTTATGCGCGAATTCAATTTGTAATGAGTAAAATAAACACAGACTGAAATACACACATATAACACAGACAGACAGAAAGACAGCAATATATTTATTTTAAGTGCACCTTTTTTTACCTAGTGCTAGACCCAAACATCCACCGATAGTCAATCTATATATCAACAATACCAGTTACTGGTCGTTCTACGTAAACGTATTATATATTTAAACCTACCACATTCAATAGGTCACTCTTGAAGTGACTAAATTTTAGTATTAAAAACCCAAATCTGAGATTGTCTTTACGCTGAGTAAGATAAGTAAGTGAAGTTCTTTTCAAGAACCTAGAATTAAAAATGCAGCGGTCGATTTGATACCAACATCGCGTAGTCCATCTAGATAGTAGATGAACACACAAACGCCGTTAGCAAACATAAAAATTTTACTGTAACTTTAAAACGCTTTAAACATTTTATCAGCACAGTGAACGTAAAGGAATATCCGGGATGAAATAAGCGGGCCCAAGAACCGGAAATGCCATAAAAATCCGCCAAGCCGCCATTAGTCCGAGACGTGTTTTGATCAGGAAACGCACGCTTTCTATCTCCGGGTTGCAATTTAAAATGGAACCCTTCAAGAATTCCTTTTATGTCTAAGGCTAAAGAGTCTAGATTTAGGTACTGCAAGCCAGGTACAAAATTGCAATTTTTCTGCCTTTTCAAAGTCATTTTACCCATGAAATGTTTTGGTTAAGCAGCAATGTTCCTTCGCTATAATTTCTTACTCGGACCAACGTTGACCTTTTTATGAAAATACCATCGGTAGCAAGTCATTAAGAAATAAATTTAAAAATATTAAATTATGACAGTGCATAGCCCATATATATCATCTTTCTAATAATGCGGTTCCTCCATATTGTCTGACACTTAACATCTAGGTATCTGCGCCGTTTATTCGTCTATCCAGTCTCATTTGTTCGATCCACGCTCCAAAATAGACGTATGATTGGACGAATTCACAGTTGGCTATTCTGGACACTTCTGCCGATTCGTTATTCATGCGATCGACACATATAGAAGACAATCTTGAGACCGAGTTTAAGACTAACTTCCATTTTCTGTATTTTCGTCCATATGGCAAATACTATTTGCGAAAAAGGTGGTATCACCAACACTGTATATATATAAAGTAACTACAACGAATTCCTTTAATTCAACTGAGGCTTGTTCGAATAATGAATAGAAGCAGGCGTTATTTTGCGGAAGTCCATGATAAACAATAAACAGCAAGTATAATTTGCTATATTCCGCCGACAACCGGGAGATTTGTATAATATAACAGTGGAAGATTTTGTGTGGTGTTATATTATACAAATCTCCCGGTTGTCGGCGGAATATAGCAAATTATACCTGCTGTTTATTGTTTGTTGAGGCTTGTTCGATTGGTCGTTTAGGGGACAGGCCCACAATGTCAGTTCGATTTATAAATTATTTTTTGAATTACCACAATTATTGAGCACCCATTGATCGCAGTAACTCCGTTGAACGAACTAGTAGCCTAGTGACAGCCAAAATTAAATACGTATTCTAAAGTTTTTAGCCAAGGTTCGGTTATACATAAAACATTAATATTGAAATGATTTTAAAACATATCAATCTATTATTCCTTTTCATTCATTGAATATTCTGGTGAAACAAGTTTTATAGGTAGAATTGGGTTTAAAATCATTTGTTGCCTTTGATTTTATATTGTACGGTTACTCGTATTTCGTTTCATTAAGCAAAAATCTCTTTGTCACCGTGTGTAATCAAAGAGAAAATCTCTTTTGTCTGCTTAACTAGTTTAAAGTAAAATTACTCGATAAATTCCCGAGGTGTTAATTTCAGTATTAGGTAACTACTTAATAAAAGCAGCTTGTTTAGCCAGGTGCATAGCTGTTTTTGTAATAGCATGACAGTTTCGCTGTCACCCTTTACAATATATTACTAGGTCATGGTGAAGATAGCTGTGATAGCCTAGTGGTTACGATGTCCGCCTCCTATTTAGAGGTCAGAGGTTCGAACCCGGACACGCACCTTATTCGGAGTTATGTGCGTTTTTAAGCAGTTAAAATATCACTTGCTTCAACGGTGAAGGAAAACATCGCGAAAACATCGAAACCTGAACGCCTGAGAGTTCTCCATAATGTTCTCAAAGGCGTGTGAAGTCTGCCAATCCGCACATGGACAGCGTGGTTGACCATTGCCAAACCCTTCTCATATTGAGAGAGACCCATGCTCTGTAGTGATCCGAGAATGGGTTGATCTTGATGATGGGGACAGGTAAATCTTTGTCCAAATTTAAATAACACACGTGCTAAAGTCAATAACAATTCTCTTCTATTACCTTTACGCAAGTAGTTCAAGGATGTATTCAAATTATATCTTATACAAATTTCTTGATGCGGAAATTTATCACAATAAGGAAATGTCAACATGCTCGTGTCAATACTATTTGCATTTAAGTTTAATCAATACAGGTCAGTTGATATTTGCTATGAGTAATATTAAATAAGTCCGTTACTCATACTTACTTAATTCTTACATATGAAGGTAACAAGACTTTAAGTCAGGGTTAGGTGAACAGCATTGTAAGTTAAGAAAAAAATCCATATTACTCGTCGCTGTACATATTTACTATGAAATTTGACTTACTAGCGGGCTTAGCGATGGAATTATTACTATTTATTTTATCGGGAGTCCTCGTGTCTATTCGGTCGTCAAGTATAGTAAATAACACCGCGGTGTAAGTATGCACGTCAATGTAAAGTATCATTGTATGCCAAATTGCCGTTTCTGTATTCACGGTGCCGACAAACCGCGTCTTCGTGATGGGCCCAAGTTCTACGAACCCAAATATATAAAGAGAATAATGTGAATCGGGCTTAAACATCTTTCCAATATTAAAACAAAACAAATTATATTGAGTGTCACCCCAAATCGTTTCCGTTGTCACCTAAAACCTCCCAAGGCCGATGAAATCGTAAGAACAGTACTATGTATGTATATGTTATTATATTTATGGATCTGTAGGCTCGAGTTGACAAACAGGGTAGGCCCAGATTAAATTTCTTACGGCGTGCCTTTTCAATAAACGTTGCCGTACTTTCCCTTATTGATTCGACATCTGTGCTAGAGCAAAATAAAATCAAAACTCATGTCCGACCAATAAAATATTACGTGCACTATTAATTCTTTTTTTTTTTATTCACCACAAGTTAGCCCTTGACTGCATCTCACCTCATGGTAAGTGATGATGCGATCTAAGGTAGCGGGCTAACCTGTTAGGGGTATGGTAAACTCATACTCCTAATCGGTTTCTACACGACATCGTGCCGGAACGCTAAATCGCTTGGCGACACGTCTTTATCGGTAGGGTTGTAACCAGCCACGGCGGAAGCCTCCCACCAGACCAGACTCGAGCCGGGAATCGAACCCAGGACCTCCGACTTTAAAATGCAACAGTGCACGCGCTGCGCCACGGAGGTCGTCAAAAATTCAAATGAAGGAAAATTTATCTCTTCTCATATAAATGACATATGTATATTCTGTCATACATAATAACTACATATTTAATATATTTAGTTTATATTTCCATATTAAGCTTATTAATGCGAAAGTATGACTATTTGTTAATTATGTGCTGTGTGGCTGACTTGAAGCGATGCTATAAACATACATACATACATAGTAAACCTGATCTTAAGTATGCACATAAAAATTAATACATAGCAAGTTGACAGACAGTGTACCACACACAAACGTACAACCTAAAGAACTGTTCGTAATCTTTCCACTTGGGAAAAAATATGATTCATGATCAACCCATTACCGGCTCACTACAGAGCACGGGTCTCCTCTCATTATGAGAAGGGTTTGGCCATAGTCCACCACGCTGGCCATGTGCGGATTGGCAGACTTAACACGCCTTTGAGAACATTATGGAGAACTCTCAGACGTGCAGGTTTCCTCATGATGTTTTCCTTCACCGTAGAAACAAATGATATTTTAACTATTTTAAAAACGCACATAACTCCGAAAAGTTATTAAGGTGCGTGCCCGGATTCGAACCGCCGACCTCTGTTTAGGAGGCTGACGCCCTAACCACTAGACTATCACCGCTTCAAGCTTCGCTTTTGTTTGGGAAAAAATATGATTGAAAGGGATTAAATGTAGCCTTGAAATATTCCCGAAAAGTGCCAAGTGGTCAGTCATGATGACTACGCTATATATTTCACATTCAAGGTCGCTGTATTGATTTCTTACTCAGAATGCGGCTGTAACAAAATACTAACAGACGGCCGGTGATTTACAACGAGTGTTTGAACCGCACACATATAGTTAGCAATTCAAAGGGGGAACGCTGCCAGTATCTTCGGAACCTTGCCTAAAGGGACTCCTTTTAATAATATATTTTAGTTATATATTTATTATTTTTTTAAGATTTTTAGTTTTAGGTTAATCTAAGTTTTATGTATATGGATGTATAATAAATCGGTTGTTAAAGAAAAAAAAAAAAATTGTTTAGGCGTTCGAAGTTAGTAGAAGACAATGAACGGAACGCTAGTCGCGAGTGGAGTCGATTTGGCGATGTATTTTATAACTGCAGAATTATACATTAATGTGATCATTACAAGGGACTTAATAGTCCATCGAGATAATAGATGTATCTATTCTTATGTTAGATCTCGATTCTCGATTGCTGATTGCAGACCGGTTGCAGTTTTAACCACTCATGTAGGAGGGCATTTACGATCATTCTCAAAAATTGATCATATTTTTTAATTGAAAAATTGGTAACTGGTTACCGACGGGTGCTGTTTCAAACACAGTCTCAACACCCCTATATAATTCTAAAAAAACTAATCTATAATCGATCTTCAATGGTCTTAGGGTTACTTGGTTTTTTAATCATCATCATCATCATCATCATGAACAACCCATTACCGGCTCACTACAGAGCACGGGTCTCCTGTCAATATGAGGAGGGTTTGGCCATAGTCCAACAAGCCGGCCATGTGCAGATTGGCAGACTTCACACGCCTTTCAGAACATTATGGAGAACTTTTAGGCGTGAAGGTTTCCTTACGATGTTTTCCTTCACCGTAAAAACAAGTGATATTTTAATTATTTTAAAAACGCACATAACTCCGAAAAGTTATTAAGATGCGTGCCCGTATTCGTAGCGCCGACCTCTGATTAGGAGGCTGACGCGCTGACCACTAGGCTATCACCGCTTCTTTTAGGATTAATGAATCAATTTAAAATTTATAGAATCCTATTTAAAAAAATGCTTAGTTTTGTCTATATACTCGTAGTATATATTTGTGAGTTACCTCGTCTCCGGATATTGTTGTAGTCAAACACATATTTGCACGATGCAGTCAAGTCGCATTTGATTTAATATTCCACATTTCGCCTCGTCTACGACATTAACGCTCACGCGAGCGTGCACAGGTAACAAGGTAAAGGCTGCCCACGTTAAGTTCGCCAATTTAGTATTTCCAAGTTCAAAAGTGACAGGCTTTCATATAAATTTGACCCTCTGCAGATAGGTCGACTTCAGTGCAGTATTATAAAGATGGAGGCCATAGTGGGAGTTTTCGGCCGCGAGTAGGTATCCTACACACGTACACTTTACTAGCAAAGACTACTAGTACTGCCAAGCGATTCAGCGTACCGATATGATTCCGAGTAGAAACCGACTAGACTGGAGAAAACGAGGGTAGTCTTAGATTAGATTAGATGGAGTTTTGGATTTATTTTAGTTAAGGTAAGCACCGTTTGTTAAGTGCAACTGATTATGAAGATCATAAATGGTCAACGGAACATTTCCATAGTAAGTATTTTTCGGGTTACGTTTTAATATCTTTTGTAAGCAATTTATGCTATTCACAATGTATTTGAAGAACTAGAGCTGATGGGGAAAAATCAAATGAACTCCTCAATTAAAGTTGGAAGCATTAAGAAAAGCAACATCTTGTAATAGATATAAAGATAATGAGCTATTGACATGAGGTTTCTATAACTTAGATATATTACGACCCATGGAAAGCGGGAATATACAGATTTCAGAAATCAATTATTTAGCACATAAAAAGAAAAAAAGAAATATTATCTACATAATTTTCATGATTCACTATAAAAATATGACGTTTTATACCGCTCAATATAATATAGCAGCAAAGAAGGAATCTAATTACCGAACAATTTTCGTTTCACGTAGCACCAAATTAAAAATGTTATCGAAAATGTTATTTTTGTTACCTCCGAAGTTTTTCATTTATAAACCGATATGAAAAGATATAGATTTGAGATTTTATTTGAAACGTTTTATCTGAGATCATTCCCATACATAATTCAATTATTAATAGTGCAGTCGATTAGATATTTTCAGGTTAAATGTAAAATAAATTATAATGAAATTATTGAAGAGGAGTTCATGTATTAATATTTCTAATTATTTGTTGTAACGGGGTGTTTTTGGAAGGCGGTTTCTTTTTTTTATAATTTTATTTCATCAATAAGGGTTAATTCCCTTTAGGAGTACATGATTCAATTTGAAAGCTCAAGCCATTCATTACACAGAAATATTTATAAAAGTAGGTATATCTAGTACAGGAATCTATGATGCGCTCGAGCATAAGATTTTTTTCTATTATTTTAATTTGCGAGGTGCTTTAACTTAGTTCTTATTATTTTATGTTATGAATCAACCGATAATATAAGATCCGCTATCTAGCCCTGCTTTAGCAACAAAATAATGTCTAATGACGTGTTCCCATATTTTATAATGTCGGAGGAAGCAAGAATGTCACAAAGTTCAACATCGACGGAACCGTTTGGAATAGTTGGCAAAATATTGTACGTAGTTTTCCTCCGCTTTTCTCGCCATCTCAATTGACACTCGGGCAAGTCGTTTTATAGCACCTTTTATTTCTCGCAGTTTATTTGTGTCACTTCGGTTTAATTCAATAAACTTAAGGGTCACAACTTTCGTGAATTGCAAGATTTCCACCATTAATTTTTAAATGAACCTTCTTTTTTCGAACATCGCATTTGGTTTTAAAGCGAAGAATTATTTACGTTTAATTTTGAGTTTTATTCATTGGAAATATTTTAATCAGAGCCGTAGGTAATTACATGAAATAAGTACCTATCTTAAGATATGAGTAGTCCTTCACATATCGTCCTGTCCGAAAATCTACGTACAAAAGGATCGACCTCAATTGAAATAGGACAAGGGTAAGAAGACATGAATGGTTGTTTGAGTAACTAACCGTGCTTATATTTGCTTAATTACTGGTAGTTGGGACAAGAATTATATTGATAGGTATATAGCCGACTAAAAATTGCACATTGGCACATACCGATTTTTTTTAAAGTCCCATCTTTTAGTGAGCAAATAAATTTTTAGTGGCTCGAATAGGTAAAGGTCAAACCGAGTTATATAGTAAGAACTTCTTCTTTTTCTTGCCCTTATTCCACTTTATGTGGGGTCGACAAAACACTTCTTCTTCTTCCACTCACTTATACCAGCCGTCACATCACGACCCACACGTTTTACACAATCCATCCATCTCTTTTTTGGTCTTTGTCTACTCCTTGGCCCTTCCAGTTTTATATATAACAGATATTTATATAGTAAGACTACGATTCTGCGTATGAATATTAAATTTACAAATTTTATTATTCCTCAAAGTGAACGGTTAAAAACGGCCTATGCTCTTAAACCTCTTTAAAAGGCCAGTAGTACATTATTAGGTTGACGAGATCAAAGGCAGAAAGTAAATATTATGAACTGAAAATATTTGCAATGTTGGTAGGTTGTATTTGGCAAGGTGCCCTATGCAATTTAATCTTTGCACCACGGAATGTGGTCAACGTTCTACCGTAACCGTATTCGCGTTTCATGTACGTGAGTTGTTGGTTTCTCTTAAAATTAAATCCATATGCTCTCAAGTTTCACGTTGTTGCTAAAATTGTTTCCGCTGTGAGAATTCGTATACGATAACACAATGGTAATCAAGAGGTTTCCTTTTGGTTACGTGTTATCCTGTTATCCTTTTATTCATGGGAGAAACGTTATGAATGAACGCCCCACAGTGAGGTGCGGCGCGTATGACGGACTTTTACCGACTAAAATCCCACGTTCCAACTAGATATTGGGTAAACAGAGGTCACACACATTTGCTGCCCAACCAGGGGCATTCGTTGAGGCAGTCTTCTGGGACCACTTTTACTTCCTCTAATCATCGTGGAAGGTACAATGGGAATGGGAAAAAATAGCGCGCCTTCTAACTCGAGATTAATCTCGAACAGGTGACCTACTCCAGATTCGATATTTTTCAATTTAATAGCGCTATTCTTGGGTAAGGTTATTTAGGCTCTATGACGGTGCGACCCGGTGGATCGGAGTATATTTGTGTGTAGTAGATGAAAGTTTGAAAGTGTCACAGGTCAAACGGGTACGACATTTCGGGAAACAGAGTTGACCTTTTAGTCCGTGAAAAGAAAACGAAAATTCACATCGATGCATATTTCGCAGCCGTCCAATTAAAATTATCAAATTGATTCTTCAAATTAAATTGTAACCAATTAATGAAATGCCAAAAGGCCTTTAAGAATTGTACTGTTAAAGCCTCATTCGTGCAGAAAATGAAATCAGATGCGTATTTTAATTTTTAAATAAAATGATGACTTATCTATCAGGTCTAGATTGCAAGGTTAGTTTAAAACAGTTTCGATTTCAATCAATAATACTATAGATATGCAGTCTCATATAAACTCTAGCTCTGATGTTTGATAATTTCAGAAGGTAATCTGTTGAACATTAAAAATATTTTAATTTTCTCATTACATTTCACTGTCTTAATATTTTAATTTCGTTTAGTTTTGACCGAGCTTCGGTTTGATTCGGATTTTTTTTAAATCACACTGCAAGCTTCTGATCTAAAGCAAAGTAACGATGTAAAATTTCGTGAAAATCGGTTTAGTGTAACAAAAAGAATAATAATGAATGTGTTAGTTTACTTAATAAGTTTATTGTAATATTCCTTATTCCTCTAGAGAAAAGTCCCTGTAACTAAAGACGCAGTTTAATCATTAGTTGAAGTAACAAGTGAAGTGGCTTGTTTGTATTCATTTCTTAAGTGTATTTCTCGTTTATACATATTCCCAGTATTAAGTTTTCTGTGCAATACTTTTAAAATGCAAACCAAACAATGAAATGAATTCATTATTTACTATTTTAGTCTTACTTGAACTTAGTCTTTTGAAAATTTGGAAACTCGGTGTGAAATCTGTTTATCTGTTTGTCACCGTCGTACAGCATGTATTACTGGACGAGATGGGACTTCCTCAGTTTTGTGCGAAAGCCTACCGAATGACGAGTTGGAACAAAGCGAATTATTTGTCAATTTATGTCGAACATAACCTCTTCGTATCCTCGTGGCACAGAACGCGGTCCAAAAAGATTACCTACAAAATATATATCGGTATATTTACGTGTTAATAATGAAACACCACATTTCACCTCAAACAACTCACTAGTTGCTATATATATAAAATATACATAGCATATGGTCCATTAATAATCACATTAGAAGTCCTGGAACCCTTATTTTGAAAAAAGCCTCAATATTTATCATCATCTTCATGATAAACCCATTGCCGGCTCACAGACAAAGCACGGGTCTCCTTTCAATATGAGAAGGGTTTGGCATAGTCCACCACGCTGGCCATGTGCGGATTGGCAGACTTCACACGCCTTTGACAACTTTATGGAGAACTCTCAGGCATGCAAGTTTCCTCACGATGTTTTTCCTTCACCGTTGAAGCTAGTGATAAATTAATTGCTTAAAAAATGTTTATACTTAAACGTACATATAAATTATACAAAATCGGACATGGAATCTTAAAAAATAATGCTGTATTCAAAAGGTGTATACAATATAATCTAGCTATATTATCTGGAGGAATTCTCGAAAGGTAAAGATAAAAATAACCTTCAGCGAATTTGAACACGGATTGGGCGTTTTAACTTTTTATGGGCATCTTGAGCGCGAGAATTCAATGGGTATCTTTGAACAAACAGCGTTCCCCTAGGTGCGGAATTTGGGTCATTGTTATACCATGCTCGGATACAGTATCGACTGACTCTGCGAAAAATAAAAAGGTAATTTAAATAAATACTTTTCCTCTGTGTTATTATGTCTAAACATTGTAAGTGGGATATATTATTCCTACTATCTTACAGATAAAATCATAGGTATATATTGTATTTTTCATTATGAAATCATCAATTCCTAAAAAGCGTTTCAAGGTGTCAGATCAATCAATCAATGAATTATTTTTTTCCTCGCATCATTGCATACCTTTATTAGTGCCATCTCAATACAGTAAGGTGAATAAAGCCGTTGGTTTCAAATTTGGTACAAGAGTGGGTCGTAAAATTTAATTACTAAGAGTTAATTGAATTTTTATAAATAAGGTTAAAAGCTCTTAGACATCCAAGGAACTAAAACTTACCATACATACCAGCTGTCTATAGCACATATCATATATATATTATGTCATAACAATGAAACTAATTAAAGAAAGACTTGATTTCTTTAATATTAACATTTATAAGCACTGTGAGTGCCTATAAGTTAAAATAAGTCATATAATCAATTAATGCGTTCCAATTTTTATTTAAAAAAGATATTCAATGTGAATAAAAGGTGTTCAACTTGTTCTTTTGTCGGCACCTTAATTTGTTTACTCTTTCTTGTTCTGCATTACTTTCTAATCGCTTTCCCACTGAAACTACTGAAGTACTTCTGATTACTGGACTCGGGCTTATCATCTTATAACATAGAGGACTTTAGAGCAAAACTCGTCACTTCAAAAGGTATCATAAATGTTTAGAGATAATTTTAGATTTTTTACCATAAAGGAAAAACAAACGGTTCAAACCTAAAATAAACTTTAAAGTTAAATTAATATTATTTACTAATTTAATTTCTTTACCAAAAAAATATTAAAAAGTATACATATAACAGATCAAAAGAATTTATTCCCGCTTCATTCATGTTCAATGCCAAATCATTTCATGTTTCTAACTTTCAAAACGAAACAAAAAAAAATTACGAAACCCTATTTTGCCCTCTTTGAGTTCCTTGCCTTCGTCATAGTAGCCCTTTGTATGCTAAATTTCAGCTTAATCCGATAAATATTTATTTTCCTGATAATCAAGCTAAGCGCGTAATTCAATTGCCAAACAGAATTTTGCCTAGTGAGAACAGCGTAGGCAATTTTGATGAAAAAAAAACTTACCTTGAGTATGGCACCCATAAAATGTCACAATAATTTGTAGGAAGTGGTTTAATCGGATGCGAAAATAATAGTGGTATTAAGTTTTTAAGTAGTCTTTTTTATTCACTAGCTCTAGATCGCCAGCTTCATTCATGTCTAGTAGGTAATTGTTAACGACGCAGTGATAGCCTAGTGGTTAGTGCGTCAGCCTCCTAATCAGAGGCCGGCGGTTCGAATCCGGGCACGCATCTCTTACTTTTCGGAGTTACTCGTATGTGCGTTTTAACAAAAATTAAAATATCACTTGCTTCAACGGTGAAGGAAAACATCGTGAGGAAACCTGCACGCCTGAGAGTTCTCCATAATGTTCTCAAACGCGTGTGAAGTCTGCCAATCCGCACATGGCCAGCGTGGTGGACTATGGCCGAACCCTTCTCATATTGAGAGGAGACCCGTGCTCTGTAGTGAGCCGGTGATGAGTTGATCGTGAGGTAATTGTTAAAACTTCTGAAACTTTTGTCTTTCAAAGAATTTCCTAGGTATGTCTTCTTTCATCATATGTGACATGCATCTGTTCTTTTTTAATCCATTACAAACTAACATTTACCGGCAATTGCATCTCGTAGTAAGTGACGATTCAGTCTAAGATAGCAGCGAGCTAATCTGTTAGTTCACACGTCGACATATTGACGGAACGCTAAAGCGCTTGGCGATACGTCTTTGTCGATACTGTGGTATTGAGTCACGGCCGAAGCCAAAAAAGATTCGAGTTGGAGATCGAATCCAGGACCTACACCTTTATGCGATAGCACACGCGCTGCGCCACGAAGTTTTTTTTTTATTCACTACAAGTTAGCCCTTGACGGCTATCTCACCTGGTTGTAAGTGATGATGCAGTCTAGGATGGAAACGGGCTAACCTGTTAGGGGTATGGTTAAACCACACTCCTAATTGGTTTCTACGCGAATCCTGCCGGAACGCTTAATCGCTTGGCGACACTTCTTTGACGGTAGGGTGGTAACTAGCCACGGCCGAGGCCTCCCACCAGACCAGACTCGAGCCGGGAATCGAACCCAGGACCTCCAACTTTATAATCCGACAGCGCACGCACTGCGCCACGGAGGTCGTCGAAAATTTGATTTGATTTTGAAAATTTGACTTGATTTGACGTCATATGTCTTATTTTTGAGCGTTTACCATCTTGAGATAGAAGATTGATTTGATTGATTGGGCTGGTAATAGGTCAACGATAATGATCGTGACAATGAAGGTACCCATCTTAGCTCTCCCATATATTACACCCATAACAAATGTCAAAGTTTAAGAACCAATTGTGTACAAAAATGATATATGGCTTCACTGACCATACGCGAAGTCGACAGTCGTTAAAGGTCCTTGAAGACCACTTAGGCGCACGTAAATTCAATATTCCTGGCTGTCCATACCGATGGCGGTCCCCGAAGGCCGGTGAGTCCCACAAAAATCCGCTGTCATTAGTGCGAGACGTGTTTTTATCTCGTAAGAATGTATCTCTTTACTTCCTCCGATAAATTTAAACACTCAATTAGGCTATTAGTTTTCTTCATTATCACCAACCCATTTCTGATGACCTTCGTGGCGCAGTGTGTGCGCTACCGTATTGTAGAGTAGGAGGTCCTGGGATCGATTCCCAGGTTAAGTCTGGTCTTGGTGGATTTGATGGGTTCAGCCGTGGCAAGTTACCGCCCTAGTGGGAAAAACATACCATCAATCATACCATCATTTCTGTCAATAAATTCCAAATACCAGCCCCAAGTAAGAAAATAAAATGTTACCTACATAACAGATTTCGTCAACTTATTTTGTGAGCCCCACAGCTGAGCACAGGCCTCAGCGAAGAAAGATATTTCCACAGCACAATGTTCTTTAAACGTTTATATCACATCTCAGTGAAAATACCAAAACCGACGTCTTCAAGTGCTCTCCGATCGGTTGAACTCCACCAATTTCAGAATTCCAGATTACTACTGAGAAAAATCCAATACCTAAAAATTCTCGACCCGAAATCGAAACTAGGTTTTTCAATTGGTTGACTAAAATGTTATATAAAACGTAGAATTTTTACACAACATGAAATTCCCCGTTTATACCTATCTGTCATCTCAGTCCACTCAAGCCTGCCGTTTTAAAAGGTCTTTCATTTATATGTGACCCTTGAGTCTATTGGAAGTTTCGCCACTTGGGATTGGTTGAATTGTAAATTTGTGCGGTAGCTCAGGGCTTTTTGTACAATGAATTTGCATTTAAAGGGAATGAAGATTAACTGCGTTTAAATGTTTAACTTAAAAATACCAATTTATTGAGACTAATCTCTCATTATTGAAGACAAATAAAGAAGCTCTCAGACTAATTGCTAACGCAATACCGCAATACAGTTGCAAACCAAGGCCAAGCCGTTCAGTCGGCATCTACTATGGCGTGCTTGTTTAAGCAAGTCCATATTGGAGGTCGGAGGCCACGGAGTAGTTTTTGCTTAGGCTCTTAATTATACCGGCATATCCTGTAGGTTGTGTTTTTTAATTTGCACACCACCTTGGAAGCCTTCTTTGACGGACTCATTATAAAGTTGGAGGACGTAGCATCATAAATTTGGAAGCTCGAGTGTAGTCTGGTGGGAGGTTTCGGCTGTGACTAGTTACCAGATCGACAAACACTTAGAAACCATTAGGAATAAGGGTTTAGCTTAGAATGCTACGATCTTAGATTCACACAAGATCAGATTGCCGTCAAAGATTAACTTGTATTGCAAAAAAAAGGACCAGACGATTTCATTATTATTAATTTTTACCTTTAACACTACAACTAATAGTATCATATTATTTTCTTGCCCAGAATGATAACTTTCTAAGTACAAAAAAAATAGTTCATATTGATATTGTTAATTTTGTTAATATGAGAAACTCAACAGTCATTTAACTGCTGATTTTTGCCGGCTTCGTCTCGGTTAGATCCACTAAAACGATGTTAGAGTACCTACAAACAGACAAATTTCACGTTTCGAATGTGCTTTAAAAGGAAGCCTCATTGAAAGATATATGTTTTGTGTTTGAATTCAAGCCATTTTGTATCGAAATCCGTTCAGTGTTTCCTGTACGAATCCAATTTTGGGCTTAGCCGTCATAAATGGAATACTTTTTGTCCAGGAAAAACAAAAGGTTCACCTGCTATTTTTAAAAAACGCCTCGCTGGCAAATTCACTAGCAATGGCAGCATTTCTTTGTAGAGATTAGTCCGTCAAATTGTACATGTTGCATTTTCTGTTTTTGCAGTTCAACATGTGTTTTTTCACGTTTACTTCTGAGTGGGGGACTACAAATTCGTTGATAGTATATATACAGAAAGCAGATATAGTACGGACGCTGTGCTTTTCATCATCATCATGATCAACCCATTACCGGCTCTCTGCAGAGCACGGGTCTCCTCTCAATATGAGAAGGGTTTGGCCATAGTCCACCACGCTGGCCAAGTATGGATTGGCGGACTTCACACGTCTTTGAGAACATTATGGAGAACTCTCAGGCGTGCAGGTTTCCTCGTGATGTTTTCCTTCACCGTTGAAGCAAACGACATTTTAATTGTTTTTAAAACGCACATAACTCCGAAAAGTTAGAGGTGCGTGCCCGGATTCGCACCGCCGACCTCTGACTAGGCGGCTGACGCCCTAACCACTAGGCTATCACAGCTTCCTATGCTTTCAGTATATAGATATTTAAGGAACAAAATCAACATTATAATATTTTGCAATTTTCATCATCATCATCATCATTACTTCAACCGATAGACGTCCACTGCTGGACATAGGTCTTTTGTAAGGAGTTCCAACGGCCACGGTCTTGGGCCGCTTGTATCCAGCGGCTCCCTGCGACTCGTTTGATGTCGTCTGTCCACCTTGTTGGGGGTCGACCAACGCTACGTTTACCGGTGCGGGGTCGCCATTCCAGCACCTTGGGACCCCAACGTCCATCGGTTCTCCGAGCTATGTGCCCCGCCCATAGCTTTAAATGCAATTTTACCACAGTGTATTTGGCAAGTTGCCCGGTGCAATTTAATCTTAGCGCCGCGGGTCGTGGTCAATTTTCCCCCCTACTCCCCGCTTCATATTCACCACTGCCGAGCTCTCATAGAATTAAATCCGTGACCTTTTTTTTTTGACAAGCTTATATAATGTAATTTTCATCAGCAATCAAGCTGAACACGTAATATCGATGGCCAAATATCAAGTCGAATTTTCTCCTTTTGAATACTTATACCGAAATAATAGGCTTTTCCTGTATCTATCATATGTATGACTTTTTGCAACGAAACTGAAGTTTTCGTTTTACAAAATTATCGTTCATACCTTTTTTTCAAAGGTTAATGCTTCGTAAATTAAACTGTGATACCGTAGTTGTTAGGGCGTCAGCCTCCTAATCAAAGGTTCGAATCACGGCGGTCAGGGCACGCACCTCTAACTTTTCAGAGTTATGTGCGTTTTTAAAAAACTAAAATATCACTTGCTTCAACGGTGAAGAAAAACATCGTGAGAAAACCTGCACGCCTGAAATTTCTCCGTAATGTTCTCAAAGGCGTGTGAAGTCTGTCAATCCGCACATGGCCAGCGTGGTGGACTATGGCCAAACCCTTCTCATATTGAGAGGAGACCCGCGTTCTGTAGTGAGCCGGTAATGGGTTGATCATGATGATGATGACTGGACCGGCGCGTAATTAGACAGATACTCGCACATGGTAACAAGATCCATGCGCTCTATACAGCGCTACCCTTGAATTATTGTCGAAACAAATAGCTGAACGTTCACAGTCCAGTACTAGAGATTTTAAAAAAATTGTCTCAAAAATGTATGTAAAGGAAAACATAATGCACAGAGTTTCGCAGAGGTTAATTATACACGTTTTAAGCCTATACATGTACACAACAACCTATCAAATTGGGAGGTCGCATGTCACTGACGTGATCTGATAAGTTATGCCACTATAAAGAATGTCAACCCGAATAGCACAAATCGCTATCATGATCGAAAAAAATACTTTGTTAAGTAACAAGATTTAGCTGGTACCACTAGCGGGGCTTTAGTGGGCAGACGTGAAAAAAGAGAGTCTGATTGTATACAAGATATTGCCCGCATATCCTAAAAAGCAGCCTTTGTCTGTCAACAATTCCAAAACCATTTTTGGAAAGATCTGCGAAAACGTCCCGCTCAAGAAACAAAAAAATCAAAACTGAACATTTTCGCATGTACAATCCTTTCTAATATTATAAACGCGAAAGTTTGTATGTATCGATGTTTATTTATCTTTCACGAAAGAATTACTGAGCCAATTTGACTGAAGGAATGAAGATAGATGATATCCTGGATTAACACATAGGTAACTTTTAATCCAGATAAAAAATATCGCGATCAACCCATTACCGGCTCACTACAGAGCACGGGTCTCCTCTCAATGTGAGAAGGGTTTGGCCATAGTCCACCACGCTGGCCATGTGCGGATTGGTAGACTTCACACGCCTTTGAGAACGTTATGGAGAACTCTCAGGCGTGCAGGTTTCCTCACGATGTTTTTTCCTTCACCGTTGAAGCAAGTGATATTTTATTGTTTTTTAAAAACGCACATAGCTCCGAAAAGTTAGAGGTGCGTGCCCGGATTCGAACCGCCGACCTCCGATTAGGAGGCTGACGCCCTAACCACTAGGCTATCATCGCTTCAAAAAAAAGTATATATATGCTTCCAATATATTATTATTTAGGTATTTGTAACACCAGTATAGAGCAGAGAAGTCGTCCGAGCTATCGGCCGTGTGACACGTCTTTTTTGACTCGGAGTGAAACATTTAGATTTAGCCCCAGTCGGTTTATTCCAGGTGCTTTGATGTCTAGGGTGGCATTACATGTGTATATTTAAGTGTTTAGTTCCGTTCGAACCTTGTAAATGGATGCATGAATTAGCAACAAACATTCGTACATCTTAACAAACTTTCTAACCTAGTGTGAAAATACGTTTTTTTTTTCTTTTTTTATATGCATAGCGAGTAAACGAGCAGGCGGGTCACCTGATGGTAAGTGATTACCGCCGCCCATGAACATTTGCAGCACCAGAGGAACTGCTAATGCGTTGCTGGCCCTTGAGCAATTTGTTAATCCGCCAATGAAGATCCCCATATTATAACCATTAGGGAACACAGAAGATGGAAGCTGGTTCCACAATTTGCAGGTGCGTGGCAGAAATGACCTGGAATAGCGGGTGGTGGAAGGGGACCAGGCATCCAGGTGGTCCCCTTCCACCTGGTGGTGGTGGTTTACGTTAGTGTCATAACGTTTCTGAATAATTAAGTCATTAACTCTACAGCAATAAGGGTGGAACTAATGAGGCTCAAATTTATTTAGCGCAAACGCCATCTGTTGCCCATCAGCGCCTAAATGACACTTTGAAGTTGTCAAATTGTTGCGTACTTTGCGAACACCGCGAAGATTGGGACTGCTTAGGCAAAGTTTCCTCGACAAACTAGTGTTTGCCCTGGGCATGCATGGCGCCGAGTTTGGTTAAACCCTTATGACGTCCTGAATATAGAGGAGTTGCCATTATCACTGAACTTTAAAACCCGTAACAATTTGCACTGGATGTCGTTAAATTTTGAACTAACGTTTAAATTAAGATTTCCCTTATGCATTATGAGGTTATATATTATTTTTGAATATTCATTAAATGAGAATGAATATCATGAATGAATGAAGAAATTATGAGAATTAATTTGACACGCAAAGATTTAGAAACGTATTTAGAACGATCAAATCACGAGTGGATAGACATAATGGAACCGTAAATTACTTTTGCTGTTGATTAAAATATTAAATTCCCTGGGAAAACTAGTGTTTGCATGCATGCATTGGTTAAACCCTCTGACGTTCTGCAAACGGAGGATTTGCACGTCATTATCACTGAACTTTAAAACCGCAACACTGAATGTAGTTAAACTTTTACTCACATTTAAATTAAGATTTCGCTTAAGCCCGTTGAGGTTACATAAAATGAAATATTATTTTCTTTTATATTCCATTTTGCTCTAGTTTAGCTGTGATAGCACCTGCATAGTTATTACATTTAAATATCTCTCTGTCGTATAAGAGAAAAATACTACGCCAAAAATGGTAGACCATTTATAATTAAATATACTTGTTATGAAAAATATTAATTTACTTCATAGCAGCAGTATTTGCCCCGTCTTTACACGAAGGTAGGTTCCGTAAAATCTTATCATATAAATGATAATGAAACAGAACGGTGAAGCGGTGATAGCCATGTGGTCAGGGTCAGCCTCCTAATCAGAGGTCGGCGGTTCGAATCCTCCACGCACCTCTAACATTTCGGAGTTATGTGCATTTAAAAAAAAATCACTTGCTTCAACGGTGAAGGAAAACATCGTGAGGAAATCTGCACACCTGAGAGTTCTCCATAACGTTCTCAAAGGCGTGTGAAGTTTGCCAATCCACACCTGGCCAGCGTGGTGGACTATGGCCAAACCCTTCTCATATTTTGAGGAGACCCGTGCTCTGTAGTGAGCCGGTAATGGGTTGCTCATGATGATGATGATGATGATGAAACAGAACGGTGGGTCACCTTACAAATAACCTGTTAACACCTGGTTTTACGTCACTCATATACAAGCGACGCATCTACACTTATGAAAGATCTAAGGATAAGCCGTGTTAAACTGACTATCGACGATGACGTATCACAAACCGCAACAAGTTTTTGTCCCCGATACTCGTGCGAGGGTGAACCCATATTCCGCTTTCGGTAACAATTTAGTAGCATAGTTTTGTTTCTTGTCTCCGCCAAGTTGTGTTCCAAGTATCACACAAATGGTTGAAACTCTCAAAGGCTACGGATATGAAGCAAATAATATTGGGCGTAACCTCTATTAGTTATAATATTTCTAATTACTATTACTGAAAATAGAATAGAATAGAAAACCTTTATTTATCAGAACAACACACACACATTTTAAATGAAAGTATTACTGTGTCGCGCTGATAAAAAGGTACTGATTCAGATAAATACTAAAGTAACCACAACGCTGGTATTCTGTCAGTACCATGTTGAGAGAAGCCCTGTATTCAAAAGTTCAATACAATTATCGAACAACAAAAACTTAATAACTACGTTATGAAAATAAAAAAGGTTATGAAAAAGTTTAAGAGATTTAACAGCATCAAAAACAGTGTAAATCATAAAAAAAAAAAACTAAAAATGTTAACTACCTAGCCACATTCGGTTTTTTGTATATTCATTAAGTGAGAACGTTATTCATGAAGCAAAGAAGAAATTATGAAGAAACCTTTAATTGATTAATTTGACTCGCAAAGAATTAGAATCAATCTTAGAATGTTAAAATTACGAGTGGATAGATGTATTGAATAGAAGATTACTTTTACAGTTAATTAAAATCTTGTCGTGTCTTCCCAACTTGCGTAACCAACCGCGTAATAATAATGGGTTTATTATTTATTAATTATCAGTGTAAAGTGACAATACAATCTACCGTAAAGCGTTCTTGCCTAAAGGATGCCTATTCAATTGGAAGATTTTAAGGAATCCATATTATTTTAGATCGTGAAGCTCTATTGTCCCTAAAATTAATCAAAAATATATATTACGTGAAGCAATAAATCCGCAAAATTCTTATGCTGCCTATGATTTTGTTACGTCTATCTTCTTACTTCTATGATTTAATACACCGAGATATAGATAAATATACCTTCACGCAGATTGCATAATGTATAAGAAAATAATATAATATAAGATAATGCAGATAAATATACATAGTTTGTCGGGGAAAGGCGATCTTTATCGCACACGTTTTTAGTAAGCGTCATCAGAGTGAAATGCAAGCACTAACAAAATATTAACAGTTTCGAGAGTCACTACGATAATTACACCACAATCACTAATTTAGTACTTTAATCAAACAATTAAATCAGAATAGCGGATTCGCGACACACATCTATGTCCTTATTTCAATTATCACCTAAACAACCTTTCAAAATGATCCAACTCGATCAATGAACGTTTCAAAACATGCACCTGTTTCCCACGTGAAAAACAAGATGGCGCCCCGACTCCGCTAGAGCCCTAACCTCCACTCTGATTGGACGTTGCTAGTTATTCAATATAGTGACTTTAATTTAAATAATGAGTTTAACGGTCATATTAAAATGCTATAAATCAAATTAAATAACATTAATATTTACCAAAGTATTCTAAGTTAAAAACTAATACGTATATAGCCAACAATCAACTCTAATTTGACTACTTCCTCCGACTTATATATAAAGTGTATATTTATATAATATATATTACACAGTAAATTCTTAGTGGATGTTTCCTGCGGTAGTGGGCGGGGCCGGAAGCAGTGTTCACTTCCTCCCTATACCACAGTTCTAATCTAGACTTTATTATTGGATCTTATTTCAGAATCACATTATCATTTATATGGTTAGGTCTTGTAGAAGTTATTCAAACCACTGAACAGTACTAGGTTTGCAAACCACGATTTGGGCAAAAGAGAGTAATATACTTAGTGGTTTTTACATGAACTAATGAATTTCAGTGGTTTTCGAGGCCGACTGAAATGAACTTTAAAAATGGTAACAGATTGTACCGGCATTTAAATTAAACTATAAAATATTCATGATGATCAACCCATTACCGGCTCACTACAGAGCACGGGTGTCCTCTCAATATGAGAAGGGTTTGGCCATAGTCCACCACGCTGGCCATGTGCGGATTGGCAGACTTCACACGCCTTTGTGATTATGGAGTGCAGGTTTCCTCACGATGTTTTCCTTCACCGTTGAAGCAAATGATATTTTAATTTTTAAAAACGCACATAACTGCGAAAAGTTAGAGGTGCCCGGATTCGAACCGCCGACCTCTGATTAGGAGGCTGACGCCCTAACCACTAGGCTATCACCGCTTCAATATAAAATAATACTTAAAAATAAAACTGCCTACGTGGCGTTAGCATTATAGATCCAAGGTTGCCGGCTCGACTCTGGTCTGAAGGGAGGCTTCGACCGTGGCTAGTTACCACCATAACAACAAAGACGTGATTCCAAACCATTTATGAGTATGAGTTTTCCATACCTATTTACATGTTAGTCCGCTACCATCTTTGATTATGTTTTTATACACTAAAGGTTAGTCCTTGAAAGCAATCTCACTTGGTAAGTGATGATGCAGTCTAGACTGGTAGCGAGCGAACCCGTTAGAGGTATGATGAAGCCACACTCCTTATTGGTGTCAGCGAAATCGCGTTGGAACACTAAATCGCATGGCGACTCATCTTTTCCGGTAGGGTAATTAGCCATGACCAAACTCGATCTCCAACTAAACGCGTCATCACTAACCACCAGGTGAGATTGCAGTCAAGGGCTGACTTTTAGTGTTCACAAACCGCAAATCGCGGGCATCGAACGCTTTACCGTCACCCAACATGTCTTGAATGATGTGTATTAGAAACCAGGTCATTTCTGCCACGAACCTGCAAATTATGGAACCAGATTCCATCTTCTGTGTTCCCTAATGGCTAAAATATGGGGATCTTCAAAGGGCGGATTAACAAATTGCTCAAGGGCCAGCAACGCATTGGCGGTTCCTCTGGTGCTGCAAATGTTCATGGGCGGCGGTAATTACTTACCATCAGGTGACCCTGCTCGTTTGCTCGCTTTGTATATAAAAAAAGGTAGCTTTATATACGTATAAGGAAGCGGTGATAGCCCAGTGGTTAGGGCGTCAGCCTCCTAATCAGAGGTCGGCGGTTCGAATCCCGGCACGCACCTCTAACTTTTCGGAGTTACGTGCGTTTTTAAACAATTAAAATATCATTTGCTTCAACGGTGAAGGAAAACATCGTGAGGAAACCTGCACGCCTTAGAGTTCTCCATAATGTTCTCAAAGGCGTGTGAAGTCTGCCAATCCGCACATGGCCAGCGTGGTGGACTATGGCCAAAACCTTCTCATATTGAGAGGAGACCCGTGCTCTGTAGTGAGCCGGTAATGGGTTGTTCATGATGATGATGATGATATACGTATATGTATATAGGTATATATATGATATCAACTGAATAGCAGAGGTGAAGGTGGAACTAATTCATTCGATTATTACATCGTAGGCGTAGATGTATTACACGTAGGCGTTCGGAGGAGTGAGTTCGTGGCTTCGCTGTTACAATTAATCGCATTAAGACATTCGATATAGCTCGCTTTACGCCTCAATCAACTTGAACACTGATTGCAATTACCAATTACTAATGGATTGACTTCAGATTCCATATCACATTGAGTCCTAGCAGAGCGTAAATGCCCTTTGTAGTTTCCAATTTGACGTAATAATATGGATTACACCATTATACACCTGAATGCAGAAACCGCCAATATGTCATACAATATGTTTGAGAGTGGCATTTCAATGTCAGTTAACAATTATACTCAAGTTATATTAATTACACGTGCTTGTGATACATACAATGATCAATGCCGAAAAGTGGCCAATTGCAATATAAATGCGATGGGTCAGCTATCAAGAAATACATAATACATAAAATGAGGCTTGATAGCAGGCATTTAGAAATGGACTCCCACCTAGGAAAATGTATATAAAAGTAACTGTGAAAACTTTACTCGGCGCATATAATGCCTCTTGAGTTATCTTTAGTTATATGAATAAGGTTTATGTTTTCCTTTTGAAATAATAAAAAAAAAAACAAGAAGGATAAAAAAAACAATCGTTAGGCGCAATGTTAAAAAATACCTGAATGCACCGCCAAGTAATAAAAAGTTGTTTTCAAGAACGGAAGAACGAAAAAAAAACGGCGAAAAAAAAATTAATATCAAAGTTAAAAACTGAGCATGCAATCAATATGAAATTTAAATTAGGTGAATGTCTTTTTGTGTGTATGTAAGGAAAAGTGTATGAATGTGTGTGTGTGTGTGTGTGTGTGTGTGTGTGTCTTGCTCCAACGTGACTTCGTTTTGTGTTTGACTTTGATTGGTCTTGTTTACAGTGGAGTGAGTTGAGATTTTTTTTTAAACAATTATAATATCACATGCTTCAACGGTGAAGAAAAACATCGTGACGAAACTTGCGTGCCTGAGAGTTCTCCATAATGCTCTCAAAGGCGTGTGAGGTCTGCCAATCCGCACATGGCCAGCGTGGTGGACTATGGCCAAACCCTTCTCACATTGAGAGGAGACCCATGCTCAGTAGTGAGCCGGTAAAGGGTTGATCATGATGATGATGATGAGATAAGCCAGATTCTCGCGATAGTCCAAATTTGGGCATACTTCGTTATAAAGCGCCCAAAAAGTGAAGAGACTTCTTCTGTTAATAAAAAAATAAACATGTTAAAAAAGAAACAAATTCGGATAATTCATATGAATTTCGCCATCACCACATCAAAGACGCAAGAATCCATATCTATCTGTTGCAAAAAACCTACATGTAATTTATCGACTTTCAATATGACGTTCAAAGAAATAACATTAAATAGGTCACATACATTTTTAATTTATTCTGCTTTGTCCACTGGTACGCGATTCACTTTGTTTTATTTACTTTATGCGATAAAAAAAGGCATTCGATGCCTTCACATGTCAAAACAATTACAAGTTATTGGATTCACGGCTGGTCACAAACGAATGCAATTAAGTCCAATTGTACACATAAGGCGAAATCCGAAAATTCAGAAAACCAAACGTATTTCATTACGTTTTTAATATCGCCGCAAGTGTCGCTATTGACGCGAGGGCGAGCTTTGTGTCGGGAATAAAAATACAAAGGGGCGGCCATCCAAAGGGAATTTGCATGAGAATTATCGCGGTGGAATTACCCGGCAACCGGACTTTGTAGCACGTACGAATATTGTGCTCCGGCAACACAGCATAGTATATATTCTGATGCACAGTATATTTTAACAATCTTACTCTTCTTTTTGGCCGCATACCAAGGTGCGGTCCACACAAGATGGCCCCTCCAGCTCACTTCATTCAGCCGTTAGGTAGCTTATCTACACTATATTACAATAAAGAAAGTTTTGGATTATTGGATATTTGTAACGAATAAACTCAAAAACTACTGATTTCTAAATAACTTTTTATTAATATTAGAATGCTACATTATCTTTGAGTAACATAGGCTCTATATTTTTTAACTACTAAATCTTCAAGATTGTAAAAAAAATTGCCATAAAATGAAAGACTTCATCGCCTGCGTTGTCCAAACTATTGATAATAGAACGAAAAACGTTTTACTATACTTAAGAACATACGAGTATCTATAAAAAGCTTCGCGATATCATACGTCTAACTATTGTATTTATAACTACTTTTTTACATTTTACAAGTTGATAGAAATGCCGACCAAAATCAGACCAAGTTATCCACACCTTTGTATTAATTATTATCCAAATAAATCATGTCGTATTCAAGACTGTTTCTCTACCTGCAGATTACTTTTAAATTATTCAAATTGGAGATCCCATTCGAAAGATGTTACGAAATTAAAAATGTCAATCGAAACAAGTACTACTACGAGTAGTTAACTCTAAATTCTAGCCGGACCATGCCGGATCGCTAGTTACTCATATTTACCCGATGAGAGTTTGCCTCTTTTATGCATGGATCGATTGGTCCATCTCTTATTTATTTTCCACATTTTTCCTTACACTACAGGCAAGACTGTTTAGCACTTGTTGATATACATCTATACGATATATATATAAATACAGTATATTATATCTATTAGTATTCTAGGAGTGCCGATAGATGCGTATTTTATTCTGTTGCGCTTCAAGGTGTCGCTTGACTACAATCTCATTTGTTGACAGTGATAAATCAGTCAAATATGATTGCCGGCTAACCTTTTGTCGTACCGGAACGCGAGAGCGCTTTAAGGCACGTCTTTGTAGGATGCACTAGACGAATTCAAAATAAAAATTTCGTACATAATTTTTTTAAAGAATGTATACCTAAGTAAAAACTCCATCTCCACTATATAATCACTACATTTAAATAAATCCCGACTTGTGCCTATAAAAAAATCTGCCTCTCCCATTTTCCTTGCCCGCTATTGAATCATCATTTCATTGAATAGCACTTCGGATAAAACTTATTTAAACCAGACCGACAAATCAGATTCGCGCATTACGCAATAACTGCTGAACGGATTTAAATGCAATTCAGTAAACTAATATCTTGTTCTACGAGTTGGACTTTTAAAAGATAGAATGACGGACAATCAAAATCAATTAACTGTAACGATTTTTTAGCTTGCTGTGATCAAAGTTTTCGAAAAATATTGAGTTGTACAAGAAGCGAGTTGTCAAGATGTTGCTTAGAAACCAATTCATCATCATCATCATGATCATTACCGGCTCACTACAGAGCACGGGTCTCCTCTCAATATGAGAAGGGTCATAGTCCACCACGCTGGCCATGTGCGGATTGGCAGACTTCACACGCCTTTGAGAACATTATGGAGAACTCTCAGGCGTGCAGGTTTCCTCACGATGTTTTCCTTCACCGTTGAAGCAAGTGATATTTTAATTGTTTAAAAACGCACATAACTCCGAAAAGTTAGAGGTGCGTGCCCGGATTTGAACCGCCGACCTCTGATTAGGAAGCTGACGCCCTAACAAGGCTATCACCGCTTTCCAACCAATTACGAGTATGGATTTACCATACTACGAGTATTAAAAGGTTAACCCGCTACCGTCTTAAACTGCATCATTACTTACGATCAGGTGAGATTGCCGACAAGGGCTAACTTGTAGTATATAAAAAATAAATAACTATTACTTCAGCAATAGTCAGAATATTTGGTTTCGTTATTAATTTCGTTTCCAGCATTCGCTTGATTACACGTGGGTGTAGATATATTTTTTGTTTTATAATTGGAACTGCACGTTAAAAGTTATCGAACGTGTTTACTCAGTTTACCCAGAAATCGACCATTCGATACTGCTTTTTACCCGACTATTCTGTTATAATCCGTCAGTACATGTTCTATGTTTCCTTTTTTGCTGTCACAGTTGGTAATAGTTAGTTTGGAGTTCACGTTCGCTGGGGTAATGGATGTAATTTGGCTGGTATTTGATTTTGTATTTTCTTTTTTGTATCCAAGGCTAGTTAGTATTAAAGGTTATATTACATTGTTTTTTTTTTACACACTGCAAGTTATCTCTTGACGGCTATCTCACCTGGTGATAAGTGATGATACAGTCTAGGGTGGTAGCGCGCTAACCTTTTAGGAATATGGTAAACCTACACTCCTAATAGGTTTCTACGCGTCATCGCGCCGGAACGCTAAATCGCTTGGCGACACATCTTTGTCGGTAGGGTGGTAACTAGCCACAGCCGAAGGCTCCCAGACCAGACAAAACCAGACATGCATTAGAAACCATTTTTCTCTAGATCTAATTATACTTTTAGGCAAATAACCGTTCAATATTATCATCAAAAATTACCAACCATAACACGACTTTACATTTAACGACAAATAGGATCAATCCGTGACTTGGCAGCGAACAGAACAAAAGGTAAGGTAATTCAGACACACGTTAACGTGGACAATTGCCACGTAAACTACAATTTTAACTGGAAAAATATATATTACCTTGAAGCTGTGATAGCCTAGTGGGTAGAGCGTCTGCCTCCTAATCAGAGGTCGGGCGGTTCGAATGCGGGCACGCACCTCTAACTTTTCGGAGTTATGTGCGTTTAAAAAAAACAATTAAAATATCACTTGCTTCAACGGTGAAGAACACATCGTGAGGAAACCTGCACGCCCAAGAGTTCTTCATAATATTCTCAAGGACGTGTGAAGTCTGCCAATCCGCACATGGCCAGCGGGGTTAACTATGGCCAAACCCTTCTTATATTGAGAGGAGACCGTGCTCTGTAGTGAGCCGGTAATGGGTTGATCATGATGATGATATACTACTTGATAGTGATTTATATCTTTTGATAGTGATAGATACCTTTTGTGAAAGACATCCTTGTAGCCCTTTACCAACTAACCTTGTGCAGACTAGCTTGTACTTCATAGTATACAGTGGGAGATGTAGTGTAACGTGGGAACGTTCGCTTTGAAGATGCCTTTTCACGCGCCTTTGTAGTGCGTATTAGAAGCGACGAAGCAAAGAGCTGCGTTCGTGTCCTTTGGGCATTAAATACTTAACGGGGCAGTTCGTCATGCCAGTACCTGGCACATACCTTACGTTTGCTAGAACAGAAAATTGTTTTACAAAAAAAAAGTGATTCGGTAACTGGAGGTTATTGGATAGTTCGGTCAGGACTATTGTCCCAACGTCACCCTAAGTCGAGGTCCGAATCTCACAGGAGACGCCCCCTTAGGGGACGCCGTTAGGGGGACGTTCCCTCAGAAGTCGTCGAGCCCAGGTGATCCACTCTCAGGCTGAGCTTCATGCTCGCCAAAAACCCCCGGTGACGCAGTAGTAACTATTATGGTTTTCTGCAATTGTCAATTCGAAAAAAATATATATAATAGCACTATTTTGTGTGTTTAAAGACAAGATATATACGCCTTTCATCTACTGTTATAATTGTAATCGGCTGTGAGTGTAAATAATTAATTGCCGATTATTCAAAAAAATATCTCTAAAAGCTTTTTTTAATTATGAGACCGGTAATAAGTAGTTGTTTAATAAGACAAAAAAAAATTAGGAAATTAGGAATTATTCATGTTTAATTTTTTATTCTGTTAAGATATTCGTAGAAGACCGACCAAGGAAATTGAGTCCTTGCCTCGGAGAGTACGTTAAGTTAACCGTCTCAGTAATTATCACTGCAAACTGATAATATTAGATACCTATATAATAGTTAAAGCCCGCTAGTATATGCCAAAAGATGCATTTCTCTTATTATTAATATATAGTCTGTCTTAAATAATTAAAAAGTGTCCTTGTCTAATAAAAATTCACTCACGAACTTAGTGTCTAGTTTTGTTGATTGTCAATATCTTAGCGTAACTTAACGTCCGAACATCAGTGACGCAATATCCTATTTTAGGTACGAAAATACATAACCTACATGTGAGGAAACCTGCGCCTAACCTTCGGCCATAAAAAGTCTATGATGGTTTAACCATCCATCCATTGCCTCGCAGGATTATAGTAGAAAAGCGGTATTAAAGGGGCATGTTAGAAAACGACCATTAGACTGGCTGACTGGCCGCAGAAACATGGTACGCGTAATCCGTGGCTGCACTTTTGTGCTGGTTGATCTGAAATCGATGAAAACACTGCGCGGTGTACTTTGATCTTCATTCGCTTTTCAATCGCGTTTGTTCATTTCTATGAATATTTATTATCCCCATCTCGTTTTAACTCTTTCCTTTCACAAAAGGTTGTCTGGAGGAGATCGCTTTTAGCGATAAGACCGCCTTTGTGCATTATGTTTGTTTTTTTATTTAATTTTTTGTTTTAGTTATTTTCAATTCATGTTTGTAGTGTGCAATAAAGAGTATATCTATCTATCTACGAGTATCTACTTATTTTATCTAAGATTACATAACAGAAGTTTTGGAACAAACTTGTATACTTTATTTACCTTTATTACTACAATTAACATTATAAATTAAATTTTTGTAATGGAAAAAATACGTTTTTGTAAGTTTTTATATAAACCAACGCATTCTGGGAAATAAACCTTTTCTTATATACCTGGAAACATTTTCACATACCGCCTAATTTGATAAAAATAAACTTTGCTAAACTGTCTACTCTACAATTTGAGATGAGATAGAATATGTTATAGCAGGCTGAGCAGGATATGCGGAAATTATGGCTATGTACTTCTTAACACCTATATATATACATGACATTTCTGGCACAAATAAATGTTTCTAATTTTAATTCTAAAACCATCCAAAGGACATCTTCTTATTTTCTCTCCTTGTGACATTTTCCATCCCCCTTCCCCTCTCGACTGATGTGTATGGATACTGTTGGGATATCAGTTTTTCATCCCCTTGATTGGGCATCGAGATAAGCAATAAGGAATTTATTTTCTAAATTTCTCTCTCGTGTGAGAGAGTAGTCCTATATCTATTTATGGGACTTATTCATTCACGGCAGTGGAGATGTATTAACGATGTGAATTTAATATTTTAATTTTCCCCTTTATTTTTAGAGAGGGGTTTTTTGACTTTCTGTTATTCAGCAACTGATTCTCACCACGTACTCAGGTAAAATAAAGCCGGAGTTTTTCTTGAATTTCTACACATAGACACACAAATTTCCCGGGGAATACACTCTAATATCCTTGCAAATATTGAAATAACTCTGACATAAATATGTATGAGAAAGAAGTATATACGAAGGGGGAAAATACAACAAAGTTTACACATCAAACTAACGTCGGAGTGAACTATGTTTACAGGAATATCTCGTCATTGTGTCAACATTGCGGTGATAGCCTAGTGGTTAGGGCGTCAGTCTCCTAATCAGAGGTCGGCGGTTCGAATCAGGGCACGTACCTCTAACTTTTCGGAGTAATGTGCGTTTCAAAAAAAATTAAAATATCACTTGCTTCAACGGTGAAGGAAAACATCGTGAGGAAACCTGCACGCCTGAGAGTTCTCCATAATGTTCTCAAAGTCGTGTGAAGTCTGCCAATCCGCACATGGCCAGCGTGGTGGACTATGGCCAAATCCTTCTCATATTGAGAGGAGATCCGTGCTCTGTAGTGAGCCGGTAATAGGTTGATCATGATGATGATGATGTGTCAACATTGACTGTGGCAGTACCACGTTGATATAAACCACTAGATCGAACTTAAAGCTCTCATAGTTCCATCAGAAACAGCATTCCTCTTCAAGACCATAACTATTCCCTGATAGTGATAATTATCGCCTAAGTGTCAATGTTCGTTAACATAATAACTTAGTAAGTACACAAGTTGCTTTATTTATATCAGAACTTGGTCTCTACATACAAAATATACCATACTCCAATTAAATGTAACAAAACTAAAAAATATTATGTAATGAGCTTTCAAATAGAAAGCCAAGACACGTTTTCCCCAACCTATTATTTATTCTGAATCTAAGCCACAATACTAATGAAAATCAAATGATGTCCCATTTTTACCACTAATAGGCACTTTTACAATATTCTTTCTCCTCCTTTGAATGTCTATTGAATACTTATAAAATATCTATTGAAAATAATATGAAGATCGGAATACAAATGAATAAAATATGCACGCACAAATATATACAGTTCAATCATAGTACAGACGAACTAGCTCATTTATTTGAAGTTGATTAAACAAATATATAGAAATTTTACGGTTACGGCGAAAAGCAATTGCGGGATTCCTCATACAAAATCGTCGACCATATTGTGTGTGTGATAAATCCGTTCATAGAATATAGTTTTCTTCAGTTGACTTTTTTATTGTTTCTCATACTTCATTGCATACTGATTGTAATGATAAATATGAAGAGTTGGTTTCTCGGTTTGAATGCGCTAATCTACGAACCATCCAATTTGATTTAAATATGCTTTTTCGCCTGTCATAGCCATGTATTAAAGACTACGTCACGGTACTCTTCATCATCATCATGATCAACCCTTTACCGGCTTACTAAAAAGCATGGGTCTCCTCTCAGTATGAGAAGGGTTCGGCCATAGTCCACCACGCTGGCCGTGTGCGGATTGTCAGACTTCACACGCCTTTGAGAACATTATGGAGAACTCTCAGACGTGCAGGTTTCCTCGCGATGTTTTCCTTCACCGTTGAAGCATGTGATATTTTAATTTTTTTTTAAACGCACATAACTCCGAAAAGTCAGAGGTGCGTGCCCGGATTCGAACAGCCGACCTCTGATTAGGAGGCTGACGCCCTAACCACTAGGCTATCACAGCTACTTTACTTTACGGTACTCTTCGAGGCCTAGAAATCGATAAAAGTGCGTGTAAGCGTTGCGGATATCAGATTAATTGTGTTGTATGTGGACAAATTGCACGGAACACCTAGTCATAACATGCTACTATAATTTATGAATTTAAAATTATCAGTAAGTAGTTCGAAGAAGTATCATAATTCACATCACAAATAATATTTCGTTGGAAGTCAAGATAATAACGCTTAAGGCAATCAGGGGCTTAATTGTAAGTGGATTGAGACATTTCCGGAAATTTCCTCCTTAGAGTCACTTCTGTTAAACACTTTAAATCCCCAACAAAACCGCTTATTTTTATCTTTCTAAACGACTCCAAAAATGCGACGGTTTTTTTTTTGGTTCGTTCACCGATTGCGCTCCCATTGTGGACCGATTTTGGAAACTATTTTATAGTTTATATGGATACTGCAGCCTTTCGAGGTGATCCTATTGTCACCAAGTGAGGATCTATCCTACGATAGTCGAGGTATACTCTCAAATATTATGTTCTGTATGTACGCAAGGTAATGGTGTTTGTTGAGCGCTTAAATCTAATGATATCAATTATTGAATCAAATTTTGAAATTCAGAGTGTCTGAGAGTCATTGAAATTCCTTCCACATGTTTGAAGTCGTTATATTCTAAGAATATAATATTTCATAAAGTAAATATGTAATCGGTCCGAAACATAAAAAATAATCTTTATATGAAAAGTTCGTTGAGCTTTCTTCTCCATAAGGGGCATGATGAAAGAAGTAGTGGCTATCATTTTTAATTTCTGATTTACATTTTTGGTACCGAAAATTTCTTGACTATAAGACTTATTTTTATAATACTTATCCCAAAATCTAGTGATATGCTTGTCCCTTAAATAGCAAATGAAGCTTATGTTGGTATATTTGACATTAATTATCAAAACTTATTTTATAAATGTATTCAAAAGGTTTTTTTAATACGTATTGTACGGAAGCAGCGGTACAACGCCATTTTCTTTTGTCTCACAAACCGTGCTAGAAGACTAATGCAAAACAAAACCTTCCTTTTTAATTTCGCAAGTATCAAAATTTCCACACCCAATTTAAAGCTAGCTTAAATATGAATTGATCATTGACTTCAGCAAAGTAACTGCCACTTCTGTCTTCATACACTTTCAAGGTGTAATGGTATATACGTAAACTTACAAAGGCAGTAAACTGTTGCAGAGTTACCTAAAATGTACAGCACTAACAGCTTGACTGGTACCCAAGGTAGTCTGCCCCATGCCCGACGTGATCCGCCTATCAAACGTCCCTACGGTCAGAGCTGTATTCGGTGTTTTTTTTATCGCCGCATCCATATTTCAGCAGGAATACCCACAACAATATTTGGGCGCAGTGCGCGCTCTAACGCGCGCGTGGCAGGAAAGATGATTTGGTCCTACTAATCAATATTCCTAGCAAAACTTAGAAAACCCAAGTGAATTGTTAATAGAAAGCGGACGTGGTTCTGGGCCGGGCACGCATTCAAGACCCTGTTTACGAGTATCTAGGGGTTGTAAATTTCGGCACACAATCGAAATTGAAAGTGATGTCTAGCGCTACACTATTGGGTGTTTCCGATCGTTTATAAAACATTTATAGGGTTTAAGTTTTGGATAACACGAGATGAAACTTAAACGGAGACGTATCATTATCATGTACCTTTTTAGACGACCTACTTGGCTCAGCTCGTGTGCTGTTGCTTTTTAAAAGAAGACCCTGGGTTAGATTCCTAGCTCGGCTTCGGACGAAGCTAGTCACCGCCCCACCAACAAAGACGTGTCACCAAGCGATTTGGCGTTCCGGTATGATGTCGCGTAGAAAGCAATTAGGAGTATAAGTATGGTTTACCATACCCCTAAAAGGTTAGCCCCCTACCATATTATAATAATAGTGATAATACCGCTGAGGGTTAACTTGAAGTGCTAAAATAAAAAATTGTCTAAAGCTGATCATGAGCCGATCCGCTCGTAATATGTAGATAAATTGAGAACACACAACTATAATGCCACCTACAATACACCTCAAATGCAGGCCCGAAGATTTTTTTTGTCCGAAAAGTATACAACAGGTCCCCCGGGCGTCCAGCAAAACCAGAGGGACATGCCGTGGTAGTTATTAGTTCAGTTAACCTCGTCCTGCCAAAGGACGTAGGTAGCCAATAGCTTTTCCACCACGACAAAAAAAAAGTCCGGGAAATTTTAACGCATTATTACATGTTAGTTATTACAACCTAGACGGGAACCCATCACCGCGTGGTCCACAATTAAATACGACAGATACTTGACCTGTGAATCCATTTGTATTATCAAAGGCAAAAACTAATTCACTTGTAAAACTAACAAACATTATATACAATGCTTATACCACAGTTACAAAATATTTGGTCTCCTTCCTTCAAATGTGAGATAACATATGACAGAAAGAGAGATATTGGCATATAACTATTTGGCCACTACACTACGCTCATTAGTAAGGGTTACTAATTGCAAGACACCTTCGTCTATATCTATCGTCTTCCTGCATGTACAGTATAATAGAGGTCAGGGATTAATTCGCAGTGTGAGAAACATTGAATACTGTAACACCATGTTGGGCGAGTCTATTTGCATAGCTCCAAGCCAATTCAAGCAGAATTCCGTACTATAGGGATGTTAACTTGAATCAAAGGGACAATGTGTGATAAATTTAAACACAAATCAAGTGAATGCATTCAATTAGTAGCAAGGGTGTTGAAAGGCTTGTTGAAAGGGCGTAGGATACCGACGGTATTGTAGATCTCGTGATAGTGAATCACATTTATTTTACATTCTACAACTTTATCCTAGAATGAATACTTTCGATGTTATAATTAACCAAAATGTTAGTAAAGTATGCTGTGATAGCCATTGCGTTACCTGCGTTGACATTTAAAGTCAAATGAGAACAACAATTGTTGAAACAATAAACACAACACACACACACATATACACACACGCACGCACGCAGACACACACACGCGCACACACACGCACACACAAACACGCACGCACGCACGCACGCACATGTTCAAACGCTCACATACATCAAACACAGGCCACATGACTACATTATACATACTTAACTACTTAATACTTAACTTTCGTTGGAACGAGATTTATACCAATACTTTTAAACAACATTACTTGAATATAAAACGAATGAACGAACTCAGCTCCTCCCAGTAGAAAGCCAGAATGTTAACGTTAGGCTTTCACCGCGTTTTCTTACTTCTTATAATCAGTACCTATATAAATCTCTAAACTAAAATAAAATATATTTTTCGACTTGCAAATTTATTATAGCTAAGAGATTTGTATGCAACATGATCAAAAATATTGGTAGGTTTCCATTATCAAACATATAGCATTTACGTATTCCTGTCCAAATATTACGAGATAAAATGCATAGTAAAACCGAAATCCCATTTTTCATCCAACTACCCAGTGTTAAGCTATCACTTCGTAGCTTTTATGTACATTTAAACGTAGCGCGAATATCCGTTGCGATATTACTAACAGTTTCGGATTATTCTAACAAGAGTGGTTGAGCATACTAATGTGATGACGCTAGTAGCTATCACACTTAAATATCCTTTATTACAGAACCGGTAAAGACGAAAATTCTGTGACAACACTTTCAATCGTTGTAGGCCACCGTATGTGCGTCGGATACTTAGCGCAATATTGTATTGTAGATAATAAACAGATATTGTTCTGACCGTGATTTATTCAGGAGTAGCTATTAAAATGGAGCAAAGATTTACCGAAAACAATTTTGGCATAATTGTTATGCCCTATTGGACTTTAATAAAAGCATTAATATCGAATTTATAAGAGATGCGTTGAGAGCATACTTTAATAATCGGTGTAGTGTTGTATTTAATTATAAATTATACAGTACAGATTTTCCATATTTTCGCAAATTGTAGCAAATTAACCTTAACGATCAATGCATTCCAGCAAAGTAAAGCCTGTACCTATTTAATCTCTTTTTTTATTTTTACTATATATTTTTAGGATAGCATTCATTGTACGCAATTAATTAAGTCTTAAATAATAAAATGATAGTAAAGTTTTTTATTGAGACAAATAAAACCCACATGAAACTTTAATGTACATGTTAAAGGACCAATGCATATTCACAGACAAATAGCTGGAATGGTTTAAAAAGTCATTTTAGACGTCACAGGTTGCAGGTACAATTTTTTTTCTAATTCTGTCCCGGTGAACAGATATCAAATTGTCAAAATCATTAGTGGCCATTCTCTCGCAGACGACCTTGAATATTCTATTGTGAGAGCTTATAGAAAGGTTACATGTAATTTACACCCCACTCACAGGCTATCACAGTATACATTACTAAATTCAGACACAACAAAAATAAAGGCTATTATAAATAAGGCGATGGCCTACGTTAGATTATTAAGATATTTATCTTATTACAAGGGAAGACTTTTGACGAATAATATCTTGGCCAGCTTTTTTAACTATGGCCGACACTGACAATTTTCTTTAATACGGCAAACTTACCTGTATCGCTTTTTTATATTATTTATGAGGACTAAAAGAGTGCTCCTTTTTAATACAGCAGTAGTAAATAAGTAATTTGAATAAATTAAACATCGATCTTGTACTCTTAATACAAATATGCTTATTATAAGTAGGTACTTTTGACGACCTCCGTGGTCCTGGGTTCGACTCCCGGCTTGAGTCTGGTCTGGTGGGAAGCTTCGGCCGTCGCTAGTTACCACCCTGCCGACAAAGACGTGTCGCAAAACGATTTAGTGTTCAGGCATGATGTCGCGTAGAAACCAATTAGGAGTGTGGGGTAACCATACCCCTAACAGCTTAGCTCGCTACCGACCTAGCCTGCATCATCACTTACCATCAGGTAGATAGCCGTCAAGGGTTAACTTGTAGTGTAAAAAAAAGGTCATAAATAATATCTTTTACTATTAATAGGAGAAGCTGCGATAAATAGATAGATATGATGAATATAATGAATGTATAACAATTGTACCGTTTGCAATGCCCTGACCGGGTCTCATGTCTGTTAGATATGGAAGCAAATAAATAAATAAATAAATAACTTTTCGGAGTTATGTGCGTTTTTAAACAATTATAATATCACATGCTTCAACGGTGAAGGAAAACATCGTGAGGAAATTAGGAGTTCTCCATAATGTTCTCAAAGGCGTGTGAAGTCTGCCAATCCGCACATGGCCAGCGTGGTAGACTATGGCCGAATCCTTCTCATATTGAGAGGAGAACCGTGCTCTGTAATGGGCTGGTAATGAGTTGATCATGATCACTATTAATAGGTAAGAGATTGGGATTAGATAAGAGGCTATGCACAAATCCATTCATCCCAATATGGGAGCAGACGGGTGGTGATGATGAGATAGGAACTTCATGATCATGATGACATATAGATGGAAATATTTTTTTAAATCTTATTAAGCCACATAAAGAGACGGCCTCAAACGAATGAGGTCAATTACGGGACTAAAATCCGAGAGCCTTCTATGGTTGACATAATAAGGGTGCCGTTAATTAAGTTGTAAACTATTGTAAAGTTATGGTCTTACATGTAACGGATGTTATTCAAGGTATACGATTATTTTCTTCACGCTGCCTCAGTTACCCGATGAAATCTCTAAATGCTTTAATTAAATTGGAATGAAAGAATCTGCCGGGTAATAATCAGAATAACCGACAGTGTCGTACGAATCAAAAGTAAATTGGCAACAGGTGGATACCAAGGTCAATGCGTCAGAGTCAATATTGGGGTTAAAGCTATTGCATTCTCGTACGATACCGTGTAGAAATATGGCACCTATTTAAGATTTACAGTCAAACGTTGGACCATGATTATGACAGTGCATGTTTTCGAACGTCGGAGTTACGTTTTCTTGAAAAATTTCTATGGATTTGGGTTTTTTCCTATCATCATCATGAACAACCCATTACCGGCTCACTACAGAACACGGGTCTCCTATCAATATGAGAAGGGTTTGGCCATAGTCCACGACGCTGGCCATGTGCGGATTGGCAGACTTCACACGCCTTTGAGAACATTATGGAGAACTCTCAGTCGTGCAGGTTTCCTCACGATGTTTTCCTTCACCGTGCAAAGCAAGTGATATTTGGATCGCTTAAAAACGCACATAACTCCGAAAAGTTAGAGGTGCGTGCCCAGATTCGAACCGCCGACCTCTGATTAGGAGGCTGACGCCCTAACCACTAGGCTATCACCGCTTCAATTATATGGACAATATATTATGGATAATATTTTTTTTATATGGACAACCAAATATTAAAAACAATAAAAAAACAGATATACGCTAAAATCGATGTGAAATATCTCCAAAATACGCTCCAACGAATGTTATTTTGACAACGGAGCATCCTCGCCGTGCGGACTTAGACGACGGAGAAAGTAGATCTTTTAATCACGTATTAGTCACTGATAGCCCATAAACGTAAACCGGTCATTACAGCGTTATGTTTTAGCTCTATCTCATAGAAACGATGTATTCTACAAAGTTAAAAGCATCTCTCTTTCCAGTACATAAACTATCTCGCAAAATAGACGTCAAAACATTGATCTATTAGTTTGATTGTAGAAAAAAGTTTTTTTATTTATTCTTTATTTGTACACCACATATTAATATAAATAATAAGAAGAAACAGGATACAAAAGGTGGCCTTATCGCTTAGTAGCGATCTCTGCCAGGCAACCTTAGTATTAAAGAAAGTAGAAGAAATTAGGTGGCGTAAGTAGTAATATAAGCAAAAACCTGCATACTAATAACTACATACTAATACATACACCAGATTACATAAATAATACAATACATTAATGAATATGAATCAAATATACTAATATATATCTCATAATATTAATAAAAAGAAATAAAATAAACATAAAAGTCGTCATTTAAAGTACAATCACACGCTCTCATTTTTAATATAAATTGTTAACCTTGGCGTTCACGGTACACATGGACTTCTATAAAATATCACCTGATTCTATCCAATACCTAGTTTACAGACTAAAACGCAGACTACCTTTAAATTTATGGGAAAAACAAATAATACAAATTTTCCCCGCTAGCAATCACACCGCAACCGTCCGTCCTCTCATTACCTCTAGATAAGTGTTACGATTATTTAAACAACGTCGCAGGGATGTTAGAAAGCGGCTATTAAAGAAACTTTACTGTGGGACATTTTTAAACGTTCAGATAATATCTGTGGTCGAAATTTTTGAAAAGATTCTATATATTATATATTCTAGTTCTGTTTCTGGACCCTAGCTATTTTATATCAGAGGTGAGAGTGTTCTTTCACCTCTGATAAAAAAGAGTTGGAGCTGAAGGATCTATGTTCCAAGTATAACGATAAAAGAATCTTAGTTGAGATCGTAAACTATATATAATGTTACGTAAATTAACGATTTATACATTAATAAATTTATCTTTAAGAATGCGAGTTTGCGACTATTTTTATCCTACTCTTAAATAACGCTGGACTTAAATAATCGCAATAAATATGCACTGTAGGGTAGAATTTGCCGAAAAGCAAAAACCTAAGTCGGAGCTTTTAGAAAACTTCGGCCTGTTAAATACTATTCTATGAAATAACGTACACATTTATCTGGTGGGAGGCTTCGGCCGTGGCTAGTTACCACCCTACCGAGAAAGACGTGTCGCCAAGCGATTTAGCGTTCCGGCACGATGTCGCGTAGAAACCAATTAGGAGTGTGAGTTTTTCATACACCTAACAGGTTAGCCCGCTACCATCTTAGACTGCATCATCACTTATCATCAGGTGGGATTGCAGTCAAGGGCTAACTTGTAGTGGATAAAAAAAAAACATGTGTTTTGGTCTGATAAACCCTATGATGATGTTAATAAAATTGTGATAACAACCGGAGACAAGTCCATACATCTTCATCAGTCTTCGTTGTAGATGTTGTTCTAACTCTTCGATGGACTAAACGCAACTAAACTAAACACGCAAGAACTAATTTTTGTGCACGTTTAGTTAAAAAAAAATCTTACCGTTGATCGCAAGCAAAGTAGTATTGATTAAGGCACACTGGGCTAATGTATGAAGATATAAACACGGCCTAAAAACAGATATTTTTGGATTAATGTTGAGATCATTGACTTTGATTCAGCTGTTAATTAGGATAGACACCTTGAACTTTCAAGTGCAATCTTGAATCTTTTTCGTGCATTTCAAAATCGAATCGCCCCTTACCCAACTCTACCAGATTGGAAAGTGCTTTTACCAAACCCGTATATTGAAACTATAATGTATTATTTTTGTTGCAGTCTGCTCGCAATTGAAGCGTGGAGTATTATTCATGGTTGGAGCACAACCATCGGAGTCTATCAAAATCATGTTGTCGTACACGAACCGATACCGCGTGCCATTCCTCCTGCCTGAGGCCCCCGCCTATGTAAGTATATTTTAACTACATTTGAGTTTTAGTTGTTTTGAATTAAACGTCCAAATTCTTGTTACATTTTAAACATATAAATATAATCGTCGAACAATAACCAGCACCAGTGTCTCTCAGGAAGATAAGAAATCACAACACGCCGGCTAAGTGTAGAACAAGAGAGATTAATTAAGAAGAATTCTCAGGCAAGCAAATTTTAACACTTCTTCAGAACAGCAGTGATATATTTTTGCTTGAACTGGGAACCGAATTCAGACCGGCCCGAAAGTATGACGGGAATCTAACACGTTAGACTGAGCAAAAGAGAGCAGGCTACCTGCTTTGAAAGATTCCAGATTTTCATTCGACCAACTTTCCCTTAGCTTTATCTTATTCAAGGACTTAATATGTTCTTTGATTGCTGTGTTACCTTTTACTTCTCTTTAGTCTTTATTTTAAGGTTTTGAACCCTGCACGTGATCATTTCCATAATTACCACGTCATATGTCTAAAAAATCATCATCATTATCATGATCAACCCACTGATGGTTCACTACAGGGCACAGGCCTCCTCTCAGTATGCGAAGGGTTTGGCATAGTCCACCACGCTGGCCATTTGCAGATTGGCAGACTTCACACCCCTTTGGGAACATTATGGAAAACTCTGAGCCATGCAGGTTTCCTCATGATTTTTTTCGTTCACCATTGAAGCATGTGATATTATAATTGCTTGAAAACGCACATAACTCCGAAAAGTTAGAGGCCCGGGATCGAAACCCTGACCTCTGATTAGGAGGTGGATGTTCTAAACACTAGGCTATCACAGCTCCTATGATATCTCCACACGATTCTCATTCAGTTTTATACTTTTGTCATGCATTAGCTGAAACTGCTTTGTCATTAAAAACATGTCAATAAAATACACTTTTTACCTGCAATTTCAAATATCGTCTTCTTTAACCGATAGTGATTCACTTACTCCACGCTATCCTGTCGCATATACTAATAGCCCATACTGATAGATACTAGTCACACACACAAGAACATGCCAGCGTTGGGCACCGGTGCCTAGCCCTGCGATCATCGAACTATCGCGCGTGGCCATTGCTGGGCATAACATTTACGGCTCATAACTATGAAGTCTTTCATAGCCATGTAAATGTATTTACGTGTATTTTTGCAATTCCGAAACTGTTTAAAATTTACAATGTTTTTACGCGGAGTGTCTCAACTGTTGACTTTTTCCAGGCTACAAAATAGCTTATGCTATGCCAAATTTCCTCCAGAGCTGTTACGCCGTGGTTAATACACAAACACCCATCTTTCGCTTCTATAATAGTATAAGTAACATGTCTGGGGAGATTCATTTAGCTACTAACACGTTTAGTTTGTATAGTTTATTTAAAATTGATTGTATTATTGGTTTACCAATATGCGGCCGCGACTGTGACCGAACATAATTATTACGCGCAGCTGTACGTAATGCCGTGTTTAGTGGTCCATACGGGTACGGTCAGAACAATACGATTAATTGGTTATTATATTGAAGCGGTGATAGCCTAGTGGTTAGGGCGTCAGCCTCCTAATCAGAGGTCGGCGGTTCGAATCCGGGCACGCACCTCTAATTTTTCGGAGTTATGTGCGTTTTAAAAAAAAATTAAAATATCACTTGCTTCAACGGTGAAGGAAAACATCGTGAGGAAACCTGCACGCCTGCGAGTTCTCCATAATGTTCTCAAAGGCGTGTGAAGTCTGCCAATCCGCACATGGCCAGCGTGGTGTACTATGGCCAAACCCTTCTCATATTGAGAGGAGACCGGTGCTCTGTAGTGAGCCGGTAATGGGTTGAACATGATGGTGATGATATTGTATTGCACTGATATCGCGTGACTAAATACGAACGTAATCTTCAATATGCCTCGCAATTAAATGAAGAAGGCCAGGCATAACTCTCCGCGTTCGGTAGCAAGAGATAACAGTATCTATTTGTACGTGATCAAATCAAAATGAAGCGAAATTGAAGGAGCAGATTAACCGATATAGCTGTAGATCAAAGAGCCGCTAATCTGAAGTAAAGAGGTTCTCTACAAATAGCTCGGCTCGATAGGCGATGTGGTCTTAAGTTCTGGAGGCACACTGCCGCACCGGTGAACGTAGCGTTTCCGTATAGGTACAGAAATGTTACAAGTCGGAAGGAATCTTTGGTTCTAAAGCGGCACTTACCTGATAGTGATCATATATTGATAATTTACGTGCATGTGTAGTGTTAAACTTCGCAAACTTTTTATAAATAAAGGCACTCGATTATCAATGAAAATGCGCTGTATTCTATGTTCACAATTGAAACCTTCCTTATATCAATAATGTCCAATGTACTGAATTAAAAAAAAATACCATGCTGCTTGGAGAGTCATGCACCGTCGCTGCGCAGCCATAGCCATGTTAATAAGCCGAAAAAGATAACATTTAAGGCCGGATTACAATTCAAATATAATAAACTTTATTCCTACCATATTATATCCGAGAGAATAATTATTGTGTTGAAATTCTTTCATGTCTTTGACGACCTCCATGGCGCAGTGCGTGCGCTGTCGCATTATAAAGTTGGATGCCCTGAGTTCGATTCTCGGCTCGAGTCTGGTCTGGTGGGAGGCTTCGTCCGTGGCTAGTTACCACCCTACCCACAAAGACGTGTCGCCAAGCGATTTAGCGTTCCGGCACGATGTCGCGTAGAAACCAATTAACAGCGTGGGTTTACCATGCCCCTAACAGGTTAGCCCGCTACCATCCTAGACAGCATCATCACTTACCATAAGTAACATAGCCGTCAAGGGCTAACTCGTAGTGCATTAAAAATTAAAAAGGCTTGTTAAAAGCTTCCTTAAACAGTACTAGTATTCCCAGCTGATTGTCGATATCTTCAGTTTATTTTATCATATTAGAATATGAGGAGATGTTCATGCGAAATACATCTAGTGTAACGGTCGAAATGAAATTTTAGTGAAGTACACTTGAGTTTAAAATTACGAAACAACAACGATTTTCAATGCGTTATTAAATAACACAGAAATACTGGCCATTATAGCGAACGATATAATAAAAGTGGAACGTGGTCCAAATTAAATTCTTTAAAAAATCCCATAGCTCTTATAACTTACGGCATAAGGGGTATAACCTTGTGGTAAATAAGAGCTCTCATTATTAGCGTAAAATCACACGTGAGACATATCGTCCGACAAAATGTTGAAAATGAAAAGACAAATCATCATGAATGTCGTGATGATCATCAAAACTGCTCAAGATGTTTCTCAAGTGTACTACTAAACGTCTTAGAGAAATAAATGGCAAGAATGGGTATACATCAGTTACTAAGTGATGAATATTTTAAGTCATATTTGTTTGGTCTATTTTGGTATACACTTAAAAAAAAATGTTTTTTTCGGACTGTCTATTAGCTGTACTAACCCTATTGGTTGCCACAGCGAAACCAGGCTTACTTAAAAGTGCTGTTGTTGATACACACACACAACATATAGATGCACCTACCTGCGGATAGAAAAGAGAATTTACTGGAAAGGGAGTAAAAATCATTCAAAAAGTCGTAAGTGTAAACTTATTCTTAGCAAGGAATTTTACAAAAGTGCCTTACCATTCCACACGAGCCAAGTCGCAGACAAAAGCAGTTATTACTTAATTTAATAATTCCATTGAAATAGATCTAAGATATCATATTCCAGCGGTTTTTTTCGTAAATTTATTAATAAATTTCTCTTTGTACATTATGTATTTATATCTTTTCATATATTTTCGAAACCAAGATATTTCTTGTTTCTTTTTCTTAGAGGTTTTATTATTGAAAATGATATCTTTGATATTGAAGATATTAATTAGTAGATTTCACATGGATCCTTCATAAATAAACTATGAAGATGTCGACAAGTCAAATTTTTCTCATATAACAAAACTTTATATTATATACGCTAAGCCAAATTATCAATCTCAATGCATGCGTCGATAAATTAATAACGTATGGTATTTTGAGACAGCATTTTATAAACAAAAGTAGCTTACTTTGCTCACCATAAAAATACCATAACCACGTCTATACATCGCTCTATTGCTGTTTAAAAGGAAGAAAAACAAGAAACACAGTTTTGCAGTTATAATAATTTAAGTATAATAAGATAACGATAAGCGGTGATAGCCTAGTGGTTAGGGCGTCAGCCTCCCAATCAGAGGTCAGCGGTTCGAATCCTGGCACGCACCTCTAACTTTTCGGAGTTATGTGCGTTTTAAAAAATTAAAATATCACTTGCTTTAACGGTGAAGGAAAACATCGTGAGGATGCCTGCAGAGAGATGCTGAGAGTTCTGCATACAAGGCGTTCTCAAAGGCGTTTGAAGTCTGCCAATCCGCACATGACCAGCGTGGTGGACTATAGCCAAACTCTTCTCATATTGAGAGGAGAGCCGTGCTCTGTAGTGAGCCGGCGATGGGTTGTTCATGATGATGATGATGAAGATAACCATTCTTACACTAGAGGCTAATTTGAAAACCAGTGATGTATGGATGAAAAAAATAAAAACCTATTTTTCGTAATTCCGAACGCCTACTCTCTTTTGTCGCACAAAACGCCGCACAAAATATCCAGCTATACATCTCAGTGTCTCGGGTGAAAATTGTTTGATGATAGGTAATCAAAGGGCGAGTCGCTTCCACAGAATTTGCAAGGAGAAATTTAGATGAAAAATGTCTTATTTCCCTACGAAATATTGCCCCATAAAGGTTAGAATTGCATATAATGATTTTTAGCGTTCACGAAGTGACAATTTCCAAGATGAGGCACTTCTGTTTTTATGCAAAAATATAGTATAATGTAATGTTTCATTCTACGAGCAATGTTTGGGATGGTCGAAAAGTTTCGTAACTCCATTATTAATTATGTCTGTAAAGCGTAGCTATAGCGATTGGGCGTCATTAGTGGATTGCTCCATCAATAAGATTTTATAAGAAAGGAAAGATTCATTTGGAATATACATAAAAAATCATAGAAATTAGGCTGCACTTAAAATCTGAATCAAAAGCGATGTGCGGGAAAATGAAATGTTCAACATTTTAGAATCTTAGATAGACCGGGATAATAATATCACTATCCTATTCCTCGGGTAACATTGTCTCGGGCAGGAGCAGCCTTCTCGGCTTTTAGATCTTCCTATTTAGTTTTAGTTTGGAGATCGGTTCTTTACTGAATTAAAATGTGACTTACTTAAAAAATACTTTCTTTAATCTGCTTCAAATATTTTAATTGCTTGCTTTATTAAGTATAACAAGCGATTACCTCCAAACGACCACCGAAATTAATGTCTCGATGATGTAAGCATAAATATCCATAGAACTGCTCATATATTAGGCAGACCACAAACTAGTTTGGCCTTGCAATGGTATGAGACCGCAAACGGTCTATACACGCCCTTAACTGCCATTTCATTCACATACATCGGTTACGACGCTATTAAGTTACCGATCAGTTAATGCAATATAAATAGGATTTTTGTCCCACAGCTGGGCCGAAAACGCCCAAAAGTCAGATTCAGCTAATGTTGAAAAAATATTTTACTTATAAAGTTTATTTCCACCACCAGGCTTTAGTTATGAGTACTTCTTATTATTGAGTGCATCATCATGATCAACCCATCACCGGCTCACTACAGAGCACGGGTCTCCTCTCAATATGAGAAGGGTTTGGCCATAGTCCACAACGCTGGCCATGTGCGGATTGGCAGACTTCACACGCCTAAGAACATTATGGAGAATCTCTCTCAGGCGTGCAGGTTTCCTCACGATGTTTTCCTTCACCGTTGAAGCAAATGATATTTTAATTTTTAAAAACGCACATATTTCCGAAAACTTAGAGGTGCGTGCCCGGATTCGAACCGCCGACATCTGATTAGGAGGCTGACGCCCTAACCACTAGGCTATCAAACCTGTAAATTTTATTTCTCTAGTTATTAGAATTTCCGTTACTGTCATGCCGCTGTAACCTTACGCGGTTGTTTTGACAATAATAATTGGTATTAAGAAACTTTGCTTTGTAGAACTGAAGCTCTAAAAACGATATTGCCAAAGTTATGATTTATTATGGGATCATAGGTACTACATACAAGTTGATATAAATAATATTCAAAACGTTGTCAAAAAACTTTGTTTTCTGCAGATATACTAGATTACTTTTTACTGAGAGTAAAATGTCTCAACAGTTGAACGCTATAATAAAATTTGGATTTATATTTTTTTACAAAGATAAAAATATATTATAATATATAAAGTGCTGTAAGGTTTATTTTAGTCAAGAAGTACTCAGGTTCTTGACAAGTAAATTGAGTTAAGCTCGAATAAAATTGGGCTACATTATAAAAACAGAATTAATATTATGATAACATGCGAAAAAATTAATGGAAGTACTAAAACGAGTGCGCGGAAGCGTAATATTTTGGGTAAAATAAAACCCATGTTATGTTGTTAAACTTACAATATAGACTATTACGACAGTAGTAACTTGACAAAGTTGGGTAACTTTAATTATTAACAATAAAAAAGATTTATTTGTGTTTTTTATGATATATTTGTTAAAATGGGCGAATTGAAAAAAATACAATAATCCATTTAAATGTATAATTTTTAACAAGAAAAACGATACTCAAAATGATAGTAATATCCATCCGCTACAATCCAATCCATAACTACTAAGCGTGCTACATATTTTATTTGTATTTTTAAATAAAATTTAATGATGGATGTACAAATAAGGGAATTCAATTCAATTTATTTATTATTAAATTTAGGCTTATGTTATATAAAACAATGCTAATTATCTACTACGTCACAACACAGATGTGTTTGTACTGGAATTGTAGATACAAGTAACAATGAACAACCCCTACCTACCCTTACATCACCTATAACTAAAAACAAAATCGGCTACCGTTCCGAACATATCTACTCTGACATTAACTATATTCTATATCGGAGGTATTGCATCAACCACTCAATTTTATAAGCGGTAAAGGCAGGCCAGTGCTAAATCCCACCGAATACTCGGTGACTGAACGGAACGACCCGATTCTGGTATAGTGGGCTAATGTCAACCGCAGACTTATTTAGATCATCGCAAAAGTTCGGTCAAAGTCCTATGATAAAATCACGCAATGAAGTACTCTCAATAATTCAACTAAAATATGATATGTAATTTTCTCTAATTTAATTTTGTAAACTAAAATAAGATATGTAATTTTCTCTTATTTAATTTTGTGTTGGATGTTATGTGCTGTATTCAAGACGATGTCACAAACGTCTGAGTGAAAATGATATTTGAAAAGAGCATTACTAATTAATGTATAGAAATAGTAACCTTCAAAACTCTCTAAGCTTGAACTATAATGTGAGTTGAGGCTAGAAACGTGGTTAGTTTATTAATCCTAAATTTTGTAAGAAGATATAATTAACATGAAATATTGAAGTTTGGTGCCTTTAAAATGTTTCTATATGGTATTTGCACAAACGTGAAACTGAACGAAACTAAACTAACTAACTCTCGCTTGTAGAGACATGTTTTCGGATGAAGTTAATGGATTAGTATTAAAATATCGTCATATTCAAACATCGCAACTAAAAGAGATCTTGGAGTAATTTGAGCAGTCAATTTTAAAAAATAATTCCCCTATATATATATATATATATATATATATATATATATATATATATATAATAATCTCCTGCAGATCCGTGGAATTATGGTTATGCTCTGTGCAAATTAGGACGACACCTTTGTCTGTCTATAAGCTCAACTATCTAATACCAAGGTTCATTACAACTAGATAGTATAACTCAAATATAGAGGAAAACTTAAAAGACTTCTATTGATATAGAAACCTGATGTTTGCGTAACTGGGATCTGCGTGTCTTTGTTTTTTAAGATGATTTTTTAAGCTGTCTCATAAAATTTTAGTTTAGAAATAATAAGTGTCACAGGAGGTCTGGTTCAGAAGCGGTGATAGCCCAGTGGTTAGGGCGTCAGCCTCCTAATAAGAGGTCGGCGGTTCGAATCTTGGCACGCACCTCTAACTTTTCGGAGTTATGTGCGTTTTTAAGCAAATAAAATATCACTTGCTTCAACGGTGAAGGAAAACATCGTGAGGAAACCTGCACGCCTGTGAATTCTCCATAATGTTCTCAAAGGCGTGTGAAGTCTGCCAATCCGCACATGGCCAGCGTGGTGGACTATGGCCAAACCCTTCTCATATTGGGAGGAGACCCGTGCTCTGTAGTGAGCCAATAATGGGTTGAACATGATGATGATGATGACAGGAGGTCTAATCATATTTTTATTTTCAGCTGTTGGAGAAATTGGAAGAAAACTTTGCATTCACGCTTAAACCAGATTACCGCAAAGCTGTGATCGACATGGTCCGCTATTACGGCTGGAAGAAGATGGTCTACATATACGATTCCGCCGACAGTAAGTGGCCTTTACCATTTTAAGCTCGGTTTCAGACGAAAGACAATAATTCGTATGATGATAAAAGCATTCAGCGATGGAAGTGTTTTATATTTTTGAAGTTATATTTCCAATTATTTTCGACAATTTTGTCCATCGTCTGTGTCAGAGTTTTTCTTATTATTATAACAAATTGTAGTTGTGCTATCTTATTTTAAATACAATGTCTTTTATTAGGAATCAGAAACAGCGACCCTTTTAGTTTCTGTTCATTGTATAAATGTCGTCTAATTTCAGTAGTAATTTGTATATATATATTAATTCGGTGCACAAGAAACATCCTAAAGCGATTGCACGTGACGCAGTGTAAGGATCAATCACATCACAATCAAAATAGATCTTAAAAATTCAGATGCTTCAGATGTATTTAATGTCAAATGCAATTACTAAAGTCAATAAAAAACCCCAACAAACTTTTTTACTCCATATTATACAAGCTTACCCTGTTTCATACAGGGTGTCCTCATCATTTCATGATGAATTGTAAGTTTATATTAATGCTTTAACTTTAACATAGAACTTTCAACATCTACTACCATTCGATACCAGTTGACTTTTAACTAGCAATTTTCAATTTCCGAAATAAGACCATCCTCCATCCATGTGCAAATTTGTCAAAAAAAATCTACACTTTTATAAAAAAAAGAAGAAAAACCTCGTCGATATCCCGAAAAATATACAAACAAACTAACCCTCCCACCATCAAAGCTAAAACTCCACACCTGTAGTCCCTACGTAATGTCTGTGAAAATATATAATGGTCTGCCAGACTGCATACGAAACTTAGAAAAAGATAATGAATTTTACACAATATTAAAGAATTTTTTGTTGGAGAAGTGTTATTACACTGTACAAGTAAAAATAAATGAAATCGGTCTCCCTACTACGGTTGATTCCAGACCAAGTTGCAACACCCAAACTGGGTATGTGTAAACAATATGCAACGAAATAAATAAATAAATCCTAGGAAACTCATGTTTCTTCGTAAGCCCACTAAGTTACAAACTATGTCCTAAGGATTTTATAAGGTCTCCTAAATTCTTTGCCATCGCGATTTTATCAACAGACCGAAGTTAACTGATGTTCCGACCGAAGTGGATTGATGTTTGAATATTGAATATTAAAAATGAATATACGTGGACTCTAAGTCTGCCAATCCGCACATGGCCAGCGTGGTGGACTATGGCCAAACCCTTCTCATATTAAGAGGAGACCCGTGCTCTGTAGTGAGCCGGTAATGGGTTGTTCATGATGATGATGATGATACGTGGACTCTCATGGTGACTTTTCTAACAAACCCTTCCAGCACAGCCCAAGATTCTACCGGAGTAAAATCATTTTATAAGTCTACCATCGCTAAGCGAGTAGCTGCTTATACTGCGGTCTTCTTAAAGACACACTACGTTGATGTTGTATGTGGAAAGTTGAATAAATTCGTTTATGCACTGAGAAGACTGCGCATGACAGTATCAAAGGAAGCCGCGATAACAGCTTACCTTGGCTACGTAGCATGCGTTCTGTCATATGGACTCCTCATATGGGGTAATTCAGTAGATACAGAAAGAGCATTCAGAGCTCAGAAGTGCATTCTAGCTATTTTTGGTGTAGGACCTTTTGCAAGCTGCCTACCATTATTTAAGGAACTAAATGTGCTACCATTGCTAAGCATGTACAGATATATATCTTGGTGAAAACGCATCCCGGGTATTTTAAGCACAAAGGCGTTAAAGAAATCTTAGTAATTTAAACTAAAATAAAAAATGAAATGCTTATTACATGGATCTATTATTGTTTAATTATTTATCGTAAATGCACATAGTTTACGACATTTTGTTATTTATTTTTTTAATGTTAAACCGTTGTTTCTGTAGAGCTAAGTAACTGAGCACCAGAAAAGGAATGCAAATTGCAACTGGGCATAATAATTATCAAGACAGGCGAGTAATTAAGGCAGCGCATTAAGTTCTAGAAAGCTTATATCTGCCTGCACGTCACGGGTCTGAGTTCTGCTAATGACTTATATTGCGCAAGCCACGAGTGCAGCATTTCCATATTTTCATTAATTTGGTTTGCTGTGCTGTTTTTGTTTTCCTTATATTCCACCTTGAATCTGTTAGCTGCAACTTTTTTTTTTTTATCCACTACAAGTTAGCCCTTGACGGCAATCTCACCTGATGGTAAGTGATGATACAGTCTAAGATGGTAGCGGGCTAACCTGTTAGGGGTATGGTAAACCCATACTCCTTTCGGTTTCTACGCGACATCGTGCCGGAACGCTAAATCGCTTGGCGACACGTCTTTGTCGGTAGGGTGGTAACTAGCCACGGCTGAAGCCTCCCACCAGACCAGACTCGAGCCGGGAATCGAACCCAGGACCTCCAACTTTTTATAATCTGACAGCACGCGCGCTGCGCCACGGAGGTCGTCGATAAACTTAAAGATAACTGCCGCATCATGGCAGTAGAAACCAAGACCACGTGTAAATTATTAAGTATGATTAAAACAAAAATTTTTTACTCAATTAGTAAATTTCATTTTGAGGTTAGAGTCATGCTCGAAGTAATATGGAAAATTTAGAGTCTTTTTTAGATTAGTAAACCTTTTTTTGTGTATATTTAAAAAGTATATCTGACCACACACTTTTTTTCTATAACAATCTCAAATCAGAACAACTAGATGATCTGGGGTAGCGTTGTGTGTGTTTTGCAAAATCAAAAACCCGCACCGGTACTTTATTTTTAATTTATCCGTATATACGCTACCTACATAACTAATATTAATATACCTATTATGTACTTACTATTTATATTACTATTAAAGATAAAGCATAAAGAGTTTTGTGTTACAATCCTCTCAACAGAATCTGACATAACTTTTTTTTTGAATTTTCGAATCATGATCAACCCATTGCCGGCTCACTACAGAGCGCGGGTCTCCTCTCAATATGAGAAAGGTTTGGCCATAGTGCACCACGCTGGTCATGTGCGGATTGACAGACTTCACACATCTTCGAGAACATTATGGAGAACTCTCAGGCATGCAGGTTTCCTCACGATGTTTTCCTTCACCGTTGAAGCAAGTGATATTTTAATTGCTCAAAAAACGCACATAACTCCGAAAAGATAGAGGTGCGTGCCCAGGATCGAATCCCCGACCTCTGATTAGGAGGCGGACATCCTAACCACTAGGCTATCACAGCTTATTAATTAACGAATACGGATTAAGAAATAATAAATTAAAAATTACTATAACATTTTGAGATAGACCTATCATATTTTCATCAAATTCAAATTCAAAATAATCTTTATTCAAATAGTCCTTAAAAAGGCACTTTTGACGCGTGAATAATTTACGTAGTAGTTATTTCATGGTGATAACTATATTCGTAAACTTAAAACTAAAGCTATGAGGGTTCCAAACGCGCCCCGGTCTAAGAAGAAGCCCACAACAAACTTAGCCGGGGGTTTTTTTTTCATACTCTCATCATACTCTTAGTGTCTCACAAAAATACTTGGCGCAACTCCGTACAGAGATGATGAGTAACCATCACATTGTGTATAAACTGAAACCACCGCAAATTCTACGTTGTCAAGCAGAGATCACCTAGAACAGAGCACTGCATACAGAATTTAATTTACATAATATAAACGTGGTTAACATTCTGAAATCATGTATCTCGTCTAAGCAGTAGTACAGGCAGGGTACATGAACAGGATTTAGTCCCGTTTCACCCATCCCATTGCATCTATCGAAAAGTAGTATTCACGTAAGACAGTTCAAGATAAACATAGCCTTGAATCAGAATTAAAATCAAGTGACACAATCACATCACAATAGTAACAATTATTCAAACTTCAAAAAATTTACGAATGTCGTTATGTAAATGTCTTATTATACTAAAACATTTTACTGTTGCAAATCCAGTAGGTTGCATATCAAATAATTGATGATATTTCGACTTACCAAATTTTTTTTTATTTTCGCGAAAAAAAAAACAAGATGATGTTAAGTGATTACCATCGCCCATAAATAATAGCGCCAGAGGAGCCAACGAACCGCTGCCGGTTGCTATCCTATTAATCAATTTCTATTCGGCATAATACGGAACTCTAAATCGCTTGATGGTATGTCTTTGTTAACAGAAGTCTCTCTCCATCTCCATCTTTTTATATGACAAACAAACAAACACACATTCACGTTTATATATAAATTTTTAGATCTTAACCTATTATATATAAATATGTTAAGATCAGTGCTTTCACATATTTAAGTTAAAAACAAATTCGTTGTAATATTTATATATTTCGACACACGTTACTATTTATAATCTAAGTTCAGATGCCCGTTTTCTAACATCATCTTGGGGGATAATTACGCTATTGCATTTGTCTCATCAGTGACAAATGCAATAACGTCATCGTAGTACCTAATGAAAAAATAATAAAATAAAAAAAAAATTACCTTTTATACCCATACTGGTCATAATACATTTAAGCAACAAAACATTAATTAACATTACAAATATTTTGTACTATAAATAGTAAAGAAGGTTGCTTGTATAAACAGTGAATTGGATAAACAGTGCATGATTTTTCTCAGATAACGAAGTGCCTATTTCGAGACTAACTAGACTTTGATTAACTTTAGAAGCTAGCCAAAGGACTGGCACTTTTCCCATCGTTATTAAGAAACCTGATTTCCAACATTCCGTGTTTCTACTCGTATTCAAGCAATTTCAGCATTCCGTATTTTTATTATCTTCCAGTTACATAAAGGGAAAATTTTGCATTAAAACAAAAATTAAGTTGTATATTGCTGTTTCTTTTACGGACAATCCTGTCCAATGTCCTTCTACTACGCCGGCAACGATAATTCTAACCCAATATTAAATAAAAAAATAAATAATAATATAAATATAAATACAGAAAATTACTGCGTTACTACAAACCATGGACAAATAATATTTTAATTAAATCACAACATTGATGACTTTTGTTACGTTATGTAATTTTACATATTGTGCAAGAGGTATACGCAGTACAATTCGGGCTGCGAAGAACTTCTAAATAATCTAACATTTAGTTTGTGTATATTAACAAAAATTAGAATTAGAAGCTGTGATAGCCTAGTGGTTAGGGCGTCAATCTCTTAATCAGAGGTCAGCGGTTCGAATCCGGGCACGCATCTCTAACTTTTCGGAGTTATTTGCGTTTTTAAACAATTAAAATATCACTTGCTTCAACGGTGAAGGAAAACATCGTGAGGAAACCTGCGCGCTTGAGAGTTCTCCGTAATGTTCTCAAAGACGTGTGAAGTCTGCCAATCCGCACATGGCCAGCGTGGTGTACTATGGCCAAAACCCTTCTCATATTGGGAGGAGACCCGTGCTCTGTAGTGAGCCAGTAATGGGTTGATCATGATGATGATGATGATGATATTAACAAATACTTGACGAGCTGTTTATCATTGTATATATCGATTATTTGCTCAATTAAAAGGATCTATGATACTATGCATATCTGTTTACTGCTATGTCCCCTTCAAATAAGCGTACAGCTTTGTACGGATATTAGCGATCGTGTTGCCAAATCCCACGTTTGCTTTACAATTAGTTAAAAGCTAAACTGCCGTTATATCCTGAGATTACATTGATGCATTTTCCTAAATGCTAAATGGCGCGAATGGTATTTCGCACAATTTAAACGCTACGTATTTTTCTAGGGTGACCAAATATTTGGGCAGTTGCGCAATGATCTTTCCCAAACCTAAAAATGTTTCCTAATTCTATTCCATTACTTATTCGTATCTTCTGCCTCATTCTCTAGTGGTATTCAACTTTGTATCACCTAAAACAACGCAATCCGTGAAAGTTGCAATTTCCATTAAGTGATTTCAGTTTTTTTAATAAAACTGATGTTTCATTAGATATTTTTCTCAGACGTCCCCAATGTTAAGACAAACAAAATAAAATGAAAAATCGTCAAATTTTTCAATCTTTACACACTATTTTCACAATGCAACATGGTAATTTGTTTTTAATATAATATAGTTGTTATCTTAATGAAATTTTAATCGCTTTGATTATTCATCCGTATTCCATGCGATACGCGGCTTCACTTTGAAACCCGTCTACCCTTACAGCCATCGCTCCTACGACTTTCATAACAGTCACTTCAACTTGTGAGTGAATTTTGTCCACAAGGGAGACTCGCATATCAGTTTGATGTACCGTAATAACCAACCATACCGATATTGCAATTCAGAAGCTTTATTGAATTTCGAATCAATAAGCAACCTTTCAAATAACTTCAACGGGTATGCAATTTAGAGAGTAGAGCTTTATATACAAAACAAACAATTCAAATTTATTTAGCAATATTAATTATAGAAAACGGTGGAATACGGAAAGTTATATTGGTCGCAGGAGTAACCAGAACTTACGAGTATATAAATATTATACAACGATCCGAGTCAATGGTTTGAAACGTTTCAGCTTATTTGTTTGTTTAAGACATCACTCATGACTAATATTAAAAATACCTATACTATCATGACGATTAATTAGGCCTGATCATCAACGGCCTCCTAGCCACTGCTCAATAGGTCTTCTCACACGGTCATCGGCGTTTCTCATCCAGCCGCTTCCAGAAACTTTTTTTAGGTCGTCTGTCCAGCGGATTGAAGGTCGTCCTACTCTGCGCACACCGATACGCGGCTTTCATTTTAAAACACGTCTACCCTTACAGCCATCACTCCTACGACTTTTATAACTTTTATAACTGGTAACTGGTTCATAAGGGAGACGCAGTACATATACCACTCCTCAGGGGTTGAGCGATTAATAGTAGAGCGAGTAGATAGTTTATTAGTGGAAAAAATTGCTGATATTGCCATAGAATCGGGATAAACAACTTACGAAAAACTTGACTTGTCTCAGTTCCCTATTATTCGCTAGTTTGTAAGTGTCCTAGTTTTTTTTTTATATATAAATTTTTCAAAAAATAAAATTTCGATCACTGAAGTTTCCCTTTTGTCCAGCGACATATTATATGTTTATTATATAGTTATTTTGTTAATCACTTTATAAATACAGATTTAATTTACTCCAAAGTTAATTTTGGTAACTTGATTTGTTAGCACCGTCGGTTGGTCACTCTAGCCGTAGTGCGGTCTCAGCTTTATTTCCGTTCGGCAGATATTGCCATCTCGGCGTCTTATAAACTTCCTTCCACTTAAAAGGAAAATCGGACCGCAAGTCGATTTATTAATTGACCAATCGCTTATCGATGGCATTCTGTGCTGGAATATTGAAAAGAAAATAATTTTCAAAAGAAATTCTCTATATGAATATAAGTGAATAAATGAATTTTATAAATTTCGGACTGTACATTTTAGTTAGGTCCTTATAGAGACAAGGAGTTCTAATGATTTTCCAAATGAAAGTGCTAAGACGAATATTTGGCGCCGTTTAGGTTTTCGGTGCGTTTGGTACAACCACAAATTTTTAAACTGTCAGGAATTAGACAGCCAGGTTATCTGTAACGCATGAACAGTATGATAGACCCCATAAAGTTGATGGATAGCCAACCTGAGGGGCTCTGAGGCCGAGAACGACCTGCAGGTCGCTTGAGCATTGTAATGGGCAAGAACATGACCCCATATTCAGTACCCATATTAGTTTGTAGCTGGAAATAAACTACGAATAGTTTTGATAGTACTCAGTCTCAGAGAGATAGTAAAAAATTTCACATTTGAAAATGGCCACATACCTATAAGGTTTTTTTTTCTATTAATTATAATATATTAACAGTGCCTCTTGAAATTATGTTAGCCTTCTAGCGATAATTTAAAGAAAAAGAAGCGCGTTTTTACCGCAATCGTATTATAATTTTCTATTTATATACTAACATTCTTACCGCTTGCTAAGGTACTACTATTATATTAGTAATTAGTAGTAAATCAAGTTAGTTAACTTTGCTTACTAATACTAGCTTTTTAAATTAATCATACATTTGGAACTATATCACGATAAATTCATATACAAGCATTTAAACGTCTAGGGAGTTAATGTCATAGATTGTATGTGCAGCACAACTTTTGACGACCTCCGTGGCGCAGCGCGCGCTTTCGCATTATGGAGTTGGAAGTCCTGGGTTCGATTCCCGGCTCGCGTCTGGTCTAGTGGGAGTCCTCGGCCGTGGCTAGCTACCACCCTACCGACAAAGACGTGTCGCCAAGCGATTTAGCGTTCCGGCACGATGTCGTGTAGAAACTAATTAGGAGTAAGGTTAACCCATACTCCTAATTGGTATGCCCGCTACCATCTTAGAGATCAGATGAGATGCAGTCAAGAGCTAACTTGTGGTGTATAAAAAAAATTGTCAAAAAATCAAAACTATATTTCCGTCATTACAGATTTTATGGCGATTGTTAATTCAAATAGTACTGGTACATAAATCTTTTGTATTGCGACCTGTGTAAATTCAAGCCTCAGTCAGTCTACAAAATTTTCACTGTAGTCGACTTTTTCAATATCTTCGCACAAGATCAATTTCAATAAATCTTCAACAGCCAAATAGGTACGCAACTACATTAAAAGAAATCGAACAACCCGTGCTTGCGATGCTGTACAATAAAAGATCTCATTGCCGCATAAATAACGTAGCAAATATATCCGTATAACGCATACTGTGGATCACGACCAAAATCTGTCGTACGAGGTAGGTGCATTCGCCATAATGCCAACTTAAGATAAAAGGTTTAACGAGAAAATTTGAATGGTCTGTTCGAATTAAACTGTGACCTGATTTTTATATGACTTTGAAATGGTGTCTTAATATGACTGAAATTATTAAGATTTCAATGTTTTTCTTCAGTGCTTGTTTGCGATCTCATCGGATAGTAAGAGAAGATTTAATAGATGACGAATAGAAGGACCTGAAAAGGTTTAAAAAGCCACTTGCCACACCTAAACCTTCTTCTTCTACGTAACACACTTGGCAGAGTGGTCGTGGTGATCACGAAGCAATGTCTTTGAGGGCAGATGCTATACGCCTCACGAGCATTCGCCACTTCTCTCGGTTGGCCGAAAGCCTGGTGCACTCATGCAAAGGACCGCCCACAGCAGACTTAATCTGATCGGTCCATCGCATGGGACCTTCCTCAACCTCTAGTGCCTTTCACCTTGCCCTGCATGACAAGACGCTGTATGGAGTGACTCTGATGCTGGGAGACGTGTCCGAAGAATTTTAAGATGCGACTCGGTACTAACGCCGAAAGTCGTCCTAACCAACCTATAAAAATTAGAAATTAGATCAATCTAAGCCGAGAATCAAATCCAAAATTTGTCACTAATGTAGCTTCGTGTACCAGGTATTTATAGGAATGAAGAGGTTTGGGCGTCCTAGAACAAATATCTTGAACAATGAACACTTATACTTTTACTACTGTTTTATTTAACCATACCTACTAATAATTACAATTTACATGTCATCTATCTTCAAGTACTTTGGTATTAAATACATTACGCAATAAACGATTAGGGTAAGAGATGATGGCGATTAGAAAACAGTGTTACGTGAATAAAGTTTTTAATGCAATCGTAGTCGTGAATAGGCATAAGATTAAAATGAGTTCTTTCAGCATAATTTTCTCCCATTCTGCATTGCACAGTTGCCAACAATCCGTCATACAGTAGAATTTGGAAATGCAATCGCAAATTCACACTGCTCGTATTCAAAGAACAAAGCTTCCTACCGAATCTCTGCTATTTAATCTGGAATATATTTTCATCGGTTGCAGAATGAGTAGACTTGATTAGTTGATTATGTAGTATTTCAGATTAACAACAGTACTACGTTTAATCTGTAATATAGAAAAAAGCAGTCGCTTTTTATGAGAATTTCTTTACTCTTACCTAATAACTTGATATACTCAGACAGAAAGGGTCAGGAGTTTATTATAGATGTCGTTCTGCATTATTTTGCAGCAAATACTGGTCGTTAATCCAAGATTTATTCTAATCTATATTTCGCCTTTTTCAAAAACTTAAAAACATCGATATAAAAGAATAGCAGGAGTGCAAGTTAAACTAATCCGTGCATCTTCTAGAATACTAATGAACTACTACGATTTCCTTATATTGTGTTCTTTTTCTAATTCTAATTAATATATTCTAATAAATCTTCTTAATTAATAGTTACACGTCAATTACAACGACGTAAAGGTTGTACCTTTACAACAATTCAACAAGTAGGTACAAAAATTCGCAAGTTCAAGAAATTCTGCTTGACTTAAAGATGAAAAAGAAAAAATATAATCTTTAAAAGCATTCTTCTTGTTCTGTATACCCTTATTCCACGCTATGTGGGGTCGGAACAACATGTCTTCTTCTTCCACTCACTTCTATCACCCGCCCCTTCACAATCCACGCTTTTACACGCATATCCTCTCTTACACAATCCATCCATCTCTTATTTGGTCTTCCTCTACACCTTTGGTCTTTACGTACATATTTAATATTCCTATTACATTGATTTCTTCCCTCCTCATTATATTAGTGTTACAGAACAAAAAAATCCTTGCAATTTAATTTTGTTTTATAGTCGCTGTTTCATTTCTTTCAAAATATTCCCATCTTTTATATCTACCTAATAACATCTGCATCATATCCGGATACCAGTCCGGACTTGCTGAGGCATCCGCACTTTCCTTTTATGCCTTTTTCAGTTTTATTGGTAGAACGTCCGTTATGTTTTTATGATGTTCACGTAATGTTATTTCATAGACTGTAACGTCAAACAAATCTAAAGCCTCTATTCAAATTAAACTCCGACTCCGGCTACAAATTTTCACCGGCGTGTTAAGAATTATTATTTCAACAGATTATAACATGTCTTGCGTCATAAATTTAAATTATTCATGAAACTTTATTGTGTGAAGTTTCGCTTGTACGTTGTATGAAAGAAATATGAAATTTTCAAAACTTACATTGAGAACTTGACGTCCGCTGCTTACCGGCGGCTAAAAACCTATGAACAAAAAGGAATTTCTGACAATGTAAAAAATTCAAAAGAACCATCATAGCGATTATAGCCTTCAGTTTTACACCATCTAAGAACCTGACCAGAAGTAGTACAGATACGTAATGCTTACTTAATACAATTGATCCATCCGTTTTGCCTCGCGATAATACTGACAAAAAAACTAAACTGATCAAACTGTTTAGACCTTTATACGAGTACGTGTTTTTTTTTATATACACTACAAGCTCGCCTTTGACGCCAATCACACCTGATAGTAGTAATCCCATTCTTCTAATTGGTGTCCGCGCAAATTCGTACCGGAATGCTAAATCGATTGGCGACACGACTTTGTCGGTAGGGTAACTAGCTACGGCCGAAACCTCCAATCCTGCCAGCGCATTTGTAAGCGCAGTAGTCTATTAACGTCGCGTGTGCTGTTTCGTCATCACCTCGTAAAGGAAGGTGATGACGGCCAAGGCGTCTCGCTGTCCACTATGTCATGAACCACGGTAGGCCAAATAGCCTTAGACTTCACTTACCAACAGCTGATATTCATCATCATCATGAACAACCCATTACCGGCTTACTACAGAGAACGGGTCTCTACTCAATATGAGAAGACTTTGGCCGTAGTCCACCACGCTGGCCATGAACGGATTGGCAGACTCCACACACCTTTGAGAACATTATGGAGAACTCTCAAGCGTGCAGGTTTCCTCACGATGTTTTCCTTTACCGTTGAAACAAGTGATATTTTAATAGCTTAAAAATGCACATAACTCCGAAAAGCTAGAGGTGCGTGCCCGGATTTGAACCGCCGACCTTTGATTAGGAGGCTGACGCCCTAACCACTAGGCTATCACCGCTTCAGCTGATATTACTAGTCTACAATGGATTAAAAAATAATTACAATATGCATTTAAAATCATTTTACAACGGTATTTATTCAACTTTATCTTGTATAATATAGTCGTACATAAGCACCTCGTTACATCTCCATCATATCCGACTTGTAGCCCGGACATTCTGTGACATCCGCACTTACTTTTTATGCCTTATTTCGTTTTTATTGCGCTTGCTTCTCCCCTAATACCCGCTGGTGTACCCAAGTGCGATAAATTTTTCAACATAATTATCGTAAGACTATATGCCTTTTATGCGGTAAAAGGCGTTTTTCTCACAATCTTAACAAATCCATATTACATATACATATTTTTAGGTTCCTATTTATCTAAGGTTTATTTTAAGTTTTTTTTTCTGTCACTCGTTGAAGCCTATATGAATAAAAATAATTGTTTAATTCATATTAAAATGTACATTAATATAAATAGAAGTAAATAAACTAATAATTAATTGTTATAATTAGTTAATTCTTATTAATTTTGTATAAGGGACTGTTTGGATTTTTCTGCATCCCGCTTTATTTAGGAATTCGATGACAACAGTCTGGTTCTTCCGTCTGACTGTAATCTTGGTAACAGATTACTGTTACCGAGATTACCGTCAGATTCCTATTAAGTTAGAGTGTCAATATTCTTAGTATTTCTAGTAGTATTTCTTTTGCCGATATGACATCAAATACAAATTACATAAAAAATTATTACATAAAAGTAGAAAATTTTGCGTCTCCATAATTTTTTATTTTTTTTGTTATTTTACTACAAGCAAGCAGCCTTAAATAGTAGTGGACTAACCTATTAGAGGTATGGTAAACCAATATTCCTAATTGGTTTCTAAGCGACGTCTTGCTGGAACGCTAAATCACTTAGAGGCACGTTTTTGTCGAAAGTCAGCATACCATTCCCTCCCATTATCATATTTTACACTATTTCGTGTTTTCATTTTGCATGTGTAACGGAACCATCCGCGTGTGAGTCCACTCACACTAAGCCGGGTTATTTTTAGTTTATTTTTAATGTGGTCACCGCCGTAGCCTAGCGTATCCATCAACAGCTACAACCGCCGAATTGAAATCACATTTTGATTTATAGCCGTTATAAATTTTTATCGACCCCCAAAAATGATAAATATCGCTTAAAAATATCGCCGTGCCAAATATAACGACACGAACAATTACTCACAATAAAATGGTACCATTCGTTTTTATTGGTGGCAATGATAAATGTTTTTGTGTAAACAAACATTGTGCAAAATGATTTTTTAATTGTTCCATGCGAATTATATAAACATCTGCAATTGGGCGCGCTTCGCGTCATGTTTTGTATATTTAACAGGATGATTTTGTTTTATATTTTCTTCGCGGGGAACATCCGCCCTTGCATGTCTGCATCACCAGAGTAGCCACCGACGCGATGCTGGGTAAATCCATCTTCTTAATCGGTTCCTCCATCAGCATCATACCGGAACGTTAAATCGCTTTGTGTTTAAGCGATATGTCTTAGCCAATAAAATGGTAGTTACTATCTAATTGGCAAAGACCAGACTGCAGCTGGTAATCAAACCTAGAGGCTCCCACTTTACAATAAGACAGCGCACGCGCAGCGCCACGGAGTTTGTCGAGACAGTAATCACATTCTCATTTACAATGTAATTAGGATTTTGCAGTGCGTCTTATGTAAACATCATCGTCATCAACCGATTACGTCACCACAAAAGACCTACTTCCACGCCGGACATAGGTCTTTTGTATTGAGTTCCAATGTCCAAGGTCTTGGGCCGCTTGTGTCCAGCGGCTCCCTACGACTCGTCTGCCAGCCAAAGCAAACAGCCCAAGTTTCCACCGTATCAAAGGCTTTCCCATAGTCCAATAGTCCACAAATGCTAAACAAAGTAGCCGGTTGTACTCTTCGGTCTTCTGTACAATCTGCCGCAATGTATGGATCTGATCTATCATACTAACGCCCTTTGTTCGGGAGGCTGGAAGTCGTTGAATCTATTAGCGAAACGATTCGTGATGACTCTTGAGAACAACTTGTAGATATGGCTCAGCAGCGAGATGGTTCTATATTTCTTCAGCAAGGTACTGTCACCTTATTTGAAGATCAAAACCACCACGCTCCTGTGCCACTTCTGGCGTGATGCCTTGATGAGTATTTCATAGTATGGAAACACCTATTGTTATAATATCGATTCTGATAGATCTAAGAGAAAAATGCAGTTACGGAAAGTAACTCACTCTATACCGTTAGGAAAGTATCACGAAGTATAATTTCTTAAGAGGAAGAAAGGCATGTGATACTGGGAGTGCAAGATTTAAGATAGTAGATGATTTTTCATAAACTAAAAATTTCTAGCAATGCTATAAATGCAAGCAATATCATGCTCAAGCCTTTTTCAAATATCTCAATTTCACTGACGTATTTACACCGTTGCGTTTTGATGCTCTGTCAAAGGTATATTGGTTCGTACAAGGCCAGCAGGTTTTCATTTAGTTCTATTTTGGGTTTGTATTTACCATTTCGGACGGTGCTCGTGTTATTTACATAATCGAGATGATTGCGAAGTTCATAACATTCCCAGTTATATGAATCTATTTTGTGTACGCACTGTCAATACGGCGTTTACGTCAAACTTTAATAACGCCGGCCATCGTGACGTTTGCAATGCAACAAGTTTACTTTTAGCCGATACACCAAAAGTACGCAAATATTCGTTTTTGGACCGATTGACGAGATCGCATATTAGTGCTTTCGTAGAATATATTTGCTCGTGGCCTTTGCCTAGCGAGCGTGCAGTGCCATCAAAGAGATCTCGTCAAACTCATATTCGTCATTTGCAGCTACGTTATTTCATGGCCTAGTAATACAGTCTCTATCAATGCTTCCATACTAATATTATGAATTGGAATATGCCTCTCTTTGCTTGAGAGTTTGTTTCTGTGACTCATTTGTTTGTTCTTTATATAGCTGCAATCTGATTACTTGCGTTTATTATTTAACAGAGTAGGTTGAGCTCTAGCAAGAAATAAACGAGAACTTAGATGGGTCTTGTAATAAATTCAAATAATCAGTGTATAACACCTGAAGGGAACTGTGTCTCTCAATATACCCATTGTGCCATGTAGCCAAGCGTCATTCCTACGTACAACTTATTTCGGAGAGTATTTTCTAGAAGTAGTTGGTTTAGTTCTTGCCTGACCTTATAAGCGAATCGTGAGTCATCGTAAATCTAAAACACGTTAATATCCCACCTACGAAGAAGCCCTTTGATTCCTCGTTTCTAATTCTCTCCGTAAAGATCTTGAATGCCATTTCGAATTCAGTTAAATCATTGAATAAAAAAAATTAATGATTAATAGCGCGCCAACTCTTATTCAATTTCAATATATAAACTCCACTCAACTCACTCAAGTAGTGAGAAGGGGTGCCTGCCAGTGGAATATTACTAACCTGATATCAATCTTTATATTCGATGAAAATAATATCGAATCTAACTAAATCTAATCTAAAATCACTGTCATTAACAGTTCACTAAAGTCACTTGTGCAAAAAGTGTCCCTGATACTGTCGCTACTTGTATGTGACCACACTTTAGTTCTATCTCATTATTTTAAATGCAATATTCACTTTGGTTACTCAATAAACTTGTGGTTATTTATAAAAAAATGTAATTTTTAACGTGTGAGGACCAGAAATAAATTATTGTAGGCCCCCACTTCTTTAATTCCAAAAGAGTGTTTGATAGTGTAAGACTTCGAACGGAAAGGGACCGGGGAGGTAAAGGTGCGAACTCTATATAGGCGTTGTAAGAAATGTCAAATTAAATGTCACTTTGTTCAACGTTCAACGTTGAAGGTAGCCGTCGTCAGGTAACCTGAATTCTTGAGTTCTCCGTAATGTTCTCAACGGCGTGTGATGTCTACCAATCCGCACTGAGCATACGTTGTGAAGTACGGCCAAAAACCCTCTCTACTCGTGTCATCATCATCATCATGATCAACCCATTACCGGCTCACTACAGAGCACGGGTCTCCTCTCAATATGAGAAGGGTTTGGTTTTGGGACTTCACACGCCTTTGAGAAAATTATGGAGAACTCTCAGGCATGCAGGTTTCCTCACGATGTTTTCCTTCACCGTTGAAGCAAGTTATATTTTTAATTGACACTCGGGTGGTGACTTTGAATTGGAAACGAAAATGTAAAAACAGGGATGTATCACTAGAACATCTTAAAAAGTATTAGTTTTAATGGACCGACAGTTGAAATTTATATCCAGAACTAGCTGTAACCTGCGGTTTCACCCGCGTAGTTCCTGTTTCCGAGGAAATGCCGGGATATAATAATTATAATAAATATAATATTGCCTAAATATAAATTGCAAATTGACTCTTTGAAGTTAGGAACACACCTACATTTCTTAGACAACAGTGATTGATTATAATTTAACAAGAACTTCATTGAATAGCAATAAAGTTCAAATTGACTCTACATTATATTTAGAAAACGTTTATATGGGAAAAAGAAAATGGCTGTTTTTAGGGTTTTCCAGGCAATTATTCGAATTTTTCTCACTTTTTAAACCTTTCCTAGACCTCTCCACGAACATTTTAAGACCAAGATAAGATAAATTCGTTCAGCCGTTTTCGAGTTTTAGCGAGACTAATGAACAGCAATTGATTTTTGTATATATAGAAGATAACGGTTTTACATAGATATTTAAATAGCTAAAAAGTCAAGTAAGTGCGACGTAAACTCGCAAACGTTAACGTTAATTTTCGTACCACGGTGCAATATTAAACAAGAATTATATTAGCATTATAAATGCGTACTTTATACAATTTCAATTCCTTACTGTATTTATAATATTTGTATACCGTTATGCTCGTTAGTAGATATGTGGGCGGACAGAGGGATGCACCCTCGGGGGGCGAAATGCCTTGCACGTGTAACTTACTGTATACCTTATAGATACTTAAGAAAATTACAGCGGAAATCAATTAATTATCATAGTGGAGTCGATGCAATAACGGGTAATAGTGGAGTAGGTATAACGGGTAGTAGTAGAGTACTTATGTGTGTGCTCGAAGACTCAAATTTAGTCTTGATCGATAGTGCATTCGAGCAATTTATACGTCGGTCTTCGGCTCTTATATATTATTGCTAGCACTAGATACATGTATTGAAACAACGGCGTTAATAATATTATTATGTAATGTCATCATCATCATCATCATGATCAACCCATTACCGGCTCACTACAGAGCACGGGTCTCCTCTCAATATGAGAAGGGTTTGGCCATAGTCCGCCACGCTGGCCATATGAGGATTGGCAGACTTCACACGCCTTTGAGAACATTATGAAGAACTCTCAGCCGTGCAGGTTTCCTCACGATGTTTTCCTTCACCGTTGAAGCATGTGATATTTTAATGTTTTTAAAAACGCACATAACTCCGAAAAGTTTGAGGTGCCCGGATTTGAACCGCCGACCTCTGATTAGGAGGCTGACGCCCTAACCACTAGGCTATCACCGCTTATGTAATGTAATGCAAGCAATTATTATAATACTGTTAACGTTGGGTGGCAAGCGATGGCTATAGACCCGCGGTTCTTATATTGAAAATGACGTTATGAAATCGATTTCGTTCAACATAAGATATAAACTGATTTATGGATGCAAAGTCGTATTTATATGATTAAAAAATTAAAAGTCATAATTATCTTTATTCAAATTTAAAAGGCGTTTAAATGGCACTTTTGATGTAAGTGTACATAATTATTTTATGATAAGATTATCATAAGTAGTACACTTAAAACTAAAGCTACGGTGTAACAGTTTAGGTAAAATTCATTAACGCATACCACACATTTTGGGCGAATATTTTAATTTGATTGTCATTTGATAATTGGTACAAGTACAATTTTCAAACACATTTTTATATAATTATAAAATTATTATATTATAATATATTATAATATAAAATGATTATACCTTTAGTATTTCATCAGTTTAGTTTGCTTTAATTTCGTGAAGTTTTGGTCGATATTTTAGGTGATATTAGAAATCCTTAGCGGATAGCAAAACAAGTCTCCCTCAAGACTAATACTAATAGATAATTAATAGAACACATGCAACTTTAGTTTGGGTGTGAACATATTTGATAGAAATGGTACTCGTAGATTAACCTTTTGCATACAATTTTCTAAGAATGTCATTGTTAATTTCGTTGTTAATTATAGGATCCATTAAAGGCGGGGGTCCAACTGTTCTCCTTCGAATCTCCAAATTTGAAAATTTACATACTCAAGTCAAAGTTACTTATTCCTACAGGAGTATTTTAAAAACTATTATATTCACAGGCGAAGGCCGGGCCTTTACAAAATTAAGTTGTTCAGCGCTCTCAACACTGGATGGAACGTTCAGAAATTTGGCGTCAACATAAAATCGTTTAGCACAAAAACGTGAGCGTAGGTGTTCAGGACAAAATAGGAGTTTGAAATTCGTTTGAGAGTCGAACTAAACGTGAGCAAAGCGGCAGTCAAAAGCTTTTTTTTATTTTTATTTTTTAATCAAACCAGGTACAACGATATTCAGTATCAAATATGCGAGGGGTCCTCAATCCTCTGATGTGCGCAAATAAAAGTTTGCTCCGCTTTATGCCGTCACTATGACAAATTCCTGACAGTCGTTTGATATTTGGAAATTGAAATGAAATAACTTTTATCACACCCACGGCCCTGGGCGAACTACAAGTCAAATATCAAAAATTTTTCAAAATACCCTTTTATTGAGCTTTCAGTGCTTTTGAAATATAAAATACTGAACGTCGAGTTGGGCGCTTTGTAATAAACTCGTGCGCAATAAAGTTTGTCCCTCTATTTCTAAATGTAGCGATGCAATGTTGGACTGTGTAGGCGGACGAATGATATAAAACGAATAAACAGCCAGTTGCCGGAAGCTTCACAAGGTCCTGGAATTTTGAGCTCGCTACAAAAGACCGGGTAGCTAGCAGATAGTTATAGAAAGTTTAATATAAAGTTGCTGAATAGCGAAACGAATAAAATATAACAGTCTATATATGGTATTATTATGTCCGTATTAGGCTTAGAGCTTATTCCTCGAGCGACAGATATTCCACTGAGGAATAAATTTGATACGGGTCCCTTCGCATGAGAATGATTTTCGCCGGACGTACGCTGTATTTTGAAGTACGCTGGCTTAGTGACTTCACACGCCTTTGACAGCGCCTCTGGTTCTGTAAAAGTTCAAAGCCAGCGATAATAGCTACACAGGTACGTGAAAATTGTGGAACCAGTTTAAATCCGTGCAATGTTTCCGTTCGACTTCAATATGGCTTTATTTGGGGGGGCGGATAAATTTGTTTTGTTTTTATGTTCTAGTTGATAGGGTCACTTGCTACGGAGTTTATATTAGAGCATAGCTTTAGTTTTAAGTTTACGAATGTAGTTATCACCATCAAATCACTACTTTGTAAATTACTGACGTGTCAAAAGCGCCTTTTAAAGGACTATTTGAATAAAAATTATTTGAATTTGAATTTTGAATTTGCTTATTAATGACTTGAAACAATATACTATACGGGTATCACACTGTTCGAAGACTTAGATCCGAATATGACTTTTAGTCAAAATAATAATATATCTTTTAAATAATATATCCGTTTGGATATTATTTACATTGGTGAGAATATAATTAAGTTGGTATTTATTTGATATATGGAATAAAGATTCCTTTACCAATTAGTGATGCCAATTAGCGATGGCTCTATTTATTTTGACCTCGCAGTGTTGAGCGCTTTGGTCTTATCAGTTGGAGGTTCTGGATTCGATGCCCGGCAGAAACAATTTAGAAATTTATTATTTCTGAATTTTCTCTGGGAGGTTTCGGCCGTGGCTAGTTATCAAAGTGTCGCCATATCGATAACGGTATGCGTTTTCTATAGTTCAACATTGTGTCAAGCCGCACCACTGTAAACCTATCTATCTGTCTATACTACCGACAAGGACATAACAGGTGTTTATATGAAATTGCCGTATCTGGATATTCACATATGAATACCCACTATTATACCCAGTTGAGATAACGTTACGGATAAAGAAATATTAAGATTTATCCCATAGTTTCAGTAACAGATATTGGATAATTCTCTACAAGAGATGACTGGCTAATTTGGCTGTGCAATATCATTGATAAAATCTATGAAAACAATAGTCTAAGGGACGTTACGTAACGACCCGGCCGGGCTGAAACCTCTTACAAGGTTAGCCGCCTTGTATATCAGAATTCGGTTTCGGTTTCAGTTGGATTTTTATTTTGGATGTCCGATAGTTTCTATTACGATTATAGCTCCGTAGCAAACCTCAAACATAACAACTAATTTATTTAGATTCGATCTCATTAAAAGCTATCAATAAGCTTAAGTTTCTACCAAATAGAATCTGCTTGGTTACTCCGTTGTTACAATAACCCAGTGATTATCGAACTTATTTCTTTTCTTTTTTATTAATTTTTATTTTTATTATTTTTTTACCAACTTTGTGATATTAAACACTTACAAAAGAAGTATACAAAGGAAACCTTATCTCTATAAAGGATCTCTTCGAGCTACCCTCAGATGTGAGGAAAATGACTTTATAAAGTGGAATAGGTCAAACAAGGTATGTTTAAACTACATACAAAAATATACTTAGATAAATACAAAAATTTCTAGTTTAAATACCATCATACAGGGCAAAAATATAATTATTCGATGTTGAGTACGAATTAGGTAGGTTCTAATTTTAGTAAATTTTATAATATATAGAATTTAAATGAAATTAACACAAATCAATCATCGCCCCCCTTCACAAGCCACGCCAATGCCCCCCATTTTTTTGTGAACCCTTTTATGTCCCCCTCTAGGTCTCTAACGCCCACAAGGGGGCCTTATCGCTCGCTCACTTTAAGAAAAACTGAAATAAACTATTACCCTAGAGTGCTTTATAGCGTATATTCGAGAGACTTTAAATTTTCAGATTTTAGAGATAAAATCCCGAGCATCGATAATGGGTTTTTACACGCTCAAGTTAAAAAGAAAAGGTATTTCACCATTCCCAGAAGAACACTGCATCATTTCCGATCAGCACTTTGGCGCCTTTGCGCAATAGGGTCTTTCTTGTACGTATTAAATTCGATTCTATGCAAGCTAAGTTCAATAATACTCATTTCTTAAAGACAGACTCAACTGATCATCGTTCGTCGCTATCAAAGCCACACATTAAAAAGTAACTGGTGTCGGTTTTTAGTTTTTTTATACGTGTATAATCTATCTCAATTCAAAATTTCAGACGAATTAGTTAAGAAGTTTAAATAAATATGAAGGCGCGGTTTCATCCGTTTTTTTTTTATCGGCGTGATAATCCCTGAACGCAACGTGTCAAAAACAACCGTCTTGTGGCCCGACCCAAGATTATTAATTCAATTATAATTATTAATAAATTGATTATAATTATTAGTGAATTAGAAAATCCAGGACATTGTGGCTTAACTTGCCAACCACTATACCTTGGAAGTCGACCATCAAGGCCGTTGAATGCTTTTAGTTAATTTGCTTTTTGGCGAAACATCTTATTCTGGATACCTTTATTTTACGACCTCCATCTCGCAATGCGGGTGCTGTCGCATTATAGAGTTGGAGGTCCTGGTTTCGATTCCCGGCTAGCCTGGTCTAGTGGGAGGCTTCGACCGTGGCTAGTTACCACCTCACCAACAAAGATGTGTCGCCATGCAATTCAGCGTTCCGGCACGATATCGGGTAGAAACCAATTAGGAGTGTAGAATTATCATATCCCTGACGGATTAGCCTGCTATACATCATCACTTACCATCGGGTGAGATGGCAGTCAAGAGAAACTTGTAGTGAATAAAAAAATGAAAAAAAGCTGTTATGAGCTATAAACGATATGCATCCAACCAGATCATCATCATTAGAAACAAAAACGAGATACTTTATATGCTAGTCGTAGCTAATGTATGAAAAATTCGAATACGGTGTACAAGTTTTTTTATTTCTTTACCTTAACGCCAAACACATAAGATACCCAATCTATAAAATAATATATTCCACCGTAGATAGAAATACACGCGACTCTGTCACAACGTGTCTCTCTGTCAAAAACGCACATAACGTCTCAGTTTCGTCGGTGGTTATAAATAAAGTGGAGTTATTACACCAATGAATGTCACGACGCTATTTAAAGTTTTCTCATCAACACCGACACTCGTTCATTTTTTACTTTCCTCGCCGGCAACACAACGCTAAAATGTAGTATTACCGCTAGTAAGACCGTGCAGAAAGAAAATACTTCTCAGCCGAATGCTAAACAAAAGAGATCGAATTTCTTAACAACTCTGTATACACTCATCATCGTGATGATCAACCCATAGCCGGTTCACTACAGAGCACGGGTCTCCCCTCAATATGAGAAGGGTTTGACTATAGTCCACCACGTTGGCTATTTGCGTATTGGCAGACTTCACACGCCTTTGAGAACATGATAGAGAACTCTCAAGCTTGCAGATTTCCTCACGATATTTTCCTTGACCGTTGATGCAAGTGATTTTTAAGATCTTAATATCATTAACATTTCTTGTGACATGACGATGGTCACTGAGTTCGTAGAGCTGTGATAGCCTAGTGGTAAGGACGTCAGCCTCCTAATCAGAGGTCGAGGGTTCGAACCCGCGAACGCACTTATAACTTTTCGCAGTTATGTGCGTTTTTAAGCAATCAAAATATAACTTGCTTCAACGGTGAAGGAAAACATCGTGAGGAAATCTGCATGCCTGAGAGTTCAATTCAAGTTCTCATAATGTTCTCAAAGGCGTGTGAAGTCTGCCAATCCGCACATGGCCAGCGTGGTGGACTAAAGCCAAGCCCTTCTCATATTGAGAGGAGACCCCTGCTATGTAGTAAGCCGATAATGGGTTGATCTTGTCTAAGTAATCTTTGAACTTACGCTAAGTATTTCCAAACGATTTGCTTGTCACTTATTATTTATTTTATTATTTATTTATTTATTTATTTATTTATTATTAATATACAAGGAATATAAATAGTTATACAATGAAGGCACCGAAAAAACCAAAGAGGTTTGTCCTATAATATATATAATATAATATAATATATTCTTAAACCTATTTAAGAGAATAATTCACATAAACAAGGATTAGTTGCGATCTTCGGTTAAGTTAATCGATCGGAGAAGTAAACCGATCAGCGAGAGTAACACAGGCATCTTTATTATGTTATATATCAATGCTGAATATTTCCGTTCAAAGGATCTAAAAGAGTACTGTCCAGTAAGTGGACGGAACCGGATATTGTCAATTTCCTAATATCAGGCCGGTACTGGATATTCCTTTGCAGAAAAACACATCACCTAATACGTTTTGGCCTGAATCGAAATTAGGATGCAGCTAGTTAAGTTTACTAAAATAGCCTTGAAAAGACCTTACTTCAAGTAAGTTAATAGCAGGTGGGCTCATGAAACCTACCGACTTCATAATAAATGTATAAACCAAGCATAATAATTATATTTTAGAGTTTTTATTATTAGAGTAGCGCATGCGTTGTCGCATTATAAAGTTGGAGGTTCTGCGTTCGATTTCTTGCTCGAGTCTGGTCTGGTGAGAGGCTTCGGCCGTGGCTAGTTACTACCCTACAAAGACGTGTCGCCAAGCGATTTAGCGTTCCGGCACGATGTCGCGTAGAAACCAATTAGGGGTATGGTATATTAACAGGTTAGCCCGCTACTATCTTAGACTGTATCATCACTTACCATCAGGTGAGATTTCCGTCAAGGGCTAACTAGTAGTGGATAAAAATATATAGTTATATATATTTTAGAGTATTTTTACAAAATTTGTAAAAACTGGTGTTGGTTAATAGTGTATTTATGCCATTGAAGTTGGGTACAAATGTAATAAATGCTACTTTAACATAAAATATATATAAAATAGAACTATAAATTTAATTGCAAAAAGTTAAAATTGAGACTTATCACAAAAATGAATAAAACAAAAGCATTCCCAATACAATTGAATAATTCTCTTACTGGCTCGGTTTTTTTTGTAAACGTTTACCTTCCAAGGTACAAATTCGACGATAATCGTCTCAGACACGTTCCCACGATTTATTTTTCTTACCTTTTACGCACCGAATTATTAGAACTCTGAATTAAATATCAAGATATTTATTGTTACGAATTGACATGGCTGATTATCTAATTAGTTATTACAAAGTCACTGGGGGGCTTTTGTGATTGCAAGACTCTTGAGGGCAGAGCTCCAGGGGTCGACGATTTCTAGACAACGTAATGAATCCCCAAAGGCCCTCGCCTCGTGTGGGGCTCGGAACACGACTTCGGGTGACGTAGGAAATTAGGTGTGTGGAATTAGGTTCGTTCTTGACCTTGGATTCGTTGAGACTTGGACGCTTTATCGCAAGCATATCTGTGTTTTGGATAGATTCCACCTCAGGTGTCTACGAGACATACAAAACATCAGGTGGTCCGACCGCATTAGAAGCACAGAAGTGTTGCGGCGGGCAAAAGTCAGTGGCATTGAGGCATACCTTATGCGGCGTCAATTGCGTTGGTGCGGGCATATTGTGAGAATGCCCAACGAAAGGATAACCAAGCGCATCTTCTATTCTGAACTTCGGGACGGAAAGCGGAAACAAGGTGGTCAGTTCCTTAGGTATAAAGATGTGCTTAAGAGGCACATGACGAGATGTAACATCAATTCCATTCGTTGGGAAAGTCTCGCTGAAGACCGAGTGGAGTGGAGGCACTTGGCTCAGCAGGCTATCACGGATTTTGAAGATAAAAGGAGGGTGGATCTGGATTTGTACAGAGATCAACCGAAAAATAGACCACCCTCCAATATAATCTATAATTACGTGGATGGTGCCCTGTCATGTCCTCACTGCGCGCGTTTGTTCCGTGCAAAAATAGGGTACATCAGCCACATCAGGGCACACGAACGACGCCCTTATTAAACAAAATTAACAGAGACCCAGTCGCTGTTGCCGAAACGGCAGTGATATGATATATAGACCCGCGTCTAGACGACACCAAATCGGGGTCCTCGTCTCCCCTGGCTGGTCTATTCTATATATTCGGGCGGCGTTGTCGTTGCTCAGTTGATCGTCCGGGTCGTAAGTGGCGTGGTTCGGACGGCTTTTGATGAGAGCGGTGTTGGGTTGGGGAATATAGTGGACGCCTCAACCACTAGGGTGACGGGTGGCTCTCTCAAAGTAATCTTTGAAGAGCTTTTTGAAAATCATCATCATCATCATCATCATGAACAACCCATTAGCGGCTCATTTCACTGAATGGGTTCCCGTGTATTAAAAGTTTATTACAAAATTCGTGAGAACCCTCTAATTTTATTTAAAAAAATTAAAAGTAAAAGAAAAAATTTATTAATAAAATTTACTCCATAAATAATCCTTAACGTAATTTTTATTTGCTAGCTAAAAAAAGTTGATGCCAGCGAATTGCTTCACGTGCATTAAGTTTATTAAGAAATCCTTGAGAGCTCTCTAATTTTATTTTAAAATTATATCAGAGTCCAGGACGCAATATAATTCCTTGCCTATCGAAAACTCTATAGCAGATTAGGCGTCAAAAGTAACAAACAAACATAGATGCTTTCATATTTATTGTTATAAATTTGAGATGAGATATTGAATTGTTTTTATAATTTCTCTTCTAGGGTAAACCAGTCTTATTTATAATAGAATTTTGAATTTTGAATACATTGTGACACCCAGAAAATATACCATATTTTGTGTCCGTGGTATATTTTCTCGCTTCTGGTGATACACTAAACGCAATTTAATATTATTAAGAAATCCGTGAGAACTCTCTAATTTTATTTTAAAATTATATCAGAGTCCAGGACGCAATATAATTCCTTGCCTATCGTAAACTCTATAGCAGATTAGGCGTCAATAGTAACAAACAAACAGATTTTCATATTTATTGTTATGAATTTGAAATGAGATATTGAATTGTTTTTATAATTTCTCTTCTAGGGAATACATTGTGACACCCACAAAATATAACATATTTTGTATCCGTGGTATATTTTCTCGCATATACGTCATACGTCTCTCATATCGTCATACACTAAACGCGCAGTGAGCTCAAGTTTCGCAAAGCAGCGAATAGCTGGCTTTAGAATGAATCAAAGATAACTTGCTGGCAAATGTAAGCTACTGCTCGAGCAACAAAGCTCTCAAAAGATAATAAAGACATCCCGCCGGTTCTCCACTTCCTTGCCTGTTTATTGCGTATTCTTTCTATATCTCCACGCCATAAAGCGGCGCGGATTCCTTTGCCTTCGAGACGTGAAGTTTGACAATTGCCTGGGTCTGGAAAATCGTATGTGAACTTTTAACTGAACTTCAACTTTAACTGAAGTCAATAAGGCATTTTATGTATTTCCGATTCCGATTATCAGTTTAGAAATCAGATTTCGATCAATCATCATAAAATCACCTACAATGTTGTAAGCTGAGTAAATTCGAGATGACTGTTGTTGCGTTATATTCTTTTATTGAACCTTGGTACATAATATTATATTGTTTAAGAGGAATGTTCTGTGCTCAAACAAGTCGATAAGGCTTAGGAGTGCGGAGAACCTCAGCGATGTACATGTATAATATTTAACAGTTAAATAAAATAAATATCTTTTGATACAAAATGTATTCATTACAATAGCTACCTCTGTACTCTGGACCTCCAGCTTAAACGATAAACTCTTAAAATATTTCAATATTCAGGATTTGCGATATATCCAAAAATTAAAATAAGCACTATTTTCTAGAAATGAAAGTTAGGTATATGATATATCGTGTAAGTTATATAATATTAGAAATTAGCTTACGCTCGCGACTTTCTCCGTGTTTATTTTGTTATTATTCGTATTTTTTCGGTAATCTTTAGGCTTGTTTTAGGACTACAATTTTAAGGCATTCAACCTTTTAAAGAAAATTTTATTATATTGTGTTTAAATGGCTATGCCGCCCATGGAATGTATGATATTGAATTGAAGCAGGAGTGGTAAAATTAATTATTAAAAAACACGAATGCTATTGACGGCTCACGTAGAGAAACTAATCAACTTGCTATGCAGGTTACTAGCGGGAGTCATATTGCTAAAGTCCATGATAGACAATGAAAATTGCGCTTAGTTTGTTGTAATCCGCGTAAAATTTGCAAATCAAAACCGTGAAATTAAAAAAAACTGGCAGTATTAATTTATGTATTTGGGTTTACAAACAAAGCCACAGAATAATAATATAACAATCAAGCTTACACCTAATATTGGTTACCGTGGCGTCAACCACGTTAAACACAGATACATTTTAAGTGGACTGATAACAAAATCCAAATAAATTTAACAAAAAAAAGACTAATTTACTTTAATAAAACACAACCGCAAAGAGGAAAATAAATACGGATATCTTACAACTGAGAAATGAAAAAAAATTATGGTTTTAACTTATCTGTAACAAACCTAAAAGTGAAAGAAAGAAATTGAAGAAAATACATCAATATTATTGAAGTTCTCATTACATGATTGAGTCATTCGATGTAATGGCAAACGCTTGCCAGCATTAGTGCGAAATTAAATAACCAAATAAACTTCCTAGTCTTCTACTAAACTTGTTGCTCGATGCTACGAGCGACAGTAGCTCCGATATCCTACCTGACTTATCCTAAAAAAAACTCCCTCTCAAAGCTTCTGTAGAATTTCTGGCAAATACAACCGCAACGATGGTATTTGCATTACGAAGGTTATGGGGTTGTTTCATCTCTATACAGGTATCCACGTCGCCTCTCAACTTTAGTCTTATGATTTTTCTTGCTTGTACCGGTTTTTATCGACTATTTGACACATAACTTATTGTTTTGTCTTACTCGTAACTTTATTACTGTAGTAACTTTAGTACTGTATTAGCTGTGATAGCCTAGTGGCTTAGGGCGTCCGCCTCCTAATCAGAGGTCGGGGGTTCGAATCCGGGCACGCACCTCTAACTTCGGAGTTACGTGCGTTTTTAAGCAATTAAAATATCACTTGCTTCAACGGTGAAGGAAAACATCGTGAGGAAACCTGCAAGCCTGAGAGTTCTCCATGATGTTCTTAAAAGCGTGTGAAGTCTGCCAATCGGCACATGGCCAGCGTGGTGGACTATGGCCAAACCCTTCTCATATTGAGAGGAGACCCGTGCTATGTAGTAAGCCGATAATTATAATATTCTCAAAGGCGTGGGAAGTCTGCCAATCCGCATATGGCCAGCGTGGTGGACTAAGCCCTTTGATATGAGGAGACCCGTGCTCTGTAGTGAGCCGGCAATGGGTTGATCATGATGACTAGTAACTTTCATCTCGAAGTTGACATGCAATGTTCTACACTAGTGGAGCAGTGAACACAAAATACAACCAATTAACCAAACTTTTCACCAAGTAAACTCGCTGCTGGCCGGGATTTTTCCCACGGTAATTTTGTTTTTCAACAATACGCGCCTACCGTTTTTGTTTTTGGCTGGACGAAAAAAGCCCTATACAAAATTTAGTCAAGATCCGTTCCATCCCCAACTGTGCAGCTATGCACAGGTAACAAAGACTATTTTTAAAATTCTCCCCGGATTCTCTCCCGGGTGCCTTCCGGAATAAAAATCCGACTGTCCATTTTCAGTAAATATAAACTGTATACGAGAATTTGAAGATGACCAGTATTAACCAGATTTTAAGGTGAATATATAAATAAATTAACCATCGTGCGTAGGCAAAACGCACTATATGTCATATTTGGCCTCCTTTGGTTTCCTAGCGTGGGCGCTACTGGTTATGGATGGATATTTATAACCTTTCTTGAAAACAGGAGAAAAGAAAAAAAGTGAGCTACCCAAAGTGAAATATGAGCTGATGATGACTAGATTTGATTAGTAGGAAGGGTAAAGGAGGCAACACATAAGTGATTACTCTGGTGATGCAACAATCACCTTTTTTTTGCCGAGGTGGGTCGAGGAGGGAGGTCGTCAAACAGCATACCCCTGTTTCCTTTGGCAGTTACTTATTAATTTATATGATATCAGTATAATGTAGCTGTGATAGTCTAGTGGTTAAGACGTCCGCCTCCCAATCAGAGGTCGGGCGTTCTATTCCCGGCACCTCTAACTTTTCGGAGTTATGTGCGTTTTTAAGCAGTAAAATATCACTTGCTTCAACGGTGAAGGAAAACATCGTGAGAAAACCTGCACGCCTGAGAGTTCTCCATAATGTTCTCAAAGGCGCGTCAAGGCTGAAATCCGCACCAGTGGTCAATGGCCAAACCCTTCTCATATTAAATTAAATCAAATCAAAAATAGCTTTATTCATTTAAGGCAATTACAGGCATCTATGAATCGGTCATATATATTGGGAGGAGACCTGTGCTCTGTAGTGAGCTGGCAATGGGTTGATCGTGATGATGGTATCAGTATACCAGGGTTATATTGGATGCAAACTCAAAACAATACCTAATAAATCAAATTTGTATTCGATTACACCGCGGACTGGTATGCGTGGGTATATGGAAATTGAATATTCGCCAGTCGAATTAATGAGAGCGTATTGATCTATGAATACGAAATTACTGGAACATCCGATGTTCTTTCGCAAAATGCACCTGGTTGATTACCTTATTGAGTATCATTTCAAATCAACGGATCAGCAGAACAGGCTTCAAATTCAAATTCCCATTCAAAACTGTTTTAATCCTGTAAACCTAGTACAGGACGTGTGATTATGATAAAATGATATTTTCATTGTAATATTTTTAAGGTGATGGTGATAACTACACTCGTCAACTTGAAACTTAAGCTAAAAGTGTTTCAAGTGTGCCCAGGTCTAAAAAGAAGGCCACACGTAGTCTCCTTCTTGGACCTTGGCACATAATTACTATCTTTGACAGCTTTATATTATATATTTTGTTAACAGCTATGAAGCTAGAGCTATACCCAATCTTATTAATGCTTCATTTTTCTATCCTTTTGTTTCAGTAGATGTTTTCTATGAGCTCACATTTTATATCGAGATTTTAGTCGATACTTTGTTTTCTAATTAATAAGGTTCTAATTAGAAACCTATAGAAAATAGATACTAATGATAAGATAATAATTACAATTTCCTAATTATTTACTATTTTTGTGCAGCCTAATTTTGATTTTCATCAGACAGAGCTAACTCGTTGAATTGTCCTACTAAGTCGAAGTCCAGAGTACATCTACGGGGTAGAGCTACAATTTATTTGTTATTTTATTTTTAAGTTACTAGTTAAGTCAAATATTAAACATCGCTATATTCTATATTCTTATTCCACTGCTACGATGAGACATTAATGATGATGCTAACATTAATAAAAAATAAACAACCATCAAAATAAATTCTGAAACAAAACAGCGTCACTTCGAAACACATGGATTACGTGTTTTCAAGCGACGCTTAGCTGTTGACACAAAAACAAAAGACGCATAAAATACTTGAACCAGTAAAGTCCATAAGCGATTAAAGATACTAAAGTCTTCAAAATGGCTTATGCACTTAACATTTGCTTACTGAAGGCGATGCGCAAACAAAGTTTTGTCTTAAATTTGATACGAGACGCCTATGCATATTAATTGTGTCCCAAAAACAATACGAAATCAACAACTACGCGCCCAGACGTAGACACAATTGGTGTCCAATTGCTTGCACTGCACACACAAAGATCGCCAATCAAAGTACTCGGTGTAACAGGAATCTAATCACTGGCCCTCAACTGGACTTGAATATCCACTAGTTATCGAGAAACACAGCCAATTTAGTGCTAGAGGTCTGCTATATTACTCCACCAAGAGAACAAAGATTTGTGACATTGAAACTATGTTTTTATTTTATTAAGTGGTTCGGCAAGATACATGTTTTTGCAACTTCGTGTACTCTAAAACAATATGCTTATACAATACTAAAGAAATATGTGCATAACAATAAACACTATACTGTTTATTTTACAATAATTTTGCACATTAGCAAACTTTATGGTCGCCCGACGTAAGCAACCAGTGACTGTGTCTAATTAATCGAACACAGCAACCACGGTATCCTGTATCCACAAAATAAGTCTACGTTTGCGCAGCGCTTTAATAAACACAAATATTTGAGTGTATGAATAATATCACGTCGACAGCATAATGTTTAAGTCATGAAGTGTGATGAGAAGTCACGCATCTCAGACGTTTGTAGCGAGTAAACAGAATCGTGAATTGTTATTGAAACACCTAATCATCAACTCGATATACCCAACAATGGCTTGATCCCACATTGTCGCCTTAGAATGAGAGGGATTTACTAAGACGCTGAATAAAACAAGTAGATGCCACGACTTTGTGAGTAAAGGCATCACCATACTAACATCACTTAGTGCATGAAAGCCGCGGCTAGGTCACGCATCCACCCTACAATATTAAATTGTTTTGGAGCATAAAGGAAAACAAATATTTGTATAGTTCCATAATGAAGACATTATACTGTTTAAATCAAGGTATAAGAAGATGCATTTTCCAAACAAAAAATATGTTTTTGTTTATTTTGAGTGCGTTAAAATCACAGTATAATAATGAATTACGTTATTTGGCTTATTAAAATCAAACTGTACAACTGTACTCGACATATCAGAAAATAGGTATCATCCAGCCCACGTCACTGATGCAGCGTATTTAATTAATAAAGTAAACCGCTGGACGACCACTAATATTAATAATTTAGCTATTGAAGCTGCCTAGTGGTTAGGACGTCAGCCTCAGAAACAGAGGTCGGGGGATCGAACCGGGGCACCTATAACTTTTCGTAGTTATGTGCGTTTTTAAGCAGTTAAAACATCACTTGCTTCAACGGTGAAGGAAAACATCGTGAGGAAACCTGCATGCCTATGCTCCATAATGTTCTCAAAGGCGTGTGAAGCACAATCCGACAATGGCCAGCGTCGTGGACTATGGCCAAACCCTTCTCATATTGAGAGGAGACCCGTGCTGTAGTGAGCCAAGAATTGGTTGATCACGACGATGCGCAAATCTCGCACTACTACTAATACTACTACTAATATGTAGGTCTTGAAAATACGTATTTCTGCTTTATTCAACGCGAACAAAGAAACGTACGTGTTTAAAAATCGCCGGCGATTCGGCGGCGTTTGATGTGACGACTCCTTTAATGCCTTTGTAATCATGTTGCGGGCTTGGGCCAAGCGGGAAAGAAACTTGGGAGCCCGACCTCGACGCCGCACGCTTTGGGTATTAAATTTGTACTTATTTGCAATTCATTCGCTATCTAGCGTATTCGAACGTAAATCCTTATTATGATACGGTTTTTAAATATAGCCGAATTCCGTTTTAGGGTTCTATCTGAGGGGTGCTAATCCGTGCAGATTGCGTGAACAGAGAGAAGAGAGAAATAATAAAATAATTTTTCACAGAATGTATTATTGTTTAAAATAAAACGGGAAATACAAGAAATATATTATATTGTTTTTTTATATAGTAAGTGGTTTTTCATATTGCACCGGAACGAATCGAATAATTGTTGGATGGATCGATTTAAATGTTTTAACATATTACATTACAAACGTATACTTGTTATGCTTGTTTTTTTCGAAAATATGTGTTCCGTATTTAAATGCCATTATGCATTACATATTATGAGAGTCTGTCTGTCTTTTGAGATATAACATTAGACTAAAGAGTGGTGGAAATGGCAATCCACTGGGGATTACATCTACTGTAATCAGTTTTGACAAATTCCAAATGTATTCAGTAGGTTTAAGTAAAAGGCAGTTTGTAGTTGAAGTATGCATGCATCAACAAACATTTCATTATCAACATTTGCTTATTAACTAACTGGCCTTAATGTAGAGTATTTTATACAATGCTAAAATACAGGTTTGTGGGCTTGAACACATTCAGTGATATGGAAGTATTAACGTGCTCTACGGGACACAAACAAGAGACAAAGATGATGGTGATGATCCTTATGATGATGAATATGAGACCATCCACCGTTTAGTCATGAGTTAAAATCACAGACTACCTAACGTTTGCCTACCTACCTACCTACTGTTGCACTGTAAATTTTAAGTACCACTTCCCACTTTACATTTCGAGACGTCTCTCGCGAAACGTCTTTGTAAGTGGCTTGCGATGTCTCTAAGGCGATGCATGATACAGTACATCTAGAAGTGAAGCAGTTTAAGTGAGTGACTCGTATTTATTATAGTTCAGCGTAAGGAAATCATCTGTTGGTAGCCGATTTAGGGAGTAGACTGTTTTATTCAGAGCTTTTATCATTTTAACTTCACGCATCCATGTTTTTAACGGTTCGGTTCATTTAATTCGGCAATCATACGTTATCAATAATAACTAAACCTAACCTAACTCGAGGAGTACGAGGCTGGTGAATGAAGGTTATTTCCAAGCTGAAGGCAAATGGATTCATGATCAACCCATTACCGGCTCACTACGGAGCACGGGTCTCCTCTCAATATGTCTCACGATGTTTTCCTTCACCGTTGAAACAAGTGTTTTTTTTTTGAAACGCATTTATTTCGAAAAGTTAGAGGTACGTGTCCGGATTCGCACCGTCGACCTCTGATTAGGAGGCTGACACCCTAACCACTAGGTTATCACCGCAAATAGATTCAAACAATATATATATATATATATTTTGAAACTCTACATTTCATAATGAAATACAACTTCAAATTCAAAGTAGTCTATATTTAACAATCGGCTTATAAAATGCTTTTGATGCATACATATTTTTTCTTACGCTGTAGAGAGAGAATGATGTTACTACATCTGATCAGGGTCACGAACACGCTCTGGTTACTCCACTACTGACATAACTGGACATATTTGTAATCGCCACGTAATATTGTCACTTAGAACTATTTACGGGCAAAAGCAATATTGACTCCCAAGGTTTATTATAATTCACGTAATCCTCTATATATATAGGACTGCATCTAAGCCCGGCTTTAATATAAACTTTGAACTTATCGAGAGACAACTCTGAGATGACATCCGGTAGTTAATAGTAAAAATTTATGCAATTTTCTTTGAACGAATAACTAGTTTTATGTAGCCTCGCAATCTGCTCTGCAAGTTTATTTTCGCTTCTCAAGTTTAAATTATTGCCGTCACATTTTTTCTTAAACTCTGATACAGTCGAATATGTACTGGTCATTATTTTAACGTGCGAGGGAATTAAAAAGAAATATCTCAAAAAGCCATTGATAATGTGTAAATAAATATATATATATATATATATATATATAAATATTTAATCTTTCATAAATTTGAAAAAAGGTATTTCATAACCAATATAAATATAAATTTATTTTTCTATAACCACCGCCGCGCACATTTAAGCAGTAAGCCTAAAGTTTCGGATTGTGTATAGGACGGGGTTTTATCGACTACCAATTTATCCGACGACTTTAATGTATAAAACCCGGGATTTTCCCCAGCCGTTCAGGGCTGGATTCATTTCTCAAACCCATAATAAATTTTATTGCTTTCACATTATACCCACCGTAGATAGTTATGCACACCCGATTTAGTTTAATGCAGATTCGTGGAAACTGTTTCCGACGTCCAAATATATTAGACCACTGCGTTATTAAATTTTCGAATCCCCATTTTAATATATTACTACAACTCCACTGTTTTATCACCGTACTCCTTCGGAGATATTAGGTTTTGAAGCGTTCCCAACTTTATGGCCGAGAATTTGAATCTTGGGGACATCACAAAATTCTCATAAAAGTGGCGAAACTTGTGGTTCTCGTGCGATGAGAGTTTCCTTATATGCCGCGGACACGAACTTATTTCGGCTCGTCAGCCCACCAAACCACATTGGAGCATAATGGTGGATCAGCGCTCCACTTCGCCGGGAGGTCGACAAAATATATTTTTCCTTACATCCTTATGATTATATTCTTTTATTTATTATGGTCCGATAATAATAAAATAGTGCGATAATAATAAAACGAATGTAATCAAAAATCTGGTATTGACCAAGACCGCAGTTATGAATTCATAATATTCAACTATAAATAAACTACAGTCTATAGAGCTATTATATACTAAAGCTAAATCTATCAATAAATGATATAACAACTTTAACTTAATGGTATTTCAGATTGCTTATTTTTTTTAATATTTGAAAAGCATTAGTTGTATTTAAAATCCTTTATAACTAGTAAAAATATATTTATATTAATATTTTAAATCACAACACATACATTCAGCCACATTCTACAAAAGAGGGAGGTTACCCGATATTATGTCGGGCAACAATGATGGTAAAGAATGTTTCAAAGTATATATTATAGTTTTTAATACATCCGATTTTAAAGCTCTATTATCAACATAAACCATATGTTATTAATGCGCAATATTACTACTCTTGATTCCTCATTAATTATGATTCGAAAAGATATTTGGATAACATTACTGGTATTTATTATTTAAGTCGTCGCATTTTAAATTCCTGGACAAAAAAATTTAACCTCTTTTGCCCTAAATTCATCAACAGTATTGACATTCTGTATAGGGATCGTACATCGTCGGAGTTCAATTTATATAAAACTAGTATTCGCAATCGACTTACTAGTCCAAATTTAATTATATACTCTTTTAAATGGGTGGTAGAATTGAAGGTCCTGCGGATGATCCGATGTCGGGTCGAAACGTGCGTAGAGTTTCTAGTGGGAGATTTTGTGTGGTGTTATATTATACAAATCTCCCGGTTGTCGGCGGAATATAGCAAATTATACTTGCTGTTTATTGTTTGAATTGAAGGTCATTGTCCAAGCAAATACTCATTTTCTCTATGAGGTTTGACTACCGGCACAAAAGTTACTTTTCTGTTCAGATACTTTTTCCACACGCAATTATCATAAATTGTATTATAACACAATATAAACGGACGGAACTTTTAACGACTATTAATTTAACGTCTTACATCGATAGCATCTTTAATCTCCCTGATCTTAAAGTACCTAGGACCAAATCAACCTACTTTTGCAATATATTAATATTAACATTAGTAGTACTTTCTGTACAAATACTGTGTTGTGTACCATTCTAAACCAGGATACCTTAATACAAAATTTGCCCGACCCGGGTAACGAACACTCTCCTGATCTGCCGTGGAACTGTCCGTCTGTGTGTTAAGCTATCCAACAGATTAACAAGGCAGTCGCTAAATATACTACAACTTAACAAAAAAATAGTAAGTTCAGGATTGCCAACGATGGAACTTATTTCTCTTTGTAAAGAAAATTATCCGTGAAGGCGGTCCGGGTCCAGCGGAATTCCGGCGTTGTCGCTCGGTGGACGTGATTTCTCTAGACATCATTACGTCTTTTCTTACGTTGTATCGTAAATAGAGCTGGACGAGTTCTTGTTAACATTTCGCGACTTTGCAACGATTGAACGATTGCCGAATGGATTTCCAGCCGGAAAGCATTAAAATTCTAAAATCATTCGTTTCATGTAGAACTTCTTGAATGAATGACTTTGACTTTACAAAGTGCTGTTGCAAAACGATACAGTTAGCACTTTATAAACGTCTGTCTGTTTGAGAAGTCAGATTCTACCGAGAAAATACGGCAAGAGACTTATCAGTTGCTATTTGCCAACATCAAAAACAAATATAAACATTCTTTATATCAAGTATTCTTTATATCGGCTAGCAGAGGAAAAGAAGTGGCAAATGCTTGTGAGGTGCATAACATCTGGCCATTGATTCGTGATGACCATGACCGCTCTGCAAAGCGTGTAATGACGAAGAAGAAGATATCAAGTACGCCTTTTTGAAATGCGTTTACGCATCCCCTCCGGAAGTGGTGCAGGCAGAACAGAACTTCCAACAGGGTTATGGGTGTCTAGAATACCCACTACAACCTAGCGATGCTCCTTCGCGTCGCCTAATGGTTGGGTCAAAAAAAAAGCGCGCGCACCCGTCTTGTTTTTCAATTTCATGTGACTGATACTGGTTTGAAAAGTAGATAACCAAGGATCTCTTCTGGCAAGAAACTAAACAGTTGCTTTTTTCAGTATCAAATTTATTACTACCTCAACTACGATGAACAATTTCGAAAATGAATAAGCTGTCATTGGTGATTTAAAGCTATACAATGGAAATAACTACTTCGATGCATTTGATATAAGATTAGAAGTTATCGAAAAAAAAAATTCGTACATTCTAGATACGGATGAAGATTCGCCTTGAGTTCACAAACTTTGGTCTTTGTCTCCAAAGTGACTTCCTCTCTAAAACATACGTAGCTTTTGTTTTGAGGGGAAACAGCTCTGGTGGAGTGAACTTTTGCTTTGAAAACATCTCTCGAATTTTTCCTTGCACTATTGGATTAGATTTTCTATCAGGCTGTATTTTCTCTTTACATTAATCTAAGAACTAATATTAACGTTTCCATAATTGTAAGCAAAACGAACAAGACAGACTCTATGTAATTAAAGGGCAGACTGACCCAAAGTTTCGTGACAAAGACCCGACTAGTTTTGAACCCATCGAGTGCCTTACTCATGAGCTTACTTGTGTGACGTGGCACAAAATGATTCAACGAAAATTCACTGTGGCAAAATAGCATTTAATTGACGGTTTAAACTCTTAACTAAATAACGTAGTACACATTCGGAAAACCTACGTATCTAGTATTTTGTCTGTCTTTAATTAATAGGAAAATTAAAATGACTGACTCACATATCTTTCATAGTGCAAGTAAAGCCACAAGGCGTTTTGGGGCACAAGATAATACATATACTCCTGGCTATTATAACGTAGACATCCGTTAGGAAGAATATATATAGACATATTGTTACATATTTTTGTACTTTTCATTCCCATAATAGTATTTTAATTGACTGTTCGAAAGACATGTTTGAAATGCCCATTTGAGTAGAAATTTCATACTCATTCTTTTTCATTCTAAGTCACTTAAATTATAAGTGACAGGAAACATGGACACCGGAAGAGGATTCCACACCTTAACTTTAAAAAATCACGCATAATGTTTATCGCGTATAAAGGAGATGTCAATCAAGTTGAAAGCTTTTAGCCTTAGCATCTTTTTTACGGAAAATATTTAAGAAACTAAATTGTGTAAACAGTAAGCTTGCCCTAATTTTTTTTCTCCACTACAAGTTAGCCCTTGACTTTAATCGCACGTGGTTGTAATGGATGGTGCGGTGTAAAAAGGTAGCGGACTAAACTTTGTGGCAATTAGCCAAAGCCCGGTCTATTCGATATCGTATCGAAACGCTAAATCCCTTGTCGATAGGAGGACAACCAGCTACAACCAAAGCCTCCCACGTAGCCAGACCAAAGAAAATTCAGAAATGATTAATTCCCAAATTAACCCCTAACCTGGGGTCTAACGAGGGTACACCTACTGTGAAGATCATGGTGCTCACCGCTGCGCTAAACTCGTTGATTGGGTCCTATTTGGCTATGTCACTGCTAGAGTTCTATATAATATTCTACAGATCTCCTTAGTCAAAGGGTTATGTATGGCATCGTACCACCTCACTGATCCAGTTTGGGTTTCTGGGATGTAGAGATGAAGCCTAGTAGTTAAAACTGTGTGATAGCCTAGTGGTTAGGACGTCAGCCTCCTAACCAGAGGTCGGGGGATCGAACCCGAGCACGCACCTATAACTTTTCTGAGTTATGTGCGTTTTTAAGCAATTAAAATATCATTTGCTTCAACGGTGAAGGAAAACATCGAGAGGAAACCTGCACGCCTGTGAGTTCTCCGTAATGTTCTCAAAGTCGTGTGAAGTCTGCCAATCCGCAAATACACCTACCTACCTAGACATAGCAAATAGCAAACACGTTACCTGAACCCGGTATCACTGGCACATCAATGGCATTCAAAACACGCTTAAACCGAGGTGTACCTTCAAAAGGCGCTTTAATACAGACGATCATTTGCCTTCTTGAAGCATCAGGGCTCAAATCACACGTGACAGAACTTTCTAGAGCTAACTAGAACTCCACTTCCTCTTTTTATATACACTACAAGTGACGGCAATCTCACCTGATGGTATGTGATGATGCAGTCTAAGATGGTAGTGGGCTAACCTGTTAGGGGTATGGTAAACCCACATTCCTAATTGGTTTCTACGCGACATCGTGCCGGAACGCTAAATCGCTTGGCGACACGTCTTTGTCGGTAGTGTGGTAACTAGCCACGGCTGAAGCCTCCCACCAGACCAGACTCGCGCCGGGAATCGAACCCAGAACCTCTAACTTTAAAATGCAACAGCGCACGCACTGCGTCACGGAGGTCCGCAAGCGTACAGTGCCGTACCTGCAGTAGTTTTTTATTAAATCCCAGTTAATTCGCCTGCATTAAAGGACAGTATTGGTTATCATCAAAGGTGGTGGTGCAGCGACAAAGCAAACGGATAAACAGAACCAAATCGAATTTAGAAGCGGAACGCGACACTTGGCGCTTGTATAGCGCTGATTGCTTTGTCTTTAACGCTTTCCCGCTTTTGTTCACACTAGTATTTTCCAACCTTAGATTTAACTTGCGTTTTGGATTGCGTGAACATTTTATAATCATTAACCTTAAAGGTAGCCTTTCGAACTAAGCGTCACAGACGCAGCGTCTATAGCGTCACCAACGCCGCGACAGTGACGCCGCGACAGTGACGCTTTAGTGACTTTGGATACCCACAACAGACGCACAGTCACATCCTACTTTCGTTGCGCGCCGCCCCAACCGAATTGATCTATAATGAAACAATATGGATTTACAACTTGTTTTGCTAGAAGAGGAAGAAGATGATGATCTTTTACTTCAACACTACGACTTGACGACTTCCGTGGCGCAGCGCGCGCGCTGTCAGATTATAAAGTTGGAGGTCCTGGGTTCGATTCCCGGCTCAAGTCTGGTCTGGTGAGAGGCTGCGGCCGTGGCTAGTTACCATCCTACCGATAAAGACGTGTCGCCAAGCGATTTAGCGTTCCGGCACGATGTCGTGTAGAAACCAATTAGGAGTATGCGTTTACTATACCCCTGACAGGTTAGCCCGCTACCATCTTAGACTGCATCATCACTTACCATCAGGTGAGATTGCCGTCAAGTGCTAACTTGTAGTGGATAAGAAAAAAAAAACCTCAGTTGTTAAAAGTAACCTCAAAATACAGCGACACTACAACGCGATCACCGCGGCACTATGACGTCACAGACGCCACGTCAATGTCGCTGCGCTTGAATGGTGTTCCCTAAAATTTCATACATTTGCATAGAACACCTATCTGTCGCTCTGGCGTCACAGTCGCGGCGCCACTGACGCTATAGACGCTCGCTTAGAAAGGCTACCTACGTGTAATTTGGAAGAGTGCTTCACGTATATAAATTGTCAGTCCACGAATCTATAGCTGGGCACTGGGAGGAGGAGTTCACACTGCACGTTCACCGTCCGACCCCCACGTTATCCCAAACGTCGCCTAAGCCGAGGTTCGGCCTTAAATGAGCGGCCCTTAGGCAGACGTTCCCTTAATTTCTTCGAGCCCTAGGTCTTAAAATTTCTTCTGGCAGAGCTTCTTTCCGAAGCTCGCCAAACAGCCCAATTACGCTGTGGCAACCAATAGGGTTAGCATAGCTAATAGACAGTCCGAAAAAAAATTGCACGCTTTCTATTACAATACGAGTCGACGCGGGAAATAAATGATAAAGATGATAACCGATGCCGCCGGAAAGTGGATTGGCAACTTAACACGCAATTATTGATGCAACAAAATTTCGTTAGTTAACCAACAAGGGACGGGACAGGGACCGCATAAATCACAAATTGTAAATTCCCGATTCGCCTCCGCTCGGTATAAAACCTAGGACAGACGACCTATGTGGCGCAGCGCGAGCGCTGTCGCATTATGAAGTGGGAGGTCCTGGGTTCGATACCCGGCTCGAATCTGGTCTGGTGGGACGCTTCGGCCGTGACTCGTTACCAACCTTATCGACAAAGACATGTCGCCAAGCGATTCAGCTTCCCGACGCGATGTCACTTAATCTGAAGTATGGGTGTACCATACCCCTAACAGGTCAGCCCGCTACCATCTTAGACTGCATCATCACTTACATTCAGATGAGATTGACGTCAAGGGCTTACTTGTGAGGAAGTGGTGAATAGAGGCTCAAAACTGCGCCAAAGAAATCTTCAAAATAAAAAACAATCACGTTTATTAGCTAACGGTGACTGCAGATGTGTTTAATTATCATTCGACAACCCGTCTGTGCTAATATAAAAAAAAAAAGTACTATTCCAAAATTTAAACCCATAACTAACTTGAACCATAAGTCTCGCAATTAATAGTGTTCGGTTTGGCAGGCTTCACACGCTTTTTAAAGAACATTATGGAGAACTCTCAGACATGCAGGTTCCCTCCCGATGTTTCCATCACCGTTGAAGCAAGTTATATTTTAAAATGTTTAAAAAGTTGTTAATTTATTTAATTTATGTAAAATGTTTGATGTATAGTAAATTAAAATAATGTCGATCTTTCACATCTGCCTGGCGTCCCGTGACGGCTTACATTTTTTTTTAAATGTGGGTGATGCTCCAACTCCCAGGACAGGATAGTTTTTATTTCGATTTATGGTCTCAATAATTAATAATTAACAATAAACTAATTAATTTGCTAATTAAACTTATTTTGGCCGACTATAACGGTATTTTTTGAGTTTATTATATTTTATTATAAAATCACTAACGAAGTCAATTACGGCCATGCAGGCCGGCTGTATCATAACCAACCCAATAATTATGAAATGAGATATGCACCGGGGCCTCGATACGCCAGCTTTAATCAGTACGCCAGTATTCAATATGTACTTTATGATCCAAGTTAAATTGGAAAGTGGGAAATCCTCGAGGGGGAGCCCAAAATTTCCACGCCAACGTATGCGTATTAACTAATCTACCTCGAAACTAGAGTTATTGCAATGTTGCGTATGTATTAATTACTGAGAGTTTATTATTTACTGGAAACAACTTGATGAATAAACACTGACAACCTCCGTGGCGCAGCGCTTGCGCTGTCACATTTTAAAATTGGAGGTCCTAGGTTTGATTCCCGGTTCGAGTCTGGTCTGGTGGGAGGCTTCGGCCGTGGCTAGTTACCACTCTACCGACAAAGACGAAAGCCAAGCGATTTAGCGTTCCGGCACGATGTCGCGTAGAAACCAATTAGGAGTATGGGTGTACCATACCCCTAACAGGGTAGCCCGCTACCATCTTAGACTGCATCATCACTTACCATCAGATTGCCGTCAAGGGCTAACTTGTAGTGGACAAAAAAAGGAGATATTTAATTTTGGCAATTTTAATGCTATAATGAAAACTTCGTGAGCAAACCGACATGCCTGATAGTTCTCCATTTTATTCTCAAAAGCGTGTGAAGTCCACCCATCCGAACTTAACTCTAATTCAATTAAAGCCACTGGTTTTAGATGTCATAGTTAATCAATGAATCAGGAACATAGGTCGTTACTGATTAAAGGTTTTACAATAATAAAGTTGAACATCGTTACATCATTTTAAACTATTCGCGTGCAGAATCCTCGTAAATTTACTTTTATGCTAATTGTTATTTATTATTCAGGTATTCTATTTGAATTCACAATTCTTTATTTGGTATATCGCTCTAACTTCATAGGTAATTTAGATTAATTATTGAGATGGTGGTGACAAAAAAATCCAGCTAAGTTTTCTTGTGAGCTTCTTAGACCTGGGCGTGTTTGGAACCCGCCTAGCTTTACTTTTATGTTGACGAATATATTTAGATAAATATTTCAATGCGTGAGGACGCATCGTACGTTACATTAAGTATCGTCTAATTATTAGAAATTTATTCCCATCTCAGAGATCATTTGATGAATGGAAAATTTATCTCTAACACTAACTTATAACTATAGAAAGCGGTGATAGCCTAGAAAGCGGTGATAGCCTAGTGATTAAGGCGTCAGCCTCCTAATCAGAGGTCGGCGATTCGAATCCGGGCACGCACATCTAACTTTTCGGAGTTATGTGCGTTTTTAAGCAATTAAAATATCACTTGCTTCAACGGTGAAGGAAAACATCGTGAGGAAACCTGCACGCCTGAGAGTTCTCCATAATGTTCTCAAAGGCGTGTGAAGTCTGCCAATCCGAACATGGCCAGCGTGGTGGACTATGGCCAAACCCTTCTCATATTGAGAGGAGACCCGTGCTCTGTAGTGAGCTGGTAATGGGTTGATCATGACTAACTTATACTCTACTTAATCGTTCGTTATAAGTGGTACATACGCGGTAAGTAACTTGAAAACGCGAATCTGAACAAAAAACCACTGTTCTTAAAAGCTTCGACGGAAGTTAAACTCAAGTTGATCCGGCCGCCGAAACTCGTCTCCCGAAGATAAAGCGAAACTTCTCGATTCGAATTTAGCAAATGTAAGAGGACATTGGTAAGATACTGCAGCTAGTTACTATTTGTGGTAAAACAAACAACTCGAAAGTAGGGCCGTTGTTTGTAATGAAGAAACTTGAAACAAAAACTTCTGCACAAATATATTAAATTGTAGGACTGAGATTTCGTAATTACTGCCGCCTATTGGATCGTTGTAGCTGTGATAACATAGTATTTAGGACGTCAGCCTCCTAATCAGAGGTCGGGGGTTCGAAACCTATAACTATGTCTTTTCGGAGTTATGTGCGTTTTTAAGCGATTAAAATATCACTTGCTTCAATGGTGAAGGAAAACATGTTTTTTCCATAATTTTCTCTGTAGAGAAGTCTGCCAATCCGCACATGACCAGCGTGGTGGACTATGACCAAACCTTCTCATATTGAGAGGAGACCCGTGCTCTGTAGTGAGCCGAGAATGGGATGATCACGATGATGATGATTGGATCGTTGGTTTATTGGCTAACAAGTATCGCAACGGCTCTGGAGGTCTGTTGAAATTATTCGCATTTATAACATAACTGAAGACTTACGAATGAACTATCATAAATAATTCAGCAGTTAGTGTTTTTTTTTATTCACTACAAGTTAGCCCTTGACGGCAATCTCCCCTGGTGTAACGAGCTAACTTGTTAGGAGTATAGTAAACCCATACACCTAAGTGGTTTATACGCCAAATCACTTGGCGACACGTCTTTGTCGGTAGGGTGGTACCTAGCCACGGCCGAAATCTCCCACCAGACCAGACTCGAGCCGGGAATCGAACCCAGGACCTCCAACTTTATAATGCGACAGCACGCGCGCTGCGCCATGAAGGTCGTCAATATCTCCGAGAAGAGAGATGCAGCGTGTCAAGAATAGAGCTAGGTACCCGAAAGGGAGGATGAAACTTACCCACTGGGCTAGCACCTCAGCTTTGAGTAGGTACTAGGTAGGTAGGTTAATATTTGAAGCCATTTATTCGCGTTGAGTTATCGCTCCAAAGCGTAAATTTACCTCACAACGTACCCGAATGTAACGATATTCCCGCCATTGCCCACATGTCAACCCTCTTCGAGCCGTCTTCGGTTCAATCTCTTCGCGGATATTACCCCCAAATTATGACACCCACCGCTGCATAATGAGTGTCGTCACTTATGGTGATGAATGACGTGTTTCATCTTCCATTGACATTTCCATCAAAACCGCTCCCGAATCGCTTTTGTGATGCCGTTATTAAAATAAGAATAACACTTTCTTTGCGGAAACTGCGAGATTTATCCGTTCTTATGAAAAGGAAAATGTTCCGTATTGTTTTATTTTTATATCAGACTAACTGTAGTTAATAAGAGTTATTGATGATGATGACGACGATAAGGACTTTTACGTAAAGTAGGTACTGTTTGTTAATTCAGATTAGGCCTAGGCCTAGGTTGGACAGATGTTTCTCACCAGCTTATAATATATATTTATAAAATACTTGAAAGAATTACTATATTTGCAATTATATAAGGAATAGGTGACTTTTTTATTTAGTCCACTACCTACAAGTAAGCCCTTGACGGCTATCTCACCTGGTGGTAAGTGATGACGCTGCCTAGGATGGTAGCGGGCTAACTTGTTAGGAGTATGTTAAACCCACGCTCCTAATTGGTTTCTACGCGACATCGTGCCGGAACGCTAAAATCGCTTGGCGACACGTCTTTGTCGGTAGGGTGGTAACTAGCCACGGCCGAAGCCTCCCACCAGACCAGACTCGAGCCGGGAATCGAACCCAGGACCTCCAACTTTATCGACACGGAGGTCGTCAAACTTACAGACTCAAACCACAAGACAAGTCAGGCTGATCATAGCTATTTAAACGCCTACGCTTGCTACAAGATAATTCATTATGAAAGTCACCCAACAGAACCAATACAGAAACAAAAATACGACAAACTTAACATATGCGAAGGAACGTGCAAAAGATCGCACTTTTTATAATATTTTAATTCCTAATGTAAAATTAAACCTACATGTAGTGCGTTGGGTCGTTAGGGCAGACGTGTACCGCGTACCGGTAAGCGCAGCAGTAGGCCAATCTGGCCGCTGGACCGACGACCTGAAAAGGATCGCTGGTAGCGGGTGGATGAGGAAGGCGGAGGACCGCGTCCGTGGAGATTGCGCCCTCGGAAAGGTCTGTCCAGAAATAGATTGACTTATATAAAGAGTTGATGTCAAGATTATGACGAGACAAATTAGGAGCAGACCGCTTAATGAGGTTGAAAAAAAGCAACTGAGTATTTTGTTGGCCTGTTCTAGGTAGAATCTTCCTCCTGTAACTGGTTTGGTAACATCAAAAATAGACATCACTTATCGTTTAAAAGTAATTAGTAAGTAAAACTAATTTCTAAACAACAGAAGACGAAATTTATTTATTTATTTATTATTGATACACTTACAATATACACAGAAAATAATATTCATTTTAGCAAACAAAAACGTCACATTAACCAGTATGCATATCGGTTACAAGTGTACACGAAATTGGCATTAAAATGTACATGTAAATGGTTACAAGAAAACAATTAAGGCAGATTACAAACTAAAAGAAATTAACACAAATTAACCGAACAATCTACATATCCCTTCAGATGGGAGACTCACCGATCATGCCATAGTTGATCGATGAGTTTCTTTCTAAACACCGAAATGACTCGTTAAGAAAATCATCATATAATGATCTCAAACAAGTCAAGGATGTACCGATTGAATTAGATCTTGTACCGATTGAGCTTATCAAGAATCCAGAGAAATGTAACCTGAAAAATTATGCAATAAAACCAGTTACCTCTTGCGATAAATAAAAACAATCACGATTTATCAGTCCACTTGTAAATACATCGGTCGTAAAACAAGTACGTTTCAACATGTTTTGAGCACCCATTTATTTCAACCTTTATTTCCACTGTCAGCGATGAAATCTCGTAATCGAGACCGCCAATATAACATTAACTTCATTCCAATGTTATTATTTAGCCAAGCTATTTTACACTACCGAAAATTATTATAAAATGGTGGTATCTCCAAAATGTTTAGCGTCATGAAACACATCAAATAATGAAAAGGCATAAGCATGCAATGAGCTCCAGCCTGGTTGTGAATTGCCAAATTACATTATTGATTAAATTTTTATATCAATAATTTAATAAAAAACATAAAATTTTTATATTATTAAATTTTTACCCCGATTAGACTTTAATAACTTTAATCTAGATAGAATGTTTTTAATAAATAGAAATTTATAGCTCCTAAGACAGCGACAGACTTCCTTTAAGAAAACTTTAAAATTGCTCAACTTACGTATATTCTTGACTGCCTACATTCAAATGTGGTTTGGAAAAATAAAAATATTAGAAAAATCTACAAGAACAGCTGAAAAATCTAAATTGGTAATTACGAGTAAGTGTGAGACTGGCCACTTTAGAATACTTTTTATAGATGACGTTCACCGAGCCTCCAAGTACGCAATAATATTATTGGATGTAGTATTTCAAAGCGATGCGTCGCTACTGTCGAGTGATAAACAGCATCGATGTGGGTGCGAGGCTGAAGATCATATTAAATTTTTCACTATTTAAAATGTTAATCCTCATTCCTGGTATCATACTTGAAACGAGTTAATTTGTTAACATGGCAATGCCAATTATTATTCATTTTCATTAAATACAGCATGAATCGAATATAATTCTGACATTTATATCGCCTGAGTGAAAATTAGTGAATTCATTCATATGAATATTTTTAATCATGTTAAATCCGAAAATTTTAAAATATGAATTTTTGCATCATTATGATCATTATCAACCTGTTGCCGGTCCATTATAGTGCACGGGTAATCTATCAGAATGACCATAGTCCACGCTGGCAATCGACGATTGGTAACACTTCCGGACTTCATCCGCCTTTGAGCATATCACAGTGAACCCTCAGACATGCTTGTTTCTTCTGTTCTGCGTTTTATTCCTGATTTTCTTCACCTTTAAAGACACATGACTGAATGATTAGAGCTAGAATGACTTTAATATGAGTCTAATAATCAAATGGTCTAAATATTTCCTTGATATGGTGATGCTTATTAAAAAATTAACCTTATCAAATACTACTTATAAATATTTGGATATGCGCACTGTTTTGGATCAATAATAGTATTTTTACGTTAGATATGTTTTCTAACGGGGATGAAGAATAAGGGACGATTTGTATCCATAGATGACCCAACACTTTGGGCATCAGCAGTCAGCCCTATGACAAATAAATAGACGATCGGTCCCCAAAACAAATTCCAAGAAAAAATGGAAATGAGCTTTCCTCATACTGATTATAATTGTATATAACATCTTTTTTTTTTCACTTCTACGACCGCCGACAAATCTATCTATCAATTTAGTAGGGGGCTGCAATTTCTTTTCTGCTGAATCGCCTGCGTCCATACGACTCGTCTGATATCGTTTGTCCAACTTTCTGATTAAGTAGACGTAGCTTTTAAACAATGCGCAATGTTGAAGTGAGAAGCGTATATTCGGACTATGTAGGAAATTGAGTCAATACAAGCGTGCAGGTTGTCACTGTCACCAGTGTTAACTGGTCTTTTCTGTGCCGGACACAAGATGGATTTATGTATTTGCGTTTAATCTGGGGTCCATCATTAGATGGAACGGAATGTACCAACGGTGAGCTTACCGTTACGGGTTCGCCTTTCCAGTATCTTGACATTGCCATGTTAGTAGCATTTGTTATTCTTCGAATGCCCTGCTTTCTTATCAAGTAGACTTTAATATATGTAGTTAAATTAATAAAGTATTGTTCTTTCGCAGATTTCGCCCAATTTCAAAAAATCCTCCAGCAAGAACTTCCTGGACAACAAAGAGTGGATATTCAATTTTTCCATCAAGTAGAAACTGCAGCAGATGCAATTACATGGCTACAAATTCTGGAGGACAGTGATCCTTGGTCCACTAAATTTGTCATTCTAGATTGTAGCCCCAAATTAGCAGCAAATATTGTAACGTCACACTCGAACCATCCCATGCTCGGAAAGAGATTATACCATTATTTGATGGTCAACTTAGTAAGTATACTTGCTTCCATGTATAATTCGTTTGCAAATTTGTTATCTTGTTATATGTATTTGCTGATTATGTTAAACCAAACTGAAAATGATCACAGATTTAGAAATATTATTAGGAATTTTTATATGCACTATCCCACTAGGACTCCAGTGACAGCCAATAATATGGAGGGTATCTCGGTACCTAGAGTTGCGCAAACGAGGGCACTAGTGGCTGGAATCACCAGCGTGTTATTCCAGCCACCCAACCACTACTTAACCTTCAAAATAATTAATGACTATGCATCGAATTGACGCGTTAATTAGGAATACCATAAAGCAGTTTCAACTCTTCAAGGTCCATTTTGAAACAAACATCTGCTCGGGATATTCCTGGTTTGGTCTATAAGACACCAATTTGGTGTGATGGTGTCCTACTGAAGTATCGACTTTACTAGGTATGCTTCGGTAACACAGTGAACTGTGTGTGGAAACGGACGAGCGTTCCAAAAGGTTAAATAATTAGACTAATTTGCTCATTGTTTTCAGCTATTCGATGACTATATCATCTTAAATAACTTGAGAAACGGGGTATTGGAAATCACCGCATTTCAATTATTAGATCGCTCAAATCCGGTTGCCTATAAATTCGTAATCGCTTCGAAGAAAAGAAATCTATCGGTAAGTATCAGCTTATTACGTATCCATCAGGAGTCACTTCATCACTTTTATCCGTAGGGCACCCATAGTACGAGTACGTATCATTTTTACTAGGTAACTCACTTGTCAGTGAGACTGTGAGAATACTTAATATTATTAAGGAAATCTTCCTGATATAAGTGTAAACTTTTTCGTTAGCTCTGAACTTGTTTTTTAATTATGTAATAAGATAATTACTAAGCAGTGCTTTGAATCTGTTTAAATATTAAGAGTCAAAGTATGTGTTTGTCGATTATTCTGAAAAATTTAAGCTCGTTTTTTTTCTAAAATGTCACCATTTTAGGTTATTAACAGATTTAATTTTATTTGAGTGGACTCAATAAGCACATGCCTTTATAGTCAAGTACATGATTATAAACTATAGATTTCCGTCGATTTTCACTGGATCCCTTCATCAGCTTTGAATTGGAGACAATAGTGTCACATCAAGGGTATACCATATTTTCTACAAAAAAAGAAGGAAATTGTAAAAATACGTATTGGCAATCATGTCCTTTTACGTAGATGGTATAAAATGTTCATTGACTGACGAGAAGATTTATGTTTAACTTTAAATTTAATGTATTTTTTGATTCATTTCATAACTGAAAGACGGGTCGGGAGTGTACAGCTAAGATTTGCGAAGCTTCATTGAAATTCATTTGGGAGGCAAGGGACACTAAAAACAGGGTTGTAGGTTACCATTACATATTTACGTGATTGCAATACAAAATGGAAACAATTCCTTAAAGTCACGCTCCCGAATCATTATGAAATAATTATGAATTCAGCTTGCGATCTTTGTAAATAGCCCCCGGTTAATATTATCTTATTAAGCATTAAGTATACCAATGAAACAGCCCATCGCAATATGTTATGCATAACTGTTAGCTCCGAGACATTAAAATCCCACCCACTAACACGTGTAATAATACGCATTGACATTATTAATTTTATTCTACGACAGGCTTCAACAGCTCTGATGGTTGATATGATGTACGTAGTACACCGAGCTGTCGAACAATTGAAGGATCTGCATACAAAAGAAGAGCCAACTTCGTCGGTCGACGAAAATGAGAGCGATTTATGCTTCCCAGGTATCAACGCGAAATACTCCAAAATCGGCGAGAGGTTGGCTGAGATCATCAAAAGGGTTCGTAAAAATATTCCGTAAAAAAATAATTCACAATATATTATTAATGAGCACGAAATACGATAAGCGCTCTTAGGGAGGTCGCACACGGCTACCTTGCAGCGATTGAGTAGCGATACAAAGTTTCAGCCATGCAGTAACGATGTTGTCGGTGGAAGCATACCTTCGTCCACTTGATCAAGATTGCGATCCACTATCGGAATAGATTTAATCGAGCATCAACACAATCGTGAGCTACCGTGCTTATACGGAAGTAATACTTTTAATGAAAAAACAAGTATCCATAAAAAAAAACGCTACTGAATCGTTGCAAAAAGCCAGCTGCGCTAGTTGACTGCGGTACTGATTTCGCATAGCGTCTAGTCCACTCTGAACTCAATGCCCACTGATGTTAATGAAAATAATAATCGTTTAATATATTCAAAAAATTACTATTGAACCTTAACTACCTCAAACTAGGATATATCGGAGGTCAGTCTCTTCTCCATGGTGCAGAAAATATGTTAAACTTAATTACATACATACGAGTGAGTGGGTGTGTGTGTCTTTTCAAATTACATAATATTGTATATGTTGTTTCGTTTCGTGAACAACCCATTGCCGGCTCACTACAGAGCACGGGTCTCCTCTCAATATGAGAAGGGTTTGGCCATAGTCCACCACGCTGGCCATATGTGGATTGGCAGACTTCACACGCCTTTGAGAACATTATGGAGAACTCTCAGGCGTGCAGGTTTCCTCACGATGTTTTCCTTCACCGTTGAAGCAAGTGATATTTAAATTTTTTAAAAACGGACATAACTCTGAAAAGTTAGAGGTGCGTGCCCGGATTCGAACCGCCGACCTCTGATTAGGAGGCTGACGCCCTAACCACTAGGCTATCACCGCTTCATATATTGTTCATATGTTGTTTGGCACCTCTTAATAGATTCAGGCTTCATCGAATAGGTACTTACGACTACGTGCTTCAATAACTTCATATAGATGTTTTAAAGAAACGTATTGTAATCGTACCAAGGTATACAACCATTCTCCGTAACGGTAACTAGCCGGCCTACCTTTTTATTTACCTAAATATACCAATTTTAATGAGTGCCAAAAGCCACTACCAAGCCAAATTATTGATACGCAAATAATCCTGACATTTTAATCTAACCATACACAGCCCATACCAATAGATCGACCGTACCAGAATCCCTGATATAGTAAAGCTTTTAAAACTAAGAAAAGATTCAAAAAATTAATTAAAAGATTTGAAAGTTTGTCAGCTTGAAAAGCAAGAAATACCATAAACTTGAAATGAAAATGTCTTACATTTGAGGCTCAGAGTGGAATAAAAGCTATGCTTGACCCATAAACTTTTTAAGCTCATAATTATGTTAGCAAGTAAAACCATAATCTAAGGCTAAGCAGCTCAGCGTAATATAGATTTGGCAAGGCATGGCAGTCGACCATTAGAGCTAGCGGGCACTGCGATGTGGTGTGTTTTAAAATCTATTTCAAACAACACCATGTAAGAAATAATAATTATTCTTTAAGAAAAATCCCAAAAAAAAAATCCAAATTTGAAACAAAAATATGAAGTAAATTATAGGACCGGGTCGTAGAAACGATGCAAAATATCTGTAGCCATCTACAGTTTATTTTTCCGCTTCTGCGCTTCTATGTTCACAGATGTAGCCAGAACAATACGTTCTAGAATTAAACGCGGTGTGCGCTAACTCTAACACTGCTTATGATAACGGCATATTATGCTGTAAGGCAGATATTTGCGTCGGAGTGCCTTGTGACATAAAGCAAATGTTTTACTCTCAGTGAAAACAGCAATAATTGTATGGAAACCGTAATATTTGTATGAAATCAAAAAAGGAAAAAGGAGCACCATCTGTTACACACTAGATGGTGCTCTTGTAACGCAAAAATCTGTGTTGCTACAGCAAGAATGGTATGCGATATGCGCCATGCTGCTCTGCGCTTTTTCATACATTAATTAATTATTCAAAACTGTGAAGTCATCACTTTATGTGATTATTTTTGTGAACTGTCCGGATGACAAAGGATTTACACACTTGTGCGCTTTTATCTTTATCTCGCCTAGTGAAATTGACTTCATGTGACGTATGCGCACATAGACACGTACGTCACTTGCATGGCGGTCCACTTTTGTATAATATAATCAGTTTTCCGAAAAAAAAAAAACTTACACGAAATTTTGTATAACAATGATAATAACATATATGTTCAAAATACATAACCCGACTTTGTGTATCTATAACATTTTGATACACTTTTGAGTTCCGTACTCAATATAGATGTCATCATCTAAATGCAAAATGATTTGAAAATTAACATATTAATAAAATTGATGCGTTGTAAAAATAAGAGCGAATAAGTAAAGACACATGACAGTTAATATAAGAAATCACACTATGTCTTGTTCAATCTCACAATTATGCTCGTTATAAGTTTATCATAACCGAATAAAATATATTCGAAATATTTTCACACTGAAAAATCTAAATCCTTTCCCATAACTATATTATTCTCTTCAACACTAAATACCCGAATCTGGAATAATATATTGGTTGTAATATATTCGCAAACTTGCACGTATGTTAACAATTTGACTCGACTCGGCCACTCAGCGACTGTCGACTTTATTAAATATTATTATGAAATTATAAAATGAGTGACGTTAAACTTTTATTGATATCATTATTACGCTTCAATGTCGACTTGTTGACACATGTGTAAACTGTGTATAATAATATTATAACCATAATTTTGAGTATAGTTGTTATATTCAATTAATGCGAGCGAAATCGTTATGGTAATATTTTATTCTAACTGCTTTGTGGTTGACTGTAATTTATGATCACCAGAGATTAGACCGTTATCATGCCAGTCCTTAACCATATTCAATATCTGTGCGATACATGTATCGAATAGGTCTCCGTACGATATATAAATTTTACTCACGAACTGGATGCTTGCCACTGAGAAATTAAAGTGGTAAACGCATAAAAACTTAACGTTTATAAACGTCTAACTAAGCAATAAAAGTGACAGAACATCGTTTAGTAAGTTAGGGCAAACACATCAAAAGCTATATCCAAAATTTTAACACTCACACCGGTTGAATACAGCATATTAAAATTATGTACACAAATTATATTTTATAAAAAAACATATGGTGTTTATCGAAAATAAAGAAAACTTGAATTAACGCTGGGAAATGCATTTACGCATACTCCGAAAGTGACACGGGCAAAACTGCACCGTTTACGGCATTTACGGGGGGGGCATGTGGGACTACCCGTTGGCCAGATTGAGTTCAACACTTTTTTTTTTTACCGTCAGTATATTTCAGTTATACGCCATTTTAAAAATTACAATTACACTACAACTGTAAACAAAATTAATTGTAAGCAATACCAATTAATGTTTTCATTTTTAAATTGTTTGAAGGTCAACGTCAACCATACTATAATGTTCTACATAATTGTTTTTTTCCGACTATCAAAAATTCAATTACTTCTCTACTAAAGATAATTACTTTTAAATGCCGTCCTTGTTTTGCGACCAAGCGCTCAAAACATATCTTTTGCCTTCAATGTTTAACATTCTATTTTTCATTGATTTTAAAGTCTTTTAATTGAATTATCTTGTTAATATGATAAGTATAAAATACTGCATGAGGTAAAGTGGTGCATCACGTACGAAGCGCTTAGCTTCCTCCTTTCTAAAACGCACCGCGATGATTCCGAATGCCCCTCGATTTTTTTTTCTACCGATAATGCCTTCTAGGGTAACCCCAACTCCATCTTTAGCAGTCATGTGCAGTTATGTTAAATACAATGTAATTTTATTTGGAAGCGACCGGACGCATAACTTAGGTTTCACGTCTCTATGGAAGCTGCCCTCAAACCTGGTATGCGCGTTAGTTAAAATCAAGGTCACACTACATGAGATATAAGCGGTAAACGAGGTAACAAGCTTGGTCCAAAGCCTATAACTATCATGTTAAAGTGCCCTTTGACGCTTATATTATTATCAAGCGGATGCCGCAGGAAGGATGTTCTAATTTCCTGGCACTAACCATCAATTTTAATTAAGCTTTATGATGAAATAATTTTGAAAAAAAAAACCGCCTTCACAAACGTCCAGGGTCTTCAAAAAGCAAAAATATAAAATAAACTATTTTAAAACTTAACAAATTAAATGAAATATGTTAATTTTTATGTACCTTATGATGTCGGTGCCTTCCATACGGAGAAATATAACTTTAGTTCCCAAGTGACTTAACTAGATGCAATAAATTATATTTTTTTAAATATAAACACCACCCCCAACTCAAGATATTTTCTGGCTACGGCCTTGGTTTCAATTCCCGCAAGACGTGTCCAAGATGATTTTACAGAGTGGTATAGGTTAAATCAAGTTATATTACAACATAACATAGCGATACCTACATAATAAAATATTTTGTATATATATATATATATATATATAAAATACCTACATAATAAAATATTTTGTATATATATATATATATATATATATGTATGTATATACACATTGAACGTGATAACAGTTCGATTTAATTTAGCGAGCACTTTCCTCAATTGATTTTGGTACCATTCCGCGGGGCAGGATAGGGTAGGTTTCAAATTAAGCAAATTATAGAGGCGTACACAGGTGCAGATTATGGGCTACCGTTTTTAGGGTTCCGCAAGATGCCAATGGGCCTCTAATACTTCGCTCTGCTTTTCTATGTATCTCATAAGCCCCATGTGTTGAACTTAAATATTTCACAGAATCTATATTTCCATAACAGCCAAATTAAAATAAGAATTAAAAAGAATTACACAACAGCCGAATTAGATGATTCTTGCTTTATCTTAATAATATCAATGTCGTGGAGTGTTTCGTGCACGTATTGCACTCTGCAAGCTACGGAGCCCTTCAAGTGCTATTGCAAATCGAACTTCGCCGGTTTTTAATTAATATGAGCCGAGCTATCTGAGATCCTGTCTACTACCGCGATTAATTGGATCGGTCGGATTGAATAATTAGTTTTAGACTAGATAATGAGAACTGTCAATGTCGCCAATAATGCTATTAGTTCGCCACGTGGCCACTTTAACATAATACGGACTAATGTTAACGTACCTGTTTGCTTATGTACACAGCTGTGCAATCGTTCATTATAGTTTAACATCGAACAATCAATTTGTGGTACTAATTAGGGATACATAATTACACTCTCACACTGGAGCGAGTCACTGCGTGATCATATTAGAGAAGAGATACGGCTCAATGAGCTGCGAAGCAGAAGTAACACATATCTCGGTGAACATCGGTTAGGTCCCAGATACAGATTTGTCTGGTGGGAGGCTTCGGCCGTGACTAGTCACCAAAAAGTTAGCACGATGTCGCGTAGAAACCGATTAGGAGTATGGGTTTCATTTCATGATCAACCCATTACCGGCTCACTACAGAGCACGGGTCTCCTCTCAATATGAGAAGGGTTTGGCCATAGTCCACCACGCTGGCCATGTGCGGATTGGCAGACTTCACACGCCTTTGAGAACATTATGGCGAACTCTCAGGCGTGCAGGTTTCCTCACGATGTTTTCCTTCACCGTTGAAGCAAGTGATATTTTAATTATTTAAAAAACGCACATAACTCTGAAAAGTTGAGGTGCGTGCCCGGATTCGAACCGCCGACCTCTGATTAGGAGGCTGACGCCCTAACCACTAGGCTATCACCGCTTCTCTGGGTACGTATGGGTTTACCGTACCCCTAACTGGTCAGCCCGCTACCATCTTAGACTGCATCATCACTTACCATCAGGTGATATTGCCGTTAAAGGCTAACTTGTGGTGGATAAAAATAAAATACTGCATCGACAACTCCGCACTTATCGGCGCGAAGAGACACATTGGTCTACCCCTAACTAGGTGATTAGACGACTGAAAGTTAATTCCAATATACGAAAAAGTTAGGCCTATCACATTCACAAATGTTTTGTAAATACGAATTTACATTACTTTGGAATTAGAAAATACTACAAATACTTTAAAAACTTCTCAAGTGAGAGTTACCAGATCCAGTATTCTGTGCACGTACCTTTACCAAAACTTTACAACAAAACTTTTGTAGAACGATTTTCCACAATAACAGCCTAATAACAGCTGTCTGTGTGTCAACCTAACATACTAACAGAGAGGATGTCTCTGATCATAAGCACTGAATATTTTTTGTCAACTGCATACGTATCCATGACAAACTGAGCAGGGTGAGCAATTCTGGTGTCTTATTTATTTATTTATATTTATATTTTTTATTTTTATTTTTATTGGATCATTAAACTAGTCACAATCTATATAAAAACAACAAAAAACATTTCAGAAGAACAAACACGAGATAGTGACTTTCTAGAAATGAGCACAGCATGCAACCTTAAAATTAACTTTACGTCTAAACAGTCTTAACAGTCAAGCACAAAGTTGACAATAATAAAATACTGTGAATACTTTTGTCCTTTCTATTAACATACTAGCCAACATTTAAACGCATAGGTATCGTATGTTTGCGTAGTAAAATGTATGAGGACATCAGAGATTCCAGATGACGTATAAAGTAGGAAGATTATTTTATTTGCCGCAGACGGAGATAGAAGGAATAACGGGATTAATCCGGTTCTCCGAGGATGGCATTCGAAAGAACTTCACGCTGCAAGTTGTAGAACTTGGCAACACGTTCAATACTCAACCGGTAAGTGTTAAGGATCTCAGTACAGCATTCCAACCCAGCTTAGTGTCATGACGTACTTTACCTTCAGGAAATAGGTACTGTAGCAATAACGCACTGCCGAGTGAGTGGTGTGAAAAATATTGTATGCTTACTGATGATTAAAACAATAGCATAAAGAAAGTCGTTTACGTGCTTGTATTACACTCGCTGATTACTTCTCGTCGCGTTGTTTAATGTGTAACTTGCGCGTCGCTTACCTAGACCAATGGGTTAGCTTTAAATCACAATGAAAATGAGATACATATACCTTAGATTGCATGTATATTAGAGTACAATATCCTCTTTTCCACAGATTGGTACCTGGTATGACTACAAAGGATTCGAGCCTGCTGCGGGACAACCAGCAAAAAAAATAAAGAAAATTTTGATTGTGGGGACCATTTGGGAACGTCCTTACATGATGAAAAGTATAGAATACTTCCTCAATTCTGAAAGACCGGCATTTCCCGAAGGATTATGCCATGAATTGATACACCAAATTGCGTCAAAGTTAGATTCAAGCTGTAAGTAATTTTTATAATAAGCCGTACAGTAGTATTGCTACTCGTCCATCTGTTCATCAGCGCTCTTTAACTCATAAATCGCGCTAGGTAGATTAGCAATTAGTAAGGAGACTGCAGTCGAAATTTCACAGAGTGCTATTTTCCTGTTAACGTGCTTGTAAATTAAAACAAAATTAAGTTCAAAATTATGGTGGTATAACTAAACGAATACAAAATTGCAAGCCGGCTTAGACACTAATTATTATTTATCACTCTTACTGCCTAGTCTTTTGGATATTGTTCATCAGGCAAGCAATGGTTTGGCATTTTTTTTTACTATGGGTAAATGGATGAGTATCCTCATGGATAACTCTGCGCTTCGCTTGCGCTTCTTCATCTTCTGCAAGCGGGTTTCCGCCGCAGAAGATGAAGAAGAAGATTATGTTCGGACACAACGTGCCTAATTTCGCCAGTTAGAGGTGGCCGGAACAACAGCACACCAGCCAACTTGAGGGCCGTACTATGAATAATGGACGACCTGGTTTCCATCGCCTACAAGTCCTCCGAAGGCGCAGGAGCAAGAGAAGTGGAAAACTCTCTCACATCCGGCCTTCCATCGCCAACGGCAAGCGCGGCGAACGTTCGCCGTGCACCCCGCCCATCAGCCCCATACCTGGACAAACCAATGGGGACGGCCAAACCCCACCTCCAGCAGCAGACTGCCACACACCCCCGCCTGCCAGTCCCATACCTAGATAGGTCCTCCATCACACGGGGCTATGTACCTCCTGGGTCATTCCCTGCGGTCAACCTCAGCTGGGTCAGAGCCATCGACTAACAATATCCCACAAGAGACATTGTTAACCAATGTAACCAGAGTGCACAGGCCCAATAGCTGCTCTACCCCCGGACGAATCAAAAGGGAACCCACAGCACTCGGGCACACGTGGAGGTTACCCCACATGGCAATGTGGGTCATCTGCTGTGGTAATGGCAAAGCAAAATTTAGAACTTGGAAGCAACTTTAACAAAGAGTTATGAGCTTAAGCTCAACGAGTATATCCCGCAGACCCGCTCCATGAGAAACCCTACCAAAGTTGCATTGTTTTAGACTTTTAATACATGTCTCGGAACCGATTTGATTAACCGGTTATTTTTGGTTAATTAACCGGTTACAACACTCTAACGGTTACAAGATCTTTGATTTACATGTACGGTTATTTCTAAGGAACCGACATTATTTCTTATTATTCAATGTAGCCGTGATTACTTTCTTTACGTGTATTTCTTTCTTTGCAGTTGAAGTTAAATTTGTCAGCGACAGACAATACGGAAAGTGTGCTGAGGATTCTACAAAATGCTCTGGCCTCATCGGTCAACTATTACGTGAGGTATATTTCAACATATCTACTATATTCTACTAATCGTTACCTTTACTAAAGAAAAAACTTGACTACATTACTAGTAACAGTCTGAACTAAAAGTAAATATAAACTTGCAGTGCAGTTTACTAGATAAAACAGAATTAAATATTTATTTATAAACAAATTGCATACTTTTTTGTAACAAGATTGCAGTCTAGGAAAAACGTTTAGCGAAACAAAACAAAAGGAATGTTGTATCAAATTTTTGCGCAGTTTATTTCATATATATTTTGTTTCAGGAAGTGGACATAGTTATAGCTCCGTTAAGAATAACTCCCGAACGTGAAATGCTCGTGGATTTCACCATCCCCTTTATATCATTCGACTTTGTTAAACCGGAGCCCGAGGGCTGGAAGTTTGAAGATTTATTCAATTTTCTTAGGCCCTTGTCTAAGGAAGTATGGGTAAGTGTACCAAACATAAAAATAAACTATAATAAGGTATTAAAATTAAATTATTCGCCGAACCTAAGTAGGTAATGTATTCACGTTAATAATTACAGTTTAGGAAATTAAGAAACATGCAAAACATCTAAAACAGGCATGTAAAACTTACAATTAGACCATTGAAATTAAATTCCTGACATCATGTTCATATAAAAAAGTTTAACCGCTTGTCCGCTGACAAAATTTAATACGAATATTTATTTCTCGTATATCTTGGATGTCGTGGACTTTTTTTCAATGGATTTAAAAATATAGCTTTTGTTCTTTGTAATCATTAGTAGCGTGAAACAAACATGTATATGTAAATTATATAGATTTTGACGATAGAATAGGAATGCTCATCTTTTCATCTCGATCCAACAAAAGCAGCAATACTAATTTGCCTATTTAGAATATTCAATTGTGTCGCCTAATGTTCAAAGTACTTTACATAATCTTGTGAAATCTTTTTTTTCTTCATTCTCGAGCAAGTTAATAAACGGGGCGAAGGGAAACCTCCTTCGTTATTCTAAACCATTTACAAGAATGAGTATATTAGTGAATTTTTTTGGTTGGCTATTTAATTTCAATAGGGATATAGGGAAGGCAATGCACACTTATTAATATAAAAAACTTGAGAGGTGTCAAGGGACACCCGGATGGAACGAAGTTCCTTTCGATTAATTAGTGAAGGAATTGTAATAAAATTTTATTTTATTTAAGTTATAATAATATTTTTTTTTATTATTAACAAATATAATGTTATATAAACTTAATCAGTAGACTCAATTTTGTACTCCATCAGCAATATCCGGAACTTGTGCAGAAACACTGTCAAGATTCATTATTATTATTATTTTTTATTATTTACAAAAAACCTGTATACACTCAACAAAAATAATCGTCGCGACACCACACTGTTCAATGCGAAATAGAAATGAAAATATCTGGCTTGCTTTCTATAAGAGAGAGAGAGACAGACAGAGAAACATGCGACGCCGCACAGCTTACAATAAACAAAAAGTGTCGTGACAACTTTTCGTAAGAATTTTTTCACGACGCGCGATAAGGAACTTCGTTCCAAAAACGAACTGTTCTCAAACACTACAAAAATCTTAATTGGAAAACATAATGGCATTGCTAGCTTATTTATCCGTAACTTTAGTTAGTAAACTTTACAAATATCTCTAATGTATATTATTTTTCCAGTGCTTACATTTGCTCGGATTATTAGCTTGCACTTGGTTAAGCTGCTTTATCTCGAAGCTTGAAGCGTGCAACCTGGTGAGAAACGGTGAACAAGGGGTGAGTGTTAGTGGTACTGTTTCAAACATGTATTAGTGAAATTAATTTATATTTATTCCTCCATTTTGGAGAGGCGGGGGAGGGAGTTTTTGATCCGTGAACGGTTAACTCTTCGAAGTTGTGCTTACAATTGTGCGTGCATGCCTTCATGAACATAGCCAGCGAGATGGAATACTGTGCTCTTCATTCAATTACGAACCCACGGTTACAAATACAATTTATACAACCACCAGATCTCAATTGCAGACAAGAGTTTTTACCATTATGCATGCAATGTATGCAAACCATTGTACACGCAAATTCGTAGCTCTACTTTTTAATTTTGTAAATTTTAGAAATATCAAAATAAGGTCCAATGGTTGATTGCGGAATGTTTCCGAAAATGTATATACAAACAACAACTTATTTAGGATGTTAATTGGTTATTATAGTAGTCAAAGCTTAACCTTTATAAAAATAACAAGAATCAGTATCAGCGCTTGCGCAACAGTCTAAAATAACGAATAGAGCAAATTTTACAGATACATCGAGAACGTGAACGGTCTCTTGGTTCTTCTTCTTCGTCGTTACATCCTTTGCAGAGCGGTCGTGGTCATCAGGAATCAATGTCTTTGAGGCCAGATGTCATTCTCCACTTCCCTCTGCTCTCTTTGTTCACACCTACACAATTACACGTCATTCTTGAAGTCATAGAGTAAAAAGCAGTTTCTGACTTTAGTGCAGATGGCGAAGAATGGAATGCCCTCAGGCTTGTGCCTATCAATCTCCATTGACCACTGCTGTAAAGTTTCATCAACCCTTTAGGTGTCTAATCTTACCCTACGTTCACGAGAGTTACGCGTTGAGGAGGCGATTTGTGATTGTAGTACAGATCACAAATAATGAGCAGAGAGAGCTGGGCAGAGATTCATCTAACGCTAACAAATATTTGTATTAACGGATTGCAATTATTTCAGTTGCATTTGAACAATCTATAACTAAAATTGCGTTTGCTATAGAAAGTACATACCGTACATGCTCGGTGGGTTTCCAGATAGTTGAATTATTTTACAAAAATACAATATCTACTTCGGAGTGTGGAGTCGTAAATCCCAAGCATTGCTTTAATCTCTACACTTCCCTTGATACGGGAAGATTCTTTCAGTCGTATTGCCGCTCCCCCGACCTAAGCGCTCCTCTCCGAAAGAGGAGACCTAAACATATCCTTCACGACCCTGACGATCAGATAACTACTGACAACATACTCGTACCACCTACCACACAATCATACGCTACACACCGTCTTCGCCGACGAAGACGAGGTCCCCGCTATCTTTCGTCATCCGGACGTGGGCTCTATCCACGGCCTCGGAGACGTACGGACCCTCACCGTCCGACCCCCCGTTATCCCAAACATCGCCTAAGCAGAAGGTTCGGCCTCACAGGAGGCGGCCTTAAGCAGACGTTCCCTTAGTTTCTTCGAGCCCTAGGACTAAAAATTTCTTCTGGCAGAGCTTCGGAAAGAAGCTCGCCAAACAGTCCGGTTACGCTGTTGCAACCAATAGGGTTAGTACAGCTAATAGTCAGTCCGAAAAAAAAAAAGGTCGTATTGCTTTACAAGTTATCCTGGGCAGTGTGAACATGCAGTGATCAACTATGTATATATTTTATTGATGATCTACATCTATGTCCGTTTCTTGAGAAAGAAAATAGTCTATAGTCTATACTCCAGTCACTTCGTTGTTGGCGGTGGGACGAAGTGCCCTAAATCGTTTATACGCGATATTCGGCTAAGTATCCCTCTTAATTCACTGAAACACTAATGATATAAAGGCTACAAACTTTCAGTAACAAAACCACTCACACACGCGCTTTGTTGCTACCCCTATTTGTTTCAAGTACTAGTTTGAACTTTGTTTTGTCTATTCTAGAATGGTTCTGGTCTAGCCATAGAGGAATGGCGTTTAAATTTTTACCGTGCACTAAGTGATTTTTTGCCTTAAACAAAGCTTTTTGGAGAGGGACTCGAGAGTAACAAAAATATTCGATTGCGTGTTTTGATATAAAAGTAACCTCTGAACCAATTTTCTATCCTAAGTGCCTATCGGACATGATATTGACATGTGTATATCTGAACGTGCAAACGTGTGTGTGTGCGTGTGTGTGAATTATTATTTTAGTATTGTATTGTTTTTACCCAATCTGATATAGCAATCCGCCCGATCCCATTTGGACAAGACAGCTGTTGGTTTCATTACGTATTTGTTATGACAACAATAGACAAATGAAAAAAACGGAATACGAATAACTAACATTTATTAGCTCCGATGATTATTTAATACTTAAAGAGCACAAACTCCTTCCAAATAAAGGAAGAGATTCGAAGCTTCACAGTGACCTTTAAAAAGAGATTGTTCAACCATCCAAATCAACTGGCTTTCCAGCTATTGTACGGCAAAAGAGACACAAGACTGAAACGCCGAATTATATTAGACATAAACGAGATGTCAATTTGAAAGTAAAGGGTAGATAGCTCCATTGGGGGCTACGCTCGTAACTCTATTGCCTCCATCAAATTTGCTGATAGTCTAAGACTGATCGCAGATGCAACAAAGAGAGAAAAAGAAAAGTGTCTGTCTCTTTGAACGTGTTAATCGTTTCGCATTGATAGTCTGAAACACATATATTTATAAATATTGTTTTAAAATCTGCTATTTGTATAAATCCTTTCAAAGAAATGAAACAATTTATAATTCTAGGGAAAACTTTCTTATTAAAAATCGTACGTAGTCGAAATCACGTGCCACGACAATTTTTTTTTTGTATTTCTTCATGATCCACAACAGTTAGAACATAACTTCCACAGGGGTTAGCACACATTACATGGAAATATATTTATATGTTAAATGTTCTGTAAGATTTCTGATGGCGGGAAGTTCAAAATATTTTATATTTCATAATATTTTACTAAACGTTACTATTTGTTACAGGAACCTATTTCCTTTTGGTCAGCACTATGGCATAATATTACGATATTACTACGCAAAACCCCCGGAAAGTTCAAACCAATGCAAGTATATTTCTATTTTGATTACTGTACAACTAGTTAATCTTAATCTGTTTCAAATATTTTCGTTATTGGCTTTACCTGTATCGATTACTTTAATGGCATTTCCATTCTCATATAACTCGTTTTCAGGTAAGGTTAAACAACAGTGTTCTTTGAAGTTCCATGATAACACACGTTTGGACTTATAGTATCTGCTTAATATAAAATATATTGAAATGCATTTCTTTCCATAATTGAGAGTATTAAGGACGTACGTGTTTGCAGTTACAGTACTTGTACTGAGATCGACGTTATCGACTCCAATATACTTTTTTATCTGAAAACTATAGAATATAACTATTCCAAAAATATATGTATTTTTTGCTGCACATTGATTTACCTAGGCAAACGCCCAATTTTCCGCTGGCCATATCCTTTATTCCTCCGTGTCATGCTTTGAGAATTAACCGAATAATTTATGTCAAATAATGAGCTTTATTATTTTTTACAGATCAGCGGCTGGGACGTTTCTCGCATGGGTGTGGGGTTGTTTCAGTTGCGTCTTTGTAGTAATGTACATAGCCGGCGGAGTATCGTATATGCTCCACAAGAGCTTGCAGGAACCGGTAGACGCACATTTATTCACGCAATGCCCATTGGTAACGTACATTTCACTTCCGTTCATTAGAAAGACAAAGAGTATCCTCCATATCTTTATTATCAAGTTTAATGAATAACACGGTTTTCGCTAAAATACCCTTATATTAGCAACTTAAGAAAATATCTCAAAATCATTCTCCTCAATGTCCCACAGTATATTTTTTTAATGCAACATTTTTATTTATAAGGAAGTAAAAGCTCTCCTACCCCTAGGGTTACACCCTATAACAGACAAATATATAAACAGAACTGTTATTTTTCATAAATTTACTGCAGGTTTTAGAGTTGAATATAAAAATATAGGTTTTAAAACAAATTCGGCTCTAGTGATAAAGCTCACGAATCGATAGTATATATAACTTTAGTAAATTACTGGTAGATTATGCTGTACCGGATGCACTACGATCGCAATCGAATATTATATCCTGATAAAAGCTCATTTCTATATTTATATTCATCATAACAAAGCGAATAAATGTACATTAAATGAACCATTTATTCTGATGCGGAAGTGAAAGACATACGAACAGAAATTGAACGCTATGCTCGAGCTAATTTCGACAGGCCATGGAATGAGTGGTTGCTTTACCCACCATTCAATGAATTAAAGAAAAGTGATTATACATAAAGGTTAAGGCATCAACCTCCTAATCAGAGGTCGGCGGTTCGAATCCGGGCACGTACCTCTAACTTTTCGGAATTATGTGCGTTTTACAACAATTTAAATATCACTTGCTTCTACGGTGAAGGAAAACATCGTGAGGAAACCTGCACGCCTGAGAGTTCTCCGTAATGTTCTCGAAGGCGTGTGAAGTCTGCCAATCCGCACATGGCCAGCGTGGTGGACTATGGCCAAACCCTTCTCATATTGAGAAGAGACCCGTGCTCTGTAGTGAGCCGATAATGGGTTGATCATGACGATGATGATGATGATTATACATGCTTTTTTGTTGCAGGATCGTTTCACACTGCCATATTTTATGGAAGAGGGAGATCACCCGATAGCAGGCGACTCTATGGAAACTGAATCTGACGCTGACAAATTCCGCAGAGGATGCAGACTTGTTCTAAATTATACTAATTACGGAGAGTTAAAATATGCATTTGCTGTGCGAAAGAACTCGACCCTACGGTGAAGTATAATCTGTTTACAGGATTCCATCTATGACGATTATCAATTGATTACAGGAGCGTATAAATTGTAGTAGGTGCAGTCACAGTGCAGTCACAGCGGATCAAACAGTTGGTATCAAAACTAAAATGCAGCAGCGAAATTTATGGCGAATTTTTTTTTATTTACCATGCAACTGTATTGTTTTATTACATTACTTTCTGGTAAGATCCAACACAGACAGGCAGGTTGTTTATCGCGATTTAGCCGCGTGTTTGTTTTTCCATCCTTGAAAGTTTGCTATCTCACTCCAAAATGCATATCTGTGCCAAATCATATCGAACTACTTTGGGTAGTTATGACGTGAAAATTACTTTTGATTCAGTCTGGAATTATTGATATTATACGAGTATATTGTTAATAGTTATATTAATTTCTTATTTGAGAGTACATTCATAAGTTGATATAATTTATTAGATACACATCCATACAAATCCTTTTATTTTGAAAGCTTGTTTTTTACCTAAGTTTGTTTGGTTTAACAGCGATCTTGACTTAATTTGACGACGAAATGGCTTGTATCCTAGAATCGGCCATACTTTATATGCCGGATTTGCTATTTCAGTACATTCCAGATACACCACTTGGTTTTAAACCTAATATAAATGATGATTATAATAATTCTTTCATTATACGATTCATTATTTTTTAACATTTAGTACCTCAGTTCAAGAAAATATTTACAGGCACTGTAGTTATGAAGTACAAGTAAGTAAGTAACAAGTAAGTTTAGAACTACATAGAGAAGGGGTAGTTTATTACTTTTCTACCTATTCTCTATGATCGGAATCCGACTACATTAAACTGACGCCCGGTATTGGGTTTTTTAGAAATTTCTTCTGTTTTATGTGTACTATAAGTCTGATTTTTATTTTGGTGGAATTCCAGCAGTTGTGTTTAAGACATTTCTATATGCTATTTATTCCCTGATAAAATTTGTTATAAATGTTTCTAAAATACAAATATCTAATGGCTACTGTTTCGTTTTTTTAATATTAATGGATTATACTAACAATGGGAAATTTGATTTCATGTAATGAAGTAATAAATTCCCCCTCCTCCTTCTAGTGTGAAGAAGTAATTGCAGAAAGTGTTTTGATCCCATAAGAAAACTACACACTAAAATTGGCTGAATTAAAAAGGAGTTAAAATGACTCTCCAGTCAATAAATCTCTTTGCAAAAAATATTGTAGTTTCATCTAACTATAGATAAATAACAAAATCGAAAAACTCTATCGCATTTACAATTTTACTGAAATTAATAAGCGAATATTTTTCGCGATTAAAATATCATGATTATTTTTTTATGACTAGTGACATCAGAATCTATTTCAGAATAAGCTGGTAAATAAAATAGAATTACGTTTTCGCAAAAACCTCGCAATTTCCCATTCCGTTCACAAGCCTACGATTTTTAAATTTAAAAATCACTTCAACTCGTTGCTCCGTTCTTGCTTCGTGGGCAAACCAGCCTCTCAGTGGGCCAGTCTTGTGTTTGATATCTAACCATCTTATTTGAATTTCTCCCAAAATTATTTTTTTTTTATCTTTTTTGTGCGAAGTTGTTATTCTATAGTATCACCCAAAAATATCTGAATTCCACAGAATAAAAACCATACTATAGACAAATGATTTGGTCAATGGGTGGTTTATTTCAAAACTGTTTTACTAAGGCCTAAAGCGAGCTGATGCTTGCCTCTGATAAAGTTAAAACGAAATTGACTTATGTTAGACACATATCGCTGTCTCGTTTTTCTATTTCTTAAGTCTCTTAAATTTAAGGCTAATAAAGTCTGAGTATGGCTCACTTTATATATCTACTACTGTATTATTACTATGTAAATGTACGCGTTAGCGATATCATCTCTGCGAATTCTGATGCATCACACAATGATGAGTTTGCGTGCTCCGTTTCGTAAGTGGGCCTTGCTATTTAATAATATAAGAACGGTATCTTTGTAGATTGGATGTTAATAAGGCAATGCACCAACTTGTGAAAGAAGGCGAACTGTTAAAATTGCTTCAGTATTGGTTCCTTGAAATGAGGCCGTGCAGAACGTGCGGACCCAACGAGGTGAGTCCTTGGGTCACTGTGCCCTAGTCTTTAGAATTATTAGTTGGATATGATAATCTTGTTTGCATTTGATAGCTAAATTTTTGTGAAAGTTTATAGACACTACCCAATGACCTGAAATAATCCATGGTAAAACCTCGTCACACTGATATTTAGTTCAATATATTTTATTTATTTTTTTGTTTTTTCAGTTTGTTCCAAGGGCCTTGCAGGTTAAAGATCTCCTGGGAGCATTCGCAATTCTCTGGATAGGATTGTTTATAGCTGCGGTGATGGCATTCAAAGAGTACCTAAAGCAGAGAAAAGAGAAATTGAGTGCCACAAAAGCTGGTGAAAATCAGGAAATGCGTCTCTCCACTATAAATGATAATAAGCAAGCAACGCCGGTTCAAACTCCAGAACCACCCAGCGCGGGGCCCATGGAACTGCTTGCCATTGAACCATCTCGGCCAATCAGTCGCCCGGCCAGTGCTTGTTCTGAGGTAAGTTGTATATATAGTATAGTACTATAACGAGCTAAAGGCTTAAGGAAAGCTTTGTGAAGAAATTTCAATTACTGCCTAAAACAAGAACACACCTGCCATTTATATCGGAAATTATTTAAGATTAACACACTTTTAGACCCGCAATTCATCGAAAACGATGCGATTACAACGTTAAGTGATAATGTATTGGTGTTTACGATAGTTAATAGTGCATTTAATTACTAATTAGGTACCATAGAATTCTCAGATATTATGTTTATTGAGATTTTATTGTAGACATTTGAATTGTGAACAGCCTTTTCATTAATGTCACACTGATATAGAAATAAGAATGACTGATTTATTCAATTATAATTAACAACTAACACAATCTAACTGTATTATAAACACTTAAAAACTTAAAATAAACCTTAAATTGAACCTAAAACTAAAACTATAACTAACTGTATTGGTGTTTAATTCAAATTTAAAAAATCTTTATTCAATTCGTCCTTTAAGAGGCGCTTTTGACGCGTCAATAATTTACATAGTAGTGATTTGATGGTGATAACTACATTCGTAAACTTAACACTAAAGCTATGAGGGTTCCAAACGCGCCCCGGTCTAAGGAGAAGCGCACAACAAACTTAGCCAGGTAAATTTTACTCCTGATTACTATTGCCATATTCACCGTTCAATGAGGCATAAAGACTACGGGACGTACTTATTTAGGAGTTTGGCATTGGTGTGCTTATTTTATATATATATATATATAGTCATATCGTACTGCGATTAAAGTGAGAGAAAGCGTGTAACGCGAATTATTTGTACCTTTATAAAATAATCTATTTTTTTATTTATTTATTTGCAATTAATCAACAGCGTTACATTTCATTTGTATACAATTAAAAAAGTCATAAAATAAGGCCAAAGAGATTACACAATATATACAAGATATGTTAAATAGGTAAAAATTTAAAGATTTAAAATTTAAAATGTAACTAAGTGAAACTGGCTAAGGTGAACAACAACTTAACAAGAAAGCGGGTGTGCATGTGTAATTGTGTGTGTGTAAGTTAGTTAGAAATAATCCGCACGAGGTTGCAAGGACACCACCAGGACCACGATCTTCAGTAATGAAGAAACTGGAGCGAGAGAAAGTTAGTTAGTGAGTAAGTTTGTGTGTGTGTGTGTGTATGTATGTAATCTATGGCACAAAGTCTCGAAAGTAACCAATTTGAAGAAGTTTTATTTGATTCTGTTTGCTTTATTACTGAAGGTAGTTTTAAAAACCCCAATCGGAATGGGAATTGCCACTCCGGATGACTTTCGATGAATGGCGCTGCTTAGATGTTGCTCACCGGGTAATTATATTGTCAACAGCTGAGCACCGTTGGAGCACAAAAACAAAGCAAGGCAGAAAGAATTAAAGAGGACACAGCTTCCGACCCCGTGAAACGTCGCAAGTAAACTGCGAGCTCTTCGGATTCTAACAAACAACATCTAACCTACACAAGCCCGGATTGACAGTTTCACATATTGTAAATATATTGTATTTATTGTAAATAGATCGGATAAACTAATCAAACATTAGCGTTTCCAGGGTTTTAATTTAAGCATATTCTTCTGAAGAAAAAATAAAAAAAAAAGAGAATAAAAACATCATGTCATCTTAATAATATTATAGAATACATAGTTATAACATGAAGTATTATAGTGTAGTCAAAATTTAAAAAAAATTAAAAAAAAAAAAAAAAAAAAAAAAAAAAAATAAATAAAAATAAATAAAAAAATGAAACAAAAAAAATACAAAACAAAATGACACAAAAAAAAATACAAAACAAAATGAAACAAAAAAAAATACAAAACAAAATGAAAGAAAAAAAAAATACAAAACAAAATGAAACAAAAAAAAATACAAAACAAAAAGAAACAAAAAAAATATTAATAGAATGGTTTACCATTTTAAGTTCTTGGCTTTTTGAATGTATATACTTGACTCTCAAGCGAAGACCAAATCGTGGCATCCGAACGGTGAGCTAACCGGCGCGGCGTTCAAGTTCGAGTCATATTATGGACTGAATAAAAGAATCTTGATCAAACCACCGGCCGATTGGACGCGGCGGTTTGGCTATACCTTTATTTTTCTCCTAATTCTCCGTTACAAATAGTATTACTGCTATTTTAATTCTTAAAGTAAGAAGATTAACATTTAAGAAAACAAGTTCCCGTACACAGAATTTGTCATCCCTAATCATCGTAATCTTAATATTCAAATGTAATCATAATAGAATATGTATATATCATAAAATAAAAATAAAAATAGTAGGATATAAGGTTATAACTAAACGAAGGAAGGAAGCGACGCAGGCAAGACTGCGCCGCATCCGACGGGGTATGTGAGACTCCCCGGCGGCCAGACTGGTTACTAGAGTACTCATTAAAACGATTAACGACGCGATACTCCTTTGCGTCGCCTGGTGGCTGGGTCACGGGAACACTTGTGCACTCGACCGCAACCCAGCCAGCGGCGTCCGCTGAGGCAGACCCTCCACGGGGGGCCTATGATGACCACCGAACTCCGTACGAGGCGCGCCATAATCACTGGACGCGCCTCACGACCCGAGGATTAGGCTCGACGGGTGAGGATGCCTCTTATCCATCACCCGGAGCTCCTCGTCAGGGGGGCAGGCGACGATCGTGCGCCCGTCGACTGCGCCCCACCCCGGAGACGACCCCGGAGAGAGTGCGCGTCTGCGTCATTCTCCCGGAACTAAACATGTATGTGAAATTTCAAGTAACTTCACTAATTTACTCACCTAATTATGATGTTTTCCAAATTATTCGTTATAAATAATATTTTTAAATGAAAATTTAATTTACAGTTTTATTTTAAATAAAACCGCAATAAATTAAACCGAAGACAAAAAGTAAAAAAAAAATCGCGGTATGGCTTTAACTTTAAAAAGATAATGTTTATTTTTGTTTAAAAATGTATAATATATATATTTTTTATTTGCAATGTTGTAAATACATTAGTATTAACGTTCATTTATCATCTGTTTAAATATTTAAAATCCATAAGTAGTTTACTTATAATATAAATCTACTATACTTTAAAAAAAAATTTTGATTACTTTTTCTGATTAATATTTCTTATATGGTATACTTTTCTTTATCGTTTTAAGCCCTGTTTAAGCCCAACCGTATCAATGACGTCATAGTCACGTGATTATGACGTAGCATGTAGGATAAAGCTCTCTTCTGACAGAAGAGAGCACGGGATGCTGATAGAAGGCAATCGACCCATTGAATTGCCGAGTGCAGGAGTCGTGTGATCGTACGCGGGACGCCATGTTGAACGCAACTAAGGACGCAAGTTTCAAACTGCGGCCTTTAACAACATTCGCAACATTGTGAGAAAGACTCCACTCTGACTTGGTATTCGTTGGACCCGAAAGCAGCGGCGTGCACAAGGATTTCTATCCGGCTAGCGTTAAATAACAACCAACTACAATAATAGCGTTAAATAACAACCAACTACAATAATAGCGTTAAATAACAACCAACTACAATAATAGCGTTAAATAACAACCAACTACAATAATAGCGTTAAATAACAACCAATTACAATAATAGCGTTAAATAATAACCAACTACATAAAACGGAAACGTCTTTCTCCTGAAAGAGTTTAACGAAATCTTTAGAAGCAAAGTTTTTTTGAACGTGCGATATGCGCTCGCTACTCTCCAACAGAAATACGTAATATAATGTCAGAGGTGAACGTAAAACTCGTATCACAACAGAAAAGTGTGTATATATGTATATAGGTTTTCCGTCCTATAAAGCTTCGTAGAGAACATGTATAAATTTCAAAGATTTTATTTAACAATTTGTTTTAAAAGATAGCATTAAGCCCTTATCTGTCTATAAATAACCACGTTTAGTAGATATATGTTTAAGGTTATGTATATATATATATGAAGTAATAGGGAAATTGATTATCAATTTCCCTATTACTTCATAAATGTCTATTAAAATTTATTTATTAAAATTATTGTTAGAACAGTCGTTCAAAACGACGTTAGTGATCTGTTATCATCCTATTAAAAGTAATATATTTATATTTATATATATATAATAATCATTTAAAATAATAAATAAACATATATATTTACCATTAAAAATATATATATACATAAGAATATATATATATATAATTACCCTTTAAAGATATATATAAGTAACATTTTCAGTTCTTACTCCTTTAAACTAACCCCAAGTCGTTGGACCTTTATGGTATCTAATTTTCGTGGTTAATAATATTTATATTATATATATTTTATATAATTCCATCCACGAAAACGCGCCCTACTCTTGTGCAAGTGTGCATTTTAAACTGCAATAATGTGATTTCTTTAAAGAATTAAATATAAGACGTGATGGTCCTGCATAGAATAAATTAATTGTGATATTGGTTAATAATAATATTTCAATTGCAAGAAATAATGAGTGTAATAATTATCATAAAAACACAACTAAATGAAAAAATGTTACATACATTGATATAAGTATAGTCGCTCAGAACTCGGTTTATTTCATCGAAAGCTTCGTTTAAAATGGGCATTATTGAAGTATAATTAAATAAACGCTGGCAGCATAATTATTAGCCAAGCCCCAAATGTTTTCGATTGGGTTAAGGTCCGGATGATAAGGAGACAACCGCGGCACAGTAAAACCATAATCATTTAAAAAATCGTCAACATTGTCCTTCGGAAGTTTTGTTTATTTGATTAAATTAGACCATTTAAAACGAGGTTTTAAAAATCAAAACGAAAGACCTTTTTAAGACTTGTTACTAATGTAATATTTTTTGCGGAAAGCCAAGTCTGCATTACTATTTTCTTAGGGTTAGATGATAGTAAAAAATAATATATTCGCAACGCAAATTAACCATGTACACTGAGCCGTGGTCGACTCAAGACTAATGTTCGGACTGAACTCTCCGCACCCCGGGGTTTCCCCTCGCACTAAATAGTGGGGCGCGTCTTCGTGGATTGAACTTTCACATTACCGTATTAACAAACACTCATGTAATCGTGTAATATTGTTGGATTTAAATCTAAATGTTTGTTGTTCTAAATGTTGTAGTAATGTAAAATTATCTATACAGTATTGTAACTCGGGCTTATGAAATAAATACCTACAGCCGCGTGGCATCTAAACATGCGATAGGGCTCCCCCCGCCAGCATTTTAACTACATTTGCCTACTTTGGGTTCAAATTTCAACTATCTAGTGACAGACTGACGGTCAAATTTATTTTTTCTGGTATTATTCATACAAAGAGTACAATAAACAACTTTTATTAATGTAACCAAAAAGTGCACAATATATCCTACTAAATATATAGTTGAAGTTATTTTAAGTGCAAAAATCGCGTGTTTATTGTTTAAAAAAACAAAATACCGTCTGTTCTTCACTGCGGCACAATCGCGACTGTCTGCATGCCGAATGCACCCCGAGATTGAACGCGTAGGCATAGAACGCGTTTCGACCGTTTGTAGGAAGCTGGAATGCTGTATACATAATATTACCGTGGTTGTAGTCAACCAATTTTCACCATTTAACAAATAGCGTTTTTCGTCCTTTTAAAAACCTAAAAAAAAACTGTGTCAACCCTTTCACATATCGCCCAGCCTATCACTCAGCCATGTTTATACTACGCTAAAACTGTCAGTCACGTGTAGACTACTCTTCCACTCTACTCTGATCTTTCACTACTACTCCCTGAAGGTTTCAAATATTTCAAAGACAATATGAATGATGAATGATGAATGATCAATTTTATTTATTTTTTATGACATTCTATTTAGTCCCAGCGATTGAACATGAAAGGCATATTATACTTAAAATGTTCATATTTATTTTTTCATAAAATTTACCTTGATTCAACTTAAAAAATAATAATAACGAAGATTTAAAAATGCCGTTTTCAAATTGTTACTGGGTTAGTCGAGCTGATTGAGCGGTAAGGAAAATTAATATCAAAATTAGGAAATGTAAAAGATTGATTCAATATAATACTAGTTGAGATCGTCAAGAGTAGGTAATTAAGGATAGATGGAGAGAGAAGACGCGCGGTCGCAACCGTCTGTCATCAAAAAGGCTGAAATTTAACAAATAAAAGCAAATAACTGCTTTACTGACTTAATAGTGACAAGCGGCAATTTATTTTTGGAAATTCTCAGCACTTTTGCTGACTTCGGAAAATTTGGCAGAATCGTGCTCAAATCAGTCAATCTACTTTTTATTAAAAATCAAAACAATAAAGTTTGAGTTAATTTGTTCCTTAATATGCAGCCAACTCTACTCCTTATGAATCGGTTCCCTTTGGTTGCTTTATTGTTATTTAAGTAAATAACAACATAACTCTGTCTTTGGTAAATACATCTAGATCTGTAACAATAAAAAACGATTAGCAAAAAACCGTGAGAAATTGAAAATGAGTAAAGTAATAAAAAATAATGCCAAATTAACTTCATATTAATTAAATTATAATTTAACTTTGTAATTATTTTTTTTATTTTTAGTTATTTTATAAAACACTGCATCATTAATTCGCGAAGTCACGCTATGACATTCGAATTAAGCTAATAATAATAAACAAACATGACAGCAAAATTATTTCATTTCGCTATTTTGTTAATTCTATATTTTTATGAGCATTTCTTTTGTGAATGAATCTAAGAGTATGCTTCGAATTACTTTATTGTTTTAAATGACATTTCAATAATAATTTTGCCTTAATCGGCTTTGCTACCTTCCTCGGGGATATTTAATTACTGTATTCTGAATACTTTTTTCTAACCTAATCATAGTGTTACAATTAATTTGTAGTTGTGCAGACGACGTTGAGTATAAAAATGACTGTAGTATCTTATAATATGAATTTAATTCAAATTAGATACATTTCTTCTTCAAATGACTGATTTACATAATCTATTCCTTGATCATTTTTGATGTTTAGCGTTAAGGCAATTATCTATTAACATTCTTAAATTGTATGTAACTAGTCCGGCCTAAGTTCTGTTACAAATGATAATGATTTTTTTTAATGACGCAATGATTTTTTTTTTATACCTACATAGAAAAATATTATATCCGAAATGGTCACCTTTGGCTTTTATACAGGCCTTTAATCTGCTTGGCCTCGAATATTTACTTCGAATTTTTATTTGGACTTACGCACTGTTTCCAAGGTATATTCGCCACTGCTTGCTCCAAAGGTTTTTAAGAGACTCAATGTCACCGTGTCGTTTAGAGCAGACCATGTCCTTTAAAACTGATCATAATTTGTTGTTGACCATGATTTCTTGTTTTATAATTTGAAGTCCCTCAACCTAAACCCTAAAGGGTTGAGGTTGAGGGACTTCAAATTATAAACTTGAAATTACTAATAAAAACTGTATTACTGAGAGGTTTCACAACATACTCCAATACTGTATCTTGATAAATTTGTTTTTGTGACTCCTTGATAAGACATGTCCCACTAAACCACAATGGACGCAGGATGGTGACCATGTTGTACCTCTCCAACCACTTGGACAGCTTCTCCAGAACTGTGAGTGTACACTTTACCATTTTGTTTAATGTAGTGTTCTCCAATCGTGAAATATTTTTCATCGGTAAAGAGGATATTTCTGTGCCTTTCACCTGGGTATCGCGACAGAAGGAGAGAGAAGAGAGTGGATCGATCACGATCCTTTCTCTTTAATTGTAAAGATTGATTTCGATATCGACGATAAGCACCGAGCCTCAGGTCGTTTCATAATACGCGACAGAGACCTACGCGCCGGGAATCTTCATTTCTTGCGATAAGATTTTTTGCTTCCTGAAGAGGTTTCGACCAATTTTGGCTTTAACAGCATTAACAGCCTTTGTAGTTTTAACAGCACGTCGCCAACCCGATCTTTTCTGGTCTCTGATAGAGGAACTGTTGTTATATCTGTTGATAGTAAGATATACGAACATACGGCTGATAACAAGATTTTGAAGTGTCTGGAATATGACCGACGGCTAGATACCCACTTTGTGCAAGGCGATCACTGCAATCCTATTTTCTTTAACACCCCATTCTTTAATATAATTCGATAACGAACACGAAATAATATGTGAAATGACGCAAAATCGATAGAAGTTTTAAAAATAAGTACATTATTTTGTCCCAAATTCGTTTTGTAACAGCATTTACGGCCAGACTTATATAATCTAGATATATCGATATTAACCTTAGCACTATTATACGTTGTTCAGTACAGTAAATACCCATTTGCCAAGTATAGTTTTAAGTCGATGAAATTCTGTCTGTTGTAAATTTATAATACTTCTGCTGCAACATACATTTCGGTGTGGCCTTTGATTCAATATGTAACTTTTGTCTGAATTTAATGAGCTGTAATTGTTTATAATAATTTTAATCAGGTAATAGTTTGATCTAGTGAACATGTAAATGTTCCAGTGCTCTTTTGTTAGAACATGTAAATGAAAGGTAAAACAGGTAATCAAACTATTACCTGTTTTACCTTTCATTTACTTACACACTTTAGTGTTGTTTTGTTTGGGATATGATTCTTATTTCTTAATATGTACTTTAAAATTGATATTAATATTGCCTCGAATGGACAATTATTGGTAAACCCACCTGCCTAGGTGGGGTTAGCCATAATTGTCTTCTAATAGGTTTTTGAGTCTATCTGTTTACCTACTAAGTGTTATAAATGTTGCTGCGTGAATAAAGAACAAACCTCCACCTAAGAAGCGGCCAAATTGTATTCTACAACCGCATAAACTAATTGATTAAACAATTAATGGTTTGTCTTTATCATGTAGTTATATTTTCGGCATAAAAAATATAATGCGTGTGAACCAAAGGCCCGAATACAAAAATTCACTAAATAACATTGTGTTGCTCTAGCATTAAGTTTTTTTTTTATATATTACAATTTACCGCTAACGGCAATCTCACCTGGTGGTAATTGATGATGCAGTCTAAATCGGTAGTCTAAGATGGAAGCGGGCTAACCTGTATGGATTACCATAAATTTATTACCATATTACCATGGACCAATTAGGAGATGGTAATATGATAATAATTTATTAAAATATTACCATGACCCAATTAGGAGTATGGTAATATGGTTATAATTTATTATCATATTACCATAACCAATTAGGAGTTTGGTAATATGGTAATAATTTATCACCATATTACCATACTCCTAATTGGTCCATGGTAATATAGTAATAAATTTATGGTAAGCCCATACAGGTTAGCCCGCTACCATCTTAGACTACCGACTTTGACTGCATCATCACTTATCTTACTTACATAAAGGATGCTTCGGCCGTCACTAGTAAGCACCCTATCGACAAAGACGTGTCGCCAAGCGATTTAGCGTTCCGGCACGATGTTGCGTAGGAGTATGGGTGTACCTTACCTCCCCTAGGTATGGTGTAACTAATCACGGCCGAAGCATTCCACGAGACCAGACTCGAGCCGGAGATCGAATCCAGGACCCATCCCAACTTTATAATGCGCCGGCGCACACTCTACGCCACAGAGGTCGTCAATTAGGTCTTAGGTATTACAGAATATGTTTAGAGCCCAAACATTTGTGTCAGTGTCCAGAACAAGAATACTTCTTGTGTACCTTATTACAGCATTCAGTACATAAATATCTTTGCAAAAATCTCGTTGATCCATTGCGATGAGAACAAATAAAGAAATCGATAAACACTCCGTTTAAGGGACTAAAAGGCGTCACTTAAAATCACCTCTCTGGCGCAGTGGGTAATTGCTATGGTCGTATAAGTAGGCGGTCCCGGGAACGATCCTCGGCCGAGGCCGTTTGATAACTCAGTTTCTTAATTTTTTATTACTCAGTCTAGTCATGATAGGTTTTTATGTAATATAAACCAACATGTATTTACTGTACTGAACATATCATATCAATGAATTAAATTGTTAGATAGTAACGTTTAATCTTAATATCATGTATCTATCGTAGTTAACTCACTCATGAAGTTAGTGCGTGGAAAATACACCTATTTAACCACTTTAGGGCTAGTTCAGACACGGCGGGAACCGCGCGTTTATAGAATCGCATGGAAATCGCGCGGGTCTTATTTATATGAGTTACTAGTAATCATTCAGACATAACAGCGCGTTCAATCAAGCTGCGCGGTTACCGCAACCCAACCGCCAGAAAATAGAATCGCGCTGCTCCCGCGCGTTTCTATTACTTTGGAGTCTTTACTTCGCGTTCAGTTGCGTTGCGGATACCGCGCGGTTTTCACGTCACAGCTCGTGAGTTCGCTTATTAAGACACTGAACTATTTATTGATGAAGTGGAGAAGAGACCTGCAATATGGGATCTTCAATGTGAAGATTCCTCAAATAAAATTATCAAGAACCGAGCTTGGCAAGAGTTGGTGGAGATATTTGAACTGACCATAGTCGGTCACTTAATATTGAACCCAATACCGCCTATTTCTTTTCTTTTTTTTAAGGCTCAACCACGGTTCACACTTCTTTGTCGCCCTCCATTTTCAAACGGACGTTATCCCCGCACGAAAATCACTTAATAACCGCCGGTGTCTGAATAGCAACACGCGCGTAAACGCGCGGTTTCCGCATGTCTGAACTAGCGCTTAGAGTGCTTGTCCACCAGAGATGTGCTATGCTACGATGCTATGGATGCGATTGATATCCACCAATCATATCGCTGGTGCACTTAGCACTGGTGGAAACAGATTCAACTAAGATATGGAAGAATGCGTACTATGGATGCCTGCTGGGCCGTCGCGAGTGGTGTAGCAATGTGCAAAACAGAGTGCCTAAAACAAGACAAACGGGGGTATATTACCCGCGTTTGTCTCTGAAAGTAGACATGCCATCGTGGAAGAAAAAAGTTATTTTACATCTCGGAATGTGCGAAGAACTCATGGCGGCGAATCTTCTTAGCGCATCTTCCCCGCACAGCTACGTAGCTTAGTATTGGTGGAAACGGTCACATATTTTCGTCGCGTAGATTTCACATCTTTATAGCACATCTCTGGTGGATAAGCACCCTTAGGATGGGCATTAAACTATGTTGAACAATGTAAATCTTTGGTAGTAATGCACAATATAATTTGACTTCATATAGTTCGTCAAATTATTTTAAGATGTTAGAGCTTGTTTTGAAACGCCCTTTCAAAAATGGTTAACAATAACAATCCCGGCCTTAATTACCTAATACTTAACTTGAAAATAATAAACCTAATCAAATTACATTCTACTGTCAAAAAGATAAAAAGTTGCTTAGATAAGAAACTTTTTACTTACAGTCTTTTTCAGACAGATTTACTTACAGTCTTTTTCAGACAGCCTAAACACATGCCCCAGATGGGGCATGTGTTTAGGCATGACAGATAGAGGCTCCTACAAGTCGTAATGATGGGCAAAGTCTTCGAGGTTCGCGATGACAACCAGCACGTCACAAGACTTCCTCATTGGTAACCTTTTGGGTCCAGCTGATCCTTAACATCCGATAAACCCACATCTCGAATGCCTCTAGACGTTTTCTTAAATCCTAAAGCAAAAAAGTATAGGCCATTTTTGTAACCATGTAAAAGGCGTTTATAGTTTTCTCTATTACTTTATTTTGTTATTTCCAATGCATTTTAAACTATATTATAAATAATGATACAGCTTTGCTTATTAATTGGTGAGTTGATTGGGAGAAACAAAAATCCGATTGGGAGAAAGTAATCTAAATATCCCAAAAATTTTTGGGAAATCGTAAAGTGAAAAATGAATACCCCTGGCGTAATCACCTTACCCAGCCGTCCCCATGTCATCAATAATAAGCGAAGCAAGGACCTCCGCCTCTTTTTGTGAACCTATTCAATGAGTTTTGATTATTATGTTTAATATTTATTATGATATTATTATATGATGATTATTGATTAGTTAAGTATTAAAATCTACAAATAGTTTGACGAACTATATGCGTTTTGTTTTAATAAATGTTTAATGTGTAGTAGTTTCAATTTTCTCGATGTTAAATAAATGTATAAAAAGATCTCTATCGTTTTATTGATTTTTTTTATACCTTCTCCACATTTTTGAAATTAAAATATTTTTTTTACAATTAGGATAAGAGACTCGTAGTGCAAGGATGATAGCCATCATCATCATGATCAACCCAATACCGGCTCACTACAGAGCACGAGTCGCCTCTCAATATGAGAAGGGTTTGGCCATATGCGGATTGGCAGACTTCACACGCCTTTGAGAACATTATGGAAAACTCTCAGGCATGCAGGTTTCCTCACGACGTTTTCCTTCACCGTTGAAGCAAGTGATATTTTATTTTGAAAAAAACGCACATAACTCCGAAAAGTTAGAGGTGCGTGCCCAGATTCGAACCGCCGACCTCTGATTAGGAGGCTGACGCCCTAACCACTAGGCTATCACCGCTTCGATAGCCGTAATGCGTTATTATTTGTATCTCAGACGCAAGAAATAGTTAAATCAACAACTGTCTCGTATTAACTGTAATTTTGGCTGAGCAAATTCAAAGTACGCTGAAATACAATATATTTATCCAAGCCTAATATTTCGTAAACACTTTAACAGTGCGGGGATATAATAGAAACGAAAATAAAAATACTATCTCAGTGTAAAGATAACAAAACAGTTATCAGTCAGTCAGTCAGTCAGTCAGTAAACAAAGAATTCTTTAAGAGATGTATGCGTCTCAACTATTGGTGACGGCGATCATTTCATTTAATAGTCAGTATAATTTTTGTTTTCTGACAATAGTAGTCGTTTTTGAACATCTAACTAACACTAACGTCCTAGTACATTGAAACATATCTAAGCTAGTTTTAAAACTTTTGTTGTAACCTTGGAAACTAGCTACAGCCTCCACCAGACCAGACAAGAAAAAATGAAAAACTATAAAACTATACCGGAATTGCCTACTAAAACCGGGCCCTACCAATAACAGCACTGTGCTCATCACTGTGCCAGGGAGGTCTTCTGTATTCATATCGTATTTCAACGCTATGGATGGCGACTCAACCGTGTGTTACACATACCATTTAGAAACACTTTCGCCTCCTTAGTAACTCAGTAACTATTTAATACTGGCTGACGCCCGCGACTTCGTCTGCGTTGAGTTAGTGTGTTTGTTTGTCTTTCAATCACGAAGCAGTTGATTACTAACCCGTACTAATTGAAATAATTACAGGATAAACATTAAGGTATCAACTTTCCTAAAAAGCTTGTGATATTGATTCGTTGGTGGGAGAAGTTGTGGGAGGCGAGACGTGATGATGGCATTACCGCGTATTATCCAGTACCGCGCGTGAGCTGCGCGCGGTACTGGACAGTACTCGGACATTGCAACATTATTTTATTTTTCTAAAACACAAGTAGCCAAAGTTATTCCTTATTACATCAGCTACCTGCCAATAAAAGTCCCGTAAAAATCGGTCCAGCCATTTCAGAGATTAGCCGGAACAAACAGACAGACAGACAGACAAAAATTTGGTATATGTACCGTATACATATTCATATGCATGTAGTAAAAAACGGTTATTTCAATATTACAAACAGACACTCCAATTTTATTTATTTGTATAGATTACGTACATATGACATTAGGTTGTATAGTTATTAAAAAAACACAAACATCTCCCATCCGTCCAGCCCAGCTACGGGGGAAAAGGACGCTAATCGTTTTTATCGCTCATCGGCCCCCTGCATATCCTATGCTAGATTGCATGCTCGGTGGGTAAACAATGTTCCGCATAGGACGGTCTGTCCTATCCAGTATTCTTCACTCCGAGATTTCCACCATTTATCGGAACGTGTCAAAACCTCACGTCATTTGTAGGCAGCAGCAAAAAACTAAACGGTTTCGGGGCTTATGCACTGTGTTCGATTCGGAACCGAGCAAATTTGAGTGGTAAAAATTCGGATGGAATTTCTCCGCAAATGTTGTGTTTGTTTATCGTTTCGCAATAAAATTCCTTTAGGTACTTCATACGTACTGCCATGGCAGCTACTTTGTAAGTGCAGTTCTTTGTAAGCAGATTCTTAGTAAGTGTGTTTAAAGATAATGCTCGTATATTTGTGCTTTAGGCCCTAATAAGCTCTCTCGTCTCTTAAGTAAGTATGAGGAGATGCTGTTGTATTCTATATATAGATGGGAGGCCTGCAGTCGCAAGACGGGTAATCTGCCCTATATAGGGACAATTCCATCCTTTTCTCCGCGTTTTAGACACAAGTTTAACTGGTGTCACGGCTGTATAGGACCCTTTTTTTGTTATCGGGGAGAAATCTCCTAGTGAGATACCCAACTTTTGGGGGGAGAATTTGGGTGTGGAATGTATATACGCTAAAAACCCTACGGCCGGCATCAGCATGAAAGAAAGAGGTTTCAGGATCTCATAAGAACGCGCCGATGCCTTTCCCTAGTGCAGCTCCTTACGGACATAGGTGTACCCCAAACTATCGCGGGTTGGCATGGAGGCAGGGCAGATGCTGTAATCCGGCAGTCACTAGATAGTCAGCGAGTGTCTAGATCCCCCACTCGGACCACTCATGACCCCGAGGTCCCTAAACACGGGACAGATCGAAGCAAAACGCACCTGAAAGGTACCAGTACCCGTAAACCCTACAGTTAGACCCTAACCCTAGATTTTTGAAGTGAAAACTTCTTTAGCGGCGTTGAGCACTTTTTCTGTAATGGGTATAAAATCTTAAACTCGCGTCAGGACACGTGACCTGATCGAAAAAGCGTAAGACGGATGGAGAGTAGACAGCTATCCCCTCTCTACGGCGCGGCGAAAATGTATGCCTGGGCCTACTGTTTCGTTTAGGCAGCGCAGGGCGCTTGCGCGAATGTTCGTGTATGTTACAGCGTGCTACGCGCATCCATGGATGGTGACAGCTGATGGCTCGACCGTCTGTGTAGTGATCACATTGTTGTGTATTCGTAAAATTCGTGAATGTAAAGTGCTTAAAATATGGAAATTGATATAGATAAACTTTTTAATGTAAAATAATTGTAATAGTTTTAAAGTGTTAAATTTTTAATGTAATATAAATTGTCATGTTTGTGTACGATAGCGCAATAAATGAATATTGTATTCTACCACATAAATGATAGTACTTTTATACTGATAAAGCAATTGGTGCAAAATTATACCCTAACCATTCCAAAATATCAAACATGCTCAACGTTAATAATCAAGTTTTCACTTCTGCCGGCACTCCCGGAGTGCAACCCGTCTTTTTTTTATATACTACAAGTTAAGCCCTTGACGGCTATCTCACCTTGTGGTAAGTAATGATAAAGTCTAGGATGGTAGCGGTCTAACCTGTTAGGGGTATGATAAGCCCACACTCCTAATTGGTTTCTACGCGACATCGTACCTGAACGCTAAATGGCCTCCCACCAGAGCAGATTTGAGCCGGGAATCGAAGCCAGGACCTCCAAATTTATAATGCGACAGCGCACACACTGCACCACGGAGCTCGTCACAAGCATGGTAAGGTCTTCTGCACTTATAATATTCCCCCTTACTAGCGTGAACATGAGGCACTCAGCTAAGAAAGCTGGATTAATTCATCAACCTCACCACATTCTGGACTGGATGAATCAGCAATAGTTTTTATTATATTATTTAATAATATTTACTTTATAATATGCTACCATTGCTATAATGATTCTACTGCACGACATGTGACTTGTTACATCCTCTTCATCTCAAATCCTCAAGTTGAAATACTAAAATCAACTTATTATAAGTTGAGAGAAGAAAATGAAGATTTATTTTAATGTTGAATATTGGACAAAGATATAACTATAAATATATAAATAATAACATAAGGCACCCGCTTGAGCAAGAATCCTTTGATAGACCGCAGGATGCATGTTGGAGAACTCAGTTTGACCGTGCCGCAATTTAGAATCAAGTGATTTAAAGAAATTTAAGTACATAATAATATAAACACTTAAACAGATATTATTTATGAATATAATTTGTTGTAGAGCAAAAATTTAAGGTCATCATCATGATCAACCCACTGCCGGCTCACTACAGAGCACGGGTCTCTTCCCAATATGAGAAGTTTGTTAGAAGTTGTTGAATATGAAAAGTTTGGCCATAGTCCACGCTGGCCATGTGCGAATTGGCAGAGTTGCCACGCCTTTTAGAACATTATGGAGAACTCTCAGGCGTGCCGGTTTCCTCACGATGTTTTCCTTCCGTTGAAGCAAGTTATATTTTAATTACTTAAATGTAATAAATATTTATTGGTTTATAAAATATACCGCTGGAAACTCCAATAGGTGAAATGTACGAACATGACGTAAAAATCTTTAACAGCATCTATGTCAAAGTCACCGAGTGCGGAGGTGTTGGGGCTGTATTTTTTATTTATTATTTGCTTACACAGACAATGACTTCGCATCATGCGCGCCAAACTTCAAGACATTCAAGGTAAGTCGAATGGCTATTTTTTTTATGTTTGAAGTTACTTTAATGACACAAAATAATCAAGTCAATTTTTGGATAGAAGTTCCTTATCGCGCGTTGTGAAAGGGGGCTAGACGGAAAAAATTCTTACAAAAAGTTGTCACGACACTTTTTGTTATTGTAAGCTGTGCGGCGTCGCATCTTTCTCTGTCTGTCTCTCTCTCTCTCTCTTATAGAAAGCAAGCCAGAAATTTTCATTTCTATTTCGCATTGAACAGTGTGGTGTCGCGACGTTTATTTTTGTTGAGTGTATACAGGTTTTTTGTAAATAATAAATAATACAAAATAATAATAATAATGAATCCTGACATTGTTTCTGCACAAGTTCCGGATATTGCTGTTGGAGTACAAAAGTGAGCCTTCTGATTAAGTTTATATAACATTATATTTGTTAATAATAAAAAAAAATATTATTATAACTTTAATAAAATAAAATTTAATTACAATTCCTTCACTAATTAATCGAAAGGAACTTCGTTCCATCCGGGTGTCCCTTGACACCTCTCAAGTTTTTTTTTATTTAAAATAAGGACCTTGCTGTACAATTTCTGAGTATCATACAAAAGTAAATCAATTCTAATAAATTCTAAAATTAACCTTTTGCAATAACAATGTTGAAGTCGGTGGTAATTGTAATGTACCTGGGCTCCGGGGGTCCAAGGAAAATATATAGGTATATTAATACTGTTTTTTTTTATTTCTGGAAACCCAGCGACTTTTATGTGTTATTTAGGCTGAAAAACTATTTTTTTTTTTTCAATATTTATACATTTACTAGTTTATCATGTCATACATATAGTCTGCTGACGTGTTCTTTTAGATTAAAAATTTCCTTCAGGTAAACTTATAACTGGTATTATTTTTTGCTATATATTACATTATACATAGCTATGTTAATTACGTAAATGACTGATATAACTACTGGATAAAATATAAGAAAGAAAAAGAAAGAAAGAAAATTTATTTATTCTCATATTATGTACACTGTACATCTTATTCTAATCCGAAATTTCGTCTGTCTATAACACCAACCAGAAAGGGTGCAAAGCTCAGCACATGTCGTGTCTTATATGAAAAAGAGACTGAGATCAGAGTGACGTCACAACAAAAAAAAAGATTTATAGTGATATAGTAATAAGAAAAAATAAGTTACTAATAACTGAGAACCGATGGATGCAACAAAAAATAGCTATTCAATAATATAAATATAAACTAATGAAGAGTTATATATATATATATATATATATATATATATATATATATATATATATTTAGAGAGATATATAAATATATAACTCTAAATCGTGATATTCGTGTGATATGTAGCATATTCCCTACTGCGTGGTCTCTCCGTCTCTATCCTTTAATCCCATTTCTGAGCGGATTTCTCGGCATTTGATCTGTAGCAGTGCACAACTACTCCGACGCTTTTTCTCCGAGATGTCATAAATCAGGGGGCGCGGCAGATGGCGGGTCCTGCACCATTATTGCTGTGTTCCAGCTGAGAATTATTATTTTCCCCGCTATGGGAAGGTAGCCTCGGGGTCAAGTCTGCAATGGCAGTTTCAGTTGTCGATCAATGATATGAATGACGTCATAGTTCAAATATTTAAAAAAAATAATCAAGCGCTTAATAATATATTTGTGTTATAATTTTTATTTCTGCTATTAATGACAGGCAGTAGACAATCGTTTTGCATACTTATAAAATCTATATATATAAAAGCGAAATACCACTGACTGACTGACTGACTGATGATCACGATATCTCAGGACCTATAGAACGAACGAACTTGAAATTTGGAAGGTAGATTTCTTTTATGAAGTAGAGGTCAGCTAAGAACCGGTTTTGAGAAAATCCACCCCTAAAGGGTTGAAATGGGGGTTGGAAGTTTGTATGAAAGTCCTTTATTGTTGAAGTTAGAGACATGAAAATTGGTAACTAAGTTTTTTATTATAAATGATAAAGATCTGTATAATCAATGTTACGAAAATCTACCCCAGTGGGGGTGAAATGTGGGTGGGGCGTTTTCATGAGGATTCTATGTTTTCGAAGTTAAGGACATGAAGTTTGGCATTTAGGTAATTTGTTTTAAATTATAAAAACCTGTATACGCAATATTACAAAAATCCACCCCTAAGGGGTAGAAATGGGGGTTGGAAGTTTGTATGAAAGTCCTATATTTTTGAAGTTAGAGACATGAAAGTTGGCAACTAAGTTGTTTATTATAAATAATAAAGATCTGTATGATCAATAATGCGAAAATCTACTCCAAGGGGGGTGAAATGGGGGTAGGAAGTTTTAATGAGGATTCTAAGTTTTCAAAGTTAGGGACATGAAAATTGGCATTTAGGTAATTTATTTTAAATAATAAAAACCTGTTTACGCAATATTACAAAAATCCACCCTTAAAGGGTAGAAATGGGGTTGGAAGTTTATATGAAAGTCCTATATTTTTGAAGTTAAGGACGTGAAAGTTGGCAACTAAGTTGTTAATTATAAATAATAACGGTCTGTATAATCAATGTTGCGAAAAACCACCCCAAAGGGGGTAAAATGGGGGTTGGAAGTTTTCATCAGGATTCTAAGTTTGGGACATGCAAATGGCCATTTAGTTTATTTGTTTTAAATAATAAAAACCTGTAAATGATATATTACAAAAATCCACCCCTAAGGGGTTGAAATGGGGGTTGGAAGTTTGTATGAAAGTCCTATATTTTTGTAGTTAGAGACATGAAAGTTGGCAAATAAGTTGTTAATTATAAATAATAAAGATCTGTATGATCAATGTTGCGAAAAACCACCCCAAAGGGGGTAAAATGGGGGTTGGAAGTTTTCATCAGGATTTTAAGTTTGGGACATGCAAATTGCCATTTAGTTTATTTGTTTTAAATAATAAAAACCTGTATATGATATATTACAAAAATCCACCCCTAAAGGGTTGAAATGGGGGTTGGAAGTTTGTATGACATGAAAATTGGCAACTAAGTTGTTAATTATAAATAATAAAGATCTGTACGATCAATTTTGCGAAAATCCACCCGAAAGGGGGTAAAATGGGGGTTGGAAGTCTTCATCAGGATTCTAAGTTTTCGAGGTTATGGACATGAAAATTGGCATTTAGGTTATTTGATTTAAATAATAAAAGCCTGTATATACGCCATATTACAAAAATCCATCCCAAAAGGGGTGAGAGGGGTGAGGGGTTGGAAGGTTACATGTAAGTTCTGAGTTTTTGGAATTAGAGAAATGAAAATCGGCAATTAGAGCATTACTTTTCAGTAACTATGACATGTCGGTATAAGCTCTTTTGCAAAATCATACATTGAAAGTGGAAACATAACGAATGAGAAGGAATTTGGAAGTTAGGCCCTGCTTAGGCGTAGACATCCGCTAATAATTTGTGAAAATCCGCCGCAAAGAGGTTAATACCGGGGTTCATGTTGGTTGAAAATCTTATAAAGTTTTACTTCTTTGAATCCATTGGAATACTTTGTACTGCTTACTATCCAGACAAAATCATAGTAATATTATAAATGCGAATGTGAGTTGGTACGTTGGTTTGTCCTTCAATCACGTCGCAACAGAGCAATGGATCGACTTGATTTTTGAAATTATAGGTGAGGACCTGGAGAGTGACATAGGAGAGTTCCCGTTGGCATTTTTACAACTTATTCTGACAGAATTTTAAAAACTTATGCCACGCGGGCGAAGTCGCGGGCGCCAGCTAGTGAAACATAAATGCCTAATTGCAGGGATGCTATATTAATGGATTCACAAGACCTGAAAGCCAAAACACTGTAAATAAAATGGGTTTCTGATTTGATAGTTCTAGCTTATCGTCATGAAATGCAGTTCACAAATATAACGGGTACCCGTGGATTTTCCTTTGATCAATCAAATTGGATTGTGAAGCAAAAACCTATTTTTCATGCTAAGGTATAATCTATATCCATTCAACATTTCAGCCAAATTGGTTTTGTAGCTTCATCCTGAAGTAATAACGAACAGACGCAAACAGTGTGTTTTTATTTATTGTATATGTCGAGTTAAGGCCGTCTGAGTTGTTTAGCTTTTGTTTACTTTCGCTCTTGTAATTAAAATCACAACTTGCGGGATTACACTTTTATTGCAACAATAATTAAGAGGTCCGAACGATTCAACGTCACGAACGAGAATGCCACGAAAGGCATCAACCGCCCGTATTTATAGCAAAGCATGTGTGCACAAAAATGATCGCTACCGTCTAAATTGTGTTAACAAAATCATCAAGAGTTCAAATGTGGGTAATTGTTGAATTCTTGTTGTCCTTGGCGTGCGCTGCTGAAGGAAGTTAATAACTCCTTCGCGCTGACATATACAATATTATCGTTTCTGGTTGGGGCAAGTTAAATGCGGGTACTTTTTTTACATTGTTGTCAAATAAATTGAATTAAGTAGGTGGGATCTAATATTGTCTGAGAACGTCAGTTCAAGTCAAGCCACCTACCTAATACAATCGTGATTACGAACTCATGTAATGTACCTTAATGTACCCGAACCTATTTGTCTTGGGTTTGGTCGGGTACAACGAGTTAAGGGTTAGGGAGCTTACACCAGTTATATATACATTTGAATTAATGAGAAGGCCAATATTTAACGCTGATATGTTAGTGTAGATGCGCCTTAGGGTCCCAAATAGGTACGTGTGTCGAAGGCGCAGGCCACTGCTGCTGGCAGTTCCGACGGGACGCTCCAACCTAATCAACCAGGCGCCCCTGACGCGCCCACGTATCACTCTCAACGTTGTCGCAGAGGCTGGACCTATTCAGTTGCAATCTGAGTGAACTCACAAGAGTGGATTATATGTTACCGGGATAAGCAAATTTAGGCAATTTTTATTATTTCATAACTTTTATAATCATAAATTTTATGAGCGTATTTTGTCTGGTGGGAGGCTTCGACCGTGGCTAGTTACCACCCTACCGACAAAGACGTGTCGCCAATTATCGTTCATATAGTCGTTAATATCGTGATATGATTTTTCTATAAGCTTTCGTTTTATAAAAACTTTGAACTTATTGCTAGACAACTCCAAGATTTCAACAGGTAATTTAATATAAAATAATTTAACTTCATATATTGGTCGATTATTTATATACCACCGTGCCGTAATTATAAAGAAGTTATAGAAAAATTGCATACCCAAATTCAGTCGTACGCAATACAAACATACACACACATACCCACTCACACACACACAAAACACACACTTGATTTCATTTTATATATATATATATAAATTATAGCGGGACATCCTGGCACAAGTAAACTAAATACCTAAAAGGATGTCCCAACAACGGATAAATGTTATGTTAAAACATTTTTGAATAAATATTATATATAATCCAATAAATAACAAATGGCCGCGTCATATGTTCTTTTTTTTTAATTTATTTGGTTCGCCAACAGCCAAAACATTTTTACAACAGTATACCGGCGAGGAATAGTTAAGGGGAAAATAATAGGCTTTCTTGGGTACCCTAATGGGAACTTTTAAACCGAAGCTTTGTATCAAAGAAGCACAATTAATTCAATTATTAAAAATCTTAAATAAAAAAGTGAGGTCTAGCATAAGCTAAGCTAAGTCAATATTAAAAAAAAATCTACTTCTAGATTCGGTCACGCGGTCTTAGTTGCAACCGATCCACCAGTGTCAATACTACACGTATTGAGCACACATTATCCAGATCGCCAGCTCGTCAGCCAATCTCCGCCCGCAAACTAAACGGAAATAGAGTCTGACATGGGATTTTGAGACTCACGCCTGTCGTGTGTAGGGTTAGTGCGCTACAAACCCATATTTATTTTAAGTATTTCTTCATAATAAATTGCGGGTAAACAAGCAGGCGGTTCACCCGATGTTTTATGATTACCGTCGCCAATGAATATCTGCACCTATATATACCTATATATATATATATACCTACCAGAGGAGCTACCGATCTACCGACCTTATCATATATATGTAAATAGTGTATGCCGGTAATGGGTTGATCATGATCATGATGATGAAATATGATCATGATTAACCCATTACCGGCTCACTACAGAGCATGGGTCTCCTCTCAATATGAGAATGGTTTGGCCATAGTCTACAACGCTGACCACGTGCGGATTGGCAGACTTCACACGCCTTTGAGTACATTATAGAGAACTCTCAGGCATGCAGGTTTCCTCACGATGTTTTTCCTTCACCGTCGAAGCAAGTGATATTTTAATTGCTTAAAAACGCACATAACTCCGAAAAGTTAGAGGTGCGTGCCCGGATTCGAACCGCCGACCTCTGATTAGGAGGCTGACGCCCTAACCACTAGGCTATCACCGCTTCATATGTTATACGCTTTATATATTTATATATATATATATATACATACACTATTTACCTATATACCTAATTATATTTATATATATAGTCATGATTTTGACACTATATATACATTCAATACTCGACACGTGTCACCCGCAAAAATTAAAAATCTAGCACTTTTTCTGCTACATTTTGCATAGCAATGCAAATCCTGCGAAGCATTATTCCCAAACCACTTACTTAGAGGTCATTCCGTGTCAGACAAACAATACACATTAATTTTATTGGTGGACCAGCATACGATGGACCCAGGACCGTGGAGTGTGAAAATGGCCTACAAGAGGCCTACGACGGAAGAACGAACGAAACCAGAATTTATAAATCCACAAATGGACGTCCCACTCGCAAGATATCCCCGTGATAACAAAAATCGTACTACATACCGTACATTATTGGCCAAAAGATCTGCCCTGACTGATTAACATCTAATTTATTACAGTTCTGAGCGCCTGGAATAATCAAGATAGATTGCCCTTTATAACGTGTAATTACGTACGCCGCGCAACTTTACGACATAATAATGTGCTTTTGTAATTGAAATTTTATTCTCATCGCCAATTCTCGTGTTGTCGCCTCTGTAATCTGATAAACGAATCATTGGTGATAAATTCGGTTCGGTTAGTGGTAATTGTTGCTCGTTACTGCGCGCCGTTTAGCCTGGGCGTTATATTTATTATTTAATATACTAGTTTACAGCGGTGATAGCCTAGTGGTTAGGGCGTCAGCCTCCTAATCAGAGGTCGGCGGTTCGAATCCGGGCACGCACCTCTAACTTTTCGGAGTTATGTGCGTTTTAAAAAAAAATTAAAATATCACTTGCTTCAACGGTGAAGGAAAACATCGTGAGAAAACCTGCCCGCAGAAGAGTTCTTCACAATGTTCTCAAAGGCGTGTGAAGTCTGCCAATCCGCACATGGCCAGCGTGGTGGACTATGGCCAAACCCTTCTCATATTGAGAGGAGACCCGTGCTCTGTAGTGAGCCGGTAATGGGTTGATCATGATGATGATGATGAAGAATCATGGGTAGCAGGACACACTTCCAAACACGGGTCATATTGGGTCATTCAGTATCATACTGCTAACTTGTGTCTCTAAGATGTTGCTTCATTTCGCTTTTCGAACAACTATATACAACTGATGTCTCCACGATGAAAATCGATATTGCTTCGTAATTCCAAAATGTTCTTTATGATTTCCTTTTGTTTTTGCGTTCTACAATGGTTTTGATTCAAGGAATTTAAAAGAATTCGTTTGTTTACACGTACGTTTAACACGTACTTATACCTACAACTTAGTTTCCTATATAGTTCTTTTGACGAGCAAAAATTAACTTTAAATCCCTTGTCATAAGGTTCTTTGCAACAGAAAGACCACAACGCAATCAGTTTCTAGATAAAAAAAAACAACATTCCATTTTCATACAAATAGGTAGGAATTAACAGAGGCCATGTTCGTAAAATATGTGGAACAATGAACAACATTCAGCATGAGTGTACTTATAAGCAGGTAAGGTCGCGTAGTTTCGGTGGAAAATGTAAACACTTAACCCACTTCAGCGGCACTATGTTCGTTGATACAGAGATTTAAATTGTACTTGTGCAATACCAGAATAAATTTTATACACGTAGAAACTCCTCTAATTTTATACCGGGGTAGATGCTTTAAAGTTTAACAGAGATAACTATGCAATCTAGAAATTAAACAAATTCAAATTCAAATAATCTTTATTCAAATAGAAGGACTATTTAAAAGGCACTTTTGACGTGTCAATAATTTACATAGTAGTGATTTGATGGTGATAACTACATTCGTTAACTTAAAACTAAAGCTATGAGGGTTCCAAATGCGCCCCGGTCTAAGAAGAAGCCCACAACAAACTTAGGTAAGTTTTCTTTTTGTTACACATGCCACTTAAAATTATATTAAGAGCTATCTTATTAGAGCAATATTTAACAACCATGCTTGTTTATACACATATACACTATAGTAGGACTTTTCTACAATCTTACGTTTTATATAAACTTTGAACTTATTGAGAGACATCCCAGAAATTTCATTTGGTAATTTGTTAAAGAATTGTATACAAATTTATTTTTACTTCTGATGTCTGACAGTTTATATAATGACAAAACTGCCCCGTTAATCTCATAGTAAGCATGTTCGCCTATCGTTCGTTTATCCGCGTAATAGTTTTTTAGGAATTAAGTTTTTAAGGAACTTCCTAACACCGGAGCTAGGAAGTTGCCATAATCCACCCCGAGGCTAGAAAAGCACGTTCGGCCATTGGCACGCTGAAATATTGGCTCAGATTGGATTTAGATTGATTGCATCTTCTCTCCTAAATCTCCTAAATCAGAGAGAATAGCCTGTGTTCAGAAGACTAAAATAATTAATTATATTTATTCTTGGACATAATGGAAAACAGGCAGACGGTTCACCTGGAGTGGTTGTGACGTCCATGAAAATCTGCAGCACCAGAAGAGAGAGGAGCTACCGATGCGCCACCGGGTGAACCCATCCACCTAACCGGGTTCAGACGACCACTACCGAAACCTCCCACCAGTCCAGACTCAGGCCGGGAATCGCACTCAAGACCTCCAAAATTATGATGAGGTCGTCAAAAAGAGGCGGAGGTCACGGAGGCGTGTGGTTGGGAACTACCACAATCTTGTCCACGGCCGTTCTTACGCAGAACAGAATTGTGACATCCTTATGTGGTTGATACTAAATGACAACACGCCCAAAAAAAAAACATAAAATCAAGCAGTCAAACTATTTCGGAGGAGTTTTGGTACAGACACTTTGACACGAGAATTTTATATATTAGAAGTTAAAGATAATACAAATGTCAATGAAACCTTTTATATTATTATTATCTATTTCGAGTATGTCCTGCCGCGTACTTGAGTAGTTAAAAGCATTTTCTAGGTAAGCGTTCTCTAACCTAGACCTCATCATTATCGTAAAAGCGCAAGCCTTTCGGTTATATAAAAAAAGGACCCAACAGTGGGTTGTGAAAATGAGTGATTATGACAATGATCAAGCTCATCATGTTCATGTTTGCCTGGTAGCTTTGGTATATATAAATATATATTGTACAGAATGAAATTAGAGGTTTTAATTAAAAAAAATCTAGATACTCATTTTTAATTAAAACCTCTCATCTCGATTGCATCGCCACGATCCCTGAAAATTATTCTTTATTCCGGTATAAACCGCGGGAATTTAACGGTCTACTGCGTTGAGAATTCTTAACAGAGCCGTAAACGGCTTCTGCCTATGTGCCTACCTATATTGTAACGGCTGGTTTCTGCAACATTGATCATTGATCAAGCCAGTGGATGGGTCTATCGAGATTACCTTTGAGGCGGAATATGAGAAAGAAAACTAATTTACAATTTTATATATAACGATGACAGTCAAGTGGTTTAGATTTTGGCCGGGCACAAGTTCGATCCACGATACACACCTCGACCTTTCCGGAGTTGTTTGAACTATTTAAGCAATTACGATTAAATATCATTTGTTATATATGTAAAGGAAAATATTGTCAGGAAATATGTGTGCTTTAAAGAACTCCATAATGTTCCTAGTCTTAGATGTATTTACTCTAACAATCCGCTGTAAGACGTGTTAAAGAGATGACTCTTTCAGACATCGTTGTAAGCATAAAGCGATATTTTTATATTTGATACTAACTTATGATTCAACTATGAATTAAGAAATAAAAGCTATTTAAAAATATTACTGATAGTAATAGTATTAAAAATATTTAGGTAAAAAATCGGAATAAGGTGAGCATATTACAATTGTAACAACAATTCTTCGACGATATCTGACGTTTCCAAATTCCGATCTATATTGAGCGCATGTTCACTTCACAGCTTTGTTATTAAATATATCAGCCCTTCAAAAACTAAGGATAAAAAATTTATTTTCATGGGATTTGTTTTCAAAATGTAACTCAATAAGCATTTAATATAAAAGCTATGTAAAGAAGCAGTTATGTACGATGTCAGACCGCTTAAAACATAAATAATTATAAATATAAAAATACATAATTATTATAATAATTTTGTGAGTATTACAAAAACTTTTTAATTCCCAGTCGCAACTTCCCCATTGCCCGGCCAATGAAGACGGAAGAGTTAAGTCTAAATTATACGGATAAGGAGGATCTCAATTCAAGCATTTCTTTCAAACCGTAACGAATACGACGACGTCCGAAATTATAAGGAAAACTTTAAAACAAAGCTTTTCATTCCTTGAATTGTTAAGCGGAATAATGAATTGTTATAACAGAAGACTTCCACTTTAAAACTCTACCAATTAACTTAATGTTCCCTATGCATAGTATCGTGGTATCTGTGAATAGTGTTAATAACTGGCATACAACTTCTTTCACGGCTTTTGCAAATTCCGTGGGAACTGTTCGCTACCTCGAGATGATATATCTGTGTCCATGGTGCACGTATTTTATGCAAACTTTCACTAGGATTGCTTAGCTGTAACGTCGTACTATGGTAATCATCATCATCATCATGAACAACCCATTACCGGCTCACTACAGAGCACGGGTCTCCTCTCAATATAAGAAGGGTTTGGCCATAGTCCACGCTGGCCATGTGCGGATTGGCAGACTTCACACGCCTTTGAGAGCATTATGGAGAACTCTCAGGCGTGCAGGTTTCCTCAGGATGTTTTCCTTCACCGTTGAAGCAAGTGATATTTTAATTGTTTAAAAACGCACATAACTCCGAAAAGTTAGAGGTGCGTGCCCGGATTCGAACCGCCGACCTCTGATTAGGAGGCTGACGCCCTAACCACTAGGCTATCACCGCTTCAGTTCTATGGTAATAGAGGCCATTTTCCTGAGCGGGTGCTACACTGGAGATTTTTGGGGACAAAAGGTATCCTATGTATGCAAGCTGTATTTGCTAAATATCACCCAGATCAGTGAGTGAATGAACGTTATGGCATTTCTAAAATCTATTTTATTACCTAGCGTTTTGAAGTATCAATAAGAAGGTTCATAAACTATAAGCGCATACAATATTTAAAGGCGCTTACGAGAAACAGGGCCACTGAATATGCGTGCGATTAGAGTAATCAGTAATTAGTTTAACAAGCATCCCGTGGAACCAAAAATTAAAGCACATGAACAAAATGAAAGTCATTTAGGGCTAGTTTATAGTTGACTTTCACGAAAAATGTGGACACGCTGGATAAAATAACACCATTTTTGCCCATGTACTAATTAAAAATATTCACTTTTATAAAATTTAGAAATTAGTTCGGTAGCATACTGAACCAAAAAATTACCCAAATATCTTGACGTTAATGTTGTGGTCCTACGTATTTAGCCAAAAAAAAAATGTTATCTGAATATAGGTCAGGTTTAAAGTCTTTATTCACCAAAAGAACTAACTGTTTACTCACAAGAGGTAAGTTATCTTGTGAGTGAACAGAACTAATTACCAAGATAAAATAATGTAATTTGAATAAGTGACTAGTTTTTTTTTTGTCTTTCCTTTAACTGAATTACTAACAAATGTTCGCAATATAATCTTAATTGTTTTTTAAAACATAATAAAGAGCGTTCTGTAGCAAATGACATCTATGAAATCCAATAAAGATGATGGAGAGATGTAAGTTTAATTTATTGGAACGTAGTTCCTTATCGCGCGTTGTGAAAGGGGGGCTAGAGGGAAAAAATTCTTACGAAAAGTTGTCACGACACTTTTTGTTTGGCGTCGCATGCTTCTCTGTCTGTCTCTCTCTCTCTCTCTTATAGAAAGCAAGCCAGATATTTTCACTTCTATTTCGAATTGAACAGTGTGGTGTCGCGACGATTATTTTTGTTGAATGTATACAGGTTTTTTGTAAATAATAAATAATAAAAAATAATAATAATGAATCCTGACAGTGTTTCTGCACAAGTTCCGGATATTGCTGATGGAGTACAAAATTGAGCCTACTGATTAAGTTTATATAACATTATATTTGTTAATAATAAAAAAAATATTATTATAACTTAAATAAAATAAAATTTTATTACAATTCCTTCACTAATTAATCGAAAGGAACTTCGTTCCATCCGGGTGTCCCTTGACACCTGTCAAGTTTTTTTTTATATAAAACATCGTGGGTATACGAGCAGATGGATCACCCAATGTTTACCATCTCCTATGCACAATTGCAGCACCAGAGGAGCCATTGATGCGGTGCCAGGTGAATTAATGCTATGTGCCTAACTAGTATCTGGGAAAAATTTGGTGCTTTTATATATATAACGTGTGTCTAAATTTTAATGCTGAGCTACCCATCTTTGTACATTCCGAGTTCTGATAAGTTAATCACAATCAGATAGGTTCGAGAAAAACCGACACGTTCCAATATTAGATCAAATTCAAAATAATCTTTATTCAAATAGTCCTTAAAAAGGCACTTTTGACGCGTCAATAATTTACATAGTAGTTATTTCACGGTGATAACTATATCGATCGCTCGGTTATCTTGCTAAATTATGGGACTGTCCGAACCTGATTCAATTGACATATCCAATATAGTTAATGAACCTATTAAGATTATTTGTAATGAATCTTACATATCAACAACAATATGCTAGACTTTCTGTCAATTATTATATATTTTGGATCCTGGTGTACTGGTTCGTTTTACAGATTTATGAGTAGATCAGATGTGATATATCAGTGTTTATTTTTAAGCCTTATAGAATCAATTCTTAAAATATACTGTTGTGAACCTGACTTGTGTAAGTTATAAAGGTAGAACATCAAAGCGTCTGGTGTTAGAAAGCGTGACATTCCAATTCTCACTATAGTACAGTCTGAAAAATTTCATTTCATAAAAAGGTAGGAATTTTATAAGAAATATGCAATTGAAGATGTTTCAAAAGATGCTGTGGCCCAACTATGAGCGGGCTAAAGTTTGAGAATATGTTATCATACGTACGTACGTACGTTTGCAAGTATGAACATACAAACTTATTACTTTACGTAAAGTAAAGCTTAGAACTTTCGCTAGATTGTCATATTCGTCTATGAACATTATGCTAATTAGACTGAAGGCGCTCGTTACCGACGGTCCAGTTTTGTAAATAAAGTCGATGGGCTCTGTCCGCGCGTCGGTGATATATTTTAAGTTCTGCTCATACTGAGGCAAATATTGCGCAGAACGTGGGAAGAAAATTGCTCGAATTACCTTACCTAATTACTGAGCTCTTTCCTTGTTTGAACATTAACTGGATTAGTTTGGTTGTGTTCAAAAAATACGTTCACTTGACGCGAAACTTAACTATGTAAAGCAAGGCCAGGTATTTCGCTCTCGCTGTTAAAGCAATAGCTACTTTTTAAACGAATGCAATGCGAATAAGTGTCAGAGATCATTACAATAGAAATAAATCAATATGATAACTATATTTTAACAAACCATTTTTTTATCTTTCGTATTTTTTTTTTACTTCTACCTCCAAGAATATGTATATACAAGTATTCGTGATTATCGGTTAAGAAGTTTTCGCGTGTAAAAAAACACATAATATTAAGTAGGATTAGGTAACCATTGGGGGATGAAGAATAAACTTGCATGCCGTGTACGCAGTATTCACTTTAAATTGATGTGCTATTTATTACCAGTTATCCAATATTTAAATAAAATCAATAACAGCGCTTTCCTTTTGAAAAAAAAAACATTAAGGCGTGTCCAAACATAGCGCTGCGAGTGCGCGGCAGCAACACGCGGCAATCGCGAGACACAGCTCTGATGCGCGACTAGTGTAGACATCCCAGAAATGTGTGCGCGGCAATACTGCGCGGCATGTCCTAGACACGCTGTGCTCTCAGTTTGCATTCGATCCAAAATGAAAGCGGCCGCGTGTGTTGTAGCTCTACTTATTATTCGAAAATTACGCAGAAGGAAGAGACTGAAAAAAACAAGGCAATGCTGGATACGACCACTTTTCCAACAGAGGGTAAAGAATTTGAAAGTGATTAATTATGAAATCCACTATCGAACAACACAGTTTTTAAGATTGACCTTGGAAGAATTTGAACATATACATACACTGGTGGAACCATTTATTAAAAAAACTGATACACACTGGCGTGTAGCAATAACGACGAAAGAGAGACTCGCAATAACTTTGCGATATTTGGCCACAGGAGACTCATATACTAGTCTACAATATATATTTCACGTGTCAAAGCAAACAATCTCAAAAATAGTCCCAGAGGTGTGCGATGCCCTAGTGAAAGCTCTGAAGGATGTGATAAAGGTAAAAAAGAACAACTTTATTACTTACATTATTTTTATTAAGTTTTTAATCAATCATAAATATGTGCATGTTTAATGTGCAGACAATAAAAATGAAACAATCACTATTTAATTATAAACTATTCTCAGTATTCAAATCGTTAATCAATTGTGTAAGTCCGGATCCCATACTAGAGTCACTAGAGGATGCCGTATTGGAGATATCGGTATAACGTGTAGTAAAATAACCTGGTCTTCTTTCATCGTTTTCTTGAATTGTAGACTGATTGAGTTGGTTTATACATGCCATATCAGCGTCAAATATTATAGTATTTATGGAATGTTTTACTCTTGCTAAGGTTATGGGATCGTATTTTCTCAACTCTGCCGCTACGTGCATGCCAAAAGCAACGTATAAATCGTTGCTGTTATCGCTTTGTTTTCGCATTTCTTCCAATGCATCTTCTAACATTTTATTCTCGGCATCATACTCCGGATCTTCGTGTGTTCTCTTTGTTGGCTTCCTTTTAGTTGGAATCGTAGATGCAGTATTCATGTTAGTCGTATTTAGTTCTGAAGTGCCTTGTTCTGTAGCGCTTTGTTCTGTAGCGCCTTGTTCTGAAGTGCCTTGTTCTGTAGCGCTTTGTTCTGTAGCGCCTTGTTCTGTAGCGCCTTGTTCTGTAGCTCCTTGTTCTGTATTATGTGACTGCGACGATGAGCCACAATCCTGTAATCAAAACAACGATGTTTAGTTGTGTTTGTAGAATATAGGTATAGTCTTTGGGATTTAAGAAGTGTCTCCGTTTCAGCTAGGACTAAAATGCTTTCGTATGATGTCCGACTGTTTTCATTTATATCTGTCGTAGAATGTCGTAGTTAGATTTCCACGCGATTCTTTGAGGTTACCCACCCCCACCCGTGTTATTATACATTTACAATACAAGATAAATTTCGCATTTTTTTAATGTGAACTTTATATTTTTCAGTTACCAGTATCGGAACAAGATTGGAAGATAGTCTCTAAAGAATTCGAGGAAAAATGGAATTTCCCACATGTCATCGGTGCTTTGGACGGAAAACATATAACTATTCAGGCTCCTTTTAGAAGCGGCACCGAGTATTACAATTATAAAAAATATTTTAGTATTGTACTTTTAGCATTAGTAGACTCAAATTACAATTTTATGTACGTTAACGTTGGAAGTCAAGGTCGAATATCAGATGGAGGCGTTTTTAAACATTGTGAATTGTACCGAAAGTTAGAAAATAATCAACTTAATGTACCAGCACCAGAAATTTTAAATATACCCTACACAACAAAAGTACCCTATGTCATATTAGGAGATCAAGCTTTTGCTTTAACTAAATATATGTTGACACCTTTTGCAGGAATTCATTCAAAAGGGTCTAAAGAACGGATTTTTAACTACAGACTATCGAGAGCACGTAGAGTAGTTGAAAATGCTTTTGGTATTTTGGCGTCTAAATTTAGAGTACTGAGAAATGCAATTATGTTAAACCCAACATCAGCTAAAAAGGTAGTTCTAGCTGCTGTTCACTTGCATAATTTTCTTCGAAACAGCTCTTCAATAACAACCTCTAATAACTCAATGAATGAATCAGTTACTTTAACACCGAACGAATGTATAGGTGGCACTCCAACCGATATTCGTAATTTTTTGGCAGAACATTTTATGGCAAACGGGTCGATTATTTGGCAAGATAGATATTAAATAATTACGTTATGAGAAACTAGATGACGCCCGCGACTTCGTCCGCGTGAATTTATTTTTTAAAATCCCTCGGGAACTCTTTGATTTTCCGGGATAAAAAGTAGCCTATGTCACTCTCCAGGTCCTCAGCTATACCTATGCAAAAAATCACGTCGATCCGTAACTCTGTTGCGGCGTGATTGAAGGACAAACCAACAAACACACTTTCGCATTTATAATATTAGTATGGTTATACATGAATGTATGTATGAAATTAGCGTACTTACCACTGTGTCAATAGGATTACCCCTATCATGCAAAAAGTGGAAAGATTCGTAGGCAAACCATTTAGACTTGTAGGCCTTGTTTCTATCTGTAACAATAAAAGTGTCAATTCTGTTATATCCATCTGCTTGTGAGAAATACTTTCCTAAACATGTGTGTATAAACTCACGACCATCAGTCTAGTTTACCAGCTGATCAGACCGTTAAACATATTTTACAACGGTCACATATTTTAACCAAAATATTTCGATAATGATTATACGTATTTCGAAAATTATTCAATCTACGTAATTGCATTAATTCATTGATTTATTAAAAACATTCATTCAATGATTTTGCGCTCTAAGAAATGTCAAACTCAATCGGTTTGCCATATTTATTTATATTTTGGGTCGTGCATGAAAAAACGTACTATACTTAGTTGAGCATTACAAACGTGCGAACTGCGTACGAACCATATTACTATCATTATGTGAGCGAGCGCAATGCATGCGCCTGACCGCTCTCACCTAGGCTCCGACAGGCACGCACACTTACACAATTATACATGTACACGACGTAACCACAAATAAAGCTCACTCGGTTACGTAAATTCCAAGAACTACATATACCACAGTATACATTTAACTTAGATACCTATATGTAAGTAGAATAGAATCTTTTGTTACAAGTACTTCATTTTGTTATTGTTTGCTGTAGGAGTACTTATTGTCATTTCATCAATATCATTAAATAAAAGATTAAACTTACCCGAACCAGTAATGTTACTCGTTTTTTCTCTGTTTCTCTCCCTTCTGTATGAGCTTAAAAGACTTTTCATTTTGGTTTTTAGAACTGCTTTCGGTTGCTCGAAATTTTTTGCGATTTCATCCCACATGTCTTCTCTTAAATTATTGTTATGATATTCTTTGCGCCTGGTGTCCCATAATGCATTAAATGAACCATATATTTCAATAAGTCGAATTGCCGTTTCGTTATCCATCGTTTACGTCCACACACCTTCACTGACGAACGAACACTACGCGCGCGGCAACCTCGTTCGCGCGCGGCAGCAACACGCGGCATTCGTGCGCGGCGGCCGTCCAAACACAGCGCGGAAATCGCGCGCGGCATGCCGCTCACGATTGCCGCGCTATGTTTGGACACGCCTTCAATATTTGACAATTATACAAGAAAAAAAAATCACAAGCTTCAACGGTGAAGGAAAACATCGTGAGGGTTTCCTCACGAGTAGTAGAACGCCTGAGAGTCTCCATAATGTTCTCAAAGGCGTGTGATGTCTGCCAATCCGCACATGGCCAGCGTGGTGGAATATGGCCAAACCCTTCTCATATTGAGAGGCGACCCGTGATCTGTAGTGAGCCGGCAATGGGTTGATCATGATGATGATGATGATGATACAAGAAAAATAATTCCTTTAACTAAATATTGAGCGGTTCCTTACTATGAGCGTTGGCTGGGTTGTTGACCGATCGAGTTCGTTCTCGCTCTAAGCAGCAGAGCGACAATGTGCAAGGCCGTTTCTCCTTCTTAGTTTTTTTTTTAATCACTTAAATTCACAGATGGAAGAGAAGTATGATTAATCGCACCGATATGACGATGGATTGTTTCATCATACCCGCGTTTTTCACACGCTCTCAATTGAACCACGGCCAAACTGTGAATAAGAAGTTCTAGGTGTGCAAGGGCGCGTAAATGGGAATCGTTATAAAAGTTAATAGTGATATTCAAGTGCAAAACTGGAACGTTTTATCATCTTTTACATATACAACTGCCGATGATATAAAATAAGATAAAGAAATAAAAATAATTAAAAACAAGCTCTTCACAGCAAACTTTTGTATAAGACATGGTTTATTTGGGAAATTTTAAACTCAAGGTCATGCATCAAACGTCATTCCCTCTTATAAGATAGGTCTCTTATATGAGGGCATGACGGTTGATTTTAACATCGTATGAATATAAAAGTCATTAGGATTAGTTAACGGTGCGAAATGTTTTATGTAAAACACACTATATGCTTGCCGGAACATAACCTGTACTACATGTGATCAAATAAAGCAGTCCTCGTTACAAAATACCAACTTCAACACGAGGTTGAAATAAATTCACCACTCCAGACTTGTACCTCCGCTAACAACTTTCGGTCTTAGGTTAAAGCGTCTTCATCTTACACGAGCGCCAGTAACGAGTCCTTACAACCGCCCTGTTAATGACCTCCTGCTAGGCGCAGTTGTCCTCTATCATACACGAGTTCTACACCCAAGATCCAACCTCTGTCGCAATCAAGTTTAGACATGTTCTTAACCATCCGCCGAGGTAATGCAGGAAAAATCGAATTGCATCGTAAAAGACATTACGTGTTCGTCGGAGTGCATATATGAGATTAAGTATTTATTCTATTAACGTGCTTTGTGTGTCAATAATATTTAATCGTTTAATAATTAATTGATATCGTGTTTTAATTAATTATCCTCGCCCGACTAAACGCGCCGCCTCACTTCCAAAATGGACTCAAATGCTGACAAGGACCCCAAAGTACCCTTATATATATATGTCGAGTAAAGGACGTCCGAGTTGTTTTTTGTAAGGGTGACATCAGCATTGCTGACGCCACGATTTTGTTTACTTTCGCTCATAGTAATTAAAACCACAACTTGCCGGTTTACACTTTTATTGCGATAATAACTAAGAGGTCCGAACAGTCCGACGTCTCGAGCGAGAGAATCCGCGAAAGGCATCGGCCGCCCGTATTTATAGCACAAAGAGCATGCTTGTACAAAATTGATTGTTACTGGCTAAATTGTGTTAGCAAAATCATCAATCGTTAAAATGTGGTTAATTATTGAATTCTTGAGGTGTTTGGCGCCGCATACTAAAGTTAATAACTTCTTCGCGCCGACATATATATATATATATATATATATATATATATATATATATATATATATTCCCTACCTATTTTATATATATGGATATAAATATGAAGATATATATAATTTTTCAAATTTTTCAAGATTTAAGAAAAGGACTACAAAGAGATTTCATTACAAGTTTAAATATAGGCACTATATACGAAAACCCAACCCAAATACATACACACGTTAGTAGCCACGTAATAAAAAATCCCTTTTACTTTATTTACTACGGGAACCTAATACTAAGTCTCTGATATTCTTCTGTCTGTCTGCCGTCAGGCTATTTCAGATTAACCGTAATAAGCAGTGAGTTGAATCTCGTTTTCTTATTCATTAAAATCACTTTTCCTCGTTGAACTTAATAACTAATAAAGTCCTCAAGCACTTTCAAGTTGCCTAATATTGAGATTGTCTTTCCGAGCTCCATTCTGGGAGCTTAGTCGCATACCCGTAACTGCTCTGCGATGATTAATGGAAGCATTACCTTAACGTTCTTAATAAAATGTCGGAAAAAACTTTGTGAAAGATATTTTGATCACGTCCCACGTGACCATTAGAGGTATCATGGTGGTGGCGGGCTTGTTTCCAGGCGGGTGCATCCAGTCTTGAAAGTAATGGACGGTACTTAATTTTTGCATGTCATAATTGAGACCGCCCATCTCCCTTAATATTATGATCCTGAAATGAAAATATATTTTTTTATATAAATATATCAAATATAGACTGCATCACTTACTACTTCACTTACTTAGGATAGAAGATAAAATTCAAAATTCAAATAATATTTATTTAAATAGTCCTTAAAAAAGCACTTTTGACGCGTCAATAATTTACATAGTAGTTATTTCATGGTGATAACTATATTCGTAAACTTAAAACTAAAGCTATGAGGGTTCCAAACGCGCCCCGGTCTAAGAAGAAGCCCACAACAAACTTAGCCGGGGTTTTTCTTTTTTTTTCGTTATCACCATCTCACATAATTAATAAAATGAATAATAAACTATAGTACCTATGGAGATAGAGCAATTCACACCCAAGCTTTTTTATCGTTTATATATATATAAACGATAGTCAAGATAATATCGTTTTAACAGTCTTTTTATTCTTGCCCTTATCCCACATTATGTGGGGTCGGCACAACACGTCTTCTTCCACTCAATTCTATCAGCCGTCACCTCACCACCTTGTACCCGCATATCCTCTTTTACTCAATCCATCCATCTCTTCGTTGGTCTTCCGCTACTCTTTTGCCCTTCCACGGTTTTATCGTTTTAACAATATGGACACAAATACAGCAACAATGTTCAAAGATTAATAAGGCATTTCACGACTATTTATTCATTGGGGTGTTTGTTTATTATACAAAAATGGGTTTTTCCAATTTTCCTGTCTTCTATAAAATCATGAAGACTATCGTATGCGGATAAACTTTACCCGTTACCGAATGTTATTTAGAAGTGTGGTTTACGAGATAATTTCAATTAAATTACGCGCGGGAGGGGATTTACGTCCGTAACGTATGCCTGTACACATAACTACTAACATAACACGTCATACTAACATAACGTTACGACTCCTTGCTAAAGTGGGTGAAACCGCGGAAGTCAGCTAGTATTTCATGAAATATTATTAAAGACATATAATATTTCAGTAAAGGTAGTATATTGTGTGCGGTATAGGTAATAGATTGTGGAGCAATCTATTAATTAATTAGTGTGACTATGTAACAACTTGTTTAGTTATACAATTAATTTTATTTTCTTATTCCTAAAAAGGCAGACGAGTGGTCCATGACCCACAATTAATTTAATTATAATATTTGCTTATTCTTAAAATGGCGGACGAGTTGTAAAAATTCATTGCCGTTTAGAAATAAGTAACGTAAATATGGAATGTCAAACATAGACGAAAAAAATCCCAGCTGGATCATTTGCGTGATTAATAAAATCCTTCAGCTAATTCGAAGTTGGCTTCCCTTTACGAGATTTGCAATGACCCTAACCACTTCTCTATGATTAACGAACAAAAACTTTGAGCTCGTTAATTGATTGTTGAAAGTGAGTTTGTAAAGGGGCCAAACACGGGCATTCCGTCGTTTGGGACCCGTGATTTCCGGAGTATAAACATATAATGTTTGCTTAACGCTTATGCCCATTACGCCAGTCGTGATTAGATGCCCCATAGATCCGTTCTATAAACATCTATATCATTCATCATCATCATGATCAACTCATTGCCGGCTCACTACAGAGCACGGTCCTCCTCTCAATATGAGAAGGGTTTGGCCATAGTCCACCACACTAGCCATGTGCGGGTTGGCAGACTCCGCACGCCTTTGAGAACATTATGGTGAACTTTCAGGCATGAGGGTTACCTCACGATGTTTTCCTTCAACGTTGAAGCAAGTAATATTTTAATTGCTTAAGAATAATTGCTTACTCCAATCCGGGTTAGGGGACATTGAAGCTGAGGTATTATCATCAGTTTTAGTAATACAACCAGGCCCGAAACGACGCGTTCTCCAATTCAGAACTGTTGTACTGCGAAAAACCAAATATACAAATATATATTAATAACGGTTCGATGATTATAAATACAAATATGTAGTCATCGAACACAGGACCGCGGGTTCTGTATTCGAGAATGCTTACCACTAAACCATTGAAGGAGGAAAACTATATCCACGCGCAGACCTTACTACCACATAAATAAATACAGACACGGTTCTCGAGGGTTACATATTTTATCAAATCAGGCACACGCGTTACGTGCCCCTCTAAGTAGGGCATCTGAAATGTATGCTTGAAAGCATCAACGATACCAAATATGATTACCAGCACATATCAAGCCAGTAACACTTAGCCAAGTTTGTTGTGATCATTCGCTTTGAAAGTTCTTAGCTATCTTTATTACTTTTAATAGCCCTTGGTTAAGCGTATTAGTGAAATCCTATTATATGAAAAAACGTGCGTGCCTCAACCTCAAACTTTTCGGAGTGTGCGCTTTTAAGCAATTAAAATATAACTGTAATTATTTAGTTGTAATTACCGGAAGCGGTGAAAGCCCAGTGGTTAGGGCGTCAGCCTCCTAATCAGAGGTCGGCGGTTCGAATCCAGGCACGCAACCTCTAACTTTTCGGAGTTATGTGCCCTTTTATGCAATTAAAATATCACTTGCATCAACGGCGAAGGAAAACATCGTGAGAAAACCTGCACGCCTGAGAGTTCTCTATAATGTTCTTGAAGGCTTATGAAGTCTGCCAATCCGCACAGGGCCAGCGTGGTGGACTATGGCCAAGCCCTTCTCATATTGAGAGGAGACCCGTGCTCTGTAGTGAGCCGTTGATCATGATGATGATGACGATATGAAAAAACTTAGCCAAGTAATTTTGGCCTGATAAAGGTTAAAAAAAAAGAAAATTATAGAAATTTCCATACAAAAATTCAAATTACTTCTCTTTACATGACCCTAACTGCACTAGTACCTAATAACATTAGTGCTAAAGGCATTAAGGCTATAAGAGGTGTAAGAAAACCTACGTCTAATCTTCCTACCTTCTGCTATTCTAGTAATGTAAAGTAGACAATTAGAAACTGATCAAAATTAATACCTACATACCTACCTTACCTAAAATTGTATGTTATCTATTTAATTTATTAAGCATCAAACTTTGTTTTATTACAAGCATCAAACTTTGATTTCAAAATTGAATCATGTGACACTACACAAATACACCCCTACAAATAAATACTTGCCACCAAGCAATTATACGTTCCGGTACGATGCGATATAACTGCTATAGAAACAGATTAACCCACTACCGTATAATAATGTAACATCAGGAGTCGGCAAGAGTTTCACGAATAGAAATAATGAAAAATGTGTTATGGACGATTCATAGATGCCTGTAATACTCGTAGGTTTGAATGAATAAAGATGTTTGATTTGATTTTATTTGTTGTAGTCAATAACCAACTTTGTAGTCGATAATACAAAAATCTCACATCTATATAAATAAATAAAATTGGAATGTCTGTTTGTAATATTGAAATAACCGTTTTTTACTACATGCATATGAATATATATACGGTATATACACCAAAATAACATTTTTACAATTTTTGTCTGTCTGTCTGTCTGTCTGTTTGTTCCGGCAAATCTCTGAAATGGCTGGGTCGATTTGTACGGGACTTTTATTGGAAGGCAGCTGATGGATTAAGGAGTAACTTAGGCTACTTTTATTTTAGAAAAATAAAGTAATGTTGCAATGTCCAAGTACTGTCCAGTACCGCGCGCAGCTCACGCACATGCCACCGCCTGTGCCATCACGTCTCGGGCGCCTCCCACTACTTCTGCCACCAACGAATCAATATCCGATTTCACTCATTCTTTTTTTTTAGAAAGGAGATACTTTAATGTTTATCCTGTAATTATTTCAAGTAATTCGCATTAGTAATCTATTGCTTCGTGATTGAAAGACAAACAAACACACTAACTCAACGCAGACGAAGTCGCGGGCGTCGGTTTAGTCTAAAATAAAAATGATTACTAAGCGAATATTGAGATTCAAATTTCAAAGTCGCTTTACGTTAAAGTACATTTTGTTTTATTAAATAGAAGGTATGTATAAAACAGGAAAAGAAGAACACTTGATCGTCAATATTCTTTAGCAACTTTGTCTTTGACGATAAACCATACGTCGGGTTAATACTTTAGTCTATTTTAGATTTTTGTACTTAGAGGTTTCCATTGTTACCCTATTATTAAACTTCTGCATTTGACCGTCTTTTGCCAATTTCTAATGTGAAAATGCATGTAATGGTACACAAAATTTCTCTAAACTAAACTAAATTGACAGGTCACAAAGTACTGCCAAGGAAATCTCTTTTATGGTGTTCTTCGAAGAAAGTAGTTAAATTTAGAGATTTTTGTGTAACAGAATTGGCAGTTTAGTTTAAACACTATACAGCAGTTATTCAACCAATTAGTCAGTCTGTTATACATGCTTAAAACTTTTACTATGTCCCAAATGCGTGACACCAAAAACGAGATGTTGTCGAATAAGAAATAACTGATACAAAAAATCGTGCGAAGCGTACGCAGTTTATTAAATCAATCGCAATCCGACGTCGCTAGCAGACGCGGCATGTCAAAAGCTAGTCAGATAGAATGTGATTATTATTACTCCGTTTCTCTCGTAACTTTGTAGCCATAGTGAAGCTATATAGCGCTATAGAGCGAAATTCGAAACAGTAGGTATATAGGAAATGGTATCTTAGATTAACTGAAGCTCAGAATAACATAAAACTATCCCAAGAGTCTAATGATCGTTACAAGTCATAACTTGTTACGTTTTAATAGAAACATTTACTTCATAGCAACATCATCTAATACGTTACAAAAGAAAACAGCAATATATATACATATATATGTTTTCTTTTGTAATGTATTAGATGTTTTTTTTTTTACTTTTTACAATGCCTATAAGCAACATTCTGTGAAACACAGGCACTGGACAAGGTAAACTGTAACAAAAATTTATTCGGTCCGTACACAACGCAGCGTTTCAAAGCCATGTTCTTTTTAGTCTGAATTCTTTCATCATCATCATCATTAACAACTGATTGACGTCCACTGCTGGACATAGGTCTTTTGTAGGGAGTTCCAATGCTCACGGTCTTGGGCCACTTGCTTCCAGCGGCTCCTTGCGACTCGTCTGATGTCGTCTGTCCACCTAGTTGAGGGTCGACCAAAGCTACGTTTACCGGTGCGGGGTCGCCATTCCAGCACCTTGGGACCCCAACGTCCATCGGTTCTCCGAGCTATGTGCCCCGCCCATTGCCACTTCAACTTCGCAATTCGCTGAGCTATGTCGGTAACTCTGGTTCTTCTACGGATCTCCTCATTTCTGATTTGATCACGTAGAGATACTCCAGCATAGCTCTCTCCATCGCCCGTTGAGTGACTCTGAGCCTTCTTATGAGGCCCATAGTGAGCGACCATGTTCAGAGCCGTAAGTCATCACTGGCAACACGCACTGTTCGAAAACTTTAGTCCTCAGGCACTGAGGGATTTTGGACGAAAAGATGTCACGGAGTTTCCCAAACGCTGCCCACCCGAGCTGAATTCGGCGGCGGACCTCCTTCTCGAAATTTGACTGAATTCTTTATTTGATTCTTAATAACAGGATTATGACTGTAATTACACAAAGTTATTAGCAACTTCAACTGCTGGCTGAACTGAACTTGGCGGAACTTGTGTACACAAAGTTTCATTTCTTATGTACAACATTACCGGGATATCATAAGAGTTTCGAATATCAGACTGAGACACGACAATGTGTAGCCAGATTTATTTCGTAATACAATTTATGCAAAAGTTGACACTTGAATGAAGTAGGTACAATTTCGAATTTATTGTACGTAATACAATGATACTCTTTATATTACGTACTATATATTGCTATTTATGTTTATTTTGATACCTAGTTTACTTTTCTATATTCGAAGTATTATTATAAATACTTCTCTTCAGGATCACTATCTTAGATTATAATCTATGAGTAGAAGACGATACTAAGAAGAGATTGTCTTTGTATGTTTTTTTTATTATTAGTAAAAGACGATAATGAGAAGAGACTTTCTTTGTATTTTTTTTTTAATTATTATTAAAAACTTTTAAAATGATTATTTTCATTACAAAAAGCAACAAAGATAAGTTAAAAAAAAATAGACCACACTTTCGCATTTATGGTACTAACAAGTGATGCCACCGCTCGCGGTTTCCTAGCCGTGACTGTTGTCTACTTTTCCATGTCGTTTTTGTGTCGCGTCCAGACAGACGTTCTGTGCTGAAGGGAAACTTTCTCACAATAAACGAAACCCAACTTATTGTGTGCTTATGCAGATGATCAAAAAAGTACAAATACGCAGTTGTAATAGCACGCGTTTGCAAACAATATTATTATCAAGGTTCGTGGGTATCTGTTCCAGCGCGAATTGTTCTGGAAACTTGAATTGAAAAGCCTGGAAGGCTCAATTTGAATGCAGGAAAACTTTGCAATAGCTTTTATTCCTGACGGAAAATGAATTTACGACTCACGATGAATCGAGACCTATTTCTTTGTATTTAAACACAGATTTACTGTACAATAAAGTACTTATGTGTTGATTTATTTTACACCTCGTAATTAAGTTTAGTTCGTGTTTTTTTTTTTTGGCAGAACGCGATGCATAGCTATATAAGCCAATTGACAAATCATATTGGGTTGAAGCGGTTTCCACCATTATACCCAAAAATTAAATTAGAAAAGCAAAATCAATTAAAATTTTCAAAAAATTGGTCAAAGATCACTTTTTGTCTGCGGCAATGCTAGTGTAACTTTTGAGGATTAATTTATTAATTATATTATGATTCAGTATCATATTATATTTATATATATATTAATTTGGTTATTATTATTAGTATGTACTTGTATTATTCGTTTATATCAATATATTTATGGTAATATATATTTTTGCACCACCTTCCTCTTTCCGTTATCTTTTGCATCTTTGGTTGCCTGGAAGATATCGCTATGTAGAAATAAGGCATCTTCGGTTGCCGGGAAGAGATCGCTTAAGGCCACCAAATTTTCTGTTTTATTTTTATCCTTTTTTGTGGTGTACAATTAAAGTATATCCATTCATTCATTCATTCATTCATTATTTTATTCATACCTGTGACGTATATAATAAGCATGTCTTAACAAACAATTAAACATAGCTGTACGCTTTTTAAATGCAGCGTCGGTAGTATGCCCAAATACGGCACAAAGGAAATGCACGCAATTGCTTGCCAAACGGCATAAGATTTAGTAATTTGTATATTCCTATGTACCAATTCATTTTAGGTCTTCTGTACATATTTATATGCATATTATATGTGAATCCTATATATGTAACTAATTGAAACTTAATAATATTATATGTCATAAAATTAGCTTTAGTTATAAAACCGGTTTATTTAATTTAGCTAAATAAATAAATATTAAATGAAAACCTGTTTTTGATTCTACAGACATCAAAATTATCTTTATAATAATTTAATTAATATCCGGTTATAATTTAATTGAAATCCCACTGTCTGAGTTAAGGAAAGCAGCGTTAATATCGGGCAGTTGTTTAATCATTTTATAGTCACCGTTAAGGGGGAGGAAGATGGGACTACATGTATGCCCCTGTTATAACCATCCGTATATCCGTCCATGCGCCTAGCTGGTCAGCTGTCGTCAGCTGCCTCTGCAGTATCTCGTGAACCGTTAAAGAAAGAGCGCCGAAATTAAAAGCATGTGTATTTCTATTGCCGCTAAAACAACAAATAATAAAATTACAAGATACGTGTTTTATTTTATTTCTTCAATAACATTGAAGCGGTGATAGACCAGTGTTTAAGGTTACAGCCATCCTATCGGGGGAACCGAGTTCGATTACCGGCACGTTAATTTAATTCTTGTTTAATTGTGACATTCTCTTGGTATCGGAGGTGTTTTGGTGGTGTTTGGTCCCCCTATCGGTTGGTTTGTGGCCCGTCCAGGAATTGGACTGGTTTGCCGTCGATGATGAAAGGCCGGGAGCGGGAGGGAGTTCCTTTTCCACCTCTCTTGCTCCTTGTGCCTTCGCAGGAGTTGTGAACTATGGAAACGGAGTCGTCCATATCACAATACGATCCTCAAGCTGGCTGGTGTGCTGTTGTCCAGACACGCCGCTTAGTGGCGAAACTGAGCAAGTCGTTTCCGAGTTGGGTCACACGCGTGTGGCGAACACGCGCTGGTAAAGAAGTGCGAGAGGGTTCCCGTGGTCACAGCGGTGACAAGAAATACCGTAGGGGCTGCAGTTAGTACTTCTACTAACTGCAGCCCCTATAGGTATTTCTTCTGTTTCTGGTTAAATACTAAAAGGGAACATGCAAGTGACTCGAATAAGTATCTAACATTTTTTTTACAAAAACCTAACCCAAAAATCTGTGCCAATTGCTCAATATAATATTAATAATATTAATTTAGCGCGTTTAAAAAAATATTAATATAATATGGAACATTTGTTGCGCCATCTTTGAGCCACGCAACTAAATAGCAACTGCACATACTCATCAAAGATGTCGCTACGATCTCACGTAGTTCTCGTGAAGTGACATCTAGTGTTTTGTTTCAGTCGACTTACATGTAAGCAAAGTCTGTTTCTTCATACGTTCCTTAGAGATTTGCGAGATGGCGTTATAAAATTTTTACCCATTCGTGATTTTCTTCAAGCAAGGCTGACATAGATATATTTTAGAAGCAAACCCTTATTTAAATACGAATCTTAATCACTTAATTTTGTTATCATTAATAGATGTATTGCTTATTTCAAATGTGGATGAACCTATTTAAAAAATATTGTTATAAAATGAGCAGCAATATCGGAACATTGTTGCATAAATTCATTCGAGAAAAAGAAAAATTAGCTAGATCATTTTTTTTTTCGGACTGCCTATTAGCTGTACTAACCCTATTGGTTGCCACAGCGTAACTGGGCTGTTACGCTGTGGCAACCAATAGGGCTTGCTGCCAGAAGAAATTTTGAACCCTAGGGCTCGAAGAAACTAAGAGAACGACTGCCTAAGGGAATTACTGGAATTACTCCATAAAGAAAATCCTGCCCATAAAGAAGAGTGGCTTGTACACAAATTAACAGAGTACCATATTGTTCCTTAAAAAATAGGTAAACCAAGCTTTTGAAATTAACACGAAACATAATCATTATGAAATTTATATAAAATACAATGGGCAGGTCAGACATTCAGACATGTTGCTTCTACAAGCGATTGTCACGGAATCTTCAAATTTGATAAAATTCAATCTAAAGAAATAAATCTAACATTCAAATTTAAAGTAATTCAAACATAATACATAAACTTAAAGACCGCACTAGCTGCGTATTATGCCTATGATTATGCATTTTTGAGATACGGTGTTATTCTCTGGGGAAATAGCACTGATGCTTCGGGTCTCTTCCTATTACAAAAAAAGTGCGTACGCATATTAGTAAACACAAAAAGTCTCATGTGTGCCTCATTTCAGGAAATTAAAAATCCTCACCCTCCCTTCAATCTATATCTTTGAAATGTGCAAATTTTGTCAAAAAAATCTATACTTTTATAAAAAAAAAAGAAGAAAAACCTCATAGATTTCCCGAAAAATATGCTAACAAACTAACCTTCCGACCGTAAAAGCTAAAACTCCACACCTGTTGTGTCTATGAAAAAAATTTGAAGTTAGAGACATGAACCATCTGAGGAGCGCCATGACGCAGCGCGTGCGGTGTTGTATTATAATGTTGGACCTCCTGGGTCGGATTCCCGGCTAAAGTCTGGCTTAGTTAGAAGCTTCGGCTCTGGTTAGTTACCACCCTTAGATTTTAGTTAGGTACTACCATTAGATTAGTTACCACGCTTAATCACTTGGCGAAAAAGACTTGTTGCCAAGTGATGAAGCGTTTCAGCACAGTATCGCGTAGAAACCCGTTATGAGTATGGTTTTGCCACATCCCTAAAAGACTGCATAATCACTTACCGCCACGTTAGATTGCCCAGACCTTATATGTAGTGGAATAAAAAAATAACTTAAATTAGCATATAGGTTAAAAATTTCAAACAAAACTTTCTGTAAACACTAATACCACTTTTTTAGAACCACATTTAGTGGTGGTTGAAAGTATCACTGGCATATTTTATTATTGTTGATTCCTTGAAATGTTTGTGAAATAAACTTTAAATGTAACTGAGATATGAAATAAGAAGTATTTTTTATGCAAATTTACCCGTTAGGGGTATGAAAATGGGTTTGAAAAGATGAATAAATGTAAATGTGCCTCTGTCTATGATTTTGTCCTTGGTAGTGTCTTTACCGGTGGAGGTGTCCACGTCCCGTGATGCGGGTTGTGTATGCCCGAACAGAACTTGAAGTCAAACGAGTAGTGCTAGTATAATACGTCCGGTAAGCAGAAGTATCGAAGGAGTGTCCGTAGGTTCGTTTGTACCTGCTACAAACTTGAAAGACAACATCGTGGACAACAAACTTAAACTTTGAACGTGAGCATTGCCTTAAGAGACATGAACCTATGTTGACGGGTACTTATGTGACACTTGGTGCCATATATGCATCAAGCAGTAGTCATAAATGAAATTTGTTTTATTGGTCGATAGGTACTGGCATAACTCTAAATATTCGGTTTCTGATTTAGCTCCCTAAAGATCTAGGTGCACGTCGATAGTTCGACGTACTTCGTCGACTCGAGTCGATGTTCGAGGATTTGGAATGAGCTTCAGTCCAAAGTTGTAATATTGTACATTCTACACTCCAACGTGTCTTGATCACTGGTTTCACCAAGTTGTTGCATTGCTTCGCTCTCCGAATAAAAATCCTTTTACTGAGAAACCCAGTCCTCGTGTCTTACCAAACATACCTAGGGTAGGATCATAGGGTAAGTAGGACATTTTTTGGTAAGTACCTACTAATATATCGCGACCTATATATCGTAATGATCGATGTTATTACGGAATATCGACCCCACAAAAACTAGTGTTGCACATCCCTATTTGTTATAGGTATTTATTTTGTAATTCATTATGCCTGGCGCTGGGGGCACGACAACTGCAAAAAAGTCTGGCGGTGAAAGGGTTTTTTTTTTTTTTTTTTAATCTGTTTTTTTTTGGGACTTTGATCCGAAACGGACATGTCAGCCCCATCATCTCCTAAATAGATAACAAACAAAATCTATATATATAAAAGCGAAATACCACTGACTGACTGACTGATGATCACGATATCTCAGGAACTATAGAACGAACGAACTTGAAATTTGGAAGGTAGATTTCTTTTATGAAGTAGAGGTCAGCTAAGAACCGGTTTTGAGGAAATCCACCCCTAAAGGGTTGAAATGGGGGTTGGAAGTTTGTATGAAAGTCCTTTATTTTTGCAGTTAGAGACATGAAAATTGGCAACTAAGTTTTTTATTATAAATGATAAAGATCTGTATAATCAATGTTACGAAAATCTACCCCAGGGGGGGTGAAATGGGGGTGGGGCGTTTTCATGAGGATTCTATGTTTTCGAAGTTAGGGACATGAAAATTGACATTTAGGTTATTTGTTTTAAATTATAAAAACCTGTCTACGCAATATTACCAAAATCCACCCCTAAGGGGTAGAAATGGGGGTTGGAAGTTTGTATGAAAGTCCTATATTTTTGAAGTCAGAGACATGAAAGTTGGCAACTAAGTTGTTAATTATAAATAATATAGATCTGTATAATCAATGTTACGAAAATCTACTAAAGGGGGGGTGAAATGGGGGTAGGAAGTTTTCATGAGGATTCTAAGTTTTCGAAGTTAGGGTGATGAAAATTGGCATTTAGGTAATTTGTTTTAAATAATAAAAAACTGTATACGCAATATTACAAAAATCTACCCCTAAGGGGTAGAAATAGGGGTTGGAAGTTTGTATGAAAGTCCTATATTATTGAAGTTAGAGACATAAAAGTTGGGATCTAAGTTGTTAATTATAAATAATAAAGATATGTTTAATCAATGTTACGAAAATCTACACTACGGGGGTGAAATGGGGGTTGGAAGTTTTCACGAGGATTCTATGTTTTCGAAGTTAGGTATATGAAAATTGGCATTTAGGTAATTTGTTTTAAATAATAAAAACTGTATATGCAATATTACAAAAATCTACCCCTAAGGGGTAGAAATGGGGGTTGGAAGTTTGTATGAAAGTCCTATATTTTTGAAGTTAGAGACATGAAAGTTGGCAACTAAGTTGTTTATTATAAATAATAAAGATCTGTATAATCAATGTTACGAAAATCTACTAATATGGGGTGAAATGGGGGTAGGAAGTTTTCATGAGGATTCGAAGTTTCGAAGTTAGGGTAATGAAAATTGGCATTTAGGTCATTTGTTTTAAATAATAAAAACCTGTATACGCAATATTACAAAAATCCACCCCTAAGGGGTAGAAATGGGGGTTGGAAGTTTGTATGAAAGTTCTATATTTTTAAAGTTAAAGACATGAAAGTTTGCATCTAAGTTTTTAATTATAAATGATAAAGATCGGTATAATCTATGTTACGAAAATCTACCCCAAGGGGGGTGAAATGGGGGTTGGAAGTTTGTATGAAAGTCCTATATTTTTAAAGTTAGAGACATGAAAGTTGGCAACTAAGTTGTTAATTATAAATAATAAAGATCTGCATGATCAATGTTGCGAAAAACCACCTCAAAGGGGGTAAAATGGGGGTTGGAAGTTTTCATCAGAATTCTAAGTTTGGGACATGCAAACTGCCATTTCGTTTATTTGTTTTAAATAATAAAAACCTGTTTATACGCAATATTACAAAAAAACATCCCAAAAGGTGTGAGAGGAGTTAGGGGTTGGAAGGTTACATGTAAGTTCGGAGTTTTTGGAATTTGAGAAATGAAAATCGGCAATTAGACCATTACTTTTCAGTAACTATGACATGTAGGTATAAGCTCTTTTGCAAAATCACACATTGAAAGTGGAAACATAATGAATGTACAGGAATTTGGAAGTTAGGCCCTGCTCAGGCGTAGACATCCGCTAATAATTTGTGAAAATCCTCCGCAAAGAGGTTAATACCGGGGTTCATGTTGGTTGAAAATCTTATAAAGTTTTACTTCTTTGAATCCATTGAAATACTTTGTACTAAGAAATCCTTACTATCCAGACAAAATCATAGTAATATTATAAATGCGAATGTGAGTTTGTATGTTGGTTTGTCCTTCAATCACGTCGCAACAGAGCAATGGATCGACGTGATTTTTGAAATTATAGTTCTATAGGAGAGCTCCCGTTGGAATTTTTACAACTTATTCTAACTGAATTTTAAAAACTTATTCCACGCGGGCGAAGTCGCGGGCGCCAGCTAGTTATATATATATATATATATATATATATATATATATATATATATATATATATATATATATAAAAACAAAAAAAAAACTCTTAACAAACTTATAACAAAAAAATAACAAAATTATTAAAAAAAAAACAAAATAACAGTATGACTGACTACTACAAATGTAACAGACAACATCTACTTCTGCAGAAATATTTCAACAACAGATTTAAAACCTTCTGTTGTCGGTAGACAGAGGAGGCTCGAAAGACCGCCTACGTCAAATCTGCTGATGCTATATTTCCGCACAACATGTTCTCGTTGCACGTTGTATCTGCTACATTCCGCTAGTACGTGCTGGACATCATCCGTCGTACCGCAAATGTCACAGTTAGCTGAGTTAACTTTCTTCATCAGAAATGCGAATTTATTCGATGGATAATGTCCAGACCGCAACCTATGAGCTAATACCATATATTACCTACTTAATTTAACATTAGCAAACCAAGGAAAACGAGGAGGCTGACATTGAATAGTTTTATACCAAATACCTTTCTCTCTACTTCTTAGGTCAAAATATTCCTTAAATTTATCATAACACACGAGTTTGAAATTATTTAATAATTCGGTATAAAACGGTAAAATAGGTAACCTTGACCCATCTGATACAGCTAATTTGGCTAGTCTGTCAGCCTCTTCGTTTCCCCTTATGCCTATATGAGCAGGAACCCATTGCAATCTCAAATTTATGTCATTAAAATTATATATATGTTGTAAAATTTCGTAACCTACTGGCAGGCCTCTGCTATATCCAGAGGCGCATCGAGCTAAATGTTGCAAAGCGCTTTTGCTATCTGAAAAGATAACAAAATTGTACCCGCTTATAGTACCAATACATTTAAGAGCTTCTGAGATTGCCACGAGCTCCATGGTCATTATACAAATTTGTTGATTGGTTTTAAACATAGCCGACTTTCTAAGACTTAAGTGCCAAAAGGCTGCCCCTAATCCTACATTATTTTTAGATGCATCTGTGTAAATATGTGACCATCCCTCGTACTTCTCATTTAGTTCCTTTATTACTAAGGTTTTTAAACAGACAGGTTGAAGTTCCTTTTTAGCTACCCTCAAACATTCTAAATCTGACCTGATTACCTTATTTAAATTAATAAAAGACACCCAAATATCTAAAGTGTACATTTGTAAAGGATTAGTAGAAAAAATATTATATTCTTTGCATTCATTCAAAGCAATTAACAACAAAGGCTTTTTCCTTGAACACCAATATCTGTCATAAATATTAGAGCCCAGATCATTCAATACATTGACCGTAATATTATTTGACCAACTCTTAATTTTCATACAGTATTTGTACGCAAGATATAAGCGTCTTAGAAATAAAGGCTGGATGCATAACTCACTTTCCATAACGTGAATGGGTGTACTTTTAATAAATCCACCAATTATTCTGAGCGCCTGATTTTGAACTCGGTCTAATTTTAACAAATGTGTCTTTGCACTAGAATCATAAAGAAAGCACCCATAATCCAATCTGCTTCTAATTAACGAAATATAAAGATGACGCAAGTGCTTAGGTGCTATACCCCAACCGGGACCCGCTAATACTTTAAACAAATTTAAAAATTTTGATGTTTTCCCTACCGACTCGTTAATGTGTTTATTCCATCGCAATGTTCTATCTAACCATAACCCTAAATATTTTATATTTTCTTCTATGCTAACATTATAACTATTTAAAATGAGCTTAATCTGTTTCCTTCTATATCCTCTACTAAAGATACATAAATTTGTTTTACTTGTTGATAGTTGGAGTCCAATGTCATCTAATCTTTTTACCATCTTATTTAAAGCTTCTTGTAAATTCAATTCACTTAATTTTAAATCCTTGTGAGCGATATAAAACACGAAATCATCTGCATATTGCGATATATGAACATCCTTAATTTGGTGACAAATTATATATGTTGTTATATTAAAAAGTAATGGTGAATAAGAAATTATATCTGTGATCATTATTGAATTTATTGAAATTATTGTATATCGTATATCAAATTGTGATTGTAATAAATATCGTTACTAATAACTTATTAGGTCAACTGATATAGTTTATATTATATATTATTATATTGTTAGGTATATTCAAAATTCAAATTCAAATCCAAAATAATCTTAATTCAAATAGTCCTTAAAAAGGCACTTTTGACGCGTCAATAATTTACACAGTAGTTATTTCATGGTGATAACTATATTCACGTATAGTCTGTTCAATAAGTCAGTTTACATGGATAATTTTGTAAGAAATTAAAAAACGCAATCTGGCAACACTTTACTTGCTGTCGTGTTTCCGGTGTCAGTTAAAAACTATTTATGTAATTTTGGATTGATTGCCGTTAATTGTGGTTTTTAAAATGCCAAAGCAATTAAATCGAGGTGAAAGGGCATTTCTTAATAAAATTATAATGTATTGTGAAAGAGAAAAAGCCGAACAAAGGCATTTGGTGGATAAAAACAAAGTAATGCAGCGAGTGTCCGCCATGACCGGTGTGTACCACATCAAACATAGTTTGATACTTGGTTATTATTTAATTTCTGTTGTTGTTAGTAGTAGTAGTATTCATAATATTTTGCGTAGTGTATTAAAAGTTAATATTACTAAATTGAAAGTATATAAATAAGTAATGCAATAAAAATAAAACTAAATTGTATGGTTGTATGGAACCCCGATACAAGTGAAACTGCGAGCCATGACCGCCGCGGTTTTACACAGATGGTAGCACTGAGCACTCCATGGCCGGTAGAATAGCGTCTGAGGCAGTAGAATTCACTTTAAAATAATCATAATAGTTACTTTTTTAAATAAACTTCATTTTTCAGGCGTTTCTTAAGTCACATTTACTCGAATTAAAGCAGAAGCTAGATTAAATGATAGGTTATTACGTACACCAGGAATAAAGTACCTACAACTGCCAAACGGAAATATGAACTAAAGGAACGGATGAAATAAAGGATCGGTTAGTGACTATTGGTATAGAATTTACAGATAACATGATCAAGGCTGTTTAATTGTAGCTTTTAAGAAAGCACAAACCCAAGCCTGTGTATGAGATTGATAGGATTCTTGAAGAAGAAGCAAGATTAATAGAAGAAGCATTTACATCTATAACAATGTGCTAGTGATATCTCTGGAATAGAGTTTTTGGTTTCAGAGATTATGATTCGTAAGAATCACAGCCGAATTGTATGATATTACCATACCCATATAATATTACTAATAAAACATATATGTTAAGTTTATTTTTAATCTGTATCCAACCTAAACGAAACCCTAATGCAAACCCAGTAATTATAACACAGGATATCTTGGCAACGCGCTGGCTTTCGCACTGGGTAGGCAGAAAGGCTGACTATCTCTTACGGTCCTGACGCCTAATAGTAATCTAAACCTAATTCATTCGACCTTTCTGATTTATGTGTATATTTTTGTAAAACAAAATAACATAAAGTATCAAAAGTATTCAATTTATCAATAATCATTTTAGTGTGGCTATATACCATTTTTCAATTACCTTTTAAATTACCCATGTAAACTGACTTATTGAACATACTATACACAGTTCTGCACGCACATCACTGACGGAACATTTCAGAAATCGGCACACGCTTATGACGTCAGAAGCGAGTCGTCTATATCCGACCGTGGCGCTGGGCGTAATAACAACATTCGTTTCTAAACATGTGGGCTAATGATGTAAGCTATCACTATTCGATAGGGAACATTTCACTTCTTAATTTATTTATTTTCAAAGGAATTAATTGGTGTAGTGATTATATTCTCTTTGTCTTTGGTCACTCTTGTCTCTTATAATAGACGCGCCGTCACAATCTGAAAGCGTCGTACCAAAAGTATTGATTCTCACACACCTTGACCGTAGCAGAAAACTAGAAAGTAAAATATAGAAATAAAAACAGTGTATCCATAAAATGAGTTACGGAGACGCGCATAGGTATCTTTTACGCACCGTATTAAGTAAAGGTGTCATTAGTTATTCAGACGCCCAGTGCATCTTAGTAGTGAATTTCCCCGGTAAAACAAATTTACTACATAATACTCAGTTTGCTATTTTTATTGTTTTTTTGTTACATCTCAATCTTATTAAAACATATATATAGTAATAATAATTTTTGAATTACTAATTTTTATCTTACTTACTCTTTTTTTCTTTTTATCAAGTATTCACTTGCAAGTTAAAGTTATGTGAAAAAAACAGAGCCAAGCTCTGTTTGAGTGCAATTTTTTTATTAAAATATTTTTTATTTCATTTCCTACCTTAACCTATTATTATTTTAAAGTACATATTTATAAGCTGAACACAGTACTAATGGGAGAAAGGATTTTACAAACCCACCATGCTGTCTTTTTTGATTGTTATCCTTAAAATCACATAAGCCCATGAGACAACATTTTAACAATTATAACTCTAACCCTTAACTTTTGACTGATCCCAAAAGTCAATAAATGCCTCTCTCTTACATTTAACAACTCAACTTCATCACACTGCCCCTATATAGGTATGGACTTAGAGATTATTGTTATGAGATGGCCAATTTCCTAGATCTGTGTTAGCCCCAAGAAATTATTTGACACACAATCCACAAAGCTACTTTTTTCTTTCAGAAAAAACTAAATTAACAAACTAGGTTAGACATGAAATGTTTTCTGTGATCAGAAGGAGTTTCAGGCGAGAGAAAAGAAATGAGCTTTTGTAACTAGTGATTGCCTTTAAGGCAAAGACTATAAATGCAATTAGATAAGTTTGTTTTACTTATTTCAAATTGTGTTTAAAATGTTTGCAGAAACACAGGAATCTTCAATAGAAAATCTAGTTGAAGCAATAAATGACAAAATAAGGTGTTTCCAGCAAGAAATTAAGATTGTCAATGATGAGGTGACCTTGGAAAAATGCATTGTTTTCCTAAACACTGGTGTTGATGAAGCTACCATGTCTCAGAACATGTTCTCAGCGGAAGAGATAAATTTTTTTTTAAGCCTCTTAGAAGAGATTATGACAGCAGAAAGCAGACAAATATCATCAATATATGCTTTGAATTTAGTTAATGAATTGAATATGTCTAAAACTAAAGCAGAAGTAAGAGACATTTCTTTGTTTATTAAACTTAGTATAGCGATGCTGCTTAGAACAGGACCACAGAAAGCATAGCATAAAGAACTAGAACTAGAGATAGTGGTCAACATGATCATGATGATGATCAACATTTAATGTGATACTGGAACTTTAACCTCTCACATGTAGCAACAGCTTTTATGTATATTTTGCCTTATCTATTTGGGTTAACTGGAACAGTTTAAACCCTGATTAGCTGCTTTACTCTTAAGTAGATGTTAACTTCTAGGCTTCTATATGTTACAAAATTAAAAATATTTTTATAGTTATCTCTACTACTGTGCGGGGAAGGCGGGATAGGAAGTTAGTGACACATTAGTAAATCATGTGAAATTGTAATAATCTGCTTTTATTTTTATCATTAAAATTGCTAATATCAATACTTTTTCATTAATAACAAGTGAAATAGACTTGTTACATGTTATGACATATTTATTTTATGCATTACTAATACTATATTATAATTGTAATTTTTAGAAACTTCTAAACACTTGGTGTGGAATGTATTATTTGGTGGAGGTCAATGGAAATTATGCTCTGGGATTACGAGCTATACATGAATTCCAACATTACATACAAGAGAATATGCCAGACACTATTCATAAATGCTGTCTTTGCAAGGATATTGTTTTCAGGGTATGTTTTTGTTACTGTATACATCACAAACACCTTTTTCAAAAGTGTAGTCCCAAGCCTCCTAATTCCCCTTGCAATGTTTGAGAGGTAAATATAATAGTCTATTATTTATTCATATTAGTTGTGAGATTGTTTGTCTTTATTTTACCTGTAGAGGCACTCTTCTGGCGTTTGTTTTATGAATCTATGAATGAATACACTTTTATTGTATACCATAAAAGAAAATTTAAAAAAATAAAAAAAAAACTATACAATTTGGCGGCTGCTTTATTGTCACATAGGGATTTTGAGTGTTTTATCTATCCTTTAAGTAAAAAAGGAGTATTCTATATACCCCATAGCTCCATTTTGGTTCCTAAACTTTTATATCTATATTTTACATTTATTTATTATTAATTTCTTAATTGATTGATTGTGCTATTTTTATTCCAGGGTTACGACTGTCCCCACTGCGGAGATGCAGTCCATACAAGATGTTTGAACATGCACGTAGAGGCTGATCAAAAATGGCCTTGTTGTGAGGCTGATTTTAATATGGCTCAATTGGAAACTCTAAATGATGAAAGGTAATTCAACATTCTTATTGACTAGCATGTGTAAAAGAAATAACAACAAATTAGTTTTGCATTCATAATTAGGGTTTTATGGTAGTACAAGTATCATGTTGAATCATCATGAATTGTTCAGGAATTTAGGGGTAAGATGCCTGAACAGTAAAAAGTTTCATACAAATATTGTTCTAAGTTTTCTACCATCTAAATCCATACCATCGAGAAGTGCACTTTAGATATATTGTATATACAGGAACTGAGTATTATATTTGTACTTTCTCTGATACAATAACAGCAGTCTTGTTGGTCTAGCGGTGAGAATGTTTGACATAACAATCACAAGATAGAGCTAAAGGATAAATGGAACTGATATTAAGGCCCTGAGCGTGATTTCACGACGGGCACCAGGTTTTTTGGTTCTGGGTTTTATGTAAAAAATATCAATACCAGAAATCATGCCAAGTTGGAATTACGCTTTCTTTACAGATAATGTTATGACTTCAGTACCTGTTATTACTGTGTTGTATAGTTGGAGATAGGATTATGGTAGTTTGAGATTGAGACAATATATTATACTTGATTAGTGTAATTGGCTTCAATTATATAAATGAAAATAATGTTTATAAAGGCTTTATTAGGCTATACTAATTCACAGTGATCCCGATTTTCGGGTATAGGCCTCATTGCTGCCTATTTTTGGCTTTGCAAAAAGTAAACTAATATCTTTGTTTTAGTTTCATATTTAACTAAATTATTTTTAATATACTTCGACAAAACTCAAACTGCGATTGTCTGAGACATATTGTGAAAACAAATCCCGCCAGTTTAATGTATGCATTTAAAATTTATAAATTTGTCATTTCCTCCAAGATTATGTAAAAACACTTGGATATTAATATAAAATAATTGAAAATCAATGAGTCATCTCTCGTTCAAATGTGTCTCATTGTGACATGTATGTCCCTTGAATAGTAGAGAAGAGAAACTGTAATGTTTCCTACTAGATGTTGCTATAAGACTGAAAGCTCCGAAAATGTTTGTATGCATTTTAAAATCATATTTGTTAATTTAAATTTCAGTTTGTCACAAACTCAGCAATCAACTCAACCAACAAACGAAACCCGAAATATTAGTAGTGAAGAATCGTCTGTGTCTGACGAAGAATCTGAAGAAACTCCAGGCTCCCCTATACCAGGTGGTTCACAGAACCACAAGCTTTTTTAGAACCACCTCTAGTGATGGTTGAAAGTTTCACTGACATATTTTATTATTGTTCCTTGAAATGTTTGTGAAATAAACTTCAAATGTAACCAAGATATGAAATAAGAAGTAATTTTTATGCAAATTTACCCGTTAGGGAAATGGGTTTGAAAAGTTGAATAAATGTAAATGTGCCTCTGTCTATGATTTTGTCCTTGGTAGTGTCTTTATTGGTGGAGGTGTCCACGTCCCATAATGCAGGTTGTGTATGCCCGAACAGAACTTGAACTCAAACGAGTAGTGCTAGTATAATACAGTTTTATAGTTGAAGAGCCGTCTTTTCAAGACGGCAATTATCTTGTTTTAAAATTAGAAAATATTGTCGTTATTGCAATCTATAGATCCCCATCATACAAACAAATTGACAACTTTTTATCGGCCTTGGACACTATTCTTCACAACCATTCAAACTACAGAAATATTGTTGTTATTGGCGATAGGTATCAATATTGACATTAGCCTGGATAGGATGGATTTCAGTTCAGAAAAATGTCTCAGTCTTATAGCGCTTCATGGTTTATTACCAGCGCACACCTTTATCACATGCTATCGTGATGCTAGTGGATCATGCATTGACCATGTTCTGTTAAAAACTAATAATCCCTCCAGTAACGATTGTCCCACAAACCTTATTAACTGATCATAAACCGGTTATTTTTAGTACAAAGTTAAAACAAGGGTTGGGACAGTTTGCTATAACTCATATTAAAAAAACTGACACGGAAAAATTATAAGTACTCAGAAATTGGAAAGATCGACTTTAACTTAATTTTAAATTGTTGTGAACCAAATACTGCCATTAATAAATTAATTAATGAAGTGAACACTGCCATTAACAACAACACTCAGACTTTCACATTGTCTAGACGCAAGAAAACTATTAAGCCATGGATAACATCTGGTCTGCTTAGATGTATTCGTCACAGAGATAAACTACATACGAAAGCTAGACGTTCGCCACTAAATGAATCTAATATATTAATTTATAAACGTTATAGGATTTTTTGTAACTCACTATTAAAGAAACTCAAAAGAAATTATGATAAGGAACAGGTGAATATTGCAAAAAGTAATAATAAAATGTTATGGAATGTACTTAAGGGTATCTTGAATACAACAAAGCAAACTGGGTACAATACAGAGTTGTTAAATTTAGAACATACCCCACAGATGTCAGTTGATAAAATAAATAGCTACTTCATAAACATTGGTAAGAATTTGGCCGAAAGTTTTAATATTACAAACGATGGTAATTCGGCATTAGGGTGGGATTTACAAAATCGAGAAAAATCTTTTGTGTTACTAGATACGGATGTAGATGAAGTGAGAAATATCATTAATAACTTAAAAAACAAGTGCACAGTTGGATGGGATGGAATCACAAACAAATTACTCAAACACTGTAAGAATCTATTAATTAAACCGTTAACGCATATTTTCAATAGTGTCCTACAAAAGGGTGTCTTTCCAAAGGCGTTGAAAAAATCTGAAGTAAGACCTATTTTCAAAAATGGTGACAAAAATAACCTCAACAATTACAGGCCGATATCCATCTTACCATCAATATCCAAAATTCTAGAGAAAATTATAAATAAAAGATTAGTTAAATATTTAGAATATTAAACACTATATTAAACAGTGGGAATACGAACTTCTAAGCAAGCTTTAATACAATACCGAGTCTGTTTATCTGAATAACACTTTAATGTAATTATTCTCTATTAACGTTAGTGAGCCTGAACTGCAACTAATTAACTATTGTTCACAGTCAGTAAAAAAAGTGTGTAATAAAAACGGCGGCAAGAAGTTAAATAACAATTCAGCGTTGCCGCCATTCTTTGAAAAACTCCTTCATTCCTTGTTCTTTTTTCAAAAAACGCGCGCCACTGGTCCAATGTTGCCGCCTTTGCAACCACAGATTGGTTGCGACTTCCACAGACGACGACATCCGGCCCTCCTGTTGACGCATTCGTCCCGAATTGCGTGCTTGTCTGGTGTAATTGCTGAGAACACAGGGAAACATTTAAGCCACATTTAATTTTAAAGTTGGATTCATTCTGAATGTGTACACTGAATTCAGAAGACCTATTATACAATTGCTCTGTCATAACAAGATACTACAGTGCAAAATGGCAACTTGACGTCATGAGCGTGTATAAACCCGGTTTATCATTTTTGGGTCGTGTATGGCTCATGATTTACAAAAGAAAGGTGTCACAACCTCGAGAACGTATCTATATGTCACCATTGTACAGCGTTCACCACGGATACCTGATACAATTTGCAACACACTGCAGATCTTGTGTTCGAAGCAAATACATTAGACCGATCAAACAGCCTTTTTATATCATTAGTTTACAAACGTAATAAAAATAATACCTTTGACAACATCCGACTTATAAATCGTTGTTTTCTAGACGTATCCAAGGTTTCATGTTTTCTACACACGATATTCCATTATAAAGCTTAGAACTTCATTCTGACCCTCTCATATCTCTACTCTGTATCTGTCATGACCCAATATTTCAGTGACTTGAAATAGTCCTTTAAATTGTGCCAAGATTCATTCTGAATGTGTACACTGAATTCAGAAGACCTATTATACAATTGTTCTGTCATAACAAGATACTACAGTGCAAAATGGCAACTTGATGTCATGAGCGTGTATAAACCCGGTTTATCATTTTTGGGTCGTGTATGGCTCATGATTTACAAAAGAAAGGTGTCACAACCTCGAGAACGTATCTATATGTCACCATTGTACAGCGTTCACCACGGATACCTGATACAATTTGCAACACACTGCAGATCTTGGTAAACGATTTCGAAGTAAATTCACTTCCTGCGTCGCATATTATCCGTTTTGGATTACCGAAAATTTTAAATATTTTATCTAACTCAATTATAACCCCATTGCTTTTTGTTTCATTTGTGGCAGCAATTAATACAAACTTTGTAAATTCATCTACTATCACCAGTAAATAACATTTACTCTGTACAAATGGTCCTAAATGATCTAAATGTAAGGTATGAAAGAAGCGTGCATATTTTGGTATTGGATACAGCAAACCAGTTTTTTTTTTTATGAATGTTTTTTCAGTAAATGCAATACAACCAGTTTTTTTTATATATTTCTTTACTGTGGTTTTTAAACGCTTAAAACGACGTAATCCTTTCGACAGTTTTGTCTACAGCGAAATATCCGATGTTATCGTGATTCAATCTGATAATCTGCCAAATACACTGTTTAGGTACAAGCCATCGTCGGCCATATTCCGTGGGCTTATAAACTTTGTTACCTAAAAGTTCATATTTAAAAAATATTTGTTTGTGCCGTTCGGCCTCTCCTGATTTTAATATATCATAAATACTACAAATGCTCAGATCTTGAAGTTGTACGGATAGTAACCAGTCACCCTCAGTAATATTATTTATACTAGACGTCTCAACATTGTTGTTTAAATTAACTGGGTTCCTACTCAATGCATCTACGTGTTGCATTTGAGAGCCTGCTTTATGGATTACTTAATAAGAATTATTGGGTGCGTAAAACCCAGCAACTTATGCGAGGTATTTTTTTTTTGCCAAGGCTTAGCGGCATTGCAATCAGTAATGATTTTAAAAACTGGATCCCAATATATAATGCCCGAATTTTTCTAAGCCTACGATAATAGCTAGTAACTAACTCAAACGAATGCTAAGCTTTTTCCAAGTGTGAAGTCTGACGACTGTAAAAATGTACAGGTTTTTCTCCACTTTCGGTAGCTTGCATCAAATACATCCTACTCCGTCTCGACTTGCATCAGTATATAAATTTATAGGCAAAATGGGATCAAATATGTTAAAAACTGCGTTATTAATTAAAGCCTCTTTTAAATTCACTACACTACTGCTTTGTTTTGTTCGGTATGCCAGCACCAAGAAGCCTTTTTTTTTTTAATAGGTTTGTGAGAGGCTTGCTCAAGAATGCACAATTTTTGATAAACTTCCTGAGGTAATTGATAAGACCTAAAAATTGTCTTAACTCATAGATGTTAGTTGGTGATTTTGGACTGCACTCAGTTTTTTTTTTTTTTGGACTGGTCCGGATTTCTTCTTTAGAAATCTCATACACCAAAAACCCATTTTCCTTTGAAAAAAATGAACACTTTTCAATTTCTTCAAGACCCGAAATGTTTTCATTTAAACTATCTGTAGCAATTAGTAAATCAACCATATAGCATACGATTTTACCAACGCGGTGTTTTCTCAAAACAGTATTCATAAATCGCTGAAATATCGCTGGACTATTAGAAAGGCCAAAATGCATTCTTGTAAATTCATAGTGACCATCACTTGCAATGAATGCTGTTTTGTGAATATCTTCTTTTTTTTTACTAGGGTTATGATAATATCCACTTTTTAAGTCAAGCGAAGTAAAATAAGTACACCCGCGCAATCTATCATTAAGATCTTCTATCATTGGCATATGGTACTTCTCTCTCACAGTAATTTTATTTAATTGGCGATTATCTATACATAAACATACTTTTTAAAGGAATCATACCAAGTTTTAGCCGTGTTTCTTAATTTTTTTTAAGGCCTAATATTTAATCATTTCATCGGCCCAACCAAAAGTAATCGCATTAGCCTTTACCACATTAAGCCACATATCAACATCATCCGACAAGGGATCAAACTCAGGTATCACAGACGATAATAAAATATTCTGACTCACTTTCGGAGAACCGCGGCGGCGTCGCTTACTTCTTTTTCGACTATAATCTTCATTACTGCTACTACTAGATGAAAAAGATGTTACCGTGTCTGAACTGGATGACCGTCTGCGTGTTCGTATATGTCTACCTTTTTGTCTGCGAGGCATTTTCAAGCGTAGTGGGATCTTAAGCACTTCTGATATTAAACACTATATTAAACAGTGGGAATACGAACTTCTAAACAAGCTTTAATACAATACCGAGTCTGTTTATCTGAATAACACTTTAATGTAATTATTCTCTATTAACGTTAGTGAGCCTGAACTGCAACTAATTAACTATTGTTCACAGTCAGTAAAAAAAGTGTGTAATAAAAACGGCGGCAAGAAGTTAAATAACAATTCAGCGTTGCCGCCATTCTTTGAAAAACTCCTTCATTCCTTGTTCTTTTTTCAAAAAACGCGCGCCACTGGTCCAATGTTGCCGCCTTTGCAACCACAGATTGGTTGCGACTTCCACAGACGACAACAAGAAATGAATAATACCTCTCTCATAACCAATATGGATTTAGACATGGTAAATCCACAGATGATGCAGTGTATTCTTTAAGGCGACTATATCCAAGCACTTTAGGCATTTGTCGCTCACTCAGACACGCGCTACGATAACTAGCGATCATTGCCGTGAGTCGCGCAGTTCAGATGAACTTCGTGACCTTATCATAAATATTTGCGTCACAGTATGAACTGTTACAGTTGGACTATTTACATTATAATTATTCGCTTCACGAAATACATGTTGGAAGTTGCGTTTTTACCTATATTTTGATTTAGACTATATAAAATTAAATTCAGGGTATAATCTAGTATACGCTGGCGTTGTCCAACTTGCAGGCGACCTCCATTACGGCGGGGGCGGCAGCAACTAATGCGGAAAGAGCCAAGAGGCGCAAGTATGAAAATAATTTCATTTTTGTGCCTTTTGGTGTTGAAACCATGGGGTCGTGGGGCGAAGATGCTAGATTATTTTTTAAGGATCTATCTTCTCGTCTCGCAGAGTCCACAGGTGACCGGAGGGCTGGCAGTTACCTCGGCCAACATATAAGTTTGGCTATTCAGCGGGGTAACGCAGCCAGCGTTCTGGGCACATTGCCTCATTACAGCGGCATAGATGATATTTTTAATGTTTAGTTTTTAGTTTTTAATAGTTTTACTTTAAATTAGGCATTATTTTATTAGTTCTCTCTTTTTATGGTCTTGCACAGATTAGTCAATGTCAAGTTTATAGTAATGTAGAAGTTAGGGAGAAATGGTGAGAAAACCCCGCACTCCGCGGCCCCTTAAAATTTAAAATTTATTTATCGATGTATTAGCTGATATCTGACATAATATTTGGCTAATCAAATCAATGTTCAATGGTATTATTATTACTACAATATAAATACCATTTTTGCAGGGTTAATAATATAAGTATTTTACAAAATTAGATGGTATGATTTTGCTTTTATCCTCGGCAACCCCAATTACAGCACCTGTCACCTGGTCTGTTATTGTTTTGCAATTTCTTGTGGTTGTGATCTACTTATGCAACGTGAAGTGTTTTTTCGCCATTAAACGACGTTGAGTAGAGCCTAGGTTCCTCCGTCCGTTTTATGCAGACTCCCAAACACCTGAGTATTGTGTGCGAGACTTTCTAATTCATTTTCCTCCATAGTTATTTTAACGAACGTTTTTTTTCCTTCATAACTTTCCTTTTATTTTTCTCATAAATATGAAAGAAAATCAAAGGAAATTTTTAGGTGTGGTTCCTCTCCTGCCGAGGATCCCGAAACCACATTATTTAGGCTTCCAAAACCTAGTTCCTCAAATGTTCGTTGGTATGCCTACTCTCAATATTATAGATACCTACATAAATACCCCCATGCTTTGTTAACTTATCTGTTATGGTTTATTTGTTAATTAAACCTCCAGACTTGTGATTGCATTGCTGAAACTAGCGAGCTTTGTATGTTGTTGAGCGAGTAACTATACAATAGTGGCTACTATTGTTAGTTACTAAACTCATTCTATTTATTTCAGTTCAGTTTCTTTAAAGGTGCTTCATCAGTGTCATTAACATTGCATTAATGTAGTTGCCACAGTGTGTGACATGAATGCAGTGAACAGAAGTGTTTCAGAAATTTATTTCTGAAGTATGATATAGAATGCCCAATAAATATTACATCTGCTACTGGAAACCAGGGAAAAGGTTAATTTTACTTTTTATGTATAACTATCAGTTCTTGTATTTTTATGTATTACTAATATGTAATAAGATGTAATAAGAAAGCTATCTGATGTGGCAATATACTGATCATCATGTATATATTTATACTTATTGTTTCAGGTGTAGCCAAATGGAGTCAAAAACATTGTCAAATTCTATGCAAATACAAAATTTGGACAACTCTAATCCAAATTTTGTATTTGCACCTCTCTCACACAAGAACATTGAAATCCAAATACTAAACAGAAAATGAGGGTAAAATTAGCAGTTCAAGTGCTGTTTTTTTTTTCTGACTGTCTATTAGCTGTACAAACCCTATTGGTTGCCACAGCGTAACCGGGCTGTACAAGTGCTGAGCCACACAGTTGCTGCTGGCATGTTTGCTAAAATAGCCCAAGGTAACTTGGTTCTTTCTTATCCATCTAAAGGGTTTAGTAGCCATGACAGAAAAAGAACAGTTTTTTCTTACCTACTTACCTGGATAGCATCTTGGGAAACTTTTATTAAATAAATTAATACTTTATTATAATACTGATGCCTGTGCGAAATTAGGCTTTTAAATTCCTTCTTGAGAACTTTTCTGTTCTGGGATAAAGAACAGAATATATATATTAAATCTCAATAATAAAATATAATATGTTCTATTACAGGTGACATAACTGCTGGAGCGGCTGTGACTGCAGATGTTATATCCAAAATGGACAAACTGTTTGACTCACTGTGAACAGTGACACAGTGGATCTGCAAAGAGGAAAGCCATTTTCAACCAATTTAAAAGAAAAATCACCTCTTTTAGTATTTATAGATGAAATGAAAACATTTTCACAATCACTCAAATTTATAGGCTACAAAAGCACCCCACCATCATAAAAAGGTTGGCAGTGATACAATGATTATAAAGATTCTTTAAATTACTGTAACAAAAAATTGTCCTAGAAGAATTTATTAATAAATTCTTTCTTTACTTGTGAAAATGTTGGCCTACAAGGCTGCCTCATTAAATAATTCATAATATTAGTAGTTGTAAGATTCTGTTTTATAATAAAGCTATTTTGACGAAAATACAGTTATTTTAAATTTATTTAACCAACCACCGAATAAATTAAAAAATTAATAAGGCTGTTTGTCTACCAAAGCAGAGCTAGAAAATTGTAACACAAATGGGTAAATTAGTGTGCAATTTTTATTTACATTGGTTACGATTTTTCAGTTCTGCTTTTGTGGACAGGTAGCTTTATTAAATTCTTGAAAATAATTAGATTTTGAATTTCCCGCGTAAATTTGTAGTATCTACTCATTTTGAATTTCACGCATTTGCGAGTTTTTAGGGGGTCTACCAGAGATGGCGTCGATTTCAGGAGAATTTATTTGTACGTAGTTATTCTTCTCCCTAGAGTATAAATGTTCCTTGTTTCTTAAGTTATAAACAGCGATTCGTTGCAATCACGGAGCAATTTGCTTTCCCGCCAATCTCATATTTTAAAATTACCAAAACGGCTTCCTTTCATTCCCCGCTACAAAAAAAAACACGATGCTACGCTAGACTAGTGACTAAGCGCTAGTTCAGACACGGCGGGAACCGCGCGATTATAGAATTGCGTGGAAATCGCGCGGGTCTTATTTATATGAGTTATAAAGTAATCGTTCAGACATGACAGCGCGGTTAATCCCGGCGGCAACCCAACCGCCAGAATATACAACGCTGCTCCCGCGCGTTTCTATTAATATGGAGTCTTTACTTCGCGTTCAGTTGCGTTGCGGGTATCGCGCGGTTAGCACGTCACAGGTCGTGAGTTCGCCATGGATCGTTTCGACACTGAACTATTTATTGATGAAGTGGAGAAGAGACCTGCAATATGGGATCTTAAGAGTGAAGATTACTCAAATAAAATTATCAAAACCGAGCTTGGCAAGAGTTGGTGGAGATATTTTTACTGACCATGTACTAGTTGCTCACTTTACATTGGATGCACCCAATACCACCTTTTTCTTTTCTTTTTTTTTTTAAGGAGCAACCACAGTAAACACACTTCTTTGTCGACCTCCATTTTCGAACTGACGTTATCCCGCACGAAAATCGCTTAATAACCGCCGGTGTCTGAATAGCATCACAATTTTGCGGGTTCAAACGATTCGATAAAGCGATTCGTAAACGCGCGATTCCCGCATGTCTGAACTAGCGCTAAGGCATAATCCGTCACTCTAAGAACGTAGTGATTATATTCTCTTTGTCGTACCAAAAATATTGATTCTCACACACCTTGAACGTAATAGAAACTAGAAAGTAAAATATAGAAATAAAAACAGTGTATCCAAAAAATGAGTTACGGAGACGCGCATAGGTTCCTTTTACGCACCGTAGCAAGTCAAGGTGTCATGGGTTATTCACACGCCCAGAGCATCTTAGTAGAGATGTACCCCGGTAAAAAAATTGGCTACATAATACTCAGTTTGCTATTTTTATTGTTACATCCCAATATTATTAAAACATATATATAGTAATAATAATTTTTGAATTACTAATTTTTATCTTACTTACTCTTGTTATCTTTTTATCAAGTATTCACTTGCAAGTTAAAAGTAATGTTATGTAAAAAAAACAGAGCTGAGCTCTGTTTGAGTGCAATTTTTTTATTAAAATATTTTTTATTTCATTTCCTACCTTAACCTATTATTTTTTTAAGGTACATATTTATAAGCTGAACACAGTACTAATGGGAAAAAGGATTTTACAAACCCACCATGCTGTCTTTTTTGATTGTTATCCTTAAAATCACATAAGCCCATGAGACAACATTTTAACAATTATAACTCTAACCCTTAACTTTTGACTGATCCCAAAAGTCAATAAATGCCTCTCTCTTACATTTAACAACTCAACTTCATCACACTGCCCCTATATAGGTATGGACTTAGAGATTATTGTTATGAGATGGCCAATTTCCTAGATCTGTGTTAGCCCCAAGAAATTATTTGACACACAATCCACTAAGCTACTTCTTTCTTTCAGAAAAAACTAAATTAACAAACTAGGTTAGACATGAAATGTTTTCTGTGATCAAAAGGAGTTTCAGGCGAGAGAAAAGCAATTAGATAAATTTGTTTTACTTATTTCAAATTGTGTTTAAAATGTTTGCAGAAACACAGGAATCTTCAATAGAAAATCTAGTTGTAGCAATAAATGACAAAATAAGGTGTTTCCAGCAAGTAATTAAGATTGTCATTGATGAGGTGACCTCGGAAAAATGCATTGTTTTCCTTAACACTGGTGCTGATGCTGCTACCATGTCTCAGAACATGTTCCTGGCGAAAGAGCTACAATTTTTTAGGAGCCTCTTAGAAGAGATTATGAGAACAGAAAGCAAACAAGTATCATCACTGTATGCTTTGAATTTGGTAAAGAAATTGAAAGTGACTAAAACTCGAGCAAAAGTAAGAAACATTTCTTTGTTTATTAAACTTAGCATAGCGATGCTGCTTAGAACAGGACCACAGAAAGCATAGCATAAAGAACTAGAACTAGAGATAGTGGTCAACATGATCATGATGATGATCAACATTTAATGTGATACTGGAACTTTTACCTCTCAAATGTAGCAACGGCTTTATGTATATTTTGCCTTATCTATTTGGGTTAACTGGAACAGTTTAAACCCTGATTAGCTGTTTTACTCTTAAGTAGATGTTAACTTCTAGGCTTCTATATATTACAAAATTAAAAATATTTTTATAGTTATCTCTACAAAAGTAGCAACAACCTCCGCCTGACGACCTCCGTGGCTCAGCGCGCGTGCTGTCAGATTATAAAAAAGTTGGAGGTCCTGGGTTCGACTCCCGGCTCGAGTCTGGTCTGGTGGAGGCTTCGGCCGTGGCTAGTTACCACCCTACCTATAAAGACATGTCGCCAAGCGATTTAGCGTTCCGGCACGATGTCGCGTAGAAACCGAAAAGAGTATGAGTTTACCATACCCCTAACAGGTTAGCCCGCTACCATCTTAGACTGTATCATCACTTACCATCAGGTGAGATTGCCGTCAAGGGCTAACTTGTAGTGGATAAAAAAAAAACAAGGCTTTCAAGTGTGCGGGGAAGGGGGGATAGGAAATTAGTGACACATTAGTAAATCATGTGAAATTTTAATAATCTGCTTTTATTTTTATCATCAAAATTGCTAAAGCTAATATCAATACTTTTTCATTAATAACAAGTGAAATACACTTGTTACATGTTATGACATATTTATTTTATGCATTACTAGTACATTATAATTGTAATTTTCAGGAACTTCTAAACACTTGGTGTCGAATGTATTATTTGGTGGAGATCAATGGAAATTATGCTCTGGGATTACGAGCTAGACATGAATTCAAACATTACATACAAGAGAATATGCCGGACACTATTCATAAATGCTGTCTTTGCAAGGATATTGTTTTCAGGGTATGTTTATGTTACTGTATACATCACAAACACCTTTTTCAAAAGCGTAGTCCCAAGCCTCCTAATTCCCCTTGCAATGTTTGAAAGGTAAATATAATAGTCTATTATTTATTTAGATGAGTTGTGAGTTTATTTGTCTCTATTTTACCTATAGAGGCACTCTTCTGGCGTTTGTTTTATGAATGTATGAATGAATACACTTTTATTGTATACCACAAAAGAAAATTAAAAAAAAATAAAAAAAACTATACAATTTGGCGGCTGCTTTATTGTCACATAGGGATCTTGAGTGTTTTATCTATCCTTTAAGTAAAAAAGGAGTATTCTATATACCCCATTGCTCCATTTTGGTTCGTAAACTTTTATATCTATATTTTACATTTATTTATTATTAATTTCTTAATTGATTGATTGTGCTATTTTTATTCCAGGGTTACAACTGTCCCCACTGCAGTGATGCAGTCCATACACGATGTTTGAAACTGCACGTAGAGGCTGCTCAAAAATGGCCTTGTTGTGAGGCTAATTTTAATATGGCTCAATTGGAAACTCTAAATGATGAAAGGTAATTCAACATTCTTCTTATTGACTAGCATGTGTAAAAGAAATAACAACAAATTAGTTTTGCATTTATAATTAGGGTTTTATGGTAGTACAAGTATCATGTGAATTGTTCAGGAATTTAGGTGTAAGATGCCTGAACAATAAAAAGTTTCATCAAAATATGTTCTAAGTTTTCTACCATCTAAATTCATACAATCCAGAAGTGCATTTTAGATATCGCTCATTTGGTACAACAATGACGTAATTACACTTTTTTTCAAAAACAAGTTGAATATGTCAAAATGTGCGGAAAGACTATTTACGTCGGGAGAAACATCGACAGAATTGAATTTGTAGTGATTTGCCGCGAGATGGCGCGAATGTCATTGTAGGATTGAGTAAAATGGCGCCATTTCTGCTGCTACAACGTCTGGATGGCCAGTTGCGCGGGGCGCCCCGCTGAGTGTGATTGTGTTTTGGAGCTACAACGACGTAAAGGTATTTATGACATTTAATCCGATACTTTTTGGTGCAACAATGCCGTAATTGAGCAATTGCGGCGTTGTTGCTCCAAAAAATATTTAGTTCTTGGTAAAATAATGACAAAATTGCGTAATTACGTCAGTGTTTGTCCAAGTAAAGTATCTTTCTGGTGAAACAACGACGGAATTTTGTAAATATGTCGCTGTAGCTCCAAATATGGTATTTTTTGATAGTTCAGTGACAAAATTGAGTAATTACGTCGTTTTTTCTCCAGATAAATTATTAATCTGTTGAAACGATGTTAGAATTGTGTAATTACGTCGTTATTGCTGTAAATAAAGGATGTTCTTTTTTTTTAAATAGACGAAATTACAGAACTGTGTCATTGTTACTCCAGTACTTTTACGTGTATTGTGTGTATAAGGCTGATTTACAACTCAGCCTAAATAATTATAATTTTTATGAGTGAGAAAAATGATGACTAGGCATCGATCACTAATAAAAAACTAGATAGGTACACAATCCCATACAAAAGTTCTCTAAAAACTGTCGCCAAATGTTTACACGTGATTCGAGTTGAAATAAATATACATTAATGTAAATTCAACCTTAAATACATTGCCTAAAGTTGTATTCACAAAGCTACGTACAAAAAGCAATACATTTTTACGACCGGTACGTATCTAGTTTTTTATTAGTGATCGATGTGACTAGGAGATAGTTAAATACATTAAAGAATTTATGCCTATAACAGCCAATACATCTAGGACTATATTAATTTAAACTTTCAGAGAATATTATTAATGATGGAAAACCGTGCAAGGAGATTGGTGAATTATTGTCTAATGGAAAGGAAAGTACCACCATTTGCAAAACCGAATGCTTCCGAAGCTAGTAAACGATGCAAAGATGGTAAGTATGTAGTATTTAACTTAATTCTTATTTAATAAATCACAATTAAAAGTACCTATCTCATTCATCTATTAAAAGTAAGTAGTAATCGATTGAGATAGACAATACTTTCGAATATGATTTATTTAACACATAAGTATTATTATATATTTTTGTTGCAGAAAATGATAAAGATACATTTACACCAAAAAAAAAAGTAATTCATTATGAAAATAATATGCATACATCAAACTTTCAAGCTCCAATTGAGTCACCAACTTCTGTTAACCAAGCTATGGATTCTGATATTATGACCTTGGAAACAAAGTCAAAGTCACTGACTTATCATGATGTACCGGAAATGAATACACGAGATGATGCAGATTTTTCTCCACACGACGGTGGAGATGAATACCGTCCTGAAAAAGTTAATAATATGCCACGAAATGATGTGCCTGACTTAGACATGCATACATCAAACTTTCAAACTCCAATTGAGTCACAAACTTCTGTTAACCAATTGGAAACAAAGTCATTGACTTATGATGATGTACCAGAAATGGATACACGAGATGATGCAGATTTTTCTCCAGATGACAGTGGAGACGAATATTGTCCTGAAAAAGTTAAACGTACATGTCCAGTAATAGGTAGTAGACGAAGATCATTATCATCAAGTTCTTCTTCTTCAAGCTCTTCCTCATCATCGAGCTCTTCCTCATCATCGAACTCTTCCTCATTATCAATTTTGTCGCAGAATCAACCTTTAACTTCAAACCATGAAAACAACCCCAGTACTGTTAAAGATAGTCAAGATCCACCGGAAGACAATAGTATTCAAAACCATAAATCTACTGACATTAATCAAAATCTAGAATCAACTAATAAAAAAACAAAAAAAAGGTTAAGAAATCCAGCGGCTTGGAAGAAAAATCAACGTGCTCAGCTGAAGAATTCAGGTCATGAGTATACTTCTCGGACGGGCAAGATCATTCCTGCAAAAGAGATTAAGCCTCCTTGCTCTAACAAATGCAAACATAAATGTTCAGAACACATCTCAGAGGAGCAAAGATATAATATTTTCAAAATGTATTGGGGTTTATCGTCTCTTCAAAGACAGCGTGATTTTTTGAATTCATCAATAACTGTGCTACAATTGGCACATCGTCGTTTGAAAACTGGTGTAGAAAAGAACAGAAAACCTAATACTTATTGTTCCTTGATGAGTAATGGTAGGAGTTTCAGGGTATGCAAATTATTTTTGTTAAATACATTGGGGATTTCCGAACGTACTTTACGTACTGTAATCGAGGCCAAGACAAGAAATGAATCTAACGGCGTAGCACCAATTGACAAACGTGGCTGCCATGGAAATCATAGAAAGACTAGTTCTGAGCTACAAGAGTCTGTTCGGAATCATATAAATTCAATTAGTAGAATTGAGAGCCATTATCTCCGGGCAAACACCACTAGAGAATATATTGATGGTGGCCTAACAATAGCTCATCTACATCGCGATTATAAGAGATTAAGAGAATCCGAAAACAAAGAGGCTGCAAATTACGATTCATACTTTCGCATATTTAATACGGAATTTAATATTTCTTTTTTTGTTCCAAAAAAAGACCAATGCGATATCTGTGAACAATATAAAAATGCTGTTGGAGAGGCAAAAGAAAAAATAGAGACTGACTACGCAGAACATTGCCGGCAGAAAGTACTTAGTCGAATGGAAAAGAAGACTGACATAGAAACATGTAAGAATACAGATAGTAACGAAATAGTCGCAATTTATGATCTTCAAGCAGTTATGCCAGTGCCAGTCGGCGAGTCCTCGTCTTTTTACTATAAATCAAAATTGAACTGCTTAAACTTTACAGTACGTACCTATTATAGCTCAAAATATTCGTTTATTCTCTTTTTTTTGACAATAGTTTGAAAACTGTCTTTTTTTATAGGTATCAGATGTAAAGGACCAACAAACCTATTGTTACTTTTGGCATGAGGCTCTAGGAGGTAGAGGACCAGTTGAGATTGGTTCTTGTGTCTTTAAGTACCTGCAACGTGTAGCTGATAATCACCCTGGTTGTAACATCACATTTTATAGTGACAATTGTGGCGGGCAGCAAAAAAACAGGTTAGTTTCATTTGTTAAGAACTGTTTTTGTAGTAGTGTTGTCACGTGTCTAATATTTTGTAAATTTTTTTCAGGTTTATTTTTTCCATGTACTTGTATGCAGTCAAAACTCTACGAATTAATAAAATCACACATAAATTTTTGATAAGGGGGCATACCCAAAATGAGGGAGATGCAGCCCACTCCATTATTGAAAAGGCTATAAAAAGAGCCAAAAAGTCGGGCGCTATTTATGTACCAGATCAGTATGTCCAAATAATAAGATCTGCAAAGGTAAAAGGCAACCAGTTTAATATTGAAGAACTAAATTTCGATGATTTTTATGATTTGAAAAAATTATCTGACGAAATCGAACTTAATACTGTCAAAGATGTGGATGGGAACACCATTAAAACCTCAGATATCAAAGCAATAGAATTTACGAAAGACAACGATGCAGTATACAAGTACAAACTCAAATTCGACGATAACTGGAGTGAAGCTGAAATAAAAAAAAAGAAACAAAGATCTACTAGTCAACGAATAACTAAGGCTATAGAAGATATTAATTTGGTTCCAGCGTATACTTCAAAACGAGAAATTTCTGCTAACAAGAAAATTGATCTAAAAGAACTGTTACAAAAAAACATTATTCCTCGCTATTACTCAGCTTTTTATGAAAGTATTTTTTAAATGTTAATTTTTTAACTTTAGAAGTGTTTTTGAGTTTTTAAATATTTAATTAATATTCATAAATAAATGTTTACGTTGATTAATTCAATTATTTAGTTTTATTTTGTCACAAATGCAAAATTTCCTAGTGAACGCGTTATTTTTTATTCTGAATTCTGAAGCAACAGTGACGTATTTACAGGTACCTTTTTTATTTATGTCTATAATTTAGGTTGTGTACAATGTACCGAGTAGATTGGGACTATAATAGAAACTACACATATTGAACTTACTTTTAAAATCACGACGATTATAATAAGTCCCTTAAACATCCCATACCTTTAATAGAAATCTTTGATTGGCTCTCCTGTAAATTTTCTAAAAGTGTAATTTCGTCATTGTTGCACCAAATGAGCGATATATTGTATATACAGGAACTGAGTATTATATTTGTACTTTCTCTGAAACAATAACAGCAACCTTGTACGTGTATACACTAAACTATTGCTGGATTGTTGATTAACTAGTGCAATTTCTTCGAATAAAACCAGGGTAGCCACTCTTCAAGTCTTCTTTATTGGGTATCGCTGCTTATTTTCTTCTATTCACTATTTTCATTATTATTGTTTACTATTTACTATTTCGCAGAGAACTGGTTGCCCCGAGCAACGATAGGCCGCTATTTATTCCAACTTGAGCTCTATTGCCCACCGACTCGACCAATCAGAAGTCGAGTTACAATATCGGTGTGTGTGGCCTGAAAATACTATCTTTAGTGCTCGGGCTGTCCCATAGAGAGACCCGCGGACGGGTCTCCCTTTACAATTTATGCTATTCCATTAAACTAAACAATATTCTTTAAAACTATTCGTAAATATCCTATTTTCTATAATAATCAATCAATAAATCTGTAAACTATTGCTATAGAAGCCTATTAGAAACTATTACTATTATTATAAAAACCTATTATAAACTATACTACTATTCAAATAAAAAGGACAAACTATACTATTTGCACATCGTAAGTGCGCGACCCGCAGTCGGTCCCGCAACTTACGTACTACGTTTTCTATACTATTTTTAACTATGAGACGCATCTCATAGTTAAAAATAGTATAAACACTCACGAAAACCGAACTCTCAGCGAAAACCGCGCACGGTTTTCGCTGTCCCGTACAAGCCTTGTTGGTCTAGTGGTGAGAGTGTTTGACATAACAACCACAAGATAGAGCTAAAGGATAAATGGAATAGATATTAAGGCCCTGAGCATGGTTTCAGGACCGCACCAGGTATTTTGGTTGTGGGTTTTATGTAAAAAATATCAATACCAGAATCCATGCCAGAAGTTGGAATTACGCTTGCCTTACAGATGATGTTATGACTTCAGTACCTGTTATTACTGTGTGTATAGTTGGAGATAGGATTATGGTAGTTTGAGATTGAGACAATATATTGTACTTGATTAGTGTAATTGGCTTCAATTATATAAATGAAAATAATGTTTATAAAGGCTTTATTAGGCTATACTAATTCACAGTGATCCCGATTTTCGGGTATAGGCCTCATTGCTGCCTATTTTTGGCTTTGCAAAAAGTAAACTAATATCTTTGTTTTAGTTTCATATTTAACTAAATTATTTTTAATATACTTCGACAAAACTCAAACTGCGATTGTCTGAGACATATTGTGAAAACAAATCCCGCCAGTTTAATGTATGCATTTAAAATTTATAAATTTGTCATTTCCTCCAAGATTATGTAAAAACACTTGGATATTAATATAAAATAATTGAAAATCAATGAGTCATCTCTCGTTCAAATGTGTCTCATTGTGACATGTATGTCCCTTGAATAGTAGAGAAGAGAAACTGTAATGTTTCCTACTAGATGTTGCTATAAGACTGAAAGCTCCGAAAATGTTTGTATGCATTTTAAAATCATATTTGTTAATTTAAATTTCAGTTTGTCACAAACTCAGCAATCAGCTCAACCAACAAACGAAACCCGAAATAGTGAAGAATTCCCAGAAAGAGTTCCCAGAAAAAGGAAAAGGATGACGAGGAACTGAATACTAAATTGAAAAAATCACGGCCGGCCCCTTAGGCAGACGTTCTTCGTCCCTCGCTTCTTCGGGCCTTAGAGCTCAAGTCTTCAGGCAAAGCTTTTTTCCGAAGCTCGCCAACCCGCCGGGTTACGCTGCAACTAGCAGGGTTCACAGCTAAAGTCAAACCATGCAAAAAGTTTAAGATGAAATAAATAGTTTTCTCGTCACTCCTTGAGTGTCTTTTTGGTTAGGAACCAATCCCACGAGCCACATCTACCACTCAATATTGTTTCATTAAACGATATAACGGTGAGTCTCTATGTAGGTATTTGTTCAAGCGTTAAAGAAAAATAAGAAGCATTAAAAGGAAAGACGCCATTACAAACAGGATTGCAATTAAACCTCTTCGCTGGTACCTTGCTACGTAATGGAGCGTCGTGTCCTATCTGCGACATACGAAATTACGCGGTTTACTACCCGGAGTAGTCATTATCTTGCTTCATTATTATTGTTTTTTTTTTTCATATTTATAGTAGGCCTATTATAAATGTAAATAGCATATAATATTTCTTGACGTTTTTTACAACATGGGATATGGAACGTTTTGACCATTTTTAGTACCTACTGAGTCTACAAACTTGATATTTTGGAAGTAAGTGCGTTTCGGGGCAAACATTTTGTCGTCTGTTTGTATATAAGTTCAATGGTTTTGAAGTTAGAGACATGAACCATCTGAGGAGCGCCATGACGCAGTGTTGTATTATAATGTTGGACCTCCTGGGTCGGATTCCCGGCTAAAGTCTGGCTTAGTTAGAAGCTTCGGCTCTGGCTAGTTACCACCCTTAGTTTTTAGTTAGGTACTACCATTAGATTAGTTACCACGCTTAATCACTTGGCGAAAAAGACTTGTTGCCAAGTGATGAAGCGTTTCAGCACAGTATCGCGTAGAAACCCATTATGAGTATGGTTTTGCCACATCCCTAAAAGACTGCATAATCACTTTCCGCCACGTTAGATTTCCCGGGCCTAACATGTAGTGGAATAAAATAAATAACTTAAATTAGCATATAGGATAATAATTTAAAACAAAACTTTCTGTAAACAGTAATACCACTTTTTAGAACCTTTAGTGGTGGTTGAAAGTTTCACTGGCATATTTTATTATTGTTCCTTCCTTGAAATGTTTGTGAACATTTCAGAAATCGGCACACGCTTATGACGTCAGAAGCGAGTCGTCTATATCCGACCGTGGCGCTGGGCGTACTAACAACATTCGTTTCTAAACATGTGGGCTAATGATGTAAGCTATCACTATTCGATAGGGAACATTTCACTTCTTAATTTATTTATTTTCAAAGGAATTAATTGGTGTAGTGATTATATTCTCTTTGTCTTTGGTCACTCTTGTCTCTTATAATAGACGCGCCGTCACAATCTGAAAGCGTCGTACCAAAAGTATTGATTCTCACACACCTTGACCGTAGCAGAAAACTAGAAAGTAAAATATAGAAATAAAAACAGTGTATCCATAAAATGAGTTACGGAGACGCGCATAGGTATCTTTTACGCACCGTATTAAGTAAAGGTGTCATTAGTTATTCAGACGCCCAGTGCATCTTAGTAGTGAATTTCCCCGGTAAAACAAATTTACTACATAATACTCAGTTTGCTATTTTTATTGTTTTTTTGTTACATCTCAATCTTATTAAAACATATATATAGTAATAATAATTTTTGAATTACTAATTTTTATCTTACTTACTCTTTTTTTCTTTTTATCAAGTATTCACTTGCAAGTTAAAGTTATGTGAAAAAAACAGAGCCAAGCTCTGTTTGAGTGCAATTTTTTTATTAAAATATTTTTTATTTCATTTCCTACCTTAACCTATTATTATTTTAAAGTACATATTTATAAGCTGAACACAGTACTAATGGGAGAAAGGATTTTACAAACCCACCATGCTGTCTTTTTTGATTGTTATCCTTAAAATCACATAAGCCCATGAGACAACATTTTAACAATTATAACTCTAACCCTTAACTTTTGACTGATCCCAAAAGTCAATAAATGCCTCTCTCTTACATTTAACAACTCAACTTCATCACACTGCCCCTATATAGGTATGGACTTAGAGATTATTGTTATGAGATGGCCAATTTCCTAGATCTGTGTTAGCCCCAAGAAATTATTTGACACACAATCCACAAAGCTACTTTTTTCTTTCAGAAAAAACTAAATTAACAAACTAGGTTAGACATGAAATGTTTTCTGTGATCAGAAGGAGTTTCAGGCGAGAGAAAAGAAATGAGCTTTTGTAACTAGTGATTGCCTTTAAGGCAAAGACTATAAATGCAATTAGATAAGTTTGTTTTACTTATTTCAAATTGTGTTTAAAATGTTTGCAGAAACACAGGAATCTTCAATAGAAAATCTAGTTGAAGCAATAAATGACAAAATAAGGTGTTTCCAGCAAGAAATTAAGATTGTCAATGATGAGGTGACCTTGGAAAAATGCATTGTTTTCCTAAACACTGGTGTTGATGAAGCTACCATGTCTCAGAACATGTTCTCAGCGGAAGAGATAAATTTTTTTTTAAGCCTCTTAGAAGAGATTATGACAGCAGAAAGCAGACAAATATCATCAATATATGCTTTGAATTTAGTTAATGAATTGAATATGTCTAAAACTAAAGCAGAAGTAAGAGACATTTCTTTGTTTATTAAACTTAGTATAGCGATGCTGCTTAGAACAGGACCACAGAAAGCATAGCATAAAGAACTAGAACTAGAGATAGTGGTCAACATGATCATGATGATGATCAACATTTAATGTGATACTGGAACTTTAACCTCTCACATGTAGCAACAGCTTTTATGTATATTTTGCCTTATCTATTTGGGTTAACTGGAACAGTTTAAACCCTGATTAGCTGCTTTACTCTTAAGTAGATGTTAAGTTCTAGGCTTCTATATGTTACAAAATTAAAAATATTTTTATAGTTATCTCTACAAAAGTAGCAACAAGGGTTTTTGCGTGTGCGGGGAAGGCGGGATAGGAAATTAGTGACACATTAGTAAATCATGTGAAATTGTAATAATCTGCTTTTATTTTTATCATTAAAATTGCTAATATCAATACTTTTTCATTAATAACAAGTGAAATAGACTTGTTACATGTTATGACATATTTATTTTATGCATTACTAATACTATATTATAATTGTAATTTTTAGAAACTTCTAAACACTTGGTGTGGAATGTATTATTTGGTGGAGGTCAATGGAAATTATGCTCTGGGATTACGAGCTATACATGAATTCCAACATTACATACAAGAGAATATGCCAGACACTATTCATAAATGCTGTCTTTGCAAGGATATTGTTTTCAGGGTATGTTTTTGTTACTGTATACATCACAAACACCTTTTTCAAAAGTGTAGTCCCAAGCCTCCTAATTCCCCTTGCAATGTTTGAGAGGTAAATATAATAGTCTATTATTTATTCATATTAGTTGTGAGATTGTTTGTCTTTATTTTACCTGTAGAGGCACTCTTCTGGCGTTTGTTTTATGAATCTATGAATGAATACACTTTTATTGTATACCATAAAAGAAAATTTAAAAAAATAAAAAAAAAACTATACAATTTGGCGGCTGCTTTATTGTCACATAGGGATTTCGAGTGTTTTATCTATCCTTTAAGTAAAAAAGGAGTATTCTATATACCCCATAGCTCCATTTTGGTTCCTAAACTTTTATATCTATATTTTACATTTATTTATTATTAATTTCTTAATTGATTGATTGTGCTATTTTTATTCCAGGGTTACGACTGTCCCCACTGCGGAGATGCAGTCCATACAAGATGTTTGAACATGCACGTAGAGGCTGATCAAAAATGGCCTTGTTGTGAGGCTGATTTTAATATGGCTCAATTGGAAACTCTAAATGATGAAAGGTAATTCAACATTCTTATTGACTAGCATGTGTAAAAGAAATAACAACAAATTAGTTTTGCATTCATAATTAGGGTTTTATGGTAGTACAAGTATCATGTTGAATCATCATGAATTGTTCAGGAATTTAGGGGTAAGATGCCTGAACAGTAAAAAGTTTCATACAAATATTGTTCTAAGTTTTCTACCATCTAAATCCATACCATCGAGAAGTGCACTTTAGATATATTGTATATACAGGAACTGAGTATTATATTTGTACTTTCTCTGATACAATAACAGCAGTCTTGTTGGTCTAGCGGTGAGAATGTTTGACATAACAATCACAAGATAGAGCTAAAGGATAAATGGAACTGATATTAAGGCCCTGAGCGTGATTTCACGACGGGCACCAGGTTTTTTGGTTCTGGGTTTTATGTAAAAAATATCAATACCAGAAATCATGCCAAGTTGGAATTACGCTTTCTTTACAGATAATGTTATGACTTCAGTACCTGTTATTACTGTGTTGTATAGTTGGAGATAGGATTATGGTAGTTTGAGATTGAGACAATATATTATACTTGATTAGTGTAATTGGCTTCAATTATATAAATGAAAATAATGTTTATAAAGGCTTTATTAGGCTATACTAATTCACAGTGATCCCGATTTTCGGGTATAGGCCTCATTGCTGCCTATTTTTGGCTTTGCAAAAAGTAAACTAATATCTTTGTTTTAGTTTCATATTTAACTAAATTATTTTTAATATACTTCGACAAAACTCAAACTGCGATTGTCTGAGACATATTGTGAAAACAAATCCCGCCAGTTTAATGTATGCATTTAAAATTTATAAATTTGTCATTTCCTCCAAGATTATGTAAAAACACTTGGATATTAATATAAAATAATTGAAAATCAATGAGTCATCTCTCGTTCAAATGTGTCTCATTGTGACATGTATGTCCCTTGAATAGTAGAGAAGAGAAACTGTAATGTTTCCTACTAGATGTTGCTATAAGACTGAAAGCTCCGAAAATGTTTGTATGCATTTTAAAATCATATTTGTTAATTTAAATTTCAGTTTGTCACAAACTCAGCAATCAACTCAACCAACAAACGAAACCCGAAATATTAGTAGTGAAGAATCGTCTGTGTCTGACGAAGAATCTGAAGAAACTCCAGGCTCCCCTATACCAGGTGGTTCACAGAACCACAAGCTTTTTTAGAACCACCTCTAGTGATGGTTGAAAGTTTCACTGACATATTTTATTATTGTTCCTTGAAATGTTTGTGAAATAAACTTCAAATGTAACCAAGATATGAAATAAGAAGTAATTTTTATGCAAATTTACCCGTTAGGGAAATGGGTTTGAAAAGTTGAATAAATGTAAATGTGCCTCTGTCTATGATTTTGTCCTTGGTAGTGTCTTTATTGGTGGAGGTGTCCACGTCCCATAATGCGGGTTGTGTATGCCCGAACAGAACTTGAACTCAAACGAGTAGTGCTAGTATAATACAGTTTTATAGTTGAAGAGCCGTCTTTTCAAGACGGCAATTATCTTGTTTTAAAATTAGAAAATATTGTCGTTATTGCAATCTATACATCCCCATCATACAAACAAATTGACAACTTTTTATCGGCCTTGGACACTATTCTTCACAACCATTCAAACTACAGAAATATTGTTGTTATTGGCGATAGGTATCAATATTGACATTAGCCCGGATAGGATGGATTTCAGTTCAGAAAAATGTCTCAGTCTTATAGCGCTTCATGGTTTATTACCAGCGCACACCTTTATCACATGCTATCGTGATGCTAGTGGATCATGCATTGACCATGTTCTGTTAAAAACTAATAATCCCTCCAGTAACGATTGTCCCACAAACCTTATTAACTGATCATAAACCGGTTATTTTTAGTACAAAGTTAAAACAAGGGTTGGGACAGTTTGCTATAACTCATATTATATTATAAATTGGAAAGATCGACTTTAACTTAATTTTAAATTGTTGTGAACCAAATACTGCCATTAATAAATTAATTAATGAAGTGAACACTGCCATTACCAACAACACTCAGACTTTCACATTGTCTAGACGCAAGAAAACTATTAAGCCATGGATAACATCTGGTCTGCTTAGATGTATTCGTCACAGAGATAAACTACATACGAAAGCTAGACGTTCTCCACTAAATGAATCTAATATATTAATTTATAAACGTTATAGGTTTTTTTGTAACTCACTATTAAAGAAACTCAAAAGAAATTATGATAAGGAACAGGTGAATATTGCAAAAAGTAATAATAAAATGTTATGGAGTGTACTTAAGGGTATCTTGAATACAACAAAGCAAACTGGGTACAATACAGAGTTGTTAAATTTAGAACATACCCCACAGATGTCAGTTGATAAAATAAATAGCTACTTCATAAACATTGGTAAGAATTTGGCCGAAAGTTTTAATATTACAAACGATGATAATTCGGCATTAGGGTGGGATTTACAAAATCGAGAAAAATCTTTTGTGTTACTAGATACGGATGTAGATGAAGTGAGAAATATCATTAATAACTTAAAAAACAAGTGCACAGTTGGATGGGATGGAATCACAAACAAATTACTCAAACAGTGTAAGAATCTATTAATTAAACCGTTAACGCATATTTTCAATAGTGTCCTACAAAAGGGTGTCTTTCCAAAGGCGTTGAAAAAATCTGAAGTAAGACCTATTTTCAAAAATGGTGACAAAAATAACCTCAACAATTACAGGCCGATATCCATCTTACCATCAATATCCAAAATTCTAGAGAAAATTATAAATAAAAGATTAGTTAAATATTTAGAATATTAAACACTATATTAAACAGTGGGAATACGAACTTCTAAGCAAGCTTTAATACAATACCGAGTCTGTTTATCTGAATAACACTTTAATGTAATTATTCTCTATTAACGTTAGTGAGCCTGAACTGCAACTAATTAACTATTGTTCACAGTCAGTAAAAAAAGTGTGTAATAAAAACGGCGGCAAGAAGTTAAATAACAATTCAGCGTTGCCGCCATTCTTTGAAAAACTCCTTCATTCCTTGTTCTTTTTTCAAAAAACGCGCGCCACTGGTCCAATGTTGCCGCCTTTGCAACCACAGATTGGTTGCGACTTCCACAGACGACAACATCCGGCCCTCCTGTTGACGCATTCGTCCCGAATTGCGTGCTTGTCTGGTGTAATTGCTGAGAACACAGGGAAACATTTAAGCCACATTTAATTTTAAAGTTGGATTCATTCTGAATGTGTACACTGAATTCAGAAGACCTATTATACAATTGCTCTGTCATAACAAGATACTACAGTGCAAAATGGCAACTTGACGTCATGAGCGTGTATAAACCCGGTTTATCATTTTTGGGTCGTGTATGGCTCATGATTTACAAAAGAAAGGTGTCACAACCTCGAGAACGTATCTATATGTCACCATTGTACAGCGTTCACCACGGATACCTGATACAATTTGCAACACACTGCAGATCTTGTGTTCGAAGCAAATACATTAGACCGATCAAACAGCCTTTTTATATCATTAGTTTACAAACGTAATAAAAATAATACCTTTGACAACATCCGACTTATAAATCGTTGTTTTCTAGACGTATCCAAGGTTTCATGTTTTCTACACACGATATTCCATTATAAAGCTTAGAACTTGTTTCTGACCCTCTCATATCTCTACTCTGTATCTGTCATGACCCAATATTTCAGTGACTTGAAATAGTCCTTTAAATTGTGCCAAGATTCATTCTGAATGTGTACACTGAATTCAGAAGACCTATTATACAATTGTTCTGTCATAACAAGATACTACAGTGCAAAATGGCAACTTGATGTCATGAGCGTGTATAAACCCGGTTTATCATTTTTGGGTCGTGTATGGCTCATGATTTACAAAAGAAAGGTGTCACAACCTCGAGAACGTATCTATATGTCACCATTGTACAGCGTTCACCACGGATACCTGATACAATTTGCAACACACTGCAGATCTTGGTAAACGATTTCGAAGTAAATTCACTTCCTGCGTCGCATATTATCCGTTTTGGATTACCGAAAATTTTAAATATTTTATCTAACTCAATTATAACCCCATTGCTTTTTGTTTCATTTGTGGCAGCAATTAATACAAACTTTGTAAATTCATCTACTATCACCAGTAAATAACATTTACTCTGTACAAATGGTCCTAAATGATCTAAATGTAAGGTATGAAAGAAGCGTGCATATTTTGGTATTGGATACAGCAAACCAGTTTTTTTTTTTATGAATGTTTTTTCAGTAAATGCAATACAACCAGTTTTTTTTATATATTTCTTTACTGTGGTTTTTAAACGCTTAAAACGACGTAATCCTTTCGACAGTTTTGTCTACAGCGAAATATCCGATGTTATCGTGATTCAATCTGATAATCTGCCAAATACACTGTTTAGGTACAAGCCATCGTCGGCCATATTCCGTGGGCTTATAAACTTTGTTACCTAAAAGTTCATATTTAAAAAATATTTGTTTGTGCCGTTCGGCCTCTCCTGATTTTAATATATCATAAATACTACAAATGCTCAGATCTTGAAGTTGTACGGATAGTAACCAGTCACCCTCAGTAATATTATTTATACTAGACGTCTCAACATTGTTGTTTAAATTAACTGGGTTCCTACTCAATGCATCTACGTGTTGCATTTGAGAGCCTGCTTTATGGATTACTTAATAAGAATTATTGGGTGCGTAAAACCCAGCAACTTATGCGAGGTATTTTTTTTTTGCCAAGGCTTAGCGGCATTGCAATCAGTAATGATTTTAAAAACTGGATCCCAATATATAATGCCCGAATTTTTCTAAGCCTACGATAATAGCTAGTAACTAACTCAAACGAATGCTAAGCTTTTTCCAAGTGTGAAGTCTGACGACTGTAAAAATGTACAGGTTTTTCTCCACTTTCGGTAGCTTGCATCAAATACATCCTACTCCGTCTCGACTTGCATCAGTATATAAATTTATAGGCAAAATGGGATCAAATATGTTAAAAACTGCGTTATTAATTAAAGCCTCTTTTAAATTCACTACACTACTGCTTTGTTTTGTTCGGTATGCCAGCACCAAGAAGCCTTTTTTTTTTTAATAGGTTTGTGAGAGGCTTGCTCAAGAATGCACAATTTTTGATAAACTTCCTGAGGTAATTGATAAGACCTAAAAATTGTCTTAACTCATAGATGTTAGTTGGTGATTTTGGACTGCACTCAGTTTTTTTTTTTTTTGGACTGGTCCGGATTTCTTCTTTAGAAATCTCATACACCAAAAACCCATTTTCCTTTGAAAAAAATGAACACTTTTCAATTTCTTCAAGACCCGAAATGTTTTCATTTAAACTATCTGTAGCAATTAGTAAATCAACCATATAGCATACGATTTTACCAACGCGGTGTTTTCTCAAAACAGTATTCATAAATCGCTGAAATATCGCTGGACTATTAGAAAGGCCAAAATGCATTCTTGTAAATTCATAGTGACCATCACTTGCAATGAATGCTGTTTTGTGAATATCTTCTTTTTTTTTACTAGGGTTATGATAATATCCACTTTTTAAGTCAAGCGAAGTAAAATAAGTACACCCGCGCAATCTATCATTAAGATCTTCTATCATTGGCATATGGTACTTCTGTCTCACAGTAATTTTATTTAATTGGCGATTATCTATACATAAACATACTTTTTAAAGGAATCATACCAAGTTTTAGCCGTGTTTCTTAATTTTTTTTAAGGCCTAATATTTAATCATTTCATCGGCCCAACCAAAAGTAATCGCATTAGCCTTTACCACATTAAGCCACATATCAACATCATCCGACAAGGGATCAAACTCAGGTATCACAGACGATAATAAAATATTCTGACTCACTTTCGGAGAACCGCGGCGGCGTCGCTTACTTCTTTTTCGACTATAATCTTCATTACTGCTACTACTAGATGAAAAAGATGTTACCGTGTCTGAACTGGATGACCGTCTGCGTGTTCGTATATGTCTACCTTTTTGTCTGCGAGGCATTTTCAAGCGTAGTGGGATCTTAAGCACTTCTGATATTAAACACTATATTAAACAGTGGGAATACGAACTTCTAAACAAGCTTTAATACAATACCGAGTCTGTTTATCTGAATAACACTTTAATGTAATTATTCTCTATTAACGTTAGTGAGCCTGAACTGCAACTAATTAACTATTGTTCACAGTCAGTAAAAAAAGTGTGTAATAAAAACGGCGGCAAGAAGTTAAATAACAATTCAGCGTTGCCGCCATTCTTTGAAAAACTCCTTCATTCCTTGTTCTTTTTTCAAAAAACGCGCGCCACTGGTCCAATGTTGCCGCCTTTGCAACCACAGATTGGTTGCGACTTCCACAGACGACAACAAGAAATGAATAATACCTCTCTCATAACCAATATGGATTTAGACATGGTAAATCCACAGATGATGCAGTGTATTCTTTAAGGCGACTATATCCAAGCACTTTAGGCATTTGTCGCTCACTCAGACACGCGCTACGATAACTAGCGATCATTGCCGTGAGTCGCGCAGTTCAGATGAACTTCGTGACCTTATCATAAATATTTGCGTCACAGTATGAACTGTTACAGTTGGACTATTTACATTATAATTATTCGCTTCACGAAATACATGTTGGAAGTTGCGTTTTTACCTATATTTTGATTTAGACTATATAAAATTAAATTCAGGGTATAATCAACTATACGCTGGCGTTGTCCCACTTGCAGGCGACCTCCATTACGGCGGGGGCGGCAGCGACTAATGCGGAAAGAGCCAAGAGGCGCAAGTATGAAATTATAGAAAATAATTTCATTTTTGTGCCTTTTGGTGTTGAAACCATGGGGTCGTGGGGCGAAGATGCTAGATTATTTTTTAAGGATCTATCTTCTCGTCTCGCAGAGTCCACAGGTGACCGGAGGGCTGGCAGTTACCTCGGCCAACATATAAGTTTGGCTATTCAGCGGGGTAACGCAGCCAGCGTTCTGGGCACATTGCCTCATTACAGCGGCATAGATGATATTTTTAATGTTTAGTTTTTAGTTTTTAATAGTTTTACTTTAAATTAGGCATTATTTTATTAGTTCTCTCTTTTTATGGTCTTGCACAGATTAGTCAATGTCAAGTTTATAGTAATGTAGAAGTTAGGGAGAAATGGTGAGAAAACCCCGCACTCCGCGGCCCCTTAAAATTTAAAATTTATTTATCGATGTATTAGCTGATATCTGACATAATATTTGGCTAATCAAATCAATGTTCAATGGTATTATTATTACTACAATATAAATACCATTTTTGCAGGGTTAATAATATAAGTATTTTACAAAATTAGATGGTATGATTTTGCTTTTATCCTCGGCAACCCCAATTACAGCACCTGTCACCTGGTCTGTTATTGTTTTGCAATTTCTTGTGGTTGTGATCTACTTATGCAACGTGAAGTGTTTTTTCGCCATTAAACGACGTTGAGTAGAGCCTAGGTTCCTCCGTCCGTTTTATGCAGACTCCCAAACACCTGAGTATTGTGTGCGAGACTTTCTAATTCATTTTCCTCCATAGTTATTTTAACGAACGTTTTTTTTCCTTCATAACTTTCCTTTTATTTTTCTCATAAATATGAAAGAAAATCAAAGGAAATTTTTAGGTGTGGTTCCTCTCCTGCCGAGGATCCCGAAACCACATTATTTAGGCTTCCAAAACCTAGTTCCTCAAATGTTCGTTGGTATGCCTACTCTCAATATTATAGATACCTACATAAATACCCCCATGCTTTGTTAACTTATCTGTTATGGTTTATTTGTTAATTAAACCTCCAGACTTGTGATTGCATTGCTGAAACTAGCGAGCTTTGTATGTTGTTGAGCGAGTAACTATACAATAGTGGCTACTATTGTTAGTTACTAAACTCATTCTATTTATTTCAGTTCAGTTTCTTTAAAGGTGCTTCATCAGTGTCATTAACATTGCATTAATGTAGTTGCCACAGTGTGTGACATGAATGCAGTGAACAGAAGTGTTTCAGAAATTTATTTCTGAAGTATGATATAGAATGCCCAATAAATATTACATCTGCTACTGGAAACCAGGGAAAAGGTTAATTTTACTTTTTATGTATAACTATCAGTTCTTGTATTTTTATGTATTACTAATATGTAATAAGATGTAATAAGAAAGCTATCTGATGTGGCAATATACTGATCATCATGTATATATTTATACTTATTGTTTCAGGTGTAGCCAAATGGAGTCAAAAACATTGTCAAATTCTATGCAAATACAAAATTTGGACAACTCTAATCCAAATTTTGTATTTGCACCTCTCTCACACAAGAACATTGAAATCCAAATACTAAACAGAAAATGAGGGTAAAATTAGCAGTTCAAGTGCTGTTTTTTTTTTTCTGACTGTCTATTAGCTGTACAAACCCTATTGGTTGCCACAGCGTAACCGGGCTGTACAAGTGCTGAGCCACACAGTTGCTGCTGGCATGTTTGCTAAAATAGCCCAAGGTAACTTGGTTCTTACTTATCCATCTAAAGGGTTTAGTAGCCATGACAGAAAAAGAACAGTTTTTTCTTACCTACTTACCTGGATAGCATCTTGGGAAACTTTTATTAAATAAATTAATACTTTATTATAATACTGATGCCTGTGCGAAATTAGGCTTTTAAATTCCTTCTTGAGAACTTTTCTGTTCTGGGATAAAGAACAGAATATATATATTAAATCTCAATAATAAAATATAATATGTTCTATTACAGGTGACATAACTGCTGGAGCGGCTGTGACTGCAGATGTTATATCCAAAATGGACAAACTGTTTGACTCACTGTGAACAGTGACACAGTGGATCTGCAAAGAGGAAAGCCATTTTCAACCAATTTAAAAGAAAAATCACCTCTTTTAGTATTTATAGATGAAATGAAAACATTTTCACAATCACTCAAATTTATAGGCTACAAAAGCACCCCACCATCATAAAAAGGTTGGCAGTGATACAATGATTATAAAGATTCTTTAAATTACTGTAACAAAAAATTGTCCTAGAAGAATTTATTAATAAATTCTTTCTTTACTTGTGAAAATGTTGGCCTACAAGGCTGCCTCATTAAATAATTCATAATATTATAGGTCTACCAGGATCTGATGGCAAAAAAAAAGCTTAAAAAAAGCGTTTTTCATATAGCAACAAAAAAAAATATGTCATCTGTCAACTGAAATTTCGAGGAATTGTTTTTGGTTTGGCTTCAAATTTTCTTTATAAAGTGGTGAAAATGTCGAAGAAACCTCTTCGATTGCAAGCAAGAAATATTGTTTTCAATGTTCATCAAAGAATACTTGATGAAAAAGGTGCAGAACAAACACAATCATTGATATTAAGCCATGTGCAAGCGTTGACTGGTTAGTAGGCTTGACACGTCTTGATACTTTGGTTTATTGCATTTTTCGTGTGTATTATATTATGTATACTAAACTTTGGTTTATTTTAGGGGTTTCTAGTACTACCATAAGACGAATTATTGCTGAAGGCAGATCTAACAGAGACGTATTTAGTACGCCTGGTAAAAAAAGGAAAGGCGGCAAAAAATAAATAAAAGATAAATGAGTTTTACATTGTACGAAAAGAAATACCTACTGTCATGAAATTGCTACAAATTCGACTATAATTAGCGTAAATGTAAATTACTGGAAGCAGTGAAAAATCATAAGTCTAACCTAAATATCAGATAGATGAGATTTTAAAATCACACGGTCACGAAGTCTTGAGGCTCCCACCATATCATTGTACGTTAAACCCCATAGAATTAATCTGGGGAATAATGAAACAACAGTTGCGACTAAAAACGTCAATAGACATGCAAGTGATATTAAATCGGTAACAGAAGAAGCTTACTCTCAAATAGGGATCGATGAATGGTGAAAATCTTGTGAACATATAATAAAAATTGAAAATCAGTTCATAGAACAAGATCGATTAATTGAGATGCAGGAGGAAAGGTTTATCATAAAACTGCGTCTTCCTCGTCTTCTTCTTCTGATGAAAACTTTTTTATGTATGTGCAGTATTTGGAAACATTTTCAAGTTCTGATAGCCTATAATTAATTAATAAACTCATGAACAGAGTAATTGGAGTTTTCATCTAAATTTTGAACCCCACATTCGACGCTGTAAGGTTTTAAAAAAATATCCTTGATCATTGGATAAATTTTTATATTTGCATGTGCACTCACAGAATCAGCCGCTATAAGTAAAAAAAAAGTATCAAAACGTTTTAATCCAATTTCCCTAGTATTGCTAGCGTCAATTTCTTTTTTCCCTTTTTGCCATCAGATCCTGGTAGACCTATAGTAGTTGTAAGATTCTGTTTTATAATAAAGCTATTTTGACGAAAATACAGTTATTTTAAATTTATTTAACCAACCACCGAATAAATTAAAAAATTAATAAGGCTGTTTGTCTACCAAAGCAGAGCTAGAAAATTGTAACACAAATGGGTAAATTAGTGTGCAATTTTTATTTACATTGGTTACGATTTTTCAGTTCTGCTTTTGTGGACAGGTAGCTTTATTAAATTCTTGAAAATAATTAGATTTTGAATTTCCCGCGTAAATTTGTAGTATCTACTCATTTTGAATTTCACGCATTTGCGAGTTTTTAGGGGGTCTACCAGAGATGGCGTCGATTTCAGGAGAATTTATTTGTACGTAGTTATCATTCTTCTCCCTAGAGTATAAATGTTCCTTGTTTCTTAAGTTATAAACAGCGATTCGTTGCAATCACGGAGCAATTTGCTTTCCCGCCAATCTCATATTTTAAAATTACCAAAACGGCTTCCTTTCATTCCCCGCTACAAAAAAAAACACGATGCTACGCTAGACTAGTGACTAAGCGCTAGTTCAGACACGGCGGGAACCGCGCGATTATAGAATTGCGTGGAAATCGCGCGGGTCTTATTTATATGAGTTATAAAGTAATCGTTCAGACATGACAGCGCGGTTAATCCCGGCGGCAACCCAACCGCCAGAATATACAACGCTGCTCCCGCGCGTTTCTATTAATATGGAGTCTTTACTTCGCGTTCAGTTGCGTTGCGGGTATCGCGCGGTTAGCACGTCACAGGTCGTGAGTTCGCCATGGATCGTTTCGACACTGAACTATTTATTGATGAAGTGGAGAAGAGACCTGCAATATGGGATCTTAAGAGTGAAGATTACTCAAATAAAATTATCAAAACCGAGCTTGGCAAGAGTTGGTGGAGATATTTTTACTGACCATGTACTAGTTGCTCACTTTATATTGGATGCACCCAATACCACCTTTTTCTTTTCTTTTTTAAGGAGCAACCACAGTAAACACACTTCTTTGTCGACCTCCATTTTCGAACTGACGTTATCCCGCACGAAAATCGCTTAATAACCGCCGGTGTCTGAATAGCATCACAATTTTGCGGGTTCAAACGATTCGATAAAGCGATTCGTAAACGCGCGATTCCCGCATGTCTGAACTAGCGCTAAGGCATAATCCGTCACTCTAAGAACGTAGTGATTATATTCTCTTTGTCATTAAATTCTCATTATCATAGACGCGCTGTCACAATCTGAAAGCGGCGTACCAAAAATATTGATTCTCACACACCTTGAACGTAATAGAAACTAGAAAGTAAAATATAGAAATAAAAACAGTGTATCCAAAAAATGAGTTACGGAGACGCGCATAGGTTCCTTTTACGCACCGTAGCAAGTCAAGGTGTCATGGGTTATTCACACGCCCAGAGCATCTTAGTAGAGATGTACCCCGGTAAAAAAATTGGCTACATAATACTCAGTTTGCTATTTTTATTGTTACATCCCAATATTATTAAAACATATATATAGTAATAATAATTTTTGAATTACTAATTTTTATCTTACTTACTCTTGTTATCTTTTTATCAAGTATTCACTTGCAAGTTAAAAGTAATGTTATGTAAAAAAAACAGAGCTGAGCTCTGTTTGAGTGCAATTTTTTTATTAAAATATTTTTTATTTCATTTCCTACCTTAACCTATTATTTTTTTAAGGTACATATTTATAAGCTGAACACAGTACTAATGGGAAAAAGGATTTTACAAACCCACCATGCTGTCTTTTTTGATTGTTATCCTTAAAATCACATAAGCCCATGAGACAACATTTTAACAATTATAACTCTAACCCTTAACTTTTGACTGATCCCAAAAGTCAATAAATGCCTCTCTCTTACATTTAACAACTCAACTTCATCACACTGCCCCTATATAGGTATGGACTTAGAGATTATTGTTATGAGATGGCCAATTTCCTAGATCTGTGTTAGCCCCACGAAATTATTTGATACACAATCCACTAAGCTACTTTTTTCTTTCAGAAAAAACTAAATTAACAAACTAGGTTAGACATGAAATGTTTTCTGTGATCAAAAGGAGTTTCAGGCGAGAGAAAAGCAATTAGATAAATTTGTTTTACTTATTTCAAATTGTGTTTAAAATGTTTGCAGAAACACAGGAATCTTCAATAGAAAATCTAGTTGTAGCAATAAATGACAAAATAAGGTGTTTCCAGCAAGTAATTAAGATTGTCATTGATGAGGTGACCTCGGAAAAATGCATTGTTTTCCTTAACACTGGTGCTGATGCTGCTACCATGTCTCAGAACATGTTCCTGGCGAAAGAGCTACAATTTTTTAGGAGCCTCTTAGAAGAGATTATGAGAACAGAAAGCAAACAAGTATCATCACTGTATGCTTTGAATTTGGTAAAGAAATTGAAAGTGACTAAAACTCGAGCAAAAGTAAGAAACATTTCTTTGTTTATTAAACTTAGCATAGCGATGCTGCTTAGAACAGGACCACAGAAAGCATAGCATAAAGAACTAGAACTAGAGATAGTGGTCAACATGATCATGATGATGATCAACATTTAATGTGATACTGGAACTTTTACCTCTCAAATGTAGCAACGGCTTTATGTATATTTTGCCTTATCTATTTGGGTTAACTGGAACAGTTTAAACCCTGATTAGCTGTTTTACTCTTAAGTAGATGTTAACTTCTAGGCTTCTATATATTACAAAATTAAAAATATTTTTATAGTTATCTCTACAAAAGTAGCAACAACCTCCGCCTGACGACCTCCGTGGCTCAGCGCGCGTGCTGTCAGATTATAAAAAAGTTGGAGGTCCTGGGTTCGACTCCCGGCTCGAGTCTGGTCTGGTGGAGGCTTCGGCCGTGGCTAGTTACCACCCTACCTATAAAGACACCTATAAAGACATGTCGCCAAGCGATTTAGCGTTCCGGCACGATGTCGCGTAGAAACCGAAAAGAGTATGAGTTTACCATACCCCGAACAGGTTAGCCCGCTACCATCTTAGACTGTATCATCACTTACCATCAGGTGAGATTGCCGTCAAGGGCTAACTTGTAGTGGATAAAAAAAAAACAAGGCTTTCAAGTGTGCGGGGAAGGGGGGATAGGAAATTAGTGACACATTAGTAAATCATGTGAAATTTTAATAATCTGCTTTTATTTTTATCATCAAAATTGCTAAAGCTAATATCAATACTTTTTCATTAATAACAAGTGAAATACACTTGTTACATGTTATGACATATTTATTTTATGCATTACTAGTACATTATAATTGTAATTTTCAGGAACTTCTAAACACTTGGTGTCGAATGTATTATTTGGTGGAGATCAATGGAAATTATGCTCTGGGATTACGAGCTAGACATGAATTCAAACATTACATACAAGAGAATATGCCGGACACTATTCATAAATGCTGTCTTTGCAAGGATATTGTTTTCAGGGTATGTTTATGTTACTGTATACATCACAAACACCTTTTTCAAAAGCGTAGTCCCAAGCCTCCTAATTCCCCTTGCAATGTTTGAAAGGTAAATATAATAGTCTATTATTTATTTAGATGAGTTGTGAGTTTATTTGTCTCTATTTTACCTATAGAGGCACTCTTCTGGCGTTTGTTTTATGAATGTATGAATGAATACACTTTTATTGTATACCACAAAAGAAAATTAAAAAAAATAAAAAAAACTATACAATTTGGCGCTGCTTTATTGTCACATAGGGATCTTGAGTGTTTTATCTATCCTTTAAGTAAAAAAGGAGTATTCTATATACCCCATAGCTCCATTTTGGTTCGTAAACTTTTATATCTATATTTTACATTTATTTATTATTAATTTCTTAATTGATTGATTGTGCTATTTTTATTCCAGGGTTACAACTGTCCCCACTGCAGTGATGCAGTCCATACACGATGTTTGAAACTGCACGTAGAGGCTGCTCAAAAATGGCCTTGTTGTGAGGCTAATTTTAATATGGCTCAATTGGAAACTCTAAATGATGAAAGGTAATTCAACATTCTTCTTATTGACTAGCATGTGTAAAAGAAATAACAACAAATTAGTTTTGCATTTATAATTAGGGTTTTATGGTAGTACAAGTATCATGTGAATTGTTCAGGAATTTAGGTGTAAGATGCCTGAACAATAAAAAGTTTCATCAAAATATGTTCTAAGTTTTCTACCATCTAAATTCATACAATCCAGAAGTGCATTTTAGATATATTGTATATACAGGAACTGAGTATTATATTTGTACTTTCTCTGAAACAATAACAGCAACCTTGTACGTGTATACACTAAACTATTGCTGGATTGTTGATTAAATAGTGCAATTTCTTCGAATAAAACCAGGGTAGCCACTCTTCAAGTCTTCTTTATTGGGTATCGCTGCTTATTTTCTTCTATTCACTATTTTCACTATTATTGTTTACTATTTACTATTTCGCAGAGAACTGGTTGCCCCGAGCAACGATAGGCCGCTATTTATTCCAACTTGAGCTCTATTGCCCACCGACTCGACCAATCAGAAGTCGAGTTACAATATCGGTGTGTGTGGCCTGAAAATACTATCTTTAGTGCTCGGGCTGTCCCATAGAGAGACCCGCGGACGGGTCTCCCTTTACAATTTATGCTATTCCATTAAACTAAACAATATTCTTTAAAACTATTCGTAAATATCCTATTTTCTATAATAATCAATCAATAAATCTGTAAACTATTGCTATAAAAGCCTATTAGAAACTATTACTATTATTATAAAAACCTATTATAAACTATACTACTATTCAAATAAAAAGGACAAACTATACTATTTGCACATCGTAAGTGCGCGACCCGCAGTCGGTCCCGCAACTTACGTACTACGTTTTCTATACTATTTTTAACTATGAGACGCATCTCATAGTTAAAAATAGTATAAACACTCACGAAAACCGAACTCTCAGCGAAAACCGCGCACGGTTTTCGCTGTCCCGTACAAGCCTTGTTGGTCTAGTGGTGAGAGTGTTTGACATAACAACCACAAGATAGAGCTAAAGGATAAATGGAATAGATATTAAGGCCCTGAGCATGGTTTCAGGACCGCACCAGGTATTTTGGTTGTGGGTTTTATGTAAAAAATATCAATACCAGAATCCATGCCAGAAGTTGGAATTACGCTTGCTTTACAGATGATGTTATGACTTCAGTACCTGTTATTACTGTGTGTATAGTTGGAGATAGGATTATGGTAGTTTGAGATTGAGACAATATATTGTACTTGATTAGTGTAATTGGCTTCAATTATATAAATGAAAATAATGTTTATAAAGGCTTTATTAGGCTATACTAATTCACAGTGATCCCGATTTTCGGGTATAGGCCTCATTGCTGCCTATTTTTGGCTTTGCAAAAAGTAAACTAATATCTTTGTTTTAGTTTCATATTTAACTAAATTATTTTTAATATACTTCGACAAAACTCAAACTGCGATTGTCTGAGACATATTGTGAAAACAAATCCCGCCAGTTTAATGTATGCATTTAAAATTTATAAATTTGTCATTTCCTCCAAGATTATGTAAAAACACTTGGATATTAATATAAAATAATTGAAAATCAATGAGTCATCTCTCGTTCAAATGTGTCTCATTGTGACATGTATGTCCCTTGAATAGTAGAGAAGAGAAACTGTAATGTTTCCTACTAGATGTTGCTATAAGACTGAAAGCTCCGAAAATGTTTGTATGCATTTTAAAATCATATTTGTTAATTTAAATTTCAGTTTGTCACAAACTCAGCAATCAGCTCAACCAACAAACGAAACCCGAAATAGTGAAGAATTCCCAGAAAGAGTTCCCAGAAAAAGGAAAAGGATGACGAGGAACTGAATACTAAATTGAAAAAATCACGGCCGGCCCCTTAGGCAGACGTTCTTCGTCCCTCGCTTCTTCGGGCCTTAGAGCTCAAGTCTTCAGGCAAAGCTTTTTTCCGAAGCTCGCCAACCCGCCGGGTTACGCTGCAACTAGCAGGGTTCACAGCTAAAGTCAAACCATGCAAAAAGTTTAAGATGAAATAAATAGTTTTCTCGTCACTCCTTGAGTGTCTTTTTGGTTAGGAACCAATCCCACGAGCCACATCTACCACTCAATATTGTTTCATTAAACGATATAACGGTGAGTCTCTATGTAGGTATTTGTTCAAGCGTTAAAGAAAAATAAGAAGCATTAAAAGGAAAGACGCCATTACAAACAGGATTGCAATTAAACCTCTTCGCTGGTACCTTGCTACGTAATGGAGCGTCGTGTCCTATCTGCGACATACGAAATTACGCGGTTTACTACCCGGAGTAGTCATTATCTTGCTTCATTATTATTGTTTTTTTTTTTCATATTTATAGTAGGCCTATTATAAATGTAAATAGCATATAATATTTCTTGACGTTTTTTACAACATGGGATATGGAACGTTTTGACCATTTTTAGTACCTACTGAGTCTACAAACTTGATATTTTGGAAGTAAGTGCGTTTCGGGGCAAACATTTTGTCGTCTGTTTGTATATAAGTTCAATGGTTTTGAAGTTAGAGACATGAACCATCTGAGGAGCGCCATGACGCAGTGTTGTATTATAATGTTGGACCTCCTGGGTCGGATTCCCGGCTAAAGTCTGGCTTAGTTAGAAGCTTCGGCTCTGGCTAGTTACCACCCTTAGTTTTTAGTTAGGTACTACCATTAGATTAGTTACCACGCTTAATCACTTGGCGAAAAAGACTTGTTGCCAAGTGATGAAGCGTTTCAGCACAGTATCGCGTAGAAACCCATTATGAGTATGGTTTTGCCACATCCCTAAAAGACTGCATAATCACTTTCCGCCACGTTAGATTTCCCGGGCCTAACATGTAGTGGAATAAAATAAATAACTTAAATTAGCATATAGGATAATAATTTAAAACAAAACTTTCTGTAAACAGTAATACCACTTTTTAGAACCTTTAGTGGTGGTTGAAAGTTTCACTGGCATATTTTATTATTGTTCCTTCCTTGAAATGTTTGTGAAATAAACTTCAAATGTAACTTGAGATATTAAATAAGAAGTAATTATTATGCAAATTTACCCGTTACGGGTATGTAAATAGATTTGAAAAGTTAAATAAATGTAAATGTGCCTCTGTCTATGATTTTGTCCTTGGTAGTGTCTTTATCGGTGTAGTTGTCCACGTCCCGTGATGCGGGTTGTGTATGCCCGAACAGAACTTGAAGTCAAACGAGCAGTGCTAGTATAATACGTCCGGTAAGCAGAAGTATCGAAGGAGTGTCCGTAGGTTCGTTTGTACCTGCTACAAACTTGAAAAACAACATTGTGTCAACAAACTTAAACTTTGAACGTGAGCATTGCCTTAAGAGACATGAACCTATGTTGACGGGTACTTATGTGACACTTGGTGCCATATATGCATCAAGTAGTAGTCATAAATGAAATTTGTTTTATTGGTCGATAGGTACTGGCATAACTCTAAATATTCGGTTTCTGATTTAGCTCCCTAAAGATCTAGGTGCACGTCGATAGTTCGACGTACTTCGTCGACTCGAGTCGGTGTTCGAGGATTTGGAATGAGCTTCAGTCCAAAGTTGTAATATTATACACTCCAACGTGTCTTGATCACTGGTTTCACCAAGTTGTTGCATTGCTTCGCTCTCCGAATAAAAATCCTTTTACGGAGAAACCCAGTCCTCGTGTCTTACCAAACATACCTAGGGTAGGATCATAGGGTAAGTAGGACATTTTTTGGTAAGTACCTACTAATATATCGCGACCTATATATCGTAATGATCGATGTTATTACGGAATATCGACCCCACAAAAACTAGTGTTGCACATCCCTATTTGTTATAGGTATTTATTTTGTAATTCATTATGCCTGGCGCTGGGGGCACGACAACTGCAAAAAAGTCTGGCGGTGAAAGGGTTTTTTTTTTTTTTAATCTGTTTTTTTTTTGGGACTTTGGTCCGAAACGGACATGTCAGCCCCATCATCTCCTAAATAGATAACAAACAAAATTATATATATATATATATATATATATATATATATATATAGGTATATATATATATATATAAAAAAACAAAAAAAAAACTCTTAACAAACTTATAACAAAAAAATAACAAAATTATTAAAAAAAAAAACAAAATAAAAGTATGACTACTACAAATGTAACAGACAACATCTACTTCTGCAGAAATATTTCAACAACAGATTTAAAACCTTCTGTTGTCGGTAGACAGAGGAGGCTCGAAAGACCGCCTACGTCAAATCTGCTGATGCTATATTTCCGCACAACATGTTCTCGTTGCACGTTGTATCTGCTACATTCCGCTAGTACGTGCTGGACATCATCCGTCGTACCGCAAATGTCACAGTTAGCTGAGTTAACTTTCTTCATCAGAAATGCGAATTTATTCGATGGATAATGTCCAGACCGCAACCTATGAGCTAATACCATATATTTCCTACTTAATTTAACATTAGCAAACCAAGGAAAACGAGGAGGCTGACATTGAATAGTTTTATACCAAATACCTTTCTCTCTACTTCTTAGGTCAAAATATTCCTTAAATTTATCATAACACACGACTGAAATTATTTAATAATTCGGTATAAAACGGTAAAATAGGTAACCGTGACCCATCTGATACAGCTAATTTGGCTAGTCTGTCAGCCTCTTCGTTTCCCCTTATGCCTATATGAGCAGGAACCCATTGCAATCTCAAATTTATGTCATTAAAATTATATATATGTTGTAAAATTTCGTAACCTACTGGCAGGCCTCTGCTATATCCAGAGGCGCATCGAGCTAAATGTTGCAAAGCGCTTTTGCTATCTGAAAAGATAACAAAATTGTACCCGCTTATAGTACCAATACATTTAAGAGCTTCTGAGATTGCCACGAGCTCCATGGTCATTATACAAATTTGTTGATTGGTTTTAAACATAGCCGACTTTCTAAGACTTAAGTGCCAAAAGGCTGCCCCTAATCCTACATTATTTTTAGATGCATCTGTGTAAATATGTGACCATCCCTCGTACTTCTCATTTAGTTCCTTTATTACTAAGGTTTTTAAACAGACAGGTTGAAGTTCCTTTTTAGCTACCCTCAAACATTCTAAATCTGACCTGATTACCTTATTTAAATTAATAAAAGACACCCAAATATCTAAAGTGTACATTTGTAAAGGATTAGTAGAAAAAATATTATATTCTTTGCATTCATTCAAAGCAATTAACAACAAAGGCTTTTTCCTTGAACACCAATATCTGTCATAAATATTAGAGCCCAGATCATTCAATACATTGACCGTAATATTATTTGACCAACTCTTAATTTTCATACAGTATTTGTACGCAAGATATAAGCGTCTTAGAAATAAAGGCTGGATGCATAACTCACTTTCCATAACGTGAATGGGTGTACTTTTAATAAATCCACCAATTATTCTGAGCGCCTGATTTTGAACTCGGTCTAATTTTAACAAATGTGTCTTTGCACTAGAATCATAAAGAAAGCACCCATAATCCAATCTGCTTCTAATTAACGAAATATAAAGATGACGCAAGTGCTTAGGTGCTATACCCCAACCGGGACCCGCTAATACTTTAAACAAATTTAAAAATTTTGATGTTTTCCCTACCGACTCGTTAATGTGTTTATTCCATCGCAATGTTCTATCTAACCATAACCCTAAATATTTTATATTTTCTTCTATGCTAACATTATAACTATTTAAAATGAGCTTAATCTGTTTCCTTCTATATCCTCTACTAAAGATACATAAATTTGTTTTACTTGTTGATAGTTGGAGTCCAATGTCATCTAATCTTTTTACCATCTTATTTAAAGCTTCTTGTAAATTCAATTCACTTAATTTTAAATCCTTGTGAGCGATATAAAACACGAAATCATCTGCATATTGCGATATATGAACATCCTTAATTTGGTGACAAATTATATATGTTGTTATATTAAAAAGTAATGGTGAATAAGAAATTATATCTGTGATCATTATTGAATTTATTGAAATTATTGTATATCGTATATCAAATTGTGATTGTAATAAATATCGTTACTAATAACTTATTAGGTCAACTGATATAGTTTATATTATATATTATTATATTGTTAGGTATATTCAAAATTCAAATTCAAATCCAAAATAATCTTAATTCAAATAGTCCTTAAAAAGGCACTTTTGACGCGTCAATAATTTACACAGTAGTTATTTCATGGTGATAACTATATTCACGTATAGTCTGTTCAATAAGTCAGTTTACATGGATAATTTTGTAAGAAATTAAAAAACGCAATCTGGCAACACTTTACTTGCTGTCGTGTTTCCGGTGTCAGTTAAAAACTATTTATGTAATTTTGGATTGATTGCCGTTAATTGTGGTTTTTAAAATGCCAAAGCAATTAAATCGAGGTGAAAGGGCATTTCTTAATAAAATTATAATGTATTGTGAAAGAGAAAAAGCCGAACAAAGGCATTTGGTGGATAAAAACAAAGTAATGCAGCGAGTGTCCGCCATGACCGGTGTGTACCACATCAAACATAGTTTGATACTTGGTTATTATTTAATTTCTGTTGTTGTTAGTAGTAGTAGTATTCATAATATTTTGCGTAGTGTATTAAAAGTTAATATTACTAAATTGAAAGTATATAAATAAGTAATGCAATAAAAATAAAACTAAATTATATGGTTGTATGGAACCCCGATACAAGTGAAACTGCGAGCCATGACCGCCGCGGTTTTACACAGATGGTAGCACTGAGCACTCCATGGCCGGTAGAATAGCGTCTGAGGCAGTAGAATTCACTTTAAAATAATCATAATAGTTACTTTTTTAAATAAACTTCATTTTTCAGGCGTTTCTTAAGTCACATTTACTCGAATTAAAGCAGAAGCTAGATTAAATGATAGGTTATTACGTACACCAGGAATAAAGTACCTACAACTGCCAAACGGAAATATGAACTAAAGGAACGGATGAAATAAAGGATCGGTTAGTGACTATTGGTATAGAATTTACAGATAACATGATCAAGGCTGTTTAATTGTAGCTTTTAAGAAAGCACAAACCCAAGCCTGTGTATGAGATTGATAGGATTCTTGAAGAAGAAGCAAGATTAATAGAAGAAGCATTTACATCTATAACAATGTGCTAGTGATATCTCTGGAATAGAGTTTTTGGTTTCAGAGATTATGATTCGTAAGAATCACAGCCGAATTGTATGATATTACCATACCCATATAATATTACTAATAAAACATATATTTTAAGTTTATTTTTAATCTGTATCCAACCTAAACGAAACCCTAATGCAAACCCAGTAATTATAACACAGGATATCTTGGCAACGCGCTGGCTTTCGCACTGGGTAGGCAGAAAGGCTGACTATCTCTTACGGTCCTGACGCCTAATAGTAATCAAAATCTAATTCATTCGACCTTTCTGATTTATGTGTATATTTTTGTAAAACAAAATAACATAAAGTATCAAAAGTATTCAATTTATCAATAATCATTTTAGTGTGGCTATATACCATTTTTCAATTACCTTTTAAATTGCCCATGTAAACTGACTTATTGAACATACTATACACAGTTCTGCACGTACATCACTGACGGAACATTTCAGAAATCGGCACACGCTTATGACGTCAGAAGCGAGTCGTCTATATCCGACCGTGGCGCTGGGCGTACTAACAACATTCGTTTCTAAACATGTGGGCTAATGATGTAAGCTATCACTATTCGATAGGGAACATTTCACTTCTTAATTTATTTATTTTCAAAGGAATTAATTGGTGTAGTGATTATATTCTCTTTGTCTTTGGTCACTCTTGTCTCTTATAATAGACGCGCCGTCACAATCTGAAAGCGTCGTACCAAAAGTATTGATTCTCACACACCTTGACCGTAGCAGAAAACTAGAAAGTAAAATATAGAAATAAAAACAGTGTATCCATAAAATGAGTTACGGAGACGCGCATAGGTATCTTTTACGCACCGTATTAAGTAAAGGTGTCATTAGTTATTCAGACGCCCAGTGCATCTTAGTAGTGAATTTCCCCGGTAAAACAAATTTACTACATAATACTCAGTTTGCTATTTTTATTGTTTTTTTGTTACATCTCAATCTTATTAAAACATATATATAGTAATAATAATTTTTGAATTACTAATTTTTATCTTACTTACTCTTTTTTTCTTTTTATCAAGTATTCACTTGCAAGTTAAAGTTATGTGAAAAAAACAGAGCCAAGCTCTGTTTGAGTGCAATTTTTTTATTAAAATATTTTTTATTTCATTTCCTACCTTAACCTATTATTATTTTAAAGTACATATTTATAAGCTGAACACAGTACTAATGGGAGAAAGGATTTTACAAACCCACCATGCTGTCTTTTTTGATTGTTATCCTTAAAATCACATAAGCCCATGAGACAACATTTTAACAATTATAACTCTAACCCTTAACTTTTGACTGATCCCAAAAGTCAATAAATGCCTCTCTCTTACATTTAACAACTCAACTTCATCACACTGCCCCTATATAGGTATGGACTTAGAGATTATTGTTATGAGATGGCCAATTTCCTAGATCTGTGTTAGCCCCAAGAAATTATTTGACACACAATCCACAAAGCTACTTTTTTCTTTCAGAAAAAACTAAATTAACAAACTAGGTTAGACATGAAATGTTTTCTGTGATCAGAAGGAGTTTCAGGCGAGAGAAAAGAAATGAGCTTTTGTAACTAGTGATTGCCTTTAAGGCAAAGACTATAAATGCAATTAGATAAGTTTGTTTTACTTATTTCAAATTGTGTTTAAAATGTTTGCAGAAACACAGGAATCTTCAATAGAAAATCTAGTTGAAGCAATAAATGACAAAATAAGGTGTTTCCAGCAAGAAATTAAGATTGTCAATGATGAGGTGACCTTGGAAAAATGCATTGTTTTCCTAAACACTGGTGTTGATGAAGCTACCATGTCTCAGAACATGTTCTCAGCGGAAGAGATAAATTTTTTTTTAAGCCTCTTAGAAGAGATTATGACAGCAGAAAGCAGACAAATATCATCAATATATGCTTTGAATTTAGTTAATGAATTGAATATGTCTAAAACTAAAGCAGAAGTAAGAGACATTTCTTTGTTTATTAAACTTAGTATAGCGATGCTGCTTAGAACAGGACCACAGAAAGCATAGCATAAAGAACTAGAACTAGAGATAGTGGTCAACATGATCATGATGATGATCAACATTTAATGTGATACTGGAACTTTAACCTCTCACATGTAGCAACAGCTTTTATGTATATTTTGCCTTATCTATTTGGGTTAACTGGAACAGTTTAAACCCTGATTAGCTGCTTTACTCTTAAGTAGATGTTAAGTTCTAGGCTTCTATATGTTACAAAATTAAAAATATTTTTATAGTTATCTCTACAAAAGTAGCAACAAGGGTTTTTGCGTGTGCGGGGAAGGCGGGATAGGAAATTAGTGACACATTAGTAAATCATGTGAAATTGTAATAATCTGCTTTTATTTTTATCATTAAAATTGCTAATATCAATACTTTTTCATTAATAACAAGTGAAATAGACTTGTTACATGTTATGACATATTTATTTTATGCATTACTAATACTATATTATAATTGTAATTTTTAGAAACTTCTAAACACTTGGTGTGGAATGTATTATTTGGTGGAGGTCAATGGAAATTATGCTCTGGGATTACGAGCTATACATGAATTCCAACATTACATACAAGAGAATATGCCAGACACTATTCATAAATGCTGTCTTTGCAAGGATATTGTTTTCAGGGTATGTTTTTGTTACTGTATACATCACAAACACCTTTTTCAAAAGTGTAGTCCCAAGCCTCCTAATTCCCCTTGCAATGTTTGAGAGGTAAATATAATAGTCTATTATTTATTCATATTAGTTGTGAGATTGTTTGTCTTTATTTTACCTGTAGAGGCACTCTTCTGGCGTTTGTTTTATGAATCTATGAATGAATACACTTTTATTGTATACCATAAAAGAAAATTTAAAAAAATAAAAAAAAAACTATACAATTTGGCGGCTGCTTTATTGTCACATAGGGATTTTGAGTGTTTTATCTATCCTTTAAGTAAAAAAGGAGTATTCTATATACCCCATAGCTCCATTTTGGTTCCTAAACTTTTATATCTATATTTTACATTTATTTATTATTAATTTCTTAATTGATTGATTGTGCTATTTTTATTCCAGGGTTACGACTGTCCCCACTGCGGAGATGCAGTCCATACAAGATGTTTGAACATGCACGTAGAGGCTGATCAAAAATGGCCTTGTTGTGAGGCTGATTTTAATATGGCTCAATTGGAAACTCTAAATGATGAAAGGTAATTCAACATTCTTATTGACTAGCATGTGTAAAAGAAATAACAACAAATTAGTTTTGCATTCATAATTAGGGTTTTATGGTAGTACAAGTATCATGTTGAATCATCATGAATTGTTCAGGAATTTAGGGGTAAGATGCCTGAACAGTAAAAAGTTTCATACAAATATTGTTCTAAGTTTTCTACCATCTAAATCCATACCATCGAGAAGTGCACTTTAGATATATTGTATATACAGGAACTGAGTATTATATTTGTACTTTCTCTGATACAATAACAGCAGTCTTGTTGGTCTAGCGGTGAGAATGTTTGACATAACAATCACAAGATAGAGCTAAAGGATAAATGGAACTGATATTAAGGCCCTGAGCGTGATTTCACGACGGGCACCAGGTTTTTTGGTTCTGGGTTTTATGTAAAAAATATCAATACCAGAAATCATGCCAAGTTGGAATTACGCTTTCTTTACAGATAATGTTATGACTTCAGTACCTGTTATTACTGTGTTGTATAGTTGGAGATAGGATTATGGTAGTTTGAGATTGAGACAATATATTATACTTGATTAGTGTAATTGGCTTCAATTATATAAATGAAAATAATGTTTATAAAGGCTTTATTAGGCTATACTAATTCACAGTGATCCCGATTTTCGGGTATAGGCCTCATTGCTGCCTATTTTTGGCTTTGCAAAAAGTAAACTAATATCTTTGTTTTAGTTTCATATTTAACTAAATTATTTTTAATATACTTCGACAAAACTCAAACTGCGATTGTCTGAGACATATTGTGAAAACAAATCCCGCCAGTTTAATGTATGCATTTAAAATTTATACCAGGTGGTTCACAGAACCACAAGCTTTTTTAGAACCACCTTTAGTGGTGGTTGAAAGTTTCACTGACATATTTTATTATTGTTCCTTGAAATGTTTGTGAAATAAACTTCAAATGTAACCGAGATATGAAATAAGAAGTAATTTTTATGCAAATTTACCCGTTAGGGGTATGTAAATAGGTTTGAAAAGTTGAATAAATGTAAATGTGCCTCTGTCTATGATTTTGTCCTTGGTAGTGTCTTTATTGGTGGAGGTGTCCACGTCCCATAATGCGGGTTGTGTATGCCCGAACAGAACTTGAACTCAAACGAGTAGTGCTAGTATAATACAGTTTTATAGTTGAAGAGCCGTCTTTTCAAGACGGCAATTATCTTGTTTTAAAATTAGAAAATATTGTCGTTATTGCAATCTATACATCCCCATCATACAAACAAATTGACAACTTTTTATCGGCCTTGGACACTATTCTTCACAACCATTCAAACTACAGAAATATTGTTGTTATTGGCGATAGGTATCAATATTGACATTAGCCCGGATAGGATGGATTTCAGTTCAGAAAAATGTCTCAGTCTTATAGCGCTTCATGGTTTATTACCAGCGCACACCTTTATCACATGCTATCGTGATGCTAGTGGATCATGCATTGACCATGTTCTGTTAAAAACTAATAATCCCTCCAGTAACGATTGTCCCACAAACCTTATTAACTGATCATAAACCGGTTATTTTTAGTACAAAGTTAAAACAAGGGTTGGGACAGTTTGCTATAACTCATATTATATTATAAATTGGAAAGATCGACTTTAACTTAATTTTAAATTGTTGTGAACCAAATACTGCCATTAATAAATTAATTAATGAAGTGAACACTGCCATTACCAACAACACTCAGACTTTCACATTGTCTAGACGCAAGAAAACTATTAAGCCATGGATAACATCTGGTCTGCTTAGATGTATTCGTCACAGAGATAAACTACATACGAAAGCTAGACGTTCTCCACTAAATGAATCTAATATATTAATTTATAAACGTTATAGGTTTTTTTGTAACTCACTATTAAAGAAACTCAAAAGAAATTATGATAAGGAACAGGTGAATATTGCAAAAAGTAATAATAAAATGTTATGGAGTGTACTTAAGGGTATCTTGAATACAACAAAGCAAACTGGGTACAATACAGAGTTGTTAAATTTAGAACATACCCCACAGATGTCAGTTGATAAAATAAATAGCTACTTCATAAACATTGGTAAGAATTTGGCCGAAAGTTTTAATATTACAAACGATGATAATTCGGCATTAGGGTGGGATTTACAAAATCGAGAAAAATCTTTTGTGTTACTAGATACGGATGTAGATGAAGTGAGAAATATCATTAATAACTTAAAAAACAAGTGCACAGTTGGATGGGATGGAATCACAAACAAATTACTCAAACAGTGTAAGAATCTATTAATTAAACCGTTAACGCATATTTTCAATAGTGTCCTACAAAAGGGTGTCTTTCCAAAGGCGTTGAAAAAATCTGAAGTAAGACCTATTTTCAAAAATGGTGACAAAAATAACCTCAACAATTACAGGCCGATATCCATCTTACCATCAATATCCAAAATTCTAGAGAAAATTATAAATAAAAGATTAGTTAAATATTTAGAATATTAAACACTATATTAAACAGTGGGAATACGAACTTCTAAGCAAGCTTTAATACAATACCGAGTCTGTTTATCTGAATAACACTTTAATGTAATTATTCTCTATTAACGTTAGTGAGCCTGAACTGCACCTAATTAACTATTGTTCACAGTCAGTAAAAAAAGTGTGTAATAAAAACGGCGGCAAGAAGTTAAATAACAATTCAGCGTTGCCGCCATTCTTTGAAAAACTCCTTCATTCCTTGTTCTTTTTTCAAAAAACGCGCGCCACTGGTCCAATGTTGCCGCCTTTGCAACCACAGATTGGTTGCGACTTCCACAGACGACAACATCCGGCCCTCCTGTTGACGCATTCGTCCCGAATTGCGTGCTTGTCTGGTGTAATTGCTGAGAACACAGGGAAACATTTAAGCCACATTTAATTTTAAAGTTGGATTCATTCTGAATGTGTACACTGAATTCAGAAGACCTATTATACAATTGCTCTGTCATAACAAGATACTACAGTGCAAAATGGCAACTTGACGTCATGAGCGTGTATAAACCCGGTTTATCATTTTTGGGTCGTGTATGGCTCATGATTTACAAAAGAAAGGTGTCACAACCTCGAGAACGTATCTATATGTCACCATTGTACAGCGTTCACCACGGATACCTGATACAATTTGCAACACACTGCAGATCTTGTGTTCGAAGCAAATACATTAGACCGATCAAACAGCCTTTTTATATCATTAGTTTACAAACGTAATAAAAATAATACCTTTGACAACATCCGACTTATAAATCGTTGTTTTCTAGACTTATCCAAGGTTTCATGTTTTCTACACACGATATTCCATTATAAAGCTTAGAACTTGTTTCTGACCCTCTCATATCTCTACTCTGTATCTGTCATGACCCAATATTTCAGTGACTTGAAATAGTCCTTTAAATTGTGCCAAGATTCATTCTGAATGTGTACACTGAATTCAGAAGACCTATTATACAATTGTTCTGTCATAACAAGATACTACAGTGCAAAATGGCAACTTGATGTCATGAGCGTGTATAAACCCGGTTTATCATTTTTGGGTCGTGTATGGCTCATGATTTACAAAAGAAAGGTGTCACAACCTCGAGAACGTATCTATATGTCACCATTGTACAGCGTTCACCACGGATACCTGATACAATTTGCAACACACTGCAGATCTTGGTAAACGATTTCGAAGTAAATTCACTTCCTGCGTCGCATATTATCCGTTTTGGATTACCGAAAATTTTAAATATTTTATCTAACTCAATTATAACCCCATTGCTTTTTGTTTCATTTGTGGCAGCAATTAATACAAACTTTGTAAATTCATCTACTATCACCAGTAAATAACATTTACTCTGTACAAATGGTCCTAAATGATCTAAATGTAAGGTATGAAAGAAGCGTGCATATTTTGGTATTGGATACAGCAAACCAGTTTTTTTTTTTATGAATGTTTTTTCAGTAAATGCAATACAACCAGTTTTTTTTATATATTTCTTTACTGTGGTTTTTAAACGCTTAAAACGACGTAATCCTTTCGACAGTTTTGTCTACAGCGAAATATCCGATGTTATCGTGATTCAATCTGATAATCTGCCAAATACACTGTTTAGGTACAAGCCATCGTCGGCCATATTCCGTGGGCTTATAAACTTTGTTACCTAAAAGTTCATATTTAAAAAATATTTGTTTGTGCCGTTCGGCCTCTCCTGATTTTAATATATCATAAATACTACAAATGCTCAGATCTTGAAGTTGTACGGATAGTAACCAGTCACCCTCAGTAATATTATTTATACTAGACGTCTCAACATTGTTGTTTAAATTAACTGGGTTCCTACTCAATGCATCTACGTGTTGCATTTGAGAGCCTGCTTTATGGATTACTTAATAAGAATTATTGGGTGCGTAAAACCCAGCAACTTATGCGAGGTATTTTTTTTTTGCCAAGGCTTAGCGGCATTGCAATCAGTAATGATTTTGAAAACTGGATCCCAATATATAATGCCCGAATTTTTCTAAGCCTACGATAATAGCTAGTAACTAACTCAAACGAATGCTAAGCTTTTTCCAAGTGTGAAGTCTGACGACTGTAAAAATGTACAGGTTTTTCTCCACTTTCGGTAGCTTGCATCAAATACATCCTACTCCGTCTCGACTTGCATCAGTATATAAATTTATAGGCAAAATGGGATCAAATATGTTAAAAACTGCGTTATTAATTAAAGCCTCTTTTAAATTCACTACACTACTGCTTTGTTTTGTTCGGTATGCCAGCACCAAGAAGCCTTTTTTTTTTTAATAGGTTTGTGAGAGGCTTGCTCAAGAATGCACAATTTTTGATAAACTTCCTGAGGTAATTGATAAGACCTAAAAATTGTCTTAACTCATAGATGTTAGTTGGTGATTTTGGACTGCACTCAGTTTTTTTTTTTTTGGACTGGTCCGGATTTCTTCTTTAGAAATCTCATACCCCAAAAACCCATTTTCCTTTGAAAAAAATGAACACTTTTCAATTTCTTCAAGACCCGAAATGTTTTCATTTAAACTATCTGTAGCAATTAGTAAATCAACCATATAGCATACGATTTTACCAACGCGGTGTTTTCTCAAAACAGTATTCATAAATCGCTGAAATATCGCTGGACTATTAGAAAGGCCAAAATGCATTCTTGTAAATTCATAGTGACCATCACTTGCAATGAATGCTGTTTTGTGAATATCTTCTTTTTTTTTACTAGGGTTATGATAATATCCACTTTTTAAGTCAAGCGAAGTAAAATAAGTACACCCGCGCAATCTATCATTAAGATCTTCTATCATTGGCATATGGTACTTCTCTCTCACAGTAATTTTATTTAATTGGCGATTATCTATACATAAACATACTTTTTAAAGGAATCATACCAAGTTTTAGCCGTGTTTCTTAATTTTTTTTAAGGCCTAATATTTAATCATTTCATCGGCCCAACCAAAAGTAATCGCATTAGCCTTTACCACATTAAGCCACATATCAACATCATCCGACAAGGGATCAAACTCAGGTATCACAGACGATAATAAAATATTCTGACTCACTTTCGGAGAACCGCGGCGGCGTCGCTTACTTCTTTTTCGACTATAATCTTCATTACTGCTACTACTAGATGAAAAAGATGTTACCGTGTCTGAACTGGATGACCGTCTGCGTGTTCGTATATGTCTACCTTTTTGTCTGCGAGGCATTTTCAAGCGTAGTGGGATCTTAAGCACTTCTGATATTAAACAGTGGGAATACGAACTTCTAAACAAGCTTTAATACAATACCGAGTCTGTTTATCTGAATAACACTTTAATGTAATTATTCTCTATTAACGTTAGTGAGCCTGAACTGCAACTAATTAACTATTGTTCACAGTCAGTAAAAAAAGTGTGTAATAAAAACGGCGGCAAGAAGTTAAATAACAATTCAGCGTTGCCGCCATTCTTTGAAAAACTCCTTCATTCCTTGTTCTTTTTTCAAAAAACGCGCGCCACTGGTCCAATGTTGCCGCCTTTGCAACCACAGATTGGTTGCGACTTCCACAGACGACAACAAGAAATGAATAATACCTCTCTCATAACCAATATGGATTTAGACATGGTAAATCCACAGATGATGCAGTGTATTCTTTAAGGCGACTATATCCAAGCACTTTAGGCATTTGTCGCTCACTCAGACACGCGCTACGATAACTAGCGATCATTGCCGTGAGTCGCGCAGTTCAGATGAACTTCGTGACCTTATCATAAATATTTGCGTCACAGTATGAACTGTTACAGTTGGACTATTTACATTATAATTATTCGCTTCACGAAATACATGTTGGAAGTTGCGTTTTTACCTATATTTTGATTTAGACTATATAAAATTAAATTCAGTGTATAATCTAGTATACGCTGGCGTTGTCCAACTTGCAGGCGACCTCCATTACGGCGGGGGCGGCAGCAACTAATGCGGAAAGAGCCAAGAGGCGCAAGTATGAAATTATAGAAAATAATTTCATTTTTGTGCCTTTTGGTGTTGAAACCATGGGGTCGTGGGGCGAAGATGCTAGATTATTTTTTAAGGATCTATCTTCTCGTCTCGCAGAGTCCACAGGTGACCGGAGGGCTGGCAGTTACCTCGGCCAACATATAAGTTTGGCTATTCAGCGGGGTAACGCAGCCAGCGTTCTGGGCACATTGCCTCATTACAGCGGCATAGATGATATTTTTAATGTTTAGTTTTTAGTTTTTAATAGTTTTACTTTAAATTAGGCATTATTTTATTAGTTCTCTCTTTTTATGGTCTTGCACAGATTAGTCAATGTCAAGTTTATAGTAATGTAGAAGTTAGGGAGAAATGGTGAGAAAACCCCGCACTCCGCGGCCCCTTAAAATTTAAAATTTATTTATCGATGTATTAGCTGATATCTGACATAATATTTGGCTAATCAAATCAATGTTCAATGGTATTATTATTACTACAATATAAATACCATTTTTGCAGGGTTAATAATATAAGTATTTTACAAAATTAGATGGTATGATTTTGCTTTTATCCTCGGCAACCCCAATTACAGCACCTGTCACCTGGTCTGTTATTGTTTTGCAATTTCTTGTGGTTGTGATCTACTTATGCAACGTGAAGTGTTTTTTCGCCATTAAACGACGTTGAGTAGAGCCTAGGTTCCTCCGTCCGTTTTATGCAGACTCCCAAACACCTGAGTATTGTGTGCGAGACTTTCTAATTCATTTTCCTCCATAGTTATTTTAACGAACGTTTTTTTTCCTTCATAACTTTCCTTTTATTTTTCTCATAAATATGAAAGAAAATCAAAGGAAATTTTTAGGTGTGGTTCCTCTCCTGCCGAGGATCCCGAAACCACATTATTTAGGCTTCCAAAACCTAGTTCCTCAAATGTTCGTTGGTATGCCTACTCTCAATATTATAGATACCTACATAAATACCCCCATGCTTTGTTAACTTATCTGTTATGGTTTATTTGTTAATTAAACCTCCAGACTTGTGATTGCATTGCTGAAACTAGCGAGCTTTGTATGTTGTTGAGCGAGTAACTATACAATAGTGGCTACTATTGTTAGTTACTAAACTCATTCTATTTATTTCAGTTCAGTTTCTTTAAAGGTGCTTCATCAGTGTCATTAACATTGCATTAATGTAGTTGCCACAGTGTGTGACATGAATGCAGTGAACAGAAGTGTTTCAGAAATTTATTTCTGAAGTATGATATAGAATGCCCAATAAATATTACATTGCTACTGGAAACCAGGGAAAAGGTTAATTTTACTTTTTATGTATAACTATCAGTTCTTGTATTTTTATGTATTACTAATATGTAATAAGATGTAATAAGAAAGCTATCTGATGTGGCAATATACTGATCATCATGTATATATTTATACTTATTGTTTCAGGTGTAGCCAAATGGAGTCAAAAACATTGTCAAATTCTATGCAAATACAAAATTTGGACAACTCTAATCCAAATTTTGTATTTGCACCTCTCTCACACAAGAACATTGAAATCCAAATACTAAACAGAAAATGAGGGTAAAATTAGCAGTTCAAGTGCTGTTTTTTTTTTTCTGACTGTCTATTAGCTGTACAAACCCTATTGGTTGCCACAGCGTAACCGGGCTGTACAAGTGCTGAGCCACACAGTTGCTGCTGGCATGTTTGCTAAAATAGCCCAAGGTAACTTGGTTCTTTCTTATCCATCTAAAGGGTTTAGTAGCCATGACAGAAAAAGAACAGTTTTTTCTTACCTACTTACCTGGATAGCATCTTGGAAAACTTTTATTAAATAAATTAATACTTTATTATAATACTGATGCCTGTGCGAAATTAGGCTTTTAAATTCCTTCTTGAGAACTTTTCTGTTCTGGGATAAAGAACAGAATATATATATTAAATCTCAATAATAAAATATAATATGTTCTATTACAGGTGACATAACTGCTGGAGCGGCTGTGACTGCAGATGTTATATCCAAAATGGACAAACTGTTTGACTCACTGTGAACAGTGACACAGTGGATCTGCAAAGAGGAAAGCCATTTTCAACCAATTTAAAAGAAAAATCACCTCTTTTAGTATTTATAGATGAAATGAAAACATTTTCACAATCACTCAAATTTATAGGCTACAAAAGCACCCCACCATCATAAAAAGGTTGGCAGTGATACAATGATTATAAAGATTCTTTAAATTACTGTAACAAAAAATTGTCCTTGAAGAATTTATTAATAAATTCTTTCTTTACTTGTGAAAATGTTGGCCTACAAGGCTGCCTCATTAAATAATTCATAATATTAGTAGTTGTAAGATTCTGTTTTATAATAAAGCTATTTTGACGAAAATACAGTTATTTTAAATTTATTTAACCAACCACCGAATAAATTAAAAAATTAATAAGGCTGTTTGTCTACCAAAGCAGAGCTAGAAAATTGTAACACAAATGGGTAAATTAGTGTGCAATTTTTATTTACATTGGTTACGATTTTTCAGTTCTGCTTTTGTGGACAGGTAGCTTTATTAAATTCTTGAAAATAATTAGATTTTGAATTTCCCGCGTAAATTTGTAGTATCTACTCATTTTGAATTTCACGCATTTGCGAGTTTTTAGGGGGTCTACCAGAGATGGCGTCGATTTCAGGAGAATTTATTTGTACGTAGTTATCATTCTTCTCCCTAGAGTATAAATGTTCCTTGTTTCTTAAGTTATAAACAGCGATTCGTTGCAATCACGGAGCAATTTGCTTTCCCGCCAATCTCATATTTTAAAATTACCAAAACGGCTTCCTTTCATTCCCCGCTACAAAAAAAAACACGATGCTACGCTAGACTAGTGACTAAGCGCTAGTTCAGACACGGCGGGAACCGCGCGATTATAGAATTGCGTGGAAATCGCGCGGGTCTTATTTATATGAGTTATAAAGTAATCGTTCAGACATGACAGCGCGGTTAATCCCGGCGGCAACCCAACCGCCAGAATATACAACGCTGCTCCCGCGCGTTTCTATTAATATGGAGTCTTTACTTCGCGTTCAGTTGCGTTGCGGGTATCGCGCGGTTAGCACGTCACAGGTCGTGAGTTCGCCATGGATCGTTTCGACACTGAACTATTTATTGATGAAGTGGAGGAGACCTGCAATATGGGATCTTAAGAGTGAAGATTACTCAAATAAAATTATCAAAACCGAGCTTGGCAAGAGTTGGTGGAGATATTTTTACTGACCATGTACTAGTTGCTCACTTTATATTGGATGCACCCAATACCACCTTTTTCTTTTCTTTTTTTTTTAAGGAGCAACCACAGTAAACACACTTCTTTGTCGACCTCCATTTTCGAACTGACGTTATCCCGCACGAAAATCGCTTAATAACCGCCGGTGTCTGAATAGCATCACAATTTTGCGGGTTCAAACGATTCGATAAAGCGATTCGTAAACGCGCGATTCCCGCATGTCTGAACTAGCGCTAAGGCATAATCCGTCACTCTAAGAACGTAGTGATTATATTCTCTTTGTCATTAAATTCTCATTATCATAGACGCGCTGTCACAATCTGAAAGCGGCGTACCAAAAATATTGATTCTCACACACCTTGAACGTAATAGAAACTAGAAAGTAAAATATAGAAATAAAAACAGTGTATCCAAAAAATGAGTTACGGAGACGCGCATAGGTTCCTTTTACGCACCGTAGCAAGTCAAGGTGTCATGGGTTATTCACACGCCCAGAGCATCTTAGTAGAGATGTACCCCGGTAAAAAAATTGGCTACATAATACTCAGTTTGCTATTTTTATTGTTACATCCCAATATTATTAAAACATATATATAGTAATAATAATTTTTGAATTACTAATTTTTATCTTACTTACTCTTGTTATCTTTTTATCAAGTATTCACTTGCAAGTTAAAAGTAATGTTATGTAAAAAAAACAGAGCTGAGCTCTGTTTGAGTGCAATTTTTTTATTAAAATATTTTTTATTTCATTTCCTACCTTAACCTATTATTTTTTTAAGGTACATATTTATAAGCTGAACACAGTACTAATGGGAAAAAGGATTTTACAAACCCACCATGCTGTCTTTTTTGATTGTTATCCTTAAAATCACATAAGCCCATGAGACAACATTTTAACAATTATAACTCTAACCCTTAACTTTTGACTGATCCCAAAAGTCAATAAATGCCTCTCTCTTACATTTAACAACTCAACTTCATCACACTGCCCCTATATAGGTATGGACTTAGAGATTATTGTTATGAGATGGCCAATTTCCTAGATCTGTGTTAGCCCCACGAAATTATTTGATACACAATCCACTAAGCTACTTTTTTCTTTCAGAAAAAACTAAATTAACAAACTAGGTTAGACATGAAATGTTTTCTGTGATCAAAAGGAGTTTCAGGCGAGAGAAAAGCAATTAGATAAATTTGTTTTACTTATTTCAAATTGTGTTTAAAATGTTTGCAGAAACACAGGAATCTTCAATAGAAAATCTAGTTGTAGCAATAAATGACAAAATAAGGTGTTTCCAGCAAGTAATTAAGATTGTCATTGATGAGGTGACCTCGGAAAAATGCATTGTTTTCCTTAACACTGGTGCTGATGCTGCTACCATGTCTCAGAACATGTTCCTGGCGAAAGAGCTACAATTTTTTAGGAGCCTCTTAGAAGAGATTATGAGAACAGAAAGCAAACAAGTATCATCACTGTATGCTTTGAATTTGGTAAAGAAATTGAAAGTGACTAAAACTCGAGCAAAAGTAAGAAACATTTCTTTGTTTATTAAACTTAGCATAGCGATGCTGCTTAGAACAGGACCACAGAAAGCATAGCATAAAGAACTAGAACTAGAGATAGTGGTCAACATGATCATGATGATGATCAACATTTAATGTGATACTGGAACTTTTACCTCTCAAATGTAGCAACGGCTTTATGTATATTTTGCCTTATCTATTTGGGTTAACTGGAACAGTTTAAACCCTGATTAGCTGTTTTACTCTTAAGTAGATGTTAACTTCTAGGCTTCTATATATTACAAAATTAAAAATATTTTTATAGTTATCTCTACAAAAGTAGCAACAACCTCCGCCTGACGACCTCCGTGGCTCAGCGCGCGTGCTGTCAGATTATAAAAAAGTTGGAGGTCCTGGGTTCGACTCCCGGCTCGAGTCTGGTCTGGTGGAGGCTTCGGCCGTGGCTAGTTACCACCCTACCTATAAAGACACCTATAAAGACATGTCGCCAAGCGATTTAGCGTTCCGGCACGATGTCGCGTAGAAACCGAAAAGAGTATGAGTTTACCATACCCCGAACAGGTTAGCCCGCTACCATCTTAGACTGTATCATCACTTACCATCAGGTGAGATTGCCGTCAAGGGCTAACTTGTAGTGGATAAAAAAAAAACAAGGCTTTCAAGTGTGCGGGGAAGGGGGGATAGGAAATTAGTGACACATTAGTAAATCATGTGAAATTTTAATAATCTGCTTTTATTTTTATCATCAAAATTGCTAAAGCTAATATCAATACTTTTTCATTAATAACAAGTGAAATACACTTGTTACATGTTATGACATATTTATTTTATGCATTACTAGTACATTATAATTGTAATTTTCAGGAACTTCTAAACACTTGGTGTCGAATGTATTATTTGGTGGAGATCAATGGAAATTATGCTCTGGGATTACGAGCTAGACATGAATTCAAACATTACATACAAGAGAATATGCCGGACACTATTCATAAATGCTGTCTTTGCAAGGATATTGTTTTCAGGGTATGTTTATGTTACTGTATACATCACAAACACCTTTTTCAAAAGCGTAGTCCCAAGCCTCCTAATTCCCCTTGCAATGTTTGAAAGGTAAATATAATAGTCTATTATTTATTTAGATGAGTTGTGAGTTTATTTGTCTCTATTTTACCTATAGAGGCACTCTTCTGGCGTTTGTTTTATGAATGTATGAATGAATACACTTTTATTGTATACCACAAAAGAAAATTAAAAAAAATAAAAAAAACTATACAATTTGGCGCTGCTTTATTGTCACATAGGGATCTTGAGTGTTTTATCTATCCTTTAAGTAAAAAAGGAGTATTCTATATACCCCATAGCTCCATTTTGGTTCGTAAACTTTTATATCTATATTTTACATTTATTTATTATTAATTTCTTAATTGATTGATTGTGCTATTTTTATTCCAGGGTTACAACTGTCCCCACTGCAGTGATGCAGTCCATACACGATGTTTGAAACTGCACGTAGAGGCTGCTCAAAAATGGCCTTGTTGTGAGGCTAATTTTAATATGGCTCAATTGGAAACTCTAAATGATGAAAGGTAATTCAACATTCTTCTTATTGACTAGCATGTGTAAAAGAAATAACAACAAATTAGTTTTGCATTTATAATTAGGGTTTTATGGTAGTACAAGTATCATGTGAATTGTTCAGGAATTTAGGTGTAAGATGCCTGAACAATAAAAAGTTTCATCAAAATATGTTCTAAGTTTTCTACCATCTAAATTCATACAATCCAGAAGTGCATTTTAGATATATTGTATATACAGGAACTGAGTATTATATTTGTACTTTCTCTGAAACAATAACAGCAACCTTGTACGTGTATACACTAAACTATTGCTGGATTGTTGATTAAATAGTGCAATTTCTTCGAATAAAACCAGGGTAGCCACTCTTCAAGTCTTCTTTATTGGGTATCGCTGCTTATTTTCTTCTATTCACTATTTTCACTATTATTGTTTACTATTTACTATTTCGCAGAGAACTGGTTGCCCCGAGCAACGATAGGCCGCTATTTATTCCAACTTGAGCTCTATTGCCCACCGACTCGACCAATCAGAAGTCGAGTTACAATATCGGTGTGTGTGGCCTGAAAATACTATCTTTAGTGCTCGGGCTGTCCCATAGAGAGACCCGCGGACGGGTCTCCCTTTACAATTTATGCTATTCCATTAAACTAAACAATATTCTTTAAAACTATTCGTAAATATCCTATTTTCTATAATAATCAATCAATAAATCTGTAAACTATTGCTATAAAAGCCTATTAGAAACTATTACTATTATTATAAAAACCTATTATAAACTATACTACTATTCAAATAAAAAGGACAAACTATACTATTTGCACATCGTAAGTGCGCGACCCGCAGTCGGTCCCGCAACTTACGTACTACGTTTTCTATACTATTTTTAACTATGAGACGCATCTCATAGTTAAAAATAGTATAAACACTCACGAAAACCGAACTCTCAGCGAAAACCGCGCACGGTTTTCGCTGTCCCGTACAAGCCTTGTTGGTCTAGTGGTGAGAGTGTTTGACATAACAACCACAAGATAGAGCTAAAGGATAAATGGAATAGATATTAAGGCCCTGAGCATGGTTTCAGGACCGCACCAGGTATTTTGGTTGTGGGTTTTATGTAAAAAATATCAATACCAGAATCCATGCCAGAAGTTGGAATTACGCTTGCTTTACAGATGATGTTATGACTTCAGTACCTGTTATTACTGTGTGTATAGTTGGAGATAGGATTATGGTAGTTTGAGATTGAGACAATATATTGTACTTGATTAGTGTAATTGGCTTCAATTATATAAATGAAAATAATGTTTATAAAGGCTTTATTAGGCTATACTAATTCACAGTGATCCCGATTTTCGGGTATAGGCCTCATTGCTGCCTATTTTTGGCTTTGCAAAAAGTAAACTAATATCTTTGTTTTAGTTTCATATTTAACTAAATTATTTTTAATATACTTCGACAAAACTCAAACTGCGATTGTCTGAGACATATTGTGAAAACAAATCCCGCCAGTTTAATGTATGCATTTAAAATTTATAAATTTGTCATTTCCTCCAAGATTATGTAAAAACACTTGGATATTAATATAAAATAATTGAAAATCAATGAGTCATCTCTCGTTCAAATGTGTCTCATTGTGACATGTATGTCCCTTGAATAGTAGAGAAGAGAAACTGTAATGTTTCCTACTAGATGTTGCTATAAGACTGAAAGCTCCGAAAATGTTTGTATGCATTTTAAAATCATATTTGTTAATTTAAATTTCAGTTTGTCACAAACTCAGCAATCAGCTCAACCAACAAACGAAACCCGAAATAGTGAAGAATTCCCAGAAAGAGTTCCCAGAAAAAGGAAAAGGATGACGAGGAACTGAATACTAAATTGAAAAAATCACGGCCGGCCCCTTAGGCAGACGTTCTTCGTCCCTCGCTTCTTCGGGCCTTAGAGCTCAAGTCTTCAGGCAAAGCTTTTTTCCGAAGCTCGCCAACCCGCCGGGTTACGCTGCAACTAGCAGGGTTCACAGCTAAAGTCAAACCATGCAAAAAGTTTAAGATGAAATAAATAGTTTTCTCGTCACTCCTTGAGTGTCTTTTTGGTTAGGAACCAATCCCACGAGCCACATCTACCACTCAATATTGTTTCATTAAACGATATAACGGTGAGTCTCTATGTAGGTATTTGTTCAAGCGTTAAAGAAAAATAAGAAGCATTAAAAGGAAAGACGCCATTACAAACAGGATTGCAATTAAACCTCTTCGCTGGTACCTTGCTACGTAATGGAGCGTCGTGTCCTATCTGCGACATACGAAATTACGCGGTTTACTACCCGGAGTAGTCATTATCTTGCTTCATTATTATTGTTTTTTTTTTTCATATTTATAGTAGGCCTATTATAAATGTAAATAGCATATAATATTTCTTGACGTTTTTTACAACATGGGATATGGAACGTTTTGACCATTTTTAGTACCTACTGAGTCTACAAACTTGATATTTTGGAAGTAAGTGCGTTTCGGGGCAAACATTTTGTCGTCTGTTTGTATATAAGTTCAATGGTTTTGAAGTTAGAGACATGAACCATCTGAGGAGCGCCATGACGCAGTGTTGTATTATAATGTTGGACCTCCTGGGTCGGATTCCCGGCTAAAGTCTGGCTTAGTTAGAAGCTTCGGCTCTGGCTAGTTACCACCCTTAGTTTTTAGTTAGGTACTACCATTAGATTAGTTACCACGCTTAATCACTTGGCGAAAAAGACTTGTTGCCAAGTGATGAAGCGTTTCAGCACAGTATCGCGTAGAAACCCATTATGAGTATGGTTTTGCCACATCCCTAAAAGACTGCATAATCACTTTCCGCCACGTTAGATTTCCCGGGCCTAACATGTAGTGGAATAAAATAAATAACTTAAATTAGCATATAGGATAATAATTTAAAACAAAACTTTCTGTAAACAGTAATACCACTTTTTAGAACCTTTAGTGGTGGTTGAAAGTTTCACTGGCATATTTTATTATTGTTCCTTCCTTGAAATGTTTGTGAAATAAACTTCAAATGTAACTTGAGATATTAAATAAGAAGTAATTATTATGCAAATTTACCCGTTACGGGTATGTAAATAGATTTGAAAAGTTAAATAAATGTAAATGTGCCTCTGTCTATGATTTTGTCCTTGGTAGTGTCTTTATCGGTGTAGTTGTCCACGTCCCGTGATGCGGGTTGTGTATGCCCGAACAGAACTTGAAGTCAAACGAGCAGTGCTAGTATAATACGTCCGGTAAGCAGAAGTATCGAAGGAGTGTCCGTAGGTTCGTTTGTACCTGCTACAAACTTGAAAAACAACATTGTGTCAACAAACTTAAACTTTGAACGTGAGCATTGCCTTAAGAGACATGAACCTATGTTGACGGGTACTTATGTGACACTTGGTGCCATATATGCATCAAGTAGTAGTCATAAATGAAATTTGTTTTATTGGTCGATAGGTACTGGCATAACTCTAAATATTCGGTTTCTGATTTAGCTCCCTAAAGATCTAGGTGCACGTCGATAGTTCGACGTACTTCGTCGACTCGAGTCGGTGTTCGAGGATTTGGAATGAGCTTCAGTCCAAAGTTGTAATATTATACACTCCAACGTGTCTTGATCACTGGTTTCACCAAGTTGTTGCATTGCTTCGCTCTCCGAATAAAAATCCTTTTACGGAGAAACCCAGTCCTCGTGTCTTACCAAACATACCTAGGGTAGGATCATAGGGTAAGTAGGACATTTTTTGGTAAGTACCTACTAATATATCGCGACCTATATATCGTAATGATCGATGTTATTACGGAATATCGACCCCACAAAAACTAGTGTTGCACATCCCTATTTGTTATAGGTATTTATTTTGTAATTCATTATGCCTGGCGCTGGGGGCACGACAACTGCAAAAAAGTCTGGCGGTGAAAGGGTTTTTTTTTTTTTTTAATCTGTTTTTTTTTTGGGACTTTGGTCCGAAACGGACATGTCAGCCCCATCATCTCCTAAATAGATAACAAACAAAATTATATATATATATATATATATATATATATATATATATATATATATATATATATAGGTATATATATATATATATAAAAAAACAAAAAAAAAACTCTTAACAAACTTATAACAAAAAAATAACAAAATTATTAAAAAAAAAACAAAATAAAAGTATGACTACTACAAATGTAACAGACAACATCTACTTCTGCAGAAATATTTCAACAACAGATTTAAAACCTTCTGTTGTCGGTAGACAGAGGAGGCTCGAAAGACCGCCTACGTCAAATCTGCTGATGCTATATTTCCGCACAACATGTTCTCGTTGCACGTTGTATCTGCTACATTCCGCTAGTACGTGCTGGACATCATCCGTCGTACCGCAAATGTCACAGTTAGCTGAGTTAACTTTCTTCATCAGAAATGCGAATTTATTCGATGGATAATGTCCAGACCGCAACCTATGAGCTAATACCATATATTTCCTACTTAATTTAACATTAGCAAACCAAGGAAAACGAGGAGGCTGACATTGAATAGTTTTATACCAAATACCTTTCTCTCTACTTCTTAGGTCAAAATATTCCTTAAATTTATCATAACACACGACTGAAATTATTTAATAATTCGGTATAAAACGGTAAAATAGGTAACCGTGACCCATCTGATACAGCTAATTTGGCTAGTCTGTCAGCCTCTTCGTTTCCCCTTATGCCTATATGAGCAGGAACCCATTGCAATCTCAAATTTATGTCATTAAAATTATATATATGTTGTAAAATTTCGTAAGCTACTGGCAGGCCTCTGCTATATCCAGAGGCGCATCGAGCTAAATGTTGCAAAGCGCTTTTGCTATCTGAAAAGATAACAAAATTGTACCCGCTTATAGTACCAATACATTTAAGAGCTTCTGAGATTGCCACGAGCTCCATGGTCATTATACAAATTTGTTGATTGGTTTTAAACATAGCCGACTTTCTAAGACTTAAGTGCCAAAAGGCTGCCCCTAATCCTACATTATTTTTAGATGCATCTGTGTAAATATGTGACCATCCCTCGTACTTCTCATTTAGTTCCTTTATTACTAAGGTTTTTAAACAGACAGGTTGAAGTTCCTTTTTAGCTACCCTCAAACATTCTAAATCTGACCTGATTACCTTATTTAAATTAATAAAAGACACCCAAATATCTAAAGTGTACATTTGTAAAGGATTAGTAGAAAAAATATTATATTCTTTGCATTCATTCAAAGCAATTAACAACAAAGGCTTTTTCCTTGAACACCAATATCTGTCATAAATATTAGAGCCCAGATCATTCAATACATTGACCGTAATATTATTTGACCAACTCTTAATTTTCATACAGTATTTGTACGCAAGATATAAGCGTCTTAGAAATAAAGGCTGGATGCATAACTCACTTTCCATAACGTGAATGGGTGTACTTTTAATAAATCCACCAATTATTCTGAGCGCCTGATTTTGAACTCGGTCTAATTTTAACAAATGTGTCTTTGCACTAGAATCATAAAGAAAGCACCCATAATCCAATCTGCTTCTAATTAACGAAATATAAAGATGACGCAAGTGCTTAGGTGCTATACCCCAACCGGGACCCGCTAATACTTTAAACAAATTTAAAAATTTTGATGTTTTCCCTACCGACTCGTTAATGTGTTTATTCCATCGCAATGTTCTATCTAACCATAACCCTAAATATTTTATATTTTCTTCTATGCTAACATTATAACTATTTAAAATGAGCTTAATCTGTTTCCTTCTATATCCTCTACTAAAGATACATAAATTTGTTTTACTTGTTGATAGTTGGAGTCCAATGTCATCTAATCTTTTTACCATCTTATTTAAAGCTTCTTGTAAATTCAATTCACTTAATTTTAAATCCTTGTGAGCGATATAAAACACGAAATCATCTGCATATTGCGATATATGAACATCCTTAATTTGGTGACAAATTATATATGTTGTTATATTAAAAAGTAATGGTGAATAAGAAATTATATCTGTGATCATTATTGAATTTATTGAAATTATTGTATATCGTATATCAAATTGTGATTGTAATAAATATCGTTACTAATAACTTATTAGGTCAACTGATATAGTTTATATTATATATTATTATATTGTTAGGTATATTCAAAATTCAAATTCAAATCCAAAATAATCTTAATTCAAATAGTCCTTAAAAAGGCACTTTTGACGCGTCAATAATTTACACAGTAGTTATTTCATGGTGATAACTATATTCACGTATAGTCTGTTCAATAAGTCAGTTTACATGGATAATTTTGTAAGAAATTAAAAAACGCAATCTGGCAACACTTTACTTGCTGTCGTGTTTCCGGTGTCAGTTAAAAGCTATTTATGTAATTTTGGATTGATTGCCGTTAATTGTGGTTTTTAAAATGCCAAAGCAATTAAATCGAGGTGAAAGGGCATTTCTTAATAAAATTATAATGTATTGTGAAAGAGAAAAAGCCGAACAAAGGCATTTGGTGGATAAAAACAAAGTAATGCAGCGAGTGTCCGCCATGACCGGTGTGTACCACATCAAACATAGTTTGATACTTGGTTATTATTTAATTTCTGTTGTTGTTAGTAGTAGTAGTATTCATAATATTTTGCGTAGTGTATTAAAAGTTAATATTACTAAATTGAAAGTATATAAATAAGTAATGCAATAAAAATAAAACTAAATTATATGGTTGTATGGAACCCCGATACAAGTGAAACTGCGAGCCATGACCGCCGCGGTTTTACACAGATGGTAGCACTGAGCACTCCATGGCCGGTAGAATAGCGTCTGAGGCAGTAGAATTCACTTTAAAATAATCATAATAGTTACTTTTTTAAATAAACTTCATTTTTCAGGCGTTTCTTAAGTCACATTTACTCGAATTAAAGCAGAAGCTAGATTAAATGATAGGTTATTACGTACACCAGGAATAAAGTACCTACAACTGCCAAACGGAAATATGAACTAAAGGAACGGATGAAATAAAGGATCGGTTAGTGACTATTGGTATAGAATTTACAGATAACATGATCAAGGCTGTTTAATTGTAGCTTTTAAGAAAGCACAAACCCAAGCCTGTGTATGAGATTGATAGGATTCTTGAAGAAGAAGCAAGATTAATAGAAGAAGCATTTACATCTATAACAATGTGCTAGTGATATCTCTGGAATAGAGTTTTTGGTTTCAGAGATTATGATTCGTAAGAATCACAGCCGAATTGTATGATATTACCATACCCATATAATATTACTAATAAAACATATATTTTAAGTTTATTTTTAATCTGTATCCAACCTAAACGAAACCCTAATGCAAACCCAGTAATTATAACACAGGATATCTTGGCAACGCGCTGGCTTTCGCACTGGGTAGGCAGAAAGGCTGACTATCTCTTACGGTCCTGACGCCTAATAGTAATCAAAATCTAATTCATTCGACCTTTCTGATTTATGTGTATATTTTTGTAAAACAAAATAACATAAAGTATCAAAAGTATTCAATTTATCAATAATCATTTTAGTGTGGCTATATACCATTTTTCAATTACCTTTTAAATTGCCCATGTAAACTGACTTATTGAACATACTATACACAGTTCTGCACGTACATCACTGACGGAACATTTCAGAAATCGGCACACGCTTATGACGTCAGAAGCGAGTCTTCTATATCCGACCGTGGCGCTGGGCGTACTAACAACATTCGTTTCTAAACATGTGGGCTAATGATGTAAGCTATCACTATTCGATAGGGAACATTTCACTTCTTAATTTATTTATTTTCAAAGGAATTAATTGGTGTAGTGATTATATTCTCTTTGTCTTTGGTCACTCTTGTCTCTTATAATAGACGCGCCGTCACAATCTGAAAGCGTCGTACCAAAAGTATTGATTCTCACACACCTTGACCGTAGCAGAAAACTAGAAAGTAAAATATAGAAATAAAAACAGTGTATCCATAAAATGAGTTACGGAGACGCGCATAGGTATCTTTTACGCACCGTATTAAGTAAAGGTGTCATTAGTTATTCAGACGCCCAGTGCATCTTAGTAGTGAATTTCCCCGGTAAAACAAATTTACTACATAATACTCAGTTTGCTATTTTTATTGTTTTTTTGTTACATCTCAATCTTATTAAAACATATATATAGTAATAATAATTTTTGAATTACTAATTTTTATCTTACTTACTCTTTTTTTCTTTTTATCAAGTATTCACTTGCAAGTTAAAGTTATGTGAAAAAAACAGAGCCAAGCTCTGTTTGAGTGCAATTTTTTTATTAAAATATTTTTTATTTCATTTCCTACCTTAACCTATTATTATTTTAAAGTACATATTTATAAGCTGAACACAGTACTAATGGGAGAAAGGATTTTACAAACCCACCATGCTGTCTTTTTTGATTGTTATCCTTAAAATCACATAAGCCCATGAGACAACATTTTAACAATTATAACTCTAACCCTTAACTTTTGACTGATCCCAAAAGTCAATAAATGCCTCTCTCTTACATTTAACAACTCAACTTCATCACACTGCCCCTATATAGGTATGGACTTAGAGATTATTGTTATGAGATGGCCAATTTCCTAGATCTGTGTTAGCCCCAAGAAATTATTTGACACACAATCCACTAAGCTACTTCTTTCTTTCAGAAAAAACTAAATTAACAAACTAGGTTAGACATGAAATGTTTTCTGTGATCAAAAGGAGTTTCAGGCGAGAGAAAAGCAATTAGATAAATTTGTTTTACTTATTTCAAATTGTGTTTAAAATGTTTGCAGAAACACAGGAATCTTCAATAGAAAATCTAGTTGTAGCAATAAATGACAAAATAAGGTGTTTCCAGCAAGTAATTAAGATTGTCATTGATGAGGTGACCTCGGAAAAATGCATTGTTTTCCTTAACACTGGTGCTGATGCTGCTACCATGTCTCAGAACATGTTCCTGGCGAAAGAGCTACAATTTTTTAGGAGCCTCTTAGAAGAGATTATGAGAACAGAAAGCAAACAAGTATCATCACTGTATGCTTTGAATTTGGTAAAGAAATTGAAAGTGACTAAAACTCGAGCAAAAGTAAGAAACATTTCTTTGTTTATTAAACTTAGCATAGCGATGCTGCTTAGAACAGGACCACAGAAAGCATAGCATAAAGAACTAGAACTAGAGATAGTGGTCAACATGATCATGATGATGATCAACATTTAATGTGATACTGGAACTTTTACCTCTCAAATGTAGCAACGGCTTTATGTATATTTTGCCTTATCTATTTGGGTTAACTGGAACAGTTTAAACCCTGATTAGCTGTTTTACTCTTAAGTAGATGTTAACTTCTAGGCTTCTATATATTACAAAATTAAAAATATTTTTATAGTTATCTCTACAAAAGTAGCAACAACCTCCGCCTGACGACCTCCGTGGCTCAGCGCGCGTGCTGTCAGATTATAAAAAAGTTGGAGGTCCTGGGTTCGACTCCCGGCTCGAGTCTGGTCTGGTGGAGGCTTCGGCCGTGGCTAGTTACCACCCTACCTATAAAGACACCTATAAAGACATGTCGCCAAGCGATTTAGCGTTCCGGCACGATGTCGCGTAGAAACCGAAAAGAGTATGAGTTTACCATACCCCTAACAGGTTAGCCCGCTACCATCTTAGACTGTATCATCACTTACCATCAGGTGAGATTGCCGTCAAGGGCTAACTTGTAGTGGATAAAAAAAAAACAAGGCTTTCAAGTGTGCGGGGAAGGGGGGATAGGAAATTAGTGACACATTAGTAAATCATGTGAAATTTTAATAATCTGCTTTTATTTTTATCATCAAAATTGCTAAAGCTAATATCAATACTTTTTCATTAATAACAAGTGAAATACACTTGTTACATGTTATGACATATTTATTTTATGCATTACTAGTACATTATAATTGTAATTTTCAGGAACTTCTAAACACTTGGTGTCGAATGTATTATTTGGTGGAGATCAATGGAAATTATGCTCTGGGATTACGAGCTAGACATGAATTCAAACATTACATACAAGAGAATATGCCGGACACTATTCATAAATGCTGTCTTTGCAAGGATATTGTTTTCAGGGTATGTTTATGTTACTGTATACATCACAAACACCTTTTTCAAAAGCGTAGTCCCAAGCCTCCTAATTCCCCTTGCAATGTTTGAAAGGTAAATATAATAGTCTATTATTTATTTAGATGACTTGTGAGTTTATTTGTCTCTATTTTACCTATAGAGGCACTCTTCTGGCGTTTGTTTAATGAATGTATGAATGAATACACTTTTATTGTATACCACAAAAGAAAATTAAAAAAAATAAAAAAAACTATACAATTTGGCGGCTGCTTTATTGTCACATAGGGATCTTGAGTGTTTTATCTATCCTTTAAGTAAAAAAGGAGTATTCTATATACCCCATAGCTCCATTTTGGTTCGTAAACTTTTATATCTATATTTTACATTTATTTATTATTAATTTCTTAATTGATTGATTGTGCTATTTTTATTCCAGGGTTACAACTGTCCCCACTGCAGTGATGCAGTCCATACACGATGTTTGAAACTGCACGTAGAGGCTGCTCAAAAATGGCCTTGTTGTGAGGCTAATTTTAATATGGCTCAATTGGAAACTCTAAATGATGAAAGGTAATTCAACATTCTTCTTATTGACTAGCATGTGTAAAAGAAATAACAACAAATTAGTTTTGCATTTATAATTAGGGTTTTATGGTAGTACAAGTATCATGTGAATTGTTCAGGAATTTAGGTGTAAGATGCCTGAACAATAAAAAGTTTCATCAAAATATGTTCTAAGTTTTCTACCATCTAAATTCATACAATCCAGAAGTGCATTTTAGATATATTGTATATACAGGAACTGAGTATTATATTTGTACTTTCTCTGAAACAATAACAGCAACCTTGTACGTGTATACACTAAACTATTGCTGGATTGTTGATTAACTAGTGCAATTTCTTCGAATAAAACCAGGGTAGCCACTCTTCAAGTCTTCTTTATTGGGTATCGCTGCTTATTTTCTTCTATTCACTATTTTCACTATTATTGTTTACTATTTACTATTTCGCAGAGAACTGGTTGCCCCGAGCAACGATAGGCCGCTATTTATTCCAACTTGAGCTCTATTGCCCACCGACTCGACCAATCAGAAGTCGAGTTACAATATCGGTGTGTGTGGCCTGAAAATACTATCTTTAGTGCTCGGGCTGTCCCATAGAGAGACCCGCGGACGGGTCTCCCTTTACAATTTATGCTATTCCATTAAACTAAACAATATTCTTTAAAACTATTCGTAAATATCCTATTTTCTATAATAATCAATCAATAAATCTGTAAACTATTGCTATAAAAGCCTATTAGAAACTATTACTATTATTATAAAAACCTATTATAAACTATACTACTATTCAAATAAAAAGGACAAACTATACTATTTGCACATCGTAAGTGCGCGACCCGCAGTCGGTCCCGCAACTTACGTACTACGTTTTCTATACTATTTTTAACTATGAGACGCATCTCATAGTTAAAAATAGTATAAACACTCACGAAAACCGAACTCTCAGCGAAAACCGCGCACGGTTTTCGCTGTCCCGTACAAGCCTTGTTGGTCTAGTGGTGAGAGTGTTTGACATAACAACCACAAGATAGAGCTAAAGGATAAATGGAATAGATATTAAGGCCCTGAGCATGGTTTCAGGACCGCACCAGGTATTTTGGTTGTGGGTTTTATGTAAAAAATATCAATACCAGAATCCATGCCAGAAGTTGGAATTACGCTTGCTTTACAGATGATGTTATGACTTCAGTACCTGTTATTACTGTGTGTATAGTTGGAGATAGGATTATGGTAGTTTGAGATTGAGACAATATATTGTACTTGATTAGTGTAATTGGCTTCAATTATATAAATGAAAATAATGTTTATAAAGGCTTTATTAGGCTATACTAATTCACAGTGATCCCGATTTTCGGGTATAGGCCTCATTGCTGCCTATTTTTGGCTTTGCAAAAAGTAAACTAATATCTTTGTTTTAGTTTCATATTTAACTAAATTATTTTTAATATACTTCGACAAAACTCAAACTGCGATTGTCTGAGACATATTGTGAAAACAAATCCCGCCAGTTTAATGTATGCATTTAAAATTTATAAATTTGTCATTTCCTCCAAGATTATGTAAAAACACTTGGATATTAATATAAAATAATTGAAAATCAATGAGTCATCTCTCGTTCAAATGTGTCTCATTGTGACATGTATGTCCCTTGAATAGTAGAGAAGAGAAACTGTAATGTTTCCTACTAGATGTTGCTATAAGACTGAAAGCTCCGAAAATGTTTGTATGCATTTTAAAATCATATTTGTTAATTTAAATTTCAGTTTGTCACAAACTCAGCAATCAGCTCAACCAACAAACGAAACCCGAAATAGTGAAGAATTCCCAGAAAGAGTTCCCAGAAAAAGGAAAAGGATGACGAGGAACTGAATACTAAATTGAAAAAATCACGGCCGGCCCCTTAGGCAGACGTTCTTCGTCCCTCGCTTCTTCGGGCCTTAGAGCTCAAGTCTTCAGGCAAAGCTTTTTTCCGAAGCTCGCCAACCCGCCGGGTTACGCTGCAACTAGCAGGGTTCACAGCTAAAGTCAAACCATGCAAAAAGTTTAAGATGAAATAAATAGTTTTCTCGTCACTCCTTGAGTGTCTTTTTGGTTAGGAACCAATCCCACGAGCCACATCTACCACTCAATATTGTTTCATTAAACGATATAACGGTGAGTCTCTATGTAGGTATTTGTTCAAGCGTTAAAGAAAAATAAGAAGCATTAAAAGGAAAGACGCCATTACAAACAGGATTGCAATTAAACCTCTTCGCTGGTACCTTGCTACGTAATGGAGCGTCGTGTCCTATCTGCGACATACGAAATTACGCGGTTTACTACCCGGAGTAGTCATTATCTTGCTTCATTATTATTGTTTTTTTTTTTCATATTTATAGTAGGCCTATTATAAATGTAAATAGCATATAATATTTCTTGACGTTTTTTACAACATGGGATATGGAACGTTTTGACCATTTTTAGTACCTACTGAGTCTACAAACTTGATATTTTGGAAGTAAGTGCGTTTCGGGGCAAACATTTTGTCGTCTGTTTGTATATAAGTTCAATGGTTTTGAAGTTAGAGACATGAACCATCTGAGGAGCGCCATGACGCAGTGTTGTATTATAATGTTGGACCTCCTGGGTCGGATTCCCGGCTAAAGTCTGGCTTAGTTAGAAGCTTCGGCTCTGGCTAGTTACCACCCTTAGTTTTTAGTTAGGTACTACCATTAGATTAGTTACCACGCTTAATCACTTGGCGAAAAAGACTTGTTGCCAAGTGATGAAGCGTTTCAGCACAGTATCGCGTAGAAACCCATTATGAGTATGGTTTTGCCACATCCCTAAAAGACTGCATAATCACTTTCCGCCACGTTAGATTTCCCGGGCCTAACATGTAGTGGAATAAAATAAATAACTTAAATTAGCATATAGGATAATAATTTAAAACAAAACTTTCTGTAAACAGTAATACCACTTTTTAGAACCTTTAGTGGTGGTTGAAAGTTTCACTGGCATATTTTATTATTGTTCCTTCCTTGAAATGTTTGTGAAATAAACTTCAAATGTAACTTGAGATATTAAATAAGAAGTAATTATTATGCAAATTTACCCGTTACGGGTATGTAAATAGATTTGAAAAGTTAAATAAATGTAAATGTGCCTCTGTCTATGATTTTGTCCTTGGTAGTGTCTTTATCGGTGTAGTTGTCCACGTCCCGTGATGCGGGTTGTGTATGCCCGAACAGAACTTGAAGTCAAACGAGCAGTGCTAGTATAATACGTCCGGTAAGCAGAAGTATCGAAGGAGTGTCCGTAGGTTCGTTTGTACCTGCTACAAACTTGAAAAACAACATTGTGTCAACAAACTTAAACTTTGAACGTGAGCATTGCCTTAAGAGACATGAACCTATGTTGACGGGTACTTATGTGACACTTGGTGCCATATATGCATCAAGTAGTAGTCATAAATGAAATTTGTTTTATTGGTCGATAGGTACTGGCATAACTCTAAATATTCGGTTTCTGATTTAGCTCCCTAAAGATCTAGGTGCACGTCGATAGTTCGACGTACTTCGTCGACTCGAGTCGGTGTTCGAGGATTTGGAATGAGCTTCAGTCCAAAGTTGTAATATTATACACTCCAACGTGTCTTGATCACTGGTTTCACCAAGTTGTTGCATTGCTTCGCTCTCCGAATAAAAATCCTTTTACGGAGAAACCCAGTCCTCGTGTCTTACCAAACATACCTAGGGTAGGATCATAGGGTAAGTAGGACATTTTTTGGTAAGTACCTACTAATATATCGCGACCTATATATCGTAATGATCGATGTTATTACGGAATATCGACCCCACAAAAACTAGTGTTGCACATCCCTATTTGTTATAGGTATTTATTTTGTAATTCATTATGCCTGGCGCTGGAGGCACGACAACTGCAAAAAAGTCTGGCGGTGAAAGGGTTTTTTTTTTTTTTAATCTGTTTTTTTTGGGACTTTGGTCCGAAACGGACATGTCAGCCCCATCATCTCCTAAATAGATAACAAACAAAATTATATATATATATATATATATATATATAAACAAAAAAAAAACTCTTAACAAACTTATAACAAAAAAATAACAAAATTATTAAAAAAAAAACAAAATAAAAGTATGACTACTACAAATGTAACAGACAACATCTACTTCTGCAGAAATATTTCAACAACAGATTTAAAACCTTCTGTTGTCGGTAGACAGAGGAGGCTCGAAAGACCGCCTACGTCAAATCTGCTGATGCTATATTTCCGCACAACATGTTCTCGTTGCACGTTGTATCTGCTACATTCCGCTAGTACGTGCTGGACATCATCCGTCGTACCGCAAATGTCACAGTTAGCTGAGTTAACTTTCTTCATCAGAAATGCGAATTTATTCGATGGATAATGTCCAGACCGCAACCTATGAGCTAATACCATATATTTCCTACTTAATTTAACATTAGCAAACCAAGGAAAACGAGGAGGCTGACATTGAATAGTTTTATACCAAATACCTTTCTCTCTACTTCTTAGGTCAAAATATTCCTTAAATTTATCATAACACACGACTGAAATTATTTAATAATTCGGTATAAAACGGTAAAATAGGTAACCGTGACCCATCTGATACAGCTAATTTGGCTAGTCTGTCAGCCTCTTCGTTTCCCCTTATGCCTATATGAGCAGGAACCCATTGCAATCTCAAATTTATGTCATTAAAATTATATATATGTTGTAAAATTTCGTAAGCTACTGGCAGGCCTCTGCTATATCCAGAGGCGCATCGAGCTAAATGTTGCAAAGCGCTTTTGCTATCTGAAAAGATAACAAAATTGTACCCGCTTATAGTACCAATACATTTAAGAGCTTCTGAGATTGCCACGAGCTCCATGGTCATTATACAAATTTGTTGATTGGTTTTAAACATAGCCGACTTTCTAAGACTTAAGTGCCAAAAGGCTGCCCCTAATCCTACATTATTTTTAGATGCATCTGTGTAAATATGTGACCATCCCTCGTACTTCTCATTTAGTTCCTTTATTACTAAGGTTTTTAAACAGACAGGTTGAAGTTCCTTTTTAGCTACCCTCAAACATTCTAAATCTGACCTGATTACCTTATTTAAATTAATAAAAGACACCCAAATATCTAAAGTGTACATTTGTAAAGGATTAGTAGAAAAAATATTATATTCTTTGCATTCATTCAAAGCAATTAACAACAAAGGCTTTTTCCTTGAACACCAATATCTGTCATAAATATTAGAGCCCAGATCATTCAATACATTGACCGTAATATTATTTGACCAACTCTTAATTTTCATACAGTATTTGTACGCAAGATATAAGCGTCTTAGAAATAAAGGCTGGATGCATAACTCACTTTCCATAACGTGAATGGGTGTACTTTTAATAAATCCACCAATTATTCTGAGCGCCTGATTTTGAACTCGGTCTAATTTTAACAAATGTGTCTTTGCACTAGAATCATAAAGAAAGCACCCATAATCCAATCTGCTTCTAATTAACGAAATATAAAGATGACGCAAGTGCTTAGGTGCTATACCCCAACCGGGACCCGCTAATACTTTAAACAAATTTAAAAATTTTGATGTTTTCCCTACCGACTCGTTAATGTGTTTATTCCATCGCAATGTTCTATCTAACCATAACCCTAAATATTTTATATTTTCTTCTATGCTAACATTATAACTATTTAAAATGAGCTTAATCTGTTTCCTTCTATATCCTCTACTAAAGATACATAAATTTGTTTTACTTGTTGATAGTTGGAGTCCAATGTCATCTAATCTTTTTACCATCTTATTTAAAGCTTCTTGTAAATTCAATTCACTTAATTTTAAATCCTTGTGAGCGATATAAAACACGAAATCATCTGCATATTGCGATATATGAACATCCTTAATTTGGTGACAAATTATATATGTTGTTATATTAAAAAGTAATGGTGAATAAGAAATTATATCTGTGATCATTATTGAATTTATTGAAATTATTGTATATCGTATATCAAATTGTGATTGTAATAAATATCGTTACTAATAACTTATTAGGTCAACTGATATAGTTTATATTATATATTATTATATTGTTAGGTATATTCAAAATTCAAATTCAAATCCAAAATAATCTTAATTCAAATAGTCCTTAAAAAGGCACTTTTGACGCGTCAATAATTTACACAGTAGTTATTTCATGGTGATAACTATATTCACGTATAGTCTGTTCAATAAGTCAGTTTACATGGATAATTTTGTAAGAAATTAAAAAACGCAATCTGGCAACACTTTACTTGCTGTCGTGTTTCCGGTGTCAGTTAAAAGCTATTTATGTAATTTTGGATTGATTGCCGTTAATTGTGGTTTTTAAAATGCCAAAGCAATTAAATCGAGGTGAAAGGGCATTTCTTAATAAAATTATAATGTATTGTGAAAGAGAAAAAGCCGAACAAAGGCATTTGGTGGATAAAAACAAAGTAATGCAGCGAGTGTCCGCCATGACCGGTGTGTACCACATCAAACATAGTTTGATACTTGGTTATTATTTAATTTCTGTTGTTGTTAGTAGTAGTAGTATTCATAATATTTTGCGTAGTGTATTAAAAGTTAATATTACTAAATTGAAAGTATATAAATAAGTAATGCAATAAAAATAAAACTAAATTATATGGTTGTATGGAACCCCGATACAAGTGAAACTGCGAGCCATGACCGCCGCGGTTTTACACAGATGGTAGCACTGAGCACTCCATGGCCGGTAGAATAGCGTCTGAGGCAGTAGAATTCACTTTAAAATAATCATAATAGTTACTTTTTTAAATAAACTTCATTTTTCAGGCGTTTCTTAAGTCACATTTACTCGAATTAAAGCAGAAGCTAGATTAAATGATAGGTTATTACGTACACCAGGAATAAAGTACCTACAACTGCCAAACGGAAATATGAACTAAAGGAACGGATGAAATAAAGGATCGGTTAGTGACTATTGGTATAGAATTTACAGATAACATGATCAAGGCTGTTTAATTGTAGCTTTTAAGAAAGCACAAACCCAAGCCTGTGTATGAGATTGATAGGATTCTTGAAGAAGAAGCAAGATTAATAGAAGAAGCATTTACATCTATAACAATGTGCTAGTGATATCTCTGGAATAGAGTTTTTGGTTTCAGAGATTATGATTCGTAAGAATCACAGCCGAATTGTATGATATTACCATACCCATATAATATTACTAATAAAACATATATTTTAAGTTTATTTTTAATCTGTATCCAACCTAAACGAAACCCTAATGCAAACCCAGTAATTATAACACAGGATATCTTGGCAACGCGCTGGCTTTCGCACTGGGTAGGCAGAAAGGCTGACTATCTCTTACGGTCCTGACGCCTAATAGTAATCAAAATCTAATTCATTCGACCTTTCTGATTTATGTGTATATTTTTGTAAAACAAAATAACATAAAGTATCAAAAGTATTCAATTTATCAATAATCATTTTAGTGTGGCTATATACCATTTTTCAATTACCTTTTAAATTGCCCATGTAAACTGACTTATTGAACATACTATACACAGTTCTGCACGTACATCACTGACGGAACATTTCAGAAATCGGCACACGCTTATGACGTCAGAAGCGAGTCGTCTATATCCGACCGTGGCGCTGGGCGTACTAACAACATTCGTTTCTAAACATGTGGGCTAATGATGTAAGCTATCACTATTCGATAGGGAACATTTCACTTCTTAATTTATTTATTTTCAAAGGAATTAATTGGTGTAGTGATTATATTCTCTTTGTCTTTGGTCACTCTTGTCTCTTATAATAGACGCGCCGTCACAATCTGAAAGCGTCGTACCAAAAGTATTGATTCTCACACACCTTGACCGTAGCAGAAAACTAGAAAGTAAAATATAGAAATAAAAACAGTGTATCCATAAAATGAGTTACGGAGACGCGCATAGGTATCTTTTACGCACCGTATTAAGTAAAGGTGTCATTAGTTATTCAGACGCCCAGTGCATCTTAGTAGTGAATTTCCCCGGTAAAACAAATTTACTACATAATACTCAGTTTGCTATTTTTATTGTTTTTTTGTTACATCTCAATCTTATTAAAACATATATATAGTAATAATAATTTTTGAATTACTAATTTTTATCTTACTTACTCTTTTTTTCTTTTTATCAAGTATTCACTTGCAAGTTAAAGTTATGTGAAAAAAACAGAGCCAAGCTCTGTTTGAGTGCAATTTTTTTATTAAAATATTTTTTATTTCATTTCCTACCTTAACCTATTATTATTTTAAAGTACATATTTATAAGCTGAACACAGTACTAATGGGAGAAAGGATTTTACAAACCCACCATGCTGTCTTTTTTGATTGTTATCCTTAAAATCACATAAGCCCATGAGACAACATTTTAACAATTATAACTCTAACCCTTAACTTTTGACTGATCCCAAAAGTCAATAAATGCCTCTCTCTTACATTTAACAACTCAACTTCATCACACTGCCCCTATATAGGTATGGACTTAGAGATTATTGTTATGAGATGGCCAATTTCCTAGATCTGTGTTAGCCCCAAGAAATTATTTGACACACAATCCACAAAGCTACTTTTTTCTTTCAGAAAAAACTAAATTAACAAACTAGGTTAGACATGAAATGTTTTCTGTGATCAGAAGGAGTTTCAGGCGAGAGAAAAGAAATGAGCTTTTGTAACTAGTGATTGCCTTTAAGGCAAAGACTATAAATGCAATTAGATAAGTTTGTTTTACTTATTTCAAATTGTGTTTAAAATGTTTGCAGAAACACAGGAATCTTCAATAGAAAATCTAGTTGAAGCAATAAATGACAAAATAAGGTGTTTCCAGCAAGAAATTAAGATTGTCAATGATGAGGTGACCTTGGAAAAATGCATTGTTTTCCTAAACACTGGTGTTGATGAAGCTACCATGTCACAGAACATGTTCTCAGCGGAAGAGATAAATTTTTTTTTAAGCCTCTTAGAAGAGATTATGACAGCAGAAAGCAGACAAATATCATCAATATATGCTTTGAATTTAGTTAATGAATTGAATATGTCTAAAACTAAAGCAGAAGTAAGAGACATTTCTTTGTTTATTAAACTTAGTATAGCGATGCTGCTTAGAACAGGACCACAGAAAGCATAGCATAAAGAACTAGAACTAGAGATAGTGGTCAACATGATCATGATGATGATCAACATTTAATGTGATACTGGAACTTTAACCTCTCACATGTAGCAACAGCTTTTATGTATATTTTGCCTTATCTATTTGGGTTAACTGGAACAGTTTAAACCCTGATTAGCTGCTTTACTCTTAAGTAGATGTTAAGTTCTAGGCTTCTATATGTTACAAAATTAAAAATATTTTTATAGTTATCTCTACAAAAGTAGCAACAAGGGTTTTTGCGTGTGCGGGGAAGGCGGGATAGGAAATTAGTGACACATTAGTAAATCATGTGAAATTGTAATAATCTGCTTTTATTTTTATCATTAAAATTGCTAATATCAATACTTTTTCATTAAAAACAAGTGAAATAGACTTGTTACATGTTATGACATATTTATTTTATGCATTACTAATACTATATTATAATTGTAATTTTTAGAAACTTCTAAACACTTGGTGTGGAATGTATTATTTGGTGGAGGTCAATGGAAATTATGCTCTGGGATTACGAGCTATACATGAATTCCAACATTACATACAAGAGAATATGCCAGACACTATTCATAAATGCTGTCTTTGCAAGGATATTGTTTTCAGGGTATGTTTTTGTTACTGTATACATCACAAACACCTTTTTCAAAAGTGTAGTCCCAAGCCTCCTAATTCCCCTTGCAATGTTTGAGAGGTAAATATAATAGTCTATTATTTATTCATATTAGTTGTGAGATTGTTTGTCTTTATTTTACCTGTAGAGGCACTCTTCTGGCGTTTGTTTTATGAATCTATGAATGAATACACTTTTATTGTATACCATAAAAGAAAATTTAAAAAAATAAAAAATAAACTATACAATTTGGCGGCTGCTTTATTGTCACATAGGGATTTTGAGTGTTTTATCTATCCTTTAAGTAAAAAAGGAGTATTCTATATACCCCATAGCTCCATTTTGGTTCCTAAACTTTTATATCTATATTTTACATTTATTTATTATTAATTTCTTAATTGATTGATTGTGCTATTTTTATTCCAGGGTTACGACTGTCCCCACTGCGGAGATGCAGTCCATACAAGATGTTTGAACATGCACGTAGAGGCTGATCAAAAATGGCCTTGTTGTGAGGCTGATTTTAATATGGCTCAATTGGAAACTCTAAATGATGAAAGGTAATTCAACATTCTTATTGACTAGCATGTGTAAAAGAAATAACAACAAATTAGTTTTGCATTCATAATTAGGGTTTTATGGTAGTACAAGTATCATGTTGAATCATCATGAATTGTTCAGGAATTTAGGGGTAAGATGCCTGAACAGTAAAAAGTTTCATACAAATATTGTTCTAAGTTTTCTACCATCTAAATCCATACCATCGAGAAGTGCACTTTAGATATATTGTATATACAGGAACTGAGTATTATATTTGTACTTTCTCTGATACAATAACAGCAGTCTTGTTGGTCTAGCGGTGAGAATGTTTGACATAACAATCACAAGATAGAGCGAAAGGATAAATGGAACTGATATTAAGGCCCTGAGCGTGATTTCACGACGGGCACCAGGTTTTTTGGTTCTGGGTTTTATGTAAAAAATATCAATACCAGAAATCATGCCAAGTTGGAATTACGCTTTCTTTACAGATAATGTTATGACTTCAGTACCTGTTATTACTGTGTTGTATAGTTGGAGATAGGATTATGGTAGTTTGAGATTGAGACAATATATTATACTTGATTAGTGTAATTGGCTTCAATTATATAAATGAAAATAATGTTTATAAAGGCTTTATTAGGCTATACTAATTCACAGTGATCCCGATTTTCGGGTATAGGCCTCATTGCTGCCTATTTTTGGCTTTGCAAAAAGTAAACTAATATCTTTGTTTTAGTTTCATATTTAACTAAATTATTTTTAATATACTTCGACAAAACTCAAACTGCGATTGTCTGAGACATATTGTGAAAACAAATCCCGCCAGTTTAATGTATGCATTTAAAATTTATAAATTTGTCATTTCCTCCAAGATTATGTAAAAACACTTGGATATTAATATAAAATAATTGAAAATCAATGAGTCATCTCTCGTTCAAATGTGTCTCATTGTGACATGTATGTCCCTTGAATAGTAGAGAAGAGAAACTGTAATGTTTCCTACTAGATGTTGCTATAAGACTGAAAGCTCCGAAAATGTTTGTATGCATTTTAAAATCATATTTGTTAACTTAAATTTCAGTTTGTCACAAACTCAGCAATCAACTCAACCAACTAACGAAACCCGAAATAGTAGTAGTGAAGAATCGTCTGTGTCTGACGAAGAATCTGAAGAAACTCCAGGCTCACCTATACCAGGTGGTTCACAGAACCACAAGCTTTTTTAGAACCACCTTTAGTGGTGGTTGAAAGTTTCACTGACATATTTTATTATTGTTCCTTGAAATGTTTGTGAAATAAACTTCAAATGTAACCGAGATATGAAATAAGAAGTAATTTTTATGCAAATTTACCCGTTAGGGAAATGGGTTTGAAAAGTTGAATAAATGTAAATGTGCCTCTGTCTATGATTTTGTCCTTGGTAGTGTCTTTATTGGTGGAGGTGTCCACGTCCCATAATGCGGGTTGTGTATGCCCGAACAGAACTTGAACTCAAACGAGTAGTGCTAGTATAATACAGTTTTATAGTTGAAGAGCCGTCTTTTCAAGACGGCAATTATCTTGTTTTAAAATTAGAAAATATTGTCGTTATTGCAATCTATACATCCCCATCATACAAACAAATTGACAACTTTTTATCGGCCTTGGACACTATTCTTCACAACCATTCAAACTACAGAAATATTGTTGTTATTGGCGATAGGTATCAATATTGACATTAGCCCGGATAGGATGGATTTCAGTTCAGAAAAATGTCTCAGTCTTATAGCGCTTCATGGTTTATTACCAGCGCACACCTTTATCACATGCTATCGTGATGCTAGTGGATCATGCATTGACCATGTTCTGTTAAAAACTAATAATCCCTCCAGTAACGATTGTCCCACAAACCTTATTAACTGATCATAAACCGGTTATTTTTAGTACAAAGTTAAAACAAGGGTTGGGACAGTTTGCTATAACTCATATTATATTATAAATTGGAAAGATCGACTTTAACTTAATTTTAAATTGTTGTGAACCAAATACTGCCATTAATAAATTAATTAATGAAGTGAACACTGCCATTACCAACAACACTCAGACTTTCACATTGTCTAGACGCAAGAAAACTATTAAGCCATGGATAACATCTGGTCTGCTTAGATGTATTCGTCACAGAGATAAACTACATACGAAAGCTAGACGTTCTCCACTAAATGAATCTAATATATTAATTTATAAACGTTATAGGTTTTTTTGTAACTCACTATTAAAGAAACTCAAAAGAAATTATGATAAGGAACAGGTGAATATTGCAAAAAGTAATAATAAAATGTTATGGAGTGTACTTAAGGGTATCTTGAATACAACAAAGCAAACTGGATACAATACAGAGTTGTTAAATTTAGAACATACCCCACAGATGTCAGTTGATAAAATAAATAGCTACTTCATAAACATTGGTAAGAATTTGGCCGAAAGTTTTAATATTACAAACGATGATAATTCGGCATTAGGGTGGGATTTACAAAATCGAGAAAAATCTTTTGTGTTACTAGATACGGATGTAGATGAAGTGAGAAATATCATTAATAACTTAAAAAACAAGTGCACAGTTGGATGGGATGGAATCACAAACAAATTACTCAAACAGTGTAAGAATCTATTAATTAAACCGTTAACGCATATTTTCAATAGTGTCCTACAAAAGGGGGTCTTTCCAAAGGCGTTGAAAAAATCTGAAGTAAGACCTATTTTCAAAAATGGTGACAAAAATAACCTCAACAATTACAGGCCGATATCCATCTTACCATCAATATCCAAAATTCTAGAGAAAATTATAAATAAAAGATTAGTTAAATATTTAGAATATTAAACACTATATTAAACAGTGGGAATACGAACTTCTAAGCAAGCTTTAATACAATACCGAGTCTGTTTATCTGAATAACACTTTAATGTAATTATTCTCTATTAACGTTAGTGAGCCTGAACTGCAACTAATTAACTATTGTTCACAGTCAGTAAAAAAAGTGTGTAATAAAAACGGCGGCAAGAAGTTAAATAACAATTCAGCGTTGCCGCCATTCTTTGAAAAACTCCTTCATTCCTTGTTCTTTTTTCAAAAAACGCGCGCCACTGGTCCAATGTTGCCGCCTTTGCAACCACAGATTGGTTGCGACTTCCACAGACGACAACATCCGGCCCTCCTGTTGACGCATTCGTCCCGAATTGCGTGCTTGTCTGGTGTAATTGCTGAGAACACAGGGAAACATTTAAGCCACATTTAATTTTAAAGTTGGATTCATTCTGAATGTGTACACTGAATTCAGAAGACCTATTATACAATTGCTCTGTCATAACAAGATACTACAGTGCAAAATGGCAACTTGACGTCATGAGCGTGTATAAACCCGGTTTATCATTTTTGGGTCGTGTATGGCTCATGATTTACAAAAGAAAGGTGTCACAACCTCGAGAACGTATCTATATGTCACCATTGTACAGCGTTCACCACGGATACCTGATACAATTTGCAACACACTGCAGATCTTGTGTTCGAAGCAAATACATTAGACCGATCAAACAGCCTTTTTATATCATTAGTTTACAAACGTAATAAAAATAATACCTTTGACAACATCCGACTTATAAATCGTTGTTTTCTAGACGTATCCAAGGTTTCATGTTTTCTACACACGATATTCCATTATAAAGCTTAGAACTTGTTTCTGACCCTCTCATATCTCTACTCTGTATCTGTCATGACCCAATATTTCAGTGACTTGAAATAGTCCTTTAAATTGTGCCAAGATTCATTCTGAATGTGTACACTGAATTCAGAAGACCTATTATACAATTGTTCTGTCATAACAAGATACTACAGTGCAAAATGGCAACTTGATGTCATGAGCGTGTATAAACCCGGTTTATCATTTTTGGGTCGTGTATGGCTCATGATTTACAAAAGAAAGGTGTCACAACCTCGAGAACGTATCTATATGTCACCATTGTACAGCGTTCACCACGGATACCTGATACAATTTGCAACACACTGCAGATCTTGGTAAACGATTTCGAAGTAAATTCACTTCCTGCGTCGCATATTATCCGTTTTGGATTACCGAAAATTTTAAATATTTTATCTAACTCAATTATAACCCCATTGCTTTTTGTTTCATTTGTGGCAGCAATTAATACAAACTTTGTAAATTCATCTACTATCACCAGTAAATAACATTTACTCTGTACAAATGGTCCTAAATGATCTAAATGTAAGGTATGAAAGAAGCGTGCATATTTTGGTATTGGATACAGCAAACCAGTTTTTTTTTTTATGAATGTTTTTTCAGTAAATGCAATACAACCAGTTTTTTTTATATATTTCTTTACTGTGGTTTTTAAACGCTTAAAACGACGTAATCCTTTCGACAGTTTTGTCTACAGCGAAATATCCGATGTTATCGTGATTCAATCTGATAATCTGCCAAATACACTGTTTAGGTACAAGCCATCGTCGGCCATATTCCGTGGGCTTATAAACTTTGTTACCTAAAAGTTCATATTTAAAAAATATTTGTTTGTGCCGTTCGGCCTCTCCTGATTTTAATATATCATAAATACTACAAATGCTCAGATCTTGAAGTTGTACGGATAGTAACCAGTCACCCTCAGTAATATTATTTATACTAGACGTCTCAACATTGTTGTTTAAATTAACTGGGTTCCTACTCAATGCATCTACGTGTTGCATTTGAGAGCCTGCTTTATGGATTACTTAATAAGAATTATTGGGTGCGTAAAACCCAGCAACTTATGCGAGGTATTTTTTTTTTGCCAAGGCTTAGCGGCATTGCAATCAGTAATGATTTTGAAAACTGGATCCCAATATATAATGCCCGAATTTTTCTAAGCCTACGATAATAGCTAGTAACTAACTCAAACGAATGCTAAGCTTTTTCCAAGTGTGAAGTCTGACGACTGTAAAAATGTACAGGTTTTTCTCCACTTTCGGTAGCTTGCATCAAATACATCCTACTCCGTCTCGACTTGCATCAGTATATAAATTTATAGGCAAAATGGGATCAAATATGTTAAAAACTGCGTTATTAATTAAAGCCTCTTTTAAATTCACTACACTACTGCTTTGTTTTGTTCGGTATGCCAGCACCAAGAAGCCTTTTTTTTTTTAATAGGTTTGTGAGAGGCTTGCTCAAGAATGCACAATTTTTGATAAACTTCCTGAGGTAATTGATAAGACCTAAAAATTGTCTTAACTCATAGATGTTAGTTGGTGATTTTGGACTGCACTCAGTTTTTTTTTTTTTGGACTGGTCCGGATTTCTTCTTTAGAAATCTCATACCCCAAAAACCCATTTTCCTTTGAAAAAAATGAACACTTTTCAATTTCTTCAAGACCCGAAATGTTTTCATTTAAACTATCTGTAGCAATTAGTAAATCAACCATATAGCATACGATTTTACCAACGCGGTGTTTTCTCAAAACAGTATTCATAAATCGCTGAAATATCGCTGGACTATTAGAAAGGCCAAAATGCATTCTTGTAAATTCATAGTGACCATCACTTGCAATGAATGCTGTTTTGTGAATATCTTCTTTTTTTTTACTAGGGTTATGATAATATCCACTTTTTAAGTCAAGCGAAGTAAAATAAGTACACCCGCGCAATCTATCATTAAGATCTTCTATCATTGGCATATGGTACTTCTCTCTCACAGTAATTTTATTTAATTGGCGATTATCTATACATAAACATACTTTTTAAAGGAATCATACCAAGTTTTAGCCGTGTTTCTTAATTTTTTTTAAGGCCTAATATTTAATCATTTCATCGGCCCAACCAAAAGTAATCGCATTAGCCTTTACCACATTAAGCCACATATCAACATCATCCGACAAGGGATCAAACTCAGGTATCACAGACGATAATAAAATATTCTGACTCACTTTCGGAGAACCGCGGCGGCGTCGCTTACTTCTTTTTCGACTATAATCTTCATTACTGCTACTACTAGATGAAAAAGATGTTACCGTGTCTGAACTGGATGACCGTCTGCGTGTTCGTATATGTCTACCTTTTTGTCTGCGAGGCATTTTCAAGCGTAGTGGGATCTTAAGCACTTCTGATATTAAACAGTGGGAATACGAACTTCTAAACAAGCTTTAATACAATACCGAGTCTGTTTATCTGAATAACACTTTAATGTAATTATTCTCTATTAACGTTAGTGAGCCTGAACTGCAACTAATTAACTATTGTTCACAGTCAGTAAAAAAAGTGTGTAATAAAAACGGCGGCAAGAAGTTAAATAACAATTCAGCGTTGCCGCCATTCTTTGAAAAACTCCTTCATTCCTTGTTCTTTTTTCAAAAAACGCGCGCCACTGGTCCAATGTTGCCGCCTTTGCAACCACAGATTGGTTGCGACTTCCACAGACGACAACAAGAAATGAATAATACCTCTCTCATAACCAATATGGATTTAGACATGGTAAATCCACAGATGATGCAGTGTATTCTTTAAGGCGACTGTATCCAAGCACTTTAGGCATTTGTCGCTCACTCAGACACGCGCTACGATAACTAGCGATCATTGCCGTGAGTCGCGCAGTTCAGATGAACTTCGTGACCTTATCATAAATATTTGCGTCACAGTATGAACTGTTACAGTTGGACTATTTACATTATAATTATTCGCTTCACGAAATACATGTTGGAAGTTGCGTTTTTACCTATATTTTGATTTAGACTATATAAAATTAAATTCAGGGTATAATCAACTATACGCTGGCGTTGTCCCACTTGCAGGCGACCTCCATTACGGCGGGGGCGGCAGCGACTAATGCGGAAAGAGCCAAGAGGCGCAAGTATGAAATTATAGAAAATAATTTCATTTTTGTGCCTTTTGGTGTTGAAACCATGGGGTCGTGGGGCGAAGATGCTAGATTATTTTTTAAGGATCTATCTTCTCGTCTCGCAGAGTCCACAGGTGACCGGAGGGCTGGCAGTTACCTCGGCCAACATATAAGTTTGGCTATTCAGCGGGGTAACGCAGCCAGCGTTCTGGGCACATTGCCTCATTACAGCGGCATAGATGATATTTTTAATGTTTAGTTTTTAGTTTTTAATAGTTTTACTTTAAATTAGGCATTATTTTATTAGTTCTCTCTTTTTATGGTCTTGCACAGATTAGTCAATGTCAAGTTTATAGTAATGTAGAAGTTAGGGAGAAATGGTGAGAAAACCCCGCACTCCGCGGCCCCTTAAAATTTAAAATTTATTTATCGATGTATTAGCTGATATCTGACATAATATTTGGCTAATCAAATCAATGTTCAATGGTATTATTATTACTACAATATAAATACCATTTTTGCAGGGTTAATAATATAAGTATTTTACAAAATTAGATGGTATGATTTTGCTTTTATCCTCGGCAACCCCAATTACAGCACCTGTCACCTGGTCTGTTATTGTTTTGCAATTTCTTGTGGTTGTGATCTACTTATGCAACGTGAAGTGTTTTTTCGCCATTAAACGACGTTGAGTAGAGCCTAGGTTCCTCCGTCCGTTTTATGCAGACTCCCAAACACCTGTGTATTGTGTGCGAGACTTTCTAATTCATTTTCCTCCATAGTTATTTTAACGAACGTTTTTTTTCCTTCATAACTTTCCTTTTATTTTTCTCATAAATATGAAAGAAAATCAAAGGAAATTTTTAGGTGTGGTTCCTCTCCTGCCGAGGATCCCGAAACCACATTATTTAGGCTTCCAAAACCTAGTTCCTCAAATGTTTGTTGGTATGCCTACTCTCAATATTATAGATACCTACATAAATACCCCCATGCTTTGTTAACTTATCTGTTATGGTTTATTTGTTAATTAAACCTCCAGACTTGTGATTGCATTGCTGAAACTAGCGAGCTTTGTATGTTGTTGAGCGAGTAACTATACAATAGTGGCTACTATTGTTAGTTACTAAACTCATTCTATTTATTTCAGTTCAGTTTCTTTAAAGGTGCTTCATCAGTGTCATTAACATTGCATTAATGTAGTTGCCACAGTGTGTGACATGAATGCAGTGAACAGAAGTGTTTCAGAAATTTATTTCTGAAGTATGATATAGAATGCCCAATAAATATTACATCTGCTACTGGAAACCAGGGAAAAGGTTAATTTTACTTTTTATGTATAACTATCAGTTCTTGTATTTTTATGTATTACTAATATGTAATAAGATGTAATAAGAAAGCTATCTGATGTGGCAATATACTGATCATCATGTATATATTTATACTTATTGTTTCAGGTGTAGCCAAATGGAGTCAAAAACATTGTCAAATTCTATGCAAATACAAAATTTGGACAACTCTAATCCAAATTTTGTATTTGCACCTCTCTCACACAAGAACATTGAAATCCAAATACTAAACAGAAAATGAGGGTAAAATTAGCAGTTCAAGTGCTGTTTTTTTTTTCTGACTGTCTATTAGCTGTACAAACCCTATTGGTTGCCACAGCGTAACCGGGCTGTACAAGTGCTGAGCCACACAGTTGCTGCTGGCATGTTTGCTAAAATAGCCCAAGGTAACTTGGTTCTTTCTTATCCATCTAAAGGGTTTAGTAGCCATGACAGAAAAAGAACAGTTTTTTCTTACCTACTTACCTGGATAGCATCTTGGGAAACTTTTATTAAATAAATTAATACTTTATTATAATACTGATGCCTGTGCGAAATTAGGCTTTTAAATTCCTTCTTGAGAACTTTTCTGTTCTGGGATAAAGAACAGAATATATATATTAAATCTCAATAATAAAATATAATATGTTCTATTACAGGTGACATAACTGCTGGAGCGGCTGTGACTGCAGATGTTATATCCAAAATGGACAAACTGTTTGACTCACTGTGAACAGTGACACAGTGGATCTGCAAAGAGGAAAGCCATTTTCAACCAATTTAAAAGAAAAATCACCTCTTTTAGTATTTATAGATGAAATGAAAACATTTTCACAATCACTCAAATTTATAGGCTACAAAAGCACCCCACCATCATAAAAAGGTTGGCAGTGATACAATGATTATAAAGATTCTTTAAATTACTGTAACAAAAAATTGTCCTAGAAGAATTTATTAATAAATTCTTTCTTTACTTGTGAAAATGTTGGCCTACAAGGCTGCCTCATTAAATAATTCATAATATTAGTAGTTGTAAGATTCTGTTTTATAATAAAGCTATTTTGACGAAAATACAGTTATTTTAAATTTATTTAACCAACCACCGAATAAATTAAAAAATTAATAAGGCTGTTTGTCTACCAAAGCAGAGCTAGAAAATTGTAACACAAATGGGTAAATTAGTGTGCAATTTTTATTTACATTGGTTACGATTTTTCAGTTCTGCTTTTGTGGACAGGTAGCTTTATTAAATTCTTGAAAATAATTAGATTTTGAATTTCCCGCGTAAATTTGTAGTATCTACTCATTTTGAATTTCACGCATTTGCGAGTTTTTAGGGGGTCTACCAGAGATGGCGTCGATTTCAGGAGAATTTATTTGTACGTAGTTATCATTCTTCTCCCTAGAGTATAAATGTTCCTTGTTTCTTAAGTTATAAACAGCGATTCGTTGCAATCACGGAGCAATTTGCTTTCCCGCCAATCTCATATTTTAAAATTACCAAAACGGCTTCCTTTCATTCCCCGCTACAAAAAAAAACACGATGCTACGCTAGACTAGTGACTAAGCGCTAGTTCAGACACGGCGGGAACCGCGCGATTATAGAATTGCGTGGAAATCGCGCGGGTCTTATTTATATGAGTTATAAAGTAATCGTTCAGACATGACAGCGCGGTTAATCCCGGCGGCAACCCAACCGCCAGAATATACAACGCTGCTCCCGCGCGTTTCTATTAATATGGAGTCTTTACTTCGCGTTCAGTTGCGTTGCGGGTATCGCGCGGTTAGCACGTCACAGGTCGTGAGTTCGCCATGGATCGTTTCGACACTGAACTATTTATTGATGAAGTGGAGAAGAGACCTGCAATATGGGATCTTAAGAGTGAAGATTACTCAAATAAAATTATCAAAACCGAGCTTGGCAAGAGTTGGTGGAGATATTTTTACTGACCATGTACTAGTTGCTCACTTTATATTGGATGCACCCAATACCACCTTTTTCTTTTCTTTTTTAAGGAGCAACCACAGTAAACACACTTCTTTGTCGACCTCCATTTTCGAACTGACGTTATCCCGCACGAAAATCGCTTAATAACCGCCGGTGTCTGAATAGCATCACAATTTTGCGGGTTCAAACGATTCGATAAAGCGATTCGTAAACGCGCGATTCCCGCATGTCTGAACTAGCGCTAAGGCATAATCCGTCACTCTAAGAACGTAGTGATTATATTCTCTTTGTCATTAAATTCTCATTATCATAGACGCGCTGTCACAATCTGAAAGCGGCGTACCAAAAATATTGATTCTCACACACCTTGAACGTAATAGAAACTAGAAAGTAAAATATAGAAATAAAAACAGTGTATCCAAAAAATGAGTTACGGAGACGCGCATAGGTTCCTTTTACGCACCGTAGCAAGTCAAGGTGTCATGGGTTATTCACACGCCCAGAGCATCTTAGTAGAGATGTACCCCGGTAAAAAAATTGGCTACATAATACTCAGTTTGCTATTTTTATTGTTACATCCCAATATTATTAAAACATATATATAGTAATAATAATTTTTGAATTACTAATTTTTATCTTACTTACTCTTGTTATCTTTTTATCAAGTATTCACTTGCAAGTTAAAAGTAATGTTATGTAAAAAAAACAGAGCTGAGCTCTATTTGAGTGCAATTTTTTTATTAAAATATTTTTTATTTCATTTCCTACCTTAACCTATTATTTTTTTAAGGTACATATTTATAAGCTGAACACAGTACTAATGGGAAAAAGGATTTTACAAACCCACCATGCTGTCTTTTTTGATTGTTATCCTTAAAATCACATAAGCCCATGAGACAACATTTTAACAATTATAACTCTAACCCTTAACTTTTGACTGATCCCAAAAGTCAATAAATGCCTCTCTCTTACATTTAACAACTCAACTTCATCACACTGCCCCTATATAGGTATGGACTTAGAGATTATTGTTATGAGATGGCCAATTTCCTAGATCTGTGTTAGCCCCACGAAATTATTTGATACACAATCCACTAAGCTACTTTTTTCTTTCAGAAAAAACTAAATTAACAAACTAGGTTAGACATGAAATGTTTTCTGTGATCAAAAGGAGTTTCAGGCGAGAGAAAAGCAATTAGATAAATTTGTTTTACTTATTTCAAATTGTGTTTAAAATGTTTGCAGAAACACAGGAATCTTCAATAGAAAATCTAGTTGTAGCAATAAATGACAAAATAAGGTGTTTCCAGCAAGTAATTAAGATTGTCATTGATGAGGTGACCTCGGAAAAATGCATTGTTTTCCTTAACACTGGTGCTGATGCTGCTACCATGTCTCAGAACATGTTCCTGGCGAAAGAGCTACAATTTTTTAGGAGCCTCTTAGAAGAGATTATGAGAACAGAAAGCAAACAAGTATCATCACTGTATGCTTTGAATTTGGTAAAGAAATTGAAAGTGACTAAAACTCGAGCAAAAGTAAGAAACATTTCTTTGTTTATTAAACTTAGCATAGCGATGCTGCTTAGAACAGGACCACAGAAAGCATAGCATAAAGAACTAGAACTAGAGATAGTGGTCAACATGATCATGATGATGATCAACATTTAATGTGATACTGGAACTTTTACCTCTCAAATGTAGCAACGGCTTTATGTATATTTTGCCTTATCTATTTGGGTTAACTGGAACAGTTTAAACCCTGATTAGCTGTTTTACTCTTAAGTAGATGTTAACTTCTAGGCTTCTATATATTACAAAATTAAAAATATTTTTATAGTTATCTCTACAAAAGTAGCAACAACCTCCGCCTGACGACCTCCGTGGCTCAGCGCGCGTGCTGTCAGATTATAAAAAAGTTGGAGGTCCTGGGTTCGACTCCCGGCTCGAGTCTGGTCTGGTGGAGGCTTCGGCCGTGGCTAGTTACCACCCTACCTATAAAGACACCTATAAAGACATGTCGCCAAGCGATTTAGCGTTCCGGCACGATGTCGCGTAGAAACCGAAAAGAGTATGAGTTTACCATACCCCTAACAGGTTAGCCCGCTACCATCTTAGACTGTATCATCACTTACCATCAGGTGAGATTGCCGTCAAGGGCTAACTTGTAGTGGATAAAAAAAAAACAAGGCTTTCAAGTGTGCGGGGAAGGGGGGATAGGAAATTAGTGACACATTAGTAAATCATGTGAAATTTTAATAATCTGCTTTTATTTTTATCATCAAAATTGCTAAAGCTAATATCAATACTTTTTCATTAATAACAAGTGAAATACACTTGTTACATGTTATGACATATTTATTTTATGCATTACTAGTACATTATAATTGTAATTTTCAGGAACTTCTAAACACTTGGTGTCGAATGTATTATTTGGTGGAGATCAATGGAAATTATGCTCTGGGATTACGAGCTAGACATGAATTCAAACATTACATACAAGAGAATATGCCGGACACTATTCATAAATGCTGTCTTTGCAAGGATATTGTTTTCAGGGTATGTTTATGTTACTGTATACATCACAAACACCTTTTTCAAAAGCGTAGTCCCAAGCCTCCTAATTCCCCTTGCAATGTTTGAAAGGTAAATATAATAGTCTATTATTTATTTAGATGAGTTGTGAGTTTATTTGTCTCTATTTTACCTATAGAGGCACTCTTCTGGCGTTTGTTTTATGAATGTATGAATGAATACACTTTTATTGTATACCACAAAAGAAAATTAAAAAAAATAAAAAAAACTATACAATTTGGCGGCTGCTTTATTGTCACATAGGGATCTTGAGTGTTTTATCTATCCTTTAAGTAAAAAAGGAGTATTCTATATACCCCATAGCTCCATTTTGGTTCGTAAACTTTTATATCTATATTTTACATTTATTTATTATTAATTTCTTAATTGATTGATTGTGCTATTTTTATTCCAGGGTTACAACTGTCCCCACTGCAGTGATGCAGTCCATACACGATGTTTGAAACTGCACGTAGAGGCTGCTCAAAAATGGCCTTGTTGTGAGGCTAATTTTAATATGGCTCAATTGGAAACTCTAAATGATGAAAGGTAATTCAACATTCTTCTTATTGACTAGCATGTGTAAAAGAAATAACAACAAATTAGTTTTGCATTTATAATTAGGGTTTTATGGTAGTACAAGTATCATGTGAATTGTTCAGGAATTTAGGTGTAAGATGCCTGAACAATAAAAAGTTTCATCAAAATATGTTCTAAGTTTTCTACCATCTAAATTCATACAATCCAGAAGTGCATTTTAGATATATTGTATATACAGGAACTGAGTATTATATTTGTACTTTCTCTGATACAATAACAGCAACCTTGTACGTGTATACACTAAACTATTGCTGGATTGTTGATTAACTAGTGCAATTTCTTCGAATAAAACCAGGGTAGCCACTCTTCAAGTCTTCTTTATTGGGTATCGCTGCTTATTTTCTTCTATTCACTATTTTCACTATTATTGTTTACTATTTACTATTTCGCAGAGAACTGGTTGCCCCGAGCAACGATAGGCCGCTATTTATTCCAACTTGAGCTCTATTGCCCACCGACTCGACCAATCAGAAGTCGAGTTACAATATCGGTGTGTGTGGCCTGAAAATACTATCTTTAGTGCTCGGGCTGTCCCATAGAGAGACCCGCGGACGGGTCTCCCTTTACAATTTATGCTATTCCATTAAACTAAACAATATTCTTTAAAACTATTCGTAAATATCCTATTTTCTATAATAATCAATCAATAAATCTGTAAACTATTGCTATAAAAGCCTATTAGAAACTATTACTATTATTATAAAAACCTATTATAAACTATACTACTATTCAAATAAAAAGGACAAACTATACTATTTGCACATCGTAAGTGCGCGACCCGCAGTCGGTCCCGCAACTTACGTACTACGTTTTCTATACTATTTTTAACTATGAGACGCATCTCATAGTTAAAAATAGTATAAACACTCACGAAAACCGAACTCTCAGCGAAAACCGCGCACGGTTTTCGCTGTCCCGTACAAGCCTTGTTGGTCTAGTGGTGAGAGTGTTTGACATAACAACCACAAGATAGAGCTAAAGGATAAATGGAATAGATATTAAGGCCCTGAGCATGGTTTCAGGACCGCACCAGGTATTTTGGTTGTGGGTTTTATGTAAAAAATATCAATACCAGAATCCATGCCAGAAGTTGGAATTACGCTTGCTTTACAGATGATGTTATGACTTCAGTACCTGTTATTACTGTGTGTATAGTTGGAGATAGGATTATGGTAGTTTGAGATTGAGACAATATATTGTACTTGATTAGTGTAATTGGCTTCAATTATATAAATGAAAATAATGTTTATAAAGGCTTTATTAGGCTATACTAATTCACAGTGATCCCGATTTTCGGGTATAGGCCTCATTGCTGCCTATTTTTGGCTTTGCAAAAAGTAAACTAATATCTTTGTTTTAGTTTCATATTTAACTAAATTATTTTTAATATACTTCGACAAAACTCAAACTGCGATTGTCTGAGACATATTGTGAAAACAAATCCCGCCAGTTTAATGTATGCATTTAAAATTTATAAATTTGTCATTTCCTCCAAGATTATGTAAAAACACTTGGATATTAATATAAAATAATTGAAAATCAATGAGTCATCTCTCGTTCAAATGTGTCTCATTGTGACATGTATGTCCCTTGAATAGTAGAGAAGAGAAACTGTAATGTTTCCTACTAGATGTTGCTATAAGACTGAAAGCTCCGAAAATGTTTGTATGCATTTTAAAATCATATTTGTTAATTTAAATTTCAGTTTGTCACAAACTCAGCAATCAGCTCAACCAACAAACGAAACCCGAAATAGTGAAGAATTCCCAGAAAGAGTTCCCAGAAAAAGGAAAAGGATGACGAGGAACTGAATACTAAATTGAAAAAATCACGGCCGGCCCCTTAGGCAGACGTTCTTCGTCCCTCGCTTCTTCGGGCCTTAGAGCTCAAGTCTTCAGGCAAAGCTTTTTTCCGAAGCTCGCCAACCCGCCGGGTTACGCTGCAACTAGCAGGGTTCACAGCTAAAGTCAAACCATGCAAAAAGTTTAAGATGAAATAAATAGTTTTCTCGTCACTCCTTGAGTGTCTTTTTGGTTAGGAACCAATCCCACGAGCCACATCTACCACTCAATATTGTTTCATTAAACGATATAACGGTGAGTCTCTATGTAGGTATTTGTTCAAGCGTTAAAGAAAAATAAGAAGCATTAAAAGGAAAGACGCCATTACAAACAGGATTGCAATTAAACCTCTTCGCTGGTACCTTGCTACGTAATGGAGCGTCGTGTCCTATCTGCGACATACGAAATTACGCGGTTTACTACCCGGAGTAGTCATTATCTTGCTTCATTATTATTGTTTTTTTTTTTCATATTTATAGTAGGCCTATTATAAATGTAAATAGCATATAATATTTCTTGACGTTTTTTACAACATGGGATATGGAACGTTTTGACCATTTTTAGTACCTACTGAGTCTACAAACTTGATATTTTGGAAGTAAGTGCGTTTCGGGGCAAACATTTTGTCGTCTGTTTGTATATAAGTTCAATGGTTTTGAAGTTAGAGACATGAACCATCTGAGGAGCGCCATGACGCAGTGTTGTATTATAATGTTGGACCTCCTGGGTCGGATTCCCGGCTAAAGTCTGGCTTAGTTAGAAGCTTCGGCTCTGGCTAGTTACCACCCTTAGTTTTTAGTTAGGTACTACCATTAGATTAGTTACCACGCTTAATCACTTGGCGAAAAAGACTTGTTGCCAAGTGATGAAGCGTTTCAGCACAGTATCGCGTAGAAACCCATTATGAGTATGGTTTTGCCACATCCCTAAAAGACTGCATAATCACTTTCCGCCACGTTAGATTTCCCGGGCCTAACATGTAGTGGAATAAAATAAATAACTTAAATTAGCATATAGGATAATAATTTAAAACAAAACTTTCTGTAAACAGTAATACCACTTTTTAGAACCTTTAGTGGTGGTTGAAAGTTTCACTGGCATATTTTATTATTGTTCCTTCCTTGAAATGTTTGTGAAATAAACTTCAAATGTAACTTGAGATATTAAATAAGAAGTAATTATTATGCAAATTTACCCGTTACGGGTATGTAAATAGATTTGAAAAGTTAAATAAATGTAAATGTGCCTCTGTCTATGATTTTGTCCTTGGTAGTGTCTTTATCGGTGTAGTTGTCCACGTCCCGTGATGCGGGTTGTGTATGCCCGAACAGAACTTGAAGTCAAACGAGCAGTGCTAGTATAATACGTCCGGTAAGCAGAAGTATCGAAGGAGTGTCCGTAGGTTCGTTTGTACCTGCTACAAACTTGAAAAACAACATTGTGTCAACAAACTTAAACTTTGAACGTGAGCATTGCCTTAAGAGACATGAACCTATGTTGACGGGTACTTATGTGACACTTGGTGCCATATATGCATCAAGTAGTAGTCATAAATGAAATTTGTTTTATTGGTCGATAGGTACTGGCATAACTCTAAATATTCGGTTTCTGATTTAGCTCCCTAAAGATCTAGGTGCACGTCGATAGTTCGACGTACTTCGTCGACTCGAGTCGGTGTTCGAGGATTTGGAATGAGCTTCAGTCCAAAGTTGTAATATTATACACTCCAACGTGTCTTGATCACTGGTTTCACCAAGTTGTTGCATTGCTTCGCTCTCCGAATAAAAATCCTTTTACGGAGAAACCCAGTCCTCGTGTCTTACCAAACATACCTAGGGTAGGATCATAGGGTAAGTAGGACATTTTTTGGTAAGTACCTACTAATATATCGCGACCTATATATCGTAATGATCGATGTTATTACGGAATATCGACCCCACAAAAACTAGTGTTGCACATCCCTATTTGTTATAGGTATTTATTTTGTAATTCATTATGCCTGGCGCTGGGGGCACGACAACTGCAAAAAAGTCTGGCGGTGAAAGGGTTTTTTTTTTTTTTAATCTGTTTTTTTTTTGGGACTTTGGTCCGAAACGGACATGTCAGCCCCATCATCTCCTAAATAGATAACAAACAAAATTATATATATATATATATATATATATATATATATATATAGGTATATATATATATATATAAAAAAACAAAAAAAAAACTCTTAACAAACTTATAACAAAAAAATAACAAAATTATTAAAAAAAAAAACAAAATAAAAGTATGACTACTACAAATGTAACAGACAACATCTACTTCTGCAGAAATATTTCAACAACAGATTTAAAACCTTCTGTTGTCGGTAGACAGAGGAGGCTCGAAAGACCGCCTACGTCAAATCTGCTGATGCTATATTTCCGCACAACATGTTCTCGTTGCACGTTGTATCTGCTACATTCCGCTAGTACGTGCTGGACATCATCCGTCGTACCGCAAATGTCACAGTTAGCTGAGTTAACTTTCTTCATCAGAAATGCGAATTTATTCGATGGATAATGTCCAGACCGCAACCTATGAGCTAATACCATATATTTCCTACTTAATTTAACATTAGCAAACCAAGGAAAACGAGGAGGCTGACATTGAATAGTTTTATACCAAATACCTTTCTCTCTACTTCTTAGGTCAAAATATTCCTTAAATTTATCATAACACACGACTGAAATTATTTAATAATTCGGTATAAAACGGTAAAATAGGTAACCGTGACCCATCTGATACAGCTAATTTGGCTAGTCTGTCAGCCTCTTCGTTTCCCCTTATGCCTATATGAGCAGGAACCCATTGCAATCTCAAATTTATGTCATTAAAATTATATATATGTTGTAAAATTTCGTAACCTACTGGCAGGCCTCTGCTATATCCAGAGGCGCATCGAGCTAAATGTTGCAAAGCGCTTTTGCTATCTGAAAAGATAACAAAATTGTACCCGCTTATAGTACCAATACATTTAAGAGCTTCTGAGATTGCCACGAGCTCCATGGTCATTATACAAATTTGTTGATTGGTTTTAAACATAGCCGACTTTCTAAGACTTAAGTGCCAAAAGGCTGCCCCTAATCCTACATTATTTTTAGATGCATCTGTGTAAATATGTGACCATCCCTCGTACTTCTCATTTAGTTCCTTTATTACTAAGGTTTTTAAACAGACAGGTTGAAGTTCCTTTTTAGCTACCCTCAAACATTCTAAATCTGACCTGATTACCTTATTTAAATTAATAAAAGACACCCAAATATCTAAAGTGTACATTTGTAAAGGATTAGTAGAAAAAATATTATATTCTTTGCATTCATTCAAAGCAATTAACAACAAAGGCTTTTTCCTTGAACACCAATATCTGTCATAAATATTAGAGCCCAGATCATTCAATACATTGACCGTAATATTATTTGACCAACTCTTAATTTTCATACAGTATTTGTACGCAAGATATAAGCGTCTTAGAAATAAAGGCTGGATGCATAACTCACTTTCCATAACGTGAATGGGTGTACTTTTAATAAATCCACCAATTATTCTGAGCGCCTGATTTTGAACTCGGTCTAATTTTAACAAATGTGTCTTTGCACTAGAATCATAAAGAAAGCACCCATAATCCAATCTGCTTCTAATTAACGAAATATAAAGATGACGCAAGTGCTTAGGTGCTATACCCCAACCGGGACCCGCTAATACTTTAAACAAATTTAAAAATTTTGATGTTTTCCCTACCGACTCGTTAATGTGTTTATTCCATCGCAATGTTCTATCTAACCATAACCCTAAATATTTTATATTTTCTTCTATGCTAACATTATAACTATTTAAAATGAGCTTAATCTGTTTCCTTCTATATCCTCTACTAAAGATACATAAATTTGTTTTACTTGTTGATAGTTGGAGTCCAATGTCATCTAATCTTTTTACCATCTTATTTAAAGCTTCTTGTAAATTCAATTCACTTAATTTTAAATCCTTGTGAGCGATATAAAACACGAAATCATCTGCATATTGCGATATATGAACATCCTTAATTTGGTGACAAATTATATATGTTGTTATATTAAAAAGTAATGGTGAATAAGAAATTATATCTGTGATCATTATTGAATTTATTGAAATTATTGTATATCGTATATCAAATTGTGATTGTAATAAATATCGTTACTAATAACTTATTAGGTCAACTGATATAGTTTATATTATATATTATTATATTGTTAGGTATATTCAAAATTCAAATTCAAATCCAAAATAATCTTAATTCAAATAGTCCTTAAAAAGGCACTTTTGACGCGTCAATAATTTACACAGTAGTTATTTCATGGTGATAACTATATTCACGTATAGTCTGTTCAATAAGTCAGTTTACATGGATAATTTTGTAAGAAATTAAAAAACGCAATCTGGCAACACTTTACTTGCTGTCGTGTTTCCGGTGTCAGTTAAAAACTATTTATGTAATTTTGGATTGATTGCCGTTAATTGTGGTTTTTAAAATGCCAAAGCAATTAAATCGAGGTGAAAGGGCATTTCTTAATAAAATTATAATGTATTGTGAAAGAGAAAAAGCCGAACAAAGGCATTTGGTGGATAAAAACAAAGTAATGCAGCGAGTGTCCGCCATGACCGGTGTGTACCACATCAAACATAGTTTGATACTTGGTTATTATTTAATTTCTGTTGTTGTTAGTAGTAGTAGTATTCATAATATTTTGCGTAGTGTATTAAAAGTTAATATTACTAAATTGAAAGTATATAAATAAGTAATGCAATAAAAATAAAACTAAATTATATGGTTGTATGGAACCCCGATACAAGTGAAACTGCGAGCCATGACCGCCGCGGTTTTACACAGATGGTAGCACTGAGCACTCCATGGCCGGTAGAATAGCGTCTGAGGCAGTAGAATTCACTTTAAAATAATCATAATAGTTACTTTTTTAAATAAACTTCATTTTTCAGGCGTTTCTTAAGTCACATTTACTCGAATTAAAGCAGAAGCTAGATTAAATGATAGGTTATTACGTACACCAGGAATAAAGTACCTACAACTGCCAAACGGAAATATGAACTAAAGGAACGGATGAAATAAAGGATCGGTTAGTGACTATTGGTATAGAATTTACAGATAACATGATCAAGGCTGTTTAATTGTAGCTTTTAAGAAAGCACAAACCCAAGCCTGTGTATGAGATTGATAGGATTCTTGAAGAAGAAGCAAGATTAATAGAAGAAGCATTTACATCTATAACAATGTGCTAGTGATATCTCTGGAATAGAGTTTTTGGTTTCAGAGATTATGATTCGTAAGAATCACAGCCGAATTGTATGATATTACCATACCCATATAATATTACTAATAAAACATATATTTTAAGTTTATTTTTAATCTGTATCCAACCTAAACGAAACCCTAATGCAAACCCAGTAATTATAACACAGGATATCTTGGCAACGCGCTGGCTTTCGCACTGGGTAGGCAGAAAGGCTGACTATCTCTTACGGTCCTGACGCCTAATAGTAATCAAAACCTAATTCATTCGACCTTTCTGATTTATGTGTATATTTTTGTAAAACAAAATAACATAAAGTATCAAAAGTATTCAATTTATCAATAATCATTTTAGTGTGGCTATATACCATTTTTCAATTACCTTTTAAATTGCCCATGTAAACTGACTTATTGAACATACTATACACAGTTCTGCACGTACATCACTGACGGAACATTTCAGAAATCGGCACACGCTTATGACGTCAGAAGCGAGTCGTCTATATCCGACCGTGGCGCTGGGCGTACTAACAACATTCGTTTCTAAACATGTGGGCTAATGATGTAAGCTATCACTATTCGATAGGGAACATTTCACTTCTTAATTTATTTATTTTCAAAGGAATTAATTGGTGTAGTGATTATATTCTCTTTGTCTTTGGTCACTCTTGTCTCTTATAATAGACGCGCCGTCACAATCTGAAAGCGTCGTACCAAAAGTATTGATTCTCACACACCTTGACCGTAGCAGAAAACTAGAAAGTAAAATATAGAAATAAAAACAGTGTATCCATAAAATGAGTTACGGAGACGCGCATAGGTATCTTTTACGCACCGTATTAAGTAAAGGTGTCATTAGTTATTCAGACGCCCAGTGCATCTTAGTAGTGAATTTCCCCGGTAAAACAAATTTACTACATAATACTCAGTTTGCTATTTTTATTGTTTTTTTGTTACATCTCAATCTTATTAAAACATATATATAGTAATAATAATTTTTGAATTACTAATTTTTATCTTACTTACTCTTTTTTTCTTTTTATCAAGTATTCACTTGCAAGTTAAAGTTATGTGAAAAAAACAGAGCCAAGCTCTGTTTGAGTGCAATTTTTTTATTAAAATATTTTTTATTTCATTTCCTACCTTAACCTATTATTATTTTAAAGTACATATTTATAAGCTGAACACAGTACTAATGGGAGAAAGGATTTTACAAACCCACCATGCTGTCTTTTTTGATTGTTATCCTTAAAATCACATAAGCCCATGAGACAACATTTTAACAATTATAACTCTAACCCTTAACTTTTGACTGATCCCAAAAGTCAATAAATGCCTCTCTCTTACATTTAACAACTCAACTTCATCACACTGCCCCTATATAGGTATGGACTTAGAGATTATTGTTATGAGATGGCCAATTTCCTAGATCTGTGTTAGCCCCAAGAAATTATTTGACACACAATCCACAAAGCTACTTTTTTCTTTCAGAAAAAACTAAATTAACAAACTAGGTTAGACATGAAATGTTTTCTGTGATCAGAAGGAGTTTCAGGCGAGAGAAAAGAAATGAGCTTTTGTAACTAGTGATTGCCTTTAAGGCAAAGACTATAAATGCAATTAGATAAGTTTGTTTTACTTATTTCAAATTGTGTTTAAAATGTTTGCAGAAACACAGGAATCTTCAATAGAAAATCTAGTTGAAGCAATAAATGACAAAATAAGGTGTTTCCAGCAAGAAATTAAGATTGTCAATGATGAGGTGACCTTGGAAAAATGCATTGTTTTCCTAAACACTGGTGTTGATGAAGCTACCATGTCACAGAACATGTTCTCAGCGGAAGAGATAAATTTTTTTTTAAGCCTCTTAGAAGAGATTATGACAGCAGAAAGCAGACAAATATCATCAATATATGCTTTGAATTTAGTTAATGAATTGAATATGTCTAAAACTAAAGCAGAAGTAAGAGACATTTCTTTGTTTATTAAACTTAGTATAGCGATGCTGCTTAGAACAGGACCACAGAAAGCATAGCATAAAGAACTAGAACTAGAGATAGTGGTCAACATGATCATGATGATGATCAACATTTAATGTGATACTGGAACTTTAACCTCTCACATGTAGCAACAGCTTTTATGTATATTTTGCCTTATCTATTTGGGTTAACTGGAACAGTTTAAACCCTGATTAGCTGCTTTACTCTTAAGTAGATGTTAAGTTCTAGGCTTCTATATGTTACAAAATTAAAAATATTTTTATAGTTATCTCTACAAAAGTAGCAACAAGGGTTTTTGCGTGTGCGGGGAAGGCGGGATAGGAAATTAGTGACACATTAGTAAATCATGTGAAATTGTAATAATCTGCTTTTATTTTTATCATTAAAATTGCTAATATCAATACTTTTTCATTAAAAACAAGTGAAATAGACTTGTTACATGTTATGACATATTTATTTTATGCATTACTAATACTATATTATAATTGTAATTTTTAGAAACTTCTAAACACTTGGTGTGGAATGTATTATTTGGTGGAGGTCAATGGAAATTATGCTCTGGGATTACGAGCTATACATGAATTCCAACATTACATACAAGAGAATATGCCAGACACTATTCATAAATGCTGTCTTTGCAAGGATATTGTTTTCAGGGTATGTTTTTGTTACTGTATACATCACAAACACCTTTTTCAAAAGTGTAGTCCCAAGCCTCCTAATTCCCCTTGCAATGTTTGAGAGGTAAATATAATAGTCTATTATTTATTCATATTAGTTGTGAGATTGTTTGTCTTTATTTTACCTGTAGAGGCACTCTTCTGGCGTTTGTTTTATGAATCTATGAATGAATACACTTTTATTGTATACCATAAAAGAAAATTTAAAAAAATAAAAAATAAACTATACAATTTGGCGGCTGCTTTATTGTCACATAGGGATTTTGAGTGTTTTATCTATCCTTTAAGTAAAAAAGGAGTATTCTATATACCCCATAGCTCCATTTTGGTTCCTAAACTTTTATATCTATATTTTACATTTATTTATTATTAATTTCTTAATTGATTGATTGTGCTATTTTTATTCCAGGGTTACGACTGTCCCCACTGCGGAGATGCAGTCCATACAAGATGTTTGAACATGCACGTAGAGGCTGATCAAAAATGGCCTTGTTGTGAGGCTGATTTTAATATGGCTCAATTGGAAACTCTAAATGATGAAAGGTAATTCAACATTCTTATTGACTAGCATGTGTAAAAGAAATAACAACAAATTAGTTTTGCATTCATAATTAGGGTTTTATGGTAGTACAAGTATCATGTTGAATCATCATGAATTGTTCAGGAATTTAGGGGTAAGATGCCTGAACAGTAAAAAGTTTCATACAAATATTGTTCTAAGTTTTCTACCATCTAAATCCATACCATCGAGAAGTGCACTTTAGATATATTGTATATACAGGAACTGAGTATTATATTTGTACTTTCTCTGATACAATAACAGCAGTCTTGTTGGTCTAGCGGTGAGAATGTTTGACATAACAATCACAAGATAGAGCGAAAGGATAAATGGAACTGATATTAAGGCCCTGAGCGTGATTTCACGACGGGCACCAGGTTTTTTGGTTCTGGGTTTTATGTAAAAAATATCAATACCAGAAATCATGCCAAGTTGGAATTACGCTTTCTTTACAGATAATGTTATGACTTCAGTACCTGTTATTACTGTGTTGTATAGTTGGAGATAGGATTATGGTAGTTTGAGATTGAGACAATATATTATACTTGATTAGTGTAATTGGCTTCAATTATATAAATGAAAATAATGTTTATAAAGGCTTTATTAGGCTATACTAATTCACAGTGATCCCGATTTTCGGGTATAGGCCTCATTGCTGCCTATTTTTGGCTTTGCAAAAAGTAAACTAATATCTTTGTTTTAGTTTCATATTTAACTAAATTATTTTTAATATACTTCGACAAAACTCAAACTGCGATTGTCTGAGACATATTGTGAAAACAAATCCCGCCAGTTTAATGTATGCATTTAAAATTTATAAATTTGTCATTTCCTCCAAGATTATGTAAAAACACTTGGATATTAATATAAAATAATTGAAAATCAATGAGTCATCTCTCGTTCAAATGTGTCTCATTGTGACATGTATGTCCCTTGAATAGTAGAGAAGAGAAACTGTAATGTTTCCTACTAGATGTTGCTATAAGACTGAAAGCTCCGAAAATGTTTGTATGCATTTTAAAATCATATTTGTTAACTTAAATTTCAGTTTGTCACAAACTCAGCAATCAACTCAACCAACTAACGAAACCCGAAATAGTAGTAGTGAAGAATCGTCTGTGTCTGACGAAGAATCTGAAGAAACTCCAGGCTCACCTATACCAGGTGGTTCACAGAACCACAAGCTTTTTTAGAACCACCTTTAGTGGTGGTTGAAAGTTTCACTGACATATTTTATTATTGTTCCTTGAAATGTTTGTGAAATAAACTTCAAATGTAACCGAGATATGAAATAAGAAGTAATTTTTATGCAAATTTACCCGTTAGGGAAATGGGTTTGAAAAGTTGAATAAATGTAAATGTGCCTCTGTCTATGATTTTGTCCTTGGTAGTGTCTTTATTGGTGGAGGTGTCCACGTCCCATAATGCGGGTTGTGTATGCCCGAACAGAACTTGAACTCAAACGAGTAGTGCTAGTATAATACAGTTTTATAGTTGAAGAGCCGTCTTTTCAAGACGGCAATTATCTTGTTTTAAAATTAGAAAATATTGTCGTTATTGCAATCTATACATCCCCATCATACAAACAAATTGACAACTTTTTATCGGCCTTGGACACTATTCTTCACAACCATTCAAACTACAGAAATATTGTTGTTATTGGCGATAGGTATCAATATTGACATTAGCCCGGATAGGATGGATTTCAGTTCAGAAAAATGTCTCAGTCTTATAGCGCTTCATGGTTTATTACCAACGCACACCTTTATCACATGCTATCGTGATGCTAGTGGATCATGCATTGACCATGTTCTGTTAAAAACTAATAATCCCTCCAGTAACGATTGTCCCACAAACCTTATTAACTGATCATAAACCGGTTATTTTTAGTACAAAGTTAAAACAAGGGTTGGGACAGTTTGCTATAACTCATATTATATTATAAATTGGAAAGATCGACTTTAACTTAATTTTAAATTGTTGTGAACCAAATACTGCCATTAATAAATTAATTAATGAAGTGAACACTGCCATTACCAACAACACTCAGACTTTCACATTGTCTAGACGCAAGAAAACTATTAAGCCATGGATAACATCTGGTCTGCTTAGATGTATTCGTCACAGAGATAAACTACATACGAAAGCTAGACGTTCTCCACTAAATGAATCTAATATATTAATTTATAAACGTTATAGGTTTTTTTGTAACTCACTATTAAAGAAACTCAAAAGAAATTATGATAAGGAACAGGTGAATATTGCAAAAAGTAATAATAAAATGTTATGGAGTGTACTTAAGGGTATCTTGAATACAACAAAGCAAACTGGGTACAATACAGAGTTGTTAAATTTAGAACATACCCCACAGATGTCAGTTGATAAAATAAATAGCTACTTCATAAACATTGGTAAGAATTTGGCCGAAAGTTTTAATATTACAAACGATGATAATTCGGCATTAGGGTGGGATTTACAAAATCGAGAAAAATCTTTTGTGTTACTAGATACGGATGTAGATGAAGTGAGAAATATCATTAATAACTTAAAAAACAAGTGCACAGTTGGATGGGATGGAATCACAAACAAATTACTCAAACAGTGTAAGAATCTATTAATTAAACCGTTAACGCATATTTTCAATAGTGTCCTACAAAAGGGGGTCTTTCCAAAGGCGTTGAAAAAATCTGAAGTAAGACCTATTTTCAAAAATGGTGACAAAAATAACCTCAACAATTACAGGCCGATATCCATCTTACCATCAATATCCAAAATTCTAGAGAAAATTATAAATAAAAGATTAGTTAAATATTTAGAATATTAAACACTATATTAAACAGTGGGAATACGAACTTCTAAGCAAGCTTTAATACAATACCGAGTCTGTTTATCTGAATAACACTTTAATGTAATTATTCTCTATTAACGTTAGTGAGCCTGAACTGCAACTAATTAACTATTGTTCACAGTCAGTAAAAAAAGTGTGTAATAAAAACGGCGGCAAGAAGTTAAATAACAATTCAGCGTTGCCGCCATTCTTTGAAAAACTCCTTCATTCCTTGTTCTTTTTTCAAAAAACGCGCGCCACTGGTCCAATGTTGCCGCCTTTGCAACCACAGATTGGTTGCGACTTCCACAGACGACAACATCCGGCCCTCCTGTTGACGCATTCGTCCCGAATTGCGTGCTTGTCTGGTGTAATTGCTGAGAACACAGGGAAACATTTAAGCCACATTTAATTTTAAAGTTGGATTCATTCTGAATGTGTACACTGAATTCAGAAGACCTATTATACAATTGCTCTGTCATAACAAGATACTACAGTGCAAAATGGCAACTTGACGTCATGAGCGTGTATAAACCCGGTTTATCATTTTTGGGTCGTGTATGGCTCATGATTTACAAAAGAAAGGTGTCACATCAACCTCGAGAACGTATCTATATGTCACCATTGTACAGCGTTCACCACGGATACCTGATACAATTTGCAACACACTGCAGATCTTGTGTTCGAAGCAAATACATTAGACCGATCAAACAGCCTTTTTATATCATTAGTTTACAAACGTAATAAAAATAATACCTTTGACAACATCCGACTTATAAATCGTTGTTTTCTAGACGTATCCAAGGTTTCATGTTTTCTACACACGATATTCCATTATAAAGCTTAGAACTTGTTTCTGACCCTCTCATATCTCTACTCTGTATCTGTCATGACCCAATATTTCAGTGACTTGAAATAGTCCTTTAAATTGTGCCAAGATTCATTCTGAATGTGTACACTGAATTCAGAAGACCTATTATACAATTGTTCTGTCATAACAAGATACTACAGTGCAAAATGGCAACTTGATGTCATGAGCGTGTATAAACCCGGTTTATCATTTTTGGGTCGTGTATGGCTCATGATTTACAAAAGAAAGGTGTCACAACCTCGAGAACGTATCTATATGTCACCATTGTACAGCGTTCACCACGGATACCTGATACAATTTGCAACACACTGCAGATCTTGGTAAACGATTTCGAAGTAAATTCACTTCCTGCGTCGCATATTATCCGTTTTGGATTACCGAAAATTTTAAATATTTTATCTAACTCAATTATAACCCCATTGCTTTTTGTTTCATTTGTGGCAGCAATTAATACAAACTTTGTAAATTCATCTACTATCACCAGTAAATAACATTTACTCTGTACAAATGGTCCTAAATGATCTAAATGTAAGGTATGAAAGAAGCGTGCATATTTTGGTATTGGATACAGCAAACCAGTTTTTTTTTTTATGAATGTTTTTTCAGTAAATGCAATACAACCAGTTTTTTTTATATATTTCTTTACTGTGGTTTTTAAACGCTTAAAACGACGTAATCCTTTCGACAGTTTTGTCTACAGCGAAATATCCGATGTTATCGTGATTCAATCTGATAATCTGCCAAATACACTGTTTAGGTACAAGCCATCGTCGGCCATATTCCGTGGGCTTATAAACTTTGTTACCTAAAAGTTCATATTTAAAAAATATTTGTTTGTGCCGTTCGGCCTCTCCTGATTTTAATATATCATAAATACTACAAATGCTCAGATCTTGAAGTTGTACGGATAGTAACCAGTCACCCTCAGTAATATTATTTATACTAGACGTCTCAACATTGTTGTTTAAATTAACTGGGTTCCTACTCAATGCATCTACGTGTTGCATTTGAGAGCCTGCTTTATGGATTACTTAATAAGAATTATTGGGTGCGTAAAACCCAGCAACTTATGCGAGGTATTTTTTTTTTGCCAAGGCTTAGCGGCATTGCAATCAGTAATGATTTTAAAAACTGGATCCCAATATATAATGCCCGAATTTTTCTAAGCCTACGATAATAGCTAGTAACTAACTCAAACGAATGCTAAGCTTTTTCCAAGTGTGAAGTCTGACGACTGTAAAAATGTACAGGTTTTTCTCCACTTTCGGTAGCTTGCATCAAATACATCCTACTCCGTCTCGACTTGCATCAGTATATAAATTTATAGGCAAAATGGGATCAAATATGTTAAAAACTGCGTTATTAATTAAAGCCTCTTTTAAATTCACTACACTACTGCTTTGTTTTGTTCGGTATGCCAGCACCAAGAAGCCTTTTTTTTTTTAATAGGTTTGTGAGAGGCTTGCTCAAGAATGCACAATTTTTGATAAACTTCCTGAGGTAATTGATAAGACCTAAAAATTGTCTTAACTCATAGATGTTAGTTGGTGATTTTGGACTGCACTCAGTTTTTTTTTTTTTTTGGACTGGTCCGGATTTCTTCTTTAGAAATCTCATACCCCAAAAACCCATTTTCCTTTGAAAAAAATGAACACTTTTCAATTTCTTCAAGACCCGAAATGTTTTCATTTAAACTATCTGTAGCAATTAGTAAATCAACCATATAGCATACGATTTTACCAATGCGGTGTTTTCTCAAAACAGTATTCATAAATCGCTGAAATATCGCTGGACTATTAGAAAGGCCAAAATGCATTCTTGTAAATTCATAGTGACCATCACTTGCAATGAATGCTGTTTTGTGAATATCTTCTTTTTTTTTACTAGGGTTATGATAATATCCACTTTTTAAGTCAAGCGAAGTAAAATAAGTACACCCGCGCAATCTATCATTAAGATCTTCTATCATTGGCATATGGTACTTCTCTCTCACAGTAATTTTATTTAATTGGCGATTATCTATACATAAACATACTTTTTAAAGGAATCATACCAAGTTTTAGCCGTGTTTCTTAATTTTTTTTAAGGCCTAATATTTAATCATTTCATCGGCCCAACCAAAAGTAATCGCATTAGCCTTTACCACATTAAGCCACATATCAACATCATCCGACAAGGGATCAAACTCAGGTATCACAGACGATAATAAAATATTCTGACTCACTTTCGGAGAACCGCGGCGGCGTCGCTTACTTCTTTTTCGACTATAATCTTCATTACTGCTACTACTAGATGAAAAAGATGTTACCGTGTCTGAACTGGATGACCGTCTGCGTGTTCGTATATGTCTACCTTTTTGTCTGCGAGGCATTTTCAAGCGTAGTGGGATCTTAAGCACTTCTGATATTAAACACTATATTAAACAGTGGGAATACGAACTTCTAAACAAGCTTTAATACAATACCGAGTCTGTTTATCTGAATAACACTTTAATGTAATTATTCTCTATTAACGTTAGTGAGCCTGAACTGCAACTAATTAACTATTGTTCACAGTCAGTAAAAAAAGTGTGTAATAAAAACGGCGGCAAGAAGTTAAATAACAATTCAGCGTTGCCGCCATTCTTTGAAAAACTCCTTCATTCCTTGTTCTTTTTTCAAAAAACGCGCGCCACTGGTCCAATGTTGCCGCCTTTGCAACCACAGATTGGTTGCGACTTCCACAGACGACAACAAGAAATGAATAATACCTCTCTCATAACCAATATGGATTTAGACATGGTAAATCCACAGATGATGCAGTGTATTCTTTAAGGCGACTATATCCAAGCACTTTAGGCATTTGTCGCTCACTCAGACACGCGCTACGATAACTAGCGATCATTGCCGTGAGTCGCGCAGTTCAGATGAACTTCGTGACCTTATCATAAATATTTGCGTCACAGTATGAACTGTTACAGTTGGACTATTTACATTATAATTATTCGCTTCACGAAATACATGTTGGAAGTTGCGTTTTTACCTATATTTTGATTTAGACTATATAAAATTAAATTCAGTGTATAATCTAGTATACGCTGGCGTTGTCCAACTTGCAGGCGACCTCCATTACGGCGGGGGCGGCAGCAACTAATGCGGAAAGAGCCAAGAGGCGCAAGTATGAAAATAATTTCATTTTTGTGCCTTTTGGTGTTGAAACCATGGGGTCGTGGGGCGAAGATGCTAGATTATTTTTTAAGGATCTATCTTCTCGTCTCGCAGAGTCCACAGGTGACCGGAGGGCTGGCAGTTACCTCGGCCAACATATAAGTTTGGCTATTCAGCGGGGTAACGCAGCCAGCGTTCTGGGCACATTGCCTCATTACAGCGGCATAGATGATATTTTTAATGTTTAGTTTTTAGTTTTTAATAGTTTTACTTTAAATTAGGCATTATTTTATTAGTTCTCTCTTTTTATGGTCTTGCACAGATTAGTCAATGTCAAGTTTATAGTAATGTAGAAGTTAGGGAGAAATGGTGAGAAAACCCCGCACTCCGCGGCCCCTTAAAATTTAAAATTTATTTATCGATGTATTAGCTGATATCTGACATAATATTTGGCTAATCAAATCAATGTTCAATGGTATTATTATTACTACAATATAAATACCATTTTTGCAGGGTTAATAATATAAGTATTTTACAAAATTAGATGGTATGATTTTGCTTTTATCCTCGGCAACCCCAATTACAGCACCTGTCACCTGGTCTGTTATTGTTTTGCAATTTCTTGTGGTTGTGATCTACTTATGCAACGTGAAGTGTTTTTTCGCCATTAAACGACGTTGAGTAGAGCCTAGGTTCCTCCGTCCGTTTTATGCAGACTCCCAAACACCTGAGTATTGTGTGCGAGACTTTCTAATTCATTTTCCTCCATAGTTATTTTAACGAACGTTTTTTTTCCTTCATAACTTTCCTTTTATTTTTCTCATAAATATGAAAGAAAATCAAAGGAAATTTTTAGGTGTGGTTCCTCTCCTGCCGAGAATCCCGAAACCACATTATTTAGGCTTCCAAAACCTAGTTCCTCAAATGTTCGTCGGTATGCCTACTCTCAATATTATAGATACCTACATAAATACCCCCATGCTTTGTTAACTTATCTGTTATGGTTTATTTGTTAATTAAACCTCCAGACTTGTGATTGCATTGCTGAAACTAGCGAGCTTTGTATGTTGTTGAGCGAGTAACTATACAATAGTGGCTACTATTGTTAGTTACTAAACTCATTCTATTTATTTCAGTTCAGTTTCTTTAAAGGTGCTTCATCAGTGTCATTAACATTGCATTAATGTAGTTGCCACAGTGTGTGACATGAATGCAGTGAACAGAAGTGTTTCAGAAATTTATTTCTGAAGTATGATATAGAATGCCCAATAAATATTACATCTGCTACTGGAAACCAGGGAAAAGGTTAATTTTACTTTTTATGTATAACTATCAGTTCTTGTATTTTTATGTATTACTAATATGTAATAAGATGTAATAAGAAAGCTATCTGATGTGGCAATATACTGATCATCATGTATATATTTATACTTATTGTTTCAGGTGTAGCCAAATGGAGTCAAAAACATTGTCAAATTCTATGCAAATACAAAATTTGGACAACTCTAATCCAAATTTTGTATTTGCACCTCTCTCACACAAGAACATTGAAATCCAAATACTAAACAGAAAATGAGGGTAAAATTAGCAGTTCAAGTGCTGTTTTTTTTTTTCTGACTGTCTATTAGCTGTACAAACCCTATTGGTTGCCACAGCGTAACCGGGCTGTACAAGTGCTGAGCCACACAGTTGCTGCTGGCATGTTTGCTAAAATAGCCCAAGGTAACTTGGTTCTTTCTTATCCATCTAAAGGGTTTAGTAGCCATGACAGAAAAAGAACAGTTTTTTCTTACCTACTTACCTGGATAGCATCTTGGGAAACTTTTATTAAATAAATTAATACTTTATTATAATACTGATGCCTGTGCGAAATTAGGCTTTTAAATTCCTTCTTGAGAACTTTTCTGTTCTGGGATAAAGAACAGAATATATATATTAAATCTCAATAATAAAATATAATATGTTCTATTACAGGTGACATAACTGCTGGAGCGGCTGTGACTGCAGATGTTATATCCAAAATGGACAAACTGTTTGACTCACTGTGAACAGTGACACAGTGGATCTGCAAAGAGGAAAGCCATTTTCAACCAATTTAAAAGAAAAATCACCTCTTTTAGTATTTATAGATGAAATGAAAACATTTTCACAATCACTCAAATTTATAGGCTACAAAAGCACCCCACCATCATAAAAAGGTTGGCAGTGATACAATGATTATAAAGATTCTTTAAATTACTGTAACAAAAAATTGTCCTAGAAGAATTTATTAATAAATTCTTTCTTTACTTGTGAAAATGTTGGCCTACAAGGCTGCCTCATTAAATAATTCATAATATTAGTAGTTGTAAGATTCTGTTTTATAATAAAGCTATTTTGACGAAAATACAGTTATTTTAAATTTATTTAACCAACCACCGAATAAATTAAAAAATTAATAAGGCTGTTTGTCTACCAAAGCAGAGCTAGAAAATTGTAACACAAATGGGTAAATTAGTGTGCAATTTTTATTTACATTGGTTACGATTTTTCAGTTCTGCTTTTGTGGACAGGTAGCTTTATTAAATTCTTGAAAATAATTAGATTTTGAATTTCCCGCGTAAATTTGTAGTATCTACTCATTTTGAATTTCACGCATTTGCGAGTTTTTAGGGGGTCTACCAGAGATGGCGTCGATTTCAGGAGAATTTATTTGTACGTAGTTATCATTCTTCTCCCTAGAGTATAAATGTTCCTTGTTTCTTAAGTTATAAACAGCGATTCGTTGCAATCACGGAGCAATTTGCTTTCCCGCCAATCTCATATTTTAAAATTACCAAAACGGCTTCCTTTCATTCCCCGCTACAAAAAAAAACACGATGCTACGCTAGACTAGTGACTAAGCGCTAGTTCAGACACGGCGGGAACCGCGCGATTATAGAATTGCGTGGAAATCGCGCGGGTCTTATTTATATGAGTTATAAAGTAATCGTTCAGACATGACAGCGCGGTTAATCCCGGCGGCAACCCAACCGCCAGAATATACAACGCTGCTCCCGCGCGTTTCTATTAATATGGAGTCTTTACTTCGCGTTCAGTTGCGTTGCGGGTATCGCGCGGTTAGCACGTCACAGGTCGTGAGTTCGCCATGGATCGTTTCGACACTGAACTATTTATTGATGAAGTGGAGAAGAGACCTGCAATATGGGATCTTAAGAGTGAAGATTACTCAAATAAAATTATCAAAACCGAGCTTGGCAAGAGTTGGTGGAGATATTTTTACTGACCATGTACTAGTTGCTCACTTTATATTGGATGCACCCAATACCACCTTTTTCTTTTCTTTTTTTTTTAAGGAGCAACCACAGTAAACACACTTCTTTGTCGACCTCCATTTTCGAACTGACGTTATCCCGCACGAAAATCGCTTAATAACCGCCGGTGTCTGAATAGCATCACAATTTTGCGGGTTCAAACGATTCGATAAAGCGATTCGTAAACGCGCGATTCCCGCATGTCTGAACTAGCGCTAAGGCATAATCCGTCACTCTAAGAACGTAGTGATTATATTCTCTTTGTCATTAAATTCTCATTATCATAGACGCGCTGTCACAATCTGAAAGCGGCGTACCAAAAATATTGATTCTCACACACCTTGAACGTAATAGAAACTAGAAAGTAAAATATAGAAATAAAAACAGTGTATCCAAAAAATGAGTTACGGAGACGCGCATAGGTTCCTTTTACGCACCGTAGCAAGTCAAGGTGTCATGGGTTATTCACACGCCCAGAGCATCTTAGTAGAGATGTACCCCGGTAAAAAAATTGGCTACATAATACTCAGTTTGCTATTTTTATTGTTACATCCCAATATTATTAAAACATATATATAGTAATAATAATTTTTGAATTACTAATTTTTATCTTACTTACTCTTGTTATCTTTTTATCAAGTATTCACTTGCAAGTTAAAAGTAATGTTATGTAAAAAAAACAGAGCTGAGCTCTGTTTGAGTGCAATTTTTTTATTAAAATATTTTTTATTTCATTTCCTACCTTAACCTATTATTTTTTTAAGGTACATATTTATAAGCTGAACACAGTACTAATGGGAAAAAGGATTTTACAAACCCACCATGCTGTCTTTTTTGATTGTTATCCTTAAAATCACATAAGCCCATGAGACAACATTTTAACAATTATAACTCTAACCCTTAACTTTTGACTGATCCCAAAAGTCAATAAATGCCTCTCTCTTACATTTAACAACTCAACTTCATCACACTGCCCCTATATAGGTATGGACTTAGAGATTATTGTTATGAGATGGCCAATTTCCTAGATCTGTGTTAGCCCCACGAAATTATTTGATACACAATCCACTAAGCTACTTTTTTCTTTCAGAAAAAACTAAATTAACAAACTAGGTTAGACATGAAATGTTTTCTGTGATCAAAAGGAGTTTCAGGCGAGAGAAAAGCAATTAGATAAATTTGTTTTACTTATTTCAAATTGTGTTTAAAATGTTTGCAGAAACACAGGAATCTTCAATAGAAAATCTAGTTGTAGCAATAAATGACAAAATAAGGTGTTTCCAGCAAGTAATTAAGATTGTCATTGATGAGGTGACCTCGGAAAAATGCATTGTTTTCCTTAACACTGGTGCTGATGCTGCTACCATGTCTCAGAACATGTTCCTGGCGAAAGAGCTACAATTTTTTAGGAGCCTCTTAGAAGAGATTATGAGAACAGAAAGCAAACAAGTATCATCACTGTATGCTTTGAATTTGGTAAAGAAATTGAAAGTGACTAAAACTCGAGCAAAAGTAAGAAACATTTCTTTGTTTATTAAACTTAGCATAGCGATGCTGCTTAGAACAGGACCACAGAAAGCATAGCATAAAGAACTAGAACTAGAGATAGTGGTCAACATGATCATGATGATGATCAACATTTAATGTGATACTGGAACTTTTACCTCTCAAATGTAGCAACAGCTTTATGTATATTTTGCCTTATCTATTTGGGTTAACTGGAACAGTTTAAACCCTGATTAGCTGTTTTACTCTTAAGTAGATGTTAACTTCTAGGCTTCTATATATTACAAAATTAAAAATATTTTTATAGTTATCTCTACAAAAGTAGCAACAACCTCCGCCTGACGACCTCCGTGGCTCAGCGCGCGTGCTGTCAGATTATAAAAAAGTTGGAGGTCCTGGGTTCGACTCCCGGCTCGAGTCTGGTCTGGTGGAGGCTTCGGCCGTGGCTAGTTACCACCCTACCTATAAAGACACCTATAAAGACATGTCGCCAAGCGATTTAGCGTTCCGGCACGATGTCGCGTAGAAACCGAAAAGAGTATGAGTTTACCATACCCCTAACAGGTTAGCCCGCTACCATCTTAGACTGTATCATCACTTACCATCAGGTGAGATTGCCGTCAAGGGCTAACTTGTAGTGGATAAAAAAAAAACAAGGCTTTCAAGTGTGCGGGGAAGGGGGGATAGGAAATTAGTGACACATTAGTAAATCATGTGAAATTTTAATAATCTGCTTTTATTTTTATCATCAAAATTGCTAAAGCTAATATCAATACTTTTTCATTAATAACAAGTGAAATACACTTGTTACATGTTATGACATATTTATTTTATGCATTACTAGTACATTATAATTGTAATTTTCAGGAACTTCTAAACACTTGGTGTCGAATGTATTATTTGGTGGAGATCAATGGAAATTATGCTCTGGGATTACGAGCTAGACATGAATTCAAACATTACATACAAGAGAATATGCCGGACACTATTCATAAATGCTGTCTTTGCAAGGATATTGTTTTCAGGGTATGTTTATGTTACTGTATACATCACAAACACCTTTTTCAAAAGCGTAGTCCCAAGCCTCCTAATTCCCCTTGCAATGTTTGAAAGGTAAATATAATAGTCTATTATTTATTTAGATGAGTTGTGAGTTTATTTGTCTCTATTTTACCTATAGAGGCACTCTTCTGGCGTTTGTTTTATGAATGTATGAATGAATACACTTTTATTGTATACCACAAAAGAAAATTAAAAAAAATAAAAAAAACTATACAATTTGGCGGCTGCTTTATTGTCACATAGGGATCTTGAGTGTTTTATCTATCCTTTAAGTAAAAAAGGAGTATTCTATATACCCCATAGCTCCATTTTGGTTCGTAAACTTTTATATCTATATTTTACATTTATTTATTATTAATTTCTTAATTGATTGATTGTGCTATTTTTATTCCAGGGTTACAACTGTCCCCACTGCAGTGATGCAGTCCATACACGATGTTTGAAACTGCACGTAGAGGCTGCTCAAAAATGGCCTTGTTGTGAGGCTAATTTTAATATGGCTCAATTGGAAACTCTAAATGATGAAAGGTAATTCAACATTCTTCTTATTGACTAGCATGTGTAAAAGAAATAACAACAAATTAGTTTTGCATTTATAATTAGGGTTTTATGGTAGTACAAGTATCATGTGAATTGTTCAGGAATTTAGGTGTAAGATGCCTGAACAATAAAAAGTTTCATCAAAATATGTTCTAAGTTTTCTACCATCTAAATTCATACAATCCAGAAGTGCATTTTAGATATATTGTATATACAGGAACTGAGTATTATATTTGTACTTTCTCTGATACAATAACAGCAACCTTGTACGTGTATACACTAAACTATTGCTGGATTGTTGATTAACTAGTGCAATTTCTTCGAATAAAACCAGGGTAGCCACTCTTCAAGTCTTCTTTATTGGGTATCGCTGCTTATTTTCTTCTATTCACTATTTTCACTATTATTGTTTACTATTTACTATTTCGCAGAGAACTGGTTGCCCCGAGCAACGATAGGCCGCTATTTATTCCAACTTGAGCTCTATTGCCCACCAACTCGACCAATCAGAAGTCGAGTTACAATATCGGTGGGTGTGGCCTGAAAATACTATCTTTAGTGCTCGGGCTGTCCCATAGAGAGACCCGCGGACGGGTCTCCCTTTACAATTTATGCTATTCCATTAAACTAAACAATATTCTTTAAAACTATTCGTAAATATCCTATTTTCTATAATAATCAATCAATAAATCTGTAAACTATTGCTATAAAAGCCTATTAGAAACTATTACTATTATTATAAAAACCTATTATAAACTATACTACTATTCAAATAAAAAGGACAAACTATACTATTTGCACATCGTAAGTGCGCGACCCGCAGTCGGTCCCGCAACTTACGTACTACGTTTTCTATACTATTTTTAACTATGAGACGCATCTCATAGTTAAAAATAGTATAAACACTCACGAAAACCGAACTCTCAGCGAAAACCGCGCACGGTTTTCGCTGTCCCGTACAAGCCTTGTTGGTCTAGTGGTGAGAGTGTTTGACATAACAACCACAAGATAGAGCTAAAGGATAAATGGAATAGATATTAAGGCCCTGAGCATGGTTTCAGGACCGCACCAGGTATTTTGGTTGTGGGTTTTATGTAAAAAATATCAATACCAGAATCCATGCCAGAAGTTGGAATTACGCTTGCTTTACAGATGATGTTATGACTTCAGTACCTGTTATTACTGTGTGTATAGTTGGAGATAGGATTATGGTAGTTTGAGATTGAGACAATATATTGTACTTGATTAGTGTAATTGGCTTCAATTATATAAATGAAAATAATGTTTATAAAGGCTTTATTAGGCTATACTAATTCACAGTGATCCCGATTTTCGGGTATAGGCCTCATTGCTGCCTATTTTTGGCTTTGCAAAAAGTAAACTAATATCTTTGTTTTAGTTTCATATTTAACTAAATTATTTTTAATATACTTCGACAAAACTCAAACTGCGATTGTCTGAGACATATTGTGAAAACAAATCCCGCCAGTTTAATGTATGCATTTAAAATTTATAAATTTGTCATTTCCTCCAAGATTATGTAAAAACACTTGGATATTAATATAAAATAATTGAAAATCAATGAGTCATCTCTCGTTCAAATGTGTCTCATTGTGACATGTATGTCCCTTGAATAGTAGAGAAGAGAAACTGTAATGTTTCCTACTAGTTGTTGCTATAAGACTGAAAGCTCCGAAAATGTTTGTATGCATTTTAAAATCATATTTGTTAATTTAAATTTCAGTTTGTCACAAACTCAGCAATCAGCTCAACCAACAAACGAAACCCGAAATAGTGAAGAATTCCCAGAAAGAGTTCCCAGAAAAAGGAAAAGGATGACGAGGAACTGAATACTAAATTGAAAAAATCACGGCCGGCCCCTTAGGCAGACGTTCTTCGTCCCTCGCTTCTTCGGGCCTTAGAGCTCAAGTCTTCAGGCAAAGCTTTTTTCCGAAGCTCGCCAACCCGCCGGGTTACGCTGCAACTAGCAGGGTTCACAGCTAAAGTCAAACCATGCAAAAAGTTTAAGATGAAATAAATAGTTTTCTCGTCACTCCTTGAGTGTCTTTTTGGTTAGGAACCAATCCCACGAGCCACATCTACCACTCAATATTGTTTCATTAAACGATATAACGGTGAGTCTCTATGTAGGTATTTGTTCAAGCGTTAAAGAAAAATAAGAAGCATTAAAAGGAAAGACGCCATTACAAACAGGATTGCAATTAAACCTCTTCGCTGGTACCTTGCTACGTAATGGAGCGTCGTGTCCTATCTGCGACATACGAAATTACGCGGTTTACTACCCGGAGTAGTCATTATCTTGCTTCATTATTATTGTTTTTTTTTTTCATATTTATAGTAGGCCTATTATAAATGTAAATAGCATATAATATTTCTTGACGTTTTTTACAACATGGGATATGGAACGTTTTGACCATTTTTAGTACCTACTGAGTCTACAAACTTGATATTTTGGAAGTAAGTGCGTTTCGGGGCAAACATTTTGTCGTCTGTTTGTATATAAGTTCAATGGTTTTGAAGTTAGAGACATGAACCATCTGAGGAGCGCCATGACGCAGTGTTGTATTATAATGTTGGACCTCCTGGGTCGGATTCCCGGCTAAAGTCTGGCTTAGTTAGAAGCTTCGGCTCTGGCTAGTTACCACCCTTAGTTTTTAGTTAGGTACTACCATTAGATTAGTTACCACGCTTAATCACTTGGCGAAAAAGACTTGTTGCCAAGTGATGAAGCGTTTCAGCACAGTATCGCGTAGAAACCCATTATGAGTATGGTTTTGCCACATCCCTAAAAGACTGCATAATCACTTTCCGCCACGTTAGATTTCCCGGGCCTAACATGTAGTGGAATAAAATAAATAACTTAAATTAGCATATAGGATAATAATTTAAAACAAAACTTTCTGTAAACAGTAATACCACTTTTTAGAACCTTTAGTGGTGGTTGAAAGTTTCACTGGCATATTTTATTATTGTTCCTTCCTTGAAATGTTTGTGAAATAAACTTCAAATGTAACTTGAGATATTAAATAAGAAGTAATTATTATGCAAATTTACCCGTTACGGGTATGTAAATAGATTTGAAAAGTTAAATAAATGTAAATGTGCCTCTGTCTATGATTTTGTCCTTGGTAGTGTCTTTATCGGTGTAGTTGTCCACGTCCCGTGATGCGGGTTGTGTATGCCCGAACAGAACTTGAAGTCAAACGAGCAGTGCTAGTATAATACGTCCGGTAAGCAGAAGTATCGAAGGAGTGTCCGTAGGTTCGTTTGTACCTGCTACAAACTTGAAAAACAACATTGTGTCAACAAACTTAAACTTTGAACGTGAGCATTGCCTTAAGAGACATGAACCTATGTTGACGGGTACTTATGTGACACTTGGTGCCATATATGCATCAAGTAGTAGTCATAAATGAAATTTGTTTTATTGGTCGATAGGTACTGGCATAACTCTAAATATTCGGTTTCTGATTTAGCTCCCTAAAGATCTAGGTGCACGTCGATAGTTCGACGTACTTCGTCGACTCGAGTCGGTGTTCGAGGATTTGGAATGAGCTTCAGTCCAAAGTTGTAATATTATACACTCCAACGTGTCTTGATCACTGGTTTCACCAAGTTGTTGCATTGCTTCGCTCTCCGAATAAAAATCCTTTTACGGAGAAACCCAGTCCTCGTGTCTTACCAAACATACCTAGGGTAGGATCATAGGGTAAGTAGGACATTTTTTGGTAAGTACCTACTAATATATCGCGACCTATATATCGTAATGATCGATGTTATTACGGAATATCGACCCCACAAAAACTAGTGTTGCACATCCCTATTTGTTATAGGTATTTATTTTGTAATTCATTATGCCTGGCGCTGGGGGCACGACAACTGCAAAAAAGTCTGGCGGTGAAAGGGTTTTTTTTTTTTTTAATCTGTTTTTTTTTTGGGACTTTGGTCCGAAACGGACATGTCAGCCCCATCATCTCCTAAATAGATAACAAACAAAATTATATATATATATATATATATATATATATATATATATATATATATATATATATATATAAACAAAAAAAAAACTCTTAACAAACTTATAACAAAAAAATAACAAAATTATTAAAAAAAAAACAAAATAAAAGTATGACTACTACAAATGTAACAGACAACATCTACTTCTGCAGAAATATTTCAACAACAGATTTAAAACCTTCTGTTGTCGGTAGACAGAGGAGGCTCGAAAGACCGCCTACGTCAAATCTGCTGATGCTATGTTTCCGCACAACATGTTCTCGTTGCACGTTGTATCTGCTACATTCCGCTAGTACGTGCTGGACATCATCCGTCGTACCGCAAATGTCACAGTTAGCTGAGTTAACTTTCTTCATCAGAAATGCGAATTTATTCGATGGATAATGTCCAGACCGCAACCTATGAGCTAATACCATATATTTCCTACTTAATTTAACATTAGCAAACCAAGGAAAACGAGGAGGCTGACATTGAATAGTTTTATACCAAATACCTTTCTCTCTACTTCTTAGGTCAAAATATTCCTTAAATTTATCACTTATTATTATTGTACATATTTATAAGCTGAACACAGTACTAATGGGAGAAAGGATTTTACAAACCCACCATGCTGTCTTTTTTGATTGTTATCCTTAAAATCACATAAGCCCATGAGACAACATTTTAACAATTATAACTCTAACCCTTAACTTTTGACTGATCCCAAAAGTCAATAAATGCCTCTCTCTTACATTTAACAACTCAACTTCATCACACTGCCCCTATATAGGTATGGACTTAGAGATTATTGTTATGAGATGGGCAATTTCCTAGATCTGTGTTAGCCCCAAGAAATTATTTGACACACAATCCACAAAGCTACTTTTTTCTTTCAGAAAAAACTAAATTAACAAACTAGGTTAGACATGAAATGTTTTCTGTGATCAGAAGGAGTTTCAGGCGAGAGAAAAGAAATGAGCTTTTGTAACTAGTGATTGCCTTTAAGGCAAAGACTATAAATGCAATTAGATAAGTTTGTTTTACTTATTTCAAATTGTGTTTAAAATGTTTGCAGAAACACAGGAATCTTCAATAGAAAATCTAGTTGAAGCAATAAATGACAAAATAAGGTGTTTCCAGCAAGAAATTAAGATTGTCAATGATGAGGTGACCTTGGAAAAATGCATTGTTTTCCTAAACACTGGTGTTGATGAAGCTACCATGTCTCAGAACATGTTCTCAGCGGAAGAGATAAATTTTTTTTTAAGCCTCTTAGAAGAGATTATGACAGCAGAAAGCAGACAAATATCATCAATATATGCTTTGAATTTAGTTAATGAATTGAATATGTCTAAAACTAAAGCAGAAGTAAGAGACATTTCTTTGTTTATTAAACTTAGTATAGCGATGCTGCTTAGAACAGGACCACAGAAAGCATAGCATAAAGAACTAGAACTAGAGATAGTGGTCAACATGATCATGATGATGATCAACATTTAATGTGATACTGGAACTTTAACCTCTCACATGTAGCAACAGCTTTTATGTATATTTTGCCTTATCTATTTGGGTTAACTGGAACAGTTTAAACCCTGATTAGCTGCTTTACTCTTAAGTAGATGTTAAGTTCTAGGCTTCTATATGTTACAAAATTAAAAATATTTTTATAGTTATCTCTACAAAAGTAGCAACAAGGGTTTTTGCGTGTGCGGGGAAGGCGGGATAGGAAATTAGTGACACATTAGTAAATCATGTGAAATTGTAATAATCTGCTTTTATTTTTATCATTAAAATTGCTCTTGCAGTTGAAGAAATTATGATAAGGAACAGGTGAATATTGCAAAAAGTAATAATAAAATGTTATGGGGTGTACTTAAGGGTATCTTGAATACAACAAAGCAAACTGGGTACAATACAGAGTTGTTAAATTTAGAACATACCCCACAGATGTCAGTTGATAAAATAAATAGCTACTTCATAAACATTGGTAAGAATTTGGCCGAAAGTTTTAATATTACAAACGATGGTAATGGGTGGGATTTACAAAATCGAGAAAAATCTTTTGTGTTAATACATACGGATGTACATGAAGTGAGAAATATCATTAATAACTTAAAAAACAAGTGCACAGTTGGATGGGATGGAATCACAAACAAATTACTCAAACAGTGTAAGAATCTATTAATTAAACCGTTAACGCATATTTTCAATAGTGTCCTACAAAAGGGTGTCTTTCCAAAGGCGTTGAAAAAATCTGAAGTAAGACCTATTTTCAAAAATGGTGACAAAAATAACCTCAACAATTACAGGCCGATATCCATCGCACCATCAATATCCAAAATTCTAGAGAAAATTATAAATAAAAGATTAGTTAAATATTTTGAAATGAATAATTACCTCTCTCATAATCGATATGGATTTAGACATGGTAAATCCACAGATGATGCAGTGTATTCTTTAACGATCTATATCGCTTCCAACTTAGATAAAGGTAAAAAATGTATCTGTATATGTACTTAATAAGCTAGAAGCCATTGGTATAAGAGATCTTCAGCTCCAACTTTTCAAGGATTACCTATAAGATAGATATCAGTGTGTTAGATTCTTATGGTAGTAATGAACAGCTAGTTACCCACGGAGTCCCGCAAGGCAGCATACTGGGACCAGCCCTTTTTCTTATATATATTGATTTGCTCACATATATTCAACTGCATAAGGGGAAATTGATCTCATATGCAGATGACACCGCTCTGCTGAAGCTTTTGATGCAGCACAAACAGGTTTTAATACTGCAACTAAGTGGTTACAAAACAATATACTCTCACTAAATGTAAATAAGACCAAATATATTGCATTTTCGATGCAACAAACTTTATTGTAAACTTTATTCCCATGTATGCTCACAACCTAAAACTGCCATTTGCTCTGCATCCTTTCGACCATTTTTATATCCAACGGCATTACTTTACGCAGATTATCAAGTTCTCTCAGTGAGAAAGTTGTTCATTTTATATAAGTGTGATACTAAAGCAACATTGTGAACTTACATATGATGCCTCCTATTTAAATAATCGAAAAAAACATATGGTAGTTAACATAATTATGAAAGTATGTGTGTCTGTATCTCTGTCTCATACGTATAACGGACCATCTTTTTAACCGATTTTGGCGAGGTACAAAGATAGCTTGCATCTCGGAGACAGACATAGGCTACTTTTTATTTCGGAAAATCAGTGAGTTACCGAAGAATTTTTAAAAATCTGAATCTACGAGGATAAAATCAAAGTCATCTCATTTTACATAAAAATATCTTGTTCTTATTGACACAACTTCATCATCATCATCATGAAAACCTATTGCCAGTTCACTACAGCGCACGGGTCTCCTCTCAATATGAGAAGGGTTTGCCCATAGTCCACCAAACTGGCCGTGTGCGGATTCGCAGACTTTACACGCCTTTGTGAACATGGAGATCTTTTAGGTGTGCAGGTTTCTTCACGAAGTTTTCCTTCACCGTTGAAGCAAGTGATATTTTAATTGCTCAAAAACGCAAGTAACTCCGAAAAGTTAGAGGTGCGTGCCCGGATTCGAACCCCCGACCTCTGATTAGGAGGCTGACGTCCTAATAACTAGCCTATAACATCTTCACACACAACTTATGGCACATGTTACTTACGTTATTCTTATAACATATGACACAACATATGTTATAATAATAACGTAAATTTAACTCTTTTTCTATTATATTAAAAACAATGAGATTATTAGATCAATGTCAGTCACCCTTTATCCCACCAAAAACAATCTGTAAATAACCAAGTCTCGATCGAGCTGCTTGTTTATCTCTAAAAAGTAATGAAATCTTGACAATGTCGCGCCAAGTCTAAGGTTCCTTAATACGATTTCTTAGTTATTATAGTTAATGTTGTGTGACTTGGCCACAACTTTAGACTAGCCTAAAGCGTCCTACTGCTGGTCAAATGCCTCCCTTTCTGGTAATCTACGCCTAAAAAGAACAAAACTGTCAAATAAGAAAATCTAATAAACTAAATCATTATATCCACATTTCTACAAAAAGAAGTAAAATCCCACCAAAACATTCTGCAAAAAACTAGTCAAGTCTCGATGGAGCTTCTTGTTTATCTCTAAAAAGTAATGGAATCTGGACAAAGTCGTGGCAAGTCTAAGGTTCCTTAATGCGATTTCTTAATTATTATAGTTAATGTTGGCCGTTGAAGGGTACCCAGGGGTACAAAACAAGGTGCTTTATGATACCACTGCACCAATCTGTCGCCAGAACCGCTACCCATAGACGACAGAAAATTGCCACTTGGCAAACGTTGATTCAATAACCAGTCAATTGTAGGCTTGATAAAGCTGTGTATTTCAATAACACTTATGTATAGGCGAGCCTTAAACAAACAGTATAAACATTTTTTTCCAGTACAGATAAAAGTCCGTCTGTACGTCTGTTTTATGTTAGATCGGTGGTCAATACTGAATGCATATGTTGCACAATCAACAACAGCCTAAAATGAGACACTAGCGTCCAATTATCAATATCAGTATGGGTTATTATCTCGCTTAAGAAACATAGGTAGTTACAACAGATATAACATTACTTGTAAACAAAATTGACATGTACTCACATATAAAGTATGTTCAACGGCCAAGTCACACAACATTAACTATAATAATAAAGAAATCGCATTAAGAAACCTTAGACTTGGCCCGACTTTGTCTAGATTCCATTACTTTTTAGAGATAAACAAGCACCTTTATCGAGACTTAGCTAGTATTTTACATAATGTTTTTGGTGAGATCACCTTTATATGAAATTAGTGTTATTTTTTATTTTATTTAGAGGCATTTAGTCAAAAGTGAATGTCATGGTGTAAGTCCGCCACTTACTCGTATCTTACAAAAGTAACAAGGAACTACAAATACATAATGCTTTAAGTGTATAATGCAGTGGTATTAGAGCACAACACACACACAGACTTTCGTATTTTGATCTTATCGTTCGTATTGATTAGGCTGACTAAGCTGAGAGTAAATATTCTACCATTTAAAAACACTTCTAAAGCTTATATAGACATATATAGTTATATGCTATGTTTAACAGATTGTATGTTTTCTTTGCCAATATTCTCATTTCCAACTCCATTTGCTTTAAACAAGGCCATTATTTTCTTAGACCACTGACCCCATTTGCAAATAAATAAGATCATATTTATATTCTGTTTATCATAAACAACGTGTCAGTATAGATATCATAGGCACTTAACTAATAATTTATCCAAAACAACGTTACAGTAGCAGATCACACGCATCAGACAATCTATTAAATGTTTTGAATTAGCAGCTACAACGATTTATTGGAAAAATTATAATTTTTGTTACAATAGTGCGATAATTAGGTCATTAATACAACAACATGTTTCTAATATTTTTCAACAAAGGTGTGCTAAGTTAAAATAAAACGCTTTCGTATAAAATAATAAATAATAGTTTCATTAGCGAGCCGTGATAAAATAATGGAAGGTTATTGAGGAATACTGCACGATGAAAGTCACATTGGATTGCGAACGCTTGAGCTATAGATGCGGGAGACGAGCTTGGAACTCTTAAGTGAACAAAATGTTCTTTAAGTGCGATCAACATACACATCTGTCTCCTAAGTGTGGCCAGTCCCTTTGGGTGGGATGGTATTGTTGATTGAGCTAAGGGGTTCGCATGATGGACAGTAAATGTAGTATTCCGATAGACCTTGAGCTTATGAAAAGGGATTAAGGATGTCTATTTAAGTAGAATGATTTAGGTATTTACAGCTCTTCATTTCGCAGTGATTTTATCCCGACTCGTGGGCGGGGCGGGCACCATGCAGAATGGCCGTGTTGGCAGCACCGCGTGTTTGGTGCACAACGAGCGACGCAGCGCCATCTTGGTGGATGTCTGTGGCCGGGACATTACCGGAAGATAAGAAATGGCGGCTCGGCCTCGGTACGGCGATGGCCCCGCGCACTACGCGGGGACTTCTCTGCTGGGCTTCGAGATTGACGGAACTTTGAGCTTGTAAACTCAATATATGTATAAATTGTAATGTGCATTGAGCTGGGTTTAATTTACTTAACATACATAACACCGAAACAATTAGCTGAATTAAAATAAAGGCTGAGTAAGATAATATATTAAAGTGTAAAAAAAAACTTGAGAGGTGTCAAGGGACACCCGGATGGAACGAAATTCCTTTCGATTAATTAGTGAAGGAATTGTAATAAAATTTTATTTTATTTAAGTTATAATAGTATTTTTTTTTATTATTAACAAATATAATGTTATATAAACTTAATCAGTAGGCTCAATTTTGTACTCCATCAGCAATATCCGGAACTAGTACAGAAACACTGTCAGGATTCATTATTATTATTCCCAGTATATGCTACCTCTCACGCCCGTGTGCAAAATAAATACATATAAAAACCAAAAGAGATATAATAAACTTAAATAGATAATAATAAATAAACCTACATATACATTACATAAATACATATTTGCACCGGGCGGAGGAATACGCCCCGGCAGGGGAGACCAAACGGCCGGGGGTCAGGGAGACAGGTTGAGAAACTGGCGGACTATCCTAGCCGAGTCCAGCAAGACCGCTTTTTATTATTATTATTTTTTATTTACAAAAAACCTGTATACACTCAACAAAAATAATCGTCGCGACACCACGCTGTTCAATGCGAAATAGAAATGAAAATATCTGGCTTGCTTTCTATAAGAGAGAGAGAGACAGACAGAGAAACATGCGACGCCGCACAGCTTACAATAACAAAAAGTGTCGTGACAACTTTTCGTAAGAATTTTTTCCGTCTAGCCCCCTTTCACAACGCGCGATAAGGAACTTCGTTCCAATAATAATAAACCATCTCTAAATAGTATTACAAAGAAACTATTCCTATAGAATTATAGTTCATAATCGTTCTTCAAAGGATCTACTAAGATAAATAGGATGCAATATATGCCTGCATTAAACGTTGTAGGTATAATGGTTTGAAACCTTTCCGGAACCTTGATGCTTATTGTTAAGAATGTTCTGAATTAGTATGGCTACCAAATATAAATATCGTCTTTAGACACGAGGACTGGCTGTCTCCGTAAAAGGATTTTTATTCGGAGAGCGAAGCAATGCAACAACTTGGTGAAACCAGTGATCAAGACACGTTGGAGTGTATAATATTACTTTGGACTGAAGCTCATTCCAAATCCTCGAACATCGACTCGAGTCGACGAAGTACGTCGAACTATCGACGTGCACCTAGATCTTTAGGGAGCTAAATCAGAAACATAATATTTAGAGTTATGCGTACTGTTGAATTCCTTAGGCCAGTACCTATCGACCAATAAAACAAATTTAATTTATGACTACTACTTGATGCAATATGGCACCAAGTGTCACTTTTGTCGAACGAGCAAACTCCGCTCTGCCCTCAACACACACAAGTACCCGTCAACATAGTGTAGTAAGATACAAAAATGAAAAGACAAAACTGGTAAACATAATATTTTTATTGTTTTCATAAAAATGGCGGGCTTTGGCTAGCTTGACGTACCAAACCATAATGGCGGCAATTTTTGGCATGGCGGTAAGGTACGGCAATATGGCGGCTTGGCATAGACAAATAGGGGCACTCGCTGATGTGTCATCCGTTACAATCTGCCATTCTGCAACAATTATTGCTCCCGCAATAGAAACAAACAACACAATTAGCTTTCTAGCAAGTCCATGAGATCTTCAGTGTCCAGTTCCTCGTCAGTGCTACTGGAACTGTTAGTTATGGGGTCTATACTTTTATAAGGTCTCAACGCATCTACGGATACTAAACCTGTAAAACTCTTGTACCGTATCCCTTTGATGCTCCTAATTCTATACCTATCATTTGCTAACACTTGCGTAACGATATATGGACCAGAATACAAGTCATCTAATTTAGTATTAACCCTAGTTGCGTTACTACTACTACAAGGTGAGTAGGAGCTTGCCTCCAAAGTACAAAATCGCCCTTTTTGTATATTTTCGCTACCTTACGCTTTTTATCGAAATGATGTTTCATTTTGGCACTTGCTTTTCTAATATTCTTCGTAGCTTTAAGTCGTCTTGATACAACAGATTCAGGCGAAGTGATACTGACGTCACACACTGACCTTCCAGCTCTAGCAAACATCAAATCAAAGGGCTTATACTTCGTGGAATTATTTATCGTATTGTTTATTCCCCAAACTATGTCAGACAAGAAGTTTGTCCAAATACTTGAAGCTTCACTAGGACCAGTGGCCCGCAAAGCATCAAGAAGGGTGCGGTTTGTACGCTCCACTTGACCGTTAGCACATGGACATGCAATTGCATTTAATGTATGTCTAAATTAAAGTACGTATGGTCTCAATCGAATTGACAGTACGTGTTGGCTCGGATATCACGAATATGGAGAATGCATCGGTGAGTACTAATATGTATTGGTACCCTTTTATACTTTTACAGAAAAGCCCTAGATGATCTAGATGCACCATGCGCATCGGCTCGGTTGGTTTTGTAATACGATGTAATTGTCCTTCTTTTTTACTAGAGCGTCTACATGTTTCTCCGGGTCTATACTCAATACTGATATCATAATCCTGCATAAAAAGCCACCATCTGGCTATACGTGGTACTATGTCGCGTTTAGTAAGCGTACCTCGGACCGCTATACAATCATTTACTGTCTTTACATGATTACCTGCAACATACACCCGAAATCTACGTAACGATTCGACAAACGCGAGGTTTTCCAGTTCATGACTATGGTATAAACTTACTTCCTTGCTTGTATCTCTACTAAAATACAATACTGGTCTCAAAGATCTATCAGTTTGCTTTTGAAGTAATATACCGGCGACACCTAATTTACATACGTCAGTATGTATTTCAGTAGGCAGTGTGTTGTTGTATACGCAAGTACAGGTTTTGAGCATAAACGGCTTTTTAGTTGCTCAAAGCTTTAATTTTGTTCTTTTTCCCATACCCAAGAAACGTTATTTTTTGTCAAATCAGTTAAGGGCCGAGCAATCAAAGCAAAATTAGAAATAAATTTCCTGAAATAGCTGTACAGCCTGTAAACCGTCGCACATCGCGGACATTACTGGGAACCGGGAACTTATATACAGCTATCAATTTAGCTTCACTAGGCCGTATGCCATCGGAATATATCTCGTGTCCTAAGTATGTTATTTGGGTTTGCAAAAACGAACATTTATTTAAGTTTGACTTTAAATTTTGATTTTCAAATTGACAAAGAACATTTTTTTAAGATCTTTAAACCAGTTTCTTTATCTATTGAGGGTATTAATAGATCGTCTAAAAATGCTAATACGCTGCATATTGCCAGCACTTCCTGCGGATTCGGATTATACGCATGAAAACTGATGGAGCATTTGCTAATCCAAAGGGTACTCTAGTGTACTCATAATGGCCCTGCGGCGTTTTATGCATATCTTCTGGACTAATAGGCACTTGGTGGTAACTTCGTGCTAAATCTAGACACGTAAAATACTTTTTGCCTGCTAACTTCGAAATCTGATCGTCTATATTTGGTAATGGATATCTTTATTTTACTGTGACGGCGTTTAACGCCCGGTAATCAACGCTTAATCTACTATCACCATTCTTTTTTTTTACTAGTATCCGGAGATGCATAAATTGATTCGGACTCTTTTATAATACATACATCTAATAATTCGTCAATTTTTGATTTTACTATGGCTTGCTCACTATGCGATAGTCTATAAGGTCGGCGACATTACTGGCTGTTTTGTAGTGAGCTTAATTTTCATTTGAACTAAATTTGTACAACCTAATTAGTTTGTACCAGATGAGAAACAATGTATGTATTTATTTAGTAAAGGTATTAAATTGGAACGTTCTTCCTTATTTATTGGCCCTATGTTAATATAACCTATATTAACACCACCTATACTTAGAACACTAGCAATAGTTTGGCAAGAATAATCATAAGCAGAATAAATGCAACCGGAAACACAACACACCTGGCTATCTGGCAGGTTTCGGCTCTAAGCAACACTTCTCCCGCCGGCCACTCGATAGTCTTGCTGCCCGTGTTGATAACTTTAATGTAACCTTCCCCGCCGCGTAGCAAGGTTGCCGGCAATGAATGAGACACGCCGTTGAGCTCGTAATGTCCCGCAGGCGACATAACTAGTTGTCCACATTGTTGCCCATCACGCAGACACGAAAGGAGGTACCAGGCCGATGACGCTCTTGCTTGACTGTGGTAACTACAAACCTGTCATTTTCCTCAATTGCATCGATCACAGACATGGGATCTGAAACATAGCTAAGCTTAGCGCTGCCAATCCTCACTGTTTTGGTAAGGTAATTCACAATTTATCACTGGTTGCCCAATCAACAGATTAACTTCACTCATGTTCACATTACACAAAAACACTTGACAACGCATTGTGATGTCGTCTATTTCTAATTGAAAATCTACTTCCCTTTAACTGACGGCCTCACCGCCGGATAAATCCTATTTTTGCTCGCCTACGTAATTTGCCTTGTTATTGTAATGATTTTGTACTTTGTCGCTTCATTTTGTATATCCCACTTCTGACTGTAGTAAGATACAAAAATGAAAAGATAAAACTGGTAAACATAATATTTTTATTGTTTTCATAAAAATGGCGGGCTTTGGCTAGCTTGACGTACCAACCCATAATGGCGGCAATTTTTGGCATGGCGGTAAGGTACGGCAACATGGCGGCTTGGCATAGACAAACTGGCGCTCTCGCTGATGTGTCATCCGTTACAATAGGTTCATGTCTCTAAGGCAATGCTCACGTTCAAAGTTTAATTTTGTTGTCCACGATGTTGTTCAAGTTTGTAGCAGGTACAAACGAACCTACGGACACTCCTTCGATACTTCTGCTTACCGGACGTATTATACTAGCACTGCTCGTTTGACTTCAAGTTCTGTTCGGGCATACACAACCCGCATCACGGGACGTGGACACCTCCACCGATAAAGACACTACCAAGGACAAAATCATAGACAGAGGCACATTTACATTTATTTAACTTTTCAAATCTATTTACATACCCGTAACGGGTAAATTTGCATAAAAATTACTTCTTATTTAATATCTCAAGTTACATTTGAAGTTTATTTCACAAACATTTCAAGGAAGGAACAATAATAAAATATTCCAGTGAAACTTTCAACCACCACTAAAGGTTCTAAAAAGTGGTATTACTGTTTACAGAAAGTTTTGTTTTAAATTATTATCCTATATGCTAATTTAAGTTATTTATTTTATTCCACTACATGTTAGGCCCGGGAAATCTAACGTGGCGGTAAGTGATTATGCAGTCTTTTAGGGATGTGGCAAAACCATACTCATAACGGGTTTCTACGCGATACTGTGCTGAAACGCTTCATCACTTGGCAACAAGTCTTTTTCGCCAAGTGATTAAGCGTGGTAACTAATCTAATGGTAGTACCTAACTAAAAACTAAGGGTGGTAACTAGCCAGAGCCGAAGCTTCTAACTAAGCCAGACTTTAGCCGGGAATCCGACCCAGGAGGTCCAACATTATAATACAACACTGCGTCATGGCGCTCCTCAGATGGTTCATGTCTCTAACTTCAAAACCATTGAACTTATATACAAACAGACGACAAAATGTTTGCCCCGAAACGCACTTACTTCCAAAATATCAAGTTTGTAGACTCAGTAGGTACTAAAAATGGTCAAAACGTTCCATATCCCATGTTGTAAAAAACGTCAAGAAATATTATATGCTATTTACATTTATAATAGGCCTACTATAAATATGAAAAAAAAACAATAATAATGAAGCAAGATAATGACTACTCCGGGTAGTAAACCGCGTAATTTCGTATGTCGCAGATAGGACACGACGCTCCATTACGTAGCAAGGTACCAGCGAAGAGGTTTAATTGCAATCCTGTTTGTAATGGCGTCTTTCCTTTTAATGCTTCTTATTTTTCTTTAACGCTTGAACAAATACCTACATAGAGACTCACCGTTATATCGTTTAATGAAACAATATTGAGTGGTAGATGTGGCTCGTGGGATTGGTTCCAAACCAAAAAGACACTCAAGGAGTGACGAGAAAACTATTTATTTCATCTTAAACTTTTTGCATGGTTTGACTTTAGCTGTGAACCCTGCTAGTTGCAGCGTAACCCGGCGGGTTGGCGAGCTTCGGAAAAAAGCTTTGCCTGAAGACTTGAGCTCTAAGGCCCGAAGAAGCGAGGGACGAAGAACGTCTGCCTAAGGGGCCGGCCGTGAGCTTAGGGGACACACAATGATACCCACCCACATAACATAAGCTAGATATTTAACAATACGTACTTTAAATTGCTTGCAAACACATGCATGCAGTATAAAAAGCACTGTTAGTATCTCAACACAAAGTATTCAAAGAAGTAAAAATCAGAATTCTGCCGATGAATTCTAATCTAAAATCTGGCCCTTCACTGCTGTTAATGAAGAAAAATAGAATTTCATTTAAGGAGTAAGTTGTTTAAATTTACTAATAATATTTAAAATGCCATTTGTGATTTTTTCAATTTAGTATTCAGTTCCTAGTCATCCTTTTCCTTTTTCTGGGAACTCTTTCTGGGAATTCTTCACTATTTCGGGTTTCGTTGGTTGGTTGAGTTGATTGCTGCGTTTGTGACAAACTGAAATTTAAATTAACAAATATGATTTTAAAATGCATACAAACATTTTCGGAGCTTTCAGTCTTATAGCAACATCTAGAAGGACACATTACAGTTTCTCTTCTCTACTATTCAAGGGACATGTCACAATGAGACACATTTGAACGAGAGATTACTCATTGATTTTCAATTACTTTATATTATTTCAAAGTGTTTTTACATAATCTTGAGGGAAATGACAAATTTATAAATTTTAAATGCATACATTAAACTGGCAGGATTTGCTTTCACAATATGTCTCAGAGAGAAACTAAAACAAAGATATTAGTTTACTTTTTGCAAAGCCAAAAATAGGCAGCAATGAGGCCTATACCCGAAAATCGGGATCACTGTGAATTAGTATAGCCTAATAAAGCCTTTATAAACATTATTTTCATTTATATAATTGAAGCCAATTACACTAATCAAGTACAATATATTGTCTCAATCTCAAACTACCATAATCCTATCTCCAACTATACACACAGTAATAACAGGTACTGAAGTCATAACATCATCTGTAAAGCAAGCGTAATTCCAACTTCTGGCATGGATTCTGGTATTGATATTTTTTACATAAAACCCACAACCAAAATACCTGGTGCGGTCCTGAAACCATGCTCAGGGCCTTAATATCTATTCCATTTATCCTTTAGCTCTATCTTGTGGTTGTTATGTCAAACACTCTCACCACTAGACCAACAAGGCTTGTACGGGACGGTTTTCGTGAGTGTTTATACTATTTTTAACTATGAGATGCGTCTCATAGTTAAAAATAGTATAGAAAACGTAGTACGTAAGTTGCGGGACCGACTGTGGGTCGCGCACTTACGATGTGCAAATAGTATAGTTTGTCCTTTTTATTTGAATAGTAGTATAGTTTATAATAGGTTTTTATAATAATAGTAATAGTTTCTAATAGGCTTTTATAGCAATAGTTTACAGATTTATTGATTGATTATTATAGAAAATAGGATATTTACGAATAGTTTTAAAGAATATTGTTTAGTTTAATGGAATAGCATAAATTGTAAAGGGAGACCCGTCCGCGGGTCTCTCTATGGGACAGCCCGAGCACTAAAGATAGTATTTTCAGGCCACACCCACAGATATTGTAACTCGACTTCTGATTGGTCGAGTCGGTGGGCAATAGAGCTCAAGTTGGAATAAATAGCGGCCTATCGTTGCTCGGGGCAACCAGTTCACTGCGAAATAGTAAATAGTAAACAATAATAGTGAAAATAGTGAATAGAAGAAAATAAGCAGCGATACCCAATAAAGAAGACTTGAAGAGTGGCTACCCTGGTTTTATTCGAAGAAATTGCACTAGTTAATCAACAATCCAGCAATAGTTTAGTGTATACACGTACAAGGTTGCTGTTATTGTTTCAGAGAAAGTACAAATATAATACTCAGTTCCTGTATATACAATATATCTAAAATGCACTTCTGGATTGTATGAATTTAGATGGTAGAAAACTTAGAACATATTTTGATGAAACTTTTTATTGTTCAGGCATCTTACACCTAAATTCCTGAACAATTCACATGATACTTGTACTACCATAAAACCCTAATTATAAATGCAAAACTAATTTGTTGTTATTTCTTTTACACATGCTAGTCAATAAGAAGAATGTTGAATTACCTTTCATCATTTAGAGTTTCCAATTGAGCCATATTAAAATTAGCCTCACAACAAGGCCATTTTTGAGCAGCCTCTACGTGCAGTTTCAAACATCGTGTATGGACTGCATCACTGCAGTGGGGACAGTTGTAACCCTGGAATAAAAATAGCACAATCAATCAATTAAGAAATTAATAATAAATAAATGTAAAATATAGATATAAAAGTTTACGAACCAAAATGGAGCTATGGGGTATATAGAATACTCCTTTTTTACTTAAAGGATAGATAAAACACTCAAGATCCCTATGTGACAATAAAGCAGCCGCCAAATTGTATAGTTTTTTTAATTTTTTTTAATTTTCTTTTGTGGTATACAATAAAAGTGTATTCATTCATACATTCATAAAACAAACGGCAGAAGAGTGCCTCTATAGGTAAAATAGAGACAAATAAACTCACAACTCATCTAAATAAATAATAGACTATTATATTTACCTTTCAAACATTGCAAGGGGAATTAGGAGGCTTGGGACTACGCTTTTGAAAAAGGTGTTTGTGATGTATACAGTAACATAAACATACCCTGAAAACAATATCCTTGCAAAGACAGCATTTATGAATAGTGTCCGGCATATTCTCTTGTATGTAATGTTTGAATTCATGTCTAGCTCGTAATCCCAGAGCATAATTTCCATTGATCTCCACCAAATAATACATTCGACACCAAGTGTTTAGAAGTTCCTGAAAATTACAATTATAATGTACTAGTAATGCATAAAATAAATATGTCATAACATGTAACAAGTGTATTTCACTTGTTATTAATGAAAAAGTATTGATATTAGCTTTAGCAATTTTGATGATAAAAATAAAAGCAGATTATTACAATTTCACATGATTTACTAATGTGTCACTAATTTCCTATCCCCCCTTCCCCGCACACTTGAAAGCCTTGTTTTTTTTTTTATCCACTACAAGTTAGCCCTTGACGGCAATCTCACCTGATGGTAAGTGATGATACAGTCTAAGATGGTAGCGGGCTAACCTGTTAGGGGTATGGTAAACTCATACTCTTTTCGGTTTCTACGCGACATCGTGCCGGAACGCTAAATCGCTTGGCGACATGTCTTTATAGGTAGGGTGGTAACTAGCCACGGCCGAAGCCTCCCACCAGACCAGACTCGAGCCGGGAATCGAACCCAGGACCTCCAACTTTTTTATAATCTGACAGCACGCGCGCTGAGCCACGGAGGTCGTCAGGCGGAGGTTGTTGCTACTTTTGTAGAGATAACTATAAAAATATTTTTAATTTTGTAATATATAGAAGCCTAGAAGTTAACATCTACTTAAGAGTAAAACAGCTAATCAGGGTTTAAACTGTTCCAGTTAACCCAAATAGATAAGGCAAAATATACATAAAGCCGTTGCTACATTTGAGAGGTAAAAGTTCCAGTATCACATTAAATGTTGATCATCATCATGATCATGTTGACCACTATCTCTAGTTCTAGTTCTTTATGCTATGCTTTCTGTGGTCCTGTTCTAAGCAGCATCGCTATGCTAAGTTTAATAAACAAAGAAATGTTTCTTACTTTTGCTCGAGTTTTAGTCACTTTCAATTTCTTTACCAAATTCAAAGCATACAGTGATGATACTTGTTTGCTTTCTGTTCTCATAATCTCTTCTAAGAGGCTCCTAAAAAATTGTAGCTCTTTCGCCAGGAACATGTTCTGAGACATGGTAGCAGCATCAGCACCAGTGTTAAGGAAAACAATGCATTTTTCCGAGGTCACCTCATCAATGACAATCTTAATTACTTGCTGGAAACACCTTATTTTGTCATTTATTGCTACAACTAGATTTTCTATTGAAGATTCCTGTGTTTCTGCAAACATTTTAAACACAATTTGAAATAAGTAAAACAAATTTATCTAATTGCTTTTCTCTCGCCTGAAACTCCTTTTGATCACAGAAAACATTTCATGTCTAACCTAGTTTGTTAATTTAGTTTTTTCTGAAAGAAAAAAGTAGCTTAGTGGATTGTGTATCAAATAATTTCGTGGGGCTAACACAGATCTAGGAAATTGGCCATCTCATAACAATAATCTCTAAGTCCATACCTATATAGGGGCAGTGTGATGAAGTTGAGTTGTTAAATGTAAGAGAGAGGCATTTATTGACTTTTGGGATCAGTCAAAAGTTAAGGGTTAGAGTTATAATTGTTAAAATGTTGTCTCATGGGCTTATGTGATTTTAAGGATAACAATCAAAAAAGACAGCATGGTGGGTTTGTAAAATCCTTTTTCCCATTAGTACTGTGTTCAGCTTATAAATATGTACCTTAAAAAAATAATAGGTTAAGGTAGGAAATGAAATAAAAAATATTTTAATAAAAAAATTGCACTCAAACAGAGCTCAGTTCTGTTTTTTTTACATAACATTACTTTTAACTTGCAAGTGAATACTTGATAAAAAGATAACAAGAGTAAGTAAGATAAAAATTAGTAATTCAAAAATTATTATTACTATATATATGTTTTAATAATATTGGGATGTAACAATAAAAATAGCAAACTGAGTATTATGTAGCCAATTTTTTTACCGGGGTACATCTCTACTAAGATGCTCTGGGCGTGTGAATAACCCATGACACCTTGACTTGCTACGGTGCGTAAAAGGAACCTATGCGCGTCTCCGTAACTCATTTTTTGGATACACTGTTTTTATTTCTATATTTTACTTTCTAGTTTCTATTACGTTCAAGGTGTGTGAGAATCAATATTTTTGGTACGCCGCTTTCAGATTGTGACAGCGCGTCTATGATAATGAGAATTTAATGACAAAGAGAATATAATCACTACGTTCTTAGAGTGACGGATTATGCCTTAGCGCTAGTTCAGACATGCGGGAATCGCGCGTTTACGAATCGCTTTATCGAATCGTTTGAACCCGCAAAATTGTGATGCTATTCAGACACCGGCGGTTATTAAGCGATTTTCGTGCGGGATAACGTCAGTTCGAAAATGGAGGTCGACAAAGAAGTGTGTTTACTGTGGTTGCTCCTTAAAAAAAAAAGAAAAGAAAAAGGTGGTATTGGGTGCATCCAATATAAAGTGAGCAACTAGTACATGGTCAGTAAAAATATCTCCACCAACTCTTGCCAAGCTCGGTTTTGATAATTTTATTTGAGTAATCTTCACTCTTAAGATCCCATATTGCAGGTCTCTTCTCCACTTCATCAATAAATAGTTCAGTGTCGAAACGATCCATGGCGAACTCGCGACCTGTGACGTGCTAACCGCGCGATACCCGCAACGCAACTGAACGCGAAGTAAAGACTCCATATTAATAGAAACGCGCGGGAGCAGCGTTGTATATTCTGGCGGTTGGGTTGCCGCCGGGATTAACCGCGCTGTCATGTCTGAACGATTACTTTATAACTCATATAAATAAGACCCGCGCGATTTCCACGCAATTCTATAATCGCGCGGTTCCCGCCGTGTCTGAACTAGCGCTTAGTCACTAGTCTAGCGTAGCATCGTGTTTTTTTTTGTAGCGGGGAATGAAAGGAAGCCGTTTTGGTAATTTTAAAATATGAGATTGGCGGGAAAGCAAATTGCTCCGTGATTGCAACGAATCGCTGTTTATAACTTAAGAAACAAGGAACATTTATACTCTAGGGAGAAGAATGATAACAAAGTACAAATAAATTCTCCTGAAATCGACGCCATCTCTGGTAGACCCCCTAAAAACTCGCAAATGCGTGAAATTCAAAATGAGTAGATACTACAAATTTACGCGGGAAATTCAAAATCTAATTATTTTCAAGAATTTAATAAAGCTACCTGTCCACAAAAGCAGAACTGAAAAATCGTAACCAATGTAAATAAAAATTGCACACTAATTTACCCATTTGTGTTACAATTTTCTAGCTCTGCTTTGGTAGACAAACAGCCTTATTAATTTTTTAATTTATTCGGTGGTTGGTTAAATAAATTTAAAATAACTGTATTTTCGTCAAAATAGCTTTATTATAAAACAGAATCTTACAACTACTAATATTATGAATTATTTAATGAGGCAGCCTTGTAGGCCAACATTTTCACAAGTAAAGAAAGAATTTATTAATAAATTCTTCTAGGACAATTTTTTGTTACAGTAATTTAAAGAATCTTTATAATCATTGTATCACTGCCAACCTTTTTATGATGGTGGGGTGCTTTTGTAGCCTATAAATTTGAGTGATTGTGAAAATGTTTTCATTTCATCTATAAATACTAAAAGAGGTGATTTTTCTTTTAAATTGGTTGAAAATGGCTTTCCTCTTTGCAGATCCACTGTGTCACTGTTCACAGTGAGTCAAACAGTTTGTCCATTTTGGATATAACATCTGCAGTCACAGCCGCTCCAGCAGTTATGTCACCTGTAATAGAACATATTATATTTTATTATTGAGATTTAATATATATATTCTGTTCTTTATCCCAGAACAGAAAAGTTCTCAAGAAGGAATTTAAAAGCCTAATTTCGCACAGGCATCAGTATTATAATAAAGTATTAATTTATTTAATAAAAGTTTCCCAAGATGCTATCAAGGTAAGTAGGTAAGAAAAAACTGTTCTTTTTCTGTCATGGCTACTAAACCCTTTAGATGGATAAGAAAGAACCAAGTTACCTTGGGCTATTTTAGCAAACATGCCAGCAGCAACTGTGTGGCTCAGCACTTGTACAGCCCGGTTACGCTGTGGCAACCAATAGGGTTTGTACAGCTAATAGACAGTCAGAAAAAAAAAAACAGCACTTGAACTGCTAGTTTTACCCTCATTTTCTGTTTAGTATTTGGATTTAAATGTTCTTGTGTGAGAGAGGTGCAAATACAAAATTTGGATTAGAGTTGTCCAAATTTTGTATTTGCATAGAATTTGACAATGTGACTCCATTTGGCTACACCTGAAACAATAAGTATAAATATATACATCATGATCAGTATATTGCCACATCAGATAGCTTTCTTATTACATCTTATTACTAATATGTAATAAGATGTAATAAGAAAGCTATCTGTAATACAAAAACTGATAGTTATACATAAAAAGTAAAATTTACCTTTTCCCTGGTTTCCAGTAGCAGATGTAATATTTATTGGGCATTCTATATCATACTTCAGAAATAAATTTCTGAAACACTTCTGTTCACTGCATTCATGTCACACACTGTGGCGACTACATTAATGCAATGTTAATGACACTGATGAAGCACCTTCAAAGAAACTGAACTGAAATAAATAGAATGAGTTTAGTAACTAACAATAGTAGCCACTATTGTATAGTTACTCGCTCAACAACATACAAAGCTCGCTAGTTTCAGCAATGCAATCACAAGTCTGGAGGTTTAATTAACAAATAAACCATAACAGATAAGTTAACAAAGCATGGGGGTATTTATGTAGGTATCTATAATATTGAGAGTAGGCATACCGACGAACATTTGAGGAACTAGGTTTTGGAAGCCTAAATAATGTGGTTTCGGGATTCTCGGCAGGAGAGGAACCACACCTAAAAATTTCCTTTGATTTTCCTTCATATTTATGAGAAAAATAAAAGGAAAGTTATGAAGGAAAAAAAACGTTCGTTAAAATAACTATGGAGGAAAATGAATTAGAAAGTCTCACACACAATACTCAGGTGTTTGGGAGTCTGCATAAAACGGACGGAGGAACCTAGGCTCTACTCAACGTCGTTTAATGGCGAAAAATCACTTCACGTTGCATAAGTAGATCACAACCACAAGAAATTGCAAAACAATAACAAACCAGGTGACAGGTGCTGTAATTGGGGTTGCCGAGGATAAAAGCAAAATCATACCATCTAATTTTGTAAAATACTTATATTATTAACCCTGCAAAAAGGGTATTTATGTTGTAGTAATAATAATACCATTGAACATTGATTGGTTAAAATTTAGAATCGTGCGGCAGGAGTTTCGGGGAGAAAGATGTTTTATTCGGTAGAGGTTTGATCCCCGATTGTCACAATAGCACTCGCATTACAAGGTAATTCACTTTTTTCGAGAAAACAAAAATAAAATAACATAACCTATAAATAGGTAAAACATCGAAAAAATAATGCAATATTACGGGAGAGCTAGATAGCATATATAATTTTGTATAAGTGCAACAAGGACGTAAGATAATGTCAAAGACTACTGTCACAGTATTTTTATTTTTTTGTGGTCTGTGGTTAAAATTTAGAATCGTGCGGCAGGAGTTTCGGGGAGAAAGAGGTTTGGTCCCCGATTGTAACAATAGCACTCGCATTACAAGATAATGCACTTTTTTCGAGAAAACAAAAAAAAACTGACATAACCTATAAACAGGTAAAACATCGAAAAAATAATGCAATATTACGGGAGAGCTACAAATCAAATGGGCTACGCCAGACGACTCGCTCCGTCGCCCCTTCATTCAGCTTCACCTACTCGACCTTCGTTTCGCTACGAAGGTCGCCGGCTCGCTCCGCTCGCCACCTCCCCTCTTCGCTCCACTCTGCCTCGTAGGCTCGCTTCATTCAGGACCTCCTTCGCGAGCTTCTGGCTTCGCACTTCATAAAAACACTCTAGGGGTAGGGCAGACAAGACTACGTGGAGTAGGGGTTGGCCAATTTGGTTCTGTCACACTATTCGACCTACATCAGCTCATGTCGTTTCCAAGTGTGAAGTTTTCTTACCATTAGAAATTAGTAGTGCGTCATATTATGATTTGACAGTTGACAGAGAGCATAGACCACGTGACACTAGTCTTTGACATGATCTTACGTCCTTGTTGCACTTATACAAAATTATATATGCTATCTAGCTCTCCCGTAATATTGCATTATTTTTTCGATGTTTTACCTATTTTTAGGTTATGTTAGTTTTTTTTGGTTTTCTCGAAAAAAGTGAATTACCTTGTAATGCGAGTGCTATTGTGACAATCGAGGACCAAACCTCTACCGAATAAAACATCTTTCTCCCCGAAACTCCTGCCGCACGATTCTAAATCAAACCCCATTGATTTGATTTGCCAAATATTATGTCAGATATCAGCTAATACATCGATAAATAAATTTTAAATTTTAAGGGGCCGCGTCCGCGGAGTGCGGGGTTTTCTCACCATTTCTCCCTAACTTCTACATTACTATAAACTTGACATTGACTAATCTGTGCAAGACCATAAAAAGAGAGAACTAATAAAATAATGCCTAATTTAAAGTAAAACTATTAAAAACTAAAAACTAAACATTAAAAATATCATCTATGCCGCTGTAATGAGGCAATGTGCCCAGAACGCTGGCTGCGTTACCCCGCTGAATAGCCAAACTTATATGTTGGCCGAGGTAACTGCCAGCCCTCCGGTCACCTGTGGACTCTGCGAGACGAGAAGATAGATCCTTAAAAAATAATCTAGCATCTTCGCCCCACGACCCCATGGTTTCAACACCAAAAGGCACAAAAATGAAATTATTTTCTATAATTTCATACTTGCGCCTCTTGGCTCTTTCCGCATTAGTCGCTGCCGCCCCCGCCGTAATGGAGGTCGCCTGCAAGTGGGACAACGCCAGCGTATAGTTGATTATACCCTGAATTTAATTTTATATAGTCTAAATCAAAATATAGGTAAAAACGCAACTTCCAACATGTATTTCGTGAAGCGAATAATTATAATGTAAATAGTCCAACTGTAACAGTTCATACTGTGACGCAAATATTTATGATAAGATCACGAAGTTCATCTGAACTGCGCGACTCACGGCAATGATCGCTAGGTATCGTAGCGCGTGTCTGAGTGAGCGACAAATGCCTAAAGTGCTTGGATATAGTCGCCTTAAAGAATACACTGCATCATCTGTGGATTTACCATGTCTAAATCCATATTGATTATGAGAGAGGTAATTATTCATTTCTTGTTGTCGTCTGTGGAAGTCGCAACCAATCTGTGGTTGCAAAGGCGGCAACATTGGACCAGTGGCGCGCGTTTTTTGAAAAAAGAACAAGGAATGAAGGAGTTTTTCAAAGAATGGCGGCAATGCTGAATTGTTATTTAACTTCTTGCCGCCGTTTTTATTATACACTTTTTTTACTGACTGTGAACAATAGTTGATTAATTGCAGTTCAGGCTCACTAACGTTAATAGAGAATAATTACATTAAAGTGTTATTCAGATAAACAGACTCGGTATTGTATTAAAGCTTGCTTAGAAGTTCGTATTCCCACTGTTTAATATAGTGTTTAATATTCTAAATATTTAACTAATCTTTTATTTATAATTTTCTCTAGAATTTTGGATATTGATGGTAAGATGGATATCGGCCTGTAATTGTTGAGGTTATTTTTGTCACCATTTTTGAAAATAGGTCTTATTTCAGATTTTTTCAACGCCTTTGGAAAGACACCCTTTTGTAGGACACTTGAAAATATGCGTTAACGGTTTAATTAATAGATTCTTACAGTGTTTGAGTAATTTGTTTGTGATTCCATCCCATCCAACTGTGCACTTGTTTTTTAAGTTATTAATGATATTTCTCACTTCATCTACATCCGTATCTAGTAACACAAAAGATTTTTCTCGATTTTGTAAATCCCACCCTAATGCCGAATTATCATCGTTTGTAATATTAAAACTTTCGGCCAAATTCTTACCAATGTTTATGAAGTAGCTATTTATTTTATCAACTGACATCTGTGGGGTATGTTCTAAATTTAACAACTCTGTATTGTACCCAGTTTGCTTTGTTGTATTCAAGATACCCTTAAGTACACTCCATAACATTTTATTATTACTTTTTGCAATATTCACCTGTTCCTTATCATAATTTCTTTTGAGTTTCTTTAATAGTGAGTTACAAAAAAACCTATAACGTTTATAAATTAATATATTAGATTCATTTAGTGGAGAACGTCTAGCTTTCGTATGTAGTTTATCTCTGTGACGAATACATCTAAGCAGACCAGATGTTATCCATGGCTTAATAGTTTTCTTGCGTCTAGACAATGTGAAAGTCTGAGTGTTGTTGGTAATGGCAGTGTTCACTTCATTAATTAATTTATTAATGGCAGTATTTGGTTCACAACAATTTAAAATTAAGTTAAAGTCGATCTTTCCAATTTATAATATAATATGAGTTATAGCAAACTGTCCCAACCCTTGTTTTAACTTTGTACTAAAAATAACCGGTTTATGATCAGTTAATAAGGTTTGTGGGACAATCGTTACTGGAGGGATTATTAGTTTTTAACAGAACATGGTCAATGCATGATCCACTAGCATCACGATAGCATGTGATAAAGGTGTGCGCTGGTAATAAACCATGAAGCGCTATAAGACTGAGACATTTTTCTGAACTGAAATCCATCCTATCCGGGCTAATGTCAATATTGATACCTATCGCCAATAACAACAATATTTCTGTAGTTTGAATGGTTGTGAAGAATAGTGTCCAAGGCCGATAAAAAGTTGTCAATTTGTTTGTATGATGGGGATGTATAGATTGCAATAACGACAATATTTTCTAATTTTAAAACAAGATAATTGCCGTCTTGAAAAGACGGCTCTTCAACTATAAAACTGTATTATACTAGCACTACTCGTTTGAGTTCAAGTTCTGTTCGGGCATACACAACCCGCATTATGGGACGTGGACACCTCCACCAATAAAGACACTACCAAGGACAAAATCATAGACAGAGGCACATTTACATTTATTCAACTTTTCAAACCCATTTCCCTAACGGGTAAATTTGCATAAAAATTACTTCTTATTTCATATCTCGGTTACATTTGAAGTTTATTTCACAAACATTTCAAGGAACAATAATAAAATATGTCAGTGAAACTTTCAACCACCACTAAAGGTGGTTCTAAAAAAGCTTGTGGTTCTGTGAACCACCTGGTATAGGTGAGCCTGGAGTTTCTTCAGATTCTTCGTCAGACACAGACGATTCTTCACTACTACTATTTCGGGTTTCGTTTGTTGGTTGAGTTGATTGCTGAGTTTGTGACAAACTGAAATTTAAGTTAACAAATATGATTTTAAAATGCATACAAACATTTTCGGAGCTTTCAGTCTTATAGCAACATCTAGTAGGAAACATTACAGTTTCTCTTCTCTACTATTCAAGGGACATACATGTCACAATGAGACACATTTGAACGAGAGATGACTCATTGATTTTCAATTATTTTATATTAATATCCAAGTGTTTTTACATAATCTTGGAGGAAATGACAAATTTATAAATTTTAAATGCATACATTAAACTGGCGGGATTTGTTTTCACAATATGTCTCAGACAATCGCAGTTTGAGTTTTGTCGAAGTATATTAAAAATAATTTAGTTAAATATGAAACTAAAACAAAGATATTAGTTTACTTTTTGCAAAGCCAAAAATAGGCAGCAATGAGGCCTATACCCGAAAATCGGGATCACTGTGAATTAGTATAGCCTAATAAAGCCTTTATAAACATTATTTTCATTTATATAATTGAAGCCAATTACACTAATCAAGTATAATATATTGTCTCAATCTCAAACTACCATAATCCTATCTCCAACTATACACACAGTAATAACAGGTACTGAAGTCATAACATTATCTGTAAAGAAAGCGTAATTCCAACTTGGCATGATTTCTGGTATTGATATTTTTTACATAAAACCCACAACCAAAAAACCTGGTGCCCGTCGTGAAATCACGCTCAGGGCCTTAATATCAGTTCCATTTATCCTTTAGCTCTATCTTGTGATTGTTATGTCAAACATTCTCACCGCTAGACCAACAAGACTGCTGTTATTGTATCAGAGAAAGTACAAATATAATACTCAGTTCCTGTATATACAATATATCTAAAGTGCACTTCTCGATGGTATGGATTTAGATGGTAGAAAACTTAGAACAATATTTGTATGAAACTTTTTACTGTTCAGGCATCTTACCCCTAAATTCCTGAACAATTCATGATGATTCAACATGATACTTGTACTACCATAAAACCCTAATTATGAATGCAAAACTAATTTGTTGTTATTTCTTTTACACATGCTAGTCAATAAGAAGAATGTTGAATTACCTTTCATCATTTAGAGTTTCCAATTGAGCCATATTAAAATCAGCCTCACAACAAGGCCATTTTTGATCAGCCTCTACGTGCATGTTCAAACATCGTGTATGGACTGCATCTCCGCAGTGGGGACAGTCGTAACCCTGGAATAAAAATAGCACAATCAATCAATTAAGAAATTAATAATAAATAAATGTAAAATATAGATATAAAAGTTTAGGAACCAAAATGGAGCTATGGGGTATATAGAATACTCCTTTTTTACTTAAAGGATAGATAAAACACTCGAAATCCCTATGTGACAATAAAGCAGCCGCCAAATTGTATAGTTTTTTTTTTATTTTTTTAAATTTTCTTTTATGGTATACAATAAAAGTGTATTCATTCATAGATTCATAAAACAAACGCCAGAAGAGTGCCTCTACAGGTAAAATAAAGACAAACAATCTCACAACTAATATGAATAAATAATAGACTATTATATTTACCTCTCAAACATTGCAAGGGGAATTAGGAGGCTTGGGACTACACTTTTGAAAAAGGTGTTTGTGATGTATACAGTAACAAAAACATACCCTGAAAACAATATCCTTGCAAAGACAGCATTTATGAATAGTGTCTGGCATATTCTCTTGTATGTAATGTTGGAATTCATGTATAGCTCGTAATCCCAGAGCATAATTTCCATTGACCTCCACCAAATAATACATTCCACACCAAGTGTTTAGAAGTTTCTAAAAATTACAATTATAATATAGTATTAGTAATGCATAAAATAAATATGTCATAACATGTAACAAGTCTATTTCACTTGTTATTAATGAAAAAGTATTGATATTAGCAATTTTAATGATAAAAATAAAAGCAGATTATTACAATTTCACATGATTTACTAATGTGTCACTAATTTCCTATCCCGCCTTCCCCGCACACGCAAAAGCCTTGTTGCTACTTTTGTAGAGATAACTATAAAAATATTTTTAATTTTGTAACATATAGAAGCCTAGAACTTAACATCTACTTAAGAGTAAAGCAGCTAATCAGGGTTTAAACTGTTCCAGTTAACCCAAATAGATAAGGCAAAATATACATAAAAGCTGTTGCTACATGTGAGAGGTTAAAGTTCCAGTATCACATTAAATGTTGATCATCATCATGATCATGTTGACCACTATCTCTAGTTCTAGTTCTTTATACTATGCTTTCTGTGGTCCTGTTCTAAGCAGCATCGCTATACTAAGTTTAATAAACAAAGAAATGTCTCTTACTTCTGCTTTAGTTTTAGACACATTCAATTCATTAACTAAATTCAAAGCATATATTGATGATATTTGTCTGCTTTCTGCTGTCATAATCTCTTCTAAGAGGCTTAAAAAAAATTTTATCTCTTCCGCTGAGAACATGTTCTGAGACATGGTAGCTTCATCAACGCCAGTGTTTAGGAAAACAATGCATTTTTCCAAGGTCACCTCATCATTGACAATCTTAATTTCTTGCTGGAAACACCTTATTTTGTCATTTATTGCTTCAACTAGATTTTCTATTGAAGATTCCTGTGTTTCTGCAAACATTTTAAACACAATTTGAAATAAGTAAAACAAACTTATCTAATTGCATTTATAGTCTTTGCCTTAAAGGCAATCACTAGTTACAAAAGCTCATTTCTTTTCTCTCGCCTGAAACTCCTTCTGATCACAGAAAACATTTCATGTCTAACCTAGTTTGTTAATTTAGTTTTTTCTGAAAGAAAAAAGTAGCTTTGTGGATTGTGTGTCAAATAATTTCTTGGGGCTAACACAGATCTAGGAAATTGGCCATCTCATAACAATAATCTCTAAGTCCATACCTATATAGGGGCAGTGTGATGAAGTTGAGTTGTTAAATGTAAGAGAGAGGCATTTATTGACTTTTGGGATCAGTCAAAAGTTAAGGGTTAGAGTTATAATTGTTAAAATGTTGTCTCATGGGCTTATGTGATTTTAAGGATAACAATCAAAAAAGACAGCATGGTGGGTTTGTAAAATCCTTTCTCCCATTAGTACTGTGTTCAGCTTATAAATATGTACTTTAAAATAATAATAGGTTAAGGTAGGAAATGAAATAAAAAATATTTTAATAAAAAAATTGCACTCAAACAGAGCTTGGCTCTGTTTTTTTCACATAACTTTAACTTGCAAGTGAATACTTGATAAAAAGAAAAAAAGAGTAAGTAAGATAAAAATTAGTAATTCAAAAATTATTATTACTATATATATGTTTTAATAAGATTGAGATGTAACAAAAAAACAATAAAAATAGCAAACTGAGTATTATGTAGTAAATTTGTTTTACCGGGGAAATTCACTACTAAGATGCACTGGGCGTCTGAATAACTAATGACACCTTTACTTAATACGGTGCGTAAAAGATACCTATGCGCGTCTCCGTAACTCATTTTATGGATACACTGTTTTTATTTCTATATTTTACTTTCTAGTTTTCTGCTACGGTCAAGGTGTGTGAGAATCAATACTTTTGGTACGACGCTTTCAGATTGTGACGGCGCGTCTATTATAAGAGACAAGAGTGACCAAAGACAAAGAGAATATAATCACTACACCAATTAATTCCTTTGAAAATAAATAAATTAAGAAGTGAAATGTTCCCTATCGAATAGTGATAGCTTACATCATTAGCCCACATGTTTAGAAACGAATGTTGTTAGTACGCCCAGCGCCACGGTCGGATATAGACGACTCGCTTCTGACGTCATAAGCGTGTGCCGATTTCTGAAATGTTCCGTCAGTGATGTACGTGCAGAACTGTGTATAGTATGTTCAATAAGTCAGTTTACATGGGCAATTTAAAAGGTAATTGAAAAATGGTATATAGCCACACTAAAATGATTATTGATAAATTGAATACTTTTGATACTTTATGTTATTTTGTTTTACAAAAATATACACATAAATCAGAAAGGTCGAATGAATTAGATTTTGATTACTATTAGGCGTCAGGACCGTAAGAGATAGTCAGCCTTTCTGCCTACCCAGTGCGAAAGCCAGCGCGTTGCCAAGATATCCTGTGTTATAATTACTGGGTTTGCATTAGGGTTTCGTTTAGGTTGGATACAGATTAAAAATAAACTTAAAATATATGTTTTATTAGTAATATTATATGGGTATGGTAATATCATACAATTCGGCTGTGATTCTTACGAATCATAATCTCTGAAACCAAAAACTCTATTCCAGAGATATCACTAGCACATTGTTATAGATGTAAATGCTTCTTCTATTAATCTTGCTTCTTCTTCAAGAATCCTATCAATCTCATACACAGGCTTGGGTTTGTGCTTTCTTAAAAGCTACAATTAAACAGCCTTGATCATGTTATCTGTAAATTCTATACCAATAGTCACTAACCGATCCTTTATTTCATCCGTTTCTTTAGTTCATATTTCCGTTTGGCAGTTGTAGGTACTTTATTCCTGGTGTACGTAATAACCTATCATTTAATCTAGCTTCTGCTTTAATTCGAGTAAATGTGACTTAAGAAACGCCTGAAAAATGAAGTTTATTTAAAAAAGTAACTATTATGATTATTTTAAAGTGAATTCTACTGCCTCAGACGCTATTCTACCGGCCATGGAGTGCTCAGTGCTACCATCTGTGTAAAACCGCGGCGGTCATGGCTCGCAGTTTCACTTGTATCGGGGTTCCATACAACCATATAATTTAGTTTTATTTTTATTGCATTACTTATTTATATACTTTCAATTTAGTAATATTAACTTTTAATACACTACGCAAAATATTATGAATACTACTACTACTAACAACAACAGAAATTAAATAATAACCAAGTATCAAACTATGTTTGATGTGTCATGGCGGACACTCGCTGCATTACTTTGTTTTTATCCACCAAATGCCTTTGTTCGGCTTTTTCTCTTTCACAATACATTATAATTTTATTAAGAAATGCCCTTTCACCTCGATTTAATTGCTTTGGCATTTTAAAAACCACAATTAACGGCAATCAATCCAAAATTACATAAATAGTTTTTAACTGACACCGGAAACACGACAGCAAGTAAAGTGTTGCCAGATTGCGTTTTTTAATTTCTTACAAAATTATCCATGTAAACTGACTTATTGAACAGACTATACGTGAATATAGTTATCACCATGAAATAACTACTGTGTAAATTATTGACGCGTCAAAAGTGCCTTTTTAAGGACTATTTGAATTAAGATTATTTTGGATTTGAATTTGAATTTTGAATATACCTAACAATATAATAATATATAATATAAACTATATCAGTTGACCTAATAAGTTATTAGTAACGATATTTATTACAATCACAATTTGATATACGATATACAATAATTTCAATAAATTCAATAATGATCACAGATATAATTTCTTATTCACCATTACTTTTTAATATAACAACATATATAATTTGTCACCAAATTAAGGATGTTCATATATCGCAATATGCAGATGATTTCGTGTTTTATATCGCTCACAAGGATTTAAAATTAAGTGAATTGAATTTACAAGAAGCTTTAAATAAGATGGTAAAAAGATTAGATGACATTGGACTCCAACTATCAACAAGTAAAACAAATTTATGTATCTTTAGTAGAGGATATAGAAGGAAACAGATTAAGCTCATTTTAAATAGTTATAATGTTAGCATAGAAGAAAATATAAAATATTTAGGGTTATGGTTAGATAGAACATTGCGATGGAATAAACACATTAACGAGTCGGTAGGGAAAACATCAAAATTTTTAAATTTGTTTAAAGTATTAGCGGGTCCCGGTTGGGGTATAGCACCTAAGCACTTGCGTCATCTTTATATTTCGTTAATTAGAAGCAGATTGGATTATGGGTGCTTTCTTTATGATTCTAGTGCAAAGACACATTTGTTAAAATTAGACCGAGTTCAAAATCAGGCGCTCAGAATAATTGGTGGATTTATTAAAAGTACACCCATTCACGTTATGGAAAGTGAGTTATGCATCCAGCCTTTATTTCTAAGACGCTTATATCTTGCGTACAAATACTGTATGAAAATTAAGAGTTGGTCAAATAATATTACGGTCAATGTATTGAATGATCTGGGCTCTAATATTTATGACAGATATTGGTGTTCAAGGAAAAAGCCTTTGTTGTTAATTGCTTTGAATGAATGCAAAGAATATAATATTTTTTCTACTAATCCTTTACAAATGTACACTTTAGATATTTGGGTGTCTTTTATTAATTTAAATAAGGTAATCAGGTCAGATTTAGAATGTTTGAGGGTAGCTAAAAAGGAACTTCAACCTGTCTGTTTAAAAACCTTAGTAATAAAGGAACTAAATGAGAAGTACGAGGGATGGTCACATATTTACACAGATGCATCTAAAAATAATGTAGGATTAGGGGCAGCCTTTTGGCACTTAAGTCTTAGAAAGTCGGCTATGTTTAAAACCAATCAACAAATTTGTATAATGACCATGGAGCTCGTGGCAATCTCAGAAGCTCTTAAATGTATTGGTACTATAAGCGGGTACAATTTTGTTATCTTTTCAGATAGCAAAAGCGCTTTGCAACATTTAGCTCGATGCGCCTCTGGATATAGCAGAGGCCTGCCAGTAGGTTACGAAATTTTACAACATATATATAATTTTAATGACATAAATTTGAGATTGCAATGGGTTCCTGCTCATATAGGCATAAGGGGAAACGAAGAGGCTGACAGACTAGCCAAATTAGCTGTATCAGATGGTTCACGGTTACCTATTTTACCGTTTTATACCGAATTATTAAATAATTTCAGTCGTGTGTTATGATAAATTTAAGGAATATTTTGACCTAAGAAGTAGAGAGAAAGGTATTTGGTATAAAACTATTCAATGTCAGCCTCCTCGTTTTCCTTGGTTTGCTAATGTTAAATTAAGTAGGAAATATATGGTATTAGCTCATAGGTTGCGGTCTGGACATTATCCATCGAATAAATTCGCATTTCTGATGAAGAAAGTTAACTCAGCTAACTGTGACATTTGCGGTACGACGGATGATGTCCAGCACGTACTAGCGGAATGTAGCAGATACAACGTGCAACGAGAACATGTTGTGCGGAAATATAGCATCAGCAGATTTGACGTAGGCGGTCTTTCGAGCCTCCTCTGTCTACCGACAACAGAAGGTTTTAAATCTGTTGTTGAAATATTTCTGCAGAAGTAGATGTTGTCTGTTACATTTGTAGTAGTCATACTTTTATTTTGTTTTTTTTTTTAATAATTTTGTTATTTTTTTGTTATAAGTTTGTTAACAGTTTTTTTTTGTTTTTTTATATATATATATATATACCTATATATATATACCTATATATATATATATATATATATATATATATAATTTTGTTTGTTATCTATTTAGGAGATGATGGGGCTGACATGTCCGTTTCGGACCAAAGTCCCAAAAAAAAACAGATTAAAAAAAAAAAAACCCTTTCACCGCCAGACTTTTTTGCAGTTGTCGTGCCCCCAGCGCCAGGCATAATGAATTACAAAATAAATACCTATAACAAATAGGGATGTGCAACACTAGTTTTTGTGGGGTCGATATTCCGTAATAACATCGATCATTACGATATATAGGTCGCGATATATTAGTAGGTACTTACCAAAAAATGTCCTACTTACCCTATGATCCTACCCTAGGTATGTTTGGTAAGACACGAGGACTGGGTTTCTCCGTAAAAGGATTTTTATTCGGAGAGCGAAGCAATGCAACAACTTGGTGAAACCAGTGATCAAGACACGTTGGAGTGTATAATATTACAACTTTGGACTGAAGCTCATTCCAAATCCTCGAACACCGACTCGAGTCGACGAAGTACGTCGAACTATCGACGTGCACCTAGATCTTTAGGGAGCTAAATCAGAAACCGAATATTTAGAGTTATGCCAGTACCTATCGACCAATAAAACAAATTTCATTTATGACTACTACTTGATGCATATATGGCACCAAGTGTCACATAAGTACCCGTCAACATAGGTTCATGTCTCTTAAGGCAATGCTCACGTTCAAAGTTTAAGTTTGTTGACACAATGTTGTTTTTCAAGTTTGTAGCAGGTACAAACGAACCTACGGACACTCCTTCGATACTTCTGCTTACCGGACGTATTATACTAGCACTGCTCGTTTGACTTCAAGTTCTGTTCGGGCATACACAACCCGCATCACGGGACGTGGACAACTACACCGATAAAGACACTACCAAGGACAAAATCATAGACAGAGGCACATTTACATTTATTTAACTTTTCAAATCTATTTACATACCCGTAACGGGTAAATTTGCATAAAAATTACTTCTTATTTAATATCTCAAGTTACATTTGAAGTTTATTTCACAAACATTTCAAGGAAGGAACAATAATAAAATATGCCAGTGAAACTTTCAACCACCACTAAAGGTTCTAAAAAGTGGTATTACTGTTTACAGAAAGTTTTGTTTTAAATTATTATCCTATATGCTAATTTAAGTTATTTATTTTATTCCACTACATGTTAGGCCCGGGAAATCTAACGTGGCGGAAAGTGATTATGCAGTCTTTTAGGGATGTGGCAAAACCATACTCATAATGGGTTTCTACGCGATACTGTGCTGAAACGCTTCATCACTTGGCAACAAGTCTTTTTCGCCAAGTGATTAAGCGTGGTAACTAATCTAATGGTAGTACCTAACTAAAAACTAAGGGTGGTAACTAGCCAGAGCCGAAGCTTCTAACTAAGCCAGACTTTAGCCGGGAATCCGACCCAGGAGGTCCAACATTATAATACAACACTGCGTCATGGCGCTCCTCAGATGGTTCATGTCTCTAACTTCAAAACCATTGAACTTATATACAAACAGACGACAAAATGTTTGCCCCGAAACGCACTTACTTCCAAAATATCAAGTTTGTAGACTCAGTAGGTACTAAAAATGGTCAAAACGTTCCATATCCCATGTTGTAAAAAACGTCAAGAAATATTATATGCTATTTACATTTATAATAGGCCTACTATAAATATGAAAAAAAAAAAACAATAATAATGAAGCAAGATAATGACTACTCCGGGTAGTAAACCGCGTAATTTCGTATGTCGCAGATAGGACACGACGCTCCATTACGTAGCAAGGTACCAGCGAAGAGGTTTAATTGCAATCCTGTTTGTAATGGCGTCTTTCCTTTTAATGCTTCTTATTTTTCTTTAACGCTTGAACAAATACCTACATAGAGACTCACCGTTATATCGTTTAATGAAACAATATTGAGTGGTAGATGTGGCTCGTGGGATTGGTTCCTAACCAAAAAGACACTCAAGGAGTGACGAGAAAACTATTTATTTCATCTTAAACTTTTTGCATGGTTTGACTTTAGCTGTGAACCCTGCTAGTTGCAGCGTAACCCGGCGGGTTGGCGAGCTTCGGAAAAAAGCTTTGCCTGAAGACTTGAGCTCTAAGGCCCGAAGAAGCGAGGGACGAAGAACGTCTGCCTAAGGGGCCGGCCGTGAGCTTAGGGGACACACAATGATACCCACCCACATAACATAAGCTAGATATTTAACAATACGTACTTTAAATTGCTTGCAAACACATGCATGCAGTATAAAAAGCACTGTTAGTATCTCAACACAAAGTATTCAAAGAAGTAAAAATCAGAATTCTGCCGATGAATTCTAATCTAAAATCTGGCCCTTCACTGCTGTTAATGAAGAAAAATAGAATTTCATTTAAGGAGTAAGTTGTTTAAATTTACTAATAATATTTAAAATGCCATTTGTGATTTTTTCAATTTAGTATTCAGTTCCTAGTCATCCTTTTCCTTTTTCTGGGAACTCTTTCTGGGAATTCTTCACTATTTCGGGTTTCGTTTGTTGTTTGAGTTGATTGCTGAGTTTGTGACAAACTGAAATTTAAATTAACAAATATGATTTTAAAATGCATAAACATTTTCGGAGCTTTCATTCTTATAGCAACATCTAGAAGGACACATTACAGTTTCTCTTCTCTACTATTCAAGGGACATGTCACAATGAGACACATTTGAACGAGAGATGACTCATTGATTTTCAATTACTTTATATTATTTCAAAGTGTTTTTACATAATCTTGAGGGAAATGACAAATTTATAAATTTTAAATGCATACATTAAACTGGCAGGATTTGCTTTCACAATATGTCTCAGAGAGAAACTAAAACAAAGATATTAGTTTACTTTTTGCAAAGCCAAAAATAGGCAGCAATGAGGCCTATACCCGAAAATCGGGATCACTGTGAATTAGTATAGCCTAATAAAGCCTTTATAAACATTATTTTCATTTATATAATTGAAGCCAATTACACTAATCAAGTACAATATATTGTCTCAATCTCAAACTACCATAATCCTATCTCCAACTATACACACAGTAATAACAGGTACTGAAGTCATAACATTATCTGTAAAGCAAGCGTAATTCCAACTTCTGGCATGGATTCTGGTATTGATATTTTTTACATAAAACCCACAACCAAAATACCTGGTGCGGTCCTGAAACCATGCTCAGCTCATAATATCTATTCCATTTATCCTTTAGCTCTATCTTGTGGTTGTTATGTCAAACACTCTCACCACTAGACCAACAAGGCTTGTACGGGACGGTTTTCGTGAGTGTTTATACTATTTTTAACTATGAGATGCGTCTCATAGTTAAAAATAGTATAGAAAACGTAGTACGTAAGTTGCGGGACCGACTGTGGGTCGCGCACTTACGATGTGCAAATAGTATAGTTTGTCCTTTTTATTTGAATAGTAGTATAGTTTATAATAGGTTTTTATAATAATAGTAATAGTTTCTAATAGGCTTTTATAGCAATAGTTTACAGATTTATTGATTGATTATTATAGAAAATAGGATATTTACGAATAGTTTTAAAGAATATTGTTTAGTTTAATGGAATAGCATAAATTGTAAAGGGAGACCCGTCCGCGGGTCTCTCTATGGGACAGCCCGAGCACTAAAGATAGTATTTTCAGGCCACACCCACCGATATTGTAACTCGACTTCTGATTGGTCGAGTCGGTGGGCAATAGAGCTCAAGTTGGAATAAATAGCGGCCTATCGTTGCTCGGGGCAACCAGTTCTCTGCGAAATAGTAAATAGTAAACAATAATAGTGAAAATAGTGAATAGAAGAAAATAAGCAGCGATACCCAATAAAGAAGACTTGAAGAGTACCCTACCCTGGTTTTATTCAAAGAAATTGCACTAGTTAATCAACAATCCAGCAATAGTTTAGTGTATACACGTACAAGGTTGCTGTTATTGTTTCAGAGAAAGTACAAATATAATACTCAGTTCCTGTATATACAATATATCTAAAATGCACTTCTGGATTGTATGAATTTAGATGGTAGAAAACTTAGAACATATTTTGATGAAACTTTTTATTGTTCAGGCATCTTACACCTAAATTCCTGAACAATTCACATGATACTTGTACTACCATAAAACCCTAATTATAAATGCAAAACTAATTTGTTGTTATTTCTTTTACACATGCTAGTCAATAAGAAGAATGTTGAATTACCTTTCATCATTTAGAGTTTCCAATTGAGCCATATTAAAATTAGCCTCACAACAAGGCCATTTTTGAGCAGCCTCTACGTGCAGTTTCAAACATCGTGTATGGACTGCATCACTGCAGTGGGGACAGTTGTAACCCTGGAATAAAAATAGCACAATCAATCAATTAAGAAATTAATAATAAATAAATGTAAAATATAGATATAAAAGTTTACGAACCAAAATGGAGCTATGGGGTATATAGAATACTCCTTTTTTACTTAAAGGATAGATAAAACACTCAAGATCCCTATGTGACAATAAAGCAGCCGCCAAATTGTATAGTTTTTTTAATTTTTTTTAATTTTCTTTTGTGGTATACAATAAAAGTGTATTCATTCATACATTCATAAAACAAACGGCAGAAGAGTGCCTCTATAGGTAAAATAGAGACAAATAAACTCACAACTCATCTAAATAAATAATAGACTATTATATTTACCTTTCAAACATCGCAAGGGGAATTAGGAGGCTTGGGACTACGCTTTTGAAAAAGGTGTTTGTGATGTATACAGTAACATAAACATACCCTGAAAACAATATCCTTGCAAAGACAGCATTTATGAATAGTGTCCGGCATATTCTCTTGTATGTAATGTTTGAATTCATGTCTAGCTCGTAATCCCAGAGCATAATTTCCATTGATCTCCACCAAATAATACATTCGACACCAAGTGTTTAGAAGTTCCTGAAAATTACAATTATAATGTACTAGTAATGCATAAAATAAATATGTCATAACATGTAACAAGTGTATTTCACTTGTTATTAATGAAAAAGTATTGATATTAGCTTTAGCAATTTTGATGATAAAAATAAAAGCAGATTATTACAATTTCACATGATTTACTAATGTGTCACTAATTTCCTATCCCCCCTTCCCAGCACACTTGAAAGCCTTGTTTTTTTTTTATCCACTACAAGTTAGCCCTTGACGGCAATCTCACCTGATGGTAAGTGATGATACAGTCTAAGATGGTAGCGGGCTAACCTGTTAGGGGTATGGTAAACTCATACTCTTTTCGGTTTCTACGCGACATCGTGCCGGAACGCTAAATCGCTTGGCGACATGTCTTTATAGGTAGGGTGGTAACTAGCCACGGCCGAAGCCTCCCACCAGACCAGACTCGAGCCGGGAATCGAACCCAGGACCTCCAACTTTTTTATAATCTGACAGCACGCGCGCTGAGCCACGGAGGTCGTCAGGCGGAGGTTGTTGCTACTTTTGTAGAGATAACTATAAAAATATTTTTAATTTTGTAATATATAGAAGCCTAGAAGTTAACATCTACTTAAGAGTAAAACAGCTAATCAGGGTTTAAACTGTTCCAGTTAACCCAAATAGATAAGGCAAAATATACATAAAGCCGTTGCTACATTTGAGAGGTAAAAGTTCCAGTATCACATTAAATGTTGATCATCATCATGATCATGTTGACCACTATCTCTAGTTCTAGTTCTTTATGCTATGCTTTCTGTGGTCCTGTTCTAAGCAGCATCGCTATGCTAAGTTTAATAAACAAAGAAATGTTTCTTACTTTTGCTCGAGTTTTAGTCACTTTCAATTTCTTTACCAAATTCAAAGCATACAGTGATGATACTTGTTTGCTTTCTGTTCTCATAATCTCTTCTAAGAGGCTCCTAAAAAATTGTAGCTCTTTCGCCAGGAACATGTTCTGAGACATGGTAGCAGCATCAGCACCAGTGTTAAGGAAAACAATGCATTTTTCCGAGGTCACCTCATCAATGACAATCTTAATTACTTGCTGGAAACACCTTATTTTGTCATTTATTGCTACAACTAGATTTTCTATTGAAGATTCCTGTGTTTCTGCAAACATTTTAAACACAATTTGAAATAAGTAAAACAAATTTATCTAATTGCTTTTCTCTCGCCTGAAACTCCTTTTGATCACAGAAAACATTTCATGTCTAACCTAGTTTGTTAATTTAGTTTTTTCTGAAAGAAAAAAGTAGCTTAGTGGATTGTGTATCAAATAATTTCGTGGGGCTAACACAGATCTAGGAAATTGGCCATCTCATAACAATAATCTCTAAGTCCATACCTATATAGGGGCAGTGTGATGAAGTTGAGTTGTTAAATGTAAGAGAGAGGCATTTATTGACTTTTGGGATCAGTCAAAAGTTAAGGGTTAGAGTTATAATTGTTAAAATGTTGTCTCATGGGCTTATGTGATTTTAAGGATAACAATCAAAAAAGACAGCATGGTGGGTTTGTAAAATCCTTTTTCCCATTAGTACTGTGTTCAGCTTATAAATATGTACCTTAAAAAAATAATAGGTTAAGGTAGGAAATGAAATAAAAAATATTTTAATAAAAAAATTGCACTCAAACAGAGCTCAGCTCTGTTTTTTTTACATAACATTACTTTTAACTTGCAAGTGAATACTTGATAAAAAGATAACAAGAGTAAGTAAGATAAAAATTAGTAATTCAAAAATTATTATTACTATATATATGTTTTAATAATATTGGGATGTAACAATAAAAATAGCAAACTGAGTATTATGTAGCCAATTTTTTTACCGGGGTACATCTCTACTAAGATGCTCTGGGCGTGTGAATAACCCATGACACCTTGACTTGCTACGGTGCGTAAAAGGAACCTATGCGCGTCTCCGTAACTCATTTTTTGGATACACTGTTTTTATTTCTATATTTTACTTTCTAGTTTCTATTACGTTCAAGGTGTGTGAGAATCAATATTTTTGGTACGCCGCTTTCAGATTGTGACAGCGCGTCTATGATAATGAGAATTTAATGACAAAGAGAATATAATCACTACGTTCTTAGAGTGACGGATTATGCCTTAGCGCTAGTTCAGACATGCGGGAATCGCGCGTTTACGAATCGCTTTATCGAATCGTTTGAACCCGCAAAATTGTGATGCTATTCAGACACCGGCGGTTATTAAGCGATTTTCGTGCGGGATAACGTCAGTTCGAAAATGGAGGTCGACAAAGAAGTGTGTTTACTGTGGTTGCTCCTTAAAAAAAAAAGAAAAGAAAAAGGTGGTATTGGGTGCATCCAATATAAAGTGAGCAACTAGTACATGGTCAGTAAAAATATCTCCACCAACTCTTGCCAAGCTCGGTTTTGATAATTTTATTTGAGTAATCTTCACTCTTAAGATCCCATATTGCAGGTCTCTTCTCCACTTCATCAATAAATAGTTCAGTGTCGAAACGATCCATGGCGAACTCGCGACCTGTGACGTGCTAACCGCGCGATACCCGCAACGCAACTGAACGCGAAGTAAAGACTCCATATTAATAGAAACGCGCGGGAGCAGCGTTGTATATTCTGGCGGTTGGGTTGCCGCCGGGATTAACCGCGCTGTCATGTCTGAACGATTACTTTATAACTCATATAAATAAGACCCGCGCGATTTCCACGCAATTCTATAATCGCGCGGTTCCCGCCGTGTCTGAACTAGCGCTTAGTCACTAGTCTAGCGTAGCATCGTGTTTTTTTTTGTAGCGGGGAATGAAAGGAAGCCGTTTTGGTAATTTTAAAATATGAGATTGGCGGGAAAGCAAATTGCTCCGTGATTGCAACGAATCGCTGTTTATAACTTAAGAAACAAGGAACATTTATACTCTAGGGAGAAGAATGATAACAAAGTACAAATAAATTCTCCTGAAATCGACGCCATCTCTGGTAGACCCCCTAAAAACTCGCAAATGCGTGAAATTCAAAATGAGTAGATACTACAAATTTACGCGGGAAATTCAAAATCTAATTATTTTCAAGAATTTAATAAAGCTACCTGTCCACAAAAGCAGAACTGAAAAATCGTAACCAATGTAAATAAAAATTGCACACTAATTTACCCATTTGTGTTACAATTTTCTAGCTCTGCTTTGGTAGACAAACAGCCTTATTAATTTTTTAATTTATTCGGTGGTTGGTTAAATAAATTTAAAATAACTGTATTTTCGTCAAAATAGCTTTATTATAAAACAGAATCTTACAACTACTAATATTATGAATTATTTAATGAGGCAGCCTTGTAGGCCAACATTTTCACAAGTAAAGAAAGAATTTATTAATAAATTCTTCTAGGACAATTTTTTGTTACAGTAATTTAAAGAATCTTTATAATCATTGTATCACTGCCAACCTTTTTATGATGGTGGGGTGCTTTTGTAGCCTATAAATTTGAGTGATTGTGAAAATGTTTTCATTTCATCTATAAATACTAAAAGAGGTGATTTTTCTTTTAAATTGGTTGAAAATGGCTTTCCTCTTTGCAGATCCACTGTGTCACTGTTCACAGTGAGTCAAACAGTTTGTCCATTTTGGATATAACATCTGCAGTCACAGCCGCTCCAGCAGTTATGTCACCTGTAATAGAACATATTATATTTTATTATTGAGATTTAATATATATATTCTGTTCTTTATCCCAGAACAGAAAAGTTCTCAAGAAGGAATTTAAAAGCCTAATTTCACACAGGCATCAGTATTATAATATATGATCAAACGAACTTGCAAAGTGAAGTTCGATCGATATTATATGAGTAAGTCAATTTATTTTTGTCTCCTGTGGGTAGGCTCTGAGACGGTTTGTCATTTCTTTAGAGTAACTGAATATTTTTTTTTTTTTTTTTTACCAGGGACAAAATTTTTCTGATAGGGTTTTGGGATCGGGAGGGTGTATATATCTTCGAATGAAGCGTACTCATATAATATCGATCGAACTTCACTTTGCAAGTTCGTTTGATCATATATTATATTTCGTCGCTTCATTCTTCAGATATAATAAATAAACAACATGGTAGATGTTTAGAGAGGAAAATTTTGTATAGCTAAAAGTGAAAAATACAACTTCTATGTTTAGTCAAATAAATCATCTTTTATAATAACAAAATAAATCTTATACATGTATTTTATTGGTATATAAAGAAAGGTTTTTATTCAACGGTTTTTAATAACTAATTAAATCCTTTCTTAAACGCTATTATAATTATTACCTGCCATTAGAAAACCAAATTACGTTTCTCTAGGTAATAAAACAAGACTTTGCAAATACCCCATCATCAAAGGACAGTGACCTGCTTGTCCATCCAACAGTGACATTCATGCCACATTCACCCAACACTTGTTTAATCCATCTGCTGATGGTTCGAGAGATCGCAGGCCTAAACGGTCGTTTGAATGTTAATATGAGGTTATTCGAAGTTACTGGTCTAATATTCTTGGTGAGGAATATATAGTCTTCTATGACGGTAGCCGGACAAATTGCTTTATTCTCGTTAAAATAAGGTAAAGGCTATACCGGCTGCTCGCGTCCAGCTGCGGGAGTTTTAATTACAGTTAGGTTTAAAGAGTTTGTACTCGTTGTGCTGTGCACAGAGCAAGAAGCATCACTAATTTTTTGGTGATCTTTTCTAGCGAAAGATCCCTATTGGGAATCCGATTCGCGATAAAATTGATTACTAACTGTGGATCCCAAGTGAATGAATATATCGGTGTAGCAGGTCTTAGTTTATAGGCACCTTTGAGTAATCGCTTTACCTGGTCGTTCGCAGTTAAATCACTACCTAAAAGTAGAGACAGTGCGGAACGATGGCTGTTCAGGGAGCCGTATGCGGCACCTTTATTAAATTGTTCTGTTAAAAATATCAAGATAGGCGAAATTGAGCACTTGTAGGGGCCAAGTTTATTACCGAGACGGAACTGCCACCATAATCTATAAGTCCCGCTGTAAAGTATTTTTAGATAAGGATGCCATGATTAAGTCAAGCGCCTGGCTTGGAGTTCCCCTTGTTGCGAACGCCGACCTGAGCACACTGCTGCACCCAGGGTAAACGATTTTAGGTGGTGGTGTTGGGTCCTGGAAGATAACGAAGGGAAATTCAAATTTGGTGTGAAGTATATAACATCGGTTTGAATAATGTTTAATAACTTTTGGAACCAAGGTTGATGGCCAGTAGGGGAAGATTAAGATACCTTCCGCTTTATCATTTACGATTTTTTGTAAGCATCTCAAAATCATTGTAAATGGTGGGAATACGTGGAAAAAAAACGATTTCCAACCTATAGTAAACGCATCGACTATAAAGCTCGCTGGATCCAAATGGATCTGGTCAAATCACTAAGATGAGGGAACTGAATTCCTCCTATCCGATTAATATTGCTGATAGCGGTCGTGTTATCAACATGTAACAGTATATTAATATTAGTTTTCTCGCGAGCAAACTTTTTAGCCCGAGAATAATTGCTGCTACTAATTTTAAATAATTTATGTGTAAATTACGTTCATTATCTGTCCACCCACCATTTGCGCGCTTGTTATCGCAATAGGCTCCCCAGCCTGTCCGCGATGATGCGTCTGTGAAAATTTCCACGTCAAAGTTAGGAATCATAAGTGTATTTGATGTGGTACGAATGTTATTCGACCACCACATTAATCTGATAAGATATCAACGTTGGGTTTAAATATTACATCGTAACTTTTGTGCTTAGTAAGAACCAGGTATTTCTGTCTTTCTAACTTGTATTTAGCTTGTATTTAACTTTGTATATAGCTAACTATATCTTGCAGCCGGACAGGCTGAAGTAAGAACACCAATTAGGTGAGCGAAATCCCTAATAGTACTATTCGGTAGGTTAGAAAATTTGTTCACTAGACTCAAAATATCTACTGAGTTGTACATAAACCCTAAAAATCTGCAACTCTGTTGAGGGTGTAAATTACTTTTATCGTAATCAATTATAAAACCTAAACAATTTAGTAACCTTACAGTTTCGATAACGTTTCTATGACACTCAAAGCTGTTCCCGATACAGAATATGTCATTTAAGTAAACGACACATTGAAATTCGCAAAATCTTAGATAACTAACTACTTCCTTCATTAGTTTTGTAAACGTCCGTGGAGCGGAACATAAACCATAAGGCATCGTACTAAACTCGTAAGGAGTTATTTGTGCATTTTCGTTTTGGAATTGAAATCGTAAATATTTACGTTGGGAATACGTTACTGGGACCCATCGCCATAAAGCCCTTTCTTAGTATCATTTTTGACGCAGTTCTATGATCTTCCATCTTAAAATTAGAATTGAAAACGTATTTATTTAACTGTTTAAGATTAAGAATAAACCTATGCCCACCGTTAGATTTTAGGGCTAAAAAGATGGTAGAAATAAATTCAGTAACCGTTGCGAACCCAACCTAAAATTACTGAATTTTTAGTAATATTAAGCCAACAATTATAGCAATGCTGCAGCCTACCAGCGTACCAGTGTACCTGTGTTAGCGCCGCATTGGGGCACGCCTGTTGGTGGCAGTACTGGGTTCGATATGATCCTGCCCCCCCCCCCCCCTGCTGAACAACTGGTAGCGGGGGTGGCCGGACCAGTTTCCCTGAGGAGAAGTTGCTGTCGAAGTTTTCAGATTGGGACCTCTTTTGATCTGGAGTCCTTGTCTCTCAATGGCCTTTGAGGCTTTTATTCTATCCGATAATGAACATATGAAAAGAGTTTCGTAAGTTTAGATCTCACTTGTGTCTCACAATCTCACTTGTGTGTCACAGTAAAGTGGATATCGGTAAGTATTCGGCAGCTATCCGATAAAATTTTTACAGCTTGTACCGTGTCATCACCGGTCAATAACAAGGTCATCACCGTTATACCCAGGCCCAACTGGTCCTGCCTCGACTGAAGCTTTTTATCTCGGGCCCTTACAATATCTGCGGCCGCGGCAGATATTTCTTGATTTAAATTAGTAGCTTTTAATAGTTTACAATTTTTCTGTACCTCCGCTTGGAGGCCCTTTTTTAAAATCGGGAGCCATCGCTGCGCCAATTTACAATGAATATGGGGACCATAAGTCGGTACATCGTCCGCTGCGTCCCCTAAAGCTTGAAATAATTTTGGCTCGAGTTCCGGCAGCGGCTCGCCGCATTCGTCTTGTGACGACGATGGAACAATTTTATTCACGGTTACGTAGGCCGACATAAGCGGAGCCTCCGGCTGTTGTGGTGACAACGGCGATGACGTTGGTGAACGAGATAACGGGGCCGGTGCGCCAATGTTCTCATTTAATATTTGTGTTCCGTTTTGTAGGAAAATAAAACGATGTTAAAACTCAAAAGTTAAAATTTTGAAGGTAGGTAAATAATATTTTAATAATCTACAGAAAGATTCGGAACAAAGAGTGTTATTATGGCACCCGCTGAACCATCGTGTTAACCCGCAGTTAACCGCCAGGTCAGCTTACAGATACCTTCACAAGTCAAGTCAGGTTGACCCACACTCAACCATTGGGTTGATTTTTAGTGTCATACTTGTCCTTCGTGTTAACCCGCAGTTAACCGCCAGGCAAGCCTACCAGACACCTTACGCAAGACCGGGAATCACACATTGTAACGTTTGGTTAAGGTAGGTACTTACTTATATTGTTTTCGGAATCCGACGACGAGTACACAATTTAACGTCGATATTTATTTTGTTTATTTTTCCTTAGTCTCTTAATTTTTTCACTATAGTATTTTATTTTTTCTTCAGCACTACGTTTAGACATTTTTAGAAGCGTGTGCTTGTTGCCTCGCACGAAAAAAGAATGACAAACCGTCTCAGAGCCTACCCACAGGAGACAAAAATAAATTGACTTACTCTTTTTCTAAAAATGCGAAGTGTTGCCTGCAGGATAAAAGGACTACCATGTTGTTTATTTATTATATCTGAAGAATGAAGCGACGAAATATAATAAAGTATTAATTTATTTAATAAAAGTTTCCCAAAATGCTATCAAGGTAAGTAGGTAAGAAAAAACTGTTCTTTTTCTGTCATGGCTACTAAACCCTTTAGATGGATAAGAAAGAACCAAGTTACCTTGGGCTATTTTAGCAAACATGCCAGCAGCAACTGTGTGGCTCAGCACTTGTACAGCCCGGTTACGCTGTGGCAACCAATAGGGTTCGTACAGCTAATAGACAGTCAGAAAAAAAAAACAGCACTTGAACTGCTAGTTTTACCCTCATTTTCTGTTTAGTATTTGGATTTAAATGTTCTTGTGTGAGAGAGGTGCAAATACAAAATTTGGATTAGAGTTGTCCAAATTTTGTATTTGCATAGAATTTGACAATGTGACTCCATTTGGCTACACCTGAAACAATAAGTATAAATATATACATCATGATCAGTATATTGCCACATCAGATAGCTTTCTTATTACATCTTATTACTAATATGTAATAAGATGTAATAAGAAAGCTATCTGTAATACAAAAACTGATAGTTATACATAAAAAGTAAAATTTACCTTTTCCCTGGTTTCCAGTAGCAGATGTAATATTTATTGGGCATTCTATATCATACTTCAGAAATAAATTTCTGAAACACTTCTGTTCACTGCATTCATGTCACACACTGTGGCAACTACATTAATGCAATGTTAATGACACTGATGAAGCACCTTCAAAGAAACTGAACTGAAATAAATAGAATGAGTTTAGTAACTAACAATAGTAGCCACTATTGTATAGTTACTCGCTCAACAACATACAAAGCTCGCTAGTTTCAGCAATGCAATCACAAGTCTGGAGGTTTAATTAACAAATAAACCATAACAGATAAGTTAACAAAGCATGGGGGTATTTATGTAGGTATCTATAATATTGAGAGTAGGCATACCGACGAACATTTGAGGAACTAGGTTTTGGAAGCCTAAATAATGTGGTTTCGGGATTCTCGGCAGGAGAGGAACCACACCTAAAAATTTCCTTTGATTTTCCTTCATATTTATGAGAAAAATAAAAGGAAAGTTATGAAGGAAAAAAAACGTTCGTTAAAATAACTATGGAGGAAAATGAATTAGAAAGTCTCACACACAATACTCAGGTGTTTGGGAGTCTGCATAAAACGGACGGAGGAACCTAGGCTCTACTCAACGTCGTTTAATGGCGAAAAAACACTTCACGTTGCATAAGTACATCACAACCACAAGAAATTGCAAAACAATAACAAACCAGGTGACAGGTGCTGTAATTGGGGTTGCCGAGGATAAAAGCAAAATCATACCATCTAATTTTGTAAAATACTTATATTATTAACCCTGCAAAAAGGGTATTTATGTTGTAGTAATAATAATACCATTGAACATTGATTTGATTTGCCAAATATTATGTCAGATATCAGCTAATACATCGATAAATAAATTTTAAATTTTAAGGGGCCGCGTCCGCGGAGTGCGGGGTTTTCTCACCATTTCTCCCTAATTTCTACATTACTATAAACTTGACATTGACTAATCTGTGCAAGACCATAAAAAGAGAGAACTAATAAAATAATGCCTAATTTAAAGTAAAACTATTAAAAACTAAATTAAATCTAAATTAAAAACTAAAAACTAAACATTAAAAATATCATCTATGCCGCTGTAATGAGGCAATGTGCCCAGAACGCTGGCTGCGTTACCCCGCTGAATAGCCAAACTTATATGTTGGCCGAGGTAACTGCCAGCCCTCCGGTCACCTGTGGACTCTGCGAGACGAGAAGATAGATCCTTAAAAAATAATCTAGCATCTTCGCCCCACGACCCCATGGTTTCAACACCAAAAGGCACAAAAATGAAATTATTTTCTATAATTTCATACTTGCGCCTCTTGGCTCTTTCCGCATTAGTCGCTGCCGCCCCCGCCGTAATGGAGGTCGCCTGCAAGTGGGACAACGCCAGCGTATAGTTAATTATACCCTGAATTTAATTTTATATAGTCTAAATCAAAATATAGGTAAAAACGCAACTTCCAACATGTATTTCGTGAAGCGAATAATTATAATGTAAATAGTCCAACTGTAACAGTTCATACTGTGACGCAAATATTTATGATAAGATCACGAAGTTCATCTGAACTGCGCGACTCACGGCAATGATCGCTAGGTATCGTAGCGCGTGTCTGAGTGAGCGACAAATGCCTAAAGTGCTTGGATATAGTCGCCTTAAAGAATACACTGCATCATCTGTGGATTTACCATGTCTAAATCCATATTGATTATGAGAGAGGTAATTATTCATTTCTTGTTGTCGTCTGTGGAAGTCGCAACCAATCTGTGGTTGCAAAGGCGGCAACATTGGACCAGTGGCGCGCGTTTTTTGAAAAAAGAACAAGGAATGAAGGAGTTTTTCAAAGAATGGCGGCAATGCTGAATTGTTATTTAACTTCTTGCCGCCGTTTTTATTATACACTTTTTTTACTGACTGTGAACAATAGTTGATTAATTGCAGTTCAGGCTCACTAACGTTAATAGAGAATAATTACATTAAAGTGTTATTCAGATAAACAGACTCGGTATTGTATTAAAGCTTGCTTAGAAGTTCGTATTCCCACTGTTTAATATAGTGTTTAATATTCTAAATATTTAACTAATCTTTTATTTATAATTTTCTCTAGAATTTTGGATATTGATGGTAAGATGGATATCGGCCTGTAATTGTTGAGGTTATTTTTGTCACCATTTTTGAAAATAGGTCTTATTTCAGATTTTTTCAACGCCTTTGGAAAGACACCCTTTTGTAGGACACTTGAAAATATGCGTTAACGGTTTAATTAATAGATTCTTACAGTGTTTGAGTAATTTGTTTGTGATTCCATCCCATCCAACTGTGCACTTGTTTTTAAAGTTATTAATGATATTTCTCACTTCATCTACATCCGTATCTAGTAACACAAGATTTTTCTCGATTTTGTAAATCCCACCCTAATGCCGAATTACCATCGTTTGTAATATTAAAACTTTCGGCCAAATTCTTACCAATGTTTATGAAGTAGCTATTTATTTTATCAACTGACATCTGTGGGGTATGTTCTAAATTTAACAACTCTGTATTGTACCCAGTTTGCTTTGTTGTATTCAAGATATCCTTAAGTACACCCCATAACATTTTATTATTACTTTTTGCAATATTCACCTGTTCCTTATCATAATTTCTTTTGAGTTTCTTTAATAGTAAGTTACAAAAAATCCTATAACGTTTATAAATTAATATATTAGATTCATTTAGTGGCGAACGTCTAGCTTTCGTATGTAGTTTATCTCTGTGACGAATACATCTAAGCAGACCAGATGTTATCCATGGCTTAATAGTTTTCTTGCGTCTAGACAATGTGAAAGTCTGAGTGTTGTTGGTAATGGCAGTGTTCACTTCATTAATTAATTTATTAATGGCAGTATTTGGTTCACAACAATTTAAAATTAAGTTAAAGTCGATCTTTCCAATTTATAATATAATATGAGTTATAGCAAACTGTCCCAACCCTTGTTTTAACTTTGTACTAAAAATAACCGGTTTATGATCAGTTAATAAGGTTTGTGGGACAATCGTTACTGGAGGGATTATTAGTTTTTAACAGAACATGGTCAATACATGATCCACTAGCATCACGATAGCATGTGATAAAGGTGTGCGCTGGTAATAAACCATGAAGAGCTATAAGACTGAGACATTTTTCTGAACTAAAATCCATCCTATCCGGGCTAATGTCAATATTGATACCTATCGCCAATAACAACAATATTTCTGTAGTTTGAATGGTTGTGAAGAATAGTGTCCAAGGCCGATAAAAAGTTGTCAATTTGTTTGTATGATGGGGATCTATAGATTGCAATAACGACAATATTTTCTAATTTTAAAACAAGATAATTGCCGTCTTGAAAAGACGGCTCTTCAACTATAAAACCGTATTATACTAGCACTACTCGTTTGAGTTCAAGTTCTGTTCGGGCATACACAACCCGCATTATGGGACGTGGACACCTCCACCAATAGACACTACCAAGGACAAAATCATAGACAGAGGCACATTTACATTTATTCAACTTTTCAAACCCATTTTCATACCCCTAACGGGTAAATTTGCATAAAAATTACTTCTTATTTCATATCTCGGTTACATTTGAAGTTTATTTCACAAACATTTCAAGGAACAATAATAAAATATGTCAGTGAAACTTTCAACCACCACTAAAGGTGGTTCTAAAAAAGCTTGTGGTTCTGTGAACCACCTGGTATAGGTGAGCCTGGAGTTTCTTCAGATTCTTCGTCAGACACAGACGATTCTTCACTACTACTATTTCGGGTTTCGTTTGTTGGTTGAGTTGATTGCTGAGTTTGTGACAAACTGAAATTTAAATTAACAAATATGATTTTAAAATGCATACAAACATTTTCGGAGCTTTCAGTCTTATAGCAACATCTAGAAGGACACATTACAGTTTCTCTTCTCTACTATTCAAGGGACATGTCACAATGAGACACATTTGAACGAGAGATGACTCATTGCTTTTCAATTATTTTATATTATTTCAAAGTGTTTTTACATAATCTTGGGGGAAATGACAAATTTATAAATTTTAAATGCATACATTAAACTGGCGGGATTTAAATTCACAATATATCTCAGACAATCGCAGTTTGAGTTTCGTCGAAGTATATTAAAAATAATTTAGTAAAATATGAAATTACAACAAAGATATTAGTTTACTTTTTGCAAAGCCAAAAATAGGCAGCAATGAAGCCTATACCCGAAAATCGGGAACACTGTATATTAGTATAGCCTAATAAAGCCTTTATAAACATTATTTTCATTTATATAATTGAAGCCAATTACACTAATCAAGTACAATATATTGTCTCAATCTCAAACTACCATAATCCTATCTCCAACTATACACACAGTAATAACAGGTACTGAAGTCATAACATTATCTGTAAAGCAAGCGTAATTCCAACTTCTGGCATGGATTCTGGTATTGATATTTTTTACATAAAACCCACAACCAAAATACCTGGTGCGGTCCTGAAACCATGCTCAGGGCCTTAATATCTATTCCATTTATCCTTTAGCTCTATCTTGTGGTTGTTATGTCAAACACTCTCACCACTAGACCAACAAGGCTTGTACGGGACAGCGAAAACCGCGCATCCCATAGTTAAAAATAGTATAGAAAACGTAGTACGTAAGTTGCGGGACCGACTGCGATGTGCAAATAGTATAGTTTGTCCTTTTTATTTGAATAGTAGTATAGTTTTTAATAGGTTTTTATAATAATAGTAATAGTTTCTAATACGCTTTTATAGCAATTTATAGCAATAGTTTACAGATTTATTGATTGATTATTATAGAAAATAGGATATTTACGAATAGTTTTAAAGAACATTGTTTAGTTTAATAGAATAGCATAAATTGTAAAGGGAGACCCGTCCGCGGCTCTCTGTATGGGACAGCCCGAGCACTAAACATAGTATTTTCAGGTCACGCCCACCGCTATTGTAACTCGACTTCTGATTGGTCGAGTCGGTGGGCAATAGAGCCCAAGTTGGAATAAATAGCGGCCTATCGTTGCTCGGGGCAACCAGTTCTCGGCGAAATAGTAAATAGTAAACAATAATAGTGAAAATAGTGAATAGAAGAAAATAAGTAGCGATACCCAATAAAGAAGACTTGAAGAGTGGCTACCCTGGTTTTATTCGAAGAAATTGCGCTAGTTAATCAACAATCCAGCAATAGTTTAGTGTATACACGTACAAGGTTGCTGTTATTGTTTCAGAGAAAGTACAAATATAATACTCAGTTCCTGTATATACAATATATCTAAAGTGCACTTCTGGATTGTATGAATTTAGATGGTAGAAAACTTAGAACATATTTTGATGAAACTTTTTATTGTTCAGGCATCTTACGCCTAAATTCCTGAACAATTCACATGATACTTTTACTACCATAAAACCCTAATTATAAATGCAAAACTAATTTGTTGTTATATCTTTTACACATGCTAGTCAATAAGAAGAATGTTGAATTACCTTCCACCATTTAGAGTTTCCAATTGAGCCATATTAAAATTAGCCTCACAACAAGGCCATTTTTGAGCAGCCTCTACGTGCATGTTCAAACATCGTGTATGGACTGCATCGCCGCAGTGGGGACAGTTGTAACCCTGGAATAAAAATAGTACAATCAATCAATTAAGAAAAATTAATAATAAATAAATGTAAAATATAGATATAAAAGTTTAGGAACCAAAATGGAGCTATGGGCTATATAGAATACTCCTTTTTTACTTACAGGATAGATAAAACACTCAAGATCCCTATGTGACAATAAAGCAGCCCCCAAATTGTATAGTTTTTTTTTTTTTAATTTTCTTTTGTGGTATACAATAAAAGTGTATTCATTCATACATTCATAAAACAAATGCCAGAAGAGTGCCTCTATAGGTAAAATAGAGACAAACAAACTCACAACTCATTTAAATAAATAATAGACTATTATATTTACCTTTCAAACATTGCAAGGGGAATTAGGAGGCTTGGGACTACGCTTTTCAAAAAGGTGTTTGTGATGTATACAGTAACATAAACATACCCTGAAAACAATATCCTTGCAAAGACAGCAGTTATGAATATTGTCTGGCATATTCTCTCGTATGTAATGTTTGAATTCATGTCTAGCTCGTAATCCCAGATCTCCACCAAATAATACATTCGACACCAAGTGTTTAGAAGTTTCTGAAAATTACAATTATAATGTACTAGTAATGCATAAAATAAATATGTCATAACATGTAACAAGTCTATTTCACTTGTTATTAATAATTTTTTTTTTTTTTTTTCGAATTGACAATTGCAGATAACCAGAGTAGTTACTACTGCGTCACCGGGGGTTTTTGGCGAGCATGAAGCTCAGCCTGAGAGAGGAGCACCTGGGCTCGACGACTTCTGAGGGAAAGTCCCCCTAAGGGCGTCTCCTGTGAGACTCGGACCTCGACTTAGGATGACGTTGGGCTTGTTATTAATGAAAAAGTATTGATATTAGCAATTTTGATGATAAAAATAAAAGCAGATTATTACAATTTCACATGATTTACTAATGTGTCACTAATTTCCTATCCCCCCCTTCCCCGCACACTTGAAAGTCTTGTTTTTTTTTATCCACTACAAGTTAGCCCTTGACGGCAATCTCACCTGATGGTAAGTGATGATACAGTCTAAGGTGGTAGCGGGCTAACCTGTTAGGGGTATGGTAAACCCATACTCCTTTCGGTTTCTACGCGACATCGTGCCGGAACGCTAAAAAGCTTGGCCACGGCCGAAGCCTCCCACCAGACCAGACTCGAGCCGGGAATCGAACCCAGGACCTCCAACTTTTTTATAATCTGACAGCACGCACGCGGCGCCACGGAGGTGGTCAGGCGGAGGTTGTTGCTACTTTTGTAGAGATAACTATAAAAATATTTTTAATTTTGTAATATATAGAAGCCTAAAAGTTAACATCTACTTAAGAGTAAAACAGCTAATCAGGGTTTAAACTGTTCCAGTTAACCCAAATAGATAAGGCAAAATATACATAAAGCCGTTGCTACATTTGAGAGGTTAAAGTTCCAGTATCACATTAAATGTTGATCATCATCATGATCATGATGACCACTATCTCTAGTTCTAGTTCTTTATGCTATGTTTTCTGTGGTCCTGTTCTAAGCAGCATTGCTATGCTAAGTTTAATAAACGAAAAAATGTTTCTTACTTTTGCTCGAGTTAGAGCAAGAAATTGAAAGTGACTAACACTTTCAATTTCTTTACCAAATTCAAAGCATACAGTGATGATATTTGTTTGCTTTTTGTTCTCATAATCTCTTCTAAGAGGCTCCTAAAAAATTGTAGCTCTTTCGCCGGGAACATGGTAGCAGCATCATCACTGGTGCTGACGCTGCTACCATGTCGCAGAATGATAGCAGCATTCTGAGACATGGTAGCAGCATCAGCACCAGTGTTAAGGAAAACAATGCATTTTTCCGAGGTCACCTCATCAATGACAATCTTAATTACTTGCTGGAAACACCTTATTTTGTCATTTATTGCTTCAACTAGATTTTCCATTGAAGATTCCTGTGTTTCTGCAAACATTTTAAACACAATGTGAAATAAGTAAAACTGAGATATTTGTGATAAATAATAAATAATTACGACGCGTCTATGCAAACTCCATTTAATAATCTGACACACACGAAAGTCATCATGACAATTTATGAAAATACCATCTAACCTTTTTTATAATTATAAGTCCATACATTACACCTCCCTTCTTAAATAAGACTATAGTCTAAATTTTTGATAATCCGTACCGTTACTCAAATCCAAATCTTACAACCGGCTTCCTAATTCTTTTGGGACGCTCTTGGGGCACTGGTTGTGGTGCCGATGGTGTGGACTCCGTGTGCCTCTGTGTTTCAGGGCTATAAGCTCCACTAACTATCTCCTTTGACTGCGATTTTTCCGGAGTATTCACCTTCGACACTACAGCTGGCTCCCCGACTGTCTCCTCACCCCCATCATGACTTTTAACCTCCTCCTTCTCTGGCAATGGGCAAGCAATCTCGGATAACCTGGATCTGCGTCTGATTTGATCGATATGCCTTTGCACTAATTTACCCTCACCCGCATCCAACACGTACCTCCGGGCGTCTTCTCTCCTAATTACTCTGCTCTTTACCCATTTATCACTATCTGCATAGGCCCTAGCCCAAACGTCTTCCCCATCCATAGCTTGTCGCGGTACGCCACCCGCATTTTCCACCTGTCTTTGTTGTGCTTTAAGCACTCGGGACTCCTGACCTCTAACAGGTCGTAATAAATCTAACCTTGATCTTAAGGAACGACGTTGAAGCAACATTGCAGGGCTGTCCCCTGTACTACTATGAATGCTATTTCTGTAGGCTAATAAAAACGTTTGTAATGCCGCATCTACATCCACTTTATCTCTATACGCCTTTTTAATCGCCCGTTTACATAATTTCACAGCGTTTTCTGCGGCCCCATTTGACGCAGGGTGATAAGCTGGAGAAAAAGACTGATGAATGCCATTCAGCACTAGAAAAGGGGGGTCCCTGATCCGAGACCAGCTCCTTAGGCAGGCCAAAGCGTGCCATGGTTGCTCTTAAACATTTAATAACTGCCGGGGCATTCGTACGCGACATCTCAAAGATTTCTAGCCATTTTGTACTTGAATCGATTATAACAAAAAATGTTTTACCCTTGTACGGACCCAAGAAATCGACATGTATTCTGCTCCAGGCTTCAGGCTCATAGGGCCAAGGACGCGGGGGTGCACGCGGTGGAGCCGAGGCCTCGCTAGCACATGTCTCACATTCTTCAGACAGCTTTTCCACATCCCTATCTATACCCGGCCACCAAACATAACTACGTGCGAGTGATTTTGTTTTCACAACTCCCATGTGACTCACGTGCAGCTGTTTCAGAATATCCTTACGCAAAACTTGTGGAATCACTATCCTGTATCCCCACATAATGCAACCGCGATCAAGATATAATTCTTGACGTCTCATAAAATATGGTTTTACCACCTCATCGGGGCACACTGCCGGCCAACCTGATTGAACATATAAAAGAATCCTACTCAGTACCGTATCCTTGACTGTCATACTTCTAACCTGATCATTAGTTACGGGCAAAAAATTTTCCACAAAGTTTAGATAAGTTAATTCATCCTTTATCCTTACATTATTTTTCTTTTGAGGTAGCCGTGATAGTGCATCTGCACAGTTCTTATTTGAAGCGACATACTCGATTTTATAATTATACCCTGATAGGAGCACGGCCCAACGCTGTAAACGTGACGCGGCCATTACTGGTATACCCGACTTATCACCCAAAATGTACGTGAGTGGCTTATGATCGGTCCTTAGTATGAAATGTCTACCATACAGGTACTGATGAAATTTTTTTACTCCATATACTATAGCAAGTGCTTCCCTATCAATCTGAGCATATGCACGTTCCGCCGGAGACAAGGTTCGCGACGCAAAGGCTACAGGTCGCTCCCCTTCCGGCATGAGGTGAGAAATCACCGCTCCCACTCCCAAAATGCTTGCGTCTACCGTAAGGACGAGCGGAAGTTCTGGCGAATAGTGTACCAACACCTCACTTGACCCTAGCAGCCGTTTAATTTCTTCAAATGCCTTCTCACATTCCTTACCCCACACGAACCTGACACCACTACGCAATAAACTATAAAGGGGTGCCAAAACAGTACTAACATTTTTAATAAACTTGCTATAGTACATTATCATGCCTATAAAAGCCCTTAACTCGGTCACATTGATAGGCGCCGGTGTGTTGACAATAGCCTTAATTTTATCAGGGCAAGTATGGACACCCTGCTTACTTATAACATACCCTAAAGAATTAACTGACTCTGAGAAAAATACACATTTTTCTTTTTTCACGCGTAAACCATATGCCTGCAACCTATCAAAAACTTTGTGTAAATTAGCGATATGTTCCGCCCTATCTTTACCTGTAATTATTATATCATCTAGAAATACACCTACATGGGACAAATCAGCAAATAAAGATTCTAATCTTTTTTGAAAAATGCCTGGACTTGATGACAACCCATACACTAATATGTTATACATGAACAACCCTTTATGAGTGTTAATCACTGTACATTTCTTTGATTCGTCAAGTTCAAACTGAGCGTACGCCTGTGAAAGGTCAATTTTACTAAAACGCTCACCTCCGTGTAACCGTGCTAACAGGTCTTCCACTCGAGGCAGCGGAAAACGATCGACCTCAATGCTTTTATTTAATGTTAGCTTATAATCAGCGCAGATCCGTATGCTACCGTCTTTTTTAATTACCGGTACGATTGGTGTAGCCCAGTCGGAGCGGTCGACGGGGGTAAGGATACCGTCACTCACCAGCTGCTCAAGCGCGCGCTCCACGGGCTCGCGAAGCGCGTATGCCAGGGGGCGCGCGCGCATGAACACGGGCTGTGCGTCCGCACGCAGGCGAATGCCCACTAGGCCGCCGGTGAACCGCCCCAAGCCATCCGCAAACACACTACAATATCTGGAACTGAATTTTTTTAAATCAAAATCATCCTTTAAACTGTTTACACAACACTCAAAATCAGGTAACTTAATATTAAGTTCTATCAGCCACTGCCTACCTAGTAGATTCGTTTTACCGTCTCTAATTACATACAAATCTAAATATTTTTCTTTTTGTTTATATTTCACTAGAGTCCTCAAAACTCCCACCGGCGAAACACACTCCCCCGTATAGTATCTTAACCGTAATTGACTTGTGTGTAACTTTAACTTCCTAAATAATTGATTATAAACCTCATAGCTGATACATGATACTGCACTGCCCGTATCACATTCCATAGAAAGATTTACTCCATTAACATTTAATCCAATCACAATAGGTTTACACTGCTGTAACGATAGTTTGTTTACATGGGTGATTATTACCCCGTCACTATCTCCGCTGCTATCCGATGCGATGCTGTCGGTACTGGGCACTTCTATGCAGCACTGGGATGCCAGACTAGGGCAGACCCTCTTCAGGTGGCCCTGTCGCTTACAGACTCGGCAAGCGTAATTCCTGAATCTACATGAAGCGCTGTTGTGCAGTCGGCCACACACACTGCAATGCTCCGAGCGTGCCTGATCCGGTCCCGCAGGTGCACTCCATGTGCCGCGACGAGCCTGGCTGCTCCCTCTGGCACCTTGACCTTGACCGCCATAGCCTGGCCGACGTCCTCCGCGGTTAGCGGCTTCCTGTTCAAAGCCCGCCTTCCTCTGCGACGTACCTGCTATCGCCTGGCACTCCACTGTCTTTTCTTTAACGCTTGAAGGTCCCTCCACCATGGCCGCATCCTTTTCTGCCGTTTCTAAGCTCACGGCCAAGCAGTAGGCCTTAGCGAAATCTAGATTATCCTCTGCAAAGAGACGCTGTCGTATCGTTTCACTTGTTATTCCACAGATAAACTGATCCCGTAGGCTTTCTTCCAACCAACTCCCGAATTCGCACGTCTTGGACATACTCTTAAGCACTGCCACATACTCTGCTAAGCCTTCGCCTTCCCTCTGCTGCCGATGACGAAACTTAAACCTCTCGGCTAATACACTAGGCTTAGGTTGTAAATGTTTTTCGAGAATAGTCGATAGTTCGTTAAAACTTTTTGCAGTTGGTTTTACTGGAGTACACAAATTTACCAGAAGTTCATAGCACTCTGCTCCCATCACGGTAATTAGCGTGGGCACATGCAACTCCGCCGGAATTTTGTTAACTAGAAAGTATTGTTCTAACCGTTCCACATATAACCTCCAGTTATCTGTTTGAACTTTGAATTCCGATATTTTGCCGATAGACATGATGATCCCGATCGAAGCACACAAAAAAAAACTTTTGCTAATCCCGTCCTCGTCGCCACTGAGATATTTGTGATAAATAATAAATAATTACGACGCGTCTATGCAAACTCCATTTAATAATCTGACACACACGAAAGTCATCATGACAATTTATGAAAATACCATCTAACCTTTTTTATAATTATAAGTCCATACATTACAAAAACAAACTTATCTAATTGCATTTATAGTCTTTGCCTTAAAGGCAATCACTAGTTACAAAAGCTCATTTCTTTTCTCTCGCCTGAAACTCCTTTTGATCACAGAAAACATTTCATGTCTAACCTAGTTTGTTAATTTAGTTTTTTCTGAAAGAAAAAAGTAGCTTTGTGGATTGTGTGTCAAATAATTTCTTGGGGCTAACACAGATCTAGGAAATTAGCCATCTCATAACAATAATCTCTAAGTCCATAAACCTATATAGGGACAGTGTGATGAAGTTGAGTTGTAAATGTAAGAGAGAGGCATTTATTGACTTTTGGGATCAGTCGAAAGTTAAGGGTTAGAGTTTATTGTTAAAATGTTGTCTCATGGGCTTATGTTATTTTAAGGATAACAATCAAAAAGACAGCCAATCAACATTACAGCAGCATGGTGGGTTTATAAAATCCTTTCTCCCGTTAGTACTGTGTTCAGCTTATAAATATGTACCTTAAAATAATAATAGGTTAAGGTAGGAAATGAAATAAAAAAAATTTTAATAAAAAAAATTCACGCAAACAGAGCTCAGCTGTTTTTTTTACATAACGTTACTTTAACTTGCAAGTGAATACTTGATAAAAAGATAAAAAGAGTAAGATAAAAATTAGTAATTCAAAAATTATTATTGCTATATATATATATATATATATATATATATATATATATATATATATATATATATATATATGTTTTAATAAGATTGAGATGTAACAAAAAAACAATAAAAATAGCAAACTGAGTATTTTGTAGTAAATTTTTTTTACTGGGGTACATCTCTACTAAGATGCTCTGGGCGTGTGAATAACCAATGACACCTCGACTTAATACGGTGCGTAAAAGAAACCTATGCGCGTCTCCGTAACTCATTTTTTGGATACACTGTTTTTATTTCTATATTTTACTTTCTAGTTTCTACGACGGTCACGGTGTGTGAGAATCAATATATTTGGTAAGCCGCTTTCAGATTGTGACAGCGCGTCTATGATAATGAGAATATAATGACAAAGAGAATATAATCACTACCTCGGACGAAGAATCAAGGTGGACTTGACAGTCGCGTATACCCGAAAATATGTATAAAATGTATGTGAAAAATTTACCCACTATTACGGGAACTTTAATTGTTAACTGCACGTATTCCTAAAATAGGAATAACCGGATAACATTCAAAACGCGCTATTAAATGGCCGCATGACATAGATATCGCCAATGTTTGACGATTGGTTGTGTATTACTAAATTTATACGGTTAATACTAAACTCTAAAATTAGAATTTGGGACCTTTTTTAATTATTTCTGCACGTTATAAACCTGTTATTCTGTAATCTAACGGAACCTTTATGTAATTGTACAATGAAAATGGTAAACAACAAAACAATAATAATACTTACGAAATGAAAGGTTATGTTTCTTAATCTCGCGTTCGCTGCGACTGTTACAGCCGGTCACACAGCAATGCTCCATAAGCATGGCGTTCTTCATGCATGTCGTTCATTCAAACATTGCAAGGGGAATTAGTCGGCTTGGGACTACGCTTTTCAAAAAGGTGTTTGTGATGTATACAGTAACATAAACATACCCTGAAAACAATATCCTTGCAAAGACAGCAGTTATGATTATTGTCTGGCATATTCTCTCGTATGTAATGTTTGAATTCATGTCTAGCTCGTAATCCCAGATCTCCACCAAATAATACATTCGACACCAAGTGTTTAGAAGTTCCTGAAAATTACAATTATAATGTACTAGTAATGCATAAAATAAATATGTCATAACATGTAACAAGTCTATTTCACTTGTTATTAATAATTTTTTTTTTTTTTTCGAATTGACTATTGCAGATAACCAGAATAGTTACTACTGCGTCACCGGGGGTTTTTGGCGAGCATGAAGCTCAGCCTGAGAGAGGAGCACCTGGGCTCGACGACTTCTGAGGGAAAGTCCCCCTAAGGGCGTCTCCTGTGAGACTCGGACCTCGACTTAGGGTGACGTTGGGCTTGTTATTAATGAAAAAGTATTGATATTAGCAATTTTGATGATAAAAATAAAAGCAGATTATTACAATTTCACATGATTTACTAATGTGTCACTAATTTCCTATCCCCTCCTTCCCCGCACACTTGAAAGTCTTGTTTTTTTTTTTATCCACTACAAGTTAGCCCTTGACGGCAATCTCACCTGATGGTAAGTGATGATACAGTCTAAGGTGGTAGCGGGCTAACCTGTTAGGGGTATGGTAAACCCATACTCCTTTCGGTTTCTACGCGACATCGTGCCGGAACGCTAAAAAGCTTGGCCACGGCCGAAGCCTCCCAACAGACCAGAATCGAGCCGGGAATCGAACCTAGGACCTCCAACTTTTTTATAATCTGCCAGCACGCACGCTGCGCCACGGAGGTGGTCAGGCGGAGGTTGTTGCTACTTTTGTAGAGATAACTATAAAAATATTTTTAATTTTGTAATATATAGAAGCCTAAAAGTTAACATCTACTTAAGAGTAAAACAGCTAATCAGGGTTTAAACTGTTCCAGTTAACCCAAATAGATAAGGCAAAATATACATAAAGCCGTTGCTACATTTGAGAGGTTAAAGTTCCAGTATCACATTAAATGTTGATCATCATCATGATCATGATGACCACTATCTCTAGTTCTAGTTCTTTATGCTATGTTTTCTGTGGTCCTGTTCTAAGCAGCATTGCTATGCTAAGTTTAATAAACGAAAAAATGTTTCTTACTTTTGCTCGAGTTTTAGTCACTTTCAATTTCTTTACCAAATTCAAAGCATACAGTGATGATATTTGTTTGCTTTTTGTTCTCATAATCTCTTCTAAGAGGCTCCTAAAAAATTGTAGCTCTTTCGCCGGGAACATGGTAGCAGCATCATCACTGGTGCTGACGCTGCTACCATGTCGCAGAATGATAGCAGCATTCTGAGACATGGTAGCAGCATCAGCACCAGTGTTAAGGAAAACAATGCATTTTTCCGAGGTCACCTCATCAATGACAATCTTAATTACTTGCTGGAAACACCTTATTTTGTCATTTATTGCTTCAACTAGATTTTCTATTGAAGATTCCTGTGTTTCTGCAAACATTTTAAACACAATTTGAAATAAGTAAAACAAACTTATCTAATTGCATTTATAGTCTTTGCCTTAAAGGCAATCACTAGTTACAAAAGCTCATTTCTTTTCTCTCGCCTGAAACTCCTTTTGATCACAGAAAACATTTCATGTCTAACCTAGTTTGTTAATTTAGTTTTTTCTGAAAGAAAAAAGTAGCTTTGTGGATTGTGTGTCAAATAATTTCTTGGGGCTAACACAGATCTAGGAAATTAGCCATCTCATAACAATAATCTCTAAGTCCATAAACCTATATAGGGGCAGTGTGATGAAGTTGAGTTGTAAATGTAAGAGAGAGGCATTTATTGACTTTTGGGATCAGTCGAAAGTTAAGGGTTAGAGTTTATTGTTAAAATGTTGTCTCATGGGCTTATGTTATTTTAAGGATAACAATCAAAAAGACAGCCAATCAACATTACAGCAGCATGGTGGGTTTATAAAATCCTTTCTCCCGTTAGTACTGTGTTCAGCTTATAAATATGTACCTTAAAATAATAATAGGTTAAGGTAGGAAATGAAATAAAAAAAAATTTAATAAAAAGAATTCACGCAAACAGAGCTCAGCTGTTTTTTTTACATAACGTTACTTTAACTTGCAAGTGAATACTTGATAAAAAGATAAAAAGAGTAAGATAAAAATTAGTAATTCAAAAATTATTATTGCTATTTATATATATATGTTTTAATAAGATTGAGATGTAACAAAAAAACAATAAAAATAGCAAACTGAGTATTTTGTAGTAAATTTTTTTTACTGGGGTACATCTCTACTAAGATGCTCTGGGCGTGTGAATAACCAATGACACCTCGACTTAATACGGTGCGTAAAAGAAACCTATGCGCGTCTCCGTAACTCATTTTTTGGATACACTGTTTTTATTTCTATATTTTACTTTCTAGTTTCTACGACGGTCACGGTGTGTGAGAATCAATATATTTGGTAAGCCGCTTTCAGATTGTGACAGCGCGTCTATGATAATGAGAATATAATGACAAAGAGAATATAATCACTATCTCGGACGAAGAATCAAGGTGGACTTGACAGTCGCGTATACCCGAAAATATGTATAAAATGTATGTGAAAAATTTACCCACTATTACGGGAACTTTAATTCTTAACTGCACGTATTCCTAAAATAGGAATAACCGGATAACATTCAAAACGCGCTATTAAATGGCCGCATGACATAGATATCGCCAATGTTTGACGATTGGTTGTGTATTACTAAATTTATACGGTTAATACTAAACTCTAAAATTAGAATTTGGGACCTTTTTAAATTATTTCTGCACGTTATAAACCTGTTATTCTGTAATCTAACGGAACCTTTATGTAATTGTACAATGAAAATGGTAAACAACAAAACAATAATAATACTTACGAAATGAAAGGTTATGTTTCTTAATCTCGCGTTCGCTGCGACTGTTACAGCCGGTCACACAGCAATGCTCCATAAGCATGGCGTTCTTCATGCATGTCGTTCATTCAAACATTGCAAGGGGAATTAGTCGGCTTGGGACTACGCTTTTCAAAAAGGTGTTTGTGATGTATACAGTAACATAAACATACCCTGAAAACAATATCCTTGCAAAGACAGCAGTTATGATTATTGTCTGGCATATTCTCTCGTATGTAATGTTTGAATTCATGTCTAGCTCGTAATCCCAGATCTCCACCAAATAATACATTCGACACCAAGTGTTTAGAAGTTCCTGAAAATTACAATTATAATGTACTAGTAATGCATAAAATAAATATGTCATAACATGTAACAAGTCTATTTCACTTGTTATTAATAATTTTTTTTTTTTTTTTCGAATTGACTATTGCAGATAACCAGAATAGTTACTACTGCGTCACCGGGGGTTTTTGGCGAGCATGAAGCTCAGCCTGAGAGAGGAGCACCTGGGCTCGACGACTTCTGAGGGAAAGTCCCCCTAAGGGCGTCTCCTGTGAGACTCGGACCTCGACTTAGGGTGACGTTGGGCTTGTTATTAATGAAAAAGTATTGATATTAGCAATTTTGATGATAAAAATAAAAGCAGATTATTACAATTTCACATGATTTACTAATGTGTCACTAATTTCCTATCCCCTCCTTCCCCGCACACTTGAAAGTCTTGTTTTTTTTTTTATCCACTACAAGTTAGCCCTTGACGGCAATCTCACCTGATGGTAAGTGATGATACAGTCTAAGGTGGTAGCGGGCTAACCTGTTAGGGGTATGGTAAACCCATACTCCTTTCGGTTTCTACGCGACATCGTGCCGGAACGCTAAAAAGCTTGGCCACGGCCGAAGCCTCCCAACAGACCAGAATCGAGCCGGGAATCGAACCTAGGACCTCCAACTTTTTTATAATCTGCCAGCACGCACGCTGCGCCACGGAGGTGGTCAGGCGGAGGTTGTTGCTACTTTTGTAGAGATAACTATAAAAATATTTTTAATTTTGTAATATATAGAAGCCTAAAAGTTAACATCTACTTAAGAGTAAAACAGCTAATCAGGGTTTAAACTGTTCCAGTTAACCCAAATAGATAAGGCAAAATATACATAAAGCCGTTGCTACATTTGAGAGGTTAAAGTTCCAGTATCACATTAAATGTTGATCATCATCATGATCATGATGACCACTATCTCTAGTTCTAGTTCTTTATGCTATGTTTTCTGTGGTCCTGTTCTAAGCAGCATTGCTATGCTAAGTTTAATAAACGAAAAAATGTTTCTTACTTTTGCTCGAGTTTTAGTCACTTTCAATTTCTTTACCAAATTCAAAGCATACAGTGATGATATTTGTTTGCTTTTTGTTCTCATAATCTCTTCTAAGAGGCTCCTAAAAAATTGTAGCTCTTTCGCCGGGAACATGGTAGCAGCATCATCACTGGTGCTGACGCTGCTACCATGTCGCAGAATGATAGCAGCATTCTGAGACATGGTAGCAGCATCAGCACCAGTGTTAAGGAAAACAATGCATTTTTCCGAGGTCACCTCATCAATGACAATCTTAATTACTTGCTGGAAACACCTTATTTTGTCATTTATTGCTTCAACTAGATTTTCTATTGAAGATTCCTGTGTTTCTGCAAACATTTTAAACACAATTTGAAATAAGTAAAACAAACTTATCTAATTGCATTTATAGTCTTTGCCTTAAAGGCAATCACTAGTTACAAAAGCTCATTTCTTTTCTCTCGCCTGAAACTCCTTTTGATCACAGAAAACATTTCATGTCTAACCTAGTTTGTTAATTTAGATGAAATAAAAAAAAATTTAATAAAAAGAATTCACGCAAACAGAGCTCAGCTGTTTTTTTTACATAACGTTACTTTAACTTGCAAGTGAATACTTGATAAAAAGATAAAAAGAGTAAGATAAAAATTAGTAATTCAAAAATTATTATTGCTATTTATATATATATGTTTTAATAAGATTGAGATGTAACAAAAAAACAATAAAAATAGCAAACTGAGTATTTTGTAGTAAATTTTTTTTACTGGGGTACATCTCTACTAAGATGCTCTGGGCGTGTGAATAACCAATGACACCTCGACTTAATACGGTGCGTAAAAGAAACCTATGCGCGTCTCCGTAACTCATTTTTTGGATACACTGTTTTTATTTCTATATTTTACTTTCTAGTTTCTACGACGGTCACGGTGTGTGAGAATCAATATATTTGGTAAGCCGCTTTCAGATTGTGACAGCGCGTCTATGATAATGAGAATATAATGACAAAGAGAATATAATCACTACCTCGGACGAAGAATCAAGGTGGACTTGACAGTCGCGTATACCCGAAAATATGTATAAAATGTATGTGAAAAATTTACCCACTATTACGGGAACTTTAATTGTTAACTGCACGTATTCCTAAAATAGGAATAACCGGATAACATTCAAAACGCGCTATTAAATGGCCGCATGACATAGATATCGCCAATGTTTGACGATTGGTTGTGTATTACTAAATTTATACGGTTAATACTAAACTCTAAAATTAGAATTTGGGACCTTTTTTAATTATTTCTGCACGTTATAAACCTGTTATTCTGTAATCTAACGGAACCTTTATGTAATTGTACAATGAAAATGGTAAACAACAAAACAATAATAATACTTACGAAATGAAAGGTTATGTTTCTTAATCTCGCGTTCGCTGCGACTGTTACAGCCGGTCACACAGCAATGCTCCATAAGCATGGCGTTCTTCATGCATGTCGTTCATTCAAACATTGCAAGGGGAATTAGTCGGCTTGGGACTACGCTTTTCAAAAAGGTGTTTGTGATGTATACAGTAACATAAACATACCCTGAAAACAATATCCTTGCAAAGACAGCAGTTATGATTATTGTCTGGCATATTCTCTCGTATGTAATGTTTGAATTCATGTCTAGCTCGTAATCCCAGATCTCCACCAAATAATACATTCGACACCAAGTGTTTAGAAGTTCCTGAAAATTACAATTATAATGTACTAGTAATGCATAAAATAAATATGTCATAACATGTAACAAGTCTATTTCACTTGTTATTAATAATTTTTTTTTTTTTTTTCGAATTGACTATTGCAGATAACCAGAATAGTTACTACTGCGTCACCGGGGGTTTTTGGCGAGCATGAAGCTCAGCCTGAGAGAGGAGCACCTGGGCTCGACGACTTCTGAGGGAAAGTCCCCCTAAGGGCGTCTCCTGTGAGACTCGGACCTCGACTTAGGGTGACGTTGGGCTTGTTATTAATGAAAAAGTATTGATATTAGCAATTTTGATGATAAAAATAAAAGCAGATTATTACAATTTCACATGATTTACTAATGTGTCACTAATTTCCTATCCCCCCCTTCCCCGCACACTTGAAAGTCTTGTTTTTTTTTTATCCACTACAAGTTAGCCCTTGACGGCAATCTCACCTGATGGTAAGTGATGATACAGTCTAAGGTGGTAGCGGGCTAACCTGTTAGGGGTATGGTAAACCCATACTCCTTTCGGTTTCTACGCGACATCGTGCCGGAACGCTAAAAAGCTTGGCCACGGCCGAAGCCTCCCACCAGACCAGACTCGAGCCGGGAATCGAACCCAGGACCTCCAACTTTTTTATAATCTGACAGCACGCACGCGGCGCCACGGAGGTGGTCAGGCGGAGGTTGTTGCTACTTTTGTAGAGATAACTATAAAAATATTTTTAATTTTGTAATATATAGAAGCCTAAAAGTTAACATCTACTTAAGAGTAAAACAGCTAATCAGGGTTTAAACTGTTCCAGTTAACCCAAATAGATAAGGCAAAATATACATAAAGCCGTTGCTACATTTGAGAGGTTAAAGTTCCAGTATCACATTAAATGTTGATCATCATCATGATCATGATGACCACTATCTCTAGTTCTAGTTCTTTATGCTATGTTTTCTGTGGTCCTGTTCTAAGCAGCATTGCTATGCTAAGTTTAATAAACGAAAAAATGTTTCTTACTTTTGCTCGAGTTTTAGTCACTTTCAATTTCTTTACCAAATTCAAAGCATACAGTGATGATATTTGTTTGCTTTTTGTTCTCATAATCTCTTCTAAGAGGCTCCTAAAAAATTGTAGCTCTTTCGCCGGGAACATGGTAGCAGCATCATCACTGGTGCTGACGCTGCTACCATGTCGCAGAATGATAGCAGCATTCTGAGACATGGTAGCAGCATCAGCACCAGTGTTAAGGAAAACAATGCATTTTTCCGAGGTCACCTCATCAATGACAATCTTAATTACTTGCTGGAAACACCTTATTTTGTCATTTATTGCTTCAACTAGATTTTCTATTGAAGATTCCTGTGTTTCTGCAAACATTTTAAACACAATTTGAAATAAGTAAAACAAACTTATCTAATTGCATTTATAGTCTTTGCCTTAAAGGCAATCACTAGTTACAAAAGCTCATTTCTTTTCTCTCGCCTGAAACTCCTTTTGATCACAGAAAACATTTCATGTCTAACCTAGTTTGTTAATTTAGATGAAATAAAAAAAAATTTAATAAAAAGAATTCACGCAAACAGAGCTCAGCTGTTTTTTTTACATAACGTTACTTTAACTTGCAAGTGAATACTTGATAAAAAGATAAAAAGAGTAAGATAAAAATTAGTAATTCAAAAATTATTATTGCTATTTATATATATATGTTTTAATAAGATTGAGATGTAACAAAAAAACAATAAAAATAGCAAACTGAGTATTTTGTAGTAAATTTTTTTTACTGGGGTACATCTCTACTAAGATGCTCTGGGCGTGTGAATAACCAATGACACCTCGACTTAATACGGTGCGTAAAAGAAACCTATGCGCGTCTCCGTAACTCATTTTTTGGATACACTGTTTTTATTTCTATATTTTACTTTCTAGTTTCTACGACGGTCACGGTGTGTGAGAATCAATATATTTGGTAAGCCGCTTTCAGATTGTGACAGCGCGTCTATGATAATGAGAATATAATGACAAAGAGAATATAATCACTACCTCGGACGAAGAATAAAGGTGGACTTGACAGTCGCGTATACCCGAAAATATGTATAAAATGTATGTGAAAAATTTACCCACTATTACGGGAACTTTAATTCTTAACTGCACGTATTCCTAAAATAGGAATAACCGGATAACATTCAAAACGCGCTATTAAATGGCCGCATGACATAGATATCGCCAATGTTTGACGATTGGTTGTGTATTACTAAATTTATACGGTTAATACTAAACTCTAAAATTAGAATTTGGGACCTTTTTTAATTATTTCTGCACGTTATAAACCTGTTATTCTGTAATCTAACGGAACCTTTATGTAATTGTACAATGAAAATGGTAAACAACAAAACAATAATAATACGAAATGAAAGGTTATGTTTCTTAATTTCGCGTTCGCTGCGACTGTTACAGCCGGTCACACAGCAATGCTCCATAAGCATGGCGTTCTATACACCTTCAACATTATATTAAACACATAAACCTAATTAGAAACTTGTAAAATTCGCTATAAATTAGTGTCACGGAGGCACGCGTCAAATTTGTTGGGCACCTAAGACAGTAGAGCACACCAAAAAAAAGTTAAACTATGAAAGGGACAAAAGAATGGGTTTTTTGCCTTTATCACTCTTCAGAACTTTCCATATACTTGTCTTGCTCTAACAAGGTATTATTATTTTGATGTCAACTCCACCTCGATTCTTCGTCCGAGATTTGTACGTAAAGTACGGCCGTTCAGAGAATGCGTTCCTGACACGTCGCGATTGAACTGACAACGTAACTTTGTAATGGCGTTGCAGTTACGATAAAAATATTATTGCTGGTTGTTTACCGTTTTTACAATTGATGAGCATTAAAACAACATTATTATATCAATAAACAATTAATGTTATAATTTTGTGCCGAACTGAGTGTCAAATAACTTGGTAAACAATATTTTTCTAAATCTAAACTGCGCTATTACAAAGTTATGTCAGCGCATTATATTTGTAAAATAGTGCTGTGCTAACCATAACAGGCAACAATAGTATCGTAATCTGTTCTAATACAGTTATACTTTATAAAATAATACGTTTTGTTTTTCTTTTTAAGAATTTGAAAATAATGGACTATAAGATAACTTTTATTAAATATAAAAATAAAACTACGACCAAACCGAACGCGCAAAAGAAAGTAGCATTTTTATATTTAGGTTGAAAATGGTAGCCCCAAATGGCGTTACTAGCATTTTTATACTTAGATTAAAAACGGTAACCCCAAATGGCGTTATGAGCCGCCATTTTGTGTCGCTAAAACAGTCGTCCGTAAAACGACACAAAATCTCAAATCAAATATCGTGGTCTACCACGTTCTTCAAGAGTGTGGAACATTTTGACCGAGATATCGGGATTGATTCTGTTATTGATAATATAATTATACATGTAGGCGAAGATGATGATGAAGACACCACCTCCTCAAGCGAATCGGAGTCTGATTAATATTCTGTACGCACATTCAATTCAATGTACTTTATTGCATAAAAATACAAATTGTAACCTAGTAACAAAGAATAAATAAAACAATTTAATTATATTAATATTTTTGGTTTCCACTTAAATAACTAAAATATAAATTTTAAATGATTCCGCCAATTTGAAACGAAAATAATCTTAAATATAACGCGGCGGTTCATTTTGGAGGAACGGTAACGAACTCAGTGTTATGTTGTGCCCATCACTAGTCATGACTAACTGATAGGTGTCAGGAACGCATTCTCTGAACGGCCGTTCTTTAGTTATCATTCGTCTCCCTAGAGTTCCTTGGTTGCCTGTCGCAATAAATTTCCGCAATCGTTTTGCAATTAATATCAGATACCTACCAGATTATACTATATTTTTTGTGTATCGTTCGTCATTCAGTGCCTGGAGCTGGTGGAATGTGGATGACTTTCGTAATATTTACAAGAAAATTGAATAAATATTTCTACATATTTATTATTAAAACGTTATAAAAAAATTTGAATTCTGTAGATAAGGTATTAGAGATAGAGGATAAGACATAATCCATTTATTTGAGGAATTGCAAATATATTTTGATATATAAGTGGAAAATACAAAGAAACGGGAACTAAAAAAAAAACTCATGTTTAGAAAAAACATTTTGATAAATCATTAATAAATAATAATTATTGAATGGAAATAAGAAAAAAGGGCATAAATAAACGTTTAAACAAGCTTTTAAAAAAAATTAACCAAAGAAAAAACGTGTAGGTATGCTACTGAATTGGCTGTATATCCACTGATCTTTGCTTTTCCTAAAAGGATAAATTAAAAAACAAAAACAAAACCACCATACAAGTTAATAGTGTATTATCTATGCACCATACGGATTAGGTACGGGCCTACTGGGAGACACTCATGGATAATACACTATTAACTGTTTGAGATTTGGACACCTAAACTCAAGTAGGTAATTGTATTTACGTTATACATTAAGATTTTTACCCTTTTTGCATGGTTTGACTTTAGCTGTGAACCCTGCTAGTTGCAGCGTAACCCGGCGGGTTGGCGAGCTTCGGAAAAAAGCTTTGCCTGAAGACTTGAGCTCTAAGGCCCGAAGAAGCGAGGGACGAAGAACGTCTGCCTAAGGGGCCGGCCGTGGGCTTAGGGGACACACAATGATACCCACCCACATAACATAAGCTAGATATTTAACAATACGTACTTTAACCCTTAAACGCATGATAAAAGATTTTTACCCAAAAAAATTTATTTTGTCTCATAAAGGCGTAACATTTGCTGAAAAAAATAAAATAAAAAATCTATATTAGTGGGAACATTTATTTTTTTATAAAAATATTTTTGTATCGTTTTCGATACAGTATGCATTAGCTTTACAAAATAATCATGATTTTACAAAGTTGAAGAATTGTGAAAATGGGTGAAACAATCTTTGGATTTCTTACTACATAAGTGAACATTGCACTTAGAACATTTAATTATACTTAATAAATTACATGAAGGCATCATACATCGACCACGTGTTTCTGTTCTCATGATGTTATGATCCATTTGGTCAAGCCTAACTTCAAGGGGTGGCAAAACTTGGCAAGGTTTCCCTTTTCGCATTTTAAGTGGGGGTTGATCTTCCCTAATTGCACTGGTGCTTGGGCGCCCTCTGTTGTTAGCGGGACTATATTTGCAAAGAGTTTCTGCCAACTCTGATCGAAAGTCTGCAAGGGTCATGATTTTTTTGTGGTTTCCTTTTTTTTCTTCAACTTTTTTATATAACACCCACGAATTTATTACGGTCAAATCAAGCAGGTGATAGAAGATTCTCATGTACCACTTTCTGCTCTTCATTCGAATCCTATTTCTTCCTAAAAAGGAATCCATGAGGTCTACACCACCCATGTGCATGTTATATTCCCTGATTAGCTTTGGGCACGTGATAAGAATCCTCTTTTTTTCTTTTTTATCGAATCGTTCGATATTCCCTACGGGACATGCTCCAACGTATGTCGACGCTAACACAACTTGCTTATTGTCCTTCCAACTTACTGTTGTCATGTCAATGCCTTCAAAATTTGTAACATACTCTTCATAAGACCCTCTTGGAATTGAACTCTTCATAACATCCTGCTTAGTTGGCAACTTGCAAGTTTTTCCCAGTCGGTTTCTTTGAATAGTGCCTAGGGAATGTATACCTTGCTTAGCAAGTATACACATCAATGGCAAAGATGTGTAGTAATTGTCAAAATAGACAATATGATTTCTTTGCCTGGGTACCACACTCAGCAAATTCATAACTGTTTGTCCCACAACTCCCAGGTTTTGATTGTTTGAGGATCCTTCATTAGCTTCTTTCCCAGAGTAGATTATGAATCTATAAGCAAAACCGCCCAAACTGCATAAAACAAACAATTTAAAACCCCATTTGTGGGGTTTGTTGGGGAGATATTGTTTGAGAAAATGTCCAACTTTGGTGGCGCACATCTGTTCATCTATGGATAATCGCTGCTCGATGGTCACGCTAGAGAATTTTTCATTTAAATGGGTGATTATAGGACGTAACTTATGAAGCCTGTCATGCTGCGCGTGGTCTACTGGCAGATGATCATCATTATTATTGAAGTGCAGTAACCTTCGCATTTTCTCAAATTTATTTACTGGCATTGCCTCTTTGATGGGACTGAAGCCAAATTTATTAGACCAATACGACCTTGTGCTCGGATAATGGTAAACAGACATAAATATTAAAATACCAACATATTTGCGAAGTTCACCCACTGTGAATATTTCAGGTCTGTCAGGTTGTTTCTGGACAGCATAGCGTGTCGATTCAGTAACAATGTTTTCCATAAACGGATTCGTGAAAAAGTAGGTAAAAAACTGATACGGACTTTGCAGTTCCATTATAGATGAAGGTAACTCTTCAGACCCACCAAATTTGATGTTATTCTCATCAAATAGAAAAGACTGTTTTCTCCACAGTAAATTCCTCAAATTCATGAGAGATTCAGTCGGTTGTGCTTCCACTCGCTCCAACGACTGTGCGCCTTGCACAAGCTGCTCATCCTGAATCAATGGAGGGTCCAAAAAATCTTCTGAATTGTCCTGTCCCGTAAGAACGTCTTCGTCGTCCTCTAATTCAGCTGCTAAGGATCCTAGAGATGGGTAATAAGGAATATCTTCTCCATCTGACTCTAAATCATCTTCCGAAATGTCACCATTCTCCAACCTCCAAAGCATATCCTGTATTTGTTGATCTGAAAAGCAAAAATATGCATTCAGCTATATCTTAACAACGTAAACATATAGTTTAGTGTATCTAAAAGCAAGCAAAATCATAAGCAAAACCGTTATGAACAAACAATTGAATTGGGTTTAGGCGGGAATCAAATGCATGCTGTATCGTTTTCGATACAAACATAAAATGCGATATTTGCTCACGTAAACACATAAAAGTCGTGCAATTTCAAATGTTTTCAAGTAAATGAAGGACTTACCATTCATTTTGTGATTTTTATTGGTAAAAATTCTACTTATTTTCGTTTTCGCCGCTAAATGAAAAACTCAGTTTTATGATTATGCGCACCTCGTTGATGTCCTTAGCACAGACAAGAAAATTATCCTTCAGAAATGACATTGACACATGAAATTTTTTTTTTTTTTGTGAGCAATAAGGCAAAGAAACGTGTAAACATTCAGCCTATCCTGTACTTCAAATAAAAAACCGGTAAAAACGATTAGAATGCGATGTATCAATATCGATACAAGATGCATTTAAGGGTTAAATTGCTTGCAAACACATGCATGCAGTATAAAAAGCACTGTTAGTATCTCAACACAAAGTATTCAAAGAAGTAAAAATCAGAATTCTGCCGATGAATTCTAATCTAAAATCTGGCCCTTCACTGCTGTTAATGAAGAAAAATAGAATTTCATTTAAGGAGTAAGTTGTTTAAATTTACTAATAATATTCAAAATGGCATTTGTGATTGTTTCAATGTATTCAGTTCCTCGTCATCATTTTCCTCTTTCTGGGAACTCTCTGTGAACCACCCGGTATAGGTGAGCCTGGAGTCAGAATCTTCGTCAGACACAGACACATTTGATTCTTCACTACTACTATTTCTCTGAGTGTTTCGGGTTTCGTTTGTTGGTTGAGTGGTATGTGATAGTGTGATAAAATTCCTTAAGGGGCCGGCCGTGGGCTTAGGGGACAATGGGATGATATGAATGGTAAGTGGTCCGTACGTCTTCGTGAATTTCTCTTTATAATATAATTCATTGCTATGAAGTGTGCCATTTAAAACACCTCAAAATTTTTGGGTTCGAATTGTTGGAAGTAGCACATAGAAAAGAATTTGGAGCCATTGTTCCACCAAGATTTAGTGGTTGTGGTCAGGTATGAGAAGTCTAAAAGCTACTTGACACTGGTTAAGTGTATTGTGCTGTTTTTGCACTACTGAAAAAGTAAATCGGTAGAGGGAAGGAATGAGAATGTAGTTGCTAAATAAAGATGCAATTCCAGATATTACTTATGAACATTGATACTGTGGAAGGCTTCCAAATTATAGATCCATAAGCTAATTTGACTATAATGCTGGCATGGCACATCACATCATATTGCAGCCCCATGAGAGGTGTCGCGTGTGTTTGCCATAAAAAAAACTTGTTAAGACCTATTACTTATTCTTATAATTAGGTTGAGCTTATGTTAGGCATATGGTAGGTACTTGTTTTGTTTAATATTTTACTTAAAACAGCAAAAGAATCCTTTTTGTGTTTTGAATCTTTAAATTGTATTTTTAGTTATGGAATGTTGAGAAAGCCTTTGTATATAAAGGAGTATAAGCAATTTTATGGCTGAAGAATAATGTGTAATATGAATAAATAAAATCATATATAACAGAAAAATTGTGACTACTCAAATTCTTCTTGATTCATTTGAGGATTCATATAGTTGAAAGATATTTCCATGAAAGCAATTTAGTTGGGCTTAACATTCTGAAACAATATGCCTGCCTACAAATAAGCCAGGACTGTAGACAATGCAAACTAGACAGACATGATCTCATTTAACCCAATGTATACAAAACAAGCAAAAGAAAATAAATTTTAGTCAAAATCTTATGCTATGTATTAGTACCACAATGAAACAAACTGTATCTTATTTTTATACTTAACCTCAGAATCTATAATAAATACTAAATGATTTGAACACACAATGATACCCACCCACATAACATAAGCTAGATATTTAACAATACTTTAAATTGCTTGCAAACACATGCGTGCAGTATAAAAAGCACTGTTAGTATCTCAACACAAAGTATTCAAAGAAGTAAAAATCAGAATTCTGCCGATGAATTCTAATCTAAAATCTGGCCCTTCACTGCTGTTAATGAAGAAAAATAGAATTTTATTTAAGGAGTAAGTTGTTTAAATTTACTAATAATATTCAAAATGGCATTTGTGATTGTTTCAATGTATTCAGTTCCTCGTCATCATTTTCCTCTTTCTGGGAACTCTCTGTGAACCACCCGGTATAGGTGAGCCTGGAGTCAGAATCTTCGTCAGACACAGACACATTTGATTCTTCACTACTACTATTTCTCTGAGTGTTTCGGGTTTCGTTTGTTGGTTGAGTGGTATGTGATAGTGTGATAAAATTCCTTAAGGGGCCGGCCGTGGGCTTAGGGGACAATGGGATGATATGAATGGTAAGTGGTCCGTACGTCTTCGTGAATTTCTCTTTATAATATAATTCATTGCTATGAAGTGTGCCATTTAAAACACCTCAAAATTTTTGGGTTCTAATTGTTGGAAGTAGCACATAGAAAAGAATTTGGAGCCATTGTTCCACCAAGATTTAGTGGTTGTGGTCAGGTATGAGAAGTCTAAAAGCTACTTGACACTGGTTAAGTGTATTGTGCTGTTTTTGCACTACTGAAAAAGTAAATCGGTTGAGGGAAGGAATGAGAATGTAGTTGCTAAATAAAGATGCAATTCCAGATATTACTTATGAACATTGATACTGTGGAAGGCTTCCAAATTATAGATCCATAAGCTAATTTGACTATATTGCTGGCATGGCACATCACATCATATTGCAGCCCCATGAGAGGTGTCGCGTGTGTTTGCCATAAAAAAAACTTGTTAACCCTTTATAAGGCAGAGGAAACTAAAGGTGATAAGAATGAATATCAAACAAAAATTGAAAAATAATATTTATATGATGAAAATAATGTAAATTTTTTTTTGGAAAATCAATGGGAAATTTTTGGAAAATGTGGTGGCAATATAGTTGCCACGGCCCGTCAATAAAACGCCATTTTCAATAATAATCTCTTTATTTTATAAAAAAGATAAGCAAAGTAAATGCAGATCCATCTGGTAGTTCCCCGTTTTGGTATATTTTATATTTAGATCTGCTGACTATGAAATATATCAAAACAAGGAACCACACAAAGTGGCACTTTACATGTAGAGCATTGTATTTTCGATCTCTTGTTCCGTGTTTTTGTGCTACACACACGACAACGTCGCCATGAGTCCAACTGCTCATGTCGATGTTTGCCCACGTTTGCCAAGCGTATCTCTGCCGTCACGCCCACCATTTTTTGTCGATTGGTGGAGAGTTTTGGGCGTTTCATGGAATATTGTGGCTGGCTCTCCAGGCTTCTCTTTCTCGACGAATAATTGTTGATGAGACCACGGGCCAGACACAACCTAAAATGCAGTTGTGAAAGTGGATTGTGTACCCTTTTGTTTTTAGAGTAGAGTAAAAATGAATTTGTGATGGCCAAGTCTACACAAAAATAGAAAATTCGGAGCCACCACCTCTTGCTTCTCCTTCCAACTTCGTAAGTGCTCCGCAGCTGATCAAATCGGTCTACTCCGCCCATGCGCTCTGTATACTGTAGTATGGTTAGTGGACATTGAATAGCTTTTTTAGAACCATCTTTCTGAGTTCGGTCACAGAATGTTTTATTTATTTTTGGATGAAAGGCAGTAGTGAGAAGTGTAACAAGTTTTGTGTCTTGCCACATTACAAATGCAACATTATTTTTGGTGCGCCATCTAAAATCGCCTCTTGCCAAAGATATTTTTTGATTTCTTGGTAAATTCTTTTTTTTCTGATTTTTCAATAGGAGTGGTAGGTCTGATCTATTGCTGACTGTAGATGTGGCGTATATACCATTATTGAATAGATATTGCAATATTTCATAGGATGCGAAAAAGTTATCGAAAGTCACATGTCCACGGAACCCCTCATCTATTAGCTTCTGTGTAAGAGATTTGACAACATTGGCTCCTAATCCGAATTCTGTTGATTGGTCATCACGTTTCCCTGTGTAAACTTCGAACTCAAAAACATAGCCAGTTTCGCTGTCTGCTCTAGTCCACACTTTATACCCTCTTTTTATGGGTTTTAGTGGCATATATTGTTTTAGTGACGATCTGCCTTTGAATTGTATCATTGACTCATCTATAGATTGGGAAGTTGTGGTTTTCGCAGTACTTTGACAAGCTTTGTTGAGCATCTCAAGAAGCGGGCGAACTTTGTACAATTTATCATAACCAGGTGTTCCTCTCGGCGGCGCCTTCGAATTGTCGTTCAAATGTAAGTTTTCTAATACCTTCTTGAATCGTTTACATGTCATAACTGATGCTATCTCATTCACACGAAAAAATGGATCACTTGACCAATATAAATCTATAGTTGGCAGTGGGTGGAGTCCCATCAAAATAATAATGCCTAGAAAAGCCTTTATTTCAGCATCATAAACATGTGTCCAGCCACGGCTTCGTTTTTGCTCAGCGTAAATATTAGTTTGTTGTACAGTGTGATCTATTAGGTTGTGGTCAAAAATATGCGTAAAATAAGCAACAGGTCTGGTTCTACTAGGCATAAATTGTTTGCTTTCTAAGTGTACGCTATCAAAGTATTCTATATCGGGATTCTGTGGGTAAAGAACCTTCTTCCATTCATCTTCTTCAGTATCTGACTCATCTGTGTCAGACATTATGGCTGTAGTTGGTACTGAAGATATTGGTATTGGAGTTACGACACAGGGACGACAAAGGAGAGGAACTGCTGGAGACGAAGATTCGCTGACACGAAAGCGGCGCCTATCCAAATGAAGACCGGACATCGATGGTTGAACTTCAGCAGAGCTTGTTGAAGGCTGTTCAGTATTTATACTATTTGATGAAGCTGAGTCTACAAGCTCCTGACGCGGCGCCTCCTCAACTCCGGAACAAGAAAGGACAGTATCAATATCAAAATCATTCAATATATTTCTGATATCTATGTCGGTAAAAGTCTCTGGTTCAGGTTCACATTCATCGTCAGAAACCTCAGGATCATCAGGAAGACCAAATAAACGCTCTAATTCATCCTCGATTGCTTCATCGTCCAAAAATCGCGGCATTTTTATCTACAAAAGAAAAAACAAGAACTCGAACACCAAGCCAAGCACCACAAACCATAAGGCAGTGGCAATTATATTGCCACCTAAAGAAATTGCATTTTATTGCGAGCAGTCAACCCAAACTTGAAAAATACAGACTTATGTTATCGTTGTTGCCCCAATGCGTTGAAATAATGAATAAAACTTACCGAAACAGAAGCACAATTTCGAGATGGAACTAGCTTTGTAAAAATCTCTGAGAAACCGCCAACTTTCTAACTTACGTCAACTTCAAATGACAGTTATGACGTTTGACAATGTAAAAAAACAGGTTTGACACTGAAATATATTTCACAGTATTCCATACAGATAAAATAAATCGAATAAAATTCAAAATGTCACCAAATAATCGACTAAAAACATGGTGGCAACATAGGTGCCACTACCTTAAAAAGGGTTAAGACCTATTACTTATTCTTATAATTAGGTTGAGCTTATGCAAGGCATATGGTAGGTACTTGTTTTGTTTAATATTTTACTTAAAACAGCAAAAGAATCCTTTTTGTGTTTTGAATCTTTAAATTGTATTTTTAGTTATGGAATGTTGAGAAAGCTTTTGTATATAAAGGAGTATAAGCAATTTTATGGCTGAAGAATAATGTGTAATATGAATAAATAAAATCATATATAACGGAAAAATTGTGACTACTCAAATTCTTCTTGATTCATTTGAGGATTCATATAGTTGAAAGATATTTCCATGAAAGCAATTTAGTTGGGTTTAACATTCTGAAACAATATGCCTGCCAACAAATAAGCCAGGACTGTAGACAATGCAAACTAGACAGACATGATCTCATTTAACCCAATGTATACAAAACAAGCAAAAGAAAATAAATTTTAGTCAAAATCTTATGCTATGTATTAGTACCCCAATGAAACAAACTGTATCTTATTTTTATACCTAACCTCAGAATCTATAATAAATACTAAATGATTTGAACACACAATGATACCCACCCACATAACATAAGCTAGATATTTAACAATACTTTAAATTGCTTGCAAACACATGCATGCAGTATAAAAAGCACTGTTAGTATCTCAACACAAAGTATTCAAAGAAGTAAAAATCAGAATTCTGCCGATGAATTCTAATCTAAAATCTGGCCCTTCACTGCTGTTAATGAAGAAAAATAGAATTTCATTTAAGGAGTAAGTTTAAATTTACTAATAATATTCAAAATGGCATTTGTGATTGTTTCAATGTATTCAGTTCCTCGTCATCATTTTCCTCTTTCTGGGAACTCTCTGTGAACCACCCGGTATAGGTGAGCCTGGAGTCAGAATCTTCGTCAGACACAGACACATTTGATTCTTCACTACTACTATTTCTCTGAGTGTTTCGGGTTTCGTTTGTTGGTTGAGTGGTATGTGATAGTGTGATAAAATTCCTTAAGGGGCCGGCCGTGGGCTTAGGGGACAATGGGATGATATGAATGGTAAGTGGTCCGTACGTCTTCGTGAATTTCTCTTTATAATATAATTCATTGCTATGAAGTGTGCCATTTAAAACACCTCAAAATTTTTGGGTTCTAATTGTTGGAAGTAGCACATAGAAAAGAATTTGGAGCCATTGTTCCACCAAGATTTAGTGGTTGTGGTCAGGTATGAGAAGTCTAAAAGCTACTTGACACTGGTTAAGTGTATTGTGCTGTTTTTGCACTACTGAAAAAGTAAATCGGTAGAGGGAAGGAATGAGAATGTAGTTGCTAAATAAAGATGCAATTCCAGATATTACTTATGAACATTGATACTGTGGAAGGCTTCCAAATTATAGATCCATAAGCTAATTTGACTATATTGCTGGCATGGCACATCACATCATATTGCAGCCCCATGAGAGGTGCCGCGTGTGTTTGCCATAAAAAAAACTTGTTAAGACCTATTACTTATTCTTATAATTAGGTTGAGCTTATGCAAGGCATATGGTAGGTACTTGTTTTGTTTAATATTTTACTTAAAACAGCAAAAGAATCCTTTTTGTGTTTTGAATCTTTAAATTGTATTTTTAGTTATGGAATGTTGAGAAAGCTTTTGTATATAAAGGAGTATAAGCAATTTTATGGCTGAAGAATAATGTGTAATATGAATAAATAAAATCATATATAACGGAAAAATTGTGACTACTCAAATTCTTCTTGATTCATTTGAGGATTCATATAGTTGAAAGATATTTCCATGAAAGCAATTTAGTTGGGTTTAACATTCTGAAACAATATGCCTGCCAACAAATAAGCCAGGACTGTAGACAATGCAAACTAGACAGACATGATCTCATTTAACCCAATGTATACAAAACAAGCAAAAGAAAATAAATTTTAGTCAAAATCTTATGCTATGTATTAGTACCCCAATGAAACAAACTGTATCTTATTTTTATACCTAACCTCAGAATCTATAATAAATACTAAATGATTTGAACACACAATGATACCCACCCACATAACATAAGCTAGATATTTAACAATACTTTAAATTGCTTGCAAACACATGCGTGCAGTATAAAAAGCACTGTTAGTATCTCAACACAAAGTATTCAAAGAAGTAAAAATCAGAATTCTGCCGATGAATTCTAATCTAAAATCTGGCCCTTCACTGCTGTTAATGAAGAAAAATAGAATTTTATTTAAGGAGTAAGTTGTTTAAATTTACTAATAATATTCAAAATGGCATTTGTGATTGTTTCAATGTATTCAGTTCCTCGTCATCATTTTCCTCTTTCTGGGAACTCTCTGTGAACCACCCGGTATAGGTGAGCCTGGAGTCAGAATCTTCGTCAGACACAGACACATTTGATTCTTCACTACTACTATTTCTCTGAGTGTTTCGGGTTTCGTTTGTTGGTTGAGTGGTATGTGATAGTGTGATAAAATTCCTTAAGGGGCCGGCCGTGGGCTTAGGGGACAATGGGATGATATGAATGGTAAGTGGTCCGTACGTCTTCGTGAATTTCTCTTTATAATATAATTCATTGCTATGAAGTGTGCCATTTAAAACACCTCAAAATTTTTGGGTTCTAATTGTTGGAAGTAGCACATAGAAAAGAATTTGGAGCCATTGTTCCACCAAGATTTAGTGGTTGTGGTCAGGTATGAGAAGTCTAAAAGCTACTTGACACTGGTTAAGTGTATTGTGCTGTTTTTGCACTACTGAAAAAGTAAATCGGTTGAGGGAAGGAATGAGAATGTAGTTGCTAAATAAAGATGCAATTCCAGATATTACTTATGAACATTGATACTGTGGAAGGCTTCCAAATTATAGATCCATAAGCTAATTTGACTATATTGCTGGCATGGCACATCACATCATATTGCAGCCCCATGAGAGGTGTCGCGTGTGTTTGCCATAAAAAAAACTTGTTAAGACCTATTACTTATTCTTATAATTAGGTTGAGCTTATGCAAGGCATATGGTAGGTACTTGTTTTGTTTAATATTTTACTTAAAACAGCAAAAGAATCCTTTTTGTGTTTTGAATCTTTAAATTGTATTTTTAGTTATGGAATGTTGAGAAAGCTTTTGTATATAAAGGAGTATAAGCAATTTTATGGCTGAAGAATAATGTGTAATATGAATAAATAAAATCATATATAACGGAAAAATTGTGACTACTCAAATTCTTCTTGATTCATTTGAGGATTCATATAGTTGAAAGATATTTCCATGAAAGCAATTTAGTTGGGTTTAACATTCTGAAACAATATGCCTGCCAACAAATAAGCCAGGACTGTAGACAATGCAAACTAGACAGACATGATCTCATTTAACCCAATGTATACAAAACAAGCAAAAGAAAATAAATTTTAGTCAAAATCTTATGCTATGTATTAGTACCCCAATGAAACAAACTGTATCTTATTTTTATACCTAACCTCAGAATCTATAATAAATACTAAATGATTTGAACACACAATGATACCCACCCACATAACATAAGCTAGATATTTAACAATACTTTAAATTGCTTGCAAACACATGCGTGCAGTATAAAAAGCACTGTTAGTATCTCAACACAAAGTATTCAAAGAAGTAAAAATCAGAATTCTGCCGATGAATTCTAATCTAAAATCTGGCCCTTCACTGCTGTTAATGAAGAAAAATAGAATTTCATTTAAGGAGTAAGTTGTATAAATTTACTAATAATATTCAAAATGGCATTTGTGATTGTTTCAATGTATTCAGTTCCTCGTCATCATTTTCCTCTTTCTGGGAACTCTCTGTGAACCACCCGGTATAGGTGAGCCTGGAGTCAGAATCTTCGTCAGACACAGACACATTTGATTCTTCACTACTACTATTTCTCTGAGTGTTTCGGGTTTCGTTTGTTGGTTGAGTGGTATGTGATAGTGTGATAAAATTCCTTAAGGGGCCGGCCGTGGGCTTAGGGGACAATGGGATGATATGAATGGTAAGTGGTCCGTACGTCTTCGTGAATTTCTCTTTATAATATAATTCATTGCTATGAAGTGTGCCATTTAAAACACCTCAAAATTTTTGGGTTCTAATTGTTGGAAGTAGCACATAGAAAAGAATTTGGAGCCATTGTTCCACCAAGATTTAGTGGTTGTGGTCAGGTATGAGAAGTCTAAAAGCTACTTGACACTGGTTAAGTGTATTGTGCTGTTTTTGCACTACTGAAAAAGTAAATCGGTAGAGGGAAGGAATGAGAATGTAGTTGCTAAATAAAGATGCAATTCCAGATATTACTTATGAACATTGATACTGTGGAAGGCTTCCAAATTATAGATCCATAAGCTAATTTGACTATATTGCTGGCATGGCACATCACATCATATTGCAGCCCCATGAGAGGTGCCGCGTGTGTTTGCCATAAAAAAAACTTGTTAAGACCTATTACTTATTCTTATAATTAGGTTGAGCTTATGCAAGGCATATGGTAGGTACTTGTTTTGTTTAATATTTTACTTAAAACAGCAAAAGAATCCTTTTTGTGTTTTGAATCTTTAAATTGTATTTTTAGTTATGGAATGTTGAGAAAGCTTTTGTATATAAAGGAGTATAAGCAATTTTATGGCTGAAGAATAATGTGTAATATGAATAAATAAAATCATATATAACGGAAAAATTGTGACTACTCAAATTCTTCTTGATTCATTTGAGGATTCATATAGTTGAAAGATATTTCCATGAAAGCAATTTAGTTGGGTTTAACATTCTGAAACAATATGCCTGCCAACAAATAAGCCAGGACTGTAGACAATGCAAACTAGACAGACATGATCTCATTTAACCCAATGTATACAAAACAAGCAAAAGAAAATAAATTTTAGTCAAAATCTTATGCTATGTATTAGTACCCCAATGAAACAAACTGTATCTTATTTTTATACCTAACCTCAGAATCTATAATAAATACTAAATGATTTGAACACACAATGATACCCACCCACATAACATAAGCTAGATATTTAACAATACTTTAAATTGCTTGCAAACACATGCGTGCAGTATAAAAAGCACTGTTAGTATCTCAACACAAAGTATTCAAAGAAGTAAAAATCAGAATTCTGCCGATGAATTCTAATCTAAAATCTGGCCCTTCACTGCTGTTAATGAAGAAAAATAGAATTTCATTTAAGGAGTAAGTTGTTTAAATTTACTAATAATATTCAAAATGGCATTTGTGATTGTTTCAATGTATTCAGTTCCTCGTCATCATTTTCCTCTTTCTGGGAACTCTCTGTGAACCACCCGGTATAGGTGAGCCTGGAGTCAGAATCTTCGTCAGACACAGACACATTTGATTCTTCACTACTACTATTTCTCTGAGTGTTTCGGGTTTCGTTTGTTGGTTGAGTGGTATGTGATAGTGTGATAAAATTCCTTAAGGGGCCGGCCGTGGGCTTAGGGGACAATGGGATGATATGAATGGTAAGTGGTCCGTACGTCTTCGTGAATTTCTCTTTATAATATAATTCATTGCTATGAAGTGTGCCATTTAAAACACCTCAAAATTTTTGGGTTCGAATTGTTGGAAGTAGCACATAGAAAAGAATTTGGAGCCATTGTTCCACCAAGATTTAGTGGTTGTGGTCAGGTATGAGAAGTCTAAAAGCTACTTGACACTGGTTAAGTGTATTGTGCTGTTTTTGCACTACTGAAAAAGTAAATCGGTAGAGGGAAGGAATGAGAATGTAGTTGCTAAATAAAGATGCAATTCCAGATATTACTTATGAACATTGATACTGTGGAAGGCTTCCAAATTATAGATCCATAAGCTAATTTGACTATAATGCTGGCATGGCACATCACATCATATTGCAGCCCCATGAGAGGTGTCGCGTGTGTTTGCCATAAAAAAAACTTGTTAAGACCTATTACTTATTCTTATAATTAGGTTGAGCTTATGCTAGGCATATGGTAGGTACTTGTTTTGTTTAATATTTTACTTAAAACAGCAAAAGAATCCTTTTTGTGTTTTGAATCTTTAAATTGTATTTTTAGTTATGGAATGTTGAGAAAGCCTTTGTATATAAAGGAGTATAAGCAATTTTATGGCTGAAGAATAATGTGTAATATGAATAAATAAAATCATATATAACGGAAAAATTGTGACTACTCAAATTCTTCTTAATTCATTTGAGGATTCATATAGTTGAAAGATATTTCCATGAAAGCAATTTAGTTGGGCTTAACATTCTGAAACAATATGCCTGCCAACAAATAAGCCAGGACTGTAGACAATGCAAACTAGACAGACATGATCTCATTTAACCCAATGTATACAAAACAAGCAAAAGAAAATAAATTTTAGTCAAAATCTTATGCTATGTATTAGTACCCCAATGAAACAAACTGTATCTTATTTTTATACCTAACCTCAGAATCTATAATAAATACTAAATGATTTGAACACACAATGATACCCACCCACATAACATAAGCTAGATATTTAACAATACTTTAAATTGCTTGCAAACACATGCGTGCAGTATAAAAAGCACTGTTAGTATCTCAACACAAAGTATTCAAAGAAGTAAAAATCAGAATTCTGCCGATGAATTCTAATCTAAAATCTGGCCCTTCACTGCTGTTAATGAAGAAAAATAGAATTTCATTTAAGGAGTAAGTTGTATAAATTTACTAATAATATTCAAAATGGCATTTGTGATTGTTTCAATGTATTCAGTTCCTCGTCATCATTTTCCTCTTTCTGGGAACTCTCTGTGAACCACCCGGTATAGGTGAGCCTGGAGTCAGAATCTTCGTCAGACACAGACACATTTGATTCTTCACTACTACTATTTCTCTGAGTGTTTCGGGTTTCGTTTGTTGGTTGAGTGGTATGTGATAGTGTGATAAAATTCCTTAAGGGGCCGGCCGTGGGCTTAGGGGACAATGGGATGATATGAATGGTAAGTGGTCCGTACGTCTTCGTGAATTTCTCTTTATAATATAATTCATTGCTATGAAGTGTGCCATTTAAAACACCTCAAAATTTTTGGGTTCTAATTGTTGGAAGTAGCACATAGAAAAGAATTTGGAGCCATTGTTCCACCAAGATTTAGTGGTTGTGGTCAGGTATGAGAAGTCTAAAAGCTACTTGACACTGGTTAAGTGTATTGTGCTGTTTTTGCACTACTGAAAAAGTAAATCGGTAGAGGGAAGGAATGAGAATGTAGTTGCTAAATAAAGATGCAATTCCAGATATTACTTATGAACATTGATACTGTGGAAGGCTTCCAAATTATAGATCCATAAGCTAATTTGACTATATTGCTGGCATGGCACATCACATCATATTGCAGCCCCATGAGAGGTGTCGCGTGTGTTTGCCATAAAAAAAACTTGTTAAGACCTATTACTTATTCTTATAATTAGGTTGAGCTTATGCAAGGCATATGGTAGGTACTTGTTTTGTTTAATATTTTACTTAAAACAGCAAAAGAATCCTTTTTGTGTTTTGAATCTTTAAATTGTATTTTTAGTTATGGAATGTTGAGAAAGCTTTTGTATATAAAGGAGTATAAGCAATTTTATGGCTGAAGAATAATGTGTAATATGAATAAATAAAATCATATATAACGGAAAAATTGTGACTACTCAAATTCTTCTTGATTCATTTGAGGATTCATATAGTTGAAAGATATTTCCATGAAAGCAATTTAGTTGGGTTTAACATTCTGAAACAATATGCCTGCCAACAAATAAGCCAGGACTGTAGACAATGCAAACTAGACAGACATGATCTCATTTAACCCAATGTATACAAAACAAGCAAAAGAAAATAAATTTTAGTCAAAATCTTATGCTATGTATTAGTACCCCAATGAAACAAACTGTATCTTATTTTTATACCTAACCTCAGAATCTATAATAAATACTAAATGATTTGAACACACAATGATACCCACCCACATAACATAAGCTAGATATTTAACAATACTTTAAATTGCTTGCAAACACATGCATGCAGTATAAAAAGCACTGTTAGTATCTCAACACAAAGTATTCAAAGAAGTAAAAATCAGAATTCTGCCGATGAATTCTAATCTAAAATCTGGCCCTTCACTGCTGTTAATGAAGAAAAATAGAATTTCATTTAAGGAGTAAGTTGTTTAAATTTACTAATAATATTCAAAATGGCATTTGTGATTGTTTCAATGTATTCAGTTCCTCGTCATCATTTTCCTCTTTCTGGGAACTCTCTGTGAACCACCCGGTATAGGTGAGCCTGGAGTCAGAATCTTCGTCAGACACAGACACATTTGATTCTTCACTACTACTATTTCTCTGAGTGTTTCGGGTTTCGTTTGTTGGTTGAGTGGTATGTGATAGTGTGATAAAATTCCTTAAGGGGCCGGCCGTGGGCTTAGGGGACAATGGGATGATATGAATGGTAAGTGGTCCGTACGTCTTCGTGAATTTCTCTTTATAATATAATTCATTGCTATGAAGTGTGCCATTTAAAACACCTCAAAATTTTTGGGTTCTAATTGTTGGAAGTAGCACATAGAAAAGAATTTGGAGCCATTGTTCCACCAAGATTTAGTGGTTGTGGTCAGGTATGAGAAGTCTAAAAGCTACTTGACACTGGTTAAGTGTATTGTGCTGTTTTTGCACTACTGAAAAAGTAAATCGGTAGAGGGAAGGAATGAGAATGTAGTTGCTAAATAAAGATGCAATTCCAGATATTACTTATGAACATTGATACTGTGGAAGGCTTCCAAATTATAGATCCATAAGCTAATTTGACTATATTGCTGGCATGGCACATCACATCATATTGCAGCCCCATGAGAGGTGCCGCGTGTGTTTGCCATAAAAAAAACTTGTTAAGACCTATTACTTATTCTTATAATTAGGTTGAGCTTATGCAAGGCATATGGTAGGTACTTGTTTTGTTTAATATTTTACTTAAAACAGCAAAAGAATCCTTTTTGTGTTTTGAATCTTTAAATTGTATTTTTAGTTATGGAATGTTGAGAAAGCTTTTGTATATAAAGGAGTATAAGCAATTTTATGGCTGAAGAATAATGTGTAATATGAATAAATAAAATCATATATAACGGAAAAATTGTGACTACTCAAATTCTTCTTGATTCATTTGAGGATTCATATAGTTGAAAGATATTTCCATGAAAGCAATTTAGTTGGGTTTAACATTCTGAAACAATATGCCTGCCAACAAATAAGCCAGGACTGTAGACAATGCAAACTAGACAGACATGATCTCATTTAACCCAATGTATACAAAACAAGCAAAAGAAAATAAATTTTAGTCAAAATCTTATGCTATGTATTAGTACCCTAATGAAACAAACTGTATCTTATTTTTATACCTAACCTCAGAATCTATAATAAATACTAAATGATTTGAACACACAATGATACCCACCCACATAACATAAGCTAGATATTTAACAATACTTTAAATTGCTTGCAAACACATGCATGCAGTATAAAAAGCACTGTTAGTATCTCAACACAAAGTATTCAAAGAAGTAAAAATCAGAATTCTGCAGATGAATTCTAATCTAAAATCTGGCCCTTCACTGCTGTTAATGAAGAAAAATAGAATTTTATTTAAGGAGTAAGTTGTTTAAATTTACTAATAATATTCAAAATGGCATTTGTGATTGTTTCAATGTATTCAGTTCCTCGTCATCATTTTCCTCTTTCTGGGAACTCTCTGTGAACCACCCGGTATAGGTGAGCCTGGAGTCAGAATCTTCGTCAGACACAGACACATTTGATTCTTCACTACTACTATTTCTCTGAGTGTTTCGGGTTTCGTTTGTTGGTTGAGTGGTATGTGATAGTGTGATAAAATTCCTTAAGGGGCCGGCCGTGGGCTTAGGGGACAATGGGATGATATGAATGGTAAGTGGTCCGTACGTCTTCGTGAATTTCTCTTTATAATATAATTCATTGCTATGAAGTGTGCCATTTAAAACACCTCAAAATTTTTGGGTTCGAATTGTTGGAAGTAGCACATAGAAAAGAATTTGGAGCCATTGTTCCACCAAGATTTAGTGGTTGTGGTCAGGTATGAGAAGTCTAAAAGCTACTTGACACTGGTTAAGTGTATTGTGCTGTTTTTGCACTACTGAAAAAGTAAATCGGTAGAGGGAAGGAATGAGAATGTAGTTGCTAAATAAAGATGCAATTCCAGATATTACTTATGAACATTGATACTGTGGAAGGCTTCCAAATTATAGATCCATAAGCTAATTTGACTATAATGCTGGCATGGCACATCACATCATATTGCAGCCCCATGAGAGGTGTCGCGTGTGTTTGCCATAAAAAAAACTTGTTAAGACCTATTACTTATTCTTATAATTAGGTTGAGCTTATGCTAGGCATATGGTAGGTACTTGTTTTGTTTAATATTTTACTTAAAACAGCAAAAGAATCCTTTTTGTGTTTTGAATCTTTAAATTGTATTTTTAGTTATGGAATGTTGAGAAAGCCTTTGTATATAAAGGAGTATAAGCAATTTTATGGCTGAAGAATAATGTGTAATATGAATAAATAAAATCATATATAACGGAAAAATTGTGACTACTCAAATTCTTCTTGATTCATTTGAGGATTCATATAGTTGAAAGATATTTCCATGAAAGCAATTTAGTTGGGCTTAACATTCTGAAACAATATGCCTGCCAACAAATAAGCCAGGACTGTAGACAATGCAAACTAGACAGACATGATCTCATTTAACCCAATGTATACAAAACAAGCAAAAGAAAATAAATTTTAGTCAAAATCTTATGCTATGTATTAGTACCCCAATGAAACAAACTGTATCTTATTTTTATACCTAACCTCAGAATCTATAATAAATACTAAATGATTTGAACACACAATGATACCCACCCACATAACATAAGCTAGATATTTAACAATACTTTAAATTGCTTGCAAACACATGCGTGCAGTATAAAAAGCACTGTTAGTATCTCAACACAAAGTATTCAAAGAAGTAAAAATCAGAATTCTGCCGATGAATTCTAATCTAAAATCTGGCCCTTCACTGCTGTTAATGAAGAAAAATAGAATTTCATTTAAGGAGTAAGTTGTTTAAATTTACTAATAATATTCAAAATGGCATTTGTGATTGTTTCAATGTATTCAGTTCCTCGTCATCATTTTCCTCTTTCTGGGAACTCTCTGTGAACCACCCGGTATAGGTGAGCCTGGAGTCAGAATCTTCGTCAGACACAGACACATTTGATTCTTCACTACTACTATTTCTCTTAGTGTTTCGGGTTTCGTTTGTTGGTTGAGTGGTATGTGATAGTGTGATAAAATTCCTTAAGGGGCCGGCCGTGGGCTTAGGGGACAATGGGATGATATGAATGGTAAGTGGTCCGTACGTCTTCGTGAATTTCTCTTTATAATATAATTCATTGCTATGAAGTGTGCCATTTAAAACACCTCAAAATTTTTGGGTTCTAATTGTTGGAAGTAGCACATAGAAAAGAATTTGGAGCCATTGTTCCACCAAGATTTAGTGGTTGTGGTCAGGTATGAGAAGTCTAAAAGCTACTTGACACTGGTTAAGTGTATTGTGCTGTTTTTGCACTACTGAAAAAGTAAATCGGTAGAGGGAAGGAATGAGAATGTAGTTGCTAAATAAAGATGCAATTCCAGATATTACTTATGAACATTGATACTGTGGAAGGCTTCCAAATTATAGATCCATAAGCTAATTTGACTATATTGCTGGCATGGCACATCACATCATATTGCAGCCCCATGAGAGGTGCCGCGTGTGTTTGCCATAAAAAAAAACTTGTTAAGACCTATTACTTATTCTTATAATTAGGTTGAGCTTATGCAAGGCATATGGTAGGTACTTGTTTTGTTTAATATTTTACTTAAAACAGCAAAAGAATCCTTTTTGTGTTTTGAATCTTTAAATTGTATTTTTAGTTATGGAATGTTGAGAAAGCTTTTGTATATAAAGGAGTATAAGCAATTTTATGGCTGAAGAATAATGTGTAATATGAATAAATAAAATCATATATAACGGAAAAATTGTGACTACTCAAATTCTTCTTGATTCATTTGAGGATTCATATAGTTGAAAGATATTTCCATGAAAGCAATTTAGTTGGGTTTAACATTCTGAAACAATATGCCTGCCAACAAATAAGCCAGGACTGTAGACAATGCAAACTAGACAGACATGATCTCATTTAACCCAATGTATACAAAACAAGCAAAAGAAAATAAATTTTAGTCAAAATCTTATGCTATGTATTAGTACCCCAATGAAACAAACTGTATCTTATTTTTATACCTAACCTCAGAATCTATAATAAATACTAAATGATTTGAACACACAATGATACCCACCCACATAACATAAGCTAGATATTTAACAATACTTTAAATTGCTTGCAAACACATGCATGCAGTATAAAAAGCACTGTTAGTATCTCAACACAAAGTATTCAAAGAAGTAAAAATCAGAATTCTGCCGATGAATTCTAATCTAAAATCTGGCCCTTCACTGCTGTTAATGAAGAAAAATAGAATTTCATTTAAGGAGTAAGTTGTTTAAATTTACTAATAATATTCAAAATGGCATTTGTGATTGTTTCAATGTATTCAGTTCCTCGTCATCATTTTCCTCTTTCTGGGAACTCTCTGTGAACCACCCGGTATAGGTGAGCCTGGAGTCAGAATCTTCGTCAGACACAGACACATTTGATTCTTCACTACTACTATTTCTCTGAGTGTTTCGGGTTTCGTTTGTTGGTTGAGTGGTATGTGATAGTGTGATAAAATTCCTTAAGGGGCCGGCCGTGGGCTTAGGGGACAATGGGATGATATGAATGGTAAGTGGTCCGTACGTCTTCGTGAATTTCTCTTTATAATATAATTCATTGCTATGAAGTGTGCCATTTAAAACACCTCAAAATTTTTGGGTTCTAATTGTTGGAAGTAGCACATAGAAAAGAATTTGGAGCCATTGTTCCACCAAGATTTAGTGGTTGTGGTCAGGTATGAGAAGTCTAAAAGCTACTTGACACTGGTTAAGTGTATTGTGCTGTTTTTGCACTACTGAAAAAGTAAATCGGTTGAGGGAAGGAATGAGAATGTAGTTGCTAAATAAAGATGCAATTCCAGATATTACTTATGAACATTGATACTGTGGAAGGCTTCCAAATTATAGATCCATAAGCTAATTTGACTATATTGCTGGCATGGCACATCACATCATATTGCAGCCCCATGAGAGGTGTCGCGTGTGTTTGCCATAAAAAAAACTTGTTAAGACCTATTACTTATTCTTATAATTAGGTTGAGCTTATGCAAGGCATATGGTAGGTACTTGTTTTGTTTAATATTTTACTTAAAACAGCAAAAGAATCCTTTTTGTGTTTTGAATCTTTAAATTGTATTTTTAGTTATGGAATGTTGAGAAAGCTTTTGTATATAAAGGAGTATAAGCAATTTTATGGCTGAAGAATAATGTGTAATATGAATAAATAAAATCATATATAACGGAAAAATTGTGACTACTCAAATTCTTCTTGATTCATTTGAGGATTCATATAGTTGAAAGATATTTCCATGAAAGCAATTTAGTTGGGTTTAACATTCTGAAACAATATGCCTGCCAACAAATAAGCCAGGACTGTAGACAATGCAAACTAGACAGACATGATCTCATTTAAGGGTGCTTACATAAAGAAACAGGTTTCCGGTACAGACAAATCTGTACGGGTCGGTACCGATCGGTACAGTGTTGACTCGCATAAAGAAACAGGTGAATCTGTCCTTAAGTGACAATCATGGCCTCCAGTTCGTCGGACGAAGATTTTTTACTTTTAGAAAGTACTTACGTCAAATATAGAAAGAGAAGAACAGTTAGTGTATCTGATATTAACAGAAAAAGAACTAAATATGGAACATATTATCATTTATTCTTAAAAGATATAAAGGACGATGAAAAGGAGTTTTATGATTATACAAGGATGACTCAAGAAACATTTTACTATATATTAAATTTAATCGAACATCGCTTAATTAAGAAATGGTGTAACTGGCATGTTCAACCAATTTCACCTGAAGAAAGACTCGTTATCACTATTAGGTAAGTAATGAATAATATTTATTAGTATAAAAATAAGCGTAATATACTGGGTGGTATAATTTCAAAATGAAATGTCCTCTATACCGCTTATAATCGAGGTGTCCACAGCCAATGTTCAAAAAAATTCCTTGACCTTTATTCATTCAGTAGGCTAGTATGTTTTATTTGTAAGTAGTTTTAAGCACAATGAAAAATATCCGAAATAAAATTTCAATTAAGTGAATGTTATTTATTAGCCAAAATCAGCGAGAGGCAAAACATACAATACGTTACATGACTCACATGTCAACTTCAAATTAAATTAATAATAAGTACTTAATTATAATTAAAGTAAAACTCCAAATGGGTAATTTAAAGCAAACAAACTTATTAAAAATGATGTGTTTAAGTTATAGTTATAGACCTTGGTTTTGGCACCCCATGGGCCAAAATCAAATTGAAGATTTTACAATAATTGGTATCTGCTATAAAATTCGGCAAGAGATTGTTCATTCTGAGTAGATTCATTATTTTCTTCTGTAGATACTCGGTGGCTATTAGATTGATTGCATTCGTCTGCAGCTAGTCGGTTGCAGGTGGATTCTTCATATTCTTCTGTGGCTAATTGGTTGCTTATAACAGCAATATTGTCACTCGAAGTTTGTGGAAGAGTTATTTCGTTGCAGGTCTCTGGAGTACTATTACGGGAAACATTACTTAAATGAGAGTAGTTTGACATCGAACTAGGGTTACCATATTGCAAAGATTGGTACGCGAACTCGTCGACGACGCTTTGAATGCGGTTTCTAAAAGAAAGTAGCATGTGCTGTGGAATTTTTTCAATGTGTGGTATGAGGCTTTTAAAAAATAAAATATGTTCGTTGTCTGCATCTGTTGTTCTATTCTGTCGGGATTTTTCCTTATCTTGTAAAAATTTAAGTTTTTGATGCTCAATGTCCAATAATTTGTCATTGATTGTTCTCTTCGGCCTTTTCAAAGCGATTTTTGAAACAGGCATCGCAGGAGACACTGTTGGTTGGTCACTCGCATCATTATCTTCCATGTTGCTTGGTCCAGGTGAAAGAGAACAATCATTGTCATTTGTAGTTTGGGTGTATTCTGTTTCACTATCAAGGCTCACAGCACTATTTGAATGAGATCTTTGTCGCGTCAAACTTCCAGTGGTTAGCCGCGCCTTCACCATAGGTTTGAGAAAAAGCAAGGGCTTAAAATATGGCCATTTGGGATATACTGTAGTTGCCTCATCTCCAGAGCGAGAAGGTAGAATCTTTCCTAACTCTACCGCAAATTGATCCCTTAGATACCTCCATCTTTTTCTTATTTTACTTTCTGAAACAAAAAAGTACTGATATGTAAAAACTTTTTCCTACAGAGGTCAAATACAATTTTATTGTTGTAAATATCAAGGTAAATAAATTTAAAAATACTTATTTCTTTCCAGTTCAATCAATTTAAAAATAATTATTTATTTAAATCCCAATTATCAGGTTGGGTCTTATACATATAGAACCCTGGCAAGAAATAACTATTTTTAAATTAATTTAACCTGAAGTTTACAACAACAAAATTATATTTGACCTCTGACTGTCTCATAAAATAATGAGCAGAATCATCCCTCTCACGATTTAGCGTTAATTTTTGCTTTTTTTACATCCTGTATTCAGGGTGTAATAGTTAAATGTGTTTTTATTTTCAGATATCTTGCAACTGGAGAATCATTCAAATCGCTTTCAAAAAATTTTCGTATAGGAGTAACAACATTAACAAAAATTATAGAAGAGACGGTTCTAGCAATATGGGAGGAACTGTATACCATACATATGCCTACACCCACCAGAGATATATTTTATTCAATATCTAATGATTTCAATAATATTTGGAATTTCCCTCACGTCATAGGTTGTATAGACGGTAAACATGTGCGCGTAATGTGCCCAAAAAAATCTGGATCTATGTTTTACAACTATAAAAAATATTTTTCTGTGGTACTGCAAGCAGTAGCCGATGCCAATTATAAATTTGTAATGGTAGAAGTCGGGGGCTATGGTAAACAGAGTGATGGCGGTACCTTTAGAGCATCAGATTTGTATCAGTTTCTAAATGAAAGAGAATTAGATATTCCATTGCCCGCTTATTTGCCTAATACCCAAGTCTCTGTTCCTTACGTATTTTTAGCTGATGAAGCGTATCCTTTAAAAACATATTTAATGAAACCCTTTGGGGGACGTGATTTAACAGTGGACCAACAAAATTTTAATAGTCGCTTGTCCCGAGCGAGAAAAACAGTGGAATGTGCATTTGGTAGGTTATACTCAAAGTGGCGTTTGTTATCTAAAAGCATCGAAACGGATATTCAACTAGCTGATAAGATCGTAAAAACTATGTGTTTGTTGCACAATATAATTATTGATAAAGAGGGTTTTGAGCGAAACTTGACTTCGGTAAATATTGTTAGACGAAGATGGCACAATCAAAGACTGAGTCCGCCTAGTAATGTTGCTACAAACGTCAGAAATAATTTTGTGCAATATTTCAAACATAATCACTTAATATATAATTAAATTGGGTAATACTTTATTATTAATATTTTATAACTACAAAATTAAAATAAATCGAACTGATCATTGAAAGTACTCACCATCCTGTTTCATTTCTAAACTGATCTCTTTCCAACACTTATCTGTAACATTTCTGTTGCTGTGGAACTTATGAGCTTTGTCCCATAAACATTGTTTATCAAAAACTAAGGCTATCAAAACTTCGTTATCCAAATCCATTTTTAATATTATTAAACACACCCTACACCAGTAAATGCTTAAACCCGTATGGCACGGTCCAGGTAGTCGGCACCGACAAGTTACAACCTGTTTCTTTATAAGTGAGTGAATAGGATTATATTGAAATATTATACCTGCGCTGATCGGTACCGACCCGTACAGATTGGTCTGTACCGGAAACCTGTTTCTTTATGTAAGCACCCTAACCCAATGTATACAAAACAAGCAAAAGAAAATAAATTTTAGTCAAAATCTTATGCTATGTATTAGTACCCCAATGAAACAAACTGTATCTTATTTTTATACCTAACCTCAGAATCTATAATAAATACTAAATGATTTGAACACACAATGATACCCACCCACATAACATAAGCTAGATATTTAACAATACTTTAAATTGCTTGCAAACACATGCGTGCAGTATAAAAAGCACTGTTAGTATCTCAACACAAAGTATTCAAAGAAGTAAAAATCAGAATTCTGCCGATGAATTCTAATCTAAAATCTGGCCCTTCACTGCTGTTAATGAAGAAAAATAGAATTTCATTTAAGGAGTAAGTTTAAATTTACTAATAATATTCAAAATGGCATTTGTGATTGTTTCAATGTATTCAGTTCCTCGTCATCATTTTCCTCTTTCTGGGAACTCTCTGTGAACCACCCGGTATAGGTGAGCCTGGAGTCAGAATCTTCGTCAGACACAGACACATTTGATTCTTCACTACTACTATTTCTCTGAGTGTTTCGGGTTTCGTTTGTTGGTTGAGTGGTATGTGATAGTGTGATAAAATTCCTTAAGGGGCCGGCCGTGGGCTTAGGGGACAATGGGATGATATGAATGGTAAGTGGTCCGTACGTCTTCGTGAATTTCTCTTTATAATATAATTCATTGCTATGAAGTGTGCCATTTAAAACACCTCAAAATTTTTGGGTTCTAATTGTTGGAAGTAGCACATAGAAAAGAATTTGGAGCCATTGTTCCACCAAGATTTAGTGGTTGTGGTCAGGTATGAGAAGTCTAAAAGCTACTTGACACTGGTTAAGTGTATTGTGCTGTTTTTGCACTACTGAAAAAGTAAATCGGTAGAGGGAAGGAATGAGAATGTAGTTGCTAAATAAAGATGCAATTCCAGATATTACTTATGAACATTGATACTGTGGAAGGCTTCCAAATTATAGATCCATAAGCTAATTTGACTATATTGCTGGCATGGCACATCACATCATATTGCAGCCCCATGAGAGGTGCCGCGTGTGTTTGCCATAAAAAAAACTTGTTAAGACCTATTACTTATTCTTATAATTAGGTTGAGCTTATGCAAGGCATATGGTAGGTACTTGTTTTGTTTAATATTTTACTTAAAACAGCAAAAGAATCCTTTTTGTGTTTTGAATCTTTAAATTGTATTTTTAGTTATGGAATGTTGAGAAAGCTTTTGTATATAAAGGAGTATAAGCAATTTTATGGCTGAAGAATAATGTGTAATATGAATAAATAAAATCATATATAACGGAAAAATTGTGACTACTCAAATTCTTCTTGATTCATTTGAGGATTCATATAGTTGAAAGATATTTCCATGAAAGCAATTTAGTTGGGTTTAACATTCTGAAACAATATGCCTGCCAACAAATAAGCCAGGACTGTAGACAATGCAAACTAGACAGACATGATCTCATTTAACCCAATGTATACAAAACAAGCAAAAGAAAATAAATTTTAGTCAAAATCTTATGCTATGTATTAGTACCCCAATGAAACAAACTGTATCTTATTTTTATACCTAACCTCAGAATCTATAATAAATACTAAATGATTTGAACACACAATGATACCCACCCACATAACATAAGCTAGATATTTAACAATACTTTAAATTGCTTGCAAACACATGCGTGCAGTATAAAAAGCACTGTTAGTATCTCAACACAAAGTATTCAAAGAAGTAAAAATCAGAATTCTGCCGATGAATTCTAATCTAAAATCTGGCCCTTCACTGCTGTTAATGAAGAAAAATAGAATTTTATTTAAGGAGTAAGTTGTTTAAATTTACTAATAATATTCAAAATGGCATTTGTGATTGTTTCAATGTATTCAGTTCCTCGTCATCATTTTCCTCTTTCTGGGAACTCTCTGTGAACCACCCGGTATAGGTGAGCCTGGAGTCAGAATCTTCGTCAGACACAGACACATTTGATTCTTCACTACTACTATTTCTCTGAGTGTTTCGGGTTTCGTTTGTTGGTTGAGTGGTATGTGATAGTGTGATAAAATTCCTTAAGGGGCCGGCCGTGGGCTTAGGGGACAATGGGATGATATGAATGGTAAGTGGTCCGTACGTCTTCGTGAATTTCTCTTTATAATATAATTCATTGCTATGAAGTGTGCCATTTAAAACACCTCAAAATTTTTGGGTTCTAATTGTTGGAAGTAGCACATAGAAAAGAATTTGGAGCCATTGTTCCACCAAGATTTAGTGGTTGTGGTCAGGTATGAGAAGTCTAAAAGCTACTTGACACTGGTTAAGTGTATTGTGCTGTTTTTGCACTACTGAAAAAGTAAATCGGTTGAGGGAAGGAATGAGAATGTAGTTGCTAAATAAAGATGCAATTCCAGATATTACTTATGAACATTGATACTGTGGAAGGCTTCCAAATTATAGATCCATAAGCTAATTTGACTATATTGCTGGCATGGCACATCACATCATATTGCAGCCCCATGAGAGGTGTCGCGTGTGTTTGCCATAAAAAAAACTTGTTAAGACCTATTACTTATTCTTATAATTAGGTTGAGCTTATGCAAGGCATATGGTAGGTACTTGTTTTGTTTAATATTTTACTTAAAACAGCAAAAGAATCCTTTTTGTGTTTTGAATCTTTAAATTGTATTTTTAGTTATGGAATGTTGAGAAAGCTTTTGTATATAAAGGAGTATAAGCAATTTTATGGCTGAAGAATAATGTGTAATATGAATAAATAAAATCATATATAACGGAAAAATTGTGACTACTCAAATTCTTCTTGATTCATTTGAGGATTCATATAGTTGAAAGATATTTCCATGAAAGCAATTTAGTTGGGTTTAACATTCTGAAACAATATGCCTGCCAACAAATAAGCCAGGACTGTAGACAATGCAAACTAGACAGACATGATCTCATTTAACCCAATGTATACAAAACAAGCAAAAGAAAATAAATTTTAGTCAAAATCTTATGCTATGTATTAGTACCCCAATGAAACAAACTGTATCTTATTTTTATACCTAACCTCAGAATCTATAATAAATACTAAATGATTTGAACACACAATGATACCCACCCACATAACATAAGCTAGATATTTAACAATACTTTAAATTGCTTGCAAACACATGCATGCAGTATAAAAAGCACTGTTAGTATCTCAACACAAAGTATTCAAAGAAGTAAAAATCAGAATTCTGCCGATGAATTCTAATCTAAAATCTGGCCCTTCACTGCTGTTAATGAAGAAAAATAGAATTTCATTTAAGGAGTAAGTTGTTTAAATTTACTAATAATATTCAAAATGGCATTTGTGATTGTTTCAATGTATTCAGTTCCTCGTCATCATTTTCCTCTTTCTGGGAACTTTCTGTGAACCACCCGGTATAGGTGAGCCTGGAGTCAGAATCTTCGTCAGACACAGACACATTTGATTCTTCACTACTACTATTTCTCTGAGTGTTTCGGGTTTCGTTTGTTGGTTGAGTGGTATGTGATAGTGTGATAAAATTCCTTAAGGGGCCGGCCGTGGGCTTAGGGGACAATGGGATGATATGAATGGTAAGTGGTCCGTACGTCTTCGTGAATTTCTCTTTATAATATAATTCATTGCTATGAAGTGTGCCATTTAAAACACCTCAAAATTTTTGGGTTCTAATTGTTGGAAGTAGCACATAGAAAAGAATTTGGAGCCATTGTTCCACCAAGATTTAGTGGTTGTGGTCAGGTATGAGAAGTCTAAAAGCTACTTGACACTGGTTAAGTGTATTGTGCTGTTTTTGCACTACTGAAAAAGTAAATCGGTAGAGGGAAGGAATGAGAATGTAGTTGCTAAATAAAGATGCAATTCCAGATATTACTTATGAACATTGATACTGTGGAAGGCTTCCAAATTATAGATCCATAAGCTAATTTGACTATATTGCTGGCATGGCACATCACATCATATTGCAGCCCCATGAGAGGTGCCGCGTGTGTTTGCCATAAAAAAAACTTGTTAAGACCTATTACTTATTCTTATAATTAGGTTGAGCTTATGCAAGGCATATGGTAGGTACTTGTTTTGTTTAATATTTTACTTAAAACAGCAAAAGAATCCTTTTTGTGTTTTGAATCTTTAAATTGTATTTTTAGTTATGGAATGTTGAGAAAGCTTTTGTATATAAAGGAGTATAAGCAATTTTATGGCTGAAGAATAATGTGTAATATGAATAAATAAAATCATATATAACGGAAAAATTGTGACTACTCAAATTCTTCTTGATTCATTTGAGGATTCATATAGTTGAAAGATATTTCCATGAAAGCAATTTAGTTGGGTTTAACATTCTGAAACAATATGCCTGCCAACAAATAAGCCAGGACTGTAGACAATGCAAACTAGACAGACATGATCTCATTTAACCCAATGTATACAAAACAAGCAAAAGAAAATAAATTTTAGTCAAAATCTTATGCTATGTATTAGTACCCCAATGAAACAAACTGTATCTTATTTTTATACCTAACCTCAGAATCTATAATAAATACTAAATGATTTGAACACACAATGATACCCACCCACATAACATAAGCTAGATATTTAACAATACTTTAAATTGCTTGCAAACACATGCATGCAGTATAAAAAGCACTGTTAGTATCTCAACACAAAGTATTCAAAGAAGTAAAAATCAGAATTCTGCCGATGAATTCTAATCTAAAATCTGGCCCTTCACTGCTGTTAATGAAGAAAAATAGAATTTCATTTAAGGAGTAAGTTGTTTAAATTTACTAATAATATTCAAAATGGCATTTGTGATTGTTTCAATGTATTCAGTTCCTCGTCATCATTTTCCTCTTTCTGGGAACTCTCTGTGAACCACCCGGTATAGGTGAGCCTGGAGTCAGAATCTTCGTCAGACACAGACACATTTGATTCTTCACTACTACTATTTCTCTGAGTGTTTCGGGTTTCGTTTGTTGGTTGAGTGGTATGTGATAGTGTGATAAAATTCCTTAAGGGGCCGGCCGTGGGCTTAGGGGACAATGGGATGATATGAATGGTAAGTGGTCCGTACGTCTTCGTGAATTTCTCTTTATAATATAATTCATTGCTATGAAGTGTGCCATTTAAAACACCTCAAAATTTTTGGGTTCGAATTGTTGGAAGTAGCACATAGAAAAGAATTTGGAGCCATTGTTCCACCAAGATTTAGTGGTTGTGGTCAGGTATGAGAAGTCTAAAAGCTACTTGACACTGGTTAAGTGTATTGTGCTGTTTTTGCACTACTGAAAAAGTAAATCGGTAGAGGGAAGGAATGAGAATGTAGTTGCTAAATAAAGATGCAATTCCAGATATTACTTATGAACATTGATACTGTGGAAGGCTTCCAAATTATAGATCCATAAGCTAATTTGACTATAATGCTGGCATGGCACATCACATCATATTGCAGCCCCATGAGAGGTGTCGCGTGTGTTTGCCATAAAAAAAACTTGTTAAGACCTATTACTTATTCTTATAATTAGGTTGAGCTTATGCTAGGCATATGGTAGGTACTTGTTTTGTTTAATATTTTACTTAAAACAGCAAAAGAATCCTTTTTGTGTTTTGAATCTTTAAATTGTATTTTTAGTTATGGAATGTTGAGAAAGCCTTTGTATATAAAGGAGTATAAGCAATTTTATGGCTGAAGAATAATGTGTAATATGAATAAATAAAATCATATATAACGGAAAAATTGTGACTACTCAAATTCTTCTTGATTCATTTGAGGATTCATATAGTTGAAAGATATTTCCATGAAAGCAATTTAGTTGGGCTTAACATTCTGAAACAATATGCCTGCCAACAAATAAGCCAGGACTGTAGACAATGCAAACTAGACAGACATGATCTCATTTAACCCAATGTATACAAAACAAGCAAAAGAAAATAAATTTTAGTCAAAATCTTATGCTATGTATTAGTACCCCAATGAAACAAACTGTATCTTATTTTTATACCTAACCTCAGAATCTATAATAAATACTAAATGATTTGAACACACAATGATACCCACCCACATAACATAAGCTAGATATTTAACAATACTTTAAATTGCTTGCAAACACATGCGTGCAGTATAAAAAGCACTGTTAGTATCTCAACACAAAGTATTCAAAGAAGTAAAAATCAGAATTCTGCCGATGAATTCTAATCTAAAATCTGGCCCTTCACTGCTGTTAATGAAGAAAAATAGAATTTCATTTAAGGAGTAAGTTGTTTAAATTTACTAATAATATTCAAAATGGCATTTGTGATTGTTTCAATGTATTCAGTTCCTCGTCATCATTTTCCTCTTTCTGGGAACTCTCTGTGAACCACCCGGTATAGGTGAGCCTGGAGTCAGAATCTTCGTCAGACACAGACACATTTGATTCTTCACTACTACTATTTCTCTGAGTGTTTCGGGTTTCGTTTGTTGGTTGAGTGGTATGTGATAGTGTGATAAAATTCCTTAAGGGGCCGGCCGTGGGCTTAGGGGACAATGGGATGATATGAATGGTAAGTGGTCCGTACGTCTTCGTGAATTTCTCTTTATAATATAATTCATTGCTATGAAGTGTGCCATTTAAAACACCTCAAAATTTTTGGGTTCGAATTGTTGGAAGTAGCACATAGAAAAGAATTTGGAGCCATTGTTCCACCAAGATTTAGTGGTTGTGGTCAGGTATGAGAAGTCTAAAAGCTACTTGACACTGGTTAAGTGTATTGTGCTGTTTTTGCACTACTGAAAAAGTAAATCGGTAGAGGGAAGGAATGAGAATGTAGTTGCTAAATAAAGATGCAATTCCAGATATTACTTATGAACATTGATACTGTGGAAGGCTTCCAAATTATAGATCCATAAGCTAATTTGACTATATTGCTGGCATGGCACATCACATCATATTGCAGCCCCATGAGAGGTGTCGCGTGTGTTTGCCATAAAAAAACTTGTTAAGACCTATTACTTATTCTTATAATTAGGTTGAGCTTATGCAAGGCATATGGTAGGTACTTGTTTTGTTTAATATTTTACTTAAAACAGCAAAAGAATCCTTTTTGTGTTTTGAATCTTTAAATTGTATTTTTAGTTATGGAATGTTGAGAAAGCTTTTGTATATAAAGGAGTATAAGCAATTTTATGGCTGAAGAATAATGTGTAATATGAATAAATAAAATCATATATAACGGAAAAATTGTGACTACTCAAATTCTTCTTGATTCATTTGAGGATTCATATAGTTGAAAGATATTTCCATGAAAGCAATTTAGTTGGGTTTAACATTCTGAAACAATATGCCTGCCAACAAATAAGCCAGGACTGTAGACAATGCAAACTAGACAGACATGATCTCATTTAACCCAATGTATACAAAACAAGCAAAAGAAAATAAATTTTAGTCAAAATCTTATGCTATGTATTAGTACCCCAATGAAACAAACTGTATCTTATTTTTATACCTAACCTCAGAATCTATAATAAATACTAAATGATTTGAACACACAATGATACCCACCCACATAACATAAGCTAGATATTTAACAATACTTTAAATTGCTTGCAAACACATGCATGCAGTATAAAAAGCACTGTTAGTATCTCAACACAAAGTATTCAAAGAAGTAAAAATCAGAATTCTGCCGATGAATTCTAATCTAAAATCTGGCCCTTCACTGCTGTTAATGAAGAAAAATAGAATTTCATTTAAGGAGTAAGTTGTTTAAATTTACTAATAATATTCAAAATGGCATTTGTGATTGTTTCAATGTATTCAGTTCCTCGTCATCATTTTCCTCTTTCTGGGAACTCTCTGTGAACCACCCGGTATAGGTGAGCCTGGAGTCAGAATCTTCGTCAGACACAGACACATTTGATTCTTCACTACTACTATTTCTCTGAGTGTTTCGGGTTTCGTTTGTTGGTTGAGTGGTATGTGATAGTGTGATAAAATTCCTTAAGGGGCCGGCCGTGGGCTTAGGGGACAATGGGATGATATGAATGGTAAGTGGTCCGTACGTCTTCGTGAATTTCTCTTTATAATATAATTCATTGCTATGAAGTGTGCCATTTAAAACACCTCAAAATTTTTGGGTTCTAATTGTTGGAAGTAGCACATAGAAAAGAATTTGGAGCCATTGTTCCACCAAGATTTAGTGGTTGTGGTCAGGTATGAGAAGTCTAAAAGCTACTTGACACTGGTTAAGTGTATTGTGCTGTTTTTGCACTACTGAAAAAGTAAATCGGTAGAGGGAAGGAATGAGAATGTAGTTGCTAAATAAAGATGCAATTCCAGATATTACTTATGAACATTGATACTGTGGAAGGCTTCCAAATTATAGATCCATAAGCTAATTTGACTATATTGCTGGCATGGCACATCACATCATATTGCAGCCCCATGAGAGGTGCCGCGTGTGTTTGCCATAAAAAAAACTTGTTAAGACCTATTACTTATTCTTATAATTAGGTTGAGCTTATGCAAGGCATATGGTAGGTACTTGTTTTGTTTAATATTTTACTTAAAACAGCAAAAGAATCCTTTTTGTGTTTTGAATCTTTAAATTGTATTTTTAGTTATGGAATGTTGAGAAAGCTTTTGTATATAAAGGAGTATAAGCAATTTTATGGCTGAAGAATAATGTGTAATATGAATAAATAAAATCATATATAACGGAAAAATTGTGACTACTCAAATTCTTCTTGATTCATTTGAGGATTCATATAGTTGAAAGATATTTCCATGAAAGCAATTTAGTTGGGTTTAACATTCTGAAACAATATGCCTGCCAACAAATAAGCCAGGACTGTAGACAATGCAAACTAGACAGACATGATCTCATTTAACCCAATGTATACAAAACAAGCAAAAGAAAATAAATTTTAGTCAAAATCTTATGCTATGTATTAGTACCCTAATGAAACAAACTGTATCTTATTTTTATACCTAACCTCAGAATCTATAATAAATACTAAATGATTTGAACACACAATGATACCCACCCACATAACATAAGCTAGATATTTAACAATACTTTAAATTGCTTGCAAACACATGCGTGCAGTATAAAAAGCACTGTTAGTATCTCAACACAAAGTATTCAAAGAAGTAAAAATCAGAATTCTGCCGATGACTTCTAATCTAAAATCTGGCCCTTCACTGCTGTTAATGAAGAAAAATAGAATTTCATTTAAGGAGTAAGTTGTTTAAATTTACTAATAATATTCAAAATGGCATTTGTGATTGTTTCAATGTATTCAGTTCCTCGTCATCATTTTCCTCTTTCTGGGAACTCTCTGTGAACCACCCGGTATAGGTGAGCCTGGAGTCAGAATCTTCGTCAGACACAGACACATTTGATTCTTCACTACTACTATTTCTCTGAGTGTTTCGGGTTTCGTTTGTTGGTTGAGTGGTATGTGATAGTGTGATAAAATTCCTTAAGGGGCCGGCCGTGGGCTTAGGGGACAATGGGATGATATGAATGGTAAGTGGTCCGTACGTCTTCGTGAATTTCTCTTTATAATATAATTCATTGCTATGAAGTGTGCCATTTAAAACACCTCAAAATTTTTGGGTTCTAATTGTTGGAAGTAGCACATAGAAAAGAATTTGGAGCCATTGTTCCACCAAGATTTAGTGGTTGTGGTCAGGTATGAGAAGTCTAAAAGCTACTTGACACTGGTTAAGTGTATTGTGCTGTTTTTGCACTACTGAAAAAGTAAATCGGTAGAGGGAAGGAATGAGAATGTAGTTGCTAAATAAAGATGCAATTCCAGATATTACTTATGAACATTGATACTGTGGAAGGCTTCCAAATTATAGATCCATAAGCTAATTTGACTATATTGCTGGCATGGCACATCACATCATATTGCAGCCCCATGAGAGGTGCCGCGTGTGTTTGCCATAAAAAAAACTTGTTAAGACCTATTACTTATTCTTATAATTAGGTTGAGCTTATGCAAGGCATATGGTAGGTACTTGTTTTGTTTAATATTTTACTTAAAACAGCAAAAGAATCCTTTTTGTGTTTTGAATCTTTAAATTGTATTTTTAGTTATGGAATGTTGAGAAAGCTTTTGTATATAAAGGAGTATAAGCAATTTTATGGCTGAAGAATAATGTGTAATATGAATAAATAAAATCATATATAACGGAAAAATTGTGACTACTCAAATTCTTCTTGATTCATTTGAGGATTCATATAGTTGAAAGATATTTCCATGAAAGCAATTTAGTTGGGTTTAACATTCTGAAACAATATGCCTGCCAACAAATAAGCCAGGACTGTAGACAATGCAAACTAGACAGACATGATCTCATTTAACCCAATGTATACAAAACAAGCAAAAGAAAATAAATTTTAGTCAAAATCTTATGCTATGTATTAGTACCCCAATGAAACAAACTGTATCTTATTTTTATACCTAACCTCAGAATCTATAATAAATACTAAATGATTTGAACACACAATGATACCCACCCACATAACATAAGCTAGATATTTAACAATACTTTAAATTGCTTGCAAACACATGCATGCAGTATAAAAAGCACTGTTAGTATCTCAACACAAAGTATTCAAAGAAGTAAAAATCAGAATTCTGCCGATGAATTCTAATCTAAAATCTGGCCCTTCACTGCTGTTAATGAAGAAAAATAGAATTTCATTTAAGGAGTAAGTTGTTTAAATTTACTAATAATATTCAAAATGGCATTTGTGATTGTTTCAATGTATTCAGTTCCTCGTCATCATTTTCCTCTTTCTGGGAACTCTCTGTGAACCACCCGGTATAGGTGAGCCTGGAGTCAGAATCTTCGTCAGACACAGACACATTTGATTCTTCACTACTACTATTTCTCTGAGTGTTTCGGGTTTCGTTTGTTGGTTGAGTGGTATGTGATAGTGTGATAAAATTCCTTAAGGGGCCGGCCGTGGGCTTAGGGGACAATGGGATGATATGAATGGTAAGTGGTCCGTACGTCTTCGTGAATTTCTCTTTATAATATAATTCATTGCTATGAAGTGTGCCATTTAAAACACCTCAAAATTTTTGGGTTCGAATTGTTGGAAGTAGCACATAGAAAAGAATTTGGAGCCATTGTTCCACCAAGATTTAGTGGTTGTGGTCAGGTATGAGAAGTCTAAAAGCTACTTGACACTGGTTAAGTGTATTGTGCTGTTTTTGCACTACTGAAAAAGTAAATCGGTAGAGGGAAGGAATGAGAATGTAGTTGCTAAATAAAGATGCAATTCCAGATATTACTTATGAACATTGATACTGTGGAAGGCTTCCAAATTATAGATCCATAAGCTAATTTGACTATATTGCTGGCATGGCACATCACATCATATTGCAGCCCCATGAGAGGTGCCGCGTGTGTTTGCCATAAAAAAAACTTGTTAAGACCTATTACTTATTCTTATAATTAGGTTGAGCTTATGCAAGGCATATGGTAGGTACTTGTTTTGTTTAATATTTTACTTAAAACAGCAAAAGAATCCTTTTTGTGTTTTGAATCTTTAAATTGTATTTTTAGTTATGGAATGTTGAGAAAGCTTTTGTATATAAAGGAGTATAAGCAATTTTATGGCTGAAGAATAATGTGTAATATGAATAAATAAAATCATATATAACGGAAAAATTGTGACTACTCAAATTCTTCTTGATTCATTTGAGGATTCATATAGTTGAAAGATATTTCCATGAAAGCAATTTAGTTGGGTTTAACATTCTGAAACAATATGCCTGCCAACAAATAAGCCAGGACTGTAGACAATGCAAACTAGACAGACATGATCTCATTTAACCCAATGTATACAAAACAAGCAAAAGAAAATAAATTTTAGTCAAAATCTTATGCTATGTATTAGTACCCCAATGAAACAAACTGTATCTTATTTTTATACCTAACCTCAGAATCTATAATAAATACTAAATGATTTGAACACACAATGATACCCACCCACATAACATAAGCTAGATATTTAACAATACTTTAAATTGCTTGCAAACACATGCATGCAGTATAAAAAGCACTGTTAGTATCTCAACACAAAGTATTCAAAGAAGTAAAAATCAGAATTCTGCCGATGAATTCTAATCTAAAATCTGGCCCTTCACTGCTGTTAATGAAGAAAAATAGAATTTCATTTAAGGAGTAAGTTGTTTAAATTTACTAATAATATTCAAAATGGCATTTGTGATTGTTTCAATGTATTCAGTTCCTCGTCATCATTTTCCTCTTTCTGGGAACTTTCTGTGAACCACCCGGTATAGGTGAGCCTGGAGTCAGAATCTTCGTCAGACACAGACACATTTGATTCTTCACTACTACTATTTCTCTGAGTGTTTCGGGTTTCGTTTGTTGGTTGAGTGGTATGTGATAGTGTGATAAAATTCCTTAAGGGGCCGGCCGTGGGCTTAGGGGACAATGGGATGATATGAATGGTAAGTGGTCCGTACGTCTTCGTGAATTTCTCTTTATAATATAATTCATTGCTATGAAGTGTGCCATTTAAAACACCTCAAAATTTTTGGGTTCTAATTGTTGGAAGTAGCACATAGAAAAGAATTTGGAGCCATTGTTCCACCAAGATTTAGTGGTTGTGGTCAGGTATGAGAAGTCTAAAAGCTACTTGACACTGGTTAAGTGTATTGTGCTGTTTTTGCACTACTGAAAAAGTAAATCGGTAGAGGGAAGGAATGAGAATGTAGTTGCTAAATAAAGATGCAATTCCAGATATTACTTATGAACATTGATACTGTGGAAGGCTTCCAAATTATAGATCCATAAGCTAATTTGACTATATTGCTGGCATGGCACATCACATCATATTGCAGCCCCATGAGAGGTGCCGCGTGTGTTTGCCATAAAAAAAACTTGTTAAGACCTATTACTTATTCTTATAATTAGGTTGAGCTTATGCAAGGCATATGGTAGGTACTTGTTTTGTTTAATATTTTACTTAAAACAGCAAAAGAATCCTTTTTGTGTTTTGAATCTTTAAATTGTATTTTTAGTTATGGAATGTTGAGAAAGCTTTTGTATATAAAGGAGTATAAGCAATTTTATGGCTGAAGAATAATGTGTAATATGAATAAATAAAATCATATATAACGGAAAAATTGTGACTACTCAAATTCTTCTTGATTCATTTGAGGATTCATATAGTTGAAAGATATTTCCATGAAAGCAATTTAGTTGGGTTTAACATTCTGAAACAATATGCCTGCCAACAAATAAGCCAGGACTGTAGACAATGCAAACTAGACAGACATGATCTCATTTAACCCAATGTATACAAAACAAGCAAAAGAAAATAAATTTTAGTCAAAATCTTATGCTATGTATTAGTACCCCAATGAAACAAACTGTATCTTATTTTTATACCTAACCTCAGAATCTATAATAAATACTAAATGATTTGAACACACAATGATACCCACCCACATAACATAAGCTAGATATTTAACAATACTTTAAATTGCTTGCAAACACATGCATGCAGTATAAAAAGCACTGTTAGTATCTCAACACAAAGTATTCAAAGAAGTAAAAATCAGAATTCTGCCGATGAATTCTAATCTAAAATCTGGCCCTTCACTGCTGTTAATGAAGAAAAATAGAATTTCATTTAAGGAGTAAGTTGTTTAAATTTACTAATAATATTCAAAATGGCATTTGTGATTGTTTCAATGTATTCAGTTCCTCGTCATCATTTTCCTCTTTCTGGGAACTCTCTGTGAACCACCCGGTATAGGTGAGCCTGGAGTCAGAATCTTCGTCAGACACAGACACATTTGATTCTTCACTACTACTATTTCTCTGAGTGTTTCGGGTTTCGTTTGTTGGTTGAGTGGTATGTGATAGTGTGATAAAATTCCTTAAGGGGCCGGCCGTGGGCTTAGGGGACAATGGGATGATATGAATGGTAAGTGGTCCGTACGTCTTCGTGAATTTCTCTTTATAATATAATTCATTGCTATGAAGTGTGCCATTTAAAACACCTCAAAATTTTTGGGTTCTAATTGTTGGAAGTAGCACATAGAAAAGAATTTGGAGCCATTGTTCCACCAAGATTTAGTGGTTGTGGTCAGGTATGAGAAGTCTAAAAGCTACTTGACACTGGTTAAGTGTATTGTGCTGTTTTTGCACTACTGAAAAAGTAAATCGGTAGAGGGAAGGAATGAGAATGTAGTTGCTAAATAAAGATGCAATTCCAGATATTACTTATGAACATTGATACTGTGGAAGGCTTCCAAATTATAGATCCATAAGCTAATTTGACTATATTGCTGGCATGGCACATCACATCATATTGCAGCCCCATGAGAGGTGCCGCGTGTGTTTGCCATAAAAAAAACTTGTTAAGACCTATTACTTATTCTTATAATTAGGTTGAGCTTATGCAAGGCATATGGTAGGTACTTGTTTTGTTTAATATTTTACTTAAAACAGCAAAAGAATCCTTTTTGTGTTTTGAATCTTTAAATTGTATTTTTAGTTATGGAATGTTGAGAAAGCTTTTGTATATAAAGGAGTATAAGCAATTTTATGGCTGAAGAATAATGTGTAATATGAATAAATAAAATCATATATAACGGAAAAATTGTGACTACTCAAATTCTTCTTGATTCATTTGAGGATTCATATAGTTGAAAGATATTTCCATGAAAGCAATTTAGTTGGGTTTAACATTCTGAAACAATATGCCTGCCAACAAATAAGCCAGGACTGTAGACAATGCAAACTAGACAGACATGATCTCATTTAACCCAATGTATACAAAACAAGCAAAAGAAAATAAATTTTAGTCAAAATCTTATGCTATGTATTAGTACCCCAATGAAACAAACTGTATCTTATTTTTATACCTAACCTCAGAATCTATAATAAATACTAAATGATTTGAACACACAATGATACCCACCCACATAACATAAGCTAGATATTTAACAATACTTTAAATTGCTTGCAAACACATGCATGCAGTATAAAAAGCACTGTTAGTATCTCAACACAAAGTATTCAAAGAAGTAAAAATCAGAATTCTGCCGATGAATTCTAATCTAAAATCTGGCCCTTCACTGCTGTTAATGAAGAAAAATAGAATTTCATTTAAGGAGTAAGTTGTTTAAATTTACTAATAATATTCAAAATGGCATTTGTGATTGTTTCAATGTATTCAGTTCCTCGTCATCATTTTCCTCTTTCTGGGAACTCTCTGTGAACCACCCGGTATAGGTGAGCCTGGAGTCAGAATCTTCGTCAGACACAGACACATTTGATTCTTCACTACTACTATTTCTCTGAGTGTTTCGGGTTTCGTTTGTTGGTTGAGTGGTATGTGATAGTGTGATAAAATTCCTTAAGGGGCCGGCCGTGGGCTTAGGGGACAATGGGATGATATGAATGGTAAGTGGTCCGTACGTCTTCGTGAATTTCTCTTTATAATATAATTCATTGCTATGAAGTGTGCCATTTAAAACACCTCAAAATTTTTGGGTTCTAATTGTTGGAAGTAGCACATAGAAAAGAATTTGGAGCCATTGTTCCACCAAGATTTAGTGGTTGTGGTCAGGTATGAGAAGTCTAAAAGCTACTTGACACTGGTTAAGTGTATTGTGCTGTTTTTGCACTACTGAAAAAGTAAATCGGTAGAGGGAAGGAATGAGAATGTAGTTGCTAAATAAAGATGCAATTCCAGATATTACTTATGAACATTGATACTGTGGAAGGCTTCCAAATTATAGATCCATAAGCTAATTTGACTATATTGCTGGCATGGCACATCACATCATATTGCAGCCCCATGAGAGGTGCCGCGTGTGTTTGCCATAAAAAAAACTTGTTAAGACCTATTACTTATTCTTATAATTAGGTTGAGCTTATGCAAGGCATATGGTAGGTACTTGTTTTGTTTAATATTTTACTTAAAACAGCAAAAGAATCCTTTTTGTGTTTTGAATCTTTAAATTGTATTTTTAGTTATGGAATGTTGAGAAAGCTTTTGTATATAAAGGAGTATAAGCAATTTTATGGCTGAAGAATAATGTGTAATATGAATAAATAAAATCATATATAACGGAAAAATTGTGACTACTCAAATTCTTCTTGATTCATTTGAGGATTCATATAGTTGAAAGATATTTCCATGAAAGCAATTTAGTTGGGTTTAACATTCTGAAACAATATGCCTGCCAACAAATAAGCCAGGACTGTAGACAATGCAAACTAGACAGACATGATCTCATTTAACCCAATGTATACAAAACAAGCAAAAGAAAATAAATTTTAGTCAAAATCTTATGCTATGTATTAGTACCCCAATGAAACAAACTGTATCTTATTTTTATACCTAACCTCAGAATCTATAATAAATACTAAATGATTTGAACACACAATGATACCCACCCACATAACATAAGCTAGATATTTAACAATACTTTAAATTGCTTGCAAACACATGCATGCAGTATAAAAAGCACTGTTAGTATCTCAACACAAAGTATTCAAAGAAGTAAAAATCAGAATTCTGCCGATGAATTCTAATCTAAAATCTGGCCCTTCACTGCTGTTAATGAAGAAAAATAGAATTTCATTTAAGGAGTAAGTTGTTTAAATTTACTAATAATATTCAAAATGGCATTTGTGATTGTTTCAATGTATTCAGTTCCTCGTCATCATTTTCCTCTTTCTGGGAACTCTCTGTGAACCACCCGGTATAGGTGAGCCTGGAGTCAGAATCTTCGTCAGACACAGACACATTTGATTCTTCACTACTACTATTTCTCTGAGTGTTTCGGGTTTCGTTTGTTGGTTGAGTGGTATGTGATAGTGTGATAAAATTCCTTAAGGGGCCGGCCGTGGGCTTAGGGGACAATGGGATGATATGAATGGTAAGTGGTCCGTACGTCTTCGTGAATTTCTCTTTATAATATAATTCATTGCTATGAAGTGTGCCATTTAAAACACCTCAAAATTTTTGGGTTCTAATTGTTGGAAGTAGCACATAGAAAAGAATTTGGAGCCATTGTTCCACCAAGATTTAGTGGTTGTGGTCAGGTATGAGAAGTCTAAAAGCTACTTGACACTGGTTAAGTGTATTGTGCTGTTTTTGCACTACTGAAAAAGTAAATCGGTAGAGGGAAGGAATGAGAATGTAGTTGCTAAATAAAGATGCAATTCCAGATATTACTTATGAACATTGATACTGTGGAAGGCTTCCAAATTATAGATCCATAAGCTAATTTGACTATATTGCTGGCATGGCACATCACATCATATTGCAGCCCCATGAGAGGTGCCGCGTGTGTTTGCCATAAAAAAAACTTGTTAAGACCTATTACTTATTCTTATAATTAGGTTGAGCTTATGCAAGGCATATGGTAGGTACTTGTTTTGTTTAATATTTTACTTAAAACAGCAAAAGAATCCTTTTTGTGTTTTGAATCTTTAAATTGTATTTTTAGTTATGGAATGTTGAGAAAGCTTTTGTATATAAAGGAGTATAAGCAATTTTATGGCTGAAGAATAATGTGTAATATGAATAAATAAAATCATATATAACGGAAAAATTGTGACTACTCAAATTCTTCTTGATTCATTTGAGGATTCATATAGTTGAAAGATATTTCCATGAAAGCAATTTAGTTGGGTTTAACATTCTGAAACAATATGCCTGCCAACAAATAAGCCAGGACTGTAGACAATGCAAACTAGACAGACATGATCTCATTTAACCCAATGTATACAAAACAAGCAAAAGAAAATAAATTTTAGTCAAAATCTTATGCTATGTATTAGTACCCCAATGAAACAAACTGTATCTTATTTTTATACCTAACCTCAGAATCTATAATAAATACTAAATGATTTGAACACACAATGATACCCACCCACATAACATAAGCTAGATATTTAACAATACTTTAAATTGCTTGCAAACACATGCATGCAGTATAAAAAGCACTGTTAGTATCTCAACACAAAGTATTCAAAGAAGTAAAAATCAGAATTCTGCCGATGAATTCTAATCTAAAATCTGGCCCTTCACTGCTGTTAATGAAGAAAAATAGAATTTCATTTAAGGAGTAAGTTGTTTAAATTTACTAATAATATTCAAAATGGCATTTGTGATTGTTTCAATGTATTCAGTTCCTCGTCATCATTTTCCTCTTTCTGGGAACTCTCTGTGAACCACCCGGTATAGGTGAGCCTGGAGTCAGAATCTTCGTCAGACACAGACACATTTGATTCTTCACTACTACTATTTCTCTGAGTGTTTCGGGTTTCGTTTGTTGGTTGAGTGGTATGTGATAGTGTGATAAAATTCCTTAAGGGGCCGGCCGTGGGCTTAGGGGACAATGGGATGATATGAATGGTAAGTGGTCCGTACGTCTTCGTGAATTTCTCTTTATAATATAATTCATTGCTATGAAGTGTGCCATTTAAAACACCTCAAAATTTTTGGGTTCTAATTGTTGGAAGTAGCACATAGAAAAGAATTTGGAGCCATTGTTCCACCAAGATTTAGTGGTTGTGGTCAGGTATGAGAAGTCTAAAAGCTACTTGACACTGGTTAAGTGTATTGTGCTGTTTTTGCACTACTGAAAAAGTAAATCGGTAGAGGGAAGGAATGAGAATGTAGTTGCTAAATAAAGATGCAATTCCAGATATTACTTATGAACATTGATACTGTGGAAGGCTTCCAAATTATAGATCCATAAGCTAATTTGACTATATTGCTGGCATGGCACATCACATCATATTGCAGCCCCATGAGAGGTGCCGCGTGTGTTTGCCATAAAAAAAACTTGTTAAGACCTATTACTTATTCTTATAATTAGGTTGAGCTTATGCAAGGCATATGGTAGGTACTTGTTTTGTTTAATATTTTACTTAAAACAGCAAAAGAATCCTTTTTGTGTTTTGAATCTTTAAATTGTATTTTTAGTTATGGAATGTTGAGAAAGCTTTTGTATATAAAGGAGTATAAGCAATTTTATGGCTGAAGAATAATGTGTAATATGAATAAATAAAATCATATATAACGGAAAAATTGTGACTACTCAAATTCTTCTTGATTCATTTGAGGATTCATATAGTTGAAAGATATTTCCATGAAAGCAATTTAGTTGGGTTTAACATTCTGAAACAATATGCCTGCCAACAAATAAGCCAGGACTGTAGACAATGCAAACTAGACAGACATGATCTCATTTAACCCAATGTATACAAAACAAGCAAAAGAAAATAAATTTTAGTCAAAATCTTATGCTATGTATTAGTACCCCAATGAAACAAACTGTATCTTATTTTTATACCTAACCTCAGAATCTATAATAAATACTAAATGATTTGAACACACAATGATACCCACCCACATAACATAAGCTAGATATTTAACAATACTTTAAATTGCTTGCAAACACATGCATGCAGTATAAAAAGCACTGTTAGTATCTCAACACAAAGTATTCAAAGAAGTAAAAATCAGAATTCTGCCGATGAATTCTAATCTAAAATCTGGCCCTTCACTGCTGTTAATGAAGAAAAATAGAATTTCATTTAAGGAGTAAGTTGTTTAAATTTACTAATAATATTCAAAATGGCATTTGTGATTGTTTCAATGTATTCAGTTCCTCGTCATCATTTTCCTCTTTCTGGGAACTCTCTGTGAACCACCCGGTATAGGTGAGCCTGGAGTCAGAATCTTCGTCAGACACAGACACATTTGATTCTTCACTACTACTATTTCTCTGAGTGTTTCGGGTTTCGTTTGTTGGTTGAGTGGTATGTGATAGTGTGATAAAATTCCTTAAGGGGCCGGCCGTGGGCTTAGGGGACAATGGGATGATATGAATGGTAAGTGGTCCGTACGTCTTCGTGAATTTCTCTTTATAATATAATTCATTGCTATGAAGTGTGCCATTTAAAACACCTCAAAATTTTTGGGTTCTAATTGTTGGAAGTAGCACATAGAAAAGAATTTGGAGCCATTGTTCCACCAAGATTTAGTGGTTGTGGTCAGGTATGAGAAGTCTAAAAGCTACTTGACACTGGTTAAGTGTATTGTGCTGTTTTTGCACTACTGAAAAAGTAAATCGGTAGAGGGAAGGAATGAGAATGTAGTTGCTAAATAAAGATGCAATTCCAGATATTACTTATGAACATTGATACTGTGGAAGGCTTCCAAATTATAGATCCATAAGCTAATTTGACTATATTGCTGGCATGGCACATCACATCATATTGCAGCCCCATGAGAGGTGCCGCGTGTGTTTGCCATAAAAAAACTTGTTAAGACCTATTACTTATTCTTATAATTAGGTTGAGCTTATGCAAGGCATATGGTAGGTACTTGTTTTGTTTAATATTTTACTTAAAACAGCAAAAGAATCCTTTTTGTGTTTTGAATCTTTAAATTGTATTTTTAGTTATGGAATGTTGAGAAAGCTTTTGTATATAAAGGAGTATAAGCAATTTTATGGCTGAAGAATAATGTGTAATATGAATAAATAAAATCATATATAACGGAAAAATTGTGACTACTCAAATTCTTCTTGATTCATTTGAGGATTCATATAGTTGAAAGATATTTCCATGAAAGCAATTTAGTTGGGTTTAACATTCTGAAACAATATGCCTGCCAACAAATAAGCCAGGACTGTAGACAATGCAAACTAGACAGACATGATCTCATTTAACCCAATGTATACAAAACAAGCAAAAGAAAATAAATTTTAGTCAAAATCTTATGCTATGTATTAGTACCCTAATGAAACAAACTGTATCTTATTTTTATACCTAACCTCAGAATCTATAATAAATACTAAATGATTTGAACACACAATGATACCCACCCACATAACATAAGCTAGATATTTAACAATACTTTAAATTGCTTGCAAACACATGCATGCAGTATAAAAAGCACTGTTAGTATCTCAACACAAAAGTATTCAAAGAAGTAAAAATCAGAATTCTGCCGATGAATTCTAATCTAAAATCTGGCCCTTCACTGCTGTTAATGAAGAAAAATAGAATTTTATTTAAGGAGTAAGTTGTTTAAATTTACTAATAATATTCAAAATGGCATTTGTGATTGTTTCAATGTATTCAGTTCCTCGTCATCATTTTCCTCTTTCTGGGAACTCTCTGTGAACCACCCGGTATAGGTGAGCCTGGAGTCAGAATCTTCGTCAGACACAGACACATTTGATTCTTCACTACTACTATTTCTCTGAGTGTTTCGGGTTTCGTTTGTTGGTTGAGTGGTATGTGATAGTGTGATAAAATTCCTTAAGGGGCCGGCCGTGGGCTTAGGGGACAATGGGATGATATGAATGGTAAGTGGTCCGTACGTCTTCGTGAATTTCTCTTTATAATATAATTCATTGCTATGAAGTGTGCCATTTAAAACACCTCAAAATTTTTGGGTTCTAATTGTTGGAAGTAGCACATAGAAAAGAATTTGGAGCCATTGTTCCACCAAGATTTAGTGGTTGTGGTCAGGTATGAGAAGTCTAAAAGCTACTTGACACTGGTTAAGTGTATTGTGCTGTTTTTGCACTACTGAAAAAGTAAATCGGTAGAGGGAAGGAATGAGAATGTAGTTGCTAAATAAAGATGCAATTCCAGATATTACTTATGAACATTGATACTGTGGAAGGCTTCCAAATTATAGATCCATAAGCTAATTTGACTATATTGCTGGCATGGCACATCACATCATATTGCAGCCCCATGAGAGGTGCCGCGTGTGTTTGCCATAAAAAAACTTGTTAAGACCTATTACTTATTCTTATAATTAGGTTGAGCTTATGCAAGGCATATGGTAGGTACTTGTTTTGTTTAATATTTTACTTAAAACAGCAAAAGAATCCTTTTTGTGTTTTGAATCTTTAAATTGTATTTTTAGTTATGGAATGTTGAGAAAGCTTTTGTATATAAAGGAGTATAAGCAATTTTATGGCTGAAGAATAATGTGTAATATGAATAAATAAAATCATATATAACGGAAAAATTGTGACTACTCAAATTCTTCTTGATTCATTTGAGGATTCATATAGTTGAAAGATATTTCCATGAAAGCAATTTAGTTGGGTTTAACATTCTGAAACAATATGCCTGCCAACAAATAAGCCAGGACTGTAGACAATGCAAACTAGACAGACATGATCTCATTTAACCCAATGTATACAAAACAAGCAAAAGAAAATAAATTTTAGTCAAAATCTTATGCTATGTATTAGTACCCTAATGAAACAAACTGTATCTTATTTTTATACCTAACCTCAGAATCTATAATAAATACTAAATGATTTGAACACACAATGATACCCACCCACATAACATAAGCTAGATATTTAACAATACTTTAAATTGCTTGCAAACACATGCATGCAGTATAAAAAGCACTGTTAGTATCTCAACACAAAAGTATTCAAAGAAGTAAAAATCAGAATTCTGCCGATGAATTCTAATCTAAAATCTGGCCCTTCACTGCTGTTAATGAAGAAAAATAGAATTTTATTTAAGGAGTAAGTTGTTTAAATTTACTAATAATATTCAAAATGGCATTTGTGATTGTTTCAATGTATTCAGTTCCTCGTCATCATTTTCCTCTTTCTGGGAACTCTCTGTGAACCACCCGGTATAGGTGAGCCTGGAGTCAGAATCTTCGTCAGACACAGACACATTTGATTCTTCACTACTACTATTTCTCTGAGTGTTTCGGGTTTCGTTTGTTGGTTGAGTGGTATGTGATAGTGTGATAAAATTCCTTAAGGGGCCGGCCGTGGGCTTAGGGGACAATGGGATGATATGAATGGTAAGTGGTCCGTACGTCTTCGTGAATTTCTCTTTATAATATAATTCATTGCTATGAAGTGTGCCATTTAAAACACCTCAAAATTTTTGGGTTCGAATTGTTGGAAGTAGCACATAGAAAAGAATTTGGAGCCATTGTTCCACCAAGATTTAGTGGTTGTGGTCAGGTATGAGAAGTCTAAAAGCTACTTGACACTGGTTAAGTGTATTGTGCTGTTTTTGCACTACTGAAAAAGTAAATCGGTAGAGGGAAGGAATGAGAATGTAGTTGCTAAATAAAGATGCAATTCCAGATATTACTTATGAACATTGATACTGTGGAAGGCTTCCAAATTATAGATCCATAAGCTAATTTGACTATAATGCTGGCATGGCACATCACATCATATTGCAGCCCCATGAGAGGTGTCGCGTGTGTTTGCCATAAAAAAAACTTGTTAAGACCTATTACTTATTCTTATAATTAGGTTGAGCTTATGCTAGGCATATGGTAGGTACTTGTTTTGTTTAATATTTTACTTAAAACAGCAAAAGAATCCTTTTTGTGTTTTGAATCTTTAAATTGTATTTTTAGTTATGGAATGTTGAGAAAGCCTTTGTATATAAAGGAGTATAAGCAATTTTATGGCTGAAGAATAATGTGTAATATGAATAAATAAAATCATATATAACGGAAAAATTGTGACTACTCAAATTCTTCTTGATTCATTTGAGGATTCATATAGTTGAAAGATATTTCCATGAAAGCAATTTAGTTGGGCTTAACATTCTGAAACAATATGCCTGCCAACAAATAAGCCAGGACTGTAGACAATGCGAACTAGACAGACATGATCTCATTTAACCCAATGTATACAAAACAAGCAAAAGAAAATAAATTTTAGTCAAAATCTTATGCTATGTATTAGTACCCCAATGAAACAAACTGTATCTTATTTTTATACCTAACCTCAGAATCTATAATAAATACTAAATGATTTGAACACACAATGATACCCACCCACATAACATAAGCTAGATATTTAACAATACTTTAAATTGCTTGCAAACACATGCGTGCAGTATAAAAAGCACTGTTAGTATCTCAACACAAAGTATTCAAAGAAGTAAAAATCAGAATTCTGCCGATGAATTCTAATCTAAAATCTGGCCCTTCACTGCTGTTAATGAAGAAAAATAGAATTTCATTTAAGGAGTAAGTTGTTTAAATTTACTAATAATATTCAAAATGGCATTTGTGATTGTTTCAATGTATTCAGTTCCTCGTCATCATTTTCCTCTTTCTGGGAACTCTCTGTGAACCACCCGGTATAGGTGAGCCTGGAGTCAGAATCTTCGTCAGACACAGACACATTTGATTCTTCACTACTACTATTTCTCTGAGTGTTTCGGGTTTCGTTTGTTGGTTGAGTGGTATGTGATAGTGTGATAAAATTCCTTAAGGGGCCGGCCGTGGGCTTAGGGGACAATGGGATGATATGAATGGTAAGTGGTCCGTACGTCTTCGTGAATTTCTCTTTATAATATAATTCATTGCTATGAAGTGTGCCATTTAAAACACCTCAAAATTTTTGGGTTCGAATTGTTGGAAGTAGCACATAGAAAAGAATTTGGAGCCATTGTTCCACCAAGATTTAGTGGTTGTGGTCAGGTATGAGAAGTCTAAAAGCTACTTGACACTGGTTAAGTGTATTGTGCTGTTTTTGCACTACTGAAAAAGTAAATCGGTAGAGGGAAGGAATGAGAATGTAGTTGCTAAATAAAGATGCAATTCCAGATATTACTTATGAACATTGATACTGTGGAAGGCTTCCAAATTATAGATCCATAAGCTAATTTGACTATATTGCTGGCATGGCACATCACATCATATTGCAGCCCCATGAGAGGTGCCGCGTGTGTTTGCCATAAAAAAAACTTGTTAAGACCTATTACTTATTCTTATAATTAGGTTGAGCTTATGCAAGGCATATGGTAGGTACTTGTTTTGTTTAATATTTTACTTAAAACAGCAAAAGAATCCTTTTTGTGTTTTGAATCTTTAAATTGTATTTTTAGTTATGGAATGTTGAGAAAGCTTTTGTATATAAAGGAGTATAAGCAATTTTATGGCTGAAGAATAATGTGTAATATGAATAAATAAAATCATATATAACGGAAAAATTGTGACTACTCAAATTCTTCTTGATTCATTTGAGGATTCATATAGTTGAAAGATATTTCCATGAAAGCAATTTAGTTGGGTTTAACATTCTGAAACAATATGCCTGCCAACAAATAAGCCAGGACTGTAGACAATGCAAACTAGACAGACATGATCTCATTTAACCCAATGTATACAAAACAAGCAAAAGAAAATAAATTTTAGTCAAAATCTTATGCTATGTATTAGTACCCCAATGAAACAAACTGTATCTTATTTTTATACCTAACCTCAGAATCTATAATAAATACTAAATGATTTGAACACACAATGATACCCACCCACATAACATAAGCTAGATATTTAACAATACTTTAAATTGCTTGCAAACACATGCATGCAGTATAAAAAGCACTGTTAAGGCGTGTCCAAACATAGCGCTGCGAGTGCGCGGCAGCAACACGCGGCAATCGCGAGACACAGCTCTGATGCGCGACTAGTGTAGACATCCCAGAAATGTGTGCGCGGCAATACTGCGCGGCATGTCCTAGACACGCTGTGCTCTCAGTTTGCATTCGATCCAAAATGAAAGCGGCCGCGTGTGTTGTAGCTCTACTTATTATTCGAAAATTACGCAGAAGGAAGAGACTGAAAAAAACAAGGCAATGCTGGATACGACCACTTTTCCAACAGAGGGTAAAGAATTTGAAAGTGATTAATTATGAAATCCACTATCGAACAACACAGTTTTTAAGATTGACCTTGGAAGAATTTGAACATATACATACACTGGTGGAACCATTTATTAAAAAAACTGATACACACTGGCGTGTAGCAATAACGACGAAAGAGAGACTCGCAATAACTTTGCGATATTTGGCCACAGGAGACTCATATACTAGTCTACAATATATATTTCACGTGTCAAAGCAAACAATCTCAAAAATAGTCCCAGAGGTGTGCGATGCCCTAGTGAAAGCTCTGAAGGATGTGATAAAGGTAAAAAAGAACAACTTTATTACTTACATTATTTTTATTAAGTTTTTAATCAATCATAAATATGTGCATGTTTAATGTGCAGACAATAAAAATGAAACAATCACTATTTAATTATAAACTATTCTCAGTATTCAAATCGTTAATCAATTGTGTAAGTCCGGATCCCATACTAGAGTCACTAGAGGATGCCGTATTGGAGATATCGGTATAACGTGTAGTAAAATAACCTGGTCTTCTTTCATCGTTTTCTTGAATTGTAGACTGATTGAGTTGGTTTATACATGCCATATCAGCGTCAAATATTATAGTATTTATGGAATGTTTTACTCTTGCTAAGGTTATGGGATCGTATTTTCTCAACTCTGCCGCTACGTGCATGCCAAAAGCAACGTATAAATCGTTGCTGTTATCGCTTTGTTTTCGCATTTCTTCCAATGCATCTTCTAACATTTTATTCTCGGCATCATACTCCGGATCTTCGTGTGTTCTCTTTGTTGGCTTCCTTTTAGTTGGAATCGTAGATGCAGTATTCATGTTAGTCGTATTTAGTTCTGAAGTGCCTTGTTCTGTAGCGCTTTGTTCTGTAGCGCCTTGTTCTGAAGTGCCTTGTTCTGTAGCGCTTTGTTCTGTAGCGCCTTGTTCTGTAGCGCCTTGTTCTGTAGCTCCTTGTTCTGTATTATGTGACTGCGACGATGAGCCACAATCCTGTAATCAAAACAACGATGTTTAGTTGTGTTTGTAGAATATAGGTATAGTCTTTGGGATTTAAGAAGTGTCTCCGTTTCAGCTAGGACTAAAATGCTTTCGTATGATGTCCGACTGTTTTCATTTATATCTGTCGTAGAATGTCGTAGTTAGATTTCCACGCGATTCTTTGAGGTTACCCACCCCCACCCGTGTTATTATACATTTACAATACAAGATAAATTTCGCATTTTTTTAATGTGAACTTTATATTTTTCAGTTACCAGTATCGGAACAAGATTGGAAGATAGTCTCTAAAGAATTCGAGGAAAAATGGAATTTCCCACATGTCATCGGTGCTTTGGACGGAAAACATATAACTATTCAGGCTCCTTTTAGAAGCGGCACCGAGTATTACAATTATAAAAAATATTTTAGTATTGTACTTTTAGCATTAGTAGACTCAAATTACAATTTTATGTACGTTAACGTTGGAAGTCAAGGTCGAATATCAGATGGAGGCGTTTTTAAACATTGTGAATTGTACCGAAAGTTAGAAAATAATCAACTTAATGTACCAGCACCAGAAATTTTAAATATACCCTACACAACAAAAGTACCCTATGTCATATTAGGAGATCAAGCTTTTGCTTTAACTAAATATATGTTGACACCTTTTGCAGGAATTCATTCAAAAGGGTCTAAAGAACGGATTTTTAACTACAGACTATCGAGAGCACGTAGAGTAGTTGAAAATGCTTTTGGTATTTTGGCGTCTAAATTTAGAGTACTGAGAAATGCAATTATGTTAAACCCAACATCAGCTAAAAAGGTAGTTCTAGCTGCTGTTCACTTGCATAATTTTCTTCGAAACAGCTCTTCAATAACAACCTCTAATAACTCAATGAATGAATCAGTTACTTTAACACCGAACGAATGTATAGGTGGCACTCCAACCGATATTCGTAATTTTTTGGCAGAACATTTTATGGCAAACGGGTCGATTATTTGGCAAGATAGATATTAAATAATTACGTTATGAGAAACTAGATGACGCCCGCGACTTCGTCCGCGTGAATTTATTTTTTAAAATCCCTCGGGAACTCTTTGATTTTCCGGGATAAAAAGTAGCCTATGTCACTCTCCAGGTCCTCAGCTATACCTATGCAAAAAATCACGTCGATCCGTAACTCTGTTGCGGCGTGATTGAAGGACAAACCAACAAACACACTTTCGCATTTATAATATTAGTATGGTTATACATGAATGTATGTATGAAATTAGCGTACTTACCACTGTGTCAATAGGATTACCCCTATCATGCAAAAAGTGGAAAGATTCGTAGGCAAACCATTTAGACTTGTAGGCCTTGTTTCTATCTGTAACAATAAAAGTGTCAATTCTGTTATATCCATCTGCTTGTGAGAAATACTTTCCTAAACATGTGTGTATAAACTCACGACCATCAGTCTAGTTTACCAGCTGATCAGACCGTTAAACATATTTTACAACGGTCACATATTTTAACCAAAATATTTCGATAATGATTATACGTATTTCGAAAATTATTCAATCTACGTAATTGCATTAATTCATTGATTTATTAAAAACATTCATTCAATGATTTTGCGCTCTAAGAAATGTCAAACTCAATCGGTTTGCCATATTTATTTATATTTTGGGTCGTGCATGAAAAAACGTACTATACTTAGTTGAGCATTACAAACGTGCGAACTGCGTACGAACCATATTACTATCATTATGTGAGCGAGCGCAATGCATGCGCCTGACCGCTCTCACCTAGGCTCCGACAGGCACGCACACTTACACAATTATACATGTACACGACGTAACCACAAATAAAGCTCACTCGGTTACGTAAATTCCAAGAACTACATATACCACAGTATACATTTAACTTAGATACCTATATGTAAGTAGAATAGAATCTTTTGTTACAAGTACTTCATTTTGTTATTGTTTGCTGTAGGAGTACTTATTGTCATTTCATCAATATCATTAAATAAAAGATTAAACTTACCCGAACCAGTAATGTTACTCGTTTTTTCTCTGTTTCTCTCCCTTCTGTATGAGCTTAAAAGACTTTTCATTTTGGTTTTTAGAACTGCTTTCGGTTGCTCGAAATTTTTTGCGATTTCATCCCACATGTCTTCTCTTAAATTATTGTTATGATATTCTTTGCGCCTGGTGTCCCATAATGCATTAAATGAACCATATATTTCAATAAGTCGAATTGCCGTTTCGTTATCCATCCTTTACGTCCACACACCTTCACTGACGAACGAACACTACGCGCGCGGCAACCTCGTTCGCGCGCGGCAGCAACACGCGGCATTCGTGCGCGGCGGCCGTCCAAACACAGCGCGGAAATCGCGCGCGGCATGCCGCTCACGATTGCCGCGCTATGTTTGGACACGCCTTTAGTATCTCAACACAAAGTATTCAAAGAAGTAAAAATCAGAATTCTGCCGATGAATTCTAATCTAAAATCTGGCCCTTCACTGCTGTTAATGAAGAAAAATAGAATTTCATTTAAGGAGTAAGTTGTTTAAATTTACTAATAATATTCAAAATGGCATTTGTGATTGTTTCAATGTATTCAGTTCCTCGTCATCATTTTCCTCTTTCTGGGAACTTTCTGTGAACCACCCGGTATAGGTGAGCCTGGAGTCAGAATCTTCGTCAGACACAGACACATTTGATTCTTCACTACTACTATTTCTCTGAGTGTTTCGGGTTTCGTTTGTTGGTTGAGTGGTATGTGATAGTGTGATAAAATTCCTTAAGGGGCCGGCCGTGGGCTTAGGGGACAATGGGATGATATGAATGGTAAGTGGTCCGTACGTCTTCGTGAATTTCTCTTTATAATATAATTCATTGCTATGAAGTGTGCCATTTAAAACACCTCAAAATTTTTGGGTTCTAATTGTTGGAAGTAGCACATAGAAAAGAATTTGGAGCCATTGTTCCACCAAGATTTAGTGGTTGTGGTCAGGTATGAGAAGTCTAAAAGCTACTTGACACTGGTTAAGTGTATTGTGCTGTTTTTGCACTACTGAAAAAGTAAATCGGTAGAGGGAAGGAATGAGAATGTAGTTGCTAAATAAAGATGCAATTCCAGATATTACTTATGAACATTGATACTGTGGAAGGCTTCCAAATTATAGATCCATAAGCTAATTTGACTATATTGCTGGCATGGCACATCACATCATATTGCAGCCCCATGAGAGGTGCCGCGTGTGTTTGCCATAAAAAAAACTTGTTAAGACCTATTACTTATTCTTATAATTAGGTTGAGCTTATGCAAGGCATATGGTAGGTACTTGTTTTGTTTAATATTTTACTTAAAACAGCAAAAGAATCCTTTTTGTGTTTTGAATCTTTAAATTGTATTTTTAGTTATGGAATGTTGAGAAAGCTTTTGTATATAAAGGAGTATAAGCAATTTTATGGCTGAAGAATAATGTGTAATATGAATAAATAAAATCATATATAACGGAAAAATTGTGACTACTCAAATTCTTCTTGATTCATTTGAGGATTCATATAGTTGAAAGATATTTCCATGAAAGCAATTTAGTTGGGTTTAACATTCTGAAACAATATGCCTGCCAACAAATAAGCCAGGACTGTAGACAATGCAAACTAGACAGACATGATCTCATTTAACCCAATGTATACAAAACAAGCAAAAGAAAATAAATTTTAGTCAAAATCTTATGCTATGTATTAGTACCCCAATGAAACAAACTGTATCTTATTTTTATACCTAACCTCAGAATCTATAATAAATACTAAATGATTTGAACACACAATGATACCCACCCACATAACATAAGCTAGATATTTAACAATACTTTAAATTGCTTGCAAACACATGCATGCAGTATAAAAAGCACTGTTAGTATCTCAACACAAAGTATTCAAAGAAGTAAAAATCAGAATTCTGCCGATGAATTCTAATCTAAAATCTGGCCCTTCACTGCTGTTAATGAAGAAAAATAGAATTTCATTTAAGGAGTAAGTTGTTTAAATTTACTAATAATATTCAAAATGGCATTTGTGATTGTTTCAATGTATTCAGTTCCTCGTCATCATTTTCCTCTTTCTGGGAACTCTCTGTGAACCACCCGGTATAGGTGAGCCTGGAGTCAGAATCTTCGTCAGACACAGACACATTTGATTCTTCACTACTACTATTTCTCTGAGTGTTTCGGGTTTCGTTTGTTGGTTGAGTGGTATGTGATAGTGTGATAAAATTCCTTAAGGGGCCGGCCGTGGGCTTAGGGGACAATGGGATGATATGAATGGTAAGTGGTCCGTACGTCTTCGTGAATTTCTCTTTATAATATAATTCATTGCTATGAAGTGTGCCATTTAAAACACCTCAAAATTTTTGGGTTCTAATTGTTGGAAGTAGCACATAGAAAAGAATTTGGAGCCATTGTTCCACCAAGATTTAGTGGTTGTGGTCAGGTATGAGAAGTCTAAAAGCTACTTGACACTGGTTAAGTGTATTGTGCTGTTTTTGCACTACTGAAAAAGTAAATCGGTAGAGGGAAGGAATGAGAATGTAGTTGCTAAATAAAGATGCAATTCCAGATATTACTTATGAACATTGATACTGTGGAAGGCTTCCAAATTATAGATCCATAAGCTAATTTGACTATATTGCTGGCATGGCACATCACATCATATTGCAGCCCCATGAGAGGTGCCGCGTGTGTTTGCCATAAAAAAAACTTGTTAAGACCTATTACTTATTCTTATAATTAGGTTGAGCTTATGCAAGGCATATGGTAGGTACTTGTTTTGTTTAATATTTTACTTAAAACAGCAAAAGAATCCTTTTTGTGTTTTGAATCTTTAAATTGTATTTTTAGTTATGGAATGTTGAGAAAGCTTTTGTATATAAAGGAGTATAAGCAATTTTATGGCTGAAGAATAATGTGTAATATGAATAAATAAAATCATATATAACGGAAAAATTGTGACTACTCAAATTCTTCTTGATTCATTTGAGGATTCATATAGTTGAAAGATATTTCCATGAAAGCAATTTAGTTGGGTTTAACATTCTGAAACAATATGCCTGCCAACAAATAAGCCAGGACTGTAGACAATGCAAACTAGACAGACATGATCTCATTTAACCCAATGTATACAAAACAAGCAAAAGAAAATAAATTTTAGTCAAAATCTTATGCTATGTATTAGTACCCCAATGAAACAAACTGTATCTTATTTTTATACCTAACCTCAGAATCTATAATAAATACTAAATGATTTGAACACACAATGATACCCACCCACATAACATAAGCTAGATATTTAACAATACTTTAAATTGCTTGCAAACACATGCATGCAGTATAAAAAGCACTGTTAGTATCTCAACACAAAGTATTCAAAGAAGTAAAAATCAGAATTCTGCCGATGAATTCTAATCTAAAATCTGGCCCTTCACTGCTGTTAATGAAGAAAAATAGAATTTCATTTAAGGAGTAAGTTGTTTAAATTTACTAATAATATTCAAAATGGCATTTGTGATTGTTTCAATGTATTCAGTTCCTCGTCATCATTTTCCTCTTTCTGGGAACTCTCTGTGAACCACCCGGTATAGGTGAGCCTGGAGTCAGAATCTTCGTCAGACACAGACACATTTGATTCTTCACTACTACTATTTCTCTGAGTGTTTCGGGTTTCGTTTGTTGGTTGAGTGGTATGTGATAGTGTGATAAAATTCCTTAAGGGGCCGGCCGTGGGCTTAGGGGACAATGGGATGATATGAATGGTAAGTGGTCCGTACGTCTTCGTGAATTTCTCTTTATAATATAATTCATTGCTATGAAGTGTGCCATTTAAAACACCTCAAAATTTTTGGGTTCTAATTGTTGGAAGTAGCACATAGAAAAGAATTTGGAGCCATTGTTCCACCAAGATTTAGTGGTTGTGGTCAGGTATGAGAAGTCTAAAAGCTACTTGACACTGGTTAAGTGTATTGTGCTGTTTTTGCACTACTGAAAAAGTAAATCGGTAGAGGGAAGGAATGAGAATGTAGTTGCTAAATAAAGATGCAATTCCAGATATTACTTATGAACATTGATACTGTGGAAGGCTTCCAAATTATAGATCCATAAGCTAATTTGACTATATTGCTGGCATGGCACATCACATCATATTGCAGCCCCATGAGAGGTGCCGCGTGTGTTTGCCATAAAAAAACTTGTTAAGACCTATTACTTATTCTTATAATTAGGTTGAGCTTATGCAAGGCATATGGTAGGTACTTGTTTTGTTTAATATTTTACTTAAAACAGCAAAAGAATCCTTTTTGTGTTTTGAATCTTTAAATTGTATTTTTAGTTATGGAATGTTGAGAAAGCTTTTGTATATAAAGGAGTATAAGCAATTTTATGGCTGAAGAATAATGTGTAATATGAATAAATAAAATCATATATAACGGAAAAATTGTGACTACTCAAATTCTTCTTGATTCATTTGAGGATTCATATAGTTGAAAGATATTTCCATGAAAGCAATTTAGTTGGGTTTAACATTCTGAAACAATATGCCTGCCAACAAATAAGCCAGGACTGTAGACAATGCAAACTAGACAGACATGATCTCATTTAACCCAATGTATACAAAACAAGCAAAAGAAAATAAATTTTAGTCAAAATCTTATGCTATGTATTAGTACCCTAATGAAACAAACTGTATCTTATTTTTATACCTAACCTCAGAATCTATAATAAATACTAAATGATTTGAACACACAATGATACCCACCCACATAACATAAGCTAGATATTTAACAATACTTTAAATTGCTTGCAAACACATGCATGCAGTATAAAAAGCACTGTTAGTATCTCAACACAAAAGTATTCAAAGAAGTAAAAATCAGAATTCTGCCGATGAATTCTAATCTAAAATCTGGCCCTTCACTGCTGTTAATGAAGAAAAATAGAATTTTATTTAAGGAGTAAGTTGTTTAAATTTACTAATAATATTCAAAATGGCATTTGTGATTGTTTCAATGTATTCAGTTCCTCGTCATCATTTTCCTCTTTCTGGGAACTCTCTGTGAACCACCCGGTATAGGTGAGCCTGGAGTCAGAATCTTCGTCAGACACAGACACATTTGATTCTTCACTACTACTATTTCTCTGAGTGTTTCGGGTTTCGTTTGTTGGTTGAGTGGTATGTGATAGTGTGATAAAATTCCTTAAGGGGCCGGCCGTGGGCTTAGGGGACAATGGGATGATATGAATGGTAAGTGGTCCGTACGTCTTCGTGAATTTCTCTTTATAATATAATTCATTGCTATGAAGTGTGCCATTTAAAACACCTCAAAATTTTTGGGTTCTAATTGTTGGAAGTAGCACATAGAAAAGAATTTGGAGCCATTGTTCCACCAAGATTTAGTGGTTGTGGTCAGGTATGAGAAGTCTAAAAGCTACTTGACACTGGTTAAGTGTATTGTGCTGTTTTTGCACTACTGAAAAAGTAAATCGGTAGAGGGAAGGAATGAGAATGTAGTTGCTAAATAAAGATGCAATTCCAGATATTACTTATGAACATTGATACTGTGGAAGGCTTCCAAATTATAGATCCATAAGCTAATTTGACTATATTGCTGGCATGGCACATCACATCATATTGCAGCCCCATGAGAGGTGCCGCGTGTGTTTGCCATAAAAAAACTTGTTAAGACCTATTACTTATTCTTATAATTAGGTTGAGCTTATGCAAGGCATATGGTAGGTACTTGTTTTGTTTAATATTTTACTTAAAACAGCAAAAGAATCCTTTTTGTGTTTTGAATCTTTAAATTGTATTTTTAGTTATGGAATGTTGAGAAAGCTTTTGTATATAAAGGAGTATAAGCAATTTTATGGCTGAAGAATAATGTGTAATATGAATAAATAAAATCATATATAACGGAAAAATTGTGACTACTCAAATTCTTCTTGATTCATTTGAGGATTCATATAGTTGAAAGATATTTCCATGAAAGCAATTTAGTTGGGTTTAACATTCTGAAACAATATGCCTGCCAACAAATAAGCCAGGACTGTAGACAATGCAAACTAGACAGACATGATCTCATTTAACCCAATGTATACAAAACAAGCAAAAGAAAATAAATTTTAGTCAAAATCTTATGCTATGTATTAGTACCCTAATGAAACAAACTGTATCTTATTTTTATACCTAACCTCAGAATCTATAATAAATACTAAATGATTTGAACACACAATGATACCCACCCACATAACATAAGCTAGATATTTAACAATACTTTAAATTGCTTGCAAACACATGCATGCAGTATAAAAAGCACTGTTAGTATCTCAACACAAAAGTATTCAAAGAAGTAAAAATCAGAATTCTGCCGATGAATTCTAATCTAAAATCTGGCCCTTCACTGCTGTTAATGAAGAAAAATAGAATTTTATTTAAGGAGTAAGTTGTTTAAATTTACTAATAATATTCAAAATGGCATTTGTGATTGTTTCAATGTATTCAGTTCCTCGTCATCATTTTCCTCTTTCTGGGAACTCTCTGTGAACCACCCGGTATAGGTGAGCCTGGAGTCAGAATCTTCGTCAGACACAGACACATTTGATTCTTCACTACTACTATTTCTCTGAGTGTTTCGGGTTTCGTTTGTTGGTTGAGTGGTATGTGATAGTGTGATAAAATTCCTTAAGGGGCCGGCCGTGGGCTTAGGGGACAATGGGATGATATGAATGGTAAGTGGTCCGTACGTCTTCGTGAATTTCTCTTTATAATATAATTCATTGCTATGAAGTGTGCCATTTAAAACACCTCAAAATTTTTGGGTTCGAATTGTTGGAAGTAGCACATAGAAAAGAATTTGGAGCCATTGTTCCACCAAGATTTAGTGGTTGTGGTCAGGTATGAGAAGTCTAAAAGCTACTTGACACTGGTTAAGTGTATTGTGCTGTTTTTGCACTACTGAAAAAGTAAATCGGTAGAGGGAAGGAATGAGAATGTAGTTGCTAAATAAAGATGCAATTCCAGATATTACTTATGAACATTGATACTGTGGAAGGCTTCCAAATTATAGATCCATAAGCTAATTTGACTATAATGCTGGCATGGCACATCACATCATATTGCAGCCCCATGAGAGGTGTCGCGTGTGTTTGCCATAAAAAAAACTTGTTAAGACCTATTACTTATTCTTATAATTAGGTTGAGCTTATGCTAGGCATATGGTAGGTACTTGTTTTGTTTAATATTTTACTTAAAACAGCAAAAGAATCCTTTTTGTGTTTTGAATCTTTAAATTGTATTTTTAGTTATGGAATGTTGAGAAAGCCTTTGTATATAAAGGAGTATAAGCAATTTTATGGCTGAAGAATAATGTGTAATATGAATAAATAAAATCATATATAACGGAAAAATTGTGACTACTCAAATTCTTCTTGATTCATTTGAGGATTCATATAGTTGAAAGATATTTCCATGAAAGCAATTTAGTTGGGCTTAACATTCTGAAACAATATGCCTGCCAACAAATAAGCCAGGACTGTAGACAATGCGAACTAGACAGACATGATCTCATTTAACCCAATGTATACAAAACAAGCAAAAGAAAATAAATTTTAGTCAAAATCTTATGCTATGTATTAGTACCCCAATGAAACAAACTGTATCTTATTTTTATACCTAACCTCAGAATCTATAATAAATACTAAATGATTTGAACACACAATGATACCCACCCACATAACATAAGCTAGATATTTAACAATACTTTAAATTGCTTGCAAACACATGCGTGCAGTATAAAAAGCACTGTTAGTATCTCAACACAAAGTATTCAAAGAAGTAAAAATCAGAATTCTGCCGATGAATTCTAATCTAAAATCTGGCCCTTCACTGCTGTTAATGAAGAAAAATAGAATTTCATTTAAGGAGTAAGTTGTTTAAATTTACTAATAATATTCAAAATGGCATTTGTGATTGTTTCAATGTATTCAGTTCCTCGTCATCATTTTCCTCTTTCTGGGAACTCTCTGTGAACCACCCGGTATAGGTGAGCCTGGAGTCAGAATCTTCGTCAGACACAGACACATTTGATTCTTCACTACTACTATTTCTCTGAGTGTTTCGGGTTTCGTTTGTTGGTTGAGTGGTATGTGATAGTGTGATAAAATTCCTTAAGGGGCCGGCCGTGGGCTTAGGGGACAATGGGATGATATGAATGGTAAGTGGTCCGTACGTCTTCGTGAATTTCTCTTTATAATATAATTCATTGCTATGAAGTGTGCCATTTAAAACACCTCAAAATTTTTGGGTTCGAATTGTTGGAAGTAGCACATAGAAAAGAATTTGGAGCCATTGTTCCACCAAGATTTAGTGGTTGTGGTCAGGTATGAGAAGTCTAAAAGCTACTTGACACTGGTTAAGTGTATTGTGCTGTTTTTGCACTACTGAAAAAGTAAATCGGTAGAGGGAAGGAATGAGAATGTAGTTGCTAAATAAAGATGCAATTCCAGATATTACTTATGAACATTGATACTGTGGAAGGCTTCCAAATTATAGATCCATAAGCTAATTTGACTATATTGCTGGCATGGCACATCACATCATATTGCAGCCCCATGAGAGGTGCCGCGTGTGTTTGCCATAAAAAAAACTTGTTAAGACCTATTACTTATTCTTATAATTAGGTTGAGCTTATGCAAGGCATATGGTAGGTACTTGTTTTGTTTAATATTTTACTTAAAACAGCAAAAGAATCCTTTTTGTGTTTTGAATCTTTAAATTGTATTTTTAGTTATGGAATGTTGAGAAAGCTTTTGTATATAAAGGAGTATAAGCAATTTTATGGCTGAAGAATAATGTGTAATATGAATAAATAAAATCATATATAACGGAAAAATTGTGACTACTCAAATTCTTCTTGATTCATTTGAGGATTCATATAGTTGAAAGATATTTCCATGAAAGCAATTTAGTTGGGTTTAACATTCTGAAACAATATGCCTGCCAACAAATAAGCCAGGACTGTAGACAATGCAAACTAGACAGACATGATCTCATTTAACCCAATGTATACAAAACAAGCAAAAGAAAATAAATTTTAGTCAAAATCTTATGCTATGTATTAGTACCCCAATGAAACAAACTGTATCTTATTTTTATACCTAACCTCAGAATCTATAATAAATACTAAATGATTTGAACACACAATGATACCCACCCACATAACATAAGCTAGATATTTAACAATACTTTAAATTGCTTGCAAACACATGCATGCAGTATAAAAAGCACTGTTAAGGCGTGTCCAAACATAGCGCTGCGAGTGCGCGGCAGCAACACGCGGCAATCGCGAGACACAGCTCTGATGCGCGACTAGTGTAGACATCCCAGAAATGTGTGCGCGGCAATACTGCGCGGCATGTCCTAGACACGCTGTGCTCTCAGTTTGCATTCGATCCAAAATGAAAGCGGCCGCGTGTGTTGTAGCTCTACTTATTATTCGAAAATTACGCAGAAGGAAGAGACTGAAAAAAACAAGGCAATGCTGGATACGACCACTTTTCCAACAGAGGGTAAAGAATTTGAAAGTGATTAATTATGAAATCCACTATCGAACAACACAGTTTTTAAGATTGACCTTGGAAGAATTTGAACATATACATACACTGGTGGAACCATTTATTAAAAAAACTGATACACACTGGCGTGTAGCAATAACGACGAAAGAGAGACTCGCAATAACTTTGCGATATTTGGCCACAGGAGACTCATATACTAGTCTACAATATATATTTCACGTGTCAAAGCAAACAATCTCAAAAATAGTCCCAGAGGTGTGCGATGCCCTAGTGAAAGCTCTGAAGGATGTGATAAAGGTAAAAAAGAACAACTTTATTACTTACATTATTTTTATTAAGTTTTTAATCAATCATAAATATGTGCATGTTTAATGTGCAGACAATAAAAATGAAACAATCACTATTTAATTATAAACTATTCTCAGTATTCAAATCGTTAATCAATTGTGTAAGTCCGGATCCCATACTAGAGTCACTAGAGGATGCCGTATTGGAGATATCGGTATAACGTGTAGTAAAATAACCTGGTCTTCTTTCATCGTTTTCTTGAATTGTAGACTGATTGAGTTGGTTTATACATGCCATATCAGCGTCAAATATTATAGTATTTATGGAATGTTTTACTCTTGCTAAGGTTATGGGATCGTATTTTCTCAACTCTGCCGCTACGTGCATGCCAAAAGCAACGTATAAATCGTTGCTGTTATCGCTTTGTTTTCGCATTTCTTCCAATGCATCTTCTAACATTTTATTCTCGGCATCATACTCCGGATCTTCGTGTGTTCTCTTTGTTGGCTTCCTTTTAGTTGGAATCGTAGATGCAGTATTCATGTTAGTCGTATTTAGTTCTGAAGTGCCTTGTTCTGTAGCGCTTTGTTCTGTAGCGCCTTGTTCTGAAGTGCCTTGTTCTGTAGCGCTTTGTTCTGTAGCGCCTTGTTCTGTAGCGCCTTGTTCTGTAGCTCCTTGTTCTGTATTATGTGACTGCGACGATGAGCCACAATCCTGTAATCAAAACAACGATGTTTAGTTGTGTTTGTAGAATATAGGTATAGTCTTTGGGATTTAAGAAGTGTCTCCGTTTCAGCTAGGACTAAAATGCTTTCGTATGATGTCCGACTGTTTTCATTTATATCTGTCGTAGAATGTCGTAGTTAGATTTCCACGCGATTCTTTGAGGTTACCCACCCCCACCCGTGTTATTATACATTTACAATACAAGATAAATTTCGCATTTTTTTAATGTGAACTTTATATTTTTCAGTTACCAGTATCGGAACAAGATTGGAAGATAGTCTCTAAAGAATTCGAGGAAAAATGGAATTTCCCACATGTCATCGGTGCTTTGGACGGAAAACATATAACTATTCAGGCTCCTTTTAGAAGCGGCACCGAGTATTACAATTATAAAAAATATTTTAGTATTGTACTTTTAGCATTAGTAGACTCAAATTACAATTTTATGTACGTTAACGTTGGAAGTCAAGGTCGAATATCAGATGGAGGCGTTTTTAAACATTGTGAATTGTACCGAAAGTTAGAAAATAATCAACTTAATGTACCAGCACCAGAAATTTTAAATATACCCTACACAACAAAAGTACCCTATGTCATATTAGGAGATCAAGCTTTTGCTTTAACTAAATATATGTTGACACCTTTTGCAGGAATTCATTCAAAAGGGTCTAAAGAACGGATTTTTAACTACAGACTATCGAGAGCACGTAGAGTAGTTGAAAATGCTTTTGGTATTTTGGCGTCTAAATTTAGAGTACTGAGAAATGCAATTATGTTAAACCCAACATCAGCTAAAAAGGTAGTTCTAGCTGCTGTTCACTTGCATAATTTTCTTCGAAACAGCTCTTCAATAACAACCTCTAATAACTCAATGAATGAATCAGTTACTTTAACACCGAACGAATGTATAGGTGGCACTCCAACCGATATTCGTAATTTTTTGGCAGAACATTTTATGGCAAACGGGTCGATTATTTGGCAAGATAGATATTAAATAATTACGTTATGAGAAACTAGATGACGCCCGCGACTTCGTCCGCGTGAATTTATTTTTTAAAATCCCTCGGGAACTCTTTGATTTTCCGGGATAAAAAGTAGCCTATGTCACTCTCCAGGTCCTCAGCTATACCTATGCAAAAAATCACGTCGATCCGTAACTCTGTTGCGGCGTGATTGAAGGACAAACCAACAAACACACTTTCGCATTTATAATATTAGTATGGTTATACATGAATGTATGTATGAAATTAGCGTACTTACCACTGTGTCAATAGGATTACCCCTATCATGCAAAAAGTGGAAAGATTCGTAGGCAAACCATTTAGACTTGTAGGCCTTGTTTCTATCTGTAACAATAAAAGTGTCAATTCTGTTATATCCATCTGCTTGTGAGAAATACTTTCCTAAACATGTGTGTATAAACTCACGACCATCAGTCTAGTTTACCAGCTGATCAGACCGTTAAACATATTTTACAACGGTCACATATTTTAACCAAAATATTTCGATAATGATTATACGTATTTCGAAAATTATTCAATCTACGTAATTGCATTAATTCATTGATTTATTAAAAACATTCATTCAATGATTTTGCGCTCTAAGAAATGTCAAACTCAATCGGTTTGCCATATTTATTTATATTTTGGGTCGTGCATGAAAAAACGTACTATACTTAGTTGAGCATTACAAACGTGCGAACTGCGTACGAACCATATTACTATCATTATGTGAGCGAGCGCAATGCATGCGCCTGACCGCTCTCACCTAGGCTCCGACAGGCACGCACACTTACACAATTATACATGTACACGACGTAACCACAAATAAAGCTCACTCGGTTACGTAAATTCCAAGAACTACATATACCACAGTATACATTTAACTTAGATACCTATATGTAAGTAGAATAGAATCTTTTGTTACAAGTACTTCATTTTGTTATTGTTTGCTGTAGGAGTACTTATTGTCATTTCATCAATATCATTAAATAAAAGATTAAACTTACCCGAACCAGTAATGTTACTCGTTTTTTCTCTGTTTCTCTCCCTTCTGTATGAGCTTAAAAGACTTTTCATTTTGGTTTTTAGAACTGCTTTCGGTTGCTCGAAATTTTTTGCGATTTCATCCCACATGTCTTCTCTTAAATTATTGTTATGATATTCTTTGCGCCTGGTGTCCCATAATGCATTAAATGAACCATATATTTCAATAAGTCGAATTGCCGTTTCGTTATCCATCGTTTACGTCCACACACCTTCACTGACGAACGAACACTACGCGCGCGGCAACCTCGTTCGCGCGCGGCAGCAACACGCGGCATTCGTGCGCGGCGGCCGTCCAAACACAGCGCGGAAATCGCGCGCGGCATGCCGCTCACGATTGCCGCGCTATGTTTGGACACGCCTTTAGTATCTCAACACAAAGTATTCAAAGAAGTAAAAATCAGAATTCTGCCGATGAATTCTAATCTAAAATCTGGCCCTTCACTGCTGTTAATGAAGAAAAATAGAATTTCATTTAAGGAGTAAGTTGTTTAAATTTACTAATAATATTCAAAATGGCATTTGTGATTGTTTCAATGTATTCAGTTCCTCGTCATCATTTTCCTCTTTCTGGGAACTTTCTGTGAACCACCCGGTATAGGTGAGCCTGGAGTCAGAATCTTCGTCAGACACAGACACATTTGATTCTTCACTACTACTATTTCTCTGAGTGTTTCGGGTTTCGTTTGTTGGTTGAGTGGTATGTGATAGTGTGATAAAATTCCTTAAGGGGCCGGCCGTGGGCTTAGGGGACAATGGGATGATATGAATGGTAAGTGGTCCGTACGTCTTCGTGAATTTCTCTTTATAATATAATTCATTGCTATGAAGTGTGCCATTTAAAACACCTCAAAATTTTTGGGTTCTAATTGTTGGAAGTAGCACATAGAAAAGAATTTGGAGCCATTGTTCCACCAAGATTTAGTGGTTGTGGTCAGGTATGAGAAGTCTAAAAGCTACTTGACACTGGTTAAGTGTATTGTGCTGTTTTTGCACTACTGAAAAAGTAAATCGGTAGAGGGAAGGAATGAGAATGTAGTTGCTAAATAAAGATGCAATTCCAGATATTACTTATGAACATTGATACTGTGGAAGGCTTCCAAATTATAGATCCATAAGCTAATTTGACTATATTGCTGGCATGGCACATCACATCATATTGCAGCCCCATGAGAGGTGCCGCGTGTGTTTGCCATAAAAAAAACTTGTTAAGACCTATTACTTATTCTTATAATTAGGTTGAGCTTATGCAAGGCATATGGTAGGTACTTGTTTTGTTTAATATTTTACTTAAAACAGCAAAAGAATCCTTTTTGTGTTTTGAATCTTTAAATTGTATTTTTAGTTATGGAATGTTGAGAAAGCTTTTGTATATAAAGGAGTATAAGCAATTTTATGGCTGAAGAATAATGTGTAATATGAATAAATAAAATCATATATAACGGAAAAATTGTGACTACTCAAATTCTTCTTGATTCATTTGAGGATTCATATAGTTGAAAGATATTTCCATGAAAGCAATTTAGTTGGGTTTAACATTCTGAAACAATATGCCTGCCAACAAATAAGCCAGGACTGTAGACAATGCAAACTAGACAGACATGATCTCATTTAACCCAATGTATACAAAACAAGCAAAAGAAAATAAATTTTAGTCAAAATCTTATGCTATGTATTAGTACCCCAATGAAACAAACTGTATCTTATTTTTATACCTAACCTCAGAATCTATAATAAATACTAAATGATTTGAACACACAATGATACCCACCCACATAACATAAGCTAGATATTTAACAATACTTTAAATTGCTTGCAAACACATGCGTGCAGTATAAAAAGCACTGTTAGTATCTCAACACAAAGTATTCAAAGAAGTAAAAATCAGAATTCTGCCGATGAATTCTAATCTAAAATCTGGCCCTTCACTGCTGTTAATGAAGAAAAATAGAATTTCATTTAAGGAGTAAGTTGTTTAAATTTACTAATAATATTCAAAATGGCATTTGTGATTGTTTCAATGTATTCAGTTCCTCGTCATCATTTTCCTCTTTCTGGGAACTCTCTGTGAACCACCCGGTATAGGTGAGCCTGGAGTCAGAATCTTCGTCAGACACAGACACATTTGATTCTTCACTACTACTATTTCTCTGAGTGTTTCGGGTTTCGTTTGTTGGTTGAGTGGTATGTGATAGTGTGATAAAATTCCTTAAGGGGCCGGCCGTGGGCTTAGGGGACAATGGGATGATATGAATGGTAAGTGGTCCGTACGTCTTCGTGAATTTCTCTTTATAATATAATTCATTGCTATGAAGTGTGCCATTTAAAACACCTCAAAATTTTTGGGTTCTAATTGTTGGAAGTAGCACATAGAAAAGAATTTGGAGCCATTGTTCCACCAAGATTTAGTGGTTGTGGTCAGGTATGAGAAGTCTAAAAGCTACTTGACACTGGTTAAGTGTATTGTGCTGTTTTTGCACTACTGAAAAAGTAAATCGGTAGAGGGAAGGAATGAGAATGTAGTTGCTAAATAAAGATGCAATTCCAGATATTACTTATGAACATTGATACTGTGGAAGGCTTCCAAATTATAGATCCATAAGCTAATTTGACTATATTGCTGGCATGGCACATCACATCATATTGCAGCCCCATGAGAGGTGCCGCGTGTGTTTGCCATAAAAAAAACTTGTTAAGACCTATTACTTATTCTTATAATTAGGTTGAGCTTATGCAAGGCATATGGTAGGTACTTGTTTTGTTTAATATTTTACTTAAAACAGCAAAAGAATCCTTTTTGTGTTTTGAATCTTTAAATTGTATTTTTAGTTATGGAATGTTGAGAAAGCTTTTGTATATAAAGGAGTATAAGCAATTTTATGGCTGAAGAATAATGTGTAATATGAATAAATAAAATCATATATAACGGAAAAATTGTGACTACTCAAATTCTTCTTGATTCATTTGAGGATTCATATAGTTGAAAGATATTTCCATGAAAGCAATTTAGTTGGGTTTAACATTCTGAAACAATATGCCTGCCAACAAATAAGCCAGGACTGTAGACAATGCAAACTAGACAGACATGATCTCATTTAACCCAATGTATACAAAACAAGCAAAAGAAAATAAATTTTAGTCAAAATCTTATGCTATGTATTAGTACCCCAATGAAACAAACTGTATCTTATTTTTATACCTAACCTCAGAATCTATAATAAATACTAAATGATTTGAACACACAATGATACCCACCCACATAACATAAGCTAGATATTTAACAATACTTTAAATTGCTTGCAAACACATGCATGCAGTATAAAAAGCACTGTTAGTATCTCAACACAAAGTATTCAAAGAAGTAAAAATCAGAATTCTGCCGATGAATTCTAATCTAAAATCTGGCCCTTCACTGCTGTTAATGAAGAAAAATAGAATTTCATTTAAGGAGTAAGTTGTTTAAATTTACTAATAATATTCAAAATGGCATTTGTGATTGTTTCAATGTATTCAGTTCCTCGTCATCATTTTCCTCTTTCTGGGAACTCTCTGTGAACCACCCGGTATAGGTGAGCCTGGAGTCAGAATCTTCGTCAGACACAGACACATTTGATTCTTCACTACTACTATTTCTCTGAGTGTTTCGGGTTTCGTTTGTTGGTTGAGTGGTATGTGATAGTGTGATAAAATTCCTTAAGGGGCCGGCCGTGGGCTTAGGGGACAATGGGATGATATGAATGGTAAGTGGTCCGTACGTCTTCGTGAATTTCTCTTTATAATATAATTCATTGCTATGAAGTGTGCCATTTAAAACACCTCAAAATTTTTGGGTTCTAATTGTTGGAAGTAGCACATAGAAAAGAATTTGGAGCCATTGTTCCACCAAGATTTAGTGGTTGTGGTCAGGTATGAGAAGTCTAAAAGCTACTTGACACTGGTTAAGTGTATTGTGCTGTTTTTGCACTACTGAAAAAGTAAATCGGTAGAGGGAAGGAATGAGAATGTAGTTGCTAAATAAAGATGCAATTCCAGATATTACTTATGAACATTGATACTGTGGAAGGCTTCCAAATTATAGATCCATAAGCTAATTTGACTATATTGCTGGCATGGCACATCACATCATATTGCAGCCCCATGAGAGGTGCCGCGTGTGTTTGCCATAAAAAAAACTTGTTAAGACCTATTACTTATTCTTATAATTAGGTTGAGCTTATGCAAGGCATATGGTAGGTACTTGTTTTGTTTAATATTTTACTTAAAACAGCAAAAGAATCCTTTTTGTGTTTTGAATCTTTAAATTGTATTTTTAGTTATGGAATGTTGAGAAAGCTTTTGTATATAAAGGAGTATAAGCAATTTTATGGCTGAAGAATAATGTGTAATATGAATAAATAAAATCATATATAACGGAAAAATTGTGACTACTCAAATTCTTCTTGATTCATTTGAGGATTCATATAGTTGAAAGATATTTCCATGAAAGCAATTTAGTTGGGTTTAACATTCTGAAACAATATGCCTGCCAACAAATAAGCCAGGACTGTAGACAATGCAAACTAGACAGACATGATCTCATTTAACCCAATGTATACAAAACAAGCAAAAGAAAATAAATTTTAGTCAAAATCTTATGCTATGTATTAGTACCCCAATGAAACAAACTGTATCTTATTTTTATACCTAACCTCAGAATCTATAATAAATACTAAATGATTTGAACACACAATGATACTATACCTTAGCTATAGGTATTACTAATTATATTTATTAATATAATGTGAGGTGCCAGAACAAACCACTAATCCAATTGCACGTCTCTTTATTATGCTCTCTACTGAATGACTGCCGGTACAGAGATCTTACAATATAAACACACATCCTATTACAAAATACATTTACAAAAAAGGTATGTGCACACGGCACAGTATACCCCCCTTAAAAAAATGGTTACTATTACACTACATAATACATGAAAACAAAAAAAAAAAAAAAATGAACAGGTATGGTAAAAACAGGATTGGTTACAGAATATCCAAATTTTTTTAAAATATATAAAGCTAATAGTATAAAGAAATAATTTAAAAATCATAACACACTTTAACCTTTATCATTGTACCCGTTACAAAAAATAATTATTACAATACGAACAATTTATTACTCCAAACAATATTTTTCGTTTTATTTTATTTTATTATTATTTTTATTTAGGAAACAAACAGTACAAAATAATACAAATTAAAGAAAGATAACAACAAGATAGTGCATATACCAGTCAAGTTTCCACTAACAACTAACACATATAAGAAGCAGAGTGCAAAAATTAAAACAACACAGTTTATAATTAGAAATAAAATATCTAAAACAAGAAACAAAAAATACAAATACAAAATTAAATTAAAATCCAAATCAGATTATGATTGAGTACACCTTACTGCTATCTTATATATCTATATGCATGATACATTACACATAACACATTATTACGTATTTTATTGCACTCTCACTAAACAATCACTTGCTGGCATCCTTGGTTCTGTCGTTGCTCTGATTGTCTCATGACAACAATAGAATTATCCAGTAGTGTCCTTCTCGTGAAGCTTGCAAATTGGGTTTTGCAGCGTTTCCATAAAATGTAGGCAATAACACAGAGTACCATGGTCAGAGTTGCGAGAGAATACAACTCTACTCTAGTGCTATAGTGCGAGGCCGACTCCGAGGCCGCCGCACTGTTTCCTGCACCCGTCTGTGCAATAATGATTTCTTCTTTTTCTTGTTTGCTTTCCGCTTTACCCATTCTGATATTACTGTTCCAAAAATAAATGTAAAGATGTAGCCAATTTAATTCGATGACAGGCGTCTAGAGAGTGAATCTTACAGTAGGTTTACTGATGCGCCCTGATCTTGTCACTATAGGCGCTGTGTTTACATTACACCGTTCCATATTGGGCGATCTTGCACTATCATCGGAATGTAACATGAATGCAGGCTTGAGTCTGTCTATACTAATAGTTTTCTGCGTATTTCCCTCTTGAATTTTAAAATATTTATCTGTTCGACTCAAAATTTTATATGGTCCAGAATACGGTGGAGTTAGTGAACTTGATATTCGGTCGCAACGAACAAACACATGTGAGCATTTTTCAAGTTCCGGGTGAACGAAAATTTCTTTTTGACGTAATTGACGTCTTGGTACCGCTGATATATCTCTTATTTTCTGCCTAAGTGCTTGTAAAAATGTTTCTTCACTTGAGATTTCTGGCTTTTTCAGCTCAAAGAAATCACCAGGAAGTCTTATAGTTTCACCATACACCAACTCGGCTGCGCTAATCTGGGTGTCATCCCTGTAACTTGCTCTTAACCCCAGTAATACGCTAGGTAGCTCTTTGACCCAATTCTCTGTATTACCTCTGCACATAAGAGAAGTTTTGAGTGAACGATGCCACCTTTCAACTGCACCATTCGCCTGTGGATGATATGCTGTTGTTCTAATTCTCGTTATTCCCATTCTTCTCGCTAGCTGGTTAAATAAATTAGACTCAAATTGTCGTCCTTGGTCTGTCGTTATTCTTAATGGACAACCAAATCTAGAAATCCAGCCACAATAAACGGTTTCAGCTACACTTTCTGCTGTTATATCCTTTAAAGGATAAGCTTCGGGCCAACCAGTGCTTCTATCTAACATTGTTAATAAGTACCGATATCCATTGCAGTACTTAAGAGGACCCACGATGTCTATGTGAATATGTTCAAATCGATCACTTTTTTCAAACGACTTAAATGGTGAAATATTGTGTCTTTGAACTTTGGACCTTTGGCATTCCAAACATGATCTAGTCCATGATGCAATATGTTTGTTCATTGACTTCCAAAAGTATCTCTCTCGCATCATATTTCTCGTGGTTCGAATGCCGGGATGACTAACTCCGTGTATGGCGTTGTAAGCCGATGCTCGGAATTCCAACGGTAAATATGGACGAACTTTTCCATGCGATGTTTCACAATAGATATATGCATTACAGTTAGGGATTTTCACCTTTTTAATATTTAGTGTTTTTGACTTTAATAGATCTAATAGCTCTGTGTCATTACTCTGTGACTTAGCTAGATCTTCATAGTTGATTGTAGACGAAAAATCGATGGTAGCTATTCGGGATAAGGCATCTGCTACTGTGTTCTCTGAACCGTTAATATGCTCAATTCTTGTACAAAATTGCATCACATAGTCTAAATGTCTCAATCTCCTAGGGGTATCGTTATTTCCGAACGAATTTTTCTTAAATGCTTGCACTAAAGGTTTGTGATCAGTGTAAACAGTTACAGGTCGCCCTTCAATTAAGTATCGGAAATACTTTATTGCCATATATATAGCTAATAATTCTCGGTCAAATGTACTATAGCGCTGTTGAGCTTCACTAAGCTTATTTGAAAAAAAACCTAGAGGTTTCCATGAAGTACCTTCCTTTTGTTGAAGTACTGCTCCAGCACACGTGTTAGAACAGTCTGTCATGATAGAGATAGGAGCACCAGCGATAGGAAATGATAGTGTAACTGCATTTTTTAAGCTCTGCTTGCACTGTTCAAAGGCTTCTTTCGCCTCTGGAGTCCAAGGTATCAGGCTCTTGTCTTTCTTTTTACTATTTCTCAAATATATGTTTAATTTTGCTTGATCACCTGCAGCACCTGGGAGAAGACGTCTATAAAAATTTATCATCCCTAAAAAACGTCTTAACTCATCAACTGTTTGTGGCCTTGGGAACTCACTCAATGCCCTAACGCGATCTTCTAGGGGGCTCAGTCCTTTTTCAGAAATATGAAACCCTAAGAAGTCCAATTCGGTTTTCCCAAACTCGCATTTCGCTAAATTGATAGTTAAGCCGAATTTATTTAATCTCTCAAATACGATTTTTAAATGTTCTTGATGTTCGATTTCTGAAGATGACGCTATGATGACGTCATCGATGTATGAGAATAAAAAATTAAGATTTTGAAAAACTTCATTGTTTAAAAATCTTTGAAATGTTTGAGCTGCATTTCTAAGGCCAAACGTCATTCGTGGAAACTCATATAAACCAAATGGCGTTGTTATCGCAGTTTTTTCTATATCCCGCTCTGCTATACCGATATTGTGATAAGCTCTTTGCAAGTCTAATCTGGTATATATTTTTTTATTAGCTAATAAGTAGGCACAATGTTGTATATGAGGTATCGGATATCTATCCGGCTTAGTGATATAGTTTAAACGCCGATAGTCTCCGCACGGTCTCAATTCTCCATTTTTCTTGACTACTACATGAAGTGGAGAAGACCAGTTGCTCTTGCTTGGTCTGCAAATTCCCATATCTTGCATCCTTTGAAATTCAGCCTTTACTTTTTCAAATTTATCCGGTGGTAAAGGACGCGGGCGCGCGATAACAGGTGGCCCGTTAGTTTCTATATAATGGACTACAGAGTGGCGTGGAGTATCCTTAAAACACATCGGCCTAGTGATATCGGGGTATAACGCTAATAAGTCACTATACGGATGGTTTGAGTTTATTGTTGTTATTGATCCTTGACCATCTAATCTCACCGACGCTATAACAGATAAATTCGTCACTTCGTCTATTAGTTTCTTCCGATATACGTCCACTACTAATTTATGGTGGCTTAAAAAGTCTGCACCTAAAATTGGTTGATTCACATCTGCTATAATAAAAGACCAACGGTAAGGTCGCCGTAAATTTAAATCTAAAATAAGAGTTTTTACACCATAGGTTTTTATTTCTGTCCCATTAGCTGCATAAAGTCTGTACTCACTACACTTGTTACTACAATAAGGTCTCTTAGTAGCTGGAATAACTGAAATATTCGCACCAGTGTCCACTAAAAAATTTAACCCACTGTTTTTGTCCATAACACATAGGCGTTTAGAAGTCGTTATGGTGCCAATCTCCGCCTCCGATTGCACCATATTTAGTTTCCCTGATTATTCTTGTTCCAAGCACACGGCTCCATACATTTCTTTGCTCTATTCCGATAGCGATAATGATACGAACAAAGCCAATCCGCACTATCGGGCGTGCGCCGGCTCATGTTACGCTGTCGCGATGTAGACCGGGAGCGTGCGCGACGAACGCTGTGTCTCTTATTTCTAAATGTAGATTTTTTTGATTCCAAATCATTTATTCGCAGACTTAATTTGGCTATTTCGGCCAAAATTAAAGCTGTGTCATTAGAACTCGAAGTGTTAGCCCTTATTTCCGAAATTTGTTGTGACCTTGATGTCTCCATTACTTTGTCAGCGATAGCGGCCAAATTATCTAAATTTTTTACATCTGTAACCGCTAGAACAGCTCGTACTGAAGCGGGGAGGTGTCCTTGCCACATAATGGATAGGGTTTCATCTGGAATTTTATCTCTCGCCAAATCCTTCATTTTACGCAATAATTGAGACGGTTTTTGATCTCCCAATTCCATTTCGCTAAGTAATTTTTGGAATTGGCGAATTTCAGACTCTTCGTAAACTTGTAATAAGCGCGATTTAAGAGCTTCAAATTTCTTAGTCTCGGGCGGCTTTAATAGGATATCACTTACTTGTTGAATCACCTCCTTGCCTAATTTAGCGACAACCAAATTGTATTTTGATTCATCGCTCAGCTTCTGAGGTCCAAGGATTGCATCAGTTTGTACAAACCACAATCTGGGTTTATCGCACCAGAACTCCGGAATCCTCGACGAAACTGTTATCGAAGCTAAACCGGAGGAGTCATTTTGCATTGCTGCTCCTGATCCTGAACTGTTGGAGCTCGTCATAATTGTAGGTTATCACGTCGGGGTCACCAAATATACCTTAGCTATAGGTATTACTAATTATATTTATTAATATAATGTGAGGTGCCAGAACAAACCACTAATCCAATTGCACGTCTCTTTATTATGCTCTCTACTGAATGACTGCCGGTACAGAGATCTTACAATATAAACACACATCCTATTACAAAATACATTTACAAAAAAGGTATGTGCACACGGCACAATACCCACCCACATAACATAAGCTAGATATTTAACAATACTTTAAATTGCTTGCAAACACATGCATGCAGTTTAAAAAGCACTGTTAGTATCTCAACACAAAGTATTCAAATAAGTAAAAATCAGAATTCTGCCGATGAATTCTAATCTAAAATCTGGCCCTTCACTGCTGTTAATGAAGAAAAATAGAATTTTATTTAAGGAGTAAGTTGTTTAAATTTACTAATAATATTCAAAATGGCATTTGTGATTGTTTCAATGTATTCAGTTCCTCGTCATCATTTTCCTCTTTCTGGGAACTCTCTGTGAACCACCCGGTATAGGTGAGCCTGGAGTCAGAATCTTCGTCAGACACAGACACATTTGATTCTTCACTACTACTATTTCTCTGAGTGTTTCGGGTTTCGTTTGTTGGTTGAGTGGTATGTGATAGTGTGATAAAATTCCTTAAGGGGCCGGCCGTGGGCTTAGGGGACAATGGGATGATATGAATGGTAAGTGGTCCGTACGTCTTCGTGAATTTCTCTTTATAATATAATTCATTGCTATGAAGTGTGCCATTTAAAACACCTCAAAATTTTTGGGTTCTAATTGTTGGAAGTAGCACATAGAAAAGAATTTGGAGCCATTGTTCCACCAAGATTTAGTGGTTGTGGTCAGGTATGAGAAGTCTAAAAGCTACTTGACACTGGTTAAGTGTATTGTGCTGTTTTTGCACTACTGAAAAAGTAAATCGGTAGAGGGAAGGAATGAGAATGTAGTTGCTAAATAAAGATGCAATTCCAGATATTACTTATGAACATTGATACTGTGGAAGGCTTCCAAATTATAGATCCATAAGCTAATTTGACTATATTGCTGGCATGGCACATCACATCATATTGCAGCCCCATGAGAGGTGCCGCGTGTGTTTGCCATAAAAAAAACTTGTTAAGACCTATTACTTATTCTTATAATTAGGTTGAGCTTATGCAAGGCATATGGTAGGTACTTGTTTTGTTTAATATTTTACTTAAAACAGCAAAAGAATCCTTTTTGTGTTTTGAATCTTTAAATTGTATTTTTAGTTATGGAATGTTGAGAAAGCTTTTGTATATAAAGGAGTATAAGCAATTTTATGGCTGAAGAATAATGTGTAATATGAATAAATAAAATCATATATAACGGAAAAATTGTGACTACTCAAATTCTTCTTGATTCATTTGAGGATTCATATAGTTGAAAGATATTTCCATGAAAGCAATTTAGTTGGGTTTAACATTCTGAAACAATATGCCTGCCAACAAATAAGCCAGGACTGTAGACAATGCAAACTAGACAGACATGATCTCATTTAACCCAATGTATACAAAACAAGCAAAAGAAAATAAATTTTAGTCAAAATCTTATGCTATGTATTAGTACCCCAATGAAACAAACTGTATCTTATTTTTATACCTAACCTCAGAATCTATAATAAATACTAAATGATTTGAACACACAATGATACCCACCCACATAACATAAGCTAGATATTTAACAATACTTTAAATTGCTTGCAAACACATGCATGCAGTATAAAAAGCACTGTTAGTATCTCAACACAAAGTATTCAAAGAAGTAAAAATCAGAATTCTGCCGATGAATTCTAATCTAAAATCTGGCCCTTCACTGCTGTTAATGAAGAAAAATAGAATTTCATTTAAGGAGTAAGTTGTTTAAATTTACTAATAATATTCAAAATGGCATTTGTGATTGTTTCAATGTATTCAGTTCCTCGTCATCATTTTCCTCTTTCTGGGAACTCTCTGTGAACCACCCGGTATAGGTGAGCCTGGAGTCAGAATCTTCGTCAGACACAGACACATTTGATTCTTCACTACTACTATTTCTCTGAGTGTTTCGGGTTTCGTTTGTTGGTTGAGTGGTATGTGATAGTGTGATAAAATTCCTTAAGGGGCCGGCCGTGGGCTTAGGGGACAATGGGATGATATGAATGGTAAGTGGTCCGTACGTCTTCGTGAATTTCTCTTTATAATATAATTCATTGCTATGAAGTGTGCCATTTAAAACACCTCAAAATTTTTGGGTTCTAATTGTTGGAAGTAGCACATAGAAAAGAATTTGGAGCCATTGTTCCACCAAGATTTAGTGGTTGTGGTCAGGTATGAGAAGTCTAAAAGCTACTTGACACTGGTTAAGTGTATTGTGCTGTTTTTGCACTACTGAAAAAGTAAATCGGTAGAGGGAAGGAATGAGAATGTAGTTGCTAAATAAAGATGCAATTCCAGATATTACTTATGAACATTGATACTGTGGAAGGCTTCCAAATTATAGATCCATAAGCTAATTTGACTATATTGCTGGCATGGCACATCACATCATATTGCAGCCCCATGAGAGGTGCCGCGTGTGTTTGCCATAAAAAAAACTTGTTAAGACCTATTACTTATTCTTATAATTAGGTTGAGCTTATGCAAGGCATATGGTAGGTACTTGTTTTGTTTAATATTTTACTTAAAACAGCAAAAGAATCCTTTTTGTGTTTTGAATCTTTAAATTGTATTTTTAGTTATGGAATGTTGAGAAAGCTTTTGTATATAAAGGAGTATAAGCAATTTTATGGCTGAAGAATAATGTGTAATATGAATAAATAAAATCATATATAACGGAAAAATTGTGACTACTCAAATTCTTCTTGATTCATTTGAGGATTCATATAGTTGAAAGATATTTCCATGAAAGCAATTTAGTTGGGTTTAACATTCTGAAACAATATGCCTGCCAACAAATAAGCCAGGACTGTAGACAATGCAAACTAGACAGACATGATCTCATTTAACCCAATGTATACAAAACAAGCAAAAGAAAATAAATTTTAGTCAAAATCTTATGCTATGTATTAGTACCCCAATGAAACAAACTGTATCTTATTTTTATACCTAACCTCAGAATCTATAATAAATACTAAATGATTTGAACACACAATGATACCCACCCACATAACATAAGCTAGATATTTAACAATACTTTAAATTGCTTGCAAACACATGCGTGCAGTATAAAAAGCACTGTTAGTATCTCAACACAAAGTATTCAAAGAAGTAAAAATCAGAATTCTGCCGATGAATTCTAATCTAAAATCTGGCCCTTCACTGCTGTTAATGAAGAAAAATAGAATTTCATTTAAGGAGTAAGTTGTTTAAATTTACTAATAATATTCAAAATGGCATTTGTGATTGTTTCAATGTATTCAGTTCCTCGTCATCATTTTCCTCTTTCTGGGAACTCTCTGTGAACCACCCGGTATAGGTGAGCCTGGAGTCAGAATCTTCGTCAGACACAGACACATTTGATTCTTCACTACTACTATTTCTCTGAGTGTTTCGGGTTTCGTTTGTTGGTTGAGTGGTATGTGATAGTGTGATAAAATTCCTTAAGGGGCCGGCCGTGGGCTTAGGGGACAATGGGATGATATGAATGGTAAGTGGTCCGTACGTCTTCGTGAATTTCTCTTTATAATATAATTCATTGCTATGAAGTGTGCCATTTAAAACACCTCAAAATTTTTGGGTTCGAATTGTTGGAAGTAGCACATAGAAAAGAATTTGGAGCCATTGTTCCACCAAGATTTAGTGGTTGTGGTCAGGTATGAGAAGTCTAAAAGCTACTTGACACTGGTTAAGTGTATTGTGCTGTTTTTGCACTACTGAAAAAGTAAATCGGTAGAGGGAAGGAATGAGAATGTAGTTGCTAAATAAAGATGCAATTCCAGATATTACTTATGAACATTGATACTGTGGAAGGCTTCCAAATTATAGATCCATAAGCTAATTTGACTATAATGCTGGCATGGCACATCACATCATATTGCAGCCCCATGAGAGGTGTCGCGTGTGTTTGCCATAAAAAAAACTTGTTAAGACCTATTACTTATTCTTATAATTAGGTTGAGCTTATGCTAGGCATATGGTAGGTACTTGTTTTGTTTAATATTTTACTTAAAACAGCAAAAGAATCCTTTTTGTGTTTTGAATCTTTAAATTGTATTTTTAGTTATGGAATGTTGAGAAAGCCTTTGTATATAAAGGAGTATAAGCAATTTTATGGCTGAAGAATAATGTGTAATATGAATAAATAAAATCATATATAACGGAAAAATTGTGACTACTCAAATTCTTCTTGATTCATTTGAGGATTCATATAGTTGAAAGATATTTCCATGAAAGCAATTTAGTTGGGCTTAACATTCTGAAACAATATGCCTGCCAACAAATAAGCCAGGACTGTAGACAATGCAAACTAGACAGACATGATCTCATTTAACCCAATGTATACAAAACAAGCAAAAGAAAATAAATTTTAGTCAAAATCTTATGCTATGTATTAGTACCCCAATGAAACAAACTGTATCTTATTTTTATACCTAACCTCAGAATCTATAATAAATACTAAATGATTTGAACACACAATGATACCCACCCACATAACATAAGCTAGATATTTAACAATACTTTAAATTGCTTGCAAACACATGCGTGCAGTATAAAAAGCACTGTTAGTATCTCAACACAAAGTATTCAAAGAAGTAAAAATCAGAATTCTGCCGATGAATTCTAATCTAAAATCTGGCCCTTCACTGCTGTTAATGAAGAAAAATAGAATTTCATTTAAGGAGTAAGTTGTTTAAATTTACTAATAATATTCAAAATGGCATTTGTGATTGTTTCAATGTATTCAGTTCCTCGTCATCATTTTCCTCTTTCTGGGAACTCTCTGTGAACCACCCGGTATAGGTGAGCCTGGAGTCAGAATCTTCGTCAGACACAGACACATTTGATTCTTCACTACTACTATTTCTCTGAGTGTTTCGGGTTTCGTTTGTTGGTTGAGTGGTATGTGATAGTGTGATAAAATTCCTTAAGGGGCCGGCCGTGGGCTTAGGGGACAATGGGATGATATGAATGGTAAGTGGTCCGTACGTCTTCGTGAATTTCTCTTTATAATATAATTCATTGCTATGAAGTGTGCCATTTAAAACACCTCAAAATTTTTGGGTTCTAATTGTTGGAAGTAGCACATAGAAAAGAATTTGGAGCCATTGTTCCACCAAGATTTAGTGGTTGTGGTCAGGTATGAGAAGTCTAAAAGCTACTTGACACTGGTTAAGTGTATTGTGCTGTTTTTGCACTACTGAAAAAGTAAATCGGTAGAGGGAAGGAATGAGAATGTAGTTGCTAAATAAAGATGCAATTCCAGATATTACTTATGAACATTGATACTGTGGAAGGCTTCCAAATTATAGATCCATAAGCTAATTTGACTATATTGCTGGCATGGCACATCACATCATATTGCAGCCCCATGAGAGGTGCCGCGTGTGTTTGCCATAAAAAAAACTTGTTAAGACCTATTACTTATTCTTATAATTAGGTTGAGCTTATGCAAGGCATATGGTAGGTACTTGTTTTGTTTAATATTTTACTTAAAACAGCAAAAGAATCCTTTTTGTGTTTTGAATCTTTAAATTGTATTTTTAGTTATGGAATGTTGAGAAAGCTTTTGTATATAAAGGAGTATAAGCAATTTTATGGCTGAAGAATAATGTGTAATATGAATAAATAAAATCATATATAACGGAAAAATTGTGACTACTCAAATTCTTCTTGATTCATTTGAGGATTCATATAGTTGAAAGATATTTCCATGAAAGCAATTTAGTTGGGTTTAACATTCTGAAACAATATGCCTGCCAACAAATAAGCCAGGACTGTAGACAATGCAAACTAGACAGACATGATCTCATTTAACCCAATGTATACAAAACAAGCAAAAGAAAATAAATTTTAGTCAAAATCTTATGCTATGTATTAGTACCCCAATGAAACAAACTGTATCTTATTTTTATACCTAACCTCAGAATCTATAATAAATACTAAATGATTTGAACACACAATGATACCCACCCACATAACATAAGCTAGATATTTAACAATACTTTAAATTGCTTGCAAACACATGCGTGCAGTATAAAAAGCACTGTTAGTATCTCAACACAAAGTATTCAAAGAAGTAAAAATCAGAATTCTGCCGATGAATTCTAATCTAAAATCTGGCCCTTCACTGCTGTTAATGAAGAAAAATAGAATTTCATTTAAGGAGTAAGTTGTTTAAATTTACTAATAATATTCAAAATGGCATTTGTGATTGTTTCAATGTATTCAGTTCCTCGTCATCATTTTCCTCTTTCTGGGAACTCTCTGTGAACCACCCGGTATAGGTGAGCCTGGAGTCAGAATCTTCGTCAGACACAGACACATTTGATTCTTCACTACTACTATTTCTCTGAGTGTTTCGGGTTTCGTTTGTTGGTTGAGTGGTATGTGATAGTGTGATAAAATTCCTTAAGGGGCCGGCCGTGGGCTTAGGGGACAATGGGATGATATGAATGGTAAGTGGTCCGTACGTCTTCGTGAATTTCTCTTTATAATATAATTCATTGCTATGAAGTGTGCCATTTAAAACACCTCAAAATTTTTGGGTTCTAATTGTTGGAAGTAGCACATAGAAAAGAATTTGGAGCCATTGTTCCACCAAGATTTAGTGGTTGTGGTCAGGTATGAGAAGTCTAAAAGCTACTTGACACTGGTTAAGTGTATTGTGCTGTTTTTGCACTACTGAAAAAGTAAATCGGTAGAGGGAAGGAATGAGAATGTAGTTGCTAAATAAAGATGCAATTCCAGATATTACTTATGAACATTGATACTGTGGAAGGCTTCCAAATTATAGATCCATAAGCTAATTTGACTATATTGCTGGCATGGCACATCACATCATATTGCAGCCCCATGAGAGGTGCCGCGTGTGTTTGCCATAAAAAAAACTTGTTAAGACCTATTACTTATTCTTATAATTAGGTTGAGCTTATGCAAGGCATATGGTAGGTACTTGTTTTGTTTAATATTTTACTTAAAACAGCAAAAGAATCCTTTTTGTGTTTTGAATCTTTAAATTGTATTTTTAGTTATGGAATGTTGAGAAAGCTTTTGTATATAAAGGAGTATAAGCAATTTTATGGCTGAAGAATAATGTGTAATATGAATAAATAAAATCATATATAACGGAAAAATTGTGACTACTCAAATTCTTCTTGATTCATTTGAGGATTCATATAGTTGAAAGATATTTCCATGAAAGCAATTTAGTTGGGTTTAACATTCTGAAACAATATGCCTGCCAACAAATAAGCCAGGACTGTAGACAATGCAAACTAGACAGACATGATCTCATTTAACCCAATGTATACAAAACAAGCAAAAGAAAATAAATTTTAGTCAAAATCTTATGCTATGTATTAGTACCCCAATGAAACAAACTGTATCTTATTTTTATACCTAACCTCAGAATCTATAATAAATACTAAATGATTTGAACACACAATGATACCCACCCACATAACATAAGCTAGATATTTAACAATACTTTAAATTGCTTGCAAACACATGCGTGCAGTATAAAAAGCACTGTTAGTATCTCAACACAAAGTATTCAAAGAAGTAAAAATCAGAATTCTGCCGATGAATTCTAATCTAAAATCTGGCCCTTCACTGCTGTTAATGAAGAAAAATAGAATTTCATTTAAGGAGTAAGTTGTTTAAATTTACTAATAATATTCAAAATGGCATTTGTGATTGTTTCAATGTATTCAGTTCCTCGTCATCATTTTCCTCTTTCTGGGAACTCTCTGTGAACCACCCGGTATAGGTGAGCCTGGAGTCAGAATCTTCGTCAGACACAGACACATTTGATTCTTCACTACTACTATTTCTCTGAGTGTTTCGGGTTTCGTTTGTTGGTTGAGTGGTATGTGATAGTGTGATAAAATTCCTTAAGGGGCCGGCCGTGGGCTTAGGGGACAATGGGATGATATGAATGGTAAGTGGTCCGTACGTCTTCGTGAATTTCTCTTTATAATATAATTCATTGCTATGAAGTGTGCCATTTAAAACACCTCAAAATTTTTGGGTTCTAATTGTTGGAAGTAGCACATAGAAAAGAATTTGGAGCCATTGTTCCACCAAGATTTAGTGGTTGTGGTCAGGTATGAGAAGTCTAAAAGCTACTTGACACTGGTTAAGTGTATTGTGCTGTTTTTGCACTACTGAAAAAGTAAATCGGTAGAGGGAAGGAATGAGAATGTAGTTGCTAAATAAAGATGCAATTCCAGATATTACTTATGAACATTGATACTGTGGAAGGCTTCCAAATTATAGATCCATAAGCTAATTTGACTATATTGCTGGCATGGCACATCACATCATATTGCAGCCCCATGAGAGGTGCCGCGTGTGTTTGCCATAAAAAAAACTTGTTAAGACCTATTACTTATTCTTATAATTAGGTTGAGCTTATGCAAGGCATATGGTAGGTACGTGTTTTGTTTAATATTTTACTTAAAACAGCAAAAGAATCCTTTTTGTGTTTTGAATCTTTAAATTGTATTTTTAGTTATGGAATGTTGAGAAAGCTTTTGTATATAAAGGAGTATAAGCAATTTTATGGCTGAAGAATAATGTGTAATATGAATAAATAAAATCATATATAACGGAAAAATTGTGACTACTCAAATTCTTCTTGATTCATTTGAGGATTCATATAGTTGAAAGATATTTCCATGAAAGCAATTTAGTTGGGTTTAACATTCTGAAACAATATGCCTGCCAACAAATAAGCCAGGACTGTAGACAATGCAAACTAGACAGACATGATCTCATTTAACCCAATGTATACAAAACAAGCAAAAGAAAATAAATTTTAGTCAAAATCTTATGCTATGTATTAGTACCCCAATGAAACAAACTGTATCTTATTTTTATACCTAACCTCAGAATCTATAATAAATACTAAATGATTTGAACACACAATGATACCCACCCACATAACATAAGCTAGATATTTAACAATACTTTAAATTGCTTGCAAACACATGCGTGCAGTATAAAAAGCACTGTTAGTATCTCAACACAAAGTATTCAAAGAAGTAAAAATCAGAATTCTGCCGATGAATTCTAATCTAAAATCTGGCCCTTCACTGCTGTTAATGAAGAAAAATAGAATTTCATTTAAGGAGTAAGTTGTTTAAATTTACTAATAATATTCAAAATGGCATTTGTGATTGTTTCAATGTATTCAGTTCCTCGTCATCATTTTCCTCTTTCTGGGAACTCTCTGTGAACCACCCGGTATAGGTGAGCCTGGAGTCAGAATCTTCGTCAGACACAGACACATTTGATTCTTCACTACTACTATTTCTCTGAGTGTTTCGGGTTTCGTTTGTTGGTTGAGTGGTATGTGATAGTGTGATAAAATTCCTTAAGGGGCCGGCCGTGGGCTTAGGGGACAATGGGATGATATGAATGGTAAGTGGTCCGTACGTCTTCGTGAATTTCTCTTTATAATATAATTCATTGCTATGAAGTGTGCCATTTAAAACACCTCAAAATTTTTGGGTTCTAATTGTTGGAAGTAGCACATAGAAAAGAATTTGGAGCCATTGTTCCACCAAGATTTAGTGGTTGTGGTCAGGTATGAGAAGTCTAAAAGCTACTTGACACTGGTTAAGTGTATTGTGCTGTTTTTGCACTACTGAAAAAGTAAATCGGTAGAGGGAAGGAATGAGAATGTAGTTGCTAAATAAAGATGCAATTCCAGATATTACTTATGAACATTGATACTGTGGAAGGCTTCCAAATTATAGATCCATAAGCTAATTTGACTATATTGCTGGCATGGCACATCACATCATATTGCAGCCCCATGAGAGGTGCCGCGTGTGTTTGCCATAAAAAAAACTTGTTAAGACCTATTACTTATTCTTATAATTAGGTTGAGCTTATGCAAGGCATATGGTAGGTACTTGTTTTGTTTAATATTTTACTTAAAACAGCAAAAGAATCCTTTTTGTGTTTTGAATCTTTAAATTGTATTTTTAGTTATGGAATGTTGAGAAAGCTTTTGTATATAAAGGAGTATAAGCAATTTTATGGCTGAAGAATAATGTGTAATATGAATAAATAAAATCATATATAACGGAAAAATTGTGACTACTCAAATTCTTCTTGATTCATTTGAGGATTCATATAGTTGAAAGATATTTCCATGAAAGCAATTTAGTTGGGTTTAACATTCTGAAACAATATGCCTGCCAACAAATAAGCCAGGACTGTAGACAATGCAAACTAGACAGACATGATCTCATTTAACCCAATGTATACAAAACAAGCAAAAGAAAATAAATTTTAGTCAAAATCTTATGCTATGTATTAGTACCCCAATGAAACAAACTGTATCTTATTTTTATACCTAACCTCAGAATCTATAATAAATACTAAATGATTTGAACACACAATGATACCCACCCACATAACATAAGCTAGATATTTAACAATACTTTAAATTGCTTGCAAACACATGCGTGCAGTATAAAAAGCACTGTTAGTATCTCAACACAAAGTATTCAAAGAAGTAAAAATCAGAATTCTGCCGATGAATTCTAATCTAAAATCTGGCCCTTCACTGCTGTTAATGAAGAAAAATAGAATTTCATTTAAGGAGTAAGTTGTTTAAATTTACTAATAATATTCAAAATGGCATTTGTGATTGTTTCAATGTATTCAGTTCCTCGTCATCATTTTCCTCTTTCTGGGAACTCTCTGTGAACCACCCGGTATAGGTGAGCCTGGAGTCAGAATCTTCGTCAGACACAGACACATTTGATTCTTCACTACTACTATTTCTCTGAGTGTTTCGGGTTTCGTTTGTTGGTTGAGTGGTATGTGATAGTGTGATAAAATTCCTTAAGGGGCCGGCCGTGGGCTTAGGGGACAATGGGATGATATGAATGGTAAGTGGTCCGTACGTCTTCGTGAATTTCTCTTTATAATATAATTCATTGCTATGAAGTGTGCCATTTAAAACACCTCAAAATTTTTGGGTTCTAATTGTTGGAAGTAGCACATAGAAAAGAATTTGGAGCCATTGTTCCACCAAGATTTAGTGGTTGTGGTCAGGTATGAGAAGTCTAAAAGCTACTTGACACTGGTTAAGTGTATTGTGCTGTTTTTGCACTACTGAAAAAGTAAATCGGTAGAGGGAAGGAATGAGAATGTAGTTGCTAAATAAAGATGCAATTCCAGATATTACTTATGAACATTGATACTGTGGAAGGCTTCCAAATTATAGATCCATAAGCTAATTTGACTATATTGCTGGCATGGCACATCACATCATATTGCAGCCCCATGAGAGGTGCCGCGTGTGTTTGCCATAAAAAAAACTTGTTAAGACCTATTACTTATTCTTATAATTAGGTTGAGCTTATGCAAGGCATATGGTAGGTACTTGTTTTGTTTAATATTTTACTTAAAACAGCAAAAGAATCCTTTTTGTGTTTTGAATCTTTAAATTGTATTTTTAGTTATGGAATGTTGAGAAAGCTTTTGTATATAAAGGAGTATAAGCAATTTTATGGCTGAAGAATAATGTGTAATATGAATAAATAAAATCATATATAACGGAAAAATTGTGACTACTCAAATTCTTCTTGATTCATTTGAGGATTCATATAGTTGAAAGATATTTCCATGAAAGCAATTTAGTTGGGTTTAACATTCTGAAACAATATGCCTGCCAACAAATAAGCCAGGACTGTAGACAATGCAAACTAGACAGACATGATCTCATTTAACCCAATGTATACAAAACAAGCAAAAGAAAATAAATTTTAGTCAAAATCTTATGCTATGTATTAGTACCCCAATGAAACAAACTGTATCTTATTTTTATACCTAACCTCAGAATCTATAATAAATACTAAATGATTTGAACACACAATGATACCCACCCACATAACATAAGCTAGATATTTAACAATACTTTAAATTGCTTGCAAACACATGCGTGCAGTATAAAAAGCACTGTTAGTATCTCAACACAAAGTATTCAAAGAAGTAAAAATCAGAATTCTGCCGATGAATTCTAATCTAAAATCTGGCCCTTCACTGCTGTTAATGAAGAAAAATAGAATTTCATTTAAGGAGTAAGTTGTTTAAATTTACTAATAATATTCAAAATGGCATTTGTGATTGTTTCAATGTATTCAGTTCCTCGTCATCATTTTCCTCTTTCTGGGAACTCTCTGTGAACCACCCGGTATAGGTGAGCCTGGAGTCAGAATCTTCGTCAGACACAGACACATTTGATTCTTCACTACTACTATTTCTCTGAGTGTTTCGGGTTTCGTTTGTTGGTTGAGTGGTATGTGATAGTGTGATAAAATTCCTTAAGGGGCCGGCCGTGGGCTTAGGGGACAATGGGATGATATGAATGGTAAGTGGTCCGTACGTCTTCGTGAATTTCTCTTTATAATATAATTCATTGCTATGAAGTGTGCCATTTAAAACACCTCAAAATTTTTGGGTTCTAATTGTTGGAAGTAGCACATAGAAAAGAATTTGGAGCCATTGTTCCACCAAGATTTAGTGGTTGTGGTCAGGTATGAGAAGTCTAAAAGCTACTTGACACTGGTTAAGTGTATTGTGCTGTTTTTGCACTACTGAAAAAGTAAATCGGTAGAGGGAAGGAATGAGAATGTAGTTGCTAAATAAAGATGCAATTCCAGATATTACTTATGAACATTGATACTGTGGAAGGCTTCCAAATTATAGATCCATAAGCTAATTTGACTATATTGCTGGCATGGCACATCACATCATATTGCAGCCCCATGAGAGGTGCCGCGTGTGTTTGCCATAAAAAAAACTTGTTAAGACCTATTACTTATTCTTATAATTAGGTTGAGCTTATGCAAGGCATATGGTAGGTACTTGTTTTGTTTAATATTTTACTTAAAACAGCAAAAGAATCCTTTTTGTGTTTTGAATCTTTAAATTGTATTTTTAGTTATGGAATGTTGAGAAAGCTTTTGTATATAAAGGAGTATAAGCAATTTTATGGCTGAAGAATAATGTGTAATATGAATAAATAAAATCATATATAACGGAAAAATTGTGACTACTCAAATTCTTCTTGATTCATTTGAGGATTCATATAGTTGAAAGATATTTCCATGAAAGCAATTTAGTTGGGTTTAACATTCTGAAACAATATGCCTGCCAACAAATAAGCCAGGACTGTAGACAATGCAAACTAGACAGACATGATCTCATTTAACCCAATGTATACAAAACAAGCAAAAGAAAATAAATTTTAGTCAAAATCTTATGCTATGTATTAGTACCCCAATGAAACAAACTGTATCTTATTTTTATACCTAACCTCAGAATCTATAATAAATACTAAATGATTTGAACACACAATGATACCCACCCACATAACATAAGCTAGATATTTAACAATACTTTAAATTGCTTGCAAACACATGCATGCAGTATAAAAAGCACTGTTAGTATCTCAACACAAAGTATTCAAAGAAGTAAAAATCAGAATTCTGCCGATGAATTCTAATCTAAAATCTGGCCCTTCACTGCTGTTAATGAAGAAAAATAGAATTTCATTTAAGGAGTAAGTTGTTTAAATTTACTAATAATATTCAAAATGGCATTTGTGATTGTTTCAATGTATTCAGTTCCTCGTCATCATTTTCCTCTTTCTGGGAACTCTCTGTGAACCACCCGGTATAGGTGAGCCTGGAGTCAGAATCTTCGTCAGACACAGACACATTTGATTCTTCACTACTACTATTTCTCTGAGTGTTTCGGGTTTCGTTTGTTGGTTGAGTGGTATGTGATAGTGTGATAAAATTCCTTAAGGGGCCGGCCGTGGGCTTAGGGGACAATGGGATGATATGAATGGTAAGTGGTCCGTACGTCTTCGTGAATTTCTCTTTATAATATAATTCATTGCTATGAAGTGTGCCATTTAAAACACCTCAAAATTTTTGGGTTCTAATTGTTGGAAGTAGCACATAGAAAAGAATTTGGAGCCATTGTTCCACCAAGATTTAGTGGTTGTGGTCAGGTATGAGAAGTCTAAAAGCTACTTGACACTGGTTAAGTGTATTGTGCTGTTTTTGCACTACTGAAAAAGTAAATCGGTAGAGGGAAGGAATGAGAATGTAGTTGCTAAATAAAGATGCAATTCCAGATATTACTTATGAACATTGATACTGTGGAAGGCTTCCAAATTATAGATCCATAAGCTAATTTGACTATATTGCTGGCATGGCACATCACATCATATTGCGGCCCCATGAGAGGTGCCGCGTGTGTTTGCCATAAAAAAAACTTGTTAAGACCTATTACTTATTCTTATAATTAGGTTGAGCTTATGCAAGGCATATGGTAGGTACTTGTTTTGTTTAATATTTTACTTAAAACAGCAAAAGAATCCTTTTTGTGTTTTGAATCTTTAAATTGTATTTTTAGTTATGGAATGTTGAGAAAGCTTTTGTATATAAAGGAGTATAAGCAATTTTATGGCTGAAGAATAATGTGTAATATGAATAAATAAAATCATATATAACGGAAAAATTGTGACTACTCAAATTCTTCTTGATTCATTTGAGGATTCATATAGTTGAAAGATATTTCCATGAAAGCAATTTAGTTGGGTTTAACATTCTGAAACAATATGCCTGCCAACAAATAAGCCAGGACTGTAGACAATGCAAACTAGACAGACATGATCTCATTTAACCCAATGTATACAAAACAAGCAAAAGAAAATAAATTTTAGTCAAAATCTTATGCTATGTATTAGTACCCCAATGAAACAAACTGTATCTTATTTTTATACCTAACCTCAGAATCTATAATAAATACTAAATGATTTGAACACACAATGATACCCACCCACATAACATAAGCTAGATATTTAACAATACTTTAAATTGCTTGCAAACACATGCGTGCAGTATAAAAAGCACTGTTAGTATCTCAACACAAAGTATTCAAAGAAGTAAAAATCAGAATTCTGCCGATGAATTCTAATCTAAAATCTGGCCCTTCACTGCTGTTAATGAAGAAAAATAGAATTTCATTTAAGGAGTAAGTTGTTTAAATTTACTAATAATATTCAAAATGGCATTTGTGATTGTTTCAATGTATTCAGTTCCTCGTCATCATTTTCCTCTTTCTGGGAACTCTCTGTGAACCACCCGGTATAGGTGAGCCTGGAGTCAGAATCTTCGTCAGACACAGACACATTTGATTCTTCACTACTACTATTTCTCTGAGTGTTTCGGGTTTCGTTTGTTGGTTGAGTGGTATGTGATAGTGTGATAAAATTCCTTAAGGGGCCGGCCGTGGGCTTAGGGGACAATGGGATGATATGAATGGTAAGTGGTCCGTACGTCTTCGTGAATTTCTCTTTATAATATAATTCATTGCTATGAAGTGTGCCATTTAAAACACCTCAAAATTTTTGGGTTCTAATTGTTGGAAGTAGCACATAGAAAAGAATTTGGAGCCATTGTTCCACCAAGATTTAGTGGTTGTGGTCAGGTATGAGAAGTCTAAAAGCTACTTGACACTGGTTAAGTGTATTGTGCTGTTTTTGCACTACTGAAAAAGTAAATCGGTAGAGGGAAGGAATGAGAATGTAGTTGCTAAATAAAGATGCAATTCCAGATATTACTTATGAACATTGATACTGTGGAAGGCTTCCAAATTATAGATCCATAAGCTAATTTGACTATATTGCTGGCATGGCACATCACATCATATTGCAGCCCCATGAGAGGTGCCGCGTGTGTTTGCCATAAAAAAAACTTGTTAAGACCTATTACTTATTCTTATAATTAGGTTGAGCTTATGCAAGGCATATGGTAGGTACTTGTTTTGTTTAATATTTTACTTAAAACAGCAAAAGAATCCTTTTTGTGTTTTGAATCTTTAAATTGTATTTTTAGTTATGGAATGTTGAGAAAGCTTTTGTATATAAAGGAGTATAAGCAATTTTATGGCTGAAGAATAATGTGTAATATGAATAAATAAAATCATATATAACGGAAAAATTGTGACTACTCAAATTCTTCTTGATTCATTTGAGGATTCATATAGTTGAAAGATATTTCCATGAAAGCAATTTAGTTGGGTTTAACATTCTGAAACAATATGCCTGCCAACAAATAAGCCAGGACTGTAGACAATGCAAACTAGACAGACATGATCTCATTTAACCCAATGTATACAAAACAAGCAAAAGAAAATAAATTTTAGTCAAAATCTTATGCTATGTATTAGTACCCCAATGAAACAAACTGTATCTTATTTTTATACCTAACCTCAGAATCTATAATAAATACTAAATGATTTGAACACACAATGATACCCACCCACATAACATAAGCTAGATATTTAACAATACTTTAAATTGCTTGCAAACACATGCGTGCAGTATAAAAAGCACTGTTAGTATCTCAACACAAAGTATTCAAAGAAGTAAAAATCAGAATTCTGCCGATGAATTCTAATCTAAAATCTGGCCCTTCACTGCTGTTAATGAAGAAAAATAGAATTTCATTTAAGGAGTAAGTTGTTTAAATTTACTAATAATATTCAAAATGGCATTTGTGATTGTTTCAATGTATTCAGTTCCTCGTCATCATTTTCCTCTTTCTGGGAACTCTCTGTGAACCACCCGGTATAGGTGAGCCTGGAGTCAGAATCTTCGTCAGACACAGACACATTTGATTCTTCACTACTACTATTTCTCTGAGTGTTTCGGGTTTCGTTTGTTGGTTGAGTGGTATGTGATAGTGTGATAAAATTCCTTAAGGGGCCGGCCGTGGGCTTAGGGGACAATGGGATGATATGAATGGTAAGTGGTCCGTACGTCTTCGTGAATTTCTCTTTATAATATAATTCATTGCTATGAAGTGTGCCATTTAAAACACCTCAAAATTTTTGGGTTCTAATTGTTGGAAGTAGCACATAGAAAAGAATTTGGAGCCATTGTTCCACCAAGATTTAGTGGTTGTGGTCAGGTATGAGAAGTCTAAAAGCTACTTGACACTGGTTAAGTGTATTGTGCTGTTTTTGCACTACTGAAAAAGTAAATCGGTAGAGGGAAGGAATGAGAATGTAGTTGCTAAATAAAGATGCAATTCCAGATATTACTTATGAACATTGATACTGTGGAAGGCTTCCAAATTATAGATCCATAAGCTAATTTGACTATATTGCTGGCATGGCACATCACATCATATTGCAGCCCCATGAGAGGTGCCGCGTGTGTTTGCCATAAAAAAAACTTGTTAAGACCTATTACTTATTCTTATAATTAGGTTGAGCTTATGCAAGGCATATGGTAGGTACTTGTTTTGTTTAATATTTTACTTAAAACAGCAAAAGAATCCTTTTTGTGTTTTGAATCTTTAAATTGTATTTTTAGTTATGGAATGTTGAGAAAGCTTTTGTATATAAAGGAGTATAAGCAATTTTATGGCTGAAGAATAATGTGTAATATGAATAAATAAAATCATATATAACGGAAAAATTGTGACTACTCAAATTCTTCTTGATTCATTTGAGGATTCATATAGTTGAAAGATATTTCCATGAAAGCAATTTAGTTGGGTTTAACATTCTGAAACAATATGCCTGCCAACAAATAAGCCAGGACTGTAGACAATGCAAACTAGACAGACATGATCTCATTTAACCCAATGTATACAAAACAAGCAAAAGAAAATAAATTTTAGTCAAAATCTTATGCTATGTATTAGTACCCCAATGAAACAAACTGTATCTTATTTTTATACCTAACCTCAGAATCTATAATAAATACTAAATGATTTGAACACACAATGATACCCACCCACATAACATAAGCTAGATATTTAACAATACTTTAAATTGCTTGCAAACACATGCGTGCAGTATAAAAAGCACTGTTAGTATCTCAACACAAAGTATTCAAAGAAGTAAAAATCAGAATTCTGCCGATGAATTCTAATCTAAAATCTGGCCCTTCACTGCTGTTAATGAAGAAAAATAGAATTTCATTTAAGGAGTAAGTTGTTTAAATTTACTAATAATATTCAAAATGGCATTTGTGATTGTTTCAATGTATTCAGTTCCTCGTCATCATTTTCCTCTTTCTGGGAACTCTCTGTGAACCACCCGGTATAGGTGAGCCTGGAGTCAGAATCTTCGTCAGACACAGACACATTTGATTCTTCACTACTACTATTTCTCTGAGTGTTTCGGGTTTCGTTTGTTGGTTGAGTGGTATGTGATAGTGTGATAAAATTCCTTAAGGGGCCGGCCGTGGGCTTAGGGGACAATGGGATGATATGAATGGTAAGTGGTCCGTACGTCTTCGTGAATTTCTCTTTATAATATAATTCATTGCTATGAAGTGTGCCATTTAAAACACCTCAAAATTTTTGGGTTCTAATTGTTGGAAGTAGCACATAGAAAAGAATTTGGAGCCATTGTTCCACCAAGATTTAGTGGTTGTGGTCAGGTATGAGAAGTCTAAAAGCTACTTGACACTGGTTAAGTGTATTGTGCTGTTTTTGCACTACTGAAAAAGTAAATCGGTAGAGGGAAGGAATGAGAATGTAGTTGCTAAATAAAGATGCAATTCCAGATATTACTTATGAACATTGATACTGTGGAAGGCTTCCAAATTATAGATCCATAAGCTAATTTGACTATATTGCTGGCATGGCACATCACATCATATTGCAGCCCCATGAGAGGTGCCGCGTGTGTTTGCCATAAAAAAAACTTGTTAAGACCTATTACTTATTCTTATAATTAGGTTGAGCTTATGCAAGGCATATGGTAGGTACTTGTTTTGTTTAATATTTTACTTAAAACAGCAAAAGAATCCTTTTTGTGTTTTGAATCTTTAAATTGTATTTTTAGTTATGGAATGTTGAGAAAGCTTTTGTATATAAAGGAGTATAAGCAATTTTATGGCTGAAGAATAATGTGTAATATGAATAAATAAAATCATATATAACGGAAAAATTGTGACTACTCAAATTCTTCTTGATTCATTTGAGGATTCATATAGTTGAAAGATATTTCCATGAAAGCAATTTAGTTGGGTTTAACATTCTGAAACAATATGCCTGCCAACAAATAAGCCAGGACTGTAGACAATGCAAACTAGACAGACATGATCTCATTTAACCCAATGTATACAAAACAAGCAAAAGAAAATAAATTTTAGTCAAAATCTTATGCTATGTATTAGTACCCCAATGAAACAAACTGTATCTTATTTTTATACCTAACCTCAGAATCTATAATAAATACTAAATGATTTGAACACACAATGATACCCACCCACATAACATAAGCTAGATATTTAACAATACTTTAAATTGCTTGCAAACACATGCATGCAGTATAAAAAGCACTGTTAGTATCTCAACACAAAGTATTCAAAGAAGTAAAAATCAGAATTCTGCCGATGAATTCTAATCTAAAATCTGGCCCTTCACTGCTGTTAATGAAGAAAAATAGAATTTCATTTAAGGAGTAAGTTGTTTAAATTTACTAATAATATTCAAAATGGCATTTGTGATTGTTTCAATGTATTCAGTTCCTCGTCATCATTTTCCTCTTTCTGGGAACTCTCTGTGAACCACCCGGTATAGGTGAGCCTGGAGTCAGAATCTTCGTCAGACACAGACACATTTGATTCTTCACTACTACTATTTCTCTGAGTGTTTCGGGTTTCGTTTGTTGGTTGAGTGGTATGTGATAGTGTGATAAAATTCCTTAAGGGGCCGGCCGTGGGCTTAGGGGACAATGGGATGATATGAATGGTAAGTGGTCCGTACGTCTTCGTGAATTTCTCTTTATAATATAATTCATTGCTATGAAGTGTGCCATTTAAAACACCTCAAAATTTTTGGGTTCTAATTGTTGGAAGTAGCACATAGAAAAGAATTTGGAGCCATTGTTCCACCAAGATTTAGTGGTTGTGGTCAGGTATGAGAAGTCTAAAAGCTACTTGACACTGGTTAAGTGTATTGTGCTGTTTTTGCACTACTGAAAAAGTAAATCGGTAGAGGGAAGGAATGAGAATGTAGTTGCTAAATAAAGATGCAATTCCAGATATTACTTATGAACATTGATACTGTGGAAGGCTTCCAAATTATAGATCCATAAGCTAATTTGACTATATTGCTGGCATGGCACATCACATCATATTGCGGCCCCATGAGAGGTGCCGCGTGTGTTTGCCATAAAAAAAACTTGTTAAGACCTATTACTTATTCTTATAATTAGGTTGAGCTTATGCAAGGCATATGGTAGGTACTTGTTTTGTTTAATATTTTACTTAAAACAGCAAAAGAATCCTTTTTGTGTTTTGAATCTTTAAATTGTATTTTTAGTTATGGAATGTTGAGAAAGCTTTTGTATATAAAGGAGTATAAGCAATTTTATGGCTGAAGAATAATGTGTAATATGAATAAATAAAATCATATATAACGGAAAAATTGTGACTACTCAAATTCTTCTTGATTCATTTGAGGATTCATATAGTTGAAAGATATTTCCATGAAAGCAATTTAGTTGGGTTTAACATTCTGAAACAATATGCCTGCCAACAAATAAGCCAGGACTGTAGACAATGCAAACTAGACAGACATGATCTCATTTAACCCAATGTATACAAAACAAGCAAAAGAAAATAAATTTTAGTCAAAATCTTATGCTATGTATTAGTACCCCAATGAAACAAACTGTATCTTATTTTTATACCTAACCTCAGAATCTATAATAAATACTAAATGATTTGAACACACAATGATACCCACCCACATAACATAAGCTAGATATTTAACAATACTTTAAATTGCTTGCAAACACATGCGTGCAGTATAAAAAGCACTGTTAGTATCTCAACACAAAGTATTCAAAGAAGTAAAAATCAGAATTCTGCCGATGAATTCTAATCTAAAATCTGGCCCTTCACTGCTGTTAATGAAGAAAAATAGAATTTCATTTAAGGAGTAAGTTGTTTAAATTTACTAATAATATTCAAAATGGCATTTGTGATTGTTTCAATGTATTCAGTTCCTCGTCATCATTTTCCTCTTTCTGGGAACTCTCTGTGAACCACCCGGTATAGGTGAGCCTGGAGTCAGAATCTTCGTCAGACACAGACACATTTGATTCTTCACTACTACTATTTCTCTGAGTGTTTCGGGTTTCGTTTGTTGGTTGAGTGGTATGTGATAGTGTGATAAAATTCCTTAAGGGGCCGGCCGTGGGCTTAGGGGACAATGGGATGATATGAATGGTAAGTGGTCCGTACGTCTTCGTGAATTTCTCTTTATAATATAATTCATTGCTATGAAGTGTGCCATTTAAAACACCTCAAAATTTTTGGGTTCTAATTGTTGGAAGTAGCACATAGAAAAGAATTTGGAGCCATTGTTCCACCAAGATTTAGTGGTTGTGGTCAGGTATGAGAAGTCTAAAAGCTACTTGACACTGGTTAAGTGTATTGTGCTGTTTTTGCACTACTGAAAAAGTAAATCGGTAGAGGGAAGGAATGAGAATGTAGTTGCTAAATAAAGATGCAATTCCAGATATTACTTATGAACATTGATACTGTGGAAGGCTTCCAAATTATAGATCCATAAGCTAATTTGACTATATTGCTGGCATGGCACATCACATCATATTGCAGCCCCATGAGAGGTGCCGCGTGTGTTTGCCATAAAAAAAACTTGTTAAGACCTATTACTTATTCTTATAATTAGGTTGAGCTTATGCAAGGCATATGGTAGGTACTTGTTTTGTTTAATATTTTACTTAAAACAGCAAAAGAATCCTTTTTGTGTTTTGAATCTTTAAATTGTATTTTTAGTTATGGAATGTTGAGAAAGCTTTTGTATATAAAGGAGTATAAGCAATTTTATGGCTGAAGAATAATGTGTAATATGAATAAATAAAATCATATATAACGGAAAAATTGTGACTACTCAAATTCTTCTTGATTCATTTGAGGATTCATATAGTTGAAAGATATTTCCATGAAAGCAATTTAGTTGGGTTTAACATTCTGAAACAATATGCCTGCCAACAAATAAGCCAGGACTGTAGACAATGCAAACTAGACAGACATGATCTCATTTAACCCAATGTATACAAAACAAGCAAAAGAAAATAAATTTTAGTCAAAATCTTATGCTATGTATTAGTACCCCAATGAAACAAACTGTATCTTATTTTTATACCTAACCTCAGAATCTATAATAAATACTAAATGATTTGAACACACAATGATACCCACCCACATAACATAAGCTAGATATTTAACAATACTTTAAATTGCTTGCAAACACATGCGTGCAGTATAAAAAGCACTGTTAGTATCTCAACACAAAGTATTCAAAGAAGTAAAAATCAGAATTCTGCCGATGAATTCTAATCTAAAATCTGGCCCTTCACTGCTGTTAATGAAGAAAAATAGAATTTCATTTAAGGAGTAAGTTGTTTAAATTTACTAATAATATTCAAAATGGCATTTGTGATTGTTTCAATGTATTCAGTTCCTCGTCATCATTTTCCTCTTTCTGGGAACTCTCTGTGAACCACCCGGTATAGGTGAGCCTGGAGTCAGAATCTTCGTCAGACACAGACACATTTGATTCTTCACTACTACTATTTCTCTGAGTGTTTCGGGTTTCGTTTGTTGGTTGAGTGGTATGTGATAGTGTGATAAAATTCCTTAAGGGGCCGGCCGTGGGCTTAGGGGACAATGGGATGATATGAATGGTAAGTGGTCCGTTGGTCTTCGTGAATTTCTCTTTATAATATAATTCATTGCTATGAAGTGTGCCATTTAAAACACCTCAAAATTTTTGGGTTCTAATTGTTGGAAGTAGCACATAGAAAAGAATTTGGAGCCATTGTTCCACCAAGATTTAGTGGTTGTGGTCAGGTATGAGAAGTCTAAAAGCTACTTGACACTGGTTAAGTGTATTGTGCTGTTTTTGCACTACTGAAAAAGTAAATCGGTAGAGGGAAGGAATGAGAATGTAGTTGCTAAATAAAGATGCAATTCCAGATATTACTTATGAACATTGATACTGTGGAAGGCTTCCAAATTATAGATCCATAAGCTAATTTGACTATATTGCTGGCATGGCACATCACATCATATTGCAGCCCCATGAGAGGTGCCGCGTGTGTTTGCCATAAAAAAAACTTGTTAAGACCTATTACTTATTCTTATAATTAGGTTGAGCTTATGCAAGGCATATGGTAGGTACTTGTTTTGTTTAATATTTTACTTAAAACAGCAAAAGAATCCTTTTTGTGTTTTGAATCTTTAAATTGTATTTTTAGTTATGGAATGTTGAGAAAGCTTTTGTATATAAAGGAGTATAAGCAATTTTATGGCTGAAGAATAATGTGTAATATGAATAAATAAAATCATATATAACGGAAAAATTGTGACTACTCAAATTCTTCTTGATTCATTTGAGGATTCATATAGTTGAAAGATATTTCCATGAAAGCAATTTAGTTGGGTTTAACATTCTGAAACAATATGCCTGCCAACAAATAAGCCAGGACTGTAGACAATGCAAACTAGACAGACATGATCTCATTTAACCCAATGTATACAAAACAAGCAAAAGAAAATAAATTTTAGTCAAAATCTTATGCTATGTATTAGTACCCCAATGAAACAAACTGTATCTTATTTTTATACCTAACCTCAGAATCTATAATAAATACTAAATGATTTGAACACACAATGATACCCACCCACATAACATAAGCTAGATATTTAACAATACTTTAAATTGCTTGCAAACACATGCGTGCAGTATAAAAAGCACTGTTAGTATCTCAACACAAAGTATTCAAAGAAGTAAAAATCAGAATTCTGCCGATGAATTCTAATCTAAAATCTGGCCCTTCACTGCTGTTAATGAAGAAAAATAGAATTTCATTTAAGGAGTAAGTTGTTTAAATTTACTAATAATATTCAAAATGGCATTTGTGATTGTTTCAATGTATTCAGTTCCTCGTCATCATTTTCCTCTTTCTGGGAACTCTCTGTGAACCACCCGGTATAGGTGAGCCTGGAGTCAGAATCTTCGTCAGACACAGACACATTTGATTCTTCACTACTACTATTTCTCTGAGTGTTTCGGGTTTCGTTTGTTGGTTGAGTGGTATGTGATAGTGTGATAAAATTCCTTAAGGGGCCGGCCGTGGGCTTAGGGGACAATGGGATGATATGAATGGTAAGTGGTCCGTACGTCTTCGTGAATTTCTCTTTATAATATAATTCATTGCTATGAAGTGTGCCATTTAAAACACCTCAAAATTTTTGGGTTCTAATTGTTGGAAGTAGCACATAGAAAAGAATTTGGAGCCATTGTTCCACCAAGATTTAGTGGTTGTGGTCAGGTATGAGAAGTCTAAAAGCTACTTGACACTGGTTAAGTGTATTGTGCTGTTTTTGCACTACTGAAAAAGTAAATCGGTAGAGGGAAGGAATGAGAATGTAGTTGCTAAATAAAGATGCAATTCCAGATATTACTTATGAACATTGATACTGTGGAAGGCTTCCAAATTATAGATCCATAAGCTAATTTGACTATATTGCTGGCATGGCACATCACATCATATTGCAGCCCCATGAGAGGTGCCGCGTGTGTTTGCCATAAAAAAAACTTGTTAAGACCTATTACTTATTCTTATAATTAGGTTGAGCTTATGCAAGGCATATGGTAGGTACTTGTTTTGTTTAATATTTTACTTAAAACAGCAAAAGAATCCTTTTTGTGTTTTGAATCTTTAAATTGTATTTTTAGTTATGGAATGTTGAGAAAGCTTTTGTATATAAAGGAGTATAAGCAATTTTATGGCTGAAGAATAATGTGTAATATGAATAAATAAAATCATATATAACGGAAAAATTGTGACTACTCAAATTCTTCTTGATTCATTTGAGGATTCATATAGTTGAAAGATATTTCCATGAAAGCAATTTAGTTGGGTTTAACATTCTGAAACAATATGCCTGCCAACAAATAAGCCAGGACTGTAGACAATGCAAACTAGACAGACATGATCTCATTTAACCCAATGTATACAAAACAAGCAAAAGAAAATAAATTTTAGTCAAAATCTTATGCTATGTATTAGTACCCCAATGAAACAAACTGTATCTTATTTTTATACCTAACCTCAGAATCTATAATAAATACTAAATGATTTGAACACACAATGATACCCACCCACATAACATAAGCTAGATATTTAACAATACTTTAAATTGCTTGCAAACACATGCGTGCAGTATAAAAAGCACTGTTAGTATCTCAACACAAAGTATTCAAAGAAGTAAAAATCAGAATTCTGCCGATGAATTCTAATCTAAAATCTGGCCCTTCACTGCTGTTAATGAAGAAAAATAGAATTTCATTTAAGAAGTTGTTTAAATTTACTAATAATATTCAAAATGGCATTTGTGATTGTTTCAATGTATTCAGTTCCTCGTCATCATTTTCCTCTTTCTGGGAACTCTCTGTGAACCACCCGGTATAGGTGAGCCTGGAGTCAGAATCTTCGTCAGACACAGACACATTTGATTCTTCACTACTACTATTTCTCTGAGTGTTTCGGGTTTCGTTTGTTGGTTGAGTGGTATGTGATAGTGTGATAAAATTCCTTAAGGGGCCGGCCGTGGGCTTAGGGGACAATGGGATGATATGAATGGTAAGTGGTCCGTACGTCTTCGTGAATTTCTCTTTATAATATAATTCATTGCTATGAAGTGTGCCATTTAAAACACCTCAAAATTTTTGGGTTCTAATTGTTGGAAGTAGCACATAGAAAAGAATTTGGAGCCATTGTTCCACCAAGATTTAGTGGTTGTGGTCAGGTATGAGAAGTCTAAAAGCTACTTGACACTGGTTAAGTGTATTGTGCTGTTTTTGCACTACTGAAAAAGTAAATCGGTAGAGGGAAGGAATGAGAATGTAGTTGCTAAATAAAGATGCAATTCCAGATATTACTTATGAACATTGATACTGTGGAAGGCTTCCAAATTATAGATCCATAAGCTAATTTGACTATATTGCTGGCATGGCACATCACATCATATTGCAGCCCCATGAGAGGTGCCGCGTGTGTTTGCCATAAAAAAAACTTGTTAAGACCTATTACTTATTCTTATAATTAGGTTGAGCTTATGCAAGGCATATGGTAGGTACTTGTTTTGTTTAATATTTTACTTAAAACAGCAAAAGAATCCTTTTTGTGTTTTGAATCTTTAAATTGTATTTTTAGTTATGGAATGTTGAGAAAGCTTTTGTATATAAAGGAGTATAAGCAATTTTATGGCTGAAGAATAATGTGTAATATGAATAAATAAAATCATATATAACGGAAAAATTGTGACTACTCAAATTCTTCTTGATTCATTTGAGGATTCATATAGTTGAAAGATATTTCCATGAAAGCAATTTAGTTGGGTTTAACATTCTGAAACAATATGCCTGCCAACAAATAAGCCAGGACTGTAGACAATGCAAACTAGACAGACATGATCTCATTTAACCCAATGTATACAAAACAAGCAAAAGAAAATAAATTTTAGTCAAAATCTTATGCTATGTATTAGTACCCCAATGAAACAAACTGTATCTTATTTTTATACCTAACCTCAGAATCTATAATAAATACTAAATGATTTGAACACACAATGATACCCACCCACATAACATAAGCTAGATATTTAACAATACTTTAAATTGCTTGCAAACACATGCATGCAGTATAAAAAGCACTGTTAGTATCTCAACACAAAGTATTCAAAGAAGTAAAAATCAGAATTCTGCCGATGAATTCTAATCTAAAATCTGGCCCTTCACTGCTGTTAATGAAGAAAAATAGAATTTCATTTAAGGAGTAAGTTGTTTAAATTTACTAATAATATTCAAAATGGCATTTGTGATTGTTTCAATGTATTCAGTTCCTCGTCATCATTTTCCTCTTTCTGGGAACTCTCTGTGAACCACCCGGTATAGGTGAGCCTGGAGTCAGAATCTTCGTCAGACACAGACACATTTGATTCTTCACTACTACTATTTCTCTGAGTGTTTCGGGTTTCGTTTGTTGGTTGAGTGGTATGTGATAGTGTGATAAAATTCCTTAAGGGGCCGGCCGTGGGCTTAGGGGACAATGGGATGATATGAATGGTAAGTGGTCCGTACGTCTTCGTGAATTTCTCTTTATAATATAATTCATTGCTATGAAGAGTGCCATTTAAAACACCTCAAAATTTTTGGGTTCGAATTGTTGGAAGTAGCACATAGAAAAGAATTTGGAGCCATTGTTCCACCAAGATTTAGTGGTTGTGGTCAGGTATGAGAAGTCTAAAAGCTACTTGACACTGGTTAAGTGTATTGTGCTGTTTTTGCACTACTGAAAAAGTAAATCGGTAGAGGGAAGGAATGAGAATGTAGTTGCTAAATAAAGATGCAATTCCAGATATTACTTATGAACATTGATACTGTGGAAGGCTTCCAAATTATAGATCCATAAGCTAATTTGACTATAATGCTGGCATGGCACATCACATCATATTGCAGCCCCATGAGAGGTGTCGCGTGTGTTTGCCATAAAAAAAACTTGTTAAGACCTATTACTTATTCTTATAATTAGGTTGAGCTTATGCTAGGCATATGGTAGGTACTTGTTTTGTTTAATATTTTACTTAAAACAGCAAAAGAATCCTTTTTGTGTTTTGAATCTTTAAATTGTATTTTTAGTTATGGAATGTTGAGAAAGCCTTTGTATATAAAGGAGTATAAGCAATTTTATGGCTGAAGAATAATGTGTAATATGAATAAATAAAATCATATATAACGGAAAAATTGTGACTACTCAAATTCTTCTTGATTCATTTGAGGATTCATATAGTTGAAAGATATTTCCATGAAAGCAATTTAGTTGGGCTTAACATTCTGAAACAATATGCCTGCCAACAAATAAGCCAGGACTGTAGACAATGCAAACTAGACAGACATGATCTCATTTAACCCAATGTATACAAAACAAGCAAAAGAAAATAAATTTTAGTCAAAATCTTATGCTATGTATTAGTACCCCAATGAAACAAACTGTATCTTATTTTTATACCTAACCTCAGAATCTATAATAAATACTAAATGATTTGAACACACAATGATACCCACCCACATAACATAAGCTAGATATTTAACAATACTTTAAATTGCTTGCAAACACATGCGTGCAGTATAAAAAGCACTGTTAGTATCTCAACACAAAGTATTCAAAGAAGTAAAAATCAGAATTCTGCCGATGAATTCTAATCTAAAATCTGGCCCTTCACTGCTGTTAATGAAGAAAAATAGAATTTCATTTAAGGAGTAAGTTGTTTAAATTTACTAATAATATTCAAAATGGCATTTGTGATTGTTTCAATGTATTCAGTTCCTCGTCATCATTTTCCTCTTTCTGGGAACTCTCTGTGAACCACCCGGTATAGGTGAGCCTGGAGTCAGAATCTTCGTCAGACACAGACACATTTGATTCTTCACTACTACTATTTCTCTGAGTGTTTCGGGTTTCGTTTGTTGGTTGAGTGGTATGTGATAGTGTGATAAAATTCCTTAAGGGGCCGGCCGTGGGCTTAGGGGACAATGGGATGATATGAATGGTAAGTGGTCCGTACGTCTTCGTGAATTTCTCTTTATAATATAATTCATTGCTATGAAGTGTGCCATTTAAAACACCTCAAAATTTTTGGGTTCGAATTGTTGGAAGTAGCACATAGAAAAGAATTTGGAGCCATTGTTCCACCAAGATTTAGTGGTTGTGGTCAGGTATGAGAAGTCTAAAAGCTACTTGACACTGGTTAAGTGTATTGTGCTGTTTTTGCACTACTGAAAAAGTAAATCGGTAGAGGGAAGGAATGAGAATGTAGTTGCTAAATAAAGATGCAATTCCAGATATTACTTATGAACATTGATACTGTGGAAGGCTTCCAAATTATAGATCCATAAGCTAATTTGACTATATTGCTGGCATGGCACATCACATCATATTGCAGCCCCATGAGAGGTGTCGCGTGTGTTTGCCATAAAAAAAACTTGTTAAGACCTATTACTTATTCTTATAATTAGGTTGAGCTTATGCTAGGCATATGGTAGGTACTTGTTTTGTTTAATATTTTACTTAAAACAGCAAAAGAATCCTTTTTGTGTTTTGAATCTTTAAATTGTATTTTTAGTTATGGAATGTTGAGAAAGCTTTTGTATATAAAGGAGTATAAGCAATTTTATGGCTGAAGAATAATGTGTAATATGAATAAATAAAATCATATATAACGGAAAAATTGTGACTACTCAAATTCTTCTTGATTCATTTGAGGATTCATATAGTTGAAAGATATTTCCATGAAAGCAATTTAGTTGGGTTTAACATTCTGAAACAATATGCCTGCCAACAAATAAGCCAGGACTGTAGACAATGCAAACTAGACAGACATGATCTCATTTAACCCAATGTATACAAAACAAGCAAAAGAAAATAAATTTTAGTCAAAATCTTATGCTATGTATTAGTACCCCAATGAAACAAACTGTATCTTATTTTTATACCTAACCTCAGAATCTATAATAAATACTAAATGATTTGAACACACAATGATACCCACCCACATAACATAAGCTAGATATTTAACAATACTTTAAATTGCTTGCAAACACATGCATGCAGTATAAAAAGCACTGTTAGTATCTCAACACAAAGTATTCAAAGAAGTAAAAATCAGAATTCTGCCGATGAATTCTAATCTAAAATCTGGCCCTTCACTGCTGTTAATGAAGAAAAATAGAATTTCATTTAAGGAGTAAGTTGTTTAAATTTACTAATAATATTCAAAATGGCATTTGTGATTGTTTCAATGTATTCAGTTCCTCGTCATCATTTTCCTCTTTCTGGGAACTCTCTGTGAACCACCCGGTATAGGTGAGCCTGGAGTCAGAATCTTCGTCAGACACAGACACATTTGATTCTTCACTACTACTATTTCTCTGAGTGTTTCGGGTTTCGTTTGTTGGTTGAGTGGTATGTGATAGTGTGATAAAATTCCTTAACACGTTCACGGACAGTATCACGTCAATGGTTGATCGTGATATGTCACTAAAAAATTTCATACATTGCCTAGAGGCGTTGTGTCACATCGCAAGAGTAAAAAAGTGATATGATGTGACAGTACAGGTATAGGCGTATACGTCGTAAGGCGTTCTGTCACATTGTGCTGTTTATTTTACTGTGCACTGTGACACTACGCCTTTGGGCGGTACTGTTCTGTTATGATAAATAAATAAAAAAACAGTAATTTAGTTTAATATTTATTATGAAATTAACGTTAAATCACAGAAAGTTACTTATGCCATCAGTCTGAATCATTAGATTAGAACAAATTACAAAAATATTTTTATAAATCTTCTCATTAATCAACATAATTTTTAATATAAAAAAAATATAATCAGTCTTGCACTTTTTAATTATTAGAATTTTAAATTATTAGTAGTAAACGAACATTTAATTTTTATTGACCTAAGCTTTCATGATAAATTTCGAAACAGCCTGGGCACAATGGTGGTTTATTTGGACATCCTTTGCAACGGTAGCTTGTTTCTTTTCTAATATTTTGTTTGGAGCATTCTTTGCATTTCAAAAACGCAAATTTTTTTGATGTACCTGGCCGAGCTAGCATTTGTTCTGGCCAATGACCACTGTTGTTATTTTCAGTTGCAGAAACATTCTCTGGTTGAGGATGAGAAGGTCGAAATCGTCTGCTATCATTTATTCTGGTATTTCTACACATGTCTTTTCCTGTCAAATTTTTGTCAAGTCCAATCATATCCTTGATCAGTTCATCGCGATATTTTATGTAGCTGTATGCGGTGGAGTTTCCTTTTTTATATTTCTTAAAAAGATAGAATGCGTTCCACACAGCAATGTCTAAAAGGTGAAAAAACACCTTTTTGTACCATCTTATGGTTTTGCGAGGACACGAGTAATAGGCGACCATCTGATCTGAACGGTCGATACCGGACATGAATCTGTTATATACTTCAACTTCAGCAGGTTTTAATCTCGTCTTACCAAATCTGTTGCTTACTTCCACTATGGTTGGGTGTGTTTTAGTGGTAATCATTAGGACTGGACGCTTATCCATCCACTTGGAAACATAAACTCTATTCTTACATGCCCAAACATGCTCACCCCTTTTGAGCTTCTTCTTGACTATATGTGTAGGCGTGCCCTTACGATTTCCACGCAAAGTACCGGTGCAATGAGTCTTAAAATCGAGCAATTTCTGTGTTAAGTTGATGGAATTATAGAAGTTATCCATAAAGAGATGGTGACCACGAAGTAAATATGGACGCATCAACCTTAACACAAGTTTTTCTGTCTTTGATACATCTGAGTTCTGTGTTTCTTCTTTACCAGAATACATTATGATATTGAGCACATAACCGTCGTGTGTAGTAAGCTCGTAAAATTTAATGCCATACCGAGCTTTTTTAGATTTTATATATTGTCGGAAGTGAAGGCGGCCCCGAAATAGAAGAAGGGACTCATCTAGAGACAATTCTTCACCAGCATTGTAAATTTTTCGAAAATTGTGTGTTAACAAGTCAATAAATTTCACAATCTTGTTTTCACCTTTCTCACCCAACTCCGATGTACAGAGACAGCGCAAAATTTGCTCATATCTTCTTCCTGATATTACGTAACTAAATATTGGATGAAAATATAGTGGATCAGCTTGTGAAAAGAAACGTCTTTGCTCTGGACATTTTATGTGACCTTTGAGAAGGCTGAGACCCAAAAAATGCAACATTTCTTCATAAGTGGTTTCCCGGTAAACTGTCTTTCGGCTGTGTCTGGTATGTGGTCGATTAGTGCAACAAAGAGCATTCCCATATTTGTTAGTATATTGTACTAGATACCCTATAAATTCTTTAGGAAACACAAGTTGGAAAAAATCAATAGCTTTGTCCATGTTATCAATATTCACTGTTATACCACATGCCGAGCTATCAAAGTCAAAATAAGGTATGTTCATAACTGTATTAGACCAAGATTCATTTATAACAGGAGTGGCTGGTCTTCTAGGGGTAATATTTATTGAATTTGGCTCACCAGAGGCTCTTTGGGATACAGCTGGACATTCTGCATAGTCTCTAGCCTCATCAGTTGACAACGAAACAGATGCTTGTATCTGATTTACAGGCTCATCAGAAAATTGGATATTATCAATATCTTCGAAATGTAACTCGGATGGAGAACTTGACTTGTTATCTTCATTATCATTTGCATCACTGGGTACCGATGACAAAGAGTTATCAAAACCTAAACCCGAAGTATTCCTGTCTACCTGCCTGCTTTGTGAAGCACGAATTGTCTCTTCAGAACTCGTCGATTCAACGTCAGATGGTTCATAATCTTGATCAGAACCAAATGTCCCATCGTCAACATAAGGGTCTTGACTAGATTCAGGCGAAGAAACATCGTCGAACAAGGCTTGAAGCTTTTTTTGACGCTCTTCGTATGAATCTTTCGACGACATCTATAAAAATATTAGTTCGAATTCAATATGATGTAATCGTCTTCAAAACATAAATTTACACTAAAATTGTATTGCTTATACAAGGAGCAACCCTTGTTATTTATTTTTATAAATAAAATTAATATAATACGCAAAATAAACACTTACTTACCTTCTAGAAATCGTTTTACGCGTCAAAACGTGTACTAACATGCCCGCGCGCTGCTCGCCGAACACTACTCAACGAAATGTATGAAATAACGACGTCCACGGGCGTAGTGTGCGTGACCAAACTACCCATGTGTGCGTAAGGCACACTTTTGCTTAGTGATTTTTTTAAAGCCACGATATGACAGTAAAAGGCTAAAATTCTCTCTATGGTGACACTACAGAATGCCCTTCCTTGTGTCAGTATAGAAAATGGAACGCCGTGAGGCGTACTGATTCTATACAAATAAAATATCTGACGTCGACAGGCGTACTGTCGTATTAATTTTTACAGTGACGACGTCGAGAGGCGTTCTGTCCGTGAACGTGTTAAGGGGCCGGCCGTGGGCTTAGGGGACAATGGGATGATATGAATGGTAAGTGGTCCGTACGTCTTCGTGAATTTCTCTTTATAATATAATTCATTGCTATGAAGTGTGCCATTTAAAACACCTCAAAATTTTTGGGTTCTAATTGTTGGAAGTAGCACATAGAAAAGAATTTGGAGCCATTGTTCCACCAAGATTTAGTGGTTGTGGTCAGGTATGAGAAGTCTAAAAGCTACTTGACACTGGTTAAGTGTATTGTGCTGTTTTTGCACTACTGAAAAAGTAAATCGGTAGAGGGAAGGAATGAGAATGTAGTTGCTAAATAAAGATGCAATTCCAGATATTACTTATGAACATTGATACTGTGGAAGGCTTCCAAATTATAGATCCATAAGCTAATTTGACTATATTGCTGGCATGGCACATCACATCATATTGCAGCCCCATGAGAGGTGCCGCGTGTGTTTGCCATAAAAAAAACTTGTTAAGACCTATTACTTATTCTTATAATTAGGTTGAGCTTATGCAAGGCATATGGTAGGTACTTGTTTTGTTTAATATTTTACTTAAAACAGCAAACGAATCCTTTTTGTGTTTTGAATCTTTAAATTGTATTTTTAGTTATGGAATGTTGAGAAAGCTTTTGTATATAAAGGAGTATAAGCAATTTTATGGCTGAAGAATAATGTGTAATATGAATAAATAAAATCATATATAACGGAAAAATTGTGACTACTCAAATTCTTCTTGATTCATTTGAGGATTCATATAGTTGAAAGATATTTCCATGAAAGCAATTTAGTTGGGTTTAACATTCTGAAACAATATGCCTGCCAACAAATAAGCCAGGACTGTAGACAATGCAAACTAGACAGACATGATCTCATTTAACCCAATGTATACAAAACAAGCAAAAGAAAATAAATTTTAGTCAAAATCTTATGCTATGTATTAGTACCCCAATGAAACAAACTGTATCTTATTTTTATACCTAACCTCAGAATCTATAATAAATACTAAATGATTTGAACACACAATGATACCCACCCACATAACATAAGCTAGATATTTAACAATACTTTAAATTGCTTGCAAACACATGCATGCAGTATAAAAAGCACTGTTAGTATCTCAACACAAAGTATTCAAAGAAGTAAAAATCAGAATTCTGCCGATGAATTCTAATCTAAAATCTGGCCCTTCACTGCTGTTAATGAAGAAAAATAGAATTTCATTTAAGGAGTAAGTTGTTTAAATTTACTAATAATATTCAAAATGGCATTTGTGATTGTTTCAATGTATTCAGTTCCTCGTCATCATTTTCCTCTTTCTGGGAACTCTCTGTGAACCACCCGGTATAGGTGAGCCTGGAGTCAGAATCTTCGTCAGACACAGACACATTTGATTCTTCACTACTACTATTTCTCTGAGTGTTTCGGGTTTCGTTTGTTGGTTGAGTGGTATGTGATAGTGTGATAAAATTCCTTAAGGGGCCGGCCGTGGGCTTAGGGGACAATGGGATGATATGAATGGTAAGTGGTCCGTACGTCTTCGTGAATTTCTCTTTATAATATAATTCATTGCTATGAAGTGTGCCATTTAAAACACCTCAAAATTTTTGGGTTCTAATTGTTGGAAGTAGCACATAGAAAAGAATTTGGAGCCATTGTTCCACCAAGATTTAGTGGTTGTGGTCAGGTATGAGAAGTCTAAAAGCTACTTGACACTGGTTAAGTGTATTGTGCTGTTTTTGCACTACTGAAAAAGTAAATCGGTAGAGGGAAGGAATGAGAATGTAGTTGCTAAATAAAGATGCAATTCCAGATATTACTTATGAACATTGATACTGTGGAAGGCTTCCAAATTATAGATCCATAAGCTAATTTGACTATATTGCTGGCATGGCACATCACATCATATTGCAGCCCCATGAGAGGTGTCGCGTGTGTTTGCCATAAAAAAAACTTGTTAAGACCTATTACTTATTCTTATAATTAGGTTGAGCTTATGCAAGGCATATGGTAGGTACTTGTTTTGTTTAATATTTTACTTAAAACAGCAAAAGAATCCTTTTTGTGTTTTGAATCTTTAAATTGTATTTTTAGTTATGGAATGTTGAGAAAGCTTTTGTATATAAAGGAGTATAAGCAATTTTATGGCTGAAGAATAATGTGTAATATGAATAAATAAAATCATATATAACGGAAAAATTGTGACTACTCAAATTCTTCTTGATTCATTTGAGGATTCATATAGTTGAAAGATATTTCCATGAAAGCAATTTAGTTGGGTTTAACATTCTGAAACAATATGCCTGCCAACAAATAAGCCAGGACTGTAGACAATGCAAACTAGACAGACATGATCTCATTTAACCCAATGTATACAAAACAAGCAAAAGAAAATAAATTTTAGTCAAAATCTTATGCTATGTATTAGTACCCTAATGAAACAAACTGTATCTTATTTTTATACCTAACCTCAGAATCTATAATAAATACTAAATGATTTGAACACACAATGATACCCACCCACATAACATAAGCTAGATATTTAACAATACTTTAAATTGCTTGCAAACACATGCATGCAGTATAAAAAGCACTGTTAGTATCTCAACACAAAGTATTCAAAGAAGTAAAAATCAGAATTCTGCCGATGAATTCTAATCTAAAATCTGGCCCTTCACTGCTGTTAATGAAGAAAAATAGAATTTTATTTAAGGAGTAAGTTGTTTAAATTTACTAATAATATTCAAAATGGCATTTGTGATTGTTTCAATGTATTCAGTTCCTCGTCATCATTTTCCTCTTTCTGGGAACTCTCTGTGAACCACCCGGTATAGGTGAGCCTGGAGTCAGAATCTTCGTCAGACACAGACACATTTGATTCTTCACTACTACTATTTCTCTGAGTGTTTCGGGTTTCGTTTGTTGGTTGAGTGGTATGTGATAGTGTGATAAAATTCCTTAAGGGGCCGGCCGTGGGCTTAGGGGACAATGGGATGATATGAATGGTAAGTGGTCCGTACGTCTTCGTGAATTTCTCTTTATAATATAATTCATTGCTATGAAGTGTGCCATTTAAAACACCTCAAAATTTTTGGGTTCGAATTGTTGGAAGTAGCACATAGAAAAGAATTTGGAGCCATTGTTCCACCAAGATTTAGTGGTTGTGGTCAGGTATGAGAAGTCTAAAAGCTACTTGACACTGGTTAAGTGTATTGTGCTGTTTTTGCACTACTGAAAAAGTAAATCGGTAGAGGGAAGGAATGAGAATGTAGTTGCTAAATAAAGATGCAATTCCAGATATTACTTATGAACATTGATACTGTGGAAGGCTTCCAAATTATAGATCCATAAGCTAATTTGACTATAATGCTGGCATGGCACATCACATCATATTGCAGCCCCATGAGAGGTGTCGCGTGTGTTTGCCATAAAAAAAACTTGTTAAGACCTATTACTTATTCTTATAATTAGGTTGAGCTTATGCTAGGCATATGGTAGGTACTTGTTTTGTTTAATATTTTACTTAAAACAGCAAAAGAATCCTTTTTGTGTTTTGAATCTTTAAATTGTATTTTTAGTTATGGAATGTTGAGAAAGCCTTTGTATACAAAGGAGTATAAGCAATTTTATGGCTGAAGAATAATGTGTAATATGAATAAATAAAATCATATATAACGGAAAAATTGTGACTACTCAAATTCTTCTTGATTCATTTGAGGATTCATATAGTTGAAAGATATTTCCATGAAAGCAATTTAGTTGGGCTTAACATTCTGAAACAATATGCCTGCCAACAAATAAGCCAGGACTGTAGACAATGCAAACTAGACAGACATGATCTCATTTAACCCAATGTATACAAAACAAGCAAAAGAAAATAAATTTTAGTCAAAATCTTATGCTATGTATTAGTACCCCAATGAAACAAACTGTATCTTATTTTTATACCTAACCTCAGAATCTATAATAAATACTAAATGATTTGAACACACAATGATACCCACCCACATAACATAAGCTAGATATTTAACAATACTTTAAATTGCTTGCAAACACATGCGTGCAGTATAAAAAGCACTGTTAGTATCTCAACACAAAGTATTCAAAGAAGTAAAAATCAGAATTCTGCCGATGAATTCTAATCTAAAATCTGGCCCTTCACTGCTGTTAATGAAGAAAAATAGAATTTCATTTAAGGAGTAAGTTGTTTAAATTTACTAATAATATTCAAAATGGCATTTGTGATTGTTTCAATGTATTCAGTTCCTCGTCATCATTTTCCTCTTTCTGGGAACTCTCTGTGAACCACCCGGTATAGGTGAGCCTGGAGTCAGAATCTTCGTCAGACACAGACACATTTGATTCTTCACTACTACTATTTCTCTGAGTGTTTCGGGTTTCGTTTGTTGGTTGAGTGGTATGTGATAGTGTGATAAAATTCCTTAAGGGGCCGGCCGTGGGCTTAGGGGACAATGGGATGATATGAATGGTAAGTGGTCCGTACGTCTTCGTGAATTTCTCTTTATAATATAATTCATTGCTATGAAGTGTGCCATTTAAAACACCTCAAAATTTTTGGGTTCGAATTGTTGGAAGTAGCACATAGAAAAGAATTTGGAGCCATTGTTCCACCAAGATTTAGTGGTTGTGGTCAGGTATGAGAAGTCTAAAAGCTACTTGACACTGGTTAAGTGTATTGTGCTGTTTTTGCACTACTGAAAAAGTAAATCGGTAGAGGGAAGGAATGAGAATGTAGTTGCTAAATAAAGATGCAATTCCAGATATTACTTATGAACATTGATACTGTGGAAGGCTTCCAAATTATAGATCCATAAGCTAATTTGACTATATTGCTGGCATGGCACATCACATCATATTGCAGCCCCATGAGAGGTGTCGCGTGTGTTTGCCATAAAAAAAACTTGTTAAGACCTATTACTTATTCTTATAATTAGGTTGAGCTTATGCAAGGCATATGGTAGGTACTTGTTTTGTTTAATATTTTACTTAAAACAGCAAAAGAATCCTTTTTGTGTTTTGAATCTTTAAATTGTATTTTTAGTTATGGAATGTTGAGAAAGCTTTTGTATATAAAGGAGTATAAGCAATTTTATGGCTGAAGAATAATGTGTAATATGAATAAATAAAATCATATATAACGGAAAAATTGTGACTACTCAAATTCTTCTTGATTCATTTGAGGATTCATATAGTTGAAAGATATTTCCATGAAAGCAATTTAGTTGGGTTTAACATTCTGAAACAATATGCCTGCCAACAAATAAGCCAGGACTGTAGACAATGCAAACTAGACAGACATGATCTCATTTAACCCAATGTATACAAAACAAGCAAAAGAAAATAAATTTTAGTCAAAATCTTATGCTATGTATTAGTACCCCAATGAAACAAACTGTATCTTATTTTTATACCTAACCTCAGAATCTATAATAAATACTAAATGATTTGAACACACAATGATACCCACCCACATAACATAAGCTAGATATTTAACAATACTTTAAATTGCTTGCAAACACATGCATGCAGTATAAAAAGCACTGTTAGTATCTCAACACAAAGTATTCAAAGAAGTAAAAATCAGAATTCTGCCGATGAATTCTAATCTAAAATCTGGCCCTTCACTGCTGTTAATGAAGAAAAATAGAATTTCATTTAAGGAGTAAGTTGTTTAAATTTACTAATAATATTCAAAATGGCATTTGTGATTGTTTCAATGTATTCAGTTCCTCGTCATCATTTTCCTCTTTCTGGGAACTCTCTGTGAACCACCCGGTATAGGTGAGCCTGGAGTCAGAATCTTCGTCAGACACAGACACATTTGATTCTTCACTACTACTATTTCTCTGAGTGTTTCGGGTTTCGTTTGTTGGTTGAGTGGTGTGTGATAGTGTGATAAAATTCCTTAAGGGGCCGGCCGTGGGCTTAGGGGACAATGGGATGATATGAATGGTAAGTGGTCCGTACGTCTTCGTGAATTTCTCTTTATAATATAATTCATTGCTATGAAGTGTGCCATTTAAAACACCTCAAAATTTTTGGGTTCTAATTGTTGGAAGTAGCACATAGAAAAGAATTTGGAGCCATTGTTCCACCAAGATTTAGTGGTTGTGGTCAGGTATGAGAAGTCTAAAAGCTACTTGACACTGGTTAAGTGTATTGTGCTGTTTTTGCACTACTGAAAAAGTAAATCGGTAGAGGGAAGGAATGAGAATGTAGTTGCTAAATAAAGATGCAATTCCAGATATTACTTATGAACATTGATACTGTGGAAGGCTTCCAAATTATAGATCCATAAGCTAATTTGACTATATTGCTGGCATGGCACATCACATCATATTGCAGCCCCATGAGAGGTGCCGCGTGTGTTTGCCATAAAAAAAACTTGTTAAGACCTATTACTTATTCTTATAATTAGGTTGAGCTTATGCAAGGCATATGGTAGGTACTTGTTTTGTTTTATATTTTACTTAAAACAGCAAAAGAATCCTTTTTGTGTTTTGAATCTTTAAATTGTATTTTTAGTTATGGAATGTTGAGAAAGCTTTTGTATATAAAGGAGTATAAGCAATTTTATGGCTGAAGAATAATGTGTAATATGAATAAATAAAATCATATATAACGGAAAAATTGTGACTAGTCAAATTCTTCTTGATTCATATGAAGATTCATATAGTTGAAAGATATTTCCATGAAAGCAATTTAGTTGGGCTTAACATTCTGAAACAATATGCCTGCCAACAAATAAGCCAGGACTGTAGACAATGCAAACTAGACAGACATGATCTCATTTAACCCAATGTATACAAAACAAGCAAAAGAAAATAAATTTTAGTCAAAATCTTATGCTATGTATTAGTACCCCAATGAAACAAACTGTATCTTATTTTTATACCTAACCTCAGAATCTATAATAAATACTAAATGATTTGAACACACAATGATACCCACCCACATAACATAAGCTAGATATTTAACAATACTTTAAATTGCTTGCAAACACATGCATGCAGTATAAAAAGCACTGTTAGTATCTCAACACAAAGTATTCAAAGAAGTAAAAATCAGAATTCTGCCGATGAATTCTAATCTAAAATCTGGCCCTTCACTGCTGTTAATGAAGAAAAATAGAATTTCATTTAAGGAGTAAGTTGTTTAAATTTACTAATAATATTCAAAATGGCATTTGTGATTGTTTCAATGTATTCAGTTCCTCGTCATCATTTTCCTTTTTCTGGGAACTCTCTGTGAACCACCCGGTATAGGTGAGCCTGGAGTCAGAATCTTCGTCAGACACAGACACATTTGATTCTTCACTACTACTATTTCTCTGAGTGTTTCGGGTTTCGTTTGTTGGTTGAGTGCTGTGATAGTGTGATAAAATTCACTGCTGTTAATGAAGAAAAATAGAATTTCAATTAGGGAGTAAGTTTTTTTTATTTACTAATATTATGTTTTCCATTTTCGGTTGTTCGAATCCGGGCACGCACCTCTAACATTTCTTAGTTATGTGTGTATAAAAAAAAAAAAAAATTTCACTTGCTTCAACAGTGAAGGAAAACATTGTGAGGAAACCTGCATTCCTGAGAGTTCTCCACAATGTTCTCAAAGGTGTGTGTAGTCTGCCAATCCGCACATGGCCAGTGTGGTGGACTATGGCCAAACCCTTCTCATATCGAGAGGAGACCTGTGCTCTGTAGTGAGCCGGTAATGGGTCAATCATGATGATGTTTTCCATGGGCCCTATAAATAAACATGACAAAACATTGGAATAGTTATGCTGCTATGACACAGTTTTCTGTTGCAGACAAAATGCAACAGAAAACTGATAACTATCCAGATTTAACATCTCCGAGAACATTATGGAGAACTCTGATGATGCTGGATTCCTCACAACGTTTTCATTCCCAATTTAGTCTCATTATAATCAGATGGTATTATCTTATCAACTATACTATAGTAACTTGTAAAGAAATACAAATAAAATAAATGAACATCAATTCAGGCAATTTCAGTGATTTTAAATACTCTGTCATCAAACATCATGTTGGTGAGCTACGGGTTCAATCAATTTGTATGTCAGTATTTTGCCAGCTATCTTTTTTGAATCTGAAAATTAATTTCGTTGACGTCAATGTTTTTTGCAGCAAATTTAACTCTTTTGCTATGATATTTGTCATTTTGAGCAATTTTTGAGAAAACCGTCTAGATGAGTTTGGTCTTAGTTTTAGTAAAGTGTCAAAAATTCGAAGAAGGAAATATGATGTATCCAGACAACGAGTCAACAGGTATTTTCCCAATACCAATATCGGGAAATTGTGATACAATGTACGTATAATGACTCAACTATTTGCCACCGTCATCTGTATGAAGGCCCCACAGAGCTAGCGAAAACTCTTTCATCGCAACAAGCAGTCCGAGCGTATACACCTTTCTTCCTCTGACACTTAATACCAGTTAATGCTTACTAGTGATATCTTAATGTATTATCGCAAAATATCAAGTGTATAAGTAACGAAAACCAATCAAAGCTTCCAAAACGTTTTCAAATCCCAGTCCTAGTTCAATATGACGTAGCAGGAGCTGCGTACGTGGTTTCTGTGTGAGCTCTAAGAAACTTTATTTAATCTTGTTCTCTTTAAATTACCAACAATTAACCCACTTTAGGTCAGTTTTTATTAGAGCCATCAACAGAATTATACAAATTATTTTTGTACATAATTTAGGCCTTAGGTGCTAGGTCAACATTTAATTCCACTTATAGGAGGCTGCTACAGCATGCAGATTTAGACGGATAAGTCTTATATGTACTTTAGATATATAATTCTTTTCCATTTTATTTATTTTCTCTCAGCTAGCGTCATTTGCACGCCGCTCGCGGGCCAGTGCTACGGGCGGGCGGCGTGGCGCGGTCACGTCGGCGGCGTCGGTGCCGGCCGGCCGCGTTGGCATCCGGCGAAGGTCTTTCTACAGGGAGCGGACGGCACGTCTGCCGATCTGCTCCCAATAGTTACGTGCGGTGTAATGCTTCCAAAATTTTTTAGTGTACCTAAACTGTTGTGTGTTAACTCTTGATTAAATGCGTCGTGCTTTGGGCGATTGGTCGTTGTCATGCTTAATTGTATTAATTCTTTTGTTTGGTAAGCATGAAGCACATATCTTCAATTAAAATTAATGATTCATTGTACATGTCTTCCTTAATTTGCGATTTGTATTTGACGTTCTAGGACGCTATTGATGTAGTATAGTGAAGATATATGGCCGAAGATAGGCCGTGTGATCTTTGTTTGTTCCATAAGTCAATCGGTGGTGATGGGAAACTGTAGACAAATTAATGGAAAACAATGTCCGTTTTTGTTTAGCAGTTGACAAAATCTCAGCTAATTCCAGAGTGTGGTCCTAAGGAGTGTCATTCTCTAGCAATCGCACAATACACCATCAACAGTTCGCAGATGTTAGAATGATGTTGGGCCACGAACATTGACTAACAGTAAACGCAAATAAAAACAGTCTTCTCGGCTGAGATGGACTGTGCAAAGACGTCCTAGTGCATCGGTGGAAAATACTTGAATGTAACTTGGAACTGGCTGTCCATGTTTGATTTCAGGTATAATATCGTGGCATTTCGGAATAAAGCAGTGTTCTAGCAAATTCATAATGAAGTGGATGGCGGCCTCTCAACTCGTTGTAATTCGTTTTCCGTTGTAAAGTACACCCATTGTCTTGGAAATCGTTTTGAACATTTTCCATCAACCACACGCGTATAATTAGGATTTAATATTCCACAGGGACCATGAATCATATTTATTGTAACAATTGCATGTAACAAATGGATCTTTATCACTATCGAGATTTCCGCACAAAACACATCGTCGATTTGATGGCCATCAAATCGAGTGTGCATGTGGCAATCCGCTTTTTTGACATTCGACTGAATCCATCTATCAGCGCGTCTGCATATCGCGATGCATAACAATGAAGTCCATGAGTGAATTAACCTTGCGGTAATGTCGTGGCGATCAATGGGTGATTGGCCTGTAATCTAAAGCAGCTCGTTTTCCTTTGTGTTTATAAAAATAACCGCATATTTCATACAAAAAATATACGATTCTTTCAGTAAAGAATATATGAGTCATTGAATATATGATTGTTACGCTAAAAATAAAGTTTTTAGCGTAACAATCATAAGCGTAAATCACTTACGTTTGATTTATACTTTCTTTTCAAAATTGTGGCTACGATGACATCGTTCATTAATCAATCGCAAGTGCCATTACAAATACTTGGCTGGTTTATATTCCGCAACATAATGATTGCCGAACCAATTTTTAACTGCAAATTATTAAGGTACCACCTTAATAATTTGCAAGACAATTTCAGCGAATTTAAATTCTCCGTTGGATTTTGACAACATCATGACGGTGAACTACGGATGCAATCGATTTGTATGTCATTATTTCGCCAGCTATCTTTATTGAATCTGAAAATTCATTTCGTTGACGTCAATGTTTTTTGCAGCTAATTTAATTCTTTTGCTATGATATTTGTAATTTTGAGCAATGTTTGAGAAAACCGTCTAGATGAGTTCGATCTTGGTTTTAGTAAATTGTCAGAAATTGGAAGGAAATATGATGTATCCAGACGATGAGTCAACAGGTATTTTGCCAATACCAATATCGAAAAATTGTGATACAATGTACGTATAATAACTTAACTATTTGCCACCGACATCTGTATGAAGGCCCCGCAGAGCTATCGAAAACCCCTACATTGCAACAAGCTGTCCGAGCGTATACACCCTTACCAACCAACAATTAACCCACTTTAGGTCAGTTGTTTGTTGTTATGCAAGTAAATAAACTTTATATGATAATCTTAATGATATATGTGCTTTAGATATATAATTCTTTTCCGTTTTATTTATTTTCTCTCAGCTAGCGTCATTAGCGCGCCGCTCGCTGGGAGTAGACGGCACGTCTGTCGATATGCTCCCAATAGAAAAGCTTGACGCTTGAATACGGGTGACGCGGCAGCCCTGGCTCAGCCCCGCGTCATCGCCGAAATGCCAAAATGTCAAAAACTTCTCCAGATTTGTCTGCAATTTGCGTCGCATGTTCATATTTAATTTGAGCGTTTTAACGTCTTTCGATAAAATTGATAGTCAAAAACATGCGTTAAGTTCGTCGGCTGGCATTGATCGTGCTATTTCTGGTCACTAACAGTAACACGGCGAAAATCACATGCCAATATAACCATTGCACCACCAATCCGGTTTTGGTTTGTTGCATAAATATTGTTACGTGCGGTGTAATGGCTTCCAATATTTTTTAGTGCGCCAGCGTGCACTCGTCTAAAACTATTAATTTGTTCTGCTGCAATACTTGGGCCATCGCAGTAGCGTAGCGTGCCGACTCGGCGCCTGGAGCGGGAGACCCATTTTGTCGCCCCCATTCTATAGGTGCCTAATTAAAATTAAATTTCACATGCAATGAGGTACCTTTATTGGAGTTAAAATAGGATGAGCGGTTTTACAAGCGAATTCTATGGGCCTAACGAGCAGCGAAGTCAGAAATAACTTTGTCAAAATCAAAATTAGCAGCCAATTCTTGTTCAATCGACAATATGTATAGCCAAGTCTAGCGGAGCTCATAGTAGATCTGAGGTAATTTTTTATTAGCTTCAACTTCGAAAAAGTTCTCTCACAACTTGCAACACTAATCGTCAAGATGGACTATATTTGGAACCAAAATTCCGAGATTCAGTTTTTGAATGAACTGGAGGAGCTCCAGTGGTCTTTTATCACTTATATCTTCCTCTGATTCAGAACAGGCAACAGCAACAAACTGCTGAAGATGCTTCCGCTCCATCTGACTCAACTCGTCCTTGTCGATGTTTTCTAATACATGGGAAAGATCACACTCGAACTTGCTCTCCAAAAGTTTTGCTGGCATCAAAAGTCCGAACTTGTCCGATATTTCTTGAATTTGCTGGAACCGAGTCGCGATTTCTTGAATTTGCTGGAATCGACGGATTTCCTGTTCCTGAGACAAAGCTGCATCTTCATAAGATTCATCGCCATGCATGCGTTTGTTCCAGCGAATTTATCTCGCTTTGAGTTCGATTCCGAGTTTTTCGCAGAGAGTCTTAGTGAAGTCAATTGCTTCTTGCACGAAACGGTCTCTACTTTCCACTGAGAGGGTTTTCAAAGCGCAGAGTTTCTGAGCACACTTATCCACACTTAGTCTTCGTTACTGCAAGTAAATCTGTGCGTCATCTACTTCAGGTAGCACTGCATGTCTGTCAGGAGAAGACTGGCTCCCGACCTTGTTTCGGAAGTTTGAGATGAATCTGTTAATTGTTCCAGTACCTCAAGAACTACCTCAAACTTATTTTTAAGCATCTTGACAGCTACATGTCTAGCGGTCCAGCGCATTTCAGTCACTCGTTTTACTGCTTGACCTGTGACGGCAACCAAAGCGTGACATCGAACAGTTGATGCGGAAAAGAAGGCAAACTGCTTCTCCCGAGTTCCAAAAACCGTCACGGAATTCACTGATTCAGAAGCAGCGTGTACCTCAGCCAAGTTTAATGAGTGGTTTGTGCATCCAACGAATATAGCTTTCGGATTCAGTGCTTTAATCCGGGCTTGAACTCCATTGTGGATCCCTGACATTGAGGCATCATTGTCATAAGCCTTTCCTCTCAGATTCTGTATGTCCAGTCCGTCTGATGTTATCTTCGCGATTATATCGTTGCTGAGATCTTCTGCATTTTTTCCTTTTGGTTCGAAGAAGTCAATGAAAGATTCTACCACGGCGACTTTTTCTCCTTCGATATGTATGTATCGCAGAACTTGGCTCATTTGGTCATTGTAAGAGATGTCTGGTTTACTGTCGAAGATTACGCAATAATATTTAGCTTCTTGAATACGATGATAGTGGATCGAACTTGCTGTCCCAAATGAAACAAACTGTATCTTATTTTTATACCTAACCTCAGAATCTATAATAAATACTAAATGATTTGAACACACAATGATACCCACCCACATAACATAAGCTAGATATTTAACAATACTTTAAATTGCTTGCAAACACATGCATGCAGTATAAAAAGCACTGTTAGTATCTCAACACAAAGTATTCAAAGAAGTAAAAATCAGAATTCTGCCGATGAATTCTAATCTAAAATCTGGCCCTTCACTGCTGTTAATGAAGAAAAATAGAATTTCATTTAAGGAGTAAGTTGTTTAAATTTACTAATAATATTCAAAATGGCATTTGTGATTGTTTCAATGTATTCAGTTCCTCGTCATCATTTTCCTTTTTCTGGGAACTCTCTGTGAACCACCCGGTATAGGTGAGCCTGGAGTCAGAATCTTCGTCAGACACAGACACATTTGATTCTTCACTACTACTATTTCTCTGAGTGTTTCGGGTTTCGTTTGTTGGTTGAGTGCTGTGATAGTGTGATAAAATTCACTGCTGTTAATGAAGAAAAATAGAATTTCAATTAGGGAGTAAGTTTTTTTTATTTACTAATATTATGTTTTCCATTTTCGGTTGTTCGAATCCGGGCACGCACCTCTAACATTTCTTAGTTATGTGTGTATAAAAAAAAAAAAAAATTTCACTTGCTTCAACAGTGAAGGAAAACATTGTGAGGAAACCTGCATTCCTGAGAGTTCTCCACAATGTTCTCAAAGGTGTGTGTAGTCTGCCAATCCGCACATGGCCAGTGTGGTGGACTATGGCCAAACCCTTCTCATATCGAGAGGAGACCTGTGCTCTGTAGTGAGCCGGTAATGGGTCAATCATGATGATGTTTTCCATGGGCCCTATAAATAAACATGACAAAACATTGGAATAGTTATGCTGCTATGACACAGTTTTCTGTTGCAGACAAAATGCAACAGAAAACTGATAACTATCCAGATTTAACATCTCCGAGAACATTATGGAGAACTCTGATGATGCTGGATTCCTCACAACGTTTTCATTCCCAATTTAGTCTCATTATAATCAGATGGTATTATCTTATCAACTATACTATAGTAACTTGTAAAGAAATACAAATAAAATAAATGAACATCAATTCAGGCAATTTCAGTGATTTTAAATACTCTGTCATCAAACATCATGTTGGTGAGCTACGGGTTCAATCAATTTGTATGTCAGTATTTTGCCAGCTATCTTTTTTGAATCTGAAAATTAATTTCGTTGACGTCAATGTTTTTTGCAGCAAATTTAACTCTTTTGCTATGATATTTGTCATTTTGAGCAATTTTTGAGAAAACCGTCTAGATGAGTTTGGTCTTAGTTTTAGTAAAGTGTCAAAAATTCGAAGAAGGAAATATGATGTATCCAGACAACGAGTCAACAGGTATTTTCCCAATACCAATATCGGGAAATTGTGATACAATGTACGTATAATGACTCAACTATTTGCCACCGTCATCTGTATGAAGGCCCCACAGAGCTAGCGAAAACTCTTTCATCGCAACAAGCAGTCCGAGCGTATACACCTTTCTTCCTCTGACACTTAATACCAGTTAATGCTTACTAGTGATATCTTAATGTATTATCGCAAAATATCAAGTGTATAAGTAACGAAAACCAATCAAAGCTTCCAAAACGTTTTCAAATCCCAGTCCTAGTTCAATATGACGTAGCAGGAGCTGCGTACGTGGTTTCTGTGTGAGCTCTAAGAAACTTTATTTAATCTTGTTCTCTTTAAATTACCAACAATTAACCCACTTTAGGTCAGTTTTTATTAGAGCCATCAACAGAATTATACAAATTATTTTTGTACATAATTTAGGCCTTAGGTGCTAGGTCAACATATAATTCCACTTATAGGAGGCTGCTACAGCATGCAGATTTAGACGGATAAGTCTTATATGTACTTTAGATATATAATTCTTTTCCATTTTATTTATTTTCTCTCAGCTAGCGTCATTTGCACGCCGCTCGCGGGCCAGTGCTACGGGCGGGCGGCGTGGCGCGGTCACGTCGGCGGCGTCGGTGCCGGCCGGCCGCGTTGGCATCCGGCGAAGGTCTTTCTACAGGGAGCGGACGGCACGTCTGCCGATCTGCTCCCAATAGTTACGTGCGGTGTAATGCTTCCAAAATTTTTTAGTGTACCTAAACTGTTGTGTGTTAACTCTTGATTAAATGCGTCGTGCTTTGGGCGATTGGTCGTTGTCATGCTTAATTGTATTAATTCTTTTGTTTGGTAAGCATGAAGCACATATCTTCAATTAAAATTAATGATTCATTGTACATGTCTTCCTTAATTTGCGATTTGTATTTGACGTTCTAGGACGCTATTGATGTAGTATAGTGAAGATATATGGCCGAAGATAGGCCGTGTGATCTTTGTTTGTTCCATAAGTCAATCGGTGGTGATGGGAAACTGTAGACAAATTAATGGAAAACAATGTCCGTTTTTGTTTAGCAGTTGACAAAATCTCAGCTAATTCCAGAGTGTGGTCCTAAGGAGTGTCATTCTCTAGCAATCGCACAATACACCATCAACAGTTCGCAGATGTTAGAATGATGTTGGGCCACGAACATTGACTAACAGTAAACGCAAATAAAAACAGTCTTCTCGGCTGAGATGGACTGTGCAAAGACGTCCTAGTGCATCGGTGGAAAATACTTGAATGTAACTTGGAACTGGCTGTCCATGTTTGATTTCAGGTATAATATCGTGGCATTTCGGAATAAAGCAGTGTTCTAGCAAATTCATAATGAAGTGGATGGCGGCCTCTCAACTCGTTGTAATTCGTTTTCCGTTGTAAAGTACACCCATTGTCTTGGAAATCGTTTTGAACATTTTCCATCAACCACACGCGTATAATTAGGATTTAATATTCCACAGGGACCATGAATCATATTTATTGTAACAATTGCATGTAACAAATGGATCTTTATCACTATCGAGATTTCCGCACAAAACACATCGTCGATTTGATGGCCATCAAATCGAGTGTGCATGTGGCAATCCGCTTTTTTGACATTCGACTGAATCCATCTATCAGCGCGTCTGCATATCGCGATGCATAACAATGAAGTCCATGAGTGAATTAACCTTGCGGTAATGTCGTGGCGATCAATGGGTGATTGGCCTGTAATCTAAAGCAGCTCGTTTTCCTTTGTGTTTATAAAAATAACCGCATATTTCATACAAAAAATATACGATTCTTTCAGTAAAGAATATATGAGTCATTGAATATATGATTGTTACGCTAAAAATAAAGTTTTTAGCGTAACAATCATAAGCGTAAATCACTTACGTTTGATTTATACTTTCTTTTCAAAATTGTGGCTACGATGACATCGTTCATTAATCAATCGCAAGTGCCATTACAAATACTTGGCTGGTTTATATTCCGCAACATAATGATTGCCGAACCAATTTTTAACTGCAAATTATTAAGGTACCACCTTAATAATTTGCAAGACAATTTCAGCGAATTTAAATTCTCCGTTGGATTTTGACAACATCATGACGGTGAACTACGGATGCAATCGATTTGTATGTCATTATTTCGCCAGCTATCTTTATTGAATCTGAAAATTCATTTCGTTGACGTCAATGTTTTTTGCAGCTAATTTAATTCTTTTGCTATGATATTTGTAATTTTGAGCAATGTTTGAGAAAACCGTCTAGATGAGTTCGATCTTGGTTTTAGTAAATTGTCAGAAATTGGAAGGAAATATGATGTATCCAGACGATGAGTCAACAGGTATTTTGCCAATACCAATATCGAAAAATTGTGATACAATGTACGTATAATAACTTAACTATTTGCCACCGACATCTGTATGAAGGCCCCGCAGAGCTATCGAAAACCCCTACATTGCAACAAGCTGTCCGAGCGTATACACCCTTACCAACCAACAATTAACCCACTTTAGGTCAGTTGTTTGTTGTTATGCAAGTAAATAAACTTTATATGATAATCTTAATGATATATGTGCTTTAGATATATAATTCTTTTCCGTTTTATTTATTTTCTCTCAGCTAGCGTCATTAGCGCGCCGCTCGCTGGGAGTAGACGGCACGTCTGTCGATATGCTCCCAATAGAAAAGCTTGACGCTTGAATACGGGTGACGCGGCAGCCCTGGCTCAGCCCCGCGTCATCGCCGAAATGCCAAAATGTCAAAAACTTCTCCAGATTTGTCTGCAATTTGCGTCGCATGTTCATATTTAATTTGAGCGTTTTAACGTCTTTCGATAAAATTGATAGTCAAAAACATGCGTTAAGTTCGTCGGCTGGCATTGATCGTGCTATTTCTGGTCACTAACAGTAACACGGCGAAAATCACATGCCAATATAACCATTGCACCACCAATCCGGTTTTGGTTTGTTGCATAAATATTGTTACGTGCGGTGTAATGGCTTCCAATATTTTTTAGTGCGCCAGCGTGCACTCGTCTAAAACTATTAATTTGTTCTGCTGCAATACTTGGGCCATCGCAGTAGCGTAGCGTGCCGACTCGGCGCCTGGAGCGGGAGACCCATTTTGTCGCCCCCATTCTATAGGTGCCTAATTAAAATTAAATTTCACATGCAATGAGGTACCTTTATTGGAGTTTAAATAGGATGAGCGGTTTTACAAGCGAATTCTATGGGCCTAACGAGCAGCGAAGTCAGAAATAACTTTGTCAAAATCAAAATTAGCAGCCAATTCTTGTTCAATCGACAATATGTATAGCCAAGTCTAGCGGAGCTCATAGTAGATCTGAGGTAATTTTTTATTAGCTTCAACTTCGAAAAAGTTCTCTCACAACTTGCAACACTAATCGTCAAGATGGACTATATTTGGAACCAAAATTCCGAGATTCAGTTTTTGAATGAACTGGAGGAGCTCCAGTGGTCTTTTATCACTTATATCTTCCTCTGATTCAGAACAGGCAACAGCAACAAACTGCTGAAGATGCTTCCGCTCCATCTGACTCAACTCGTCCTTGTCGATGTTTTCTAATACATGGGAAAGATCACACTCGAACTTGCTCTCCAAAAGTTTTGCTGGCATCAAAAGTCCGAACTTGTCCGATATTTCTTGAATTTGCTGGAACCGAGTCGCGATTTCTTGAATTTGCTGGAATCGACGGATTTCCTGTTCCTGAGACAAAGCTGCATCTTCATAAGATTCATCGCCATGCATGCGTTTGTTCCAGCGAATTTATCTCGCTTTGAGTTCGATTCCGAGTTTTTCGCAGAGAGTCTTAGTGAAGTCAATTGCTTCTTGCACGAAACGGTCTCTACTTTCCACTAAGAGGGTTTTCAAAGCGCAGAGTTTCTGAGCACACTTATCCACACTTAGTCTTCGTTACTGCAAGTAAATCTGTGCGTCATCTACTTCAGGTAGCACTGCATGTCTGTCAGGAGAAGACTGGCTCCCGACCTTGTTTCGGAAGTTTGAGATGAATCTGTTAATTGTTCCAGTACCTCAAGAACTACCTCAAACTTATTTTTAAGCATCTTGACAGCTACATGTCTAGCGGTCCAGCGCATTTCAGTCACTCGTTTTACTGCTTGACCTGTGACGGCAACCAAAGCGTGACATCGAACAGTTGATGCGGAAAAGAAGGCAAACTGCTTCTCCCGAGTTCCAAAAACCGTCACGGAATTCACTGATTCAGAAGCAGCGTGTACCTCAGCCAAGTTTAATGAGTGGTTTGTGCATCCAACGAATATAGCTTTCGGATTCAGTGCTTTAATCCGGGCTTGAACTCCATTGTGGATCCCTGACATTGAGGCATCATTGTCATAAGCCTTTCCTCTCAGATTCTGTATGTCCAGTCCGTCTGATGTTATCTTCGCGATTATATCGTTGCTGAGATCTTCTGCATTTTTTCCTTTTGGTTCGAAGAAGTCAATGAAAGATTCTACCACGGCGACTTTTTCTCCTTCGATATGTATGTATCGCAGAACTTGGCTCATTTGGTCATTGTAAGAGATGTCTGGTTTACTGTCGAAGATTACGCAATAATATTTAGCTTCTTGAATACGACGGATGATAGTGGATCGAACTTGCTGTCCCAGTAAGTTAATAAATTCATTCTGGGCTTCTGGAGATAGATACAAAACTGAGACGCTTGCTCCCAGCTTTATCTTTGTCAGGTGTTCCATTAGAAGAGGGTCGTATTTAGCTAGAAGGTGCACCATCTCCAGAAAGTTCCCGCGATTGCCACTATCATCTCCTCGTATGTATTCTCGATGTCCTCTGAAGACCAGAGTCGGTTTGTCTAAGAACTGGATAATATTCAGCAACCTGTACAGTACATCTCTCCACTTCTTCTCCTCACTTTCGAAAACTTCTTGTTGTTTCTGATCGATGGTTGCTTTACAGTTCAGGCGAATTTCCAACTCCTTCCATTTCAAGAAGCTCTGTTCATGGCCCAGGCTATTTACATGGTCTCCGATCCTTGGATTGAGCTTCCACCATTTGTTGAATCCTTCGTCAGATGCGAAGTTAGAGCCGGAATTGCCAAACAGCTTGCAAGAAAAACAATACAAGGATTGCTTCAAAGGCGAGTACACCATCCATGTTCGGAATTTGATTTCGGCAGGAGCAGAAGGCACGATTTCAATGTCTTCTTTAGCAACATTTACTTTTTCTGCAGGCTTATGACTAGATGCTTGAGGTACTTTTGATGAGTTGACTTCATCTTGACCCCGCTGTGTGGTGGGACCAGAACTACTTCCAACTGCGATGGCAGGTACATCTTCTTCTTGTACCTGTAAAATAAGTTATTTATTCCCATGAATATTGGTCGGAGGACACGTTCGAATTTCAAATAAGTGTTCTATCACAAAACAAAAGTGGTTTTGGAGACGGCGCGGTTTGCCGATTTTATAGGAAAATTTAACAACAAAATTGATTTTGTATGGCAGCTACCTTTTTTAGAGTTTCCCGGTAAAAACTGACTGAGTAAGCCATGTTATAGATGTAATTACAATACAATAAATAAATAAATAATAATGAATGCAAAAAGCGGTCTTGCTGGACTCGGCTAGGATAGTCCGCCGGTTTCCCAACCTTTTGCCCTGACCCCCGGCATATTTCATACAAAAAATATACGATTCTTTCAGTAAAGAATATATGAGTCATTGAATATATGATTGTTACGCTAAAAATAAAGTTTTTAGCCTAACAATCATAAGCGTAAATCACTTACGCTTGATTTTCAAAATTGTGGCTACGATGACATCGTTCATTAATTTCTTCACCGCAAGTCGGGTCCGATGAACTGTGGGCAAAGGCCGCTACACATTGGGTGCCACAAAAAACAAAAAGACGTCGAGGCAGACCGAGGGGACAAACTCGATGCCTATATGTCGGCTTGGCCCCAAATATCCCTAGATAGAGACAAATGGAAGGAAGGGAGGCCTTTGCCCAACATTGGGACAGTACGGGCTGATAATAAATAAATAAATAAAGTCGGGTGCGGGAAGTGCGTGGGCCAGTCCGGCAGCACCTCCACAACGAGCGGAGGGTAGCGGGCGGTTGGCCGTGACACGGAAGCGGCGGCGGCGGCGGCGGTGGCCTTGGTAGAGGAGGTAGCGGCGGAGGTGGCGGTAGCGGGGCCAGGGACGGCAGTCGACGACGGAGTACGCGACGGCGCCGGTCTCTTGGCGTACGTCGGACTCGTTGCAGTCTCCATCGGCTAGCCTTGCGAGAGACGCGGTTTGTTGGACGGCGTAGCAACTCTGGCGGCTCGACTCGGCGGGGATGGGTAGCGTCCGACAGGAATAGCGGGCGGCAGTGGATGCGGCGCAGGAAAGCGGGGTGAGCGCTGGAGTGATACCGGCGCTGCGGTATTCTTAGTTGCAAAGGCGGTGGGCGGCAGAGGGGCCTCAGCTGGCGTCGGCTCAGATAAGATTGAGGTTGTCGGTGCTAAGCCGATGACCTCCAGTGAGGGCGCGGGGTAGAAGACCAGAGGGCTCGCTGCGAAGCGCTCCTCTCCGGTCACCTGCGATGGGCTTGGTTTCACAGCCTCCTTGGAGCGGCCGGGAATAAGCGATCTGACCGCGTCAATAAGGCTGGAGTTAAGATATGCAGATTGCACCAACACCTTGCCCGCACTCCGATGATGCAGCAAGTCGGAGGCCGGACGTAAGGAGGTTTGGGTCCCCACCCCTTCCCCCGCCCCTGCCACACCCTGCATTTTAATCACATTTAATACTTAAAGATGTTAATAACTGCTCGTATATGGGAAGACCTCATTTTCTTCCACAAGTTATCATATAAGACGAGATCGAATGTCTTTCAAAAGTCTAGGAAGCAAGCGTAAACCGATGTGTTTCTATCAGCATAATATCTGACACTGTCAGATATTTTGAAGAGTGCTGTCAGTCTGACAGCACTCTTCAATTCAACACTATCACTTCAAAATATCAACACTATCGCAGTTCCAGTGGAAAGACCCGGTCGAAAACCAAATTTATTATCATGCAACCGCAGGTAACTAAATAACTGTGTGATAAGAACGCTGCCAAATACGTTGTTATAGTGGCCAAGGATATAGGCCTATAGTTATTGACATCTGATAGATTCTACTTTTTATTTTTTACAGATGGTACCACCACAGTCTTCACCATATCATGGGGCATGTATGTCAAAACCAAAATCAAATTTGCATTTATTCAGTCTGTTAAAATACATCTCATCTAAAACCGTATGTCTAGAAATTGGCTGAACAAGGGTGCTGCCTCAGCTTGATGCTACGTCAAAATTTACTGCAGCGCTGGCATAACTGATATCTCGGAGGGACTCTGAAAGCGCTTCTTAGTGTGTGCGCGTGTGTATGTGTACGTGTTTGGTTTTTTTCGTTTTTTTTAACAACATTCTCACGACCACCTTACTGGTAATGGGCACAATTCTGAAAAAAATCCAGATTTAAGCGACTTATTGAAGATCAAACAGATGGCTAATAAAGATGGATAAATAATGATGCTGCATATTTATTAATAAGTACTTTTTAGTTTCCGATTATCAAAGCCGAAACGAACTGGTGGCCTTCGGTTCAGTTTATTTTGTACTGGCGATGCGACAGTACGAGACTCGGACGCATCACCAACATCAGCGGCGTTACTCCCGTTACTAGGGACGGAATAGTCAGCTAAAGCTTGAGCTGATACTGCAGGATGCCCACTCTGCGACGTCGAGTCTCCACTGTCAATCGCCGAACTAGGACGCAATTGATCGGCGTGCCGAGTCCATCGCATACCGTCCTTAGTCTCGACGTCGTGCATGTTCTGAACTCTCCTGCCTATAATAGTATAAAATATATTTCCAACTAACATAACAATTCACAGTCGATCTTAGATTTAGCGTTTATTCTAAGATTACCTACATATACACTACATTGTTTTAAGTCGTTTTCTTCAATGAAATCGACGCAGGTTAAACAGCAATTACTAACTGGGTGTAAGTGATTTAATTTAGGCACTTTTGACCAGGATACTGTAAGTACAATTATAAAATCTGTTCATTTTTGCTGATTATTTTGGATGAATTGATCAAAAAATCAGTGGTGGCAGATATGCCGCAAAAATAGCAACATGACTTGGTTTACCATTTATTTTGTCTAGGTAGGTCCTTCTTAATCCATGTGTCTTCGTGAATACTTTCCCAGACTGTTATGCGACATTTCAAATTATTTTTGACTGCAATCAGAAATAAGTTGAACTTAAATTGTTCTAATTATTCAATATTTCGTATCACAATGTGTTCAGAAGTTTCGATTTATCTTAATAATACACGTCTATTGTTTGTCCAAAAAATCTTCAATCTAGCGAATGCGTGTATTTTTATCAGCTCTACGCTCTAAAGCTACCCATATCAATTTTTTTCCTCCTCCTATACCAATGTGGTTCGTGTTCAGCATTCTTGTGTGCCTTATTTAACTTAATTACACCTGCTAGGAATGTATCCATGATTCCTGCTAGGAATGTGCGCTGATTTGTAAATTTTACGATCATTGAACGTGGGCGCGCTTTCTCTGGATTTATCTTCGCAATCCTTGTGCATTTATAGATATCAGTGTCTGAGATACTGCTGTCATATGTATAATGATCTTTGGGACATTTTTTGATTTGTGCTCCGGTAAGCAATGTATCTCTAGATTACTCATACGTGCTGCTGCTTTATGATGTTAAGCCTGCTGTTGAGATTCTTTACAGTAGATTTCAGGTTTTCATGTTACTTCTTTTAGTTCCGTGCCACTTTTACTTGTTGCTCCTTTTGAAGTTTTCGTATTGGTTATTGATGAAGCAGATACTTCTTTGATTTCATTAATCTAATTGCACATTAGAATAACAACTTGTGTCCCTCGGCTTCACCCACATAATATGTCCCGTTCCTGTGAGAATTTCGACAAACACTTTATCTATTGATGAGAACCGCATTAAAATCCGTTGCGTAGTTTAAAAGATCTAAGCGTATATACATACATACGAGTACTTACAGAGGGACAGATGGCTGGAAGTGATTTTGTTTTACATAATAATGGAAAAGATATTAGTAATAAAGATAAAAATTTAATTTAAAGAAAACCATAATACTCTGATAAAATCTTTACTTGAAAAAAAAATATAGATTAGTCTTCTAAGTTAGACTGAGAACATGTGTCATCATTGCCAGAGAGAGTTGCGGTTGGCAATCGATCAACAGTGCTATTCTTCAGTAGCCAAAGTCTGAACCACGTATGATCTTCTGGTATTACACTTTTATTGCAAAGATTAATCAGATCCTTCTTCTTAGCAGTCGCTTAGGAGAAGGGGTCGTTATAATTTGGTTTAAGTTAGATTTCGTAGATGGTGGTAACATACAAAATCATAAACTCATTAGATATGTCATAATTATAGTAAATCTTAATGTCTCCTTTCATACACCTCATTCATTTAATCTTGAGCCAGTTCACTTTTTCACCTTCTGTGTTTCTATCTCTATTTATTATTACCGTCTCTGCCAATACCTTCAAATCTTTAAATTCATTGAATTCATTTGAATTCTTTCAATCAATCAGCCTATAGACGCCCACTGCTGGACATAGGCCTTTCCGAGAGCGCGCCACCACACACGGTCCTCCGCCTTCCTCATCCACCCGCCACCAGCGATCCTTTTCAGGTCGTCGGTCCAGCGAGCAGGTGGTCGTCCTACGCTGCGCTTACCGGTACGCGGTCGAACTTCGAAATTGAATTCTTTAACATAGTAATAGTTCTTTGTAACTTTCTTACCTTCAAGTTTAAACTTTTTTAGATCTAGCACGTTTAAAGACGTTTATCCAGTCAGACATACAATAGATATCACAATTTTTCTTCGAAGTTTCTAAGGCGTTGTGCATGGAGTCAGCTTCAATGTAGCCGTGACCGGATTCGAGGAACTTGTGTTCTATTATTTCGAGATGTGTGTCCTGCATCATGATCCACAATAGTATGTCTGCTTTGGCACGATTTTACATCATTATTTAACCATGTGGTTAAAATTGTTCCGATTCAGCACTGCCTTTTTTACCATGCACTTGTGCCATTCACATTCCAAACAAAACAAAGCTTCGTTGGGAAGTGCTTTTTCGTAAATTGTCAAGTTGTAAAGTGTCAACTTTCTAGTATAAATAGAGAAGACATACATGAGTACTGGGAATTTGCAATATTGCAAGTCAAACGAAACTGTTAAGAAATCAGTTTATTTTTCAGCTCTTTGTTTATCATTTTGTTTTTCCCGATTACATGTTTCCTTCCTTTGTGTATGTTCAGCATACTCTTTCTGTAGTTTATATTTTTCTTCGTCGTTGGCACGCTTAAATTAGGTGCATTAAAGACATTGGTCTTTTTAGGCATAAAAAACCTAAATTAAATTCTGTAGAGAAAATTCTCCGATATGTCATTTCTGATACAACTTGTTCGCTATTTTTATTTGCATTACATTTTGCTTAAGTAAGCCCTTCTTCTTAAATCTTAATATCTGCGTTTGAACTTACTTCTCACATAGTGGCTTTCCATGCAAGGAAATGATGCTATGTGTTTTTTAACGGCTTCTACCATCTCAGGCGACGTTTTATTTGAGGGTTCACGAAGAGTCGAATGTACGACAGGAATAAATTCAAATTCAAATCCTTTAAAAGGCACTTTTGACGCGTCAATAATTTACATAGTATTATTTGATGGTGATAAACTATATTCGTAAACTTTCTAAAACTTAAGCTATTAGGGTTCCAAACTCGCCCAGGCCTAAGAAGAAGCCCACAACAAACTTAGCCAGGTAAATTTCTTTTTGTGATCACGATCTCACATGCCACTTAACCACGGTATCCACAGCGCCTTTTGTAGAATTATAAAAATGAATAATTTCTGGCTTTTGGTACCATTATTGATAGAGGGTTGATCATGGGTGGTACATAAAAGGTAAACAACCTTGTTAGACTTAGGTTTGTATGAAACCATAGTCATATCTTTATCAAAAAAAACATTGAGCCTAACATTACATTTAATGGTTGTACGTGTACAGGAATTGACGCAGCTGAAACGTTTGCAAATTTTTTTGCAAACGTGTTCCTATTGGAGGTGCCAAAGTTGAGTGTAGACGAGGCATGTCTAAATGACGGTAAACTAAATAAGACTGTCTGCCACATTCCGAAGTTTACAGTAAGTGACATAAAATATGGCATTGACAAGCTCAAAATAAATTGTTCACCTGGGCCAGATATTTTACCAGCATTTGTTTTGAAAACATGTGGAAAATAGTTTAGTCTCCCTTTATGTCATTTGTATAATTTGATATTAGAGACAGAATTTAGGCCCATAGCCATTTTCTCGGTGCCGGCCAAAACATTCGAAAGAATCTTGTATAGAGAAATTAGTCGGCAAGTCAGTAATTTGCTCTGTGACGAGCAGCATGGTTTTAGGGCTAAAAAGTCTGTCAACCCCAACTTATTGACAGCTGTGGATTACATATCGTCCTGCCTAGACAGAGGCATTCCAGTAGACGCCCTTTATTTTGACTACCACAAAGCTTTTGATAGGGTTAATAACGATATTCTCCTATGCAAGCCACCACTATATTGGTTTTTCTGTTATTGATCGATTTGGTCAATAAATATAGATTTTGAATGAAATCGGTCCAACAATAGAGATTTCTAATATGGCGGGGACTTTTTAAGCCTAAATATTGATTTTTAACGAAATCGATCCAATAATAAAAAATTCAATATCGGTGGTCTTTTAAAATTTTGGGCAACCATTTCCTCTTTTTTGACTCTAGGGAAGCCCTAAATACCGATTTCGAACGAAATCGGTTCTATAACAGAGAATTGACTTACAACAAACAAGAAAAACAAACTTACATATAACTAGGCCCAGATATCTTCCACTGAGGAGTCTAGTGATTTTAGTAATTTGCGTTTAAATAGAGCTAATTTACAATAAAACCCAATCGATTGACTAGTCTATCGTATATTGTCTAATTAACCTTTGTATCAAGGAATGACGACCCAGATTGGTTCTATAGCTTCGGTGAGTGAGCAGAGGAACAGAAAGGCGTGGCATGCAGGGGGAACTTTGAACATTATTTGGCTCAACAGTTCTGAGTTATCCATGGTTCCGTTTACGAGTTTGTGGGAGAATACCATGTCATTAACCTTGCGTCTATATGATTGTGAGTTTAAGCCGGGATGAATAAGAAAGTCTTTTGTCTTGTCCAGTATTGTAAAACTTAGTGAATCGCCTATGTACGCTTACTAAACGATCTAAATATGGAACTAAACTAAACCAGGTACACCTGGTAGTTAGAGTTCAATAGTACCGAGCCGTATTCTAATTTACTTCTTACAAGTGTAGCAAAAAGTACTTTATTGGTTTTAAGACTTTTAAATGGCTTAGCATTTTAAAATAAAAAGCTCACATTTTGTGAGTAGATCTACAAATGTTTTCAATATGCACCTTGAACCGTAATTTGGTGTCAATAGTAATCCGGACAGATCAGATCACGACAAATTCGAGTTTTTGTAGTGAGCAATTGCTTGTGATATATTTGCCTTCGACTGAAGTACGATTAAGCTAATATATGAACATTGACTGGGCTTAAATCCATACCGTTCCATTTGCACCAATCGTCATTTCCATTAATGTCTCTTTTTGAAAGATAAAGCGCAATCATCTTTAAGAATTTACTTTGCAAGTTTTAACTCATCCGCGAAAATTAAGCACTTTTAATTAAGTATGCAGTTATTGATGTCGTTTATAAAGATATTGAACAATAAAGTTCCCAGGATAGATCCCTGTGGAACTCCGACGCCAAACTATACAGCTGAGAGCAATGACCCTTGATAGCTACATATGCAGAACCTGTTAAGCTTAGGTACTATGTTATTATCAATTATAGTATCTGGCAAAAATTCACTACTAAAACTATCAAATTAGCACTTGAAAAAATCTTTAATACCTGGGTTGTTCATATGTTTCAACTTTTTTTAGAGTTCATGCGGCAATGCTATTGGCAACGTGGAGTTCATTTGGCGGATTTTATTTATAGTTTGGATAAATTCAGTCAAGGTCAAACCGCGATTTTCAAGCTTGTTTAATGTTTTCAGATACCTATATAGGATAAATGAGCGCAAATTGCTATGTTATTTTTCGTATTATAGAATCGTTAAGAGCTTTCTTTAGACTGATAAACACTACACTCGTCAAATACTGTTAATGTACCTATAATATGCATAGACACTACGCAAACTAGACCTAGGTAAAATATGATATAAACACTGACAATTACTTAAATATGGATTGTAAAGGTATTGGCATATGCAAATGCATTTAATCCTGATAGAAGAAAAATAGTAAGTATTATCATAAATAATGACGCAATTTGTATTCCAGTATGCCTTTTTCTCATATGACAAAGGTATCTTGGTATAAACGGTAACCTTTCATTCAAGATGGCGGCGTCACGAGCTTACAGAAAGAAATGTTTTCTTTTCTCACTAGCTTGGAAAGTCTTCGCTGTTCTGCTTGGAAAGGTAGTACTGATACTGGTCTTAATTTTGTGGGGACAGTAATATGCGATTTTAATAGGGTAAAACCGGGATAGTTGCCTCACTTTTTGAAAAGGCTTCCTAATTTTAAAACTGTACGTTTTTCATACATAATTTCCATTGCGACTCGTTATTGTTAATCTAACAATAGAAGTGATACTACATAAATTGACATTTTGCAAAAAAAAAATCTTGTAGATAGATGCCTCACCATGAAAATACTGAGGATCGACGCCCTATATATGTTTTATTTGTACTCTTTTAATATTGGAGGCGCTAATGCCGCCCCTATCCACCTTCGAAAGGTAAAAACAAGTGGACTGTATGTTATATAATTTAGAATTTAGGCGTCCATGTGTCGGGCAAAGGATTCGTGAAGGATAAGGGAATCGTGCACCTTAGCAGGTCCGCAGGTCCTATACGTTCGGCAACGAGCACAATCACGCTCACAGCCAGCACTCACCTTGGCGCGGAACACGGACACCTCGCGGGATCAGATGGCACTCGGCAGCACTCACGACAGCACACTTCGAAAAATGGTGGAAGCGAAGATCGACCCGCACCACGTAGCTCCACTCTATCGCAGATAGGTCTCGAGCCGACTTGAAGCGGCGCTTGCATCGCACCGCGAACAGTGGTGACAATACACGATAAGGAAGGGAGGGTAGTTGGATCCTAAACGTGGACATTGATCGAATTATTAAATCCAAACTCAGCCAATAGTTAGCATTACCAAATATAAATAATTAAACTTAAACATTTGTATATCAAAAAAAAAACGTCTATTTTAATGTTTCATTTAAAATTTTCAAAAATCAACAACAATTTCCTTGATTGAGTTATCTTGAGCAATAATAATTTAAATTGAGCTAATTGCTTGGCCCTCTTAATCATTGTCAATGGTATTTGCGGTATTGGCGACGCTTCGACCAGTTTTTTGAAGGAGTTTCTTTAAAGAAGAAATGTTATCTAGAAACTATTCAATTGCATCGTCACCAATATCAACAATGCTTATATTTTTAAAACTTCAGGATCAATATAATAAAAATACTCGAATACTCCCTAAGGACTGAATCCAGTATCGAATCTGGTTGTGTCTTATTCTGGTCTAATCCAGTGTTATTTTCTCTTTGTTTGACGGGATTAAGTTGACAACATGTCAATGAAGAAGATCACGAAATTCTCGAAATAAGGTCTGCGAAATAGACCTCTGTAGCGTCCACAACTTCCTCATTCGACTCAAATTTCTGCCCGGCGAGTGATTTTTTCAAGTTCGGAAACAAAAAAAAGTCGCACGGGGCCAGATCTGGAGATAGGGTTCGTAGCCTAATTCAATCAATTTGGCCGTGGCGACGGCGGAGCTGTGAGCCGGTGCATTGTCGTGGTGGAAGAGCACTTTTTTCTTAAACAAATGGGGCCGCTTTTTTCTTAAATTCGGCGTCGAATTTGCCCAATAATTCGGCATAGTAGACCCTTGTTATTGTTTCGCCTTTCTCTAGGTAGTCAATGTACAAGGTGGGCCACGAATTAGTTAACATTTGAAAAATTTTGAAAAATTGCATTTCTTTTTTTCTTTGTTTTTTTTTTTTATATTTATATATTTTTAATTATCTGTTTGTATTTATTTATTATTATATTATTATATTATCTATTACTTTTATATATATACATTTACTGTTTTTTTTTTTTTTGGTCGTGCGCCTACCATCAGTTTTCGTAATGTACCAAGGTTGACTGGTGGAGAATGCTTTTAGCATTAAGTTCGCCTTTTTGTACAGTTTTTTTTTGTGCAATAAAGTTTATAAAAAAAAAAAAAAATCGTATTAAAAAAACTATTTGATATATTTAAAAAAATGTTTAATTACAATAAAGATCATTAGTTGTAATTTATTTTTTAAAAATGACATCATCTAAATGACCACCGTTCCGATTTAAGCACTCTTCCAGGCGAGTACCGAAATTTTCGAATACTCGCCGACATAGAGACCGCGAGATCGCCGACATTTCTTCGCTGATTTTTTCTTTTAGTTGACGTAGTGTTGTTGGTTTAGTGATGTAGAAACGACTCTTTAAATAACTCCATAAAAAGAAGTCTGCTGGGGATAAATCTGGACTTCTGGGTGGGATGTCGCCTCGTCTGGAAATCAGCTTTTCCGAAAACATGTCTTTGACCACCGGCAGGGACACATTGGATGTGTGGCAAGTGGCTCCATCTTGTTGAAACCATGTGTTACAATTGTATCCAGAAAATTCCAGTAGCTTCGGTGCCAAAAACTCCCGTAACATTTTCACATACTCAGCAGAATTAACAGTAACTGAAGCCGCGAGAATCTTCAAAGAAGTAGGGTCCAATGATTCCTTTTGCTGAAATTGCAGCCCATACAGTTACCTTGGGAGAATGAAGCTTCTCGTGTTTAGCTTTGGGATTTTCGCTGCTGCAATACCTGCAATTCTGTTTGTTTACATGTCCGTTGAGGTGGAAATGGGCTTCGTCAGAAAATAAGATGTTGTCAAAATTACTGAATTGATCTAACATTGTTTCGGCATACGACTTGCGCAAATTTAAATCATTAGGTTTTAGTTCCTGCACTATCTGAATCTTATATGGATGTAATTTCAAATCTAATTTCAAAATTCGGCGTAATGATGTGCGGGATAATCCTAAATGAGCCGAACGTTTGCGCGTCGATAAATCTGGATCACGTCGAACAGAATCGGAAACTTTTTGCACGTTCTCTTCGCTCCGAGAACTCCGTGGGCCACCATTTTGCTTCACATTTAGTGTAGATCCCGTCTCTTCAAACTTCTTCACCTATTTCTTTATTAAAGGAGCACTCGGACACTGAATTAAGTCGTGTAATTAATCGTCTCTGAAGTATTCTCACGGTTGCACTTGTTGTCCGGAGTGAGCAAACGCGGCACCCATCTCCCTCTTTCGTCCAAAATTTCCCCCCCAAATTTTGCTCCTCTCGACTTGTGGCCCCCCCGTATACGTTGGGCCGATGCGCCGGAGGCGACGCATCGGCCCAACGTCCCGTCGCATCGGCCCCCCTCTCGGAGACCCGCCCGGGTAGTTTTGTTTTCAAGTCGACCCTTCCTGTTTATTATTTTTTCCCCATTCCCCCCCCCATTGTGACGCCCTCGGTACTGGTTTCCCACCAGCCATTCATCCCATCGGCGGGCGCAGGACCTTGGGGTTGGGTTAATTTTTATAGTGGTTGTTTTCCTCGCAGCCCCCCGCTCCATGCGAGGTGCCCCCGGTCCCGCTCAGTGCGGGTTACGGGTTGCCCGACGGTGGCCGGAACCAAAGCCCACCAGCCATGAAGGCCGGAGAGCCCGCCGCGCAGGACGTTTCCACCCACACCAGCAATCGACAGCCCCCCCCCCCCCAAGCGCCCCACCCATGCTGATTTTGGTTCGCGTAAACCGGTACCTCCCATATCTGGGAGGCATTCCTTAATCCACCACCCGATAGGGGACTAGCAACCCCGCACGGGACAAATATGCTTGCGTAAATATTAGGGGTTAAAGTATGAAATTGCCGATTTGTACTGAAAAACAAAAATTAGTTTATTTTTAATTTAACACATTTACTCAAAATAATTACCATTATCTATACATTGCTGCCATCTAATAGGAAGCTTATTTATGCCTTTGCGATAGAACTCTGGTGATCTAGATTCGACAAACTGTGTGAAAGCATTTTGCACTGCCTACTGAGAAGAAAACTTTTTATCACGCAGAAAATTGTCCAAATCACGAAAAAAATGGTAGTCCGTTGGAGCAAGGTCTGGCGAATACAGAGGGTGACGAATGGTTTCTAATTGCATTTCCTGTAGAGTTAAAACGGTTTTTCGTGCTGTATGAGGTCTCGCGTTATCATGGAGCAATACTGGTGAAGATCGATTCATAAGTCGGGGCTGTTTCACTGTTAGTTTCGCTATCATTGTTCGGAGTTCGGCGCAGTAGACATCTGCCGTTATTGCTTGACCAGATCGGAGAAAGCTATAGTGAATAACACCACGCTGAGACCACCAAACAATTACCATTACCTTTTTATTGGTAAGCTTTTTATTGGTTAGTTTTACGCTGCAGCAAAACAAAACTGGGTGGAATGGGCTAACGCGAACTTCCCTGAGGAGACACCTGATATGTTGTGGGAAAGAACCAAGAAACTAATCACAGAGTTTGTTGCGGCTTCTGGATCATCTAATATACCACGCAAACGGCAACACTGGATGATGGATACCACGCTAGAACTAGTTGAACGGAGACGCGCATTAAAGTCAAAGGGGCAACGGTTAAAGACTTGAATAAACTATCAACGCAAGTTCAAGCAGGATGTAGGCGGGATCATAACGCCTACCTTTGCAATATCTGCGAAGAAATCGATGCTCACGCTAACAGGCATGAGGAGGATCTTTACCATAAAATTCGATCCATCACAAAAAAACTCACTTCAAAGACCTGGGCCATTGAAAACAGTAATGGTATAGTGGTTACTGAGCTAGATCACATAACTGAAGTTTGGAAGAGTTATTGCCAGTCCCTATTCCAAGACTACCAGTCGGAAAACTTTCCTGATACAGAACCCGGATATGACTTAGAGCCGGATATACTTAAGTCTGAAGTCAGAGCCGCCATTATGCATCTCAAAAATGGGAAAGCTACCGGTAGAGATGCAATCCCGATTGAAACACTTAGGGCTTTAGGCGATAGAGGTGTCAATATCTTCCATATCATCTGCACCAAGATATGGCAGTCGGGAACATGGCCATCAGATTGGACTCATACGGTTTTTATTCCATTACATAAAAAGGGTTCAACTAAGAAGTGTAGCAATTACCGCCTTGTAGCAGTTATATCACATGCTAGCAAAATTATGCTTCACATTCTAAATCAGCGACTGAAGACTGTTCTTTCTGTCAAAAGAGATAGCACCAGAACAAGCCGGTTTTGTTAAGGGAAAGTTCACACACGGTACACGTGAGCAAATTCTTATTGTTCGCCAGATTATAGAGAAGGCAAGAGAATTAACAACAAGCCGACATATATTTGATTTGTTGACTTCTCCAAGGCATTAGTAGTCATTCACGTTGACTCGCGGGCGCGGTGGCGGGCGCGGTCACGAAATATCAAACATATGGCGTAATATCCAAGTGTTCACATACGAAACGCACGTGCGGTCTAAGTAGCGGGCAAGCTAGCGACTGGCGCGCGCGCGCCGCTCGCGGCAATATCAAACGCGTGAGATGTTTGTGTGTGTTTACGTCGAACTAGCGGCGGAGCGCGCGATTCACTCACGACGTCAGGTAAGTTCAACCAGTATGAACTTGTCGCTAGAAACGGTAGCACGTCTCCATCATGTCTTTCAATACAGAAGAGTTTATTAGTGCTGTTCAGGCTAGAACTCCGATTTGGCAAAGCAAACACAGGCATCATATGAACAGAAATATTCTCAATAAGCTATGGAAGGAAATTGCGGAATTGTTTCCTGAAATGGAGGGTGAGTAAATGAAATATTGTGGGTACCTATTTTTAACTTTTTATTTTTCTAAAGGAATATTATGACAGACTACAAAAGATACAAAAATATATTACAAAGATGGCGACGTATATATTAAACGATTGTTCTCCCAAAAATATTTCGTGAATAAACTCCGAATTTGTTTAGCTCGATTTGATGGATTGTTGTTTCTTCCAGTTTGTCGCCTTTGGTGCTGAGTTTCAGTTGTTAACTCATCATTGAAATTGTAGCCATCTATATCAATTACAATATTATGCAATAAGCAAGCGGTTTTGATAATCAGGCGTGCATGTTTAACATCAGTTTCAATAGGTTTTAACAAAACTCGCCATTTATTGCATAAAATTCCAAATGCACACTCCACGGTTTTTCTCGCTCTTGACAATCTATTATTAAAATGTTCTCTCTCTTGATTCAATGTTCTTTGTGGATATGGACGCATAAGATACTCTTTAAGAGGATAAGCTTCATCGGCTACTATAACATATGGAGCTGTAATATTAGAATTGGGTAATGTTCTTGGTTCTGGAATATTGAATGCGCCTCTTTCGAGTAACCGGTTCAGGGACGAGGCGTTGAATGTACCGCCGTCGCTTTGCTTTCCTCTACCTCCCACTTCAATAGTTAAAAATCTTTTGTTCGCATCAGCCACAGCTTGCAAAACAATAGAGAAATAATGCTTGTAGTTAAAAAATGCCGATCCTGATCGTTTAGGTCGTTTAATTCTACAATGTTTACCATCTAAGCTGCCAATGCAGTTAGGAAAGTTCCACATTTTCTCAAAATCTGAAGAAATATGCTTAAGCTGGTCTTCAGATGGCAGTGGCATGTGGACATTCAAATTTTTGAAGTGAAAACTTCTTTAGCGGCGTTGAGCACTTTTTCTGTAATGGGTATAAAATGTTAAACTCGCGTCAGGACACGTGACCTGATCGAAAAAGCGTAAGACGGATGAAGAGTAGACAGCTATCCCCTCTCTACGGCGCGGCGAAAATGTATGCCTGGGCCTACTGTTTCGTTTAGGCAGCGCAGGGCGCTTGCGCGAATGTTCGTGTATGTTACAGCGTGCCACGCGCATCCATGGATAGTTCTGGTAATGATGATGGTGAAAAAGTCGTTGAAATTATGGATGAAAGTTGATTTTTCGGAGAGATAAACTTTTTAATGTAAAATAATTGTAATAGTTTTAAAGTGTTAAATTTTTAATGTAATATAAATTGTCATGTTTGTGTACGATAGCGCAATAAATGAATATTGTATTCTACCACATAAATGATAGTACTTTTATACTGATAAAGCAATTGGTGCAAAATTATTCCCTAACCATTCCAAAATATCAAACATGCTCAACGTTAATAATCAAGTTTTCACTTCTGCCGGCACTCCCGGAGTGCAACCCGTCTTTTTTTTTTTCCAAATAGCTTCACAGGTACTATAAACAATCTCAGACACTGTACTAACACCCAAACGAAAGCTATAAGCCAAAGATCGAAATGCCAACCCAGTGGAAAGATATCTGAAACATATAAAAAAAATACAATTATTACGTAAAATTTAAATATATCTATACTAATTACTTTATATACCTACTAAAATTATATAGGGCATCAACACTAAACAATATTTAATTTTTATAGAAAAGGCTTTAAGAAAAAAATGGAAGAATATTCGGGACCAATTTATGAAAGAGTTTAAAAAAATTCCGGTTTCTCGTTCTGGAGATGCTGGAACTGATCAAAACACTTCAATGTGGCCATATTTTCAAATGATGCAGTTTATAAAAGATGACGTTACCCCAGAATTAAATGAAGGCAATTTAGATGAAACTGCTGATGGAAACTGTAGTGATAATAATGAACGGTCCCCAACTCCCCAGTCAATAGCTGGTTCATCTACAAGTACACAATATACGAGCACCAAACGTAAATGTGCACAAGATGTAAGACAGGAATTCATGGAATTAGAGAAGAAAAAGTTGGAATTATTACAAATTAAACTGTCGCAAAGCAGCGAAAGGCAAGAACAAGATTGCGAAGACCTGTTATTTTTTAAAAGTCTGTTGCCGTACATGAAGGAGTTTACTCCTATGCAAAAATTACGTACGAGAAACAAAATTACAGAAGTTGTTATGAATGAAATGAATAGTTTCACGTCCCAGGCTTACCATAGTTACAATAGTTACGAATATAACACATCAAATTATGGAAATTAAACTTTAAATATAATTAACTACGAAAATTCTTTTTTTTTTAAACTCACCTTATAGTTACAAATAGCCTTTCTTCGGGTTTTATGCTTTTATGAAAATTTGTGTCTACTTTTGAAATCTCACTCCTTATTGAATCCAATATGTAATCAAAACAGTTGACTGTCATCCTGGTATATCCAAAAAATCTTGAAGGATGTTCTCTCAAATTACTATATAAAGTATGAAATTCACCATACTGTTCTCTTTCTTTATTAATTTCGTGCACACCAATTCTAATTTTTAACATCTCCCACTTTAGATATGAATTTTCGGTTAAAAATAAAAGATCGTCGTCCATGTTTACAATCTCTGACAACACGTCACACTCGCGCAAACGCCTGGCGGCTAATGTGAACACGAACTCGCCACTTCTCCGGGCCCGCACCCGCTGCCGCGCCCGCGCTTTCCAACGTGAACAAGTACTTAGGCTCTGTGAAATGGCCTAAACTGTGGAACGTTTTGCTGGACATGGGTACACCTCAACACTTAGTTCATCTTCTAAGACGCCTTTACGAAGATGGAACTGCATCAGTGCGGACGGATGATGTTTTGTCGAACATCCCAGTGCAGGTGTGCGTCAAGGATGTATAATATCACTCCTTTTGTTTAATGCTTACACCAAGCTCATAATGCACATTACTCTTGAAGACTGGACGGACGGTGTTTCTATTGGTGGCTACAAGATATCAAATTTGAGCTACGCTGATGATACCACCCTTTTTGCGACCAGTGCTCGTCATATGGAAGAACTACTTCTCAAAATGGAGCGCGTGAGCCTAGAGTTCGGCTTAAAGATTAACCACAATAAAACTAAGATGATGGTTGTAGACCGAGCCAACAATAACTCGCCAGAAGTTGCCCAGATTGCGGAACTGCGAGGTCGTCCAATCATACATATATCTTGGTGCTTTAATTTCGAACAATGGAGGTTGCGTAGAAGAAGTAAAGCGACGTATGGCGATAGCTAGAACTGCGATGGACAGGGTTAAGAAAATATGGAAGAACAGGAACATAACAAAAGCTACTATGATCCGGCTTGTTCAAACTCTTGTTTTCCCCATATTTTTATACGCTGCGGAGACGTGGACTTTGCGACTAGTCGAGAAGAAGATTGATGCTCTGGAGATGTGGTGCTGGAGGCGAATGCTGGGAGTATCATGGACCGAATTTCGCACCAACATCTCTATACTCCAAGAAATCCGGCATTAAAAAACGTCTTTCGGCGTTAGTACAGAGTCGCAACTTAAAATTCTTTGGACACGTCTTCACGCCGAGCGTGAGAGTGACTCCATAGAGCGCCTTGTCGTGCAGGGCAAGGTGGAGGGCACTAGAGGTCGAGGAAGGTCACCCATGCGTAGACCGATCAGATAGTCTGCTGTGGGCGGTCCTTTGCACGAGTGCACCAGACTTTCGGCCAGCCGAGAAAAGTGGCGGATGCTCGTAAGGCGTATAACATCTGACCTCAAAGACACTGCTTCATGATGACCACGACCACTCTGTCAAGAGTGTAACGACAAAGATGTCAATTCGAAGTACCTATTACAATAAGACGGCAATTTCATGCTATAACCCCTATTATTTTAATATGCAAGAACCGACTTCCTGGGCACCTTTACCAGCCATTCCTTCTATCCAAACCAAGCACTCACTCAAGTTAGTTTTTGCAGAATAAATTCTCATATTGTACAGCCAACCTGTCGTTTATAGTAAATTATTCCGGTAGGAATCTTAGACATTGGCAGTGATTTTTGAAGATCACACGTGAGACATTCTGTTTCCTTACATTGAGTAAGCCTCACGTTTTGTAAGTTTGACGGCCTCCGGGGCGCAGTGCGTGCGCTGTCGCGTTGTTAAGTTGAAGGTTCCGGGTTCGATTCCTGTCTCGGGTCTGGTGGGCAAAGACTTGTCGCCAAGCGACTTAGCGTTCCAGCAATGTAGAAACCAAAAAGGAGTATGGGTTTACCTTACCCCTTACAGTTTAGCCCACTACCATCTTAGACCGCATCATCACTTACCATCAGGTGAGATGCCGTCAGGGCTAACATGTGATGTGTAAAAAAAAAAGTAACCAGAATAAAGTCAGACTTCATTTTATTTCGAGGCTCTTCCCATTTTAGCAATGTTCTTCGCGTATATCTATGGCTGCTTTCTCCTCAGCAGTTTTGCAATGAGTTAATTTCGCTTGTAATGTGTCACTTTTTCTTAAGAGGCGCTCGTTTAAGATTGAAATATTTGTAAAATAACTTTGTAATCCTATATGTTGTCTAAAGTCATGCCTGGCATAAGATATTCAGTCTACCGCTCACTTCTTCTAAAGAGTGATTTATATTTAGGAAGAGAGTTTATGTGGCATCTCACTTGTGAAACTATTGCATCGCTGCATTTGTTCTTAACTCCACTTTTCGATTCTCTTCTATCTATAAAATCCTGTGACCTGTGAGTATTAACTCTCGTTGTAGAAACGCCAACTGTTTTGACAAATAAATCCCGGCAAACTTCAACTTTATCCAATAGATACTTATGAGATAATTTTGTAGTGAAAACTTCTTTAGCGGCGTTGAGCACTTTTTCTGTAATGGGTATAAAATCTTAAACTCGCGTCAGGACACGTGACCTGATCGAAAAAGCGTAAGACGGATGGAGAGTAGACAGCTATCCCCTCTCTACGGCGCGGCGAAAATGTATGCCTGGGCCTACTGTTTCGTTTAGGCAGCGCAGGGCGCTTGCGCGAATGTTCGTGTATGTTAGGGTGCGTCCACATCTGGCGAATGTGCCGCGAATGTGCAGCTCGCGAGCCGTTTGCGAGCTGCCCGCGAGCTGCACGCGTGCAGTCACGGCAATGGTTTGGTGCGCCTCTAGCGCAACTCATGCAAGGCTCGTAAAAGGCGAGCGCGCGGCGCGCGATCTGCGCGCACTCAATTCTCGCGCTTACAGTTCCGTTTACTGGCTCAGTACTTCCGAAGATGTCGGACGACACTAGTGCTTTTAATATAATTGCTGCATTATGCATCATTAGCTATTATATTACTGATAAAAAGGAAAAAAAAGAGACAACGGCGTTGGTGGCAAAATCCTATTTTTAAAAGAAAACAGAATATAGTAGCGGAGTTGAAAAGCCATCAATTAAGCGGACACTATGCCAATTTTTTAAAATTGTCACCAGAATTATATCAAAATCTTCTACATATGGTTAGTTTCAAGATTGCTAAAAAGGAAACGCATTTTAGGCCACCAATTTCAGTTGAAAATAAATTAAGTTTGACATTACGATTCTTGGCCACTGGAGATTCCTACACAAGCTTGCAGTACCTTTTTAGAATTTCTAAGCAAAGTATAAGTATTATTATTCCTGAAGTGTGTTTGGCGATTATCAAGTGTTTAAAGGAAAACGTACGTGTGAGTATTTTTCCAATTATTTTTATTTAAAAATCAAATAGCCTTTTTTATAAGCAACATATAAGTTTACGAAAAGAAAGTATTAATATTGAAACAAATCATCGAGGCTGTCATTCGTATCTTCTGTCGAATAATTACTTTCCTGACTGTGCGGTCTGGACGTAGAAGCACTTTGAGAATAAGTTGTATAACCTTGCACATCTGGTTGATAATTATAGTACCCAGAATCGGCTTTCATTATGACATCAAATATTGCCTTTTGAACCATATTTTTTGTTAAACGTGAATAAGATTCCATTTTGGCTCCAATAAAATTTATAAATGAATGTACTTCTTGTGACAACTTGGAATTATCGCTCAATTTTTCTGTAGCAGTCTTTAAAACTTGTAGGGCTTCAGTTACGATTTTATCATCCGTCGATTTTTTCTTTTTGGGCGGCGGAGGTTCAATAAAAGACAGGTTGCTTTCGGTGTCAGTATTTATTCCATCATCTTGTACCTGTTCCTCATCCACTTTATCTTGTTCTGTATCTGCTTGTTCCTGTAATAATGTTTTTATATTTATATTATTATTATTCAGGTGCCAAGGAGACCAGATATATGGCTAGAAGTGAGTAAAGGATTCGAAGATAAATGGCATTTGCCCCATTGCATTGGCGCAATAGACGGTAAACATATAGTCATACAGGCACCTCCGAAAAGTGGAACTGAATATCATAATTACAAATCTACTTTTAGTATTGTTCTGTTTGCACTGGTAGACTCAGATTATAAATTTATGTTTGCTGATGTTGGTTGCCAGGGGCGTATATCTGATGGAGGGATATTCAAAGATACAGAGTTCTACAAGATGATGCAAAATGGCACCTTAAATTTACCACAAGAAAAAGCATTACCTTATAGGACTAAAGCGATACCCTACTTCTTTGTTGCTGACAGCGCTTTTGCTCTAGATAAACATGTGATGAAACCATACTCCGGTAACCACAGTAAAGGCACTCCGGTAACCACAGTAAAGGCACTCCGGAACGTATTTTTAACTATAGATTAAGCAGAGCTCGCAGAATTGTTGAAAGTGCATTTGGCATTGCATCATCCATTTTTAGGGTACTTAGAAAACCCATGATATTAAAACCAGAAGTTGCTGAAGTGGTCGTTATGAGTATTATTCACTTGCATAATTATTTGAAACTGAACGCCACCAATACTTATACTACTAATTCTAATATGTACATCAATCAATCCGTACCTAATTTCACATCTCTTTCAAATATTCAAACACCACAAATAAGATATTCCAGAGAAATAAACGAAATAAGAGATGAGATTGCTTCTTATTGTGTAAATGAAGGCCGTATTGCATTTCAAGATAAATATTGTTGATTTAATTACTAACAGTATTTAAACGTTTCCTTGGTTTATCCCGATCAGCTAAAAAGGAAAAAGCGTCGTAGGCAAACCATCTACTTTTGTAAGTCTCGGATGCACCTAAAAATATATGTAGAATAATATTAGTTACATAGTCAATTTAATTAATAAAATAAAACACAAAAAGTAACAAGTAGTTTTTACTCACCTTTCCCTGTCCCTTTACTTTTTTGACTTTTTCCTTTCTCTCTTCTAAAAGAAGATAAAAGACTTAACAGTTTGCTACGGCATTGTTCATAATCGCTTCCCATTATAGCACCTATTTCTTTCCACGCATCATTTTTTAGATTTTTTCTATAGTAATATTGATCTTTGGGATCCCACAAAACTGGAAATCTTTTATATGTTTCAATTAAGCGTAAACAATTTTCCTCCGTCCACTCCATGACAACACGTACTTAGCCTCCAGTAATCAGAAACGAACTGAGCGGAGGGGTGCGGGCCGCGGGGCTTGAGGCGCGGGCGGAAGGAAGACGCGAGCCGCTAGCGCGCCGCCCGCTCGCTGATCGCGTACGGCGCATAGGTTGCGCGCGAACTGCGCGCGGGCGGCGCAGGAGCGGCTCACGAACAAAAATGCACGCGCGCAGCTCGCGGGCAGCTCGCAAACGGCTCGCGAGCTGCACATTCGCGGCACATTCGCCAGATGTGGACGCACCCTTACAGCGTGCCACGCGCATCCATGGATGGTGACAGCTGATGGCTCGACCGTCTGTGTAGTGATCACATTGTTGTGTATTCGTAAAATTCGTGAATGTAAAGTGCTTAAAATATGGAAATTGATATAGATAAACTTTTTAATGTAAAATAATTGTAATAGTTTTAAAGTGTTAAATTTTTAATGTAATATAAATTGTCATGTTTGTGTACGATAGCGCAATAAATGAATATTGTATTCTACCACATAAATGATAGTACTTTTATACTGATAAAGCAATTGGTGCAAAATTATTCCCTAACCATTCCAAAATATCAAACATGCTCAACGTTAATAATCAAGTTTTCACTTCTGCCTTCTAGCAATTCTATTACCGGCGAGGAATATTCTTCCAAGCGAACTGGCGAGGTTGACATGAAGGTGAAGAAAGCTTCTCGAGAGGCTTCGACGTTCAAGGTTCTTCATTACCTTTTGCTGTAATAAAAAATGCTGTAAAATCAAAACCGCATCGTTTAACATGGATATGGTGATAGCAAATTTATATTAGTTCTTATATAACCTCAAAATTTATGTGAAAATTCAAAAAAAAACAAGTTTTTGGTTTTCTATTTTATCTTTTACAATTTTTTTTTCGCGCCCGTGAATTATTTTTCCTTTCATTTTTATAATATTCCCCTCCTTTTCTAATGTTTTTCATCCTACTATTATTTTTTTTGGTTTTAAAAATTATCGACTCTGGTCTATAGTAGTGACGCGGCTTTATGTTATTTCAAAAAGTATGAGTGCGAGCCTCCATGTTTTAGGGTTCCGTACATATAAATAAATAACTTTTGTTAAAACATGATATTGCCATTTCTTAATTTTTATAGCTAAAAAGGTATTGTATTTTCAACAAAGAGTAGTTACATCTCAGATTCATTAAATAGGTATACGATGGTAGGTTACAAAACGTATATGCATAATGGAATCATTAAATTATAAAAAATTAAGGCCTTATATTAAGTAAATAAAGAACAAAATATTTACAACCCAAAGAAACATGAATTTACTCTGTGCTTTAAAATTGGAGTTCAACGATTATTCCAAAATATACCTATTTAAAACAACTGAAACTTAAAATAAACTTTAGATAGAAACCTAAAACCAAAAATCTTAAAAAACAACTAAAATATATTACTAAAAGGAGTCCCTTTAGGCAAGGTTCCGAAGACACTGGCAGCGTTCCCCCTTTGAATAGCAAGTCTAATTCGTTGTCCGAGGTAGCTGGCAGCTCTTCGGTTTCCTGTGATATCGACTAACCTTATTGCTATTTTCTTAAAAAGCCCTATAGCGCTATAACCCCACGAACAAGGGTCTCGACACCGAATGAGACAAAATCATATTCGGAGCCTAAACTCCGTTATTGCATGCTTTAGCTTTTTCAGCCGCTTCACAAACCAACACCAACTCTGTTGTTGCTTCCATGTAGATGGGAAGGGGCCAGCGTGTTGGAACAGGTTGCATCCCATACCAGCACCTGGCCCATCTTCCATGGAATTAAACTCATACCGTCCGCTCTCTTGCAATACCGGCTCAAGTAGACTTGGCACGTTGACGGTAGCAAGGGACCGGCCAGAGGGACATTTATGAGGAGCGCAGACCCGAACCCCAAGCCGTAGACAGGTTGCGATTCGGAGCGTGTCAGGCTATAGAAATGTTCCTGTATTTGACGAAGGGTAAAGCCGTTAGCCAGCCTCATGCGCACCCACGGCCAAAAACCTAGCACGCGCCGAACCTGTACTACGGCTCAAAAGATTTTCATTAATCAATTTGCAGTTTATGTCGTCCCAGCTCATCTGTGAATTTGGAGAAACTAAAAAATTTTGGCCTGGGCATGCAACTAAGACAGCGTTTCTAGCTCCTTCCAAGCCAGTAATCTCAAAGTTTGAAGGGTATGCCTTTAAAATTTTACTTATGAGATTTGAACTATGGAAAGTAGATAGGAAGGCTGGTAAAGCGACACTGGAAGTTTAGCGAATCCCTAAACCACCATAAGGGATGGGCAGGGATGCTCGGGTCCAAGATTGCTCGTTCAGCTGCATATTAAGTATCGATAGTTAGCTAATTTTGATTAAGTTGACTACTTTTGTCAAAAGATCTGGGTGTGATTCCAAAAGGAGCAGCAACGGAGCACATACGTGAAGTTTGGGACAAAAAAACAGAATTTTAAGATGCAAAGCGCAAATTGTGGAATAATTTCAAGGAAACGGTCCGCAGAATTTTGGAAATTTAGTAATTGAATTATTAATATATTCAAAAATAGATTCATCAAAAATTAGAGAACCTAAAAGGTATAGGGAATTACTGCAAACTATTTTAATATTTGGGGCCGAAATATTAAATTTTTATTTTCCTTCATTTAAATTAACGCAGTTATTTATAAAAAGTTCGCAATTGCTAAAATTAAGCTCCAAACCAATAGCTTCAAATTTATTTTTGATTAAAAAAAGGTCCAAAAACACATATCACCTAGGGTCCCGTCGCCAAATACTAAACGTTGAATTTAAAAATTAAATTTCTGATTATCGGATTTATAGCAAATCCTACTTCCGACAGTTACCTTTACAGACTACCTTTACAGTTCATTAGAACGATATAACAATTTTGTTGAGTCATCGTATTGAGATGAAGATAATTATGTATAAATTTCCAGAATATGTTGTTTTATTTCCGTCAGCAGGAATTTACCGAATTGAATGCATTTTTGACATCAATTTTGAGCAACACGTCAGGCTGAAATAAGTTAAGAAACTGCGTAGGACATGGACGGCTGCCTCATACCCTCTTTTACACCGAAGCCTAACTTTACGGGTTAAAATTCTGTATTTACTTTTGGTAAAATACGTCATACAGCAACTTTTGAGGCCAGACGTCGTAGTGTTGATCCAACAGCAATTGGTTTCACCCCTCCGCCCTTTTTGGTAAGGGCAATGAGGTTTGCGCCGAAAAGAATGGGAACAATTTCTGGATTGACATTGCCGGTATACATAAAGTTGACCAATTTAGTGATCTAATTTACAAGTAGCTCGACTGCATCGCCCACAGGATGCGCAGTTAAGTCTTTCCAATGTTGGGGTGAGATACCATCCAAACCTGAACCAAACCGAAGGATAAAATGGCATCCGTAACATCTTTCTTTTGAATTTGAAGGAATGCTTGCCCTGCTGTTGGTGGGTCGGAGAAATATGGGTTTACTGGAACTGGGGGATGGTTTGACCGTAAAGCCTGAAGCGTGTCAGGTGTATCTGGTGATAGCACGTCGTTGGAGAACAAAAGGCGAGCGGCACCTTTGAGATCACCGTCACAGATTTTGTTCTCGATGAGTTTGTTGCGATTACGAGGGGCATGATGTTTGATAAGAGAGGTGCGGGAGAAGGCGACAGTTATTCTTAATTTTTTGTGTCAAGGATAAATACGGTTCATCAGTTTTTACTATATGTAGTGTGCTGTATGAAAATAAAAATATATTCTGCCAGTCTTTAGTACAATTGCATATGTGTTGCTTGTTATGGAATCTTGTACTAGTGGTTCTACTATTTTAAAATATTTATTGTACATGATACAACCGAATATTTGTGGTTCCATTTTGCAATAAAATATGAGCAACTATGAATTTATTTTACGCATAACGATACCACGAAAACTTGGTTCCATTTGGTCTATTAAAAATAATTCTTATTATTATAATAAAAATATTTGTAATATATAATGGCACCAAGTATGTCTGTTTAGTATAAAATGACATGGTAATAACATCGTTTATTTGTTTGAACAATTGAGTCCCGTTGTGCTGCGGTTCGGTTTTGCTTTATAAGCAATGTTTGTTGTTGCTGGTGGTTCTGTTCTGCTTTTAGTATATGTTCTTTTTTGTATAAAAATTAAGATCACTTTTAAATAAGTATTCCTCAAAAAACCAAATTTGTCGTGTAGTTCCATAAATACGGACAATTTCTGTATTGGTCTGACGTGCTCTTTTACAGAGGTACAACCACAGACCAGACCAAACCATCACTTTTATTTGTGTGTACAGAATTTCTCTACCAAGTGGCCAACATGTAGGAGGAGTTATATTCTCTTTAATAATAACTAAATCCCCTATCTGCAAATTAACCTTAGATCTTAATTATTTCATTTAAAAAGTAACAATAACGTTCACAGTGCGCTAAGTAAACACTACGTTACAACAGATAATTATAAAAAAGCAATAAACCTAATTAAATACAAGTACTTAAGTAATAATTTTTTAAAACGTATTTAAAATGTAAAAAATTAAAACAATTCAAAAATACTACAGTTATATAAAAAATACTAAACAAAGAAATAACAGCTACATATAGGATAAATAATAATCGGTGAGCTTCTTTTTTGAAAACAATAGCAGAGTCATGAAATACAGGTATCGTTTTAGATAACTCATTATATTTCACACTAAATATGGTATAATTGGAGCTTGGTTCCCAAGATGTTAGTGAAAGGTATGTAGAAGATTTTAGAGGATATACAGCTACGGGTGTGCCTACGCGGATTCGACAGGGATATCAGATTGAGGAGTTTAGTACATTTAATTTTGTTTCTTAATATTTTATGTAGAAAACACAAGTCAAGTTTTTTCCGCCTATGTCTAAGAGATGTCTTTTTAAACTTGGCCAGTCGCTGAATATATGGCGGTCTATGTAAGATGCCACTGACATGAAAAGCCAAGTAGGGAGTAAACGCACGTTGTATGCTTTCAGTGCGTTGAGAATGCACATTGTAACATTGTAACAAACATCTATTTTCGTACGCAAACCACGAACATTTTGGTAAAGTAAATGTATGTGACTAGCGCCTGTGGTGTCTAACGTGGTCAATACTAAAATCTTCTTGGTCGCACACTTTATTGCTGAAGGTCGTGTCCACATGAAAGTGCCTTCGTCACGTTGGTAACTAATACCTTCCACTCTGTACGGTCCTCGGCTTTTCTAATTGCGGTTGTAATCGGAAGGCCAGTCAGTGATTTCACCTGATCAGTCCAGCGGCTAGGTGATCGGCCACGCGGTCTTTTACCCTCTACCTTGCCCACAACTGTAAGTTTTTCCAAGTTACTTGGCAGCCGTCGGGCAATCTCTCAACCACTATCTCCGATAACCATTAAAGCTCATTCTTGCCATGAGACTTACAAGACAATCTGTCAATGTGCATCCATAGCTTCTACAGATACCTTGGAATTGTTCTCGACAAATATTTAAATTTTAAAGACCATGTTGATTTGCTCAGAAATAGGGTTCGTAAATTAATATTTATTTTCAAAAATGTTCGTTATGTGGCAAATTCTACAGTGATCCGAAAAGTATACTATGCCTTGTGCCAATCTATTGTTCAATATTGCTGGGGTGGCGCCGCTAAAACTACTCTCAAGCCTCTTGAAGTTGCACAACGAGCAATTCTAAAGGTGGCTACTTTTCGGCCCCCACTCTTCCCCACATCGTTACTCTATAAAGATTGCAAAGTCCTCAGTGTTAGGAAGTTGTTCATTCTAAATTTAATTTTGAATATGCACATAAAAACACCGTACCGTATCATTGCTACACGACGCAAACATAAAATTTGTTCCTTGCGTGCGCCTAAATTTGCCTTTACCCAAAGTTTTAGATACTTCCTTGGTCCATATCTGTACAATAAACTCAATGCGAAATTGCCTATTTTGAAGTTGCCGCTCGCCAAATGTAAAAAGAAAATAACGTCACTTCTTCTCAAAAAATCGTATGATGTAATAAAAGATTTCTTTAAACATTAATATTATTTACCTGCTTTATCATATTTTAATCTAATTATTTGTATTTTTTTACACTAAGTCTCTATACACAGGCATACACACACACACACGCACGCACGCACGCACGCACGCACGCACGCACGCACGCACACACACACACACACAATCACACACACACGTACGTTTGTCTGTTTCATGATTGTGAAGTGTTTCATGGTTGTAACAATAAGTGCTCACGGAGCCATTTTGTGAGGAAGAGGGCTGGCTGTCCTTAACACAGATTGACGAAATCTAGCAAGGATAGCCAGTACTGACAATATTAGTGTTTTGTGCATTTATTGTTATTAGATATGTATTTAGAATTATGATTATGAAATAAATAAATAATAATTATTATTATCAGAATAAACTAGCTCTCACGCCCGTGTGTAAAATAAACACATAAAAAACCAAAAGTGATCATCATCATCATCATCATTGGCCCTATCCATCTTCGAAAGATGTTTTGAACAGCGTCTCATGGGCGGCGACATTTGTTTTCATGGCTTATGAGGCCAATACGAGAGCGACAGTGACGTCCGCATAGTTCACAAACATAGGAACCGCTAGGAGGTAGGGGGTTCTCTACGCGCTCGTGTCTTATAGAGCGCTTGTTTGCCAGATGCTCATGTAAGGCGGCGTCATGACCAACTACGCCCTCCGCAACAACTTTACACCAGTTGTTACGATCCTCGACAAGGGTATCCCAAATTTTCGGGTCGACAGCAAAGGAAGACATGTCGCGTTTTACACTGTCTTTGTATCTCAACAGCGGCCTACCAACCGGTCGTTTAGCGTTGGCAACTTCTGAAAGGAGAGTTTGGCGCGGCAAACGAGAGTGCTCCATACAGTGGACGTAACTCAGCCACCGCAGCCGCTTTTGCTTAAGGAGAGCAATAACGCTAGGCAGTCCGACCGACTTTAATACACTCTCGTTTGTGACTCTATCGTTCCAAGATATACCCAAAATGCGACGTAGGCAACGCATGTGAAAAGCGTTCAATTTCCGCTCCTGCTTAAGGTAGGATGTCCACGTCTCTGCTCCGTACAAGAGTACGGATAAAATACAAGTTCGATATACAGAGGCTTTTGTCTTTATCGAGAGATGTTTGTTATCCCATACTCTTGCACGAAGTTTGCCAAACATTGTAGCTGCCCTACCAATACGGATATCAATTTCTTTTGCTATTGATAGCTTGTTTGACATGGTGGATCCCAGATAGCAAAAATCGTCGACAGCAGATAGTGTTACTCCGTTTAGTGATATTAATAATAAACTTAAATAGATAAAAATAAATAGACCTACATACACATTACATAAATACATATTTGCACCGGGCGGAGGATTACGCCCCGGCAGGGGAGACCAGACGGCCGGGGGTCAGGGCGACAGGTTGAGAAACCGGCGGACTATCCTAGCCGAGTCCAGCAAGACCGTTTTTTGCATCCTGGCTGCGAGCTTACTGCCACGGAACCCCAGTCGCCTCAGATGGTGAGCGGAGCAAACTGGGATAAACCCATTCGCAGATATTACGATTGGGATGGTTTCAGCAGACTGCACATGCCACATGTCGGAAACCTCGTGAGCCAGATCGTTTTTTCTCCGTCTCAGCTCTCACGAGGTTTTCGTCATATGGAATGGTGATGTCCACCAAAAACACCCTCGACTGTGCCCGGTCCACCACCACGATGTCAGGCTTATTCGCGAGAATAGTCCTGTCCGTGATAATGGAATTCCCAATAGAGCCGGACTCCGTCGCGGTCGAGTACCGGCACCGGTGTGTACTTGTAATAAGGCAACCTCTCATCCAGGAGACCGTACTTCAGAGCAAGCTCTTGGTGAAGGATTTTGGCTGCTTGGTTGTGTCTATACAAATACTCAGTGTTGGCAAGCACAGAACATCCCGAAAGCACATGTCTGAGAGACTCGCCGGGATGGCGACAGGCTCGACAGATGTCGTGAGTGCCATCCTTCAGAATATACTTTCGGTAGTTCCGCGTCTTAACCACCTGATCTTGTATCGCACAGACAAAACCTTCGGTTTCCCCAAAGAGGTCACCGAAACGCAGCCACTGCACGGACGCTTTCTTATCTACGTGCGGCTCATTAAGAGCTTTAAAAAAGCGTCCGTGCAGTTCCTTCCCATTCCATACGGTCTCCCAGTCAGAGGTGGTAAGTACCACCGGTTTCTGCCACTCGGCTTGGGCTAAGGATAGTGGAGTGAGTCCTTATCACTTACTATGACCTCTCTATGCATGGGGGACTCCCTCATCGTCTCAAAATAGGTTCTGAGGTTAGATATATCCCGGTTATGCATGGTCTTGACGTTCAATACGCCTCGACCCCCACATTTCCGGGGGATATACAAGACGATTTCGGGTGGTGCATGCGATAGAGAGTCATAGTCGTGCGGACTTTTCTATCCAGGGCGTCAAGTTCGGTCTGAGTCCATCTGAGCACGCCAAAGGTGTACATGAGAACTGGCATAACCCAGCCATTATAAGCTCGCACCTTATTGGCGCCCGACAAAAAACTTTTGAAGATTTTTGTCAGGCGGCCAAAAAAGGCCTCGCAAACAGACTGTTTCATGTCAGCCTCTTTCACCCCTAGGGACTGTGACATGCCCAGATACCGGTATGACTCAGCTTCAGAGAGGGTTCTAATGTTCGATGGCTCGAGAAAAATTTCGGCCAAATGAGGAATCTGTCCCCTCTCCACGTGCAAGACCGCACACTTGTCGAGCCCAAGCTCCATCCTGATGGAGTTGCTGAATTTACAGTGGTGATATTCAGCAGCTGCTGAATATCACCACTGTAGGCGGGTAGCATTGGGTGCCAGCAGTTTGAGGTCATCCATGTAGAGAAGGTGAGGCACTCTAGTCCCTCCTCTCCGAAACTGAAAGCCTGTCCCCGATCCCTCCGGTAGTGCGCTGAGAGGGCTCAGAGCCAGACAAAACCAAAGTGGGCTCAGACAATCACCCTGGACGATACCCCGACCTATCCTTATCCGATCATCGGCAGCCACCAGCCGCTCACCATGGAGACAAAGGATTGTACTCCATTGCCCCATGCATTCCCCGAGGAAGTCTCGAACTGTACCATCGACTTTGTACAGCTCAAGGACCCTCAGGAGCCATGAATGGGGCACCGAGTCAAATGGCTTTTCATAGTCGATCCGGGCGACGGAGAAATTCCGACGGTTGCGTTTGACCAGTTTGCCCGCAACGGAGTCGATGAGAAGGAGCTCCTTAGTACCACGACTTTTATTATTATTTATTATTTATTTATTAATATCATGTGGTGGTGGGGTTGGTAAAGAATATATATGATATAAATTATATTCTGCATTCTATATATATTATAACTACCAACGGAATTCTAATAGCGAAGATTAATTTATCATCATTTGTAAAAGAAGTTATTTCTGCTGTATCTGTGATAAGCATGAATATTTATTATTAATTGTTAAAAGTTGAGGTAGGCTTAAGATTACCTCATTACTTTTAGAGTTTAATTATTTGTAAAATTGCGTGTATTGTTAAATGATGAGAAGTCATTAAATGAATATTCGCCTTCATAATCGAGGCCAGATGTCTTTGATCATTTTGGACTGCATTGATTGCTTTGGTAAATGCTATAGCATCATCTTCATCAAATGAACCAAAAAACTGTTTTAATATTGAACCACCTATGCCAAACCAAGCACACCTTTTGAATCTGGAGGTAATATTAGTATTTGTTAAATGCGATAAAGACATATAATTATTTTGAACATTGATAAAAAAATCTAAAGGACTAAGGACATTCCAACAACCCGTTTTAACTTTAGTGGATTGAAGTGTATTGCAGATGTCTTTACATTTTTCCAGAACTCGTTGCAGGGTATCGATATGTGGTTTTATATAAGAAATATGGTAGTAAGTTCTATATTCCAGTGATTATTATAATATTTTAATATACCTATTAGATCATAATAAAGGCCTGGACTGTTAACTATCGGTGTTGTCAGATTTAATCTCGTGAAGGGTCCTGGCGCGATGGCACTGGAAGAGAATTATCGTGTGCTAGCTTGATTTCGTCAAAATGGTATCTTATATGTCTACGATTTATGTGAAGTGTGGCGTTATTGTTATCATGGACTTTAATCACTTTATATGGACCTTTCCAAATACTAGAAAGAGCTTTACGTAATCTATGATGTTGTTTTAAATAGACCATACCTCCAACACTATAAGAAATATTTCTAGTATTTTTATCGTAATATCTCTTTGAGATTCTTTACTACGCAAGATATTTTCTCTGGCTATGTTACGAGTACTAATAAATTTTTGTTTTATAAAGTTTTTATATAGTCTGGATATGTGACTGTTGGATCGTAGTGGAAGTTGGAAGGTTTGGTTTGCGACCAAATAATAGTTCATGAGGTAAAAAAATGATGATGTGGAGTGGAAAAAAGATGTTTAATTTTGAATAGTGGTGTTATTTGTTTATACACTCCGGCGACGAAATGAACTCCTAAATCGGAAAGGAGAGTTTTTGGAATTCGAAATGGCAGATGAATTTGATTAGAAAGTCAGTTGTCTGTTCAGCCGTTTAATTGGTAATTGGATAAGCCATAGAGTGTTTTGATAAATCATCTTGAAAAGTGACTATGTACTTATATTTTTCTGGACCGGATTCTGGCAAGGGACGTACTATCAGTGAATATTCTTTGCAGTGGTTCATGAGAAGTTGAGGTTATTCCCATGGGAGCTTTATTAATTGTTACGAGCAATTAATAAAGCTTTGTTTTGTGGCATTGTTGACATCGTTGTATATAGGCTTTAATGTAAGTTTTCATACCCTTCCAATAGTAAGAATCTTTCATTTTATTTACAAACTTCATGAACCAACATGTCCACCAATAGGGGAATCGTGATTATCTTTCAATATTGTAGGAATTTCATCGGGTTATATCATAGATAATCTTATTATGATAAATATTTATTTTGATACGCGTATTATAAAAAAGAAAACAGATTATTTCATAGATAATTGTAAAATTCAGTTTGTCGAATGGGTTAGAAAAATCGGACATAGGAATTTAACTTATGACCTTTACTAGAGACTCGAGGATTTCTTCGCAATAAGGATAAGAGGGGTCTAGATCAATTGATGCAATTGTGGAACATGAGGTTTATAAAGACTTTGATTAAATTCATAAATTTCAGTGGTAAACGCCATTGGATTGGATCGAAATTGAAGAAAGTCTCCGTATGTGAGGTTATTTCTGAGGTCTATGTCGGTTATGCCATTTACAGGAGGACGGGATAAAGCATCGGCATTAAGGCTTGTTTTACCAGATTTGTGTATTATTAGATATACATATTCATCTTATTTGAGTCAAGGGTTATGGATACTTGCACCAGAATCGACCAACAAAACTAGTAATTTATCGGAGTATTTAGATTGCGCATAAATGTGAGGCAAATGAATTTTATTGTTATAATTTATTTAAAAGATGCATTCAGAGGGATTAGTAGGACTAGTAGAATAAGTAGAATTAGTATGAGTACTATTATTCTTGTGGCCATGCATTTGGGGCTGTTTGTCGGTTGGCTCTTGGAGAGGATTCAGTGGATTTTTTAGCAATGTTGTTTAATTTAGCAAATGTTTGCGGTTTGACGTTGACAACCGGCGGTCGTATTTTTCGTGCCTGTAAACCGTGTCGGGAAACCGCGCAGTGTAGTATGCAGCATACAACTTTCATATTGAATTGTGGCTAGTGCGCTTCAGAAGCGGATACCCGTAGCGGGGGAACCGCCCGTGTAGTATGACCCTTAGATAGGAAAAAATCACTGATAGAGAATATCCGCTTATTATCTACTTCGCTACCAAGTAACTAATCTATGCTTAAACTTAAATCTATGCTTAAACATTAATTGAAACAGTCACTGACAGTAGACATTGGTATAGTGAACACTGGAGGTGTGTTCTTGTGCTGCTTTATGCAGCTGAGTATGCTGTTAAAATTCCTCAACGGTCCCCTCTCGCGACTGATGATTTGCGTCTCTTGTGTGTGGCGTCGAACCGACGACGGAGGTGGTAAACTCTCTGCGCACCGGCACCTTTGGAGGCTGCACCGACTCTAAATCGGAGCTCCTCTACCGACGACGATAAAACCACCGACAAAGAAAAACTAGTACTGTCAACACAGCACCCAAAACCAACACGAGATTACTGTCATAGCTTGATAATTCAGAGTACAAAGCCTTTTCAGACTTCATCTGCTCAATCTGTTCCTTAATGTTCCGAAATGAAGCTTGGTGATCGGTGATGTTGATTTCAAGTTCTGGCACAGAGACGTTGATGATGAGATTGATCGGTGCTATTTGCTGTGATTCCAAGTCCGTCGCAGTTTTAACCTCTTGAGTGTAGCAGTTTATGTGAAAAAACGGTGAAGTCTTCTCGTTTAATTACACAATCAGGATCCAGTGTAATGACCCCGGCCTTAGCGACTTGTATAGTGCACATGCCCGCTACAAAAATAAAGGTATTTGTTCTACTCAATTTCATCCAATTATTGCGGCATGCTGTTCGCGCTCTTATCTTTGTTGCACATGCTGTCTTCGCTGACTTAAATTGAAAAATGGGTCTTCGAGAGTAACAGAGACGATTTAAGTCATTGTACTGAACACATTGTTGTATGTAAGTAAGTATCTTTGCGTAAATTTATTGCGATGTAATCTGATACCGGCACGACGGCGACTGTGGTGTGTCCATGTTGTTGTGGTATTGATATCAATTGATATAAGTCATAACTTTCCCTGCTGACAATTTGGTATTCTGATTTCAAAGATAAGATACTGCTGTTCAGTCTGTATGTTTTCCATCGGTAAGGATAGCTCTGGCGATAATTGTCCGGAAATAATGCTGATTTGATCTCGTAACTGCATCGGCGATAGTAAATGGACGTCGAACATTCCATGATGGATAACTGTTATCGTGTCGATTATTTTATGTATCGATTTTAGCTTCACGAGCATATTTGTAACTATTTATTAATTTGAAAGTAATCAACAGCGTTACATCTCAATAAACTAAACATAAAACTGGATATAATATCAGTAAGTGGGTAACTGTTATTAGTCGAAAGCGACGTTCTAAAATTAGTGTGTGCTACACTTGTGTGTACATGTGTACTTGTGAATGTGTGCTATGATTGTGGAAAGTACTAGCTAGCGTTCATCACTTCTTGTTCCTGCTGATTTTTGTTCCAAATAGTTTTAGTGGCCTCGTTTAATTGTTTAAATGTTGATTAATGACTTTGTGATGCCGATTGATCGATTTCTCAGTTTTTTGAGTAAATTATATTACGACGTATAGGATGACGTAGTTGCAATATGATAATGTCACATAGTGCCTTGTTTATCTCTCTTTCGGTCGCGCTGGTTATTTATTGAAGGTTTCTGAACCGTCCTAATAAGTCCTCATGTCGTGATATACGATGAGTTTCCGTTCATCTCGTATAAACTGCATGCACGAGATTCGGTCAAAATATAGTGCTTTGTGAATCGTTGTCAAACTATTTGGAGATGTGCGTTGCTGATGGCCAAAAATTGACGTCATGAAGAGGAATAGTGTAAAGAGAGTTGCTATCAAATTGGTCGCTATTCCAGGTCTGTTGATTGTTTGCCTGTTGATAGTTTGTTTGTTTGATATCTTTCTTCCCTGTCTGATATGATGTCTGTTCCCGGTTGGGTACCAACACTGATAGTTTAATCACTGGGCACTTGATATACCTAGTTTTTGTTTTCAGGGAAACTACCCGGACCAGTCCATCGGAGCCGGGATGTTGCTCAGTGACTCTTCCTAGAGGCCATCTCCCGCGAGAAGGTTAGGCTCATTAATAATGACAACGTCATCAACTCGTACATTTTTATGAGGTCTTTGCCATTTGCTTCTCGCTGAGAGTTGAGAGAGATATTCGGATTGAGAACTAAGAACATTTTGTTGATTGCTCTTAGTTCTCTTCCATCTGGTTCTTTTATCTTGTTCGGTATCCAAGATGGTCAATATTGGACTACTTAGAAAATCTAAGGGCGTCAGATAATTCAAGTCATTGGGGTGTTCTATAATTGTGCACAGCGGTTGACTATTAAAGGCATGTTTCGAGTTGGGCCAGTAATGTGCAATATTCCTCAAATGTGAGTTTTTGTTCGTCAACAACTCGTCGAAGATGATGTTTTAGGCTTTTAAAAGCTGCTTCCTATAGGCCTCCACCACTGGGCCAAGCGGGGACGTTAAAATGCTACTGAATTCCCACCTCATTGATCTCTGTATAGAACCAGTCATTAAACGTTTTGTGTAGTTCTGCTTGTTCTTGCTGCAGCGCCTTATTGGTACCAACAAAATTGGTGTATGATGCTTGCCTCGACGTGCAGACATGCGTTTTAGAGCAGCAAATAATCCGGTTGAGCTTAAGTCTGATACGAGCTCGAGGTGCAAAGCTTTTGTCACCGTGCACACGCACACTGCAATGTATCCCTTGCTTGTTTTGACACTTCGCCCTTTATTGAGTTTCACGTCAACGTATCCTGTGTAATCGAACCTGCGTGCGCCTGTTTCCGCCATTCTACCGCGATCACGGGCCGAATGGCGGAAACATACGCACGCATGAACTAAAATATAAAAAACTTACTACTGATATCTTAATATATTATCGAAAATTTCAAGTGTATAAGTAACGTAAACGAATCAGGAGAAAATCAAAGCTTCCAAAACGTTTTCAAGTCCTAGTCCAATATAACGTAGAAGGAGCTGCATATGTGGTTTCTTTGTGTGTTCTAAGAAACTTTATTCTATTCATATTTATTCTACTTAAACTAGGGTGTTCTCACCTAATTCTGTGATAATTGTGATAATAGCAATAAAACCCAGGATAATCTCAAAATGTTTTATTTTTTGTAGGAACTTAAATCAGTCTTTTACTTACTATTTTAACTAATAATCTCTTAGTTTTATAACAAAGAACTTATTCTAACATAGCTTTATAAATCACAAGTTCACTTTGGCAATTCTGTTATAATCACTTTAATTCGGTGATATCATTATCATAATTATGTTATAACACAATTAGATGAGTCTTTAGTATTTATTATCACAATTAGGTAAATTAAATACATTGACTCAATATTTTTAAACATAACAGGAGTTACTCTTAATATAATTATATGATATTTTCTTAATCAATAGGTATGTATTAGACGTACGAAATAGTTTAGTTAACATAAGGTATATATTTTATTCTTCACCACTAGAATTATCAATACTGCAATGGTCGCACATAAAAACTTGCTGTTTGTCTCTAACATCCTGACTTTGGCAATGTGTGTGATAGGGATGGGTACAGAATGAGCAAGTTATCCAGTCAGCTCCATTTTTCATCTTAACATCACGTGAGTACCAACCACTACATACCCTGCACAACCAGTCTTCTTCGATCTGGGAAGTTTTTGATGGTTTGGATATTTTAGGAGTCTGTTTGACGACTGATTTTATGTTTCGCTTTCGTGACCCAGATGCATTTTCTTGATGGCTTTTTTCTTTGGTATCAGTACTGGCATCTGTGCTAGAGGTTAAGACAACCGGTGTCAAACATTGAGCTTTAGGGACAGTTCGCTTCTAGCGTGATTTGTTGCTGGGCTTCCATTTTGGTAACGTAAAAATATCGTGGATCTAAATTTTCTTCAAATTTGAGGAGGAAGAACTTGCCACATTAGCTGTTTCACTATTTTGTTGTGACTCACATTCCATTTGTAATATGTCAGGGAGTTCTTCTAGCGAACCGTGTGGTTGGTTGCCAAAACTGGTGCATGGAATGGGAGGTTCGATCGTTATAGGACTGACGGTCTCTGTTATTTCTGTCTCCTTAAACGGATCAATATCTGACTTATGGATTTCGTATTGAGCAATTTCATTATCATAATCTGCTTCAAGGCTTACTACTTCTGGTATAACTTGCGATTGATCCGATAATGTAGAAGGTGCAATAGCTTCAGGGCAAACAGCTTCTTTATCTAAGGGGAAAATGCCTGCCTTTCTGAATCCTGAACGTATATTTAAAGGTGTAAAACATTTTTCATACCGGTGTCAAAAATGTATGAAAATCAAGTCTCGTAGGAACCTTACTAGGATTTATCACTTTATAATCTTGCAATTCTGCGCGCCACATTGCCTTGAGTGATTTAAAAACACCAACATCCAGTGGTTGTAAGAGGTGGCTAGTGTGAGCAGGCATCGTAAACAGTATAATCTGATGCGATTTAGCATAGGCAAGTACCTGTGGTGTTATGTGGCTTGCATGGGAGTCCATAATTAATAATACAGGCCGAGCAGAAGCAATATTGTTATTGAAGAATGTAAGCCACTCATAAAATAAATCTGAATTAATCCATCCTTTAGGCGACAGTCTTGTTAAACTATTTGGAAAAGCTCCTCTGCAAAATTCCGGGGTATTTCTTACACCTTTGAATATGACTAAAGGGGGGATAAATTGTCCAGAGGCATTGATACAAGCCAAGACAGTAGTTGTGGTGCCTTTCTCTGCATATGTCCGATTATAGACATACTTTTTTCCGATTTTTGTCACGATCTTGTTAGGCTTGTTTACATACATTAGACCGGTTTCATCGCAATTCCAGATTCTTTCTGGACATTTTCTCAAATTATGAGAAGTTAACGTTGTTTCTAATTTCTCATAAAAATCAGCCAATACCAATTCATTAGAAGAAATGGCTCTACCGGCGGAAAGATTTTCTGGGGTCCTTAGACTTAATCCATATCGCTCTTTAAAACCTACCCACCAATTCCAGCCAGCATGCTTTTTATTTACATTGAAATAATGCTTAGATTCAGAATTATTAGCTAATGTAAAAGTTAACTGTCTGATTTGGTTTACAGTGAGACCAAATCCGATTTCTTGCATTTGTACTATATATGACAACAAACCTTGCTCCAAGTCTGCTGAAAGGGAAAATGGTCTACCTACTTTTAAAAAATTTATGTTCGTTTCTCCCTGTTCGCGTTCCCGTTTTACACGTTCAACGTTTACTTTTAGTGTACTCCAGGGCACATTGAATTCTCTTGATGCACCATACACAGTCAATCTTGATTCAAGAATACTTTCAATGGCAGATTTCAACATAGCTTCACTGTATTTACTATTTTTTGATATCTTCTTTTCCCTTCATTTTTCTGAAAGTTGTATTACCACTCACTTAATTATGTGATAGTAAAAAAACGACATAGGTAAATATTACCAAAAATTGTTCAAATTACTTTCTATACTTTTTATTAAAAATACTTTATTTATCTTTCTCATTTACTCGTCATAAAAGTATTAATTAACATAGAAAATAACATGCTAGATACTTTACCTTGTTTAATTCGGTAATACTGCTTTCTATCTCAAACAACAAAAACCGTTATTTTTGACACTGCGTACATAAGGTTTCATTCAAATATCACGTAAATTTCTCCAAATCTAATGATGGTAGCGACAAATATACTCTATTTTCCACACATAGTCCAAATTTCAGTTGAAAATAACACTGTTTTCTATTAAAAAACAAATAATTTATAGGAGCACAACAGCAAGTGACCGGTAAACATTAAAAAATGGCGCCACGCAGACAATTTGCGACACTGTTGCTTTCTCTGTCACACTACGAAGTCAAAACTTTGCATGGGAAAAGAAGCTTTATTTACCCGTCTTAGGGCCGTCTTAGGCCTTCAAATTTGCCGCTAAGTGCCGCGCGGAGGCAGCGCGTCTGCAGCGCTGCAGTCGCGCTGCGCCGTCGCTGTTTGAGAACGGTAGTGTTGTATTCTAGTTTTACGATGGACTCAGACGAAGAAACACTGCTCTTAGTGTTACTATTAAAAAGAAAAGGTATTTTGAACAAAAAACAAAAAAGAAGCCTAAGACAACGTTGCCATTATTTTGTATAACTCAACAAACTGAATTTTATAAAGTGAAAAGTTACGTTAAAAGTTAGTAAGTTAGTTAGTATACCTGAAAAATGTCAATCAAAATTTTTATTTACAGGTTCTTGGCAGAAGGTTGCAGTCTTACAAATTTATATCATACGTATAATCGTGGACTTTCTACGATTTGTGCTATTGTCAGAGAAGTTTGTCGAGCAATATACGAAAACCTCCATACTATTTATATACCTGAGCTTCAGGAAGAAGATTGGTTAATTATTGCTAACGGATATTACACTAAGGCCAATTTCCCTAATTGTTTGGGTGCTATTGATGGAAAACATATAAGAGTAATCAAACCAGAGCATAGTGGTTCTCAATATTACAATTATAAAAATTACTTTTCTATTGTCCTTTTAGCGATATGTGACTCAAACTATTGTTTTACGTACATAGATGTTGGGTCATATGGAAAAGCTTCTGATTCGCAAATTTTCAAAAATAGTAACTTTTACAAAAGACTACATGAACAGGACTTAAATATTCCGAATCCGTTGCCAATTACAAATAATGGACCACCAGTGCCTTTTTTTTTCATTGGTGACGAAGCATTCGGAATTAGTAATTTTGTACAAAGACCTTACGCTGGCAATCACCTAAATGAGAAGAAACGTATTTTCAATTATCGTTTATCGAGGGCAAGAAGATACATTGAGTGTTCGTTTGGCATAATGGCAAATAAGTGGAGAATTCTTCATCGTCCGATAAATGTACAAATACCCTTTGCTGAAGATATCGTTCGCGCGGGTATGTGTTACATAATTTACTTAGGAAGACGGATTCAAAGCAATCCAACTCCAACCCAACAATGCTGAGATACGATTTACAAAACATACAACAAAATCAAAATAATCACCCACAAATAAGTGCTACGACTATACGTGATACACTAGCTGATTATTTTATTAGTCCAGAAGGAGAATTGTCATGGCAAACGATGAAAATATAAAGCAGTTGTGTTAAAAATATACTTACATGCTTCATTTTTTTCACTTGCGGTCTTGTTTGTGACATTTTCAATAAATTTATTACATATTTCTTCCCGAGCCTTTTTCTTTTCAATTTTATTGCTGTACTTATCTGACCTCGAATCCCATATCGCTGGACGACTTTCAACTTCATCGATAAATTCTTCAATCTGATTTTCGTTCATGTTTAGACTTGAACAACAAATACGTGCGCACCGTCACTAGTCGATCGATGAACTGATGCGCGGACGCAGCGCGGGCGAAGCGCTGCAATCGCGCGTTTATTATCTGTATGGATTTACAAAGCAGCGCGACCGCAGCGCTGCAGCCGCGCTGCCTCCGCGCGGCAAATTTGAAGGCGCCCTTAAGGTTGGGTTTCAAATGGTGTATCTTACTCATGTGAAACGATACAAGCTTCGGAACTTGTTATCACATAATTATGCGAGCTTACCCTACTAACATTTAACCCAGTTTATTAAAGTACCAAGTTTTCTAGGTAGGTTATGTCACACCAGTAAATTAACAGTAAATTGTATTGAAGACTAATTGTCAATGTTGGTCAACTTCATAGAATTTGGTAAAATACGTTAGCTGCTGTTACGAATGGTTACCTGGACTAGGACACTATAGGGTTTCAGAAGGTTATGAAATAGAACTGTGACTAATGTAACGTAGTAGAAGCAATGAAATCATTTTAATTGTGAACATTGCTCTGCTTAGGGGTGTGAAGTAAAAGAAAAAGATCATTTACATTAAATTAATTAAAAATCATTGAGCTCTAAGGGAGTTTCGGTATTGGGAATGTCTTGTGAAGAGTTTTATAATTTGATCACAGTCAACAAACACATTTCAGGTGTAATTTTTGTTTTTTATTTAGTCACTAGCAACTACACAAATTAATCATTATAAACAAAGAGGAAATTGTTTTTAGTGACATTTAAACATAGGTCAAATATCTGTGTATCTTTGATATATTTCATTGTGCATTTTTTTGATGTAGTGCAAGTAAAGGGATAAAAGAAATATGTTTATAATTTTTTCTTCCAGATTGCTTTTATTTAGATCTATTAATAAAAAAAGGACCAAATCTGTTGTTCACTTTTCTGTTGTTTACAAATTCTAAACTGGTTTCAGGTCTAAGAGTCATAGCACACGGCGTATTTTATACGCGCAGATGACGCGCTTCATACGAGATTTGAACGCAACCTTCTAACCTAAGCAAGATGATCGTGAAACGCGCCTATACTGCGCGTATACGTGCTGTAGTCGCTCGTAGCTTTTGCGTTTTGATCAGAAACTCCTCTTCTTCAGTTGTACAATGGCGTCGGTTGAGACAACACTGCTTACGCTAGCTTTAGTACTTCTTTTAGAAAGAAAGAAACGAAAAAGAAAACCGAATCTATTGGATAGGCCCATTTACGAGTGAAAAAAGATTGAGTGGTCATTATCATACCACATTTAAAAAATTGGTAATTTTATAAGTGTTATCGAATGTCATATCCGTCATTCCAAGAACTTTTTTTGTATCTAAAACGGAAGTTACTCGCCAAAATACATTAATGACATCTTTCTTTCTTCGTTCTTTTCCGATATACATGCTATCGGAAAAGAACGTTTACTCATCACATTGAGGTAAGAAAACAACCAGTATTTATTTATTTATAATGTACTCATTTATTGACCTGTTACAGTTCTAAATCAATTATTAATATGAGAATAAGATTTATTTATTCAATATCATCATACATGCCAGATATGATATCGGAGTCGTTGTTACCGATTTATTGCTATCCCCATTTAGGAGTGAACTGCCAGATTAATTTCTTGACGCTGATTGATTACAAGGATACTGAGGCTATATTTTCAGCCTGATATCCAGACTCGTATCCATACTGATGATCATATTGAAATTCACCTTGGTATCTATTTCCAAGTAATTTTCTCGATGATTGTCCCACATTGTTATATTTTTTGTATTTGCGTATTAAATTTATCATATCAGCTTTGGCTTCTTTGATGGCAGAAAAATCTTTAGCTAATGAAACTAAGAACAGTATGTCAGGATTTTCAGATAAAATTGTATTATTTGCTTCCTTAGATAGTTTGAGATTTTCTGTCAGTGCTTCATACAATTTATCTAGGACTCTTCATGTTTCGGAGTCTTTTTAGACTTCTTCGGTGAATGTGGTTTTCGAAAATCAAAGTCTTCGTCATGCCCCTGTGCTGCATCATTGACTTTGAACATTGACTTGGAGATCTTATTTCGTCAAGCGGGTCTAAGAAAGTTAGCAAATTGGAATATATGTAGGGTCTTCTATTAATATATTAGAGTTATAAAACCTCAACATAGTGGATCAGAGTTATTTAATTATAAAAAATATTTTTCCATCGTATTGCTTGCAATATGTGACGCAAATTACAAATTTATCGATATAGATGTTGGATGCTATGGAAAGGCTGCAGACTCAACAATAAATGAATAGACCAAAAAGATAAGGCAAGGAAATTATAATATACCAAACGCGAGACCAATATCTAATAATGGAGTGCCAATACCATTTACATTTGTAGGAGATGAAGGTTTTGCATTATCTCAACATTTACAGAGACCTTACGCTGGAAAAATCTTGCCACGAGAAAAAAGAATATATAATTACCGCTTGACACGTGCGAGACGAACGAACTTAATTATAAATTTGACTTTTCTGACAGTAAAACTATTCTATTTTGTGATAAAGCAATCGATTTTCAAAAATTGTGTATAGTTTTTATTTTTGTTTTAAATTAATTACAAAACGACCGTTTGGGGTTATACCGTTCAGCTGAGCGCCATTACCCCATTGTGACTAATTTTTTCATTGTTGTAGATATGCCAAGAAATTATTATTATTATTATTATATCCCAACTCTCACGCCCGTGTGCAAAATAAATACATATAAATGCCTAAAGAGATATAATATACTTACATAGATAAAAATAAATAAACCTACATACACATTACATAAATACATATTTGCACCGGGCGGAGGATTACACCCCGGCAGGGGAGACCAAACGGCCGGGGGTCAGGGCGACAGGTTGAGAAACCGGCGGACTATCCTAGCCGAGTCCAGCAAGACCGCTTTTTGCATCCTGGCTGCGAGCGAACTGCCACGGAACCCCAGTCGCCTCAGATGGTGAGCGAGGCTGACTGGGATCAACCCATTCGCAGATATGACGATTGGGATGGTTTCAGCAGACTGCACATGCCACATGTCAGAAACCTCGTGAGCCAGATCGAGATACTTACGCTTTTTCTCCGTCTCAGCTCTCACGAGGTTATCGTCATATGGAATGGTGATGTTTATTATTATTATTATTAGTCCACAAAACTGACTACAAGTGTATAAAATAGCCTTAATGCAGTCTTGAGATTAATAGATTTACACTTGAGTCTCCTGGATGTGGACCTGACATGTTTAAGGGGAGGGCACAAAATAACCATACAACATTAAACTAAGATTACAAAACAAAAAAAACAACAAAACAAAACAAAACAAAGGGTTAATAAAATTACTTACTTATAAGTTAGTCAGTAATTTTATTCACCCAAGTGTACATAATTTCCTTTTAATGCTATGTATATTATCACAGAAGATATCTACATAATCTCTGTAATAATTTGCAAGAAATTGCATTCTATATAATGGACTATGTTGACCGAGATTGCTTTTGGCATGAGGCAAACAGAAAGTCTCGCGATTATGCAAGCGACTACAAACAAGAGGTACAGCGAACTTTAAGCGTTCAAGTAAGTCGGGCGCATCAATTAGACCCTTGATAAGTTTCGCTAGAAAAATAATGTCCGTTATCTTTCTATGATCTTTAAGCGACTTCATTTTATAGTGAGAAAGGCGGGAGTCATATGAATATAATTTATTACTCTTGAGCTCCATGTAAGATAGATGGTAAAGAAAACGCTTCTGAATTCGTTCTATTCTATCAGAATGAACTTGGTATCCTGGGTTCCATACCGTGCTGCAATATTCAAGTATGCTACGAACAATACTGTTGAAAACGAGTATAGATAAACTGGGATCCTTGAATATTTTCATTTGTCTAAAGATTATTCCAGATATCTTTGATGCCTTGGACGTTACTTGCTCAATATGTGGACGAAAGCTAAGCTTTGAGTCAATAATAACACCAAGGTCCTTCACATTACAAACTTCCTCAAGACTAACCTTGTTTATTTTATAGACACAGTCAAACGGATTTTTTTTCCTAGTGAATTTAATGTGGAAACACTTTTCAATATTTAGGGACATACCATTAGTGGTGCACCAAGAGAAAACAGCATCTATATCATTTTGTAGTGTTATAACATCACCTTGACTGTTAATAGTTTTGTAAATTTTCATATCATCGGCGAACATTTTAAATTTAGAATTTAACTGAAGTGCCAAGTCATTTATATAAATTAGAAAGAAAGTTGGACCTAGATGTGAGCCTTCAGGTACGCCCGATGATACTTCTATGTCGTAAGACTTAAAACCATTAACAGCAACAAGTTGCGAACGATTTCTTAAATAAGATTCACACCAACGTAATAATGAGCCGTGAATCCTAAAGCTTCAATTTTTAGCAATAAAATATTATGGTTCACCGTGTCGAATGCTTTTCTAAAATCAGTGTAAATTGCATGTACCTCACCAGCAGCATCTACAATCTAAGCGATGTCAGAAATAAAATTTACTAAATTAGAGGTTGTGGATTTGCGAGTGCGAAATCCGTGTTGATTTGGATCTAGATGTGGAGCTATTTGAAAATAAATTTTTTTTTGAACTAAACTTTCTAAGACTTTTCCACAAATTGATAAAATAGATATAGGGCGATAGTTTTTTTATATCATTTGGGTTGCCAGACTTATGGATTGGGGTAATGTATGCAGTTTTCCATTTGGTAGGAAATATACAAGGTGTCTCAAAAGAAAGTTCACATTTAAATCTTTTTTTAAAAGAAAAGTCTTAGCTTTATTGAAAAAATGTTTATTGAAGTGAAAACTTCTTTAGCGGCGTTGAGCACTTTTTCTGTAATGGGTATAAAATCTTAAACTCGCGTCAGGACACGTGACCTGATCGAAAAAGCGTAAGACGGATGGAGAGTAGACAGCTATCCCCTCTCTACGGCGCGGCGAAAATGTATGCCTGGGCCTACTGTTTCGTTTAGGCAGCGCAGGAATGTTCGTGTATGTTACAGCGTGCCACGCGCATCCATGGATGGTGACAGCTGATGGCTCGACCGTCTGTGTAGTGATCACATTGTTGTGTATTCGTAAAATTCGTGAATGTAAAGTGCTTAAAATATGGAAATTGATATAGATAAACTTTTTAATGTAAAATAATTGTAATAGTTTTAAGGTGTTAAATTTTTAATGTAATATAAATTGTCATGTTTGTGTACGATAGCGCAATAAATGAATATTGTATTCTACCACATAAATGATAGTACTTTTATACTGATAAAGCAATTGGTGCAAAATTATTCCCTAACCATTCCAAAATATCAAACATGCTCAACGTTAATAATCAAGTTTTCACTTCTGCCGGCACTCCCGGAGTGCAACCCGTCTTTTTTATATTGAAGTACACTGTTTGGGAATTTATTTTTTAAAAATAACATCGTCCAAATGTAAACCGTTGCGCTCTCGGCATTTATTTAGTCGGGCACTAAAATTGCCTATAACAGCTCGGCAGGTAGTCTCCGTGATGGCTGCCATTTCATGACGGATATTTTCTTTTAATTGTGCCAGGGAAGTCGGTTTATTAGCGTAAACTTTTGATTTGACATAACCCCACAGGAAAAAATCCATAGGCGTTAAATTGGGACTCCGTGGAGGCCAATTTATGTAACCTCGCCTGGAGATTAATTTGTTCGGAAAAATTTCTCGAACTCGAGGCAGAGATCTGTTGGACGTGTGTGAAGTTGCTCCATCCTGCTGGAACCATGTTCTTTGGTTGTAACCAGGAAAGTTTTGCAGTTGGGGTACGAAAAACTCGTCTAACATCTCCACATAACGCTCTGAATTCACTGTGAGTGTGCGTCCCCTTCCATCTTCAAAAAAGTAAGGGCCGATAATTCCTCGCACCGACATCGCTGCCCATACGGTGACTTTGGGTGAATGTAGCGGTTTCTGATGTTTTTGTTTTGGGTTGGTTGCACTCCAGTAACGACAATTTTGCTTGTTTACATGCCCATTCAGATGAAAATGGGCTTCATCGGAAAACAAGATGTTGGTGAACGTTGGAAAGCGCTCAATCATCTGATTTACAAAGGCAAGCCTCTGACCAGCATCTTGAGGCTTCAGTTCTTGCACTAACTGAATTTTGTACGGGTGCAGCTTTAAATCTTTGTGTAAAATGCGGCATAATGAAGATCTGTGCACATTTAAAGCAACAGCACGCTTCCGAATCGAGAGGTTTGGATCATCTCGAATAGACTGAGTAACACTGTCCACGTTTTCGGCTGTTCTTGATGTTCTTGGTCGCCCAGATTTTGGTTTCTCCAGAGTTGACCCAGTCTCTTCAAACTTCTCAACCCATTTTGCAATGAGACGAGTGCTAGGCGCATCATTTAAGTGACGAATATGTCGAATACTGCAGAATTTTCTACGCGCTACAGTCGCCGAATTACCGTTTTTGTAAAACTCACGTACGCACAACGCACGGTCCGCACCAGAGAAACGCTCCATAGCGACTAAATTCCCAAGAGCCAGACTACCGACTGACATACCCCCCGCGCCCCTCAGAATAGTTGCTTTCGCGTAATAAGATAAGCAAATGTGAACTTACTTTTGAGACACCTTGTACCTGTATGTAAAGAATAATTATATATGAGAGTTAGTGGTTTAACTAATTTATGAGCGCATTTCTTAAGAAATATTGGGGCAAGAAGATCAGGACCTGGTCCTTTAAGTAAATCCAAGTTCAAAAGATGTTTTAAAACCTCATCTTTAGTTATTTGACAATTACTGAGTGAAGCATTGGGAATAACGTTGTTGAGGAGTCGTAAATTTTGTACTTGGCAATTACTGATATTTGTGTAGACCGATGATAAATGTTTAGCAAAGGCGTCACATATGTCCTTTCCTCCCTTGGCTTCAAAATTATCCAAAATCATCTCATTCGGAATACAATTGGTACCATTTTTACGCTGTTGTTTCAAATACTTCCAAAAGTAAGTAGGATCATCACGAATACATTCAGTAACGCGCTTTTTAAAATTGTTATAACAAGCTATAATCATGACAGCACAACGATCACGCAATAATTCATATGAAAATTTGTCCATAGAGTTATTATACTTTTTGCTTTTATGATGAATTTTTGCCTTTTCTTTAAGTGCTCGTAATAATGGGACTGAAAACCATATAGGATAGTGACTATCTCGCGGTTTACGCATTGGTGTATGTCTGTAAATAATGGGCATTATTGTCTGGTAAAAAATGTCTATTTTCGTATCGACCGAGTGAATATTTTTAAACAGAGACAACCAATCTATTTGATCCAATTCAATACAAACATTATCGTAGTCACATAAAAAGAAATTGAGAAATGGTTTACGAGAAGGTTTCATGTAGTAGTCACAAATAACTTCTAAACTAATATGAAGGGGTGGGTGATGATTATCTATTGTAACTAAAGCATTTACTTCTCTTGATACTTTTATCCAATCAGAGTTATTTGTAAGAACTAAATCCAAAATATGGCCGTTCATATTTTGAATAGGATTGCATTGCTTCAAATTATTAAAAGTTATGTGCTCAAAAAATAGACTTTCTATATTATTACATAATTTATCTGGTATTAATCCCTTATCATTATAATTAGTTACCCAAGAAAAGTTAGATAAATTAAAATCACCTACTATGAGAGTTGGTGAATCCATATATATTTTATTACTACAAATATCAGTCACACTATTAAAAAAGCATTCCAAGTAGTCTTCTTTAACAGGTGGAGGAACATAAATACCACAAATATATACCATAATATTATGACTGACTTTAATAGACAACCATTAATCTTCACATGCAGATTCCCATTTACACTTCCTTACGGACTCTAATTTTTTAAATCGAAATCGTCAAAGAACCACCGCTAAAGCGGCTTGGACCGAAGAAGACCTTAAATCCGCTAAAAGTGCGATTGAAGGAGGTTTGTCCAAAAGAAAAGCCGCAAAGCAATATAACATACCCTTTACGACATTGAGAGATCGATTAAAAAATGAAAACATGAGCAACCCACGACTAGGTCGCAAGCCTGTTTTCACCCAGCAGCAAGAAACTGAAATTGCTACGCAAGTTAAGTTGCTGGTTTCCCTATATTATGGACTCAATGTCCTAGATTTACGTAAACTTGTTTATAAATATGCTGAGCTCAACAATATCAAAAATAATTTTGATCAAAGCAGCAAAACAGCTGGATTGGATTGGGTACGCGCTTTTATGAAACGCAAACCTTCAGTTTCTATACGAAAAGCTGAAGCGACAAACTTGAATAGAATTTCTGCTTTCAACAAAGAAGAAGTAACATATTTCTATGATAAGCTTGGCGACTTAATGGTAAAACATAAGTTTATTTCCAACAACATTTACAACGCTGACGAAACAAGTATCACCACGGTGACAGATCCAAGAAAAGTGCTCGCCGAAAAAGGTCAAAGAAGAGTAGGATCAATAACAAGCTGCGAACGAGGAAGCAATATAACTGTTATGTGTGCTATGAGTGCAGCGGGCAACTTCATACCGCCCATTTTCATTTTTGCCAGACAAAGGATGACTCCTTTATTAGAAAAAGATGGACCATCTGGTGCACTATACACCAACTCTAAAAATGGGTGGATAAACTCAGAATTATTCGGCACTTGGCTTAAACATTTTGCAGCATTTGCTAAGCCTACCCCAGAATCACCTGTGTTGTTAATTCTGGACAATCACAGTAGTCATATTTCCCTTCAAGCTTTTAATTTTTGCAAGGAAAAACACATCATTGTGATGTGTTATTCAATTCCACCACACAGTTCTCACAGAACACAGCCGCTGGATGTGTCTTTTTATGGGCCGCTGAAATCTGCTTATAAGCACGAATGCAACAGGCACTTGAAGACACATTTAATGTTTAAAATAACTCAATACGATGTTGCAGGTCTTTTCAATAAAGCATACGTACAAGTTGCAAATATAAGTAAAGCAGAATCTGGATTTCGAGCCACGGGAATTTATCCATTGAACCCAAATGTTTTCACTGAACAAGATTTTCTGGCAGCGTCACTGATGGCACAAGAATCGGAACGATTCACTGAAAATCAAGATCCAAATGTCCAGAATTTTGAACATACGCAGTCTGATCGTATGGCCAAAATTTCGGGACATACATCTTTAGCAGGTCCATCAAATAAGGATGAATGCGCTGAACCTGTTTTGGCAATTGCTTGTAACAAAGAATTTGTCAATGAGCAAAGAACTCCGGTATCCTTTGCTGCCATAGCAACGACACCAACTATTGCACCATCTTCTAAGCCAGGTCAAAGAAAGCGAAAACAACATGCTACTGTATTAACTGCGACTCCTATGAAAACTATTTTAGAGGACAACGAAAAGAAAAAAATAGCAAAATTCAATAAGACTAGAAAAGATGATAGAGCAAGACCAAAAAAAGTTGCCAAAGAAAAGAAAAACAAACAAATGAAACAAAAATCTTACAAGAGAAAAATTTTACAAGGAAGTTCTTCAGAGAGTGAAGTTGAAGAGCGTCTTTGCGACGACGACAGTGATGATGAAATGAATATGGTAGATGAAAATTATAACAAATGTATTATTTGCGAAGAATTTGGAAAAAATAACGAGTTGTGGTATCGGTGCACCATCTGCGGTCTGTGGGCTCATGCTATATGTTCAGGATGGGATTCGCCAGATGGATACATCTGTGATTTATGTGCCCAAAAATAAAATATTATTATTTCTAATTAATGTTACCTCTAATAATAATTATTATTTTATATTTTGTTATAATAATTGAAGTTGATATGACATCGAAGACTTTACTATATTTTTAAATTGAAAAAGGATAATCTTCCGTACAAATGGGAATGATTTATGCTAATTTGTGATTGTAGACTTTATTTTTATTGTATAAAATTGATCTCATTAATATTTCTTTAATTAAAATGTATCTTACTTGTTTAATTCCAAAAAACATGTTTCAGCATCATTACCCCGTACCCTGAGCAGCATTACCCTACGTCATGGGCAATGCCGCTCAAACGTGTTTTTTTTATAATGTTTTCCTACTACTAGTAAGTCAAAGATATATGCTTTTATTGTTAAAATGTTGATTAATTGATAGTAATTAAAGACTTTGTTATTAATTTTACTTTTGGTTTATAGTAAATAATTTAAAAAATACACCATGTTTTCCTTAAGTGAGCGGCATTCGCCCTTCCTAACCTACCGACGTGAAGATGGTCACCCCATGTCGCGTGCCCACGTTTCAGGCTAAAGGCCTGTTCAGACCTAAGCGGTATTCGCTACCGTCTGCGGCAGAGAAAACCCAGTGAGTATGCGGTAATATTACTGTTCACACGAAAACGGATTTCGCTATCCTTGTGGGTAGAATAAAGCGCGGTAGTCGAGTTTCGCTCAGAGAGGTAAGAAATTTGCGCCAGTTAGTCATTTCTGAGTCGCCAAAGAATATACACGTCAGTCACGTTGTAATTACTGCAGAGCATCTGATTTTAGTGATGGATAGTGATGAAGAGGAAGTTTTACTTTTATTAGCCTTAATTGACTCACCAGTTAAGAAAAGAATTTGGATCCATGACATCAATAGACAACACCGAATTCATGGGGAATTCCACACTTTATATCCAAGATTAAGATTGGATGAAGATCGGTTTTTTAATGCATTCAGAATGACGACTGAGAACTTTGATGAAATATTAAATATGATGAAGGAAAATATCAGCAAATCATTCACTAAATATCGAGAACCCATATGCCCTGAAGAACGCTTAGCAATAACGTTGAGGTAAGGAAAACAAATTTGAATATTAATTGACGAAAATCTTTATTTTAGATAACTAGGAAGGAACTTTGATTTTTACAATATTAACACAACTTTTATCTTAACCTAAAACCTTCTTATTTGATTTCTGAGTGTTTCTGTTGATCGTAATTTATTTCGTGTTCGTAATCGAGACCTTCTCCAGTCAGTGAAGGTGCTAGAGGTGATAGAGCATTATCTTGAATACAACGCAGAGCAGTTCAGAATCATTAGTAGACTGGGGACTACGAGAATAACATGATTGTTGAGACATACAACGATCATTTTGGCTTGTGTTAGGCTCACTACGAGAATAACATGATTGTTGAGACATACAACGATCATTTTGGCTTGTGTTAGGCTCAGTGGTGTAGTAAGATCGCAGTGTTGTTTCTCGTTGTAGACTACGTTCTTGCTCTTCTTCCAATTCCGCTTCCATCATAACTTGAGCTATTTTCATTTTTGTTATAATTTTACGTCGCTCAGAAAACCTGTCTATTGTTTTTGCATATCCAAGCATAACATGTTCAATCGACGATAATTTATCTGCTTTTGTATTCAAGTACGTAATCACTTTATCAACAGGATGTTCGTTAACAGAAGTCCTTTTTCTGGAACCCGAACGTGAAGTATAACGTTCGGATGATGCTACTGAACTTGACCGTTGTGTTGAATTTTCATTATAAGATTCGGGTTCAGTAATATTTTGGGTATCAGATACGCTTTCTTCTTCTCTTGCCACATTAGTATCAGTTGGTGCAAATCCTATGTGATCTTTTAAAAATTCCATTGAAGATGCCCACTGCCATTTGCTGTAACGACTGTAAGATTTAAACGCACTTTGGCCTGTAGTGGTTTTTGTAGTTTTTAAATATTTACTATAAGTGTCCCGTAGATTTTTCCATTTCATTTTGGCTTCATCGCCTGTAAAAAATATAGTTTATTTATAATCTATTCAATTACTTTTATTCATTAGTTATACTTAGACCAGTTTAAAACCCTGAATTTGTTTAGGTTAGTAAGGTGATAAATACTGAGGAATCTTAAAAACCAAATTTTTAGTAAAAATGGCTTAGGGCGTGGACCCATGTCTACGGTGCGGCGCCGTTCCCCGTGCAACGGTATGGCATCGCCACCGGTGGACGGCGCGGCGCCGTGCCGCACCACGGTACCGCGAACGGTGCGCCGTCCATTGCCCCTCATTCGATCGAATCAACAGCGAAATATCGACTGAAAGGGGCAATGGATGGCGGGTCCACGCCCTTAGACCTTGAGTAAAAAAGCTTATTAAATATTATTTTTTTTGCAGATTTTTAGCAAGTGGAGATTCATTTCGCTGTATTGCAAACAGTTATAGAGTGGGTTGCTCAACTGTCGCAGAAATTGTTGATGAAGTTTGTGATGTTATTTGGACTACATTACAACCCATATACATGAAGCCTCCTACAGAAGAAATGTGGAACTTAACATCTGAAGAGTTTTATAATATGTGGCAATTCCCCAATTGCCTCGGCAGTATTGATGGAAAACATGTCACTATCGTTTGTCCGCCTAATTCAGGCAGCAATTATTTTTGCTACCTCAAAAAAATTTCTGTCGTCCTTATGGCAATAGTAGGACCACACTACAATTTTTTATGTATCGATGTTGGAGGTTTTGGAAAAAATAGCGACGGTGGAATTTTCGAAAACTCTGTCATGGGAAGGAGGTTTAATAATGGGACTATGAATGTTCCAAGGCCTAAACTATTGCCAAGAACTAATGACGTCACACCTCATGTGTTAATAGGAGATGAGGCATTCCGATTGCAAGCACATGTAATGAAACCATTCAATCAAAGAGTTTCTAGGGTTGATAGAAGAAAGGAAGAATACAATAAGCGCCTATACCGAGCTAGACGCGTTGTTGAAAATGCATTTGGATTACTGGCTCAAAAATGGCGAATATATTTCAAACCCATGGGTTTGAAGACACTTTTAGGTGCATGCACCTAAAAGTGTCTTCAGCTAAAAAAGTGATAAAAGCAACATGCGTACTCCATAATTATTTACGCTCTAAAACTTGCAATACCCCGTACTTGCAAAATATGTATTTTACTACTCAACAAAATAATGCAATGAACAATGAATATCAAAATTTTGAAACTTTGCAACTTTCAGGCGATAGGGTACGTACACAACACAAAAGATAAAAACTTACCACTTATGTTACATTTTTCTCCTATCTCATCCCATATTTTATTTTTCATAAATATATTTTTATAATCCGTAAGTGACATATCATACAAAACTGGATTGCACTTCACCATCTCAATAAATGAATCGTTATTCGTTCGTTTCGATGACGCCATGTTGCAAACGCGTCCTTTCGCTAAGGAATATCGTGCGTAACTGTTGTCATGTTAACCCCGCTTGCGGAGTGAGCGGCAGCGAATATCGCTCAGGTCGCTCTAGCCGCGGTACTTGATACCAAATCCTGAGCGAAACCCGCGCGGTATGTACCTCTACCCACAGCGGCAGCGAATATCGCTCAGGTCGCTCTAGCCGCGGTACTTGATACTAAATACCTGAGCGAAACCCGTGCAGTATGTACCTCTACCCACAGTGGCAGCGAATATCGCTCATGTTTGAATAGGCCTTAAATCGTTATTTGTAAGAAGTTGAAACAAATTTAAAACAATATGAATATTATTAAAATTTGTTTAAAATACAATTTCTTTTATTTTTCATGCTTGCTTGACTTTACGTGGGCACGTGACATGGGATCGCTATCTTATCGGCGGTGTTTTATTTGTATTCCTAAAACAAATACATTATTTAGATAGATCTTACCTGCCAGTTTTTTTTCCTTACTGGTTTTTTTCATTGAAATTGTTATAAAAAATTTGGCACAATTCATTCCAAGCATTTGTTTTTAAAACTTTATTTGAATATTCGGGCAGTAGTAATTTCCATGTCGGTGTCGAAGGGTTCCATTTTATTAAATTAATACACGCGCAGCACACAATAAAACATTTGCAACAGAGGCGCGGGGCGCGGGCGGTGCAATGGTGGCGCGAGCGCCCCTCCTCTGCCCCTACTTCGCTCCCTTTTACGCGCGTTTGTATCGCTTCAAACGCGCACATACGCGCTTCATGCGCGCGCTTGTATCATAAATGTAAACGTAATAATCAGCGTCTACGGCGCTGAAGACGCGCGGTCCTAATACGCGCGTCGTTAAAAATACGCCGTGTGCTTATGCTCTAAAAGCAGTGCTGTTTTCCACTATGTTTTCCTTGTTATCTAATTGGTATAGCCATTTTAACACCTGTCAACTATGTTTTGTTGAGAGATTTATGTGCAACTGAGTTGACACCATTGATAAATTTGGTAATAATACTTATCCTCACACCCTTGAGTTATATTTCATTAGTACAGATTACTTTAGACTAAAACTAAAACGGTTAATTTCGAATCTTGCCACATTATTTTACCAAATTATCTTCCAACCTTCACAAGTCTAGCGCGAGAGCGCAGTGAAAGCAAACGTGTTTAAGTATCTCCGGCAAGTTATTATTTTCAAAAGTGATGCTAAATACATAAAGCCCCCAGTACACAATGGCCTGTGATGGGCCACGCTTTGCAATGAACAATTGTAGGCCACGATCACTTGGTGTTCACACAATGGCGCATGGCTCATTGCTGCCTGGCAAACCACTTGCGATGGACGTCGAAGTAATTACGGCTGCGGCTATTTATTTGTATACTGTTTACAAGTATTACAGAAGTGTGTACCGTCACAAAGTTATAAAAAAGAAATGGCGAAAAAGGCGATGGTGGATGCTGACCATTCATCGAAACAGGACAAGGTATGCAGATTTTTTAATGTGGTACTTAGGTTATGATATTAATATTTAGAATGTTAACGTAACATGACTAAAAATTTTTTTACCATTTTCAGGCAATTCATGGACAATCTGTTAAGCGACCTTTTTGTAGAACCATCAGGGGAATTCGATAACTTTGTTCGTATGTCATCTAGTGATTACGAATATATATTGCAAAAAATATCGCCAATTATTGCAAAAAAGGATACATATTGGCGAGAAGCAATACCTCCAAAAATAAGATTGGCATTGACATTGCGATTTAGGATGCGTTATAGGAGCCTGCACTACCATTTTAAAATATCAAGTACACTCATATCTAGAATTATTCCTGAAGTATGTTTGGCTCTGAACCAAGTGCTAAAGGACATGATTAAGGTGAGTTAATAAAACATTTGTATATACTTTAAATTTTTTAATCAATAATTATTGCCCCACTATATTTTTTTAATTGGTTATTTTACAATCGTTATTCAAAGCTCTTGCATAAGCATCAGCCAAAATATTTTCAGACTGACTCTGTGTCTGAGAATACAATTCGTCAGAAATTATTTGCATGGATCCCTCAGGTATATGGATCGTAGGGACAGGTGTATGGATTCTGTTGGGGGATTGATAAACTACTTCTTGTGTGTATGAGGCATTAGGGAGTTCAGTAGGTGGAAGAGGGGATGGAGTTTGCGCAGGTGGAATAGGCTTTGTGTAGGAGAAGAATTATATAAGAATAATTTGAAGACGTTAATGATGAGGGGTGATTGATCCAAGGTGACGACGGTGATGGACAAGAATAGCTGGTGGCTGAAGAAGACGGACGTTTACTTATAATGATTTGAGAAGGTGAGGACTACCATTGCGACGCCGTTTTAATAGTATTCCATCAATATCGTACATTATTTCTTGTCTCTCATTACCTGAATATTTTCTGAGTTTGTTAGCAAGAAGCCTCCCATACAAATCGCAGTCTTCCTCTATTTTATTTTGTTGGTCTTTATTGAGAATAGCCTGGTTTAACGTATTAGAAGCCTTTGACATTTCCTTATCTGCTTTTTTAATCAGGTAGTTTAACGGAACGTCTCCTCTGTACAGGTATATTTATATTCATGTCCTTTGTTTCTGTGTTGCTTTTAGCATCACTTGGAGTTTCCCTTTCTTCTTCTGTCTGTTCTCTAATGACTGCCTGAAAAAAAAATATTTATTTTCTCAGATTCCCACAAGTCCTGAAGAATGGCTTACCAAAACGGAAGGATTCAGTTTTCCCCATTGCCTTGGCGCGATAGATGGGAAGCATATTACCATATTAGCACCAGCTCATACCGGATACTTTAATTACAAAGGAAGTTTCAGCATCGTTTTATTAGCCCTAGTAGATAGTGATTACTGTTTTTTGTTTGCTGACATAGGAACCCAAGGGAGAATTAGTGATGGAGGTGTTTTAAATGAAAGCAATTTGTGGAAAAAAATATGTGATGGGAACCTTAATTTACCAACTAGTTGCCCACTTCCTGGAAGTAATACTAATATGCCGTATGTTTTTCTGGGTGATGGCGCTTTTGCTCTTAGTACTCATATTATGAAGCCCTTTCCTGGACATCATCTTTTAGGTACCCCAGAAAGAATGTTCAATCAACAACTATCACGTTCTCGTGTGGTCGTAGAGAATGCTTTCGGGATATTATCGTCAGTTTTTAGAGTATTTAAAAGACCTATACCATTAGATGTCGTTAAAACTTCTATTATAACCCACAGCTGTTTATTACTACACAATTTTTTAAGAAAGAGCAAATGATCTCGCAATATTTATACTCCACCAGGCAGTACTGACAGCTATGATAGGAATGGTGAATTAATCCATGTAGGTATGAGAGTAAACCATGAAGAAAATCTATTACCATTAAAATCTGTACCTCGTCGGGCTCCTATTAATGCTACGCAAATAAGATCAAATTTTATGAATTACATCCATCAAAGTCGACTATGCAGTGGTAGGGCCTATGATGCATAATTTAATTAGTTTATAATTTGTGGAAATCAAAATGAGTAAATACGTACTTACTAATTAATAAAAAACATTGGAAACTACTTAATTGTTTTACTTACCCTTTGTTCATCTGTCGATATAATACTTTTGCATGTACATTTTCCTTTCAAAAATGCCTCCATAGCATCATAAAAATCCCAAATTGGCTTATAAATTTCTTCTTCTCCCATACCAGATCGGATCGAATCTTGTTTTTTTTAAATGCATCCGAAATGCTGACATCAATGTCTCTTCCTTTTTTTTAAGTTCCGAAACAGGAATTTGCAGGGAGTTGCAATGCGATTCCATGCATCATTCACCTGAAAACATCGTACCCACAATACTACATATTATTTTGCAGACGAGGCTCTTTTATCGCCTATTTTCATCAGGGATAATGTAGGATTCTAATGCTAAAAGAATTTTTCAAATCAGTAGGTACATTAGTTTCGGAGCCTATTCAATTCCAACAAACAATTTAAATCCTTCCTCTTTATAATAATAGTGTATAAAAGTATAACTATAGATAGATAGTAGAGATGGGCAGAGTACTCGGTTTATACTCGGTACTCGGCGTACTCGGCGGGTTTTTTGATACTCGTACTCGGCCGCATAACTCGGTGCTTGCAGGTGCACATAGAAACACTCTTGCTAAACGTGCCAGCTCTGGATACCTTGTTTGGTGCCCTGTCCACCACTCGAAAGGACTCTTGTTTTTGCCAACAATTTTTCTTTTAAATAGCTATCTAATTCTAAAGCAATGGGGCTTTTAGGATTATCGCGCTCTAGTGGCTGGGTGGAAGCTAATTCTTCAAAGCAATTCCAGAAAGATGCATGAGGATGTTGTGACTGTTGTAATCGTTCAGATTCGTTTTCTTCACTGCTGCTAGCACTCTCTGAAATGTCACTTCTTCTTACTGATTCTAAAAACAGCGTATTCCTTATCAGTTCATAGTTTTCTGGATGAAAAAATCGCATCATGAATCTGGGGTCTAGCAAAGTTGCCAAACTATAATATTTGTCTTTTTCTAACCCTTGAAAGCGGCCCTGAATTTCACTTTCAAGCTTTTGTTTCATATCAGCTATATTTGGGCAAGTTTGGGAGACTTCAGGTTTTGATAAGTATTTTAATAGGGCGTTAGTGTGGGGTATTACTTCAGAAATTAATGCTAATGTGGAGCTTGTAATTTTCGTAATTTCTTCAAATGGTTTTAGTAATGTAATGCACTCTAGTAGGATCTCCCATTGACGTTCAGTTAATTGTTGAAGATTGGCTGTACTTGGGTTGTCCGTGATGTAAAGAGATATTGCCCTTTTTTGCTCTAACAATATGTTTATGCACATGGCCAGCGTGGTGGACTATGGCCAAACCCTTCTCATATTGAGAGGAGACCCGTGCTCTGTAGTGAGCCGGTAATGGGTTGAACAAGAATCTGTTTATCATGTAAAAGGTACTGTTCCATCTTGTGGTAACATCTTGCACGAGTTTGTGCTCTGGCAGTTTTAGTTCTTTTTGTATAAGAATCAGTTTTTCTTGTGCTGCTGCAGAATGGTTAAAGTGGCCTACAATTTTTCTAGCTGAGGCAATAACGTCGATTACATTTTGTTCCTTCAACGAAGCTTTTACTCCTAACTGTAGCGTATGTATATAGCATCCTTTGCTCAAAACAAGATGAATGCGAGGCCGAGTATCAATATCCCAGTTCGCGGATAAATCTGAAAGCACTGATCGAATATTGTCCGCAGTGTAAGGTCCTCTAAAATGTGACATCTGCAACACTATGCTGAAGCTCAAACTCGTCGTCTAGCGTCTAGAGCGGTGTAGCTTAAAAATCCGAGTAAGTTGTTCATGCAGGTCCAAATATCAGTAGTTATTGATATAGCTTTAGCTTTTGATATTTCCGCTCTTATTACGTTCTTTACTTTGGTGTACACTTCTGGTATGACAACCTCGCTCATGTACTTTCTACTAGGAATTTGATATTTGGGTATTTGGGTAAGTATTCATTAATCTTTGGAACCCATTATTATTTTCCAACATAGATATCGGTTGGTTATCTACCGCGATCATCTTCGCTACGAGAATCCGTTATGTCCCATTTTGTAGAAAATGATTCGAAAAGGGTTTGCTATTTTCATTGCATTCGATTGCGACGACGAAGTTGATGCTACTGACTCACGATCTTGAGATTTTTCCCGCAAAGTTTCATTTTGAAAATCTTTATTAAACTCATCTGTGTGTTTTATTTTCACATGATTTAACATTGCCGACGTAGAACCCTTTCGTCCAACACCACTACGTGAAATTAGAGAATTACACAAATTACATTTCACTTTTGCTTTGTCTTCTACAATCTCGTCAACTATCAAGTGACTGGTAGTTGAAAGACGCGGGCGGGGTGAGGGGTGTAGGTAACAACGCGAGTTCGCCGCTTGACCGGCGCAAACCTGTTTGTACTTGTTTACGCGCTCGAAATGGAAGTTTGATTGAACCGAGTTACTCGGCCGAGTACTAGGTTGGGAAAAAATTGGACCGAGTAAAACTCGGTTCTCGTTACTCGGCAAAAGTGTTACTGGGCCCATCTCTAATAGATAGTATACATAATTTCTATCAACATAAAAATAGTATAAACATACCTTGTTCTTATCCTTGTGCAGTGCATTATTTGGGTCCCAAAGTGCGGGCTCAGATTGATATAAATCAATAAACTTGAAAGTTTCTTCATTGCTCCACGATATTGACATTCTAGTTCTAGCACGAAACACGAAAGTGTACTATCCCGGTCAGCGGCCGGTGACGAACTAAACAATGGCCGATTGTGTAAACACCTCAGGCCACGTTACGTCACGATTCCTTTGAAGTGTGCCCAAAAAACCGACAACTCCCCGATTGCGCGCCACGATTGACAATTGTCCGCCATCATATACCATTACCCCCTGTACACAATAAATGGCGATGGCCTGTAGTGGGCCCGCATGGGCCGTTATACCGAGCAACTAGTGTGCAAAATCAAAAAGAATTATTCTATTAAATGATATAAAATGAAAAATAATTAGTGAATTCAGTAAGAAAAAAGTGTGCGTTTATTACGGTCCAACTTTTGGCCTTCTAGTATCTGACCGTCGTGGCGCGATAGACTATGATTCAACTGCAGTGAAGAATATCCTTACCGAAAAATGGTTGAATAGCACAATTTCAAGTAATGAACTTTGATAGTCGTTATAACATATACAGGTCTACCTCTTAACTAAAATAGACGGTGTATTGTGTTATAAAAATTATTATTTCAAATAGAGTTAATAATTGGGAAAGTGATTGAAAAAATTGTAGGTGGTTCATGATGTAACACACTATAAACTAATGCATTACTTATCAGAACAGACTTACTCGTAAATATAGAATTAAATACATTAAAGAAAGAGTTGTACATTTCATTAGGACCAACGGTTGAAGGTAAGAATGGAAGGTCCTTTACTAGGCTTGTCCTAAGTTTTTCCTGGCACAAAAGTAATTTTTCGTTTAGATTCTGGTTTCTTGCAACTTTTAAACTGAAATGATTAGCCATGATGATGCAATTTAAGGATGCCTTCTTCGTACGTGGAAATTCTTTTTTGCTTGCTGAAATAATCAATTCAACAAGCGTTTTTTCTTCAGTTTTTGTCAGAATGGTCTGGACGTGGTATTAGTTTTACAAGATTACGTCCCAATCTAAACTGCAACGTTCCTCTAGGCATATTAAAAGACCATGCCGCCTCTTTTTGTGACTCTGTTTCAATAGATATAATTTCCCGGAATATGTCTTCTTGTGTGTTTCCTTTGTATGTTTTTTAATTGTCGGTGGTTTAGGCACTTAGCCTCGCTCATGGTGAACGAGGCTAACTAGTGAAGAGCTAAACATTTTTAGTTTAATTTGAAATTATCGTTCTAAACGAGCATTATTGTGAATACATTTTACAAATTGCAATTTTATTTTCCTCCGATTCCACGGTAAAATGCGTCCATACCTTCTCGTTCTTGCCCGCTTCATTAAATTACATTTAATTGATTCAAGCTAAATAAAAGTAATTAAAATTCTATATATAAAAAATCTATATTTAACTAAAAAAATACCTACTAAAACTAATCGTCACTATATAAAATATATTTTACATTTAAAATTCTTATTTCTACGCTATAATAAACAGTTCTTATGCTCTATGCATGCAATTGCATCGAGTTACGTGATCCTAGTTGTAGCTGCTTGTGTAGTTTGTAACCAACACATATAGCTTTCTATAAAGCCCAACATGTATACTCGTAGTTTTGTTAAAAACATTATATACGCACGCGCGCCTACGACCCCTAGAGGCCCTGCGTAGTTTGTTAAGTTCTCTTAAGTTACAGCTAAAAGCCTAATAATATAGGTATCACGCTCTACTTGCAAGACGTGAGCGTGATGCCTATATTTAAATGCTGATTGCCATAGAATATGAGACTAATATTTGACTAATACCAAGTATTACTCTATGCTCTTATACATATTATAATATGAATATAGGTGGTAAAAAAATAGTGTTATTGACAAAAAATAATACAGAAAGAAGATTTATTATTTGCTTTTTAGCTGTAGACCGATATATAGTGTATATGTTTTTGCAGACCTGAACAACTGGGAACTGCTATATAGGAATTGTGGAAGGTTAAACATATAACTTATGAAATGAATCATGCGACGCAGGATTTTCCAATTCATTTTCAGAAACATCAGTAGATGAACTATAATCAACAATACAAGAAATGTTGAGCCTTTAATCCTGTTAGTTGTGGTAAAATATTCTGAAGATTGTCACACTATTCATTACGCAGCGACACAGTTAGATTGTCGTCAGTATCAATGTTAAATTCATCAGGAATCAAGTCCAGTATGTTTGATGTGTTTACGCTTACGTTTTAGATTACGCTGATTTTCGTCAGTAGAGTCAGTTTCAACATTAGCATCCGATTTAGGATTCTGCATTGGTTTGTTTTGATTTTGAGGATATGGAATTTAAGATAAAACTGACGTAGCAAATTTTCTTCTTTGATTGCTTCACGGATATAGGGATACAAGCCTGTTGCTTTGAATCCGTTTTTAGTGTGTGTCATTTGGGCGACACTTGCCAAAAAATTTGATTAAAAAACCGGCTAAAAAACTATCAGGGTTAACTGACAGGAAATACAGGACAGCTTCATCTCTAGATATTTACAGTATTTCTTGATGTCGCAGTTTATCTAACTACTCTGAAAATGTTGTTGTACAATAGTGCATATATATAATTCAACTTTTAATTAATGTATTATTTCTTTATTTGGAGTATCTGAGGCTCTGAGGAGTAAACAAAACAATTTATTAACTAAATAAGAATAATTTAATGTACTCGCTTATACTTGAGGCCTTACCAACACTCGAATAAGGATGCTGTTTGAACTTGAACGCAGTCTTGTCAGCAGTGATGACGACTTTTTTCACATTATTGCAAAGAAGTCATTGGTATGTTCTTTTGCGAACATACTTGACGCTGAACTAAACCGCGGCAAACCCAGCATCCTAAATCCATTATTATACTGAACCCTAAGAGTGACCATGGCTTTTTGTGCGTAGTTGACCCATAGGCCTCCCGTGTAGAAGTACTGGCAGTATGCCTTGAGTAACGTTATTTTGGCTTCTTTCCTACATCGGGCAAACCTATGGGCCAACATACTGCACCTGACCGCCAAGGCCCTTCTTTCACGCTCGATATCGACATGATCTTTAAGGTCCTCCGTAACATAGTAACCCAGGTATTTAAACTGTGCCACACGCGTGAGCGCAGCTCCGTACAGCATAATCTCTGGCTCGTATCGCACTCGCTTACGTAGGGCCTTAAAGATCATGTATCGACTTTTGGTCTTCATCGATAACGTTCATTTTATTCTTGATAAATGCCAGAACTTCATTTATTACAATATTACACCCGGTACACTTCACTAAGTTAGAGATCATTGTCCTCTTCTGCTCTATATTGCGTATAAGCGACCTCTTGCTAGCTCGGTCTACTGAAGACTGACTGATTGACAATTTGTGGATGAGCTAGTTAAGTTTCGGGTTTGGAAAATTGTTTTTTTTTTAATGAAAATACAAGTTATTTGTAAAAAACCGAATCGTTTTTGACACTGTTTACTAATTCACTGTGTTTCAACGCGTTGGCCATATAATTCAATTCATCCAAGTTTATTCCTTTCATGTTTAGTGCATATGTACTGGATAGCTTGATGTTCAAATCCATCTGTAGTGGCGGCAGTATGACGATAGGGATTTGCTCTATATCATCTTGCATTATGTAGGCATTATGGTTGTTGAGTTTGATGCTATTGACTTCGATATCGCAGGGTTCATTCCGAGTCATCATATAAGTGCCAAAAATAGGGTCTTGTAATGTCATCGCATCTTTTTACAACTGTTGTTGTCAATCTAACGTAAATAGGTTTTCGCGTTCATGGACAATAGGTAAAGAGTAATTAGCAACAAGAGGTATTGCCATAATAAACGTTATCTGGTTTTTCTTAATATAGGACTTAACACTAATTGTCTCTTCAATTCTTATTAAGTTACTATCGGTGGGTGGATACAACAAATTCCGTAGTTAGATATAGACTTTAAGTGGTACAGTAATTCGGCAGAGTTTACAATACTTTGATACAAAACTGAGACTCTACTTAGAGCCGAGGCAGTCTCAATTTCACTTATTTTAATGAAAACCGTACGAAAATTACGAGGAGGATTAATGAATATGTTCAGTTATAACATGACATTGGAAAAGATTTTAATTGGTTTTAACGAAATGTTTTGAAGAAAAAACGATTGGTTTTTAAATATACTATGAAGATGACAGCTCTTATTATTTTTTTATACACTACAAGTTAGCCCTTGACGGCTATCTCACCTGGTGGTAAGTGATGATGCATTCTAGGATGGTAGCGGGCTAACCTGTTAGGCGTATGTTAAACCCATACTCCTAAATGGTTTCTACGCGATATCGTGCCGGAACGCTAAATCGCTTGGCGACACGTCTTTGTCAGTAGGGTGGTATCTAGCTATGGCCGAAGCCTTCCACCAGACCAGACTCGAGCCGGGAAAGGAACCTCCGACTTTATAATGCGACAGCGCACGCACTGCGCCACGGAGGTCGTCAAATCGATTATGATTCGATTATCACGAATGGATTTGATTATAACGTCACTAGACATGTCTACGAATAAAAAATATTTTATTATCACAATAATTTTAAGTAGCTACTTTTAAAATATATAAAAAACTCGGGATAGGAAGCACTTTACTTTTAGTCCCGAACTGAATGTAAAAATGTAACTTAAATTATGAAATATATTATTGTCTGTCACAACCGTCTATGGTCATTCTCCTTTATAAAGAGACTTATCCCCGCCCTAATATATACGAATTATATGAGAATTCTTTGTTTAAGTAAGAGTTAATTAACTACGCTGCAGTTCGACTAATAGTTCTAAATAACTGTTTTATATGAAAAAATTCTACAAGAAAATTTTGCTCAAAAAATTTGTACGGGCATGTAGTCCGGCTGTATATGACTATATTTTTTTATTTAATAAATACATTTAATAAAAGTTAAATAGAGATATTGAAATTTTCACATCGTTTTTGCTTTAAATATTTTCAAATTAGCTTAAATAGATCGAACTTCAAATAGAATGTGCAATAAGCGGACAATGCAAAACCGACATCTACCTACTAGCGATGTTAGTAATAGTAATAATAATGAGAAATTGATTGTAAATATTTTCTTGAATTAAGGAAATATTATCACATGCTCTTTCTTCTTGTCTCTTTATGTCTTCTGCAAGGCTGTCGTTGTGTTTCTCCCACAGGTATTGGGGAACTCTCTCGCAAAAGTAGTAAAATGTTGAGGGTTGAGGCTAATAACTTCCCAAGTAACAAAGTTTTCCTGTAGTGCACAGTTTACAGGCTCACAGCACTAGTACCTCTCTCTTAGTGATTCCAGGTTTTACTACCAAGCTTATAACAGGTTACACGGAGTTCGTTTAGGTTTATAGTACACCTCTGGAGGCGGAGGTGCTGGCTCACGTGTACTGGCAAAGGGTGGAAGTTCGGACGCTGGGCGATCACTCTTCCCCGGAGATGGTGGCTGGATGGCGGCGCTCGGCGCAGACCGAGCTCTACCGCCAGTGGCAGGTCAGACTCGAGTCACCGAGTGCCGGTCTCAGGACCATAGAGGCGATTCGCCCCGTCCTCCGTCAGTGGGCGGAGAGGCGGCACGTGCAGGTGACCTTCCGCCTTGCGCAGGTGCTTTCCGGACACGGCTGTTTCGGGAGGTTCCTGTTCAAGGTGGCAGGTAGAGAGCCCACTGAAGTATGCCATGAGATCTGTTGCGTGGATAATATCAAAAAAAAAGAGAAATCGTTCTCGTAAACGCTTTAAAACATATTTTTACTGCTTCTTTCTTGGAAAAGCCAGTCCACGTACATTGCTTAAGAAAATTTCTTTCAAACAAAGAATCGACCAAGTGGTAGGCATTTACGCCGCCTTTGCCCAAACCTTTAGAACACACACCGACAAATTTCATCAACATGTTATCTTTGAATGTTCTATTTGATAGATTTTTTTCAAATCCCTCAAGGTCTTTGATATTTTTATTAGAGTTGGCTCTCCGTCAACTGTTTTTTGTGATACGCTCATTTTTATGAATGATCTTAGCGCTGTTTGTATTTCTGAGATCTTTACACACATATTAGTTTGGATTTCATATAAGGAATTTTGCTTGGCTAGAATGGTTGCTATGCTCTCCTTAATAGCTTCAATCTCGTTAGTTTGTGTTGAAATTTCCGGTTCTGTATGTGTATAAAAGAGGAAATTCGATTCCGGAATTGTGACAGGAAAATTGCCCTCGACTTTACCAACAATCTGGTCTTGGGGCACAAAACAGCAATTTGTGTCTTCTTGGGATTTTTGGGCTACTTGAGTGACTGGTGTTGTGGTACGTAGCTTTTGATCATGATTCTGAAAAAAAATATGATTATAATATATTTATTTATTTACTTTAAGGTCCACCAACGAAGGATATACAATTCTTTCACCAAGGTGATTGAGTCTGTAAGTGGGATATAAGGAAGGGTACTGCTGTATAATAGGCGAAAGGCTGACCACCTCTCACCAATAATGGGTGATACATATAAATTTATAAATTTTATTGTTCTATCATATAAATACCTAATAACCCTCGCAATATGTGTCAAACGTGGCATCTAGTGGTCCTAGAACTGGTATAGGAACTGGTAACTTGGATGATGGATGATACTTACATCTGTTAAAGTCTTCGCCAATTCGTTGAAAGATTTAACTGGCAAGGGATATTTTTCCTTGCGTAATGATCGACGGTTCGTATCTCCTTCGTCAGTTTCAGTATCTGATTTGTCACTCATTGTATCAATTTCATCCTGTGCCTCTTGAAATGTTTTAAGATTTTTTCTTTTTACATCACATGACATGATTTCCCAAGAAGCATCAGGTGAACTATTTTCCTGCCTCCTTAATTTATCTGCTGACTTCTTTGGCCAAAAAAGTAATTTATTATGCACCCACAGATCTGGTACGGCCGTTAATCTTAATTCGCTTTTTTCAATTGTTTGCACTACTGAGAAAGGCATGGCAGGAATCTGTAAAAAAAAATACATGTAAATACATTTTACATCAAACCGAACGAACTTACGGAGACAGATGCAATAGTTTACATAGAGCTCCGTTATATTGGCAGCATTGCGAATTGTCCAAAAATAATCTGTATGGAGATGCAATAAGGACGTCCTTATGCCCATTCTTTAATGAACGTACTTATTACATGAGCCTACGGATTCGTTTCGAACAATTTCGCAATGCTGCCAACATAACGAAGAGAGCTCACTTGTGAAACGCACACAAGTTAATTTGCACGTAATACAATTTTGCTTAAACGATATAGGTAGAATGTTAGGGACGAACGTAAGCACTAAGAAAACACCGGTTCAGGTACGTACTGGAATCAAAATATTAAAGTGCCCATAAAACGAATTCCTTTAATTGCTTGTAGTGCCCCCCAATGGTTGCAATATGTGCCACCTTGAAATTGCTCAATTGAATTACTCAGTTGAAACTAAAATGGAAATATTTCCCCAGCTGCCATAAGTTTGCGGCCTACCCCCATATCAGCGAGATAGCGGCGTTTCGTACCATAAAAATCCCCAGACCAATCCATCGTGGAACACTTAAATCTGTTTCACTCGTCCGTCACGTGACGTATCATATCGGCTCGAATTTGGACAGCTATTGAAATGTTGCCATAAAGCCAATAGGATAGGGATAAAAATAAGCATGCCTCATTGCCAGGTATTTCTACCACCTAACCTATTTTCCAATGCCTCAGCTCATAGTCGTCAGCTACATATCCAATGAGGTTAGTAGATTTTCGCGGCAGAAAGCAGTGTTGATGGGAATGAATATATTTTCTTAAAAGAAAAATTTTTTCGCTGTATGAGCGCTTTAAGAACTTTAGCACATGATGAAAAAATAGATACCGGCTTATAATTGTCGACATTGTTAATAGTGGGTCTATTGTGCATTCTAGTGGTTTGTGAATTGGAGTAACGTGAGCAATTTTCCATTAAGGGGGAAATACACGCGGCCGAATTTTTGAATTTTGCATAACATTTCAAGAGTAAGCGATTACAACGATCTCTTATTGTATCAAATGAAAGTTTATCGTTTTGTGTTTTTTATTTCTATTATGATATTTAGCTTTCTCTTTAAGAGCACTAATTAAACTACATGAAAACCAAATTGGATAATTATTAGCTTTCCTTATAGACATCAGTGTGTGCATATAGATAATTGGCATCAGTTTCATAGAATACATCAACGGCAGTATCTATAGACTGGGCCACCTTTAGTAATACTTCCCAATTAACCTGAGCCAAGACAGTATTAATGGCCTCAAAATTACACAAATTTAAATTAAGATATGAAGCAGAGTTACTTATTAGCAATCTTTCAATTAACTAATTTATTTAAAAAAAAAAGTGATTTTTTATTTATTTTTCAGTTAGATTTAAACAAAGAACCATGCCAAAAACGCCCCACTATACCAAAGAAGCCCTAGATGAAGCATTAGAAAAAAAACATAGTAAAACAATGAATTTAAGAGCTGTAGCAAAACAAATTTGCATTCCTTGAGGTACTTTACAATTCAAACTAAAAAATCCTAATTCAAAGTCCAGATTTGGTCACACTGGACACCCTATGACCAAAGACGAGGAAAATTCCATTGAGAAATGGCTAAAATAAAATGGCCCGCAAAGGCTTTCCAAGAAAAGCAGATGATGTACTAGACACCGTCCAAAAACTTTTAACGGAAAATCCAAGAGAAACTCCTTTCTTGAATAATAGGCCTGGACAGGGATGGCTTAAGGCATTTTTTAAACGGCACCCCAGCTTGACTCAAATAAATAACGAAGGAGTAACCAAAGCTAGTGCTAATGCTGCCGAGGGCGACATCAGGAAATGGTTTCAAGAAATAAGAAACTACCTTACTAATGCAAACCTTTTAAATGTAATTCAGGTTCCTTGTCGGATTTTTAATACAGACGAGACAGGCTTCCAGACGTGTCCTTCAACTAGACGTGTATTTGCTGCTAAAGGGGACAAAAATTTTTGCCGTACAGCAGGGAAATCCTAAAGAAAACGTCACTGTTGTCTTTACTTTCTCTGCTAACGGCATGGCATGCCCTCCATTAATAGTATTCCCTTATAAGCGATTGCCCGATAGGGTTGCATCATCGGTGCCGTCAAAATGGGGTATCGGTTGAAATGATACAAGTACAGGGTTGATGACGGCTGACCTGTTCAATCAGTTTACAAAGTAAATATTTGCTTCATATTTTACAGAACATAATATACAAAACCAGTGATCTAATTTATTGATGGCCACAAGAGTCACATTACATTACAGCTTAACTTGCAAAGAACTCTGCATGCTGATTGAACTTTATCCTAACACTAACCGTTTACTCAACCAGCAGAAACGGAAACGTTTTTTTCGCGAAATTTCAGGCACAAAATATGGGAGAGGTGGTGACAAAATTAAACATTGCATGAATATTAAAATCGGTTGTAGAAGAAATCAAGCCCGATAATATAATGGCTTTAAAGCATGTGGGTTGTACCCGTTTGATGAAAACTCCATTGATATTACCAAATGTCTAGGTACTAAAAATATTTTTGAAGAGCCTGATGAAGATATCAAACTAATGTCTCCAAAAGACTTTGAAACTATAGTAGGAGATGAAATTGTAAGCAAAATGAAGCTTCTGCGATCTGACGGCATAATAGTAAATGAAAGTTCTCCTTCGTTGTACAAAGTTTGGTCTTTTTCCCACGGCGATTTTTCCGTGAAATAATCGACAAATATCCAACCTCCAATTAATCATTCTCCTCCAACGAATGAAAATTTAAGAAATAATGGTAATGTGACTACAGTAAAAATCACAATGACTCCTACAAAAATTTTGATGTACATTTTGCCTTATCTACGCCATCTACATCCAAAGATGTAGACAAAGATGGAGATACCTTACGATAACAAATCAATTAATATTCATTAATTATTAACCAATTCCCCTAGAAAACAAAAGAAAATTCGTTAGGAAGATTGTAAAAACCCTTTACGTAATAACATCTGAGAATTTTAGAGCCAAAATTGAAAAGACCAATAAAGTGTAAAAGAAAAGGTCCAAAATTATAAAAGAAACTGTAGAAAATGTGGAAACTGAACATGTTACTAATAATGCCTTTGAGAGAAGCACTAAAAATAAAAATGTTTTAAGTGACTCTACCTATAAAATAAGGATATTAAATAACGTATTACTGATAACTTTAATAATTCAAAATGTGCAGTGATCTCCTTCTCCAAATCAAAGTCCCTTATTATCTATAACTATAATATAGAGGAGATACCAATAGAGAGGGTTACTGAAGTTAGGGATTTAGGAGTTACCCTGAACACTGAGCTAACGTTCCGTAATCACATAATCAAATGTTGCAAAAAAGCTTATAGAAATTTAGGCTTTATGCTCGTACGGTGAGTGGCTTTACCAATATAAAAGCGGTGGTAGCGCTTTACAACGCATTAGTTAGAAGCCAATTAGAATGCAATGCAGTCATTTGGGCTCCACATGAGGCTAAATATAGTCTTATGTTGGAACGTGTGCAAAACGAATTTGCTAGGTTTTTATATTTAAAACTTTATGGAGTGTACCCTTTTTACCCCTTAATGTACCCGACCCTATTTGTTTTGGGTATGGTCGGATACAACGAGTTAAGGGTTAGGAGGGAGCTTACACTAGTAACATATATATTTAAATGAATGAGAGGCCAGATATTTAACGCAGATGTGTTAGTGCAGATGCGGCTTAGGGTCCCAGATAAGTACGTGTATCGAAGGCGCAGGCCGCCGCTGCTGGCTGTGCCGAGGGGACGCACCAACCTGATCAAACAGGCGCCCCTGACGCGCGCACTTATCACTCTGAACGATGTCGCAGAGAGGCTGGACCTATTCAGTTGTAATCTGAGTGAACTCACAAGAGTGTCATCATGGAGGATATGTTACCGGATTTAAATTTAGGCAATTTATATATATATATACTTTTATATTAGGCTACTCTAGCAAATTAGGTTTTTATCCTGTTAAGCTAGATTAAGAGGAGATAAGTAAATAAATAAATAAATAAACTTGTAATTCATGCAAATGATGATAAAGAATAAAACAAACAAACAAAGATATTCCTTTTTCTCCACCTTGTCCATGTTTCCCAAAAAAATTTTTAGGTAAACTTTATATTAGAATGCGGATTTTTTATACTTTTAAATTTAATAATAAAGCATTTCGTACGTCTCAGTCGAGGCGCAAATATTTTGTGGTCGCAAATTTATAAGACCGATTTGTTATTAAATCATAAACATGGTTTTTAATTAAATCTACCAATCAAAAAAACAAAACGCATTTATTGAACACTTTTTCTCCAAATCACAAAGTATTTTATTTGTTCATACAAATAAAAGTATATTTACAATCACAAAACTAAATAGAAACACAAAGTAGGCAAATATAATTAAATTGCTGGAGGCGGCCATTTATTTAAAATATACGACCGAGTTAAAATACTGTTTATATAATATTACCGTGCCTTAGATGTACATATTGTATTCCGCCATACCTATTTATATAAGATAATGTGGTTGTATTATCTACGGGCAACAATATTTGCTTTTCTCGAAGCTGTTTTGCAAAGCATTTTAAAGCATTAAACGCAGCTAGTAATTCTAAGTAATTTATATGATTCATTGACTCTTGAGTGTCCCAGCAACCACCTGTTTTCTCCCCATCGCAAGATGCACCTCAGCCTGACAGCGAGGCATCTGATTAAATTTGACCATATTTTTCTTTGCGAATATTATTAGTTAACGTCATAATACGCTGAATCCACCAAGAAAAGTCTGGTTGGATATGAGAACGCATTAGAGAATCGTAATTTTCGTCAGCTTTTCTAAGTGTAAGGAATTTTTCGCGCTCCAAACGTTTTGTGTATAGCCATCCGTAGGCTACTGCTGGATAGGCGGAGCAGAGTATGCCTAACAGTCTAGCAAAGCTTCTAATACATAAGGTTTTTTGCCTATATAGTCTTTGACATACTTAAGAATTTTCAAGCGTTTGTTTTTTGGTAAGCTTAAGCACATATTTTTTGAGTCAAGTTCCAAACCTAGGTAGGTTTGAAGTTGTCTTGATATTATATTGCTCTTTGTATAATTTATAACCAAACCTAATTTGGTTAGTAGGTTGAAACTCTTTGTAACACACAACAGGCTAAAATCATAGGAATTACCTAAACAAATTATATCGTCAAGATACGTGGCTAGTAAGTGGCCTTTCCTTCTCAATGTAGATACGACGGGTTTTAAAAGTGTCGTGAAGTGTAGGTGAGATACGAGTAGCTGTCAAGGGCTAACCTGTAGTGTATAAAAAAAAAAATCAATGGTGCCAGGGACCACAGAGCAGAAACAAAGAGGAGATGCATTAAGATTTCCCTATGAAATATCGAGTGACATTTGCACTTCTCAATTTTCCATCTGCGGGTTAGTAGCAAAACTACTCGCTTAGCGACCTAACATCGATATATTGATGCCACTACATAGTTCAGCTATCTCACACTAAATGTCAATAAGTGTAGAAAGCAATGGGACGTACTCAGAACTTTGAGCTTCAAAAAGTTTGTGTAATAAATGAATAAGGGTTAACATTTTTACAGATTTGTATGTGTTTGGATTTTTAATGTTAATATCGAGAATTGGTATTGAAGGAAAATGAAATAAGTTTATTGTACGTAAAATCAAAAATCACACGTGTTACTGTGTGTCATTCTAACATTAGTTTTTCAGTTATAAAGTTCTTACTAACACTTGTATTGATGTAAATCTGAATTAAATACATAAATAAATAAAAATAATAGACAAATCATTATAACGAACATAATTTTATTTACAAAATTCAATTACCTGAGAAAATAATAGTTTTAGTTAGTTGTTGTTGTCTGTTGGTTGCCCTATCGTTTTGTATGGTTGCGAAATGCTTAAAACGAATATCGATATATTTTTCTGATATAGATTTAATCAGAAGTATAACATGATTAACAGTCGGTGATTGGTCAAACATGTGGTTGGCCGATTGTTTGAAACAATCTTGTCCAATAAGGAACTCTAATGTATTAGATACAATTTTATGTTTACGGAAAATAGGAGAATTCAGAGATAGCGATTTAACAGAACGGATACTGCATTCGGTTCGTATATACTTATGACACATATATTTATGACATCTTTAGATGGGAAAGTAAGACCACCTTTATTTTTAGTTTTTATTAAATAAAGGTCATCATCATCGTAGTTATCAGCATACAATTCTTTGAGGCAGCTCTCACATTTGATCTTGGAATGTAAATATTTGACTACGTACCCAGATATATATGCTACTCTTTGACGGCGCAAAAAATCACCTGTCATTGTATTTAGTTGCTCATCAAATTCTAACAACAAATCATCAGGCATGGGTTCGACATCCGTGCCATTCAATGATTCCAAATCATTTTGTAAATTCAGATAACGTGCTGATGTGATATAAATTTTTTGTACAGAGGATTCATTCAACATTGAAATACCCTCTGGAAAGGAATGCAATTTCCTCTGAAACCATCTTTCAGTTCTCTATTTATCAGAGTTTTTTTTGTAAGCTGCCTTAAACTGGCGTGAGGTTGGATTATTATTAGCTCTTCCATGTGCCGTTATTACCCCAAAAAAATAGTTCCAAATGATCTTGCGAAAATTTGTACAGAGTAAGATACTTTAGTACCTTTCCTTTTTCAATCAGGCCGTCGTACAAAAAAAGAGTACTGTTGATACATGTTAAAAGGCCTACAAAGCTAGTTTTTTGGCTCGTAACGATATCAGGAGCTATTATATACATCAAGTAATATTTTGCGAATTCTAAGTACTCTTTTGTTTTTGAAATATTTTTTTCAAACAAGGGTTTTTTGTACTCCACCTGACACATGTTTCGAGAGTTGAGAATGTCAAAGACATTGTTAATGAATCGGATAAAACTAATTGTTGCCGCTGCATTTTTGAATCCAACATCACTTTTTTCGCAAAGGTAGAGTACGTCAGCTACGCTATTACTAAAAAGCTGACTAGCTAATTTTACTTTAATGTTTTGTCGCTGAAAATGTATATGCTTGTCTTTTAACTTGTTCCCGAGATGAAGACCATCAGACTTTTGTAGGTTATTGAGCTTGACGAGATAACACCATTCTACATAATTGCCCTGATAATCAAGAAACCTCTTCTTATTTTCTAAGGCGTTGCGCACAAGTTTTAGCATATGGCATGCATCGAGGAATATTGCTACGTCGTATTCAGCACTAGGATGTCTAAAAGTCGTTTTCATAGCTTGGGGTTCTAACGAACATCTTAACTTTTTTAGCATGGCAATATTTGCAGCGCAACCACCCACTGTAAGTGAAACTACGTCTACACCATTTTCTTTGCACTTGTAAAGACACTGTAGGGGCGTCGCGCGCTGTACAGAGTACCGTTATTCGCCGGCCGGCAATACATGACCATATTTGGTAATGCGAGCTCGGCGTACGCGCAGCGCCGCGCAACGTCGCGCGCCCCTCGCGCTAGTTAGTCTGGTACGCGATCCGACGGCGTATGCACGCGCAATTTGCACTACATAATTGGTGACCCCGACATTCAAAGACAGCGGAACTGAGATGCCGAACCCAGGGAGTACCATTCCGGAGCTGGCCAAGGTTGGAGTAAGGGTGCCACCATTTTGATCGGACGACCCGGCACTGTGGTTCGCGCAAATCGAAGGACAGTTCGCGTTGGCGGGAATAACGGTAGATTCGACGAAATTTTATTACGTGTCCGCGCAGCTAGAACACCACATAGCGAAAGAAGTGAAGGACGTCATCACTAATCCGCCAGCGGAAAATAAATACTAGAAGCTGAAGACGGAATTAGTCAAGCGACTGTCGGCGTCCAAGGAAAAAAAGGTGATGCAATTGCTTACACACGAGGAGCTAGGAGACAGAAAACCGTCGCAGTTCCTCAGGCACCTTCAAACCCTGGCGGCAGATGTACCTGAGGATTTCCTGAGGACTTTGTGGGCTGGTAGGCTACCGACGCACCTACAAACCTTGGTGGCAACACAAAAAAAATTATCGCTAAGCGAAGTAGCGGAGCCAGCCGATCAAGTATACGACATCGTACCCTGCACCACACAAGTTGCGTCAACCTCAACAAGTTCACAAGTTTGTATGGCTGATATGTATAACCAAATAAATGAATTATCACAACAAGTGGCAGCATTACAAGGTCAGTTAAATAATAATAATAACAACTATCGCCGTCGGTCACGCTCGCGTGGTAGAAACTTCGAATTCAATCGTCACCGCTCAAGATCAAAGTCACACGATCCGTCTGTCTGTTGGTACCACAACCGTTTCGGAAATAGGGCTAATAAGTGCAACTCACCCTGTAATTACAAACCACAGTCGGGAAAAGCCTCGGGCAGCCGGAATTAGCGGTAAACGACTGCCACAATGTACCACCGCGCCGCTTATTTATGTTGACAAGCACACGAAGATGAGCTTGCTCGTCGATACTGGGTCTGATTTATGTGTACCCGCGCACGTTATTAAGGGAACAGCGACCGAGGACCGACTACCAGCTGTATGCAGCAAATGGCACGGTGATTCCTACATACGGTTGGGTACACTTACGACTCAACCTGGGCTTGCGTCGCGCTTTTACCTGGAGATTTGTGGTAGCGGACTTTTCCAAGCCAATCATAAGCGTCGATTTTTTATCTTTTTATAATTTGCTCGTGGATTGTCGACAGCACCGGTTAATTCACTCTCCGTGGCGGTTGCAGCGGGGAGAAGCAGTGAAGAAATTGTATCGGTCAAGGCTGTCTCCGGCAATTCAAGGTTTCATAACCTCTTACGTGAGTACCCAGACATCACTCGCCCCGCTGGCATACACCGAAACCCAAAGCACAGTACAGTCCACTATATCCGTACCACGCCAGGACCACCTGTTACTAGTCGACCGCGCCGCCTACCACCAGATCGACTTAAGATAGCTCAAAAAGAGTTCGAAGATATGTTGCAGAATGGAACAGCCCGCAGATCCGAGAGCTCCTGGTCGTCACCACTGCACTTAGTGCCCAAAAAGGACAATGGTTGGAGGCCGTGTGGAGACTACAGGGTGCTGAACGCTCGCACGGTTCCAGACAACTACCCAATAAGGCACATTCAGGACTTCACACACCAACTGGCTGGCAGTAAAATATTTTCAAAGGTGGACTTAGTGAAGGCCTACAACCAAATCCCAGTCCATATTCAAGACGTTCCTAAGACTGCCATTATTACCCCGTTTGGTTTATTTGAGTTTCATTATATGAATTTCGGCTTGAGGAACGCGGCGCAGACGTTCCAGCGCTTCATAGATGAGGCACTGAAAGGTCTGGACTTCTGCTATGGATATTTGGATGACATCTTAATATTTTCTGCCACAGATGAGGAGCACCAAAATCACTTACGTCAACTCTTCCAACGGTTAACTGACTATGGTATCCTTATAAACTCCGCGAAGTGTGAGTTTGGTCAGTCCACCATTACATTCCTAGGTCACGAGGTCAGCGTAGAAGGCATACGTCCACTAGATGACAAGGTTCAGGCGATCGCAAAGTTCCCCGTACCTAAAAACGTGAAGGAGCTCCGTCGTTTCCTTGGCATGTAAAATTTTTATCGCAGGTTCATACCCGGAGCATCCGCAATGCAAGGCTCACTCAACGCAGCTCTAGCAGGTCCTAAAAAGAGGGGGCAGCAGGATATACAAATGACACCCGAGATGATGACAGCGTTCGAGAACTGTAAAGCCCCGTATTCATGGTAAACATTTGTTTAGCAACAGTTGCTAAACATTGTTGGTGAGCGGCGAGAATGTTGCTAGCAACTATGTTTAAATCAATACAGGTTGTCCACACGCCAGTCTGCGTTAAAATGTTGCCCGAGGAGGTAGTGTTGTTGTGTTCTCTGTATCAGATGTATAGAATCTCTAATAAAAAAAAGAGAAAAAGATGGTGGATTCGAAATTATCTTTTGCAAAGAGAAAATTTGATGAGTGACCTCAGAATGACAGATGGATCATTTTGTAACTTTACGAGAATGTCGAAAAGTGATTTCGAACATCTTCTAGAAATGATTGGTCCATCAATAGCCAAAAGGGAAACAAATATTCGTCAGCCAGTTTCACCTCAAACGAGGCTGGCTATTACATTACGGTATCTTGCAACTGGAGATTCATACAGTTCTCTTTCATACACATTCAGAGTATCAAAACAATTGATTAGCAAAATTATACCAGATGTATGTCAAGAACTAATTAACTCACTAGCAGGATATGTCAAGGTACAAGAACACTATTTGTGTAATCAAGAATTTTATTAATTAAAAAACACAAAAAAAAAACAGTGTATGCTATTACGTTGATTCATCACTGAGATAGTTAACTAAGTTTAGTATAGCCGAATCTTCTGTTTCGTCTCGTAATGCATCTAGTCTATTTGTTTCGTGTCTCTCAATTTCCCTTATTTCAGTTTCCTGAACATTATTTGGTGTTGATGATGGATGAGAAGATGCCGTTTGATATCCATATGTATTATATCGTCCCATTTTTAATTCATACAGCATATTATTAATATGGTACTTTGCCTGTGTCACGGCTTGGTCATCTTTAACACTTCTTAATTCAGCAGCAATATATTCACCATATATATCAAATGGATCCTTCTTCTCCCTTTCATCCATCTTTTTTTTAGCACTTTTCAAAACCTCTAATATTTCATTTGATTCATCTGTCTTATTTCTTTTCCTCGAAGATGTAGATGTTGTAGCATTCGGCCTTGGTGATTGAGATGGCTCTGACTCCATACCACTTTCAAGTGCATTGTTTTCATCTACCTGTAAATTATTATCTTATTATATATTTATTTATTTTTTAGGTTCCAAGTTCGGAACAAGAATGGAAACAAATAAGTCGTGAATTCGAAATACGATGGAATTTTCCACATTGCATTGGGGCCATTGATGGGAAACACGTTATGATTGTGGCGCCAAATAATTCTGGAAGTGAATACTACAATTATAAAAATCAGTTCAGCATGGTACTTATGGCAATTGCAGATGGCAATTACAACTTTATTTACGCAAATTATGGAGCTAAGGGTCGGTCGTCCGACAGTGGAATATTTCAAGAAACACCGTTTTATAATGCATTGTTAGAAAACTCACTTAAACTGCCACGGCCTGAACCAATAACACAAGGCGGAACAGAAATGCCGTATGTAATTGTAGGTGACAGTGCTTTCGCGCTAACGGAGAACATCATGAAACCATATCCTGGCATTCATGAACGTGGGAACAAAAAGCGTATATTCAACTATCAAGAGCTAGGAGGATTATAGAAAATGTTTTTGGCATTTTATGTGTGGTGTTCCGTGTATTCACTAAACCTATTCCGTTAAAACCAGCCAATTGTGAACTCGTGGTAATTGCTTGTGTATATTTACATAACTTCTTAAGACGTAACTCAGTTTCCAGATCCATATATACACCTCCACAAACTTTTGATTTTGAAGACTCTGAAGGTAACCTATTAGAAGGTTCTTGGCGAAGGGAACTAAGTTCGTTTCCTATGATTGATTTGCAAAGACGGGGCAGGCCTGCATCACAATCAGCTCTTTGTATTAGAGAACAGTTTGCCGATTACTTTATAACTCCAGAGGGAAGAGTTCCATGGCAAAATAATGTAGCGTAATTGTAATAATTTTACAGACAATAGTATAAAACAATTATATACAAAAACAACTTACTGTTTTATTCATAGTATCCGTTTCACCAGAAGTAGTTGCACCACATAACAAAAATTCCAATGGCTCGTAATAAATCTATTTACATTTTTCTATTGCGCCGCTGCCTGTAGTTTTTTTTGCCGGCATCTTTTTTTTCTCTCTAGTAAATTGAGTACGCAGTACATGTATTTTAGTTTCTACGTCTTTTTTGGGTATATTTAGGACTTGAGAAATTTCTTCGAATGCATCGTTCTTTTTGTTTCTATCTTTGTATTGTTTTATAGAACAATCCCATAATAATGGTTTTGATTGAAATAATTCTATTAATTGCATTATTTTATCATTGCTCCACACTACTGCCATGTTTAAGAACTGTTGCAAACTCGTCCACACACGTCAACAATTGTCGCTAACACAAAGACTACGCCATCACATAGCCCAACTTGCCCCACAACCTGCAGCTTGGCACTCATCACGAACGTTCTACGTGCCAAAGTCGCTGAAGATGACGGATTACGTATACCTTCGCCAGGGGCCTGCTAAGAAGTCACTGGAGGCTCCATACACCGGCCCCTACAAGGTTGTACGCCGGGGTGACAAAAATTTCACCATCAACGTGCAAGGTCGGGAGTTAAAAGTCGCCATAGACAGGCTGAAACCGGCGCACTCGACAGCAGACAACACCAGGACTGGTAACAGTTGCCACACACCAGAAAAGCCACCTGCTACTGCACCGGTAGTGAAGAGAACACGAAGCGGTCGCGTTGTACGTTTCCCATCTCACTATCGCCCGTAGCAAGCAACGGTCTCAGCCGGGGAGTAGTGTAGGGGCGTCGCGCGCTGTACAGAGTACCGTTATTCGCCGGCTGGCAATACATGACCATATTTGGTAATGCGAGCTCGGCGTACGCGCAGCGCCGCGCAACGTCGCGCGCCCCTCGCGCTAGTTAGTCTGGTACGCGATCCGACGGCGAATGCACGCGCAATTTGCACTACAGACACTTTTGAACTATTAAAGCCCGTTGTTCTCCGGTCATAGAATGAATCAAAAAGAAACCCACAGGTAATTTCCATCTTTAAGTTTGAGATACAAGTAACAGTACTAAAGCCTGAGACGCTTGTTCAGAGTTATCCTTTTGTACGTCATTAAGTCCAAGATCAACATAACCGTGATATTTATTTCCGTCCCATTCAACGTACAGCACTAATAGTAATCTCATCCATCATAAGACTACACAAAGCGTGTTTGCCTGAGACATTGTTTTTGTGCTTTAATATTTTAAAAGCTTCAGCTGTAAATCCAGCTTCACCGTCGACAGTTTCATACCATTTAGGTTCTCGGATGCGGTAAGCATGTATCAAAAGTTTTTCTCACATATGAGTACCCATGTGGCAAAAATAATAAAGCGTTAATGCGAATGATCTGAGGGCAGGAGAATATTTCCTCTTCAAGGGAAGCTTTTTAATTTTTGATAATTGTCGCCTAACCAAGTCTCAACTTTATCTGTCCTCTCCCTGTAGAACTCTTTAATTAAAGCAGTTAAGTTTTGAACCTGAAACAAAAGTAAAAACGTAGGGAGGTACTTGATTTAGAAATAATCTTTGGTGGTACGTGAAGCAAAAGTAGTGTGGCACTAGACAAGTGCCTTTTTTTTCAAGCGCTTAACTTTCATTTGAAGTATTCTGATCTTTAATCCACTCTTTTTTTCTCTACATCGAAGTTGTTCTATTTCTTGCTTAAGCTTCTTTTTTCTAGGCGTATCATGAAGTATCAAGAATTCGTTTAAACCACTTGTGGTAGGCTCCATAGATGATAGTACGGGCTCTGGTAATTTTCTTTTAAGCTGTAATATAAAAATAAAAAAAATACATACTTATTCTCCCAAAATAATTAAAACTCGGCTGTATAAACAATATCGAAAGCAACCGACAAATCCAGTTTTAAACTAGGTAAAGTGCTTTTCTTTAATTTTAATGGCAAGAACAAATCTTTGTATATTTAGTCGGATTCCAACCCGGTCTATTCATTTTTGTGATCCATTGTTGTTTTAAATTATCATCCGATGGAAATTTAAAAAGAAACATAAAAAGAAATAAAATTAATTAGGTTCTAAATTATCATTAATATGGATAAAATTATTATTTAATATTGGAAGTTCTTTCAATTGATTTACAGTCACGGCCCGTTCACAAAATAATTATAAGAACTACTAAGGCGGTTTTGGCGACTAAAAAGTATTTTAGGACTTAATGTATACTTTAGTTTTCAGTATCCACGAATGATTATTACAGTATACTAATGCGGAACTTATATTTTTAATACACAAAAGTTAAGCTATCTAGTGTCAAGTAGTATAATTTATACTTGAAAACCGAGAATTTTGTAGAACTATTTTAATAATTACGTATAAAATTACTTACAAATGAAATGTGATACCATTCATAGCATCAGAATGTCTGTCTGAATAACTTTGACACGATAAAACACAACACTTCATCCTTTTGTTCTTAAAAACGCGAAAACACACCGATAATACGAGTCTCAATATTTATGTGAACCTAACGAGCGCAGACAGCATACTAAGGCCCCGCCCACAGTGATGACGTCAGGACCTAGTTGAAAATCATAGTGCACAGTTGCTTAGGCCAACTCCTCTTTGTTTCTGCTCTGTGCCAGGGAAAAACCAAAAGGTAGACATTGAAATTTGTAAGTACTTCCTAGAAACTTAAATTTTAAAAACTTACTAATAGGCACTAAATAGTACGCGTCTTTTAGATCCAGCGTGGCCATGAAACAGCCTTTAGTCATTAGTTTTGTTACCGTTCGGATGTCCTCCATTATAAAATGTTGAGGACTGATAAATTTATTAAGGCCCTTTAAATTCAATATAAACCGAAACATACCATCTGGTTTTTAGGTAAGATTTTTTTTTGATAAGTATTGCCCTGGTGTATCGTTGCATTTTACAACCGCTCCTCATTTCTTTAATTTATTTATTTCTAATTTTAATTGTCTTATTTCTAACGGGCTAAAGTTATAATTTTTTGGCGCAAAGTCCTGCACAACCGGATTGTCAAAAGGTATAGTGTATCCTTAGATGAGACCATGGGATTATCCGTTACTATATGCCATTCGTTTAGGAAATGATTCAATCTACCCGCGTGGGGTATTACCTCTGTTAAGATTTCGGGAGTTTGGTTTTGACCCTCGTCGCTGTCCGTGGTACTCGGCTGGCTGGTGGTGGCAGTCGCCAGTTCTACTGGGACGTGTAGCGACCTCTTGGCCCACCCTGTCTGTTCACCCTCTGACCTTGTACTTGGGGTGGGCCCCTCCAGTTTCCCGGTTGGATGTATTTCCTTGAGGTAGTAGGTGTTTTTACGCTTATTTATAGTCCGGATCTCTCTGCGGTCTTAGCTTTTATTTTTTCATCCAGATTATCACCAAAAAGGTACGCGTCCCTTTTCACATCCGTCACCATATATAGGAATTTTAATTCCAAGGATGCAGTTATGACTTTTCTTCGCATTGTCTCTTCATAATGAAGATCTAAGAATATTTGACTTGTCAGAATTTTTTTTCAGAATTTTTACTTTGGTCATAACTTTACTAATGACGGTAGTGGCTAAATTAGTTAGCTCTGAAATCCCCCGACCAAGTTGATTTTGTGATTTTTCCGTGAGTTTGTCCCTGTTTCGGGCAGTGTCACTCGGAACGTGAGTGATTTCCGGATTTAATAGGGGTGCTTTGGCTAAGCGAAAATTGTCCAGTATTCACCCATTTCCCTAAAATCTGTTGTTTTTGATCCTTAGTAAGCCGTCCACAAACATACGTCCCCAACGTTTAGCGATCTCGTCTGGAATTGCAGGTCAGGTCCGAAATCTCTTCTATGGCCAACGAGTCTCCGAGAGCTTCCAAGATCTCATCAGACAAAGACACTATCTCAGTGCTAGTGCTTGGTATGGGCAGGGGTACTGTAGGTGCTGGGTTAATGGCTAGCGGATCCGGGTTGCACCCCGGAGTTACTGTAATATTCGCATCTCCAGTTTTTTGCGCTATAACCACCGACTTAGGCCTATTGCTTTCTACTATTGAGCCGTCAGAGTCTGATAAAGGTAGTATCGGTCTTTCACTGTCGTTTTCCAGCAGTGGTGTACTTGATCTATTTAGTCTATTTACGTAGGGATCACTGCCATAACGAATTGTTTATTGTCAAATGTTTTTGAAGTCATCGGACGTAAACTCGTTACGCAGCACTAGACTATTATTAGTAGTATAGTATGCTTAAAGCAACTAATAATACACTAAATACTACCGTATAAGTGCTCAAAGCTAGTTTAAAGTCGTCAAATGCTACCGCCACAGATGGCCGAAGTTTTAAAAAGTCGTCGGATGTAAGCACGTTACACCGCATTAAGACTGTTATGGTATCAGTTGTACGCACGTTACAACGTATAACCTTTTTTTTTAGGTATATTTACTATACGTCATACTTTGTAAATGTTCTTCTCTAAATTTTAAATTAAATTTTGTTAAATATCATAAACTAGACTTAGAATGACACATACCTTCGTATGTATCATTCTAAAGTAATATGAGATGCATACGTAATGCAGTGTATTTTACGTTCATATAAATTTAAACACGAGAAGATAGTGTTCAAGTGAAGTTTTACTGACCTTCTGACATTCTTATAATTCTGTCAGTAAGTGAGAGTAATGTTTCCTTACACTAAGGCTGTGTCCCCAGTAAGCAAACTGTTAGCGGCCGACTGAGTGAGCCGCAAATTTGTGGCGAATTGAAATTCGAGTTAGCTGCGAACTCAGATAAATTTTCGTGCGTCACAAGCAAACTGTTATGAGTTAGCCGCTTATTTAGGCCGACCAACTGAATTTTCACTTTACTATTGTTGTACGAAGGGAGTGGTTGTGTTGGTCACGATGGATATTTTTGAAGTAATTGGTATCTTAGAGGCACTGAAAGAGGATAAAGAGAAGCACTGGGTTCACCCATTAAACAAGAAAAGGTTGAGTATTGGACAATTTCACGTTCTTTACCCAGAACTAAGGAAATATCCAGAAAAATTTTACCAGTATTTCAATATGACTTCTCATACATTTGATGAATTGTTGAACTCTATAACCCAGTATATTGCTAAAAATAATATCACAAGAGATACAATATGTCCCGAAGAACGGCTTACTATAACTTTGAGGTAAGTAAATAATTAAATATACCGGTGGGAGGGATGCGCTGTGCCGCGCTCCCGGCTGCATGGGTACCACCATCTTGCTTATTTCTCCCGTGAAACAGCTTTACTGTGTTTCGGAGAGAAGGGCAAGACAGGCAGTATAATTACTGGCACCGAGACTTTAACACCTTATGTGTCTGGATAGGCAACACATAGATGTTTGATAGTTGCCTAGGCTAGTTCCAGGTTAACTAGTTTATGTTCATGGGCGACGTCAACCACTTACCATCAGGTGGAACGTCTGCCAGTTTGCCTATCCAACTCTCATATAAAAAAAAATAATTCACAATTTTGAATTTTAAAAATTTTATTAATAAAAATCAGCAACGTTTGTAATGTAATGACGAACTAGCATGGTAACATTTAGTAGGTAACCAGTCATTCGTCATCCTCAATGCGGTCTGAACCGCCTCGCAATATTGCTTCTATGTCTTCTACTTCCACTGAAGAACCTGTAGAGCTATGTGATGGACTGTTTCGAGGACTTCGAATGCTGCTGCTGCCAACTAGATTGTAGTTGTTTGAGGTTGAAGGATAGTTTTGCACATTTGGTGTACTGCTTCCACTCGTATAGCCGTACTGATGTGGGTAGTTATTGGCATTCGTCCATACAGTTTGCATCAGAGCACCGTCATAATTATTGTGTACATTATATTTTATATTTTTAATAAGTTTCATCACTTCGAACCGAAATTCAAAATTCTGTGTTGGGGACATTGTCTTCATTTCCGGTAAAATATTTAGTAGAAAGTTCATATCTGGATCGTTTTCTCTTTTTTTATCCATCGATTTAAGTAGTGCCTCCTGAAACACAGTCATCTTTTTTGGTGTGCTGAGATTGCCTACTGAGTTAGTAGAATCATTTTCATCAAACATAGCGCTACTGTTGCTAGACGTCTCGGCGCTAATGTTGCTAGATGTCTGGTTGCTAGCTCTAGAAACATTTAGAAACTGCAACATATCCAAGTATGGCGTCTTGCGTTTTCTTGGTGCCCCACTTCCGCTTTTGAGTGAGGAATCCTTACTTTTTTCTCTGGTGTAATAGTCGCGCAATCCCTTCCATTTTTTTTGTAGGTCTTTTACTGAAACAAAAATAACCGGTAGTTAATATTCTTTCCAGATTCCTTTCAACTGGACTAAGTTACAGAAAAATTGCCCAAGAGTTTCTTGTTGGAAAATCGACGGTATCGAAAATAATAAACGAAACTGCATGCATTATATGGGATCTTTTACAGCCACAGGAAATGCCGGAACCTTCTGAAGAATTGTGGCTAGAAATAGCAAAACGATATTATGAAAAAACAAACTATCCTAATTGTATAGGATCTATCGATGGCAAGCATATCCGTATTCGAAAACCACCAAAAAGTGGGTCTAACTATTTCAATTATAAGAAGTTCTTCTCAATTGTTCTGTTAGCCGTAGCAGATGCAAACTGTTCTTTTATAGCCATTGATGTTGGTGCTTGTGGACGAAATGCTGACAGTAATATATTTAAAGAAAGTGCTTTTGGCAAAAAATTGGCTCGTGGGTCTCTGAAGATTCCTAACTCTACTAAATTGCCTAATTCAAATGGATTGCCCCAACCTTTCGTGTTTCTTGGAGATGAGGCATTTGGATTGCAAAAGCATATATTGAGGCCTTTTCCTAATAAAAGTTTAAATAAGGAAGAGCGAATTTACAATTATCGTCATAGTCGGGCTAGGAGATGCGTGGAATGTGCATTCGGCATTTTAACAAACAAATGGAGAGTTCTGCATACACCGATTGCTACTAATGTGAATACAACCATCGCTATCGTAAAAGCTGTTTGTATTTTACATAATTTTGTCATAGCAAGAGAACAAGTACAATATACACATCTTTCGCGACGTACCTCAACAACTCTTACAAGTACAAGTAGCCGAATAATTACTGTATCAAATTCTGGAAAAACAACAAGAGACAACTTTAAAAACTATTTTCTTAACAAAGGAAAACTACCCTGGCAAGAGAAGTATTTGTAAGCTGTAGCTACAGGACGAAATGGTGTAACGGAGTTTATAACTGATTGATTGGACTGATGGTTCTTGATGGCAGTTCATTTTTACTAATAACACTACAATCGTTTTTACACTCTTCCACTCTTCCACTATTATTTTTTTATTTTTTATAAATTATTATATTATTATATTATTTAATTATTATTTTTATAATTTATAAAAAATAAAAAATAAATAGTGGAAGAGTGTAAAAACGATTGTAGTGTTATTAGTAACGGAGTTTGTAAAGCGGTAAATACTATGTAGTGATGATGATACAAATATATTGTTGAATAAATAATAATTTAATTAGAATGGAACTTACTTCTTTTTCCTTTAGTGTTTTCTTCTAAGTTTTGCCAATCATCGTATAGAATATCAGCGATTTCATTCCAACCGCTCTGCTTTAATACTCTGTTGCTGTATTCTTCACTCGACATGTTCCATAAGCATGGTTTATTTTGTATTTCCGTAATGAACCTTTCCGTATCAAAGGGCATTTTGGATTTTCTATGGTGTGTGTGCGAAGAGATTAGTTAGGTAAGCGATGCAAAAAAAACACGTCCGAACACGTCGATAGCTTCTTTTCAACTGTCCGCATGAACAGTTTGCGGCAAACGGACTCACTACGCCCGGCGAACAACCATATCGCCGCCGCCGACTGGAACCGGTTTTGCTGTGAGTCCGCCACTAACTGAGACAGTCGGCGCACGTAACGCTGCAAACTGCGTAAAGTGAGCGCAAAACTAGCAAACTGTGGACACTCCATTTCAAATATATGGAAGGGCGTACTAAACCGATACGCTGCAAACTCAGTCGGCCGCTAACAGTTTGCCTACTGGGGACACAGCCTAAACTGAGTTTTAACACTCTCACCGCCACGTGGACTGCTGGCCGCCCACGTAAATTTGAGTGTAACGAGCCAATATTGTTTTTTAAATTTTAACTGGCAAGCCACGTGGGCGGCCGGCATACCAAAATTAGCGCGCCAAATTTGCTGTTATATTTACTTGTCATAACTTGTCAAAAAGTTATAAGGCACGCCACCCGTGTAATTAGGTCAGTTGACCGCGCGCCGCCCACCTAGCCTGCGGAGAAAGACTTTTGGCGCGCATTTTTGCAATGTCGGATTTTAGTGACTCTGATTCGGACTATCAACCGCCGCCATTATGGGATGGATCTAATTCGACTAGCAGCGACTCGTGTTTATCTCAAGACGATGTTTCACTTCTGCACGAAAGCACACCAGTGCCCCCGGAGCCACCGCGACCTGACTGGCATCAACCTAACGGATCGCGACAAAAGAGGTTTCCATTGGATATACAACCAGGTATTAATATTTCTAACAATTGTAACAGGGAACTTGATATTTTTCGATTATTTTTAAACCAAGATATTATGGATCTTATGGTGCAAATGACCAATTGTTATGCTAATAAGGTAAAAATACTTAAAGTTGTCACACGCAACATGAGACTTGCCAAATGGACAGACTGTACTGAAGAAGAAATTTTAAAATTCTTGGGCCTGCTGATTTTTATGGGACTCAATAAATTACCTAAAATTAGCGACTACTGGAGCAATAAAAAACTGTATAAAAACGAAATAGCTCGCCAAGCTATGAGTAGAAACCGATTCGAGCTGTTATTGAGATGTTGGCATTTTGAAGACAGTTTTTTCCATGCATCAAATACAGACCGTCTTATAAAGATAAGACGTTTGGTGCAGTTACTCACAGCCACATTTCGAAATGCCAAAACACCTGGAGAATATATCACTGTGGACGAGACCATGGTAGCTTTCAGAGGGCGTATAAAATTTATGCAGTACATTCCTGGCAAAAGACACAAGTATGGGATCAAACTTTTTAAAGTCTGTGATGATGACGGTTATACGTACGACCTTATCGTTTACGAAGGTAAAAACTCAAGCGGGCAAACCAATACACCTACGAATTTAGTAATGAAACTATGTCAACCTTACCTAGGGGTAGGCAGGAGTGTGGTGACGGATAATTATTATACCAGCGTCGACTTAGCGCAACAATTATTGCAAAACGATACGCATCTGATTGGTACATTACGCAGAAACAGGAAAGGATTGCCGAAAAAAGTTGTTCAAGAAAAATTGAACAAAGGTGAAATGATCGCTTTAGAAAACAATGACGGTATTCTTATACTCAAATGGAAGGACAAGCGTGATGTTTTAGCTTTGTCGACAAAACACTCTGTTGGTTTTGTTACTGTTACGAGCAAAAGGAACCGTAACAAGAAAGTTATGAAACCTACCCTGATTGCTGATTATAACAAACACAAATGCTCCATAGATTTATCAGATCAAATGGCAAGCTATGCCAATCCTGCCAGAAGAAGTATCCGTTGGTTCCAGAAGCTAGCCATAGAACTGTTATTTTCGACTGCTGTCACAAACGCTTTTATAATTTACAAAACTCATAAGCAGCTTAGTAGCAAGAAGTACACCATAACGGATTTCAGAGAGAATCTCTGCTTGCAGATGTTGGGAATCACTTCCAGTTCGAACTCAGTGGGTAGTTTGCCAAGGCGGCAAATACAACATAAATTCAGTAAATCAACACTTACTGATCATAGAGGAAGACTTATTCGGCGACGATGCATCCATTGTTATAAAAAAAACAGAGATGCTGGACTATCAGCTAAAGAAGCCAGAGATCAAACAAAAAAGGTAAATACAGTGTGCCTGGAATGCCCAACTAAACCTAGTGTTTGTGGACAATGTTACGCAGAAATCCACATCCAAATTAATCCTTAGTTTTTTTATTACGTATTTTGATTTTTATAACTGTGATTTTGACTGCTTTGGATTAATAAATAATAAATAATATTTTTCTAATACTAGTTTTACTCATTCAATTTTTATCCTTATATTACTTTAAATATAGTCCAATTTTCATCAATTTTTTTTTCACGGGTAGCGTTTTAACTGAACTAATCAATGAAGTCATCTTTGAATATTTATCTAGCAAGCCAAGCTCTATAAAATAATATGAATTTGTGGGATCACAGCGGACCCCACGGCCTGCTGATAAAGTCAACGACGTATCCCGCCGATAGCCCACATGGCATGCTACACAAGTTATTTAAAATCGGACGTGGCGATAGGTGGAAGAAATCGCATGGTAGGCGTGCCGCCCACAGGGCTTGCTGCGCTAGAAAAACCTTAAATAAGTATGGCGGTGAGAGTGTTAAGAAAATCTTTTAACTGCTCCCAAGATGAAAACTCCTTGATGGAACAAGCTACCTCAGCTTTTCCACTGAGTGGGCAGAGGATATTTTTAAAAACAAAAGGCTTTTGTGTTTCTGTTGCAATTTTGTAGGAATTGTTACAATTAATAATAAAGGAGTTTAAAGCTTCCCGGTATCCATCATACGATTTAATGAACTTTAAACGAATGCTTAGTTCTATTACCGCGTCTTAGTTCTTTGGGATCTTTTGGATGGTCGCTCATCTTCTGTGTCGGATGGTAACACAATGTACCTACATTTAGTGTGGGTTTTTTGAAACTATGACATGACCATCCACTCCTCTCTTGAGCTCTGTAGTGAGTGGACGCTTACAATTTTCTTTAAAAATCTCTTGCAAATCACACAAAGTAATATCAACTTAATTACCATTACGTTTGGTTTAGTAGTGCAGTGTTTCAGTGTTTGTTAGCACCGCATCTGCCGGTCGTAACTGAAGGGAGTCCCTACCTCACCCCCGCTAAGTTGCAGGACGGATATATAATTCTTACCTTGTTGACATGGAATCACAACAAACGCCACCTAAATGTATACCTAAGTGTTCGTCGTCACCGGATCTGCCTACAATAGACGATAGCGGATTTGTAGGTATGCGTAACAAGGAGCAGGTACGCAAACGCAAGCGAGACGTTGATGATAAGTATAATACTGCGAGGATGGAGCAAAAATTCAACGAAAACGTCGCAGCTTGGTGTAATAAAGCTGATGAAACCATCAGTAATACAGTGTCGAGCACAATCAAATCAGCGCTGTCCAGTGAATTAGCGAACGTCACTGCTTGTCTGGCAAAAATTAATTCGACGGTCCTTGGTCTGCGATCTGACAATACAGCCATCAAGGACTCCTTAAAGGAGGTGACGCTGCGTCTCTGTGAAATGGAGAAGTCTTTGTCTGCCGTCTGTGAACGTCAGGACTCATTCGATATCCGCTTGACTTCGCTAGAAAAACAAAATGCGATTACAAAGGCCCTACCGGATCAGTTGCTCAAACTTGAGAACAAGCTAGCTATTATTGAACAGCAATCGCGGGAGTGTAACGTTGAAGTTGCTAATCTTCCTGAGCGGCGTAATGAAAACCTAGTTAGCATAATAATTAACCTGGGAACAGCAGTGAGCTGTCAGATAACGCCGGCCAATATTATAGCAGTACATCGAGTACCGCATGCAACCACCCAGGCGCGGCCTAAAAACGTGATAGTAAAACTATCTAGTAAAATTTTGCGCGACAATATTATTGCGGCCTGCCGCGCTAAAAAAGGTTTGAACACGGAACATTTATCAATTACCGGTACTAAGCAATTTATTTATGTCAACGAACACTTAACGCTGAGTAATAAGCTACTTTTTCGAGAATGCCGTGAATACGCAAAACAGCACGGTTATACATATATCTGGGTTAAACATGGCACTGTACTGGCACGAAAGACTGATACGTCACCCGTCTTGGCTATGCGCAATAAACAAGACATCATCTCGAAGCCTAAATGAATTATTTTTTATTAAGTTTTTTTTTTCTTCATTTTATACCATAAAACCTGCGAGTATGTTTAAGTTTCTGACCTATATCAATATGTTAGTATTATTATTCGATGTAAAAATAATTAGTGCAATCTATGTCAATAAACACAAGGGCTCTCAAGTAAGTAAACAGTGCATACTCTTAAATTTATTTAGTTTTCAATGCAAGTACGGTGTATATACGATTAATCTCATGAACATGTGTCTAATAATAGCATTTATATTTATCCTATTTTATAGTATCTTAAGTCTAGCGGTAATATTTCACTTACTTAGTTATATTTTTAATGGATAAAAAACTTTCGCTGTATTACCAAAACTGTCGTGGGTTACGAAATAAACTCCACACATTCTACATGAACGTTCTTATGTACGATTATGACATAATACTATTAACTGAAACTTGGTTAACCAGTGATATTTTTGACAATGAATTCATTGACTCGCGTTATCACGTATACCGTTGTGATAGGAATCGATTGGCTACTGGTCGGCGCGACGGCGGAGGGGTTCTGGTCGCAGTGCATCGCTCACTGGCTGCTACGCCACTTTTGCAACCTATAACTCAAACATTCTTAGCACCGCCGCCTCCCATTGTTGACTATGTATTTGTTGAGCTACTAACTTCAACCGGTCGTCATATTATTGGCGTGACATATGTTCCACCCAACTTAAATTTTGATATATATATATAACATATTTCAATCATGTACAAGAGATTTTACAGCTTAGCGATGACTGTAACATACATCTTGCTGGTGATTTCAATTTGCCGTCGATAAAATGGATCTGTGAAGGTACGTATATGGAACCTTTTTCAACAAATAATCACTGTTATTCCTAAATCTTTAACCTAGTCAACATCTTTGTCAATTTATGTCTGCTTTAAATTTGATGCAGTTTAACAGCCTTGTTAATCAAAGCGGTAATATTTTAGATCTCTTCTTATCCACCGAAAAAGATTGTGTTACCTATAATGCACCTACTACACTTGTACCACTAATCTTCTTGTTTTTACCTCACAATTATTTGAAAATTTGGATAGCAATAAACAAACAGACAGTATTTATACAGATTTTCAAAAAGCCTTTGATAGGGTGGATCACAAACGACTACTTGAAAAATTGGCATATAACGGACTTATGTGGTGACTTGTGGCGATGGTTCAAATCGCACTCAAAAAGTTGTAATTAATGGACATGATTCGGGGATGGTTGTGATTACTTCTGGTGTACCACAAGGGTCAATTCTTGGACCTCTTTTATTTATTTTATTTATAAATGATATACATCAATGTTTCAAATATAGCAATTTTCTTCTTTATGCAGATGACCTTAAAATATTTAAAACTATTGAATCATCAGAGGATCATAGCCTTCTTCAAACAGATTTACATAGCTTTACGGCTTTTTGTATAGAAAATAAATTAAATTTAAGTTTGAATAAATGTAAGCATATCACTTTTACTAAAAAAAACACTACTAGCAACTATACATACTCGTTATGTGGAGTTAATCTTGTAAAAGTTGATAATATTAAAGATTTAGGAATAACATTAGATACTAAATTACATTTAGATATACATGTTCAAAATATTATAAATAAAGCTGATAAAATGTATGGGCTTATAATGAGAGCTAGCAACAATTTCAAAAGAGCTTCAATATTTATACACCTATATAAGTCATTAATTCGCCCTCAATTAGAATACGCCGTTTGCATTTGGAATCCTTACTATGATAAGTATGATAAGAGTATTGAGAAAGTACAAAAAAAAATTTTGCGCAGAATACATTATAAATTTACTCGTAGTCACTCTTCCTATAACCAACTTCTAAAAAAATACAACCTACTTGACTTAAATTCTAGGCGTAAGCACCTTGAAGCGATGCTTCTATATGACCTTTGTCATAATAAATATGACTGTATTGCTTTAACTAGGAAGCTTTGCTATAGGGTACCGTTTAGAACACCTATACGAAGCACTCGAATACATCAGCTCTTTGCCACTACTAAATGTCGCACCAATGCGGGCAAGCGTGCTCCATTGCATCGAATGACACAATCATATAATAAGAACTTTAATAATATTGACATCTTTTCTACACGTATTAGCACTTTTAGGAAGTTGGTTATAGATAAGTTAAGTTAAAAAATAATATATTATTCATTTCTAAGTTGTAAGATTTCCGCATCTTTGCGGTTTTTGTTTTTTTTGGCAAAGTAGTTTAGGTTTTTTTTTTTTGTAAAGTAATTTAGTTTTTTGTAAACGGTCCACTTACAATGTATCTGTGGTTTACGTGGTTGACGCCACGTTTAATAATATTAGATGTAAGTTTGATTGTTATATATTATACTGTGGCTTTGTTTGTAAACCCAAATAAATAAATAAATAAATAGACACAAAATTAGAAATCTATTTGACGACGTAAATCGTATATAAAGAAACTTATAACTTAAATATAGCACAAAGAAGTTACCAAATAGCCAGATTCACAATAGCAGCTCCTCATTCATACGACGGGCGCGTATTAAAACGACCCGTGAAACATTAGTCTGCCCCAGAGATGGCAATGCTAACCTAACTTTTCTATATCCATTCCCTACACAAGAGAGAGAGAACAACGAAGTTGTGCTGGTTTGCGTAACATACAAATTTAATAGACGCATCATATATTTATATCGAATGGCAGGTTTTATTCTCCCTCTGACTTTTACCCTCTTTTTCGTATAATATCGCAAATACAATAATTTGCAATCATTTTAAAACATTCGTAACTTATACAGGAGATAGAACTACCAGTAATCGATTTCACTTTCTAGTAAGTTGCCTTCCACGTCTAATGACAAAATTAGGTTTATTCCCACATAAACTCCTTAAATTATAACAAAGACTAAACTCATCTCCGTTTCCGCTTCCCTATTAATCATTTCGCTAACATAATTATGACCTACTTAAGTTACTTAGAGGCAAATCCAGTTAAAATGAACGGGAGCATTACATATTTGGCAAACATGGAACCACGTATATTGTGTTCCTAAGCTGGCTGGTTCTTCTTTTGCGAAGAATTTCTATCTGATTGTATCACACAACAAACCACAAACTGAATGATCTCTTTAATTTTCATCAATCCCTGACATACTCGTAAAATGGCCAAGTCATGGCCATCCCCTTTAAAGCAGCTACATATTCTGCTATAAATTCTCACTCTTGTTTATGTCTACACTTCAGCTTTGGCAGTAAATGATTCATATTAAGTTTCACTAAATAGTGTTACATGTACGAGTATGTTATTGCAGATCCAGTCCCCGAGTGGGAAATTTCTGAACAGGTGTTCACAAACCTGTAGGCCTGAATTTAACCTCTTTGCAAGTGCTTAAAACGATTAGTGTAGTAGATATGCACCTTGGAAACTAAATCAACAAATCAAACCAAAATGATTTCATTGTAATGAAGATTTAAATATGAGATATATTCGCAAAAATTCGTGTATTTGATCGGCGTTGGCTGTTCAAACATACATGCAAAAACTATAGCTTTGCACCAAGACCACACTCAAGGACATATTTTTATCAGAATACGAAGACCTCAAAAAAAGTCATGAATTCTCAGACATAATTAGCGTACTGGTTTAAAATGGTGTAACAAGAGAGTGGCATAGATATAAGCTGTTTCGGTGCGCGCCCGCAGCCCATAGCACCCCTGCGCCGCGTCGACATCGGCATCTGGAATTGGTTTGCAAGGCGGCAGGCTTGAGCGATCGCTCCAGTGTATTTCTGAAGTACAGAGATGTAGATGTAGAGAAGTAGTAAGTGCAGAGAAATTGTAGAATCAAAAAACAATGACTTTGTTGTTGCTACATTAAGCACTTTAAATAAGGTTAAAAATAAATAATTGGGACGAAATACTAAAATGTCAGAAAATCTTCAGAAGTTGATAGAAATGGTGTTAAATAAAATCGGTACTAAATTGATATAGATTGACAAACCTTAGGAACAATTTTTGATATTGACTGTTTGGACACTGAAAAGATACTGTAGACTGACGTAAGAATCTCCACTTGCTAAAAATCTCAATGTTATTAGTAGTCTTTTCATGACAGTCTCCAATAGTGAACACAATAAGTCAAATTGATTTGCAGTCGTTCGTGCAAAATTAGCTTCAGCTCCATCATCAATTAACTCTTTGTAAAGTCGAGTCCCATATTCCAACCGGTTTTTAAAAATTGTTCTAACCCAATACTGTCTTTTTCGTTTTCGTAATTTTTGCGGTAAATATGCAAGTAAAATATAGCTTGCTGCTGCTACGGCTATTCGTCGCCGTCGTTGCACGTGTGACTCCATAGCCAGACAAAATTCAACTGATTCAGTATGGATCGGTAGGAGCGCGTTGGAACAGCCAGTCAGGATCGCAAAAGATTGCTGTTGAATCGGCCTAGAACGATCCACGATCCACGCATCACGATCTTGGATCGCGGATCGCGGGATCGCCGATCAACTTTGGATCGCCCGGTGTGGATCCGGCTATTTACGTAGGCAAGGTAGTGCAGAGGTTCCAGTACGGTACCTTGAGCCGTTCCTTCCGTGACCTAAACTGAAAAACTATCAGCGTCACCTCACCAAGACCTTGCCTGCTTCCACACCATGACAGTAGCTTACCTCTGATTCCGCTGTCTTCCAAGCTTTACGATAATTTATTATGGCTGAGAGTATCGAAGGCCTTACTCTAGTCAATAAATACTACCAAAATGTGCTCTTTACGATCAATACACTATCTCAAATGTGTCAGCAAATTTGTTTGCAATATCTTTGCAATTATATTCATGACTACCAAAAGTACTTTGCAGTACTTACATTATTTAAAAAAAATCACTCCTAATCTAACTTTAACTACGAAACTTTACGGGCCCTTTGTTTTTAGAACCATAACTATTTTTAGTTTTTTTCTAGACGAGATAGAAGCTCTAAAAATACAGTCCCCTGGCTGTCTCCATCACCGGAATTCCATCTAGAAATGAGACTTAAGAAGAAGTTATTGAAACTACATACATTTAGCAGTCAATATCATAAAGAAAATAAAGAAAATAATGAAATTATACTATTTTCGTAAAACAAGGTCTCATTATGACTTTCATTTCTTTAGTAAGCTCCTGTAAACTTTGTCCCCAAAATTTTCATACAGTCCCCTGCTAATATTTAAATTCGTAATAAAAGAAATGTATAATGAAACGATAATTATTTCTTAATGAAACGAAACGCAATTGCTGTGAAGTTGGCATCCTTGCCGAATGTGTCGTTGAGAAGGCATTTTTTTGAGTGTTAGAGCGTCATTTGTGAGGTGAACACGCGCTTGAATCGCTACCACACACAGTCCCCTGGTAAGTCATAATACATATATTAATTACTTTAATAATCTCTATATAAGGTTTTTTGTTACATTATTTACGTCTCAATTGATCGGTAGGTTCTTAAAAAACTATTTTACATCACTTTTGTAAATATTGTGAAATCTAATCGAAATGAACAGTCGCCTGGCAACAGTCCTCTGCCTGAAATTGCAGCAGAGGACTGTTTTACACAACAGGGGAATGTGTATTTTGGGTATTGGTTATTGTTTTTAACCCCCAATGCAAAAACGACGGGGTGATATAAGTTGGATGTGCCTGTGTGTTTGTATGTATCTGTGTGTGTTTTTGAAAGGTAAATAAATAGCCATGTGTGTTTTTAGATATGTTTGATGAAAATCGGTCCAAGAAGGCTGCCGCAATAAAAGGGCTTGACTAGTAGAATATTATGATTGAGGATCGAGAAGGACGACCTGATGATGGAGCAAAAAATGGGTAACAAGCAATAAATTCACATGTCGGGGCTTGTTTTTAATTAAAAATCATAAATTTAATTACAACAATCACCAGAAGTTGATGGAAGATTTATGTTGCGACCGGTATAATGTGGATTGTTTGCGAGGTCAGAAAATATAATATGTGGGTTTCCGAAAGGCAACAAAACCAAGATATTAAAACTTAAAAGTCCTGGCTGGTAACTAAGTGTTTAAAAAAAATATGAAGTACGTCCAAAACAGCTGATAACACATTTGCAGAAATTATAAGATCACCAGCGAAATATTGTTCACCAATATAAACGCATGAACGATTTGAAGTCACATCTACAAGTTTATAAAGTTCTGATCTATGTAGATTTCGGCGAAAATTACTGCGCAAAGTACGCAGAAGAAATACAGGCCTTTCATTTCGGAAGATCTCGGACACAACTGAGTCTGCATACCGTAGTAGTTTATCAACGAAATTCCATTATTTTTTTTATTCCAGATTTCCAGATCCAGCCTCGGCTTTCCAAGTAAATGTACACTAACAATGAAAAGTCTCAGCTGCTTTTGCAACAGCGGCTCTTGTAAGTATTACAAGATTGGCATTATCCACTTTGCAATAAAACCTAAATACGAGGGGAGGTCCAAAAGTTCGTGGTATGAATGGGTTTTAAATAAAATGAAACAACAAATCTATTTTTCCTTTTCAATATAATCACCCTTAAGCTGAATACATTTATTAGATCTATGAATTAATTTTTCTAAACCATCGTAAAAATATTTTTTTATCTTTTGCCTCAAAATGAGCCAAAATTGCCTCCTTAACCTCATTGTCGTCGGAAAATTTTCTTCCCCTTAAGTCTTTTTTTAAATTGGGGAACAAATAAAAATCACATGGGGCCAGATCTGGACTGTAGGGTGGGTGGACTAGTGATTCGAAGCCAAGCGTGTGCAGAGCAGCCATTGCAACTCTGCTCTTGTGAACCGGCGCGTTGTCTTGCAAGAGCAACACACCTTTGGTCAATTTTCCTCGACGTTTTTCCTTGATGGCCTATCCTTCCTATCCCTTCACAATCCCAAAAAACAGTAGCCATCAACTTTCCCGCAGACTCCGACACTTTGAATTTCGTATATTATTATATGACGTTACAATCCTGTTAAGAGGGGCGATCATACCTAGGTTACCCCTTGTAACTATGGGCCTGAAAGTTAGTTTATTTTTAATATGTGATCGTGCATTATGCCTTGGTACCGCCAACCTTAACCTGCTTATTAAGTTCGGGCAAGCAATATCTCAATTTACAATATTAGAGATATTGTTTAAAAAGTCATTAATATTTATACAGTCTGTTAGTTTATAAATTTCTTCTAATGAACTGTCCATATTGAAACATAAGTATTTTTCAAAATAAATAATCGAGCTGGGAGATAATTCCTTAAACTTTAACTTTCTTAAGTGGTTGGTTCTTAACGTATAAGTTTTTGAACCGTCATCTTGGCGCGCCTTTACGAATTCTTTGTTAAACCATACGTACTTGAATTTTTGATTAATCTTCAGCTCCTGCTTAGCCTTCTAAAGTAAAGTCTTGTTGGTTTTCGTCATTGCTTCACTGATGTACACTTTATTATAATAGTTATTCTCAGAGGGGTCAAGGTCCGCTACCGTTGTTTTGGTGCTTTTAACAGCAGCAACCCATTTTTCTTGAGTATTTTCGTTTTGTAATTTTGTTCGGCGGTTGATCTTTCTTCCCTTGTAGCCTTCGTGAGCTTTATATATCTTTGACGGGTAGTTGAAGTTTCAGCGCCACCTTTTTCAATACTTTAGTCTTTTTTTTCTATTAACTGTACAAACCCTAAGGCCTGCCGTACACGGACTGCTTCAAGCAGTTGAGACCGACTGCTTAAAGCCGCGACCGCGCGGTGAACTATAGTCATTCATTCGCTGCCGTACACACGATTGCTCGAGAAGTCGCGACCGCTTCAAGCCGTCAACTGCATGACGAAATTGCGGTCGCGAGGCATACACCGACTGCTCGAGCCGTTGACTGCGCTAGAACAGTCGACAGCTCTTCCCCCCTTCCCTTGTGCCCTCGCGGCGTCCGTCTGTCTCGTCTCATTTGTCGACTGATCTTGGAACATGGAGAGCGTGTGCGATAGTGATGCGCTTATTAGTGCTATTAAATCGCAAGAACTTATTTGGAACTATAAACTTAAAGGACACAGCGACAAAATAAAGAAGAACAATGCATGGGCAATTATTTGCGCCCAAGTAGTTGAGAACTTTGATGAAAAACCAGTTCAAGAAAAAAATCAAATCGGTAAGTAAAAAAGTCAGTCATTTCATACACATTTATTAAGTTTATGTCATATTATAAAGTTACACACATATTTATTGATTTATATCATATTCCATTGAAAATCAAGTTTGCCTTCTTCGCTCACAAAGTAATTAGCAAATTCTTCACGGATTGTTGTTAACATAGGTCCACCTGGACGAACTTGCTGTGTTGAATGTATTATAGATTGAGGAAGACCCTCAAACGTATCCTCTAATTTATTTCCATCTCGTTGTTTTACGTAGTTGTGAAGAACACATGATGATTTTACTATATCCACTGCGAAATCAACACTGACGTTAAGTGGTCTATGAAAGATCCGCCATTTATTAGCTAATATGCCAAACGTGCATTCAATATATCGCCTCGCACGTGATAACCGATAGTTAAAAATTATTTTTTTCTCAGGTAAATTCTTGCCACCATATGGACGCATTAAATTTTCCTGCAAGCTGAACGCTTCATCACCAATAAACACATTCGGTAATAAAGGTCCAATTTGCGATATTGCAGAAGGTGGAGGTATATTTAACTTTATTTCTTGTAACATTTTATATAGACAACTCTCTTCGAAAATAGTAGAGTCAGCGTGCCTTCCATATGAGCCTATATCCACGAAAGTGAACATATAATTACTATCACATACTGCTAGAAGTACTATAGAAAAATATTTTTTATAGTTATAATATGACGATCCACTTTGCGCGGGTTGTATTATTCTAATATGTTTGCCATCAACGGCACCGAGGCAGTTCGGAAACTTAGCAGTTTTTTTGAAACCATTTATTATGTCTTTCCATTTATCTTCAGTTAATGGTTCCATACACATATCCTTCATATGTATCCATATATTTCTGCAAACATCCCTCACTATCTTACCTTTTGTTGTTGATGCTATTCTAAAACTATATTGCAAATCCATAAATGTACATCCAGTTGCCAAATACCTGTAAAAACATATTTTTTAATCAATCAATTGTACTAATATTTTTTTTGTTGTTACAGCCATGTTAATACAAAACAAATGGAAAACATTAGGAGATGGGTACACCAGATACGCTAAAAAAATGAAACCAAAGAGTGGTTCAGCAGCCCTCAACATTCGGCCATATGCATATTATCAGCAGATGTCTTTTTTAAAGGCAATAATAGAAGATAGACCCGACAAAACAAACAGTTTACAAGAAAGTGAGCACGCTGAAATTACGTCCGAAGAAAGCAAAAATCGTCAAAATAAAATAAACAAAGAAAGAAACGAAAGAAAATTAACTACTACAATCACAGATGAGAACGTCTTAATTGAAAAATTATCTAAACGCTTCGATGAAAAATCGCAGAATTCGCGCATTGATAATGAAGATGAAGATAAATTGTTTTTATTATCATTAGTTGGCGAATTCAAAAAAATTAATGAACAGTATAAACTAGACGCTAAGATAGAAATACTTAACGTAATGAAATACTTTAAAGGGATGACAAATCACACATATCCTTCGAGTTATGGTGAAAGGGGATATTCACCACAATATTTATCGTTTAATGATTACCGTGGACAATGGGGTTATAATACTGGCCCTTCTACCTCTACATCAGTGCCTGGTCCCTCTAGATCAGCGACTGGCCCCTCTACATCAGTGGCTGATGACCAAAATTCTCAATTTGAAGACCTTTCATCATCTTCAGTAATGTCCGATGATGTAATTTCTAATATTTTTAATGAATAAAAATTTAAATAATTGCTATTTATTTTTCAAACCTCAATGTTACTGCTAGTCTTTCTTCTGGTTGGATACTTCTCCTCATAATTGTGTCTTCACGTTTAATTTGAGACTTTATTCAATTCATCAAACGAAGACATTGACATTCTAAAATAGTTGAAAAATTTTTCTCCATCACTTCTAAGTTCCATAAATAAATGATGGAATTGTCCATGTTGTTCTCTTAATTCCAAAATTGGATGAACCCAAAATTTTCTCTTTTGACGTCTCCGCCTTCGTCTCCGCTTGAGCAGAAGCAGCAAAAGCAGTGTTTCCTCGTCAGAATCCATGACTCGACTGTGGTAGAAAATCAACTGCTCGAGCGGTTGGTAGCGACAGCTCGAGCAGTCAACAACCGACCGCTCCAGCAGTCGTCGCCGACCGCTCGGGCGTTCCGTGTACGTCACTCAGTCGTTAACTGCTCGAGCAGTCCGTGTACGGCCGCCCTATTGGTCGCCAAACAGCCCGGTTACGCTGTGGCGAAAAAAAAAAGATCCCCCTTTTATCTTCGGATGTACAGGGTCTTAGCCGTATGGCGAATTCAAAGGACGACATGGATACTACTTCGCAAGCAGCTCCGCCGACTTCCAACACACAACCACAACCTCTTTTCCACGGCCTAAAAACAAATTTGATCGTTCAATGGTACCACAACCAAAACATCTAACTACATCAGAATCAGCCTTAAAGAATGATCCGCTATGGAAAGATTCTTTTATTCTTGATGGTGAGACAGGCGTCACAAATGAAGATGCCGTAAGTGAGTTTGAAGCAGATGCGGCGGGGTTTGTTAACCTCATCGACCTTGAATACAAAGCGATTTCAGACGTAGATATGGCCTACGCTAAAGCCATACCCGCGTCACTCCACTCTTATTACCATGTCATAGTTTACTGGTATAAGTTAGCCTCGTTAGCACAGCGCCATGGTACCGCCTCCATGGACCAAGAGCGCTTGATACACTTTATTAGAGGCTATGGTGGAATCAAAATCGCTTCAGGAGCGGCAGAATACTTGGAAGGTCTTGGCGACTTCCGAGATGCTACAGGGATTAAACATCTCCTGAGTGCGCCCGAACCCAATCACCTTACTGTCTTCTTCTATACTCCGGTATGGTAAATTTTAAATTAATTTTGTTAAATTATATTTGTGGACTTGCCACACTTATGCAAGCTTTTATCCAAGACGAAACTTTTTAGTAAGTTTCTTATTTTCTATTAAACCAATTGTAACTAGTTAGTCTCTGAATTGAATACAAATTACGATACAGAAAACTCGGACATCTCAACGTTTTTACAATATTATAAAAAGAGTAAGAACTCATGTCAGTCAAAAAAATATTATAGAGTTTACAGAAAATCTGATTCCAATTTTACAGTCAATACCATCTGAGAACATACTAAACTATGATGAAAGTCACTTGACTGATGATACTGGTAAGAAAACAGTTATATGCAGACGCGGATCGAAATACCCTGAATGTGTCGTAATTCTACGAAAGTGAGCTATATTGTTATTGTGGCAGCGCTGCAGGAGAAGCCCTTCCCCCCAACATAATATACGATCACTTGTGGTCGTGTGGATGGAAAATGGGCCAGAAGGGGCTCGCTTCAACAGAACCCAATCAGGTTGGATGGATAGCAACACGTTTGAAGATTGGTTTAACATAAGAGATTTATCAGAATGAGAATAAACTACATTTCTTTAGGCATATAGCCTACCACCAAACCACCCATATCTTGCAGCCCTTAGATGTAGCGTGTTTTCGCCCCTTCAAATCAAATGGCGACAAGTATTAGAACAGTGGAAAGACTCACAGAAGGCAGAAAACTTCCTACGAAACCAAAGGAAGTATTTCCTAAACTTTTAATATAAGCTTTAGATGCCCTAACAGCCTAACAGACACAAAAGGAAATTTGATTGTGGGCTTTGTGGGTGAGACTTCAACGTAAAGATAGAATTGTCAACTCTGAATTGATAACCGAAGCATATTAACAAAAACTTGAACATTTACAAATAATTAAATCAATATATAGAATTGTATGTTAGTGTATGTTTAGTATATACGACTATGTAGCTTTAAGTTTTCTTTTAAATAAAATTTACTAGGTTTTACGTTTTATTATATTTTAAGAATGTACTTAGTTAAGATTATTTAACATTTCAGCGCATCTGCATTTGTCACCTCGAGTTATGTTCAACCGATCTCATCAGGCTCTGGAATCTATTTTGACCATATAGGTAAACTTAAAATTATTAATGGACATCTAAGCATATTAATGCCAATTGACATTTCTCACAATCAATCGCATATCGAAAACATTAATGCCGTATTAATTAATATGAAATACCTTTGTAAAATGACAAATGTAACAGATGGTTTGGAATGCAATAATATGCTTGAACCCTTGTTTGTGCGATATCAAAGCATTAATAAGCAGTACTTCTCCATCTCTCATCTCCTTGATAAAAGGTTTAAACGTGGAGCATGGTTTGGAGGTGTAGGGACTGTCCTAAAACATATCTTTGGCACTTTAGACGAAAATGATGCAATCAAATATGATGAAGCAATAAATTCTGTTCAAAATAATAATAAAAAATTGGCTTCACTGATGAAAGAAAATATACTGGTCTCTACTTCTGCTATTCATTCTTTTAATCACTCACTGCACAAACTGAAGGTTAATCAGCAAAGTTTAAACGAAGCTGTAAACAAGCTCTCTATAAACTTAAGAAAAGAAGTTGATGACATCAACAAACTATTATTAATTTCGGAAATAAACTCTATTATAAACAGTTTAGAAGCATCATTATTAACTATATCACTCCAATTAGAAGACATAATTAACGCAATTCTGTTTACTAACCTAAACATACTTCATCCCTTCATAATAACTCCACACCAGTTGTATAGAGAACTTGTTGACAACCATAAACATTTACCAAGAAGCTTAGAAGTCTAGAAATAAGTTCAATTCATTATATTTTTAATATTTCCGAATTAGTATGTCATTATGTGAACAACAAAATTATGTTCGTATTAAAAGTACCCCTAGTGACTTCTCAAGAATTTTATTTTTACCATAGTGTTCCGTCTTGATAGGAGGAAATGCGTATAAATCGATTATATGAAATAATAAAACTGTTTATTTAATTCTAATTTCCATGTTACCGCGATGATTCACAATTTTTCAATATTCTGACGTTTACATAGACAAATTTAGGTGCACAGATTGAATGTCTTTTTAAGCACTGTACACACTGGCAGATCTTTAAAGCGTTGTCCACACTAACATGCCCCCGGCCTTGGAAGGCCTCACTTCCAATAATGTCTCAGTCACTTGGAACCGGATCACATGTCACAGGTAAGGGGCAGATCTTCGAGAATGCCCGCCGTATCACGTTGCCAGAAGCCATGCGTATGGATGCGACCCTGGAGACTCCGTCCTTTCCGGGAAAAATAGCGATGATGCGTCCCATGCTCCACTTCAGAGGGGGGCTGTTGTCCTCTTTTATGAGCACAAGTGTATCTTCCTTTAAACTGTCACCGGCTTTGCACCATTTGGTTCTCACTTGGAGCTCGGAAACGTATTCTTTGGACCAACGACTCCAGAAGTGCTGTCGGGCTTGCTCGACTCGCTGATAGCGCGTGAGTCGATGCGCTGGTACTTGCTCATAGTCCTCACAGGCAGGCGACGTCATAATCCCCATGTAAGGAGCGAATGTTTATTTAGCATGATTGAAAACATTGTGTAACGGAATTCCCTATTCCTTGTATATTTTTTGTGGACTGTATTAATGGCGCATTAATTTGGTCGCAGATTGCTTTTCGCATAAAACAACATTGACTCCCACTATCAAGCATGACGCGGCATATTAACGTTTTACCTGAATCATCTGTTAGTCTGACTAGCGCGGTTGATAACAAGACAGGTTGTGCGAGTGACGCCTGCGCGCATTTGACGTCTGTCCCACTAATAACCTGCGATGAATAGGTCTGAACTGATGTGCATTGAGAGGAGTTAGTAACGTATTCACTCTGCGCTGGTGCAAGTGGTAGTGCCACTTGACCTTCGGTTGCGCTGCATTCGCGATGTAAAATCGTGTTATGTTTAAGGCTGCACTTCCTGCAGGGCCCAAACCTGCAAACGTCAGGGCCGTGCCCAGAGCGCATACAATTCATGCATAATTTATTTTTATTAATAAAGTTAATTTTATTGTCTATGGTTGTGTCTAAAAATGTTTGACAGGCATACAAATTATGGTTTAATTTGCAAAGTGGGCACGTTCTTTTAAACTGCTTATCCGTATTAGAAGTGGACACGTTGCAACGAACCTTGTTACCCAAAGCATCCTTGTTACCCGAGTTATTATTTGAAGAATTCTTTGTAAACTTATTTAAATCTTGATTATTTTTATTACGTGACACATGTAATGTTTCCAACATATCCGCTCTAGCTTTCAAAAACTCCAACAAATGAGTCACCCGTACATCCCCCTTTACCATCTTTTTTTTGTTCACCTAAACCTAATTCACTCCTATGTTTTTCCCACGCTCGCTCCGTCGAGTCATCTAGTTTTGACATCATGATAAATAATATAACCCATTACCGGCTCACTACAGAGCACGGGTCTCCTCTCAATATAAGAAGGGTTTGGCCATAGTCCACCACGCTGGCCATGTGCGAATTGGCAGACTTCACACACCTTTGAGAACATTGTGGAGAACTCTCAGGCGTGCAGGTTTCCTCACGATGTTTTCCTTCACCGATGAAGCAAGTGATATTTTAATTTTTTTTTAAAACGCACATAACTCCGAAAAGTTAGAGGTGCGTGCCCGGATTCGAACCGCCGACCTCTGATTAGGAGGCTGACGCCCTAACCACTAGGCTATCACAGCTCCATACACAGCTACAGCGTGGATTAATACCCGATTCCGCAGAGTTCAAGAGCACATTGTAGGCCTGGGGGATCTGGATGCATCTGTGGTTCAAGAGTTTAGTAAAATGCACGGTGGATTAAAGCTAACCAGTGAGCAAATATTCGCTGCATTAGCCGCCTCTTATAAGTGTTTGGAAGAAACTCCTGCAGCATCGCTATGTTGGGTGATAGAGCAATCTGTTGCATCCAATATTACAGGTGCACTGGTAGTGGCAGATATTATCTCTAAGATGCAATTTTTCCCATTGTCCAACATTATTGGGAAAGTCATCCCTGAATCTGAATTTCAAGCATTAGTGCGATTAGCCATGCACACTATTGTTAATAAGTTTGGGTCTCTTGCTGGACCAACGGTGACAGTTAAAGAATGTGCTGATGTTGCACACTTAGCATTATCTATTCACAAGAAGAGCTTAAGAGGGTCTGAACGAAATAGTCTCATTGACTATGCAGGTGAGTACACACAATATTTGAAGTTGAACAAGGTTGATCTGGACGCAATGGCAACGAATATACAAGCAGTCTCCTCAGGAACGGCAGCCTCTAGTGTATCCTTAGCTAGTTTTGACACAACCATGTAAATAATAAGGGTGTCCCATTGCTCTGTGGGCTCACCTAGTAAGTTTAGAGACCGTAGGTTCTTTAACACAGTATCAATTAACTTGCGCAACAACACCGGTGACTCCTTAGATAATTGTTGAATAGTGAACAAGGCTTTAACATGATTATGAATGAGTAACCTACTATTGTTATATCTATTCATAAGTAATTCCCAGGCAACAAAGTAATTATCTGGTGTAAATTCTATTGAATTAATAACTAACTCAGCTGGACCCTTAAGTGAGGACTTAAGGTAATGAAATTTTTGAATAGTACTGATAGTGTTTGACATGTGAACGAGGGAAATGTAAGTATTCTTAAACTCAAGCCATTGATCGTATGAACCATCAAAGGTAGGTAAATTTATAGTTGGCAGCTTTACCGCCTGATGCGCATTGCCTAAGCACTCATTACGCACTGTAACTGGCACCAAATCATTGCCTAAGACGCACTCAGCTTGAGCTATAATGGAGTAGTATTTGTTTTCAAAAACCTTCCGTTAGCGTTGCTGTGAATGGTGATGCGAGTTGGCGCCAGAAGTCTTGTCCCCGCTTGCTGGTACAAAGTATTCGGTTCGAAGTCGACCAATGTTCCGTCTCGATAGGAGGAAATGCGTATAAATCGATTATATGAAATAATAAAACTGTTTATTTAATTCTAATTTCTAATTTCCATGTTACCGCGATGATTCACAATTTTTCAATATTCTGACGTTTACATAAACAAATTTAGGTGCACAGATTGAATGTCTTTTTAAGCACTGTACACACTGGCAGATCTTTAAAGCGTTGTACACACTAACACATAGTATTCCATTACCAATTCCGCATGATATTGTAAAGCCAGACTCATTCAGCCTCATCAAGCCTACCTATAAGTATATCGCGATCTCCAAGGACAAGTCATACTACAGTGGCCTCGACTCTCTCTCCAGTTGTAAGGTGGTGGAATCGTCGAACTACATCTGCAGCATTATGAACGTTTTTCCATCTATCGCTAATCCGTGTTGTGAAAGTGAGCTATTATCAAAAGTGATTACAGAAATACCAATACAGTGCGAAACGAAATTTATATCCGGTGTAATTGACCTTTGGAAACCTATTTCCAATAACAAATGGATCTTTGTGCAAACTATACCAACAAAATTATCTATAGATTGTATTAACTTAGATTTAACTGAAATTAATATTTCCGGTACAGGTATACTAAATGTTCCGAAGCAGTGTACTGCGTATTGTAAAAATACAAGATTGTATTCAAATAATAATGTTCTCAATATTAGTTCACCATTGTCCGTTGTTTCTCAATTTAAATAAATGATTCTTGTTGTAACTTAGTTAAATTTAAACAGACAGTAGACAATTCAATAAACACAACCCCTTTTAACCTACAAAATGTTGATTTAGAAAATATTAATTTTAAACGCGATTTGACCACTGAATTGGAAGAAATCATAAAAGAACCGCATATTATAAAATACGGAACTCATTATTCTTTAATTATTAATTTCATGTTATTGTCCATTGTCTGCATTATAATTTTAAAATTCTATAAATTTAAATTATGTAAGAAATCTGTTAATAACCACGAATTATCCGAAATTCCTTTAAAACATGTCCAACCAACGGCATTAGAGGCTAAACATACAGATTTAGAGATGACTCTTCTTAGAACCAGACGAGGTCTCTAAAATTCAACATAAGCTTCGAAGACACCTACGAAGTTTATTTTTTAATGAGGGGAGGTGTTACACCCTGGCTCTGCATGGAATAGTGCTGACACGATATGCTATGTCAGCACCCACACACTTGACCATCTCCATGAGAGGTCCCGATAGAGTCAGTCGTATGCAGACCGTAAAAGCCGCTACATGGCTAATCCGTGGTTATCATTTGTCATGTCAATCCATCATTAATATATAAATTAATTTAATATACAATAATATATAAAATTATTATACGACTCGGAAATTCTTTTTTTAAAATCGAAATCTAGATAACCCGTCTAACAGTTCGATAAACGAGTAGAGCACCGCACCCTCATCTGCGGGATGCGGGATCTGAGACGAACGATTAATCAAAAGGTTCCGTGTAGAAAATATAGTAAAGAATTACTCCCAAAGCAAAAATTACCGACAGAAAATAGAGGAGGTGACCATAAATCCAATAAGTACGAGGCCAAAAAACAAAGGCCTAAAGGTAAAAAGCCAAAATTTTCGCAGTATTTTTAATACGTTAAAATATAAATGTATAAATTTAGGATTTGGTTTGCCAAGAGCCGACGTATGCTCCACATGTCTGCAGCTAACTGAAAAAATAAAGATGGTCATGAATGATAACGATAATAAAGAGTCGATGGCAACGAAGACTGCATAAACGACGTGCGAAAGCACTTTTTGATATACTGAAGTATGATAATTCCGCAGTCTAAACATTTTATTTTGGCCGTCAAAAAAATATGGCGTTGCCAAAAATTCCCGATTAGAGTACTTATTTGAAGTACTTCAATTTTTCGACGGTAGAAGGTAATTCCAAATCACCTCTGACGAAAGAAAATGTTGTTGTATAATATTTGAAGGATACCTATTTGTCAAAAAAAGACGCTATCGACAGTCTATCATATTCTTTGAAGACCACCAGAAAGCAAAACAGTTTAACCTCATGGCCGATGGTTGAGTGGGGCAAAATTAAAATTCCATACAACAATGGCCTCCAAATGGTTGAATCAAAATTCACTGGATTATATTAATCGAAATATCGAATTCAGCTCGGGTGGGCAGCGCTTGGGAAACTGCGCAATATCTTTTCGTCCAAAAGTTAATTTACCAGCAACTTAACCTTTTTCTTAATAATAATAATCGTGCATAATCCGTTTCAATCCGGTTTCTGATCTGGTACCATAGTACGGCTACTGCTCTGATTAAAGTTACTGACTACATTCGTTTGGGCATGGATAATAAACAACTCACAGTGTTGACTTTGCTGGATTTCAGGAATGCTTTTAATACTGTTAAAAATCTCGGTATTCATTTAGATAGCACTTTAAGTTAGTCAAAACATTTACAAGAAGTTACCAGGAAGACTTTTGCTTCCCTTGGCTCCTTGCGTCGTCTGCGATCTTTTCTTCCAATTCCCACCAAGATGTTAGCACAGACTCTCCTTCTTCTTATTCTTGATTATGCTGACGCAAGCTACGTTAACTTGACTGAAGACCAGTTAAATTAACTTGAGAGACTTCAAAATATAAGTAATTGGTTAACATTTGGTTTACGCAAGTATGACCATGTTTCACAATTCCGTTCTCGTCTCAAGTGGTTACCCATCCGACTTCGCCGGAACTTGCATATTCTTTCTATTCTCTACTATGTATTATTTCGTAATTTAAATTGTAGGTCACCCTGGTGAAGCTCACCGCACAGCAAGGAAGCTGAAACTAACGGTGCCTGCACATAATTCTTCTTTCTTCCACCATTACATCACTATTCAGGCTGTTAAGCTATGGAATATCTTGCCCTTGGACATTAGAGAGGCAAAATCCATAAAAATATTTTAAAACATGATGAAAGATCACTTTTTGTCTGCGGCCCTATGTTAGTGATACTTTTGAGGGTTATTTATTTGTACTTTATTTATAATATTATATATACTTATTATATTTATATATTTTTAAATATATATAAAATAATATGATTATTATTATTAGTATGTATATCTATTCGTTTATATATATATTTATCTATATATTATTGCACCACCCTTCCACTTTCTGTATAAAGATACAGATAGAATATAAAGATATTTTATACATCTTTGGTTGCCTGGAAGAGATCGCTATGTAGCGATATTATATAGCGATAAGGCGCCAAATTGTATACTACCGGTTTTGTTATTTTGACTTTTTGTTTTCCTTTCCTTTTTTGTGGAGTGCAATAAAAGTGTGTTCATTCATTCATTTTTTCAAAATCCCTCAGTGCCTGAAGACTAAAGTTTTCGAACAGTGCGTGTTGCCAGTGATGACTTACGGATCCGAAATGTTGTCGCGAACTGTAGGGGCATTATATACACAAATATTAAATAAATAGAAACTATAAATAACTATTTTTACATATTAAAATAAATCCTAACAAGCAAACCAGAGTGAAACCGTTGTTTCGCGCGGCGCGAACTAGTGTCGCGCGCTGTACAGATTACCGTTGTTCGCCGACCGAAAAACATGACCATATTTGGTAATGCGAGCCCGGCGTACGCACAGCGTCGCGCGCCCCTCTCCCTACTCCCTAGTCAGTTTGACACCCGATCTGACGGCGAATGCACGCGCAATCGATAGCTTGTTTCCCACGCTTACGGCGCTTGTACACGCTAAGAAAAAACGCCGGGCGTACCTAAGAATTCGTGTCGTAACTAGAAAATAACTGTGTACACTGCTCGCAGCGGTGCACGAAAAAAAATCTTGTCTGCGCAAGACACGACGCGGCGAACGTTGTTGCGGAGCGGCGGGGGGGCGGTGTAGTAGGGTTGAGCCAGCCCAGTTTTTGTTGTGCGTTGTGCGTTTGGTGTGGACGTGTATTGCAGCGTAGAGTACAAAATGGCTGATGAGTTACTTATAACTTTAGTAGAAGGACGACCGGTATTGTGGGACAAAACTTTAGACATATATAAAGATAAAAGACTCACATACGAAGCATGGAGAGAAATATTTACTATCTTAAACAAAGACTTCGACGAAATGACAAATGTCAAAAAAAATGAATATGGTAAGTACATACAACATATTACTATCTTTTTACAATTTTCAAAAATACAGATTACTAGATATATTCTATATAGCTATATATTATTATAAATATTAATCATTGTCGTTACCCACATTAAATACATCTACAATAAAAGATTTAAGTTGCAAGCAATCATAAGTTCAATAGCGCTAAGTAGCATACGGACACGGCTTTGCTAAAAACGATAATGACTAATACTTATAATAAAATACGTATAAACATGAAAAAAAATATAACATGTAATTGTTTATTTAAACAATATGGCAGGTAAGAATAATTCCTTGTTTCACACTTTTTGGATTAAAATTTAGTAGTCGGGTTTTAGTTTTAGAACTTATTTTTTATGTGTATTTATCTTGCCATGGCAGTGATCCTTCATCAGAGGAAAAATATTCAGTATATTTTTGACGAATTTCGTCTGCTGTGAGATTATTGCCTTCTAAATGCAATGGACTATTTAATCGGTCTCGATTGATTAAAGGCTCAACGTGACCTTCTTCTGTATGAATAAAATTTTGCAAAACGCAAGTAGTTTTTACAATAGCAACTGTTAAATCGAGACTTATGTTTAAAGATCGGTGCAGAATTCTCCATTTGTTGGCCATTATTCCAAATGCACACTCGACGTATCTTCTTGCCCTTGTCAAGCGATAATTAAATATCTTTTGTTCTTTTGTGAGTTCGTTACCACCGTAGGGTCGAAGTACGTTAGCATGAAGTGCGAAAGCTTCATCAGCTACAAAAACATATGGTAATATATAGTTAGTATTTATTATAGAGCATGGGGATGGTATGTTTAACGTATTGTCAACAAGTTTTTTCCAAAACTGTGTTTCTTTGAAAACATTTGAATCACATTCTTTACCATACGACCCTACATCAATAAAAATGTAATTGTAGTTGGAATCCACAATAGCCATGAGAACAATAGAAAAGAAATGTTTATAATTTAAAAACATTGATCCACTTTCTTCGGGTTTAATTATTCTAATATGTTTCCCGTCCAGTGCTCCAAGACAGTGTGGAAAATTGGCATTTATTTCATATCTTTGTGCTATATTCAACCATTCTTCTTGTGTTGGCATCCGCATATAAACTGTAGATAATTCTGACCAAATATGATGAGTAACTTCACGTACAATGTTCGCTATTGTTTTTATTCCGATTCGAAAATCGAAATGAAGACGTGCGAAGGTATCTCCAGTTGCCATGTATCTGTAAAAAATTGTAACAATGTCTTAGAGCAAGAACACACTTGCAACTTGCAGTGCGATTAATTGCAAGTGTGTTCTTACTCTTACAATGAGGTCATTTCCTTTTTTATATGAAGTTTATGTCTACTTGCAATAGATGGTACCTACTTTCTAACGGTAGTTCGTTTTTTGTTTCAGCAAAGTCTACAGCAAAAAAATGGACAAGTTTGCGAGATAGGTGGATGAAATGTCACAGAAGACTTAAAGAAATGAAATCGGGATCGGGTGCTAAGAAGATTCGTAAATGTGATTTTTACGACGAAATGTTATTTTTGACAAAAATTGTAACACGCCGAGACACTGAGTCAAATATACCCGAAACAACAAACGTGGAAAAAAGTCCCGTAGAACATACACCGATCGCGAAAAAAAAGAAACAGGATGTTAGCGAGGTGGACAAAAATATGGCAGAATTTATAAAGGCTGTTACCAAAGAAGAAGAGAGCCGTGCCATGTCATTTTTTAAAAGTATAGCTCCGAGTGTTGATAAGTTCAGTGATGAGGAAATGGTGGATTTCCAGTTTGAAGTTTTAAAACTTGTGCGTTCTACGCAACAACGAAAGGGAAGTGATGTTCAGCATCAATGGAGTACTGAGTATTACAAAACAACGCAGCCTTCTACGTCGTCATTTAACGTACCCGGCCCATCATACTCGACTCGACCAGGTTACAGTACTCAAAAATCTACATCCATTGAATTTGACACCGAAACTATTAGTAGTGTGGAAACATCGCATACAGATGAATTTCACTTTGACTTTTCTGAAGAATATGAACATGTGGAGTCTGTTGAATTTGGAAACATGTAACACTTCAAAGACATTTATTATTGTATAACGTTCAAATCAATATGCTTAAAAAAATTACTTACCTTAATGTTACGGCCAATCTAATGTATGGAGGAATACTTTCTCGCATTTTGGTATTTTCATGTCGTATATTATTTTCTATTGTTGTCAAAAGCTTGTCAAACGTAGACATTTTCATGCGAAAATAATCCACAAATTTTTCCTCATGTTGTCGCATGACACGGTAAAGGGTAATGAACCCGCCAAACTCATTTTTCTCTTGTATAATTGGATGAACCCAGTAAAGTCTCTTGTTTTTTGTTTCCTTTTTTATTTTGTTATAATAATAATATGCAATTATCATTCTTTTTTGCTTTGTAGTTAACATTTATATAAATAAACGAAACTCACTGATTACACTTGTTATTACTTGCGCGCCCTACGCCCGACTGTCGACTGCACGAAAAGAATCGTGTCGTGTACACGTTTCCATTGGTCTTGTCTGCGGAAGACACGAAAAGTTTTCGTGTGTGGAACAGACAAAATTCTTGTCGTCTACACGAAAAATTTGTCTTGTCTGTCGCAGGAACGGCAAATTTTCTTAGCGTGTACAAGCGCCCTTACTGTAATTTCGGGCTATCTTCTTTGTATATTCCTTTCTTACTGTGCCTAGCTTTCTACTTCTATCATTTCGCGAATCTTAACTCTGCTTCTATAACTAAGTGTATCTTCCTTGTGTTTGTATTAGTGACATTCTTAAGTAACTTGATTTAGCATTGTTTGCGATAAGAATAAACTGTTGGTTTTGAAAGTTAAAAGTTTGTTTACATTTAACTCGAACGAACTTGCTCGAACCGCTCCGACCGCAAGTATTTTATGTGGTTCAACCCCACACACACACTATGGGCCTCATAAGAAGGCTCAGTCACTCAGAGAGCAATGGAGAGAGCTATGCTAGGAGTATCTCTACGTGAACGAATCAGAAATGAAGAGATCCGTAGAAGGACCAGAGTTACCGACATAGCTCAGCGAGTTGCGAAGTTGAAGTGGCAATGGGCGGGGCATATAGCTCGGGGAACCGATAGACGTTGGGGTCCCAAGGTGCTGGAATGGCGACCCCGCACCGGTAAACGTAGCGTTGGTCGACCCCCAACAGGGTGGACAGACGACATCAAACGAGTCGCAGGGAGCCGCTGGATACAAGCGGCCCAAGACCGTGGCCATTGGAACTCCCTACAAAGAACCTTTGTCCAGCAGTGGACGTCTATTGGTTGAAATGATGATGAACCGAAATAGTTTTCCCGATAGTAGAGCACTCTTTTCTCCTGCCTTATAGGATTTTCGCTCGAAAAGAGATAGAATTACGGAATAAAGAGATCGTTGTAAATCCAGATGAATACACACAGGTGATAAGTGAATATTCTTCGATGATTGTCATCTGAAGTCCAAGTGTTGGACTGGAAATCTGTTGCAAGAAATACATTTTAACACCTTGGAAAGTGACATCTGCAATTTTCTAAATGACAGAAAAGGGGTTTATTTAAAGAAATCTACCAAATATAACCAGATTGTTGGCTTACGAGGAGAACTATTTTACAAAAGCGATTTTGGAGAGTACTACAATGACTCCAGCCATTGTACCTCGAGGTGTATCAGTGAAAACCTTAAAGTTGCAAGACGTAAACAAATTGTTGTGCGTATTTTATGGCCACAACTGACGAGACCTGGATACTCTTAAACATGTCGCGCGGGGAATAGTATCCCTGTCTGACGTATTAACAGGTGCTGATGATGACGTCAAAATAAAATAATAATAAAGTCATTTATAAAATTTATGTCTACCATTTTCTGTTTTTAAGCTATTGCATAGCTTCTATCGAGGGCTTTGAGCGCGGGGACCGAATCCAGAAATTCCGTAACGAAAAAAAACCTCACGCTCCTCGCGACGGGCACGGAGGTGTGCCTTGAAGGCCGTGCATTGTCTAACGTCGTTTCTTTTCGGCAGTCTTCGACACGGTGTTTGTGTGCGTGCAACTAGCCGTATTGTACGACTCTACGAAGCTCGCACGAATCGAGACGAGCTGCTCCGAAATCGGACGAATACATAAGCAGCTGTTTATGAAAAAGTATATGGCTCAAAATCACCAAGGTGGTAAATCCCTTCGGCAGCAAATAATAGCCTAAATTCTGTATTTTTTTAACATTTTAGCATTAGTAAACACTTACCTGTGTTTGTTTTAACCACACATCACATAAAGTAATTAAAAAGTCTTATCTATTACATTTTATATGGACAAATAAGTACATAAAATCATTTGGAGAACGCGACCTAAGTAGCAATTCTTAAAAGCTTACACCAGAAATAGTTATAAAATAAAACATTTTTAACGGCTATTAATACCCATTCGCCTTCAATTGTATCTAATATTACATTATAGCAAGCATTAATACAGAAGAAAAACTAATTTAAAAAATTTAAGTCAAAATATAATGTCCGAAAATGTAAGCATCATTTTAGTGAACGCAGCTTTGATTACGCGAAAAAAATAATTTCTAAGACATCCCTCTGTAGTCTTTGGAACAGCTGTAGAGAGAGTTGTAAACAAAGTGACTGTGAAGAAAGAAGTTCGCCAAAATAAATTAAAATAAGTGGTAAGTGTCTTTCAATTCATTATTTGCAGAGCGTACATCAATAGGTCGTCAAATGGGGAACGCGTTTTTCAAAGAAAATATTGCAATAATAGCTTTTAGTGTTGTATAACAAATGTTAACCTCAAATATTTTACATTAAGGAAGCGAGAATTGCTGTCAAATATGGCTGCCGTTTAAAAAAGGCGCGGTTATTTGAAAATATCATTTAGTGAACCGTCATTTGGAGAACGTTCTCCGATTTGATAGACCGTTCTCTAAATGATGTTGTTGTTCCCCAAATGACTATTTCATTACTAAGTGGTGCTTTCTATTACTAACTGACAATTTTGTGTATGTCGTGCTTACAAAGTTATCAATAGGTATACTTATTTATTTTTACAGCAATATGGAGTCTCACAAAGCTGAAAAAAAATAACAACCTATCGAAAAAGCATATAAAAATACAGTACAGCTTACTTACGCCAAAGAGAAAAAGCTAATGCCAGAAAAAGAAAATTTTTAGGTAAGATGACAGAGGAAGAGAAGAAGATTAAAAGGGCTAAGGGCAGAGAATACTATCGTAAAAAAAAAACAAGAAAAGAAAGTGAAAAACATAGCTGAGATGACTGAACGAGAAAAGCGCAAGCAAGAAAAATTGTGGAAAGAAGCTTCAAAAAAATACAGAGAAAAGAACAAGGCATAATCTGGCGTATTACACAATACACGGCCATATTCCGATGGTGATCTAGCTGCATCAGCTTCAGTGAGCAAAACAGTAGGAAGACAAATTGTGCGGAAGGATAGATCCAAAGCATATCGTAAAATAAAACAAGAGAAAACCATTGGTAAAATTAAACGCAAATATGACACTTTAAAGAAAAGATTAAGAAGACAAGTAAAAAGGAAAGAAGTGAAATCTCAGAACCCTACATCTCCAAACAGCAAAGTTAACGCATTATTAGAAAACGTTGACGTACCTCCTGAAGTGCGCAAGAATCTTTTATTTAACGAAGTATTCACTGCCCAATTACAAGATAAAGCCAATACTTTGAGAAAAAATTCCAAAGAGAGGGAAGTTTTTCAAAAAGCGGGACTATGGTAAGGCAATACAAATTGCTTCATAAGGCTAAGAGTTTTTTGCCAAAAGAGAAAACCAAAAATTTGTGAGGTTGTTTTGAATAAAGAAGTTCACGAAAAAGTCAAAGAGTTCTTCCAAAGAGATGATGTCAGTAGGATGTGTCCAGCCAAGAGAGATTTCGTAAAGAAAAACGGGATTAAGAAACAGAAACGCCTCCTTTCATGTTCAGTTAAAGCACAGACGTCAAAATTCGATATAATTTTAGAATATAATAAATATAGATTTTATTTTGATTAGATATTATTATTTTATTTTGATTTTTGATTTTATTTTATTTAGATTTACGGCAATTGCCACCAGTAAGATCGACACCAATTTACAAGACAATCAGAACGAGCATGATTGGACCGCATTTATGGAGAAAATTAAAATTTTATCAACTCACCACAGTAATGAGACAAGCTAATGTTGCATTTTCACAAGTTTTGACAAAAATAGGTAATGGAGATGTACTAGATGAGCATGAGTTTCAACATATTGAATCGAGATTTTTCAAAAAAGAGGATGTTGCTACATTATGTCCTGATGGAGTTAGTTTTAAAAAAAAAAAATGCAGATGTTGTCCCCTGTAACAATTTGATTTTGAGCCAATGTGAAAACAAAGTTCTTTCAACGTCCGTAGACGTCATTATTGGCGCTAAAAGTGCTGAGCAAGAAGCTAATTTTAGACTTAAATTACATAAAAAATCTGTTATTGACACTGGAGGACTGCCTTATCACATTACTTTTGTCGTTGGAAAGCATTATGTTATTACAACTAACATCGACGTTACTGATGGTTTGTGCAATGGTGCTGTTGGGACATTGGTTCATCTAGAATTTGATAAAAGTAACACATTAAATAAGAGTTTGGCTGGAATTTTGTGGTTCAGATAAAGTGGGTAGGAAAAAAAGGCAAAAAGCAGCCGCTCTAGCAGTGCAAAACAGACCTGGCAATCTCGCTGTTCCCATTGAATTACGAACAGCAAATATTTAATTAACATCGGATAGAAAATGTATAGCCAAACGCAAACATTTTTCATTAACTTCAGCTCTTGCTCTAACTATACATAAGTCGCAAGGTGGAACTTTTGAAGAAATAGTATATGAGTATAGTAAAGCACATTCTCAGGAACTCGTTTATGTTGCGCTCTCTCGGGTGACTAATATTGAAAAATTGTATATCACGACAAAAAACGATAATTCTACATTCAAGTTTTATCATAATCGAAAGCAAGCTGCATCGACTGCATCTTTGTTGCAAGAATTCAAAAGACTGTCTTTAAATAGTGTTCAGAAGATAGCTCAAAGTGTATTAGATTACATTAGTAATAGAAATGGCATTTCAATAATGACTTTCAACTGCCAAAGTCTAAATATTCATAAATACGATCTACAAGATTCAGTTACGAGACAAACAAATGTGTTACTTCTTACCGAAACTTGCATGACGCATGATAATCTGATTGAAATACCTAATTTAAATTGTATTGTTCAGTTCAAACGAGATACTGTACCAAAAGGTGGGGTAGCTATTTACCAAAATAAAAATGATATTACTAATATTATGACTCCGAATATTGAAATAAATATTGCACACGTTAGCGATGTTAATGTTAGACGCTCAGTTGTTTAAGATATTTGTGCGTGCTTATGCAAACTTAGAAATGGCCTACAAATAGTTATGGTTGCAATTTACATTTCTCCGAATCCAAAATTGGAACAGGTAGAGCATTTTATTTATCGCACTTTACTGGAGTACACTGAAGAAGGGTCGAAAATACTTGGTACAAATGGTAATAAAATTCCCCTTATCTTGGCTGGCGATTTCAACATTAATTTCGCTGATAAAAAATCAGAGCGGTTGACAACTTTTTTATCAAAAACATTGAATATGAAAATTAATAATGATCCACAAGAGTCCACAACAAAATATGGGACCACCATTGACGCGGTATTTTCTAGGTATTTAGAGGATATTAAGTAGCAAACTTATGTTTCTTATTTCAGTTATCACAAACCTATAGTTTCAATGATAAATATTCCTGAATAACCAACAGCTACTGTAAGATAATAAAACCCACATGTATTGTAAAATAATAAAAATATTTCAAACAATATTAACTTTTTATTTATTTAATAAAAGAAAAAAAATTGTTTTCTTATCGGTCACCACGCTCAAAAAGTGTAACTTGAATTAATATCAAAGAAAAAGATATACTGCATAAATAAAATAAATAAATAATTATAATTGCATAAGTTGATACAAAATGCCATGCAATAGCTTTACCGCGGCAGTCCCCGAGTGCCACACGTCTGTTTTTTTTTAATCTTGATTATGTAAGCCGCGTTTACACCTGCAGTTTTTACTCACGTGAGTAGCTCATGCAATTAATTTATAACAAATTTACTAATTATAATATACTGAAAAGAGTGTTTACATAAAGTAAATTTGTTGTAAGTAATTCACGTAAGTTACATTCGTACGTACTCGTAGGTACGAGTACAGGTGTATTCACGGCCTAAGAGCTATTTAATAACGAGTTTTGCAGGTTTTATAAATAATAACTTCAACCTAAAAGGATCAAAATGGTTTGAATGTAGTTCATCTATTTTATGGATATTCCAAAAACCCACAATGTCCATAATTACTTGTTACATAAAGTCCTGTTGTGTGTTTGAAAGTCAGCCAAGTCCAAATTAAATCTCTGTTTTTACTACTCTCATAATAAATAGTGGGTTTTTTATTAATTATACCGCATTTTGATATTTTCAGTCATATTTGTTAATACTCTTAGTTCACCAGTGAAATGCAACCAACCGCACCAGCAACACAAAATAATGATTTGCCCTAACCTTGCGATAACGGACATTGCTGATTATGATTCTAGTAGACTCAATCGGCTAATTGGCAATTTTAGTCATAGCCGGTACCCGACGCAGTGTGTATGTTGCTTTTGCACCTACCCAATAGAGCTGTCACCAATCTGTGGCCTCTTGGATGTGCGTGGCCCATTACTGTGTTGTCCTCTGGGCTGGCATGCCCGATTTTGGCACTGATGTCTACTAGTATGATTTTGGAAGCGTATTTTCTAGGGCTAATTAATGCAATATTGTTGTAGAGGTTTAGATGATTTTATTTTGGGTTATAGACTTATTATGCTCATATGTTCATTAAATGTTGCAAGTTTATCGGAAATTACCATAAAGTTATATTGTTTTTAAATTTCTTTTTAACAATAAATCCTAACATATTTCTTTCACATTTCTTTCCTGCGTTAAGTTAGTACTTGCCACGTTCTACGATATGAATAACTTCTTTTTAACTTCTGATATTCCTGATATGAGACATTTGATATTCTGTAAAGCATGTTCTAGTTTTTTCAGGTGACTTGTTCTTACAAAAGACCTTACATAAGTGTTGTTACACTAACATAAATGATGAATGTGTTGTGGGATGAGAAGGGTGAGGGTGTAGTTGGATGCAAATAAATAACTCCAGAAATGAAAGAAGCATATAGCAATACAGCAATACAAAATTCCACAGATAAAGACAGTAAGAAAATTTTAAATGTAATAGGTGCTAAGACATTTGCAGTAATGGTGGTTTCACCTGGCACTTTTAAAATAGTACAGAACCGGAACATGCACAGGTAAATAAAAATAATATAGGAGAAAGGTTAGTTTTAGATATAGGATTTTAAAATGTTAACCAACCAACCTTCATAATTTAAGGCCTTCTCCAGTAAAATTATTAAATTCCACCACTTTAGAAGATACTCAGTCGGGACGTAGGTTTAAGTTAGTACCAATAAGTCAGTGGGGTGTTTACTTACATGGTGACAATAAATTTAGTGTCAACGCCTTCATAGAAAGGGTAGAGGAACATAGGGATGTCAGAAATGCAACAGATGAGGATTTATGGCGACATGCAATTGATTTTTTTAAAGGGATCGCTTTAATTTTGTTTCAAGCGAATAGGGAGTTTGTTAGTAGTTGGGACGAATTAGTACTATTACTAAAACGAACTTTCCAGTCACCCTATTACCAAGAAGAATTATTGACAGAAGCGAAAGTTAGGACTCAAGGCAGAAATGAGCCTGTGCTCATTTTTATTGCAGTTATACAAAACATGTTTAATAGGTTGCCTATTAAAATTTCAGAGTCTGAGAAGTTAATGATAGTAAAAAAATTACAACCTTACTATCAACGGGCTGAATGCAGGGATACTTATACATCTATTTCTGACTTGGTAAATGTAATGCCTATAATTGAGAGAAATAAGGTCAATTGTGACAGTTTCCATGAACCAAAAGTGCTAGTTAACTCACTGGAGCCAGATTAAGCCTACAAGTCCAATTTGGAAACTGACTGAAAGGACTCAATTACAATAAATTCAACTAACAAACACAGTATTAACATGAGGTGCTGGAACTGTAGTGAGTCTAGCCACTTGTTTTCTTTCATGCTCTATACCAAAACAACATTTATTTTGCTATCGTTGTGGCGGTTTTGGTATAACTTTGAAAGATAGCACCTGTAAGGGAAACTCCAATGGGGAGGGTTTGACGCCTGCGAAATGACCCCTTCCCTTAATGCTAAAAATAAGGAGTGGCGGGAGTGGTTGGCTTTTATAAAGACATTCAAGAGCAACGCCATAGTATCTCACTTGACATTTAAAAAGGATGACAGGCCAAATATACGTATAAATATTTTAAAACTGTTTTACTATGGTTTATTAGATTCTGGTACAACCTTGCAATAGTGACTGATACTATAAAACGTCTTGGAGTTGAGACGAATAAATCAAATTAAATCTCTGCACATAGCGACGGCAGATGGTGCAAAACCCTCTGATACGCAATGATGTTCCGGTAAAGTTTGATGACCAGTTTCACTATGTTAATTTGACATTTAAAAAAATTTTTGTATGTTCTTAGGGTTGCTGGCCTAACTATAAATGTTGATAAACGCAAATTTGCACGATCCACCTTACGTTTTTTGGGTTACATCGTGGATAAAGAGGGGTTGCGTACTGTTCGGAAAAATTTTCGGCTATAATGAACTTTCCAAGACCTAAAAATCTAACTGAATTAAAAAGATTTATAGGAATTGCTAGTTGGGACCGTAGATTTGTCAAAAAATGTTCGTTAATAGCAGCTCCCTTTCATGATTCAATGGTTGAATACATATTTAATCTTGGTAATCACCAGGTTGGTAGTTCGTTCACCAGACCTAATTCATGGTGGATCTTTAATCTTGCTAAACAAAAACTTAAAATATAAGAACAAAAATGACATTGTGAGCCTGTCTGTTGAACGAACAATAAAGCTAGCCTCTGTCGAGTTAGAGCAATTTATTGTTGTTGCTGTATATAGACCACCCTTATCAAACTTTGAACGTGCTGAAAAGGTAATGGATGAAGTATTTTTTAAGATATCCAAATCAAATAAGAAGCTAATTGTTTGCAGTGACTTAGAGCCAGTCCACACGGCGCGTTGCGTCAGCGTTGCGTCGACGCAGCGCTACCACTGCGTTGTTTTACATACAAATAACCAAGGTGTTCACACGGCGCGCTGCGTCGTCGCAACGCACACATGACGGACAGCAGCCCCCGAGACGAAGCGGGAGGGGGTTTACTCGTGCGACGTCGGAGCGTCAGCGCTCAGTTGCTTGTGCGTTGACAGAGAGGATACACGGAAGCTCATTTCGTTTTACGTTTACGTTTTTGTATTTAGTTTTATTTGCAGGGTAATTAGTTTTATTTGCAGGGTAAAATGAATACCATTGAAGAAATTGACATAGATTACTTGATTACATTGATACAGGAAAGGGAAATTATATGGGACAAGTCAAACGTAGATCTACTATATAAAAATAAGTCGGGTTTTCCTTCCTGACGCTATAACTCCAGAACGCACGAACCGATTTTCAGGGTTTTGCATTCGTTGGAAAGGTCTCGGGCTCCGTGAGGTTTATAGCAAAGAAAATTCAGGAAAATTTCAACAGAAAAGCGGAAAAATCTTTTTTCACATACAGCACCATCTCTGACACATAGCATGTACTACAAACCAATATTTTAAGTAGATGGCGCCGGTGCGTGATACATTGTTTGACAGCTACTCATTTTTCTCTGCTCAGTTAATTTCATGTGACAAACCGGTATTGCGTTCAGTGTGAAATTGTGAAAAAAACGTAAAAAATTAGGTATTCGTTTCCTAACATTTCAATTGGAAACCATCAAATCAATCACGTGTACTGTCCAAATTTTTATTGAATTTCAACAGCAGGCATTTGTCTTTAAGGTGGTAAGTTGAACTGTGTAAATTATGTGGATCGTGCATTTGAGGTTAAATTCACCACTCTGTCCATAGTCCAAAATGCCTAGAGGACGACGTACGAACATCGGCCGCCGCACAAGACATGCAAGCCAGCAACAAGTGTATTCACAGAACTTAAGCGAAGAAAGACAAAATATAATAAGAGAAAATGCCCGATTGAGACAACGCGTGAGCACACGAAGATCATTGGCATCATACAATCGCTTGGCATTCCAATATGATCCCACTGCGAACTACAGTGATGATGAAAATTTAGATATTGGACCAATGACGACTATATGCCGATATTGCAATGCGTTAAAGTTCAAAAGAGAAACGGCTGGATTGTGCTGCGCAAGTGGAAAAGTCAAACTGGATCCATTACTTACACCATCACAGCCACTGAAACCATTGTTCGATGGAAGTGATCCCGATTCCAGCCATTTTCTTCAACACATCCTTGAATACAATAACTGCTTTCGCATGACTTCCTTTGGAGCTAATATCATTCGAGAAGGCGGTTTCATGCCGACTTGCAAGGTAAAAGATACAACATACATAACCAATGCAACACATAACAACTACATATACACCACACACTACACTATCACACGATCAGAAGTTACACCGTATTCTTCAACAAATGATTGTTTGCAATTACAGATACAAGGACAAATATATCATTTGCATGGTTCAATGGTGCCAACACCAGATGAACCGCATCAATTTCTGCAAATATATTTCATTTCGTCGATGGTGGATCAGCTGAATGCGCGGTGCAATATACAGGGAACACAGTTAAAGAGACGAATTATTGAACAGTTGCAAGCATTTTTTCACGCTAATAATGCTGTAGTCAATATGTTCAAAACAGCATTGGAACGAATGCCATCGGATACGCACAAAATTGTCATAAGAGCGGATTGTACCCCAACAGGTGAACATGTGCGAAGATTCAATGCACCCACCGTTAATGATGTTGCTGCAATTATTGTTGGCGATCCAACTAAATCGCGAGACATTGTCGTTCAGCGAAGAAGTAATATCATGCATCGTGTACACGAGACACATCGTTTGTACGATGCGTTACAATATGCAATCATTTATTGGCGAGGGCAAGACGGATACGACATCACGTTGAAGATGGTCGATCCAATTACAGGTACAATATTCACACACTAATTATTGCTATTATTGCTATTATTGGTTTCCACTAACAATTCATTTAATTTTGCATTTTCAGGCGTATCAACGAATAAAAATCTAAGCGCAATAAATTACTATGCGTATCGTATGATGATTCGTACACATGAGGAGAATGTCATTCTGAAGTGCCGTCGGCTATTCCAGCAATTCGCTGTCGACATGTATGTCAAAGTCGAGACCGAACGTTTAGCGTTCATCCGATTCAATCAGGAAAAGCTCCGATCTGAGGACTATATACACTTGCGTGATGCTATTCATTCAGATGGTGATGTTCACAATATTGGACGTCTGACGATTCTCCCATCATCTTATATCGGAAGCCCACGCCACATGCACGAATACGCTCAAGACGCTATGACGTACGTGCGAAATTATGGAACTCCGGATTTATTTATTACGTTCACATGCAATCCGAAGTGGACGGAAATTGAACGTGAGTGGGAACCGGGTCAAAAACCGCAAGATCGCCATGACATAATCGCCAGAGTATTTCAGCAAAAACTCAAGGTTATGATGGATGTGCTTACTAAGTATCGAGTTTTTGGTAACACACGTTGTTATATGTACTCGGTGGAATGGCAGAAGCGTGGACTACCGCATGCTCATATCCTAATTTGGTTGCTGAACAAATTACATTCAAATGAAGTGGATGACATCATATCAGCTGAAATTCCTGATCCAGTCACTGATCCCCACCTACACGACATTGTGACGACACAGATGATGCATGGACCGTGCGGTGCATTAAATCCATTATCGCCTTGCATGGCTGATGGAAAGTGCACAAAACGATATCCGCGTCCGTTAGTTGCTGAAACAGTCACAGGGAACGATGGATATCCAGTTTATCGTCGGCGTTCAAAAGAAGATAATGGTCGAACTATCAAAGTTAAAGTTCAAAATCAAGAGATTGAGATCGGAAATGAATTCATTGTACCATATTGCCCGCTGATATCACGAATTTTTGAAACACATGCAAACGTTGAGAGTTGTCATTCGATGAAATCAATCAAATATTTGTGCAAGTACGTAACAAAAGGCAGCGACATGGCTGTGTTTGGTATTGCGTCGGAAAATGCGAATGACGAAATCAGCAACTTCCAAATGGGCAGATACGTCAGATACTAATGAAGCTCTGTGGCGATTATTGTCATTTCAAATTCATGAAAGATATCCCACAGTTGTACATTTAGCAGTGCATTTGGAAAATGGCCAAAGAGTTTACTTCACTGAGGCTAATGCGGCACAACAAGCTGAGAGACCACCATCGACAACATTGACTAGCTTCTTTGCAATGTGTGAAGCAGATCCATTCGCAGCGACGCTGATGTACGTTGAAATGCCCAAGTATTACACTTGGAATCAATCAACAAAGAAATTCCAACGTCGCAAACAAGGAACCCCAGTTCCAGATTGGCCACAGGTGTTTTCCACTGATGCACTAGGTCGCATGTATACTGTTCATCCTAGAAATGATGAATGTTTTTATTTGCGACTGCTGTTGGTAAATGTACGTGGACCAAAATCATTTGCGCATTTGAAAACTGTGAATGGCCACCAATGCCAAACATATCGAGAAGCATGTCAACTATTGGGTTTGCTGGAGAACGATTCTCATTGGGATTTAACACTTGCGGATTCAGTTGTTTCATCAAATGCGTACCAAGTACGAACGCTGTTCGCAATTATCATCACCACATGTTTTCCTTCACAACCAATTCAGTTATGGAACAAATACAAAGACGACATATGTGAAGATATCTTGCATCGCTTGCGCATTTAAACGAATAATCCTGACATCCAAATAACCGATGAAATCTACAATGAAGGATTGATTCTGATTGAGGATCAATGCTTGACTATTGCAAACAAGCTACTGATTGAAGTAGGAATGATTGCGCCAAATCGATCGATGCACGATGCATTCAACCAAGAATTAAATCGAGAGCTGCAATACAATGTTCATACATTGCAGGAGTTCAAAATAATGTGCCGTTGCTGAATGAACAGCAAAAACAAGTATACGAAACATTAATGCAAGCGGTGGACAATAATACTGGTGGTCTATTCTTTCTGGACGCACCTGGAGGAACAGGGAAAACATTTGTAATTTCATTGATTTTGGCCACTATTCGATCAAGATGTGACATAGCTTTGGCGTTAGCATCATCTGGAATTGCGGCGACTCTTCTAGATGGCGGTAGTACTGCACATTCTGCGCTTAAGTTGCCACTCAATTTAAACGCAATTGATACTCCAACATGCAATATTTCCCGATCCAGTGCAATGGGAAAATTGTTGATGCAATGCAAGCTCATTGTTTGGGATGAGTGCACAATGGCACATAAGAAATCACTTGAAGCACTTAACTTCACACTGAAGGATCTTCGGCGAAATAACAACATCTTTGGCGGCTTGATGATATTGTTGGCAGGCGATTTTAGGCAGACGTTGCCAGTAATTCCCCGTGGAACGCCTGCAGATGAATTGAATGCTTGCCTGAAGGCATCACCTTTATGGAATAACGTAAAAAAATTATCGCTAACCACTAATATGAGAGTTCAACTTCAAAATTATCAAAGTGCTGCACAATTTTCCAAACAATTGTTAGCTGTTGGAAATGGAAAAGTCCCAGTTGATGCGACTTCTGGATTAATTACTCTTACCAACGACTTTTGCCGATTTGTAGACTCTCAATTAGCTCTTATTGAAAATGTTTTCCCAAACATTACTGAGAATTATCAGAATTATGCTTGGTTAAGTCAACGAGCAATTCTTGCCGCAAAGAATAATGATGTACACGCACTGAATTTCACCATTCAATCCAAAATTGCTGGCGATTTGGTGACATACAAACCCGTTGATTCCATAACAAATCCCGATGATGTAGTAAATTATCCAACGGAGTTTTTGAACTCTCTGGAGTTACCAGGATTTCCGCCACATAACTTGCAACTCAAAGTTGGTACAGTTATTATGATATTGCGTAATTTGAATCCACCGCGACTTTGCAACGGTACTCGACTTTCAGTAAAAAGACTTATGCCGGATTTGATTGAGGCAACCATTATTAACGGAAAGTACGCAGGTGAAAATGTATGTATTCCTCGAATACCAATGATTCCGACTGATCTTCCGTTTGACTTCAAACGATTGCAATTTCCAGTTCGCCTTGCGTTCGCAATGACAATTAACAAGTCGCAAGGCCAATCGTTTAGTGTTTGCGGGATAAATTTAGAAAATCATTATTTTTCACATTTCAGTTATACGTTGCGTGTTCACGAGTTGGGAAACCATCCGCTTTGTTTGTGTTAACGTCAGACCAAAAAACAAAAAATGTGGTTTACCAAAGAGCACTTCAATGAAACGGATAATTTGCGGACACGTATAACGCTATTTATTTTTTTCGATCCAGTATTTACTTTCGATCCAGTATTTACTTTGGATTCAATTTCATTAACTTAGAGAAGTTAAACTAAATAACACTTAATTTTTGTAATATTGTAAATGAATACATAACTGTTGCGAAATGAAATATTTTTTTTCCTTTTTAAATATAAAACAAAAAAATAATTGCTTCTTTTTTTTTAATCACCAAACGAAATGTTACATAAAACGAAGCCATCTGGTGGCGAAACGGAGTTCGCCGGGTTTGCTAGTTTTAAAAATAAAAATTTAAAAACAAAAGCCTGGGAAGACATATCAAAAGTTTTATTTCCTGATTACGAGAATTTCACAGCTGAACGAAAAAATAAAGTTGGTGAGTTCACAGTACAGATATTTATGTTTTTTTTATTTAAGAGGGCTTTCAAGATTTTCTTGCACCGCCAATTCCGCGATCAGTACAAAATTAATATCTCGACACTCTAAAATTTTAAAACTTAGGGAATTTAGATTAGCGTGAGTACTATTTTATTACTTAGCTCAAAACTAACCTAGACTACGCTGAGTAGGTATAAAATATTATTTTTTTACTGATCGCGGAATTGGCGGTGCAAGAAAATCTTGAAAACCCTCATAATACAATTATACCTTATTTAGCTGCCAAGGCAGAGTTCCTCTAGTCATAAAATAGGTCGCATATTGCTGTCTTATGACATTCGGTGCTGTCTGTTCTTCATGTACGGGTTGTATTGGGAGAAATTCATCAACACTTATAGCAAATTTATCTCTTTGTCTAAAACCGTCTCGATCAGCGACAAAATTGTGTAATACACAACATGCTTTTATAATGTCAGTAGCGAAGTCATAGGACACGTCTATCGGTCTGTGAAAAATGCGCCATTTGTTAGCCATAATCCCAAAAGCGCATTCGACATATCTTCTGGCTCTGCTTAGACGGTAATTGAAAACCTTTTGTTGTAAGTCGAGATTTTGACCGCCATATGGACGCATAATATGTTTGCTCAGTCCAAAAGCTTCGTCACCCACAAATACATACGGGGTTGGTATATTGCTACCAGAGAGTGGCTGGGGTTGAGGTAGTGGTAAGTTGTTGTTAATCATTAGCTCGTACAGTTTAGAATTTTGTAATATGGTTGAATCGCATTCTTTTCCGTATGCACCGATGTCGACAAATACGAATTTGTAATTTGAATCCACAATAGCTAGCAACACAATCGAAAAAAAGGCTTTATAATTAAAAAAAAGTGAGCCACTATTTGCAGGATTACACACGCGGATATGTTTGCCGTCGATGGCACCAACACATTGAGGAAAATTTGCCTTTACATCAAAACCCCTCGCTATTGTTTGGAAACTTTCAGTTGTCAGTTCAGGGATGTTGTCTCGAAGAAGATTGGTCCATATAGCACGACAAACTCTTTGTATTATATATGCAATAGTAGATTTTCCCCGTTTGAATTTGAAATGTAAATCAGTTATTGAATTTCCACTTCCTAGGTATCTGAAAAGAAAATAATTATTATAATATGCATTTATGAGATAGATAGATACCCGAAAAAAAATACTGACATATTCAGACATCGATAGCAAATAACTTTCTCTATGTAACCAATTAATTCTGGAATCGCGAAAAAAATAGCAGCTGTTGCATACATTTTGATTCAGTAGGTATTGCTTTTTGTATGTAACAGCTGTTATATTTTCACGATTCCAGAGTCGGTCACATAGTGTTTGTTAACGATATCTGAATATGTCATTAAATTTTATCGAGAAATTCACTATGTATAAATTATTAAATCATGTTTACTATTGGTTTTGCAGGTAATGATTTAATAAAAAAATGGAGAAGTGTAAAAGATAATTACTTCAGATATTCAAAAAAATTAAAAGAAGCATCAAAATCGGGCTCGGGCGCTACGAAACTGAAGAAGTATCATTTATACAATCAACTCCTTTTTTTGAGAAAAGTGGAACAAAATGCCACCGAATCTAGCTTAGACTCGCCTAGAGAAATCAACAATGAATCTACGTCTACAAATGATGACATTACCACAGACAACACTCCGCGCTATGTTCCAGTCGCGCGCAAAAGGGCAATGCAAATGGATGAGTTTGAAAGAGAAGGACTAAAACTTCTCAAGGAGCCGGAAAATCGCCATATGTCCTTTTTCAGAGCTATATTGCCATCTATTCAAGAATTTTCCGACCGAGAAACTCTCCGTTTCCAAAGTAAAGTTATACAAATTATAGATGAAATGCGGTATGGACAAACATCATCATATGTGAGTGGCCCATCAACGTCTCACCAACCACCATATGGGTATCAAACAGCAAATTTTCAAAGTACATACATTTCTGATTTTAATAATTCAATTACATCTCCAGAAACATCTCAAGCAAGTGAAGAAACTGAATACGATTTTTCTAATTTGTAATTACTGGATGATATCTCTCTTAAATAATGTCTAAATTTAAAATTATGACAATTGCTGATTATTTGTGAGTTGATTACTCTCTTAAATAATGTCTAAATTTAAAATTATGACAATTGCTGATTATTTGTGAGTTGATTACTAATTAAACAAACCAAAAAAACTGTTATATTTTTATTACTTAAATATATTTATATAGTTACCTTAAAGTGATTCCCAGCATTTCTACTGGTTCCACTGGATTCCTCATATTAGTATAGTTTTTTCGTATGTGTGGTTCTAAGGACTTCAATAAACATTCGAAGCTGGATACACTCATTCTAAAAAAATTATAAAACTTCTTTTCGTCTAATAGCAACTCCCGATATTCTAAAAAAAAAAACTGTCCATCACGATTTCTTAATGAAATGAAAGGACTGATCCAGTACCGTCTTGTGATCTTGCGTCGATTTCGGCGGTGACGTAGTAATAGGAGCAATGCTAGACGTCTTTTCCGATCCATGATTTGCTATAGACTGACTGCGAATTTTTTTCAAAATACTTGCCGCAACTGTGCGTCGCCGCTGCGCCGACGGAACGTTGACTGCGTCATAGTAACGCTGCAGCGCCCGTGTGGCCGGCTATGCGTCAAAATATTTGCGTTGCGACGACGCAACGCAACGCAACGCGCCGTGTGGACGGAGCGTTAAATGTTAATATTTTAGAATGTAACTCTTTGACAGTAAAGCTATAGCTATAGTCTATACAATACATACAATTTATCAAATATGTTTATGGAGCCTACAAGAATATCCACTAGCAGTGCCATATGTTTAGATAATAGCTTTATAAATATACTGCCAAAAATATACAATATGGACGAAACTGCATTATCCACCATTCACAAACCTTAATAAGTTATTTCTCAAAAGAGAGAACATCAATCACAAGTAGAAAAAGAGGACTGAATACAACAGGCATAGGAATTGAACATTAGAACTTTTTGTCCAATGGCAACATTTTATTAAGTGCACGAGAATAGAAAGAAGTGTTCAAAAACAAATTTTGCTTTTACTAGATGGCCATAGCACACATACCAATAATTTGGAAGCGATCTAGATGGCGATTATTGCATAGTAATGCTCTTCCCTGCTCACACGACACATCGTATACAACCATTCAACAGATCGTTTTTTAAGTGATTGAAAAACTCTTACAATGAAGCCGCATCTTCATGGCTACGCTCAAATCCTGGTAATGTCTTAAAACAAGCAAATATTGCAGAGCTGCTTGTAAAAGCATACTCTAGGTCGTTCCGTATGTATAGCGCTAAAAAGCAACAGGGTTGTGGCCGTGATAGCAATGCCATTAAAGAAGAGGATTTTGAAGCTTCTGTATACATTTCAGATCCATCAAATCAAGAATTTGGTGATCCAACTGAAATAACTATGAAAGCACCGGCTAGATGTATCTCTAGCCGGTTATCTTAACACCATTGATATTAACGCCACCAATAGTTGCATCGCTACCAATAACGGCTGTATCTCCAGCAACAATTTCATCACCAAGAATTACATCGCCACCGTTAACACCCAGAGACCACCGCAAATTATTCAACCTGGACCTTTTAAAATATCACAAGATACTTCACATAATATATCGGTTTTGTGACGCCTGAAGGTCATTACGAGTACTTGAAAATGCTTATGGACTTGCAAATGCCCCAGTAGTTTACCGACGCATTATAACGAAAACACTTCGAGAATTCATTGAATCGGGTGAAGTTCTACCAATATTGAGGACATTTTTATTTTGAGTGCGACGATAGAGCATGGGCTATAATAACTCTAACAACTGCTGGATTAATTTTAAGAAATGCTCGCTCCTTTCCTCTACAATTGAATAATTATGTCGAAGTATTAGCGAAATCCAGGTACGGCCGAGCGGTGATAAGGTTTTGACTGGCATTGACTGAGGTCGACAAACCGATTATGCGGATGACACATTGGTTGCCGTCAGGGGTAGTGGGTACGAAGAGACGGTAAGAAGGGCTACAATAGCAACGGAGTTGATTGTGACACGGATTGAGATGCTGGGCCTTAAGGTGGCTCTAGCGAAGACTGAGGCAATCGTCTTCGGGGGACCGGGATGGCGGCCCCCAGCAGGCGCCAGCGTTTCGGTGGCGGGGAAGAGGGTGCCAATCAAGCCCCATATCAAAAATCTGGGCCTGATCCTGGACCGCAAGTGGTCATTCGAAGAGCACTTTCGCCAACTGGCTCCTCGGGTGACACGAGCAGCCTCAGCTCTGAGCCGGCTGCTTCCGAATGTTGGGGGCCCTGGAACCCCATGTCGTCGTCTCTTTGCGGGGGTGGTGCGAAGTATGGCTACGTATGGGGCCCATATATGGTATGAATCGCTCCGTCGGTCAACCAAAGCCCTTCTACGTAGGCCACAGAGAGTAGTTGCTACACGGATCTGTAGGGCCTACGTCACGGTATGTTTTGAGGCGGCGTGCGTCCTCGCGGGCACCCCTCCCTGGGAAATGGAGGCTGGGGTACTTGCTGAGGTCCATAACGCAAGGGTAGAGAGCCGGGTTCGAGGGGAAAGCATGGCTTCCGAAGTCGTGGAGAAAACGCGACGGCAAGCGTCCCGGCGGATGCGGGACCGCTGGAAAGAGAGCCTGGCGGATGCCCTCTATGGTAAACGTACGATAGAGGCCATCTGTCCGGTGTTGGAACAGTGGTGCCAGCGAGCACATGGATCGCTCTCCTTCCGACTCGTGCAGGTACTGACCGGGCATGGTTGCTTTGGCCACTACCTGTACCGGGTCGCGAGGAGAGAACCGACCATGACGTGCCACGAATGCGGAGCTCGGGATGACACGGCTCAGCACACTCTTGAAGTGTGCGGCCAGTGGGATTCCCAGCGCAGTTCTCTGATTGCGATAATTGGTGGAGACCTATCGCTGCCCAGCATAGTCAAAGCCATGCTGAGCAGCGAGAGATCCTGGGATGCCATGACCACCTTCTGCGAGGCCGTGATATCGCAAAAGGAGGCTGCGGAACGGGCGCGTGAGCAAGCCGCTGATGCGCACCCACTCCGGCGTAGACGGGCCGGAACGGACGCTCGTCAGCTTCCCTTGGGAGGCGGCGGGTAGCTATTGGGCTAGCTACCTGACATTTAACCCCCGTCCCATGGCTCTCGTGGCATGAGCCCCGTCTCATGGCTGGGGCGCCTGTTAGATGCCCGGGAAGAATACAATGGTGTTCCCCGGGCGCCTGGAAAAAACTCAGTGTGATGGACACGCCGTGGTGGTTTTTAGTTTGGGTTTACCCCCTAGGGGGGGAGTCCCACATAACCTCTAGTCCTGCCCAAGGGACGGAGTTTAGGTCGACAAACCGAAGAAAGTTAAACAGGTTCGACAGTTCATGGGCTTGGCCAGTTATTTAAGACTGTATATACCAAATTTTGCTCAAAAGACGACCTGTATCGCAGCATTAACACGAATGGGAGAGTTTAGATGGGTACCTGAACAGCAGGCTGCTCGCAAAGAGATCATTGAATGCTTGACCAACAAGTCTGTGCTTGCAATATATGACCCTTCTCTAACGACAGAGGTCCATACCGACGCGAGTTCAATCAGGTATGGCGGAATTCTTATTCAAGCACGGGCATAAACGAGTGGTTGCCTACTTCAGTTGGTTGACAGAGGCGGCTGAGGGTAAGCACTACTCGTATGAGCTCGATACCCTTGCGGTAGTTAAGACTTTACAACACTCCAGGCACTATCTTATGGGTATTCACTTCAGCGTAGTTACTGATTGTAACCCGCTGAAACTTACACAACGTAAAAAGAATTTGCTCCTCGGGGTAGCTTGGTGGGTTTACCTACAGGATTTTGAGTTTGATTTAGACTATCGGAAAAGCTCTCAAATGGTACATGCCGACTAATCGAGTCGAAACCCGCTAAATGTGTGTACAGTTCAGAAACCATTGCTCAGGCGTCAGATGAAGTAACACAAATATTATTTCTATAATATCATGAAGAAAACGGGAGATAAAAGCTTGTGTGTCGATTATCGCGCATTAAATAGAAAAACCATAAAACAGCATTATCCTATACCGAGAATAGAGGATCAAATTAAAAGAATGGCAGGGAGTAAATTCTTTTGTGCGTTAGACATGGCATCGGGCTATTATCAGATAGGTCTCACTGAAGATGCAAAATCAAAAACTGCCTTTGTTACACCAGACGGACAATTTGAATTCAACAGAATGCCGTTTGGTTTAGCAAATGCACCTGCCGTGTTTCAGCGAATGGTCAATTTAGTTCTAGGAAATGCTCGATTTGACACAGCTGTAGCTTATATGGATGACATTTTGGTTCCTTCAAATAGTTTCGAACAGGGTATCGAGCGGCTTAAAATAGTATTTGAAAAATTACGACAAGCTAATTTAATCTTAAAACCACAGAAATGTTACTTCTTTCAAGAGCGATTATCTAGGTTTCGTACGTCCCGGAAATCGTAAAATTGAGTCAGTAAATAATTTTCCATTACCACGCGATGTTCATAAATTGAGACAGTTTATAGGTCTAGCCAGTTTTTTTTAGACGTTTTTGTTAAAGGTCTAATATCTACACAATATGTCACTAGTGCTGACACCTGTTGTCCAATGTCGGTAGACATGTATATTCAATGATTTAAAATAAAAGTAGTCTATGACACTCGTCCACGAACCTACGTTGTTTTATTTTAGGTTATGGGCCGTACGCTCATTAAAAAATCGCGGTATTGAGTCGTTTTAACAAGGATTTTGCAGTAAAGCAAGTGTTAAAAGACAGTATTCAGTGCGATTTAACTGTAAACTAATTGATCGTATTAATTTATCGCAGTGTATAAGTGTAGAAACTATTCTTCAAAATGGCTACCAACTACCTTATCAATGTTCCGAAACTAAAGGGACGCGATAATTATTCGGAGTGGTGTTTCGCTGCAGAAAATTTCTTAGTTCTCGAAGGCATGAAGCATTGTATCAAGCCAGAAACGGGAAAAGAAATAGCAAGGGTGGATGACGAAAAAACAAAAGCCAAATTGATTATGACCATCGACCCGTCGTTGTATGTCCACGTCAAAACCGTTAAATCTTCGAAAGAATTGTGGAATAAACTACAGCAACTATTTGATGATAGTGGCTTTTCACGGAGAATAAGTCTGTTGAGAAATTTAATTTCAATCCGGCGAGATAATTGCAGTTCGATGACGTCATATGTGACGCAGATTATCGATACAGCGCAGAAATTAAGTGGAACGGGATTTGAAATAAACGATCAATGGACAGGGTCATTGTTGTTGGCTGGATTACCTGATCGTTTTGCTCCAATGATCATGGCAATCGAACATTCGGGCATTTCTATTACGGCAGACAATATCAAGACAAAATTATTAGACATGGAGTCAGTAGATTACAACGAGAGTGAAATGAACGGTGCTTTCGTCAGTCATTCAAATCATGCAAAGCAAAATAAGAATAATTGGTCTATGGCCAAGAAAAATTGTGATGTAGGAATTACTACTATTCCGTCGAAGTCAAACACCAAGGCGGTGAAATGCTACCGGTGTAAACAAGTCGGCCATTACAAAAATCAGTGCATGAGTAATGAAAATAATTCAGCAAATAAGAAAAATAAAGAAAAAATGCAATCAAACGCATTTAGTGCAGTATTTTTAAGTGCGAATTTCACCAAAAATGATTGGTATATCGACTCCGGGGCAAGTGTACACCTAACAGCAAACGAAAGTTGGGTTATGAATGCCAGGTATGAACAAAATAAAGGAATTGTTGTAGCTAATAATGAGAAGATGACAGTATTATGTTCTGGCAATGTTAAAATAACAACTTCAACTGATGATTGCGAGTATGACATTGTGATAAAAGATGTATGCTGTATACCATCTCTGACTACTAACTTACTATCAGTCAGTCAACTAATTAAAAATGGAAACAGTGTATCTTTCACAGATAAAGGCTGTTGTGTTTACAATAAAAAGCAACAGTTAGTCGCTACAGCAGTACTGGTCAATGGGGTATACAAAGTAAACTTGGTATCCCAGGAGTATTTGGCTGCATCAGCTGTGTCAGGAGTAACATGGCATCGCAGATTAGGACATGTCAACAAGGAATACTTAAATAAAATGAAAAATGCTGTCATAGGAATGTCATTTGATGAAAAAGTAGAAATAAGCAAGGCTTCTTGTACAACATGTTGTGAAGGTAAACAGTGTCGCTTACCATTTAAAGGCAGTGGTCAGAGAAGCAGTAATTTGCTAGATTTAGTACACACAGACTTATGTGGCCCTATGGAGACTACATCGCTAGGAGGTGCAAGATATTTCCTGTTATTTGTTGATGATTATAGTAGAACAACATTTGTTTATTTTCTGAAGCACAAAAATGAGGCTCTGAAATATTTCAAAATATTCAAAGCGCAGGTGGAAAATCAAACAAAAAGAACAATAAAAATTCTAAGAAGTGATAATGGTTTAGAGTATTGCAATAATGAATTTGAAGATTACCTAAACAGTGCTGGTATAATCCACCAGAAAAGCAATCCATACACCCCAGAACAGAATGGTTTATGTGAAAGATTTAATCGCACAATCGTAGAAAAAGCAAGATGTCTTCTGTTTGATGCAAACCTGGGAAAGGAATTTTGGGGTGAGGCCACCAATACGGCAGTGTACCTGCAGAACCGAACTGTGGCTGCTGCGTTGGATAATAGAACACCATATGAACTGTGGACTGGCACAAAACCAGATATCAGTCATATTAGGATATTTGGTAGTACTGTTATGGTACATATTGCTAAACAAAAGCGTAAGAAATGGGATAAGAAATCTGTAAAATGTATTCTTACAGGATATCCAGATAACATAAAGGGATACAGAGTGTATAATCCAGAAGCAAGGATTGTGTTTACAAGTCGAGATGTGGTTATTATAGAGCCAGAAATAAATTCTGAATGTATAATTCAAGTTCAAGACCAGAATATTGCTTCAGTGGGGGATATGGTTAAACCAGAACCACAAGACCAGAAGGCAAAAAGTTTTGAATCAACATCTAGTCTTGAAGATAACTCTAACAGTGAATATTATTCCTATGATGATGACAATGATAAAACATACGTTCCAAGTGATTATGAAGACTCTGTGAGTACACCTCAGTGTGAAAATGAAGATTTCATGGACAGACCCAGGCGAACACGAAAACCACCAGAGAGATATGGTATGTCAAATCTCTGTACAAGTGCTGAAACCTATGATGATAAGGCAGATTTAACACTGCATGGTGCCTTAAACGGACCAGAAAAGAAACAGTGGATGTTGGCCATGCAAGAAGAACTACAGTGTTTCAAAGAAAATGATGCGTGGGAATTATGTGATAGTCCACAAGATGGTAGGGTTGTACAGTGTAAGTGGGTGCTTCGTAAAAAGTATGATAGTGATAACAAAGTTCGTTTCCGTGCACGTTTAGTTGCTAAAGGTTTTTCCCAGATTGAGGGTATAGACTATACAGAAACATTTTCTCCTGTTGTGAGGCATACTACATTGAGGTTACTATTTGCATTGTCAGTTAAGTTAGGATTTGACATTTCTCACCTTGATGTAACTACAGCATTTCTGAATGGTGCTCTTGATGAAACTATTTTTATGCAGTTGCCAGAAGGGTTTTCTGAACAAACCCATGAGGGTCAAGTACTTAAATTAAAAAAGGCAATCTATGGGCTTAAACAGTCTTCGAGAGCATGGTACAGGAAAGTGGATGAATGTTTGTTAAATATTGGTTATAGGAGATCTAAGATAGAACCATGTATGTACACAAAAATTAGAAATAATTTGAGGACTATTGTTACAATTTTTGTGGATGATTTTTTTATTTTTTCAAACGATTGTAAGGAAACAGAATATTTGAAAAAAGTATTAGCTAGCCATTTCAAACTTAAAGATTTAGGAGAAATCAGAAAGTGTCTTGGTGTCAATGTGAGTGTTAATAAATCTGAGAAAACTATCACATTGAACCAGTCTGATTATATTGATCAGGTGTTACAGAAATTTAACATGAGTCAATGTAAACCCATTAAGACTCCTATGGAAACTAAGTTGCATGTATCTAAGGATGAAAACTATGTTGGTAAATTCCCATATCAGCAAGTTATTGGTTGTCTAATGTATTTAGCAGTTCTAACCAGACCTGATATTAGTTATACAGTGGGATATTTGAGTCAATTTAACAATTGCTATTCTAGAGAACATTGTGCATGTGTAAAGCGTCTATTGAGATATTTAAAATTTACTAAAAATTATGGCTTAAAGTACACTGCTGATGGAAATTCAATATTAGAAGGATATGTAGATGCTGATTGGGGTGCAAATGTTATAGATAGGAAGTCATATACAGGATATTGTTTCACTTTATCTGGTTGTGTAATTTCTTGGGAAACTAAAAAACAAACTACTGTAGCCTTGTCTAGTAGTGAGGCTGAATATATGGCTATTACAGAAGCATGTAAAGAAGCTGTTTATTTGAGAAACTTACTACATGAAATTACACAAAATTTGTATACCATTGATTTGTTCAATGATAATCAGAGTGCACAGAAGCTAACTATAAATCCAATGTTTCACAAGCGTACAAAACACATAGACATAAAGTTTCACTTTTGTAGAGAATGTGTAGTAAATAAAATTGTAAATGTGAAGTATTTGCCTACAGCTGAGATGCCAGCTGATGTATTCACGAAGGCTTTATGTGTTGTGAAACATTATAAGTTTTTGGATTTATTAGGTATTCAAAGATTGTAATATTTTTGTATATCCATATTGTTAGATATAGTGGGGGTGTTAAAGGTCTAATATCTACACAATATGTCACTAGTGCTGACACCTGTTGTCCAATGTCGGTAGACATGTATATTCAATGATTTAAAATAAAAGTAGTCTATGACACTCGTCCACGAACCTACGTTGTTTTATTTTAGTTTTATAAAAGGGTTCGCGGAATTGGCCCGACCACTAACGAAACTGTTAAAGAAAGACGCTTCATGGGATTGGGGTGAAGAAGAAAATAATGCATTTGAAAATCTAAAAAAGGTTTTGATATCTCGACCCGTTTTGGCTGTGTATGATCCAAAATTAGCAACTCAGATACACACAGACGCAAGTAAACATGGAGTAGGTGCCGTTTTATTACAAAAACAATCTGATGGAGCTTTCAAACCGGTTGCATATTATAGTAGACAGACGTCCCCTGAAGAGTCTCACTTCTCCTCATACGAACTGGAAACACTTGCTGTTATTTGCGCTCCAGTTAGATTCAAACCATATGTTCTTGGATTACATTTCACCATTATCACTGATTGTAATTCTTTAAGAGCAACATTCCAAAAGAAAGACATGATTCCAAGAGTAGCAAGGTAGTGGAGTTTAATCCAAGAATATAATTGTGATATTATTTATAGATCTGGACAAGGTATGTTGCACGTTGATGCACTCAGCAGGAATCCTACAATTTCCCAAGGAGTAGACGTAGTCAAAGAAATCGAAACTTATGATGTTTTAAATATTGATGATGATTGGCTTACAACTGTACAATTAGGTGATTCTGAAATTCAACGAATTAAAAATATTTTGCTAAACACAGAGTACAAGGATATTATAGAAATCCGTAAGAATGTTGTTCTTAAAAGAGATCGGGTTTATCGATTAACTGATGATGGATTAAGGTGGGCGGTACCAAAGGGTAGTAGATGGCAGATTTTACGGAAAAATCATGATGAAATAGGACATTTTGGATTTGAAAAAACATTGGAAAGAATCTTTATTCTTTAACATTATAGGTTTCCAAAAATGCGTAAATTCACTAAAAAGTATGTTAACGCTTGTTTAGAATGTGCACATAACAAAATTCCATCGGGAAAAAAACAAGGCTATTTACATCCTATTCCGAAAATCTGTAAGCCTTTTCATACGCTTCATATTGACCATGTCGGACCGTTTGTTACAAGTAAAAGAAAATCATCGTATATTCTTGTGATCATAGATGCGTTTACAAAATTTACAGTTCTAAAGGCCGTTAAAAATACGAAGTCAAGTACGTCCATTGCAATTTTGAGGGAATACTTTAGTACATTTGGTGTACCTTTGCGTTTAATTAGTGATCGAGGTACGTCGTTCACGAGTAATACATTCAAAGACTTCATGACCGAAGTTGGAACAAAACATATATTAAACGCCGTTGCGTCTCCACGGGCAAATGGCCAAGTGGAGAGATATAATAGGACTATATTAGATTCATTGGCGGCACAAAATCATGGACAAGATGAACGTTTGTGGGACAACTGCTTACTTCAAGTACAATGGGGTTTAAACAATACTATAAATAAGGGTACAGGAAAATCGCCTTCTGAAAATTTATTTGGTACGAAACTTAATAGCACAAACGAAGGTCAATTAGTAACAGAAATAGATATGGATAATGATGATATTAATACGAATAATATGCCAGATAAATTAACAGAAATAAGAAAGGAAGTAGGGGAATATGTTAAAGAAGCACAAAGTAAACAAAAGAATTATTTTGATAAAAAAGAAAGCGTGCAAGAAAATTTAAAATAGGTGAACTTGTTAGAGTAGAAAGAGAGTCTCATAGTGTAGGGAAGAGTAAAAAATTGTTGCCAAAATTTCACAGTCCATATAGGATAACAAAGGTACTTGATAATGATAGATATGAAGATATCGATACACCATTAACAAAAAAAAAAAAATCTAATTACAGAGGAGTATTTGCGGTCGATAAAATTTATACATGGCTTTGTTTTAATGAAAATGATAGTGAGTACAGTTCATCAGAAAATGAAAATAATGATAATGCATAGGTTACTGAGTTAGATAATTATAGGTACAAAGTGTGCTTATTAAACTGTTTTGATTGTCGGCACAACGTGTGCATATTAAACTGTTCTGATTGTGGGCATAAAGTGTGCTTATTAAAGTGTTTTAATTGTGAGCACAAAGTGTGCATATTAAACTGTTCTGATTGTGAGCACAAAGTTGTGCTATTAATTACTTTAATATTGTGAGCACAAAGTGTGCTATTAATTACTTTAATATTGTAAGCACAAAGTGTGCATATTAAACTGTTCTGATTGTGAGCAGAAAGTGTGTTATTAATTACTTTAATATTGTAAGCACAAAGTGTGCAATTGATAACATTTTGTCGGTACAAAGTGTACTAAAGTAAAGTTTTAAATATTGTTTATAATATCTTACCACTAGTTATAATATCTGTCTATTACTGTTGTTCTACTTGTACTGTGTTACTGAGTATAATATCTATATGTTGTTGTTGCCTAAATTGTATATGTATTAATTAATCCTGTCCATTATTTCAGCAGAATATTATATTAAATAGATGTAATATTGATTATTTGTAAAAAAAATTAAGTAATTAATATAAGTGTAAGATTGTTAAAGTACAAGTAATGTTAATATGTTAATATCATTACCACGCTGAGCAGTAAGACATTATAGGGCTTGGCCCGTGTGGGGTTGCTAGTCCCCTATCGGGCGCGTCCCCGGGTGGTGGATTGGGGAATGCCTCCCAGATATGGGAGGTACCGGTTTACCGGCGCGACCCAAAACTAGCATGGGTGTGTGCTGCCACGGAGGGTCTCCGTTCGGATGCTCCTGGTACTTCTCTGCATATCAGAGTGGACTGTGCGAGCATCTGGGTGGGACGCGAGGGGGGAAACAGTGCCCTGTCGGTTGCTGGTGGCTTTCGGGCCGGGAGGAAGAAAACCTCTTTAAAAAATTACAGTGTGGGTGGAAACGCTCTGCGCGGCGGGCTCTCCGGCCTTCATGGCTGGTGGGCTTTGGCTCCGGCCACCGTCGGGCAACCCGTAACCCGCACTGAGCGGGACCGGGGGCAACTCGCATGGAGCGGGGGGCCGCGAGGAAGACAACCTCTATAAAAAATTACCCCAATCCCAAGGTCCGGCGCCCGCCGATGGGATGAATGGCTGGTAGGAAACCAGTCCCGAGGGCGTCACAATGGGGGGGAATGGGGAAAAAAAAAAACTAACATGCAAAGTCGACGTCAGAACAAAACTACCCGGGCGGGTCCGCGAGAGGGGGAATCCCGTGATGCGCCGGAGGCGGCGCATCGGCCCCACGTATACGGGGGGGCCACAAGTCGGGAGGGGCAAAATTTGGGGGGGAAATTTTGGACTAAAGAGGGAGATGAGAAAATAGGAGAAACGGGGAGGAAAAGAACAGGAGTTGTGACGGATGAGGCAGCGTCGGAGTCTGACGCCAGTATCTTCACCTGTGGGGGCCCAGACCGGCGACCCAGATCTGGTTCGGGCTCTCCGGTGGCTGGGTCGTTCTCCAAGCCTGGAGTAAAGCGACCTCGACTCAGTGAGGGTGAGGACATGTCCACCGACTCTGAGGAGAGGCCGCGAACGGCGGTGCGTCCGCCAACACATGGGCGTTACGTTGGCCTGGGCAAGGCCAGGGAGGCTCTCCAAAAGGAGAAAAAAGCCGAGGCAAAAGCCCAGGCCTAGCAAAAGGCGGAGGAAGAACTCCTTAGGGAGGCTGCTGTTGCCCGCTTCCGGCGAGAGACGAGAAGGGAGGTTCCGGCTGGGCGGGTCGACGATAAGACGGCTGCCCAGTTACGGGATCAGGTGATGGAGGATCTTGACCTCATTGGTAAGGTTGCGAGCAAGTCCTCCCACCTGAAGGGCACATTCGAGCGTGATCTAAAGGACGCCGCGGCTTCCATCAAAGGAGCCGTCGGCGTCCTCGGGTCGCGCACGCCCTCAGAAGAGACGCTGAGGCTGCAGGCGGACAATACTCGCCTGCAGGCGGACAACACTCGCCTGCAGGCTGAAATAGTCAGCTTGCGGAGAGATCTGGCAGAATTGCGGCGGGAAATGGAGAGTGCGCGGCATCAAGGCTCTTCTGCTGCACCGACGCTAGAAGAGATCTGTCGGGCAGTAGCCATATCACTCGAGGGCAGACTTCTTCCAGAGAAGAGACTTCGGCCGCCCCTGGCGTCCGATGCCAGGAGGGACGGACGTACGTACGCGGCCGCGGTTTCGGGGCCCGCTATTGGCTTCTCCAGGTCAGCCGGAGACGGTACGGCTCCAGTTAGACCTGACCGGTCTAAAAAGCAGGCGCGAGTAGCTACTGGCGGCCCTCCTTCTTCTCACCCACCTCCTACGGGTGGGAAGAAAAAGAAAAAGAAAAAGGGAGTGAGTAAAGGCGAGGGGCCTGGTCCACAACAGCAAACGGGGCAGTCACAACCGCAGTCTTCGGGATGGATGAAGGTGGGTGGGTCCCAAGACACGGCCGGACGCGAAGAGTCGCGCCACCAAGCTCCGTACACCCCGGTCTGCAGCGGTTGTCATGACGCTGCAGCCTGGGGCGGAAGAGAGAGGCGCGACTTACGCGAAGGTGATCGCCCTCGCGAAGTCGCGAATTGACGTTGCGGACCTCGGTGCCCAAGGAGTTCGACTCAGAAAGGCAGCCACTGGAGGCCGCCTGTTCGAGTTCCCGGGGGCTTCCAGTGCGGAGAAGGCGGACTATCTGGCTAATAAGCTCAGAGACGTCCTCAGGGATGAGATTGTCCGGATCTCGCGACCTATAAAGTCTGTGGACTTGCGGGTCTCCGGCCTGGACGACTCCGTCACCAGTGCCGAGGTGGTCGCTGCGGTCGCTGCGACAGGAGGGTGTCCCCCCCGAGCAGGTTCGGGCCGGGGAGGTTCCTGGCGGCTTCGATGGGCTGGGTTCAGTGTTGGTTCACTGTCCCGTTGCAGCCGCCAAGAAAATATTGGCTGGAGGGAGGCTTCGCGTAGGCTGGGTCTCTGCCCACGTGAAGCTGCTGGACGCCCGCCCCGTAATGTGTTACAGGTGCCTTGCACCTGGGCACATGGGTGTCCAGTGCACGGCGGGAGTCGATCGTAGCAGTTTGTGCTACCGCTGCGGTCGACCAGGACACAAGGCCCGCGGACACTCCGCTGCACCCCACTGCGTTGTATGTGCGGCAGCTGGTGCGTCGGTGAAGCATAGCGTGGGGACGAAGTCCTGTGTCTCACCACCCAAGGGAAAGAGGAGAAGAGGAACCGCTGGCATAGAGGCCGAGCAGAGTTCCCCTCCATCCCAGCAAGCGGATGGGGTTGAGGAGGTTCCAATGGCCGAAGCTTAATGGCCCTGAACTTCCTCCAGGCGAACATCAACCACTGCGCCAGAGCTCAGGACCTCCGTTTCATGGAGCATGGCGGAGTGGTCGATCCACGTAGCCGTGGTAGCCGAGCCCTAACATGTCCCGGCTGGGAATGATTGGGTGGGAGATAGGGATGGAGTTGTGGCCATGGTGTCCCGGTCCATAGTGGGATCTCCGGCCTTCGTCGACGTAGTCCGAGGTCGGGGATACGTTTCGGCTCTTATCCGCGACGTCACAGTGGTTGGGGTGTACTTCTCGCCGAATCGGAGTCTCGCCGACTTTGAGCAGTTTCTTGCTGAAGTCGGCGTTCTGATCAGCAGAAGTGACACCGGCCGCGTGCTCCTTGCGGGGGACCTGTGTTTTCATGGGCCTCGGAGAGCGCCTCCCGCTCATTCCGAATTGGTGGTGGGTGGGGTATCCATCGGCGTCAAGCGTACGATAAAGTACCTTGGACTCGTCCTCGACAGCCGGTGGACCTTCGTAGAACACTTTCAGCGTCTGGTCCTTGCTTGTGGGAGTCCCTGGAGCCCTTAGTCGGCTCCTGCCCAACCTGGGCGGACCGAGCTCGCGGTGTCGGCGTCCATACACGGGCGTGGTGCGATCCATGGCGCTCTACGGAGCGCCCATCTGGGCGGACGCTCTGACTGCCCAAACCCAGGCCTTGCTGCGGAGATCGCCGCGGGTCATGGCAGTCAGAATAATATGCGGGTATCGCACCATTTCGTGCGAGGCAGCTTGTGTGTTGGCGGGGACACCGCCGTGGGACCTGGACGCCGGAGTGCTCTCCGAGGCGTACTGGCGTAGGGTGAATGCCCGACTCCGGGGTGAGCACCCTACGCCAGCGGAGGGATCGTGCATGGAGGCGGTTGGCGGAGGCTAATCTCGTCGCCCTGTGGCGGGAGAGGCTTCTCGCGCCGACAGCCGGCCACCGCACGATCGAGGCGAACCGGCCCGTCCTCGAGCTCTGGACGGGCCGGAAGCACGGGGCCCTGTCCTTCCGCCTTGTGCAGATCCTCTCGGGGCACGGTTGCTTCGGGAGGTATCTGTGCAGGGTCGCAAGGCGGGAGCCCACGGAAGGGTGCCATGAGTGTGGCTACGCTCAGGACTCGGCGCAGCACACGATGGAATCGTGCGTCCAGTGGTCGGTCGAGCGAGCCATACTCGTGGCACAGGTGGGGCCTGACCTTTCGCTGCCCAATGTGGTTCGCATCATGGTGGCCAGCGAGACGTCTTGGGCCGCTGTCGCCTCCTTCTGTGAGAGGAGGTGATGATGCAGAAGGAGGCGGCAGGACGGCGCCGGGAGAATGACGCAGACGCGCACCCTCTCCGGCGTCGTAGGGTGGGGCGCAGGCGACGGGCGCACGATCACCGCCTGCCCCCCTGACGAGGAGTTCCGGGTGATGGATGAGAGGCATCCTCACCCGTCCAGCCTAATCATCGGGTCGGGAGGCGCGTCCAATGGTTCTGGCGCGCCTCGGACGGAGCTCGGGGGTCAATATAGGCCCCCCGTGGGGGGTCTGCCTCGGCGGACGCCGCTGGCTGGGCCGCGGTCGAGTGCATCAGTGTTCTCGTGACCCAGCCACCAGGCGACGCGAAGGAGCATCGCTGGGTTTTAGTGGGTATTCTGGTCGCCAGACTGGCCGCCGGGGAGTCCCACATACCCCGTCGGAAGCGGCGCAGTCTTGCCTGCGTCGCCTCCGGAGGAGATGCGTAAAAGCATTTCCCAGCGGGAAAAAAAAAAGATATTATAGGGCTCTATTGTGAAAATAGATATAACAAGACAGTTGATTTATGTTATTTGTATGCTAAAGATATATTTTACTATTTGTATTTATATAATACTAGCTTTTGCGGCAAAAGATCGCGAGGCCGCTCACCAACCAGATGGACAGACCAGCTGAGGGACTCCAAGTGCAAATTTCACACAATTGCAAGACTAGCCTCCGATAGAAGCCGGTGGAAACAATTAATCCGCACGAGGTTGCAAGGACACCAGGACCACGATCTTCAGCAATGAAGGAACGACTAGAGAGAGAGAAATACTAGCTTTTGCTCGCGGCTTTGATCACGTTAAGTTCGATTTTTCAAACCCCTATTTTACCCCGTTAAAAGTTGAAATTTTCAAAAATCCTTCCTTAGTGTATATGTCATTAAAAAGCAACCAACTGTTAAAATTTCAAGTTTCTAACTTCAGTAGTTTAGGCTGTGCGTTGATATCTCAGTCAGTCAGTCAGGACTTTGAATTTTATGTATATAGATTGTGTTCGAATTATTGTTGCATAGTATGCAAGTGTTATTAAATTCATTCCTATTACCTACTTAAATTGTTTAGAAGTTCTGTGTTTTGTACAATCTATAATGTGTGGTACGATAAGTTAATTGTAAAACTTTTACAATACACGAGGGCTGCTTACACGGTAAAAAAGATCCGTCATTTGACGGATATAGAGACTGCCAGACTTGTATATTTTAGCTACTTTCACAGCATTATGTCATATGGTATTTTATTATGGGGTAATGCTGCTGATATTGACACTATATTCGTTTTGCAGAAGAGGGCTGTTCGTGCGATATATAAATTAGGTCCCAAAGAGTCATTAAGAGAAAAATTTAAAGATTATAAAATAATGACAGTGTATAGCCAATATATATATGAAAATTTAATGTATGTTCATAAAAATATTGATAAATTCAAGACAAAAATGGACTGTAACGCACTGATAATCAGAAGTAAAAGTAAACTTGCAGTACCGTTTAGTAGGCTGCACAAAATTAGTAACTCATTCAAAGGAAATTGTATTTTATTCTATAATAAATTACCTATTGATATCTTGGAGATGTCTATCAATAAGTTCAAAGTTTTTATAAAACGAAAGCTTGTAGAAAAATCATATTACGATATTAGGGATTATACGCAGGGAGGTCCAAAAGTTCGTGGAATGGAGGGGATGGAGTGGAGATAGGTGCGCTCGCTTAGTGTCATACTAATTAGAGACTAATCATTAGTATATAAATTGAGTTTCAGCCTTATTGCGTCATTCGTTTACGAATACTCGCCTGCTAAACAAGTAAATCCGGAAGAAAACTGAAACTATGGAGAAATTTGAACACCGTGCTGTGATAAAATTCCTTACCAAGCAAAGAAAGAACGCTGAGACCATTTTGAATGAAATGGAAACCGTTTATGGGGAACAGTGCCCTAGTAAATCAATGATTTACAAGTGGCATAGTCTTTTCAAACATGGTCGGGAGTCGATTGAAGACGATCCTCGCTCAGGAAGGCCAGTTGAGGCCACCACATCAGATATCATCGAAAAAGTGGAAAAAACTGTACTAGAAGATACCCGTTTGAAGAAAAAACAGTTATCTGCATTAGTTGGAGTATCAGATACTACCATTTTGCGAATCTTACATGACCATCTGGGTATGACAAAAGTCCGTGCAAGATGGGTAGCGAGAATGCTCACGCCGCTTCAGAAACGGCAACGCGTCGATGCGTCAAAGCAATTTTTGGAGTTGTGTGGAGATGACCCTGCACAGGTTTTGAAGCGGATTGTTACCGGAGATGAAACATGGGTTCATCGCTTTGAGTCTGAGTCCAAACAAGAGTCCATGCAATGGCACAAAAAGGGGACACCACCGCCAAAGAAATTTAAAGTGTCGGATTCGGCGGGAAAGTTGATGGCTACTGTTTTTGGGATTGTGAAGGGATAATACTGATTGATTACAAGGAAAAAGGAAGGACCATAACCGGAGAATACTACGCAACGATGCTAGAAAAATTAAAGAAGGCCATCAAGGAAAAACGTCGAGGAAAATTGACCAAAGGTGTGTTGCTCTTGCAAGACAACGCGCCGGTTCACAAGAGCAGAGTTGCAATGGCTGCTCTGCACACGCTTGGCTTCGAATCACTAGTCCACCCACCCTACAGTCCATATCTGGCCCCATGTGATTTTTATTTGTCCCAATTTAAAAAAAGACTTAAGGGGAAGAAAATTTTCCGACGACAATGAGGTTAAGGAGGCAAATTTGGCTCATTTTGGCAAAAGATAAAAAATATTTTTACGATGGTTTAGAAAAATTAATTCATAGATCTTATAAATGTATTCAGCTTAAGGGTGATTATATTGAAAAGGAAAAATAGATTTGTTGTTTCATTTTATTTAAAACCCATTCATTCCACGAACTTTTGGACCTCCCCTCGTATAAACGATAAAAAAGCTTGGGTGTGAAGCTCTATCTCCATAGGTACTATAGTTTGTTATTCATTATGTGAGATGGTGATAACGAAAAAAAAGAAAAACCCCGGCTAAGTTTGTTGTGGGCTTCTTCTTAGACCGGGGCGCGTTTGGAACCCTCATAGCTTTAGTTTTAAGTTTACGAATATAGTTATCACCATGAAATAACTACTGTGTAAATTATTGACGCGTCAAAAGTGCCTTTTTAAGGACTATTTGAATAAAGATTATTTTGAATTTGAATTATATATTTGACTGGTATTTGTTAAAAACATAAGAATTGTTGATAATACTCAATCTAATATATAAAATTCTCGTGTCACAGTTTTCGTTGCCATACTCCTCCGAAACGGCTTGACCGATTTTGATGAAATTTTTTGTGCTTATCCGGTATGAGAATCGGCCAACATCTATTTTTCATCCCCCGAAATGTTAGGGATAGTCCACTCCTAAATTTTACTTTTTATTTTTTAGACAAAATTTTTAATTTCTATTTTTTTATGATACAACATACAAAAATACATACCATCCTCAATTTTCACCCTTCTACGATCAACCCTTATTTTTTAATAGCCATTTTAGTAATTTAATCATTTTTCCTCTCCGGTCGAAAACTGATCAATCGTCATTTAATTAGTTATCCCCGTCAGATGTCTACAGGTGTCACTTCTGACCCAGTAAACAGCACGGAGTAAGGATGAGAACGAAGCCGGTCTCCTTTCTTTCTCACTCCCTACACAGTTGTCGGCCATCATTATTGTTTATGCATCAAGTGTAGTAGTAATGGTGCTCCCACATTGCCGTTAGAAAATGTTTAATAACGTTAGTAAACATTTGTTAGCAAACATTTAATCACAAATAAATTTTCATGTTAGAAAATGTTTAGTAATGTTAGTAAACATTTTATAACAAAACAAATTATAACAAAATAAAACATGTGTTATCTTTTGTTTGTAAACATTTTATAAGGGTGATGGCGGGATAGGCGGTGCGGTGCGGTGGGGGTTAGAGTACGCAGGTCGCTGCGCGTGGTGTCTCGCTTGTCAGTTCCTTTGTGTCAGCGTGCATCGCTGTGCGTGTGTATTAGTGGTTGCGCGTGCGCCAAGCAATAAAATATGTCCGGTAATTGGAATAACGATGATGTTTACAAACTGATTGAAATGTTTCAAGCAAGAGAAGTACTATGGAACACGATGTCAGAGAGCTACAAAGACCGAAATAAAAAACACGATGCTTGGATGGAAATTGCCAGTGAATTTAATATGGATAAAAAAGTAATTGAAAAAAAGATTCGATCACTCGTAGGTCAATTTAACCGAGAATGTAAATCTAATAAATCTGGTGCAGGAGCTAATGAGTCAAGTAAATGGTTTGCATTTAAAAAACTCATGTTCCTTAAAGGCAAAAATATTCCAAGTTTAACTGTCGATGGAGGGTTGCAGGTGAGTTTTATTTTAACGTCTTTTAATAATATTTAGATGCCCAGTCCAAAAACCCTTCATTTGAAAAATATTCTGCGAATTCTTTTCTTATTTCTTTCCCATCATCTGTCAGGGATTCACATGCTTCAAGTGGTGTTAATTGCTGCTGTTCTAATCTCCATTGTCCATCGATACGTGTACCAGTTACTATGTCATCTCCATCATAGTATTGAGATGGAGCGTAAATCATGCTCGATTCAGTTTTTCTTATAAAATTATGCAGTAGCACGCATGTCATAATTAAAGTAGTAGTTTTTTCTGGATCTAATAATATTGTAGTTCGTAAAACTCTAAATCTGGCTGACAAAATCCCAAATGCGTTCTCTACTGTTCTCCTCGCACGACTCAGTCTATAACTGAAGATTCTTTCCTTAGAATTGCTATCCTGTGGTCCTGGAAAAGGTTTTAATAAGTGTTTTTGTAAAGGGAACGCATCATCTGTTACGAACACATAAGGAAGAGGTTTGTTTCTGCCTGGTAGTGAGCTGTCACTGGGTATTTTTAAACTATTGTCGTTAATTTTATTTCGAAATTTTGTGTTTGCGAAAACTCCGCCATCACTTATGCGTCCTTGGCAGCCAATATTCACGTACAGAAAGTTGTATTCTGCGTCCACTATCGCTAAAAGTACAACGCTGTAAAATCCTTTATAGTTGTAATATTCACTGCCGCTATCAATTGGCTTTTGTATGGCTACGTGCTTTCCATCGATACTTCCTAAGCAATTTGGGAAATTCCATTTTTCTTCAAATGAATTTGCCACGTGTAGCCACTCTTGAGGTGTTGTTGGTATCTGGAACAAAAATAGAAGATTAAGAAATAGGCGCGAAAAATAAATTTATAACTCGTTATTCTAACAAATTTTATTGGATATTTTTATTAAGTATGAAATATTAATAGAATACACTATAAAAAAATATGATTTCAGTTAAGGGTTGTTAAGTAATAGAAAAAGAAAATCGCGGTTATAGATTTTTTTACAATTTTAGCTAATTTGACGCGCCTATAACTTGAAATTATCGTTTAGTTCTATTCTTTCAGGGTAACGAAGAAAACAGAATTGCTTCAGAAAACACTCTCAGTTTGAACGAAACAGGAAATACTGTCACTGATGAAACTACGGGCACGCCTTTCGCCACCCCAAAACCATTTCGGAAAAGAAGACGGCCTGAAGTAGAACAAGATCCAACACAACAAGAAGCTGTAAATATTTTACAAAGAATGTACGAATCTAGAAAAAGCAGGGATGAAAATGACGCATTTGGAGAGTATGTCTCGATGAAACTGAAACAAATAAAAAACAGTAATGCTAAGAATACTGCTCAACATCACATTAACAATATTTTGTACAATGCGACAATGGGACAATATGATTTTCCAACAACCTTTACAGACCCAACCGCTAGTAGTTCCTGGGGATACAACTCTGAACCAAATCTATCCACTTTTTCGGAAAATAATGCTGACTGTAGCTCGAGAGGATACTACACCGCACCGAGTCCCTCGGCTTCATTTGAAACCAGTTCTTCGGATAACTCCAGGACACATACTCGTACCAGCGCAAGAACACAGAGTCCGTCTAATTTATCGGAATCAAGCCAAGATTCGACCCAATCATTAAACGATTTGTTGGAATCAATCAAAAATTAAAAAATACATGTTTGGTTTGTTAAGTATTAAAAAAATTATTAGTAAGGTAAGATAGGTACCTACCTAAAGTATGATTAGATTAGATCATATTAAAAGTAAATAAAAAAATAATTAAAAATGTTGTTTGACTTACCTGTATGTATTCCTTTAAAACCTCATTGAGAGCCTCGCACACTTCTGGTACGATAATAGATATCACTTGGTCTGACAACTTGAACACATTTCCAAGACTTTTATAACTGCTACCAGTTGCCAAAAATCTTAACGTTACCGCAAGTCTTTCCGTCACACTTACAGATTTTCTAAATGTAGTGTCTCGTTTGCCTATTTTTGCCCCAATTAAATTTTGTAGATATTCAAATTCGGAACTGTTCATTCTTATAAAATCTTTTAAGCAACCATCAATACCTAAATCCTTGAGATAGTCTGTGGCACTATATTTTCCTCTAGCTTTTAGCGTTTGGCGCATCCAATAAGAGCGCTTTTTCTTCTTTTTTAAACAAAAAATAAAAGCTATTCCAATGAGCAAATCTTCTTCCATTTTCGTGTAGACGTCCTCAGCCCTCAGAAGGCGAAACCAAACTGCGAGCCAATACTAGATGTTATAAAATGTTTAAACATTTTCCATCAATGTAGGAGCACTTATAACATGTAACAGTTTCTAACAAAGTGCAACAATTGTTAACATTTGTTAGTAAATGTTTTGGTGTTATAAAATGTTTACAAACATTTTATAACGGCAATGTGGGAGCACCATAACGTTGACAATTATTATTTTGCTATCTCAGTGTAACTGTCATATTAACTTTTAATAATTCCTATTTTATCAATAATAATTAAATTATCAATTTTGAGTGTATTTTGCACGATTAGTTAATCAAGTGATTTTATAATCTCAAAAGTACTCAACACGTGACACGAGCTTCCAATAGCAACGGATTTTGTGTTGTAAGTATACTTTTTTTATTTATATCGAAAATGTTGTTGATCTTATAAAAATTAAATTTTAATTTTATTTTATAAAAAAAATGTAATTGAACAATTAAGATTTTCATAGTTTCCAAAAAATCAATCATTATGAATCTTTATTTTGAAATGCCAATGGAAATATTGGTTGTATGAAAAAATTATAAGAGACAATGTTTTCATAAAATTTAATTTTTTCCTTTTTTTTCAAATTTTTTTCCATAAAACTTATATTTTTGTTATAATTTCATAAATTAACACTAATCATTTCAAAACTGCGGCAAAAATCCTGGCCCTAATTATACTTTTATAATTTTTCATCATTAAATAATTTCATTAATTCTATTTATGTATGTTTTGTACAGTGAGCAATGCCAAGAAAACGCAAAGGGGCTGATTTGAGCCGCAGTACAAGTAAAGCTCGAAACTTGCGAAATAGCAGATCCGAAAGAACAGAAGAACAAATCCAGCAACAAAATACTGATGCACGTGTCAGAATGGCGCAATTGCATGAAGAAGAGCCAGAAGATACACGAGCTGAACGCAATGAAGTAAGAAGATTAGAACAACTACAATCACGCCGTTTCACAGTCAATAGACGAAGAACAAATGACCAACAACGACAACAGGTACATCGAGCATTTATATCTGATTCATTCCTACGTCTAGCATTCCAGTATGAGCCCGATATTTAATATTATGCTCATTCAAAAGTGGTAATTGGTGCTATGGACAAGGAATGTCCGCATTGTTATGCTCTGAAATTCAAAAATCAAAACAGCTGAGCCAGCTGGGATGTGTTGCGCGTCAGGAAAAGTGCAACTACCTGAAATTGAAACACCACCTGAACCATTGAACGGCTTACTTATCGGCACGGATCCAGATTCTAACGTGTTCCTGAAGTCAATTCGAAGATTCAATTCATACTTTCAAATGACATCGTTCGGAGCAACAGAAATAGTTCGAAATACTAATGCAAATGGTCAACAATTCAATTCTACATTCAAAATCAGAGGACAAGTTTATCATAAAATGGGCTCACTGCTGCCAATGCCAAACGAACCACATAAATTCTTACAAATCTACTTTATGGGCGGCGAGGATTCCGGAAACGCACTTGCCAATCGCGTGAATGCACGTTGTGATTATAATAACCTTGATTCACTTTATGCCAGGCGCATCGTCAGCGAGCTAGATGCTCTTTTGAACGAGCACAACGAGTTGTTGAAAATATTCAAATAACATATGCACCAATTACAAAGCGATAATCACGCTATCGTCGTTAATCCTGATAAAACACCAGCTGAAGAGCATATTCGTAGATTCAATGCACCCGTTGTTGATGATGTTGCTGGAATCATGGTTCGCGATTGTACAGCTGCACGAGAAATTGTGATTCGTAGAAGAAATAATAATCTTCAGTTCATTGCTGACACACATCGTTCATATGACGCTCTCCAATATCCGCTAATTTTCTGGAAGGGACAAGACGGATATTGCATAAACATAAAACAACGAGATCTCGTATCAGGTACTTCATTGATTATTAATTTGATCATTAATCATTTAACAAAACAATTAAATTATTGAACGTAATAAATTTAAATTATTTTTTATGAACAAATATTACAGCTGAAACAAACAAGAATGTTAGCTCAAAGGATTATTATGCGTACCGATTAATGATAAGACGTGGCCTGGACAACGTCATTTTACGATGTCGTGAGCTTTGTCTACAATTCATGGTCGACATGTACGCGAAGATTGAGAGCGAAAGACTACGATACTTACGATATAATCAACAAAAGCTGCGCGCGGAAGAGTACATTCATTTGCGAGACGCTATCAACAACAACGCCGACGTCGCCGAAATTGGTAACCATGTCATTTTACCATCATCGTACGTAGGCAGTCCACGTCATATTCAAGAATATATACAGGATGTTGAACTGAACAGTGTTCAGACAAAAGTTGAAGTCTTTAATAAGTTTCATTACTAAATCACATGTATTTGGTCCCACACGTTGCTGGATGTATTCGCTTGAGTGGCAAAAGCGAGGATTACCTCATGCACACATTTTGGTTAGGTTCATCGACAAAATCCGTCCTGAAGAAATCGATAGTATGATTTCTGCGGAAATACCAGATCCATCCACTGACCAACTGCTGTTTGATATTGTTACAACAAACATAATTCCAAAAAAACACAAGATATTTACAAGCACCGTGAGAAGGACTTTCAAAACAATTTAGATAATTTATTCGACATAGCACACGCTAATGCTTTGGAATGGATGAAAATAGAAGAGGATGAAAATAGAAGAAGATAAAATCTTTTAACAAAAGCAAAGAGAACCAGGGCGTCCAGGATGTTTAGCCGATGTAGATAAAAAGTTAGCTGAGAAAGAAGAAAGATCCAGACAGAGAAAATTAAAAGAAGAGAAAAAAAGACATGATCAAATCTGTTCCGAGAGTTTATCTTTATCTTTAACTACACAAGATCTTATTGAGACACCAGGATATCCCGATCAACCTACCAGCTCTGATGAAAGCATCGACGAACCCTTACCGTCGACATCTCAAACGGTAAGTTCTGGAAGTATTACAAAAAGGGGAAGGAAAGATTTCATCACTCCTAAATTAGTTGCAGCTTTGGAAAGATGTCAATTAAGCATAAGAGATTCCGTATATATACTTCAGGCTGTAGTGGAAGCCTTAATAGTGATGATTTCCCGATAAACAAGTCATCTATTCAACGCATTCGTACAAAGACTAGAAAAGATAGAGCGGAATCTATAAAATCAAATTTTCAGAATAATTTACCTGAAAGTGTGACCATTCATTGGGATGGAAAATTATTACCTGGACTGGACGTAAGAAGTTCTAAAGAAGAACGCCTGCCAATCCTTATATCATTTGAAGAAACGGAACAACTTTTGGCTGTGCCTAAGCTGGAGAACTCTTCTGGTCAAGATCAAGATAAAGCTGTGTTAAACGCACTTTATGACTGGAACCTCGAGGACAAAGTACAAATAATGTGCTGTGATACAACTGCATCTAATACAGGGCGATTGAAAGGAGCTTGTGTACTTTTGGAACAAAAGCTAGACAGGGAATTATTACTCTTTGCTTGCCGCCATCACGTTTACGAACTGGTTTTAAAGTGTGTATTTGAAACAAAAATCCACCAAATAACAAATAGCCCTGATATCCCGATGTTTAAAAAGTTTAGAGACAGCTGGAATACTATTAATTCTGCTGCTATTGAAACACACAGCCACGACGTCACACAACATTTATGTAATACAAAAATTAAAGAACTGTTGACATTTTATAATGAAGAACTGCAAAAATCTATTGTACGTGACGATTATCGAGAACTGATTGAACTGTCTATTATTTTCTTAGGAGGCGATAGTGAGAAAAAAATTAAAATAAGACCTCCGGGAGCAATGCATCAAGCAAGATGGATGGCAAGAGCAATTTACTGTTTGAAAATATGTTTGCTGCAATCTCAATTCAAAATTAGCGCCAAAGAGAAACGAGCACTCCAAGAAATTTGTTTTTTCATTGCAGTTGTATATGTGAAATCATGGCTGGGATGTAGTCTGGCGGTGAAGGCACCAAATCAAGATTTGTCCTATTTAAAAAGGCTTAAGGAATATGAAACTATTAACAAAGAGATCTCCCAAGCAGCTTTGAAAAAGTTTAGTCAACATCTTTGGTACTTGTCAGAAGAAATTACTGTTTTGTCACTCTTTGATGATGAAGTTGATGAAGCAACCAAGAGAAGTATCGTAGAGAACTTACAAAGAGAGAGTTTGTATGATTCTGGGAAGAGATACATTCCATCGAAGGAAGATATGTCTGATTATTTGCATGGTACATGGGAATACTTAATTTTATGTTAAAATTAGCTATTAATCATTAATTAAAAAAAAAAAAACATTTAAAAGGCTCTAACGCTAAGCTTACTTTACTATGTCTTAAATTGTTTTAATAAACTGATAATAATACTGTCTTGTCTATTGTTACAGGAAAATCATTGAATGATTTTGTGTCTATCAAGAGCAGAAAATTATTTTCTCGTTTAAAAATTGATGATAACTTCTTGGAGAAACCTGTTTCTACGTGGGAAGAAGATGTTGCCTATTTACAGGCAAAAAGAAAGGTTTTTTCTTTAAGGGCAGTGAATGATACAGCTGAAAGAGCTGTAAAACTTATGCAAGATTTTCATGGTTTAATTACTGCAAAGGAAGAACAGAAACAATTTTTACTACGCTGTGTACAAGAGCACAGAAATCTTTATCCAGACTGTAACAAAGAGACCCTTAAAAGAAAATATCCTTGCTAATCTGTAATTTTATGTTCTTTTAATAAATAAATACCTATTTTCTTACTAAATTTTTATTATTGTTTTTATAAAATATAAATATTTCATTTTGTTTAGTTGAATATCGAAAAGGGTCAAAGGCAGCTATTTTCAAACTCTTTACGGCCTTGTCGGCACGGGTTAATGTTGACATAGGAAGATAAAATTTTGTATTTAAGTAGATCTGGGTAGTTTAAAAAGAATTACGGGGTATGCATTTCGATATCCAAAAAAAAAAATTTTTCACGTATATAAGGGACACCCTAATCAACACAGACATTGATATTGACAATCGTTGGGTGGTGCCATATTCGCCTCTGCTGAGCAAGACATATAATGCTCATATTAATGTTGAGTTCTGCAGTTCTGTGAAGAGCATCAAATACATTTGTAAGTATGTCCATAAAGGCAGTGATATGGCTGTGTTTAGAGTGGAAAATACTAATGTGAATGCTCCTCCAGTGAATAAAAACGATGAAATAACGCTCTACCAAATTGGTCGGTACATCAGCTCCAATGAAGCTGCTTGGCGTATCTTTGGTTTTCCAATTCATGAACGGGATCCAGCAGTTGTTCAGTTAGCCATCCATCTTGAAAACGGTCTGCGTGTATTTTTCACGAACGAGACAGCGATTGATCGTGCAATAAATCCACCTAAAACTACACTCACTGCATTTTTTGAATTGTGTAATCGTGCGGATGATTTTGGTGCCTTTGCACGAACATTACTCTATTCACAAGTACCACGCTATTTCACATGGACTCAAACAAAAACATGGATGCCCCGCAAGCAAGGCTCACCAGTTGCTGCATGTCTCAATTTATTTAAATCAAACGCCTTGGGGCGATTATTTACAGTCAATCCAAGACACACGGAGTGCTTTTATCTTCGACTGTTGTTGGTTAATGTTACTGGCCCATTATCATTTCAAGATATACGTAAAGTGAATGGGCAACAATATCCAACGTATAAAGATGCATGCCTTGCACTCGGCTTGCTGGAAGACGACAACCAGTGGGAATGCATGCTTGCTGAAGCTGCATTGAAATGTACAGCAATACAAATTCGTCTACTATTCGCTATAATGTTGACTACATGTTTCCCAGCCCGAGCACAGATATTATGGGAAAATCACAAAGATTTAATGACTGATGATATATTGCATCAACATCGTATACGGTGCCACGATCTAACCATAACATTCAGCGACGAAATGTACAATGAAGCATTGATTGCTATTGAGGATCTTTGCATTGTCATTGCCAACTTACCACTTAGTAATTTCGGTATGAATTCGCCAAATCGAACTGCATCTGATTTAATGAATACTGAAATGAATCGTGAACTGCAGTACAGTACTGTGGAAATGGCAGCGTGTTGCCCGCAATGTCCCACTAATGAATGAGGAACAAAGAACCATTTATGATCGCATTATGCTCGCAGTTTCAGCTGGACTGGAAGGTGGGTTCTTCTTTTTGGATGCACCGGGTGGAACTGGCAAAACATTCGTTATTTCGCTAATTCTTGCTGAAATACGATCAAATAATGGCATCGCATTGGCGGTTGCATCATCGGGCATTGCAGCAACTTAATTGGATGGAGGTAGAACTGCTCATTTAGTATTTAAGCTGCCACTAAATATTCAGAATAACCCTGACGCAGTATGCAACATTACGAAACAATCGTCCATGGCCACTGTGCTGAAACGGTGTAAAATTATTATTTGGGATGAATGTACTATGGCACACAAACAACATTCACTTGAGGCGTTGAACAGGACATTGAAAGATATTAAAAACAGTGACAAACTATTTGGCGGAACTCTGTTGGTCCTTTCAGGTGATTTCAGACAAACACTTCCAGTCATTCCACGTTCAACATACACTGATGAGATCAACGCTTGCTTAAAATCATCTCCATTGTGGCGTAATGTTGAAAAATTACAGCTAAAAATAAATATGCGCGTTCAAATGCTTCAAGATCCATCCGCTGAAACATTTTCAAAACAACTCTTAGATATCGGTGATGGAAAAGTTGCTATAGATGAAACTGGATACGTAAAATTACCGACCGATTTCTGCAAAATCGCTGATTCGCAAGATACTCTCATTGAACAAATATTTCCCGATGTACACACACAGTACATAAATCAAGAGTGGCTTGCAGAAAGAGCGATTTTAGCGGCAAAAAATGTAGACGTTGACAATTTAAATCTGAAGATACAAATGTTGTTGCCAGGGAACTTGGTATCATATAAATCTATTGATACAGTTTGCGACGACAGCGAAGCAGTAAATTTTCCCACAGAGTTTTTGAACTCACTGGATTTGCCAGGCATGCCACCGCATAATTTACAATTAAAGCTTGGATCTCCAATTATCTTGCTTCGTAATTTGAACCCGCCCCGACTGTGCAACGGTACGCGATTAGTCATTCAAAAATTAATGAAAAATGTGATCGAAGCCAGGATTTTAAATGGCAAGTTCAGAGGTGAAAATATACCCATACCACGTATTCCTATTATACCTACAAATGTGCCAATTCAATTCAAACGTATTCAGTTTCCGATTAGATTGGCATTTGCAATGACTATCAACAAATCCCAAGGTCAAACGATTTCTGTTTGTGGATTAGATTTGAGAACACCATGTTTTTCACACGGACAATTTAACAAAATTATACGTAGCATGCTCTCGAGTGGGTAAACCATCCAGTTTGTTTGTGTTAGCTAAAGATGGACTAACAAAAAATATTGTTCACGCTATAGCATTAAGAGATTGATATTGTTTAATAGTGTTACTGTAGTAATTGTTTAATATATAATTTTAAGGAATAAATTATAATAACTTAAAAATAATGTTTGCCTTTTGTTAATTTTAAATTCCCTCATCGTTCACAGCGCTCCATGCTTATTTCACGCATATACCACATTCTTACATACATACATACATACAATATATACATTCTAACATACATACATACTTACAACAAGTAAGCTATTTTTTGTCTACACTAGAAATTATTAGGAAATTATTTATATGGCAAAACAACGTTTGCCAAGTCAGCTAGTTTATTTAATATAGCTTACTAAAAGATAATATTAAATACAATAGATTAGTATTAATTTAAGCATTTGTTAATTAAGTATGGCAATTCTTTTTTTGTGTTGGCCGGCCACTCAGGGAAAAACAGGGTTGTTCTGTGCTCTTTTTTTTGACAATGTTATCTTTGCTTTTTAAGTTTCCAATTAATTAAATAGTATTGTAACAATTAGTAAATACAGTTTTATTTACATGGACCTTCAATACGGCTATCCGTAATACTATTATTAGCTAAAGTTGAATAGCAAAAGTGTGTGGGTAAGGATTTTTTTACACTACACTTTATTACACATATTTTGTAAACCATCGGAGGAAAGTCCATGTCTGATATTGTGTGATAATCATACTACTCATATATCAATTGATATTGTTTTGATTGCCAGCGAAAACCATATATCAATACTTACATTTGCAGTCTTCGATTACTACTACTAGATATTTCAGATGCCATGAATTCCTGGATGATTTCTAATCCAGGCAAGACGGTCACTATCTACGAAGTGGCTCAGTTCGCGAATATAGCATATACTAAAGTTTTTTCTTTGGAAAATATCATTGCTGGGTTTCAAAAGACTGGCATCCACCCAAACACAACAGAAACATATTTTCAGACGATGACTTTTTGACATCATTTGTTACTGACCGTCCTGCTCCCAAACATATTCTTCAACCAGTTGAGCAGTCTACTGTTCATGCCGTTCCTGGAACATCTTCTAGCACTCTAATTTCCGAAATAATAGTAGAAGACTCGGAGTATATAAGTAAACCAAAATTTTATTCTCCTGTGTCCTCCTTTTATGGTTTAATGTAATTTAAATTTCAATTACAATTAAAATTAAAATCTTGTAAAATATATGTCTATGTATATTAGTCCGTTCCATCCCACTGTCCTTTTCATTGTACATAGGGTCATGAAACGGACAAAAATGTTTTTTTTTTTTTAAATAAAGGCTTCTTACAATTTTCTGTTAACTTTTTGATAAAAAATATTTCAGTTCATATGAGTAAAATATATAAAGAAATTTGTAGCATTGTTGATTTTTTGCCAAAGATTGATTTTCTAATAAAAAAAATAATCATTCTTAAATGGTCGTTTCATTGCGTATCTCTCCTATTTATATAAAAAAGCAATGGATCTCATTTGCGTCTGTTGGTAATTGTGTACATTTATATTGGCAACACTTTTGTTATCTCTGTGCTCTCTTCAATATGGCGTAAGCGAAGTATTACTCGTTTGATGTAACTGTTCTTTTTATATCAAATAAATAAGTAAAACTAAAACAAGAATGTGTAAAGTAATTATTTTAACATGGTAGCAGAGCGTGGTTGATAAGTTTCGAAAAATACCCGGCTTAAAAACGAACAAAAAAAAAACAAAGAAAAAAATGGCGATATAAATATTCCGATTTTCGACGGTACAGACTATAGTAATTGGAAAATACGAATACTCAAATTTCTGCAGTTCAAAAAGTGCAAGCATGTTGTAATGACAGCGAAAAATTGCAACCGACAAAGTGGAGTTGGACGACAGATATGTCCAAACTAACTATATTTATAGTGCAATAACCAACAAGCAGTTGGAATATACGAGTATAAGCGATCTTGATTCAGCCTACGAAATTCGACGAGATATATTTGAAAAAATCAACAGCGTTGCAAATAGTATGTCGGCATAACCTCGAAAGTGTCAAATTAAAAACTTATTCTGAAGTGTCTCTATTTTTCGATGACTTTGAAAAAATATCAGAAACAGAAAAACTAAATTATATCTTAAAAGCACTCCCTACAGTACAGTACTCCCTACAGTAGTAGTGAGCGCCACCCTCTTGTTTCGTTGAAATTTCAAAATATGTATTTAAATAGTGATCCTCAATTCTAAAACATATGTTCTCAAACTTAAAGTTCAATTACCAAAATATTAGTGACCGTAATTCGATATTTTTAACTATACGCACAAAATCTCAATACATGGAGAGTGACATGCGCGCGTGGGCAGCTAAGGGGCTCCCTTTACCCCCTCGGAGAATAAGTATAGACTGCTAATTTTCGTCCTGGCGCATAGCGCCTTTATACCTACGAGGAGAGGTCTAAAAGTTCGTGGAATGGAGGGGATGGAGTGGGACTAGGTGCGCTCGCTTAGTGTCATACTAATTAGAGACTAATCATTAGTATATAAATTGAGTTTCAGCCTTATTGCGTCATTCGTTTACGAATACTCGCCTGCTAAACAAGTAAATTCGGAAGAAAACTGAAACTATGGAGAAAATTGAACACCGTGCTGTGATAAAATTCCTTACCAAGCAAAGAAAGAACGCTGAGACCATTTTGAAAGAAATGGAAACCGTTTATGGGGAACAGTGCCCTAGTAAATCAATGATTTACAAGTGGCATAGTCTTTTCAAACATGGTCGGGAGTCGATTGAAGACGATCCTCGCTCAGGAAGGCCAGTTGAGGCCACCACATCAGACATCATCGAAAAAGTGGAAAAAATTGTACAAAAGATACCCGTTTGAAGCCTCACTTTGAGCCTGAGTCCAAACAAGAGCCCATGCAATGGCACAAAAAGGGGACACCACCGCCAAAGAAATTCAAAGTGTCGGAGTCGGCGGGAAAGTTGATAACTACTGTTTATTGGGATTGTGAAGGGATAATACTGATTGATTACAAGAAAAAGGGAAGGACCATAACCCGAGAATACTACGCAACGATACTAGAAAAATTAATTATTTTTTTTTATTCATTATTTGAGATGGTGATAACGAAAAAAAAGAAAAACCCCGGCTAAGTTTGTTGTGGGCTTCTTCTTAGACCGGGGCGCGTTTGGAACCCTCATAGCTTTAGTTTTAAGTTTACGAATATAGTTATCACCATGAAATAACTACTGTGTAAATTATTGACGCGTCAACAGTGCCTTTTTAAGGACTATTTGAATAAAGATTATTTTGAATTTGAATTTGAATTTGAAAGAAGGCCATCAAGGAAAAACGTCGAGGAAAATTGACCAAAGGTGTGTTTCTCTTGCAAGACAACGCGCCGGTTCACAAGAGCAGAGTTGCAATGGCTGCTCTGCACACGCTTGGCTTCGAATCACTAGTCCATCCACCCTACAGTCCAGATCTGGCCCCATGTGATTTTTATTTGTTCCCCAATTTAAAAAAAGACTTAAGGGGAAGAAAATTTTCCGACGGCAATGAGGTTAAGGAGGCAATTTTGGCTCATTTTGAGGCAAAAAATAAAAAAATATTTTTACGATGGTTTAGAAAAAATAATTCATAGATCTAATAAATGTATTCAGCTTAAGGGTGATTATATTGAAAAGGAAAAATACATTTGTTGTTTCATTTTATTTAAAACCCATTCATTCCACGAACTTTTGGCCTCCCCTCGTAGTGTGGACGCTTTACAGACGATTACCGAATCACTTATGTAGTTCGAAGAACATTGCAGCATTTCGGCCCGATAACAAATAACTTAGCCGACGTTAAGTGCATTCTGAGTTAAGCCGCATGGCTGTACTATTGGAAATCTGCTGAAACCACCAAAAAAGTTAGTGCTATGAATTTCTATTCATACAGACTCATGATCTGTCAAGGTGAAGTAAATCATATTTTGATGTGTTTAAGACTTTTTCATCAGTTCGCAGTTGACATGTATGTCAAAATTGAGACTGAAAGATTGACATACATCTGTTTGAACCAACGACAGCTACGATCAGAGGAATACATTCATCTCCGCGGTGCTATAAATGCTGATGGCAATGTTAATAATGTGGGAAGAATGACAATTTTGCCACAATAGGAAGCCCACGCCACATGCACGAATATGCTCAGAATGTTATGTGATATGTTAGGCATTATGGCCGCCCACACTTATTTGTTACATTCACATGTAACTCAAAATGGTCCGAAATCAAGAGGGCATTGCCAAACACCAGTTGATAGACGTGACATAACTGCAAGAGCTTTTAAACAAAAATTAAAATCTCTCATGAATTTCTTAATAAAGCATTGTGTATTGGCCGAGTCCGTTATTGGATGTACTCTGTAGAATAGCAAAAGCGTGGATTGCCACATGCGCACATTTTAGTCTGGTTAGTGGACAAAATAAGGCGAAGAGATTGATTCTATAATTTCAGCTGATATTCCAGATGAAACAATTGACCCAAAATTGCATGCAGTAGTTACCAAACAAATGATACGTGGACTACAGAATTGTAGTTTAAAAGTCCGCAAGACCATACAGGGTATTCACCCTGTATGGTCTTACGTACTATATCGTCTTACGGATTATAGCGTCGGCGATCAGTTGCGGACTATTAAAGGTAAGAGGACAAAATGTTGATGTAGACAATCGTTGGATTGTGCCATACTCGCCAATATTGTCCAAAGCTTTAGAGACTCACAAAAATATGGAATACTGTAACTCTGTGAAGTTGATAAAGTACATATGTTAACAATCGCTGTAAATGATGAAATATCACAGTACCAGATGGGTCGCTATGTAAGTAGCAACGAAGCAGTTTGGCGTATCTTATCATTTGCAATCCATGAAAGAAACCTTGCAGTAGTCCATTTAGAAAACGAGTCAACGAGTTTATTTTAATGAATCGAACGCGGCAGACAGAACGGCACGTCCACCGCCGACAACATTAACAAGTTTCTTCACAGTCTGTCAAACTGAAAATTTTGTTGTTAATTACACATGGAATGCATCATCCAAACAATATCAAAATCAAATCAGAAGCTAATTGTTTGCGGTTATTTTAATGTTAATATTTTAGAATGTAACTCTTTGACAGTAAAGCTTTTAAGTCTATTCAAAACATACAATTTAACAAATATGTTAAACATATTTGTTAAATTGTATGTATACCTACAAGAATAACCACTAGCAGTGCCACATTCCAAATTAATAAAAATACACAGCTCCAATTAATAAAAATATAACAAGTAATTTAGATTCTGATCATCTCGGCCAACTTATTCAGTTTAATAGTTGCAAGATACCAGAATCTAAACGTAAAATAACCTTTGTGCCAGTCACCTCAAATAGAATAGAAAAACTTCAACTACTCTTACCGTCAACTATTGGTCCCAATGAAATGTACAACTCTTTCTTTAACCCTTTATAGGGCAGAGGGGCTATTTTTACCACCAATATTTTCTACCGATTAAGCAGTGAGAACAAAATTAGGGAATATATATTTTTTTGCACTGGCAATTATGAATTATCTGTCTTGTCAATAATTAAAAAAAAAAAAGATTTGTCTTTGGAATTTTTGTGATGGCCGATGCAATTGTTGTAAAATTGGCGTATTTTTCATGATCAGTTTTGATCTCCGTGAATCTTTATAATTTTACTTGGAAAGAGGTAATTACTTAGTTTTGTTTTATGGAATTATAATTACTCCTATGATTTTTGCCTGTATTTTTGAATTCACCATCTTCTTTCTATTTTCTAAGATTGTTTTTACTGGTGGGGTAATATTATTCCCGCTGCCCGGGTATGTCGTTCAACTAGTTCATATTTTTTTCAGATTTTCTCGTACAATGGAGCATTATTTGCGTGACGATGAAATAGAAAAGGCCTTGGAGGAGATCTTTGGCATTCTAGATGATGGTTCAGAAGACGGAAATGAGTCTGATGAGGCAGAAGAATTCAATTTGAACAATATTGAAAGAGTTCTGGAAGATAATAGTTCTTCCACAAGTTCTCCTGCGCCGGAGCAATCAGAATACACACTTAGAAATAGACCAGAGCCAGAGCCTTCCTCATCACATTCAACTTCTGCTGGAAGATCAGATTACTCACATCAGGACGAGTCTTTGAGTATTGAATCTATCCAACAGACCCCAGAATTACTGGAGGGAGAACCTAGTGATGAATCAGAATGTGAAGATGAGTCCTGGGGAAAAAATATGTGGGATTCCCGGCCAGATCCTGATGAATTTGATGAGGTAACAGTACAACCTAAGTATCTTATGAATAGAAAAGCCCGTCCAGTAGCCCACTTTGAAAAGTTTTTCAACGATGATGGCTTTGATTTGATTATCACTCAGACGAACTTGTATGCGGAACAGGAACGGATAAAGAATTGGAGTCCTGTCGACAAAGCAGAAATTCGTGCTGTTTTGGGCATTTTTATTATAATGGGATATCACATTCTGCCCCGAATAGATTTGTATTGGTCAACAGACCCTGGCTTTAGAGTAAACGAAGTTGCTGATGTTATGACGGTAAAACATTTCAAGAAAATATTACAGGCACTTCATTTGAATAATAAAAGAGAACAAACCGAAAGAGGAAGTCCCGATTTTGACAAATTGTATAAACTTAGACCTCTCATATCATTACTCAATGATGCATTTCAAAATAATGCCACCAACTCATCATCACAGAGCATCGATGAGAGTATGATCCTCTTCAAAGGTAGATCCAGCTTGAAGCAGTATATGCCGTTGAAACCTATAAAAAGGGGATATAAAGTGTGGTGTTGCTGCGACAGCAGCACAGGGTATCTATATAATTTCGAAATTAATACAGGTAAAACAGGACAAGGAACAGAAGAGCGTTTGGGTGCTAATGTTGTAAAAAATGATTGTCAATCAAATTGTCAGAGGAAGCTTTCAAGAAACACATCACCTTCGATAATTTTTTTTGCGACTGGTCACTCATGCTGTATTTATATGAAAAAAATATATTTGCAAGTGGAACGGTTAGAAGAAATAGAGCAGTTTTACCTAGTATAATAAAAATAACTGGCAGGAACAAGAGTTTGAAGTTGAAAAAAGGCGAGTTCAAGTGGAGAACTAAACAAGATGTAGCTTTTACTGTATGGCAGAATACCAAAGAGGTTTTGTTACTAACAAATGCTTTTCATCCCAAAAAAGGAATGACTACAGTTCAAAGAACTCAACAAGATGGCACTAAGCTGACAGTGAAATGCCCAGGGGTAGTGAAAGAATACACAAAAAGAATGGGAGGTGTCGACCTATTTGATCAAATCAAGAACACATATTCTATCGGACGAAGAAGCAAACGTTGGTGGCTACGGATATTCTACTTTTTGGTTGATGCAAGCTTGACAAATGCTTTCATTTTATATTCCAAAACACCAAGGGTACACAAGCTTACCAATTTAGAATTTCGGGTGGCTCTTGCAAGAGGACTTATTGGTGGTTATACAAGGTGTCTCAAAAGTAAGTTCACATTTGCTTATCTTATTACGCGAAAGCAACTATTCTGAGGGGCGCAGGGGGTATGTCAGTCGGTAGTCTGGCTCTTGGGAATTTAGTCGCTATGGAGCGTTTCTCTGGTGCGGACCCTGCGTTGTGCGTACGTGAGTTTTACAAAAACGGTAATTCGGCGACTGTAGCGCGTAGAAAATTCTGCAGTATTCGACATATTCGTCACTTAAATGATGCGCCTAGCACTCGTCTCATTGCAAAATGGGTTGAGAAGTTTGAAGAGACTGGGTCAACTCTGGAGAAACCAAAATCTGGGCGACCAAGAACATCAAGAACAGCCGAAAACGTGGACAGTGTTACTCAGTCTATTCGAGATGATCCAAACCTCTCGATTCGGAAGCGTGCTGTTGCTTTAAATGTGCACAGATCTTCATTATGCCGCATTTTACACAAAGATTTAAAGCTGCACCCGTACAAAATTCAGTTAGTTCAAGAACTGAAGCCTCAAGATGCTGGTCAGAGGCTTGCCTTTGTAAATCAGATGATTGAGCGCTTTCCAACGTTCACCAACATCTTGTTTTCCGATGAAGCCCATTTTCATCTGAATGGGCATGTAAACAAGCAAAATTGTCGTTACTGGAGTGCAACCAACCCAAAACAAAAACATCAGAAACCGCTACATTCACCCAAAGTCACCGTATGGGCAGCGATGTCGGCGCGAGGAATTATCGGCCCTTACTTTTTTGAAGATGGAAGGGGACGCACACTCACATTGAATTCAGAGCGTTATGTGGAGATGTTAGACGAGTTTTTCGTACCCCAACTGCAAAACTTTCCTGGTTACAACCAAAGAACATGGTTCCAGCAGGATGGAGCAACTTCACACACGTCCAACAGATCTCTGCCTCGAGTTCGAGAAATTTTTCCGAACAAATTAATCTCCAGGCGAGGTGACATAAATTGGCCTCCACGGAGTCCCGATTTAACGCCTATGGATTTTTTCCTGTGGGGTTATGTCAAATCAAAAGTTTACGCTAATAAACCGACTTCCCTGGCACAATTAAAAGAAAATATCCGTCATGAAATGGCAGCCATCACGGAGACTACCTGCCGAGCTGTCATAGGCAATTTTAGTGCCCCACTAAATGAATGTCGAGAGCGCAACGGTTTACATTTGGACGATGTTATTTTTAAAAAATAAATTCCCAAACAGTGTACTTCAATATAAAATAAACATTTTTTCAATAAAGCTAAGACTTTTCTTTTAAAAAAAGATTTAAATGTGAACTTTCTTTTGAGACACCTTGTAGTAGCAAAAAAAGAAAGTCGAGCGTGGGCACCTACGTTTCCAAGAAATTAAGATGTGATACAGACAATTACCAAAAAAAACATCCAAATGTATTTGCTTCAGACGCTCCCGGTCGCATCTAGACAGTACATCCAAATAACGATGAATGTTATTTTTTGCGTTGTTGGTGAATGTTCGCGGTCCGAGATCGATTAAACAACTGAGAACAGTTAATGGACACCTGTGTGCAACTTAACTTGAGGCATGTCAACTATTACATTTACTTGAGAACGATTCGCACTGGAATGATACGCTTAAGGATTCCGTAATATCTTCCTCGCCGCATCAAATTCGTACATTGTTTGACACGTTTCCCCTAATGAATAACATAAAATTGCGTTCAACACTTAGGGTCCGTTCACACAGACCGGCTCGGAGAGGAGAGCAGATTTTTATCACGTTGGAAACAGTGTTTTGAGTGATTGTAGTAAAGTTTATTTTTGCATTTGCACCTTTTTTGTCATTAAAAATGCCTGAACGCGCTTCGTGTGAAGTAATAAAAGGAGCCGACCGGCTCCGCTTGCGTGCTCTTTCTCGCTCGCGCAGCCGATCGGCTCTGATTGCGTGCTCTTTCTCGCTTGCGCAGCCTGTCGGCTCCGATTGCGTGCTCTTTCTCGCTCGCGCAGCCGATGGGCTCCGATTGCGTGCTCTTTCTCTATCGCGTAGCCGATCGGCTCCGATTGCGTGCCCGCTGCGGCCGCGCCGACCGCCATTTTGATAGCAACATTTGAACGTAATAGTTGTGCGTACTTGTACGAAAAGATGAATGATGAAAAATTAATAATACTCGTGTCAAAATATGAGTGTTTATTTGACATAACCAAGCCATCATATAGCGATCGGATAATGAAAGACAATGCATGGGAGGAAATTAGCAAATGTCTCGGAATAAGTGGTAAGTAAGGTTTTCATTGTTTTAGATACCCAAACGAATTTTAAAGCAAGGGCTTCTTAAACTCGTGCTGCGACGTGTTAGATTCAAAGTCAAAATAGGAATAACATGAGTTTAAATGCGCCCTTACTTTAAAAACTCGTTTGAGTATCTGATCGTTAGAATATACTTATGTAGTAGACAATTTTTATTAAATATAACTTAAGAAACTCGCGTAGCCACTTGATCTTGCCAATCTAAAGCACCACTTGATGAAAAATAATCCTTAAATTTATTCCTTGTGGTTAGAACTGCGTCGCTATTAGAACTGTTTTCATTATTATTGTCTGTTATTGCTGTTAATAAATTTATATTGCTGTGAAATTCATTCTCTTGTCCTGGCGTCCGATTTTCTATTAAAAAATTATGTAAACATGTAGTTGCTAATATAATTAAATCACAGTACTTCGGCTGAATTTTCATTCGTTTTTGATAAATTTCAAATCTTTGAGTTAGCATTCCAAATGCACATTCTACGACTTTTCTTGCCCTGCTTAAACGCAGATTAAATACTTTTTTTGATAATTCTGTTCTTGCTTGTTCTCTTGGATACGGCCGCAATATATTATTGCTCAAAGAAAATGCCTCGTCTCCTATTAAAACATGTGGTAAGCTTTCAGTGGTACTAGGTAGAGGTTTATTTGGGGGCAGCTTTAACTTATTGGTGTTGAGTTTTTTCCAAAATTTTGAATTCTGTAAAATTCCGCCGTCGCTATTTTTACCATATGATCCGACATCAACAATTAAAAAACTGTATTTCGCGTCGACCACAGCTAGTAACACTGTACTGAAAAAGTTTTTATAATTATAGTATAAGCTTCCACTATTATCTGGTGCCTGTATATTGACATGCTTTCCGTCTATAGCGCCCAAACAGTTAGGAAAATTCCAAATATTAAAGAAATCACGTGAAACCTTTTCCCACATTTCTTCATCTGGCATCTGCATAACTATGGGCATCAAAACATCACAAATTACTCTGATTGTCTCATGAATAATTGAATGAACTGTAGAAATTCCCATTCGAAAATTAAATGACAAGTTTTTGAAACTGCAACCAGTGATGAGGAATCTGTAAAAATAAAACAAACACACAAAATAGAAATATAAGACTGCCGTACCAAAACGAACTATAAAATAAAAAAGAGTTATGTTATTAATTTTTCATTTCTGTTCTTTCCAGTGACGCAGTGCCAGGATCGTTGGAAGAAACTGCGAGATAACTTCAGAAAAGCCTATTATAACCGAAAAGGCAAGAGTGGCGATGGTGCAACTACGTCCAAATTGATAAAATTTGAAAAAGAACTTTCTTTTATAATACCATTTTTTCGCAATCGAAACCAAATATCTAATGTAACATTATCATCGGATGATTCAGAGCCTGGCACACCAATACCACCACCATCGACATCATCTAAACGTTCTGACCATTCTGAAGTTGAATCGCTTGCAAGTACTTCTGGCTCGAAAAAGAGACCACGCTTAAGCAAAGATGTTGCTACGGTTTTCGAAGAGTATCTTGAAGAAAAAAGAAATACTACACCCCGTGACAAGGCATTACGTAATTTTTTTTTGTCTATGTCAGATACAGTGGAAACATTCCCAAAAGAAGTCCAAGCACGAATTAAAAGGCGCGTGTTTAACATTGTTAATGAAGCTGAATTAAGTCTGTATGAAAATAGTACAGATTTGAATTATTCTTTGTCTATAAATTCACCGCCATCGACTAATCAATCTACTTACCTAGTGTCAAACGAAACCTATATTCCTCAAAACTATCCAGATCAGCCTACTTACGGGTACAATACCAGCACACAAAATACAAAATAATCAAAAACAATAATAATTATAATAATAATATAATAAATGCCGTGTGGCACCGGCAGAGAAGAATGTTGCCACCCCTTCTCATCCCGTGGGTGTCGTAAGAGGCGACTAAGGGAACCGGGGAACTAATTGATATCATCCAAGTTCCCCGAAATCCGGCACGCTGGCCGTAGAAACAGCCTCCTCGGGGACTTGAGTGGACCCCGAGTGATGTAGCCACCACTCACCCCCCCCCCCCCTTTATGATGGATGGAAAAAAGAATAAGCGCATAGGGCCGCTGCCTGGGGGTCGCCAGGGCGCGCCTGGAGCTGGCGCTGGGCGTGACAGCATACGGGCCGCCAGTACCTCCAGTCGACCGGCACTACCACCTAGCCGGTCGACCAATCCATCATCCCCACCAGATGGCTTGGCTCCGACAGGGCCCACCAGGACCCAATCTTCGGCGCCCGCCGCTGGTGGTGTACGCCGCATGCGCTGGACATCACTAATGAACGAAAATGTCATGCGTGCGTACTACAGGGCGACAGGAGGGGAAACCGGACGGACTGGCTACCGAGCGGCAATGTACCGCGAGTTCCTGCTGCTCGAGCCGAACTTAACTGTCACGGAACAGAACCTAGCAGACCGGGCTCGGTATATTCAGCGTTCTAACATCTTCAACGCTACCGAGCTCGAACGATTGCGACGTGAGGCTGTTCCAGTAGTGCCAGTACCAGCCACAGAGCAAATCGTCTCCCAGGCGGCGCCTGTCCGCGAGGAGACTATTACCACCTACCAAGATTTGCCTGTGGAGGAAGACACTGCGGGAACAGTTTCCCTGGATTTAGAGCGGATGAGAGGGATTTTAGAAGAGGCGATTTCTGAAATCCGGAGCGCTCCTCTAGAGAGTCGGCCGCGGCTCTCCCGACTTACGCTAAATGTAGCGACGCGGGATGTCATTGAGGCCATGAACAAAATGCTGCCTCAACACCTCGAGAGCAGCGCTGGCCTGAGTGATACGGCTTCTATCCTCTTCGGCGCGGCGCTAGCCGTTCACCGATTCATCGGAGTTAAGACTCCAGGACCGGGGCGTTCTGCGGGTGCAAGACGCAGCGCGGAACCGGCCTGGAAGAAGAGGATCGAACATCGTATCACTCTTGCCAGAGTCCTCATTGGCAGACTGCAAAGCTTCAGGTCGGGCAACACTAGGCCAAGGATTGTGCGCTCTGTTAAAGTTGCGTTTAACGGGTGTGGGGTCAGGTTGGACCAGCCCGATATTACGCAAAAGCTAACAGAGCGCATCGACGACCTGAAGCAGAAAATCGCTGCATGGGGGAACCGCATCCGGCGATACTCGCAAAGAGTCGAGCGCTTTCAGCAAAATCGCCTCTTCTCGTGTGATCAGAAAAGGTTCTATAAAAGACTGGAGTGTCCAGCAGTCTGTTCCACCTCACAGAGACCAAATCCGGCTGACCTCATCGCTTTTTGGCGTGCCGTGTGGTCAAGAGAGGTGGAGCATGAGGAGGGCCCTTGGATTGCGGCGGTAGAGGAAGCATGTGCCACAATAGAACCGATGAGCCCAGTTGCCATCTCTGCGGAGGATGTAGCTGGTGCAGTGAAGCGGGCCCCGAACTGGAAAAGTCCGGGACCCGATGGACTGCATCACTACTGGCTCAAGGGTTTTTCGGTTTGCCATGCGACCTTGGCTCGACAATTCCAAGAAGCTCTCGAGCAGAAGACACTCCCGAGCCTTTTCACTACCGGGATCACACACCTAGCTCCTAAGTCCACTGATGCCACTGATCCGGCTAAGTACCGCCCCATTACGTGTCTTAATACCATCTATAAGACACTGACATCCGTTCTGAGCCTCAAGATCTCACGTCATGTAGACGGGAATAAAATCATATCTGGGGCTCAGAACGGATGTAGGGGTGGTAGTCGTGGTACGAAGGAGCTCCTTCTCATCGATTCCGTTGCGGGCCAACTGGTCAAACGCAACCGTCGGAATTTCTCCGCCGCCTGGATCGACTATAAAAAGGCATTTGACTCGGTGCCCCATTCATGGCTCCTGAGGGTCCTTGAGCTGTACAAAGTCGATGGTACAGTTCGAGACTTCCTCGGGGAATGCATGGGGCAATGGAGTACAATCCTTTGTCTCCATGGTGAGCGGCTGGCGGTTGCCGATGATCGGATAAGGATAGGTCGGGGTATCTTCCAGGGTGATTGTCTGAGTCCACTTTGGTTTTGTCTGGCTCTGAACCCTCTCAGCACATTACTGGAGGGGTCGGGGACAGGCTTTCAGTTTCGGAGAGGAGGGACTAGAGTGCCTCACCTTCTCTACATGGATGACCTCAAACTGCTGGCACCAAATGCTACCCGCCTGAAAGAGCTGCTGAATATCACCACTGAGTTCAGCAACTCCATCAGGATGGAGCTTGGGCTGGACAAGTGTGCGGTCCTGCATGTGGAGAGGGGACAGGTTACTCGTTCGGCCGAGATTAATCTCGAGCCATCGAGCATTAGAACCCTCTCTGAAGCTGAGTCATACCGGTATCTGGGCATGTCACAGTCCCTAGGGGTGAAAGAGGCTGACATGAAACAGTCTGTTTGCGAGGCCTTTTTTGGCCGCCTGACAAAAATCTTTAAAAGTTTTTTGTCGGGCGCCAATAAGGCGCGAGCTTATAACGGCTGGGTTATGCCAGTTCTCATGTACACCTTTGGCGTGCTCAGATGGACTCAGACCGAACTTGACGCCCTGGACAGAAAAGTCCGCACGACTATGACTCTCTATCGCATGCACCACCCAAAATCGTCTGTAATGAGGTTGTATATCCCCCGGAAATGTGGGGGTCGAGGCGTGTTGAGCGTCAAGACCATGCATAACCGGGAGATATCCAACCTCAGAACCTACTTTGAGACGATGAGGGAGTCTCCTATGCATAGAGAGGTCATAGTAAGTGATAAAGGACTCACTCCACTATCCTTAGCCCAAGCCGAGTGGCGGAAACCGGTGGTACTTAGCACCTCTGACCGGGAGGCCGTATGGAAGGGGAAGGAACTGCACGGCCGCTTTTTTAAAGCTCTTAATGAGCCACGCGTGGATAAGAAAGCGTCCGTGCAGTGGCTGCGCTTCGGTGACCTCTTTGGGGAAACCGAAGGTTTTGTCTGTGCGATACAAGATCAGGTGGTTAAGACGCGGAACTACCGAAAGTATATTCTGAAGGATGGCACTCACGACATCTGTCGAGCCTGTCGCCATCCCGGCGAGTCACTCAGGCATGTGCTTTCGGGATGTTCCGCGCTTGCCAACACTGAGTATTTGCACAGACACAACCAAGCAGCCAAAATCCTTCACCAAGAGCTTGCTCTGAAGTACGGTCTCCTGGATGAGAGGTTGCCCTATTACCAGTACACACCGGTGCCGGTACTCGAGCGCGACGGAGTCCGGCTCTATTGGGACCGGTCCATTATCACGGACAGGACTATTCTCGCGAATAAGCCTGACATCGTGTTGGTGGACCGGGCACAGTCGAGGGTGTTTTTGGTGGACATCACCATTCCATATGACGAAAACCTCGTGAGAGCTGAGACGGAGAAAAAGCGTAAGTATCTCGATCTGGCTCACGAGGTTTCCGACATGTGGCATGTGCAGTCTGCTGAAACCATCCCAATCGTCATATCTGCGAATGGGTTGATCCCAGTCAGCCTCGCTCACCATCTGAGGCGACTGGGGTTCCGTGGCAGTTCGCTCGCAGCCAGGATGCAAAAAGCGGTCTTGCTGGACTCGGCTAGGATAGTCCGCCGGTTTCTCAACCTGTCGCCCTGACCCCCGGCCGTTTGGTCTCCCCTGCCGGGGCGTATTCCTCCGCCCGGTGCAAATATGTATTTATGTAATGTATATGTAAGTTTATTTATTATTATCTATTTAAGTTTATTATATCTCTTTTGGTTTTTATATGTATTTATTTTGCACACGGGCGAGAGAGGTAGCATATACTGGAAATAATAATAATAATTAAACACACACAAATCTGTACTATTTAATTACATTTCATTAACGTAAATAATGCTTAATAAATGGAGGGCTGTGATTTTGTGATCTATTTAGATGTTTGTGTTATTTAACATGATTAGTATAAGTAATTTACATTTCATTAACGTAAACAATGCTTAATAAATGGAGGGCTGTGATTTTGTGATCTAAATAACATGATTAGTATAAATAATTGTTTTTTATTTACCTTAAAGTTACCGTTAACCTTTCTTCGGCTGTAATGGTGCAACGATAATTTGTAGTCTTTATTGTTATATGTACTCTTAACAAATCTGTCAATTTCAAAAATTGCCAATATTCCATACGATAATACTCATAAAATTTTAGGCTATCTCTCTTCAATTCCTCGAAAATGGTGTGAAACTCCCCATGGATTAGTCTGTTTTTCCAAATATGTTTTACCCATATTTGTTTCCGCTTGCGCTTACGTTTCCTATGTTCTATTTCAAGTAATCTTGCTAACAAATATATTTCTTCGTCGGAGCTATCTAAATCCATGTTTCGAAAAGCACACGTTAACACACCGAAAACAAAACTTAGACTGCGCGGAATACTGGCACTGCCTTTGTAGTGTATCCACCCGACTCCGAGCGCATCCGACCGGCTCCGAGCACATCCAACCGCACCCGCTTTCAGATCTCTTCCAGCCGGTCGATGTGAAATAGTTGGCGGCTCCGCTCCGGCCAATTCCAAGCGTATACGACCCGGTCTGTGTGAAAAGAAAAAAGCAGGCCGATGCTCTCCGAGCCGGTCTGTGTGAACGGACCCTTAGATAGAAGCTGGAAACAGTGGATCTTGTGGAATTTATTTCTTGATGCTCCCGTAGGAACTAGAAAAACTTTCTTAATTTCATTGCTTCTGGCGAGGGTCAGATTGCAAAATGTTGTTGCTCTTGCGTTGCCTTCATCTGGAATAGCAGCGACTCTGCTAGAAGGCGGGCGAACTGCACATTCTGCCTTGAAATTTCCATTAAACATGCTAATCACCGAAACACCAATTTGCAACATCACCAAAAATAGCGCAATGGCCAAGATCCTACAGGTTTGCAAATTGATATGTCTAGCAATGGGCGTATATAGGCTGATTGATTGATTGATATTAATGAGCATGTAAACTAGTGTGGTCACCCTGGAAATCAAAACCAATTCATGTTTGGCATACCTAGGCCGTTAAACAACAATTAGGGCTCCCATGCAGTACACAGCCTGGCGGCGGCAGCCAGTAATACATATGACGTTGTATAGGAGCCCACGCACTAAGCAATCACGAATTGCCGGCTGCGGCAGCCAATACAACGCGCTTGTTTGCACCAGAAAGATAAATGGTTACGGGATAATGTTATTTGCGAATCGTATTCTCCTTGGAGTGCCCCGGTCCAGTTAGGTCCAAAGAAACTGATGCATCAGGCCAACCTAAGTATCTTGCACAGTGTGTATTGCAGTGTATTCTAATAAAGCAGTCTCAAACCAACTCTCGGGTCGTTCGCTCATTTCGTCTACCTAACCTCGCAACCTTAGATGGCGACCCTGCCATGGGACTCAAATAATAATAATATTATGATATTAAATATATTATAATACATTACGGACTCAAGAAAAATAAAATAAAAATAATAATGTGCAATTCAAAAATCGAAAAGGAAGACATTTTCATAAATCAAAATGGGAAAAGTAACGCCGCCAATCTAGATCAAGTACATTAGCCGGGTCCCCACCAAACGATCCACCGCGCTCCGATCGCGCGCGGCTGGAGCGCGATCCAAATGTGCAGGCGGTGTGGACGTGCCGCGCGCGATCCATGCGCTCGTATTGGAGCGCGCGCTCCCTGCTGCGCCCGATCCATACGTTGTCGGTTTTTTGTCAGCCTCAAAGGTGCCTCAGTTGCTTGGCGCGCGCGATGTGGACGGTTGTGTGTTGTTCGCGCGATCCACCACACCATGGACATCTCGCAAAGTCGCCGTCTAATATCGCTTTATAAGGAATTTAAATGTTTATGGGATCTAAAAGATGTTAATTATACCAATAGAGGTGTAAGAGAAGATGCGTGGCGTCAGATTTCTCGCGAAATGGAGAACAAACCAATAGAAGACCTAAGGGCGGCCGTACACGGACTGCTCGAGCAGTTAACGACTGAGTGACGTACACGGACCGCCCGAGCGGTCGGCGTCGACTGCTGGAGCGGTCGGTTGTTGACTGCTCGAGCTGTCGCTACCAACCACTCGAGCAGTTGATTTTCTACCACAGTCGAGTCATGGATTCTGACGAGGAAACACTGCTTTTGCTGCTTCTGCTCAAGCGGAGACGACGGCGGAGACGTCAAAAGAGAAAATTTTGGGTTCATCCAATTTTGGAATTAAGAGAACAACATGGACAATTCCATCATTTATTTATGGAACTTAGAAGTGATGGAGAAAAATTTTTCAACTATTTTAGAATGACAATGTCTTCGTTTGATGAATTGAATAATATACTGAAGTCTCTGCTGCTGCTCTAGCGCAGTCAACGGCTCGAGCAGTCGGTGTATCCCTCGCGACCGCTCGTGAGCGGTCGACGGCACGATGGAATTTCGTCATGCAGTTGACGGCTTGAAGCGGTCGCGTCTGCTCGAGCAGTCGTGTGTACGGCAGCGAATGAATGACTATAGTTCACCGCGCGGTCGCGGCTTTAAGCAGTCGGTCTCAACTGCTTGAAGCAGTCCGTGTACGGCAGGCCTAAAGAAAAAAATGCGGTCTCTGGCGGGAGGCTACAGAAGGGAAAAATTCAGAGGGAAACAAAGCCGTATAACTGGATCAGGTAAGAAAACAAATTACTTATACGACGGAACGGGGACTTGAAGTAAATGCTACAGTGAGCGAAAACGAGAACAGTAGCATTATTAGTAGTGACACACAACCGGAAGGAGCCAACCACCACACAGAGTAGAGAGCAGAATGATCAGAGTGTACAATTCAATGTACAAACAACAAGCAAACGAACAAAAAAAAGAAAGAAAACTTCTAATAATGCAGATGAAATATCAGATGAAACTCTTTCAGAAGCTTTCCAACTTCTGCAACAATGTGCACAGCCATCACAACCAGACACAGATTTTTACATCACTTTCGGACAGTATATATCTACTGAATTGCGGAAATATGATCCAGTAACATTAGCTTATGTCAAAATGCTATATGCCAAGTTAATTTTCAAGCTGACACAGGAAGATACGGGGATAGAAATTATGGATATTATACTAATTCATATCCTGGCACACCTTCAGCCTTAACTTCATCACACACTCAGTCCCCTCATCCTCAGGATTTTCCACTTCCATCTCCACAGTCATCATCAACTGCTCATCTAGCCTCCACTTCATCACACACTCAGTCCCCTCCTCCTCAGGATTTTCCACTTCCATCTCCACAGTCATCATCAACTGCTCATGTAGCCTCCACTTCATCACACACTCAGTCCCCTCATCCTCAGGATTTTCCACTTCCACAGGCATCACCATCTGCTCATCTAGCCTCTACTTCATCGCAGTCCCAGTCTCAACCACCTCAGTATTATTAACTTTCACATTCACCATCGAATTAAATAAGTACCTACCTATATCCTTTCTGGCTTTCTATTGTTTTCAAAGTATGTTGATTAATAATTGTAAACATGTTACTTCTTTAAATTATTATTTTAATACACTACTTTTTATTGAGTAATAAAGTATGGTTTTCCTTACCTTCACATAATCCTTTAACAGGTCAATGATTGCTTCACAAACTTCAGGGATAATTTTCGAAATAGACTGTTTGGAAATGCGGAAGAGATACTGCAAACTGACGTACGAATCTCCAGTTGCTAAAAATCTCAATGTTAGTAGTAATCTTTCCTTCACAGTAATGGCATCTCTATAATTTGTATCATTCTTTCTTAGCTTGTTATTCAATACTGAACACAGTACCTCAAATTTATTAACATTCATTCTTGCGAAATTGTGTTCAACTTTATCTGACACTAACTCTGCGTAAAGCTGAGACCCAGATTCCAAGCGGTTTTTGTATATTGTTTTTATCCAGAACCGTCTTTTTCTTTTTTGTGTTTTTTTGCGCAAATATTTAAGCAAAATAAAGGTTGCTGCTGCCACGGCAATTCGACGCCGCCGCTGTACGTGTGACTCCATCTCCAGCAAGAGTTCGACTGAATCACGGATCGCCTATGGATCGCTTGGAGCGTAGTTTAGGATCGCAGTTTAAACAAACTGATCGGCCTAGTACGATCCACGCTCCACGATTTTGGATCGCGGATCGCGGGATCGCCGATCCATTTTGGATCGTCTGGTGGGGACCCGGCTATTGCCATGTATCGTCAATAAATATTATAATGATGGTCATATGTACAATTTTGCTTCTTGGAGTACTATATTTATTGTACAAGTTTTACAAAAAATGTCACGAGAATTGGATAAGAGATCAGCTAAGCCGACACGTCCTTAGAAGGTCACATCGATCCCGCAGCGGAGGTCCTGCTGTACCACCAATTACCTGTGAAACTTGCCGCGCTCATAAAACGAGTGAATTGTGAAGTGAAGTGAATTGAATTGAAGATGTTATTCATAAAAATAGAACGAAACCATTCTTCAATACTTAACTAAAATATTATCATTATATTCATGTAGAAGTTGTAACTAGCTATAAGAATTGTAACTAGATGTAAGAATATTGTAGCCCTATATTGTGTTTAGCATATAAAAAAAACATGTAATAGAATATTAATATTTTTTTTACCACCCCATGGGAGGTGCACAGTGTGTATTGCTGTGTATTCTTATAAAGCAGTCTGAAACCAACTCTCGGGTCGTTCGCTCATTTCATCTACCTAACCCCGCAACCTTAGAAGCATATTTAATATTATGAGTCATGTAAATGGTGTGCCAGGTCGGGGTAACCTCCACGTGTGCCCGGGTGCTGTGGGTCCCTCTTGATTCGTCCGGGGGGAAGAGCAACATTCGGGCCGGTGCATCCTAGTAAAATCGGTTAACAATTTCTTTTGTGCACTATTGTTGGCCGATGGCTAATGACCCGACGCGGAGGGGGTCTCCGCGCGTCCCTCTGACCAAGCTGAGGACGCAGTAGATGACTCAGGGGGTGTAGTTTGTTTGAAGCGGGGCCGTTCATCACTCACGGTACGGTCCTCAAGTTGGCTGGTGTGCTGCTGTTCCGGCACATCTCTCACCGGCGAAATTGGGCACGTCGTGCCTGAGGACGGTCTGCTGCGGTGAAGTTGCGTGGCCAGCACGATCGAGAATTTCTGTTTCGTTGAGTTTAGTAATAAATGCTCGCGAAGTGTACAATAAAACTAAATATCTTCACAATCCTCTACAGCTTAAACTTCAGCTGACCCAAATCCAAACTAAGCCTTTCAAAGAAGTTTTCATGGATATTTGCTCAATAGAAGGAAAATATTACTTAACCCTAATCGTTGCAGATTAGTAAAATAGGACAAGCATTGGAACTCAGCAACAGATCTTCGCCTGAGGTAGTCCGTGCTTATAAGATTAATTGCGACCTGGTGGCCGAGTTTAACAATATATTACTTAAGGACACACCACACCACATAACCCTAACTCAATTGGCCTAATAGAACGATTTCACTCAACCATCCTAGAAATGTAGCGTCTGGAAAAATACGAGCACAAATTAACTGATGCTTCTTCCATTATGACGTACTGTTACACCCTATAGGACACAATTTGCTGAATTGCTATATTACTTGAATACATTTTATGTATCCAAATTAATCCTATAATTACAATATAAACAGCTTTTCAATAGATAAGGCGTAAAACAAAAATCTTACAAAAAAAGGAAAAAAATCACTAAAATTATTAGTTAATACTAATAATTTAAGTAAGTAAGCATATTTAATATTATGAGTCATGTAAATGGTGTGCCAGGTCGGGGTAACCTGCACGTGTGCCCGGGTGCTGTGGGTCCCTCTTGATTCGTCCCGAGGGGAAGAGCAACATTCGGGCCGGTGCATCCCGGTAAAATCGGTTAACAATTTATTTTGTGCGATATTGTTAGCCGATGGCTAAAGACCCAACGCGGAGGGGGTCTCCGCGCGTCCCTCTGACCAAGCTGAGGGCGCAGTGGATGACTCAGGGGGTGCAGTTTGTTTGAAGCGTGGCCGTTCATCACTCACGGTACGGTCCTCAAGTTGGCTGGTGTGCTGTTGGTTCCGGCACATCTCTAACCGGCGAAATTGGGCACGTCGTGCCTGAGGACGGTCTGCTGCGGCGGACACCCGCTGGTGGAGTTGCGGTGGTATGCGAAAGTTTTCCCGTGACTTCACCTTACAGCGGTGAGTAGGCACGTTGGGGTTTTAGTCAGTAGGATTCTGCCTCCCCGTGGCGCATAGGTATCCATGAGGATTTACCACGATAATTAAAAAAACAACTACTTGGAAGAGATTGAGATCCCTGTTATGCAGTGGCCAGCACGATCGAGAATTTCTGTTTCGTTGAGTTGAGTAATAAATGCTTGCGAAGTGTACAATAAAACTAAATATCTTCGCAATCCTCTACAGCTTAAACTTCAGCTGACCCAAATCCAAACTAAGCCTTTCAAAGAAGTTTTCATGGATATTTGCTCAATAGAAGGAAAATATTACTTAACCCTAATCGTTGCAGATTAGTAAAATAGGACAAGCATTGGAACTCAGCAACAGATCTTCGCCTGAGGTAGTCCGTGCTTATAAGATTAATTGCGACCTGGTGGCCGAGTTTAACAATATATTACTTAAGGACACACTACACCACATAACCCTAACTCAATTGGCCTAATAGAACGATTTCACTCAACCATCCTAGAAATGTAGCGTCTGGAAAAATACGAGCACAAATTAACTGATGCTTATTCCATTATGACGTACTGTTACACCCTATCGGACACAATTTGCTGAATTGCTATATTACTTGAATACATTTTATGTATCCAAATTAATGCTATAATTACAATATAAACAGCTTTTCAATAGATAAGGCGTAAAACAAAAATCTTACAAAAAAAGGAAAAAAAATCACTAAAATTATTAGTTAATACTAATAATTTAAGTAAGTAAGCATATTTAATATTATGAGTCATGTAAATGGTGTGCCAGGTCGGGGTAACCTGCACGTGTGCCCGGGTGCTGTGGGTCCCTCTTGATTCGACCCGAGGGGAAGAGCAACATTCGGGCCGGTGCATCCCGGTAAAATCGGTTAACAATTTATTTTGTGCGATATTGTTAGCCGATGGCTAATGACCCAACGCGGAGGGGGTCTCCGCGCGTCCCTCTGACCAAGCTGAGGGCGCAGTGGATGACTCAGGGGGTGCAGTTTGTTTGAAGCGTGGCCGTTCATCACTCACGGTACGGTCCTCAAGTTGGCTGGTGTGCTGTTGTTCCGGCACATCTCTAACCGGCGAAATTGGGCACGTCGTGCCTGAGGACGGTCTGCTGCGGCGGACACCCGCTGGTGGAGTTGCGGTGGTATGCGAAAGTTTTCCCGTGACTTCACCTTACAGCGGTGAGTAGGCACGTTGGGGTTTTAGTCAGTAGGATTCTGCCTCCCCGTGGCGCATAGGTATCCATGAGGATTTACCACGATAATTAAAAAAACAACTACTTGGAAGAGATTGAGATCCCTGTTATGCAGTGGCCAGCACGATCGAGAATTTCTGTTTCGTTGAGTTGAGTAATAAATGCTTGCGAAGTGTACAATAAAACTAAATATCTTCGCAATCCTCTACAGCTTAACTTCAGCTGACCCAAATCCAAACTAAGCCTTTCAAAGAAGTTTTCATGGATATTTGCTCAATAGAAGGAAAATATTACTTAACCCTAATCGTTGCAGATTAGTAAAATAGGACAAGCATTGGAACTCAGCAACAGATCTTCGCCTGAGGTAGTCCGTGCTTATAAGATTAATTGCGACCTGGTGGCCGAGTTTAACAATATATTACTTAAGGACACACCACACCACATAACCCTAACTCAATTGGCGTAATAGAACGATTTCACTCAACCATCCTAGAAATGTAGCGTCTGGAAAAATACGAGCACAAATTAACTGATGCTTCTTCCATTATGACGTACTGTTACACCCTATCGGACACAATTTGCTGAATTGCTATATTACTTGAATACATTTTATGTATCCAAATTAATGCTATAATTACAATGTAAACAGCTTTTCAATAGATAAGGCGTAAAACAAAAATCTTACAAAAAAGAAAAAAAATCACTAAAATTATTAGTTAATACTAATAATTTAAGTAAGTAAGCATATTTAATATTATGAGTCATGTAAATGGTGTGCCAGGTCGGGGTAACCTGCACGTGTGCCCGGGTGCTGTGGGTCCCTCTTGATTCGTCCGGGGGGAAGAGCAGCATTCGGGCCGGTGCATCCCGGTAAAATCGGTTAACAATTTCTTTTGTGCGATATTGTTAGCCGATGGCTAAAGACCCAACGCGGAGGGGGTCTCCGCGCGTCCCTCTGACCAAGCTGAGGGCGCAGTGGATGACTCAGGGGGTGCAGTTTGTTTGAAGCGTGGCCGTTCATCACTCACGGTACGGTCCTCAAGTTGGCTGGTGTGCTGTTGGTTCCGGCACATCTCTAACCGGCGAAATTGGACACGTCGTGCCTGAGGACGGTCTGCTGCGGCGGACACCCGCTGGTGGAGTTGCGGTGGTATGCGAAAGTTTTCCCGTGACTTCACCTTACAGCGGTGAGTAGGCACGTTGGGGTTTTAGTCAGTAGGATTCTGCCTCCCCGTGGCGCATAGGTATCCATGAGGATTTACCACGATAATTAAAAAAACAACTACTTGGAAGAGATTGAGATCCCTGTTATGCAGTGGCCAGCACGATCGAGAATTTCTGTTTCGTTGAGTTGAGTAATAAATGCTTGCGAAGTGTACAATAAAACTAAATATCTTCGCAATCCTCTACAGCTTAAACTTCAGCTGACCCAAATCCAAACTAAGCCTTTCAAAGAAGTTTTCATGGATATTTGCTCAATAGAAGGAAAATATTACTTAACCCTAATCGTTGCAGATTAGTAAAATAGGACAAGCATTGGAACTCAGCAACAGATCTTCGCCTGAGGTAGTCCGTGCTTATAAGATTAATTGCGACCTGGTGGCCGAGTTTAACAATATATTACTTAAGGACACACCACACCACATAACCCTAACTCAATTGGCCTAATAGAACGATTTCACTCAACCATCCTAGAAATGTAGCGTCTGGAAAAATACGAGCACAAATTAACTGATGCTTCTTCCATTATGACGTACTGTTACACCCTATCGGACACAATTTTCTGAATTGCTATATTACTTGAATACATTTTATGTATCCAAATTAATGCTATAATTACAATATAAACAGCTTTTCAATAGATAAGGCGTAAAACAAAAATCTTACAAAAAAAGGAAAAAAAATCACTAAAATTATTAGTTAATACTAATAATTTAAGTAAGTAAGCATATTTAATATTATGAGTCATGTAAATGGTGTGCCAGGTCGGGGTAACCTGCACGTGTGCCCGGGTGCTGTGGGTCCCTCTTGATTCGTCCCGAGGGGAAGAGCAACATTCGGGCCGGTGCATCCCGGTAAAATCGGTTAACAATTTATTTTGTGCGATATTGTTAGCCGATGGCTAATGACCCAACGCGGAGGGGGTCTCCGCGCGTCCCTCTGACCAAGCTGAGGGCGCAGTGGATGACTCAGGGGGTGCAGTTTGTTTGAAGCGTGGCCGTTCATCACTCACGGTACGGTCCTCAAGTTGGCTGGTGTGCTGTTGTTCCGGCACATCTCTAACCGGCGAAATTGGGCACGTCGTGCCTGAGGACGGTCTGCTGCGGCGGACACCCGCTGGTGGAGTTGCGGTGGTATGCGAAAGTTTTCCCGTGACTTCACCTTACAGCGGTGAGTAGGCACGTTGGGGTTTTAGTCAGTAGGATTCTGCCTCCCCGTGGCGCATAGGTATCCATGAGGATTTACCACGATAATTAAAAAAACAACTACTTGGAAGAGATTGAGATCCCTGTTATGCAGTGGCCAGCACGATCGAGAATTTCTGTTTCGTTGAGTTGAGTAATAAATGCTTGCGAAGTGTACAATAAAACTAAATATCTTCGCAATCCTCTACAGCTTAACTTCAGCTGACCCAAATCCAAACTAAGCCTTTCAAAGAAGTTTTCATGGATATTTGCTCAATAGAAGGAAAATATTACTTAACCCTAATCGTTGCAGATTAGTAAAATAGGACAAGCATTGGAACTCAGCAACAGATCTTCGCCTGAGGTAGTCCGTGCTTATAAGATTAATTGCGACCTGGTGGCCGAGTTTAACAATATATTACTTAAGGACACACCACACCACATAACCCTAACTCAATTGGCGTAATAGAACGATTTCACTCAACCATCCTAGAAATGTAGCGTCTGGAAAAATACGAGCACAAATTAACTGATGCTTCTTCCATTATGACGTACTGTTACACCCTATCGGACACAATTTGCTGAATTGCTATATTACTTGAATACATTTTATGTATCCAAATTAATCCTATAATTACAATATAAACAGCTTTTCAATAGATAAGGCGTAAAACAAAAATCTTACAAAAAAAGGAAAAAAAATCACTAAAATTATTAGTTAATACTAATAATTTAAGTAAGTAAGCATATTTAATATTATGAGTCATGTAAATGGTGTGCCAGGTCGGGGTAACCTGCACGTGTGCCCGGGTGCTGTGGGTCCCTCTTGATTCGTCCCGAGGGGAAGAGCAACATTCGGGCCGGTGCATCCCGGTAAAATCGGTTAACAATTTATTTTGTGCGATATTGTTAGCCGATGGCTAAAGACCCAACGCGGAGGGGGTCTCCGCGCGTCCCTCTGACCAAGCTGAGGACGCAGTAGATGACTCAGGGGGTGTAGTTTGTTTGAAGCGGGGCCGTTCATCACTCACGGTACGGTCCTCAAGTTGGCTGGTGTGCTGCTGTTCCGGCACATCTCTCACCGGCGAAATTGGGCACGTCGTGCCTGAGGACGGTCTGCTGCGGTGAAGTTGCGTGGCCAGCACGATCGAGAATTTCTGTTTCGTTGAGTTTAGTAATAAATGCTCGCGAAGTGTACAATAAAACTAAATATCTTCACAATCCTCTACAGCTTAAACTTCAGCTGACCCAAATCCAAACTAAGCCTTTCAAAGAAGTTTTCATGGATATTTGCTCAATAGAAGGAAAATATTACTTAACCCTAATCGTTGCAGATTAGTAAAATAGGACAAGCATTGGAACTCAGCAACAGATCTTCGCCTGAGGTAGTCCGTGCTTATAAGATTAATTGCGACCTGGTGGCCGAGTTTAACAATATATTACTTAAGGACACACCACACCACATAACCCTAACTCAATTGGCCTAATAGAACGATTTCACTCAACCATCCTAGAAATGTAGCGTCTGGAAAAATACGAGCACAAATTAACTGATGCTTCTTCCATTATGACGTACTGTTACACCCTATAGGACACAATTTGCTGAATTGCTATATTACTTGAATACATTTTATGTATCCAAATTAATCCTATAATTACAATATAAACAGCTTTTCAATAGATAAGGCGTAAAACAAAAATCTTACAAAAAAAGGAAAAAAAATCACTAAAATTATTAGTTAATACTAATAATTTAAGTAAGTAAGCATATTTAATATTATGAGTCATGTAAATGGTGTGCCAGGTCGGGGTAACCTGCACGTGTGCCCGGGTGCTGTGGGTCCCTCTTGATTCGTCCCGAGGGGAAGAGCAACATTCGGGCCGGTGCATCCCGGTAAAATCGGTTAACAATTTATTTTGTGCGATATTGTTAGCCGATGGCTAAAGACCCAACGCGGAGGGGGTCTCCGCGCGTCCCTCTGACCAAGCTGAGGGCGCAGTGGATGACTCAGGGGGTGCAGTTTGTTTGAAGCGTGGCCGTTCATCACTCACGGTACGGTCCTCAAGTTGGCTGGTGTGCTGTTGGTTCCGGCACATCTCTAACCGGCGAAATTGGGCACGTCGTGCCTGAGGACGGTCTGCTGCGGCGGACACCCGCTGGTGGAGTTGCGGTGGTATGCGAAAGTTTTCCCGTGACTTCACCTTACAGCGGTGAGTAGGCACGTTGGGGTTTTAGTCAGTAGGATTCTGCCTCCCCGTGGCGCATAGGTATCCATGAGGATTTACCACGATAATTAAAAAAACAACTACTTGGAAGAGATTGAGATCCCTGTTATGCAGTGGCCAGCACGATCGAGAATTTCTGTTTCGTTGAGTTGAGTAATAAATGCTTGCGAAGTGTACAATAAAACTAAATATCTTCGCAATCCTCTACAGCTTAAACTTCAGCTGACCCAAATCCAAACTAAGCCTTTCAAAGAAGTTTTCATGGATATTTGCTCAATAGAAGGAAAATATTACTTAACCCTAATCGTTGCAGATTAGTAAAATAGGACAAGCATTGGAACTCAGCAACAGATCTTCGCCTGAGGTAGTCCGTGCTTATAAGATTAATTGCGACCTGGTGGCCGAGTTTAACAATATATTACTTAAGGACACACCACACCACATAACCCTAACTCAATTGGCCTAATAGAACGATTTCACTCAACCATCCTAGAAATGTAGCGTCTGGAAAAATACGAGCACAAATTAACTGATGCTTATTCCATTATGACGTACTGTTACACCCTATCGGACACAATTTGCTGAATTGCTATATTACTTGAATACATTTTATGTATCCAAATTAATGCTATAATTACAATATAAACAGCTTTTCAATAGATAAGGCGTAAAACAAAAATCTTACAAAAAAAGGAAAAAAAATCACTAAAATTATTAGTTAATACTAATAATTTAAGTAAGTAAGCATATTTAATATTATGAGTCATGTAAATGGTGTGCCAGGTCGGGGTAACCTGCACGTGTGCCCGGGTGCTGTGGGTCCCTCTTGATTCGACCCGAGGGGAAGAGCAACATTCGGGCCGGTGCATCCCGGTAAAATCGGTTAACAATTTATTTTGTGCGATATTGTTAGCCGATGGCTAATGACCCAACGCGGAGGGGGTCTCCGCGCGTCCCTCTGACCAAGCTGAGGGCGCAGTGGATGACTCAGGGGGTGCAGTTTGTTTGAAGCGTGGCCGTTCATCACTCACGGTACGGTCCTCAAGTTGGCTGGTGTGCTGTTGTTCCGGCACATCTCTAACCGGCGAAATTGGGCACGTCGTGCCTGAGGACGGTCTGCTGCGGCGGACACCCGCTGGTGGAGTTGCGGTGGTATGCGAAAGTTTTCCCGTGACTTCACCTTACAGCGGTGAGTAGGCACGTTGGGGTTTTAGTCAGTAGGATTCTGCCTCCCCGTGGCGCATAGGTATCCATGAGGATTTACCACGATAATTAAAAAAACAACTACTTGGAAGAGATTGAGATCCCTGTTATGCAGTGGCCAGCACGATCGAGAATTTCTGTTTCGTTGAGTTGAGTAATAAATGCTTGCGAAGTGTACAATAAAACTAAATATCTTCGCAATCCTCTACAGCTTAACTTCAGCTGACCCAAATCCAAACTAAGCCTTTCAAAGAAGTTTTCATGGATATTTGCTCAATAGAAGGAAAATATTACTTAACCCTAATCGTTGCAGATTAGTAAAATAGGACAAGCATTGGAACTCAGCAACAGATCTTCGCCTGAGGTAGTCCGTGCTTATAAGATTAATTGCGACCTGGTGGCCGAGTTTAACAATATATTACTTAAGGACACACCACACCACATAACCCTAACTCAATTGGCGTAATAGAACGATTTCACTCAACCATCCTAGAAATGTAGCGTCTGGAAAAATACGAGCACAAATTAACTGATGCTTCTTCCATTATGACGTACTGTTACACCCTATCGGACACAATTTGCTGAATTGCTATATTACTTGAATACATTTTATGTATCCAAATTAATGCTATAATTACAATGTAAACAGCTTTTCAATAGATAAGGCGTAAAACAAAAATCTTACAAAAAAGAAAAAAAATCACTAAAATTATTAGTTAATACTAATAATTTAAGTAAGTAAGCATATTTAATATTATGAGTCATGTAAATGGTGTGCCAGGTCGGGGTAACCTGCACGTGTGCCCGGGTGCTGTGGGTCCCTCTTGATTCGTCCGGGGGGAAGAGCAGCATTCGGGCCGGTGCATCCCGGTAAAATCGGTTAACAATTTCTTTTGTGCGATATTGTTAGCCGATGGCTAAAGACCCAACGCGGAGGGGGTCTCCGCGCGTCCCTCTGACCAAGCTGAGGGCGCAGTGGATGACTCAGGGGGTGCAGTTTGTTTGAAGCGTGGCCGTTCATCACTCACGGTACGGTCCTCAAGTTGGCTGGTGTGCTGTTGGTTCCGGCACATCTCTAACCGGCGAAATTGGACACGTCGTGCCTGAGGACGGTCTGCTGCGGCGGACACCCGCTGGTGGAGTTGCGGTGGTATGCGAAAGTTTTCCCGTGACTTCACCTTACAGCGGTGAGTAGGCACGTTGGGGTTTTAGTCAGTAGGATTCTGCCTCCCCGTGGCGCATAGGTATCCATGAGGATTTACCACGATAATTAAAAAAACAACTACTTGGAAGAGATTGAGATCCCTGTTATGCAGTGGCCAGCACGATCGAGAATTTCTGTTTCGTTGAGTTGAGTAATAAATGCTTGCGAAGTGTACAATAAAACTAAATATCTTCGCAATCCTCTACAGCTTAAACTTCAGCTGACCCAAATCCAAACTAAGCCTTTCAAAGAAGTTTTCATGGATATTTGCTCAATAGAAGGAAAATATTACTTAACCCTAATCGTTGCAGATTAGTAAAATAGGACAAGCATTGGAACTCAGCAACAGATCTTCGCCTGAGGTAGTCCGTGCTTATAAGATTAATTGCGACCTGGTGGCCGAGTTTAACAATATATTACTTAAGGACACACCACACCACATAACCCTAACTCAATTGGCCTAATAGAACGATTTCACTCAACCATCCTAGAAATGTAGCGTCTGGAAAAATACGAGCACAAATTAACTGATGCTTCTTCCATTATGACGTACTGTTACACCCTATCGGACACAATTTTCTGAATTGCTATATTACTTGAATACATTTTATGTATCCAAATTAATGCTATAATTACAATATAAACAGCTTTTCAATAGATAAGGCGTAAAACAAAAATCTTACAAAAAAAGGAAAAAAAATCACTAAAATTATTAGTTAATACTAATAATTTAAGTAAGTAAGCATATTTAATATTATGAGTCATGTAAATGGTGTGCCAGGTCGGGGTAACCTGCACGTGTGCCCGGGTGCTGTGGGTCCCTCTTGATTCGTCCCGAGGGGAAGAGCAACATTCGGGCCGGTGCATCCCGGTAAAATCGGTTAACAATTTATTTTGTGCGATATTGTTAGCCGATGGCTAATGACCCAACGCGGAGGGGGTCTCCGCGCGTCCCTCTGACCAAGCTGAGGGCGCAGTGGATGACTCAGGGGGTGCAGTTTGTTTGAAGCGTGGCCGTTCATCACTCACGGTACGGTCCTCAAGTTGGCTGGTGTGCTGTTGTTCCGGCACATCTCTAACCGGCGAAATTGGGCACGTCGTGCCTGAGGACGGTCTGCTGCGGCGGACACCCGCTGGTGGAGTTGCGGTGGTATGCGAAAGTTTTCCCGTGACTTCACCTTACAGCGGTGAGTAGGCACGTTGGGGTTTTAGTCAGTAGGATTCTGCCTCCCCGTGGCGCATAGGTATCCATGAGGATTTACCACGATAATTAAAAAAACAACTACTTGGAAGAGATTGAGATCCCTGTTATGCAGTGGCCAGCACGATCGAGAATTTCTGTTTCGTTGAGTTGAGTAATAAATGCTTGCGAAGTGTACAATAAAACTAAATATCTTCGCAATCCTCTACAGCTTAACTTCAGCTGACCCAAATCCAAACTAAGCCTTTCAAAGAAGTTTTCATGGATATTTGCTCAATAGAAGGAAAATATTACTTAACCCTAATCGTTGCAGATTAGTAAAATAGGACAAGCATTGGAACTCAGCAACAGATCTTCGCCTGAGGTAGTCCGTGCTTATAAGATTAATTGCGACCTGGTGGCCGAGTTTAACAATATATTACTTAAGGACACACCACACCACATAACCCTAACTCAATTGGCGTAATAGAACGATTTCACTCAACCATCCTAGAAATGTAGCGTCTGGAAAAATACGAGCACAAATTAACTGATGCTTCTTCCATTATGACGTACTGTTACACCCTATCGGACACAATTTGCTGAATTGCTATATTACTTGAATACATTTTATGTATCCAAATTAATGCTATAATTACAATGTAAACAGCTTTTCAATAGATAAGGCGTAAAACAAAAATCTTACAAAAAAGAAAAAAAAATCACTAAAATTATTAGTTAATACTAATAATTTAAGTAAGTAAGCATATTTAATATTATGAGTCATGTAAATGGTGTGCCAGGTCGGGGTAACCTGCACGTGTGCCCGGGTGCTGTGGGTCCCTCTTGATTCGTCCGGGGGGAAGAGCAGCATTCGGGCCGGTGCATCCCGGTAAAATCGGTTAACAATTTCTTTTGTGCGATATTGTTAGCCGATGGCTAAAGACCCAACGCGGAGGGGGTCTCCGCGCGTCCCTCTGACCAAGCTGAGGGCGCAGTGGATGACTCAGGGGGTGCAGTTTGTTTGAAGCGTGGCCGTTCATCACTCACGGTACGGTCCTCAAGTTGGCTGGTGTGCTGTTGGTTCCGGCACATCTCTAACCGGCGAAATTGGACACGTCGTGCCTGAGGACGGTCTGCTGCGGCGGACACCCGCTGGTGGAGTTGCGGTGGTATGCGAAAGTTTTCCCGTGACTTCACCTTACAGCGGTGAGTAGGCACGTTGGGGTTTTAGTCAGTAGGATTCTGCCTCCCCGTGGCGCATAGGTATCCATGAGGATTTACCACGATAATTAAAAAAACAACTACTTGGAAGAGATTGAGAACCCCGCAACCCCGCAACCTTAGAATCTATAGAATGATAATAGATTATTGAACAAAATTACCACCGACGCCAAATGCCTCTACTATATAACAGACCTTGTTGATAAATTAGGTAAATCCGTCTACTTTAGTACACTTGATCTTGCTTGTGGCTTTGATCAAATCTAAGTTAAAGAAAAGTATAGACATAAAACCCATTTGCCACCCAATCAGGCCATTATGAATTCACGCGAATGCCTTTTGTATCGCTCTAAAAAAAATGGCCCTTTGGAAGGTTCCAGAAGGCCATTTTTTCGTGCTTGTTGGGAAGCAGCAACGAAAAATGTTCAAAGACGAGCACTTCATGACATTAAAAGACCCTTTCTGGAACCAGTGGTTTATGACACAGTGGAAGTTGATAGGTAAAATATTGTTTTACTACACACAAAGAGCTGTACGTATGCAGCTCCTGCAACGTCATATAGGATGAGGACTTGAAATCGTTTTGGAGGCTTTGACTTTCTTTTGATCCTTTTCCGTTACTTATAAACTTGAAATTTTGCGATAATATATTAAGATATCACTGGTAAGCATTAACTAATATGTTAGTCATAGTGGCAGAAGGGTGATTTACGCTCGGACAGCTCGTTCCGATGTAAGGGTATTGGGTTCCATTCGATATCCCTGATGCTGTGATTACTGAACCACCTTCACTGCCTCAAATGGTTCTAACATCCCAAGAACAACGATTGCCCCTATCAAAAATTCCGTTACCTCGCATCGAAGTGTTGCCATGTCTAGCGAGACTGAAAGTCTTGTCTTAACTCGCCGATTTACGAGAAGTAAATACCTATAAAAGTTTAATCAATTTGAAATTGATTTGATCTATTTGAATCTCAAGTGGCGGCGCACCGCGAGGGGGTGCATGGCTGAAGGACGTTCAGCCATTAGTGCGTACCTCGCCAGGGTCCCGCCGACCCCATTGGCAAGTACGTACACGTTTAGCCTTACCCGGGTGCACGGGAAAAAAGATAATGGAAGCTGATTAGATCAGTTTTACTACTGATATATGGTCAAATCCTACAAAAACTTGTTCGCTGCTGAGTTTTACGGCCTATTTCATTCGGAAAGAACCTTAAAGTGATGCTGGCTGCGACTGTTCTGAGAGACGACCACACTGGTGATTATATAGCAGAAAATTGCCGAAACTACATCACAACAAAAATGCACTTAGCTATACGAGACAACGCTCGCAGCATGGTCCGCGCCACTCGCCACAGTTGACGATCCATTATGCCATTTTTTCGGTTGCAGAAGTTGAAACATCTTGATCATCATGATCAACCCATTATCGGCTCACTACAGAGCACGGGTCTCCTCTCAATATGAGAAGGGTTTGGCCATAGTCCACCACGCTGGCCATGTGCGGATTGGAGTGAATAAACTCGAAGACTTTTAAATACCTTTCAAAAAACCTTAAATTTGCTAGGGCATGCGCTTTTGCATGTCGAAACTAGGTTGAATAGTACCTACTTAATGATGGAACGACTGCTTGAGCAAAAAAATGCTTTGAACCTGTACCGTATTGAAAAAAGGAGGCATACGAGAAATTAACAGTGATGAATGGAATTTCATGAAAGCTATGTGAACGTTTTGCAATGCTTTTACCAAGCCACGTTGGATATCTCTTCCGACTCGTCCTGTGTTTCAGTGGACATACCGTTGGTGGCAATGTTAAATGGAAAATTAGCGCCAACACAAAACATTCAGTCCTTTAATAACCAGGAAGATGATAATGAAAATGAAAATTACGCAGAGACGATGAAGAGCTGGCTACTGGATGCATTTAATCAGCGGTTTTCATTTGTTGTGTTCATATTATCGAGACTCTCCCTCTCAATGATAAGTGTTACAAGATCTGATTGTGTAAACAAGACATTATAAAATTATATCGTCTGTACAAGTCATAAGATGTCTATGTAATCTTTGTTTAATCTTGGTCTAATGGTCATCTCAATAAAGCGATATTATAACGTGGTGTCAGAAGTGGAGTCAAAATAATACGACTACATACGACTTACAAAATTTATCGAACAAGTGCGAGTTTGGAACACTTAAAGACTCACTCATACGTCAAGCAAAGATCAGTCAGTTAAGAATTTGTCTTAACCCTAGGAATCTTAATAAATACATAATCAGAGAGCATTATCCTCTAAAAAGTATAGATGAGATTAGGTCACTATTAAGAGGTGCATCTTACTTTTCACGTCTTGATGCTTTTTCTGGTTTTTGGATGCTGAAGTTAGATAGTAGCTAGTTCAGATATTTGCACATTTCAAACACCATTTGGTTGCTTTCGTCATTTAAGATTGCCTCATGGTATTAATGCTGCGTCAGAGATTTATCATAGAGAAACGACAGATATTTTTGCTGATATAGAAGGAGTACTAGATTTTGTCGCTGATATTTTAGTGTATGGTGAAACGGAAGAAATTCATAATGAAAGATTGTATAAAGTCATGCAAAGAGCAAAACAAGTCAATTTAAAATTAAACAAAGAAAAATGTAAATTTTCGGTCAAAGAAGTATGTTTTTTAGGCCGTCTTTAGTAAGGAAGGTGCTAAGGTCGATCAGGAAAAAGTCAAGGCAATTGTCAATATGCCATCGCCAACAAGTGTCAAAGAACTTCAAAGAGTCTTAGGTATGATAAACTACTGAGGTCCTTTTATTCAAAATATGTCTGAAAAAACTCAAATTTTGTGAAATCTTCTAAAAAAAGACTCAGTATGGGTCTGGGATGAAAACTGTGAAAAATGTTTTCAATCTTTAAAAAATGATCTTACAAATACACTTTACACTGTCTTGGCACACTATAACCCAAATATACCTATAGTTTTCAAACCAGAGCAAGGTTTGACATTAGACATGGCATCGTATGCTACGATGAAACAAATATTTCAGATAAAACAAGATCTCAAAAATGCATATTTAAGGCGGGTACTTAATACCCAAATAAAAACATTAAATATTACCAAAACGGCTATATCTGTCATGTTCTCGCCTACGGTAGCTGGGGAAATTTTCCCGCCTTATGTTGAATAGAAAGCTGACAATTTGTGGACAAATGGCCAATGGTCCCACAGGAACCAGATATAATAAAATCAAATCTGGCTGATTTTATTCGGACACGTTTGAAGATTGTTTAGTACCATAATAATTCCAAGGGCAGAGAAAACTCCAGACCTTTAAGATTTAATAGTATACAATTTAACATCCCATATAATTTATTATATATATAAAAGCGAAAGGTCACTTACATACTTACTTACTTACTTACTTACTTACTTACATACTGATTAAACACGAGATCTCAAAAACTATTATACGTATAATAATACTATAATTTAGCAAGTAGGTTGGTGATAGTTAAGAGATGTCAGCTAAGAAAGGATATTTGGAAATTCGCCCCCTAAGGGGGTAAAATAGGGGTTGGAAGTTTGTATGAAATTTCTTTGTTTTTAGAGTTAGAGACACAAAAATTTGCATTAAGATTAATAATAATAAATAAAAAACATGTACATAATTTTTTTTAAATATTACCTGTTGAGGGTGGTAAAAAAGGGGATGATAGTTTTTGCTTATTTTTTTATTATGAAGTCTACAAGCTGGAAATTTTGAAAATAGGTTTCTTTTAGGGCGTAAGTATAAGGTTAGATTTTTTTTTCATCCAAATCTACCCCGAAGGGGGTAAAATAGGGGTTTGAAGTTTGTATGAAAGTCCTATGTTTTTTAATTTGGAAACACGAAAATAGGCAATTGGACATTTGCCTGTAGCTTACTTTCTGAAGCAGGGCATTGGCCGTACGAGAAACCTCAATCTCACGGGAAATCATTAATTCTACGCAGACGAAGTCGCGGGCAAAAGCTACTTTATTATATCAGCAAATGTGAAGAATATAATATGGGATTCATCTTTTTGCCACACATTTCTACACACCACACTCAACCTCTCGACGAAGCCTTCTTCCCCCAATTGAAAAGAGAATGGAGGAAAATTTTAACAGAATACAAAGTTCGGCACCCTAGTGCAAGTATATTAAATAAACAATTAAGTGATGAATGAAAGTATATTAAATAACAAGCATTTTCAACAATTCCCCGAATTGTTGAAAATGCTTTTAGATTCCACAAAATTTACACAAAGTAAATATATAATAAATGGATTCCGTGCTGACGCGTTTTATAAAAATATGCGATCAGATTGTTGCGCAATATGTACGCACTGCAGCGGGCAGTGAGTTCAATAACTCGTGTTTCATCAATGGGATTTAAAAAAAAATTACAGGCACCGCGGCCTGTACCATCAATTCAAACGGAATACCAGATAGCTGGTTAGGAATCCATATAGCCCTAATAAATAACTTTTCTGACCAAAGAGATGAAACAGCCCTCTACAATGACCTCTCTTTGGCTACGCAGGGAAATAAAACAGCGCAGGAATTCTACGAATACTGTCAAACTCTGTTCAACTACCATTGAGGCGAAACGCGAATTGTACAAAAAGTCACCGTACAAGCATATTTACGCGGCTTAAAGAAACCATTAGGATCGCGCATACAATGCATGCGACCTAGCTCTATCGAGAAAGCTCTCGAATACGATCAAGAAGAGTTTAACGTAATTTACTTGCAACAACGAAACGAGCCTTCCAAAAAACATTCAGAACCTAAGGTTTTTACTCCACAACTTTCCGGCAGTAACACCACAGTTCACACCATCACGACAGCAAAATTTCCAGATCTTTACCTTTCGGACAGCGCCCTATAAAACCTTTGACTCAACCATTTCATCAAAGTCCACCCAGTATGCCAACACCCGAAAAATGTTTGCTGCACCACCAACTTTCTCTAACCCCCGTAGCAACGTATTTCAATTCACCCCGAAACAACAAGACTAACGGACAAACATAACAGGCTATGAGTGGAGTCCATTACACCCGACCATTACCTCCCGACCATTAACACCTTAACAGGTCATAAGTAGAATAGGTTCCCGAATCCTCCAGCTGGCAATAATAATGTCAGACCGCGCGAAATGCAGGAGAATGAATGTAGGTAATATGACGAGTCGTATGACGATGACTATACTAAGAGCCCGAGTACGATTCCTATTAAAATAATGACTATAGTGGTACTTATGACCAAGGTTTGCCTTGTGATTAATAATTTTCACTATAATAACACGACTGTTGACGACCAACTTTACGATAGATCTCCACGAATATCACAGGTAATAAACGTGTAGTAAATAATGCAAAAAATAATTAGGATAGAAAATAGTTAAGCAGTCGCACGCCCATCGAGTAGGGGAGATGTAGGCAATGGGAGTCAGTAGGCAATGGCGATCACCTCAAAATAACAAAAACCGAACGCGACCGAACGATTCAAACATAAGTACACGCTAGCATGACGTCACACCCGTGCGCGAGCGGCGACTGGCTCAGTTCGGCCGACGCGTTGGCGAGTAATGGGTGTGTGAAGATTTCGTGCCATTTACATCTAATTTTTCGAATTAAGAAATACGAAGGTAAGTTACAAAATAACAAATATTTATTTCTGTACTTGTAATGTGTAATAGTCGTAGCATTTTAGCATGCAATTCAACAGCCATATTGTTATAATTACCTATAATTTCTCGCCAATATTTTTTTTTTCGTTTTATTGCCTATGTAGGAGTATGTAGGTAATCGGAGTCGGGTGATCCCAATTACCTACATACTGATCCCCATTGCCCACACTACCTAATCTCGGTAAAACAGTATTTTTTTTGTTTGTAGATGCCGAAAGTTCGAGCTAGAAAGACTATTAAAGCTAACTGGACTATGGACCACCTTGAAAAAGCTGTAAGCTCATCGATGAACAAAATTTTTCTATAAGAAAAGCCGCGAAGACAATAAATATTCCATTTGCCAGTCTTCACAAGAGATACAAAAAAAATATAGTTAAAGCACCTCGTCTTGGCCGTAATACTGTCTTCAGTGCTGAGATGGAAAAGGAATTAGCTGACATAATAAAAAAAATGGCCAACATATTCTACGGTTGCACCCCAAACCAAATAAAAAGAGCAGCATTTGCATACGCTGAAGCCCTAAATCTGAAACACAATTTTAATACGAGTTCAAGATTAGCTGGTCGAGTTTGGTTTGAGGGATTTGTTGCCAGGAATAATATTTATGTGCGGAAACCCGAAGCTACTAGTATCAATAGGGTTACAGCCTTCAACAAGACTGAAGTTCAACGATTCTACAAGCTACTAGAAGAACTAATGGGAAAATACAAATTTATACCGAAAAATATTTATAATTGTGACGAAACCGGAATCTCCACCGTCCAAGAACCCGAAAAAGTATTAGCTGCTACGGGACAAAAGAGAGTAGGGTCCATAACAAGTTGGGAACGGGGTAAGAATATCACTTTGCTCTGCGCTATGAGCGCTGCAGGTGGATATGTCCCGCCAATGTTTATTTTTCCCCGAAAGAGGATGACCCCGACTCTTGAAAAAGATGGGCCAACAGGAGCAATATATAAATGTTCGGACAATGGATTTATAAATGAAGAACTTTTCCTCCAATGGCTTAATCACTTTATCCAGTATGCCAAACCTTCTGCAGAAGAACCAATTCTATTAATTTTGGATAATCATGCGAGCCACATTTCTCTAGCCATCTTTGAGTATTGTAAGGAGAACTATGTCCATATGCTATCTCTACCACCACATACATCTCATCGCATGCAGCCATTAGATGTGTCCTTTTTTGGTCCATTTAAAGCTGCATATAGAAGAGAATGCGATTTATACATGAAGAGTCAACTGTCCCAAAGAATAACACCCTATGATATAGCATCCTGGTTAAAAAAGCATTTTCTAATGTTGCCTCCTTGAGTAAGGCCGAAGCAGGATTCAAATCAACGGGCATATTTCCTATAAACCCAAATGTTTTTTCAGATGAAGACTTTATAGCAGCTGAAGTCCTTCAATCAGAGCCAATTGTTGTTCAAGATGTTGCTGACTCTATTTTTGAATCGACTTCAGCTGGTGCTGTTGTCCCTGCATCATCCCTAACGCTTACTTTTGAGCTAGAACGAAACATTCCTACTCCAAGTACATCCACATTCTGTCCCACTACTTCTGGACCAGCGACTGTATCGTTGTCTCTTGTGATATACCATCAACATCTAAGGATCTGCCAAGTATTCAAAATTTCATGCAGATGCCTCAGAAGGTAGCTGTTGTCAAAACAAGACAAGGAATGAAAAAACAGCATGCAACGATTTTAACATCCACACCGATCAAAGACGCCCTAGTTGAAAAAGAAAATAAAAGGAAAGCCAAAGCTGTGAAAAACGAAGGAAAAAGAACAGGAAAGAAAATCAAGCCACAGAAGGGTAGTCGTGACAAGGTTAAGAAGAAAATTCTGCAGGACTCCAATGATACTTCGACGTCAGACGTGAACACGGATGTGTTATGCCAGGAAAATGACGATGCAGAAGATGCAAGCAGCTTGTGTCTTGTATGTGGTGAATTCGGCCGAAACAATGAAACATGGTACCGGTGCACTTCTTGTGGGCTCTGGGCTCATGCCGACTGTACTGGGTGGGATACTGCGCACAATTATGTTTGCGATATGTGTTGATCACCATTGCCCACATACTGATCACCATTGCCAACCCAAGTTGACAATCGGGATCAAAGTTATTATTTTTTTTTAATTCTATTGTACCAAAACTAATAAACCAAAGTAATTAACCCTTAAAGTAATTTTGTCTACTATACTATACATTGAACTTTTAAAAAAGCTACCATTACAATTAAATTGTTTTTAGCCTGAATTATTAGTGAAATGTTATTTTTGAACGTTCCTTTACATGTCAAAAAATAAAAAGTTACGATTGTCTATGGTAATTTAAAGCAGTTGTGAAAAATAACCGACATGGTGCATGCGTCAGTTTTTGATAAGGTAAGTTTTATTTTTTTTATATGTTATACTTAATAATTTTGGATATCTGATGAATAGAATACTTAGCCAAATGTTTGTTCTATTGGTTTTTCATAAAAATAATGTGCTGGGAGCGTGTTTTTATATGTTTTTGTCATTTTTTAGTTGAATGTATAGCATAATATACATTGCTACCGTTGCACGTATCTATAATTTTTTGTTATGTATAGAATAATATACATTGCTACTAACCCGAGAATGATATTATAATATTATGTTATAAGTTTGGGATAACAGTACGTACGTTACTTTCGAATATTTTGAACTAGCTGACCTGCCCCTGCTTCACTCGGATATTCCATGCGTATAACTAGTTTTCTTTTTATTATGGTTATGGTTTGCCTGCATGTTCCGTTTGCTTTGTTTTAGACTGCTTCAAGCGCAAGAGCCAGGCGCATTTTAGCCTTGGTACCTGCACAAAATGCCGGTTCTGACGCTAGTGATAGTATCAGTAGTGAAGATGAAGCTAAAACACCAGAAAGTTCGCCTGCACTGAAAGCCTGAAAGGCTCAATATTTTAGATAGCCCTGATAATTCTATAGATGAAGAACAAAACCAAACTCAAACACCACTGACGCCGGTGCTTGATGAAGTATTTCCAAGTTCCACACAATGTAACTATGACGCTCTACCTTCAATTTCATCGTTACCATCTTTACCTTCAGTTCAACCATCAACTTTCACACCTACAATACAATCAACATTCAGTCCTCTGATCACTCGCAAACAAAGAAAGCGTTCTGCACCTACTGTTCTTGCTCAAAAAATTAAAAAAACATGCATAAAAAAGATACAGTTATCTTTTCGTTGGAAAAATGTACCATTTGAGCACAAAGCCGAATTAGAAAATCCTGTTTTTCGTGAAGATGTGCCAGTTAATTGGTCACCATTGGATTATTTTTATAGATTCTTTCCGAAGGAAATAGTGACAAGTATTACGGATAACACCAACTTATACAGCGTTCAAGAAACCGGAAAATCCATCAAAGTATCTAATAATGAGATATTAGACTTTTTAGCCATCAATGTTATAATGGGTATCGTGGTTATGCCATCTTACAAAGATTACTGGAACACTTCTTTTCGGTACTCCAAAGTTGCTGATGTAATGTCCCTGAAAAGATTTCAACAAATAAGAAGGTTCATTCATTTCACAGACAATACACAAGCTGATTTGCAGGATAGATACTATAAGCTTCGTCCTTTGATTGACAGTATTCGAGCACGATGTTTGTCGGTTGAAGAAGAGAACGCCTATAGTATAGACGAAATGATCATACCTTATAAAGGTAAAAAGGCAGGTAGTCGTCGTCAATACAACCCTAATAAACCAAGCAAATGGGGATTCAAAAATCTTGTAAGAGCCGGAGTATCAGGAATAATTTATGATTTTATGCTTTATGCTGGAGACGACACTTTCAGGGGTATCCAATTTTCAGAAGAGGAAGAAACTTTAGGTGTTGGAAGTAGAATTGTTATAGCGTTATGCAAAACAGTGAAAAATAAAGCTAGTGTTGTATATTTTGATAACTATTTCACGTCTTTGGAGTTGATATATCTATTGAGGGAAAATTATGGAATTTTCAGCTTGGGAACCATTCGGCAAAATAGATTGAAAGATGCTAGCCAAAAATTACTTACTGATAAGACTCTGAAAAAAAAGGGTAGGGGAGCATTCAGTCAAGTGGTTTGTAATAAAAATAAGCTAAGTGTGGTAAAGTGGTTTGATAATAAACAAGTTACTTTAGTTAGTTCCTATGTTGATGCATATCCATTAGAAAAAATAAAAAGATTTAGTAAAGAAAGCAGTGGTCGTGTTGATGTGACTTGTCCCCAGATCGTAAGGCATTATAATCGGCATATGGGTGGTGTTGATCTAGCAGATATGCTAATATCATTATACCGTACAGGGATCAAGTCCCACAGGTGGTATTTAAACATTTTCTCCCAGCTGTTGGACATTTCTATAAATATTGCCTGGTTGTTGCGGCGTAGGCATGATAGAATGTCTGAAACTGTCAGGAAAAAAGACCACTTAAAGAACTTCCGGTACGAAGTCTATGCGGGACTGCTTAGAAGAGACAGAAGAGCGTCGGTGAAGGAGATAGAGTCGGTCTCTGATAAGAAAAAAATAAAAAAACCGGTAGCGGAAAGACCATCTGATGACGTACGGTACGATCGATATGATCACTGGCCTCAATTAACTGGCTATCAACGATGCAAATATTGCAAAAATGGCCAAGCGAGTACCATTTGCACGAAATGTAATGTACATTTGTGTTATGTCAAAAATAGGAATTGTTTTTGGGCTTACCACAACAAAACCTAAAAGCACTATGTATAGTATACTATACATTGCAAATAATTATATGTTTATGTGGCTAGTGGCAATGTATATTATACTATACTCATTGTTTTTCGAAAATTTTGTACTTTTTATTTTTTTTATTATTTTTACTGTGTGTATTTTCAAGTAATAAACTACCTACATTTCAATTTTTTGGTTTTTTTTCACAAAAATATCTTGCGACTTTAAGGGTTAAAGTTGATCTCAATCGATAGTTAGTAGAGTAAAGTTTATAATAAAAACAGTAATAAATAGTTGATTCATAGATTAGCTTTTTTTTTCATTTTCGCTTAAGTGATCCCCATTACCTACATTTACCCTACGCACCACTCTATGATAGATATATACGTATTAAGTTAAATCATTGGGAAGTTTTAAAGCATTTACGGAATAGATCAAACATGAAAGAGTTAAATAGCAAAAAGTCATAAAACTGGATTTGTAAACGCAATATTTTTACGGAAAACAATTTTACAATTTTAATAATGATAACGACCAAGGACGACTATCAAATCGTGGAATGTCACATAACAATCTGAAGGAAACACGTCGCGTGAATTACGCGACGTCTTATATTATATATATCTATCATAGAGTGGTGCGTAGGGTAAATGTAGGTAATGGGGATCACTTTCGCTTAAGTGATCCCCATTACCTACATTTACCCTACGCACCACTCTATGATAGATATATACGTATTAAGTTAAATCATTGGGAAGTTTTAAAGCATTTACGGAATAGATCAAACATGAAAGAGTTAAATAGCAAAAAGTCATAAAACTGGATTTGTAAACGCAATATTTTTACGGAAAACAATTTTACAATTTTAATAATGATAACGACCAAGGACGACTATCAAATCGTGGAATGTCACATAACAATCTGAAGGAAACACGTCGCGTGAATTACGCGACGTCTTTCCTTCAGATTGTTATATAAGGAATATATAAGGAATTCTTCGATAGAAAATCCGTCTAACATAACTGAAACTTCCACTAATCACGCTGCCTTATATAAAAACCCTGAGCCTAGCACATCTTGTGTATCACCTTTTGTACTTAGCCCAGTACCAAAACTGATATGGCCTTTTATATAAAAGTTACTGGTTCTCCATATAAAACCACGCTAATAGACTCCTTAAATAAAAAAAACTAAAGAGAAATAAACATAATGTTGTTGGTTACGGAATGTTTCAATATTAACCTATTTTAATTACATTTGATACTGCGATCTTAGGAAGTCAGATATTTTGTGTGCCAACAAAGGTAAATCAGCTGGTTCACCGTCAAACCAACCGCCGGAACCCTTAATAACACTATTAGCTGGAACCACATCTCTATCGGAAAATTCGTAAATTCAATTCTTTTTTTCAAATGACATCATTTGGAGCAACAAAAATTGTTGATAATGATGATGGTCGTAATTTTTCATCTACATTCGACATTCAAGGTCAAGGGTGCCACCAGATTGGTTCAATGCCTTAAGCCGATCCAAAATGTTTACAAATTTACTTTATGGCCGATGAGGTGCATCAAGCTCGTACGCGATGCATATACCATACAACCATATAGAGCAGATGGAGGGACAAGAAATTGTGGACAATTGGGAAACGTTTTTGCAAAACCATAACCAATTGATACGATTGTTCAAGACTCTTTCCAACGGACTGCAAAACGACAGCGACGTCATTATTATTAAAGAAGACAAAGGGCCCTATGGAGAGCACGCAGGAGCACATAATGTTCCAACAATTAATCAAGTTGCAGGTGTTATGGCTGGTGACCCTTATGGGAACGTCTAATTTGTCGCATACAACGCCGAGATAATACGACGCAGGTAATTCAAGACGATCGTAGTTTTTACGATGCACTGCAGTATCCGTGGATATTTTGGGAAGGAAAAGATGGATATCATTTAAATATTAAACAAGGGAATCCAACAACAGTCGTGTACAACGTCTATCGGGTCCGTTAGTAACTATTTAAGTTATTGATATCACCATCTCACATGCCACCTAAAATTATTTAAAAGCATCTTATTAGAGCAACGTTTCATACCCAAGCTTGTTTATCATTTACAAATTCTTTTACTATATATGTTAGATATTTTTTGGCGTCCGACGAGAAGTTCGTTTAATTCAGACTTTTTGTTGTACCATACGACAAGTCCGTTTTGGATTCGCGCGCTGCGGGCCAGTGCCGGGTGGCTACCGGATTTGCGCAGCGAATTCGAGTCGACACAACCAAACTAATGGCATCAAACAACCAAATATACGTCTTCCGAAAGAGGAGTCATGTGACTCCTCTTTCGGACGACATATAATTATGACTTTGTTACGCCGCAGGACAAAAAGTCTACAATATTTAATTATCAACTGTATAGCCTATAGCATAACGTTATAAACTTGTCAATTAAATTCTTTCCTAACAAGATTTGTACTCTGCGGGCCAGTGCCGAGTGGCTACTGGATTTACGCAGTGAGACGAACTAGGTAATCCAACCAATTTTCAATTACCAATTAGTACTTTAACGAATTTTTGTCAGTATGTAAAATATAATTTATACAAATTATAATGAATTTCCGTCCAAGCTATTGGATGGGTTTTTCTCCACTCGTCAGGATATATTCAAATATATATATTAATATATATGTATATATGAAGGACTCGTCTCCTACAATAAAATTACTATTAGGGTGTAAAAGACCCCAAGTCCGTTAATAAATACTATTATAAATAAAATTGTTTTGTTCTTTGTCAATGATAATAAATAATTAATGTTAATAAAATCCGTCCAAGATATCAGAAGGTATTTTCCATCCTAGTCAATATAGTTTGCAGTCTGAATACCCGTCTCTTGCAATATAATTTATGTTTGGGTGTAAAGAACCGTAGCCCTAAACGACCAATCGACCAACAACATAACAAACCACAAACGATCCAATTTATTGATCCTAAACACCGAGAAACACAAACCACTTTGAACTTTATCTTGGGGTAACTTACAAGATGTCCTCATAATAGGGGTTGCCAAATTAGTTTTTAAATTTTTGATTTTTTCAATTTACAATCTGTTTTTGTAAGTACCAGTCGGATTGTTTTGCTCGAGGTGCCCCCGTGGATCGCTCGGTATCCTCCTTCGATTTGGGCTGCTGGTTGCGTCTCTTTTAGTTTTTTTTTTTTCTTTTACCGCACGCCTATTGTCACGATACCATCAGAGTTTGAAGCAGAACCCTGACCACCGGAGGAGCCAAATCGAAATAAGCAAGTGATGCCTTATGCTGCAATTCCTGCAAAATTTTTGTCGTGACAAGGAAACGAGGTAAAACTGCTATTATAAGTGCGTCCCTTTTAAAATTTGTTATCATATGGCAAACGCCAAAAAGCGAGGTAAAATAACAAAATCGACTAAGATAACGGAATTGACTAAGAAAAAGAAAACCAACAATAATCCTAACTCTTCACCAGAATGTGACAACGTCAAAATCATATCCCTTGCTTGTACTGCCACGGAAAATACTTGGATTAAAATGAAGGATGGGCCGCATGTACTCTTTGTAGGATTTGGCCACTCTATAGCTTTGCAGATAGATGACAAGGACGAGGACGACGAGGCTAATTTTGTTTCGAGAGTTTTGCATCCAAAAATAGAGAATGTATCCCATACCCCGTCTTGAGTTAAGACTCAAGACGGGGTATGGTAAGCCGTATTTAGGGGGAAACATGGGATAATAAAGATTTTTCATATGACGGATATAGATACTGCCGGGCTAGTTTATTTTAGCTACTTTTACTGCAATATGTTTTATGGTATTGTATTATGGGGTCTCTTTATTCGTCTTGCAGAAGAGACCTGTTCATGAGATATAAAAATTGGACCCAAGAGAGTGATTAAGAGATAAATTTAAAGAATATCAAATTATTACAGTTTAAGACCAATACATATATGAAAATTTAATTTATGTGCATAAAAATATTACAAAATCTAAAAAAAAAAGAATAATCTGTAACGATCAATGAAATAAGTTCAGTATTTATAAAACGCTTAGACGAAAAATCCTGTTATGATATTTAATAATATATAAACGATATTAACGCTTGGGTGTGAATTGCTCTAACTTCATTGTTAATTAAAATTAATTATTGACTGTGTCAGATTATGATCACCAAAATAGCCGCGGCCCCGGCTAAGCTAAAATATATTAAATAAATATAATATGAAAACATTATACAAAAAGTTAGCTCTTGACGACAATCTCACCTGATGATAAGTGATGATGCAGTCTACGATGGTAACAACTGTAAATGTCAAGGTAAACCCATACTCCAAATTGGTTTCTACAATGATTAATGACAATGACCCTTCAACCTTCCTTGAACCTGTTCACGTCTTTGTCGGACGTGGTAACTATCCACGGCTGAAGCCTCGCACCAGTGGTCGGAGAGGGGGTCGTCGAAAAAGATGCCTGTATTAGGTTTACATGAATAAAACAAACAATAATAAAACAATTATTAATTGGATTATTGTAGTTCTATACTCCTAATCGGTTTATATGAGAATTTGTACACGGTGCTTAATTATAAGGCAGCACTAAAACTCTAACTACCCACGGCTTAACCATTTCACCAGACCAGACCAGAAAAAACACGAAAAACCTAGAAAACTCATTTATACAGCACTGGGTGAGTTGTTATTATGCATTCTCTGTATTCATTATCCAAAAATTAATGATTCAATGTCGACATTAGAAGTCAGTATATGAATACTTTGTATATGTTCAAATAAACGGTGTTGAAAAAGAACGCTTAGTAAGGTAATACTGTAATAGGGTACAGGTAATTTTCACAAAGATACATCAGTGCTTTAAATTTCGCAACGATGTACAATAGAATTCTTAGAGAATTAAAAACTACATAAAATAATCAGCGACAACCATTAAACTAGCTGCGTTTATCATTACTTTAATGGGTTGTGATGGTAACGGAAAATAGCAAGATGTAGATAATTAAAAAAAAAATATTCACACACACACACACACACGCACGTGCAAATTTTATCAGGTTAAGTCATACAATAGTTGGAGATGACAATTTGTTTTTTATTTATTATTTTATTATGAAAGCCTTGTGTTATACGTAACATATGGTTACGATTCTCCAAATTCCCTAATGTAATGTTGTCCTAGCATTCCGTTTGAAATATTAACTTATTTATATTAAAATATCTCTACCAGTTTACGCATCGCTTAAAATTCAGATTAGACAAGGTTTATCACTTAGCATTTTTAACAGATACGTTTAATAAAATATAAACTTCACATATTTCTCATCATTAATAAATAAGTTAAATAATGTTCTTTAAATTAATATTAATTAATTATTACTGACAGTAATTAATAACACATTTTTTTAATATATTAATTTGAGTGAACTAAATTCTTATAAAGCAATTTTTTCGTAAAACTGAGTTTTAAACTGACCTTAATAAATATTTAACTGGAATAAAAATTGTCTTAATATCAAATAAACAAAGTTGTTCACATTTTCACTGTTAAACAACACCACGCAATTTTAATATATTAGAATAGCATGTTTTGATACACAATAAATAGTCTTTAATCTAATAATTTATACACAAATCGGATGATAAACCGACACGTAAGTAATGTTATTTAAAACATATAAGGGTTAATCTCTTAATTATATAATTAAATTTTACATAGCTGCAGCAAAAAATGCACTATGACAGACATACAGAGTAGAAAAAATTGAAATTTTTTGCTACACACATGGTATTTAATCATATCATAAAACCCTTGGAGTCGGACCACAGGCGTAATAAAAAAGTCGACAGAAAAAGCATCTGGGGTGCTTTAAACTTTACAAAACGTATGACATAAGACCAGTATCCCAGGGTCAGGATACTAAACGTGGAATATTAGTATGATATTGAGTGTTTTTTCATTGGTCGTTACTCTGCCTACAGGTATTACCTAAATGTTATGAATTAGTCAAGATATCAACCAATGCTAATGCGTCCTCAAGGTTGTATATGCCGCCTTAAAACCACGTCTACCCCGATAAGTATAAGAAATTAGCGCTGTAGTCCAAACCTAAGGCATCATAATATATCCTAAAATTAAAAATCTACTTATTATAATAACACATAATATTCTAAATTCTATATTTATTACCTATTATTATTTATTTAACAATAGTAATAATAAACATGTTTATTAGACAGCATAATTAAAGGCTCATTTACATGGAGTTTCTTAACACGAAGATAATAGAAGTATTTTAAGTTGTATGTAAAATCGTCGATTGTCGGTTCTCCTTTCAATAGAAGAGTTAAGAGCAGAAACAACAATGGTGCCAATTCTGATGTTACGAAATCCTAAACTAATCTGTCTTTATTTATGGGTGAACGAGTACTCAGCCCATCAAAGACTTTAAAAAACCTGTAAAGAGCTATAATACAACAAGTATGTTACAAACTTTAGAAATATTGTAAAAAAACATTTTTATATTAAATACATTTTTTTAACTGAGCCGTACCTAGGGCCTAGCAGGGTTACTGAATAAGTGTAATAAAGGACTAGGCAAATGCTTAAGAATAATAATATAATCATTTAAAACCAAGTGAGCCGTTTACTTATCTGCCCGTGATACAAATATTACAAAAAAAAAAATTACGAAAGCTTTTAAATCATAATTAAATATCGCTACTTTATTGATTTTAACAAAAGTTCGAATAAAATTCCCAAGCTCCCTCCATGTAAATGAAGCTTATACATTTTTATCTATGATACCTATTTTAATTTTATTAACGTCTATGCATGCATTTAAACATTTGTTACATTGACGTAATGTAATAACATTGCTTAAATTATGAAGTACATATAACAGGTACAGGGATAATAGGCATTTTGTGCACATTCATAACGATAAATTTGTATCGAATGGAACAGTCTAAAACTAAGGAATGCATCTAATTCACTTTTGCTTTACAATTAAAAAAAAATCATAACAACATCATAAAGAAGTTACACTTTTTTGTCAGGTTTCAAAAGTGACATAAATTCAATTGTTTTTTAAAAAAGTATCTAATACGAGAATTACAATAATATAATAAATTTTTTAAAGGTAAAACTTTTTAATATATTACTCGGATAGACTCGCCCGTGTGCGTTAAATATGAGCTCCCGTATAATCTATTGACCCACCTTTTTGTCTGATCCATTGACGTTTCTTCCCTAGGTCATTTATTAATTTTGTTGTTAAACAAAGCTTATATTAATATTAATATTAAAAATTAATTAAAAAAAGGTAAAGTATGTTCTACTTAACGCCTTGGCTTTAATTTTTTATCCCAGTAAATACATGTTTTCAGTCTTGGAACGAAAGGAATGGATTTAGGTTTTTATTTATAGCTAAAGGTTAGACTGTGATCGGTAAAGCCGATTTTCCAATGCATGAAGACTCACGCTATGGAATCGTATATATACCTGTATCAAATAATAGCCATAGGGATCATTTTGCAATTTAACCTTTAGATGATCGCTTGGAAGCGTTTGCTCAATTTAAATTGACCCTTATGGCTAAGGCGCAAGACTGGGGATGTATATCATATTTGTCTGCGGTTTACATATAGTTTTGAACACAGTTTAAATTTAGCCTTATCGTTTAAATATCGTGATGCGACGCAAAGCAATATTAAAAAAAGTTTAATAACTAGAATATAAACATTAGAATTCTAAATCTAGATATACTTCGAGAAGACTTGTTGACTAATATGCACTATATATATATGTCCATAATTATTGTGCGTATACTTGGCAGGCAGTTACCGAAAGGTCACTTTGGTGACCTTTTGGTAACAAAAGTTGGGGTGATTTCAAAAGTTTCGTAATTAAAAATTGTGATACGAAACCAAAAAGGTGTGCGAGGCTTTTTTTCGTTTATCATTTTGTGCGGAGTGTTAATCACGTTCTCTAAATTTCATCCTCACCCACCCAGTGAAAGGAATCGTCAGGAAGAATTTATATAAGATAGTTTCAAATGTTTTTCCTATACACAATTTAAAGGTTATAGCGTAAGCTTTCGATCCTTACTGCCAACAAAAAACCCCGATAAATCTAATTTGTACACGGAAGTGTACACAAAAATTGTAACTAATCTAAACTCGAATGGGAAACGAAAAATATAATGTATTGCTTATGGTACACGCTACTCAGAGTTGCATTGCTGTTTACAACTGAAATCATAATCGTTAAAAATATATAAAACACACGCATCGACCATTAAAGTTCTATATCATCTACCAATAAACGTTGTGCGTAGAACAAACTAATATAATATTTTAGGTGTCACATAAAAAGATCGCTAAGCTGCCTTCAGAACTGGGCGTTTTTGGATCAGTAAGTCAGTCAGTTACTTCTTCCTTTTATATAAACAGATTTCCCGTCAGTTGGTAAACAGTGTCAGCGAAAAATCTTCTTCTTTCTATTGCCCTTATCCCATATTATGTGGGGTCGGGACAACACGTCTTCTTCTTACACTCACTTCTATCAGCCGTCACCTCACTACCCACACCTTTTACCCGCATATCCTCTTTTACACAATCCATCCATCTTCTTTGGTCTTCCTCTACTCTTTTACCCTGCCAGTTCATATATAACATTCTTTTGGTGAAATTTTTCCCTTAAGTTTAAGGGGAATTTGTGGGTCATGTCACTCCTGAGACCTGTCGCCATTTCATCCATTCCGCATTCATTCTATTGTACACATCTCGGTAAATATTGCCGTCATTTTGGAAGAGCGAGCCGAGGTACCAGAAATCGAAGCGGACCATACTCTTGTCCAATATTACATCCAATATACAACTTAACAACATAAAGTGGAGCGGCCTACTTCCAAGCTGATTTTTCATTACGATATTATAATTTACCTCGATGTGTGTAATAAATATGTGACAGGAAGGAATTCACGCAAGTAACAAAACAATAGGCAACGCGCGATCTTTTTACGTACACTCGCAATATTAATATAATAACATAACATTTCAATGCATTCGCTGTTATATCAAAATTCGCATTATGAACATTATCCTTATATTATTTTATTTGTGCAGTGTCAGTAAGTATAATAAGAAATAATTGTTGCGCTTAAGCAGTTAGTCGATTTCACAACCATAATTTTTATTAACAAATTAAAAATAACTGAAATAACATAAATAACTAAGCTAAAATATGGAATATTCCAGTGCAAAAAACAAACTTCCTTAGCACCCACTGGTTTTTAATGAATAAAATCACATCAAAATAGTCTACGTAGCTTTTGGATAAATGACATGGGCACAGAAATATTATATAATAAAACAAACATACTAAATATAAACAGCAATAGTTCTCTATTGCATCTGGACTAAGGTTGCCGTCTATCTATAAAGCGAACTTAGTCTTACCTGACTTAAGATACAAATAAAACCAGACAGCGTGATGTGCCCGACATAAGTCTAAGCGTGCTTTATAGATCTCGGCTTCAAAGAGGGGGCAAAGTCCAGTGGTCACTGTGGGCCACTAAAGCAAACATAATATGATTACTATAAAACATCATTTTATATAAAGTGAAGAGCAGTGTGTAGGTGACTTGTGGGTAGAAAAGTTTTTGAATAAACACATCTAATTATTTTTGCTGTGACACCAAATTTAATTTAAAAACTTAATATAAACTATTATGCCCTATATATACGCGGGCAAAGCATGTACGAGTGAGAAGCTTTTTGTATTCTTTAGTAGCTATAATATTTTATGTTAACATTGCCCAGTATCGCATCACGATGAACAATTATGACAAATATATCATTCACATAACATATACCTTTGTTTAGACTTTCCTTACCAGAAGGCAGCATGCAGTCAATCCGGTGGACACCCTGGCCAGGGCCGTGAAGCAGATAGATCGCCTAGCAAAGTCTATTTTTTCGCAGAATACCTGGAATTAAGTTTTCTCGCAATACATAAACATTTATTTTGGCCTTATTTTTATTAATTACTACCCTGACTGACTTGTCTAATTAATTGACTGATTGATTGACTAAGATGAAGATATCACACAGCTTTATGTCAGAGACTTGAGATTCTGGATTAATATATTTATATGACAACTAGCTAGTTTTTTTTTTTTAATTATAGACCAATCAAATTAAATGATTCACTCTTCTATGATTTCATTGTATTCTATGGTAAAATAATATGGTAAAATTTATATCAGTGAAAGAAACATAATATTGATTATCAAAATAGTGAAGGCTTCGGAAATATCTTCCAGAGCTACTTACAGCAGTGGACATCAATCAGCTAAATATGTATTAAAAAAAAATTAAATAATTGAAGGCTAAACATTATTCTTAAAATAGAGTTGGAGGCAAAAGTGAAGTGGGAGGCCTTAAAACACTATCTCTTGTACGGCCTCCCACTTCTCTCTTAGGAAAGAGTAATGAGGGTTTGTGTTATGCGGGACGGATTTTTCAATTTGAATTAAAAAAACTCACCTTAAAAGACTGTGGTATTTCTTCAATGGCGCGATGTATAAGCGTACCATTGACATATAAGCAATTAGCGGCACCGTTTTCTGGTACAGTGAGAGTCTGGTATGTGAATGTTGCTCCATTCTCGATTCTCTTCAGCATTTCCCTCGCCTCATTGCTAGCAGACACGCAGAGTATATCAGGGCCCGCCATGCTTATGTATCTCTTCAGGTGTCTTACACCTTTTGCAACCTGAATTATAATTAAATTGCAAGTTATAATCTCTATCTCTGTTTTTTAAACCGGTAAGTAATCTTTCAAACATATTGAAGAATGTGCTTTTAAGGTAGTGAATACTCAGCATGAATTACTATAATAACTATATTATACTATAATATAATATATAACTTAATGGTTTTTCAGGAAAACGTTAATTGTGTCCTACTATCATAGTACCTATCCTAACTAAATAATACAGAAACTGCAATGAAAATACTAAATCACCTGAAGTTTGGAAATTGCTATTGTTCATTGCCTTGTAGAGTATGTAAGCCGTTGACCCTGAACTTTATGACTAACATGTGGATTAATGGTTAAATCCCTCCAACTCACATTGCGAGTCTGTGTACCAACTACAATACTGTCCAGCAGTGGGATACCTGATTTGGGAGACCTGATACTAGGCTGAGCCTGATGTTTTGTTTTGTAACTGTATTTGTCCTATAAATGTATTGCAGGCAATCAAAAACTATAAGTAGGCATAGCATTATGCCAACAAAGCAGCAATATTATGCATCAATTTGCATTGGAGCAGAGTTGAAGCTTTCTTTCTGTCCTGTACCTGTGTCATAGTTATAAAAAATACCTTAATAGGTGTGCAAGGAAACTCTGGGAATGCCTCTGCAACCGCACTCGCGCCTGCCTCGTTACTAGTCTCCGAAATTCCCACAAAAAACTCCCGCCCTAAAAGAATAAATAGAAACTTATATAGTTATCATATATATAAACTAACTACTTGACACTGAAGTGAATTGTGCAATATTTCAAATTACACACATTTGATGAACATGAAGCGGTGATAGCCTAGCGGTTAGGGCGTCAACCTTCTAATCAGAGGTCGGCGGTTCGAGTCCAGGTACGCACCTCTAACTTTTCGGAGTTATGTGCGTTTTTAAACAATTAAAATATCACTTGCTTCAACGGTGAAGGAAAACATCATTCTCAAAGGCGTGTGAAGTCTGCCAATCCGCACATGGCCAGTGTGGTGGACTATGGCCAAACCCTTCTCACATTGAGAGGAGACCCGTGCTCTGTAGTGAGCCGGTAATGATGATGATGATGAATTAATTCAACAGACATAGGACGAGAAAATGGTATAGAGACATAACTATCTTGTAACGCTGATATGTGATGTTATTATTATAAACGCCATGTGTCCTAAAGATTAGCAAGTAATGGGTTGATCATGATGAACATAGCATCATTTAATATGGCACAGTCTAAAAACAATAGTCAAGAACACTAGTTATTCTACAATAGTATTGGTACAACCACTGTGGCACAGAGTATTGTGTGTGTCATAGCAGGTTTGATTTCTAGATTCCTCTAGTGGCAAGTTTTACTTCTTTATCCTCCCTTCTAAGAAAGAGGAAATCTGTGCCCAGCATTAATGGACTGTGGACGACAAAAAGGATCTTAGATTAAAGTACATTAGTGTCTGATGGGCATGCTTTTTATTTTTTATTGTGGGTAAATCCTCATGGATACCTCTGCGCCACGGGGAGGCATAGAGGTTATGTCAGACTCATAATGACTAAAACCCCCACATGTTCCTACTCGCTGCTGTATGGTGGAGTCACAGGAAAGCTTTCGTATACAACCACAACTCCACCAGCGGTTGTCCACTGCAGCAGACTATCCTTGGGCACAACATGCCCAGTTTCGCAAGTTAGAGGTGTGCCGGATTTGATGGGCATGCAGTACATAACATAATAACTTGCATTAAATGATACTAAAATTTGTGAGCAGAATAAATGAAATATGATATAAGGTAATTTCAACTATATTACACACAATTATAACTTAAAATAATGTACTCATACCTGTAAACAGTACATCTGAACCGGCAAGTTTGGCATCAGGATCTGTCACATCCATTACAGTTTGGCCAAGATCGTTCTGCATAACATCTTTAAGGGCATCCATCTATAAATAAAACAAACATTTATTAGCACTTATAAACTATTGCTAAAGATATCTTAAAAGATTTTGGGTTTAGCAAAAGACAGGAAATATGTTTGATAAAGGCTCTATAAAAAAAAATATTGAATAAGAATACATAATATCTGTAATTTGCAATAGTTCAAGTGGGTTTTGTTTATTTTGAAGCATTAGTTGAACAGTTTAGGTAAACAATGTACTACAACAAAAATTAACGCCCAAATAAAGAAGTTTATCATAGGACGCTTTCTTCTAAAACAGGTTGACTTTTGTTTATTTTGAAGCATTAGTTGAATAGTTTAGCTAAACAATGTACTACAACAAAAATTAACGCCCAAATAAAGAAGTTTATCATAGGACGCTTTCTTCTAAAACAGGTTGACTTTTGTTTATTTTGAAGCATTAGTTGAATAGTTTAGCTAAACAATGTACTACAACAAAAATTAACGCCCAAATAAAGAAGTTTATCATAGGACGCTTTCTTCTAAAACAGGTTGACCTGGTTAGTCCTTTAAAATAATTTAATAAAAAATTGCTTCCATTTTTATACATGAGAGAGCAAAAGAAAGCATTGGACTACAAACATCATCTCAAATTAATGGTTACAATCTGCACCAAACTATATGATAACATTCTTCTTGGTGCAAGCTTCCTAAATATGGAGTAGGCTTCAGTTGTGTATACATCTCACCTATTAGAAAGGAGACCTTTTATCACCAATAGTACACATAAACTAGTTCACATCATCATCATTATAAACTATTTACAGGCCCATTACAGTGACTGAGTCTCTTCTAAGCATGACAATGGTTATGGCCATATTCCACCGCCCTAGTCAAATGTGTATTGGTAGACTTCACACACTTGAGAACTGGTGGTGGTTATACTAAAAAAAATGTGGCACAGTTTGTATTTCAGCCCTGCCTTCTTTCATCATTTGAGTAACAGTGGATATGCTTTTAATAGATAGTTAAAGTAACGTCGAAAGATATAAACCCCTTTTATCTCGGGGAAAAAATTAATTACAATACAAAAAATAAATACTTACAATAATTTCCTCCGTGGCTGATATTGGCCGCGGGAACAGAGCAATGCCATGACACACGATCACCAAGTCTTCGAATACGACATTTTCAGGAAAGAATGCATCCGTTTCTATATCTATCAGCTCCAAGTTCAGCTCTCTAAGCAGTCGCAAATAGTTATCGTATTGACGCCGAGCATCGTTTAAGTCGGCTTTGTCCGTAATGCGGAGTTCTGGTAACATTTTACCAACGACAGCGTGAGTATATTCGTGCATTTTAAAATCCATTTCCGTGCTCGACGCCCAATAGACGCCCAACCACACAGTAAACAAAGTTTTCACTAGAGATTGGTAAAGTTACGTCTGCTCCGTTTTTATATGAAATTGAGAATACTGATTAATGTTCTGCACCGCACAATCACATTTAAAATATATGAGGTATAAATATAGTCGTTGAATTCTAAATTCTATTGATAGTACGGTGCTACCAAATTACCAATAACCAAGTTCCGTGATTTAGTTTTTTTTTATTAAACTAGCTTTACGGCTATGGGTTCTAGCCCAGTGCTATATTCTTTTTGTGAAATTTTACCTGAGCACTGTGTTTTTTTTTCGGACTAACCCTATTGGGTGCCACAGCGTAACCGGGCTGTTTGAAATTTTGAGCCCTAGGGCTCGAAGAAACTAAGCGAACGTCTACCTAAGGGCGCCTCATATGAGGCCCAACCTCGGCTTAGGCTATATTTGGGATAACGGGGGAATCGGATGATTTTGTAATTTATGAAATAGAATTGATGTATAAGCCAAACTTACAGAGGATGATAAGGTTGAACTTACGTCATAGGGTATATTCGTGTAACAACCAGACCAGCAGTAACTCCAGATAACAAACTGTCTGTGTGTTAGTACTTAATCGTTTAATTGTGAAAATCTCGTGAGAGCTGAGACGAAAGTATCTCGATTTTGCTCACGAGGCTTATGACATATGGCATGTAAAGTCCCCTGAAACTGATGGTTTCTGGGGGACGGGATGGTCTCAGTTAGCCTCGCTCAACATTTCAGGCGACTGGGGTTCGACTTGGGACTCTGCTAGGATAGTCCGCCGGTTTCTCAACCTGTCACCCTGACCGCCGGCCTTTTGGTCTCCCCTGCTGGGGCGTAAATATCTGCCTGGAGCAAATATTTATTTTGGTTTTGTATGTATTTTTATATATTTATTATTGAGAAGCGGTGATAGGCTAGTGGTTAGGGCGTCAGCCTCCTTATCAGAGGTCGGTGGTTCGAATCCAGGCACGCACCTCTAACTTTTCGGAGTTATGTGCGTTTTTAAACAATTAAAATATCACTTGCTTCAACGGTGAAGGGAAACATCGTGAGGAAACCTGCACGCCTGAGAGTTCTCCATAATGTTCTTAAAGGCGTGTGAAGGCTGCCAATCCGCACATGGCCAGCGTGGTGGACTATGGCCAAACCCTTCTCATATTCAGAGGAGACCCGTGCTCTGTAGTGAGCCGGTAATGGGTTGTAGTGATGATGATGATGATATATGTATTTATTTTCACACGGGCGTGAGAGGTAGAATATAGTGGGAATAACAATAATTTTCTTTATTTTGGTATAAACCCAAAAAGCAACTATATACAAATAATAATTATAATAATAGATTGTGCCCATCATTTTCTGTTAGGATCTAGATGTTTCGAGATTCAGTGCATCATCACTGGACTTCTCAAGTCGTGGCCCTTCACCTGAAGGATGCTGTTATCAAAACTATGCAATCTTTCCCAGAAGGAAGATATACGCGCTCTGACAACAGCAAAGAAATTGGACATTCTCACTTTCGCAAACATGCAGCAAATCTGTGCACGTGCATATTGCACCGCACTGACTATTCCCGGCTTTCACGTTCCATGTGCAGCAGTTCCAAGTGCAAGTTCCAAGGAGCATCATATCGTCAGCGTAGCTCAGATTGTTAAAGCAAATACCGTCGACATGGTAGCCGATGCTAGTGCTCCTCAGCTCACGGATTTGGTCGTTCACATACAATAAGAAGGTCCGGAGAGGTTAACCCGCCTTGTCGAATTCCACACTCTGACCTATACGCGCTAGAGGTTGTGTCACCCCACCTTATATGATTCCTTTGGCTCCCGTACCAGTATATTAGGTAGTACTGGGGCAGGTACACCTGGGCCGCGCAATTTGCTCCAGAGTATTTCATCATTTACTAGATCAAGTCTAGGCTCAGATCTAGGACGCAAGCAATAAAAGTTTAAGATAGAATATAAGATATAATTCATATATTTAGAGAATAGAGAGTATAAACATATTTTAAAATATGTATATGAGAAAATACAAAGAGAAAGTTAAAAACAAACTTATGTTGCAAATCACATTCGGATGAATTATTAATGAATAATGATAAAAGAAAAAAAACATGTATACGACTGAATAGGCTGTATGGTCATATTTGCCTTTCCTGAGAGGAATAAATTAAAAAACAACACTACGTCAATAGTCAAACAGTTTAGTTATCTGTGAGACAAGATGTATTATTGATTTTTATCCAGTTTAATTAGTACTTCCATGTTTTATCCTTGCTATCTATTGGGTGGATATTGTTCAGTGAATTTAAACGGACTATGGCTTTTTATTGCCCCGTGTAAGTGATTTACGTATACCATATTAACCCATTTCAAGATGAATAAAGAAAAAAAAGAACCCGAATATCCTGCTGAGTTGGAGTCCCAGTTTATTCTCCGATTACCAGAAGAGCCGGCTAAAACTCTCAGGGACCTGCTGAGATCTGGCGACAGCATGAAAAATCGATTGTCAATTCAAATGGAAAATGATATGAGGAACGGCGTGGTAAAATTCGACGACTGGATGATGCATGGCAAGGTTATCGATTTGCCAACCATCATAGAATCTCTAAAGACAATAGACAATAAAAGTTTTTACAAGACTGCTGATATTTGTCAGATGATGATTTGTAAAGAAGAGAAAGATCAAGCAGCATCAGAAGAAGATGCACCTTCAAAGAATAAGAAAAAAGATCCGTATAAGGTTGAAAAAAAGTTTTTATGGCCACATGGCTTAACTCCACCTACTAAGAATGTCAGAAAACGTAGATTCAGGAAAACATTGAAAAAGAAGTATGTTGAGGCACCTGAAATTGAAAAGGAAGTGAAGAGACTCTTGCGCGCAGACAATGAAGCCTGTCAATTGTCATGGGAAGTGGTTCACGAAGATGATGAATCTCTTCTAAAATCAGAACTGGTTGAACATAGTCCATCTAAACCAGCTAAACCAATTAAACCAACTAAACAAACTAAAACTAAACCAGCCAAACCTGAGAAGAAGACAAAAGCTCAACGTAAAAATAAGAAAAAAGAACCAAAGCCTGACACATCAACAAACGCTTCATCAAATGTTGTTGATATATTTGGTGAAGCAGTGAGTGACAGTGATTTTGAAGATGAACGCATAAATGTACGGCTGCAGAAATGTAGCATGACTGCTTCCAATAAAAAAAATACAAGCTTGACTGCTTTTGATGATACACCAAAATATGGTACTCTACCTGTAGAGTTTGAACCTCCTAAGACTAAAAAAGCTGCAAGAGGTAGGAAGAAAGCTGCAAAACGGCGTGCTACAGCTGTGACCTCAACTGTGACATCAGCTGTGGATTCTGCTGTGAATGCTACTGCAACTTCAACAGTTACTTCAACAGTTACTTCAACTGTCACTTCAGCAGCTCCTCAAAGTGAAGAGTTATTGTCACAGGATGATCCTAATAATCAGTTGCAAGAATTGCCTCAAGACATGTCTCTTGACATGCCACTTGATATCTCTCATGATGCATCTCATGACCTCTCTCAAGATAACATGACATTCAGAATTGAGCAATTGAGAGTTGAGTTAGAGGAGTTGAAACAACGTCGTCAGAGAACCAGGCATGAAATTTCTGGAATGGAGAACTTAGCCTTGCGTCAGCGATTTCAAGATATTTTGCACACACTGAACCAAGATGTAATGTACAAAGAGATGGAATACCAAGGCCTTATAACATTGCAGAATTCGGAGGACATATGAGGAACGTATTTCATGTAAATTGAGGAGTTTTTTACTATATCCTCAATTTACATGATTAGATGTGGCTGAAGTTGTCTGAAAGTGGACTCAATTCTAATATTTCGAAGAAAAAAGTTTATATCAATTGTGTTTATAAGTTTATATTGAGTTATTGTTTTATTTTGTTATTTAGATCTTAGATTGATATAGATGATAAAGTGTAGAACATTTAATTAGGTTAAGAATACACAAATGTAATAAATTATTATTGTTTAACCCAATTCCATATTTGGCAAACTACTATTTTTAGACTAAACTATAGCCCCAAAGTTGTTTGGCTTATTGGTGGACCATGGTTTATTTTTGTTATGATTTATACACATGTATAACTAGCCACTAAATGATTGGTTTGTAAAAATATAGAATAATGTAGTTGTATATTAATAAATATCTCGTTAAAAATTAAAATTTACCACACAAGAAAACAATAACATTATTTATATAAAGAGTTTATTGTTTTTTAATCATCTAATATTTTAAAGTTTTCTAAATTATGGCCAGGCATGGAAATGGGATGAATTTAACAGACTTTTTAAATATGTATATAAGCAGCATAGGCATACATTCATTTAAATTTAAAATGACAGCTATTTTCAGTAACCTAATTAATATAATTTAAGTTTTTAACTTTACAGATGTCATGTTTAGGTTCTATTGAACTGAAATGTGTATTTGTATAAATACAGAGATATTTGTGGACTGAGAGTATGACAATGCACTTAAATTCAACAAACATGAATATGTATGGACTAGTAAGTCCCTTGTCCACCACACTCGACAACATTTAACATGTGAAGTGTATGTGATCTTTTGCTTATTTATGTTTTTACTTTGCATATCTACTTTGCCGTTTACTGTTGTGTTGTTATAGTGTGATAACAAATAATCTACCATTAAAATTCTATATAACCATACACTATGACATAATTACACTATGATTTAGGGAAAGAATAGTGAAATCTAAAAATATAAATAACTGGTTAGCAACGAGGTTGGGAATACCCTGGCCCTGATTTGTGTTGTACCTTATTAACCAATTCTGTAAATTATTAAAAATTATTGTTAGTTTGTACAATTCTATAGGGTTGAATTTTACAAGGTGTGTACCAAATAATTGGATACTGAACATAATTGGTTCAAGTTTTAAAAATTATTTCATGGCAGTATAAAAGGAAAAGGGTTAAACAAATTTCTGTGCAATAGAATTTTAATTTTAGAATAAGTAAGGTAAACCAAAAAATATATAAAAACATGTTTTATTATTATTTTTGCTGACTGTTTAAAGGCTTCAACATGTAAAAGCTATTTAGAGTTAGGTTTTTAGTAAGTTATCATAGAATATAATCCTGAGCACTAATTATTATTATTACTCCTCCAATTATTGTTTTTATTAATTGGAGTTTAGGTTTACTGCACATGAACCTATTTACGAGCTATTTTTTAAAGATTTACTTATATTTTTATTTTAGATAAAAAATTTGAGTGCTACATATCTGGATCTGGAGGGTTTAAAATTTTTTATATGTATATACTTATTATGTTAAGTATATTGAAACTATTTTTTATAAATTATGTATTTGCAACTTTTTTTTCTACTTACACAATGTATGTATATTAATTACATTTTGAAGATTTTAAGCATTTAATAGTACATAGGTGATGTTTTATGAGTAACTATTTACTGCTCGTCTATTACATTATAGTTGTGCTAATTCAGTTGTATTCAGATTTCTAAACTAAGTAGGCAGGTCTAAAAGAAGGTTTCACCTTTTCACACTTTATACAGAACAGGAAAGGGCTAATTTTATTCATGTTTATTTAGTATAGTTCAGAGTTTTGTGTACAACAGAATTGGGTCAATCATTGGTAAATAATAAAAATTAAGTTTTTAAATTTATAAACAATATAACTTTTATAGTAATTTGAGAGACCAAGAATAATCTTCAAATTCGCGTGAGAAACACTAATTTGATAATTAGTACCTTGATACATACTTAACAATTTGATTAATGTTGTCTCTGAACATTTAGGACTTCCTAAATGTTCTACATACATATACATATACTTAGCAATATATGTATTGTACTTTTGAAGTTACTGCTCATACATAACATTTTGGTACAGCGGTAACTACTTGGTGAACTTTCGCCTACTTTATTCTCAGTATTTATTCATATATTATAGGTAGGTGCACATAACATTGTGTTTTAAGGATAAGGATCTATTTACGTAACTATATGTTAGTGTATATGTAATTAAGTGTTCTCTACAGTTCATCATCATTCATCAAAGTGGTGAACTTTTATCTATTTTATTCTCAATAAACTCATAAAGTTATTCCTTTTGTACGTAGATATGTTTACACAGCATTGTGTTTTATAAGCATAATATACATAATTAGATGTATAACTAATATATACATTTTATGCATACTATACTATACCGTAGTTTACATATGACTAAGTGTTTGGTAGAGTTGTGCCTGATTGGTGAACTTTCATCTACATATTTAATTTGGTGTTAATAAATTTAGTTATTCCTTAGTAGGTAGGTATGTTCGCGTAACATTGGGTTTTAAGCATAATTTACATCTATTTATATATTCCGGACACTATACCATATTTTATATTTGGCAAAGCGATGGGTAGAATTTTAAATATTCGGTGAAAAGTCGTCTATTTTATTGTGTCAACGCCTACAGTATATTCTATTGATATATTTTAGTAAGTAGATATGTTCACATAAAATTGTGTTTTAATCATAAGGTTATGTTAAGGAGACGTTAGTTTACATATATTAAGTGTTCGTACAGTTGGGTACACTTGGGTACACTTGGTGAGCTTTCGTCTATTTTATTCCGTATACAGTTATGAAGTTATTCACTAGTGGGGTAGGTACATATGTTAACACATTGTGGCATAAGCAAAAGATTTATCTGCTTAAATTTATTGCGAAATATGCTAGTATAATAAATATAATTAAGTGTTTGGTAGAGATGTACCTACTCGTATGTTATTCCATTAGGAGATAAGTGATTCGATAAAGTTCTATGTTTTAACTTGATCGCAGACTGGTACTCGTTTAGAAAGAGATAGAAGAGCAAGAATCAGTAAGCATATTCTTAATATTTTTCGCCTACTGAATAAAGGAGGTTAATAAACGAATGATTCGGGCGTGCCAAGGTCATGCAATGAATTGGCGATCAATTTCAATCGAATATGTCTGTCGTCTCAATATTATACTAAATGTTAGCTTATACGTAATTAAGTGTCGTGATGAATATAGTATTCGGTGTGAATTTCCCGTTTTATTCTACGTAAATTCAATATTATAATTCCAGTAGTGTTAGTTTATACAGGATTGTCGTATACATAAAAGGAAAAGGTGATTGACTGACTGACTGATCTACCAAGGAACAGTGCAAACTACTAGATGTGTTGGGCTGAAATTTGGCACCCCAATAGCTTAAATAACGAAAACAATACTAAAATAACACGTGCAAATGGTATATATTAATAATATCACAGCGTATCAATACTTATCACCAAGAGATATTTCTTACAGGCTAGACGCATCCCTACACAAAAGTATCTTATAACTATCTATTAAGCTCCAATTATTGATACAAAAAAAAAAACATAAAAACCATGTATTTAATAATGTTTTCGATTTAATAATGTTTTTTATAAACATTATAATTGAGGGCATTTTAAGCCGGTCGATGGGAGCGATGCTACTAAATCACCATTATGTAACCTTTTCAAGTGAATTTTAAGAGCTGGATAGCACGAACGCTGCGGGCACTGTTTTTTGAGTAGGCAGTTAAGACATGTTATGGTTGAACCATTCATAAATCAGTAGTAGTCACTGAGCAGTTGATTTGTATGCATTGTGAGATTTTTTAATAATGTTCGGAATATGGTTGTCAAGTTTGTGGTAAACTAGTATTTGTCTATGTATTCTGTGTAAACTTTATAAAATTTAATTGGTAAATTAGGCATGCATACCTACATAATATAATTATGATAACTATACATAAGTGATAATTATAATTTTAGTAATTAAAAGGAGGCTATTTACCAAAGCTGCTTGTCGCCTTACCATTGTTGGAGAACAGTATGTGTGTGAGACGGAGTTGACGACTCCGTTGAGTTTTCTTAGCCTAAACCTAATAAATTGGTCTCGTATTAACTGTTGCTTTAAAAAGAACAAATAGTTGATGATGATGATGACGATGCTCGCATTATAGACTAGATCTATATAGACCTATGATTTTAGAAACAGTTAAAACAAGACTAAGTTATTATCGTTAGAATGTCAACCGATAGACGTCTACTGCTAGACATGCTCTTTTGTAAGAAGTTTCAAAGACGGTCTAAGGTCGCCCGTTTACAGTGGTGCCCTATTTGAGCGTTGACTAACGCTTCGTTCACCTATTAAACGGATGGTACATACCGGTGTTCTACCACAGCAAACAGTGACAAATAAGATCATTATCGGGTAACACTTTGTAAGGATGAAGACGATAAAGTTATGTGTCGGATATAAAATTTTGGTCGAGCAAATTCGAAGTACGCTTAATATCTTAGCCTCGTACGTACCCATCCGTATTAATGCATTTTAACGCTCGCAATTGTAAAGTCGTTTTCCAGTATTATAGCAAATCAGTGCAATGTCAAAGTAAAATGGACTTTTTCACCTAGTTTTAAAGTATCAAATCTATTAATTGGTTTGCAGCGTACGCCTCTATGTAAAGGTTTTAATAAGACAACGCACGACTGACAAACAAGGAAGATAACGTCCATTTCACTTATAGGGCCTCTATATAAACTTCTACTAATAAGAGTAATAGAAAAGCAGTCAGATGTAGACTGAAATTAGAAGACATTCATCAAAACACTTGTATTATACCTACCATTTACCGATGTGAGTGTGGCAATAAATCGGATCTTGTAGGCGAAGTTAACTATTAACTGAAGTTTACAAAGAGATATCATATTGTGGGTGCGGATGTAGGTAGCTATGAGCGTTGAACGTTCGACTTTGTCAACCCCTTTCTCGAATTGCAAAGTCCTCGTACTTTGGTAGATGTGTGTAAGATCGCCGTGAAATTGCGTGGCCCGTGACGTTCGCAAACTTGAAATCTAATGTGCATAGGCGCTGAACTCACAATAGGCAGTGCTTACAGGCAACGTGTTTCTGCAACTATTGCAAGCCGACTCACATGTCTTGGCGGAATGCAAATCGCCCATGTGTAAGTACATTAACGCAAGGCCAAACTGCTTCCTTAGCAGTGTGCAAGTTTGCGTACGAGATGCGCTCGCGTTCGTTTGAGCAATTCCTTTGATCGATCTCACGTTGCCAAGCACGCAAAATAACCCCGCTGTGTTACTGCCACAGCAAAGCATGTTAGCTTCTCACCTTTGCAAAGATGTAGATCAGTGGTAAGGCGGCTTTAAGTCTCTTTTAACAATACATACATACAAATGTAAAATTTTAATATTAAATATCTGTTTTGTCATTTTCGTGAATAAAGTGTATGTGTAGTGAAAGTGTATTTTATTTACCTCTGCGTACTCATATTTTATTTATGTTGACTTACATATATACCTAGAAGCTATGATAGCCTAGTGGTTAGGGCGTCAGCCTCCTAATCAGAGGTCGGCGGTTCGAATCCGGGCACGCACCTCTAACTTTTCGGAGTTATGTGCGTTTTAAGTAATTAAAATATCACTTGCTTCAACGGTGAAGGAAAACATCGTGAGGAGACCTGCACGCCTGAGAGTTCTCCATAATGTTCTCAAAGGCGTGTGAAGTCTGCCAATCCGCACATGGCCAGCGTGGTGGACTATGGCCAAACCCTTCTCATATTGAGAGGAGACCCGTGCTCTGTAGTGAGTCGATAATGGGTTGATCATGATGACATATATACCGCCACTGGACATAAGTAGCCAATACAACTTTTAATTTTAGTTTGGACTATATCGTCTGTTCCTAGCCCAATTTTATGAAGATGGAAGTTACTGAATCGTGAAGCTGGTAAACTAAAACCTATCAAAGTTTAAAATTATATGATGGCTAGCTTCTGCCCGCGACTTCGTCTGCGTGGATTTCAGAATTCGGTCTAAAGGTTCGCTCGTTAACAATTTTTCGATTTGAGAGATCGGTATAGCAAATACATGTCCTTTTCCATAACATACGTGACATGCATACCAAATTTAAAAGCTTTCTGCTCGCGGCTTAGCTCGTAAACAATTATCAATTTTCCCTCGGGACCTACTTAAGGAATTAGGATAATAGGTAGCCGTTCTTTTCCATGTCAAAGGCTATATGTATGCCAAATTTCAACCAATTCAGTTCAGCCGTTTTTGCGTGATTGAGTAACAAACATCCACTCTTTCACATTTATAATATATGATTTTTTTACACCTTGTGTCCGAAAAAACCCAAATATATTACGGAACCCTGTTTTTTTCCAAAATAAAATTAGCCTATGTTACTCGTGGATAATGCAGCTTTCGAATGGTGAAAGAATTTTTAAAAACGGTCCAGTAGTTTTTGACCCTATTCATTACAACCAAACAAACAAAGTTTTCCCCTTTATAATATTAGTGTAGATAAGGAAAATGAAAATACATGAATTCATTGCAATCACACTTATTTAATTAAATCTAATAAATCTCAATTGTAAATAATATAATATTACATTAAGGCAATAATATTAATTTTTATTACGAGCGAACGCCAATTTTCGTTACACGATTTTGGCACTACATGAACAGCACTAAGCAGTTGAGAAAAAACCTTAGACGATATACAAATCTAGATAGTGTTTATCTAAGAAGGAACAATTATCCCTATAATATCAATGTGCTTTATAACAATAACTTCTTCAATTATATTTTATTAGAAACTATTAAAATAGCTGAACTGTGGATTTGAGGACGACACAAAGCTCATCCGCCCCTTAGGCTTAAGATCTATAGAGCGTACTATGGCTATCAAAGCTCGCTTTGTAGATTTCAGCCTAAGTGTTGGTTTGCAGGCAAGACTCATAACTCTAAGATGCAAAAATCTAAATTAATTTTTAAATATTTAACACACATCTCATTTTAATTACAATATATCTGAAACCTGATTAAAATTTGTTTTATATATATTTATAAAATATAGAAATATACATTCTATGAAGGCATGTAGTACATAGATACCATTTATATAATATTACGAATTTTACTAAAGTCTAGATATGTATACAAATCTAAGTAAAAAAAACATGCTTGAGGGATTTGCCTTTCATTGTTGTGGTTAATCGTTTTTTTTTGCAGTACTATAAGAGTAATACGTTCGTTAGTTTAACTAAGCGACTTTAATTTTTTATCGAGTCGTAGTTTAGTTATTGACACATATACCTAAAGCCAAACTAGATGTGGAATCTTCGTCAACAGACCATAAATCGTCAATTATGACGTATTTTAACTGTTAAAAAAGCGTTTTCAGGAAGTTCCACAATTTTTGGTTAGGTTAAAATATATAAGGCGCAAAAAATTGCCTAAAATCGAATTCATTTTATACTTCTACACCTAAAATCCCATTATAATTACATGTTTATTTTTTTAATTTATCTTGGAACTGAATTATTTTTCATAACTATAAATTATTTTTTTAAACAAGTGTTATTATTATTTCATAATAATATGTCGTCATTCAGACACACTATAATCATTTAATATATTAAGTAAATTTCCATATTTAATTTGGCTTTATTATAGTGAGTACCTATACATGGTTTGTAATGATTAACTAATGACTCGAAATAAATCGAAAAATCATTGTTAAATCATAACTCGTCCAGATTGATGAAAGACAGAAAAAAGAAAAAGCGTACTCCTATTTTCTGTTTTTCGGTCGCCGAACTCCTGTTATACTCCAAAGAGGAATAATAATTATAATGGTACAAAAACCCGAAATGTATTTATACATTAATCGTACGGCGCATCCTGCATTGGTATCGCAAAAAATAAAATAAAATAAATCTACACATTACGTCCGATTCTTTGTAGACCGCGTTTTCGCTGATAAACATAAAACAATCGAATTTCTAGCAACTGCATAGCAAAGCGTTAAATTTTACTCCAAAGAACATTAACTAACAATCGGTATATCTTTGGCCGAGAAAATTGGCTATTTAGTAATACTAATTAATATATTTCAGAAATTTACCAGATAGTTTGGTAAATCTTACATCCAACAATTTTTAATATTTATATCTTCATTTACAAAAAGATTGTAATAAAAAAATTAAGTCGTCATTGAGGTCAAACATGCTAAACAGTTGGGTAGACTAAGCTACAGCTATTATTGTCGGTTATTCAGCGAAAATAAGGAAGAACCATCTCTTTGTTGATAGTGAAAAAATCGTCATTTTAAGGGTCAATGTCATCGAAATTGTAGTCCCCAAATAAAAAAAATTAACACCACACAAACACAATGAGGCGAAGAAACAGAGGAAATGGGAATAAAGTTCATAGATGAAAGGCTATTATTATATGACTAATCAAATCGTGAACTGTTTTAGCGTGAGTTTAGCGATAATTATTTTGATAATTTAAACTTTAGTGACACTGAAATGTGAGTCTTACGTGAGGCAAAAATTTAAGCAACTAATCCTCGGTTTATAGACGTTTATCATCTATTTCACGTAGTGATAGTACAATTCGACATTCAACAGAAAGAACATTTGCATTCTCATATAAGAAATGAGATTTCTTTAAAAGTTTGCCTCATCATAACTCTCAATTCAATCCTTTATGATTATAATATTATAGCGGTTACATAGAATATACTACTGAACATTTGGCTGACTTTGAGCCGGTGGGATCTTACCCTGTGGTTGTCCTTGAGATTGTTCCTGCGGTTTTTGTTGTTGTTGATTTGCAACCATCTGCGGTTGTACCGATGGCGCCTGGCCTACCGGTTGTTGTCCTGGTTGGTTTTGGACGGGGTTCTGTGCTGGGACCACGTTAATGTTCGCTTGCTGATTTTGAATTGGTTGTCCTTGGGGTTGACCTTGAAACTGTGGCTGCGGTTGATACTGTTGCTGTAACGGTAGCTGTCCCTGAGGTGGCGCTTGGTTCTGTTGTCCCTGAGGTTGCGCTTGGTTCTGTTGTCCCTGATGTTGCGCTTGTCCTTGTGGTTGACTCTGATACTGTTGTTGTACTTGTGGTTGTCCTTGGTACTGTTGTTGGCCTAGTTGACCAGGAGGCTGTTGGTAGCCTTGAGGAGGCTGTTGGTAGCCTTGAGGAGGCTGTTGGTAGCCTTGAGGTGGCTGTTGGTAGCCTTGAGGAGGTTGTTGGTAGCCTTGAGGAGACTGTTGGTAGCCTTGAGGAGGCTGTTGGTAGCCTTGAGGAGGCTGTCCAGGAACGTATTGCGGTTGACCTGGATGGAACTGACCGGACTGTTGTTGGAAGGCCTGATTTTGTTGGTACTGAAGTATTTGTTGTTTGGCGCCGGGTAACGGACGTCCATGGGCGTCAACCTGTAGAATAAATTAATGAATTTAAATATTCTAATATATTATAACTATTATATTTAAAATTGTTTCATGTGACGTGGAATATTCCTTTGCGGTAGTATATACACATTTTTAATTTTTGGAAAAAGAATTACACGCAAATGCCGAATATCTTCAGGATTTCTTCGGCGTATTATGAGTTAGTAGAATACATTATATCCTACTGACTTTTCAATGAAATTTATTAGCAGGTAGCTTCTGGAGAAGGGCTAATATTTTCAAATATCGAACAGAATCGGGGTAACCGCCAATGAAAGCGAAAATAGCAATTAAATTTCACTACTAAACATGTGCATCTTATTGCCAACACTGGATGGCAAACTTGTCGCTTGCATAACTATATATTAAACGCTAATAGATAGTACAAGTGTCTTTGTCTGTCCGGGAGCATGCGCGGCTTATTGATTCATTAAACTACATTGGTATATATAGGTATCTAACTAGGTCTCCGGCTGTTATATTAGACTGTTGCTAACTGATCAGATCTATCATCACAAAGCTAGCGATGTCTGTATTATTATCTATACTTATATGCTTTAGAACGGTGAATAACGCTTTATATCTTTCTATCTAAATAGTTTAGTTTGTTTGTTACTCTTTTCCCCCTAAACCACTTGAGGCACGTTAAAATTATCAATTAGGAAAGCTACATTAATGTTGGGGCCCTGGAATCCCTTGTCGTCATCTCTTTGCTTTTTTATCGGGCTGACTATTAGCTGTGCTAACCCTATTGGTTGCGACAGCGTAACCGGGCTGTTTGGCGAGCTTCGGAGAGAAGCTCTGCCAGAAGAAATTTTGAAAATTTGAGCCCTAGTGCTCGAAGAAACTAAGGGAACGACTGCCTAAGGGCGCCTCCTTTGAGGCCGAACCTCGGCTTAGGCGACGTTTGGGATAACGGGGGGGTCGGACGGTGAGTGGTCCGTACGTCTCCGAGGCCGTGGATGGAGCCCACGTCCGGACGTAAGACCTCTTTGCGGGGTTAGTGCGAGGTATGGCGACGTATAGTATGGGGCCCCTTTATGTTATGATTCACACTCCATGGTGACCAAAGATCTTCTGCGTAGGCCAGAAGAGGGTGATAGCCGCACGGATCTGTAGGTCCTACGTTACGGTGTTTTTTTCAGTTGCGGGCGCCCCACCTTGTGATATGGAAGCTGGGGTGCTTGCTGAGGTCCATAACGCGAGGTTAGAGAGCCGGACTAGAGGGGAAAGCATGCCTTGCGATGAACATGGTGGGAGCTGTCCCAACCCTCTTTCCTCTAGGGATATGGTTTTTTAGTTAGGGTATAACCCCTAGGCAGGGGGAGTCCCACATAACCTCCGTCCTGCCCAAGTGACGGAGGTAGCAATAAAGCTTGTCCACCACGATAAAAAAAAACTACATTACAAGCTCATGTTACTCAAAACTACGGGTGAACCCGCGGGTCTCGGCTAGTGAAGTTAAATTGATGACTATATACTGGAACCCGACAGAGGTTTCAGAATGCGGAAGTGATTAATTCTTTTTATAAAATAATAATTGTTCTATAGCTTATATATGCAATTACTTTAAACATAATATTAGTAAATTTTAAACTTCCATGAAGCTCAAACTATAAGACTATGGGAAGAGTTCACTTTTTCTACACCTTATAATGTAAAAATCTTTCGTTACTTTTAACATAAAGTATTAAAGAAATATTAAAAAAATAAAAAGTAACACATCTCTTTTATTTTAATACAATTGTTACTTATTACAACCTACTTTACACTAAAAAGTAATGAAAAGATTCCAGAGAGTTATTAAGAGATAAATTTCAAGATTATAAAATAATGACAGTGCATAGCCAATATATGTATATAATGCCAATATATTTAATGTATGTTCATAAAAATATTGATAAATTCAAGAAAAAATTGGATTGTAACGCACTGAACATTAGAAATAAAAGTAAACTTGTAATACCGTTTAGTAGGCTGCACAAAATTAGTAACTCATTCAAAGGAAATTGTATTTTATTTTATAATAAATTACCTATTGATATCTTGAAGATGTCTATCAATAAGTTCAAAGTTTTTATAAACTGAAAGCTTATAGAAGAACCATGTTACGATTTTAAGGATTATATAAACAATAAAAAAGCTTGTGAATTGCTCTATCCCCATAGGTACTATAATTTATTATTGATAATGTGAGATGGTGATAACAAAAAACCCGACTAAGTTTGTTGTGGGCTTCTTCTTAGACCAGGGCGCGTTTGGAACCCTCATAGCTGTAGTTTTAAGTTTACGAATGTAGTTATCACCATCAAATCTCTACTATGTAAATTATTGACGCGTCAAATTTTATAATAAATTACCTATTGATATCTTGAAGATGTCTATCAATAAGTTCAAAGTTTTTATAAACTGAAAGCTTATAGAAGAACCATGTTACGATTTTAAGGATTATATAAACGATAAAAAAGCTTGTGAATTGCTCTATCCCCATAGGTACTATAATTTATTATTGATAATGTGAGATGGTGATAACAAAAAAAAAACCGGCTAAGTTTGTTGTGGGCTTCTTCTTAGACTAGGGCGCGTTTGGAACCCTCAAAGCTTTAGTTTTAAGTTTACGAATGTAGTTATCACCATCAAATCACTACTATGTAAATTATTGACGCGTCAAAAGTGGCTTTTAAAGGACTATTTGAATTTGATTGTTTTTAATATAAGACCGTTTAGAAAAGATGGAATCGATTCCCTCAAGTTGACTCGCAGAGACATTTCAATATAATGCCAGGGTATATTATGCTTGATATTGTATTGAGACGTTTATCTGAGCGTTAATTGATAAAAAAATTATAACTCATAACATAAATGATTATATTATGTGTATTTAACACATATAGAGGATAGAAGGGAAATGAATACAAAAAGTTTTTCAGTTAAATGCGTTTAATATTTTTACTCTACATATACTAATTTCCAGCAGAGTGTGTCCTTTTGCGTGTACAAAGCACTCCTTCAAATGCGAACGAAAGCCCCTAAACCAGGAACAACGATCAAACTGGAATTGAGGCTTTTCAGCAATGCCATCGCCTTGACAAACGCGATTGTTTGTTCTATGAAAGAACAAGGCAAGCTCAGTTTGGTAGGTTTGGCTTTGCTCCTTTCGGACGCCTTTATGTTAAAAGCACGTTTCGTCAGAATTCGCCTATATCTAAGGATTACAATCATCTACGAAATTTCCAAATAGCATAAATGAACAGTAAGTAACCATGGATACATATTGGTTACCACCTTCTAATATCTAAAAGTGTAATCAAATTTAAGAGCGCAGGAATATAATAACTATTAAAAGACATGATAATATCTGTCTCATAGCTTGTATCCTATTAAGATTGAAAGCACTGAAAAGTATATTTTAATAAATTAATTTATAGAAAAATAAACAAGAATATAATAGTGCTGTTTAACATTGAGTAATAGGTAGATTACTCAAGTTTGACAACACTGAAAAGTATATTAATAAATTAATTTATATAAAAATAAACTTTTAAAATACAATAGTGCCGTCTAACATTGAGTAATAGGTAGATTACTTAAGTTTGACAACACTGGAAAGTACATTAATAAATTAATTTATATAAAAATAAACAAAAATATAATCAGTGCTAATTAACATAGAGTAATAGGCAGATTACTCAAGTTTGACAACATTGAAAAGTATATTAATAAATTATTTTATATAAAAATAAACTTTTAAAATATAATAGTGCTGTTTAACATTGAGTAATAGGCAGATTAGTCAAGTTTTGCAACACTGAAAAGTATATCAATAAATTGACTGAAACAATTTATAAAGATAACATTGAATAATAATAAAAATACAAGTGATTAAAAATTACTAGTAGCAATAGTAGTCGCCGTAGCGTTATTATAATTCTAGAGATAATAATGTAATAATGGTTATTAGACTTATATAATAGACGCCGATTATATTATTATAATATTAATATTTATTAATATAAGATAGTAATAATGTAAAAAGTACCTAAATTATAGAAAAGGGTAAACTTGAGAAGTTTATTAGTAGTAGTAAGTAATAGTTAAGTAAGAAAAGTTAAACGGAAAGTAATCAATAATGAAAATAACATGAAAACATATTACAACAATTTTTTTTTAACTTATTTAGAAATTAAAATAAATAATTAATAATAATCGATAATGTAACAATACAGCACATACATATATATGTCGACAGTAAGAGAAACATAGAAAATTTCGTGTTTAGCAATACAGATTTTAGAGTTTAGCAATGCACATTTTCAGAAATAATTTAAGTAATAAACCTTATTCTATTAGTAGTTACTTTACTACGATAATTCAAAGATAACAATTTTAACAAGAGACGAATTGGAAAATAATATATAAAATGTATGAATTTCAGTAAAGATTACAATTTTAATAATAACATTAAATATGATTGAACATAACTCATTATACAATAATACCTTCTTTTTCTTGCTTGTTTAGATTTTCAGTTCTCAGTTGTCCATGCCGATAACACCAATTTTATGTATAGCTCCAGGTATTTGCTTAATTTCAATTTCCCTCTCATAAAGTGTGCATCCATCGTCCGTCCTTTGATTATTTTGATTATTTGTGTTTCCAATGTCCATCGCCAAATTGTCGCCAAATCCAGTTCTTTGCATTTCCATCCATGATATTTATGTTCGTCTTTCTCCTCTCACGACCCCAAGATGATGTATCGTTTAAATTGTTATCTCGCCAAAATAAATAAACCGTTGAGAAAATACATGAAGTTATCTATCGAAATGATTAAATATAAGTATTATTCCTTAACGCCTATTACTAAATACTAAGACTGGCTATATTGGCCCGGGGCAATATAGAATGCCCCGGGCCGTTCGACAGCGCGTCTACAAGCGCGTCCCCAGTCGAAAAGGACTAGAATATTCCGATTGCGCCTTATATACCGCCGCGTCGCGTCGGACAAAGGGCGAGTCCGAGCGCGCATGCTCCTTTTAATCGATCCTCTCGCATGGAACCTAGCCGGGCGTTGGCTGACCTAATTAATACAGCGGCACCGAATGCTATTTTGATTTCATACGATGATATGTATCTATTGAATTTATAAAAACAATTAATTACGAGTTAGACACTAAAAGTTTTTGCTATCGAGACATATTTTTTTGAATTTGACATCTGTAATACAGGGGTCATAAAAAAACGGTTCAAATGACAGACTTCAGGAACTACTTAACCTACCTCTTAAGAGTGCATCCTAAAACTGTTCTTTCACTATGTCTTCTGTCCCTTCCATAAAACCCCATGAAATTAAAGTATGCGAAATCACTGTTTCATAATTACGGTCACATGACTATTCCCAAAGCACAATCTACATAGCACCCACTTTTTTGTTCGATCCATCTGTTTGTGTAAAGCTACGAAATGGCTAACCAAATTTTACAGATAGTGGGTACAAGGTGTAGAAAAACAAAAACTGAAAACATAACTGTTTTGTAAGAAATGAAGGGAAATACTATATATACAACGCATGAAGTATTGTAGGACACTATACCGCCGGAAAGGGGACATAACTTTGCATGGACGTAGTGACGCACATGTACATCGAGATTTCTTAATTAAAATGTCCGACATCGTCGCACCCCACTCGCATCAAAGGATTCAGTAATAAACTCAGTTGAATGTAAAAATGAATACCTACTCGACAAACGGGAATAAGCAGTGCTAGAGTTCAGGTTATCGGTATTAAAATTGCTTTTTGGAAACTTCTATAACTGTGAAATTCACACTAAGAACTCAGTAACGAATTTGAACTCATATAATTTGTGAGAGACTAGTTCTACATGGTAACCAAGGTCGTTTGAGCGAGCGAGATGTCCACAGGAACTCCGCAATAAGACAATGCAAATTTATTGAGAACAATTTAAGTGCCGTTTTATTTGTCTCAGCGGTGACCCTTGTCCTATTTGAAAATTGACTTCCCCCGTTCCTTACTGACATTATTATTATGTATAGATGGTCCAAATTTCTCATCATTATAACAGATTGGCGTTTACTGTTAGACAGACGTCTTTGGTATAATTTACGATGTTCGCCGATCTTGTTCCGCCTTTGATTAGAACGCTTTAACAGTACTGGAACGGATTTCTAGCACCTTGCTACCATTCTAAGTTTAGAATATCAATTTTAGATACCGAGAGATTTTTGACGATTATATATCGTTTTGGTCAAATAACTCAACATTCCTTTGGTAATACAAAGTCTTAAATTAATTAATGATCGCTCTTGAAAATAAACGTTGACGCGACAATAGCCCGTTTGCAAAGTTTTGTTGCGTTTGGAAAGAATTTCGTTTCAACGGATTCTACCAATTGGAACAAGTCACGTTTTTATTTCAAATTCTTGAAGCATTTCAAAGTACTCGAAACACACAATCACGTTTTAGGGTTCTGCATCTTACAGTACAAAAAAGAGATCTGGTATATTATTACTTGGTAATTTGTCCGTTCAATAAAGGCAATTGGTAAGACTTACTTGAACTAAGTGATAACGTGTAATATAAAGTGATATATATGAACGATTAATAAATGCCTGTAATCTATATATATAAAAGCGAAATACCACTGACTGACTGACTGACTGACTGACTGATGATCACGATATCTCAGGAACTATAAAACATACGATCTTTAAATTTGGAAGGTAGATTCATTTTATGAAGTAGAGGTCAGCTAAGAAACGGTTTTGAGAAAATCTACCCCTAAGGGGTAGAAATGGGGGTTGGAAGTTTGTATGAAAGTCCTATATTTTTGAAGTTAGAGACATGAAAATTGGCAACTAAGTTTTTTATTATAAATGATAAAGATCTGTATAATTAATGTTACGAAAATCTACCCAAGGGGGGGTGAAATGGGGGTGGGGCGTTTTCATGAGGATTCTATGTTTTCGAAGTTAGGGACATGAAAATTGACATTTAGGTTATTTGTTTTAAATTATAAAAACCTGTATACGCAATATTACAAAAATCCACCCCTAAGGGGTAAAAATGGGGGTTGGAAGTTGGTATGAAAGTCCTATATTTTTGAAGTTAGAGACATGAAAGTTGGCAACTAAGTTGTTTATTATAGATAATAAAGATCTGTATGATCAATAATGCGAAAATCTACTTCAAGGGGGGTGAAATGGGGGTAGAAAGTTTTCATGAGGATTCTATGTTTTCGAAATTAGGGACATGAAAATTGGCATATGGGTAATTTGTTTTAAATAAAAAAAACGTGTATACGCAATATTACAAAAATCCACCCTTAAGGGGTAGAAATGGGGGTTGGAAGTTTGTATGAAAGTCGTATATTTTTGAAGTTAGAGACATGAAAGTTGGCAACTTAGTTGTTAATTATAAATAATAAAGATCTGTATGATCAATGTTGCGAAAAACCACCCCAAAGGGGGTAAAATGGGGGTTGGAAGTTTTCATCGGGATTCTAAGTTTTCGAGGTTATGGACATGAAAATTGGCATTTAGGTTATTTGATTTAAATGATAAAAACCTGTATATACGCAATATTACAAAAATCCATCCCAAAAGGGGTGAGAGGGGTGAGGTGTTGGAAGGTTACATGTAAGTTTTGAGTTTTTGGAATTAGAGAAATGAAAATCGGCAATTAGAGCATTCATCATCATCATCACTTCAACCGATAGACGTCCACTGCTGGACATAGGTCTTTTGTAAGGAGTTCCAACGGCCACGGTCTTGGGCCGCTTGTATCCAGCGGCTCCCTGCGACTCGTTTGATGTCGTCTGTCCACCTTGTTGGGGGTCGACCAACGCTACGTTTACCGGTGCGGGGTCGCCATTCCAGCACCTTGGGACCCCAACGTCCATCGGTTCTCCGAGCTATGTGCCCCGCCCATTGCCACTTCAACTTCGCAACTCGCTGAGCTATGTCGGTAACTCTGGTCCTTCTACGGATCTCTTCATTTCTGATTCGATCACGTAGAGATACTCCTAGCATAGCTCTCTCCATTGCTCGCTGAGTGACTCTGAGCCTTCTTATGAGGCCCATAGTGAGCGACCACGTTTCGGATCCGTAAGTCATCACTGGCAACACGCACTGTTCGAAAACTTTAGTCTTCAGGCACTGAGGGATTTTGGACGAAAAGATGTCTCGCAGTTTCCCAAACGCTGCCCACCCGAGCTGAATTCGGCGGCTGACCTCCTTATCGAAATTGGACTTACCTAATCGGATTGTGTGTCCTAGGTATACATACTCGTCTACAATTTCAAGTGCAGAGCTCTCAACGATTACTGGGTAGGGCAGAACATTAGCGTTCGACATGATTTTTGTCTTGCTCATGTTCATACGCAGGCCTACCTGTTGAGAAACTCTGCTAAGGTCATTGAGCATTGCGTCGAGGTCTTCCAGAGTCTCTGCCATTACGACTACATCATCGGCAAACCGAAGGTGATTGATGTACTCGCCATTGATGTTGATGCCAAGTCCGTTCCAATCCAGAAGCTTGAAAACATCTTCCAACGCTGCGGTAAACAGCTTCGGGGAGATGACATCTCCCTGTCGCACTCCTCGCTGCAGTTGTATCGGCTTCGTCGTCTGGTCCTGTATACGGACTGACATAGTGGCGTTTTCATACAGAAACTTCAACACTTGGATGTACCGGTAGTCGATTCGGCATCTCTGCAGTGACCTCAAAACAGCCCAAGTTTCCACCGAATCGAAGGCTTTCTCATAGTCCACAAATGCTAAACAAAGTGGCCGATTGTACTCTTCGGTCTTCTGTACAATCTGCCGCAGTGTATGGATGTGGTCTATGGTACTAAAGCCCTTCCGGAAACCGGCTTGTTCGGGAGGCTGGAAGTCGTCGAACCTATTAGCGAGACGATTCGTGATGACTCTCGAGAACAACTTATAGACATGGCTAAGCAGCGAGATGGGTCTGTAGTTCTTCAGTAAGGTATTGTCACCTTTTTTGAAGAACAGAACCACAACGCTCCTGCGCCACGCCTCTGGCGTTATGCCTTGCTGAATGACGGAATTGAACAATCGCTGAAGGACTATAAGTATCGGTTTTCCACCCGCTTTCAGGAGTTCTGCTGTTATTCCATCATCACCTGGCGCTTTGCCATTCTTAAGTTGTTTGAGAGCCCACCCAATCTCATATAGGCTGACGTCCGGGATATCTTCGGTGTAGTGTCGGGTCAATTTAGCTCTCGGATCCTTGGCTAAATTTTCTACAGGCTTCTGTGTTGTGGTGTACAACTGACCATAGAACTTTTCAACCTCACCCAAGATCTCAGGTTTAGAAGAGATGAGACTACCATTGTCTGTCTTCAGTCGCATCAATTGACTCTGTCCGATAGACAGATCTCTCGCGAACACTTTAGAGCCTCTGTTTTGCTCGATTGCATTTTTAATGCGCTCCGTATTGAAGTGCCGCAGGTCACATGTCTGTGATTTAGAGATCTGCCTATTAATCCTCCTATAGGCGGACGCATCCACTGAAGATTGTAGTCTCATCTCATGTCTCTCTTCCATGAGCTTGAGTGTATAGAGCATTACTTTTCAGTAACTATGACATGTAGGTATAAGCTCTTATGCAAAATCACACATTGAAAGTGGAAACATAAATAATGAGAAGGAATTTGGAAGTTAGGCCCTGCTTAGGCGTAGACATCCGCTAATAATTTGTGAAAATCCGCCGCAAAGAGGTTAATACCGGGTTCATGTTGGTTGAAAATTTTATAAAGTTTTACTTCTTTGAATCCATTGGAATACTTTTTACTCCTTACTATCCAGACAAAATCATAGTAATATTATAAATGCGAATGTGAGTTTGTATGTTGGTTTGTCTTTCAATCACGTCGCAACAGAGCAATGGATCGACGTGATTTTTGAAATTATAGTTGAGGACCTGGAGAGTGACATGGAGAGTTCCCGTTGGAATTTTTACAACTTATTCTGACTGAATTTTAAAAACTTATTCCACGCGGGCGAAGTCGCGGGCGCCAGCTAGTAGGTTTATATGAATAAAGCTATTTTTGATTTGATTTAAGCACATTTTTCCTACCTACCTATTCTTATTGAGGCACATTTTTCAATAACAGTCCATCATAGCAATAATTTCATAGTATATTAAATACTTTAATTTGTAAGTATGAAAAGGTTAGGCGACTTATTTATCTATCAACGCCCACGGAGCAGAATGAAATGGCATACAAGTATCTATTATATTACGTAGGCGTCCGCTAAGGATTTGAGAGAACTCATCCTCAAAACAGGGGTTGCAAATTTTTATGAAAGTATAAGGTTTGAAGAGTGAAGCTATAAGAGCACGTTTTGAGCCCAAATCTCCAGGCATGATTCTAAGGGCCGGGGAATTTAATAATCAACTTGAAATCGACTTGAACATTCCTTCGCTTTCTTAGCTTTTATACACTTTTTTCCTTCAAAAACATATAGTTGATAGTTTCTTCAAAACTTCTGTCTAATTATGAACACAGCTTCTTTTCGTCTTCACTGTCATCACATACGACTGGATCAATTGGGTAGATCAATTGATCCTTGAGCTTCAATATCTTCTGAATCACATTAGTGTACACAATAAAAAAATAAACGAAGTCTGGATATTATATACAATTTATCTTCTTGTGCAGATAAGAAGTCGATGGATGCATTAAGTGCTATTTTTTATTGCCACGAATTTGGGAATATTTTGATTTTTTTATTTGACTGATTGATTTTAAACAAAAATGTCTTCGTTGACGTAGCCACCAAACGTCAAATTACGAAACTATTGTACCATGAATAATGATTAGTATATATATAAAAAATTCCATTTGTTAATAAATTTATTTTATTTCTATATTCATTTTTTTTCCGGGAGGTAGATACATTTTTGTATGTAAAACCATTTTCACTCACGTCCTGTCCTAATTTAATACCCGGAAAATCTCGTATGAAAAAATAACACTCGCGTTACGTGACCGTCATTACAAACTTGTAATGTGTTTTGCTTTAATGAAATGGTAAATTGACATATGCCGATAAATAAAGAAGCTCTATTTTATATTTCGACGACCTCCGTGGCGCAGCGCGTGCGCTGTTGCATTTTAAAGTTGGAGGTCTCGGGTTCGATTCCCGAGTCGTGTCTGGTGGGAGGCTTCGGCCGTGGCTAGTTACCACCCTACCGACAAACACGTGTCGCCAAGCGATTTAGCGTTCCGGCACGATGTCGTGTAGAAACCGATTAGGAGTATGAGTTTACCATACCCCTAACAGGTTAGCCCCCTACCATCTTAGACCGCATCATCACTTACCATCAGGTGAGATGCAGTCAAGGGCTAACTTGTGGTGAATAAAAAAAAACTATTTGCTTTTTGTGTCAAAAGTTCAAAGCAAACGTTATTAAAAGAACATAATTACTTGTTTATTCTTAATCATGATGATTTCACGAAATCGTTGATCGCATTCTGTAAGAAGTGAGTGCTTCCTTACATTCTGGTTAGCATAATATATAACAAATTAGTAGTAAATGTTCAAAAATAGTAACAAATACCAATCAGATGATAACCACTTTCTAATAATGATACGAGTAAATACGTAGAAATAATTAAATATACAATATTTACACTGTTGTTAAATCTAAAACCGTTGGATTTTGCCGCAAAAAAATCTCGCGGGTCTCCTCTCAATATTTAGAAGGGTGTGGCCATAGTCCACCACGCTGGCCTTGTGCAGATTGGCAGACTTCACATGCCTTAGAGAATTATGGTGAATTCTCAGACGTGCAAGTTTCGTCACGATGTTTTCCTTCATCGTTGAAGCGAGTGATATTTTAATTGCTTAAAAACGCACGTAACTCGGCAAAGTTAGAGGTTCTTGCCCGGGATCGAACCCCTGACCTCTGATTAAGAGGCGGACGTCCTTACCACTAGGCTATCACAGCTTTTTACACACCCTAATAACTCAAGATATACTAGTGGCATCTAGCTAAACAAGGAGTAACAAAAATCACAATGTTTTCCTAAAGATGCGACGATAACTCGTTAAAAGTGTGCTATTTCAATTTCTATGAGACAAGGACTTCTCACCAAGGAATCATGGCATCTCACCTGACGGTAAGTGATGATGCGGTTTAAGATGGTAGCGGGCTAATCTGTTAAGGGTGCGGTAAACCCATATTCTTAATTCATTTCGTACCGAAACACTAGATCGCTTGGCGACACGTTTTTGTCGGTAGGATAACGAGCCACGGCAAAACCTCCCACCAGACCAGACTCTATATATATTGCTACATAATTAATTAAGCTGTGATAGCCTAGTGGTTAGGGCGTCAGCCTCCTAATCAGAGGTCGGCGATTCGAATCCGGGCACGCACCTATAACTTTTCGGAGTTATGTGTGTTTTTAAGCAATTAAAATATCACTCGCTTCAACGGTGAAGGAAAACATCGTGAGGAAAACTGCACGCCTGAGAGTTCTCCATAATGTTCTCAAAGGCGTGTGAAGTCTGCCAATCCGCACACGGCCAGCGTGGTGGACTATCGCCGAACCCTTCTCATATTGAGAGGAGACCCGTGCTCTGTAGTGAGCCGGTAATGGGTTGATCATAATGATGATGAATTAATTCAACAGACATAGGACGAGAAAATGGTATAGAAACATAACTATCTCGTAACGCTGATATGTGATGTTATTATTATAAGCGCCATGTGTCCTAAATATTAGCAAGCCCCGTTCTGTCCGTTTGTTTAGTTCGTCAAATACACCAATCCTTTAGGATTTTCCGATGTGCAATGTGCTAAATATGGAAAGCATATATTTATATGAAAGTGTAAAAGCGTATCGTATATTTAATTACTTCTCGTACCATTCAGTGCATTATTTTTATTATAAAGGTGAACTCACCGTCCTCCTCATAAACTTTTATAATTAAATCGTGTTTCTCTGTATTTTGAACAATAAATTATAAAAAAATATATAAACAAGTAACAAACTCACCAAACCACGTTGCTGCAAGTATTGGAGTTCTTCTAAACGCCTGCGTTCATAGGCTTCAAACTCGGCCTGGGTGTAGATTTCATTCTCATTTATGGACTTCCAGCCTAAATAACATTAAACAAAAATTACATATACGGTAGTTTATGATATACAGTGTTTACTACATGTAACCTCACTCGATTTAACGACAAACTCCTTAAATCACTCGTCTTTGGTTGCTTTAGCTTGTTTTACCATACAATGATACACTCCATATAGCATTACACACACTCTCAATAACGACAACAATGTAGAAATAAATATCTTTTAAGTTTACGCTTATTATCATAACCCGTAAATATAAATTAAAATGGGAAGCGATGATAGCTTAGTGGTTAGGGCGTCAGCCTCCTAATCAGAGGTCGGCGGTTCGAATCTCGGGCACGCACCTCTAACTTTTCGGTGTTATGTGCGTTTTTAAAAATAAAAAACAGTTGAAATATCACTTGCTTCAACGGTGAAGGAAAACATCGTGAGGAAACCTGCACGTCTAAGAGTTCTCCATAATGTTCTCAGAAAAGGCGTGTGAACACTGCCAATCCGCACATGGCCAGCGTGGTGGATTATGGCCAAACCCTTCTCATATTGAGAGAAGACCCGTGCACTGTAGTGAGCCGGTAATGGGTTGATCATGATGACTGCAATTTAAAAATCTGAAGCATAGGAGTTACGACTTATTAAAAGGACGAATAAAGACTGCTTCACTTTGAAAGATTGGTATTTTATTTTGCTTTTAGACGGCAATTTCACCTGGTGGTAAGTGTTGATGCAGCTTAACATGGTAGTGCCCTAGCCTGTTATACCTACCTGACCTACCACGACCTCCAACTTCGTAATGCGCCGGTGCAAGCGCTGCGCCGCGGTGGACAAAAATTAAGTTATTCAATGTTTCATTAAGTTTGTTAAATGCACGTTTGTTGCATGCAGAGGGGAAGACCATAGCTTTTTTTATACACTACAAATAAGCCCTTGACGGCATTCTCACCTGATAGTAAGTGATGATGCAGTCTGAGATGGTAGCGGGCTAACCTGTTAGGGGTATGGTAAACCCACACTCCTTCCTGATTGGTTTATACGCGACATCGTGCCGGATGCCGTACTAAATCGCTTGGCGACACGTCTTTGTCGGTAGGGTGGTTACTAGCCACGGCCGAAGCCTCCCACCAGACCAGACTCGAGCCGGGAATCGAACCCAGAACCTCCAACTTTATAATGCGACAGCACACGCACTGCGCCACGGAGGTCGTCAAATATGCACTAAGAGGGAGCTATCCGTGAGGGGAAAGACCATAGACATGAAAAAACTCACCCTCGTCCCGATTGAAGTCAGCCTGCTGAGTTTTCATCATGAATTCGTTGAAGTCAATCAGCCCGTCCCTGTTGACGTCATTTTCCGTGAAGACGTGCTCCCGCATACGCTCCATCTCCTCGGCGCGTTCGTGCATGTCCTTATTAGGCCCCCCCGGCGTGTACATTTTGTCCAACTCCTTTATAAATAGAGCCTTCACCTCCTCGGGGTCCCAGACGCCGTTGCCGTCTACGTCTGGAAGTATCGTAATTTTGAATTTCTTTTCATACACTAAAGTTTACGGCAATCTCACCTGATGGTAAGTGATGATGCAGTCTAAGATGGTAGCGGGCTAACTTGTAGGGCGTATGGTAAAATCATACTCGCAATTGGTTTATATGCGGAACGCTTAATCGACGTGTCGGTAGGGTGGTAACTAGCAACGGCCGAAGCCTCCCACCAGTCCAGGATTGGGATTAGATATTATTATATGAGCTGGGAACCCGGAACCTCACCTTTATAATGCGAGAGCGCACGCACTACGCCAAAGAGATCTTCAGAAGTCGAAAGTTTTTTCGAAGTGCTTCGAAGTGCGAGCGAGACAGAAGACAAAGTACTGGCTGTCAGGACTTCATTTATTAGTATGGATTGATTATAAGACCGCCGATAACAACCACTCCATACTAATATGGTTATTAATGTGAGAGTCTGTCTCTCTGTTTTTCACCTCAGTTCGACTCAAACGATCCTAATAACATACAACAGGATAGATTGCTCTTTTCCGTGGGATTACAAAAAAATAGTTCCCTGTGCTAGGTGCTAAAACCTAAAACCTACCTATGGCTTTAATAAGGATAACTAACCTCGTATTTATTTTGTTTTCTAGTGACATTTGGGGAAAATTTCTGACGAATAACATAATTAAAGCTGAATAACACTATTATACATAAATGTGAACTTTTTGATGGATAGATTATTTATATATAGATTTATGTTCATGCCAAATTTCATCCGCAACCGCTGAACGGATCCGGGTGAAATTTGGCACAAAGATAGAAATATAGTTTAGAAGACATTTGACAAAAGACAGAAGTTTGAATTAAACATTTATTTTTTGTTGCCTAATATAAAAAAAAAGGTAAAAATAATATTGAAAAACGTATTATTCCCGCTTTTAGTGGATTGTAATATATTGAAGTTATAATATCCTAACGATCTATCGTCAATTATTGCTTATACAAATTATTGCTTTTCGCGATGCAGGATCCTTAATTGTTGGAGAGTTCTCTTGTTATTTCACCATTCGCCCCACCGCCAAGTTAATTGCGACGAGCCAAAAATTGCTCAGCAACGTTATTAAAATAAACGAATATTTACTATTGAGTCGTTCCAATGACCCACTGTTTTCTTCATCATTAGTTCCACTTGATCAAATGTTGCGTAGACAAGAGCGAACAAACTACTTATAAATACCCAAATCGATATACGTGTGCCTACATTTGAAGAGTTCTCTCCGTTTCACTAGGAACCCACTGTCAAATCCACATTTGAATACAATAGGATTAAAATAAACCTGGGAAAAGAACAGACCTGCGTAGTTATACCCTTTCAAATCGATTTATAACTGTCGGAGTATCTGACGTACAATCAAATAAAAATTACAAGCCAATTGAGAACAACCTGTTTAGAACGTGGGATGAAGATCAAAATGTTACAATTTATAATACCATAATATAATTTCATATATAACGCCTGAATAATCAGATATACTTATTGTTAATGCCACATTTGCTCATAAATATTAGCAACAATCAACTGACACGAAATATAATATTCAGTTCAGAGAGATCTTAAAAAAAAGGTCTGAGAAAAATTGTAGTAAATGCAATTTCATGATATGCTTACGGCTGCTCATGCTTTAGGACATCACCCCATCTGCAACGAATATATTTGTGATAATCTTGGCTGAACCAACTCCATACAAACTGTATGACACAAAATTAAATAAATTTACAGCTGGCTACATACTCACGTAGTTTGTTGCACGATGTCGATAGTAACTAAGTGAAAAGATCTGCACCACAGTATTGTTGCCGAATTTGTAGGTGGGAATAACATTTGTAGGTGCACCGTCCGCCCCCCCCCCCCCCCCCCCCCCGTTAGCCCAAGCCGAGGTTCGGCCTCAAAGGAGGCGCCCTAAGGCAGACGTTCCCTTAGTTTCTTCGAGCCCTAGGCTTCAAATGGAACCATAATAAACAAGATTTTATACGAAGCGTATATTGACAGATAATCCGCACGAGGTTGCAAGGACACCACCAGGACCACGATCTTCAGTAATGAAGAAACGACTGGAGAGAGAGATATTGACAAAAATGGTTGAAGATTGAAGAAATAGTATATGGAGATCCAATAAACATCATCCAGCCCTATAAATTTAAATCAAAGAAAAGGAGACGGGAAAGAAAATGTACAAAAATATTTAGACAAAGAACAAATGGAAAACGCATTGCTTGAAGATGTTATGGTGCTTGGTAAAGAGATAAAGATAAAATTATCAACACCCACAAGTAAGTAACCAATCACGAACAACACGAAATGATGAAGTAATAACATATCATAAAGAAGAAAATAAGAAGAGAACCAGAAAAAAAGAGAATTTGTTTAAGGTAGTTACTTTTTTGAATTTTAGAATTTTTTGATTTTTTAGAACTTTTAGGTTTGTATACAATGATATGATTTTTATTTTACTTGAGATTTCTTGCAATGATACGAAATTTACTTTCCATATTTAAATGTGATTACTCCTTAAAAGCTGTGGTAGCCTAGTGTTTAGGGCATTAATAACAATCTTAATTAGAATCGGGGTTCGAATCCGGGCATGCACGCACCTCTAACTTTTCGGAGTTATGTGCGTTTTTAAGCAATTAAAATATCACTTGCTTCAATAGTTAAGCAATACATCGTGAGGAAACCTGCATTCCTGAGATTTCTCCAAAATGTTCTCAAAGGCATAAAAAATGTCTGACAATCCGCACATGGCTATCATGGTGGACTATGGTCAAACCATTCTCATATTGAGAGGAGACCTGTGCTCTGTGGTGAGCCGGCAATGGATTGAAAATGACTCCATAACAAAAAATATTACTATGATAGCTAACGTTGTTTTGTTACTATGTAAGTTTTGAGGTACTCAGAGTTACTAGTAAGTTTACATCTTATAGCACAATGCAAGTTACCTCAGAGATCTAAGAAATGGCCTTACAAATAACGCATTTCAATTATTTTTTGTGTGTAATTTATTGGAACGAAGTTCCTTATCGCGCGGTGTGAAAGGGGGCTAGACGGAAAAAATTCTTACGAAAAGCTGTCACGACACTTTTTGCTATTGTAAGCTGTGCGGCGTCGCATGTTTCTCTGTCTGTCTCTCTCTCTCTTTCTTATAGAAAGCAAGCCATAATAATAATGAATCCTGACAGTGTTTCTACACAAGTTCCGGATATTGCTGATGAAGTACAAAATTGAGCCTGATTAAGTTTATATAACATTATTTTTGTTAATAATAAAAAAATATTTATATAACTTAAATAAAATAAAATTTTATTACAATTCCTTCACTAATTAATCGAAAGGAACTTCGTTCCATCCGGGTGACCCTTGACACCTCTCAAGTTTTTTTTTCTTAAGCTTACATAGCGATACAACAGACTCTCAGAAATGCTGTTATAATTTTTTCCCCACACAACTAGTGAACAACTATAGAATACAAGAACTCTACGTAAGGACTACGCCAAGCAATACAAAGAAAAAATAAGCAAGAAATGTACAAAACTGAACTAGACGTGTAGAATATTAACGGCTAATAAAAAAAATACAATGTAAACACATTACTTATAAAACAAGATTTCAAAATACAATATTCGAAAATCTAACAAAGACTGTGCTATACAAAGGAACAAAAACAAGACAAAGCAAGACCTGTGTCATACAATCGAACTAATAATTACTAACGCCTACAAAACCTACAAGCAATTTTTATAAGATTCAAGCAAGATATACTTTTGGTAATGTTATGTTAAGTTACATTTGTTTAATTGCCGTACTATTTTGTAATATTTTAAGTTCGGAGCCTCATAACTTCCCCCATAGGCCAAGCCACCGGCCATAATTAACAACACCGGACATAATTAATAACATTAGGAATTTTTTCCAAAATGTTATCAGCAATTAAGTATTCTTGCGATTGCATCGCTGGAACGACACCGCTTACGACATCCCTAAGTATATAAATTTATTTGAATCTTATAAGAGCCTACAGTCAAAAATAAAACCAAAAGTGACCTCCTAAATCGAGGATGTTTACCGTGCAGGATCTTACCATGCATCATGAAAAACACCTTCGGGTCGAATTCCGTTTCCATATGATCCACACTCTTCCACACGTCTAATAATTGTTCCCTTATTACTGGGTGGTGTAACTGTCACAGACAAACAAATTATTTTTTTATATATAAACACTTACCATGCATCATGAAGAACGCTTTAGGGTCAAACTGTTGGTCCATGTGATCCTGTTTCTCCCATACCTCCTCTAACTGTTGTTTAGATCCGGGGTGGTGAATCTGTAGTATAATTTATAATGATTTTTTAAATTATATTTTTTTCACAGAAATCGCCTATCTATTTAATACCCTACCCAGTGTCTTTTATAATCCTGCAAAATAGGCTGGATACAGGTCTCAGGAGAATGAGCTTTGACATTCCAAGCTACTTCCATGACGTGTTACAGAGAAAAACTTAGATAGGTTGGCACGTTACACTAAACACGAGATTTAGCATCCTGCAAAATAGGCTGGATACAGGTCTCAGGAGAATGAGCTTTGACATTCCAAGCTACTTCCATGACGTGTTACAGAGAAAAACTTAGATAGGTTGGCACGTTACACTAAACACGAGATTTAGCATCCTGCAAAATAGGCTGGATACAGGTCTCAGGAGAATGAGCTTTGACATTCCAAGCTACTTCCATGACGTGTTACAGAGAAAAACTTAGATAGGTTGGCACGTTACACTAAACACGAGATTTATCATCCTGCAAAATAGGCTGGATACAGGTCTCAGGAGAATGAGCTTTGACATTCCAAGCTACTTCCATGACGTGTTACAGAGAAAAACTTAGATAGGTTGGCACGTTACACTAAACACGAGATTTATCATCCTGCAAAATAGGCTGGATACAGGTCTCAGGAGAACGAGCTTTGACATTCCAAGCTACCTCCATGACGAGTTGCAGAGAAAAACTTAGGTTGGCACGTTACACTAAACACGAGATTTAGGGTGCAACCTTACTATTTTTCATAAAGTACTATGAGAATTATGATATAATTTACTTATTTGATATAATTCAGAAACCGAATTTGCTTATACCAACCCCCATATCAAATTAAACATTTTACATTTAACAAGTAGGGTAGCTATTAGACGACCACCTATTCTATAAAATTTGAAAGCCTCAGCGATTTAGTGTTCTGGCAAGGTGTCGCGTAGAAACCAATTAGGAAACCATTACCTTAACAGGTTAGCTGCCATAGATTGCATCATCACTTACAATCAGGTTAGATTGCAGTGAAAAAACCTTATCTGGGTATATTTCGATACTTAGCTTTAGTGCACTATTTATTATCACTGAAACTTTTTTAGGCCATAGCGCGTGTCCTGTAGGTTATTTTTTTTCGGACTGTCTATTAGCCGTACTAACCCTATTGGTTGCCACAGCGTAACCGGGCTGTTTGGCGAGCTTCGGAAAGAAGCTCTGCCAGAAGAAATGCCATGTCCTGTAGGACTTTTAAGGTTAAGGATAGCCCTTATCCCCATCATAGCATAAAAATGTACGATTCATTAGCGACTTTGATTGTAAAGAGAAGTTGAATTTTGAGATTTAAAGTTAAAATATTTTATATAAAGAGAAAAAAAATACTGTTTATCCCTTAGACATAAGGGATAACAATTAACAAAGAAAACATTAACAGAAGGGATAAACAGAAAATATTTTTCTTAAAAAAAATTTGTAGCTATGAAACAGTAGTCTATTTACCGGCTGGTGGTGTTTTTTGACTTCCTCTTCTTTTTTCTGTTTTTCCTCGTACTCTTTCTTTTGAGCCTCGTCCAATTTTAGTAGCTCCTGATGTTTCTCAAACTCTTTTTGCATTTCATATTCCTGAAAGAGACGTATTTATTTATCAATAAAAGGAATTTGTAAAAACGAAATAGTTTCTCGATGACTTCGGAATAGCTGCATCGTATAAAGCTCGTATTTTGATTCATTGATGGATGCCGTCACACACACATTTATATCGAAATTTACATCGTTATATTTTCCACCAAAAACTGCAACAATGCAATTGTTTTTGAGCATTAGGTCTTCAGGCACTGAGGGAAAATAGGGCTCATATACATAAAGATTATCTTGCTCATGTTCAATTGCATTTCTTCTTGTTTAATGAACATTGTATAATCGTCTACCAGATTCTCTGCCATCTCCACTACTGCCGCCGTTACAATCCAGAACCTTTAAGACATCTTCCAATGCAGCATAAGAAATCTACCAGATAAACAGCTTTTGATGGCAGAAAACATTTCCCCGTCGTAGCCCGCACTGCAATTGGAATGGCCTTGTAGTCTAGTCATGAATAGGGCTGGCTCATTTTGTACAGACTTCTAAACACTCTGCAGTGACCTAAACGCAGCTGAAATTTATAACAAAAGCAAGGTTTTCCCATAGTTCAGAAATGCATCCTACTCATTTCTTACTGTTTTTTTACATCCTTCTATTATACCACAGTAAGTGGGCAGATTTCAGAGGAGGTCATCACTGGTAACAGGCAATGTTCGATGTTGAACTTCATAATTATGACGATAATGATTGTAATGAAGTTTCCCGAACGTTGCCCAGACAAGCTAGAGTCATCGATTCACCCTCTTCTCGAAATTGGACTTAGTTAAACGAATGTGTCCAAGCTTTACCGACTACTAAGGTATATGTATTATATGCTAATATCGGATTAAGATAATGTGTCAAGTAAGGGTAGATAATATGTTGACGCAGAATTGAAGCGAAAAATGATAAAGGCCTACCATATGTAATAAGAAAAAACACAGATAGCGTCTTTTTTGCCTCTAGGAAATTGTGTCACAAAACTTTAGTCCTTGTGAACAGTATAACAGCGTTGTTAAAAATCTAAACGTAGAAAAGTACCTTAAAGTTTTCTCTGCGTTTCTTATCGGCAATCTCCAAATCAGCTGTCGTTTTCTGAATGAGTTTCTTCAGGTCATCAATTTCGAACGTGTGGGGATTCTGGTGATCCAAGTGCTCGTTGGAAGGCACTTTGCCGTCGATGTTGAGATCATTCGTCAGTTCGTATTGCTGAAAAATTAAGGACATATTCAAATTCACAATAAATAATAAAAAAAGAAAAGTCCCGAAAAGACTCCTGTGGTTATATCTTAATTTTATATATAAACTTAACCCCTTTAATCTTTATTTGAAAAGAGCATTCCATGTTATAATAATATGTCAGTATTATTTATACATCAGTGCCTATAATATAAGTTTACAAGTATAGGAGAAGTAAATATATATTCCAAACAGAGACATAGATAGTTTTGCAGGGCACATTGATTCTTATCAGTTGTGCTTACTCTGTTGCTGTGTGGTACCTATTTTGTTTCATGCAAGCAATACTTATTCAGTCTAATTAAAATTAAATTAAATTAACAACTGGATGGCTATCACGGGATGTCCAGCAGATGTAAAATGGTAGGTAAGAGCGCTTGTGTAGTATAGGTAGGAAGACAAAATAAGGAGTCGTGCCGTTTGCCGCTACGGATAATTTACACTTTACTTATTCAAATCCCCATTATTACCATAATTGTAAGGTAGGTATTTGTAGGTAGTGGATCCGCTTGCCTATGAAAAGTATTCCTAAGGGTCATCTCAAGATTTTTATTTACGTACATTACAATATATTCAATCGGTAAACTCCCTCGTTCTTAAAAACAGAATACCTATGAATCAGTTTATGTTATCTGTTATTGTGATAATTATTGTAAATAAGTTTTAATTACAGTCGTTTCAACGTCTCGATGCGATAAATATTATATTAATGTACTGGGAAATTTACGCATAACAATATTATCAGAAAAATACATATTATAATGCTCAGCAAGCAGTTTGATAACATTTTATTAATTACGCTATTGAACTATGGACTACAAGAATTGTCCCAAACATTAATTATATACTGACGTTTGCCTTATCACCATATCATCATCATCATCATACTTAGTAAGGCAAACGTCAGTCTTTCTAGGGTCACGTCTTTCTAGGGCATTTGAAAATGAGAAATTGAAAAGAACACGTGGCCTAGTTTTTAGAGCACCCAGATTGTAAGAATTAGGAAACATTCAAATCGGAAAGCAATTCCAAGCCGTGCTAACCGTGAAAAAAAGATATTCCATCCCTTTGTCGTCAATATACTATAAGCTCTTGGTGGGATTTTTAGGTATACTGACGACAAAAACCCGCATGGTTTCTTGGGCTACGATGTTTAAAAGCTGTAGAATAACGTCGAAAAGCTCCTGAGCACTCTCCCAAGCATATCCGGTAATACACCGACAAACGAGCCACCTAACCACTTTGGTCAAGACTTGCATTTCATTTTATTTCTACTACAATATGTATTAATTACAATATGCTCTTATAATTACAATATGTAATAATAGCTGACACCGACGACTTAAGGTACTCTCCAATGAACAAAGCCAATTTGTCAATATAGTGCTAATACTTATGACCAAGATTGTTGCATGAACATGTTCTCCGATGAATAATTCTAATTTGTAACATAGTATTAATACTTATGACCAAGATTGTTGCATGAACATGCTCTCCGATGAATAATTCTAATTTGTAACATAGTATTAATACTTATGACCAAGATTGTTGCATGAACATGCTCTCCGATGAATAATTCTAATTTGTCAACATAGTACTAATACTTATGACCAAGATTGTTGCATGAACATGCTCTCCGATGAATAATTCTAATTTGTCAACATAGTACTAATACTTATGACCAAGATTGTTGCATGAACATCATTAGTTTGGTAGTCTAATGATAGTTTAACTAGTTGAGAGAGCGCAAATATTCGCAAGGTCAGCTAACTTAGTTGCTTATACTAACTACCATGTCACAAGTATGAGCTAGGCAAATAGATAGGCGATTCTTATTCAGTGTCGAGGCGTGTGTGATACATACTTTTGTGGCAAGATGGCGCAATCGTTCCAATTCTCGACGCTTGATTTCGTCCAATCTGCTCCTCACGTTGTGATTCACGAAGTTCAAGTGTTCAGCAATCTTGCCCGACTAAAATGAAGTATATAATCAATTAGTTACAACCATACAGAACCATTAGTTCTACACTTTGTTTAACTTTTTATTATTTTGAACATAGGGACTGTTTCTGTGTGATTGGTTGTGATCTTTACATGAGTACTGTGGATGTTCTATCTTCAATAGGGATCAACTTTAGTCCCGTCACTTTATAAACATCAAAATCTTTTCAAATTGCATTTTGGTATGGGTTAACAAAACCAAAGAAAAAGAAACATTCAGTGACTATTTGCATATAATGTATATGTATAATCTCATGAAAAGTAAGCATTTTTGAGTAATCACAATCATAACTGGTATTCTGTTGCTGCATATATGAAGAACAAACCAACTTTGTTAATGGTAAAAAAGAGTGCTTATTCCTGATGTCTTATACAATAATTCCATAAAACTCAAAAGGTTCCTAAACATGTTGGACAAATGCTGACGGTACTTTGCGTGCGAAAAGCCTATAGCTTTAATTGTAATAAATATCATGAAAGAAAAATTTAATGCAAAAAACAAATTAACTTCTTTCTTACCCGTACATCCTCTTCGTCTGCTTTCTCCAATTCCTCTCTAAACTCAGGATCACTCTCTAATGCCTGGACAACCTCCTTTAAGTATCTATGATACTCAGTGTACTCAGCCTGTAAAATTTATAATATGTCTTTAATATAAGTAAACTATATATAACCAGAAGCGGTGATAGCCTAGTGGTTAGGGCGTCACCCTCCTAATCAGAGGTCCGGGCACGCATCTCTAACTTTTCGGAGTTATGTGCGTTTTTTAAAAATTAAAATATCACTTGCTTCAAAGGTGAAGGAAAACATTGGGAGGAAACCTGCACGCCTGAGAGTTCTCCATAATGTTCTCAAAGGCGTGTGAAGTCTGCACATGGCCAGCGTGGTGGACTATGGCCAAACCCTTCTCATGTTGAGAGGAGACCCGTGCTCTGTAATGAGCCAGTAATGGGTTGATCATGATGATGATGATGATAAGTAAACTATCACATAAAATAAGTAGCCCACGCTGAACTTTAGACATGTTGTTCTGGGCTCACATAGTGCAGGATAAGGGCAAGAATAAGTGCAGATTTTCGACTCTATGGAATATCTTATAAGAATAAATGCCAACCGTTCTAAATCAGGGCCAACACTTTGTTAAAATCTGAGAATCAAACAAGTTATTGAATCCAGTTTGTAAAAGTGCACTCAAACAAGTACTTGTTACTATATTAAAGTCATAGCCTTGAAGTTGAAATTCAATCCTGTTTCAAGAAGGTTGCATGCCACAGGCTGACTGGACAAAAATAACTATCCTACAAAAGCTTCTTACGCTAAGTCATAGGGGAAGGCTGGATAATAGTCATGTTTGAAACATGGCTATTAATGAATAGAAGCAGGCGTTATTTTGCGGAAGTCCATGATAAACAATAAATAGCAAGTATAATTTGCTATATTCCACCGACAACCGGGAGATTTGTAATATATAACACCACACAAAATCTTCCACTAGAACCTCTATGCCCATTTCGACCCGACACTGGATCATCCTCAGGAGATGTGGACTTCACAAGCGCGAAAAGTAAAAGTAAATTGTTAAGTAAAAGTAAAATATAGCAAATTATACTTGCTGTTTATTGTTTAACATGGCTATTAATTTTGTAGTAGTGCTCTTTTCACATTTACAAGTTGCACACAAGATAGAATAATGATTTATGCTTTTAAATTCTTAAATTTATGTATTTAAGACAACACAATATTGATTAGTCTTTCTAAGTAGCTTAAGAATTTAATCTTCTTGAAATCTTAATAAATTGGTACTATTTGTTATTCAACTAAATAACATGTCAGCAATTTCCAACATGATAACAGAAATTGCAGGATGTTTTAAAGTATATTTAAACAAACATAACAGGTGATTTAGGCATATGGTATTTATAAGTTTAAAGCCTCAATTAAAACATTAAAAGAAAAAGAATTGGCCATACCCAATTGAATAGGAATGAAAAAAAATAGAGTGAAAGTTTAGTTTAATATGAATTTAACCTTTTATTATGAATTTGTTCTAATACTGACCGTAATAGCAATGGTCAGCTAGATATGAAATTTATCAATAATCTTTTAGATCTAAAGCAGACTATAATTATTTATTGTTATCTTTGATAACTAAAATGTATTAAAAATTGTTTTATAATCCTCATCATGATTAACCCATTGCTGTCTCAATATAGAGCACAGGTCTCCTCTGAGAATGATGAGAATGGTTTGGCTATAGTCCGCTACGCTGGCGATGTGCAGATTGGCAGACTTCACACGACTTTGAGAACATTATGGAGGAATCTCAGGCATGCAGGTTTTCTCACCATGTTTTTGCAAGTGAAGCAAGTGATATTTTAATTGCTTAAAACATACAATTCAGAAAAGTTTAAGATGTGTGCCAAAACCCCCAACTTCTGATAAGGAAGTGGATGTCCTAACAACCAAGCTATCCAGCTATATATATTATTTTAAAATAAATCCTGAACTGTACTATACTAACCAGATCATCAACAACTTCACTATCTTGGTCTTTCTTTTCCGGAGTAACAGGTGGTGCGTATGAACAATGAAGTATTGCAATTAAGAATAGTATTCTACAAAACAGCCTCATTGTGACCTAGAAATAAAATAAAGACAACATATTATTTAATTTATCAGTTACACTTTAAAGGCCTGGGGAAATATTGGTTTGTATTTATATACAACACTAAGTAAAACTTTGTTAGCAAGTGAGTGAGAGCACTGACTCGCACCAAAAATAGTATGCAATTCAAAGAAATATCTCATTTAAACTGCATTTAGTTATTTTACCTAATAGAAATGTTAGGTATCATTGAAAATTGCTTAGTTACTTAAAAGAGAAAAGAAAAGAAAGTGATAGTTAATTAAAAAAGGAAATACGAACTTTCTAGTACAATACTGTAATATATTTCCTCTAATACTTCACATAGGTACTCTATATAGTATGAATGGTGTAATTTCCGTTCAAGGAAAAATTCTGGGGAAATCGCAGCAGTTTGTGGGAACTAAACAAAAGTGATATAAATAAAACAATTAGTAAACAATCTATTCCAATAAATACTTACAGCTAGAAATGATCACTGTGCAAAATGCAAATAAGTTATGGCAATTACTAGTTAAAGGTGCAGTATTCGCGGTTTTTAACCAGAGTCATCAAGGAACGATAAAAATGTAATAACAAATTCATAAATGAAAAAAATATTTCTCACAACATGACGTGTCCCAAATAACCCAATCTGAATCTGTCACAGATTATCCATTAAGTTTTCTTCTAACGTATCTGTCACAAACAGGGCTGCCAGAAATAATATTTCAAATACAGGTGTGTGTTTGCTTATCATTATTCCAAATTTATTATAGGACAATAAAATTCATGATCTTCTTACACTTTTCACGTAGTGATTTTTATTTATAAATAGCTATATTTATAAATTTAAAGTCTGTCAATCCACTGACTAAAATACTGGTACTAAAAAACAAAACATTATCTTGCTTCTGTGTTATGTACGTTAATAATATTCTAATTATTATTATATATATTTAATACATCTTACAAAATATTATCATTACATATTCTTTGCTAGGAATGACAAAGAGCATGTAAACATGATGCATGTCACCAACTTAACGTTTCATTCGTTGGTTTTACTAATTTTTGCGTCATGTCTTATTATTAAATTAAATTCAAAGCAGAATAAAAAAAAATACCAGTTCTTGAATTTAGAGGACTCTAAATCGTAGTATATAAGATACTACAATTTAGAGTCCACCATAGCACGTTGTGATTACATAGAGATTCGTTCACTGCAATGACAAAGGAATTAACAGTGAACGTAATCTCTATGTAATCACAACGTGCTATGGTGGACTCTAAACAGAACAGCGTTTCACATAGATTATTACTATTCAAGCACAAGAAGAAGAATAGATTATTATCTATATATTTAAAAGCGAAAGGTCACTGACGTACTTACACACTTACTGATTAAACACGAGATCTCAATAACTATTGTACGTATAAAGCTATAATTTGCTGAATTTTTTCATTATTAAGGATACAAGCTTGAAAATTTGAAAAAAGATTTCTTTTAGGGCGTATCAGGTAAAAATTTTTTTTTCATCATTATCTACTCTGAATCAATAATTAAACTTTAAAACAACATATCATCAATATCAAAATCATAAATAAATACTGCATAAAATATTACAATACCATGCAAAACTAACCCATACTAAAGTAATATCACTAACAACATACTAATAAAATAAATATCTTAACTTGCTAATAGAAATTTATTAATATAACCAATAACGTACCTACACACTGCACCTAAAAGCATAGTGTGTAAAAACTAAGATAAATACAGTTACATTAAAATTACGCATATAGTGTGGGTTTGCCATACTCCTACCGGTTATCCAGCTATCATCTTAGACTGCGTCATCATGAGTTCAGACAGCCGTCAAGGGCTAACTTATAGTGAAGTAGAAGTAGTTCGAATGAGCGTTTAACTTTAACGCTCTTTGCACTACACATAGAGGTTGAATTCTCCACGAATGACGCACCGGTCTATAACAAACTTTTTACTCGCCTACCTACATTTATTTATAAAACTAATGATATCGTTTTCACTTATTATATTTAGTTTTAAAATAACCTTTATTTAGTTCAAATATGTTACTTTATTAGTAGTCATTATTTATCTTTAAAGTATGTATTATATACCACTAGATTAGCGTGTTACGAGTAAGTACCTAAAAAGCTATGATAGCCTAGTGTTTAGGACGTCAGCCTCCTAATCAGAGGTCGGGGGCACGCACCTACAACTTTTCGGAGCTATGTGCGTTCGTAACCAATTTAAATATCACTTGCTTCAACGGTGAAGGAAATATCATGAGAAAACCTGCATGCCCGAGAGTTCTTCATAATGTTCTTAAAGGCGTGCGAAGCCTGCCAATCCACACATGGCCAGCGTGGACTATGGCCAAACCCTTCTCATATTGAGAGAGGAGACCCGTGTTCTGTAGTGAGCCGATAATGGGTTGATCATGATGATGATCATGATGAGTAAGTACCTAATGTCGACCGCTTTGGTGTACAGAAAAACTCAAGTTACGAGTGTACGATTATACCTGAATTTTCGTAAACTTTGTAAATTCTTTCTTAAATAAATGAATATATTATTATTATTACTGGATCCCACGAATTCCACATCTACGACATGTAGGTAAAGTCTTTCCATTGCCATTTCAGCTTGCCGATGACGAGCAACAATTTTCAATTCCATAACTCCACACAATATCTCTTTAATCGATTAATCTTACACCAACGTATAAATAATTAGGTGCTTACCTATAAAACAGTTAGTTACCTCGACAGCATTTGAGTTTCCAAACAGTTTTACGTGGTTTAGTGGTTATCATGTTCAACTACGGATCACGAGGTCCTAGGTTGAATCCAGGGACAGTAATAATTGGTATTGAGTTTATCTATTTAGTAATTTTGATTGCCGGAGTTGGCAGTGTTCACCTTCGTGCCTCGGATATTACGTTAACCCATCGTGTCAGTCCCTGTTATTATCAGTTATTAATTGGTTTCATTACTTTTATTTTAGTTTAAAATTGTTTTTTTTTCTTCTTAATACTGTTCTTGCATGCCTTTTAGGCAGAATGTGTTATGCTACTCTGTAATCTTAAGATCTTTATATGAGAGTACCACTTTTCTGCATTAAAAGTATTTGATTAAATTTGCCATATTATGTGGTAATAGTCGTTAAAGCCCCCCAATTCGCAATTGAGAAGCGCGGCGGGTAAATGCTCCCATTATTTCTTCTCTTGAGAGCGACCTGTCCCAGCAGTGAGATGTTAAATAGGATAAATGAAATTTCTTTTAAGATATTTTTAATTCGGTATATTATATTATTAATCATAAGCCTTTTTTTAAATTAATCTTGTTCAACGTCATCATTATTTACGACCCAATACTCGATGTATTGTGGCCTCAATCACTCATCAATCACCCGCCTTTTTGATCATATGGGATGAACGCTGAGGTGTGCAGTTTAAAAAGTAGTGTAAGAAAGTAATTATTCTAATAATTGTGCCTAGTTAAAGGTAGAAGGCGAATGGTTAGTTGCTTTTTTAAAGATGATCTTTATATTTATTCATGCAATCTGATGTAATTTTCTGTGTAAAAATATGTCACTACCTTGCCCACTATTTGGTAAAACATCTTTTAATAACGTCGACCACAGAAATATCTATCCATCTGCCATCACGGTAAACGCAGTGTTGTGCAGCAAACCTTACCTTGCTATGTACATTTTTCTATCAATTTTGATGTATCTGTATATGATTAAACCTGTTTGGTTCCAATAGTAGTCCACTCTTGTCGTTATCTACACGTAAGTAAATGACGTCACAGCAGCTATTGTAGGCGTACACAATAGCCAACTACTTGGAGGAAACAACCCATAACAATTGGCTTGCATCACCCGCCTGGTTACTCAGGTAATTGAGTCATACCTTTGTGTGAACGATTCGGTCCTAAAACGATAACAAAGTTATTTGGAGCTTACTTCTTATTTACCTACGCCTAGTTTGTAGGTAAACTGGAGGGTTTCTTTTGGGTGATTAATCTCTATACCTAACATAAGTTGAAGCACTAATTTTTTATTCATCGGATTGTGGTAAAACGTGTAAAAATATTGAAACAAAAAAAAGGTAATATTGCTATATACACTATTGTAATTATGGTGTGACCACGAATGAACAATTAAATATAATATATACGTCCAAAGCAGGTATGACAGTAGGCAATATAAGGATCCCCTGTAATGCCTGAGCTATAGTAGCAATTCTGTGATAGCCTAGTGGTTAGGACGTCAGCCTCCTAATCCGAGGTCGGGGGTTCGAACCCGGGCACGCACCTATAACTTTTCGGAGTTATGTGCATTGTTAAGCAATTGACATATCAATTGCTTCAACGGTGAAGGAAAACATCGTGAGGAAACCTGCACGCCGGAGAGTTCTCCGTAATGTTCTCAAAGGCGTGTGAAGTCCGCCAATCTGCACATGGCCAGAGTGGTGGACTGTGGCCAAACCCTTCCCATATTGAGAGGAGACCCATGCTCTGTAGTGAGCCGAGACTGGGTTGATCATGATGATGATGATGATAGTAGCAATTGTGTCGCATGTAATATGTGTTTTTAAAAAGGAATTATGATTATTTGCATAGATACTCGTGCTTTGCTAGATTCTTAATTACCAGACAATACCACTACCACCATGTCTGTTTATGCTTGTCAGGACCCAACGGGGCCTACAGTAATCTATTTAGCTTATCTTTGAGATGAATAAATACCTTATCAATCTGTCAATCATAATCTTCATTCAAGGCTCCTTTGACGCGTCAATAATTTACATAATAGTGAATTAATGGTGATAACTACATTCGTAAACTTAAAACTAAAGCTATGAGGGTTACAAACGCGCCCTGGTTTAAGAAGGAGCCCACAACAAACTTTCCTGGGCATGCGCATTCCAAAAAAAAATGTTAACTTTGCTTTCGATATGGCATTATTGACGTCATAAGCTAATTTTGAATAAGTATACTTATTTATACCAACTCATATATGAACATACACCCGTATTGGATTTGTCGTTATGTCATTCAAAATATACAAATATTTACCTAAGAATTTACTTTGCATAGCTTGAGATAGTTGGATGTTTAAAGCAAATCCAACGAGATTTCTCGGAACAACGAACGAAGTGGATATATATAACTTTGTTTAACCAAAGTTAGTGTAAGAACGATATACTTATATTTATATCAGAGACATAACTTTGTGTCGTTTTATCTGTTTCTTTAGTCAGAAGTAAATCTAAGCCCGCTTTATAGATGTCGGCCGTAGATAGCTTACAAGTACGTCGCTATTTTTTATTATTTTTATTCACCTAAATAACTCCTTGAAGAACAATTTGTAACATACCTAATTAATTGTTTACCTCCATGCTGACATAGACTATATCTTTACGAATAAGTCTGAAAAACATATAACATGAAACATTGTAAACATATTTGGTTTATCTTTATAACATCTGCTAAACATACGTACGTGTTCTGATATTTTTAAAGAAAAAAGTCCATTATAATTATTATGAACTAATGGGAATCATCGCAAAAAATCGCTTATATAAGTCGAATCGGGAACTATAGCTATTAAATTTAGTCCTACCGTCAACTTTTAATAGCGTGGCGTCGAAAGGCATCTACATCGTTTACGTGCTTACTTTCGTGGTCTTAAACTACCTACATTTAGCAACGATTTGGGATGCTCTTACGGCTTTCGTCTTCCCTAATATGTTAAAATCAATGTTAGTTGGTAAATTCTTGTACTATCGTAAAATTAACCGGCTAAATGCAAGCTAGACTCGCGATTTAAAGATTTATAATAATAATAATATTCTAATCACTATAAAATACCAAAAAATTTAACATTTAAAATAATAATCGGTATTGACCAGATCGTGCAAAAAATACCATTTGAACACTTTTCTTATCTTAATTTTCTTTTCAATTTTATTTCTACATATTTAGTGCTATTTATAACTCTGCGTTTAGATTATTACAATAAAGAGTTACAATTTAATAAGACAGCCCTCTAACGGATAGACAGACGGTGACGTTTCAGAAAAGTAAAAATAGATTACGGCGAAGTGGCAAATGAGGTTTCTTTTAAAAAAGGTCATCATCGTCATCATCATCATCATAATTAACAACCGATTGACGTCCACTGCTGGACATAGGTCTTTTGTAGGGAGTTCCAATGCTCACGGTCTTGGGCCGCTTGCTTCCAGCGGCTCCCTGCGACTCGTTTGATGTCGTCTGTCCACCTAGTTGAGGGTCGACCAACGCTACGTTTACCGGTGCGGGATCGCCATTCCAGCATTTTGGGACCCCTACGTCCATCGGTTCTCCGAGCTATGTGCCCCGCCCATTGCCACTTTAACTTCACAATTCGCTGAGCTATGTCGGTAACTCTGGTTCTTCTACGGATCTACTTCTTTCTGATTTGATCACGTAGAGATACTCCCAGCATAGCTCTCTCCATCGCCCGTTGAGTGACTCTGAGCCTTCTTAAGAGGCCCATAGTGAGCGACCATGTTAAAAAAGGTATAGTATGTAAACGCCTGCTATATCATATGTTATATATATATATATATATATATATATATATATATATATATATATATATATATAATATGTATATGTTGAAGCGGTAATAGCCTAGTGGTTAGGGCATCAGCCTCCTAATCAGAGGTCGGCGGTTCGAATCCGCACCTCTAACTTTTCGGAGTTATGTGCGTTTTTAAGTAATTAAAATATCACTTGCTTCAACGGTGAAGGAAAACATCGTGAGGAAACCTGCACGCCTGAGAGTTCTCCATAATGTTCTCAAGGGCGTGTGAAGTCTGCCAATCCGCACATGGCCAGCGTGGTGGACTATGGCCAAACCCTTCTCATATTGAGAGGAGACCCGTGCTCTGTAGTGAGTCGGTAATGGGTTGATCGTGATGATCATATATGTGAATGCAGTTAAACATATTGTAATCAACCAATCAGCCTTCTCCGTTTTGTTAATAGAAAATTGGTTTACCTCTCCGAATCCAATTGTATTTCATAAGCCCCCATATGAACCTATTTCGCAACCATTATTTTATATTGAAACAAAAGCGTATATATAAGGTTGTATAAATTATTATCGATCCAATGTTATCAGTGAAGCCCACATTGTTTGCTACATTTGGGCCGCTTATATATAAATAGCGTATAGGATATCATCCTAAAGCGATATATCCAAGAGCTTGTGGCAAATTTTTAGGAAGATTTTTTTAAAAACTAAAGTGCGAGATTGTTTATTTTTGTTTAACTACTACCTTTTTGAATCTAGCTTGTCATAATTTGAACGGAGGATATTTTTAATTCCAGGAATTATAGTGGGGCCGTATCCGGATGATTAAAAAAAACGCATTATTGTTTACATGTTAGGTTTGGTAGCTCCACTCGAAGCTACTCTACTATTTAGTAACTGTTGTGAAACAAATAACACACTTATCAACTCGACAGCGTCGGCCGCAAAATAATTCCAACTTACTTTTATAATATAAATATAGGATAGGATATAGGATTACATTTCTAGTAATCCTATATCCTATCCTATATTATAAATGTGAAAGTGTGGACGTTTGTTACTCAAAAACGGCTGAACAGATTTGGATGAAATTTGGCATGCATGTAGGCTTTGACATAGGCTTCCTTTTATTCCGATTCCTTAAGAAGTTCCCGAGGGAAAATTGAAAATAGCTTACGAGCTAAGTCGCGGGCAGACAGCTATGTAATTTGGTATCCAAGTCACCTGTGCTATGGAAAAGGACATGTATTTTATATATCGATCTTTCAAAAAGTTCCCGTGGGAAGATGAAACATTGTTATTTTGTGAAGTTTTAGGCCCAATTCTGAAGTCCTTCAGTCGAAGTCGCGAGCAGAAGCTAATCACCTATAAAGAATACAATGACTGGTAATATAACTTTAAAAAAAACTCTTTTTTCTTGTCAATCAACCTTGTGAAGTCATCTAGACCGACTCCAATCGGCCTTTCAGAGATATCCTCTATATCGCAAAGACCGATTAGAATCGGTAGTAAATGCGCAGTGTGTCAACATTTGCATTTATAACTGTAAATAACACACCTTTAGCACGCTGATACAATGAGTATAGTATGAAAAAACACAAATTTAACCGAGCTAAACCGTCATTTAAAAAAACTTAACTAATATTATCAAGAAGCAATAGGTCGGCGACCAAAATACGATGAGAGGAAATCTTTTTCCTTAAAATAGGTACCATGATGAATAAACCTACCTGCTTGAACTTGAGATAAATTCACAAAATTATTTAAAAAACAGTCGAGTGTAATTCTTGCTAGCGTGTGCCGTGGTTCAGTACAATAGATACTAATAATTTATTGTATACAGAATATTTTCACTTTGCGATATACAAGCCTTTGACTTAATTTTTCTTTGATACCATTGTCTTATTCATAAAATTAAACTAAAACTTATTTGTTTAGAATTAATTTTTTTATTTTTAATTGCCACAAAATCCTGACTGATTTTGTGGCTATCATATGATACACTTAAATTTTTCGGTTTAATTTCCTAATTTGTCCAAAAATCAGTAATTTTTATGTACAATACTATGTCGTTTAATAAGAGTTCCGTTTTCGATTATGCGGCACGGAACCCTAAGTTAATGTATATTAGGTACATATTACTAAAGCAAACAAAATTCTGGTTTAGGTTTCTATATTATTATAATATTCAGAGAGGTAGTGGAAATTTCTTAAATTTGCAAAATAAAGTTTACAAAGCGTAGTCCAGGGTCAAATATAAAATTGAGAACATCTAATTCAAATCAAAGAATGGTAGATTGAATATAACTATTTAGATACAATAAAATCCTATTGGCCTAGTGATTTTTACGGCTCTGCGTTTATGTTCTTTTTGAGCGTGTGTATTTGTAAAATACGATTTTTTTTTTTTTTTTTAATATCTTTATTTATTATTAAGGACTTTTATATTATAAATATATATATGACAGTCCTATCTTACCTTACTATAAAGAAAAAATTGTCGTAGATATCTACGACAATTTTTTCTTCCACCTCTGTATTAAATCTAACTATAAATACATGTAAATCGACTGCTTTTCATAATATACCTATCTATTTTTTACACTTTCGATATAAAAATTAAATAATATTTTAGCCGACAACGAATTCGGTTCGGCTAAAATAGGTACTATTTAAAAAAAAGCCAACTTCGTTTTGTTTAAAATTCAGCCACAATTGAAGGTATAGATGTCGAGATAGCACTATCAATCTCGGAAATACTACCTACCTAAGTTTAAAATACGAAAATTTAACACAGACGCTAAACCCCGTTGCAAGCAGATATCCAAAGATTGTATAATGGTGTGTTTAGAGTGGTAAGTATATATATATAAGAATTGAAGTTATTATAAATTATACCTTGAAGATTTGTCACTTGTTCGCGTATTACCTATATACATTTTATACTTTCATTAACCTAGAGATGATTATAGGTAAGTACTTATAATTTAGCAAACTTTAAACAAGCTTAGTTTCTATTTTTATTTATTTATTTAAGCAACTTAATTGCACAATATAAGGAAATAAAAAGTGGAAAAAAATACATAACAAAAAATGCGCAAAAGGCGACCTTATCACTAAAAGCAATCTCTGTCAGGCTACCTATTCGAAAGAAGCAGATAGATTTACAAAAGCGGGAAACGGCAAAACTTATACATACTAATATAAAAATTTGGAAGGAATAAAGATAAAAGATTTTTTACTAAGAATAATAATACAAGAAGCTTAAACACATGATAAAAGGATCCTTCAGAAGTATTAAGTGTGTTGCAGTAACCATCGCCCTCCAAGAAATAAATAGTGTTCCACAAAATAAACGATAAAGAAAAACTAAATACATAGGCCATAAGAATACCAGCTTTGTGGGTACTTTAGTACTTTAAGCTGAGTCAGTTATTGGGCGACCGACACAGCATCAAAAGTTTAATTTAAAATCTTTACTATTTGTATTAATAATAAGTTACTCTGTTTCAATCTATTATGTGTTGTATATTTGTAATTGTGTGTTGTGATAAACACGTGTTTTCTATTCTATTCATATAAATTAATTGCTTAGTATTTACTTGTTTAAATTATTTTTTCACCAGTTCTTAGAGTACAAATTGACTTCAGACCGGTTCTGATTCTTGCTTTCATAATACTATTAGCACATCGGCTCCAGTGCAATAAATATGACTAATGTTGGATCGACTAAAATTATTTTTTTGGTACTTTTTGATTTCGGTGTTTTTGTAAGTACTTACTAGTTATTACCAGTCACTGTGGCCATATTGAATTTCTGTTTGCCCATTGCCCGTGATATAGGTTTTAAGGTAGGCTGAAACCAGCCAACATATTATGTGGTCGTTGCCAACAGATAGCGAAGCTCAGGTCATCATCATCATCATCATTTTTAACCGATTGACGTCCACTGCTGGACAAAGGTCTTTTGTAGGGAGATCCAATGGTTGTAGGGAGTACCAATGGCCACGGTCTTGGGCCGCTTGTATCCAGCGGCTCCCTGCGACTCGTTTGATGTCGTCAGTCCACCTTGTTGGAGGTCGACCATCGCTACGTTTACCGGTGCGGGGTCGCCATACCAGCACCTTGGGACCCCAACGTACATAGGTTCTCCGAGCTATGTGCCTCACCCATTGCCACTTCAATTGTGCAACTCGCTGAGCTATGTCGGTAACTCTGGTTCTTCTACGGATCTCTTCATTTCTGAATTGATCACGTAGAGGTACTCCTAGCATAGCTCACTCCATTGCTTGCTGAGTGGCTCTGAGCCTTCGTATGAGGCCCATAGTGAGCGACCACGTTTCTGAGCCGTAAGTCATCACTGGCAACACGCACTGTTCGAAACTCAGGTACTTAGATATTACACGTACTTAGGTATTAGATGTAGAACTAAGGTAGGTATTACTAGTAGGTACGTAGGTATTACATGTACTTTAGGTGACGTTGGTGGAAGGCTCTTATCGGTCATTAAACAATTGAAAGAAATTGAACGGCACGGTTTTAATTAGTCTGCCGATATGCCCATTTCCCATGAGTCCAATCCTGTGATGCAGGCTGTTATTTCAATCGATTTTCTGTCGATTAATCGCATTTATAATAAACTAGCTGCAACACGCGGTTTTATCCCGTTCCTGTGGGAATACGCGGATAAAATATAGCCTATGCTCGCTAATAATGTAGCTTTCACTGTACAAGTTATTGCGCTATCATAAAAAATATATAAAATTAGGTTTTGTATATCTACATATAAAATAATGTCACTTCCCGACGCCTGGACGTTTCAATCTTTTACTACTACAACTACGCAAGGGTAAGCGGTTTTCATTAAAAGACAGAATTACTCAAGGTCAAGACATAACTTATAACAAAGCACTAAGTACAACAAAATTATATTCTAATTTAACTCGACACTAACTTTTACACTTTTTTAAACATAAATACTTTTCCATTAGTAACAAGGGAAATTAGGCAATAGAAAAATCTTCTTTCTTCTTATTCTTGCCCTTATCCCACATTATGTGGGGTCGGCACAACACGTCTTCTTCTTCCACTCACTTCTATCAGCCGTCACCTCACTGCTCACACCTTTTACCCGCCTATCCTCTTTTACACACATCCATCCATCTTCTTTGGTCTTTCTCTACTCTTTTGCCCTTCCACGTTCATATATAACATTCTTTTGGTGACATAACTTTCTTTCCTCCGCATTATATGGCCATACCATGCTAGCCCGTTACTCCTCATCTTTTCTGTCACTGGTGCTACTTTTAGACTTCCCCTTATATATTAATTTCTTATTCCATTCTTGTCACACGACACATCCATCTCAACATTCGCATTTGTCGCATAAAGTCTTCTTTCATCCGTTCTTTTTGCCGCCAAAACATTCATATCCATACAAAAAGACAGGTCTTACGACTGTTTTATAAATTTTCCCCTTAAGTTTAAGGGGCATTTGTGGGTCGCATATCACATTAAACAAGCTAACGTAAATTCTCAAATTATATCTCAAAGTTCAAATCAAATCAAATCGAACATTCAAAGCACATACCAACGGCCTAACGACGGTATATTATTATCTACTAATAATAAATAGCGGGCAACTGAGAAACAGAATTGATAACAAAAATACGATTTTACAATAGCTGGGTACCTACTTAAGCAACCCTGCATATGAAGGTATGCGCAGCTGACCGAGTCTGTTTTGAATACTTAATAGAGACTTTGTGATTTTGATTCAGCTTCCGTATATTTCGACTGAATCAAGGTGTTCTTTTTAACCGTGACTAAGATCCTTTAATTAGAGGAGATCGGTAAATTGGTTTAAATTGTTTAATGGCCAATGAGGTCCGACCGATTCAAGGCCAGAGGGTAAATAGGTGACTTGTTATTAGGTAGGTTTGTTATGGAGACTGTAATGATACTTCCTGTAGTCTTGCAAATTTGGTTTAGGTACCGATCAACCAAGTTGTTATGATAACTATATTTCTACTAACGCTCCACCCTTACTTTGTTATCCGTTCAAAGCGTATCGCTTCCTGATTTCTAAACCGTACCATGAAGATCAGAAACCACTTTTCGTCTTTTCCGTTAAATGTAATACGGGTTCCTTCATCTCAAGAATGAAAACTATCTTCTATTCAAGCCCGCTCTGTCATATAATGCATTATTACTTACCTACCTTATACTTGTACTAACTATTTTATTAATTATGTTCCCAAGCACTCATTTTTTTCCAGTTACTAGATATATTAACGTACCTACTTACCTTTGAATTTGAATTATTGATATAAATCGTTTTCTCCAGATGCTTAAAATTCATTAGGATAAAATCTAATAATGGCTTCGAAATCACTAGGATAACTTTTAGCAAAGTTTTTACAAACAAAAGATTTTTGTTTCAACACAAAAGCATATGCGGGCAACATGTTATACCTAGTTGGATACACTTTAAATTGTGTAGTTTTATTCCCTAACCTCATATAATACATATAATTGGGACATAAATTCATCATCATCATCATTATCAACCCATTACCAGCTCACTACAGAGCACCGGTCTCCTCTCAATATGAGAAGGGTTTGGCCATAGTCCACCACGCTGGCCATGTGCGGATTGGCAGACTTCACACGACTTTGAGAACGTTATGGAGAACTCTCAGGCGTGCAGGGTTCCTCACAATGTTTTCCTTCACCGTTGAAGCAAGTGATATTTTAATTTTTTTTAAACGCACGTAACTGCGAAATGTTAGAGGTGCGTGCCCGGATTCGAACCGCCGACCTCTGATTAGGAGGCTGACGCCCTAACCACTAGGCTATCGCCGCTTCAACATACACATAAATTATTTGGTCTTAATTAAGTGACGTGTACAATCCAAAATGGCTGATGGTAGGTAGGTCTGAGGTATTGCAGCTCAATTGTTGCAATTCATGTTGTCTACTTTTGTCTAGTCAAATGCACATTGAAATAAGTGCCTACTTACCATCTTATTCCACTTAAGTACGTAAATTTTTTGCCACAAACTTTGACAGGTTATTATCTTAGATATTATAAAATAATATCATCTAATCAGACGAAGACTCAATCAATCCTTGATTCTTCGTCCGAGATCACCTAGCACTTACCTAACAGTAGGTAAAAAAGATTTATTGCTCTTACATAGTACAAGAAAGATTAATAAGATACCAAACGTTCGTAAATACTATACTGTAAGCACAATAAGATTTTAGTTTAGCTACCTACCTAACTTTGCAATAAATAATTGACTAAAACATAATCACAATTGCAATTTGTTATTATTATTATACCAATAATTTCATTAAACGCTATATTTTTACATGCAACAAGCAAATTTTCTTGTAATAAATATTTGGAAATTTAAAAATAAAAGTAATAATTATCTATGGACATAATAACGTTCTAAGATTACTTTATCTACGATATCTATGAATTCAAGCCGTTTCTTTCATGTTTAAGTAAACCAATATTATCTTAAAATATATAATGAAATCATAACATGGTGTGATTATTCTGTTTTTTTTTTTCATAAAGTCGAGTAATGAAAATCTTACAAGCGCATTATAAAATTAAACCTTTTTTGAAGGTGATTCTGTTCAAAACTTATCCGTTTGACGTTCTACTTAAAATTGACATAGACTAAACAACGTAGAATGATCACATATCTAGGTAGGTAACTCTTATTTACACAGGTAAAGCCATAAAACAAAGAGAAAAAAACAGAGAAAAAAAAAGGTAGGTACCTACTGATACGCTAGACTTATTTAACTTACTCAGCCTATAGACGCCCACTGCTGGACATAGTCCTTTCCGAGAGCGCGCCACCACACACGGTCCTCCGTCTTCCTCATCCACCCGCCACCAGCGATCCTTTTCAGGTCGTCGGTCCAGCGTGCGGGAGGTCGTCCTACGCTGCGCTTACCGGTACGGAGTCGCCAATCCAGAACACGTTTGCCCCAACTACCTTCGGTTCTGCGACAGATATGACCCGCCCACTGCCACTTTAGCTTACTAATCCATTGGGCTATGTCAGTTACTTTGATTCTCCTACGAATGTCCTCGTTACAGATTCTATCTCTCATATAGCATAGCCCTCTATATAGCACGGTGAGCTACTTTAAACTTGTAGACAAGACCTATTGTGAGTATCCACGTTCACGTCATGCCAGGCTCCATGGCAATCAATATTAAAATAGGCCACATTTTAAAATCTTACTTGTCTTGTGTGAAATGATCAAGAGAGGATTACAATAGGGCCGATTCTTTTAGACAAGAAACCCATTTCAGGGACTATTGACATGTCAGGGAGTAATTCTGTCATTCGCACAATGTCAGGAATGCACAATTTTTAAACCTGTCAATTATGTTTTTCTTAGAACGTAAGTATCTAGTCTAATTAATATATGTAGGTATAAGAGAAATGGTATATCGTTGAATTTCTAAGATCACATACATATTTTAAATAATATTATTACATTATCTACGTTCCAACGATAACATGATATAAGTCAAACACATATTTATTGGAAATGTAAGAGTTATTAAAAGCATTCCAAAAAAACCGGCCCACAATATTTATCTACACATAATAAATATCACAACCTATTATGCAACAATTGCCGTCCGTGTGTCACGCATAAACTCAAAAAGGTGTGACCTAATTGAATAATATTTTATTTTATTTTTGTTCGCCTCAAAACAGCGGTGGTTTTAAAGAAAGAAAATATGTACAAATCCAAAGGGAAATAAGTGCTAAGCCGAAAAATCCAATATCTGCGAATTTGTTTGGGAATATTGTATGGGTATTTTTTAGGTGCTACGAAGTTCAATGGATCATCTAGTCTGATTATAAGAGATAATTATGTAACCGGTTCAATAACTTTTAGGAAATTATTTAATTTTAAGTAGCTTACTTTTGATTAAATAATCAAAAGTCGATTGTGACCCGAGTGTACTGGTCAGCAGATTGTCACGGCCATATCGATATGTAAACAACCGATGTGTTTGTAATAACAACACTAACTAATCTTTGACCTTCTTTAGCTGCGGTCACTTGGGTTGGCACGTTACCTCCAGTCGTTCATTCGTCATATTCGCTCCGAGTTGGCCAGACGCATCCATGAAGAGCCTTGTTGCCTTAGCGGCTGTTTTCGCCGTCGTGGCGTCCGGCCCATCGCTGCCGGTCTCCCAAAGCAAAGTAATCTGCTACTACGACAGCAAGAGTTATGTCAGAGAATGTAAGTTATTCCAAAATTACTTCTAAAGTTATTGCGATTGCATTTCTTTTATTACGATTTTAACAGATTTATTTTTCATAATACCCGAAAAAGCAGAAAATCGGTTAAAAGCTTCGATGATTTAAATCTAGTTTTGATACTTGTTTAGTTTTAATGTTTTTCTTTTCGTACAGGATTGTTTAAATTCCTTTTTTGAAATTAATTTTGTTTGCTGAGCGTTCTATTTCGAATTTCAACGGTTATAATTAGAAAAATCTATAAAAAGGACACGTTAAATTTAAACATGGCGGTAATAGGCGATTAATCTTTTAGTTTTTTGCCGGTTAGTGATTTCGAATTTGAATAATTAACAAATATTATTTAAGATTTTAATCTATTTTAAAGGTTACTAGGAATATTAGATTTATTTTTTAGAATTTTCTGGAAGTTTCCGATCACGTCTTATCTTCGTGGAATATAAAGAACAGTAAAAGTTATTTGTTTTTCAGACAATCTAAGGCTATAGAATTTTGCTTTATAGATTTTTAAAGAGATTTCGAGCTATTAATTTGCATCTTTTCTCCGTGCACGTCATGGTCGTGATGTTATTTTAAAATATGAAAACAAGATGGCGGCTGCGATGGTTTTAGGGTGTGGTCAAAGGGATAGTGATTTTTGTTTTGTTTTTTGATTTTTTTTATTGTATTATCGATGATGCGGATAAATAATTAAAATAATAATGTTTCGTTGCAATTGTATAGTGTTAAACGTAACTCAAGAGACACTTACGTATGATTTTATTTTGCTGGTAGCTTTTAAACAGAAGTTCGGTATCTTCGCGATTTATCCATCTTAATTTAAATTTTTCCTATTTGCAACGGAATACGGGTTTTTCGTGTGTATTATATTTAGTGTGCGTTCCCTGTTACGTTTTTTTTTGCTAGGATGACGCTTTATTAACAAGATGACTTAATAATATTTTGCCGGTGTAGAACTAATCGCCAATTTAAGAGAAATCTTTTTTTTCTTCGATATCATTCTAGAAAATTCGTAGTTTTCAGTTCATTGTTTTATGTTTACGCGTGCTTATTGAGGCAAGTCCCTCATTAATTTTCGGTTTAGGGCCTTTCATGGGAAATTATCGTTTCTTAATAGGCTTTGAAGTATTTTCTGGGAGGTTAAGGCACGGCGATCTACCAATCTGCCGGTTTAGATTATAATTTACAGTTTAATTTTATTAAAGCCGAGACTATTATTTCAAATCTCATTTATTTAATCTGTGTGACAATTATTTATTATATTGTGCGGTGTGACCTTTGACTTATATTTTAGAACGATTTTCTTTGTTTGATTTTAACTCTGTTGATTACGATTAAATCAAATAAAAGAGAAAACATTTAGGTATCCTTAAATAAGCTTTGGATTTGTTGCCTAGATTAGAAACTGATTAAGAACCTAGGAGTTTTAATAAATTGGGTAAATCTTTTTTTGTTTATCGGGTTATAGTTTCGTGTCTCCGCCCGGCACTAGTTCCCTATCTCCTAGAACCGAGTTTTAGGAAACCCACCACGCTGCTAAAATGTGGGTTGGCGGGCGACCGATTCGCTGACCTCAAAGCGCACATCTCCAACCATCGGACGGAACGGGCTGATCAATTTTGAATGCTGATTGTATAACGTTCGCTTTTTATTTTAATTCAATCCGCGGCGGGGTTAATTAGGGAATTTATTTTGTTTTGAATGCATAATAATACTGCTTCAAGCGAAGGCAGTACCAGCCAATTATGTTATGCAGAATATATTTAGGTATATAGCACTGAATGTCAGTTTCTGTTTAGTTAGGTAGGTATAGAGCGTTGATATTAATCATAAAATATTTAATTTGGCATTGATTTATTTATACGACACAAATTGGCAAATCAGTCTTGGTCATAGCTTGCAGGTATATAATGCGGCCTACCTAATCGCGATTTGTCCAAACTAGTTTTTAACCGCGGCTTCGCTCACACTTCGTCTTGATCAACCCATTGCCGGCTCACTACAGAGCGCGAGTCTCCTCTTAGTATGAGAAGGGTTTGGCCATAGTCTACCACGCTGGCCATGTGCGAATTGGCAGATTTCACACGCCTTTGAGAACATTATGGAGAACTCTCAGGCGTGCAGGTGTCCTCACGATGTTTTCCTTCACCGTTGAAGCAAATGATATTTTAATTTTTTAAAAACGCACATTACTCCGAAAAGTTAGAGGTGCGTGCCTGGATTCGAACCGCCGACCTCTGATTAGGAGGCTGACGCCCTAACCACTAGGCTTTCACCGCTTCTTTAAAAGTTACGTCTAATACCTCCAACAATATGTTTACAAAGTTTCATTATGATCGGTTAAATAGTTTTTTCGTGAAAGCGTAACAAACAAACTGACATTTACATGTATAATATTATATGTACCTATGATGTGAATTGTAGTTACTATAAATATATTTGTAATAAAACTTTGTTAGATCAATCTGCATAGATATCCAGTACACGTTAGGTAGATTAATGTAGGAGTACTATACAATATATATAGTGTATATATATATATATATATATATATATATATATATATATATGCCAAATTTGAGCTTAGATAGGAATCGAATCCGGGCCCCCAAGTATCTTTGCTGCACTAGGAAGGCTGCAACAGTTTTCCGGTGTAGGCGTAGCGAGGCAAAAAACATCGCAGAAGGTCACTTAAATCGAGATCTGATTTCATTGTGAGTAATGTAGATTTTTCCTCTTAACACTGAATAGACGTATTTGTTTAACTTCTAGCTAAGAATATAATAGTAGATGTATATACATCATGATCAACCCATTGTCGGTTCACTACAGAGCACAGGTCTCCCTCTTAATATGAGAACGGTTTGGCCAAAGTCCACCACGCTGGCCATGTGCGGATTGGTAGACTTCACACGCCATTGAGAACATTATGGAGAACTCTCAGGTGTGCCGGTTTCCTCACGATGTTTTCCTTCACCGTTGAAGCAAGTGATATTTTGATTTTATTAAAACGCACATAACTCCGAAAAGTTAGAGGTGCGTGCCCGAATTCGAACCGCCGACCTCTGATTAGGAGGCTGACGCCCTTACCACTAGACTATCACCGCTTTTATACACATCATTCACTTATTATTATTATGTTTTCCACTACAAGTTAGCCCTTGACTCTGGTAGTGATGATGCAGTCTAAGATGGTAGCGGGCTAACTTGTTAAAGGTGTGGTAGACCTGTACTCCTAAATGGTTTCTAAGCGAAATCGCTTCGCACGTCTTTGTCGGTAGGGTAACTAGCCACGGCCGAAGCCTTTCACCGGACCAGACCCTAGCCGGAAATCGAACCTAGGAACTCATGCGCGAAAAAAATCGAGCGCGTCGAAAATTCCATTTTGAGGATATTCCATTGTGACGTACAGGACTCTCTGTGAAAATAGACGGGACCAACGGTTAAACGTGTTCTAAGAGGCACGGGCACGGCTATTGCCATAGCCAATAGCTTATATAAGACTAAGATTTTTCTTAGGGAACCCATCACTTCGTGATCTGAACACAATAGGCCGTGGTAGGTATATGTATTTAGTTTAGGTAAACCTCGAACAAATTAGGAATTAAGACCAAATAATGTAATCAATCATTTATTTACACACTTTTTTAAGACTTCACACGCCTTCGAGAACATTATAGAGAACTCTTAGGCGTGCAGGTTTCCTCACGATGTTTTTCTTCACAGTTGAAGCAAGTATTATTTTAATTGCTACAAAACACAAATAACTTCGAAAAGTTAGTTAGTGCGTGGTCGGGAACAAACCGACCCGAAACCCGACCTATGATTAGGAGGCGGACGTCCTATCCTCTAGGCTATCACAGTTTTATATATTAACCTTAGCTAGATACAACCCTACATATGATACTGAGTAGACACCGTTCAGGGGGATGGGTGGGTCATCGGTGACAGATGGTACAGATGTACTCTCGGATGTTGGTAATCACTTAACATCTGTGACATCATGGTTGGAGCGCGAATTACATGAAAATAACCAATTTCCATATAATATAATTCTCACACTTAAGGGCACTTGTGCCACAAGACGTCTATTGTTATACAGATAATAGCTGCTTGATCAGTGTTGTTTACCATATCTAGTCTTGCCTAATAGTAGTTTACGTCTAGTTAAGCTTTTATTGAGGAAATCCGTTGGCTACTGAACTCTCATGATTGTTATATGGGCGGTAAACAATGTACTTATTACAATAGGCGCACAGTAATCAAACCTGCACGCCTGAGAGTTCTCCACAATGTTCTCAAAGGCGTGTGAAGTCTGCCAATCCGCACATGGCCAGCGTGGTGGACTATGGCCAAACCCTTCTCATATTGAGAGGAGATCCGCGCTCTGTAGTGAGCCGGTAACGGGTTGGTCATGATGAATCACTTTTGTATTTTGGAACTACAAGTTAATACCTGACTGCAATCTCATATCTCCTGTACTAAATGATAATTCAGTCTAAGATGGTAGTGGGCTATATTATTACTTTTTTTTCTACGCGACATGTGATTGAAGCTAAAACGCTTGGTGACGACCTCATCGGTAGGGTGGTAACTAGCTAGGACCAGATTAGCCGGAATCGAACCCAGGACCTTTGCAATGCGATAGCGCACTCTACCGCAAAGTTTGTCATATAGGTGTTATTCAAGTGTCTTGTATTATTAGACATATTAAATAGACATCTAGTTAACATCAGGTTTTTAAGATAGATAATATAGACTCGAGTCGGGAATCGAACCCAGGACCTCCACTTTTACAATACGATAGAGCACGCACTGTAAGGCAGTTTGTCATATAGGTGTTATTCAAGTGTCTTGTATTATTAGACATATTAAATAGACATCTAGTTAACATCAGGTTTTTAAGATAGATAATATAGACTCGAGTCGGGAATCGAACCCAGGACCTCCACTTTTACAATACGATGGAGCACGCACTGTAAGGCAGTTTGTCATATAGGTGTTATTCAAGTGTCTTGTATTATTAGACATATTAAATAGACATCTAGTTAACATCAGGTTTGTAAGATAGATAATATAGACTCGAGCCGGGAATCGAACTCAGGACCTCCACCTTTACAATACGATAGCGCACGCACTGTACTACAAAGTTTGTCATATAGGTGTTATTAAAGTGTCTTGTATTATTAGACATATTAAATAGACATCTAGTTAACATCAGGTTTTTAAGATAGATAATATAGACTCGAGCCGGGAATCGAACTCAGGACCTCCACCTTTACAATACGATAGCGCACGCACTGTACTACAAAGTTTGTCATATAGGTGTTATTCAAGTGTCTTGTATTATTAGACATATTAAATAGACATCTAGTTAACATCAGGTTTTTAAGATAGATAATATAGGAACCTAATTTAAAGTCGTTTGTATATAAATTCGTTCTAGGTATAAGTTGTTTGTAGGATTCAGCCTCTGACCGATAAGTTTTCTAATTAGTAACAATGCTTAGGGATAAATTGTGACAATAATTATAATGCACATATTATTAACGATTATGACGTGACCTGGATATCAACGTGTCAATGGTTTGTGTGATAAACACAAACGGAACGGAATAATAAGATTGTGTCAATCTTCTTGGAAACTTTACTGTAGGTACCTATACTATAATTATCTGGAGCCATTATGTTTATCAACTAACATTGTTTCCCTTATTTATTAATCTTTGTTACACACGGGAGCAAATAAATCTGGCTAATTACGTCATTAGTTATTTTATTCATTTTATATAAATATTTTAAACTTTATTTTGAATGAAAAACAAGGATCATAAAAATTAACTATTACCTACTGCTCACAGCAAGTAAAGTTTCAATATAGTGTCGTTTATTTAACTTGTGAAGGTCAGTGAGCTGTTAGGTACACAGCGTTATATATAAGAACACAAATCTGGTGTAGAATAATAAATAGACACGGAAAATTCTACGAAGTAACAGAACACCTCCGTGGAGCAGTGCGCGCGCTGTCGCATTATAAAGTTGAAGGTCCTGGGTTCGATTCCCTGCTCGAGTCTGGTCTGTTGGGAGGCTTCGGCCGTGGCTAGTTACCACCCTACCGACAAAGACGTGTCGCCAAGCTATTACGCGTTCCGGCACGATGTCGCGTAGAAACCAATTAGGAGTGGGTTTACCATACCTCTAACAGGTTAGCCCGTTTCCATCCTAGACTGCATCATCACTTACCACCAGGTGAGATAGCCGTCAAGAGCTAAAAAAAAGTGTAGTAGTAAAAAAAAACAAAAATGAAGGTGTTTATAATAGAAGTTTGTAATACAAACAGTGATGGCTATTATACATATTATAAGCTCCATTTCTAGTGAGTAGGTATATTAACACAAATTATTTATGCTAATAAGATGCAGACATCACACTAATAATAACAAGAAACCTTGTTATATCCTCGAGGCAATTGAAACATGAGCAAATTGGAGAAACATTTTGTGCAATTTCGAATGGCCTTAACCTGAAGATCATCTCGCTTGAATACGATTACGTCATGCCAGCTTCTGAATAACTTAAAAGAGATAAAGGTTATATTGTGCTAGCTGGATAACATGTTGTTACTTGGGATGATGGGGGTTTACCTTTTAAGTGGTTAATATGAAATAACAGCATTTTGAACAATGGGGTCACGGTATGTGCGTTGCTTGTACTTATTGTAGATAAAATAACTTTTGTTTTTTATTTTTATCAAATGATACATTATAAGTTTAATTCAAGTTAAATACGAAAAGTTAGAGCTGGGATCCCATTCAATGCGTTGGTAATAATAAAAACACTGCATTATTAAGATACAAACATATGTTTTCTAAATGTTATAACCCATTAAATTTTATTATTAATCTATTATTTATTTTCTGTAATGGCGACACTTGGTTGGTAGGGTGGTAACTAGCCACGGCCGAAGTCTCCCACCAGACCTGATTAGCGCCGGGAATCGAACCCAGGACTTACAGCTTTTTAATGCGACAGCGCACACGCTGGGCTACAGATTTCGTCGAGCATAACTTATACATACTGTTCGGTATAACTTATTCATACACACTGTTAGTAAGAAGTATAACATAATAATGTAGTTGAGGGATGCATTTATCCAGCTCAAGCCCGTATGCTGCCGTTGGACCTGGACCCAGCGCTGTCGTTCTGCACGCACTTGGTCTACGGCTACGCGGGCATCCAGCCGGACACTTACAAGGCAGTGTCGCTGAACGAAAACCTCGACATAGACCGGAATCACGCCAACTACCGAGCGATAACGAATTTCAAGAGTAAATACCCTGGTCTTAAGGTCCTTCTTTCCATCGGTGGGGACGCTGACAAGGAAGACGAGCAGAAATACAACTTGCTGGTGAGTTATTTTAATCTCGTTTTGTTAATTGATGGAGACTTGATTGACCTCCCTATATACGTGTTGGTGACATCTGCGTTCTTTATGTGGAAAGTTCAGTGTTCCATATAAAAATCTTACTTCTGATTTAGAAAATACTGCCTCAAGCTAATAATATGAATTTTGAATTAATATCATATTCCAAGGGTTATCAATTATTTTCATATCTATTTGTTCGTGATGAACTGATTTAAGGAACTTTCAGTTGAGAGGATTGTTATGAAGAAGCGCTTTCGGTCAATTTTGTGATCGTTAATCGTTTCCGACTAGTTTTGTGCGATTGTACGATGTATATTATTAATATATTACTTTTAATTTGAGACACAAGTTAATTAAATTTCTGGTCTTTAGAAGGTCCCATATAGAATCTTAAGACTATACGTAGTATTTTTTTACGGTCTACTTCAATTTCTGGGTGGGTTGCGGTCGAGTGCACAAGTGTTCCCGTGACCCAGCCACCAGGCGACGCGAAGGATCATCGTTGGGTTTTTGTGGGTATTCTGGTCGCCAGCCTGGCCGCCGGGGAGTCCCACATACCCAGTCGGAAGCGGCGCAGTCTTGCCTCCGGAGGGGATGCGTAAACGCATTTCCCAGCGGAGAAATAAAATGGTCTAGTCTACTTCAATTTATGTGTTATTTCCAGCTGGAATCCCCACAAGCACGTACCGCCTTTGTCAACTCTGGTGTTTTGCTGGCGGAGCAACATGGCTTCGACGGAATTGACCTTTCTTGGCAGTTCCCTAGGATCAAGCCGAAGAAGCTGCGTTCTACCTTTGGTAAGAGTTGATATTTTAATAATATATTAAACATGTTTAAAACTAGTGTCTTATGTGTTCTTATGATCAATCAGTTTGCGAGGTCATTGCATCTAGAATCTTGGGTTTAGAAAGTAGTTCAGAGGCGCTGAAGATTGCACATAGTAGTTCGATGCGGAACATTTCTTCATACAAATAAGACATTACTAATCAAGTAATTGATTTCTATACACCATTATACCGCTAAGCCTTATGAATGATTTACTTAACCTTTATTTAACGGGTCTTGGAATAAGGCATTGTTGAGCAAATGGTGTTAATTATTCAATCAGTCTCACTAATAAGGGATTCCTGAGTAACCTTGATCATAGTGAGGCTGTTGCGTCTAGAATCCTAAGTATACCGTGTTTTAAAGTTGCTCAGACGAAGTCAGTATTACCACTTTTTAAGTTTCGGTTATGGAGATTTTGGGAGGGAATTTAACATAAGGTTTTTTTTATGGCGAGTAGGCGAGTAAAAGGCATTGAAGACCTCTTTGGTGCAGCGCGTGCGCTGCAGGGTTCGATTCCCGGCTCGAGTATAGTCTGTGAAGGTTCGGTATTTTTTTAGTTTGTTTACCATGGAGATCATTTCACGTGATGTGAGTCACCGTATCTATCTGTAAATATCTGTGATTCTTATAGCTGGGATGTCCCAGATTCTATATCCACAGGGACAGTATCAAAATAATTAAAAAACTTCATAAAAAAATATACATATGTCTTAAGATAAAATTAACCTCCACTTCGAAAGTCTCATGACCAAATCAATGCTGTTGATATTGATCTAAGATATGTTCTACAGGCTCGTTATGGCACGGCATCAAGAAGACCTTTGGCACTACGCCTGTTGATGACAAGGAGTCAGAGCACCGGGAGGGTTATACCGCGCTTGTACGTGAATTGAAAGCCGCTCTCAACCTTAAGCCTAACATGCAGCTATCCATCACTGTTCTACCCAACGTCAACTCTACTAGTAAGTACATTAATTGATTGTCGTTACAAACATAAATCTGCTTTTACTTTCTGAATAAGTTTATTTAGATTTCTCATTGGACAATCAATGTATTTGAAAATTTGGGTTCAAACAAGACAGACTTATATCAGATACATAACGTTGTCTCGTTTTTCATCATCATCATCATCATCATCAACCCATCGCCGGCTTACTACAGAGCACGGGTCTCCTCAATTATTATGATAAGGGTTTGGCCGTAGTCCACCACGCTGGCTATGTGGGCAGACTTCACAAGCGTCTGAGACATTGCAGGTTTCCTCACGATGTTTCCATCACCGTTATTGATATTTAAATTGCTCAAAAAAGGAACAAATTTCCGAAAAGTAAGAGGTGCGTGCCCGGGATCGAACCCCCGACCTCTAATAAGGAGACGGACGTCCTAACCACTAGGCTATCACCGCTCGTTTTTACGGTTTCTTAAGTCTTGATGTGTTTCATAATCTCAACCTGATTCCCTATGGGACTTAACATAAATGCGATGAATTTATTTACGAGTGTTATAGTAAGTCTATGGGGTCCAAATATATAAATGAAGATAACTGTAATCGCCATTTGTTGTAATGCCAAGTAAAAGTCAAAAATATATGTATTTGGCGCGGATCCCTCAAATTTCATCACAATCTGATCAATGGTTCCTGCACACAGATGACTAGCGAAAAACATGACATTGAAAACCCTACCAAATTTTCATTACAATCTCATCAATCAATCAATCAATCAAGTTTCAAAATATATAATGGACAAAGAACTTTTCTGTTTTATACATATTGAGACTACATTACAGAAATTTTATTTTTTAAGTACATAATCATTGACTTGGTACTGTTATGAATGGTAATGAATGATACAGTTATGAATTTTAACCTGACCTGGTCAAGATTATATGGCAAATTTTTCAAGGCGTATTTTTGAGTATTTCAATTTTTTTTTTATACACTACAAGTCAACCCTTGAAGGTAATCTCACCTGATGGTAAGTGATGATGCAGTCTAAGAAGGTACTGGGCTAACCTGTTAGGGGTATGGTAAACCCACACTCCTAATTGGTTTCTACACGACATCGTGCCGGAACGCTTAATCGCTTGGCGACACGTCTTTGTCGGTAGGATGGTAACTAGCCACGGCCGAAGCCTCCCACCAGACCAGACTCGAGCAGGGAATCGAACCCAGGACCTCCAACTTTAAAATGCAACAGCGCACGCGCTGCGCTACCGAGGTCGTCAAAATCCGATTCGACCTTATGACATTATATTATACATAAATAAACTGGTTTCACATTGTAACTAAATATTAATTCGTCCTCTCAGTTTACTACGACGTTCCTGCCATAATCAACCTGGTGGACATTGTGAATATAAACGCTTTCGATTACTACACGCCCGCCCGTAACCCCAAGGAAGCGGATTATACGTCACCTACATACAAGCCCCAAAACCGCAATGAACTTCTGAATGTGGACTCTGCCGTAAACTACTGGTTAGTATATTCTTCATCTTTAGGCTATTCAAGTATCCAACGCAAAAACGAAAAACCTTAGTGGATTTGCAGGTTTTTTGGTAAAGGATTGATGGCGAGTCATTTTCGAAAGTAGTATAAATATTAGTTTATGTATGGATCCCCGGCTAAGTTTGTTGTGGGCTTATTCTTAGACCGGGGCGCGTTTGGAACCCTCATAGCTTTAGTTTTAAGTTTACGAATATAGTTATCACCATGAAATAACTACTATGTAAATTATTGACGCGTCAAAAGTGCCTTTTTAAGGACTATTTGAATAAAGATTATTTTGAATTTGAATTTGATCTTCATTGATACCACTGCAACTAGGGGCAGGATAGTTTGTCGGACTCCTACTTAGTAAAACTGCGCCACCATCAACGGGTTACAACAACGGGATACAACTTTTTTTATATACACCAGTTAGCCCTTGACGGCTATCTCACCTAATGGTAAGTAACGATGCAGTCTAGGATGGTAGCGGGCTAACCTGTTAGGGGCGTAAACCCATACTCCTAATTGGCTTCTACGCGACATCTTGCTGGAATGCAAAATCGCTTAGCGACACGTCTTTGTCGGTAGGGTGGTAACTAGCCACGGCCGAAGCCTCCCACCAGACAAATTTTATCGCCGTCGCCTGGTAACTTGGCTACGAAAACCTTTCAAACACATACGTGTCTGTGGCAAGCACTGCTCCGCCGAAGCCGCACCAGGAACACTCTTTCGAAACTGAGGATCCATCTCCACCGAAAATGGCTAACGCGGAGGGCGCTTGTTCCACGTGTCGTGCATTTCTATTCTAGTTTTAATTGTACCACCATGGCATCTTGGCCACAACTCATACGTCAGCGTATACAAATTCAAATTTACAAATTCAAATAATCTTTATTCAAATAGTCCTTTAAAAGGCGCTTTTGATGCGTCAATAATTTACATAGTGATTTGATGGTAATAACTACATTCGTAAACTGAAAACTAAAGCTATGAGGGTTCCAAACGCGCCCCGGTCTAAGAAGCCCACAACAAACTTAGCGAGGTAAATTTTCATTTTGTTATCACCATCTCACATGCCATTTAAAATTGTATTAAGAGCTATCTATCTTATTAGAGCAATATTTCACACCCATACTTGTTTATCATTTACGTAATCCTTTACACTATAGTAGGACTTTTCTACAAGCTTACATAGCTTATATTTTAAAGACCTTCGTGATCGAAAAACCATGTTTGTCAAACTTCAACCTTTATTTCAGGTTGGCAGCTGGCGCACCTAGCAACAAGATTGTACTTGGTATTGCTACTTACGGACGTACATGGAAACTCGATTCGGATTCCGAAATTTCGGGAGTACCACCTCTGCATGCGAATGAGGCTGGTGAAGCTGGTAAGATTTGAAAGATTTTTTCTAAGATATTATTTAGCTAATATATTTATATAAAGAAAGAAGCGGTGATAGCCTAGTGGTTAGGGCGTAAGCCTCCTAATCAGAGGTCGGCGGTTCGAATCCGGGCACACACCTCTTACTTTTCGGGAGTTATGTGCGTTTTAAAAAAATTTAACGGTGAAGGAAAACATCGTGAGGAAACCTGCACGCTTGAGAGTTCTCCATAATGTTCTCAAAGGCGCGTGAAGTCTGCCAATCCGCACATGGCCAGCGTGGTAGACTATGGCCAAACCCTTCTCATATTGAGAGGAGACCCGTGCTCTGTAGTGAGCCGGTAACGGGTTGTTAATGATGATGATGATATTTATATATGTTTAATGAACTTTGCTTGCGTTTGACTATTCATGCACTATGGAAAGTAATGATGCAGTCTAGGTTGAACACACTTGTCTAGGAAACACCTCTATTTTCATACTGACTTCAAGGAAATTATATGTTGCGGAAAACACAGGTGCCGTAAAAGCGTTTCCGCACCTTGGCGGTTCGTACGTTTATGAAACGATAATTAGAAACATTTTGTACTACTTAAAATTACCTTGGATGACATCGCCCAGCTTCTCGTTCACTGGGCCAGACTTCGTTCACTGGGCCAGACTTCGTTCACTGGGCCAGACTTTAATATTCTTTCCTCTTATTCTTAAAGGTCCTTACACCAAAACCGAGGGTATATTGAGTTATCCGGAAATCTGCGCTAAGCTGATAAATCCCAACCACCAGAAGGGAATGCGTCCTCATCTCAGGAAAGTCACTGATCCCAGCAAACGGTTTGGTGAGTCTTTATTTTTGTTTTGATTGTTTATTGCATTTCGAGCTTGAGCATTTGGTTTGTGTAACTTTTTGAATTTTTTTATTTATGGTTCGTCAAATTCTTTAGCGATATATTTGAGTTCTGAGAAGTATTCAGAAATTTTTCAAGTAAGTATCATAAGCCTGTCGAAATTTAAAATATGACATTACCAAAAACAATAATGAGATAAGATAAATATGAAAATAAATCAAGTTTAAATTCAATTTCCGAGAATAGGTAAATAATTTATCGAATATATAATTAGTACATTTAAGTAAAATAATTTTCCTTAAATATATTTGAAATATAAACTTATCGCTAAAGAAGTTGCAGATATATAGCTAGTAAATTTAAATTTTCAGACATGGGCTGGTTGGTACTTCAGAACAGCTTGTGGCTTTTGGCTTATCGCTATGGAAAAGTGGTTTAGTACAATCAGAACCCACAAATTAAAGATAGTTGTATATATGTATTGTACCGTAGATCCCCCCAGTCCTGTTTATGGCGCCTTAGGTGAAAGTTTTCAAAAGGTTGAAATACCTAACCCGCATAGTCACACGAACAATTAGTTATTTATCACAAAAAATTTAATGAATAAGAAAAAAGAGATATTATTAAAATAAATGCAACTTTTATATGACCCTAGTGACTTCAGATAACTGTAATTTGGTGGATTAATGTAACAACTTGTTGTGACGAAGCGACGCGCGTTACTTTTTTGAAATCAAATGTGAAAGCCGGGAGATCTCAGTACCGTCCGAAATGCAGGCTTTGTCGTAGCTACGTTCTACGCACACATTAGCTTGTGAACTTTCAAACCACAACTTGAAAACTTTCATTAGAGCCGGTTCAATTTTAGTTTCTAACTATGACGGTGGTGGTATTAACATTGTGTTGCATCTACTTATTCTAACATATAACCACCTCGTACTACCTTTACCCATCCTAGCACTATTGTAAATATTACGTTTCGTTCCCCTTACAATTAACTTTATTGATTCGTAGAGACTTGGCAAGGTAATTAATATACACCGCAAAAATTAAAAAATCTGCACAATTGTTTTTAGTAACTTAGATATGGACTCATTATATACCAAGATTTGTTAAACGACTCTAAAATGTAATATATTAGAATATACTTGGGTTAAAACAACGGCATTCATTTGTCACTGTGACGTTACCCTATCACCTCAAGAGTTCGCCTTGTCCGGGATATTAATGAGTTCGATTGACAGGTGTGCTTAGATTGGTATGGAATTATTATCCTCCTCGCCTCTTATACGAGAGAGGCTCTTAAGGGCTTACTCCCCACGATGTTAAGTGTTGAACGTTGAATTTAATGATCACAATTTCATAATAATTGCAGGCATTGAAGGTTTAATGTGCTACATGAGGCACGTGTTTGAAACTATTCTAATTTTTAAAAAACTTTATTTTACGATAGAATAACGTATTTGAAATAGTCTTTTCAAAAAATTAGTAGCTTTTAACCTTGAAAGGTGAAACTACTTTGACACCAGATGTCTTCTTCTCTTCTTTGGCCTCGCCTTATCCCGTAACGCGGGGTCGGCTTTTTTATCATTTGGCGCCACGTCGATCTTACTTTAGTATCCTCATCATTGAGGCCGAGGCATTTCATGTACTTTTGGACATTCGTCAGCCATGTAGTTGGGGGTCTTCCCCTTCCCCTTTTCTGAAAGGCTGAAAGAAAAAAGAAAGATGTGTATATCACAAAAGGCATTAATATCTCTCTATACATTTGATAATTTGTGGCAAATAGAAGTTTTAATCAATGTAGCATTTTTAGGCAATATGTATTTTTATAGATCACTCTTTTTGTGTGCATTTTAAAGTATGACTTTTTAAATATATATGTTACCAGCACCTGTTTCTTTACCAAGCAGTTATCGCCACGCTTTGACTGCATATCATATTTTTTATATAAAAGATTTTATATTGAACTGTTTGTTTGTAAAGGTACATACGCCTTCCGCCTTCCTGATGACAGTGGTGAGGGTGGCTTGTGGGTGAGCTACGAGGATCCGGACACAGCTGGTCAGAAGGCCCAATACGCAAAGTAAGTTGAACCTTGCTATATTTTTAAAGTAGATTTACATTCTTCATTAGCCTATTAATGCGCTGAATAGTAAGTACCTAATAACACGGGAAAGTTTTTCACAAGTTTTCTTCATAGTGTTTAAATTCTAAAATAACTTTTTTATTTAAAAATCAAATCAAAAATAATGCTATTTTTGATCAAACCATTTGATTTGGTACTGAGTTGGCAACACCGCATAAGAAAACAAAGTTTTAGTAGATGCTCCTCAAGGTGTGATTGTACCAAACAAATCTCAGGCTACCAGATGACCAACGTCTGCGTGTGAAATTAAGTCCTATGTCCGACGACGACGAATTATGGTAAATTTAGTATTAAGTTGTTGATGCCTAGCCTGTGATAATACTGGTGTAAAGCCGTAAGTAAGTAGTTTTGCAGTTAATGGGCTGCTGATGCAAACATCAACATGTTGATAATGATATGATTGTTTCCAATCCAAAACAGGTCAAAGGCACTTGGTGGCGTTTCTATCGTGGATCTCTCGATGGACGATTTCCGTGGCCTCTGCACGGGGGACAAGTATCCCATCCTACGCGCCGCCAAATACCGCCTATAGAAAACCAGGAGAACAAATAAATAGTTAGACTAAGTTTATATATTATAAATTTAAATATTACAATGACTAAAAGTACAACAGTAACACGTAATAAACAGAAAAGCAATTACATAGATTAAGTTTATAAACATATATAAATATTATTACTAAAAAATTAAATATAAATAACACTTCATAAAAATAATGACTCACAATCTTTGACGTAGATACTTGACGAACGGAAAAAATACGGACAACAATTTTAAGGACGCCACGACTCGTGCTCAGGTTGAACCGGGTTTTGGGGCCTTGGACGACACTGGTCATATTGTAGCGTGTTTCATTGCAAAGTGTTTGGTAACATAAATTGGCGCATCTGCACCATGTCACCTAACTTAAAATTTATTTGTCGCCTGTCCGCCTTGGGAGACGATTCATACAAATTCCATACACTGTCTGAAGAGACTCTTTTAAATGGCTAAATAAGTCTTACGCGCGAGCGACATAAATTTAAGTTCAGTTTTTGGCGTGACGTGTTCGCAAACAGGAAGTATTCTATGTATTGATTTGAAATTTTAATATAGGAATGTTTTGTTTATCTATACAAGAATATTCGGTATAGTTGTGAAATTACGGCCGTGTTAGACTAGTTTTTAAACCAACCTACCGATATTTATTACTTTAGATCGTGTGGGAATTACCGTAGAATTTTCACTCGTCTAATCTTTACTATTTCTCTGTTTTACATTCTATACTATCTCGTAGCTTTTATTCTGAAATATCGTATATATTGCATGAATATTAAATATTTTATAACCTATGCCGAAATATTTCATAATATACCAGCTAGTCACGACGCGTTATGGCTGTGCACAGTATAAACTACTGAAAAATACTTTCGTAGATGAGCATAAAACATGGTGAAGATTTTTAAATAAATCCATCGACTACTTTTGTTCTTTGCGATCACAAAGGTAAATATAATGCGACATAGTGTTATCACCAATTTGGCGGTAAACTTATGTTACGATATACCATCCCGTAATATTTCATGTATGCATGAATGAATTATTTAGTTAGTTACCATGTGTTTCTTTGTAAATAGTTGCGATAAATTAAAAAATCTGTCAGTAGTGTTGTTTCTCACTTTTAATTAACCAATAAAATATTTTGTGCGAAGACTGTTTTTATTTGAAAACCTCGTGGCTTCAATTATCAATACCTAGTTTATTATAATGGTATATTGATGGTCGAAGCTTCCTATAATATTTTATAGCCTCTATTTTCTCCATAACTCCTTTTGCACAGCATTTTGTGTGGACGTTATCTTATCATCATCATCATCATCGTCATCATGATCAACCCGTTACCGGCTCACTACAGAGCACGGGGTCTCCTCTCAATATGAGAAGGGTTTGGCCATAGTCCACCACGCTGGCCATGTGCGGATTGGCAGACTTCACACGCCTTTGAGAACATTATGGAGAACTCTCGGGAGTGCAGGTTTCCTCACGTTTTCCTTCACCGTTGAAGCAAGTGATATTTAATTTTATTTTTAAGCTATTTCATAGCTTCTATCGCGGGCCTTGTTGCCTTGAACGTGGAGACCGAATCCAGAAATTCCGTAACGAAAATAACCTAACACTCTCCACTCCGACTGGCACAGCGGTGATACTATTTAGTATATAGATATTTCGCGAACAGCGGTTATCACGTATACTTTTTGTGCATAAGGTCCCAGGTTCAAGCCTGGGGTAAGTCTTTTTTTAATTTCTTTATTTTTTTATCACGTTTTTTTAATTTTTACTATTATGACAAGCATTTTTATTTAGTTTCACCTGTCCCGTTGTCTGTCTGTCATCAAATCTTGCAAGTTAAATTTAATTCACTTCCCGTTTGCTTTTTTTTTAAAATAATTTTATCAAAAATAACCTTAATATTATTCCTTTTTTTATTTTTGTTTTTGATATATTAATAAATAAGTTGATAAAAAATGCTATGCAATAGCTTTACCGCGGCAGTCCCCGAGTGCCACACGTCTTTTTTAATTCTTAATTTTTTAGACGAATGTTATGAAAGAAAAAATTTGTGAATTCGGCGGGAAATTCGAAAATTTAAGAATTTACTTAGCTTGACCACCATATAAAATTATTTTAATATAACATTTTTGTCATTACACAAACAAACTGAATATTGTTTAAAAACGATGCTTCGGTCGGAGATATTTTATTCATAAAATACATGTTAATATATACCTAATAAATTTACTATTTTCTACAAAAAGGATATAAGAAAACTGAATTTCTAGTACTGATCACGGTTAGTTCAGAATTAGGGCGCTTTTTCACCAGAGATGATGTGCTATGCAGCTATGTTGCTGTGCGAGCAAGATGCGATATGAAGATGATATTTTATAACATTTTGCTTCCACGATGGCATGTCTACTTCTACTTTCAATAATTTCAAAAACGCAGGCATACTGTAGGTCACTACTATAACTCCAACTATAGGTACTCTGCGGCCCATAGCAGGCATCCAAAGCACGCATCCTACCATATAAAAAACAATGTGCAATTGGTGGACATCAGACGCATCCATAGCAACGTAGCACATCTGATGGAAAGCACCCATACCCATATTAAAAATTCGTTTTAATATAAGAGTTTTGGTAAGTGCACGAGGTGGCGTTTTTAATTTCTATTCTATAAGTTTTGAAATTGTGGTTACCTCCGCATATTGAACATCGTTCCGAGTTCTTGCAAAATTTGCCTATGTTACCATACCTTGGGCATCGCAGGCATTGCTTGACTAGTGGAATGGACGCTTATTTTATATTTATTGATCCTGATGAGTTGTACATGCTGTCCCTGTCACCTAGTGGTTTCCCGGCTTCAGTGGATTCGAAAAACATATTCGAAGTTTCCCCCGTTTTCTGGGTAACTGCGAGTATAATTTGAAACTCGGAATGGTTAATATTTGTTGTTGGTTTTCTTAATGCTTTCCGAGGATTCAGAATCATTGTCTGATTCGGATGTTGTTTTGTCCTTATCAATTGTTTGTTCTTGACCCTTCTTTTTCCGCTTTCGCTTCGCCATTATAACCCCGTCTTAACTATTTATGTGTTAAAGGTAACTATTTATGTGATGAGATACCCTAATAAAACATAATTACAATTATTATTATAAAAAAGACACGATGTTCAGTTCGTGGTTCCCGCGCTTTTTTTTCCTGTTTTCGCAAATCTTATACTAAAGTAAACCTTTTTTATCTTTCAGTATTGACCACCTACAATTTTCTTAACACAAATCTATATATATAAAAGCGAAAGGTCACTTACATACTTACATACTTACTTACATACTGATTAAACACGAGATCTCAAAAACTATTGTACGTATAAAGCTATAATTTAGCAAGTAGGTAGTTGATAGTTAAGAGATGTCAGCTAAGAAAGGATATTTGGAAATTCCACCCCTAAGAGGGTAAAAGGGGGGTTGGAAGTTTGTATGAAATGTCTTTGTTTTTAGAGTTAGAGAGACAAAAATTTGCATTAAGATTAATAATAATAAATAAAAAACATGTACATCAATTTTTTTTTAAATATTACCTGTTAAGGGTGGTAAAATAGGGGAAGATAGTTCTTGCTTATCTTTTTATTATGAAGTCTACAAGCTTGAAATTTTGAAAATAGGTTTCTTTTAGGGCGTAAATGTAAGGTTAGAATTTTTTCATCCAAATCTACCCCGAAGGGGGTAAAAGAGGGGTTGGAAGTTTGTATGAAATTTCTTTGTTTTTAGAGTTAGAGACACAAAAATTTGTATTAAGATTAATTATAAATAAAAAAACATGTGCATAATTTTTTTTTAAATATTACCTGTTAAGGGTGGTAAAAAAGGGGATGATAGTTTTTGCTTATTTTTTTATTATGAAGTCTACAAGCTTAAAATATTGAAAATAGGTTTCTTTTAGGGCGTAAGTATAAGGTTATAATAATATAATTTTTTTTTCATCCAAATCTATCCCGAAGAGGGTAAATGAGGGGTTTGAAGTTTGTATGAAAGTCTATGTTTTTTAATTTAGAAACATGAAAATTGACAAACGCAGTTTGATTTTTGCCTGTAGCTTACTTTCTGAAGCAGGGCATTGGCCGCACGGGTAACCTCAATCTAAAGGGAAATCAGAAATTCTACGCAGACGAAGTCGCGGGCAATAGCTAGTAGACTATAAGTGTAGATACACATTGCATGATTTTTTTAAAGCTTAATCGATACAATGACATACTCAGAGAGGATGTAAACACTATGTTATTTAAACTTATTTATTATGTAGAAACTCAACGTAGTCTACGTAACTAACCTCTAACATTGAGGTACGACATTGAGATACAAACCCATTTACATTGACAAGTCATCGACAGACATGTCATGGCTTCATTGACATACTTATAAATATATGAACATATCATTCTGTTGGTCAGCTCACTGGATTTATAAGATTGCGTCCAGCGATTATATATATATCTGTAAGCCTTCTAGATATGATTATTCATAAAATTTTAAAGTTGCATCCGAAACAAATCGCCCCATTTACAATAATGTCTCACACAGTCACGTGTCCTACTAGACACCAACAGACCGCACAAGTGGGTGGCGGGAAAGAATGCTCTTCAGGAACACCTCTAATAAGGGCTGAAAAGCCCAGCAAAGTTCGTATGGGGTTCATACCAGAAGAGTGGTTCCTGTTCTTTCATCCTAAAACGGGTGTCACAGGTCCATACATTTTCGGCATAGCAGTTGCGAACTATCTATTCAGTAAAGAGATTTACGTCATAGAGCACGAGTACTACAGTGCGTTGTCCATAATACCAATGATGTATTTAGCCACTACGAGGTTAGGGCCAAGCCTTGGTAAAATGTTGGACAAAGATTTAGACGATTTCACCGGTGCTTTAGAAAAACGTAGGAACGATGAGAAGAGCGTTTTCGAGGGTATTATCAAGGAATCGAAGCTGGCTCAATGGAGAGCTGAAGGACAAAAGATATTAATTGATGCTAAAAAGGAGAACGTTGCAATGCAGCTCGAGGCGATATACCGAGAAAGGTGTATGCAAGTGTTCCTCGCTGTGAAGGGCCGCATGGACTATCAGGTTAAGCTCTATCGGGCATCTGCTAGGATTCAGCAAAAGTGGATGATACAGTGGATCTTGGAGAATGTCATGAAATCGATAACTCCAGATTTTGAAAAGGCGTATCTAAGTAAAGCTATTGGAGATATAGCTGCCATAGCAAATCGTGCTACTAATAAATAAAAAAATAGGATTTATAATTGATATAATTTCAAATGTCTTTTATGCTTTGGACAAATCTTGCATTAAGGTTACGTATAATAGTCTAACATTACGCGCGTATAAATCCGATGATAATAAATTATTTAGGAGGTTCATGCTGATCTGGTGTTAAGTTGAAAGACTGTCATCGACACTCCGCTATAGTTTTCTGAATCACTAGCCACAAATAAAGTGGCGAAGTGTTGGGAAACTAATGCAGTATTTAGTCTCATTTCAGCTAATAGCATTTTTGAAATGTCTGAGTGACCAAACACTGCATAACTATTTTGGCGTTGCATCCACCTTTATTTGTAAATCAATGCCTATCTAACAAACCCAAATTCAGTGGGAATTTGGGCTTGTTAGATAGGCATTGATTTACCACTAGCCGCAGCTAGAGCGCGTCATACAAAAACAAGGCGAGAATTTGTCACCTATCTATACATTCCTACATATCGGTATATCTATGTATTACAACCCGTTTAATACACTAGACATCTGGCCGTTATATTATCTATAGCGGCGCGTAGTGCTTTGTAATTCATTCGGATTATACTGCTCGAGTGTTAGAGTCTGTGACTTTCGTCTAGCCTTGTCACACACTGGGGGAAAGAAGTGCACGCGTCGCTATTTTTGCACTACTTTTCCGTCCCATTTTTTGAGCGTTAATGATCGATCTACGGCTAGTGGTAAATTAATGTAGATAGGCTACAACCATGAAGGCGTCCAAGGAATGTTGAAAGGTTGTCAAATTGTTGATTGAAAACATGTCTTTAAAATATATTGATATACAACGATTACGGTTCTGTTATCTTTGGTTATTAGAAATTGCCACGGTAGTAAAAATTCAATACATTTTATTACTAATAAAAGCTAACGTCGTTTTCAACGTTGTGATAATTCATGAAATTATTGAAATGCTTCGCTCGTTTCTTTTGTACCTTTTTGTATTACCTGTACTTTGTTTCGATGTAAAGAATGGCAGTATAGATCTTAATTATACTACGACGCCCGAATGTAAGTTTACCAACGAAAAGTGACCAGATTGTACGAAATAAAATTATATATTGATATTTTTCGATCGCCTGCATCAAATTAGTTAGCTGGAAAGCTACGTGTGGCTTTCCAGGGGTTTGAACAAGTGGCAAGTTGGTTGATCAAGGGATATGGGTTGGTAAGGTTATGCTTGCAAGGAATCGATAAAGTACGATTTGGTCTCGCGTACGAAGGGTTCCGTACCAGCCACGTTGCTGGCTAATACTAGTATTGGCATTATCAAGAAAACTTGTGTCCACAGGCGGACAAACAAACAGACAGCGCAGGATTGGTGAAAGGGTCCCATTGACGGCCGTTGGTAGAAAACCCTTAAAAGGGTACACAATACCTCGTGCATTGTAACTAGAAGTTATTCTCTAACTATGTGATCTCATTACTATTTGGGTTCAGTAAATGAGCATCAAACTTAAAGACCTGATTGATTTGCAATCAGCCGCCCGTTCATAATGATCAACCCATTGCCGGCTCACTACAGGGTACGGGTCTCCTCTCAATATGAGAAGGGGTTTGGCCATAGTCCACCACGCTGGCCATGTACGGATTGGCAGACTTCACACGTTTTTGAGAACGTTATGGAGAACGCTCAGGCGTGCAGGTTTCCTTATGATGTTTTCCTTCACCGTTGAAGCAGGTGATATTTTCATTGTTTAAAAAACGCATATAACTCTGAAAAGTTAGAGGTGCGTGCCCGGATTCGAACCGCCGACCTCTGATTAGGAGGCTGACGCCCTAATCACTGGGCTATCACCGCTGTCAGATTTGGATTAGATTGATTAAGAACATGGGCAGTAATTACGTTAGAGGTTAGTTGAAAACTTATTTTATTTCTAGCAATTCACTTCATAAGTTTGGATTTGACAGTAATCTGTAAATTTCAACCCAATGGTTATGATTGTGATGGATCTAGATTGTTTCGACCAAAGTAAGTATTTAGATTAATATCTTACCTAGTTGAACGAGTAGTCACATAGCATGGTCAGAAGATTTTTATAACATAAAATGTTTCCGGGTCAGGCAAAAATATGAAAGATCACGGAATTAATATTGCGCGAGAGTAAAGCTAGCTAGAATATTAATATCAAAGAATTTTGGATAATGATTAATAAATAATCATCATCATCATGATCAACCCATTACTGGCTCACTACAGAGCACGGGTCTCCTCCCAATATGAGAAGGGTTTGGTCATAGTCCACCACGCTGGCTATGTGCGGATTGGCAGACTTGACACGCCTTTGAGAACATTATGGAGAACTCTCAGGCGTGCAGGTTTCCTCACGATGTTTTCCTTCACCGTCGAAGCAAGTGATAATTTAATTATTTAAAAACGCACATAACTCCGAAAAGTTAGAGGTGCGTGCCCGGATTCGAACCGCCGACCTCTGATTAAGAGGCTGACGCCTTAACCGCTAGGCTATCACAGCTTCAAATAAATAATATTTCAAGCAATTGAATCCCACTTATTCAGTACTAAAGTGACCGCTAACGTTCCATAGAAAAAAATATTTTTTTATGAAACAAGGAGATAAAATGGCTTCAAAGTGATTCTTAAATATCAACTTAAAATATAATTTTAAAGAACACATCTAATCAGAGCAGAATGAAAGGTATAGAGGTGAACGTAATATATTATCTTGATATTGAAATTCTTAACTGTGCAACGAATCTAAAATTTACCTCTTATGACGTGGATTTTGACTTTTTATCTAAAATTTTGACTTTATAAAGATTGCTGAGTATCTTAGAACTATTCTGATAGTTTTTTTTTTACCGCAACTGGCTGACCTGGCGAACTCCGTACGGCAAATAAAAGTAATCTGAATTTATAAAAAAAATAACAAACTCGCATTAGTTACTTATTTATCCTGGAATTGGGGATGGGGATGAATCCAATGCAGTTTTAATAACAATAAGCATTATTGCTATTCATCGATTTTTTAACCTTTCTTGGATATAAAAAAAATATATGAACTATATAAATAGGTGCTAGAGAAATGGGCTTGGATCTTCGAATAGCAAAGCGCTTGGTAGACACGTTTTGATGGGATGCCAATTAATAAATGTTTTTTAATAACTGTTTCATTTACAGATATTACTATGACTTAAAGATGGAAGATTGCAAGTCATATGCTATGGGAAGTTGTCCGTTCAACCTGAACATGTTCGAAACTTTAACAGAGTGTCACGATAGTTGTCGAGGTACCACGTATCATATTACTATGACGTGACAACGTCGTATTAGAGTTTAGGATAATGAAAAACATTTATCTCACAATTTTTTTTGGGTTCAAGACTTTGATAGAAATACTTGTAAATATTTGTCAAGTGACGCTCTAACTTGTAAGATACGTCCCGTGTCGGCATTACAGAGTGTCAATAGTCAAGTGCTCGCGCTAATAGAAGTTTACGCAGTGACACCCACACGTTCGCACGCACATACAAACGCGTGTAAATGTGTGGAATATTATACATATAAGGGTTGTCATTTAAAAAAAATGCAATTTATTAAACAAACGCGGATGAAATCTCTTTTTGGAGTCTTATAGCGTGTATATTTGATAATAGGGTAGTTATTTTTCGAGACAAAGGATTATTTTACTTATTTTAGTACTTTGATAGTGAGATTAAAAAAGCCAAAATATTCATAGCACCTATTGTAATGTTTCAAAATGGCGTATATAAAAATCAAGATACTCTTGACGTATAGGGGGCGTCCCATCGCCTTCAATCTACTTTGTATTTACCGTATACTGAAAGGTCAGCACTGAACCAGTTTTACTCATGTCTCAGGCTACGTATCTGGCAGAAATTTATGGTATCTTACTAAAGTTGCGTTATTCTACTCCAATTTCCCCACTTGTACCTACATTTACTCACCTAAATACCTATATAAGGGGGCGTCCATAAATTACGTGAGGTGTTTAAGGGGGGCAGGGGGTCGAGTCAAATCTCATCTAATCTTACGTTGGAGAGAGGGGGGGTCTCGGCAAATATCACGCAATTTTTTTTTTTGAAACAAAAAAAAATTATACTATTTTGGTCCATTTAATCCAGATTGTACATGCTTAAGATTTAATCTTAAGCGTAATCGTAATACGATTAAGATCATTTACTAATTCGTTCGAAAGAAAATAATTTCATTCATACTTCGACGTTATACATTTACTGACTGTCAAACCACCATATTTGTATTACGTAAGAAACTCACATTTTGAAAAATCTCACGTGAGATCTCACGTCACGTGAGATCTCACCAGGGGGGGAGGGAGTGGCAGAAAATTAAAAAAAAACACCTCACGTAATTTATGGACGCCCCCTAATATGTCGATAAAATTTTCTGTGGAATAAGGAATGTTTGTAATTGAATGTTCTTCCTTTCCTTCGTTCTTAATTGAGGCTCGGACTTCGACTATGGGTGACGTTGGGTAATTTACTTGTTGGACTGGAGTTCAGTCTGTGCGTCCCCGTGATCATGGAGACCACCAAGTTCTGATGACGTCAGAAATCGAGGACCAGATATTCGCCTGCGAAGACGCCTTGTATGGGTTGTGTGTCTGTGGTCTACTTGTGTTGTGTTGTCAGTTGGTCGTCCAGGTCGAAGCAAAAACGGAGGCTTCTCTTGATGGCCACGGTCTTGGGCCGCTTGTATCCAGCGGCTCTCTGCGACTCGTTTGATGTCGTCTGTCCACCTTGTTGGGTGTCGAACAACGCTACGTTTACCGGTGCGGGGTCGCCATTCCAATACCTTGGGACCCCAACGTCCATCGGTTCTCCGAGCTATGTGCCCCGCCCATTGCCACTTCAACTTTGCAACTCGTAAAGTACATAACGTTGCTGAATTACTTTTCCAATCCAGACGCAGGCATGGAGCCGACATCAACGGACCTTACGCCTAGAATATTTTGCCGGTTACAACAGGATTTTGGACATTGCAATGGATATAACCCCAGGTAAAATAATGTTATTATATTTTTAATATTTATTAAAACGCTTTTGTGTACACTTTAAGGAAAATAGCAATATATAAATATACACCCTACCGACACATTTTTTGTTTACGGGGGACGAAATCTCCCAGTTAGATACCCGACTACTGCTTTGGGGAAAAGCTCGGGTTACGTGGGATTTTTAGCCACTAAAATCCCCTCGGTGGCCACCATCAGCATAAAACAGTGGGAGACTCTGGGATCTACCCTACCGACATACCGACCGACATTTTTGGACACCTAACTTGTCCAAAAATGGAGCAATGACTATTCAAAATGCCTACAGTTTATAGACAGAAGCAGTGGCTGACCAGTATTTTTGCGCCTTTTTCTATTATGCTAACCATTGCTAAACTTTTCTGACAGGCTTGTTTTGTTATAAATAATAGGTTTTTTTCCTAAAATCAAAAATTATAAAAAGCGATGTGGCATACCACTAGAGAACCCTTACAGTCGCTATAGACTGGTCTCTAACCAGTGTGTATTCAGTAAATTCAGCGACGCGGGCGTGGTTTCTGCATAGGACCGTTGCTTAATTGGCAAAGCATTCAGGCTCAGTGCCAGAAACATGTTGATATACACCCACAAAGTAAACTTCCCATACATGTACTACTACTACACTAGACTAGCTAAAACGGCAATACGAGTAAATCTGTTAAAGTTAGGAGAAACAGAATATTCTTAGATATTATTATCATCATCATGATCAACCCATTGCCTCACTCACACACTCACTACAGACCACGTATCTCCTCTCAATTATTATGAGAAGGGTTTGGTCCATCACACTGGCCACGTGCGGATCGGCAGACTCCACACCCCATTGAGAACATTATAACTCTCAGGTGTGCAGGTTTCCTCACGATGTTTTCCTTCACCGTTGAAGCAATTGATATTTTAATTGCTTGAAAACGCACATTACTCCGAAAAGTTAGAGATGCGTGCCCGGGTTTGAACCCCCGACATCTGATTAGGAGCCGACTCATAATCAGAGGTCGGGGGATGGTCCTAACCAATATCTCTAGGCTATCACAGCTTAGTCATGACCATCATATCAACTAGAATACAATGGCAGTTGGGCTTAGATAAGGTAATACCAATAAAGAACAATTTGAACAACTCGGTTAGATTTCTTTTTTGTTTTATTCCACCACAAGTTAGTTAGCTCATGACTGCTATGCAGTGGCTAGCCTGTGGTTTTTTGGGTTTTTTTCCATTATGCTACCCATTGCAAAACTTTTTCGCCAGGCGTTTGTATTCTTAATAAGATTTTTTTTTCGGACTGTCTATTAGCTGTACAAACCCTATTGGTTGCCACAGCGTAACTGGGCTGTTTGGCGAGCTTTGGAAAGAAGCTCTGCCAGAAGAAATTTTGAGCCCTAAGGCTCGAAGAAACTAAGGGAACGACTGCCTAAGGGCGCCTCCTTTGAGGCCGAAGCTCGGCTTAGGCGACGTTTGGGATAACTAGGGGGTCGGACGGTGAGTGGTCCGTACGTCTCCGAGGCCGTGGATGGAGCCCACGTCCGGATGACGTAACATAGCGGGGACCTCGTCTTCGCCGGCGAAGACGGTGTGTAGCGTATGGTGGTACGAGTGTGTTGTCAGTAGTCATCTGATCGTCAGGGTCATGAAGGATATGTTTAGGTCTCCTCTTTCGGAGAGGAGCACTTAGGTCAGGAAAGAACTTAATAAGTATTGTAGGTGTCCACCTAACTTGTTAAAATCCATTACTTGTCTACCATAAATAGAAAATATCAACATCAGTTGAAGCTGTGATAGCCTATTGGTTAGGACGTCAGCCTCCTAAACAGAGGTCGGGGGTTCGAACCCGGGCACGCACGCACGCACCTCTAACTTTTCGGAGTTATGTGCGTTTTTAAGCAATTAAAAATAATCACTTACTTCAACGGTGAAGGAAAACATCGCGAGGAAACCTGCACGTCTGAGAGTTCTCCATAATGTTCTTAAAGACGTGTGAAGTCTGCCAATCCGCACATGGCCTGCGTGGTGGACTATGGCCAAACCCTTCTCATATTAAGAGGAGACCTGTGCTCTGTAGTGAGCCGGCAATGGGTTGATCATGATGATGATGATGATCATCATCATTTTAATAGTAACTATGTACCGCACGTGCGAGATTTATATCATTTGTAGATATAAATTAACTAATGCCTATTCTGTGGAAAATCCAAAGTCCAACTTCACTTAATTTTACTATTCAGTGGTATTGGCAAACATTGTGAAAAGGACAGCATGATTGTGAGACCTAACAGTGTGACAGACACTGTCTATTAGTTCTGTCTAGAAAGCTCTATAAAATCTATGACTCCAAATGTTTATTAAAAACTAACTTTAAATCTTCATAGAATTTGTTAACTCTTTCATACTTGCATAATGTCATAGCCCTTGGAAGTAATTAAATAGGCGTTAAAAATACCAAGTGATATTAATATAAAGAAAAAGTGGGAACGAGCTTTTGGAAGTGTAAATTAAAAGACCAAGTGTTATTTTTCGCGCTTAAATGTAGCAGTTATCAAGGGACTGTGAAAACATTTTTCAGACGACACTGTATACAATATAAATGAATGATTAATTAAAAAAAAACTTGGGATTCTGTTGAAGTATTAACGCACAGTAGTTTAGAATGGATCGGTAATAAGCGACAAGTTATGAAACAAACACACACTAGCATTATTTTCTTTTTTCATATACTACAAGTTAGCCCTTGATGGCTATCTCACCTGGAGGTAAGTGATGATGCGGTCTAAGATGGTAGCGGGCTAACCTGTTAGGGGGATGGTTAGCCCATACACCTCATTGGTTTCTACATGACATTGTGCCGCAACGCTAAATCTATTCACGTCTTTGTCGGTAGGGTGGTAACTAGCCACGGCCGAAGCCTCCCACCAGACCTGACCAATGCGACAGCGCGCGCGCTGCGCCATGCGCGTCGTCAAAAAAGCATGATCAGGATCAACATATGGCCGGTTCTGCACAGAGCACGGATCATCTCTCAACTTGAGAACAGTTTGGCCATAGTCCACCACGCTAGCCATGTGTGGATTGGCAGACTTCACACGCCTTTGAGAACATTATGAAGAACACTCAGGCATGCAGGTTTTCTCACGATGTTTTCAACTCCGAAAAGTCCGGGATCTAACCCCGACTTCTGATGTTTGTGAGAGTGGTGTACAATAGAATGCATAAGCCTTTAATGCATTTATGCTGTGTCTTGCAATTAACTTGCTAGCATTTTCGAAATTTTAAAGCATTTCGAGCAACCGAGCTGAAAATGGTGATGATTAAAACCTGGTAAATGAATTTATTCAAGGTGGTACTTCGACATGACAACACGGCGTTGCAAAGGTTTCTCGTACAGCGGCTGTGGGGGCAACCTCAACAGGTTCCACACTCGGCAGGCCTGTGCGACTGCGTGCAATGGGGCGACGGAATACAAGTCAGACCAAAATTAAACGATATGAAAGTAACCTTTTATGCAAACCTTTATTTAACTTGACCACCACCACCATTCATTCATGATTAACCCATAGCCGGCTCACTATAGAGCGCGGGTCTCCTCTCAATATGAGAAGGGTTTGGCCATAGTCCACCACGCTGGCCATGTGCGGATTGGCAGACTTCACACGCCTTTGAGATCACTATGGAGAACTCTTAGCATGTAGGTTTCCTCACGATGTTTTCCTTCACCGTTGAAGCAAGTGATATTTTAATTGCTTAAAAACGCACATAATTCCGAAAAGTTAAAGGTATGTGCCCGGGTTCGAACCCCGACCTCTTATTAGAAGGCGGACGCCCTAACCACTGAGCTATCACTGCCATGGTAGTATTCATCATCATCATCATGATCAACCCATTACCGGCTCACTACAGAGCACGGGTCTCCTCTCAATATGAGAAGGGTTTGGCCATAGTCCACCACGCTGGCCATGTGTGGATTGGCAGACTTCACACGCCTTTGAGATCACTATGGAGAACTCTTAGCATGTAGGTTTCCTCACGATGTTTTCCTTCACCGTTGAAGCAAGTGATATTTTAATTGCTTAAAAACGCACATAATTCCGAAAAGTTAAAGGTGTGTGCCCGGGTTCGAACCCCCGACCTCTTATTAGAAGGCGGACGCCCTAACCACTAGTATTATTAGTATTAAAATCTGCTTATTTGACGTTCCAGTACCGTAAGTATAACCATTTATTTATGCTCACCCGTAGAGTCTCCCCGTGACGGCTTATACCTGAACTAAACGACCATTTCCCTCTCGTTGGGATCTCTCTCTCTCTGGGGGATCCATTGTACACTTCGCGGACGTCTACCAGCCGCCCCAGCATACCACCAGGCCTCCCGCGCATATGAGTATGAACCTGCAACTTATTTTGATTACGCAAATTTGCACAGTTATCCGTTTCGTTAGGATTACAAAGTCTCGTGATTTAAGTGGAGTATTTCTCAACCTAATGAGGCAGACTCTCCAAGATCGCTAACATAAATCATATTTTCAGGACCAAATACCACAAAGTATCCAAATAATCGTTAATTGTTATCATAATAAAGATATTTATTATATAAATAAATTCTTATTTGTAGTTTTTATTTCAAGAATTAAAATTCTTAACATTCAGCGATGAGGATCTATCGCTACACACATACGGAACACACACAAATACATTTACCAAGGAAGCTCTTCCACGTTGTTAGAAAGCATAGAATAAAACCACTACCGATACAAAGCAAGTCAGCTTTTTTTTATATCTTTATTTCTTGTCATTTACGCCCAAACGAAATAAAAAACAATAATCCATAAACTAAAAATATCTAAGTTATAATTGTAACTTTGTAAGTGCTTGTTAAAAAACTTCTACTGGAATTATTAAAAGAAGTAAAAAACGTCGATTCATATTTGTATATACTACAAGAATACAATTTTAGATATATTAAGCACAATAAAAAAGCGAAGCTGTTATCACAACCAACTTGCAAATAAATATAATTGAACAGTTAAATGTTTTGCTAAGGGGCAAACTTCAAATATCTTTTATAGTCGGACAAAAGTTAAAATTTATTTATTTATTTGGACAACCAACAAAATTACATGTTAAATATATAAACTTAGTTAAAATTTATGAGAACTTTAAAACTTATGAGAAACGGTGATAGCCTAGCGGTTAGGGCGTCAGCCTCCTAATCAGAGGTCGGCGGTTCGAATCCGGGCACGCACCTCTAACTTTTAGTTAGAGATACGTGCGTTTTAAAAAAATTAAAATATCACTTGCTTCAACGGTGAAGGAAAACATCGTGAGGAAACCTGTACGCCTGAAAGTTCTCCGTAATGTTCTCAAAGTCGTGTGAAGTCTGCCAATCCGCACACGGCCAGCGTGGTGGACTATGGGCCGAACCCTTCTCATATTCAGAGGAGACCCGTGCTCTGTAGTGAGCCGGTAATGGGTTGATCATGATGATGATGATGAAAAATTATAGGGTATTGTGGCACATGTAATTCTACTTATTGGTAGCCACATCATGCATAAATATTCTAAAGGTCGTACACAATAACAAATTAAAACTGTTGCCTGACTTAAAACTGAACTAAATTAAATTAAAACAAATAAACTACCACAGAGAACTATAAATAAGACGCGTACTTCAAAACGTATTTCGGATCTTACCTTTAAATTTACTGATATTGTCACAGAACAACTCGATAGAATCGTCTTTAACCGATAGTTCTTTGTACAGTCGACTTAGCCGGGGTATAAATGAGTGATAACCAAGATTAGTTCTAGAAAATAATATTTAGGTAAAAAAAACCTCTCTACAGATGAAGTGCCGACTCTTGCATCAGCTAGTTTATGATAAATTGATTGTTAACCATCTTATTGTGTACGATAAAATATATTGGGACTTGATTGAGTATCAATTGTGACTAAAATCTTTGCACTCTAGACTCAAGGTCAACACGTATTGCCTTAATTCTCGGAGAGAACCACTGTATATTTTTAATAATAATAGTTTTGATCAATAATGATAGGGTTTTAACCTGTTTGTATTGTATAGTTGGTCAAGCTACTCCTATGCGGGTAGTAAATGAAAAACTATATAGTATTTATTGACATCATTAAGATCCAGAAAAAAACACAAATAAAATACTTATAAAAATACGAAATTCTTGTTTTTGGTTTTTATTATTTTTAACCGGTGATAGCCTAGTGATTAGGGCGTCAGGCTCCTAATCAGAGGTCGGCGGTTCGAAACCGAGCACGCACCTCTAACTTTTTGGAGCTATGTGCGTTTAAAAAAATATATATATTAAAATATCACTTGCTTCAACGGTGAAGGAAAACATCGTGAAGAAACTTGCACGCCTGAGAGTTCTCCATAATGTTCTCAAAGGCGTGTGAAGTCTGCCAATCCGCACATGGCCAGCGTGGTGGACTATGGCCAAACCCTTCTCATATTGAGAGGAGACCCGTGCTCTGTAATGAGCCGGTAATGGGTTGATCATTATTTTTTATAGGTAATACACGTTCACAGAAACCTCGGCATAGTCTCTAATAAATTCAATAAGTGTATACTAAAGACCAAGGTATCTTTGTCTTAGTCGAATCGTTATTCAAACCATTTATCGTCGCTGGCGGCGTTTATGATAATAAAGCTTTAGGTAGAATCGTAGGTGTTGAGAAGATTCCCAGATTCTACTATATTACGAAGGTCATCTACGAGTTTAACTATATTAATGCGAAACCTCAAAAATATCATTTGACTTGCAGCTAGAAGATTTCATGATGAGGACGGATGATTGTATGAAAGTCCCGTTTTAATCTTGTGAGAGACATTAATCAGCGTTTAGATTGGTTTCTTTTTAAATAAAATAAGCTGAAGTACGTACTCTTTTCTGGTGAGAGGCTTTGGCCGTGGCTAGTTACCACCCTACCGACAAAGACGTGTCGCAAAGCGATTTAGCGTTCCGGCACGATGTCGCGTAGAAACCAATTAGGAGTGTGGGTTTACCATACCCCTAACAGGTTAGCCCGCTACCATCTTAGACCGCATCATCATTTACCATCACAGGTGGTTGCCGTCAAGGGCTAACTTGTAGTGGATACAAAAGAAAAAAAAGTAAGTTAAAATAAATACTTAAGTACAAAATGAACGTGGTTTGGTTGCTTTTTCGACTGTGGACCTTTTTTTTTTCGGACTGACTATTAGCTGTGCTAAACCTATTGGTTGCGACAGCGTAACCGGGCTGTTTGGCGAGCTTCGGAAAGAAGCTCTGCCAGAAGAAACTCTGAGCCCTAGGGCTCGAAGAAACTAAGGGAACGTCTGCCTAAGGACGCCTCCTGTGAGGCCGAATCTCGGCTTAGGTGACGTTTGGGATAACGGGGGGGGTCGGACGGTGAGTGGTCCGTACGTTTCCGAGGCCGTGGATGGAGCCCACGTCCGGATGACCTAAGATAGCGGGGACCTCGTCTTCGCCGGCGAAGACGGTGTGTAGCGTATGATTGTGTGATAGGTGGTAGAAGTATGTGACTGTGGGCCACCATTGGCCTAATATATAGTTACTAACGTTCCTGTGGCTAAACATTGTAATTTAAAGCCGTTCTCTAGATCGACACACCTGTACAGTGATTTAGTACGAAACCTACTAAATTATAGAAATTTCAATAGTTTTAAATAAATGCTGGTTACTACTTAATCCCTTAGTTCATAATATAATTTTATTTTCAAGAGTCTTAGCGTGTTTTATAATTACTATGAAACTACATATTTTTATTCAATTTACAGTGCACAGCTCTAAATATCTCTCAGTAAAGGTGTTCGTCAACAGGCGTAGACAACATGCGCACGGCAAGCGATGGTGTAAATTATTGAAGCAATGACTAAAGGTATGTTTGGTGAAACCTAGTAGAGCGGTGATAGCCTAGTGGTTAGGGCGTCAGATCAGAGGTCGGCGGTTCGAATCCGGGCACGCACCTCTAACTTTGCGGAGTTATGTGCGTTTAAAAAAATTAAAATATCACTGGCTTCAACGGTGAAGGAAAACATCGTGAGGAAACCTCCATCACGTGAGTCAAACCATCGTGAGTCTGAGAGTTCTCCATAATGTTTTCAAAGGCGTTTGAAGTCTGCCAATACGCACATGGACAGTGTGGTGGACTATGGCCAAACCCTTCTCAAGTTGAGAGATGATCCGTGCTCTGTGCAGAACCGGCAATATGTTGATCCTGATTATGCTTTTTTGACGACCTCCGTGGCGCAGCGAGCGCGCTGTCGCATTATAAAGTTGCAGGTCCTGGGTTTGATTCCCGCCTTGAGTCTGGTCTGGTGGGAGGCTTCGGCCGTGGCTAGTTACCACCCTACCGACAAAGACGTGTCGCGAATAGATTTAGCGTTGCGGCATTTAGCGTTGCGACTATGGCCAAACCCTTCTCATATTGAGAGGAGACCCGTGCTCTGTAGTGAGCCGGTAATGGGTTGATCATGATGATAACGATATATGGACTCCGAGACTGATAACCGTACACTCAGTCCACAACGCTGTGGCTATATGTACGTTTGTTTGTGCATGTGTCATTTATTACCACCACGTTTATTAGACCACGTTGTCGTATAGCGCTGTGTCTCACGTGATTAATAAGCGTTCAGTTAAGGCTATTCAGTCAGATATTTTTCTACACACTCCTAATATCTTCTAGATAATAGATCCTATGCAAAGTAATGAATTCAGTATCGAAGGACTGCAAGAGTTACACAGTGTTTTGTGCAGTGATTCTAATAAAATAATGTGCACCGTTTTCAAATTGTGTGCTCTTTAAATTGCCTGCAACGCATTTTCTAGGTTTTTAATGACTAAGTCGCTACTACGGTACTAGCCGAATTAGCAAGATAAGATAGCATGACGTCAGACGTGTAGCTGTTTGAAACAACCAAGAGTTTAGCTCGATATGTATATGAGGTATCCATTCGGTGCCCAAAATTCAACGGAGTCTCTGGTTAGGTTCGTTATCCGTCACAAAGTGACATTTTATAAAACTTGTGGGCTCCAGTGACGTACGGACTAGTCACCGTCCGACCCGCCCGTTATCCCAAACGTCGCCTAAGCCGAGGTTCGGCCTCACAGGAGGCACCCTTAGGCAGATGTTGCCTTAGTTTCTTCGAGCCCTAGGGCTCAAAATTTCTTCTGGCAGAGCTTCTTTCCGAAGCTCGCCAAACAGCCCGGTTACGCTGTCGCAACCAATACGGTTAGCACAGCTAATAGTCAGACATTTAGATTTGGTTATACTATATCTTCTGTCTTGACGCAGAAGTTAATTGACGTAAAATGTAATTGTATGACACTAGATTCAGTTAAACATTTGTTATCTTTGAGAATGACAGCTGACAGGATTTTTAGTGATATTAAGTATTAAAATATCTATTTTATGCAGATTTAATACAAGCTATAAGGGTAAATTTCGTTTAAAGGTATGTTTTGGTTCCGCTTATAAATTAACAGATCCGTTTTTCTTTTAGCGTAGTTGTGTGACATTCATATATCGCAGGACATATGACAAAAATAACCCTTTTGAAATATCTAGGAGTATTACCAATTGTAGAATAATAGGAATTTAAAGTTCTTATACATTTGGACAGTTTCTTGCATTCCGCAATCGTTCGAGTGAGATAAATGTATTAATTAATACTCGAGTAAACATTACTATTTATTTGATAGCCTACCCTACCTAACCTTTAGATAATTTTAAATTTATTGATAAACGTATAACGAACGGTCGATTTGTCTAACTATCCTAAGATATATAAAACACTCTCAAAAAACTTCTTACTTCTTAGATACTGGCATTAATCAAAACGATTCAAATTTCTCCATAGTGATTTATTGTACGGTATTGATCTGGTTGTCTGTCAATTTGTTAACCTCTGCTAGAGGCATGGAGTTAGATTCTATTCGCGAGAGTTAAGGTATAAGAATTTATAAAAAGCACAAAAAAACTCAAACTCAAAATCTTACCGATCGTGCCCCGCTCGCGTGCTCGGTGCGAGTCAGCCATCGCGCTCCTTTATATTTAATGCAACTGCAAAAGCACTTTTTAATTAAAATCGTCCCATTAAAATGCGGTTTTCATTCTAAAAATTTACTTGTAAACGGCAGAGCACTTTAGATTATCTGTGTTAATTATTTGCAACAGACATAAAAATTATAGCTTTCATGATTATTTTAAGTTTAATTCAGTGCCCGTCGACCTGCTTCCATTAATGGATCTTTGGTCTGAAGAACTGCTATTTTGCGGAGTTAAATGCTTAATTCTAGGTACGTACTTCATGATTGAAACCCGGGACTCTTGTAAGATCACTTATCATATAAAAGATAAGGTCATTGACTTTTAATGAATTTAAGATTCATTCGTTGCGCATCCACCCTTATATAAATGACTGATTGTCACAGTCTCGCATAATAAATTTGTAGAGGGTTCCACTAAGAGCAATCAGTGCCTAATGGACACAGGCTGGGACGGCCAAGCCAATTTTGTACGTGAATAGACGCTCTCATGTTAGTTGCAATGTACATTATGTAGGTAAATTATGCAATGAATACAACTTATATCGTTCTAGAATATAAAAAAAACGAAATGTCATAACCATTGGACATATTCAGTCATGATCAACCCATTACCGACTCACTACAACATGGGTCTCCTCTCAGTATGAGAAGAGTTTGGTCATAGTCCACCATGATGGCCATGTGCGGATTGGCAGACTTCATACGCCTTTGAGAACATTATGGAGAAAGCTTAGGCATGCAGATTTCCTCACGATCTTCTCCTTCACCGTTGCAGTTAATGCGAGTGATACTTTAATTGCTTAAAAACGCACATAACTCCGAAAAGTTAGAGGCGGGTGGATATCCTAACCATGATCTATAATATCTAATCACAATATTATTATTTTATTATTATATTATGGTATCTATTACTTTTATATATATACATTTACTTTTTTTTTTTTTGTTCGTGCGCCTACCATTAGTTTTCATAATGTACCAAGGTTGACTGGTGGAGAATGCTTTTAGCATTAAGTTCGCCTTTTGTAGTTTTTTTTTGTGCAATAAAGTTTAAAAAAAAACATATCTATAATATAATATATATAAAACATCGATAATATCTAATGGCGCATCTTTATTTACCAGAGCCCCTCATACTTATCACATAATTGCGTGCATCTAGAAATATCCGCCTAAAAGAAAAATCCTTTTAATTCACTTGTCAATTACAAGCTATCGGGCACTTGTTAATGAGAGGCTCAGATCGCCCGAATGTAGAATGAATTCAATTAATTCAACATCCAGTTGTTCGCATACACCCCTCATTCATAAATTTCCAGAGAGGTCAAGTGAGAGCACTCGTGGCCTAAACGGCACAGGCTGCGACGGGTCAGCAAATTGCGTACACGAAAACATGCTATCTTCTTAAAAATATAAAAATGCAGAAGTACTATGTACTTGTATCATTAAATTATTCGAGACACAATTATCTTCTTTGTTTTTATTCAACTAAAAGTTGGCCGCAGTTTTATTTGTTGTTTAGTTATTGTGCATTTTTTTTTTCGGACTGTCTATTCGCTGTACAAACCCTATTGGTTGCCACAGCGTAACCGGGCTGTTTGGCGAGCTTTGGAAAGAAGCTCTGCCAGAAGAAATTTTGAGCCCTAGCGCTCGAAGAAACTAAGAGAACGACTGCCTAAGGGCGCCTCCTTTGAGGCCGAACCACGGTTTAGGCGACGTTTGGGATAATGGGGGGGTCGGACGGTGAGTGGTCCGTACGTCTCCGAGGCCGTGGATGGAGCCCACGTCCGGATGACGTAAGATAGTGGGGACCTCGTCTTCGCCGGCGAAGACGGTGTGTAGCGTATGATTGTGTGGTAGGTGGTACGAGTGTGTTGTCAGTAGTCATCTGATCGTCAGGGTCATGAAGGATATGTTTAGGTCTCCTCTTTCGGAGAGGAGCGCTTAGGTCGGGGGAGTAAAAAGAAGCCGCAACTACTAGAGGGTTGGGATGTCGGATTGATTTCTCGAAATAGATTTTCGAGTTATTGTGCAGTAATATTGCTCTTAATATAATTTTAAGTGGCATGTGAGATGGTGATAACAAAAAGAAAATTTACCTGGCTAAGTTTGTTGTGGGCTTCTTCTTAGACCGGGGCGCGTTTGGAAAGCTCATAGCTTTAGTTTTAAGTTTACGAATGTAGTTATCACCATCAAATCACTACTATGTAAATTATTGACGCGTCAAAAGTGCCCTTTAAAGGTCTATTTGAATAAAGATTATTTGAATTTTGAATTTGAGTATAAATTGGTAGCAGGCTGGCCTTCTAAAAGTTGTATAACTGTATGTATAACTTCTAGTTATGTTAAACCTGCAAAGTAGCCTCTCAGACCTGGCCATAGAAAAATTAATAATTATAAATTCCCAAAATGTCCCGGCTGGAAGTCGAACCCATGAATTTCAACATATAAGACCACACGGCTCCCCGGTAAGCCAAGAAGAGAGTTCAATTAACGATACAGTGCTATCATCTCCACTTGCCCAATGACAACCGAGAGTACTAAAACCATCTCTACTCATTTTTCTCTTCTGAGCGATCGAAGTATGCATCTCTCCTGTTGCAGAATAAAGTTTTAGATCTTGGTTCGATTTCCGGTTCTAGTCTGGTCTGGCTGTGGCTAGTGTCCACCTCAACGACCAAGACGTATCGCCAAGCGATTTAGCGATTCGGCAAGACGTCGCTTACAAACCAATTAGTAGTATGGCTTTACCATATCAGGTTAGCCCGCTACCATCTTAGCCTGCATCATCTCTTACCATGAGATTACAGTCAAGAGCTAACTAGTAGTGTATTAAAGAAATACCTACAAACCACAGACGTTCCTTCATGTTGAAAAATAAGCAAACCGTATAAACGGTAGAATCGGTGGAAGCCGGTGGAAATAATTAATCCCCAAGAGGTTGCAAGGATACCAGGACCACGATCTTCAGTAATGAAGGGACGGCTGGAGAGAGAGAGATGTAAAGCCGATACATTCACCTGCCACTCCACTTCCATTGGGTATTTCTGTATATATCCACTACAAGTTAGCCCTTAACGACAACCTCACGTGATGCTAAGTTATTTTTTTTTTCGGACTGTCTATTAGCTGTACAAACCCTATTGGTTGCCACAGCGTAACCGGGCTGTTTGACGAGATTTGGAAAGAAGCTCTGCCAGAAGAAATTTTGGGCCCTAGGGCTCGAAGAAACTAAGGGAACGACTGCCTAAGGGCGCCTCCTTTGAGACCGAACCTCGGCTTAGGTGACGTTTGGGATAACGGAGAGGGGCGGGGGGAGGGGTAGGACGGTGTAATGTCTTACCATTATGGTATGGCAGTCTAAGATGGTAGCAGGCTAACCTGTTAGGGGTACGGTAAACCCACACTCCTAATTAGTTTCTACGCGACATCGTGTATACTTATAATTTTCATGATAGGCTCATTATAAGACTGGAACGCATTCAATTAATTTAACATTCAGGCGTTCGCATACAGTCCTCTAGCGGTAGCTGATTGTCACAGACTCGAGTGATGAATTTGCAGAGAGGTCAACTAAGAGCAATCAATGCCTAATGGACACAGATTGCGATGGGTCAATCAATTGCGTACATGAATAGACGCTCTCGTGTTAGCAATGAATATTGTTTAACAATGTAGCCAATTGTAACGATCAAGAATAATTATGCATACATGTGTCGTGTATGCAGCATAATTCTAGATATAAGCTGTAATAGATGAAAGCTGTGATAGCCTAGTGGTTAGGGCGTCAGCCTCCTATTCAGAAGTCGGGGTTCGAACCCGAGCACGCACCTATAACTTTTCGGAGTTATGTGCGTTTTTAAGCAATTTAAATATCACTTGCTTCAACGGTGAAGGAAAACATGGTGAGGAAACCTGCACAGCTGAGAGTTGTCCATAATGTTCTCAAAGGCGTGTGAAGTCTGCCAATCCGCCAATCCGCACATTGCCAGCGTGAGGATACCCGTGCTCTGTAGTGAGCCGGTAATGGGTTGATCATGATAATGATGATGATGATATATCGTTAGTCGTGAAGCTGTGATAGCTTAGTGGTTAGGACGTCCGCCTAATCAGAGTTCGGGGGTTCGAACCCGGGCACGCACCTCTTACTTTTCGAAGTGATGTGCGTTTTTAAGCAATTTAAATATCACTTGCTTCAACGGTGAAGAAAAACATCGTGAGGAAACCTGCACGGCTGAGAGTTCGCCATAATGTTCCCAAAGGCGTGTGAACTCTGCCAATCCGCACATGGCTAGCGTGGTGGACTATGGCCAAACCTTTCTCATATTGAGAGGAGACCTGTGCTCTGTAGTGAGCTGGTAATGGGTTGATCATGTGTCGTGTAAGTCTGCCAATCCGCACATGGCTAGCGTGGTGGACTATGGCCAAACCCTTCTCATATTGAGAGGAGACCCGTGCTCTGTAGTGAGCCGGTAATGGGTTGATCATGTGTCGTGTAAGTCTGCCAATCCGCACATGGCCAGCGTGGTGGACTATGGCCAAACCTTTCTCATATTGAGAGGAGACCCGTGCTCTGTAGTGAGCCGGTAATGGGTTGATCATGTGTCGTGTAAGTTATGTTATATTATGCCTAATAGTTATATACACCAATAGTTCTGAGCTTAGACATTTAAATATGATAGCTGTGTTGTGTGGATGAAGACTTATTAAAATCTATAATCTATAATAGATAATAATAAATTTGATGTAATAATGGAGCGTTATTTTTGGTGAAAACGAATTTTTGAGTGAAGATTTTCAGATAAACAGTTAGCCCTTGACGGCTATCTCATTTAGTGATGATGCAGTCTAAGATGGTAGCGGGTTAACCTATTAGGGGTATGGCAAACCCACACTCCTTATTGTCATCTTTTTTTTATTTCGTTTCTACGCGTCATCGTTCCGGAACGCTTAATCGCTTGGCGGCACGTCTTTGTCTGTAGGGTGGTAACTAGCTACGACAGAAGCCTTCCACCAGACCAGACTCGAGCCGGCTCGAACCTCCAACTTTGTATAACATGATGAATATAAACCTTTTTAATTTTGTTTTCTATAAAAATATGTATGCATTTCATTTTCATACCTTATATTTCCACCAGACAGGTAAGTTTAAAATAATAAAAAAGCAGGGTTAGAATAATGTGATGGTAAAAGTATTAATGATAATTTTCTTACAAAACCACACAGATAAACAAAATCGCATCACCTCTGGATTTGTTCACCCACGCAAACTTTAGAAGATTTCTTTATTTTTGACAAATAAGCGATCAAGAATATAGTTTTAAAAAAATTATATATCGTTAAATACAATACATTGTTTGAAAGTTGAAATGATGGTCTTATTATTTGAAATGGAACCCGATCCCTTTGTCATAGTCTAGGTGACTATATCTACAAATGTCAAATAATTACAACACGCTTTGTATGCATCTATTATTTTTGGGGTGGGACAAAATGCATGTATTTTGTCCCTTTATACGTCTGTGGTCTAAGATCTGTAGGTTCACATTACATAGTACATTAATTAGAGCCTTATCTCTTGACAATTGAGAAAAAAATTAAACTTCAATTTCAATTCTAAATGGAAAATAATATTATCGATACTAATATTATGAAGCTAAAGAATTTATTTTTTGTATGCTTGAATGCGATGCGATGAAGAATTTATATTGAATTCTCACATGTGCACTTTTTTCTAAAAGAGCCCTCAAGAGCTTACTGCGATGTTCACAATACGGTACAGTTTTCTATATTTCTATTGACTTGATAAGCATTATTTTTTGCACTTTTCATATATTGAAAACGGTTGCAATTCTTTGCAATAATAGTGAGTTATGAGGTCAACATATCCTGAGGGTGCTCCATTATCAACACTGGATATAAAGAAGCGTTGATATATTTTATAAAATGGAAATATGGAATTGCGTATTAATAATAAGAACAGTATACGTTGCTTAGATTTGATTTTGTAGTTGTCACAGATAGAAATTTTTTATTTTAACTAATTAGGCTAATGCTTGTTTAAACACAACTCGGGAGAAAGGCGGGAGACTTCGTATATGGCGGGCGCGGTTTTTTTACGCTTTTCTTGAATTAATGTTTGTTGGCTAATTTTGAAAAGGACTGGTGTTGGTTGTGTCGTGGACAGTTTTGGTGTCGTTTGTGTAGTGGCTGGTTTTCTGAATGGTTAACAGGTATTGATTTGGGAAAGGTTTGAGGGAGCCGCGTCCGCGGAGTGCGAAGTTTCCCGCCATTTCTCCCTAACTTTTACATTGCTATAAACTTGACATTGGCTGATCTGTGCAAAGCCATGAGAAGAGAGAACTAATAAAATAATAAACTTGACATTGGCTAATCTTTGTAAAGCCATAAAACGAAAAAAAAAAAAAAAACACAACTCGGTAAGTGATACTGTGTGATTTAAAAATGCCTTTTCACTCTTGTTCTGAAGGTTCTTATAACACACTAGGGCTGAAATCTATAGAGTGTAGTGTAACTTTGCTCAGCCAAAATTTGTGTTAAAGCGAGACAGTCGTGACAGAGACAGACAAGTGAGATCGGACACATAACTCTGTCTCGCTTTGACAGTGTCCTAAGTCAAATTCCAATTCAAATAATCTTTATTCAAATAGTCCATTAAAAGGCGCTTTTGATGCGTCAATAATTTACATAGTAGTGATTTGATGGTGATAACTACACTCGTAAACTTAAAACTATGAGGGTTCCAAACGCGCCACGGTCTAAGAAGAAGCCCACAACAAACTTAGCCACGTATTTTTCTTTTATCACCATCTCACATGCCACTTAAAATTCAGAGAAAACAGCTCAGAAAAGGCTATCCACCATCTGCCTACAGAGGATTTTGGAGTACTTCGGTCACATTGCCCGAAGGGAAGGTGGCCTTGGTGGAAGGTTTTACGACCTCCGTGGCGCAGCGCGCGCGCTGTTGCATTATAAAGTTGGAGGTCCTGGGTTCGATTCCCGGCTCAAGTCTGGTCTGGTGGGAGGCTCCGGCCGTGGCTAGTTACCACCCTACCGACGAAGACGTGTCGCCAAGCGATTTAGCGTTCCGGCACGATGTCGCGTAGAAACCAATTAGGAGTATGGGTTTACCATACCCCTAACAGGTTAGCCCGCTACCATGTTAGACTGCATGATCACTTACCATCAGGTGAGATTGCCGTCAAGGGCTAACTTGTAGTAGGTAAAAAGAAAGACATCGTCGGTAAGAAGGGAAGGGAGGTGGAAGGGGTCACGACTCTCAGTAATGAGTAATACGACGAAGAGAGAGAGAAGTCAGAGAAAAAGCATTTTATATCTCGGCCTTAGTCTTATATATCCTATTTTAACATCATGATCAACCCATTACCGGCTCACTACAGCACGGGTCTCCTCTCAATATGAGAAGGGTTTGGCCATAGTCCACCACGCTGGCCATGTGCGGATTGGCAGACTTCACTCGCCTTTGAGAACATCATGAAGAACTCTCAGGCGTGCAGTTTTCCTCACGATGTTTTCCTTCACCGTTGAAAACAAGTGATTTTTTAATTGTTTAAAAACGCACATAACTCCGAAAAGTTAAAGGTGCCGTTGCCGTGCCCGGATTCGAACCGCCGACCTCTAATTAAGAGGCTGACGCCCTAACCACTAGCCTATCACAGCTTATTTTAACACTCAAACATTTTGCCTGCCTACTGCCTTACCGAATATACGTATAACCAAAGCAGCCATGTTTGATTGTACCCAAACAAGCGTGCCTGATCGAAATGCTCACTTGTTTGTGGAGCGCCTACATGCCGAATGGTAATTACTGTTTACTTATTATTGTAACTGTATTTGAAACTAACCATAGATAACCAGAGTCTAATGTTTAGCTTTCAAGTTAGCAAACTTCAATCATTTGGCGTAAATTTTTATTCTTCTTATAATCTTAGTATCTGTGAGTGTAAGTTTGTATCTTCGATAGAACATCCTCCTTTTGGCTTCTATAGAACCTCCTCTTTTTGACGACCTCCGTGGGGCAGCGCTGGTGCATTTTGAAGTTGGAGGTCTTGGGTTCGATTTCTGGCGTGGTGGCAGGCTTTCGCCGTGGCTAGTTACCACCCTACCGGCAAAGATGTGTCGCCAAGCGATTTAGGGTTTCGGAACGATGTCGTGTAGAAACCAATCAGGAGTGGGTTTACCATACCCCTAACAGGTTAGCCTGCTAACATCTTAGACCGCATCATCACTTACCATCAGGTGAGATGCCGTCAAGGGCTAACCTGTGGTGTATAAAAAAAACCGATATGGTTAAAATTTGGAATGGAAAATTATATTTTTACAGAAATCCACGAAGAAGTCACGGGCAAAATTTTTTTTTTATAAGGACGGGTTTATGGTGTTTCTAAACACAATACGCAGTAAATAATAATGCATAGATACTTATCTGATAAAAAAATCCAAAAAGTACATCTACAAGTAAACCTGAGATCTAATGTGATGTAACAAATCAAAACTAATTATAATATAGTAAGTAAGAATAGAAGCTGTGATAGCCTAGTGGTTAGGGCGTCAGCCTCCTAATCAGAGGTCGGCGGTTCGAATCCGTGTCCGTCACAGGCGTGAGAAGTCTGCCAATCCGCACACGGCCAGCGTGGTGGACTATGGCCAAACCCTTCTCATATTGAGAGGAGACCCGCGCTCTGTAGTGAGCCGGTAATGGGTTGATCATGATGAAGTAAGAATCGGTTTCACAATCGCCCGTAAAATTTTATGATGCCGTATAAAATTTACCTCTTGAGATATATTTGCAATACAAAAACTAGAGAAATAAATTAGCAATGGAGTAATGAGGAAAGTTGATATAATCAAAAATAGCCCAAACTGTCCGCCATTTTGTCATTACATTTTGTCAGTACATTAGAAGTCTGTAATGGAATTGGACAGAATATAGTTTTAAAATTTTTAGCATTTATAATATTGTCATGGATTTTTGATGTTCAAGACATCTTTGTTGTTTTTAAATCTACTATGTATTATGCTCCAGAGAAAGGTTATTAAAATGTTCCGCTATATTAATTTTGAAGATTCTTCACTAATTACGCTTGTCGTCCATGTTGATTTAAAACTGCGGTCGCATTGCAAACTATATGCTATACTATTTATGCATTTTATTCAGAACGTTCAAGAATTGCTCGCGGTTTCGTCTGCTACTCGCCTGTACTGCGTTATTTCCCTATGTATTGTTGTATTTATATAAACTGTTTAAATATAGCCTAGTGGTTAGGATGTTAGCCTCATAACCAGCAGTTTTTAAGCAATTAAAATATCACTTGCTTCAACGGTAAAGGTAACCTGCACGCCTGAAAGTTGTCCATAATGTTCTCAAAGGCTTGTGAAATCTGCCAATCCGCACTTGGCCAGCGTGGTGGACTATGACCAAATCCTTCTCATATTGAGAGGAGACCCGTGCTCTGTAGTGAGCCGAGAATGGTTTGATCATGATGATCATGGTGATATCAACTTGGTTTGGAGTGGCTAGCTGAAAAGTTTTTTTTAAATTGCTTCCTTGATAAAAAGCATATCAGCAACGTCTGAAAGTTAATAATCTATTTGTAACGTGTATATCCGAATACAATCTAAAAGAATACACAGATGGAGTTTGAAGATTATATCAGAATCCCTACTTTTCAAGGTTAAAAAAAATGTAAAAAATATGTAACTTAATCAAACACACTGCGTCTCAAACCACACAGGGTTTATATGTCGAGACTTAATGAGAATGTCTTATGAATTGGTAGTTTTAGTCCCAATTGCTTACAGGCAATCTAGTATTAATGCGTTATTAGGCTACTGATCTTGGTTCCATAATCTATATATATAAAAGCGAAAGGTCACTTACTTACATACTTACTGATTAAACACGAGATCTCAAAAACTATCGTACTTATAAAGCTATAATTTAGCAAGTAGGTAGTTGATAGTTAAGAGATGTTAGCTAAGAAAGGATATTTGGAAATTCCACCCCTAAGGGGGTAAAATAGGGGTTGGATGTTTGTATGAAATTTCTTTGGTTTTAGAGTTAGAGACACAAAAATCAGAAGTCTACAAGCTTGAAATTTTGAAAATAGGTTTCTTTTAGGGCGTAAGTAAGTATAAGGTTATATTTTTTTTCATCCAAATCTTGATCGTTTGAAGTTTCTATGATAGTTCTATGTTTTTTATTTAGAAACACGAAAATAGGCAATTTGACCTTTGCCTGTAGCTTACTTTCTGAAGCAGGGCATCATTGGTCGCACGGGAAACCTCAATCTAACGGGAAATCAGCAATTCTACGCAGACGAAGTCGCGGGCAACAGCTAGTGACAAATATAGCTATAACAGCCAAGCTGGTTTTAGAAGATTTAACGATAAAGTGGTTATTTAACGCGAATGTGTTCACGCTTGATGACTTTTTAAAATTCCATTACTACCCCGTACCTTGCGGAGTAAAGGTGTCCTTAGTCCTAACACAGGATGCAATCTATCTGCTTGGTAAATTTTGTCAACCATAACTTAGCATTTTAGGCGAATAAGGAGAAACATTTAAACCTTTAATATCAAAAGTATGGTATTTCAAAACATAGCAGAGAATATCTATAGCACCGCAGCATGTGTTGCCTATGCCTAACCGAAAATCGTAGAAGCTTTATGAAGCTTGCTGTATGTAAATTTCATTCATGTTTTACATTAGGGATTTCAACGCTTGGTTCTGTTATCCGACTGAGGACATTCAAAGGATTTGAATCATTTGCATTGCAATGCTATATGGTGATGTTTCCTATTATATCTTTTCTATAACCAACAACTTTTTACTCTTTTTAAGGGGCCCGTACGGAAGAGTACAAACGGGATTTTTTTTTATTTCTTCTAAGCGCCACTAAATTCAAATTCAAATTCAAAATAATCTTTATTCAAATAGTCCGTAAAAAAGCACTTTTGACGCGTCAATAATTTACATAGTAGTTATTTCATGGTGATAACTATAATATAACGAAAGAGTACAAACGGGATTTTTTTTATTCAAATAGTCCTTAAAAAGCACTTTTGACGCGTCAATAATTTACATAGTAGTTATTTCATGGTGATAACTATAATATAACGGAAGAGTACAAACGGGATTTTTTTTTTATTTCTTCTAAGCGCCACTAAATTCAAATTCAAATTCAAAATAATCTTTATTCAAATAGTCCTTAAAAAGGCTCTTTTGAAGCGTCAATAATTTACATAGTAGTTATTTCATGGTGATAACTATAATATAACGGAAGAGTACAAACGGGTTTTTTTTATTTCTTCGAAGCGCCACTAAATTCAAATTCAAAATAATCTTTATTCAAATAGTCCTTCAAAAAGCACTTTTGACGCGTCAATAATTTACATAGTAGTTATTTCATGGTGATAACTATAATATAACGGAAGAGTACAAACGGGATTTTTTTTATTTCTTCGTAGCGCCACTAAATTCAAATTCAAAATAATCTTTATTCAAATAGTCTTTAAAAAAGCACTTTTGACGCGTCAATAATTTACATAGTAGTTATTTCATGGTGATAACTATAATATAACGGAAGAGTACAAACGGGATTTTTTTTTATTTCTTCTAAGCGCCACTAAATTCAAATTCAAATTCAAAATAATCTTTATTCAAATAGTCCTTAAAAAGGCTCTTTTGAAGCGTCAATAATTTACATAGTAGTTATTTCATGGTGATAACTATAATATAACGGAAGAGTACAAACGGGTTTTTTTTATTTCTTCGAAGCGCCACTAAACTCAAATTCAAAATAATCTTTATTCAAATAGTCCTTCAAAAAGCACTTTTGACGCGTCAATAATTTACATAGTAGTTATTTCATGGTGATAACTATCTTCGTAAACTTAAAACTAAAGCTTATGAATATAGTTATCACCAAATGCGCCCCGGTCTAAGAAGAAGCCCACAACAAACTTAGCCGGGTTTATTTTTGGTTATCACCATCTCACATAATGAATAATAAATTATAGTACCTATGGAGATAGAGCAATTCACACCCAAGCTTTTTTATCGTCTATATGATCCTTAATATCGTAATATGATTTTTCTACAAGCTTTCGTTTTATAAAAACTTTGAAGTTATTGATAGACATCTCCAAGAACACAACAAACAGAATCATATGTAAAAATATGTACATTTTAATAATTTTTGGTGTTAGATACACATATAATTCAACTAAGAGGTACCTACAGCATGCATTATAACTCTAGTCGACGCTAATATGACGCCATTAATATAATATGCTAAACGGAAACTGTTTTTAATTTCATTAATTAATAACACACACAAAAGAAAACTGATTACATAACGAACGATAACGAATGAAATTTAATGAGGGTCCCCATTTAAGAAACGTGTTCATTCATTCATTCATGATCAACCCATTACCGGCTCACTACAGACCACGGGTCTGCTCTCAATATGAGAAGGGTTTGGCGGATTGGCAGACTTCAGACACCTTTGAGAACATTATGGGGAACTCTCAGGCGTGCAGGTTTCCTCACGATGTTTTCCTTCACCGTTGAAGCAAGTGATATTTTAATTGTTTTAAAAACGCACATAACTCCGAAAAGTTGGAGGTGCGTGCCCGGATTCGAACCGTCGACCTCTGATTAGGAGGCGGACGCCCTAACCACTAGGCTATCACCGCTTTAACTTCAAGAAACGTGTATTAGATGTGTATTGGTAGTTATGAATAATTTTAATACATTTGTATTGCGGTTCCTTATTTTAATTCCGAATGTTTAAGTTAACAACTTCTTATCCCTATATTTTGTAAAAATTAAGAATCATTGCAATATTTAGCAATTGTGGGAAATTATACCAAGTTATTGTTGCGTATTATTAGAGGCTGCTCTGATAGCCTAGTAGTTAGGATGTCAGCCTCCTAATCAGAGTTGGAATCCGGGCACGAAAATAATTTTTCGGACTAATGTGCGTTTTTAAGCAATTAAAATATCAATTGCTTCAACGGTGAAGGAAAACATTGTGAGGAAACCTGCATGCCTGTGAGTTCTCCATAGTGTTCTTAAAGGCGTGTGAAGTCTGCCAATCCGCACATGGCCAGCGTGGTGGACTATGGCCAAACCCTTCTCATATCGCATCATCAGCAAGCCTGAAAAGCTGTGAAGTCTCTTAGCCAACATTCTAGCGGTCATGGTACAATTCCATCAAGCAGTGTCTTGGGTAGATCTGTGTAGTGCCACAGCTACAGGACATTACCTGCTTGCAATATTACAGCGGATTTCATCATTCTTGTGTAAATGTTAATATTATATCCTGATTGGCAGTTCATTTTCTATTTTTAATAATGACATTATATAAAACCAAATTCAAATACTGTAATTTTCTTTATAAAACAAAACGATTTAAGAAAGTTAGAATAATAATTTTCTGTTACTCAAGATCATCGAGTAATAGAAAATTATTATTATAACTTTATATGTAGACATCAAAAGTGATGTATTTATAAAGTGTTTTTATTATACAATACAAGTTAGCCCTTGACGGCAAACTCACTTGGTGGTAAGTGATGATGTTGTCTAGGATGGTAGCGGGCTAACCTGTTAGGAGTATGGTAAATCCACGCTCCTAATTGGTTTCGACGTGACATCATACCGGAACGCTAAATCGCTTGGCAAACATCTTTATTGGTAGGGTGGGAACTAGACACGGTCGAAGCCTCCCACCAGAACAGATTCGACCCGGGAATCGAACCCAGGACCTCCAACTTTATAATGAGACAGCGCACGCACTGCGCCAGTGCTAGTTAGCACCCTACCGACGAAACGACGTGTCTCCGAGCGACTTAGAGTTCCGGCACGATGTCGCGTAGAAACTAATTAGGAGTCCCATACTTCTTTGTAAATATCCCTAACAGGTTAGCCCGCTACCGTCTTAGACAGCATCATCACTTACCACTAGGTGAGATTTCCTTCAAGGGTTAGGTATAGCGTATAAAATAAAGGTTACATTTGACTTAATCAGAAGGTTTATACAACGCTAATGTTTTATTTCCGGCCTGGTATCAATTTCTTTTTAGAAAATCCACTGAGTCACTGAGTGAAATCTAATGAGTTGGCCCTACCCAGTGATCGAACCCAAGTACTCGCAGTCACGCTAACTACTCAACTATTAAGGGTAATGGAGTAATTTTACGGAGCTTAGTTACATACTAACCGTAATCCCTTGAGAAGATTCCTTAGAAAATACAAAACGGGAACACTTTGGTGCCAGCTTGGTAATTGGATGAAATGAATACGGTGCAACGATGATTGTAAGAGAGAGACAGCTGTATACTATTTAGATCACTTATCGCCTGTTGAAAATAACACGTGAAAGCCTACACTTGGAGGTACTTATTGAAGCGTTGGTAGACTCTTTTGTTATATGACGTATTATGTGTGTCCAATTAATTGAACAAAGTATTGAATATGTTATTTATATAAATAATCATAGTCAGAAGCTGTGATAGCCTAGTGGTCAGGGTCGGCGGTTCGAATCCGGGCACGCACTTCTAACTTTTCAGAGTAATGTGCGTTTTTAAACAATTAAAATATCAATTGCTTCAACGGTGAAGAAAAACATCGTGAGGAAACCTGCACGCCTTAGAGTTCTCCATAATGTTCTCAAAGGTGTGTGAAGTCTGCCAATCCTGTTATAGAGAGGAGACCCGTGCTGTAGTGAGCCGAGAATTGGTTGATCTTGATTAGGGTGGTGGTGTCAATTCACCTGTGTTGTTTGAGATGTGCTAGCCTCGTGTCCAGAAGTGTTTATTATGTGATATTGTAGGCATCATCATAGCTTGGTAGGTTGATAATAGTTCACCATTGCATTCGTAGAAGTTGTCGCTTGATATTTATGGGACTTGCATAAAAACATAAAAACAAGATTATTTCAGCCTTCCACGCTATTCCTTGCTTAGCTCTTGTGATAGTAGCTGTAATAAGGAGGCCTGTGAGGAACTAAACCAGTGAAGGTGACCGGCCGCGTGATCTGCTCCACCTACGCTTACCGCTCAAATATGTTTAGGTTTCTAGGCAGGCATCGGATGAAGTTCAAGTTAAGTAAACACTTTCTAATATGTTTAGTTCATAAGCATGTTTTGACTTATTAATAACGTGCCTTCTCGAACGGATGAGATATGGGTAATAAATGGATGGTACCGTTGTTGATTCAAAATCAACCTTATGAAAATAGAAACGTAGTACTTTTTTTTAACTCAGTGCTACGTTCCCAGACGCTTACCAGGCAGACTGATAAAAAAAATATCAGACATGGTTTTTTCATATTTTCCACGTAGGAAAACAAAAGGAAACTCGATGTTTTGTGCGGGATTTTAATGAGGTAGGAATCGATATGAAGCCTCGTAGAAAAGACAAGCACATAAAGAAATACCTTTAATGCTAACTCGAAACTTCTCTAATTAAAAATATTTATTTGTTCCTTTTTTAGTTACAGAAGGCAGGTAGTGATATATACGTTACAATCTAAATGGATATAATCAAGTTTTGACCCAAACTAAAACTCCTATAATGTATACACAAATTGAAACTAAAAAAAAATATAGTTAAAAATAAAATCAATTTAATTTCATATAAATTCTCGCCATTTAAATGACTCATTCTTTTAGTAGAAATTTTCAATAATAATCCGGAGTAGAGAAATTGAAACTGCAAAAGGGTCGGGTATAAGTTCTAAAATTCAGTCTCAGGAAGGAATGTCATTAGACAATGTAAATGATGACATTCCGAACCATTCTCATCTGCAGCACTATTGTTGATCCCATTTCTGCAGATAAATGATCCATTTGTGTGAAATAAAAAAACTCATGAGGGTATTTTAAGTGGTGAAAATTTCTTGCGGGTTTTCTTCCCCGCGGGTGGCATCAAAAGCGCTAAATGGGTCCCTAGTGCACAGTTTATGGATCAACTTGATACGGTAGGGCTTAGTTACGTTATTCGTATATGTTCACATTTATATCGAATAGGTTTCATGCGGAAACTCGCACGCGGCACGTGAAGAGTTATGCGTCATCATCGTCATCATCATCGTCATCTAATTATAACAGTCCCACTGTCACAGTCATCTCATACTGATTAGAAAACCTGCTCTGTGTGAGCAGGTTCTCTAATCAGTATGAGAAGGGTTGTGGCCGTAGTCTATCACGCTGGCCAAGTTTGGATTGCTAGATTACTTTGAGATTTTATCGCTTTTATCGCCATTATGGAGAACTCTATGCAGATTTTCTCAAGACTACCTCAAGGTTAACTGATGTATAATTTAAAATTAGTTAAATTAAATTAAAAACGCAAGCAACTTCAAAAGTTTAGAGTGTAGGGACTTGGTACCCTCGAAACGGAGGCAAGCATTCTACCAACGCTAAAAACCACGCTATACGAGTATCATTATTACTATAGTATTGTCGATTGTCGAACGTAATTGTTTTAAAATTGTAATTCTCATTTTTAGTACGTCAAGGGATGCCATATTAAACTATTTCTTTATATTTCCATTGCATGCAAACGAGAACACGGGCTAATGTCAAGTGATTACAGACATTTGATGACCTCTGTGGCGCAGCGCGCGCTCTATCATATTATGAAGTTGGAGGTCCTGGGTTCGATTCCTGGCTCGAGTTTGGTCTGGTTTGCCGGGCCTCTGGCCTCGGTCGTGGCTAGTTACCACCCTACCGATAAAGAAGTGTCGCAAAGCGATTTAGCGTTCCGGCACGATGTCGCGTAGAAACCAATTAGGAGTATGGGTTTACCATACCCCTAACAAATTAGCCTGCTACCATCTTAGACTGCATCATCACTTACCATCAGGTGAGATTGCCGTCAAGGGCTTACTTGTAGTGGATAAAAACTTAAAAAAAATACGTATTAAATATTTGTTATTGTTACAGAAAGTAACTTTTGAAATCTATAATTTGTTGTATATCAGATATTATATAACATTGAACAGTTATTTAATTAATTGAATAGTTTACGAGGGATAATTATAATTATATTTGGCTAACGAGACTGTTTGTGACATATTATGTCGATGGGCCCTTCATTCGTGAACCATGCATTATTGATTAGAGAATAATCAAGCCACGAGTACCTGGAATGCTGAACAACACCGTATGGATAGATAGATAGATAGATACTCTTCATTGTACACAAATTATAAAGAAACAACAATACGGAACACTTTTCACATAAGTATGCAAAGACGGCCTTTTTGCTTAAGCAAAGTGTTCCAGACAACCATTGGGGAAATGATAGATGAGGGTAGCGTTGCAATATGATCATCATGATCAACCCATTACCGGCTCACTATAGAGCACGGGTCTCCTCTCAATATGAGAAGGGTTTGGCCATAGTCCACCACGCTGGCCATGTGCGGATTGGTAGACTTCACACGCCTTTGAGAACATTATGGAGAACTCTCAGTCGTGCAGGTTTCCTCACGATGTGTTCCTTCACCGTTGAAGCAAGTGATATTTTAATTGTTTAAAAACGCACATAACTCCGAAAAATTAGAGGTGCGTGCCCGGATTCGAACTGCCAACCTGTGATTAGGAGGCTGACGCCCTAACCACTGGGCTATCACCGCTTCATGAATATATACGAGTATATATTAAAACACATACATAGGATTAATTTTAGTTTCGGCTTTTAACACTACATTACATCTCGCCTATGAAAACAGTAACCGGTGTTCAGCTTTGGTTTACATATAATCTGCCATTGGATGGTTATGTACTAAAAAAAAATTTAGTTATTCTATAGCAGGACTTCATCGCATTCTTGTGCTAAGATAGTGAAAAGTTTTTGACAGTGACGCAGCGCAGCGTATTATGAAGTAGGTGCTGGGTTCGATTCCCGGCTTCCGTCGTGGCTCGTTACTACCATCCAAAAAAACGTGTCACCAAGCGATTGGAAGTTTGGGTGCACCGTACCCCTAACAGGTCACTAGGTCACTTACGTGTGGGTTATGTGGGACTCCCACCCCCGCAGAGGGGGGGGGGGGGGGGAAATAATAGGTCACTTACCACTAAGTGAGATTGCTGTCAAGGTTGAACTAGAAATGGATTAAAAAAGACAGCATGCCTCATGACTTCCAGCCTTAATGACTCTCTGCCATTTAGTTAGTATCTTATCAAGTATTCGCTTAACCTATTAACAATCGCAGGGCTGATAATCCTCGAGGGGTTTTAACATAATTGTAACGTGACGAGTATGACCAAGTCCGAAAATAAACTAAGTTATTTTAAGGAGCACTTGCTTACTTTTGATAATGACCCGAACTGCCTCGTGCCTCATTGTATTTGTGCTTGGATTGTTCAACTGTGCAAAGTGCAAATAACTAGCTATGATTTGTGAGGTGTTGGGTTTAGAGTAAAAATTCTCAGTACCAGCCGGGAGTTAGAAAGTAGAGGTGCCCAACCCCATGCTCCACTCATCTTTGAAGCCCACCATCGGTATCCGCAGCAGCGTGGACTGTCAATGCTCTAAAAACCATCTCTTCAGCAGCACTTTAGTATAAGTCCACACAATTAAACAGCTAAAAATTATAGAGCCCTTTCAGCGTTAAATTTACATATATTTTTTAAAACAATTATTAATTAACCTGAGCTTTTTTAAAAGTCTAATTTTGGTGAGCTTCGACTTCACATATGAATTTTGCATAGACGAGAATATGACAAATAGTCCAACTGCAGTAGGTTATTTAAAAATATCCACTGGAAAGGTGGGTTTTGATTGGAAAACATGAAAATAACTGGCATTAACTTTACCATTCGCGGTCCATTAGCAATAATGGCTAAATTACATTGTTCCAGTCAAGAAGTAGCGTACAAAGATGTTCTAACATGACAAGAATTAAATTGACAGCAGGTATGAGGTTGACTTGTAAAAAAAAACAATGCCATTTATAAAACTTTATGCGTGTATAAAATGTTCGTCACTGGACTCATATTGCTATAGCTCTCATATAGCTTATACTCTCATATACTCATATAGCTTTGACAGATGTTTTCCACGAAAACCGAGGTTTCGCTATGATATACGGAGATACACGGTATTCCACCGTGTCAAACAAATCTCTGACATCTAATGTTATTTTATAGTAACGTATTATTATATATAGATATAAAATGGCGTAAACATTTCCTGCAAGTATTAATAACACTACCACCAAACACACACACACCATCGTGCAGAAAACGATCGGCATGTTCAAGAACTGCAATATCTCTTGGAAGTTCAAGAAATAATCATCATCACTTTTATCAAGGTCCCACAGCTGGACACAAGCTTACTCTATTTTAGGTTGGATTAGTAAATGGATAGTTGGTAGATGCAAATATTTTAGCTTAACGCAGAGATCAAGTTACTGGACTCGACTACTGGAACAATCTGTACAGTCCCAGGCAGAATTTAGTTTTCAACTCAGTGATTATTTTATTATATTCGTTGAGATTTCATAAGATATTCATAGCAACATGGAAGTGGGTTTCAAAATAGGTTTGTTAAAATCATTTTATATTCTAGGATTTCTGGGGCAGCTGTCTGTTATACCTTTTTGCAACTATATGCAATCTGAGAGAGTGGAGGGATATTGATCGTTGTTTAAAAACTACTTCGATATCTTTAGAAATATTAATGAGAGCTATTTTTTGAGCTTTATCGGATACTGAACTGCATCCCCTACCTACAAATAAACTAGTAGATTGGATACAGTTTAGCTGAGAATTCGGTTAATTAGGTGTATAATTTTTTGACGAACTATGTATGAGCGAGTTCACTGTCGTATTGTAAATCGGGAGGTTCCGAGTTTGATTCCTGGCTCAACCCTGGTCTGGTGGGAGGCTTCAGGCGGCTAGTTATCACTTTTATTGGCAAAGATCTACATGCCTCTTGCCGGTTTCGAAAATACACCGATTCGCAAGATGGGTTCAGCCGCCAACGCATCGGTAGCTTCTCTGGTGATTCATTGGCGATGGTAATCACTTGATATCAGGTGACCCGTCGGCTCGTTTGTCCGCGATGTATATATACAAAAAAAAAACGGTTTAGATACTTCAAATCATTTTAATTTCTTTTTAATTAAGAAACAAGGTACTGCATTTCTATAGGTATTCTTTTTTAATTCTGCAGGAATCGTCTATTTTCTGACTCCAAAATTCAAATTATCTCTGACATTCCTCGTAATATTTTTAGAACAGACAATAGATAAATAATACAAATTATACACATACTACATTAATTAACATTACACATTATTTTGATTTAAAAAACAATGAGCAAATTAAGGCAAACTTATAGCATATTTAGAACAAAGTTTGATCTAGACGTCCGTTAAAGTTAACCAAACTTGGTGAACGAAACGAACGAAAAATAGCTTGTATCTTCGTGGGGAAGTTTTTACGTTTTATTTTCGCCATTCTGTGCGCAAAATATGTGAAACCGACGCCGTAACTGGAAGAAGTTTCGTATGTACCCTCGGCGCGTGTCACTTCGCTGTCGAATTTGACTGGAACATTTGTTTGACTGCACAAATTTACTTTTCTACTCAAAAATTCGACCCAAGAATACATTACGCAAAAGAACGTCCGATATCACAAGGCGAAGTTTCGCTGATATACCGAGATACACGGCATTACACTGCGGGATGTCAAACAAACTTTTAGTTCGGATAATGTTATTATTTAACGTATCAAAGTATCTCGGTATACAATGGAGTAAACTTTTCCTGCAAATATTGGCAATACTACCATCAAAAAATCTAGACAAACTTTTTGATAACTGTTGTCCTTTGAGTTCTTTTTTTAACCCTTCTGGAAAAATTTATTTTCTCGGGATTTTTTCCCTAGGATCGATATTTTTTTATCTTATCTATCTTTATGGAAAATTTCAGCAATTTCGGTTATTCCGAGACGAAGTAACAAATGCTGTATTTTTTAAACCTAACGGAAAGTACGGAACTCCGGGTTAAGATTTCAAGGACTAAAATATCCTTTGTTTTTCCAGGATTCTTTAATGTCTAATTTAGTAACAGAATCAAACAGACAATCAGGTTCACTTTGCGTTTATAAAATTAGATATATGCATTGTCATTGGTCGGTTAGGAGATCGCCAACGTGGCTAGTTACCACGCTATCGCCAAAGACATGTCACCAAGCGATTTAGCGTTCCCGTACGATGCCCTGTAGAAACCAGATAGGAGTGTGTTTTTCAAATTGCCATACTCCTAACAGACTAGTTTCCGTTATAAGTGAAATTACAAAAGTAAGTTAGGATATATTTTCATTGTTAGTTATTTCCATATCGGAACGCAGTTGCTAAATGCAGCTCGTGTTAAGTGTTTACTTTTAGAAGACTTCTTCAACCTTTCTTCAATCTTCAAACATTCTTCTCTTCTTTGTGCGAGCTCTGTCACTTCTCAAAGTTCGTCAATCTCAAAGACCTTTGAGGTCGTCAAAACTTTTCTTTCTCTCGTATTTTCCTAATCCTAAGGTTGCCTGGCAGAAATCGCTAGTGAGCGATAAGGCCGCCTTTTGTATCCTAATTGTTTCTTCATATGTCTGTTTTCTTTTTTTATTAACTTAACTTGATTATTAACTTAACTTGTTGAGTTGTACAAACAAAGTGCAATAAAAATAACAATATTTTTTTCCGAATTACCACATTGCAAACTGAAATTAATTTTTGATGTCCGAGTGACATGGCATGTATTTCCTTCGTGTTTATTGCTTAGCAAGATGAAAAAGAAAGTAATTTAATTTTCTGATATTTTCTGGTCTTGTGGGAGACTCCTGCCGTGGTAAGTTAACACCCTAACGACAAAGAGGTGCTGCCAAGCGATTTAGCGTTACCATTATTAGCGTGTATATGAGCGTACCATGCCGATCAGGGGAACGGGTCACCTTGCTATCTCAGAATGCATAATAACTTGACATCCGGTGAGATTGTAGTCAAGGGATAACTAGTAGTGGTAAAAAACCAGTCTCCAGTAAATTCAGTTTCCGAGTTGGGCAAAATATGATTATTCAGTGTTTCAACCTAAAGTTTTCCACTCCATGTAAGTATGTTGAAGAGCGTGAGCTCTTAGTTTCGTTTATTGGGTATTAATATATTATAAAGTCCGTCAATCCACCTATGAGTGGAGAGGAGGAACCCTGTGTGGAGAGCGGCATTAATACACACTGTGTTAACTACAAGTTGTGACGCAAAACTATGCAAAAAACATGCGCTCAAAAGTACGTCACAAAATATTTTTCATGCGAATTATAATTTTAATGACATAGTTAAACGCAGGAAAGGGTTAAGGCAATCCAGTATTTGCCTTGTTGGCATCCGACTACAGCCGAAAAGTAGGTACTTCTTCCATCAACCAATCACAGACTCAATTCAAATAATCCTTTAGAAGGCACTTTTGATGCGTCAATAACTTACATAATATTGAGTTTACGGTGATTACTTCATTGGTAAATTTATAACTTAAGCTATGAGGATTCCAAACGTACTTTGGTCTACGAAGACGCCCACAACAAACTAATACAATAATATATATAAGAACTATTCTTTTTGCTATCACCATCTCTCATGACACTTAAAATTATTTCTTTAGAAAATCTTATTAGAGCACTAAGCTTCGCTGGGCCATATGACGTGTGTTAGGTTAGGTTTTTTTGTATGGCGTATGCGACCTTGAACATTTTAGTGGTTCCAATTATCAGACGTACCAATAAATATAGTCCCTTACACTTGGAAGGCTCTGTACTCATAACATCACGCGGATAAGGTCGATAAAAATTGTAATTGCGCCCTAACACTTATCCACCCAGTGCAGGTGTGAAGGGTGTTTTTACGCTCCATTTACCCGGCTGCCTCGCCCTCACTTCAGAGGCGACACATGAACGATTATTGAGGTTCACCGAATTGTCGACCTCTGATATATCTATGACATCCTAGTGACTAGGCTGGATTCTAAGCATAAGATAAATAAGACTGTTTCCTTTGTTTTGTTCTTTGTTGTTCAAGTCTTGTCGGATAAGAGGGCACTATGCCGATTGGGTCCTGAATGTTTGTGAACACAACTTCAACACTTCTAGAAAGTATACGCGGTGACAACCACAACATCACCTATAATTACGCTTAAGTTTAAATAAATAATAAGTAAAAAGTAGTTAACGTAAAAGATTAAGTCCGAGTTTACATTAAAATATCATTATTACATTCGTAAACATGATATCAAATTCGAAAATTGAGAAATTGTTTAGAGAATATAGTTTTTTCATAAATGACGTTACTTAAAATTATAATCCTGTATTTATAGTATTACTAATGACATACTTATATAGCAATTATTAACCTTATATTTAAGGAAGGACATTCTTCCCATCATCATCATCATAATATGTAGATATATTACCTAAACGTCCTGATTCTCTGAGTGACTTAGCTGAAATTTTACACAGGGGTTCATTTTAAAATGTAGACAACTTGTGAAGAGATTTTTTGAAATTCTAACCCTAAGGGCGTAAAATGAGCGATGAAATTTGTATGGAAATCCATGATTCTTGAAGTAAAATACATACAAAAGTAAATGGTATATGGCCTTTTGCGTGAGAAATTCTACTATTAGTAGTATTATTTGTAAAATATGGGGGATATTATTATATTTTATAAAAAATTCTGTATGGATAACTCATGAACTAAGACTTTTGGTTAAATTAAATTTAAACGCGTGGGAGATGCGACGCGGTAGGTTGGAGTATATTGAAATTTCGAACGTGAAAACTGTACCTATCCGAAGCCGCTAGGAAGCGCTAGTTTATTTACGAAATCTATATTTCACAGGTAGCCAAATTGAAACATCAGATTTGCGTAATCCCTTCTATGCACACGAGCATAAAAACAGTTATAATCCGCTTATTCGATGCATAAACTAAAACTTTAAGAGCGTTGGAAGCGGAAAATATTTTTCTCTTTAATACGGTAATCTCTTGCCCAGGTTTTCGTGCAAAAGCAAACGTTAAGAATGGCCAAGGTTATGTCCGGCTACGTTCGAAAGTTTACGGCTCAATCCTGTTCTTCATTGATTCTTATTTCAAATGCAACTTTAAATGGGAACTGAAGTGGTTAAGCATGTTAAAGCGGTGAAAATGCACTTGCTTAATAGATTTACTGGCAAAAACTGCTTAGAGGAAATTACGTACTTAAACATTTTTACTCAAACAGGCTATCCATTAGCGGTTCCTAAGATTAGCGGTCTCAGACAGATAAACTGGACGTAGGGACGTCGTTGAAGTAATGGAGGTGATTTGACACTAAGTTCCTCTTAGAGGAATCACGGCTTAAGAGCTTGGCATGGAACACCAGCTTACAGGCATCTCTCGCAAGTAAAGCTTGCATTGAGATAAAATTTCGGTGACTTTATCCATCTGAATATCGACCTCCTGGCGCAGCAGTGAGCGCAATCTTATATGTGAGGAGTCCTGGGTTTGATTCCCGGCAGGGACAATTTTTTTTATGACGTAGATTTTTACCCTGACCCTACCGCGAAAATAGTACTGCAAAGCGATTAAGCGATCCGGTACGACAACGCGTAGAAAACCGATTAGGCGTATAGGTTTAACTGTCATACTTAAAATTTACCCCGCTACCATCTTAATATATATCATCACTCACCAAGTCGAGAAATTGCAATCAGAGATTAAATTGTAGAGAAAATATAACTAAAAGTATAAAACTCAGAAAATACGGTAAAGATTTTCGTTTGATGCTTCCCAGTGGAATTTCTTATGCCGGGAAAAGTGCATAATTTAAAAATGTTTAATATTAATGTTTATTTACTTCTTTAATAGGTAACTACACAAAACAAGTAACTATATTATATATAACTATATTATAATTAAACTATAAATAATCTAAACATTGTGGGAAATCCATCCAATCTATTTGCGACCTTTCTGGCTATAATTGAAACTTAAAATATATAAATTTGGTTTTAACAAGAAAAAAGCCTATTGACCGTGATAGCCTTCCTTTTTGAGCTTAAACCAAATAATGTAAAAATCGCACCAAAAGTGGTCTTGCAGTTTTTGTAAAAACATACCTTCCCCATTTGGTCTTTTTTCGGTACAAGTTATTCCTTGATGGCAATCTAACCTGGTGGTAAGTGATGATGCAGTCTAAGCCGGCTAACCTCTTATGTATATGGTAAACCCCTAGTTGGTTTCTGCATGCACAATTGGAATATCTCAACACAGTGGTGTTAGCTCGCGTTGCGTGTTAATTGTATGTTTCCACTCTTAATCCCGGTCAAAGCTTTAATTTCGGCTGGAGAGAAATCAACTGAAGTATACACGTTTTCGCTCTTACTCTCGAGTTCCGACCCTCTTTCTTCGTTGAAAAACTTGCCTAATAGTAATTTAACTTTCCTAACACGTTGTTTCGTTTATATTTAATCCTGAAAAAGACGCTGTTGCATTTTTAACTTCGTTTTGAGGGTCCGTACCTGATCATGAATAAACCGATCCCTTATAGGATCGCTATAATATTTGTTTATCCGCCCGTCCGTCTTTATGACGGGCCCCTTTCAAAGGCAATGCCAAACACTTTATTGTCCCATCTCACAAAGACACGATTAGAGGTTGGTGTTATTATATCTACTATATATAATTCTTACAGAATTCTAGGTGAAGTGTAGCATTAACATACTATATGCATTTTTATTACCTAAAATTAAAAATCTTATAAAATATGATATCATAACTAAAATTTATTATTAAAAGGAGTCTCTTTAGGCAAGTAAGATACGCTTCCAGTATCTTCGAAATTTCGAAGTTCTAGCTATTCAAAGTTCCCCCTTTGAATAGCTAGACTTATTCTTTGTTCAAGGTAGCTGGCAGCTCTTCGGTCACCTGTGATGTCGACTTACCTTTTTGCTATTTCCTTAAAAAGCCTTATAGCGCTAGGACCTTACGGACCAAAGGTCTCGACACCGAATGGGACAAAATCATATTCGGAGCTTAGACCCCTGTGTTTGGATGCTTTAGCTTCACAAACCGCACCAGCTCTGTTGTTGGTTCCATGTAGATGGGAAGGGGCCAGCGTGTCTGAACAGGTTGCATCCCATACCAGCACCCGCACCCGGCCCGTCTACCATGGAATCAAACTCATACCGTCTGTATATAATTATGTCTACCATTTTCTCGTTCTATGTCATACAAGGTGAGAAAATTTCGACTTTTTCTTTCTTCTTCTCTTCAACAACAAATTAAACTTTTTTATGATCTGAAATATGCCTTTAGTTTTAGTTTGGAAAACAAACGCATTGAATTAAATTGAATTGAATATATTATAATATCTGTTACGCTATGATATCCTAGTAGGTAGAACGACCGCATCCTAATCGTGTTTTGATCCCTTGCACCGCTAACTTTTCGGAGCAAGGTGCGTTTTTTAAGCAATATAATATCACTTTCGTTAACGGTGAAGGAAAACATCGTGAGGAAACCTGCATGCTTGAGACATTTCTGTAATGTTCTCAGACTTCTTCAAACCCTTCTCATATTGAGAGGAGACCCGTGCTCTGTAGTGAGTCGGCAATGTGTTGATTATGATGATGATGATGATGATGAAGATGTAATATCTGTAATAAAACAAAAAATGTTATTTTTTATAATGAATATATTCTACTTATACATTTTGCATAGCGACTAAATAAAAAACATTTAACATGTCATAGTCCATACCAGTATTTTGAAAGTAGGAGCTCTGTTTGTCTGTTTATATCCATGTTCAAATCTGAGTAGATTCTGATATCATTATTCAAGGATAGCCTAAAAAAAATAACACAGATGAAGCCATGGCAAGTCCCTAACTGTAAAATTTTAAGTGTTATATTGTAACGCATCGAAAAGATACAGTCAGTTGCTATTGTGTAGTTTCATAATAGAAGTTTCACAAAATGTTAAAGTTCTACAAAAAAAAAAAGTTCCCCGTGAACTATAGTCCAGCGCTTTGACATAAAGCATTTTAGCTCGTCAAGAGAGAAAAAAGAATCCTGTTTCCTATTATTGCCAGTAATGTCGAAATTTGAATATAACGTAGTATTCAAATACCCTTTGAACTTTGCGATATGAAATAGTTTCCTACAGCTCCGTTATATAAGCACTTTGTTTCGCATTTAGTACCAAAAATAAAATGATGACCATTTTCGCCCATCTCTCAATGACAATACAAAGCACACCGACACCCCAACCCTCTCGTAGTTGCGGCTTCTTTTTACTCCCCCGACCTAAGCGCTACTCTCCGAAAGAGGAGACCTAAACATATCCTTCATGACCGTGACGATCAGATGACTACTGACAACATAGTCGTACCACACCGTCTTCGCCGGCGAAGACGAGGTCCCCGCTATCTTACGTCATCTGGACGTGGGCTACATCCACGGTCTTGGAGACGTAGTGATCACTCACCGTCGCCTAAGCCGAGGTTCGGCCTGAAAGGAAAGGCCTTTGGCAGTCGTTCCCTTAGTTTCTTCGAGCCCTAGGGCTCAAAATTTCTTCAAACAGCCCGGTGGCAACCAATAAGGTTAGTACAGCTAATAGACAGTCCGAAAAAAAAAACTCTCTGAAGATACAAACAGGTTAATGTTGATAATGATCGTGTGATCATTTCTGATAATTAACTCGTTCCACGGTAACTTTCATGCGCCATTTTCTACACATTTTACGAACACCCCTGACCCACCGCGTTTCATATCCCGCTCGCGACGCTACTTACTCCTAGTAAGCGATGTTTATTACGTTAAAACGCCCCTCAAGAAGTAGACTATAGTATGCGAATAAGATTTTCAAATCCGACATGGAGTTCCAGAGTTTAGCACTTTAAAAGGAAGCACGTATATATACGAGTATATACGATTGTTAGTCATACAGTTTTCACAATCTGATCTTTGGGTTCTCATCTCATAGAAGACAACATACACATATTGATTTTTATTTACATAGATACAGTAACATATTCAAAATTATCTGGTGGGAGGCTTCGGCCGTGGCTAGTTACCACCCTACCGACAAAGACGTGTCGCCAAGCGATTTTGTGTTCCGGCACGATATCGTGTAGAAACCAATTAGGAGTGTGGGTTTACCATACCCCTAACAGGTTAGCCTGCTACCATTCTAGACTGCATCATCACTTACCATCAGGTGAGATTGCCGTCAAGGGCTAAATTGTAGTGTATAAAAAAAAAATTGCTTAAATTGCAGAAAAAAAAACAACGTTTACATTGAGTGTAACAAAGACATAATAGAAGAAATAAACTAAAGTGATACAAATTCCTGCAGTCAACCAATCACAGGGCTCTTGAACAAATGGACGCTTTTTTTGATTGGTCGCATGCCAGCGTTCAACGTCGCTAGAGACCCCGGTAATTAACGCGTTGTGTTCTTCGTTTAAAGTGATTAGTACTTACTTACTTACTTACTCAGCTTATAGACGCCCACTGCTGGACGTCACTATACAAGGTCCACCACATCCGCCCGCTACCAGCGATCCTTTTCAGGTCGTCGGTAGGAGGACCGGTTCGCGGTCTCCACCCAAGAGCACGTCTGCCCCAACGGACGTCGGTTCTGCGACAGGTATGTCCCGCCCACTGCCACTTCAGCTTGCTAATCCGTTGGGCTATGTCAGTTACTTTGGTTCTCCTACGGATGTCCTCGTTACGGAAAATTAAACAGAGAAATGAAAGTGAAACTAAAACGATGTCCAGTCTTAATACTTAATAATGAGTACAAACAGGAATTATTTTTTATAAATAACATTTAGTATTTTAGGATAACCTGATGAGTATTCACGGTGATAGAGGATCGAACCACTCCATAGATAATTCCATACTTTAGCTTATCGAAACGGCACGTTCTAGGATGATAAATTCTAATTAGGATATTATTGTACCTCCAATCGCATCATTTTAATATAAATGAAACTTAAAAACGCTAACTTATATGAATCCATCTACTAACTACTTAATAAGTTAAAACGATATTATATTATGAATATATGATTTAAAAACGTGCTTAAATAAATTACAAGACTTGTATTAGAGGATATTTTTCATACAATATATTCACATATAAAACTTAACGCATTAGTAGTTGAGATTGTAATAAATAAATAAATAAATAAAAATAACCATCCTCAATAAACGGGCTGTCGAAGGGATGAGAAATTGACAAATGTACACTTATTTTCTGATATTAACGCGTTCAAACAGATTAACAACTCCCTTCGTTACGCTGATCGCATATATACCATTTCCACTGTCGATTAACTAGCGGCCAGTTGCATTGGAGATGTGTAAAAAGTTGCAGACGTAAAGTAGGACAGACAGATCAAGGAACTAGAATGCTCGTTAGCTCTGAAACGGGGGCTAATGCGATCGATATAGTCGTTTTAACAACTGATCTGTCTTCGCCTTCGAGTGACAAGAAACTATCCTAAGCGGTTTCTCGTAACGCCATTTCGTCCTTTTTTCTTTTCAGATTTACCAAGAAATCTATCTTTGTGCCGATTTTCAAGATCTAAAAGATCAGGAGTAAAAGATTGTAACCAAAATTTTCTTTCCATTACTTTTACCTGGATTCATTTTTCAGTAATAACAGGTTGATGTCCGTATTTTCAATTGAATCTTCCATCTTTTTTTAAGAGAAAGGGACGAAAAGATTTGCTTAAAAACGGACAAAAGTACGAAAAGGTGAGGTGCCTATATCCGTTCATTTTTTCCATTATAAAGGTATGGAACCATAAATACAGGTAAGGTGTTCAGTACAAACGCCATTATTTGTAATATCACAGCTCGCTTGCTCGCACTTTTTTCACGTAAGTGCTAGTCGAATTTTTCGTACAAATTTATACGAAATAAAATTATAGAAACCTAAAAAATTACCAACATGCATGACCTCTCAGACTAAGACAAAGAAAGGTAAAAGTGCATAGCGACCGTCTGTGTGTTTTTTTTCTTTTATAGAAGTTTCAAGCCTAATCTATCAAATTTGGGTTTTTGTCGCGAATATATAACACAAGCTACAACTGGCACGCCCGAGGGGTTTACTTCCTGTTTTCAAGTCGTGTGTAGCACCAATCCGCACTTGGCCAGCGAGGTGGAATACAGCCTTAACCTCTCTCAGGCTGAGGTGTTAGTTGGCGAAATTCATATTGATTCATTCGTGCTTATCACAAGCGCTTTTGAAACTCTTAACTCTCTATTAATAGTCACGATCATAATTATTAAACTATTTCCCGTACACTAATGAGCGTCAGTCCACAAGCCTTCGAAAACATCACAGAGAACTCTTAAACAAGCAGGTTTCTGCACGACATTTCCCTCGTTAAACCGAGCAATATTTAATTATGGTTTTACAATAACTTGGTTTTATTGCTAACATTTCGTTAAAAACGCACACAACTCCGAAAAAGCAGAGGTGATGCCGGGAATCTTACTTGATCTCCCCGAAATTTTGCTATGTTTGTAAAATATAAAAATTAATTACAATTAATTACATCATCGTCATCATTATTATAAAAAATAATTGAAAAAAATTGGTTAGTGTTTAATTCAATTGGGACTATGCTCTTTCTGTAAGACAATTGTTATAAAAGAATTGGCCGTGAATTAATCGCGATCCCGTAGCTAATAGTCGGTATCGTGTTAATAGCTAAAAATTAATAAAGGAATTAGAAATATGTATCACAAGAATTTAGTTGGGGTCTTGTGTGAGGTTCAAACAAACCTACACAGTTAAAACTGACGATTATGACTAAAATCAATTTAAATGAAACAAAATATTTATTTTTTGTATGGCGGAATGATTGAGAAATTGTATTAACGTATAATAGACATAATATTATAAATATTCAATAGACATATTACACCTCTATACACTTACGATCATAAGGCATAAAGCCATATTAAAAGTGTACAGATTTCATCTACCGAGACTGGGAGCTGTACAACTCCCGAGACATGTGTTTATCCACTGCAAAACCAGATGGCGCTGTAGGTTTTTAGCTCGCGCTATCGTTGTTCTTTAGCGGTAGTATATATCCCGGCGGACAGAATTGAGAGTAAGCAATTAATATTTCCTTAACTCAATTTTTGTAAGTGGTAAAACGCATTAATTGCGTGTTTACCACTGTATTTGTCATTCGCTATAGTGACTATAGCCTATAGTATAGCCGGGGTGGGCTATATTTTAATTTTCTGTAAGATATGTCGTATATTTTATAGAAAATTAAAAATAGTGTTTGTTTTGTTACTAACTTCATTTGTTTATTGCGACATTTATTATTCTAATTGTAAATAAATAAATCATACTACATTGTATTATCGTCAAGTCAATTTAGTATTAATTAAAATTTATTATAATTAATTCGAAATTAATTATAACTTTAATATTAAAAGTATCGTTGTTCGGGGAGGAAGCAGATGTAAATCTCCTTCAATTTTGTAACTATATAAGACAAAGCTGTTGCCCGCGACTTCGTCTGCGTAGAATTGCTGATTTCCCGTGAGATTGAGGTTACCCGTGCGGCCAACGCCCTTCTTCAGAAAGTAAGCTACAGGCAAGTGTCAAATTGCCGATTTTCGTGTTTCTAAATTAAAAAACATAGGACTTTCATACAAACTTCCAACCCCTATTTTACCCCCTCCGGGGTAGATTCGGATGAAAAAAAATTCAAACCTTATACTTACTACCTAAAAGAAACCTATTTTCAAAATTTCAAGCTTGTAGACTTGCTACTAGACTAAAAAAAATAAGCAAAACTATCATCCCCTTTTTTTTTACCACCCTTAACAGGTAATATTTAAAAAAAAATGATGTACATGTTTTTTTATTTATTATTATTAAGGGGTGCCAGGTCGGGTAACCTCCACGTGTGCCCGGGTGTTGTGGGTCCCTCTTGATTCGTCCGGGGCAGAGCAGCATTCGGGCCGGTGCACCCTGGTAACATCGGTTAACAATATCTTTTGTGCGATATTATTAGGCGATGGCTAATGACCCGACGCGGAGGGAGTCTCCGCGCGTCCCTCTGACCAAGCTGAGGGCGCAGTGGATGACCCAGGGGGTGTATCACCCCGTGTGGTGGAAGGCCTGTCCAGGTATGGGACTGGCAGGCGGGGGTGGGTTGCAGTCTGCTGCTGGAGATGGGGGTGACGACTGAGACTAGTCGTCCCCATTGGAAGTTTGCGGCCCGTCCAGGTATGATACTGGCGGGCCGGGCCCGTCCAGGAATGGGACTGGTGGGCCGGGGTGGACGGCGAGCGTTTGCTGCGCTTGCCGTCGGCGATGGAAGGCGGGGTGCGAGAGAGTATTCCTCTTCCACCTCTCTTGCTCCTGTGCTTTCGGAGGACTTGTGGGCGATGGAAACGGGGCCGTCCATCACTCACAGTACGGTTCTCAAGTTGGTTGGTGTGCTGTTCTTCCGGCACACCTCTAACCGCCGAAACTGGGCACGTCGTGCCCAAGGAGGGTCTGCTGCGGCGGACACCCGCTGGTGGAGTTGCGGTTGTATGCGAAAGCTTTCCCGTGACTCCACCATACAGCGGTGAGTAGGAACACGTGGGGGTTTTAGTCAGTAGGAGACTGACATAATCTCTGTGCCTCCCCTTGGCGCAGAGGTATCCATGAGGATTTACCCACGATAAAAAAAATATATTATTATTAATCTTAATGCAAATTTTTGTGTCTCTAACTCTAAAAACAAACAAATTTCATACAAACTTCCAACCCCCCTTTTACCCTCTTAGGGGTGGAATTTCCAAATATCCTTTCTTAGCTGACATCTCTTAACTATCAACTACCTATTTGCTTAATTATAGCTTTATACGTACAATAGTTTTTGAGATCTCGTCTTTATTCAGTATGTAAGTAAGTGACCTTTCGCTTTTATATATATAGATAAGGCTCACATTTTTTTTTATTGAAAATACATTATTCAAAATCATTGTTATCAAACGGTTGATACTCCATTTATCTCCTCGACAGATCCTGAAAACAGGACCGAAAATACCCATCGTTCAGTAAACGCTTATAAACTATGAAATAATTTTCATTATCGGTCCACTATCGGCTATGGAGTTTATGATTAGGCTAAAAATGACCATATATAATAATAATACTACACTATTTTTGAGTTCATTCAAAGGAGATCAAGCGACTTTCTTTCAAAAGATAGAACACAATGTGCGATCCCTATTATGCCGCACGAACCGCAGATCTGTAATCAACCGACTGTGGTATTTATTCTGAAATTAATCCTTCCGTAACAACGTACATCTAAAGCCTTTGATCAAAACTGAGCTTGCTCAAGACGTGTGACTCATATTAGATGTTAAAATGAAATATTACAAATCCCACTGAAATTAAATTTTCCCCGGCTAAAACTAAGTATCCTATACATATTTCGCCAAGATCTCTACGCGATTTTTTATTGTCAGTTTCACTGCTAAGTGCTTATGTAATTCAATGGTGACAAAGTATTTTTTAATCTTAACATACGATGCAAACTAATAACTAAGTAAACCATTATTTCTTAACATACGATGCAAAAGAAAAACTAAGTAAAACATAATTTTTTTCTTAACGCTGGGAAATGCGTTTACGCATCCTTCAGGAAGCGACGCGAAGGCAAGACTGCGCCGCTTCCAATGGGGTATGTGGGACTCCCCAGCGGCCAGACTGGCGACCAGAATACCCTCTAAAACCCAGCGATGCTCCTTCGCGTCGCCTGGTGGCTGGGTCACGGGAACACTCGTGCACTCGACCGAAATCCAGCGGCGTCCGCTGAGGCAGACTCTCCACAAGCAAAACATGCCTCAAGTCATCTTGAAGCTGTGCTATCGGAGACTCCATAATAATATGGTTATTATTTGTTTATTAACAATTCAAATTGTTCAAAATATATATATAAATTTAATTAATATAAATAAAAAATTGAAGGATGTCATAAAATTAAAATAAGGTACAAATGTGATAAATAGAATAATAATATATATATATAACATATATATATATATATATATATACATATATATATATATAAAACGAAAGCTTGTAGAAAAATCATATTACAATATTAAGGATTATATAAACGATAAAAAAGCTTGGGTGTGAATTGCTCTATCTCCATAGGTACAATAATTTATTATTCATTATGTGGGATGGTGATAACGAAAAGAAAAAAACCTGGCTAAGTTTGTTGTGGGCTTCTTCTTAGACCGGGGCGCGTTTGGAACCCTCATAGCTTTAGTTTTAAGTTTACGAATATAGTTATCACCATGAAATAACTACTATATAAATTATTGACGCGTCAAAAGTGCTTTTTAAAGGACTATTTGAATAAAGATTATTTTGAATTTGAATTTGAATTTAAATAATGATCATTCACGCAGCATTTGACTACATAGGTGTTGACAGGTCACAGATCACGTGTAATAAGAGTTTCAGCGAAATTCTTGTACAACCTCTCGGAGGATGCCGATGGAACTTTCAGTACGAATGAAGGTACTTTTAAACTTATAGATATTCTAAACTTCCGCAAAAGATTTATTATTGTTATTGCCTTTGTATGACTTACCGTGACTATAAAGTGTCTGATTCCAAAAAGTTACGGACGCATTCCTAGTTTCATAGCTTTTGGTAAAGTTCCAGATTGGCGAAGGAAGGTGCTGTTAGGCGTGATTTTTTGTTATCTAATCTGTTATTTTATATTCAAACCAATTTGTGGTTTGATGAAGCGACTGCTTACGAATGTAGTTATCACCATCAAATATATATATATATATATATATATATATATATATATATATATATATATATATATATATATATAAATATAAATATATATATATATATATATAACTAGTATGTAAATTATTGACGCTTCAAAAGTGCCTTTTAAAAACTATTCGAAAACGGATTTTTTTGAAATTGAATTTGAACTTTGTTGCGTTTATTTCTGACTTCACAAATCCTCTTCAAATTCCGCAATTAACTACTAATTTAAGTTATTTCATTTTATGTTATTTAAAAGTTATGTATGTAATGAATTAGGCACATATCTTAAATTTTTATGGAAAGATTGTTATACATCGGGTAATAACCGAAACTGATGGCTTAACGTAGCGGTAAGCTTGGGTGCGAATTGCTCTTGATAGCGTATTGTAATTTATTATTGAGATGGTGATAACAAAATAAAGACCGGGACAAGTTTGTCGTGGGCTTCTTCTTAGACCTGGGCGCTATTGGAACCCTCTTAGCTTTAGTTTTTAGTTGGCGAGTGTAGTTATATACTATATATTTTTTTATCCACCACAAGATAGCCCTTGACGGCAATCTCATCTGATGTTAAGTGATGATGCAGTCTAACATGGTAACGGGCTAACCTGTTAAGGGAATGGTAAACCCATACTCCTAATTGGTTTTTACACGACATAGTACCGGAACGCTTAATCGCTTGGCGACACATCTTTGTCGGTAGGGTAGTAACTAGCCACGGCCAAAGCCTCCCACCAGACCAGACTCGAGCCGGGAAACGAACCCAGGACCTCCAACTTTGTAATGCGACAGCGCGCACGCTGCACCAGGAGGTCGTCAAAGTCGGAGTTATCACCATCATCTCGGGAATTAAATTATGGAAAATATATGAACGCTTCATAGATGCCTGTAATGGGTATATGAAAATAGCTATTTTGAATATGAATTTAACGTTATATCCGGGACGTGGAGGAAAAGCAAGGTCATCATTCGAATTTTGACGACCCCCGCGGCGCTGTGCGTGCGATGTCGCATTATAAAGTTGGAGGTCCTGGGTTCGATTCCCGGCCCGAGTCTGGTCTGGTGGGAGGCTTCGGCCGTGGCTAGTTACCACCCTACCGACAAAGACGTGTCGCAAAGCGATTTAGCGTTCCGGCACGATGTCGCGTAGAAACCAATTAGGAGTGTGGGTTTACCAAACCCCTAACAGGTTAGCCCGCTACCATCCTAGACTGCATTATCACTTACCATCACGTGAGATGGCCGTCAAGGGCTAACTTGTAGTGGACAAAAACTAACCTTCCAAAGTATTTCACTCATCCAGTAAGTCAACACTGCTTAACCCGTGACAAAATGAGGTTACTCAATCCCGATTCCGCTTGTAGAAACAGCATTCCTAGTTTCTATAGTTTTAATATTTAAATGATGGCCGCTGTAAGGATGGCCCGTGAGTGACTTCACCTGGTCAGACCAAGGGCTAGGTGAACGGCCGCGTGGGCTTTTCCCTTCCACGTTGCCCATAACCACTAGTTAATATAAGTTATCGGGAAGACGGCGAGTTTTAAAGCTAAAAATAATAGAATCTTAAACGATATAGTCGGTGATAGCCTAGTGGTTAGGGCGTCAGCCTCCTAATCAGAGGTCGGCGTTTCGAATCCGGGCACGCACCTCTAACTTTTCGGAGTTATGTGCGTTTTAAAAAAATTAAAATATCACTTGCTTCAACGGTGAAGGAAAACATCGTGAGGAAACCTGCACGCCTGACAGTTCTCCATAATCTTCTCAAAGGCGTGTGAAGTCTGTAAATCCGCACATGGCCAGCGTGGTGGACTATGGCCAAACCCTTCTCATATTGAGAGGAGACCCGTGCTCTGTATGAACCGGTAATGGGTTGTTCATGAAACGATACTTCGTAATAAAGTTACCTGCACGCTTTGTAATGTTTACATTACTAATTGTACGCTAGCTTTGTCCATACTTCTAACATCTACAAAGAATACATACCACACGATCTAGTAAGTTAAGTCCAGTTTCGAGAAAGAGGTCAGCCGCCGAATTCAGCTCGGGTGGGCAGTGTTTGGGAAACTGCGCGACATCTTTTCGTCCAAAATCCCTCAGTACCTGAAGACTAAAGTTTTCGAACAGTGCGTGTTGCCAGTGATGACTTACGGATCCGAAACGTGGTCGCTCACTGTGGGCCTCATACGAAGGCTCAGAGTCACTCAACGAGCAATGGAGAGAGCTATGCTAGGAGTATCTCTACGTGATCAAATCAGAAATGAAGAGATCCGTAGAAGGACCAGAGTTACCGACATAGCTCAGCGAGTTGCGAAGTTGAAGTGGCAATGGGCGGGGCACATAGCTCGGAGAACCGATGGGCGTTGGGGTCCCAAGGTGCTGGCGACCCCGCACCGGTAAACGTAGCGTTGGTCGACCCCCAACAAGGTGGACAGACGACATCAAACGAGTCGCAGGGAGCCGCTGGATACAAGCGGCCCAAGACCGTGGCCATTGGAACTCCCTACAATAGTCCTATGTACAGCAGTGGACGTCTATCGGTTGAAATGATGATGATGTTGATTTGTTGACTCGGCCGATCAGACAACGGTTGAACTGCAACGTGGGAAGACATTTTGGGGAGATTTTAGGCTGTCGGGCTCAAACTTTGCCCTAAAATTACTTCCCGCGGGAGTGTAGATAAAAAATGACGAAAGAATCACAAGATCACTGTAGGTGGCCTGCGGTGACATTAGCCTATAGATACAAGTGACCAACATCTACTCCAACCTACATTCCAATTCACAGCTTTATGTTAGAATAGCTAACTTAACCTACCAAAAGTTAGTGATAATAACTTAGGTATTAAAAAGTCGTTGCGACTTTAATCGCGAATCGCAAGACCGTTTTATGAGACATTTTTTAATTTATTTTTATTTTATTTATTTGGTTTACTTACGGCTACACTTACATTATAACATTAAAACTAGAACCTATTACTAACATCTTACTAAATGTAGCCCATTTACAAGTAAACACAACATTTATAAATTATGTTACAAAAAAAAGTATAAAAGAAATAAAATATAATAAAAGTGTATATAATAATATTAAAATATAAAGAATAACTAATACTAATTATTACATATGTCTTGATTGACTTGTGATTTAAATATCTTTTCCGAAACCTACATTGCACTCTGTACCTATTTAGTTTCACGTGTACCAACCGTATGCTAACAGAAAATTAAATTTTCAGAGCTTTATTATTACTCTATGGTTAGTAGATTTAAGTTAGACTTTTTAACTATTTATACCGTTTCGATGCTCTCAAATTAAATTTCTACCCGATCATTCTACGTAGGGATAGATTGTTCTTTTGTACATTAATAAATTCAAATTCAAAATAATCTTTATTCAAATAGTCCTTTAAAAGGCACTTTTGACGCGTCAATAATTTACATAGTAGTTATTTCATGGTGATAACTATATGCGTAAACTTAAAACTAAAGCTATGAGAGTTCCAAACGTGCCCCGGTCTAAGAAGAAGCCCACAACAAACTTAGCCAGGTTTTTTTCTTTTCGTTATCACCATCCCACATAATGAATAATAAATTATAGCACCTATGGAGATAGAGCAATTCACATCCAAGCTTTGTTATCTTTTATATAATCCTTAATATCGTAACATTATTTTTCTAAAAGCTTTCGTTTTATAAAAACTTTGAACTTATTAATAGACATCTCTAAGATATCAATAGGTAATTTATTATAATAATAATATATGAAATAAAAGTAACAGAAATAGTGACGCTACTTTAACTTAAGTTGGAATGTAAGGGAGGTCGAAGTTAGTCCCGTCTGTAGAGGCTTTATGAACCCTAGCGGTGTAAAAGCACGGCGACGTTGCCGCTCCGCTCCCGCCGCCTCCGTTGTGTCCAGACTCCGGACTCCAGCCGACCAACGCCGAAAGTTTCCGATAGAGCGCGCCATTCGACACTCGGCGACTCGGCTGACTCGCAGTGTTCACTGCTCATACCGCGTACTACCTTCCGTCGACGACCGCGTGCCTTCGCCCGCCGCGCCGCGCCAAACTTACAAACTCACTTTCCGAAACCTGTTCCCTAAGACAAAAAACATCTATTACGAAACAAGATTCACTTGTAACCTCATCAAAGATCTGAGACGGTACGTGCTCAAAACTTTAACGTGCTTGTGAAAAACTTGAACGAAACTTTTGAAAAGTTTTTGACGTGTGTAAGCTCTGGTCACGGTTAAACGAAGTTCTCAATAACCGGTAAGTAAAATGGGTAATACTGAATTAAATAGTGTTCGAAACTGTCAAAGGAATATTCAAGTCCGTTTTGGAGATCTATGAATGGGCGGAATCGGTTTGCTTGGAATATTTGTTGTCACGTACATTCTTGTCGGCTTCCACAAAGCTTACGATTAGCCAATCAACAAAGGCTTGGTTTATAAACGTTTTATTTCAAAGAACTGGGTCCACTCCACTGTCTCATAACACGCACTTATTGTCTGCTTATCGGGTTGGTTTCTTGTTACATGTTTTATTTTACTGCGTGGTCAGAAGACTCTAATTAACTGGCCGAGAAATTTTACACGTTAACTGGCTTATTAAACTTAAAGAAAGTTTGGTGATCTTATTCCAAGTGTAACGTCGTCGCAACAAGTTTTACAATTTTGTTGGGAAAGACGAAGTTATTGTGACCAAAACTTTTTACAAGATCATCCGTAAAACTTTTCTAGGTTAAATGTAAAGCCTTATTGTAAAGTTATTCTCGTGTTGCTAGTCTTTGTTTAAGTAGACCGTCTTACAAGGTATGGAGCCTTGGTAATATTAATTTACGCAACGTACCTAGGTTCTAGTGTACCCCGTAATGTGCATAAAACATAGGTACAACTTTAAAACCTCAATTTTACAATTTCACGTTCGTTTTATAGTTAATGATTAGCTTTAACCATATATTTGTCATTATCAGATTAAGTATCTACGACTATATATATTTTAAATGATTTAAAACCCAAAAACGTGCTTACGAATAGGATTTTTTAAATTACAATAAAACATTGCTAGGCAACTTTATATCCCGAAACAAATTCAACTATCAACTGTTCTTTTCCTAAACTTTTATATAGATTGAATAAAAAAACGAATTAAATGACAATTCAACTTCCCACATTCTTGGGATGATTGGTATCGGGAGGCAGCTCACCGATGTAGAAGTTCTTTGAAAGGATCGTGCCTGTATTAACATTGTATCTATCTATCCTCCTACCTACGTAGGTAAGTAGATGTAATCTATGGAAAACATGACTAAAACCTTTGTGCTTTGGCCTTTAAATATTGCATTAGATGACGCACAATATTACTTGGATTACTAATATAATACCAGGTGCGTTTATAAGTAAGCATCTAAAATAATAAACGGGTCTTAAAACTACGTATTTTTAGACCTACGTATCTAACTACGTAGGTAAGTAGATATAATCTACGGAAGACATGACTAAAACCTTTGTGCATTGGCTTTTAAATATTGCATTGGATGACGCACAATATTACTTGGATTACTAATATAATACCAGGTGCGTTTACAAGTAAGCATCTAAAAGAATAAACGGGTCTTAAAACTAGGTCTTTTTAGACCTACGTATCTAACAACGTAGGCAAGTAGATATAATCTATGGAAGACATGACTAAAACCTTTGTGCTTTGGCCTTTAAATATTGCATTAGATGACGCTTAATATTACTTGGATTACTAATATAATACCAGGTGCGTTTATAAGTATGCATCTAAAATAATAAACGGGTCTTAAAACTAGGTCCTTTTAGACCTATGTATCTAACTACGTAGGTAAGTAGATATAATCTACGGAAGACATGACTAAAACCTTTGTGCTTTGGCCTTTAAATATTGCATTAGATGACGCACAATATTACTTGGATTACTAATACCAGGTGCGTTTACAAGTTATTATCTAAAACAATAAATGGAAATTATAACTATAGGTCTTTGTTATATCTAGAATAATTTATATATTTTTATGGTATGACTTTGGCGGTAAACCTCACTGATTTCGGAAAGTTGGCGAGCTTCGCAATTTCAAAATAATTTGAGTACTATTGCAAGAAGCAAATATAATAACTACACTTATATATACGTATCTATAGTTATTTTAAGGCCTAAACAGGCTGCATATAGTACTATCCTTTTATACTGGGAACAATGTGAAAAGGACAACACTAGTTTTGGAGTCATTGGCTAATATGGGTCAGAGATATGTAATATTGATGAAAAAATCGTATGAACGAAGACTTTTATGAGAGTTTCTATCCTGGAGTTGAACATAGGATACTTTTTAGCTCGTGAAAGTTAATGGTTCTATATAAATCTCACAAAGTTCTAAATGTTACAGATATTAAAACAAAAATAATATACATATATTTTTTATAAAATATGAACTTTGTGAGATTTATATATATATATAAAACAAATTAGTAGCTTAATTCAATCAGGCTGCGTTAAAAGCATTCACTTTTGTAATTACAAGTAAGTACACTTTAAAACTGGTTTGAAAATCTGATTCTACCCAAAACAACTGAGCAGTTTCTTCATTTCAAAAATCAACATTGTCTGAATTAGACAATCTTCCGATCTTTTATGGAGTGTAGATAAACGGAGAGCAGCCTCCTAGCTACTTTATCAATTAAATCCATATGTCGAAATATCTTTCTATAGGGTATCTACAAATGAGAATATGAATTGCGCTTGGACGAGCATTACGCATTTCTTGAAAGCTATGATAGCCTAGTGGTTACGACGTCCGCCTCCTAATCAGAGGTCGGCGATTCGATCCGAGGCACATTTTCGGAGTTATATGCGTTTTCAAGCGTGTGGGAACCTGCGTTCCTGGAAGTTCTCCATAATGCTCAAAGGCGTGTGTAGTTTGCTAATCCGCACATGGCCAGCGGGTAGACTATGGCCAAACCCTTTTCATATTGAGACAAGACCCGTGCTCTGTAGTGAGCCGGCAGTGGGTTGAGCGTGATGCCGTATCTCTTAGCTCTTTTAAAAAAGAACTTAGCTACATTTTTAAAACTCAATTAATACAGCCTTTAAAAGAAGGTAGGCGGTGGTATATTGAGAAGGTGTAGTCTATACTATTTTACTGCTAACCTTTTTTTCCGAAGTAAATACTCCACGTGTCGCGGAAGGACAATAAGTTTGACTCCGATGGACTAACCGCTTTCACACACACATACGCGATCTAGCTTAGACCCTTCTCGGTGTTGTACCACCCTTCCGTTAACTTAACGCTGAGATATGAGAAGCCTTCCGAGCAGACTTAGGCAACAAAGTTATGTATCTGTCAATTTTGTCCCGTTTCAGTGCAAATTTCGGCAGAGCAAAGTCAAAGCATGCACTATAAGGCACAGGCTCAGTATAATTGTTAAATTACAAATAAAGATATCTATATTTTGTATGTCATCATCATCATCATGATCAACCCATTACCGGCTCACTACAGAGCACGGGTCTCTTCTCAATATGAGAAGGGTTTGGCCATAGTCCGCCGCGCTGGCCATGTGCGGATTGGTAGACTTCACACGCCTTTGAGAACATTATGGAGAACTCTCGGGCGTGCAGGTTTCCTCACGATGTTTTCCTTCACCGTTGAAGCAAGTGATATTTTAATGTTTTAAAAACGCACATAACTCCGAAAAGTTAGAGGTACGTGCCCGGATTCGAACCGCCAACCTCTGATTAGGAGGCTGACGCCCTAACCACTAGGCTATCACCGCTTCAATCTTATTACTAGAACCTATTCATATATATTACAATCAATTTTGTATGTATAGAACCTTTATTTATTCAGCAAGCAGCTCATTCTTGATACGCGAAAGTGAATTAAACTTGTCATAATTCACTAAGACGACTTCAAAAGCAGGATCTTAACTTAAATATTATTCTATTCAATATCCGGAAGACTAAACTTTCGACGAGTTCTGTGGCGCGTGCGCTGTCGCATTATAAAGTCCTGTGTAGTAAAGGTCCTGGGTTTTATTCCCGGTTCGGGTTTGGTCTGATGGGAAGTTTCTTCCGTGGCTAGTTACCACCCAAGCGCCAAGCGATTTAGCGCTCCGGCACATGTCGCGTAGAAACCAATTAGGAGCTTACCCAACAAGTAAACCCCACTACCATCACAGATTAAGTCACTTACCACCAGGAGAGATTGCCGTCAAAGGATAACTTGAAGTGCAAAAAATTAAAGCGCTGTATTTCTGTTAAATGCCTCTGTAACTCTCTGCTTCGGTTTTGTTTGATCATTCATAATGTTTGCACATGAATATCTACATGAGCAAACTTAGAGTACTTTGACTTTGCTCAGCCAAAGTTAGTGTTAAAACGAGAAATAGTTATGTCAGACACGTACCTAGTTTTATCTGTTTCCTAATTCAGAGGTAAGTTCAATCTAATCTAATCTCACCTTCTCCGATCTTTAAAAATGTACTAGACAATTAAGATAAACGCAGGCGCTAATAAAAGCAAAAAGCTAGCATAATATGGTCGTATAATGAAGAATGGAAGGAGGTGATGTCACCAAACTAATGTTATATATGAACGTGGAACGGTAAAAGAGTAGAAGAAGAGCAAAGATGAGATGGATGGATTGTGTAAAAGAGGATATGCGGGTAAAAGGTGTGGGTCGTGAGGTGACGGCTGATAGAAGTGAGTGGAGTGGAGTGGAAGAAGTGTTGTGCCAACCCCACATAATGTGGGATAAGGGCAAGAAAAAGAAGAAGAAGAACCAGGCAGCTAATAAAACTAAACGGGAAGAAAATGCTTAAAAAATATTCTTTACACTCATAATACATACTGGTACTATATATGCTGATAAGGTTTACCATCACTTTTATCTCTTTTATGTACGTTAAACTAAATCACAAATTGTTCTTTTTACTAGTAAACTAGCGAGTGCTCGTCCATTTGTATTTTTCAGATGTACTTTTTGACGACTCATCAGCCAGCTCATCTTGTATGTTATGTTACTATCTAATGCTAGCTTCAGAAATAGGATAAGGTTTTATAATCTATAACTTACAATAATCGGGCTATGTAATGTAAACCAAATTTGTAGTTATATAATTATGGTATACTTGGGTTATATATAGTATACTTGGCAGACTTTTTACAAAAGGAAGGTTGGAAGAATAAGTCTTTGTATTACTCACTCTCACTCTTACTCTCTTATAACAGCTGCTAGTCGTAAGCTATGCTGATGATAATGAGTCTGTTCACTCCTCTTAAGTTTAACTCAGGAACCCTTAAGAGTTTGATGTCCATAAATAGCAACATATGGTTTTCCGGGCACATTAATATATAAGAAAAATAATAAGTGGTACACTAATATTTTATATGTGCAAAACGTTGATTTTACAGTATGTATATATATATACATACAGGTACATACTGTAAAATCAACGTTTTGCAGATATAAAATATAAGTGTACCACTTATTATTTTTCTTATACTTAACCTTTTAAGTTACTCTTTATTATCTACGCCCTCACAGAGTTATGCATTACAATGCATAACTCACTGTTTAACCATTCTGCTGACACTTAGTGCAGCGTATGGAACTATGTAACGAATCACGAATAGCAAACTGGGGCTCCCGACGGACTCATATATGAATTATTAGGGCAGGTTTTGTCCCACGGGTGTTACATGCCTTGTTATATAGTGATCACCTCAATTCACTATTCAGTACATAGTTCATAAACAACGTATGTTACATTCAATAGGCATGGCATACACTTCTTTATTAGTACATATTTTAAAACGACAAATCAGTGTTTTTTAGTTAACTACCACATAAAGGTTTTGAAGACCTCTCTGGCAGGCAAAATTATGAGCGCATTTTAGATATACTTGGAAGTTCCCAGGTTCGTTCGAGCAGATGTGATGTAGAAATTATAAATTTCTGAATTTCCCCGTTCTGGTTTGGATTCGTATTCGGCTAGTTACCACCCTACCTATAAAGACGTATTGAAAAGCGTTTTAGCGTTGCAGTATGAGGTCGTATGAGGGGTATCATTTAATATACTGCTTCAATCCGACACCCCAACCTCAATCAGACACCCCAACCCTCTCGTAGTTGCGTCTTCTTTTTACTCCCCTGACCTAAGCGCTACTCTCCGAAAGAGGAGACCTAAACATATCCTTCATGACCCTGACGATCAGATAACTACTGACAACACACTCGTACCACCTACCACACAATTATACGCTACACACCGTCTTCGCCGGCGAAGACGAGGTCCCCGCTATCTTACGTCATCCGGACGTGGGCTCCATCCACGGCCTCGGAGACGTACGGACCACTCACCGTCCGACCCCCCTGTTATCCCAAACGTCGCCTAAGCCGAGGTTCGGCCTCAAAGGAGGCGCCCTTAGGCAGCCGTTCCCTTAGTTTCTTCGAGCTATTGAGCCCTAGGGCTCAAAATTTCTTCTGGCAGAGCTTCTTTCCAAAGCTCGCCAAACAGCCCTTTTACGCTGTGGCAACCAATAGGGTTTGTACAGCTAATAGACAGTCCGAAAAAAAAAACATATATATACTGCTGTAACTCTAAAAGCTTAGCTTGCTACATCTTAGACTGCATTATAACATACCAGCCGGAGGGATTGCAGTCATGGTCTAATTTTCTTCTAAGCTAAAAAACAAGACAGATTCTACCGAATAGAAGGCGACATATCTAAACGATGTTCTTTTCAGCATCAATATTTTAAAATTAAACAATCATTCTATCTTGAGTGAAATAAGAGATGCTGACTTCTTCCAACACATTTTTTTCATTAAGTAATTCATTAATTTATTTATCAGCTTAACTTAATATATAACCACTACAAAGTCGCTATCATAAGGCTTAAACTTTTGGGCCTTTTCTGCTATTTCATTGCTTGATTTTCGAATTATTTCTCTTTTACACCCAAAGAAGTTAGTAAGACGTAACTCAAACTTTGGTAACAAATAATGATTAGTTAGAGATACAAATATCACGAAAATACACTTTGAAGGTAATATATTTCTACCGTCGTCGATTGTAAGGATAGACTGAACGGAGTGATCCTATATGCAGAAGTTTATTTTCTACTAGCTGTTGCCCGCGACTTCGTCTGCGTCTGCAAATAGTCGTAGTCTGCGAATTGCTGATTTTACTTGAGATTGATCTTACCCATGTCAAATTGCCGATTTTCGTATCTCTAAATCAAAAAACATAAGACTTTCATACAAACTTCAAACCCCTATTTAACTTATACTTACTTCCTACAACAAACCTATTTTCAAAATTTCAAGCTTGTAGACTTCATAATAAAAAAAATAAGCAAAAACTATCATCCCCTATTTAACCACCCTTGACAGGTAATATTTAAAAAAAATTTGATGTACATGTTTTTTATTTATTATTATTAATCTTAATGCAAATTTTTGTGTCTTAACTCTAAAAACAAAGAAATTTCATACAAACTTCCAACCCCCCTTTTACCCTCTTAGGGGTGGAATTTCCAAATATCCTTTCTTAGCTGACATCTCTTAACTATCAACTACCTACTTGCTAAATTATAGCTTTATACGTACAATAGTTTTTGAGATCTCGTGTTTAATCAGTATGTAAGTAAGTCAGTATGTAAGTATGTAAGTGACCTTTCGCTTTTATATATACAGATTATAATATAATAGACGGAATCCTTAAAAGAGCATATGAGGTCTTAATAGGAAGAACAAATGGGGACATAGCTTGGATTATAGTAAATATGCAAAATGTTGATAACAAGTTCATAGTTCGTTAACTTTAATTAGTAAAAGCACCCAAGGCGTCATTCCCCAGGGGTTGCGGGACTTTGAATATGCACGGGATATGAATTGTCTGGTGGACTTTATACCTCCCTCGCGTCGCGTTTTTTTTTTTTTTCATCCACTACAAGTTAGCCCTTGACGATAACCTCAGCTGATGGTAAGTGATGATGCAGTCTAAGTTGGTAGTGGGCTAACCTGTTAGGGGTATGGTAAACCCGTACTCCTAACCGGTTTCTCCGCGACATCGTGCCGGAACGCTAAATCGCTTGGCGACACGTCTTTGCCGGTAGGGTGGTAACTAGATACGGCCGAAGCCTCCCACCAGACCAGACTCGAGCCAGAAATCGAACCCAGGACCTCCAACTTTATAATGCGACAGCGCGTGCGCTGCGCCACGGAGGTCGTCAAAGGTTCTTTCTCTTTGCAATAAAACGTCCTGATTGGTTTCACAATTTTCTGTTCACAAATTAAAAACTAAAATGACTGTTGTCCTTTGCTAAACGATATCATAGAGAACAATATCAAATAGTAAATATTTAAAAATAAAAAAACAGCAACAAAGAATAGAGAACCTCCTTCCTTTTAAGTTTAAAGGACTTCAATTATTCTTTCTATCAGGTTAAAAATTGACTGTTACTTTCACAGAAATAATATAAATATTCATATTTTTTTTGCATATAATATTTTTTTTTTATAATATTCAGTATTCATAAACTGACATCGATCTTATTGATATCAGGTTATCCAGAATTCAATGTATGCTTAAAATCAAACTCTAAAACCTTGTAACCATCATCTGAGAGGATGGTATCCTCTTAGATGATGGTTAGAGCTTAAGACTCTCCACACTGCTCCAATACTGTGACTTACATTATAATCATATACTAGTGATACTTTTTTTTTCCCGCTGGGAAATGCATTTACGCATCCCCTCCGGAAACGACGCAGGCAAGACTGCGCCGCTTCCGATGGGGTATGTGGGACTCCCTGTCCCGGCAGACTGGCGACCAGAATACCCACTAAATACCAGCGATGCTCCTTCGCGTCGCATGTTGGCTGGGTCACGGGAACTCTTGTGCACTCGACCGCGGCCCAGCCAGCGGCGTCCGCCGAGGCAGACCCTCCACGATATGCTAGTGATACTAAGAAACGGAGGTTTTTCATGTGCAACTGCCGGACAGATTATTCTCAAAGCCATTGTTGTAGTCTTTATTCAGCATTTTTTTCATTTAGCTGTCAGCACATAAAGTCAGATTTCAGAGCGTATAGGGTCCGTTCTAAAATCTCAATGTCCTTTTGTCCTAAGAACAAAAGACCCATACTCAACAGTGATTACCCGGAAGATGACGGTGAAAGTTATGAAACAGTATCATTTCTTTGTTAATACAAACCACATTTGAAAAAATACGAAATAGACCCCGAAGCAATTGTCTTAAATTATTGTTCAGGTAAATTACTGAAGCGATTTCTCCCCGCGTTTTCCTTGTTTGGTAGAACATGGCTGGAATTCAAAATCGAGAAGTTTTTATCAACTCGGTGGATGTACATGTGCTGGTATAACGTAAGGGGAAATAAAGAAAAGTATTTCCGTGACACCGCGTAGCGAGATAGTGTTACAAAATCATCTGATAAGATGACACCTACATATACACAGTTGGCTTGTTGGAGGATTGAAAATAGGAAATTTCCATATCAGAATTGGTTTTCTTAGAGGAACATAGCGTGCTTATTGTATGATAGATTAATAGTCCAAGAATACCTTAGCATAGATAGAGGCTTTTTGTCCGACATCTCTGGAGTATTATTTTTTAAATTTAACGACATTAGGTGACATTAAAAACTCTTAAAATTTTTCCGTTCCCGTGGGAAAAGAAGTATAAAAAGTTCATATTTTTTTTTGTAGAATCAATCAACGTCAATAGTCAAGACATCCCTTATCCGGTTTTTTTCTCCTTTGTCAAGCTCAAACATACGGATGCATTATATTTAATATATAAGGCGGTAGGTGAATGATAGTATGAACTAATTAGTTATAATATTAATGAGTGTTTCTGCCTATTTCTGATTTTCAAACATATTAACGACAGTAAAAATTTAGAGGAAATTTGGCATTTACAAATAAGTAGGTTCTCAGGGGACGGCCTCAGTTTTGTCAATGTATACAATTACTTGCTTTTACCTGTAACATTGATCACGTTAACGTCGTAGTTCTCGTTTTTCTAACTACAAAACTGACAGAATTTAATAATGAATTATGAATTCTCAAAATCTTTCATAAAAGACGGTCAGTCACTCGATCACTTTTCGTTATGCATAGAGAGAAAGCTGTAACCTATGTTCCAACAAAACTTCGAGGACATCTATACCCATTTGATTTTCAAGAACTTCCTAATAAAGTTTGGCGAGCCCATCTCCTATATTTGTGCAGACAAATTGATTGAGGGCAAGTTAATGATGCAAAGGAATTGGGCGAACGTCTGAACGTCTCAAGTTTATTACGTAAGAGCTTCCACGAAAATTTAATAACGGCTTGAATTGAACATTAAAACATGTGAATATGTGAAATAACAAGAGCAAAATGAAAAAAAGCAGAAGTGGGTAAACAAGTATTAAGGAACAAAAATAAATAAAAAAAGCTAATCTATAATTTACTTAAACCAACTAGGTACCGACCTTCGAAATTCAGTCAGATTTTTACAATGTAGATCTGATTCATGGAGTTTATTAAAAAGTCGACTAATTCTTGGGACTGGTGAGTTAGCACCCATTACTGTAGAACGTCGCGAGAAATGTAAAAGTGTGTTTACTGGCTTTCTTGGATATCTAGCTGGGATCCTCAACTTATAATAAATAACGAAGTAAAAATAGTACACCTGCATTCAATAAAATAATATATAATAGGTACTTATAATGTACTAGAGTATATATCTTGTCTATATGCTCATATCCTTTCTTTTGAATAACAATGCTCCATTTCATCCTACCACTCAACGTCAGGCCAAAATTTGAGATGGGTATGGACTATGCCGTTAAAAATCACACATTACTCATAAATCTAATGAGCTTATATAGTGTTTTAAATTAAATTAATTTGTGTCATTATCTTATAAAGAAGTTGTGATAGCTTAGTGGTTAGGCTGTCAGCCTCCTAATCAGAGGTCAGCGGTTCGAATCCGGGCACGCACCTCAACTTTTCGGAGTTATGTGCGTTTAAAAAAAACATTAAAATATCACTTGCTTCAACGGTGAAGGAAAACAACTAACCTGCACGCCTGAGATTTCTCCATAATGTTGTCAAATGCGTGTGAAGTCTGCCAATCCGCACATGGCCAGCGTGGTAGACTATGGCCAAACCCTTCTCATATTGAGAGGATACGTGCTCTGTAGTGAGCCGATGATGGGTTGATCATGATAATTATCTTATAATGGTGCAAATTGTGATTTCGTTGCATCAGTGTCGTCCCTTTCTACCAAGTTAAAACATAAAAGCGGGACTTCATTTTTAAAACTGTCAATTTGTATAGTTTACAGTGGACATTTTAAGAAGACATTTTTAAGAGGATGGAATCGGTATCAATATAATGTACTCTTATTACGTTTTTATTTGGGAAATGCACAAAAACAGTGCCGTCTCTGAATTAAAATGTGTCGCCAGCACTTGCTATTTCATGTGATTGACATTGCGAAATTGCGTTCATAGCGTTTCGCTTTCCGGTATGTCCTTTATTGTTATTAACAATGCAGATATTGTGCCTTATTGTTAGAAATTCTTTCAAAAGAATGTGCCATTTCAGTTGCCAGTATAATTCATTATTATACTTTTGCACGGTGAAGGAAAAATATAGTGAGCAAACCAACACGCCTGTGAGTTCCCCATAATGAAATAAATTCTCAAAGGCGTGTGAAGTCTGTCTGCACATCACAAGCGTGGTGGACTATGGCCAAACCCTTCTCATAATGCGAGGAGATCCGTGCTCTGTAGAGCACGGGCAATGGGTTGATCATGATGACGATGATACTTTTGCATTACGCAAGGATAACTAACAAGGACAAACTCGTGGACTTTGACATTCATTTCTCATCCTTATTTAATGACATTTTCCGGTTCATTAATGACAGTTCCCGGGGGTTTTTTACAATTATTATCAAATGTTACTTTAAATATAACTGAGTGCTATGGACCACATTAGTTTGTGAATCCCCGCTAATTTGTTTATCAATTTCGCGAGATTTCTGAACGCCATAATCTTACGATGTTTAACCAACCTGAAGTCTAGAAAACGTTCTCAATCAAGAACGGTAGTTCAACGATTTCGCGAAAAAGCCTGACGTAGTCTTTCATATTACCTTGGGCGTACGTGGAAAACTTGGAAAGTGTTCCCCTCTACAATGTTTCCACAAAGCTATACTTGCTATAAGAGTTATATGAGGTTATGCAAACGTTTAAACAAACATACTTCCCGTAGTTCACAAGGCATGCGCAGTTCCCTACCTTACGCAGATGTGCTAGGGCGAAGTACTAGTAGGTACATAAAGTGCTTACTCATATTACAAATGCGTAGGTGTGTTTGTTCTTCGATCATTCAGTAGCAGGATGACTGATTGAGGTTATATTGGGAATAGATAGTTTATTGGCTGAAGGATGTTAGGTATACGATGGTTCTATAACGAAATTCTGTTATTACGTAAACTCTTGAATGGAAATTGATCAAAATTATTGTACGTCTCAACTATCAATTTGGCAAGGAGATACTACCCTGGTAAAGGTAAATAAGATGCGTGTTTGGCGCAAAAACAAACGGTTTTCGCGAGATATAAAAAAAAAACAAAATAAACAAACGCGGGCCAACTAACTGGAAATGGAATTTTTAGTTCGGCTCTGTACTCGAGGCGTATGATAGTAAATCCAAAGAAGCTTCCGTACAATTTTATCATAGCAAACTTTTGAGTAATTTTACCTGGTCCGAGACAAAAAACTTGAGATCGGTTGGATGATAAAAAATGATAGGCCGCAGGAGCATTATAGTACGGAAGCTCGACGCACAGCTGTCGCTCTTACCGGCATTACAACGTCTCTAAGGACGCCTTTCAACTGGCGGTAGATCTGCGGCACGAAGAACAATGTCACAAATTGGTTGCAAAAGCCAGTTTGTTCATTTTATTTATTTCGTTTACCTCATTATATTACCTCTCATCATCATCATCATCATGATCAACCCATTACCGGCTCACTACAGAGCACGGGTCTCCTCTCAATATGAGAAGGGTTTGGCCATAGTCCACCACGCTGGCCATGTGCGGATTGGCAGACTTCACACGCCTTTGAGAACATTATGGAGAACTCTCTCTCTCTCTATTACCTCTATGTCGCTAAAATCCCAAAAACCCAAACAGAACAATTCTGCAACGCCCATGAAAGTTCTGAGTCTTGATTCTTACAACCTGTCCAGGTTCTGTTTTAAATTGAGGTGAATGGACATCTCCGAGGCAAGCATATGCGTTTATTACAATTTTTAAGTTCACTCCACCCTAACCATCGTAAAAGGTAACTTTTAACTAAACCGTTACAGTTTTTTCTTACCTGATGATTTCTACCTCTTTTTTAACTCAAGCCGCGTAAAGGAATACTCGTGTTTCGAAAAAAATAAGGAAGGCATAGTCGCGCATACAGTTCGGCCAATCTTACTTAGACGGGCGGAAGTTGGTTCTGCGAGGTGTCTCATTTGTGTATTAACACATCAGACCACTCGCGACTAACCAATTAATCATAATCTTCATTCAAATAATGCTTTAAAAGGCACTTTTGATGCGTCAACAATTTACATAGTTATGGTGATAATTATATTCGGAAACTTAAAACTAAAGTTATTAGGGTTCCAAACGCGCCCCGGTCTAAGAAGAAGCACAACAAACTCAGCCAGGTAAATTTTCTGTTTGCTATCACCATCTCACATGGCACTTAAAATTGTTTAAGAGCTATCTTAGAGCAATATTTCATACCCAAGCTTGTTTATCATTTACATAATCCTTTACACTATAATAGGACTTTTCTACGAGCTTACGTTTTATATAAACTTATTAAAACTTTAGTTCGGTCAACAAAATTATGTGTGCTCTAGCTAAGCACGCTTCCATCTTAGACTGAATAATCCTTTATTCCTCTTATATGTTTTATTGGTATAAAGATCAGTGGGCACAGTTCGCTCTCATAGAAGTAAAGAATTTTGAGCTTATTTTCCATGCTGCTTAGATGTGGCTTGTCGGGTTAAAATATAAGTCGAATTTTAAAAGAATAATTAACTTAATTTAATAAAATGGACGGAACAGAAAAAAATTGTGAATGTTATAGAGAACTATGAATTACATTTGGCCGGCGAGTCAAGGATGATTTGGGAGACGTAGTCCGAGATAAAGAACACGGCCTGGGTTCTATAGTCAATGACATTACAAAATAAAACTTAGCTTAATATAATACCATTTTATATCCTTCTAGGCTTCAGGAAAGGGCCCTGGAATCATTCCAGAAATCTAAGGTTGTTCTAAAAGTAAGTTCGTGCATTCTACATCTTGAAGGCAACCTCTTTTCCAGATGAACAGTACGACTTAGTTGAAAGCTGTGGTCATATAGTTTGCGATTCGAGAATAGTTACATTGAAAGTTATCGAACTATATCTGTATCTGTTACCAGCTTTGTTGGAATTCAAGCATAATTATTCTGTACGAAACAGGAGTTTGACAATCCAACTATTAGTTTTCCTGGAACTTGGAACCTCGCGCTGTTACCGCAAATAACTTTTAAATTTTTAATCATGACTGTTAAAGTCAATTCAATACATCCACGAATGTATGCTCGAGTTCACATAACTATATATATATATATATTTTTAATATAGTAAAGCTTGAATATATATAATATGTTTTATAAAATAATGACAGTGCATAACCAATATAAATATGAAAATTTAATGTATGTTCATAAAAAAATTGATAAATTCAAGAAAAAAATGGACTGTAATGCACTGAGCATCAGAAATAAAAGTAAACTTGTAGTACCATTTAGTAGGCTACACAAAATTAGAAACTCATTCAAAGGAAATTGTATTTTATTTTATAATAAATTACCTATTGATATCTTGGAGATGTCTATCAATAAGTTCAAAGTTTTTATAAAACGAAAGCTTGTAGAAAAATCATATTACGATATTAAGGATTATATAAACGATTAAAAAGCTTGGGTGTGAATTGCTACATATCCATAGGTACTATAATTTACTATTCATTATGTGAGATGGTGATAACGAAAAAAAAAACCCAGCTAAGTTTGTTGTGGGCTTCTTCTTAGACCGGGGCGCGTTTGGAACCCTCATAGCTTTAGTTTTAAGTTTACGAATATAGTTATCACCATGAAATAACTACTATGTAAATTGTTGACGTGTCAAAAGTGCCTTTTTAAGGACTATTTGAATAAAGATTATTTTGAATTTCAATTTGAATTTCACGAAGCGACGCGCGCTGTCCTTGTAGTAACAAACACGATATGAATTGTGAATGTGTGCGTGAGCGCGGGTGTTCTCATTATCGTCCGAGAGTCAGAAGCGTATATGGGTTCTGTACTCGAGGTGTGTGAAGTAATGTCGATATGGAAAGTAAACTTCGAAAAGTCGTTCACAGTGAGGTAAATCATATCACCAAGGTGTGTCATGTTTGAAAAGAAGAATATGCATTTAAGGCAGCTCAAATTTAAAAAAAATATCTTTGTAAAACTCGATTATATGAAATATTTTAACTGTGATTTCGAAATGATTATTAATTTACAGGATGAATCCGATGAAACTGACACTGATAATGATAATAAATGATGATGAAATGGACGAAAATATAATGGAAAAATAAGTTGCACAGATTCATATTCATTGTTAATATTTTATGTTAAAACAACCGTATTGTACAAGTGCACAATGACCAAGTGGTCACCACAAGTAAATCGCGCGTCGCTTCGTGAAATAAAAATACTATACATATATGGTTAGGCAATTCCACTCCAGCAACTCATAGACAACGATTGGGTCGGTCAATTATAGCCTTCACCAGACACAGGCAGCCCTAGAATAAGATTTGAACACTCGCAAACGCGTAGTCGATTTCGATTATCGAAATGAAACACTAACTACAACGTCAAAGTAAAATAGACTTTATAGCTTGCGATTAGAGTGGCAATTTCCATAATACTTATTTTTATTTAAAAAAGTAGTGCTGATATGGAAGTGTGGACGAATTTGATTTTTAAAATTAGGTACATACGTTTTAATTTACTATGAACTTACTGTGTTTCGATACTCGAAAACGAGTAAGATTGCGAGCTAACAAATCTTATACGGCAAGGTTTAATGTATAGTTTGTATGCGATACGGAAATGACCAGTTCAATTTACATAATTGTAAATTCCAGTCGCGGCTGTGGAGTGATTACATCGGCGGCCAGGTTGATGCCATGGCATTCTGTGTCCACAGTCCGGCCATGACTATTACAAAGGCTATTGTGCGGACCATAACCGGAGAACGCTTTAAATTAAATGAAAACACAGGACTCAGCAGTGACTTTTTCGTGACCTCACAGGCGCAATGTTGAGTCTGTGTTCTCTTAATTGGAGGTCTCGGATTCCTAGAAACGACACTTTAGAAATTTTGGAACGAAGTTCTTATCGCGCTTGTGAAAGGGGGCTAGACGGAAAAAAATCTTACGAAAAGTTGTCACGACACTTTTTGTTTGGCGTCGCTTGTTTCTCTGTCTCTCTCTCTCTCTTATAGAAAGCAAGCCAGATATTTTCATTTCTGTTTCGCATTGAACAGTGTGGTGTCGCGACGATTATTTTTGTTGAGTGTATACAGGTTTTTTGTAAATAAATAATAAAAAATAATAATAATAATGAATCCTGACAGTGTTTCTGCACAAGTTCCGGATATTGCTGATGGAGTACAAAATTGAGCCTACTGATTAAGTTTATATAACATTATATTTGTTAATAATAAAAAAAATATTATTATAACTTAAATAAAATAAAATTTTATTACAATTCCTTCAGTAATTCTTCAGTAAAGGAACTTCGTTCCATCCGGGTGTCCCTTGACACCTCTCAAGTTTTATTATCGTTCCAAATTTTCTCTGGTTCAGTCTGGTGGAAGCGTCCGGTTGTGGCTAGTTACCATGCTATCGCCAAAGACGTGCCGCATCACGACACCACACCCTATAGGTATGTACGCGACATCGTGTCAATCAATTGGGTGTATGGGTTTAACTAACAGTTTATAATTCCAAAACCCGCTTCATAACTTCCGAGGAGGTGAGATGCAATCAATGGGCTGATGCAAGGGAGTGTGTAGTGGAGTAAAGTTGAAAGAGTCTACCAATAAGTACTTGTCCAGCGTGTCGGACTGCGGCCAAAACACTCCTGGACCGACCTGAGATCTCCTCGAATCGGGTTAGACTGTCTGGCCCGACTTGAAGACACGTCAAAAGTCGGATCTGATGCCTCTGTAGTGGGCTGGAAAAGGATTTATAATGACATAAATTATATAAGAAAAACATCTGATGATAGTATTATGTGTTTGTTCGATCACTAAAACTTATCTGCTAAATCCTTTTGCGTGAGAAATTTATAAAGAGGGAAGAACAATTAATCATTCTAGATAAATTACCAATGCTTAAGCCGCTAGCCCCAAGTGGACCCTTTATTAATAAATCCTCAGCCAATTTATATTGGCGACATGCCGCCATTTCTAAATAATATCTGCAATAGAGTAGACGGAATAATGAGAAATTATTAGCAAAGTTTGTCCTGTATTACTGTTACGCTGTAATTTTTAAGCCAATTGATTTAATCGCATAGTAAACAAATTATGATTTGTACCATATTTTACGTGTTATTTTGAATTCATTTGCACTTTTATAAAGTAACTAGTTATTCATCCGTGTCATTCACTCATTCATTAATTATGTAATGTTATTCCGCAAAATAAGACCCGCGTTCCTTGCATATACACGTCAACGGAACGTACCTGCGAATTCGAATTTAAATTATTCATTGCCTTCTAAACTTTACATTCAAACAACACGTGGTAAACGGCAAAAAGAATCTAAATCGGATTATCTTTATTACTATAATACTTTCCCAATATAAATACCGAATGCCATCACCCACCTACGCATCATCGACACTTGTGTGTCACTTGTCTTTAACTTGATTTAAGTGTGTAAGTCATTCAAGAATCAACGCAACTTTAAAAATGCCTATCAATTGATACATTATTTTTCTACACATCGAAATTTTGTATCTCAATCTCATCTAAGTTCTACAAAAGAATTTATCTTTGAGATTTAAAGTAAAGTTTACACTAAACAATGGAGGGAGTTTATTGGTCATCTAAGACCCTATATTGACTTGAAGATCACGCCATTGGAATTAAAGATGCTCTGTCATCCCTTATCAAAGAGCTCGGCCCTTTCGCCCCTTTTATCTGGCCAACTTTGTTTAATGTCTCAGATATATTACGCACCAAATACACTTATATTTGTTTTTGCTTCATTATAGTATGTAAAAAGCATTATAGGTAGGTAATCTTGATTGGATCATGTTCGTCAGTTTAGCTTTCACAGCAGATTGTAGCATAAAAATGATTATGCTAGTCAAATTGTGAATTCATAAATGAAATTCACTTCTATTAGACACAGGAATTAATACAAAAATGCAGATTTTTTTTTTTTTTTTTATTCACCACAAGTTAGCCCTTGACTGCATCTCACCTGATGGTAAGTGATGATGCAGTCTAAGATGGTAGCGGGCTAACCTGTTAGGGGTATGGTAAACTCATACTCCTAATTGGTTTCTACACGACATCGTGCCGGAACGCTAAATCGCTTGGCGACACGTCTTTGCCGGTAGGGTGGTAACTAGCCACGGCCGAAGCCTCCCACCAGACCAGACTCGAGCCGGGAATCGAACCCAGGACCTCCAACTTTTTAAAATGCAACAGCGCACGCACTGCGCCACGGAGGTCGTCAAATAAAATAAAGCGGCAAGATCTATACATAGCTATCTCTTCCAGGCCACCAAAGGTGCACAAGGAAAATGCTATATTGTGCCCACTCGTACTGACCGCCCTCCAAACTTCGGTCGTTTATCAGGGTTATAGACTTGTCAGCCAGTTCAATGTTGCAACAAGCGCAATTGATTGATTCTGACCTTTTATTCCAAACTACCCTCAATGATAATTACTGCTATCCATTCCATTTATATCTGACCTTTTATTGCAAACTACCAACCGTTCTAATCACTTCCAGTATTCGATGAAATAATATAAATGAGTATCCCAAAGATAGAAATAAAAGCTAGTGTTTCTTACACTGCCCAGAGCGTGCGTCCATGCGTGCTTGCGTGCGTGTGCGTGTGTGTGTGTGTGTGTGTGTGTGTGTGTGTGTGTGTGTGTGTGTGTGTGTGTGTGTGTGTGTGTGTGTGTGTGTGTGTGTGTGTGTGTGTGTGTGTGTACACGTCAAGTGCTCAAGATATTGATAATATTTTCGTGGAAATTTTTCTAACCCAAAATAAATTTGCGAAAAAGGTGTATTTACTTAATTATTCGTAATTTTAATTGGAGTCGGTGCGAAAAATAATTCAAAAAAGTATTTAGTGCCTTTGTAAGCTGACTCCATATTTTTCCGTGTTGAGTTGAGTGAGTGAGTGTGTTGTAGAGTCAATCAATCCGCACATCAAGTTTAGTTGAACGGACTATATACGGGTTTCTTCCCCATGAGGGAAGCGTGCCCTATTTGCGACTGGACGCTCAGATGACAGCTGATTGCGCCAATTGCGGGGTAGACCTAAATGCGATAAATGGACTAGTTACTAAACTTTGTGGATGCAACTGCCTTTTCAACCTGTTAAGCTTAAATTAAGCCACGAATAATTTATAGGCTCAGAAATTCTACTGTAAGATAAAGGTTTGTTTCTTTTTGCCCTTATCCTACACCTATGCCATTTCAACACCATTATCGCATAATATACTTAATAAACATAAATTTGGAAGACGTGGTTTTGCTTTTGCATATTTAAACAACGCCTCTTACCCTCCGACCCCAACTTGAATAAACCCATAATTTTGACTGGTGGGATTACCACTATTCAACAGTTGAAATGGTTTAGGTTATCAGTATCAGTAAATCTCCTTGGCGACTAATTCGCAAGAGTTCCCCTTTGCGTCCAACTTCACACTTAGAGTAAAACACAGTCAAGGTATCCCATAACACCATTCAACAGATTACAGCTGGTTAAAATAAAAAGTATTTCCAAAAAGCTGAGCGTATATTATGCCAATACAGCTGATAAAAAAAAACTGTAACATACCATTCCCATAAAGCTGAGCGTACATGCCACATGCGAACTTTTATTTTCACACAAAAGCTTCAACGCATCGGTTGCGTTAGCGTTCGTTTGAACCTAGATGACATTACTTCATCATCATCATCATGATCAATCTATTCTCGGCTCACTACAGAGCACGGGCCTTCTCTCAATATGAGGAGGGTTTGACCATAGTCCACCACGCTGGCCATGTGCGGATTGGTAGACTTCAAACGCCTTTGAGAACATTATTGAGAACTCTCAGACGTGCAGGCTTCCTCACGATGTTTTCCTTCACCGAGATTTTTTTTTTTTAAATGCCACATGCGAACTTTTATTTTCACACAAAAGCTTCGACGCATCGGCTTCGTTAGAGTTCGATTGGTTTTCTTATCAGTAGCATCGTCACACGTTAACAAGTCAAACGTGACTCAGCCGTAATCGTCATGACGCAATGCAAATGACGCGTTACGTTACGGCAATGCTAATGCAGTTGACGATGGTGTAGTCCAGTTGTGTGACAGCGCAGTTCAGTCGATAGTTAAGCTCGATAGCCTTCTTGAGGTACACCGGGATTCAATACATATCAATCCTCATCATGATCAACCCATTCTCGGCTCACTACAGAGCACAGGTCTCCTCTCAATATGAGAAGGGTTTGGCCATAGTCCACCACGCTGGCCATGTGCGTATTAGCAGACTTCAAACGCCTTTGAGAACATTACGGAGAACTCTCAGGCGTGCAGGTTTCCTCACGATGTTATCCTTCACCGTTGAAGCAAGTAATATTTTAATTGCTTAAAAACGCACATAATTCCGAAAAGTGCGCGCTCTACGACCGTGCGACCTCTAATAAGAAGGCTGACGTCCTAACCACTAGGCTATCATAGCTTGCATTACATCATGGGACATGAAATGCGTAAACTGTGCTCCAAACCCTCGTTACATTATCGAAATAAATTTATTGCCCATGTTCATCTCAAGTGACGTAAGTCCTCTATTAGACGTAAATAGGCCATTTGTAAGGAGGTTCGAATTTCACACTCTTGTACTGCTAGCTGCCAGCGGCTTCCTGCGATGTTTGATTTTGCCTGCCCACCTAGTTAAGGTTTACCAACTCGGTGTTTACCGTGCGGGGTTGCTATAGCACAAATTTGTTCTCAAAGCTTATTTGCCTTGCCATTTCAATTTCTCGGCTTGTTGAGCTATGTTGTGCACAAACCATTATCATCATCATCATCATCATCATTTTCAACTTATTACCGACAAGTCACGGGTGTCCTGTTAAAATGAAAAGAGTTGTGACTGTTGGTTGGTAGAACTTGCACGCGTTTGAGAACGTTGTGGAGGTTTCCTCAAGATGAAAAACAAAACTTTAACACACTTAACTCCGAAAAGTTCGAGGTGCGTGCCAGGGATCAAACTCCGTTCCACCACATGGGAGGCTAAGGTCTCAAGCACTGGGCTGTCACCGCGTGTACATGTGAATGACATAATGACTACTTCAAGTGAAGTGTTTAAAATAAGGAAGCTGCATGGCATCTTTACATCTATCTCGCGCTGGCGCTCCCGCGCCAAGACCTTTGAATGTATATTAATGTCTATAATAGTATCCTAACTCTTCAAAAAGTCAACCTGTCTTGAAAGATCAGTTAGAAAATAGTTCAACAGTTCCAATAAACGGAAAGTTGATAATTTAAAAAGTTGTTTCGTGCTACGCTTACGTTAAAATAATGAAATGAATCTTTTTTTTTGTTTCCCTTTTTATACACTACAAGTTAACCCTTGACGACAATCTGACCTGGTGGTAAGTGCTGACGCAGTCTAAGATGGTAGCGGGCTAACCTGTTAGGGGTAAGGTAAAAGCATACTCCTAATAGGTTTCTACGCGACATCGTGCCGGAACGCTAAATCGCTTGACGACACGTGTTTGTCGGTAGGGTGGTAACTAGCCACCCGTCAGACCAGACTCGAGCCGGGAATCGAACCCAGAACCTCCAACTTTATAATGCGACAGCGAAAGCGCTGCACCACGGAGGTCGTCGAAAAATCGCCATTGCCATTTAAGAGGCGGATACATACCTATTAAAGTTGCAGACAGACATTTCAATTTTAGTTATTATTATGGATATAGATGCATATTATTATTAATTTAACGACATCCTAAGTAGGACGTGTTGCCGTTATGTCGATGAAAGCCGACATACTGTAGCGCTTGACTCCTTCACTTCTCGAATTATACGTAAGTGTAATTTTGTAAGTGCTTTTGATGTAAAACATCTATGCGGCGAGTCGGACCGGATGTTAGTTTGGCGGCGAATAAAATCGAGCTTTCCTTTCATAGGGTTAAGTAAAGAATAGTTTTTTCTTTACATAAAACTAAAATTTTTATCCCATATTTATTCCCTTTAACAAGACACCTTTCATGCATATTTCAAAAACAAAATGTTTCACGTCTGCCAGGTTGAAATTTTATACATCATCATCATCATCCCGATCAACCCATTATCGGCTCACTACAGAGCACGGGTCTCCTCTCAATAAGAGAAGGGTTTGGCCATAGACTACCACGCTGGCCATGTCCGGATTGGCAGACTTCACACGCCTTTGAGCAAATTTTAGACATTAAACACAAAATAAGCATGTACTAAGACTCCAATGTCCTGCATTTTTCATAATGCACGAATCCATCTCCGTGACCTATTGGAATCGGTTCAGCGGTTTTCATTCAGATTAGTCCATCCAACGATCCTGTTAAAAGAGTTAGCGATTGGATAAAAAAAAGAATTGAAATAAACGCGATGAGCTTAGGGCCAACATTGACATATCGTCGCTACTGATATTCTCTTGACAATAAAATCCAACTGCAAAAACTGTTTAGACGGACCTGGTATTCGTGCCCAGGACCTCGTGATCCGTAGGAAATTATGCTCACCATGTACTACGTAGCAGATTCATATTGCAAGCTTGTCATGGAATAAACAATTTGTATTGTAATACTGCAATGAAATTACTTATACCCAGGAGTTAGAATTTGTATGAACTAGCTAAAAGAAATACATGATACTAAGATTGAAATTGACAGAAAGCACTGGTGACGTATAGCATTAAAAGATGACTTTTTGTAGTCCCAATAAAGAAGCTCGACAAAACAATGTTTTAACCCTAAAAGAAGCGGTGATAGCCTAGTGGTTAGGGCGTTAGCCTCCTAATCAGAGGTCGGCGGTTCGAATCCGCGCACGCACCTCTAAGTTTTCGGAGTTATGTGCGTTTTTTAATAATTAAAATATCACCTGCTTCAACGGTGAAGGAAAACATCGTGAGGAAACCTGCACGCCTGAGAGTTCTCCATAATATTCTCAAAAGCGTGTGAAGTCTGCCAATCCGCACATGGCCAGCGTGGTGGACTATGGCCAACCCTTCTCCTATTGAGAGGAGACCTGTGCTCTGTAGTGAGCCGGTAATGGGTTGATCATGAACTCTAAAAAAATCATCTTAGTCAACTGATACAGCCTTAAAATTCAACCAATTTAAAGGTACGTTACGCATAAACTTGAAACCGAAAAACGTCATAAAAATGATAAATCAAAGCTTCTTATTAGCAGTACCACGAATTATGTCGATCATCAAATGCCTTTTAACAATAATAATTGTACGCAATAACAACCGCTATTGCAATGGGACAAGAACTAAGTTCCCGCGAGCGTAAAACGCGTAGCAGCAATGTACTCGATTAGTCATTGATTGGAGATGCAACCGACCATGAGAACGATGGTCGTTGAACTTACCAGAACGGTACAGTTTTAATTTTTACGAAATAATCGAATTCGTAAAGTTTTACTCTCAGGTATTAAGAGCTTTAACCAAGATCGGGGAATTTAGACGACTCATAAAATATTTTTATAAAACAATTTAAATAAATCTTTACTGTGCTAAGACATTTTTCAATCTGAACTTTAAATGATTTACCCACAAAGTGTATCTAGAACAATCAATTCAACTGCACAATCATTTATCTGATGAAGAAACGTGTTGAAGGACGCAGATGTTCCTGGACACGTTAGGGTTGAAAATAAAACATACTTAACTAAGTAAACATACTTTAATAATAAAACTAAGTCATCATTATCGTTATTCTCAAACCAATAAAATGCGTGGGTATCTTCTGAGGATAACAAGAGTTGTGGCCGAAATACACGTGCGGATTGGTAGACTTCACACGCCTTCAGGACAGTTTTGAGAAATCTAGGAATCACCGCAATGGAAGTTCGCGCCCAGAAGTGTAACATTTGAAAGGCTAATAATATGATAACAATGACTAAATGCATTACTCATGCATTGAACAAGTTTTAATTGTTCCCATCTTCACTTCTTGTTTGTTCACATAACTTAGTAAAGGTCAGTTTAGATGGGCTGGCTCGGAGGGCAGAGGCAGTTTATGAAGCAAACTGTACTTAAAAATAAGATTCACTGCATTGAAATAAAAAGTATTGTTTTTAATGTTATCTCCTAAATAAAAATTCTCAATTCATTAATAAAAATATTACTTATGTCTATCAATAACTTATGTACTTATGTGTTAAGTACGTAATCCTATTACGATTTTAAGGATAATATAAACAATAAAAAAGCTTGGGTGTGGATTGCCAATCTACCATCTCTCCATATCTCCATACCATATCTCCATAGGTACTATAATTTATTATTTATAATGTGAGATAGCAAAAAAAAACCCGGCTAAGTTTGTTGTGGGCTTCTTCTTAGACCAGGGCGCATTTGGAACCCTCATAGCTTTAGTTTTAAGTTTACAAATGTAGTTATAACCATTAAATCACTACTATGTAAATTATTGACGCGTCAAAAGTGCCCTTTAAAGGACTTTTTGAATAAAGATTATTTGAATTTGAATTTACTTAAACGAAGTTAGTAGTGAACCTTTAATGAGATCTATGCTAGAGGATATCCTAGCAAATACCTACATATTACAAATTAGTCAAATTGGGAAATTTGAATGGTCGTATAAATATACTGCAAAAATTTTGCCTGTAACTTTATCGCTGGCAAAGCAGTGCAGGTTTGACTTATTAACGATTAGTATACATATAGCTTCTCGTGAATTCGCTGTGTAGGATTTAGTCTTGCGTGGTAATCTAGGTCAACTAATAGTGGGTTAATCTTTCTTAATAAATCCTTCGTTATCGGGAATTGACTAATTTCTTTATCGGATACTCATTTGTTTTTACGAATCGAGAATTACAAAGTTCGAGACAAATTTAAGATACTCAAAATTAACTTTGGCGTCGTATTTCGGGGCTTCAGTGTGTGCAACTTGGTTCCTTAGTGGAGTTTGATATTGAGTCCCACGTGCAATCAATCAATAATAATCTTCATTCAAAAACGCGCCCTGGTAAGAAGAAGCCCACGACAAACTTAGCCAGTTAAATTTTCTTTTTGTTATCACCACTTCACATGCCACATAAATTTATTTAAGAGCAAACTTATTGTTATACTTAGGACACCGCGATGTTACTTTCGCTTTGCTCAAACTAGCCCGTTTCCTTCGATGCCCTGATCGATGGTCGACGTTGCCCTGAAGTGTCTGGCAGCCAGCTGGACATCTGACACTAAAGCATAAGCACAAATGCAATTCCCAGCAAATATTAAATCAGGAAATGTCTCAGTAGCTTCGTCATCAGGAGTAGATTGAACGCCTGTACCCGCCTCCTCGGACCGGTTTTGTGGGCGCGAGGTGTGGTGTAATTTGTAAGAGAAAATTCAGATTTTTTTAAATTGTTTCAAATAATCTTTATTTAAATAGTCCTTAAAAAGGCACTTTTGATGCGTCAATAATTTACATAGTAGTTATTTCATGGTGATAACTATATTCATAAACTGAAAACTAAAGCTATGAGGGTTCCAAACGCGCCCCGGTCTAAGAAGCCCACAACAAACTTAGCCGGGGTTTTTTTTTGCATGAGTGAATGATAGACTAAATAAAAAGGTTAAATCTATTTTAATAAAATTTTGATATTATGCGATAAAACCTGTTATCTTCGTATATTTTCCATGTCCAGATAAAGCTTTCTTGTTTATTAGTAAGGTAAATTAGTTAATACGTCTATGGATTTCCAATGAATTTAGGTATTAAATTGAGGTTATTTAATACATATTAGTGAAAATTAATATTAAATTTGCAATATTTTTATAAAGTGTAAGTACACTTTATAACTAATTTCTATTCATATTAAATGTACATTGAATCTGTCAAATAAAGGGTGAACCATTACAATTTCAGAATTCTTAATAATAATTTTTAAACAATGAGTTTAGAAAAACACAGTGATTGCAGCAATATGATTATTTACAAATTAAGTTTATTTAAGTTTTTTCATATTGAATTGGAGTTTGAATATTTGATGGTCAGAGTGGGATGGTAATATTATGAGTAATATGATATAATGAGGATATTAAAGAGCTTCACGGTTTATTCTGAGTTACTATGAAACTCCTGATCAGGAATATTATGGAACTCTGTAAATGTAACCGCATATGGGTACCTGTAATAAAATTCAACCGAAACCGTAATTTTATTAACGTAATTTTAATAACCGTATTATTTTTAAGAATCAGTAACCGAAACTATCGAATAACCCAAACAGTAACTGTATTATAACATTCCTGCATTTGAATTGGTTTCTACGCGACATTGTGGCGGAACGCTAAATCGCTTGGCACGTCTTTGTCGGTAGGGTGATAACTAGCCATGGCCGAAGCCTCCCACCAGACTACAAGATGTAGCTGTAGGGGCCATATAAGCACGCCAAAGTTTTGCACTTGTACCACAACTATCGATAGGCCTTCCAGCTCGCACCCCCGAGTAACAATTGTAACGGGATCGCTAATAACCGAGAGCAGACATTTAAAAATATCGCCATATCATAGGTTTGTTTATTATTAATAATAATATAGTATTATTAATAATAAGTAATAATTATAATATATTAATAATAGTATTTTAATGGATATGATGCAGATGATGACACGTATCCGAATATTTCAATTAGCCTAACCACAAGGCAACAAGATATGCTTACGTCTACGTTAAACTTTTCATCTTACATTCTAATAATAAGTTAAAAAAAAAAAAACTTGAGAGGTGTCAAGGGACACCCGGATGGAACGAAGTTCCTTTCGATTAATTAGTGAAGGAATTGTAATAAAATTTTATTTTATTTAAGTTATAATAATATTTTTTTTATTATTAACAAATATAATGTTATATAAACTTAATCAGTAGGCTCAATTTTGTACTCCATCAGCAATATCTGGAACTTGTGCAGAAACACTGTCAGGATTCATTATTATTATTATTTTTTATTATTTATTATTTACAAAAAACCTGTATACACTCAACAAAAATAATCGTCGAACCCCACACTGTTCAATGCGAAATAGAAATGAAAATATCTGGCTTGCTTTCTATAAGAGAGAGAGAGACAGACAGAGAAACATGCGACGCCGCACAGCTTACAATAACAAAAAGTGTCGTGACAACTTTTCGTAAGATTTTTTTCCGTCTAGCCCCCTATCACAACGCGCGATGAGGAACTTCGTTCCAAAAAATACATTATAACATCCCAGATTCTGAACGAAAAAAAGAAATAATATTTTAACTCGGAAGCGAACCCTGAAAGCTGGAGTCGATAAAAAAAAACAATCAAATTATTCTACAAGCTCTATAAAAGATTTAGCATCAATTTGAACTTTATTTAAATGTTTGTACAGAAATTTGAAAAAGAAGGGAAACATAAAAAGGGTTACGCGAATGAAATGAGCCGCCATTACTGAGATGGTATAATAAGGTAGTAGGGCAGCGGGGTAGAATGTTAATTGTTTCGTTGTGACGAAATAAACACTAGCAATAAAACTTAGATGAGAGACGTAAAAGTCTTTACGATATTTACAAAACGGTCTGGTGTTTATTATCCTTTTCCAACAGTCTCCTAAAAGGAGTTTGTTTATCTTAGTACTGGCCGTTGTCTACGACTTGTTTTGGCATGTTAAAAATACTTCGTATTTTTCGGGAAGAATAGCCCACAGAGGCGTTATATATATATATATATATATATATATATATATATATACAAGGGCTGTTAGCCTATCTCACCTGGTAAGTGATGATGCTGTCTAGAATGGTAGCGGGCTAACCTGTTCAAAGTATGGTAAACCCACGCTCCTAATTGGTTTCTACGCGACATGCCGGAACGCTAAATCGCTTGGCGACACGTCTTTGTCGTAGGGTGGTAAGCTAGTTACCAGCCGAAGCCTCCCACCAGACCAGACTCGACTCGGACTCGGAATTGAACCCAGAACCTCCAACTTTATAATGCAACAGCGCACGCACTGCGCCACGGAGGTCCTCGAATATATCTCCCGTTCCCTTATATACCAGACACATGACATGCTCCGTACCAATTCTGAGATTGAATATATAAGTTGTACAAATATGACTTTCACTCATGAATTACTCGCTTTGATAAAACTCCAAGCAGTTTCTTGACTCAACTCTGTGGGTGATTAGATATTAGGTTGCAACAAACATTTCCTTAATCCTTAAGGTTTTTTGACGAACCTTATTAAATCTTAGGTAATTTAAGTGCTTAAATCATTCGATAGAGCGTGGTTGCTATCAGAATCCCCGCAAATTTAACAAAAGGTTTAGTTTACTTGTCGAATCTCTCAGGAAAGACACTAAATTTTCAATGGAAGAGCACCATTATTTTTGACAATTTATTAGTACAACTGTTGATTAATTAAAATAAGTATTATTATCGAATTTGTAAAAATGCTACTCAATTTATAAGGAAAGATGAAAAATCTTAGCAGGCGATGGAGTGGGCTTTGTCCAAACTAACTAACCAAGTCCAAAATTATGAGATCCTTTGAAGAACATGACTTACCGAAATAGCTTAGTGAACTGCCCAGCTGGCTGGATCAAATTGCTGTTGGTATTGGAATAGTTTAAAGGCATGAGACTGCGCATAATTTGTAGACCCCTTACTAGGTAAGAAGACGGCATCAAAGCATCGAAGGGAGTCACTAATCTCGAACGGCACTGACCCTTGAGTTGGAAATCTTTATAAAAGACTGTCTCTGTCACTGTCCAGTAGTATAAACGTTTCATATAAGTTGATATGATAATGATGATGATGATGTAAAAATAAGTTGATTAAAGCAAATAACTATATAAAGCCATGAAACGGATAGGTGTACTTTCCATATTCCGTCGGATTTCGTTGAAAATATTTGAATGACCTAAACTGGCTTGTTCCATCGTGATTATCAGCGTAAGTTACATAGAACTGCAAAGTTGATAGCGTAACTTGGTGGCATTTTTCTAGGTGTTCGACTATTACTCACCGATAATGATGATGATAATTGGTGAATTTGATGGTCCATTGCTGGCGTCCTCCCTCGAGGATCCCTGGCGATCTCACTCATAGGCGACTTATCTCCTATAAGTGGGGTCACTGCAACGGCCCACCAGGCTGCTTGATAGTTAAAAGATGTCAGCTAAGAAAGGATATTTGGAAATTCCACCCCTAAGGGTTACCCCCTTAATAGGGGTTGGAAGTTTGTATGAAATTTCTTTGTTTTTAGAGTTAGAGAAATAAAAATTTGCATTAAGATTAATAATAATAAATAAAAAACATGTAAATCTTTTTTTTTAAATATTACCTGTTAAGGGTGGTAAAATAGGGGATGATAGTTTTTGCATATTTTTTTATTATGAAGTCTACAAGCTTGAAATTTTGAAAATAGGTTTCTTTTAGGGCGGAAGTATAAGGTTAGAATTTTTTTCATACAAATCTACCCCGAAGGGGGTAAAATAGGGGTTTGAAGTTTATATGAAAGTCCTATGTTTTTTTTAATTTAGAAACACGAAAATAGGCAATTAGACATTTACCTGTAGCTCACTTTCTGAAGCAAGGCATTGGCGGCACGGGTAACCTCAATCTCACGGGAAATCAGCAATTCTACGTAGACGAAGTCGCGGGCAACAGCTAGTAGTCAATAATTGTAGTTAGCGTGACATGAGATTCTACTCCATGATCCGTAGTCAATAATTATAACCAATAGACAATGAGGCAGTCAGATGCCGCTGCAGGTTTTTTTTTTAAATTGACGTTTCTTCACACTTATTTTGCCGAAGTGAAGCGCTCGAATTCTTATGACGTATTGTCTGGGCCAACAGGGTCCGGATTAAATTGAATTTCCAAACTCGGATTTAATGGAAATCGGAAAAGGATATTCTTTACTTAAGGCAAAACTTTCCCGTTGAAAAATCAGATTGATTCCAGAATTTCTTTGGGTGTTCTTTAGTGTTCCGCGGGTACCTTAAGATAAAAGGACAACTATTGTTTTTGCCTTAGTTTAATTACTTTGTATGCACTTTAAACTCAAGTTCCGATTCCACACCTTTACAGCACACATCTGTGATGCGCAAAAAAAAAATTAAATCAAAATTTATTAATATCATATATCATATATCACAGGCATTTATGAACCGTTCCAACTTACTATTAAATGCATTTTTGTTTGGTGATGGTGAAAACAACTTATTTGTAGATTTGGAAACTAAAACATTCATTCAATGTTTTTTTTCTTTTTTAAGATTTTTAATGACATTATTATATATGTGCCCTGACGTGACTTAAAACCAGAAAAAAACTACGAGGTTTCCAAACGCAAGGTGCTCTAAGAAGAGGAGAAGAAAATGAATAGCAAAGGGCTCTATGCAAAAAATCACTTGAAGCTGTTGTTCTCTTACTGCGTAATTTAAGAAACCTCGAGACAAATAAGATTATCACTTGAAATTTTACGGATTGTATCCAAAAATTTGATCTCAATAATCCCTTTGTGGTGGATTTCCAAATAATTTTTAATCGTTTAATAATATTTTTCTTCAAACCCAAATTCTAATGTCATGAAAAATTTCATATAAAATTTCACCTATCTAATCTTTATCTCTTGGAGATTTTTAAAATGCACACTTGTTTCTGATTGTTTTACTAATTTTCGTGAGCGTATTTTGAAAAATTAGGGACTATGAAAGTTTCCTTCATCTATAACCCATTAAGGGTAGATTTAAAAAAAGGTTTCTTACTAGAACTATAGGAATTTGAGTTTTTTTTTTAGTCGCATTACCAATTCGTTTGGGCCGTATGTACTCGTAATATGTTTGTTATATATATAAAAAGTTATAGAAGATAAGAGTAATGATAAAGTTTACATTTCCTTATATTTCGTGGTATTTCTCAAATTGACAACTGCTCCAATATGCTAAAATATGAACGAATGTTATTGAACAGATTCAACACAATCTAGTTCTGCCCGGTGACCTACAACATTGAAGTTTGGCACGAGAAATTGCATACACAATGTATGTACTAAAACGTAAACATAAGTTGATCAAATCAAATGAACACGATAAGTAAGAATTCCATTTTCCTAATCAATAAGGCTATGCATTCGCTACGGAACCTTGCAGGGTAAGATTAATCCTCAAACTTGATAGTCTATTTTAAAAACCATCTCTGCCTAGATGCAAAGTGCTTTCGAGATTAAAATGTTTTTGCAATTAAAATTTCTCCTCATAATATCTGATATTTTCAGAACTACATATTCTAGCTTAGTTCGCACTGATGCACTATGTACTATGTATCCACTCTTGGCGCTTTTTTATATAAACCCTTCTCATATTGAGAGGAGACCCGTGCTCTGTAGTGGGCCGGTAATGGGTTGATCATGAATCCTCACTGGCACACACTGCTAGTAAACTAAGATGATCGAACAGTGGTGATTTTTTGTTTTTTTATTATTTCACTACTACAAGTTAGCCCTTGGCTATCTCACCTGGATTAAGTGATGAGTAGTCTAAGGTGATAGCGGACTAACCGGTTGGAGGTAAAAAGAAATAATTAGAAATAATTATTTAGAACACCCTGTAGTGAATATAAAACTGTCTGTCAGGGGCTTTTATTGCTATCATGCCTACAATTCTTCTTCTATTCGCAATTGCGAAGAGCTTTTTACTTGTTTATTTGGGTGTTTCGTAGATTTGAAAACGTTGACATGAAACTAGATTTGCACGAACCTACCGTGGACGTCCAAAAGTACTAATATCTTGATTGTCGAACCACTTCGCGTTAGCTCAAGGCTCTGAACTATCTGTTACCTGATGCTGAGTTACTTTGGTCATATTGCTCGCCGTCTTCCCGGCAACTTAGATAAACTAGTGGTTGTGGGCAAGGGATCACCTTTTTTTTCTGCTGGGAAATGCGTTTAAGCATCCCCTCCGGAAGCGACGCAGACTGTGCCGTTTCCGACGTGTATGTGGGACTCCTAGGCGGCCAGACTTGCGACCAGAATACGCACTAGAACCCAGCGATGCTCCTTGGCGTCGCCTCGTTGCTGGGTCACGGGAACACTGGTGCACTCGACCGCAACCTAGCCAGCGGCGTCCGCTGAGGCAGACCCTCCACGGGGGGCCTATGATGGAGGCCCCCTAAACGCGGCCGTTCACCTAGCATTTGGTTGGTGAAGGCACTCTCGAGCCTTCCTCGTAAAACGACCATGAAACCTGAAGATTGCATGAAGAGAAGTAGTTAAAAACGCAGTTAATGAATTCCAGTGCAAACACGCCCATCAGTCATGAAGAATGCGACCAAAGTAATCTAATCCTCTTGCTAATGACGTTTCATGTCAAAATCAACTGATATTGTTCTTCGGTATCGGTTCTGATTCATCGGTGGTGAAATATAGGTCACCTTACTTGAAAGTCAAAGAAACTTTTTTGAGTTAGAAAAAGTCCCATCAAGCTGCAAATTTTCTGTCGAGATTAATTCATTCTTTGAAACGGTGAAAGGTGACCTTGCTTGCTGTTTGCTTATATTACAAAGTTTTGAATTAGTCAAGAATAATCCTAACATGTTGATAGTGTGCCTTTAAAACTTATGTCAGTCTTCTTAAAGATAGACAATAATAAGTTACATTTACTCTTTACAAACTCTCTTAAATTTGAACTTTTCAGTTTGCTAACAAATGGAATTGTGGAATCAGTGCACTCTCCTCCCTTGAAGAAAATGGAAAGGAAACCTGCCTTTCCTTTCCTTGCATTTGGAGAACTTTTTATTTGGAGTTTAGATTCGGCGTAAATTAAACATTTCATCGAAATGGACTTAGTCTCTTCCGTGCTAAAAATTTGGTTAGCTACCATTTTACCACTTTAGCTTACAAAAGTTGAACTATAATATTTTCTAGAAGTCATTGAAACATTCATATTACGTTTCAATCCAAAGAAACTTTATAGATTTTTTGACCTCTATTTCTATTTCTATCAGACCTATTTTCTATTGCTCATTACGCTATGAGCAATAGAAAATAGGTCTGATAGAAAATATAACTTATACAGAATCACTTTGTTAGGTGTGCGGGTTGAGGTATTAAGTTCAAAATATATAATAAGCTACTTTTATTGGTATCTTATTCCTGTGTACCGTTCACGTTTCTAGCTCACACAATATTCTGTATAGAAACGCTACAGCCTTTCAAAGAATATGTTTGAAGTTATAATTAGTCGCAATTTGTCGTTTAACGAGGACCTTTCAGATTGTGATGATACGAAAATACGATAATTGTGTTCATTACTATCTAAATAACTAGCTGCTGCCCGCGACTTCGTCTGCGCGGCCTTCAGAACTGGGTCTAAAGCTTCGCTAGCTAACAAATTTGAATCTTCTCATGGGAAATATTTGACAGATCGGTATAAAAAATATGTTATTATATTTTTTTCCAAAATATAATTTAGTCTATGTTACTCGTGGATAATGTAGCTTTAATGGTGAAAGAATTTTTAAAAACGGTCCAGTAGTTTTTGAGTCTATTCATTACAACCAAACAAACAAAGTTTTCCTCTTTATAATATTAGTGTAGACTATTACTCCATTTTATATTTAAACGTACATACAGTGCCACATAAATAATCAAAATTACACGTTTTACCGCCAAAGCTAAGCAGCCCTTTGAGTCTTACTTACTAGCATTAATCTAGCTTTTAGCTTAGATATCAAATTCTCGTATTAATTACTGGATGTACCATTTTAGTACTTTGCTTCAACGTGGGGACAAAATATGTTCGTGCTAAAAGGTACCATCTTCAAGAAAATTTGACCACTTTTTAGGGCTATTTCATTTCGGAGGGTCTGCCTCGGCGGACGTCGCTGTCTGGGTTGCGGTCGAGTGCACAAGTGTTCCCGTGACCCAGCCACCATGCGACGCGAAGGAGCATCGCTTTTAGTGCGGTTTTAGTGGGTATTCTGGTCGCCAGTCTGGCCGCCAGGGAGTCCCACATACCCCGTCGGAAGCGGCGCAGTCTTGCCTGCATCGCTTCCGGAGGGGATGCTAAAACGCATTTCCCAGCGGAAAAAAATAGTAAACATATCCTGACATGCAACTTAATGCGCCTGCTCATTTAAGAAGAGAACATGAAGTTAGCTTGAGAAAAGCCACGGGCAAAAGCTGGTTTCACTGTAACTAATGCGAAAGTTTGTAACTTTCGAAACAAAATTATCATTATGGATAGTTCTAGACGTCGATCTCCGTAATTGGCCGTGTACGATAGTCGATACCCACACGTATAAAAACGATCAGGGTAGATTGCATTTGATCGGCGAAGATTAAATTCAGCCTTTTCACCCGAGTAAATCGGATCTTCTAAGCTATGAATAGGTACGAAGAGATGGCTAGTGTATTATAAAAGTTGTCGTACTCTGAGCATATTTTAAGATTAAACATTAAACGGGCTTCTCTGGTGACATAGATTCGGATTTAGCGGGCTGTAGTTGGAAAATAGAAAAGCTGGGTTTCTTGGTAAAATACTGGGCGTATGGTGCATGTTGGTATATATTATGACGAACTCCGTGGCTCAGCGCGCCCGCTTTTACATTGTAAGGTTGGAGGTCCTGGGTTCGATTCCTGGCTCGAGCCTTGTCTGGTGGGAGGCTTCGGCCGTAGCCAGTTACCACCTTACCAGCAAAGACATGTTGCCAAGCGATTTAGCGTTTCGGCAAACCAATTAGGAGTGTGGGTGTGCACTACTTCTAAGAGGTTAACCCGTTACTAAATTAAACTGCATTATCACTTACCACCAGGTGAAATAGACGTCAAGGGCGTTTCGTTAGTGTGTGTGTGTGTATTTGTGTGTGTGATTTGAACTCAAAAACGAAAGAACGTTGAAGTTTCTAATGCACCTTCTATTGCACCTTCTATTTCTATTGTTTATGATATCGCTAAAGTTTAATATTGTTTATGGTTCATGTACGGTGCTATTTACTGGCTGTTCACGACATAATTCCGTCCTCATTCCTAAGTTCTGACACGGAAAGATAATAAATTACTATAATTAAATTATTCGAGGAAAGGCTGCTTAAGTTACGCTTCAGACTAAAACGTGTCAATTAAGGCCAATTAACATACAATAAATAACTTTTAAAATGTTTGCGATTATCTGTAATGATACACCTGTACTGTGAAAATAGCGTAAGCTTTCAGTAATAATAAAATTGTAGCCTGAAATAATGGTATTTGTAAAGCAAAACTTTAGAAAACCCGTTACTGACCCAATTGGTCACATTTTTTTTTATTACTTCGCAAAACTGTCAACAATTGCATAGTCATAGAATACAAAAATATCTTAATTTTACAACATTGACTTCTCGATGCGAACGTAATGGTTTGTACGCCATCTTGTGCAGCATGCACAAGATGGCGTACAAACCATTAAAAATAATAAAATAAAAATGACTTAAAATTAACCTGGACGATACATTAACAATAAATACTATCTCACGAAAATAATGGTCTAGATCAAAGCTAAAGGTGGTAAGTATGTTCAAACGTTTTATGAGCCATATTAATAATCCTTATACAATAAAAAATTTATATATCATCAAGATAATGTTATTGAAGTTCACTCTTTAGCTTTATGGTAATGAAGCTTGAATGAAATTTTGAATTTGAATTTGAATATATACAATATATTTTTCATTATTTTATTTCGTGATGGTGAAAACTACACTCTCCAATTTAAAACTAAAGCTAATAGGGTTCTAATCGCACCCAGGTCTAAGGAGAAGCCCACAACAAACTTAGCCTTCTGTTTTGTTATCACCATCCTACATAGTCAATAATTATATTATAATCAGCTATCAAGCAATTCACATCCAAGCTTATTTATCGTTCATATAATCCTTATAATCGAATTTTTCTATCAGCTTATGTTTTAAAGAAACTTTGAACTTATTGATAGACATCTTCACGATTTCCATAGGTAGTTTGTTATAAAATAAAGTACAATTTCCTTTGAAAGACTTACTAATTGTGTGCAGCCTACTAAACGGCACTACAAGTTTACTTTTTTTTAACTTCTAATATTCTGTGCGTTACAGTCCATTTTTTTCTTGAAATTAGCAATATTTTTTGAACATAAATTAAATTATCATATACTCTTATGTATTGGCTTTTTTATTCGTAAAACTTAAGGGAAAGTGAAACTTAAAAATAGCAATTACGTTTATGAATAAATTTGTCGAGCGGCTCATATTATGTATTATGTATTAACATGAAGAACTCGTTTAATATGTAATTTTTTGATTGCCTGTCATACAAACCCTCACACCCTATTTAACCCTACGCTTTATAGGGTAAAATTATATGAAATCATTTCTTAGTAAGCTACTCCATAATGAAAAATATATATAGATAATCATAATTATATTAAAAAATACTTACATTGGCCTTTATTTTAAAGGCAGTAAAACGAGGGATGAATTTTTTGTTGAATTACTTTATTATTGTGATGTTGAGGTTTCTAGGTAAATCGAAGACTAAGTCATAATATATGTATTGTAGATTGATAAAAAACAAATACTTAGATATATAATATTATATTATATCAATCGAAAACATGAACGTAATTAAAAAAAAAACATGACTTCAAAACACTGCACGTTTTTTTTACAATAATCATAACATAGCTTTATGTTCATTGTTAATCGTCGACGTCCGCCAATATCTGTTTTTTCATATTTTAAAATGGCGCTTTAAAACCACAATATTGGATATAAGAAAAATATTGCTCGTGACATACGGGATGATGAATTGATTGTAACGATACCTCATACGCCAAATTCAATTCATGCACATAGTTTCATAGCAAAGCAATAAATCAGTACTAGTTTTAAGCTGTCCAGCAATAAGTTCAAAGTTTCTATAAAACGAAAGCTCATAGAAAAATCCTTTTACGATATAATGGAGTATATAAACGATAAAAAAGCTTGGGTGTGAATTGCTGTAACTTCATAGCTTATTATAATTTATTATTGACCACGTGAGATGGTGTTAACAAAATAAATTAAAAACCGACTATGTTTGTTGTGGGCTTCTATTAGACCTGGGCGTGATTGGAAGGTTCCAAACCAAGCTAAGAGGGTTCTTAGCTTTAAGTTGGCGAGTGTAGTTATCACTACCATTTCACGAATTAAAATAAAGGAAAATTAATTCTAATGAAAGCTTGTTAGATGCCTTTAATAGGTTTATACACTTAATTTGATTTTTAATTTTAGATTTGAATTCAGGATTCAGGAGTGGTCATCACCATCAACTTACCAATTAAAATTAAGGAAAATAAATTATGAACTATATCTATGAACGCTTATTACATGTAATAGGGTTATAAACCTATTTTGATTTTTAATTTTGGATTTGAATTCAGGAATGTGGTCATCACCATCAACTCGCCAATTAAAATTAAGGAAAATGAATTATATATGCCTGTAAAAGGTTTACATGAAAGCTATTTTGATTTTGAATTTTGAATTTCAAGGTACGAATGTAGTTATAATCATCAACTGACTGCTATGGAAGTTAGTGGCGCATCACAAGTGCCTTTTAAAGAAATATTTATAATTTGAATAAAGTTTATGATTGATTGATGGATAGAGCTGAGAGTTTTTTCGGGGAACACTGTGGTGCTGTCAAATTAATCAAAATGCTATGAAATCTCACAGTTTACCCGAAATACAAAAGATACAGCACTTTTAAATTATACGATGGCAGTTTCCGGTTTTATTGCGGGACATTAGTAAGTGTGGTCCATAAATGTCGTTGTAAACTATGAAATGACTGTTCGATAAAAAGGAATGTCGGATTTAAATACGCCATAAAGTTTCACGGCGTGTAGGTTGGTTTGCTAAGAGCTTTTAATATATGTATGGTGAAGGCTGAAACTTTGGTGAAGAAAGTTAAAGGTCCGTTGCTTATAAAAAACCTTATATGAGGGAATTGAAACCCTTCAATAAGTTTGCTCAGAGTTTTCGATGAACACGCCAATGCATATTACAATTCGCTTTGTGAGAAAAGCTTTTATTCTAATATGTAATTCACCGTTGTTAACTTAAAAATCATTCAGGCCTGAAAATAAGTCTCAGGTACTATCCTTACTCGAGCGTATAACGAAATAAGAAAACTATAACCACCCCTAATAAAGATATAAGTCAAATTACTGTAAAAAATACATGCGGAAAGTTTGATTTCACCAAATATCTATCTAGGTCACGTTCTAGCTGTAAATATTCCAGTTCCAATGATAGTACAGTTCATAAGTAACTTTTTCTTTTATATTTTAGACTAGCTGACGCCCGCGATTTCATCTGCGTTGAGTTAGTGTGTTTGTTTGTCTTTCAATCACAAAACAATAGATTACTAACCCGAATTACTTGAAATAATTACAGGATAAACATTAAATTATCTCCTTTCTTAAAAAAAAAAAAGAATGAGTGATTCAAATCGGATATTGATTCGTTGGTGGGAGAATTTGTGGGAGGCGCGACGTGATGGCACTGGCGGTGGCATGCGCGTGAGCTGCGTGCAGTACTGGACAGTACTTGGACATTGCAACATTACTTTATTTTTCTAAAATAAAAGACTTATTCTAAAATAAAAGTAACCTAAGTTACTCCTTATTGCATCAGCTACCTGCCAATAAAAATCCTGTAAAAATCGATCCTGCCATTTAAGAGATTAGTCGGAACAAACAGACAGACAGACAGACAAAAATAGTAAAAATGTTATTTTTATTTGAATATTACAAACAGTTTATATTTATATTTATTTGTATAGATTAATTAAAAATTTAATTCGATATCGTTCTGTCACTGTCGTGATAAATAATTACCTAATAAACTTGTCGTTAAAAACTCGCCGGAACGTAAAGCCTCTAAAAGCTCACTTTGGAAGCGGCCCTACGCACTCTTAACCGCTCTAACTGGAACAAACCATACGCAACTGGTTACGCAACGCGGGGCCCATGAACTTACTGTCAAGTTCATTTCCTATTGCGTTAGATAAGCGCGACACCAAACTAGCGACGCGAGGCACGACAAAATGTTGTAACAGTGACAAATGTGGAATAAAGAAGCGTAAAAAATGTAGACAATCGTATCTTCTGTCCGAAACAGCGTGTTAGTTTTTCGCTTGGCGAATTTTGAAAGCTCTATGAACAAAGAACTGAGTATGTTATCACTGTAATAAATAATTTGATTTTATCAGTATTATATTGATTTCTTTTCGTTTTTGGTATATTTTTTGCATTTTAGTGAAAATTTTGTATAAATTATCGTTGCATACGCGGCCACACAGTTGTTTAATATTTTTGTAATCTATAAAATATAAGTATGGTAATAGATTAATAATATAAGTTGTTATTTATCATTGTTTGATTGTATTTATTAAAAGCTTGATTGTGCGTGTCAAATTTATTTCAAATAGGTATTAATTTAGAAATGGTTCACTAACTGCTTATTTATAATGAATATTGTAGAATATCACTACGTACACGTATACGTATATGACGAAGCGGTTAAGTATAGAGTAAACTACAAATATTATATGTAATATTTTATTGGATGGGGATGATTCTGCAACACACTTGATATTAATGCAGGATCATCGTTTTCATGTTAGCTACCTTCTTGTTATATTGTTCGTAATAAAAATCTATTATCTTACCGTTTATTATATAAAAACGTAAATATTTGAAGTATGTATTAAAAAACATTAGTGATTTGTCACTCGAAAAGCTACGAACTAGTTCCATCTAAAAAAAATTTATAATAGAAATTTAACTTGTCGGTTTATCCGATTGCGAAACTAAATGCAATAATATTTAAATATAGTGTGCTGATTCTTTATTACATTACATCTAACCCTGTTTAGGCATGGTTTAAGTTACCATAAACCACATACGAATGCAACAGTTTAAATTATATAATTATAATATTATTTACTTTCAAGGATCCTCAAAAACGAATAATATAATCTAGGCTAAGAACTCACACCGACAAAGACGTGTCGCCAAACGTTTTCGCGTTCCTTCGTCATGTCGTGTAGAAACAAAATAGAAGTATGGGTTAACCATACCCCTGACAAGTTAGCCCGCTACCATCTCAGCTCGCATCATCACTTACCATCAGGTCAGATGCCGTCAAGGGCTAACTTGTGGTGTAAAAAACAAAACAACAATAAATTCCTTCGCTCGGAAGAATATGGTAGAACAAAAAGTCACTAGTGCAATAATAGCCTAAACATACCAAGTTCATTTCCTATGGTGTTATGTAACAAGTCGCATAGCGATAAAGCACGTGGGCTTCAACAACAATGCCTTGCGGAACTACGAATAGCTTTACGTGATTATGCATTGAATAATAAATTATTTACGTTACTTTTTATGAGCAGGAAATCCTTACTAGAATTGAGTATGTATGCGAAAGTTTGTGTAGTTGGATTGTCTTTCGGTCATGCAGCGTACAGATTTTACCGGCTGGTGACTTTATCCAGATAAACTGGACGGTGCCTATGGGAGTAATCCTATATGAAATTCTATTATGAACGCTCTCTAATAAAGACTTCTGATTATATTTAATATTATAAATCGTGAAATAATGCACAGAATAGTTGACGAGAATGAGCCAAATTTTTGTCTTTTTTTTTAGACGAAACTAGTTTAAAACGAAAATAGGGTTATAATACGGGAAAGTGACAGTGGTTTTTTATTCTGTCCTGGGTGTCTTACAAACTTAATCTCTCGGTAAAACAAATAATCAGTTTATATTATTCTAAAAAGAAAACAATTTTTAGTGTTTCACATTCTTTCGAATAATTCACGGAATAGTTGTCTACATTGAGTTCTGTTTTTGTCTTTTTCAAATCAGTTATTAGGAATAGTGTCGTATGTAGAAATTTGAGCGAAATTAAACGCGGCGAAATAAGTTGAAGGTCCAGTGTCACTAATATTACTAGTGAAAATTTGTATGTAACTAAGTTTTGTATGTATGTTTGATACGCCTTTTAAGCCGGAACTGCGGAACCTATTTGGCTGAAATTTGCAATGGAGATAGATGTATTAACATATAGGCTATTTATTCCGAGAGATGCGTGGTTCCCGCGGGATTAGTAAAAATAACTGAATGTCACGTAGGTAAGCTGTAAATATAGTTTCTTCAAACCCTTTATAAGTTCGAAGTTTATATAAAACATAAGCTAGTAGAAAGGTCCTATTATAGTGTAAAGGGTTATGTAAATTATAAACAAAATTGGATATTAAGGAAATATTGTTCTAATATAGCACAAATCTAATATGCCACTTAAATAATTTTAAGTGGCATGTGAGATGGTGATAACACAAAGAATAGTTACCCGGCTGAGTTAGTTGTGGCCTTCCACTTAGACCAGGACGCGTTTGGAACCCTCATAGCTTTAGTTTTAAGATGACGAATGCAATTGTCACCATCGACTCACTATTATGTAATTGACGCATAAAAAGTGTCTTATTAAACGATTATTTGAAAGTTTATGATTATTTGATTGACTGATTGATTAACCTACATACATCTATTCTTACTTTCTTCATCATGCAGGGTAAATTAGATCATAGATTTTACGTGGAAAGTATGTTTTTGATTTTCTACTTAGTCGAACTAAATTATAAATGTAGGAATTCGGAGCTTTGTTATGATTTTTATTGTTCTCTTAAAATCGCCGGTACGTAGTAATTCCAAAATTTGCTGTCACGTATGCTCCGATAACAATGCTTTGTAGAAATAGCCTCAGTTATTTGGCCTTTTGATTTTGCTTATAATATATTTATGAATAGTTTTCATTGTTGTGGAATTTATTATAAATTCGTTTGTGACGGGTAGGCTTTGATAAACACCCTTTGTTATGTGTTTTGGTTTGTATAGACCTTGTATTTTTGTCCGGTGGGAGGTTTAGGCCGTGGCTAGTTACCACCATGCCGACAAAGACGTGTCGCCAAGCGATTTACCGTTCCGGCACGATGTCACGAAACCAATTAGGAGTGTGGGCTTACCATGTCCCTAACAGATTAGCCCGCTACCTTCTTAGATTGCATCATCACTTACCATCAGGTGAGATTGTCGTCAAGGGCTAACTTATAGTAGATAAAAGAAAAAAAAAAGAAATGACCTGCGTCCATTTTTATTGACGTTGGAACCCAGACGGTAGAAGGGGAAAGACGGTAGAGGGCTACCTTCATCTTTCATTGGCTCGATAGCTTAATTTTTTTTATCCCCTACAATCTTGACGACAATCTCACCTTGTGTTAATACAGTCTGAGATGGTAGCGGGCTAATCTGTTAGGGGTATGGTAAACCCATACTACGCGACATCCGGAACATGCCGGAACGCTAAATCGCTCAACGACACGTCTTTGTAAAATTAAAATTCAAATAGTCCTTTAAAAGGCACTTTTGACGCGTCAATAATTTACATAATAGTGATTTGATGGTGATAGCTACATTCGTAAACTTAGAACTAAAGCTACGAGTATGAGGGTTCCAAATGCGGCCTGGTATAAGAAGTAGCCCACTACAAACTTAGCCGGGTTTGTCGGCCGAAGACTCCTACCAGACCAGACTCGAAGCGGGATTCGAACCAAGAACTTTATAACGCCACGGATTTCGTAAAATTTATGTTTTGAATGTATAATCGTTTCATAGAGTGTTCGTGTTCATCATTATAGGAAACCGCCGTTAAGAGTAATCTTTACACACGTGTAAAAGCTAAGAAGTTACTCGGGAAACTCTGGTAGAAACTCACTGAGTCTTATAATGCATATAACTCAAGCCGTCACAATTATATATTCTTTTGCATTTCTCCAACAACGTAAGGCAACGCTTCCTGTCCGTGGCCTTCAGGTTCTTAACCTAGAACACCTGCTTTCGTTGGAATAAGTAGAAAGAGTTATTACGTACTGCAATGATAATAATCCGAGTATTTCTGGAACACATGATGAGATTTTAGCCATAAATACTACTACTTAGCTTTTTAGCTGTCATAATCATCATCATCATGATCGACCCATTACCGGCTCACTACAGAGCTCGGGTCTCCTCTCAATATGAGAAGGGTTTTGGCCATAGTCCACCACGCTGGTCATGTGCGGATAGGCAGACTTCACAGGCCTTTGAGAACATTATGGAGAACTCTCAGGCGTGCAGGTTTCTTCACGATGTTTTCCTTCACCGTTGATGCAAGTGATATTTAAAATTTTTAAAAACGCACATAACTCCGAAAAGTTAGAGGTGCGTGCCTGGATTCGAACCGCCGACCTCTGATTAGGAGGCTGACGCCCTAACCACTAGGCTATCACCGCTTCATTAGCTGTTATCAGCGGGGCCTAATTACCGAAAGGGAAATACTAAAACCGTTGTCTGTACTAGTCTCTTTAAGCGCTCAGATCTAGCTAGTTATACTAAATTCAAAACTGAACAACTACCATATAAATTGTAAGCCCCTTTTTTAGCTCTCCTATTTCGCGTATTACCCCCGAATATCCTTTCTTACCGGATGTCTACTCATATAAGTGTTTTTCTATGCATGAGTGAATCATTTTAGAAACTTTTTATTAATAGGACACGGAATCTGAAAAACATAATGAGAAGGCATTCGATCCACTGATTTCCATTTTGACAATAGTGTAGATTCTATTGTACAACAAAATAAATTGAATTTTGTAAAAATTAAAAAAAAAAAGAATTACAATATCTTTTTAGTTTCCAGGCAACAATTTTACGCACTGTTAATCACATAGTGTGGATAAGTTTAATGTTATTATTAAATGTCAATTTAGTGTAGTTTAGGAGTTTTATGTTCTTATATTTTCCTCTAATAATCATTTTGTTTCTATCATCTACAAAGAAAGTTACCAAAGTTACCGACCTAGCTCAGCGAATTGCGAAGTTGAAGTGGCAATAGGCGGGGCACATAGCTTGGAGAACCGATGGACGTTGGGGTCCCAAGGTGCTGGAATGGTGACCCCGCACCGGTAAACGTAGCGGTGGTCGACCCCCAACAAGGTGGACAGACGACATCAAACGAGTCGCAGGGAGCCGCTGGATACAAGCGGCCCAAGACCGTGGCCATTGGAACTCCCTACAAAAGACCTATGACCAGCAGTGGACGTCAATTGGTTGAAATGATGATGATGATGATGATGAATCATTTTTTGTTTTTTTAGTTTATTTTCTCATATTTTATAATAGTATATGCAAGTTCATTTATGAAACAGTACATAGCATCACTCAAAGAAATATTATTTCATAACGACAGTTTTACTTGCCGTAATGGTAATAGTGATGATTATAACCAATCAATCTAACACAATATTTATTCAAATAATCCTATAAAAGGCATTTTCTACGCGTCTATAATTTACAGAGTAGTAAGTGAGTAGATGGTGATAATAACATTCGTAAACTTAAAACTAAGGCTATGAGGTTCCCAAACGCACCCTGGTCTAAGAAAGAGCCCACAAAATACTTAGCAGAGTAGATTTTCTTTTTGTATTCATCATCTCACATGCCACAAATTATTTAAGAGCTGTCTCATTCATAATATAGATCAATAAATTTGAAGTAGATTTAGGTTCTGTAATTTAGTTGTTCGCCAGCGAGTTGAAAGACGAACACATCGTTCGGAATAGAATTGCAATACCTAACAACAGAATTAGATTTTCACATCACTTGTTGTGGTATTTTCAATTTCGCTGTGTTCCCCTTTATTACATTACCCACTGTCCTTTAGTACGAGGCTAACTCGAACACCTTGCCAGCACCGATGGTTTTCGAGCGTAATCCCAAAACATCGGCAGAGTAAAATGGTCCTAATGCAGCTAGTTTTAACGTTAAATTTTCTGCTAACGGCGTTCACTGTAGATGTCTAGTGATTAATTTTATAATGCTCATTAATGGAAATAGTTCTTTAGAGATTTGCTCATTCTATTGTTTTGCGCCGATTGTATGGAGTGATTTTTTCCAGCGCATCGCCCATCGACCCTCTGAGTGGCCGCTCAACGCCACTTTAAATTCTCAACTCGTTGTACTATGTCATTAATTCTGATAGCATAGTAGATATATAGTAGAGGTACTTACTAGTGTCTGATTGGATCACGCTTAAACAAAGAACGAACCGAAAAAGCGAATTCAATACTTCTTACAATACAATACGCTTGATCCATCGTGGAGCTAATGTTGGATAACAAAAAAAAAACAATACAGCTATCACGGCCAATTCGTACGTAATGCTATGTAAAACTTTGAAAACTTAATCCTAACATTTTGGTATTACATGTTTGTATAATGTCAGGTATTGATTGCCAGACAGTTCGCCAGGCTACAAATTACAATACAGAAACAAAAATATTTAATAGATAAATAAGCAAAATTATATTAAAAATACAAACAAAAGAAATTTGTTTTCTGTAACAAAATCATCTCGTATATCACTATACAAAAAATATATATAAAACTTGCTTCAACAGTGAAGGAAAACTGCGTGAGGAACCCTGCACGTCTGAGAGTTCTCCATAATGTTCTCAAAGGCGTGTGAAGTCTGTCAATCCGCACATGGCCAGCGTAGTTGACTATGGCCAAACCCTTCTCATATTGAGACTAGACCCGTGCTCTGTAGTGAGCCGGTAATGGGTTGATCATGATGATATCAATATTTAAGTATAAACTTCAGATTAAGCCGTAAGCATATGAGTTATAGAACATTATGTAACGTAACCAGCTAGTCTAGCCCTCACAGATAGTTAATTATTCAAACGCATAGTTGCCGTCCGAATCTAAAATAGACAAGTTGAAGGCCACTACCGCAGGAAATACCACTTTACATACGATATGAACAGGTGATTGACATATAAAGCGGATTACAAACGCGGACGCCTCTTGAGGCCCACGTTGGTCGTCTGCTGCACGCTGTCTTAACAACACAGCACTTGCTATTAAGTAACATAATGGTGCCAATTCTGTTGCACGCAACAGTTTAGCTTATAGATTTATTTCCAATGAAAAGGGGTTGTGGTGCCTGACGGAATATCACTACAAATTAAATATGAAATTAACTTTTAATAAAACTTTTATATTCATTTCTAAAAGCGGTGATAGCCTAGTGGTTAGGGCGTTAGCCTCTTAATCAGAGGTCGGCGGTTCGAATCCGGGCACGCACCTCTAACTTTTCGGAGTTATGTGCGTTTTTAAACAATTGAAATATCACTTGCTTTAACGGTGAAGGAAAACATCGTGACGAAACCTGCACGCCTGAGAGTTCTCCATAATGTTCTCAAAGGCGTGTGAAGTCTGCCAATCCGGACATGGCCAGCGTGGTGGACTATGGCCAAAACCCTTCTCATATTGGGAGGAGACCCGTGCTCTGTAGTGAGCCAGTAATGGGTTGCATAAAAATAATAATATTTTGATCCGTCATATGGAATATTCAATAATTTAAATTATCATGATATCAAAGCATCATCACATAAATAAAACGTACGTGTAAAATTTCAGCTAAATAGGCTGGTTTAAAATTCAGTAGCAAGTTTTGTAACAAACGTTCCACATAATATCTTGCTATAGTTTGAGTTTAAGTTGCAATGCGAAATGCAAAATCGGCGCTGGTCTCAAGGTTGATGGTATGGCGAGCTCTTTGTTTACGGACTCCCGTCTCGGTTGACAAATAACGCCAATAAGGTGACAAGATAGCTACTTGATACACGATCTGTGTCCATCCGTTTTGATGCTGAAGTTTGTAACCAACCAATATAGGCGGCATGGTAGTTCTAAGATTTATCTTTCTATATTAGTGAGATACTTGGGAAATAATACCATGGCAATCCATGATACTGCTTTAATAGAAACCCCGTGCCGGTAAACGCAGCATTAGTTAGACTCCCTACTAGGGGGACAGTTGACCTCAAACGAGTCGCAATGAGTCGCTAAATATAAATGACACTAATCAAAACTCAACAGCTTTCACTTCCACAGACCTTTGAAAGAGTGTGCGTGCGTACCTTATAAAGTCTTCTTTCTTCTTCTTTTAGTCTTTATCATCCAGCCGCTTTCCACTTCATCTTATGCTTCACTGTGCTAACCGGTCCGCAGTCTCCATCACTCCTTGCCTTAACCCTTCTTAACGTTAATCTGTCATTATTATCTGTATTATTGAGAACTCCATACAAATTTGGATTATAAAGCCAATGAAAACAAGTGCCACAATATCGTGGAATGCGAAACTCCCTAAAAAATTAAATTTCGTTGTGATTCAAATAAGAGTTAGAGCGAGTGCTTTTTCGTTTAAACGATTTTAATCTCAGAACTACACTAATAGAGTTTTTAATTTAGTTTCACTTTTCCAGTTCAGAGAGACTAAAAAAGTTTTCACCTGTTCCGAATGTGTCTACGTTTGCAAAACGCTTTAAATTTTATCTAATATTATAAGTGTTTCATAAGGTCGAGCTCGGAATAACTAATTAAATAAGAATCTACTAGGCGTGCTTTTTAAGAATGTATTCAACCCAATCTGCACCAAGGCAGGCTGCCAAAAATTGAGCTTTCGTAGATCGCGTGAAGTAGTTATTAGATTTTTCTATTTACATTACGGATGGGGACCACTCGAGTATGATGTGGACTTCCGTTAGTAAACGTCCCGCTGGATAAATCTTACAGGACATCATTATAGCTTTCCATCAGGCGTAAGATATTAAGGTATATATTTTATTTAATCCTCTATTTCATTTATACAAGAAAACATTTGTTTTGATACACACTTATTACCAGCTTCCGGTATGATCTGTCATCATCATCATCATGATCAACCCAGTACCGTCTCACTACAGAGCGCGGGTCTCCTCTCAACATGAGAAGGGTTCGGCTATAGTCCACCAGGCTGGCTATGTGCGGATTGACAGACTTCACACGCCTTTGAGAACATTATGGAAAACTTCCAGGCGTGCAGGTTCCTCACGATGTTTTCCGTCACCGTTGAAGCAAGTGATATTTTAATTACTTAAAACGCACATAACTCCGAAAAGTTAGAGGTGCGTGCCCGGATTCGAACCGCCGACCTCTGATTAGGAGGCTGACGCCCTAACCACTAGGCTATCACCGGTTCACTAGGCTATCACCGCTTCGTATGATCTGTAACTAAGTCTATTTTTTCCACATATAATTGTTTGGAAAACTTGGTAATGGCATTTAGGTACTCTGAAATATATTAGGAAATCCTATCGACCATAAATACATTATTTGGATCAGTTGTAAGAATGTAGAAATATCAGGTCAGCTGATATTAATGCATACATACATCTTTGCAATATTTCCGATACGCTTCGAAAATGCCAAGAAAATCAGTGAGGCCATAATATTAAATGTATTAAATAAAATGCTCGTCCATCACCGTACGCCGTCTCGGAACATCTTAAATATATTTTTAGTTTAATGTACCTACTACTACTCCTATAATAATATATTAAACTAATATATATTAAAAAAACGTTATTGATATTAATAATATAAATCGCGAGGAGCATGCTAACACCTTAATTTATATTATTAGTATTCCACAACGTTTGTTCCGATTTTGAAAATTTCGCAGGAAACGTATGATTCAATGAAACATATATAATTCCAATAAGCATGTCCATGTGGATACTAGTAAAATATAAAAAAAAAACACTTAGAGCAATATTCGGACATAAATAGGATCCATCCGGAAGCCTGACTCGATCTTTTTGTTTTTTTACTAGTAAAATATAAAAAAAAAAAACACTTAGAGCAATATTCGGACATAAATAGGATCCATCCGGAAGCCTGACTCGATCTTTTTGTTTTTTTTTAAAAGGCAACCCACATCAGCTGTTTTTCATCGGGAGCCTGACTATTGGTAGAATCACGGACGTGATCACCTATATACACATACATAATCTACCTAAATTATCTACCAAAAGATCAGAAAAAAAATAAGTAAGAGATAAAGCGATATTCATCATGATCAACCCCTTGGCGGCTTACTACAGAGCACGGGTCTCCTCCCAATATGAAAGAATTTGGCCATAGTCCACCACGCTGGCCATATGCGGATTGGCAGACTTCACACGCCTTTGCGATTATTATAAACTCTCAGGTTTGCAGGTTTCCGCACGATGTTTTCCTTCACCGTTGAAGCAAGTGATATTTTAATTGCTTAAAAACGCACATAACTTTGAAAAGTTGCGAAAGAGGTGCGTGCCCGGATTCGAACCCCCGACCTCTGATTTGGAGGCGGACGCCCTAACTAGCCGATTATTAAATTATACTAGAAGTAAAACTAATACGAATACTTTTAAAGTGATGGTATTTTTGAGTTTTTATTGAAGGTATGTTAAAATTATAGACAACTTAAAAATAAGATCGAATATCATCGCAATACTTTTTCTCAATATAAATTGAGATAGAAATGTTAACTAATTCTCTCGCGCCTCTACGGCGTAGGCCTCTCTGAAGTCTGGCAAAAGCTTTCACACTCGAACATGTTGCGAGTCTGTTCTATATCTCTCGCCACACCTGCGATGAAAAATATCCCACTCTTGCTTTCTTTGACATCCTTTTCTCTTTTTTTTCTGGTGACTTAATCATCTTTACATTCCATCTCGTCTGACATGATCTGCAAACAAGTCCTGTCCTCTTCCATTTCAACATTCGGATTATTTTCTTTATAGTCATCATCTATAAGTTTTATTGTTATGATATTGTCACCTATTCTGTCTTTAACTACTTAACCAACATGTTCATCTTTGGTAGTGTTCCATAAAAACTAGCTAGTTATTTTTTTCATCTTGTTTTCATATTGACCATGTTCACAGGCATCGGCACCATGACGATACCCTTTTCTCATCCTCACATGTTTATCACCTTCATCATCATCATCATGATCAACACATTACAGGCTCATTACAGAGCGCGGGTCTCCTCTCAATATGAGAAGGGTTTTGGCCATAGTCCACCACGCTGGCCATGTGCGGATTGGCAGACTTCACACGCCTTTAAGAACATTAATATTTATCACTTTCACTATCCTATTACTTTTTTCTTCAATGTGATGACGTTTCATCTTTATGTTTCTTAAATGAATGAATAGAATTTAATTGAATACCACAAAAGTGCAGAGAGGAAAAAAAAGCTATCCTATGTAACGTAACCCTAGTCTTTTACTCGTATACTCGTATTCACTTCCTATTTAGATTGCCCCTGTTTTTCTGGTTGTGTTTAAAAGCAATCCAGTTTTTTTAGGTAATACATACCATAAAAAATTCCAAACGGAATAGCTGTTAGGATTTTTGCGAAATGTCTTTGTTCGTTTTCCGCTGGAAGTTGAGACGATGAAGTATTTTCTAGGACTTCCGAATTCATGCAAAATGCTGATAATATATTTTATTGTGGGTTATTATTATTATATAAAAACTTGGAAGCCCAGCACCCGCCTGCTGAATATCTAAAATCAACTCAAATTTTATTTAATTATGTAATTTTCAAGTGATCGTGTTACGAATAGTTACATTCGTTACAACTTAAAAATTAGAGAGGCTTCATAATGCGCCCTAGTCTAAATAAAAACCCAGATAAAAATGTCCCGCCATTTGGGGATTTTTTGCACTAGCTGTTTGTAGCAAAGTTTGTCGTTTCGTGCATTCCTAGAATTTTTAAATAGGATATCGATTTGGGGCTAGCTAAAGTTTTCATTTCATTAATTCGTAAATACTAAAACTTTATTTGCACGTACATCCTACGTTTATAAATTATTTATGCAGTATTCCTAACTACCTAGAGATAGATTTACATAGCTACATAGGTATATTGTAGGGAGTTCTTAATTCCACGGTCTACCATCCGGAGAGTCTACCATCGCTGCGTTAAGCGGTTCTGGGTCGAAATAACAGCTTTCCTGACGACCTCCGTGGTGCTGTCACTTTAGTTATAAAGTAGGTCCTGGGTTCGACTCCCAGCTCGAGTCTGGTCTGGTGGAAGGCTTAAGCAGTGGCTAGTTATCAGCTTACGATAAAGACGTGTCAAAGTGACTTTGCATCATCACTTACCCTCAGGAGATATTGCACTCATGGGCTTACTTGTAGTGTATAAAAAAATCCTGGGAATACGTTGATCCACTTTGGTTTACGATTTGTAATACCAGTGTATTTAGATTTAGTGTTTCCCCTGGATTTTTTGAGGAATATACCGTATACGGTATCTAAAGTTTCATCTTTACTCCACATTGATCATCGTCATAATCCTAAATTTTTAGTTTAATTTAAATTCCCGCAGCTAGATCTATCTGTCATTGAAATGAGGCAATCAGTGCATTGATCCACCACATTGCTTCGATGCGGGTCGGCGTATATGTGTATTATCCCATGTGAGTGATAATATCCGAAGCCTGTTCTCAATGAAGCACAAGGAAAGCATTACCTAGCAATCTGTGTATATATAAAATCATGATCAAGCCACTTCCGACTCACTACAGAGCACGGGTCTCCTCTCATTATGAGAAAGGTTTGGCCATACTCCACCACACTGGGCTATGTGCGGATTGGCAGACAACTCTCAAGTATGCAGGTTTCTTCACGATGTTTTCCTATGATACTTTAATTGCTCGAAAACGCACATAACTCTGAAAAGTTAGAGGTGCCTGCCCGAGATCGAACCCATTAGGTTTACCCTCTGCTTAGGAGGCGGACGTACTAACCAAAAGGCTGTAACAGTTTACACACACACACACACATATATATACATATATATATATATACACATATATATATATATATATATATATGTATATCTATATAATGACATTTCACCAAAACTATATTGACATAAACTGTCAGTATTCTAAATTGGGTTGTTACGTGCGACTTTAAAATAATCTTCTGTATCTACGTGAAGTTTACAAACGTCAGTGCTGCGAACTCCTAATTAAGGGCGAGCTTACTCATTAGCGATGTTATTATCTTCAGCAGTAAATGTTTATATATCCATTTCATTACTGTGCTTTGTAACCAACACTGCACATCCTCTCCGCATCCCTCATTAAAAGTTAGACAGGTCTTAATTAATGAAAAACGCTATCAAAATTCGGTCTTCTTATGTTTTTGTAGGTACCTACTAGTGCAAGCTTGCTTATTTCGCACTTTTCAGTCGTGTCGTCAGGTGTGTTGTTCCAACGTATGTATAGAATGAAGCTGTGATAGCCTAGTGGTTAGGGCGTCAGCCTCTTAATTAGAGGTCGGTGGTTCGAATCCGGGCACGCACCTCTAACTTTTCGGAGTTATGTGCGTTTTTAAAAAACAATTGAAATATCACTTGCTTCAACGGTGAAGGAAAACATCGTGAGGAAACCTGCACGCCTGAGAGTTCTCCATAATGTTCTCAAAGGCGTGTGAGGTCTGCCAATACGCACATGGCCAGCGTGGTGGACTATGACCAAAACCCTTCTCATATTGGGAGGAGACCCGTGCTCTGTAGTGAGTCAGTAATGGGGTGATCATGATGATGATGATGATGATGATTTATAGAATATATTTAACCACTTATGTGGTAATAGTTCAACTTTAGATATATAATTTAGGCGCTGTTATATATAAACAAAGCTAAAGTCATCGCTGTTCACTTCTATATAGATCGACAGCTCTGTCTCTCGAATAATGTTATATTCTCATATCGTTACGCGTTCCAAAACATAGCTGTTAAACGAATGGTTTTTTATCGATATTTCATAAATTATTAATTATACTAATTCGAACTACTCTCTAATTTTGTTTGTTATTACTCTTTAACGCACAGATTTCTTTTATGGCATCCTGACGGAAAAATGTACTTTTTATACCAAAACTATAATGTTTTGGTATAAAAAGTACATTTTTCCGTTGAGTTCACACGGGAGTTATAAAAACCTTTATTCGCAAAGACTAGTAAGTAAGTGTAAATCATCATTCATACATGGAGATATGTAGATATATACTCTTTATTGCATACAAATTAGTACCAAAAGACATCATGGGACCCTTCTTATGGCTTAAGCTATCTCATCCAACCACCCTTGGGAAAAGCTGTCTGTGATAGTAGTAGGTAAGTATGTAACTGGGCCAGTAAATGTGCGTGAATTCAGGTGCCAGAAATACGGGAAGTTCGTCGTCTGTTAAATGGCAGGCCCGAGAAGGTATTGAATAAAGTGTTTCCTGAAGAATTCTGCAGAGGTTAGGCTACCGATGACAGAGGGAACTCTTCACATGAATGAGGCGAGTTAAAATCTGGAGAGAGCGCGGTGAAAACACTAGTGTGCATCCCTTTCTTCCCATCCAGTATACTCACGTCTCAAAATTTCCCGACGCGCTCAGATCTCTGAAGAAACGCTCGAAAAGTCAATCGGGTATTCAACCGTTTTCAAATTCAAATAGTTCCTTATAACTTCCTCAACAGAACTGTGTTACAGAACGCGATAGGGTAATAGTTAGGGTTAAACTCTAGCCCTCGTTATAAGTTTCACGGAATTTCATAAATAAACTGTTAGTTATTCGCACAATAATTTTGGGGTTTCCCATTGTTATAGTAGGCTCGCTTTGAATTTGGAGCCGTCCCAATTTGTGCCACATAATTTTATTGTAACGCTGATAATTCTAGTTTCTGTTTATGATCAGCAATACAAAATCAGCCGTTATTGTTTTAATGGTAATAAAGTGGTACTTATGCAATTTGGACATTGATTGTTGTGGTCCTCCTACTTAATTCTATTGTTAAAATAATTTGAACTGAGGTACTTATAGTTCTATGAGTAGGTAACATATACACAAATTATATTACTGTTTCAAAAAAGGTTCAAAATAAACAATAAGGCTTATATCGACTTATTTGATATTGGTGCTAAAATTTTAAAAGAGCACCAGATAGGCGTATTATATATCCTTGTTTTTGTTCACTGGACGTTACATTTTTAGTGAGGCAATCCCAGGGTCTTAAGTTAGCTATAGCAATTATGTCACAATAGTGAATGAATGATATCAAAGTAACGACCAAAAATAGTTCTTCTTATTCTTTCACTCTTGGCAGAGTGGTCGTGGTTATGATTTAGCCACAGCAGCTCTTACGATCTCTTTCCAGCGATTACTCTTGGTGACATCACGGGAGCACTCGGAGACCGATAAATTTGTAGCGTAACGGATGGAGTCCGTCCATCTATTAGGGGAGCGACCACGTGGACGTGGAACCAAAAATTGGAAAATGAAAATTTTCTGAATAACATTACAGTACAGTTACAGAGCTGTGATAGCCTAGTGGTTAGGACGTCAGCCTTCTAATCAGAGGTCGAGGGTTCGAACCCGGGAGTTATGTGCGTTTTTTAGCAATTAAAATACCACTTGCTTCAACGATGAAGGAAAACATCGCGAGGAAACCTGCATGCCTGAGAGTTCTCCATAATGTTCTCAAAGGCGTGGGAAGTCTGCCAATCCGCACGTGGCCAGCGTGGTGGACTATGGCCAAACCCTTATCATATTGAGGGGAGACCCGTGCTCTTATGTTGATGATGTCTGTTATATGCAATTAAATAATTGTGATAACTGAGCGAAGATTAAATCATTAAACACCGGCTATTCCACCAACTGAATTTTGTGCAGGTAATTGTTAAAACATTTGCGTTTTGTTAAAGAATCGACATCTAGCCAGAACGGGGAGGGACGCGGGCGCCGCTGCAGAGTCCGCGGTTACCATTTCGGACAGTTACGAGACAACGGGGGCTGGAGTTGGGTCTCTAAGGAGTTTCGTCGAGATAGGCCCACGTTTACGGGAAAAGGGGATGTGATCCGCGCTTTAGGGACAACCTGACCCGAAAATTGTCCATCACTGTACAACGGGGCAATGCCGCTAGTCGGTCGGGGACTTTTGTTCAGGACAGGGGCAGTCTCTTTGACAAAGCAGAAAGGAAAACAAAAAAAACTATTATTGCTTAGCAAAAAATTAAAACATTTTACATTGTTCTGTGTTATACTACTAAGCTAAAATGTCAACGACCGACTAGATTACTAGTATACTTGGGGCCTTGACTTGGCATTTGGTTGGTTGGTATTATAGTATAGGTTATGCCGCATTTAAAAATGGCAATAACATGACGTAGTTTATCAGTAAATTTCATCAAAATTGGTTTACTGAAAATAGTTACAACCGAAATAACTAATCAAACATAGTGTCGCAATTGTATTAAATAATAACACTGGACACACTTGACTACGTTTTGCATTTTTTCCAGTCCAATGTAGATCTCCCAGAAACTGTATGATTTCTCGCAATAAAAAATACCCTATTCCCAATTCCAGGATACAAGCTAATATATAATACATGTACCAAATTTTATTAACATCGATAAAGGGGTGAGGCACAAATAGGTCACATAGAAACAAACTAGCATTTATACCTACCTACAAGAGAAATTGTTGTATACAACAGTTCGTCACAATAATACAAGAAATTGTTGTACAAACTGATACAACAATTTATGTCACAATAATTCAAGAAATTGTTGTATAGACTGATACAACAATTTATGTCACAATAATTCAAGAAATTGTTGTATCAACTGATACAACAATTTCTGTTTACCTGCAAATACTTCACAGCAGACATACCGCGTCATGTAATAAACTTAATACCTTCATAGTTACTCGTAGATAGTTAGGTCTGAACCTCGAATAGTCTCCGAAGCTGCTACGAGGTCGTTTAAACGCCGTGAGGGGCGTGCGAAAACGTCTTCCTGTTTTATCAACTTCCCGAGAGCGTCTTTGACAACCAATAGTTGGTTATAACAGAACTAAACTTGTTGTTCATAAAGTTTTTTTTTATTTTAATTTTACTACAACTTCGCCTTGACGTTTTTTTTTCGGACTGACTATTTGCTGTACTAATCCTATTGGTTGCGACAGCGTAACCGGGCTGTTTGGCGAGCTTCGGAAAGAAGCTCTGCCAAAAGAAATTTTGAGCCCTAGGACTCAAAGAAACTAAGGGAACATCTGCCTTAGGGCGCCTCCTGCAAGGACTAACCTCGACTTAGGGAACGTTTGGGATAACGGGGGGGTCAGTGGTCCGTACGTCTCCGAGGTCTGCCTCGCCTGCGATGGAGCCCACGCCCGGATGACGTAAGATAGTGAGGACCTCGTCTTCGCCGGCGAAGACGGTGTGTAGCGTATGATTGTGTGATAGCTGGTAAGAGTAGGTTGTCAGTAGTTATCTGATCGTCAGGGTAAGCCTTGACGGTAATCTCTGCTGGCAAGTGATGATGCAGAATAAGGATGTTAGGCGTTTGGTGAACCCCTCTGAAATGTTTTTCACATTAAAGGCTAAATCGCTCGGAGACACATGTTATTTCGGTGGTAAATAGCCCAGGCCTAAGGCTACCGTATTGTTACAAGCACTCATTTTTATATTTAAGATATTAGTGACAATTCTGATGTAGACTTGGCACCAATATCTTAAATATTTAACTGAATATTTCTTTATACTAATAAACTATACTACAATTATCTAACCAAAGTGTGCCAGCCCCTTCTATAACTTTCTCTGAGGAAAATAATAATGTAAGAAGACTTTCAATTTAGTAGTAGTTAAGAGATTTTTTTTATACACTACAAGTTAGCAATTGACGGCTATCTCACCTGACGGTAAGTGATGATATAGTCTATGATGGTAGCGGGCTAACCTGTTAGGGGTATGGTAAACCCACACTCCTAAATGGTTTCTATGCGACATCGTGCCGGAACGCTACATCACTTAGCGACACGTCTTTGTCGGTAGGGTGGTAACTAGCCACGGCCGAAGCCTTCAACCAGACAACACCACAGACCACAGAGATTTATGTAAACAGAATTGGTGATTTTTATATTTAAAAAAAAATGAATCGATATTATTCATGCAAATTATAATATGTAATCTTAAAATATATATTATAATTATATATTTAAAGCAATTAAAATATCACTTGCTTCAACGGTGAAGCAAAACATCGTGAGGAAACCTGCACGCCTGAGAGTTCTCCATAATGATCTCAAGAAGGGAGAAGTCTGCCAATCCGCACATGGCCAGCGTGGTGGACTATGGCCAAACCCTTCTCATATTGAGAGGAGACCCGCGCTCTGTTGTGAGCCGAAAATGGGTTGATCATGATGACGATATATATAGTATGATGATGCTATTTGATTCCATTCAGAAGCTATTGAACATATGGGCAATGTTAAATTTCACCCAAGCGAATTCTGTGACGTCAAGTCCTTTCACACCTGTAAGCCAAAGAGATCGTCCTTGAATTACGGCCAAATGAGTCGCAGTCGTTTGGCCGTAATTAAAAGGCATATTTTTCTGGAGCTGGGCGCTGGTGACAGCCTAAATAACGGGTTCAATAGCCTCCCTCAAGCACCATGTTCCTAATGAGCTTAATTTTATAGTTTGTTTTTACGTAAACCACAAAATTAAATGTAATAATATACCTTTATTCAATTTAGCCTTTATCCAATTTATCGTCTTAATAGATTATGAAGATATTATATATTTTCTTGAACTTATTTCTTTTACTTTTTGTTACGGTCGTCTTCTTTTCAATCGGCTTATAATCTCTACGGAAATTTGACGTTTATTGTGGCAGTACTTAATAAAATGTTTTGTGGCCGAACACAGACACGGCATTCTGAAAAACAAGCTCTGCAAAAAAGTATTCCTCACTTATAGCGGGTTCTGAGTACAGATATAAAAGTCTATATTTCTATTATTGAAAGCTGTGTGTCAACAATTTGCTTCGACAATGCTTAAGATGATTTTACCGCTGGCAAAATCATATTATGTTAACGGCTAAAGTATTTTTATATAATTTTTCTCAAAGTTGTCCTTGGTTGATAATTTGATGAGTGGATTCCTAAATTTCCATGGGAACGACGTCATTGGCAACCACCAATACCGTTGAAGTTAGTACATAATGAGATCTGGGGGTTACTAGCATTAGTAATATTTTAATACTAGCTGTTGCCCGCGACTTCGTCTGCGTAGAATTGCTGATTTCCCGTGATTGCTCTGCTTCAGAAAATACGCTACAGGCAAATGTCAAATTGCCGATTTTAGTGTTTCTAAATTAAAAAACATAGGACTTCCATACAAACTTCAAACCCCTATTTTACCCCCTTCGGGGTAGATTTGGATGAATAAAAATTCTAACCTTATACTTAAGCCCTAAAAGAAACCTATTTCCAAAATTTCACGCTTGTAGACTTCATAATAAAAAAATAAGCAAAAACTATCATCCCCTATTTCCACCCTTAACAGGTAATATTTAAAAAAGTTTGATGCACATGTTTTTTATTTATTATTATTAATCTCAATGCAAATTTTTGTGTCTCTAACTCTAAAAACAAAGAAATTTCATACAAACTTCCAACCCCTATCTTACCCCCTTAGGGGTGGAATTTCCAAATATCCTTTCTTAGACCTTATCCTTTCTTTTTTCTTTTTTTTCTAACATCTCTTAACTACCAACTACCTACTTGCTAAATTATAGCTTTATACGTGCAATAGTTTTTGAGATCTCGTGTTTAATCAGTATGTATGTAAGTCAGTATGTAAGTATGTATGTAAGTGACCTTTCGCTTTTATATATATAGATAGATGACGCGTGATAAAAAAAAAACTGCCATTATAAACATTCCCGCATTAAGCAACGTCTAAATATGAAACAAAACTCCTTTCGTAAAAGCGTAGATAAAACAAAAGTAAACACGAAGGGCAAAGAGCTGCGTAACAAAGAGCGTTTGAACTTTGAGCGAATCATTTGTAATTACAAAAGTTTATTCTTATTTAAACCTCAATCTGGAATGTCAGTTCCTCAACGGACCCGAAGTTCCTTTAATCAAACAAAAACTCCGAACTGCTTACAAAAATTTAAACCACCGCCATTGAATTGTGTTTCACGTCACCGAATAATAACGAGTAATTATTATCCAAAAGTTTTATTGAATTTCAGCCATCCCCTTCCTCTGTTGGAGATCTCTTGTATACATAGACTTTGGCGGATTTTACCGAGTTACCCGTGACTTCATCCACGTATAGCTTCTGATAAGTAAATTTTCCGCTTAGAACTTTCATCCGCTATTCTAGTCAATATATCGTGACACATTGCATCGCATTATTCGACGATTACTTGTATTATTACTTGTATCCAACTATTACCATGTTCAAGACTAGTAGTTACAGATATTAGCGCGTTTAAAAATAAACATCAAATAAACAGTTAGTTTACAGCACAACTGATAATAAGAGTGACTAACGGGATGGCCTAGCTCAAATCCAACCGATTTCCTAGCTCAAGGAGTGGTTTTGGTATTTTCCAATTCCAGTTAATTTGGAACTCTGTTATTCATGCTATTCATGAACTCTTGAATTTTCGAAGATAAAATTTAAGTAACTTAACTATGTCCTTATTACCGAAGAATAATTATGAAGATATCAATGTCAAGTGTGACCGTAAGTAGGAAATATTGTTCTTTATACACTGTGTAGCCTAGTGATTAGGGCATCAGCCTCCTAATCAGAGGTCAGCGGTTCGAATCCAGGCACGCACCTCTAAGTTTTCAGAGTTATGTGCGTTTAAAAAATAATTAAATATCACTCCGCACATGGCCAGCGTGGTGGACTATGGCCAAACCGTTCTCATATTGAGAAGATGAGGAGGAGAGAATGGGTTGATCATGATGATGATACACGGTGATTATTTAAGTCGTAACCAGTCTTCGCAATCACGTTTTTTGACTTCAAATTTGAAGTACGCCTTTGGGTCAATTAAAACAAACGTAGTAAAACCTTCTTAACAGTAATGATGTCAGAATCGACGTCAATTATTATGCCATCCGCGAGAATGGCTGCGAATTGAATGTCACAGAGAATCGGGATATTAAGTAAGTCTTTAACGGAGAAAATTCCATTTCAGCCAATTAATAAATTCGAGAAGACATTCTCGCGATCGCCCCAGCTCTTAAGTGTCAAAGTGCCGAACTGTGAACTTCTCGATCTTAATCCACATTTCAATGTTAATTATTTAGAAGCTGAACTTAAAGTGGGTCTGTGTAGTACACACAGGATATAATTATAACAGTGAAGTATCACTATACAATCTTGACGATGTTATTACACCTCTCGACGTAAACAATTTAGGAGCAGAGCTTATAGTGCCTTTGTATGCATGCATACATACATAGCGGATACTAAAAAAAAAACTGTTTAATTAAATTCTGACGATTTTTCTTTGTTTTTAGTTTGCAAAACTGACAAAAAAATTGCATAGCCGTACTTCATTCGTAATACATGTGTTCCCTAATGGCTATAATATGGGGATTTTCAAAGGGCGGATTAACAAATTGCTCAAGGGCCAGCAACGCATTGGCGGTTCCTCTGGTGCTGCAAATGTTCATGGGCGGCGGTAATTACTTAACATCAGGTGACCCGCCTGCTCGTTTGCTCGCTTTGTATATAAAATAGGTATAAAATAGGTACTATAGTTTATTATTAAGCTAAGTTTGTTGTGGGCTTCTTCTTAGACCGGGGCGCGTTTGGAACCCTCATAGCTTTAGTTTTAAGTTTACGAATATAGTTATCACCATGAAATAACTACTGTGTAAATTATTGACGCGTCAAAAGTGCCTTTTTAAGGACTATTTGAATAAAGATTATTTTGAATTTGAATTTGAAAAAAAAATATATCTTATTTATGTAATAGCTTCTGCCAGCGACTTCGTCTGCCTGGACCTCAGAATTGGGTCTAAAGCTTAACAATTTTTAGCGTTAGCAACTATTTGAGGGATCGGTATAGAAAATACATGTCCTTTTAGCCGTGCTTAGCTCGTAAGCAATTTGCAATTTTCTTCGGGAACTACTCAAGGAATCGGGATAAAAGGTGGCCTATGCTCTTTTCCATGTCGAAGACTACATAAATGCCAAATTTCACCCAAATCTATTGAGCTGTTTGTGCGTGATTAAGTAACAAACATCACATTTTTCACATAGGATTACACAAAATGGGGTAAAAACCGTTAAAAATAATATTAATAAGTTGAAATTAACCTCGATAAAAAAAAGAGAAAAAATAATCCTTAAAAACTATTGCTGTTTCTTAGTTTCATATTAAGACTTTAATTATTATTTAGAAGCTAAGGTAAGCGTATTTTCTCGGTATCTTCGCATGGCTATTTAACAGAACCGCTATAACAACTTAACGATCCTTATCCACATTAGCATGTTAATTATTTACAGTATAGCATCACTATACTTAATTGGCGAACTAAATTCACATCTCAACGTTAGTTATTTATAAGGGGAAATTAATGAGGGTATATTTGGTAACATAGTATAGGTATCTGATAGCAACGCGATCCCAAAACACACATTTCATTTCAAGCAATGTTAATTAAGACCTAATATAGTTATGAGCATTATAGGATATTACTCGTAAGTTAATTATGTTTTTCTACATTTCAACCTTAATTATTAGGGACCTGGACTTGAAGTGTCTCAGTAGTACTGCATTATTGCCACACACGCACACGCACACACACACACACCCACACACACACCCACCCACACACACACACACCCACGCACACACACAGAGAGACACACACACACATTAAGTACACATCTATTAAGTATTCCATATTTGAACGTTAAGTTGGCATCTCTAACCTGATAGCATGCTAATTCGCAACACTGCTTTACCAATTCGACGACCTAGATCAACAACGGTGAACAAGCTTCTTGGGATGTTCCTCCGCTCATAGCTCCAATGATGAGGAAGAGAACCAATAAACTCAGCTAGTTAAAACGCAGCCTTAGGGTTTCACACACACATATTAAGTTATGAAATAAAAAGTCCCAGAGATTCACTGTTCACGAGACACAAGGCTCTCGATAGTAATCTACAAGAGACCTATTTTCAGTAATCATGGATATCCAGTAGTTGATATGACAACAAAAAAGATATAGAAATACCTGTGCCTCTCAAGATAGCCTCAATAGCTATGATACCCTAGTGGTTAGGACGTTCGCCTTCTAATCAGTGTTCGGGGTTCGATCTCGGTCACGCATTTCTAACTTTTCGGAGTTTTGTGCATTTTTAATTATTTTCACTCGCTTCAAAGATGAAGGAAAACATCGTGAGAAAACCTGCATGCCTGAGAGTTCTCCATAATGTTCTCAAAGGCGTGTAAAGTCTGCCAATCCGCACATGGCCAGCGTGGTGGACTATGGCCAAATCCTTCTCATATTGAGAGGAGACCGGTGCTCTGTATTGAGCCGGCAATAGGTTATTCATGATGATGATATGACAATGGATATAATAAGAATGAAACTAGTTTCAAATACTTGAAACTAAACTAAAATGCTTGCAATTACAAAGGTTACCTATTTTTCTTTATAAAGTTTATTTTTCTTTCTGTTGGTAAGTGGTTCATTTAGTAAATCCACAGTTTATCGGCTTTGTTTATAAGACAGTCTTGAATTAAAAGCCATGTTACAATATTCACTAATCTTAATCTTTTGAATATCACAAAGGTACCTAACGTTAAATTATGTTTTGAGTTCCCGCAAAAATAATATTACGATTGTTCCTTTGAATGTTATCAGCCAAGTACAAAAGTCTATCCTTGAAAGAAAGCGTTGAAATCCCTAATGTAAAACGTGAATCAAAAGAGACGCTCCAAAAATGTGTGCAGAGTACAAGGCTTTTGCCTCACGAATTATATAATAATAAACCATTTTAAATCGACTTTTAGAAAAGGTCCAAGTCCTTCATTCGTTGTTGGGGTTTGGTTCCTTACCTAGTGGTTACCAAGGAGATCTCATAACTAAGCCTCCCCTTTCTGTCTGTTGATCATACATCCGTCTGATTGCCGAAATGTGGTGCGTATGCAGCTTGCATCCAATAAATACACATTGTTAGTTTTTATATCAGAAACCATCTGGTAATATTCGCGTGGAGCTAAAAACTACCTTTTTTTATACTGATGCGAGTTTAGCCAGCTTAACCGATCTTAAAGAAGTTTTGCATAGAGATAGCTTCCATCGTCAACCTTCAGCACACCTTTCAGTATGAGAGGGTTTGTAGCCGTAGCCCACCACCCCACGGAATTTCGCAAGACTTTCAGAGATATAGAGAACTCATATATTAATCATTTACCAATAATTGTTTTCGATTTTACGCCCCTAAATAAACAAATACCTTGCATTCTGGTATTGTTACAATTATTTCGAACGTAGTGACTGCTGAATTCAGTGTTTATACATTTGTTTCTTTCTCTTGCAGGTAGTCGAGAAACACCGGCTCTTTTTACTAAGTACAAGGGTTCATACAATGTGCACCAATGTTTAGACGAAAGGGGCGCAAGAAGTCCAAGGTGCGCAGGGTGCAATACCTACGCGTCATCCTGAAGCCCGGCGTGTGGAAACGTGTGCCTATGAAACTACTGAAGTGGGGCCGTAAAATGGCTTCCACTAGGCGTTATGATTTGGTGCCCAATGACGATTACGATACAAGAATTCCAATGCATCCGGAGGTGGCCTTTGAGTATGGAATCTCTTTCCATGCTAAGGTGAGTGAAACTTAAATTTTAAGTAAGCAAGTGTTGGTAGGGTTCATCTATGGTTTCAAAATTCAAAAAGTTCAAAATTCTGAAATAAATTATTCATGTAAACTACTCCATCTTTGAAACGTTCGTATAATATATTCTTCTCAAGAGGTGAAGATTATTCTTTAACTTTAAAGTAAAGCTAAGAGAGAGGGAAAGTTCCAAATGTACCAGATCCCAGCATATTTATCACCAAATAAATTGGTATATAGTGGTGGTAATATAGTTGCTCTCGCAAAAAGCTCCAAATCAGTGGGTGATGAAAAGTGTTGTACGTGGAGTTTCTCTGCGTTATATCAGTAGAAATGAGTATATTTAAAGAGAAATCAAAATGAACGATATACCTCATCGAGTATCGAAGTGGGAATAAAAGTCACCGCATGAAAGCACGCAGCGTCAATATAACCTTTAGACATAATTGTTCGCCATCAAACGAATGTCTGGCAAACAGTTGCACAAGTGAATGATTTAAATATTTAAGATTTACATATCTAGTCATTAAAACATTAAAGATACGTTACAATTAAAACAATCAATTAGGTAACAAGTTAAAATTACAATTACAAGATAAATTACATTTAAAAGAATTGGAATAAACAATTAAATTAATTTAAAACTTACAATAATTAGCACAATAAAGCAGTATTTATTTAAAAGGTCTATAATTAATTAAAACAATAAAATCACTTACACTAACTTAACAACTAATCGAGGGTGTGGTCAAATGAGACATATGGTTTAATTTAAACACAGTAAACTAGATGGCGCTACTTACCTTACGTACGGTTTTAGCTCGCGCTATCATGTTGCCTTAGCGGTTTGTACTAATGTACGGGGTGGCGAAACTGTGATTGAATAACATATTTTTTAAAATTATACTTTTTGTAAGTGGTAAAACGCATATAGCGTGACTGCCCTTGTAAATGTTGTCATCTACAGTTAGCGATGGGCTATAATTACATTTTCTGTATAATATGCAGTATATTTTATAGAAAATTAGAAAGTGTTTGTTCTGTAACATATTACCTACGTTTGTTTTAGTGCAACATTTATTATTCTAATTGTAAAACGATTTTAAAATAACATCAATAAATCATACCACATTCTATTACACTTAACGCTTAGTATAAATAATACTAAATTCTAATGATGTATTTAAAGTATTATTGTCAATCTGACCTCAGTTTATCTTAGCATTTGTCCTCTTCACCATGCGATTGCATATTTTACCATTTTACGCTATTAAAATGAAAAAATCAACAAAAATTGATTATTTAAATTGTTTAGATCATTTTGTGATAAAAAATATCACCACTATCCTTTTTTTTTTCTGTGCACAACTTGTACAAATAATATTTAATATTGTAGCGAAAAACCATATTTATATATGTAGTATATAGCATTATATTGTATAGAAAATTAAAAAAGCGTTTGTTTTGCAACAAATTTCATTTGTTTTACTGCAACATTTATTATTCTATTTGTAAAACGAATTTAAACGAGATTATACTTCGCGAATTCTGCGTTTACGTGCTCACTAATATCATTATCAATGTCAGCTAACTTCAAACCACTTTCCCGTAACCCATCGACTAAATCTAACATAGGACTGAATCTACATCCCCTGTTGTTGTTGGAGAACGGAGGTTTTTTTATACGAGTATATTAAGCCTTGTAACAATTTTAAATTAATATCTTGGGTCTGCAGCTGTTTAGAATAGTCCTATTAAGAACAATCCGAATCATCACTGTCAATATTCAGAGAGCGCAAAATGTAGCTTCAGCAGTGCTCGATTATCTTTGATACCTTACAATAACAATAACAATAACATTCACTTCAAGTAGGTATTAAGGGCTCAATTTTAACCATAAAAGTACTCAGATGAGCTCCGAGATAGCTCCTTATAAAGGTGAGGAAAATAAAATTCATATATTCAGGATTTTTCTATTTTCTTTCCTCACACCCAATACACTATACTTTGAAGCTAACTGCGTTTGTTGCGTCTTTTGATAATAGTAGGTACTACGGGGCAAGAATTTTACACGCGTTTTTAACAGTGAGATTCTACGAGTAAGTTACATTTTATTTTTGGTTAAGTACACGAAAGTGTTCAACAGCAAATATTGAAATAAGAAAGTTTCTGGTTTATACCCACTAAGCTATTGAAACCGAAAAACTTTACTGTACCTGAATTCATTAAATCTTATTATGATGTGAATGTTTGTGAAGATGTTTCTCTTTGTGAATTCGAAGCATGACTGGCCGATCGGTTTGAAACCAATTACGCATGTATAAAAAAACAGTAACAAATGATAATTATATACCGAGGAAAATATAAGTCCCGTGGGGTAACATAAATTTTTGTTAAAAGCTTTAATTAAAAGTACAGTTCTTCTACTTAATGGATTTTTTTTAGCTTACATAACAAAACAAAAAGAAGTGAGTAATCTGGTCCTTACAAATCACAAACGAATTATTATCAATGAAATAACGAATAATTAGGTAGAGAGAATTTAACCAATGAACAATATTTATTCTGAAGTACCAAATACTCATGGAATATTTCCTCCCAATTTCAAATCTCTAGCACCACCTGTGTATGTAGGCTTTGAGCTCTTTGACATTTTTCACGTTTTCTAAGTATGGAACTTTTTAGGTATTAGTGGTTGAATGTGATTGGGTCATAGAGAATATAGTTGGTGCGTACATACCCCTTTCTAGCTAGCGCTGACTCGAACCCTCTTCAAATGAGAGCGGTATTTGGAAAAGTATTCGGTACAGAAGACACCAGTGCAGATTTCCACTACATTTGACTTTTAAGGTAAGTAATTGGATGCGAGAGGATCATTGAGAGCAGGGAATAGTGTACACAGTCTCCTCTGTAGCCAACGCTCACGTTTAGGCAAACTCTTAGACCGGTCGCAGTAGTGGGAAATGCGATTGTACTTTCGTGGATTGAAAATAAACCGCATGCAACGATCCACTGCTGAGTAGCAATCGCTCGATTTTTGAGGAAACTCCTCGATCAACCTGTTAACCGAAGTCCATTCGTAGTTAAATCCTGCGGACGACCAATCGCGAGACTTTTGATCAAAGAGGTGCGTCGTGTCAGGTCGAAGATAGGAGGGCAAATTGGACGCCGTTGATGAAGCTTGGACTTGTAGCAGGCTTAAATGAACGTCAATAAATAGTGTAGTAGGATTTGATACGTTTCAAACTAGATGTGATATGAATTATTTGGCTATTAAACGCGTCTTGTAAGAGTAAAGGCCTCTCCTCCACACACACACACACAATCACAGTGACGTCTTGTTGCGAGTTAAAAACTAAGTTTTTCTTTTGTTTATACACTACAAGGTAGCCCTTGACGGCAATCGCACCTGATGGTAAGTGATGATGTAGTATAAGATGGTAGCGGGCTAATCTGTTAGGGTATGGTAAAACCGTACACCCAATTGGTCTCTACGCGACATCATGCCGGAACACTAAATCGCTTGACACTTAAGAAAACGCCAAAAAAAAAAGAGAACTCTCAGGCGTGCAGGTTTCCTCACGATGTTTTCCTTCACCGTTGAAGCAAGTGATATTTTAATTTTTAAAAACGCACATAACTCCCAAAAGTTAGAGCTGCGTGCTCGGTTTCGAACCGCTGACCTCAGATTAGGAGGCTGACGTCCTTACCACTAGGCTATCACCGCTTCAAATATAGTATAAGATAATAATTCTTTAGAGCCTTATTAAGTCTTATAAAGACCAATTTCTAACAATTGAGTTTACCCAATTTACGGCAACCTGCTCAGGCAACGAGGTTTACCTGAAATTGCTATACGGTAAAGACTCAAAACAATGGAATGAAATACAATGCAAGTACGATGTGTTCTAATTACTTAATAGGAAGCTCACATAGCGTAGGGGGTCAGGGTAGGAAGTGTGGGTTTATTTCATAAAGAGCCCCAAAATTGGATGTACTAACCATTCTGTTCCTTGCACAATGGTATGGTCACAAAAGGTCCATTCATACGGGTACAATTACGTCATCCTTCACTAAGCGCTTCCTAACTCTCATGAGTCGGGAATAAATTGCTTATTGTTCATTATGATCTAGAGGTAAGTAGATACCGTTTTATAAAACTTTCGTAAAGATAGATAAGCTTATTCTGATTGATATTGATTGAAGCTGTGATAGCCTAGTGGTTAGGACGTTAGCCTTTTAATCAGAGGTCGGGTGTTCGAACCCGGGCACGCACCTCTTACTTTTCGGAGTTATGTACGTTTCCAAGCAATTAAAATATCACTCGCGTTAACGGTGAAGGAAAACATCGTGAGGAAACCTGCATGCCTGAGAGTTCTCTATAATTTTCTCAAAGGTTCACGAGGTCGGGTGTTCGAACCCGGGCACGCACCTCTTACTTTGCGGAGTTATGTGCGTTTCTAAGCAATAAAAATATCACTCGCTTCAACGGTGAAGGAAAACATCGTGAGGAAACCTGCACATTTACATTCTCCATAATGTTCTCAAAGGCGTGTGAAGTCTGCCAATCCACACATGGCCAGCGTGGTGGACTATGGCCAAACCCTTCTCATATTGAGAGGAGACCCATGCTCTGTAGTGATAAACTTTTGATAGATACTGGAATTTTAACTGATAGGAAAAGGAATGAAAACAATGTTCACCATAGAATTGGAGTGCAGCGAGTAAGTATTCAATAGACACATACCTCTATAAACGCGAGTAAGTATTCAAATAATAGACATACACGCACGAACATAAGGCATAAAGCCATAAAAAGTGCTACAGATTTCATCTAGCGAGAGTGAGGAGCTTTCTACAACTCCCGAAACGTGTAGTTTAATTTAAACACTGTAAACCAGATGGCGCTGCGTACGTTACGTACGGTTTGAGCTCGCGCTATCGTTTTGCTTTAGCAGTTGTACTAATGGACGGGGTGGCGAAACTGTGATTGAATAACATATTTTTTAAATTCTATTTTTTGTAAGTGGTAAAACGCATTAATTGCGTGACTGCCATTGTAATTGTCATCATCTACAGTTAGCGATGGGCTATATTTAAATTTTCTGTAAAATATGCAGTATATTTTATAGAAAATTAAAAATAGTGCTTATTTTGTTTATAAATTCATTTGTTTTACTGCTTCATTTATTATTTTAATTATAACACGATTTTAAAATAAAATCAATAAATCATACCTTATTGTATAACACCCACATGCTGAGTATAAATAATACTAAATTTTACCCGCCTCTTCATTCGCGTCGACTTCGATCATTGTCTATTCTCGGTCCTTATTAAATGATTTAATTAAAGAAATAATTATGAACTCAGCTAATCTTAGCATTTGTACTCTCCACCATGCAAATCTATAAAAATGAACCTCGATTGAAAAAAATCACGATTTTGTCCACCTTACTTGACAACACCACTTCCAATCATCCGCTGCAATAATACTATGACGTTTCATTAGAATCTGTTCAGTAGTTTTTTTGTAAAACGGAAATAAATGTTCATCTATTCATCATCAAATATTTATACCTTTTTTATAATCATAGAAGGATTTATTAATTCTCATGTTCTTTACTTTGTATTCTATGGTGTCAAAGGGTTGAAAACTGTGTTGCATGCTTTTGTGCATAAAAGTGTATAGTTATGCTAGTTTATACTGTGGTGCGGTATGGTCACGAAATGGTGACACACTACAATACTGTAGGTTCTAATCATTGTAATTTAATTTTGAGGATTTTTTAAATTTCGTATTTTAAAATGTGAAAAAATAGTTTCGATTATTAATCTCAAATAATCGAAACCTAAAATTCCTAACTAGCCACGGCCGAAGCCTCCCAGCAGACCAGGCTCGAGGTGAGAATCGAACTCAGGACCTCCAATTTTATAAAGCGACTGGCGCACTCGAGACGCTACGCCGTAGCGTCGTCAATATATATTTATTAAATAATAAATCCTACGTTTTAAATACAAAAACATAACTTTGGTATTGCACGTAAAATCTGTTGTTCAACTCTGATAAGGTAATTAACAGTTCGCTTCAGTTAATACGTAACAATGAGGTTACAATGTGTACAAAAGGTTTCCCTGTTCAGCTAATCTCTCAATCGAATGCATCCCTACCGAAATTTCCGACAAGATAGTTACTACAGCAGCGTATGTATTACATAATACTGTTTAGGTTCTGTAACAGAAGCATGTTGCTGTAAGCTCACACGGCTGCAACCTATGCAGCCAACTCCGATAACCCGGGAATCAATGACTTCGTTATCCTTAACGAAGTCATTGATCCGATTCCCTTGCCCGGAGAAACATTGTTAGGTATCAGATTTATCCGTCAAGAATATCTTCGTACCAGCCGGGAGTAACGTAGTTAGTAAAGTCTAAGCCCGTGCCACGTAAAACTAGCTTCGCTGTCTTGATTATTATTATTCTTTAAATTTTTATAAAATTACTTGTTTTTTTTATCCACTACAAGTTAGCCCTTCACGGCAATCTCACCTGATGGTAAGTGATGATGCAGTCTAGGATGGTAGCGGGCTAACCTGTTAGGGGCATGGTAAATCCACACTCCTACTACGGCCCTGATTATTGCCACTCTTAAAATTTGTATAAAATTATTGAAAAAAAAATCTGTGGTAGCCTTGTGTGGCCTTCTAATCGGAGGTCGGATGTTCGATCCCGGCTACGTACCTTAAACTTTTCGTAGTTATGTGCGTTTTTAAGCATATATTACTTGCTTCAACGGTGACGAAAAACATCGTGAGGAACCTGCACGCTTGGAAGTTTTCCATAATGTTCTCTAAGGCGTGTGAAGTCTGCCAATCCGCACATGGCCAGCGTGGTGGACTATGGCCAAACCCTTCTCATATTGAAGGAGACTCGTGCTCTGTAATGAGCCGGCAACATGATGATGAAGGTTTAAAGCCTTCAAGCCACATTGTATTGGAATTGTACAGCTTGGGCGTAAGCTCTAAAGACATATATCTACTATAAGAAAGGAGAACTATGCTCGTAATCAGTCACTAATAAATTGAACATAATAACTTTGGCCTCTCCTTTGGGAGGCCTAGCTTTTCGGAGCTATAGGCATTTCTAGTTTAATTTAAGCAATTTTATGCAGTAAAAACAAATGAAATCATCGAAAGGAAATCTGCATGCCTGAGAGTTTCTTTGTAATGTTCTTAAATGCGTGTTGAGTTTAACAAAGCGCTTTTGGCCTTCGATTTGGTGGACTATAGCCAAATATCCTTCTCATCCTGGGAAAAGAAATAACAGTTGGTATACTTGACATAGGACTTCAATCATCATCATCACTTCAACCGATAGACGTCCACTGCTGGACATAGGTCTTTTGTAGGGAGTTCCAATGGCCACGTTCTTGGGCCGCTTGTATTCAGCGGCTCCCTGCGACTCGTTTGATGTCGTCTGTCCACCTTGTTGGGGGTCGACCAACGCTACGTTTACCGGTGCGGGGTCGCCATTCCAGCACCTTGGGACCCCAACGTCCATCGGTTCTCCGAGCTATGTGCCCCGCCCTTTGCCACTTCAACTTCGCAATTCGCTGAGCTATGTCGGTAACTCTGGTTCTTCTACGGATCTCCTAATTTCTAATTTGATCACGTAGAGATACTCCCAGCATAGCTCTCTCCATCGCCTGTTGAGTGACTCTGAGCCTTCTTATGAGGCGCATAGTGAGCGACTATGTGGACTTCAATAATACAATTTAAAGGACTACTTCCAGTATGAAATTAACAATGTCATGAATTAGTTAGGTTTGTACATGAACTAGACGACGAGCTCGCTCAGTTTTATTCATTTAGCGCTTCTATAGAGTAAAATTTAATTCGAAGAGGTTTTGCGAATTAAATTTTCAGTCTTAAATCAAAATGGACTGCGCTGTTGCTTTGTCTATTAAACTTCATTATTTCTTACCTTTCAAATGCAATTACAATTACATAATATGTATTGTTTTCTGTGGATTTAGGATTTTAGGCGAATCACACACAAAGTAATTTTAACTGCAAGTTTCGGCAACTGGCAACTCGCTAATACGAAATTAATTTGGATAGAAGTTCATACAATTGGTTGTTTAACCATGGGATCGGTTTAAAAAAAAAACAATTCATATTCTCATATTGTGCTATTTATAGCAATCTCTTGTAAAATTCAATTATAGTCGAGTTTACAGCATTCGGTCTGCCAATAACTCTGTTTCGTAGAATTGGCTATACTGGATTTAATTTTTCAGATTCGATTTCGGTGACTAGATAAACGCCTCTATGCTGATAGTTGCAACATCATCATCATATTCATCATGATCAACCCATTACCGACTCACTACAGAGCACGGGTCTCCTCTCAATATGAGAAGGGTTTGGCCATAGTCCACCACGCTGGCCATGTGCGGATTGGCAGACTTCACACACCTTTGAGAACATTATGGAGAACTCTCAGGCGTGCAGGTTTCCTCACGATGTTTTCCTTCACCGTTGAAGCAAGTGATTTTTTATTTTTTTTTAAAACGCACATAACTCTGAAAAGTTAGAGGTGCGTGCCCGGATTCGAACCGCCGACCTCTGATTAGTATAGTTGCAACATGTAAATTTAATAATTATCATTTATAATTGTATTAATTATTATCATTTATAATGGTATTAATTATTATCATTTATTGACAGAAGTTGCTGGATTCAGCAGCCGGATACAAAGTACCACTTTCCATCCTTCGAAGTATCTCTTCCATAGCTTCAGGCTTACACGTTTATTTCCATGAAGTCATACAATTTTAACGGAAAACTATTAATTTCCATTGGATCTTTTAATTATGTTGGTACGACGTCTGTGTAGTGCCTTATATGGCTTGTTTCATTATGATGCTGAAACGATATTCGTCCGCTTTGACTGCCATACTTTTGTATCATATATTTTTAAGAACAGTAGTACCGAAGGAAAATCATTAATTAACTTAAGTATAATAGGCTTTAGAACAATGATAAAGAGACTTTTGTAGTGTCTCTCTCCCAGAGATTCTATTTATACAACGTAACAGTAATAGCTGCAAATCGAAGACAGAACTACAATAACTTAAATAATTATTTTATAGAAAAATCAAACTAAAATATTGTAATGATATAATGATAGTTATAAATATTGTAAAGTGATGCCGGTGCAGAACTAAGTTACGTTAGCCATACTAAAAGAATATAGCATATAATGCAATATATAACATTATAAGAAAATATACGATTGAAACTGAACCCAAAGGATTCTTTGATTACAATACGCACACATTTAACGCGTAAACATAAGTGGTCCTTCTCACCAAATCTCAATAAGACACAGCGACCTGTGGACTCGACGAAGACTCAAGAAACGCGTCTGAGCAGGTCAAGTTGACGAGATTACGGCAAATGGCAAACAATTTGATTTGATTATATTCTATATTTTAACCACTAATGATACTTTTACCAAAAGTTGGCGGCCTCCGTGGCGCAGCGCGTGCTCTGTTGCATTTTAAAGTCGGAGTTCCTGGGTTCGATTCCCGGCTCGAGTCTGGTCTGGTGGGAGGCTTCGGCCGTGGCTGGTTACCACCCTACCGACAAAGACGTGTCGCCAAGCGATTCGTGTTCCGGCACGACGTCGTGTAGAAACCAATTAGGAGTATGAGTTTACCATACCCCTAACAGGATAGCCCGATACCATCTTAGACCGCATCATCACTTACCATCAGGTGAGATGCAGTCAAGGGCTAACTTGTGGTGAAAAAAAAAAAAAAGTAAAGACATTGTAATTTTTTATGAGAGATTTTGTACTGCATTACATTTAGTATTTTTTTTATATCCTTATGTTTTATTGAGGGTTTAATAAATTCTAAACATACCACCCTCGACTGTGCTAAATACCCGTATTCCGAATTAGAATTAGCGGAATACACTTTCGGGAATATGAAGGATGGAAATTTAGAACGGAATAAACATGCAAACTTTAATTATAGCTAGAAGTAATTATAAATCCTAGCTTTAGTTTTCAGTTGGCGAGTGTAGGTATCATCATCATCTCACGAAACACGAGTACGAGGGTGAAAAATATATGATATTGTATATTAACGCTTCATAGATGCTTGTAATAGGTTAACATGATTGAGGCTATTTTGATTTGATTAGTTTTTTTTATCCTCTACAAGTTAGCCCTTGACGGCAATCAAACCTGATGGTAAGTTTTTTTTTTTCGGACTGTCTATTAGCTGTACAAACCCTATTGGTTGCCACAGCGTAACCGGGCTGTTTGGCGAGCTTTGGAAAGAAGCTCTGCCAGAAGAAATTTTGAGCCCTAGGGCTCGAAGAAACTAAGGGAACGACTGCCTAAGGGCGCCTCTTTTGAGGCCGAACCTCGGCTTAGGTGACGTTTGGGATAACGGGGGGTTCGGACGGTGATTGATGGTAAGTGTTGATGTGGTCTAAGATGGTAGCGGGCTAACCTGTTAGGGGTATTGTAAACTCACGCTCCTAATTGGTTTCTACGCGACGTCGTGCCGGAACGCTAAATCGCTTGGCAACACGTCTTTTCGGTAGGGTGGTAACTAGCCACGGCCGACGCCTCCCACCAGACCAGACTCGAGCCGGGAATCGAACCCAGGACCTCCAACTTTATCATGCGACAGCGCGCGCTGCGCCACATAGGTCGTCAAATTTATAGTCAAAGTATTCAATAATTATGACATAATCAAAGGTTGAGGACATAATAATTGTATTTTATAAAAAAAAAAAAACTAAGTACCATCGATTAAATACGATATCCTTTAAGTAGGTGTTGGACAAATTCATAGATACGTATTAAGGCTATAACAACACGTAACTATCATCGATTCTCGATATTCGATTACGATTCTATTATTATTCGAGCGCATGCATTATTTTCTTGCAAGAATACATAAGCAACGCGTAATGCACCACACTAAACTCATTCCTTCCCGGACCAAACAGTATAACAGTGGTACGGGAGATAATTCGATACTATTATACTAAACTATACATTGTATTTAGCACCGCTGCGATCCCAGCGTACTTCTGACGCTTGTAATCAAATGAAAAGTATAAAAAAAAAACCCGCAACACCTACTTTTTCTCGCAATGGTGGCCGAAATCTGAAATTTATCGTCGAACCTCGTTCTCTGAGATACTAAATATCTAATTCATAAAACGTATTAAAAATAACCATCCATTACAAATAATTTAGAATAAAACAAACATGAATACAGCTATACACCCTTATGAAAGCAGCCAAACGTATATGGTGAAAATATTCCAAAATAAAAACTCATTAAAATTAACGATCCAGCATAAATAATTTAGAATAAAACAATCACGAATGCAGCGAGCATACACCCTTATGAAACTATAGGTACAAATATGCCAAAATAAAAACGCCAGTTTTAGAGAAAAAGTCGGCGAATTAACATTTAAAATAATCAATAATGAAGAACGCTACACTTGTATCATACAACACAGAGTAAAATACAAAAAATCATATGCAATAACAAATAAGTACGGTGAGGTTTTAACATAATGTTTCAGATCAGGTATCGGATGGTGTCCGGAATCAATAATATTGAGATCGATTTACATTCAAAAACGCTCCTTTAGCTATGAATATAGAATAACTAGCTGTTGCCCGCGACTTCGTCTGCGTAGAATTGCTGATTTTACTTGAGATTGAGGTTACCCGTGCGGCCAATGCCCTGCCTCAGAAAGTAAGCTGCAGGCAAATGTCAAATTGCCGATTTTCGTATCTCTAAATTAATCTTAATGCAAATTTTTGTGTCTCTAACTCTAAAAACAAAGAAATTTCATACAAAATTCCAACCCCCCTTTTACCCTCCTAGGGGTGGAATTTCCAAATATCCTTTCTTAGCTGACATCTCTTAACTATCAACTACCTACTCGCTAAATTATAGCTTTATACGTACAATAGTTTTTGAGATCTCGTGTTTAATCAGTATGTAAGTATGTAAGTATGTAAGTGACCTTTCGCTTTTATATATATAGATAAATATATACAGTTTTGAAACGATACATTTCCATCGTTTAATGTTAGTACCTATTATGTATTATCAGCGCATAATATTGACTATCCCAAGTGAATGATTTATTACAGTCCGTTTAAGAGATTCGTCTTTAGTGAAGTTTTCATCAGATAAGAAACAATAACTTGTTTATATTTATAGAGAAAATAAGTTCAAAAAATTAGAACCAAATTGATATTGATTGAACCTTCGACCTTGAAGCGGTGATAGCCCAGTGGTTAGGGCGTCAGCCTCCTAATCAGAGGTCGGCGGTTCGAATCCGGGCACGCACCTCTAACTTTTCAAAGTTATGTGCGTTTTTAAACAATTAAAATATCACTTGCTTCAACGGTGAAGGAAAACATCGTGAGGAAACCTGCACGCCGGAGAGTTCTCCATAATGTTCTCAAAGGCGTGTGAAGTCTACCAATCCGCACATGGCCAGCGTGGTGGACTATGGCCAAACCCTTCTCATATTGAGAGCAGACCCGTGCTCTGTAGTGAGCCGGTAATGGGTTGATCATGATGATGATGATGATGAACCTTCGACATAACTTTACATTCAGTATATGAGTGATAATATTAGGTACGGTCTGTCTGTACTGCTATATGGATTAATTTCTACAATGACTGACTACAAGCAATTACTATGTGTATTTAATTAAATCACAGTGCGGCTAACAGATGTATTGATTCGATTGATGGTTAAGTAATTAACCTAACAATGCAATCTTGACGCGTGTTCTAAACTAAGATTGCATTTAAGAATCACCGTACGATAGGTTTGCAGTATATTATAAGAAAGACCTCCCCTTATGTATTTACATTTATAATAATAAAAATTATATATATAATATATACTTATAAGATAATGGACATAAAAATCTGAAAATTTTCATAATTACCTGAAAATCTTAATAAGTGATCGTCCACTTTAATTTTTCTTTCGTCTCCAATAAACTTAACCTATGCTAAGTTTACACTTTTCCGTCTACACCTTAAGCTGATGCCCCATTTTTCCCTTCACGTATCAATATATTTATATTTATTTAAATATTTATATATTGATACGTGAAGGGAAATCATTTATTAAGATTTTCAGGTAATTATGAAAATTTTCCGATTTTTATGTCCAAGTACAAACCTTTGTAAAGAAACTAACAGGTTTAATTTCGAGTAAAACTTTTTTTTAACTTTTAAATTAAGTAAATTAACTAAGAAACATTTAAAAATCAATAAAAAATATGTATAAAAACGAAAAAGAGAATCCTTCGAGCCGGACTCGAACCAGCGACCTATGGATCACCGCATTTGCCAACTACAGTCCACCGCTCTACCAACTGAGCTATCGAAGGCTTGTGCAGGTACGCTGAAATTTCAGGATATGAATCCGATTTTCAGCGGATAAAAACTGTAATAACTCGCTTAATATGCAACGCAAAATAAATATTTTGATTGAAAACTGTTGCTTAAACACGGTTCTTTCATTTCACAATGTAAAAAAACTCAATTAATTCACTAACTTACTATATTCGTATACGATACTTTCCTTCTATACATTGGATATGGCTCAATAAAAATTACACCTGATGTAGTGATGAAGTGTTTAGAATAAAACAAATTAAATCAATAATATTTATTTCCGTTACAGTTATATAGACTACACACATATTTAAAAGGTTTTGTGGGATTATGGTGATAACTATTTTTGATAACTTAAAACTAGAGCTACGACGTTTAAAACACCCTGTTGTAAGAAAGAGATAACAAAACATCATCGAATATTATTTTAACGACCTTAGTGGCGCAGTGCATGCGGGGCGCATTATAAAGTTGGAGGTCCTAGGTTCGATTCTCGGCTCGAATCTGGTCTGGTGGGAGATTTTGGTCGTGGCTAGTTACCACCCTACCGATAAAGATACATAGATTTAAAATTCCTTTATAACATGTCAGGCTATTTTATAAGCAGTTTTACAAACATCCTGGTATCAGTTATAAACTATCAAATTAAGAGAATCTTGGTGCAGGCAACGGCATGACCGCAACTTATTGTCTGGTAGGAGGCTTCAGTCGTGGCTAGTTACCCCCTACCGACAAAGGCGTGTCGCTAAGCGATTTAGGGTTCCGGCACGATGTCGCGGTCGCATAGAAACCAATCAGGAGTGTGGGTTTACTATACACCTAACAGGTTAGCCCGCTACCATCTTAGAATCCATCATTTGAGATCACCACCTTACCATCAGTTGAGATTGCCGTCAATGGCTAACTTTTAGTGGATAAAAAATAAATCATCGTTTTGTTTATTTTTCTATTATAATGGAACTTTTCCATAACTTTAGAAATTTAACTAATTCAGAAACCTTCTTTTAACGAGTAACTAATTTTTTGCAGTACTAGTTATTAATAAATTGCACTACTTTTACTTCTAATGTGAACATTAGGAGTTAAAATAAAGGACTTAATAACAAAGTTAAAGTTAACGTTTGCATTACTTATTATTGAGCTATGATAGCCTAGTGGTTAGGACGTCAGCCTCCTAATCAGAGGTCAGGGTTCGAACCCGGGCACGCACCTATATCCACAGCCCGGTTACGCGGTCGCAACCAATAGGGTTAGTACAGCTTATAGTCAGTCCGAAAAACTTTTCGCAGTTATATACTTTTTAAGCAATTAAAATATCACTTGCTTCAATGTTGAAGGAAAACATTGTGAGGAAACCTGCACGCCTGAGAGTTCTCCATAATGTTCTCAAAGGCTGGCGACTTTAGCCAAACCCTGCTCATATTGAGAGGAGACACGCGCTCTGTAGTGAGCCGAGAATGGGTTGATCATGATGATGATGATACTTATTTTTATGGATACTTATGCTGATTAGGTTTCATTTGAAAGTTTCATATAAAGTAGGGGGAAAAACCTGAAGAACATTTCATCGGAAACACAGGTTTTATTGGTCTTATTGGGACACCAGGTAATGGTGCACATCCTTATGATGCCACGCAATTTGAAAGTGAAATAAATTAGGTACGTATTTGCAGTCTTACTTATATCTAACTTGAAAGTTTATGAAAGTTTAAGAAAGTTTATGAAAATTTTCCTAACGTTTTTCTTAAACCACTCGTACAAATTGAAACTATAAGTTTACTTAATTTTGTTAAGTTTACCAGAGTATGATCATGCCAGTAGAATCATAACTAGACATTATTTAAACCTTTTACAAAACCAAATTGCAATCGAATATAATAAAAAAAGTATAGATATTTCATAATGTTAAAAAGATTTCTACGAGTGTGGAAATTTTTCAGCTTTTTGTACTCAACCTTTATCAAACCTTTGCATGGAAACAAATTTGTTTAATTTGGTGTAAAATATATTTTTTTACTTGAAAATTAAATAAAGTATGAAATAATTAAATAATATCAATAAATATATAGAAATAAATGAAAAAAGGATATCCTTCGAGCCGGACTCGAACCAGCGACCTATGGATCACCACTTTGCCAACTACAGTCCACCGCTCTACCAACTGAGCTATCGAAGGCTTGTGAAGGGATGTTAATTTTCAGGAACGCTATCTGATTTTACAAGCATTAAAATGGCAATTACTCAATAATTACTGGATCAAAATTAATATTTTCATATGACATCTGTCCCTTTAACTTGTTTCTTCATTTTCATGTAAAAAAAAGTATATAATCGATTTCAATTTACTGAAATAAAAAGTTAGCAAGAACACCGTATGTTTCGTAGTTCTAGCTATTTATGAACATCTGAGAACATCATCATCAGCATCATCATCAGCCAACATTAATCCACTGCTGGACATAGGCCTCTTTGAAGTAGCACCAACTCATCCTGTCTCCGGCTTTTCGCATCCAGTCGATGCCTGTAACTTTTCGGACCTGAGAACATGTTTTCTAAATAATCATTTCTGTTATAAAGTAAATTGGTAAAAAAAAAATGAAAAATATAAATGGGTTTTTTGTTTAAATACATGGACATATTATATAACAGTTTATTAAATATTGAATCATTGATCGGTTTTTACGCGACAGCAAAACTGAACTCTGAATTTGTATTGATCGATTTGCGGTCTATCGTGAAAGAATTTATGCGTTAATGAAATTTTGCGCGTAGAAACGTGAATGGATGTGTAATGCCTCTAAGCAAATAAAATACAATAATTAGTTACGTATAACGACGATAAAAATATGTGTTATATTCGAGCATGATTCGATCCACTAACTATCGTGATGCCTCTCCAATCGGTTGCTCGACCAACTGAGCCACGGAAGCTTGCAGAGAAGGGTTGAATTATCGGGATGTGTGGGATACAGTTTACATGAACTCGTATTTAAAGTCTGAAATATGTTCGATGGTTTCTCCATCTTTCACGCAGCGATGTACCAATGAATTGACGTTAAGTATTCTTTTACAGGGATATTTATTTATTCCGAGAAATGCACTAACAGATTTAAAGCACTATTGGTATATCTATTCAACCTTCTACGAGTAACATAATGAAACGGATTCTTAAGTAAAAATAAAGAATATCCTTTTCAGCCTATAAATCGATATCATTGCTAGAAATGCAATTTTATTTTTAGTTTAGTCTTTCATATATTTGCTATATATTGCATTGCAAGTCGGTTCATGGTATCAATTAATATTAAATGAAGCTGTGATAGCCTAGTGGTTAGGACATCCGCCTACTAATCAGAGGTTGGATGTTCGATCCCGGGCACGCACCTTAAACTTTTCGGAGTTATATGCGTTTTTAAGCAATTAAAATATCACTTGCTTCAACGGTGAAGGAAAACATCGTGATGAAACATGCCTGCATGCCTGAGATTTCTCCATTATGTTATCAAAGGCGTGTGAAGTTTGCCAATCAGCACATGGCCAGCGTGGTACAATATGGCCAAACCCTACTCATATTGGGAGGAGACCCGTGTTCTGTACCGGTAATGGATTGATCATGATGATGATGATGATGATGAAATTGAATCAGGGATCAAACCTGGTTCCTCCGCACGTTTCTGATACGTAGTTGAGTTAATATGCCCTTGGCTAAATAAGAAAGTAGTCGAAAAGCTATCGTAAACTTTATCAATATGGTATTTATGAGATATAAACGCAAAACGACGCTGGCTGGCAAAATGTTCCATATTTATTACACGTTTATTGCAAACGGCGATATTAAAGCTAAGTTGGAGTTTGATTTTCTTACAATAGTTCCGTACCACGCAATTTGAAAATTCAAATTCAAATTCAAAATAATCTTTATTCAAATAGGCACAATTTTAAAAAGGCACTTTTGACGCGTCAATAATTTACATAGTAGTTATTTCATGGTGATAACTATATTCTAAACTTAAAACTAAAGCTATGAGGGTTCCAAACGCGCCGCGGTCTAAGAAGAAGCCCACAACAAACTTAGCCGGGGTTTTTTTTTCGGTATCACCATCTCACATAATGAATAATAAACTATAGTACCTATGGAGATAGAGCAATTCACACCCAAGCTTTTTTATAGTTTATATAATCCTTAAACTAAACTATTATATATATTAGTATTGACAATATTAAGATTAAGCAAATTAAAAACAACCTCTTATATCTACAGGAGGACTACGGGGCGGGGGCGTGTCGGTAATTTGAGTAGACGTGGGTAACTTCGGGCAAAGAGACCAGATACTCTTGGTAGAGAAGAATTACAATTATAAGTATGGTAATTTATAAGGAGCAGACTATACGCTCCGCCAAGTACGACTATGCACTACCGCGACTCGGCCACCGATCCGAACCAATGCAATGAATGTAATGCGCCGTCCCGCGCCATTGCGTCTTTTAAGAACTTGTATAACCCACTTAGTGTTGCGTAAAGAGAGGGGGCGATCCCACTCTCTTGTTTGTCGTACATGATTCTAAAACTAGATGGCGCTGTTCTCCGACTGCCGTCATATCGCATAGTTCTTGTATCAAAAACACGCTTTTTGTATCTGAACACATGTTGATTTTCAGTTTATATATTAATTTATTTTTAGTTGTTATAGAGGCAATAGAAGTAGATATACGCGGTCTGCAATTTTTTTTCTAGGATTTTAGCTAACTAGGTAACTAGAAACTAGGTAGGTAAAGAAACTAGGTAGGTAACCTAGTATCTACCTATTACGGTACAGTAGCTATTACGGAGGCTCGATGGTATCCTTCGATAAGGGACCCTAAAAGTAACTTCTCATTGATCTGCCTCTTCTTATCTGTACCTAGGGGTACAGGAATGGCTTTAAAGCTTTTTTAACGGCAAAAGCAAAGGCTTTAGGAGTTCCTTTGACAAGTTAAATATTTAAGGTTCTATACCCCTCAGAATGCATCAGAGCATTCTTTTATACTAGCTGTTGTTCGTGACTGTGTCGTAGAGCATTAGTAGTATAAATATAATTCACTCATGTGATTTATCTAGATATAGAGTATTTGATGACCTCCGTGGCTCAGAGCGCGCGCTTTCGCATTATGGAGTTGAGGGTCCTTGGATCGATACCGGCTCGAGTCTGTTTCGGCCGTGGCTAGTTACCACCCTACTGACAAAGACGTGTTGCCAAGCGATTTACCGTTCCGGCACGATGTCGCGTAGAAACCAATTAGGAGTATGGGTTTACCATACCCCTAACAGGTTAGCCCGCTACCCTCTTAGACCGCATCATCACTTACCATCAGGTGAGATGCAGTCAAGGGTTTTTTGTGGTGTATAAAAAAAATCCTATGTTCATGAAATTGTGGGATACCCAGCTTCGGTATTTATTTTTCAAAACCAAAGATCACAAATTATACTTAATGTATACAGTTCTATAAGGTCCTTGTCTGACATACAAGTAATACATTTGTTATGACCGGGATTTGGTACTCTCTAGAAGTTAACGATTGAATTTCCCTGTTTGGTATGAATAAATTATTTTGTAATGATGAAGCCGGATTAGATGATTTTTATCCTATTATTAAAAAAAAGCCTATTCAGACATATAGAGGAAAAGGTCTATTTAATGAGGTAAAATAACGCAAGGGCCAAAAGGGATGCTTTTTAATCATCCCCGACCATTAAGTTAGACGCTTATGTGATGAGATAGCAATAAATATAAACATTCTCTTACAGTATCAGCTTCGTGAGATCAGGGGTCGAGGGCAAGTTTTGTCATTTGAAAATCGCTCACTCTTACTTCGTTATAATTATTTTAAATGAAAAAAATGTATCTTGCTTGGTTGGATATTTTAAATGAAAAAAATGTATCTTGGTTGGTTGGACTTTCCAGAGTGCAGCGTTTATATATCTTTCATACAGCAATTTTCGTATGTAGATAAGAGCCAAATCATTATAATGTTCTTCGTATTCAGAGTGACTTTTATTTTTTTTACTGTACTAAAAACGCAATATTATGGTGAAACTTAATTTAAAAATACTTCCTTCCATATAAATTTTTATTGCAATAGTTATTTGTTATTAGCCTTATTTTATGATTAAGTCTGAAATGTAAATACTTTTAAACGCTGTTGATTACAAATAAATAAATAAAAACAAAAAAAATGTTTTGACCATATTTTTTTGTTAACGGGGGGGGGGGGGGGGGGAAATCTCCTACTGAAATACTAAACTATTGCTGGGGAAAAGCTCATTATGTGGGATACCCACTAAAACTCGGTCAGCATAAAAATATAGTGGGAGGCTCCGGGATCTATAATGTTTTGACCTACTGGTCTGGTACTTTTATAGAAATAAGGAACGGTGCCTTAATCTTCTCTTTTGTTTTTTGTTCCTGGACACTTCGATTGAGCATGGATGTTATTTTTAGATATAATCGCAACGGTACGTTGGCGATCAAAGTGATCGGCAAAATGCGACGGTCAGAAAAATAAACCTAGATATTTATTAAAATTAATTATATATGCGTTTCTTTCAATTTAAATTGCAAGTTATATATTATTTAAAACTTCAAACTATTATTAATGTTTAAACGTCTTTAAACTAATATTATAAAGGCAATTGTTTTTATGCACGTGCACCCCTTTACACTGAACCTACTGAATATATTTTATTCGTCCCCGAAAAGTGGTCTCAGCGTCTGTTGGCACTAGACCTAGTTCTTATTCAGTTCAAAGGATATAAATAAGCCTTGAGAAAAGGGACAATGGATAACTTAGTGTTTAGTGTGGTGTTGCTTTCTTCTGTATATTAAATGTTGCATTATAACTGTTTTCCAAAAATGGGCTCACGTTTGTTTCGGTTTTAACCTCGCTTCCGGCTGCTACCCCGGGTTACCATCTATCAATTTTTTCTGGTAGAAGGCTTCGACCGTGGCTGGTTACCACCCTTTTTTATCCACTACAAGTTAGCCCTTAACGGCAATCTCACCTATAGGTAAGTGACGATGCAGTCTAAGATGGTAGCGGGCTAACCTGTTAGGATTATGTTAAACCCACGCTCCTATTTGGTTTCTACGTGACATCGTGTTGGAACGCTAAATCGCTTGGCGACACGTCTTTGTCGGTAGGGTGGTAACTAGCCATAGCCGAAGCCTCCCACCAGACCAGACTCGAGCCAGGAATTGAACTCAGGACCTACAAATTTATAATGCGACAGCGCGCGCGCTGCGAAAATACCGACAAAGACGTGTCGCCAAGCGATTTAGCGTTCCGGCACGATGTCGCGTAGAAACCAATTAGGACTATGGTTTTGCCATACCCCTAACAGGTTAGCCCGCTACCATTCTAGTCAGCATCATCTTTAAAGCTAGTAACGTGTGTATTATTTCATGTTGAGTTTTACAAGTGAAATTTTCACTTATAAGATAGTCTTGTAAGACTTATTTATATACATTTTTAAATACATCTTTCATTTATAAGCAGGGTTGCCTTTTTGCTTGTATTTAATGTGAATTACCAGAAGATTGGCGCTCCGTTTTCATGTTTCCCCTTTGAGCGTGCTAATAAAGTCGCTTTGAAGAATCGCACGTTTAGGATTCTGGAGAACCAAGTATTAACGCTCCCTCAGGTTTCCAGATATCGAGTTTAAAACCGATCGGGGTATACAGATGGTGTATGTCAACGTTCTACCGCTTTGTCTGTCTTTCTGTGTGTGTTAGAATTGCGGTCAAACGTATCATCATCATCATCATGATCAACCCATTACCGGCTCACTACAGAGCACGGGTCTCCTCTCAATATTAGAAGGGTTTGGCCATAGTCCACCACGCTGGCCATGCGCGGATTGGCAGACTTCACACGCCTTTGAGAACATTATGGAGAACTCTCAGGCTTGCAGGTTTCCTCACGATGTTTTCCTTCACCGTCGAATCACGTGATATTTTAATTATTTTTTTTAAACGCACATAACCCCGTAAAGTTAGAGGTGCGGGCCCGGATTCGAACCGCTGACCTCTGATTAGGAGGCTGACGCCCTGACCACTAGGCTATCACCGCTATATAACATTTTCTTACTTATTATGTATACAGAGGAGTCAGTAGGAGATCAGAAGGAAGCACCACATCTTCTTAATCCGTTTATACTGGGCATCATATCGGTACGCTATATTGCTAGGCGATATGTCTTTGCCAGTATTCATAAAATATCCAGGTATTATTTACTTATACATTCATTCCTATCAAACGTGGTTTACCGACCTAATTCCAATGCTAAGCACCCGCCCTGGTATTTCAATGACGGTTCGATCGGTAGAATTCCACTGTTCCTACATTAAACATTAGATACTTATACTCCATAATAATGGAGAACGATAATTTCCTTCATCAATAGAGCAAGTGATATTTAATTATTAAAAAGTCCAAAACGTTAGAGATGAGCATCAAGACGGAACACGGATTTACGCTCTCGTCTTCTAAGTCTCGCGCGGGTGTAAACTGCCAATTTCCTAATTCCGGTCGGCACTGAGACGTTTCATTAGAAAAATTACATACCTAACAGTTCTTGGGGCTCGAACCAAATACCACGCCAGTTGACACGCTAAAAACTTACAGCGATGATAGCCTAGTGGTTAGGGCGTCAGTCTCCTAATCAGAGGTCGGCGGTTTGAATCCGGGCACGCACCTCTAACTTTTCGGAGTGATGTGCGTTTTTAAAAATTAAAATATTATCATTTGCTTCAACGGTGAAGAAAAACATCGTGAGGAAACCTGCACGCCTGAAAGTTCTCCATAATGTTCTCAAAAGCGTGTGAAGTCTGCCAATCCGCACATGGCCAGCGTGGTGGACTATGGCCAAACCCTTCTCATATTGAGAGGAGACCCTTGCTCTGTAGTGAGCCCGGCAATGGGTTGATCACGACGATACTGTTAAAATTTAACTAGTTAAACTTTTAATCAAACGGAGCAAATTTACCTTAAATGGAATTATTTACTAATTTCGTATTTCATATGGTCACAAACGCAATCTAAATAAGTTAATAACAAAACGATTTCAGTTTTTAATACAGCGAAAGCAAACGTTTTCCGGCTCTCCCGCGTGGACTAACTGCATTTACTGTATTCCTATTTCTCATTAATATTATAAAAGCGAAAACGCACATAGTTACGAAGAGAACACAGTGAATCCACGCTCTATGCTATCCTATCCCTATCTTTCATATTTCCGGGTAAAAAAGTATCCTACGTCACTCGCCTTCCTTTTTATGTGAGTGTGTGAGTGTGCATGTGTGTTTATGTGTGAGTGTGTTTACATACACACACTAAAATCTAAAAAAATAAAATAAGTTGCTGCGTGATTCAAGGACAAACAGACCACCTCACATTTGCATTTATATTTATATTTATGATAACATTATTAAAGATAAGGATTACTGATCGCATCGTTATATATTTAACCTTTAATGAAACAAATTTTACTTTTGCACCTGCATCCATCCAGGCATGTATGAAGCGATCACATACAATATATTTCTCATTATTTTAATTCATGAGGTGATGGTGATTATTACACTCGCCACCTCAAAACTAAAGATACACAACATTTTTTTTAGTTAAGATGGTGATGATGATCATCATCATCATGATCAACCCATTACCAGCTCACTACAGAGCACGGGTCTCCTCTCAATATGAGAAGGGTTTGGCCATAGTCCACCACGCTGGCCATGTGCGGATTGGCAGAATTCACACGCCTTTGAGAACATTATGGAGAACTCTCAGGCGTGCAGGTTTTCTCACGATGTTTTCCTTCACCGTTGAAGCAAATGATATATTTTTTTTAAAACGCACATAACTCCGAAAAGTTAGAGGTGCGTGCCCGGATTCGAACCGCCAACCTCTGATTAGGAGGCGGTGCGAAGCGGTGATAGCCTAGTGGTTAGGGCGTAACCACTAGGCTATCACCGCTTCGCACCGCTTTATGATGATGATCATCTATAACTTATTGATTTTGTTTAACATTCGAAAACTCTTCATTGTATAGGTACCATGCATATCATAATAGTATTTGAAATGAGATTTCCATGCGAATTCGTGCAAGAACAATTGCTGATAAGATTCCTACACAAACTTTACCCGGTATCACATCAAATTTAACAATCCTGAGAACGGAGATTTTTACATGCCCGGTAATAGTTATGCACACAGCTCAGATCAGATTATGTAATGACAGGCATGAAAGTGGAAGTCTTGCTATGGGATCAATCTATGTGAAAATCCTATGAATTTCAACTTTTCCTCACGATCAGGAACAGGAATGTCATATGGCTATATACAGTCACTTATTACGAATCAGGGTGACAAGAACAAGGGTGTGTCCGAGTTAAGAGATTGCGAAGTGGTATTACCATATTACTAATGTAAAACGATCGGATATGGAAAATGAAGATACACTTTATTGTACACCATAACAAAACAATCCAAAAATAGCAATGAACAGAAAAGTTGGGTACAATAGGCGACCTTGCCGCTAAGCAGACATCTCTACCAGACAATCTAGCTGAGGTTAAAATGTAATAATAAGCAGGGTTACGACGCTAGAAAAGCATAAAAGAATATAATTATATTTAATAAACATAACTCTCTCTCTCTAGTGGTTCCTTCATTACTGAAGATCGTGGTCCTGGTGTCCTTGCAACCTCGTGCGGATTAATTGTTTCCACCGGCTTCTATCACAGACTAGTCTTGCAATTGTATGAAATTTGCACTTAGAGTCCCTCAGCTGGTCTGCCCATCTGGTTGGTGAGCGGCCTCGCGATCTTCTGCAATAAACATATAAACTATAATAAATATAAATAAAAATATAATAAAATATCATAATCATAATTATTTACAATATATCTGAAATTGGATATCTATAAATTTTTTCTTTCAAATCCTTGTGTAATAAATTTTCCAAGTGACATAGTCAGCCACTTTTCATGCATAACTACCAAACAGATTTACGTGACTTGAGGTTATTTTTATAACATACTCGTAGACCGGAATAAACGCTACTGAAGTTAAACAAATCAACAAGTATGCAGTTAAATTTTAAATCAAACCAAATCTTAATTACGGGATCTTATTTCTGCAGGTCTGGTCTAAACTTAACTAAGCTGTGAAACACAATAATGTATGTCAAATCAGGCTAATATGAAGAAGTACCATGTAATGCACTTCCTACATGCATACCCAGGTGAAATGAAAACATTCTTGAGAAATTTCAAATCAATTGATGGCTTGGTGTTAGAAAACTTATTTTCAGAAATCAGCGTGCACTTCATACGTGCTTAAAAGCACTGTCTACCCTGAAGACCAATATTAAAGATAAACATCGTATTGATATGGTCAAAAACATTGCACGCCACATTTAAGGCAAAATTAAACTAAAATTGTTATTTAAAAAATTGCGCGAGGTAACTTTCGATTTTATTATAGTTTTATTTATAATGGTGAACTTTATTAAATTTTACTGTATCTTAATAATAGTAAATTTTGCATTGGTTAAAAATGATATTCATTCTTGTACAAAGTTATTGTCCTGTGGAAAAGGGCTGGCTAATTAGCACCAGGCCCACATTATAACTTCTAAACAAAGTAGCTCGTAAGTAGCAAGTAATGTTGTTATAGAAGTAATGTGAAAAGGAAATAAACAAACAATAGAGTCTACATTGCTCTACTTCAACTTCTTGTTTCAACTTTTACTCGTAGTTTTATTAATTTCCTCAATATTCGAATTCAGCACTAATAGCCGACATTTTATATTAAATGTATTTAAATTAATGTATTACCTGGATTATTAAAATTACAAAATTTGACCCCACTTTTGACTATAAGCACACACACACAAACACACACAATTTTCTATATACTTTTCGTTTTATTGTTATTTGTAGAAGAACATAAAATTATTAATATTTGGTTCGGAGGTGGGCGCCGCTCATGCAACACAGTTTTTACGAATGCAGAAAGATTTTTATTATTTTTTAATTGGAACGAAGTTCCTTATCGCGCGTTGTGAACTAGACGGTGTTGGGGGCTAGACGGAAAAAATTCTTACGAAAAGTTAATAATGAAATTTATAATGAATCCTGACAGTGTTTCTGCACAAGTTCCGGATATTGCTGGTGGAGTACAAAATTGAGTCTACTGATTAAGTTTACATAACATTATATTTGTTAATAATAAAAAAATATTATTATAACTTAAATAAAATAAAATTCTATTACAATTCCTTCACTAATTAATCGAAAGGAACTTCGTTCCATCCGGGTGTCCCTTGACACCTTTCAAGTTTTTTTTTCAATCCAGTTTGATTTTTAACTTAATACGTGAAGTTTTAACTTTGAAAAGGGGTAGTGATAGTTAGACAGATCAATGGACAGCCAGATAACAAAGCGACCCTCGGAATTTAAAGTTTTCCTTACCGAGTTTCGGAATCAAATACACCAGATTGGTAGCCGACTTCAATGAGAATTGAAAAGGACTTGTCTCTGTATTTAAATAAACATATCGCCCCTCGTGAGTTGTTATTCGGGTCAGGCAGAACACATTAAGCCGTCGGTCCCGATTACCGGTATAATCTGACGATAATCACAAACTCTACGAGGAAACATTATCGAAGTTAACGCGTTATTAGTTTACTTTTAATGGCTTGAGGTGGTCAGGCACGACCTCTGACCAGGCGCTTTTTCCCTACACTCAATATATCGAATATGTACAAAGTTTTTTTTTTTTATTTCATACACTACAAGTTAGCCCTTGACGGATACTCGTCTAAGGGTTTGATGCTGTATAAGATGGTAGCGGACTAACCGGTTAGGGGGATGGTAAACCTATACTCCTATTTGGTTACATTCTGTACCCTTATTAACACAACTGTCTGTGAGATTCTGGGCTACGTCTTGCGGAATGAATTGTCAAAAAACAACCGCCAATTACCATGATCGTCACTTAACAGTTGTTACAGTTGTGCGTTTTATGGCCATTACTAGTTATCCACTACTAGTTGGGTACTTGAGTACTTTACAATCAACAGCAAAATGCCGAAAGGATGTCCTCTAGTGTGTCTCATATTAGACTACATCCACATTAAAAAAAAAAAAAAACAAAAACTAAATCAAGCATTCATCATCATAATCATGGTCAACCTATTATCGGCTCACTACAGAGCACGGATCTCCTCTCAATATGAGAAGGGTTTGGCCATAGTCCACCACGCTGGCCGTGTGCCAATTGGCAGACTTCACACGCCTTTGAGAACATTAATCTCAGGCGTGCAGGTTTCCTCACGATGTTTCCCTTCACCGTTGAAGCACGTGATATGTAAATTGCTTAAAAAAGTTAGAGGTGCTTGCCGGGGTTCGAACCCCCGACCTCTGATTAGGAGGCGGACGTCCTAACCACTAGGCTGTCACAGGTTCAATAATCAATTATTACCTTTTTTATATATAAGATTGCAGTCTTTATTTAAGGTCTATATTGGCTTTGTATAAAATCGTTACTCAATAAAAAAACGTTTAATTATTGATTTTTGTGTTGTTAAAATTTACATGTTTAGGGTAAAAAAATTAATCGATGATGATGGTGGTTGATGAGTCTGTCATTGACTGATTGATCTATCAACGAACGGCGTAAAACTGTGTGAGTGTGAAAATGTTAAATTTTGCATACCTTTGGCTGTTATAACGTGGGCCTCCGATAAGAAAGGATTTACGGAAATTCTTATCATTAAAAAGGATCTGGAATTTGTATTCACATATATTTCTATTTAAAGACCAGATAAGTTTAAATTTAAAAATTACTTTTACAACATAAAATAAAACTTAGATTAACCTAAAACTAAAAATCTTAAAAAATAAATAAAAATTTAACATCATAACTAAAATATATAATTAAAAGGAGTCCCTTTAGGCAAGGTTCCGAAGATACTGGCAGCGTTCCCCCTTTGAATGGCTAGACTAATTCTTTGTCTGAAGCAGCTCTTCGGTTCCCTGTGATGTCGACTAACCTTGTTGCTATTTCCTTAAAAAGCCTTAGAGCGCTAGGACCCTACGGACCAAGGGTCTCGACACCGAATGGGACAAAATCATATTCGGAGCCTAGACCCCTGTATTCATGCTTTAGCTTTTTCAGCCGCTTCACAAACCGCATTTGTATTTAAGTCAGCCAGAGTTAGTCTAAAAGACACCGTGGATATGAGGAACATAGGGCGAGAAGAGCTTCTGGCAAAAACTATTACCACACTAGATAAAGGATATTTTAAAAATTCACGGGCAGTTTTTTTTATAATCTTTACACAACTGCCCTGATTACAGAAAATACCTTGTCACTGTACCCAAAAGTTATAGACAGGCGTACAAAAAGGCTTTTACGCCACCGACGAAAGTACAATTAAGGACGCAAGTCGTGCGTGATGGACCATGAATTTGGAGGCTGGAATCGTTTTATCTCACCTAATATATCTCTACATTATATTTTATGTGTACCCTCGTATTTGATAGAAAAACAAGACTAAACGTTTTTTGAACGAAATATTATGTCCATACTATACAATTTTTTTGTTTCTTTAATTGATGCCGATGTTCGATTAGCTATTGCATCGATAAATCTATCGTTTACTCAAAAAATCAAGAAATATCTTTCTACGTGGTCAATCAGTTTTTAATTGTAATTTTAATTATTTATGTGATCCTTCCTTCTCATCTCCTTTATTTTTCTTATACATATATCCTGTAAGTGGGTTAGACATATGTAATTATAATTCTGTCTGAGGTTGGCTTCGAATAAAGAAAATAACGAATAAAACCTAACTAACCTAACCTGACCTAACTATGAACGTTGGACAAAGAAGTACCGGTGCGTACTTCGGAGACCATGTAGCATCCCATGTGCTGGGTATAGGAAAATAATTCTACGTCACCCTATTGATTGCCTGATTGCCTAATGCTCAATCAAGTTAGTTCGATACACTGTTAAAGCTTCACTAGCTTCAACGGTAAAGAACTCTGTGTCTGGTCTGGTGGGAGGCTTCGGCCGTGGCTAGTCACCACCCTACCGACAAAGACGTGTCGCAAAGCGATTTAGCGTTCCGGCACGATGTCGCGTAGAAACCAATAAGGAGTGTGGGTTTACCAAACTCCTAACAGGTTAGCTCGCTACCATCCTAGACTGCATCATTACTTACCACCAGGTGACATACCGTCAAGGACTGACTTGTAGTAAAAAAAAAAAACTAAAACATTGCGAGGAAGCATGCTTGAGAGTTCTTAAAAATGTTCCCAAAGGTGTATGAAGTCAACCAAACCGCACTTAGCCAGCGTGACTGATTACGGCCGCAACCTATCACTACTGAGAATATCCCCAATAGTTGGCCGGTAAGGGGTTGATTGTGATGGGTACATTGATTTCAGGTAAACTTAAAACCACAAAAAAAAAACAATTGTAATCAGTCACTGTTGCTTGTATGTGAAGTGCGAAAGGTTGTTCAAATAACCTGCGAAACTTTAATATCTCCATGTTTGTTTATACGGTTGAACATTTCAGTGAACGGACTAGGTAAAATTACGGCTGAATGGTCACGTCAGTGTTATTACATGAGGGATATTGTATTTGATGGTGCCATGTCAACTGATTACATTTGGGTCACTGATAGTCAAAGGTAATACTCAGTAATGAAACGTGGGGTTAATTAAAACGCAGCGGAAGCATTCATGTGAAACGTCAATATATATGGACGGTGGGTTTCAAGCTATATTTATGTTTGATGCAGATACTCTCCAAAAACCGAATTGAATTTCAATTCGTAGTGAAGTAAACCGAACGTCTTGTGAGTCGTGTTAAACTGAGTTTATGAGCAAATTTTATCTGATTCAGCTCTAAATTTTACGGTTTCGACGGTGCAGTATCCATTAAAATACTGCATTTATTAAATAGCTTCGGGCTAAGGCAGTAGGGGCTTTTTTTTTAAATGCCGTGCGTTTTTTTTTGATGACCTCCGTGGCGCAGAGCGCGCGCTGTCAGATTATAAAACTTAGAGGTCCTGGGTTCGATTCCCGGCTCGAGTCTGGTCTGGTGGGAGGCTTCGGCCGTGGCTAGTTACCACCCTACCGACAAAGACGTGTCGCCAAGCGAGTTAGCGTTCCGGCATGATGTCGCGTAGAAACCAATTAGGAGTGTGGGTTTTCCATACCCCTAACAGGTTAGCCCGCTACCATCTTAGACTGCATCATCACTTATCATCAGGTGGGATTGCAGTCAAGGGCTAACTTATAGTGGATAAAAAAAAAAAAATGCTTTTACGCATATTTACTGAGGCGACACAGGCAAGACTGCGCCGCTTCCGAAGGGGTATTATAGACTTCTCGGCGGCCAGACTGGCGATTAGAATACCCACTAAACCCAGCGATGCTCCTTCGCGTTGCCTGGTGGCTGGGTCACGGGAACACTTGTGCACTCGATCGCGGCCCAGCCAGGTATGCAATACACCTAACAATCTCGTAAACAGGTGACAGCTAGATAACTACCAACAGGCAACTATTAGGGAGAAGGGAATTAGACGAGATGATTTTCTATTGCATTCAAATAGTAGGAGCTTACTTATTTAAGTTTTATTAAACCCCTTTGAGACAACGGAACCCCTAATTCTTTGACGTTACATCTTTTTCGGTTGGGTGGTAACTATCCACGGCCAAAGCCTCCTAGACAAAAGTTAATTAATAAGTAGAGGTTAGGTTTTCTATTTATGGACCAAATTTAATTTTAGAACTATTTTAAAAATATATACCTAGAACCGTTCTGTGTTAGGCCTGAACATATTACATATCACAAAGGCCTACCTAGATTTTAGATACACGCATATTAATGCTTCGTCTGGTACAAATCAAAACTATAACTGATATTTCTTTTATTTTCTAATAATTTAAGGTATGAACCTTAAAATTAACGTTTGATTTTTGTTATAAAATAATACATGCATTGTAAATGTATTAAGTATCGTTACTAAGTTGTAATTCAAACAATATCATCTGGAGGTAAGTTGATGGTAGTGGGCTAACCTATTAGGAGCATGGTAAACCCGTGCTCCTAATGGTTTTCTACGCAATAAAGACTGTCGAATCCGGGACGTCCCGACATTTCGTTTAGTGACCACAACGTTCAACACTGTACCAGGGAGGTCGTCAACTTAATTAAAATGGAAGGAAGTTTCTTGGTTAACCTTCTTGCAAGTTAACTTAGAACGCGATTTCAAAGTTTAGTTTAATTATTAGTTCAGTTCCTACCTTTAACAACGAATAACTCGTTGTTAAAGGAAGTGTTGACGATGAAAACTCATGTCCTTCAGATCTCTGATGTTGGCTACGAGATTTATATAATTATTTCTATTTCCAAAGGACTTTTTGTTTCCTCAATATAAACGTCTTACTTCTATCATATTAAATCATGAAGTTTTTTTTTTGTCGTGGTGGAAAAGCTTTATGTCTACCTCATTGGCAGCATTATAAAATTGGAGGTCCTGAGTTCGATTCCCGGCTCGAGTCTGTTCTAGTGGGAGACGTCGGCCGTGGTTAGTTAGTACCCTACCGACAAAGACGTGTCGCCAAGCGATTAAGCGTTCCGGCACGATGTCGCGTAGAAACCGATTAGGAGTATGGGTTTACCATACCCCCAAACAGGTCAGCCCGCTACCATCTTGGACAGCATAATCACTTACCATCAGATGAGATTGCCGTCAAGGGCTAACTGGTAGTGTATAAAAAAAGCGTGTTGTATCATAGGTACAATACGTATACAATAAGCCTATACAAACTTCTCTTTTAGATGATGGGTTGGGATGGTGGGCTACTACAGCGATTTGAATCACATGTTAGTTACAAAAACCTGGACCGATGGTTTATCGTGCTACGTGAAACTATTATATGGACTTCACCGATGTCCTAGCTGGACTCGTACCTTTTAAGATTTTTTAAAAGAAAACCATAAAATAATTGTTGCAATAAGCTGACACAGTACCTACCTCGTGATCCATAGTTCAAAGTGTTAAACTGACCCAGTATCTCGAGATTCTTATTCCAAATTCTAACCTAGTATAGTATAGTATATTATTATATACATGAGCGTTGATAATTATCTCTCAATTCAAGTTTAAACTTAACTACACGTCAATTAAGAATGCTTGACGTCTGATGTAGGTATTCTAAGTTGGGTTCAAAGGAGTTGTTTCAAAGTATGTGGGACAAACAAGATTTCGAACGGTCTCTATACTAAAATATCGAAAGCTAACGAAAATAATATTATTATAGTAGTAAAAATCCGCCCAATGCAGTCATGAAGGGGTAACATACAAACATCGTTACATCATGTTTTTTATCTATAACTCTATTACGTTTTGCTATTTGTGAGCGTTTGTATCGCTAACAATCTGCATCGAATCTCCTAGCCAAATATTATTGAAATAAATTAAGTAAAAATCTAGTAGGCAGACAGATAGACAGATAACTTATCACATTATAATATTTGGATTCCGAAACAAATAAAAACAAATAACAACGATAATGCGCAAAGACGGTGTTATTGCTTAAGTAATTTTGCATTAAAATAACAAGTTCTATAGATTAGTGTAGAATGAGCGGCTTTTATAAAAATACGATAACATAGTTTACTATTGTATTACTGGTATTAACGTACTAAAACTTATATATACTGCATTTATAATCTTATAGGAAGCTGTGATAGCCTAGTGGTTAGGGCGTCAGCCTCCTAATCAGAGGTCGGCGGTTGGAATCCGGGCACGCACCTCTAATTTTTCGGAGTTATGTGCGTTTTTAAACAATTAAAATATTGCTTCAACGGTGAAGGAAAACATCGTGAGGAAACCTGCATGCCTGAGAGTTCTCCATAATGTTCTCAAATGCGTGTGAAGTCTGCCAATCCGCACATGGCCAGCATGGTGGACTGTGGCCAAACCCTACTCATATTGAGAGGAGATCCGTGCTCTGTAGTGAGCCGGTAATGGGTTGATCATGTATAATCCTATATATTTTATTCATTCATGCTTTATTCAGACTTAGGACTGGTCACAGATAACAGACTAAACGTCATTGGTATCCAAATTAATATCAAAATTTTAAAAAAGCAGGCGCATTTAAAACTTATCTGTATTTAAATATATACACTTATATGCATATATTACATATATACATATATATTACAACTTATCAAATATATATAAATGTTATTTACACTCTAACGTTATTTAAAGTATTATTTTTACACACATTTAGACGACTACGTGTATCTAGTGTATTAGCTCCATTTATGTATCTCGTGTTAGCGTTGATATGACAGTTCACAAAGCACTAAAAGCATAAAAGCCATATGAATGTGTTAACACACCTAATGGACAATAACAACATAATCTGATCTGTATATAGCCGTGCTTTTTACCTCGTCATTTTCAACTGTGTATTTCAATATCTGTAGGCAAGGAGCTTGTGTCAGAAATGTATTAACAATTAGATATTGTGAAAGATATGAAGTTATGATCACTCTATGAACACCACTAAAGGCAACTTTCGAAGTTACTAACTACTGGTACACTTCGGTGATATGATCGCCTTTACACCCTGCATTATGGATATATATATTTTCAAAGGGGGAACGCTGCCAGTATCTTCAGAACCTTGCCTAAAGTGACTCCTTAATTTTTTTTTTTAAGGTTTTTAGTTTTAGGTTATACTAAGTTTTATTTTAAGTTATATATGTATTGCTATTATTATGTGTGTGGGATAAATAGTTTTATTATCATTTCTGTCATTTGTTTATTGTATGTCATTAAATTATTATTAATATTTTTAAAATTATAAAACTATAACGAAATATACATTCTTAAAAATTATATGAAAATGATTTCACTTGTTGCACGGTAAGACCGAAGCACTGAAGAACCTTCATACTATACGCGCCGTTTCAAGTAGAAAGCTTCTTTGGATGTTCTACGAAGCTTATCGCTATAAAACAATTAACCGAAACGACCATCGGAACAATGATCGATGAATTAATATTCTACATCTCAGTAATCTAGTATACCTGGTCCAAGTTTAGCAGACCTTGTATAGTACCTGTACATTAATATTTATTACCTATCATTCCTAGTGTGTGAAGTTTGCCAATCCGCACATGGCCAGCGTGGTGGATTATGGCCAAACCCTGCTTTATTAAAAGGAGACCCGTGCTCTATAGTGAGCTGGCAATGGGTCGATCATGATGAGGATTCCACATGTGACACGACATATACCAAAATTGGCACGGGCTCTCTGACTACAGAACTCCGATCTATTTGAATAGGAAATTTCATTCGTTCATTTCATTTATTATTCTGTTTGTAAATAATACCGTACATATAGCAAAAATTAATAATTCTTGTAAAAAAATTGAATCATATAAAATATCATGAAATATCGAGTGTTAACCATCGAGTATTTTAGTTTACCTACTACCCATTTACTGCCCGTAAAATATTATTGCTATTAATATTGAGTAGTTTCAGTAAAGAAAGAAAGAAAAAGCTTTTTATTTAGCCTTTCAGTTTTTTATGCGTAAGTACATAATTTGCCATACATACCTACTAAATACTATACATAAAAGTAAAGCTCTATGTATGATTTGCTGCAATAAATAAACTTTTCTTTCCTTCAACTATGTGTGTGACTTTGCCCTTACTTTTATCTTAAGCGAATTCAGTGAATAAAATGCTCGGATGCTGTGCGATTGGCAGGTCATTGAAGCAAAATGTGATGTTTTTGTCCAAGGCTTGTGCATCCTCGCTATTCCGCTGTGCGGCTTCGCTGTGATTTTGCAAATATTGTCTTTGGTGACACGGTAACTTTTATGTCGATGAATAAAGTTTAAAAAACGATTTGTTTCAATTAAAAACAAAGTAACGAAACGAAGGAAATAATTTTCAGAGACGAATAATAATCTAAAACCGTTTAGTTAAGGAAAGTTATGTACTAATGATTATTTGAATTAGTGCATGAGAACCTTAAAGTGAAGTCAAAAGTTTTCCTCCTCTAATTTTTTTTTTGAGAAAATTAGTTTTCTTCCCTCACCTACTGCCGCGTACATAAGGTGAACTTATGCTATGTTTAAATATTTTAATAACACATTATAGCACTATTCATGCGAAGAGATTCGACCATTATTTTTTTTTTGTAATGTCGACTAGCCACTTTTGGAATAAAACTATACCTATTATAAATGCGAAAGATTATTAATGTTTATTTATATACAGATATATGTTTATATTGCTAAATAAGCCTAGATTAGACCAACATATCTCTGGATAGGTCTCGACATTTCCGGTCCGTTAGAATCAGGTTCAAATTCCATTTGTTCCACATTTTCCAACATGTACCCATCTGCCTAATTCTGAGAATTAAAAAATACGTAAAACGACATTTTTGTGCCACAAGGCAGCGGGTATAAATTGATAAATACGGCAAAGAAAGGCAATGTAAGTAGAAAATAACTGTATTTTATGACCCGGGGGTTGTTTGTTATAATGATGATAGTCTATTGGATTCTTTCGGGTTGCGTACGTTTATTGGTACCTCTATTTTGGGATTGGGTCTACGAAAGACGCACTTAAATAGGTACATATTATATTAACTCACAATGAAATCACAGATCATATGTTTTTCCTTACGTGTGCGTGTTTATTTCAGTGTTCCTGAAGCACTGAGTACTGGTCAGATTTTTATATGGGCTATTCAACTCAGATTGTAGTTGGAGGTCCTGGGTTCGATTCTCGGCTCGAGTTTGGTCTGGTGGGAGGCTTCGGCCGTGGTTAGTTTTATTTTTCGGAGCCCTAGGGCTCGAAAAAAGTAATGGAACGTCTGCCTAAGGGCGCCTCCTTTGAGACCAAACGTCGGCTTAGGCGACGTTTGGGATAACGGGGGGATCGGACGGTGTATCCGTGGTTAGTTACCACCCTATCGACAACGACGTGTCGTCAAGCGATTTAGCGTTCCGGCACAATGTCGCGTAGAAACCAATTAGGAGTGTGGGTTTACCATACTCTTAATAGGTTAGCCCGCTACCATCCTAGAGAGCTCTCACTTGCCACCAGGTGAGATAGCCGTCAAGGGCTAACTTGTAGTACATAATAAAGAATAAAAAAAAATCGCGTGGTTTGGAAAGAAAACAAAGGAGGACAATCGGTTTTTCGTGTTTTTTAAGCTGGGCTTTATTTTAGTAAATAGCTTATAACAACACAGCAAAAAATTAATAGTACCTACTTAGACAATAATGTATACTCGTATGAGGAACAGTTACACATAAAAGTAATGAATAAGTATAATTAAAGCTTTATATTGTTGCGTTACAGCCTAGTGGCTAGGACGTCCGCCAGAAGTCGGGGGTCCGGGCACGCACCTCTAACTTTTCGGGAGTTATGTCCGTTGTTAAGCAATTAAAATATCACTTGTTTCAACGGTGAAGGAAAACATCGTGATGAAACCTGCGTGCCGAACAGTACTCTTTAATGTTCTTAAAAGGAGTCTGCGAATCCGCACATGGCCAGCGTGGTGGACTATCGCCAAACCCTTCTCATATTCAGAGGAGACCCGTGCTCTGTAGTGAGTCGGCAATGGGTTGATCATGATGATGATGATGATGATTTTTGCGTTTAAAGTATCTACATGACAATTTAACATAAGGAATATATATAGTGTTCTAAATGCGAAATTTATCGTGTGATCAAATTACAAGCTACTAACATTCACTTACACATTATTATTACAAATGTCATGAAATTATCTTATACCCATTATACTTACATGTAACATTAATTTTAATGTTATTATAAAATTATAACGACATTGTTGCAAATTGTGACAGCACAAATGGCTATTATTTTGAGCTCAACAATAATTTTAATTCCTGAAGGTTTTCGTTTAAATTGCAGGATGGTGCTTGTCTGGTATTATATTCTTGAAAGGTTGCGCCTGACTCTGATTCGTGTTTTCTGATGCATGCTACAGCGATCGCCTTTGTTGGAGTGCAATTTTAATAGGATATTATTTACATTTTTCATTGGCATTGACGACTTGGCTTTGTATGATATTGTATGCGGCCTTGATGGCTTTGCTTTTTCCGTTGTGCTGCAACCAGTCAAGTAAGAGCTTTGTGATTGGTCGCACGCAGAGAATGAAAGAAGGTATTTTTCATTGTACAGCAAGAATAAAAACTTAAACTGCTACTTAACATGTCGTTTAAACGTTTCCTAAACATGCTGAGGATATGATTCTGGATATGATGACCATGACCCAAAAATTTACGTCAGTAATGACGCATTTTATTCCTTGATTCTTTTCATTCATTGCTTTTCATGAAAGTATCATTTAGGTTTAGGCATAGGACATGAGTCTCCGTCTTGTCGAAATAACTTTAAGTTTTAAAGTTTAAGTTTACTTTAACAAATTCTGTGTTCTAATGTAGAATTTTTATTTAAAACCCTTACAATTCTTACAATAATTCATTTTTTATTAATGCAAGTTAGTGATACGATTATACGCTGTATATTTTCATTTCAATTGTTTCTTTTGGAACGAAGTTCCTGATCGCCCGTTGTGAAAGGGGGCTAGATGGAAAAAATTCTTACGAAAAGTTGTAACGACACTTTTTGTTATTGTAAGCTGTGCGGCGTCGCATGTTTCTCTGTCTGTCTCTCTCTCTCTTATAGAAAGCAAGCCAGATATTTTCATTTCTATTTCGCATTGAACAGTGTGGTGTCGCGACGATTATTTTTGTTGAGTGTATACAGGTTTTTTGTAAATAATAAATAATAAAAAATAATAATAATAATGAATCCTGACAGTGTTTCTGCACAAGTTCTGGATATTGCTGATGGAGTACAAAATTGAGCCAACTGATTAAGTTTATATAACACTAGCTGACCCGGCAAACGTTGTTTTGCTATATAAATTATTTCTAGGGAATTTCTATTGTAGAAAAAAAACTAACTTATTGTGTGTAAGGATCGTATATGAGTTAAAGAGGCATGGAGCGCTGTGAACGATGAGAGAAAATAAAAATAACAAATATTGTTTATGTTCAAAAAAAATTTGCTTTACAATAAGCTCAGGGAAATTTTAGTCGAATTAGAGTGAAAAATATTCACAATAAAGATGATAGTTGTTCAGTTATCGATCGGAGAGGAAAAATGATTAAATTACTAAAATGGCTATTAAAAAATAAGGGTTGATCGTAGAAGGGTGAAAATTGAGGATTGTATGTATTTTTGTATGTTGTATCATAAAAAATAGAAATTAAAAATTTTGTCTAAAAAATAAAAAATAAAAATTAGGGGTGGACTACCCCTAACATTTAGGGGGATGAAAAATGGATGTTGGCCCATTATCATAGATACCGGATAAGCACAAAAAATTTCATCAAAATCGGTCAAGCTGTTTCGGAGTAGTATGGCAACGAAAACTGTGACACGAGAATTTTATATATTAGATTATATTTGTTAATAACTTAAATAAAATAAAATTTTATTACAATTTCTTCACTAATTAATCGAAAGGAACTTCGTTCCATCCGGGTGTCCCTTGACACCTCTCAAGTTTTTTTTATTAAAAATAAGTAAATAGGAAGATTGTTTTCATTATAAGATAGGTAATTAAGGAAAGTATACTATATATCTGGCGCATTGGTCGCCAGATATATAGTATTTCCATTATAGTAAATTAGAAGATGAGCTGTGAGCTGAAACCTCAAAGCAACTACTGCATGCGGTAGCATATTAATCAAGTATGAACTGGTAAACGTCGCAGGCAAATATTTACCCGAAGCGGTCCGTTTGTGAGTACATCGGAATAATTACCGGACCACCCTTAGATAGATCCTACGAAATAACATGGAATGATTACATGTGGCTAGAAATTCAGTTGCCAAATCCTGTTTATTTTAAAACGAAATAAACGCCTTTCCCGATTGCGAAATTTACAAAGAGGAAGTCAAAGTACCCCATCGGCCAGAGGAAACACTTTTTGGTGTTAGTTCAACCGTGACCCCATCGTAGCACACAAGTGCCTTGTTATACCACAACCTTAATACATACTTCCTAGTAATGATTTTTTTTTCACCCTGTGAAATGCTTTTACGCATCCCCTCCGGAGGCGACGCAGGCAAGACTGCGCCGCTTCCGACGGGGTATGTGAAACACCCCGCGGGCCAGGTTGGCGACCATAATACCCACTAAAACCCAGCGATGCTCCTTCGCGTCGCCTGGTGGCTGGGTCACGGGAACACTTATGCACTCGACCGCGGCCCAGCCAGCGGCGTCCACCGAGGCAGACCCTCCACGGGGGCCTATATTGACCCCCAAGCTCCGTCCGAGGCGCGTCAGGACCATTGGACGCGCCTCGGGCGGAGGCGCCTAGTAACGAATACTTAGCTCATGCACAAGTGCCTGTTATACCACAACCTTAATACATACTTCCTAGTAACGAATACTAAGCTCATGGAATATTTGCGTGCCACTACGAGTCCGGTATGTCATCACAGTGACACCGTGCGAGAACGGACTCCCCGGAGGCTAACACAACTCCGATCTATATATACTCAAATATCTTAAAAACTTTGATAGCGCGATGCAGGATTTTCATTGAAAAACATGTTTACAGTGTAATCCTTCATCATCATCATCACCATGATCAACCCATTACTAGCTCACTACAGAGCACGGGTCTCCCCTCAATATGAGAAGGGTTTGGCCATCGTCCACCACGATGGCCATGTGCGGATTGGCAGACTTCACACGCCTTTGAGAACATTATGGAGAATTCCCAGTCGTGCAGGTTACCTCACGATGTTTTCCTTCACCGTTGAAGCAAGTGATATTTTAATTTTTAAAAACGCACATAACTTCGAAAAGTTAAAGGTGCGTGCCCGGATTCGAACCGCTGACCTCTGATTAGGAGGCTGACGCCCTAACCACTAGGCTATCAATCACTGTAATCCTTAATCCTATGTAAAATAACATCACATTTGGTTTATGAATATATTATAAGTGGCCAGTTATTACATGTTTTAATCATCCTAAAGATAAATTAAATTGGTTGTTAAACTAAAATTTTAAACAACACCATCTTTTGGTTAGAGTAGTAAATGGCATATTCAAACTAGTTAATAATCAATAAATCCATAATATCCACAAAAGTTTAGAAGATTGACCAGCGTTTTATTATTATAAAATAGATCAATAATTATTATTCATAACAACAAAGCGTTCTACATATATTGTAAAAATATACTGTTAACAATTTGTAATTTCCTATCAAAGAAAATTTTTTTATTTTAAATAAGTTACTTTTCATTCGTAAACAGATTATTTTAATGGTCGTCGTTTTGCATAGTGTAATCAGAGTAATTTTATTTTACCCACAGCTGATTTGTGGTTTTAACTGACACTTCCAAAAATAATTCGTAAACTACCCGAATTTAACTATGTATTTATGATCTTTTAACTTAAATGCGACTATTTGTGATATGTGCATTTTAAGCAATTAAAACACATAACTGCTTCAACGGCGAAGGAAAACATCGTGAGAAAACCTGCATGTCTGAGAGTCACACTATGTGGTGGTGGACTATGGCCACACCCTTCTCATATTGAGAGGAAACCCGTGCTCTATAATAGGCCGGTAATAGGTTTTGTATGAAGCGGTGATAGCCTAGTGGTTAGATCGTCAGCCTCCTAATCAGAGGTCAGCGGTTTGAATCCGGGCACGCACCTCTAACTTTTCGGAGTTATGTGCGTTTTTAAACAATTAAAATATCACTTGCTTCAACGGTGAAGGAAAACATCGTGAGGAAACCTGCACGCCCGAGAGTTCTCCATAATGTTCTCAAATGCGTGTGAAGTCTGCCAATCCGCACATGGCCAGCGTGGTGGACTATGGCCAAACCCTTTCTCATATTGAGAGGAGACCCGTGCTCTGTAGTGAGCCTGTCATGGGTTGATCATGATGATGATGATGATGAATAGAATGATGATAATCAATCGGTGAAATCAGTTTCATTCATAAGTAGCTTGTTCTATTCACCGTGTTATATGACACAAGCGGAATAATTCGCGTCAGATTCTTTACGTATGCGTCAGTCGTTAGTGATTCAGTCCCAACGTCAGTCAAAGCTCCGCACTAATGCGTTTTTAATGCAATATGCCGCCTTTGTTCGGGCGGTAGACGGTGGGAAATGGCTCGCATGTTTCCAGCATGACAGTTCTCATAAATCTTTCCTTGTCACCATGTAAGTATCTATCCTTTAGCTGGAAGGTGGGCGTGTTAAGGTGATACCCACTAGGGTAACCTTAGCTTAGGGCTTCCACGAGGAATAGTTACCTGATATTTAACAAGCCTCCTGACAGTCTGAGGGGGGGATTGCGCTGTCCCGATCCCCTCCCTTCTCCTCGCGGAGCCCCGCCGCTTGGCTGGGGCGCCTGTTAGATGCCCGGAAAGAATGCAATGGTGTTCCCCGGGCGTCTGGAAAGCACAGCGTGAGGGACACGCCGTGGTGGTTTTAAGTTTGGGTAGGTCTAGGTAGGTTTGGTTTTAAGCTTGGGGGTCTAAGGGGGGAGTCCCACATAACCTCCCGTTCTGTCCAAGAGACGGTGGTAGCAATAATGCTTTTCCACCACGACAAAAATAAAGGGCTTCCACGAGGAAGCCTTCGGGTTGGCCCTATTGAACCCCGCTAACTTTCTGGAGTTATATGCGTTTGAATTTCGGCATCATTAGAAATCATCGTGAATCTGATATATCTCCATAATATTCTTGATAACGTGTTAACCCTATCAATCGGCAGTTTGCTAGCGTGGTGGACTACGATGTCAACTTTTCGTATTACCTATTAACCTTGTGCGTATACGAGAAGTGATACAGTGTAGTTAAAGAGGTTGATAAGGCTCCAGCCTGTTATATCGTTTCTGTACTGTCTATGCCACACATAGATACAGACGCAAGTAAGCACGCACGCACGCTCATACAAAAGGGACGCGTCATCACTCTGTGACTTTTGTTTAATTTCTGGGGTTAGATCAAATATATTTTAAGTATTGAGATTTATATACAACTTAAATTCTTCTACAATTCTTTATTTAGGCGACTAGGGCCCATTTTTGTTTGTACAGCTTAAATTTTAGTATAATAATTAACAAATTAAATTAAATCTAATCAAATTAAAATAAGTTACATGAAATCAAAATTAGTTAAAGCTTGGTTCACCGACACAGCACCGACATAAAATGCTGTTAAATCATAATAATCATTCATAATCATCTAATACCTACCATTGAGCGTCTTGTCGTGTAGAGGGCGAGGAAGGTCACCCATGCGATGGACCGATCAGATAAAGTCTGCTGTGGGTGGTCCTTTGCACGAGTGCACCAGACTTTCGGCCAGCAGAAGGAAGTGGCGAATGCTTGTGAGGCGCATAACATTTGGCCTCAAAGACATTGATTCGTGATGACCACGACCGCTCTGCAAAGAGTGTAACGACGAGGAAGAAGAATACCTACCAGTTAGGAGTTAAGAAATCCGCATGTTCTTACCCTGTGCCTCAGCACTTACTGGTATTATATCTAACGTGTGATAATAATCGGTAATACCCTCGATTACGCACTAGAGCAGCGGGTCAAAACTCCATCCTCTCTCTCTTAAATAATATGAGAGAGGATGGTTATTTCTCGAACTGCGTTGCCACGGCTTCATTGACATAATTATCTCTTAGAGTGCATGTTACAGAGGCTGATATTTTTCACTCGATCTATATCGCAGAGAGAAAGAAAAAAAAGAGCTATTGCTCGCCCAGTGTTAGGGCATAATGAAGAATGAAAACCAAATAAGACTTATCTAAAATGTGAATTAAGGAGGACTATTTAATGACTATCAAAAATAATCAAATGACCCAAATTGCTATTACATTACAAAGAAAGAGTAATACTTCTTGGATGGCGACGTTCGACTGAAATTTCTTTAGTATCCCTGCCAAAGGTGACAAAAATGATAGATACATTCCTTTATACCTCAGGGATCTTTTCGGTGCCCGAAAATATCGACTTGCACGGTCACTTTATAAGACATAACTCAATCTTGATGTTTTATGGATTGGATCCTTGTTGCCTAACTACGTAATGAAAGAACGTGTATCAACCAATTTTACAATTAACCAATATGCCGCTCGGAATCTCTAACTATTAAAATAAAAATAAATATTTAATTAAGTAGAAATTAAAAATTAAATGATTACTTTTTATTTTTATTTAACCACTGAGAAACAATGCAGATTTAGCCTTCTGAATGAAACAATTAAGGCAAAAATATATAACTATATCCCGTCGCGCCTTTACGAGTGTTCGTGACTTCTCGATGACCTTGACTTGAGACCAGTTCAGAAAATAAGGCTACACTGTCCTTTCGTGTTATGACGACATTTTGAGCTCCTATGAATTTTAATTCTTTTGTCCATTTATGTGTTTCGATAAATTTATCATCGATTTCTGGTGTTCTTAACTTACTTCTTATTTTATTAGCAAACAAAACCGGTTACAATTCTCACCGATTTTATAACTGCCTCATCTATAATGATATAATACAGACAGGTGACCTGTAGGTCCCCTGTAGGTGAACAATTTTTAAAGTTCTCAAACCTTCACGTTTGTTTAATGTCACAAGTGAAATTACTAGACTCAACAGGTACATGGCACTAGGGTCGTCATCATGATTCCTGTAATCATTAGGTTCCTCTTAAATTGAATGAATGTAGAATGATTGCATACAAAACAAATATTGGTGAAGATGTAATCTATTATTTTTAACTTTTATTTATTATGTTAGCTATTTACAACTTAAAATAAATAAAAATATTATAAATAATAAAATGTATATGTTTTATAAACACATTTTCATTTTATTATAAATAATGATAAATATTTTAAACACATTTTCAGTTTCAGTCTATAACTCAAAAATAGTGAATAGGGATGGAAAATGTTGTTGGCCATTTTTAGGATTACTTAAGAGTTCCAAAGTTCACGGTATTAGACAAGTTTTTAGCGACCCAGCAACGAGCTCCCTCTGATTCGTTAGTCGTCGTACTTCCACCGAGATGGGGGTCGACAAACGCTGCACTGAGCGTCAGCTTAATGCAAATAAGAACAGATGTAGGTAGCATACTGATGACGGTTGCACGCGACCGTTTAACGACGGGGGAAATAATCTTAATTCCACGGGAAATATGAAATTCTCCGCAAAATAAGTTGCAGGGAATAAGCTAGTTATCATCATCATCATCATGATCAACCCATTACTGGCTCACTACAGAGCACGTAATCCTCCCAATATCAGAACGGTTTTGGCCATGTGCGGATTGGCAGACTTCACACGCCTTTGAGAACATTATGGAGAACTCTCAGGCGTGCAGGTTTCCTCACGATGTTATCCTTCACCGTTGAAGCAAGTGATATTTTAATTTTTAAAAACGCACATAACTCCGAAAAGTTAGAGGTGCCGAACCGCCGATCTCTGATTAAAAGGTATAACTTTGGTATAACGAAATCAAAGTGAAAACGTTTTCTTAGAAGCTGATGTGCGTGAACAACTATTGAGATAGCGATATCCTACGAATCTTTGATTTTTCGATATGGATCGAAACAGATCTAAGGCACTTGTCCCAAGTTAACCATATTATCGTTATCACTTAATAAATACTAATTTGTATCTTATCATTCTTTCGCAGTACATCGGGACAATGGATGTCCCTCGTCCGTCGAGTCGAGTTGAGATCGTTGCTGCGATGCGCCGAGTTCGCGTAAGTATATGACACTACTCTATCATTAAAAATAGTTATTAGCCTGACGCCTCAATTTGACCCCATCTGTCAACTAATAACGTCCCACTACAAACTCTCCTATGCGCGTCCCACTGCCAGACGTCTCCTTTACAATAAGTGAGAGTATAAGAGCAAATTCAAATCAAAAATAGCTTTATTCATATAAAACATACAGTACCTAAGTGTCTATAAATTATGTTTTCCATTATTTCAAGTCATGACGTATCACGTCATGACTTGAAATAATATGCTGCGTGATAGCTACATTCGTTAAACTTTAACTGAAGCGAGGACGGTTCCAACGAGCTCAGTTCTAAGAGGAAGCATCAACAAACTTAGCCTTTTTTTATCACCATCTCCCATAGTCAAAAATTAATTAGGTGAAGTTAGAGCAATTCACACCCATGCTTTATAAAAAAAAAACATTGGGCGACAAATTTATACCAACATAGAAGTGTCGCCAAGTGTTTGTCTGGTAGGAGGCTTCGGCCTCGGCTAGTCACCACCCTACCGACAAATACGTGTCGCCAAACGATTTAGCGTTCCGGTTTAGCGATGATGCGTAGACCAATTAGGAATATGGGTTTACCATATCCCTAACAGGTTAGCCCGCTACCATCTTGGACTGCATAATCACTTGAGATCAGGTGAGATTGCCGTCAAGGGCTAACTTGTAGTGGGAAAAAACCAATTTCCAGTTAGAAGGATAGGTTTACCACATCCCTAACCGACTTAGACTGCATCATTACTTACCATCAGATAAAATTGACGTCAATGGAAATTACTTGTATTGTATAAATTAAAAACAAGAAATTCAACGTAAACGCTGAATACTCTCTGCCATTAGTACACCGATTTGAATGGCATAGCAAATAAGGCCCTTGACTGAGAAACTAGTTCAGAAGAATGTGAAAAGTATTGTTACCTCAACGACGCGAGTCATCTGAACTCTCTAACCTGAAAGACGTACCCTGTTGTGATGTTTGCTCAAAGGAGCCAAAGCAAATATTGTTTGCGATTTCGAGCGAGTCTCGGCATAAGAGATCGTCACAATGGAACATTCTTACGGAAGTGAAATTAAATATTGAAACATTTGAAGGCGGAATGCATACATAGTGTCTGCGCGGGATAGTGACATTTCAAGATAAGATAAAGATAAAAGACTTTTATTTGGACACAAACAATACAGGAAGCTTAAACACATGAAAACTATGATCCTGCCGAAGTATAAACTGTGTGGCAGTAATCATCGCCCTCCAAGAAATAAAATACAGTGTTCCAAAAAACAAAAGGATAAACAAAAACAAAATATTTCAGACATGTTTATAGACTAGATACCATCATAATCATTATTTCAGCGAACTTAGACCTTTCGTGAGAAAGGCGAGAGACTTCGTATATGGCGGGCGCGGTTTTTTCACGCTTTTATTGAATTAATGTTTGTTGGCTAATTTTGAAAAAGACTTTTTTCGGACTGTCTATTAGCTGTACAAACCCTATTGGTTGCTACAGCGTAACCGGGCTGTTTGGCGAGCTTTGGAAAGAAGCTCTGCCAGAAGAAATTTTGAGCCCTAGGTCTCGAAGAAACTAAGGGAACGACTGCCTAAGGGCGCCTCTGGACGGATACAAGTTTTATATAATGTCACTTTGTGACGGAGAGGTAACCTACTGCGTTTATTAATCATGAAGTAGAGTCTGTTAAGAACAAAACGGGCTTTCTGACTGACTCTACGTATGTGCGGCGAAAAGGACAGGCGACTATCAAAGGTTACACCTAGATATTTGACAGTGCGTTCCCATGGAATCACACGATTAAATAATTTAAGGTCCTTTTTGTATCTGGGGTTAGGGCGGTTTTACCCGGTAAAAAGAAGTGCTTTGCTCTTTTCCGGGTTAGCCTCTATCCTCCATTGGCGGAACCAAGCGCCTAAGCGCTTGATCGCTTTCTGAAGGCGGGCTACTATGTACGGTAGCGAACGACTGGTCGTGTAAAGAGCAATGTCGTCCGCGTACTGGGCTAGCTCTACATAAGGGCTCTTGGGTATATCGCTCGTGTACAGCGTATAGAGGTAGGGCGCTAGAACTGAACCCTGGGGTACGCCCGCCTTTAGGGGTCTCCTAGACGACAGAGTGCCGTCTATTCGAAACCTAAAGGTGCGATCGGTTAAATAGTATTTTAATAGGTATAAAAGCCTATCCGGGATACCCTGGATATGCAATTTATAAATGAGACCGGCGTGCCAGACTTTGTCGAAAGCCTTGGCGACGTCGAAGAATGAAAAAGACTGGTGTTGGTTGTGTCGTGGACAGTTTTGGTGTCGTTTGTGTAGTGGCTGGTTTTCTGAATGGTTAACAGGTATTGATTTGGGAAGGTTTGAGGGAGCCGCGTCCGCAGAGAGCGAAGTTTCCCGCCATTTCTCCCTAACTTCTACATTGCTATAAACTTGACATTGGCTAATCTGTGCAAAGCCATAAAAAGAGAGAACTAAGAGAGAGAACCTTTTGTTGCCAATTTCACGGGTCACGCCTTACTCCGCTTTCACTTGTGCCCAACGATATGTGATTCACAAATCCCCTGCACTCCATACGTGCCATGAAATAGGTCGAATGTTCAATAATTTTTCAATACCTCTCTATGTGTATAATATAAATACTACGTGGGGTTGAAACGACATCTTCATTTAATCTATAAAAATAAAAGACATACAGTTTTGGAACACTGAAATCTGTAAGATTCTGTTAAATGACACATAACGTTATTGGACGTTATTTTGATGAAAAGAGCGTTGGCAAGTTCAAACAACATTCTGAGATCTGTAATAGACCGAAACGACTCTCCAATCTTCAAACAGTTTTTAAAATTACATGTAGATCAAGAACTGTCGGATGGTTAATTTCATATTTAATTTAACATTGTGGAGAACTCTCGGGCATGCAGTTTCTCTCTTCCACGATAACACCGAAAAGTTGACCGGGATTTAACCTCCGACCTCTGATTAGAATGCGGACGTCCTGACAAACAAGCTGTCACAGCTTCCATGGCGCAGTGCGTGCGCTGTCGCGTTATAAAGTTGGAGATCCTGGGTTCGTTTCCCGGCTCGAGTCTGGTCTGGTGGGCGGCTTCGGCCATGCCTAGTTACCACCCTACCGACAAAGACGTGTCGCCAAGCGATTTAGCGTTCCGGCACGATGGTTTTACCATAGTCCTAACAGGTTAGCCCGCTACCATCCTAGACAGCATCATCACTTACCACCAGGTGAGATAGGTTTCAAGGGCTAACTTGTAGTGTATAATAAAAAAAACATATCTATGATTGTGACAATATCAATATCACCTAGGAAGATATAATAGATAGAATAACCATGTACCACATATTATTCAAATAGGACGTAACGCAAACTAAATTCTCGTATTCGGTAACTGCATACTATAATATGCATAACGTTATTTCAGTCTAGCTTTTCCGCGAGGCAACAAAATAACCAAAAGTTACAACAGCCTAGATTTTAAATCCGACAGGAATATTTTCTAGTTATTATCCTAGGATGAAAAATATCCTATGTATAATTATACATAGGATAGTATTTTATAATAATTTACAATTGTAAATTATTACAAAATACTAATAAATGAAGAGAGAGAGGAAAGAAATTAAAATCCAAGGACTTAGAAAACCGGATGCTCTGAGCACATACTCGAGCCTAAATAGGGCAATCCAAAGTAGTTGCCGCAGGGATCTGAACAAATTCATTGAGGATATTTGTAGCAATATCGAAAAACACGCGATTAAGTTACACACAGCAGATCTGTTCAAAAAGGTGCAATTGCTGACCAAGAAATTCAAGGCCAAAAACTGGGTCGTGGATGACGAGGACGACAACCCAGTGTTTGAGGTAGACTTGATAGCTGACAGATGGCGTCGCTGTTGTGAGCAGCTATACAAAGGCTCCTCAGCGCTTGAGCTCAATGCAATAGCCTGGACAGATCTTGAGTTAGAACCACCAATCCTACGATCCGAGATCACCACTGCCTTAAGAATGCTCAAGAGCAGGAAAGCTCCAGGGCCTGACGCAATTACCGCGGAAACGCTGAGACTTATAGGCGATAGAGGGATTGATATTCTACAGGAAATCTGCAACCTTATTTGGCACTCTGGGGAATGGCCCGAAGACTGGACAAACTCAGTCATATTACCGCTCCACAAGAAAGGTTCCACAAGAAAGTGTGACAACCACCGGACCTTGGCTTTAATCTCCCACGCTAGCAAAGTCATGCTTCACATTATTAGCAACCGTCTTCGCCACTTTTTGGACTGGCAAATCCCTGAAGAACAGGCAGGCTTTGTTAAGGGCAGGGGTACCCGCGAACAGATACTCAACATCAGACAAATTATAGAAAAAAGCTACGAATTTGACAATCCTGTCATCATCTGCTTCGTAGACTATAGCAAAGCTTTTGACTGTGTTGACTGGACCTGCCTGTGGAAGGTTCTCTTAGAACTCGGCGTACCTCAGCATCTTGTGGCACTTCTACAAACCTTATATACTAACAGCCAAGGTTCCGTCAGGATAGATAAGACCATGTCAAGCCCATTTCACTTCCGAAAAGGCGTGCGTCAGGGATGCATTTTGTCACCCATACTTTTTAATGTTTATGGAGAGTATATAATCCGTCGCACTTGTGAATCTTGGGATGGCGGCATAAACATTGGTGGCACCAAAATTACCAACTTGCGGTATGCTGATGACACGACACTTTTGGCATCCAGTGAAGCAGAAATGGTGACCCTGCTTAGCAAGTTAGAAAATGAAAGCAAGCAACTTGGTCTTTTCATCAATCCATCTAAATCCAAGATCATGATTGTGGATCGAAGTGGCAAACTCAATCTCACGGGTGCTCTCAAGCTAGAAGTGGTGGATAGCTTTATTTACCTAGGCTCATGTATCACCAACAATGGATCTTGTGAACCGGAAGTGCGCAGACGAATTGGTATGGCAAAGAACGCCATGTCCCAGCTATCCAAGATTTGGAATAGCAAGAGCATATCAATTCGCACCAAGCAAAGACTGGTAAATGCTCTGGTTTTCTCCATATTTCTATACGGTTCTGAAACATGGACTCTTCGGGCTACAGATCGCAAACGCACTGATGCTTTCGAGATGTGGTGCTGGAGGAAAATGTTAAAGATACCCTGGACTGCATTTAGGACCAACGCATCTATCCTGAAAGGGCTAAAAATAACAACAAGGCTGTCGACTATATGTCTCAAGCGCACCTTGGAATACTTCGGACACATTGCCCGCCGTAGCCCTGGGAATTTAGAAAAACTGCTCGTAACGGGCAAGGTGGAAGGAAGAAGGCCAAGAGGTCGTAGCCCCATGCGTTGGTCGGATCAGATCAGCACTGCACTCGGTACATCATTCCACGCCGCTCTACATAATGCCGGAAACAGAACCATTTGGAGAAAAACCGTACGAAAGAAGGTGATCCATGCTAAGGATCGCAACCCTCAGTAATGAGGATGACGATGCAGAAGAGAGACTAATAAATGATCATTTCTAAGTAACAAGGGGTACATATATAGTACACGTATTTCCATATACGTGTACTATATATGTTTTATACAGTCTGTGCAAATGTAAAATTTTGATTAGTAAGCTTAAATATCACTTAAAATCTACACTTAAAGAATATTTTTCCATTTGTTTTCCTAAAGAGAAGCGGAAGGAAAAATATAATTTTTAATTTATTAGATTTCAAATTATTTCAATGCGATATACATAATAATTTTTTTTTGTAAAATTGTGTTATGTTTCTTAATCTCACGAAATATAAAAATTAAATTCTTCGCTTCACCATAAACAGAAGTTGTAAATAATGACTTAATTTTTATAATAAAAAAAATTGATCATGGCAATCGCTCCACTATATAACGTGACAAAAATTTTTGCAATTAAAATTGTGATTGGTGGCACTGACCAAAAATCGAACGGGAACGGAAAAGTTGGAATTTTTCATTTGAAAAGAAAACTTAATATTTCCTCTTCAAAGCGTACTGGGAAATTAATACTCGCCGTTCGGACTTTTACGTTTTTCAATGGAATGAAAACCGCTGAAAAATCACTAACTTTGATCGTTTCTTGTCGCAGACTCCCGCACCAACCCATTGCCGGCTCACTACAGAGCACGGATCTCTTCTTAATATGAGAAGAGTTTGGCCATAGTCCACCAGGGTAGCCATGTGCGGATTTGCTTATATTATTGGTTAAGCCTAGCCTAAAAACTACAATTAAGCGCGTTTGTCTATAAATTATTGATTGGCACATAATTAAGCCAGAATGGTATTCGGAGCGCATCTTGCACCTCCTTAGAAACTTAAAGACAACGTCTTATCAAGAGTGAACATTCGTCCAATCAAATTTAAATTCAAATAATCTTTATTCAAATAGTCCTTTAAAAGGCACTTTTGACGCGTCTTTAATTTTCATAGTAGTGATTTGATGGTGATAACTACATTCGTAAACTTAAAACTAAAGCTATGAGGGTTCCAAACGCGCACCGGTCTAAGAAGAAGCCCACAACAAACTTAGCCAGGTAAATTTTCTTTTTGTTATCACCATCTCACACGCCACTTAAAATTATATTAAGAGCTATCTTATTAGATCAACATTTCACACCCATGCTTACATTATAGTAGGACTTTTCTCAACGGCCGTCTTCTGATAGCTCGCACTTTTACCTGATTGCGGAAACACAAATAATTTTAAACCTTCACCCGATTAATTTATGATAGTATGCGAAGAAGTGAAAAGTTTGTTCTTTTGAAATTTTAGAAAAACTTTCCAAGCGATTTTAGTTATGGAGTAAACAGCATCCCGTATCGAAAACAATACAACACAGAGTTTCTCCATTTCTCCGTTTCACGCGGGAAATTAATGTTTAGAATTTTTGGTGTATTTTTTTTTTGTACAATATATTTAAGTAAGATATGATTTTCTTCAATATATGCTGTATTTACACATTGAAAATTTAAAATAAATAAATTAAATAAGTAAACTTAAAAATGTAATATGTTATTTTATTTGATTGTCCAGAGTATCCCATTGTTCAGAAATAATCACCATAGCAAGAATTTATTTGTTTAAGTGCGTTTATCATGATTAAATAAACTTAGCTTTTGTTTCTGACCTTAAACTATAGGTACACGAGCTATGCAAAAGATATTACTTATAAAACTATGACTATGATAAACAGTCAACCCCTGAAGGATTATTTATTTGCACTATAATTCACAGGATCCTAAAACTGACCCATTTTCACAGAACGTCCATCCCTAGAGCATTCACAGTTAAGGAACAGATTTACTAATTTCTGTAATTTTATTCTCCTCCCGTGCCCATCTACAGCTATAAGGGTATAAACTAACAATAATTAAACGGCAGATTATATGCATTTGCTATCTTGCATTTCGTCCATTTAGTGGATTTTAGTAATACCATTTGTTATCGCCTAGTGTAACGCAGTACCTAAAAGGAGCATTTTTTCCATATACTTATGATTACGGGGCGGGGGTGTGTCTTCGTCGGTAATTTAGGTAGACGTACCCACGTCTACCTAAAGGTTCGGGCAAAGAGACCAGATACTCTTAGTAGAACCAAATTACAATTATAAGTATGGTAATTTATAAGGAGCAGACTAAACGCTCCACCAAGTACGACTGTGCACTACCGCGATTCGACCACCGATCCGAACCGACTGAATGCAATGAATGCAATGCGCCATCCCGCGCCGGTGAGTCTTATAAAAACCTGCATACGTCACTTAGTGTTGCGTAAAGAGAGGGGGCAATGCCACTCTCTTGTCTGTCGTACATAATTCCAAAACTAGATGACGCTGTTCTCTGACTGCCGTCATATTAAATACAAACTTTAAGAAATTTCATATATAATTTGAAAAAAGTTTTATCAACTGTCTATATAAATCTGTTCAGGTTTATCAAAGATTATCATGGAATTACCGACAAACAGTCAGAAATTCAAGTGTGTTCACGACTGAAAATACGGATTTTTTAATTTTAGTAATTTAAGTGAAAAAGGTCTATGTTATTCACATTATGCGAGCGGTGATAGCCTCTAACGTCTAAGGGCGTCAGCCTCCTAACCAGAGGTCGGCGGTTCGAATCCGGGCACGCACCTCTAACTTTTCGGAGTTATGTGCGTTTAAAAAAGAAAAAATTAAAATATCACTTGCTCATTCCTCACGATGTTTCAAATATCAATTGGAAAACATCGTGAGGAAACCTGCACGCCGGAGAGTTCTCCATATTGTTCTCAAAGGCGTGTGAAGTCTGCACATGGCCAGCGTGGTGGACTATAGCCAAACCCTTCTCATGTTGAGAGGAGACCCGTGCTCTGTAGTGAGCCGGTAATGGGTTGATCATGATGATTCACATTGTGTCAGATATTAAAGCTGTATACTAGATGCATTTAATGCAGTTAAACTTTAACCAGTAGCTGTCAAAATTAACATGCACGGACATCAACTACGAGTTTATCAGATTTGAATGCATCAGAGACTCGAGCCCCGATTCCGTCACTCTTAACTCTTGTACAGATATGCTCACTGAGCTTTATGTACTTAATTTGCAAGTTTGCTTTGTTTTGATATCATTCTGGAAAACTTAATTTACTTAACTGAATAATATCGTTTATTTATTATGGCAACTAGGCCCAATTTAACATTTACAATACACCAGAAAATACGAAACATAAAAGTTACAAACTAAATTAAACTCCCGACAGTTCTCGATCTACATGTAATACGGCAACCTCACCTGATGGTGAGCGATCATGCAGTCTATGATGGTAGCAGGCTAATCTGTTAGGGGTATTGTTAACTCAAACTCCTAACTGGTTTCTACGCGACATCGTGCCGGAACGCTAAATCGCTTTGCGACACGTCTTTATCGGTAGAGTGGTAACTAGCCTCGGCTGAAGCCTCCCACCAGACCAGACTCGAGCCAGGAATCGAACCCAGGACCTTCAACTTTATAATGGGAGCGCGCGCTGCGCCACGGAACTCGTCAAAAAGTTCTCCGAATGTTATAGCAAATTGCCCACGCTCTTCTTCTCGAAGATACTATATGCTTTCTTCTTATAGCGAAAAAATCGTTAGTGTGCGCTATTGTGAACATTCCGCTTCACAATAGCGCGACAAGTCCATCAACACTCTGGAAACAGTTATTATATTGAACTTGTAAAGCGTTTAGTGATGCCTGTGTATAGCTTGGCCACAAGGATCATGTATAAAAAGTTTAACGATAGGCCTTGTACAAACAAATGTTTGCCTACTGACTACAGCAGTCAAAACTGTGGACCAACTATTACATCGGACAGCCAACGCCCTACGTCCCCTAACAATGTCTACATCACCCTTAAGTTCATCGGTAACGATATGTCCCAGGTATTTATATTGCTTAACTAACTTTAGGGGTGTTCTATTCAACATGATGTTATGCTCTACCGAATATTCTTTCTTTGGTATACCTTTGCCCCAAAGATGATCTAAGCACCCTTATTCTATTTATAAAGCACCCCATTATTGGCCGCGTACCCCTCGCATGTTTTTGATAAATCCACTAGAAATTGATATACTGAAAAAAGTTAAAAAAAATATTTCGTTTGACAGGTTCCATAAAATTGGTTTAAGGAAGTTAAAGTTTCGCCAGAATATGACGGAATTGTTTCTCTTATAACTTAAAAAAAAGTCCGCGACAGCATATATATATATATCTTTTTAGGGTAACTCACTATAAACTTTATTGTGGTTATCTTTTTTTGTTTTAAAAAAAATGCGCTATGTGCGATGTTGTTTTTATAAACATGATATCATTCCTTGCCCAAATAAATACCTTAATTATTCAATTTAAAACAAAATTCCCAAATTTTGATATCTTAGGAGACATCAGACTTTTAACTAATGATAGCAGAAACATCTAAGGGTAACTGGAAGAGATCTCTTATAGAGATAAGCTTTCCTTTGTATACTTCTTTTGTTTGTTTAATATCACAAATTTTGTACAAAAATAAATAAAAAAATAAATTAAATTATTTTTACTGTAGTTCCATTCTGACGTGTGAGGGCGTGGTATATCTAAAATAGCTCTTTAAATATTTGAATATGGTTGGGTAAGGATTTTCCTTAAATAAACGTAGCTGAAATCGCGGAGCACAGCTAGTATATTAGTCAGTATAAAATATAATATTTGATAACGCGGAAACATTCAATTACCGAGGAATAATGTGAACAAAGTCGCGGGCAAAAATTAATACCTATTTATTTTTTGATTTCATTGATTAATTTCCTTTGTATACTTCTTTTTTAAAAGTTTGTCATCACAAATTTGGTACATAAATAATAAAAATATAATAAAATTAAATTAATAGACAGTTATATCTATAATATTAATATGGAATAAGCAAAAAATGGCTTCGCCATGCGTAGGATAGCATGAGCTATCATGCCGAACGCGTAAGTATAAGAAATAACATGTGATATTGACAGCTGAAGCCGTTTTCCCAATTTATATTTTATGTCTATTCCGAGTTTGATAATGTTTCAGTTATGTAACATCTGCCAGTCCCGAACAGGTGCACTTCTGACAGTTCTGAGCCCCTAGAGCTTAGATTAAATACAAATAGATTAAGCCACCGCAAACAGCAATATACAATTGCTCAAACGTGCCTATAAAAAAGCACGGTTTTTTTATACGCTACAAGTTAGCCCTTGACGGCATTTCACCTGATGGTAAGTGATGATGCAGTCTAACATGGTAACGGACTTAATCTGTAAGGGGTTTGGTAAACCCACACTCCTAATTGGTTTCTACGAGACATCATGCTGGAACGCTAAATCGCGTGGCAACACGTCTTTGTCGGGTGGTAACTAGCCAAGGCCAATGATCACCAGACCAAACTCGAGCTGGGAATCGAACCCAGGACCTCCAACTTCATAATGCGACAGCGCATATATAGCGCCTCGGAGGTTGCCTAAAACTGCTAAAAAACATAGAATTACTGGTAGCTACATCAAGTTCTTAGTAAAAGTGATAATGTTCCGGTACATTGTTTGGCGGTAAAAGTGGTAAAGGTTTGACGTTCTGTCCACCTTAGAAAATGACAGACAAAACTTGTGAAAGCGTTAGTCAGACGTACGTAATTCTTTTCATCTAGAATCAGGTTAACTGCCCTTAACGGAGTATTGGAGAACTCTCAAAATTAGCTAAAACTAAATGACAATCTCGTGTCAGAAGTTTAAAACAGTTTATGGATAATTAGGTTAAGATGAAAGTTTGGTAATGAACAATTATGAAGCGAAGCTACTAGGTGAACTTAATTAGTGAGGATAATTGTGTAAAAATTTGTGAGAAATCGCATTTTATAAATGAAAACCCTTAAATAAAGAAGGACGTAAATAATTATGCAGTCTCCAGTAAAGTTACTGTCCCAATTGAAATATTTAGGTAGGTCGAAACTTTTGAGAACAAAGTTAATGTTGGATTCGGCATTCGAAGTAGTTGAAATCCAGGGCACTGAGAGGTCTCCGAAACTTTTTGTCGTTATGCACAAAGCTGTAAAAAAGAGGAAACTGACTGATCTATCAATAACGCACAACTTAAACATATGGATTTTAGTGCATGGACAAAAGTGCATTTTAAAGGACTTTTTGAATAAAGATTATTTGAATTTGAATTTGCGATACATTGAATTAAAGTCGATTTATAATAAATATTTTTTGTTCACAGTACGAGTTCAAGGCGAAAGGGGTGAAGAAGCGTCAAGTGACATTCAGGGTGTCTGTTGATGGGGTGCGCGTGACCACAGTTACTAATGTAAGCAACCAAGTAAGATTATACTATCGTTTTGTTTCTGTTGCCTATTACCGTAAAATTTTGTTCTACTCTTTTGTTTTTTTTTTGTTTATTTTTTTTTTTTTTGTTTAACCTGCGCTTGACAGCAATAACACCTGATGGAGTTGATCCAGCGTAAGATGGAGCGCGCTTGCCTAGAAGATGCTTATTAAATCGTGATTTTAAGGAACCCAAATTATAGGTACCAGGGCGACAAAAACAGCAAGAGCTTTCGACGAGTAGTTCTTTTGTACCGCTATTAGATTATCATTGCAGATTATTTTTTCGTTTTCATTTTCATTGGATGTTGTTCCGGGAAAAAAAATGCATTCCAATTTATAATAGGTCCATCTAAATCTGAACTAAATAAAAGCAAAATATCAATCAAGATTGCATAGGTGCAGCGGTTTAACCATACCTAAGTAAGTTACAGTAACAATGGACCCTTTTTTAAGTACGAAGTTACGAACATCTGCTAGTCTTAATAAAACAACCGTCCGACCCCCTGTTATCCCAAACGTCGCCTAAGCCGAGGCGCCCTTAGGCAGACGTTCCCTATGCTTCTTCGAGCCCTAGGGCTCAAAATTTCTTCTGGCAGAGCTTCTCTCCAAGGAACAAGCAGGTTAGCACAGCTAAAAGTCAGTCCGAAAAAAAAAACTAGCAACAATGCAAAAATACACTTTACGTATTTACTGAAGTAGTTACATGATGTTACTACATTTTTATAACAACTGAAATTAAAACCAACCCTTAGTAAATACGTGTCTCATCAAGTCATTTCTTTCTCAGTACCAATTAACGTAGTACCATGATGTTACTATAGTTAGTACTTACTGTTTATAATTTCTATCAAGTTAATCGCGAAGCGTTTTTATACGTCGTGTTGCTTTTTTATTTCAACAGGCGTTCTTTTTCTTCAACGAAACGTACCCTTCTGGTACAGAACTCATATATGAATGGATTATGTAACGGTTTACGTATATATTAATAGTAGTTAGTTTTTTTTAATTGGATTATTAAAACTAGTCACAATCAAAATATAAAGGCCAAAAATAGAAGAAAGAAGTATAAACGTGAGATTGTAACCTTTTTGAAATGATCGCAACATGCATAATTAAAATTTACCTTATCTAAATAATTAAATTAATACCCGCAGTAATTGACAATTAAATAAAATAAATTATATGGAACAATTACTCAAGTGAGTTCTAGTCTTAATTGGTTTTTAAAAGAGGTCACAGAACTGCATGAGATGTCGCAGGTGTTCCTGAGATCATTGAAAAGTGAGCAAATTCTATAAACAGGCGCATGCTGACCAGCCTTTGTTCGTCAAAAAGTTATTTTGTAAAAAAAAAGAAAAATAATTGAGCCCCTAATTTTATTATAATATTTTATTATTGTAACTAATTTTATTTTCTCTTGTAAGTAAACGGTTTGTTCTTACGGAGAATAAAATCTTTTAACCTTAAAATGCCACTTTGGGTTTTGGGTCAACATACAATCCCGATTTTGTCAACGTATGCCGTCTAAGAGGCACAGAACCGTGGTGTATGGACAGACAGGCGAGTGACATTAATTGGGCTTCGTTCTCTTCTCGTTACGAAACATTAACAGTAAGTAGGTACCTAACTGAATACAAGATCTATTAATATAAAAACATTAAATGCGTTGTTAGAATACAAAATAACACATTAAAATCTTCCTGTAGTACATCGATAATGAATGCAGGGTATATATTACTATTAAAATTATGTTACAATAAAATTGTTCTACCAACTTCGCGCTAGTTTATGAAGCACAAACCACACAATAACGAAGCTATCAAAACTCTGTTCACTTAATGCGTTGCGTGTGGCTTTTAAGTGAAAACAACTTTTAAGAACCATAAACGTCGAATAAATTAATCCATCAACTAATCAATCATAAACTTTATTTCAATAATCCTTTAAAATGTACTTTTGATGCGTCTATTACATAGTAGTGAGTTTATGGTGATAAATACGAGTACGTTAAAGGTAAACATTTCGTCTACTCTTTCGTTGTTTCGTTGGTCTGGTGATTACCAGATTGGGCCGTGCGTTTTTAAAAAATTAAAAATATCAGTTGCTTCAATGGTGAAGGAAAACATCGTGAGGAAACCTGTACGCCTGAGAGTTCTCCATAACGTTCTCAAAGGCGTTTGAAGTCTGCCAATCCGCACATGGCCATATTGAGAGGAGACCCGCGCTCTGTAGTGAGCCGGTAATGGGTTGATCATGATGATGATGATGAAATAAAAACCAAAATCATAGGGCGCTTTTCCTTTACTTATGATGTTGCTTCTTGCCAAATTTTATGATTTTAGCTCAACGGAATTAGGATACCACATCCTATAAGTTTAGGATTCCCTTTGAGAAGTCTAAATATGCAAATATGCGGAAAAACCAGACGTGTCCGAAGATTGCGTTAACTTAGAAGTTTGATACTTTTTTGGGGATGGAATAATATGAAGTCAGCCTACAAGTATAAGGGTTTATTTTTCCTTTTGTAATACGAATCCAAAAAAAAATTAATAAAAACTTGAGAGGTGTCAAGGGACACCCGGATGGAACGAAGTTCCTTTCGATTAATTAGTGAAGGAATTGTAATAAAATTTTATTTTATTTAAGTTATAATAATATTTTTTTTATTATTAACAAAAATAATGTTATATAAACTTAATCAGGCTCAATTTTGTACTCCATCAGCAATATCCGGAACTTGTGCAGAAACACTGTCAGGATTCATTATTATTATTATTTTTTAATATTTATTATTTACAAAAAACTTGTATACCCTCAACAAAAATAATAGTCGCGACACCACACTGTTCAATGCGAAATAGAAATGAAAATATCTGTCTTGCTTTCTATAAGAGAGAGAGAGAGACAGACAGAGAAACATGCGACGCCGCACAGCTTACAATAACAAAAGGTGTCGTGACAACTTTTCGTAACAATTTTTTCCGTCTAGCCCCCTTTCACAACGCGCGATAAGGAACTTCGTTCCAAAAAGTTTTGAAATATTTTTTTTCACCGTGTTTACAAATCGTCCGTGTACGAATTGCAGAAATCGTTTCACACAGCCCTCCGTGTATGGAGCCATATGAAAATTAAAGATATTATTCAAGCTTATTTAAATATGAACTCTACGCCTCACGTGACAAAGTTGAAAATATAAATGTCCGTCAAGACATGTGTCTAATTTGAACTCTACAACACATGTAATAAAGATGAAAGGTTGGCCGTTTTGAAATTCTGCATTGCTGCAAGACGATAGCTGGAGAGCTAATGTGCAATTTTGAGGTGCTGAATTGATAGTACACATAATATAGCTAGCTAGAGTGTATACTGTATATGGACAAAGATGGCGTAGGAAGACTTCCAGTGCTATCTATCACATATGATCGTATCTTATGTTAATAATGATAGAAGCTCTGAAGGCTCCTACGCCACTTTCTGTAGTATGATGAAGGTGTGGGGTATTTACTCCCTCTCACTGCTACCTAAAAAAAAAACACTGTCTAACTTTGTGATCCCAATATGAACCAGAAAACAATTTAATTATGTTACTTGCTTAAGTCAGAATGATTAAAATATGCTTAGTAAATGCAAAGAATATCTGATTTTTGGAATATCATTTCGTAAATTTAAAAAAGTAAAATGATTAGACTAGCTTGGTATTACATTGCAACAAATGATAACTTGTAAAACTTTGGTAAAATCAATGATATAAATTGACTGTTATTGCAAAACAAAAGTGATTTTTGTTCCCCTATGTAAACATTTTACTTGATAGTAAAATAACAAAATTTTGGTGGCAGCAATTTTTTTCTTTAATTTAGTTCACTTGAGACAACTTGTTTCAACGGTGAAGGAGAACATCGTGAGGAAACCTGCAAGCCTGAGAGTTTATAATATTCTCAAAGGCGTGTGAAGTCTGCCAATCCGCATATGGCTAGCGTGGTGGACTATGGCCTAACCCTTCTCTTATTGAGAGGAGACCCGTGCTCTGTATTGAGCCGGCGATGGGTTGATCATGATGATGATGATGAAGACAACGAAGTTGTAGGGATGCAGATTCTTCGGGAGCAGCTGAAATATGTAAACAGTATAACCGTCATCAGTTCTTTTGTTATAGACGTAATCCGCAAAATTTACATTAGTTAGTTAGTAGTATTAAAATGCTTTTAGTGATTCAAACAATATTTAAAACAGATTTGACGGAGGATCCGAGAAATGGCTGAATAAACGACCGCGTGTGGAAATAATAAATGCTCACAGACAGGATGAAGGATGGCAGAGAATCGGTTATTAGATTGATTTTATTGAGCAAAACGGAGACTAGCAAATGGTAGCCAATAAGTGGCAGTCTATTTAAAAATTTGAGGTTCATCTCTCTGTTATCTTGGATGTTGTCTACCTGCTAGCACATACTTATTAACTCAAGTAAATATAATAGGATGTTTTCTACCTGCTAGCACAGACTTACTAACTCAAGTAAATATAATCAAATTAAATGATTAATATTTAAGAAGATAACCTAGTGGTTAGGGCGTCAGCCTAATCTATAATCTAATAATCAGAGATCGGCGGTTCGAATCCGGGCACGCACCTGTAACTTTTCGGAGTTATGTGCGATTTTTAAATAATTAAAATATCACTTGCTTCAACGGTGAAGGAAAACATCGTGAGGAAACCTGTATTTCTGAGAGTTCTCCATAATGTTCTCAAAGGCGTGTGAAGTCTGCCAATCCGCAGTTGATCATGATTATGATGATGATTTAAGAAGATTACACGCGACCGAAATGCTAATGTTGTGTGACGAAAATTGATAAGATAAGAAAAGAGTATATAGAGGGAAATTTAAAAGTATTGCCAGTGAGAGAAAAGATGACGAGTAATAGACTAGCATGGTATGCCCATATATCGCGGAGGATAGAAAGTAATGTTACCAAAAGAATGTTAAATACGTTTGCAAAAGAACAAAGGAGTAGAGGAAGACCAAGACCAAGAAGAAATGGATGGATTATGTAAAAGAGGATGCTAGTAAAAGGTGATGATAATTAAGTGACGATTGATAGAAGTGAGAGGAAGAGTAAGCCATGTTATGCCGACCCCACATAGCGTTGGATAATGGCATGAAGAAGATGAAATGATTTATATGAAAAACATTTAAATCATTTCTATCGTAGCGGGCTAACCTGTTAGGGGTTTGGCGTTTATTAAACTAATGTGAACGCTAAGTCTTTCTCAGTTGAGTGGTAGCCAAGCCACTTCCAAAGCCTCCTACAAAACCAGAACTGGAAAAATCTGAAAATAAAAATCCCTAATTTTCGAACCCAAATAAGATTTAAAAATAAGTGCACATGGGGAACAAATAAGGTCTTATTGCAGAAATTCACGGGCGTATTTCCTATTAACATTTGTTATAACATTTACTTATAACTTTTAAATTGATTATGTAACCAAAACTAAAACTAACGAGCTAGCTTCGGTAAGAATAGACCTTTGAAATGACATTCTGATGCAGAGTTACTGCTGGAATGAGTTTTTTTAGGGTAGAATTAAATTTATAATTTATTAAGTAAACACTACCTTCTTCGCCTTTTGCACGAGTGCACCAGGCTTTCGGCGAGCCGAGAAAAGTGGCGGATGCTCATGAGGCGTATAACATCTGACCTCAAAGACACTGCTTCATGATGACCACGACCACTCTGTCAAGAGTGTAACGACAAAGAAGAAGAAGAAACACAAAATCTTTCGGTTTGCCAACAACTACCTCAAAATTGGACACCCGCTCTTGAACCATTACGTGAATGAAATATCCAAGAGCAGTGATGCAATATTCAACGAATCATCTCAGTTTTATACATAAACATACACGTTCGTTATTTTGTACGGCTGTTGCAATTATTAAGTTGACAAAGTTTTTATTACATAACTCTTAAAACTGTGAAGTACTTAGTTCATGATGCGCGGTATTTTACCTTCGCGGCGTCAATGAATTTCAGATGGGTTAAATTTTTGTGATGCGCCAAGTTGCTGACTTGTGTCTTAATATCCTTACCTTAGAAGCTGTGATAGCCTAGTTCTTAGGGGGTCACCTCTAACTTTTCGGAGTTATGTGCGTTTTAAGTAAATAGAACATCGTGAGGAAACCTGCACGCCTGAGAGTTCTCCATAATGTTCTCAATGGCGTGTAAAGTCTGCCAATCCGCACATGGCCAGCGTGGTGGACTATGGACCCTTCTCATATTGAGAGGAGACCCGTGCTCTGTAGTGAGCCGATAATGATCATGATGATGATGATGATGATCCTTACCTTTGTACTGAAAGACTGAACGAATATAATCACATTGGTGCCCAAAATAATGAGCACCAATCTCTTTACTAAAATTATCTGACAAATTGAAACTAGTGCTGTTCTTTTCCTATCGCTCTTCATCAGAGCGAGAGAGCATTATTAGGGTTAGTAACATTTTCTTAGGCTTCTGGATGTTCTTAAATTAAATCACATTACAGCCCATAGGTTTAATAGTGTAGTTTTACTTTTTAAAACAGGCCTTGTAGTAAGGCATTTTCGAGCGAGTGGTGTGAAAATATAGGTAAATTCAAATTCAAATTCAAAATAATCTTTATTCAAATAGTCCTTAAAAGGCACTTTTGATGCGTCAATAATTTACATAGCAGTTATTTCATGGTGATAACTATATTCGTAAACTTAAAACTAAAGCTATGAGGGTTCCAAACGCGCCCCGGTCTAAGAAGAAGCCCACAACAAACTTAGCCGGGGTATACATAATAGTAGTAAATAGATTGAAGACTATGGGTATTATCTGATTAAGTGGGCTTGAGTGCCTGCGGCGTAAATACATTACATAAATGGATTTTTACTTAGAAAATGTTATTAAAGCCACAGCATTATATACTACGTACGTAAATTGATGATAATTAAGCAGCGCTATTAAAAAGCTATTAATAAAACCCTCTCCTGGTGCTTGAGCTTAAAATTTGCGCCGACCTGTATTACCGTGTTACCACATTGTGAACATAAATAACTAGGTAGTATCACAATGGTCTTATTATTAAATTCATTGCTCTTAGAATTTGAAATTTTATGTTGCATATGTATTTATCTAGGACTACATAGAGTTTTATTTGAATCAGCTAAAAATTTATGAGAATTCTCATTATATAGAAACTTGTTTTAGCCTTACATATCAGACTCGGAAATTTAAAAACATGAATAATATTTTTTTTCCATTTTCACAAAAAATAAATTCATGCTGTCTCCTCAAATATACACTGTTTGTGCATTAGTTCATCATCATCATTATCAACCCAGTCACGGCTCACTACAAAGCACGGGTCTCCCCTTAATATAAGAAAGGTTTGGCCATAGTCCACCACGCTGGCCATGTGGCATTGACAGACTTCACACACCTTTGAGAATCACCCCCCTAACAGGTTAGCCCGCTACCATCCTTGACTGCATCATCACTTACCACCACAGGTGAGATAGCCGTCAATGGCTTACTTGTAGTGTATAAAAAAACGTGGGTTAGACCAGCGATAGATTATAATCTGATGTCTAATGGAGATCCATTCAAAACGAATATCCTACTTGTTTCATTAGTAATGTTAAAGATAGGGGAAAGATAACTTCCATGCATTGATTTAAATCGCATTATTAATTCATCAATTGAGAAGTTACATTTTTCCCCAGAAGCGGTTAGGAGAAGCGGTGATAGCCCAGTGGTTAGGGCGTCAATCAGAGGTCAGCGGTTCGAACCCGGACTTCACGCACGCACCGCTAACTTTTCGAAGTTATGTGCGTTTTTTAAACAATTAAAATATCATTTGCTTCAACGCTGAAGGAAAACATCGTGAGAAAACCTGCACGCCTGAGAGTTCTCCACAATGTTCTCAAAGGCGTGTGAAGTCTGCCCATCCGCACATGGCCAGCGTGGTGGACTATGGCCAAACCCTTCTCATATTGAGAGGAGACCCGTGCTCTGTAGTAAGCCGGTAGTGGGTTGATCATGATGATGATGATGATTTTTCGCCCGTCCTAATGCGTTCTATAAACATTCAGATTGGATACGTTTAAAATGGTTCCATTTTGTTTTATGGTCCATTCGTTTGAAAGTCCGCGCATGCAGAAACTTGTGCTAGCAAAAACTGTTAATGAAAAATGAATATAATTTTTAAAAGGACCGCGTTTGTGTCGCGATATGCTTCAGTAACCCAACACTCTGAAAGCTTTGTGAAACACACTTCGAATGCTTAATGATGCTCGTTAGCAAGCTATATTTACAAACTACAAAGATCCTTTTCAGTCATTTTCAATTTGGCAATTGAATGTGACATTTTTTGACCAATTATCATCCAACGAAAACGGTGAAAGCATTGGGCGGTAAACAATTAATGAATTTCTGCGAGTCTATTTTCAAAAATAGCGCTACAATAGAATACATTGAGATGGTGAACCTTTTCATACAAAACATTCGATCATTAAAATATAACATATTCTGTGTAATGGGAAAATAAAATGTCGTTCACAAACTAATTTAGTTTTAAACATTCTAAGAACACCGAGTGACAAGAAAAGTTTTTTTCCCGCTGGGGTAGGAAGATGTAAATTTATTATGTAAATATTGTATTTAAGAGACATAATCTCTTAAAGTTAAGTGTTAGCATTAGTATTTTCTATTCCTTAACGTTGATTTTGAATTACTGATCTCATTTTTTTTTAACAGAGCTTGAATTATTGTCTATCGACATCTATTCAATAATTAAAGCGTAAAGAGAATACAAACAGATTACCTTTTGAATTATAATATTATCATGAATAAGCACAGATTAACAAAAAACTTTCTAAGTATTTTATTAGAATGGACGCCTTATAAGAAAATGAATTGAAAACTTTTGCGGCTCTTTAATCAACATTCAATAACTTCATAGCCAGTAGCGAGAGGGTTGCGGGATAAAATATACCTTTTGTCAATCGGCAAAACTTTCGCCAAGATTAAAGTCGACGAACCTTATGGCGTTCGCACACAATGTCGCCTCATCACCGACTCGACTAAAATGAATGCATTGGAATTTATGCAAGTTTTCAAATCGTTTGTGTGTCAGTATTTGAAGATGAGTTGACCAGGCTTTCGGCCAAAACAGGCACCTGTACACTTATGCACCTCAAACAACACCTTATGTGCCATGATTTTTGGCTTTATTTTGAATCGAGTCGATTTGATAGATGTGGTGAAAGCTAAAGGGTCAATATACGGGTTGAATCCAATATATCATTTGTGCACTTACTGAACCTTGTAAATTGTAACTTAATTTACAAGGTTCAGTAATTTCTGAATATAAGGCTTCCTAATATCTATATGCTTAGATTTTTTTTAATTTGAATAAATCCTCTGAATTATATTTCAGTATAGGTACAAGGCGAGATATGCCATTCTGACGGCCAACCTCACTAGTGTTGAGGCACTCAAAGAAGAAGAAGATACAATCATATCATCGGGCCAGTTTTTTTTTAAATTCCATCACAAGTGAGCCCTTGACGGCAATCTCACTTGTTGCGGGCTAACCTGTAAGTGGTGAACCAATTCTACGCGACATCGGCTGGAAAACTAAATCTCTTCTTCTGCATCGTCATCCTCATTACTGAGGGTCGCGATCCTTAGCATGGATCACCTTCTTTCGTACGATTTTTCTCCAGATGTTTCTGTTTCCGGCATTATGTAGTGCGGCGTGGAATGATGTACCGAGTGTAGTGCTGATCTGATCGGACCAACGCATGGGGCTACGTCCTCTTTGCCTTCTTCCCTCCACCTTGCCCATTACAAGCAGTTTTTCTAAATTCCCAGGGCTACGGCGGGCAATGTGTCCGAAGTATTCCAAGGTGCGTTTGTGACATAGTCGACAGCCTTGTTGTTATTTTTAGCCCTTTCAGGATAGATGCGTTGGTCCTAAATGCAGTCCAGGGTATCTTTAACATTTTCCTCCAGCACCACATCTCGAAAGCATCAGTGCGTTTGCGATCTGTAGCCCGAAGAGTACATGTTTCAGAACCGTATAGAAATATGGAGAAAACCAGAACATTTACCAGTCTTTGCTTGGTGCGAATTGATATGCTCTTGCTATTCCAAATCTTGGATAGCTGGGACATGGCGTTCTTTGCCATACCAATTCGTCTGCGCACTTCCGGTTCATAAGATCCATTGTTGGTGATACATGAGCCTAAGTAAATAAAGTTATCCACCACTTCTAGCTTGAGAGCACCCGTGAGATTGAGTTTGCCACTTCGATCCACAATCTCAAATCTCAAATCTCTATTGTATATGTAATTGAATAATAAATATTTTTTGTAGGTATTTTAAGTAAATATGTGTTAAAATAAGCATTTTATAATATCGCATATTATCGTATATCGCAATTCTGTTACGTGCTTGTTAATATTTTTATGTTTAATAAGTATCTTCTTCGGTAAAATACTTTACAAAGAAAATCAACGCTGAACAATGCGTAGTCGCCCCGGTACTAAAGAAACGTGTTGTCAAAGGCGTCTATCTCGCGTAGTCACAGTTACGTGATTAGCGCAACACGCTTGTGTGTCAACATAGCTTTACCATAAACAACGCAGAAATCTGAACCTGATAATGGTATCACGTAGATAATCTCCGGGCTTGTTATCGCGAATCCCAAGAGGTGCCTAGTAATTACTTTGGATTGAAACTCAAGGCTACCCCTAAAGCAAGTTCCCACCATACGGGAACGGGTAGCTATCCGGGACGTTTAAACAAACGGAAACTCAGGACAAAGCGAAATAAAACTGCAGTCACATTCAGACCGGGTTTAATAAGAGAACATGACATATCAAGGGTTTTTTTTTATAACATTACAAGTTAGCCCTTGACGGCTATCTCACCTGGTGGTAAGTGATGCAGTCTAGGATGGTAACGGGTTAACCTGTTAGGGGTATGGTAAACCCACACTCCTAATTGGTTTCTACGCGACATCGTGCCGGAACGCTAAATCGCTTGGCGACACGTCTTTGTCGGTTGGGTGGTAACTAGCAACGGCCGAAGCCTCCCACCAGTCCAGACTCGAGCCAGGAATCGAACTTAGGACCTCAAACTTTATAATGCGACAGCGCACGCACTGCGCCACGGAGGTCGTCAAATTATTTTTCATTATTTTATCACCGTCTGGTTATATCCATCATAGTTTACAAATTTACAGTAGGCCTTCTCCACAAGTTCAAAATCGCTCAGCGTGCTATGGAGAGGGCTATGCTGGGTGTTTCTCTGAGAGATAGAATCCGTAACGAGGACATCCGTAGGAGAACCAATGTAACTGACATAGCCCAACGGATTGGGGCAGACGTGTTCTGGAGTGGAGACCGCGTACCGATAAGCGAAGCGTAGGACGACCACCTGCTCGCTGGACCGACGACCTGAAAAGGATCGCTGGTGGCGGGTGGATGAGAAAGGCGGAGGACCGTGTGTGGTGGCGCGCTCTCGGAAATGCCTATGTCCAGCAGTGGGCGTCTACAGGCTGATTGATTGATTAGAAAATCTATACTACTCCATTGCTGGACAAAGGAGACATAGGAGAGAGGGTTTAAAGGTGCAACATGCTGCTACAATGTGGGTTGGCGCATTTAAATGAGTATTATCTTAATGGCTTCGGAAACGGTGATAGCCCAGTGGTTAGGGCGTCAGCCTCCTAATTAGAGGTCGGCGGTTCGAATCCGGGCACGCACCTCTAACTATTCTGAGTTATATGCGTTTTAAAGAAATTAAAATATCACTTGCTTCAACGGTGAAGGAAAACATCGTGAGTAAACCAGCACGCCTGAGAGTTCCCATAATGTTCTCAAAGGCGTGTGAAGTCTGCCAACCCGCACATGGCCAGCGTGGTGGACTATGGCCAAACCCTTCTTATATTGAGAGGAAATCCGTGCTCTGTAGTGAGCCGGTAATTTTGATCATGATGATCTTAATGGCTTCGGCTCAACGCGCTCTCTAGCCACGGGTGTGGAGACCGCCAATTTTCTAACTGAACATTTCTGGACAGGATTATTTAATACATAACTAATAGTTAACCGGAATGTAAATTCAGGATGTGCAGTTGAACGTTCTAAATACATGACAGTAACTACATTACACGAAACAGCATGGCTTCGAAAATATCGCAGATATGACATATTATATTTTAGTTCTAGATTAACGCGCGTGAAGTTTATTTATGCCTTGATTTTGTTATTACTTCTTAAATATAACGCACCCCCATCCCGATTTCCGTCTGAAAAGCCGGCTCTGAGTAATAGAATTTCGCCGTTCCCTTAATATAATTTTGTTTTATTATTGGACCTCCGAATACAAAGTAAAGTTATTAAAAATTATTAATCCTCTGGGATTAGAATATTTGAAACATACTCGGCCTTGTGGAGTTTTTACTCAACTCTAGGATGTTTCTTGACTATGTCTGTCAGAGACACATGGCGGAAACACTAAATGAGGCCTACAAGCCTGCTTCCAATTACTAAGTGCGGGACGGCGCATTGCATTCATTGCATTCGGTCGGTTCGGATTGGTGGTCGAGATGCGTTAGTGCATAGTCGTACTTGGTGGAGCATATAGTCTGCTCCTTATAAATTATCATACTTATAATTGTAATTCTGTTCTACCAAGAGTATCTGGTCTCTTTGCCCGAAACTAACCACGTCTACCCAAATTACTGACGAACACGCCCCTGTTCATCCTATATCAGAAGTGGGAAGCGTTCATCCTATACATCAATGTGGTATGTAATATTATGCCTATTGAGTATTCTATTATTATAATGTATTTACAGAAATAGAACACAATAATTATAATAATTAGACCCGAAATAAGCATGAAATGCAAATTAGTAATTATTGAACCATTTCGAGCGTGTTAGCAACATCAAAGCTCATGGGAGGGCTCTTGATTGCTTTATAGATTCCTACAAATTGGTATGGTTATGCATGATTGGCGTATCGGTGCGATTGGATTTGCATAGATAGCTGGCATGTTACGACTACGAATCCAGAGGTCCTGGGGCCAATTATCGGGAAGGGTCAAAAAATTGTTTGGTTAGGTTACCTAGGGAAAAAGCGGTGACAGCTTTGGTCAAGAAAGGAAGGCTAGAGTTAGGAAAACGTCTTGAGGTAACCTGCATGCCTGAGAGTTATGTTCTCAAAGGCGTCCGAAATTGGTCAATCCATTCTTGGAGTGCTCATTCCTAGGTGAAATCTGCACCCTTTCTTATTGACCAGTTATGAGTTGATATTGATGAATAATTCCACAGAATATGCAACGCTTGAAATTGAAGATTATCTAAGGTTTAATTACTGTTCCGTTTTTTTTTCTAAATTTTAATTGGAAATCATAGCTGTAGATCACGTGAAATTCCGTTTTTTACAAACCCCGATTATTCTGAAATATAAGGCAGCCTATGTGCTATTCCAAACAAAAATTTATGGCTATGTCATACTTCATACAGATCCATTTTGCCATCTTAGCGTGATTGGCACTACTCTTTCTTAATGCCTTTATCTCATTCGTGGTGTTGGCATAACATTACATCTTTTTCCTCTAACTTCTATCGGCAGTCACTTCAACATCCTCACCTTTAAATTATATTTTGTTTGACACAGCCCAACCATCTCATCTCATCTTCGGTCTTCCTTTTACTCCATTGCCCATAAATATTTAACGGTCTCTCAAACACATTCAGGGGTTTTAGATCCGTTTCCAGCTTCTGCCGCCATTTGTATCTGTAGTATTAATTTCAGAATACAGAATAATATTCATTGAATTATAATTTATTCTGGTTATTCATATTCGCGGTGAACCTTTTTCATCTTTGGAAGACGTTTCCGGGTAATGCGTCCATTTGCGCATAATTTGTTGGACAAAATACTCCAAACTAATCAAAATTACTGGCCCGAAAATAGTGTTGTGCTTTTCCACGGCAAAAATTAAGGAAAAGACAGAACTAATTTGAGATCTATCAATTTAATTCAGTTGAGAGATTTCTTATTTGATAAGAAAATTAAAAATATTTAATTTATTCAGCTTAAATATAAGATACAAGGTGCCTTGGTTTTCCAGGAACCTACAATAAGAAAATATTTTTTTCCTATTTTTGTCCTTGGATTATATTATATCACACGATATATTATTATTTATGATAGTCGTATTACACACCCTTCATCGTTTTCTAAGAGGCATCTTACCAAACGGTTTAAAGGTGGCTCGTCGTTGTCGATAAGGATTACAAGGCACGACCGAAGTCACCAACCAGGCAAAAACCTAAAGGGTGTAAGAACTATAGATTCATTCTAGGATTTAAAAAAGCAATACAAATGTAAAAAAAATCTTAGATAATTTAGCTATCGCTGAACTTAGAAGAGCTGCGAAAAGTTATGAATTATTTAATCATTAAGTACAATATAATGTTATATATATTAAAATTAAAAAATATATAAATCAAAATCAAATCAAAAATAGATTTATTCGCTTAAACCTATTACAGGCATCGTTCATATAAATCACATTTTCCATTATTTCTATTAGTGATGGTGATACTCGCCAACTTAAAACTAAAGCTAAGAGGGTTAAAATTTCGCCCAGGTCTAAGAAGTAACCCTCAACAAACTTAGCCGGTTTTTTTTTGTTATCACCATTTCACATAATCAATAATAAACTATGGTACCTATGGACATGGTGCCATTCACACCCAAGCTTTTTATCGTTTATATAATCGTCAATATCGTAATATGATTTTTCTATAAGATTTCGTTTTATAAAAACTTTGAACTCATTGGTAGACATCTAAAAGATATAGGTAATTTATTATAAAATAAAATACAATTTCCTTTAAAGGATATACTAATTTTATGCAGCCTACTAAACGGTCTGCCAATCCGCACATGGCCAGCGTGGTGGACTATGGCCAAACCCTTGTCATATTGAGAGTGCTCTGTAGTGAGCCGGTAATGGGTTGATCATGATGATGATGATGAAACGGCATTACAAGTATATATAACGTACTTTGCACTCAAAACTTTAAGCACGGTAGGTTGAAGGAGTTTTTATGTAATACGATATAAAGTCTTGTATTACACGCAAAGAGCAAATACAATATTGGAAAACAGTAAGACGGATGGATGGATGCAACCGTGAAACTCTTGAAAGTACAGAAATTTAAAATTGGAAAACTTGTGCTTTAGAATTTCTTTCAGACGGAGTATAACAGAGTTTTCTCATTATGTACCGATGCGATACGACTTCAGCGCATATCAATGTACCCGAGAAACAACGGCGAGTTTTGCTATCGAACTTTAGTTAATTGCAAATACATGATATTAAACTACTACAACACAATGACTATTAAATTGAAAATACATATTAAACTACTATAATACTGAATAGAAGCAGGCCTTACTTTGCGGACGTCCCATGATAAACAATAAATAGCAAGTATAATTTGCTATATTCCGCCGACAACCGGCAGATTTGTATAATATAATACCACACAAATATGTGAGAAAAGTAAAGTCTGAGTTTGACTTTACTTTTCTCGCTAGTGAAGTCAACATCTCCTGAGGATGATCCGGTGTCGGGTCGAAACGTGCTTAGAGGTTCTAGTGGAAGATTTTGTGTGGTATTATATTATACAAATCTTCCGGTTGTCGGCGGAATATAGCAAATTATACTTGATGTTTATTGTTTACTATAATACTATCATAATTAAATTTAAACAGGCGTTCTAAGTCCATGACTCAATATCTATCTCTATACTTAAAAAATAATATGATAAAAACCCCAGCAGGGCAATTTGATTATCCATCTATCTGTTTTGAAGTTATAATGGATTATTGAACATCGGGCTACCGTGATATAAGTTATTAACGAGTCAAGCAAATACAAACAAAAGAGAGGTGCTCAAAGAGTATATGCTCAGTAACTTTGTATTTTAATTCAAAAACTAAAAAAACGGCCCGGGCAAGTGAAGCGACGACGTGGTAAATCCATATCAGGGAAAAAAACTTATCAGAAGTTTAACAAACCAAGTAACAGGGAACGGTATTTTTGCCACAATAGTATATAAATTAACTACTTATTTACTTTATTTATTCAATTCAATCCTCACAGAGTCTTGTTATATTATGCCGACGAACTCGCAAACTCCTAGATACACGTGACAGCTATTTTTAGTTACACTGAGAAGTACCGTAGACCCTTAACTTATACAAGTTTTAATTGAGTTACATGGATAACAATAAGAGTCCCTGTCAGTTAGTTATTATATAGAAATAAAAAGCAATGTTATTTTAAACTATTGATAACATTGTGATGTAACTTTGCTAAATCGTGCTGGGAACGCCCGCGAGAGTTGTACGCGACAATGCAATGTATGCAAAGTACAGCCAATCCGACACCCCAACCCTCTCGTAGTTGCGGCTTCTTTTTACTCCCCCGACCTAAGCGCGAAAGAGGAGACCTAAACATATCCTTCATGACCCTGACGTTCAGATGACCACCTACCACACAATTATACGCTACATATGGTCTTCGCCGGCGCCGGACGTGGGCTCCATCCACGGCCTCGGAGACGTACGGCCACTCACCATCCGACCCCCCCGTTATCCCAAACGTCGCCTAAGCCGAGGTTCGGCCTTAAAGGAGGCGCCCTTAGGCAGACGTTCCCTTAGTTTCTGCAAGCTCTAGGGCTCAAAAATTTCTTCTGGCAGAGCTTCTTTCCGAAGCTCGCCAAACAGCCCACAAACGCTGTGGCAATCAATAGCGTTAGTACAGCTAATAGTCTGAAAAAAAAAAACAAAGTACAGCTAGTAAAACGAAGACAACATTGCGGCGGCCAACCTGCGTTCTCAGCGACGTTCAAGTTTGAATCGGCCAATTACAAGACTCGTGACAAAAAGCAAGGACGCAAACTTGAACGCCGCTAAAGACGCCAATCGGACAGAGGCCTTGCCTTAAAACCATAACTAAAGTAATAGCGTTTTTATTAACGTTCAATCATCATCATCATGATCAACCCATTCTCGACTCACTACAGAGCACGAGTCTCTTCTCAATATCAGAAGGATTCAGAAGGAGGATCGGAAGGAAAATTATGATAAACTCTCAAGCGTGCAGGTTTTGCTCACGATGTTTTGCTTCACCGTTGAAGCAAGTGATATTTTAATTGCTTAAAAACGCACATAACTCCGAAAAGTTATAGGAGTGTGCCCGGGTTCGAACCCCCGATCTCTGATTAGGATAAGGAGGCTGACGTCCTAACCACTAGGCTATCACAGCTTTTCCATATCTCCCATAAATTCATCATCCTTAACACGCTGTTGCTCTCTGGTTAATTATATTATTCACTGTTGTGATAGAGAACGATAAATGCGAATTAGGGTCGTAAACTAAGAATGCCGTATCTCTGAGCAATATTTTGATATTATTGAGATTTTAGATAAAGGCGCATTAATTAAACACTCTCTAAGATTATTCCAACTCTCTACCTATCAAGGTTCATGGAAGACAGATAGCGGAGGCTAATTATGAAGGCACTCCAATTAGCCCCGGTAGCGGGACCGAGACTCCGGGAGAGATGGGAAAAAGTCTGTTCCGATGGTCATTTACCGGGGCACACTTTTTTGGTCGAAGAATTTCCCATTTGTCCGGGACAAATATGGGTTACGTACGTTAAAGGATAATTGCATTAATTAATACTATCTTTCATTATGTATCTTCACGAATCAGGGATTTTATAAAGAATACTGTATTTTATTCGTTTATCAAGGAACCTGAAATCACTCCGTTGGCACCATTCGGGTACGCAATCCTAAAGAGGACAAAAATACTTATTCCATTCATTTACGTATACTCGTAAAAACAACCTTCCTTGCGCAGTGATCTTAGAAGCGGTACTTGCCGAGTCCGATCCACGTCTAGATCGAATTACGAATTTATATTTTTAAATTATCTCTGGTCTCGTCTGGTGACAGACTATGACCCTAACGAAGGGGTATGAGTTACAGGTAACGAATATACCCTTCGAAGGTTATACCGCTACTATTTTCTGCATCATGCAAGTAAAGGAGTAAAAAAATCTCATCTTTGTTACAGAAGCGCCCGCGGTTCTTTAGCCGCAAGAAGAAGGCACCCGAATGCATCGAAATAATGAACCATCCGATATACCGCATCTTCTACGTTTCGCACGACAGCTCCGACCTGAAGATCTTCTCATACATCGCGAGAGATGGCGCCACCAACGCTTTCAAGTGCAACGTATTCAAGAGCAACAAAAAGGTAAGCGTTATTATATTATTAATTCTACATATACATTGTTTCAATTTTTTTTTTAATATTCCAACAAGAAGTTAATCCTGATGGCAGAGCTTGTTCCTAAAAAATAATTTCATGAAGGAGACGACAAAATAATGGTCCAAATTGATAGTGTTTAGGTCCTCTCTGCCCGACGTACTGAAGGGATTGGTGGCGTAGGAAAATACAACTATGTAATAAAGAGCACTGTTGATAACGATATGTTTCTGTGGCCCGGCGCGGCATAGACTGTTGTTCTGCTTCGCGCGCATGTTCCTAAACCCAAACATTATGTTTACATTACATCGCATTGACGCTTTGATTGTAGTGTTGTTCCCACAATAGTATGTCTCTTTTTTTACCCCCGCTGGGAAATGCGTTTACGCATCCCCTCCGGAAGCGACGCAGTCAAGACTGCGCCGCTTCCGACGGGGTAAGTGGGGCTCCCCGGCGGCCAGACTGGCGACTAGAATACCCACTAAAACCCAGCGATGCTCCTTCGCGTCGCCTGGTGGCTGGGTCACGGGAACGCATATGCACTCGACCGCAACCGAGCCAGCGGCAATAGTATGTCTCTAGGATGCAAGTTATCTCTTTGTCATATAATGCGAAGTTCAGTGTAGCTGCGAATACGTACAAAAGCAATAAAGCTGTATTTTCAAACCAGAATGCAATCTATATAATTGGTAAATCACAATAGCAATACAACAAAGTTATAAGTCGCTATAGACTTGTGAAAGACAAATTAATTTCGGTGTCAGTTGTATGTGGACCGTTCTTAATTGGCAAAGTGACTTTGATGAGCTCCGTGGCGCACTTGTGCTGTTTTTTATACAGTTGGAGGCCCTGGTTTCGATTTCCGGCTACTTTGTGGTCTGGTGAGAGGCTTCAACCGCTAGGCTAGTTATCCTACCGATAAAGACGTGCCAAGCGATTAAACGTTCCGGCACGATGTCGCGTAGAAAACAATAAGGGGTGTGGGTTTACCATACCCCTAACGGGTTAGCCTGCTACCACCTTAGACTAACTACCCATCAAGGGCTAACTGCTAGTGAATAAAAAAAAAATACTCAGACCGCGATTACCGATGAGATGTGGGTTCAATACCCGCCTATTTCGAAAATTTGTAGGTATGCATTTCATATTTTTAAATTCATCATTGGTATATTTATAATTATTATATTGGTAAGGTATTAAGATAGTGCTCGTCATCGTGACATCGTACTATTGAAATACCGTATTGAAAGTAATAATTAATACCGTATTTAAAATAATTTAGTGGCAATTCCCATTAAAAGAATACCATTTGGTATTTATAGACTGTTCTTTTGCTTTTCCAAATTTTATTGTTTTGAAGCCAATTTTTTTTTTGTTGTTTTATTTTCACCTTAATTTTGGGGATATAAAGGCAATTCAAATAAATGTAAATAAAACACTTGTTAAAATTAGTAGACCATACCCTTTATTGAACTTCTCAATATCATATAATTGATGTCTATAGAAATACATTTGTTATTTCACAAATTCCTCAAAATATAACCTATAAAAAGTTGTACAATTATGGCTATGATTTTTTTCTATATTTAAATATAACTAGTTAAAACATGAATAATTTAATGAGACCAATTTGAGAGCTATCCCTATGGAACAACAAAAGAAATCACCAAAATTGGCTAAGAAACCTTCGAGAAAACGGTGTAGGTACAAACATACTCGCTCATCAAAATTACGCATCTAATACCTTCTGCTTATTTTTAAGAAGCTTGGAAAAATAAGACAAACCTACTTTACGGTACGAGTAATATGTTGGAATCACAATAAATAAATGAGACGAACTGCGGTGAGATTTTTAAAAGTTAAATTATGTAAATTACTAATCACACCGATATTGTATGCAATGCAAAAGTTTGTATGTATGTTTGTGTGTGTATGTGTATTATATTCTTTCATGTCAGATCTACTACACCAATTTGGCTGATATTTTCCATTTAGATATATTATACTCTGTATGAACACATAGGCTGGACCAGATTTAAAATTACACAAATGAAATTAATATCGCATATAACGCCAAAAATATGACATAGGTTTAGAATTTAGTCTCCCCAAAAAGGTAAGTATTAAAACATTAGGACTTTCCCACTTCTGTCTTGGCTTGCATAAGGTTACCTTTACACAAAATTAAAGCACAACTTAAAATTTGAGCTGACCGTTTAATTTGAAACGAACCCGGAAAGAGGTAAAACATTAGTGACCTATGCTGTGCTCAGTTTATCAAACCTTAGGCTGCCTTAATACTCGGGCTGGGTAGCGGACGGGTGCGTGAGTGTCCGTGACCCATCAGGCGACGCGAAGGACCATCGCTGGGTTTTATTGAGTAACCTGGTACCACCGGCGAATCCTACATACCCCGCCGCAAGTCTTAATACTAGAGATATGTTATGTTGCTAACATATCATCATCATCATGATCAACCCTTTACCGGCTCACTACAGAGCACGGGTCTCCTCTCAATATGAGAAGGGTTTGGCCATAGTCCACCACGCTGGCCATGTGCGGATTGGCAGACTTCACACGCCTTTGAGAACATCCTCACGATGTTTCCCAAGTTTGTTGCAAGTGATATTTTTTTTTTTAAACGCACATAACTCAGAAAAGTTAGATTTGCGTGCCCGGATTCGAACCGCCGACATCTGATTAGGAGGCTGACGCCCTAACCACTAGGCTATCACCGCTTCTGTAATTAATGCGATCCTATAAACGACTTATCAAACTGGGCCGTAACAAATGAAGATTAGCTGGGTGAACACTAAATTGCCAATACGCATTAAATACGCTATAAGTCAGTCAGTAAGTGGCCTTAAATTTCTACTTCCTGTAACAGTTGAGCATATTAACTGATGCAATAAACCGAACGGTTGCTGACATAATAAATCTACCATTTCACTACCGACTTTTATAATCAATCACTGTTGGAGCATTTTCACATTAAACGTCCGATTTCGGGACACGTAAAACACGTGTACCTATAACTAAACTACCGCATCTATTCCAAGTTAACGACGTTCCATCCTATATTATACTATACAATACCATGCTTGAAGATAATATAGTGCTTGAAGACTAAAAATAGTCGTGTAAGCAACGGAAACCTAGGAGTTAATTAAACCTAAAAATAAGTTAGTTAAACCGAGCCCATTTTCGGGGAGACAGTATCCCGGTGCGCACTTCTTTCTTTTCAGAGTTGTGTGCATATTCATCATGATCAACCCATTAGTGGCTTACTACAGAGCACGGGTCTCCTCCCAATATGAGAAGGGTTTTGGCCATAGTCCACCACGCTAGCCATGTGCGGATTGGCAAACTTCACACGCCTTTGAGAACATTATGGAGAACTCTCAGGATGCAGGTTTCCTCACGATGTTTTCCTTCACCGTTGAAGCAAGTGATTTTTAATTGTTTTAAAACGCACATAACTCCGAAAAGTTAGAGGTGCGTGCCCGTATTCGAACCGCCGACCTCTGATTAAGAGGCTGACGCCCTAACCACTAGGCTATCACAACTTTTAATATAAGCTATTAAATTTTTTAAATAAAAAAAGCTTTGAAGGAGATGGCAACATCGCGTGTAAATCTGCATGTGTAAGAGTTACCTAAAAAGCACTAACAGCTGTTGCAAAGCTAAATTAACATAAGTGGTTTGGGGTCCCAATGTGCTGGAGGGGTTGTTTTTAGAGTAACTTATCAAGATAACGTTGTAATTTTTGTTAGCTCTCTAACGTTTATGTGACCTTGGTTAATATGAAAACTTGCACTTAGACCTCAGAACAATGCCAAAGTGTGGAAGAAGCCTTAAACTAATAATCCCACTGAAGCTTTGGAAATGGAAACAACTCCCATCTTTGTGTTGATTACAGTTGAAACATCTCAACAGAAATCAACTTCTTTAATTAAAGTCTCTAATCAAATTTCTCGACGCGCTACGCCGCGGCCGGTTCAATAACGTTTAGAAATTATGGAATTTCAACCAGAACTAACAGAACAGTAATATTTAATAACATTAGAAAATTGCTATTTTTATTCCGTTACTTTGTCCGTGTTATGAGTCAACTGTAGCGAAGGTTTCTGTATGTTCTACCATATCTTAAGAGGAAGATATATATAGATACATAATTTCAAGATGTTTCACCAGCTGAAATCTGAACTTCATTTTGAACTACTAGTTCGACGACCTCGCCGTTGCAATTGTGAGCGCTGTGTTTTTATGATCGGGAGGTCCGATACTAATAATATCGTGGATAATACTAATTCTGAATTTCCGATCATCATCATCATCATGATCAACCCATTACTGGCTCACTACAGATCACGGTTCTCCTCTCAATATGAGAAGGTTTTGGCCATAGTTCACCACGCTGGCCATGTGCGGATTGGCAGACTTCACACGCCTTTGAGAACATTATGGAAAACTCGCAGGCGTGCAGGTTCCTCACGATGTTTTCTTTCACCGTTGAAGCAAGTGATATTTTAATTGTTTAAAATTTCCGATGGTCCGTTGTAATGACGTGCCAAGCGATTTAGCAATCTGGTCCAAAGACTGTGGTTTAAGTGATGTTGGTCGTTCCTGCAGCAAAGAAGAGTGTGGTAATCTTCTCGTCACTATCTCATCACTTAATGCGTCAACTCGTAACGGAGCAAAAGATCAGGTGGTCACGCCTGAATATCCCCTCTTTTGAACTCCAGGGATGACGTAAACACCGTCTTAAAGGCATGGCTAAACTACCATTCCTATAGTTCGGAAAGAGACAAGCCCGTATGTAACATAGCGGTGCGAATAAATTTCGGTATATTTTTGAAATCTTAACAAGTACGATTTTTGAATTATAATAAAACCATAAATACTTCTTTTAATAAATAAATAAATGTGGTTTGTGAAAAAAGTTATCTATTTAGATTCTTCTTGGTATTTTGTGATATATCACGGAACGAAAACATACGAATACCGCGCGATATTTCCAGGTAACCCACAGAGAGACACTATATATTATATGAAAATAATGAAGCTGTTTAAAAATAGACGAATATTTTTGGCGTAACACCACACGGTTCGGAAAGGAGGATTTTTACGAATTTACGAACGTTGACGTAGTGAGGACGTCTGTGAGTGAGTGAGTGTGTGTGTAACATAGATATAATTGCGCAAGTTTATGAGACACCCCACACACAACACAACGACATAAATAGTATCACTGATATTTGATTATTATTTCAAGTAACATATACTTCGGATTTCATGTAAAAATAAACCGTACAAGATTATCATCAACCTTAAGAAACCGTAATAACTTCACATTAAATTTAAAAGTGTATGTGTGTACGTAATTAAACTGAACTAACAAAATTTCTACAACAAATTTTTATGTAGTTGATATTCGACTAAAACGCACGTAAATTAATTTTCGTTAACTTTTTCGATACGCACTGCTAAGGTTTGGAATGTACTCCCGGCATATGAGTTTCCAGCTATGTACCTATAAATTGAGTACATTCAAGGCAATGGTGAATCGGCATTTCTAGGTAAGGGCGTTCCTACCTAGACCGCATTATTGCTTCTCTTCAGGCATGATTGTCGTCAAGCGCTATAGAATCGCTAATATGAAAAAAGAATACGTTTATATATCCTCGTCGAGGAAAGTAGACCGGTTAATAGAAGTCATCATCATCATCATCATGAACAACCCATTACCGGCTCACTACAGAGCACGGGTCTCCTCTCAATATGAGAAGGGTTTGGCCATAGTCCACCACGCTGGCCATGTGCGGATTGGCTGACTTCACACGCCTTTGAGAACATTATGGAGAACTCTTAGGCGTGCAGGTTTCCTCACGATGTTTTCCTTCACCGTTGAAGCAAGTGATTTTTTTTTTTTTTAAACGCACATAACTCCGAAAAGTTAGAGGTGCGTGCCCGGATTCGAACCGCCGACCTCTGATTAGGAGGCTAACGCCCTAACCACTAAGCTATCACCGCTTCAGCACTAGGCTATCACCGCTATTAATAATTTATGTCTTAAATTATATACTAATAATAAAGATGAAGAGTTTTTTAAGGTGCTTGAGGTCGGCGGTTCGAATCCGGGCACGCACCTGTAAACTTACGGAGTTATGTGCGTTTTTAAAAATTAAAATATCACTTGCTTCAACGGTGAAGGAAAACATCGTGAGGAAACCTGCACGCCTGAGAGTTCTCCGTAATATTCTTAAAGGCGTGTGAAGTCTGCCAATCCGCACACGGCCAGCGTGGTGGACTATGGCCGAACCCTTCTCATATTGAGAGGAGACCCGCGCTCTGTAGCGAGCCGGTAATGGGTTGATCATGATGATGATGAAAATAAGACAATATAAATAGACAGATATAGAAGAAAAGATACCTATAGTTTTTTATCGGTGTGTGTATATTTATTTACTAGTCATGCGGAGGGTAATAAAGTACGGATCAAAGGCGTATATGACGGGCCTGATTTAAATTGGTCAATCTCTAAATACCGCCTGCTTATGTATCTCTCTGAATGAAACGCTGGTTTTTTATTGAGCATAAATTACGTTCTGTACACAATTTCTTGGGAAATAGTTTACGGTTACGACTTTAGGGACTGCCTTTGATGCGGAATATGATAAGGAAGACCAGTCTTGTGGTGTATACCATATAAACAAGATGGTCATCGACAAAAGGTCTACTAGCAGCATGTGCAATAGGCTGGGTTTTAGCTCATTCATTTTCTCATTTTTATCCCGCTTGATGTCACCTGTCCACGTAGTTACGGGGTCTCCACTCTTTGGGACTTCAGCATTCATCGGTTCTCCAAACTATGTGAGTAACTCTGGTTTTTCTAAGGATCAACTCGTTTCTGATTCTTAGCTCACCTTGGAGAACTGACAAATGTCAGTTGAAGTATGATGGCAACAAACTGGACTTTTTTTTTGTACACTACAAGTCAGCCCTTGATGGCTATCTCACCTGGTGGTAAGTGATGGTGCTGTCTAGGATGGTAGCGGGCTAACCTGTTAAAAGTATCGTAAACTCACGCTCCTAGTTGGTTTCTACGCGACATCGTGCCGGAACGCTAAATCGCTTGGCGACACGTCTTTGTCGGTAGGGTGGTAACTAGCCACGGCTTAAACTTCCCACCACACCAGACCCGAGCCGGGAATCGAACTCAGGACCTCCAACTTTTTAAAATGCGACAGCGCACGCACTGCGCCACGGAGGTCGTCAAAACCTATACCTACACTATTGGGTGTATAGGTTCTAGTAAAGCAAGATGTAGAAGAAAATTACTATACATACTTACTAATAACAGTATCATCGGTTAAACGTGTGCTGAATCGGGCGACAAAACCGGGATATGCGTAATCTGTCAGATTTGTATATTGGGGCCTTATATAAATAAATGAAGCTGTGATAGCCTAGTGGTTGGGATGTCCGCCTCCTAATCAGAGGTCGGGACTTCGAACACGGGCACGCACCTCTAACTTTTCGGAGTTATGTGCGTTTTTAAGCAACCCTTCTCATATTGAGAGAAGACCCGTGCTCTGTAGTGAGCCGGTTCGGCCACATTCGGCGGTTCGCACATGGCCAGCGTGGTGGACACGCTGGCCATGTGCGGATTGGCAGACTTCACACGCCATTGAGAACATTATGGAGAACTCGCAGGCGTGCAGGTTTCCTCACGATGTTTTCCTTCACAGTTGAAGCAAGTGATATTTTAATTATTTAAAAACGCACATAACTCCGAAAAGTTAGAGGTGCGTGCCCGGATTCGAACCGCCGACCTCTGATTAGGAGGCTGACGCCCTAACCACTAGGCTATCACCGCTTGTGGAAGTAATGCATTACAATTTCTCTTGAGCTTGAGCTGGTGTAAATCAGCTCTCGCACCCACCCGTCGCATTCGGAGCTGTCTACTGTTGGGCATATGTTATTTGTACCGATATAGAAACAGAACGATCCTGTCCAACAGTTCCTTGTGACTCTTTTGATGTTCATGTGACCAGAGTTACGAAATTATTGAGTTTTCTTCTAAGAACACGTTAACCGTCTGTCTTGGTAATGACATGAAATAGCAATCGCTAGAGCCCGCCAACGTCCACGTTGGTGGAGCGTGATGGATCAATGCTCTTATTCTCTAACATTTGCTAGACAAAGCCTATCCTAGTCTGACATATAAATAATAAAAACATACAATACATAAACTTCCATTTAAATACATATGTTATATATTTAGTTATATCATATAAACTATAATAAAGATTCATTTAATAACGTTAATGTAAGTCGATGACTAAACATAACTCATCTCTTATGCAATGTATAAATTATAGCTCATAATATTTGGAAGGTCGTTAGTTTAGTCTATCTAGACTCAACATGATTGCTGATGATGTATATTTACATTAAAATCAATCATCCGCATGTATTAAAATAACTTTTGTATAATAAATAATATGCGGTGTTATTTTTAGCGCTATCGAAATAAACTCAAACAATCTCCCCTTAGTATGGGTTTACCACACTCGAAAACGTAAGTAGTTTTCGAATATTGGAACACTGCAACATTACTGTACATTGCGTACAGTCGAATTTAACATTCGATTGTACGTATTTGGATTTTGAAAACTCTGTTAGAAAGAAACATTGAGAATTGAGAAGAGAGCGTGAGCGTTGAATTGATTCCTTTAAATTGAATTCTATTTTTCAAAGCGTCTAAACGATCATTGTGGATTTTAGGTCTTTTTCGACTATTATCATGTGTTAATAGATGATAATTATAATTTTATTACTCTCCGAAACATGGGGATGGATTACGCCAATTTTTCCGAGAACCTAGTTAACTCAGTTATGTATTTGTTTTTTGCTACAATCTATATATTTGAGACTCTTTTATTGAAAATTTAGGAATATCAGTTTTAAAATCTTGGTACTGTTGGCAATTCTATAACGCCGTGAGTCTGAGAGTCGTATGATGATACCACTATTCCTAAATGCACGCGTGGTCTGTGCCGGTTGGTACAGGCGAATGTGTTTATTTGCGGTTCCTCGAGCGACGCGCGCGCCGGCCACGCCGCCAGTTCACTATACTCCATCAGTCCTCAGTCGGCCCGTGAAACTGGAGCGAAAGACCGTCACGTACCGATCCTCCCACCATCGCGAATAACTCGTATCGAACACTCACGTAAGAGAATAATAAAAGCGACTCCAAAAGCTCTATACAAATGTGCTTGCCCTATTAAAAACTAAAACTATACAAGTGACACTTAATAAATGCCATAATTTTATAAACAGTTTTACAGAAGTGTCCTTATTTTTTGCCGGCAGATGAAACTATAATTATAATTATATAAAATAATTAAATAAACATACTCTTACCAAGTAACTTAACAATAATTTAAATCAGATAAAAATTTTATTTCCGCACTAATGAAGCCCCAATACAAAAAGTTTTAATATTTTAAGAGTGATATTAAAGTGAAATCAACAATATTATTTTCTGATCCTGGGCGATAATATAAAACACATGCGCAACAAAATGTCGAACCACAAAGATCACGAAAAGCATCGGAGGAACGACCTGAAAAGCTTACCTTCCGAAGTTCTGTTCAAAGCCAGAAGCACACTCGTATCCCTTGTGAAGTCGAAACAGGAGACCCAGCGAAAACCACTGAAAGAGCCAAAGAAGAAAGAGAGGTTGAAGAGCTCCAAATCAGAACCAGATTTCGACAGGAAAGTCAAGCACAGAAGTCGTATAGACGAACCTCGAGACTACGTAGCTCCAAGACCAAGACCGTTGTCAGTTGGCGCAATGAAACGCTATGAAGATGAAGACTTCAACTGCACTAATTATAAAGAGGCATTTCTTTATCCAAAAGATACACATTTACGGAGTCAATTCAATTCAACAGACGACGTGTGTATACAATCACGATTAGTGATTCCAGTAGTGGAAAGACTTGACCAAGAAATCAGTGAGAGGCCTCGAAAGAAGCTGTCTTTTCGTGAACCCGAAATCGTTGGCAGTGCAAGCGCAACTTTGGGACGTTCCAGCAAACTTATGGGTGTTAACAGTCTAACTAGAAGACCTAATAGGCAGTCGATACGTTCGGATATTCATTCAAGTTTAGATCGTTTGGATTCTGATTTGGAGGTAAGTTGTAAACGAATGAAATGTAGACATCATGATCAACCCATTACCGGCTCACTACAGAGCACGAGTCTCCTCTCAATACTCTAAGGGTTTGACCATAGTCCATCACGCTGGCCATGTGCGGATTGGCAGATTCACACGCCTTTGAGAACATTATAGAGAACTCTCAGGCGAGCAGGTTTCCGACGCCCTAACTACTAGGCTATCACCGCTTCGCAACTTCGCTTTATTTGTTTTGTTTATTGATAAATTTAATATATAGTATGTATGCGATTTAATAATATATATTTTTTTTCTGATAAAATACCAACATATTTTTTAAATCATATCTTAACATTTCTGTAAACCTTTTAGCTTTAAATAGATCTTAATACATTATCTACTGATACTTTAAGTCAAAATATTAAACAAAGCATCACACAAAATGTGTTTAGATAGTTTATTGTGAAAAGTGTTTCACTTAAAGTTCTGTTTTAACTTATGTATTTATAAAATACACACTCGTATGAGGTTTCCTCGATTTCTTTATTTCTCCAGCAGTATCTCATTCTGATCTCAGAAGCTGTAGCCAGTAAATTTATAGCCGCTCAGTAAGTTATTTCATAATAGCTGTGGATTTGAATCGGTACTTATAAATCATACCGGTTGACAGTCTCTTGATTTTCCAATAAGTTTCCGCTAAATAAATATAGCATAAAATATATGAGGAAGTTATCATAAATGCACTTACCAAATATATTTATTGCATTTTAAAACATAGATTTAATGAAGAATTTAATCATTAATTAATATTATAAATGTGAAGTAGGGATGTTTGTTACGCTTTCGCGCAAAAACTACTCAATAAATCGTCATGAAACTTTGTACACATATTCTTTGAGATTTTGGAAGTAGCACAGAATACATTAAATTCAAAAATAAAAATCACGAATATAGTTTATAAAAATATAGCTATCATAATGATTTCTATTGTAACGATCTCTGATATGAAGCGGTGATAGCCCAGTAGCTAGGCCGTCAGCCTCCTAATCAGAGGTCGGCGGTTCGAATCCGGGCACTCACCTCTAACTTTTCGGAGTTATGTGTAATATCACTTGATTCAATGGTGAAGGAAAACATCGTGAGGAAACCTGCAAGCCTGATAGTTTTCCATAATGTTCTCAAAGGCGTGTGAAGTCTACCAATCCGCAAATGGCCAGCGTGGTGGACTATGGCCAAACCCTTCTTATACTGAGAGGAGACTCCTGCTCTGTAGTGAGCCGGCAATGGGTTGATCATGATGATCTCTGATACTTATTTAGTGGCTTCAGTGAAAGCGAAGTCGCGGTTAAAAGCTAGTATATGTTATAAATTTATCTTTTACGTGAACTCTGAACGTTACTTAATCTAAAGCTAATATGTCGTTCCAAAATTGACAAAGTAATTTAATCAGAAACAAGAGAGCCAAGCTGAAATACGCCAGTCACAGGCCAAGGAAGGTAACAATAGACCTCGGCTAGTGATTGGATAACTTTATGGCTATCTATCTATCACATGCTTTGTTTACAACCGGATCGTTATCACCATATTAACTAATGGACCTTTACTGTTTAAATTACATTCATCATCATCAACCCACTGATCCACTGCAGTGCACGAATCTTCTCTCATAATGAAAAAGAGTTGTGACGGTCCAGTAAGCACGTCTTTGAGAATATTATGCAGAACTCTCAGTCATGCACGTTTCCGGTCAAAGCCGATTAAATATATCCCTTATATATTTAATTGCTTAGATTCAAATGACTATTTACATAATTACAAATTACTTCCGAACAGTTTAGGGTACGCGAAGATCACGTTTACAAGCCCTGTATGTTTCTTGTTTTATAAAAGTACAAAATTGATGTTCTTAAACAACGAATCAATCGGATTTTATATGAATTGGTATGTTTTTAAAGATTTTCATTTAATTGCCTAATTTTGAAGGTATTTAATACATATTATTTAACAATAGTTTGATAACATACATAATTATTATTCTGTATCATTTCTGAATTGTTGAATGTTGTTGTTTAACTGCTGAATTATTGCCTAGTTTTCAGTAGAATGTACACTACGAGATTACGTCTCAACAAAAAAATCCAATTTTAAATTCAAAGTAATCTTTATTCTAATAGTCCATAAAAAGGCACTTTTGACGCGTCAATTACATAGTAGTTATTTCATGGTGATAACTATATTCGTAAACTTAAAACTAAAGCTATGACGGTTCCAAACGCGCCCCAGTCTAAGAAGAACCCCACAACAAACTTAGCCGGGTTCCGGGATCTATTTCACACTTTAAAAAAGACTGTAAGGTCTATTAATAAAAAAAATGTTAAATATTAGTTAAGAACGTGTTTTGATACTTTTAGTCGCTATTTAGAAGTTTTAGTTCATTGACATACAGACAGAAGAGCGGCAATAGCAAAATTAACCTAGACAAACTCAGACCTGATTTTGCTCCGAATCTAGGACTTTCTTGTGATCCAGTATAAAAACTAGTTTCACGTTACCACTCTATTTTAAATTATCTACCAATACCCTGGAAAAACATACATTAAAAAAGTGTTTATTATGCTTATCTAACTATGTTTTGCCGCTTGCGTTATTTATTATAGAGGCTAAAACGCGGCGCTGAACAAAATATATATAACATACGAACAGTATATTCTGTATCATGTATGTTCATTATTTTTTACACGGCGTATCGAATGAAAATATTGATACGAGCAATATTGATACGAGTTAAATCCGTCTTTAATTAATCAATTAAAAGTACATTTTAAATAACCGGTTTTATTTTATTACCGGTTTTAATATTAATAATTCAATCGGTTTCAACTGATTCATATCTTTTATTTATCAGCTCATCGTTTTGAAATTTTGCTTTCCATATACAGTCAGTTATAAATAGCCAAAGGAAAATATTAACAAAGTGAGCAATAAATAAATATATGTTATATTATTTATAAGCGGTGATAGCCCAGTGGTTAGGGCGTCAGCCTCCTAAAAAAAATATCACTTGCTTCAACGGTGAAGGAAAACATCGTGAGGAAACCTGCACGCCTGAGTTCTCCATAATGTTCTCAATGGCGTGTGAAGTCTGCCAATCCGCACATGGCCAGCGTGGTGGACTACGGCCAAACCATTCTCATATTGAGAGGAGACCCGTACTCTGTAGTGAGCCGGTAATGGGTTGTTCATGGTGGAGGATGGTGGATATTATTTATATTGATTCAACATTTAAGTATTTTGTTAACAATGTCCCACGTTTGGATCGAGCATAAGAGAGATTTTTGACTTGACTGGCAAAGGGTTGAGCGCTGTCTTATTAGAGGAAGTCGCGGGTTCGATACCCGGCGGTTAAATTTTAGAAATTTACCATTTATGAATTTTCTGTGGTATGTATGGTATTATTATATTATGGTAACGTACCAAACGTTGGGAGGCTTTGGCCGTGGCTAGTTACTATGCTACCGAAAAAGACACCAAGCGAGGTAGCAATCCGGCACGTGGTCGCGTAGAAACCAATAACGTGTATAAACCATATATACCATACTCCTAACAGATAAGCCTGATACCATCTAAGACTGCATCCTTACCACCAAGTGATATTGCCATCAATTTGTCGTAGATGTCGTAGATGCAATCCACGTCTTGGACTGATAGTTTGTTGTCAGACAACCCCAATATCTAACCATTATTGATTGTCCAAGATCCGAACCTAGTCATTCTAAATCAAACATCGACTAATGGACCAACGAGGCAAGTCCTTTTTTAATTACGATTAACTGATCAGCAGTTAATCGTAGCGAGTTGCGAAGTTGAAGTGGCAATGGGCGGGGCACATAGCTCGGAGAACCGATGGACGTTAGGGTCCCAAGGTGCTGGAATGGCGACCCCGCACCGGTAAACGTACCGTTGGTCGACCCCCAACAAGGTGGACAGACGACATCAAACGAGTCGCAGGGAGCCGCTGGATACAAGCGGCCCAAGACCGTGGCCGTTGGAACTCCTTACAAAAGACCTATGTCCAGCAGTGGACGTCTATCGGTTGAAGTAATGATGATGATGATGATCAGCAGTTTGATCTTCTGTTTATTTTGATTGGGGGATATCGGATGCGCGTTGAGGAAGCGTTCTATAAATCGGCATCATAACTTCATAAGCTACTTTTGCAACGTATTATTTAGATGTATAGTCCCGCGTCAAGGGCGACGCTTCCGTCGTCGAGTAACATTTATTATTTATGCCGGCTGCAAAGCTACCGGCCCGGTGATCCGGCGACTTTTGGAACAAATCTGCTAAATATAATATGCTCTTGATTTGTTGTTCGCAAACGGAATTGAATAGAAGGTACCTACTGTGAACATTTAAAATTCAGCGGACGCCTCTTTTCACATCACGTTATTTTAGTTTCGGGTATTTGTAAGACGTAAAATAAATCTATTTATCACAAAATAAGTTGTGCTGATTCTGTTGTACACAAATCTGTAACCTAAACCGTAGCAGTTCTAAAAGTAGTGCTGTTCTTTTAATACTTTGCCCCTGTTGAAAGCACAGCACTATATTTAGCTTAGAGATTTATGTATAACAGATATGTCAAAAATGTCACATATTGTGCATTAAAAAGACTGAGTTCTTGAATTTGGTACCAGTCGCGGTCTTTATCACCAACATTGTGTGCGCTGATAGTCATTAAAACTTGCCAACTCGTTGGTCAACGTCGTTGGTCTTTGATGTTAATGCTTTATTTCTATGAAATAAAAGTGATTGTGATTAAACAATAAACAGCAAGTATAATTTGCTATATTCTGTAGTAAAGTGACTTACTTTACTTTTCGCGCTTGTGAATTCAACATCTCCTGAGGATGATCCGGTGTCTGGTCGAAACGTGCGTAGAGGTTCTAGTGGAAGATTTTGTGCGGTGTTATATTATACAAATCTCCCGGTTGTCGGTGGAATATAGCAAATTATACTTGCTGTTTATTGTTTATCATGGACTTCCGCAAAGTAACGCCTGCTTCTATTCATTATGTGATTATTCTATCTGGGGTTGTACCGGAGCGTGTGTGGCCCTGTTTATGATACTCTACTACAGGCAATGTTTGCGCGAGATATTTTGGAACTGCCGCCCGCCAACGTGTGAATTACGTACTTGAAACTGAGTCTTGCTATCATTAATTCACTCGGCGAGTTCAGTTTACGTTCTAGATCAACACACAAGTGCTAATGGAGTGAAATAAAGCATACAACCGTGGATTACGTATAAGGAGGCGCATTGTAACTGCTGCCTATTAATGTCCCACTGTTGAGTACAGACCTTATCTCTCATAAAAGAGAGGGACCTCGATCTGTTACTCAAAACCCACATTATTGTAATAAATTAGAGAACGTTATCAGTCATCATCATCGTGATCAATCCATCACCGACTCACTACAGAACATAGGTCTCGTCTCAACATGAGAAGGTTTTGGCCATAGTCCACCACGCTGGCCATGTGCGGATTGGCAGACTTTACACGCTTTTCAGAAAATTATGGAGAACTCGTAGGCGTGCAGGTTTCCTCAAGATATTTTCCTTGATCGTTGAAGCGAGTGATGTTCTAATTGCTTAAAAACTCACATAACTTCGAAAAGCTATAGGTGCGAGCCCGAGATCGACCCGCGACCTCCGATTAGGAAGCGGAAGTCCTAAACACTAGGCTTTCACAGCTTTCACGTTATCAGTAAAAAGGTTATGTATTCGTAAGAATCAACTGTCAGTTGGGCTGTTGAAAACTCAATGATTGGAGGACAAACCAATAAAGACACCATCGCGTTTTTAATTATTAAAGAAAAGTGGTGACATCGACATTTCCTTGATAACTAAAAACACGATGGTGGTGTGGAATCGTGGTGGCTCGGAAATTAGTTACGTTGAGACGGGTCTCAAATAGGCGCTGAGGAAAAGTAAAAACGTAAAACTGTCATCTTTACAACGTGACGTTTGGACGTACTATAGTGACAATAGGAGTATGTATTAATTTCCGTATGACACAGTGCTGAGCCACTCCTGTTCATTTCATTTTTAATTTCCTGACATTGGTTTGAGCTCTTCTGTTCACCTAGTTGTGGCTTCACTAGCGGCGTTTCTATGTCATCGATCGAATATTGGATGCAAAGAGGAGTTACTTTGCTTTAGTCCGAGATAAAGAATATCTTATGAAAGCTATGTGAATATAGATACATAAGCGTTAACAAAAGCGTGTCAAAGACGATATATTCCACGATACATTTGCGGTGTTTAGAAAGAAACTCATCGATCATCTATGGCATGATCGGTGAGTCTTCCATCTAGAAAGATCTGAAGATTGTTCAGTTAATTTCTTTTGATTAGTTTGTAATCGTGTTTAATCTGTCTTAATTGCTTTCTTGTGGTCGTTTACATGTAACTTTTGCTGCCAATGTCGTGTACACTTGTAATCGATATGCATACTGGTGTATATGACACTTTTGTTTGCTGCAATGCATTTTTTTAATTTATATTGTAAGTGTATTAATAATAATAAATAAATAAATAAATAAAGACTATTAAATTCACGCGGATCTAGTCTCAGGCAGTTTCTTAAAACTCTCTATGACGACCTCCAAGGCGTAGTGCGTGCATCCTCGAATTATAGAGTTTGAGGTCTTGGATTCGATTCCCGACTCGCTTTTGGTGTAGACAGCTTCGGCCACCGCTTGTTACCATCCTACTGACAAAGTGGAATGGAAAGAGGCGCTACTTTGCTTTAGTCCGAAATAAAGAATTTCTTAAAGCGTATTTACTATTTTCAGTGAGTGACATACAAATCTCTAAACTGTGAGTATTTAGTCTAAATCTTAGGTTGTTTTTTAGCTTCACAGAATTGCCACAGTAAGCTGTACACGCAAGTTTTGCCCGGACACTGATGCATCTTCGGAATACGTTACAAATTATAATCTATATAATCTAATATGTTTTAATGAAATGCTTTTATTTATAAATTTATAGTTAGTTGAAATTTATAATTAATTTTAGTCTGGAAGGGTTCCGCACCTCGTTCATGGTGTACCTTAATCTAAAGAATCATTAGCGTTGCTAGTCTAGAACAATCCGAATATAACAGGTACCTTTTTAAATCGAGACGACCTTTATCAGATACAAGCTACAACTGGCACGCCCGAGGGTTTTACTTCCTGTTTTCAAGTCGTGTGTAGTACCAATCCGCACTTGGCCAGCGAGGTGGAATACAGCCTTAACCAGTCTCAGGCTGAGGTGTTAGTTGGCGAAATTCATATTGATTCATTCGTGCTTATCACAAGCGCTGTTGAAACTCTAACTCTCTATTAATAGTCACCATCATAATTATTAAACTATTTCCCGTACACTAATGAGCGTCAGTCCACAAGCCTTCGAAAACATCACAGAGAACTCTTAGACAAGCAGGTTTCTGCACGACATTTCCCTCGTTAAACCGAGCAATATTCAATTATTAATTACATGGTTTTACAATAACTTGGTTTTATTGCTTACATTTCGTTAAAAACGCACACAACTCCGAAAAAGCAGAGGTGACGCCGGGGATCTTACTTGGTCTCCCCGAAATTTTGTTTTGTTGTAAAATATAAAAATTAATTAAAATTAATTTCATCATCGTCATCATTAAGGTGATTGAAAAAAATTGCTTAGTGTTTAATTCAATTGGGACTATGCTCTCTCTGTAAGACAATTGTTATAAAAGACATGGCCGTGAATTAATCGCGATCCCGTAGCTCATAGTCGGTATCGTGTTAATAGCTAAAAATTAATAAAGGAATTAGAAATATGTATCAAAAGAATTTAGTTGGTGTCTTGTGTGAGGTTCAAACAAATCTACACAGTTAAAACTGACGATTATGACTAAAATGAGTTACCAAAGTTAACATCTAAAAATGTTCCATTAATTCAATTTAAATGAAACAAAATATTTATTTTTTGTTAGGTGGAATGATTGAGAAATTGTATTATCGTTTAATAGACATAATATTATAAATATTCAATAGACATATTACCTCTATACACACACGATCATAAGGCATAAAGCCATATTAAAAGTGTTCCAGATTTCATCTACTGGGAGCTGTACAACTCCCGAGACATGTATTTATCCACTGCAAAACCAGATGGCGCTGTACGTTTTTAGCTCGCGCTATCGTTGTTCTTTAGCGGTAGTATATATCCCGGCGGACAGAATGGAGAGTCACCAATTAATATTTCCTTAACTCAATTTTTGTAAGTGGTAAAACGCATTAATTGCGTGTTTACCACTGTATTTGTCATTCGCTATAGTGACTATAGCCTATAGTATAGCCGGGGTGGACTATATTTTAATTTTCTGTAAGATATGTCGTATATTTTATAGAAAATTAAAAATAGTGTTTGTTTTGTTACTTACTTCATTTGTTTATTGCGACATTTATTATTCTAATTGTAAATAAATAAATCATACTACATTGTATTATCGTCAAGTCAATTTAGTATTAATTAAAATTTATTATAATTAATTCGAAATTAATGATAACTTTAATATTAAAAGTATCGTTGTTCGGGGAGGAAGCAGATGTAAATCTCCTTCAATTTTGTAACTATATAAGACAAAGCTGTTGCCCGCGACTTCGTCTGCGTAGAATTGCTGATTTTCTGTGATATTGAGGTAAAATTTTTTTTTTAATTTTCAACTTCCAACCCCCCTTTTACCTCCTTAGGGGTGGAATTTCCAAATATCCTTTCTTAGCTGACATCTCTTAACTATCAACTACCTACTTGCTAAATTATAGCTTTATACGTACAATAGTTTTTGAGATCTCGTGTTTAATCAGTACGTCAGTAAGTCAGTATGTAAGTATGTAAGTGACCTTTCGCTTTTATATATATATATATAGATGTCGCAAAACGTTGGTAAGAAATTTCTTAGTCACTTAGCTATTGTAACTATGGGTTGGGTTGGGTTGATCATGAGACTCAGTATGAGTCTCATGATCAACCCATTGCCGGCTCATTACAGAGCATGGGTCTTCTCCCAATATGAGAAGGGTTTTGGCCATAGTCCACCACGCTGCTCGTGTGCGGATTGGCAGACCTCACACGCCTTTGAGAGCATTATGGAGAACTCTCAGGCATGCAGGTTTCTTCAGGGTGTTTTCCTACACCGTTGAAGCAAGTGATATTTTTTTAAACGCACATGACTCCGAAAAGTTATAGGTGCGTGCACGGGTTCGAACGCCCGACCTTCTGATTAAGAGGCTGACGTCCACTAGGCTATCACAGCTTCTTTAAAGTATGAGTAAAGTATGTAAATAATTTAAATATTATGCGTAATATTTAATTATTTCTGTTTTTTAAATGTTTAGGAAGGCGAAAGATTAATAGAATCACGAAGGTCATTGTGGTGAATATTTTCTGATGTAGCGCTGATACTCGTTACTGTAGACAAAGCATCACGTCTTATGACTGTTGTTTAGTCTGCTGTCTAGCTAATAAGAAATCGTGTATTAAATCGATCCGTTGTTTTACTCAGTAGCTTTATTGCTTCAGTTTAATGCCGGTGGAATAATTAAGTTCGATTATCATGCTATTATTTAGAATACGGTGTCATAGAATAACAATAATTGGTTTAATTAAAGTTATTATTTGTTAAAAAATAAATGCATCTTACAAATCATTAAATCATAATTAGAATTAATTTAATTCCACTACTTAAGCATTTTGTGTGGAAATAATCAAATGTTATTAGCACCAAACAACGTCTGCAATTTATCGGTAATTTTTTGAACATAGTAATTATATAAATGTCAAAGTAAAAAGTTTGCGTGTATTTTCATAAAATTAAACAAGGAGATTGATTACATCTGGTGACGGATTGACGACACTTTGATCACAGAACAGAGTTTCCCCTGGATTTTAAAGTTTAGTAAACTTAAAACATACGCTATTGTATACTACTGATAACCGAAGTAAAAACTATAAAAGAAACATATTATATTTCTATGATAAGATTTCATACTACCGTGTCTCCGGATATAAAGTCGCTAATCCTGTAGATCTTATTTAAAGTAATGACACAAACTATTTAAATTGTTGCATTGTACAGATAGATGTATGGTGTAAAAAGAATGGATATGTTTTTACGCATCCCCTCCGGAGGCGACACAGGCAAGACTGCGCCGCTTCCGACGGGATATGTGGGACTTCCTGGCGGCCAGACTGGCGACCAGAATACCCACTAAAACTCAGCGATGCTCCTTCGCGTCGCCTGGTGGCTGGGTCACGGGAACACTCGTGACTCGTGACTGGGACCGCGGCCCAGCCACCAGGCAAGATGAGAAATGAATATACGAGGGGAAGTTTTAAATTAGCAACTGTAATAGAAAAGATGAGGGGTAATAGGCTAGCATTTTTTTAATGCACTACAGGTTAGCCCTTGACGGCTTTCTCACTTGGTGGTAAATGTTGATGCTGTCTAGGATGATAGCGGGCTAACCTGTTAGGGGTATGGTAAACCCACTCTCCTAATAGTTTCTACGAGACATGGTGCCGGAACACTTAATCGCTTGACCTCCGAGGCGCAGTGCGTGCACGGCCGCTGTATAAAGTTTGAGGTCTTGGATTCGATTTCCAGCCCGCTTTTGGTCTGGCGTGCAGCTACGGCCGCCGCTAGTTACCACCCTACTGACAAAGTGTCTGTGTATGAGTCGCCAAGCGATTTAGGGTAGAAACCATTTACCATACCCCTAATTGCTTAGCCTGCTAATATTTTAGACTGCATCATCAATATGTGAGATTGCTAACTTGTAGTCCAAAACAGGAAGATGGTGGCAAAACCTAAAGCTTGTGACTGTATATGCAATCAGCTTTACTCGCTGACATTAGAAATCAACCTCGACATAATGCATTAGCACCTTTACAGTTTTTCGCCTACGTTCTAAACAGTTATAATGGAATAACGTTTACGATTGATTCATTTGAAACTCAGAGTAAAGAGACTACAGGAATATATGAGAAGATATTGCGTATCTTGCAACTGTTATGTGCCCAGTGGGCTTACACTGTAACTAGTCCAACGCTGTAGTTTCATTGTCAATTTAATGTGTATCTATATATATAAAAGCGAAATACCACTGACTGACTGATGATCACGATTTCTCAGGAACTATAGAATGAACGAACTTGAAATTTGGAAGGTAGATTTCTTTTATGAAGTAGAGGTCAGCTAAGAACCGGTTTGGAGAAAATCCATCCCTAAAGGGTTGAAATGGGGGTTGGAAGTTTGTATGAAAGTCCTTTATTTTTGAAGTTAGAGACATGAAAGTTGGCAACTAAGTTGTTAATTATAAATAATAAAGATCTGTTTAATCAATGTTACGAAAATCTACCCCAAGGGGGGTGAAATGGGGGTGGAGCGTTTACATGAGGATTCTATGTTTTCGAAGTTAGGGACATGAAAATGGGCATTTAGGTAATTTGTTTTAAATAATAAAAACCTGTACACGCAATTTTACAAAAATCCACCCCTAAGGGGTAGAAATGGGGGTTGGAAGTTTGTATGAAAGTCCTATATTTTTGAAGTTAGGGACATGAAAGTTGGCAACTAAGTTGTTAATTATAAATAATAAAGATCTGTATGATCAATAATGCGAAAATCTACTCCGAGGGGGGTGAAATGGGGGTAGGAAGTTTTCATGAGGATTCTAAGTTTTCGAAGTTAGGGACATGAAAATTGGCATTTAGGTAATTTGTTTTAAATAATAAAAACCTGTATACGCAATTTTACAAAAATCCACCCCTAAGGGATAGAAATGGGGGTTGGAAGTTTGTATGAAAGTCCTATATTTTTGAAGTTAGTGACATGAAAGTTGGCAACTAAGTTGTTACTTATAAATAATAAAGATCTCTATCAATCAATGTTATGAAAATCTACCCCAAGGGGGGTAAGATGGGGGTTGGAAGTTTTTATGAGGATTCTATGTTTTCGAAGTACGGGGCATAAAAGTTGGCATTTAGGTAATTTGTTTTTAAAATAAAAACCTGTATACGCATATTATAAAAATCCACCCCTAAGGGGTAGAACAGGGGTTGGAAGTTTCTATGAAAGTCCTATATTTTTGAAGTTAAAGACTTGAAAGTTGGCAACTAAGTTGTTAATTATAAATAATAAAGATCTGTATCAATCAATGTTACGAAAATCTACCCCAAAGAGGGTAAAATGAGGGTTGGAATTTTTCATGAAGATTCTAAGATTTCGAAGTTAGGGACATGAAAATTGACATTTGGGTTATTTGTTTTAAATAATAAAAAATTCACCCCAAAAAGAGTGAAAGGGGTGAGGGGTTGGTAGGTTGCATGTAAGTTTTGCGTTTTTGGAATTAGAGAAATGAAAATCGGCAATTAGTGCATTACTTTTCAGTAATAATACATGTAGGTATAAGCTCTTTTGCAAAATCACACCTTGAAAGTAGAAACATAAAGAATGAAAAGGAATTTGGAAGTTAGACCGTAGAGCCGTAGACATCGCTAAGAAAATAATTTGGACAAGTCCAAATAGTAATATTATAAATGCGAAAGTGTGTTTGTATATTGGTATTTCCTTCAATCACGTCGCAATAGAGCAATGGATCGACGTGATTTTTTGAAAGTATAGTTGAGGACCTGGAGAGTGACATAGGAGAGTTCCCGTAGGAATTTTTACAACTTATTCTGACTGAATTTTCAAAACTTATTCCACGCGGACGAAGTCGCGGGCGCCAGCTAGTTATTAATATTAAATAAAAATTATTCATTTAACGATTAGGTTTTTTCATTGCTTAAATCATAAAGAGTAAATTTTGCACAATAAGGACAATATAATATCTGTAATCAAAGATTAAATTAATATAAATGCGCACATGTGACAACGTTGGCATGATCATCATTATCATCATGATCAACCCATTCACAGAGCACGGGTCTCCCCTCAATATGAGAAGGCTTTGGCCACAGTCCACCACGCTGGCCATGTGCGGATTGGCAGACTTCACATGCCTTTGAGAACATTATGGAGAACTCTCAGGCGTGCAGGTTTCCTCACGATGTTTTCCTTCACCGTTGAAGCAAGTGATATTTTAATTGCTTAAAAACGTTGGCATAGAAGCTGATTATACCTTCAAACACGTACTTTTCGTTTTCGATAGAAAATTTGAGACATATGACATAATAAGAGTGACCTTTTTATTTATTTCAGTTTATGATCTCGCATAGGAAGGCTTTTATAAAAAGACTCGTTGTGAAAATAGTGTGGGTACAATAAATTACTTTCATAACAATCCATAGGAAAAAGGGTTACGTAGCACTCGAAAGAATGAAAGTTTCAAATTTAAATAAAACCAGGACCGCTTTTATTTGAATATATGTTCAGCCGTTTGGGATCATCAACGCTTTTTTTGGGATTTTGCTATATCTATTTTCGTATATATGTGTGTGTGTGTGTGTGTGTGTGTGTGTGTGTGTGCGTGTATATATGTGTGTTTATTAATGGGACGAGAAACAATCATGCACTCAAATTAAATTGGGACTAAAACGACTATAATATCGTGAGGGTAATGCTAAAGTTTTTAAAGTTATCATTTAGAATTACTAATGAGCAATCTCTTGAAAGCACCTACACGAGATGCAAAAATGTCCATGTCACCAAAGCGTTCATTGTGTGTCTGTGTCGTTCTAAGAAGACGTGAGCGTTTTCATGCATTCGTGCGGTGTCATGTGGTGACAAATATTATTTAGATTGCCGTACATTACTCTAACACAAAAATAGTTCGGTAGGTTTAACTTTTTTTTGCTTTATTCGCCCCAATGACAGTAATGGACTGATAGATTGGATTTGTGGATGACAAAAATATAAAATTTGAATTAAAAGGAACAGCCTCAAACAACAACGAAAAAATTAAAAATTGGTAATTTATTGGAATAGCCACTTTGAATTATGACTTCATAGAAGTGTGGCATGAAGTTCACCAGATCATCCTTATTAAATCATCAGCATGATCAAACCATTGCCGGCTCACTACAGAGCACGGGTCACCTCTCAATAAGAGAAGGGTTTGGCCACAGTCCGCCACGCTGACCATGTGCGAATTGGCAGATTTCACAATAATATTAAGATAAAATTCCATTTGCTTAAGTTACATTTGTAACACTCTGTAATACTAACAACACAATAATAATCCGGTAAATTATATGTGATATAACAAGTTTGTTAAAAATTGAGAACAAATTTCTCAATGACCAAGAGGTCGTGTTTATAGACGCCACACGTAATTTAATTACTAATAATAGACGTAATTTAATTACATATTTTTATACCGAATGACGTGAATTGCAAGGGCTTTCGTCTATCACAGGGAATTCTACAGTCTAAGATCCCGGGGCGCCTCTCCTAGATTCGTTTAATGCCGTCTGTTTACCTAGTTGGGGATTGATTAACGCTGCGTTTACCTTTGTGAAGTCGCGATTCCAATATCTAGAAGCTTCAACGTCCATCGGTTCTCCGAGCGATTTGCCCCGCCCTTTTCCACTTCATCTTCACAACTCCTTAAACAACACGTGTAACGGTCATCATCATGATCAACCGATTACCGACTCACTACAGAGTACCGGTCTCCTCTCAATATGAGAAGGGTTTGGCCATAGTCCACCACGCTGGCCATGTGCGGATTGGCAGACTTCACACGCCTTTGAGAACATTATGGAGATCTCTCAGGCGTGCAGGTTTCCTCACGATGTTTTCCTTCACCGTTGAAGCAAGTGATATTTTAATTGTTTAAAAGCGCACATAGCTCCGAAAAGTTAGAGGTGCGTGCCCGGATTCGAACCACCGACCTCTGATTAGGAGGCTGACGCCCTAACCACTAGGCTATCACCGCTTCAACGTGTAACGGTAATACAGGTTATTCTGAGCACTAAGGTTATTCTATTAATTCTTATTTGATCACATAGCGTAGCTCTCTCCACCGCCCGTTGTGTTACTCTGAGCTAGACGGTGTTTATTTACGTCAATACGGTTTTTTTTAAATGTGTTCTGTCTTACTGGTTCATAGATCTAAGCGCACCGAAATTAACCCACTAAGATTTATTGCGCGCAAACAAAATAAAATCTGATTAAAAGAAGCTTGAGGAATAAAATAATTAAATAGACAGGTGAACTTTGTTTCTCTTAAAATCCGGCACCCGTTACGTTTAGGCAGACTAACGAACAATTTGTAAACTTCATTCAACATCATCATCATGATCAACACATTACCGACTCACTACAGAACACGGGTCTCTTCGACTTTGAAATAAAATAAATAAAACGAAACGATTATTATCAAATAGCAAAAAAATAACCCTCAGTTAGCTCAGTTGGCGCAACGCACCAATTTGGAGGTCCAGGCTTCAATTCCCGGCTCGAGTCTGGTCTGGTTGGAGGCTTCGGCTGTGGCTAGTTACCACCCTAACGACAGAGACGTGTCACCAAGCGATTTAGCTTTCCGGCACGATGTCACGTAGAAACCAATAAGGAGTGTTCGCTTACCATACCATACCCTAACAGGTTCGCCTTCTACCATCCTAGACAGCATCATCACTTACCATCAGGTGAGATAGCCGTCAAGGGCTAACTTGTAGTATATAAAATAATATCTTTAATGAAGACAGCGAGACAGACTTACGTTGGGCACATAACGTTGTCTCATTCCAACCGTTCCTTAAGTCATACGTGAGGCTAAACTCGCTATACAGATATCTTCACAAGTGACACTTATAGACTGAGAATTTAAATGATCTTACATTATACTTTACGCACAACGCTCTGTCATTAAATTCGAATCAAGTAAATTCAATTTCCTCTCATGATAAATATAATATTGTTCGTGCAAATGCTTCCGCACTCAGGATGTTTGGAACGAGATTCGCTACCTACTGTTTCCGGGTCCGACCCTTAGGCTATGTACACAGCGTCACGATTGATCGAAAAACAGAGAGGTGTTTGGAAGCGCCTCGGTTTCCGTCACAATATAGCAGAATACTGTTTATTTAATAAAAAAAATAAATAGTTTATTTCGGTTTTCTTATAAAATAATAAGTTTGGAACCCTCTTTAAGATGATTGATATGATTTAATAGTGACGACGTTATTGTTAAGGAATTATAATCTTTATTTCAGAGACATCAAGGCATGTTTTTATTAAAACTTTATTTTCAAATTAGTATTTCTTAAACAGATTGTAGTAGTAGGATTGCACAGTAGGTTTTTGACGACCTTCGCGGCGCAGCGCGCGCGCTCTCTCATTATAAAGTTGGAGGTCCTGGGTTCGATTCCTGGCTCGAGTCTGGTCTGGTGGGAGGCTTCGGCCTGGCTACCACTCTACCGACAAAGACGTGTCGCAAAGCGATTTAGCGTTCCTTCACGATGCCGCATATTAACCAATAAGGAGTATGGGTAAACCCATACTCCTAACAGGTTAGCCTGCTACCATCTTAGACTGCATCATCACATACCATTAGGAGAGGGAACCAAAAGGGAAATGTAGACAGGCCGGATAAAAGCACCAATTATCGCCAGTTACTAATTAGGTTCGTAGATTTCTGTTTTTGATAAGAACCAGTTACACCGTCAGCTGTCTATTAGAGGCCACTTTGATGTGATGAAAGTCTCAGTATCTCGACTTTGAATGTCTAGTTTTACACATTTGGGGAATACAAATACATAATTTTAAAATTAACAGACTGTTAGGTTTTTTTTACACTGGGAAATGCGTTTACGCATTCTTCCATGATGGGGTATGTGGGACTCCCCGGCGGCTAGCCTGGCCTGGATCAGAATACCCACTAAGACCCAGCGATGCTCCAACGCGTCGCCTGGTGGCTGGGTCACGGGAACAGCCGCGCACTCAACCTAGATGCTGATTGCGTCTTCAACCATGTTTGTTTGGTTTTAGAACAAAAGTTTGATGTAATGATGATTCTATAAAACCCTATACACGTTTTATTGTAAAATACAACCATCTGAACAAACCCTTTGGGGAAATGAGTCTGAAGAATATTTACCACATAGCGCCCATTAGCTTTTAACCGCTGTTTTTGTGGATATAATGCGTAATAGTAAAAAGGCCTCCCGTTGGTTTGTATATAAGTCATGAATTACCATAGTCCTGCAAAAGACTGAGCTGCAGCTTTTACTGTACACTCCAGCCTACCCATCAAAGAAGTGTAATGTTTTAAGGGGTTATGTAAGTAATCGTAATCGCCTAGTGGTAGAACTCGAGTAATATTTGACGACCTCCGTGGCGCAGCACGCGCGCTGTCGCATTATGAAGTTGGAGGTCCTGGATTCGATTCCCGGCTCGAGTCTGATCTTGTGGGAGGCTTGGGCCGTGGCTAGTTACCACCCTACCCATAGACGTATCGTCAAGCGATAACCCGTTCCTGCACGATGTCGTGTAGAAACCAATTCGGTGTATGGGTCTACCATACCCTTAACAAGTTAGCCCGCTAACATCTTAGACTGCATCATCACTTACACCAGGTGAGATTGCTATCAAAGGCTAACTTGTAGTAGATAAAAAAAGCAAATCTTACGTGACATTCATAGTTTAAAAATAAAATCAAGGAACTGTCCAACCTAGTTTTACAACGTAAATGAGGAAATACAATCTATTGGCTTTCTAAGTACCCAGACGTAGTAGACTAATTTCATAACGCAGAAAAACAGGATGGACGGGACGGATTTTCAAGCGGATGTAATCCTTGGTAGCGAATCAAATCAAATGCGAGAAAACGCTTTCTAAAATAGGCTAACAGGCACTCGGAAAGTTTTATACGTATTTCTTTAAATAACTTGCCTTGATAGATTATTGGATTCGTTAACACAAAACTAAAGTCATGTTCAATCAATCAATCAATCAGTCAGCGTATAGACGCTCATTGCTGGACATAGGCCTTTCCGAGATCGCGCTATCACGCACGGTCCTCCGCCTTCCTCATCCACCCGCCACCAGCGACACTTTTCGTGGTAGTTCGCCGTCGCCCAGAATTTTAACTGATAATAACCGGGATCGAAGGCATAGGGACTGCGGGATAGTAACTTCTGCTTGTTTTTTTTTTATAAAATTTTGGTCTATACTCTGAATCCTTCTGTTCTATGAAAGAGTTAACTTATCTACAGCTAAAGGACGATAACAATGGCATGATGATAGTTGAATAATGGCATTTTATATGTACATTTTGCATTATCGGTAACAAAGTTTTATATCGCATATACAATTTGCCAGTAATAATGATCAACCCATTGCCAGCTCACTACATAGCACGGGTCTCCTCTCAATATGAGAAGGGTTTGACCATAGTCCACCACGCTGGCCATGTGCGGCATCGGCAGACTTCACACGCTTTTGAGAACATTATGGAGAATTCTCAGGAATGCATGATTTTTCGCGATATTTTCCTTCACCGTTGAAGCAAGTGACATTTTAATTGCTTAAAAAACACACAACTCCGAAAAGTTAGTGGTGCGTGCCGGGGATCAAACCTCCAACCTCTGTTTAAGAGGCGGTCGTCCTAACCACTAGACTATCAGTGCTTCTACATCTGTTTAAATAAAAATCAATATTTGTATGTTTTCCCAATATTGTATATAAAATCTACGATAATTATAATTTATAATAACCTACCTGTCACAAATAATTATTTGCACATAAATTTATATGAATAGCAGCATTCATGTGATATATTTGCAGGCTTACTAGAATATCCTCGAACATGTGGTGTATTGTAAATTATAATGTGTGGGAGGTGCGTAATTTTGAGTTACGAGTGTGTACGTACATTACTCGTGGGAAATTATCTTCTAAATAAAAGAATATTCACTCGCGACAGTATACCTGCGGCAGTAAGAAGTTCCTGGGACAAACAAGTTCCTAAAAGCGGTTGGTGGTAAATTAGATTATCGTGCACTCTGAAAAAGTAAAATGCTAAACGTGACATCGTTTCAATTGCCGATATAAATTCAACAAAATAGTGGCATTGATTAATATATATATAAATATATATTTATATATAAGAAACTGACTGCTGACCTCCAGTAATGGAGAGGCACATATATATATATATATATATATATATATATATATATATATATATATATAAATAATATATCACTTGCTTCAACGGTGAAGGAAAACATCGTGAGGAAACCTGCACGTCTGAGAGTTCTCCATAATGTTCTCAAAGGCGTGTGAAGTCTGCCAATCCGCACATGGCCAGCGTGGTGGACTATGGCCAAAACCTTCTTATATTGAGCGGAGACCCGTGCTTTGTAGTGAGCCGGTAGTGGGTTGATCATGATGGTGATGATGATTATTTCACTTATTTTTACAAATTGCGCCCCGCGATGGATTCCGTCCCTGTGTGAATACAGGAATTAAATACAGTGTAATATCTTATTGCCTGATAATGTAGCTTTCCATTAGCAAACGTATTTTCAAAGCGATTTATTGGTTTAAGGGAGAAAGCGTTCCAACAAACACTCACATGTGTATTAAGTTCTAATTAGGGATGAGAAAGTGTCAGATCTCTTTTATATGATGTCAAAGGGCTGTATACAAGACTGAGTTATGATTTTATATTTTTTTAAGATTTTTAGCTTTAGGCTCAAACTAAGGTTTATTTTTGTCATTCAATCAATCTTATAATTATAATAGAAGCAAGTAATTAAATATAAAATTTTAAGTGTTCCTCTTTAATATCAAAATTACTACGGTCATATGCAGATGATTCCTTGACAGGAGCATATGCCTATGAATCTTTTGTCTTTAAAAAAGGCTAATATTTGGAACGGCTGAATCAATCTATCGAGTCTTTTGACAAGCTTCTATCTAAGCTTATACTAGCTAGCGTACGGGGATGAGTCGTAGGGTTGAAAACCGCACTAGTGTCCCATCTTTTTCCATATAAGGAACACTACAATTCTGAAAGTGGTTTCTTTTTAGGGTGTCGTCATCCGCTACGAAAAGGTTTTACTAAAATACGAGTACACACCAAAAAGGATAAAATGGTTTTTGATAGGATTCTATTTTTGCGTTGATAGCCTAGTGGTTAGGGCGTCAGCCTCCTAAACAGAGGTCGGCGGTTCGAATCCGGGCACGCACCTCTAACTTTTCGGAGTTATGTGCGTTTTCAAGCAATTCAAATATCACTTGCTTCAACGGTGAAGGAAAACATCGTGAGGAAACCTGCACGTCTGAGAGTGCTCCATAATGTTCTCAAAGGCGTGTGAAGTCTGCCAATCCCCCCATGGCCAGCGTGGTGGACTATGGCCAAACCCTTCTCATATTGAGAGGAGACCCGTGCTCTGTAGTGAGCCGACAAAGGCTTGATCATGATGATGAGGATTCTATCTTTGAATTAAGCTCATAACATGACTTAAACTTTAATCTAACTGAACAAGCATCAAGTATGTCATTTAATTTGGTTTAGATTTCAAAGCATTATAAAACTTCCTGCTACATTCTAGTTTGACTACAGAGTACTGACAAAGTTGTGAATGTACTATAGAACCTTTTGAACTATACTATGCACCTACCTACCCCTCCAGGTATATGTAATGGTAGTGTAGGTATAGTGTGTTTTATTATGGCCCCCGAGTGCATGGCCCGTAAAGCTCGTTTATCGACTCTTTTCAGCGACACATAAAGAATACAGATGCCTTTATCCTACCCCGGGGATCGGACGTCCCCTCAATCCGACCCATCTATTCTCATATCATCGTTCTTAACATTGTTTAGTCAAAATTGAGGTGTATTTGAAGTGTTTACAATTTAAAGATTTGAGCAAAACTTTGTAATAGAACACTATATTAAGGTATGTATATCTTTTTTGGCTGGCGGGAGGCTTCGGCCGTGGTTAACTACCACCCTACCGTGCCGCTACAATGCGGCGTAGAAAACGATTAGGGGTTCCCCCTTTTAACAGGAAAGCTCTGTCTGCACCACATTTACGATATAAGAGCTAAGTTAATAACCAGTAAAAATAAAAAACTGTTTCGGGAAAAAACACCGGTAATGGCAAAGTAATTTTAATGCAAATATCATAGCGACAAATATCATTCGAGTTGCATCTTCCGCTAAAAAAGCGCGGAGATTACTCAATTAGGGAAAGGTTCGTCCGACGAAATGGAAAAAAAAACTGCAAAAGAGTTTCGCAAATACTACCTACTCCAATATTTGATCGGATTGAAATGTTGTTAATGGAAATTGAATTTCTTGAAATGTATTCCAACGATTTCCAATTATAATTTTGAATCTGATATTTGTTCACATGCCGCATTATCTCTTGCTTACGTGTGTATTCACTTAGCGACGGTTTTAATAATTTTAACTGCGTTATATTACTGTACAACTATTGGGTTACAATACACCCAAGTGTAATACTTGGGTAGTATTACCTTATGGCTCATTATAAGATCATCATAATCAATCCATTTGCAGCTACACTCACTACAGAGCACGGGTCTCCTCTCAATATGAGAAGGGTTTGGCCATAGTCCACCACGCTGGCCATGTGCGGATTGGCAGACTTCACACGCCTTTGAGAACATTATGGAGAACTCTTAGGCGTGCAGGTTTCCTCACGATGTTTTCCTTCACCGTTTAAGCAAGTGATATTTTAATTGCTTAAAAACGCACATAACTTCGAAAAGTTATAGGTGCGTGCCCGGGCTCGAACCCCCGACCTCTGATTAGGAGGGTGACGTCCTGACCACTAGGCTATCACGTGAATTATAAGATCAGTCACGATTTATGGCTCAAAAACGTGGTCGACTGTGGGCCTCACAAGCCCCAATCCTCTATAGATTGAAGCGGGCGATAGATTGAACTATGTTCTTAAATGAAAACATATTAGAAATGAACAGATCCGTAGAACTAAAATAACAGACTGAGAGCGAACAAATCGCGAAGCTAAAGAAGCAAACGGCGCGACCATAGGTTTTAGAACCGATAAACTCTACTGCTGAAGATGGATTGGTACTGTGTGCTGGAAGGTCAGTAAACAAAGCGTTGGTAGATCTCCAACTAGGTGGACAGACGACATCGAACAAGTCGCAAGGAGTCGCTGGATGCGGTCCAAGACTAAGGTTTGGAACTTTCCACAAAATACCAACTTAAGGGATGACATGTACGGAATTAATTCCGTACTAGAAATTGAATGCGGATGGAGCCGTGGGTTACCGCTATCAATAATATAAATACTGATCAATTAAATTATCGTACCGTAATAGGATAATATGCATTGCGATGACAGTTTTGCATCCGCTTCGAAATAAATTACAGGAAATATGAAATTATCCCCTCTTGATCTATCACATGATCACCTAACTTTACAATGGCGCATGGGTCACGTGCATTTATCATGTCATACCCCTATCGCGAAGCTTATCTTTCCCGAAAGCGTCACATCATTTATCATTGTAGCAATTTTGTCGGTAATGCGAAAATATAAATATAACATTACTCCATTCTATTCACGTGTAACCCGTCAATCGCTTTTGTGCTCACACATGGGATTACAAATTATTTGCCACACGAAAGAATAAAGAAAGGAAATTATAAAAAAAAACGCACGATGTTTAAAATTATTTGTACGCGAATGAAATCGTGGCATTCACACAGGCGTTTGTTGTTATTGACATGACATTATATTTTAGTAATATACATAGTTTATGATCTCAAATTCAAATTCCCTGTCGCTATCTTGACGTGCGATCGACTGGTCCTAGTAGATACGTGGTCTCCGTATGTCCAAAATTCGGCACGCATACGTGCACTTGCCTCTTTATATAATTGTATAAATTTACGCCTTAAATTAAATTGAAGAGTTATTTATAAGAGAATATTGATTGTAATGTATTGAAAAGTCATGGTCTTAATTTCCGGCAACAGTTGGAGTTTTTTTTTAAATCTTTATTTAAGGAGCTTGATCCTGGATAGGATTAACAGTTGGAGTTATGTTAGCATAAATACATATCGTATACGAATCTTGCTAGGAACGAATTGTTTATCTACATTCTTGAAACACTCTAATATAAAGTACATTTTATATTAGATATTGTAGATACATTACCCCGCGGGATGAATTTTTCGTGCGTCTACCTTAATGTATCTGTACAGATTTTATTCATTAATTCCAAGAGTTCTTCTGTTGACCACTTTCTTCTTCTGTCATTGCTTATCTTATTTGAGGTCGATGCAGATGAGCCGACAGTGGTAATATCTAGGTTTTTTAGGTCATTTTATTCAATTATAATTAACAACTAAAACAATGTAACTATATTATAAACTTAAAATAAACTTAAACTTAAAATAAACCTAAAACTAAAACTAAAATATATTATTGAAACACCGAATATCGACACCGAATGGGACAAAAGTATATTCAGAGCCTAGACCCCTGTATTTGTATGCTTTGGCTTTTTCAGCCGCTTCAGAAGCCGCACCAACTCTGTTGTTGGTTCCATGTAGATGGGAAGGGGCCAACGTGTCTGAACAGGTTGCATCCCATACCAGTACCCGGCCCATCTTCCATGGAATCAAACTCATACCATCCGGTCTCTTGCCATCGTCTCTCGCAATACCAGTCGCCTCAAGTAGATTTGGCACGTTGACGGTGGCAAGGGACCGGCATATATCTAGGTTCTCTTGTCTATAAACAAAAAAAGACAAAAGAAAAAAAAAACAAAAGAAAAAGACAAAAGAAAGATTCTAGTCTTTCTTAACATTTATTAAGTTCTGCAAGATGGTATCTCCTCTTATAAAATATAAAATAAACAGAATATACGTGTATTGATTTGCTGCAAATATTGAGGGTATGCTAAGATTAAACCATAATTAAACCATTCCGGTAATTCCTTGGTAGAGTGACAGGGATTCTACTATCATCTTTTTCACCCAAGTGACTGCTCTTACACGTGGACACATTCGTTTCCACTATGAAAGCGGTTTAGTAATATCCTTCCCTAAAACGGCATAAGAAACAGACAAGTTCTAAACTTTTCACACTGATTTTTGCCGTCAATCTTTGCTTTAAAAGCTTAATATTAACAAATGAAAAAAGAAAACCATATTTCTCTAAATTTTAAACAGCGCAAACAGTAATGTGGTCATGCTATTTTAGTTATTTTAGCTTCATTCCATTATTTGTGCTCAAAGCACTGTACCAAATTTTAAGACTGTAGAACTACCTTTAGCGTGGTAATGACAACTTGTTCACGTGATCCAACATGTAAAAGCACTTATCCTTATAATATAATTTGTTGGAGACGTTAGTATTAAACGCGTAAATTTATCATCAAACACATTAATTTATCAACGTTAATTAAGATTAATGGGCACAAAGGAACTTAGATCCGTAATCAGTAGGGCCTTCCTTGGAATTTCATTTGGGTGTAGCTAGATAAGTGGCATGCGAAGACCTTTCTAACTAAGGCATTAAGGAAGTTTATTACTTTTTTTTAAACATCGATTACTACTTAGGAGTATATAAGGGATATTACAACTCTAACATTACTGGGTACATCTACTTTTACTTAGGTTTACTAAATTCCTACTTCCTATAATATTAATTTCTGAAAGTTTATTGGTTTGTCTGCAGTAAGCAAATTTGCTAAACTTTCCATTTTAGGCAGTGGTTCGCATTTTTTCGATAATATTTAACTGGTGGATAAATTCGGAGGTGTTTGGATGAGCATGTCAAGACCGAAGTTCTGTTTTACTACTCTGACCATAAAAAAAAACACATTTTAACAACGTGACAACGTAAAGTATGGCGATCAGCGTTAACAACAACTTCCGAACTACGCCATCATACCCTTACATCATGAGATACTGGTTAAAAAGCCCTCAAAACACCCGATGACCAATCGCATATAAGCAAAGAATTCACTACTCTGGAAGGCAACGAACGACTTTTTCAACTTACATCCTTACACAGGAGGTGCAAAAAAGATTTCATCATGATCAGCTCTTGACATAAGATTTGATAATAAATAGTCCAAAGAATTATTTCGGTCATTCAAAGTGGCACTGCTGGGAGTATCGAGTTGCCTTCTCGCGTTTGTGGAGTCTTTGAGATTTAAATTTGGATACCTAGGCTAATTTTGATTTAAATTTTAATATTAATATGACAAAAATACGAAAACATCTATACATATTTTTCTCTATTACAGAGCCAAGCCATGAGGATCGTCCGCACCGTCGGCCAAGCTTTCGAAGTTTGCCACAAGGCTAAAGAGAACACTCCAGATAACCCAGTGCCTTCCACGTCCTCCGCTCCAGATGAGGTGGTGACCATCGAACACTGCAAAGGTGCAACCCCGAAAGGTCTGTGTTTTCATACTCCCTACAAGGAAAATGAAGTTCAACAAAGACAAATCTAGACAAATATACACACCTTTTTTATATCTAATGATTTACCAACGTACAGAAAGTGCAGACGCTTTATCAACTCATTATTACAAACATTGCTTTATTTTGACTTTTTAAGTAGTGCAGGTTTGAATATTACACTATTATAAATATTTACTTTGAAGATAAATTTTCCTGCACTTTTATTGGGTACCTTTGTTCTGTGCCAACTATGTGTGCCTATACTAATATAGGTATATTTACGAAACTATACAAATTGTCTAAGCAACAGTTGGGAATACAATAAAATATAAACATTATTATTGTACCGGAAATGATGCCTACTTAATAATTGATACAAAACAAACATTATAATTGCTCGTAGTCAATTATTTTATATAGTGTTCCAAACTTATTAATAGATTGAGGTAGCCATCTCATGAAAAATATTAAAGGACTGTATTTGGAGTACTTCCTTTAAGCTTTCAGCCTGGTAGTCCTTTTGTGTGAAAGTTTTACTAAGCTTTTAATGGATTGAACAGTTTTTGCCGCATAGCATAATATAGTTGTGGAATAAAACGATCAGAATTTTAAATAGGCTTAGTAATTGAATAATTATTATGACGCAATATTTTGAATTTATTCTTGTTAAACTAATTTGCTAACACAACTCATAATGGCGACTGTTTAAAAAAATAAATCCATATGCTGTGATATTCGTAGGTTTTTACAGTTTATCAAAACAATTCATGCAATAATTAATGGTTTTATTAGTTGATAATCCGTCGCTAAGCACTTTCGTGACAGACGTTATAAACTACGTAGATCACAATATCCGAAATCAATCAATCAATCAAGACCCATTGACTGTTGACACTAATATATCCAGTAATTTGCGATAGAATGTCGCAAATTTTCAAAGTGCAACAAACTCTTTAACCGTATTTTGTAAGCATCCGAAAATAAGTCCAGAACTTCATTTTCCCGTATAACCTAGTCGGTCAGCATATAGTCGAATTACCATGTCACCGTCAAAGTGGTCGCATTTATCGACTGTTGTGTGAAATAACCCAGAATACTGGAAAACTACTATGAATTTCGCCGACTTTAACTTAGTGAATATTCTCATTATTACGAGTGTGTTATAAGTAAAGAGAGGTTTTGTTTTGAGATGGTCTTAAACGTTATGTCCACAGTACAAGGTTACGTACAGTACGCGCCTAAAAACACTAGCACAAAAACGTGGGTCGTATGGCGTATGCAACATAATGGTAGAATATATCTATGAGACGGGATAAGCCAGAAAGGTTTCACTGTCTATTCAGATATAAGTTTGTTATTTATTCATATCTTGTGATGGACAATGTAGTTTTTACACAGATATGGTAATTCAGACCAACCAGAATCAACTTCGTTGCAGTAGAATGGAATCCGTTTATTCCACGAATTTGTGATTTAAACATTATTCCACAATATTATGTATCATTGAGTGTGTATTAAACGACATTAACAAATTGTGTTAGTAATATCTATTAACCTCATTTTTACTTGTAACATTCTTAGGGCCTCCAAGTATTTGAAGCGAGCGCTTTACAATTTGTGACATGAGAAATATATGACGATAATTTTATGCTGCAGTGATAAAGTTAGCGAAACTCATATAGCTTTAAGCAATGTACTGAAATAACGTAGAACTAACTGTGTTTGCTTGCGATTTTTAGATGTACTGCTTTGCAAAAATCATATTTGAAACGCGGCTGTGCGAATATTAGCAACGTTGCGATTTCATGAAAATGCTTTCAGATATTGCTTGCTCTAAAGTAGTTATACATGACCCGTTGCATGAGTTGAAGTGAGCATATCAACTTGCACAATGAATTCGCGAATACAATTTAAAACTAATAGCTGTAATGTTTAGAATTTTTACTGTCATTACTAGTTGGGCTGAAACTAATTCGTGATTGGTCAATACTGTTTGGACCAACCGATATCAATTGGCAACCTATCACATCAAAGTTTGGCTCAATATTCGATCGATATGAACTAATCACGTTTAAGTTGACAGCATTAAAATGTACTTAATATAAGATTTGCATGCTCGCTTCAATAAAACGTCATAATGGAATAGACCAAATAATACTTTTTTTGAGTTTAAATGCAACTGTAGTACTCATGAACGTTTTACAGACGTTCCGCTAAAGACGTTTTACATATGTCGATGAGTTTTAGAGTGATAGTGTCATTTTACTATGAAACTCTGGTATTTCTATACATACAGCGACCACACTTAAGAGCGTGCAAATCTTATACTGAGATCAATAGGACGTAATTAGACTTATTTCAGACATAATAACGGTTAAAACGAGACCAATTTATGGGAGACATAAATTTGTCTCGTTTTAACGCGTTCGCAAAATGTGTGCTCATACCGACTGTAGCATTTATATTATGTAAATAACATTTGAACGGCTTGGCGAACGTACAATGCTATGAGAATATGGACGACAGATTTCATTTTACTTCCGTCGGTATAACTAGCGTTGACGCCTCGTCCTAACGCGATTTAGACATTTGGTTGCAAGTGAATATTCAGTAGTGTATTTAGTAATCATACAGTTGGGAGATGTTTTTATTTTCGCAGTGTGTTAGTGACACATAGTGCTATGTAATGTATAAAGGCCTACTGTATTATTGCTAAATTTGGTAAATAAGCGATGTTATCGATCATCTAAGCACGATATTATGGACGATATATTATTGCGCCTCATTTCATCGTGGACAGATAAAAATACGGTTGCCGTATCTTTATGTGTTGTGTCTTTATGTGTATTATAATTAAGAAACTTGACATACTTCATCGTGTTAAACAGTTGAAAAGTACTGTTCATTAATGTTTTGCACTAGTGCGAGTGATTTTCCGATGCAACCCTTAAAAATAAAAAAGTATTTTAAAGGGTCGATTTAGAGCCTAACCCCATCCAACAAACGTCGTGAAAACTGATAAAGGTAACATCTAGGTGACCAATCTACGAAGAGCTTATGAGATAAAGCACTAAAGGATGGATTTAATAGTAGTCAAATAAAACTTAGTGCAATTCAGGGCAGCTGGAAAATGCTTAGTAGCCTGAGGCTTAATGGGAAAAAATGCTAAAAGCATATAAAAAGAAAATCTAGTGAATCCATTAACAGCCTCGGTGATGCTGTGTAAAGCATGTCTGACTACGGCTCATTGGGTTTTGGGTTCAAATCCGGTTAGGTTGTTGGGTTTATTCCGTATTGCAATAATAACATAGGGAGTGGGACTCTAGGAGTTAGATTCCATTCACAGAGTGTCGTTCCCGGCTATTGTCACATATTATATATTTAAGTTAATAATAACTACGTCAAATGTGGTTTGAAGGGCACAGAAGTTGCTAAGGTTGGTTGGCTCACATAAACACTCGACATCAGTGCAATAACTTTAATTGCAGTCATCGTCTGGCAGTGTGGTTTACATCTATCTTCTTTACTGATGGTAATGACAAAAAAAACAACTGAGAATCCTGTGGTTATAGAAATAATGTGATAAAATTAAAGAAAACCAAAACATACAAAAACAATACATTCTTCCTAATTTAAATATTCTAAAAGCGTGAGTAGAAAGTTAGAAAAACTAATAAAGCTTATCTAAAACCTCATTTCAACTTCGGTACACAGGTCAAATTTTTGTAACGATAAGTACAATACCTATATTGATTAAATTAGTAGGATTAATATAATTAAATGATATTATTTGTCGTACGAATAATTTTATACAAAAGTTACCCAACGTTTGAGTTAAAGTTGTTTTTAGGATTGATAGCTAAGTACTTATATGAGAACTATTTTTTATTTATATGACTCAAATTTTTATTATGAATTGGCTAGCCATTGCTTTACATATAGGTTCTTGACGGACGGGCAGACGAAGTCTTACAATAGGGTTCTATACACTTTTTGGTCTGTTTGGATCGCAATCAAACCTCCTCGCTTTTTTCACTTAAACAGCCAGATTAGAATTTCGAAAACACTTCTCTGGAATGCTGAAATTCGCAACCGAAATACAAAACATGTAACCATTTTATTCCGAATGCACGTTTTGTATGTTTTCAATCTGGAAATACTTTGGATCAGTTGCCGTTTAGAATAGATTGAAATTTCGCACAACTGTGAATATAAACCCGATGACAATTTATATTACTGTTACAACTGCCTCTTTGGTCTGCGCGTTTTTAACTAGGTTAAGGGCCTTGGGGTCGATTCCTCGTCGGGAAAAAGCATTGTGCTGGACTTATCCATTAAAATATTATGTATACACTTACCAACCCGCAATTTTTTAAATCGGTAGTATCATAAACCCTGTAAGCACTTTATGCCATCAGCCCTGGTTATAATCACTTACATCCCACCAATCCGCATTGCAGAAACGTAGTGGGTCTATATAGTGGGAAGCTGCGATAGCCTAGTGGTTAGGACGTCAGCCTCCTAATCATAGGTCAGGGGTTTCGAACCCGGGCACGCACCTGTAAATTCTCGGAGTTATGTGCGTTTTAAAGCAGTTAAAGTGGTATCACTTGCCTCAACGGTGAAGGAAAACATCGTGAGGAAACCTGCATGCCTGAGAGATCTTCATAATGTTCTTAAAAGCGTGTGAAGTCTGCCAATCCGCACATGGCCAGCGTGGTGGACTATGGCCAAACCCTTTTCATATTGAGAGGAGATCCGCGCTCTGTAGTGAGCAGAGAATGAATGTTGAGTGGGTCTATGATTAGTCGACTATATGGACCCAAACTCGGTCTATTTCATCTTGGATGTTTTAAAATGTATACCAGTTATATTTGCTTCAATGGTCAAGTGTTAAAAATTGTGAACTTGTTAAGTCGTCGTCACTAACTACTGCATAAGTACTTAACTTGTAATAGTTATTATTAAGGTCCACATAGTAGTGCATTATCTCTTCGCATGACCACCGTCTGCCCCGCTGGTGAGGAGCTCCGGTTGATGGATAAGAGGCACCGGTCGAGCCTAGTCCTTAGGTCGTTAGACGCGCTCAATATGTCTAGCGCTCTTCGGATGGAGTTTTGGGGGCCTCATACAAAGGCCTTCAAACGCCGTTAGGTTGCGGACGCGCACACGTGCGTTCCCGTGACCCAGCCACCACGCGAGGCGAAGGGGCATTGCTGGGTTTCAGTGGGTATTCGGCTCGCCACTCTGGCCACGCCACTGAATCCCACATACCCCGTCGGAAGCGGCAGTATTCCCAGAAACAAATTAGGGATATGGGTTTACCATGACAGATTAGCCCGCTACCATCTTAGACTGCATCATCACTTACCATCAGGTGATATTTGAACTTTTAGTGTATAATACTAATTGAAGTTAAATTATACCTGATCGTATAAGTAATCAAACCTAGTCCTCCGGTCGTCAGGCACGCTCAATCTTTCCAGCGCTCTTCGGAAGAAGTTCGGGGGCCTCGTAGATAGGCCTTCAAACGCCGTTAGGTTGCGAACGCGTACGCGAGCGTTCCCGTGAGCCAGCCACCACGCGAGGTCAAGGAGCATTGTTGGGTTTCAGTGTGTATTCGACTCGCCACTCTGGCCGCCACTGACTCCCACATACCCCGTCGGAAGCGGCGGCATTAGGGGTATTTGTACTTGTAGTGTGTTATAATAATGGAAGTTAAATTACACCTGATCGCATAAGTAAATAATCAGTCGGCACTCTGTATCGGCAATCCGTAACGCGAATGCAGATTTCACAATGCTTACCACCTGGACGATTGTTTATATTGCCCAGCCACATCTTAACTAACATTTGTATCGTGGGCGGATTATAATTAGCCTTTATGTACCGTTTTATGACATCCGACGCGCGTAACAGCTGTTTTGAGGAACGACGTCATAATTTTACGGCTTACGTGACGCCGCTATGCGGTGTTGCGAGTGACCTTTTTGACTCCCCGTGCAAAAAGGGGTGTTAAGAGTTTCGCCTATTGACTCTTTGGTCCCGCCCTTGGGTTATCTTCTGAATACTTTATCATTTCCTTCATTTTTCAAACCTCACAAAATCGTGCATTCTACATAAAACTTGTGAGTATGTAATCCCTGTTTAATCTTCTACACGCTCCTAAAATTACATGGCAAAATGTTAAGATCAGCGTAGACAAATAAGCTTAATAAGAGGAAATGTTAAATCGGCAATTTTATCGGCAAAAAATAAAAAAAAAAAAAAAATGTCGCGTGACTTTTTCCCGTTAAAATTTGTCTGGTCTTGTTTGAGGCTTCGGCCATGGCTAGTTACCACCAAACCGACAAGGACGTGTCGCCAAGCGATCTAGCGTTAAGGCACGATGTCGTGTAGAAACCAATTAGCAGTATGGGTTTACCATACTCCTAATTACATTATGATGTATATGTACACACATTATGATGTATTTATTAATGAAGACATATATTTTACAAGTTGTTTGTAAAGGTTAACCATACCACCATACTCCTAACAGGTTAGCCCGCTACCATCCTAGACTGCATCATTACTTACCACCAGGTGAGATAGCCGTCAAGGACTGACTTGTAGTAAACAAAAAAAAAAGGTTAAAATGTTATTAATATACAAAAGAGTATGACACTTGACTAGAATACTATTATTGTTGGCATCATGTCCGGCGTGCCTCGGACGAAGCTCGGGGGTCAATATAGGCCACCCTTGGAGGGTCTGCCTCGGCGGACGCCGCTGGCTGGGCCACGGTCGAGTGCATCAGTGTTCCCGTGACCCAGCCACCAGGCGACGCGAAGGAGCATCGCTGGGTTTTAGTGGGTATTCTGGTCGCCAGACTGGCCGCCGGGGAGCCCCACATACCCCGTCGGAAGCGGCGCAGTCTTGCCTGCGTCGCCTCCGGAGGGGATGCGTAAAAGCATTTCCCAGCGGAAAAAAAGAAATCCCGCCAAAACGGTGGCTAGTGATTTGTCCACGCAAGATAGCAAAAACAATGGACGCCATGAGAAGTGCTAGAAGTTTAGTGATATTTCTGGAAGAAAGGTTTCAATTTAACTGTCGTATTTATCTAAGTTTTTCATGTTTGAGTGTACATATTATACTATGGACAAAGAAAAGATTTCTGTCCTAGATTTTAATATTTAACACAAAATCTTATAAATAAAAAAAATCTCGTGCCACAATGTTTGTTCCCATACTTCTCCGAAACGGTATGACTGATTCTTATGAATATTTTTATTCAGTAAGTCCGAGAATCGGCTACTATCTATTTTTCAAACCCCTAAGTTATAAGGGGTGTCCACCCCAAAAATTTTATTTTATATTTTTTGCATAATTTTGTTTTATTTTATTTTTGCATTATGTGGAATTGAAAAATACATACAACCCTAAATTTTCACCCTTCTTCCGGCAACCCCTATTTTTTTATTGTCATTTTAGTAATTTAATCATTGTCATCCCGCTCGATAACTGAACAATTATCGTCTTTATTGTGAATGTTTTTCACTAACATTTATCTGAGCTTATATATTTTGTGTTATTTTTATATTCCCTCATCGTTTACAAATGACTTAGTTATTTTTTTTCTACAACAGAAATTCCCTAGAAATAATTTATATGGCAAAACAACGTTTGCCGGGTCAGCTAGTTTAATATAAAATTTACACGCACCCACAAATACGTGAAATGTAATGTCAAATCATTACAACGGGAAAGTCAGCTGTCAATAAGACCCGCCTAGAAGGCGCCAAATGTATGTTTGACACGAGCTGTCCATCTTCATATAGTTTGTTTATTTCTTTAAATTTATAATACAAGGGCTTGTTGTCTGGCCCTTGGATTATTTCCTACTAGCTTCTGCTCGCGACTTCGTCTGCGTGGACTTCAGAATTGGGTCTAACGCTTCGCTCGTTAACAATTTGTCCCACGAGAACTATTTGTGAGATCGGTATAGAAAATACATGACCTTTTCCATAGCATTTCAAAGCTGTCTGCCCGCGGCTTAGATTGTAAACAACTTTCTTGAGGAATCGGGATCATGATGATGATGAATTAAAATAAAAAATAAATTAAATCAGACATAATATTGCACTATTTGATGACAATGAACATCTACGAGTATGATGACGTAATGCTCGCTTCGAGAGTTAATTGTTTTCAGACGAAGTTTCACTATGCCTTTTTTTGGCTATTTTCTGACCCTCCTAAATAATAACTGCGTATTCCCATTTAGAGGGTCTCACTATTTCCATTAATGGTTTTTGATTCAATGGGTATAGTGAAACTGATATGAAAAAAAAGTGCTTTCTCAGTAATACAGTGGGTAATGAGGACAATGAGACCCACCTATCGAATTATCATCGGTATCATCTCTTGCAATGTAATGCATTGTAATTAAGATAGCTTTATGGTTATACATTAATATCTATTGCATAAAACATTTTCATCATTGATCCTCACACTGTTAGTTGACACTTGGACACAGGCCTCTTCTATGAAGAAGCCCTTTACGCTAATTCAAGTTGGTGCAGCTTTAACGATACTTCTAATATCATAGTAATTATAACGAACCAAAGATGGCTTTATGTGCTCTCAGTGGACAGTGGCGCGAAATTCATGCATGCATAAAATAAGTGCATACCCTACGCCAGAAGCCTCCGAAGAAATGGAAATATATTCATGGGAAATCTGTGTTGGCTTTGTGATGTTGGAAAATGTAATACGATACATAAGCGTAAATTTTGTACATGCTCAAACGCCTGTCTGTCCTAGCAATAAAACCCATATAAGGGAATATATTTCCATATTGTATCATATTCCTGCATACCCATTTTTGACGACCTTTGTGGCGCAGCGCAGGTGCAGTTGCATTATAAAGTTGGAGGTCCTGGATTCGATTCCCGTCTCAAGGCTGCACTGGCTTCGGCCGTGGCTAGTTTTCATCCTACCGAAAAAAACGTGTCGCCAAGCGATTTAGTGTTCCGTCCCCTAACAGATTAGCCCACTATCATCTTAGACTGGATCATCACTTAAAATCATGTGAGATTGCCGTAAAGGACTAACTTGTGTAATTACGAGCTTACTGATTCAATTCGTTTGAGAATTTATTTATAATTAACAACTAAAACAATGTAACTCTATTATAAACACTTAAAAACTTAAAATAAACCTCAAATTGAACCTAAAACTAAAAATCTTAAAAAAAAAAAGAATACTATAACTAAAATATATTATTAAAAGGAGTCCCTTTAGGCAAGGTTCCGAAGATACTGGCAGCGTTTCCCCTTTGGATTGCAAGACTAATTCGTTGTCCGAGGTAGCTGGCAGCTTTTCGGTCTCCTGTGATATCGACTAACCTTTTTGCTATTTCATTAATGCTTTTTTATTTGAGAATTGTGAACTAAACTAACAACTATTACACTTAGTTAACATACAAAAATAATACTGTCAAAAGTACAACAAATGTAAAGTGGCCGAAGAGTGCACTAACCGAAGTTGCATTCTAAAATTCCTTTGACGCTGTGCAAGAGCTAACTCGCAAGTGTATACGTGATCAGTTTGAAATTTTATACGGTCAGTGGCAAAGGTCACAGGGAAAACATGCTCCTCGTTGCAAACTGGCAGACTCAAAGTCAACGAAATGTAGTATGTTTTTGTTTTAAACTTTTGAAGTGAAAACTTCTTTAGCGGCGTTGAGCACTTTTTCTGTATTGGGTATAAAATCTTAAACTCGCGTCAGGACACGTGACCTGATCGAAAAAGCGTAAGACGGATGGAGAGTAGACAGCTATCCCCGCTCTACGGCGCGGCGAAAATGTATGCCTGGGCCTACTGTTTCGTTTAGGCAGCGCAGGGCGCTTGCGCGAATGTTCGTGTATGTTACAGCGTGCCACGCGCATCCATGGATAGTTCTGGTAATGATGATGGTGAAAAAGTCGTTGAAATTATGGATGAAAGTTGATTTTTCGGAGAGATAAACTTTTTAATGTAAAATAATTGTAATAGTTTTAAAGTGTTAAATTTTTAATGTAATATAAATTGTCATGTTTGTGTACGATAGCGCAATAAATGAATATTGTATTCTACCACATAAATGATAGTACTTTTATACTGATAAAGCAATTGGTGCAAAATTATTCCCTAACCATTCCAAAATATCAAACATGTTCAACGTTAATAATCAAGTTTTCACTTCTGCAGGCACTCCCGGAGTGCAACCCGTCTTTTTTTTTTCTGTCGTAAATGTTTTACGCGATTTAAGTTCCGATGTAATTTTTTCCCAAGCGCATCCCCTTGACTTCTTCCGCGTATCACATCAAATTCAAATTCAAATAATGTTTATTCAAATAGTTTAAAAGGCACTTTTGACGCGTCAATAATTTATACGTTCCAAATGCGTCCCGGTCTAAGAAGCCCACAACAAACTTAGCCAGGTAAATTTTGTTTTTGTTATCACCATCTCACATGCCACTTAAAATTATGTTAAGAGCTATCTTATTAGAGCAATATTTCATACCCATGTTTGTTTATCATTTACCTAATCCTTTACTTTCACGATAGTAGGACTTTTCTACAAGCTTACGTTTTACACAAATTTTTAACTTATTGAGAGACATCCCAGAAATATTCATTTAGTAATTTCTAATAAAATTGTATACAATTACCTTTAAATGAATTTACGATAATTTTCTCATGGAATTTCATAATATTCTACAAAAAATACTCATAATCGTATAACACGTGTTATAAGCACGTGGTATAAGAGGGAGCTTTAAGGTTGCACCCATAACTCAAAAAATGACAGAATTTAGGCTCAGATGGTTCGGACATTTAATGCGTAGACCTGACGATTGCGTGGTGAAAGAGTGCCTTTCCATGGCTGCAGGAAAAAGGGGGAAGGGAATACCCCGAACTATATGGTTGACAAATGTCCATAAGGTCATGATATGCCTCGGCCTCAATGATGAGGATACGATTGACGTGGCCCCGGATGATAAGCAAAGCCGACCCCGGGTAACAGGATAAAGCGAGGCCAAAGAAAGAAAAGAAGTATAACACACAGACTAGCTCACAGACTACAAAATAGGCAACATTTCGCGGGCAGTCAGTCAGTCAATCAGTCGACATGTCACATGTCACTGGGGAGGTGGGCACTGACCAGTTTCTCCCTAAACAAAGCCAAAGGAATTTACCGGACCTCTTAAATTATCGAATTAGAATAGTCCTCTATTCAGATACGTAACCCCTTGCTTAAACTGTAAACATATATAATATATGAAATCGTTGTGACATCGTATAGTATTACGTTTGGTCATCCATACAAGGTTCTCTCTTTCCGCCTGGTACAGGTTTTGACTGGACATGGTTGCTTTGGCCATTATCTGCACCGGGTCGCGAGGAGGGAGCCAAAACCTTCATGTCATGAATGTGGTGCTGCGAAGTTTCTGCACCCTAGAAGAGTGCAGGAACTGGGATCCTCAGCGCCGCACTTTCATGGTGACGATCGGCAGAGACCTCTCGTGGCCTGGCGTAGTTTCTGCAATGCTGAGCAGTGAGAGGTCCTAGGATGCCGTAGCCAACTTCTGTGAAGAAGTAATATCACGGACGGAGGCTGCGGAGCGTGTACGGGAAGAGGCTGTCGACGCATCACTTCGGCGTAGACGGGGGGGGGGGGGGGGAGAAGACGGCGGCTTATATAATAGCTTATATAATGGCGAGTAGCTATTGGGCTAACTACCCGTCATTGCACGAGTCAGGTGGATGTCTGGGAAGTATACAATGGGTTCCGCAGGCGTTCAGCAAATTCAGCGAGTGGGACATGCTGTGGTAGTTTTTAGTTCGGGTATACCCCCACGATAAGGGAGGGAGTCTCACATAACCTCCGTCCTTGCTCAACCAACGGAGGAGGAAATAAAAAAATGGTCATCCATACAAAACCACATATTAACTTAATTCCGCTACGTAATTTTGTAGGAAAAACTTGGGTAAGAAAAATTTCTCGCCGAATCGTGAGAAGCTAATCATGTGGATTTCATATCGAAGCCTATGCAAAGCTTTCGGGATTATCTTGTGCGGTGGTGACACACAGCGGCTTACATAAAAGTGATGTAAGAAATACAGTTCCTAAGGAAACCCAAGAACGTAGTTTTGGTTTATGTCATACTAGCTTTTACCCGCGCCTCACTCGCATTAATAGAAGCCACTAAATAAGTATCAGAGATCATCATCATCATGATCAACCCATTGCCGGCTCACTACAGCGCACGGGTCTCCCTCTCAATATGAGAAGGGTTTGGCCATAGTCCACCACGCTGGCCATGTGCGGATTGGCACGCCTTGGAGAACATTATGGAGAACTCTCAGCATGTAGGTTTCCTCACGATGTTTTCCTTCACCGTTGAAGCAAGTGTTATTTTAATCGCTTAAAAACGCACATAACTTCGAAAAGTTGAGGTGTGTGCCCGGGTTCGAACCTCCGACCTCTTATTAGAAGGCGGACGCCCTAACCACTGAGCTATTTACTTTTATCAGAGATCATTACAATAGAAATATGATACTATATTTTAACAAAACATTTTTTTATCTTTCGTAAAGTATCCTATTTACTTCTAATACCTCCTAAAATAGATGTACAAAGTTTCATGACGATTTATCGAGTAATTTTTGCGTGAAAGCGTAACAAACATACCTACATTCACATTTATAATTTTAAAGTAAGCCTATGTATAATATTACTTTATATGCTCTGGGATATGTTAGTATATGACACAGTACAATTTTGAATGGAATTGGAAATTACGCAGTAATCTTAAGAGTTATATGTCGTATCAAACCTTTTTTGTTTTCATATATATAATATCAGTATCAGGTCCGAGTAACTAAAATGGCTGGCGTCCTTTAACTAATAAGTTTTTTGAGCCAAAAAGTTTCATACGCGGGAATCATTGTTGTTTATGTGGTTTTTGACCCCTTGTGAGGCTTCGGGCGTGGCTAGTTACCGCCCTACCGATAAAGACGTGTCGCAAAGCGATTTAGCGTTCCGGCACGATGTCGCGTAGAAACCAGTTAGGATTGTGGGTTTACTATAACCCTAACTGGTTAGCCCGCTACCATCCTAGACTGCATCATCACGTCCCTCCAGGTAAGATAGAGATGTAATGTATAAAAAAAAATATTCTCTGAACTATACTAACAGAAACAATGGTTCATACATATAAAGGTAGAAATTATCATACAGCACATTCGTATCATGAATAAATATAATAACTACAGTTATTTTCATTAAAAACTCAGAATAAACCATTTTCCGTTCACTAGTGTGTTTGTATGTCAAATATCGATGTGCAAAATGGATTATACGTAACATATCAATATAGACAGGGGATCTCTTTCTACGTCAACAATTTTTGTAATTGCGAAAGCTTTGACGAAGTGATAGATTTTATCCATACATAGGCTAGATTTAATCCCGTATAAAATCCACGGTTCGCATAGCGTAGATTTTTCACAAAACGTATAAAGAAATTCACGCGAAAAACATGCCCCAACAACAGCTAGCGATGAGTACTTTTCACGCTTATACGCGAGCCTGCGTCGACGCGTGAGAGAAATTTCGAGTTTCAGTACGGTACTGGTTCCCAAAAAAAAGTTCCCAGTTCACCAGGCACAGATTTTCTGAACAGGCAATCAGTTAACACGCACACGCATAAAAAATTTCACGCGAATACATACGCTGGCAACAGAGTTACACGAGTACTCTTCACACTTATACGCGTGTCTGCGTCGACACGTGAGAGCGATTGTGGGTGTCGGTCCAGTGCTGGTTTTATGCGTTGCCACTCGCACATGGCGCTTGTTAATCAAATTATAGAGCATGACCGGCGGGCTTTAATAGCTAGGCTTCTATCATCTATTTGAGCTAGCTTAGTTTCAAGCTCGACGTATGAAAAATTTAAACTGCTCATCCTATCAAAATAAAATAAATAAGTGTCACAGACTTAGTATGTTTGTATTGCCATCATAACGTTTTAAAAAATAGTTGAATGAAATAAAATAATCCAATTTTAATACCTTTTAAAGATTACTTCACTAAAGTTTTAATTGCGTGTTTTTTTTGTAATGATAATAATACAAGGTGTCTCAAAAGTAAGTTCACATTTGCTTATCTTATTACGCGAAAGCAACTATTCTGAGGGGCGCGGGGGGTTTGTCAGTCGGTAGTCTGGCTCTTGGGAATTTAGTCGCTATGGAGCGTTTCTCTGGTGCGGACCGTGCGTTGTGCGTACGTGAGTTTTACAAAAACGGTAATTCGGCGACTGTAGCGCGTAGAAAATTCTGCAGTATTCGACATATTCGTCACTTAAATGATGCGCCTAGCACTCGTCTCATTGCAAAATGGGTTGAGAAGTTTGAAGAGACTGGGTCAACTCTGGAGAAACCAAAATCTGGGCGACCAAGAACATCAAGAACAGCCGAAAACGTGGACAGTGTTACTCAGTCTATTCGAGATGATCCAAACCTCTCGATTCGGAAGCGTGCTGTTGCTTTAAATGTGCACAGATCTTCATTATGCCGCATTTTACACAAAGATTTAAAGCTGCACCCGTACAAAATTCAGTTAGTGCAAGAACTGAAGCCTCAAGATGCTGGTCAGAGGCTTGCCTTTGTAAATAAGATGATTGAGCGCTTTCCAACGTTCACCAACATCTTGTTTTCCGATGAAGCCCATTTTCATCTGAATGGGCATGTAAACAAGCAAAATTGTCGTTACTGGAGTGCAACCAACCCAAAACAAAAACCTCAGAAACCGCTACATTCACCCAAAGTCACCGTATGGGCAGCGATGTCGGCGCGAGGAATTATCGGCCCTTACTTTTTTGAAGATGGAAGGGGACGCACACTCACAGTGAATTCAGAGCGTTATGTGGAGATGTTAGACGAGTTTTTCGTACCCCAACTGCAAAACTTTCCTGGTTACAACCAAAGAACATGGTTCCAGCAGGATGGAGCAACTTCACACACGTCCAACAGATCTCTGCCTCGAGTTCGAGAAATTTTTCCGAACAAATTAATCTCCAAGCGAGGTGACATAAATTGGCCTCCACGGAGTCCCGATTTAACGCCTATGGATTTTTTCCTGTGGGGTTATGTCAAATCAAAAGTTTACGCTAATAAACCGACTTCCCTGGCACAATTAAAAGAAAATATCCGTCATGAAATGGCAGCCATCACGGAGACTACCTGCCGAGCTGTCATAGGCAATTTTAGTGCCCGACTAAATGAATGCCGAGAGCGCAACGGTTTACATTTGGACGATGTTATTTTTAAAAAATAAATTCCCAAACAGTGTACTTCAATATAAAATAAACATTTTTTCAATAAAGCTAAGACTTTTCTTTTAAAAAAAGATTTAAATGTGAACTTTCTTTTGAGACACCTTGTATTAAAGTTTATTTCACTAATCAATATTGTACATAGCAAGAGTTGATGAACTGGCTAGATATTATCTGTGTAAAAGGTAACCAGCCTTCTCCCGCAGGTTAACCAACCAAAAACTATAGAAATTAAGAAGGTACTATTATTTGTAATTTTACTGTTTATTTGACATTATATTGTTAAAACTAATTGATATATTTCAAATGAGAATAATTATTATAATTCTAATAGACGATCTATAATTAATGAAGATAATGTAAAATTATTCTGATTATATTTACAAATATTTATACACCGGAAATACTGTATACATGTAACACCAAAAATGGCCATGTTACTTTGACAAATAATGATCGTGTCTTATCTTACCTTAACCCAAAGCAGAACCCGAGAAATGTAGGTCAGCGGCTAAATAACGTTACAGCAGAACAACAAAGAATAAACCCACAAGCTATCGAAGAGAATAATTTTGGTATGATTAAATTTATTTCCAATCGAAGTCAGATCGACTCTAAGAAATACTCGTAGTTGCGAGCTTATTTCAACAATTCCGTCTCCACAAATGCTCTATTACTTGAGCGTTGAATTCTCTTGAAGATATCTGTGATAAAGAAACATATTTTTTGTTGATTTTTAAATTTCTTCATAAATGTGCTTTTAATAAATAGTTATGTTTATGGATATGTTACAATAAGATATTAACAATCAGGGTGTCGTGTATACAATTGTAGAAGGCTCGATTGATATGTGAAGAAGCTGCAAAATTATTTTATCCGAAGACACGTTTGTTTGTTTGTTTGGTGCAATATGCTTTAGGTGGTAAGAATAATGTGAAGCCAAAAGCTTTTGGGTATGTTCACCTTCAGAAAGGAGTCTTTATTGGGCCAGAAGAAAGCTACTGGCATTTTAAGACATTCTAGTAATATATTACGGCATAATAAGCAAAAATTTTATACGAAACTTCAGGTATAGCACGATAACGTAAGAAAGGCGTACGCAATTCTTGATATTATGTATTTATTCAAATATTATTCAAATGGTGATAAATATACTACTTGAAGATTTTTGGTACTTCATAGTCATATAGCTGTCACGTGAAAAGATCGCTAATCTTTTCATCCGCCGATCCTAGCCGAAATATATTGATTATGATGTCATTGATATAATAGCCGTGCCATTAAGGTTCAGTTTTAAATTTAAGTATATGTGCGAGAGGTTACTGACCCCAGAGCACTCGTTGACTGACTGACTATCTACTCAGAATCGAGCTGAAATTTGGCATACAGATGAAAACATTGTTGAAAATTTACACTCCAAGGCTATTTATGTAAGCTGTGATAGCCTGGTCGTTAGGACGTCCGCCTCCTAATCAGAGGTCGGGGGTTCGAATCCGGACACGCACCTTTACTTTTCGGAGTTATGTGCGTTTTTAAGCAATTAAAATATCACTTGCTTCAACGGTGAAGGAAAACATCGTGAGGAAACCTGCACGCCGGAAAGTTCTCCATAATGTTCTCAAAGGCTTGTGTAGTCTGCCAATCCGCACATGGCCAGCGTGGTGGACTATGGCCAAACCCTTCTCATATTGAGAGGAGACCCGCAATCTGTAGTGAGCCGGTAATGGGTTGATCATGATGATGACAATGTATGTACGAGTATACAAGTCTCAGTGTTGGAGGCTTATTGGCGAGTATGACAAATATTAAATATATAAAAAAATGACGACGGATGCATTCGGTTCGCATTTCAGATCTCAGTATTAAAAATAAAAATCCTGATACTAAGTCATCACTACGTTACCCTTGGACTAAGAAATCTAGAATCTTTAGCACAGGTTCTTTTTTTGATGTTGACGAGTGCAATTCAATCCCTAAGAGTGTGAAATATGGAATGAAACTTTGTATGAAATTCTAAAAATTAAATAAAAAAAAATTTGAATAAATTAAATCGAAATAAAATTTTTTTGTTTCCTTTAAAATTAATACATTCTTGAGGAAGCAACAACGTGGTGGTGGATTATATTACGCTGTCTCATTAGAAGTTGAAGGACTGATCTGGAGGCAGCGATTCTAGTGATTTCGCGACCCGCTTCCGTAATTTAGCGAAACCGATAGCATCGGTGGTGGTGCTGCCGATGTTAATTATTGACGGTAATCACTTCACAGCAGGTGACCCGTCTGCTCGATTGCCTGCTATCTACGAGTATATATATAAAAATCAATTGCTGTTCGTTGGTCTCGCTAAAACTCGAGAACGGCTTTAATCGATTTGCAGACGGAATTTGTCTTATCTTGGTCTTAAAATGTTCGTGGAGGTCTAGGGAAGGTTTAAAAAGTGAGAAAACTTTGAATAATTGCCGGGAAAACCCGCCCTTTTTTTCCCATATAAACGTTTTCTAAATTAAATGTGGAGTCAATATGAACTTTATTTAATAAAGTTCATATTAAATTATAATCACTCATTTTTGTCTAAGAAATGTAGGTAGGTGTGTTCCTAACTTCAAAAGAGTCAATTTGCAATTTATATTTAGGCAATATTTTATCCCGGTATTTCCACGGAATGAAAACTACGCGGGTGAAATCCGGGTCTCAGCTAGTGTAAATATAAAAAAGAGCGGGAAACTTTACCTACTTGTCATAAGATGCTCGCGACAAAAAAAAAGGCTAAAATCTGCTCAAGACAATCAGGTCTTTTTACATGACTACACTTGTAATAACAAAAAGTCTCTTTTTACACCTAGAGACTACGTAACGTTCCCGTGATTTATTATTGTTAACGTACCTACAACAGTATGGAGTAAATATTTAAAGTACATACGTCACTATGAACGCACTTTAACATGTAGGCCGAGTGATTTATCATTATTTTTTCAATAGTTTTATTGGTTTAAACATTGAAAGAGTTTCGGCGAAAATATATAAAACTCAACGATTTACCTATGGTAAAGACGATTTTAACGCTTTTGACTTTTAAATGCCATTTTTTCTTAAAATCGTCACCATTATGGTACCATAAGGGTGACTTAACCATCAAACTATCATAAGAAGTATATATACGGTAATTATGTATTGAACAGCAGAGACAATGCTCTCAGATAATCTGGCCTAATAACTCAAATTAAAATTTAAATAATCTTTATTCAAATTGTCCTTAAAAGGCACTTTTGACGCGTCAATAACTTACATAGTAGTGATTTGATGGTGATAACTACATTCGTAAACTTAAAACTTAAGCTATGAGGGTTCAAAACGCGCCCTGTTCCAAGAAGAAGCCCACAACAAACTTGGCCGGGTTTTTTTTTGTTATCACCATCTCATATAATCCATATAATTAACAACAAACACCCCCTTTTTTTACCAGCTACCCACTTTAGTTACCCTACCGACAAAGGCGAGGCGTGTCCTAATTGGTTTCTACACGATGTCGTGTAGAAACCAATTAAGAGTATAGGTTTACTATACCCCTGACAGGTTAGCCCGCTACCATCTTAGACTGTATCATCACTTACCATCAGATGAGATTGCCGTCAAGGGCTAACTTGTAGTAAATAAAAAAATATATATGATTTACTAATGACTAATCCTCCTTACCCAGGGTGGTCAGTATGGTTGAAAAAGCTTAGCATACACAGCTGTATAGGGCATGATACCAGCCGCAGAGACCTGCCGGGTAGGGGCGAATGATGAAAAGAGGTGTAACATACAAATTTCAATCGATGTAGATTTCATAGACAGTTCACAAATAAAATCACAACTCATATTGTTAATTTTGTCGCTTGGAACCAGTTAGTAAATGAGTACTGAGTGTCAACAGTTATATTCTTAACTGATCCAACTCACACATTCTCACATGCTTAAACACAATAACACACACAGACGTATTTACAGTCTCCTTTTGTAAGTAAAAGTATCAGGATTCTCGGTATATTTTTAATAAGATACAAAGAACGATTGAATATGGATACCACAGCGTCAAACCATCAAATAATAAAAAGCTTAATAGTTTATATCTTATTATTATTAACATTATGTACCTGTATGTAATTACGACGTAAGTGATATCTGATCATCAGAGCCGGCCTCAGAATGTGGTGCCTCAGGGTCAGGTGGTGCATCCACGTCGAAAGCCGCCGATGAGCCGAAGGGGAACCGGAGCAAGCACATTGACCCCATACCGCCGCCGCCAAAGAAAGAAGGGAAGCGCTCCGCACAGGTAAAATATTTAGATGGCCAATGCGCACCATATTTACTCAACACTGAAACGACTCAAATTAAAGCTCAAAAATTTGTTCACAATTTCGTCATTTGGGTTGATATGGTGTGGAAGGCACAACGCATTCATCACGGCGTATAAACTCAAAACCGATCGCACTCAATTTAAGCATTGAAAACTGAGGTATCATTAAGTGACAAAGTTCTTAACTTTTACTATTAAAAGTACATAACATGAATTTACCGTAAATACCTAATATTTAATTGTGTGTGTTAATATGTGACTTTATATCATTATTTATAATTATGTGACATCATATCAATTTAAAATTTTAATGCTTTGATTTGAGTCAGGTCAGTTTTGAGTCGAAATAGTGTGCAAAGGCCTTTGTGTGTTCATGCTGAGTTTTCATTCGCCACATAATCTGATCTTTAAGTTAAAGTAAGCAAAAGAAGCTAATGAATAATTTTGTCAAATTTATTCCAATTACAGATTATGTACCGATTGAAAAAGCAGCTTTTCAAACATTGATTTTAATAACTTTGACAGTAATTATCGGATAATGAGAATATATTTTCTTATTGCTTTCTTGGGATTTCAAGAGAATTTTATGTCATTATACGGCTCAATATATATGTATGTTATTAAAAGGCGTTGCTCCGTTGCTGCGCGAAAGAGAGAAAAAACACTTTCACATCCTTAATATTTCTATTTATGTATGGACTGGTGAATGTGTCGGCGTCATTAAAATATTTTCAAGTACGTACTATGAAAGTTTCCCAGACTTCCAGGAAAAACCACTTGTCCCATTTTCCGATATTAAAATCAAAGTTGTTTTCTGTTTTTATTCGATGACAATTTTCCACGTTTAATATCGGACAAGATAGCTACGACAAAATCACCGAAATAAGACCTTTTTTTTTTTTTTTTTAATCTTTATTTAAAGAGATTAGTCGCTGAGCGACTATGCCTCTCTGTAAGTTCACAAAAATAATAAAAACAATACAAAATAAATGCAATACAATACAAAAATAACATAAAAAAAGTTAAGACTGTCCTCGAGGGACATATTATTGTCTGTTCTCGAGGGCAATCCTAACTAATTTCAACATCTGAGTTGCAGAAGCAGACTCTGGATATGACAACACACTATTGAAATATCCAATAGAAATAAGATCCTTATTGTAGTTAAAATTATGGCGCCTATAATCTTCATTTCGGGCACATTCCATTAAAACATGCGTGACATCCTCTTGTACATTGCAAACACAACAATTGGGCGAATTAACTTTCTTCATCATGTACGCAAGAAATAAGACCTTCAATATAAAAACTGACATATTGTAGTTTGATATATATTGATGACGGATATTGATTGGCCATAAACATAAATTATTAAAATATTATTTTTGCATGCCTACTCGGCAACCTTCAATGTAACACCAATGTACCGACTCAATCTACACAAAATAAATGAATTGATTTGATTTGATTTGAAAAACTGGCTAAGTATGACTTTAACTCAATCGCGAAGGGATATTAAAAATATTATAGATCTCTAGTAAAAAAAATGTTTCTTTTATTAAATTCGTCCTATAATTATTTACATATTATTATAAATACTATGAAGATCTAGTAAAAAAAATGTTTCCTTTATTAAATGCATCCTATAAAATACTGTATTTTAGTTCCATTATTTGTTGTTATAGCGGAAACAGAATACGCATTATGAAAAAATTACAACTATCTATACGGATAAAGGTATACAGCCCGCTGAAAGACATACAGACAGATGTACAGGAGTCGCAGGTCTAGATCTCGAGATCTATAGAACGTACTCAGATAAAGTTCCTATTAATCGATACGTATGTGGACTAACACATTTGTTAATGTTTAACAGTTTGTTAAGCCAGGCTGTATCGTGTATCTCGAATCTAAAGTGGGATTTAGGTCTTAGCAGATAATTGGGTTCCTTTCGGATACGGAACCTTTTGAACAAGTGTATATTTCTCCTGTCTGCTGTGATAGCCTAGTGGTCAGGTGTCGGCCTCCTAATCAGAGGTCGGGGGTTTGAATCCGGGCACGAACCTCTAACTTTTCAAAGTTATGTGTGTTTTTAAGCAATTAAAATATCACTTGCTTCAACGGTGCAGGAAAACATCGTGAGGAAACCTGCACGCCTGAGAATTTATAATATTCTCAAAGGCGTGTGAAGTCTGCCAATCCGCACATGGCCAGCGTGGTGGACTATGGCCTAACCCTTCTCACATGAGAGGAGACCCGTGCTCTGTAGTGAGCCGGCAATGGGTTGATCATAATGATGATATCTGTCCTTAGTATTTATTCGTCAACAACAACTCAGTTTAAATATACCGTTACAAATTAGTTACCTTTTTTGACGACCTCCTTGGCGCAACGTGTGCGCTGCATTATAAAGTTGGAGGTCTTGGGTTCGATTCCCTGCTCGTGTCTGTTCTGGCGGCTTCGACCGTGGCTTGTTACAGCTCTACGGACAAAGACGTGTCGCCAAGCGTTTTAGCGTACCGGCACGATGTCGTGTTGAAACCAATTAGGAGTATGGGTTTACCATACCCCTAACAGGTTAGCCCGCTACCATCTTAGACCGCAGCATCACTAACCATGAAGATACCGTGAAGGGCTAACTTGTGGTTTATAAAAAAAAATATTTCGTTGCATAACGGTACTTTTACATAACGATACGCAGTTCAAGCCATAATAGACTGAAGGGCCCACGTATCGGGATGATCGTCCAAAACTTAACGAAGCAAACATTCACTGAGGTAGATTCATGTCCAGATATACCCGACGCTGTATATACAGCGTGCAAGTACACCAACGTGATCTAAAGCGCCTCTAGCGAGAGACAGGCACGTTTTACAAGGAAACTTCTACTTCTAGAGGAATATTATATATACCCTCAACTAAGTTTCTTTCAAACTCACTTTACTTTGTGCACTATTTCCAGTTGTTTTACGATAGCTTTACCTACTTTATATTCGATGCTTCAATTCAACAAGAACCGTTTATTTAAAAAAATATTCTCCAAGATGCAATGTTATCAATCTATCTATTTTTGGTATATAATAAACTTTTTGATCGCATTATTCTGCACTGTAAATTTCAATCATAAAATTCAAATTCAAGTTCAAAATAATCTTTATTCAAATAGTCCTTAAAAAGGCACTTTTGACGCGTCAATAATTTACATAGCAGTTATTTCATGGTGATAACTAAATTCGTAAACTTAAAGCTAAAGCTATGAGGGTTCCAAACGCGCCCCGGTCTAAGAAGAAGCCCACAACAAACTTAGCCGGGGTCTTTTTTTTCGTTATCACCATCTCACATAATGAATAATAAACTATAGTACCTATGGAGATAGACCAATTCACACCCAAGCTTTTTATCATTTATATAATCCTTAATATCGTAATATGATTTTTCTACAAGATTTCGTTTTATAAAAACTTTGAACTTATTGATAGACATCTCCAAGATATCAATAGGTAATTTATTATAAAATAAAATACATACACAATCACAGTCTTCTTAGGTTGGTGATGGTTGGCCAAACGCTAGAGATAGTATTGAATTCGGCTGGTTGAGATGCTACTACACTAAAAATCATCACCATCATGACCAACCCATTGCCGGCTCACTCGAAGCACGGGTCGCCTCTCAATATGAGAAGCCTTGGCGATAGTCCACCACGCTGGCCATGTGCGGGTTGGCAGACTTCACGCGCCTTTGAGAACATTACGGAGAACTCTCAGACGTGCAGGTTTCCTCACTACGTTAACCTTCACCGTTGAGGCAAATGATATTTAAATTGCTTAAAAATCAAATCTCCCGGTGCAAATATACAATATTTTTAATATCTGTATGTATCATGTTTATTTATTTTACATCTATTTAAGTATAATATATCTCTTTTGGCTTTTATATGTATTTATTTTGCACACAGGCGTGAGGGGTAGGGTATAAAAAAATAAAAATAGTGGTTTGTAATCTGTTGAGTGGATTATTTTGGAAAAATAGGCTCAATTTTATGATTCCAGTTGGTATTATCTTTATTTTATCTTTCCATCTTCCTTTTTTCCATTATTCTAAATTCTAACACATATCATTACAGTATAATTAAACTACGTAAATTACGTATTCCGACCCGAATAATTAAAATATACTTATGCTAACAATTGTTACATTCTAACCTATTTCCGTAACTATTACCACTCATTGTGAATTCACGTAGTTATAATGAGTGATAATGGATATTGTTTGTACATAGGCTTACAATAAGCAGTGGCTTACCTACATTAATATTAAATTTTACCTGAGTTTTCACCCACGTTTACTAAGGGTCCCAACGTAATTTTATACATTATTTTATTTGGTTGGATTGGCAAAATTTATGTGAATTAAATTGTTTTGTTTATAAAATAACCTATTTCATATCGTATCTTTAATAATGAAGCCCGTAATCTACTTTTAATTTATTAATTATTTTCGACACAAAATGTGTTATTGTGGCCTATTCATAAGACATAGGTATATTATGCTTTTGCGTGTTTTATACCAAATAACTATGTGGTATTTGGATAATATTTTAATTTCACCAAGCAATTCGCTTTTTATATATATGTTTTTGTATATATGTGCGTGAAAACTAGCAGCTTTAGCACATACATCTTAACATATGGAATTAGGCATTACATTCTATATTTATATTATATTTTTAGTATACATATTAATTTTTATGTATTTTTCTCATACATAGTATTTATATACAATGTTTCAGTAATTGCTTACGCTATATCTACCAGCATGTTTTACAAATAAGTGCCTTAATTTCAGACTGAAATATTATTATCTACAGAAAAGATATAGCCGATAATGAGTTCAGATAAGCTGTCTGTATGCTAGATTTTAGCCAGATCAGTAAAGTTGTTGAGCCAGTCAAATTAATCTTAAAACGCACAAAAACCGATTTAAACTGTAATTTTACAGCTGGTGATGTTTTAATGGAGGCCGTTTGAGCGTACCGTGAAATTATCAAAACCGGAAACTTTGCTTTGGAATACTTTAATCCAAGCACGTGTACATGTTTATTGGAAGACGTTTGGAGTAGTTACATATATTACGCGAAACGTGCATAATATTCGCTTACATTGTAACCACGATAGGCGATTGAATATCGGGAATTCTTATCACAAGGTCACGAGCACGAATATGTATCGATCATGGCGAGGTGGAAGATTATGGGAGGTATTAAATTATTTTTAGAAGACAATTCACAGTAATATTATACACTTAACTCACATTAATATATCACGTTTGAAATAAGAGTGTGAGTTAAGAACCGTATTCGATTCTCTACCGTCTATCTATGTATATAGTACATTATTTTTTTTTAAGTTTATATATGTCGAGTCAAGGGCGTCCGAGTTGTTTTTTGTAAGGGTGACGTCAGCATTGCTGACGTCACGATTTTGTTTACTTTCGCTCATAGTAATTAAAACCACAACTTGCGGGTATACACTTTTATTGCGAAAATAACTAAGAGGGCCGAACAGTCCGACGTTTCGAGCGAGAGAATCCCCCGCAAGGCATCGACCGCCCGTATTTATAGCCAAGCATTCTTCTACAAAATTGATTGTTACTGTCTAAATTGTGTTAGCATAATCATCAATAGTTAAAATGTGGGTAATTATTGAATCCTTGAGGTTCTTGGCGCCGCTAAATAAAATTAATAACTTCTTCGCGCCGACATATAGATAACTGCTAATTTATATTTTACAAACTTTTCGCTAGGAGTGCTAACTGTATAAGTGTTGACAAAATTGAGCCTTAAAGTTAGACATAGTAGGTATATTTTACTTCAACGTAACAGTTCTATGAAGCAAGACAACAAAATAGTCCAATTTGATAAATTTTATTTAGGAAGGTCACATAACTTTCCAATTCACTCATAAAATCAAAGCGGGGGATATGAATCTGTTGGGGGATAGCTTCTAGCACAGCCGCGGGGCAGGTTTTCAATATTCGTTACATTTACCTACAGTGACTAAATACGTGCATATAGCGTTAGCATTCGTCCTCACGTCATTTATACCGTCTCGAATGTTGACTCTGCAAAGCTTGTTTGATTTTCAGTCAAACGTTCTGTTAAACTCGTATAGGTATTGACCAGTCCTTTTGAAGCACCTATTGACCTGTCTCTTTGAGGTGTCTATTGACCATAGTAGTTTGGCTTTCTGAATTTTTACGTTTCGGTTACACACTGTTGGAAAATCGAAGCTATAACACAAATGGTGTAACTGTATACATGAATTGTTATGTCAAATTGAATTGATGTATATTCCATATCATGATCAACCCATTACCGGCTCACTACATTGCACGGGTCTCCTCTCAATATGAGAAGGGTCTTGGCCATAGTCCACCACGCTGGCCATGTGCGGATTGGTAGACTTCACACGCCTTTGAGAACATAAGGGAGAACTCTCAGGCGTGCAGGTTTCCTCACGATGTTTTCCTTCACCGTTGAAGCAAGTGAAAATTAATTGTTTTTTAAAAATTTCCATATAATTAGTAATAATTAGGCGGAGACATCCCTCCCCCGAAATCCTCCGGAATCCGGGCAAGCACCTCTAACTTTTCAAAGTTATCGTTACATCGTGAGGAAACCTGCATGTCTGAGAGCTCTTCATATTATTCTCAAAGGCGTGTGAAGTCTGCCAATCCGCACATGGCCAGCGTGATGGACTATGGCCAAAACCTTCTCATATTGAGAGGAGACCCGTGCTCTGTAGTGAGTCGGTAATGGGTTGATCATGATGATGATGATGATGATCCCTCCCCCTGTTCTTGTCAACCAAAACGGCTATATAGTTTTGGTTCCATTTATTTGTGTAGCAGGTACCTATAGACATTTATAGCGATCGTGCGACGCTGGGTGCAAAGACAGCTCCGTCAGGCACACAAGTTGTGTTTGCCCATACCCCACCCTATCCCTATGTTTAATATGCACTCAGCTAAATTAGGTCTTCATATCTGTATGGCTAGTGTTTTTTTTTTTTGGTGGTAGGTAAAAATATGTGAAACCATAAACTCAAACCTGTATGCCTGAGAGTTCTCCATAATGTTCTCAAAGGTGTGTGTGCCAATGGTCAGCGACCATTTGCGGATTATATGGCCAAACCCTTCTCATATTGAGAGGAGACCAAAGCTCTGTAGTGAGCGAGCAATGGGTGATGATGATGATGAATGGTATTGAAGTCGTGAGTCTTCATTTTTTTGATCAACAAAATACACATCCAAATGCATATAAGCATAACTACAACTTAGGATCGACTGAAAGTTTTCTTTGTATATACCGAAAAAATAATTTAAAAAATACTACGAGTGTGTACTGTTCATGTGATTTTTTTTTTCTAGCTTTTGTCATAGAACTTGTTTTAATATTATGATTATTGCATACGATTTTATTGTATGATGTAACTTGTTATTTATAATTGTTTTTTAAGAATAAAAAGAATTCTAGTCAAAAATGTAAAATGTAAGGAAATCCAACAACTACTTGCTCATAACGTTAGAAAAGATAGTAGTGTTTATTATGTTTCCAGTCAGTAAACTTTTGTTTTATGGTATATAACCGTTTTACGTCAATTCCTCATATAAAATAATTTAATACTTTTTAATTACACGAAGCTTATGATAAAGCACAGTTTCCAGAATTAATAATCACATATCACTTTAAACTTTTTAAACGCCATCTAGATAATAAAAATAGAAACAATATCGGCAGTTTCGAAATAGAATCCCTAATGATCTCTCACCCACAGCGAATCCGAGAAACGGGACGATAAATCAAAACTATAATAATATCATCGACCTGGTAATATTACATCTACAAACTCTGGGTTCTTTGACGTACGCATTATGACGTATGCTTTATCAATAGACATACATGATGTTTTGTTTTGACATACAATTATACGGCACTTGAAATGACAGACACGAAGACTGCCCTTGGTCCTATAGAAACAGTTATCGATCATAAATATACAACTAAAACTTTTTTTTTATAATTTACAATCGACTTCAAAAAGAGGTGAATTCTGGTTGACCAATTCGAAAATTCTTATTTTGTTAAAAAGGTTATATTTTCCAGATAGTACCATCGATTAAACCTTAGAAAAATCCAGGGAACAGTCTCAAATATAATAGTTGAATATATAGCAATATGAGTATTTTTATAGTAACTCAGAAAACATCGTTAGCTGACGTGCAAATTACAGAGTCACAGTTCAAATAAAGTTATCTCAGCAAATAATTTATACTAAAACATTGATTTTAAAATTCAAATGAAATTCGCAATGAAAATGCGGAATAGTGAAAAACGAGTAAGCTAGAGTGATTGCATCAAACTTTTAAAATCACTTCGAAAGGAGAATTCAATGTAGATTCATCTCGATAGCTTTACTTTATTAAAGGCCGTTTACGTTATCTTCACACCTCAAAATCTGTTTATATGCAATTTATAGTTCAATCTGTTTATAAATTGCATTTGAAATAGATTTATTACATTTCAACTAAGTACGCGAATTTCTAAGAACTAATATAATTATAGTTACTTGTTGAGAATTCAATTCAAACGTATAAGCTAAGTTCAAAGCTTTGATCTAAGTGGATTTTGTAGCTGTCAAATTAGAGAACTTAGCTTTTCAGTGAAACTTTGACAGTCAAAGGATAATGGGGTCCGTCTTTTGCTTGCACATAGTACAAGGGTTAATTTGGACGAATTGAATAAAAGAATTAAAAACTTTACAGAAAAGACAAATTAGGTGATAAAAATTATTTTCAAAATATAGTTATCCATAACGCATAGTCGAACTTCATTAATAATATTAAATACCTTATACAATATTGCCTTCTGGATACGAAAATAGCATGCACGAAATGGGGTAAAATCCGTTGAAAATAATAGAAAGTGGAAAAGAAAACACGTTTAATCTCTTATATGTTTCTACAATAGGATTATGAGACGATGACTGTATTCTTTGCAACATGACAAAGACTACACCTTCTATTCTATTGTAGGAAAATTCCTCGTGCCTGTAGTATAAAATTCAACAAAGGACTCGCGTTCAAAATGGAGGTACATATAGTCAGCTCCGTAAATCGTAGAGCAATGAGCTCTGGTTCTACAGGTGTCCTAGTTTCTGTATTTATCGCGTTACGACGCCAAAAACGGTTCTATCCATCGCCTTTTGAATGACTCTGAACTTTTATCAGAACGATCCATCTCTTAGTGTGGCACGTTTTACACTTAAAGAATCCAGGTATTTTTGTACCAAAACCATCATTACATGCTCCTCTCACAAAGTAGCTTTAAATATCCTCTCTTGGAGCTTGATTGTAACGTTTAGGTTTAAGGCAAGACCTCTTATCTTTATATGCCACTCGCAGATGATTTATTCGGAAGATGGTTGGATTCTACGTCCTCGTTTTGTCTGGTGGGAGTCTTCGCCCGTGGCTAGTTACCACCCTACCGACAAAGACGTGTCGCAAAGCGATTTAGCGTTCCGGCACGATGTCGCGTGGAAACCAATTAGGAGTATGTTTACCATACCCCTAACAGGTTAGCCCGCTACCATCCTAGACTGCATCATCACATACCACCAGGTGAGATAGCCGTCAAGGGCTAACTTGTAGTGTATAAAACAAAAACATCGTTACCAGCATTACAAACGCCTCTAATGCCCATTTTAAATAAAGCCGCCTTCGCCATAGTCACCTAATAATCTCTCAGGAGTGTTTTATATATATGTCGCTGAATTTATTTTTTAATTAGTGACCATATTTTGGATAATGCATTACCTTATGTAAAGCCCCTTGTGTGCCACTTACTTAAAATACGTTTTAACTTATAGTGTAGGAAACGGAAGGAATGTACATAAACATCGCTTTCCGATGAACTGATTTATAATAATAATGGAAAATTAAAAATGTTATTATCTTGGACAAATTTTAGTACTTTGAGTATTAAAATTAGTACTTGGGAGAATTTAACTTTCATCTGATGCTTTTTGAGCTTCAATCGAACTTGAAACTTCTGAACTAATTTTTATATTCTGTTTACTATTTAGAACCCATTTTAACAAAAAGTAACATTGCTGTATTATATAATATTGAACTACGAAAGCCGTCATAAAGTCAGTCAAGTCATAAAGCAGTCAAAGATAAATCGTAAGAGTTCTCACTCTAGAGATATCTCTCTTACTGTTGTCAGCATTTTATTTGGATGCCTTTTTTAAGCTGGAAAACGCGTTTATTTGTAACTCTGCGGCTGGGTTTGTGGGACTCGTCAGCGCCCAGCGTGGTGACTAGAATATACAATAAAACCCAGTTCTTTCGCGTCACCTGGTGGCTGGAACACAGGAACGCTCGCGCACTCGTCCGTAACCTAGCGTCCGCCAAAGCTTTCACCCCCACCGAGGGCCTATTTGTGAAGCCCTCTCTCAATGTCCCGGGCGCCGAAGACGCGCCAGGAACATTGAGCGTGCCTCAGGATGTGAATAGGTGTGATAATGCCTCTTATCCACCACCTGGAGCTCCTCGTCAGAGGGGCAGGCGGCGAACTACTAGAATATAATATCTTCACTGTTTTTCATTATCATTACCATGATCAACCCATTATCGGCTCACTACAGAGCACGGGTCTCCTCTTAATATGAAAAGGGTTTGGCTATAGTCCACCACGCTGGCCATGTGCGGATTGGCAGACTTCACACGCCTTTGAGAACATTATGGAGAACATCGTGAGGACACCTGCATGCCTTCTTAGGCACTTTTCCTTCACCGTTGAAGCAAGTGATAATTTAATAGCTTAAAAACGCACATAACTCCGAAAAGGTATAGGAGCATGCCCGGGTTCGAGCCCCCGACCTCTGATTAGGAGGCTGACCAACTAGACTATCATAGCTCTATGTTATGTTATGGTTTTCATTACATTACATAATTATGATATGAGTATAGATAAATAATTGATGTATGTACCTACTTGAAAACCAATAATACAATTATTACGCATCAATTCCTAAGTACCAATTCCTGGATACATTGCTATGTGCAATAGAAATGTGATGACTGTGATTGATTCCCCTTAATCTTAAATTGGCAGTTCTTAGAAAATCACTCTAAACAGTTTCAGTCAATTCGAATAATATCGCCTGGTGTGAAGTTTATCGATTATCAAACCTACTTTTCGTGGACGTAAACATAGAGTGCTATTGTGATTCCGCATCGAGAGCGTTTACGTAATTTCGATATAAAATGGCAAACGCAATACGTAGGCGCTTATACATATTATGTACAATATTCTAAATGCAAAAGTGTGTACGTGTGTGTAAGCAGTAATTGTACTTAGAAAAACAATAGACGATTTTCATATCTCACCCTTAAGCGAGCGTGCTCTAAAAAGCAGCATAAAAACAAGCTTTAGCTTAAATTTTATAATTGTAGATGAATTTGAAAAGAAAAATGTAATTTTAAAAGCAATTGTTTGTGTAAACTGGTAATTCTAGCCGGCGGGACTTTGCAGCATTCGAGCTTTCATTCCTATGATAACTTTGCATTGTTCTCGTTCGAATTAATTTATTTTTGAGGTAAAAAATTAATTAACGATTCTTAAGTAAATTCGCCATTATTTTTAAGTTCAAAATGTACCAAGTATCTGACGACCTCCGTGGCGCAGCGCGTGCGTTGTTGCATTATAAAGTTGGAGGTCCTGGGTTCGATTCCCGGCTCTAGTCTGGTCTGGTGGGAGGCTTCGGCCGTGGCTAGTTACCACCCTACCGACAAAGACGTGACGCCAAGCGATTTTGCGTTCCGGCACGATGTCGTGTAGAAACCAATTAGGAGTGTGGTTTTACCGTACCCCTAACTGGTTAGCCCGCTACCATCCTAGACTGTATCATCACTTACCATCAGGTGAGATTGCCGTCAAGGGCTAATTTGTATTGTACAAAAAAAAAAGAGTAAGCATGTTAATATTCTTCAAAATAACAATCCGGCGATTCGATTTTTTTTAAGTATTAATATCGCTTAATTGGCTCGATCGTAAATTTTTTTGGGTATTTTGAAAATCTACCTAATCTACTATTTGTAAATAGAGCAAACATCATATGGACGGGAGATTTCTTTTTGTGTAGAACATCTGTTAACAAAACGATAAAGGTTATTATTCCAGTCTTAAAGGAGTAAAATGGTTTGAGGTTCTTTAAAGATTTGTATGAGAAAATTTTCCTTGCACACGTGTATACGCGGACTTTATTCGCAGGTGTAAGTCGCGAGCTACCACTAGTAAATAAATAAAGCTGCTTACAAACTTTCGTCTTGAAAATGATTTAAAATTGTAACCTTTATGTACGTACGAGTTATTGTGAAAGATACAAGAAATCTTACAGTAATAAAGCGATACAATCTGAACCAAGAAGGCTTAGTGACAAAAGATAATAAATCCCTACTATATAATCGGCTTTATTACCTATTTGTACACATGCTATCCACCAACGCTTTCTACTGTCATTTAAAATTAAAGCTACTTTTATCTACGAACACGACATTTTTGTACTGCCATTTTTCTGAACTATGTCCGAAAGCAATAAATTCCATCAAACAGGAATGTCAGAAATATTGTTTAGCTTAGTTGTAGGAGACAGGATGAGTTGACGCTGCTTCAAAGAGGCCTATGATCAGTAGTGGATTAATGTTTATTTATTTATTTATTTATTCAAAGCGCCACCAACAGAAAAAAATAAACATTTTAAAAACCTTAAGTGCTAGGATATACATATAAATCAATTTAGAGGTAATTACAGCATGCCTAATATCTTAAGTCGACGCTAATATGTCGCTAATAATATATTATGCAAAATTTTAGATTAACCAACAGCAAATAACAAAAAACAAAAAATAAGAACTTATTACAAAAGAACAGAAAAGTAACCTTGTGTTTATAATAACGAATTATTTTTAAAACCAAATCACATCTAAACACACGAAATAGACATAAGTTAAGATTATACAAAACTAGAACAAATTATGGCAGTAAAACAATACGGGTTGAGGGAGCACAAATGTATAATAGCTTACCCAAAGATATTTTTTGGGAAAAGTCATTTGCATCGTTTAAAATGAAACTTAAAAAGCATTGTGTAAATTTATAAACACGCCACTTTTGGCCTACTATTTCTTTTTTGTAAACTGTTTTATTTTATTAATTTCTCATTAAGTGAAATTGTTTCTTCTGAGAATAAAAATCTTTAAACCTGAATAAGGAATATATACAGGTATATACGCACTATGCAAAATCTAACTAGACTAGTGTTTTTATTATTTTATTTTTGAAATTGTGTAGTTTGTCACTAAAATAAATGTAATGTTGGCTGATGATGATGATAATGATGATGTAGTAGTAGGCAGTGCAGCCTTGATCCATCTGTTCAAGTTTCATGATAACTGACCTTTTCCTGAGAATAATACTTAATTTGTTAAAGAAATCTACATATATAAAAGCGAAAGGTCACTTACATATTTACATACTTACTTACATACTGATTAAACACGAGATCTCAAAAACTATTGTACGTATAAAGCTATAATTTAGCAAGTAGGTAGTTGATAGTTAAGAGATGTCACCTAAGAAAGGATATTTGGAAATTCCACCCCTAAGAGGGTAAAAGGGGGGTTGGAAGTTTGTATGAATTTTCTTTGTTTTCAGAGTTTTGCAAACACAAAATTTTGCATTAAGATTAATAATAATAAATAAAAAACATGTACATCAATTTTTTTTAAATATTACCTGTAAAGGGTGGTAAAAAAGGGGATGATAGTTTTTGCTTATTTATTTATTATGAAGTCTACAAGCTTGAAATTTTGAAAATAGGTTTCTTTAAGGACGTAAGTATAAGGTTTTTTTTTCATCCAAATCTACCCCGAAGGGGGTCAAATAAGGGTTTGAAGTTTGTATGAAAGTCCTATCTATGTTTTTTAATTTAGAGACACGAAAATCGGTAATTTGTCATTTGCCTGTAGATTACTTTCTGAAGCAGGGCCTTGGCCGCACGGGAAACCTCAATCTCACGAGAAATCAGCAATTCTATGCAGACGAAGTCGCGGGCAACAGCTAGTATATATTAATTTACGAATTTTTCATATGGCATGAAAACCCATAATATCAGCTTTGTTTACGTTTACGATCAACGTGACCCACGTAGTACGATGGTAACAGATGAAATATTAAGGTCCGAGAGTAATATTAACGCGATAGTTCACACTCACGTCCACACGTACCCACGTACACATAAAAGTGTGTAAATATGTTGACGTGTTATAAAGGGGTTGGTAGAAATATTTAAGTTTATATAAAAACCTAATTATACGTAACTTCAAGAGTATAAAATTCTAAATTCGAATTCAAATAATCTTTATCCAAATAGTCCTTTAAAAGGCACTTTTGATGCGTCAATAATTTACATAGTAGTGATTTCATGGTGATAACTATATTCGTAAACTTAAAACTAAAGCTATGAGGGTTCCAAACGCGCCCCGGTCTAAGAAGAAGACCACAACAAACTTAGCCGGGTTAATATTATCTAAAACTTCCTAAACGAGCTGTCCATGTTGAACAACAAGCCTGGCAAATTAAACATAAGTATAATATTTCTTAATTTTGACGACTATGCCCAATTCAACATTACCATATATAGAGAATAAACTTAGTAAAATACAAAGAATATAAATTAAAAAAAAAATCAATTGCCGGAATTCTTACTTAGTTTTTAATTGCGATATTTTTTTGTAGAAAGAAGAGTCATATCTAGCCATTAAAACCGAAAAGTAGTCGATGGATAATCTTGAAAGGGTGCGGTCCATTTTCGTTGACAACTTGTAACATATATCTACCGTAAGCAGCGTAAAAAAAACTTCTAAATTATGTCAGTAAATAAAATGAAATAAAAAAGCAACAATAACAATGTCTCAATACGTTTACATCGATCAATTAGAAATACGGTAAACCGGTACTTAAACAAGAATATAATAATTGATTTACGTGTAAATGTTATTTACGCTGTAATTCAATCAATGTATAAATCTAGGCTGATTTTGACAGTGATTTAACACGCTACTATCTGATTTTAAAACGACAATGAGATCACAATCATACGTTAAATTGTCATCGAATTATATAAATACGTAAAAAAAAAGTGAAACATTATCTCTTAACACACTATATATTAAGAAATTATTTTGTTTTAATTTAGATAAGCAAGTTCATTAAAATTTAAGTACATATATATACTGATATTATGTTTGTATGATATATATTTTATTTACTACGTTTAATTGTGCTGTGGATCTGATGACTTACTATTTTCTTGACGCGATTGGACTACGGTGATTGGATAATTATAGTAACTGCTGAAGCGACCGTGCCTATATCGACTTTGCAAATAATTTGAAGCCACGCGAAAGTTGTCTTGGCATAGTCCAAATGTGATTATTACCCGAGCTTACAGTCGTTAAAACAATCGTAAAACAAAATTTTATAGCCCCATCGGGAGTTAAGGCGCTTCGCAAACGTGGCCACTTTGCATTACACTAGATACGAGTCACAACAACTGGTAAAAGAAGTGAATATTTTATTTATATCCCATGGGCACGTTCGGGGCGCTTTGCTTCCTCGTTTTTATAGAATTTGTGCGCGCGGAATGTCAATGTGGTGGGAAACTGCGATATTCGTTTTCATAGAGACCTAATAGTAAGTTTTAAGTTAACATGACGTTCGTGTCACGTCTTTCGTCTTATAAGCTTACTGATTACTCTGTACCGTTAGTTTAAGATTTGTATGCTCACAATTTGTATGGCATTTCGAAACACACCAATATCGTAGAAAATTGAAACGTATCAACCTAGTTTTGAAGCTCAAATTTGTTTAGGCATTCACAGCCCGCACAAGTTTTTAAAATAATAAAGGTGGTACGGAAATGGCTACTCAAAGCTAAAGGGTTATGGTCGACTTTGCTTTGACGTTATAGTGTTTCGATGCTCTAAGGCGACTACACGATCGCAAGTGTGCAAATCTCATACCACGGTAACGATTGGCAAATAGTAACGTGTGGTGGTCAAAAAAGAAGTGATAATTTGCACATTTGGTTTGATTCGACCAACGATCTCTAAAAATCTAGACAAACGACGATCGTTGATGAAAACTGTTTGTTCTAAAGCAGTTTATTACCTGAGTAATTAATTACCTATGTATTAGTCTACGACTGGGTATATGAGATTTAGTGAGACTGAATCCTCCTCAGCTCAATCGAATTTATTAAGCCAGTCTGATCCTCACTCTTTTATCCCTTTTGTTGTTACAAGTGTGGACTTTGAATGCCCGGTGAGAGATTTGCCCAATCAAATCAAATCAAAATTTTGCTCAAGCTTTTTTCACGTAAACGTATTACAGGCATCTATGAAGCGCTCAACAATTTTTCCATTATTTTTATTCGTAGTAAATGACAACTATACTTGCCAACTTAAAACTAACGCTAAGAGGGTTTCAATGGAGCCCAGGTCTATAAAGAAGCCCACAACAAACTTAGCCGGGTTTTTATGTAGATTTTGATATTTACAACAAAAAAAACGGTCACACGCCCACGGTCGCTTATAAGACGGTAACAAAACTATCGTACTTGCCGAGTTGATTCTAGTTTTGAGGTTTAATCGCATCTCGCTCATCGTCGACGACAGGACCGTTTAATGCTTAACGCCTTTAAGTTTTTGTACACTGAGAAAATCGTCGTACAATCGATGAGACATAACTCACACATTCCAACTCGACATGGTATTCCAAATGGCAGGTTATATTCGGAAACCTCGACGCTTCTATGTTCTATGGATAAAAATTTAAAAAGTAACCTTTCCTTTCAGACACCAAAACCAGTGCCGAGCATCAATCTCCCGGACCTGCCGGAGTGCGTCACCAAAGTAGAAACGACGAAGCCGCCGGAGGGTGACGCTTCAACACCACTCAGCGCCCAGCACCAGTTGAAACTGCTGCAAGAGCGTCTGGAGCAACAGTCGCAACAAACACGCGCGGCAGTCGCGCAGCTGCTGCTGTTCCGCGACCAGCTCGCTGCGGAGCAGGCAGCGCGGTGTGAAGCCCAAGTAAGTATTTTACAACAAAACCTTTTTTTTATCGTGGGTAAATCGTCATGGATACCTCTGCGCCACGGGGAGGCGTAGAGGTATGTCAGACTCCTACTGACTAAAACCCCCTCGTGTTCCTACTCACGGTATGGCGGAGCCACAGGAAAGCTTTCGCATATAACTCCACCAGCGGGTGTCCGCCGCAGCAGACCCTCCTCGGGCACAACGTGCCCAGTTTCGCCGGTTAGAGGTGTGCCGGAACCCACACCCACAGTCCACCAGCCAACTAGAGGACCGTACTATGAATGATGGACGACCCTTTCACAGTCGTCACCCCCACCTTCAGCAGCTGACTGCCGCCCAGCCCCGCCTGACAGTCCCATACCTGGACAGGCCTTCCACCCTTCCTGGGTCATTTTCTGCGCCCTCAGCTGGGTCAGAGAGACGCGCGGAGACCCCCACCGCGTCGGGTCATTAGCCATCGGCTAACAATATCCCACAAGAGAAACTGTTAACCGATGTTACCAGGGTGCACCGGCCCGAATGCTGCTCTTTCCCCCGGACGAATCAAGAGGGACCCACAGCACTCGGACACACGTGGAGGTTTGCCTGATCTGCATTGGACCTACCGTTACACTTCAAATAATTTGATTTAACGGCATGCATTTTTTTTTTCAAAACAGCGACGGAGCCATTTATTTTGCCATCATAAGCTTCGATTAAAATTTGTAATATATGAGCCGAAATGTTCCAAAGCTATCATGTGTAACAGAAATATTCACAACCCTTCTTTTTCCTTAGCTTTGTATAAAGATAGTCTAAGAACGTAGATTTTTCTTATAAAGCAACAAAATTTTCTTGTGGCCAATCACTTTTATTTTGTATTTTCAATCAAAATAAATAGTAGATATTCAAATTCAATAAACATAGAAATATTCTTATCTGTAAATCCGTGCTATTCTATATCACAACTGAGTATCAAAGTAATTATATGATAGTTCAGAAAATATAAATTAATAAATTAATTAGTTGTGTGGATTTCCATCTCCCGGTCATATCTAGAAATTAGAAAAGGCATTCAGAAACATTCGGAAAGTTTCATGTCAAAGCGTAAGTTACTTGCAAATTCCTGCTCCTTGCAACTCACGCTGTGTGCTATGTATGGCATAACATTATTAATGCACAGATCTTCATACAACTATTAAATCTCGCATTAAATTAAAGTTCTCGTATTTGGTATCTAGGTCTTGAACAGAGTTTTTGAGAAGTTCATACTTGACTCACGACTTTAGTAAAACTTTTAATGTATTACAACATAATTACTCAGGCACACTTGCAAAGACAGTCAAGGCATTTGTAAGATAAACAGTTTTAAATATCAACGGTATTTAAAACTGTTTATCTGACAAAAGAGACAGTGGACGAGTGAAGAGAGAGAGTACATAATTACGTATGTTGTATGTACTCGTACTTTCCAAAAACCCCCTACTATTATAGAGTTAGCTACAAATATGCCCAAGTGGCTGCGTCAAAGTAGAAAGAAACGTCACATAAAAGCACTTATCTCACTTATGAGCGAGACTTATCCGTAAGAACTGAGTGCGATTTTTTTTTTAATATTAACCCGTTATTACTTTAATTCAAGAACAAAAGTTCACAAACCTCCTCGTTTATCGACTTAGATAACCTTCCACGTTCTTTAAAAGCTCAGATTGAAATCAAATCAAATCAAATGCGTATTCTCTTAGATAAATGAAACAAAGCATCCTATATTCTATTCTATTTATTTATTTATTACGGAAAATCAACAGCTAATACATTTTGTCGTGACCATTTTGTAACGTTGTGAGCTAATGTGAACGTTTAGCTTTTTACAGGTTTTCACAAAGTTCACAAATAGGTACAAAGTAATAAACATCTTAAATTATTAGCTTGAGTCACTATACAATATATAGTAATGATAGTAATAATAAAAAATAAAAAAGCCACAATATAAAAGATCAACTACAAAAGAAAGAATCAAAACGGATCACATTATATAATAAAGTTTAAACATTCAAGTCCAATGTCATCTATATCTTTCTATCTCTAACATGGTGCCGTTTTTTTCGCTTGGCCAACCTTAAAGTTCGCCAAAGGAAGTACTGGCAATTTATTATTTTATTTTGTGGTTTTTAACAGTTCCGTACTATAATTTTTTTGTATTCAAGTCGCATTTGGAGAAAATTTAGCATAATAGCTTGGCTTAATCCATTGTTATTTTTTTCTGTGTATGCAAGAAAAATTGAAGTGGCAACTATTTCAATATTGTAAGCCCACTGTCTTTAATTTAAGTCAAAAATCAAATCAAAAATATTTCTTGTAAAGCTATTAAAGGAATCTATGAATCATTATTTTAATTTATGAGGTGATGGTGATGACCAAACTCGCAAATCTAAAAATAAAGCTAAGAGGATTCCCACCGCGCCCAAGCCTAATAAGAAGCCCACAACAAACTTAGCCGGGGTTTTTATTGTTATCACCATCTCACATAGTCAATAATCAATTATAATTATCAATGAAGTTAGAGCAATTCACACCCAAGCCTTTTTTATCGTTTATATAATTTATTTATTTATTTATTTAGGTTTACCAACAGCTTAAGACAATATAATTGGACTAAAATAATTTATACATAATAAGGTATTAAATCTAAATGCTAAGCTAATAGGTAAACACCGCATGCAAAGGTGTATTACATTACAGGTGGAAAACTAATTAATAAAAACACTAAAACATGTGAATATGTGAAATAGCAAAAGGGAAAAAAGTAGAAGTGAGTAAACAATTATTAAAAAATAAACGAATTAAAACAAAAATAAATATAAAGCTAATCTATAATTTACTTAAACCAACTAGGACCGACCTTCGAATCCTCAATATCGTAATATGATTTTTTCATAAGCTTACGTTTACCTTATAAACTATTATAAAATAAAATACAATTTCCTTTAAATGAGTTACTAATTGTATGCAGCCCACTAAACGGTACTGTAAGTTATAATCCACAGCTGAATTTGAATCCACTGAGCATTTGAGCATTAGTCGCAACTGGTCCGACTCGTTACGTGACAGTTTTGTTAATTCTTTTAGACCAACCCCGTTTTGAATCCGTGGCGATTATTAAAATGTAACGATAATAAAATTTCGACGCACCTCCGTAGCGCAGCGCGTGCGCTGTCGCTTTGTAAAGTCGGAGGTCGTGGGTTCGATTCCCGACTCGAGTCTGGTCTGGTGGGAGGCTTCGACCGTACCCGTACCGACAAAGACGTGTCGCCAAGCGATTTAGCGTTGCGGCACGATGTCGAGTAGAAACCAATTAGGAGTTCATACTCAGTTAAACCCATGTTTACCTAACAGGTTAACCCGCTGCCATCCTAGACTGCATCATCACTTACCATTCAGTGAGATTCAAGGTGATGTCAAGGGCTAACTTGTAATGTATAAAAAAAAGTTGAATTTAATTTATTGCATAGGATGTATTCGGGATCTAGCCTAGCCTTTGATCACGGTAGAGCGTTATTGTGTTTTGGGGCAATATTTTCAACAGATAAATAGTATTTCGGCTTATCTGTTCATCTATAATTTTTTTAATGGTTTTTCTACATTTTAACACAACTACCGCGTCTCTGTGGCCGCTCGATCTTATATTTCTTCCTCTCACCCCCTACGAAGTTAACGTGATGTTAAATAGCCTATAAATTTCCTTAAAATGAGTTACAAAAATATTTCTCCAATCTTTCTGGACCTACTGTTAATCGATTAAGTTAAACACATAAATGAACAATAGAGCATTATCGTTTAATATTAAATCTATTTTATACAAATAACATCTTTATATGCTAGATGTATCAAAGAGCATACAAATACCATGTGGGGTTTAAATAAATAGATAACCAATAAAGCAATATCGTTTAATATTAAGTCTATTTTATACAAAGAAAATCTTTATATGTTAGATGTATCAAAGAGCATACCAATACCTTGTGGGGTTTAAATAAATAGATAACCAATAAAGCAATATCGTTTAATATGAAGTGTATTTTATACAAAGAACATCTTTATATGCCAGGTGTATCAAAGAGCATACAAATACCATGTGGGGTTTAAATAAATAGATAACCAACAAAGCAATATCGTTTAATATTAAGTGTATTTTATACAAAGAACATCTTTATATGCCAGGTGTATCAAAGAGCATACAAATACCATGTGGGGTTTAAATAAATAGATAACCAATAAAGCAATATCGTTTAATATGAAGTGTATTTTATACAAAGTACATCTTTATATTCCAGGTGTATCAAAGAGCATACAAATACCATGTGGGGTTTAAATAAATAGATAACCAATAAAGCAATATCGTTTAATATTAAGTGTATTTTATACAAAGAACATCTTTATGTCTAGGTGTCAAAATCAAAGAGCATACCAATACCATATACGATTTTATAAAACTTTTTAAAAATGCATGTGAATAAAAAATGTTACAGGCCCGCACCCACCAACTGCTCGTTCACAACAAAGAGTTGCTGGACCACATCGCGGCACTTGTCGCACATTTGCAAGAGAAAGAGAAGGGGAACCATCGGCCAATCAACGCTCAGCAACTGACACTGTTGCCACAGGTGCGTACTGAACCAATTTCATTATTAAATTATTGATTCCAGTGAGATGTGCTCCTCTAGAAGTGTAGGATCCCATTGAGCCTGCCACATTTACATAGCAAATAATAAGTACCTATCCTTGTACGAAATTAAACGCAGGCGCATAGTTACCTGAGAAACTCACATTCTAAACGTCGCATTATAAAGTTGGGAGTGTGGGTTTACCATGCCTCTAACAGGTTAGCCCGCTACCATCATAGACTGCATCATCACTTACCATCAGGTGAAATAACCGTCAAGGGCTAACTTGGAGTGTTTAAAAAAAAAATTGCCATTTATTATGTTATTATGCCTTTGCCATAGATTAAAAGTGCTTGTGAAGCAGTGATAGCCTAGTGATTAGGGCGTCAGCCTCTTAATCAGAGGTCAGTGGTTCGAATCCGGGCACGCACCTCTAACTTTTCGGAGCTATGTGCGTTTTTAAACAATTAAGATATCACTTTTTCAACGGTGAAGGTAAACATCGTGAGGAAACCTGCACGCCTGAGAGTTCTCCATAATGTTCTCAAAGGCGTGTGAAGTCTCCCAATCCACACATGGCCAGCGTGGTGGACTATGGCCAAACCCTTCTCATATTGAGAGGAGACCCGGGCTTTGTAGTGAGCCGAGAATATGTTGATCACGATGAAAAGTGCTTGTGACATGAATACTTGAAGTGTTTCCATGCTCATCGGTTTATTCTAGAGATCACACCTAGAGGTCACATCTCACTGATCGTTATAAACAATAGTTGCATGTATGTTGAATGCAATGTGGTATTTTATGTTGATGTTTTTTATTTGCTTATTTACTTACGTTTCACTAGCTGCGACCCGTGGTTTGACTTGTCACGAAATACAGATTAACACAACGTTTGTTACTTCGCTGATAATTTCGCTTTCAATTGCTGAGAGAATTTTCAAATCTTAATCTCAAAAAAAAAAAAAAAATACGCGGTTAAAGTGCGAAAGCGTGACAAACAAACAACCCTACTTACATTACTCATTCATTAATAATGTTAGTTGGGATATGGTTTCTCTTCCAATAGCACATTTTATCTTGGATTTACAACAGCTCTCGGTCAATATGAATGAAGTACATGAGAGAATTTTCAAATATTAATCTCTCAAAAAAAAAATTAAGCAGTTAAAGTGCGAAAGCGTGACAAACAAACAACCCTTCTCACATTACTCACTCATTAATAATGTTAGTTGGGATATATTTTCTCGTCCAATAGCACATTTGATCTTGGATTTACAACCGCTCTGGTTCGATATGAATGAAGTACATGAGAGAAATTTCAAATATTAAACACTCAAAAAAAAATTAAGCGGTTAAAGTGCGAAAGCGTGATAAACAAACGACCTTACTGACATTACTCACTCATTAATAATGTTAGTTGTGATATGATTTCTCTTCTAATAGCACATTTTATCTTGGATTCACAACAGTTTTCGTTCAATATGAATGAAGGACGTGTAACATACTGTACCCACTCGGATCTACATTTTAAAATACTACCGTGAAATAAAGTAACAGAATGTTTATTATTAATGTTTTCTTTTCATCATGTTTCAATAATTTCTAAGTTCTATTACATATTAACTTGAGTTTTATTCAACTCATACACATTATAAAAATAATAATTCTGAAATAGCTACATTTAACTATAACTATATAACTATCCATATATCTAATTAATGGAGGTCGAGTAGGATTCACTCACTCTCTCTTCTAACAGCACCTACCATACTCCTAACAAGTTAGCCCTCCCGCTACCATTTTAGACTGCATTATCACTTACCATCATATGAGATTGCCGTCAAGGGCTAACTTGTAGTGTATTAAAAAAAACCTAAATGGTACAGCGCTCGTAAATTGGCCGCAAAGTGATTTAACGTTCCGGCAGGATGTCGCGTACAAACCAATTAGAAGTATGGATTATTATACCCCTAATAGGCCGCTAACATCACCTACCACCAGGTGAGATTGCTCTAAATGGGCTAACTTATAGGTGATAAAAAAAAAACAATTTACCTTTACAAGTATAACACAGCTCACGTACACACTCAATCCTAAGGCCCAATCTAAAAGACACTAGGAAGGACATTTTGTGAACAATTATAGAAAATTATGTAATAAAACACCAACGTGAGACGCGAGGTGTAAGCCTAGTTGCAAAGGTTTTAAGAATACGGAAAAACCAAACACTAAAAGGCGTTCTAAACCCTAGCCATGCACATAAGAAAAATAGACGCATTGAACCTCGTGCGATATTTTTAATTATAAACGTGATAGGAATGTTAATTTGGTTTTGGAATATGAGTGATAATAACCAGGACAGATGGCTTAACGGGTTGTCCGATGCATGGACATCTATAACCTATAGAGATATATAGTCACCGCTAATTATAAAAGCTAAAAAAACACCCAATACGCAACGACTCTTGGCCCAAACCAATAGTTCAGCCAATTTACATTTCTAAACTATCACGCATAATAATTTGCTACGCTATAAATGAATAGCACATATCTAAAATTCAAGCGAACGAATAAGATATGTTGGTTAAAATTCAGCTAAGAATTTTCTTGGCGCGATATTGATATATCTATTATTCTGTTATATATCTGACAGTTGATAATCAAATTTTTACTTTACCATTTTGACGACCTCCATGGCGCAGCGCGCGCGCCGTCGCATTATAAAATTCAAGGTCCTGAGTTCGATTCCTGGCTCGAGTCTGGTCTGGTGGGAGGCTTTGGCCGTGGCTAGTTACCACCCTACCGACAAAGACGTGTCGCCAAGCGATTTAGGGTTCCGGCACGATGTCGCGTAGAAACCTATATTCCTAATATTACCCTACAGGTAATACCTAACAGGTTAGCCCGCTACCATCTTAGACTGCATCATCACTTACCATTAGGTGAGATTGCCTACCTTGGGCAACCTTAAGGGCTACCTTGATGGCAATCTCACCTGAGGCAAAACTTGTACGTAAAACACCAACGTAGTGTTGTAAAAAATATTTCTTGATGGACGTAGGATACGAAGAATATCAACGAAATATTTTCGTTGTAAACTTAACCAAACCAGTTTAAAAATAAACTACACTCCTAACTACACTCAGCTAGGGCCAATTGCTAGTGAACTAAACATGTGTAAAAAATATTACACATAATAACAAATATAATAATTTTCCATTAGTTTTTGGTAAATAAAACATCCATTGTAGGTACATACATTTCTTAAAACACCATCAAATCACTAGTATGTAAATTATTGACGCATCAAAAGTGCTTATTAAAAGACTATTCGAATAAAGATTATTTGAATTTTTGAATTTAAATTAATCCCATAGTGTTTATAAATCGGTCACAAATAAACCACTTAATAAAAATTCTGTGCACAAGTTAACTTAATTGCCTGATTTATAATTCTTTGTGCTGTCCCATTTTCCACAGTGCATTATCAATGGGTTAATGGGATAATTTTGCACCAATTTAAATTCACCTATGTCAGGTGTAAAAGATTTTACACTTTACTTAATTGTCAGTTTTAGTTAAGGTGGCAATTTTTTTTGCCAACTAAATTAAATTGACGTGAATATTATTCCAGTAGGAAACGATGTCACTGTTTCAGACTAGCCTGTAAATTGAGATTGGATTAGCCACTTAAGTTAAACTAAATAAACACAATACATATTAATTTCTTTAACATTTATTTTTGCTGATTCTTTTGTGTATGTTTTCGCTTGTAGGTATTTGTTTGTTAATATACTCGTATATATATTTTATTTAATAATAAAATTTTATTTTGAGTTCGTGAAAAACAGCGATTAATCAAAATGTGTATGAATAACGGTTATTCCACAAAATCGTTTTGTAACCGAAAGAGACTTCAAAGGGGCTTTCAATTTTAGATTAATATCATTGTTGGATTTTGTTTATACAAAAATTCGATACAGCCGGTGTGTATGGAATCTAAATTGAGTTTCCGGTATCCACAAATATGTTCCCTTGATTATTTTGCCTATAAAAAATGAAAAAAAAAAATTAACAAGTTGTATTATGTGCAATTTTAACGAGTTATTCTAGGTCATGATGCTTAGGTTAGCTTATAAATATTAAGTTACTTACTTATATTGTTTAGTACGAAAGAGGTCTTGAATAAGATTCTTAGGTTGAGCTAAAAACCCTTGGTACTGGGTTTTTCTATCAGACATAATTCAGTACTACTACAGTATTTCATATTTAAAAGTATTATTATAAGAAATCTTTTAAAAAGCAACCAGGTGTGAAATAATATTTTGACCCTGTATATACGCTGGCGGGATCTAACACAAATCATTAAATAGAGCAAAAATAAGTCATTTTAAAAAGGTACAGCTTTTTAATAAATCTGTACCTTACTTAAATAATCTTATAATTCTATATGTGAAGCAATCATGAGTTAATCAGTCAATAATTATCATAAATTGTCTGAATTTGAGTCCGCAGCCATAAATTCCGTGTATTTTATCGCTGATATCCTCATTTTGCCAGATTGTTAATACAATACCTTAATTAAATGCTTCTGATGAAATACCATCATAATATAAATAATACTGATCCTTTATGTGTATAATCAAAGTGTGTGTATTCATAAAATATGTTTATCCATTAATCGCTGTTTTAGTTGACTGAAATACTCCATTTCAAACCTTTCATAACTTTAATTATGATCATGTGAATAACATGATCATCCGAAGGTTGAATAGAATTCGATGTGAAATGACTGTGTTTTGGCTTTGTGTTTGTATGTGGCATGAGTTTTGTTTATTTGATGACTGGCACACCTAATCAATATTCCTAGCATTCTTTGCTTGCCAAGGCGTAATCAATGTGATGTTGCTATCGATGTTAGTTTACGTAGAAGTAATAGAAGCAGCATTGAATTAATTGTTACCTGCTCCGCGCAGATACAAACTGAGGGAAACGAAGCTATCAAAACTGAGACCACTTCAGTCCGTAACGGAAATTGTGAACCGTACAACAGCGACGCCTTGATCAACATCATCGCTCAAAATAAAAAAATGTACCAAAACGTTGAAAATAACAACATAAACACATCAAACACCGCTGTCCCCGCAAAAGCTTCTGACAAGCCAAATGATTCCAGCACAACACCGAACATGGGAAAAATGAATAATGAACAGATGCAAAAATATTTGATATCAAAATTTCAAGAAATGACCGTTGGCAAAGCCCCTGCTCCTGCCCCTGCTCCTGCCCCTGCTCCTGAAGCAAAGAGCACTGATAATAAATATTTTTTCCAAAATTGTAAGGCATTCCCGCATATTCCGCCTCTGATTAGCGAATACAGTGACTCTGAGCTGGCAAGTCTGCTAAATCAGCAATTCGCAGACAAATCTAGCTCCAGTGATGAGTTCGGCAATATGGCACAGGTTATGAGCATTGGACATTCCGACAGTTCATCATCTGACAGCAGTTCATCGTCCAAAGACTCGTCTGACAGTTCAACCACTGATGAGATACTGCCATACATAATGCCATTGTCGCACAATGGGACATTGACTGCGACTGGGGAAGATGGTCGTGTGCGAGTGATTGTGCCTGTAAGCCCATCGCCGAGCACTTCAGGTGTTGGAGAAGCTCAGGCAGAAGCAAAGCAGCCACCAACAGGGGCAACATTGAAAGTCCCAGGGCAAGAAGCTCCAGGTTCACAGATCACACGCTCCACCAGCGAAAGGGTACCAAATCGTAGCGACATGATGGAAAATTTGAGAGGACAATGGACAAGGCATACCACAAAGTAAATTCACCTTATTTAATAATCAAATTGAGTCCAGTTACCTACAATGTATTTAAGTTTCATTTATTTTAAGTTAATCCTTCAAATATCGATCAAACCGGCGTATTACGCACTTTGAAGATTTCAAGAAGAAAAACAAAGAGACGAGACTTAAAATGTGCCAAACCTTATTGTAATCCATCTAATGGCTTTTGCATTCGGATAGGACTGTTTTATTGGAGTTTAAAAGCGAAATATGAAGCGGAAAGACGAAATCGCAGAGTGGTCGGTACACAAATTATGGGAACAAACCGTCTTCTAGCTACGCCAATTCCTAGATTATATCCTCGTAGTTTATACCTAGATAGAAACCTCTTTTACATATCAAATGTAATCTAGTCCAAAATATTCTTATTTGATACGTTAGTATCCACCATCGTGGCATACATATCCTTTCATCATATCGAAACCAAATAAACCTACCTACCTAATTTAATTTTAATAACGTCGTTATGGCATTTTACTTTAACCAAATTTATATTTTGGTTTATGCGTATTATTTAAAAGACCTTATGCACTGGATATTTGTTATTTTTTCTTTAAGAACTCTATATAAAATCTAGTGGTAGAAACAGCATCAAATTATATACAGGGTGTAAAAAATTATAAATTAAATGAAAAAAAAATTCGGAATTCCAATAAAAAGACGTTTCAAAGCGTTACAAAGCTACAATTAGTATAATGCAATTAATATATATAAGAATGGTTCTCATCTGTGTATCTCATGTACTAGAACTAATCTAGATTTAACTTAGCTTTGCTATGACGTGACTCTCTGAACTTCATAGGAAATGCTCATTCTAAAATTGTTGTCCGGCTTAATTGTGGGTAATATATGTATATGTATACAAGGTTATAGATACAGGTATTCTGCAGCGAAACGATTTTAAAAATGACTATTGAAATAAGCAAAGAATTGCAAACAACGCTTCAATCAGTATTATTAAAAAAATATATAACGAAATCATTCTTGAGATAATATCTAGATATTCCTAAAATGGGGGTTATAATTCTGAAACAAGAGATCGTCAGAAATACTAATACTGCAACTCCAACGGAATCTGAGAGTCTGAGTGACCTTTTTAATGGACACGAGATTGGATTTGACTAATTATTTTCTTGTTTATAAAACATACATACACCCTGTATATAAAATTATATTGAAAGTAAACAGATTTAGCCAAAATTAGGCTTTGATTCTAAAATAAAAATAAAAAAACAGCACTATTCCTTTAGAAATAGATTGAAATTATCCAATGTGTAGATTTGATGTCATTTAATGTTACCTTCAGGAAAAATGTTTAAATAAATATAATTAATCACTGCATGGTATGCGATAGGAAATATTCTTGTGCCAATTCGTTGGTTCGTACGCAAATTTCCAAACAATTGATAGGCCATTAAAAAGTGCTATTATTTCCCACAAACGACTTAGTAAAAACTACGTCATTCTGCACTACTTTAAGACCTGTCTCAGCTTAGTCTAGAGATTTGTGTACAACAGAATTGGGGCCTATGTTATTCAATGTCTGTGTCACTATATTATATAGCTAGATATAGCCAAATGTTGCGCAAAATCTTCGATTGCGATTGTTTACTATAATTGTGATTATTAAAAACTATTGCATATTATATTAATAGATATTAACAAGTTATTTCTCACTATTGTAATTTTATTTGTTTATATATAAAGCTCAAATCGAACAGTTAAAATATTTCTGTTTTAAATTATGTTAGGTATAGGAATATATTTATTGCAATTTTCTGTATGAAGCAGGTCAACAGGGGCCAATGAATCATTCATACATCTTTCAATAAATTATGATACTAATTATACTCTGGTACGCGTTGAGATCTACGAGAATAAGAAAAAAATATTGAACGTAATAATTTGCACTAATCTAATGTCTAATTTTAGATTGGTGATGAATTTCAATATTATTTTCTAAAACACTAAGATGACCTTAAAGATCATTTCAATCAAAAATATTCTCTCGGTGCTTATTTGAACATGCGTTTAAATTTCAATGTACCGAGGACTTCAGTCGCTTAAAGCTGATGTACTGAAGTATTAATGACGCTCTATATTCCAAATAATTAAATTAATATTTAGGGACGTCGGATATTGATGCTTTAAGTGACAGAAGAAAGCGCATCAGAGATTTCGTGCAGAAGAATATCCTAAATGAATTTCTAACTGGGCATAGTTGATTAGTGGTAACTAACACCTGCCCAATAGCATAAATCGAACTATATATCCAGGGACTCCAATTTATATGAGTTAAAGCTATTCTTTATATTTAGTGTCAAATTATTATAAAACGGAGCCAAGCCAATGAATAATTTTGTAATAAAATGTTAACTTAAATTAGATAGTTTTAAAAACTGTATTGGAGCTTTAAATATAAAATGCAGGAATCCTGAAACTTTAGTTAAAATTTGGTTCAATTAATGCTATATATATACATTTTATGTCGATGCTATATTAATATATATTTATATAGATTTTGAGTATAATGTTTAGCAAAATATATGATATTATAATGATTAATGTTTGTCAATGAATGTTGTTCTACAGTGTTATTCAATCAATGTATTACTTAGCCAAATGTTCTGATAGGTGGACAACGATATCCCCTTTTATAACTGCGATGATAATATATATTGTTAGATCCGTTGCAAATCATAATACACTAACGTTATAAGGGTACTAGGTTTACTCAAAAGCGAAATGAACCCTTAGAATTAAAGTGTTCAATTCAAAATTTTGGTACAGTAGTTGTGCTATGTACCTTAAAAAGCAGACTCTTTCATGCGTTTTTGAAGACAGAGACTTTAGTAAACGTAAGAAAGGGGAATACATATTTGCGTGTGTTACTCGCAGTGTCAGAGAGTTATAAAATGCATGTCAAAAGAATGGGTAAAGAAGACAACTTATTCTAGTCATTTCAATTAAAAAATATGCTAATGAAATAATAACTTCTATAAAATTTATAACGCAAAAACACCAACTAGTATCTTTCTGTTACGAGTAAATTGAAAAGAGATTATCAAGATTCACGTTAGTGACATAGTCCTCCTCGTTTTTGACGAACTCCGTGGCGCAGCGCGTGCGCTGTTGCATTTTAAAGTCGGAGGTCCTGGGTTCGATTCCCGGCTCGAGTCTGGTCTGGTGGGAGGCTTCCGCCGTGGCTGGTTACCACCCTACCGATAAAGACGTGTCGCCAAGCGATTTAGCGTTCCGGCACGATGTCGTGTAGAAACCGCCCCGCTACCATCTTAGACCGCATCATCACTTACCATCAGGTGAGATGCAGTCAAGGGCTAACTTATGGTGAATAAAAATAAATAAAAAAAGTCCGGTTTTGCCGTTACTCAATATACAATGTATGTCGCAGTTATAAAACTATATGCTAAATATGTATCCCAAACTTAGCTTAGACACGCCATTATCACGCGTCTTTATTAAAGATACGCTCAAATAGGAAGAGGAAATGATATTATATCGCTGTCATAAATGACGGCTTAGGAATGTAATTAGATAGAAATTATGCAATTTCGTGCTAAATGAGATTTGTAAGAAAATTGGAAAATGAGCGGATTTATTTGAGCTGTCTTTAACTTTTGTTCTTGTCTAAACAATAATTCTAGATTGGTGTTAAATGGATATAATATGTTATAACAGGTAGGTAGTTACATGTTGAATCAGTGTTAGTTATTACTACTATTTATAGTCACAAAAGTATCTAAGGGAACACTAATATCGATTTTGTTTATTTGAAACATAAGCTCTTAGGGCCTTCCTAAAAACGTGACATAATTATGCAGTGTTTTGTCACGCTCTCACATATAAAGCTACTTCAAGTTGACGTGGACTTTTATTTGTAAGGCCCTAAATATATCGTTGATAGATGACCACAAGCACCGTCATTATATACGTTAGTATATTACGTTATGATATTTTCTTAAACTAATAAGTTTTTTACGAACTTGTGTTTAACACCTCCTGTTAACCAATGGAAATTTGAAACATGATATCTTACCAGTGTGTGGCCTCCGTGGCGCAGCGCGTGCTCTATTGCATTTTAAAGTTGGAGGTACTGGGTTCGATTCCCAGCTCGAGTCTGGTGTGGTGGGAGGCTTCGGCCGTGGCCAGTTACCACCCTACCGACAAAGACGTGTAGTGATTTAGCGATCCAGCACGATGTCGCGTAGAAACCAATTATTAGCGTGGGTTTATCATACTCCTAACAGGTTAGCCCGCTACCATCCTAGACAGCATCATCACTTACTATCAGGTGAGATAGCCGTCATGGGCTAACTTGTAGGTTAACTTGTAGGATGTAAAAAAAAACTCACCAACGTAGTGTTTTAAAAAATATTTTTTGATCATTATTGGTAACTTATTTCACAATGTTAGTCACGCGGTATGAGTATCAACGACAAGACAATTTACCGGTTGAGAAAAAGTAATATATTATATTTAATATTTGGATATTTAGTCTCAAAACACACTAAGATTATTTTGCGCCGACGGACAATACATTATACCTTCGGAGCTGCCCCAGGTAATTGCGTGTAAAGCGAAGAAGGATATACCGCCAATAATCATAGATTTGATTTATATTATTGACCTATTTTTATCAATAAATACCCAATTGTTTTTATTGAATATTAAGTTATTATGTTTGTTGTTATATCTGTTATTTAAATGAAGTTAAGTTAGTGATATAAGTGTTCTATTGGCTACATCGATGTATTTTCAAAGAATCACTTTCATGAAATGTCTATTTAAAATATAAATGTTTTAGTCAATGTACACAAGCAAATTTATTGGATCAGCAAAAATAAATAAAAAATGACACTTAATGTCGAATAATGTCGTATTATTTACCCTGTACGCAAATTGAAAAAAAAAGAACGTGGTAATGTTCAAACACTCTTACTTGACCAACTGAAGTTCGGTCTCCAAATTATTAGTACCATGTGTAAAAAAAACCCCCAGACCTATATGCAGACCACCAGAGTTCCTGTGCAAGAAAAGGAGGCTTCCTTCTGTCCGGTCAACTTAGATCGCGTGTCCTGTAACCACAGATACAATGATAGTTTATAAGTCGACCTCTAGGGCAGTTATGCGCAACAAAATTATTATGTAAGACGTTAGACGAGAAAATTTTCATTTTCTCGTCTTCATCATCATCATGATCAACCCATTACCGGCTCACTACAGAGCACGGGTCTCCTCTTAATAAGAGAAGGGTTTGGCCATAGTCCACCACGCTGGTCATGTGCGGATTGGCAGACTTCACACGCCTTTGAGAACATTATGGAGAACTCTCAGGAACTTCTCGTCTTAGCTCATACAAACCGACTTGACCAACAGCTAATCTGCCGCCGTAATGAAATCTAAACAGAAAGTTGAGAAAAATAATCCAGACCAAGAATTATGCGCTATTCTCTTTCCCGATTTTTGATTCAAATAAATATCAATATAGCAAGAATTACGAGACGCAAACATTAATTTGATGGTTGTTAAAGGTAAGGCAATCTCAATTCAAGCTCGTTTCTGCGTAGAATCCTATCCGTAGAATTATATGTGGTGCCTTAGTAATGGCAGGCAACTGCCTCGTTGGTCTACTAGACCAAAGGTCTGCGATCTGTTATCGGGTTCAAAACAGATTGCTCTTGGGTTATTTTCTCTAAAATGCCTACGCTCTTCTCATCTATTAACTCTGGGAAATGCGTTTACGCATCTGCTCCGGAAGTGCTCCAGGCAGAACTGTGCCGCTTCCGGCGGGGTATGTGTTACTCGCCGGCGACTGGAGTGGCGACCAGAATACCCACTACAACCCAGCGATGCTCCTTCGCATCGCCTGGTGGGTGGGTCTCATCCCCAACCCAGCCAAAGATGTGATAGAGACTAGACCAATGATCAGCAGTGAGAGTCTAATAAAACAGTACATAACTAACAAAAATTTTGTTTCCTTCATTTCGTAACTGTAAGAACAAGTTTATATTGACGTATTTTGTTAACACAATACGCAATATTTTAAAATAGTATAAAAGTAGTACCCCATATATTGTCCAGTAACGAAGAGTGACAGTGGTATTCTGAGAAGCTCAAGTTGAGCAATTATTAGGAAGGAGAATTAAGAACCAAAAAGAATAATAAAAAATCAGAACACTAATAATTAAAAGGAATTCCAAGCGGTTCTGTGTTGAAATGGAAGAGTTCGAAGAGGTAATTTTATTCCGTGCGCCAGAAATCCGTAAGGAAAATTCCTCCCCAAAAAAGAGGTACTTGATATATAGCCTTACTATGTTAGGGCATGATATCCATAGATATCTAAATGATCATCATGTCATCATACATTTAAGATTGATGATATTAATAAAATACTATAGTAAATAGGGTGATAGAAATAATCGATTATAGTTTTTAATGTGGTGAATGCGCTGCGTTCAACCACATAAAAGAAATGCGCAAAACTCCTGACCTGAGAGAAGAACACCAAATTCGACATCAGAAGAAGGGCGCCTCATGTAAGACTCGAACCTCGATATACATTAAAGTTGGGCATATGGCTTGTTGGACTGGATGAGTCAGTCTGAACGCCTCCGAGACCGTGGATGAGACCCACGTCATAATGACGACAGAAATCAAGGTCCTCGTCTTCTGTGATTGGGTTGTGTATGTATGACCTTCGTGGCTTGTCGGTGGTCTATTGATCGTCCAGGTCGTAAGACGACAGCTGACAACTCTCTTAGTTATAGCAGCGTCAGAAGAAGCATATTATATGAGCGCGAAGCTTAACCTGTCTATGAGTATATGAGTTTTCGAAAAAGTTTACCGAATCCAAAAAAAACAATATCAATCAGTGTAAAAGTTTCTTAAATAATTATTGTGCTGTATGAATAGAATCCTAACCAGAACTTTAAAATGAATGTGGGTTTTTTAAATAAATATTTACCATATGCTAGATTACACTGCAAATAAAAATAAAAAATAAATATGACGGCGCATAGACAATTATTAAGAGTGGCAAGAAACGGAGCTGTCAGTTGACAGCTGACATTTCTATGCTCTGGCACAACTCCGGCCCCTAATGTGAATCACGATCGATGCAAGGGATGAAAAATCGAATAGCATCGTAAAAGACATTACGTGTTAGGCGGAGTGCCTATGTGACATTAATTTTATTGGATTAACGTGCTCTGAGTGTCAATATATATTTCATCGATTTGACATCGTGTTTTAATTATTTCTCCTCACCCCTACCTAACCTACCACGCCGTGTCTCACTTCCGTTATGATCCCAAATGCTGACAAGGGCCCCGAAGTGCCTTTAAATAGATATAAGCATCTCTTTTTCATTCAGGCTAATCATTGCCCTTACAAAAGCTCAACCAGTTGAAGATTCAGCTTAGTAATTTGTAAAAAATTCTAAATCGAATAAAACCTAGCCAAGAGCTTTAATAGCCAAAGTATTTTAACGGCCTGAACTTGTAATAGACTTTTAATACCAAAAAAAGGGTAAGGTTATCTCACTTAGCCATCATGATCAACCCATTGCCGGCTCACTACAGAACACGGGTGTCCTCTCAATATGAAAAGTGTTTCGGCCATAGTCCACCACGCTGGCCATGTGCGAATTGGCAGACACACTTTGAGAACATTATGGAGAACTCTCAGGCGTGCAGGTTTTCTCACGATATTTTCCTTCACCGTTGTAGCAAGTGATATTTTAATTGTTAAATATACACATAACTCCGAAAAGATAAAGGTGCGTGACAGGGTTCGAACCCCGATCTCTGATTAGGGAGGCGGACACCCTACCCACTGGGCTATCACAGCTTCGGCTATAACTTATTGTTCAATGAAATACTTTTATCCACCACGCAACTCTTATCCCCCAATCGCCTTCCAAGACATCCTTGGAAAAATATAACACAGTCGAATTCTTAAACGAAGCCTGCAAGAGTTCCTTTAACCACGGTTGCACAGGACTTCACGAAGTATTTAAGCTAAGATTAAGCTTTAATTTCATAAAATAAATTATACGTTGTTACATTATACACATTTTAATCTACACATCCAATGAGAACAAATCTTCTTTATATAAGTACTTCTACCGGGACCCAAGGGTTTCCAAAGCCCATCAATCTCGTCGGTAAACATCGCAAATATTTAGCCTTTATCTAGAGTTCGCACTCATACGCATAAGTACAACACACCCTTCCCTTTGTCTATAATATCACCTTACAATTTTAATACCACTTGAAATCCACTGCCTAAAATTTACATTTGACCTTCAAGAATCAGACAGGGCAAAAACAGTATTTCTTGAATTATGAGATTATCACGTCGTGTAACATTATTAATTATTAACTGTATTCGGATGTTTGATATTTAAGAGTAATGTATAGTAAAATAGGGTATATTGCCGACACTTTTTTTTCATTCGGCATTATCTAGTCCGGAACAATATACAAATAGCTAACATAAAAAATATATTGTGTTGTTTGATAAATTGTAATTCTTTCAGATTTGCTCAAATATATTATAATAGAAAAATACTAATTTGTATTTTTGCGCTTACTTATATGAACCTACTCTAATTACAATTAAACTACGTATAAGTTATAAAAAAATTACTTTCAATGGTTTTGAAATAATTAACTCGCCATAATTACTTAAACTGATCTGTCTCTAATACTTCATGTACTAAACTAACTTTGATCAATCAAAGAACCTTTTTTTATTTTTATTATTTATGTACCAAATTTGTGATATCAAACACTTACAAAAGAAGTATACAAAGGAAAGCTTATCTCTATAAGAGATCTCTTTCAGCTACCTTTAGATGTGAGTAAGGTGAATTTATAAAGTGGTACCTTCCATCAACTCAAATAACAAATTCAATATCAGTTTACTCATAACCTTGGCATCCCAATAAAATATCATCGACTGTCAACTTAGCGTTACGTAATAAGTTAATAGTCATAGAAATTTAAAGTCAAATATTGCAAAAGTACAGCGCTAATTTTGTCCCTGTCTGAGATGTAGGTTTTAAGCCATCTGACATTATTCAGATATTAAAAAGATGATAAAGCTAAAAATGCTTCTCATCATCATCATCATCATCATCATGATCAACCCATCGCCGGCTCACTGCAGAGCACGGGTCTCCTCTCAATATGAAAAGGGTTTGGCCATAGTCCACCACGCTGGTCATGTGCGGATCGGCAGACTTCACACGCCTTTGAAAACATTGTGGTGAACTCTCAGGCGTGCAGGTTTCCTCACGATGTTTTCCTTCACCGTTGAAGCAAGTGATATTTTAAGCGTTTAAAAACGCACATAACTGCGAAAAGTTAGAGGTGCGTGCCCGGATTCGAACCACCAACCTCTGATTAGGATGCTGACGCCCTAACCACTAGGCTATCACCGCTTTACTAGGCTATCATCGCTTTACTCAAAAGTCGGTTTACTATTCAGGTAAATGTTGCAAAGGTTTCCACCGAAAATGTATGCAACACTACACTTACGTGATCAAAAGAATGTAATATCAGCATAACTGAAATATTGGCAGGTTTGATTGAGTGATGGTCCAGATATAACGACATAATAATATTGATTAGTGACGGTTGCGAGTAGCGTGCTGATAAACCGCGAACTCACGTATTATCTGTAGATGAGTAATAACAAAGAACTGCCTCGTGGGTGTTGCAGGTATGACTACGTAACGCTAAGTCATCATCATCATCATGAACAACCCATTACTGGCTCACTACAGAGCACAGGTCTCCTCTCAATATGAGAAGGGTTTGGCCATAGTCCACCACACTGGCCATGTGCGGATTGGCAGACTAAACATGCCTTTGAGAACATTATGGAGAACTCTCAGGCGTGCAGGTTTTCCTTCACCGTTGAAGCAAGTGATATATTTTTTTTTTTAAACGCACATAACTCCGAAAAGTTAGAGGTGCGTGCCCGGATTCGAACCGCCGACCTCTGATTAGGAGGCTGACGCCATGACCACTAGGCTTTCACCGCTTAACGCTAAGTATTCAGTTCGATTACATTATCTAGCCAAAATATTCCTTATTCTAGTTTGGTGCCTACCGACAATTTTTAACAGAAATACGAATAAAATAAATTCATATCCAATTCTGGACAACATGGTCTGTAGTCATATATCCGAACTCTTTGGTACCTACAGAGAATTTCTTGACAGAATATCCATTCCCCACCAATTTTTTAATAAATCGAAACGACGATTCCTTATTTGTCGTTTACAATGCTAACTGCTTATCAAGAACGACAAGAAAACAAGACAAATGTATCCTTTCAATTTCTTGAAGTTCTGATATAAGTGTATAAATGATTGCAGAAAAAAAATCGGTACAGATCTACAGTTGCAATAGTTAACAATATAACTTTAGTCATTACAAACAGATTTCATAAATGATTATACTTATTAGAGCTTCAGATACAAACATTACGTCCAACCTCACTTTTGGTCAATAAATTCAAATTCAAAATTCAAAATAATCTTTATTCAAATAATCCTTTAAAAGGCACTTTTGACGCGTCAATAATTTACATAGTAGTTATTTCATGATGATAACTATATTCGTAAACTTAAAACTAAAGCTATGAGGGTTCCAAACGCGCCCCGGTCTAAGAAGAAGCCCACAACCAACTTAGCCGGGTAATCAATACATTGAGAAAATAACAGCAATGAAATATGCCGTCTTTGTGAATCATGAGGATGCGATGATTTATGAGAATGGCTTTTTTCTTGGCATGATATAGCGATACTTCACACTGAAGCAGCTTCACTGAATCTAAACTTGGTCCTCTACCATTTATAAGGGTCTTTGCCGTGTACGTACGTGTGTTGGGATTTCTGTGCTACGTGCACCACTCAAGCTGAAGCGATGATAGCCTAGTGGTTAGGGCGTCAGCCTCCTAATCATAGGTCGGCGGTTCAAATCCGGGCACGCACCTCTAACTTTTCGGAGTTATGTGCGTTTTTAAAAAAATAAAATATCAGTTGCTTCAACGGTGAAGGAAAACATCGTGAGGAAACCTGCACGCCTGAGAGTTCTCCATAATGTTCTTAAAGGCGTGTGAAGTCTGCCAATCTGCACATGGCCAGCGTGGTGGACTATGGCCAAACCCTTCTCATACTGAGAGGAGACCCGTGCTCTGTAGTGTGCCGGCAATGAGTTGATCACGTGCACCACTCAAGCCACTATTGTATTGTAACAGTGAGGCAGCGCGTGCGCAGCCGCCTTATAAAGTTTTTTTTTTTATCCACTACAAGTTTGCCCTTGACGGCAATCTCACCTGATGGTAAGTGATGATGCAGTCTAAGATGGTAGCGGGCTAACCTGTTAGGAGTATGAAAATCCCATACTCCTAATTGGTTTCTACACGACATCGTGCCGGAACGCTAAATCGCTTGGCACGTCTTTGTCGGTAGGCTAGAGGCTTAGAGGTAAGTTAGAGGCTCTGGGTTCGATTCCCGGCTCGAGTTAAACCTGGTTGGAGGCACCATCGTGGCTAGTTACTCCCACCCAATCGCAAAGACGTGTCGCCAAGAGATTTAGCGTTCCGGCCCGGTTTCGCGTTGAAACCAATTAGGAGTATGGGTTTACAAAACCTCCAAGAGCTTAACTCGTAACCTTACCCGCTAATATCTTAGACTGCATCATCACCACCATCAGGTGAAATTGCCATTAAGGGCTAAACTGCAGTGCATAAAAAATCCTCTGCTCTGGTTCTACTATGACCATGTTTATTAGATGCCCTTTGTACTAATTTCTCGAAACCTAATAAAGCCCATATTATTAAGGCCTTGTAAGGTTTCGGGAGGCCTATCATGGGCCGAAAGAATTATTAAAAAGAAACAGTTAATTTTATTAAACTTTAATTTTTTTACAGTTGTCTTCGAGCGCGAAGATCGACCGATGGTTCTCACTCCTACCACCACCGCTCTCCAGACCCGAGAGTGGATTCGTGTCTGGAGTAGAAGACTGCACTGAGCAAGCCCTTACCGAAGCAAAAAGCCTTTTACTGCATCTGGGCGCCAAGAAGAAACGGCGATTACTGATACCGAGCTTTTCTAGACGAAAAATACTTATTAATAAACACACCTTACTATAACAACTTCTAAACACGATCATCATGTGAACTATTTCGGATATTAATAATGAAATTTTTAAAGCCAACCATTAGAGCTTTGACATCCTACTTTAAGGTTTGCATTTCGGGAGGTGGTAGGTCCAATTCCCGGTGGGTGCCGTCGTTCTTAATTCTTCACCACCGCTAATAATGAACACGAAAACATACCTGAATAAGTTATTCTTCATTTATATTTATTTGCAGCCAACTACTTACGAAATTGGACACTAAATTTTGTAAGTGAACTCTTAGTTTACACGGACACTTAAATCGCTAATCTGGTCTATTATTTGACACAAGCATCAGTATCTCCAGTTGACCACGCGGTCTTACATGCTTGAGTAATAAAAGGGACCTCAAATATGGTAAATGAGTTATCGTCATCTTCGTTTCAATCGAGCAAATTTATTTAAGAACGACAAATGGAAGCGGTCTTAAACCGGTTTCTTGCATGTGTAAATGCAGAAGCGCAAAACCGGCTCAAATTTAGCCAATTTTGTGGTTACGATATTGTTATTTGTTCAACCCGTATGTAATTCAACGATTTATTTGAAACCAAAATGACTTCGTTGCGTTCAGTGGATCTTAGTGGATCTATTCACGCCAAAACTAATATAAATTGTATGTTTTTGAGAGTCTGTTTTTACACAGTAAATCAGTGTAACCATGGACCGCGATGCGTACCAACCTGTCAATACTGCAGCAGCTTCGTGTTGACGTCAGACTTTCTACCATATGTTTCCAAAAGATTCTTAGTTATTTTGGTCATATTGCCCGACGGCTGCAAAGTAACTTGGAAAAACTTATAGTTGTGGGTAAGGTAGAGGGGAAAAGACCGCGTGGCCGATCGCCTAGCCGCTGGACTGATCAGGTGAAAACACTCACTGGCCTTCCACTTACAACAGAAAAGCCCAGGACCGAACAGAGTGGAAGGCATTAGTTACCAACTTAGCGAAGGCACTTCCATGTGGACACGACCTTCAGTAATGAAGTGTGCGACCAAGAAGAGAAATCAGTGTATCAGAGCGCTGTGCTAATCTCTGAATAGAGGATTCCTTGCAGTTGGCAACGCACTGCAATGGATACAGTTCTATTGGAGAAATGGAGTGGGTAAAGAACAATCTAGAATCAATGTGATACAGTTCTATGTTATCTTCTGTAAGCCAGTTATTTTTTATCAATTAAGCTTAATTTAATAAAAAATAGCCTTGCAGGTGAAGTAATTGTAACGATAAATTTCTATTAAATGATTGATTCATAACCTAACCTAACTTAAAGCGCAGTTAGTCACTCGAATGTATAATTATTTTCACTACGTTTTCAATTTACAATATATACTACCTATTTTTTTTTTAATCCAGACAAAATATATAATCAATCACTCAATAGTATCGTATCGTGTTCATAACAAATTAGTTATTCATTCGGTAATTCATCCGGTAATTCAATCACAAACGGTTTCATAATTGCGAAATATGAACTCTGTGAGATCTGTCAGTGATAAATTCACAGACATACCTCACAGAGTGAAAATGTCACAAAAATATACATATATTTGAAGCCTTTTACTTTATTTTATACGCCTTAACGACGATTTAGTCTCATTTTTTTAAAAAGAATTCCTATCTCTTTAATTTACAAAGGTTAGAATAAAATAAATGATAAGATAAAATTGGTGAATAGGGTATTATACCTTTCGGAAACTGGCTTTTTCGGGACGCTTAAAGACGCCGAATATCTTCAACGACGTATTATCACCTTTTTGCAAGAACAGAATCACCACCAAGCTCCTGTCCTAGGTCAGATTATACAGAAGACAGAGCTTTCGTTTTTGTGGAGACTCATGTCCCACTCCATCAAGTAATTGTTGCAGCTCCTTGTAACTTGTACCACACGATAGTACGCAGTAAGATTACTCTAATTTTGAAAAAAAGTTGAACCTCTGCATCGAGCTCAGGCGGGCAACCTTCCAAAAACTTTGCAACATCTTAGTTCAAATCCCTCAGTGCTGAAAGCCCAAAAAGCATGCGTGCTTTCCTTGATAACTTACGGCTCTGCGAAGAAATCACATCCTATTTGATCGGATCTCTTCTCATGATCTCTTCTCATGGATCCTGAGGTGAATGAGGAGAACCGTACCGAACCGTAGAAGAACGACAGATGCGCAGCTGAAGTGGCAATGAGCGGGGCATATTGTTTGGAGAATCGATGTGGATTGAAGTCCCAAACTGTCAGAATGCGACCTCGCAACGTAACATTTGTACCACCACCAACTAAATGCACAACGACATCAAATGAGTTCAATAAGCAGCTTGAAACAAGTGGTCGCAACAACGACCGTGTCAATTGAAATCCCAACAATGGACCTATATCCAGCAATGGACTTTAATTGAAACGATAATGTATGTTAATGTTATATATTGTATGTTAATATTAGATTATTTGTCGCAGTGAGAACGTTGCATTTCTAGATTAGTTTGATTGATTTATTAAATTTACGATTTGGGTATATGCATTTATATGAGGGTTAGAGCGGCCCGTATTTAGGTGAACTTATCACCATGTTATTTGTAGGCCTTAACTCAACTCGATTAGGTATTGATGGAAAGTACTATTATTTTATATAAAAGCCAAACTTGGTGTTTACTTTTTATGTATAGGTTAGAAGTTTCATGGTTTATACTACGACGTTTATATTCTCGCAAAATTAATTTAAAACTTATTTTATACGAATCATTCCCAACTCTATATTACTTACTTATAGAATACATCAATATTTACTATCAATGAAGTACAGAGTAGAAACAGTTGAATTAAAGTACGAAAAGAACATTTGGTAATTCAATTATTATCTTAATAAATATCAGGAGATGGCAAAAGCATCTCCATAAGAGAAGGCGTTAAAATAAAACGCATCTCTGTTAATGGGCTAGATACCTCGTTTTGCTACGTAAATTTGAACGAATAGCACAGTCTGTGACGGGAAAAAATCCGATAAAAATCCCTAGTTCAGCAAGTGCATATCACTAAATCTCCAAAATCGATTGGGACACGTGTGAACACGTAGGAACAAATTGAATGCAATCCAATTTTTTCTATGACAACCTTGATAAAACACTGACGGGATATTCACTGGATACGGTATATCTAGATAGACCAGTCTGAAACTTAACCTGCCAGAAGTAAGTGGATACCGTCGCCCATAAACATCTAAGTCAGTAAAGCAATCTGTTGCTAGCTATAAATGAATATGTTGATGAACTTTGGCATCCGAGAAAATGTTGTCGGTTGCTTACATAGCTCAGCTTGTTGGTCGGAGCTCAAGTACATTTGCTTAAAGAGCTTAAACCTATAGTTGAGGTTTAAGCCGACCAGTGTTTAAGACATTAATTAGGAATATTTTAAGCTATATAACGGAATACAGCGACCAAATATTATAGGATTGGCAATATAATAACGCAATATCACCAAAATATAATCGTCTAGTGTGCCACTCACTTAAGAACGCTGTGTTATATGTAAGGTGAGAACTATCGCACTTTTGCTCTAGTATTTTTAAGTAAGTTTTATTAAAACGTGATGTCTTATTAAGTACGCATTAAGAAGCATTCCTAAAAAATAAACTTTATACTAAATTTGGTTGTTATGTTCGAATAGTATGTGCGACTACAGATCACGAGAGATAGATTTTTAGGGTTCTTTTAATAAGGAGTACGAATGGTTAGGAAATTAAACATTAAACTTAGTATGCTATATTCCACGACGGTTAAATTGCAAAGTCAGTTATTGTGCGTTTATGTTGTGGATCTCAGTAATGACTGCTTCATAATTAAACGATATTCGCTCCGTGCTACGAAGCAATAACCCGTTAATCACTAACATGTGATCATAATGTTATAGCCCCGTCTGCGAATACTAATACAAATTAGTACAGCGTCGTGGAATTACGGCCTTAAACTTTCATATGTAAAAGGAAGTTTATGCTCAGAAGTGGGATCTCGAATTATGACGGATGATCTTATGAGTATATTTGTATAGTTCACCATTGACCTCCTCCGAAAGTAAAACATTAGGGGGTTGTATAATAAAATGATTAGCTGAGTGTTTGAGTAATTTCTTAAGTGGGATGATCCTTATACCCTCAGACTTCAGCTCCAAGTTGTCATATTAAAAATGGTTGCTTGATTATTTTTTTTTTTGATAAACGTAATGAATGAATGTATACATAATTAGGTAGATTATTAACTCTTAACTTAATCAACTGGGAATTATCCCAGCGCTAATATAACATTTCTCGCCTGCGGCACGGTCATCTTACCAACTATCTTATGTACTTTATATCTTAAGTGTAGGTTAAGATTTTAGCGTGTTTGATACTAACTAATTAATAAATTGTGCCATTAGATTACCATTGCTCGACTACGAAAGGATGGTTGTTATTGGACATGTTGACACCCTAGCCTTTGAGCTGAGATGTTAGAAAACTATGACACAAAAAATAATCATGAATTGTTATTGAATAGTTTTTATTCTTTCTACTTGCAATGTATAATTTTTTTTTATCTAGTGGAAGATACAATATCTTCGACTAAAAAAAATCGTAGTCGAGTGAAACTATCTATACAAAATCAAATACTAATATTAACCCTACTAATCTGAGTATGTTATACGTGTAAAATATATTTACAGTATACCGAAGAGTATTTTTAGAAACGATTATAAATAAGTATTGTACTTTAAACTGATTTAGTTAAAGCTCAGTGTAAGCGGGCAATAAATGTTTTCCATAGATCTCAACGTGTGTAGATTGTAGACCTAAAGGCAAGATTTCTTAAACCATTAAAGACACAGAGACCACTGTTTTAGAACAAGGGGAGGGGGGGGGGGCAGAAAAGTTTCTAATACTTAAACTCATATAAGTTTCATGTCAAGCCAAATACAAAATATCCCTGAATGGCGTATCTGAAACTCACAGGTGCGTACATGGAAACCCACTTTCGCAATCATCATGTTAGAAGTGTTATTGAAACGTATATTTTGAAGGGGGAGCCGATTTTCGAAGTGACTGGGCATGTCGTTCCGATGCCGAGAGCTTTGCATAAATAATATATGATATTACGCGTGTATGTGTAATAAGGTTAATAATTGTATTTTCTAAAATAGTTATAACAACCGTATATTTTAACCAATCTAAATAATCTATTGCCATGGCAACACGTCAACTGGATGACGTCGCAGTGGAGGGGGCCGGAACTTGTAACAATAGCAACAAAAGTCAAGTGTATCGCTAAACACCATACCGTTGACTGAGTACAAGTAAGAATTATATTCGCTTGTTGTACTTGACGCGTAAGTAATTTTGAGTTATTTATGTTTGACTTGTATTTATCACGTAAACTATACGCAAGCCCAGCTTCCCCTGATATTGTATATCTAAGATAACTTAATACTTTAGATCTATTGCATAACAAACCGCACATTGAAAATAATGGTGTCACTATCCAAAATTCTATATTTAAAAAAAACGTATTTTAAAATACTTTTTTTGTTTTTTAAATATTACTCAACTGTTACACTTAATGTCCTTCATAAACAGACTATTACATTAATAACAATTCATTCCGATTTTCACATACATAGCCTTCAAAATCTTATAAATCTTTAAATGCTTCTACTGAAAAACATGGAATTTTGGATATATAATATATCATGTTCGGCCGATACTGTTGCTCCGTTACTGTATTTAAGATAGACATACACACTTTCACATTTTTTATATTGGAAAAAAATAGGCACATACACACGTGTTTTAAAACCAAATCTAAATCTACATGAATCTCTCAAAATGGGCTGCCTCCAGTACAACCCCACTATGGTTTCTGTGTTTTTAATAATTATTTATTTCTTGTGGTAAAACAATAACTAAAACTAACTTCACGACTTTATTATTGTCACTTTTCAGAATACTTATCTTACTAATTAAATCATATTACTTAAGTATAGTATTAGGTACGGTACTATTTAGAAAAATGTGTCAATGGAAGTAATAGGCAATAATTAATTAAGTAAAAAACATACTAAACATTATTTGTATGATGCAATGGTAAAAATGTGACTCAATTAAGATTCCTAGTTATAATAAGACGCATCGGACACCAAAATAATAATGTATTAACTATTACCATACTAAATAAAACGTGGTCGAATTACCTAGTTTATTCGCAATATAGTTAAGTTAACAAGTGTGCTAGCATCTGGGTTGGTGGTTACTTTATCTATTTATAACTACACCCTTTTTTAACACGTTTTACGAACTGCTTACCAACTGCAAAATTATGCCAAACAAAACCGCTGTGTTTTGGTTGGAATAACTCCATTGATTTTGCACCATTGCACCAGCTAAAATAATGTAATGATCGACAGATCTAGTATCCAATAAACTGGATACACATTTTAAAAATCGCTGCATTAGATATACTAGACCCTAACTAGTTGGGTATAATAAACCCCTTTTTTTCCGCTGGGAAATGCGTTTACTCATCCCCTCCGGAAGCGATGCAGGCAAGACTGCGCCGCTTCCGACGGGGTATGTGGGACTCCCTGGCGGCCAGACTGGCGACCAGAATACCCACTAAAACCCAGCGATGCTCCTTCGCGTCGCCTGGTGGCTGGGTCACGGGAACACTTGTGCACTCGACCGCAACAGGGTATAATAAACCCCTAACAAGTTGGACAGAAGACATCAAAAGAAACTTAAGGGCCGCTGCATACTAAGGGCGCTTACAATTTGTAAACCTGTCAACGGTCAATGGTCAAACCTGTCCACCTTGTTCAGCAGTGGACAACCAATACTGATACATTTAAGTTTGTCCACAAAACCCTTTCATTGCATTTGAATTTTGTGGCCTAATCCAGTATTACATTTAATTATTTATCTATTTACCTAATGTTTATATTATAATTCATGATACATATTTAGATTACTAAAACTATGTTTTACTTTTAAAATACTAATCTCTTTAGTCTCAAATAAACTTAAGTATTTTTTTAAGTGTCTTATCCATGTACAATGGAATTTAAACTAAGTTATTATTAATTGTGTGGTGAACAAAATATTCTCCTATATTGAAAAAATATGCACCTTAATGTTTTGGTAAGGCTTAGTATTAAATATAATCGTGGCAATTCGGTAATGCATTTTATCGTATTGTGAACCAACGATCACTATTTCCCTTTCTTTCTACATTTCTTGGTAGAAAAGGATGGGACAACTTTTAGAACTGTCAAGATAGTTCACTTCAAGATTAATGTATAATCGAAATGGCCGCAGTTTCCTTTAATATTAGTCGATAAGAATGTGTATGTAAAGCTCTACACGCCATAACTGATGTATGGAGTGTTGAGCCCTCAGGGTTCATATAGGGAATCTGCATTTAAATTTCAACTTTGCAGTTCTATTTCAATTGAGATGACTGCAATTGACATTCCAAAATACGCTCTCGAACGTTTTAGTCCAACTCCGAAGCACAATTCAGCTATAAAAGCCGTATTGTTTGGTAGAGAGTGTATTTTGAATATAAGATTTTATAAGATCTGTATGATACGGTGGAAGTTGATTGGTGAAATTATAAACTACACCGTCTAGATTTGTATGTAGCAAAATCATTGGAATTTAAATGCAGGCTGCTTTTTTGTTCCTTTACAGTCGGCACTGCGTGTTATTAGAGTGATTCTGCACTATACTTTTAAGACAAAGAGTGCACATAATTTAATATAAGTGGAGTGCTCGTTTGAAATTGACTGATTATTGTATGATAATATTTACCTTATCTGTTATTTTGAGTTGTTTGATCATTTAAAATAGGATTTAATGTTACTGAAGTTCTAGAAATATAATTATTTTATGCGAGAATTAATGGTGTTTTTATTTAGTGACCTGTACATTTTTTTTTTTTTTTTGTCGCGGTGGAAAAGCTTTATAGCTACTTCCGTCCCTTGGGCACGACGGAGGTTATGTGGGACTCCCACCCATGGGTGGGAGATGGTCTACCCGAACTAAAAACCACAACGGCATGTCCCTCTCGCTGGTTTTACTGGACGCCCGGGGGACCCATTGTATACTTCCCGGTCGCCTACCAGTCACCCCAGCCTACCGCCGGGCCTCTCCCGCAGTACAAGAGGAAGGATCAGGACAGCTTGATCCCCCCCCCCCCCCAAAACTATAAGGAGACTTGTGCAATGGCGGACAACTAGCCCAATAGCTACCCGCCTTCTCCCAAGCGAAGCTGACGAGCGGCAAATTGCCGAAGTCTTCTTCCCCTCCGTCTACGCCGAAGCGGATGTGCGTCGGAAGCCTCTTCGCGTATTCGCTTAGTGACCAGACCAGTAAGAATAGAATTAAAATTAAACCTCTAAATCTCAATTATTCATAAAATACCTTTATTGTTTGATGCTTCACTCCACCTTGATAGACAGACATTTCCTAGTCCGCTAGTTTTAATGGTGCAGAGAACCTGGTTGCAAATTTCTCCATAATTAATACTCAAAGGCACGTGTATTGTATAGTCCACCAATCAGCGTTGTGGAAACCCCTCTCTTTTTGACACCAGTGTGTTATGGTGAGCCGGTATAGGATTGATAATGATGATATACTTAATGAAGAATTTATAATTTGCTCCCAAACAAAATGCCTTGCGATAGGCACGCGTGTTACAAACTTAAATGGAAAGGCAATTAAGTGTACGTACTTGTAATCAGTCAAATCGTTCGAATAATCAGGGCCCAATTAAAATGCCCTCAAACTTATATCATGATCAACCCATTGCCGGCTCACTACTGAGCACGGGTCTCGTCTCAATATGAGAAGGGTTTGGCCATAGTCCACCACGCTGGCCATGTGCTGATTGGCCGACTTTACGCGCCTTTGAGAACATTATGGAGAACTCTCAGGCGTGCGGGTTTCGTCACGATGTTTTCTTTCACCGTTGAAGCAAGTGATATTTTAATTCTTGAAACGCACATAACTCCGAAAAGTTAGAGGTGCGTGCCCGGATTCGACTCTGATTAGGAGGCTGACGCCCTCACCACTAGGCTATCACCGCTTCTCTATAATAAACCACTTCTATAAACTAATGAACGGTGTGATATCGTGTTAAGTTACTGACATACGAGTACAATTAATATCATCGCCTCTGACTAAGGTTGCAGTTAAAGCGAGACAAAGATATGTTTCCAACATAAATCTGTCTCGTTTTAACACTAACTTTGAAAGAGCAAAGTCAAACGCTTTCTTTATCTTATCTTATGGCATGCTTCTGGCAATTTTGACGACGCGCTGTAGAATTTTAAAGTTAGAGGTCCTGGGTTCGATTCCCTGCTCGAGTCTGCTCTGGTGGCAGGCTTCAGCCGTGACTAGTTACCACCCTACCGAAAAAGACGGGTTCCAAGCGATTTAGCGTTCCGGCACGAAGTCGCGAAGAAACAATTTGGAGTATGGGTTTACCATACCCCTAACAGGTTAGCCCGCTACCATCTTAGACTGCATCATCACTTAGCATCAGGTGAGATTGCCGTAAAGGGCTAACTTGTAGTGGATAAAAATAAACGCACCTATTGCTTTCCAAGCTATGTACGTTTTTAAGCAATTAAAATATCACTTGCTTCCTTCCTTGGCTGAGAGTTCTCCATAATGTTCTCAAAGGCGTGTGAAGTCTGCCAATCCGCACATGGCCAGCGTGGTGGACTATGGCCAAACCCTTCTCATAATGAGAGGAGACCCGTGCTCTGTAGTGAGTCGAGAATAGGTTGATCATGATGACGATATTGATAGTTTTTGGTTTATGTAAAACAGAATTGCAACCAATATTTTTCGCTGTTATAACAAGTAGATCGGTTTTAAATAAGCCTACACATTAAGTAAATAATCTTTTTGTAGCTTAGATACCTTTGTAGCTGTATAACAAAATTACTGATCTTGAATACATATATTTCTGAAACCAACTGGAAACTCAGTTTTTTTTTACATTTCTTACCTAATTCCAATAATTTCGTACTTTATTTACTTAACATTATATAGATAAACAACTAAAACAATGTAACTGTATTATAAACACTTAAAAACTTAAAATAAACCTAAAACTAAAAATCATTAAAAAAAACTATAATAACTAAAATGTATTATTAAAAGAAGCGGTGATAGCCTAGTGGTCAGGGCGTCAGCCTCCTAATCAGAGGTCGGTGGTTCAAATCCGGGCACCCACCTCTAACTTTTCGGAGTTATGTGCTTTTTTAAAAATTAAAATATCATTTGCTTCAACGGTGAAGGAAAACATCGTGAGGAAACCTGCACGCCTGAGAGTTCTCCATAATGTTCTCAAATGCGTGTGAAGTCTGCCAATCCGCACATGGCCAGCGTGGTGGACTATGGCCAAACCCTTCTCATATTGAGAGGAGACCCGTGCTCTGTAGTGAGCCGGCAATGGGTTGATCATGATGATGATGATGATTATTAAAAGGAATCCCTTTAGGCAAGGTTCCGAAGATACTGGCAGCGTTTCCTCTTTGGATTGCAAAACTAATTCGTTGAATTATATGTTATCCAAAATCTACGTTGCGATTTGCCTGGACATTGTGATACAAGTTATCGATAGAAGCAGGCGTTATTACTTTGCGTAAGTCTATTGTATACAAGAAACCTTCATTTTTATTTGCTGCAATCCCGTACCCGTGTAAAACAGCACGTTGCAATTTATTGGAACCTTAATTCCTTACACACCACACTATACAAGCGATCTCAGCACGCGTTTTGCTCCAACACCGGAGCATTCTCTGAAAACGTTTAAGTCAACGATAATTCAAATGGACATTTAAAAAAAATTGTAACTCGATCCATATATATTTAACCATTATAATTTGGATAGACCACAAATATGAACACTATTATAACAGGTGAGTAGATACTATTATCAAATTTCATTAAATAAATATGAAGTAGGTACCGCGAAATGAATACAACCTTGTAAAAGGAAGCGTGCCTGCTTTAGAAATGGAACATATTGTATGGGACCAAATAAAACACTTGACAGAAGATATTTGAAAGCAAGCCTGATTAAAAAAAAAAGACTGTTCGAATTTCTTTCACACACATTAGCAATTTACCAAGTTTTGCATAATTTAGTTCAAGTTCCTATGGATCACGCATTCCTGGATTTGATAGCTGGGGTATTGTGTTTTTCTGTGAAGAACTTTCCAGTATCAGCCCACTGTCAGTAATTTCGTTGCCCTTGTTTTATAAAGAGAAGAAAAGCATTATAAAACGGTCAAGCCCGGTGTATAAGTAACTTTACATTTATCGATAGCTGGTGACAACTTAGTGCTTCTGCCTTCGATTTAGGAGGCCAAAGTCGATCTTCGGTACGCACCTCTAATTTTTCGATAAAACACAAGCAATTAAATATCACTTGCTTGAACGGTGAAGGGAAACGACGTGAAGAAACCTGCTTGCCTTGGAGATCTCCGTATAGCATCTCCTTAGAGTTTCCAAATAATTCTTCAAGCGTGTGAAGTCTACCAATCTGCAATAGTTCAGTTTGGTAGAACACGCAACGAAACCCATCTCGTTCAGATGTTTTTGGTTCCAAAAATACAATACAAATGCAATTCAGCTTTTATCTATATAATGTTAAAGAATAGTTAAAATTGTCGGTTGCTAATTACTAAGTTTAGTTATTAATAGCCTATGTAAGCGTCACCACTATTTACCCCTAGTATATTCAAAACACGTTCACGAGTCTAATTCGAGCATCGAAACATTGTATAGTCTTCAGTACCCTCATTATGAAATTTGTTCATTCGCCATCGCGAAGTCCATTTTGAGTATCAAAACACCGCACCGTAAGTGAAATGAACTTTATATCACTTGTTTTAGGGTCGCAATTGATTATTACCACACCTCATGTTCCCAAACTCTATATAAACTTAAACAGAAGGCAAGGTCCTTCGCAGCCCGCAAAACTCTTGCGAGGTCCTCTTCAAGCCGCAAACGTGATTTTTGCGTCAAATGCTCAGAATGTAACAAATACATCGTTTTAAAGCCAAGTTAGCCAGAACTTCTACTAATGAAAGTTATTAAAAAAACAGTCATCATCATCATCATGATCAACCCATTACCGGCTCACTACAGAGCACAGGTCTCCACTAAATGTGAGAAGGGTTTTGGCCATAGTCCACCACGCTGGCCATGTGCGGATTGGCAGACTTCACACGTCTTTGAGAACATTATGGAGAACTCTCAGGCATGCTTGGTTCCTCACGATGTCTTCCTTCGCCGTTGAAACAAGTGATATTTTAATTGTTTAAAAACACGCATAACTCCGAAAAGTTAGAGGTGCGTGCCCGGATTCGAACCGCCGACATCTCATTAAGAGGCTGACGCCCAAATCACAAGGCTATCACAACTTCTAAAAAAAACAGGATTATATAATAACAGTATTGAAACAGTGATACGGCCTTAAAACTTAGCGACCTACGTAAGGCAGGCGTGTCATTCACGATTGCGAGAGTTTTCATACTAAAGGTATAGAACGGAGTCGAGACAGTGAAGATAACCTCGAAAACTAATAACATGGAAAATAACAGTCTCATATACACAGAATGAGTATAGCATTTAACAGTAAGTACTCACGCGACACAATGTAGTACATAATTCATAACCGGGTTCTTTACAACTAATTTTAATTATAATGCCGTTTTAATGTGCTGCTTTTTTCCGAGAAACAAAACCAGAAGGAAGTGTTCAGTTTCAAATAATTAGTTTGAAATTTTGCCAGCAATTTTTACACTATGCCTCCTTGCGGTGGCATCGATATCATTATTATCATCATCATCATCATCAGCCAACATTTATCCACTGCTGGACATAGGCCTCTTTCAAGTAGCGCCAACTCATCCTGTCTCCGGCCTTTCGATGCCTGCCACTTTTCAGAGGTCATCACTCCACCTGGCCGGAGGACGGCCCACACACCGTTTGCCGAGACGTGGTCTCCACTCGAGGACCTTCTGACTACAACATTATTATGTTTAATGTTATTGTTAGTTAAATAGTTTTATAAATAAACTCATTACAACCCCATTGGCGCAGCGCGTCCGGTCTATGGTGATAACGAAAAAAGAAAACCCGGTTAAGATTGCTGTGGGCTCCTTCTTAGACCGGGGCGCGTTTGGAACCCTCATAGCTTTAGTTTTAAAGTTTATGAATGTAGTTATCCCCATCAAATCACTACTATGTAAATTATTGACGCGTCAAAAGTGCCCTTTAAAGGACTATTTGAATAAAGATTATTTTAACTTGACGTTCGAAATTATGTTCTAAAAGCCTCTATTCGATGAGAGAGGAGAAAGGTGCTTGTTATAGGATGCTCAGGGGCTGATGATGATTAGTCAAGTAGATTGTAGATTTCTAAAAAATTTTGACGACCTCCGTGGCGCAGTGCGTGCGCTATCTTGTAGGTCCTGGGTTCGATTCCCGGTTCGAGTCTGGTTTGATGGGAGGCTTCGGTCGTGGCTACGGCGGCACTACGGTGGTGGCACGATGTCGCGTAGAAACCAATTAGGAGTATGGGTTTACCATACCCTAACGGGTTAGTCCACTACCATCTTAGACTGCATCATCAATATGTGAGATTGCTAACTTGTAGTGTAAAACAAAGGTATGACGACCTCCGTGGCGCAGCGCGTGCGCTGTTGCATTTTAAAGTTGGAGGTCCTGGATTCGATTCCCGGCTCGAGTCTGGTCTGGTGGAAGGCTTCGGCCGTGGCTTGTTACCACCCTACCGACAAAGACGTGTCGCCAAGCGATTTAGCGTTCCGGCACGATGTCCTGTAGAAACCAATTAGGAGTATGGGTTTACCATACCCTAACAGGTTAGTTCGCTACCATCTTAGACCGCATCATCACTTACCATCAGGTGAGATGCCGTCAAGGGCTAACTTGTGGTGTAGAAGGGAAGATGGTGGCAAAACTTAACGCTTGTGTCTTAATATGCAATCAGCTTTACTCGGCTGACATTAGAAAACAAGCTCGCTATAATGCATTAACATCTGTACACTTTTTCTAAGTCTAAACCTAAGATACACTGCATGATCACTTACCATCAGATGAGATATCCGTCAAGAGCTAACTTGTAGTGTATAATAAAAAATAATAAAAAAAATCGTCTAATCGTCCTTGTTTACAGCGAATTCAGTTTGGTATTGTCATTGAATTCAATTTAAAAGCAATAGCATCTAATTAATAGCTCACGATTCACAGTGACAAATGGTTATTACTTAAGTACCGACAATTTTCAGCACAAAAACGATGACATGCTCAAATTGTAAACAACTCTTTGTGTAATGACATTGCACACATATATCCGCTTTAAGGCTATATTTAACAACAGGTACTCATTTCCATTGTACCATGGATGGTTATGGTTACCATCCATGGTACCATCAACTATGCCAAAGACGCTAGCAAAGTCAATACAGCTGTCTAAACAATAAACAGCAAGTATAATTTGCTATATTCCGCCGACAACCGGGAGATTTGTATAATATAACACCAAACAAAATCTTCCACTAGAACCTCTACGCACGTTTCGACCCGACACCGGATCATCCTCAGGAGATGTTGACTTAACAAGCGCGAAAAGTAAAGTGACTTTACTTTAGAACTTTGGACTTTACACTAGAACCTCTACGCACGTTTCGACCCGACACCGAATCATCCTCAGGAGATGTTGACTTCACAAGCGCGAAAAGTAAAGTGACTTTACTTCGAACGGGTCGGTCGGGAACGGGTCGAAACGTGCGTAGAGGTTCTAGTGGAAGATTTTGTTTGGTGTTATATTATAGAAATCTCCCGGTTGTCGGCGGAATATAGCAAATTATACTTGCTGTTTATTGTTTATCATGGTCTTCCGCAAAGTAACGCCTGCTTCTATTCATTAATACAGCTGTCTGATTTTGTCTTATATCTGATACTTTTGTATGTATGGATACATACGAGTAGTTATCTTGTTTATCAACGAAGCCTAAGTGATGTTTGTATCGTTTTTCATACACTACAGGAATCTATAGCTGTAACCAAATTGCGAAGCCTAGTGAAGCTATGTTAGCCTGGTGGATAGGACGGCAGCCTCCTAATCAGAGGTCGGGGGTTCGATCCCTATAACTACCTATATATATAACGACCTATAACTCTCGCGAGTTATGTGCGTTTTTTTAGCAATTAAAATATCACTTGCTTCAACGGTGAAGGAAAACATCGTGAGTACACCTGCACGCCTGAGAGTTCTCCATAATGTTCTCAAAGGTGTGTGAAGTCTGCCAATCCGCACATGACCAACGTGGTGGATGGCCAACACATCTTATATGAGAGGAGACCCGTGCTCTGTAGCGAGCCGAGAATGGGTTGATCATGATGATGGTGATGATGAACACAATTATCGCTAAACAAATTTCTATCATCTTTAGTGAATATATACCTAGTGGACACATATTTAGAAAGGGAAGATATTATGATTGTACTTTGAGAAAATTTTATTTGTGGTCTGAATTGTTCAGGGTTTGCTTTAATGCTTTCGTTCGGAGTCAACAGAAATAAAGATTGCTCTTTATTTCTGTTGACTTTGAAAGTTTTATGGAAAGCTTTTACAATGTAATAAACTGATAAATTATACATGTCTACTCTAATAACAACATTTCATGTGTTCTGCTATGCTCCATGAGTAATTAGGAGCTACCAAAGTACAGAAGAATTAGATAGTATGAGCCATTTATAATGTATCTATCCATACTAGGATTATGTCTACTATTAGGCTTCGGCCGTGGCTAGTTAACCACCCTACCGACAAAGACGTGTCGCCAAGCGATTAAGCGTTCCGGCACGATGTCGCGTATAAACCAATTAGGAGCGTGGGATTACCATACTTCTAACAGGTAAGCCCGCTACCATCCTAGACAGCATCATCACTTACCACCAGGTGAGATAGCCGTCAACGGCTAACTTGTAGTGTATAAAAAAAATGTATTAGTTTGTTCATAAGTTTTTTTATTACCCATGATATTTGGGCTGATTTTAATAAATTGATCAGTTTCTTTACTATCGCGCGTCGTAATAAAATAATATTACGCAGTGAATTAAGTGTAGACTTAAGTAAGGCAGGCAGTTTATAAAGAGCGTCATATAGATTATGAGGTCTCTTGCCAAAAATAAATTGCAATGTCAGAGTTTCTGCAGTAGCAATATTCCAGTAATTCTAAACTATCCGACCTTTGTATCAGCTATTATAGTACTGGGGAAAGCATCATCTTCAGGATCCTATGAATCGTTCATAGATATCGAATTTTTCATTATTTATATTCATGAAGGATGTCTCTCAATAAGTCCAAAGTTTATATAAAACGTAAGCTTGTAGAAAAGTCTTACTATAGTGTAAAGGATTATATTAATGATAAACAAGCATGGGTTTGAAATATTGTTCTAATAAGATAGCTCTTAACATAATTTTAAGTGGCATTTGAGATGGTGATAACAAAGACAAAATTTACCTGGCTAAGTTTGTAGAGGGTTTCTTCTTAGACCGATAATAAATTAATAATAAATTATAGTATCTCTGGATCAACAGGATCCTATGAATCGTTCATAGATATCGAATTTTTCATTATTTATATTCATGAAGGATGTCTCTCAATAAGTCCAAAGTTTATATAAAACGTAAGCTTGTAGAAAAGTCTTACTATAGTGTAAAGGATTATATTAATGATAAACAAGCATGGGTATGAAATATTGTTCTAATAAGATAGCTCTTAACATAATTTTAAGTGGCATTTGAGATGGTGATAACAAAGACAAAATTTACCTGGCTAAGTTTGTAGAGGGTTTCTTTTTAGACCGATAATAAATTAATAATAAATTATAGTATCTCTGGAGATAGAGCAACATTGAGACAAATTCTAGTATAGTTCGGGTAGCTCTATTTATTAAGGCAAATAATAATACAATGCACCCAGAGAAATACAAAGTTACATTGTTATAAAACGTATTCCCCCACAGTTGAAGGTCACTCAGAGTCAGTCCCCCATCTTTAATAAACAATAGGTAAGGGATACGGAAATCTTAATTCTGATACCTTTCACAAATGATTGATTTACAACCCCTTTTTTAGAAGTTTCCAGCTTGAAAAATAAATCAAATATCATCTGCACGATGCATAAAATCAGCTCATACAAAATACCCAGATAACGAATCTTTAAATATTATATATACTAGTATATTATTGTATTAATATATTATATATATATAACATGTTACAGGTACGGTAAACCCATACTCCTCATTGGTTTCTACGACATCGTGCCGGAACGCTAAATCGCTTAGCGACACGTCTTTTTCGGTAGGGTGGTAACTAGCCACGGCCGCAGCCTTTCACCAGACCAGACTCGAGCCGGGAATGGTACCCAGGACCTCCAACTTAATAATGCAACATCGCGCGCGCTGTACCACGGAGGTCAAAATATGAGATACTATAAAATAATTAAATATATCTACTTAGATATACTCATAAGGCAGATAGCTACTTATTTACTCAAGCATTCTAATTTAAATTCAAATTCAAAATAATCTTTATTCAAATAGTCCTTAAAAAGGCACTTTTGACGCGTCAATAATTTACATAGTAGTTATTTCATGGTGATAACTATATTCGTAAACTTAAAACTAAAGCTATGAAACTCAATAATAGTCTGATCTAAAGTGATTTCGTTCGCCGCGGGAAAACAACTTGTATCAAACGAAACAAGCATAAGTAGGTTAAATGAACTAAATCGCTTACGTGATTGAATTTATTGCAAACTTGTTAGATTTTTATTTTTATATATAATACGCAATATAGGTAAGTAGTTATACCAATAATTACTGTGAGTATTTAGTATTTATACCTACCAAGGTATAAATACTAGATACTCACCTAAATAAAATTATTCCAATAAATAAGATTCGCATTGACCCTCGTCACCATCCCGTTGTGGGATATTAAGGTTCGTTAAAGATGACGTAAGAAAAGCACCAACCTACCTACCTACTTGCACAAAATTTAAGACGAAACTGAAGACTCTACCGCACGACGAAATCGGCCATAACATATCAAACAATTTTCTATCCAATGTTTAATTCATTATAGATCACTTTCCCTTGATGGAAAATGTTACACGCATTCGATGTGCTCCGAGCGAGTTTACTGTTTACCAGTTTTGGTTGGACCTCGAGGTGTCGCGTACGCACGAAGGCACAAATAACATACGTTAATATACGGACGAGTGATTTACCGTTTGAATTGTTTACGGGAATGCAAAAAAAATATCTATAGTTGTAAGTATCACTCTATGCTTTATACATTTTATTTCACGATAATTATGTTTTATTTGCGAAGCGAATTCTTTGCTAGCGAAACTCTAGCGTATGTTTACATCTAACTACCTTTTATTATCATAAATTAGAAAGTTAACCGCTTATTTTTCTATTGCAAATTAACTATTTATGTTAGTTGTACTTTGTTTAATAAAGAATTTTGTATTCCTACAACATCCATACAGTAAGAATATTACTTATTATATATAGTAAAGTATACCTGACTATTTACTTGAGTTTTCTTATTTTTCTGATATTTATGCTCAACTCTAGTTCCGGTAGAGTCGATGGAATTTATAAAACAATATTATAATGGAGAGGTTTAATTTTTAAATTTTTTTACTTAACCGTAGAACCGTGGCTTCGTCGCGGTCCTCTTGATCACAGATAGTTAATGAGTTACAGTTACATGTTGATGTTGAAACTAAAAATGTTGATCCAAAACGTAATACTGAATTTGTTTTCTTCGTTCCTGGTATCTATCACCTTATTTAAAATAATAAATTGTAATATTAGCACATAATTATGTGATGATTAAATAACACTGTGTTTGAACAAAAAATAAATATATTTTAATTTTAAAAAGATTTGGGTCGATTAATATTTTGATGAATTATGATTAATCATGAATTACAACTTTACATGCTCTGCGAGGCACGGCATACCCCCAAATTGCTAACTCAGTTTTTTACAAAACCCGCTTCAGGCAAATTGGGTTTAGTTATTTTATGTAGTATATTAGTTCCTTTGCGAAGAAGGAACAATCATATACACATACAAACAAACTTTCACATACATAATATTAGTATGATTAATATCTTTCGTTCAGATATATTTCCTAGAGTAGATCGCTATTATAAATAGCTGGCCTGATGTTGCTTCATTCTCAGTCCTAATTTGTTTAAAGTTTGCTGTCGCATTTTAAAATTGGAGGTCCTGGATTCGATTCCCCACTCGAGTCTGGTCTGGTGGGAGGCTACGGCCGTGGCTAGGTACCAGCCTTCCACCTTCACCCTAAAATCGCTTGGCGTAAAGTGTTTGTCAGTAAAGTGGCAAAATAACCGTGACCAGCCCAGGATATGGACAGTAATAATAAATTCCCAAACTATAATGCTAAGGATCGACCTCCAACTTATAAGACACAGCGCTCACCTCTGCGGCAAGGAGGTTAAGGTTTTTAATCGATCAAGCTAAACTACAAAACAATGTGACCGTTTCAACTAGGTACCTGTGATGAGTTATGGGCTTGCAGAATGTTTCTAATGTTATAATTTAATAAAACTCGGTGAAGATAATAATCACGTTGTTCTCTTTATTAATTTTATATCCGCAATAAATCATAGACATTTGACATAGACAAGAGATATTGTGCCACAGATAATAACTAATTTTTATATTTATTGGGAGTCTACACATTACAGTACCTAAATTGGGGGGAAAAGGCCAGGCTAGTGTGTTTCTATCTCTCTTCTCTCTTGTTATCATTGTGCCAACATAACATGGGCCAACTTTATACAAGTTCCGAAAAAAAGTTCTACCAAATTAGGATCACCAAACTTTCGGGCAATAAATTTAAAACTTAATCATTGTTTTACAGTGAAAACAGTAGATCTCCCTGAAATAAAATAATACAGAATAATAATGAATATTTTTCTTCTCTCTTCAAATTATCGGCTTAAAAGACACGTTGTGTGTACAGAAATATTTGTATACAGCATTCTTTTATAAAAGAACTTAAAAAATTGCTTTAAAATAAACTTAAATAATTAGTTATTCAGTTCAGTACAAAGTTATGGCCACAAGAAATGCAGTCAAAGCCAGAGTGGCTTGATTTAAAAAGGCTGTTCAGATGAGCCAATCAACTGCTGTGTAATGTCTCGTCAGAAACAAGCAATTTGTTGTATTACTGGCTATAAGCCGCGTTTACAGGCGAGTATAATAAAAAAAATAACGTTTATTACTCAAGTGTGTGTCACTTTAAGCTTCTTTATTAATTTGTTTTGTTAGTTGTCAAACTGGCATGTCTTTGAATCAATACCATCATTTAAAGCATTTTTTTTTAAATATTGACGCTCTAATCACTGAATTCTGAAAACGGGAATTAAAAAAACTTAAAGCGGTGAAGTTTTCAGCGACCTCTATTTTATTTATAAATTGATAACTTTATAAAATAATCAAATTAAGTGTTCAATTCTTTCTCGTATAAATCAAAGAAAAAAAGTTTTACCAAGCCGACTAATTAACGAAATTAGTGGCTAACTATCGAGCAATCTTAAGATAACTATCGAGCAATCTTAAAATGAAATTAAATGAAAATATGCTTTATTGTACTACACCACACAAAAAAAAGACCGCAAAGAAACACAAACAGAAAAGAAAATAGGTACGATAGGCGGCCTTATCGCTAACGAGCGATCTCTACCATAATATACAGATAAGCAGGCTTAGGGTGTACAATTACAAATAATACATGGTCAACTATATAAACTCCTAAAAATATAAATGAGTATAATATAATATGTACAATATAATATAAATAAAATACATTTTTAAATAAAAATAATATTAATTAAATAAAGATACTAGTGGATCAAGCTTGGTCGGTATGTCTGGTTAGACCAAATAGCATTCGATCTTACTGTACCAACATCTTTCACAGTTACTTATCTTGTTATCACTAACTTATGATCGATGTTCAAATAAAAAGTGTAGGTAATCAATACAAAGCATACTTATATTATATTAAAGTGTAAGAGCTATTGGACGATTCATTACAATGAAACTGTCGTCTAAAATAGAACAGAGGAAGCAAGGAATTCAATTACAAATTAAGTTTGCTCCTTTTTGAAGAGCACAACAAACAACTTGTTTTCATTAATACAAAGTGCGGGTTAAGGTCACGCTACACAGTTTTTCTGTAAACTGTTTGTTCCCAAAAATTGTCACTATATACTATACTCACTATCCTAGATAAAATTACAGTAGTTTTCTTTGTTTTAAGAACCTCGTGACTTTTATATACGGCTTACATTGATAGCCCATTCCTTTATCCGTTCGAAAGTAATAGGCAATAGCCATAAATTTTACATCCAAGGTAGTTACTATTTTTTTATTGATATGCCGTTTAATAATTAACAATATACCATCAATTTGTGAACATAAAATATGCAATTCTTACAATTACAATTCGGATGGTACGTAAGTACGATTTTAACGACCTCAAGATTAGGAAATGTTAATGTTTAAAAAAAACTTGCTTCAACGGTGAAGGAAAACATCGTGAGGAAACCTGCATGCCTGAGAGTTCTCCATAATGTTCTCAAAGGCGTGTGAAGTCTGCCAATCCGCACATGGTCAGCGTGGTGTACTTCTCTTATTGAGAGGAGACCCGTGCTCTGTAGTGAGCCGGCAATGGTTTGATCATGATGAATGTTTAAGCACTTGAATAAAATCTTGATACAGGTCTCTGCCTATAATTTGGTTTATAGTGATCATAATATGAGCTGTTACTCAAGAAGTTCCTGTCATTTCGCGAGATAACTTGCGAGATAAATTTGATATATTGTAATACAAATAAATCAATACATCGAAATGGAGTATGATTGATAAGTTATCAAAGGGTTATTTAAATATAACATCAATTTGCCTCCACAAGATATGTATCTACACTAGTACATTATCATTGTACATATTATATAATAACATAAACAAGGAGATCTAAGATCTTATTACGTATTTATGTATTTGCGTGGCGCAGTGCGTGCGCTGTCGCATTATAAAGTGTGAGGTTCTGGGTTTTGGGTTTGATTCCCGGGTCGAGTCTGGTCTGATGGGAGGATCCGGCCTTGGCTAGTTACCACCCTACCAACAAAGACGTGTCGCTAAGCGATCTAACGTTCCGGCACAATGTCGTGTAAAAAGCAATTAGGAGTGTGGGTTGACCATACCCCTAACATGTTAGACCGCTACCATCCTAGACTGCATCATCACTTACTACCATATACTACCTAGACTAAGACTTCGGTCTCCCTTTTGAGGGGTACGAGTTTCAATTACACCTAATAATTAACTGAAATTATATAGATATTGAATGTGTATTCAATTTAAAGGACGACTGAAGCAATTTTTATGCCACATTATTTTTTCATGCCAACTTTATTCCTAAAACCGTAATGAAATAATTAATAAATGCAGACACAATCTCACATATAGTGCAAATGTGACATTCAAGTATCCGCTATAATTAGCTGATTTTAGTTCATTTTCACTCTCTCGACTTCTTTGTCGGTTTTTATAAATATCCCGTCCCGCGAGCTCATACAAAATATACACAATAAAACAAATACTACAGCTTTATTATTAGTAGATAAATAAAGCATAGACAACTGTTGTTTAATGCTTACATATTATATTACTCTCACGCTCGTGTGCAAAATAAATACATATATTCTACATCCTATTCTATTAAAGGTTTCCACTTGATTCGTAACGATCGCACTGGCAAAGGTGGTGGGGGAGTGGCTATATATCTTCGTAGCCATATTCCCTTTACTATCTTGGACAAATCACCGTCTTCTTACTCAGGAACCGCTGAGCATATTTTCATTGAAGTATTGTTTGGTCAACGTAAATTGCTTCTCGGCGTATACTATAGTCCTTCTTTACATGTTAATTATTTTCCTTCCTTTGAAACTCTTCTAGAACAGTTTGTACCTACTTTTGACCATTCTATCATAATGGGTGATTTTAACACGTGTCTGCTTAAAGGTGATGTGCGAGCCAAACGCTTGTCTGGTATTATTAATAGTTCCAATCTGCACTTACTCCCGTCTGCCGCTACTCACTTTTTCCCTAATTGTGCTCCTTCTTGGCTTGATTTAATCTTGGTATCCTCCAAAGATCATGTTAATTCTCATGGTCAATACCCAGCCGAAGCATTCTCTTACCATGATCTTGTATATGTTTCATATAAAATACGTCCACCTAAGGCGAAGCCGACAATAGTCATGAGGCGCAGCTTCAGGCACTTCAACAATGATAGTTTTATGCAGGACCTTGATAATATTTGCTGGGACGCTATCTTTAGTGCTTCTACAGTAGATGATAAAATGAATTTGTTCAATTCAATGCTGATTGATATTTTTGACGTACATGCGCCGCTGCGGCCAATAAAGCTAAAGCATTTGCCCGCCCCATGGCTTACTGATAAAATTCGAATTGCTATGGCTAAACGTAACTCAGCTAAGGCTAAATATAAATTGAATCCGACAGATGCGTATTTCGTTAAGTATAAAAAACTTCGGAACCATTGCAGTAAACTTTGTCGAGATGCCCAACGTAATTATATTCACAAAACGATTGACAACAGTGACACTGCTAAAACTTGGCAGTTCCTTAATTTGCTCGGGATCGGGAAGCAACGAAGTGAAACAATTAGTAATGTCAACTTGAACGACTTAAATAGCCACTTCACTGCGGTAGAATTGATCGATGATCATATTAAGGCTGGCACGTTAAGCCGTATTAATGCATTGGTTCCTCCCAATTTTTCTCCTTTTAATTTTAAGCAAGTCACTCCTGATGATATAAAAAAAAAACATATTGGCTATTAAATCTGATGCAACTGGTTGTGATGGTATAAGTCGAAAAATGATTATAATTGTTTTGGAAAAAGTAACTCCGATTCTTTGTCACATTTTTAATTACTCCTTTTCCACTAGTACCTTCCCTAGTGTGTGGCGCTCAGCGTATGTTATACCAGTTCCGAAGACTCGTAACCCTTCGTCTTACTCTCATTTTCGACCAATTTCTATTCTTCCCTTCTTATCTAAAGTTGCTGAACGTATAGTCTCCTCTCAACTGCGTCTTTACTTATCTTGTAATAATCTTCTTAATTCCTTTCAGTCCGGTTTTAGATCTGGGCATAGTACTACTACAGCGCTTACTAAGATCTGTGACGATATTCGATTTGGCCTTGATAACCAACTTGTTACAATAATTGTCCTTTTAGACTTCAGTAATGCCTTTAATTCGGTTGATTTTGATATCATGTTATCTATTCTCAAGTCCTTCAATTTTTCCCAGGAGGTGGTTGACTGGTTTCGTTCGTACCTATGTAACCGTCAGCAATGTATTCGAGTTGATAATAACTTTTCTTCTTTTTCTTATCTCAATGCTGGCGTTCCTCAAGGAGGTGTGCTCTCACCGCTCCTTTTCGCCATGTTTATTAACTCGATCTCCAATTCCCTTTATTCTTCATTTCATCTTTATGCTGACGATTTACAGATCTATATTTCTGTTCCAGCAGATGATATTGTTTCTGGAATTAATAAATTAAATGAAGACCTGTATCATATCAGTTCATGGAGTAAATCCCACGGGCTGACTATCAATGCTAGTAAGTCTCAGGCTATCATTGTCGGTAACCCTAAGCAGACCCGTAAAATTGACTCTTTAGCCTTAGATCCGCTTGTTTTGGATAACTCGATCTTGCAATTCAGTGAAACTGTTAAAAACCTTGGTTTGTTTATTGACTCCTCGTTATCTTGGGTGCCTCAGGTTAACCAGATCAGTAAGCGCGTCTTTGCTGGAATCGGCTCTTTGCAACGATGGAAGAATCTCCTACCAATAAAAACAAAGATAGCCTTAGCTGAAACTCTTCTGTTGCCTATATTAGATTATGCTGACGTCTGCTGCACTGATCTGAGTGAGGAGTTGCTAAACAAGCTGGAGCGTTTGCAAAATCTCTGCATTCGATTTATATTTAGCTTAAGAAAATTTGACCGTATCAGCGAATACCGTGCTCGTCTCAAGTGGCTTCCAATAAGATTTCGTCGAAATTTCCATCTTCTTTCTTTTCTTTATAATATTCTCTATGCTCCGCACACTCCTTCCTACCTTAAAGAGCGCTTTTCTTTTTTAAGTGATTTGGACCGTGATGTTACATTGCGCTCTTGCTCGGATAATAAGCTAGTATGTCCCCGTAGTCACTGTAAAGGTTATGGGAAGTCATTCACTGTTAATGCCGTGCTGCTGTGGAATAATTTGCCTATTGATGTTAGAAGTTCGAAATCGTTAAACATTTTTAAAAGTCGACTTAGAAAGTTTTATTTTTCTAAATGCCATATAAATGAATAGTTTATGTGTACTGATATATATTTATTTATATATAAAAGTATATATTGATATATTATACTAGCTGACCCGGCCACGCGTTGCTGTGGCTAAAGTTTTTGTTATATTACATTATAGTAAACAATCTAAGAGGAACAATAAGAGAACATCAGTCACGGAGTCCACTATGCTTTTTCACACAGATGGTATTTGTAAAAATATATGGTGATCTCCTTATTTGACTTTCTACTACTATAACCCTTTAGTACAATGAAATTATTTACGAACAAAGACGACAATGTTGATGTTGGTATACAAATTCACTGGATTGAGATTTGAAGGGGAAGTACGTTGAGCACAATTAATTAAAATGTTCTTACACTTGATACTAAGCAGAAATCAATAGGTACAAAATAAAAAAATATCAGATTTATTATTTCCATTTAATTTTATAACAAATATAAGTATATCACAGTATAATACAGTAAATAACATGTGACGCTTAAACTCATGAATGAGGTAGGCAAGGCAGACAGTCTTAAACTTTTAAACATTAATATTTATTTTTTTGAATTATAAATACTTTCAATTTCAATTTATCGGTGCACAATGTTTTTGGTTAACCTGCCTTTAGCTAACACAAATAGATTCGACGGTTTCCCAACACGTGAACACGCAACATATAGTTGTCCATGAGAAAAACATGGATTTTCCAAATCTAAACCACAAACGGACATTGTTTGACCTTGAGATTTATTTATAGACATGGCGAAAGCTAAACGAATTGGAAACTGTAGCCTTTTGAAGGGTATGGTAGAACCTGATGGTATCATCGGAATACGTGGCAGCAGGACCACTTTTCCTTTAAACTTCCCAGCCAAAATGGTTGCTTTAAGAATGTTTCCGGTGATCTTTTTGATGACCAAACGCGTACCGTTACATAATTGAGGTGGATTCAAATTACGGAGGAGATAAATAGGGGAACCAATCTTTAATCGAAGATTATGTGGTGGCATTCCAGGGATATCTAATGAATTTAAAAATTCAATCGGAAAATTTACACTTTCATTTTCATCAACAACAGTATCGATTGATTTAAAAGACATCAGATCGCCTGGTAACAACTGTTGTATCTGGAAGTTAATTTCGTCAACATCAACGATTTTGGCTGCCAAAATCGCCCGTTGACTAAGCCATTCATGATTCAAATAATTATTCTGTATATCCGGGAAACTACTCTGAATCAATTCATTTTTATCCTGAACAACAGTGCAAAAATTATCTGGTAGTTTAATGCTTTGCGTATTTGGTTGCAGTTCTATTTTACCGTTCCCAATATCTAGTAGTTGTTCGGAAAATATTTGTGCTGATGGATTATTTTGCAATGGTACTCGCATATTTATCGAATCGAATCGAAGTGAAATAAAAACAATAAAAAAAAATATTTGTACAACTATTGAAAAAGTGTAGGAAATTGTGTATCATTTTTGCATTGACATTTTAATTAAATTTTATAATTATGTGATAATACTTACATACATATATTCAAATTAAATTATAAAGTTTTGATCAATGAAGCACAAATAAGTAAAAAACAGGATTAATTTCACTGTATTATCTTCATTATAATATGAATTCAATTTACACTTCAGTCTAAGTAACACGTGGCCGGCTATGCTAACACCAAAAATTTAAAAAGTGGAAATAATTTAATTATACGGTATTTCGTTCACTACAAAATAAATTTAATTAATTTTATAGCGTCAACAACACGTGGTAATTATGCTGTTAAAATGTAGCTTATATGACACGTTTGTAGATTTACCATAGCAGCGCCATCTATTGATTACTTACTCAACCCAGTCGAAAGGTATCGACATCTGTTAGAATCATTTGGAGTTAACAGATAATTGTGACTGTCAAATAATAACAAACAAATAATTAGCAATAAATTAAAATTGCGACTATAATTTGAGATTTAAACTATCCTATCTCTCAAGTTGGATCGAACTGCACATGGTGTGCGAATTTTATTATACTCGGTTAAGTGGTTTAGAAGTCCATTGAGGATAAACATTGTGACACGAGATTTATATATATTAAGATATTATATTTATTGATATTTTATTTTGTTTTGAATTGCGCCATTACCCTCATTCTTTAATTAATTCTTTCCCCAAGGGTTGTCTGGAAGAGATTGCTCAAGCAATAAGACCGCCTTTGCATACTTATGTGTTAAATGTTTTTGTATTGTTGTTTCTTTAAAGTTTGTGTGCAATAAAGAGTATTTATCTTATCTTATCTTATAAATGCCAAAAGAGATATAATATACTTACATAGATAAAAATAAATAAACCTACATACACATTACATAAATACATAATTGCACCGGGCGGAGGATTATTATTATTACTATTAAAACATCCTTCATTTTATTAACAAATAAAACGATAACAAGAAATTAACCAAATAACCTTGATACCAAAAAGGGTCAAATTGCCTACAGTCGTGTTCAGAGTGAAGAGAATATCGCAAGTCTATGTTCCTAGGAGCTAGATTAAGAACGTAGACTGGGCTTGCCATCCTATGGAGAGAAAGAACGGTGGTGCTTAGCAGTCATAGACCTCGAGAAACTATGACTTGGAGACTATTATTTCGCCCCATAGGTGGGGAAGATTTTGGGGGGTCTGCAATCATAGAGAGAGCCCGCAGGCCACTAAGATTAGACCACCACCTGACCGTGGCGAAAGGGTATAGTTTGACCTACCCTTCAACCAGGGACGTCGCGGACGGAGCTCAGTACACCCTCCGTTTCCGATGTAGGCACGGACCCTCGAAAGAAACGCATCGCAAGTCGTATATATACCCCTCGAATTAAAAAACTTCAATAGCGCGAGTTAGGAAAATCGATAAGCTACCAGTACTACGTTCAAAACCGACCCTCCGTAAGAATTTTATTATTCAGACAGTTTTTTTTTAATTTTCTACCAATGTTGACTTAATTATATCCGGTTCTGACTCCAAACAATGTAAGTAATTTATAAAATTGTTAACATTTGTGACGTCAGCAATACGACATTTAACATACCACTCTAGTCTGAGGGTTAAACCGCGTGTTATCTCGCAAAACCCGCCCTTAACGGCGTGCTACGTAGTTCGTCCCTCAACGGGCAGATGGCAGTAGGTAGGCATGTTACACAAAGTAGTTAACGTTAAACTTGAACTGACAGATATTGTTTAGTAATATTTACACTGCATATCCGCCACACAGTCGGACGTCTTCCTATTTATTTGTTTCAACTAAAAATAAGAATAACATCCCCCCTCCTTAAAGCCCCCAAAACTAGAGCTTATCATAATTCAGAAACAAGAGCGCCAACCACTGAGATGTTAAACTGACTTCATAGTTAAATATCTAAAGGTAAACGGAGGTAGTGCGCAAACTAGTTAATGAATTTTGGAATAAATTTTAACATGATCTTAAAAGGAATATTCGATTATGGACCAGAGGATATTGTTTGTCACCCTATGAGTATGTCCTTTCCCAGGATGGAATCTTAAGAATAATGGGGAAATAAAACAAATCAAATCGGAGTAGAAGTTACTGAGATAAGCGCGTTCCTACGTGCGAGATAGTAGGCAAGAAGTTTACTGCGGTTTACGGCAAGCGCGCTATCACAGCGAGAATAAAATAATAATGTACGTTTTTGTAATAATAAACCGATATGTAACAGAAGCCGTAAAGTAGAAATGACGAAGCCAAACCCCCGGCAGTTTACATTTAACTGGAAAAATAAGCACCTGTGACCGCGTGAAATAATGACGTCATTTCAGAAAAACCACGCAAGAACAAATATGGACGTATAATGTGGAATATCGGCTTACCTTAATGCGTAATTTCAAATGTAAGGATTACAAAGGGCAAAGTCAGTCCTCGTGTAAAATGTCACATAAAAGTTACTGATAATAATTACTTCATATAAAGTAAATCACAAAAAATTGTGGTCTGGAATCTAAGCTGAAACATACTCTATTCATGTTGCCATCAGCTTCTTACGTTTCATGATCAACAAATTGCCGGCTCGATACAGGGCACGGGTCTGCTCTCAATATGAAAATGGTGAAGAAAAACATCGTGAGGAAATCTGCACGCCTGAGAATTCTACATTATGTTCTCAAAGGCGTGTGAAGTCTGCTAACCCGCACATGGCCAGCGTGGTGGACTATGGCCAAACCCTTCTCATATTGAGAGGAGACCCGTGCTCTGTAGTGAGCCGAGAATGGGTTGATCATGATGATAATGATGAGTCAGGTAATTAGATGGACTTTAAGGTTGATCACACAGATCAGGACCAGGATTTACTTAATAAAAATTGCTTGAAACTTACTAACAGCATCGATGCAGTCGTATAATCGCTGACCTGTGTGCTACAGCCCATAGAGAGCGGTCATTAGCAAACTATGGCCTTATGCATGGCAGCACACGTTTATTAGCTGCCTACATTACATTTTTTTATAACTGCGTTAGGTATATGAACTTAATACATTCTTGTGTTTACAAATGGAAACTAGCTCACAACATATGCCGGAAAAAATGCAAGTTTATTCTTTCAATGTTTCTTATAAGCTAAGGACAAGTTCGTGCTAGTTCATGAGTATTCCTAGATTCTATTTAATTCTTTACGCATGTTTTTTTTTTATACACTACAAGTTAACACTTGTCAGTAATCTCACCGGGTGGTAAGTGATGATGCAGCCTAAGATGGTAACGGGCTAACCTGCTAGGAGTATGGTAAACCCATACACCTAATGGGTTTCTATGCGACATCGTGCCGGAACGCTTAACCGCTTTGCGACAAGTTTTCGTCGGTAGGGTGGTAACTAGCCACGGCCTAAGCCTCCCACCAGACAAAAGGTATAAGAGAAGCATAAGATAAATGCATAACAACTACCCGAGGTATATTACTGTCACTTTTAGTGACTTACTAAGTTTGTGGCGTACAATGGCTTAGATCCACCACAGAATCTTAAAATACTTTTATGGTCTTAACATAAGCTTAGAGGAAATAACAAATTCGTTTTTAAACTTATCAGTAAGAAGTTTTTAATTTAAGGTAGCTACTGACAAACCTCTAGAAGCCACCAAAATATAAAATCATAATTAGGTATTCCTGTTTCATGCGGCCACAGTGCGGTCTAAAGTGCAATGACTCAATTCGAATGATTCATTTTATATCACCTATCCAATACAACCTACGTAAAAAATTTGAATTCGTTAAAGGCATGAAGCTTTAAAACTTCGATTGCAGAAATCGGACAACTCACCGAAGGGTTAAATGATTTAACCAACTAAAAACAGTAAAAAAAAAATATTGGTATTTTTTGTTGATTGTTTTTGGGTGGTGGTGGTGTAAGTACATAATAACTTGACAAGTGCATGCGCTCTAGTAATCTCTCCTTTGAATGCAGATGCATCGTCAGTCTCACGCCGGGATGGGTAGTATCTTAGTAAGTAGTAGTAAGGTGTATCTTATTTTGATGAAAATCATCATCACAGACGTCCATTGCTGGACATAGGTCTTTTGTAAGGAGTTCCAACGGCCACGGTCTTGGGCCGCTTGTATCCAGCGGCTCCCTGCGACTCGTTTGATGTCGTCTGTCCACCTTGTTGGGGGTCGACCAACGCTACGTTTACCGGTGCGAGGTCGCCATTCCAGCACCTTGGGACCCCAACGTCCATCGGTTCTCCGAGCTATGTGTCCCGCCCATTGCCACTTCAACTTCGCAACTCGCTGAGCTATATATATATATATATTGATGAAAATAGATGCCTCCAAATCGGCATCACGTATATTTTCAAGTATATTCTTTATTAAATAAGAAGAATAAGTAGAAACACTTGCAATAGCGCGCAAAACGAAAGACCAAACTTGTCAAACCAAATTTAGGTATGCAAAAGCGGCCTTATTGCTTCGAGCAATCTCTTACGTAAATATAGCTGAAAATGTTCCCTAAATTAATGGTATTTACTTAACTAATTATATCTCTGTACCTGCTTATCCAACCCACTTATTTGGACATTTTTTCGGTTACTTGTGGCCGGTCGGGTAACAAATTTTAACCTCTAAACCCGTTACCTACCACTTTCTCGTGAACGCAAAACCGTTATCTCAGTTATTATCACTGACAGCTATAAAGTACTACTTTCCTTGCTATTTATAATTGATTTAATCATCATGGAATAAGAACCCTCGACCGCATAATTTTGTAGCTAAGAGCATTACAATTAAAAGCGTTGGATAAACTTTTAAGCAATGAATTCCAATAAATAGGTAGGTAATGCTCACACAATACTGAGGTTATACCTCAGTATTGTGTGAGCAATATATCAAAATATCTCTTTCCCTTCCCTTCTACATCGACTGCCTTTATATTGTAAAACGATTATTTTATTTTATTTGTTTCAGGTCACTAAAAATTGCTGTAATGAAGAAAGCACGCTCCGGCAGTGGTAAAACCGAAATTGGTAATGTAGGCAAGAATGCGAAAGTTGGATCGAGTTTTCCAACCGGCGGTAGACTACTGAGCGTCGCCACGGGCAAAACCTCTACGGCTCCCAGCTACAAAACAGCTAAAACTCACAAGTCTTCGACAACCTTCGGTGTGGTATGGATACCACGTAGAAAAACAAATAAATATTACAAAGACACGGTTTATAATTCCCATAAAAATGATCACTCTTATGACAGGGCGCCATCCATGTACAATTAGTAAGTTTTTCAAGTTTGATCTCAGCTTCTTAGATACCTACCTACAATAAATTTATCTCTGTCCCGACGCCATATGCTGTATTATATTCTGTATTGTATAGCCTGTATCCAAGTAGTCAGCCGTCAGAATTAATTTGAAGTTTTGCGTAGGGATGCAAGTTTCTAGAGATACAATTTATTAATCGATTATTGACTTAAAAAAATCGCAAGAATCGATACACATCTAGGTACATCATTTATTTATTAATTAACTTTATTAGATAAATTAATCAGTTTGTTTCAAAATGAAATATAATTTATAAAGACCTATTTAACATAAAAGTTATAACATACTATTACACATAGAAAAATATTCTACGTGTAATAGTCTAAAGCGTTTAGAGGCAACTAGGGCTAAGAGGCATAGAAAACTTCAATAATTTAATTCATATAAAGTGCCCTTATTTTTATTTATGTAAAATGCACTTTAATATTTGATATTTTTTAATATTGCACAATATTCGTTATGTTACACGAATAATATTTAGATGAGTATGTTTTTATATAAATGAAAAGTAATTAATGAAGTAAATAGAATCTAGTCTAATCCCTACTTTTAATAACACGGAACACCTATCAAATGTACTTTTAATTATATAATGGCTGCGATATAGTAATTATTACTATACTCGCGTCTCGCACCGACTATGGAATCGATTCTACCCTAATATCAGAATCGAAATGCGGAATGCAAGCGTGAAGCAAAGCAAATGAAAAAAAGGTATCTAAAAGTTAACTAAAAGTTTATTGTTCAACTTACTACTTGTGTTAAGTTTTATAACTTGGAACTTATTTCAAACAAACAGTTTTAAATATCAATGAATCTTAAATATTTCATATTTACGGATAGGTATCGAGAAAGTTTCACAAGTAGCTAAAAAGTGGTAAAATTTAACTTAAAAGTGTAAACTTCATGGTCAACTTTAGTTTTTTTTTTTATGAACTAGTCACCTAAAATGCAGGATAACAATAATTTTGAAACAATAATAAGCAAATGGCGTCGTTTATCAGGTGTCGAATTTGCTGTACACAAAGAAATCGTCACATTAGCTGGGTGAATATGCACATATAGCTGAAATACGAAACTCTTTCAGACTTGTTATGTGACTATTGTTTTCATACTTTAATATGCGCGTGTCATTACTCGTAATATAATCTTCAGTGAGCTTAAAACGTTTTTTGCCAATGTCTCGAGAAGTCTCTATACAAAAGGACATCCATTTATCTAAAGTTTTTAATAATTTGATTTTAATTAAATCTTTTTAGTATGTCGGGGGATTCATCCAATCATGAAACTTTGTCAAAGAAAAAGGAGGATGAAACAGTCTTGATAGCTCCTGAGCAAACTGGGGGTAGCTCATTGGCTGCAACAAGTACGGGAGTAGCAATTGCAGCATCAGAACTCCCACCTGAATTAGTGCCCATAAACCAGGATGAAAAGCAAGAACTAATTAAGCGAGACAATGAAGAAGACAAGGTATGAATTATAGTTAATTTTGTCCGTCAGAGATATTGAATTATACTTCAAAATGTTTACTGTTTCTAAAACTTGAATCTAGGACCAATTAGGAGTGTGGATTTACCATACCCCTGACAGGTTAGCCTGCTACCATCTTAGACTGTATCATCACTTATCATCAGGTGGGATTGCAGTCAAAGGCTAACTTGTAGTTAATAAAAAAAAAAAAAATCTATAATAGATTCAAATCAATATTCCTATCCTTTGTTTTATTCTTAAGTTTTGGATTAGGAATTATTCCAGACTGAATCAATCTGAAGGGTTGTCTGGATACATTTTAACACAGGGTAGAGAAACACTGGCCTGTTTTCCAATACCTATTGTAAGCGTTTGTTATTTCACATATTATTTAACCTTTCTTTATGAATATAGATGGATAACATCAATTAAAGTTAGCTGCTAAGATCCTTTATATGGATTTAAATATACACTATCATCATCATCATAATCAGCATCATCACCCACTAAAGCAGAAGACATTTTAGCCTTAGTTTACCACGCTGCCAAAATTCAGTTCTAGTTGCAGTTGTAAAACACTCTCAGGCATGTAGGTTGCCTGACTGGTTATAAGGAATTTGTCTAGATCTCCCTATCTGTTCTCCTCTTTGTATGTGAAGGGTTGTAGCATTGATGAATCTGTGCTATGATGGAAAAGTTTAAAAGTAGTATTGTACAAGGCAAGACATTTGTTAATAAGCTTTTCAGGTACTAGCATTACCATGAACAATTATTTTACTTCATGCTGGCCTATACAAAGGCACTTTGGACTAGGTAGATACAGCATTTGCAACCCCAAACTCTAGGATACAAATAGATTTAATAAGTAGCCTAGGAAGCAGTGGTTACACTATGGCATATTTTGTCTACTATATAGTCAAACTCATAGTGATAATACTACCAGTTCCAAGCCAAGAATGGGTAGGTTATTGTAGTTGGTTATGATTTGACAAATCTCTTATGATAACATATTCATATGCTAGAAAAATATGTGATGAAAGGATTGGTCAATCTTTAACATATATTTGTTATTTGTTAAATATTATGTACAGTGGTTCTGTAAGTCTTTAATATGTCTAACCTATGAGGGAAGGCTTGTGTTAATCTGTGGGACAATTAGCTCATGATGCCAAAGATAACAATCATTATTTGTTGTTTATATTACATTCCAGGAAGCGGCTGGCGATGCGAACAACAGAAAAACTGATGAAGACTTATCTCAGACAGAAAAAGACAGAGAAGTTAAATCAGAGAAGGAAAAGTTAGGTGACAATGTTGACAGTGTGTATCTGAGGTCACCTCCTCCACATAAAGTCAGTTCAAATGCATCAACCCCACAAGAAGAAGAAGACTGTGGTATAAAATGCCTTTACTATACATTACTATGTTGTGATTGTGTTCTTATGTAAGCTATGTATAGTTTATGCTTGAAGAAGAATGACAAACTTAGCCCCAACTATTTTAGAAACCACACAGAAATCATTGAAATTTTATTAATATGTGCCAGTATTTTTATATGTAAGCACTATATTTTTAAAAGTTTTAAGTCAAAGCTAAATGTGCTTACATAAGCATTAGCATAACCAACACCTTAATTATCTGTCTTAGAATAGGTTTGGGGGTGCTTTTAAATAGTTTTTATATAACATTAGAATAATTTGTCTCCTAACTTCATTTTTTACAGTATAGAAAAACTAATGTCACCTTTTTATTTCAAGGTGTTATTTTACACTTGTTTATTTATTATCAATAACATGATCTCACACAATGATATATTCAAACTATGTAGACCTTTTCTTTGCAATAAGAAAAAAGAATAAGTAACGTTTTTGGTGTTAACAAACTATTTAGTGAGATACTGGTGCATTTTCGTTGGTTGATAACTTACTGGACACGCGGCTAAAAGTAATCCTCACAGGGTTAATGAACAATGAAATTTACAGTTGAATCATTAGGAATGTTGTTCTTAATTCTGCCTTATCTACGGAAAGATAAAAATGCAAGGATGACTTATAAGTTAACCAAAAGTTTAGACCAGACTAATTTGTTATAACAGTGTTTTTAGGTTATGCCATTGATAATTTACAAGTAAAGCAAAAAGACATAAAAAAACCTTTGCTATTAAGAAAACATTTGCTGTGTTGAATGTCACAAAGTGTCCGTCTCAGATGTATAAAGCAAAGTAAGGTTTATAAAAAAAGAAATATGTGTCCTGCATAAAATTCTCTCGTTTTAACAGCAACTTTCAGCAAAGTATGCTCTGTAGATCTTGCCTTGCCAATGGCTTATGTATGCCCTACCCCACCCAATTAGATAGTTTTCCCAATGAGTATTAATTATAAATAATATAATATATTAATTTGTTGCAACATATGTGATTTCATTTTGGCTTCAACCTGAGGCATAAAGAATTTATAGCATAAACAATTGAACAAATTGGTTACAAATTTATCCTGCAGGTGCCCTGATTCTGTAGGGCATTTAAATCTTAATAAATCTGTCAATAGTAAAACTCCATTCATGGAGAACATTTTCACACTCACCCAATGATTTAGTGTTTTAAGGGTTCATGTTTTATATGAATTTCTTCATTCCACTATGACATCTGACTGCCTTGACATATTTTGGATGTATGCAGTATTTTTAGGGCCCTTAAAACATCCTGGGTGACAATTTTTATTTATTTTAATATGGCAGCTGTATAACGCCCTTTCAGTTGTGAAATTGCGTAGTTTTTTTTGATATATTATATATTGTGGTTAAGAGTGTGTTAAGGTTATTGTGTAATGAAGAATCTTGGCTTGGATAAGTTTTAAACTTAATTGTTGTACGTAAACAGCCTAATACAAAAATAATGCAAGAAAACATTATATTTATTGAATTTGTAATGTCAGAGAAGATATAAATTATGTAATGAACTTTGAAAAGAATATCTTAACGTTTTTATTTATAAATTGACATTAGACTGACAGCTTGAGCTAAAATGAAAAGTTAAAAACGTTGTTTTTAATTTTATAATAATCAGTGCCAATGTATTTTTTAATATAGGATATTTTTGAAATATTTAATTTGATGTTTATATTTTTATGTATATGTGTAGCCAGCCATCCCAAATTGGGGAATATGAGTGTACCCTATCTCCTCAATTAAGTCTGGGGACGGCTAAATATGTTGATATATTTCAAAATTATAAGGTTATAATTCGTAACCTCAAATATAAATAGATACCAATTATGTGACCCTATGTGCCGACATTTTAATAAAGAGAACCTCTTATTACAACCGAAATTCGGCATCTTGGCTGCTATTAAAAATTTTAAGTGTACAACTACAACTTATGTCAATAATTGGTTGATGTCATCGGGTGTCAAAAGTTCGATACTAAGCCTAAATTAGAGCTTATACTGTCAATTAGAGAATGGAGTAGATAGACACTGCTTTATTTTCAAGCTTTTGTGGACTTTCATCATTATATTTCTTTTCTATAAGAAAGCTGTATCACTAATGTCTATCTAAATATTTGTAGTGTAATAGTATTATAAAGATACATTTTAGACATACAAATAATTTAATTAGAATTGAATGTTAACAAGTTCAAATGACTGAAAAGTAAAAAAATTATATATGTAATTATTTTTCAGCAGTTCTCAATCGGTGCAGAGTAAAAATACCTTGTTTACTGAACCTACTGTAGTAGAAAGGAAGGGATGTTTGACTACCTACTTCGCAAATAATTAATTATTGCTTTTCAGTCGTTTACTTTTAAATTATTATTTTTCTTCATTTTACTGTGCATTTTCCGAATTTCTTGAAATATCGAATATACCTATTATGTTTTTATTTTACTATTTAATAGCACATTTACATTATGAAATGGATTGTTATTTTACAAAAGGCGAAAAGGTATTAACTAGAGTAGGTAGTGTTTAGAATTTTTTTTGAAGGAAAAATGATTCCTTTTAGGTTTTATCTAATCAATGAAGAGTTAAAAGTTATGCAAATTGGCATATAACCTAATCCATTGAAGGTGATATAATACCTACTAAAATCTAATAACATTTATACAAATCATATCAGTGAAATAACATTAAAACTATGTCTAGGTAACTATTGACGACCTCCATGGCGTAGTGCGTGCACTGAAAGGAGGTCTTTGGTTCGATTCCCGGCTAGAGTCTGGTCTGTTAGGAGGCTACGGCTGTGGCTTGTTACCAGGTTACCGTCGTCGAGAGCCGTCACGGACTAATTTGTAGTGTATAAAAAAAAACACGTAAGAATTTCTTAAAATCATTAATCCTTGCCAAAAGATGACATTAAAACCAAGTTTCTGAATAAAATCGATTAAATTTATTTAAGCTTTTTGATATATTAGATAAACTAATCTTAAAGTTGTTATATGCTGAATTTATGGTACTTGCGCTTAAACTGCGTATTTTAGCCTGTCGTACATTACGTAAATGGAAAATTTTCCACAGATTATCAGATTTTTCACCGTACAGGCAACATGCCACACTGCACCGTGACCGTAATCGTTTCATACGTTTACTCATAAATATTATATTAAAATATGCTATATAAATTTTCCAAGTAATAAGTAAGTAACAAGACATATCCGCTGCTGATTTCACTGTTTGTATTTATTTTACTATTACATGGTGGTGGAAAGTATTTCCAACATTAACAAAAATACGCATCTTTTCGTTTTCGTAGTAAAAATACGGTCGTCTGTAGGTGTACCTATAGGTAACATTTTTGCTCTCTCAATAAATTAAATATGACTGAATGAATATTATTCTAATTTTTAAGTAACATGACTACATTCCAACTAAAACCTCAATGTATGTGATAAAAAGGTATATATTTTGATATTTAACTTTCTACTATATAGATTAGTGTTAAAATTTAATATAATTTTTTATGACCTTATCAAGTGGACGGATTTGTTGCATTAAGTTGAGGTGGAATCGTTTATACTGTTTGATACCGTACTTGTTCTGGGCACACGTGGCTTACATAGATTTGTATAAGCAATTAAATATGCAAGTGTCCGTCCATTTAGGAGTCTGTCACTTGGTGAGGAATATAGTATTGTATTGATAGATATATTTTTAAGATGTACAATTATTTGTACTCATTTTGTACTCATTAATAAATATATTAATATAATTTCGTTGTTTTTCTTCAGTCCTCTTTACAGGTGAAATGTGATCATTAAAAAGTTTTAAAATTCAATTTGTTTTGTATTTACCTATGTATTCTTGGCAACTTTTATTATTGCATTGATTGACTACAAATGACCAAATGTATGCATTAGTATATGTTTATAATGTATCATAACACCTACTGTTTGCGTTCGTCTATTTATTTTATTATAAGAACGGCCATAAGCCTTTTACTTATTAAGAACATTACAATCATATAAGTGCATCATCATAATAAAGTGACTAACGGTGCCGAAACGTGGACATTGACTGCGAGGCTAGTCCACAAACTTCAGATCGCTCAGCGTGCTATGCATGGAATCTCTTTGAGAGATAAAGTCCGTAACGAGGTGATTCGGCAAAAAACAAATTTAACCGACATAGCTCGAAGGGCTTGCTCGCTGAAGTGGCAATGGGCTGGTCACGTTTGTCCGAGAACCGACGGACGTTGGAGTCGGAAGATCCGGCCGAAGCCTCCCACCAAATCTAAAGATTTTTGTGCTTCGTACATGTTCATGGGATGCTTTTGATAGTTCGATATAAAAAAAGGCGGGAGAAAGGACAAGGTGAAACTAGTGAACTCTGAGAAAAATATCCTGTAAAGTAGTACCACTTCAAAAAAGACCTCAAACCTGCGTACCCCTTATTGTAGCAAATATATATAAGAAAAATAAGTCAGTTTAAATAACATTTATTATTTTCAAATTACAGAACAATAGTGAAAATTAGAACATGTTGTATCGGCGAAGTCTCTAATGTGACAAATGTTTCTTTGCACAGCTCTTGAAAATCTGGTTGTCAGCTTCAGTCTTAAATCGTCTTCAAGTTGAAGTCTGTGACGATGTTTAGTTTTTAAGTTCGTAGTGGCCAAAAATCCGTTTTCGCAAAGGTAGGTCGTCGCAAAATGGCAGTAAATATTTTATTGCTGATTCGTGATTCGAAATTGTTCTTGTTTTTACTGATAGCCGCGTGTACCCCTTGATGCAACTTCACATACCCCTCGGGGGGCCGTACCATTAATTGGGAAACACTGCTAAGTGTTAATCAAATGAAAATACTCTATTATTGAGGCTACATTTATTAATACAACCCACATTTAATCACATATATTATTCATATCGATATACAAGAAATAGTTTGTGTACTTATTGAACAAAGAATATTAATCTACAAATAATGTAAACTGTGTATGCAAAGTTAGAAGGAAATTAAGGTATAAAAATACCATTGTAAATGATTGCTCTTAAGTACTTTCTATGGACACAAGAAATAATATTTTATATCAATTAAAAATATAATTTTGCTATGATATTGATAAAAATATTATTAAAATACAATTTTCTTTAAATAATAAATACAACATCTTAATAATTAGACTCAAATAATAACAATTAAGTAAATTGAATGTCTAACAACATGATCTCAACTAGATAATTTTTGGTAACTTATATTTCTACTTAATCTAGCAAAATATCCAACGACAGAGAATGATTAAAACAAAAAATTCAAACAATGTCTGATAGTTTTGCAAAAATTGCTGTAAAAAAGTAAGGTGTCACTAAATCTTACCAAAAGCGACATTTAAAAATAGTTTTTATTTTCAAAAATATACATATTCAACATGCAGAGTTAAACAGTATAAATCATAAAATAACATAGTACGCCTACATATAATAAAGATAAAATTTGCCTAGTTTTATACAACAATGACTATGCATTCAAGACTTAGTTTTGAAAATAATATAAAATGTATACCAGAGATAATTATACTTATCTTTTTAAATTGCTTACAAACAATTTTTTCGAATCTTTTTGGTTTTCAAAAAATGTTTTAACATAAACTTACCTAAATTATTAAATTTAATTTGTAATGCAAGATTTTTTTAGTATCACGAATATGCATTTAGTTTCATATAAACCGATCACTGTTTTCATAACTATCCTAATCGAAAATAAAATAACCGGCGAACCTATTGGTATACAGCGTGCCTAGTACGATCAATTTTGTAATAGATGGCGCTCTTTAGATGTTAAACAAACTGAAGTTAACTTTCACGCGACCGTAAAAGTAGAAAACTTCGCACTAGGTAGGCACTCCTGTTTTTATGTTACGAAGCAATGCGTGCTTTTCTTGTTTAGGTATCAAAGTGTAAAATCACTTTGCATATATGTGTGCGTAGTACGTGTACTTATAACTGTGCACACACACGTTAATAGCGTTTAATTACGCTCAAGTAAATGCGCGTCGCTTCGGTACATAAAAATGCTATGGCATAAAATTAGGTACAGTTTGTATCCAGTGAATGCATTTGGTCGCTGTGAAGTCAGGTACAAATATACTGTAATATTGACCATTTCGCGACAACAACTTTTTTCAAACAAAAGAAAACAAGCTCAGGCAACGTGTCAATCTGTCAATTTGGAAGGATGATGATCCCATACCAACTTGACAAATTAATGACTAGTTGAGTTTTAAGTTGCATTAAAACCTGTTTTCTGATAATGTGTACCGCCATATGATTGTTTAACGTACCACCGTTGCCGGTTCTATTTTGATAATTATGAAATAACGAATATAAACCATTGATTTGTATAGAACCAGCATTCCGTAACCGCAGCTGCCAACTATATAAGTAAGTGTTCTTTCGATTGTGACAATTAGCCATAGTTCAACAAATAAGCCCTATTTTCAATAAAGGTAAAAGGTTCCAAACATAATAAGTATCCAAGAGGCGAGGATTTAGAAAAAATAAATTGTAGAATCAAAACATATTGCGTTACTATCTTAGTTTCTAATTGTAGTACTAATATTAAATACACATATAAATAGACACATATTAAGATATACTTATTAAAATATTACTATTATTGTTGTTTAATAATTATTATTAACTGTCCTGTGCGTATTGTTCCAGACTATTATTTTTAAACGAATCTATCTGGGTATGGAGTTAGTATATCCAAATTCAACTAAAGACAGAAGTGAATGATAAAACAACCTGCCTATAACAAAATGTAGAAGTCATTTACATAACATTTATAAATGCAAGATGTTCTCGTGGAAATTTTACTGTGCGAGAACTGATGTCCTGACCAAACAAATCTTTCCCACGTCAACCGTTTGTTTCCTACAGTAAAAAGTCCCTTATGTGGTATCCTAGAGTATAATATAACTCTTTGCCAAATTTCTTCCACATAAAAAACAATTTTCATCAAACCTTTCGCATTTATAATAGGTTAATATTTATTTTGACACTACAATTTTGACACCGTGCATTATTTGATCCCACTAAATGGTCTATCTAAACATCGTGTTACGTCAGGGTCCCTTCCAGGACGGAAAGATTTTATTGCCAAACCGTATATGAATAGTAATTAGATAATAACGGACCATGGACATCCATTCCTTGCTTCAACTAATAGGATCCTTAAATTCAGATACATCATCCAGAATAACCTTGAGGCATATGTAGGATCTATTCCTCTCATACTTTCATGATTGTATTGGTATCATTAGTGATTCTGTACCCATAACTCAGTCACTGGGCTTGCAACGATCGGATTTGTCAATGTCATCTAGCCGGATTTGCTGAGACAATGTTTAGCGATGCATTTTTGGCCTCATAGAGATCCCAGTTCCATCGTCAATATTCCCAACTTCTATTTCTTGGGGTTGATCATATATTCTTCTTGTTGGATATAGTTACGATAATAGATTTCCTGTTTTCGTTCAGAAGTGCTTTCACGAGATAAATATGCTTTTAATCATGTATGTATCCATTTTCTTGCCTTGGGACGCGAAAATTGCATTACTTCACGCTGGCTTTCTTAGTGTTCTAGGTGTGTTTGCAATTTTTATACAGTTGTATACGAAATTCACACATACACACACACGTCCACGTGGTCGCTCTCCTACTAGGTGGACGGACTCAATCCGTTCCGCTACAGAATTATCGATCTCCGAGTGCTCCCGTGATGCCACCAACGGAAATCGCTGGAGAGAGATCCTAAGAGCTGCTGTGAAGGCCAAATCATAACCACGACCACTCTGCCAAGAGTGAACGAATAAGAAGAAGTATACAAAATTATTAGCAGAATCCTTTTCCAAATTCGCTGCTTTAGCAATGCGTTCTAATCGCATTTCTTCTTTCAAAACTTCATTTTCTTTGGAGGTTTAACAATGGGTAGGGAGAGAGGTTAACTATGTCCTTGAAGTACCTTTGGCCATATTCTGTGACTGATGTAAGTTTATGTAAATTCTATTTGATTGATCATAACTATTAAATGTTTTTGATGAACTCAATGTGGCATGTAATAGATAATAACACTAGGTACCCTTAGATTAATGTAAGCTTAATTTAAAATTGTATTATTTCGTATATTACGTTATATTATTGTATATTTGTTATAAAGGTAGGTTTATAAGCTAAGCTCATTATTGGGCCGTACAAATTTAGAGACCGTATCATAAGCGATGGAATGACAAATGCGCGCCATAAACAGGATAAAGGTGTAAGTATTTTATTCCCAAAAAATAAGCCATAAACCTGCGTGTAAGAAAACGAGTTTCTTTATATATTATCCGCTTAATAAGATCTGAATATTTTCAAAAACACAGTGGCGTGCACTTCATACATGCGTAAAAGCAATGCCTACCCCATTAAGAGCCTCCAGAGAAATTCTATTATTTTTCTTGAAAAAGGAAGATCTCATGTATATTATAGAGAAAATACATATACCCTGGTCAATAGAAGCATGCAAATGACGTAGCCAAATACAAAATAATTTTAGTAGAAGTTATAATTTAGATGTTTATGTAATATTAAATTCGATCAATAATGCAATGCAGAGTAATATGCAGATAATTGAAAAAGTAATGCTCATTAATTATTGGAATTTGGACATAATAACGTATAACAACTCAACTCAACTCGGAGTGTTATCGGATAGAAAAGAAAATCGCTTATTTCGCATGGTCTCTATTTCATACGAGCTTTTTTTTTGTAATATTGATAATAGTTTTCCAAAAGGCGTTTTTCGTAAAAGTTCTACAGTACAGTATCAAGAGTTCATCAGACTTGTTTGTTACTTTGAAATATAGGTTATTATGAAATAGATGTATAATTCTAAGTGTCATTACTATATCTGTTACAGTGTGCTTAAAAAACTTACAATTTTATCAATTTACTTACATTTTAAACATTTTGGTAAACTGTATGATTATTTATATGCGAATTAAATTAAAAAATGCATCTTCTTATACATGTGAAAGTACAAACCATTATTAAGTCGAAATGCAATTAATTTAATAAATAAAATAACTTACAAATAATATAATATCAATATTATAATTCTTCGCTTACATATCACAACTTCAAGTTCATAGAATGTTTCAAAATATGATATTTGTTTGACAAGTATAGTAACGTAAATATAACACAAAGGACACGATAAATGTCTATCAAATTCTAGTCAAAGATTCATGGATCGTAATATCAAACGTTTACCTACTTTTTTTTTATCGTCGACACGCCCTGACACCTTGTCCGACGGGCGATAAATGCATTCCTGACATTTGTCGGTTGGTCGTATAAAAACAACCGGTTGACGTTCCCATAGATTTTGATAAATATTTTATCTCATTTATTTAGTATAAAATTTATTGGAAAATTATAACTATATAAGTGGAAATAATAATAGTTTTAAATGATAAAAATCATAGTGCAAACGTACATTAGAAATAGTTACATAGTCTCTATTTCAACTCTACTACAAGTTAGCCATTGACTGCAATACCAACTGGTGGTAAGTGATTATACAACCTATATATCTATCTCGACTACACCACTAAGCATAGAGACGGTCACAGTTTCGCAGCTGCATTAAATAAACTACGTTCAAAGTTAACGATGTTTATGTTGATCGAGCAACAATCATCATTTAATCATCGTTATGAGCTTTAAAGTAAGGGTAGGTTACTTTTGGGGTTGTAGGGTACGTATGTTTACTGACATAGCAGGATCATTGTGTAGAAAATATCTGTATGCAAAAGATGTAAGAGTGCCAATCAATGCCAACAATGATAATGTCAGACGTACCATAAATCGTCCCGGAAGTATACAACGGGTCCCTGGGTGTCCAGTAAAACCAGCGAGAGGGACATGCCGTGTTGGTTTTTAGATCGGGTTCGGTGGTGGGAGTCCATCATAACCTCCTTCCCGCCCAGGTACGGAGGTAGCAATAAAGACGTACCATGAAGCATTGCCTACCCTCAACATATGAATAAATTATTATGAACTAGTATTTTGTCTACTCTGGTCATACATCTTGTGTAATCCACTAACGGAAACGAATAATTATGAATTATTCACATGTATCTGGATAAGCTTCATCATCATCATCATGATCAACCCATTATCGGCTCACTACTGAGCACGGGTCTCCTCTCAATATGAGAAGGGTTTGGCCATAGTCCACCACGCTGGCCATATGCGGATTGGCAGACTCCACACGCCTTCGAGAACATTACGGAGAACTCTCAGGCGTGCAGGTTTCCTCACGATGTTTTCCTTCACTGTTGAAGCAGTGACACACCGTGCTCTGTAGTGAGCCGGTAATGGGTTGATAATGATGGATAAGCTTATTTGAATAAAATTTACAATAAGACATTAAACTCCATGTAAGCTGAAAAAAGTATTTGAAACCCTATCAGCTTTGATAGTCCTATGTAGTAAATAAAATTTATAAAAAGGAACTATAATGATCAAGAACCGTTTTAATTTATAACGAGTAGGTGAATTTATGTAAAAAAATCACTTACGCTGTTAATTTCCAAGTTAAGTGTATCATAGTATGAAATGTTTGTAAACGTAATTTTGTTCATGACTTGGTTTCTTGGTATAAAATTGTACTTAATTATATTTAACAATGTAAAAATCTTCGCACGCTCCACGATACCGATTCGACTCTGATGTTGCATTGAAATAAGAGCTTTATTGATTGAGACATGAAGTCAATTCACGTATTATATGTAACTAGTAAATGACGTCTACACGATAAAGCTCACATTACAATGTTCTTGTTTCAGACGAGTCGGCGTTGGGTATGTATAGTGTGATATAACCTATAGGGAAAGTTATGGGGCCTGTGTTCTATATTAATGTCGGTGTATAGGCAGAGCGTGTGCTTCGGAATTGATCACATATTTACTAAGGTCGAGTACAAATCTGTCATCGGCGAACAGAAGGTACAGGTACTTGAGGGTCTCCGAGAGGAAGAATGACTCCATCATGTCCCGCGGTATGGGTTTCTCCGATTTGACGTTGTTAAGGGATGTGTAGCCGTTGTCCACTTTAGCGTACTTTTCCAGTCCCTGAAAAGTACATCATTATGTTAAGTAACAATAAAGGATCCGACAGTTTGTTGCCAGTGCTGTCTTCAAACTAATAAACTAGTTGGCAACTATGAGCATCACATGAAAAGTCAGAGACACTGGCAGACGATTTAGGGAATTGTTCAGAGAATTCCTGTGAGTCACGAGATCTGTAGAATACCCAAAGGTCATCATTCAGTAGCTTCACTTCAACTCGCAGAGCTATGTGTTTAAAATGTTGCGAGTTGGAGTATAAGCACATCGAAATACTGATGGACGTTTGGCTTCCAAGATGCTGGCTAAAACGCTTGGCAGTATGTCTTTGCCAGCAGGTAAGCTCTCCCTGCGTAGTGCAATAAGTCTTCTCCCGTAATGAAGGCATCTCAACGCTGATAAGCCATAGAGATTGGCGGATTTGGCGGGGTAGCGAGGCAGCGGTAACAAGCCACTGCCGACACCTCCCACTAGACCAGATTCGACATCTCCCTCATTATAATACTACTACGCACGCGATGCGCCGAAATGCCCCATAAAAGAACTGCGTAGGTATTGGGTTATTCTGTCCATAAACATAGATTCCCTGTCACGGAGAGCATGTTAAGCCATTAGTCCTGCCAGTATCACCAACATGTAAGACCAGTGAGGTAGGTCCATTATCTTAAAGGAGTAAGCGGTACTTCTATGAGGATGAAACCTGTGCTCTAAGGTGGGACGTCAACTTATGATGATTCTTGATTTATGGCCATATACCAACTGGACTCAAATAAAACCATTGAAATATTAGTGTCGAGTTAGTGATGAGCCGATCGATCGACCTTTAAGACTGTACATAAGTGCCAATTCCAACGGAACTAAACAATATTGTTTTATATTTTATTAGCGTTTCTTTTTACACTTGGTAAGTTTTTGTGTGCATTTTAAATTTATAAATAAAGTTAAACCGACTAGTTCAATAAATTTATTATTGTATGCATTTTATATTTATAAACAATATTGGTAATCTTAAAATAGTGCTGTCTTCATCCATAAAGAACATAGTGAAATAGACATACTACTTTTGGACCTAGAGAACGTTTGTAAAACAGAATCGACACCATTGGAGCCTACCACTGGATAATGTTGTATGTTGTCCAAAATAATGACATTATATGAGTTACTCAAAAGTTTACAAAAGAATTAGCACGATTGGCAGCAACAAGGTCAAGAAGTGATAAGAATAACCATCATCATTACTAACCCATTACCGGCCCACTATAGGACACAGGTCTCCTCTCAGCATGAGGACTGATTTGACAGTAGTCCATCATGCTCGCTAATTACAGATTGAAAGAATTCACAAGTGTTTACATATTATGGAGAACTGTCAATGCGGATTTCTTAACAATGTTGGCCTCAACCATTAAAGTGGTAGTAAACTTTGTACTACTGTAACCTTATAGCCTAGTGTCTATCATCGCTATAAGTGTAAAATGAATATATTACCAGGTAAATCTGCCATCCCCATTCTTGGTAAGTGCTGTTGCCAGTAATCTGGTACATGTACCACAGACTCTCCACAAACTCCGGTCTCAGTAAACTGTGCGCATCAGCCGCCTTTGTGTACATATCTTCTGTGACACTTGCCTGAAATAATGTGTACTTTGATAAACTACCACTTTACATCATGGTTTTATCTATAAAAATATTATGAAGAGGTAATATTTGTTTGTTTATATGTATAATTCTATTTTTTACCAATTCTAATAAGTCTTTCCAGTAAAAATGAAAAAGATTCCGTGCTAAAGTAAAATATGTTTCATTATCACGCTTTTATTAGCTTTACTTTAGCTTCTGGCTGGGTTGCGGTCGAGTGCACAAGTGTTCGCGCGACCCAGCCACCAGTCGACGCGAAGGAAAGCATCGCTGGGTTTTAGTGGGTATTCTGGTCGCAAGTCTGGCCGCCGGGGAATCCCACATACCCCGTCGGAAGCGGCGCAGCCTTGCCTGCGTCGCTTCCGGAGGGGATGCGTAAACACATTTACCAGCGGAAAAAAAGCTGTAGCTTATAATGAATATAAATTATATGAATATAATTATAATTAATGAAATTCACTTGTAGCCTCTAATGAATTTTAAGCTACAAGTGAATTTATTAACATCACTTGTTGCTTATTTCTATTTGTAATATCAAAATTCAACTTTGGGTGACAATATTACAATTTGGTGTCATTCAGCCGGTATGATAATGGAGCCAGGAGGTGGGTAATAGAAATCTTCAACGATATTAGAAACCTTCATTCGATTCGATAGCGCGATACAGGGTTCACAATACTACTTGTGGCGCCATCTAGTATGGTAATGTGGAAACCAGTATATGTAGCTGTAGTTTAAATTCATGTAGATCGCATGGCTGTATATCACGTAAATAATAACGCTAAGACTATCTAATTGTTACGCCATTATAACTTCCGATTAACGAACATCGATTTCTTTAAACATACAAAGGGTCCACACAAAAAAACAGGGGTTAATGTATTTGTCCCACATAGAATTGTGGGTAACCATTTTGTAAGTACTGTTCATGATGTATAATATACCTCTATAATCATCATCATCATCATGACAACCCATTACCGGCTCACTACAGAGCACGGATCTCCCCTCAATATGAGAAGGGTTTGGCCATAGTCCACCACGCAGGCCATGTGCGGATTGGCAGACTTCACACGCCTTTGAGAACATTATGAAGAACTCTCAGGCGTGCAGGTTTCCTCACGATGTTTTCCTTCACCGTTGAAGCAATTGATATTTTAATTTTTTTTAAAAAACATCTATAAAAATATAATATAAATAAAGGTATATTATGTTGAAGTGAAACATAGTGTTGGTCGACCCCCAACTAGGTTGACAGACGACATCAGACGAGTCGCAGGGAGCCGCTGGAAGCAAGCGGCCCAAGACCGTGAGCATTGGAACTCCCTACAAAAGACCTATATCCAGCAGTGGACGTCAATCGGTTGTTAATGATGATGATGATGATGTTGAAGTGGACTAAAAAACCCTATCCTAACAATTTTTATTATTTACTTTGATGTTTAAAATATTTTATGGACTGAAGTAGTAACTGAATTTTATAGTAGTTGGAAAGTAATCTTACCATATTAAAATGTGTTATCTCCGGTGCAAGGAAGGTAGGGTGTGCAGCGTAGGTCAGATAACAAGTATAGATAAGTTCTTCTGCCAAAATCATATGCCAATCTGGTAGACCATTGGCATGACCTAACGCCAATGTGCCAGGTAAAAAACACGTCAGATGGTCCATTTTTGGATTGAATGTCTGAAAATATGAGTGACAGAATATGAGAGTCTTGTGTACCAAATATACAAAGATTGCTCCTGTATCTGGTCATTAAAGTGAAAACCATATATTCAGTATAGTTTGCAATAAGATGTGTATTTAATGTTTCAATTTTCCTTAAAAGGTAATGGAATAATTTTGATAAAAGTTTAACTTACAAACTTATTACTTTATACTTCTGGTGCTTCAAAACACTTTTTTCATGTTTGCCATAAAAAAGGGGTTTAAAGCAGCCTTTGATTTTGGATTTTTTGGCTAGATTTCTCTATTATCATTCCTAAAATATTTTTCCAAAAATTACTGGAAGGTTTTAATATAATAAAATGAAAAACTGATTTTTACATGTATTACTAAAAATATTGATTGGGATATAATTCTTTTTATTTGATGTAGCGTTTTTAAGCGTATTAATAAATTTCCAATATTATAAATAGTAGGTTTCAGACTTAATAATTAAAAATCATATTATAAAAGAAAAAGTTAGAGATATGTGTTATTTGTTTATAGTCATTTAACAAAATTCGATTTCAGCTTAAATGTATTGCAGTTTTGAACTTCTAAAGCAACATTACCTCAGATCCTGTAGAGAATTCTCCGATAAACAATCGCTTGTTGGGTGATGACCGCTTAGCCAAATTGTCTTTTACGCCTTCAATTGCAGACAGGTAGTCATCCAATAAACTAAAACAATAAAATATTATTAGCATATTATTTATGTATATTATGTAGTATTTGGTTTGCATGAATAAAACCATTTTGATTTTGAATTCATATAAATTAGTTTATTACCATCCATCCATTGAATATTTAAAAGAGCTCTATTCAAGCAAATGATTCTCCATGTAGCATGTTCCTGTCATGCAGCTAGTTTTGGAGCAATGGTAAAGCTATTAATTTGAATGAGGTGATGCAGTTTGGACAGATAATGCAAAACGGAAAAATCATATTTGTTATTTGTTTAGTGTGATGGTAGACAGTGCTATAAAGTACGCATGATGTGCACACTTATGTCTTAAGTACATTTTCAAAGAGCCAGCACAGATTTCTTACTAATATGTTTCAAAATTCAAAAATTCAAAAAACAAAATAATCTTTATTCAAATAGTCCTTAAAAAGGCACTTTTGACGCGTCAATAATTTACATAGTAGTTATTTCATGGTGATAACTATATTCGTAAACTTAAAACTAAAGCTATGAGGGTTCCAAACGCGCCCCGGTCTAAGAAGAAGCTCACAACAAACTTAGCCGGGGGGTTTTTTTTTCGTTATCACCATCTCACATAATGAATAATAAATTATAGAAACCTATGGAGATAGAGCAATTCACACCCAAGCTTTTTATCGTTTATATAATCCTTAGTATCGTAATATGATTTTGCTACAAATTCCATTTCTATAAAGGCTGGAGGCATGTGTTCTCTGTGTCTATATCCACTGGGTTTTAGTAAATAAAATGAAATAGACTTACTAGTTGATAGTCTTGCCGGTTTGAATCCATTGTTTAAGCAGATACTCGTAATAGCTGTCGCCTCGAGCGCCCAGGGTTATTGTAGCATGCTGTAGGAAGCTACCCGTGTTCGGGTTAATGAATATTGGAACTAAGCCATTCTTCTTTGGCAGGTGGTGTATCTTTTCGGACACTGCTGCGGCAGCTTCCTGTTGATAACATAATATATATAATTTAATTAATGTGGTTATAAGATTGTCAATATTGCAGAGCTTGTTCTCTGAATAGATAAAAAATTAAAAAGTTAACTGTGACCAACTGATAAAATTAATTCATTTTTTTATTAATTGTAAGTAACAATTATTTTTAACTATCTATACTGTCATCATGTTATTACTTATAGAAAGTTTCAGTCATTACTCTTACTTAGGTCCTTAAATGATTATTAAAGTTAGTTTTGTTTAGAAAATATGATCATATGTAGGTACATATTTTCACTTATGTATTACTTTAAATAGATTGTCTAGATTTTATTACTCATATAAAGGGATAAGTTTGTTATACTTTATCCAGTTAGATGAGCAATTAAAATAATCGCAACTGTAAATTTCACATCACATCAATAATTCTATTAAATAATGACTTAATCTGACAAAATATGTAATCAAATTAAGGTCTAATTATCTATTATATTGATCGCGATTAACTTAAACACTATAAATTTAATCTGATTATAATTAAGTGATAAATGCTGTCACCACCACAATTCAGGTAACATATAGCGCCTGTATTAGGCTACCTTTTGTATTTGTAAAATAGCAACTTAACCGCATTCACCGTGAATATATCCAATCTTAGTTGAACTGACAGAAGTAAGTTACTGGTGTCTATGCAAATATATACACTTTTTTTTTTTTTTTTTTCCCGCTGGGAAATGCTTTTACGCATCCCCTCCGGAGGCGACGCAGGCAAGACTGCGCCGCTTCCGACGGGGTATGTGGGACTCCCCGGCGGCCAGGCTGGCGACCAGAATACCCACTAAAACCCAGCGATGCTCCTTCGCGTCGCCTGGTGGCTGGGTCACGGGAACACTGATGCACTCGACCGCGGCCCAGCCAGCGGCGTCCGCCGAGGCAGACCCTCCACGGGGGGCCTATATTGACCCCCGAGCTCCGTCCGAGGCGCGCCAGGACCATTGGACGCGCCTCCCGACCCGAGGATTAGGCTCGACGGGTGAGGATGCCTCTCATCCATCACCCGGAGCTCCTCGTCAGGGGGGCAGGCGGCGATCGTGCGCCCGTCGCCTGCGCCCCACCCTACGACGCCGGAGAGGGTGCGCGTCTGCGTCATTCTCCCGGCGCCGTCCTGCCGCCTCCTTCTGCATCATCACCTCCTCACAGAAGGAGGCGACAGCGGCCCAAGACGTCTCGCTGGCCACCATGGTGCGAACCACAGTGGGCAGCGAAAGGTCAGGCCCCACCTGTGCCACGAGTAAGGCTCGCTCGACCGACCACTGGACGCACGATTCCAGCGTGTGCTGCGCCGAGTCCTGAGCGTAGCCACACTCATGGCACTCCTCCGTGGGCTCCCGCCTTGCGACCCTGCACAGATACCTCCCGAAGCAACCGTGCCCCGAGAGGATCTGCACAAGGCGGAAGGACAGGGCCCCGTGCTTCCGGCCCGTCCAGAGCTCGAGGACGGGCCGGATCGCCTCGATCGTGCGGTGGCCAGCTGTCGGCGCGACAAGCTTCTCCCGCCACAGGGCGACGAGATTAGCCTCCGCCAACCGCCTCCACGCACGATCCTCCGCTGGCGTAGGGTGTTCACCCCGGAGTCGGGCATTCACCCTACGCCAGTACGCCTCGGAGAGCACTCCGGCGTCCAGGTCCCACGGCGGTGTCCCCGCCAACACACAAGCTGCCTCGCACGAAATGGTGCGATACCCGCGTATCATTCTAACTGCCATGACCCGCTGCGATCTCCGCAGCAGGGCCTGAGTTTGGGCAGTCAGAGCGTCCGCCCAGATAAATATATACACTTAGTTGAAAAGGGGTAACAATGCCGAATGGGTTGCCAATTTTTCTTGCATTTTTTAAAATTAAATATAAATAGGTACTTATTAATATTTAAATAATTCGCACACATCGCCAATAAATCACTTTCTTTAATTACTGTGTACTCAGTGGTGAGTATACGTATTGGGTCCAATATATGTAATTCGCATAGTGAACAGAGTGGATCACCATAGAATTAAAATAAAATCCCAATTTCAAGTTTCTATCCCAAACACAGGCAATTAATTAGGAGTCAAATATTCACCTACTTAAATCGCCAAATTATAAGTTACATGTCAGTATATGTATACATGACATAACAATACTTCGAAAATTATTATTTCCAGTATATGCTACCTCTCACGCCCGTGTGCAAAATAAATATATATAAAAAACCAAAAGAGATATAATAAACTTAAATAGATAAAAATAAATAAACCTACATATACATTACATAGATACATAAATTATTATTATTATTATTAAGTTTGGTTTTAGCTAAAATTACCTCAAGAAAATTATATTTTATAAACACCAATCTAAAGCATTTATGAAACGAATAGGTATGCTTCTATTTTATAATGAATTAATAAACAATGAATAAAAATTAACACAGTATACAATACGCAAACGCAAATGTCAAATTCATACGCACAGCCTTATTTTTAGTTTGAAAAAATTCAATGAACGTTGGTCGAAGCCTTAAATGGTGGATAGCGTATATGGCGAATATTACATACATACATTCGAAATCAGTCAAAATAAATCTTAATTTTTCGTAATTATACGAAAGGTATAAAATGATATGCAAACACTAAATAAAAATAATATTATAATATTAGTTGTTTATGGCACCTGGTTAAAGTAAATTTTAGTTTTAGAAATTGGGACTGTAATCCGTAGTCTGTAGACAACATTAATTTCATTACATATTATATAAATTAAAAATTTACACAAAAATAAGCAAATCGTGTAATATGCGTTCACACATCTTAATAAGTATAAAAGTAAGTATGCAAGTGCATCTGACTTAACAATCGAATTCCAACGCCGTATTTCTAAATAGGGCGTTAGGATTCAAATCGTAAAATATGGATTTACCCATAAATATGCTTTTCATAAACAATAAAATTATTTAATTTTTTTTTATATTTTCAAAATATTCCCCTTGCTTAAAGGAAAGCCCAGGAAGGTCGTGAGGGTAGGGTTATTTACATGTTTGAAGCGCACATCGATATTTAATTCGCACAATAAGTAACATACACAAAAAAAAATGGAAATTATATCAATCGTTGCAAATAAAATTTAGCAAAGCCAACACGAAAATAAGAATCTTCCCGGAAATGGATTTAAAAATGGGTGATGCAAGGCATATAAAATAAACCAGTTTAAAGCAAGCACAACTCTTTAGTATTTAGAAACTATTAAATTAAGTAGAAAGTATACCGTTTCCATTACATTCCAAAATGTTTATTTACTAAGCTTCGCAGCAATAACACATTTCATGTGAGTGCTATTTTAGTGCTATCGAGGAACGGCTTAAAATTTAGCTAACTTTGTTTAAGCTTGGGTGTGAATTGCTGCATAGGTACTATAGTTTATTATTCATTATGTGAGATGGTGATAACGAAAAAAAGAAAAGCCCCGGCTAAGTTTGTTGTGGGCTTCTTCTTAGACCGGGGCGCGTTAGGAACCCTCATAGCTTTAGTTTTAAGTTTACGAATGTAGTTATCACCATGAAATAACTACTATGTAAATTATTGACGCGTCAAAAGTGCCTTTTTAAGGACTATTTGAATAAAGATTATTTTGATTTTGATTTTGAAAACCTTAGTTTTTAAAATTACTTTTTATTTTTATTTATTTTTATTATTTATGTACCAAATTTGTGATATCAAACACAAGTATAAAAGTATACAAAGGAAAGCTTATCTCTATAAGAGATCTCTTCCAGCTACCCTTAGATGTGAGTAAGGTGAATTTATAAAGTGGGATAGGTCAAACAAGGTATTTTAAACTACATACAAAAATATACTTAGATAATTTGAAAAAAGAAAAAAAATATATATATATATATATTATATATATATATATATATATATATATATATATATATATATATATATACTTATATTTATAAGTATTTTATTTTATTAATTTGAATTGTAGCAAAATAGGCGTAAAATTATACAAATCGTACAGAAACAAAAGCCAAAAATAATTAAATTATGTTACGAAACGCCATTAAACTTTTTTAAATTCGCAGCGTCTTTGGAGTCAGTGTTGTGTACAAGCTATTTTTAAACATACCTCAAACACGGGGTTTTCCGTCGCTCTAGAAAGTTCCCTGAACTCCAGCTGCACAGTAGTAACCTCAGCTGTGGTGCTGTAGTGTGACCATTCTGGCGAGTGAGCGGTACGTGTGCCGAGATTCACATCTGAGTACGGTATACCGGAGGGTGAAGAAAAGGCTGGCATGAGACGCTCACCCAAGTCTTTCTGTAAATCATTGAAATTATATATGATTGAAATGAGTTTTTAATGCTTTACGAAAGATCTATGTACATCACAGAACAGTCTATCGATAGAGAATGGTAATGATTTTTTTTTTTTCGGACCCTCTATTAGCTGTACAAACCCTATTGGTTGCCACAGCTTAACCGGGCTGTTTGGCGAGCTTTGGAAAGAAGCTCTGCCAGAAGAAATTTTGAGCTCTAGGGCTCGAAGAAACTATGGGAACGACTGCCTAAGGCCGCCTCCTTTGAGGCCGAACCTCGGCTTAGGCGACGTTTGGGATAACGGGGGGGTCGGACGGTTGATTCTTTTGTGGCCGTTTACATGTACCTTTGCAGTCAATGTTGTATACACTTGTAACTGATATGCATACAGGTGAATGTGACACTTGTATGCTGAAATGTATATTTTTGTGTGTACATATATTGTAAGTGTATTTAAAATAATAAATAAATAAATAAATGATGATGTTAATTTATTTATGAATAATGGATCGAGATTTATATGAAACAATATAGTGCGAAGGATTTCGTGAACAAACAACCAAGGATTTTAACTTTTAAATTCTTGCATTTAACGAGATATATAAACTGACTTAAACTATTTTGATGGGGAAGATTGCTGTAAAAAGAGGTGTTGGAAGGCGAAAGAAGTAGTGGCTCAGAAACATACGGGAGTGGACTGGCATCAAGTCGGTCGAACAACTGTTCCGTTTAGCCATGGACAAGGAACGTTACAAAAAACTAACTGCTGACCTCCTGTAATGGAGAGGCACTTGAAGAAGAAGAAGATTTAACGAGAATGTAAAAATTTATACTATTGTTAAAAATTCGAAAGATTTCTTTAATAATGTAACGCCGAATTGTTTCTGGTGTGTTTGCAAAATAATCACGATAGTGTTACTTAGACCGAGAACTGTTACTTTGAGATCTTCAAAAAAGTTTACTCACAGCTTTCTCAAGGAACATGGAATCCTGCGAGAAATGATAGTTCGTTAATAGGGCACCCAAAACACGGATCGTGACCTCGAAGAAGTTGACGTCTTTATTCTTCGTGAATACCAAATCGGTTTTGATCCATTGCTTGCCTTCTTCGTATTCTGGAAGGAGAAAAGTAGAATGACATGGTCGAAAATGCTTCTTGCTTTAATATGAAGTACCTCTCGCTGTTTTATTCATCGTTACATCAAAATAGAGCAAGGACGTACCTACGTACGATGACGTACGTAAATATTGAAAATTATTTGACCACAAACTGCACACTTTTCATGGAAGTAGGAATGAAAAGTTAAATGAAATTAAACGTGTAGTGTGAATTTCATTAATCATCATCATAATCATCATGATCAACCCATTACTGGATCACTACTGAGCACGGGTCTCCTCTCAATATGAGAAGGGTTTGGCCATAGTCCACCACGCTGGCCATGTGCGGATTGGCAGACTTCACACGCCTTTAAGAACATTATTGAGAACTCTCAGGCGTGCAGGTTTCCTCACGATGTTTTCCTTCACCGTTGAAGCAAGTGATATTTTAATTGTTTAAAAACGCACATAACTCTGAAAAGATAGAAGTGCGTGCCCGGATTCAAACCAGGTCGGCACCTCTGATAAAGAGGCTGACGCCCTAACCACTAGGCTATCACAGCTTAATTTCATTAATACATTTAATGATATCAAAGTTCTTTATTTCATAATATATAATATAATGTCGAAGAGGTGATAACCTAGTGGTTAATATGTTCTATTTTTCGGTTTATCACTTGCTTCAACGCTGAAGCAACGTCGTAAGGAAACCGGCATACGTCACAAATGCGTGTGAAGTCTTGGCTCAATTTGGTGGACTAAGACCAAAAGCCTTCTCACTCCGACCGGACACCCATGTATGATGATGGCCATGATGAGTTGTTAATTTGGTCTATAATGCTCATTACAAAATCAGACATTTTGGAGGAATCCCAACCTCCTGGAGAAAACTTAACACAATTTAAAATTAATTCAAATCGTAGAAATCTATGTCTCAGACAATCCAGTGGTGGTTAGAACGCGCGAAGTCGAGTGTACTCACATACACTTCGCAGTTTGCGTGCAAGTTCTGTCTTCGTGTTAAGGCGTTATTGTTAGGCGTAAGGTGGTGTGTGGTAGCGATTAATTTAACCAGGTAAGTTTGTTGTGGGCTTCTTCTTAGACCGGGTTGCGTTTGGAACCCTCATAGCTTTAGTTACGAATGTAGTTATCACCATCGAATCACTAATATAAAAATTATTGACGCGTCAAAAGTGCCTTTTAAAGGACTATTTGAATAAAGATTATGATTGATTGATTTATATTTATAAATAAATTATTCACCATCATTGAGTCCCATGATGTACGCCGTATCCAAGCCGTCCACGATCGTAAGTCCGAGGGAGAACCAATCGTAGGCCATCCCGGAAACTGGTTTCAGGTTGTCGTGACCCCATGCATGTTCCTTGTAACCCTTCCAAGCGTGCTTGAAGGATTCCACGACGGCAAATTGGCGCGCATTGCTTGGTCCTGAAACATTACCATTTACACACAGTCACATATTTTTAGGTTTTTTACATTCATCCATTGTTCCAGAGTTCTCAAAAACACGTGTTTTTGAGAACTCTGGAAAATTTTAACTGAAGGGCTATTGCCAGGTACATTCAAACACAGGAAATTATGCGAGCGTTGGCTAGCTAAAGAGATATTATCAAATGTTTGCTACAGTGTACATTAAAAAAATATTTTACCAGTAAATATAGGCCTTTCTATAACCTCAGTATCAGTCACAATCTTTTTAATCAGCGCCGCGTTCACCGCCGCCTCCAAGACTAGAGATGAATTATTTAATGAATCCTGAAAATAATTATTATCATAAGTATTCATCATGATAAACCCATTACCGGCTCACTACAGAGCACGGGTCTCCTCTCAATATGAGAAGGGTTTGGCCATAGTCCACCACGCTGGCCATGTGCGGATTGGCATACTTCACACGCCTTTGAGAACATTATGGAGAACTCTCAGGCGTGCAGGTTTCCTCACGATGTTTTCCTTCACCGTTGAAGCAAGTGATATTTTAATTACTTAAAAACGCACATAACTCCGAAAAGTTAGAGGTGCGTGCCCGGATTCGCACCGCCGACCTCTGATTAGGAGCCTGACGCCCTAACCACTAGGCTATCACCGCTTCTCATCATAAGTATTACTATATATGTATTTTTTTATACACCACAAGTGAGCCCTCGACGGCATCTCACCTGATAGTAAGTGATGATGCGGTCTAAGATGGAAGCGGGCTTACCTGTTAGGGGTATGATAATCCCATACTCCTAATTGGTTTCTACACTACATCGTGCCGGAACGCTATTTCGCTTCGCGATACGTCTTTGTCGGTAGGGTCGTAACTAACCACGGCCGAAGCCTCCCACCAGACCAGACTCGAGCCGGGAATCAAACCCAGGACCTCCAACTTTAAAATGCAACATTGCACGCGCTGCGCCACGGAGGTCGTCAAATATATCACTTTTAGTCTGAGACTTCGTCCCCGTATGTTTCCGTACTATCGTTACTTATATAATATAGTAGATACTGATAGGTACTGAATAATAGAGGATCCTTATGGATTTAAAAAAAAAAATCGTCTATTCGAACAGACATGGTTATTTTAACCCATTAAACCATAACCATAAGCAAGCCATTATGGGTCCCATCATTGGAACAGCTGATCTGATTTCGACGGTACTTTTACAAGCAGATAGAGGAGTATAAAGGAAATAATGTAGTCTACTATTTATTTCGGAAATCCATGAACCGGGAACAGATAGTTTGTGAAGCTACCAAAAAAAAATCGCTATAAAAGACAGTAGTATGCAATTACAGTCAAAAAGCCCGTTATCTATCTAAAACATTAACCTACACTCGCGATAACATTACTAGGTGGCTATTGATTCAAAATACTCAGTACTGGAAACTGGTAGCTTATCTGAATTACCAATTAGTTTTAATAACACACTTTTAAAACGAGCAATTATGGACCTTTTCACTGAGCAGATAAAGTCACTTATTATCCTATGGGCATAGTAAGAATTGCTCATCCTACGATAAATAGGAAGCTTGAATTACATTTTACCGGCTCACATTATAATTGAATGAAGCAATAGTTGAATGAATCACAAAACGCATTTTCTATATTCCGTAATATAATATTCATCATCATGAACAACCCATTACCGGCTCACTACAGAGCACGGGTCTCCTCTCAATATGAGAAGGGTTTGGCCATAGTCCACCACGCTGGCCATGTGCGGATTAGCAGGCTTCACACGCCTTTGAGAACTCTGAGGCATGCAGGTTTCCCCGCGATGTTTTCCTTCACCGTTGAAGCAAGTGTTTTTTTTTAAACGCACATAACTCCGAAAAGTTAGAGGTGGGTGTCCGGATTCGAACCGCCGACCTCTGATTAGGAGGCTGACGCCCTAACCACTAGGCTATCACCTAATATAATATTATTTGTGCGAAATACCAATAAGTAGTTTTCAGTTGCTAGGTGCTCTAAAATCAGTTTGCAACAATGCGTCAATGCCGAGTTATACACCTGCATCTCGTATCCATATCACATTATGCGGGATTATACCTCGACATCGCCAAGGTCAAACTTTACGTATTCACCCGCCGGAAGAGCGCATGCTTTAGAACAAAACTTGGGTTATATTAGATATGGAATCTAGAATGTAGTTATGGATTGCTCTACAAAGATTTTTTTTTGTACACTACAAGTTATCCCTTGACGGCTGTCTCACCTGGTGGTAAGTGATGATGCAGTCTAGGTTAGTAGCGGGCTAACCTGTTCGGTGTATGGTAACCCACACTCCTAATTGGTTTCTACGCGACATCATGCCGGAACGCTAAATAGCTTTGCAACACGTCTTTGTCGGTAACTAAACACAACCGAAGCCTCCCACCAGACAGAACCGAACACAGAAAAACTGGGACAGAAAAGAATCGGGTGTTGCTTTGGTTTTTGTGGATCGTCGTGCTAGGAACCGAATCTACGACATAGCGAAACTAAATGTAAGACTCCATAATTCAGAACATAGTTGCAAGGTCGCTTTTATGTATCCAACTTAAAGTTGTTGATATTCATGGAGTCATACGAAGAGCTTTGACCACCACCATCATAATTTCAACGTCTCACGACTAGACATAGGCATTTTGTTACCTTAATTTAACTGCTCATTACCTTAATTTAACTTCCAATTAAACGTTTTTTCGGAAGGTCTTTTAGCTGTGCTAACCCTACTGGTTGCGATAGCGTAACCGGCCTGTTTGGCGAGCTTCTCTGCAAGAAGAAGCCAATTAAACTCTGATTTTCTTCAGTCTGGCAATGTTAAGTTACACCGCCACTTGTCGGTCGGCAGAGCATCGTCGGTAAAACGGTAGGGCGACACGATGGTTAGTTGCCCGCCATTGCACAAGTCTCCTAACTGTCTTGGGGGGGATCAAGCTGTCCTGATCCTTCCCCTTTTAGCGCAGGAAGCCTGGCGCTAGGCTGAGGCGGCTGGTAGGGCGTCCGGGAAGTATACAACGGGTCCCCCGGGTGTCCAGTAAAACCAGCGAGAGGGGCATGCCGTGGTGATTTTTTGTTCGGGTATACCCCCCTTTGGGAGTGGGAGTCCAACATAACCTAATTCCTGCCCAAGATTACGGAGGTAACCATAAAGCTTTTCCACCACGACAAAAAAAAAGGGTGGCACGATGGAAACAGAACACGCAGGCAAATAGAAATACGGCGCCCACTAAATAGCTGGAAATCATTAAAAGCATAAGAAAGCTTAAAAACTCACCTGATCTACTTTTCTCTTATGTTTATCTACAGAGTTTGCGATCTTCGAGCTGTATATCAAGACGATTAAAGTAACCGATACGACGACGACGCCATAAACTAATGACCTCTGGAACCGGGACAAGCGGTTCCATCGCTGAAACAAATGAAAAATTAACTCCTTAATAAAAAAAATAACATATAATAGCAGGGTTATTTTACAATGATAACTAAAGTGACAAATTTGATAACATTTTTGTTTAATTATAAACTCATATTATGTTTATCACTAAAACCTCCAACAACAGAATGGTCTGTGGTACAAGTAATTTGAGGATTGTGCTTAAAGGGTTCCATAGCCAAAGGGCCAAACTGAACCTATTAAAGTTACTCTAGTATCGGACTGTCTGTCCGTCTGTCTGCTTTTGGTTTAAAAAGCTTGTTATAACTATCAAGATAATATTCTAACATTACAAATTAAAAAACGGAAGAGTATGTCTTTGTTTTTAAAATAACTGCGTCTTATTTAATATTTGCACAAATAGTATTAATTTAACAATCAATACACTTTATGTATCTATTTTGGATTTATACACAAATATGTATCTATTTTTTTAATTATGGATCGTCGACGTCAACTAGTAAGGCATAATATATGATTCCTTTTAAGACGGGAAAAAACGCAACACAAATTCGGCTCGATGGTAACTGACAGGTAAATTACGGAAATATTTGTGATACTAAATAGAGTAAGAATACCTACAAATATAGGATTGTTCCATAGAATATCTACTTCCATTTTACACAAAACAACTAAACGGGTAACCTCGTTGATTATGTGCACAATATCCTCCCAATGCGGAGGTGGTGCCTAGACTGAATATTTTATTATTACTGTATGCGAAGGTCTGTACTCTATATGATCATTTTATGTATGTATGATTCGAAAATTTAAATTTATGAACACTTTTTTTACGCAACACGCTAGTGATTACTGACGGATGAAAAATACTGTTCTCGACGTGACGTTATAGAAAACGAAAAGATCCAAATGGTGTCGGGTTTTAATAAACCTTAGAAAGATAGGTATAGATTAACTCATCATCTGCTAGATTTCTGTATGGTTTGCTTACAAAGGTAGGTATCTATACTAAATGACCTGGAATTATATTTTTTAAACAAAATGAATGTGAATTTCATTTTAAAATACAAAATCAGAAAAAAAAATTAACATGAGAAACATGTATGCTGAACTAGAAATTAAAGTTCAGTTCACATTGAGATGACCAGAATTGGACATGACCTAATTAATGATTTAATACTTACCATCCTTCTCCTAACTTTTTCCTAACCACAGATATTGTTTTGTTTATCATAATATAATATGTTGCTTATAAACCTACCATCATTAAACGTAATTAGTAATGTTTATGTTTATTGTAACAGAAAATGTTTTTTCTGACAGTAGTAGTTAAATGAAATATTATCGAAGGTAATATCATATGAAATATACTTACTCTTATAATTTTCCTGTGTGATATAAACTGTTCTAATTGAAGCGCCTTGTCATCATTGCTACTCATCCATTGTTCTAGTTTACTTTGTGTTGGGGATAGCAACTGATCGTCGAAATCAATTTTGGTGTCCAGCTCGGAACCGTACATCTTGAGAGATTTAAATTGTTTTATATCCAATCCATTTCATATTAGACGCTGTAATAAAATATACTGTAATAACTTCTTTCATAATAATATGAGGTGCAAACTGTGTACACCCGCTAAGAATACTAATGAATATGCATTAATATGCATTTTGTAAACATACATGAAAGGATACAAATTTACATCAATTGCATAAAATAATAATAAAGCAGGAACTTATTCAAGTGGACAATATATATTATGTATGCCAAATTTAAGCTTGATCAGTGCAGAGATCTGGAGCTGAGCTGTGATCATTTAGCCAGCCACTTACTTTTTAATAACGACTATAACGAAAGTTTCAATTATATATTAAAAAAAAATTCAAAGCTTCAACTGATGTCTGTTTGAATTTTGCATACCTAGTTACTGTGACACATGTCTTTAACAGCCCGGTTACCCTGTGGCAACCAATAGGGTTTGTACAGCTAATAGACAGTCCAAAACAAAAAAAAACATGTCTTTATTATTTTAGCTACATTTATTTGGAATTAATTCACATATGCGTGTGATAATTTTTCACTATGCATAATGTTAATATTGTGAAAAAGTGCTTCTTTATTTTTTAAATTATCCCTATTTACACAACATATTTAAATTAAATAAAGAGCTTAAGCAAATAATAATAATATAATAGTTTTTTGACCCATCAATCACACTTGACACTCTTATTGCATTTCTATGTAATTCTTATCCCTCAGTTAGTTCACAATAATGAAAACTAATTTGATTATTTCTACAGTCAAACAGCAACCAAATCATAATTACTTGTTACATACAACCTTTCATATTCACTTTGAATCAAATTTTACTTATTTATAAAATTACAACTTTCTCTTGAAATAAGAGAAAATTTAAAAAATCTCAAAAACAAACATCGTAATAATCATGACAAACTGGTTGAATCATATTATTGACATGTAAATCTACTGTCTTATTTTTGGATAGACATAATGTTAATAACTGATTGTAACATAGTTTTAAGTATATGTCCATAGATTTTGTAGACGTCATTGGCACTGTATTATTATAAAATAGATGGTATTGGTTTGGTCCCTGCTCGTGGTCATATTCAGTTAAAAGAGAGATATCAGCTCCAGAATCAACATGTGTTACTTATTATTTATCATATATTCTAATATACATAACATGTTTAAGTTAAGCTAAGTTTGTTGTGGGCTTCTTAGACCGGGGCACGTTTGGAACCCTCATAGCTTTAGTTTTAAGTTTACGAACATAGTTAACACCATGAAATAACTACTATGTAAATTATTGATGCGTCAAAAGTGCCTTTTTAAGGACTATTTGAATAAAGATTATTTTGAATTTGAATTTGTTTAATATAACAGGTATAAGTAGAAATATCTTATACAATGATGTCTACATTCCAGGTGTCCATATTAATTATATAGTGATCTATATTAGATATCTTAGCTATTATTCCTATAATAAATATGATGTTTTGGCAATTACACTTTTTCTGGGGTAGGCTTTCGCAAACTTGTCACAGAAACTGCTGTGTATATGTAAGTGAAAAAATTATAATGCTGAACACATGTGACTGAATTCATAATCATAAATTTAACATGAGTGTGGACAATATTAGAGTATGACAGAACATTGTAAAAAGTAAAGACCTAAGTAAATATCCATAATATAAAGTGTGTCTGTTTGTTTATTTACTATAGACCACTGCACTAAACTTGGCGCAGCTATCATTTACATAGTAGACACTACAAGACGCTAGACTTTTAAAAGAGGCTTCTTTATCAATGGCATATACCCTGAGACTATTCCCGAGGAATTTACAAAAACAAACATTTGATGAGTCTCACTCTCACTGCAGTTTTGGCAACAGCAACTGGGTTAATTTTGGGATATCAATAAGAGCATCGTTTGTGTGCCCTGTGGCTGGTGTACCCTATTTTTGCACGGAATAACTGGGCGCAGTGAGGACATGATAGGGCACCATCAACATTATTATAGATTGTATTGGAGGGTGGTCTACTTTTCAGTTGATCTCTGTACAAATCCAGATCTACCCTTCTTTCCTTTTTGGCAAGTATGCAGAACTTAAAGCTCACATCTCAGAAACTTGAAAATTTCTCACTTAAGGCATGTAGTTGAGTAGATGATGAACCTGAGTCTTGAGAAGTATATAAGTACTGTATCTGCCCCTTGAAAGTCACATAGAACATTCAAACACTAAGTATCATTTCATACTTTCATAGTTTTTACCCCATTATGAATATCCAGGTTGAAATTTAACAGTGATGATATAGGGACCTGTACATCTCAGCATTCTGGATCCAACACTGCAAGCTAGTTAACAGTCCGCCAGTGCTAAATTTATATTTAATGATTGCGTTTCACTTTATTGTAGGTACTGTTTGAAAAATTAAATCACTTTTTTTGATAAAATATTAAACTAGAAGATAAAAAAGTAGATAATACCTACTTTAATAAGACGATTGCATCTACAACTTACTGCTAAGTTGAATGCAGAAAATTTAATACATCCCAGCAACCTATTGATCCACTTACTTGTTCCCGGCCGGAGCAAGAAAATCAATAGTTCGATGACCTACGACACTTAGAGGAGACAAGGGTGTATTTGTAGGTAAATTATTAACACCGAATGTACAATAATTACTTAAGTTGTAAAGAAGGTGGATTATTCTATGTATGATATTTCTACTTGCTCGCCGAAATTTATGTCCTTCCACGTATGTACACAATATCACAAGTGCATTTTGAATAGAGTTAATTTGTATATTTGAATTAATTTTAAATTTTTTACTTACTTACACTGCAACAAAACACGGCAACTTTTTATTTTATATGAAGAACCCAAACTTTCATTTTAATTTAAATACATTTATATTCAAAATCGAATGGGAGTATTGTTCAATTGAAAATTGCAGAATGCAGATCATAGAATAATATCCAGATTGATGCAGATTGCACATAAAATAGAATCACAGATAAAAAAATATACCATAAACCATGCAAATATTATAAACATTAAAACGCTATGGTTTTATAATTTCAATTTAAAGATTTATATTTAGATTTCTCTTTCTTTAATCATTAATTTGATAATAGAAAGTAGAAGATATGCATTGTACAGGTATCTTCAGTATATTATGTAAAGCTTGAGGCACGTTAGTCTAGCGCAGAGCGCTAAACGAAAAGTTGAAGGGTTAGCTGCGCATGGGTACTGTCACGCACGCAATACAATAATTACTTTAAATAGGTAATTAATATTATTTGGATATTATTTAGTTAAGTAATGATTGTTAATGACAATGGTGTTATTTTATTTATATATTATAATATTATTACTATTACCATAATTATTTATTTATTTAGTTACATTATTATCTGTAGTATAGTATTGTTGTAATCGCCTGAATTGGTATTAGCGTTAAAAGTCAGCATAGGGCAATAACCCAGTTTCAGACCCTGCTTGGACTATAAAAATTCGCTGTCCTTTCGAAGTTGGTTTTTGAAACCCTTAGTGCCCTTGAGACCGTAGTACCATCCAGATCCAGGCTTGTATACAATAAGCCTACCTTCTAGGCAATATTGTTTTAATTTACGTAAATATTCGATACGTTACAAACGTATATTTGAAGTCTCAATAAGCACTTTCCGGTTGTATTCGGTGTTTTAAAAAGTCTTAAGTAGATTTTTTAAGATCTTTTACATATTGGCGTGATGAGGTGGAATGAAACAGGTGGAAATCCAAAGGTCTGATTCTTCTAGTGTATGCTAAATGGCTAAAGAAGTATATGATCTAGCATTGTGTGTGTTGTTGACACACACCCTTTAGTGATTTATTTGTTTATACGGAAAACCATTACCATTTTTAACGTGGTGTCCTAATCAGAATGTTTAGCTTTTTACAGGTTTTCACAATGATCACAATTAGTTTTAAAGTAAGAAACATTTTAATTGGTTACCTAAACTTTATTTTAATTACAATTATTTAAGAACCAATCGCCAGTCTGGCTGCCGGAGAGGTTCACATACGCCGTCGGAAACGGCGTAGTCTAGCCTGCGTCGCTTCCGGAGGGGATGCGTAAATACATTTCCCAGCGTCAAAAAAAATCCGAAGTCAAGTATTAATTTACAATTATTATCAATAAATACAATTATATAATATAACAATAATTTATTTGTTATGAAGTTTATTTATTTCATACTCAATCCCGACCGCTTTCTCCTTATCAGCTGGTGCATATTTGACCAAAATTTTGCTTGAATTACTGACATTGCAGTAGGTCCAGAATGAAACCACTTATTCTCGCATCATACTGTGCAATTGTTTTCTCTTTGTGATAAAATTCTAAGATTATTCGAATTTCTTGATGAAATTCTATCATTTTGTCATAAGAGAAAAATAAATGTAGATAACTGGAAACAACACTACTAACTTTTGCTTCCTTTTTTTTAATTTACCTTATTAATGGCATCAAAACCATTTAGAATAGTATAGCCAAAATTATTTTATTACAAGTTTCTACTTAAATTTGTTTTTAATATTGTGAACAAAAAAACCTTAATTTATCTAGTGTAAATAAGTAATTTATTTACATAAACGTATGTATACGATATTCACTTGAACATTCCTCGCTATTTCATTGTTTCAGTTTATAGGACCTTTAAATCCAAGTAACTATATATCAATATAATATAATATAATATATACTTGTGCCGCCATCTTTCGATACACATTCGAATTACCTAGCCATTGAGGGTTTAACCAAAGACCATACCTATTAGGTAGGTATTTTAAGATGACGTAAAGTTGTCAAATCTTATTCGGAATCCATCACTTCTGCAATAGATGGCGTTAATAGTAAATAAAATAACCATATTAATTTGCTAGCAAGCAAGGCAAGGTATAAGTTTTCCTATTTGTAGTTAGGCCTATTGTCCGTGTCTAAACAGGAACCCTTTAATAATTTTATTCTACAGATATAGCTATAATAATATATATAAATATAGCTATAAATCTAGCTTTAACCCTTAATTCGACGCCGTGCAGTATACTTCCCGTTGCATGAAAAAAAATCTACATAAAAAATTGGACCTTATATTTTAAACTCGAGGTTAAAAATTGCACCCTTAACTATCTTACTACGCTGTCAAAAATCGGTAATGCGCACACATCGACGGGACGTGAATAGTAGCCGGAGAGATCATGAGATGAAGGGACGCGCTGCGCGGGCTCTCGGTAAGTTGCATTTTATTGTAATATCATTGAAAATTACAAGACAACATACCCGAAAAGCTACTTATAATCTTTTAATTGTCTTAGTGAGTTTTGTTTCGTTTTTATAATACCCACAACTTGCATGTCCAGTATACTTCCCGTCGTCCAATGACTAGTAAAATAACTTCTAAATACTATGTCCAGTATTCTTCCTCATGTCAAAGTAGTAGAATATTTAATATAAAATCGTATGCCTAGTATTCTTCCCGTTGCCGTATAATCAGAAAGTAAAATTTTGTCGTTTCTTAGAACATTAATGTAGTGTTCTACAAATAACATATGTCGTGCCTTACTATTTTTGGTTTTTCAGAGCTTCAAGTCTAGAGGACACCGCATAGTAGCATTGGTGCCGCCTGAAAATGGTCTATCTGATATCGATAGTTGTTCTGAAACTGAGAATGAAGAGGATATTGCTGTTAATAGAAGTGAAGAGTTGGCTTCCTCACTGTCCTTCCATCGATTCATACATACTGTGCATGAATATATTAGACAGTTTCGATGATACACAACACAATAGCGACAAACATTACTTTCTCGCGATTCTTCTTATCATGGGTATACCAATAGTAAACAGGAAGGCATTCCTATCTAGACTATTGGTTTACAGATTTCAGATATGCTCAAGTGGCTGACGTTACGCAATTGAAACCATTCGAGCTGATTAGACGCAATTCACTTTGTGGACAACGCCTATTCGGATGAGGACAGATATTGCAAGATACGACCATTCATTGAAAAAATAAGGTAAAACTGCCTCGCAACGCAAGAAGAGGCGAAGTATAGCATCGTTGAGATGACTATACCTTATAAAGAGACTAAAGCATCAAATCGGAGATAGTATAACCCCACGAAACCGAATAAAAGGGGATTCAAGAAGATAGGCTGGTGCTTCTGGAATCTCCTGTTGTATGGCGGCGATGACACTTTCAGGTTTATTGATTTTGGTGAGGAAGAGGAGCAGATGACACTAAGTGCTAAATTAGTAATAGCTCTTTGCAAGACAATTCAGACCCCAGGGTGTGCTGTTTATTTCGACAACTATTTTACAACGCTCGACTTAATCTGGTATCTACGTGAACATCGGGGGATTTTTAGTCTCGGAACCATAAGGCTAGATAGATTGAAAGGTTACAGCAAGGGACTGTTAAGTGACAAAGAATTAAAGAAAAAAGGCAGAGGCTCTTTTAGCAAAGACGTAGATAACGACAAAAAGATCGCCATTGTCAAGTGGTATGAAAATAAAGTTGTCACATTAGCCTGTTCTTATGCAGATACTTATCCAGTTCAAGAAGTCAAGAGATGGAGCAAAGAATACAAAAAAAAGGTTAGTGTCCCTTGTCCGCAGTTAGTTATACACTATACAATCAACATATGGGAGGCGTTGACCTATGCGACATGTTGATAGCTCTCTATAGAACATCTTTCAAAAGCCGTGGTTGGTACATGAACATCTTTGGCCAAATGTTAGATATATCAGTTCACAATGCTTGGCTGCTCTACAGGAGAAAATGCAACATGAAAAGCTTGAAAAATATGAGCCTGAAAAAGTTTAGACAAAGGTGGCAGTCGAATTGAGGCAAATGAGAAGATCGATTGAGAAGGATCCACCAAGCACTAGTAGTAGTAAGTACCAAGTAAGTAGGTAAGCTTGCCACTAAACAGAAAAGATTTTATACATTAATATTGATATTTTTAATACTTATTCTTGAAAACTATAACGCTGATTATTATTTAAAGTTGATTACTATGAAGACTTTAATAGATGACTAATTATTATAGTGAGATTTTTTTGATTTATAAGATTTCAGAGTTAATATAAGTATGTAAGCGTAAACCAATATAACTATGAGACTAATTTGCCAAAATATAATAAATATTTTTCTACGAAATCACTGGTTTCTTTTCTTTTTTTCTTTGACAGCGTGAAGTATACTTCACATGATTGGAGTGGATCAATTTCTATTGAACTTGATAATGTCCAGTATAAGGGACGAAGTATTTCTAGGAAACTGAAAGAGGTAGATTTTTTTAGGAATTTTTCCTTAGGTACCATATAAGCTAAGAAACGAAATCTGTGACTATTTTACAAATTTAATAAATAAAAAAATCCGTCGAATTAAGGGTTAATAATCATGACATTCATTACATGAAGTCATTATATTATAGTGACGAAATTTCTGAAAGTACATTTATTAAACGCGTAATGAAATCAAAAGTATGTAAGTTTAAACGTGTAAAATTTGAATATCTCATATTTAAATCAAGCACACACATTCTAATACAACTTTTCTAGAAAGGCAGGTATCCTACTTCTTGTCCAATTCTGTACTTACCTAGTAAGATCAAATGAAAGTAAGATCAAATTTTGATTGGCCGTAGATTATGCTATCGGTGAAATAAGCCTTTGGAAATATATATTATGATCTTAATTGTAATAAAAGTAGGCCTACAAGGCATTTACTACACACTTATATAGCTTACTATACTTGCATTCAAATTGTTACATATTGAAAGGGTATGCCCAAACCGCATATTACTTAGTAGTCGTTGCGGCGGGCGTAAAGTCAAGAGGTTAAATAAAGCCTATTTACAAATAAAATAACACTAAATTAAAAATAAAAAGTTTTCTTGTGAAATATAATTAGATATTATATTTTTACGAATTAAGTGACACATTATTATTGTGACACTTTATGACAACGTCGAGTGTCCGTAAATACGCTGCAATCAGTTTCATAATTATTTATTTTCGTATACATATTTTTGATTCAAAGTTATATTATTTGTAAATCTTGAAAATTATATGTTTTAAATTTATCACCTATTATAGTTTTCTGTACTGAAGTAAATCAAGTGTGATGCCTCAGTCGGAGTATTGGCCGTTCACGAGAAGTAATAATGACAAAGATAGTTCAATATCTACGAAAAATAAGGAAGACACTAATCTTGGAGAGCCGTCTGAATTAGTGCGTTTTCCATTTACCTTCTTAGTTACTTAAAAATTGCTTCATTGGGACAGTAATGAATTGTTGATTCTGTTAAAAGTAATCTGACAGGTCTAATATAATAAATATAATAAATATATAGTAATATATTTGCCACATTGGCGATTGTGTAAATAATGTTGGTCAATGTTAAAAATACGGATCAACACGTTACGCTGGTTCTACGAGTATTTACTATTCTCTGTCAAAAATTGTTCAGTATTGATTTTCTGACAAGAAATTCTCAGTAGCAATGATGAGGAATATGGATGGTGCTGTCTACCTTTCTGTCTAAACCTCAGATAGAATAAACATGTACCCATGTCTAAGTGTGTCCTAATTTGTCTTCACAGATACTTCAGAACCCATTATCGCACTGAGTTTCGACCGTAGTCCAAAACGCTGGACATAAGTGAAATGCCTAAGCCAAGGTTCGGGCCTTAGGCAGACGTTCCCTTAGTTTCTTCGAGCCCTAGGCTTCAAAATTTATTCTGGCAGAGCTTCTTTCCTAAGCTCGTCAAACAGCTCGGTTACGCTGTGGCAACCAATAGGATTAGCACAGCTAATAGACTGTCCGAATAAAAAAAAAATAAGTGCAAATTGGTAGACTATACACGTCCTTGATTATATTATGGTGAACTATCAGGCATGTAGGTTTCCTCACAATTATGCCTTCGCCGTTAAAGCAATCGCAAGCGTTTAAATGAAATCATTATTTTAAGTACATAATATAATATTTCTATTATATAGCGTTCATTTTCTCTAGCTACCCTGAAGTTTAGAGGTCCCGAAGAAAGTGGCTACCACTATGCTATGTATGTGCACAGCTCTATCATCGTACATGATACAATATGATTTATGATACATCTTAACAATTATAAATCGGTTCCACACCACTTCATTTGCGCCCCAAATAAACTCCCCGAACAAACGCTTAACATCGCTCCACGCTGTTACTTCGTAAGGCGCTGAGAATTGGGCTATCGAATGGAAATGGTGCTTTTTTTAATGCTTGTTTGAATAAAAAAAAAAAACACAATTATTTTTTTATGTGTATGCAGACATGGACAGATCGATAGATAATAACATGGGCGCAAATGCATTAACCAGTTAGGTTCCGTATTAACGTACCACGATTTTCCCGTTCATATGTCATTTCCGTGTTTAACAGATGATTGCAATTTAAGACTGAATATCATTGTTTCAATAAACCAATAAAATAAATTTCGATGTGTGGTTTGCATCAGCTGATGGTTTCAGTTCTTTATTCTTCTTTTTGTGGTAGCGAAGGTTGCTTAAGCTGTGATAGCCTAGTGGTTAGGGCGTCTACCTACTAATCAGAGATCGGGGCTTCGATCCTGGGCACGCACCTCTAATTTTCGGAGTTATGTGCGTTTTTAAGCAATTGATATATCACTTGCTTCAACCGTGAAGGAAAACATCGCGAGGAAGCCTGCATGCCTGCGATTTCTTCATAATGTTCTCACAGGCACATGGCCAGCGTGGTGGACTGGGGCCAAATCCTTCTCGTAATGAGAGGAGACTCATGCTCTGTAGTGAACCGGCAATGGGTTGATCGAGAGAAGGCTAGTCAACTCGGAGTTCTTCATTTTCCATTGTCTATTAGAGGCTAAATATGTCAACTGCATACGCCACTTCGGTCCACTCTCACATATTGCGTGGATAGGACTTCTTCCTGCGACCAATGCCTTAATTTCCGGCAACCTAACTTTTCCCATGAGTTGTTGGTGTTAGTAAACTGTGTCTGACAAACTATTTTCAATCAAATCGAAATTAAAAAGCTTTATTCATTTAAACCTATTGCAGGCATCTATGACTCGTTCATATATAATATCACATTAATTTCCATTATTTCTATTCATGGCACTTCACGAATGATGATAACTACACTCGCCAACTTAAAAGTAAAGCTAAGAGGGTTCTATAATAAATTATAATTAGCTATGGAGTTAGAGCAATTCACACCCAAACTTTTTTATAGTTTAAATAATCCTTAATTTTGTAATTCTATAAGCCTTATTTTTGTAAAAACCTTTGAACTTATTGATCGGCATCTCCAAGATATCAATAGGTAGTTTATCATAAAAAATATAAATAATAATAATTTAAAAAATATACCTATAATACAACGAAAAATTTAGAAGACCGTTTAATTTCGAAATTTGTCCCTTCATTGTTCCCTTGTCAGTTGTCATGGTGATAATGATGATTAAGAATATATTTTTATCTTAATTTTTTGACGACTTCCTTGGATCAGTGTGTGCGCTGTAACATTATAAAGTGAACTTCATGGGTTCGAATCTGGATGTCGGATCTGGTTTGGTGGGAGGCTTCGGCCTTGGCTAGTTACCAGCCTACCGACAGAGACGCGACTAAGCGATTAAGCGTTCCGGCACGATATCGCGTACAAATCGAATTAGCAGTATGGGTTTACCGCTATCATCTTAGACTGCATCATCACTTACCATCACATGGGATTGCCGACAAGGGCTACCTTAGTGGCTAAAAAACTTTATTTAGATAATAGGCACGCTCTTACTCTCTAGCTAATGCGGCAGTAGAATTAATTGCTTTTGTTTATTATTACGAAAACGGTTTCAGCAAGAACAGGTGGGAGCTATGGAGGGCGAGATGAAGGAAATTCAGATGCAGTTGGATGCTATCAAGCGAGATCGATTGTTTTTGAGTAGTCGGAAGCATACAGTACGTAGATGCTATCATTTAATTTTATACTAATGTATAATTTTAATAAATTTAATTTTATACTAAGTTATTCATAGGGTAATTATTTTTTATGGCCCCCCTACTAAGGTGTTAAACCTTACTGAAAACAAAATTAAGAAACATTTTCACTAAAATAATAATGGGAATTTTACATAAAATTCAATAAACTTACTATTGGGTTAACATTAATTGCAAATTAAGTTCCAAATACATTGGTTCATTTATAGAGGATACATACCTTGAAGGCCTCAATGTTGCCAAATTCCTCTTTCCAGAACTACAACAATTTAGCAAATGTAATTTTGTTATTTTTTTTTTGTTTACAACTAACTAGGTATTATTAATACCTAGTTGTAAAAATAAATATTAAAATTAACAAAATTTTTGTAAACTACTTGTCAAGTTTTTTTTTGTTAATTCTGTTTAGCTTACGTATATATTTTAGGTGGGTATCTACTTAAACGGAAATATTATACCTTCTATCAATATCTTAACAGGATCTAGAACAAACAAACTTAAGGATAGATTCTACTCCAGTATATACGCCTGCGATCAAAAATCAGGATGACGTGGAGTTTAGGGTTAAAGCTCCGCAGGTAAGTTAGTTTTTACCTTTATTTGTTTCCTCGGTTTCGTTTTCATTTATCATCGTCAGCATCATGATCATCCCATAGCCCATATAAATGGTATGACTCTGAGTACTTCAACACGCTTGCAAAGTGCGCATTGGTGCTATTCACGCGTCTTTGAGAATATTGTGGAGAATTAGGTATCGTTTACCTTCACCATTAAAGCAAGTCATATGACTGATATTTAAAGTAACACAAATCCGAAAAGTAAGGGTTTCGTGACATCCAACTCGGTTTTACCGATAGGGACTCTCATGATCATCGTCATCATATCCATAACCTATCTTTTTTATTTAACTGTAGTGAGTTTTATATTTTTAATATGAAATAATTTAATTACGTTTTAAGTAACTATTACTTAACTTGTTTTTAATTAGGTTTATTGATTTTTGTTAATTATCTGTTGTAACGTAGTATTGATAACGTATTATTATACTTGGCGCACTGTGGCGTTTTTTATACTTATTATCGATATCCCTACATATTAGTGTTTGTCCGAAAGAGCAGACCTAAACATATCCTTCATGATCCTGACGATCAGATAACTACTGACAACATACTCGTACCACCTATCACACAATCATACGCTACACACCATCTTCGACGGCTAAAACGAAGTCCCCGCTATCTTGCGTCATCCGGACGTGGGCTCCATCCACGGTCTCGGAGACGTACGGACCACTCACCGTCCGACCCCCCCGTTATCCCAAACGTCGCTTAAGCCAAGGTTTAGCCTCACAGGAGGCGCCCTTAGGCAGACGGTCCCTTAGTTTCTTCGAGCTCTAGGACTCAAAATTTCTTCTGGCAGAGCTTCTTTCCGAAGCTCGTCAAACAGCCCGGTTACGCTGTCGCAAATAGGTTTAGCACAGCTAATAGTCAGTCCGAAAAATTAAATTGTGTGTAAGAGTGTGAGGGCTGAAGGATCGATAAGTGGCTGGTAAGTGGCTGGTTAGCGGTGGTAGCCTAGTGGTTAGGGCGTCATCCTCCTAATCAGAGGTCGGCGGTTCGAATCCGGGCACGCCCCTCTTAAAATTTTCGGAGTTTGTGCGTTTTTAAACAATTAAAATATCACTTGTTTCAACGGTGAAGGAAAACATCGTGAGGAAACCTGCACGCCTAAGAGTTCTCCATAATGTTTTCAAAGGCGTGTGAAGTCTGCCAATCCGCACAAGGCCAGCGTGGTAAACAACGGCCAAACCTTTCTCATATTGAGAGGAGACCCGTGCTCTGTAGTAAGCCTGTAATTGGTTGATCATGATGATGATCATGATGAAGTGGCTGAAGGAACAGTTGGGAAAGGGTACCCAGTTAATGTGTGGTCAATGTATGCTTGCCTTATAGTAAAACTTAATTCCGAAAATTATCATATTAATAAGTAAGTTTGTATAGCAATAAGTTTTTTCAGCTATTAGTGTAATTGCTTCCACGTTACCAGTATTATAAGTAGGTTTTTCTTGGTCTTTGCTTATTATTATTATCAGGTAGGTACTTGATTACATTAATTCGTGACGGCTGCGGCAGCCGGTCTTAAGCCGATATCAAGCGGAAGGTTAAGGTTGCGCAAATATGAGTTAAAGTGGAATGCGATTTTTAGCTAGATCGTCTCATATGGAAGGAACAAAGAAAATGTACTTATTCTCATTTAGAGTCACAAACAGTACCTACATACCTATTCCAATGCAGAAACGTTATGTCTGTAGTACTAACCATATAAGATGTTATGCTATTTTATCAAATAAATATATGACAGCTAGTCATATATTAATAGCTGGAGCCCGCGACTCCGTCTACGTGGATTCTGGGAATGAAAAAATCCTGTGGAATAGACACGTTTGTTGTAATTCAAGATTATTCCAAGTTTCATTCCTGTTTTCGTTTCAAGTTAAAGCTACTGTGGTAGCTCATCGACGTGAAATTCAGTTCCTCACAAATAACGCGGAAACTACAAATTTATTGAGATAAAAAGTAGCCATGAAGGTATTACGACGTCTGTGGTGCAGTGCGTGCGCTGTCTCGTTGTAAAATTGGAGGTCCTGGGTTCGATTCCCGGCTCGAGTCTGGTCTGATGGGAGGCCTCGGCCGTGACTAGTTATCACCCTACCGACAAAGACGTGTCGGTAGGGTGGTAACTAGTGGTAACTAGATAGGTGGTAACTAGACGATAAAGATGTGATGGTGGGACGGACTAAGCCGAGAGGGGGAAAAGTATAATATCATACTGAGATGGTAACGGGCTAACCTGTTAGGGGTACGGTAAACCAAAATGGCTTCTACGTGACATTGTGCCGGAACGCTAAATCGCTTGGCGACACGTCTTTGTCGGTAGGGTGGTAGCTAACCACGGCCGTCATCTACTACCAGACCAGATTCGAGCCGGGAATCGAACTCAGGAACTTCAAATTTATAATGCGACAGCGCAAGCGTTGCGCCACGGAGGTCATCAAAATTAAAAAATAGTCAATTTAAGTTGCTTGTGGCATAACATATAGACGAAATATATGTTGGTGATGGTTTTTATTTGATACACGGAAATAATATCGTAGTCACTTTAATAACTGCCTGCCTGTTATTATGGAATAGCAATACCGTGATATGAGTGTTATTGCTTTTCGGAAACGCACCAACTATTCAAGGAGATTAGAGTATTTTTATACACTACAAGTTTGCCCTTGAAAGCTGTCTCACCTGGTGGTAAGTGATGATGCTGTCTAGGATGGTAGCGGGCTAACCTGTTAGGAGTATGGTAAGCCCACACTAATAATTGGTTTCAACGCGACATTTAGCCGGAACGCTAAATCGCTTGGTCGGTTGAGTGGTAACTAGCCACAGCCGAAGCCTCCCACTAGACCAGATACGAGAAATTCGGGAATCGAACCCAGGACCTCCAACTTTATAATGCGACAGCGTACGCATTGCGCCACGGAGGTTGTCAAAACATAAAACCTGACCCGCTAAATTGCATTTAGTTTTAAATGATACTCAGACAGACAGACAAAAATGAATATCTGTTTGGGTTATCTAATTTTAATGGTAATTAAATTTGTTCCTTAATACGAACATGGTTTTGTCTTCGTAGATGTCAAACTTCCATTCAAACTCCTATCTCCTATTCCAACAACTTTTACCTTTTTTTTTTCACGAGCCGAAGCTGAAAACTAAGCTGAAGTCTTAAAGTTTAATTGGCAAAGGACTTTATCTGTAGCAAATTACATCAAAAGCGGTTCAGTGGTTAAGTCGTGAAAGCGTAACAAACATACAGTGTTATACTACTTTTGTATTTTATTTATTTTATTAATTTTTATTTTTATTGGATCATTAAACTAGCCACTATCTAAAAACAACAAAAAACATTTCAGAAGAACAGACACCAGATAGTGGCTTTCTAGAAATGACCACAGTATTGATAGTATTAGTTGGGATTATAGATTCCAGATTTTACTTATATTACAGGAGACTCGAAAATTTCCCGCCGATGAAGTCGCAAATTTGAAGAAACAACTTCGAGATATGAGAGAGGAGGTTGAGGAATTGATAATTACGACCAATGAGAAAACTGACGAGGTTCAAGAGTACCGAGTGAAAGTAAGCTTTATTACCAAATAATATATAATATAATAGATAGAGATTAGAATCGACAGGTCTATAAGAAAATAGTAATTTATACTTCTTCACACTACTGTCCCATATCTGACACAGACTTCTCTTCTACAAGGCGAGTTGCTTAGTTGGAGAGTGTCTCCACAACGCTCAGAAAAATTCAAAATTCAAAATAGCTTTATTCATGTCAACCTATTACAGGCATCTATGGCACCTATGAAGCGTTCATATAAGTATAATATATTTTTCATTATATTAATACGTGAGGTGATGGTGATAACTTGATCAACTCAAAACTAAAGCTAGGGGGACCCAAAGGTGCCCAGGTTTAAGTGGAAGTTCCCTACAGGGAACACGTATGTTTGAAGAATGAGAATACGAGAATAAAATACAGCTATGCTACTCGCTGATAATGCAGCTTTCGATAGGTGAACAAAAAAAATGCGTGTAACAGTTAGTATAGGAGTGAAAGCGTAACACTCATCATCATCATGATCAACCCATTACCGGCTCACTACAGAGCACGTGTCTCCTCTCAATATGAGAAGGACGACCTCCGTGGCGCAGTGCGTGCGCTGTCGCATTATAAAGTTGGAGGTCCTGGGTTCGATTCCCGGCTCGAGTCTGGTCTGGTGGGAGGCTTCGGCCGTGGCTAGTTACCACCCTACCGACAAAGACGTGTCGCCAAGCGATTTAAGCGTTCCGGCACGATGTCGCGTAGAAACCAATTGAGAGCGTGGGATTACCATACTCCTAACAGGTTAGCCCGCTACCATCCTAGACAGCATCATCACTTACCACCAGGTGAGATAGCCGTCAAGGGCTAACCTGTAGTGTATAAAAAATAATATATATATGAGAACGGCTTGGCCATAGTCCGTAAAGCGTAACAATACATTTATAATATTGGTTAGGACATAGCTTGTACCGATAGCATCATTTTATTAATTGTATACCTTTATTTAATTTAATTAAATTTTTAGTATCTTCAAGCACAACAGCAGGCCGAAGAGCTGAGGCGACAAATTGATGTCATAGAGTACGACAACAAACAAGTGTCGGATCAAATTCAAATTGAAATACAAAAAATGAAGGTAGACAAATATTTTTAACCTTAACTAGCTTGTTCACGATCAACCCATTGCCGGCTCATTACAGAGCACGGGTCTCCTCTAAATAAGAGAAGGGTTTGGCTTAGTCCATCAAGTTGGCCATGTGCGGATTGGCAGACTTCAGACGCCTTTGAGAACATTACGGAGCACTCTCAGGCAAGCAGGTTTCCTCACGATGTTTTCCTTCACCGTTGAAGCAAGGGATATTTTAAATGCTTAAAAAAACTATCTGGTTAATAAGGCCTACACTTCTTAAATTTTTCTAAATTGTATTTTAAGGCGTTTCATTTTATTTATTTTTCACTAGTTAATTGGCAAAAAATTACATCTAATTAACCAGTTGAATTGATATTCAACTGGTTGTTTTTTGTTTATTTTAGTCAAGGGTGGTAAATATGATAATTAAGTTTTGGAGAGGAAGCGTTTTGATATCAAATGATAGGGACATCCAATGTCTATTCATAGGGATATGAATCGACATTTGATGTCCCATTCGTCCATGAACGGAGTCTAGTGGTTTAATAGTTATAGTTTAACCTCCGCAGTTACGTTACGTAAAAAATAACGGCTATTCTTCGCCCATTCTAGATGCAGTTCCAAGAAAAATTGCAAGAACTAGCACCGTTACCAGATTTGCTGAAAGGCGCTCAGATTCAGCTGCAAGAAGCGAAACAACTGCAGAAATTGGCTGAAGACAGCTCTGAACAATTATCTAGCGAACTGAACCGCGTTAAGGAAAAGGTAGGGAGGTTAAAGTAGAGGTTAAAGTAGAAGTCGAAGTCGTAAGGCTTGTAGTAAGCTACCCTGTATCAAGTATTTCAATTATTGTGTAGGTATGTTTGTGTAGGCTAATCTTCGGAACGGCTGAACCGATTTTGATGGAACTGTCTCACGAAACGAGGCAGACGATTGTGCAAGTATTAATGTATTGCTGTTTTATTTAAAAATATATATTGTTGAGTGTTCAACACCTGATTCGACTGAGCGAAAATATCATCCATTAACTATTAATATTATTCTAACTTAAGATAAAGTTGGACGTTTTTACGGCCGTTGCATATGTAATCTATCATTTTAATTCCTTAGTCGTAATTAACTCACAGTCAACTCAAGTCATAAAAAATCTACCAAAGAGTGTATCTACTACACTAGACATAAATTTGTTATTTCCTTCTAACGGTTATTTTTAATTTTCTCTGTGTTTAAGCTTCTGATAGCCGTGAGCAATCTGAATGCTGAAAAAGCGGATAGAAACAATTTGGTTGAGGAAAATAACACTTTAAGAGCTGAAGCTGAAAGAAGACAGAGAGAAATCGATGAACTGTGTCGCACTTCGAATGATTTTAAGTAAGTCATATAACTTCGGCAAGTTAGCTTAGGTAAACTGCCTCGATCAGTACAATGGTTAAAATTTTGAACCCAAAACCTCTTTATAAAGAGTTTTTGGGTTCGATTCTTAAGTTTAGGCAAAATATAGTTTATGAACATTTTACATTAAGCTAAATTTGCTGTAAACATCGTAAAATAGGTAAATCTGCACGGTGTATTAATTTCTTCTATGTTTATACACCAAAACATACAGATCTTCCAGAAGGATCTCTTAATGCCTGTTTCGTTTTCGTATAAATGCTTACTTACAATTGTACGTGATGAAGTCCACATCTCCTGAGAAGGTGAGATAACCGTGAAAACTCGCCAATTCGTAATAAAAACGGCGTGAAGCTTTATAAATTTGTCTTCTATGAGACAGTAGTCCCGGGACCACCTTCCCAGCAGTGGGCATTAATAGTCTTAGGATGATGATGACCACAATTTGTAATAGTAATCTCGTAAAGTGATGTAAGCTCGCATTTCTTCACCGGAGTACGGTTGTGGGTCCTTATTTGGGTACGCGATGATATCCTTTCCGTTTCTTAACCCAGATATAAAGTGCTAAGATTAGAAGAAAAGCTGTCCCAACTGGATCTGAGGTACAGTGAGAAAGTGGTGGAATACGAGAAACTCATTAAAGATCACGAGGAGTTGAGAGAGGATAGCAGTAGATCCTTGGCAAGGGGTAAAGAACGTGCGGAGTCTATGCGTCGGTATATGCAGACTCAAATTTCGGAGTTAGAAAGGCAGCTGATACAAACGAGAGCACAATGCAAAACGTTCCAGAAGGAAAGAGATGACGTAAGTTTAAAAAGCCAGCCGAGGTGAGTCTGTCGCCCTTCACATATTCCGTTCCATTCCCCATCCCTGCTGCAGGAAGAGAGCTCAATCCGACACTCCAACCTTCTCATAGTTGCTGCGGCTTCTTTTTACTCCCCCAACCTAAGCGCTCCTCTCCGAAAGAGGAGACCTAAACATATCCTTCATGACCCTGATGATCAGACGACTACTGACAACATACTCATACCACCTACCACACAATCATACGCTACACACCGTCTTCGCTGGCGAAGACGAGGTCCCAATCATGCCAGCCCCCGATGGTAACCCATTGTTATATGAGACTCACTTCGCTTACAGATACGATATCTCATAGTTTGATAGTTTTTTAAAATTCCATTACAGGTTAGCCCTTGACTGCGATCTCACCTGATAAGAGATGCTGTCTAAGATCGTAGTGGGCTAAACTGTTTTATGGCCTAAATATACTTAATATTTAGTGTATAACTGGTAACGTATTTTTTTAATCTATTTTTTTGCGACTTCTGTCCGAGAAGGACATGCCAGCCTCCGATGGTAACCCATTTTTATATGAGACTCACTTCGCTTACAGATACGATACCCCATAGTTTGATAGCTTTTTAAAATTCCATTACAGGTAAGCCCTTGACTGCGATCTCACCTGGTAAGAGATGCTGTCTAAGATCGTAGTGGGCTAACCTATTTTGTGGGCTGAATGAGGGTTGTTATATTTAACTACCCTCTGTGCGATAGTAATATCAAACTCATACCTAGTCCTAATCAGTTTCTACGCGATATTGTACCGGAGAATTATCGCTTGGCTACAAGTCATACGGCTGAAATTAATAATCAATCTTATCCAACATTTTTAGTTTAGTAAAGCTATCCTTTCCAAACCCGTTACTGTTTCCTGTCGACAAAGATGATGCTATTAAATTCAATCTGCTATCTATTTTTAGATTAGTTTTAATAACCTCGGGTGTTAGCTATTAGGTTGATAACTAGCTAAAGCCAAAGCCTCCTATTAAACCAGACTTAGTACATCAGAACCGACAAAGACGTGTCGCCAAGCGATTTTGCGTTCCGGCACGATGTCGTGTAGAAACCAATTAGGAGTGTGGGTTTACCATACCCCTAATAGCTTAGCCCGCTACCATCCTAGACTGCGTCATCACTTACCATCAGGTGAGATTGCCGTCTAGATCTAATTTGTAGTGTATAAGAAAAAAAGAACCACCGCGGTCCGTACCCGCGATCCATGCGCCAAGGAGGTCGGCGATGTTAACTGCACACTACAGTGATTTTTAAACAAATACGCTTTATTTTTTATAGATAATAACTTTATAATGAACTGCATGATCCCAATTACAATAACCAGTAGCGTACGTGACTGGTTATGTTAATTAATGAACAATAAATGTTCATTAACAACGGAACTACAATGCCTGTGTATTATATTATTTTAGAAAAAGGAACTAAATTTGCATGAGCAGAATATGTACACGTAACGATATCATGAATAAATCAAATGCGTAATAGATTGTTACAGTAATTGTCGTCTTATTACAATTTGCTGCTATAATGTGATTCCACTGAAGCGGACATAAAAAAGTATTGACCCTCTTATGACCTTCGCAAACCCTATTTGCTAAAAATGAATAATTCAAATGTGAACCTTATGTCATCATCATCATGATCAACCGATTACTGGCTCACTACAGAGCACGGGTCTCCTCTCAATATGAGAAGGATTTGGCCATAGTCCAACACGCTGGCCATGTGCGGATTGGCAGACTTCACACGCCTTTGAGAACATTATGGAGAACTCTCAGGCATGCAGGTTTCCTCACGATGTTTTCCTTCACCGTTGAAGCAAGTGATATTTTAATTTTTTTAAACGCACATAACTCCGAAAAGTTAGAGGTGCGTGCCCGGATTCGAACCGCCGACAGGCTGATCGAGGCTGACGCCCTAACCACTAGGCTATCACCGCTTCAGAACCTTATGTAATGGAGTATAAAATCAGTTGTTCTATGCCGCTCATACGACGGATGGAGCGTTTGTTAAAATGTGCACAATTTGCTTTATATCATCATTGTTAGCCTAATAATGGATTAAAGATAGCCAGAAGCCTCCCAATAGGAGGGGGGATGCTAGAGCATTGACCCACAACGCTGCATTGACGTGTAGGAAACAGTTGTTGTATCTCATCTCTCTCTCATCATCTCTTGGATTTAGCATAAGGGCGCGAACTTCCTATTTTCTTTGATACTTCTTATTGAGATATAATATATATTTCTTTTGCAACGAAACTATAGTTTAGTCAACCGAGCGTCAGTATTGTATTATTTGAACTATCAAAGCGAATAAGGTACCTACGAGACAGGATAGGAAGCTGTGATAGCCTAGTGGTTAGGACGTCAGCCTCTTAATCAGAGGTCGGCGGTTCGATCCCGGGCACGCACCTCTAACTTTACGGAGGCATGTGCGTTTTTAAGCAAATATCACTTGCTTCAACGTCGAAGGAAAATATCGTGAGGAAACCTGCATGCCTGAGAGTTCTCGATAATGTTCTCAAAGTAGTGAGAAGTCTTCCAATCCGCACATGGCTAGCGTGGTGGACTATGGCCAAACCCTTCTCATATTGAGAGGAGACCCGTGCTCTGTAGTGAGTCGAGAATGGGTTGATCATGAGACAAGATTACCTATTGTGGGTGGTGTGGGTACCATCGGTAAAACTGTAAAACTGTAAGACTGTAACTGCGTTTTTGGTCAATTTTTTTTTTTTAATTTTTCATCGTATGGACACGAATGATGAGGGGACGTGAAGTGTATATTAGTTACCTTATTGACGCGAAGAACAAAGGATTCTTTTTACCAATGAAAAAGTGTTGATGAAAAATCTTGTAAAATGCAACATTAATTAAAACCTTTACCTTACATATTATAATTAAAAATCCTGGGAGAGAAATTTTGCTTATATCTAATCATCTGTTTCCAGGATGCTTAAAATATTTTGGTCAAATGGTTTAGTAGTGACATGTCAAGAAAAAATCTAACGACTTTCGGACCTTTTAGGAAACAACTAAACTTATTCACTAAAACAAGTCAGGATTATAAATTAAGTCATGAATAATTCCTAACAGATCTATCGTAGCAAATTTAGTGTAATACGATCTTTTGCCTTCGGCTTCCTTCGCAATAGCGTATATTTTGTCAATAGATTCGGGTTGCCCGTTTCCATTGTTGTTTTTTCTCGCTCGGCAACAAATTATTTGAAAGGGTGTAAACCTATATCCTTTTTATAGACCTCTGAAAATGTGTATTTCCAAAGTTTCATGGAAACCGTTCAAGCATTAAAAAATCTTACGATTTATATTAAATCCATTGGTCGGAATAAACATCGATAAATTATGTCTGTCAGGTAAAATAACGCGGAAACATTCAATATTTGCAGGTACGTCAAAGAATGCAAACCCAGGTCAACAACCTCCAAGAAAATTTTGAACTTGTGGAGTTACGGCTTCGCACCCTTCAAAATCAAGTGACGGCCCTGAAAAATAGTTATGCCATAATTTTGTCGGACGAGGATGAAGACCTACAGAAATCACCGCGGCTTAAGGAATATTTGCATGTGTGACATTAGGTAATAGTTGTTAGGGTTGTCAATATTTTTTGGATATCTTTTGTTTTCAAAGCGAATAAAGGTTTAATTATTTTGAGTTCTATAATATTGAAGCAGAGAGCACCCGCTAAATTATTTTTGATTTTATTAAGAACTACGAGTACAAAGCCTATATTAAAGCGTATAGGTAAATTCTACACATAAAAACATTTATCTCCCATCAAAAGTTATAACTCACGAACATTTCCTTTATTTTAAATCAAAGAAAAGTCTCTTATGTGGTTCAGTTCCTGCGAACGGGTGCACAATTATTGGCAAAAGTTATAAAAGTTTACAAGAATTTGTTTTTTTTTGATATACTGGGTCATTGAACAAGCAAACAAAAAACACATCAATTGGTGCTCAACGTTAAAAGAGCACCAAGTTTTTGGACGGAGTAACACAAAAAGCTATACCTCACCAGTTTGTTGTTAGTTATTTGTGCAAATTTTCAATGGTTCTGACAAGTCCGTGGTTAACTGACTAACTATTCCTGGATTTTCTTTTATTCCACTATAACGTAGCCTTTGACAACAATCTCATCCGGTAGTAAGCGATTCTTGCATTTTAAAATGGCAGCCGGCTAACCTGTTAGGGGTATGCCAAACCCATACTCCAATGGTTTCTACGCTACATCCCGTCTGAACACCCTACTAGACCAGAATCGATCTGGGAATTGAACCCAAGGCATCCAGCTTTATAATACGACAACGCACGCACTGCGCCACGTAGGTCGAATCGTCTAAGATATGGCGCTGATTAATCATCATCATCATGATCAACCCATTACCGGCTCACTACAGAGCACGGGTCTCCTCTCAATATGAGAAGGGTTTGGCCATAGTCCACCACGCTGGCCATGTGCGGATTGGCAGACTTCACATGCCTTTGAGAACATTATGGAGAACTCTCAGGCGTGCAGGTTTCCTCACGATGTTTTCCTTCACCGTTGAAGCGAGTGATATTTTAATCGTTTAAAAACGCACATAACTCCGAAAAGTTAGAGGTGCGTGCCCGGATTCGAACCGCCGACCTCTGATTAGGAGGCTGACGCCCCAACCACTAGGCTATCACCGCTGATTAATATTTTAGCCGAATTTGTGTACAATTTTGTAACGGCGTCCATATCTATTCTTTCAATTGATTGAAATCTTTTTATTTGTGAAAACTAATGACTTTAAAAATTGTTATTTTATTCATCAGTTTAGTCTCCGCGTTTGTTTCTGACGGCCATCGTACATGGCATGGCATTAATTACCGTCACTCGGACAAGTTGTAAGAATGTTATTCCTATTCAAAGGTAATGTTATTTCCTGCAAGGTTTAGGGTTCACGGCGCACAAGTTCTACAAAGTACAGCTAATCTAATATCATTGTAAAATTCTAAGTAAACAATAAACAGCAAGTATAATTTGCTATATTCCGCCAACAACTCAGACGATGAGGATGGTTCGGTGTCGGGTCGAAACGTGCGTAGAGGTTCTAGTGGAAGATTTTGTGTGGTGTTATATTATACAAATCTCCTGGTTATCGGTGGAATATAGCAAATTATACTTGCTGTTTATTGTTTATCAAGGATTTCCGCAAAGTAACGCCTGCTAATATTCATTATTTGAAAATTCTAAGTAATCTTTTCCATTCATTAAATAATTGAATTGGGTACTGTTAAGTTATCCCAATAGAATAGTATTGGTTACATGTACGAATTGAGTATGCACTACGTACAAAAATCTTTATCTATTGTAATGAATTTTTAATAATATTATTGAAATCACTGTCACCGCTAATCAGTGAAATGTTATGAGAATAATAAAAACAAAAAGAAAAATAAAAAACATTCCAATAAAAAACTACGAAAACTGTAACGACTTTTGACAACCTCCGTGGTGCGTTATAAAGTTGGAGGTCCTGGGTTCGATTCCCGGCTCGAGTCAGGTCTGGTGGGAGGCATCGGCCGTGGCTAGTTACCACCTTACCGACAAAGACGTGTCGCTAATCGATTTAGCGTTCCAGCACGATGTCGCGTAGAAACCAATTAGGAGCGTGGGTTTTGCAATCTAACAGGTTAGCCCGCTACCATCCTAGGCAGCATCATCACTTACCACCAGGTGAGATTGCCGTCAAGGGCTAACTTGTAGTGTAGTGCGCGAACGTTCCAGTGACCCAACCACCAGGCGACGCGAAGGAGCATCGCTGGGTTTTAGTGGGAATTCTGGTCGCCATTCTGGCTGCCGGAGAGTCCCACATACCCCGCCGGAAGCGACGCAGTCTTGCCTGCGCCGCTTCCGGAGGGGATGCGAAAACGCATTTCCCAGCTTAAAAAAAAGTATAAGGTTGTTTTATTTTGATTGTTACTTTTAATTAGGAGATGATGGGGCTGGCATATCCATTTCAAACGAAAAACTCAGCTTGCTAGCTGGGAATCGAAGCCAGGACCTCCCAGTTTATAATACGAAATAGCACGCGCTGCGTCAATGTGGGCGTTATTATAAACGCGGTCGAAGATGGATGATATTGTAGTATAGAATATAAAATGTATGTATTAAGTATGCGTCTATTTTAAATATGCTTATTGGTACAACGATATATTGGAATGATTGACTTGCTGGTTAGTAATATTATAATAGCGAAAGTTTGTATGTAAGAGTGTATGTTTGTTTCTCTTTCCCACCGGAACTACTGAACCAATTAGGCTGAAATTTAAAAAGTACATAGATTGACATATATAATAGCTTACTTTTTTTTTTTGGAAAAGTCCATGTTTATTAATATAAAGCTAAAGCCTTATTTGACATAGCAAATTAGATATATATGTCCGTAAAGTTAACTATATTAATTATAGATCAGAGGTCGGGGGTTCGAATCCGAGCACGCACCTCTAACTTTTCGGAGTTGTGTGCGTTTTTAAGCAATTAAAATATCACTTGCTTCAACGGTGAAGGAAAGCATCGTGAGGAAACCTGCATGCCTGAGAGTTCTCCATAATGTTCTCAAAGGCGTGTGAAGTCTGCCAATCCGCACACGGCCAGCGTGGTGGACTATGGCCAAACCCTTCTCATATTGAGAGCAGACCCGTGCTATGTAGTGAGCACTGGTCTGCTCTCAATTGATAAAACATATAGTAATAATAATTCTCTTATAAGGCTGCGTATAGCCTATCTTACCTTATCTGGATAAATATATTGACAATTCGCTAGATTTAGTTACATGCAAGCTACGTACTTTGCATACCTGGTAATACGGTTTTATTGCAAACAACCATTGCCATAAGAAAAAAATTGTGAAGTGTGTTCAGTTCGCTCGCGAAGGGTTCCGTAACAAGTTTGCAATATAATATCGTAATAATATATAATATTAGGTACGAGAAAAAGGCTAAACAAAAACACAAGAACAAACAAAAATTTTATTGTGTCGTAATAGATATGCACATTCAGTTAAAACTTCAATTCTTCACATTCAGTTAAAACTTCAATTCTTTACCTACTCGTTCAGTTTCGTGAACTGCCCGCTGATACTTGACATGTCGATGGGACGTACGGACAGACAGCGGAGTCTTAGGCTGATGTTGAGATCTATAGAGTGTACTTTGACTTAAGATATTGTGATATCACCTTCAACATGATCAACCCATTGCTCGCTCACTACAGAACACGGGTCTCCCCCCAATATGAGAAGGGTTTGGCCATAGTCCACCACGCTAGCCATGTGCGGATTGGCAGACTTTACACGGCTATGAGAACATTATGGATCACTCCCAGGCACGCAGGCTTCCTCGCGTTATTTTCCTTCACCGTTGAAGCAAGTGATAATTTAATCGTTTTTAAAAACGCATAACTATGAAAAGTTAGAGGTGCGTGCGTTTGAACCCCCGATCTCTAGTTAGGAGGCTGACATCCTAACCTAGGCCATCAGAGCTTCTTGATCAAATCTTCATTATAAAATTCTAGTTCTTGTAGGTATTCAGTTAGTATTACTATGCAGGGTATATGATATATTAAATGTCGTATGTGCTGAACACCGATAACACATTATTGATAATATGAGAAAAGCGTCAAAACAAATTGATTATGGCGATTTGCATAATCGCTAGATCTTGAACAAGTTTGTATCAATCATAAACCTCCAAGGCGGTACATTTAAATATTTATCAATAATCCATCATCAGTAATAAACATTATAATTTATACAACGCTACAAATCCATGTCTGTTTACGTTCTTATCTATTTATTCAAATAGTAAAATGGTGTGAACAGTTTATCTACCACACTAGATTTTTTATTTTTTTACGCTGAATATCAACTATAAAATTTAAAAGTGCCCTCAAAATTTATTATTATTTCTACGCTTTATTCAAGTAATTGTCTATACTTAATATAAAAATATAGTTTGTATGTTAAAATTTTTCGGTGGAGTATCAGGTAATATCAAAAGTTCCGGAGGTAATATTGAAAAACAATGATTATTGCGTAATACAAAATGTCGTTCATGGATACATCGACTCGAACGTCGACGTTTATGAATTTGCAGGTTTTTTTTATTTGTCAGATTTGAGTAACCATTTATATTGAAATACTTTTTTTTATTTTCGTTAATCGTATACTACAGATATATTATTGAAGTAAGTTTGAGATTGATTTTATTAATTTTCAACCGGTTTGAAAGACAATCCTACAACAGATGGCGTTGACGGATCATAATAATTTTGTAAGTGATTTTACCCAATTTTATTGCAACATTTTACTATCTGCGAGTGGTTAAAAAATATAATCAAAGAACATACGTGAACGTGATATAATCGTACACAGAATATAAAGTTTACAAAGAGTTATGATTTTGCAATAGATATCCTGCATCGCGCTATCAAAGTTTTCAAAATATTTGAGTATAGGTATATAGTTCGGAGTTGCGTTAGCCTCTAACTTGTAGTGTATTTAAAAAATTAAACATCCTCTTTGTCCAGTTCCTACAACTCTGTCTAGAGCCTGTACTGTGCAGTTATTTTAAGCATTACACGTGTATTGAGCAGAATTATTGCACACACATGAAATACGTAAGCCTAACGTAGCTCTCGCCCTTGGCTGCTTTAAGGCCACCTTTCGTTCACTTAAGTAATGTCGAGACGTAAAATAATTTAATATCTTAGAGTTCCGTACATTCGCGGATAAAACGGAACAACTCATATATTACATTGTATAGAGTGAAGCTAGCCAGCCGTGTCAGTGTTTTTAAACATCATAATTTTTACAATGGCGTCTATTTCTATGTTCGATAATTTATGCAATAAACGAAACTGCCACGTTAAATTATAGTACTATCCTTTTCCAAGGGATACAGTTCGAAACCTTTTTTGTTTCTCCGGACTGTCTATTTATTAGCTGAGAGCAGCAGGTTTTGAGCTAGGGCAAGAAGAAACTAAGGGAATATATGCCTAAGGGCGCCTCCTGTAAGGCCAAACCTCGACTTAGGCGATGTTTAGTCAGTAGTCATCTGATCGCCAGGGTCAGGAAGGATATGTTTAGGTCTCCTCTTTCGGAGAGGAACGCTTTGGTCGGGGGAGTAAAAAGAAGCCGCAACTACGAGAGGGTTGGGTTATCGTCGACGATATCTTAAAAACTAATGAACCTGCCTTAAACAGTACCTACCTAATCTATACAAATAAATAAAATTGGAGTGTCTGTTTGTAATATTGAAATAACCGTTTTTTACTACATGCATATGAATATGTATACGATACATACACCAAAATAACATTTTTTACAATTTTTGTCCGTCTGTCTGACTGTCTGTTTGTTCCGGCTAATATCTAAAATGGCTGAACCGATTGTTACGGGACTTTTAATGGCAGGTAGCTGATGTAATAAGGAGTAACTTAGGCTACTTTTATTTTAGAAAAAGTCTTTTATTTTAGAAAAATGAAGGAATGTTGCAATGTCCAAGTACTGTCCAGTACCGCGCGCAGCTCACTCGCATGCCACCGCCTGTGCCATCACGTCTCGGGCGCCTCCCACAACTTCTCCCACCAACGAATCAAGATGCAATTTCAGTCATTCTTTTTTTTAGAAAGGAGATACTTTAATGTTTATCCTGTAATTATTTCAAGTAATTCGGGTTAGTAATCTATTGCTTTGTGATTGAAAGACAAACAAACACATTAACTCAACGCAGACGAAGTCGCAGGCGTCAGTTAGTTAAATATAATTATCAATAGCTACCCGTATATAGAGGTGTACCTACCAAATTATACTGGCAATCTCTAGACACAAAAACACACTAAGCTTTGGCCCGATCTGAGAATTGAAACCAATTCCTCAGGGAGCATATCCGTTAGACTTCCGAGGCAGAGAAATCTCGATAATAGGATACCCTATTATATCAATTAGGTACTATTGAAGGTACTCGAAAATTCACTTGTGCTGTACTACCCAATTGTTAAAAAGTATAACATTAATTGTTGGTTAAATTCAATTCATTCAAGACCTGCTCCCTGAATATTTTCCATACTATTCTTAAAGACGTTTCGACTCTATATCAATCTACACAGCGTGGTTGACTATGGCTTTTTTTGTCCACTACAAGCTAGCACTGCAATCTCACCTGATGGTAAGTGATGATGCAGTCTAAGATGGTACCTGTTAGAGTTATCGTAAACATGATCAACCCATTCTCGGCTCACTACAACAGTACTACTTCTTACCAAACAACAATAATGTTTGGCCTGGCCTGAACCGAATACTGGACCTCGCACTCCATATTCTGACATACTTAGCACTAGACCATCAAGACAATAATAAATGCTGGCTAATTTTATTATCGTTGGAACTGTTGTAACATCTAATTGGTAATTACATTTTATGACGATCTATTGATCTCTCGAGATCAGATAATCTTGCAAGTGTTACAGATTAGCAAAAACTATAACATCCTTTAAACATTATCGAAGGGGACATTGGAAATAAAAACCAGTACTACCATCATAATCAATCTAATGTAGTAAAAATATTTTTATTGTTTTCATAAAAATGGCGGGCTTTGGCTAGCTTGACGTACCAAACCATAATGGCGGCAATTTTTGGCATGGCGGTAAGGTACGGCAATATGGCGGCTTGGCATAGACAAATTGGCGCACTCGCTGATGTGTCATCCGTTACACTAATACTGGACCGCAATAGGACGCAGTTCTCTTCACAGAATGAGGAGGTTTTAAGTTTTTTGACGACCTCTTACTCTAAAGTTGGAGGTGCTGGGTTCGATTCCTGGCTCGAGTCTGATCTGGTGGGAGGCTTCGGCCGTAGTACCACCTTACCGACAAAGACGTGTCGCCAAGCGATTTAGAGTTAGCAAACGATGTCGCGTAGAAACCTGTTGGGAGTATGGGTTTACGATAGCTTAGTGAAAGCTGTGATAGCCTAGTGAAGCTGTGATAGCCTAGTGAAGCTGTGATAGCCTAGTGGTTAGGACGTTATCCTCCTAATCCGAGGTCTGGGGTTCGAAACCGGGCACGATAACTTCGATAAGAGTTATGTGCGTTTTTAAACGATTAAAATATCACTTGCTTCAACGGTATATTTTAATTGCTTAAACAGGCACGTAAAACCGAAAAGTTTAAGTTGTGCGCCAGAACGAATCCCCGAGCTTTGAATAGGAGGCGGACGTCCTAACCACTATGCTATCATATTTATCATCATAGGTTAAATAGTACAGATCGGCACAATGTAAATAGCTCGGCTCTTGCTAATTAATACTTACTAGTAATCGACTCATCCAATTTGGCATCGTTTTTGATTTGCTTTTGTTTCATTCACGACCACAATTACAGCTTCTTATGTGGCGCTGCATTTGTTGCATTACCTGCTAGATGACATGCATACCTGAAACTAAACCTGCGTGGTTGGTCCACCAGTCGAGAGGTTGTCTATGATATGAAATGGTTATTCACTATCAACTGAAATGTTTGCATAGGGGGTCATACACATGCCCCCTTATGCATATATACGCCCCATATGCATAAGGGGGCGTTTTGGCCTGCGGGCCTGGTATACCAGCGGTATAAGGAGCGACAGATTACAGTTCTAAATAAGAAATAATAATACATCGTGACAGACGCCCTGTTTTTGGGTAACTTCGACCTACTTGAATGCCGTTATACTTTTGTATACATTTTTATGTTAGGTTAAATCAAATATTATGTATCAATTATACCCATATATGATCAAGTCACTTGAAATAAATGATTATTATTATTATTACTTACAAATTCCAACTCTCACGCCCGTGTTTAAAATAAATACGTAAAAAAAACCAAAAGAGATATAATAAACTTAAATAAATACACCTATATACACATTTACATAAATACATATTTGCACCGGGCGGAGTACACCCCGGCAGGTGAGACCAAACGGCCGGGGGTCAGGGCGACAGGTTGAGAAACCGCCGGACTATCCTAGCCGAGTCCAGCAAGACCGCTTTTTGGCTGCGAGCGAACTGCCACGCAACCCCAGTCGCCTCAGATGGTGAGCGAGGCTGACTGGGATCAACCCATTCGCAGATATGACGATTGGGATGGTTTCAGCAGACTGCACATGCCACATGTCGGAAACCTCGTAAGCCAGATCGAGATACTTGGGTTTTTTTTCCGTCTCAGCTCTCACGAGGTTCTCGTCATAGCACTAAAGTTAACTTTATAAATAATTTCACCACTAACAAAATTAAGCAATTTATCGTATATACATTAAATTTACAAAGTGATATTCCAAACTGATTATTGTATGTATTTTAATAATTTTGACTTTAACATTGGAATCTGCACAATGTCTGTCGAAACGCATAAAGATAGAAAAAAATACAAACAGATTTTTATTTATATTCTGTGTGTGTGTTTATAAATATAGACTACAACATTGAGCACTCACACAGGCTTCTATAGCACCGATAATAGCTTCTTTGTTATTTTTTACATTCGTTACAGGAACTATTTGCGGTCGCTAGACGGTTCTAATTGCTTTTAATTATATAAGGAAGTACCTTGCCGGTTGTGAATGTTGGTTTACTTTACATTTGTTTCACGAATAAAGACTTTGTAATGTATACACTTCAATGTCACTTTAATTAAATATGCATTGATTGGCACGGTTTACCTCGAGAAATAATAATTAAAAATTAACTTGTCCGAGTTCATTACATACTGTAAATCTATATAATGATCATAAAACTTAAGAATTTGCTTTGAACGTTTGATATATATGTTTGATATAATTCAACTGTGAAACAGCCACAGTTGAATTTTAGTATGCTTTTGACAGTTCAATTGCCTTGGAAGGCTAAAAAGGCCGATGCAACGCGGTGGGTCTTGGTGTATTGTGAAAATATCAGATGAAAGTTTGTATGTGAATTTTTTTATCAAAAGTTGTACGCTGGCGAAGTTGCGGGAAAACGTAAAGATTTTTACAATAAGATTGGAAGAGATCTATCCCCCTAGAGGGGTGACAAATCTTATTAAAGGTAAGAGATCTCCGGACGGTATCCTTGATTGCTTCTACAATATTACATTTCGTTTTAAATTGCCTCTAAATAAGAATAGAATGCCTTTTAAAAGTCTTTACATTACCAAAACCTTATTCGCAATAATAAAACTATTTCGTAATCGTTGCGAATGTTATGCCTTATATCAGATTTTCATTATAATTTCAATATAAAAAATGAAATAAAAAAAAAACAAATTTTATTCGCTATGGATTTATATTTTAATTAAGGAAATTATAAAACGATTCGTAGTTGCATAGTTTGATATTATAGTAGCTATATCTGTTGATAATCAAGTTGGGTGTTGTTAAACGTCATTTATTTTGATTACAGATTATAACGATACAAATAACAATGCTGCTGACACGTCCCAGATCATATATCTGTACGAGAGAGAAAATTCAGACCCCTTTTTAACACGCTTTTATTAGCTTCACCTGTATGTATGTATGTTTGTTTGTTTGTTTGTTTGTTTGTTTGTTTGTAACCGACTCCTTTGAGCTCGATTTTGCCCTACTTTGAACGATCAGATTTGATTCAAACTTTGCACACCTGTCAAAGGTCGATGACAATGCAATAATCCGATCAAAATGTCCGATTATCCTAATTAGATTCGCCAGGATTAATTAATTTCTTTCCGCATCCTTTGCATGCGAGTAAGAGAGACAGAGCTAGTGCGCGAACTACGCATGCGTGCAGTAGCGTGTTTTTTTAGTTTTTTAAACTATTATATTATTATTAAAATTCTGCACGGATGGAAGTGTGTAAGATTAGCATTGTTAAAGTTTGGCATTGTTAAATACCTAGTTATCGTGGCCAGCGTGCTTGACTACGGCTTTAATAGGCCTCCTGAGAGGAGGTAATAGTTTAAAATGTTCATATTGCTCTTATGTTGAACATTTCGCGATCTCGAGTTATATATACGAGCTATAATGGCAACATAATGCCGTCCTTTGTTTCGCAGATACTTTGCATCATGCGATTCAATATTCCTAGCTTGCAAAGAATACATTGATTAAGACATGTTTGTATTGTCTTTGGATTTGGGACTGTTTTTTTTATTTTCGCAATGGTTTTGGATTTCCTACTTCAGGTTTGTTTGTGCTCAATTTAGACGTTTTAGTTATATTTACACAAAACGGCACTTGATATAATGTAGATGATTTCAAAATATTATATAAAATAATCGTTTAATTACAAATCGCTTACTGCATTCGATCGGATATCTGATTATAAAATCATGTGCAGAGAAAAGCCACTACATTAATACCTACCTACGTTATGAAATAGAAATCATTATAGTTTATAATACTTCATATTATATATAAGCGGTGATAGCCTAGTGGTCAGGGCGTCAGCCTCCTAATCAGAGGTCGGTGGTTCGAATCTGGGCACGCACCTCTAACTTTTCGGATATATGTGCGTTTTTAAAAATTAAAATATCATTTACTTCAACGGTGAAGGAAAACATCGTGAGGAAACCTGCACGCCTGAGAGTTCTCCATAATGTTCTCAAAGGCGTGTGAAGTCTGCCAATCCGCACATGGCCAGCGTGCTCTGTAGTGAGCCGGTAATGGGTTGATCACGATGATGATGATGATAATATTTCATAGTCTTCGAATTAAAGAACGATAGCATCTCAGCAAAAGCATTCTGCGTTAATTTTAGTTTAGTTAACGGTAGTCGCAAAAACTTGCTCAAGGGACAGGCAGCGTTAATTATTATAAAAAAGGTAGGCAAAAAATGCAACTGGTTTTTCATTGCCCACTATAATAATAATTGTAAATTTTATCACTTTGACTCCTTCTATGCTAGCATGGTGATTGTAGCGTGAAAATAAAACAACATTATCCATTAAGACACATATATTTTCTGTTTGATTTTTTTTACTTTTTGGTGCTCCATTTTTTACTTTGTGTTCTCATTAAATTATAAATTAATACTAATATAATAGTTATGGTCTCGGGAATGTGCACAGCCTCCGTAAATGGGCAATCGGGAGCTCCGTGCACTGTCCGAGGCCCGGGCAATGAGCTCGGCACAATAAATAATAAGGTACAAAAGGAATTCAACGAAGTACCATCCGATGGTTTCCACACACGCACACACGCTCTACACGACAACAGTCTTACGTCTATAATATCACTAGCTATACAAGAAACGGCAAGGCCGCGTGCACTGATCTGGTTGTAGAATGTAGGTGACCGGTTCACTCGAACTGCGATCCCCTCAGCTTGTTGATAGCGTTAGTCAGGTGAAGCATCTCTGTGTTCAGTTGCCAGATGAGCGTCTCCAGTTTCTCTACGGAGTCCAGGACCTCGACGCGTTCTGTGTGAGGGTTGAAGCGGACCTCGAAGGGTCTCGACATGGTGGATACCCAGCGTCTGTTCAACAAGAAGTTTAAATTAGTTTCGCTAATACAGAATCCCAATTGATTTTAATTAACGTTTGGCATATCATTTTTGTCAGCCTATTAATGTACAGGTTGCTCTTTTATAAGAGAGCATTCTTGTTTGTTTCTTTATCATTATGTGAGTGGATAACACATTTAGTTTTCACTCCGAGCTAGTACTTAAGAGTCTGATGTCAGAAAAAATCCATATCTAGATCTATATCTAACCATAAAAATAAGGCAGTCAATAAGGCTATACATAATATTCATAAATGGTTTGAAGAATAGTTACCTGAACTTTTCTTTGGCGTCTTCGAAGCTTTCAGCCACGTAGTAGATAGGTTGGTACTCCTGATCTTGGTATGGTTGCAAGGATGTGGAGGCGGGCTCGAAGGGTCGGAGCTCAGGTTTGTCACTGAGTGCGTGTAGAAGTTCTCCGATGGAGGAGAGAAGAGCGGCGCCATAAGCCTTCAGCTGTTGGTTCTCTTTGCATAGTCCGAATTCAACCGTGAACCAGTACACCTGAACAAAGAATACATTATTCATATTGTACCCCACCGGCTCATGAATAATTGGAATGCATACCTAATAACATAATAAAATCGCAAATGCATGGGCCCAAATATCAAATTTTCGCACAGCCATTGCTGACAGTCACATAAATATTCTTTAGGTATTATGTCAGTTGGTTATTGGAAACTTACAGTGGACAGCTTTTCAATTTCGGAATCTGAAGCGCCGAGTGAGGCCAGACCAATCTCCTGGGAGAATTGTGCGAAGCTAGGGTCAGCCAGAAGTGGGATGTGTCCAAGAAGCTCGTGGATGCAATCACTGAAATTAAAAACTCCGGTTATTTACGGACCTTCACGATTGAACCAGATTAGCGTGTAGGCAAAGTTTGAATGGCCATTAACTGTATGCCTATATGAAATCAACGCACAAATTAAGCCACTGGTCAGATAGATATTATAACGCAGGCGCCCACTAAGGTTTTTTATATATTTTTTTTAAACAATGATCTTATATTGAATTGAAATTGGTATTAAAGTCTGACTGTTATGATGTTACAAATAAAAAGACAGCAAAAATATCGCGAAGCCCAGAACAGAAGCTTCTTGTTTTAAAATAATGCTGAGTTTTAACATATAGTACATATTAATTTGCGAACGCGGATGTGCATTAAGAACATCCGGGTTCGGAAATATCTCAAAGCTGTCAAGTTAATTTAATTCCGGACAAACTATAACGTAAATTGTATTTCAATGTCATGAAACTAACTTTCTTGACATTGAAACTTAATTGACGTTATAGGTAGTGCAACGATTAATTCAATGAAAGTAGCCTTTAAAGCGGAAAACCTTGTCACACCCGGGCGGAACGAAATTATAAGCGAGCCTTAATGAAGTTACGATTCCATCACGTTACTCCGTCCGCGACCATCGTAGTGGTTCAAATACCTAACTAGTTTTTGCAAAATTAACGATCGCTCTGAAATCGTGCCAAAATCGTGCCATACTTGAAGGTTCAAATTAATACAAAAGTCTTAATAAGTGTGAGCTATAATATTAAGTTAATTTCTTCAAGACTTCAAGTTTAGTATAATTTTTGTATCTTTTTACTTTTGTATCGCTAATCTCAGAGTAGGTATTATGAAAACCGTAATGTCAGTAACATTATTATTATAACTTGTCAACCCTAAATTGCAAAGAATAGTTAATATGAACTTACATACCAAAACACTAATGTATTATGAAATACTTACGGTTCAGGTGTGTGGAAGGGTGAGTTAGCGTGGCGAACATATTGTGTAGACTGGAAGACGCGGAAGGCCAGCGAAGCGAGGAAGTCACGGGCTGTAAGTAGACCGGCAGCTGGGCGAAGGGTGAATCCGGTGTGCTTGCGAAGGAAGTTGCTGACATCTTCCAACTGTGGAATGCGGTGAGGTACAAAGATATCAGCTCCCTGAAGCTTGCCAAAGGCTGCCTTGTACTCCTTGCATGCATGTTTTGGCATCAGCTCAAGCACAGTGTTGAACACTCGCTGCCATGTTGAGTTCTCAGATTCGGAGTAGCTGATGGATGGGATCGGGTCGCCGTACTTGTAACCGAACGCGATTTCGGCAATTTCCTTCCTGCGCTCTCTGTACTCCTTGTCAGCGAAACCAGGGTGGTTCATGTCGAGCTCCGGCTCATATTTGGTCATCAGATGGTTGCAGTTGTCGAGATCGGAGGCGTGGCGTGGGAACCACGGGGTTTTGTTGGAGATATTGTCGGATAGCAAGTTGACGCCAGCAAAAGAAGTTGACTGACGGAGAGATCTGATGAGTTGGAGCAGGTTGCAGCGGGTCATGCTCACTTTCACCAGTGCATCGAACTGGATGCCATCCTCCTGGGAGGGGCGTGTTTCAAGATGCTCCACGCAACCCTTGTAGTTGTCGATGGTTTTGAGAATGCGAGCGAGAGTGCCCATGCCTTCGCGCATACGAAGAAGCAGAGCCGCTTTTTGAATCGTTTGTTCAGCCTCTGGGCTCTCACTTGCTGCGTTCTGTAGAATTACTTCCTCTTCAGTAAGAGTGTAATCTGTGGAGAATTCAATTCATTATATATTTTACTTGAAGTCTCATATCCAAAGGGTTATTAAACATTGTCGGTTTAAATTTCTAATAATGTGGATTCACAAAAAGAACCCATTTGAGGTTGTGGACTTCTTGGAATTAACTTTACTTGTGTTGGATTATCATAAAACAATGTAAAAGAAGCTGTGATAGCCTAGTGGTTAGGGCCTCAGCCTCCTAATCAGAGGTTGGCGGTTCGAATCCGGGCACGCACCTCTAACTTTTCGGAGTTATGTGCGTTTTTAAGCGATTAAAATATCACTCGCTTCAACGGTGAAGGAAAACATCGTGAGGAAACCTGCACGCCTGAGAGTTCTACATAATGTTCTCAAATACGTGTGAAGTCTGCCAATCCGCACATGGCCAGCGTGGTGGACTATGGCCAAACCCTTCTCATATTGAGAGGAGACCCGTGCTCTGTAGTGAGCCGGTAATGGGTTGATCATGATGATGATCATGATGAATGTAAAAATATTTACTACCCATTCCAAAATGCATGGAAAGGTATTAAGGTTTTATTAATATTTAAATAAAAATATATTGATTCTACTTCTGAGAGTACTACGTACTAATTTAAGTACTTCTATGATAGCATATTACAATTGAGAATACAAACCTTCATCTGATTTTGTTGCACCGTCGATGGTGTCTGGATCTGTTTTAAAAATAAAACGAAAAAGAAATAAAACATAAAATCAACTGAGAAAAAAAAAATTAAAACAAAAAAAGCTAGGTACTGAAAATTTGTGAGCAATTTAGAAGCACATAATAATCAATTACCAGATTGAACATTTTTGTTTCCCTCTGCATCTTCAAATTTCTCGCCTTCACCAATCTGAGCGGCGTCTTGGATAAATTCAGATTCCAAGCCAGAGTCTATTTTTAAAAAGAAACAAAAAAAAAACTCAAAAATCATAAACAAAATAAAATAAAATCGTAAAAACGCTGTTGAATTAATGAATTAGTTTATTGCTAACTCATAAAAGCATAACAAAATTTTACTATTTAATTAACTTCTCAGAGCAACAAGTAATGTCTAATTTTGAAAAGTAGCATTACTTGGGTTTATTATCTTCGGAAGGTTGTACTCCTCAACAGACAGCAAAACTCGATTTCTTTATTCTTATCCTGTTAAATTCTGATGCTTACTATGGGCACATTGTAACTTTGCCCTTTCCTCATTCCCCTATCCTTAATGTGTGATGCTTATGACGTAATTTGCATAGCTTGCTAGTGAACACTCACCATTGGCACGGGCGCGAGCCTCCTCCAGTACACTTTGTTTGGTCTGCTTGACAACCAGCGTTTCGAAGCGGGCATCGTCTACTAGAGAGCGACGGCGAGATGGGTAGCCGTTCTATAACAATATAAGATTCATAATTAATTTAAGAAAAAAAAACAATCAGGTAATTGTTTTATCATAGTTGTGAAAAAGTTGCGACTCTTATTTCGCGAGGTTTACGTTTCTTGAACCATTTCTTGAATGTATTTCTTTGTTTATTTAATTTTAAGTGCAGTTATATATAGTATGTTGTATTATAATTATTGTGACTGAATTTGCGTTAAGCAACTCATAAATTACAGAGTATGCGGTAAGGATTTATAAGTGGCTAAAGTAAATACCACACAAGATTTGTGAGATAAATGGAATGTACGGTCAGACTTAGCTAGCGTCCAACAAAGGAGACAGCCTCATAAAAACATTGCTGATCTTCTAAAGCCTTATGAATAAAATGTCGTCGCAAAGTATTATATTTCATATGAGAGCAGGAATTGCTTTTACGAAGTTCCTAAGCTTATTTCCTGAGCGTGGTCGGGCGTAAAGTGCCGCCATTACTTCCCCCTACCGCCCCCGGATCTCGGGATGGAGTCGTACAAAGGCTGGCAGTTTCTGGACCACTGCGTCACGATGGAACCAATTATAATGTCGAGTGAACTTTTGAACTGGGAGACTTGAATGCTAAAAGCATTTCACGCCTCGATCTTTATAGTGGCGCGTTGGCAAATGTAGTTGAGAAAGTTAATTACCTCTAAGTGACTCGGTGGCACCTACTGGTGATATTTACGAGTAATTCACTTCTTGAGTAAGTAGAAGCATTATGAATTTAAAAGGAAAATGTTTGAGTAGGGCGTTTACTGCACGGTTACTTGACGAATAAAATGAAAAATTACAAAAGGTTTTTCTATGTTTTTTCTCTATGCGTTACGAAACTATTAATAGATTTTTATGCACCTTTTGTGGGGTGTTTTGGGTACGCTGACAAAGGTTTTTAGCTAAAATAATTACATATAAATGTTGTTTTTTAGTTTACAGCTAGTAAACGAATGACATTGATAATTACGATGGCTAAAAGTTATTGCCGTTCGAGGTTTGAAATTGTTTCCGGATTCCGTATTCCGGACAAGTCGAATGTGAATACATAAAATATTACATAACTCGATGAAAGGAGACTGTTAAGTGCGTAAGAAGACAGTTATTGAATAAGTTCTATATTTACGGTAACTTTTGACGAAATTGGAGTAACTATGTCTTTATTGCAAGAATATATGAACGACATTCACTTGACAACATTACTAATATGACAAAAATTTCATCACATTAAATGAAAGAGCCTTGAGAAAAAATGGCTTATATTCTCCCAATTTAGCTTTGCGCTTGTACAGACAGCCTTTCAGAAACAATAAGGATCTAATTACCTACATATTTAATTTTATACTGTTAATTTAGGTTGAGTTAATTCAGGTGTTTAGACCAATCATTCGGAATTGAAGAAAGGGTTCTCCTAGACACGCGGGTGGATAAATCGGGCTGGTTCTAAGAATCTCTAGACAGATCGTCAATACCATGATGCTTAATCCAAACTAGGGAGTCGAATCGAAACATGACAGTGTTCTATAGTCGAGCCAAGTTTCTCAGAAAAATATTGAATACTCGTTGTTGCACGCGACTTCTTACACGCTTTTATCCGTTTTCTAAACTCTCTCGGAAACTGACAGTTTATCCAGGCTAGAACATAGCGTGTAACATTAAGGGGAAGCGCAACAAAAACAAAACTCACACACAATTATAATATAAGTCGTCGTGAACACCCCATTACCGGCTCACTACAGAGCGCGGGTCTCCTCTCAATATGAGAAGGGTTTGGCCACGCTGGCCATGAGCTGATTCGAACCGCCGACCCCTGATTAGGAGGCTGACGCCCTAACCACTAGGCTATCACCGCTTCATAATATGAGTACGCATAAGTAAATAAAAATCATAGTTTACAACTGAAGTTCCCAGCCCGTTATTCAGGAGGTAAAACCTCGCGTAACTGGGGTAAGCGATAAGCACTTACGGTGTTACGGTCGGATGAGAGGGGGTTAAGTGCCACCTGTTGAACCACTTGAACCACTCGTCGCTCTCCTGACGGCCTGTTAATTGTTAAACCGTGTACGAGCCTCGGTCGAAAGGTCAACCAGCTATCGAAAAAGCAATTAGTGATCAATTTTGATCAACACTTCACGACGCGTTAGATGTCGCTCGTGATATTTCACTTGCATACTGTTGATTAACCGCAGTTGGAAAAAAAGTTTTCAGGTGACACAAAAAACACTCTGTAGAAGTTAGATTTGAGCCCAATAGTCGAATACATAAACAAAACACTTGTATATTTTCTTAAACAAGGCATGTATTAATGACTTTACAAAATCACACTAGGACAGTATTATAACTGTATAATCTGAGCATAAGCAATAATTCGTGCGGGAGATTCGACGCGTTTTTTTCCTGGCTTAAATTGGCTATAAAATTTTCAAGATCAATTGGTATAAAATGTCGGGCAAATTTAGTGTTTTTTGTTGATGGGTTTTCCATAGACGTGGCCATGTCGCATTAATTTTGTAACCAAACCAAACAAAAGATTTGATTTTGACTGTCGTTTACAATCGTTACCGCTCAAATCTGTTGTTTTTTTTTTTGTTTCATTTATTGAGCCTAACGGCGTTGGCTGTATGACAAAAATTTCATACAGCCTATTAAAGTCCTATTATCGGACACTGGTTTTAGCGGTGAGTGTTAGAGAACAAGCCCCCAAATCTCTCACAGCTAGAGTGAATAAGATCTCTTGTAACAAACGAAGTCTAACTGTTTGTTGTAAAATATATAGTTAGTACGTAGTAATGTATTCAGAGACACAGCCTAGTTTTACGTGTTTTTCCCATATTTCCTTAACCGCCGTGATTTTCCCACGAACAATTCTTACGTCACCATTGCTAACTACACGTAAGTATTAATATGTTTACAGATTAGCAGCCCATCAACATGGGGAAACCTTATTAAACAAGTCATCGTTCATTAATGTACTTGGTCAAAGTAGGTATTTAGGTTAAAAGTTAATCAAAGATTCACGCGACTAGTTAATTGCCGTTATAAAAAATCACTCGAAGGATATTTAGAGGAAATACCGTTTATAGTATCTAATCTCATTTTTCCCTATAACTCATTTGTGACTGTGTTGATAATTTGACTTGGCCTCGATGAGTATGAGCTGCTATTAAATTTTCCTCCTATACGTTGTTTGGATATTACGTTGGAACGTGAATTATCGTATATTTAAAGGCTACGTTCAAACCGCCTATTTTCCAGTATACACTTATGTATTTAAGTCATGTTATTTAGTGTGCGTATACTGAGATCTATTGAAGGTCTATGTTCTTGAAGGAAAAACACAGATTAAGGCGTTCGTAAACAAATTAAGGAGATTTAAAGGACTTAATACTATGTGGACTATTTAATAGAAGATACTATAGTAATTTATATAATAAAATCTTGATGCTGCAACACAAAATGATCGGCGTGTGAACGATAGTATTCTAATATTACGCTTGCAGCGGCATTGGAGACGTGTCTTCCAAGCTTTAAATCCCGGTATGTCATAACATGAGGGGAACATCGGTGGCTCAGTGTAAAATACAGGTCGCCGATCCAGTATGCTCCATATATGTTTCCCGCGCTTCAAAAACGGTCTCCGAAATTGACATTAAGGGACACATAAATGACATGGGTGAGGAGTGTTTGAGTATTGAGCGCCTTACTCAAAACAGAGTAACCTCCTTTAACTCGTTTAAGGTAACGATACGTGCTAGTAGAATTAATGCATTTTTAGATACCGCGTTTTGGCCTGTGGGCCTGGTATACCGGCGGTATGAGGAGCGACAGATACGTACAGTTCTAAATAAGAAATAATAAGGTACTGTACTGTACATTTTTATATTAGGTTAAATTTAATATTATGTCATAGCTTTTACCAATCTTTGGATTTAAAATGAGTTGACATCTGTATCCATTGCTATACATAATATGGTCTCCAAAATGTAATTTGATGTCTAGTAGAAAACGATTGGTTTCATAATAAAAATACTTTCGATTCTAGAGAATTATACATGTTTAAAATTAATGCTAGACAAACAAGAGTGACATAGTCACTAGAGTGACTCAGTTCTTTAAAAGAGGGTAAAGAATAAATTAAAAAAGTGGGGAGGTGGAGACCTGGGTCAAACCAGTCTTTGACAAAACCTACGTCACGTTACTGTGCTAATTGGAATGACGCGCGTTGATCGATTTTGTTTATGGATGTTTTATGTAAATTGCCTGGTTGGAGATTTATGATCCAATGACGTCGCGTGAATTATTAAGGTAGATTTCGTTATTAATAATCGATGGCCAATTATTCCTTAACCCAGTTTTAAATATCAGTAATAATAATTCGCGTTATGATTTTTTCTTCTTTCATCAGGCAGAATTCGTTCGGTTGCTCGTACCAAAAAGTATTATATCGATTAATATCATCTTGTAGCTAGAATTGTTCCTAGGTTCTTTTTAATAATTCTTTATGATTCTAATATATTCCTCAGGATGTAAGCTAAGTCTTAGTACTGGGATTATTGCACAACATTTTTGTGATAAACATGTGAAACTTGGAACTTAAACGGCCACGCAATAATTGAGGACAGGAGTTTACATGATTACAGAGTATGAGATAATATGAACGGGTTGCATAATTATTAGGCAATAGCTAAAATATTTGTGGAAACAATAGGCGATGTGTTAGCCCAAATGTTTGTTCCAACTACTTGGTTATACGTGTGGCCTCGTCACAAGTCGCAAGTGTTAAGACGTCACAGTAATCTAGCGTAATGAAGGTGCAAAGCTGATACCTACTGGTATACGACTACGCGGGCGTGGAGACCTAGCATTTTCCACTAGAGTGGCTGCGCAAATGTGTGTCAAGGATTACTAATCACATGCTTTGTTACATAGCCCCTGAAACGGTGCAAGGTAAGAAGCTATTACGGATGACGTGTTTATGTAAAAAGGAAAAGTTTTTTGTAGAATTGCTGCCGCCCTTAAAGCGCGGTGGAAACCACTTTAGACTTCGCTTAAATGCGACGACCCGTTTAGATTTCTCGCTTAGCTCCTAGAGTCGATCACGTAGTAAGGGAAAAGTAAGTCAGTAAAAAATAATAATTAATTAGTAGCATTAATTTAAATTCTTGATTCAAAATGAATTTTTCCTCGAACCAACTAGAACAATAATCCAACAATCTTGTTTGCAAAAACAATAATTTATATTATTAGATACCTTTGCCCGGGTTTTTTTTTTGCTATGGCTCAGGCTGTTGTAATTCCCATGCCCGTGAGAACTTTGGGATATGAAGTTACTTTTTTACCGACACTTTTATTTAGAAAAGCAGCAGTGTTTATATTCAAAATCGATCTATAAACATCTTTTCAAGTCTTATACATTGTATACGTAAGCTGTTTATAAATAATTTTATTATTACATATTCACGTTCTATTAGGTTCGTTCTTAGCTTAAGGCTCATTAAATATCTGATAATAAAGATGCAACAGAGTTCAATATATATTCGTTAATCCATTTGAGAAAATGCCTAAGACTACCTTCCAAACATAAATTTAGCTAATGATGTTCGTGAGTTTTAATACATTTAAATTAAATGTATTAAATTTTAAATAAAACACGACCACGAGTGCATGTAAGTAGAGCTTTGAAAGGTCATCTGGTGACAGGATAAGGTTGCAATTCACTGATTCAGGGGTAAATGCCAAAAACATGAAGTGAATGCAAATTAGCTGTCCGGTTTCGTCAAATAGATACTTGAGTGTAAGTGCTTCGCTTGGAAATCATATATCCGTTCATATATTTGGTTATACTTGTTATTTTTATTTGCACGTTAACACTTATATAACATTAAGTAAAAAAAAGTATAAATAAATATCATTGCCAATATTACGCAAGAAAGTAAAGAGTTGCTTAATATGAGTAAATACATTAATTACCATATAAAAATAACCGCGATTTAGGTTTTTACAGACCAGTGCATTATTGGATCCCGAGCTTTTTATTTATGCTAACGAATATATATATTTTTTTGTATGAGCTTACAACAATGGAAAATATTTATGAACTTTTGAAGAGCCGTTAAATATTTGCTTTTGGTGAAAGATAATGCTTGAATTTGATAAATTATTGTCTATCTAGTTGGAGAGAATATTCGAAAACGGTCCCGGACCGTGGACTTTGGAATTCGGTCAAAAGACCAGGACTTTGGCGAGAATATATCGTCAACCCATTTATTCGTCAATTAATTTTTGTATTTTTTTTAATGGACAAATTTCACTTGGTTATTTACGTCAATCGGCAAGTGTTAAGGTGTGATATGTCTGAAGTGTCCTTATTCTAACAAAATGTAGATTGCATTCGCAGTCGTTAATTCTTTTGTAATTTATTGTCTCTGCGAATCGCGATCTGGAATAATCTGCACAGGGTCGACCTTAGTTAGTTATTGTTTATAAATCATTATACTTAGCTAACTGTTCCATTTTCAATGAAAACGGATGTTTATTGAGAATTGCTACGCTTTAATAATTACATTATATTTAAACTGAATTCTTTTGTTTATGAAAATACATTTTTTGTGTTTATTAAGAACAGTTAGTGAAGATTGTCTATTTTCAAAAGTTCGTATATTTGTCTTGTGAAGTTAGTATTTTATATTTTTAAATAATCTTTTGGTTCTCCTAATAACATAATTAATTTGTATAACAATGCTCGAGCGATGCATTTATTGAAGAGACATGAGTGAGTTGAGTTATGCAATTCAAAGGTTTACCGATGCTCTGTGATCTTTAACTCAGATAAAAATAATTGACCATGTAGATTCAATACAAACAATATTAAAATCAAGACTCAAATTATATACGACCAAAAAAACCCTGAGCAATTCCGATAGTGTAGAAATTGATACATGAAGGTCTGAGGTAAGCTATATTAACACAGAGTTTAGAGCATATTTTTTGAAACAGTTAAACTTAAATAAAAATATATAAAAAAAAAAAACATGAAATAATACAGTTCCGCGATTTAACAATTAATTTATCGTATCGGCAATGGCGATTGCGGAAACGAGACAAGCTAGCAAGTTAAAGGTTCTCGGTTCGGCTAACTGGAGCGGGCAACACCGAAATCCGGTTTTATAGCCTTGGTGCCTGAGTGGCCACTTCACCTCTCCAATCCGTCGTTTAATTAAGCCCGAGTGTATGACCTGCCATTGCCACCCTCACTAAGGGCCAATGCGTACAAAACACTATAATCGCATCGGCGACCAACTATATCTTAACTTTCTATTTAATATTTATATATTTTGTCTTTTCCACTACTAGTTAGCTCTTGACAGCAATCTCACCGGGTGATGATGCAGTCTAAGATGGCGGGCTAACCTGTAAGGGGTATGGTTAATCCATACTACTAATTGATTTACATGGGACATAATGCCGGAACGCTGAATCGCTCGTCTTTATCTGTAAGGTAACGATCTGCGACAAATGCAACGTGAGATTTTAATGTAACGTCAACTTTTTTTTTTTTTTTTTTGAATTTTGAATTTTATTCGTGATAATAATGTGCAAGGGGTTATATTGCCACAGCATGCTTTAAAAATTCTTGGCCTTTCTGGTATGATAACCTGTACGCCGGGTTCCATAGCTATGCATGCTAACCACTGGACGTTCAGTTGATATTTTAGTTATTTTAGATGTCAAATGTTTTATTGAGCCAGCAAACTATGAACAGTTTTATTTATGTATCTCTAAATTTACAGTTGAGTTTAAATATAAAAAAAAACATATTTTTAAGACCATAGAAGATTGGTCGGCAGATGTAACATGTTTAAGTTGTGTAAGAATAGAGTCTTAAACTCTCAAAACTCTCAGTCATTAGTTAGACAAAATATGATAAGGGAGAATAAAAGTTTTTGATTGCATTTGGTGCGACTGCCAACTGTTGATATATATTCCCATTTATATGAACATATGCGTTCATATATCCATGGGGAAACAGTCTGTTACTAGTAACTGTTATTAGCTAGTTACAACTTGGGCATTCGAAACCATGTTTGACTACTAATTCAATATACTGAGTTAAGAGTTTGTCATCTCGGACTTGGACCAATAAGCAATAACTGAATTGCACTGGCCGATGCTTCGAGCGTCTCGTGTGCTTAGGTCCTAACTGAATCGTATGAATAATCATTTTCCGACTTTTGAACGTCAATTTGATTATATAACTTGACCCTCTGCGTTTGTAACACGAGATATAACCATAACAATCTGACTAAAGTATTATAACGCAAAGATACAAACAAAGTCCTCTTCGTATAGATTTGAAGGTTCATAGTTGAATGAGCTAGGGAATAATTAATTATAACATGTTTTTTTAAATCAATTAACTCGAAATTTTTTTCAATTCTCATAACTGTATGGGACTGTATAATAGTGTCTTTACGGGTTTTCACATGTACGCGGGGTTTCCTGTGATGCATTAAGCGAATTGCATAAGTTTTTTTTTAAACGTGTCCGAAGGCATTTTAAACTTGTTTCGTACATTTTATATCAAAGTCATGTCATTTTAATCTTAAACCGCTATGATTTATTATTTCCTTTATAAATTAAACAGTCAAGCAGGTAATGTTGTGATAAATATAACACGCGGAATTAAATGAAGGAAACATATTCAATGTCAAGAATTTAGGCAAAACGTTACGTTACGTTCTTACTATGTAATTTGTAAGATTACCGCAATTTGGCGATAATTCTGCGGATACGCACGATTGCGTCCGGCTAACATCTTAAAAGTTTTTATGTTAATTTGACCGCGACGGGTAGCCTTGTTTGGTCAAGGGCGAGCCTCGAATCTGTTACAAACATCGCATTTCATTCGTGCGTTAATGATCAGAAAAAGTGATAGGTGTATTCGTAACGGGGGTCTTTTAAAGGTAAAACAAGCGTTTAACGTCAGTTCAACTTGATGTTTCAATGAATTTTACTGTTTACTGTTTATAGTCGATGGGCGTCTAACCTTAATTTTTCAAGGAAATAAGCCGTTCAGCCTCCAATTATAAAATATACGTTAATTACACGTCAGCTGAAGACCTGGTTTTTTTTTTCGCAAAGCATATGAATTACGTACGTACTTATTAACAAAAATACATCGCAACGCTTGGTTTTGTACAAAATTGGTGTAAAATAATTTAGATTCCTTTGTCTTTTCCGACTTCACGGTCTTAATGAACAAATAGTCAAGCGATTACCCTTCGTACTTTTGAGATGTTCAGATGGTCTCAAAGTACTTAGCCTACAATTTTATAAAACCAATACAAAGGAATACAACTGTTTAAATAAAAAGAGATATTCTAATGAAATTCGCAACAATACTTCGCACGGGCTAAAATTATTTACAAATTGGCCATTATGGAGATTGGAGTCTGTAATTCTTGCTGTAATTCTACAAGATGAGGTAACTACAGCTATCGGACGTCTTGAATATTGACAATGGCGATTAATCTCGCCGATAACTAGGATTATAATTGCAAACGGAATATTAATTTTATTGACACCTTGTGATGTTTTCTCAGTAAACAAACCGCGACTTAGTAGAAACATTTTTAATCTGGCGACTCACCCAGTTCCAATGGAAATTTTTACTAAAACAATGGCTTATTTATTTACGGGGAAAAATTGTTATGCTGTGTGTTACATCACGGTCGGTAACGTGGGAAAGTGGATTGCCTCGAGATATTGCGCGCCTTCTCGAATTAAAATGACATGACACGAAATTTTAAGTTTTTAATTGTAAGACAGAGCGTTTCCAGTGAAAATTGTATTATTATGACGCCTCCGCTTTCACACGATTTCTTCATTCTCCCTTCAATGTCGCGCGTGGATTTTTCGTGTTAATTACTAACAATTTCTAAACGGCGATTTACAACGTACGCTACACGGCTTAATTCAGGGTAGGTCGATCAAAAGTGTGATTGTTTTTTATTCTAGGTTATTCTTAGCCTCCGTTGTTACGTGAGCAAGGCCGGTGACTGAATTGACATGTAACAAGTAGGCAAGGTAATAATGACTGAAGATGATTACATGCATTAGCGAAGGTCTAAGCCTACATACGATTATAATGGAGACCCCAAGCGTCACAGCCTTAAGTGCGTTGCCCTCTTTGTTGGAAATACAAAAAGTGAGTTTTGTACCACTTTTTACATACTGAATTTTATTTGTGCTTACTTATTCGGAGTTGTAGTAAAAACTGTTTTGTTTACATTTCGGATCTTAGTCATTTAACCTGGTAAAAAATATGATGTTTTCTTATCGCTTTGTTGTAAAAGTTGTAAGTTTTTACAACGTTTTCCTAGTGTTAGTGGCTTTAAGATATATAACCATGTTTCGCGCTAATATTAACTTAGGTGGCTTTGTTTACAAGTATGTTTGTTTGCGGATATAGTAGAACGAATCAAGTTCACGCACGTCTAATTGGCGGCTAGTCAGACCATTGTCTATTGTAATGATGTAGTAGAGATGAAGAAATGAATGAATGCATGCCAGCTAAAGATCCAGTGTCATTATTTTAGAGTGGAATTCGGGTAGCAAGTTGTAACTTTAAGTAAATAGTTGAGTTGAAAATGTTAAGTAAAATAGTTAATTATCATGCAAGCTATGTTTATACTTTAATGCTATTTTCGGATCGTAAAACGGATTTTATTAAATTTTTGCTTGAACGAAACTGTTACTAGCACTGAGATCCAAGACTAATTTATGAAACTGATCCAAAAAATAGTGATCCAAAACTACGGGAGGAGCTTTAAGCGACTGCAAGCGTGATGGTGCTGAGGTGATGGTGGGTTCTCACCTCGATGCTGTAGGATTTCTTGATGGCGAACATTTCGCGGTTCTTCTGTGCTGCGGCGACGGCCATTGCTTAAAGACACACCACTTGGAAAGTCGAAGCCTGAACGGGGGTTCACTGCGCGCTAGCTAGCGTTACGTCTGCGAGAGCCTTTTGTCTCGACCACGGGCTGGAGCCTGTCTGTCTACGACTCGAGCTGTCGTATTACGGTGGCTAACTAAACTTTGGATTGCAAACAGACCAATGCATGATGACCGTTCGCAAGAACAGTTTAAATAGTGTTATGCGCGCCTCCCACCCCGCCGCCTTTCAGAGCGCATGCGTCACAGCGCGACCCGCGCTCTCGCGTCTCCGCGGCGCGGCGGCTGGAGCGCGGGCCTACTGACCCGCAGCCCCCTGCAGACCAGCTCTGCATCATCATCCAGTTATCCATACTCATTTCAGTAAAAAAAAAAAAAAGGTTTCACATTTGTCCTCTAAGCTTTCGGAGCCATTGATCACATTAAGAAAAACTTTGGGAAACTTTCATTTTTGGGGAAGCCCTCGGGGTTCATCACCCAAGTGTTTATTTTAACGTGTCATTGCAACGATTGCTGGTTAAGCCTAGATTTATAAATTTATTAATATTTTTTTAAATTTTAATGAGCTCGGCAATATAGTGGTGAGTGATGATGCAGTTGATGATGGAAGGTGGTCTCAGTGGTATGGTAATTTGGCCGAATAGGTTAGTCGCTTGGCGCCGGTATGGTGGTAACTAGCCACGGCTGAAGGCTCCCACCAGACCAGACCTGTGAAAATTCAGAAATGACAAATTTCTACATCGTCCCTGCCGAAGATCGAATCCGAGACCTCCTCTTAAAAGCGTTAAGCACCAAAATCTCGCCAAAATATCGCTACGATGAAATTGTTAAAACCATAGTGGATCTGTTATCTAGAACCGACCCTCATAGAGAGCAGGCCTGTTGGCAGATTTTATTTGGACGTCAATAGATTGACGATGAATTCCTACATTATTTATATGAATTGTAGTGCCTTGTAGTGCCTTGCTTAATGGTATGTTCATGTTATCATATCTAAATATTAAACTCAATTACCGAGCTTTGGTAAACAGTTGTTATAATTGATTACATTCGATTCAACACATAGGGAAAATCCCAAAAAACATTCGATAAATCAAAATAAAAAAATTCGTACCGAAGCTGCAATATGGGGCATTTAAATGGGTTATGGGCAATCTTAAAGCGATGCAAAGTGAGACGATTTTTTTTATACACACAAGTTAGCTTTTGACAGCAATCTCACCTGGTGAAAAGTGATGATGCAGTCTAGGATGGTAGCGGGCTAACCTGTTAGGAGTATGGTAAACCCATGCTTCTCCTTGTTTTCTACGTGACATCGTGCCGGAACGCTAAATCGCTTGGCGACACGTCTTTGTCGGTATGGTGGTAACTAGCCACGGCCGAAGCCTCCCACCAGACATTATACAGTATATGGAACAATATGACGACGCATGTAACATTTTTAAACCGATATTACTCAAAAGTTTTATTCTCTATAGGTTGATTAAAAGACATATATAATTTAGACAGTATAAGGGCGATCACCGAACAGATGAAGGACGAATTGATCATTTTAAAAATGATGATGTTTCTCGCAAGCGTAATAAAAATGAATAACTTTAAAATTATGATTTTAGTTGTTCTGTTGCATTTATATTTCAAACTTTTGTACTCTAAGCTTATTACTTTACTACAGTGATAAGGCTGCCTTTAAACATACGCATAATAAATTAATCAACACAGAGTGTTTCTTCATGATGATGATTGACTAGTATTGTTTTTCTCGGTGTATTGTCTAGGTAAAAAGTTTTGTTATAAATATTAGAATAATATATGAATACTAGATAATATAGTCATGAATATGTGCTTTTAATGGAAAAATAGCCATATAATATTTTAAAATCGTATAATTTATTAAGTCTGAGTTGATGCAGAAGAAGATATAGGTACATAATAATTCTGGGACCCCATGATATTTTAAAAATTTTATAATATTTGTTATAATGTAATTTCTGTTTTCAGCGTTCTATCCATTGCAAATTATGAGATACACTCCACTGTCAGACAGATGGCTGGACAGATGGATAGACGTCTTATTAAGGGGTTCCTGTTGATACCCTCTATGTACACACCCAGTTAAATTATAGCATGTTACTCAATATAGGCTATAAGTTGAAGTTAGAGATATCTGGGTAAGGATACCTCTAGAAGGATCTTCTAAGATACACAAAACGTATATATTAGCCCAGTTAATGAAATATTTCCGTGGAACATAGAAACAAGATAAAGAAACGGAGTCTCCGGCAAGATCTTTGATCTAACAGAACTTTAAGTAAAATGTAGGAAACAACAGTTGCCGACTAATAATCATTGCCTATTATTTCATCTCGGTTGGAAAAGTGAAATGAAATGATTTTCAAATGGAAAATAATGGTTTAAATGCTTGCCAATAGTCAAAGTTCTTAAATATTTCATTTCTACCAAGTAAAGATATAGGGGATCCTAGACCAATATTTTTACACTGTACCAAATACATAATATAAAGAAATTACTATCGGGCTTATGCTTAAAATGTTTGCTCGATATAAATTGGCCATGTCTTTATATTTTACTTTATAATTAAAGTCTCTCTTCGTTCAATTATTTGACGAAACCTAGCCGCAAGTACATATTTTTATATAGTACCCATTTATCAAAATTTAGTAAGGTTCTATCAAGCCAATTTTTTACAATTATGGTGATTCGTAAATATAAAAAATGGCTTATAAGGACTAGCTGTTAGGGAAAGTCAGGCGTTTTTATAGTCAAATGTTCCAGTAGGTACTTACAGCGCTTAAGTGTTCGAGCAGATTCGCAGCCTCTTAGATCGTACCTTTTTTTAAAAACTTATTTTACGGCCCTGGATTCTAGCCATCTACGACCTTTTTCATAAGTGGTCGTACCTTATATTTTATGGGGGGATGTAGATCATATCCCACCCTAGAATCCAAAGGGTACAATACTGGCATCGTCCCGCCTGTCCTCATGACGTCATCCCTGAAAAACCTTTTGGAATATTAATTTAAATAATTCAATAAAAACTATTTTTCGTCTGTTTTCCATTAACTCATTAAAAAAATAAATTTGTTCGTAGTGAAGCGTTTAGGCCGCTATATTGCCACAGTACATATATTACTTATCTCAATTATTTATTGAAGGTCATAGAGGTATGAACTATTTTTAAATTTATTGTATTTAACAGGACAGGTATAGATAAGATTTATTACTTTTATGTCCTTTTATCAAAAGTTATAACATTAAGTATTCAAGAAACTAAACATTGGTTTTATTTAATAATGATGCCATTATTAGATTCATTATGATTATATATTTATAACTTAAATTTTAATGTTTATAAAATAATTATTATTAAATTACTTTAGGTTTTAATGGGTAGTGTTTCATATACGAATAGAATAGATAAGCCAGTTCACAATTGACCAGGAAAGGAGTCTAAGAGGTTTCTGAACTATGTGTGAAAAAGCAACGGCAGAATGGGACCAATTAGAAGGTCTAAACCATTCAAAGAACTTATTTGAGACAATGAAGACATGACCTCGAAACAAGGTTTCCTAACTGAGTAGGAAACAGATAAAGTAAATAGACCACAGCAGGATTTTTTCAGGTTTAGCATAGGAGGTATTCAATTTAAGTTGACTCTTATATTGAAGGCGCTACCTGTGGAGACTTAAAAAATGACGCAGAATGTATGTTGTAAGTACATTACAAGTGGGTAACGCGTTAGATAGAAAGCCAATGGGTTTTCTAGACCATTTCTTTCTACGAGTGGATTAAGGTTTTGTGTATGCGAAATAGCCATATAAAAAGGCCCTTTAGTGGGTAAATCGAATATACCACTTTAGGAACTTGTAAATAGATATTTAATGATAGCAAGGTGTGGTTGAAAATATGGCGACTATAAAATATCCTATAGATGCTTGTTACAAAATTAATTAAAATGGATAGATATTTGTTAATTAAATAGTATACAAAAAAAGTTGACAGGTTATTTAGACACTTTAGGTTACCTTATGTATAGTCAAACTTGTTAAGTTATATTTAGAATAACTTGCATTTTATTTACGTTTATTATGTTAAAGTAATAAAATATATAATGTTTAAATACTAAGTTATGGAATTACGATTAAAATGTGATTCGATTTTACGTACTATATGATTATCTATTCATGAGAATTAAATTGCAAGTTACAAAGGTGACATTTCCACCTTGTATGTATAATAATTACATATATAATAAAGTTTTAGATACATCATCATCATTATCAATTCATTACGGGACCACCGCAGGGCACAGTTCTCCTCTCAGTATAGCAAGGAGTTTGTCTACACTCCACCACGCTGGCCAAAAGGTGATTGGTAGACTACAGACGCCTTTGAGAACATTACGGAGAACTCTCTGGCACACATCTAGGTTTCCTCACGATGTTTTCCTTTAACGTTAAAGCATATTTAATATAAACTATGCCTATATTAAACTGTACTTGGAAACGTTAGAGATGCGTGCCAAGGAATAACTCGATATTTCAAAACGGTGAAAGTAAACCATCCTTTTTTAATTAAACACTCATTCCTTACTCATATTCCGCGTGTTAAGTTATGTCAAATACTCCTTTGCTGCCATTTTCCTACATAAAATGAAAAAGATCAGGTGGCACAGAAAAACCAGTTAGTACTTTCATTACTTTAGAAGGCTCGTTTAAGTCAGAGATAATAGTATTTGTAAGGAATCAAAATAATCTGTACAATTTGATTTAGCCTTAAAAAACTGGAAAATCATTATTTTTGGAAATTAACTTTTGATAACAATATGTATTTGTGCTTTTAATTTGTTTCGTTATACACTATTATCATAGTTCAACTACACTCACTCTCATCTGAGATGCTATGTATACTTCTTCTTCTTCGTCGTAACACTCTTGGCAGAGTGGTCATGGTCATCACGAAGCAAGAGGGGTACGACAACAATATCTAGTCGGCCCCAAAAGTCAACCTGACCTGCTCGCGGTAACGCCTGCTAGACAACGGAAGAGAATATGGCGATCGAGCTGTGGAGGTATACCCACTCTCACCTGGCGAGGCAACCTGTTAGAAGAGGCTTCAGCAGCCTGGGGATCCTCAAAATGACTGGTACAGAAGGTAAGAGGAAACCACAGTAACCGATCTTCCTAAGAAAGTCATTATGAAAAAACTTCTACTATAGATCGGAAGTTACATGTAAGGTTTGATTGTTTTAAAAATTTAAAGGAACCAAATGTTAAACAGATTTGTTACTTTGTGTGTTGTTTATTAATCAAATAATTGCCTTAATTTCTTATATTCCGCGACAACGTGCCGAACCTGTTAGGTGTTTATTCTATAAACCGAAATCTTTATTATATAAACGTAACAGATCTCGAAAGAGGCGCATCTACGAGTATGCACGTTTCTCTCCTATTCATAATAGCTTAGTCAGGAGATTTCGACCTCGAATTACTGATGGACTTAATTAACTGATTTTGACGACCTACGTGGCACAGCGCGTGCGCTGTTGCATTTTAAAGTTGGAGGTCCTGGGTTCGATTCCCGGCTCGAGTCTGGTCTAGTGGGAGGCTTCGGCCGTGGCTAGTTACCACCCTACAGACAAAGACGTGTCGCCAAGCGATTTAGCGTTCCGGCACAATGTCGTGTAGAAACCAATTGGGAGTATGAGTTAACCATACCCCTAACAGGTTAGCCCGCTACCATCTTAGACTGCATCAACACTTACCATCAGGTGAGATGCAGTCAAGGGCTAATGTTGTGGTAATAAAAAAAAAAACTCTGGTAGGTAAACCACTAGACACTGAAGACCCTGGGATTTGGAACTGATTAAATATAGACCAGTGTAGGTGTACATGATTTTTGAATTTGTAAAAAAATAAAGATCCGGCTAAATGTCTACCGCTAGATATTTCTCAAACCAGTCCTCAGTGTACCAGGAAAAGAATTCAGTTCATCGTATCTCGGAACAGGATATATAATCGTAGCTACTCGTATCAAAGTGCGTGTTTCAATGACTTTATTATTGGCACAATGTGATTTAAACTATCATAAAACATTGACTGAATCGTACCTACTACGCAGACGTTATTCCACAAACACATACGTACGTCCGTAGTACCTTCAATCTGCAAGCCTGTGACCACTCCATATATGACCAGGCCAGTAAGTAGAAGGCTTATTTTGAGATCAGAACTCTCATAACTTTTAACATTTACTGATTTGGGAATCCATTACGTGTTTAAACTTTTAAGTACCACAATAAAGTTATAAATCTGGCATGGAAATCTAAAAACATCAACAGATTTTGCAAGAAATTTTTTGAAAAATAATGTTTATTATGGATTTTTGTAATAGACAGCGCACATCTTAAATTAATGTGTCTATCCCCAAAAGGATCACCTCTTTGCATCGTCAAAGAGGGCTGAAAGAGGGGTGAAAGCTTGTAAACTAGTAATTAAACGAGTCAATGATTAAACCAGTTCTGAATAAATCGTAGCGCTATCAATTAAGGCACAATAAATAAAATATTATTCATATTGTAATTCCTTTTTTTCCTTTAATTTCCTTATAATAGTTTCATGTAATGAACTAGCTCATCAGATTCGACCTAGCATTGTCTCGAATCAGGGTCTTTCTATTATTCAAGCTATGTTTGAAGATCATCCAATATCATAGAAATAGATAGGCCTTCTTTTTCTAAATTGTTGGATTAATAAAGGGCACGGCCTAGTTGACGCTGATGAATAAAGATATATACATCTGAAGGCAGCTTTTGTTAAGCCTACATTATGTTATAAACTCTTAATATAACAAGTGTCATGTCAGTCCGTATACAGGACCAGATTACGAGGCCGATCCAACTGTAGCGACCCCCAACTAGGTGGACAGGCGACATCAGACGAGTCGCAGGGAGCCGCTGGAAGCAAGCGGCCCAAGACCGTGTGCATTGGAACTCCCTACAAAAGACCTATGCCCAGCCGTGGACGTTAATCGGTTGTTGTTGATGATGATGATGATGATGAAAACAAGTGTTTGCGAAGAATATTTTTTTGACTTTTTAGACAGATGTATTTTATTCTTATATTTCTTGTTTAACGGTACTGATTAATATGCGCTGCTGTTATTGTTACTAAAGTGCGAATCATTCAAGCAAGGTATATTCAAGACTGTCACCAAATAGGTGTATGAGGTTGGAGGTCCGTATTTAGACTTCAAATTTCCTCTGCGCCCTGGAAAGCATAGCATGGCTACTTTACACTTGGATCGTATCTGTTTTATATTATAAAAGCAAAAGATGATTGACTGACTGGATGACAGTTTTTACAGCGAGCAGCATTGGTTGGATCGAGCTGACAATCATCTTACAGTTAGGTTAGCTGTTATTTCGTAGGCGCTGTTGAGAAAAGATTTCATCTTCTTAGAGGGCCGAAAGGTGGTTTGGAATTTGTATGAAAGTCTGACAGAATTGAATTTAAAAACACGACGAGTATGGCCTTAGCTAAGACGAGGCCAATAGATTAAATATGAAAATATACTTGATATCTCATAGGTCTATTTTTATAACATTGTCTATATAAAATAAAATTAATAATAATAGGTTCATCATCATCATGATCAACCCATTGCCGGCTCACTACAGAGCACAGGTCTTCTCTCAATATGAGGAAGGTTCGGCCATAGTCCACCACGCTGGCCATGTGCGGATTGGCAGACTTCACACGCCTTTGAGAACATTATGGAGAACTCTCAGGCGTGCGGGTTTCCTCACGATGTTTTCCTTCACCGTTGAAGCAAGTGATATTATAATTGTTTAAAAACGCACATAACTTCGAAAAGTTAGAGGTGCGAGCCCGGATTCGAACGTCCGACCTCTGATTAGGAGGTTGACGCCCGAACCACTAGGCTATCACATTTAACATAATAGGTTAGGTTAGGTTAGTATAAAAACTTGATCTTTTCTCGTAAACTCAACGTAAACTTTCCGAACATGAGATATGAAATGATAGATCGCTTATATGCGACGTGATATTTCCGTCAGTTACTTTTAGTTTAATTGTAACTATTATTCTATATAAAATACGAAAACATAGGTTCAATTCATATTGTTTGTAGGTTTAAGAAGAAAATTCCATCCATCTAAACTTAAACGAAATAATTTACAAAAATCACCAAACTTTGCGTTTTGTCAAAGTTTACGTGTGTAAACTTCATCAACGAGATTACAAATTCACTAATCCTTCCGTTAAAATACTAAGGTTATTACGATTGTAAATAGTTTTGAATGAAAATTATTACAATAATTTCATTCAACTCTACGGTCAAATAAATTGTCCATTCACATTTGAATAAACAGTCATTTCGCGAACCGCAAATCAAAATAATAATATGTTAGTAATATAGTATATATGGAATAATAATACAGTGTTAAAAGGTAAATAACATAAACCTGTATTTTAAGTAATACCTATTTGGTGACTAACAAGTGAGTCCGCTTAGAAAATCTATATTCTGTGGTTTCTGACAATTTGTGGCCAGACTAAAAACTATTTCGTACATCTTGTTAATCTAAATATGTGTTTGTATTTACAAAGGATGTATGCTTCATCGATGTTCATGCGGATTTTTTATATAATACTAGCTTAACAAACCATTTATTTATCTTTCATATTTTTTCCAAATAAAAAGTTTTCGTGTTAAAGCGTAACGAACAAACTTACATTTATAATACTAGTAAGATTTTTTGTTTTTTTGGCTAGGTTAGCTTGTAAATTGGATGTAATATTTAATTATTTATTTATTTATTTATTAATTAATTTATTTATTTATTTTATTGGATGTAATTGATAATCGCCAGTACTACTGTCCCCATTTTGAACATTCTTTCACCAATGGAAAGCTACTTTATCTGCGAGTAACGCAGGCTGTATTTTACCCACGTATTCCCACGGGAACGAGAATCACGCGGATGGAACCGCACCATACAGCTGGTAAGGTATAATTTAAAGAAATCAAAGGAAATGTCTTTTACTAGCAATGTCCCACGGTTTCTCCCACGTTAATTTTGAATTGTAACACGATGTTTGATAACCTCAGGAATTTACGTGTTAAATGTAAAAACTTTTTCCTTATTCTATTGGTAGTTAGCGTGTTAAGCGCGTTCAAATAAAAACACACTTATGCCTTTATTATATTAAAAATTATATGTACAAAATAATTTTTGATAAAAATGTTATTAAGATCTTTAGAGTAACAGGATCCTTGACCAAGAACAGCAAATTACTCACGATAAATGCAATAGTTACTCGTAACTTACAGGTATATTTTTCAACCATTAGCAGTAATGGCGCATTAAAGTCAGTTAAATATTCTTAAAACGATAATAATGTTTGATTATATGATTTTTTTATTTATTTCCTAGTCAGCAGTGATTATAGGAGTAGTCCTTTGAAGACCCCTCATTGTTTTTAACGCGAAATCGTACTCGGAATACCTTTGATTTGATTTGACGACCTCCGTGGCGCAACGCGTGCGCTGTTGCATTTTAAAATTGGAGGTCCTGGGTTCGATTCCCGGCTCGAGTCTGGTCTGGTGGGAGGCTTCGGCCGTGGCTAGTTACCACCCTACCGACAAAGACGTGTCGCCAAGCGATTTAGCGTTCCGGCACGACTTCGTGTAGAAACCAATTAGGAGTATGAGTTTACCATACCCCTAACAGGTTAGCCCGCTACCATCTTAGACCGCATCATCACTTACCATCAGGTGAGATGCCATCAAGGGCTAACTTGTGGTGTATAAAAAAACAATACTGAAACTTTTAGCTGTTCTCGTAAGCTAGCATACGAAAAAAAAACATTTTCAATGACATTTATTAATTTATTTAATTGGTCTAATCTTACACTTAAAATTAGCGGAAGTAATACAATATTTTCTTTTTTAAACGAAACAATTTTCCACAATTATTAAACATGAACTAAAACATTTATCACATAGATGAAAATAGATCGACATAATACAACAGAAGAGAGAAAAAAACACCTTGTAATGTCCTTGGTACAGAATAAATAAATAAAAAATACGTAAGACAGCAAAAGACAAACTGGCCCCAGAACAACATTTCTAAGACACTTATTTTATACTTTATTTTAATAATATATTTCTGGCTCCTTAGAGTGTCCCTTAATCTGTGTATGGTTAAATTAAACGCTGGCTGGAACTTAGGGTTTGGTTGGTTAAAGTTAGGGTTTGGTTAATATTTTAAACTTGTAGCAGTACCCGTCAATATGGACAGGTACAAAATGACGATAATGATTATATCAATCGACTTTTAGTTTTATTATCCCACGGCAAACATAAGAAGTTAATTATTATCTGCTTTGTACATCTTGGTAGTCTGATTACGAGAAAACTCACCGGAGCACGTGAATCAAGTGCAAAATGACAGTTGTTTTTACGAGCGCAAAACGTCAACACATTACATTGCGTTTAATTCAGACATGGTTTCTCGGTATCAGTTCATATCTACTAATCAAATCTTTTCTCAGCTAATATAGATAATCTGTATAAAAAAAAATAGCAGATCATTCTGCTATTGTTTTAGATCCTTATTTCCCCGTTTCCACTTACTGTCCGAATCTGAATCGAATTTCGAGGAAATTTGGCAAACTGTAGCTATAGTTTTGGGTCATCGACGTGAAATTCAGTTTATCAGAAATCCTGTAGGCGCCCATCCATTTTGCCGGGATTAAAATTAGACTACGTGTTAATGAAGTTTGTAATCTATCTCTATTGAAAATTTCAGCCAAATTTGTACGGCAGATCCGGCTTGCAGAGGCATCAAATATACAAACTTACGGATTTATAAAATTTGTGAGAATTTATACATTTCCACATATTATATACTGATATATACTCGTATGTACCGTCTACCTACTGTAAATCGCTATGAAGTGGTAAAGCCGCCAAAATGTTTTGTTTTTTGTATTATACTTTCATTCGTTAGAGTGGCATACTATAACATTGTGTTCAATCAAACATTCATTGTTTAATGAAAAATACCTTCAACAAACGATGGGCTATGGCACTAAAATATTTCGCCGTGTCAAAGAAAAATCCCATGCCCGCATAAGTATAATGTTATACGTAATAAACTGAGTCGAACTCTCGCGCAAACCCTGCTATACCAATGAAATAAAACGGAAAAGATAAAAGCTACGAGTAAATTAGCAAATACAGGTTACGGCGGAGAAATACCTGGGTAGGAATAACTAATGAAAGTATGCGGCCGGGGTTTACCTGCATAAGTGTGGCCGGGGAAAACAGCTGTTTAACAAGTACCTAATGACGGTGAGTCACCCGGCGCTTCACTGAGATCGTTAAGGCACGGTAATATTATGTACTAGCTGTTGCCCGCGACTTCGTCTGCGTAGAATTAATGATTTCCCGTGAGATTGATGTTTCTCGTGCGGCCAATGCCCTGCTTCAGAAAGTAAGCTACAGGCAAATGTCCAATTGCCTATTTTCATGTTTCTAAATTAAAAAACATAGGACTTTCATACAAATTTCAAACCCCTATTTTTTTGTAGATTGGGATGAAAAAAAAGTCTAACCTTATACTTACGCCCTAAAACAAATCTATTTTCAAAATTTCAAGCGTGTAGACTTCATAATAAAAAATAAGCAAAAACTATCATCCCCTTTTTTACCACCCTTAACAGGTAATATTTAAGAAGAAATTGACCGTCTGTCTGTCATTAGATAGTTGAAATTTAAACAAAAAGTAGGCAAATGTAATTAAAATGCTGGAGGCGGGCAGCCCTATCGCATGTTTAGATGCCACGCGGCTGTAGGTATTTATTTCAAAGATAAGCCCGAGTTACAATACATACTACTACTACATATACATAATATTACCGGGGTTAGGCATGTCCCCGAGCCAAACAGTTTTATTCACGTCAATCTGTTTTCCACGACTTCACGCGCGTTCGCTATGTTTATATCTTTCGATCCCCGGCTAAGTTTGTTGTGGGCTTCTTCTTAGACCGGGGTGCGTTTGGAACCCTCATAGCTTTAGTTTTTACGAATATAGTTAACACCATGAAATAACTTCTGTGTAAATTATTGACGCGTCAAAAGTGCCTTTTTAAGGACTATTTGAATAAAGATTATTTTGAATTTGAATTTGAATTTGATCCGTGGTAATCGTCTGGAACCATGGCCATAGTCATAGGCTGGAGACGGACCTGGGATACTTTTGAGCACGGGAAATAGCTAAAAAGTTACCTCACAAAAGAGCACCAGATTAAAGTTATTTTTTAGCGAAATAAATTTTGTCATCAATGTTTTGTAGGTACTGCTTAGCAGGAATACCGTAAAATGTCGCATAAAGATAATTTTACCAAGTACCTAAATTTAACATGTATGAGTCTATTTTATCAACACAATCGTCCTAATAAAGTAAACAAGGCTTTTTTATATCCACTACAAGTAAGCCCTTGACGGCAATGTCACCTGATGGTAAGTGAGGATGCAGTCTAAGATGTTAGCGGGATAAACTGTTAGGGGTATGATAAACCCATACTCCTAATTGGTTTCTACGTGACATCGTTCCGGAACGCTAAATCGTTTGGCGACACATCTTTGTCGATAGGGTGGTAACTAGCCACGGCCGAAGCCTCCTGACCAGACCAGACTCGAGCCGGGAATCGAATCCAGGACCTTCAACTTCACAATGTGAAAGAACGCGCGCTGCGCCACGGAGGTCGTCAAAGTCGGCTTTAGCGATTATTATAAGTTATACGTGGTACTTTTCATGGATGCACAATATATTTTTCGGTTACGTATTATTATGATATCCGACTTAATATAATATTCATTTATATTAATTCCCCTTGCGAGTTCGAGTCGCGCCTTAAATCTTCAATCAAGTTGTACATATACCGGTTTTTATGACAGCACCGCTTGTTCGGGAAGTTTACACTTCAAAGATGAGATATCTCTAATACACCGACAACGATATACGCGTCACCGAAATGCGACATGCTAATATGAAGAGTTGCGCCAGATTTACGACGCCCAGTGACCCTTTGTATCTAAATGTAAAGGCATGAGGCAAGGCAAGAGGAAGTCGCTCTTCTGTGAACTCCGGGCTCCGAGCTTTGAAGCCTTTAGGTCACCTTCGTTTAGTTTTAAGATAGACTAAAGTGATTTTAACGTTTTTAATTAATTATTAGACCTTTTAAAATTTTGCTTTATGTGTATCATGGTAATTTTGTATTAATTTCATTGTTGTTTATATTTTTTGTAATCTTCTTAATTGTATTTTATCCGGTTTTAAATTGTAAAAATTGTAATTTTATGACAAATATTATTGTTTTAACGGAAAGTCTTTTACAAATGACTTATATATATTATTAAGACTAAAAATTGTAAAGTGTGTAAGTTGACAATAAAGCAAAACAAGGTCTCCTTTAATGAAAGAGGACACCCGGAAAAAAAAAATGTAAAGGCATACACGGGAAATTTCTCTTCCCTTGCGCCAATATTTCATAATTTTAATATGTCATGAATCATTTAAATTTGTAAACTGCGTACCTATTTTCATTTTTAACATAAACCTGAACTTACTACGTATCTACGATGAAGATAATCAAGGCATACCTTCAGTAGCAAATCATCATCATCATCATCATTTCAACCGATAGACGCCACTGCTGGACATAGGTCTCTTGTAGGGAGTTCCAATGGCCACGGTCTTGGGCCGCTTGTATCCAATAGCCAATAGATAGATAGAATAACGTTATTGCAATGAAAAACTGTAAGAAAAGTAAAACCAAAAAATACAAATAACAGTGTAAGCAGTTATCCTGCGGTCAACGCTCTCGTACCGGCGAGGCTAATTTCATTAAATATATGAATATGATATAATATATTCCATTAAATATATGAATATATATATATACTATTTTCAGATATGCTATAAAATAATTAAACACTTGTTGGACATCCTGGCACAAGTAAAATAATTACTTAAAAGGATGTCCCAACAACGGATAAATGTTATGTAAAACGTATTTTTTGACTAAAATTTTTTATTTTTTTAATTTTTAAATAATAAGAACAAAAATTTTACCAGCGTTAAAAAAATGTAAACCAATGCATATAAGTTAGCATGAAGGATTTACTCCAGGTTGGTACTGAAACTCTTAATAATTGATAAAGATGGCTCTTAAATAGTTTTGAGATGATGATAACAAAATAATACCCGGCTAAGTTTGTCATAAGCTTCTTCTTAGACCAGGGTGCGATTGGATCCCTTTTTTTTTTTTTTTAACGTGGGTAATCCTCATGGATACCCCGCGTCCGAGGAGACGCGGTGGTTATGTCATACTCTTACTGACTAAACCCCCACGGTGCATATCCTTTCCCGCCGCCTGGGGGCCGAGTCACGGGTTACGCTCGAGCACACAACCGCAACCAGGCCGGCAGAGTCCGTCCTTAGGACGGTGCCAACTCGGGGGCAATATCAGATGCCCCCCAATTGAACGCCATAAGACGTACCAGGAGCACAGGGTGCGTCTTCCAGCTCGAGGACCTAACTCCTGGGTGTCGCACAGATCCTCGTATCCAACGCTCGGCAATTGGATCCCTAATATCTTGAGTTTAAATTTGCTTATTTAGTTATCATCTTCTTCTCGCTACAATGTAAAATGTACGCATAAAAACCAACCTAACCGCTTATAGGCCTATGTAAAGGCAATTTTGATTGAAGATAGTTTTGAACTAAAAATATATGAATTAGGGACCCTAATAAACGTGAGACCTTAGTCCGTGGATATTAAGCGTAAGCCATTTAAACAATATTCTTTATCATCTATTTATTTTTTAGTTATTTATTTAAGGGCAATCTACAGGTTATAAAACACTAAAAACAACAACAACAAAAAAAGAAGAAATATAGAGATAAATATATATAACAAATCTGCAGACCCACTTAGAGGTTGCCACAACATGCTTAGAAACTACTCAGAGAAAAAGAACGCATACAAAAACATACTATACATATAAACAAACAAAAACTATAAAAAAAAACTTGAGAGGTGTCAAGGGACACCCGGATGGAACGAAGTTCCTTTCGATTAATTAGTGAAGGGATTGTAATAAAAACTTGTGCAGAAACACTGTCAGGATTCATTATTATTATTATTTTTTATTTTTTATTATTTACAAAAAACCTGTATACACTCAACAAAAATAATCGTCGCGACACCACACTGTTCAATGCAAAATAGAAATGAAAATATCTGGCTTGCTTTCTATAAGAGAAAGAGAGAGACAGACAGAGAAACATGCGACGCCGCACAGCTTACAATAGCTTACTATAGCAAAAAGTGTCGTGACAACTTTTCGTAAGAATTTTTTCCGTCTAGCCCCCGTTCACAACGCGCGATAAGGAACTTCGTTCCAAAACATATCAAAAAGAATAAGAATTAACTAATTGAATTAGCCATATGACGACAAGAAGAGCTTATTATTTATTTTTTTAAATTTCGGCATCAATTCAATTCAATTCAAAATAATCTTTATTCAAATAGTCCTTAAAAAGGCACTTTTGACGCGTCAATAATTTACATAGTAGTTATTTCATGGTGATAACTATATTCGTAAACTTAAAACTAAAGCTATGAGGGTTCCAAACGCGCCCCGGTCTAAGAAGAAGCCCACAACAAACTTAGCCGGGTTTTTTTTTCGTTATCACCATCTCACATAATGAATAATAAATTATAATACCTATGGAGATAGAGCAATTCACACCCAGCAATTCACACACAGTTTTTTTTATCGTTTATATAATCCTTAATATCGTAATATGATTTTTCTACAAGCTTTCGTTTTATAAAAACATCATTAGACAATATACGACCATTGTTGGACGTAGTCCTTTTTTAAACAGTGCTAACGTTTCTATTACTATCCATTCGTATCCACCATCTGGTTCATAGAGGTCGCTCTATGAACCTGCTTTCAAAACACGTCGCTGAAAAAAAAAGAACTAAAAACTATGTTATCGATATATGTTATCGTTATAGGCGATGTTATCTCATGTCCCATTATGTCATTTTCAAAACAGACCGGCCGACTTATTAATGCAATGTCGGTAACATGTCATCTATGCTTCACGCCTTATGTTGATGCCAAAAACTACAACTTTGTTGCTAGGTATTGCAGCCTGAAACACCTCACAACTAAACAGGCAAATCTTGCCGTCACAAACTGGCTAAAAACGTACCAACACACGTATATCATCATCATCATCATGAACAACCCATTACCGGCTCACTACAGAGCACGGATCTCCTCTCAATATGAGAAGGGTTTTGGCCATAGTCCACCGCGCTGGCCATGTGCGGATTGGCAGACTTCACACGCCTTTGAGAACATTGCGGAGAACTCTCAGGCGTGCAGGTTTCCTCACGATGTTTTCCTTCACCGTTGAAGCAAGTGATATATATATTTTTTTTTAAAACGCACATAACTCCGAAAAATAAGAGGTGCGTGCCCGAGTTCGAACCGCCGACCACTCATTAGGAGGCTGACGCCCTAACCACTAGGCTGTCACCGCTTCGTACATATATATTTCGTATATATATATATATATATTTATGTGTATCAAAAATTGTTAAATAACATGGTCTCCATGATGGTCACCTAGTGTGGAGGCCACTGGAAATAGTTTAAATTTAGACCATTTGAAAATAAAGTTTATTTTTTTTTTTTATTTTTTTTTATTTTATGCAATTTCCGTCAATAAGTTGGCGATGCCATCTGTAGAAAAATCTCAAGACACAGGTAACGTTGAAAACATTTTTTTTAAACAATTAGTTTTTTTAAACAGCCACCATTTTTGTTATGATCTCTGTAAAAAGTGTATTACGACGTCAATTTTCAAACATCTTTATAAAAGAACTGTAAAATTTTGCGTAACAAATTGCAGTTACGAGTGCTTAACAATTTGAATGTCATAGCGAACAGAGGCTCTGGTCAGTAAACCGTTCCAAAGTGAATCTTCTGCGACCTTGTGCATTATTACATTACGATTTATAATATGTATAACAAACAGCAGAACGGCTAAGAATCTTCGATATATAGAAATGAAGATACGCGATATAAAGTCATTAATTACTGTGTACTTTAATAATAGTAATAATATATTAATACAATAATGATAATAATAAGAAGAAGGGGGAAAAAATGAGAGTGTGGTTGATATGATAATAATACAGTTTAATTTTCCGATACAACGGTTTCCTTATTACCTGAAATGAAACTCTAATTGTATATTACTATAGTGAATGCGATCCCCAACAAATGCGATTTTGATTCCTTTTGCCAGTCTAAAAAGAAACCAAGATTCGAGTCGATCTGGAATCAGAATTTTGTCAATCGCAATTTTTTTCCATCCCACAGTCACAGTGATTTTCCGGAAAAAAATCTCGTCCGTCTATCTCTAAGCTAAATTTTATTGAGATCGATGCAGTGGATAATAGTATGTAATGAAAGGACCAATAAACGTTACACACTTTCGCATTTATAACATAATTAATATGTTCGTGTGGATTGAAACACGAACAATAAAAGGGGAAACGCTGCCAGTATGAAGATACTGGAACCTTGCCATAAAGGGACTCCTTTTAATGATATATTTTAGTTATTATAGTATACTTTTTTTTTTTAAGATTTTAGTTTTAGGTTCAATTTGACGTTTATTTTAAGCTTTTAAGTGGTTATAGTAGAGTTACATTGTTTTAATTGTTAATTATAATTCAATTATAAGAAACGATATTGAAACACAACTTAAACATGTTACTTGTGGTTATTTATCGTAACTATCGCATGTGGCTGATCATTACTCCTTTTTGGTAGGTACTCCTTATTGGTAGTGTGCGAATTTACTATATTTTCGTCATCAGCATAACACAATGTAAAGGAGGTATGATTTTTTTCGAACTGTATATCCTTGCCATTTGAAATCAGTGGCATGTTCATGCCACTGTGTATTTTATATTTTGAAGTCAAACAGTGAACGTGTATCCGACCTCCGTAATTACTCTTTGTTTACTTGTTAAAGGCTATTAAATACAGGCGCAGAATAAAATAAGATACTCCTACATAATTTTGAGTACTTTATCTAAACATAAATACCTACAGTCATAAATTTTATTACTTATTGATCAAGATACAAGTGAAACACATTTTAACTATTAATTTTTTCTCGCAAAGTTCTGTGAGAGTTTCTGAGAGATAACCAATCTCGTAGAAACTTTGCGTGTATGGGGAGGATGGAGAGTTAACCTTATTACTCTCTCTCTAGTCGTTCCCTCATTACTGAAGATCGTGGTCCTGGTGTCCTTGCAACCTCGTGCGGATTAATTGTTTCCACCGGCTTCTATCGGAGGCTAGTCTCGCAATTGTGTGAAATTTTCACTTAAGAGTCCCTCAGCTGGTCTGATCGGCCTCGCAATTATTGCCTTAATAATATTTCACCATAAATAAAAAAGTTACAACTAAGAAGAATAGTTATCAAAAATACAGAAATAAAACTACGATAACATTCTTTATTAACAATGCACGGCCGTTCGCGAATTATTGGATAAGGCTTTTACAATTTCTTATAAATATATGCTTTCCATCCTTGCAATATACTAATATTACAAGGAAAAAAAGGTCGGGAGATCCTGAAGGAGTTTTGGTACCACATATAAATAATGTATTCAATAAAAATAAAATAGCAAAGTACCTTTTTATATAAAGAAATTTTGTTGTGCCTTATCCTTAATTATGTTATAAATGCGAAAGTTCGCATGTTTGTATAGATGTTTGTTCGCGTAAAGGCTACTGAACCCATTTGGCTGAAATTTGGAATGGAAATAGATTATACCTGGATACCTTTCCACTTTTTATATAAAAATATAACACAATTTGATCCAAATCGAATCCTGAACTGCCTGATTCATGCTGTCGAACATGCTTACTAGGAACCAGGCAAATTATTTGCCTAGAAGAATTTTTTATGTTTGTGCTTGTGCTGTATGTTTGTTGTATTTAATTTGAGTATAAAGTACACCAAACATACACACAAAAAAATTGTTTTGCCCTCGAAACCGGTGTACGTGAATTGAGAACAAACAATATAAACGAAAACAAAAAAAAAAAACTTAAATGATATCTTTGAAAATAAAGATACGATGAAGTTTTTGTATACTGGAACCTAAAAAAAAATAGTGCGATAGGCCCTATGACTTCCTTTTGTGAGGAGGTGAAGACGCAATTAGGCAGCAGAACGGCGCCGTTAAAACTATGCTGATGCGGACCCATTTCGGACGTCGAAGATCGTCGAGTAGGTGACGGGCGCTCGGCCACCACCTGCCCCCCTGATGAGTAGCCGAAGCTATGATGTATAGGAGTCCTAGTTCATTGGTCGTGAGGCGCATAAAATATTTTGACTTAACTTTTGAATGACGGAGTTAGAGGGCCTTGTTTACCCTCGATGAGGGTTTGTCTGCGGACACCGCTGGCTGGATGGCGGACGAGTGCACGAATGTTCCCATGATCTAGCAACCAGGCCATGGAATTATACCCTGGAAAATCAGCCGACTCCGAAATTAGATATAAATGTTGGGAATAGGAATTTGACATGACCATCTTCAATTGCAAACTTCCTTATCTCACAGTAATATTTGAAAACCCATGATCTACGCGGACGAAATTGTGGACATCAGCTAAATAGCCAGTGATTCTTTATAGGAATTTGCTTATACAAAGGTCTATCTGAGGTCAAGAATGCTTTCGGATTGGGTCCAAATGGGTTCATACTGGGTTATATATAAATGGTTACCACTTTGGTCTGTGTGGTGTTGAGATCAGTTTCAGGGCTACACAGTAGCATATGGAATAAGTTCAGATACCGTTTATCATGTGAGATCTTAATTCGTTGTCGAGCACAGAACTTGTCGTGCGATAAAAATAATTATCGGTTATGTGATGCATATTTCTGTAGTCATGAATAATTGATTACTCCAGGCCCTATGCAGTTAATTGACCTTGGCGCGCTTGCCGAGTTATTTTATTGCAAACTCGCAGTGGCACACAAGTTCAACTGTCAATCTATTACAAGTGCTTCCTCATACCTTTTTGTTGACTACCTCTTTTTAGTGGGCAATTAATCCCATATAACAACGGCTTACCAATAATTGCTATCCCAGCCCGGGCGATCCTTCCTTTCTGAAGAGCGTGGTCCTGGGGAGAAACCAGCTTTGACCGTTCAGGATGGAGAATCTCAGGCGTGCAGTTTGTTCATAACTCCGATATATGTGTCATCATCATCATCATGATCAACCCATTGCTTCTCGCTACATATGTATTGCTTCTCTCAGTATGAGAAGTCATAGTCTTGGTGGTTGCCTTAAAGATTATTTTGTACACTTGATTTGTTGGCAACAAAATTTTTATTAGTGGGTAAAACGGAAGCTGGAAGTGCATTCCAGATACCGTTCGTATATTAGAAACGAGGAAAAGAATCGCTTGTGTGTGTCCGTGAAATATCAACTACGTGATCGAAACACACACACACACGAAACACGTCAACACTGTTGACGTGTTCACTGTTGGTAAGAAGCAGAGGGGAGAACTACTCGTAAAATCAAGCAGTTCTTGAGCTGACTCTCAGTAACTTAGATACTAGACTAAACTCTTCTTCGTTGAGGTTCGACGACTTCCGTGGCGCAGCGTGACATTTTTTCGCGTTGCATTTTAAAGTTGAAGACCCTGGGTTCGATTCCCTGCTCGAGTCTGGTCTGGTTTGTGGCTTCGGCCGTGTCTAGTTACCACTTTACAGACAAAAGACGTGTCGCCAAGCGATTAAGCGTTCCGGCACGATGTCGTGTAGAAACCAATTCGGGTAACATGTAAGACCCATGGGCAGGATTAAGTACACCAGAAAAAATAAAGTTTATTTTTTTTATTATAACAATAAAGCTCATCAATTTTTTATTATACATCTCCTACCTACAAACTATCTTTTTGCCAGATTTTAACTTATGCTTTCAATCTTTTAATATGAATACCTAAGCAGATATGATGTCTTATGTATGTCTTATGAGATAGTAAAGTAATAGGGGGGTTAAAGTATGAAATTGCCGTTTTATTGTAATAGGTACTTCGAATTGACATAGAGCCTTCAAACATAGAACCTGGTTTGAGATTTTTGAGTGAAACTTTTTTCATAGGGTACCGATGTAGTTCTTCTTTTAAAAAATGTGCCACATTCGATTATCAACTTTCAGTTGTTTATTTTATTCAGCTTAAACAATAAAGATGGATACTTGAGGTTTTTTGAATACGAGTTCCGAATATTAGGTAAAGTTTAGAATTATGATCGCGAAACCGATCTGTGCATTTAATATTGCCGTGCTCGTAGCATGTCAAGATAGTTTGGAAGATTTATGTACCCCGTGAGATAAACAGGGGCTACAAAGGAGACACCGATGTGTTCTTAGAATATCCCGGAGCTTCCCACTAGAATCCCCCTAAAGCATCAATATCTGCTAGTCTAGTCGTAGTCTAGTAGACTAACATATTGCTTTTATCTAAATCTATTCCCACGTTAGGCTGCACTGCAATAACTAAAAGTTATCTACATACATCATCATCATCATCATCATGATCAACCCATTACCGGCTCACTACAGAGCACGGGTCTCTTTTCAATATGAGAAGGGTTTGGCCACAGTCCACCACGCTGGCCATGTGCGGATTGGCAGACTTCACACGCCTTTGAGAACATTATGGAGAACTCTGTGGCGTGCAGGTTTCCTCACGATGTTTTCCTTCACCGTTGAAGCAAGTGATATTTTAATTTTTTTTTTAACGCACATAACTCCGAAAAGTTAGAGGTGCGTGCCCGGATTCGAACCGCCGGCCTCTGATTAGGAGGCGGACGCCCTAACAACTAGGCTATCACCGCTTCTCATCTACATACAGACAATCCTAATCCCATCCGACTAAACAGTAAACCTTCCGTCTAAGACAGTGGGGCAAAAAGTAGCCCTTTGGTTCTAATTCTACTTCCTATGAAAACACGTCGATGTTTGGTTGCCGCGTGGCAGATGAAAAACTTATGTACCCAAATAAAACGAACCCAAAAAACTTTGTGCTATTAGTACGCACTGATTTAATTAGCCACGGTCACAAGGCCGGTAGGAAGTTTACTAGGAGAGTTTCTTCCATCGATATGAATCACAACGACCGTTTGTTCTCCGTAGTAAGTGCCTATTTAATCTGCTGCGGTTTTGGGTATTTCCCTGTAATACGGGTAAATATGAATGGAATTCTCCAGGTGACAGGGGACTGGATAATTTGTTTTAATTAAGACGTAAGAATAATTCGAGTCGCCACACGCAAGTGCAGTTCCGTACGTACTTTTATAAACACTAAAGTTTGAATGTGTGTATTTATTTTTGTTATTCTTTTACGCGAAAATTACTGAATCACTTTGACTCATATTGGAATGAAAATATTATACAGAAGATAGGATATAGATAGCATTACATTAAGAAGCTGTGATAGCCCAGTAGTTAGGGCGTCCGCCTCCTAATCAGAGGTCGGGGGTTCGAACCCTGGCACCTCTAACTTTTCGGAGTTATGTGCGTTTTTAAACAATAAAAATATCCCTTGCTTCAACGGTGAAGGAAAACATCGTGAGGAAACCTTCATGCCTGAGAGTCATCCAAAATGTTCTTAAAGACGTGCGAAATCTGCCAATCTGCACATGGCCAGCCTGGTGGAATATAGCGAAACTTTTCTCATATTGAGAGGAGACCCGTGTTCTGTAGAGAGCCGGCAATGGGTTGATCGTGATGATTACATTAGATTTCTTTTAGATTAGATATACGAATTGCTTGTTGAAATATTAAATAAGAACTGATACAACGAGTAAATTCTTTTGTTGCTATAATATAGTCTTGAATTTTTTACTTCACCGATGATTGCTTGAATAGTGCAGCAATGTTTATCTTCAATCAAACCGGTTTGCAAATTAGCCACTGGGTAAAAACTACTAATAGTTATTTCAATAAGTACAATAGATAACAGTTTCTGTTAGATTGTCTGTACGTGGTGTGTCGTTTGACCCAGTTACGACAGAGCCAATCGGTCGATCGCGTTTGTTAAGTAGCATCTAACCCTATCGGTTACTGGATGGGTCTACTGGTCATGCTAAACTAAACTTTTTTTTATATACAATACAATTTAGCCCTTGACGGCAATCTCACCTGACAGTACGTGATCTTAGTCTAAGATGGTAGCGGACTAACCTATTAGAGGTATGGTAAACCTTTACAACTAATTGGTTTGTACGCGATATCGTGCCGGAACGCTAAATCGCTTGGAGAGGTTTGGCGTCAAGTAAGCCCTTGACGCCAATCTCACCTGATGGTAAGTGATGACGCAGTCTAAGATGGTAGCGGGCTAACCTGTATGGTAAAAACACACTCTTAGTTGGTTTCTACGCAACATCGTGCCGGAACGCTAAATCGCTTGGACACGTCTTTGTTGGTGGGGTGGTAACTAGGCACGGCCGATGCCTTCCATCACACCAGACCCGAACCGGGAATCGAACCTAGGACCTTCAACTTTTTAATGCGACGCACGCACTGCGCCACGTAGGTCGTCATTATGTTATTTATTACTGGAATATTTGCGATATTCAAAAACCTGGCTAGGAGGTCGTCATTCCTGGTTATATCTAAAATGTGATAATAATCTTTATAGCCCTACAACCCCCATTGGAGCACCGAGTTGGTCTACGTCTCGTGAATCCTCTTTCCTATGGGAGAGGAGAACTGTCACCTATCAGGAATAGGCTCCTGGGATGGTGACGATGATCCATCTTTTTAATGAGATCGGGTTTGTTGTGCGCTTCTTAGATCAGGGTGTGATTGTTGCTGACTATTGGGACTTTTCATTTGCTAATCCTGACGATCCGCTTAATGGTCTAGGCAATATAGGTATTGATCAGTACTATTACCTACTCCAAGCGTAAGCGGTGATAGCCTAGTGGTTAGGACGTCAACCTATTAATCAGAGGTCGGCGGTTCGAATCCAGGCATGCACCTCTAACTTTTCGGAGTTATGTGTGTTTTTTAAACAATTAAAATATCACTTGCTTCAACGGTGAAGGAAAACATCGTGAGGAAACCTGCACGCCTGAGAATTCTCCATAATGTTCTCAAAGGCGTGTGAAGTCTGCCAATCGGCACATGGCCAGCGTAATGACAGGAAACCCGTGCTCTGTAGTGAGCCTGTAGAGGGTTTAAAAAAAAATTACCTACTCTGTAATTGTGCCCAACACAACCTTCACACTCAGGGTGTCCCACCTACCCTCTAGGTCGCGTCCTCGAGGTCGTCAAATATTTGATCGAAGTACGCGATAACTGACATAATAAATGCATTATTTACCTGTATTATGTTCATAAAATATTTTCCGCGTCGCAACCAAATCGATTAGTACGAATAAATACGTACGACTAAGTATAAATGATCAAGGTGAATTAAAACTAATCGCCTTGTGCTTTAGAGCAAAGCCTCATGGTAACAATATCGAACTTTCATGCATGAGATCGTTAAAGTTAAACATATCTTGGGATTTTCTTTATCTCTCACAGCGCCATACGTCCATACTAATGCAATGAATTTGATTTGTCTTTCGAGTACTTATTTTTTTCACTCTGGGAAATGAGCTTACGCATCACCTTCTGACGGGGCATGTGGTACTCGTCGGCGGCCAGACTGGCGACCAGAATACCCACTAAAACCCAGCGATGCTCCATCGCATCGCCTGGTGGCTGGGTCACGCGAACCGCAAGATCGAGCACTGATCTTGACAAATTTAGGCGCAGAAATATATTCGAACCTTGATACTGAAAAACGGTGGGGAAAATCAAGTGTCTGATTTTTGTTTTTAAAACTATAAAAAATAAACTCTAATAAAATCGACTCTGTAGTTAAAATCGTCATGATCAACCCTTTGTCGGCTAACTACATAGTCTTCTCGTACTCTCAATAGGAGAGGAGAACCAGTGCTATAGTCCACCACTCTGGCCATGAGCGGATTGGTAGAACTCACACGCCTTCGAGAACATTGTGGAGAGTTAACTCTCAGGCGTGCAGGATTCCTCACAATGTTTTCCTTCTGTTGAAGTAAGTGATATTTTAACTGCTTAAAAACGCACATAACTCTGAAACGTAACCCCGACCACTGATCAGGAGGCGGACTTCCTAGTCACTAGGCTATCACAGCTTCAGTTATAATAATGCGTGTTATTTTAGGGGAACCCGAATACCGCATTTCAAAAATATGGAAACTATTTCCAAACAACTCACATTATAATGTTTCTTGAAACGGTTATTCAGTTCGGACTTTCGATAGCGCAATTTAATAAGCAGGTGGTGCCATCTATCGCGGAGAAGTGAATCTGGGACTGGTGTAAGCAGGAGCGAGCACAATCTTAAATCGAGTCAAATCTGCAAATGGAAAATTCTGAGGCATGCAGCTTTCCTCGCGAAGTTTTCTTTCACCGTTGAAGCAACTGATATTTTAATTAATAATAACGCATATAACTCTGAAAAGTACGAGCTCTGATTAGGAGACGTCCTAACCATTTGCTGAAAAAGCTTTATAAAGTAAAAGAATTCAAATACTACTATTTTGCTATATTATAAATATACTTACTTATACTTTACCACCTACTACTACTATACTTACAATTACTTTGACAATTGGGATTCGTTCGTTCATTCGTTTCCTGAGATGAGCGTTGGATTGAAGCAACGTGGCGAACTTAGTGCTCTAAAAACCTCTCTCCTTTATGGGAGAAAAAAAAAACGTGGACCATCATCATCCGATCATTTAATTAGACAAACAATAAAAAATATATATTGTAGTATATAAGTGACCATTATCTTATTTTACCTCTCAAGTTGTTGTCCAGAAGACGTATTAAAAATAGCGGAACCCGGACCACAACTAACGAAATATTCGGCTCATAAATGGCATAGCCCAAAATGCGAATAAAAATAGAAAAAAAATGCAGATTACAATATATTCATACATTATGTTCATTCGAAAAATACGTTCTCGATTTCCGAGGACTTTCGTTAGACATTCACCAACATTAAACAGGACCTTTAGACAATATATGCATGGACAATAATAGACAGCGAGATTTATAACGAATTTATGTCAAGAATTTAGTCCAATCAATCCCACAGCAATATCCCAATTCGCTACTGGACATCGAACCCGGAACTACATGCTCAAAAGCACGCACACACCGCTTGCCCAGAAAGGTCGTTGTAAATAATCGTAAAAGGTTTCTTTTTGCAATTCTATATTGTGTACTTGAATCTCGAGTGTCTTAGGTGTCCTAGCGAACAGAAATACAAGCGAAATTGACCTTCACTTTGAATATTAATATTCGCGGACCAGAACAAAGAAACTGCACTAGACATTGACAAATAAGTGCCTACAATGACCCGCGTGAGCGTGCCACGGTTGAACACTGCTAGGAAACTATTGTGCCAATACAAAAATGTCTTTTACATGAAAAACTAATGCAACGAAGATTACAGTTTTTGGTATTTTATTTTCGTCAATTTCGTCTATATTTCGAGGCCTATTTATATATTTGTACACCGCCAAATTTTAGGAAATTAATGAGTTTTTTTCTATTTAATCCAAGCCCTTGACGGCAATCCTACTTGGTGTAGGTGATGACGTGCTAACCTGTCAAGGGTAGACCCATACTTCTAATTGGTTTCTACGTGACATTGTGCGAACGCTAAATCACTTGGCGACACGTCTTTGTCGGTAGGGTGGTAACTAGCCACGGCCGTGGCTCCCACCAGACCAAACAAGATAAAAAGAAATATAATGAAGCATATCGCTTAGTAGCCAACTCTGCCAGTCAACCTTATTTCTTTGTTACAATATCTCAATATATATGGTTTAAAATTTTTAAACCGGTTTCCCTAGACGATGTTTCCTTCAATGACTTCAATTTAGTGTGTTCATAGTAAAAACTCTTAGTGGTTAGCGCATATGCTTATGAATAATTCAAAAAATCATAATATAAATATATTTTATTCATGTTAACCTAGTACAGGCGTTTATGAAGCGTATTATTCCATTGTTTTAATTTGCGAGGTGATGGCGATAACTACATTCGTTAACTTAAACTACAAGGATTACAAACGCATTGCGTTTATGCATGTACGAAATGTTCACCACTGGCTTTAACGATAGCCAAACACTTAATAGGCTGGATCTCAAAAAGAGCGATGTAAATATTCTTACCTAAAACACTGTTGGTTTAATAATAAATACCTAGTGTTAAACTATACATCGATAACCATTTTTTTTGCACCTTTAGGGTCAAACCTTGATATTATTAAGTGAATGTTTAACAGGCGTAATTCGTTGAACATTTTATATCTACTTGACACTACCTTATGTCCGCTAATTCCTCGTTTTTGTCTAAAACGACCTTAAATTGTATGCGTACTTTATAATTTCAAGTAGCAACTTGTAACGGCTCCCACAGACCACAAATTGGCTGGTAGTTTAGTTTTACTATCCGGAATACCAGACATTCCTGTGTCAAGTATTATTTATAGTTATCCGCCGGAGATTTTAGTGAAAATTTAATTTTTTGATTAATTATTTTAATTTTTAAAAGAACTTACAAATTACGCATAACTGAAACATCAGAAAATAAAATAGTATTTTGATTTTGAATGCCGGTATGAGGAAGATCGGGGAATTAATGGATACATTTCTTTCGCGAAAAATAATAATTATCTTTATTTGGAGAATCTGAGGCTCAATTGGTTAGTAAACAAAACAATTTATTAACTTAAACCTGATGTTAGTAAAATAAGTATAGTTTAATGTACTCGCTTATACTTGAGGCCTTACCAACACTTGAATAAGATGCTCAAGTATTGGCGAGTCTATTTTACTCGAAAACATACTCAGGATGCTGTTGGAACTTGAACGCAGTCTTGTCAGCAAGTGATTAGGCCTTTTTTCGCATAATTGCAAAGAAGGCATTGGTATGTTCTTTTGTTCAATCAATCCAGGCGCATAACCTCTTGCGTGCTTACTGCTTGGCGTCCTGCATGTTCAGCCGTTTGACTTTGTCTTCTCGACTTCTGAGCATATCTCTTCTCTTCTGCTTCATTTCTTCACCTCTTGAAATGGTAGCAGAGATGACCTTTTGAATAATTATCGTGCTGGGCCCATAACCTCTTGAACGGTAGATGAGGCTCGTGGGATCAGTTTCAAACCTATACCTGAATGCTGATACGCCGAACAAATAAGGTATTTATGTGTTACACTATTTTTGTTATACCATAGTACGGATGACTTATCATTATCATTATATCAACCGATTGACGTCCACAGCTGGACAAAGGTCTTTTGTAGGGAGTTCCGAACTCCACGGTCTTGAGCCGTTTGTTTCCAGCGGCTCCCTGCGACCCATTTAATGTCGTATGTCCATCTAGTTAGGGGTTGGCTAATTCTACCCTTCCTGTTGCAGTGTCGCCATTCCAGCACATTGGCACCTATCACTCACTCTGGCAGCGTTTTTCGTGGCGGTTCAGGGGATGTCAAAAACACAGCTGGGCAAAGGTCTTTTGTGGGGAGTTCCGAAGTCCACGGTCTTGAGCCGTTTGTTTCCAGCTCTCTGCGACCCATTTAATGTCGTATGTCCATCTAGTTAGGGTTGACTAATTCTACCCTTACTGTTGCGTGGTCGCCATTCCAGCACATTGGCAGCTATCACTCACTCTGGCAGCGTTTTTTGTGGCGGTTCAGGGGATGTCAAAAACACAGCTGGACAAAGGTCTTTTATGGGGAGTTCCGAAGTCCACGGTCTTGAACCGTTTGTTTCCAGCTCTCTGCGACCCATTTAATGTCGTCTGTCCATCTAGTTGGGGGTTGACTAATTCTACCTGTTGCGGGGTCGCCATTCCAGCACATTGGCTATCACTCTGGCAGCGTTTTCAGTGGCAGGTGGTGCCAAGAATCTCTCGAATAGTGTCCGCTGCACACTCTGACGTCTAGATCTGGCAACTTATATTACACACGAAGACGTGTCCAAACGTCTTATTCTTTCATACCGTAATGAAGTAAAAAGAAAGTAGCAACTAACTAAATCGATTTTAAAAGTATCGCTATCGGACGTTAAACAGTTTGTAGGTGTCCTAATTCTTGAAGTAAAACGAGTCTCGGCTACAATAAACGCGACCGCGTAAATACGACGTGCCACCTTGAAACCTTGAATGAAGAATTCGCGTAGCCTATTTGAATCCTATTATGCATTTGTATTACATTTTCCGCGCTAACTTCATTGATTCCAAATTTAACAACAGTTAATTATTTTCGCCACCTTCCCCGAGGTAATGTTGACCGCTGTGGTTTCATAAGTAGTAATCTTACTACAAATACAAAAAAAATCTAAATAATCTTTATTCAAATAGTCCTTAAAAAGGCACTTTTGACGCGTCAATAATTTACATAGTAGTTATTTCATGGTGATAACTATATTCGTAAACTTAAAACTAAAGCTATGAGTGTTCCAAACGCGCCCCGGTCTAAGAAGAAGCCCACAACAAATTTAGCCGGGTTTTTTTTCGTTATCACCATCTCACATAATGAATAATAAATTATAGTACCTATGGAGATAGAGCAATTCACACCCAAGCTTTTTTATCGTTTAAATAATCCTTAATATCGTAATATGATTTTTCTACAAGCTTTACTTATAGGGAATCTTTCTTTCCGGGTAAAATAAAGGGTACGAAAAATTATTTTTTGTATTTTCTCTGGTCCTGGTCTAGACGCCACCTTACCAACCAAGATGTGCTGATGTCGCGAAAGCGATAGCAGCGAGGAGTATAAGTTTAATAACCATGTCTTATCCTAGTATTAGTTTAGGTGGCTACTAACTACAAACGACAAACCTACGCTTAGTAACTGATAGATATCTCTTGACGGCAGACAGTTATCTTTGTTAAAATGGCGTCTGTCCCATGAAAGTAGTATAAGGTTGTACTATATCAAGTACGTAATAAATATAACATTGTAACAAAGCGTTATTTTTTCTTCTAATCTAATTAGAACCATATAATGGTGTAGAGAGATCAAATCAGGAATGAAGAGATCCGTAGAAGGACCAGAGTTACCGACATAGCTCAGCGAGTTACGAAGTTGAAGTGGCAATGGGCGGGGCACATATCTCGGAGAACCGATGGACGTTGGGGTCCCAAGGTGCTGGAATGGCGATCCCGCATCGGTAAACGTAGCGTTGGTCGACCCCCAACAAGGTGGACAGACGACATCAAACGAGTCACAGGAAGCCGCTGGATACAAGCGGCCCAAGACCGTGGCCATTGGAACTCCCTACAAAAGACCTATGTCCAGTAGTAGACGTCTATCGGTTGAAATGATGATGATGATGAATGGTGTATAAGTGTTGAGGTTTACATATAAGATGGATATATTTCTAGGAGTCAATCAATTCCGTCGTATAATCTCCGCGATCGTTATTTCTCGTCATCTATCCAGATAGATAGCCCAGGCTCTAGCTTCAAAACCAAACACATATGAGTAGTGAGTTTCATACCAACTTATGAAAAGCTTACAAAATTACTGATGTTATATATACTAAATTGGAAATGCACTATATCAATTCGCAAGACCTTTGGCTAATTTCGGTTTTGAAATATTCTTAGGAGTCCGAGAAAGGTTTAAAAAAATGTATTCTACATTAAATAATTGCAAAATTGGTAAACTTTATTGTAACCTAGTTGGATTTTTATCCAGCTTCAATAGCTGATAAATCACTAACTGATCCGACTTTTATTTGCAGTACGAAGGTTGCCGGATCATCTACTATTTAATAATAATATTTTTTATATATGGTATATTATGTAAAATAAAGTACGGCACTGACAAATCACGGACGGTACGAAAAGTTTTATTTGACAATCCTGAGGACGTAAAGACGTCCGAAAGAAGAAGCGTCAACCTGTTAAGAAAGCGGGGACCGATATTGGTCCACTTGGGTAGGATGGCCTCTCTTCCAGGTAATCATAACCTCTACTAGAGTACAAGGCTTTCATAGCTTTTTAATTAATAGAAAACCAGCTGGTCGTAAGTAAACTCAGGAATCTGTACGGTGAAATTAACAAAAATGCGGTCTTATAGTTTCATCATACTCATCATGCTGAACCCATTCTCGGCTTACTACAGAGCGCGGGTCTCCTCTCAATATTAGAAGAGTTTGGTTAGTCCTTCACGCTGGCCATGTGCGGATTGGCAGACTTCACACTTCTTTGAGAACATTACTCAGAACTCTCAGGCGTGAAGGTTTCCTCACGATGTTTTCCTTCACCGTTGAAGAAAGTGATATGATAATTGCTTAACAATGCACATAACTCCGAAAAGTTAAAGGTGCGTGCCCCCGACCTCGGATTAGCAGGCTGACGTCCTACTAGGCTATCACCACTTAGCTTATAGTTTATTAATTACTAATTATTAAGGATATTATGGTACTTCTATCTACTATTAATTTGTTACCAAACAGAAAACGTTCTACTCATTTTACGAACATATTTTTAATTTAATAATAATTATTGTTACAAATTGCTTGAGATTATATTTAGTGACAGTATGAGGCACAGAGATTGATGTACGGAAACCTACATTATTCAGATAATTATTTTCATGGATTTTTCTGCGTCAGCCCAACATCAGCATGTCGATCTTCTACGAGTGCGGCGTCTCCCACACAGGCGGTCACCTATCCAACCACTTTTGTAGCCGTACCAAATGCCCAGTACAAGTAAAAAGGCCAGACCAATAAGTGCAGCGTTCGCTGTGTTCAAATTGTTGAAAGACAATCCTTGGAGCTTCCCCTGATTTCGTGCCGTTGCCTTTTTCTTTGTGGAGCTAGATCCACGTGATCGAGAGATCTTCTCTTCCAATTCCCCCATTTCAGTTTGAAGAATAATAACTAGTAGGCAATAAAAATATATTTTCCAATTGCTACATATTGTTTCATTATGTTAAATAAACTGGTTTTTTATAAATTTTGCGTTAACTAAACTAAATCATGATTAAAATTTACAATTTAATTTTTTCTGTAAAAAAAATGTGATTGGTGTCATTGTCAAAGTTGACAGACAATGTTTATGACTTTTATATCCTCTTTGGCACCCTCAGTGAACTTGTCATTTTTAGTATTAAATATATTTGTTTATGGTCATATTCTTTTTATTTCTTCAACATGAAGGTTAGATCTTAAATCAAATTTAACTGCTTTTTGTGTTTTTTTTTATTAAAATATAAAAAATGCGCCAATACCGTAGTGCTTGTATACTCACTGGAATTAAGTATCTACATGATTTGGTCTGACTGGTATCAGATTTGTGAATGATTATAAACTGTATAGACTAGCGTTTGGTTGCAATCTCAACTGATATACTGATGTTAGATGATGATGTAGTTTACGATTGACCGCGCTCGCCAAAAGGTATTCACATATCGTTGGTAGAAAAAATAGTAGCCACAAGTTAATTCCATAGCATAGAAATAAGAAAGCAAAGCGCTACTGTATGTGCAAATAAACACGTACTTTAGCAGTAAGTGACTTAAGCATTACACGCGGGTGAAAACATGACTTGAGCTAGTCATTATGTAATAAAAGCATACAATACCTTGGAGTCGCGAATGACTAAGCCGTTGTAATTGGAGCGGAGTGCCGGTAGACGTCACAAAATTGCATTATTTCCGAGTTCCGTTTCTCGAATCAAACACATTCGAATGCCCCTTTCACATAAGAAGGCTCATTTTTCGATCAGTCTGAGGCAAGTTTTATATGCAGAGAAGACGGGGGTGATGCCGACCCATGCATGCCTCACATAATTTGATGACCATGACCTTGACGGAAAACGCCACGTACACTACAGATGACTGTTTAAAAGCCAAACTACAAGGCTGGTTGGCATCATTACTTATCAAGGTAGGTAAGTACCTGTCGATGTTTTAAATAAACCTCCATTGTTAATTATAATCCCGTGGTTCCTGAATGCTATTGGCATTGTTTAAAGGGCTACGCTTTAAGGGTTTTCGAACTGATACAATGAGTGCATACTGCCTGTTTTCAGATGGTTGCATCTCCTCTGACCTTCGAATTCATCACAGCTCTGTTGCACCAAACAGATTAGTTAGATGACGATAGTCGCTTCGGCCTAATGATGAAGGCGAACTGTTGTCATTGAAAAACACGTCATCGTCATAACTTACGTGAAAGTTTTTAATGGCGGTAATCCTAAAGACCAGTCTTCGAATTATTCATGTTGCTGAGGATGTATCGCTTCAGCATATTGCTAAGTGTGGTCAGCTCAAAGACTCCGATATAGACTCCGAAGGCAATAGAGGAAACTATGCTTGTCTTTATATTCACGTGATATAATCAGAAAAAGGCATTCCGTAGAAGAACCGGAGTTACCGACCGTATTAACCTCGATGAGTTGGTGAAATAGAGGTAATGAGATAGGCACCGAATGGGGAAGCGATATCAGTAAACGCAGCGGTAGTAGATACTCATTAGGAGCCACCAACCACACACACAACTAGACACACACTAGCCAGATGACTTCAAACGAGTGGCTGGCATTCGCTGGACATATGAACTTCGGTGTATGCAAATCCCTACTAAATACCTTCGTCCAGCTGATGATACCTTGAGGCTACAACGTTGTCAGTAAAAAAAAACCTATTGGGAATTATGAATTGGAGGTTAATCAATAGTGGATCTCGAAGCAGTTTGTATCTCGAATTTTGGTTTTTCATGACTGGAACAGTGAGAAATTGAGAAGCGAAAAAAAACACCGAGAGAACTTCTCATACTTAATGTCAGAAAATAATTGAAGCGAATAAGCAGTCAACTTTAAACCGTAATAGTTAAGTGGTCTACGAGACAAAAAAAAACTTTGGAAGCTATTGCCAGCAAATAACGTAGGTAGACCAGAGACGGCGAGAAGAGCCACAATTGCTACGGAATTGATCGTGGCTCGGAATTAAATGCTAGGCCTGAAACTGGCTCTCGCAAAGACTGAGGCAATCGTCTTTGGGGGACCGGTATGGCGGCCCCCAGCAGGCGCCAGTGTTTCGGTGGCGGGGGAACCGGTGCGAATCAGGCCCCATATCAAATATCTGGGCCTGATCCTGGACCGCAAGTGGTCATGGTAGAGCACTTTCGCCAACTAGCTCCTCGAGTGATAGGAGCAGCCTCAGCTCTGAGCCGGCTGCTCCCGAATGTTGGGGGCCCTGGAACCCCATGTCGTCGTCTCTTTGCGGGGGTGGTGCGAAGTATGGCGACGTATGGCGCCTCTATATGGTACGACTCGCTCCGTGGGTCGACCAAAGCACTTCTACGTAGGCCACAGAGGGTAGTAGCTGCACGGATCTGTAGGGCCTACGTCACGGTATCTTTTGCGGTAGCGTGCGTCCTCGCGGGCACCCCTCCCTGTGAGATGGAGGCTGGGGTACTTGCGGAGGTCCATAACGCGAGGGTAGAGAGCCAAGTTAGAGGAGAGAACGCGACGACAGGCGTCCCGGAGGATGCGGGATCGCTGGAAAGAGAGCCTGGCGGATGCCTATTATGGTATTCGTACGATAGAGGCCATCCGTCCGGTGTTGGAGGAGTGGTGCCAGCGAGTGCATGGGTCGCTCTCCTTTCGACTCGTGCAGGTTCTGACCGAGCACGGTTGCTTTGGTCATTACCTGCACCGGGTCGCGAGGAGAGAACCGACCAAGACGTGCCACGAATGCCACGATGACACGGCTCAGCACACTTTTGAGGTGTGCGGCCAGTAGGATCCCCAGCGCAGAGCTCTGGTTGCGATAATTGGTGGACACCTATCGCTATCCAGCATAGTCAGAGCCATGCTGAGCAGCGAGAGTTCCTAGGACGCCATAGCCACTTTCTGCGAGGCCGTTATATATCAAAAGGAAGCTGCGGAACGGCCGCGTGAGCAAGCCGCTGATGCACACCCACTCCGACGTAGACGGCCCTGAAGAAGACGGCGGCAATTTGCCGCTCGTCAGCTTCCCTTAGGAGGTATCGGGTAGCTATTGGGCTAGCTACCTGACATTAAACAAACCTCCTGCCAGTCTGGGAGGGGATCGTGCTGTCCCGATCCTCTCCCCTCCGCGCGGAGCCCCGGCTCAAGGCTGGGGTGCTTGTTAGATGCCTGGGAAGAATGCAATGGTGTTCCCCGGGCGTCTGGAAAAACTCAGCGTTGTCAACTCAACTCAACTCAGTTTGGGTATACCCATAGGGGGGGAGTCCAACATAACCTCTAGTCCTTCCCAAGGGACGGAGGTAGCAATGAAGCTTTTCCACCACGACAAAAAAAAAAAAGGTAGACCAGTTGAGAAGATCGAAATTAGAACAAGGCGGTTCACTGCGACTCGCACCTGAAAAATGTATAAAGAAAGAAGAAAACAAAGTTTAAAACATAGATTACGCTTACCATTTTACATTGGTAAGTTTTATCAATAATAAATTCTTAATAAATATTATTTCAGCTGACTTTATTTTGTTTTATCTAAATTCAGCGAATTAGTATAGTATTCTTTCAAAATATACAGAAAGTTGAGTATTTTTTGTTTTATCACGATTGGATCAAAATCGGTTTTTGTGAAAATACCCTTCAGCTGCACCATTGTTTCTTACATTTTATTACTTAGGCCTATTTCGTACTTTTAGAGCTCGATCCAAGGTTATCGTTGATAATTAAGATATCAAACACGGCTGGTATGAGCTAGGTAATATATTACACAGTATTAATGTTAGACAAACACCTGTAGGAACGAAACGTTCATAAATTTAAACGTGGGATATAAATACGAATTGATATATTTATAATATCTGTCTGAGGTTTTTATGTATGACTAGCTGGCGCCCGCGACTTCGCCCGCGTGGAATAAGTTTTTAAAATTCAGTCAGAAAAAGTTGTAAAAATTCCAACGGGTCACTCTCTAGGTCCTCAACTATAATTTCAAAAATCACATTGATCCATTGCTGTTGCGACGTGATTGAAGGACAAACCAACATACAAACTCACATTCGCATTTATAATAATATTACTATGATTTTGTCTGGATAGTAAGGATTTCTTAGTACAAAGTATTTCAATGGATTCAAAGAAGTAAAACTTTATAAGATTTTTAACCAGCATGAACCCCGGTATTAACCTCTTTGCGGCGGATTTTCACAAATTATTAGCGGATACGCCTAAACAGGGCTTAACTTCCAAATTCCTTTTCATTCTTTATGTTTCCACTTTCAATGTGTGATTTTGCTAAAGAGCTTATACCTACATGTCATAGTTACTGAAAAGTAATGCTCTAATTGCCGATTTTCATTTCTCTAATTCCAAAAACTCAGAACTTATATGTAACCTACCAACCCCTCACCCCTCTCACCCCTTTTGGGATGGATTTTTGTAATATTGCGTGTATACAGGTTTTTATTATTTAAATCAAATAACCTAAATGCCAATTTTCATGTCCCAAACTTAGAATCCTGATGAAAACTTCCAATCCCCATTTTACCCCCTTTGGTTTGGTTTTTCGCAACATTGATCATACAGATCTTTATTATTTATAATTCAAAACTTAGTTGCCAACTTTCATGTCTCTAACTTCAAAAATATAGGACTTTCATACAAACTTCCAACCCCCATTTCTACCCCTTAGGGGTGGATTTTTGTAATATTGCGTATACAGGTTTTTATTATTTAAAACAAATTACCTAAATGCCCATTTTCATGTCCCTAACTTAGAAAACATACAATCCTCATGAAAACGCCCCACCCCCATTTCACCCCCCTTGGGGTAGATTTTCATAACATTGATTATATAGATCTTTATCATTTATAATAAAATACTTAATTGCCAACTTTCATGTCTCTAACTTTAAAAATATAGGACTTTCATACAAACTTCCAACCCCCATTTCTACCCCTTAGGGGTGGATTTTTGTAATATTGCGTATACAGGTTTTTATTATTTAAAACAAATTACCTAAATGCCCATTTTCATGTACCTAACTTAGAAAACATACAATCCTCATGAAAACGCCCCACCCCCATTTCACCCCCCTTGGGGTAGATTTTCATAACATTGATTATACAGATCTTTATCATTTATAATATAATACTTAGTTGCCAATTTTCATGTCTCTAACTTCAAAAATATAGGACTTTCATACAAACTTCCAACCCCCATTTCTACCCCTTAGGGGTAGATTTTCTCAAAACCGTTTCTTAGCTGACCTCTACTTCATAAAAGGAATCTACCTTCCAAATTAAAAGTTCGTATGTTTTATAGTTCCTGAGATATCGTGATCATCAGTCAGTCAGTCAGTCAGTCAGTCAGTCAGTCAGTGGTATTTCGCTTTTATATATATAGATTATTATTACAACGCTACCACTACTTCAACTAGTCTTTAAAATACTCCCAGGAAAAAGAACAAGCTATAAGAGATTTTAAATTTACTAATTCTTTATCTTCTTTTATTATAGGTATGTTTGTATGAGAGTATTTATTCATAGCGTTTTATTAATAAAAGGGTGATCTAGACGCTAGTGGCTGAATGCACCTCTAACATTCAAATCAAATAAAAAAAAAGCCGTATTCATGTAAACCTATTACGGGCATCTAGAAAGCGTTCATATGACATGTTCTTCATTTGCCAACTTAAAACTAAAGCTAAGATGGTTCCAATCGCGCCCAGGTCTATGAATAAGACCACAACAAACTTATCCGGGGTTTTTTTGTTATCACATCACATAATCAATAATAAATTATAATTCGGTATGGAGCAATTCACACCCAAGTTTTTTTTATCGTTTACATAATCTTTAATTTCGTAATAGGACTTTTCTATAAGCTTTCGCTTTATAAAAACTTTATAAAGCGGTGCGAAGCGGTAATAGCCTAGTGGTTAGGGCGTCAGCGTCCTAATCAGAGGTCGGCGGTTTGAATCCGAGCACGCACCTCTAACTTTTCGGAGTTAGGTGCGTTTAAAAAAAAATATCACTTGCTTCAACGGTGAAGGAACACATCGTGAGGAAGCCTGCACGCCTGATAGTTCTCCATAATGTTCTCAAAGGCGTGTGAAGTCTGCCAATCCGCACATGGCCAGCGTGGTGGACTATGGCCAAACCCTTCTCATATTGAGAGGAGACCCGTGCTCTGTAGTGAGTCGGTAATGGGTTGATCATGATGATAGACATCTCCAAAGTACCAATAGGTCATTTATTATATAACTAATTTTTTTTTTAATTTTTTTTAAATTCTAATTTAAGCAACTTTGAAATAAAAATAACAAAGACGTGTCGCCAAGCGATTAAGCATTCCGGCACGATGTCGCGTAGAAACCAATTAGGAGTGTGGGCTTACCATACCCCTAACAGGTTAGCCCGTCCTAGACTGTATCATCTCTTACCACCAGGTGAGATAGCCGTCAAGTGCTAACATGTAGTATGCAAAAAAAAAATTGGACATGGAGAAAATACATATAGACGCTGATACACACAGATAAAATACTAGACAAATTAATAGTCATCATCATAATAATTAAACTATTTCCGGTACACTAACTAATACGAGCCATATACCACGTTGGTCAAGTGCGGATTGGCAGACTCCACAAGCCTTCGAAAACATTACAGAGAACTCTTAAACAAGCAGGTTTCTGCACGATTTTTCTCTCGTTAAACCGAGCAATATTTAATTATTAATTACATGGTTTTACAATAACTTGGTTTTATTGCTTACATTTCGTTAAAAACGCACACAACTCCGAAAAAGCAGAGGTGATGCCGGGGATCTTACTTGGTCTCCCCGAAATTTTGTTTTGTCCCAAGTCTTTATAGACCACAGATTTAATTAATTAAAAATAAATATTATTTAATACAAAAAATAATCATAATTAATTTCATAATCGTCATCATTATTATAAAAACTAATCAGTTTTTCTAAAAAAAAATTGGTTAGTATTTAATTCAATTGGGACAATGCTCTCTCTGTAACACAATTGTTATAAAAGATATGGCCGTTAATTAATCGCGATCCCGTAGCTCATAGCCGGTATCGTGTTAATAGCTAAAAATTTATAAAAGAATTAGAAATATGTATCACAAGAATTTAGTTGGTGTCTTGTGTGAGGTTCAAACAAACCTACACACTTAAAACTGACGATTATGACTAAAATGAGTTACCAAAGTTAAATAAAAGTTAACATCTAAAAATGTTCCATTAATTCAATTTAAATGAAACAAAATCTTATTTTTGTATGGCGGAATGATTCAGAAATTGTATTATCGCTTAATAGACATATTATAAATATTCAATAGACATATTACACCTCTATACACACAATCATAAGGCATAAAGCCATATTAAAAGTGTTACAGATTTCATCTACCGAGACTGGGAGCTGTACAACTCCCGAGACATGTGTTTATCCACTGCAAAACCAGATGGCGCTGTTAGTTTTTAGCTCGCGCTATCGTTGTTCTTTAGCGGTAGTATATATCCCGGCGGACAGAATTCAGAGTCACCAATTAATATTTCCTTAACTCAATTTTTGTAAGTGGTAAAACGCAATAATTGCGTGTTTACCACTCTATTTGTCATTCGCTATAGTGACTATAGCCTATAGTATAGCCGGGGTGGGCTATATTTTAATTTTCTGTAAGACATGCCGTATATTTTATAGAAAATTAAAAATAGTGTTTGTTTTGATACTAATTTCATTTGTTTATTGCGACATTTATTATTCTGATTGTAAATAAATAAGTCATACTACATTGTATTTCATCGTCAAGTTAGTATTAATTATAATTAATTCGAAATTAATGATAACTTTAATATTAAAAGTACCGTATCGTTGTTAGGGGAGGATGCAGATGTATTCTCCTTCAATTTTGTAACTACATAAGATTAAAATGCTCGCGTTACTCAATCAGTGTATACTGTGGCACATGTTATATTTGTAATTATAATTATTTAATAAAGTTGTCGTATAATAATATAATTAATGTTGTTTTTTATGATTTAACTTGTAGGTACACTACACAGACTTAATAATCGATGATAATAACTCTGTGATAAAAAGCCGATGGCATAACGTGCTCGACGGAGCACAGAGGTGGACTAAGCCGCTAATTTACGGGCTGGCGCTGGTAATTTTTAACAGAAAATATCAAGATCTATCAATTCAACCCAGGAACTGAACCCGGGACATCTTTGTGCGTATATAAACATGCTAAGCGCTAAGATCCCTGTAAGCAATCGTAGTCCTTATCAGGTATCTAAGCACCTTAGTGACAGAGTAAAATGAAACTTAAAAATTATTTGAGACTTAAAGATTATTAAAAACTTAAAATTTGAATTTGAACTTATCATTATGGCTTTAAAGCATATATTCTGCCACAAATCCACAGGTAGCGCACATTACTGTTCTTGTGTGAAATAATAAAGAGAATCAAAATATTTGTGACTGCAAGGCATAGATTTATAATGTATCAATTTTGTACTTTGATACATTTTTTTTTCGGACTGTCTATTAGCTGTACAAACCCTATTGGTTGCCATAGCGTAACTGGCCTGTTTGGCGAGCTTCGCAAAGAAGCTCTGCCAGAAGAAATTTTGAGCCCTAGGGCTCGAAGAAACTAAGGGAACGACTGCCTAAGGGCGCCTCCTTTGAGGCCGAACCTCGGCTTAGGCGACGTTTGGGATATAGGGGGGGGGGGGGGGGTCGGATGGTAAGTACACTTTGATACAGTAATTGTTCCTTAACACTTTAATCTTCATATAAAAAAAAAGCGTAAATAGATAAAAATAATTGTATAATGACTACTGTATATTTATTTCTTCGTTAACCCACTCATAGTAGTGAATATTAAAATAAAGTTTTATCTAATATGATATCATAGTAATGATTATTTTAATCTTTGAATAAACTTAAACATTTTGTTATGTTGTATAGGAAATGTGTAAAATATTACTATAACGTTACTTAACGATTAGAAAATAAAGCCTTAGAAAAATAATATTTTTACGTTCCAATATGAGTTCCTATATACGAGGAGGAGGATATAGGAATCCTCCTCCTCGTATATAGGAAAGCCGCGCATTCGATCCCTGGCAAGGGTAATTTTAGTAGTTTTCTTTAGTTAGGAAGACGCTGGCTTCCTTACTATTTTGCCGAAAAAGACATGGTGCAAAGCAATTTAGCGTGGCTACCGCGTAGAGACCGATTACAGGTATGGGGCTTAATTATCATAAAGCCAACCAGTAGCTTTATCAAATTTAAGCATTAAGTTGTGGTAGCCTTGTGTTTAGAAGGTCTCACGTCTGCCTCTCAATCAGAGGTCTGGGCTTCCATCCCGGGCACGCACCTATAACTTTCCGGTGTTATGTGCGTTTTTAGTGAATTAAAATATCACTTGCTTCAACGGTGACGGAAAACATCGTGAGGAAAACCTGTATGCCTGAGAGTTATGACCCCATAATGTTCAAAGACGCGTGCGATGTCTGCCAATCCGCACATGGCCAGCGTGGTGGACTACGGCCAAACCCTTCTCATATTGAGAGGAGACCCGTGCTCTGTAGTGAGCCGGCAATGGGTTGATCATGATGATGACGACATTGACTTTGACGACCACCGTGGCGCCGCGAGCGCTCTATGGCATTATAAAGTTGGAGGTCCTGGGTTCAATTCCCGGCTCCAGTCTGGTCTGGTGGGAGGCTTTGGCTGTGGCTAGTTACCACCCTACTGACAAAGACGTGCCGCAAAGCGATTTAGCTTTCCGGCACGATGTCGCGTAGAAACCAATTAGGAGTATGGGTTTACCATACCTCTAACAAGTTAGCCCGCTACCATCTTCGACTGCATCATCACTTACCATCATGTGAGATTGCCGTCAAGGGCTAACTTGTAGTGGATTAAAAAAAATGAATAAAGCATTCGGTGAGCTTGCAGTCAAGGACTTAATTGTAACTTACTCGAGCTTTAAAAATAGAAGACATTGTTTCATAATCGAGTCAAACCAGGCGTATCACGTGATGATATCAGCTATTAATATATATACCTGATAATATGACAGGATACAAAATATAGTCAGAAAGAGAATGTTCACTAGATCTGTTGTATTTGTGAACAAAAACTGTGCTTCGCCTGGCTATTATTAAGCTTAGCAAGTTTCAAGAATAACACGTTTTTGTATCTAGGCGTAGGTATGTGAGTTATGTATAATAATTTGTAACTAGGCTTTCGTATAAGCATTGTGCCTAGTAATGATAATTTAGTAACTACGTTATTATTTCCGGGTAATCAAATAAAAACCAACATCAACATATATTTCGTCTATATTCTATGCCACAAGCAACTTAAATAGAATATTTTTATTTTATTTTGACGACCTCCGTGTGGGCTGTCTCATTATAAAGTTAGAGCTCCTGGGTTCGATTCCCGGCACGAATCTGGTCTTGTGGGACGCTTTGGCTGTGGCTATTTGTCACCCTACCGATAAAGACGTGTCGCAAAGCATTTAGCGTTTCGGCACGATGTCGCGTAGAAACCAATTAGGATTGTGGGTTTACCATACCCCTTTTGTTTTTTTTCACGCTGGGAAATGCGTTTACGCATCCCCTCCGGAAGCGACGCAGGTAAGACTGCGCCGCTTACGACGGGGTATGTGGGACTCTCCGGCGGCCAGACTGGCGACCAGAATACCCACTAAAACCCAGCGATGCTCCTTCGCGTCACCTGGTGGCTGGGTCACGGGAACACTCGTGCACTCGACCGCGGCCCAGCCAGCTTTACCATACCTCTAATAGGTTAGCCCGCAACCATCCTAGACCGCATCATCAAGTGAGATAGCCGTCATGGGCTAGCTTGTAAAGTATTACAAAAAAACCTTGGAGATGTTTATCAATAAGTTCAAAGTTTTTATAAAACAAAATCAATCAATCAGCCTATAGACGCCCACTGCTGGACATAGGCCTTTCCGAGAGCGCGCCACCACACACGGTCCTCCGCTTTCCTCATCCACCCGCCACCAGCGATCCTTTTCAGGTCGTCGGTCCAGCGAGCAGGTGCTCGTCCTACGCTGCGCTTACCGGTACGCGGTCTCCACTCCAGAACACGTCTGCCCCAACGGCCGTTGGTTCTGCGACAGATATGACCCGCCCACTGCCACTTCAGCTTGCTATTCCGTTGGGCTATGTTAGTTACTTTTGTTCGCCTACGGATGTCCTCGTTACGGATTCCATCCCTCAGAGAAACACCCAGCATAGCCCTTTCCATAGCACGCTGAGCGATTTTGAACTTGTGGACAAGCCCTACCGTGAGTGTCCACGTTTTGCTCCGTATGTCATGATCGATAAGACAGAGGAATGGAAGACTTTTGTGTTTAGGCATTGGGGTATCGGCAAGTTGAACACTTGACGCAATTTTCCAAATGCTGCCCATCCCAGCTGAATTCTTCTGTTAGCTTCCTTGTTGTAGTTGTTCTTACCCAACTATATAATCTGTCCTAGGTAGTTATATTCTTGGACAACTTCAATGCTGACATTTTCAACAACAATGGGCCTTGTGATGACGTATTCATTGAACGTTATCTTCGTTTTGTCCACGTTCATCTTGAGACCCACCCGTCTGGAAGAAATGCTAAGGTCGCACAGCATTTGCTCAAGTTCCTGCCATTATAACTATGTCGTCTGCAAATCGTAAGTGCGAGATGTACTCGCCGTTTATGTTCATGCCACAATCTTTTCAGTCCAAAACCTTGAACACATCTACGAGAGCGGAAGTAAACAGTTTCGGGGAAATAAAGTCCCCTTGTCTTACTCCCCGTCGAATTGGTATCGGATGTGGTGCATGGTTTTGCACCTGAACAGTCATTGTGGCGGTGTCGTATAGACATCTTAGCACTTCGATATATCGCCAATCGACTTGGCATCCCTGCAGTGAGTCCAAAACCGCCCAGGTTTCGATAGAGTCAAAGGCTTTCTCGTAGTCCACAAATGCGAGGCACAGTGGCAGATTATACTCCTGGGTCTTCTGCATAATCTGTCTTAGAGTATGGATGTGGTCTACGGTGCTGTAGCCTTTCCGAAACCCGGCTTGTTCCGGAGGTTGGAACTCGTCAAGTCTCCGGGTGAGACGATTAGTGATAACCCTAGAGAAGAACAGCTTGTAAATATGGCTCAGAAAGGGGGCCTATAAAAATAAAACGAAAGCTTATAGAAAAACCCTATTACGATATTAAGAATTATATAAACGAAATAAAAGTTTGGGTGCGAATTGCTATAAAAGTAAGTTAGGGAGTGCTTGGTACCCTCTCGGCTTTAGTTTAAAGTTGGTGAGTTTAGTTATCATCATGTCATGAATTAAAATATATGAATGCTTCATAGATGCCTGTAATAGGTTTACATGAAAAAGCTATTTTGAATTAGAATTAGAATTTGAAACATGCTACTTTAGTTATAAGTGATAATAATTGGTATTGGCAATTCAAGTAAACACTAAATAGGGATCTTCTAGACAATCTTAGCTTTAACTTAGGCTCCATTTTAACTTACTATAATAATCTACACAGAAATGTAAATAAAATGTGTGACAATTGACGTTCTGATAGGGCCGGTAATATCCATTTTGCACTGGACGAAAGTTAACAAAACACATGTGCATAACGGTTTTTCGTTACGTGACGATTTCTACTGCAATCCGCGTTAAAGAACTTCAATACAATTATGTACCATTGTGAGTAGTACGATTTTTTAAACACTTTTACTTTCCAATGCTAGTTTACCATAACCAGATTATGTAGGCTAGATAGGCGGCAGGATGGAGTTGTATTGCAAGGAAACTTGTAATTAACGCAAGCAATTGTTTAATTAGAGCAAAATCAGCGAGTGAACATTCGGGGCTACGCACGCGCTAAAAACTTCCTTCCTACCATTCTGGATTACGATCTTCATGTGCGATTAATAAACTAAATTGAAACGTGTTTTTAAATTTAGATAAGTGGTTTCTTATTAACAATAACGTGCTAGATAGTTATGTTTTATATAAGTAAACATCACATAAATTTATGGTATTTAAAGTTTATATAAAGCGAAAGGTTATAGAAAAGTCCTATTACGAAATTAGTGATTATATAAACTATTAAAAACTCTATAGCTAATAACAATTTACGATTGATTGAAAAAAAAACAACCCGGCAAAGGTTCTTGTGACCTTCATCTTAGACCTTTGGAACCCTCTTAGCTTCAGTTGTAAGTTTGCGACTTTAGTTATGAACATCACTTCACCAATAAAAATAATGGAAAATGAACGATTAATACATGCCGGTAATACCTTGATAGCTTATATGACTAAAGCTATTTTGATTTGATTTGATATACTTGGCCAGCGTCCGCAGAAGGAAGAAGCCCTGGCCAAGTGCCATACCAATGCTGGCCAAGTGCGGATTGGTTTACACACCTTTGAGAGTATTACAGAGAACTATCACAAATGCAGTTATCGTTAAAATATTTTCCTGTATACTTCCGCTTGGCGACATATCTTTGTCGGTAGGATGTTAACTAGCCACGCAACTCAAGTCGGGAATCGAACCCAGGACCTCCAACTTTATAATGCGACAGCGCACGCACTGCGCCATAGAGGGCCCTGCCCTGGGAGGAAAGCACGCTACCTAAAACAGAATTATCACTTACCACCAGGTAGTATAGCAGTCATGGGCGAACTTATCGTGAAATAAAAAAAAAGGTCCATAAGTAGGTATACTCAATGCCATTGGCATGATCGTACGCCTCAAGTCAGGGTTTATGCAATTGTGATATTCTAATAGATACTTGTTCATTATCGATTTATCAAGCCGCAGCAATAAATATTTTAGGCACGCCCCCTAATATCTTGACCTTTAGACATACCTACTTGCCAAGTTCTATGTCTAGTGCAATTTTGCAAATCGTAAATTATTTATGACATTGAGGCTTAGATCTTTAGACTGTACTTTGATTTAGCTCAGCCTAGTTAAAGTACACTCTAAAGATTTATAAAGCGAGCTTGGCTTTACCTCAGACTTAAGAAACAATTAAAGGAAACAGAGTTTTGTGTCCGACATAAGTCAGTCTCTTTCTTAGTAATCTAAGAAGAGGTAAGGCTAATCGTTTAATCGGCTAATAGTAAGTAATCTGAGGCAAGGCTTAGTTTTATAATCCCCGTACTTAGTGTTAAAACGAGACAAATTCATGGCGGGCACATAACATTGTCTCGTTTCAACTGTATCTATGCTTTCTACCAGGGGGTGGAGGGATCTGCGCCCGACCACCAACGCAAGGGATGATCTTGAGTCGGTGTATGTGCCGATGGAAGCTTCCGGGCGCTTCGTCTTCGCGCTTCGCGAGAGAGGCAGCCCTATCTAGGGCAAGGAGCTCAGCCTGGTAGACCGAGCAGTGCGCACCCAACTTTAGCTTGACGGCTTTGGTTCCGGCCTCGTGATTCCATATGGAAAGCGAGGCCCCCACCTTGGCGTCAATTTTACTGCCATCGGTAAAGATGCGCACTGCTTGAGTGTTGTTGTTCTCAAGGTCTTCTCGGTCAACCAGGCTGGTAAGCCGCAGGCACGTCCTCTCCGCCGGATGTGGTCGCCCACAGAACGGCACCTTCCCCTCCATCTCTCTGGCCCGGAGTACTCGCCGGGACACTTCCCTCTTGGCCTCGTACAAGGCCGAGGCCTTTTGGATCCTAAGATCCAAGGGGAGTATCCCAGCCAGCACCAGAGCCGAGTTCAGGGAGACGGTTCGGTACGACTTGGTTATTTTCAGCGCATAGCCCCTTTGGAGAGCTCCCAAACGCTTCCGCACTCCGAGCTTTGAAGCGGCAGGCGCCCAGGCACAGGCAGCGTACAGAACTATTGGCTCCATTACTGCAGTATAAATGGTCTTTATGATTTGAGGATGGAGGCCCAGCTTACCCTGGCGGCTCTCGACAGCTGCTTGTAGAGACCTTGAACTCTAATGCAAGTGTTACTTACATGAGAGTTGAAGGTCAGCTTGTTGTCGATAGTGAGCCCCAGGATCTTTATTTCGCTGGACAGACCAATGTCGATCCCCCCCATGGTCAGGAGCGGAGAGTCGTACTTTAGCTTATTGGTTACCATCACCACCATCGCCTTGGTTTTGTGCGGTGCGAACCTCAGCTTATTACGAACTCCCCACTCCCGGACATAGGCGAGAGCGGCATTGGCCCGTCTCGAGACCTCCAACCCCGTATTGGTGGTGTTACGCTTGTGTTCGACTCCCGCATACCTCACGGTGACCTTTCTCTCGCGAAGATAGCTGTCAATCACCCTGCGAATGTTAACGGGGCACTTTTCCTCAGCCAGTCTGACTCTAATGACCGGCCACCAGGCGCTATCGAAGGCTTCTTCTATGTCCAGCGAGACCACAATTACAAGTTTCTTCTATTGGATTTTCTTGTAAATGCGGTCCGTCAGGGTCTTCGTCAGGTCTTCGGTGCTTCTCTGAGGCATAAAGCCGTACTGGCGAGTACTAATCCCGGGCAGGATGTGCCATTTGACACGATTGACAACCATCTTCTCGAGGATCTCGCATAGAACGGACAAAAACCGATCAGACGATAGGCCTTGGGATTGGTGTAGTCCTCCTTTGCTGGTTTTCGGAGGACTATCACGATGGCCTCCTTCCATATGATCGGAAAGTAACCCAATTCCACGCACTTATTGATCAGAGCGAGGAATGCGCCGGGGTTCAGCGATATGGCTCGCTGGCATATGTCGGCGGTAAGACCGTCCGACCCGGGGGCCTTCTTGGGGTTGAAGCTCGAGGCAGCGTCGCTCAATTCGACAGCAGTAAACGGCGGATCCAAACTTTCGTTTGGAATCCACTCGTTTACTTGTTCAGCGACGCGCCTCGTACGCTTATGTTCCGTGTTATCTTCAACCCCAAGATCCTCCGGGTAGAAAATCCTCGCCAATATTGCCGCCGATTCGCTGGGGTCATAGGTTTTACCGTTAAGAACGAGTGGGAGATCTTCTCTCCTCACTGCGGTTCTACCTATGATATACCCTGTATATCCCGTCCCATAGTCCCTCCTTGTCCTGACGCTCACAGAAAGCCTTCCAGCTGGCTATCTGTACTGCTATAGCATGCGGCTCCTTGCTCCTAGCTCCTTGGCTTGTAGGTACTCACACACGACCCTGTCGCGACGGACCGGAGCGGCGCAGCGGATGCACCGTTTTTTAGGTGTTGACCCCATGCCTCATCGCGGCGAGCTCGTCATTCCACCAAGGTAGGTTCCATTGGTTGATTCGGCTCGGTTCGGGAAGTAGAACGAGACCGCGCACATTTCCCAGGCACCCGTTACGATTCACACCACCACAATGTTGTTGGTGGTGAGACCAGAGTCTAGAGTTACGGCCATGTCATCGTCGAACACATCGATTGCGGCTTTGACATGACCGTCCCCACGGTTGGCCCACTGGTAAACGCGCGCGCCCGGATCGAACCAGACCTTCCAACATAGGGCTCCTGGACAAACGCCAGTGCGACCATCTTACTGGCGGCCCAGGGCAACTTTAGCAATAGGCTACCGTTGCCCTGGCCAAGGTTTAGGCGGGACTTACGGCACACCGTGCACTCCGGTGCGGCCAAGTGCGGATTGGCAGACTTCACACGCCTTTGAGAACATTATCCGGAACTCTCTGGCGTGAAGGTTTCCTCACGATGTTTTCCTTCACCGTTGAAGCAAGTGATATTTTAAATGCTTAAAAAACGCACATAACTCCGAAAAGTTATAGGTGCGTGCACGGGTTCGAACCCCTGACCTCTGATTAGGAGGCTGACGTCCTGACCACTAGGTTATCACAGTTTCCACTATTAATTTCCTACAATAGGTAGGTCTTATTTAATAATTTAGATACAATTACATCCAACGAAATTGAGCCTAATGGCATGCAATATTAAAGAATAAATTTAAAGTTAATTTATAAATTATGAAAATTAATTTATATAGTTGCGAGTTGATGCTTATAATTTAGTAATTTAATATAATGTAACGCGAAAATAAACCGTGTGAATGAGAAGAAGCCCAGAACAAAATTTATATCGCTGGCCACATTTTTCTAAAAAGTCAGCACAGGTGGCACAGGTAATTGGTTCGTGAGAGGAGCCATCTTGGAAGTGGATGAGGGCTCAATTTAAAAAAAAAGGAAAAGGGTGGGTACGGAATGACATATTGGAAGCAATGAAGGGAACAGTACTAATTATAAATTAATTATTATTCTGGTATATTGTATCATTCTTACTTATAACCTAAGTAAATATTGTAAAATAATGTGAATTGTTTTAAACTCAGCTGGGGTTTTTAATAACATTTCCTAATTTTAACTTTAAAACTAATTTAAGGTACCTTTTTTTTTCTTCCGCTGGGAAATGCGTTTACGCATCCCCTCCGGAAGCGGCGTAGACAAGACTGCGTCGCTTCCGACGGGGTATGTGGGACTCGCCGGCGGCCAGACTGACGACCAGAATACCCACTAAAACCCAGCGATGTTCCTACGCGTCGCCTGGTGGCTGGGTCACGGGTACACCCGCGCACACGTCCGCAATCCAACCAGCGGCGTCCACTGAGGCAGACCCTCCACCAGGGGCCTATGATAGAGGCCCCCTAACTCCAAATTGAGGCGCGCGCGAGTATTAGACTTGACGGGTGAGGATACCTCTCATCCATCACCCGGAGCTCCTCGTCAGGAGGGTAGGCGGCGATCGTGCGCCCGTCGCATGCGTCCCGTCCTACGACGCCGGAAAGGATGCGCGTCTGCGTCATGCTCCAGGCGTCGTTAATTTAAGGTACCTAATTAATAACTAAAATAACTAAAATGATGTTTGACTTATTTAATCAACAGTTTAAAAATCCACGAATCTACTCTAAACGGACAAAATGTTTTTGAGTATCAATTTAGTTAATATTTAATAAATGCTAGTGTAACCTAATTTGTTTATTATTTCAGGTGGAAAATCTTTAATAATTTTTCATAACAACAAAAAATAAACAAACAGTTTTTTTCCATATAACTACGGATAGATAGAATAACCTAAATGCAACTAAACAAATAGAAACAATACAATAAATTAAGCCCAACAAGTCTACATAAAAGTTAGGTGCAAAGGCGGCCTTACCACACAGAGTGATCTTATAAGGCAAATGGTGGATGATGCACACAGTTACCCTTTATTAAGAAAGAAAGGAAATATTTATTTTCCCACTTATATACAACCAAGTTATCTATATATATAAAAGCGAAATACCACTGACTGACTGACTGACTGATGATCACGATATCTCAGGAACTATAAAACATACGATCTTTAAATTTGGAAGGTAGATTCCTTTTATGAAGTAGAGGTCAGCTAAGAAACGGTTTTGAGAAAATCTACCCCTAAGGGGTAGAAATGGGGGTTGGAAGGTTGTATGAAAGTCCTACATTTTTGAAGTTAGAGACATGAAAATTGACAACTAAGTTTTTTATTATAAATTATAAAGATCTGTATAATCAATGTTACGAAAATCTACCCCAAGGGGGGTGAAATGGGGGTGGGGCGTTTTCATGAGGATTCTATGTTTGGAAGTTAGAGACATGAAAATGGGCATTTAGGTAATTTGTTTTAAATAATAAAAACCTGTTCACGCAATATTACAAAAATCCACCCCTAAAGGGTAGAAATGGGGGTTGGAAGTTTGTATGAAAGTCCTATATTTTTGAAGTTAGTGACATGAAAATTGGCAATTAAGTTTTTAATTATAAATGATAATGATCTGTATAATCAATGTTATGAAAATCTACACCAAGGGGGGTAAGATGGGGGTTGGAAGTTTTCATGAGAATTCTATGTTTTCGAAGTACGGGACATGAAAATTGGCATTTAGGTAATTTGTTTTAAAAAATAAAAACCTGTATACGCAATATTACAAAAATCCACCCCTAAGGGGTAGAACAGGGGTTGGAAGTTTGTGTGAAAGTCCTATATTTTTGAAGTTAGAGACATGAAAGTTGGTAACTTAGTTGTTAATTATAAATAATAAAGATATCTTTCAATCAATGTTACGAAAATCTACCCCAAAGAGGGTAAAATGAGGGTTGGAAGTTTTTATGAGGATTCTTAAGTTTTCGAAGTTAGGGACATGAAAATTGACATTTAGGTTATTTGTTTCAAATATTAAAATCCTATACACGCAATATTATAAAAATCCACCCCTAAGGGGTTAAAATGGGGGTTGGAAGTTTATATAAAAGCCCTATATTTTTGAAGTTGAAGACATGAAAGTTGGCACCTAAATTGTTAATTATAAATAACAATGATCTGTATCAATCAATGTTACGAAAATCTACCATACATCTACATAGGAGAGTTCCCGTAGGAATTTTTACAACTTATTCTGACTGAATTTTAAAAACTTATTCCACGCGGACGAAGTCGCGGGCGCCAGCTAGTATTTATATATATAAGTACACAACGAATCCGAATTTTAAACTCTTACCCTTAGATACTGAAGTCTGAAGTTGAGAACTGTTTTTACCATTTTGCTTTTGATCCCTAAATATAGCTTTTTGTAGGCTTAAAAATAAACATAAAGTCTCTTACTCTAGCCTTACAGTGCAAATCCTAGTATACAGTTAAGGTTTATGTTTACTTCGCATGTAAATATATTACAGTCATATAAAATATACTCTGGGTGAAACCCAGGTCGCTGGATCGTATCGTTCGCATAATCCATACTAATCTTATGAATGCGCAAATCTGTTAGTTTGTTTGTTTTTTTTTTTTATATTCGTCTTAACCTAAACTTAAAAGTGGTAGCCTGTCATTCAGAATCCGTTAGGATACTTTTTAAGCGGGAATGGCACCCGAGGGCCGTTCTCGTACTTCAAAATAACTTTTAATATTTATAGGTAACCAAAGATTATGCCGTGCCGTTTAAGCCCTGGCTAGTTACCACCATACCGACAAAGACGTGTTGCAAAACGATTTAGTGTGGGTTTACCATACCCCTACCATCAGGTGAGATAACCGTCAAGGGCTAACTTGTAGTGTATAAAAAAAACATTGCACGCCAGGAGTTCCTGGACACAGGTTTAATCTTTTTACAATAACATATTCTATTCTATTGCAAATGGATAGATAATGATTATGATGAAATTTACATTCCTGGTTTCAGTCAGCTGATACCAGGAATTCAAAATTAGAGGCAAATATACAGAAACACAGAGAAATACGCGAGAAACATTCTGAACACAAAGATTGCATGCCCTCTCTCTAGTGTTAAGTGCTGATGTATTCGGTTTTATTAGTGCCTAGTTTTTTTTCATCCGGCTACTAACTTCACAACGTTGACGTCAGGCTTCCTGTCTCAATTCAATTCAGATCGTTCAATCAGTGCAATTCAATTTATATATTTGTTGATATATGCAACCAAAGGTGATAAAGATAAATGCAAATCTTAACTGTACCATGCCAATATAGAATGCAAATTGTAAGTATAGTAGGATTAATTTAATGACATTGCCTTGTGTGGTAATTGGTGCAATAAAAATATGTGCAATTACAATTTGATTATATTAAATAAATAGATATTTTCTTAACAACACATATGTCATAGAATATTAAAAGATTATTAATTACATAAAAATGCCATTTTAAATATTTGTCAGTAATTTTTTTCTTTTTTTTATCCCGCTGGGAAATGCGTTTACGCATACGTCCGGTACGTGGGACTCCCCGGCGGTCAGACTGGCGACCAGAATACCCACTAAAACCCAGCGCTGCTCCTTCGCGTCGCCTGGTGGCTGGGTCACGGGGACACTTGTGCACTCGACCGCAACCCAGCCAAAACCGCAACCCAGCCATTGTCAGTAATACCAATAATAAGTATCTATGTTCAAATGAATATCGGTTTTTTTTGTGTCATGTTTTAGTAATTTCCTTTGGTAAATTATTAAATATTATCGAGGGAATTACAGTTACAATGACTTGGTACGCTGCATTTCGTATTATATTAAAAAAAATTGCTGAATTCTCATGGAATGTACGATACAAAATTAAGGCGGCTGTAATCGCGGCAATCACCTAGTTCAGTGGTGTATGTAGGTAATTAAGTTTTTATTTTTATAAATTTGTGGAGCGGTTAACCACCGAGATGGAAATTCTTATTTTGTTTATTCCCCGAAATAAGTTTTCCACTCGTTAGCATTTCTACCGACCATAAAGAATTAAGTGAGCATGTTTTGTTATTATTTATTGTGTAATGAATGAGGCGAGATAACATTTTTCGGAATAACAATTTTTTTCCCATCGCATTAGGATTGCATTGGGTTTGGGTGCATTTTGGTGATAGCGTATTTACAAATCCTATCCTATAGAGATTGGATTTGGATGACTATTATAATTAAAAATACGACTGACAGACAGTAACTTTCACATTTACGCAGCAGTACACGAAAAATTCACGCGGGCAAATTGTGGTAAATACACCGACATACAATGACAAATCTATTAATTATTAATTATTTACATTTGTTTAAAAAAAACCCGATCGCAATTATAAATGGTGATACCGGAATCGATAATACAGGTATGTACTATCTGCGGCATTTTTTTGTATTGAAACATATATACAAATATGTCGTAGGATAAGTGGAGAAATCGAAACTTCGCGAAATACCCAGGAAGATTGCTGAGTAACGGAAAATTAGATAATAAGAAGGCATTTAGTTTATTTAGCATTCAAGTTATAGCGTATAAGTTTGCTTGATCGTTTTTCATACGCACTGCAAATATCTAGAATCCTCATCACCTATGATGAGAGTAACTTTTTAAATCAAGTGGTATTACTAGTCTAGGTAAGCGTGCTCTGCCTTAGACTTATTCCACTTTATCAACTACAAGTTAACCCTTCACGGCTATCTCACCTGGTGTAAGTGATGATGCTATCTTAATACAGAGGGCCGGATAAGCTGGTTAGCTTATTATATATATAAGGGTATGGCTTATTATAAGGGTATGGTAGACCCATACGCCTAATTGGTTTCTACGCGACGCCGTGCCGGAACGCTAAACAGCTTGGCGACGCGTCTTTGCTGGTAAGGTGGTAATTAACCAGGGTCGAAGAATCAGACCAGACTCAAGCTGGTAATCGCATCCAGGACTTCCAACTTTATGATGCGCCAGCGCGCACTGTGCCACGTAGGTTGTTAAAAGGTCAAAGGAGAATTTTTTCACTTAACATCAGGTATAAATAAATGAAAACTTAAAAATATTATTCTGTTTCAAAATATTCCCTTATTTTTCGTTTTATGGCATGGATTAATGTGAAATTAATAATTGCGATAGTCTCTGATTTTCCTACCGTCCGTTATTTAGCAATCCTCTTAGGTTTTAACAGAAAAACTATTTTCCTCTGTTGTTCTGCGACACGTATACCATTACAATTATTTATTGCTATTAATACAGCGTGTCCTACGTCACTTTTTTATCAGCTTTATAGCTAATACTATGAACTAGCGGATGTCCGCGAATTTGTTGAACATAAAGTCTGGTTTTACCCATTACGGAACTGCTACGGTTATAAGTGTACTATATATTTCGGTTAAGAGATTGGGTGTTAGTTTGTTTGTTTACGTTTGTGTAGCATTTTTTGTAAATATAACCTTGTGTGAGGACATTGGTCCACGCATGAGTAAAAGAATTAATCTGAACCGGAATACATACAAAATTCTCGAATAAATCTATCCTTTTATTGACTGTTGAGGGCAGTAAGTACTATTTGCTTGACACTGGTTGGTTGCGTTATAGAATGAATGGTGGACACTTGTCATTGTGGTTATCATATGACCTGTAGGGGGGATTTTATCAGCGTGTTCCATCACGCACACATCGCATCAAAAATTATCTTACAATTCATACAAAAATTATCTTACAGTTCATACCAAAATTATCTTACAGTTCATACAAATACACACAGTATAGTTGGATTCAGATGGTTCGTGAAATAGCATGTGGTGCGCCAGCGTTAATACCAAGTTATACTCCCTGTCTTTTTATCCCAACCCAAAATCACAAATCACCAAGCTTTTCTGCCCTTTCTTTTCTTAAGTTTTCCCACGCTCCAATGACGACCCCATTTCGCTCCATCAGAATGACCGTTTGTCACACATACCCACAATATTTCTAACCCAACATTAATTAAGAAATAGACCACAGAATGGAGTATGCAATCCTCAAACGCACCGTCAGACCCAAAAATAGTTAAATTATATATCATTCATGACAGTACTTAAAATACTCTTAAGGTAAATTCAATTGTAAATACTCTAGTCTCTGCTAAGTACATCTCAATATCTACTAATGCAGTTATCACGGTTTATATTTCAAATACTGTATTGTTTTGATTTTATTGAGTTCTAAATCAACAAATTAATATTATTATATATTATAGTAGATATAAATATTTTTATTAAAATTAATTAAATTAATTAATATTTTGTTAAAATGACTGGAGGAAAATGGCAAAGATTATGCGCAATAGAGATCCATGGAATTGGCTGGGGAAAAAAATATCTGTTTAAAATTAATTTTCAATAATAATTTTTGGCACTATTAATACCATTTCGGTATTGTTTGCAATTGAGAATGAATTACTAAAATCCATGCAGATCTACTGAGATAAATTAAAAGTATTGTTTTTGAATGAAGTTTTTTTCTCACCAGATATGCCAAGTTTATGGTTCTCCCGCATCCAGGCTTACGACTTGAGATATAGATTGTTAAAAGATAATGCTCGTTCAAACTAGCAGCTGCTAGTTAGCAATACTACCAGCCTATACACAGATTTAAATGACTTTATAAATTCAAGAAAGAACTTCATTCATTCATCAACATACTCGTACTCAGTCAAGACAACCCAAAAATTACCTTGTTTGGGTGGTTAAATATATACAAATGTAGACTATACAATATGCAATCGTAAGTGACAATTATTACAAAATATTAATACATATATATAAATACATATCAATTTAGGCCTCAATTGACACCTAATTAGGGTCAACATGGAAAATAATATTAATATTGGTAGCATTCGTAGAAAAGCTTTAGCTAACCGTTCCCAATAATTAATTGGGAATGGTGTAAAATCTATGAGCGGTTTAATTTTGTGCGCGTTGTTCGGGTATATTGACCTCTAGTGTTCGATCTTGCACATAACGCCACGGCAGACAACATGTGGGAGATTTGTAATAGTTTATAATATTTCGTTGCACTAAGTAGTTGCAAGAAAGCTATTTAACACAAAAACTTGTAGGTGTGAGTTTTAAGCATTTTCAACATACAGAAAACATCATTTCAAATTTGTATATAATATAAGTAGGTGCTATTGGTATTTTAGAGACAGTAAAAAAATAATCTAATGAAATCGAATGCTTCATACATCTTGTATGAATTTCTTTTAACAATTTGTTCATTACTTATACATGCGGATATAAATAAATATTCTATAATTAATTTAAAAGCTTTTGTTTTTACTCGAAGTGAAGGGATATGTACCTATTATAAATAAATATAAAAATGCTTAAAAATTTGGACATAACTACTGGTTTCTAAGATGGTAGCTATTTAATAATTAAGGACAAATATAACGTTTATAAAACGTTTAAATATGAAAGCTGTGATAGCCTAGTGGTTAGGATGTCCGCCTCCTAATCAGAGGTCCCGGGTCCGATCCCGAGCAGGTACTCTAACTTTTCGGAGTTATGTGCGTTTTTAAGCAATTAAAATACCACTTGCTTCATCGTGAGGAAACCTGCATGCCTGAGAGTTCTCCATAATATTCTCAAAGGCGTATGAAGTCTGCCAATCCACACATGGCCAACGTGGTGGACTATTGCCAAACCCTTCTTATACTGAAAGGAGACCCGTGCTCTGTAGTAAGCTGGCAATGGGTTGATTATGAAGATGATGATAACGTTTATTTATAATTCATCATTATTATTACCATATCATCAGCCCGCTACAGAGCACTGGTCTCCTCTATAACATGAGAAGGGTTTTGGCCATAGTTACTCGCGACTTCACACCTTTGAGCTGAAAACTTTCAGGAATACATCAACCGAATAGATTTACTAGGGTTAAATAAAATCACTTACACAACAATTTAAAATTGAGCAATTAAATTATTAATGTAAAATTATGTTTGTTTATATTTCGTTGATAAATTTGCATTATACCTGCGTGACCGAGAGTTCTCTTAAATATTCTCAATGGCATGTTATGTCTACCAATTCGAATTTGAGTAGAATGGTAGTATAAAACGGCAGCTTTTGTTGTGGTATCAAAAGTTAATGATATTGATAATATGACATTTACATTTTATCTCACTATCATAACAAACATCATATTGTTTCAAGCAGCAACGAGGGAGCGAAATATATTGTAAACAGATATCTATCTATTTAAAAAAACTACTTAGTTTCAGTTGCGATTAAATAAAGTTTTATATAATAGTAACGTAATAAAACACTACTTAATTAGTCGATGATAAACGGTATGATCTTTTTAACTAGCGTGTCAAACTAATAAACTGCGAAGAGGAAAGGGTTCATGGACAATGACATAATGAGGAAGTGTTATATAAAAATATATCAAAAACGTTACTACAGGTAAAAAGAATCAAGTTTCTTAGAATTCATGGCATTAAACGTTTTTACCGGCAGGTATACCCCCGAGAACGTTTTCCTTAGTGACATTACTTACATTACGTTTTCAAATTAAAGTTGTAAATAGCTACTAACGTTTAAAAGTAAATTCCCGCAATAGCTCAATAAAGATATCCTACTCTAGAGCGAAGACTTTTTGGTGTTATAAAAAGAACAGTTGTATAAACGTAAGGTTTCATATGCCCTTTTTGGGATCTGTAGCACATTTTTTTTTTCGGACTGTCTATTAACTGTACAAACCCACATTTATTGGTTGCCACAGCGTAACCGGGCTGTTTGGCGAGCTTTGGAAAGAAGCTCTGCCAGAAGAAATTTTGAGCCCTAGGGCTCGAAGAAACTAACTGCCTAAGGGCGCCTCCTTTGAGGCCGAACCTCGGCTTACGCGACGTTTGGGATAACGGGGGGGTCGGACGGTGAGTGATCCGTACGTCTCCGTGGCCGTGGATGGAGCCCACGTCCGGATGACGTAAGAAAGCGGGGACCTCGTCTTCGCCGGCGAAGACGGTGTGTAGCGTATGATTGTGTGGTAGGTGGTACGAGTGTGTTTTCAGTAGTCATCTGATCGTCAGGGTCATGAAGGATATGTTTAGGTCTCCTCTATCGGAGAGGAGCACTTAGGTCGGGGGAGTAAAAAGAAGCCGTAACTACGAGAGGGTTGGGGTGTCGGATTGATTTCTCGAAATAGATTTTCGAGAGTTTCTTAAAGTGCTGAGCGATAGTGTCAAGTTCTAGGTCTCTGTGTAGATCTACGTTACGCACGTGAACTGTAGCATTTCCGCGCTTCGATTCCCGCTTTGAGTCTGGTCTGGTCGGAGGCTTTGACCGTGGCTAGTTACCACTCTACTGGTTCAGACAAACCGCCAAGCGAATCAGCGGTACGGTAAGATGCCGAGTACAAACTGATTAGGAGGATTCGTTCAGACGGCAACGTATCGATGGCATTTCTTACGCTGCATATGTTTTTAGTCGATGCTAATCACTTAATATCATGTAAAAATAACAGTGAACCACCCATTACCGGCTCACTACAGATCACGGGTCTCCTCTCAATATGAGAAGGGCTTGGCCATAGTCCACCACGCTGGCCATGAGCGGATTGGCAGACTTCACACGCCTTTTCAGAACATTATGGAGAACTCCCAGGCGTGCAGGTTTCCTCACGGTGTTTTCCTTCACCGTTAAAGCAAGTGATATTTTAATTTTTAAAAAACGCAAGTAACTCCTAAAGTTATAGGTGCGTGCCCGGATTTGAAACGCCGACCTCTGATTAGGAGGCTGACGCCCTAACCACTAGGCTATCACCGCTTACCAAAAAACAGTGCACGAGTATATACTATTTTGAAGCTATAATTTGTATGTACACGCAAAATATATAATCACATGTAAATTATACTGTGGAAACCCGTTAAATCAAAAATCTGCCGAACAAACGTCACACAGGTAAAATCCCGCTTCATACAAAAAATGCTAATCGATTGTGACATCAACAAACGGTTTGTTTTGTTTACATTTTGTCATCGAAAAACCGGTTAGGACGTATGACGTCGGACATAAAGTCGATTGCACATGGCCTTACGTTACGTCATTGATTCGATGAATTCTTTTTCTTGGTGAAATTACGACACATCTCCGTCAAACAAGAACCGATTTGTTTTCTTTGTAATTTATTGAAAAGTAACTTTAATTTGGTACTTTTCAATTGTGTGGCAATAAAATCACGATAATTTAAAATAAAGGATAGAAATTCACATTTCTTTTAGTGTAAGATTCATCATAATATTTGGGAATGCCACCCAATAACGTCCTAAACAATGAACTGTTATTTTATATATAAATATCTTAGTTGCTTGAACTTCTAATTAATACAAACAATCAATCATCAATCATGATCAACCCATTGCCGGCTCACTACAGAGCACGGGTCTCCTCTCAATATGACCATGTGCGGATTGGCTGACTTCACACGCCTTTGAGAACATTATGGATAACTCTCAGGCATGCAGGTTTCGTCACGATGTTTTCCTTCACCGTTGAAGCAAGTGATATTTTAATTATTTTTAAAAACGCACATAGCTCCGAAAGTTAGTGGTGCATGCCCCGATTCGAACCGCCGACCTCTGATTAGGAGGCTGACGCCCTAACCACTAGGCTATCACCGCTTCATTAATACAAAATCTGCTAAAATTGATCTATTCTACGGGGAACATATATCTCTAGCAATCTCTGCATTACATTGATTAACTATACAGTTTTCTTTTTATATATCCTGTGATAGTTACCTCTTCTCATCCGAAGTATTGCCGTTAATGATAGGCCATAGGATAGGTGCAGGATCAGACTGATTTCACTGGTGTCAATGTGATCCAGCACTAGACCTCTCTTTGATTGTAGTTTACCTTATACATTTTTTACCTTGGCCATAAACCAGAAGGAACTTTAGAGGCAAGGGGGTTGGCTTTTGAAGAGCTGCGATGGAAGCGTCATTTCATACCTTCACTGTACTCTGAAAGAAGTGGGATACAAAATGAATCCGTAAGCGCTCTCGAAAAGATCTATGTTACACGGTGGACAAGCAGAAGACAAGAAGTGGCTCATAAACATGGACTTCGGAACTCCCTAAAAAAGACCTATGTCCAGCAGTCGACGTCAATCGGGTGATATGATGATGAAAATGATACATTGGACGCTTAAAGGCTGTTCATGATGCGGCTTTAGAAATATGCCTCTTAAAAACTAGCTTTATTGAATGAATGATAATGTTCTTGGGGAAACTCCTCTTTTTACGTCACCGATGACAGCAGACATTCGTTTTTATTCCCGAAGTAAAGCCGCTTTTCCGATTCGTTGCTAGCTGAAGCCATCCTCAAAAACAGTTCCAACTCGGCGTCATACAGGAACGATAATCGCTTGTCGTTATGGGGTAGCCAGCAGGGTTGTAGCTAGCAGCAGTGGAAGCCTCCAGCCCAGATTCGAGCCGGGGATCAAAAAAAGAACCTCCCACTTATAATACAAGAGCGCACGCGCTCCGCCGCGTAGGTTGTCAGAACGCTGTCGAAACTACAGACGCACACGCCGAATTCATAATGACATGCAAATAACATCGCGGAAAGTCTCCAAATAATTCATTACAACCAACGTCACACAGGTAAAATCCCGGCTAAATTAGTTTAAATGCAAATAGATTGTGATATCAGACAGTTCATTTTGTTTATATTTTGCCAACAAAACTCCAGTTTTATGTGACGCTTAAAGGCCGACTGCATAAGGCTTCTTTTCAACTAACTTTCTGAATGACGTTGGTTAGCGGCAGACGATGTCAAACCCATTAGTTTTGGCGTGTTTATGTTCGTATCCAAATATGCATATGCGAAATTGACGATCGTATGTAAATTTTATTCTGGAAAACCGTTAAACAAAATGTGAACTAACGTCACACGGGTAAAATTCATAAATGAATCAGTAAACGCATAACGATAGTGACATCGTCTGTTATTTACATATTTTGTCATCAGATAACCGGTTTGAATTCATGGCGCCGCACTCACTGGTTTTAGACGCCACATCTCTATTAGCTGTGATGCATTTTTGTTTTTATTTATAACTCATGTTATTATATTGGTGTTCGATGCAAGGTTCATTATAATTAAAATATAGATTCTGCTCAAAAAATGCTTCTTTTGTTTTATACTTCTCAGCTAATATCTTTACGATTTTATTAATTTATATTAAGTTATTTCTAGAAATAATCGTACTGATTCAGATCGATCAGTTTGAATATATAGTATCACCTGTATAAAATCATATATTAGCATATGACTGATATCGAATCTATTATGGTAATGAAAACTAAACTAAAAACGGATCCAAAAGTTTTTCATATGGATATCAATCTTGAGAAGAAAAAAAAATTTTAAATATTTTTTTCGGTCTTAAAGATCCATAGATAAAGGACTTTTGAAAAATCAATAATGACAATTTATTGATCTTTAATAAGCTATCTGTAGATTTTAAAAACCCGAAAATTCCTAAATAGTGTTAACTTTATCACTTGTGTATCGAATCTTGCAATAAAATGTATTGGCTGTTGGCAAACCAAATAAAGAAAAAAATATATACCGTAGGTCCTAATACCCATGCTATATGGAATGCAATACGTTTGCATTCCATATAGCATGAGTGTTTTTCCTTAAACCCCTTCCCTTTATTAGTGACCCCGTTGCAGCCGAACTGCAAATAATTGTGTTCGTAATAGTCAGAATTCCGGATTGACCTTACTTTTTATTATTCTAACTGTTATTTAATACGTCACATTTGATTCAATCAATTTCAATGGCTTTGGCATGACGTCACCATCGCATTAGCATAACGAGATCTGCGAGACCCTTTACACACTGTTACATTTGTTATCTGCGACGAAATACCTTTTAATACCTACAATATGACAAGATGCGCGTTTCGAAGCATTCTTGCGTTAATTATTAACCTTTAAAGATTTGTTTTTATATTAAAAGCTGTTCTAAAAAGTGTTTTTGGGTATTTTGTGATATTATTTATCATTCCTTTATCTGGGTGGGGCGCAGGCGACGGGCGTGTGATCGCCGCCTGCCCGCCTTACGAGGAGCTCCGGGTGACGGATGAGAGGCATCCTCACTCGTCGAGCCTTATCCTCGGGTCGTGAGGCGCGTCCAATGTTCCTTGCGCGCCTCGGACGGAGTTAGGGGGCCTCCATTATAGGCCCCCCCGCGGAGGGTCTGCCTCAGCGGACGCCGCTGGCTGGGTTGCGGTCGAGTGCACAAGTGTTCCGTGACCCAGCCACCAGGCGACGCGAAGGAGCATCGCTGGGGTTTAGTGGGTATTCCGGTCGCCAGTCTGACCACCGGGGAATCCCACATACCCCGTCGGAAGCGGCGCAGTCTTGCCTGCGTCGCTTCCGGAGGGGATGCGTAAACGCATTTCCCAGCGGGAAAAGAAAAACATTCCTCTATTCGAATGATAGAACAATTTTGTTTTTTTCGAGTTGGGTTAACTGACTAGGTGCAAATTAACTGCTGCTAATCATTTCCTGCTTCGTCGGGTTTATATAACCTTAACTACTTAATAATAAAATGTTTCTAAATCAATATGAGGCGTTATTTAGTTGAATGTGGTTAAGTTGTTTTTTTTTTAATTAATAATGTTAAGAATATGTCCAGTAGCGAACGTTCGAATGGCCTACGTGAAACCTTCACAGTTAATAGGTATTAATTTAATTTAAAATTATTTTATTATAACACGTAGTAAGTTACTTTGAATCACATTCGGTTGCAGCCCTTGGGTAGACTATCATGATCATCGTTGAAGCAAGTGATATATATATTTTTTAAACCGACATAACTCCGAAAAGTTAGACTTGAGTGCCCGGATTCAAACCACCGACCTCTGATTGGGAGGCTGACGCCCTAACCACTAGACTATCACCGCTTCACCGGGTAGAATATATTTGGATGGATAAATTTGTCTCCTTTTAACAGTAACGTCGGAGGTAAGGCTTAGCGCGGTTTGCACAGTTCAGCCTTGGGTTCTGTTTTCTTGTACTCTTCAAGTTAGTCCTCGACGGCAATCTCACCTGATGCAAGTGATGATGCAGTCTAAGATGGTGCCGGGCTAACCTGTTAGGGTTATCGTCAACCCATACTTCTAATTGGTTTTTACGCGAAATCATGCCGGAATGCTAAGTCCTTTGGTGACACGTCTTTGTCGGTAGGGTGGTAACTAGCCACTTCAGAAGCCTCCCACCAGACCAGACTCGCTGGGAATCGAACTCAGGACCTCCAACTCACGAGTGTTTTGTTGCTGCAGACAACGAGCCCAACAAATACGGTTTCGCATTTATTATATAAAAAAAAATGTTTTACTTAGATCTGTCTTAAAAAAAAGACTAAGGTACTATTGTACCGCTATTGTATTTGCATTTTTGCCTGTGGTGGTAACTAGCCACGGCCGAAGTCTCCCACCACACGCGAGCCGGTAATCGAACCCAAGACCTCCAACTTCACAATGCGACAGCGCACGCACTGCACCACGGAGGGCCTTGCCGGCAGAACCCATTCTCTTTATCAATTTCTACGAATCGCTTCGCGGTATGTCGGCCAGTAGGGTGGTATTTAGCCACGGCCGTAGGCACCAGTCCAGGGGACCGAACCCGCGACCTCCCAATATAACACGATTGCGCACGCGCTGCCATGAAGGTCATCGAATTAGACAGATTATAACTGTTACAGCGCTAGCAAAAATTGCTGTCATACGATATTAAAATGCACTACTTAACACGATACCCGGTAAATCACGAGCAAATCCGTTTATGTAAATATAGTTAATAATTATTAATTCCTACTTTAAGTTATTGAATAAAACAGTTCCGGATCTGTACTATACACTCATTTAGTTGAGTACAGGATGTGTTTGTTATAGATTATTTCAACGAGCTGGTATTTCACGACTGCCCTTCAGGCTTCAATGAGGCCCTTTGTCGACAAAGGAAATAATCGATAACACACACAGTGGCGTTTTAACATCAATGATTCACTATCGTGATGTGTGTCCGGTAATTTGCAAAAGTGTTCGAAATCACTGGGTCTGATTCCGTTTGGCATTGAAGTCGGAACCAGGGGGTCGATTCTGCGTTTGCAGTTGTAACTCTGTAGACGGTAAATAAAGAAAGTATTGGAAAAAAAGTAGTTTATTAACAGATTTCAATCAATCAATGAATTTATCTATCAATTAATCAATTAGTCAGTTGGTCGGTCGTTATTGCAGTTGTTCGTTCGGTCGGTCAGTCGATCAAATAGAACTTTATTCAAATAATTCTTTTAATAAATATCTTTTACAAAGCACTTTTGATACGTAAATAACTCACATTACAGTGAGTTGATGGTGATAACTACATTCATAACTTAATGCCAAAGCTAGGCGGGTTTCAAAGACGCACGAGAAGACAATTACGACTAACAGTAGGTTAAGTATTACGTTTGTTATTACCATTATACCATTCTCGCATCGTCGCAAAACTATTTAAGAGCATTCATATTATCAAATAGTCACTTTCCAAATGAAAAGTAAACAAAACATGAATTGGTACCACAAAACAACATGGCCTAGTTAGGTGGGTACTTAGGGAAATTTACTTTCGTGCTAAATAGTTTTCTTCTTTCATTCCTTTCTGATTGTGTTAGTATGTAATCAATCAATTACAAAACTTTATTCAAATAATCCTTTAAAAGGAACTTTTGATACGTCAATAACTTACATAATAGTGTGTTGATAGTTATAACTACATTCGTTAACTTAAAACTCAAGCTGTGAGCGTTCAAAACGCATCCTGGTCTCAGAAAAAGCCCACAACATATTATTTAGCCGGGTAACTATTCTTTTTGATATCACCATAACACACCAGTTAAAATAATTTAAGTGCTATTTTATGACTTTTTACAAGTCTGAGAATCGAAATATTTTTTGTTGCAAAACAACGTTTGCCGGGTCAGTTTGTTATAAAATTGTATACCTTTAAATATAGTTCTAATTATTTGTCCTTCCGTTAATGTCATTGATGGACAATTGACAAATAATGTTAACAGCCGATATACGGCAATATTTCACATTGTACAATAGCTGTGTAGTTCGACATCTTAGATATAATATTGGAATATGATAAAGAAGACAACCGGTTTTTATTTCTCGGAATAGATTTTTCCCCAAATAGGAATAGAACCCAGTGCCAGAATAGGTGCCAGTGTATTTAGCCAGGGAATTATGTACCTGCAATCAAAATTTGTGATAGCGTAGTGAAGTTGCGATAGCCTAGTGGTTAGGACGTCTGCCTCCTAATCAGAGGTCGGGGCTTCGATCGCGGGCTGGCTGAATGAAAGATACCAATGAATATTGCCTGACTTTTGTATATGATCTGTGGTCATCGGTCATTTTGACAGATGACATGATGGCGGTTGGAATTCAAGCACTTGACGGAAAATATTGTTAATGGGATATTTATAGAAAAGTTATTAAAAGTATTTTAACAACACGAAGTCTTTCTACTTTGGTTCCTGACTACTAAAATCTGCAAGCCTGAGAGTACATAATGTTCTCAGAGGCGTGCGAAGTCTGCCAATCCGCACATGGCCAGCGTAGTGGACTATGGTCAAACCTTTCTCATATTGAGAGGAAGTAAGCCGAGATTGGGTGGATCATGATGCTTATGATGAATCAAAATTTTACCCTAGTTGGTACTATTTTTCTGGCGTGAAAGAGAAACGAACATGCTCACACAGTGCAAACATAAAAACTTTTCCCTGTACAATATGAGCGTTATAAAACTTATTCTTTGAACTACACGCTCTTTACCAGTGCATTGGGTATTTAAATTTTATTCCTTTTGCGAAAAAAATATAACGAGGAAATACAATTATAATTTTAGAATCACATGTTTAAATTATAATTCGTTAGCAATATATTTCTTAATTTTATAATAAGTGCGGCACAAAACAAACTGTCATCCCCAGGTCTTTGTAAGTTACAAAGTTAAACTAGCCCCCCCGTTTACCCCACTTCTCGAAAGTTGGTAGGTTTGAAGTAAAGTTCTGCTCAGTTTAATGTTAAATGATTATCGTCGAATTCTTTAAATTAATGACCACTTTAAAAACGTATATAAGAGCCTTATTAATGTCCTTTTTTTCGGTTTTGGACTGCTGTTTGCAGTCACGTACACGTTATTTGATAATTTGAAGTCATTCTTTAATTAAGAAGTTATAAGATAACTGATAGTAGGTAAGTTAGCGATTTAGCGTTCTGTTACAATATCGTTTAGAAAAAGATTTAGCCCGCTACCACAATTTAGATTGCATTCAAGGGTTAACTGAATTAAAAAAAAAGAATTATAAAAGTTTTGCTTTACTATTCCACGGGGAAAATAGAGTACACTACCTTTGATCTGAGGCGTAGGATTACTTAATAGTAATGTTATACTGTGATAAGAAGCTGTGATAGCCTAGTGGTTAGGACGTCCGCCTCCTAATCAGAGGTCAGGGGTTCGAACCCGGGCAAGCACCTCTAACTTTTCGAAGTTATGTGCGTTTTTAAGCAATTAAAATATCACTTGCTGAACGGTGAAGGAAAACATCGTGAGGAAACCCGCATGCCTGAGAGTTCTCCATAATGTTCTCAAAGGCGTGTGAAGTCTGCCAATCCGCACATGGCCCGTGGGTGGACTATGGCCATACCCTTCTCATATTGAGAGGAAACCCGTGCTCTGTAGTTAGCCGGCAATGGGTTGAGCATGATGATGACGATGGGATACTGTGCACATTAAGATTAAAATAATAACCAACAACTACAATTAAACGTTTGACTGAAATATCACCTGCTGGTAGGTGATAATACGGTTTTCAAACGGTTAAAGGCAAGGTGTTTGTATCAAATCAAAATATTCCCTTAATTGCGGCAGCGTATCGAACCTTTATCTCTTTGGAGGGACCCACCTACCTACATAGGGTAATAACTAGAATGTTACGCAAAAATAACAGCAAACAAATCAAGCATTAGGGATATGTTATAAAGTATTTTTTAAATAAGTCGCAAAGTAATTCAGTCATTTATAATTTAACTATGAGTTGCCCGCGTAGATAGATTGTGTTTCTAAAAATTCATTTAAGCAAGTCTGTAATTGAATATTATCTCAGTATCTTCCAATTTCCGTTCCCCTTGCGCTCATTTTCCTAATAAAGAAAAATAGTCTTGGGGAAGTTACACAGTTAGAACACCCTAATAAAAATAGTTTTATACAAACTTTATAGTATGTGTTTCGTTTTTCTATACACCTCAAGTGAGCCCTTGCAATCTCCTTAGTCTGTTTTAATTCTCTACACACTTACTTTATCTATTAACCCAGCGATTTATAGTCGAACCTACAATTTTGTGTTATAAATCTCCGTTATTATCATGTTATACAACGAGATATTGATCGTTATTTATCAAAATTCAATTTATGTGGTATCAATTGCGCTTTTTGCTGTCAGTTATTATTCTTTTGTAACTGATACCGGTTGACCTCAATTGGTAATTTAATTAGATTACATTATAGGGATATTATTAATTTCTTTATTGCTAAGTGTCTATAATTTGTGACCACAGAACAAATTTAAACCTAAATTGTTGTAAATGTCATTGGTTTTGCTCGTAAAATGCTCACAGCTGTCTAAACATTGAATATTACAGCAAACTGTGCGGTAAAACTATGACCTGACTGTATAAATTATACTTTTGTTCACTGACAGTTCTCCATAATGTTCTCAAACAAGTTGTGTGAAGTCTGCCAATCCGCACATGGCCAGCGTGGTGGACTATGGCCAAACCCTCTCATATTGAGAGACCTGTGCTCTGTGGTGAGCCGAGAATGGGTTGATGATAATGAATCAAAATTTTACCCTAATTGGTCCTATTGTTCCGGCGTGAAAGACAAACACACAGCTATCTAAAAATTGAATACTAAAGCAGACTGTGCGGTAAAACTATGACCTGACTATATAAATTATACTTTTGTTCACCCCCTTAACTAAAAAATAATCTGTAATGGCTTTATTTATAACCAACAATGGATCTTGTGAACCGGAAGTGCGCAGACGAATTGGTATGGCAAAGAACGCCATGTCCCAGCTATCCAAGATCTGGAATAGCAAGAACATATCAATTCGCACCAAGCAAAGACTGGTAAATGCTCTGGTTTTCTCCATATTTCTATACGGTTCTGAAACATGGACTCTTCGGGCTACAGATCGCTAACGCACTGATGCTTTCAAGATGTGGTGCTGGAGGAAGATGCTAAAGATACCCTGGACTGCATTCAGGACCAACGCATCTATCCTGAAAGGGCTAAAAATAACAAAGCTTTCGGCTATATGTCTCAAGCGCACCTTGCAATACGTTGGACACATTGCCCACCGTAGCCCTGGGAATTTAGAAAAACTATTCATAACGGGCAAGGTGGAGGGAAGAAGGCCAAAAGGACGTTCCATGCGTTGGTCCGATGCATTCAAGACCAACCCATCTGTCCTGAAAGGACTAAAAATAACAAGGCTGTCGACTATATGTCTCTAGCGCACCTTGGAATACTTCGGAAACATTGCCCGCCGTAGCTCTGGGAATTTAGAAAAACTATTGGCAACAGGCAAGGTAGAGGGAAAAAGGCCAAGAGGACGTAGCCCCATGCGTTGGTCCGATCAGATCAGCTCTTCACTCGGTACATCACTCCACACCGCACTACATAATGCCGGAAAAAGAACCACCTGGAGCAACATCGTACGGGAGAAGGGTGCTAAGTATCGTGACCCTCTGTAATGAGGATGACAATACAGAGAGAGAGAGAGATGGCTTTATGATACCACGATAAATGTTGATGCATAATGACCAACCATAAAAGTTCTCATTTACAATTAAACTATGAGATGCCCGCGTAGATAGATTGTGTTTCTAAAAATTCATTTAAGCAAGTCTGTAATTTAATATTATCTCAGTATCTTCCAATTTCCGTTCCCCTTGCGCTCATTTTCCTAACAAAGAAATATAGTCTCGGGGAAGTTTACTTCATCTGTTAAATTATTAAACACTAATAAAAATTGTTTCATACAAACTTTATAATATGTGTTTTTTTTTCTATACACCTCAAGTTAGCCCTTGTATGTCTTACCATCACTTGATGGTAAGTGATGATGCAGGCTAAGATGGCAGCGGGCTAACCTGTTAGGGGTATGGTAAACCCATACTCCTAATTGGTTTCTACGCGACATTGTGCCGGAACGATAAATCGCTTGGCAACACGTCTTTGTCGGTAGGGTGGTAACCATCAACAGCCGAAGCCTCGAGCCGGGTATCGAACCCAAGACCTCCAACTTTACAATGCGACAGCGCACGCAAAGCGCCACGGGGGTCGTCAAAAGGCCAAAAGGCATTACGTGTGTAATAACGGAGTCATCAAAAAGTTAGCGGTACATGATACCCACTATCGAACACGGTACACTTGAAAGTGAGAACTAAGTCTTAACCACTAGACTATCCACCGCGCTATACGAAAAGGGTATATTTTTCCTTGTTAAAATCTTAATGCGTACGTTGGATCGCGAATCATTGACCGTAACATCTAATGATAACATTATAATAATAAGTCTACCTAACCTTGACCGAAAAGTGGTTTTGTACAGTAAAAACAAACTACTGCAAACAGCGACATATTAAATGTTAGGAGAAAACTTATTATTCTTCAAGTATCCCTAGGATTACTGCACGGTGATTAATGTGCAAGTTAAAAGCTTCGTAGAAAGGTAAAATTGTATGGCATGTAATTGTATGGTTTGAAATAAACGAAGTTGCTAATGTTAAAGAACATAAATTACATAGTTGTTTCCAGCTACATGCTAACATAATTCATGTTGTTAGAAATGAAGGGACAGCTTTGACATGCTGGAATAGGTATTCTTTCTTTTTTCCGGCAGAAGATTCTGTTGTTGCATGAATGCAGCCAACTCAAGGACTACTGTGAGATAGATGAACCCGTTTCCATCGCCCAAAAATCCTCCGAAGGCACAAGGAGCAGAGGTGGAGGAGAAATACCGTCGGCCTTTCATCTCTGAAGACAAACGCTGCGAACGCTCAACGTCCACTTCGGCCAACCAGTTTTATTCCTGGAAGGACTACAAACAATGGGGACAACCAAAAATTCACCCCCGTTTCCAACGGAAAACCTGGTTCCCCCTGGGTCATACACTGCGCCCTTCACTGGGTCGAAGGGACACGCGAAGACCCCCTTCTCGTCGGGTCAATAGCCATCGGCTAACAAGATCCCACAAGATAAATTGTTGATTTTTATGGCACACCTGGAGGTTACCCCACTTTGCACCCTCTGATTATTTTGACTTGGTAACAGTTTTGTGTTTAAAATAAGCCAAGCTTTTTGGTACCTGGTCATTTGCTTTACATTTTTTATCCAAAAAATATGAAATAGATAACTATTAGAAATACATTAAACATTCCGGATAAATAATAACATTGGCTAACTATATATAGTAATGAGACAGGCAAGGGATTTGTCTTTGTGGTGGTTTGTTTTTAGCTTTGACACTTCTTGAGAAAAGTGAGAAAAGTGTATTCAGATCACGCATGAACCTCATGAGCCCAGCAAAGTTAGAAAAAAAGTAAAAACGAAGTTAAACCGTAGGCGGACTATAAAACGCAGTGAGTCGTTAAGCGGGTGAAAGTTTGGGTGGAATCAAAAGCCTTGTTTTAATCAAATTTTTTATGTTAATAATAAAATCTTTTTTTTGACGACCTCCATGGCGCAGCGTGCGAGCTGTCGCCTTACAAAGTTGGAGGTCCTGGGTTCGATTCCCGGCTTGAGTCTGGTCTGATGGGAGGCTTTGGCCGTGGTTAGTTACCACCCTACCGACAAAGACGTGTCGCCAAGCGATTAAGCGTTCCGGCATGATGTCGCGTAGAAACCAATTAGGATTGTGGGTTTAGCATTCCCGGTACAGGTTAGCCCGCTACCATCTTAGACTGCATCATCACTTAAGATCAGGTGAGATTGCCGTCAAGGGCTATCTTGTGGTGGATAAAAAAAAATCTGTGTATTTGAAAGGAAAATACTGGCTAATAGGACTAAGGCTAGCTATTATTAGACGCTTGAAATTGTCTTCTGATCTGTGACTCCGAGTTGGTGGCCCTGTTTTCCGAGATACAGTCTTAACTAGTTCGGAAAACAGGTGCATAATGGTAGTGTAATATATTAGACAATTTAAATTATAAGACTTCTGTTGTAAACTACATGTATGTTTTTTGATTGCTTCACTCAATAAATGAAAATGATTATTATAACATCTACGTCTAAAAAAAACAAAAATAATCCGTTAAGAAAGGATTTTTGTTTATTTTTGTTTTAACATGTTCGGGAGCTTTATTTAAAGTGAGCGAAGCGGAAGGCATAAGTTCGCATAAAATAAAATTAAACAACGCAAGTTATTAAGATCGTGAAAGATACGTTTGTTTTAAAGTGTTCGTAGGCACAATACGATCTAAGCCGGGTGTCCATTTCGATTGGCAAGGACTACTGTATTTCCGGTCACGAAACGATCTCGTTTCCGACATATATCTAGATTTATTGCTATTGAAATATCATGGATAGATTACTCATTTGGATACTGTTTCACTCGCCTATGTCGAGTACTTACGGGTGCGCCTTGGTGACCTTGTAGTGCCATCAAGTCTTATAACCTACACCTATGTAAAAGTGAAATGTTGGCTGCACGTAACTGTATGCTCACGACATACCCAATAGGAACGTTAGTTTAACGTTTGCAAATTAATAACTATTTTATGGCAACTATAATAAAAAAAGAGCACCGAACCGACATGAACTCTTATAAAGTACAAATGTACAAAATCATCCCAGAAATTTACATCTGTTTTTTTAAATGTATTGTTCATCATGATCAACTCATTACCAGCTCACTTCAGAGCACGGGTCTCCTCTCAATATAAAAAGGGTTTGGCCATGGAGACACTCAGCCGTGCAGGTTTCCTCACGATGTTTTCCTCCACCGTAAAGGTAAGTGATGTTTAAATTTTTTTAAAACGTAAATAACTCCGACAAGTTAGAGGTGCGTGCCCGGATTCGACCGCCGACCTGATCTGATTAGGAGGCTGGTTCCCTAACCACTAGACTATCACTGCTTCTATGTTCTAATGTGTTGTTAAACTAACCTTATGCTAATAATTTCGAAGTATAAATTTGCTTTAGTTTGTTGGTCAGTTGGTTGAGATTTGCTTTCTTTGTTTGCCTCACGGACGAACAAATGACGGGATATAAATTATATACAAGACACTATTTGTAGCCACATGTCTACTTTATATTTATTCTGTATCGAGGTCAACGTAATAAAGATCTAGCAAGAAACAACTAAACACGAGTGACCAAGTCAACTACCTAATGCAATAGGGAGATGCAGACAGATGGATGGCGAAGTCTTAATAACCATGTGATCCAATTAATTGGTCACGGAATCCTATTAAGTCGATAGCTAATATCATTCATAATCACCAGTTTTTGTACAGAGGTTAATAATATAATATCTGTAGTTAAAAAGTCGTTAATAAAGAAAACGAGTTTAAAACCGTTGGTCACGGTCATTACAACTAACACCTGATTGCAATCGCTGAGATAAAGAATGTATTACTTACGCGCGTCAAACCTTACAACAAAGCAAAGTTATGGTTCTTTTCACAATAAATTTAGTTCACATTATATTTTTACGTACAACATAAATTACGTACGTTTTAAAGCTATAGAAAAAGTAAATTATTGTTTTTTACCGTTAAGACTTAGATACAATCCTAATTTGTGATGTAGGTACGTCGAAGAATCATCATCATCATCATCATGAACAACCCATTACCAGCTCACTACAGAGCACGGGTCTCCTCTCTATATGAGAAGGTTTTGGCCATAGTCCACCAGGCTGGCCATGTGCGGATTGGCAGACTTCACACGCCTTTGAGAACATTATGGAGAACTCTCAGGCGTGCAGGTTTCCTCACGATGTTTTCCTTCACCGTTGAAGCAAATGATATTTTAATTGTTTAAAAACGCACATAACTCCGAAAAGTTAGAGGTGCGTGCCGGGATTCGAACCGCCGACCTTTGATTAGGAGGCTGACGCCCTAACCACTGGGCTATCACCGCTTCTCGTCGAAGAATACAGGGACTTTATTATTCTTCAAACCAGCCGTAGTTCGTTCGTCTGCCTCAGCAGTTTTTTTTGTCGCCCGCTAAAAATAACGTATTTTGTCATTGATGTTTAGTGAATGTTTTTTTAATGATTCATTTCGCCTTGACATTGGTAATTCAAAGACTGTATTTTAGCAGAAACCTTTAACAAGGAAGTAAACAATAATTAAATGAATTTAGCTGGACTTAAATATTTACCAACACAAAGACTACGTTCGCCCCTGACTGTGTTGCAATAAGTTTTGAAAGTTATGAAATATCTGTTAATATTCTTTTTATCAGACGCAAAAGATAGGAGGTTCGGAATTCGTTGTTTTTATTTATATATTTTTTACTGACTTCCTTCGGTATTTGTTCGCGCAAACTTCTTTTTGCTTGTAAACTAGTTGGTTTATATTATATTGTAGGTTCATTGTAGCTTCAAAACGGTTTCATGTTGCTTTGGATACACCTTTTTTTATTTGTTTTTGAGGGGAAGGGATCTCCTTACTAGATGTGGATGAGCTGTTAATGTGAATTTTCTACCCACTATTGCTCACTCGGTTGATATAATTAGCATAAAAGTAGGAGTTGGCAAAGGCTTTGTACAAAACCGTTGTCTTAATATAATGTTTTTTGTTTTTCTTTTTTTTAATTGGTTTGCAGTCATAACATCGAGTCGATATTCTGATATTTTTCTTTCAGCAGCGTTTGCATTGATTGGTTGCATAGTTTTTTTTACCTGACCCCTACAAGAAAGCCTTTTCGCATTATAAAGTTCAAGGATGTAGGTTTGATTTCCGGCTTGGGTCTATTCTGGTGAGAGGCGTCGGCCGGGGCTAGTAACCACCCTACTGACGGAGACGTGTCGCCAAGCGATTTAGCGTTCCAGCACGATGTAGATGATGTAGAAAACAATTAGGAATATGGGTTTACGATACCCCTAACAGGTTAGTCCGCTACCGCCTTAGACTGCATCACGGTGAGTGCCGTCAAGGGCTTACTTGAGAAGTGTATGAAAAAAAATCTCGGCTGTCTCATAACAATGCGGATTAGTTTAGGGGCCAATATAGGGGATAGCTTAGTGGTTAGGACGTCAGCCTCAGAGGTCGGCGGTTCGAATCCGGGCACGCACCTCTAACCTTTCGGAGTTATGTGCGTTTTAAAAAATTTAAATATCACTTGCTTCAACGGTGAAGGAAAACTTGCACGCCTGAGAGTTCTCCATAATGTTCTCAAAGGCGTGTGAAGTCTGCCAATCCGCACATGGCCAGCGTGGTGGACTATGGCCAAACCCTTCTCATATTGAGAGGAGGCCCGTGCTCTGTAGTGAGCCGGTAATGGGTTGATCATGATGATGATGATGATGATAGGGGATACATTAGTAAACTAGTCCACCTCGTTATGCTACATAAGAGATTATTCAACAAGGTGTCCGAAGAACAGAATTATTGTTATTTTTTTTTCTAATCATTTCGTTGTATATCGTTGTATAACTTGGCGGACTACGTGGGTACTAGTTCAGGCTGCTACTGTATTATAGCTCATAGCTAAATTTCTTAAACTAAAATTTTCTGGCATCCACATGTGACACGGCCATCGCGTCGGAGCCAGCGCTCGATGTCGTCGCTGAAATAACACCATATCGATTATCTTAATCGAAAAATTTGGTATTTACGAAAACTTGCTAGCTTCAACGCAACAAAATTTTGCGCAAAACGCACATTTCGCGGACGTGGGAGTCTGCATCACGCAACAAAATGCAACAAATTCGTTTTTTTACAAGTTTTTTTTTACATTGAGGTCGCACCACCACAATAAAACATTAATAGATCTAGTTTTTATTCTATTTGATTATTTATTTCCTTATTAAAGGTTAATCTTTTTAGTACCAATGTCGAGGTAAGCGATCGATATAAAAAAAAAAAAAAACAATCACAAACACCAAAGATAAAATAATATTTATAACTAAATAACATAATATTATCGCCGTATTTCAGCTGACCCTTTCAATCATGCGTTCCAAAATACCACGGGGTTATATTAAAATAAGTTTTGAAACATTTGCCAGGCATTTTCTGAGCTGTTTCACACAATTTCTGGTTAGTGTCACAGACAGACATTTTATTCCTGCATTAGAATAAGTTTACTGGACTGGTTTATGTACTGTTTATTTGTATAATATATTTTCCTTATATAAATAAATAAAGAAAATATATTTATTCTTCATAATTTTTTTTTATTTTTTTTAGGGGGAACGCTGCCAATATCTTCGGATCCTTGCCTAAAGGGACTCCTTTTAATAATATATTTTAGTTATGATGTTATATATTTATTTATTTTTTAAGATTTTTAGTGTTAGGTTAATCTAACGTTTATTTTAAGTTATATATGTATTCTTGAAATTTAATACACGATTTTTTTTTCTTTATTTCTTTTTATTTTATCCAAGTAATATGGAATTTTCATACAAGTGTAAATGATCGGTTAACGCTGCGCTGTCTACCTTCACGCGATTCGCATTTACTCTAGGGTGTTTTTTATGCCCTGATATTTAAACTACCGATAATAGGCTCCCAATTTGTGAGTAATTTTTTCACAGACATTATAAGTAACTCAACATTGGGCTTACTTGAATGATATACTATCATTCAAATTCAAATTCGAATTCAAATAATCTTTATTCAAATAGTCCTTTAAAAGGCACTTTTGACGCATCAATAATTTACATAGTAGTGATTTGATTTAAAGCTATGAGTGTTCCAAACGCGGCCTCGTCTAAGAAGAAGTCCACAACAAACTTAGCCGGGTTTTTTATCTCATCGAAGGGTTCAATATATATTTAGATATCATGTTTTATTGTTGTTTGTTTACCAGAGTTACCGACATAGCTCAGCGAGTTGTGAAACTGAAGTGTCAATGGGCGGGGCTCATAGCTCGGAGAATCGATGGACTTTGGGGTCCCAAGGTGCTGGAATGGCAACCCCACACTGGTAAACCTAGCGTTGGTCGACACCCAACTAGGTGGACAGATGACATCGGGCAAGTCGCAGGGATCCCCTATAAAAGACCTATGTCCAGCAATGGACGTCAATCGGTTGATATGATGATGATCATGATTGTTATTTGAAATAAAAAACAAAATGGACGCTAGAATGTAAAGAGTTGTATCGGGGAGGGATCGGTTGAGTAGTTTACTTAATTCCAATGTTCAATTCGACACAAATGCCGAATAACCAAAACTTTTCGATATATTCCAAGAATCATAATAGGCTGAAAGATAAAATTGCACACAGCGTGTATTTACCAAGTTAATAGTGGGCTTATTAAATTTAAATGAAAATTAGAATGGAGATCCATGTAAAAGAAAGGCGTTTTTGGCGTTATATGCTCAAACCTAATGATGCAAATATTATGTGTAGTGTTTCATATGTACCGTTGTGAGAAGACCTTCGCGTGCACCTCCAGCTCGGACTGAGCCGGTTTAATTTTTATTTTCATTATTTCTTTACAATAACTGTATTGGCACGATGATGCCTTGACCCGCGATTGTCAGAGTGTAATTATGATCATTGTATGATCTAGAACAATTGTGCAAAATGATAGCGAGATCTTGGATGCCTTTATGTTATTTTCTTTACTAAGTTATGTTATTTTGTGTTGAAGCTGCGATAGCCTAGTGGTTAGGACGTCCGCTTTCTAATCAGAGGTCGTGGGTTCGAAACCGGGCACGCACCTCTAACTTTCGGATTTTTGTGCGTTTTTAAGCAATCATAATATGGTCAACTTGCTTCAAAGGTGAAGGAAAACATCGTGAGGAAACCTGTACGCCTGAGAGTTCTCCATAATGTTCTCAAAGGCGTGTGTGTCTATAGCGGAACCCTTCTCATATTGAGAGGAGACCCGTACTTTGTAGTGAACCGGCAATGGGTTGATCATGATGATGTTGTTTTAACAAGTAGGCCGAATATCATTGTAATGTCATCCATTAAAAGAAAATGACGGAATTCATATTTTTTTTTATATTTATGTCCGATAATCTATATTCCATACTGATACAATAAAAGGGAAAGTGTATCTGCTTGTTTATTTGTTCGTTTGTCTAATTTGAGGCTTCGGCCGTGGGTAGTTACCACCCTACCGACAAAGACGTGTCGCAAAGCGATTTACCGTTCCGGCACGATGTCGCGTAGAAACAGAGAGTGTGGTTTTAACATACCCCTAACAGGTTAGCCCGCTACCATCCTAGACAGCATCATAACTTACCACCAAGTGAGATAACGGGTTAACTTTTATATAAAAAAAAATGCCAAAAATATCTATGAAGAATGGTTCTACTATAAATTTATTTTATATTGCATTATCATTCTTGCGTCATGATCATCCCATTACAGGCTCACTACAGAGCACGGGTCTCCTCTCAGTATGAGAAGGATTTGGTCATAGTCCACCACGCTGGCCATGTGCGGATTGGCAGACTTCACACGCCTTTGAGAACATTATGGAGAACTCTCAGGCGTGCAGGTTTCCTCACGATGTTTTCCTTCACCGTTGAAGCAAGTGATATTTTAATTGTTTAAAAACGCACATAACTCCGAAAAGTTAGAGGTGCGTGCCCGGATTCGAACCGCCGACCTCTGATTAGGAGGCTGACGCCCTAACCACTAGGCTATCACCGCTTCATTCTTGCGTACAAGTCCATAAAGATGCATTAACTAAACATTTTCCGACATCGTGATATTAACGAAATAGCGTTATCTTTTTTTGTTTAATCCCATCATTTCTGGTGAAATAAAGCTAAAGTATCTGCTATTCTATTTGCATCGCGTATGCCAAGGCGAATAACGCTTGTATTGTCTGCCTAATTTAGATGTAATACAAACAATTGATGAAATACTTTAAGAGATAAAACACTGCAATTGTTCAGTTATTCCTTGACCCCGCCGGATGCTATGATGACCTTTTAAACGCAACAATTTCCGATATTATGTATCTGGAAGGCTTACGAGACGATAGTGTGCCCTTGATTGTCATCATCATCAGCATCAGCATCATCATTATCGTTTTACGTTACGTTTAAACCGTTTAAGAGTATGGGTTAATAGAACACATCACATGCAATAACATGTTTCCTTAAAGGATATGGGTCAAATTGTGTGACATTGATGATCATTATCATCATCATCATTATCATTAATGCACGATGTTTACCATTGAACGTAGACTAATCTCAAAGAGTGATACCACACCCGCTTCTCAATCTTCGGAGGATTCTCATCATCAAAAAAAATCAGTCAATTACGAAGGTAAGCCAACGTTGACCTACAAGTATGTCGAAAACTGAATGTTTGTATCTTTACCTTTTCCCCGGCGTAAGTAAATTAAATAGTCCCTAAGCCTCTAACTTATTTTCATAAAAGGTTATTTAATCGTTAAATGGTTTACTTATATCAATGTCTATATTAGACAAACTCCATGGCATTATTAAATTGGAGATCCTGGTTTTGATTCCCAGCTCGAGTCTGGTCTGTTGAGAGGCTTCGGCCGTACCTTGTTACCACCCTACCGACAAAGACGTGTCGCCAAGCGATGTAGCGTTTCGGCACGATGTCGTGTCGAAAAATAAATAAATAAATCAGATTTGAACCTGAAACAATGGTATTTAGAGTACTTAAAAAAAACATGAAACTTTATTTATTTGTAATTTAATCACGATATTGAATTTTATGAGGAAAATCTTTCATGAATTTAAAGTTATGATTAGGTGTACAGTTCTATAGTATTAAAACCTTTTTGTAAATTATATTAAATGAATTTGTACAAAAAACTTTTTACTATCAATAGTTTAAGAGATAATGCATTATTTTTAAAATATATACGGATGACAGGGAGGTTTTCTTCAATGTAGGTATAAAATATATGAAATAAATAACATAGCGTTATGAGACTAAGCTGCGATAGTCTAGTGGTTTGGACGTCTGCCTCGTAATCTATGGTCGGGGGTACGATCCCGGTTACGCACCTCTAACTTTTCGGAGTTATGTGCGTTTTTAAGCAATTAAAATATCACTTGCTTCAACGGTGAAAGAAAACATCGTGAGGAAACCTGTACGCCTGAGAGTTCTCCATAATGTTCTCAAAGGCGTGTGAAGTCTGCCAATCCGCCAGAGTGACCAGCGTGGTACACTATGGCCGAACCCTTCTCATATTGAGAAGAGACCCGTGCTCTGTAGTGAGCAATGGGTTGATCATGATGATGATAAGACTTAGATAAAGGGTGACACAGCGGGGATTATCTAGTCTGTCATATATGTATGGAGTAGCCAAACTATAACGTTCGTTCTTACATATAAACTAAAATATTCCCGCAAGATATGTAGCGTTGTTTCAACGAAAACTTACACTAAGGCTAATCTATTTAGCGAGTTTACTTTACTCTGACATAAAACACAGTTAAAAGTAAGCCAACTTTATGTGTTCCACATAAGTCAGTGCCTACTACTTTTAAAATAGACAAACTAGAGATTACTAGAGATTACACTTAGCGGTGATAGCCTAGTGGTTAGGGCCCGTGCTCTATATTGAGCCGGTAATGGGTTGATCATGATTATGATGATGATCACTTATCTGATACGAATCGCTGAGGTGTAGAGCGCCCTTCCGGCATCCGGATTTCCTGACACGTGTAGCTATACCTTAGTGACACCTAAACCTTCAAAGTTAAAGTGAACAGGCATTTTCTAGGCAAGCACGTTCCGACCTAGGTCTTATCATTCCTTTTCATTAGCCATGATCGACGTTCAGCCCAAGCTTATCTCATAGTTATCTCATGGCCAATTTATTAGCGCCACAGTAGCAGACGAGTTAGAAAAGGGCAGCATAATTAAGTTCAATCTGCTAACTGAAGGTTTTGCATTAGATTGATAATGAACAACGAGCGTAAGTATATCTTCACGAATATATTCATGATTTTTGACGACCTCCGTAGCCAAGTTGTAAAATTGGATGTCCTGGGTTCGATTCCCATCTCGAGTCTGGTCTGGTGGAAGGCTTCGGCCGTGGCTAGCTACCACCGACAAAGACATGTCGCCAAGCGATTTAGCGTTCCTCCTCGATGTCACATAGAAACCAATTAAGAGTATGGGTTTACAATACCCTTAACAAGTTAGCCCGCTAACAGCTTAGACTGTATCATCACTCACATCAGGTTAATCTCACCTGATGTAAGTGATGCCTTCAAGGGCTAACTTGTTGTGGGTAAAAAAATATGTCTAAATAGAAGAACTTTATTCAAACAAAGTATACAAAAAAAAAAAGATATTTTGCAGGTTTTCGTATATAGGTGTAAGAAGCCGGTTAAAACATACAATATTTAAGTGATAATCATATGAATACAATTATCAACTATTACAAGTAACTTAAAGCATTACCAATCAAGTCATACCCAATGCAAGACTCCAAAGCTTACGATATCGCAACAAAATCTATGATTTATTTTATTAGATACCAGAGTTATCTCCTGTGAGATCAGAGGTCTACCCAGCAGTAGGACACGGAAAGCTTCCGGATGTTATTAAGAATAGAAAAAAATTGATCAAGGTTGAACTTCGATATATGCTAAGAAGTCCTATAAGAGAGGACGTCAGAAAACTGTGTGAAAGGGCGATGATGATTATTGTGGAAATGATTTTTCCCTACATTATTTGCACGTTTAATGGGATAACTGCATACGCCATTTTTTTTAAACTGGTTACATTCTATGCCAATCCTACATTTTAATAAACTAACAGAGATAGTTGGAGTGTCAGATCTTCAAGAAATGACCATGCTATGGTAATTTCTAGAAGGTCTGACTTTAGCTTGCATGATCTATCTAATCTATAAAAGCTCCAAAAAGAAGAAAAAGAAGTAGGTATAATGATCAGGTGAACTGATAAAATATTGTTCTTGGTATATTTCAGAAAACGCTAGAAGCTTTAATCCAAGCGCAACATTTTGGTTTTTCCAGTTATGAGGGTTATTCTGACGTCAATGGCCAATGACCGGGCAGGTGCCTTCTCGTTAAAAAATATGCTAAAATCAAAACAAGATGTCTTTATGTTTGAAGAAGATATAGTGTTAACAACAGCACGTAACGTGGGACAATGGCAAATAGAAGAGCATTTTGTTTGTATCTCTGTCATTTATGTCTCTGTCAAATTAAATTTTGAAGTAAAAACTCCTTTGTTCTAGTAGCGCAATTTTTGTTCGTGCCAATGTTATGGGTTACCGACATGCGAAATGCCAATGAGAAGAGATGTGCTAGACTGGCCACATTGTGTTTAAATTCAAATTCAAATTCAAATAATCTTTATTCAAATAGTCCTTTAAAAGGCACTTTTGACGCGTCAATAATTTACATACTAGTGATTTGATGGTGATAACTACATTCGTAAACTTAAAACTAAAGCTATGAGGGTTCCAAACGCGCCCCGGTCTGAGAAGAAGCCCATAACAAACTTAGCCAGGTAAATTTTATTTTTGTTATCACCATCTCTACAAGCTTAAGCTACTAAAGTTTTCACTTGTTTCATCTTTTCTTAATATTACGTCTTTGATATTAGATTTCACAGATAATTTATAAATATTAAAGTAATTGAACAACTGTGGTATAGCTCGACTTTTTGCTCTGTATTGTGTGCACTGAGCATGTATATCACGCTCTTAGTAGGTAATAAAGCAATTTTATTGGCTGCATTAAAACATTTATATTTAAATAATTGTAATAGATATATTATATTCATAGAGTAATTACGCAATTTTAACAATTTGCATTAAACAGAATATTTAAAACGAACAGCTTTTATATTAAGATAATAGATATTAAATATTTCCTTATTTATGTTTCTTATCGGGCGGGTTTGTTAGTGCCACCTTGAATTTCACTTCATTTATATCGCATTGACTGTTTTGTACAGAAAGATAGACATAAATCGCCGCATTCAATACATAAACAAACATTTTTGAACAACAAATGTCTTTTGTTAACAAAAGACCCACGAAAAGAATTATGATCATGCTTTAGTATCTTCGTCTATCTATTGAAATAACTGATTTTTACATTCAAAGATTGGGCTGGTGATTCAAAATGTGAAATGTGACAGTTTTTTCCATTGTTACATGGATACCTTTAAAGGCAAGGTTACATGATAAACCCATTTGCAGACTCACTACAAAGCACGGGTCTTCTCTCAATATGAGAAGGTTTAACCATAGTCCACCACTCTTGCCATGTGCAGATTGGCAGCAAGTTGAAGCAAGTGATATTTTAATTGCTTAAAAACGCACATAACTCCGAAAAGAAAGAGGTGCGTGCCCGGGATTGAACTCCTGACCTCTGACTAGTAGGCGTACATCCTAACCACTAGGCTATCATAGCTAAAAGGTTAAATCCTAGAACAACTAGTTACCACCATGGTAACTAGTTGTATTGTATTATTATCTTCCCTCCAACCCACATAAGGGTAGCGTGTTGGGTCACAGCTCTCATTCCTTTCTCCCCTGAGATTACTCCTCTCATTTAGGAGAGACAGATTGGCTCAAGGATGATGAATTAATAAAAATACACTACTAAAAACTAAACTTAGACATAAAGTCTAAGTTTAGTTTATAGTTTATCTCTCATCAACTATCAGTTTCGGTGCATACATAAACATTTCCAAATGTCACAAAATTATTAAAACATCGTTATATGACGAAAAAATAACAGATATTCTGACCACAACACAACCGGCTGTACCATGAAAAGTTGTCAAAATTATAATATCGATCTATTGCAGGCAAATTTGTTACCATTAATTACTTACCTAGAGAAGAACCTGGGTCACTGATATGCATGATGGTGAAAAACTATGGTGAAAACCGTATTCTCGAATGGCAAATCCACACCAGAAAACCCTTTGGTGGTAGACAGCCCCCACAGACAGACTCGAGTGGCATAAGACCTAGGAGCTGTTACAACATTGGATGATGATAATGTATGGTCAATGATAGATCACACAGAACATTCCTGCATTTGTCTAATCTCGTTAATATGTTGCTTATGGTAATATCTGCTAAGGTTGCGGATAAATTATATAATGTTTATTCATTTAACATGTCGAGTATTTACACGGAAATTTAAACTAGTGCAATGGAGGCAAACTGGAGTTGAACCGAAGGTGCAGGGCGTGGGAAGCTTCCAAGGGGAGGGCTGCGAATAATTAACGAAATACTAATAATCCCATTTCATATATTCATATACCTTGTATTAATTCTAGAAAAAAGATATAGTAAAAGTTTGTGTTAGCTACATAAAAAGTTTTAATAAAAATTACTTAAATCAAACTGTGTATACAATTTTATAACAAATTGCCTAATGAAATTTCTGGGATGTCTCTCAATAAGTTCAAAGTTTATATAAAACGTAAGCTTGTAGAAAAGTCCTACTATAGTGTAAAGGATTACGTAAATGATAAACAAGCATGGGTGTGAAATATTGCTCTAATAAGATAGCTCTTAATATAATTTTAAGTGGCATGTGAGATGGTGATAACAAAAAGAAAATTTACCTGGCTAAGTTTGTTGTGGGCTTCTTCTTAGACCGGGACGCGTTTGGAACCCTCATAGCTTTAGTTTTAAGTTTACGAATGTAGTTATCACCATCAAATCACTACTTTGTAAATTATTGACGTGTCAAAAGCGCCTTTTAAAGGACTATTTGAATAAAGATTATTTGAATTTGAATTTGAATTTGTTATGTCATTTAATTGACCATGGACCCCGTGTATGCAAAATAGAATTGACCCTGACGACAAACTGGACAACGTTTCCCAGGTAGGTCACACACAAAACTCAGCACAGCGTCTTCGGTAGGATGTAGTCACCATTATCACGGCCGAAACCTCCTACCAGACCAGACCCGAGCCGGGAATCGAACCCAGGACCTCTAAATTAATAATGCGACAGCGCACGTGCTGCGCTATGGCGGTCGTCAAAACTAAAATATTATATAATACTGCTATTAGGACATGCATCTCCCGTTTATATATTTGCAATTCGTTGTGATAAGGAAACGAAAAGTATGATAAAAACCATAGTACTTACTATGTATTTTACGGGGACGATTTTTATTACGGGGTTCTCCCCGGGTTAACAATTGTCATTCCTTAAGAGATTGAGTCACTTTCAATTAATCACTTTGCATTTGGTACTTTATTTACTGAGGAAGGTTGTAGAGTGCATAAATTACGCTGGAACACAGCTAGCATATCATGATCTACCATTACAGTCTGCTTCTCCACCTGTCTCGCGAAGAAGTCGTATTGAGCAGGCCCATAAAGCAGGATATGAGGTAACCATGTCCTCACGTTTCAGAGTTCATTTTTGCATTAACTTGTTAAAACAGTCAATCCTGTATTCACAATATTTCGAATAGTTTCAGGTAAACCTGCTTGCCACGTGTAGTTCTGCTATCTTAAGGACCTACCAGCTTCTTTTTACAGCTTTCTGCCTCCTTATATTCAGTTCATCCTGTTTTAAAGCGCAATTGACGCGTCTTTCATCCTAGACAGCCATGATCTGTTGAAGGGAAGACCACTGGACATTTCCAAGTTTTTCTAGATGTGTTACACTTTAAGAGTGAAGTATCACCTGGGCTCTCATTTCAAGGTCAAGCCCTGCACATGTAGGGCTGTAGCCCTGCATGTAGTTGTTACATAAGAACTGATCCTGAGTTTAGGGTTCCATCCGAAGGGACGCATTCGGTTGAAGAGGCACCCCTCAAGGATTTCAATAGGCTATTTAGTTATAGGGTCCGTAACTAGAGGATGCAAACAATAAACGTTTTCATTTTGGTGTTTTTTGCTCGAACGTTGGAATGAAATTAGTTTCTATAGCTTTATATTGCACTTGGTACGGATACCCTTCGTGTACAAGTCCAACTCGTGCTTAGCCGTTTTAAATTAATCAATTAATTCGTTTTTCCTCTTTCCTTATTTTATTCGATGTCAATGTCATTAAATAAATTACATAAACACATAATTTTTTTTTTATATAATACTCACAGAGACCCAACTCATAAGCAGTTTTAAACATCTCAAGTCTGTCTATGGAGTAGGCGCCATAAAATACTAAGTAGATTTCTATTGACATGCCATTTTTATTAAATTATTACAACGTATTATACCTTATATATACAGTGGCTAAAATATCAAAGCCCCACCCTACCGAGATCTTATATAATATGCACTCGTATGACTAGCAAATTGCTATATTAAAAAAAAAGAAAAAACTAAGATACATTTTATATCTACTTTTAAAAACATCAAATTTCACTTAGATTAAATGACTAGTGTGGACTCCGAGCTAAATAATACTCAGACGAGATTTTCAATCCTTTTAATTCTAAGTTTCTGGTTAATTTAGGTGTAAAATATCCATAGCGTGATGCAGTATTAATTTATACCGAAACAGCGCCATCTATCGCAAAATAAACTAAAGGAAAGTACAAAAATTAAACATGTTGTTACAGTGTACTATTGACTAGTGAATTGCGAAATAAATTCAAATAAGGCACTATTAATATCGACTTTTATCAATATTGAAATTTGATAAGTAAAATTCCTACTTAAAAAAATTCAAAACTTTAATTTTGGGTAATTTAGAATGAATTTTAATAATCAATCAAAAAATTATTCAATTTATATGGATATATTTATTATTAAAATACGTTATTTCACCTATTTTAGTTGTGAGCTTAATTATTATTTACATAACAACTGTTTAAAAAATATATATTTGCTAGTGTTTTATTGCTATGGTTAATTGTTGCTAGGGTTTAATTCAGTTGGGACGATGCCCTGTAAGACAATTGTTATATAATAATTTTTACACTGCAAAACCAGATGGCGCTGTGCGTTTTTAGCTCGCCCTATCGTTTTGCTTTAGCGGGTTTTACATATAGTGGTGGCAGAATTATTGAGAGTAAGGAATTTGTATATCTTCAAATAAATTTTTGTAAGTGGTATAACGCATAATTTGCGTGTATGCCATTATATTTGTCATCCGCTATAGTAAGCTTAGGTGGGCTATATTTTAATTCTCTGTAAAATATGCATAATATTTTATGCAAAATTAAAAATAGTGTTTGCTGTGTAACTAATTTCATTTGTTTTTTGCAACATTTTTTATTCTAATACTACATTTTGTTACATCGTCAATTCTTGGTATAAATATTACTAAATTCTACCCGCTACTTCATTTGCGGCGACTTCTATTATTGTCTATTCTCGATTCATATTAAATGATTTATTTAAATTATTAACTGCCAATCTGACCTCAGTTTATTTTAGCATTTGTACTTTCCGCCATCCGATTGAATATTATAATTTTAGGCTATTAAAATAAATCTCAATAAAAACCTAACCTAGATGAAAGTAGATAAGTACTATACCAATGAGATATTATGTTACTTGACAGTTATATGTTACGTAGATATGTAGTTGCGGCTTCTTTTTACTCCCCCGACCAAAGCGCTCCTTTCCAAAATAGGAGACCTAAACATTTCTTTCATGACCCTGACGATCAGATGACTACTGACAACATTCTCGTACCACCTATCACACAATCATACGCTTCACTTCGCCGGCGAAGACGAGGTCCCCGCTATCTTACGTCATCCGGACGTGGGCTCCATCCACGGCCTCGGAGACGTACGGCCTCACAGGAGGCGCCCTTAGGCAGACGTTCCCTTAGTTTCTTCGAGCCCTAGGGCTCAAAATTTCTTCTGGCAGATTTCTCCCCGAAGCACGCCAAACAGCCCGGTTACGCTGTCGCAACCAATAGGGTTTGCACAGCTAATAGTCAGCCCGAAAAAAAAATGTATAGGTAGCTCTCTTTCTAGGATACATCTTTTTCGATGTAGAAATTTCAAACTTAATTCGTGCAAATGAATTGTCGAATCGCTTAACAAGTTTGTTATTTAAAAACGGCTAAAGCAAAGGCCATATCTTAGCTCCGTATAAGTACTTAGCTCCGTTCAAGTTTTTGTCGTGCGGTCGACCAATCAGAACACTCTTTATCAAATAGGCATGTATTGTTATTGGTTGCACGCAAGACAGAAATTTGGAGGTAAACTTGCAGGTTGGTTGCTTGTGGTAAAAATTTATTTTTGCCATGTATTTTGTAAGTACATACAAACGGTGCAGATGTTTTGTTGATGCTGATTGTTTCTTGCTTTATTTCGCAATTATAATCATCCCCATTCATGATTCGTGATCAACCCCGGCTCACTACAGAGCACGGGTCTCCTCTCAATATTTGGCCATAGTCTATCACGCTGGCCATGTGCAGATTGGCAGACTTCACACGCCTTTGAGAACATTATGGAGAACTCTCAGGCATGCAGGTTTCCTCACGATATTTTCCTTCACCGGTAGAAATAACTGATATATTAATCGCTTAAAAAGCACATATCTCCGAAAAGTTATAGGTGCGTGCCCAGATTCGAACCCCCGACCTCTTATTAGGAGGTGGACGTCCTAACCACTAGGCTATCACAGCTTTAATTATAATCAAAGGGAAGTAATCAATAAGTTTTGATTCCCTTGCGATGTCAAAGTATGCGGCCAAAACGTCAACTAGAATAACGGTATTTTCACAACTGTACGAAATTACAGATCTAAGTTTACTTTCAAATTGATAACTTTGTTGGCAGATAGACAGACAGACGGACAATGAAGAGATCCTTTGGGTCCCCTTTTCCCCTCTGAGGTACGGAACCCTAAATAACTCAGTCATCAAAATGCAATCACAGACTAAGTAAGCAGGTACTAAGCTATTAAAAACTCATTAGCTTGTGAACGCCAATTATATGATTTCTTCCGCGACACGCCGTCTGCACTTAACTATTAATAAATAACACAACGGCCGGTTATCGGACATGTGTTAAAATTTTAGTTTAGTTAAAACAATGCGTTAAAAGTTTAAACGATTTGTTAAAGCTCATTTATTACATTTTTTTATATACTAGAAGGTAACGGCTGTCTCACCTGGCGGTAAGTGATAATGCAGTCTAAGATGGTAGTGGGCTTACCTGTTAGGGGTATGGTAAATCCACACTCCCAATTGGTTTCTACGCGGCATCGTGCCGGAACGCTAAATCGCTTTGGGACACGTCTGTCGATAGGGTGGTAACTAGCCACGGCCGAAGATTTTTACCAGACCAGACTCGAGCCGGGAATTGAATCCAGGACCTCTAACTTTTTAATGCGCCACGGAGGTCGTCGAAACATAAAGCCTAATATTTAAATTTTATTAAACAATTGGAAGAGACTTGCCCCCAAAATACGGGCTATACTAGTTTGGGGGCCAGAATAGTTTAAGAAAATTGAACTAAATTGAAATAAATAATTATGATTATGATTATATTAAAAAAAAAAAAAATGAAAGTTCACTTTATGTTTTTTTTTATCCAACTACAAGTTAGCCCTTGACGGCTATGTCACCTGGTGGTAAGTGATGATGCTGCCTAGGATAGTAGCGGGCTAACCTGTTAGGAGTATGGTAAACCCACGCTCCTAATTGGTTTCTACGCGACATCGAGAGGTGAGATGTGTCGCCAAGTGATTTAGCGTTCCGGCACGATGTCGCGTAGAAAACAATTAGGAGTATGGATTTAACATAACCTCCCTAACAGTTTAGCCCCCTCCCATCATCACTTACCATCAGGTTAGATGCCGTCAAGGGCTAACTTGTAGTGTATAAAAAAAAGGTTCATCATGATTAACCCATTGCCGGCTCACTACAGAGCTCTCAATATGAGAAGAATTTGGCCATAGTCCACCACGCTGGCCACGTGCGGATTGGTTAACTTCGCACCTTTGAGAGCATTATGGAGAACTCTCAGGCTTCCTCACGATGTTTTTCTTCACCGTTGAAGCAAGTGATATTTTAATTGCTTAAAAACGCACATAACTGAAAAGTTAGAGGTGCATGCCCGGGATCGAACCCCCGACCTCTGATTAGAAGGCACACGTCCTAACCACTGGCCTATCACAGCTATATAATAAAAGGTTAGTAAGAAGATTATCAATGTTTGTGTGCCATGTTCTAACAGCGCTACGTTTAAAACTTTTTTTTACATAATTCCTACCATATTTTGTATACTTTTCCATTTTTTGTTTACCTTTAGGAGTCTTTCATAAAATCATTATTTTTTGCCCACCTTCATTCTTACCTGGAATGCGATTTACTTTATATCGGTATTTCTTAATAAAATTGTTATATTAACGCCCATTAATTAATGTTATTTAAGGAACAAGACTCGGTTAAGTTAGCTTTAGCATATTGACGTAAATCAAAGGTTTATAAAAGTCATTCCCCATCATATACTTTACCATCATGGAACTTTACCACTAAACGATAATTTTAAACCAAAAATAACAAGACAAAAAAACATACCTAACATAAACGCAAGTACGGAGAATAAACAAAACTACAGTAAATAACTCACACAATGAAACGAACCACACATGAAAACAATGAATGGTTCAGTTAGAAAACTATTTAAGATGACTTTTAAACCTTTATAATAAGCGTTATTTTATTTAACTTGTGTCTGAGCCCGACCGTGTTTAGGTCCACGGATCATAAATTTGCAAGCCCGAGCGCCAAGGCGACAAACCTTATGCTGAATTCTCACCAGACAAGCGCGAGAGTAATGCAACTAAAGATGTCTAATGTACATTCAAACCACCCATAGATTTACTCCCACTGGTGACATTCATCATCATCATCATGATCAGCCCATTACCGGCTTACTACAGAGCACGTGTCTCTTCTCAATATGAGAAGGGTTTGGCCATAGTCCACCACGCAGGCCATGTGCCGTTTGGCAGACTTCACACCCCTTTGAGAACATAATGGAGAACTCACAGGCGTGCAGGTTTCCTCACGATGTTTTCCTTCACCGTTGAAGCAAGTGATATTTTAATTGTTTAAAGACGCACATAACTTCGAAAAGTTAGAGGTGCGTGCCAGGATTCGAACCGCCCACCTCTGATTAGGAGGCTGACGTCCTAACCACTAGGCTATCACCGCTTCAACATTAATGTCCATCTAATCATTATGTATTATATTTTTTTTGTGGACACCTTTCCTACGCTAACTTTTATATACTTTCCATTTTTTTCTTAGCAAGTTAGTTATAATAAGTAATAAAATGTAATAAAAAACCACGAGAGCATGCCTTACATAGAAAAAAGTAATGAAACAATAAGTCGCTTGCCAGCGGGGTGGTAAATAGCCGCGGCCGAAGCCTCCGAGACCAGACTCGAGCCGGAAAAGCGCACGCACTCATCAAAACCTTCGAAGTTAAAATTTAAAAAAAAAATACAATATATTTCATGTCATATTGTATCTAGACCGTTGAAATACGATAACTTAGCATTTTCTTAACACAAAAGAACTTTTGATCGCTATATTGCACTAACTCTAGTGAGAAGGCAACTTTAAAACAGATTAATTTACCTATTCTTTGTTACTAACGAAAACAATGGGAGTTTATTTTAGTACATTCCTTAATTAGGATTCGCGTTAAACCTAAGCGGCAGTAGGATATATAACTTTTCGTAGCTATACACTTTTATTTATTTATTCATTCATTTATATCCTAATAAAAAAGTATATATTTATTCTTTATTTATTTATTATTAATATACAAGGAATATAATTAGTTATACAATAAAGGCACCGAAAAAACCAAAGAGGTTTGTCCTCGGTGCTAATCAGTAACTTAACAGCTTAAAGCTAGAGGAACTGAGTAAGCATATTAGGCATGAAAAGAACATTTCCTAACCGACGACCGACACAAATGAGTCAACCGTCCAACTCAGCCAAAAAATATTCTTTTAATTTCGGTTTGACATTTTTAATGTGTAATTTTTGGAACGCTGGAGGTAGTTCGTTCATGAATCGTGGAACCAAATAAGCGATCGTTATATTAGGCTACTCTAGCAAATTAGGTTTTTATCCTGTTAAGCTAGAATAAATATATAAACATACATATAAAAATTGCCTAAATTTAAATATTCCGGTAACATATAAGTAATCTTACATTAAATATTACTTGTTTTAATGGTGAAGGAAGGCAAGCTGTGATAGCCTAGTGGTTAGGATGTCAGCTTCCTAATCAGAGGTCGGGGGTTCGAACCGAAAACTTTTCAGAGTTAAATGCGTTTTTAAGCAATTAAAATATCACTTGCTTCAACGGTGAAGGAAAACATCGTGAGAAAAACTGCATGCCTGAGAGTTCTCTGTAATGTTCTCAAAGGCGCGTGAAGTCTGCCAGTCCGCACATTGCCAACTGGGTATCGAACCCAGGACCGCCAGCTTTAAAACGCGACTGCGCATGTGCCACGGAGGTCCAGAAAATTCCAAAAGGCCTTACGTGCGTAATAACGGCGTGCTCCGTGTGATGGAGGCTTCTTATACTCAGCAAAGTTAGATTAGCAAATCATTCAATCCGACATCCCAACCCTCTCGTAGTTGCGGCTTCTTTTTACTCCCCCGACCTAAGCACTCCTCTCCGAAAGAGGAGATTTAAACATATCCTTCATGACCTGACGAGTAGATGACTACTGACAACACACTCGTACCACCTACCACACAATCATACGCTACACACCGTCTTCGCCGGCGAAGACGAGGTCCCCGCTAACTTACGTCATCCGGACATGGGCTACATCCACGGCCTCGGAGACGTACGTACCACTCACCGTCTGACCCTTCCGTTATCCCAAATATCGCCTAAGCCGAGGTTCGGGCTCAAAAGAGGTGCCCTTAGGCAGTCGTTCCCTTAGTTTCTTCGAGCCCTAGGGCTCAAAATTTCTTCAGGCAGAGCTTCTTTCCGAAGCTCGCCAAAAAGCCCGGTTACGCTGTGGCAACCAATAGGGTTAGTACAGCTCATAGACAGTCCGAAAAAAAAAGACCAGACCCGAGCCGGCAATCGAATCTAGAACCTCCAGATAATGCGAGAGCGCTGACGCCGCGCTACAGTTATTCGTTATTCCATATTGCTTAAAAAACTACTTCGCTACGCCTTATTAGCAAGCGATTAGCGTTTTCATGCCTAAGCACGCAGAGCTGGTGCGATATAATTAATTAATCTAAAAATTTACATGTGTGAGGGTTAAAGTCAAGGTGAGACGTTCCACCGCCAATGTCGGTGAAAGTCAAGGTTGGGGCCTTTTAGCCACCATGCGTGCTATAACCACCTGTGCCAGTTATTGTTATACAATACAACGCATGAATATTGTTTTGTAATGCAAATGCCTTTTTAACCTAGCCGCTTGGTAACCTCAAAGCTGTTGTTTATGTTCAATTTTGTCGAATGACATGCAGTACTTAGACTGAGAGTTATTAAAAGTCATATTTAAGTCCCAATTGATTTAAAAATAATTGTTGGGGGGAGGGGACAAGGTTCGGTGCCGGCATGCAGATGTAACTTTTCGGAGCTATGCGCTTTTTAATATCACCTGTTTTAACGAATCAAATCACATCAAAAATAGCTTTATTCATATAAACCTATGACAGGCATCTATGAATCATACATATATATTACATTTTTATCGAAGCGGTGATAGCCTAGTGGTTAGGGCGTCAGCCTCCTAATCAGAGGTCGGCAGTTCGAATCCGGGCATGCACCTCTAACTTTTCAGAGTTAAGTGCGTTTTTAAAAATTAAGATATCATTGCATCAACGGTGAAGGAAAACATCGTGAGGAATCCTGCACGCCTGAGAGTTCTCCATAATGTTCTCATAGACGTGTGAAGTCTGCCAATCCGCACATGGCCAGCGTGGTGGACTATGGCCAAACCCTTCTCATATTGAGAGGAGACCCGTGCTCTGTAGTGAGCCGATAGTGAGTGATGGTGATAACTATACTTGCCAACTTAAAACTAAAGCTAAGAGGGTTCAAATCACGCCTAGGTCTGAGGAAGAAGGAAAACATCGCAAAGAAACCGCATGCATGCTTGGACGTTCTCCATTATATTTCCAATGGCGTATGACAACCGAACCTGGCCAGTGTAGTCGACTACAGCATAGACCCTACTCATAGAGAGAGGAGACACTACAGGGGCTTGAAAATAAATAAATAAATACCGATTTCTACGTCTCTTCATATTTCTGATTACATCAGTCGAGATATTACGAATTACGAGTATACCCTTCTCCATCGGCTTCTGAGTAACTTTTAACGAGGTTCAACGAGTTGTCAAGTTGTTGAGCTCGAAAAACCAATACAATGGTCCAAAAGTGCTGGGATAAAAATTCAATTTTCAATTTATTTATTTATTATTAATATAAAAGGAATATATTTAATTATACAATAACGGCACCGAAAAAACCAAAATGGTATGTCCTCGGTCCTAAACATGTAAAACATAAAGCGGCATAAAATTTAATTGGCATACACCGGTTTTCTTAGGTAATCTGAACTGAATTATTATAATAATAAGTATTAGTAATGAATATAATACTAATACCTAATACTTATTATTATAATAATTGCTAAAAATAGACCGTTTCTTTAGGTTAAATTAACTCAAACGTTCTATTATTCCGCGGTAAAAAATACCTAGCATCTATATTAGTCTCTAACTATAACTGAGTATCTTATTTCAATTTTTTTTATATACACTACAAGTTAGCCCTTGACGGCTATCTCACCTGGTGGTGAGTGATGATGCAGTCTAGGATGGTAGCAGGCTAACTTGTTTGGGGTGTTGTAAACCCACTCTCCTAACTGGTTTCTATGCGACATCGTGCCGGAACGCTAAATCACTTTGCGACACGTCTTTGTCGGTAGGGTGGTAACAAGCCACGGCCGAAGCCTCTTACCAGGCCAGACTCGAGCCGGGAATCGAACCCAAGACCTCCAACTCACTGCGTTTCGTCGCTGCTTGATTGCTGCAGACAACGAACCCAACAAATACGGTTTCGCATTAATTATGTAAAAAAGTTTTCAAAAAGGAAAAAAATATAACTATTGTACCGCTATCGAATTTGCATTTTTGCATTATTTTCTGTAGTGTTCAATAAAAGTATATTAATTAATTAATTCATTCATTCATTGATACCTATTTAGAAAAAAAATGCAAGGTAATTTTTGTAAAGAAACCTAAACTACCAGCACTTCTCCTAACTAGTCTTAGCCCACCAACCCGATAAAATTGATGTGATGGGTTAAAACGCTTAATCTAATCGAGAGTACCGTCGTGGGCGATATTTAAAGGCTGGATGATAAATTGATGGTGGTTCGTTTGCATGTATTAAGGGTTTTTGAAAATTTCCCGGTATAGGTAATCTATTAATTGAAGTTTGTCCCATTCATGTCCCCGCTCCCATTTAGCAACCCTTCTTAGCACATAAGTCTAATTTCGAGATTCTTTGCTATGGCAAATTTAAATTCGCTTATATTAATAGCTTATTGACGTGAAATTAAGTTTATCACAAATACCGCGACAAAAAATACACAGGGTTTTTCCCGGGATTAAAAGCATATATGTGTTAAACAAGGGTATAATCGTTCTCAATTCCCAAAAAAAAACAATTTTGCTTCGAAGTATCGGTTATGAAAGAATGTTCGGAAAGTGTGAATGTGTGTACATACACACTAACATACAAACTTTAGTCTTTATAATATTAGTTTGATTGATAATTATATTATTGTATGATGATTGATAGTAATATGATAATATTCCGTAGGAAATCGTCCTATGAATTTCATAGTAACGTTGTTCTTATCAAGAAGGTTAAATAAAGAAAGAGGACAATAGATCTTGTTTTTTTTTTTGTTCTTTTCAATACTTTAAGTAACTAATCATGGAAATTTATTTTTATTCAGTCAATCTTTTTTTTTAACATAACATTTATCCGTTGTTGGGACATCATTTTGAGTAATGATTTTACTTGTGCTAGGATGTCCCGCTTTCCGTAGAATATATATAACCAAGTGTTTGTATGTGTGTGTTTGTTTGTTTGTGTGTCTTCTAATAATCTTAATTCTTGTAGCTTGATATAACCGGAGTAATTTTACTACACTCAGTGAGATTGTGAAATCTTCTAGATGCGTCAGAATACCGAACACGACGGTTCAATATAATTGAACGTCTATCATTTATTCCTATAACTTAAATCTACCATCGCAATCATGATCATGAGCAGCTTTGGCAACAAGGCCTACCAGTCAAGCTACCGGTTCTTCTATAAACATGACCTGATTCTTTATGTCAATGAAATCAATATTTTCCATATAACGACTGTCAAAAAGTGAAAATTATGATACACACAGAAGGCTTTTGATTTTCTGGTGTTCCTTCTGCTATGTTTATTTACGTATCATATTTTTATGGTAATGTAATTTGACTGAAAGGATAAATATAACATATAAATAATTAAAGCGGTGATAGCCTAGTGGTTAGGACCTCAGCTTCCTAATCAGAGGTCGGCGGTTTGAATCCGGGCACGCACCTATAACTTTACGGAATTACGTGCGTTTAAAAAAATATATATCATTTGCTTCAACGGTGAAGGAAAACATCGTGAGGAATGCATGCAGGATGCCTGAAAGTTCTTCATAATGTTCTCAAAGGCGTGTGAAGTTTGCCAATCCGCACATGGCCAGCGTGGTGGGCTATGGCCAAAACCCTTATATTGTGAGGAGACCTGTGCTCTGTAGTGAGCCGGTAATGGGTTGATCATGATAAATAATTATATAGGGTTAAAATTTGCTTCATTATTAGAGTAAGTTGCACATATGTTCAGAGAGTGTGGCTCTAGAGGTAGGGCTTGTAACTATAACTCGTAAATGTTTACCTTTACTTACACTAATTACATATAGATAGTATAATCAATAATGAATAAAGGTCAATTCTGTTGATTTGAATCGGTCTTTAACAGGCGCTTGATGATGCGTGCCTACAAACAATTGCTTACATTGTAATGAGATTATGGCGGTAACTAAATTCGTAAAAACTAAAGCTGACTTTTGTCACCGCATAGCCTTAATATGTACTATAACATATAAACTAAGTCTGTTCCATAAATAATTTAAAGTATCAGGTAACGTCATTGCTAGAAAAACTATCGCATCCTTGTCTATTAAGTTTTTCTCATGTTTGTCGGGTAGTACTTGATTTTAGTTGTATACACTTAATTAAAGTATGAAATTTCTAGCTACCACACAGCACTTTAGCGAGAGATTATATTTAAAAATCCTATAACATCAATATCGCACATCTATTTAGTCGTTTAATACTCTGGAACAATAACTACAAAGTAGGCGTGAGCAAAGTGTGAGCGTTGAACGGGTTGACTGACCGCTCGCATGCTGTTACAAACTTTTTCAAATAACTCACATACAAGGCATGAGCGGGCGAATTTCCTTATTTTCTTTGATCCTGTGTAACCTGTAGAACAGTTTACATGTAGATTTATTTTAACATTTTTTTATATATTCCTACTACAATTAATTTTCCCTTGACGGTAATGTCACCTGATGGTAAGTGATAATGCAGTCTAAGATGGTACCGGGCTAACCTGTTTGGGGAATGCTAAGCACATACCGCTAATTGGTTTCTATGCAACATAATGACGGAACGCTAAATCGCTCAGTCACGTCTCAGTCGTTAGTGTGGTAACTAGCCACGGCTGAAGCCTCCCACCAGACTACACTCTAGTCGGGAATCGAACCCGGGACCTCCAACTTTACAATGCGACAGCGCACGCACTGCGCCACGGAGGTCGTCAAAATATTAAAACAAGTAGGTACAACACAAAAATATCGGTCACTGAAACCGGTTTCCAGTCCTATATATAAATAATAACACCTCATTGACCGAGCGCAAATATTTTTTAACTCACTTGGTGTTGTTGATAGAAATAAATATTCATATAGGAATAAAATGTACACGCTGAGAGCATTCGTTATAACATAATATTATGCAATTCTGTATCTATAATCTACACCTACTAATAATAAAGCTGAAAAGTTTGTTAGAACGCGCTAATCTTACGACTTACCAGTCGCATTTGAAAAATGATTTTTAGTGTCTATTAGGTAGGCTATTTTGAGAAGCGGTGATAGCCTAGTTGATAGAGCGTCAGCCTCCTAATCAGAGGTCGGTGGTTCGAATCCGGGCACGCACCTCAAAATTTTCGGAGTTGTGTACATTTAAAAATAAAAATATCACTTGCTTCAACGGTGAAGGAAAATATCGTGAGGAAACCTGCACGCTAAAGAGTTCTCCATAATGTTCTCAAAGGCGTGTGAAGTCTGCCAATCCGCACATGGCCAGCCTGGTGGACTATGGCCAAACCCCTCTCATATTTAGTGGAGACCCGTGCTCTTTAGTGAGCCGGTAATGGGTTGATCATGATGATAGGCTATTTAGCGTAACTCTTAAGTCCAGATGTGTAGTTAAAGGTGAGAAAAAGAAAAAAACCACAAAGAATGCTTAGTGAAACCAGTGTATAATTCATTCAAGTACTTATAATAATAACATCAATTTAAGGTTTAAGTAGATCAACTGAACTTGCCACCCAGCCCCTTGGTGACTCGGCGTCGACGGCCTCTGAGAGAATCTTGTGGGCGGCTTGTTTGTCAGTCATAATCGGTATCAGGTAGCAAAATGTCGGCGGCTTGTCAACCACTTACCGTGTCGCTGATATTTCATTGAAAATGAAAGTTTTAAGAACTAAGAATAAGTTTTTTTTTTATTTTATTTACCATAAGTTAGCCCTTGACGGCATCTCACATGATGATAAGTGATGATGGGGTCTAAGATGGTAGAGGGCTTACCTGTTAGAGGTATGGTAAACCCATACTCCTAATTGGTTTCTACATGACATCGTGCTGGAACGCTGACTCGTTTGACGACACGTCTTTGTCGGTAGGGTGGTAACTAGCCACGGCCGAAGCCTCCCACCAGACTAGACTCGAGCAAGGAATCGAACCCAGGACCTCCAACTTTAAAATGCAACAGCGCACGCGCTGCGCCACGGAGGTCTCCATTCGTCATTTATCCTTGTTAAATACAGACGCTATGTCTAATTTTTATGACTACCAACATCCGTTGTCTCTCGATCACACCTTTCCATTGCATCGGGTATCGTGAAAGACTCAGGGCCCTGCTCCAAATAAATAAATCTATTGCATTATAATAGATATCAGTTGTCAATAAATTAATTGATAAATAAAGATGAACAAAGCTAATAGAAGTATTAAATTAACGGGGATACTTTAATTGTCATCGCAACGCCTAATTATACGGTCGTCAGCAAATTCAGATCTCTATCGTGGCGTGGACTGAAAAGTGGAGCCTTGTCCTCTTTGCGAGGGCGAACGGATCAAGGTGAGTACGTCTGTACTTTGCACGGCATCTTGTCACGATACGACAGTCTGTCGATTTTTTTATTCCACTTCAAATTAGCCCCGCAATCCTACCTGGTGAGTGTTGATGCTGATGTGCTAAAATGGTAACGGGCTAACCCATCATTGGTATTACACCCATATACCCATCCGTTTCAACGATGCATCGTGCTATATCGCTTTGCAACTATGTAGTTAGGATAACGTGATGTTTATGTTTAAATATACTAAAATTAAGAACATAACTCCGTAAAGTTACAAGTGCATTTTTAGATTAAATGGATATTTTGATATAAAAAATACTTTAAATTAGGGAATATTTCTGTTTTCCTGTAATCTTTTCACGATTATTCTCCCAAATAAATTTTGATATATGGCAAAGAGCTAGATTGCATGATTACTTCGTCCCGGAAATCTGATAGTCTCCACGGGCTTATAACAAACAATAAAAAAACACGGACGAAGTCTCGAGAAGCATGCGTCTAGTGTAACAATAAAACTTATAAATAACTTAAATTCTAACTTTAACTAACTCCTATAAAAAAAAATCTATTTGACTTTTACCTTTACACATCTAAAGCGTATTTTCAATAATATTTATAGACGAAATAGATTTTACTATGCAGACGGATACCGGATTGTTCATCCTCTTTTATCCATCGGTGCGTGATTTCTCCCGGGATCATTTAATAACCCCAATCCATGCTGACGACAACGACCTCCGTGGCGCAGTGCATGCGCTGTCGCATTATAAAATTGGAGGTCTGGGTTCGATTCCCGGCTTGAGTCAGGTCTAGTGGGAGGCTTTGGCCGTGGCTAGTTCCCACCCTACAAACAAAAGACGTGTCCCCAAGCGATTTAGCGTTCCGGCACGACGTCGCGTAGGAATCAATTTGGAGTATGGATTTACCATACCCCTACCAGGTTAGCCCGCTACCTACATCTTAGACTATATCATCACTTAGATTTAGTGAGATTACCGTCAAGGGCTAACTAGTAGTGTCTTTAAAAAATAAAAAAAAATCGTTTTGTTATTCATACCCATTTGTTTTGGCATGTAATTTTTACGAATGCGGTATTTACCAAGACGTGAGCAATAGAATGAAAGAGAAAAGGGGGTATTGGCAACAGATCTCAGTAAAAAAATGCAACCCACGAATGCAATTCAACTTAAGTAGTCAATTTATAAATGACTCAAAACTTTGTGAGATAAATGGAAAATTAAAATTGATTTAATCTGTTTACTTTATATACTAAAACCGATTAGTTTCATTTTCTGATTTTTAATGACAAAGATTTCTATAATATTTATCTATATCAAAAAATTCGATCATTCCAAAAGACAGTTCGACGCTGGGCGACGCCGATTATGGCTTAACGGGGGTGGACGTCATACACCCCCGTTAAGCCATCGGTTCCGGTTAGTGATTTATTATCTATAAAACCCATCTACCCGCTTCGGAACAGCGTGGAGGGTCTAAGCCCTAAATCCCTCTTCTATGAGAGAGGAAGTCTGTGCCCCTACATGGGACTTAAAAGGCTGATGTTTTAAAAATTATAATACGCAATAAATAAATTCGTACCTTATGCTCTTCCCCAGTCTAACAATTATTCTTGCTAATTTATGCATTGGTACTTATTCAATATATACCATGTCAATTAAGGACGCCTTCTCGCTTTTTACGAGTAATCACACATGTATTTAAATTTGCATTCCAAATATTTTTTATCTGTCCATGTGAAGCCTACATTTGAGACAAAGCGAGTTCTTATTTTAGCGAACTCGATCCGATTTGCGAGTAGCAAGTGGTCGTCCGTACTTGTTATCATTCCAGTTGTTCGCGCTTCGCCCACGCATTTTTATTTTTTCTCATATGTAATATACGGTGTGTATTAAGATAAACCTCTTTGTCCTAGCGAATTCCTATCACTACGAAACTGATAAAATACCGTTTCAATATATGCCGTCTACTGTTTTTATAGTCTGCAAAATACGCCTGTTACATTCAACTAATCGTATTTAAAGAGTTATTCTGTAGATAAGTATTTAAAAAAAATGAAATATTTTGATAGGTTCTTACCAGATTCCAAACCTAACAATTCACTATTCATACTATCATGATCAACCCATTTCCAGCTCAAAGCAGAGCACGGATCTCTTCTCAATATGAAAAGGGTTTGGCCATAGACCACCACGCTGGCCATATGTTGTTTGGCAGACTTCACACGCCTTTGAGAAAATTGTGGAGAAGTTACGGACATGCAGGTTTCCTCGCGATGTTTTCCTTCACCGTTGAAGCAAGTGATATTTTCATTGCATAAAACGCACAAAACTCCAAAAAGGATGTGTGCACGGAATCTAACCCCCGGCCTCTGAATAGGATGTGGCGTCCTAACCACTAGAGTATCAAAGCTTGTTGATACCATAAAACTTGCTAATTATATAAGCAATAGCTCTTGGTATTTGATATCGTTCTTTCAGACTAAAATATCCATATTTATAACAAAAAGGGGTAATAGGTATTTGAGTCTATCACAAACTCATCTCAGTCCGTGTCGGATTGAGACCACAACCCTTTCGTAGTTGCGGCTTCTTCTTACTCCCCCGACCTTAGCGCTCGACCTCTCCGAAAGAGGAGACCTAAACATTTCCTTCATGACCCTGACAATCAGATGACTACTGATAACATACTCGTAAAATCTACCACACAATTATGCGCTACACACCGTCTTCGCCGGAGAAGACGAGGTCCCCGCTGTCTTACGTCATCCGGACGTGGGCTACATCCACGGCCTCGGAGACGTACGGACCACTCACCGTCCGACCCCCCCGTTAGCCCAAACGTCGTCTAAGCCGAGGTTCGGCCTCAAAGGAGGCGCCCTTAGGCAGGCGATCCCTTAGCTTCGTCGAGCCCTAGGGCTCAAAATGTCTTCTGGCAGAGCTTCTTTCCGAAGCTCGTCAAACAGCCCGGTTACGCTGTGGCAACCAATAGGGTTAGCACAGCTAATAGACAGTCCGAAAAAAAAATATCACAAACTCGAATATTAAAAGCACAAAATTATTTTAAGTGTAATTATTTATGGTAATAAACTACCTCGTCAGTGTCAAAACTAGGTAGGCATGTCGGTTATATAACAGTTACTTAATCGGAAACTGTTACGAAATACTAGTCAAATTACTTCGTTAATTATCAATATTCAAGTTCATTGCTGTGGTCGGTAGGTTCAACAGTTGTTTGAGAAGGAGTTTTTGACGACCTCCGTGGCGCAGCGTGTGCGCTGTTGCATTTTAAAGTTGGAGGTCCTGGGTTCGATTCCCGGCTCGAGTCTGGTCTGGTGGGAGGCTTAGGCCGTGGCTAGTTACCACCCTACCGACAAAGACGTGTCGCCAAGCGACTTAGCGTTCCGGCACGATGTCGTGCCGGAACGCTATTAGGAGTATGAGTTTACTATACTCCTAACAGGTCAGCCCGCTACCATCTTAGACCGCATCATCACTTGCCATCACGTAAGATGCAGTCAAGGGCCAACTTGTGGTGAATAAAAAAAAAAAAAATTTTAACGTACACTGCGAAATAATGGTCCCTTTTCCCCTGTTTTAAAAACTTCTTTATCAAGACGTGACAAAGACCTATATGGTGCGACTTTGTCCATCTATTATCACCACAGGACTTGCATGCCTGTAGATCATGTTTCTTCAATTGATATTGTTGTCAAAAAATTATCATAAAAAAATTATCATTATCGGAACTCAAAATATCTTTATTCATAAAAATCTAAGACAGGTATCTATAAAGCGTCCCTGTAATCAATTTTCCATAATTTTGATTCGATGGTGATAACTACATTTGCTAACTTATAACTAAAGATATGAGGGGTTCAGACGACCCACAATAAACTTAACCCGGTATTGGCCGTATCCAAGACGCTTCCCAAGTGCGGATTGCTAAACTTAACACGCCTTTGAGATAATTATGGATAATATGATAGGAGGTGATAGCCTAGTGAAGCGGTTATAGAGTGGTTAGGGCGTCAGCCTCCTAATCAGAGGTCGGCGGTTCGAAATCGGGCACGCACCTCTTACTTTTCGGAGTTATGTGCGTTTTTAAACAATTAAAATATCACTTGCTTCAACGGTGAAGGAAAACATCGTGAGGAAACCTGCACGCCTGAGAGTTCTTCATAATGGTCTCAAAGGCGTGTGAAGTCTGCCAATCCGCACATGGTCAGCGTGGTGGACTATGGCCAAACCCTTCTCATATTGAGAGGAGACCCGTGCTCTGTAGTGAGCCGGTAATGGGTCGATCATGATGATTATGTTATATAATATAATTATACAAATACAACAACAAACATTGTAACTGATACTAAAATAAATTCTGAAATTGATAATACAATGACAAGTAAATTTTAAGAAACTGACAGAAATTATGTTCCAGGCTGATAAGTTTTACTTAACAAGATGCCAACTCTACAGAATTCGATTTAGCAAATGCGCCTTCGATAGTCGGAATAGTGGCTACCCGCTATTCAATATCCGTACGCAATATAGCGACCACAGGCTCTAGCAAAGTTTAACTAATCAAACTTCGTGCAGGTGAGGTGTAAAATGTTATTACTTAGGTACAATAAATAGGTACATTTAAAATAATAAGTGTTGCAAACACAGCTTTATCATTATATACAATTACAAACCTTTACGTTTATCACAATTTTATTCGCCATTAAATCTAGTTTTACTACCCGAAGACAAAAGCCCATTAGTCACTAATCGCTATAATAGTAAAAAAAATATTAATTACAAAACCGTACCAACTATCTTGATATAACGTAGTAATAAAAGATACCGCTAATTAAAGATGAAACAATATATTACACGAAGGTAATCTCAATTCATTTTATAATCAATTAAATAATTATGTGTGATGATTAAAATAATAAAACCAAGGCCGCAATGTACAACTCTAAATAATCTCAATATAATCAGCGAGATATAGTTCCAAAGCTAATCTCCACGACTACTGTATTGAAAAACTAAAATCCATACTAATAATATGAATGCGGTAGAGTGTCTGTTTGTTTATATACTTGTTACGTGTGTCTACGTGGCTCGATAAAAATCTTGATGGTATTTGGTGCAAAGGCAGCAAGCATCGTGCATCCGGATATAGGGATACTTTATATGCAAAAAAACACTTAGGAACTAAAATAAAAATAAAAATTTAGATCACATATATCCTGCAAACCTATTAAAAAAAATAGATATGTTGATAGGATGAAAAGGATCCTGAAAAGGATCGCTGGTGGCGGGTGGATGAGGAAGGCGGAGGACCGTGTGTGGTGGCGCGTTCTCGAAAAGGCCTATGTCCAGCAGTGGATGTCTGTAGGCTGATTGATTGATTGATTGATTGATGTTGATAGATGCTTACGAGGGTGTAACCGATTTATATTATTAAAATTTAATTGTAATGGTTTATACATGCTATCTTGCGCTTTTTTAGTCTTCGTTGTCAACAAATAATGTGATTTATTTTCATTTTTAAGTACTTAAAAAAAATGTAACTCATCTTACTTCAGCAATCCAAATCAACGAAGCATCAAAAACAAACGCTTAAGAATTGTTTTTATGGGAAAGAGGTCGTGTCAACCGGCATGTTAATTTTTTTAACGCTGGGTAATGCATATAAGCATCCCCTCCGGAAGCGGCGCAGACACCCAGCCAGCGGCGACAGACTTCCACCGGGGGTGTATGATCGAGGCGCCCTAACTCTGTCCGGAACATTGGGCGCATTTCACGACCTGAGGATTAGGCTCGACAAGTGGTTTTGCCTCCCATCCATCGCCCGAAGCTCCTCGTCAGGCGACGATTGTGCACAACCGGCATGTACTTCACTCACAATAACTTTCAAGTCCATATCATTTGTTAAGATTATAAACTGTTTGTTGTTAAGATTCTATCATGGGTAACGACATAGGTCGACCATCGAATTGCAATTAATGCTGAGTAAAGAGTAAAATGAAGCGGTGATAGCCTAGTGGTTAGGGCGTCAGTCTCCTAATCAGAGGTCGGCGGTTCGAATCCGGGCACGCACCTCTAACTTTTCGGAGTTATGTGCGTTTTAAAAAAAATTAACGATGTCACGTAGAAATCATTTAGGAGTATGGGTTTACCTTACTCCTTACGGGTTAGCCCACTACCATACTAGACTGCATCATCACTTACAACCGGGTTCAAGGGAGTATATAAAAAAAGGTAGTTTTATTTTGAAAAATCTTTTACCATTCGGTGCAACGTTTTTAAAACAATAACATGTTAGAGTGAGTGGATTACTTGACCTATTAAAATAAATAAATAAATAAATATTGGTATACTAATTCGCTTAGCGACACGTCTTTGTCGGTAGGGTGGTAACTAGCCACGGCCGAAGCCTCCCATCAGACCAGACTCGAGCCGGGAATCGAACCCAGGACCTCCGACTTTATAATACGACAGCGCACGCTCTGCACCACCGAATTCGTCAGTGCTGTCGACATTTTTATGAAATAATTTTTGGTTTCATATTCGAGTCCGACATACCCCACCAAAAGTTGTCGCATTACCCTATATATATTTAAAAAAAAACGTTAACGTAGATAAAGGTTCTATTTTTATCCTAAAAACACCCCAAATAACTGCATGTGTGGAAAAAAAAACATTTTTACATTAGAACAGTTTTTATACCAAATGTTGTTTACAGAGCAATTATCCTGAGAACAGATATTATAAGCAGATACTGTTCAGCGTTAGGACCATGCTGTGTAATAGAAGTGCTTCGATTTGTTTATTGTAGGTACACGAATAATATTTCTTGACATCAACTCCGACGTTCTGAATCAACGAAGCATTAAAAGAAATGCTAATGGCTCCATAGCACATCAGTAACTTTTACTCAGATATGATTTGTTTTAAACCGTTTATTGTTATAAAACCATCCTGAGCAGGGACATATATACCTCGGGTCCATCGTCAAACATGCTGAGCAAAATAAAATAGTCTCATTTCTTTGAACATGAACGTTGGTATATGGCAATTCTTACTACCACTAACCATATTTACAATTAACGTTTAGATATTTAACTGTTAAGACTAACTAGCTGAACTAAATGTATCTAACTAAATAGTTTAACAGCTCAGTAGGTAGTTGGCGCCTTTGTTTCGGAATTGTTCAGTTCTAGTATCGGGAGTGTTATATAAAACTATCATTATAAAGTAATGCTTAATAGGCATTGCTCTTAGCGACGACCAACTGATGAATTATTGTTTGAAAACAAAACCAATTATTAGAATCACGTCCGACTATCTGACGGATTTAGTCAACGACAGATATGCAGTGTGACTACAGGTAAACCGTCTTTTTTATAATAAACGAATATTTAGCCAATAATATTAAAAGTCGTCATTAAGATCAATCCATTGCCGGCTTACTAGAGAGTACGTACAATACTCCTCTCAATATGAGATGGGTTTGGCCATAGTCCACTACACTGGCCATGTGCGGATTGGCAGACTTCGCACGCCTTTGAGAACATTATGGAGAACTCTCAGGCATGCAGGTTGCGCGATTCCTCACGATGTTTTCCATCACCGTTGAAGCAAGTGATATTTTAATTGCTAAAAGGCACATAACTCCGAAAAGTTAGGGGGGCCCGGGATCAAACCCGCGATTAGGAATCGAGCATGCTGATCACTAGGCTTAAATTAATATATGATTTGCAGATATTTAAAGAATCATTTTAATATTACAATAACATTCTCTTACACTTTCACCACAACGTTAACTACTTTGAATAATTTGAATACCTGCTGCCATCTGCCCGGTGAGGGACGAACTGCGTAGTTCGTCGCTAATGGCGGCTTTTGCGAGATTTATGAAGATTGTGGTAGTGCTGACGTCACAAATGTTTACTAATTAATAGATTACTAGCATTTTCGGTTTCAGACCAATATATAATTTACTCAACATTAGTAGAAAATAATAAAAAAAAAAACTCTGAATAATAAAATTGTTTCGGAGGGTCGGGTTTGAACCTAGTACAGGTTATCGCTTGTTGATTTCCCTAACTCGCGCTATTGAAGTTTTTGAGTTCGAGGGGTATATATACGAGCTGTGATGCTTCACGTGCGAGGGTCCGTGCCTACATCGGGAACAGTCGCACAGAGGCTGGTAAATAAATCGCTTCAAATTCCATCTTTAATGAATAGAGTAGCAGGTTCACCTTTACCTATGTGTATTAAGACTTGCATACGTTTCATTCTCCACGATTGCAGGCAATTTGACCCTCTTTGTATTTTTGTTTGTGTGGACTAGAATTTTTTTTTTTCAGTATGATAGTAAATATCGCCTGGGTTAACGAGTTGGGTATCTGTAATACTTATAGTAATAAATAAATATTTCTTACTAAAATTCGATTGCCACCGCTCAAATTTACTCGTAGGTTATCCGTTTTCCGCGGTGTCTAGTATTTTACTTACTACCTGCAAAATAATAAAAAACAATATGCGCAATTTTCAGTATGTTGTACCTCTTTGGCGCAGTGCTGAGCGTTTTGGCCTTGCAAGCGGAAGGTCCGGGGCTTAATCCCGGGCAGGGAAGATTAAGAATTCTATCCTTTCTGTCTTCTCTATTGTCAAGTCTGGTGGTGGGCATTTGCCAAGAGATTTAAAATAATAAAATATGACTTTTTATGCAAATAGACCCGAATACGAAAAAAGCAATTTCGTACGGTATTTTTACAAAATTTTGCGTAAAGAGAGCATATTAGTATATCCTGGGGATAGATATTAATGTTTTTGGTATAAAGGTAAAGGCCGTGTTCAATTTTAAAAAACGAAATAAAATATTTAGGTGGGTAGCTATTTAGAGAAGCTATTTGCTGATAGATCCTACTCATGCTTCAACTACAAGTAACTTTCGATTTTACTCGTAAAATATTCACTACCGATTTAATACCATTCAAGTTTACTTTTTTTTATCTCTATAAGTCAGGCCTTGACGGCAATCTCGCCTGATGATGTGGCAGTCTAAGATGATAGCGGGCTAGCCTGTTAGGAGTATGCTTAACCCATACTCCTAATTGGTTTCTACGCGACATCGGGCCGGAACGCTAAATCACTTGGCGACACGTCGTTGTCGGTCGAACGCCCAAAGCCTCCCACCAGAACAGACTCGAGCCGGGAATTGAACCCAGGACCTCCCAACTTTATAATGCGATAGGGCACGCATTGCGCCAAGGAAGTCGTCAAACTTCCGATCGTTTCCGCGTAACATGACACCTAGTGTTTTTTTTTCGTTATTGTTAACAAATAATTTTATTTATTTACTCTGTTTATTACATCAACTAGAACGTCAAAAATCAAGAAAGCATCAAACATAACATGTTAACGGGTTGCGGTCAGGTCATGGGACCCTCATGTTGTTTTTTGTACTAACCAACCCACCTATTCGTAACTATACGTAGGAACGCACTAATCTCACTAACTTTCAATCCGATATGATTTACTTTTAAGCCGAACGATGGGTAGCAGATGGGCTGACAGTCGAAGCCAAAGTCCTCGTGCCCATTGTCAAACATGTTGGTCTAGGCGTGATTATCTTATTTACTTTCTCTTATTAACAACGGTAAAGTTTAAAATACAATTCTTTTGTCATCATCATGATCAACCCTTTGCCGGTTCACAGCACGGTCTTTACTCAGTATCGGAAGGGTTTGGCCCTAGTACATTGGCAGACTTCGCACGCCTTTGAGAACATTATCGAGAACTCTCAGGCATGAAGGTTACCTCCCGATATTTCCTTCGCCGTTGAAGCGAGTGATATTTTAATTGCTAAAAAGGCACATAACTCCGAAAAGTTAGGGGTGCCCGGGATCTTGATTAGGAGGCGGACGTCCTGACCATTAGGCTATCAAAGCTCATATATTAATACGATATACAGATATTTAAAGAAGCATTTTAATATTACAATAACATTCTCTTGCACTTTCACCACAACGTTAACTACTTTGAATAATTTGAATACCTGCTGCCATCTGCCCGGTGAGGGACGAACTGCGTAGTTCGTCGCTAATGGCAGGTTTTGCAAGTTATCCTATTAATGTGGTAGTGCTGCCGTCACCAATGTTTACAAATTAATAGATTACTAGCATTTTTCGGTTTCAGAACAAAATATAATAAACTCAACATTGGTAGAAAATAATTAAAAAAAAAAATCTGAATAATAAAATTGTTTCGGAGGGTCGGGTTTGAACCTAGTACTGGTTATCGCTTGTTGATTTCCCTAACTCGCGCTATTGAAGTTTTTTAGTTCGAGGGGTATATATACAAGCTGTGATGCTTCACGTGCGAGGGTCCGTGCCTACGTCGGAAACAGTCACACAGAGGCTGGTAAATAAATCGCTTCAATTTCCATCTCTAATGAATAGAGTAGCAAGCTCACCTTTACCTATGTGTATTAAGACTTGTATACGTTTCATTCTCCACGATTGCAGGCAATTTGACCCTTTTTGTATTTTTGTTTGTGTGGACTAGAATTTTTTTTTTTCAGTATGATAGTAAATATCGCCTGGGTTAACGAGTTGGGTATCTGTAATACAAGGTGTCTCAAAAGTAAGTTCACATTTGCTTATCTTATTACGCGAAAGCAACTATTCTGAGGGGCGCGGGGGGTATGTCAGTCTGTAGTCTGGCTCTTGGGAATTTAGTCGCTATGGAGCGTTTCTCTGGTGCGGACCGTGCGTTGTGCGTACGTGAGTTTTACAAAAACGGTAATTCGGCGACTGTAGCGCGTAGAAAATTCTGCAGTATTCGACATATTCGTCACTTAAATGATGCGCCTAGCACTCGTCTCATTGCAAAATGGGTTGAGAAGTTTGAAGAGACTGGGTCAACTCTGGAGAAACCAAAATCTGGGCGACCAAGAACATCAAGAACAGCCGAAAACGTGGACAGTGTTACTCAGTCTATTCGAGATGATCCAAACCTCTCGATTCGGTAGCGTGCTATTGCTTTAAATATGCACAGATCTTCATTATGCCGCATTTTACACAAAGATTTAAAGCTGCACCCGTACAAAATTTAGTTAGTGCAAGAACTGAAGCCTCAAGATGCTGGTCAGAGACTTGCCTTTGTAAATCAGATGATTGAGCGCTTTCCAACGTTCACCAACATCTTGTTTTCCGATGAAGCCCATTTTCATCTGAATGGGCATGTAAACAAGCAAAATTGTCGTTACTGGAGTGCAACCAACCCAAAACAAAAACATCAGAAACCGCTACATTCACCCAAAGTCACCGTATGGGCAGCGATGTCGGCGCGAGGAATTATCGGCCCTTACTTTTTTGAAGATGGAAGGGGACGCACACTCACAGTGAATTCAGAGCGTTATGTGGAGATGTTAGACGAGTTTTTCGTACCCCAACTGCAAAACTTTCCTGGTTACAACCAAAGAACATGGTTCCAGCAGGATGGAGCAACTTCACACACGTCCAACAGATCTCTGCCTCGAGTTCGAGAAATTTTTCCGAACAAATTAATCTCCAGGCGAGGTAACATAAATTGGCCTCCACGGAGTCCCGATTTAACGCCTATGGATTTTTTCCTGTGGGGTTATGTCAAATCAAAAGTTTACGCTAATAAACCGACTTCCCTGGCACAATTAAAAGAAAATATCCGTCATGAAATGGCAGCCATCACGGAGACTACCTGCCGAGCTGTCATAGGCAATTTTAGTGCCCGACTAAATGAATGCCGAGAGCGCAACGGTTTACATTTGGACGATGTTATTTTTAAAAAATAAATTCCCAAACAGTGTACTTCAATATAAAATAAACATTTTTTCAATAAAGCTAAGACTTTTCTTTTAAAAAAAGATTTAAATGTGAACTTTCTTTTGAGACACCTTGTACTTATAGTAATAAATAAATAATTAAATAGTTTGATTATTTCTTACTGAAAATCGATCGCCACTGCTCAGAATGTACTCGTAGGTTATCCGATTTCCGCGGTTGTAAGTATTTTTATGAGAAGAGTTGGACCATAGTCCACCACACTCGCCATGTGCGGGTTGGCAGACTTCGCACGCCTTTGAGAACATTATGGAGAACTCTCAGGCATGAAGGTTTCCTTCCTATGAAGCAAGTGATATTTAGTTGCTTAAAAACGCACGTAATTCAGAAAAGTTAGAGGCGTGACCTCCGATTAAGAGGCGGACGTCCTCACCTAGGATATCACAGCGTTGGCGACGCTGCGTAAGCCTGGGCGTTAAACTACCAGAATTACCACGGGGCAAACACAGGCAAGACCAATTCAAATGACGGGGACAAAAAGTGACTTTACCCACCACCGCAACTGAAGAAGACGCACGGGCGATGGCCGACAAGCACTATATGGACTGTACGAGGATCTATACAACTAACTAAATAATTTGACGTTGACATAAACAAAATACTGCGATCTAATTTGCGATACACGGGTCGCATAATATTATAAAAACAATTGTAACAACGAATCAAATTACAGTATATTTATCAACAATCACCAGTAAACGATTAGCAATAAAAAACTACGATTTAATTTGACTTTACACGCGTGTTACAAAATGCACGTTTAGTATTTATTGCTCTGTGTAAACCGGACTTAAAAATATAAAATCTAAAAACAGAAGCAAAAATATCAGTTGGGGGAAAACTTTATAGTTATATAGTATACCTTGTTGATAATTTTTATTTAAGACCAAAGAAGAGATGGAGTGATTCTGTAAAAGAGAATATGAATGTAAAAGGTGTGGGTGGTGAAGTGACGGCTGATAGAAGTGAGTGGAAGAAGAAGACGTGTTGTGCCGACCCCACATAATGTGGGATACGGGCAAGGAAAAGAAGAAGAAGACTATCTGGACGGTTTTTTTTATTTTTTTTATTAATTAATTTATTTATTATTAATATACCAGGAATATAATTAATATTACAATAACGGCACCGAAAAAACCGAACAGGTTATTCCTCGGTGCTAATCTGTAACTTAACAGCTTAAAACTAGAAAAACTGTGTAAGCGTATTAGGCATGAAAAGAACATTTCCTGAGTTAGACGGTCGACACAAATGAATCAACCATCCAACTCAGCCAAAAAATATTCTTTTAATTCCTGTTTGACATTTTTAATGTGTAATTTTTGGAACGCTGGAGGTAGTTCGTTCATGAATCGTCGAACCAAATACGCGGTCGTTCGCTCGCCGTACGTATTGTTAGCGCGCGTAATGTTAATGCATCTTCTTAATAAAACTTTTTTATGAAGCGGTTTATTACCACCCTTGATTTATAATTGAATTTTAGATATTTAACTGTGAAGTCAGTTTAACATCTCAGTAGTTAGCGCCTTTATTTCACATTTCTAATTTTGGGAACGTCATACAAAACTATCTCATTAAAGTAATACTATTAGGTATTACGTTCAGCGATGATGTTATTTTTATTTGGAGGTCTTTTATATTATACTAGATTTTACCCTTTTTTTTTCACGATGGGAATTGCGTTTTTTTGGCGACGCAGGCAAGACTGCATAGTCTATAGGAGAGTCCCACATACACCGTCGGAAGCGGGTATGTGGGACTCTCCGGCGGCCAGACTGGCGACCAGAATACCCACTAAAACCCAGCGATGCTCCTTCGCGTCGCCTGGTGGCTGGGTCACAGGAACACTTGTGCACTCGACCGCGGCGATACTAGATTTTACCCGCTGCTTCGCTCGCATCGAAGCCATAAAATAACTAACAGAGATAATACATTATTAATGAATCAAATCGAAAACTATATTTTTTTATCAATTAAATTAAAAAAAAAAAAGTATCCTATGTTACTTCTAATACCTCCAAGAATATGTGTACAAAGTTTAATGACGGTAGTTTGAGTAGTTTTTATATGAAAGCGTAACAAACATGCCTACATCCACATTTATAATGTTACGGATATTTAGTCTGTAATTTAAAAGTTATTTGAATATTACTATAATATTATCTGTCAGTTTAAGCTTAACGTTAACTACTTTGTGTAACATGCCTACCTACTGCCATCTGCCCGGTGAGGGACGAACTACGTAGATAGCCGTTAGGGGCGGGTTTTGCGAGACATTTATGTAGAATGTAGTACCTAGTGCTGACGTCACAAATGTCAAGAAAATAATAGATTACCAGCATTTTTCGGATCCAGAATCGAATATAATTAAGTCAACATTGGTAGAAAATTTAAAAAAAATTTAGAATATTAAAACTGTTTCGGAGGGTCGGGCTTGAACCTAGTACTGTGTGTCGCTTATTGATTTTCCTAACTCGCGCTATTGAAGTTTTTGAGTTCGGGTGGTATATATACGAGCTGTGATGCTTCACGTGCGAGGGTCCGTGCCTACATCGGGAAACGGAAGCTTTACTGAGCTCCGTCCGCAACTACCCTTTCGCCTCGGAATAAGGGCGTTGATCTGTGATCGTAGTAATTTGAGGGCCACGCTATGATTGCCGATACCCCTGACTCTGTTCTCCACCTATGTGGTGAGACATAACTCCCTTGGTCATATGTCTCAGACACTATGACTTCCTACCGCTTCAACACCGTTCTTTCCATAGGATGAAGCCAGTCCACGCTCCTAGTTTAGAGCTCTGGGATCGTAGACTTGCATACATGACTTCTGCACGATTGTAGGCAATTTGACCCTTTTTGGTATAAATGTAGATAGTTATGCAAGTGCCTTTTTTATTTTTCTATATTCGAAATTTCCAGTTCTTGGTGTAATTATAAAAGTCGCTTGGGGCGAAGAACTTTGCAGCTGTAATATTATAAGTAATAAATAAATTATTTATTTGATTGTTTCTTCGTAAAATTTCTGAGCCTTAAAAAACTTAGGGTACCAGATCGAGCAACCTACACTTGTGCAAGAGTGCTGTGGGTCCCCTGTTGATTCTTCGGGGGCACTCTGGTAATATCGGTTAACAATTTCTCTTGCGGGATATAGTTAGCCGAGGACGCGAGGTGGGGGGCTATGGCGTCCCTATAACCCAGTGGAGGACAAAGTGTATACACAGGTGGTGTGTCAAATAAACGTGGCACAAAGTGAGAATAGGTACCAACCCAGGTATTTTGCCCCAGTGTTCAAACAGCTTTATCCCCTAGAAGTTACTTAAGCGAACCTAACCTATCAATCAAACATTAAAGAAAGAATTTTTTATTTTATTTTGAAATATACATATTGTACATAACATAATTTGATATAGTTAGACCAAATGAAGCCAACTCACTCAGCATCATAGGGAGGCGTAGAGGTTATGTCAGACTCCTACTGACTAAAACCCCCACGTGTTCCTACTCACCGCTGTATGGTGGAGTCACGGGAAAGCTTTCGCATACAACCGCAACTCCAACAGCGGGTGTCCGCGCAGAAGACCCTCCTTGGGCACGACGTGCCCAGTTTCGCCCGTTAACATAATAATATAACCTACCTTAACTAAAAATAACATAGTCAAAATAACATACAATTCAAAGTCAAACAAATTAGATTATAACTAGAAATGTAAATATTATTATTAATTATTAATACTAATCATTATAATATAATCGAAATTTATATAGTAATTTCAAATGCTGGAAATTTATCTATCCCACCGCGTCGGGTCACATCGGCTAACAATATCCCACTAGAGAAATTGTTAACCGATGATACCAGGCTCCGTGCCAGGGTGCACCGGCCCAAATGCTGCTCTTCCCCTCGAACGAATCAAGAGGGACCCACAGCACTCGGGCACACGTGGAGGTTACCTGACCTGGCACCCCGAAATTATCTCTCCTATCATAACCAAGTTATCATAACGTAACCACATATAATTATACCAATCATTGAGTAATTTCCGAAATATAGGTACAGTTTCTTTAAATAATATTTAACATAAAAATAAACGTTTAAGATATATTTGGCTAGCAAAATTATTTTAATTAGTATTCACACCGTAAAGCTCATTGAACTGTTTTTTATTTTTATTTTTAGCCGTGTTTATTTCTGTTATAAGGTCACATATTTTTACTTTCAAGAGGCTATGTAGGTTGTGAAGGAACATTGCAATTGCTCAAACGAGCTGGTGTCGACTTAAATATAAATATAAAACTATAGTTTAATTCAAATAAGATCGTGATATTATGTAAAGTATGTTCAAATATTTTTCTCGGACTACCGCGTTGGGTTTGTGGTTAGTGTTTATTTATTAGTTAGTTAGTTGTTTATGATCGTTTACGGATCACGCGATTCTGGGTTGAATTGTCGGGAAGGGACGAAATGTCATCAGCATCTTCTACCTAACGCATATTGATGTCGCACTACTGGGCGATGTTACGCCTCATTTGTTTGAATCGGATTTTAATGTAAGTCCTCCAATCCGCTCCAATGCGGATTGGCGGGCTCTAACCATTCTTATTACCATGTGAAATGTTAATCACTGACTACTACCATTGTGGTAGAGAATAATTTAGATTAGTTTAGAGATTTGAGTAGATTTTTTTTTTGGACTGTCTATTGGCTGTGCTAACCCTATTGGTTGCAACAGCGTAACCGGCCTGTATGGCGAGCTTCGGATAGAAGGTTTGCCAGAAAAATTTTGAGCCCTGTATAATCCGTTGTATTTTTATAACTTACGTATAGATGTCTACTTCATCATTCTCGGCTCACAACAGAGCACAGGTCTCCTCTCAATATGAGAAGGGTTTGGCCATAGTCCACCACGCTGACCATGTGCGGATTGACAGACTTCGCAAGCCTTTGAGAACATTATGGAGAACTCTCAGGCATGCAGGTTTCCTCACAAGGTTTGCCTTCACCGTTGAAGAAAGTGATATTTTAATTGCTTAAAGACGCACATAACTCCGAAAAGTGAGGTGCCCGGGTTCGAACCCCCGACCTCTGATTATAAGGCTGACGTCCTAACCACTAGGCTATCTATCTATCACTAGGCACATGTCTGTCTTGATATCATAGGTATATCAAGATGTTTATGAAAACTTTAATGATACACAGTGAACCGTATCATATTTTTCCTAATAGTGTTCGCAGTAAAAATTCTACAGGCTATTAAACAATAGGTATATTACGTTTAATAACGTCATGGTATGTTTATGCAACACATAATATCCAATGGAATTAAGAATTCCACTATATACCAATGGAGATGTCAACGTTATGTGTCATATGCAGTGATCGATTATTATTGTTCCCGTATTCTGTAACTTTATATCTTGTAAACTAAGATAAATACGCCAGTTAAATGGAAACTTTTATTCCAAAAATATCAATCAATTTATCGCAATGTCCTCGTGGCGACCATATTTACTGCTATTTGTCGTGGACAAGACAACCACTTACCATCGTTTTGGCGGGAACCAATAGAGAGGCGGCACGACATGATGTCAACCAATTTAATACATTAATAATAGTATTCCATTCAAGTTTTATACTCTTTTGTACGTATACAGATTAATAACATTTGAACCCTAACAAACCATATTTATTATGTGTATATATATGTATATTTCTCATCTTCTCATCTTCCGATTATGCCGAACAAGGTTGCATGTGGGGTTTGATAACGGAGTATCCATCTCCGGCCTTGTGGTCCACGGGAGGTATTTTATTTCCCTCCTGCCCTATAGAAGATTGCCTTCCATCGAACATTCCCCTATCCGCCGCCTGGGGACGCGTCCACTAGGGATTCAGGCTACCCCGAGGAATTGATACGAATAAATTAATTAAACTATATTATAATAATTATTTGAGACATAAAATCGTAAACTTTATATGTCTCGACTAATTTTAATAACTCAAGGTGCTCGCTGGTTGTAATATTTTATGATAGTTAGTGTCGATGAAGTAGAAGACGAGATAAGAGTATGACCATCCGCAGTTTTGAGTGCAGTAGTATCATAAGTACTTATATATATATATATATATATATATATATATATATATATATATATATATATATATATATATATATATATATATATATATATAATTCACTCGCAGCCAAGCTGCAAAAAGCGGTGTGCTTCAGCTAGGATAGTCCGCCGGTTTCTCAGCCTGTAGTATTGTAATGTGTATGTATGTTTATTCATTTTTATCTATTTAAGTATATTATATATCTTTTTGCTTTAATATGATTTATTTTGCACACGGGTGTGAGAGATAGATCATAATTATAATAATATACAAAATTTACATAATAGTCTAATAACAAAACTCAGACAATTCCAAAGCTGAAAATTCACAAATATGCACATATATCACAGAGGGATAAAAATTTTACTCCTCTCAACCTTTTGTCTTGAAGAAACAATCAAGAAATAAATACACAACTGAATGCAAAGATTTCGAGTAAAGAGCATAAAATTGAAATGTAGAAGCTAAAGTCACTTGTCGGAAGACATCGAACCGAGGCCTGTCAAGCACACATAGATATTGAAGCTTCAAACGTCTTCAAGTGCCTACGACGTGGGTAGTTATTTCCTGAAACGGATGCTTTTGAGATTGCCATTCAAGACCAAGTTATATTCACAAGAAACTATCAAAACATATCATTCAGGCACCCAACCTACGTACAGATTTATATAGACGCTGCAACAGTAACTCAGAAACAATTGAACACCTAACTGTTGCATGTAAAATTTGACGACCTACGTGGCGCAGTGCGTGCGCTGTCGCATTATAAAGTTGGAGGTCCTGGGTTCGATTCCCGGCTCGAGTCTGGTTTGGTGGGAGGCTTCGGCCGTGGCTAGTTACCACCCTACCAACAAAGACGTGTCGCCAAGGGATTTTAGCGTTCCGGCACGATGTCGCGTAGAAACCAATTTGGAGCGTGGGATTACCATACTCCTAACAGGTTAGCCCGCTACCATTCTAGACTGCATCATCACTTACCACCAGGTGAGATAGCCGTCAAGGGCTAACTTGTAGTGTATAAAAAAAAATCCACTGCCCAAAACTATTATAAACACAGACATGACCAAATAGCAGCAATAATCCCACCTACATAAATTCACTACAAAAAATAAAAATAGCATACTATAAGTGTAAACCAAGTGGAGTTTTACATAACAACATCTTTAAAATCTACTTGGATAGAACTATCATGACAGATAAAACAATAAATTACAATATACCAGATATAACAATTATTTGTAAATTAACAGAATTGTTTATATAATGAAATCGCAGTGTAATACACATAATCTCTTTAGTACTCACACCGAAAAGACAACTAAATACATTGACTTATATTGCTAACAATAGAAATAAAAAGGCAATGCAGTTAACATTTTACTGATAGTCATTTTAACCACATGTGTCGTACCAAAATCGCTGCAAACCAACCTCGATCAGTTCCAAATGCCAAAATTCACTCGCACACTCATTTAAAAAGCAGTTATTCTTAATACATGTCGATCGAATTCTTGACCTCTCACGATACGATACGATCGGTTACGATATTAAGGATATATAAACGATAAAAAAGCTTGGGTGTGAATTGCTCTATCTCCATTGGTACTAAGTGTAAGTACTAAGTTATTATTTATTATGTGAGATGGTGATAACGAAAAAAAATACCCCGGCTAGGTTGTGGGCTTCTTCTTAGACCGGGGTGCGTTTGGAACCCTCATAGCTTTAGTTTCAAGTTTACGAATATAGTTATCAGTATGAAATAACTACCATGTAAATTATTGACGCGTCAAAAGTGCCTTTTAAGGACTATTTGAATAAAGATTATTTTGAATTTGAATTTGAATTTAAGTTATAAAAACCAGTTTAGTACGAATTAGACTCACGTACGAAGGATGCTGTAGCACAGCTTTAAAACACTTACCGACATAATTCTGATCAAGCGATAAACTTGTTTCTATACAATTGTTTTCTATAGTTATCGACAAAAGAAACACATACTTTGAATAAGATGGACGGATGAACAGAGCGGAGGTTATTTATTGTACTATACACTTTATTTGCACACATAACAAGAAGGGGATTTGCAGGCAAACCAGAAACATAAAGAAGTAGTATACAATAAGCTTATCTCTTTGTAGGGATCTCTTCAATGTAACTTTGTTTGTGTTTGTATCTTCATTCTCGCGTTCGCTCGATTTTTTTTTTAATTTCTTTGTATGTTTACTTAATATCCATAAACACTGAAAATAATAACTACCTTAAGTCCTAACTTAAGTAAGTACATCTATAATATACGCAGTAGATAACATCGAGTTTCAGTTAGTTAGGCGTAAAAAAATATATTATTAATTCATAAAAATTAATATATTATTAATTCTTAAAATTCGCGCCTCGGACGGAGCTCGGGGGTCAATATAGGGCCCCCGTGGAGGGTCTGCCTCGGCGGATGCCGCTGGTTGGACCGGGGTCGAGTGCACAAGTGTTCCCGTGACCCAGCTACCAGGTGACGCGAAGGAGCATCGCTGGGTTTTAGTGGGTATACTGGTCGCCAGCCTGGCCGCCGGGGAGTCCCACATACCCCGTCGGAAGCGGCGCAGTCTTGCCTGCGTCGCCTCCGGAGGGCATGCGTGATAGCATTTCCCAGCGTGAAAAAAAAAAGTTAAATAAAGATACATTTTACTATCGAGACAATCGTTTTAGATAACCTTTGTCTCGTTATTTGGATGTGTGGGTATAGTTTGGGTGATAATGAACAATTAAAATTAAAATACGTAATGGAGGTAATACTTTACGTTTTACGTTACTGCTCAGGCTGAGATATTTAGAGCTTACTTTGATTTTGCTCAGATAAAGATAATGCAAAAACGGGACAGAATTGAATCTAACAAAACTTTGTCGCGTTTGAACTGTTTCTTAAATCCCCTGATTTAAGAAACAGTTCAAACGTACAATTAAACGCTTCATATTCTGGGCCTCAGTACACGCAGTTAAAACCGCAGGTAAAGACTAGTATTTGTATAATTAGAGCGCATTCCCTGGAGCGGTTTTCGACCCGGTCTTGGATCCAAACGCATTTACACAGGTTATTTGCTACTTGACCGTGATATCTCGCTTACCTCAACATACTATTCAGATTCACGATGTAACGTTACCTTCGATCGTTTTAAAAATGTATGTCGGTATACAATGTATGCATTTTAATTTTAATGGTATGTAATCACGGATAAATACGTAGTAGTAAGTAAGTATCTCTGTTATATTATGAAATATCTAATATGTAGGTATTCAAAATCTTTTATAAACTCTTACTTACTTGTCTTCGGTCGAAATTCGACTAGTAAATTGTTTTATAAATTCTTGCTTTTTGCACTCGTTCTCTTTGTAAACTTTTAATATACGAGTATATTTGACGACCTCCGTGGCGCAGCGCGTGCGCTGTTGCATTTTAAAGTTGGAGGTCCTGGGTTCGATTCCCGGCTCGAGTCTGGTCTGGTGGGAGGCTTCAGCCGTGGCTAGTTACCACCCTACCGACAAAGACGTGTCGCCAAGCGATTTAGCGTTCCGGTACGATGTCGCGTAGAAACCAATTAGGAGTGTGGGTTTACCATGCCCCTAACAGGTTAGCCCGCTACCATCCTAGACTGCATCATCACTAACCATCAGGTGAGATTGCCGTCAAGGGCTAACTTGTAGTGGATAAAAAAAAAAACTCAGATTAGTTGCCTAACATTCCTATCGTTTAATATTTTAAATGTGAATGCAAGTTTTTTCGCTTTTTTTACGCTTGAAACATGAAATTGATTTTAGAAATTCTTTCACCAATGGAATGCTGCATTATTAGCTTAACACATGATCATCATCATCATCATGATCAACCCATTACCGGCTCACTACAGACCACGGGTCTCCTTTCAATATGAGAAGGGTTTGGCCGTAGTCCACCACGCTGGCCATGGGCGGATTGGCAGACTTCACACGACTTTGAGAACATTAGGGAGAACTCTCAGGCGTGCAGGTATCCTCACGATGTTTTCCTTTACCGTTGAAGCAAGTGATATTTTAATTTTTTTAAAACGCACGTAACTCCGAATAGTTAGAGTTGCGTGCCCGGTTTCGAACCATCGACCTCTGATTAGGAGGCTGACGCCCTAACCACTAGGCTATCACCGCTTCGAACATGATATTTTCCCGTATTTTCACGGGAATGTAAACAACGCTGGCGGGGGTAGGGAGAGATTCCATTGAAGCATATGGGTAATATCAAAAGCTTTGCATACTTTACTTAGAGTATACTCTCATAACCACTTGGATAACTATTCAAGGCGAAATACAGTTAATATTTACATCGAGGGTCTGGAAGGTTTATGTTATACAAGATGTGAACCTAGGATTAGCGAGTTAAAGTAATGAAATCCTATCTTACTATTTACCTACGCGCGATGTTCAATTTCAAAACAACTTTATACTTGTAAACCAAAACTAGTACAGGCATCTGTGAAGTGTTTATATAATATTAATATTATTATGTAAATAATCTTTTTTTTTTTTGACGACTTCCGTGACATAGTGTTTAACGCTTTGGTTCTATAAGCGGAAGGTTTTATGTTCGATCCCCGGTAGGGACATTTTAGAAATTAATCATTTCGGCATTTTCTCTGGCTATATCTGTTGGGAGGCTTTGACCATGGCTAGTTACCGAACTGAATGGAAGATGTATCTCCAATCGATTTAGTGATTTCGCGTAGTAACTATTTAAGATTCTGTGTTTATAATACCCCTTATTGTTAATTGAAAACTAATTTAGGTATTTCTGCGCCTGTTATGAGGGTGTTGACAACCTATAATAATATTAGTAAGATTGCAGATTTAGATATATCGGATGATAATAGGCCGAAATAAAAAAAAAAACAATAAAAAACCCTTCTGGTCGTCATAATATGACTAATTCAATTAGATTATTATTCTTTTTAATATGACTTTTTATAGTTTTTGATTTTTTATATATTATATAGTATATTTTTGTATGCGTTATTTTTCTCTAAGTAGTTTCTAAGCATGTTGTGGCAACCTCTAAGTGGTTCTGCAGAATTGTCATATTTATCTCTATTATACCTCTTCTTATGTATTTTTATAGTTATTAGTGTTCTGTAGCCTGTTACCCTTAAATAAATAAATAAATAAATAAATAAAATAAAATTTAAACTATTCGTGACAGCTGTTACAAATAAAACTCGAATGCGATGCTGTAATGACATACAAAACTGACTTATATATTTAGGAAAGTAATTTAATTTGAATTCCACTAAAAATTAACCCTAAACTGCAAATTCACTTCATTATAAGTTATATTACGCCCATAAGATAGTAAACTGAACGGTCATCGTAAAGATACTTAAAAATAACTAAACCGTAACAAAATTCGATTACTGGAATGAATTGTTTGGAAGGCAGGCCCTTGAAATGAAGCCTGATGAATAATATCGATATTGACCTTTCACATTTTCATCAGAGTGAAAATTCGACTCGCCATGGCTGAGTTGGTTCGAAGGCCAGTCACGCTGCATCCGGCTCTGACGACACCTCTACACCTATTGCACCAGCCTATGCTGCACCATACCCTCAGTTTTTAAGTTCCCTGAACAGACCCAAAATGCTACAATAAGGGGTATAGAGCATTGATCTACCTACTATATCACGTCACGTCATATTACGTCTGTTATATGTTAACTACTCATATATACCAATATTGACGAAATATGTCATAGATATTTGCATTTAGCAAATGTGCATAGGGTTTATTTTATCTCGGAAACACCAAATTTAGATAATTTGTCATCATCATGATCAACCCATTGCCATGTGCGGATTGGCAGACTTCCACGCCTTTTAGAACATTACTGTGAACTCTCAGGCATGCAGGTTTCCTCACGATGTTTTCCTTCACCGTTGAAACGAGTGATATTTTAATTGCTTAATAACGCACATAACTTCGAAAAGTAAGTGGTGCGTGCCCGGGATCGAGCCTCCGACCTTTGATTAAGAGGCGTCCTAACCACTAGGCTATCACAGCTTTTTTATTTATTCGTTGCATAGTTATTAGCTTTTATAATTTGTACTATGTATACAAAATAAATTTGACCAAATTTTGCATAAACATTCTTGAAATGTATGTAGGATAGTTAAGGCGAGATTAAGAACATAACGCTTTCGAAGTGAATAACAGCAAATTTTTAATATTACATGCCAGAAAGATGCCGTCGGGCACCTGATATTAAAATTCTTGTAGAAAATTCATATTACAAAGGATAACACGAACGACAAAAAATCTAAGATGTTTTTTTTTATTTAATTATAATTCGTTATTGACCGGAGAGAAACCGACCGGGTGGTAACAAAAAATTTAAGTTTAATGTGGGTTTCTTCTTAGACCTGGGCGCGTTTGGAACCATCCTAGCTTTAGCTTAAAGTTGACCAGTATCAACTATCAACATACCCTTACGAATTAAAATATTGCAAAATATTTCATTTATATAAAACGTAATCTTATAGAAAAGTCCTATTATAGTGTAAAGGATTACGTAAACGATAAACAAGTAGGCAAGAAATATTGCTGTAATAAGGGGAAATAAATAATTTTAAGTGGCATGTGAGATGGTGATAACAAATAGAAAAGTTACCCGGCTATGTTTGTTATGGGCTACCTCTTAGACCAGAGCGCGTTTAGAATCCTTATAGCTTAAGTCTACGAATATTGTTGTCACAAACTACCCACTACTATGTAATTGACGTAATATTTTAAAGGATTATTTGAATAAATAATGGTTGATTGATTTTACGACCATATTTTAGACGTCTGCACTAGGTTTTGCACTCATAAAACATAAGTGAAGTTTTGAATTCCACTGTCCATCCGTCTATCCGTGGGCAGATACATCAACGTTCTGTCAACGGTTGAAAATTAAAGGACATCCCAATCGCGCGGCGTCTTTTTTTCTATTTTTCGCTCGATTTTTAAAACACCAATATTAACTTTTTTTTACATCCATTACAAGTTAGCCCTTGACGGCAATCTCACCTGATGGTAAGTGATGATGCAGTCTGTCAGTGTAGCTTACCGGTATTTTAAAACTCCTAATTGGTTTTACGTGATACTGTGCCGGAATGATAAATCGAACGGAATCTTGGCGCCACGTCTTTGTCGGTAGGGTCGAAACTAGCCACGGCTGAAGGTCCCCACCAGACCAGACTCGAGCCAGGAATCGAACTCAGGGCCTCCAACTTTATAATGCAACAGCGCGCGCGCTGCGCCACGGAGGTCGTTACTATTTTGACTATGTAATATTGCACCTTGGTGAGTCACCTTCGATTATATGGCCAACTCGCATGCAGTAGCGCGCACTTCATACCTGCATAAAAGACGTGCATACCCCAAGCGTCCGGAGAATTGGTAACATATGAGAAATCTGTGTTATCTTGGTGTTGTTGATAAACGAATCCACATATCGTCGTCAGATATGGTTTTAAGCAATATCTACTAGACAGACCCATAATGGATTTTTTCTGAATATTATCAAACGTCTAGATACCTTGGACAAACACCCTGCGCGGGCCACTAGGTGGACTGGGTATGCCACAATTATAACCGGTTTTGTTTTTCCAAAAAAAAAAAAAAAACGTTGGTTTTCGATAAGATATTTATGTCACTAAGATATTCACAGATCAGACATCGATGTGGTGGGAGGCTTCGGCCGTGGCTTGTGACCACCCTACCAACAAAGACGTGTCACAATCGTTCCGGCACAATGTTGCCTAGAAACCTATTAGGTGTATAAGCTTACCATACTCCTAACGGGTTTTTTTTACGAAAAATGCGTTTACGCATCCCCTCCGGAAGTTACGCAGGCAAGACTGCGTCTTTTCCGACGATGTATGTGGGACTCCCCGGCGGCCCACAGCCCAGCCCATCCATTTAAACCCAGCGATGCTCCTTCGCGTCGCCTAGTAGGTGGATCACTGGAACACCCGCGCACTCGACCGCTACCCAACAAGCGGCGTCTGCCTAGGCAGACCCTAACCCGCTACCATCTTAGATTGCATCATCACTTCATCATGAACAACCCATTACCGGCTCACTACAGAGCACGGGTCTCCTCTCAATATGAGAAGGGTTCGGCCATAGTCCACCACGCTGGCCATGTGCGGATTGGCAGAACTCACACGCCTTTGAGATCGTTATGGAGAACTCTCAGGCGTGCAGGTTTCCTCACGATGTTTTCCTTCACCGTTGAAGCAAGTGATATTTTTAATTTTTTTTTTTAAACGCACATATCTCAAAAGTTAGAGGTGCATGCCCGGATTCGAACCGCCGACCTCTGATTAAGAGGCTGACGCCCTAACCACTAGGCTATCACCGCTTCGCATCATCACTTACACCATGTGAGATTGCCGTCAGGGGCTAATTTGTCGTAAATAAAAAAAAAAATTAAAACAACTTATTTTTACAAACAACAATAGTTCAAGTAGGTAGTTTAAATGGGTATCCTGCTGAATTGTTTGTTAGAGCGATAATGAACTGGAAATTTACCGAAACAAATCGTCGCTGAATCGAACTTTTTGTTAGAAGTAGTGCTCAAACGTTTAGTGTAGGTAAGTTATAATTGTAAACAAACGTCGTGTAGACGTCAGAGTGCCGTGAAAGTTAACAATATATTTTTAATATTTTTTTCTCTTTTTATGGCCACACAGATTAGCCAATGTCTAGTTTATAACAATGGAGGATTGAAGTTAGGGATAAACGCCGGAAACTTAGCACAGACGGGCAAACGCGGCTCCCTCAAACCTTTCCCAAATCAATAGATGCCTGTTAACCATTCAAAAAACTAGCCACTACAAAAACGACTCCAAAACTATAACGTCCACAACACAACCAACACCAATCCTTTTCAAAATTAGCCAACAAACATTAATACAAGAAAAACGTGAATAACCGCGCCCACCAAATACGAAGTCTCCCGCCTTTCTCCGTTAACAATAATACAATTTGTATGGAACTGACTGAACGCCATCTACGAGTCATTGCGTTTTTTTTTTTTTCGATCTGTCTATTAGCTGTACAAACACAATTGGTTGCCACAGCGTAACCGGGCTATTTGGCGAGCTTCGAAAAGAAGCTCGGCCAGAAGAAATTTTGAGCGCTAGGGCTCGAAGAAACTAAGGGAACGACTGCCTAAGGGCGCCTCCTTTGAGGCCGAACCTCGGCTTAGGCAACGTTTGGGAAAACGGGGGGGTCGGACGGGGGTCATTGTGTCCAACTCCGAGTACAGATCGCGATTTAAATACATATTGAAGATAACTTTCACGCAATCGATGTAGTAGAAAATCTCGCACACAGCTACAAGTTCAAACACACGAAACAAACATCATAATGCAATATATATGATAACGATAATAACATTTTGACATTCATTATTATCACTGAGATTTTCCTACTATATATTTATCATCACCTTATCTTTAATAGTATTTGAAACAACAGTACTCCTATTACAACTTTGATTTCTCATAATGAGCGCGTGCGCAGTATTGTAAAATGAGATATCCTGGGTTCGATTTCCGACTCAAGTCTGTGGAATGGAAATGGAAGGCTTCGGACGCGGCTAGTAACCACCCTACTGACAAAGGTATACTGCCAAGCGTCTTAGCGTTCCGGTATGATGCCACGTAGAAACTCACTAGTCATGGTCCCAGCTGGCAACATAGGTGTCTCGTCTGGTGCTACAGTTTCTTATAATATTAAAAAAATATGCATCATACAAAGTTTACCTTGACTGCGGACGACCAATGGAGGAATACACCTAAAAAAAGTAATTAGTATACACACACACACACACACACACACACAAACTCACTCACAAACTCACACACACACAAGTCACATGCACACCCACTTACTAAGATATCCTATTATTGTTAATGTTTATTTGTGTTTACCGCGTCAGTTTCACTTAGTTACATTTTAAATTTTTTACCTACTTAACTATGAACATATTTTGCAATCTCTTTGGCCTTATTTTATAACTTTCTTAATTGTATACCAATGAAATGTAACTCTGTTGATTACTTTCAAATAAATAAATAAATTTCATACACCTAACGAAACATGTGATGCGGTGATGTTGCCCTTAATTTGGTTAAAACACAAACTATCATTCATTAAAGTGTTTAGACTATTGAATCTCAAATGAGTTTAATACCGGTTAATAAACTTACTCAATTTCTTTACGAGTTCGACACTCGTTATTGATGAACATTTCAGAATAAGACACTGCATATGTACGACATGATGGTCTGTTTATAACCATCATCAACCCATTGCCGGCTCACTACAGAGCGCGGGTCTCCTCTCAATATCAGAAGGGTTTGGCCATAGTCCACCACGCTGGGCCATATGCGGATTGGCAGACTTCACACGCCTTTGTGAACATTGTAGAGAACTCTCGAACATTCTTTCGAAAAGTTTGAGATGCGTTCCCGGGATGGAACCCCGAACCTCTGATTAGGAGGCGGACGTCCTAACCACTAGGCTAACAAAACTTTCTTCCAAAGGTCCAAGATGTGATTCTACTAAATTTGTCAATAAGATAAAAAAAAATGATTTCGTTATTCATAACTTTCACTCTTAGAAGTGTAAATTGTTTGTATTACTCCACAACTCAACCAACTCCGAAATTTGGAGGTGCGTGGCCGGGATCGAACCCCCGACCTCTGATTAGGAGGCGGACGTCCTAACCACTAGGCTAACAAAACTTTCTTCCAAAGGTCCAAGATGTGATTCTACTAAATTTGTCAATAAGATAAAAAAAAATGATTTCGTTATTCATAACTTTCACTCTTAGAAGTGTAAATTGTTTGTATTACTCCACAACTCAACCAACTCCGAAATTTGGAGGTGCGTGGCCGGGATCGAACCCCCGACCTCTGATTACACGGCGGACGTCCTAACCACTAGGCTACCATAGCTTATAATAATGATAAATAAATAGTAATAATACTACTAATACTACCTATATCCTGATTTAAAATCGAAAATTGGTGTCTAATTTTTAATTTGTTTGTGTGTCTTTGTTGTTTTGTTGCACTGAACTACTAACTGAGCCGGGATTACATGACACACCTTAAAATAAAATACCCCGGTTCTTTTTTTAGTATGAGACTTTACAATTGAAGTTTAAAGATTTATTATCTCCAAAGTATATTCATGATCAACCTATTACCGGCTCACTACAGAGCACGGTTCTCCTCTCATTATGAGAAGGGTTTGGCCATAGTCCACCACGGCTATGTGCGGATTGGCAGACTTCACACACCTTTGAGAACATTATGGAGAACTCTCAGGCATGCAGGTTTCCTCACGATGTTTTCCTTCACCGTTGAAGCAAGTGATATTTTTTTTTAAACGCACATAACTCCGGAAAGTTAGAAGTGCATGCACGTATTCGAATTAGGAGGTAAGTTAGGTAGGTTATTAGGAGGCGGACGCCCGACGTGGTTATACTAGGCTAACACCGCTTCACGCCCAAAAAATTAATTAAAGTATATTGATCAATCATATTTTCTATATTCAATATGACGAAACTTATCTCGGATTGGATTTGTAAACTATCGAATTTTAACGTACTTACTGGGATCGTAACGTTATGTTTTAACCTAAATTTTGTATACCTTGTTGCCTACATTACGTTTTAACCTTACGTTATACATACTTTCCATTTTTAACGTAAGGTTAAAAGGCAAAATAAAGTCTGTCCATATAGGTATATATATATATAAATTTTTTCATTTAAAAAGCAGTGTGTTTTAACCAAATCAATCTGAGCGAGCTTACATACAAACAGACTAACAAAAAACAAAAAACTCTTCATCATTATCATTATTATCATTATTATCGCACCAACTAATGTGCGTCCTCTGAGATATATATAAATAATGCGGACGTGTAACAAACAATGAAAAATGTGCGAATTTGATAACTTCACTCGCGCCGCTCTCAATCTATCGATTCTTAGTAATTAGGTAAAAGGAATGAGAAAACTTTCATCATAATATATTATCAGTATAACAGCTTATAAGCTTGTATAATACCTACCTATTACCTATATAACATATTTTGTAAATATTGTGTAATCTGTTTGACCTCATTTTATAACTTTCTTAATTGTATACCAATGAGATGTAACGCTGTCGATTACATTTCATACAAAATAAAAATAAACAAACACTGTAAAACGAAATCAGAAACAGAATGAGAATTTATTAATTACACAAATTACAATTACTGTATTCACTGAATGCCATAATACAATAGAGAGGCTGGACCTATTCAGTTGCAATCTTAGTGAACTCACAAGAGTGACGTCATGGATAATATGTTATCGGAATATTTAAATTTAATATTATTTTTTAATATTATTAAATATGTATTATGTTTATTTATTTATTTATTTATCTCCTCTTAATCTAGCTTAATACGATAAAAACCACATTTGCCAGAGTAGCCTGATATAAAAGTATATATATATATATATATATATATATATATATATATATATATATATATATATATATATATACTATATACTATATACTATTGAGGTACTATTGAGGTGAGCTAGGTATACTGTTGAGGTTTTTATCCTGTTAAGCTAGAATAAGAGGAGATAAATAAATAAATAAACATGTGCATACATGCCAACCATGTGGAACATGTGGATTTTGTCTGGTGGGAGGCTTCGGCCGTGGCTATTTACCACCCTACCGACAAAGACGTGTCGCCAAGCGATTTAGCGTTCAGGCACGATGTCGCGTAGAAACCAATTAGGAGTGTGGGTTTACCATGCCCCTAACAGGTTAGCCCGCTACCATCCTAGCCTGCATCATCACTGACCATCAGGTGAGATTGCCGTCAAGGGCTAACTTGTAGTGGATAAAAATAAAAATAAAAAAAACATTTAACCATGCTGAACCGTGCAATCAAGCTGTCCCTAGCTTATTAGACACAGTCGCAATGTAGTCCCGCCCTAAATCTCCAAATAAATTACTATGATATGACTAATAGGTAATTACTTTCAACTTCTCGGTCGGTCATTTAACTCTTTTATTATGATTTCAGCGAGCAAATATGTTAACAACTATTTCGGTTCGTGACAAGAGATCACGTTTTTACGATTTGCCGCGCCACTGACACAGTATTAGGAACGAAGCATAATAAAAGGATTAAAAAATAAACAACACTAGATGTAACCGTGGCGTCGCCCGCGTTATAGTCAGCCGTCATCATCATCATGATCAACCCATTACCGGCTTACTACAGAGCACGGGTCTCCTCTCAATATGATAAGGGTTTGGCCATAGTCCACCACGCTGGCCATGTGCGAATTGGCAGACTTCACACGCCTTTGAGAACATTATCGAGAACTCTCAGGTATGCAGGTTTCCTCACGATGTTTTCCTTCACCGTTAAAGCAAATGATATTTTAATTGTTTTAAAAACGCACATAACTCCGAAAAGTCAGAGGTGCGTGCGGCTGACGCCCTAACCACTGGGCTATCACCGCTTCCAGTCAGCCGTACTTCATGAGAAAGTCACTACGTGTTAAAAGAATTACAGGCGAACATCGGCGTATGACCTGTGTTATGATAACGTGGATAGAATAAAAATAAAATAAAAATCCATTCACAATAGGGGATCTAGGGCACTGGTCCTAAGTTCCCCCAATCGTTCTGATACTTCAACTAAACTGTTTATAGTCTGATAGACTGATTGCAGTTGAATAAAAAAAAATAAAAAAAAAATTCAATACTGAAATAAATGAAATGGTAAACGAATACATTGTATGACGTTTAAAAGTGTAAAGAGAGTAAAATATTGGCAATACCATAGAGAACTAAAACCTGCGTTTACTAAGTATACTCGTAGACATGCCTGAGATCTAGTCTCTTGTTAGGTTTGACCGAAGGAAGCAATTTTGAACGACGCTAAGGTCGTAGTTCGAACCTGTTAACAAATAAACATAAGTATTTGCGATATTAGGAAGTGTTCGCGACACTTTAAACTATTCTGTGAATTATTCCTAGTAAATAAAAATATGGAATACTAGCTGTTGCCCGCGACTTCGGCTGCGTAGAATTGCTGATTTCCCGTGATTGCTCTGCTTCAGAAAATAAGCTACAGGCAAATGTCAAATTGCCGATTTTCGTGTTTATAAATTAAAAAACATAGGACTTTCATACAAACTTCAAACCCCTATTTTACCCCCTTTGGGGTAGATTTGGATGAAAAAAAATTCTAAACTTATACTTAGCCCTAAAAGAAACCTATTTTCAAAATTTCGCGCTTGTATCCCCTATTTTACCACCATTAACAGGTAATATTTAAAAAAAATTTGATGCACATGTCTTTTATTTATTATTATAATCTTAATGCAAATATTTGTGTCTCTAACTCTAAAAACAAAGAAATTTCTTACCAACTTCCAACCCCTATCTTACGCCCTTAGGGGTGGAATTTCCAAATATCCTTTTTTAGCTGACATCTCTTAACTACCAACTACCTACTTGCTAAATTATAGCTTTATACGTGCAATAGTTATTGAGATCTCGTGTTTAATCAGTATGTATGTAAGTCAGTATGTAAGTATGTAAGTGACCTTTCGCTTATATATATAAAGATTTAATATAGCATAGGCGTGATAACTGCTAATCTATCACTAGTTTTTTGCCGCGACTTTTTTTTTAAGTAGGTTGTTTAAAGCCCTGTTATCTTTAAGATATTCATTTGAAGATTTCAATGAAATGAATGCAACTTCATGAATAACATAAGTTTGTTAATAACTAATTAAATACTTCATGAATGTTCAAAATTCCTCGTAAAAATTTTTTTTTTTTAATATGTTAATTAATATATTTATGTTAATATATAATAAATATAATTATATATGTTTACATTGCAGGCAAATGAGCAGGCAGGTCAGCTGATGTTAAGTGTTTATGAACAGCTATAACACCGGAGAGTTCCGGTTCCCGGCTAAAGCCATCCTAACCGATTTCTACATGGCAACATACTGGGCTAAATCTCTTATATATGCGGTATGTCTTTGACATTAGTATATTACGGCTGAAATCTCCCACCTGACCAAACAAGTGCCGGGAATCGAACCCGTGACCTCTTACTTTATAATACTGAAACACACGCACTGCGTCACGGAGGTTCCCACTACAACACAAAAATCCAGAAATTGACGACCTCCGTGGCGCAGCGCACGCGTTGTCACATTATTAAGTTGGAGGTCCCGGGTTCGATTCCCGGCTCGAGTTTGGTCTGGTGACAGGCTTCGGCCGTGGCTAGTTACCACCCTACGGACAAAGACGTGTCGAAAAGCGATTTAGCGTTCCGGCACGATGTCGTGTAGAAACCAATTAGGAGTGTGCTTTTACCCTACCCCTAACAGGTTAGCTCGCTACCATCCTTGACTGCATCATCACTTACCACCAGGTGTGATAGCCGTCAAGGTCTAACTTGTAGTGTATGAAAAAAAAATGGAACAAAGGTAAAAATATCCGACCATTCAAGAACCTGTATTATAGCACGATACCATTGACGATATGATATAGTATATCTCTTGGAGATGTCTATCAATAAGTTCAAAGTTTTTATAAAACGAAAGCTTCTAGAAAAATCATATTACGATATTAAGGATTATGTAAACGATAAAAAAGCTTGGGTGTGAATTGCTCTATCTCCATAGGTACTATAGTTTATTATTAATTTTATTCATTATGTGAGATGGTGATAACGAAAAAAAAGAAAAACCCCGGCTAAGTTTGTTGTGGGCTTCTTCTTAGACCGGGGCGCGTTTGGAACCCTCATAGCTTTAGTTTTAAGTTTACGAATATAGTTATCACCATGAAATAACTACTGTGTAAATTATTGACGCGTCAAAAGTGCCTTTTTAAGGACTATTTGAATAAAGATTATTTTGAATTTGAATTTGAATTTATCTTATTGCACCAGGATACGGAACCCTTCCTGTGCGAGTTCACCAACGACGTAATACTATATCACGTTGAAATCGCAGTTCACAAGAATTCAAACAGGATGAGAAAAAAATTAATAATTAACCGAGACAGTTCTTAAGAAATTACACAAAAACTACCCTCCTTCAGAAAAACAAGGAAAAGATGTCGAAGCAACTTTGGCTAGTCACGTATCTTATTATTGACGAACTTTTTGTTTTATTAAAACTCATACTACATTAATACCAGTAGTAAACTATATCAACTGTACAAAAAAATGTGATGAAGTTGCTGTTATTATAAAATTGAAATGTTTGAAATGTTAGTTAATACCATTTGACTGTCAGAAACCTACCTATGATACAAACACGTTTCTAACATAGCAGTGATGATAGCATCAGCTATCTCAACCAATTACCAGCCCTCAAGGTTCGTCCATCAGAAGGACATGCGTTTTTAGTCGTAGGTATTCCACCACTTAAGCCAAGTGCCCTTTGAGAGATTTCATACGTTCGAGAACTTTTGAACATGCACCATTTTTTCCTCCACCGTTGAACCGAGTAATATCTAATTTACTTTAAACGCACATAACTTTGAAACTTACAAGTTGCAAGCGGGGAATCAAACTTGGTCTTAGCGAAAGGAGGTGATGTCTAAGCCACTATAAACGTAATTATGATTTATAAATTATAGTAAAGTAATCATGATCAACCCATTACCGGCTCACTACAGAGCACGGGTCTCCTCTCAATATGAGAAGGGTTTGGCCATAGTCCACCACGCTGGCCATGTGCGGATTGGCAGACTTCACACGCCTTTGAGAACATTATGGAGAACTCCCAGGCGTGCAGGTTTCCTCACGATGTTTTCCTTCACCGTTGAAGCAAGTGATATTTTAATTGTTTAAAAACGCACATAACTCCGAAAAGTTAGAGGTGCGTGCCTGGATTCGAACCGCCGACCTCTCATTAGGAGGCTGACGCCCTGGCCACTAGGCTATCACCGCTTCAAGTAAAGTAATATCATGTTTCAAATAATATTACTTTCGTTATAGTTGTAGAAATCACCGCTATCTGTAATACAATTATTAATTATTGGTAATTAAAAAAAAGTTTAATACAAAGTTTTGATTAAATTAATTAAAGAACTCCTTAATAAAGAGCTATGTATTCCCAACTGATTGAGTTTAAGTCAAAGTTGGCAAAGACATTTTTGAAATCAATATATATTGCGTGCACATCTAAGTTATTATCCAAAACTATACCAGAAACATATCCTATGAGGTTAGTACTCGCCTACTATTGCAATAGAAAGCCATGTTGTAAAGAATTAATATATTTTCTCAAAAAGGAAAGTTTTTTTTTGTATGAGCGCTTTAAAAACTTTGACATATTTCGGCAGAAAGAATCGGTCGTAAATTATTAAAGTTGTCGACAGCGCCAGATTTGTTTTATGTACCCACACCAAAATAGAAAGGTTAGCACCCAAAACTGCATATTGTGCGTGTTGTTGAAAATTGTGGAAACAACACAAATATAATTATTACGTACCGTTTTTTTGTTACTTGACAACCATCCTAAGTACAACCTAGTAGTAATTTAAACCCGCACCTCTAACTTTTCGGAGTTGTGTGCGTTTTTAAGCAGTCAAAATATCACTTGTTTCAACCGTGAAAGAAACCATCGTGAGGAAACCTGCATGCCTTAGAGTTCTCCATAAGGTTCTCAAAGGCATGTGAGGTCTGCCAACCCGCATGGCCAGCTTGGTGGGCTATGGCTAATCATATAGAGAGGAGACCCGTGCTTTGTACTAAGCCGGCAATGGGTTGATAATGATAAGTAATTTGAACAATGTAACGATGAACAATGCATAAGAGTACGAAACAGATTTACAGTCAAAATAGTTTGAAGGCGTGTTTCCGTTTATTGTATAGTGTAGGAAAGACACCCTTCTAATGGGAATTTATGTCACTGTGTTTATAACTCAATTAAAAACATCAACAAGGTGATGTAATGAAAAATCTTTGATTTTATTTTATACAATCATTTCGATTGTGATACTGGAATCTAGACCTAACAGAGAACACATAGCTCGTTATATTTTATTAGCGCAACGATAATAATCTGATTCAAAAGATATAATATTACAACGAAGTTAATTACTCTCGAAGTGTTACAACATTAAACATTGACGTGTTACCATTTAATATGTGTAGTTGAATGTAATGTTTACCTATGTTATTAAACAATAAACAGCAAGTATGATTTGCTATATTCCGCCGATAACAAATATAGCAAATTATACTTGTTGTTTATTTTTTATCATGGACTTTCGCAAAGTAACGCCTGCTTCTATTCATTACCTATGTTATTGTAATAACGAATGGTCAAATCTCGTAACTCGCAAATTTTAGGATTAATTTGCGCTTTTTGTTTAATTTAAGCAATTTTATATCCAATTTCTTTTTTCTGAAATTTTATCAAGGGTGTGTGAAGTCTATCAATAAGCACATGGCCTACGGACACAACTCTTCTCGTTCTAAGAAGAGACCCCCGGTAGTGGGCTGGTTAAGGGCTGAGAAGTATGATGATGAAATATATAATATATGTAGTAGGTTTTTGTATCACTATCCCACAATAATAAAGCTTTGTAGTCGATGGCTTATAACCTTCCTCTAGCGTTAGGCTACTATAAAGGAAGAAGTTTCAGACTATCACAAAGTCAAAACAAGTATTTGAACTGTATCTTTCTAGATACTGTGTTTGTGCCATTCTTCTAGTGAGTTTGTTTGAAACGAGTTTGAAGAAATACAAGTTCTACCTAATAGGTCGATTCACTGGGACCATAGCAATTACGTCAATGTGTCTCCAATGCTATTTTATAAAGTTTAATTACATGGTTATTATTCTATTTCACTGTAAACAATAACAAAGGTTACAGATTTCGATAAGCTTTTCTCAAAAAATTTAAATAAGTAAACGGTGTAGGTATTTAGAAGCTGTGATAGCCTAGTGGTTAGGGCGTCAGCCTCCTAAACAGAGGTCGGCGCTTCGAATCCGGGCACGCACCTCTAACTTTTCGGAGTTATGTGCGTTTTAAAAAAATTAAAATATCACATGCTTCAACGGTGAAGGAAAACATCGTGAGGAAACCTTCAAGCCTGAGAGTTCTCCATAATGGCGTGTGAAGTCTGCCAATCCACACATGGCCAGCAAGGTGGACTATGTCCAAACCCTTCTCATATTGAGAGGAGACCCGTGCTCTGTAGTGAGCCGGTAATGGGTTGATCATGATGATGTTGATGATTCCATTTCACTATAAACCATAACAAAGGTTACATATTTCGATCAGGTTTTCTAAAAAATTTAAATAAGTAAACGGTATAGGTATTGTTCCTTTTTGTTTTTGCATAAATCAGGTCCAAGACAATAATGCGATCAGGATGCTGTTGCGATCGCGGTTCTATAGTGCTTCGGCTATGTTTGTCAGGTAGCTTTGAAGCAATTAGGCGCAAACAAAACAGCGTCCCTCCTGAAGAGGGTCCGTGGAAGCTGCAACTGTATCCTGCGTATGATAGCAGAGAGGCTTGATATGCCTCTGCAGAGGAATTCACGCAGAGAACTAAATCCCTTTTAGTTATTGTGTACCAATTTTATTTTTAACAAAATATACGTGGATTGAAGTGTCCGAATAAATAAATAAAATAGATGTGTCGTAAACTGTTGTTTTGTAACATTACAAATCTGTTATGAGTAGAACAAAATATTGTAGCTAGTGATAAACCAATTACCAGGTAATAGTTGGTATGCTTATTAGAAAAGTAAACTTGTAGTACCGTTTAATAGGCTGCACAATATTAGTAACTCTATTCAAAGGAAATTGTATTTTACTTTATAATAAATTACCTATTGATATATTGACGATTCATAGACGCCTGTTATAGGTTTACATTAATAAAGCTATTTCATTTGCTCTTAAGGCTGCTATTCTTTTGTACATTAATCTACAAAAATAGAGCTAAATATATATAGTATGTATTATTCGGTGGTCAACCATTAAATTTTAATTAAATGTTATTTACGAAAGTAACATTTCTCCGTAGTCAAATTTTATTATTGAATCATCATCATCATGATCAACCCATTACCGGCTCACTACAGAGCACGGGTCTCCTCTCAATATGAGAAGGGTTTGGCCATAGTCCACCACGCTGGCCATGTGCGGATTGGCAGACTTCACACGCCTTTGAGAACATTATGGAGAACTCTCAGGCGTGCAGGTTTCCTCACGATGTTTTCCTTCACCGTTGAAGCAAGTGATACTTTAATTTTTAAAAACGCACATAACTCCGAAAAGTTAGAGGAGCGTGCCCGGATTCGAACCGCCGACCTCTGATTAGGAGGCTGACGCCCTAACCACTAGGCTATCACCGCTTCTTTTATTATTGAATAATATTTATCTATTCGAGGCAGATATCCGAATCAACACACACTCTGGCGTAATGCAGTCACACTTGATGGTGCATCCTAAGGAGAAATAACATTACTTATTCACTCGATGCCAATTCTATTGACTATGGTAATAGAACGTCCAGTATTGAAAATATTAATTATCTATACAATCAACAGTTTCAATCTGAAGGTCATAAGAGCGGTGAACGCTTCTTTGTCTGTGAAATAGGTCTTGGTAATTAACGACAATCCCCAGTTACTGTTGTTTGGGTTATAATGGTATCTTTTGTATGGACACTAAATAGAATTAACATTCAATGACTATTTATGTCAGACTAATTTAAATCTGACTCTCTTGTGGGAAACACGAGACAAAGTGAGCAAGGGACATATCGTAGACTGTCTATTGTCATCATACGATCATGGTCATCATAGCCGCACTCCATCAAACTTGACGCCCTCCGTGGCGCAGCGCGCACGCTGTCGCATTATTAAGTGCGAGGATTCTGGGTTCGACTCCCGGCACAAGTCTAGTCTGGTGGGAGGTTTCGGCCGTAGTTAATTACCACCCTACCGACAATGATGTGTCGCCAAGCGATTTAGCGTTCTGGCACGATGTCGCGTAAAAATCAATTAGGAGTATGGGTCTATCAAACCCTTAACAAGTTATCCCGCTACCATCTTAGACTACAACATCAATACCAGGTGAGATTGCCGTCAAGGGCTAACTTGCAGTGGAATGAAAAAAAGGGTTAACCGTCAATTGAGTAGCCCACAAATGAAGAACTCTGAGTTTAGGCTGTACCATGGAGTCTCAAGACATGAGACCAATGCCATTCGACATCAATTTTACAGCAGCAGTGAAATCATCTTCATCATCAGCCTCATTTATGTCTCACTGCTGGGATAGGTCTCCTATTCCACGAAATGATTTTTAAGTATTTTATGTCAGATTTATGGTTTTTTTTTTCGCTGGTAAATGCGTTTACGCATCCCCTCCGGAAGCGATGCAGGCAAGACTGCGCCGCTTCCGACGGGGTATGTGGGACTCCCTGGCGGCCAGACTGGCGACCAGAATACCCACTAAAACCCAGCGATGCTCCTTCGCGTCGCCTGGTGGCTGGGTCACGGGAACACTTGTGCACTCGATCGCACAGATTTATTGATGAGATGAAATATTTTTTTATCATTTCGACTGCTAGTTTTAGTTTAGTTGCCACCGAAAAACCGAAATGAAAAGAAAGTTTATTAGCTCAGTCACTGAACTGGGCAAATATTATTATGAAATTACTTTGTTATAAAACCATCATTATACACGTTTTTAAAAAAGTTGCCCTTAACCTAACCTTCACATAGTTTTTGTTCGGGGAAAGGGAAATTACACAAAATATTACTCTCAAACATAATAAAGAAATATTTATTGCCTCTTACATAGGTAACTATTTCTTTTACCTAGAAAATAATATTAAGAATTAAGCAATCTACTCGAAGATTAAATTTGAAGGCGCCTTATATTATAGCCTGAATTGTTCTATAAAAAAATAAGACAATGAAATCAATCAATCAATCAATCAGCCTATAGACGCCCACTGCTGGACATCCGAGAGCGCGCCACCACACACGGTCCTCCACCTTCCTCATCCACCCGCCACCAGCGATCCTTTTCAGGTCGTCGGTCCAGCGAGCAGGTGGTCGTCCTACGCTGCGCTTACCGGTACGCGGTCCCCACTCCAGAACACGTCTGCCCCAACGGCCGTCGGTTCTACGACAGATATGACCCGCCCACTGCCACTTCAGCTTGCTAATCCGTTGGGCTATGTAGGACATTCGTAGGAGAACGAAAGTAACAATGAAATATGTATATGAAATATAACTTTTTATATTCATTTACCTATAATTTTTTGTAACCATTTAATATCAGACTACTTTTAGCTAAGTTACTTTTAGTCCTACAACACTTTCCTGTGTTTGAACTGCAGCGAGGAGTGCGGCAGGGAGATGTGATCTCTCCGAAGCTGTTTACCGCAGCGTTGGAAGATGTCTTCAAGCTTCTGGATTGGAACGGACTGGGCATCAACATCAATGGCGAGTACGTCAATCACCTTCGGTTTGCTGATGATGTAGTCGTAATGGCAGAGACTCTGGAAGACCTCGACGCAATGCTCAATGACCTTAGCAGAGTTTCTCAACAGGTAGGCCTACGTATGAACATGAGCAAGACGAAGATTATGTCGAACGCTAAGGTTCTGCCTTACCCAGTAATCGTTGAGAACTCTGCACTGGAAATTGCATTTGTCCTAGGAGAGAGGAAACCTGCGCACAACTATGAGGCGTTAATAGGATGATGAATATACTAAACATATAAAACATAAAGTGAACACAACAATACATGTATTAAGCTTCATATAAACACTGCATACTCGTGTCACATCGAGGCAAGGAAATATACCCTGCAAAAGTTTCTCGTAGGAAATTGCATTTTTAGACGGAAAGGGGCCGGATGCATTCGCTTATTCAATGCACTTCAAACACAAAGCTTTTACTAAACTTGTATATATGGCTTTATCTAATCTTGCAATTCTCATTAATACGACGCTGGAGAATTTTTACTATTGATTTTATTTGTCTGGTGGGAGGCATCGGCCGTGGCTAGTTACCACCCTACCGACAAAGACGTGTCGTCAAGCGATTTGGCGTTAGCGTTGTCGTGTAGAAACCAATTAGGAGTATGGGTTTACCATACCCCTAACAGGTTAGCCCGCTACCATCTTAGACCACATCATCACTTACCATTAGGTGAGATGCAGTCAAGGGCTAACTTGTAGTTAATAAAAAATAAAAAAATAAAATAAAAAAATGAGATGTGTGTAACTTGTTCTTCAGTATTTGATGCCCAGAACTTCTTTTATGTAGAGGTTCTAATGCAAGTTATCGTGGAATAACTACCTCCAAGGGCACATACCCCTCACCCCTTATACCGGGACAATTGTCAATCAATCAATCAGCCTATAGACGTCCACTGCTGGACATAGGCCTTTTCGAGAGCGCGCCACCACACACGGTCCTCCGCCTTCCTCATCCACCCGCCACCAGCGATCCTTTTCAGGTCGTCGGTCCAGCGGGCAGGTGGTCGTCCTACGCTGCCTTACCGGTACGCGGTCTCCACTCCAGAACACGTCTGCCCCAACTGGACAATTGTATTGTTGCAAAATAGCATCGTAATGAGTTCAGCTCTTCTTGTGTGATTGAGTGACAAACATACATCCATCTGAACGTTCGCAATTATATATAAAGCAAGGTTTACCTGGGCCCATTAACTTCAATGAAAATATACGAATTGGAGGACTTAATTCACCTATGCACCTACGATAATTATATATAGCTAGTGATTGGTTCGCGACCCATCACCCGGATTTACTATATACTAACCCATAGATAAAACTATAGATTCTGGCAAATAATGTTTAGGTGCTAAAAGCAGGCTGACCCAGTATTCGATTAATCTACGTGGTCGAAGTACTCTGCAATAAAACTCATTATTAATTTATTAATTACTATCCGTTCCCCACTATTCCGTTGGGTTAATATTATGTCATTTTTTATTTAAAAAAAAAAAACACGTCATTTTTCATAATAAATAGACGCACGAAATTCCCTCACATTTTTCTTTTGTTTCCTAAACTATCTGTTCAAAAAGCATGCAGTAAGTTTTAAAAATACAAAATATCGCCATGATAATGAACTTTTTTATTTTAAGCATTATAATACCTTATAACCATTGAAAAATCATTGGGTTTCGCAGAATATTTGTTATATATACCTACTAAACAAATGTATATGTACAAAATCATTGGGTTTCGAATATTTGTTATATATATACTAAATAAATGTATATAAATAGAAAGTATTTACTTATATGCACCACATAGATTCGTCGAATAAAGTAGAGCGCTTTTTCTACTGGCTTGATTTACAATTTTTGTTACTATGGGATAAAGTAGCCTTCTATTGGTAAAATAATATTAAAATTGTACTTTCTGACTTTATCCCACCCATACATATGTGTGTGTGATTATTACTGCTAAACGCTGGAACCACTGAACCAATTTGGCAGAAATTACGCATAGAGATAGCTTTTAGCATACACATAGGCCAAATAACCCAAACCCGAAAATCTGTGGTTCCCGCAGGATTTGTGAAAAACTGAATTCCACATCAATGAGCTATGACTACAAAATTAGGCATAGAGATAGATTTTACCCTACACATAGATGGGATGGGCCAAATAACCCAAACCCGAAAATCTGTGGTTCCAGACGGATTTGTGAAAAACTGAATTCCTCAGCAATGAGCTATGACTACAGCTACAGTTCGACAAAGCATACTCACTCGAAATTATATGTATTAGGAAACGCGAACGGGAACATGAATGAGACATCTCAATTACAAATTTTCTTGCTCCATGGGAAATTTTAAAACTTGTAAATACGCGAATCGCGAGTATCAGAGGATAAAAGTAAGCCCTGTAATGAATCAAATGACCTCACCTGAAAAATACAATTTAAGTATATTATTATTTTGTCCTACAATGACTAGCACTCACGAATCCATTCCCAGAAGAACAGTTAATTAAAAACTATGCCACTAATAGCCAATTAAGCTATACTATTGCATGCGCAGTTGACGAGAGACAAAAAAATTGGGTAAATAATAATTGTAATTCGCTCAAAATGCTTACAATTACTTTTTTTTTATCCGCAGCCTGGATTCCTAGAATTATCCGAGACGTAATTATTAGATGACATTGACATGGAGTTACCCGCTGGACGCTTATCTGTTCAGTGTTCGTATAAAGGCACAGTTCCACTGCTGAGCTGGGATGTGTTATGCTAGCGCTAAATTAGCACCGAGGACAAAACTCTTTGGTTTTTTCGGTGCTTTTATTGTATAATGAATTATATTCCTTGTATATTAATAATAAATAAATAAATAGTAATAAAATAATTGCTAACTGTAAATAAAACATAAAAAGAAATCTTACTATACATACAGTTTTCCATATGAAATCTTATTACGTATACAGTTTTCCTCACGATGTTTTCCTTTACCGCCAAAGCAATTGAAATGATTGAACTTAAATCATTTTAAAAGCGTGCCGGAAATGGAACTCGATCCTCGCGAATGGGAGGTCGCAGACATACCCTGAAAAATAAGATTGTCAAGTCAGAATTTGTCTTTGTTACTTTATGTTTGATTCCAATAAGATTACCTGTAGTTCCACGACGTAGGTAATCCTAGTGGTGAAGTCCCACTTCAGCTCTATTCTACACAGCCTAATTCTATGAACAAATATTGATTATGTTACAGTTGTGTATTTTGTAAAGATTTAAGTACTGAAATATTTTTTTTTTAGTAATTATCAAATTCAAATCCAAATTCAAATAATCTTTATTCAAATAATCCTTTACAAGGCAGTTTTGACGCGTCAATAATTCATATTAGTGATTCGATGGTGATTGATAACTAAATTCGTAAACTTAAAACTAAAGCTATGAGGGTTCCAAAAGCGCCCCGGTCTAAGAAGAAGCCCATAACAAACATACTATCTCATAATAAGTTATAGTACCTATGGGTATAGAGCAATTCATACCCAAATACTATTTATAATCATCAAAATATACTTAGTAAAAATAATCATTATGGAATATCACTTTGTAAATTTAATTAAGATTAACATTGATGCTTAACATAAACTATAACGTGACATAAATTATAACTTGTTTAATTTAACTATTTTAAGTTAAACAGTGATATATGCTTTATTGCTTTTTAGTAACAAAGTGCTTTGTTTGGGGGATTCTTTGAGTTTTTTTTCAGGGTACCATTATATATCCAGGTACTTTTATAGCTATAATTTTGTTTATTTTATCATCATGATCAACCCATTACCGGCTCACTACAGAGCACGGGTCTCCTCTCAATATGATAAGAGTTTGGCCATAGTCCACCACGCTGGCCATGTGCGAATTGGCAGACTTCACACGCCTCTGAGAACATTATGGAGAACTCTCAGGCGTGCAGGTTTCCTCACGATGTTTACCCTTAACAGGTAATATTTAAAAAATAATTTGATGTACATGTTTTTTATTTATTATTATTAATCTTAATGCAAATTTTTGTGTCAACTCTAAAAACAAATAAATTTCATACAAACTTCTAACCCCTCTTTTACCCCCTTAGGGGTGGAATTTCCAAATATCCTTTCATAGCTGACATCTCTTAACTATCAACTACCTACTTGCTAAATTATAGCTCTATACGTACAATAGTTTTTGAGATCTCGTGTTTAATCAGTATGTAATAATCAGTATGTAAGTCAGTATATAAGTATGTAAGTGACCTTTCGCTTTTATATATATAGATTAGCACCATATATAGCACCAACGTCAGATTTGTCGGTCTACGTCCATCTGGGAAGAGGAAATGCTTAGCTTTTCCTCAGATGCTTATGTCTTGGCAAGCTGGTCTTCGTCGTCAATTGGGTCAGTTAAATCGTTGTAAAACTTAATACCGTACCTTGGTACGGGTTCCTACATGTGCAAAACCAATTCACACTGAGCATGTTATTTATAACCTTGCGTGATTCAACAAAAACATATTATCTATAAAATGTTATCTTTATGAAAAAATAGAAGTTCACTTTATTTGTGATTTCATAAGTCCAATAAATTTAATTTAATTGTTCTTACACTAAACAAAGAACGGTTTGGTGATTTAAAAAAAATACGGAAGATATTTAATGCATATTCTAATATCGCTTATTAACACAAATGTATTTAAATAAAACGGCGCATTAACATATTAGTCAAAACTCCGTTTATTAATAATAAAATAATGCACATATTATGTGAATTGAAATTTAGTTCACGGCCAAACTGCAAATATTGTATAAGAACCGCAGTCTAAACGGGAGATGGAATAAGCCCATTAATAACCCTTCAAGTCAAGAAACATTGTATTTAAACACGTTTATTCCTCTCACTTTTTAAAACTTTTTTAATTCGTTTATCTCGCGTTTTGCGATGCAGCCGGCTTTCTGACACACGACGGATAGGGGGACGGACAGCGAGGTCTTCCTCATATGCTCCCTATGCCACCCTCCGTGTAGGGAGTAACAAAAAATTATTTCATTACAGTGGGGATTTTTGCCATTTAATAAGAGCTTTTTGGTTTATTCGTTAAAAATATATACTTACTATTCGAACTTTGACATATTCGGACAAATCATCATCATCATCATCATGAACAACCCATTACCGGCTCACTACAGAGCACGGGTCTCTTCTCAATATGATAAAGGGTTTGGCCATAGTCCACCACGCTGGCCATGTGCGGATTGGCAGACTTCACACGGCTTTTGAGAACATTATGGAGAACTCTCAGGTTTCCTCACGATGTTTTCCTTCACCGTTGAAGCAAGTGATATTTAAATTTTTTAAAAACGCACATAAGTCCAAAAAGAACAAATGTTTATTATGAAGGGACGTTACTGATCATATCAAATTCACTTAGTTTGGTTGGTTTGGCCATAGTCCACCACGCTGGCCATGTGCGGATTGGCAGACTTCACATGCCTTTGAGAACATTACGGAGAACTCCCAGGCATGCAGGTTTCCTCACGATGTTTTCCTTCACCGTTGAAGCAAGTGATATTGTAATTTTTTAAAAAAGCACATAACTCCGAAATGTTAGAGGTGCGTGCCCGGATTCGAACCGCCGACCTCTGATTAGGAGGTTGACGCCCTAACCACTAGGCTATCACCGCTTCAATTGTTTAATCGCTTTTTTTTGTTATTAGCCTTACACACACCTAACAATTTAATAAATTCTTCTAGTAATTTTGAACTTGTAATTGTAATTGTAATTAGACTTTGTCTGTTTGTGTCGTTAGTTCTTATCACAATACTATAGTTGGTTTTTACTGCTGAGCTTATGATGGAGTCAGGAGATATACAGTGAAACTCTTCAGTGCTTCATAGTAAGCAATGTTTTGCCAAGTCTAATAGAGTCTGGTAACGAAAGTCTGGAGATCGAGAAATATACTTGCGTTTTTTTAGTTTTATTGAACACGTATTTTCTTAACATGCTAGTCAGACATTATTCTATGGCATGATCGGTGAGTCTCCCATCGCTTAATAATTTTAATTTTAATATATTCAAAATGTTTAGACTGTTGTTTAATTTATTTAATTTCTTTTAATTAGTAATTGTGTTCAATTTTTCCTAATTTGTTCTTTTGTGGCCATTTACATGTACCTTTTGCAGTCAATGTTGTGTCCACTTATAACTGATATGCATTCGGGTGAATGTGACACTTTTATATGCTGAAATGTATTTTTTATGTATATTGTAAGTGTATTTTTAATAATAAATAAATAAATTACTACGGAAACTTCCTTAAACTTATACTATCTACATGACTCACTGCGAGCGCCGTCGTAGCTTGGACTGTGGATTTATATTTTACGATGAAATTTGAAATGCTAAATATGTATGGTAGGTAACGTGGTAAAATGAAATTTCAAAAAGTGGGTTCCTGAATGTATTAATATTATTTTCCGTCCAATATTAAAATCCTTACGTACTGTATGTTTTTGTATAGCAACAAAGCTAGTATATCAAATAACGATTTTCTAGAAAGACTCCGTAAGGTTCAAAAGTTTTTAAAGAATAACGTATGTACCTACTCTTAATCTGATTTCACATATATATGAGCAGACCACACCGACGACGTGTGACGAATAAAAACATAAATATATGTGTTTTTATTCAGCTGTTCGATTAACGGACGTCTAGTTTGCTGGACTTCCCACAAGTGGGTCTTAGCCCGTGATTTAACCGCAAGTCAAATGAGATAACTCTTTACCTTCTAATATACATTTAGGTATATGTAGTTGGATTTAATCCTTATCCCCCTATCCTTCGCCCTTATCTTATGTACCTATTTACTGCGACATGTTACTTGTCGGCGCCTATTTTGATAAATATTAATGAATCTGTCAGCTTTGTTAATCTGTTGAACATGAATTTAAGTAGATTATTATTCTTCATCTATCCTTTCGCTTTAACTTACTGTAAAACTTCTTTTCGTGGAGTAAAGTAAATCACGTTGAATAATAAACATATTCATGTTTATCTTCTCTATCTTTCTTTCTTCCTTTCTTTATCTTTATCTATACAATTCCCATGCACTTTTTCTTAACATGTTGTTCTTTACCGTAATATTTGTTTTGGTAAAATCAAATTGCTTAAATTAAAGCGAACATTAATCTTTTTTTGGAACGAAGTTCCTTATCGTGCGTTGTGAAAGGGGGCTAGACGGTTGTCACGACATTTTTTGTTATTGTAAGCTGTGCGGCGTCGCATGTTTCTCTGTCTCTCTCTCTCTCTCTTATAGAAAGCAAGCCAGATATTTTCATCTCTATTTCGCATTGAACAGTGTGGTGTCGCGACGATTATTTTTGTTGAGTGTATACAGGTTTTTTGTAAATAATAAATAATAAAAAATAATAATAATAATGAATCCTGACAGTGTTTACAAGTTCCGGATATTGTTGATGGAGTACAAAATTGAGCCTACTGATTAAGTTTATATAACATTATATTTGTTAATAATAAAAAAAATATTATTATGACAAATAAAATAAAATTTTATTACAATTCCTTCACTAATTAATCGAAAGGAACTTTGTTCCACCCGGGTGTCCCTTGACACCTCTCAAGTTTTTTTTATTTTAATACCAGTTAACCCCTAGATTGCAATCTCACTCGGTGGTAAGTAGCAGGATTAGGGGTACCTATGGGTGTAATAATAGGCGTTGGCGACACGTCTCTGTTGGTCGGGTGGTAACTAGCCACGGTCAATTTCGCCCACTGACCAGACTCCAGCTGGTTAAAGAACCCACGGCCTCCATCATTACAATACGACATCGCGTTCGCTACGGAGCTCGTCCAACTGTGTAAAGTTAGGGTTAAAATTTGATCCCCTAAAATGAAACCTATAACTGGGCTATATGTAACGTATTTTTAGACTACTACACTAGTATTTTTAGGCATAGTACATTCAATATTAACTGGCGTCTTTCCACTTGAGACCGTCATTAGCAATAACAATAGGATTAAGTCGTGGCGGGTGAATTCTTTGTATTGCAAAACACGTGCGGCGTTCAAACGTTTTTGATACTTTCCCTATGTTATCTTCCTTTAAATAATATAATCAAATAGAAATACCGCCCAGTTTTTTTTTTATACTTTACAGAGATTAGTTCAGTGGAAATATTACGTCTTCCGATATTTTTCGTCCTTGGGTCACTTCAAATCACCTTCCAATTTTTGTAATTGTATTTTATTTAACATAATTACCTGTAAATTACGTATTTTTTTTTAAATTATTATATAATTAATCAAAAGTATCAACACTGGTTGGTTTGCAAGAAAATAGATAAGGCCGAAACGGCTTCTTTAAAAACGAATGGGCTCTATGAGTGTTTAGTTTATTACCCCAAGTTTATTTAGGTTCAAGTGGAAAGACGCCAGTTAATATTGAATGCACTATATTAAAAAGAAAACTTAAATTGTCATGTAACAAAGACTGCGCTCGTGTTCCAGTCCACTCTCGGATATTACATAGCCCAGAATACATTCCTTCAAACACCTCTTTTACCGTAAACTTTTCCCATTGCATTAGGTCGTAGGTTTTCAAGACTATATAGGGTATAAAATATCTCACACAGTTCTGACAGACTTGGTGTCTCATTAAGATGAGAAAAAAACAATATTTTTAATATAAATAATGAGAAAATAAATACTTTTAATTATATTCTGATCTGACGATAAAAATCATCTTATTGTACTAATAAACAAAAAACTTTTTTTCTTTGTAAAGTTATTATGTTGTTTTGTATTGTTGGTACTATTTGTTGTTTTTGGAGGTGGGCATAATGGTTGCGCCTTAATTTTATATATTTACGTTTTTTTTTATATTTTTAATTTTAATTTATGCAACCCCATGCTTATTTTCTTTATAACTTATATATAATTATTTATTCCTTGTTTCTTCCTAACCCTGTTTAAAATAAAAAATACAAATTTATATATAAGGGAAGAATGATGCAAAAGAACACGGCAATATCTTTAATACAAAGATTGCATTAAGATTTCTGCAGGCACCATGACTATATACTTGAGTGTACCATCCAAATAATTAAGTAAATAAGTGCTTTACTGCATATTCTCGAAGCACATAGTGAAACTTTTAGTTCTAACAAAGGTTTATTATTATTACTATCCTGTACACTATAGTCTTGCGCCCGTGTCATCATTATCATCATCATGATCAACCCATTGCCGGCTTACTACAGAGCACGGGTCTTCTCTCAATATGAGAAGAGTTTGGCCATAGTCCACTACGCTGGCCATGTGCGGATTGGCAGACTCCACACGCCTTTGAGAACATTATGGAGAACTCTCAGGCGTGCAGGTTTCCTCACGATGTTTTCCTTCACCGTTAGAAAGTGATATTTTAATTGTTTAAAAACGCACATAACTCTGAAAAGTTAGAGGTGCGTGCCCGGATTCGAACCGCCGACCTCTGATTGGAAGGCTGACGCCCTACGCTGATGAACGCTGATGCACTGGGTTATCACGTCGTCCTAAGTCATAAGTAAGCCAGTGATAATCATTTATTTGCCAGAGTGTATGTACAATATTAGTCTGCCAATCCGCACATGGCCAGCGTGGTGAACTATGGCCAAACCCTTCCCATATTGAGAGGAGACCCGTGCTCTGTAGTGAGCCGGCAATGGGTTGATCATGATGATGATGATGTACAATATTCAGATGTTAGTAAACGATGTGAATCGGTTAAAGGGTCATAACATCCTAATGAGATAGTAGTGTGCAAATCTTTTATATAAATTATTAAAATTATGAAAGATATTAAATTTCCAATCAAATTAAATTAATGGGGCGATGAAAATGGTTATGGCCGTCAAATGCTATTCTTGTCACACATACTCGTACGTATCTCACGTTCGATAAGCGTAAAGGTCTAGAATTCTTCCTCCTCTAATAGAAATAAGAGTAGCCCTCTTCCTAGCAGGTCGGAAGTTAATAATGCTATAACCACGGCTCTGAATATGTACTTGCCTCATCATCATCATCATTTCAACCGATAGACGTCTACTGCTGGACATAGGTCTTTTGTAGGGAGTTCCAATGGCCACGGTCTTGGGCCGCTTGTATCCAGCGGCTCCCTGCGATTCGTTTGATGTCGTCTGTCCACCTTGTTGGGGGTCGACCAACGCTACGCTTACCGGTGCGGGGTCGCCATTTCAGCACCTTGGAACCCCAACGTCCATCGGTTCTCCGAGCTATGTGCCCCGCCCATTGCTACTTCAACTTCGCAACTCGCTGAGCTACGTCGGTAACTCTGGTCCTTCTACGGATCTCTTCATTTATGTACTTGCCTACGAACTTTAAATTCAATCCATATTTCCAAGTAACTATTCAATATAATTTTTATCTAGCAATTGCACGTGGCGGAATAATTGTTATCACATTTGGTTGTGTACTTTAGTAGTGTATTTACCTACGCGTTCAATTGTTTGTTATTGATAGATTTAATAAGTGCGATTCATTCATTTTTAGACAAACTCTAATAAAAGTAATTATAGTGTTCATTATTCACGTACCCACCATTTGCTAATAGTAATAAATTAATGATGCAACGGAGAGAGACGCGTCGCTATGTCTCTTGCCAAAAACTAATTTGTCGATCGCTGAAATTCGAGACAAACACGCCTGTGCAACATTGTTTCCATCGTATGCAAGGCGCTGCGAGATTTTTTTTTTTTTTTATCCAGTACAAGTTAGCCCTTGACGGCAATCTCACCTGATGGTAAGCGATGATGCAGTCTAAGATGGTAGCGGGCTAACCTGTGAGGGGTATGGTAAACCCATACTCCTATCGGTTTCTACGCGAAATCGTGCCGGAACGCTAAATCGCTTGGCGACACGTCTTTGTCGGTAGGGTGGTAACTAGTCACGGCCGAAGCCTCCCACCAGACCAGACTCGAGCCGGGAATCGAACCCAGGACCTTCAACTTTAAAATCTGACAGCGCGCGCGCTGCGCCACGGAGGTCGTGGACGTTAATAGGGTAATGATAAGGAAAAATTTATCACTGCCGCATTCTCTTTCGTGAGTGGACCCGGTGGCGAAAATGCAACCGGACGTCGATGAAGGCAAGATTCCAACGAGTATGTTTTACCTAATAACAACATAATATGAAAAATATATCATGCGATTGTGATTCCGGTACAGCCCAAATCTAAACCCCGATTCGCTTAACAGGGGCCCAAGATTGCCATTACGATTGTGTCTCAATGGTCGCTCTACTCCCCCGACCTAAGCGCTCCTCTCCGAAAGAGGAGACCTAAACATACCCTTCATGACCCTGACGATCAGATGACTACTGACAACACACTCGTACCACCTACCACACAATCATACGCTACACACCCAGGTCCCAGCTATCTTACGTCATCCGGACGCGGGCTCCATTCACGGCCTCGGAGACGTACGGACCACTCACCGTCCGACCCCCCCCGTTATCCCAAACGTCGCCTAAGCCGAGGTTCGGCCTCAAAGGAGGCGCCCTTAGGCAGTCGTTCCCTTAGTTTGATTTCCAAAAATTTTTTCTAGCAGAGCTTCTTTCCAAAGCTCGCCAAACAGCCCGGTTACGCTGTGGCAACCAATGTGTTTGTACAGCTAATAGACAGTCCGAAAAAAAAAAAAAAAATGGTCGCTAGTGACATTATATTATAGCCACTAAAGCCACTGTTCCCATTCAAGTTGTGTTTACTTTTCACTCGAAAACCCTAATATTTTTAAAAGATATTTAAAAAAAAAAAAAAACAAATTTTATTCATTATTTTACTTTGTTTACCCAAATAAATGAATTAAAAAAAAAGTAATTGCCCTTTTTTTTAAAATAACGATTGCATATAAACTGCTTTAACAAATTTAAATGCACAAAATATTTTAAAAGTCACCAAACGTGTTTTTTTTTGCTTTAACTCCGTCCGTCATTATAACTTCATTGATACACTGTTTAGGTATACACAAATGCCATAGCCGGCTGGGACCCAAGGTTGCCCCTTTTGCCGATAAAGTCGTTAGGATGCTTAAAACATCCCACCTGTTAGCAGACTTGTCGCTTACAAAAGCATTTCTTGACTCGCGAGATAACATAATGGCCGTCCGTTCATCTCATCCCAGAACTACATCCAGGCCCCTAAAGATCTTATTCAAAACTTGTTCACATTCATTGCATAGTACTATAGAATTATCGTTTGTACAACTGATTGACGTACCTACCAACTGAGCAAATGTTGCCAAATTCTCTCACGAATAGCCCCGCGCATGCTTTAAGGAACTGGTTTTACGAAGTATATTACGAAGAATAAATAAAAGTTTTACACACAATAAAGGGCCCATATAAAAGGATGAAACATAAGAGATACACACTGCAATAGAATGATGTTTGAACCCAGAGACACGTGGAGTGCGATTTGCCAGTTTGCCCTGCAAACCTGTCTTTACTACGTTTAATTCAAAGACATCGCCTCAATAGTTTTAAATTTATCCGCAAGTCGCGTAAACACAACAGCCGATCGACAAGTGAAGGTATCGAGTCACCTTACATCTCTATTTTCAATATATTTAGCTTGACTTATCTGACATTTAGTTGATAAAAACAACGGTTATTAAGTAGAGGTTATCAAAGTAACCGCGCGTCCTACGTTACTTGTAATTTTCCAAATGTCCATCACAAATTGTAGTTACATTGAATATATCCAACCAGCAAATACTCGTATTGCAAAGATTTCAAATTAAGCAGTGTAATTATGTACTTGAACACATATTAAAATATTTTTATTGCTACGACCCATCCATGCGTTAAGTTCAGTCAAACCGAAATGAAAATGAATTTAATCAAAATACGACTCCAATTTATCAAAATATGACTACATATTATGAAATAATAAGAGAGATATTTTGATTAAATTCATTTACGTCGTAAGTATTCACAATCCATCCATCGTCCATCACAAATTGTAGTTACATTGAATATATATCTAACAAGTAAATAAATACTCGTATTGCAAAGATTTCAAATTAAGCAGTGTAAGTATGTACTTGAATACTTATTAAAATATTTTTATTACTTACGATGAAAATGAATTTAATCAAAATATCTCTCTTATTGTTTCATAATATGGAGTCTTATTTTGATATTTTGGAGTCGTATTTTGATTAAATTTATTTTCATTTCGATTTGACTGAACTTAACGCATGGATGGGTCGTAGCAATAAAAATATTTTAATTAGTATTTAATTACATACTAACACTGCTTAATCTGAAATCTTTGCAATACGAGGATATGCTTGTGCCTTCTTACAAGCTGCGATTAACAGACAACATACCGCTTTTGTTGATTAAGACTTCTGCCTCCCTTCGGGATGACCGAGTCTGATCTCCGGTATCTTTTCTGAGAGTGTGTTGTGAGCTGGAGTAGCTTAGAGTGTGTTTTAAGAAATTTTACTAAATGGATAGAACGATAAGCGGTCGTATCATTTTCCTCGAATAACAAAATGTAAGGCACTACTTTTCACATATTACAGTGTCCGATAAGGCTGAGGCCTTCTGTTAAGTAAGTTCTGTGACGTTGCATTCACCGCCCGCCCAGCTCTTTCAAGAGCTTACAAGTCCTTCAAAATAGACTCGAGAAAGCCGGCCGGCACCTCAACCTGCTAGTGACTGAGGCGTCAATGATCATGATGACCCGAACGATCAAATGACAACCAACGGTGACTGTTCTGTCCCAGTCCAGCAAGCCATATTCCCAACGACAGCTAAGTCGAGGTCCCAGTCTTATAAGTGACGCCATTATTAGAACGTCCTCCTGATGTCATCGAGCCCTAACGCTCTTTTCTCAGGCAGAGCCTGCCCGCAAGCCTGGCGCAGTAAAGAAGTCGTCTACGATGTCATGTGACGATCACATCGAAACAACAAATATCATCATATCCCTGTGGATAGTATAAGGTGCTACCTCAGCGCTTCGTTATTTTGCATTTAACCCGAAAGCTTTAACAGGAACGCCAGAATAATGTTCTTAACTCCATTGAGTCTTTAAAATTGATTAGTTTTATTGTTAGTGTTTAATACTTTTCATCGGTTTTGTGGCGGATTACGTGATCGGTTTTCATGGGATCATTTGATCCTTTGAAAGCGGCGGTCCGCTGGAATGGATCGAGAGCAATGGTGTTGATAACGAGAGCTTCGAAGCCCCGTCTATCCTACACCCGTCCAGTTAGGGATATTGACGCGGTATAATGGCTCAGACAGTTTTATCACGCCTACAAGTAAACCATCAAGCTTAACGTTCACTAACACGTGCTAAATCGCTAATACCGTAGCTTACGTGCCTGTACAAGCCTGCCTAACGAAGTGGTGAGTCAAAAAAGACTGGTTCAATTTGGAAAATAAGAATTTCTTAATTGTCTTATGGAACCAAACATCCTACCATCTGAGGTGGAATCAGCAACATCGATTCTAGCAAGTCTCCGGGTAAGGATGCTATTCCAGACAAGCTTATCAGGAGTCTAGGTTCAGCAGGTACTAAAATATAAACTGACATCTGTAACTCCATCTGGAAGACAGGTCAGTGGCCTCAAGATTGGACCGAATCTGTTTTTATTCCGCTGGATAATTGTCTGTATTCCGGTTTGGTTGAAGGCTTCCGCCTAGTTCCTACCCTACCGACAAAGCGATAAGCGTTCAAGTACGTTATCGCATAGAAACCTTGAGAGGTTAGGCCACTACCATCTTAGGTTGCATCACCACCAGGTGGAATTGCAGTCAAGCGCTAACTTGTAGTGGAGTAAAAAAGCCCGTCTGTGTTTATTAGAAATGTCTAACCGTGTGGACTGACTTGATTAAAGGGATTCAGTTCTCACGATACGTGTTCCAATCCCCTGACCGTTAGTGCTTCTTTTGTAACATCTACCCTTTAACATGGCACGTGTTTTTGTGTAACAAGACCTTTCATTGCCGATGTAAAAAGTTTCAGAGATCTAAGATAAACTATTTCATAATACGTACATCTTTATCCAATTACATAAGTAAATACTTCCAAAATTATTATCTATTTATTATTCGTTGATTTGTTTATCAGCGTGTTTCATTTTAAAGCAGGCTCCTGGGTTCGATTTTCCTGTTTGTGATTTTCGGTAACACCCTGCAGTTAGTTCCACCACGGTAAATCGCAGAGCACGATTAGCCCTCGGCCCAATCCATCATCAGTAAATGAGTCTAAAGCTCGCTAAGCCCCGCCAAACTCCGATCTTATTATGACTAAAAATGATGATAAGGTTAAGAATGCGTCTTAGCGGGTCTGCACCAAGCATGATCGAGGTCTCCTCTTTCCCACAAGAACAAATCTCTGTGTCTTAACCTTAGAACTTAAACCTAGTCACTAACATGAATAGCTAAATATATATATACATGAATAGCTACTCCCCCGACTTATGTACTCCCCCGATCTACCGAAAGAGGAGACCTAAATATAAATATTCTTTATGATCCTGACGATGACTACTGACAACATACTCGTACCACCATGGCTCAAAACTTCTTCTGGCAGAGCCTCTCTCCGAAGCTCGCCCAACAGCCTGGTTACGCTGTGGCAACCAATAGGGTTAGTACAGCTAATGGTAAGTCCGAAAAAATATAGATAACATTAATATTTAAATAACTCGTGCGACATTTGCTTACATTTGGCACATATTATATTTTGAACCCCCTGTCTACTTCATATCTCAAAGATAGTCTCAAAGTTTCATTTTATTAAAACACTTCCAATATACATTAAACAAATATGTATTAACAAATAAGGTGTCAGTCTCTCGTATGCATATCAATTACAAGTGTACATAACATTGACTGAACAAATAAAACAAACTATATTATTAAGGAAGGAATAAATAAAAGGGCGGTCTCACCGATCATTTCTTTCTATGGGTTGTCAAATATGTCAATGTCACGTACAGCCCGAGATGTTTCAGTATATCTAGCATAAAGGTACTAGGTACTTCTCCTTTCATCAAGTATTGCAAGGATGCGTAGCGAAAGGCAATCTAGTCTCAAAAATTTTGAAAGGAAAAAACATAAATGTTTTTTTTTGTGTGTATTTTGTGTTACATAAATTTGTGTAAAAACTAAACATTAAATACTACTTATCTAAAAAGCTATCTCATCCAGACAAGCTTTGTGCTTAGGGATAATTATATTCAAACGACCTTTGTTATATTCAAACGGGATAGTTGCCGTTGGTATGCAATAAAACAAACTTACAATCTAATATCTTAATATGATCATAACAACACTATCTCATTACATTTATAAATAAACTCATATATCCCATATAGTGCAAGAAGACGATAGTCGACGCCGATATTAAACCAGTTTAAAGTTTTCGTGGTTCAAATTTCGACTTTGGCGTTCACTCCAGACGGAAACTGAATTCCTTCACTGCCCTAACTCTAAACGAATACGTGAAATATTTAATCCTACTTGCTAGCATTTACAGAGCTGTAAGCAATATACCTTGAAATATGAAACTGCCAACAAAAGACCAGCAGTTATAAAATTTCCAAACGCGGCCTGATCTAAGACCAAGTGTATATATTTGTGAATATAAATTACCATTCGTATATTCGTATACCCAAAGAGGAATGAAATTAGGCAGGCAGCCAGTTGTGAAAAATATGCCAAAACCAATACAACGTGTAAATTAAATAAAATATGCGAAGTTGTGCCGATCCTTACGACTAGGGCAAACAGTTCGAGCTTTGAAAAAAATTAATAACATCACAGAAATTTACCTGACAAATTAACTTTATGAAGCCTTATATTAAATGCATCGACGCAAAATTTTTCTTAGTCTCTATTCATTTTAAAAATACAAAACTAGTTTTAATTTTTTAAATTTATTGAGAAGAGAAGATCAAAAATTTTAATTCAGTTACTCGATGTGCCATGCTATTCCAGACACGTTAAATTTGTCTCGTAATATGACGTTACCGTACTATCATGGACAATAAGCGTTCTTTAAATCGAAGGCTGAGATCTGGGTATAGATTTGTCAGTGCTCAGACAAAGTTTGTTTTAAAATGAAATAGACTTATGTAGAACACATAATATTGTCTCATTTTAATCGTTTCTTAGATCAGTAAGATCTCGGCCTCCTCTCGGCTAGGATATGAAGCCTAAATCTTATTGTTAGTTTAGCCATTGACTTAAATTCAAATTCAAATTCAAATAATCTTTATTCAAGTCCTTTAAAAGGCGCTTTTGACGCGTCAATAATTTACAAAGTAGTGATTTGATGGTGATAACTACATTCGTAAACTTAAACTAAAGCTATGAGGGTTCCAAACGCGCCCCGGTCTAAGAAGAAGCCCACAACAAACTTAGCCAGGTAAATTTTCTTTTTGTTATCACCATCTCACATGCCACTTAAATTATATTAAGAGCTATCTTATTAGAGCAATATTTCACACCCATGATTGTTTATCATTTACGTAATCCTTTATACTATAGTAGGACTTTTCTTCAAGCTTACGTTTTATATAAACTTTGAACTTATTGAGAGACATCCCAGAAATTTCATTAGGCAATTTGTTATAAAATTGTATACAATTACCTTTAAATGAATTTCTAATTTTTTGTAGTCTAGTAGCGTGCAACACAAGTTTATTTTTCTTCTGATGTTAAGATTGTTGCAATCGCATTTTTTATTGAATTTTGTTATATTTCTGTGGACATACATTAAAGTTTCAAATATGTATTGGCAATGTTATGTCATTATTTTTACTTCCTTCAATTTTTTTCTTAATGACTCTCTTGGAGCCATATTATAAATTGCTCGAACAGCCCTCTTCTGCAGCACGAATATAGTGTCAATATCGGCAGCATTACCCCATAATAAAATACCATATGACATAATACTATGAAAGTAACTAAAATATATAAGCCGTTTCTATGTTTGTCATATGGCGTATCTTTTTAACCGCGAAACTTACTCGTAGAATATCCTATATTTATAATTATGATAGGCTAACGGCCAATTCTGTCATGTTATACCTATATTGTACAGTATTCACATATTCCAAATATGTTTTTGTAATGTTTTATAATGTAACAAGGTTTTTTGATTTTACTGTGATAATTTTCCCTTTTGTTTTGTTTAATTTTCCATATGACCTTGTACCATAAAACGTTTCTTTTGTCAATTGCATAGCACCAATCAGTAGCTTCCAAAAGTAATTTTTATACAACAATAGTTCACAAAATAATACTAATTATAGTTTATGTTTTCGTCTTTATGAATGATTATCTTTTGTTTACCCAAATATTATCTCTCAAGGGTACATAGACTATTAGGGAGAGCAATTTCACCGTTGCAACTAGCTTTAGGCACAGTTGGTTTTAAAACATTCTAGTGACATTCGAGTCAGCAATGCATTAGCAGAATTACGTTCGCCCATTAATTGCAAAACTATGGACGCTCTAACAACATACCAATGCGAAAGTATTTCGCGATGCAATTTTAAAACTCAATTATCGTGTCAAGCGTGTTGTTGAGTTGGAAGTTATTTAAATTAGTAGTTCCGGCACTGGAATGAAGTGTGCAATATAGTCTTTATCAGCCGGTACACGTATTGCAATCGTCGCAGATAAAGGATTTGCAGACTGTTGTTTATACCGGCAGAGGAGTGGAGCGCGGGGCGTTCAGTGCGCCCGCGATGCGTCGGGCGATGCACGTGGCGAACGTAACGCATTAGTCCACAATCAGACGCGAGAGAAACATGAGTGATTGGTCCCTAAGTGGTAGCAGCTACCCTAGCTGCTCATATAACCCGTACCCGTACTATACAAACAAAGGCATGCAGCAAGCCTCGACATGCCAGCCGCCGGCGCAAGCGCAGCCGACTCTACCACCGGCGAAATCGCCGGCTGCTCCCAAACTGCGGACCCAACCTCCCAAAGGGTAAGTTTATACTTTAACGTTTACATTAAAAATAATTATATTAACGCGAATAACGTATGAGCGAAACGTATTATAATAATTATTGGCATAGCATAATCTATACACGTTAAATCGATTTATCGATTTATACATTGTATATGTTGTGTTGTTTTTATGCGCTATGAGTAGGCTGTTTGGACCGTGATTTACACAACACCATATTATTACACATAATATGTTTATGTTTGTTAATAATTAATCTTACGAATGCGATACAAAGTTACTATAACCCGGTGCTTATGCGCCTTTTGTGCCGGTGTTATTTTATACGCTGCTTTGTTTAAAAACACATTAATAATTATGATATATTACGTAGAATGTCTTGCAGCGATCGTGCCGTTTTACTGAAACTGCATATACTTACGAGTAATTATATCTCAAGTGTTGTTTTTCACTGAAAGTGCTTGAAGGAGTCTGTTGGTAACAGCTACTTGGTAAACAGTTATTATATAACTGAGATGCATTATTTATAAGCAAACATCTGGCGGCAAAGATTGGGACAAATTTTGACACAAGCTTGTCAATCTTTATCGCTGGGTTCATCAAACCGACGTACCTCATGTTCCACGTGGATCATATTGTATTCACCTCTGTTCGGGACAGGAGTATTAACACCTAATACCTACCAATTTTGAAGCTGTCATAGCCAAGTGGGCGTCAGCCTCTTAATCAGAGGTCGGCGGTTCGAATCCGGGCACGCACTTTTCAGAGTTATGTGCGTTTTTAAACAATTAAAATATCACTTGCTTTAACGGTGAAGGAAAACATCGTGAGAAAACCTGCACGCCTGAGAGTTCTCCATATTGTTCTCAAAGGCGTGTAAAGTCTGCCAATTCGCACATGGCCAGCGTGGTGGACTATGGCCAAACCCTTCTCATATGTAGAGGAGACCCGTTCTCTGTAATTAGCCGGCAATGGGTTGATCATGATGACGATGACCTACCAATTAGTTGGTAATTTATTCCATAATTACTTTTTGCTTTTGGAAAATAATCGATATCTTACTTTTCTGCCTCAACATTGTTATAACGAGATTGAATACTCATTATCGACGATATAATCGTAAACTGAAATTGTTCTTGAGCAAGAGCAAAACGCTATTGTCTTTCATTATCATTAATGCGACATGCTGTCTATAATTCCATAGTTTCTTTTTTTCATAATTATTGTTTGTCTACTTCAATGAAGTTCATGATTATAAATAGCGTTTACATAGTCTTTAATCATGTATTTTCAATCATTTAATGATGAATACGATGATGATGATGACGATTATTATATAACACAGATGTGATAATTTCTCAACCAATCTCATGTAGTGATATGTGCAGCAACAGCTGTTCGCTTTTCTGGTACTTGATTACCTTAAAATCAGATTTATTTGACATTTCGATGTTCCTAAATTAAGGGCCTTTATTGTCACTACAACTTTGGGCAAAGAATATTCTGCAATTATTTAAAGGTTACAAGCATCCTTATTTCGGCAACTGTTGAACTAATAAGACATAACGAAAAGAGTTTAATAGAGAATTGACTATTTATTTGAAGCGGTGATAGCCTAGTGGTTTGGGCGTCAGTCTCCTAATCAGAGGTCGGCGGTTCGAATCCGGGCACGCACTTTTCGGAGTTATGTGCGTTTTTAAAAATTAAAATATCATTTGCTTCAATGGTGAAGGAAAACATCGCGAGGAAACCTGCACGCCTAAGAGTTCTCCATAATGTTCTCAAAGGCGTGTGAAGTCTGCCAATCCGCACATGGTCAGCGTGGTGGACTATGGCCAAACCCTTCTTATATTGAGAGGAGACCCGTGCTCAGTAATGACCCTGTCTTTGAGTTATTCACGTCACGCGTTTGTCGTCATAAAGGAACAAGTTTCAAGCTATATGATACCATGCTTTAAGATTTATATTGTTATAACAAAAAATAAGATACCACTCCCAAAACAATAATTCCTAATGTGAGCACTAATTTCTTAATTTATCATTACTTCTAAAATAATACACTACTCTAAACATCAAAGTTTCCAAGGCAGTCAATTAGGTACTTCCTTCGCAGAACTGGGTATCTGAAGTTGACTTGATGTCACAGAAATCAGCATATATACTACATCAAAAATTGCATTTATGTTTATCATATTAAATGATGCTACCGTGCTCGGTTATTGTATTCGATAAAAAAATTATAGGCCTGAGCCGTAGGCAAGCATCTGAGTAACGTAAGATAACATACACCCGTATTTAATATCTATACAAATAAATAAAATTGGAGTGTCTGTTTGTAATATTGAAATAACCGTTTTTTACTACACGCATATGAATATGTATACGGTACATACACCAAAATAACATTTTTTCAATTTTTGTCTGTCTGTCTGTCTGTCTGTTTGTTCCGGCTAATCTCTGAAATGGCTGGACCGATTTTTACGGGACTGTTATTGGCAGGTAGCTGATGTAATAAGGAGTAACTTACCTACTTTTATTTTAGAAAAAGTCTTTTACTTTAGAAAAATAAAGTAATGTTGCAATGTCCAAGTACTGTAATAATTACAAGATCGTCTGTCGTAGTTTAGTAATCCATTGCTTCGTGATTGGGAGACAAACAAACACACTTTCACTCATTAACTCAACGCAGACGAAGTTGCGGGCGTCAGCTAATCTTAAATAATAAGCCTATATAAGATCAAAATTACGAGAAATTGTGATGAAATAAATTGTGCTGCGCATAAAATTTTATGCGAATTAAAAAATTCATTTGTATCGCCACTTAATGGGTAATTAAAAAGAGTTTTGCGTTTAACTTACCATAGAATATTAGGTAAACATGTCGTATTTGTAGTAGTTAGTAATTTTATGACTTATTCTCAAAGATTTTCTTATATAAAAGACTCTCACTCGCCTAGACGTAGCGAGTTTTGATTTGATGCAATAATATTCCCGATCATTTATCTGTGAGTAGGTATATTAAAAGTTCATATCATAACATGCAAAACATTCAGTGCAGTTTTAATTTTAATTAAATTCCAATAACAGAGTTTATTTATTCTTTTGGTTTAAACATTACAGGCTATCAGAAATTTTTAACAACTAATTATTTTAACGTTTTTTTCCGTTGTATAGTTTTACAGTTTAGTAACTCTTATTTTAATTACGTGAAGAGTTACATTTAAGTGGTACATAGACCTTTTTTTTTACAAAGTTTCTCTAGTCCTGTACAAGTTGACTGCAGTTAACCTGCAATGCTTCAGTAGTGAATCGTATGAATGGTGGTAATGATGCAGTCTGATATGGTAGAGAGCTAACCTAAGTGGGAATGGCTAATATAAGGTCTGTGCACAATATCGTAACGGAACGATCAATATCTTGGCGGCACGTTTTTTTCAGATGGGTAATTTGCCAAAGCCAGACCAGACCTGAGAAAATTCAAATATTTTATAATCTCAAATTGTACCTCATCATCATCATCATGATCAACCCATTACCGGCTCACTACAGAGCACGGGTCTCCTCTCAATATGAGAAGGGTTTGGTCATAGACCACCACGCTGGCCATTTGCGGATTGGCAGACTTCACACGTCTTTGAGAACATTATGGAGAACTCTCAGGCGTGCAGGTTTCCTCACGATGTTTTCCTTCACCGTTGAAGCAAGTGATATTTTAATTGTTTAAAAACGCACATAACTCCGAAAAGTTAGAGGTGCGTGCCTGGATTCGAACCGCCGACCTCTGATTAGGAGGCTGACGCCCTAACCACTGGGCTAATTGTACCTGCTGGGGATCAATCCCGAGACCTCTCATTTATAAGACACAGCGTGAACGAAGCGAAGAACTCTCAGGCAAGCATGTTTGCTACCTTCTCACCATGTTTTTGATATTCAAACTAAAATTGAAAACGCACGTACAAATGTCGAACTTTCGTCTCCTCTTGAAAGAAGTCTGAAGTTTTAACCACTAGGCTATCACCGCTTCATGAATCTATGTTATTATTACTTTTAAGCATTATTACTTTTATTATTACTTTTAAGTAAGCGGTGATAGCCTAGTGGTTAGGGCGTCAGCCTCCTAATCAGAGGTCGACGGTTCGAATCCTGGCACGCACCTCTAACTTTTCGGAGTTATGTGCGTTTTAAGCCGATTAAATATCACTTGCTTCAACGGTGAAGGAAAAACATCGTGAGGAAACCTGCACGCCTGAGAGTTCTCCATACTGTTCTCAAAGGCGTGTGTAGTCTGCCAATCCGCACATGGCCAGCGTGGTGGAGTATGGCCAAACCCTTCTCATATTGAGAGGAGACCCGTGCTCTGTAGTGAGTCGGTTATGGGTTGTTCATGATGATGATGATGATGATGATTACTTTTTAATGCTTAACCATAAACAAATTCACCTATTAACTAAATATCTCCGATTAGGGCTGAATGAAACACTGAAATACAAGTCAAGAAATTGAAAATTTTCTACACGGTTATATTTTTTGTGATTCCTGCATTTCTCTTCGCTTTCAAAGCCCTCAGAAATATCACCTGTTTATTCATATAATCAATTGATTCAGGTGGATTCAATGTCAGTCTCAGATACAACAAATTAGCAATTATCACCATAGTCGTCCCGGCAAATTCAACCCCCCTAATCAGACGGATCCGATAGCTTCGGTTTCGGACTTCATTAATTAAGCCCATTAAACCGTGTTGCAACAACGCGGGGTTTAGTTGCGTAGGGATCTCTATTAATCCCTAATTTCGAGGCCCGAGCACAGGTGTGGTGAATTTGCATTAATAGAAGCGATTGTAATTCTATTCTACCCTCATAAATTCAAATTCAAATTCAAATTCAAATAATCTTTATTCAAATAGTCCTTTAAAAGGCGCTTTTGACACGTCAATAATTTACAAAGTAGTGATTTGATGGTGATAACTACATTCGTAAACTTAAAACTAAAGCTATGAGGGTTCCAAACGCGTTCCATAAATGGTGGCAAGCGGTGATAGCCTAGTGGTTAGGGCGTCAGCCTCCTAATCAGAGGTCGGCGGTTCGAATCCGGGCACGCACCTCTAACTTTTCGGAGTTATGTGCGTTTTTAGTAAATTAAAATATCACTTGCTTCAATGGTGAAGGAAAACATTGTGAGGAAACCTGCACGCCTGAGAGTTCTCAATAATGTTCTCAAAGGAATTGTAGACCCATACTCCTAATTGGTTTCTACACGACATCGTGCCGCAACGCTAAATCGCTTGGCGACTCGTCTTTGTCGGGTGGTAACTAGCCTCGGCCGAATCCTTCCATCAAACCAGACTCGAGAAGGGAATCGAACCCAGGACTTTTATAATGTGACAGCCCTTGCTCTGCGCCACGGAGGTCGTCAAAAGTTTCAGAATTATTCGATTCCGTCATGAAATTTTGAATAAAGATTATTCCAATGTACATTTTTACCTGACCAAAAATTGGGATCCGTATCTTTTGGGATTAAAAGATATAGCCTTTGTAACGTATTCATGGTATAAAAAATGATCCTGACAAAATTTGAAATAGAACTTCCATCGTGCAGATTGAAATAGGATAATTTTTTGCCGAACAATACGGACGGGGCCTATTGTGAAAACTAAATCCATCAAAGGCGAATGGGTTTCAGACAACCACATCCCATTTATTTATATATATTTACTATTCGACCAGAGCTGAAACTGTGATAGCCTAGTGGTTAGGACGTCAGCCTTCAAATCAGAGGTCGGGGGTTCGAACTCGGGCACGAAATAACTTTTCGGAGTTATGTGCGTTTTTAAGCAGTTAAAATATCTCTTGCTAAGGTGAAGAAAAACATCGTGAGGAAACCTGCACGCCTGAGAGTTCTCCATAATGTTCTCAAATCTGTGTGAGGTCTGCTAATCCGCACAAGGCCAGCGTGGTGGACTATGGCCAAACCCTTCTCATATTGGGAGGAGACCCGTGCTCTGTAGTGAGCCGAGAATGGGTTGATCATGATGATGATGATGACCGTAGCAGGATACTGTTGTAATAATAATCCAAATCGTAAATATTACTGCCTACTGCCTAACTGCCATGAGATTTCATACCCAATAATTAAAAACTGTTGACTGAACTGAATAGTTTGATAAAATTTGCAAGCGTAGTGAAATCAGAGAACATAATAACTTTTATACAACGAGGTTTTGATAATAATAACAAATAGGTAACTGAATGAACATTATTCAGTTCTCTAGGCTGACGTAGTTCTAGGTTCGATTTCTGGATTAGCCACAAAGGTTACTTATTTTTCAAGGACATTGTTACTGGAGCGGAATAGTTAAATTTTCAGATTCAGGATTAGGATTTTGACGAAATCAGTGACCTCTGTTATAAAGTTAAGATGTAGGTACTGTTTTTTGTTTTTTCGGTCTGACTATTAGCTGTGCTAACCCTATTGGTTGTCACAGCGTAGCCGGGCTGTTTGGCGAGCTTCGGATAAAAGCTCTGCCAGGAGAAATTTTGAGCCCTAGGGCTAGAAGAAACTGTACTGGGTTCTATTCCCGGCTTGAGTCTGATCTGATGGGTGTCTTCGGCTGTGGCTACTTACCACGCTACTGACAAAGACGTATTGTCGGTGTCGAAGTGTGAGTATACCTCTGCATCATTACTTACCACAGGTGAGATAACTATCAAAGGCTAACTTGTAGAGGATCCAACACATCCGCCTTGCGTTGGAGAATATTCTCTTTTTAGAGAATAATCAAATCTGCACCCAGCAATCGGACTTCGGTGATCAAAAAAAAAACTAAAAAGTAAAATGCGTTAACATTTGTGCCCTCAACACTTAAAATAAAGCCAGCTTTTAGGTGAATATAGAATGGATTAATAACGGGTCTAATCGGCGTGCGCTTTCATACAAAATCTAGCGGAAATGTAAACATTTTAAAATTTTTACCGATTGATTTCCTGTGAACATTGCAAAAACATTGAGTACAACTAATAATATGTTATTCCTAGTAATATACGAATACCTTCTAGGAAAAGATATTTCATCACTTTATTAACTTAAATTAGCCGAAGCATATAAACTTTTTATGAATAATTCCCGGCTAAGTTTGTTGTGGGCTTCTTCTAAGACCGGGGCGCGTTTGGAACTCCCATAGTTTTAAGTTTACGAATGTAGTTATCGCCATCGAATCACTACTATGTAAATTATTGACGCGTCAAAAGTGCCTTGTAAAGGACTATTTGAATTTGAATTCAAATACTAGATACTGATACTGAATACTTTTTTTCTCATTGCTTAAATAAATTCAAGGATGTAGATAATGATGCTCTTGAAGCTACTGTCTATGCACTGCTTACTACAATCTTAAATAGAAACGTTCCTTGGAAAATGACAGTCATTGGAATATGTGTGGCGTGTGGTATAAAATCCGCCATCTGCACAATTTACACAGATTTCATGTATGTACTAGAATTGTAAAGATTCTTTGAATGTGGTACTACAAAGGGCTTATAGTGTATAAAGGAATAGAAAGTTAGCATAAAAGATCCAGGAATAGCCTTTGCTATAATGTTGCCCTTGCTATGATGTTTTCCTTCACCGTTGAAGCCAGTGATATTTTAAATGATTTAAATACGCACATAACTCCGAAAAGTTAGAGGTGCGTACCCGGATTCGAACCGCCGACCTCTGTTTAGGAGGCTGACGCCCTCACTACTAGGCTATCACCGCTTCATATCGCTTATTGTATAGAATGTCTTAACACCCTCGCTCGGTACTTCAGTTCTACGTGGAGGGTAACACAGATGCCGAAAAGCATTTCACATCTCAGCTCGCATCAGAATCATGAATTAATAACATTACGTACAATTGGGCTGCGTTTGTCATGATCAACCCATTACCGGCTCACTACAGAGCAGGGGTCTCCTCTCAATATGAGAAGGGTTTGGCCATAGTCCAGCACGCTGGCCAAGTGCGGATTGGCAGACTTCACACGCCTTTGAGAACATTATGGAGAACTCTCAGAAGTGCAGGCTTCCTCACGATGTTTTCCTTCACCCTTGAAGCAAGTGATATTTTAATTTTTTAAAAACGCACATAACTCCGAAAAGTTAGAGGTGCGTGCCCGGATTCGAACCGCCGACCTCTGATTAGGAGGCTGACGCCCTAACCACTGGGCTATCACCGCTTCTAAGCTGCTGCGTTTACGCCATAAGAAAACCGTTCAAGGTGTCTCTGTTCTGTGGCAGAATGGTGCCTCAGGAATATAGGAATATACTCTATATATTCCTATATTCCTCAAGTGTCTTGTGTGCGTTTAATACTTTGTTAAATACATTGATGCTATAGAATTCCAGAGCTCACAGACGGACATACTCGTACGTCTTATGTAGCGTTTTCCAGGCGTTCGTGCCACTTTAATTCAGCGGCTTGGAGTTTCTGGTCACTGGTTAAACTTTAATAGTAGGTAAAAAAGCGGAACATTAAAGCTGTCAGACCGAATGAACTGGCAGTTTTCGAATTGTAACCCTGGTCTAATTAATTGATTGTAAATACTAATTGCATTGGTAGATACCTAAGAAGAAAGAAATTCAACCCATGATCGATCATGATCAACCCACTGCCGTCATATGAGAAGGGCTTGGCCACCACACTGGCCATTTGCGGATTGGCAGACTTTGAGCGTTATGGAGAACTTCCCAGACATGCAGGTTTCCTCACTATGTATTCCTTCACCGTTGAAGCAAGTAATTCTAATTGAGATTCAATTTTATTGTATAGAGTGGACGGTATGATATAAAGCACATTAATCACTGTTAATACTTAAGTATGTGTTATAGGCAGCTTCAATATAAAAATACACTTGAACTTTTATATGTCAGTGTGCCCTGAATATGCCATTTTCCTTTCCTGCATAGTATAAGAAGAGGGTTCTCTGCTTTGCATTTCATGTAATCTTTTATATTTTCGTACCCTTGCTTCAACTAAAAAGAGTATGCCAGCTGGGAACAGCAATATCACACCAATAACACCAAGAGCAAATGCCCAGCCTAAGTCATTGTGTTCCCAATTAGGCATCCAGTCACGTCCATCACCTCTAGCTCCAAATGTCACAGCATATATTATACTTGAGAAACCTGCAACATTATTACATTTAAAACACACAGTTATTATTTAAGCATTTTTTGACGACCTCAGTGGCGCAGTGCGTCAATGGTCACATTATAAGATTGGAGGTCCTAGGTTCGATTCCGAAAAGTTAGAGGTGTGTGCCTGGGATCGAACCCCCTACCACCGATTAATAGGCGTCCTAAACAATATCACAGCTAAGAAACAAATTATACCCAAGTAATCTGCGATTCTTCAAGGTAGACTAATAAACACGAGCAGACTAGTCTGGGTAGACAATGTCGTATTATTTTTATTTTCGGAAATGCATAGATACAAGATAAAGAAAAAAAAGCCCTGCTGAAGTCGACAAATATTTTATAAGCGTATTCATTAGCTACTGAACGGAATACACGTAGTTGTATAAACGTTGTTTCAATTAAAAATTGTACCTTAAACTTTTAATAGGAAGGAGGGAAATAATAGGGAACACATCGTGTACAAGTTTGCTAAACTCAGTTTTTTTTATCCACTACAATTACGCGACATCGCTTGGCAAAAGTCTTTGTCGGTAGGGTGGTAACTAGCCACGGCCGAAATCTCCAACCAGACCAGACTCGAGCCCGGAATCGAACCCAGAACCTCCAACTTTATAATGCAACGACTAACTTATACTATAATATTATATATCCTTTATTGTTAATTCATAAAACTCTACCTGCACTTACTTCGCACTGTAAAGCAAATCGATTGAATTACTACTAAGTAAGGAAGACAATATTACCATGATAAACAACAAACAGCAAGTATAATTTGCTATATTCCGCCGACAACCGGGAGATTTGTATAATATAACACCACACAAAATCCTACACCAGAACCTCTACGCACGTTTCGACCCGACACCGGATCATCCTCAGGAGATTTTGACTTCACAAGCGCGAAAAGTAAAACAATACTTTGCGTGCATAGAGTTTCTGGTGGAGGATTTTGTGTGGTGTTATATTATACAAATCTCCCGGTTGTCGGCGGAATATAGCAAATTATACTTGCTGTTTGTTGTTTATCATGGACTTCCGCAAAGTAAAGCTTGCTTTTATTCATTATTTCATTAATATTACGATGGTTTTCGATGGAAAGTGAAACTAGCTGTATTTTCTTGCACTAAAGCTCATAGCGTAAAAGCCGGATAGTTGCCCCAATTTTAACAAAAACTCAGTTACTTACAAACTAATCTCCTATTAATAAGCTGCGTTTAAATTAAAACGTTGGTCCTTTCATTGTAGTCCATTTTTTATTCATAATTGAAATTACGATTTATATTGGGTCCGGTTTTATTTGACCTCTCGAAAAAAGGGGATACCGCGTGCAGTGGACCGTTGCCTCGCATTATAAAATTTTATAAAAGAAACTTACCTTAGTAGTTTGCAGGGATAGAAGGATAATATAAATTTGCTTTGATTTAAAAAATTTAATGTGACTTCATTAATAATTAAGATCAAAATTAATTCGATAGAAATAATGACATTAATTGTAGGTACATATTGCAGAATATAATATTCAATGAACATTTAAAAAATAAATAATCACCAACTAATTTTTTAAGTTTATTAATTGTTTTTTTTTTATAACCATTTTATTGACCTTAAAGATATGTAAAACTTTTGCGTTAGGAGATTACATACATACATTTTGGAGATTAAATCACCAAAAAAAGTAATAGAAGATGATGAAAAAGCGTCGCAACGAAATAATCCGCGGAACAGAGTAGCCAAAGAAATAAAAAGTTGACTGAAACCCAAAGCATAGAGATCCCACTCAACTGAAAATACTCCACAATTTAATTAGCAAGCGGTTTATCGAGCTAACGTCGCGTAGGATTTTCGTTCACAAGGGCGAAAGAGACATCCAAAACATTATACACCGTCAGACCCCCCCGTTATCCCAAACGTCGCCTAAGCCGAGGTTGGGCCTCAAAGGAGGCGCCCTTAGGCAGTCGTTCCCTTAGTTTCTTCGAGTCCTAGGGCTCAAAATTTCTTCTGGCAGAGCTTCTTTCCAAAGCTCGCCAAACAGCCCGGTAACGCTGTGGTAGGGTATATAGGGTAGGTACAATAGGGTTTGTACAGCTAATAGACAGTCAGAAAAAAAAAAAAATATACTCCTATAATCGAAACAGAGGCAACTATCGAACTAAGGTTATTTATCTCACTATCCGGATTTCACCCGAATCATACATATTTTACAATCTATCTGCTAATTAATATTTAATTTTTTACAAGTTTTGGACCTCTGTACATAATATTTTTGATTTTGAAGTTACTAGGCGCCTTAAATCAACCCATTGCCGGCTCTCTACACCATGACCATTGGCAAACTTCACACGCCTTTGAGAACATTATGGAGAACTGTAACACATGCACGATTCCTCACGATTTTATCCTTCGCCGTTGAAGCAAGTGATGTTTTGATTTGCTTAAAAACGCACATAATTCCGAAAAGTCAGAGGTGCGTGCCCGGGATCGAACCCCCGACCTCTGATTAGGAGGCTCACCACAAGGTTACCACAGCTTCTTTTTTAAATAATTTTATACAAATTAAAAGAATGATAATAATCAGGGCCGACAGGGAAACATAATTCCGAAAAGTTAGAGGTACTTGCTCGGGATCGAACCACCGACCTACAATGCAAATTACCCCAAGTAAATCCAAGTAATATACAAGAAAGAACAACCCGCACGGTAAAGAATTACACATGCATACAACTTTAATGTAAAATGGAATAAAGTATCAAAGGAATAAAGTATTCCTCTGATATTTTATAAGCAGATTAAAGCCTTTGAAGAGAACAACAATGCTTCCACACGTATAGAATTAACAGCGTCTATCCTGAAAGCTCAGCTGTATAGTGTAGTATTAAAAGAGACTATTCGTCGTTTATTTATTTATTTAAAGCGCCAGCAAAATATATGTAAAAAGAATAAACATTTTAGGATATCCTAGCACTTAAGGTATCGATTTATATATTTAAAGGTAACTACAACATGCATAATAAAGTCGACGCTAATAGGTCGCTAATAATATAATATGCAAAGTTTTTAAATTAACTAACTGCAAATAACAAAAAATACTTATTTCAAAAGGACAGAATAAGTTATCTTGTGTTTTATTAATAAGATAACGAATAAGGGAGATGTACAGCTATATACGCATTATGCAAAAACTAACTAGACTAGTGTTTTTATTTTCAATTTTTTGAAATTGTGCAGTTTGTCATTAAAAATATCAATTGAATTATCTTTAGAAACGAAATGTTTGTAAAAACTGCTTAAACTGCTTTTCATTATATATATAAAAGTTTGCCGGAATGACTGACTGATTACCTCTACACATTCAGGAATACAGTCAGGAATTGAAGTGCAGTTTTGTACGATTCTATGACGTTTGTACTCGTACATAAAATTTGTAAGCTTGCGCTTATTCTAATCGACACTAGTTATGAGGTATAATAATCTGAGGTAGTGTTATTGTACAGAATGTCTTAATACCCTCGCTCGGTACTTCAGTTCTACGTGGCGGGTAACACAGACGCCGAAAAGCATTTCACACCTTAGCAGAATCATGAATTAATAACATAATGTACAATTGGGCGGGATTTACTTCATAAAGACCGTTCAAGGTGTCTCTGTTCTGGAGCAGAATGGTGTCTAAGGAATAAGGAATTGTATATTCCTGTAATGAATTGCATAAGCTGCGATAGCCTATTCCACTAATCATCAGTAATCAGAAGTCGCGCTTCTCAAATTTATGTGCGTTGTTGACCAATTAAAATACCACACGGTGAAGGAAAACATCGTGAGGAATCCTGCATGTCTTACAGTTCTCCATAATGTTCTCAAAGGCGTGTGAAGTTTGCAATAGTTAGCGTGGTGGACTATGGCCAAACTCTTTCATATTGGGAGGAGACCCGTGCTCTGTGTGAGCCCGCAATGGGTTGATTATTCCTGAGCACACTCAATGAAATAGAACTTGTAAAAAACATTTTTACACGGTCCGTGCGTGAACGTGTCACAGAGACCGGCCAACTTTTCCTACTGTGAGCATTACTCCGAAGTAGTTTTTTATCCTTAACAAACAACCGCATCATTCCACCAGAACAGTTATGCGTTTTTGAAGCAAATTTATCTATTCTACAGTATATCTATCTATGAATAGTTTTATGATTAACGATGTTTTTCATTTTATTCGTTTAGACGTAAAATAGTTATGAATGTGGATTTACGCATTTGCCAGTCTGATTCAGACTTATTATTAGGGCCTTAAGGTATTTAACTCTGGCTTTCTCATACCTGCCAGGTATCCACTACTGAATAGGGTAACACTTGCTACTTCCCCCGCTATCTTACGTCATCCGGACGTGGGCTCCATCCACGGTCTCGGAGACGTACGGACCACTCACCGTCCGACCCCCCGTTATTTCAAACGTCGCCAAAGCCGAGGTTCGGCCTCACAGGAGGCGCCCTTAGGCAGACGTTCCCTTAATTTCTTCAAGCCCTAGAGCTCAAGATTTCTTCTGGCAGAGCTTCTCTCCGAAGCTCGCTAAACAGCCCGGTTAGGCTGTCGCAACCAATAGGGTTAGCACAGCTAATTTTCCGACTGACCAGTCAAAAAAAAAACTAGCAACTTATTCTACTGACTCAAGATATAGATTAGCACATTATTAGATGTCGAATTCAACAATAGTTCATATTTTGTTTCCTAGTAACAATAGAAACTTCTTTGTTAATGCTGAGATTTTAAGTAGATTATTCCTGTGGATACAAAAATCTTTCTTACGGACGCGACTCGAACGGGACAGAACGATTACCGTACGCGTAAGAGTAAGAGGGAACAATAACATGCTCCAGGCTTAGGAAGAAGAGAAGTGACGCTTATATCTAAAATTATAGAGGCTTTAACAAAAAACCTTGCTTGTCTTGCTCATTCACCAGATATAAGATTTATCGCTATGAACTAGATCTTAAAAATAATACTCTTTCATAATTTTGACCAAGCTTTAGATTTAAATTTAATAATGTAATTATCACTATCAACTCACTACTATGCAAGTTATTGACGCATCATAAGTAAAGCATTATTTGAATAAAGTATATGATTGATTGATTGACAGAATAACCCAAAACTAACCCGAGACGAAGCCACAGCCGTCTGCTCTGACATTGAATATGCTAATGAGGCATTCTTTAGTACCACGTTTCCATTATTGTGTACTTTATAAATTCAAAGGTGCAAAAAAAAACAAAAAAGTTACCATTTGTGACATGCGTTCGCTTCGATCTTAACATTAAAATATACAACAAAAGAATGAAAAACATGGATTGAATTCTTTAAATACAAAAATATGAAGGCTACCAGACAGAGGACAACGAAAATCTTAATCTTTGGATACTTGAATTAGTTCACAAAATAACGAAGAATTGAAACACGAAGCTACAGAAATATTTCAACAAGTTTCCATTGTAATTTAAATGAATTACACAAAAGTTTAATATGATAAATAATAAATCATCATCATCATCATCATCATGATCAACCCATTACCGGCTCACTACAGAGCACGGGTCTCCTCTCAATATGAGAAGGGTTTGGCCATAGTCCACCACGCTGGCCGTGTGCGAATTGGCAGACTTCACACGCCTTTGAGAACATTATGGAGAACTCTCAGGCGTGCAGGTTTCCTCACGGTGTTTTCCTTCACCGTTAAAGCAAGTGATAGTTTTAAAACGCACATAACTCCGCAAAGTTAAAGGTTCGTGCCCGGATTGGAACCGCCGACCTCTGGTTAGGAGGCTGACGCCCTAAAAACTAGGCTATCACCGCTTCAAACGGTTTCAAATAATAAATAGTTATAATAAATTACCTTAGCCATAAAGAAGCTAGAGTTATAATGGGTACCATTTTTTGGTACGTTCGAAGATTATATATATGTTGGAAAACACATTATCATGTTAATTTTGAGCCTATTTGTAAAAAGGCCGATTTTCCAGACAAAAACTCATGTTCTCAGTTCATGAAAATCAGGACCTTATGATCTGATGGAACTTTCCTTCAATATCTAAAAGAAAAATATTTTTTAAGTGTACGAATGTAATTAAAACCGTCAACTTACTACAACTAAGATATTGACGCATCAATAGTGCCTTTTGAAGGATTATTTGAATAAAGATTGATTGATTATCTTCATATAAAATCTACCATTCTCTTCATCTTCTATTTGATGACTTCCGTGGCGTAGTGCGTGCGCTGTCGTATTATAAAGTCGGAGGTCCTGGGTTCGATTCCCGGCTCGAGTCTGTTCTGGTTGGGGCTTCGGCCGTGGCTAGTTACCACCCTCCGACAAAGACGTGTCGCTAAGCGTTTAGCGTTCCGGCACGATGTCGCGTAGAAACCAATTAGGAGTGCGGATTTACCATACCTCTAACAGGTTAGCCCGCTGCCATCCTAGACTGCATCATCACTTACCAACAGGTGAGATAGCTGTCAAGGGCCAACTTGTAGTGTATAAAAAAATAAAAAAATCTACCTAAACTCGGCAATTTTGGTCCTGAATAATTCTGTATTAATTTTCGAGGACATAAAAACACAAAAGCTGAATATATTTTACCACTCTCGTTATGTTTTTCTTACGAAATATACCTTAATGTACAAATATCTACGTTTTAAGTCTATTGACAAACTTATGTATTAAATTTCATTAAAACATATATAACTTAAAATAAAACTTAGATTAATCTAAAACTAAAAATGTTAAAAAAATAAACCACTTACTCAGATTAAATGGAGCCGGATTAACTGAATGATTGTATTTGCCAATCAAATAAATGGTACATTAATACTCGCATGAAAGGCAAGGAGATTAAATTAGCCGCATAGCATACGTATTTATATCAATAATCCAATATCAATAGCGTTGTCAAACGCAACATCGCAATGGATTGGACGCCAGCCCACACGATCTCAGTCGACAGACATTGTATTCTGCACGTACTTTCACCCACCAAAGTGTTTAGCAAGTGTAGTATGACAGGTAACTAGGTATAAAGTTCTGTATTCGTGTGATTATATTGGACCGAGGACGGCTCCGGGCGACAAAAATAAAATTCAAATGAAATACGAAAAGCAAAAAATTCACCACAACATTTCTATGATGGTGCCAAGTAAAAGGTAAAATATTTTGTCCGTACCGTTTGCATTATAGTAAGTACGAGTATGTAAGCTAGTGAAAGAAAAATATTTGCTACATTTTTCAATTCAATTGGAATATGTTACCTACCTATCTCTATTAAGTCGGATCTTTTTACGTTTACGTTTACGTTTGTCCTAACGGCGTTCCGTTAGGACAAACGATACTCTATTACTTAGCCTCCGCCGTCAGTCCGTCTGTCTATCAGTGGGCTTTGTCTCATGAACCGTAATGGGTAGAGAGTTGGAATTCTTTAAACCCTTTTTTCTATCGACTATCTTCGTACTATCAACTTCACAGATTTCAGATTCATAGGCTTGTCAGTTTTTGATACTTTTAGTTAATTTCTATTAAACATTTATTGTAGTATTTTCTTATCGAAAATGTTTTAACTGCACCAGTAATATCCAAAGAACGGGCCCTTCACACCGCGCTATTACTTCCTCCCTCCCTTGTACCCTTTATCTCCCTCGAAAATTGGGTTTTCGAATGTAAAAATGTTTTTCTCCAACAAGCGTGGACATATTCAAATGACATGAAAAAGTAACATAAAAATACGCAAAACATCACGTTTGATTGGACTGTGCATCAACGGGACTTTGATTAGAGCAAAATAAAAACACCAAAAAAGTTCTACAAAGTTAGATAATTATTTTCGTTTCGAACATTAATTTCATTCTTTTACGTGTTTTTAGATTGATAAGTTAAAACGAGAAAGTTATATGTTATATTTTTAGAATAAAGGTTTGCTTAACAATGTCTATTTTTACGAAATTGCCCGAAAATATATTGAACTCTATGGCTATTAGGCTAGATAGTTGAGGAGAAAAGATAACAAAAAATAAAAAAACAAGTAACATAAAATAAGTTGCAGTGAAAACCCTAAAGGAAAGTTTATTAATTTTAGTGAAGAATTATTGCTTTTAGTTCAAGTTTTGTTTTTTAGAAAAAATATATATGACTTCTTCTATTCTAAAGTTAACTATGCGAGTTCGGCAAATGCCTATTTTTCTGGCCTCGACAATAATCTAATAATATTAAAAATCCGACCGTAAAAATTTACCGTCCCTTTATTAGCATTACCTGTGTGACCTTTAAATATTAACAGCATAGAAATATATAATTTTGAAGCGTAACGGTAAATGCTGATTTCTAAGAAGCACGCTTTATTATACACTACAAGTTAGCCCTTGCTGTCTAGGATGGTAGCGGGCTAATCTGTTAGGTAAGGAGTATGGTAAACCCACGCTCCTAATTGGTTTCTACACGACATCGTGCCGGAACGGTAAATCGCTTGGCGACACGTTTTTCGTCGGTGGTAACTAGCCACGGGCAAAGCCTCCCACCAGATCAGACTCGAGCCGGGAATCGAACCTAGGACCTCCAACTTTATAATGCGCCAGCGCACGCAGGGCGCCACGGAGGTCGTCGAAAGGTCATCGTGCTAGTTATATGAATATACCTTTTTATACTGCCTGTTGTATTTACGTAAAACTTTTCAGTTCTCTGTTTTCGCTTTTTACATTTGGTTTAGAATTATATTTAAGAGTCTAGATATTAAATAATGAATAGAAGCAGGCGTTACTTTGCGGAAGTCCATGATAAACAATAAACAGCAAGTATAATTTGCTATATTCCGCCGACAACCGGGAGATATGTATAATATAATACCACACAAAATCTTCCACTAAAACTTCTACGAACGCTTCGACCCGACAGCGGATCATCCTCAGGAGATGTTGACTTCACAAGCGAGAAAAGTTAAGTCAACTTACACTATTAACAATACTTGCTGTTTATTGTTTAATCTAGATATTTTTTTTTCATATTCTTCTTTTTCTTGCCCTTGTGGGATGTGGGATACATTATGTGGGGTCGGCACAACACGTCTTCTTTTTCCACTCACTTCTATCAGCCGTCACCTCTCCCACACCTTTTACCCGCATATCCTCTTTTACACAATCCATCCATCTCTTTTTTGGTCTTCCTCTACTCTTTTGCCCTTCCACGTTCATATACACCATTCTTTTGGTGACATCACTTTCTTTCCTCCGCATTATATGACCATACCATGCTAGCCTGTTACTCCTCATCTTTTCTGTCACTGGCGCTACTTTTACTATGATGCGCAAAACATATTATACCATGATACGCAAAACATATATATACCTGTTCATATATAATTTTGGTTCACAATCAGTCGTACTCTCTGCCTTTAAGCATAATATTAACCGACGCATGTTGTTAAATTTATCTGACATTGAAGTTGGGGATCCTAAATTCAATGTCAGATTATTTCCAAACGGAGAGCTGGGCGCATTCATTTCGTGCAATTGCTCACAGTATACCAATTTAGCTTGTACTTGACATTAACTGGTTACAATCATTACCATCAGCAAGGAGATGATTGTGTGCCATTAGGGTCAAATGTAATCAATCTGTTAAGTGTGAGAACTTTACCAGCATCCTTAGACTGTTAATGTACTATCGGTGGAAATAGGTCAGCTGTCTCATAGAAGAGATTTATTTTAGAGCTAGAACGATGTCTTTACGTGCTCTCTTAGGTACGACGGTATACTTCGCCAATCCAATAGCTTAACTAAAACATACTTCTTTAATTTTGTTTGATGACAAATAAACCCTATTCTAAACTGACATCAGACAACACGGTTAACTTTAAAATAAATTTAACCTAATCTATACAAATAGATAAAATTGGAGTTTCTGTTTGTAATATTGAAATAACCGTTTATTACTACATTCATATGAATATGTATACGGTACATGCACCAAAATAACATTTTTTACAATTTTTGTCTATCTGTCTGTTTGTTCCGGCTAATCTCTGAAATGGCTGGACCGATTTTTATTGGCAGGTAGCTGATGTAATAAGGAATAACTTAGGCTACTTTTATTTTAGAAAAAAGTCTTTTATTTTAGAAAAATGAAGTAATGTAGCAATGCCCAAGTACTGATCAGTACTACGCGCAGCTCACGCGCATGCCTCCGCCTGTGCCATCACGTCTCGGGCGCCTCCCACAACTTCTCCCACCAACGAATCAATAATTTCACTCCTTTTTTTTTTTTGAAAGGAGATACTTTAATGTTTAATAATTTCAAGTAATTCGGGTTAGTAATCTATTGCTTCGTGATTGAAAGACAAACAAACACACTAACTCAACGCAGACGAAGTCGCGGGCGTCAGCTAGTGGTTAATATATTAATTAAATTGATTCAAAACGTTACTAACTAGTTCGATAGTACTATATTATGCATTTTTATTTCGATTTCTTCACCAATTGTTTGATTTATGAATTATTTTTTCGTTGTCACTTTGTCACCTAGTCGGGATCTGATAATTGTAAAAAAAATCTCAAAGCTTTATGTACAAAGTCTTTGTTCAACTGCCTCTGTCCCAAATTATGTAGATTTCATAAATCTATGCAGAATCTTAAAAAAAGGCTTTATTTTTCCATCTGATAAAGTTCTGAATAATTTGGAATAATTGTTTAACTTATTTTTGTCCACAACTAATACAAGGCTATATTTTATTGAATAACATTCAACATGATCAAGCACAGCAGAACATTATAGAGAACTCTCAGACATGCAGGTTTCCTCACGATGTTTTCCTTTACCGTTGAAGCAAGTGATATTTTAATTGCTTAAAAACGCACGTAACTCTGCAAAGTTATAGGTGCGTGCCCGGTTTCGAACTCCCGACCTCTGATTAGGAGGCGGACGACCTAACTACTAGGCTATCACAACTTCCTTGAACAATATTACCTGTACGTAAAGGTATAAAATGGTTAAATGTACAGCTCCCGCGAGATTGTTAAATAACGTTTATACGTTATACTTATATACATAACGTTTGTACTTATGTACAACGCGGCCAAACGCTGTACTTATACGTTATTTAACAATCTGTTGTTGACAGCTGACAGCTGTATTTTGACATTGAAAACTGTTGACATCGGTTGATTATCTGTATTAGTAGTCCTTTTGAGTTATTAAATACGTAAAATTATTTAATATTGTATTACATGAACAGCAAAATTCATTAAAACCTGTTTAAACATCCTTGAATGGTAATGAAATGTATGCTTTCATATTTTCTGAGTGTACGTGGGATTTGTTTAGGAAAACATAATCTCTATGACTTCAGGGTTGTCGTATATTATACCATATTTTTTAAGTAGTATTTAAAAATAAAAGAAGATCGGAAACGTTAAGAAGTATATTATAAAAAAGTTATAAAGAACTCAATTAATAAAGTAGTTTTAGACGTTCTTATTCGTGAATGGTTTTATCGTATCGACTTATTCATGTTGTTTAGATATATAATACTTCTTGTTGCTTAAATCGAGATTGGTAAATATTGATGAATTGCTGTTTTCGCACCATTAAACATAACAGGACGTTTCAATTTACAAACTAAGTTCCTAACGCAATAATTAGATCTCTCAATTTAGAACCGAGTTTCCTGGTGGTTTCTTCTCGGTCGAAACAATGTGCTTGTGCCAGTTCTAACACTCGTAATTATGCGCCACGAAGTCCGCGGCGCAGCGTGTGCGTAGGTCCAGGGTTCGATTCCCGGCTCGAGTCTGATCTGGTGGGAGGCCGGGGCTAGTTGCCCGACAAAGACGTGTCGCCAAGCGATTTAGCGTTCCGACACGATGTCGCATAGAAACCAATTAAGAGTATGGGTTTATCAAACCATTGGCAGGCTAGCCCGCTACCATCTTAGACTGCATCATCACTTACCATCAGGTGGGATTGCCGCGCTGGCGCAACAGCCCTGTGTTGACCTGCAAGAGAAAATAACTCGCGAGCTTGTCCGCTAACTCGCCGCTTCCATCTCAGGCGCTAGTCGGACTCCTCCGGCACCCCCTTAGCGCGAAATCGATGAACAGCTTTTCCCTCCCTCGTAACATAGCTAAAATATCTCAAATACTCTATCAAATAGTAAATATCTCTATTAGATAGCAAATAGTTGCCGCGCATTACGATCATATTATACCCTTCTTGGCTGTGGACGAGGACTAGTGTATATATATATATGTTTAGTACAGTACAGTAGTTTTACCCGGCTAAGTTTGTTGTGGGCTTCTTCTTAGACCGGGGCGCGTTTGGAACCCTCATAGTTTTAAGTTTACGAATGTAGTTATCACCATCAAATCACTACTATGTAAATTATTGACGCGTCAAAAGTGCTTTTTAAAGGACTATTTGAATTTGAATTTTTAATTTACATTACATAAGTTAATTTTAATAAATGCATGAATTTTGTTGTCCCACAAATAAATACTGGACACGCCGTTTGCGTGAGCAGCAAACATTTTTTTACTTGTTCTTAATGTCGTAAATGAAAGTACTTATCACCTTATTTCCCAATGTGACTTGGCGATCGGTTGTAATAGATTTTAATGGCAAGCAGTGGCTATATTTAAACTTGGCATGGACCGCGCGGCGCTCGGTGATATTGCGATATTGAAATGATGTTCAGTCCGGACGTACCTACAGTCATAACGCTAATATGTCAGGTATATTGCTATCGTAGTACGAAATTCCGGAACGGTAATTTTACGAGGCGCGGAAGTTTACTGACTTATTTGACGAGCTCCCTGACGCTGTGTTTATTTATTGATTAAGAAACATTTGCTAATTGCTACACAAAATGTTACCCAATATCAAACAAACGATATAAATGTTAAGTTTAAAAATTACGAAATATTATATATTAATAAAAATAACAACAATTAATAAGCTAAGACGTAGAAAAAACGCAAGAATCTCGATCCGGCTCTCGAGGTTTCCGACATGTGGCATGTGCAGTCCGCTGAAACCATTCCAATCGTCATATCTGCGAATGGGTTGATCCAAGTAAGCCTCGCTTACCATCTGAGGCGACTGGGGTTCCAGCCCAGCGTTGCCAATACTGAAACAAAGTATGGCAAAAAATCACCACGACTTACTACTTACTAGCATCTGCGTAGTCATTCGGTTCAAGCAGACCTACCACTGCCACCGTGGTATGATGTTGACCACTGTGGTCGTTAGTAGTTTGATGGTAGACGCATTGACGTAGATAAATATATCCGCCATAACCCTAACAGGTTAGCCCACTACCATTATAGCCCACCACTTACCACCGCGTGTAATGGCAACCTTGTTGAATGCAGAAGATAAAAAATAATGTCTTCGTCTAGTGACCTGATATCCAATTTGGTAATTAAGATTTGGTATTTAACCTTTAAAGAAGCTGTGATAGCCTAGTGGTTAGGGCGTCAGCCTCCTAATCAGAGGTCGGCGGTTCGAATCCGGGCACGCACGTCTAACTATTCTATTTTTATGTGCGTTTTTACACATTTAAAATATCACTTGCTTCAACGGTGAAGGAAAACATCGTGAGGAAACCTGCACGCCTGAGAGTTCTCCATAATGTTCTCAAAGGCGTGTGAAGTCTGCCAATCCGCATATGGCCAGCGTGGTGGGCTATGGCCAAACCCTTCTAATATTGAGATGAGACCCGTGCTCTGTAGTGAGCCGGTAATGGGTTGATGATGATGATGATGATGATGATGATGATGATTTAACCTTTCTCGGCGCTTCGGAGAGAATGTTAACCTTCTTTTACATCACTAGGTAAGTTTATCTTGTACTAGTATTTAATATACAATTGTTTGCTGTCCCAAATAAATAAAAATAAAAAATAAAAAAATAGGTCTCCCATTTCTTAGGAGAGAGGGATAGCAGGTGCACTCCGCGATTCGGCGGTTACTATGTGAATTCTATCCGGCCTGATATTATAAATTTATCGACAGAGAAACCTAATAAGTAATTTAGCGATTTAGCGTTCCGGTATGATGTCCCGTAGAAACCAATTAGGAGTATGGGTTTACCTTACCCCTAAAAGGTTAGCCCACTACCAAATTGGACTGCATCAACACCAGGTGAGATTGTAGTCAAGGGCCAACCTGTAGCACATAAAAAATTTTTGTAGGCCAAAATGAATCGAAATCAAGACATCGTATTTAGTAGCCAAAAATGTAAGTTTCTGATGATATACATGTATCTATAAGCTGTCCCTAACTGGATAAGTATGGTTGGTTTTGACTTTCCATCTCTGCTTCAAGATGACCAAGCATACCTAACGCCAGCACACAAAAAAAGCTAAAGGCATTGATAAGCTGTTCATGATAGTGATATTCACTCTTAGTCAAGTGCAAGTCAAGTACATTCAAGACAGGCTGAGTTATTCGAGTTCAAGCCGTAAAATCGATTATTGACTATAGGTCCCAGCCACAGTGCAAGTTTCGTCATATTATATTTACTTACCTATGATAGTATCTATGATTTTCAACCTTAAAACCATAGCAAAGGGTTCATATTACATGCGAGTTAGTCCGGTTTGCGAATACTCAAACATTGACCGGCATCAAAATAACTTCTGTAGGGAAGTTTAAACCGACCATATTTGATTTTTTACTTTACTATTCCGTGCTTCCATCTTTTATGCATAACAATCACGACCAAAACGGATAATAGTTAATTATAATAAAATAAACAAAGATATATATTTTGTAGCTAAGTAGCATACGAACATCAAATCCAAATAATAAAAAATTCTAGTTACCTTAGTTTAGAGATTACTGTAGTTTTGTTTGATTTTTTGAGATTCCCTCATCAGGATATTTGGGCTACGGATACACGTACTATATTCCCATCATCATCATAATGACCCTCCATTGTCTTATCTCAATATGATAAGATTATAGTCCACCACACTGGCCATGTTTGGATTGGACATCACACGTCTTTGAGTACATTATTGAATATTCTTAGGCGTGTAGGTTTACTTACGATATTTTCCATCACTGTTGAAGCAATTACAATTACTGAATTAGTTTTTAGTTAATTGCTTTAAACGCTTATAACTCCGAAAAGTAAGAGGTTCGTGCCCGGGATCAAACACCGGAACTCTGATTAGGAGGCCGAAGTCCTAACCACTTGGCTATCACAGCTAACTAAAGTCCCAATTGAGGTTAATTCCTCAAGATGGAAAACGCTTACTACCGATGAGATCCCAGAAATCCAGCCAATGGGCGACAATATGTTACTGCGTGTTTTTATAAGTAAAGAACACAAGCAAAAGCGAAACATGAAGAAAGAAGTAGAATACAGAAAGGCAGGCTTATCGGTTTCTAGATAATCTATCCAAGGCAATGATTGGAACTCTCGCAACTAATATTTTAGCTTATTTGTAGAGGGAGGTACAATGACATTGACATCCTAGGTTAAATCAAGTTTTCGACGACCTTCGTAGGGCAGCGCGCGCGCTGTCGCATTTTAAAGTTGGAGGTCCTGGGTACGATTCTCGATTCTGGTGGGAGGCTTCAGCCGTCGCTAGTTACCACCCTGCCGACAAAGACGTGTCGCGAAGCAATTTAGCGTTCCGGCACGATGTCGTGAAGAAACCAATAAGTGGTATGTTTTACCTAATAGGTTAGCCCGTAACCATCTTAGACCGTATCTTCATCAGGTGAGATGCCGTCAAGGGCTAACTTGTGGTGTATAAAAAAAAAAGTAATAATATCCGTCTCCTTTTACGTTAGCTATTTCTTTCGCCGAAATCTTGCTAGCATTGTTGGTGTGGTAACCGGTTTGCCCGCTACCATCCTAGACTGCATCATCACTTACCACCCGGTGAGATAGCCGTCATGGGTTTCATGTAAAGTATTAAAAAAAAAGTTCAGTGAAGCATTGTTGGTGTGAAAAGGTGACAGACAAACATAGTTGTAGTAAATATATGTATACATACACAAATGCATATCACGATTAATTGTAAATGACGTGTACGACTAGACAGATGCAAACGTATTCGTCCAATTGATGCTGTTATTACGCTGGGAGAATCAAATTAAGTGCTCTTAATTTGTCTTGAAACTGGACGTCTGTATAAAATAATAAAATTGGTGTCAGTTTATTTAAAGCAGTCTTTAATATATGTATATTGGAACGAAGTTCCATATGGCAGGCTTGGAGGAGACAGGGATTTTGCTGCGCGACCGAACTGAAGAAAATGTGATAGTAAAACCGTAAGAAAACCTCCGTGGAATAAAACAGTTAAATGAGACGTGCACAGGCGCGACAGTCGTATACACAAGCGAGAAATGTATAATACCTTTCTCTTTCTCCCTCTTTAATTATTTCTATTTCTATGTAATTTTATGTTGTCAAACAAAAATAAAGACACATATTCTGTTATTTTAGTTGATAATTTGAATTACGATTTTTTTTTATTTTACGTAATTTATTATTTCCTAAATACTTTCCTGTACTTAAATAAAAACTAATCAGCAAATTTTAAGAGAAAAATCAAGAAAACCTACATAAAATTGTTTTTTGTGCAAATTGCGTCGATTCTACATTAGCCGAAGTAACTTCGTTCCTTCCTGGTGTCCCACGACACCACATTTTAATTTTTTTGTTGATCTGGACTTCGGCCGGGGCTAGTAACCACCCTTTAGCATCAGTTGATAAGACGTGTCGTTTGCTCGGAACGAAAAAAAATATATTTTTCACCAGTATTTATTACTTGACAACCTCCCGGATGCAGTAGTGACACGGTGGTCTCATTATTGAGATGGTCCGGTTATACTCGTATCTCCGTCAAAGATGTACCGCCAAGCGATTTTGTGTTCCGGCACGATGTCGCGTACAATCCAATGTAGGAGTAGCAGTATACCATAACCCTACCATCTTAGACTACATCATCACTTACCACCAGTTATACATTACAAGTTAGCCCTTGACGGCTATCCCACCTGGTGGTAAGTGTTGATGCTGTCTAGGATGGTGACAGGCTAACCTGTTAGGAGTATGGTAAACCCACGCTCCTAATTGGTTTCTACACGGCATCGTGCCGAAACGCTAAATCGCTTGGCGACACGTCATTGTTGATAGGGTGGTAACTAGCCACGGCCGGGGCCTCCCACCAGATCAAACTCGAGCCGGGATTCGAACCCAGGACTTCCAACTTTATAATGCGACAGCGCACGCACTGCGCCACGGAATTCGTCAAATCTCCTCAGTACCTACACAGAAAAGGCCACTAAATAACATTGATTATTAGCTTCAGAAATAAAAAGCTAATGCAGTAAACTGAGTAAACATTTTACCAATAGTCATTTCCACCACAGGTGTCGTACCAAAATCATCATGATCAATCCATTAGCAATTCACCACAGAGCGCGGGTCTCCTCTCAATATGAGAAGGGTTTGGCCATAGTACACCACGCTGGCCATGTGCGGATTGGCAGACTCCACACGCCTTTGAGAACATTATGGAGAACTCTCAGGCGTGCAGGTTTCCTCGCGATGTTTTCCATCACCGTTGAAGCAAGTGATATTTAATTTTTTTAAAAACGCACATAACTCTGTTATTTGCGTTTTCGTAAAAGTTATAGGTTCGTGCCCGGATTCGAACCGCCGACCTCTGATTAGGAGGCTGACGCCCTAACCACTAGGCTATCACAACTTCCACTAGGCTATCACAGCTTCAGTACCAAAATCGCTGCAAACCAACCTCGATCAGTTAAAAATGCCAAAATTCACTCGCACACTCATTCAAAACAAAGTTATTCTCAACACAATATGTCGTCTAACAAGGAAATTTTTGAATTCAACATTATCGCCAACACTCTTAAAAAATATATTACGACTATTAAATGCTGCCACGCTTGGTTACAGCTCGCATGCCAGGATTTTACCCCTGTAAAAAGGGAGATTTACAAATACAAACATATCATATAATAATAAAATAATATAATTTCCTTGTTATAGCAACTAGGCCCAATTTTACATTTACAATACGATACAATATAAACTACGAAACATAAAAATTAAAAACTTACTTAAACTCCCAACTGTACCCCGATCCACATGCAATTTTATAACAGTTCGAAGATTTATTTATTTATTTGCTTTCATATCTTATAAACATGAAACAACTACAATTATTATACATTTCTGATACACATTGTAATATTCTAATATTAAACGATTCAATAACAAAATAATTAAAAATAATAGCAATAATAATATAATTATTATTATAATAATTAAATTAGTAAAATATTATGATAGTCAAATTAAAGTTAATTAAAATTAATACAATTATTATGAATCAAAATAAATTAAAATTAAAATTATTGATTTAAGAGTCGTATCAGTCTATTAAAGTTTTCGGAATACTGCTGCAACTTGCCCACGCCCTTATCAAAGATGCTATCCGATTTCTTCTCCTAGCGAAAAAATCGTCAGTGTGTTTTGAATTTATTTGCTGACATGTTAAACACAAACATTAACACAAACAATGCCTTAAAGTTTAACCTAAGAAACTATGTCTACGACTTGTCGTACCAACGAAAATGCCTGAACTCGGCTAAATGTTGTGGAAACAATGTATGCCACAGCGCTGTTATTCTGTTAAACTCAATATTGCAACTACAGAATTTGTTGTGCCGGAGGCTCTGTCGTGATAATCCTCGCTTAATATCGTGTCGCCTACCACAGACATGTCCGTCGGTTACAGTTCATCACTCGCTCGCAACTCAAACAACGCTCCCGATATCTTTGTATTTGTATAATATTTTTTCATGCAATATTATACAAAGCGGGAACGTTCAGATGAACGTTAAAGTAAATAACAGTAAATACTTTTACCATTGTTTAATGTACTCGTATGTTTTTATTTAAACATGAAACCATCAAGATTTTGTAAACGGGATTATATTTGTTTCATTATTTATTTGCCGTCGATAAATTCCGCATTTACTCGACTGTTATTTATTCTTTCACCGTTAAAAAGCGATTTTATTTCGAAATGCTACAGGTTATATTTCTTTTTCTAGTATAGCAAGCCGCATGTCCTGACTAAATGGTACCTTGTCGATAAATGAATACTATGTACTACAAAAATACCTAAAATTAATAGATCTATAACAAGGGTCGTGATTAATGCTTATTAATCACGACCCTTATAGCTTACTCATAAGAGAGCTTTTTCTTATGAATAAGATACCATATCGAATTTTGTGTCCAAATAATCCATAAAGTAATAGTAATTTTTATTGATATTTAAGGTGTTTATTTCTTGCATAAAATACCTTACGTTACTCTCAAGACAATCTATGTAGTTTGCCCTCAAACTTAACCCTTTGCATGTTATTTCATTTAGTAATATATATATTTATATATATAGTTGAAGAGATTTTCATTGTTCTCCATTTGTCAGTGTCAACTTTTCAAAACAAAGAATGCCAATCGGAAGTCTTAATTAACTCTTCTTTTCTTAAGTTAGTTTGAGATATCTTTTAAATTAATGTTATGATTTTACAATTGACTTTTAAAAATTATTTAGGTTAATTTATTTATTAAATAGTACCTAATTAAATAGGAATAATAATTTAATTTAATATTAAATTAATGGTATGATTTAACAGTAACTTAACTATTCTATAGTCATTAAATTTTCAATAATTTAAATCAATACTTATATATCATATAAATCAATAAAGCTTTATAAAGATGTATTAAACAAATAATTCGTTGTCTACCTACTCGTTTGTTCGATACGGTTTGTTTAACATATAGCTTTAATATCCAGGATACAATTGAAAGTTCGGGTGGGCACCCGAATAAAGCACTAGCGAAGCAATAAATGATAATAAGAAGCAACGAATTATTAATTTCATTCGTCTGTAATATCTAAACAATAGGTCCATTGCAATTATATTATTTAAACAAATTAAACACTGGAAAGAAAATCCTTTGTGAATTTTATATAATAAACAATAGCTTTTGTATTTTATATTGAAAGTAGCCTTTACAGAACTATGAAGAGAACTCTTCCCTTCAAACTCCTTTATGCTAAAGTAAAGTACGTCAGTTAATATCTATTAAGAATAAGCCTTCTACAGATGTGCAAACAAAACGGTCCAACCATTTTCAGTGTCTAAAGTTATTAGATTCCGTAGTATTACATTTTCTTCTGATAATTAATTTGGGGTTACGATTGTGCTAAATCATTTAAAATTTTGTGTCAGTTGCATGACCAATAGAATTAAATATCAAAATTATAAATTAAATACCTATATTTCAGTGCCGATCGAATCCGGGCACGCACCTCTAACATATCAAAGTTATGTGCGTTTAAAAAAATTAAAATATCACTTGCAACGGTGAAGGAAAACATCGTGAGGAAACCTGCACGCCTGAGAGTTCTCCATAATGTTCTCAAAGGCGTGTGAAGTCTGCTAATCCGCACATGGCCAGCGTGGTGGACTATAGCCAAACCCTTCTCATAATGAGAGGAGACCCTTGCTTTGTACTGAGTCGGTAATGGGTTGATCATGATGATGATGATTGCCTCTGTATGCTTTGCAAAATAAGCAAAGATCCAACTACCATCAACACTGAGATTTAGGATCTTCTCAGCTTTATTAGCGGCGGCATCATGCTAAAAAGTGAAATATTGGAAACCTTGATAAAATTTGAGATAATGATCATAGTACTTCAACACTAATGTTAGTTATTTCAGTTTGGTAACGAGTTGGCTACAGACAAATTTCAGCCAGTTCTCTCATTTCAAAGTTGGAGTCAACTCAAGCGAAGTGCCGGCAAATGTCAACAAGTAACAAGTCAGGCGGCCGTAAAATGGCCGACTTCCTAACGGCATCCGCATAATAAGTTTCATTTATGTCCATTATGTAAATATTGAGTATTAGCTGTGATAGCCTAGTGGCTATGACGTCCGCCTCCTAATCAGAGGGCGGGGGTTCGATCCCGGGTTCTCTTTATGTTCGGAGTTATGTACGTCTTTAAGAAATTAAAATATGACTTGCACATCGTGAAGAAACCTGCATGGCTAAGAGTTCTCCATAATGTTCTTAAAGACGTGTGCAGACTCAATCTGCACATGGCCAGCGTGGTGGACTATGGCCGAACCCTTCACATATGAGAGGAGACGTGTGCTCTGTAGTGAGCCGGCAATGGGTTGATCATGATGAAATACTGAGTGAACATAGCATACGAAGGCGTGAGTTCAAATAAAACACGAGCAACAAGTAGCCAAGCAACGTTGTAGCTAAAGTAAGCATATCTGAAAGCGCTTTATTAATCAGACATCCTTCCACAACACAACAACTGCCAAATTGAAATACAATACCACATTAAAAGCCACGAACAATGGGTGTCAAGTGGCTGGCTGAGCATAAATAGCATTCCGCATCTGAGCTGGGCAAAGCTCTCATTTACTATCATCTCTTTATATCGTTCTAATAGTATTTATTACCATGGATACTTAAACAATAGCTTTCGAACACGACTTTATTTCAAATTTAATATTTTTATGTTTATTTTTGCTCTCACATATTAACATGTGAGAGCAAAAATAACAATAACATAGTAATGCCCCACTGTCAGGGCGTAGCAAAATAATATTTTTGATCTCTTATGTATAATAATTATATCGCCGCGATTCTGAGAATCTAAATATATACACATTATGATGTATTTAATCAAGACATATTTCACAAGTTGTCTGTAAGGGTTGAAATGTTATTAATTTGTAAGTACAATAGAGTATGAAACTCGACTAGAATACTATTATTGTTGTAATCATGTCGTGCTGCCATGTTTTGGATCCCGCCAAAACGCTGGCCAGTGATTGGCCCACGTAAAATACCAATAACAGTGGACGCCATGAGGACTTTTCTATAAGTTTAGTGAAATTTTTAGAAGAAAAGTTTGAATTGGCGTGTTCAAGTCAGTCTTTACAATAATTTAAATTAATACACTCCGACGTTTCCTATTAATGTTAATAAATAAATAATTATAATTAATTCATTATGTCGCACCACTGTTTCTATTCGAAGCAAAAAAGAAGTAAAGGTAGCGGTGATAGCCTAGTGGTTAGGGCGTCAGCCTCCTAATCAGAGGTTTGGCTCGAATCCGGGCACGCACCTCTAAAAAATTAAAATATCACTTGCTTCAACGTTGAAGGAAAACATCGTGAGGAAACCTGCACGCCTGAGAGTTCTCCATAATGTTCTCAAAGGCGTGTGAAGTCTGCCAATCCGCACATGGCCTGGGTGGTGGACTATGGCCAAACCCTTCTTATATTGAGAGGAGACTCTGTAGTTAGCCGGTTATGGGTTGATCATAATGATGATGATGATGACTGTTTCTATTGTATTACACAGAAGCAAAAGTTTTTAAATACGATTGGAAGACCGTCAAATGCCTAAATTTATTATAATATGTGTATGACGCCCGCACTAAGCAGAGGTCGGAGGTTCGATCCCGGGCACGCACCTCTATATTTTCGGAGTTATGTACCTCTTTAAGAAATTAGAATACCACTTGCACATCGTGAGGAAATCTGCATGCCTGAGAGTTCTCCATAGTATTCTCAAAGGAATAGTGTGAAGTCTGCCAAGGCCCAACGTGATGGACTCTCATATTGAGAGGAGACCCGTGCTCTGTAGTGAGCCGGCAATGGGTTGATCACGATGACTAAACTAGAAAACCCAAAAAACTAACGATAATCGAACCGATCTAAACATTAAATCCAGAACACCAAACATTCATTGCACGCTTTAATAACGTAAATGGAATAGAATGGATACATCGAAATTTTGATTGTGACCTTCACGCTACGTGTTCCGGAGGGACCCACTTTCCGAACATACGCGAATCGATATCGATTTGCCCTATGAATGCGAGCCTGTTGCACATACATCGCGTCTGAAACAATAGGTATTCGCTCTATATGTCTTTCTGTCTGGGGTTTGACGCTTTGGTGTGTAACAATATCGGAAATCTTTTATTTATTTTATTCACCACAAGTTAGCCCTTGACGGCATCTCACCTGATGGTAAGTGATGATGCGGTCTAAAATGGTAGTAGGCTAACCTACCGACAAAGACCTGTCGCCAAGCGCTTCAGATGTCGCATAGAAATATGCACGCATGTCGTGTAGAAATAATTAGAAGTGTGTGTTTACCATACCCTAACAGGTTAGCCCGCTACCATCCTAGACTGCATCATCACTTACCACCAGGTGAGATAGCCGTCAAAGGCTAACTTCTAGTGCATAAAATCTTGGTGCATAGGTAACAAATAAATCTTACATATCTTACAACATAGATATAGGTTTCACGAAGTTCACCGTGAAACGAGTTAATACATAAAATCGTATTTCATGCCGTATAGAAGATATAGGCACATATACAGATTCGACAATTGTGTTTTCTCTTGTTACAGTGAAAGCTCCCGGGAAACTCGAAATAAAGCGGAGAAGCAACGACGGGACAAAATGACCCAGTCAATCTACCGACTGGCATCGCTTGTTCCACCAGTTGCCTCGTCAGGCAAAAAAGTGGACAAGACCAGCGTGCTTCGACTTACTGCGCATTTTCTGCGCTCTCATCATCACGGTTGGTTTAAATTTTTTTTTATTTCTTTCCTCTCAAGAAATGCCCTGAGAGACACCATGGTTGCCCATTTCATGTGTAAGCAATTGCTATTTGTCAAATAAAAACACCGATATTAAACTAACAAACAAATTCAAGGTTACAAACAATTAACTACTCTCGTTCCACCAGTTAGTATAATGAGCCAAAACGCAGTATTGGGCTTTCTATGTAAAAAACAAAACAAAAATATTATCATTCTAGAGTTAATAAATTAGAGGTTCACCTAAGAGAAAATCCTTGCGCGAGTTAAGGATAGACCAAAAAACTATTATCTGTTATTCTTTATTACCAAATATCATGAAATCCGTTGATCAATTTTAGAATAAATAGGAAATTAAAATATCCCAAGGAAACCGTGCCTTTTATCTATATAAAAAGTTGTAGGTATATCACTAGCCAAAAAAATTTTATAAGACAAAATCGCTTCGTTTCTAAAATCTTTTGAATGTACAAATCACATCTTGATTTGGTTATAATAGATTATTTAATATAGACGTAATGCAATGACTTTATAACGGGTGTCGGGAAAATCCCGAGTGAACGAGGGTGTTTCGTATAGGATACTGAGCGTAGCGAGGTGTTTAGAGCGCCCAAAACGAAAACACCATTAGACCTCCATTAAACACTCCACTTTTCACAACTCGCAAGATACTAAAATCATGGCTTGTATCATCATTAACATCATCGAATATACTTCCTACTGCTATCCTATGTATAGTATATAGTTTAATCAATAAATATATTCAATAACTATAAATGAATCTCTAGTCTGACGACAGTCATGTTTTTATTTGATACGTTTACAGCCGTTGAGGTATTTATATTGCGCACAAGTTCTGGACTGGTAGTTATTTTGTGTGAAGAGTTGGTGAGACAGTTTTTTGAGGTTGAAAGTTATACAGTGGTTTTGAGCATTCGATTATTGAAGGCCGATGTTTTAACTTTATATTGTATGCCACTGGCATTTGTTTTGTGCGGAGTTTTCGACGTATCTACCGCTGCATCCGATTTCCAGCCTCCATGTCGGAAAAAAACTTGCCCCGGAATCAACCGCTCAAAACTATTCCTCTAAAATAATGGCCACCGTATATTTCAACTTTTGGGCAATTCATTTTGGCATTATACAAATTTTATTTTCACCATATACTTGCATGCTTTGTTTTCTACTATTTATGAGAAAATTACTATTGCTATTCATATAAGAAGGTAGTAGAGTATTTTTCAAGTACGCGATCATACTTGTCTAGAATTACGAAGGACCCTTCACTTTTGTTTTTGTATCAGGCAAATTCACGAATAATAATTCACTTGAATGTTTCGCAATTAGTGATAGTATAATATTACTAAGTAGTTAAGCTCATTAGCGAGACGAGCACCATTCAGTCCTATAATTGGTGCAACTTAATATTTTCAATATTCGTGTTGAAATTATAATATTGACAAGATAGGCAGAGTTTTTATATCTTACATACTTACTAACATACATACATACTTACTGATTAAACACGAGATCTCAAAAACTATTGTACGTAGCTATAATTTAGCAAGTAGGCAGTTGATAGTTAAGAGATGTCAACTAAGAAAGGATATTTGGAAATTCCACCCCTAAGGGTTTTTTTAATGCCAGACGGATGTGATAAAGTTGTTGAATTTGATTTCCCCATTTCTCGTAAAAAGTTAAAGCTATTTAACATCTCGCTACCTCCCTCAGGGTTGAGCAACAGGTGGGCGATGGAACTGGTCGTAAAATTTGAGTTTCTGTGAGAAAATTCCGCTTGTTACAATTGTATCCACGCGGACAACGTTGCGGGTGGCGAGGTAAACAGAAATGTATAACAACGGAATAAATTGTCAGTGATATTTGCTATTAAGGCAAGTAATGCGGTACGGAGCTTCGTTCAGAATATTCCAATATTATGAGGAGTGAAACAATTTTTGGGCCGACGTGTCTGATTTTCGTTTCAAAAATGCCAACAACCTGTGTTCAATACATGTCGTAGACTATGTAACAAAGACTCATTTTTGTCGATGTGAGAAACTACGAGTAGAAAAATACGACCTCTGTAATCAGACAGTTGGCCTTTTCTGTACTATTCCATTTGCAGCAGCGTTACGAATTTTTATCAATTTTTTAAATTAGTTTAATCTTCTATTTTAAAGTCTAGTTAAATTAATATTATTACTTCCGTTACTCGACATTTTATTTTTGAATTAAATCCTGCTAATATTATAACTGTGAAAGTGTGGAATTTGGGTGAAATTCATGGCATGGAAAAGAACATAGGCTTCCTTTTATCCCAATTCCTTAAATGGTTCCCGAGGGAAAATTGAAAATTGTTAATGAGCTAAGCCGCAGGCAGACAGCTTTGAAATATGGTATACATGCCACCTATGCTATGGAAAAGGACATGTAAATCTATACCGAGTTCTCAAATAGTTCCCGTGGGAAGATTAAAAATTGTTAACGTGGGAAGCTTTAGATCAAATTCTGAAGTCCACGTAAACAAAGTCGCGGGCAGAAGCTACTACTACTACTTTTCATACCGATCTCTCAAATTGTTTCCGTGGGAAAAGCGTAAATAATTGCTGCACACCAATAATTTTTTAATAATGTAATTTTTATTTTGCTCGCGACTACGTCCGCTTGTAATTCGGTTATCACGCTCTAAACGTGTTTTCCCGTAGGAATAAGATTTTTTAGCCTGTGCCACTAAAAATTGTCCCTATAATCCATTATTCCATTTTTTCCCATACTTTATTACTTTTACATTTTCCACTTATTTTTGGAACAATTTCTGAAGTCCACGTAGACGAAGTCGAGGGCAGAAGCTAGTATAAAATAATTTCACCATCCCATGTAAATATTTCGGAGATAAATATTGGGAGGTATTTTCAATTATCTATATTTATATTCTATGCTATTTTATGCTACTATATTTTTGGTCGCTAACGCAAAATGCAAATATTAAAAAAGGAGGCGTACATAAATTTTATTTACTGTGGTTTGTTTAAAAAATATCCTTTCTCAAAATAAACGACACTAAAATTCTTACAACTATTTATACCGCGAAAATGACAGTGAATCACTTTATTCGTAATTCGTATAGATTTATTGGTCTGTACTGATTTATCACTTAGTTGAAGCATCATGTACGTCTAAAGCTACTTTTTACGATTTCCTCTTATTTTATTGTGCTATGGCGCAGCAAACGATCCACTTTATCCGCGCTTTGTTTTGCGAATGATTTTCTAGTTTCACCACATTCCTTCTGGTAATTGTAATGTTGTGGAATGTTCTGTGTCCATTTATAATTTATACTATATCTCGACGGAATAAAGTGTATCACGTCGTAATTTTATTTCAATTAGCATCAATAACACATCGTCTTATCGACCGATGGACCTTCTACGACAGGACTTACAGATCCTTTGACGACCGCCGTGTCGCATTATTAGGTTAGAGGTCCTGGGTTCGCTTCCTCGCTCGAGTCTTTCCTGGTGGAAGGCTCCGGCCGTGGCTAGTTACCACCCTACCGACAAAGACGTGTACGTGTTCTGGCACGATGTCGCGTAGAAACCAATTAGGAGCGTGGGTTTACCATACTCTTAACAGGTTAGCCCGCTACCATCCTAGACTGCATCATCACTTACCGTATAGCCGTCAAGACGTAACGCCAAGTGATTTAGCGTTCCAGCACGCTGTCGCGTAGAAGCCAATAAGGAGTATGGGTGTACCATCTTAGACTGCATCATCACATCAGGTGAGATTGCCGTGTATTGTGTTAAAAAAGATATTTTCCAAATCTCAAGGTCATTCTCTGACGTCTTGTTTGATGACGTGTATTTGCCTAGCTGGAGGGTTGACGCTGCGTATACCTTTGTAGAGTTACCAGTTCAGAGCATTCAGAACCGAGCACCCATCATATTTCCTAGCTCCATACGCTGCCAGTTGCCACTTCACCTTTTAGATTACTTGAGTAATGCTGGTTTTCTTGGTTTATGTTTGGTTCGGTTTATTTTTGTTCCGGTTTGATCAAGCAATATACTACATACATACTCTTTCGAAGGCCTTATGAGTTAATACGTACTGTTTTTGGTCTTTAGACATTTTTTTTTTAATTTCTTTTTTTATTGGATCATTAAACTAGTAACAATCTAAATAAAAACAACCAAAAAACAATTCAGAAGAACAAACACGAGATAGTGACTTTCTAAAAATGACCACAGCTTGCAACCTTAAAATTAACCTTACATCTAAATAATTCAATTTATTTAATTTATTTTATTTTTTATGGGATCATTAAACTAGTAACAATCTTAATAAAAACAACCAAAAAACAATTCAGAAGAACAAACACGAGATAGTGACTTTCTAGAAATGACCACAGCATGCAACCTTAAAATTAACCTTACATCTAAATAATTCAATTTATACCTATAACGCAGTAATAGACAGTCTTACTTGATTTTTAAAGGAGGCCACAGAACTGCAGGAGATGTCGCAGATATTCCTGAGATCATTCAGCATTCTATAGACAGGCGCATGCTGACCAGCCTTGGTTTGACATTGAAAGTATTTAGAACTAATTACAATTTAACTGAGTCTAAGGTTTTTTTTTCATAGCTTTCTAAAATACCTCATTTCACGCTTATACTTACTTTACTTAGTAAAATTATATATATTGGATGTTAGTATGTTAAGAAAGGGGGCGAAAATGACAGCTGCTCCAGGAGTGTCACAGTACACAACGGGTCCCCTGGGTGTCATGTGAAACCTGCGAGAGGGATATGCCGTGGTGGTTTTTAGTTCGGGTATACCCCCCTTCAGGGGTGGGAGTCCAACATAACCTCCTTCCCGCCCAAGGGTACGAAGGTAACCATAAAGCTTTTCCACCATTAATAGAAAACGTGGTTTTTTCCACAGGAATTATAAAAATCCTTAACCTATACCTCCAACATATACGTTACAAATAAACAATGTTAAATATTTATTTATTTTTCAAGATTTTTAGTTTACGTTAATCTAAGTTTTATTTTAAGTTATTTATGTATTCCTAACAACTAATTGTCTAATCATTAAATAGAAACAGTGGTCACCTACCATCTAAAGTTATGCTATTACGTCTTCCATAGCGGCTAGTTATGTTTTAGTAGTAAAATACCACGCAACCCGTTGCCGTATGACTCACGTATGGTTGCGTCGGTGCTAGATCCACATTAGGTGGTTTATTAAATACCATTATGTTTATTTCGATTACAATCTAGCGCATAACTCCAAACACAACTGATGGTATGTGATTATCAATAACCTGTTTTTCCCTCAGTTCACTATCTATTGTTGAATGCAAAAGTTGCTACGTAAAAGTAACCTAACCTAACCTAACGAAAAACTCGCTTTTCCATTTGTAATTTTAGCCGGGTTCTGGATAAAAAGCATATTCTAGCATTTCATATTCAAAGACTGTTACAAATTTAATCCAAGCCTTTTTGTTTATCCACTACAACTTAGCCCTTGACGGCTAACTCACCTGGTGATGATGCAGTTTAGGATGGTAGCGGGCTAACCTGTTAGGGGTATGATAAACCCACCCTTGTAATTGGTTTGTACGCGACATCGTGCCGAAACGTCAAATGCCGAAGCCTCATAACAAACTCTAATCGGAAACCCCGGACCTCCAACTTAATGATGCCACAGAGCACGCACTGCGCCACGGAGGTCGTCATAAAACTTTGTTAGTATGTTGTAGTAATTATTATCTAGATCATTATCTGCTGAATGATCACAGGAATATCTGCGACATCTCCTGCAGTTCTGTGGCCTCCTTTAACAAGCAAGTAAGACTGTCTATTACTGCATTATAGATATAAATTGAATTATTTAGATGTAAGGTTAATTTTAAGGTTGCATGCTGTGGTCATTTCTAGAAAGTCACTATCTCGTGTTTGTTCTTCTGAAATGTTTTTTGTTGTTTTTATATAGATTGTGACTAGTTTAATGATCCAATAAAAAATAAAATAAAATAAATAACGTGGAGTTTTAAAGCCATGTGATATAAAAAAAAAAAAAACTTTATTGCAGCAAAATATACATATATGTATACAATAGAAGTTGTAAAACTAAAATTCTCTACTAAGCGTTAAATATATGAAATTATATAACAATGACTTAATAATATGTATAGATTCATATTTGCGCATAAAAATCGTTTCTCCATTATTATGATTTGCTTTTAAATACACAATCTGTAAATATGTCACCTATACATATAACATGAGACACAGTCAACAGAATTACGGGCAGAATTCGGTTCTATTGGCACATTTCGGATACAGAACAAGAAAACGTGTAGAAGTAATATGCAAAACTGGGTTGGCATAAAATCTATATATCTGCATAAACTATATTTAATCCGTTAAGAGGACCAGTCAAGATGGCTTCGCATACAGAATTATATTATTTAATTGGTTCTGATTCGACAACATTATTATGTCGGGTGAATTTTTGTGATGCGCTTATGAAAGACAGTAATCCTTTATAATTATCATCATTATAGTATATTTGGTTTCGTTAATGGGTGGTTGATGATGGTCCTTTATGTTACCTTCAGCGGTATCAACGAGAATGTACAGTTCAGTGGGAGGTTCCAGGTTCGCAAAATATAAATTTCTAAATTGTGATTTTTCTCTGGTTAATTCTTGTGGGAGGTTTAAGCCTTGGCTAGTTACCTCCCTATTGCCAAAGACTTGTAACCAAGGGGTTTAGTGTTTCTGCGTGATGTCGCTTAAAACCCAATTAGGTATATGGGTTTGTTACCCCTAAGGTAAGGTTAGCCCAGGCGAGATTGCCCTCGGGGTTAATTTAAGTAAGTGTAACAAAAATATAAGACCATTGTGTCATATGCGCCTTCAACAGGATTAACACAATCCACTCCCCATTACTACGTATGAACCACTCTAATCTCGCATTTTATATATTGTACGTATATTTTGCCATATAAACTCCTCTCAAAGGTACCTGAAATATTAGCATAGGGGAAATGTTCGCAAACAAGACACAATTTTTAATGTAAAAATTGCTATTTCTGCAAATAATGTGAATGTGAATTTGGCCATTCTAAGTCGCATTCTTTGTGTCATACCTACAAGAGTGACTAATCTTGGAACCCGGGAATAATTGCATTGTCTTCGTTTTCGATTTTTTTGATAGCTAACTTCGATGTGCTATCTTTTTAATTTCCATTTCGTCCCCGTACTGTTTAATAGATATTTAATCCTAACCTCAGACACTGCTAGGTGAGTTGTGAATTTAGCCAAAGTATCATCATCATCATGATTAACCCATTACCGGCTCACTACAGAGCACGGGTCTCCTCTCAATATGAGAAGGGTTTTTTCCATAGTCCACCACGCTGGCCATGTGCAGACTGGCCATGTGCAGATTGGCAGACTTCACACGCCTTTGAGAACGTTATGGAGAACTCTTAGGCGTGCTGGTTTCCTCACGAGGCTATCACCGCTTCTTTAGCCAAAATATACTTGAGTCCAAATACGCTGACGTAGCCTGGGATAATTACGATTGCATATGTTTTCCTTTCCGACCTCTTTAGTAAAACTGTCAAATTGATCAGAGTATCACTAACATGAGATAATAATCATTTTACCTGTAATTCTACATCAAAGCAGTGTCCTGACAAACTCTCTTTTATGAGAGAGGAAGCCTGTGCCCACGGATGGGATATTAAAATGGTGACCTTGAAAGGATTATAGCAACGTTTAATCACTGTATTCATTACTTTAACAAGTTCACAAAACTTCTACATATATGTTGACATGGCGGAAACAATTATTTATATTAAGAATTTTTTAAATAAAGCGCAATATTATTCCCCATGGTTAATGTAACAAGGAACAGCAATCCCTACTTTATCTGATGTCTATCAATAAGTTCAAAGTTTTTATAAAACGAAAGCTTATTTTATAAAACGATAAAAAAGCTTGGGTGTGAATTTGCTCTATCTCTATAGGTACTATAATTATTGATTATGTGGCACGGTGATAACAAAAAAAAACCCGGCTAAGTTTGTTGTGGGCTTCTTCTTAGACCAGGGCGCGTTTGGAACCTTCATAGCTTTAGTTTTATGTTTACGAATGTAGTTAGCATCATCAAATCACTACTATGTAACTTATTGTCGCGTCGAAAGTGCCTTTTAAAGGACTATTTGAATAATGATTATATAAATTTGAATTTGAAATTCAATCAGACGGGTCAACTGATATTAAGCGATTAGCATCGCAAGTGAACTCTGCAGCACCAGAAAAGCAACCGATGCGATGTTTCTAACCGGTTTCTACTCGGCATTATAACTAAGGTATCATGAGGTCCTGAGTTCGATGCCCGGCTTGTGTCTGGTCTGGTGGGAGGCTTCGGCCGTGGCTAGTTACCGACAAAGACGTGTCGCCAAGCGATCTAGCGTTCCGGTACGATGTCGCGTAGAAACCCATTAGGAGCGTGGGTTTTTACTATACTTCTAACAGGTTAGCCCGCTACCATCCTAGTCAGCATCATCACTTACCACCAGGTGAGATAGCCGTCAAGGACTAACTTGTAGTGTATCTTCTTGTTTTTGTTACCTAGGCACCAATTGAACAGCTAGCATAGCGATAGGTTTTACGAAGATCACCGAGAAACGAGTTAATACATAAAACCGTATTTCATGCCGTATAGAAGATATAGGCACATATACAGACTGAACAATTTTTACTTATAGTGTATAAAATAAAAGGCTTATTCACTTCGCGGTATAGCATAGCAAATATTCTGGTAACTAGCCGCGGCCGAAACCTCCTAAGGCGGGAATCAAACCCAGAGTCATCCAGGATTATCATAAAAAACAGCTGCGCACGCGCAGCGCCATGCAGTTGATACATACAGTACACTTAGTATCTAAATTACATAACTAGTATTCTAAATGGTACTTGAACATGCCGTGAGTCATTATATAGCGTCGCGGCGCATATTAATTGAGGAGTTAAGAAGTCAAATAAGGACAGTTTGCACTAAAATAAACAAACATGTCTGACACCTTGTCACTGTTAAAATTTATTTATTTATTTATTTGCATCTTACCCGGTCAGGGCATTGCAAACAGTAGATACAATTTTAATACATTTTTAAACACATAATATTCTAATATAAAACAATTCCATAAAAATAATAATAAAAATTAAAAATAATAGCAATAATAATTCAATTAGTCAATGTTATGATAGTCAAAATAAAATGAATACGTATTATATTTATAATAATTGTAATAAGATTATTACAATTATTATAAATGTAATTAAAATTAAAATTATTGTAATTAACTTGACAAAAAAAAATGCAAGGGTGTTAGAGGGGCGTGTTATTGAGGTATTCTTGAATGTTGTAAAAACACTTTTGCACTAGCCATTCTTTTAGTTTGTTTTTAAATTTAATCTCTTCACATTTCATTCTTTGAGTGCTGTAGGTAGTTTTTTTTTTTTATCCACTACAAGTTAGCCCTTGACGGCAATCTCACGTGATGGTAAGTGATGATGCAGTCTAAGATGGTAGCGGGCTAACCTGTAAGGGGTATGGTAAACCCATACTCCTATCGGTTTCTACGCGACATCGTGCCGGAACGCTAAATCGCTTGGCGACACATCTTTGTCGGTAGGGTGGTAACTAGCCACGGCCGAAGCCTCCCACCAGACCAGTTTATATAGTTTATTATAGATGATTATTGTTTTATATATCTTTATTATTACTGGCCGGCGATTGCAGAAGCGTGCTCGCTGGGTTTTTAAATCACTTAAATTAAAAAATAATCAATTAAGCTTAGCGCTCTTGAGCCAGACACGCCAATTTTTTTTTTTTTATCCACTACAAGTCATAAGTTTGTATCCTGCTTCTTCTTTTTTTGCTTTTGGTGTGCAAATAAAGAATAAATCGTGATCAACCCATAGTCGGCTCACTACATAACACGGGTCTCCTCTCATTGGGTTTGGTCATAGTCCACCACGCTGGCCATATGCGGATTGGCAGACTTCACACGCCTTTGAGAATATTATAAACTCTCAGGCTTGCAGGTTTCCTCACAATGTTTTCCTTCAACGTTGAAGCGAGTGATATTTTAATAACTTAAAAACGCAAATAACTTTGAAAAGTTAGAGGTGCGTGCTGGATTCGAACCCCCGACCTCTGATTAGGAGGTGGACGCCCTAACCACTAGGCCATCACAGCTTCGATAGCATTAAAGAATAAATAAATAAACATAAATAAAGTTCGCCCTTGACGGCAACCTCACCTGATGGTAAGTGATGATGCAGTCTAAGATGAGTGCGGGCTAACCTGTTAGGGGTATGGTAAACCAATACTCCTTATTGGTTTCTATGCGACATCGTGCCGGAACGCTAAATCGCTTGGCGACACGTCTTTGTCGGTAGGGTGTTAACTAGCCAAGGCTTAAACCTCCCACCAGAATTGACCAGAAAAAATCTATATTTAGAAATTTTTATTTTGCGAACCTGGAACCTCCCACTAAACTGTACTTTCTCGTCGATACCGCTGAAGGTAAAATAAAGGACCACGACCGAAGCTTCCCACCAGACCAGACTTGAGCCGGGAATCGAACCCAAGACATCCAACTTTATAATGCGACAGCGCGTGCGCTGCACCCCGGAGGCGTGCACCTAGACGACCTCCGTGGCGCAGCGCGCGCGCTGTTGCATTATAAAGTTGGAGGTCCTGGGTTCGATTCCCGGCTCGAGTCTGGTCTGGTGGGAGGCTGCGGCCGTGGCTAGTTACCACCCTACCGACAAAGGCGTGTCGCCAAGCGATTTAGCATTCCGGCACGATGTCGTGTAGAAACCAATTAGGGGTATGGCTTTACCATACCCCTAACAGGTTAGCCCGCTACCATCTTAGACTGCATCATCACTTACCATCAGGTGAGATTGCCGTCAAGGGCTAACTTGTAGAGGATAAAAAAAAAAAGGTTTCTCTTTTAATTGTTGTTATAACGTCGATGGATACACACTCTCTAAATATTCTCTCCCAAATGTCTACGGTTCATGAGATACAGCGGAGAGACGATGGAGAGAGCTGAGAGAGTTTGGAGGTTAATTAAGTCGTCCCAGGCGAACGTCGAGTCGAAGCCAAGTCAACGTCAAGTAGTCCTATGGTGTATTTATGGCCGACGTTGTCGCGTTATTCAATCTGCAACGGGACGCGATGAACAGCGAAAAATGTTTTTTTTTCTGTGAAACATTTAGGGCTCAAGAAATTAACGGGTATTAAGAATTTTCAAATAAAACGCAACATTGTTCCCCATGGTTAATGTAACAAGGAACATCAATCGTCACTTTATTATTTATTCTTAATTTGTACACCACATATTAATAGAAATAATAAGAAGAAACAGGATAAAAAAGGCGGCCTTATCGCTTAGTAGCGATCTCCGCCAGGCAACCTTAGGATTAGGAAAAAAGAAAGTAGAAGAAAGTAGGACTTTATCTGATGTCTATCAATAAGTTCAAAGTTTTTATAAAACGAAAGCTTATAGAAAAATCATATTACGATTTCAAGGATTATTTAAACGATAAAAAAGCTTGGATGTTAATTGCTCTATCTTCATTTCATTCTTCATTAATTATTGATTATGTGGGATGGTGATAACGAAAAAAAAACCCGGCTAAGTTTGTTGTGGGCTTCTTCTTAGACCAGGGCGCGTTTGGAACCCTCGTAGCTTTAGTTTTAAGTTTACGAATGTAGCCATCATCATCATCATGTTCAACCCATTACCGGCTCACTACAGAGCACGGGTCTCCTCTCAATATGAGAAGGGTTTGGCCATAGTCCACCACGCTGGCCATGTGCGGATTGGCAGACTGCACACGCCTTTAAGAACATTATGGAGAACTCTCAGGCGAGCAGGTTTCCTCACGATGTTTTCCTTCACCGTTGAAGCAAATGATATTTTAAGTTTTAAAAACGCACATAACTCCGAAAAGTTAGAGATGCGTGCCCGGATTCGAACCGCCGATCTCTGATTTGGAGGCTGACGCCCTAACAACTAGGCTATCACTGCTTATCTTTACGCCTTTTAAAGGACTATTTGAATAAAGATTATTTGAATTTGAATTTGAATTTAGTCGCTCATGTTCGACTGCTAAATAGATCACACGTCACACGAATAAATTGTTTGCATGATGTCGCGTCGCTACATGCCGCCCCACGTCGCTCATTTTACGCCGGTTAATACGGGAACATTCGGTGAATACAATAACGGGATCACTGTAAATGCTAGCTATTAATTTTGTATCGGTACGTGAAATTTAGAACATCAGAAACGTAAAAGGTATTTCCATTAACCAAACATTCACGAAATTGTAATCCAAATTACAAACAACGCTCGCATTGTTTGGTGTAACGGATTCGTAGAAATACCTAATACCGAATCGGTTTACAATAGCTCTGAAAGCTTGTTCGAATATGAAACCTGTTAGGCACCTAACAAAAGAACTTATCATATTCCCCTCATAGCAAATTTCCCAAACCAAATCAAAATTCCATAGGTTCTATAACTTATTATTGAGTATTTGAGATGATGACAACAAAAAAAAGCCGGGTTTGTTTGTTGTGGGCTTCTTCTTGGACCTGGGCGCGATTGGAGCCCTCTTAGGTTTAGTTTTGAGTTGTACTTCACGAATAGAAATAATGAAAAATGTGATATATATGAACGATTCATAGATGCTTTAAGTTTCTATGAATAAAGCAATTTAAGGTTTGATTTTATTTTATTTAACGCCGCTTGCAGCAGTACTGAGTGTTATGTTATTACGTCACGTTAAAAAGCGTTATATTATCTCTCCATGTCAATCATTTAGTTTCGTCCCGCGTTGATTATATAATTCCCAAGCAAAACCAAAGTGAAATTTTTTTGAAGGTCAAGGTCCGAATTTGGCTTGCTTATTATAATTCCCACCGCACAAGGTTTTTAACTTGCAATCATATATTTTATATTATGTGATACATATATTACTATATGTGATATGATTTGGACATGTTTTTTATCATATGATAGGTTAAGCTTCATCCATTAAAATTACTAGGAGAAAAAAAAACTGGATCACCATTTAACGAAATAAATTGAAGCGAATTAATATCCAATCTAATCCAAAAACCTCAGATAGAAGATTGAAATTATTACTGTAACTTTATTCTACTCGCGCTACTAAATTCAATATGATTTTCATCATCATCATCATTTCAACCGATAGACGTCCACTGCTGGACATAGGTCTTTTGTAGGGAGTTCCAATGGCCACGGTCCTGGGCCGCTTGTATCCAGCGGCTCCCTGCGACTCGTTTGATGTCGTCTGTCCACCTTGTTAGGGGTCGACCAACGCTACGTTTACCGGTGCGGGGTCGCCATTCCAACACCTTGGGACCCCGACGTCCATCGGTTCACCGAGCTATGTGCCCCGCCCATTGCCCCTTCAACTTCGCAACTCGCTGAGCTATGTCGGTAACTCTGGTCCTTCTACGGATCTCTTCATTTCTGATTTGATCACGTAGAGATACTCCTACCATAGCTCTTCTCCATTACTCGCTGAGTGACTCTGAGCCTTCTTATGAGACCCATATGATTATAATCATCGAGAAATAACCAACATGTTTACTTGAAACTAGTCAAACAAATCTAAGGACCAATGTATGAAAATGATCGCACTTACATTGTTGAAGAAAAACAAAGTATTTAAAATGGCTTAATAGCTATCGATTTTAAAATTCAGTATGTACTTACTCGTAGGTATGTGTTGTTGTAATTTTATTCGAAGCATATACACTGATTTTATGTTTTTTTTTACCAATATTGTCAGTCAGACGTTTGAATGTGTTCTAGATCCATCACGTGAAATAAATGCATCATAGTGATGCAATATCTATCAATCACCATCAACATACCACTCCACAAAATAATATTTCTTTTTCGAGCAGTTGTTGCGTACTTTTACCATTTCCATTAGCCAGTATCGTTAGAACAATACAAAGAGATTGCAATGAAACAATTATCCTCCCCCGACCTAAGAGCTCCTCTCCGAAAGAGGAGACCTAAACATATCCTTCATGACCCTGACGATCAGATGACTACTGACAACACACTCGTACCACCTACCACACAATCATACGCTACACACCGTCTTCGCCGGCGAAGACGAGGTCCCCGCTATCTTACGTCATCCGTACGTGGGCTCCATCCAAGGCCTCGGAGACTTACGGACCACTCACCGTCCGACGCCCCGTTATCCCAAACGTCGCCTAAGCCAAGGTTCGGCCTCAAAGGAGACGCCCTTAGGCAGTCGTTCCCTTAGTTATTTCTTCTGGCAGAGCTTTCCAAAGCTCGACAAGCAGCCCGGTTATGCTGTGGCAACCAATAGGGTTTGTACAGCTAATAGACAGTCCGAAAAAAAAAGAAACAATTATTTTATTACCTTTTAGAGTGAAACTTGTCGAACAACAGACAAAGTTCGGTTATTCTTACGTCGCTATATTTCGCGTTACTAAAATAGAGATGCTATCGATTTCCAACGCCTCAGACATGCAAAGATACAAATCTAGCGATCCGAACTTTCTGGGTTAACTTGTGTGTCAAGACGATATTTGCACTTCGCCCGTCTACCTGTGCAGAAATAACTACTAAAATTAGAGACTTAATTTAGTTCAAGCTATGACCCAAATGCGGATATAGTGTGACCATTTTCAGCAAAGCTTCTTTTAAAGATAGCACATATGACCCATATATTTACAATATATTTCAGCCGTGCTGCAATATTACAATTTTCTAATATCTATAACTAATTCAATAAAACAGCAAATTTAATAAGACTTAAAAATTTTACCAAATAAAATGTTTTGACATTGTGATTTCTGACAACAATTTTGCTTTCACAACGATTGGTTTCTATACAAATAAAAAAAGTATCTGTGTTTGCGTACGCGAAAATTGAAAGCTCTTTGGAGTTTTTTCTGCACACAGGCCTCGTTTTTATGTAGGGAGGTTTTTTATATGTTACAAAAGTTAACTATTGATTGCGATCTAACCTGGTGGTAAGTTGTGATGCAGTCTATATATTTTTATTTATTTTTAATTTTATTTATTTGGAACATTAAACAACTGTATATTAAATACTAGTAACAAGATATATATCTGATATATCTGATAAAGTCTGAAAAAAAAAAAACAATTTACAGATAGTTTAAAATCTGGCAGCCTTATTCACTACATAGCAATCACTTCCGGGCCACTAAAGGCGTAAAATATTCATAAATATATGTATAAGATGGTAGCAGGCTAGCTTATTAGGGGTATGGCATTGATATAAAACCGATTAGAGTTTCACGGCAACTTTGTAACATGGAATCACTTTGGAGCATGAAATCAAGACAAGACTATAGCCTCCCATCAGAACAGCCCAGAGAAAATTCATGAATTATAAATTTTTCCAGGGCTCGAACCTCGGTCTCATAGTTATAAGCATCGCGCATCACTGCACTAAGGAGAACAACATAAGCATTAGAGCTTAGACCTACAACATATCTTTAAACGTAATCCGTATTCGAATACACTCACAAATGAAACAATGACGCAGTCAGGTTCAGAAATAGGAATAAAAGTGTACATATGGTTCATATTCTGATTCAAAGCATTGGAAGGGCTTGGCGTGGTGATTAAATTGAAATACTTTGTTACAGTATTCGGGAAGAGCTTATATCGAGGGCCGAAGTTTAGCGTGAATTTCACTCGATCATTTCTCAAATCTATGAAGGGGTTCCTGCTTACGAGCACCTACAAAGGGCTCGTGGTGGTGGTATCGCCAAACGTTCAAGAATATTTGGGCTATACTGAGGTGAGATAAATCAATACTTCATTGAAACTAGAACAACCAGAATAGACTGCCGGAATCATATCGATTGTTTGTCAGAAATACAAAAATAAATCTGGCGATCGGGCGATTGAGCGAGTGCATTTTGGTGTTCTAAAAGATATTCCATTTCAATATATAACCGATGTCATTCAAATCTTTTGTCTCTGCGAAAGACTTATTATTAGCAGTGGATTCCAACGCTTTATACCTGTCGCCGTGACCTACTGCGGCTCATTTGGTGCTGTCTATCCACGTAGTCAGTAGGTCTATCAACGCTGTTTTTTTTTATACACTACAAGTTGGCCCTTGACAGCTACCTCACCTGTTGGTAAGTGATGATGCAGTATAGGATGGTAGCGGGCTAACCTGTTAGGGGTATGGTAAGCCTACACTCTTAATTCATTTCTACACGACAACGCTAAAACGCTTAGCGACACGTCTTTGTCGTTAGGGTAACTAGCGACGGCCGAAGCCTCCCACCAGACAAAGTTGTCCAGTTTCCAGTCCAAGTTGTTTCCATATTAGCACCTTGGGATCCTAGCTTCCATCGGATCCATATTGCCATTTGAGCTTCGCACATTGAGCTATATCGGTAAACTTTGTGTCTGCTACAGATAACCTCATTTGATCACGCAAAGCAACTACGACCGTAGCTCTCTCCATCACCCGCTGATTGATTCCTAGGATAGATTCAGTACGAGTAGATCATTTAATTCTATAACAAGGAATTCACATTTCTTATTTCAACTAGATGAGTACAATAGACTTGACGATTTAAAGCTGCCTCGACAGGCAAATTGTTAAGAGGCATGAGAGTCAGGCGTAATCCTTTTCCACCATAATAAATAATAAAGACGATCGGTACTCAAAGCTACATGCCTCGCCTAGCACCAATTTAGCTTCGCGAGTCGTCAAACTGATGTTCTACGGATCTCCTCATTTCTGACTAGATCACGTGAGATGATAATTATAACTGCATTTTAGTGCGAGCTACTCGGGCAGAGCCTGTACAGCATCGTTCACCCAGACGACCACCAACTGTTGAAGAAGCAGCTTTACCCCAAGTGCTGTAGGCTGACCTCCAACGGAGAGCTCTTTCTATCTAAGGATGTTGATGCAGCTAAGAAGGCTGCTGAGGCTTTGATGAATGAGAAAAGAACGTTTTTATTAAGGTAAGCTATTCATCATGATGAACCCATTACCGGCTCACTACAGAGCACGGGTCTCCTCTCAATACGAGAAGGGTTTGGCCATAGTCCACCACGCTGGCCATGTGCGGATTGGCAGACTTCACACGCCTTTGAGAACATCGTGGAGAATTCTCAGGCGTGCAGGTTTCCTCACGATGTTTTCCTTCACCGTTGAAGCAAGTGATATTTTAATTGTTAAAAGCGCACATAACTCCGAAAAGTTAGTGGTGCGTGCCCGGATTCGAACCGCCGACCTCTGATTAGGAGGCTGACGCCGTAACCACTAGGCTATCACCGCTTCATTAGGATTTTCATTAGGTAAGCTATTGTTACTCTTCTTTTTTTTTCTTGCCTCTACCCGACGCTTTTTGGGTACAATTCTATTTAAACTTGAAGACATCACAGAAACAGAATAACAGAAGTCTGAGTTCAACCCTTTTTGGGTATATTATTTTCTGATGGTATAACCGCCACTTTTCGGTTAAAAGGGGTAAGATTCTCGTTTAATCTTGATAGGTCTCTCTATTAATCAGCACGAGTTTATTGCGGACCCATTCATGGTAGATCCACTTTGCATCAGATTGTTATCCATCCGAATGATATTGTTTTTGAAAGGAGCCATTAAAAACTTTAAATATAGTTTTTAAAGCTTGCTTAAGTTAAGTTTTACGGATGATGCAACATTCAGTTAAAATTGGGGACCAGAAGTTATGCTAAAAACTTACAAGTTTTCTGCAAAAGATTTAAGTGGCAAAGTGAGATGGTGTTAACTTATACGTCTAAGCAATAACTTACATAATGTTATTGCAGTTTAAACGAGTACTACTTTGCGTGTTACGAGTAAGTTATGTCTACTCGTTTTCTTTTTAAGTATTATCAAGAATTCTAATTCTCATGACAGCAATACTTAACTATCACTTTATTTTCCGAACGCTTATATTTAGCTACGGGTGTGCATTTTCCAAAGGCTTGACAACGTTAAATATTTCAATTGTAATTCATTTTTTAAGGGAGATTTTTTTTGTTGAACATGTTTGCGCTCGTCAGATTTCCTTTGGTTCACAATGATCAACCCATTCTCGGCTCACTACAGAGCACGGGTCTACTCTCAATATGAGAAGGGTTTGGCCATAGTCCACCACGCAGGCCATGTGCGGATTGGCAGACTTCACACGCCTTTGAGAACATTATGGAGAACTCTCAGGCGTGCAGGTTTCCTCACGATGTTTTCCTTCACCGTTGACGCAAGTGATATTTTAATTGCTTAAAAACGCACATAACTCGGAAAAGTTATAGGTTCGAACCCCCGACCTGATTAGGAGGCTGACGTTTTAACCACTAGGCTATCACAGCTATCATTTGATTACTCGCTTTGAACTTGCGTATTTTGCAATCATGCGTTGGCGTCCTTTGTGAACGTTGACCTGACATTGTGTGACCTTCACAATTTAACGAGCTGGATGGACACGAGAGTGCTAATATTTTTTAATCTCTATAATGTCCGTTATCTAGTAACTGTTTCTGCTTGTTTTGTGAGCACCAGGAAAGACTAATAAGCGATTTAGCTGTCCGGTGCGATGCCATGTAGAAACCGATTAGGAGGCATATCTCAGTAACAGTTGGTTGGCCACTATCTTAGACTGCATCTTTACTTAGCACCAGGTAATATCTCCACCACTTCTTCGGTATTTACGTGAGCTTTAAGGTTATTGTCAATATGATCGAATTAATCTAACGAATGTTGTAGTAGTATTGAGTCAATACTACTGTTTCTCTCAAAAATAAGGAAAAAAGCCAGTCCCATCCGTAATAAATAGGTTGATAATATTGGCACAGTATTTCCAATCAGCTCTCTGCAGCTTACTTTGACAGAGCGATCTACACCCGAACCCGCTTGTGGATGCGACATTTAACTAAACTCCGACCCCGGCGTCGCTCGCATCATATTTATTACGATCTTACGTGCCAGACCCTTGATGGGTCTGGCACGAAGAAACCCAGAAAATCAGCGTTTTCACCGGCGATGACAAAGTTCCCGATATCTTACATCATCCGGTAGATCTCGTCTACAATCACGGGACCATTCAGTTTGAACTCCTAGTTCAACAAGCTGAATTTACAACTTCACTCTGAATCGAGGTTCGTGCCCCTCAGTGCTTTTAGTTGGAAGTTATACCAAAGTCGCGAAAGGTGATGCTATAAATCTATTAGGTTTATCAGATTTGAAGATTTTGAAACAACTACACCCGGTTAGGTATAGTTGTGTGCACATTCTACTAGCTATGTGCACATTCGATTCGATTAAGAGCTTAGACGGTTCGATTTGTGTGCAAGGCCATGAGTGCATTTGGATTTGTACGTCAATAAATTATCAGGACAAGCCGTCATGCCTCGGCGATCATATTCAGCCGTTCTTTTCATAATTGATAAGTAACAGTAGAATAGATTGCGATGCTCTTTCTTAGTACCGTTCAGCCGCAGACATTTTGCAGCCTTTTTATAAAGTGTAGTGAAAAGTGCAACCGATTAAAATGGTCAATTAAGTCTAGGTTTTATCGGTGTCTTAGGTCGGTTTATTGGTGTAACGCCATCAATAATACACCTACCTATTTTAGAGCTTATTAGTGAGTCTGTTTCCACCAAAGTAGGAACAACGCCTTTCTGATCTCGTGGAAAGCCACTTTTAGGTGGGTTATCATAGCAACGCTATATATGTGTTATAACTAAAAATTACCGAAGCTGATATTTTTCTGTCACACCACAGTTACTCAATGACGCTTCAACGCAATATTAAAATTTTCCGTAGAAAATGACGGTATTTTTTTTCACCGCAATCGATGTATATTACGATCTCGAATTTCTACAATTATTACGTCATATTTAATTATGTATTTATAATATTCGATCGAAGCTTACGACTAATACTTAAGGAAGTATGATTATGTGAGATAGTGATAACAAAAAAAACCCGGCTAAGTTGGTTGTGGGCTTCTTCTTAGACCAGGGCGCGTTTGGAACCCTCATAGCTTTAGTTTTAAGTTTACGAATGTCCTTATCACCATTAGATCACTACTATGTAAATTATCGACGCGTCAAAAGTGCCTTTTAAAGGGCTATTTGAATAAAGATTATATGAACTTTGAATTTGAATATACCTATAGTACTTCTATACAACATGATAATATACTGTTACAGGAAACATAGTTTTAAAGCTGATAAAGTGTTGGCAAGGAAGTTATATTTAATTTTCACATCTCGCAAGTTGAACAACAAACAATGGTTTTGCTGAATGCCCAACTTTTAATTACGTTTGTAAATGAAATTACGTTTTACTTCGGGCTTTGATTACAGTTTTTTATTAATACCCTGTGCAAAAGCTTGTAGCGTAAGCGAGAACTCTAGACTGAATTAAATTCATGCGCGCTTGCGAAATTATTTTATTTCATGCAGTGTATCGAACTATCTTTTTTGTTTTATTCATCTAAATCAATAAAATTCACCAGCTAAACATCATGATCAACCCATTACCGGCTCACTACAGAGCACGGGTCTCAATATAAGAAGGGCTTGACCATAGTCCACCACGCTGATCATGTGCGGATTGGCAGACTTCACACGCTTTTGTGAACATTATGGAGAACTCTCAGGCGTGCAGGTTTCCTCACGATGTTTTCGTTCACCGATGAAGCAAGTGATATTTTAATTTTTTAAAAACGCACATTACTCTGACATGTTAGAGGAGGAGGCGTGCCCGGATTCGAACCGCCAACCTCTGATTAGGAGGCTGACGCCCTAACCACAGCCTATCACAGCTTTTTACTAGGCTTTCACAGCTATTATTATTACATATTATTCTTGTTATTAAAAAAGGTTTTATATTAGTGTTATTTGTTTTTTTTTGTCATTAAGTTTAACGGAAAACCTTGGCACTCGGTAGGGCATGGCACAATATGCGATAGGATATTTTTCACAGGTTGAAAAAACAGACACACTTGCGCACGGAGCCTGTGCAGTACCTCACCTGCCACGTGGAGGGCGCTTTTCGTAAATCAGACCGGGCCGGGGTGTACGTCGACACTGTCGTTCAAGTCGGCCGTCGCGTCAGGTCCAGAGGAAACAATCCCTACGCCAGTGGGAACGATATCGTAAGTGCCCATACACTTTTACTAAATAGTATATATTTATATTTTAATACACTACAAGTTAGCCCTTGACTGCTATCACACCTGGTGGTAAGTGATGATGCAATCTAGGATGGTAGCGGGCTAACTTGTTAAGGGTATGGTAAACCCACGCTCCTAATTAGTTTCTACGTGACATCGTGCCGCGTAATCGCTTAGCGACACGTCCTTGTCGGTAGGGTGGTAACTAGTCACGGCCGAAGCCTCCCACCAGACCAGACCGATCTGGGTATCGAACCCAGAATCTCCGACTTTATAATACAAAAGCGCACGCACTGCGCCACGGACGTCGTCATAAAATATCTATCTATTATATCTATTTATCTATTTAGGTATATAGTCAATTTTCACGGTTCCGTACCCTTAGGGTGCGGGTTAGTGAGGTTAGTGAGGGTTAGTATAATTAATTCTTGACGACTAACTATAGAAAATGTAATTTAATGTATTATACTCGATCTCAATGCGAGATCTATGAAGCGCGTCTAGCCTTACTGAAGATACAGTAGAAACGAGACAGAGTAATGTGCTCGCGTTTGTTTGTCTCGTTTTAACACTAACTTAGGTTGAGCGAAGTTTTAGCTTTACTTAATTAATTTTACTTTTAGTACACTCTATAGATTTCAGCCTTATATATAAACCCCTATGGTACGGAACTCTTTGTGTGTGAGTTGGACTCGCTTAGTTTTTTATATCTTACTTGTGTAAAGATAGAAATATTATTCTCATTTTTTCGTGCTTTGTACCTGCCTTCGTTTTAATGAAGTATGCTTTAAAAATATAAAAATAATAAAGAGAGTATCTATTTCTGTTACACGGATAATATTTCTGTTTTATAAATATAATAAAAACTTGAGAGGTGTCAAGGGACACCCGGATGGAACGAAGTTCCTTTCGATTAATTAGTGAAGGAATTGTAATAAAATTTTATTTTATTTAAGTTATAATAATATATTTTTTTTAATATTAACAAATATAATGTTATATAACCTTAATCAGTAGGCTCAATTTTGTACTCCAGCAGCAATATCCGGAACTTGTGCAGAAACACTGTCAGGATTCATTATTATTATTATTTTTTATTATTTATTATTTACAATAAACCTGTATACACTCAACAAAAATAATCGTCGCGACACCACACTGTTCAATGCGAAATAGAAATGAAAATATCTGGCTAGCTTACTATAAGAGAGAGAGAGACAGACAGAGAAACAAACAGTGTCGTGACAACTTTTCGTAAGAATTTTTTCCGTCTAGCCCCCCTTCACAACGCGCGATAAGGAACTTCGTTCCAAAATGTTGTTTTCTTTTATATATACTTTAAGAGCTTTCTGCGATATTTGAAGCAATTTCCTACGCTTAAATGTTGTCAATAGAAATGTTTTAATTTATTCTTATAGCTAAAGCACAATTCCTCAAATAGTGTTAAGAGAAACTAGAAGTATAACAGTAGTATATAAAATATCAAGTTAATAAATACCATAATGTAATCGAGGGGTATTTGTAGATTGGGTTCCCTTGCACATGATGACCCTTGAACTGATGGTAATCGCCAAGGCTAAAAGGGTCAATTAGCTGATGGAGATAGTACTGAATAGTTATACTAAAATTGAAACGATACAGTGACGATTAGGCCCTGCCCTGTTCTGTCTGTTGACATTTTATAATACTTTATTTTTATGACACTTTTTATATGAATACGAAAGATCATAAAATTTCAAACTAATTCATATCAGTGATTATTGTAACAATTAATCATTGATAGGTGAAACCGGAATTTTCTATAAATTATCCAAGATCGTAACCAATATTTTTTTTTTTTTTTTATCCTCTACAAGTTAGCTCTTGACGGCAATCTCACCTGATGGTAAGTGATGATGCAGTCTAAGATGGTAGCGGGCTAACCTGTTAGGGGTATAGTAAACCCATACTCCTAATTGGTTTCTACACGACATCGTGCCGGAACGCTAAATCGCTTGGCGACACGCCTTTGTCGGTAGGGTGGTAACTAGCCACGGCCGCAGCCTCCCACCAGACCAGACTCGAGCCGGGAATCGAACCCAGGACCTCCAACTTTATAATTCGACAGCGCGCGCGCTGCGCCACGGAGGTCGTCAAAATAACGTGATAGTGTGATTTATCCGGCAAAGTGAGGGCTACTAAGGACACTAGTTTTTACTTTACTTTAAATCAACTACTATGAAATTTTGCGGAATGTAAAATGGAATGTACTAAAACAGAAAGTTCATTTAGATGAGCGATTTAAAAGTAAAGTATTTATAATACGATTCTAACCCCCTCGTGCCCTATGTTTCAGTGATGTAAGACTGAAGCGCCAACAAGTTCTTTTGTTGCTTTACGATCAAATAAAAAATAAAATTCGGCTATCGGATGAGTTCGGCTAATTGCGATATCTGCATTAAAAACGATTTCACCCTACATATCGAAGGGGGCGTTCGTTACATTTCGAAGGGGATGCTATTCATTTTTAACAAACCTCTACAAATAATCCTGTTTAAAAGAGCAGTGTAAAATGTATGTGATGTGAGGATTTGTTCAGGGGTTATTTGATTCGAAGCAAAGTAGGAAGCTATGAGACAGTTAGCGACTACTTATAAAAATAATCTTCTTAACGATAACGATGGGGCTCGTGGGACACCAGGTAGAAATGAAATTCCTTCGGCTAATGTAGAATCGACACAATTTGCAAAAAAAATCGTGCTCAATTTTATGTAGGTTTTCTTGATTTTTCTCTTAAATTTGGCTGATTAGTTTTTATTTATGTACAGGAAAGTATTAAGGAAATTCAGTATTTTAGGAAATAATAAATTACGGAAATTAAAAACAATCGTAATTCAAATTATCAACTAAAATAACAAAATATGTCTCTTTATTCTTGTTTGACCGAAAAGAAAGAGGGAGAAAGAGACAGGTATTATACACTACTCGCTTGTGTCGACCAAACTATACGACTGTCGCGCCTGCGCACGTCTCATTTAACGGTTTTATTCGCACGGACTTTTTCTTACGCTTTTACTATCACATTTTTTTCAGTTTGGTCGCGCAGCAAAATCCCTATCTCCTCCATGCCTGCCGTAAGGAACTTCGTTCCAAAATAAAAGAAATAAATTCGATAAGTTGTACATACGACAACCGTTAAACAGCAAATTAATTGCTAAGTCGTTAAATTTAGTCGAAAACTTTGAATATACTGAATTTTCTATTACACATTGATTACACAAAAGATATCTACAGTACAGTGACTGCGATAAATTGAAATTAACACTCACAAAGGAGATGTGATCCTATAATGTATTGATCGCGTATCACCGCCGAACTTCATGCCAGACGCCATCCTTGTTACAAACAACCAACCGGTGCGAGCCACCCCTTTTGTAACCATGGTAATTAATTCCGTATCAATTTCATATTGACATCCCTCAGTCCATTTAAGCTTATACAATACACTTGCAGACATACCTTCTCGCTTGTCAATATTGAATATATTGTATCCTAAAATTGTGCACAGAGCAATAATGGTCAACCAGAATTTGTCTGGTGGGAGGCTTCGGCTACGACTAGTTACCACCCTACCGAATAAGACGTGTCGTGTCGGATGTCGCGTAGAAACAAGTTAGGAGTATGGGTTTAGCATTACCCCTAACAGGTTAGGCCGCTAAGACTGCATCATCACTTACCATCAACTTAAAACGTGGGTGGATATTAAGCATACAGCTGGCTATTATTATGAAGGAATTCCATTAGAAGGAGTACTTGAAAAGCGGAAGCTAAAAAGGGATTAAATATTTCGAAAAAGGTCCGTCAGTTTTGTAGTTTAAAATGCAAGAGCGGCGAATTAAGGGGGAAGCCGCTACGTAGTTTTGCCTATATGAATAGAGTTATAACTTTAATGTTGAAATTATTTGTCCCGCAGGTGTTCATTGGCATGATCCGTCCAATCACCGACACCTTTGCCACTGAGAGTAAGATCGAATGCTTCACAATGGAGTACCGCACGCGGCACTCGATCGACGGCGGGATTATCCAGTGCGAGCAACGCATCGCTCTCATCACAGGCTATATGGTCAACGAGGTGAAGGGCGTCAACGCAATGAACTTCATGCACCGCGATGACGTACGATGGGTCATCGTAGCATTAAGGGAAAGTAAGTGGTGTCTGTCTTAAACACTGTGTTATCTTTTCTTGATTGTCACACGTTCTGTCCATCATAATTAATTAAGGATTGGCAATACCTAGATGAATTTCTTGCTCGCGACTTCGTAAGCCTAGATGTTTTGATTGACAACTGAACTGTATTTTATTTTTATTTCGTTTCTATTTATTTCAAATAGTAACCAATTGTATATTACATATGAATACAGACCTAACATAAACATTAATAATTATTATTAAATATACAATCCACGACTTAAATAAATATGAAAAAAAAATTAAAGGAAATAATAATAGTAATGATATCAGCACAACAGATTATAAAGACAAAATAAATAATAAGAAAACTTAACTAAAATCGAATGAAAAAAAAAACTTATTAAAATAAGTTTTACAACACAAAATTACAGCTCTGCCATTACTAAAATCCGGGCTTTGATTGTGTAATGTCAGTGATAGTTTTTTTTTGCCTTTAGATAAAATCATGTCAACTTCGTTAAAGATCTTAATGTAGGTGTCCACAAATCGATGAATGGGTGAAAGGACTCCCGCGTTGGTTTTGCAGAATTTGATCGCTAATAAGTTATAAAAACGCACCTGCTGTCGATTACCGTACCTAAGAACATTGTCGGAAATTTTGTGAACTGTAGTGATATATAATGGCGATAACTCCCCCTGTGAAAAACAAAAGCAACTGTATCCTATGGAACTCGTACATTCCCCCGGAATGAAGGTAGCTTTTGTGTTATAACGGACTAAACTTTATCGGAGCTTAATTTCATCCAGATGCGTTTCAAACGTTCTGGAGTTGAAGACAATAAAAATGTATCCATCCAAATTTTCGCTTTGACAATTGTAGCAAAAAATTTTGTCCGTTAACTCGTTCGCATTACATTCTGTGTTGCTTTCAAAAATCCTGCGAGTCTTTATGTTTTTGTCCCGAAAGTATCCTATTTCTGTGTCCGTGCTGCAATATGTCTCTGTACCAAATTTTGTTTATATCGCTTTTGCTGTTGAGCTATTGTTTAATTATTTCCAAAATGGCCGACTGAAATTGATATTCAAATCAGTAAGTACTCTTCTGTCGGCCGTCTATAATAGTTTTTCTTTCACGTAACAACTTTCACGTTTCGAATAATAAAAGAAGGAAGTGCACAGCTTTCGTCTTTTATCATCACATGCCAAATAATAGTTAAAAGTTTTACAAACAGTGAAGCTTGTATTAATAGAGCAGAGATTCCTGGTGGGCGTTTTTTTTATAATAAAATGCACCAATCTATGACCACGCTCCGAACATTGATTAAACATAAATCTGAAAGGAATTATTACCGATCACGTTGGTTGGTTGGTTACGGGAAGGCCTAGAAATGATATCATTATTATTATTATTATCAGCCCACGCCAGTATACGGGTCTTCCGTCGGTACGACGTGGGGTGTGGTTGTAGTCCTTGGAAAACATTATGGAGTAATCTCGAGCATATATATTTAGTTAGCACTTGACGGAATCACACCTGGTGTATATGTTGATGCAGTCTAAGATGGTAGCGGGCTAACTTACCCTAATTGGTTTCCACGCACCATCGGGCTGGAACGTTAAATCGCTTGGCAGACCAAACTCGTGCCGGGAATTGAACCCAGAACCTGTACTGTTTACTTTATTATGCAATTGCAGGCTCTCAGCGCCACGGAGGTCGATGTAGATATTATATCATTATTATCATCATGATTTAATATGTGCAAAGTCTTTTTATGTAACTTACCCTACTGATCTTTGGTCATCGGTTGCCAGAAGTCTATGAGAAACTAAATAAATAATAAATAAATAAATGTAGTACATACATATTGTAAACTGCATAAATATATATATATATAAAGAGTATAATGATTCCTATCCCGAATCACACATCCGAAATGTAGCTAAAATGTTTCTGTAAGCACCTGCATTAAACAGTACAATAGGCATTGGGGTGGTTAAACCCCCAAATCACCCTTCCCCTCTAATAATGGCCTTGACCGGAGCCGTCGGTGTCTACTGCTCACCGATACAGGGAAAATGTATAGAGCAAATACGAACATCAGATTTGTACACCAGTGAAATCTGTTTTTAATTAAATATATCCAACTAAAATTACTGTAGTTCCAAAGACCTTAGTATCAATAGAAACCTACACGAAACACAACCATGTATTATTTTTATCCATAACTGAAATTACTTTGTTATTTTTTTTTTTTTATTTATCTATTCAACGATCCTTTTCTGCCGGCCAGTCTTACGCTGCTGCAATGTAGTTTCATGGGCTTAAACGTCTTTTAAGCCATGATAGGTATAATAATCAGTTTAAAATGATCAACGAGGCGACCTCACAAATATCCTTATCCCTGTCTGGTATCATATTTATTTCTTTACTTTTTTCGAAATTGAACCCAGGACCTCGCAATTTATTTATTTGAAATGCTAACAATGATACTAAAATCAGGACCGTATGCTCCGCGATCAAACAAGTTAACTTGTATATTAAATTTATTAGTTAAATAAAAGTTGTGAAACTCGCATGAATGTAGTCAAACATAAAATTTGAACCGTGCTTGAGGGCATGAATACTAATAACTGTATGTATGAGTTTGCTAATAATCCGAGGAACCTGGAGCGCAGTTGACAACGCCGCAGGCGATTCGACGTTTTAAAATCCATCGGATACCATCCCTTGACAAAAGTAAAATAAAAAATCTGGGGAAGCTTTCATTAGTTGTCCATTTAATCAGTCGACATATCTGCTCATAGTCTGCCAACTGGTCGCATGAGAGCGGAGAACAAAAATATTAATTATGAAATTGAAAGGATTTAATTTTGCGGCAGAAATGGTTTTCCTTTCGTGGGCCGCCCCTCAGATGTCTCCATTTCTCCCTTCCCTTTGAGTTCGCAAACTGCATCATTCCATTGACCCATTGCATCTTTGACGAGCTTTGCCCGGTCTTCCTTTTCACTTTGCTAATTTCATGGCGTAATATTAATGTATACTTCGCTCTGGAAAAAATGCCAGGGTAATTTATATTTATATTTTTATTTTTATTACCAGAAAGCTGCCATTTTGTAAATAGGTTTAGAAAAAATCAAGACTTCCAAGATACGAAAATCTTTTCCCGAAACCTATACGAAGAGTCAGAATTAATGTCGATAAAAGAGCGGTTGTGGTTAAGGGTTTTACACAATTTGAGACGGGAGATTTGGCACCAAAGACAGTTCTATGGGCATGAAGTAGTGTTGTATGTTAACGTGGATTGTGGACAGGAACCTGAAATTTAATGCAGCTTTGACGACCTCCGTGGCGCAGCGCGTGCGCTGTTGCATTTTAAAGTTGGAGGTCCTGGGTTAGATTCCCGGCTCGAGTCCGGTCTGGTGGGAGGCTTCGGCCATGGCTAGTTACCACCCTACCGACAAAGACGTGTCGCCAAGCGATTTAGCGTTCCGGTACGATGTCGCGTAGAAACCAATTAGGAGTGTGGGTTTACCATGCCCCTAACAGGTTAGCCCGCTACCATCTAAGATTGCATCATCACTTACCATCAGGTGAGATTGCCGTCAAGGGCTTACTTAAAAAAAAAGGTCAATAGTTAAGACAGTCGATTTTAGCATTTTATATAAGAATCTAAAAGGGAATGATATCAATAATAAAAAATTATAACATTATCATTATTAAGTGCACGGAGCCATTTTATGAGGGAGAGGGCTGGCTGTCCTTAACACAGATTGACAAAATCTAGCAAATATAGCCAGTACTGATCCTAATAATATAAGTGTTTATGCATTAGGTATGTATTTATGATTATGATTATGAAATAATTAAATCCTAAGATTATTCAGAAACTAAATAACTATTACATATACTAGTGATATTCCACTGCTGGGCAGCGAATACCCCTTTTATTGGAGAGAGCCTCTGACAGGGATTAAGAGCTTAGTGCTTCCATTATTTTCAAAGGTAGTTTTGCTTTGACTAGTGTTGTGACGTCATAGGATTAGTGAGTGGAACCGACAGTACATAATGAATATTTGCCGCCCATTTCGTTTGTGTTTCTTAATACGATTATGGCTTAGCTTGTTCTATACATATATTAAATCTTAAAATTCATTGTAAACATATATCAGATGTTGATGACTACCGTAACTTAACACGTGCGCTGTCTTATAATAAATCAGGAGGACCTGGGTTCGATTACCACCTCGAGTCTGTTCTGTCGTGAGGTTTCGGCCTTGGGTTTTTATCACGTTAATGGTAAAGACATGCCGCCAAGCGTTTCAGCGTTGCGATATGAAGCCGAGTAGAAACTGATTAGGAGGATGGGTTAAATCGGCAATTCATGGGTAGCTAGCTCCTCGTACTAGTACTGCAGATATTCATGGGTGACAGTAATCACTAAATATCAGGTAGCACGCGATGTAAAATAAAAAGATCGATGTATCAAAATGAAAGTTTGCTTTTTATATATTAATAATAACAATAAAATGATGATGAAAGCGAAGCGGTGATAGCCTAGTGGTTAGGGCGTCAGCCTCCTAATCAGAGGTCGGCGGTTCGAATCCGGGCACGCACCTCTAACTTTTCGGAGTTATGTGCGTTTTTAAGCAATTAAAATATCATATGCTTGAACGGTGAAGGAAAACATCGTGAGCAAACCTACACACCTGACAATGTTCTCAAAGGCGTGTGAAGTCTGCCAATACGCACATGGCCAGCGTGGTGGACTATGGCCAAACCCTTCTCATATTGGGAGGAGACCCGTGCTCTGTAGTGAGCCGGTAATGGGTTGATCATGGATGATGAAGGAGTCGAAACCCCTTGCGTTATATCCATATGTTTATTTTGTCGAGTCCAATTTATTGTGTTCGATAACGAAGTGGCTTTTCTTTTAAGTATACACATAAATATCACAAAAACAAGTTTACTTTTTAAAACAAGAAATTTGGAGAGTTGATACCATATACGTGCCTACTTATTTAATCTTATTATTCGTTATCTTATTATTAACTATAATAATTAAATATATTAATAATCACGCAAATGAACACTTTTGAAACAATAAATAAATTGCATTGCCCATGTTTTAGCCATTTGTACCTACTTTGTCGTTTGTTGAGCTTTTAATTAAACTGCGAGGTTGTAAATTTTATATTGTTGCATGATATTCCCCTTTGCATAAAGCGAATTGCATATATACTATTCGAGCGCATAGCTTTGACCAAAGTTATAAAATAGAACGTTATTTCCTGCGAATTTTTTGCATGCCTCTGTAGCAAATTAATTAGTTTCTCTTTTGCGAACGTTCATGAACTCGTGTTTTCAATTCACTGCTGTCGAGTAATTGTTTCAATATAAAATGTCTGGAATTTCATATCTCGGAACGAACCTTTGGAGTCCGTAGGTAACAAAATGCCATTAGATAAATTTTACGCTTTATGAAAGTGATTTCATAATACTGTCTTCCGGACGCTCAAAGGAATACGGGCGGAGTCCTATTCGTGTTACTTTGAAAACTGAAATTATGAGGGCGGGTGTCTTTGTACGTATCGGTTCCATTGATGGAGCCAGTAATTACTCGATATTAATACGCTTAGATAGTCGCTGAACCCTCTTTGGGGTTCCCAAAATATTTTACTTGAAGTTAGTACTTGACTGCTATTTTAACGGTAAGTGGTGATGCAGTCTAAGATGGTAGCGGGCCTGTTAGGTATATAACACTTAGTTTTGGATTCTACGCAACATCGTACCGCAACGCTAAAATGTTTTGCTACGCGTCTCTGCCCTTATAGTGCTTACTAGGCACGGCCGAAGCCTGCTACCAGACAAAAACAAAACCGTCAAAACTATTCGTCCGTCCATGCGTCTACCTATTATAGGGTTTTATGTAATGAAGAAAGAAGAGAGAAAGAAGAAATTGAAAGAATAAAAGTGTGTGTGTGTGTGTGTTTTTATTTAAATTAGAACTTAATATGCCCCTCCCCCCCTCATACCCTTTTCTTTTTGTCTAATTTAAGTCCTATGTAGTATTTTTGATTGCATATGATGTCGAACCCCACTTCAACATCCAACATCACGGCAAATGGCATAACACTCAATTTGCCGTCATGCCCTCTGTGACGTGATTACTAAAAACGATATAACCATGATCAGTTCAAAGTTTATCAGTATGATTTACAAATGTATGGTTAGTGTAGTATTTAGTGTGTTCGACTACAAAATACGCGGTTGTGGGAACATGTGGCTCAGTTACATTTCGCAGTACCAGCGCAGAGCAAGAGAATTGAGCTGGACTAAGCCCCAACTAAAAAAATATTCACCGTACTGCACCAAGAAATAAATATCTTGTTCGTCCGCTATTAATACTAAAAAAAAAAGTCAGATTTGGCGCTTGATTGCGACTTCGGTAAGTGATGATACAATTAAACCGAATAATGTTTATATCGTTGCCAAAATCTGTGTGTGTGCGTCCACAAAACATACAATGTAAACCCAAAGGTAAATAACGTCAATCCACCGAAGTAGACATTAGGGCTGTGGTATTTCGTAACATAAAATCAATCGTGTACTTTGAACGGGAGTGCTTGTAACGCGGACAGAAAGCAGTGAAATGGCAGAAGTAATAAATTGATTTAAATTGAAGCTGTGATAACCTAGTGGTTAGGGCGTCAGCCTACTATTCAGACGTCGGCGGTTCGAATCCGGGCACGCACCTCTAACTTATAGAAGTTATGTGCGTTTTTAAATAATTGAAATATCACTTGCTTCAACGGTGAAGAAAAACATCGTGAGGAAACCTGCACGCCTGAGAGTTTTCCATAATGTTCTCAAAGGCGTGTGAAGTCTGCCAATCTGCACATGGCCAGTGTGGTGGACTATGGCCGAACCCTTCTCATATTGAGAGGAGACCCGTGCTCTGTAGTGAGCCGGTAATGGGTTGATCGTGATGATGATGATATAATTTAAACACGTGTAATTGCATATACCTACTTTCACATGTTTATAGTCGTGTTGTATCAATCATTGTACAAACTGTTTGCATTAGGAACACATTTCGATATGGCGACTAATATTTATTGAATGAAAAAGGTCACCTGGCTTATTTACATGTGGGATTCTTGCTAGGGAATAGAATTTTCGTACACGACGCAGTTTTTGTTCACGTTAGCGAATGCTGTAAATTAACTCCGTAATCTCACTACGATATTTATTTTATGTTTAGTAATAAATGAACGAAGCGGTGATAGCCCAGTGCTTAGGGCGTCAGCCTCCTAATCAGAGGTCGGCAGATCGAATCCAGGCACGCACCTCAAACTTTTCAGAGTTATGTGCGTTTTTAAAAAATTAAAATATCACTTGTTTCAACGGTGAAGGAAAACATCGTGAGGAAACCTGCATGCCTGAGAATTCTCCATAATGCTCTTAAAGGCGTGTGAAGTCTGCCAATCCGCACATGGCCAGCGTGGTGGACTATGGCCAAACCCTTCTCATACTGAGAGAAGACCCTTGCTCTGTAGTGAACCGGTAATGGGTTGATCATGAATAAATTAAATTTAACTGCAATTCCACCTGGTGGTCAGTGATGCAGCGGGCTATGTTAGGAGTATCGAGGTTCCGGAAGGCGAAATCACTGGGCGAGAACTCTATCGGTAACGTGGTGACGGACCATGACGAAGCCGCGAGAAAATTTGGAATTATAAACATATCAGATTAGAACGTCTACTGTCTTGTTTGTTATATATATTTAGATAGGAATTTATTTAACTGAATAGAAAATCTAAAGTTATTTTTAAATTTAATTTAAACACTTTATAATTTTATTATTGAGAAGCTGTAAGAATTTCTAAAGCCATTTTTTCAGAATTTTGTTTAAGTTCACCTACGATAAACGCCTATCAAAACGGGGCGGCTCCTCGGATTTTTGTTCTCCCATAAGGCATAGGGCGTAAAATTTTAGCAGACATCCATTAGGGCTATCCGAAATCCCGTATTTAAAATAACGCGCACGTGCTGATTCTGTATTCACTTGTTTACTGTCTCGCTATCTTCGACGTGCAAACTGTTATTGCTATGATAAACCAATACACACATAACCGTAACTATATACCCGCAAATAGAAACGCGATAACTTATCATCACTCTTTGATTTTCTTATGACTGTGCAACTAAATTATTATTTTACTCACATTGCAACCAACACGTTATTTGATACTCCCCCGACCTAAGCGCTACTCTCCGAAAGAGGAGACCTAAACATATCCTTCACGACCCTGACGATCAGATGACTACTAACAACACAATCGTACCACCTACCACACAATCATACGCTACACACCGTTTTCGCCGGCGAAGACGAGGTCCCCGCTATCTTACGTCATCCGGACGTGGGCTCCATCCACGGCCTCGGAGACGTACGGACCACTTACCGTCCGACCCCCCCGTTATCCCAAACGTCGCCTAAGCCGAGGTTCGGCCTCAAAGGAGGCGCCCTTAGGCAGTCGTTCCCATAGTTTCTTCGAGCCCTAGGGCTCAAAATTTCTTCTGGCAGAGCTTCTTTCCAAAGCTCGCCAAACAGCCCGGTTACGCTGTGGCAACCAATAGGGTTTGTACAGCTAATAGACAGTCCGAAAAAAAAAAAGTTATTTGATACACGTGAAAAGACACATCAACTAATGAATCCTTCCATTAACGGGCGGTCATGACTCTATTGATTAGAACGAAACAACGTGAAAGGAAACTTCAATTTCTTAATGACTTTTAGAAGTGTATAACTTTTATACACAGACCACTAGACCACATACCCAATTAGTGTGATTGAGAAACTTTGCGTTTCTTTGAACATCTTCACCATCGGCGTCTACACTATACGGACGTCCACCGTCCAACGTCTTGAACCGCTTTTATTCCACCAATAGGGAGTCCTCAAACACTTCGTTTTCCGGATCTCGATTACCTTGTGACCCGAGCTTCCCTCGGTATACCGAGACAAACCCCGCCCATTGATAAGAGACTCGTTGTTTTATGTCGCAAAATTTAATTTCTCCTTGATTTATTTAGAGCTTCTAGTAACGATCTTCCGTCGACAGCTTCTGAATCTAAACTTTTGTAAGACTCGTGGATACGTTTAGGAACTTATTCATAAATTGTTAAGATTGTTTGTTTCAAAAATATATAATATACTAGCGAAGGAAGTCAAGGGCAGACCGCGACTTCGTCCGCATGGACTTCAGAATTGGGTTTTAAGCTTCGCTCGTTAGCAATTTTTAATCTTCCGACGGAAACTATTTGAGAGATCGGTATAGAAAATACATGTCCTTTTCCATAGCATAGGTGACATTCATACCAAATTTCAAAGCTGTCTGCCCGCGGCTTAGCTCGTAAACAAATTTCAAGTTTCTCTCGGGAACTACCTATATAACTACCTATATCGGGATAAAAGGTAGCCTATGTTCTTTTCCAAGTCAAAGGCTACATGTGGCTGTTTGGCCGTTTTTGCGTGATTGAGTAACAAACATGAACACTTTCACATTTATAATATATATATATACGAGTACTATATAGGATATGGGATAATTATATTTTATTAAATATCTTTAGTTTATTTTCACCCAGGCGTAATTTCGATTGCTCTTGCGGACGTCTTAAAGTCGTGCATTCATTGTCTACGGTTGGTCGGGTCTACGAAACGTAGCACCACAAGTGCGGATCGGTAGACTTCACACGCCTTTGAGCACATTATAGAGGAACTCTAACAACTGATCGCAATTTGACAATGCTCCTTGAGCTCACTTGCATTGTTCTATTGTGACGAATGACGAGCTTCTGGAAATTAGCTGGGGCGTCTGTTAACTTGCAGTCGAGCAGCAAATTAAGCCAAGTAATAAAATAAGAAATAAACTTATAACACCTTCCCAATATGTTTTATACGTTTAAATTATTTATTTATTTATTTATTTATCTCCTCTTAATTCTAGGTTTACAGGATAATAAACCTATTTATTGCTAGAGTAGCATAGAGTACCAGTGGAATAGAGTATATATATATATATATACTTTGATATTGGGCTACTCTAGCAAATTAGGTTTATTATCCTGTAAAGCTAGAATTAAGGCAATTTACATTTATTTATATATATATTTTCATTGCTTAAAAACGCACATAACTTTGATAAAAAGAGGTGCGTGAATGTGGTTTCGAACCCCCGACCTCTATAGACCGACCGATATATATACATATATTTATATATATGATATATATATATATATAAAAATTGCCAAAATTTACATATTCCGGTAACATATAATCCAAGATGTCACTCTTGTGAGTTCACTCAGATTGCAACACAAAGTTCAGTGATAAGTGTGCCCGTCAGGGTCACCGGGTTGAGCAGGTTGGTGCGTCCCCTCTGCACTGCCAGCAGCGACGGCCTGCACCTTGATACACGTATTTGGGACCCTAAGCCACACCAGCACTAACACACCTGCGTTAAATATCAATAATTATATTTATCATGCTATTATGCGTGAAACAATACTGATTAAATTGGCATAAAAATATTTCTTGGAAGCTCTGATAGAACCCCGGCTAAGTTTGTTGTGGGCTTGTTCTTAGACCGGGGCGCGTTTGGAACCCTCATAGCTTTAGTTTTAAGTTTAATATAGTTATCACTATGAAATAACTACTATGTAAATTATTGACGCGTCAAAAGCGCCTTTTAAAGGACTATTTGAATAAAGATTGTTTTGAATTTGAACCGAAAATTTATTTTAGGCGAGTATATAATGCCCTAGCGGAGAAGTAGTCGGGCACTACCAACCCTTTCTGAAAGCTTTTCGTCCAGTTTTCTTTGTGTGACAGATTAATCAGGATGGCACTTATAAGCCTTACTTAGCTTTGTGACAGTGACACAATACTTAAATTCAGTAGCGTCTGTTTGATGTGTGTTTTATGTAATTTATTGTAATTACAGTTACGATATTTTTATGACACATTCATGATTGAAGAAACTGCATACTTTAAATTATTGTTTTATTATTTTAAAGCTATGCTCGTATGTTCTTTTTTACATTAATCGACGAATGTTTATACAAGTTTAAACTATCTAGAAATGAATAGAATCAATAGGTTCAAATTAAAAACACGTTTTTTTAGATAACCGAAGTAAGAAAGTTTAATTTTATCTCCGGATATGAAAAATCCTGAAGATTCTGATTTCATCGTCATCGGTACTTGATATGTATGCACGGTTTCAATTTAATCCAACGTTTTGAAGGAGATTGAATTCGTTCAAACATTCCGTTACATTCATACCAAGCGAATAAAAGCATGTCAAAAATGGAAGCTTTCAACGAGTCCTAGACCGAATATCCGGTATATCGTTTGGATGTTTCAGAGACAGAGAAACTTATTGACTTTGCGATCAAACAGAAATAACCTCACCCCTTTGAACTGAAAGGTTCCTGTGATTTAACAAAATCCTAGTAAAAGTATTTTTGCAATCAGAATCGTGGAACATATGTCTACACCAAAACAATATCACAAAACAGAATATTTATTCAGCCGTCTATACATAGCGTGGAATAACGACAAGTAGATGTAAAATAAGTCAAGTCAAGAGAACTTTAAGCAATATATTTTGGACTTAGAAAAGGCGCAGTGGACTTTGATGTGCAGTCAAAATTTGTGTTCAGACAGGGGAGCGCTTGTTCTAGAGATAAAATAACTTCTTTACAGTGAAATTCCTTAACTGACTCTCGGCTGCCAACATCATATGAAATCTTCTTAGTGGTATATAACTTTCGGGCAGAACTTTTTGAATTAAAAATAATAAAATGAACTCTTATCTTAGCGGTGATAGCCTAGTGGTTAGAGCGTCAGCCTCCTAAACAGAGGTCGGCGGTTCGAATCCGGGCACGCACCTCTAACTTTTCGGTGTTATGTGCGTTTTTAAGCAATTAAAATATCACTTGCTTCAACGGTGAAGGAAAACATCGTGAGGAAACCTGCACGCCTGAGAGTTCTCTATAACGTTCTCAAAGGCGTGTGAAGTCTGCCAATCCGCACTTGGCCAGCGTGGTGGACTATGGCCTAACCCCTCTCATATTGAGATGAGACCCGTGCTCTGTAGTGAGCCGGTAATGGGTTGTTCATAATGATGATGATGATGATCAGAGTAATTCTGGTCAGGTTGGTATGACAGCAGCACTTTCCTCAAAGATGCTACCAACGTGGTAAACTACCAGGTACTTTTCTGATGGTTGATATAGTATGTTTGTTTCACCCATTTAAACAAGGTACTTCATAGAATTATCATGTTGCAGGGAGATATCTAAATACAAGAAGTAAACGGATGTGTTACTGCATAACTGAATTAAATCTAAAACTGTGACGGAATTATAATAAAAAATATCCTATTTCCCAAATGACGGTAGCAGAGTTTGCACCAGCCTGTTCTACCCACAACCATTTTACAATATGAAACCTTGTCTGTCTTGTTAAACTTTGACTAAACTAGAACTGCGATAGAGTATTATTGATGTTTGTCGATACTTAGAACGGCTCTCCGTTTGAGTTCCAATTAATTGGAATATTTTGATAGACGGTATTCAAAATATCGTTCAAAATATTTTAAGCGCCTATATAGTTAATACATGTTTATTTATTATCTTCAAAATGATATAACTACCATCAGCTGTACCTTTTAAACCTTATATATACCTAAATATTTACATATCTATTATACTCGTAAATTTAGTTTAATCATCTTTACATTAAAAAAAAATTACGATAGATAGTAAATATGAGATTAAAATGTTAAATGATTTTTCGAATTTCTAGTTTAAAAAGTGTAATATGTAGGCGATAACATTTCGTATGGAAATTGTACTCTGTCTCTTTATTATTTAATTCTTAAAATAAATAGATTCTTAAGAAAGCCGTACGGCGATAATGCGTAGTGGGTCTGAGTATAATGCGTTAAAATATTTTTGTGCGGAAAAAATGCACCCACTTCAGAAAATTTTCACGCGGACGAAGTCGCGGGGAACCGCTGGTATATTGTAAAAGAGTAACAACGATAAATGTTAGAACGCGATCCCACAAGCTAAAAGCTAGTTTTGAATAACATATTAATTGCATTAGGTCCTTTTAATGATGAGCAATTACAATATCACTTGCGTCAACGGTGAAGGAAAACATCGTGAGGAATCTGCATGTTTGAGAGTTGCCATAACGTTCTCAAAGGCGTATGAAGTCTGCCAGTCCCCACATGGCCATCATTGTGGACTACGGCCAAACTCTTCTCATATTGAGAGGAGACCTGCGCTCTGTAGTGAGACGATGATAGGTTGATGATGATGATGATGATGATGAATGAATAGCATCATTAAGTTTCACTATCTATTTATTGCAAATGAAAACAGTTAGTTAGTCTTAGCTAATCGCATGTTACACTAACTTTGATAAATTCGTCCTTTCAGTGTACGTCAACCATCGCTTAATGGGTGAATCTTGCTACCGTCTTATGACTAAGAACGGCCGGTTCATATACTTGAGAACCAGAGGGGCTTTAGAAGTGGACGCTGATTCTAAAGCGACCACTAGCTTCGTTTGTACTAACACCGTGGTGCCAGAGCAAGAGGGCATAGAACTTATTAGGCTAATGAAAAATAAGTTCTCCTTGAAAATCAATAACGAAGAACTGAAGGAGGAAGACACCCATATAAACCCCGAGGTAAGATTGTCAGAATATTTATAACTACTACTTTTATAGATATGTTTTTTTTATCCACTACAAGTTAGCCCTTGACGGCAATCTGACCTGATGGTAAGTGATGATGCAGTCTAAGATGGTAGCAGGCTAACCTGGAAGGGGTATGGTAAACCCATACTCCTATCGATTTCTACGCGACATCGTGCCGGAACGCTAAATCGCTTGGCGACACGTCTTTGTCGGTAGGGTGGTAACTAGTCACGGCTAAAGCCTCCCACCAGACCAGACTCGAGCCGGGAATCGAACCCAGGACCTCCAACTTTTTAATCTGACAGCGCGCACGCTGCGCCACGGAGGTCGTCAAAAATATATATGTATTATTTGTATTGTTATTATTTTATGTATTTAGTAGCATGTGGTTATTAGTGTGTATGTATATTTAACTATTGAAACTTCTTAGATACTGTTATCTCATTGGCTCCACTGATATGGTTGCTTGATAGTGATAAGGTCGCCAATTGCTGTTTATATTGTTATTGCCATGTACTTATATATATATTATGTAATTTTTTTTTTCTTTTTATCCATAATTTATTTATAATATATACTATTTTATTATTTATTTAAACATTTTACATAAAACTTAGATTAACCTAATATTATTAACTAAAAAACCTTAAAAAAAAAAATATATAACATCATAACTAAAATATATTATTAAAAGGAGTCCCTTTAGGCAAGGTTCCGAAGATACTGGCAGCGTTCCCCCTTTGAATTGCTAGACTAATTCTTTGTCCGAGGTAGCTGGCAGCTCTTCGGTCCCCTGTAATGTCGACTAACCTTTTTGCTATTTCCTTAAAAAGCCTTAGTGCGCTAGGACCCCACGGACCAAGGGTCTCGACACCGAATGGGACAAAATCGTATTCGGAGCCTAGACCCCTGTATTTGCATGCTTTAGCTGTACTTATATATATATCATCATCATCACCATGATCAACCCATTACCGGCTCACTACAGAGCACGGGTCTCCTCCCAATATGAGAAGGGGTTGGAAATAGTCCACCACATGTGTTTTTGTAAATATTTTTTTTTGTCTAAATAAACTGCCAAATTAATGTAGACAAACTTAAAAAGTAAAATTTCATCAAAATAGTAAAGACCTTTTTTCTAACTAGTAAGCTTTTGATAAGCCCCGACAAAACCATAGATAATAAAAAAAAAAATCCGAAACAGATCCGTGCTAAGATTGAACCCGGGGCTTCTATTTATAAGACCACAGCGCTCACCGCTCGATGAGGTTGTTCCCTTAATAGGTTCAGACTGTTTTTTTTTAAATATACTTAATAACCAGCCATTTGACTATATTAGATGTAATAAATAATAGCATTATACAATTGATAATAGCTACGAGTAAATTTGTATTATGTTTAAAAAATATTAACACAAAATATGTGACTGATTTCACTAAATAATAATTTTCATATCTTAATACCCGAAATTAATTCTGTCACCGCTGATCAATGTGGAACAAATTTTGATTTACCTTTATAAGTTATAAAGCTAAAAGTTCGTACATACTCGTATATTGTATTTTGTTCCTTTACATTTTAAGTCAGATTGACGTCGGGTGAAAATCAAATACATCATTATCACTAATAAATATATAATCTTATAAATATATAATTTAATAAATATATAATCCAGCAGTTAATTGCAACCCCACCTGATGCGAAGAGACAGCCCGCCTTGCGCACGTCTGCTAAATTAAACGAAAATCAATTCGTGCATCACAAAACTCAACTTACTGTAGTGGTGTGCTCTTAACTAATTACATGTTACACCATTTAACCAGGTTAACCTACATTGTAAATTAAAAATACACATTGAAATATTTCGCGATTCCCTAAACACATTATTTAAAATTAAGTGCTTGGCAAACATTTGTTTTTATTTGAAGCGAGTAACCAGCAACAAGTACTGAAATCAGCGACGTAGACAATATTGCCGGAAAAGCTCCAAAACAATATCTATATATATAGCACTCCAAATGTTGGGTATTGGAAACGAAATATCTATTGTAATACATCGATATATGTGTCGACTTGACCTGGCGGTTCCTAGAATCTGAGCTGTCCAGTATGCCTAAAAATAGATAACCTTTCACCTTTAAACGTATAGATTATTCCGACGCACACCGCGCAGGGCATGTATAAAGCTAGCCACGCCCACTACCCCATCCCATCGACGGAACCTACGTAATTCCTAGAAAACTGTACACAGATGCACTTCGGAATACTGGATGACCTAGATTCAGCGCTCTCCGAATACGGACCTTACCGGCGTAGCGTTTAGGTGGGTTTACACTTGGCAAGTTCAGTGCTCAAACTACCTTTTCCGATGCACCTTGCAGGGAAGGCTTGTGTTAGTGCGCTTCATAAAAATATAGCTGCTCATCGAGGAGCCTCATAAATCATACAGACTCGAGCCGGACCGCGCGCAGGTACTCCACCTGGGGGCTTCTGGTGCTAGCCCCGTCGGGTGAACTTTGTAAGAGTGAACGTGATTTGTGATTGAGTGAGCTGAGCTGTCTGAGGTAAGTTTTGCTCCATCGGGCCGGTTAATTAATTTATAGGACCTTTTCTTTGGCGTTTCAGGCGTTCGGGAGTTCAGGCGCATCGATGAGCGCTTTCAGTTTATTTTCGATTGCTTTACATATGCTGGTGTTTTCGGCTGAAATCTCAATTATTATCGGACTATAATATTATACCGTAACCCGTGACTTCGTCTGCGTTTTTTACCGTTTTGTTGAGTAATCCTACGGCAACCATTTATTTTTACGGGATCGAAGTGTTCCGGTTAGGACAATGGGTTCAGCATCAGCGTCTCCTCTGGTGCAGATGTTAACTGTCGGCTCTTCAAATCTATTTCTATTTTTTATTACCATAATGATGTCTATATGTGTCTTTTTTTTATAACAAGGTACGTACCGCGGTTGCTTTGTCCAGTTAATACTCGTAAAAGGAAAAAATAAGCAAAAGAAAAATACTTTTTAGCATTAAAAATGGATATTTGTTAGCTTAAAATAAAAGAATAATTAAAATAACATTAAAAATAAATAGGTGCCGATTGAAAATCTATATACGAGTATATAAAAGCGAAAGGTCACTTACGAGTATATACTTACATACTGATTAAACACGAGATCTCAAAAACTATTGTACGTATAAAGCTATAATTTAGCAAGTAGGTAGTTGATAGTTAAGAGATGCCAGCTAAGAAAGGATATTTGGAAATTCCACCCCTGAGAGGGTAAAAGGGGGGTTGGAAGTTTGTATGAATTTTCTTTGTTTTTAGAGTTAGAGACACGAAAATTTGCATTAAGATTAATAATAATAAATAAAAATCATGTACATCATTTTTTTTTTTAATATTGCCTGTTAAGGGTGGTAAAATAGGGGATGATAGTTTTAGCTTTTTTTTTTATTATGAAGTCTACAAGCTTGAAATTTTGAAAATAGGTTTCTTTTAGGGCGTAAGTATAAGGCTAGATTTTTTTTTTATCCAAATCTACCCTGAAGGGGGTAAAAGAGGGCTTGGAAGTTTGTATGACATTTCTTTGTTTTTAGAGTTATACACAAAAATTTGCAATAAGATTAATAATAATAAATAAAAAACATGTACATATTTTTTTTGAAATATTACCTGTTCAGGGTGGTAAAAAAGGGGATGATAGTTTTTGTTTATTTTTTTATTATGAAGTCTACAAGCTTGAAATTTTGAAAATAGGTTTCTTTTAGGGCGTAAGTATAAGGTTAGATTTTTTTTTTTCACCCAAATCTACCCCGAAGAGGGTAAAAGAGGGGTTTGAAGTTTTTATGAAAGTCCTATGTTTTTTAATATAGAAACACGAAAATCGGCAATTTGACATTAGCCTGTAGCTTACTTTCTGAAGCAAGGCATTGGTCGCACGGGTAACCTCAATCTCAAGGGAAATCAGCAATTCTACGCAGACGAAGTCGCGGGGAACAGCTAGTGAACAAGTAAAAACAGATCATTCTTTTTCATGATATTAGCATAGATGGAGATTATTATGGATCGGTTGAGTGCATTTTCTGATTATTTCATGATTTAACAAAATCTGTAACACTCGCATAAATAAATTTGTTGGTGAATAAATACTGCTGATTTTAAATAAATAACCAAGCTAATAATTATATAATTAATTTATTATGGCGACTACCCCAATTTAACATTTACAATACGATAAAATACGAAACTTAAAAATTATAATATTAAATTTATTAAACTCCCGACGGGTCTACGTGCAATTTTAAGAACTGTTTGATGATTGGCGAATCGTATCGGTTCTCGGAATGCTGTTCCAACTTGCCCACGCTCTTCTTATCAAAGATGATGTGCGCTTCATTGTTATAACGAAAAAATCGTCATTGTGCGCTGTTGCGAACATTTCGGATGCACTGTAAAAGCTAGGCGAGCCCAACAACATTCCGAAACGATTTTTTGACGACCTCCGTGGCGCAGCGCGTGCGCTGTTGCATTTTAAAAAGTTGGAGGTCCAGGGTTCGATTCCCGTCTCGAGTCTGGTCTGGTGGGAGGCTTCGGCCGTGGATAGTTACCACCCTACCGACAATGACGTGTCGCCAAGCGATTTAGCGTTCCGGCACGATGCCGTGTAGAAACCAATTAGGAGTATGAGTTTACCATACCCCTAACAGGTTAGCCCGCTACCATCTTAGACTGCATCATCACTTACCTACAGGTGAGATGCAGTCAAGGGCTAACTTGTGGTAAATAAAAAAAAAAAACGTTATTATATTGAACTCGAACTGTGTAACTTCAGAGAACATTAAATGAATTTTCTGTTAATCTAATATTCAAAAAAGCGAAAAATGTGAATAATCTCTTAGCTGGTAAAAGATTAAGATTGATTATGTAAATGATTTACAAGCACGGGTGTAAAATATTGCTCTAAAAAGATAGCACTTAACATAATTTTAAGTGTCATCTGAGATGGTGATAACAAAAAGAAAATTTAACTGGCTAAGTTTGTTGTGGGCTTCTTCTTAAACCGGGACGCGTTTGGAATTCCCATAGCTTTAGTTTTAAGTTTACGAATGTAGTTATCACCATCAAATCAATAGTATGTAAATTATTGACGCGTCAAAAGTGCCTTTTAAACGATTATTTGAATAAAGATTATTTTGAAATTGATTATTCACATTTTTCGCTTACAACCTACTGTTCTGGGTTGTAATGCGAAACATGGTGGTGAATTGAGGTGCGGTAGGATAGTACGATTTTTTAATTTTTAACAATGATTCAATTCAAAATTTGTGGTTTAAAAACCGGCTAAGGTAGGGTAAGGGAGTTGGACCTCCAAACAAAAGGTTCACGGTACAATGTAAAACGCAACATGCTTTACTCGGCACTATTAAAACCGAGCGAAAAAACAACTGTCTCGTCGGTGTAGTAGTTAGTACGTCGATGTAGTAGGTAGTAAAGTATCTACGGATTACGGCGGTTCTATTCCCGGGTCGGCTCAAGAATTTTGTTAGGTCTTTTGAATTATTTGTCAAAAAAATCTCATTACAAGTTAAGAGTAGGCAATAACTGGCAATGGAAATTGGTTGGATTATAATCGTTGAGGCCCGCCAACCCATATTGAAGTGCGTGGTAGGTGGTCTTTTTTTCGTCGTGGTGGAAAAGCTTTACGGCTACCTTCGTAGCGGGCAGCTAACTTAATAGCTACTCGCTGTCTCCCAAGCGAAGCTGACGAGCGGCAAAATTACCGAAGACTTCTCCCCCGGAAGCCTCTTCGCTGAGCAGCCTCCTTCTGCGAAATAAGTTTTGGGCTACAGGCATACCAAGAGCTCTCGCTGCTCATTATTGTAGATATTACCACTGCCCTTGTGCAGCCATCCTCTGTACTCGGCCAACCACTTGAGGCGCCGCGCCGGTCTTTCGCCTCTTGCCCCGCTCTGTGACCTGACGCGGTACGTGTCAGCGAGCACTCCCGTTTTCAGTTCCAAAGGGGATTCCCACCAAGACGCAGGCAACCACGAAGGCAACTGTGGCTTTCGCCCGGCAGATGCGATTTGCCACCACCCTCAGAGGCAAGGGAATCACTGGAGAGACTAAGTTGGTCTCTGCTGGGATTGGGATGAAATATTTCAATTTAATTTATTATTTATTGTTATATCAGCAAAAAGAACACATTAAGTGAAATTACAAGTATAGTGAAATAGAGGTTCATGAGATACAGGCATTTGACAAACACGTTCGGAGTGACGATGAAGGCTTAGTCCTGAGGAATAAAAATGTTTCGTGACGTAAAAATTAAATCCTTTCTGGATTACCTGAATGAAATACCTGAAACAGCATCTGATTACCCTATATAATAACTTTAACTGTCCCATTTCAGCTTCTTTTGCAGAAAACTGTGCTATTTATAGAAATGGCTAGAATTATCCTTTAAGAAATACTTGTATGTTACCGATTTTTTTTTTATTCACCACAAATTAGCCCTTGACTTCATCTCACCTGATGGTAAGTAACCAGCAACGGCCGAAGCCTCCCACCAGACCAGACTCGAGCCGGGAATCGAACCCAGGACCTCCGACTTTAAAATGCAACAGCGCACGCGCTGCGCCACGGAGGTCGTCAATTAATGGGGAAACATCGCATATTTGCCATTAAAAAAAAAACTATGACAATGGCAAAGGCGCGTAAAAGTAGACCGTAAGCTAGTTTTTTTTCAAGCCACAGTCATCCGAGTATTAAACAGTTATAAACCGAGCAATTAACTAAACACACTCACACACACAAATATAAGTGATAATATTAATTAAACCTAACGATGATGATAATTTTTTTTTATACACAAGTTAGCCTTTGACTGCGATCTCACCTGATGGAAAGTGCAGTCTAAGATGGCAGCGGGCTAACCTGTTATGGTAAACCCATATTGCAAATTGGTTTCTAACGGAACCAATTGGAACGCTAAATCGCTTGGCGACACGTCTTTGTCGATAGGGTGGTAACTAGCTACGGCTGAAACCTCCCACCAGACCAGGCTCGAGCTGGGAATCGACCCCAAGACCTCCAACATTATAATGCGACAGCGCACGCGCTGCGCCGGAGGTCGTCAAATTTAATCTAACCTAATGATTTATTTCGGTAAAAACCACAAGAAAAGAATGCGAAAGCCTTTCCCGGGGCGCGTTTGGAACCCTCATAGTTTTAGTTTTAAGTTTGCCAATATAGTTATCACCATGAAATAACTACTATGTAAATTATTGACGCGTCAATAGTGCCTTTTAAAGGACTATTTGAATAAAGATTATTTTGAATTAGAATTAGAATTTGAATTTCCTAATATTTGCAATCGTCCTAGAATTTTTGGACGATGACGTATTCATAAGCTGCATCGTTGGTCTAGTGTTCAGTATCATCATGATCAACCCATTACCGGAGAGCGCGGGTCTCCTCTCAATATGAGAAGGGTTTGGCCATAGTCCACCACGCTGGCCATGTGCGGATTGGCAGACTTCACAATACTTTGAGAACATTATGGAGAACATTCAGGCGTGCAGGTTTCCTCACGATGTTTTCCTTCACCGTTGAAGCAAGTGATATTATAATATTTTTTAAACGCACATAACTCCGAATAGTTAGAGGTGCCTGCCCGGATTCGAACATTTGACCTCTGATTAGGAGGCTGACGCTCTAACCACTAGGCTATAACCGTTTCAGCTTGGTATACTCGATAATAAATCACAGGGATATTTATAATGAGTTCAATTCCAGCGTCTGCTAAAATATTATTATTTACTCTCTGTATAAAATCTCTTTAACAACCTGGAGACACGAAATCGGCGCCGCGTCACCCCCTCTGAGACTTCAAGCTGTCGACCTCGGTTATCATGACATGTAATCATAATAATTACCAATTTAAAACACACTGTGTTTTCGAGAAATATTTCCAATACACAGTTTACTCGAAATTTACGTTATTTTTGTACCAAATAACATGGTTTCTTCTGTATACAGAATACATCTTACGACCTGAAAAATCCATCTCCTATAGGAGATAAGGGTTTTTTCAGTTAATCCGTAATTAGTATATACACAAATTGTAGGTAGTTTCTAAATTAACCCGTAGCACACAAGTTAACTAGGAAATCGACTTCGAACCTTTGTCTTGTGTATGATTATTATTACCATTCGTTGTTAATAACTTTCTCCTTAAAACTTTCAAGGTTGCACAGCACTGGCTCAAATTAACTTTGCCTATTTATATACACACCATAAACTACTCGGGTGTCATCTTTTACCAACTTAATATTTTTTCATTATTTAGTTTAAATCTATTTAACGGACAACAGGTAAACGTCACTCTAATGGCAGTTGAACCCTTACAAACAACTTGTAAAATATATGTCTTAATTAATAAATACATCATAATGTATACATATATAACTTCTTAGAATCGTGGCGATAACATTATGTAATAAAAAAAAAACTTTGAATTTCCCGGCGGATATTTTCAGAAGAATCCTCCAATCTAGCACCTGGTCTATGGAAGAAGGTCAAGTCACTACAAATATATTAAGTTTACGTTTCATAACACTGAAAACAAATCCTACTTGAAACGAATGAATTGTGAATTTCATTTTCATTATTCAGTGAGCGAGGAGGCCTATTTTTTTATCCACTACTAGTTAGCCCTTGACGGCAACCTCACTTGATAGTAAGTGATGATGCAGTCTAAGATGATAGATGGCTAACCTGTTAGGGGTATGATAAACCCATACTCCTAATTGGTTTCTACGCGACATCGTACCGGAACGCTAAATCGCTTTGCGAAACGTTTCTGTCGGTAGGCCAGACCAGACTTGAGCCGGGAATCGAATCCAGGACCTCCAACTTTATAATGCGACAGCGCTCGCACTGCACCAAAAGTAAAAGAGGTTAGCGGGTAAAAGGTGAGGGTAGTGAGGTGACGGCTGATAGAAGTGAGTGGAAGAAGAAGACGTGTTGTGACGACCCCACATAATATAGGATAAGGGCAAGAAAAAAAAGGGATAGATAGAGGTTTCGCATTACCATACCGACAGCACTGACGCGTCGCATGCGGCCTAGTCTATACCCTGCTCGCTATATAAAGGTGCAACTTTAAAGGTCTAATAATTAAATGTCCCAATCGCCACCAACTGGTTTCTTACGCTGCGGACCCGAGGCAGGAAATTACGAATAGCGATCTCACATACATCACACAGATATACATCTAGTTGATCAAACAGGAAGCATGATAATAGCATGATAAATGAAAAAATGGAAACCTTTCAAAAAAATATATAAAAACCATGCATCGATATCATCCATAATCGAAAGAGGATCAGGGTAGCTACCCTGATCCTATAGCTAGCTAGCTATCGCAGATTCAATATGATATGGATATTATAAAACTTCAAATGACAGAAAAAACTAACACAGATATTGAAAAATCTCTGGAATTTACGGCATCTCCGTATGATAGTTTGCATTTAAAACTTAATATTATAGTACTGAAAAGGGATGTTAGCAACTATATATACTAGTAAAATGTATCTATAATGTGAGTATTCGCCACGTGCATGTCCATGAGTATGCTATGCATTGGCGGAGTGGAGTGGTCACAGAGCAGAAACAAAGAGGAGATGTTGTATTAACATTTCCCTATGAAATATCGCGTGACATTTTGCGGGGTGAGGGGTTGTGGAACGCCGCCCACTTCTCAATTTTCCATCTGCGGGTTAGTAGCAAAACTACTCGCTTAGCGACCTAACATCGATATATTGATGTCACTACATAGTTCAGCCATATCACACTAGATGTCAATAAGTGTAGAAAGTAATGGGACGTACTCAGAACTGTGAGCTTCAAAAAGTTTGTGTAATAAATGAATAAAATAAGGGTTAACATTTTTACTGATTTGTATGTGTACTTACGTACTTAAAATTTGTAAGAAAGCAAAAATATTGTATTGTTTGGATTTTTGTGAATTGATAATTTTCCTGTATTGAAGGAAATTGAAATAACTTTATTGTACGTAAAATCAAAAAATCACATGTGTTATGTTATGTCATTCTAACATTAGTTTTTCAGCTATAAAATTCTTACTAACACTTGTATTGATGTAAATCTGAATTAAATAAATAAAAATAATAGACAAATCATAATAACGAACATAATTTTATTTACAAAATTCAATTACCTGAGAAAATAATAGTTTTAGTTAGTTGTCTGTTGGTTGCCCTATCGTTTTGTATGGTTGCGAAATGCTTAAAACGAATATCGATATATTTTTCTGATATAGATTTAATCAGAAGTATAACATGATTAACAGTCGGTGATTGGTCAAACATGTGGTTGGCCGATTGTTTAAAACAATCTTGTCCAATAAGGGACTTTAATGTATTCGATACAATTTTATGTTTACGGAAAAAAGGAGAATTCAGAGATTGCTATTTAACTGAACGGATACTGCATTCGGTTCGTATACATATATTTATGACATCTTTAGATGGGAAAGTAAGACCACCTTTATTTTTAGTTTTTATCAAATAAAGGTCATCATCATCGTAGTTATCAGCATACAATTCTTTGAGGCAGCTCTCACATTTGATCTTGGAATGTAAATATTTGACTACGTACCCAGATATATATGCTACTATTTGACGGCGCAAAAAATCACCTGTCATTGTATTTAGTTGCTCATCAAATTCTAACAACAAATCATCAGGCATGGGTTCGACATCCGTGCCATTCAATGATTCCAAGCTCAAATCATTTTGTAAAATCCGATAACGTGCTGATGTGATATTAATTTTTTGTACAGAGGATTCATTCAAAATTGAAATATCCTCTAAAGGAATGCAATTTCCTCTGAAACCATCTTTCAGTTCTGTATTTATCAGAGTTTTTTTGTAAGCTGCCTTAAACTGGCGTGAGGTTGGATTATTATTAGCTCTTCCATGTGCCCTTATTACCCCAAAAAATAATTCCAAATGATCTTGCGAAAATTTGTACAGAGTAAGATACTTTAGTACCTTTCCTTTTTCAATCAGGCGGTCGTACAAAAAAAGAGTACTGTTGATACATGTTGAAAGGCCTACAAAGCCAGTTTTTCGGCTCGTAACGATAACAGGCTTATCTTCATCAGGAGCTATTATATACATCAAGTAATATTTTGCGAATTCTAAGTACTCCTTTGTTTTTGAAATATTTTTTTCAAACAAGGGTTTTTTGTACTCCACCTGACACATGTTTCGAGAGTTGAGAATGTCAAAGACATTGTTAATCAATCGGATAAAACTAATTGTTGCCGCTGCATTTTTGAATCCAACATCACTTTTTTCGCAAAGGTGGAGTGCGTCAGCTACGCTATTACTAAAAAGCTGACTAGCTAATTTTACTTTCATTTTTTGTCGCTGTAAATTTATATGCTTGTCTTTTAACTTGTTCCCGAAATGAAGACCTTCAGACTTTTGTAGGTTATTGAGCTTGATGAGATGAGACCATTCTACATAATTGCCCTGATAATCAAGAAACCTCTTCTTATTTTCTAAGGCGTTGCGCACAAGTTTTAGCATATGGCATGCATCGAGGAATATTGCTACGTCGTATTCAGCACTAGGATGTCTAAAAGTCGTTTTCATAGCTTGGGGTTCTATCGAACACCCTAACTTTTTTAGCATAGCAATATTTACAGCGCAACCATCCACTGTAAGTGAAACTACGTCTACACCATTTTCTTGGCACTTGTAAAGACACTGTTGAACTATTAAAGCCCGTTGTTCTCCGGTCATAGAATGAATCAAAAAGAAGCCCACAGGTAATTTCCATCTTTCAGTTTGAGATACAAGTAACAGTACTAAAGCCTGAGACGCTTGTTCAGAGTTATCCTTTTGTACGTCATTAAGTCCAAGATCAACATAACCGTGATATTTATTTCCGTCCCATTCAACGTGCTTTCTAATAGCAATCTCATCCATCATAAGACTACACAAAGCGTGTTTGCCTGAGACATTGTTTTTGTGCTTTAATATTTTAAAAGCTTCAGCTGTAAATCCAGCTTCACCGTCGACGGTTTCATACCATTTAGAAATGGTTCTCGGATGCGGTAAGCATGTATCAAGAGTTTTTCTCACATATGAGTACGCGAAAAGTAATAAAGCGTTAATGCGAATGATCTGAGAGCAGGAGAATATTTCCTCTTCAAGGGAAGCTTTTTAATTTTTGATAATTGTCGCCCAACCAAGTCTTTCAACTTTATATTAATCGAAGTTAAAATTTCGGAATCCTCTCCCTGTAGAAGATGTTTGCTTTCCAACTCTTTAATTAAAGCAGTTAAGTTTTGAACCTGAAACAAAAGTAAAAATGTAGGGAGGTACTTGATTTAGAAATAATCTTTGGTGGTACGTGAAGCAAAAGTAGTGTGACACTAGACAAGTACCTTTTTTTTCAAGCGCTTAACTTTCATTTGAAGTCTTCTGATCTTTAATCCACTCTTTTTTTCTCTACATCGAAGTTGTTCAATTTCTTGCTTAAGCTTCTTTTTTCTAGGCGTATCATGAAGTATCAAGAATTCGTTTAAACCACTTGTGGTAGGCTCCATAGATGACAGTACGGGATCTGGTAATTTTCTTTTAAGCTGTTATATAAAAAAAAAATATTAAATACACTTATTCTCCCAAAATAATTAAAACTCGGTTGTACAAACAATATCGAAACCAACCGACAAATCCAGTTTTAAACTAGCCTGCCGTGCCTTTCTTTAATTTTTGTGGCCTTTTTTGTCACTTTGAAGTCTGCATCATTAAAATGGCAAGAACAAATCTTTGTATATTTAGTCGGAGTCCAACCCTGTCTATTCATTTTTGTGATCCATTGTTGCTTTAAATTATCATCCGATGGAATACTAAAAAGAAACATAAAAATAAATAAAATTAATTAGGTTCTAAATTATCATTAATATGGATAAAATTATTATTTAATATTGGAAGTTCTTTCAATTGATGAACAGTCACGGAGAATAATATGTATAGATCGCCAGAACTTTGTTACTTAAAAATATTTGCTATGAAAATGTTATTTCATATTGACAATAGCCGTGCATTATTCAGTAAAATTATTTGATTCTAATTACGGCCCTGGATATTTGGTACATTGAAAATACTTAACAATAGATGGCGGCCCGTTCACAAAATAATTATAAAAACGACTAAGGCACTGTTTTGGCGACTAAAAAGTATTTTAGGACTAAATGTATACTTTAGTTTTCAGTATCCACGAATGATTATTACAATATACTAATGCGGAACTTTGCGTACTTATATTTTTAATACACAAAAGTTAAGCCATCTAGTGTGAAGTAGTATAATTTATACTTGAAAGCCGAGAATTTTCTAGAACTATTTTAATAATTACGTATAAAATTACTTACACATGAAATGTGATACCATTCATAGCATCAGAACGTCTGTCTGAGTAACTTTGACACGATAAAACACAACACTTCATCCTTTTGTTCTTAAAAACGCGAAAACACACCGATAATACGAGTCTCAATATATGTGAACCTGACGAACGCAGACAGCATACTAACTAAGGCCCCGCCCACAGTGATGACGTCAGGACCTAGTTGAAAATCACAGTGCACAGTTGCTTAGGCCAGCTCCTCTTTGTTTCTGCTCTGTGGGAGTGGTAATAGAGAGAGAAGGGATGAGAGAACGAAAAGAAAGAGGGAGAAAGAGAAAGGTATTATACACTACTCGCTTGTGTATACGACTGTCGCGCCTGCGCACGTCCCATTTAACGGTTTTATTCCACGGACTTTTTCTTACGGTTTACGGTCATTTTTTTCAGTTCGGTCGTGCAGCAAAATCCCTATCTCCTCCAAGCCTGTCGCAAGGAACTTCGTTCCAAAAATACCCTTCTCATTTTCTCATATTCATTCATTAATAAAAAAAAAAGCTTGACAAAGACGCAGACTCTTATAGCGAATTGTGAAATATTACTTAAGTTTTCATACTATACACTTGCAAATCTTTATCTTTAGATTTGAGAAACACGGAGAGTTAGCCCGTATTACAAAGGGAATAAGGCTACTATTAGCTTATTGCTAAGTTGATTAATTTAAAAACTACCCACATTTCAAAAATTGTAAGCGGCGTCTTGATCTAGAATACAATTATTTGGTGATCACCAGTGAGATGTGTTAGTGGTGTTGGTTATCCATCGGTGATAATTTCAGGTGAGTTTACTTGAGGACTATCCTTCGTTATTGTTATACGAGACAGTGCCTTTAAGTGATTCAGCTAAACATTAGCAGAGGAATTAAGACTAATATTAGTAAATTATATTACGTTCTTATTATTATTAATGATCGCTGGTTTGCTTTGGATCTGGATCTGGATCGCTTTCCAACGCTGTGTTGTGTTGTATTGAGTCGTGGTTAACCAACCGCCCCCATGCTTAAAAAAGTTTTGCCAGTTTTTACGCTTTTATTAAATGTTGAACTAAACACGTGGTCGATTAAGACTAGCACGTGCTTGATTATTCAACCTATCGAAATTAATGCAAACTGCCTTATCTGACTGTGTTATGCCCATTTAAAGGCCCCCTTTTTATAGAAATACAGATTTTTTTGCTGATTTCTTGCTGAAATCTCTCAATAACCGCACCAAACATAGGTACTACAGTAGGGTACTTTTATTATTAGATAATAATTAATTAGTTAAATTTACACGCCTTGCACTGATTTCTTCGTGCATATACTAACCAACTATACTAGTGTGATTCTTTGTTTGGACCGCGTTTATTTTTAAGCTCAAAGCAAATATAATATGTTTTATAATTAAAAACTTAAGTGCAGCTTTGTTAGTAATGATTCGGTTCTTTTGTGCTACGAACGAAATCAAAAATGAAAACGTCGAGCCAATAACAATTAATTGATTATTTCATATCGTTTATCGTAATCTTATTTCAGCAATGCTAAAACGTGTATATAGCATACTACGTGATTCAATTTGACGTATTACCTTTTAACGAGGAGACGAGCATGTAGGTACTTTATGCCTGCTCCCGCTGAGAGTTATACTAGCTTAACATTTATAATTTCTATTTGTATGGTTTAAATTATGGATAAATAAATATTATTAAAAAAGAAAATGAAAAATGAAAAAATTCTTTATTGTGTATCAAATTTACAGAGGAATCTTAATTTTAATGAACGATAACATCTGTATTCGTTGAAAAACTGTGTCACAGACATTAACGCCCCCCCTCCGGGGATTTCCTAGGAGCTTAAAATTAAAAAAATGTATGCTTAAAATCTTTAAGCACACACATTAATAGTTGTGTGTGTGTGTGTGTGTGTGTGTGTATGTGTGCGTGCGTGCGTGTGTGTGTGTGTGCAGCGACGTTAATAGGCTTATTATGATGATGACTTAATAGTTATTTAAGATTTCAGTCCGTTTGCCTCTCATTAATATTAAAAATACGTTTTGAAATATTTCTTTTGAAAGTTTTAAAATTTTTTAAATTGCTTTTTTTAATACACTACAAGTTAAAAGCCTTTGACAGCAATCTCATCTGACGGTAGGTAAATGATGATGCAGTCTAAGATGGTAGCGGGCTTATCTGTTAGTGGTATGGTAAACCCACACGGTTTCTACGCGACAACGTGCCGGAACGCTAATTGGCAACACGTCTTTGTCGTTAGGATGGAAAGTAGCCACGGCCGAAGCCTCCCACCAGACCAGATTCGAGCCAAGAATCGAACCCAGGAACCTCCCAACTTTATAATGCGACAGCGCACGCACAGCGCTGTTTCTTAGCAAATGTAGTTTTTACAATATTTGTACCTATTCTAATGTTTATTCTTCTTTTTGTCTTTGTGTTATGTCTATGGTTAATGTTTTATACCTCTTTAATAATTGTTGTATTATGTATGGCTTTCTCACACTTGGCAGGTTGTATATGGGGTATAGCTCAATTGTGGGATAGGGCTTGCATTACATAACTTTTAACAATTCGCGTTGACTGCATTCTAGCGATGACCTCCGTGGCGCAGCGCGTGCGCTGTTGCATTTTAAAGTTGGAGGTCCTGGGTTCGATTCTCGGCTCGAGTCTGATCTGGTGGGAGGCTTCGGCCGTGGCTAGTTACCACCCTACCGACAAAGACGTGTCGCCAAGCGATTTAGCGTTCCGGCACAATGTCGTGTAGAAACCAATTAGGAGTATAAGTTTACCATACCCCTAACATGTTAGCCCGCTACCATCTTAGACCGCATCATCACTTGAGATGCAGTAACTTGTAGTGAATAAAAAAAAATTCAAGGAATTTAATTTTTGACGCTCCTCTCCATACTGAAAAACGGTATGACAGTATGGATTTAGCAAGAGCTGTATAGACTTGGTTAACAACTTTATTTGTAGCAACATTTAAAAATTAATTTAAGATTTTAAAGAACCAAAGCAATTTTCTAATTCTGCTAGATATTAGTTCAAGATGGGAATACCAAGATATTCTTTGATCAATAATTATGCCTAAGTATTTGGTGGATCCTATGAAGTAAGGTCTTAAGCTGTGACAGCCTACTGGTTAGGACGTCAGCCTCCTGATCAGAGGTCGGGGATACGAACCCGGGCACGCACCTAGAACTTTTCGGAGTTATGCGCGTTTTTAAGTAATTAAAATATCACTTGCTTCAACGGTGAAAGAAAACATCGTGAAGAAACCTGCACGCCGGAGAGTTCTCCATAACGTTCTCAAAGGCGTGGGAAGTCTGCCAATACGCACAGGGCCAGTATATTGTAATTTTTAATAATGTAATGCATTCATCATTATGATCAACCCATTACCGGCTCACCACAGAGCACAGGTCTCCTTCTCAATATGAGAAGGGTTTGGCTATAGTCCACCACGCTGGCCATGTGCGGATTGGCAGACTTCACACGCCTTTGAGAACATTATGGAGAACTCTCAGGCGTGCAGGTTTCCTCACGATGTTTTCCTTCACCGTTGAAGCAAATGATATTTTAATTTTTAAAAACGCACATAACTCCGAAAAGTTAGAGGTGCGTGCCCGGATTCGAACCGCCGACCTCTGATTAGGAGGCTGACGCCCTAACCACTAGGCTATCACCGCTTCAATGTAGTGCATTATTACGTTAAATTTCTTTTATCAACTTGATAAATTGTTAACAGTTTTTATATAAAAAAAAATCTCAATACTGGAGCTAATGATTGACTTTGACATTCAGCTGTCAACTGTTGATAGCAGAACATTTTATTATTGATATTAAATTGACATTTTAGGGTTCTGTTATCTTGAGACAATCCTATTTATGTAATTATCTCAATAAGTTTGTCTTGATCAAGTCTTGTGTAAGTATAGTGATATCAAAATAAAATGCTTCTTTTTTTTATTTGGACATACAACTAAGTACCATTTGCAAATATTTTAATTGAAATACGTTAGTGCGTAATTGACATAGCTGGAATATCATCCCCGGGACTAACAGCTCAATTGCTTAATTGGGACGGACAGCGTCTATTTCCGAACTCAAGGCAGCCACTGCGAATATCTTGATAGGAAAATCTCAATAAATAAGCATATTAAACCCAATGAAGATATTTATATGTGACAATTGAAATAATGAATAATGGAATTTCCCTTATAATAAAGAACCTTATAATGTTAAATGACAGCGAGTTTTATTTCATTGTTACAGGTTAATGAAAAGCAGTTTTTACCCGTGGAGGACCCACGACAACTCGAACAAGTGATCTATCACCTTGTAACGGACCTACCATCGCCACAGCCCGAGGAAAATACCCCAAAGAGTTGTGAGGTTTCCAGAGCCGAACTGGCTATTATACCACCGGAAAAAGAACAAATTAAAAAAGCTATACAAAAAAGCTACAGCGTCATTAAAAACCTCCGAAATTTTACTAACACAGAAAATATGTCTTATGACGAAGCATCATCATCAAATCTGCCAAGTTCCACAAAATCAGTCACACCAGATGGATCTGAAAACATACAACTAGAAAATAACGACGAGGTACAGTTGGTGCAAAATGTTCCAGAGAATGATGATTCAGTCGATCAGCAGAACCAATTGGTAGTTATTCATGATCCATTCCCAGATATGGATATAGATGGGGCATGTGCTAACCTAGACATAGCTGTACCTGAATGCATCGATTTTTTGGTTCCCAAAGAGCCACCGCCATATGTCGACCAACAATTATGTGATATAGACAATATCATTAATAAAGCATCGCTGTGGCAGCCGAACGCTGATCAGCCAGTTGTTGAAAGAGTTGTTGAGAATGAAGCGGTTTTTGACAACGAAATTGTTGTTGAGAATGAAGCGGTTTTTGACAACGAAATGGTTGTTGAGAATGAAGCGGTTTTTGACAACGAAATTGTTGTTGAGAATGAAGCGGTTTTTGACAACGAAATTGTTGTTGAGAATGAAGCAGTGGATGGTAATGAAGCTGTAGTTGGTAATGAAGCTGTAGTTGGTAATGAAGCTGTAGTTGGTAATGAAGCTGTAGTTGGTAATGTAGCTGTGGCTGGTAATGAAGCTGGTGCTGCAGCCGGCCCAGCTGAAATACCTATGGCTTGTGATCCTCCTATTAACCCTGATGAGTTGCCCAAAGGCTACAACTTATTGATGAGCCCACCAGTTTGTAACATGCCAAGGAAGTCAAACGACTGTTGCTTTGACTTTTGCACTTTTCTCAGTCCATGCCCGTTTCATGATGAATCCGAGCATCCCACATCATCATTTGCTTCAGCAACAGTTGCTTCATCAACATCAAGTGTGCCGATGGAGCAAAGCGAACTGACAGGCATTGAATGTCTTATGAAAGAAATCATGCCAGCGTTGAATCAGATAATGAATGAACTTCGTAAGTATGATCGTAAGTGTGCCTTTAATTCATCATAATCGACTAATTGCGGGCTCACTACAGAGCACGGTGCCGTCTCAATATGAGAAAAGTTTGACCATAGTCCACCACGCTGGCCATGTACGGATCGGCAGACTTCACACATCCTTGAGAACTCTCAAGCTTGCAGGTTTTCTCACGATGTTTTCCGTCACCGTTGATGCAAGTGATATTTTAACTGCTTAAAAACGCACATAACTCTGAAAAGTTATAGTGCCCAGGATCGAACCCCCGACCTCTGATTTGGAGGCGGACGTCCTAACCACTAGGCTGTCACAGCTTTACCTTTAATTAACTACTAATTAAATAATTAAGCAATTGCACCAGTCATATACAGAGACAAGAAATCTAGCTTCATCCGGAATTGCCGATTGAAGTCTACGATAACATTATTAAAAAAGTATTACTTATTGTATTTAAAGCACATATACAGCTTTTCTTCCTTCTAAATTTTGGAGACTTCTATTTAAACTGTAGTCAATGTATGAGGAAGCACAATAGGACAAATCAATTTCATTTAAATATCAAGTATTATTGTTGAATTGAAATGTTTATTTTTTGTTTCAGCGACGGAAACGCTCACCCGTCCACGTGCGCCAACTCCAGACGACGTAGACATGGAGGTAATTCGAGAGTATACACATAATTGTATAGTTAGTTCACTTGAAGAATGCAGTGAGTCATTAGTGCAACTGCAGGGTTAAGGTGTATTCAGTGGTGTTAAAATTCAAACACACAAAATTAAGTCATTAATATTTTAATCACTATCACTAGTGTCCCCGTTATTTACTATGAAATAATTTTCTGGAGCGAGTTCCATGACGTCATCTAAATTCCACATGGTATTTTTTTCTTGTAAGACATGGTCGCAGTATGGATCAGCCAGCATCTTCAAACCGAAATGTCATAAAATATTTTTGTCACGTCAGTCATCTTAAAAGTTGTAGGTATTGTTGGCAGGTTTTTTTTTTTTTATTAAGCCCTACACCAACTCGATGTGGTTCAGTTTACAGTGGTACGGAGGTAAACGGAGAATTTCAATGCCGATACTCCTAGCCAATTTCATCGATTAAATATTTACTAATTGTTGGGCGATTTCGGCGGCAAAATTTTCGGTCACTGTCACTCGACCTTGTAATTTGAAAAGATTTCAGGTTAGGGCGCAGGGTTAACCGGCGAACGAAGTAACCTTGGCACTTACTAAAATCTAAGCTTTAGTGTCATATTTTTATGGTAGTTCTATATTAACAATGTTTGGTGCATAAATTTTAAACTGATTGTCTGTTCATAAGTACTAATAAAATCAATAATATTGCTTAGTTAATTGTCCAAGTTACATTTCTACAAATAATAGTAAAAAAAAGTAATAAGACAAGTGGCAAATAAAACCGTACATAAATAAATAAATATGTAGAAGAAGAATATGAAGAAGTACGACTCCTAGTAATAGAGAAGTCGACCGGGCAAGGATATGATTAAATTTCACGTTTGACGTTTTTAGGGTACCTACTACTACCTTTCGTTATCTATATATATAAAAGCGAAAGGTCACTTACATACTTACATAATGGTTAAACACGAGATCTCAAAAACTATTGTACGTATAAAGCTATAATTTAGCAAATAGGTAGTTGATAGTTAAGAGATGTCAGTTAAGAAAGGATATTTGGAAATTCTACCCCTAAGGGGGTAAAATAGGGGTTGGAAGTTTGTATGAAATTTCTTTGTTTTTAGAGTTAGAGACACAAAAATTTGCAATAAGATTAATAATAATAAATAAAAAACATGTACATCATTTTTTTTTAAATATTACCTGTTAAGGGTGGTAAAACAGGGGATGATAGTTTTTGCTTATTTTTTATTATGAAGTCTACAAGCTTGAAATTTTGAAAATAGGTTTCTTTTAGGGCGTAAGTATGAGGTTAGGATTTTTTTTCATCCAAATCTACCCCGGAGGGGGTAAAATAGGAGTTTGTAGTTTCTATGAAAATCCTATGTTTTTTAATTTAGAAACACGAAAATCGGCAATTTGACATTTGCCTGTAGCTTAAAACCTCAATCTCACGGGAAATCAGCAATTCTACGCAGACGAAGTCGCGGGCAACAGCTAGTACCTTATAATTATAAATAATATCCCTATATATTATAATGGATCTTTTGGGCTCCATTACTCTCCTTACTTGCGCACTTCAGGGGCCAGGTACCGAATTGAATATTTCATAGAATATTGAGATATTTAAAAATAAACAGTAATTAATTCAACTTTTCCGAAATGTTATACCCCAGGCTAATACGTTCAACAACTTTTGATACAGATATGACAGGATGAGTATATGGATGGATACTTCTTACGTCTGGCTTTGTTAAGGAGGTAACCCTAACAGAGTTTAGGTAAGAAAAATCTTTGACGCTGGTGAAGAGAAGGCATGTAAAAATTTCTTGCGAATTCCGATGGTCGATTGCGAGACGAGAGTTTAACGCATTGCGATTATTTATTAATTTATTTATTAAATATCTCACATACTAATTTAAGACTAATACATTTAGTAAATCATAGACTAGATCATTTTATGCTTGCGATTATTATAAAAGTGCGTCTAATCTTGAATTACACAGGGTTTACTGAGGTGCATGCGATATGATTTTAATAATGAAAGGTTTTTAGATAACGAAATTCTTAAACTTACTTATAAACATAACAAAAACTTTTGTCCAAAAAATAAATTGAAATTTGATTTCGCAGTGCGCGCGCTTTCTCATTATAAAGTTGGAGGTCCTGGGTTCGATTCCCGGCTCGAGTCTGGTCTGGTGGGAGGCTTCGGCCGTGGCTAGTTACCATCCTACCGACAAAGACTTTTCGCCAAGTGTTTGAGATTAGCATAATTCTCATTGTTTCAACGGGGAAGGAAAACATCGTGAGGAAACCTGCACGCCTGAGAGTTCTCCATAATTTTCTCAAAGGCGTGTGAAGTCTGCCAATCCGCACATGGTCATCGTGGTGGACTATGGCCAAAACCTTCTTATATTGAGAGGAGACCCGTGCTCTGTAGAGAGCCGGTAATGGGTTGTTCATGATGATGATTAACATGTGAACCTAGCCATGCGAACGCTGTCATGTCGGTGTTAGAAGTAAATTGAACGTATTAACTAAGGAAAATACTTGTGTAACATGTATGGTAATGTACGGTTCATTGCGACTTCCGCTGTGCTGTGATAACTTCAAATTCAAATTCAAATAATCTTTATTCACATAGTCCTTTAAAAGGCACTTTTGACGCGTCAATAATTTACATAGTAGTGATTCGATGGTGATAACTACATTCGTAAACTTAAAACTAAAGCTGTGAGGGTTCCAAACGCGCCCCGGTCTAAGAAGAAGGCCACAACAAACTTAGCTAGGTAAATTTTCTTTTTGATAACGCTTGATGATTACGTGTACGCATTGCGATCATGATATTATGATTTTGTTGTATTCTCTCGTGCTAAAAGAGTCTTAATTTTTTCAGGAATCGCTCTTCCGTGTAAGTATTCCGACCGAATGTAGAGAATGCTTAGACTAGATTCGATGGAGTCCGTAGATATTAAAGAGTGGCGCTGGCTATTTTTTTTTTATGTGTGAGCTTATACCGTTTGGGAATTATTTCGCAGTGTTGGCAGTAGGTATTGTTTTTATAATTGTTTATTTTCATACTTATTTTCATAACAGCATGCAAATAGTTACCCATTCCGGGATGAAATGTGTTCATCCCGGACCTTCGTGGCACAGTGCGTAAGCTGTCGCATTATAAAGTTGGTGTTGGGTTCGATTCCCGGCTCGATTTAGGTCGGGTGGGTGGCTAAATACCACCCTACCGACAAAGACGTGTCGCCAAGCGATTTATTGTTCCGACAAGATGTCGCGTAGAAATCAATTAGTAGTGTGGGCTTATCATATCCCTAACAGGTCAGCCCGCTACCATCCTAGACTGGAAACAGATCACTTACCACCAGGTGATATAGCAGTCATGGGCTAACCTGTGGTTTATAAAAAAAAAGAGATGGCTCAGTTTGCAAGTTATCCCGCAGTGCTCCTATTTCATCAAGATCGTTTCCGTAGCCGAACTTAGGTGAACATTCTAACATGTATCAAATTAGTAAAGACTAGATAGTAGACCGGAGGTTCATCATTATCATCATCATGATCAACCCATTACCGGCTCACTACAGAGCACGGGTCTCCTCTCATTATGAGAAGGGTTTGGCCATAGTCCAACACGCTGGCCATGTGAGGATTGGCAGCCTTCACAAACCTTTGAGAACATTATGGAGATCTCTCAGGCGTGCAGGTTTCCTCACGATGTGTTCCTTCACCGTTGAAGCAAGTGATATTTTAATTGTTTTAAAACGCACATAACTACGAAAAGTTAGGAGGCTCTGATTAGGAGGCTGACGCCCTAACCACTGGGCTATCACCGCTTCAACCGGACCGGAGGTTAACATTGATTAATTATTTTTTACTCTTTGAAGCGCCTCTCTCATTAAAGCCGCGTAGGCCCACCACCTAAGCTCTGAATCTCTCTCTAATATTATCTAATATGTAAATGATGGTATATAAATGATGGATGGATGATATGGTGATGTCGAACATGTAAAATGTTTGAAATATTATTTCAGGAACCTTATATATTCGATCTGTTAATGACAGAATTTGACGGAAACATAGTCCCAGTAAACGATGTACTTCAAAACATACAGGCGGATGATGCAACTGTCATAATAGTGACAGATGCCCGGAGTCAACTACTTGCCCCCTCAAATGATCCTTATGACATCGCCAACGTGGTCGCCGATGCCGAGCCCATATAGTGCTACGTTCACATTAACAGGAAGACCAAAGTAAGTGGGGAACCTTTCTGGAATGGAAAGTAAATATTTCCTACTGAAATTGGGACTTCTACACATATAAAAAAAAAACTATAAGTGCACTACTAACTAATCATTTTAGTGGAGTGAAATTACATACTAATAAAAGGTGTGTGTTACGTGGCCATGAATCTATAGGTCAAAGTATGAAAAAGACAATTTAGCACTGTACCCATCATCAACTGAATCAACTTGAGTGAAGTAAAAATCTATTTACTTATATAAACACATAAGTAACGAGCGAAGAACAATGTTACAGAAAGCTGTCACATATACAGCGTTTACGAATATATAATCATGATATATAATTTGAATACATAATTTGAATATATAATTTGAATATTCTTAGGAATATTCAAATTTATTTATTTATTTATTAGTATTTAATCATAATAATCTCGATGAGGAGTGAAAACATATATTAGCAAACTTTTAATGGAAATAGGTTTAGTCATTTTAAACTTCTCGTACATTATGCTCATTACTAGTTTTATAAACTCTCATTAGGTGAAAGTAGTGTTCAAGATATTCAATATCTGTTTAAATTTTTTGTTATGTAAAAAAATACAATTGTTAATATACAATGATACAGTTTTGGGAGAGTGAGAGAAAGAAAATGAATCGAGTTTTTAATTGATCGCTTATTATAATGTTATATAAGTTTATAGTTTATATTCACTTCACTTAATTCAATTTTTAATTCTATATTTGTAGTCAAACAATTTCACAACAGTTAAATAGATTCATTTAGTAAGATGTGTATTTTTTTCTATTATTGTCTTGTTAATTTAAATACACATCTTCATAATATTTGAAATAAGTGTCTGATATAATAAATAATATTATAGCTAGTAAACAATAATTGTTCTATATTTATGCGAAGTAATTTGAATAGTTAGCATACATTGTAACAAGGTAGAAATTTCTTTGAATGTTTAGACTTATATTTAATATTCTCTTTTGATAGTAGTGCTAGATAAGAACGTAAAGTTATATCCAAAGTATATAAGTGAGTATAAAAAAAAAATTCCAGTTATTAATACATTAGCTTTTCTTCATGGACAATTGTTAATGGATTTACGTAGGTGTCATCGATCAGATTTAATGGCGGGTCTTTACCGCTGCTATGCGTTCTACGTTATAATTTTGTGTGCGCATTTTCTCCTCTTATGTCTTAGAAGTCAATCGAGAAAATGGGTAGACATAATTACCTCACACTGCGCATGCTTGATTACATGATTCTAGAGAAACTTAATATATTATCGTACTAGTTAAGATGTTGATTCGTGTTTAATTGTAGTCAATATTTAGTTTACGAAGGTGTTTGCTAAAACACACTTCCCACGTAATATTGTAAGGTAACGGTACATAAAATATGTAATCAAACTTTTTATTAATCAATATTATCTTTTTAGTGATAAGTTAGATAAGCTTAGGTGTTATATTCCAGAACTAGCTTGAGCCATGATACAAGAACATTTCTTCTTAGTCAATAGATATAAATCGTCTGTGGTAGTGATAAATCAATGATTTATTTATCGTCCAACAATTCGTATGGGTCCGTATCCTGGGGAGCAGTTATTACAGTCTGCCTGGTAAGGTACGACCTACCAGGCAAACGATCATACGATAAAATGTTTATAACATAACAATGATCCTTAGAACTACATGTTATTTTGTCGTATTATACATCATTTTTTACTTCTTCTTATCACAAGAAAGAAGACATGATTGCTGCGCACTCTTTACCTCGTGTATTTTGTTTAACAAGTACGCCCTACTAAGGAAATTCCATTAACTATTAGTATCAATGTCAATCCATTTCGAAATTTATAATAAAATTCTGGGCGTAAACTTCAAATATGTTCAACGCTCGCCGTACAAGTGTACACTTGGTTTGGCGGTACAAAAACATATTTTACATGCGTGTATAATATAAATCGGTGATAGTCCGGTGGGAAAGTCCGCACTCCGTCGGCGGGACCGATTTCTATACGCGGCTTACCATACATGGACTCGTGCATCGACTTTTCAGACTAAGAAATCATTTTTGAAAATTGTATGGATGTGTGTCAGTTTTGATTTACTTGATACGCAGTTTCATACAAATTTCAAATTAAAACCAAACGCACGAGAACGAAGAAATTACCGTGAGACTCGGGGAAAGCTAGTATTCCATAATACTCAAACAAGTTACGAGTATGATGCAAAAATATGCAGAATAGTAACACTATCTTTACAAATAGTATAAAATATCTCTTTGTTGAGGAATATGAGAGTCGACCAGAGAAAAAAAGTTCTTTTATATGGCGATTTTGCTTCTACGTATACGTACGTACGTACATGCATATTGTAGACGTGTTTTTATTCCGTATTACATACACGGATATTATATAAGTTATAGTTAACCAGTTGTAACCTTTCAGTGTACACTTAATAAAAGTATTCGAAAAATGTGACGTGTTTTATTTCTGTAATGTAAGGAAGTGATTATTTCCCTAATTTGAACATAGTTCGGCCAGTTTAGCAGGCACTGGCATTACATGCAGTAAAACAGAGAAGTGGATATAAAACCTACTGTCGTACTCAAACCTTTGAGCTAAATTTTAATACTTATACATTAATTATTATTATTTAAAAACTGTGATAGCCTAGTGGTTAGGGCGTCAGAGGTCGGCGGTTCGAATCCGGGCACGCACCTTTAACTTTTCGGAGTTATGTGTGGTTTAAACAATTAAAATATCACTTGCTTCAACGGTGAAGGAAAACATCGTGAGGAAGCCTGCACACCTGACAATGTTCTCAAAGGCGTTTGAAGTCTGCCAATCCGCACATGGCCAGCGTGGTGGACTATGGCCAAACCCTTCTTATATTGAGAGGAGACCCGTGCTCTGTAGTGAGCCGGTAATGGGTTGATCATGATGATTATTATTCTGTATTATATGGTAACAAAACGTAATTTTTTATACTTATCTATAGGGTGAAAAAGTTTCCAATGAAAATCCGTTTTTTGTTGTCAAAAAACGGATTTTCATTGGAAACTTTTTGGAACCATTACAATTCAGGAGTCATCCATTACGTTTGTACGTAATGGATGACTCCTGAATTGCAATGGCCCTTAGCGTAAGACCAATTGGACGGTGTTACGCAATAAGGATCCAATTCACAATAACATCAATAAAGTTGTGGTTTATAAAGTGAACGTACAACGCGACACTTTTTTCACCGAAAAGATCCCAGAGATATAAGAAATGTCTTATTTATGAGTAAATACCACCAAAAACCTCCATTATAACAGGAATAGTCAACTTTCAGAGCAACGTATCAATTCCAGCTGAATATTATTAAACTTGCTCAATTTGGGTAGGATCCTATCTGCATAAATATGTCAAATTTGAACTTACAATAGACCACTGATATTTGGACATGAACACTATACTAAATTATCAGGTAGTACTGCTCTTCGTAATGTTTCTTGGCTAAAAGGGCTATTTTTAATGCGAGTACTTTAGTAGAGATATTTGTACAACGAAAATGGCATTTCCACCTTCAGCAAGACATTTTCAAGAGACCAAACTATAATCCCTCTTAATATTATAAGCCCTTTTTTATATATTACAAGTTAGCCCTTGACGGCTATCTCATCTGTTGGTAAGTGATGATCAGTCTAGGACGGTAGCGGACTAATCTGTTAGGAGTTAGTAAACCCACACTCCTAATTGGTTTCTACGCAACATCGGTAGGGTGGTAACTAGCCACGGCCGAAGCCTCAACCCAGACCAGACTCGAGCCGGGAATCGAACCCAGGACCTCCAACTTTATAATGCGAGTGACGAGTGAACCACACGTTTACCACCCGTCAGCCACTCGTAATACAATAATTCAAAGAATACCGTCACATGACATAAAGCAGTCATATGAATGCTAAGATTTGACGACCTCCGTGGCGCAGCGCGCGCGCTGTCACTTTATAAAGTTGGAGGTCCTGGGTTCGATTCCCGGCTCGAGTCTGGTCTGGTGGGAGGCTGCGGCCGTGGCTAGTTACCACCCTACCGATAAAGACGCGTCGCCAAGCGATTTAGCGTTCCGGCACGATGTCGTGTAGAAACCAATTAGGAGTGTGGATTTAACATACCCCTAACAGGTTAGCCCGCTACCATCTTAGACTGCATCATCACTTACCATAAGGTGAGATTACCGTCAAGGGCTAACTTGTAGTGGATAAAAAAAAAGATTTGAGTCTATAGTAGTTAGTTTCGAAAGAGTGGGTGTGCTAAGGCCATTGAGTAAAACATCTGATATTCTGCGTAAGAGCATTATAATTATTTTTGATACAGACAACTTCTCAACAAAATTATATTCTAATTGTTTTACAAATTATAACATTAAGTACCTATTATTTATAAACATTCCTCGTGTAGGTAGGATCTCTACGTAAAACCGTGTTTATCTAATAATGTGCGGTTAGTAAAGCGTTAAAATAGTATTTATCAGGTTTGACTTTTGGATCTGTGTTTGTGACGACCGTAAATATGACTTTATATTGCATTCATTCTATTTATATTACTAATCTAAAACCCAATTAGATAGACGCATGCCATTTTGTCACCAAATCACTATGGGCTGAACAGATGTGGGTGAAATTTGGCACATAGATAATTTATAGTCTGGTATAGCACAACAGCTAGTATAAACTATTTACAAATATAATAGATAAGGAATAGACGAGAACTATAAAATCGAACCACGAAAATACCTAACGAAATAAAATGTTTTTAAGCATTTTGCTTCGTTGTTTTTTTCTTTTTTCCACCCTCTGACGAAGCTCGCGCGTACGCCGTACGCCCTGCCGCTTTGAAAGATCCTGAAAATGAGATTAGATTTATTTAAAAATAGAAGTTTAAAATAGTATATATAATATTTCTACCTTCTTTTGTAGATATTTCTAACGGCGAAGGAAAACATCGTGAGGAAACCTGCAAGCCTGAGAGTTCATAGAGGCGTGTGTAGTCTGCCAATCCGCACATGGCCAGCGTGGTGGACTATAGCCAAACCCTTCTCATATTGAGAGGAGACCCGTGCTCTGTAGTGAGCTGGCAATGGGTTAATCATCATGCTGAGCTGTAATCTCGTTCTGAGTGCTGCAGAGAAGGACATGATATATCTGTATCAGAATAAGACGCAAACATAAATAGATATATTTTCCTAACAAAAATAAATATATTGTAAGATTTACTATTAAAACTTTCACTATACTTCGTTAATCTGCACGAAGGTGAACTGATTCGGTTTCGGATGCCAAAGGTTCGACTCCTGGGTCGGGCAAAGAATTGTTAAATACTGGATATTAGTACCAGTCTGTATTTAGGTGATTTAGAAACGTGGCGACGTCCACCCACGTGCCTAAGAGAGCTTAAGATGCTTCGGTAAGTAGTCAGTCCCAGTTATTAGAAATATAATGTTATAATGAACATTACAGCCGTCCAATTCGTACTGGAGTAGCGTGGTTAGAGTCTGCTTTAACCAAACCATCTTTTATGAGTGGGAAGGCCTTTAGGACGTTTTTTAACTGACGAAAGCTCTTATCCCTCTCTCCCATGAAAGAAGGCCTGACGCATTCAGTGGGTCATATGTAAGCTAAACAATATACCTCCAATATATATGACTAGCCCCCGGATAAACGAGCTCCATGGAACCTTCCCACGAGGGTCTAAGCTGTGAATTCTAATTTGTCCTGTATTGGCTCAATTTTAAGCACTGTCTTACAAGTGGGTTGTCCAGAGTTCGACTCCCAGCATGACTTTTCCTAATTTTATCGATCTAATCGCGTCAGCCGCAGGACAAAACTGGTTAGAAATACCTATACGTTTAATATTATTGCGAAGCGGTGATAGCCTAATGGTTAGGTCGTCAGCCTCCTAATCAGAGGTCGGCGCGGCGGTTCGAATCCGGGCACGCATCTCTAACTTTTCGGAGTTATATGCATTTAAAAAAAAAAAAAATATCACTTGCTTCAACGGTGAAGGAAAACATCGCTAGAAAACCTGCACGCCTTAGAGTTCTCCATAATGTTCTCAAAGGCGTGTGAAGCCTGCCAATCCGCACATGGCCAGCGTGGTGGACTATGGCCAAAACCCTTCTCATATTGAGAGGAGACCCGTGCCGTGAAATGGGTTGATCATGAAGATGATGATGATTATTGCCATACCTCTAATACATTAGATTCGGTTAGCTACCATCCCAGACTTCATCGTAGCTTTATTTATTTATTTCGTTGCATATAGTGTACACATACACAGTTTGGGTTTTGCAACTTGGCCTGGAATCGACCGTTTTAGAGAGACCGTTTTCATTTACTTTTACTTGCATCGTTTAAAAAATCTTTACTGTGTAATAACGCTTCTCCAATACAAAAATCTTGAACACTTTGTAAAATTCATTTTCTTTTCTAAGTTTCGAATGCAGTCTGGCAGACCATTATATATTTTTACAGACATTACGTAGGTACTAGAGGCGTGGAGTTTTAGTTTTGATCCTACCCTCAGATAAAGAAGAAGTCTACCAAGCATAAGATAAAGAGAAAACAACTTTACAAACCTTTGAAGTTATGATAAATTCTTGTCTAACTTGTCCAACTTTTCTAAATCACGGATTTCCATTAGCGACCAAACCTGCTGCGCCATTACTGAAAAATAGAAATTTAATAATAAACATTTGTATTTTACCCTCATTGGGGCAGCGTGGTGGGTCAATACTAAAAATTCTAGCAAAAAGATAAATATTTGAAAAAAAAAAGTAATTACCTACTTTATTTTTTCTTATTTTAAGTTCCAAGTTGAATTGAATTTTGAAATAAAGAAATAAAAATAAATTTTAAAATAGTGCAATGTACTTATAATACGATTTGAATTCATGTTGAATTTAATTTAGTTATTCTTGCAAATTTCATTTTTTTTTTTATTTTTAAATTTTACGATTTGTACATATACTTACTTTGGGTTTTAGCTGGGTTCAAAACTAGTTATATATGTATAATATAGAAAATTTATAGATTATAATAAATAAACAAATTCTATAATCCTCTAATCCAATCTACATATTGAGAAAACGAAGGCTGTGTCCATATGTAAAAAAAATATATATATGTAAAAATGTCGGGCGTTCCATAAAAAAAAACTTAGAGTTCTTTTTGAGTTCTATGACAACAAACGACTTCCGTGCGCTGTCGTGTTATGAAGTTGGAGGTCCTGGGTTCGATTCCTGGCTCGGGTCTGGTCTAGTCTGGTGGGAGGCTTCGGCCATGGCTTGTTACCAAGCAACCGATACACCGTAGAAACCAATTAGGAGTGTCAGCTTACCATACCTCTAACAGGTTAGCCCGCTACCATATTAGACTGCGTCATAACCAGGTGAGAAAGCCGTCAAGGGATAACTTGTCAATCAATCAATCAATCAGACTATAGACGCCCACTGCTGGACATAGGCCTTTCCGAGAGACCGCCACCACACACGGTCCCCCGCCTTCCTCATCCACCCGACACCAGCGATCCTTTTCAGGTCGTCGGTCCAGCGAGCAGGTGGGTGGGTGGTTATTTGTCTGAGTTCAAGTGAATTAAACTTTGTATGCGTTTCTAGCTATTGCTAAATTAGCACAGTTATTTTACTGTCGAACTTTGTGGCCCTTCCAACTGCCATTATGAAATTTAGTACTTAAAATTACTAAGCGTTGAAGCAACAGATTTGTTCTGCTCAACATACTTTAAGTATTCCTTATTACTAATTACGGCTAGATGTGGGATTACAAAGCGTGTCAAAGTCAGCCGTTCGAGATAGCAATCCGTTGAAGGGTAGGCAACCTGTCGTCTCGCGCTCTTTGCATTGCATTTTTTAATAAAAGAGAAAAGAACCTTTATATAATTATGTTTGAAGCGAAGCTTTTAACGGCCGATATTAACAATCTTATTATGTATGTATGTATCATCATCATCATCATGAACAACCCATTAACGGCTCACTACATAGCACGGGTCTCCTCTCAATATGAGAAGGGTTTGGCCATAGTCCACCACGCTGGCCATGTGCGGATTGGTAGACTTCACACGCCTTTGAGAACATTACGGAGAACTCTCAGCCGTGCAGGTTTCCTCACGATGTTTTCCTTCACCGTTGAAGCAAGTGATATTTTAATTTTTTTAAAACGCACATAACTCTGAAAAGTTAGAGGTGCGTGCGTTAGGAGGCTGACGCCCTAACCACTAGGCCATCACCGCTTCCATGTATGTATATTTATATGTATTATCATATATAAATGTAAATACTGTCTTATTTAAAACAAAACAACACGTTGAGGTCGTAAAACAGTTAATGTTTTTCATTATAGTTATTAATTCTCTCTGTCAATCTAACTGTTGCCATAAATGATATTTTGTTTTACTAGCTATGATAGCCTAGCGGTTAGGACGTCTGCCTCCTAATCAGAGGTTGGGAGTTCGATCCCGGGCACGCTTCTCTAACTTTTCGGAGTTAAGTACGTTTCTAAGCAATTAAAATATCACTTGCTTCAACGGTAAAGGAAAAACATCGTGAGGAAACCTGCATGCCTCAGAGTTCTCAAAGGCGTGTGAAGCCTGCTAATCCGCACATGGCCAGCGTGGACTACGGCCAAACCCGTCTCATATTGAGAGGAGACCCGCGCTCTGTAGTGAGCCGAGAATGGGTTGATCATGATGATCATGATGAAAGGCAAATTACTAAAATCACTAGACTCCTCATTAAGAGATATCACGCCCTAGTTATATGTAAGTTTGTTTTGTCTTGTTTGTTGTATTAGTCAATTCTCACTTCGATTTATGTTGTTATTTAAAGTCATTTTAGGTTTTATAGCATATACTTATATGTATATTTCGGTTGGCGGTTTATAATAAATAAATAAATTAAATTGTAACTAGCTAGATTTGAAAGGCAAAAGCCTCGTCACTTATGCAATTTTTCTTTTATCAATTTATTTATCAAAATTTAGGATATATGATTTTTAAGGTAAAATTCTATTTAAGCCTAGGCAAAAAGCTCCTAGAAAAAAGCTCTTAGGCCCAAGGTGTTGGAATGGTGACCCCGCACTGGTAAACTTAGCGTTGGTCGACCCCCAACAAGGTGGACAGACGACATCAAACGAGTCTCAGGGAGCCGCTGGATACAAGCGGCCCAGGACCGTGGCCATTGGAACTTCCTACAAAAGACCTTTGTCCAGCAGTGGACGTTTATAGGTTGAAATGATGATGAAAAAGCTCTTTATCTAATTTACTCTTACCGTCTAATTCAAAGAACTGGGCCTCTCGGAACAGTAACTCTAAGTATTTGTAGTTGTAAGGAAGGAGAACGGTGTCGTTCCGTAGGAAGTTAAGGATGTGGCGGAACATGGCACCGTCACGGTCGATGAAGTAGTGCTGTTTCAGCTTATCTACTATTAATGGGATCTTGCCCGAGAACATCATCCCTAGTCTCGAGTCCGGATATCTGGAAATGGAAAATAAATATATATTAATAATCATCATCGAATCAAATCAAAAAGTTATTTTCATGTAAACCTAATCATACTTATATTATAAATTTGACGACCTCCGTGGCGCAGCGCGCGCGCTGTCGCATTATAGAGTTGGAGGTCCTGAGTTCGACTACCGGCTCGAGTCTGGTCTGGTGGGAGGCTTCAGCCGTGGCTAGTTACCACCCTACCAACAAAGATGTGTCAAGCGATTTAGCGTTCCGGCACGAGGTCGCGTGGAAATCAATTAGGAGTATGGGTTTAACATACCCTTAACAGGTTCGTCCGCTACCATCCTAGACTGCATCATCACTTACCATCAGGTGAGATTACCACCAAGAGCAAACTTGCAGTGGATAAAAAAAAATGTGTACATACATTTTCATACATGTATTGGTCATTATTTTATATTCTATAGGTATATTTTTCTCTGAATTAACCATTTTTTAAATTGTTAATACGTTCTTAGCAAAGGCGTTTGTAACATCACAATGGTGACCAAGCAATATACTCATACGCTGTTACCCATATAGCAAACTATAACAGACTATGAGTTCATTGCTTGAACTTTGCTTGCTAAGGATCATTAAATACAGAATCCAAAAGTAGCGCACTCAAACCGTGCCAAAGTCAGCCGGTATTGCTAAGCGATCCGTTGGTGGGTTCTGAACGTCCAGCGCCATTAAAAAAAAAGCGTAAGAACTTTTAAATCGGCTTGAACTGAACTACATATAAAGTGCAAGAAAAATCTAAACAAACAAAAAAAAGCAATGTCAATTTAAAACTAAAATGAATGTAATTAAACAGATGAATAAAATCTAATTAAACATTAATAAAACCACATAACCTTTAAATCCTAATAAAAGACAACGGACAAGAATTTGTGAATAAAGAAAAAAATTTGATCATATTTACTCTCACCCAGCTAAGTTTGTTGTGGGGTTCTTCTAAGATCTTCCAGGGCGCGTTTGGAACGCGCATAGCTTTAGTTTTAAGTTTACGAATGTAGTTATCACCATCAACTCACTACTGTGTAATTAACGCAATAAAAGTATGATTGATTGATTATTAAAACTCTTTGATAAAATTCAGTTTTAAGCAACGCATAAAAAAATTAATAAAGCTTTATCTGCTAATCCTTGAATCATTTAAAATGCGAAATTTCTGGGATGTCTCTCCAAAAGTTCAAAGTTTATATAAAACGTAAGCTTGTAGAAAAGTCCTACTATAGTGTAAAGGATTACGTAAATGATAAACAAGCATGGGTGTGAAATATTGCTCTAATAAGATAGCTCTTAATATAATTTTAAGTGGCATGTGAGATGGTGATAACAAAAAGAAAATTTACCTGGCTAAGTTTGTTGTGGGCTTCTTCTTAGACCGGGGCGCGTTTGGAACCCTTTTAGTTTTAAGTTTACGAATGTAGTTATCACCATCAAATCACTACTTTGTAAATTATTGACGCATCAAAAGCGCCTTTTAAAGGACTATTTGAATAAAGATTATTTGAATTTGAAAATTTGAATTTGACAATCGTCTGTCAGTAGCTACATAAATGTCATTTATGAAATGGATGCAACAGGCAATTCACTATGGTCTGTCTGTATTTTCACTCGCACGCCAATTCAAGTTCAGGCAATTATAAATTAAATTTCACTTGTTTTAATGGCGAAGGAAAACATCATGCGGCAACCTGAATGCCAGAGAGTTCTCAATTTTGTTACCAAAGTAATAAGATATCTACCAATCCGCACTTGGCCAACACGAGCTGTGATGATAACTCTTCCCAAACAGTAGTGGGTCGGTAATGGGTTGTCAAATAATGAAAAATATTCGGGTAGTTTACGATACTTTTGACGACCTCCCTGGCACAGTGACGAGTTTGGTGATCTAATTAGTGAGAGGTCCCGGGTTCGATCCCCGGCGGGGACAATTTAGAAATTTATCATTCTTGAATTTTGTCTTGTCTGGTCTGATGGGAGGCTTACTATCATATACAATATTAAAGTCTCTGTCGCCACCAAGCGAGATAGCGTTCCGACACGATAACGCAATAACTTTATGCACATATTTCTGGGAATAAAAAGTATGAGGTAGGTATGCTATTATGGATTCATAGCCGGTTTGAATACAATGTTTACAACAACTAACAATAGATGGTGCTCACCGTCATAATTTTGCTGAAACCGATATATTTTCTTTTAACCAACATATTTACTATCCTTGAGTGATTAAATTAATTCAATTCGAATTCGATATCGATGTAAATGTAAAATAAGGTAAATTTATACAAACTTAACATGAGATAACCATTTTTCAATACAAATCCTGCATCACGCTATCAAAGTTTTTGAAATATTCGACTTCGATCGGAGTTACATGAGCCTTCGGGCCCGAACCTAACTCTCCTCTCATAAAGAGGAGACCGAAGAACGTCCTTGACAAACCAGATGACCAACTGACATTGGACAACGCTTCTCATGTAGGTCATACACAACACACACAACTGTACACAGCGTCTTGGCGAAGACGTGGTCCCCGACATCTGACGTCATCCGGACGTGGGTCTCATCCACGGTCACGGGGGCGCTCGGACTGAGACACCAGTCCAACAAACCCAACAAGTCACAACGTCACCCTAACGACAGGAGACGCCCTTAGGGGGACGTTCCTCAGATGTCGTTGAGCCCAAGTGCTCTTCTGTCAGCCTGAGCTTCATGCTCGCCAAACCCCTCCGGTGACGCAGTAACAATCACTATGGTTATCTGCAACTATCAATTCGAAAAAATGAGCCTTCGTGGAGTCCGTTCTCACACGGTGTCGCTGTGACGACATGACCGGACTTCGCTGTGGCACGCAGTTATTCCATGAGCTTAGTATTCGTTACTAGTTAGTATGTACTACTCAGGTTGTGAAATAACCACGGCACTTGTGTGCTACGACGGGTCATGGTTGAGCTAACACCACCACCAATAGGTGTTTCCTCTGGCCAATGGGGGTACATAGACTTCCTTTTGCTGTTTCTTTATTAATAGACTCCCAACAACAAGGAGTTTCATCATTTTTAAAGAGATTTCATACCTCCAAAGGAAATAATGCAACCCTTATAAGAACTTTTTGTTTTCAATCTGTCTGTCAAGACCATTTCGTTTTGCAGAAGAGGGCTGTTCGTGCTATATATAAATTTTTTTTTTTTTTTTTTATATCTTTATTTATTATTAAGGACTTTTATATTATAAATATATATGACAGTCCTATCGTACCTTACTATAAACTTATATCTACGACAATTTTTTCTTCTACCTCTGTATTAAATCTAACTATATATACATGTAAATCGACTGCTTTTCATAATATACCTATCTATTTTTTACACTTTCGATATAAAAATTAAATAGTATTTTAGCCGACAACGAATTCGGTTCGGCCAAAATACTGTTTAAAAAGCCAACTTCGTTTTGTTTAAAATTAATTACCGACAAAACATGTACCCTCAAATTTTTGTTCTGGACACATTCCATTAATAAATGTTGCATATCGTCTAATTTCCCACAAGTCAAACAATAGGGTGAGTCCACTTTTTTCATCAAGTATGCAAACTTTCTTAATGGAACATGTCCAGACCGCAATCTGAAAGCAGCCACTGTATATGGACGGCTCAAATGTGTATTTATAAACCAGGGGATACTAGCAGGCTTATTTTGGATGGTTTTATACCATACTCCTTTATCGATGGATATTTTATCAAAATGATTTTTCCACGATATGAAACAAGCTTTTTTAAATTTAGGTAGTATTTCCGAGATTGATAGTGCTATCTCTACATCTATACCTTCAATTGTGGCTGACTTGGCCAAATTATCCACTTCTTCATTTCCAACAAGACCAATATGAGACGGGATCCATTGGATCTTTATTTGTGTATGTCTACATTGAAATTCATACAGCATTTTGAGTATACAAAAAGCTATCACAGCACCTCTGTGGCCAGAGGCACATCGAGCTAAATGCTGTATGGCACTTCGACTGTCGGTAAAAATAACTATTTTATTTTGACCTATTGTGTTAGCATATTTCAAAGCCTCTAGTATTCCCAACAGCTCCAAAGTCATTATTGAAACATTAGAATTTGTCTTAACCTTACCAGATGTCTTATTTTTTGAATCAAAATAAGCAGCTCCGTTACCCTGAATAGTTTTTGAACCATCCGTATACAGCCTGTGCCAATCATTATACACTAAATTCAGTTCTTCTATAATATTAGCCTTAGTTATATGTAACTCATACTCTTTTTTCGATACCTTAACACTCAAAAGACTATCTTCTAAAACATTATTTATCTTGATTCTAGTGGTCCAGACATTAAGAGAAAAAATTTCGATGGGATCTGGTGCTGAGATAGATTCATTTTTCAATTCATTATAAATTGTTACAAGCAATGGTTTTTTTTTATTTTTCCAATATGAGCCTTTACAAAAGTTACCCAGTTCATTCAATAATCTGCATATTTCATTATTATTAGAAGATTTAGTTTTTAAGCAATATTTAATACCCAGATATTTTCTTCTTAAGAATAAAGGAGGAATACCAGTTTCGCATTCCATCACATGAATTGGTGTGCTCTTTATAAAACTACCCACTATTCTTAAAGCTTGATTTTGGATTTTATCCATTTTGGAAATATTAGCATTAGCACTATTATCAAACAAATATCCTCCGAAATCAAATCTACTCCTTATGATGGAGATATATAAGCGTCGCAAATGTTTTGGATGGATTCCCCAAGATTGACCAGCTAACACCTTAAGTAGATTTAAAAATTTGGCACTTTTATTGCAAATTTCATTTATATGTTTACCCCATCGTAAGGAATAGTCAAGCCAAAATCCTAAATACCTTACACATTTGGCCTTGGTTAACTCTATATCTCTAATAGTCAATACAATTTGCTGTCTTCGTAAACCTCTACTAAAAATGACATACTTAGATTTAATTGCTGACAAACTCAAACCAATGTTTTCTAATAAAATCGCCATTATATTGAGTGATGCTTGTATATTAATAGCACAGTCAAGGATATTATTACTACTATCGTATATAACAAAGTCGTCAGCGTACTGTGAGATATAAGCGGATTGAATTTGTTTGCATACACTGGATGTCACAATATTAAACAATAGAGGAGATATAGGATCTCCTTGTGCCAAGCCTCTATTTGTCCATCTACAGATCTTTTTGGCGTAAGCGTCGACTTCAATTTTTAAATGTCTCTCCTTGAGAAACATCCAAAAGTACATACAAATACGTTTTCCAACTCCAATCCTATCTAGAGTTGTGACAATACTTTCGACGGTAACGTTGTTATACGCATTTTCTATGTCCAAAAAACAAGCTAAAGTGGGATGATTATTTGATAATCCGATCTGTACTTTCGACACAAGACGGGTTATATTATCTAAACATGATTGAGACCTTCTAAAACCAATAGCGTTAGGAGATAATATTTTATTGCTTTCAACAAACCATTCTATGCGTCTAGATAACATAGTGTGAAAAATTTTGCAAACACACGAGATTAATGATATAGGCCTAAGTTTAGAACTATCAGCTTTGGGTATTGGTATTATTTTAATATTTCGCCATTGACTGGGAACGTAACCAGAAGTATAAATACAGTTAAAAATTTTAAGAAGATATAATTTACCAACTCGAGGAATATTTGTAATCATAGAATATGTTATGTTGTCATCACCTGGGGCGGTATCTTTTGTTTTGGTTAAGCAGTTATATAGTTCGTCAATAGTGAATACAGATTCCATTAAAGAATTTGATGATTCAAATAAAGGGCAGTTAGAAGTAACAGAGTCAGGAGCAAGGCTACAAAGAAGTTGTTCATGCTTTTCTGATGATAAATATATTTTAGATCGTTTGAAGCCCTTGATCCACCTCATGCGTTGATACATTTCTGAGGCTGATGTCGTGTCATTAATAGAATTACAGAACTTATACCAACTATTCGTACTAGCTCGTTTAATACATTTTTTAGCGTCCACAATCTTTTCCTCTAGCTTAGTAAGATTATCTGGAGTTGGATTTTGTCTAAAAAGTTTTAAAGCTAATCTACGTTGAGCAACAGCTTTAGAAATATTTGGATTCCAGTAAGGTTTTGGGCGGAAGTTAGCTGTAGGGTTATTACAAATTTTAATATAAGGGATATTTTCATCAGCGGCATTATTAATACATTCCAATATTATATTGTAACTTTGTTGTACATCAACAATACTATCGGTTAATTCCTGGGTCAAGTAATTTAATTTTTCTATAAAATAATTATGATATCCTATCCAATTAGCCTTTCTAAAATCGCGGAATTTTGAACATCTATAATTATCACTAAAATTCATAGAATATTTAACAATTAAGTGATCACTACCCAAGTTTTCATTGGTTACCTTCCATGTAAAATTAATGGCAATATCTGAAGATACAAATGTGATGTCAGGTGATGTCTGCTGAAGGTGATTGTTAACTAACTTTACCCTAGTTGGACTACCATCATTAATTGACATGAAGCCGTTATCTAGACTAGAATCAAATACCTGTGTACCTCTAATGTCAATTTTACACGACCAGTTTGAATGATGGGCATTAAAATCGCCAGCTATCAAAGTTTTGTTAGGAAATCTAGAAAATAACTCATCCCAGTCTGCTTGAGAAGTACGAACGCTTGTTGGACAATAGAGTGATATAATATTTATTAAATCTTTAACATTTAAAACTTTAATATGCACTATCTCTATACCTGAGTTTGATATAGCTATTGGACAAACTTCTATTTTAATAGATTTGTGACTAATTATACAAACTCCACCATAACTATCAAACCTGTCGTTTCTGCAAATATTGTAGTCTTTAATACAAAACGTTGAATCCTGCTCAAGCCATGTTTCGCTCAAAATGGCCAAGTGCACCTTTTCCTGATACAAAAAACACTCAAACTCAGCCTTTTTAGGCCTTACACTTTGTGAATTCCACTGAACTATATTCAAAACAAAATCCTTTAAATTACACACTTTTAAAAAACGAAACTACTTTTTTCAAAACATCTACTTTTTCGAAATAATTTACACAAAACGTAGATAAAATTTCAAAAAAATATTCAGCTACGGACACCAATTTTTCTTCAAATTTACTGCTGGACATTAAAATTTCTTTCATTTTCCTAAAAAATAATATAAGATTTATTTTTCCGTCATAATTTTTAGACCTTTTAGGTATTTGATCGACCGTTTGTTTGATACTTGATTCTTCTGTATGACATTGTGCACTCTGATCCAACCAATCTTCATTCAAGCGTGATATCTTCGGCCTTTTTGTTTTCTTAGATTTAGTTTGTGAACTCGTTGAGCGAACTACTAAATCGTCTTCATAATTTATTTCATCTGTATCAGATTCTTCTACGCGTGAAACTGCTTCCGTCAATAATATATCCCTGTAAGTTTTTTTTGAAGGATCTGTTATTATAACTGTATCATATTTTTTATTAGCGGTTTCGCTATCTCTTTCACCCTTATCTTTTGCCTTTTTCGTATTCTTAGTATCCCAATAAATCTCGAGAGCTCGTCGATAAGTACAATTTTCAGAATACATTAAATTTCTTAAGAATTTCTCTTTCAGAAATACTGGACAAGACTTGTCCAATGCCATGTGACCATTCTTACAGTTTACGCATTTAAAGTCTCTTGTTTCACAATTTTCGTGACCTAAGCCACATTTAGGACAAACATACTTCTTATTAGGGCATATCCGAGTTTGGTGTCCAAACTTCCAGCATTTAGCACATTGTGTTACGGGAAACATATAAGGTTTTACCTCAAACCTGCATCCAAAACCATACACGTATGAAGGTAATACAGAACCTTTGAACGATATTCTAACCGTCTCGCTATTAATCCATTTTCCTTCTGCCAAACGTTTCAATCTTTTAACTGATATAATTTCCTGATCGCATTTAAAATTTTCAAATAGCTCCTTTTCCTCTTCCTCTAAATCTATCTCTTTGATAATTCCATACGATACGCTAGTTTCATCTGTTAATTGCATTCTGTAACCCATATCGTTTATTTTCTTATTCTTTATTAACTTTTCCGCATCCTCCTTAGTTCCGAATTCTACAAGTACTTTAAACAAACTCCTAAATTTAATTCTTAGTATATTAGAAATTTCTTCAGATCTCAATAACTTAGCAAAAGCAATTTGTTTCGGCAAAACTTCTTTAGATGAAATACTCACTTGATATATTTCTTCAGATACACTATTTTTAATCGCTGACTTGCGGATATCACTAATGTTTGAGTTACTTCTAGCTAATCGCTTCGAGCGCCTTTGCACAGTAATAAATCCGTCATCCGCATCATTCTCCTCCACAATTTCACTATCCGGCCGCCTCCTTTTTTCTGGGCCTTTTGACAATATATCACCTTCCCCACTGATTTCACATTCCATATTTCCAACGTCTTGTATACTAGAAACCATATTTAACCCGACATCTTCCAAATTATTACATGATAAAACTGGTTTATCACAACCTATAATCTCCCCATTAAGCGACATCAACTTGTCACTCACTTGAAGGTAGTTAAATAAAAAGTTTTGTGAATGTTGCAAATGCTAACAAAACGAGCGCTCTTATCAGCGAACGGCGCGCAACTGATATATAAATTAGGTCCCAGAGAGTCATTAAGAGATAAATTTAAAGATTATAAAATAATGACAGTGCATAGCCAATATTTATATGAAAATTTAATGTATGTTCATAAAAATATTGATAAATTCAAGAAAAAAAATGGACCGTAACGTAGTGAACATCAGAAGTAAAAGTAAACTTGTAGTACCGTTTAGTAGGCTGCACAAAATTAGTAACTCATTCAAAGGAAATTGTATTTTATTTTATAATAAATTACCTATTGATATCTTGGAGATGTCTATCAATAAGTTCAAAGTTTTTATAAAACGAACGCTTGTAGAACATATTACGATTATATAAACGATAAAAAAGCTTGGGTGTGCATTGCTCTATCTCCATGGGTACTATAATTTATTGTTCATTATGTGAGATGGTGATAACGAAAAAAAAACCCCGGCTAAGTGTGTTGTGAGCTTCTTCTTAGACCGGGGCGCGTTTGTAACCCTCATAGCCTTAGTTTTAAGTTTACGAATATAGTTATCACCAAGAAATAACTACTATTATATGTAAATTATTGACGCGTCAAAAGTGCCTTTTTAAGGACTATTTGAATGAAGATTATTTTGAATTTGAATTTGATTTATCTTGTTTAAACGTGGGAGTAAATTAAAACCTACGCAAGGCAGTACTACAGTCCCTTGACTGTGAAAAATAAAACTTCTAAGAAAACGTTAAAAATAGACTCTGAGAAATAAATAAAAGTTGTTAGCTAAACTACTTTACAAAGGTTCGTTCTACCATTTAAGTATTTTAATAGCATTACTCTTAATTAATTAAAAACACTCGTTTTCTCTTGAAAAGGCGCAGGAAAAGGAGTTGAGACACGATTTTATATTATGAAACTTCTTTTGTAAAAGTTTCTTGTTTAAATCATATAAAATAATTAGCTTAGGGTTAGAAAAGGGTTGCTGCCAGTATTTTTAATACTTTACATCGTTCCGTTAGCATCTAATGCAGTTCTTTTGTTTACTCAATTTTGTTTACTTAGTTGATTAATGATTAATAAATTCCTATGAAGTTATTTGCTAAGAAAACGAATTGTAACTAACGAGCATAAATCAATGTGCCGCTTATGAAAATTTTGTAATTTCGTTTGAAGAAATAGAAAATAGTTCAATAACATGATTGCAAAGGAATATTGTAGGCAGAACCTTAAGTAGTTTTTTTTTATATACCACAAGTAAGCCCTTGACGGCATCTCACCTGATGGTAAGTAATGATGCGGGCTAACCTGTTAGGGGTACGGTAAACCCATACTCCAAGTTGGTTTGTACACGACATCGTGTCGGAACGCTAAATCGCTTTGCGACACGTCTTTGTCGATAGGGTGGTAACTAGCCACGGCCGAATCCTCCCAGACAAACCTAGTCCGCCTTACGAAACAAGGTTTCTAGTTGTGCAATAAATAGAAAGCGATTATAGGTATATATTCAACAAGCCCCGTGCATTTTTCCGGGATAAAGAGAAGCTTATCTCACTATCCGGCGGATAAAGAATTTCTATTCTAAAAATAGCTTCAACGTTGTATTGCTTCGGGAAAAGAGTAAAACCAAATAACTCCACACTTTTGCATGAATTAATGTAAGTATTTTATAAGGACGGCTCGATGTTGAAATGAAATGGAGCAAGCTGTGGGAAAGGTTGACGACCTCCGTGGCGCAGCGCGCACGCTGGCGCTTTATAAAGTTCGAGGTCCTGGGTTCGATTCCTGGCTCGAGTCTTGTCAAGTGGGAGGCTTCGGCCGTGGCTAATTACCACCCTACCGACAAAGACGTGTCGCCAAGCGATTTAGCGTTCCGGCACGACGTCACGATTAGGAGTATAGGTTTACCATACCCCTCACAGGTTAGCCCGCTACCATCTTTAGACTGCATCATCACTTACCATCAGGTGTGATTGCCGTCAAGGGCTAACTTGTAGTGGATAAAAAAGGATATTACCGAAATTAATTTATTTTACAGAATTGCCATTATGTATGGAACATAACATCGCATATATAACATCGCTTAAACGTCCGTGGGCTTGGTCAGAGTGGTTAAATTTTTAATGACTCTGCACGCATATATGAGATAAATTTGTTGATTTTATATAAGTTGGTATATTGAATTGATTGCTAGCTATGCTTATTGGCATAGTCCTGCGACTTGAGAAAAACCCACAAGATCTTTTATAGGGTTTTCTGAATCCGCAGGGTCCGGCTGGGTCAAATACAAACTTGATGATAAACTCAAGTTATGTGTGAAAGATAGCCGTACCTTGAAATTTCTCCCGCATAATTATTTTTTAGAGCAGGCCGTTGTTTTTTCGTAAAAATGTTCATACTTTTAATGATGTTATAATAATGAAGCTTCATAACCAAAAGCCATAGCAGACAGTAAAGTAATTGTCACCTAAAGCGGTGATAGCCGAGTGGTTAGGGCGTCAGCCTCCTAATCAGAGGTCGGCGGTTCGAATCCGGGCACGCACCTCTAACTTTTCAGAGTTATGTGTGTTTTATAAAAATTAAAATATCACTTTCTTCAACGGTGAAGGAAAACATCGTGAAACCTGCACGCCTGAGAGTTCTCCATAATGTTCTCAAAGGCGTGTGAAGTCTGCCAATCCGCACATGGCCAGCGTGGTGGGCTATGGCCAAACCCTTCACATATTAAGAGGAGACCGGTACTGGGTTAGATAGTTGGTTGGTATGGAACCCTCATATAGCTTTAATGATGTACTAGCTGTTGCCCGCGACTTCGTCTGCGTAGTATTGCTGATTTCCCGTGAGATTGAGGTTTCCCGTGCGACCAATGCCCTGCTTTAGAAAGTAAGCTACAGGCAAATGTCAAATTGCCGATTATCGTGTCTCTAAATTAAAAAACAGCACTTTCATACAAACTTCAAACCCCTATTTTACTTACGCCCTAAAAGAAACCTATTTTCAAAATTTCAAGCTTGTCGACTTCATTACAAAAAAATAAGCAAAAACTATCATCCCCTATTTTACCACCCTTAACAGGTTATATTTAAAAAAAAATGATGTACTTGTTTTTTATTTATTATTATTAATCTTAATGCAAATTTTTGTGTCTCTAACTCTAAAAACAAAGAAATTTCATACAAACTTCCAACCCCTATTTTATCCCCTTAGGGGTAGAATTTCCAAATATCCTTTCTTAGCTGACATCTCTTAACAATCAACTACCTAATTGCTAAATTATAGCTTTATACGTACAATAGTTTGTGAGATCTCGTGTTTAATCAGTATGTAAGTAAGTATGTAAGTATGTAAGTGACCTTTCGCTTTTATGTATATATAGATGTATCTGGTTTTTGTTTATCCTTTATTTTCCTGGAGGGCGAGGATTACTGCAACACAGTTTAAACTTCTGCAGGATCGTTTTCATGTTTAAGGTTCTTGTTTATATACAGCTGAATAAGTACAACAGCTTGCTCACGTAACTATGCTACAAAAAACGCCTCGTATTCTACTGTACATTTTTTTTTTCGGACTGTCTATTAGCTGTACAAACCCTATTGGTTGCCACAGCGTAACCGGGCTGTTTGGCGAGCTTTGGAAAGAAGCTCTGCCAGAAGAAATTTTGAGCCCTAGGGCTCGAAGAAACTATGGGAACGACTGCCTAAGGGCGCCTCCTTTCAGGCCGAACCTCGGCTTAGGCGACGTTTGAGATAACGGGGGGGTCGGACGGTGAGTGGTCCGTACGTCTCCGAGGCCGTGGATGGAGCCCACGTCCGGATGACGTAAGATAGCGGGGACCTCGTCTTCGCCGGCGAAGACGGTGTGTAGCGTATGATTGTGTGGTAGGTGGTACGAGTGTGTTGTCAGTAGTCATCTGATCGTCAGGGTTATGAAGGATATGTTTAGGTCTCCTCTTTCGGAGAGGAGCGCTTAGGTCGGGGGAGTAAAAAGAAGCTGCAACTACGAGAGAGTTGGGGTGTCGGATTGATTTCTCGAAATAGATGTTCGAGAGTTTCTTAAAGTGCTGAGCGATAGTGTGAAGTTCTACGTTACGCACGTACCCGGACAGCCGGTTGCCGTGCGCATGAAACGATTCTGAATCGTTTGAAATCTACTGTACAAATTCTCTGCCATTCTAGCGTTCCTTTGACGCTGTGATCACAGATAGTTGCTGGGAAACCGGTTGTTTTAAGTTTGCCCACCAAACGTTAAAGCGTCGACTTTGTAAGGGCGCCCAATTTTTTGTCGGTAATCGGTTGATAATGACGTGGGATAGTTACAAAGTAGCCGTAGATTGTCAGTGATCAAAATAAAATGCTGCATGTGAACCTCGCCCTTATGTCCTGGAGAGAGCGATCAATATAGATGAGAAAGCACAGCCCCGGGGCTTCGTTCATATCCTCAGGCAATACTGTCGCTTCCCTCCGTACCTATTATACACGAACAAGCTTTGAGGGATCCTGAGGAATCCTTATAGCTTTGTTATCTTTCCGCTCACGAGTCGACTATCCTTCTGTGTTTGTATCTTCTGTTTTTTTTTGCCGTCTTTTTTCCTCTTAGAATGTAAGATACTTTTGAGATTGGGTAATAAACGCAAATATACTGGGCAGACTCTATATAAGAATAAATGGGGGAAATAACTTCGATACATTTGATATTATTATAATACTCGCTGACGCCCGCGACTTGGTTTGCGTTGAGTTAGTGTGTTTGTTTGTCTTTCAATCACGAAGCAATAGATTACTAACCCGTATTACTTGAAATAATTACGAAACTAAAACAATTGGTGGGAGAAATGGGAGGCGCCCGAGACGTGATGGCACAAGCGGTGGCATGCGCGTGAGCTGCGCGTGGTACTGGACAGTACTTGAACATTGCAACATTACTTTATTTTTCTAATATAAAAGACTTTTTCTCAAATAAAAGTAGCCTAAGTTACTCCTTATTATATCAGCTACCTGCCAATAAAAGTCCCGTAAATATCGGTCCAGCCATTTCAGAGATTAGCCGGAACAAACAGACAGACAGACAAAAATTGTAAAAAATGTTGTTTTGGTGTATGTACCGTATACATATTCATATGCATGTAGTAAAAAACGGTTATTTCAATATTACAAACAGACAATTTTATTTCATTGTATAGATGAAAAATAAATCTGTAAGCGTCGGTCGTCGGTATCTTGTTCGCCATTAAGATGGTAACTAGGAGTGGCAGAAGACCTCCTAAATTAGACTCTCCACCAGAGGTTATATAAGCCTCGAACCGTGCATCGAACCCAAGACCTCCCATTTTATAATATTACAGCACACGCACGTCGTGTGTTATCTTGACACTGTGTCTATTACAAACAGACAATTTTATTTCATTGTATAGATGAAAAATAAATCTGTAAGCGTCGGTCGTCGGTATCTTGTTCGCCATTAAGATGGTAACTAGTAGTGGCACAAGACCTCCTAAATTAGACTCTCCACCAGAGGTTATATAAGCCTCGAACCGTGCATCGAACCCGGGACCTGCGATTTTATAATATTACAGGACACGCACTGTGTTGTGTGGTGTCTTGTCGTCGGTACATATAGGAACTAAGTATCGATCAGTTCATAAGAATTTATGTAAAACCTACCCTGTTCAATCAACCTGTACACGCCACACGTAAGTGATAACAAGAAAAATACCCGTTAAAGTTAGTTGTAAGATATAAATAAGCCCACAACTAAAACAGTTCGCGTAAGAAACTCTCATATCATTCGTTTTAAGTTTACGAATGTAGTAATCACTTTCGTCTCACTACAAAGTAAAAAAAATTGTGTACCTACGCATCAAAAGTACCTTATAAAGAATAATTTAAACAAACATATTTTCCACTGACTAGCTATGGAAACTCCACCACAGTACGTGTGTAACAGTTGTTGGAAGTAGGTATCTATATATATAAAAGCGAAAGGTCACTTACATACTGAATAAACACGAGATCTCAAAAACTATTGTACGTATAATGCTATAATTTAGCAAGTAGGTAGCTGACAGTTAATAGGTGTCAGCTAAGAAAGGATATTTGGAAATTCCACCCCTTAGGGGGTATAATAGGGGTCGGAAGTTTGTATGAAAATCCTATGTTTTTAATTTAGAGACACGATCGGCAATTTGATATTTGCCTGTAGCTTACTTTCTGAAGCAGGGCAGGGCCGCATGGAAAAACCTCAATCTCCCGGGAATCAGCAATTCTACGCAGACGAAGTCGCGGGCAACAGCTAGTATACATATAAGCGAAAGGTCACTTACTTACATACTTACTGATTAAACAACGAGATCTCAAAAACTAGTATACGCAATAAAGCTATAATTTAGCAAGTAGGTAGTTGATAGTTAAGAGGTGTCAGCTAAGAAAGGATATTTCCACCCCTAATATAGTGGGTATACAGGGGTTGGAAGGTTGTATGAAAATCCTATGTCTTTTAATTTAGAGACACGATCGGCAATTTGACATTTGCCTGTAGCTTACTTTCTGAAGCAGGGCATTGGCCGCATGGAAAACCTCAATCTCACGGGAAATCAGCAATTCTACGCAGACGAAGTCGCGGGCAACAGCTAGTATACATATAAGCGAAAGGTCACTTACTTACATACTTACTGATTAAACAACGAGATCTCAAAAACTAGTATACGCAATAAAGCTATAATTTAGCAAGTAGGTAGTTGATAGTTAAGGGTTGTCAGCTAAGAAAGGATATTTCCACCCCTAATATAGTGAGTATAATAGGGGTCGGAAGGTTGTATGAAAATCCTGTTTTTTTATTTAGACACACGAAAATCGGCAATTTGTCATTTGCCTGTATCTTACTTTCTGAAGCAGGGCATTGGCCGCACGGAAAACCTCAATCTCAAGGGAAATCAGTAATTCTACGCAGACAAAGTCGCAGGCAACAGCTAGTACTTATATAAAAACGCTGCCGGCTGCTATAGTATATGTTTTTGTGGCGCAGAATAAAATGGAGCGAATGTTCCCAGAGGGCGTTGATTATGAAGGCAGTTGAACGCCGCGAGGCATGACGTCGTCCGACGCTATAACGCTGGTACAAATAAAACGGGAACATTTGGAATACAAATTACAATCGAGCTTGCAAATGTTTAATTTCAATATCTTTATTTTAAAATGTCAATGGACTACCAAAAGCCGTTTCGTAATCACATTACTAACTACTACTAACAATTGAATTGCTATAAACTGACTTTGGGAAGCGGTGATAACCTAGTGGTTAGGGCGTCAGCCTCCTAATCAGAGGTCGGCGGTTCAAATCCGGGCATGCACCTCTAACTTTTCGGAGTTATGTGCGTTTTTTAAAAATTAAAATATCAAATATCATTTCAAAGCGAAAAAACCTGCACGCCTGAGAGTTCTCCATAATGTTCTCAAAGGCGTGTGAAGTCTGCCAATCCGCACATGGCCAGCGTGGTGGCCAAACCCTTCTCATATTGAGAGGAGACCCGTGCTCTGTAGTGAGCCGGTAATGGGTTGATAATGATAAAACTAACTCTAATCGTAGGTTTTTCCGGCTAGTACTTTAGAAGTAACTTTCAGTAGGTACGAGTAGGTACACTAAACATAGTGAGGAATTTTGCAGTGGAATAATAACGAGATGAGATGTATTCTGATTATTACGGGTTTTTATATTCGACTACAGTGGTCACTCCGTTGATCAGATAGTGGTACAACTTTGGTAGGGTGATCTGAAGACGCCCGAAACGTGTGTTATATACTTGTAAATGTGTTTAATTTATTTTTACGTGGGCTGCAATGTATGCCTTGTTCAGGTAGTTTTAAGTAAATTAAATGCGCCATTTTTCCTCAGGCCTTTGCTGGAAAGCGGTAAGGTAAGGTACCTACGATACAGGTTAAGTCGGCCTTTTACTGTGATATATATTTTTTTATATACTACAAGTTCACCCTTGACGGTGACAGTGACACCCTATCTCCCCTGGTGCTAAGTGATGCAGTCTGGGATGGTAGCGGGCTAACCTGTTCCACGCGTCATCGTGCCGGAACGCTAAATCGCTTTGCAATACGTCTTTGTAGGTAGGGTGGTAACGGCCGAACCCTCCCACGAGACCAGACTAAGCCAGTAATTGAACCCGGGACCTCCAACTTTATAATGCGACAGAGCACACACTGCGCTACGGAGGTCGTCAAAAAATTTGTATTTTTACCAACACACCTCTATCATGTACTTACACATAAATTTATTGTTTTTGTCTTTTTCATGTACGTTACGTCCTATAGATTGCAATAAAGTTTTATAAATAAATAAAATATTATAGAAAACACAAAAAATTAATTAGAAAAGAAATCTTATAAATACTCGTCAGTAAAACTTGAACAAGAAGAAAAGGTATTTGATGTCTGGCGAAGGTTTAACTTGAACTAGGACGGAATGTGAAGTCTGGCTTCTCGATAGCAGTGGACTTTGCTTTCCAGCCAAATGTCCCCACAGCACCGGGCCATTTGTATGATTTAAGACACTTACTTGGTGAGTGTTCTTAACGTGGAGGTGTATATAACACCGCCGACGTCAATGTGAACAGGGGCTTCGTCGTGTGCCGGTGTCGCGGCCTGAGGTACTGGCACCTCTGGCTCCTTTGACCTTCGCATAAAAGAGAAGCGGCATTCAAACTTCGGTGGATCCATGACCGGGTGATCTTCAGTGTGTCCAGCGGGTGGGTGTTCTGGAATGCGAACAAATAATCGTCACCATGATCATCATCATCATTTATTTAGCTAACGCCCGTATATGTAAGTATGTTTGTTTGTCTTCCAATCACGAAGCAATGGGTTACTAAACCTTGAAATAATTACAGGATAAAGATTAAAGTATCTCCTTTCTAATAAAAAAGAAATGAATGAAATCGGAGTATGCGTTAATGAATTACAACTAAATACACATTTTGACTTTCATCCCTTCCTAGGGAACCGTGTTGAATTACGGGATAAAACTATCAAATATGTTGAACCGGCGTATCAGCTACTCCTATACCAAATTACATTCAAATCTATCCAGTAGTTTCGGCGTGATGCGCGGCCAAAATACAGACAGACAGACAAAAAAATTAAAAAAATTGTTTTGGGCTCAGTGTCGATAGTAAAGCATCCTCCAATTAAAATGTACCAATTTAATGTACAGATTCTTCCTGTTACAGTTTTATTATATTATAGATTAATCTACATCAGTTGAGCGGAGACCATAGCAATCCTGGTTGGCGGATTTTGGTAACTAATAATTTCTTATTGGTTACAAATTGTGAGAATAGCCCAATCGAGTCACATAATATATTGTCTTTGTTTTATGTTTATTAACTCAGATCATCATGATCATCATCATGATCAACCCATTACCGGCTCACTACAGAGCACGGGTCTCCTCTCAATATGAGAAGGATTTGTTCATAGTCCACCACGCTGGCCATGTGCGGATTAGCAGACTTCACACGTCTTTGAGAACATTATGGAGAACTCTCAGGCGTGCAGGTTTCCTCACGATGTTTTCCTTCACCGTTGAAGCAAGTGATATTTTAAATTTTTAAAACGCACATAACTCCGAAAGTTAGAGGTGCCCGGATTCGAACCGCCGACGTCTTATTAGGAGACTGATGCCCTAACCACTAGGCTATCACCGCTTCACTATGCTATCACCGCTTCTTAACTCAGATATATATTAAATATTATTATTTTATGTTTGTTAATTCAGAAATCCGTCATTTATACTCCAACTTGTGTTTTTATTTATTTGTTAACTAGGAAGTATTCCCCTACTTCCTAGTTGGTCCCATTGACATAAAATTACGATGACGGGATCCTGAAAAATTGATGAAACTGCGAAATGGTGCTAGCGGTTTTGGTTATTTCTTTCGTATGTTGTACATTTGCTTCGATAACCATAATTTGTTCAAGTCGAACTGATGATGAAACTACAGATTTTCACAGGAATTACGCAATAATAAGAATTCTACGAATTGCGTTAGAATTAAATTAATATTGTTGCTGAGAAATTCTTGTTCGCCACAATGTTTGGTGAAGTTGAGCTGATGGTGAAGTATCAGGAGAACTCCTCAATAATTAATGTTCCTGCATTGGGAAAAGTAATATTTTTGAAAAGGTTATTAGCTAGATATTAAACTATTAAAACTCAAATAATTACAACCCACTAAGAACAAAAAATAAAATTATTTTCAAATAAAAAAAACACTTTAAACAGGCCCAGGAACTAAAAACCAAAAATACTAATTGTATAAATAATACCAGTTTGTTTTGGCATTTAAATAACATATGATATTCTTTATACATTTACAACTAATTTATATTTTAATGACAAAATTTAAGTTTAATATTTAACTTAAAGTTTAGTTAAGTTTTAGTAGTGCTTCAAAATATTTTGTATTATATAGACGACGAAAAAGGAAATTTTACAAAGTAATTTAATCATGGAGTATTTTTTTATTATTTACAGTGGATCATTTGAGATGGTTTTAATAATGCAAGGTCTTACGTATAACGCGGGCGCTGGCATAACCTCCGAGCGATCCGGGGATTTTAGAGTAACTCCAAAGCATAGCGAGGGTTGCACTGCATCCTGAATGTAGCGAGGCGAAAATTTACTCGCGTTCAAAAATAAGTAGTACCTACCACCTCAATATATTTTATATAATTACGGAGATGAGTTTTGGAGGGTAAATTAGAATCTTTTTTATGTTTCGCGCTTTACGGTTTTACTGGCAACATTAATAGAAGAGAGATAGCAAAATAAGCAGCAATATTTTCCGTCGATATTCTGAATTTTAAGTGTTATAGTATTTGTCTTCTTTTTTCAAATGTTAGGTACATTTTAATATTTTCACGCGCGTGTCTACTTTTTCTATATTTCTTCCTTAACATGTTCGCGAACTATAACTGCATATTTGACATACGGGCGTTTTAAATTGACTGTAATCACAAAAGTGCTACTGTATTCCGTATGACGGCACGCTGCAATAGCTGGGGGCCTCGCCACAGTCTGCCTCGTACGGTTTCATTATAAATGTGCCCGCAGCGATTTAATATATAGGTATTTCATAAGCTTGCTTGGTAACCAAACAATCTAGAAACGTTATACTGAGACTAGCTAGGGATTGATGAAATTAAAGTACTGTTCTTTATTAAAGGCCCATAGACAGGCCCCTGTCGTGTCGTGAGTATATTTAATTTAAAAAAAAATGTCTTATTTTTTTTCAGACTTGTGCGTTTTTAAATGTGAGTGGTTTTCCTTTATCGTTGAAGCAAGTGAAGAAGCAACCTGCATGCCTGACAGTTCTCCATAATGTTCTCAAAGGCATGTGACGTCTGCCAATCCGCATGGCCAGCGTGGTGGATTATGGCCAAACCCTTCTCATGGTGGTTGATCGTGATGAATATATTTTGTATCGGGTATAACTATAATATCAATATACGAGTATAAAACGAAAACAGTTTTTTTATTTACTGTCTTTCTGTCTCTCTCATGTGTTCGAACATCAGAGAAAAACTACTAAGGAATTTAAATTGAACATTCTTTACGTTGAAATGGTTTTTTTTTCAATTTTACCCACAAACTCCTTTAAATAAAAAAAAATTACAATTACTGTTTTTTGTAATAAAGTTTGTCATCAGTTTAGTTAAGTGTTTTCTGGAAGATTCGAATTCGTGAATATTTTTAGATATATAGGACAAAGTTAGAAAAACTAGACTAGATTTTATATACTCAAAATTAATCAAATCTAATTACTACATTTCATATAAACGATAAAAAAGCTTAGGTGTGAATTACTCTATTTCCGTAGGTACTATAATTTATTATTGATTATGTGAGATGGTGATAACAAAAAAAATATGGCTAAGTTTGTTGTGTGCTTCTTCTTAGACCTGGGCGGGATTTGAACCCTCTAAGCTTTAAGTTGGCGAGTGTAGTTACAACCATCACTTCACGAATAGAAATAATGAAAAATGTGATATACGTGAACGATTCATAGATTTTTTTTTTCGGACTGTCTATTAGCTGTACTAACCCTATTGGTTGCCACAGCGTAACCGGGCTTTTAGGCGAGCTTCGGAAAGAAGCTCTGCCAGAAGAAATTTTGAGCCCTAGGGCTCGAAGAAACTAAGGAAACGTCTGCCTAAGGGCGCCTCCTCGGCTTAGGCGATGTTTGGGATAACAGGGGGTCGGACGGTATAACGGGGGGGGGGTCGGACGGTATAACCGGGGGGTCGGACGGTATGACAGGGGGGTCGGACGGTATTCATAGATGCCTGTGTTAGATTACACCAAAAAATAAGTATAAAGTAACTATTATACTAGTTACAATCTAACTAAATAGTGTGTATTATGTTATAACTATGCAATAAAGGAGTTCTAATATGTATTTGGAAAAATAAGGATTTAATGATTGAACAATTGACTGCCGACAAAAAAGATAAAAAGATTTAAAAATAGAAAAAAAGATGAATAGACGTCAAGATTGGAAAAAAGGGCGATAGAACAAATGATGATGTGAATCAGTGATGATGTCTAAACACCATAAATAAAAGGATTTATGAATAACCTCTTAAATAGGAAGTCAGTTGTTTACCATTAAACAATCAACGTTATTTTTATAAGTGTGGGCTTTTTGGAGAGAACGGAATAGTCCGCGGTGGAGATCGGATGGGAAGGTTACGATTGGTGGTGAAGACTACAAGGAAAGCTGGTGGCCGAGGTGGCGGCCGAGGTGAAGTGATTCTGGTGCCGGATTATTAAGACTCGTTACCCGAAGATGAGTATAGTAAATTATATTTGTACTCTTCGATAATCGTAACTGTGATGTACAAAGATTTATGTTAATACAAATAATTGTTGATGCCATGCCGTTTTGTCTTTCCCTTTATTGTATATAACCTAGCTACTAGATAGGGAGTCCAGAGACTGAGATTTGATAAAAAAGTAACTAGATAGTTACCAACATAAATATTAAGGGATGTTGGTGAATATAGAGGGTCGTTACCTAGCAACAGCAAAACTCTTAATTTAACAAACTACCATGCTGAGATAATTTTGAGGTTAGAACGGTAATAAAAACGAGTGAATTTAATAAGTAACCTTTATTCCGTGTAGATCACAACAGTGTCACACACTATCATATTTTACAGGTAGTTATGTTCTATTATATCTAATGTAATTTTAGCGGGGACAGTTCTAGTAGAAGTTTTCATAGTAAAACCACACCCTTTTGAACCAGTTAATAGATAGGGCTACGGTTGAGAACCTGGCCACTCAGTTAACATATAGCCAAATTAATATCAGAAGTGGGATCGTATCTTGTCTACATTAATAAGATTACTCGTGTAATTACAGATCACAATGAATCTGAGCACTGAGCAGCTACAAGAAGTGTTGCAGAGTATTCGTGACTCTTTGACATCCAACCATCGCAGTGATGACATCGCACTACCTGTCTTTGATCCTGAAAAGAGCGACAACGGCGCAGCATCGTGGTGCAAAAGCATCGAGTCACTCAGCTCCGAGCTTGGTTGGAGCAGTATACAGAAGGTAGCCAAAGCGGGTAAGGCCCTACGGGGTTCTGCATTGTCTTGGTTTGAGACTTGGGAACCAGAAAAGGGCAGATATTGGGAGAATTTTCAAAATGACATTATTTCGTTGTATCCTGAGAAAAAGAACCTTGCTGAGAAACTAACGAAAGCTGTATTATATTCAAGTGATAATAATGATTCTTATTGTGATTATGCCAGGGAGAAATTGAAACTATTTCATAATTGTAAAATTAACTTTTCTGAGAGTCAATTAATCGAGCTTATATGTGGGGGTATTCGTGAACCTAATATTAAAATGACTTGTCATAATTCTGGAGTGACTACAACTTCAGAATTAATAACATTGTTTTCAACATTCTCAAAATCAACTAGGAAACGTACAATAGAAATTGCAGAAAATCAAAATGCCAGTGTTGGGCCAAGCATTTTAAAAAGATTTAAGCTAAACAATCCAAAGCCTTATAGGGAACGTATTTGCTTTAGCTGTAACAAGCCAGGTCACATCTCTCAATATTGCTCGGAAAGGAAATCAGTAGTTTCTATAGATTCAAAGGACCCTCCTCGGAATGAAGTCAAAGAGACCACGCTTGCAAATAAACTTCATTGTGTCTTTTGCAATAAGGATGGCCATACAATTGATTATTGTTTTCATAAGAAAAGAGTTGCTAAGGAGTCTGCTGCAAATCATTTATGACTAACAAAAATTATTATAAATGATCACCCCCTAGATTGTTTATTAGACACAGGGGCCAGTTGTAGTGTCATAAAATATTCAATTGCCAAACGCCTTAATTGCCACATATCGCCATGCCTATTAACTATTGATGGTATAGGAACTGGTAAAATAAATGCAGAGGGGAAAATAACAGTGCCGGTTAAATTTAATGATATTTGTCTTGAATTAGATTTGTATGTAATTAAAAGTATTAATTTTAAATATGATTGTATAATAGGGCGAAATGCTATTGAATACCCAGATATAACCATAGTTACCGATTCTAATGGAAGTAGATTAATTCGTAATACAGGGATTCAGCAAATAAGTCACAAAATAAATTTGATGGAATATCAGGCGTTTAATGATGATTCAACTCAATTATTAAATTTAATTCAACATCTGGACCTGGGGCTTCAGAATAAAATTGTAGGAATATTTAAAAAATACTCTTCAGTTATACATTCTGATAAGATTAGCACGGTAAATACTGGTGAACTAAAGATTAAATTAAAATCTGATCAAATTATTTACTATCGCCCTTATCGTTTAGCACCAGTTGAACGGGAAAAGGTCAAAGTAATTGTAAATGAATTGATAGACAATAACATAATTCGAGAAAGTAAGTCTGACTACGCAAGTCCAATATTATTAGTAAGAAAAAAAGACGGCAGCGACAGAATGTGTGTAGATTATAGGGCATTAAATAAAATAATTGAGAGGGAAAGATTTCCTTTACCTCTTATTGAAGATCAGATAGATCAACTTGGTAAATCAAAATATTTTATTTCAATTGATATGAAGAATGGATTCTACCAAATTCCTATTGCACCAGGTTCAATTAAATATACTGCATTTATTACCCCTGATGGCCACTTTGAATTTTTAAAAATGCCTTTCGGAATCTGCAATGGTCCATCAGTATTTCAAAGAGCTATAACAAAGGCTGTAAGTCATCTTAAATTTTTGCTTGTCTATGTGGATGACTTACTTATTCCGTTTTCAACTATTGAGCAGGGACTTGAATATTTAGATTTAACTTTTAATGCTTTGAGTTGTGCAGGTTTTACTATAAATTTAAAGAAGTGTAAATTCTTTGAGACAAGTATTGAATATCTTGGGCAGCATATATCAGCAGAGGGTGTTAGACCTAGTGTAACTAAGATCGCTGCCTTAGAAAGCTCACCAATTCCCACTACAGTGAAACAAGTACGCCAATTCATGGGTCTTGCCAGTTACTTCAGGAAGTTCATTCCCGAGTTTGCCTCTCGGACCTCTTGTATTACTAAATTAACCAAGAATAATCAAAAATGGGATTGGGGGCCAGAACAAGACGAGGCACGACAATATGTCATCAAACATTTAATATCTAGGCCATTATTGATTATATTTGATCCCTCACACCCTACAGAATTACATACGGATGCTAGTGCCCAGGGTTATGGTGCAATACTATTACAAAAAGTTGATGGTATGAACAGAGTTGTAGCATATTATAGCAAGCGAACAACCCCGTCAGAGTCCAAATTTTGCTCATATGAGTTAGAAACCTTGGCTATTTATAATGCACTAAAACACTTTCGGGTGTATCTCTTAGGATTAAAATTTAAAATAATTACTGAATGTAATGCTATCAAATCTACTGCAAATAAAAAGGATATTTCACCACGAGTTGCTAGATGGTGGACATATTTACAAGATTTTTCCTATGAAATAGTATACAAAAAGGGAAAATTTATAGGACACGTAGACTATTTGAGTCGAAATCCTGTAACTAATAATCATGACGAGACAGTACAAGTTACTGAAATAAGACATGTCCCTGAATTATCTCAACCAATAGCTGAGAACCTTAATATAGTTACTAATAACGATACAATTTATGTAATGGCAGCAATTTACTCATGGTTAGAAATTGCCCAACAAAAGGATAACGAAACTCAATCTTTGATGGAGAAAGCGCAAGTAGGTGATCTTGATCCAAATCAATACCTTGTACGAAATAACTTACTATATTATAAGACGGAGCCCAAATGTAAGGGGAAGTTGTATGTACCTAAGGGCAGTAGATTAAGCATTTTGCGATTATTTCATGATGAAAATTGCCATGTTGGCTATGATAAAACACTACGAAAGATCTCTGAGACCTTTTGGTTTCCAGGTGTAACAGGGTTTGTTAAGAAATATATTTCTCATTGTTTAGTATGTACAGAATGTAAATCACATTCAGGACCCAAACAAGGCATGTTGCATCCCATTGAAAAAAACCCGATTCCTTTTCATACTGTGCATTTGGACTGTACCGGTCCTTTTCAGAAATCTAGCGAGGGGTATAAGCATATTCTTATGATTATAGATGGCTTTACGAAGTATTGTATTTTAAAACCATTAAAAACAATGGGTGGCTTTGAAATGGTAAACATTGTACGAGAATCATTAACCTTATTTGGGACTCCATCACTTGTTATTTCAGATCGAGGTACAAACTTTTCATGTAAACTCTTAAAGGCTTTGTTTAGTGACTGGAATATTGAGCATCATATGGTTACTACTGGCTCTCCTCGTCGTAATGGTCAAATAGAGCGATATGTCAAAACGATAATAAATATGTTAAATACATGTAATACGTCAGACTGGCCGAACGAATTATGGAAAGTTCAACTTTCACTGAATTCTACTATACAAAAGTCTACTGGTTTTGCTCCTATTCGTTTGTTGGTGGGTGTTGATGGGAATATACCCTGCATACAGGCTCGATTGAATGATATAACAAACAGTGACGATAATGTGCAGGGAGAATTAATAGATGTACGTGCCGAGCGACTACTAGCTCAACAGCGACTAGCCCATGCAGCTAATGCATTTAAAAAACGTTTTGATTTATCCAGGCGAAATAATATTGTATATCATATTGGTGATATTGTTTATGTAAATCAAGATCATAGACGACATGATGAATTAAAGGCTAAATTTAAAGGTCCATATGAAATTATTAATATTTTAGAAAATGATAGATTTTTACTCAAAGGAAAGGGAAGTTTAAAGAATATTACAATTGCTAAGGAAAAACTAAGACTTTGGCCCGGTGAATGGATAGATCAAAATGCTTCTGTTGAACATGATATTGTAAATAGCAGTGATTAGGATTTAGTTTTAAGTAAAAATTATATTGATGGCCATTGTTAGATTACTTGAGTTTGGTGGTTTATTTTTGAGAATAAATGGTTTAAAAAAAAAATGAAATGACGAAAAGGCCGAGTGTGGTCTAGTTAAAAACACAAATGTACTTGAGTTTTGTGGTTTGTTTTGGAGGATGACAATTTAAAAAAAATTGATGTAAAGGCCTAGTGTGGTCTAGTTGTAAACACATATGTACTGTCGGCAAGAAAAATTTGATGTAGTTTATGGTTACCAGGTGTCGTGATGCTGGTAAGAAACAATTGATGTAGTTGATGGTTGCCACAGTCATGATGTTGTTTTGATGTAGTTTCTGAAAATTGTCATCTGGTTGCCAGACAATCGTTGTTGGCAAGAAAATGAAAGAAGTTTTCTTTTTGATGAAAATTAAATATTAATTTGTTTTATTATTTGTGGCTGAAAATGTTATGTATTAACATTTGAAAGTATGAGTTTCATTGTGTTTATTTTATATTTTTTTGTTTATGCTTCGAGAACGAAGCATTATCAGTATGGCCGTGTTAGATTACACCAAAAAATAAGTATAAAGTAACTATTATACTAGTTACAATCTAACTAAATACTATGTATTATATTATAACTATGCAATAAAGGAGTTCTAATATGTATTTGGAAAAATAAGGATTTAATGATTGAACAATTGACTGCCGACAAAAAAGATAAAAAGATTTAAAAATAGAAAAAAAGATGAATAGACGTCAAGATTGGAAAAAAGGGCGATAGAACAAATGATGATGTGAATCAGTGATGATGTCTAAACACCATAAATAAAAGGATTTATGAATAACCTCTTAAATAGGAAGTCAGTTGTTTACCATTAAACAATCAACGTTATTTTTATAAGTGTGGGCTTTTTGGAGAGAACGGAATAGTCCGCGGTGGAGATCGGATGGGAAGGTTACGATTGGTGGTGAAGACTACAAGGAAAGCTGGTGGCCGAGGTGGCGGCCGAGGTGAAGTGATTCTGGTGCCGGATTATTAAGACTCGTTACCCGAAGATGAGTATAGTAAATTATATTTGTACTCTTCGATAATCGTAACTGTGATGTACAAAGATTTATGTTAATACAAATAATTGTTGATGCCATGCCGTTTTGTCTTTCCCTTTATTGTATATAACCTAGCTACTAGATAGGGAGTCCAGAGACTGAGATTTGATAAAAAAGTAACTAGATAGTTACCAACATAAATATTAAGGGATGTTGGTGAATATAGAGGGTCGTTACCTAGCAACAGCAAAACTCTTAATTTAACAAACTACCATGCTGAGATAATTTTGAGGTTAGAACGGTAATAAAAACGAGTGAATTTAATAAGTAACCTTTATTCCGTGTAGATCACAACAGTGTCACACACTATCATATTTTACAGGTAGTTATGTTCTATTATATCTAATGTAATTTTAGCGGGGACAGTTCTAGTAGAAGTTTTCATAGTAAAACCACACCCTTTTGAACCAGTTAATAGATAGGGCTACGGTTGAGAACCTGGCCACTCAGTTAACATATAGCCAAATTAATACCTGCAATAGGTTTATAAGCTATTTTTGATTTGATTTGATTTGCTTCAACTTACGAATGGTGTGAACAATGAAGACTGCACTTTCTTTAAATATTCCGGCTAATAAATTAGCTAGCCCTTCAAAACTTGTTCAAAGTAATATATAAGTAATAAAAATCAAACATAGTAAATATTCTGTACATTGCTTTCCTGATTGTTGTTTTATTATATCAAAAATCGTTATCATCCATTTACATCGTCAGCTCATTAATATCCCATGTTAGAGCACACCGATATTCAACAACGCAGAGTTGGAAAATGTTGGAATTTAAAATATAAAATACATAATGGACTAAAGGGACTCCTTTTAATCCTAAAGGGACTCCTTTTAATGATATATTTTAGTTATGATGTTATATATTTATTTATTTTTTAAGATTTTTAGTTTAAGGTTAAACTAAGTTTTGTTTTAAGTTTTATGTAAAATGTTTAATGTATAATAAATTATAGTTGGTTGTATTTAAAAACAAAAAAAAATACATAATGTAGAAATAAAAATGTATTTATTCTCATATGGTTTTACACTCAGTACATCTTATTCTGATCAGTTTTTTTGTGTCTTTATTTACAGACACCAACCAGAAAGGGTGTACCATCATCATCATTATCAACCGATTGACGTCCACAGCTGGACATAGGTCTTTTGTAGGGAGTTCCAATGCTCACGGTCTTGGGCCGCTTGCTTCCAGCGGCTCCCTGCGACTCGTCTGATGTCGTCTGTCCACCTAATTGGGGGTCGACCAACGCTGCGTTTACCGGTGCGGGGTCGCCATTCCAGCACCTTGGGACCCCAACGTCCATCGGTTCTCCGAGCTATGTGCCCCGCCCATTGCCACTTCAACTTCGCAATTCTCTGAGCTATGTCGGTAACTCTGGTTCTTCTACGGATCTCCTCATTTCGGATTTGATCACGTAGAGATACTCCCAGCATAGCTCTCTCCATCGCCCGTTGAGTGACTCTGAGCCTTCTTATGAGGCCCATAGTCACTCAACGGGTGTACCGCTCAGCATAAATCGTATCTCTTATGAAAAACACACGCTGATTTTCAGCTGAGACCAATGTCGTCACAGCACCAACAAAAAAGTATAACTAAAAAAAATTACAAGAAAAAAAAAAGAAATTACAAATAATGGGAACCGAAGGAAGCAGCAAAAATATAGCTATTAACTTATCATCATCATCATGATCAACCCATTACCGGCTCGCTACAGAGCACGGGTCTCCTCTCAATATGAGAGGGGTTTGGCCATAGTCCACCACGCTGGCCATGTGCGGATTGGCAGACTTCACACGCCTTTGAGAACATTATGGAGAACTCTCAGGCGTGCAGGTTTCCTCACGATGTTTTCCTTCTCCGTTGAAGCAAGTGATATTCTTTTTTTCTTTTTTAACGCACATAACTCCGAAAAGTTAGAGGTGCGTGCCCGGATTCGAACCGCCGACCTCTGTTTAGGAGGCTGACGCCCTAACCACTAGGCTATCACCTCTTTAATTATATAAATATAATTTAATGATGAGATATATAAATATATATTCGTGTGAAAGGTGTATACAAGGTTCGAAAGCTTTTGTTTTCTGAAACCAATTGATATAAAGGTGGCTAATCGTGACCTCGCAACGGTATACGTAGTGTTTGTTGACCCCAAATGACAGATGAAATCAAACATAACCCAGTAAGCTGGACACGAGTGGCCCGGAACTGTGGACTGCCTACATTACATTTATTTGTTGACGACCTCCGTCACATTATAAAGTTGGAGGTCCTGGATTCGATTCCCGGCTCGAGTCTGGTCTGGTGGGTGGCTTCGGCCGTGGCTAGTTACCACCCTACCGACAAAGACGTGTGGCCAAGCGATTTAAAGTTCCGGCACGATGTCGCGTAGAAACCAATTCGGAGCGTGGGTTTACTATACTCCTAACAGGTTACCAGCCCGCTACAATGCTAAACAGCAGCACTTACCACCAGGTGAGATAGTCGTCAGGGGCAACGTGTACTGTATAAAGTTTGAGGTCCTGGGTTCGATTCCCGGCTCCAGTATGGCCTACCCTACCGACAACGACGTATCGCCATTTAACTTTCCGGCACTATTGTACGTGGAAACCAATCAGGACTACGGGTTCACCATACCCCTTACATGTTAGCCCGCTAACATCTTGACTGCATCATCACTTACCACCAGGTGAGATTACCGATGGCTAACTTGTGGTGAAATAAAAAAAAATATAATAACAGAATATCCAGTAGGATACGTCAATCAATATATATGACGATGTATTGCATATAATAAACGTCGTGCAAGGTAAGGTGAGGCTATAAATTCTGAGGCGCAGTGTGAAGAGCCTTATTAATGCAGCAATACTGTGGTAGGGGGCATAGGCCTCAGGGGCCTGGGCCGGCGTATAACAGGCCTGTGCCCGGGGCGATGCAAGCGCTCGGTCCCGTCCGCCCTGGGGCGGTCGCCGGGTCGCTACGTCGAGCAGCCGCCATCTTGCATCGGTTTCAACATTCGTGGGCACAATGTGAAAATATTATGACCTGTTTTAAATCGTAATTAGCTATTTTACGCAGCTTTACTCACTGCAGACGTCGTTATCGTGTTTGACAGATTATTCGAGCTTCATAAAGTCCCGTATTGAACGAAATTTTGTGACGGATGCCCAGGCCTTTACTGCTTGTATGCCAAATTCCATCCCGATAGATCAGTCGTATAGTCAGTCAGTCAGCTTTGATCCGTGGCTTTGCTCGCATTGAAGCCACTAAATATGTATCAGAGATCATTACAATAGAAATGAATCAATATAATAACTATTGTGTGTTTAACAAACCATTTATTTCTTTCGTATTTTTTTTAAAGTATCCTATATTACTTATAATACCCCCACAAATACGTGTACAAATTTTCATGAAGATGGGGTTAGTAGTTTTTACGTGAAAGCGTAACAAACATGATCACATTTATAATATTAAAGTTAGTTAGGATGCGAGTAACAAAAAGTAAAATATTTTTACAATGTCTCAAGTTCTAATTAATAATGCAAATGCGGATATGTTAGTTAGATTGCTCTTTTACACGGGGTCAAAGGACTAACGTGATCTGGCAAAATGTCTGTTCCGTCTGCCGTTACGCCAAATGACCTAACGCTCGCTGGTGCCGTCATGTCCCCTCTAAATTCTCGACTAAAAATGTATAGTTATATATATATAGTTGCAGTTCATGAAAGATGAAAGATTGAATTCAAGTGAAATTCAACTCTTTTTTGCAGTTATTGAAAATTTATCAAGCCAGAGAGTGAGGTAGCCTACCTTCTATCTTTTCTAATAAATCCTTAAAGATTTATCTAAATTCCAATCAATATTTTGTTTCATGTGGGTGAAGATGCCCTATGTCATTTAGGTTGATGATGATCATCATATTATTGATTACTTACCACGGTAAAAGAATAAGAGTGAATAGTAAAATTCTTATTATGATTTTGAAGCATACCTACTTCCATTTTTTCTCACCTATCTTATAATGTAAGCAATATTTATTTACTTTAATTTCTTATTATTAATTTGATAGTATCGAAATAGAGGTCATTTTGTTACAGGTGTATTAAACACTTGATTATTACCCAAAATGTCATATGCCACATACGCAATAAACGGTTATTGTCGTCGTCTCAAGTTCGTTCCTAATTAATAACAGAGTATAAATTTTACTATCGTCTGTAGATAGATAGGGTTCCATAAACTATGATTTAAGGACAGATTAGAAAAAATGGATCGTGAACAATTGAATTTCTTTTTTTTTTATCCACTATAAGTTAGCCCTTGACGGCAATCTCACCTTATGGTAAGTGATGATGCAGTCTAAGATGGTAGCGGGCTAACCTGTTAGAGGTATGGTAAATCCACACTCCTAATTGGTTTCTACACGACATCGTGCCGGAACGCTAAATCGCTTGGCAACACGTCTTTATCGGTAGGGTGGTAACTAGCCACGGCCGCAGCCTCCCACCAGACCAGACTCGAGCCGGGAATCGAACCCAGGACCTCCAACTTTATAAAGTGAAAGCGCGCGCGCTGCGCCACGGAGGTCGTCAAAATCTACGATTTAAAATCACCATTTTATATTATGTGATGTGTAATAAATATTCATCGTGCAAAATTGTATAGAATAGATAGGTATACAAACTTTTACGTTCAGCCATTGTAGTCGTTTCAACTGATGGAGGGCCATTGCTGGGCATAAGGCTGATGTCGCGATTTCCGTTTGTCTTATGCCGCTTGTATCGGACGGCTCCCTGCGACACCTCCTCGTTCCAGCACCTTGAAGCTCCAACGTCCATCGTTCCTCCAAACTATTAACTACGCAGAAATACATAAATTTATTGCAGCAAACATTTGTATTCTATATTATATTTATATATTTCGTGACAATTAGTTGTTAGGAATACATATATAACTTAAAATAAAACTTAGATTAAATTAAAACTAAAAATTTTAAAAAATAAATAAATAAATATTTAACATCATGTATTCTATTTAAATGGATAGCTGATGTGTCATGTTATATTATGGGACCGAAAAAAGTTCTTAGATATTTATAGGTATGTTCTGGTGGGAGGCTACCGTCGTGCTTAGTTACCAGCCTGCCAACAACGACGTGCCGTCAAGAGATTTTGGTACGATGCCGAGTACTAAACAATTGGGGTATGGGTTTATATGAGTATTATACATTGAAGATTATTACGAAGGCTTGTGTAACGCGTTTACCAAGTCGAATTAGAATATGAGTAGGCATAACTGACAAAAATTAAATTTAACTACTTTTAGAGTTTTCAAAGAATATGAGTAGGCATAACTGAGAAAAATTAAAATTTAAGTACTTTACTTTGCAATTTTTTTTTTATCTAGTAAACTTTGTTAAATCGTGTTTCGAAATCGGCCATCAGGTCAGAAATACGATCAAGTGTAACCACATTTTTTTTCATAATGTTATGTAACTATGGATTTTGCAGGAAACGATTCTCATTCGACTGAATTTCACTATACACAGCGCCTTAAATAAGTATTATAAATTCAACAATAAATATATAACAGATTATGTTTAGAGGGCTTTTTTAAATTTATATGTTAAAATATAACTGCCATAATATTTATGCTCCTAACTAGTAAGTCTGCTACCATCTTACCCTGAATCACTCTTATTACATGAGGTGAGAGTGCAGTCAAATGCTAGCGATCGTAGGTAGTTGAATAAAAAATATATACTCGCAATATAATTATAAATACATAGTAGCTGTTGCAAGCGAATTTGTCCTTTAGTTTTCAGTTTTTATACAAGTATATTAATGTCCAGCCCGTATATATTGCATAATAATCGATTTATTAATCGATAAAAAAAAATATATATATATTAAGGTTCGAAAGCATTACAAACTAACAAATAAACTCCCAATCGCATTATATTATATTCAAGATCAACTCATTGCCACTACGGTAGACGGGTCTGCCTCTCAATATGAGAAGGCTTTGGCCATAGTCCACCACGCTGGCCATATGCGGATTGGAAAACTTCACACGCCTTCAAAGGCGTGTTCTCAAGAACACTATGGAGACCTCTCAGGCATGCAGGTTTCCTCACGATGTTTTCCTTCACCGTTGTAGCAAGTGATATTTTAATTGCTTAAAAACGCACATAACTCCGAAAAATTAGAGGTGCGTGCCCGGGATCGAACCCCTGACCTATGATTAGGAGGCGGATGTTGTAACCACTAGGCTACAGCTTCTTATACTATATTAATACAAATGAACAGGTAAGTACGAGAACTGCTCGTTTAAATATATAAGCTAAGTGCACAGTTTAAAAATATATATATTTCAACGTCTTGACTATGTCAGTAATTTCGTTAAGTACCTACCAACAAAACACAATGGTATTATCGTGATTTGTGGCTTGGGGCTTCACCCACGGGCCTAAAGCGCCCTTCCTGTTTTATCAATAGTTCATATTAATTTTGGTCTGGGATCGTGAAACAGCCTCTCCGACTAAAATTATTGTATTGATTAATGCATACATGGGTAGAAGCTGTTGATATAAAACTACTAGCTATACTTTCCCAGTCTATAGATTACTAAAGTACTTCGTTGTTAAAAACAATAATTATTATAAAAAATTAATTATAATGAAATTAAGAATTGCTCCATAGGTACTTTAATTTATTATTGATTACGTGAATTAGTTGTGGACTTTTTAGACCTGGGCGCGATTTGCACCAACTAAATCTAAGAGGCTTTAGTTTTAAAGTTGGTGAGTGTAGCTATCACCATCTTCTATCCATCAGAAATAATGAAAAATGAGATATTTATGAACGATTTATAGGTTTTAATGAATAAGACTAATTTAATTTGATTTGAAACTCTTAGTTATTAAATTTTTAATCACACGCCAAGACGTCAAAAAAAGTTGTATGTTAACTTAACATGTTTAACAGCTATAAAACTATATCAGAGCACAAACAAAAAAAAAAACTATGTTCTGCTCAACCGTTAAAAAAAAAGAAATGTTACGTTTCCGGCTTTGTGTATTTAACGTACCTACAGGACTGCTAAACAGAATCTTTTCTTGGAAGAATTGGTCCTATATCCGGGCCTTTTATGTTATTACACGTTTTCAGTTAGATAGGCAAACTGATCTAAGCTAAATTTTACCGTGAAAATAAGAAAACAAATACTTTTGTAAGTATAAACAATACAATAGTAATAATTTACTATTTCAATAAGCTATGTAATCTACTGATTAATTACATACTAATTAAACACGAGATCTCAAAAACTATTGTACGTATAAAGCTATAATTTAGCAAGTAGGTAGTTGATAGTTAAGAGATGTCAGCTAAGAAAGGATATTTGGAAATTCCACCCCTAAGGGGGTAAAATAGGGGTTGGAAGTTTGTATGAAATTTCTTTGTTTTTAGAGTTAGAGAAACAAAAATTTGCATTAAGATTAATAATAATAGATAAAAAACATTTGCATCAATTTTTTTTTAAATATTACCTGTTAAGGGTAGTAAAATAGGGGATGATAGTTTTTGCTTATTTTTTTTATTATGAAGTCTACAAGACTGAAATTTTGAAAATGGGTTTCTTTTAGGGCGTAAGTATAAGATTAGAATTTTTTTTCATCCAAATCTACCCCGAAGGGGGTAAAATAGGGGTTTTAAGTCCTATGTTTTTTAATTTAGAAACACGAAAATCGGCAATTTGTCATTTGCCTGTAGCTTACTTTCTGAAGCAGGGCATTGACCGCACGGGTAACCTCAATCTCAAGGGAAATCAGCAATTCTACGCAGACGAAGTCACGGGCAACAGCTAGTGAACTCAATAAATAAGTTTTATTTATTTTTTAATATAACATTTAATAAATATAAATAACATATCAATCAACAACCCGCAACATGTTATAGACGAAATAATAATATCCGTCTATAACATAATAAAACTGTAACAGGACAAATTTTGTACATTAAATGTATTTTGTAAATTTTAATTGGAGGTTGCTTTACTATCGATACTGAGCCCAAAACAATTATTTTATTTTTTCTGTCTGTCTGTATCTAGGCCGCGCATCACGCCGAAACTACTGGATGGATTTGAATGAAATTCGGTATAGGAGTAGCTGATACTCCGGTTCAACATATAGGATAGTTTTTATCGCGGAATTCAGCACGCTTTCCTTGGAAGAGGGTATGAAAGTCAAAATGTGTATTTAGTTGTAATTCATCAGCACGTACTCCGATTTCACTCCTTCTTTTTTTTGTTAGAAGGTGGATACTTTAATGTTTATCCTGTAATTATTTCAACGACGTCAGTTTAGTAATCCGTTGCTTCGTGATTGGAAGATAAACAAACACACTTTAACACACACTAACCCAACGCAGACGAAGTCGCGCGCATCAGCTAGTATTCAATAAAAAGGTAACTAACATGTTCCCATGTTTCCATGGTGCCTTAAAGGGAAGAGGGAATAGACTTTTCCTAGGCAAGCGCGCTCAGGCATGCAAGCCTATTTAACAAAAAAACCCCAGCCAAATGACAGCTTCCTTTAACTTAAGAGTGTCGGAGCTAATGGACGATCAGACAAACAGACATGGCGAAACCATGGGGGTTCCTTAATTACAATTTAACTTAACCCTAAAAATGATCAAATAACTTAAATTTATGCTGTAAAGTGTGGCCCCATCTTTAGAGCGAACGAGGGCGAGCGAGACGCTGCAGGCGAAATTGCTCGACGACTACGCCGACGCCTCCGGCAAACTCTGAGACACAGTTTAATGGTCGTACAGTGCAGAACGGTCATACATACAAGGTGAATACCCCTGCTATTGATCATGATCATGATCTACCCATTGCCAGCTCACTACAGAGCACGGGTCTCGAAAACGTTACAAACAAACCACTACAAACAAACCATTGCCACTACCTACACTGCCTTTCAATATGAGAAGGGTTTGGCCATAGTCCACCACGCTGGCCATATGTGGATTGGCAGACTTCACACGTCTGAGAAAATGGGGAACTGTGAGGCATGCGAGTTTTCCTTTACCATCGAGGCAAGTGATATCTTAATTGCTTAAAAAAGCACGTTACTCCGAAAAATTTGTGTTGCGTGACCGGGATTGAACCCCCGGCCTTTGATTGGGAGGCGGACGTCCTAACCACTAGGCTATCACAGCTTTTTTCACCCCTACCCTTGTGGTGATAATATTTTTTTTAATTTCAAGTGAACAATGAAATGAAAATAATCAATATGCGGTTTTTGCACATGTCATAAGCGTGTCTACGCCTGATTGTAAACCTTAATGTTAAGTGCCTAAGGGTATCTATACGCGCATGAGATTACTTTTTTACCCATTGACGTAATTACTAGTAAGTCATACATTTTCGTACTGCTTCTTATGTCTCTGGTTTAAATTCGTTCTAAGAATAACACAGAAGTAACCTGCCTGGACAGTTAATGAAGAATAAACAGTATACCAATTATCTGGCTAAGTTTGTTGTGGGCTTCTTCTTAGACCGGGTCGCGTTTGGAACCCTCATAGCTTTAGTTTTAAGTTTACGAATGTAGTTATCACCATCTAATCACTACTATGTAAATTATTGACGCGTCCAAAGTGCCTTTTAAAGGACTATTTGAGTAAAGATTATTTGAATTAGAATTTTGAATTTATATAATATTATGTATCGATTTGAGAGGTAGCGTAAATATTTTTTTTTAATCATGTGCATAAAAAGGACTTTGAGCGCTATTTAAAGTTAAAGTTAAGGCTGTCACCGCTTCCAGCTTATACGTAGTTATACTAAAGCTACTACAGTTCTGTAATTCTTTTTTTTTTATCCACTACAAGTTAGCTCTTAACGGCAATCTCACCTGATGGTAAGTGATGATGCAGTCTAAGATGGTAGCGGGCTAACCTGTTAGGGGTATGGTAAAGCCGTCAATTTTACAAAGGCATGCAGTTTGAACATAGACCGTATGTAGATACTATGCTGCTTAATGTTAGCTTAGACAAACGTAACCAAACCTATGTCAGCATTAATTCAAATCAATATATACTGCTCTGCTCATTAAATTATTATCAGGTATGAATGCCGTCAAGCGCTAATCGACTTAGTTATTCAACGTAACATGTTGAACCTTGACAACAATCTCACCTGATGGTAAGTGATGATGCAGTCTAATAAGATGGCGAGCTAACCTGTTATGGATATGGTAAACCCATACTCCTAGTTGGGTTCTACGCGATATGGAGCCGGAACACAAAATCGCTTGGCATGTCTTTGTTGGTGGCGTGGTAACTAGCCACGGCCCAAGCCTCCCACCAGACCAGACTCAAGCTCAGGGCCTCCAACTTTATAATGCGCCACGGAGGTCGTGAAAACTGGCGACGTGTCGCTGAACTGTACGATCGCTAATCTGTGACGTTAAAGAACTAGCCAAGATGAGAGCCCGCGAGCGTCGCCGCTAGCAAAACGCATCTACAGAAAAATCATTCCGAAATTATTTTGTTTTTGCCTGAAGCGATTCCACTTTGAACAGAACACTCGGCTACGCGTAAATGAAATACAGACACATCTACAGTTAGGTACCTACAGTTACCTACAGATACCTACAGTTACCCAGAGTTACCTACAGTTGATAGTCAGTAGGATAGGTACCATAGTCCTCAGGCTATTACTATCCCATTCTGGACATCCCACGGACTCCCTCTCTAATAGGAGGAAGATATTAGAGAATAAAACCAACTCAAATGCTTCTCGACGGGCTCTAAAGATTGTTTTCATATGCTAGAGAACCACCGGAACTGAAGGCTAATTAACACCATTTTTCTAACTCCACGTTGGTCGTAATAATTAAAAAAAGAATACAACAAAACAACAAAAAAAAAACGGGCTCTGGCATCAAAAAAGTTTTGACAATTAAGTCCGCAATCCAATCGTTTAAGGTTTGTTTATGTAATAATTTTGATTTAAACATCACATATACACGTAAAAAATTATACATTTTAAATGTTGATTCTATCTGTGTGAAAGGTATGCTAGGTTTAAGTTCTTCTCCTGGATGAGAAGACCAAAGAAGTTGTACAAAGGCTTCAAAGCGGATAAGAGGGCTTCAACGAATATTATAGTGAAAATAGCCGGGAACGCGGGCTCAATATGCGCCCCAAGCAAAGGTTTGAACACCTCCAAATTCCTAACTCATACAGTATACCTAAAAACTTTTGGTATGAACCCGGAAAATGCATACAGGACCTGCTCATCCGTTATTGAACTAGATCTATAAAATTTATTTTAATTTTTGGAATGTCTTACAGTAAATATTTTATATCATGAAACTTCTTGGGTTCAATATTAACTCTAAATACCTAATTGGGATTTAAAACGCTTCTATAGGTTTAAATTATTGTTTTCAATAAAATCAATCATTCAAATCATTCGCAATAAAAATTAATTGAATTGAATTGAATTATTTTACAGTGTTTAAAACTGTCATAGTCATAGTAAGTCACGTCATCATAAAAATAAGCTGCTAATCTTGGCTGTTTACCATCGAAAACGAAAAATCGAAAATTTAAAGGAAAGAATGTATTTAAATAATAAATTGAAAAAACAAACATAAATAATCTAAAATAAACATTACACAATTTACCACTAAATAATTGTGATTATTATTAAAGGGTTACCATAATATTTTATATCAACAAATTATATGTTAAAGTAAATATGCGAAACGATATAAATTTTTAACTGTTATGGCCATAAAATAATACTTTATAATTATAATTTACAAAAACATTTAGTAATTAATAAAAATAAAAAAATGAGTTAGAAATTGTTCGTCACTGATTATTTAAAAGGTTCAATTAATACCTTTTTTAATAATGAAAATCTCGTCATTAGCTGATTGATATGAAGAAGGAAATAGCGTAATTAAAAACTAGTACGAATTTATATTCGTCGCAAACATTAAGTCGTTTTATTACTACACTCTTCATGTAATTTTTCTACTACAGTAAAATTTTAACCTTATTCAAAACTAAGAACAATTTAATTTAAAAAAATAATAATATTAAAAAGCTACGAAACAAACCAAATACCGTTATCGAACGGAAAACAAAATGGTTGTTAACTAATTGTTCTTCGCCTGTATATTCATGGTCATATTGGTTTAGAAAAGAAATCGAACTTGATTAAAAAATTCAAAAGTACGTACCCTGATCCAGCGACACACACGTCTGTTTTATTCCACACGAACTCACTTTATGCCGCTATACTAAGACTCTTAGGGCTGGCGCCGATGAAAATACAGGATAGAGTTGACGCATTTAGGTATTCAAGATATATACCTGAATAGACGAAGACAAATTAATGGAATTCTATTTTCTCTTGTTTGTGAACTGACTTTGAATGTTGTTATCGTATTGTCGTAAATAAAGAACTAGTAGGTATTCTTTTTCTTTCTTATATATAATTAATTCTCATTTCGACACCTTATGAGGATTATACCTACAAAATTTACTGTAATTATTATACTAAATGAAACAAGTTAAAGGGATTATGAAATCAGAAATACAATTTTTAAGATTTTTTACTAGCTACTTAGATATTAATGATCTCTATTTCTTACAGATATGGTTGTGTAGACCACATTGGTATTTAAGAAAAAATATTAAATGTTATAAAAAATATATATATAATTTTTATAAGTACTTTTGAAACGAAAAGTCTGGCATTTTGAGTAACTATACCACTGATTTGAAAGGCAGATCTTACCGTGAAGAAGGCAGAAAGAACTTCAGATGTACCTCTTTTCGAACACCTACGAGTATATTTAACACTTTTGAAATAAATTATGAAAACATACACATAACCGCGAAAAGTTAGAGGTGCGTGCGTTTTAAAAAAAAACCTGCACGCCTGAGAGTTCTCCATAATGTTCTCAAAGGCCTGTGAAGTCTGCCAATCCGCACATGGCCAGCGTGGTGGACTATGGCCAAACCCTTCTCATATTGAGAGGAGACCCGTGCTCTGTAGTGAGCCGGCAGTGGGTTGATCATGATGATCATGAATAAAAATATGTGGTCATATGTAGCAGCCCTGAGCGTGTGTATACCATTAATACCAGGTTACGAAATTAGCGCTTGTTGCGTTGCAATAAAGCAACTGTTGCTTCTATTTCGTTTTGACAGTAACTTCTCTAAGTAAGCTTGTAAAAAAAGTCCTACTATAGTGTAAAGGATTATGTAAATGATAAACAAGCATGGATGTGAAATATTGCTCTAATAAGATAGCTCTTAATATAATTTTAAGTGGCATGTGAGATGGTGGAACAAAAAGAAAATTTACCTGGCTAAGTTTGTTGTGGGCTTCTTCTTAGACCGGGGCGCGTTCGGAACCCTCATAGCTTTAGTTTTAAGTTTACGAAAGTAGTTATCACCATCAAATCACGAGTATGTAAATTATTGACGCGTCAAAAGTGCCTTTTAAAGGACTATTTGAATAAAGATTATTTGAATTTGAAAAATTTGAATTTAACTACAGGTTGCAAGTTTGCAAGTATGTATAGGCTCAGATGATTTACAAAGAGATAAAGCCACCGCAATGTACATTTTTTATTAGATATTATGCAAAAGATACTCAAATTGTTTGTTAAGCAATTAAAATATCACTTGCTTCGACGGTGAAGGAAAACATCGTGAGGAAACCTGCATGCCTGATAGTTCCCCATTATGAAAATGAAATGAATCTCTAAATTCTCAAAGGCGTGTGAAGTCTACCAATCCGCACATGGCCAGCGTGGTGGACTATGGCCAAACCCTCTCAATGAGGGGAGACCCGTGCTTTGTAGTGAGCCGAGATGGGTTGATCATGATGATGATGATGATGATGTTATAATAAAAACACAGAAATACTCATAGAAATCAGGTTCTTGTTAACAGTGGGAACACTGCCAGGACTTCAAAGCAGGCACACTTTATAAGACAACCGGTAAGGTGCTTTGTGTAAAAAAAATATATATATACGCTTCTCACTTCCGCATTCCTCACCATTACATGGCTACAATACTTAATCTGAGACGTCTTCATCTTCTTGAAAGGCTTAGGCTAAGGACGTCAAACCGACATAGGAAATTGTGAGGTTTTATAGTATCGTAAAATGCTCGGGATTGTAAAATGGTAATGTATTCAGGATTCCCGGCTCGAGTCTGATCATGTGGAAGGCGTCAGCCCTGGCTAGTTACCACCCTACCGACAAAGACGGGTCGCCAAGCGATTAAGCGTTCCGGCACGATGTCGCGTGGAAACCAATTAGAAGTGTGGGTTTACCAGGTTAGCCCGCTATCATCCTAGACTGCATCATCACTCACCATCAGCTGATATTTCCGTCAAGGGCTAACTAGTAGTGTGTAAAAAAAACATCCGTTTTCCAATGATTCAAATATATATTATATAAGCAATTTAGCATTCCGGTATGATGCGACGTGGAAAAGGCAGAGACCGTTCCCGGGAGAACTAAAGTTTTGGATAAACTTCCGAAAAGCGCAACAGCCGATGAAACTGATATTTGGTATATTAACGTATTTAGACCTCCTACCGCCATACACAGCGTTTTGAGTTGTTAAGAATATGAAATAGTCGGTTAACAGATCCTAATCTCCGCTGTACAGACACATACCCTTTCTCGCGAAAGTTAAAATAGTCTGAATGGGTTAAGAATTTTCGATTATGCACGCCGTATATAAAGAGGTTCACCTTCGTTTTTCTTTTCCAAAATGGGTTTTGCGCCAATTTTCGTTTTTATACCATATACGTTATTATACCAAATTTCAGATCATTCGGCGGTATGCTCTTTTCGAAAATACACCCAAAACTATGAATTAAATAATAAATAGTAACTAGTTAAAACTCAATTTTGCACTAGGATAGCTTACGCTACCTGACGACCTCCGTGGCGCAACGCGTGCTCTGTTGCATTATAAAGTTGGTCCTGGGTTCGATTCCCGGCTCAAGTCTAGCCTGGCTTCGGCCGTGGCTATTTATCGCCATGCCGACAAGGACGTGTCGCCAAGCGACTTAGAAATGTCGCATAGAAACACATTATCAGTGTGAGCTTACCACTCCCCTAAAAGGTTAGCCCGCTACCATCCTAGACTGCATCATCAATCACCATCATGTGAGATTGCGGTCAAGGACTGACTTGTGGTGTATATAGAAAAAAAGTTCTGAGTTTGGCAAAGAAACCTTTGCAGCGCGGAAGAGTGACCAATTCCTCCAGAATTTTTAAAAGCTGATCGAGTCGCAGAGTACAGTTGGTTAATAATAAAATCACCCCTAAAGGAGCATCCCCACAATAACCCGGCGGCACCGATAAAGCCGCAAGCTTGGCCTCAGGCAGTTTGCGGCGAGTAAGGCCTCGGTCCCACCATCGGCGCAGCGTGAGATACGCGATAACATATCGTTTTTCGTCGAGGTCGATATGATTTTTTCGTTTATATATACTGTTAATCTTTTTAGACACTAATTCGGGCACATATATGAATTTCCCATGAACAACATTTTTTTTCTAGGCTCTTATATACGGATACGAGAAACGTATTTCGCTGATGTTTTTTGCTGGATATTAATTATGCCAATATTATGTATATAAGCACTATGTTATATCACACTTGTCTTTCACCCTTTTAGTGAAAATTTTTGAGGAAACAAATATCTGTTAATTATATATAATAGCGAGCTGGGAGCAAGATGAAGTGAGTAACCAATTGCTGGGCTAAAAGCAACGAGTGACACATCAATGTTTTAACGAGCATTCTGGGGGCTACATCACTTATCATCATCATCATCATGATCAACCCATTATCGGCTCACTACAGAGCACGGGTCTCCTCTCAATATGAGAAGGATTTGGCCATAGTCCACAACGCTGGCCACGTGCTGATTGGCAGACTTCACACGCCTTTGGGAACATTATGGAGAACTCTCAGACGTGCAGGTTGCTTCACGATGTTTTCCTTCACCGTTGAAGCAAGTGATATTTTATTTTTTTTAAAACGCACATAACTCCGAAAAGTTAGAGGTGCATGCCCGGATTCGAACCGCCTACCTCTGCTTAGGAGGCTGACGCCCTAACCACTAGGCTATCACGGCTTCACATCAATTATAGCAATATCATTTTAGAATGACAGGTTTGCATGCCATACCTTAGCGATTTTAACGAATACTATAAACGCTTTCACGCCTAAAACAATAAACAGATTTTAAAAATTCTTTCACCAATGGAAAGCCACTTTAGCGAATAACATAAGCTATATTTTTTAAATTCCCCGTATTCCCACCGGAGCGGGAACTATGCTGGTGAAACCATTGTGCGCTGCTAGCTATTTATTCTTCTTCTTATTCGTTCACTCTTGACAGAGTGGTCGTGGTTATGATTTGGCCTTCACAGCAACTCTTACGATCTCCCTCCAGCGACTTTTAGACCGATAAATCTGTAGCGGAACGGATTTAGTCCTTCCACCTAGTAGAGGAGTGGCCACTGGGACTTGTGCCCTCGATTTGACCTTGTACTACGAGGTGTTCGATAGATTAAATAAAAGGACGAATTACGATTTAAAATTAAAAAAAAATACATATACTAATTTAAGTAATTTACCACCGTGACATCCAAACGCTCGCTAAGCTTTTATGACAAGCTTTGTCAAAGCGTGCCAAGCAATTTAGCGTTCCGGCACTATGTCGTGTTGAAACCATTTAGGAGTACGGGTTTACCTCTAACAGGTTAGCCCGCTACCATCTTAGACTGCATCATTACCAGGTGAGATTGTCGTCAATGGCTAGCTTGTAGTACAAAAAACTAGTGGAAAGAGTTCTGTTTTAATAGATTAATTATTAATATACTTATAAATATTATTTTCATCTAAGCATTCTACGTTTCTTGAGCATGTATAAATTTGTTAGCTTATAGCAGCTCCTTGTCACCTGTGGGATAAGATCCTAACGGTTGAGGAACAAAGCTGCTTAGTTACCAGCAACGCCGGCAACGCAATTTTCAAAGACTCTACCAGATGCCTTAGGCTTTGAAAATAAGTATATAGTGAAAGAATCCGCTCAAACATTATCCAAGCTCAAAGCTATCCGTCCGATGGTAGGTATCTATTTTTATAAGAAGATAGCTGATAACTCAGACGTTGATCATGTTAGTTTCGATTGCAATAAATTTCCAATCGAACCATTATTATTCTGGGCTAAAGAATTATTATTCTATTCTAATTCTTTGCTATTTCTGCTATTTCTCTTTCCTTGTACTCCGTACATAGATACCAAATCAACACATTAAACAATAAGTGAGTTATTTTTTTCTAAAACAATTTATTTTTAATTATAATCAATAAAATTTAATTCCAAGAATACATATATAACTTAAAATAAACCTTTAGACTAACCTAAATCTAAAAACCTTAACAAGAAGTCCTTATTGTAATAATAACCCAAATCAACACATTAAACAATAAGTGAGTTATTTTTTTTCAAAATCAATTTATCTAATTATAATCAATATAATTTAATTTCAAGAATACATATATAACTTAAAATAAACCTTAGACTATCCTAAAACTAAAAACCTTAACAAGAAGTCCTTATTGTAATAATAACCCAAATCAACACATTAAAGAATAAGTGAGTTACATTTTTTCTAAATCTATTTATTTTTAATTATAATCAATACAATTTAATTTCAAGAATACATATATAACTTAAAATAAACCTTAGACTAACCTAAAACTAAAAACCTTAACTAGAAGTCCTACGTCTTATTATATCTTTTTTTATTTTTGTCGTGGTGGAAAAGCATTATAAGCTACTTCCGTCTATTGGGCAGGACGGAGGTTATGTGGGACTCCCACCCATGGGTGGTATACCCGAACTAAAAACCACCACGCCATGCCTCTCTCGCTGGTTTTACTGGACGCCCTGGGGACGCGTTGTATACTTCCCGGACGAGCTTTCGCATACCCCGTCGAGTAAACTGACTCAGCTGAAATTAAATTTGCAAATGTCAGGTTGTTTGTTACGTTATTACGCCTAAACCACTGAGGCGATTGTAACATTCACAAATAGAAAGCCACATCATTAGCGAGTAACATAGGCTATATTTTTTACCCGTATTCTTATGGGAACGGGGACTACACTGTAATCCGACACCCTAACCCTCTCGTAGTTACGGCTTCTTTTACTCTCCCGACCTAAGCGCTCCTCTCCGAAAGAGGAGACCTAAACATATCCTTCACGACCCTGACGATCAGATAACTACTGACTACATACTCGTATCACCTATCACACAATTACACGCTACACACCGTCTTCGCCGGCGAAGACGTGGTCCTAGCTATCTTACGTCATCCAGACGTGGGCTACATCCACGGCCACGGAAACGTACGGACCACTCACCGTCCGACCCCCCCGTTATCCCAAACATCGCGTAAGCTGAGGTTCGGCCTCAAAGGAGGCGCCCTTAGGCAGACGTTCCCTTAGTTTCTTCGAGCCTTAGAGCTCAAAATTTCTTCTGCCAGAGCTTTTTTTTATACACTACAAGTCAGCCCTTGACGGCTATCTCACCTAATGGTAAGTGACGATGCTGTCTAGGATGGTAGCGGGCTAACCTGTTAGAAGTATAGTAAACCCACGCTCCTAGTTGTTTTCTACGCGACATCGTGCCGGAAAGCTAAATCGCTTGGCGACACGTCTTTGTCGGTAGGGTGGTAACTAGCCACGGCCGAAGCCTCCCACCAGACAAAACAGACTTATTTTAGAAGCTCGCCAAACAGCTCGGTTACGCTGTCGCAACCAATAGGGTTAGCACAGTTAACGTCAGTCCGAAAAAAAAAAACAAGGGGACTACGCAGAATTAGCCGCGGGGTGCAGCTAGTGTGATATAAAACAAACGTTTTTTATGCGTTTGGTATTTGACGAGTGTAGTAGGTAGGTACCACTCATTGTCCACGCGCGTTCAAACAACAAATAAAAGACACCTACCAATGTGTTATTTTGTGTGTTTTTGTATCGACATTGCGTATAGCATTCACAAACTACAATAACTGAAAGGTTTGACGACCTCCGTGGCGCAGCGCGTGCGCTGTTGCATTTTAAAGTTGGAGGTCCTGGGTTCGATTCCCGGCTCGAGTCTGGTCTGGTGGGAGGCTTCGGCCGTGGCTAGTTACCACCATACCGACAAAGACGTGTCGTCAAGGGATTTAGCGTTCCGGCACGATGTCGTGTAGAAACCAATTAGGAGTATGATTTTACTATACCCCTAACAGGCTAGCCCGCTACCATCTTAGACCGCATCATTACTTGCCATCAGGTGAGATGCAGTCAATTGCTAACTTGTGGTGAATAAAAAAAAAAGGTAAAAACGAATCATATTGTCAGTTTGTTGAAAAAAAAATTCGAGGTGAAACATCTGACACGGCCCGAACAATTTTAATGGCATTGCACAGTTGACGTTAAATTAAGCTTCTCTTATTTTAAGAAGTGTATTTTATTCCTTGATTAAATCATCCACTGATTAATCAGCCCATTTCTGACCCACTAAAGGACACGCGTCTCCTCTCAGCGTGAGGGTTATGGCCGTAGTTCACCAGTCTTCACACGCCTTTGAGAATCACACAATAATTCGGAGTTAGACATATTTCACACCACTCCAGTTTAAAGAAGATTTAACAGTTATTAGAAAGAAGATAGATAACTTATGCTTTTTGTTAATTGTTGTTGTTTAATTTATTTCTTTGATATTATTATCTTGCGCAACTGTAATGTCTGCCCGGGGTATGTTTCCATAATGAATAAATGGATTAAGATGAAATGATTCCACAGAAAAAAGTTTCGTATATTTCTCATCTGCCAAGCGTCTCGCGACTGCTAAACTGTTTTGTTATTAGCTTTGGAAGCTATTTATTTGAAGAACTCTTTAAGTAACGTTTTTGTTTGTGAAATATCCATATCTCGGTCAAATGTAAAATATTTTATAAAATTTTATTTATTTTAATTAATAATCTTTTAAGTGATAGGTTTGAATAAAAGTATGAGACACTCTGATTGTAATCTAATCTATAGAAATAGATAAACCCAGTTTAGGTTGTGATTGATACCGTGATAGCCTAGGGGTTAGGACGTCTGCCTCCTAATTTGAGGTCGGAGGTGCGAACCTGGGTACGCGCCTCTAACTTATCAAAGTTATGTGCGTTTTTAAGCAATAAAAATATCACTTGCTTCAACGGTGAATGAAAACATCGTGAGGAAACTTGTATGACTGAGAGTTCTCCATAATGTTCTCAAAGGCGTGTGAAGTCTGCCAATCCGCACATCGCCAGCGTGGTGTATATGGCCCAACCCCTTCTCATATTGAGAGGAGACCCGTGCTCTGTAATTAGCCGGCAATGAGTTGATCATAAAGATGATGATGAATGTTTTAGGAGGTCATCATAGCATACCAAATCTACAAAAGTTCTTTATTCAACGGATAGTGCTTAAAACAACGCCTGTCCTGATAAAATAGCAACGATATTCTCATCATGCTTGCGTTTTAAATCATAAGTAAAATGACTATACTTTTTTTATCCGCTGTAGTCAGCCCTTGAAGGCAATCTCACCTGGTGGTAAGTGATGATGCAGACTAAGGTGGTAGCAAGCTAACCTGCTAGGGGTATGGTAAACCCACACTCCTAATTGGTTTCTACGCGACACCATGCAGGAACGCTAAATCGCTTGGCGACACGTCTTTGTCGGTAGGCCAGACCAGACTCGAGCCGGGAATCGAACCCAGGACCTCCAACTTTTCAATGCGACAGCGCTCGCACTACGCCAAAAGTAAAAGAGGTTAGCGGGTAAAAGGTGGGTAGGGTGGTAACTAATCGCGGCCGAATCGGAAGTCGGGAATTGAACCCAGGACCTCCAACTTTATAACTTAACTCCAGCACCACAGAGGTCGTCAGGTTCTAATTTATAGAAATTACATAGCTTACTGTTTCATTGCAGTCAGCAGCCTTAGCCAATTGAAGATCTAAATACATTGCACAGGCCTCTTTCAAAAAAATAAAGATTGATAGCTAAACCTCCATGCTCCTAAAATAAATAATGCGGTATTTTTTTTTTATTTATACCAATAAAACAATTAACACAATCATTAAGTACTGATTTAATAAATCAAATATTCAAAAATCAGAACAACATACAGCATACAAACATTTTACAATACTTAAGTATTAATTGCTTACGTAATTACATAATAAATAAATAACCTTTCAGGGTTGTTTTTACATTAAAACTAGTGGTGTGCGAGTAGCTTGGTATTGTTCGACACTAATCGAATAATATCGATCGATATTCGAACGTTAAATGCGTAATATCCAAATATTACCTGATTTTAATTAATAAATCTCTAGGGTTACATTCTTTTCATTATTCGACCCACTGCAGCTGGTGATCAAACGCGGATTGGACTATACACTATGGAGAAGTATTAAGCAAGCTAGTTTCCTCACGATGATATCTTTACCATTATTAACGCTCTAATATTACCATTAAAGTGTGTGATATTTAATTGCTTAAATAAAAAAGCACATATTTCCGTAATCGTGCGTACCGGGGATCGAACTCGGCCCTTTGAACTGAGGAATGTATCTTAACCGCTAGGTTAGGCAATCTCTTATACTTTTAATCAGATAGTGGAAGACATTGTCTCCAAACTAGAATAACATAGCTATGTAATTATTAGTAACACTAAAGCAAAATAAGTTTTTTAATTATCAAAACCTTAGTAAAACTGTTATATTATATTCAACTTCAATATTTCATTGAATCGAATGGAATAAAATTCGCACACCTTTTTTAAAACTATGTAAAGTTTAACTTTCTTAAAGATAAGATTAAGTAAATCTAAGTTAAGGCGAATTTTCGGGTTTTTGTATCTAGCTTCTATTTTTATATCTGAAAGAGAAAATAAAATTAATTAGATTTCTCATTTATATTATACAATGTGTTAATATTATCTTAGAAGACCAAGTGAATACTACTTATTAGCCCAGATTGAACTTATTATGGAGTAAACAATGTGCAATATGCGAAGAATACCAGTTAGAGATACCAATATTGTTTTGATATTTTAAATGTGTTGTGGTTCTTATGTAAGCTTATCCAGAGTTAAACCCAAATATATTTCCCAACCTCTATTTATTTTAAGTGGTTCAGTTATTATTTTTTATTTTTAGCTGCAAATATTACATAGTGGGTTGTCTTAACATTAAGCATAAGAATTTACACTGAAACCAGACATTGAGTACGTCAAGATAATTATGGACGTCCTGTTTTACGTCTTCGGTTTTATTACCATAATAAAACAAGGTGGTATCATCGTTATATAGCGACAGCTCTCCTTTAAGCCTAAGTTTACCTATATTGTTTATATAAGTTATAAATAATATGGGTCCAAGAATTGATCCTTGAGGAACTCCATAAGTTATTAATTTCTGTTTGCTTTGGCATACGCCATTCTTGTTGTTTTATTAATTTCCATAAAGTTTCGTAAACTTACATAGCAACACTCAACTCCAAGGTGTCTCTGTTCAGGACACAAGTCAGCATGGACCTGAATCCGGTTACTCGGTTGGCAGTCCTCCAAGGGTAGGCAGATGCCACCTTGGCGAACGCAGGCCTCCTCCAAGGTGATGATTGGTACCGCTGGAAGCACATAAATATACATTTTTTTATGTTATTGTAAGTAGTTAACAGTCCGGAGTTTGGAAGAAGGGGGACTTCACCCTTTACATATCCGCCGGTCTCTGGAACTATCTCCCTAGACGAGATAGACCTGTGCTCAGCCGTCTTTATTAGGCTGATGATGAAAATATTCGCCATTATATGATAAGCTTCCTGTCTCAGACTTAGAAATGGCATTGCATACTCAAACTGTTACTATGAGAAAGCGTCCTAATATTTTTAATTATTTTTCTGTAATTCTGGGATGCGAAGAGTCCTAAATCATAATATACTTATGTATGCAGCCTTTCTGGAGATATAAATTGCTTTACTAACATGAATTAGTTTTTTATTTATATGCTACATAGATTTATTTGCTATTAATACATATATACTAGCGGACCCGACAGACGATGTCCTGTACACACTTCAACCAGAAATTATAAATAAAAAATGAATTAAAAAAAAACATTCGAAATTGGTCCGAATTGTGAATCTAAACCATTCTCAAATTCACCTGAAGACACACAAAACATTTCATCAAAATCGATCCAGCCCTTTAGGAGGAGTTCATTGACAAACACACGCACAGAACAAATGAAATATAACGATTACTTAATTTGATTGATCGTGGATGTGATGTCATCATTGTCGAACCATTAGGTACCGGCCTAGTAAATCGCGCGGGACTCCTCTCAGCATGACAAGGATTGCAGTCGTAGTCCACCACACTGATTAAGTGCGGATTGGTGGACTTCATACGGCACACGACATTAAAGAGAACTCCCCAACTTTTCGGAGTTTAGTGTTTCGAAGATCGTTTTAAATTGAATTAAAGCAATTTTAAATTTAATACTACTTACTTTAACGGTGAAGGAAAACATATAAGAAACCTACATGTCTCACAGTACTCCATAATGTCAATATGTTCGCAATTATATTAAGTTTTTAGAAATTTGAATGGGACACTCAGGATTCAGAATCATTTAGCTCATTTTATAAATAGTAAATGTATCACAAATGTTTGCGAAAGTCAAACAGATTTACTCTAACGAGTTTGATATCATAATTCATAATGATAGAACTAATATTTGATTTAAACTTGTTGAGTGGAGTTATAGCGGGAACAATTTTAGTTGAAATATTATATAATTTTTACCTATAGTTAATATACGATGATGTTTTATAGATATATAAAGCTTTGTTTTCTTCTAGACAGAGATAAACTCGCTCTGTTACAATTCATGCTACGGTTAAAAGTAAGGCTGCAAGAGGTTAGTTTTGAAATTAGTTCTTTCTCCGCTTCCTGGGGTCAGCAAAAGACGTGTACCCTCATCATCATTTTGACGACCTCCGTGGCGCAGCGCGTGCGCTGTTGCATTTTAAATTCGGAGATCCTGGGTTCGATTCCCGGCTCGAGTCCGGTCTGGTGGGAGTCTTTGTGCCGGCCTGGTTACCACCCTACCGACAAAGACGTGTCGCCAAGCGATTTAGCGTTCCGGCACGATGTCGTGTAGATACCAATTAGTTGTACCAAGTATGAGTTTACCATACCCCTAACAGGTTAGCCCGCTACCATCTTAGACCGCATCATCACTAACCATCATGTGAGATGCAGTCAAGGGCTAACTTGTGGTGAATAAAAAAAAACCTTAAGTATTTAATGCTCTACTGCTGCAAAGTCCTGCTCTTGCATGGGGGTGATTGATTAAAGTTTTGCCCGTAAACGTTGCATTAACTGTCAACTTTATTTTGGCTTAATTGAATTTTATGATAGCATAACTTGCTGCAACTGCTCTCCTAAGAACAGTGGTAGAACCCGCCAATTTCTCCAAATCCGGATTTGTAGGGGAAATTTCTTATTAGAAATACAAAATGTCGAAAATTTTTGACTCGACCCGAGATTTGAACCTAGCACCTCGTGGACCGTAGTCTAACATACTAACCACTAAACATAGTCTTCTGTAATGCTCTTTGCTCCGGACTGGACCAGTTTTTAGTGGGTAGAAAGAAGTCCGAAATAGGTTATGTCGCACTACTATAGGAACTGAAAGGTCTTCCAACAGTTCCAGTAATGACGCATGACTACGTTATATCGGCTGACAACAATAGAGCTTTAAAAAAGCGAAGTTAAAAAGCTAGGATTCACTCGACGAGTGACGAAGACGTGGAATATTACTAAAACAGATAATCAGGAGTATCGTAGAAGAAACTGAGTTACCAAAGAAGAGTTGTAAAGGCAAAGTGCCAATGATATGGCCACATAGCTTGGATGACTGAAGGATGCTAAGGTTGAGGACTTGGTAAACTCCACTATATAGGTACTCCACTAGTAATAAAAAGACTGAGAAACTCTTTAGTTTCTCAGTCTTTTAATTACTTTATACAAATTGCGTTTACTTTAGAATTTGCATAAAGTAAACGCAAAAAGAATACTCCTAATATGTTCTTTCATATTTTTAACGCACCAAGTAAATGTACTTATTTCTCATGTAATTAATTATTATTTTATTGTTTCTTTCAGTTGCGTTTCAAGTCACATGTATTACATGTCTTCCACAAATAGGCCTATTACATTTTTAAGACATTAATCTCCATTAAGTGAACAGATAACATCGGCGATTCGCAAAAAGCTTCTAAATACTAAATACTAATATCACATGTCAAATCAAGTTATATCAAAATAGCTTTATTCATGTTAACCCATTACAGACATCTATGTAGTTCATATATAACACTTTTTCCATTATTTTTATTCGTGAAGTGATAGTGATAACTACACTCGCAATAAAACTGGTCGTGTGGCTATCTCCTGACCACCGGTTGGCGTGATGATGATGAACCAAATAAATGAGTCCGTAGGTACTAGACAATCTCGGTGACGCACGTTTCTCGGAACAGTCACGGGGTCAAGGATAAATTGAGCAAGGGTGCTACTCTAAATAGCTCGAAATAGCAGTGCACTGGAGACAGACGCTTCTTACACTTAGGTACGATTATATCGTAATATTTCAACCATCATCATTATACACAGCTTATTTAATGATATCCCAATGAGAGATAACTTATAGAGCACAGAATAGAATAACTACTGCATTGCGGGTTTATTCGTTAATCTTACACCATAGCAAGTTGAGAATTGTGTACATGCAAACGAAAACAATGAAGACGCAAAAGGTGTCCTTATCTCTCACGAGCAAAACCTGCCAGTTACTAAAGCAGTACTAACTATTATAAAGATTTGCACGTGTTACTTAACAGGCATATATCTAATCAATCAACTAAAATATTTTCTATAAGAAAATCGGTGTTGTCTACTTCTTACTCAAAGTATCTGTTATTTTTTAGTGCCTTTATTCGTTATTTTATCTTTACTTATAGTAAAAACAAACTTTCGTCACATTTTATTAAACCTATTAGAAAATAACATGTAAAGACCTACACGAACCACATTAGGTAATTTACATTCCTTCTTTTTATTACATCACTCTGGTTTTTTATTACAAAACACCGCCAAAAAGTATTTGGAAGATTATTTAATAAGGCAAGTAAGAAAAAATTGATTAACAGTAACTTAATTCATCATAACATCCAACTATGTTAATAGGAAATTAAGCTAGGTAACATTTTACACGACGTATAAAATAGCGAAACCCGCTAGTACAAATTCTTATTTATAAAGAAATTCGAATAAAATTTTGGAAAATGAGTGCCAACATGAAAATAAAAAAGTAAAAAAAAAAAATACGGTGGATAAATGCAGAAAGCTAAAACTTCGACTGTTTGTCGAATTCCGACTACCGGGCGACCATTTAATAGGATCAGTAAATATCAGATACTAAAACATATATTTTATATTATTTACTTACATTTTAAAGGATTGTGTATGGAGGCAGGTGAACCCTGCGACCTCTGGACCCACGGGTTACCCATTACCAAAGGCACTATCACCGAAAACAGGATGAAACAAAACACTTTTTTGTGATACATTATGAGTTAATTCAACCAATCGCAATATCATATACCGTCTATCTCGCAATACCAGAGGCGTATGAGATCTCCGGACCCGCCGCCGGTTATATATAGGGGATTGTTGATATAGAACAGACTCGCATTATAAGCGATGAGAATAAGTACTAGCCTCGGTTTTATTACCTGTTGATCCACAGTCCGACAAGCTAACCTAGTCGATGTGACCAATCGATTAAAAAAAAAACATTATCCTTGGAAATTCCTCCAATTTTGGAATAACATTTAATTCCTCTGTAAAATCGCAAAAGTTTCATTTAAAGCAGCAACACAAGAGTTTTCTTTCTATAGAGTTTAGTAATTTAATTGCGTTGTTTAAATTTTAATTGAGACTATGACGCCTTATGTACGTAATACGTACTTATGTACATAGTGTCCGTTTTTGTGGGAACTCGGGGATAAAATATAACCCATGCTACTCGCTGGCAATGTAACTCGCTTGGGGAACTAATTGTTAAATTCAGTTAAGTTGTTTAGGTTAGGTTAGGTAACCTAATCGTAATAAACTAAAAAACAAACTTATGTGGGAAAATTGTAATTGTAGTGCATTCAAAATGTTCGCAAAAGCGCACACTGACGATTTTTTCGCTATAAGAAGAAAGCGCACAGCGTCTTTGGTAAGAAAAACGTGGGCAAGTTGGAACAGCATTCCGAGAACTTTAATAAACCGATACAACTCATAATCATCATTATCATATTAACCCATTACCGGCTCACTACAGAGCACGGGTCTCCTCTCATTATGAGAAGGGTTTGGCCATAGACCACGGCGCTGGCCATGTGCGGATAGGCAGACTTCACACGCCTTTGAGAACATTATGGAGAACTCTCAGGCGTGCAGGTTTCCTCACGATGTTTTTCTTCACCGTTGAAGCAAGTGATATTTTAAACACACATAACTCCGAAAAGTTAGAGGTGCGTGCCCGGATTCAAACCGCCGACCTCTGATTAGGAGGCTGACGCCCTAACCACTAGGCTATCACCGCTTTTTGATACAACTCGCCAATCACCAAACAGTTCTTAAAAATGTTGATTGATGGTCCATGGCGTCGCCTGGTGGCTGGGTCACGGGAAAACTAGATAGAAGCGCTTGGGTAACTCCCGATGCTAATGTTAATGTCATATGTGGCATGATAAATGATGAATAAACATTTTTCCTTTATTTATCTTTTTTTAGGTAATCAATCTGAGAACGAATTGAATCACTTAATATCGTCATCATAACTTATGTAATACTATGATTTAGATTCGTACCTTCCATAGGTATTCGTATTCGTATCCGTATTCCATAAGTATCAGATAGGCATACATACCTGTATGCCTACCTGATACTTGTATAGGTAAACTCACCCTTACGTATATTAATATGTATTTTCCATTCCATCTGTATTCATTAAGTGTTGTCCATTATCGTATAGTTTAGGAAATATAAGTCCAAATTAAATGCTGCTAAGCGCCAATTTTATGTACACAAAATTGTCTTAAAAATTAAATTAAATTTCATTGAAAACATTGTGAAGAACCAGGCATGTAGGCTCGATATTTTCCTTCACCGTTAAAACAAATATTAAATACTAGCTGTTGCCCGCAACTTCGTCTGCGTAGAATTGCTGATTTCCCGTGGTTGCCCTGCTTCAGAAAATAAGCTACAGGCAAATGTCAAATTGCCGAATTTCGTGTTTCTAAATTAAAAAACATAGGATTTTCATACAAACTTCAAACCCCTATTTTACCCTCTTCGGGGTAGATTTGGATGAAACCAAATTCTAACTTAATACTTACGCCCTAAAAGAAACCTATTTTCAAAATTTCATGCTTGTAGGCTTCATAATAAAAAAATAAGCAAAAACTATCATCCCCTTTTTTACCACCCTTAACAGGAAATTTAAAAAAAAAATAATGATGTACATGTTTTTTATTTATTATTATGTTGTTGTATTTGAAAATAGGTTTCTTTTAGGGCGTAAGTATAAGGTTAGAATCTTTTTTCATCCAAATCTACCCCGAAGGGGGTAAAATAGGCGTTTGAAGTTTGTATGAAAGTGCTATGTATTTAATTTAGATACGCGAAAATCGGCAATTTGACATTTGCCTGTAGCTTACTTTCTGAAGCAGGGCACGGGTAACCTCAATCTCAAGGGAAATCAGCAATTCTACGCAGACGAAGTCGCGAGCAACAGCTAGTTATATTATAAATAACAATTAATAATCAATCCCATCCCTTGTATGAAAGGTATTCGATTGTGTCCTAGGTATCTCTTATTTTGTAGATTCATTTTGTGCAGCAGCTGTTTTATCTATCCTACTCGGGTTGAGAAACTTTGCTGAGATCATTGTAAAAAGGTCTTCTAGAGTTTCAGCCATCACTACTTCATTGGAAAGCAAGCAAGAAATTCAGTGATTTATCAGCTTACAATTAAAACAATTTATTTTAGTTATTTATACTTTCGCTAATGGTATTTATTTATACTTTCGCTAATGGTAATTATCTGAGCTAGATAAGAGATTTACTTTCTTCTTTTTGTTACAGATTCCTGTAAGTCGAACATTCGTAAAAAATCTATTAATTTAAGAGCAGATTTTAGAAAATATAAAGAGCTTTTACAGTGTCCTACGTATCACAGTCACGCCCTAAAGCAAGGATATTGAAGTAAATATTTTTCAAGAAGGATGTATGATTTTTAATAAAACATAAAAGAATAAGTAAATAAGTAAGATTTCGGATATTCCTACTACTTTTGAGTACACTTTAGTTAAATAAAACATGAATCTATGCAATCTCAATTAAATAAGGTTTTATTTTTCTTACACAGTATATTGTTTTAAGAATATAATTTTTTGTTCTCGTGTATTTATATAATATATATTCTGTCAGTGTGTGTTAAGCAAAATCATTTGTTAAGACTTATGTGTGGAGATAGCCGAAATAAAAATTAGCCTAAAAACCTCGTCGTAAATACGCAGAAAGGATAGAAATATTAAAATAAAATGCTTTGGTTAATGCTATCGATCAGGTTACCGTATAAGAAGTATTAATTTCAAATACATACAGACAGATATACCATTTTATTCATTTGTTCAGATTATGATATCGATTCCCACATTTTACTATCACTTATGAATCATATTAGCACAGAACCCATGTCTGTATTATCAGACAAGACAGGCGTTATGCGGTACATGGAATGTAACAATTACCTTAGCTATGACTAAGTACTTGCCTACTAGGTGAAGCACATGACGTCTGGATAGTTTTTTTGGCCATTACCTTGATAATATTAACCTCATGAATATTCCTCCAAATTTAAGTCGTCGTGATCAACCCATTGCCGGCTCACTACAGAGCACGGGTCTCCTGTCAATATGAGAAGGGTTTGGCCATAGTCCACCACGCTGGCCATGTGCGGATTGGCAGACTTCACACGCTTTTGAGAACATTATGGAGAACTCTCAGGCGTGCAGGTTTCCTGACGGTGTTTTCCTTTTTAATTTAAATCTAAGTAGTATTTTTTAAAATAACAAGAATAGGACCAATAGTGATTACATAGATTATTTCAATTCTTTCGCATATATTTTACTTTCAGTACAGATATCAACTGTTTGTAACTGATAATGCAGCCTAAGATGGTAATTACATAAAACCCATTCCCCATCAGTTTCTATACGACATCGTACCGGAACGTTGAATCGCTTGGCGCTTTTTAGATAGGGTGGTAGCTAGCCCTACACGACATCGTACCGGAACGCTTAATCGCTTGGTGTAGGCTTTGTAGGTAGGGTGCTAGCCAGGACCTTAGCCTGGTCTGGCGACAATTGTGAAAATATAAATCCCAAATCTACCCAGACGGGCATCGATCCATGACCTCTGGCTTGTAAGGTTCATCATCATCATCATCATCATGATCAAGTTAAATCAGAAATCATTAGTAGTATCAATCTACCATCAATAGAGTTGACACACAGGTACCCAGTTTGTCCAATGAGCGGAAATACAGCATCTCCGTGTATTGAAAGTGAAGATGTTAAAAGAAAAGGACGCAAAAGGAAAGCAAATCCTGAACTGTGGAAAAGAAAACTTACAAAAACTATTAAGGAACAGTGGTAAAGCTATGTCATCATCATGATCAATCCAATCAAGGTTTAGCCATAGTCCACCACGAAACATCTTTGAACATTATCGAAAACTCTCAAGCATGCAGGTTTCCTCACGATGTTTTCCTTCACCGTTGAAGCGAGTGATATTTTGATTGCTTAAAAACGGACGACATAACTCCGAAAACTTAGAGGTGCGTGCCCGGGATTGAATCCGAATCAGAAGTCGGACTTCTGATTAGGATGCAGACGTCTTAGCCACTAGGCTAGGACGTCTGCATCACAACTTTCCAATACCATTATTGTATTTTAATACCCTTTAGCTGGGACACTTTTGAGCTCAGAGCCGACGTCCATTTATTCCATAGCCACCCGTTAGTTCTTCTATTAAGAATCAGTTTAGGTTTCACATATTTTTACCTACCACCAAAATACCACCCATAGAGGTATAAAGACCTAATTTAGCTGAGAGCTAGACCTAGTTTAATAAACATAGGCTAGAGATGAGCAAACACAACTTGTGTGACGGAGCTGTCTTAGAGCATGAATTTTCCAACAAACTGCTTGCAGTGCAAATAAACATAAATACAGAAAGCCAAACATCTATGGTCAACAGACCTCTCAAAGAGACAGGTCAATAGGTGCTTCAAAGGGACTGGTCAATACCTATACGAGTTTAACAGAACGTTTGACTGAAAATCAAACAAGCTTTGCAGAGTCAACATTCGAGACGGTATAAATGACGTGAGGACGAATGCTAACGCTATATGCACGTATCTAAATACGTAGGGTTTATGATACATTTACTTACACTGACTAACAGTGTAGGTAAATGTATCATAAACCTTACAAGTTCTCAATTATTAAAACGTCGTTTTCATACTGAATGATACCTGTTAGAGTATTACACTTGTATGCACAGGAACAGAGTATGGTATCCTAAAATATACGTTATATTATAATGCCTATTAGCGCGCTGTCAGTGTCAACGTAAAATCCTTCCTGATCAACCCATTGCCGGCTCACTACAGAGCACGGGTCTCCTCTCAGTATTAGTAGGGTTTGGCCATAGTCTACCACGCTGGCCTGACCATGCGCGGATTGGCAGACTTCACACGCCTTTGTTAATATTATGGAGAATTCTCAGGCGTGCAGGTTTCCTCACGATGTTTTCCTTCACCGTTGAAGCAAGTGATATTTTAATGGCTTAAAAACGCACATTACTCCCAAAAGTGAGAGGCGCGCCCGAGATCGAACCCCCGAGCTCCGATTAGGAGCCGGACGTCCTAACCACTAGGCTATCACAGCTTCACTAGAATAACACAGCAACGTAAAACATGATGCGAAAAATATATAATATATAAATATATATTGCAAAGGCAAACTATACCTATAGTCAAAGCTTATGAAATTAAGTTTTTCCCATGTCCAATTTCGGCTATTAACAGTAGGCTATGTGTTAATTCAATCAAAAATTCAGCCAAATTAGTTTTGTAGTTCCGGAATAAAAGAGTAACAAATATACACAAACAAACACAAAAACTTTTGACTTATCTAATGAATATAAGTGTGATTAAAAATTAAGTTTTAGAATTTTTGTAAATACAAAATATTCGTTACAATATTATATTCATTTTAGTAACTGCTGTATTGCCTGTATTGCGATTTAGCTTTTCGATTCCAAATGCAGTCATACAAATATAAATGTAGGCCATTCTTCATTAATATTTCCTGACGGATACGCTCTGAGTTTGATAATTAAAAGATAAAGACCAATATTTATTGAAAATTATGCAAAAAGACGTGAAAGGCGATATCTTGTAACCACCAAAATCTAAAGAGAAGTAACTTAGCAATAACTAGTATTAGTCTATAAAATGAAATCATTTCTCCACATGAAGTGACAAATTTATACGCTGAAGTGAATGTATCGTAACATTACATGTTAATCAGCGCATTTTACCCACAATTTCTATGAAAAATACGTACGTATTTTAAGACACGTACGAGATCTGTGAAGATTATTCATTCCTCGAATTTGTTCTTGACCTTGCTACTTGTTTACCATAGCTCGTGATCACACTGACCCGGAGACCTGCCCAATCAAATGCCCCACAAATTGATATCATCTGATATTTGGAACACAGTATTATGAACTGTTCCTCAACGCCATAGAGGGCATTTTCATTTGTATTGGAAATATTTTCCCTACCCATAGGCGTGCCAAATAGTGGAATATACCTAACTTCAGATGAAGTCTGTACGATTATTTTATCTTACTTACCAGGAAACAAACATCTACATTTCGGTATTCACGCTACGCACTAACTGCCTATTAATTAGCATTGTTAACTTGGTTTCTACAATTACAACAACTGAAGTACTCTATATTGATGCTTTTATATTAAATTAGAAGACAGAACGTTAGAGATGATTATCTCGCGACGCGTATCTTAGCCATACAGATTCGTCGGTAATTTCAATTTAAAGGGGTTTTCTGAAAAATTCAAAGAAAAACCAAATTGGTGGTTGACTGCAGTGCGGACGAGAACCGGTGTATTCAACATGGTATGGACGTTGGCATAGCTCGCCAAACAGCCCGGTTACGCTGTGGCAACCAATAGGGTTTGTACAGCTAATAGACAGTCCGAAAAAAAAAAATTACTCCAGTGCATTGAAAAAACCATGTTGGGGCGACTGAATGGGTTTTTGTTGTTTGTGTTGTTTTGAGAGAATTCTGTCCTATGCACAATTTGGTATGACTCAGCAATAATAACTTGCCACGGCCAACGCCTCCCACCAGACCAGACTCGAGCCGGGAATCGAACCCAGGACCTTCAACTTTATAATGCGTCGTCGATATAGGTATTTGCAGGTAAAAGTATATACAAAATGACATCATCGAACATGACAAGACTTTTTATTCCTTTATGTTCCGATAGAGTTCAGTTCTTTCTTAAATTGAATAGAAGCAACAATTTAAAACTAACAGTTACGAGTAACCAACATGATAATAATTAGAATGGTACAATTTCGAAAAAAATATTATTTCAATTTTAAGTAATTAAAAATATGCACATATAAAGCATTTTAATATAATTCTATTATAGTTGTTCAGTACTCGACATATTGTTTAAACCGAATAATGGAAAACACGCGTAACTGCGTAGATATAATCACGTGAACAATTTGAACCCGTGATTATAAGCGCACAACGTAGTCTACTGAGGCGATAGACTGTGAATACAAACATGTATTTCCCAAGGGATAAACCATGTTTAATGTCATCATGTCGCACCAGTTTGTCAAGAATTATATGATTGGTAGAACGCAGTACTCTCTTGAGTTTTCTTCGGCATCCAACCTTAGCAATTGGATGCATTGAATTGTTTCAATTCTTAACTAGGTTCTATATTTCATCATCATCATGATCAACCCATTCTTGGTTCACTACATAGCACGGGTCTCCTCTCATTAAAAGTAAGTTATGTGTTAATTCTATATTTGTTTGTATATAAATGCTAACTATAGGTCCGAACTCCAACAGATGCTAAACGTCTCAGTTCTTACTGTGACCAGAATCATTCAGTTCTGTCGATTACCCTAGTACTCTCTCACGGTTTTCTGAATTTCAAGATCTGACATTTCACCAGTAATTTTTATCAAATCTTGGTAATCATATAATTTTACGAAGTTTTATATATAAAACCACACGTTCATGACGAATTGTTTTGGTCGGTATCTATATATATAAAAGCGAAATACCACTCACTGACTGAATGACATATGATCACGATATCTCAAGAACTATAAAACATACGAACTTTAAATTTGGAAGGAAGATTCCTTTTATGAAGTAGGGGTCAGCTAAGAAATGGTTTTGAGAAAATCCACCCCTAAAGGGTTGAAATGGGGGGTTGGAAGTTTGTATGAGAGTCCTATATTTTTGAAGTTAGAGACATGAAAATTGCCAACAAAGTTTTTCATTATAAATGATAAAGATCTGTATAATCAATGTTACGAAAATTTACCCCAAGGGGGGTGAAATTAGTATTAAAATTCCTACTCAATTTTTACAACTTATTCTGACGAAGTCGCGGGCGCCAGCTAGTATATTATATAAATATCGTTTAGAGTCGTACAGAATTTAGTGTTTTTTATTTTTGTTAGTTTAATCCAACAAAGCAGAAGAAGCGGTGATAGCCTAGTGGTTAGGGCGTCAGCCTCCTAATCAGAGGTCAGCGGTTTGAATCCGGGCACGCACCTCTAACTTTTCGGAGTTATGTGCGTTTAAAAAAAAAATATCACTTGCTTCAACGGTGAAACCTGCATGCCTGAGGGTTCTCCATAATGCTGTCGAAGGCGTGTGAAGTCTGCCAATCCGCACATGGCCAGCGTGGTGGACAAATCGCTAAACCCTTCTCATATTGAGAGGAAACCCGTGCTTCTATAGTGAGCCGGTAATGGGTTGATCATGATGATGATCCAAAAACCATTTAATATATATCTTTGTTATTTAGATTGTTATTTCACGAGCAAAGCGACAGTACTCGCATCCAATTAATAAATGTCGCCTTTTCATTATCCTACGAAAATAGGGTTAATTAATGTTTGTTTGCGGCGGAGCGTCTACACTCCAGCTTCTAGTCATGTGGTCTTATAATTTTATGTGTCGCATCTCCCGTTACATATAACAGTCAGATGTAAACGAGACTATGAGAATGTAGGTAAACCGCTCCCGCGAATAAAGTTACCAACAGTTTCTAAAGCCATTAAATATAATTGCTTCTGCGTCAGTTATGTATCCAGGGCGATATGGGCGTAAACTATCACAACGAAAGTCCGAGTAGAAAATAGAGAAATGATTTACCTTAGTACCTAGCTATGGAAATTTAGGTACTAAAGGTGCGCAAGCACTTTCTTATATAACACACCCACATGCACGCGCACACACACACACACACAACTGCATGCTTTTGGACTTTTGTCTTTTTATCTTTATCTTTTATTATTTAATTGTTTTTTTTGGTAAACTTACTATGTTATTGTCATTACTATGTTTTTGTATTATTGGTATCTACTATTTGTTGCTTTGGATGTGGGCAATAATGGTTGCGCCACAGTTTGCAGCCGTTTTTGCGACAGCATGCTTAGTATCCCTTATATGTAACCCTGTCTAAAATTAATAAAAATACGTAGTTAACGTCGGAAAATTTTGTAAACCCACAAAAACTACAGCGAGGAAGCTGAAACTAAGGGTGCCTGCACATAATTCTTCTTTCTTCCACAATTCCTTCACTATTCAGGCTGTTAAGCTATGGAATATCTTACCCTTAGACATTAGAGAGGCAAAATCTATTAAAATATTTAAAACACTAGTTAAAAATCACTTTTTATCGGTCCAATATTAGTGTTCTTTTTGAGGATTATTTATTTATACTTTTTTTATATTTATATATATATATATATATATTTATTTATTACATTTATATATTTTAAGATATATATTAATACTATTATTGGTATGTATATATATTTGTTTATATCAAGGTATATATTTGTGTATATATTTTGCACCACCTTCCTCTTTCTGTATTTCTATATCTTCTACATATTTGGTTGCCTGGAAGAGATCGCTATGTAGCGATAAGGCCGCCAAATTGTATACTACTATGTCTGTTATTTTTTGTCTTTTTTGTTTTATTTCTACTTTTTCGTGGTGTACAATAAAAGTGTGTAAATAAATAAATAAATAAATAAATAAATAAATAAAAACTGAAACGAGCGAGAGAACGAGACTGGTTATTACCTCACTAATGAGCGGAAACCTGTGCTTTTCAGTAAGACAATAGCTAAATCATCATCATCATCCTTTAAGTCGACGATGATGATAAACACGATGTTACTTACAGAGATATTGGAAACTGCATTGACGAATGGGGCAAATAAAACAAATAGATTTGTTTAATGTTACATTCATGTTTTATTGCTAGTAGATACTTATTCCATCTTTTCATTGACAATATTTAATTCGACCTCGTATACAAATTTCATTAAATCGTTGCGATTTCGGCACACACCCTTAAATCTTAACCTACGATTATAGTAAATTCGCTTTAATAAAATAGGAAATGGCTATATTGTTTGAACCAATTTTATATATTTAAAGAGATTAAGTCTAGTGTTTAAAAATCGACTTAGTTACATCGATAGGAAAATAAAATCATTAATGTTTTATATAGCGTGGCTAGGCCGATGGCAGTCAATGACTGTTTATTTTGTTAAAGCGAAACAACTGAAGACAATACAACCCAATAGATACGCTCGAATTCGGTTCACTATGAAAGTACACTAAAATAAATAAGTGATACTACACTTTTATTTGGAAGGATTGGCACAGTTTTGTTTGCTATGCATCCAAAGTTTTGCCACCCTACGCTGTATCCCGGTAATATTATGTATACAGTATTCCAAATTCATACAAACAGACGAAACGCGAGCTATGCCTACGCGCCTCGATCTCGATGTGCACTCGGCATGCAGACAGTCGCGACTGTGCCACAGTGACGAACGGACCGCGCGATTTTTTCACTAAAAATAACTTCAAGTACATATTTAATATGACGAGTATAATATATTGTGCTATTTTTGGTTGCATTAATATTAGTTGTTTATTGTACTGTTTGTATGAATAATATAAGAAAAAATAAATTCTGTCACTAGATAGTTGAAATTTTAACACTAAGTAGGCAAATGTAACTAAAATGCTGGAGGCGGGCAGCCCTATCGCCTGTTTTGGTGCCGCGCGGCTGTAGGTATTTATTTCAAAGATAAGGCCGAGTTACAATACTGTTTACATAATATTACCGTGGCTGTATGGTGCCTAATTTTTTGGGTAAAACTGTACTCAACTTAGATATCTATAATAATTAAGAATCATACTGAAATAATATAAATAGCATTACAGTTAATACAATTAGACATTATAATAATATAAATACTTAAGTCATATAAATAATTATTAGAGAGACAACACAACTACGTTATTATTAAATAGGTCACACAACACATAGTATATCGGTTATTCGTTCGGGTATAGTGAACGGAAGTGAATGAAAAAAACGATTTCATTCACTACTGATGAAATAGTTTAAGGGATTTTTATTATTATTATCACTATATTCTACCAATCACGCCCGAGTGCAAAATAAATACATATAAAATCCAAGAGATAAAATAAACTTAAATAGATAAAAATAAATAAACCTACATACACATTACATAATTACATATTTGCACCGGGCGAAGGATTACGGATGATTATTATTATTACACTAAAGGGATAAATACACTTTAGCTCAAATGTAGGATTACTATGACAACAGCAAAGAGATTATATTTCTACATAATATTAAATCGTGTGTCAAAGTAAATGTGTGGAGAAAGGCGGGACACTTCGTATATGGCGGGCGCGGTTTTTTCACGCCTTTCTTGAATTAATGTTTGTTGGCTCATTTTAAAAAGGACTGGTGTTGGTTGTGTCGTGGACAGTTTTGGTGTCGTTTGTGTAGTGGCTAGTTTTCTGAATGGTTAACAGGTATTGATTTGGGAAATTTTTGAGGGAGCGCGTCCGCGGAGTGCGAAGTTTCCCGCCATTTCTCCCTAACTTCTACATTGCTATAAACTTGACATTAGCTTGACACAGACGACGACATTAACTTGACATTAATCTGTGTAAAGACATAAAACGAAAGAAAAAAAAAAAGTAAATGTGATGTCGAAGTTAGTATTACTCGAATGTAAATGAAATAAATGTTAATCGAAATAAACATAAATTATTTAAATAATGAATTAGTGATACATATTCAAAGAAGTGTCTAGTACTCCTTACAAAATTCTAACCTACACAGATCATGCCAGCTCTTTGGAGAGAGAGCTAAAGTGGAGCGAAAACCTTAGAGTATATCACTACCATATCTTATATTGTAAAAAAATTAACTCTAAAAGGAACATAGAATTTAGGTACATTAAATGTCTGACGATTTATCATTATAATTTCACCAGATTGTATTACATATAAGTTCATATCTTAAAATATTGAATTACAGATAAGATGATAATTCAATTGGTACGTCAAAATCCAGAAGTTAGAAATCAATGAGTAGATGATTACATTAAGTTTTTTTTAAATAGCAACACTCATAAGGAATGTAAGGTAACTCGTATCACTGTTTAATTAATTGTTCGAGTGCTACTGAAGACAGTAACTTCTCTTCGTTACCAGATTCCAATACTTTGGCAGACAGTTTTGAAAATGAATATACTTATATATAAATATACATATACGTTTACAGTAATCTGTTACGGAGGAAAATCCACCTATCCTATTAGATCAATATCTAATTTCAAGACATGACCTTCAGTCTTCTTCTTTCTTTGTTCTTGTTTTGTTTTTAGTTATTTTCTTCTGTAATAACTACTACAGCTACTGTTTCGACAACATGCCACGTTTCGAGACTCAGTTAAAATGAGACAAAAATATGTGTAGGTAAACATAATCGGTCTTGCTTTAACACAGCCTTGACTGAGCTCAAATTACGCTGTCCAGATTTCAGCCTTAGGGTATAGCTTTATTAATACCATATCTATTCGCTTAGAGCTTATACAGGCCACCACGATTTTTTAATGTAGGTACTTTTGTCCTTAATGTATGTCGACTGCTTCCATGTAGAAAATAAAAGTCAGGACGTATTTAAAAGGCGGATGTATAATTTGCTCTCTAAGCAGTGATATGGGTTTCCCCAAATTATCACCAAATCTTATAAAGCAGATAACGTTTTGTATAAGGCTGCTGAATCATTAGATAACGCGTTCATGCCTGACAGTAGTTCACATAAAACATTCAGTTGACATACCTAATAGCCGTAGAAAATAGATGGTCGGATTTATAATTTAAATTCCAGCTAGCTATTTAGTTTTTAAATATAATCAACCGTTCGCAAAACAAATAATAAAATTAAGAAATAGATCTTTAGCATAAATTCAATACATTGTTCATCATCATGTAACTCAGGAGAGCATTATATAACGGCCGAACTTTAACTAAATAATGAAAGAATATACATATAAATATACGGCCTACAAAATAAAATAAAGTATTCAATAATTATAAGGTAAATAAAATGTGAAATGAAGTAAACGAGTATTATTGAAGGTATAAACCTCATTTTTAAAACTATCAAAATTGTAAATATTTATTTTTATGCTCCAAAAAGAGTAATTTAACGTAATTATCCATTATACAAGGATATGCCTAATGTATAAAGTTTCGCAAATTCAGGCCACAAAACCGGCAATCATTCAATTGATAAAAGGTATGCTCAAATTATTAACAATTGATGAAATCGTCCGTTTTAACATTGGACATTCTGTCTGTATATATCATACTATATGGGCGTTTCAATTAAGTTTTTTAATAACAGATAAGTAGCCTAGGCAATAGTTGTGCCCGTTGTAAAGTAGAGTCGTTTCGAGAATCAAAACATTATTAAGTTCAAGTAAAATGGTCCTTATGATATAAGCATAGTCGCAATTTAACAATTATGCGGGGAAGACTTTTAAAACTAGATCGATAAGTTTCAATTTCGTATGATCCGAGTGCGTTAATAAATTCATAATCTATTGTATGTAAAATGCTTACTGTACTACTAACCTACTGTATGTAAAATTGCTGTTGGAACCTTTCTTAAGAATTATTTTATGAAATTTGAAAAAAATTATTCAAATCTGACTGGAAGTTTTTAGAGATTACACAAAAATCAAAAGAATTTTGATTTGCTTATATCACTAATGTTCAAATCATTTAGTTTTTAAGACTGAAAAACGATGATCATGGTATCATTTTTAAGAGTGTTGCAAGAGCACACATTTCATAGTAAGTATGTGGATACAAAAAGTATATAGCACTTAAGTTATTGTGAATATATAAAATATCACAGAGTATCTCATGTCATGCAACAAATGCAAGGAAACACGAAGAATACATTTTAAAAACGTGAATATTCAAAAATATATATATTTATACATTACATTACGAAGAATTGACCATACGATAGAATATTTAATATAATTTATTTATTTTATTTACTTTATTTTAAAGGCGCGTTTTAAGTTAGAGCTGGAGTGAATATTGTTAATTATTTTTATAATTATTAATTTTGTTATATAGAAACAAAATACTAACCCGCTTAATGTAGGTTTCTTTTTCTATGTAATGTTCAGTACATTATATAACAGCTAAGGTGAAAAATTGAGAAAAACGAAATTTTATCATAACAGGTAAAGCAAAACATTAGCGTCAGGTTATGATCAAAATTATACAGCGCCATCTAGTTTTCGGTGTGTCAATGCCACATAACTTGAAAGTTTTATATGCTCACTTCTTTTCAACATAAGATAATTTGTGGCGATTTATTTAAATTTAATACCGGCATGTTTCATACAATTTTAAATCAAATAATTTTGTTACTTGTATATTTCAATGACGGATCATATTTGGGCATTCTTTTTGATTTGATTTGAAGTCTGAAATAAGTCCCATATTTTGACACTTTTAGCTAAATAGGTCGGTACCTGACACTAAATTTAAATTATCTACATTAATAAATAACTATTGAGTACCACTGCCGAGATAATAATTTTCTGCCATCTGTCAGTTACTGACTGTTTAAATATTAACCATCATTCTCTGCGACGCGGGTCTCCTCTCAGTTTAAGAAGTTCTGGCCGTAATTCACGTTTGCCAAATTTAGTTTCCAAAAATTCACACTCCTTACCACGCACTACCTCTTTTATAATATTTATGAAATTAAACACGCAACTATATATATAAAATTATAATAGATGTCGGCTAGAATTCGGATTAGAATAATCGATGACAGCTTTTGTCGCGGAACATATTTCAGTACTTGGCAATCTCAATTCTTAAGGATAGGAATAGAATAAATTACCTTTCCCGTGGATTATTTTTTAATACCGTGTAAGCGAGATTTTTAGTGATCATTATTTTTCTTAATTTCAAAAGTTACTTCAATCTTTTATTATGTAAGGTAAATCCAAAAAGTCCGAATAAACTTAAGTGCTTATGTATTCTTATATAAAATCAATAGTAAAGGTAGGATTTTTCGTCATTCTCACATCGCTGCAGATTATTCAGCGATATTTAGAAATGCGTACTGCGGGTAACTCAGGCAGATAATAAATATTACCTTGAGATTGTATACAAAATGTATTATTAGAACATCTGGTACAAAGAAATGGACACAAGGTTAGGCAGTAAACGTTTGATAGTACGCGCGAAATCCCAATTTCCTGATTTTATGCGTAACCCCTATTTTATAGCGTAAGGTCACATTGACGACTTTTTTTATTTTAAAAGGCAGAATTCGAGCTATGATAACATTTTTGAGATTGATACACAGATTGTTTGGTTTACTCGATATGATAATTCTTTAATAATTGTTTAATAAAAGCATATAAAAATAGCATGCAAAATAAAGTCGGCAACCGGTTACTTCCGAAACATTGATTTTCAAGTTTTTGGTACACTTTAAATGTTCTTGAGTGCTTAAAGGGAACTTAATAATTAATTTTATTAATATTGTCACAATTAATAATTTTATGTATCAAAATAGTTATAATTTAGTACCAGTCTGATCTCCTCTTTTTACCCTATTCCTTATTTCCTTACCCTATGGTTGTATGGCAGAATCACGAGACGCTTTGATATTCTTTCTTACTTATTTCTTGTATCTATCGAACTTATGGAAAGGGTAAAAATAAATTGACGTGTATTTACTGAGTTGATTACGACTATTTGTCGTGCGACATGTAGTCGGTGTGACGTTGCACTCATGGCCTTCGTTATCGCAGTATGTCGATGACGAAAATATATTCTTTATGTGAACCAAAAATTGTACCGAAATAATTTTGTTTTGGAGATTTAACGAGGATTGCCTTATAGTATAATCTATTTTCGTAAATTATTATAGGTAACGATTATAAACGTTTTAACATTTTGAATTAAATCATTAAACTGTATAGAACTAAAAAAATGGTCTAGAGTATGTACTACTCAGAGTTACTAGACCAGTATTCCTTCGAAATCCACCTCTGTACCCTTGCTTGGAATTTACTGTTTACTGCAAATTACTATTAATGTTCTTTCGGTTTAAGTTCGTACTTATTTATTCTTGATTCGGAGGAACAGTTCTTTTGCGGTACTTATTCGCGAGGATGCTTATAGCGGTCCTTGCTTTGGCTTGGGATAGTATAGTAGAAAAAAAAAAGTAGTGGAAAAGTAATTTTGCACAACGAATGAATTTATATTGTATATGTATGTTTGATTGTAATAGCACATAGGCTACTATTTATCCCCGAAACATGTACGGTTCCCGTGAGATACTTTCTGATCAGTTCCGACACGTAAACAAAAAAATTGACACATATTGAGAGAAAGACAAAATGGCGTTATTTCGACGGATTTTTAATGAAACTATTTTCATTTATGATATTATTAAGCTGAACACGTTTTGTCTCAATACTGTGTGTATATAAAAATGTATTACTATATTCAATAATAACGACAATCCAATTGTTCATTATGACTTCAACAGCTCCTGAGAATACTCCGGTGTGACAGTTAAGGTTGCACCATGCAACGCGGTAGGTCGAGATACTGTATGTATCTCAGTGACTAGTCAAAAGCTATACGCGGTCGGAGTCACGGGGAATTGTTTAGCACTGTACCCGTAATTTAAACTTTAATCCATTGATTTACCACTAGCCGTAGATCAAGCTCATAATATGGGACGGAAAAGTAGTGCACAAATAGCGACGCATGCACTCCTTTCCCCCAGTGTGTGACAAGGCTAGACGAAAGTACCCGATTCTAAAACTCGAACCGTATAATCCGAATGAATTACAAAGCACTACGCGCCGCTATAGATAATATAACGGCCAGATGTCTAGTGTATTAGACGGGTTGTAATACATCGATATACCGATATGTAGGAATGTTTAGTTAGTTGGTGACAAATTCTCGCCTTGTTTTTGTATGACGCGCTCTATCTACGGCTAGTGGTAAATTAAGGCTTTAATCGTGTAATTATAGGTTTTGTTAGTCAAGCATTTTAGTTACAAATATATGTATTAGTCAGACAACACATAAAGCTAACTAATTTCACCAATGTAAACGATTGTAAAATGAACAAAATAAATTTATTAACATACAAATGTTATCTCACAAAATCGATTACAAAATTAAAGTGTAATATAATCATATTATATTAATAATCAAATAACTTTTGTCCTATATCATATGAAATATAAAGAAAAAGGTAAATAATCAATAAATCATCGATAAAGTCGGTTTCGTTTAAATGCGAATTCGGTAGTACACAGTCAGTAAATTAATAATTTTTGTCAAGAATATCTTTTAAGGCTTCATTTGACATTAGGAAATGTACGCGGGATGCAATATAGTTCGTAAAAGAAATCCATAATAATCGCAGCCTTGTCACCATTTTGATTGGTTGTAATGAGTGCGGGGATATCTTAAACGTAAGCAAATAATATAAAGAGCTATTAGTTTCGACTACCAATGTCAACATGACTAGGCGCTAGATCAACGCATGCTCCCTGCACGCTGTTTATCAAACAAGTTGCGCACAAATGAAAACACGGGTTACAGGGTAACAAGATATACAGTACGAGATCTATTTATAGATCTATTTAGCCTTAACCTCTAAAGTAAGTTACAGTTAAAAAGAGACGAAGTTGTGTGTCCCGTTTTAACACTAAATTAGGCTGAGCAAATTTCAAGTCCGCTCTAAAGATCTCAGCCCGCTCCGCTTACTTTCCAAACTAATTTAAATAAATAAATAAATTTTCTTTTATAAATTAATTATTGCTAATGGAGATGCATTTTCATCCCCCTGAAGTTATTAAAAAGTGCGTTTGTAAAAAGCACTATCAACTTACGGCTATCGCTTATGGGGGCCGATTCCCAATAATTTTCCTATTGCACAAATCCTCAATATGAATATTTTCACTGTACATAATATTGCATGTGATTTTAGGAATGCAATGCGTTAAAACGACCTTGATCACTAACCCGATAGCGATGTATATTTCCAAAAGTATTGTCTCATAGCTATAATAGATTACATAATATCCCCACCTGCTCATCACGTGATAGCGACCAAACTATGCTAGAAATCTATAGAGCAAGCTTAACCTTACTTAAGACAGTAAGAGAAGTTAAAACGAGACAGACTTATGTGGGACACATGACGCTGTCTCGTTTTTGGTGTTCTTTAAGGCAAGGTAAGACTAGACCCGCTTTATAGATCTCTGCCTGATTCCATCCGGAATACGATGCGATGTCGTAGATTAGAATGGCCACGTGTTATACAAACGTGTGCCTACGCGAATTGCGTCTCTAGATATATTATACATAAGAGATATTCGCATACATAAAAAATAAAATTATTACCCACATTTTTAAATCATAACCAACGCAAAACTGAACCGGAATTATTTTAAAGGAATAATTACCGCGCGGTTAAACCTACTGCCGCCGAGTGCGGTAACATACATATGAGTATAAATAATCTTAGGAAGTGCAGAGTAGATCAGTTCCGTTCAGTCTCGTTCGACCTTCCGTTCATTTTCGTCAAGAAAATCACAGTCATGTTATCATTATTCCTTTTAATTTTAGTGGTTGATAAGCATATATGCTGTCTCAAATTAAAATAAAGTTAAACCCAAGCATCTAATCTCAAAGAATTTAAGAATTTTGCTTACATAAAAAAAAAGTTAAAGTACGTATAAATATTATGTTTGAAGTTAAATAGGTAGAGGCTAAATATTTATTTAAATCTTTATTACTATTTAATTTCATTTTATTAAGTGGTTTCATAACTCTTTATTTTAATTTTTAATTGACATTATTGTGTTTAAGTTGTAAGATTTTTGTTGCACGCCTTTTAGGCAGAATGTGTTAGGCTACCCTTTAATCTTAAGATCTTTATATGAATGTACCACTTTCATGCAATAAACGAATTTGAATTTGAATTTGAGGTAAGTTAAAAAAACGCGCTAAATACACGACAATTTAGTTTGAAGCGCCTTCAAGAAATGGTCATCACATACCTTGCTTCTTTAAATTTTGGGTGTCTGAAAGGTGGGGGTGTATAACAATGACTTTCAATTTCCTTAACTCAAATGAACGATAGTGATCGTTTCAATGAGTATCACGTGTACTCATCTCCATCATCATCTACTGGCGAATAGATTAACATTTCGAGTTATAGTCCCATAAGTTTCGTGATACGGGCGTATATTATTGCTTAAACGCAAGGAAATAATTGCGAGATTCATTTAAAGATTACTATTCCTTATGAAAATCGCAAGTCTTATTCTAACCACAGCGTGCCATCAACTCTCCTCTAATGGCTCTTTAAACTCTCAGATCCCGCTTACCCAAGTATATAAGGCAAATAACACGCGTATATGTACGTTACTGGATCTGTTAGTTTAACTATACATAAAGGTATTCTGGTAGGATACCAGAACTATGTTGGATAACTTGCGTAGAGAACAATCTTTGTTACGATTATGATGGTTCTGTACGCACTTCACTTCGCACGCACACTACGATTTTTACTCCCTCGTTACTTTTATGTGTAACTAATGTTTGTATTAAAATACGCGCATACGCAGGTAGTCAAAAATGTACAGTGCGGATGGTTCTGTACGCACTTCAATTCGCACGCACACTGCGATTTTTACTCCCACGTTACTTTTATGTGTAACTTATGTTTGTATTAAAATGCGCGCATACGCAGGTAGTCAAAAATGTACAGTGCGGATGGTTCTGTACGCACTTCACTTCGCACGAACACTGCTATTTGTACTCGCACTTTACTTTTATTGTTTAACGTATGTGTTTATATTAAAATACGCGCATACGCAGGCAGTCAAAAATGTACAGAGCTACTATAAAATCGTGTCAGGAGTGAAATCGTGGCGCGCCCTTAGTCTTACAATAAATAATATCTTAAATATAAACTGAAAGGTAACTTTGTATTGACGCCATATCCAAACTAAACTATTAAAGTACCCAGTAATTAAATACAAATTATATGGATATGTTTAACTTTTATATCATTGTCATTTATTTACAATCACCCATAAAAGTAAGTACATTGGTTTATGGAAAAAAATATATTATATATCAAAACAAAACAAAAATTAAAACCGGTCAAGTGCGTGTCGGGACACGCTCAGTGTAGGGTTCCGTAGTTGCCAGTCACAATATTACATTATTCAAGTGTAATCCACCACAAAACTGTGATCTATCTATACCTACTGCTGTATCCAAAAATAACCTTTCAATTACCAGCTATCCTTTAGTGGGTAAATGCGGGTTGGGGCAATTGATAAAGGCTGCAGTTTCAATTTTTACGCAAAAAACTTCTAATTCAAACGATCTCCTAATTAATAAATAATGATTAATAGATAATATAATGTATGTAGTAATAAGAGTTTATAAACTACGCTCCGGACGGACGTACAGACTAACTAACTATAAGGATTCCTCGTTGATTACGGAAATAATCAAAAGCAGATTACACGGAACCCTAATTAATCAAAATCAGATCTCAAAAATGCTGATATGCTTATATCTCATAGTAAAATTATTGTGTAGGCATAAATCGAAACAAAATTTTGCATATATTATTATACTATGGTCGAAACTAGTACCATTCAACATACGTTCGGTAAATTCCGTAAATATTGTTTTTGTCTTATGGTTTGCATATGGATTGCCTAAGTACACTGGCTTGCCTAGATAGGGCGTAGCCCTTCAGATAATGTACAAGTTTTTATTAAATTAAATAAAGTTTTGCCCGTTATCAATTTAAAGCAAATAATCCCGATTCATATTAATTTAGTTTACATAAAATATTCCATACAATATTTATAATAGTGTTTTAACTAAAAAATACGAATTATAATAATAAGTTTGAAAAAGGGAAGAACTTTGTTTATCAACACCTTTTTCCTCACTAATACATTTAGAGAAATAACTGCAAGCAATTGTCGTAAAATATATGTGGTTGGGTTAATTAGTAGTAACATTATTTTTATGACATATTTTCTCTAAATCGAATAGGTAAAAATCATAGCAGTAAAACTATTTCCTACTTATTAATAAACTTTATTAAGCGATTGTTTAGTTATTCAATGTTTTAAGATACAGATAGAGGTAATACGGTGTTAACTATTCGACCTTTATAAAAAGTTATTAATAAGGCATCAACTAACAAAAACTCTACTTTTAAGCTATGTTTATGTTCCGTACTTAAGGGATGCTAACAGGAAATTATAATTAAGTATGTTTGTCCGTATATCACAGGGGTCTACAAGCGTTAGTATGTTCTATAGTAACAAGTCACTAAAGACGGTTGAATTCAACGTTTTTACTTTTCATACTGAATGGGCTTTTCAGGGTTCCATATATCATTCTGTTTTCTATTACTAAGACTGAAATCTATCGAGCTTACTTAAGTCCGTGCTCAACCAGTTATTTATTTATTTTATTTTTATTATTTATGTACCAAATTTGTGATATCAAACTCTTACTAAAGAAGTATACAAAGGAAAGCTTATCTCTATAAGAGATCCCTTGCAGCTACCCTTAGTTAGCTTTGAAACAAGATAGCTTAGGTATATTTATTGCCGTTATAAAAACAAATAAAATATAAAATAAATGTATGTTGAGAATAAATACGAGAAATGTCTTTTTTGGTGAATTTTTACCTTCACAATGACAATTCTTTTTAGCCCTTTGAATTGCACCTTTGGATGAACCTGTCATGTGTGATCTCAATGCGCACTTGGCCGGTTTTAAAATTGAAATTAAAATATAAAGCTATATTCATGAAATTCGAAATGATACGCTCAAAATTTTAACTTGGCTTTAGAAAATACCATTAAAATTCAATAGAATAGCAAACACTTTTTCACCCTATTTGTTGAATTTACAAAAATATAAAATAAAATTGAAAGAATATAATATTTTACATTGTTCGTCAACATTAGTTAGATACATGACTAAGTAACAAATTAGATATTATTATAATCAATATAAATATCAATAAACAAATTATTTGGAAAACATATATATTTTGTTCAATGTCCAAATACACATATCGCACCTTTGACATATTTGTCGAAAAATTTTAAAGCATGTTTTTGGCATGCCAATAGGAAGGTAAAGTAAACTTCGTTTTTAGTTTATTTAATGCAAAGAAGAATTACTAAAAATTAAATATAAACATCGCCAAACCATACCGAATTAAATAAACTTAAAATCGCTCTCAAGATAAATAAAAACTGCTTTCTTCTAACTAAAGTGCGACATGTTAAAAAATATATTAAACAAAAGCATTTCAGCTGTTTTAAGTGATGGCACTCTTTAAGGCGTACACTAAAACTCACGCGGGTGCACACTTGCGTATATGTTGGAGATTAGATTAGAATATATCAAGATATATATATGTCGGAGAAAGAGGATCTTTATTATTATGGTACACGTTTCCAGTGCGCGTCAACAGGGTTAAATGCAAGCACTAACAAAATATTAACAGTTTCGTACACTTTATTAATCCAACTTTTACAATGCCGTCACTCACTATACGAATAACTACACCACAATTAATAATTAAGTACTTAAATCAAACAATTAAATCAGAATAGCGGATTCGCGACACACATCTATGTCCTTCTTTCAATTATCCCCAAAAACACTCTCAAAATGATCCAACTCGATCAACAAACATTGCAAAAACATGCACCTGACCGCCGCATGAAAAACAAGATGGCGCCTCGATCCCGCTCGAGGGCTAACCTCCATTCTGATTGGACGTCATTCAAAATAGTGACTTTAAATTAAATAATGAGTTAAACGGCAATGTTAAAATGTCATAAATCAAATTAAATAAGATTAAGATTTAAAAAAGTATTCTAAGTCGAAAACTAATATGTCTCGCGTATTATAGTCAACAATCAACTCTTATTTGACTACTTCCTCCGACTTATATATATAAAATTTTGCAATAATATATATATATATATATATATATATATATATATATATATATATATCTAGTAAGCATGAGGCGGTTTGAAGCGCTGGTCTGGTTACTTCAGTAATGATCGTAGACAGAGATTTGAGATACTTGATCTTGTATATATATCTATTTATATACCAACATATGACCTCACAACTGATATTTAAATGTAAGTTGAACACCCTTATAATCGCCCAATGTGCACTCGCTCTATAACCTTATTGCTAAATTCATCTTTTTTTGCCAGTAAGTCAAAGGTAGGTTACAGGTGAGAACTGTCAAATATCGTTCAAAAAACTGTCATAAAATATATTAAATTTCAGTGATATGTAATTTTAATTAAATATTTTATTCTTATTAGTAAAATATAATGTTCATAAACTTATAATAATACTACGGCGAAATGCAATTGATATATTGAAAAGAGTGAAAGTTGCAGTAAACTATTGTTACCTTTACTTCACATTTTTATAAGAAACATACATATAAATCGGCATCAAAGAAAAATTACAAACGATTCGTCAGTTACACAATCATGTTATTTCAAATAAAAATTATATATATTACAATATATATATTAAAATTAAACATCTTTGGTACGGCGCATTTCGGCCAGCGGAAAATGGCGCCGAATTTAAATTAACTTACAAAAAACACAGTTATGAAACGAAAACAACTTAATATTTTTTTCCTATAGTATTTTTTTTTATTTAATCGATTCTCCAATAAACACCTTGTACTGTAAAGTATATTTAAAAAAATAATAATAAGACCAAGGAAGCTTATTATCAAATTTAATAATAAAAAACTTAATTTTTATTATTAATATACTTTACATTGACATAGTTAGTGTAAAATCGTTTATATAATATGAAAAGTCAAAAAATAATAATTTTCTTATAATTAATAGGCCAAAAAAAAATATTTTAGCACTTCCTAATGCAAAACTATATTATAGCAGGCATTATTCTATGGAACTCGATGACATACAATGAATAGTAGTAGACAAGAGATAAACACTATCAAAATGGTTACATTAAGTCATTTTCGTTTTATTATCTCATACATTTATTACACCTAGCACCATTCATAAGTGATAAAAGTACATCAAGCATATACTAAAATGATAGTAATATATAATATATCGCGTTGAGATTACGACTAGTCGACGATTGATATCTGCGCGAAACCTATCAGTGTTTTGTCGTCGAATTGCTCGTTAGGTCCGGTCGAGTTCTGGAACAAAGTAAAAGTAAAAATATTACACCCATCCTAACCACTTCATCTTCAGCTTCATCATCACAGATTTTGTTACTAGATATTAAAATCAATATTGAATTATATTGAAGCGGTGATAGCCTAGTGGTTAGGGCGTCAGCCTCCTAATCAGAGGTCGGCGGTTCGAATCCGGGCACGCACCTGTAACTTTTCGGAGTTATGTGCGTTTTAAAAAAAATATATATCACTTGCTTCAACAGTAAAGGAAAACATCGCGAGGAAACCTGCACGCCTGAGAATTCTCCATAATGTTCTTAAAGGCGTGCGAAGTCTACCAATCCGCACATGGCCAGCGTGGTGGACTATGGCACCTAAACCTTCCTCATATTGAGAGGAGACCCGTGCTCTTTAGTGAGCCGGTAATGGGTTGATCATGATGATGATTATGCTATTTATCACAAGCTACATTAATACTTCACAGATAATTATTTAACTTAAAAGTTAACTTATTTGCTTCGAGCTTCGTGTGCGAATGCGAACCATTTTGTTTTATGCAGTAGTGTGCGAGTCTTTCAAACAACTTATATATTATAACAAAAATAAATGATAAACTATAATCTCTATTATCATATATTATAATCACATATATCACAGCTTGTAATAGCATAATAACTATCATTAATTTAAGTGTTAATTTTTTCCTAAGTTATAGTTTATTATCTGCTGTAAATTCATTTCTTTGGTAGACATTCCATATCGAATTTGGCTCAAATGTATATATGAAATGTATAATCAACTCACCAGGTGGAAGGTGACAGTTTTCGTGGGTGGGTTGAGTCCGTGGGAGACCAGTAGCTTCGCCAGATTCGTGGAGATTGGCACCGAGTCTTGAGGGTCGACTAGGCCAGCGCCCACTAACTCCCCGGCTATGCCCTCTGCCGTATCCTTACCAGTTATAAACTCAAAACGTATATCATTGAGTTCCTTACGCGCGTTTCTGTAAATACGTCATATAATTTAATTATAAAAGTGAAAGTTTGTAGATTAACAAAGCAATAGTAGCGGAACAGATTTGAATTAAATTATATTATCTATGAATGCAATACTCTGTATATATGTAAGTATGTATGTTTTAATCCTTTAAGCCAAAACCACTTAAACAATTTGGCTGAAATTTTAAATGGAGTTGTAATGTATATATTTTTTAAATTAAAATATCACTTGCTTCAACAGTGAAGGAAAACATCGTGAGGAAACCTGGACACCTGAGAGTTCTCCATAATGTTCTCAAAGGCGTGTGAAGTCTGCCAATCCGCACATGGCCAGCGTGGTGGACTATGGCCAAACCCTTCTCATATCGAGAGGAGACCCGTGCTCTGTAGTGAGCCGGTAATGGGTTGATCATGATGATGATGTATATTATACCCTGGATTAAGACATAGGCTACTATTTACCATGCTATTTACGCATGCTTTTTAAAGCTAAAAGCTTTGGTTGCCGGGAGATTTGTGAAATATTTATTTAATTACACGCCGTGAGATGACCAATGCTATAGCTTGTCATAAAAAAGTTCCCCAAATTAATAAAACGGGAACAGAAAAGAGTTCTTGGATAATCTTCCAATTACAAACCATTGCAAACCATGCCACTTGCTATAGTTTGTAGTTGGAAGCCAAGCACATTCATATTGTTTTATATAGTAAGTTAGGTGAAAATATTTCCAAAATATAAGTCTTTCGGCATATTAAACATGGCGTAAGGGACCTTACGAAAACTTGGTGAACAAGTTACAATTTTTTTTAATGACTTTCTTCCTTCATTTGAAGAATTAAAAATACTTTTTAAGTGTTTGAATATTGACTACTACTCTAAACAATGATTATTAATTTACAAAATAATACTAAGCAGATTTACAACAACAAATTTATAACAATTAAAACCACATAAAATAAAAATATTAAATACAATTGCAAAGTAAAAGTAACCAGATAAGATTATTGACGATGATATAATAATAATTTCTTTATTATGGCAACTAGGCCCAATTTACATTTACAGTATGATAAAATACTTACACTATAAAAAACGAAACAAAAATTAAAAATAAATTAAACATTAACTTAACCACCCGACCGTTCCCGACCGATATGAAAAGTATCTTTTTTATTAATATTATTAACATAATTATTATTCAAATTCGTGATTTTTCATATTTTCAAGGGCGCGTTTCATCGTCTATAACGTTATATGGATGTATAAAGCCTTAAATAGCTATCTAAACTAGTAACATAGTAAACAAAAAAAAATGTTTCGGAAATTTTTAATCTTACTCTGCAAATTAAGGTAAAATATATTTCACGTATTGCTCTTTGAACATCTAAAACACTTCTGATTTAACACTGATTTTCGAAGATTGTTCTCTAGTCTAGTACCGGTTGGATTCCTTCTGGTGGCTTTCCGCCGATGGCCCTCCGCTTACTACTGGTAATCGCCCCTCACTACCGTTATTCTCGCACGCTGGAGTCGCCTCTGTGCTTTCATACTCCGCTATTCTGTAGGAAAGTAGGAAAAGTGGGAAGTACTTTTGGGAGTCTGCTGAAACAATTCCACCAGACGCGTTTTATTCTGACTCAGAATTCTGCAACACTTGCGACTCCAAGTTCATGCTTTGGACGGCGGTGCGCCAAAATGACTTATTACCTTTTCAACTAGTTCATAACAATCATGAAGTTGTACCACAACAACAGCAATACGTTCCCAGGGTTCACCAACCTCGTACAACAGCAGGATCCCCCGGCGTGCGGTCTGCGGTCCTTCCAAGGCAGCGCAAGTGGTGGTCGTGGTGGTAGTGTTGCCGTATCGTTTGCGTCGGTGTCAATCGCGGGTATCCCAAAATTAACATTTAAATACTTACAGTTACTTCTTCAGTGTTCAAAAGGAATCCTCACAGGTTTCGTCATAGTAAAAAAAACTCTTCATGCTCCGTCAGTCGATGTAATTTCCTGTAGATCTCAGCAAGTCCCTCGGCGAAACGTCGGTCGTATGAACTTAAAACTCTCTCACACTTTTCTCTTGATCAGTGTACTTAAAACTGATCCAGAGAAAAAAGTGAGAAAGGTCTAGTCCTTTTTCGCCATCTTCGTCTGCCTGGTGAGTCTGCCCAATGTCGTATGCCGCATGAAGAAACTTGCACGGTATTTGAGTCATATTCGCGTCGCCGATGGATATACATTTGGATAAATATTTCATCTTCATCACCCATTCCTGGGATTCTCTCCAGATCTCTTTCTTGTAACTGGGCGCAGAACACGTGTTCTATATGTTTTCATACCTCAACCCAATCGCATGGGGGTACATTCACAATAGATCCACAAAGTGTTATATCCAATGGCAATTCTTGAATAACGTCCTCGATTACTGTAGTCACATTACCGCTAACACAAATGACATGATATGGTGACAAAAAAGATTATATTAAGTTAAAAATCTGAAAACAATCGTGAAACGGCAACGAAAAAATCATGAACTCATGATGAATGAAGTTTCCCTGATTTCAGCTATAGTTAGTATGTCCCTGACACCATTGATTATCTGTGATATTTTATATGATGGAATGATAAGAAGGTGCAATTTGACGCGTTGCTTTGCTCTGTTAAATATCATTATCATCCCAACCAAAGGACGTCTGGTGCGCCAAAGGCATGGTCTAGGAAGTCCATACAAAGAGATAAAGAGCCGAGAGAGAAGTTGTGATGTCTTATTACCTAATTGGATCATACCATCATAATACATAGTACTTAGAACATTGTATTGCACGCTTTGAACGCGTAATAAGTGATCCAGACAGACCGGGTTCAAAAGGATACTTTCAAAGAACGGAAAGTCAATGATTCCTGATTAAAAAATAAGAACCAATCGCTACTAATTCTTTTTAATATGGCAATGGAGTATCAACTTGCCTAATATCTTAGATATTAATTGATTTGACATAGCTTCCATCTCTTCCTTTCCTTATTTGTTTCTATTTACATTATGAAATCGAAAGTGTTTCTGTATGGGTTTATTTTCTAATTTTTATGTAAATTTGGCACAAAGATATATTGCATCCTAAACAGATATAGGACATGTTTTATTGAGGATGCTTGCACCCAAGAAACAATCAGGTCTAAAAAAGCAACCGGTCTTGATGAAATTGGCAATAAAGAGATGGGTCGGTTCGTCTTGGAGACCAAAATAGGATACTTTGAAAAAATCGTACAAACTCCGAGCAACTGCCTGTTAGTTTCACATATGAAAAGTATAATGTTAGTTAGAATATAGATACAGTAATTATATAACTATATACTTACCCATCTCATGAAGCTGACGCTGAGAAGAAACCCGTGCCGTGTGGTGTGGTGTAATGGGCTGATCATGATGAACAAAACCAACTAACCTTAGCCTCAAAACTAAATTTATCACGACAGGTACTGCAGGGGTTGCTGGCGGTGGTATTGCTGATGGTTGTATTGCTGATGGTGGTATTGCTGATGGTTGTATTGCTGATGGTTGTATTGCTGATGGTGGTATTGCTGGTGGTGGCATTGCTGGTGGTACTTGTTGTCTTGCTTGTACATCCTTGGTCGCCGCCGCTTCCTGGTCAATATACACGAACATTACCATCAAGACACAACAAAGTCAATAAACAGTTTCCACATATCACATCTGAAGTTATCTTTTGTAAAATTAATGATAAATTAAATGTCCTCTTTTTTGAAGTCAAGGAAAAATTCTAAATTAAAAAATAATATTATTGACAAACATTGTAAGGCAAGAAGGGCTCTTCGGATTCTATGGTAGTACCGCCACTGGTAACATCACAAAAGCTGGAGTTACTATGCAGAGGTCCATATTATATGATTAAAGTTAAGCTTAATTTACAATCTGTGGAAAAATGGCAAATCTGCAGTGTAATTTATTAAAAATAACCCAGCTATTCAGATTTAGAAGATTTACAGAAGAAAAGGAGTCAAAGATTTACCTCTTCATTTTCGCTGCCACTAGAGTCGGCCCGCTGCAACTCGTTCATTGGCCGTATTTCTGAGACCTCCTCGTCAGAGCCGGCGGCTTCGGTCTCATCTTCCTCTTCACTCCACACCCACTCCCCGGTCACGGTACGGTGGAGTCGACCCGACGCGCCTGGTTGACGTTTGCTGGCCTGAAATTGATAAAATATTCTATTAATTACATCTGATTTATGAAGAAAGTGGTTCGGCTTTACTTTTAGAGTTCGAGAGAGAAAGAATACAAATCCTTTCTTTCCTGATTGACAAAATCTAGCAAAGACAGCCAGTACTGATCCTAATAATATAAGTGTTTTGTGCATTTATTGTTATTAGAGATGTATTTAGGATTATGAAATAATTAAATTTTGTTATTATATTATTTTTACTATTTCTTTCTTTAGAGAGAAAGAATACACATTCTTTCTCCTAACTTCTTAAAAATCGAGTTCAAGAGAGAGAGAAAGAATGTGTATTCTTTCTCTCTCTCGAACTCGATTTTGGATTCCAGAACCCTCAGCCATCCCGAATATCTTGAAGATTTGGCAATGGCGTGTATTGATGTTAAAGGGAACTCTTATATGATTCGATTACTGAATATTACACACACGCACACAATTATCTTGGTCACCCAATAAAATACATATAATACATTTGCTGTGAAAAGTTACACATGCATTTCCCCGTCCTGTGTCCTACAAACATGACTTTTAAAATTCATAAAATGTACTATAATATAAATACCCAATGTGAATAATATTTTAAAACACAAGTTTATTTATTATTCCCTTGGTTTTTGGATTTTTAGTATATATTTACTATTTTGACCTCAAAAGGTCTCTAAAATCATCTTACTCTCTTGATAAATATACGTAGCAATCACTAATCAAACATGGCTGCAACTACAGATAAACTTTATTTAAAAAAAAATAAAGATATTTTAATTTTATTAACTTCCCAAGCACACCCACACTCCCCTCCTCATTCATTGGAAAAATACTGGCAATAAGTAATCTTACCTTATGAACTCTCGTTTCCATGCTGGGCCCAATAGCAACAAGAGTTTGGGTAAGGTACTTCCTGTCTTTGGCTTTTTTGAAAAAGGGATGCTTCAACAGTTCTGTGGCACTCGGCCTTTTCGATGGGTCCTTTTGCAAACAGTCTATTATCATTTTCCTAAATGTTTTTCCATAGATTTTATACTGTTCCCTCTCATCTGCACCTGGAATATTTGAAGCAACATAAATAAATAAATCTATATATAAAAAAAATTAAGCTATCTATGGCACTAGACACCTACACTATGGTTTCTATAGCTGTCTCTGACAATACATACTCTTCAACTAACCAATGGTTCACATAAAAAAAAAAAAGATCAGCACAGAAATGAAACTGCTGTGGGAACTGTAATTTCCTCAACTTACTACTGGGACTTATAAACTCTTTATCCAATTCAAAATAAGTGGATAGTGATCTGACGAGAAGGTCCGGTGTTCCATCCTAATGCTTCTGACAGTATCCCAGCGAAATATAATGTAGAAAGTAATTTCAAGGCATTTAATTAATTTACCTATCTATATTTATAATAAGACTAATTGAACGATTCCTGAACAATTATTTATTTTATTATGTTAATATGATCAGAACTCAAAATAGATTTATCTTCACTCCTTGACACTATCTTTAAATTCTTTTTTTTTCTGGTCAATTTAGTAAGTGGCAGTTTTCTATAGGTTTGCGCATGCACGCATAAACGGTTTTTATAAGGGTAAATATATAAAACCTTATATGTGAGGAATAAGCTTGAATACCCCTACGGCCATCAAAAACTATCAGTCACATTGTTATCAAAACTAAACAGAAACATCATCACCTTTGCATCTTAGGTAAGTTGTTATAATTTTATATACTTAGTAATCAACTAAAGGTTATAAAATTATTATTAATTAAAGGCCACCAAACTAAATAAATGTGTATAACAAAAAGCAGTGTATTTCCTAGTTTCCATGGACACTTTTAATGAACTTCTTACAGAAAAAATAGGAAACAGATGACGGGACTGAAATACAAGTGAGTATGACCTTCATATATGACCAAATCATAAAAGTGGGTAATTCATATTTATGCATAAGTTGTATGCCAGCCTGATTGTTTTAGTATTTATTGCTAATTAAGTAAAGCTTGCCACAACTTGCAGCCATTTTGGCCTCCTAGCTATTTGTCCGGAACACTGGCACCTGCTAATGGCAATGGTAAGCTTTGTATCTCTACATAGAATTCTGACAACATTGTACAACAACAACAACCGCACATTAGATATCTGTCAAAATGAGTTAATTAGTTACATTCTGTTTTACAGTGTGTAACTTTTTATTATTTTGAGTGTATAACTCTAGAATCCTAGATATTAATAAAAATCTCGAGATAAAATAATAATGATAAAATAATGATGATATGAGTAAATATAGCAATACTAAACTCAATATGTGACATTGAGATTTTAGTATGATTTTTTACAAATTCAAGAGTAAGTAAATAGTATATACCTGTATCTAAATTCGGTGGGTCATTCTGTAAGGTCAACATTAAAACTTTCATCGGTGGGTATTTGTGATATGGTGCGGTGCCAGTGGCCATTTCTATCGCTGTTATACCAAATGACCAGATGTCCGCTTTGAAATCATAGCCATGGTCCTGTAACAGATGAATTGTTTTATACAATGGCAACCCACTAACTACGTGTTAATAAACAAAACTTAAGATAAACATCTTATCAGATGTCAGTGAAAACTAAAATCTCAGTTAACAATTTAGACATTTTTATCTTTATATTGCAAGTGAGAAAAATCATGTAACTGTGCTTAAACCAACAAGTGTAACGTATTATAAAAATATTTGCATGAAATAATTATTATTGCTAAATTGAAATTAAAAAACTTAAACTTTTGGAAAATCACATATTTAATCAGTTTCAATTTTTTACCATTATGGTATAAAAATTGATAATAAGCCAGTTAGTGTTTATTCACTCATTCAAATCGTCTACCCACAGATGACGTCACGCGATTTGAAGGGCGGTTTACGCGCTATTATTAAAGTATTTAGATATTCACAATGCTGTAAAACAAACATTTTGAAGGTTATATTTGTACATTAACGGTAAGCTAAGCTAAGCCTAAGCTTTTGTTATCTTATTTACTTAAAACATGCATACCTGTTCCATGACTTCAGGCGCCATCCAACACGGCGTGCCTACAAAGGTGTGTCTCACTTTCTGCCTGGACAAGTCCCTGCCTGTGGCCAGCCAGGCAGATACTCCGAAATCGGCTATTTGGACTGTCCCGTCCTCGCCGAGCAAAATGTTACCCGCTTTTACATCCCTGAAAGTAATTATACGACATTGTATGTAGACGATTCTAATATATTTATTTTTTTATAATCAAGATACTTAATGAAATAACACAACAGCCTATGATCCGTAATAATTAAAATATTACCATATTAATAGTTTACATTACTTAGGCTTAATTACAATAATTTTGATTTTAATTAGATTTATAATAATTGTAATAATTTTATTTTGACTAATTGAATTTTAATTTTAATTATTTTTTTATTGAGTTGTTTAATATTACATTATTATAATGTGCATCAAAAATATATAACAATTGTAGTGTTTGCAATGCCCTGACCGGGTCTCATGTCTGTTAGATATGAAAGCAAATAAATAAATAAATAACGACAAAAGCTTTTAATGAACTTTCTCAAAGAAAGAGAACTATTACTAGAGTAGAGTTCTTACTGAAAAAACTATAGAAGCAGCAGTACCAATTAATAGAATCACAGGGGATAACTTAATGTTCCTTTAATTAATTCTTATTATCAAAGGAACACCGTTCAGTATATTCTAAGTTTGGACGCAAAACATCTCAAGGAATCAATTTATCATAAACTTTATTCAAAGAATCCTTTAAAAGCCACATTTGATGTGTTAATAACTAACTTACTAGTGATTTGATGGTGATTACTACATTCCTAAACTTAAAACTAAAGCTATGAGGATTCCCAGTTCCCTAAAGTTGCAAAAATTTTAAACAAATCCGATTAAGTATTCTGTTCGTTATTACTGTCTCACGCTGTCACTTAAAACTTAAATTTATGATCAATTTCATTAGAGCCATAATTCATACTCAAGCTCTTCTCATATACACAATCTTTTATACTAATAGGACTTTTCTATATGCTAACGTTATAACATGTAACTTTTTAATTGGTATATCGGAAATAGTTCTAACCTAATCTAACTTAACCTAGCAGTGGTTCGTGGCGCTGTCTAGAAACGCTCGATCTCGTGTGAGGTCTAATAATATAAACATATGTACAATTTTGAAATAATTTAATTTATATTTAGTTTTAGTGCCACGGTCTCGGTCATTAAACCTACGAGTAGTTTCATTAAGGTTCATAAGGATTATTAAGGTTTCGCTATCGTTTAGTTTACAGGTTAAATATAAAACCATTCAGAAACAGTACCCTATTAAGTTTGGCTCTGTTAACTAAAATTACCCGCCGTGATGTTTGCAGTTTATTTGTAAAGTGTTTTGAAAAACAATTCGCCACATTTAACCAGTTAACGAAAGTTAATAATATAGTTCAATCGAAATCGTTCGATTATTAAAACAAAGTTAAAATATTGTTATTTAAATGAACATACTTAAAAAAATCAGAAACACACAGAAAGGAAACGTTATGTACAAACATGCGGCCTTATTGCTAATAAGCTATCTCAGCAAGGAAATCAATTAACTAACTGATCAAAGATTCTTCCTTTTTAATTTCAATTATTAAACTAAACGAAATTCACCGGTAATTAAACAAATAAAATGACATAATTTCTCGCAGCAATGCAATTATTTCGCAACAAAAAGTCACAAGCTCACAAGCAGTTTCCCAATTTGCAACGCATTGAATTCCATCAAAGATTGCTAAATTTATAGGGCAGTAGATAGATTAAGTTGACTGTGCACTATCTAGTTGCTGAATAAATCAATCAACCGTTGTGAAAAGTGTATTCATCTGAGAATAACTAAAAATATACATTGTTCCATTTAAATAAGTTCACAGTGTACAAAACAAATACACTCAGCTAATTTAGTGTAAACATCGCATAGATTCGTGCTATTATATGACTATTCAATTTAATTGATTTTTATTTGTGCCAACTGCACAAGGCACTTCGCTTATAAAGTGAAGATGGAGATCTGGTAATAAAGGACCAAGGATATTTATGAATCGGTCAAAGTAACTAAAACTATATATGTATATTATCTATACTAATATTCTGTAGAGTAAAGATTTTAATTCTGTTTATTTTCAATCGATTAACTATGTAACTACAGGACCGATTGTATATTATGTAATACAAAATACAGGATTCTCTTAGATATAAAAAAGTAGACGGAATCATATTATGCCTATTCCATATGAATTTGCACCAAAAAAAAGCATTTTGAGTTTAATATAATCCAAAAATTAAAAGGTTCAAGTAAAATTTCAAGCATTATTAACAAAAATAAATTCTTTTATTGTGGAGACAATCGCAATTAGATAAAATTTGGCCTTTACAGAAATGAAATGATAATGCAAAAAAACATTACTAAAGGACTACATTTACTTTCGCATTTATATTATCATAAAACCCATGGTTATTAATTAATTAAAAAAAAAACGCTCTGCTGCAGTTTAATTTATATATATATATAGTCGCGACACCATATATCACTATTACTACAGTATATTTTGCTTGCAAATAGTTATATATCACAATCATTTCGCAATGTATCAAAAGCAGAATTTACATTCGGCGATTTGCTCGTTATAATCTTCAATACATAGAAAAGCCGTACTTCACTGACTTACTGACTGATTAATTAAATTTAAAAATCAGGTTTGCATCATCATCTATAATAGATAGACTAAAATATATGAACGCTTAGCAAGCACAGATTAAATATAAAAATTAAATAATTTCTTATGGTAGATGTTATAAAATGCTTATTGCAAGCGACATTCATAATTAAAAACCTTCACTTGCACATTTTATGCTATATGCTAATAGAAATTGGGTGGTATATATCAACAATTATGTGTTTAATAAATAAATAAAAAGATTGTTCTTCTAAGAGGCATCCTGGAAGAACATAGGTCAAATTCCTTGTTAACAGGATATTTTGGAAAACAAATTCGGCATTGCTTGCAAAACTTAATCAAGTTATTTTTAATATTATGCATATACTTAGCATGTACACACTAAATAATCGCTTTCAGCTAAACCATAAACCAAGGTATAAGAGTAACACGCTCGCAAATTACGAGTGGAATACTGTAATATCAAAGTTCAATGAAACATATCCTTTTAAAGCTAAAAAATCATTAAAAAACATCTATAACATCAGCATATACAGTCACCGTCTGGCATAACGTTCGGAATACAAGAATCTGTACAGACTTGACCCTAAAAAGTGTAAGAGGTCAATTTTATTTTGAGGTTATAATGTTTCGATACTCATATAATTATGGCAATGGTAATAATTGTGCAAACAAACCTATACTAATATTTCTTATAAATCATAAATCTTTCGCGAAGGATTTTGAGAGAAAGACCGACTAACCAGCTAGTCTGTTAATCTTTATCGGGTAACAGGCACAGGGAGGGTCATCGTTACTTAGAGTAAAAATAAAATCTTTGTAAAAATTCTATGCAAGTCAAGCTTAGGATTTTACTTCGCTGAGCTTCATCAATCCACGTCTAGCTCAGTCAAACTGGGTTCATAAAATATGTAATTAATATAATTATTGTCAAACCTGTGTATTTGTCCATTGCTGTGAAAATACTCCAGGCCTTTAAGAACCTCCTTCAGCACCGTCGCTATGGTCGCTTCGTCAAATACTCCATGCTTGCAATTTGATACTCTCATCTTATGCTTTATAACATCCAAAAGACTACCACCTGGAAATAAATATAAAAATGTATAAAAATATATAAATATATATAAATAGCTTAAATTTGTTGCATTTTTAAATAAAACTGCAACTGATGAGGTTTTTAATTATAGAAATCTATTTATGGAAATCTTAACTTACTTAACTAATCTTACTTATCGAAGTAGTAATATATTGAGCCTTCTTACGATTTTTTATTATTGATGACAGAAAGAGAGAAATCATTTAGGTGTATAACTATTTACTCAATAGTAATAATAAAATATAAATATATTTAGTATAATACTTTTACTAAATAAATATACATTTTGAAAACATCTAAATTTCAATACTAATTTACTATGTATTAATAGTAGTAATTAGATTTTCAAGTGTTGCCTATACTGAAAAATTGCTGTCCTTAGACATCTCTAACAGCAATTTTTAGTAGATGTATTTATTTATATATTCTGTACAAACAACTAAAGAAGAACTATACATAAAGAGGGCAGGATGTGTAAAACGGCAACTTATCCCTAGAGAAATTTCTACAGATAAATATTTATTTTGTACTTTACGTTTTACCAAAAGGTACTAAACGATAGGTAAGTTAGATTAAAGACTTACCTTCCAACAATTTCAAAACCAGCCAGAGCTCATCTTTTACAACAAAACTTGTGTAGTATGTTACAACATTTGTATGATTACAGCTTGACATAGCCTGAAAAATAAAAAATAGATATACAATATGGATTTATCAAGGTACCCAGGGTTGTTGAAAAAGATATTGGATCAATTTCTGAATTTTATGTTTTTCTATGAAGCTGTGATAACCTAGTGGTTAGGACGTCAACCTCCTAATCAGAGGTTGGGGGTTCGAACCCGGGCACGCACCTATAACTTTTCGGAGTTATGTGCGTTTTTAAGCAATTAAAATATAACTTGCTTCAACGTTGAAGGAAAACATTGCATGCCTGTGAGTTCTCCATAATGTTCTCAAAGGCGTGTGCAATCTTCCAATCCGCACATGGCCAGCATAGTGGACTATGGCCAAACCCTTCTCATATTGAGAGGAGACCCGTGCTCTGTAGTGAGCCGAGAATGAGTTGATCATGATGATGTTTTTCTCTTATGTTTAGTATTTCACAGACAATAGTTAACCATGTTAGACCCATGATATTATATACAACAGATGATAACTCTGCTGATTTTTCCTGGTAATAAAACTGGAATATTACACTATAATATAACTTGGTCTGCAAGATGATGGTTTTAACAATCATAATGAATACTAACTTGAATTTCTTTTAAGAGTTCATCCATTGAAGTATTCCATTTTTCCAAATTGATTCTTTTGATGGCACATTTCTCACCTCTCGGCTTACAATAGGCGGCAAAAACAACAGCCGTAGCCCCAACACCTACAAGTATACAATAAAATTATTAATATTTATTATGGCCTATTGTTGTTTTATCCTCATAACACCCTACTGGTGGCAGCAGACATCCCCTCTATAATTTTTAATACAATAATATGAATGATTTAAGAAAGATTATTTGTTATACTTTCTATTGAATATGTAGAACTAAATTGAATTGATTTGATTTAAATTTCAGGAGGGAGTGAGCAAAACAGGTAGTGTGTACCCCTAATATGATAGTAATTATTTAAAGAAAGACTTCTAATTCTCATTTACATACTTTTTCCACATATTCTATAAACAGCAAAGTTGTAAAAAAAAATTATAACTGCTGAAATCCATATACACCTCTGTTTTTAAGTTTCATCATGTTCATGAACTTCACACAATTTATTACTTCCCAAACGAGGTAACTGATTAGGCAGTTAATCCACAATATAAAATAAATGCAACCATGGCATTTATTTTGTGTTTCAACATGAAATCATCACTCATACTCATTCATTTCTAGAAGATGCAAATAATGTTATGTTGTGTTATATTATGTTTCTAAGTGTTCATGCTTTAATAATTAATAGACGTTTAAATCAGGACTGGCAGTTTGTTGTATCTTATTATATGTTGCTTTCATCTCATTAACAGCCTGCTGGGCAAAGGCGTTTTTTCTGAGAAAGAATGAGTACATAGCCCTACCACACTGTTTTCATGTAATTTTTAACATATATTAGCGATGCAACAGGACAGATGGTAATATAGGCTGTTTGTGACCTTACTGTGAGTAACGCCAGAGTCATAAGCTAGTCTATATACAATTAAATTGAATTAAGTAAATCTACATATATTTGCATGTGAAATTATATTAAAAAATCATAGGTATATAAATTATTACCTATAATTGCTACATTTGTAAATGTGTTTAATGAATAATGTGAAATTAATATTATATTATAATTATATTAATATTTTAATTAAGTTAATATACAGTAATACACTGAATATGACTAAATCAATATGAATATGCATAGTTAAAACAATGGTTATTGATACAGCAATACCGAGTTTACTTTATATTTACACAAACAATTTTGAGGGTCTGCAGTCCTATGTATCGAGCGGTTATAGGAAATGTTATAATTAATGGAACACGAACACGGCATGCCGATAATCAAGACATAACTCCAAACGCAATGTTTACATTTGCTGTAACGTGGTAATGGGCGGATTTTGCCATAATAATTTATTACGATACCTACCAGTACGTTCTTGTACTGGTTCACAATGAAACCATGCGTAAGCCTAAAGTTTTCATAGGAATCTGCCTTAAAAGGCAGAGGACTTAATATTTCTAGTCGCAATTTGGTATTAATTGTGAATAAAATAGCATTTTAATTAACATTTTTTTAATTGACTTGCAAATTTATCATGTTCATGCACCTTGTACCGATGCCTTAAATAAAACATGAAGCTAGAGCGATATTACTTCGATAATTCTCTCAGAATAATTGAAATAATTAAAGTATATAGCAATTACATACCGATGACATCTCGTAATTCGTAGTCTTCTTGACTATTAGACCACGGACATGGAGTATTTGCTATGGTCGCCATCTTGCGATTGAACAAATTTCCAATGCCGGCTGTTTTGTTTATAGAGCAAGCGTTTCGTACGTACGACGAGAACGCCGATAATTGGCGGTCGCATGTTCCAAATGATTTCTGAAATAATGCATAAAATTATTTTTATTTCTTATTTAGGTAGTTATGTTAAATTATTATGTTAAATTTTATTAATATAAATAGACGCGCCACTATTAAATCTATATTCTGGCAACATTTAAATTGCAGAAAATTGACAAAAGGAATTCCTACTCTTAACATGGCGGGACCAAACGTCGCGCTTCTTTTCAAAAACCACACGACTACGCAACTGATGGTTAATAACACATACGTGTTACATATAATAAATAAATCGTTTGATATTATTTGGTAGCACATAAAAAAAATAATGTCATCATTTTCGATGACTAAAATACTTCATGTAAACGTAGCAATACTGAATATCGTAATTTTACCGTATATACTTAGTCAGCGGTATTAAACAAGTTTAGAAATACTAACTAAAAAACCGACGTTAGCGAAAGTGCAAAATAAAATTTATGCTTACGTTTTTTTCCCTCCACATTTTTGTGAAAAAATTATCGTTTAACAAATATTATCTCACATGTTCAGAACTAAAGCAAAGGCAAAGACGTATTATAAGGCGAATCAAGCAGCGTTGTATAGTATTTTCAACTTGTTTTTCGGATTTGTGATACGATATTTGGTTTCCAGGTTTACACAGCGGCCAAAGAAATTCAAAATGAAATGAATAGTTCATAAATATAATGCCTTGTATTTAAATCTTTGATTATTATCTTTGGATATTTCGGATTTCGGATCTTATACCCGGGTTCATGGATTTTAAAAATTATGATAACACGTTCTATAGTAATCGAAGGGCCATAACTAAATGGACCACTAATACCACGACCACAGAAATCGGTAATTTGAAATAACAATTATTTCAAATTACCGATTTCTCGATTGGCACTGAAAATTAAATTGCAGTCAGTAGTTTCTATGTTTGAAAATTAAGAAAAAAAAATGGACTCGGAAATGGACCGCGATTGATTTGTTTTATTTTACTTTTATAAGAAAAATAAATTTCTAGTGCTAAATTTAGCTGCACAAACTTAGTAATTAATTTTTATAAAAAACTATTTTATATTTATAACCTACTGAAAACTTGGAGTTGTCTCATTAGTTCAAACTCTTAATTAAACGTAAGCTTATAGAAAAATCTTATTACGATAAGAACTTTATAGCTTATTATAATTTATTATTGACTATGTGAGATGGTGATAACAAAAATAAACCGGCTAAGTTTGTTATCGGCTTCTTTTAAGATCTGGGTGCGTTTTGAATCCTCTTAAATTTAGTTTTAAGATGACGAATGTAGTTATAACCATCACCTCACGATTCAATATAATAAAAAATATATCATATTATATAAGAACGCTTCATAGATGCCTATAATAGGTTTTCATTAATAAAGTTATATTAAATTTCTGATAACCGCAAATTTTAATACTTGTTTCACCGACCCGGGACTCGAACCCAGGACCTCGGGATCAGCAGCACGTAATAATATACCTATTGCTCAAAATATACATACCTGTCGGAAAACTCCAGTCGCACCACCCTGCGGAATATTATTCTCTAGCTTGATATTGCTGGAATGAAATAAAGCAAAATGTCATTAAATATAATCTTAAAAGGGATACAATAAAGTATATAATTTAACTAGTCACGAAAATAGGCGAATGTCAAATTGCCTATTTTCGTGTCTCTAAATGCAAAAACATAGGACTTTCATACAAACTTTATACCCCTATTTTACCCCCTTCGGGGTAGATTTGGATGAAAAAAATTTCTAGCCTTATACTTACGCTCTTACAGAAACCTATTTTCAAAATTTAAAGCTTGTAGACTTCATAATAAAAACTAAGCAAAAACTATCATCCCCTATTTTACCACCCTTAACAGGTAATATTTAAAAAAATTTGATGTACATGTTTTTTATTTATTTTTATTAATCTTAATGCAATTTTTTGTGTCTCTAACTCTAAAAACAAAGAAAATTCATACAAACTTCCAACTCCCCTTTTACCCTCTTAGGGGTGGAATTTCCAAATATCCTTTCTTAGCTGACATCTCTTAACTATCAACTATCTACTTGCTCAATTATAGCTTTATACGTACATAAGTTTTTGAGATCTCGTGTTTAATCAGTATCTCAGTATGTAAGTGATCTTTCGCTTTTATATATTTTTATTTTACCTATAGATTAAAAAAATAGGTGCACCGAGCACGTAAAGTGAGATCAAATCTCTTTGATTGTACTGATAATTTTATAATTGAATAAAAAAAAACATGAAAAATACGACGTGCTGTTATTAAAATTCTAATAGTACGATTTAGCATGAATCCCTTCATCATCATCATTATCATCATCATCAACCCATTGTTCACTACAGGGCACGGGTCTCCTCTCAATATGAGAAGGGTTTGGTCATAGTTCACCACGCTGGCCATGAGCGGATTGGCAGACTTCACATGCCTTTGAGATAACTCTCAGGCATGCAGGTTTCCTCACGACATTTCCTTCACTGCTTTAGCAAGTGATATTGTAATTGCTTAAAAACGTACATAAATCTGAAAGTTAGAGGTGAGTGCTCGGGATCAAAGCCCCGACTTCTGATTAGGAGGCGGACGTCTTAACGACTAGGCTATCACAGAATTCCTTCATAGCGAATAAATATTCGCAATTCATAGGAGTCCCTCAGGGATCTATTTTAGGACCTTTTCTGTTCCTCGTTTACATCAATGACCTTCCTTACCTTGCTAAGGACAGTCATGGGATAGTATTGTTTGCTGATGATACATCACTCATGTTTAAAATTAAGCGTCATGAAAGAGCTTTTGACGATGTAAACAGCTATCTCGCTAAAGTAGTAGAATGGTTTGAAGTCAATAATTTGGCACTAAATGAAAAAAAAACTAAGTGCATTAAATTTACATTACCAAACGTTAAACTTGTAAATACCACTGTACTGCTTAAAAATGAGGAATTAGATCTGGTAAATACTACAGTGTTTCTTGGAATAACTTTAGATTCAAAGCTTCAATATAGCCTCATATCAATGACCTTCCTTACCTTGCTAAGGACAGTCATGGGATAGTATTGTTTGCTGATGATACATCACTCATGTTTAAAATTAAGCGTCATGAAAGAGCTTTTGACGATGTAAACAGCTATCTCGCTAAAGTAGTAGAATGGTTTGAAGTCAATAATTTGGCACTAAATGAAAAAAAAACTAAGTGCATTAAATTTACATTACCAAACGTTAAACTTGTAAATACCACTGTACTGCTTAAAAATGAGGAATTAGATCTGGTAAATACTACAGTGTTTCTTGGAATAACTTTAGATTCAAAGCTTCAATATAGCCTCATTTAGATAATTTATCGAACAGACTTAGTTCTGCTGCATACGCGGTTAAAAAGATACGCCATATGACAAATATAGAAACAGCTAGGCTTGTATATTTTAGTTATTTTCATAGTACTATGTCATATGGTATTTTATTATGGGGTAATGCTGCCGATATTGATACTATATTCGTGCTGCAGAAGAGGGCTGTTCGTGCAATTTATAATATGTCCAAGAGAGTCATTAAGAAAAAAATTTAAGGAAGTCAAAATAATGACATTGCATGGCCAATACATATTTGAAAATTGCATGTATGTCCATAGAAATATAACAAAATTCAATAAAAAATGCGATTGCAACAATCTTAACATCAGAAGTAAAAATAAACTTGTGTTGCACGCTACTAGACTACAAATAATTAGAAATTCATTTAAAGGTAATCGCGTACAATTTTATAACAAATTGCCAAATGCAATTTCTGGGAGGTCTCTCAATAAGTTCAAAGTTTATATAAAACGTAAGCTTGTAGAAAAGTCCCACTATAGTGTAAAGGATTACGTAAATGATAAACAAGCATGGGTGTAAAATATTGCTCTAATAAGATAGGTCTTAATAATTATAATTTTAAGTGGCATGTGAGATGGTGATAACAAAAATAAAATTTACCTGGGTAAGTTTGTTGTGGGCTTCTTCTTAGACCGGGGCGCGTTTGGAACCCTCATAGCTTTAGCTTTAAGTTTACGAATCTAGTTATCACCATCAAATCACTACTATGTAAATTATTGACGCGTCAAAAGCGCCTTTTAAAGGACTATTTGAATAAAGATTATTTTGAATTTGAAATTTAAATTTAACTGCATATACCCTATATATATATAGGCATAGTATATATATATATACTATATATATAGACTATGCCGCTACCATCTCGGACTGCGTTATCACTTACCACCAAATGAGATTGTCAGTCAAGGGTTCTCTAAATAGTGACTTTTAGGCTTTTCAAGAGCTCGTCTATATTATCAATCATCAATCAATCAATTTAATAATCTAGGATGTATTTATAACTAAATGTGACAGAGCTATGACTCATGACTTAATTAATTTGACGAACCATTTTGACATACTGAATGACATATTATTGATTATTCATCATCATCATGATCAACCCATTACCGGCTCACTACAGAGTACGGGTCTCCTCTCAATATGAGAAGGGTTCGGCCATAGTCCACCACGCTGGCCATGTGCGGATTCGCAGACTTCACACACCTTTGAGAACATTATGGAAAACTCTCAGGCGTGCACAATTCCTCACAATGTTTTCCTTCACCGTTGAAGCAAGTGATATTTTAATTGCTTAAAACGCACATAACTCCGAAAAGTTAGAGGTGCATGCCCGGATTCGAACCGCCGACCAGGCTGATCGACGCCGACGCCCTAACCACTAGGCTATCACCGCTTTATTATTGTTTTCTAGTTATTCCAATAGTTAAACTTTTGTATTCCAAATGAAACTAAATAAATGCTATGTATAATAATTGTGACTTGCAACGCCCTGACGGGGCCTCGTGTAGTCTAACTATATTTGGGGTGCCAGGTCGGGTAACCTCCACGTGTGCCCGAGTGCTGTGGGTCCCTTTTGATTCGTCTGGGGGAAGAGCAGCATTCGGGCCGGTGCACCCCGGTAACATCGGTTAACAATTTCTCTTGTGGCATATTGTTAGCCGATGGCTAATGACCCGACGCGGAGGGGGTCTCCGCGCATCCCTCTGACCAAGCTGAGCGCGCAGTGGATGACCCAGGGGGGCATCACCCCGTGTGGTGGAAGGACTGTCCAGGTATGGGACTGGAAGGCGGGGGTGGGCGGCAATCAGCTGCTGGAGGTGGGGGTGACGACTGTGACTGGTCGTCCCCATTGGAAGTTTGCGGCCCGTCCAGGTATGGGACTGGTGGGCCGGGCTCGTCCAGGAATGGGGCTGGTGGGGCGGGGTGGACGGCGAGCGTTCGCTGCGCTTGCCGTCGGCGATGGAAGGCCGGGTGCGAGAGAGTGTTCCTCTTCCACCTCTCTTGCTCCTGTGCCTTCGGAGGACTTGTGGGCGATGGAAGCGGGGTCGTCCATCAATCCCGGTACGGTCCTCAAGTTGGCTGGTGTGCTGTTGTTCCGGCACACTTCTAACAGGTGAAACTGGGCACGTTGTGCCGTGCCCGAGGAGTGTCTACTGCGGCTGACTACCACTGGTGGAGTCGTGGTTGTATGCGAGAGCTTAGTCGTGGCTCCACCATACAGCGGCGAGTAGGAACACGTGGGGGTTTTAGTCAGTAGGAGTCTGACATAACCTCTGTGCCTCCCCGTGGCGCAGAGGTGTCCATGAGGATTTACCCACGATAAAAAAAAATCTAACTATATATGTGTAAGTAGGTAGATGTACATGAATGTAATTATTGAATAAATCGAAAAAAATCATTATCTGAATCATTAATAAATAACTTTGGAGTAACTAATATTGAAAGCTTAATCCATCCATCCATCCATCCATAATATTGCGGCTTCTTTTTACTCCCCCGACCTAAGCGCTCCTCTCCGAAAGAGGAGACCTAAACATATCTTTCATGACCCTGACGATCAGATGACTACTGACAACACACTCGTACCACCTACCACACAATCATACGCTACACACCGTCTTCGCCGAGCGAAGACGAGGTCCCCGCTATCTTACGTCATCCGGACGTGGGCTCCATCCACGGCCTCGGAGACGTACGGACCACTCACCGTCCGACCCCCTCGTTATCCCAAACGTCGCCTAAGCCGAGGTTCGGCCTCAAAAGAGGCGCCCTTAGGCAGTCGTTCCCATAGTTTCTTCGAGCCCTAGGGCTCAAAATTTCTTTCCAAAGCTCGCCAAACAGCCCGGTTACGCTGTAGCAACCAATAGGGTTTGTACAGCTAATAGACAGTCCGGAAAAAAAAAAACTGACCTATTAGGTACATTATTCCCCCCAGCATTATTTCCTTCTCCCCGGGGACGAAAAAATCCCCCAAAGCTGGGCACAGGTCGTCTCACTCACTGATGACCACTATGGCGCAGCGGTTACTCTGTTATAAATTGGGAGGTCCTTGGTTCGATTCCCGGCTGGAGTGTAGGCTGGGAGACTACGCCCGCGGCTCGTTACCGTCCGTCGTTTTATTAGCAAAGGGGATAGATTTTTTTTTATTTTTCACCGAGCTACGGATGCGTACAAATGAATTTGGGCACTGTTGTACCTTATTTTATGTTCATTTCAGATCGCACAAATAAACATTAACAAATCCATCCAAACGAAGTCTCCAGTCCATATTGAACATAAACTTACTAAAAGGTATTTAATAAAAGTATCTAGCTGCCAAAGTGTGTACATTTTAAATGTTGATTAATAGTTATAAATAGAACCCTAATCCTTCTATTTCAATCAAATATCAAATATTTCATCAAAGGCCTTCATCAGGTTAATTGTTTTATTTTCGTACCCTTTAACTAATGAAACAGGCGTATTCCGATGAATGAAATATTTAATTCTCGCGAAATACCGACTTAAGTCCGTAAAAAATTACCTAGGAAATAATTTGGTAATTGGTCTTCTTGGGAACGTTTCAAACTATCCGGGTGACACCGATGTCTAAAATTGGAGTAATTAAATGAAGTCGCGCAGGTATTTACCTATTTCGCTCGCACACGGAGGGTTCCGTACCTACCTATTTTGCAATACAAATACAGAATCTGTGGCAGACAGACGGACGTCGGATAGCGGATTTAATAATGGGGTGCCATCGGCACCCTAACTTCGACTGGTTATTCGCTAATGGAGGGGTGCCGTAGGCTATGGTTATAGATAGGTACATTCAACCGTCTGTGTTTTGGTTTGAGGATTTGAATAATCGATATGGTATGTACTTGGATATGTTTGAATATTTGCTTCATTCATTGGCAAAACTGTTAATAAATATAAAACATATAGTACAACTACATGTTTTATATTTACGTATGTAATACGTTGTGTGAACTATACAAAAATAATTAACTATGTTATCAGGCATATCATCATCATCGATCAACCCATTACCGTCTCACTACAGAGCACGGGTCTCCTCTCAATATGAGATTGGTTTGGCCATAGTCCACCACGCTGGCCATGTGCGGATTGGCAGACTTCACACGCCTTTGAGAACATTACAGAGAACTCTCAGGCGTGCAGGTTTCCTCACGATGTTTTCTTTCACCGTTGAAGCAAGTGATAATAAATAAATATAATATATGTCCATTAATATTTATTCGTCTCCTTATATTGTTGCAAAAATATGTAATTAATTAATATATCCAATTAAATTACGTCTAATAGTATATATGTGGTTTATGCGGTGAATGCCAGGGTAAGATTATATTTTATATACAGTGGCGTGCACAGGGTTTTTGACCAGGGTATGCAGAGTATATTATGTGGAAAGCATTTATAAGATGGTAGCGGTATAACATTTTAGGGGTATTGTACCATACTTGTAATTGGTTTCTACGCGATATCGTGCCGGAACGCTTAATCGCTTGGCGACACGTCGTGCGGTATCATCACTTACCATCAGGTGAGATTGTCGTCAAGGGCTTACTTGTAGAGTATAAAAAAAAATATAAGATGGATAGACAGTGTAGTTTTAAAGTTTAAGATTTCTCTTTTCTCACGAATATGTATCGATTTATCCGGATACTATGTAAGTAAGGAGTAATGTATGGAATGCCTTAATACATGTATGGAGTGCAGGCCACTGAATATGTAAGCTTTTAGAAATGTAAACCTATTTTGATTTGAAAAAAAAAAGATTTGCACATGTACAATCGAGTTGAATAACTCAATTCGATTTCGATTCGATTGAGTTATTCAATTCGATTATACATGTGCAAAAATTTAAATTGTATAATCGAATTGAGTTATTCTATTTGATTATACACGTGGAATAATATGGTTACCTTGAACTGTTACTCTATATACACTTCACGGGCCACCAAATCCTTCAATAAATTCAACAGATTTGAATTATGGGGTCATTTATGTGACGTTAAAGACACAACATAATGTGTACGTTTTAAAATGAAAAGCCACCATGGATTTCACATGGAAGAAGCGGTGATAGCCACTAGGCTATCACCGCTTCTTCCATGTGAAACTAGGTTAGGGCTTCAGCCTCCTAATCAGAGGTCGGCGGTTCGAATCCGGGCACGCACCTCTTAACTTTTCGGAGTTATGTGCGTTTAAAAAAAATTAAAATATCACTTGTTTCAACGGTGAAGGAAAACATCGTGAGGAAACCTGCACGCCTGAGAGTTCTCCATAATGTTCTCAAAGTCGTGTGAAGTCTGCCAATCCGCACATGGCCAGCGTGGTGGACTATGGCCAAACCCTTCTCATATTGAGAGGAGACCCGTGCTCTGTAGTGAGCTGGTAATGGGTTGATCATGATGATGATGATTTCACACAGTAACCTCGAAGGATTTTTTTGCAAGTTTTTATAATTTCAAGTAGATCTTCAATTTACAAGCTACATTATGTAGGTAGCTTATATTTCTGGTGACGTCAATCGTACATTTTCGTCTCGTTTTTATTAATCACGGGCCCACTAATTTGACCGACAATCTCGGATAACAACGAGATTATCTCGCTTTTGTCAAACTTGCGACTAATATAACAAATGAAATGAATGAAATGAACATGCTGCCAGTGAGATTATTGCGGACATTCCCTTCCTTTTCAAAGTAAATAAAAGTATACTTTCTTTATAACTACGTAACAAACACGAATAAAAATCCTTATATTAAGAAAGTAGTGCAAATAATGTTCAAGTATTTCCTTAAATACAATTAGAGTGTATTAAAATTGAAAACTGCCATTTTTAACTCATATGAACCATATAATGGTTGGTTTTTATAAGAAAATTAGGGAATTCATCAACAGCTCTAAATATATGTACAAAATATGTGGCATTATAAAGTTGGAGGTCTTGGGTTCGAGTCTGGTGGGAGGCTTCAGCCACCCGACCGACAAAGACGTGTCGCCAAGCGATTTAGCGTTCCGGCACGATGTTGCGTAGAAACCAATTAGGAGTACGGGTTTACCGTACCCCTAACAGGTTAGCCCGCTACCATCCTAGACTTCTTCGTCACTTACCACCAGGTGAGATAGCTGCTAAGGGCTAACATTAGTGTAAAAAAAAATCAAAATATGTTGCGGGCTTTCGATTGTTTGTTTATATTTGACGACCTCCGTGGAGCATAGCGTGCGATGTCGCATTATAAAGTTGGAGGTCTTGGGTTCCATTCCCGGCTCAATTCTGGTCTGGTGAGGCGGTGGCTAATTACCACCCTACCGATGTCGCGTAGAAATCCATTAGAAGTATGGGTTTACCATACCCCTAAAAGGTTAGTTATCTTTATCAAGTGTTAAGTTGTAAATATAGAGAAAATCGCCACAAGAATAGTATCGCCACTTAATTATGATGATGAATATAATTAGGATGATGATTCTGAAAGCTTTCAACATTGTTGAAATAATACTGGGTCAATCTTTGGTAGTAAGCCCCTTGGTATAATGAACGATAGGACAAAATAAAGGAACTATTTGAGAATAGGAAAGAATTTTTAATCATAGACCTATTACCGGCCCACAAATGGGTCATCATCATCATCATGATCAACCCATTGCCGGCTCACTACAGGCACGGCCAGAGTCCACCACGCTGGCCATGAACGGATTGGCAGATTTCACACGCCTTTGAGTACATTATAGAGAACTCTCAGGCTTGCCGGATTCCTACGATGTTTGCTTCACCGTTGAAGCATATGATTATTAACTGCTTAAAAATCGCGCATAACTCCGAAAAAAATTCTTGTCCGGGAGAGAGTTACGTGCCCGGGGACCTCTGATTAGGAGCCGGACGTACTAACCACTAGGCTATCACAGTTGTTGGGTACGGTTATTTGATGAGAATGAGCAAGTTTGTGGCTCAGGCTCACCACGCTGGTCAAGTGCGGAGTGGTAGACTTTACACTCCTTTGAACATGAAGGAGTATGCATTTCCTTACGATAATTTCCTACACCATTAATGCAAGTGATAGCTAATTAACTAATTGATTTTTTTTTATACACTAGAAGTTAGCCCTTGACGGCTACCTCACCGGGTAAGTGATGATACAGTCTAGGATGGTAGCGGGCAATCCTGTTAGGGTATAATAAAACCACACACCTAATTGGTTTCTACCCGACATCGTGCCGGAACGCTAAATCGCTTTGAGACACGTCTTTGTCGGTAGGGTGGTAACGAGCCACGGCCGAAGTCTCCCACCAGACCAGACTCGAGCCGGGAATCGAACCCAGGTCTTTATAATGCGACAGCGCACGCACTGCGCCACGGAGGTCGTCAAAATTGTATTTAATAAACAAGTAAAGTAACTTAAAGTAAGGTACACATTATTACACGAACCATGTGTTTTGAACGCTGTGATAATATGAGAAAGAGATCAGCTGTCTTCATTTTATCTGAGCTCGCTGGTCTGCTCAGAGGGTTCAGTGGTGGCCTTGTCACCACCCTACCGATTGATGTGCTAAGCGATTCAGCGTTCCGGTACGGTACCGCGTCGAAACCGGTTATGAATATTTATGGGTTCTGCCCAATTGCCACTCAGGAGCATGAGACGAAATAACCTAGGATTACGGAATAGGTTATTTCGTCATCTTAGACCGCATCATCATCTGCAGCAGGTGAGATTGCAGTTTATAGCCAACTTTAGTATAGAATATACAAAAAAAATTGAAGTGCAATGGGCGGGGCACATAGCTCGGAGAACCGATGGACGTTAGGGTCCCAAGGTAGGGTGCTGGAATGGCGACCCCGCACCGGTAAACGTAGCGTTGGTCGACCCCCAACTAGGTGGACAGACGACATCAGACGAGTCGCAGGAAGCCGCTGGATACAAGCGGCCCAAAACCGTGAGCATTGGAACTCCCTACAAAGACCTATGTCCAGCAGTGGACGTCAATCGGTTGCTAATAATGATGATGATACAAAAAAAAATGAAAATTTTACCATAAGGAATATCCTTGCTTATCTACAATATGGATAATAGCTACAGATTTTTATGAAAACAAGTCCATAATTGTAATAGCGATAAATCAAGATATAAAAAGAGTTGGGAGCTTTAACTTTTCTTCACAAGTTATCGTCTTCGCCAGTGGTCAGTGCTGTAAAATAATTTCTCTAATGTTGCCCGTTAAAATGTTACCCAAGGTAAGATATCTAATGCATACTTGTATCATTTTTACTTGTATATGCGATAGTGTTTTTGGTTAGTGGTTTTTTTAGTTGCCGATGTTCAGTTTTACCATATGTGACGGACATAGAATAGTATATCCCCGGAAAAGAAGACTTTGGAATTTATCATTTGTAACGCTGGTAGCTCTGCTAATCAGTTTAAATAATAAAAATAGAATCAGAGCGTATCCGAGATTCACATAAAACGATGTAACTAAGCGGGTTGGCGAGCTTTTACTATAATTATGGTATAATTATATTAAATCTTAACGGCTCGGTCGACATTGTCCATTTTCCAAGTGTGTGGCTCGACACGGGAATCTAACCCATAACCTGGTAGCTTGAACTGTGTCATAATCGTACATGCTTGTGGCTGTGATCTGATACACATTTTGAATATAACTCATAATATAGTAGATATATTAAGCAATAATTGATAGTGATTTGAAGAATTTCATTTTCGATAATATATCAATCTCGAGAACATGAATTCTGAAATATACATCAAAAACGGAAAATATTGTCATTACAATGAAATTTCAATAGATATAATATTGAATTGAATGACAGAAAAAAATACTTAAAATTAACCTAAGATGAACCTAAAACTAAAAATCTTAAAAAATATAATATCGTAATTAAAATATATTAAAATTAAAAGAATCATTGAAATAAATTGTTACTGACGTCAATATAGAACGCACGTTCCATTGATGTCAGCAGAGACTTCCATTGGATTACTATAATGACGCATATCAACTAAACAGAAGAAAACTTTCGACCAATTAAAAAAAATGCAACCATCTAAATTTACTAACCTGTTAGTATCCCGTTTCCCCTTAAAAGGACTCCCGATAGCTATCTCGGGATCCATTTTGAAACATCCACGATTCTTACGACGTAGGTCCATCATTGGTTTTTCAATATTCAGTTTCTTGAAAGTTTTGTTGAGTGCTAATGAATCTGTGAAAGTGAAATGAAGAATTATTTTAATGTTCTAGTAAAAAGTGTACCTAGAGGCTATTAGGTTCGTTTGTACCTGCTATGTGGTACGTGTTTGCCTACATGCCTATATATATTTTGAGTTTGTGCTTTTTTAAACAATTATAATATCACTAGCTCCAACGGTGAAGAAAAACATCGTGAGGAAACCTGCACGCCTGAGAGTTCTCCATAATGTTCTCAAAGGCGCGTGAAGTATATATATATATATATATATATATATATTAATGCAATTAGGTTTTCATTTATATTCTTAATAGGCATGTATCTACCTATTATATACATCATTCAACTTAACTGAAGCACGGTAGTATTATGTTAATATAACCGTGACTGAAGGCTGACACAGAGCCTAATCGCTAATTTGAAGATTAAATCGTTGACTCAGTATACGTATTCCAATGTATGATACGTCATTATAATTATTCCAATTATGACGGTATACATTTTTAGTTGCATTGAATTCTTGAGTTAGACTTAGATGTATAGAATAGACCGAGACAAATGGAAGGAAGAAAGGGAGGCCTTCGCCCAACATTGGGACAATAAGGGCTGATAATAATAATATAGAATTTGATTAATATAATTCATTACGGAAATTCACCCTAACAATACTAAAATATTTACATAGCCTTTTAAATATATAGGTATTCTAAAGATATTGACCATGGCAAAAGCAATGGTATTACAGCTAAGTTAAAGTACGCATATAGATAAGCCCTAGGCCCTTGTTTGGTAATCTTATTTATTAATTACGAAAAACAAACAGCTAATAAATTTTTCATGACCATTTTTTAACGTTGTGAGCTAACGTGAATGTTTAGCTTTTTACAATAGTCAATATAGACTATAATATAATAATAATTAAAAAAACACATTATATAAAGAAATAACGCAGCATCTAATCATATATAATAAATTTAATCATTCGTGTCCAAGATTGGTAATTTACAAATGTCAATTAGTAGGTACTATTATAATATGAAATGACAATAATTTTAGGTCTAAAGTCAATATATTTGTTACTAGCTGATGCCCACGACTCCGTGTGCGTTGAGTTAGTGTGTGTGAAAGTGTGTTTGTCTTCCTATCACGAAGCAATTTATTACTAAACCGACGTTGAAATAATTACAGGATAAAAATTAAAGTATCTCGTTTCTAACAAAAATAAGAATGAGTCAAATCGGAGTACGCGTTAATGAATTACAACTAAATACACATTTTGACTTTTATCCCCCCTCCCAAGGGAACCGTGCTGAATTCCGCGATAAAAACTATCCTATATGTTGAACCGAAGTATCAGCTACTCCTATATCGAATTTCATTCAAATCCATCGAGTAGTTTCGGCGTGATACGAAGCCAAGGTACTGACAGACACACAAACAAAAAATTGTTTTGGTCTCAGTATCGATAGTAAAGCATCCTCCAATAATTTTTTTTTTTTAAATATACCTATTTAATTTACAGAATTCGTCCTGTTACAGTTTTATTATATTACAGATAGATGAATAGATGTGTTTTTATTTGTTTATGTTATCTCTTATAATCATGCCTATCTAATAATTAAATTAAATACCTGAAATAATATATTAAACTTTTAATTTTTTTTTTTTATACTTTCATATGTGTATCGCGGGCAAACGAACAGACAGGTCTCCTGATGTAAAGTGATTACCGTCGGCTATGAACATACCGGAAAGCTTATATATGTTATGTTAAAGTTAAGCCCGCCAGACCAGAGTCGAGTCGGCAATCGAACCCAGGACCTTCCACTTTATAAAGCGACATGCGCCCTTCGCCATGTTGAATAATAGTTGTGATTTAGCCTACAGACACGATGTCGCGCAAAAATCAATTAGGAGTATGGGTTTACCATAACATTAACGGTCTTAGATTTACCGTCTTAGACTTCATCATCACTTACCACCAGGTGAGATTGCAGACAAGAGCTAACTTGTAATGGAATAAAGAATACATACTTTCGAATAGGTTATGATTCTGTAGTTAAATTTTTAGTTTTTTGTGCGTTTATGTCACCCTAATATCATATCAATTAATTCTAAGATTCGTATGATTATATTATAATGCAAAATACAGTCTACAATATATTTTTTGAGTAAGCCTCCTGGATCTAATAACGCATAATCGCCCGATCATATTATGCTGTATAGGCATATAGTTTTCAATTGAAAATCGATTCCGCCATAAACAATCAATACCTACCACTTATACAGTCCCTTCAACCTGTAACAAACAGTAGCCTTTGTATAAGATTTGCACACTCACATAAACGTGGAGTTGCTTTCAATTATCGAAACATCAGAAATTTATGTAAAATAGATCTTATGATAAGGGAATACAGTTCCAATTTTCGTACTACATATATTTAGTTTACAAACATGTGCATGATGTGCAAACGAATTTGACATTTAAAACAAGGTGTTTACGTTTCAATTTACTATGACATTAGTGTGTTTCGATAGTCGAAAACTTGGCTATGATTGTGAGTTTACAAATCTAATACTAACGCTACTCTAGTATAATCGTAACGAGGCCTATTTACATTATGTAAACGATTATGTCAATGAATAAAGAAAAGTTACCCGGCTAAGTTTGTTGTGAGCTTCTTAGACCAGAGCGCGTTTGGAACCCTCATAGCTTTAGTTTTAAGTTTACGAATGTAGTTATTCCCGTTAACTCCCTACTATGTAGTAGACGCTTCAAAAGTGCTTTTAAAGGATTAGTTGAATAAAATTTATTTAACTAAATTTATTATTAAATTAACATGAAAAGGGTTTTGGCCATATTCCACCACGCTGGCCATGTGCGGATTGGCAGACTTCACACGCCTTTGAGAACATTATGAAGAACTCTCAGGCGTGCAGGTTTCCTCACGATGTTTTCCTTCACCGTTTGAAGCAAGTGATATTTTAATTGCTTAAAAACGCACATAACTCCGAAAAGTTAGAGGTGCGTGCCCGGATTCGAACCGCCGACCTCTGATTAGGAAGCTGACGCCCTAACCACTAGGCTATCACCGCTTCGGTAATGGGTTGATTATGATGATGATGATGATTATTAAATTGATTGATTGATTAACCATTAGTCTAAATCTTTTTAAATCAATGTCAGCACTCGCCACGGGGAGCCACAGAGGTTATGTCAGACTCCTACTGACTAAAACCCCCACGTGTTCCTACTCACCGCTGTATGGTGGAGTCACGGGAAAGCTTTCGCATACAACCGCAACTCCACCAGCGGGTGTCCGCCGCAGCAGACCCTCCTTGGGCACGCCGGTTAGAGGTGTGCCGGAACAACAGCACACCTGCCAACTTGAGAACCGTACTGTGAGTGATGGACGGCCCCGTTTCCATCACCCACAAGTCCTCCGAAGGCACAGGAGCAAGAGAGGTGGAAATGGAACACTCTCTCGCACCAGGCCTTCCATCGCCGACGGCAAGCGCAGCGAACGCTCGCTGTCCACCCCGGCCCACCAGTCCTATTCCTAGACGGGCCGCAAACTTCCAATGGGGACGACCAGTCTCAGTCATCACCCCCATCTCCAGCAGCAGACTGCCGCCCACCCCCGCCTATCAGTCTCATACCTGGACAGGCCTTCCACCACACGGGGCGATACACCCCCTGGGTCATCCACTGCGCCCTCAGCTTGGTCAGAGGGACGCGCGGAGACCCCCTCCGCGTCGGGTCATTAGCCATCGGCTAACAATATCGCACAAAAGATATTGTTAACCGATGTTACCAAGGTGCACCGGCCCGAATGCTGCTCTTCCCCCGGACGAATCAAGAGGGACCCACAGCACCCGGGCACACGTGGAGGTTACCCGACCTGGCACCCCATATAGATAGGTAACTAGATCAATTGAATATAGCGATGATTGTTGCAAATCCAACTAACTCGAAAAGATTACGATAAAATCGAATAAATTAATTTTTCTTAAAAAAATTAACAATCTGAAAAACTTGCAGTAATACAATATTGACAATATTGTATTACTGTAAGTTTTTCCGATTACAGACAATATAAGTAAACAAATTTATTATTCTAATAATTTGACCGTATACCAAGTATTCGAAGTTACCTACCTCCCTGGTTTTAATATTTGTGTAGGTTAAACGTAACATTTAAAAGTATCTTCTATAACTACTGTACCATATCGGTACAGTATTATTTTGTCGACAATACGAGCCGTCCAAGTTCGCAATAAAGAATTTAAATTGAATTAAATTGACCGACTACTATACGCACGGAACTCGTTTACGAGTCCTCGTTAAAGAATATATTGATAATACATTCGTGACTACAAGTACGTACTTTTGTTAACGAGACTTTTCTAAGTTTTCCCTGAGATTTTCATCTGAGAAATTGTTAAAGTGAAACACGTATAGCCGATATTGAGGCTTGTTTAATAACGCCATTGTAATGGGGCGGCGTGCAAGTCGCTGGATCTCGAAAACGCTAACTCAGCATTCATGGAAGACTTCTTAATCTAGCACGGATGGGCGAAACATAACTACGTGCTATAACAGACAAATTCAAAACAAACATCTCACCTTTTCACACAAATGCATTCCAAACAATTGTACGGATGCGTTGAAATTGCGCATTCGATATGGTAACACATTTTCACGTCACACGCGAGTTAAATATAAAATGATACGACTTCACAGTTCGACCTTAAAGTCAATCACAATTTCGAAACTCCTAAGGGGTCCTGGACACACGTTAACGACTAGCTCCAACTGAATGTGTAAGTAACCCAGAGGGCAGAGTTGAGCTTGCAGGGCATGCCAACATTTTAGCGTTGAAAAATATTGCATTAAATAATAGTAGCTGATTCTGCTGTCTTTAGACTAATTTAATGAATGAAGAGAGCGTTAAGTCTTATTCATCATATTGCATTAAAATGTCACTTGCTTCAACGCTGAAGGAAAACATTGTGAGGAAACCTGCATGCCTGAGAGTTCTCCATAATGTTCTTAAAGGCGTGTGAAGTTTGCCAATCCGCACATGGCCAGCGTAGTGGACTATGGCCAAACCCTTCTCATATTGGGAGGAGACCCGTGTTCCTACTAGTTAAAATTTCCTAGACCACTTCGCTGGCTATAGGTCTTTTGTCGTCCTTCTCCCTACAATGGCCTTTGTCGATTCTCCGAAGGAATGGTTTAGAAATCAAAATAAACAATCAATACATCAAGAAGTATTTCAATTTATGCACGTCAATTTGGTTAGTTCACGGTCAATGACGTGGTAAAATAAAGGAAAGAAAAGGAATATTTTTGTTAGTTTGAAACTGTTGACATTAAGAAAAGAACCATAATACAATACATGACCGTATCGAAACACTTCGCAACATTTACGTGTTTGTTAAATGCCTTTTGTGCTTGCAGCATTTAAATTTACAAAAAAATCCAAAGTTTCAATTGAGTATTATATCCAATAGGTTTCATTTCATACGGTTACATACATACGCAAATACACAGTCCGAAAACAAAATCTATACCTGTTAGTATTTTATTCAGCTGTGCTTTTCAGTATTTATTATGAGCTCGTCACTGCATTTTTGGAAAACTGCGTCAAGTCTTCAACTCGCCGATACCCCAACGCCTAAAGACAAAAGTCTTCAACGCCTGCGTCTTACCGGTCATGACATACGGAGCAGAAACGTGGACACTCACGCTAGGCCTTGTTCACAAGTTCAAATCGCTCAGCGTGCTATGGTAAGGGCTATACTGGGTGTTTCTCTGAGGGATAGATCCGTAACGAAGACATCCGTAGGAGAACAAAAGTAACTGACGTAGTCCAACGGATTAGCAAGCTGAAATGGCAGTGGGCGGGTCATATCTGTCGCAGAATCGACGGCCGTTGGGGCAGACGTGTTCTGGAGTGGAGACCGTGTACCGGTAAGCGCAGTGTACCCAGCGAGCAACTGGTTGTCCTACGGACAACCAGTTGCTCGCTGGACCGAAACGCGAACTAAAAAGGTTCGCTGGTGGTGGGTGGATGAGGAAGGCGGAGGACCGTGTTCGGTGGTGCACTCTCGGAAAGGCCTCCAACAGTGGGCGTCTATAGGCTGATTGATTGATTGATTGATGATCGTCACTGCATTTGTTATTATCAATCACAAATACATTGAGATACACAACTGCGCTAAGATCGTGTTTTAGTAGGGATCACCCCAGTCAACTTCTTATTATTATACACTACAAGTTAGCCCTTTATGGCTATCTCACCTGGTGGTAAGTGATGATGCATTCTAGGATGGTAGCGGGCTATGGTAAAACCACACTTCTAATTGGTTTCTACGTGACATCGTGTTGGAACGCTAAATGGCTTTGTGACACGTCTCTGTCGGTAGTGTGGTAACTAGCCACGCCCGATGCCTCCCACCAGACCAGACTCGAGCCTGGAATCGAACCCAGGCCCTCCGACTTTATAATGCGACAGCGCACGCACTGCGCCACGGAGGTCGAAAAGCGTAACCGTAGATGGAAGTCCGATCCTCACAGGAGACGACCTGTGGTTGACTTTCATTGTAACATCGTATGTTGTGACGTCACACGAGTATGTTTAACTGCTCAAGCTCGTAGTTAGCTATAGATGTTTTCGTACCTTAAAATTGTCTAGGCATTCTCAAGTGATAAGCTTGCTGAGGACATGTTTGATATTAATACATACGAGTATATAAATCACCATCTATATCAGTTTATGTCTGGAAGTACTAGTCAGATTTGTCTCCGAAGGTTATAGGAGAGGATAAGCGCAATAATAGTGCGAGCGGACGATGAGGCGCGGTAAGGGTGTGGAACAGTTTTACGCGAATCTCTTACTAAAGTTAATTGACAAGTTCAAAAATGGTGATACCCTTTCCGACAAAGAACTAATATTTTGATGATAAAAAAATTGGCAACATTGTGTTGTTTATCGGATGAAGTGGCGGAAAACCGCTAGTATTTTATAATATAACAATCCAGCTGTTTTGACGGCTTCCGTGGTCCATTGAGTTCGCTTTAGTATTTCAAATTGGGAGGTCCCAGAATCGATTTCCGGAGTTGGAGTCTGAGTTCGGGATTTATGTATAGTACTGACCCTACCCATTAATTTTTCACGCAGATCGCAGTTATAATTTGCAGAAATATCGCAATATCATAACTACATACGAAAAAAACAGTAATGGTAATTAGAAATAAAATCCCCCGGCTATGTTTGTTGTCGGCTTTTTCTTTGGGAGCGTTTGGAACCGTCTTGGCATTAGTTTTCAGGCAGCGACTGTAGTTATCACCATGACCTTCTTGAATTCAAATAATGGAAAATGTATTATGTATATGAACGCTTCATAGATGCCTGCAATAGGTTTACGAGAGTAAAATTGTTTTGTAATTTGAAATCAAATAAAACGGACAGTTTGCCCATCAAGACACAACTGGGCGAAATGTTATAAAAATAATCCATATTGATGGGATTGCTTCACGAATTACGATAATGAAAAATGTTTTATAAACGCTTTATAGATAGATGCCTGTACAATGCGTAAAACGTATAAGATTATTGCGTATTTATAATTAATTAATAACATAACATAATTAATAAATTAATAAATTATTCCTATACTTTTTTTACATTAATTACAAATTAACTTATCTGCACATTAAATTAAATTTGATCTCAGTTTAACATTAAATATATATCTATACTTTAATAGAACACTATAACCAATATATACTATCAAAAGAATATATGTATAATACTCATGTAGCTTTATCTCGTTTTACACATTTCGCGCGGAACTTATGTTTTCTTACGCGGTGCTAGGTAAGACAATCATAATTTTTAAATCTGAAATAATATTGTAATGTAAAATTAAAACAGTTCGTAAATGTCCGGTCGAATTAATTAAACGTCTTCTTTTTCAAGAAGAATATTTGAGAGAGAACACTTCAATGCAATTTTACGTTCCCAAACTTGATCTACACCTATGGTTTGGTAACTCAAGACGTGCTTTATTAGTGTGTGGAAGGCATACAGTTCTCCTCGATAAATATTATTGAAAGTATTGTTTAGTATTTCATTCAACATTTTATTATCTGTTGCATTCTCTCCCTCTGTATGGAACTCAAATCAAATCAAAAATATCTTTATTTATATAAACCTGTTATAGGCATCTATGAATCCTTAATATGTATCGCATTTTTCATTATTTCTATTAGTGATGGCGATAACTACACTCGCCCACTTAAAACTAAAGCTATGAGGGTTCAAATTGCGCCCAAATCTAAGAAAAAACCCACAACAAACTTAGCCGGTTTTTTTTTGTTATCACCATCTCACATAATCAATAATAAATTATGGATATAGAGCAATTCACACCCAAGCTTTTTTTTATCGTTAATATCGTAATATGATTTTCTATAAGCTTTCGTTATATAAAAACTTTGAACTTATTGATAGACATCTCCAAGATGTCAATAGGTAATTAACTGAACTAATTTAGGCGTGTTCATCAGTGCTCCCGCAGTATTAATTAAAAATCCACTGAACCAAACAATTGGAAAATCGTACCTGGCTGTGTTGACATCTGGTATCCTGGACTTGCGATGTCCGGGTGGCAATCAGAGCCGCAGCGCACGCCAATCGCAACTAATCAACTGAACCATGAGACGAGCCTGTGTCGTCATGACTCACATCTCTCGACTGTGTTATTAAATTTGTACCTACTTTTGGAGCACATGGATCTACTTACTATACTAGTGTCAGAATGATTAAAAAAACTTCATTTTCAAACGGTCCAAATTTCAAAAAATCAAAAAACGGCCTCCACACTGGGTGATTTGTATCGTGGAGACCATGTTATTTAACTATTTTTGAAACACAAAAAATTTATAAAATTATAATGTATATATAAAATAAATACATATATATAAAAAAAAAGTTAAGCATGCAAATACAGGGGTCTAGGCTCAGAATATGATTTTGTCCCATTCGGGGTCGAGACCCTTGGTCCGTGGGGTCCTATAGCTATAATGCTTTTTAAGAAAATAGCAAAACGGTTAGTCGACATCACAGGAGACCAATGAGCTGCAAGCTACCTCGGGCAAAAAATTGGGCTAGCTATTCAAAGGGGGTACGCTGCCAGTATCTTCGGAACTTTGCCTAAAGGACTCCTTTTGAAAATATATTTTAGTTATGTTTAAATATTTATTAATTTTTTAAGATTTTTAGTTGTAGGTTAATCTAAGTTTTATTTTAAGTTTTATGTAAAATGTTTGATGTATAATATATAAACATATTCAATATCTTTATACTACTATTATTTGTTCTGTGTCTTGGTACGTTAATGTTTTTGCCAGTTTGTGACGGCAAGATTTGCCTGTTTAACTGCGAGGTGTTTCAGGCTGCAATACCTAGCATTATGCATAATGATGCCGATTATGTTTTTTCAAACTCTCGAGACTGAACTTAGTTTACAATTTTTAACTCAGATTATAGATATTGACCATACGGCACCCATGAAACTAAATTCTTGGTACTAACTGACGACCTCCGTAGCGCAGGGCGCGCGCTGTCGCATTATTAAGTGGGAGGTCCTGGGTTTGATTCCCGGCTCAAGTCTGATCTGGTGGAAGGTGCCAGCCGTGGCTAGTTATCGCCCTACCGACAAAGACGTGTCGCTAAGCGATTAAGCGTTCCGGCACGATGTCGCGTAGAAACCAATTAGGAGCGTGGGACCAAACTAATAATTGTATTTAATTAATAGTGGAAAAATTTATTAATAGTGCCTAATTTGTAATGGAAAAAAATACATTGAATTAAATGAGTTTAATTCAAACCTTCCCCAATCCTAACAGGTTAGCCAGTTACCATTCTAGACAGCATCATCACTTACCACCAGATGAGACAGTCGGCAAGGGCTATCTTGTTTATAAAAAAAAAAAAATCTTTTGGTCTGATTGATGCAAGGAGAGACGGTTCTACAGCAAGAGACCCACCACTGTACTCGGCATTGATAACACACAATCAACCCATTACCGGCTCACTACAGAGCACGGGTCTCATCTCAATATGAGAAGGATTTGGCCATAGTCCACCACGCTGGCCATGTGCGGATTGGCAGACTTCACACGCCTTTGAGAACGTTATGGAGAACTCTCAGGTGTGCAGGTTTCCTCACGATGTTTTCCTTCACCGTTGAAGCAAGTGATATTTTTAATTTTTTAAAAACGCACATAACACCGATAAGTTAGAGGTGCGTGCCCGGATTCGAACCGCCGACCTCTGATTAGGAGGCTGACGCCCTAACCACTAGGCGATCGCTACTAGGCTAACATTCCCATTGATTACAATCGGTTCTGATTATGGCTGGCACTAGTTTTTATCAGTTAATTTCTATCCTAGGATCTCGAGAACATTTTGTATATGTACTATGTTTTTTTCTCAATAAGGTCGTCTGTTTATGGGTGGTATGTCTCACACTAACACAAGCAAGCTATCGCGAGGAGGACACGGAGGAAATCATCGAGCGAGTTCTGAGCATGCCGAACTCAGATAAAGTCCTCAACTCGGTGCTTGGAAGACTTGAGAGGAACCGGCAGGGGCTCTTGCAGAGGGCTAATGCGAGATCAGATGATGATTGTGATGATGCTGAGGTCTGTATAACATATTTTTTGTTCTCAACCTACTTAACACTTTTACGACAGTTTTACGTTAAATTACTAGAACCACTTGAGAGAAAATAATATCAACTTATTTGCTGATAGCTTATCGAATAAAAATTGGAGTAAAATGTAATCCTTTATTCCACATAGTTTGACGATGAATTAAAGATAAAGAGATAATGATTTTCATTAGGAACAATGTTACAAGAAGGTAGCTTAAACATGAATACAATATATATATATATATATATATATATATATATATATATAAATAAATATCTCCTGCATAAATATACTTTATATTATGACAGTAACTAGGGTAAATTATTCTTATTTTAACGTGGATGAAAGATAAAATACATCTTAATCCAAGTGAAATGTGTTCACTGAGCTAAAACATAAGGGCGGAAGGATTTCAGCTAAATAGCTACATTGTGCATATTAATATATTATTTTAACAACGCTTGTGTCCAGCGAAATGCTCCAAAATATGCCAGCACCTTCCGCGAACCAATGAGACGCTATTGCACCTTGGATCCCCAAAACCTATTGGACGGGTAACGTACCCCACTGTTCTCAGTCTTCAATCCGACACCTCAACCCTCTCGTAGTTGCGGCTTATTTTTACTCCCCCGACCTAAGGCTCCTCTCCGAAAGAGGAGACCTAAACATATCCTTCATGACCCTGACGATCAGATGACTACTGACAACACACTCGTACCACCTACCACACGATCATACGCTACACACCGTCTTCGCCGGCGAAGACGAGGTCCCCGCTATCTTACGTCATCCGGACGTGGGCTCCATCCACGGCCTCGGAGACGTACGGACCACTCACCGTCCGACCCCCCCGTTATCCCAAACGTCGCCTAAGCCGAGGTTCGGCTTCAAAGGAGGCGCCCTTAGGCAGTCGTTCCCTTAGTTTCTTCGAGCCCTAGGACTCAAAATTTCTTCTGGCAGAGCTTCTTTCCAAAGCTCGCCAAACAGCCCGGTTACGCTGTGGCAACCAATAGGATTTGTACAGCTAATAGACAGTCCGAAAAAATAAAAAAACACTGTTCTCAGTTTAGCTTCACAACAATTCCGCATTTGTACACTTTAATTGCGTTGCATATCTCGTTAAATTGCACTCTGAATGACTCCGAGCGTTATTTTTAACACGCTTTTATTAGCTTCACCTGTATGTATGTATGTTTGTTTGTTTGTAACCGACTCCTTTGAGCTCGATTTTGCCCTACTTTGAACGATCAGATTTGATTCAAACTTTGCACACCTGTCAAAGGTCGATGACAATGCAATAATCCGATCAAAATATCCGATTATCCTAATTAGATTCGCCAGGATTAATTAATTTCTTTCCGCATCCTTTGCATGCGAGTAAGAGAGAAAGAGCTAGTGCGCGAACTACGCATGCGTGCAGTAGCGTGTTTTTTTAGTTTTTTAAACTATTATATTATTAATACTTTAAATACTTATATAGTGACATTGCAAACAAAATTCGCTATAAAGGATACTTTGGTTACAGGCTATACCGGAATATACCGAGTCTATAGAAAGCTCTCGCGAAAGAGCCATGAGGCATACGACACAGGTGGGTATAGCTTGAAACACATCTATTTATATCAACATCATCATGATCAACCCATTACCGGCTCACTACAGAGCACGGGTGTCCTCTCAATATGAGAAGGGTTTGACCATAGTCCACCACGCTGGCCATATGCGGATTGGCAGACTTCACACGCCTTTGAGAACATTATGGAGAACTCTCAGGCGTGCAGGTTTCCTCACGATGTTTTCCTTCACCGTTGAAGCAAGTGATAATAAATAAATATAATATATGTCCATTAATATTTATTCGTCTCCTTATATTGTTGCAAAAATATGTAATTAATTAATATATCCAATTATAAAATATATATATATATATATATACTATTTATATACATATTATATTTCTATCAAATATATAGCCATAGAACTATGGAGAACAGGACAGGCGTGCAGGTTTCCTCACCATGTTTTCCTTCACCGTTGAAGCAAGTGATATTTTGATTACTTTTGCACATAGCTTCGAAAAGTTATAGGTGCGTGCCCGGGTTCGAACCACCGATCTCTGATTAGGAGGCGGACGTCCTAACTACTAGGCTATAACAGCTTAAAAAACACTTTAATCTATACATATAAAAGCGAAAGGTCGCTGACGTATTTACTTACTTACTGATTAAACATGAGATCTCAAAAACTATTGTACGTCTAAAGCTATAAATTAGCAAGTAGGTAGTTGATAGTTAAGAGATGTTAGCTAAGAAAGGATATTTGGAAATTACCACCCTAAGGGGGTAAAAAAGGGGTTAGAAGTTTGTATAAAATTCCTTTGTTTTGGAGTTAGAGACATAAAAATTCGCATTAAGATTAATAATAATAAATAAAAAACATGTACATCAAATTTGTTTGGAATATTAGGTTTTAAGGGTGGTAAAATAGGGGATAATAGTTCTAGCTGATTTTTTTTATTATTAAGTCTACAAGCTTGAAATTTTGAAAATAGGTTTCTTTTATGGCGTTTTTTTATCCAAATTGCGTAGTAGTTGGTTGCAGAAGGTTTTTTTGGAAACTCCATCTATTATGTAAACAAATGAAGAGATCTTAAGGAAAATTGACATTTGCCTGTAGCTTACATTCTGAAGCAGGGCATTGGCCGTACGGGAAAGCTTAATCTTACGGGAAATCAGCAATTCTACGCGGACGAAGTAGCCGGTAACAAGTAGTAGCACATAAAAGAGAGATTATAGATAAGCAAATCAAAAGAGTCAATCAAATAAACAAAATGAATAAAGGCATCGACTTTGCCAGCTTACGTCACCACATATTGTAATACCTGCAGAATTATTAGCTTACCGCAGCATTAATTTTGTGGTAACATTACACACTGCTTACGAATGCTTTAATCACTATCAAATAGCAAAAGGACCGCGGACGAAAGTACAATTAATTTAAATTACCTACTCGTAATTATAAGGATTAAGTAACAAAACTTTCGTCAAAGTACCCATAATTGAAAACAAAATGTAATGAACATATCTTTATATAAAATATCTCCTATATTTTAATGGAGAAAAATTTATTGGTAATTTATTTGAATTGATTTTGATTACCTGATTAAGTGGATATATACACCGTGGTGGATCAATAAGTGTTTATATTAATACTAGCTTCTGTCCGCGACTATTTGAGAGATCGGTATAGGAAATACATAGCCTAGTGGTAGGGCGTCCGCCTCCTAATCAGAGGTCGGGGGTTCGAACATGGGCACGCACCTCTAACTTTTCAGAATTATGTGCGTTTCTAAGCAATTAAAATATCACTTGATTCAACGGTGAAGGAATACAGCGCGAGGAAACCTGCACGCGTGAGAGTTACAACGTTTTCAAAGGCGTGTGAAGTCGGCCAATCCGCACATGGCCAGCGTGGTGGACTATGGCCAAAAAATCATATTGAGAGAAGACCCGTGCTCTTTAGTGAGCCGGCAATGGGTTGATCATGATGATGGGATACGCCTGAAATAATCATTTATTATTATTGTATTTAAATATAGAAACACGATCGGATCTGCCAAGTGAACAGGACCATCCACCGTCTCAACACGAACGAATACGAATACAGGCCCGCTTACTACGAAGAGGTACGCTGCAACATATCTGCCAACGACCACGTCGCGCACAAAGATCAGGTGAGCGAACTTTATATATTGACTATCTCAACGAGTCAGGTCTTTGAGCCCAGCGCGACCCTTGCGCAAATTCTCACGATTTCTCTAAGCAGGTATTAAACGGTTTTGTGCATCAATAATGTTAAGCAACTAAATAATTCACTGTGTTAAATATGTATATATAAAAGAACGAAAGCTGGTTCGCGGTTTCATCCGTGTTCACTGTTATTTAACATAGTATGAGCCGCGTACTTTTCATCTAGATGACTACTCACTCTCACGTATTTAAATATCATTTTTACATTATATTCAAACCTATACGTCCGCGATCCAAATCACATGATGTAAAGGGCAAAGATTGTCTACAAAAGAGATCATCATACTGGCCAATGGACGATCCTGTGACCAACGACTTGATCTAGCATTGGTCAAGTTACGGATGATAATAATAATAAATGTATTTTATTTAACTAAGATTTACAATATTTGGAAGGAATTCTTTTTACAAAGAAATACATATTTCAATTAATAAATACAATGTTATGGCAATGACATGTTTACAAAGTATACATATTCCATTACAAAAAAAGAAAATAACATATATTTACATAAGAGTTCCTCAAATAATATTATATCATTCCCGTAAAAATTTTATACAATTCTTTTTTTTTTTTTTATAAAAACATTTACCAGTGGACCGTACACTAGGTGATTACGTGTATCGTAGGGTCCAAGCAAAATAAACTTAAATTGGGCTATTGATGAAAACTAAAGATGGAAGCGAATGATGGAAGCTATTGTTAGGATATCTTGATGAAACTAATGTATGGGAACTATGATAGCAGCTATTGATGAAACTGGGAGCAACGAATGGGACCTATTAATGAATGCTATGGATGGGAGCTATTGATGCTTGATTGATGACGTGATTGGTGTAGCTATAGCAGGATACATTAGTTGCGCGTTTCGTACAACTACTTCACCATCTTCGGGCGTAGGGCATCTTACTACTCCATTACTGGAAACGATCATTTAGTTTTCAGCTCAGACGACCATCGTTGCGCGCTGTCGCACCATAAAGTTGGAGGTCTTAGGTTCGATTCCTGGCTCGAATCTGATCTGGTGGGAGGCTTCGGCCGTGGCTGATTACCACCCTACCTACAAAGACGTGTCGCAAAGCCATTTAGCGTTCCAGCACGATGTCTGTCACGTAGAAACCAATTAGGAGTGTGGGTTTACCATAGCCCAAGCGAAGTCGTTCCGGCACGATGTCGCGTAGAAAACTACTAGAAGTATGGGTTTACCATACCTCTAACAGGTTAGCCCGCTACCATCTTAGACTGCATCATCACTTACCATCAGGTGAGACTGTCAAGGGCTAACTTGTAGTGGATAAAATAAAACTCAGCTTTGACCTCCTCACAGTATAGCTGCATAGCACATATCTGGTAGAAGCAACCTAACTGTACTTGTCTACGGATGTCCTCAGCGAGTGAGTCAGCAAATGCAGACCCAGTTAAGCTTTAATTAAGGTTAATGAGGTCCTTTATACACGATACTGTATTCCGATACTGCAAATTGACTACACGCGTACACACGTATTATGTTGGTGCACTACTTATACATATATGGCTTTAGAATTTGCTGTTGATGCAGAAACATGTATTGCAAAGTGACGTAATACCTACAGCGTTATTTATGCATGAATCAGTGAACTTTGACCGAGTGTATTTTAAGTTGGACCTTGACATCAAATTCACCTGGTTGTGCAGTCTAAGATGGTAGCGGGCTGACCTGTTAAGGGTATGGTAAACCAATTAGGAGTAGGTATTAACCTACTCCTAATTTGTTTCTACTATATCTATAACTATAGCCACGGCCAAAGCCTCCCACCAGACCAGACCGGAGAAAATTCAAGAATGATTAAGTTCTAAATATAAATATTATAATACGGAACCCGGGATCTCCCACTAATTAGATCACCGAACTCAACACTGCGCCAGGGTAAGTATCGTAAACTACCCGAATATTTTGTCATTATTTGACAACCCATTTACCGGCCCGCTACAGGGCTAGGATCTCGGCATTTTTTTATTCGTGTTGGTATTACATTCCTTTGGGAACAATATTGAGAACTCTCTGGCATTCAGTTTGTCGCACGATATTTTCTTTCGCAGTTATAACTAGTGACGTTTCATTTATAATTGCTTGAACTATTTTGTTTGCCCAGACTTCGGATTGAAGTTCACAGTGACAGTCACCGGGGGCCACCGGGGGCTTTTGGAGAGCGTGAAGCTCAGCCTGAGAGAAGAGCACTTGGGCTCGACGACATCTGGGGAAACATCCCCCTAAAGTCTCCTGTGAGGCTCGGACCTCGCCTTCCTTTCTGTTTAAGAGTTGACATGACTTAGGGTGACGTTGGGACTTGTTGGGTTTGTTGGACTGGTGTATCAGTCCGAGCGCCTCTGTAACCGTGAATGAGACCCACGTCCGGATGACGTCAGATATCGGGGACCTCGTCTTCGCCGGCGATGACGCTGTGTTCTTTTGTGTGACATGTATGTATGACCTACCTGGGAAGAGTTGTCTATAGTCAGTTGGTCGTCCGGTTCGTCAAGGACGTTTTTTTGGTGTTCGCCTCTTTATGAAAGGTGTGTTCGGGTCGGGGGTGTAGTTAGACGCCTCAACCGCTAGGGGGTTGGGGTGTCAGGCTGCTCTCTGAAAGTAGGCCTTGGAGAAATTTTTAAAAAGCTGCTGCATCGTCGGTAAATCCAAGTCACGATGCAGATCTACGTTACGCACGCAATTTATTTTGAACTATTTGTAAGCTCTAATCTCTCCCCGGAGGATCACGGAAGTCACATCTATATATACTCAAATATCTTAAAATCTTTGATAGCGCGATGCAGGATTTCTGCTGAAAAAGCGTTATGCAATCTTAAATAATATCTTATTCTGTTTACGTTTTTATCAATTCCATTTCATTATATGGTTTTTTCAAAGATGTTAATTAAGTTGATACAATTAAATTTATATGACTTACTCGATTATTATAACTTGTCAGCGCCATCTTTTGTTTAGACTAGTAAAGAATCTATTCAATCTAGTCAAACAATAAACGTATACCTGGTAGGTACTTACTTTATTTAAAAAAACGTGTTAAATTAGGCAGTGGGTGCTGATTAGGTGATAAGCAAATAATAAAGTCGATCCAAATTTCGTTTCAATTTATATAAGATAAAAATCTCCATATTATATTTAAGCCGAAGTAAAGGAGTAACATAAATATTTATAATTAATATCCATTTATAAAGTTGTACCATTTTAGTTGATGACCTCGGTGTCGTAGTGCGTGCGCTGCAGTAATATAAAGTTGGAGGTTCCGGGTTCGATTCCCGGCTCGGGACTGCTCTAGTGGGAAGCTTCCGCCGCAACTCGTTACTAAGACACCGCCAAGCTATATAGCGTTCCAGTATGATACCGAATCGAAATCGACTAAGAGTATGGCTTTAGCCGGCAACTCATCGGTGTCCTCTAGTGCTACAGATGTTACGTCTAATCACTTGCCCAAAAAAATAGGTTAAAATAAAATTAACTTTGTTTTTTATTACAGTTATGCTCAAGCATTGGGTTGACGTGTGTGCAGTGGAATAAAACGATACACCTCACCAGAAGGCGCTATTCAAGGTAATGTCTTCGAGATTTTCTTAAGATGGGATCTTTCAAGGCTCCTATATAAATGACTCAGACCAATATAAATAAAAAAATAAATGTAAAAACAAGATCATATTAAAAAAAAAAAATCGGAAACGGTTTCGGAAAGTTTTTTTTTCTCGTGGCTCAGCTACGTCAGATGGACGCGCGGAGACCAACGCGTCGGGTCATTAGCAATCGGCTTAAAATATCCCACAAGAGAAATTGTTAACCGATGTTACCGGAGTGCACCGGCCCGAATGCTGCTCTTCCCCCAGACGAATCAAAAGGGACCCACAGCACTCGGGCACACGTGGAGGTTACCCGACCTGGCACCCCATAACGGAATTAATGATTTAATGGAATTTAACTTCTATCAATCCTGTTCTTTTTTTTTTGAAGATCCGTTTAAGAGTTGACATGACATGTCTCCTTTAAACAATTGCCCCTTAATAGTTTTGCTACATCCAATGATATTAAGGGAATTAAATTGTTCATATGTCAACTTTAGTTTAAACAATCTTGCGCGGGAGATTTCGTTACCATTTGGCAGTTAAAAATAAACTTTTTTTCTATATAAAGAAATCTCATCGCTTAACGGCAGCATTTGGGTATTTAGAAAACTTTTTTAGGACATGCTTTTCACGTACACGTGTATTTATTTGCAGTGACTGCTGGGAAACGAAAACTCTGATAATACCAGCTGGGTGCGAATGCATGTGGCCTGTCCACAAATTCGGAGCAATATCGTCTTATTTATACGTGCGACCATGAAAACAAAATTTGAGCAGACATCCCGGCGCGTAGTTACAGCAATGTATGCTATCTGAAACTTTGCAACATTAGAGGCACAGCATGTTAAAGTAAAAAAGTACAAAAAAATTACTATCTTATACGTAAGCATTATGAATGTTGAAGTTTATAAGTATTTAGTATTTCCATAAGTATTCAGTTAGTTCATATTTTTGTTATTTGACGACCTCCGTAGCGCAGCGCGTGCGCTGTTGCATTTTAAAGTTTGAGGTCCTGGGTTTGATTCCGGCTCGAAACTGGTCTGGTGGGGGGCTTCGGCCGTGGCTAGTTACCACCCTACTGACAAAGACGTGTCGCCAAGCGATTTAGCGTTCCGGCACGATGTCGTGTAAAAACCAATTAATGGTAGGTATGAGTTTACCATACCCCTAACAGGTTAGCCCGCTACCATCTTAGACCGCATCATCGCTTACCATCAGGTGAGATGCAGTCAAGGGTTAACTTGTGGTTAATAAAAAAAATAATAAAAATACATATAACTATAAGTATTAATTATTAAAAAAACAAAACCAAAGATAACATCCTACGTTCATATTTATGGTTGTTTCACAATTAGGTAAGTGGTTAGAAAAATTTATAATATTAAATATTGTCGTAGTAATAAAAAACACAACACCGTATTAATCGTCTTTTATTTATTTTTCATTCGTCCATTTTAATAACGACGGAAACCGACGCTCAGCTACTATACTCAGTAAGAGTTTACGTTGGCCCATAAATGCGTTACATACGCATTTACTAAATCTATATATATAAAAGCGAAAGGTCACTTACATACTTACATCTTACATACTTACTGATTAAACACGAGATCTCTAAAACTATTGTATAAAGCTATAATTTAGCAAGTAGGCAGTTGTTAGTTAAGAGATGTCAGCTAAGAAAGGATATCTGGCAATTCCACCTCTAAGGGGGTAAAATAGGGGTTTGAAGTTTGTATGAAAGTCCTTTGTTTTTAGAGTTAGACACACAATAATTTGCATTAAGATTGATAATAATAAATAAAAAACATATACATCATTTTTTTTTTTAATATTACCTGTTAAGTGTGGTAAAATAGGGGATGACAGTTTTTGCTTATTATTTATTATGAAGTCTACAAGCTTGAAATTGTGAAAATAGGTTTCTTTTAGGGCGTAAGTATAAGGTTAGAATTTTTTTAATCCAAATCTACCCCGAAGGGGGTAAAATAAGGGTTTGAAGTTTATATGAAAGTCCTATGTTTTTAATTTAGATACACGAAAATCGGCAATTTGACATATGCCTGTAGCTTACTTTCTGAAGCAGGGCATTGGCCGCACGGGTAACCTCAATCTCAAGGGAAATCAGCAATTCTACGTCAAATGTATGACAAGGAATTTAGAGTTACTCGTACATCTGTAACGTGCATACTCAACTCCACGAAGATGTGTAATATAAAACTTGAGGTTATTTTATCGACTAACTCGTGTTTAGTATGAAAAAAGAACAAAGGTGGCACGGTTTAAGTAAATTAGGTTTGTTTCTATGTAACGCAGGGCAACGACTCTTGGCTTAGTGAGAGTTCACATTCTCAAATGCGGCAGTATCAAACGGAACCTATATGTATATATATAGAGACCTACATCTGCGTGTTCATTGTATACTTCTGGTTGAATTTATTTATTTATTCTTTATTTGTACACCACATATAGATACAAATAATAAGAGAAACAAAAAGAAACAGGATACAAAAGGCGGCCTTATCGCTTAATAGCGATCTCTGCCAGGCAACCTTAGGATTAGGAAAATCGAGATTAGAAGAAAATAGGTGGCGTAATATATAAGTAAAAACCTGCATACTAATAACTACATACTAATACATACACTAGATTACATAAAAAACACAATACATTAATACATATTAAATAAATATACTAATATATACTAATAATAATATACTAATATATATACCTTATAATATTAATAAAAATAAATAAAATAAAAATAAAAGTCGTCATTGTTGCGTGAGGAAATGAAGTTTGACAGCACTTTTAAAAACAGTGAGTGACTTTGACTGTCTTATGTTCAATGGGAGCGCGTTCCACAGTTCGATTGCCTGCACTGTGAATGATCGCTTATAAAATTTCGTTCTTTGGAACGGCATGCTCAAAGTCAGCGCACGGCATGATCTCAGGTCTGACTGCTCACCAAGGAAACAACGAATTTAAGTAGTATTGATCTTGTAAGAAAAATGCTGTAGCTTGCATACATGTGGTTGCGATTTTATTTCCGGACTGTCTGTTAACTGTGCTAACCCTATTGGTTGCCACAGCGTAACCGGGCTGTTTGGCGAGTTTCGGAAAGAAGCTCTGCCAGAAGAAATATTGAGCCCTAGGGCTCGAAGAAACTAAGGGAACGTCTGCCTTAGGGCGCCTCCTTTGAGGCTGAACCTCGTCTTAGGCGACGTTTGGGATAACGGGTAGGTCGGACGGGATAACGTTGGGGTCGGGCGGTGTGATTGCGAGCAAAACTAGTAAGCTTGTCAATCGCATGTAGCGTATTGCGTACTAATAAAATAAAACTACATAGTGTCATAGACCCAAGAAGAATTTCCCTTTGAATGCCTGTGCCTGTGCCTGTGCCTGAGAGCCACTAAGTCCCAAGTTGAGTAGTCTACCTGTTTATATCATTACAGTACAAGATTAATGTTGCTATATCAAAAATTGAGAGAGCTATGGTAGAAGTATCTCTACGTGATCAAATCAGACTTTAAGAGATCCGTAGAAGAACAAGAGTTACCGGCATAGCTCAGCAAGTTGCGAAGTTGAAGTGGCAATGGGCGGGGCACATAGTTCGGGGAACCGATGGACGTTGGGGTCCCAAGGTGCTGGAATGGCGACCCCGCACCGATAAACGTAGCGTTGGTCGACCCCCAACTAGGTGGACAGACGACATCAGACGAGTCGCAAGGAGCCGCTGTATACAAGCGGCCAAAGATCGCGGCCATTGGAACTCCCTACAAAAGACCTATGTCCAGCAGTGGACGTCAATCGATTGAAATGACGATATCCAAAATTAAGTTTTTTTTGTGTAATGATGATGCTACCAATAACGTTTTTTTCTCTCTTACTCAATATTTATTTGAATTCTCGTTCTGTTCTATTTTAGTACTAAACAAGCTTCGTATAAAAAGATAGCCCACGAGTTATAAAAGTTGAATAAAAAGGTTTTAATTTTTTAGAAATTCATTAAATTATATAATTGACATGTTATAGGTACAATACCTACACAACATATTTGTATTGGGACGTTATATCATCTTACGACTAGCGACCTTAATAATATAACTGATCAAAAAATATTTCTTAATACATACTATGATATATTTTGTGATACAAAACGTGAAAAGTTGCGATAACTTCATATTCATGGCGTCATTTTACTATTTCCATCAAAATTTAAATAATTCATCAATCAACCATTTAGTAACTAATTTTCTTTTCAACTGATGGAATTAATTCATACTTTAATAAAGGGATTAGGAAATATCATTAAATTAAATGGGCAGGTCCAACAGCTTGCTTATTTGGCTTGGAGATAGATTACCCTATTTATAGATGTGTCTTATTTGTTACTTTCATTGGACGGATATTTTTGTTATTTAAGTTCTTATATTTAAAAAATACTGAACTATTAACTTCGCTGCGATGAAATTTGTTATACGAGCACATAATATGTAAGAAAGCTAAAGCATGCAAATACAGGGAATATGATTTTGTCCCATTCGGTGTCGAGACCCTTGGTCCGTGGTGTCCTATAGCTATAATGGTTTTTAAGGGAAAAGGTTAATCGACATCACAGGAGACCGAAGAGCTGCCAGCTACCTCGGGCAAAGAATTAGTCTAGCTATTCAAAGGGAGAACGCTGCCAGTATCTTCGGAACCTTGCCTAAAGGGACTCCTTTTAATAATATATTTTAGTTGTGATATTATATTTTAAGGTTTTTAGTTTTAGTTTAATCTAAGGTATATTTTAAGTTATATATAAATATCCTAAGTAATAGTAAATATCCTAGTTACTAAGAAAGTTACTAGTCTACGTTAGCTATCTGATTGAACTCACTCCAGTTTCTGATGTTATCTGGAACAAAAAAGGGTACAGAACAATTTTAATAATTGTCATTACCACGCTTTTATTAACACGCTTTTATTAGCTTCACCTGTATGTATGTATGTTTGTTTGTAACCGACTCCTTTGAGCTCGATTTTGCCCTACTTTGAACGATCAGATTTGATTCAAACTTTGTACACCTGTCAAAGGTCGATGACAATGCAATAATCCGATCAAAATATCCGATTATCCTAATTAGATTCGCCAGGATTAATTAATTTCTTTCCGCATCCTTTGCATGCGAGTAAGAGAGACAGAGCTAGTGCGCGAACTACGCATGCGTGCAGTAGCGTGTTTTTTTAGTTTTTTAAACTATTATATTATTAGCTTCACCTATGTATGTTTGTTAGTTTGTTTGTTTGTAACCGACTCCTTTGGACTCGATTTTGACCCACTTTGAACGGTCAGATTTCATTCAAACTCGGTAGATTTATCGAGGACCGATGACAATACAATAATTTTATGTTTAAAGTGCCATTGTCGACTGACTACAGAGCAATGGGTTCGGCCAAAGTCAACCACGCTGGCCATGTGCGTGACTTTACACTCCTTTGAGAACATTATTGAAAAAAGTCGGGCATGGAGGTTTCCTCACGATGTTTCCTTCACCGTTGAAGCAAGTGATATTTTAATCGCTTAAAAAGGTGCCCATGATCGAATCCCCGACCTCTCATTAGGAGGAGGACGTCCTATTCGCCTATGATGGCCTACTTTGACAACCTCCGTGGCACAGCGTACGCGCTGTCGCATTATTTATCACATTAAGTGCGAGCTCCTGGGTTCGATTTCCGGCTCGAGTCTGGTCAGGTGGAAGGCTTCGGCCGTGGCTAGTTATCCCACTTTCGACAAAGAGGTGTCGCCAAGCGATTTAGCTTTACGGCACGATGTCGCTTAGAAACCTATTAGGTGTATGGGTTTACCATTTGCCTAAAGATTAGCCCGTTACCATCTTAGACTGCATCATAACTAACACTGGGTGAGTTTGCCGTCAAGAGCAGTAGTAAATAAAAAAAAGTGAACGTAAGTTAGATTAATGTAAAGCGGAATTTCAACGGATCATCATACCAATCTCCATCGTTCCTCTACTTGTTGCTTCCAGAAGCAATTCTAGAATTGCAGTCATTTACCCTCCCCTGACCTAAGCACTCCTCTCCGAAAGAGGACACCTAAACATATCCTTCACGACCCTGACGATCAGAATATATATAATAACTACTGAAAACATACTTGTTCCACCTATCAGGCAATCATACGCTACACACCGTCTTCGCCGGCGAAGACGAGGTCCCTGCTATCTTATGTCATCCGGACGTGGGCTACATCCACGGCCTCGGAGATGTACGGACCACTGACTGTCCGACCTTCCGTTATCCCAAACTTCGCCTAAGCCGAGGTTCGGCCTCACAGGAGGCGCCCTTAGGCAGACGTTCCCTTAGTTTCTTCGAACCCTAGGGCTCAAAATTTCTTCTGGCAGAGCTTCTTTCCGAAGCTCGCCAAACAGCCCGGTTACGCTGTGGCAACCAATAGGGTTAGAACAGCTAATAGACAGTCCGAAAAAAAAAAGTCATTTAGTTTTTTTAATGACGACGGCCAGTTTTGTATACAAATACATTGGATGTAACTTACAGTAATATGTATTTCTTAAATGAAATTAGATATTACGTCACTACTTTGCCTTTTCGCCCTTTAAACACAAGCTCGTTGGCATTTTCAGTAGCGAACTATCGTAATAGTCATAGAATATCGTGAGTAAATTCCTATTCATACGGACACTTTTCTTTGACTGCACATCTAGTAACGACGCCATCTCATGAAAAAAATGAATTAATCCTGCTATTGGAAATTGAGTGGAAACTTTAATTATGTTATAAAGAGAAGATAGTCCGTTTCCAGGGTCGAATATTGTAAATTAATCGAATAAAACAATTTCTCTTTTCCAAATGTGTAGCGATTTAGATATTATAATTAAGGAAGAGAAGCGGTGATAGCCTAGTGGTTAGGGCGCTCCTAATCAGAGATCGGCGGTGCGAATCCGGGCACGTACCTCTAACTTTTCGGAGTTATGTGCGTTTTTAAATAATTAAAATATCACTTGCTTCAACGGTGAAGGAAAACATCGTAAGGAAACCTGCACGCCTGAGAGTACTTTATAATGTTCTCAAAGGTGTGTGAAGTCTGCCAATCCGCACAAGGCCAGCGTGGTGTACTATGGCCAAACCCTTCTCATATTGAAAGACCCGTGCTCTGTAGTTAGCCTGTAATGGGTTGATCATGAATTAAGTATGGAATGCAATGGTATAAATAGTACGTAACGCTCATAAGACACTGGTCATTCTCTTTTAATTTTTTTATAATTTAAGTTTTTTTAGTATTATACCTTTTTAGGTCATTCTGACGAAATACAAATATTTTTTGTAACTTAACTTTCTCTGTGACGATTACTTAGCAGTGTTAATCTTTTTCATTTTGTAAATAATTATTTTATTTAAGTAGCTGCTTCCTGTCTGATAAGGAATCTAACAGTGAGACCATCGCTGATGGTGAGAGTTATGCAAGGGTCAACGCTTAAAGAGCATACTTTGTTTTAATCCAGACTTTACTTAGGGTTAGACGCAAAATTTTGTATCTTTTTAACTGCTTTTAGATAAGACAAGAGCATAGACAAAGTTACAATCTATACATCCCTTTTTTTTTGCTTGGTGGTAAAGCTGTGCCCTTGGACAGGAAGGAGGTTATGTTGGACTCCCACCCCTGAAGAGGAGTAGGTTTTACACACTACAAGTTAGCCCTTGACTGCTATCTCACCTGGTGGTAAGTGATGATGCTGTCTAGGATGGTAGCGGGCTGACCTGTTAGGACTATGGTAAACCCACGCCCCTAATTGGTTTCTACGCGACATCGTGCCGGAACGCTAAATCGCTTGGCGACACGTCTTTGTCGGTAGGGTGGTAACTAGCCACGGCCGTAGCCTCCCACCAGACCGGACTCGAGCCGGGAATCGAACCCGGGACCTCCAACTTTAAAATGCAAAAGCGCGCGCGCTGCGCCACGGAGGTCGTCACAGACACCCGGGGGACCGGTTGCATACTTCCCGGACGAATCTAAACATCCCTAGCTAAAAGTATCTTGATGTGATTTAATCAGAGACCAGGACCTCATGATCCAGAGTCAAATATGGGAACTAGTAAAACTACCGTGGCAACTCATACTGATAATTACATTTTTCTGTGGTCTTCATTGAAAACTTGGTTTAATATGATAAGTCTGGTACTATAATATAAATGAAAAAGTAACAAACATACTAGTTCCTGGTAAAGACATAAGTTGGTGACGTCTTCGAGAGGTACAGAAATCGTCTGTAATCATTTCTGTACCTTTCGCAGAAGTAACATGATTTCGGAGACAAACTAAGACCTAGCAATGTATGGAATACTAATAATAATAATAATGTACTGTATTTCTATTTATTGAAGACAAGGTTACCAGCTCCGCTTTCATCTCTTAAAATTAATTACAAATTGTAAAAAGTTGATGTTGAAAAAGAGCGACTGCGTGCGTTTCTTGCCAAGTTCCCCTTGGTAGAAACACTAAACAGAAAAACTTGACGTTTCGAGTGTTTTAGCAGGCATTACCTACTTATCGGAGGATGATTTGGTATCGGAGTGAAAATTACGTGGATATTGCGTAAGTAACATAATGGGTAATAACATAAAAAGTTTAAAATTACACATCAATCGACAGAAAAAATGATTTTTTTTTCTAGTAATATATTTTTTTTTAATTATCTGAAATTCGGTTACTTCGAAACGGAGGAACAGCAAACGTACGTTTTACAATGAGCAAAATTTATTGAAATAAGAATTTTGTGATATTCAGTCCATATTTGGGATTCATATAAGAGCGGAACTCTAAAAAGTTTTTTTAAATTAATGAAAAATAATGCCCGTGTGAATTCGCAATATGCATAATTAGGCCGGCGTATTTTTATCCGCCGCCTCAGCAGCACGCGCGTCAGTCAGTTGTCGGTGTGCGTGAGAGTATCTCGTGGAGGTTTCGTAGGACAAGACGAGCAGGTAAGTTTTAATGACCTTTTGTAATTACGCTAGTGTGTAAACGTAAAAAACCCTGACGGTACTACTGCACTGATAGCGATGTATACTAACAACATAACTGGAATACAGTTTAATAAATTATCGCTAAATTTCATGCAATTGTAAAACTGCGGGAACGTTAATAAGAGATCTTTTCACGTGACGCGACCTATATCAGCTGTTTATTCCAGTGCACCTCGAAAATTTACCTACACTTTTTATGACTAAAACGGATTAATTAACTGTCTTTTATTTTACAATAAAGATATAGGATCTTAACCTTAAAAGTTCCAGGGTATTTACAAATATATTGTCATTATTTTTTTAACACATTTCAATAAAAATATAGTAAATATAAAAGTAGTACCTAGCTAGCCTAACCTAGCTTTAAATTATAGTTTTGAATTTTTTTTTTGATATTTTACTTTGGTTCGATATTTAATCGCAAATAACGGTTGTCTTAAAATTTAATCGTTAATTTGCCATTTTTTTTTATTTAATAATGGTGTATCAATTCGAGGGAGGTTATTAAAATAAAATGGCATAACTTAAAATTAACTAGGCTTTTGATTCAAATGTTAGCGTATATTTTCCATCCACGGCGTAAACTAAGGTATAATTAAAAGTTTTTAATAGATGACCTTACAACTAAGTAGTAATTAAAATCTCAATTCGAGGGAGGTTATTAAAATAAAATGGCTGCTTGACTTAAAATGAACTAGGCTTTTGATTCCTAATGCAATTGTTAGCGTATATTTTCCATCCACGGCGTAAACTAAGGTATAATTAAAAGTTTTTAATAGATGACCTTACAACTAAGTAGTAATTAAAATCTCAATTCGAGGGAGGTTATTAAAATAAAATGGCTGCTTGACTTAAAATGAACTAGGCTTTTGATTCCTAATGCAATTGTTAGCGTATAATTTTCATCCACGGCGTAAACTAAGGTATAATTAAAAGTTTTTAATAGATGACCTTAACAACTAAGTAGTAATTAAAATTACGCTAGACGTGTACCTACTTAATTACATACAACAACTAGATGACTGTTATATTCCAGATCGGAAAAATAGGAAAATGTAGGCAATGCTATCTTGCAGAGATTAAAGAGCTAATGTATCATCATCATCATCATCATGATCAACCCATTAACGACTCACTACAGAGCACGGGTCTCCTCTCAATATGAGAAGGGTTAGGCCATAGTCCGCCTTCGAGAACATTACTGAGAACTCTCAGGCGTGCAGGTTTCCTCACGATGTTTTCCATCACCGTTGAAGCAAGTGATATTTTAATTGCTTAAAAACGCACATAACGCGCTAATGTATAAGATATTTACTATTTTTATATTGTAAATCTGTATTAATTATGGTGGTTAGAAAACGTCATCTTCAGCTTTTTTGTCTTCTCACTGCTTCTTGTATCATAGCCGGAGAGAGAGAGAGAGAGAGAGATTAAATGATAGACCTACCACGGGGTTTGTATAACATGTAAGTAAGTCCGGGTCCAACGGCAAAACTTACTCACTTTGACCCGACGTTGGTTACACCGGATACTAAAAGTTGACCCTTGACTGCAATCTCATCTGATGGTACAATCTAAGATGGTTTCGGGCGGCTGTTTTATGGTGATGGAAGTTACCCTTACACCAAATCTGTTGCTAGGCGACATCGCGCAGTAACGCTATAACGCTTGGCGGCACGTCTTTGTAGGTAATGTGGTAACTAGCCACGGACAAAAACTCAACAAACGGACAGAATTTTGTTAAATTAAAAAATTCCCTATTGCCCCAGTCGATCGAACCCGGGACCTTTCACACGCACCGCCAAGTGAACATAATCACATTTACTAAATAATTAAAGTCAATTTCATGACTGAGAATTTCCAGAAAAGATAAATAATTAGCCTTTTTTTCAATACAGTCACACCATGATCCAAAGATGAACATTCTAATCAATAGACTATCGAGGCAGTCAAAAAAATAAAACCGGGAACGACGGGAATCAAACCGGTAATTCCGTGGCTGGCCGGTTTCTTATCTGATAACACCATGGCATCAATACCCCATAGCGATTTCATTCACCTTTTGGGTTAATTACTTATATCTAGCGATCGAGAGTTAAATACGATTCAAAATACGATTCTTAATGTACTAGGTTTTTTATTAACATGTTGTGTTTATAATAAGTGGTACTTTAATACTTAAAATGTGATAATCTACAACTTTTATTGCATTTTTTTATCGTTAATCATATTCAAAATGGTTTGCACAGTACGAAAATAGTTTTTCGTATCGTGTTATTTTTCTATATATATCTTGTATGTATATTCAACTATGAAATGATAGCTGTGATAGCCTAGTGGTTAGGACGTCCGCCTCTTAATCAGAGGTCGAGGGCTTTCATCCCGGGTAGGCACTTGTAACTTTTCGGAGTTATGTGCGTTTTTAAGCAATTAATATATCACTTAATTCACAAAGTGAAGGAAAACATCGTGAGGAAACCTGTACGCTTAAGAGTTCTCCGTAATGTTCATAAAGGCGTGTGAAGTCTGCCAATCCGCACATGACCATCGTGGTGGGCTATGGCCAAACCCTTCACATATTTAGAGGAGACCTATGATCTGTAGTGAGCCGGCAATGGGTTAATCATGATGATGGTGATGATGAATTGAAATAAAATTGGAAAAAACTTTATTGTGTGTTTCTTTGTTGTCTTAAAAATATACTACAGAAAAGAAAAGAGGTACAACAGGCGCTAAAGAGCGATCTCTAAGAGGCTTATACTAACCATAGAGCTATAGTATGCCATAGCAAACCTTTTTTTGTTTATTTGTTTGTATGCGTGTGTGTACGAGTATAGTGGTAACTGTTTCACTTCGGAACTTAAACTACTGAACTACTGGCTTAAATTTTTTCTGGAGATAGATTATATCCCGTATTAATTAACAAATAGGGTCTCCCGACAAAAACCAAGAATCCAGGGGTATTTGTCGAAAAACTAAAATGCAATTATCACGTCGATGAGCTTTATATGAGATGCGATTTCAGTAAAGCTAAAAAAAAGTAGAAAGATAGATATCATGCCGAAGACGTATAATTTATGCCCAGAAATTGATAGTAACTCCCACGGATATTTCTAATAATTTACACGCGGTAGAAGTCGAGAGTATCAGCTAGTTATTTTGCGAACACTTCTGAATGTAACTCAGTTAAGCCACTAAGCCGATTTCGATAAAGTTTGTTTTGATTAGATAGTACGAGTAAGAAGGGCAGAGGTTTTTTTTAGATTTTTTTTGAGCTCTTATATTTTTGGTTCGCTTTTTTACCCTACATAAAAAACATTTACTAGGACTTTTAATTATATGCGTAATCATAAGGTTCTAAAACTTTATTTACGTAAGTACATGTATATATATACAAAACTACATGCAATATAGCTTGGATAGATTTTGTCCCATTCGGTGTCGAGACCCTTGGTCCGTGGGGTCCTAGCGCTCTAAGGCTTTTTAAGGAAATAGCGAAAAAGTTAGTCGACGTCACAGGGAACCGAAGAGCTGCCAGCGACCAAAGAATTAGTCTAGCCATTCAAAGGGGGAACGCTGCCAGTATCTTCGGAACCTTGCCTAGAGGTACTTACTCCTTTTAATAATATATTTTAGTTATGATGTTAAATATTTATTTATTTTATAAGATTTTTAGTTTTAGGTTAATCTAAGTTTTATTTTAAGTTTTATGTAAAATGTTTGATATTAATAATAACTCCGAAAAGTTAGAGGTTCATGCCCGGATTCGAACCGCCGACCTCTGATTAGAAGGCTGACGCCCTAATCACTAGGCTATCACCGCTTCAGTGTTTAGTGTGTGTCAGTGTTCAGGAATTAATCATAATAAATATAAAATTTTTCGTAAACTCTACGTCTAAGAACAAAAAAAAATATATAGCTTGAATGTAGCATATCTAACGTCAATAAGTGTTGTGAATTCGTACATTCACATTTCACAGATGTTACATTAATGTTAAAATAAGCTCATTCACTCTATGATTGTATTTATCTGCTAACTGTAAAATTGCTACTTACCGCATACCTTACCTTTCGCTGCTTGTCGTGGTTTGGGTCTCGTATATAGGGCTCCGCCTCGGCTGGCGCCGCTGGCTGGAGGTGGACGAGTGCGCGAGCGTTCCCGTGACCCAGCCACCAGGCGTCGCGAAGGAGCATCGCTGGGTATAGTGGGTATTCTGGTCTCCAGACTGGCCGCCGGAGAGTCCCACATATCTCGTCGGAAGCGGCGCAGTCTTGCCTGCGTCGCTTCCGAACAAAAACTGCTTACCTTCCCACGACATCATTTCCCCTTTATAACATCTTGTACAGTAATAATGGCAAATTTTTCAGCATAATATTTTAATATTCTATAAAATCCTAATTATTTCCATTTAGATAACTCAAACGCTGCTTTAGGCCATGCGCCAATTTAACATCCATTTTGTCGGGTAAAATATTTTTTTCATTACAAAATATGTGTGGAATAATGTGGAGTAATATCACGTTAGATTTTAATTACTTTAATAATTTAATGTCTTATACCACATCTGTATTGTTTCCATAGCCAAAAAGGTTCGAGGAACATTAGCTTATTGATTTGACTTTTAATTAAATATTAAAATTTAGACTTGAGTCTAAAGACAGTGAGCAGGTAAATAGTAACATATTAAATCATTGTTACAATATAATATATATGTGTTTGTGATATTATGTTACCTTCAGGAATTCACTTGCACAATTCACAAGAGTTGAAAATACTTTGTACATTCGAAAGGAAGTAGTATGGGGGTATATAATACATATATCTGCGTTTTCATCCGTTGTATCCCCTTTATTTAATCTCACTTTGTGGTAAGTGATGATGCAGTCTAAGATGGTAGCGGGCTAACTAAATAGGGTTATTGAACCCATACGCCTAATTGGTTTCTGAGTGACATCAAAACAACTACCTTTTCAAGGACTATTTGAATAAAGATTATTTTGAATTTGAATACACTACACTACACTACACTACATTTGCATAAACTAGCTGTATTAAAGTTATCGTGAGTGAAGCCGCGGGTTAAACCTAATTATAATATGATTACATAAATTAAAAAAAAAAAAACTTTATTATCTCAGGCATCTTATGCTTTCCTAATACTTTTAATAATTAATTATGTGATCTCACGCCTACCTACTTATTTTTATAATTATTATGCTTATGGCTTCATTGTATTTCGTTGCATTGCGAACAATTATTACAATAATTTTATTTCTTCATTTATATTACTTTGAATAACATCATACTAAATAAAATTTATATGTATTATGTAAAAAGGTACTCTAAAACCCTGTTCTATGAGAGAGCAGATCTGACAATCAAATTTTATAATAAATGCATATGAAAAATATATATCTCTTTGAATCACAATGCTTATCTAAGAATAACTGTAATATTAAAGAAATACTTGGATTTTTAGTACCCATCTTTGACATCCAACAATCAAAAAAAAAAACGATTGAAAGACGAAAATCGTACGTTGCTCTTTTTTTTTAAATAAGATCCTCACAGGTATTTACCACACAGGTTTTATGGTAAAGTATCTATATACTTCGAAATAAAACCTTCATGGTTTGTGATAATCGAGTAAAACTTTTTATGCTAATATCTATGAGGATCTTTTAAACTTATTAAAACTGTACCTACCATAACAACGGAAATTTCATATTTAAAGCCCTAAATATATATCAATTTATTGTTATGTGAATGCATTTGCGAAGTATGGGTTTGTTCGCTTTCACTAAGTAGCTTTTTTTTTTCCCGCTGGAAAATGCGTTTACGCATCCCCTCCGGAAGCGCCGCAGACAAGACTGCGTCGCTTCCGACGGGATATGTGGGACTCGCCGGCGGCTAGACTGACGACCAGAATACCCACTAAAACCCAGCGATGTTCCTACGCGTCGCCTGGTGGCTGGGTCACGGGTACACCCGCGCACACGACCGCAACCCAACCAGCGGCGTCCGCCGAGGCAGACCCTCCACCGGGGGCCTATGATCGGGGCCCCCTAACTCCAAATTGACGCGCGCCAGGAACATTGGGCGCGCCTTACTACCCGAGTCACTAAGTAGCTGTGAACCTACAAAATTTATGAACGAACGTAAATTGATCGTATCTCGTATCTCCTATCTATTGTGTAAGTGGTCTAAAAATGATTTTTGTTCTCACTATTTACAAGGTCAACCTTATTCAATAAAAGGCTATTGCAACGCAGAAATATTTTGCAATCCGGTACCATTCAAACATACCAAGAAATTTTATAGTATGTAATAGCTCGCGACTTCACCCGCGTTTGTTTCAATATTGAAAAATCTTTCGGGAACCGTTTGTTGTCGCATGTTGAAAATCCTATGTCAGTCTTCTACCAATCTCTATGCTAAATTTAATAGCGGTGTTTCTGCTAAGAAGTACCAACATAAAAATAGTAAAACAGAAAAGTTAACATTATTTAACGGGAACGATCCTAAGTGTCTTTTCCAGGATAAAATGTACCTATTCCGGAAATTTTGTAACTAAGTTTGCCCTTGACGGCAATCTCGCCTGATGGTAAGTGATAATGCAGTCTAAGATGGTAGCGGGCTAACCTGTTAGGTGTTAAGTCCATACTCCTAACTGGTTTCTACGCGACATCGTGCCGGAACCCTTAATCGCTTGGCGACACGTCTTTGTAAATAGGGTAACTAGCCACAGCCGAAACCGCCCACCAGACCAGACTCCGGGAATCGAACCCAAGCCCTCCAACTTTATAATGCGAGAGCGCCCGCTAAGCCCTGGAGGTCATCAAAAGTAGTTATCACCATCAACTCAAGCTAAAGCTATTAAAACGTCAAAAATGTATTTTAAAGGACTATTTGAATAAAGATTATGATTGATTGATATTCTTTGAATGGAAATTATATAATTACACAATTTATTAGTAACGAAGTATTGATATTATATAATTCCAGTCTACAAATTATTAGTAAAGAATTTTATGAGTCAGCCAAAAATATATAAAAAACAAACGCATTGATAATATTTGTATATAAGTAATAGCGACTGTATATTATAGTAATTATATTAAATAATTAACCAAACATTACCAATGGCAACAGACCACTTCGCAGTCTCAGTTATTTGATTATTACTAATTAGCGATTCACTGCGACTTCTATTGCGCAAAAGTTTTGTAAAACAAAATTTTACATACGCTTTTCTTGGACATTTTATACACCCGAACCCACTGCGTCGCATTGCCTCTCTAAAGGTTCACGGCGTGATGCCAGCCAGACTCAAGACTTGTGCTATCAATTGTAGAATAGATTTTCATAAACAGATTATTATTTTTATATTAATATGTATTGATAAATATTACGGAATAGATTGTGAAACGGTAATAGCCTAGTGGTTAGGGCGTCAGCCTCCTAATCAGAGGTCGGCGGTTCGAATCCGGGCATGCACCTCTAACTTTTCAGAGTTATGTGCGTTTTTTTAAAACAATTAAAATATCACTTGCTTCAACTGTGAAGGAAAACATCGTGAGGAAACCTGCACGCCTGAGAGTTCTCCATAATGTTCTCAAAGGCGTGTGAAGTCTGCCAATCCGCACATGGCCAGCGTGGTGGACTATGGCCAAACCCTTGTCATATTGAGAGGAGACTCGTGCTCTGTAGTGAGCCGGTAATGGGTTGATCATGATGATACAGATTACCGTTTCTTTTTTAAATCGTTATACTATTCTTTTATTGTTATTCGGGTTTTAAATAAAAGAGAAAATAATTTTGTTGTAAACGCCTCAGCGATAGTTTGTATATGATAAAAAACATGGAGCCCTCAACAAATTCTAGCCGACAAACCTACAGACGGTAAAAGTTTCGTAACACACCTATAAAAATGCCTACACAATTTCTTGCATACCAATTAGTTTAAAATCAGGTTCCCGATAGCATTTACATCACGAGGAAAGTAAAATTAGAGAAAACCTGTTTCCCTTTACAATAAGATTATTGATTTATAGTTGCTACACGTTAATAATCGATTTTATATGCATAGAAGATAAGTTATAAATAAAAACACACCCACATAACGTCGACATCTTAAGCCTTTTTAACGCGAAAATGTTGCTTTACTTACTTTCAAAGTAGATTTTTTTTTTTGAATAGGATATGAACAACAATTAAGGTTAAATATCTTTCTTATATATGTTGATAATCCAACTATTTTTAATGGAGCATATGCCTGCGGCTACGCGTAGATATTCTGATAAAATACGTACGTAGTATTCTAAATTCTTCTTTTTCTGACCTCATCCCACGCTATATATGGTCGACCCAGCACCTATTCTTCTTTTACTCAGTTCTATCAGCCGTCACTTCAATACCCTGCGTGTTCCCTCTTTCACACAATCCATCCATATCTGCTTTGGTCATCTTCTACTCCTTCGCTCTTTCACATAAATATATAACATACTTTTAGTAACATTGCTTTCTTCCCTCCACATTATATTACCATCCCATGCATTACTCAACTTTTCTATCAATGGCGCTACTATACTATATATACTACACATATACTACACTATACAAAGCCCGGTTACGCTGTGGCAACCAAAAAAAAACTATATATACTTTAAGACTTCCCTAAATATATTATTCTAAATGACGTAAGTTTCAAATCACTCCAATTAAATAACAAAACTATTTCTTAAGGTATGCCGATGCGTTATTGGAATGCAGAATGGGTATTTTCAGTTTTGATACCTTCAAAAAGGACCCATTTTTATTATGTTATATTTTGAGACTTTGTCCAAGACGTTTATATTATAGCTACATCATTTACATGCTTTGTAATAAAACATAATTCTATTTATTTTAAAGTAACAAAGACATCTTATTACTACTGCTTGCCTACGCAGAATATTACAACAACCTCTTGCTGATAGTTGACAGAGAAGTTGTTGTTGAAGTGCTGATAGTAGTTGTTGTTGTTGTTTTTTCAACTTAAAAGTAGTCTTTTTTTACTTCCTAGCGCCCCAAGACCAGTCCAGTAGGGGACATCAATCGGTTGAAAATGTTTTTTTTAAATTTTTTATATACATAGCGAGCAAACGAGTAGGCGGGTCAACTGATGGTAAGTGATTACCGCCGCCCATGAACATTTGCAGCACCAGAGGAACCGCCTATGCGTTGCTGGCCCTTGAGCAATTTGTTAATCCGCCCTTTGAAGATCCCCATATTATAACCACTAGGGAACACAGAAGATGGAAGCTGGTTCCACAATTTGCAGGTGTGTGTCAGAAACGTCCTGGATTAGCGGGATGATGATGGTGATATATTCCGATTTCTGCCAGTCCCGTCGAAATCGGTGCAGCCGTTATGAAACTAGGCCGGATAAACCACACAGGTTACATTTTAAGCAATATGTGTTTTTGGTTGTGCAACCTTTCAAACAATCATTAGCTTCCATTTTATTTATTAGTACAGATAAGTGATAACAAACTTGTTTAGTGCCTACCTACGTACAATATTAACTCATAGTGTGTAAGCACATATTTTGTATTTGCCTAACACAGATATTGTACACCTACATAGCACAGTAGGCATATATTAAATATGTATGTATGTATATATTATATATTTTAATAAAAAAAAAAAATTTAAATATCACTTGCTTCAACGGTGAAGGAAAACATCGTGAGGAAACCTGCACGCCTTGACGGCTATCTCACCTGATGATTATGCAGTCTAAGATGGTAGCGGTATGCTTAACTCACACTCTAATTGGTTTCTACGCGACATCGTGCGTACAACGCTAAATCGCTTGGCAAAACATCTATGTCGGTTGGGTTGTAACTAGCCACGGACGAATCCGTCCGCCAGATTAGACTCGAGCCGGGAATCGAACCCAGGATCTCCAACTTTATAATGCGACAGCACCCGTTGCGCCACGGAGGTCGTCATAATATTATTACAATGAGTCTGCTTCGAAGAGAAAAACTTTTGAAAAGGGAATAATATATTGCGGATGCTCATGAAGAATGAATAACTGTATTTATTAGAATATAATTCACAATGGCATCATAACCTTACCCCTTATCGAAAGGGAGTGGATATTCCACCATTAAAAACAATGACATCAAGAGAGGAATTGGCCGTCCGGCTGGCTGTAGTGGTCAAAAATATGCCAAAACCAAAACTTGTCTTAAAGTTTTAGAATGTTAAGACTCGTTGACTTCCCCATAGTGTGTGATAAGGACAAGAAGAAAACACCATAAACTATGCATTACATTTGTTAATTTGAGATTGTCAACACTCCTATATAAATCTTATATTTTAACGCAAAGCGTTTTGTTTTACATTTACATCGGGGGCAAACGACCCAACCAATCGGTAAATACATTTGAAGTACCTACTATTTCTGCTAGACAAAAAAAATGTATTTCCTCGATTTATTGACAGCTCACGCTTCACAGTAGTCGGGGAAAAAGTAAACCAACCATGTTAGTAAGGCATTGAGCGCATTCGTAATCTAAGGTCCTTGGGTGGTCTTGCGACAAACGACATCCTACTGTGGGTGCTATTAACAGAATGAGATTTATCTCCGACGTTTTAGAATTTTTTTAATTGTAATCTCATATATTACTATAATAAATATACACGCAAACTTAAATCTGAGAATGTATGAGGGTTCAGAACGGTCCCTTATCTAAGAAAAACTCTGCAACAAACAAGAATTTTACTTACTCGTACCATGATCAAACTTTGTCATTAAAAACTAGTTAAAAACAACCTAGTTAAATGATTGATTCACACTTGGGTTTTAATTTCTTTTAGGTATAAAAGCTTGAGTGATATTCAAGAAAAAGCTTGGGTGGTATATATATTGTATGTACATAGTATGTATGTATATATACATAGTCTTCTTTTTACCAGTATCATGAACATAACTTTTTCAAAATTTAACTTAAGACCGACCAGGTTGCCTTGACTCATTGGGAATGGGAATAAACTATAAAAAGTTGAAATCATTTCCCTAAATCGAATAATAGTGAGTAAAACATTCCGGACCAACATGTTCTGTTTCGAAGAACTTGGCATCAAGCAACGTCTATCATTCATTGTTCACACATGTTTTCTCACTGTCTTTGGTAACGTATCTAGACGTGACAATGTCTCCATGTGTGAGAAGTGGAGTGCGAAAACCGAACCTACCGAGAATCATCATCATCATGATCAACCCATTACCGGCTCACTACAGAGCACGGGTCTCCCCTCAATATGAAAAGGGTTTGACCATAGTCCACCACGCTGGCCATGTGCAAATTGGCAGACTTCACACGCCTTTGAGAACATTATGGAGAACTATCAGACGTGCAGGTTTCCTCACGATGTTTTCCTTCACCGTTGAAGCAAGTGATATTTTTTTTTTTTTTAAACGCGCATATCTCCGAAAATTTAGAGGTACGTGTCCGAATTGGAACCGCCGACCTCTGTTTAGGAGGCGACACCTTAACCACTAGGCTATCACCGCTTCGACCGAGAATATAATGAAGCTATTAAATCGTCGGCATAGTGCTGAAATGAAGTATTAATAAAACTTCAAACAGATTGTTACAGTATATTTATTGGATAGGTGTGAAGTTGGTATATGCGATATGGAAATGATAACGCTAATTCAACGCCGTTGCAAGATGCCACATTTGAACCGAGATTCCGTTGCGCAAGTTCTTATGTACAGGTACTCGAATGAATTCCGTTTTGCCTGCAAGTTACTTGCATTAGCAAAATTAATGTCTGATTTTAACTTAAATAAAAATTATAAAAATAAAATACAAAATATTATTTTCCGGAAACGGTGGGATTTGAATACATATATCTGCGCTTGCCGGAGATATATGGATTCAAATAATCCCGCGCGTTCCGAAAAAATTTTTGTTTGCATTTTATACAAATTTAATATATAAAATTACATATACACACCCACTCAAGCACACAGACTCACACACAAAAAGAAAACAGACACACTCCTGGTTATTGATTTGATTTTATATTTATAAGAACATATACATATATAATACATATTATATACATTTTACGGAAGGCGGGACATCCTGGCACAAGTAAAATAATTACTTAAAAAAATGTTCCAACAACGGATAAATGTTATGTAAAACGTATTTTTTGAATAAATATATTTTCATTTTTTTCAAAATTTAATTAAAACACACATTAATATTTGCTGATGACGATTTATATTGAAGCTCCAATACATTTCCGCATACATGCATGTGTTGAGGAGTTAGATCTTTATCTTATCTGTGCTTATATAGCTACTAACTAAGGAAGTAACGGTACGAGTGAAGAAATCTTTGCCCATTTATAATGGAAGTTTTTGACAGTGTTGCATTACGGTGCGGTGAAGCCGGTGGAACCTTGAGGGTCCAGCTAGTTTACAAGTCTAAATTATTAAACAAACGTTTTAATATATGAAGTTGATATATGACTATGCGCAATATTTGAGCCAATCGCTCGCTTGACCAATTCGTCTTTATTTCGTAATGAAGACCGAAGGTTCTTATGAACAAGCAGAGGAGCTTTAATTTACAATAAAACTGATATTTTTCAAGATATATCATATGACAACAATGAATTATTCAGCAAGAGAAGTTTATTTTACCGAAGGAAAGAAAAAAATTGGTTTGCAGTTTTACTAGTCAGTTATTAACTGCTTACAACTAACTTGACGGCCTCCGTGGCGCAGCGCGCTGGCACATTATAAAGTTAGAGGTCCTGGGTTTGATTCCTGGCTCGAGTCTGGTCTGGAGGGAGGCTTCAGCCGTGGCTAGTAACCACCCTACCGACAAAGACGTGTCGCAAAGCGATTTAGCGTTCCGGCACGATGTCGCGTAAAAACCAATCAGGAGTATGGGTTTACCCTAACAGGTTAGCCTGCTACCATCTTAGACAGAATCACAAAAATCAGGTGAGGCAGCCGTCAAGGGCTAACTTGTAGTGGATAAAAAAATACAACAGTAACTGAACTGTATTTCAGTAGATAATTAAATTTAGCGTGATAATCTACACTAAACATTTCTATGATTCTTCCTTTGTGTCCTGGGTTCGCTTCCCGGTTCCTGGTGGGAGGCTTTATCTGCGGTTGTTACCACCCTACTGACAAAGTTGTATGCCAAGTAGAAACCAATTAGAAGGGTTCAGCCGGCAAGGTATCGGTAGTTCCTCTGGTGCTACAGATGTTCATCGACGACGGTATTCACTTAACATCAGGCAACCCGTCTGCTCGTTTGTAATATAAAAAAAAAACTTGTTCATCTCGTCACAGTCCTACAGGGCTCACCTCAGAATGACTTCGATTCTCGCCATAGTGTTGCCAATGCGTATTGTTTGACTTAGAGAAAATGAGGCCCATAGATAATAAATACACTATTAATTGTATGAGGCCAATATTTGAATAAGTAAACCAAAGCGCATTTTTATTTTCCATAATATTTTTAATTTAGTTCTCTTATGTGATTAATAGTGGTTAGGACGTCAGCCTCCTAATCAGGGGCCGCGCACCTATAACTTTTCGAGTTATGTGCATTTTTAAGCAATTAAAATATCACTTGCTTCAACGGTGAGGGAAAACATCGTGAGGAAACCTGCATGCCTGATAGTTCTCCATAATGTTCTCAAAGGCGTGTGAAGTCTGCCAATCCGCACATAGCCAGCGTGATGGAATAAACCCCTTTTCATATTGAGAGGAGACCCGTGCGCTGTTGTGAACCGAGAATGGGTTGATCATGATTATGTGATTAAGGGGCTTTCAAATAAACGTGGCATGATGGCGGGAGGTATTGTTCCGTCTTAATCTGACATTTGAAAGGAGCTAAGTGTTGTAGTGTGACAAAATAATGCATATCTATTCCGACGACATTATGACATTTGTAGGATCTGTATATAGATTAGGGTTTGGCTACAATAAAATTTCATAGTATAAAAGTGATAACTGATAACGATAGCTCGTGTTTTAGACTACCATTGCCTTAGGCTAGCGCCTAAAAAAGGACCTTCGGATTTAACGCAGTGTTTAACGCTGTCGATGTATAAGTGGGAAGTCCCGAGTTCTATCCCTCAACTCGGCTGGAACAACTCAGAAATTAATAATTTCTGAATTTACTCTGTTCCGGTCTGGTGAGAGGCTTCGGCCGTGGCTGTTACCATCCTACTGTAAAACACTTGTCGCCAAGCGACCAGATTAGACTCGAGCCAGGAATCGAACCCCGGATCTCCAACTTTATGATGCGACAGCGCACGCATTGCGCTACGGAGGAAGTCAAAAAAGGCTGCGGACAATAGTTAACAAGAATATACCGTTTCATACGTAATGTAGCACAAAAATTGTATTAGTATTTATCCTTTCTCATAGACCACAAACGCTTAGCCAAGTGGTTAATTATACTCTTCGGCCGTTCCTGTTACCTGCCACGTCGTATAAATGTGGTTTACAGTAATAAGCGATTTAGGAAAATGACACGCTAACCTCTAACTACCTGCCATTTAAATTTCCATTAGAAGACACCAACAGAAGATTACTACTTAAATAAACCAATAAAGGGTAGTTATTTCGATATCACAAACGACACATTCGATTTGATTAGATAGAATGATAGAACTAAATCAATGAGAATAACAACCCTCAGTGGGTTGGTATCCTCATTGATTTAGTTCCTGCATTGTCTGAGTCGAAATAAAGGAATAAACAAAACCTATGATAAAAATAATAAATAAGTCAAACACCGTTGTTCCTACTAACACAGAATAACTTATAAAATATAAACAATGTATGAGAGACATGTTATAAATAAAAAAAAAACAGAAAAATCCTTTGTAATTACAGATATAAAACTTTGTACCTGTACCTTTTGATCCAACAGAGCATCGGATCGCCGTTATTCTTGACTTTGCCATAATTTCTTCGCCTGAAAGAGATATAGGTTTCTTTTAAACCGGACAAATGCAGAGTTGCCATAGGATGGATTGCATGAGCAAAATCGCGGGAAAATCTAGAATAATAGATTCGCTAATATGGTATAAACATTTAATCCCTACAAAGAAAGATTTTTATCATCATCATCATTATCAACCGATTGACGTCCACTGCTGGACATAGGTCTTTTGTAGGGAGTTCCAATGCTCACGGTCTTTTGCCGCTTGCTTCCAGCGGCTCCCTGCGACTCGTCTGATGTCGTCTGTCCACCTAGTTGGGGGTCGACCAACGCTACGTTTACCGGTGCGGGGTCGCCATTCCAGCACCTTGGGACCCCAACGTCCATCGGTTTCCTAGATTTTTATAAACGCAGGTAATTTGTGAAATTTCAAGGAAATCTGATCTCATTCTCACTAATTACCTGCGTATTACAAGTAGTTACACAGGTAATCAGAGATGAAAGTTTTCTGTAACATAACGTGAAGTGTTGAAATCCAGAACCTTCTCACATATCTCCACATGTGGTCTAGCAGTGAGACATTAAAGTCCAAAGATGATTCTGAAGGAGACGGTCAACTAACTCGCCTTTCGTAAATTGTATGTGACAACTTTTCATCAAAACAAAAATTACAAAGGTTCATGTTACGAAAAGGGACATTGTGTAATATCAATTTTCACAAACATCTCGGATGATGCAAGTATTTGTGGCTTACTTTAAAATTGGTTCACTCTAAACGTACTTTGTGGTGTAACCTCGCTTAACTGTCGGTGAACAGCAATAAGCAATTTTGATGTTCCATAATGACACTTGCTTCGTTGGTCTACTGCTTAGAATATGGTACGATCCTCGGGTCGGTCTATGACCTGTTTGATATGGTATTTTTGTTGAAATATCTCCGTACCGACCCTGTGTGTCACGGGGAGCACTTTAAGCCGTCGTTCCTAGCTATTATCAATCATAATCGGAGCAGTGTGATTTTTTTTTACGGACTGACTATTAGCTTTGCTAAACCCTATTGGTTGCGACAGCGTAACCGGGCTATTTGGCGGGCTTCGGAAAGAAGCTCTGCCAGAAGAAAACAGAGCCCTAGGGCTCGAAGAAACTAAGGGAACGTCTGCCTAAGGGCGCCTCCTATGAGGCCGAACCTCGGCTTAGGCGACAGGAGTAGCAGTGTGATGGATCTATGACCTAGTATCAGAGATACTAGACGCATACTATACTGATGTATAATGATTGCCAGTCATATCTCAATATAACAACCACAAAACAAAAGCAAAATAATGTGAAATATATATATTTTCATAGTGATCAGTTTCAGTTCTTTAATTCTTGGACTAGAATTTAAAATATTTATGGACTCGATTTGACGACCTTCGTGGCGCAACGCGCTGTCGCATTATAAACTACCCTATTTTATAGTCAAATTTTAGCTGATTTCTTTTTTTTTCTTTCTTTAATTATTATTATTAGTTTTTTATATTTCTGTGACGTCACTCGGGTCTCAGCTGAAAATCAGCGGCAAGTTGGAAATTATTTAATTAGTTACAGGCAAACATAACGGTTCTGCATTAGATTAAGATGTCTTGTTTGCAACACTATATGGGAATAATCTTACTTATTACTTCCTTCTTCTTTCTTTCTCTTGATAAATCAAAACAAATCAAATCAAAAATTGTTCTCTATGAAGTGTTCATATGATATATTTTTAATGCATGAGGTTGATGGTAATAAATACATTTGCTAACTTTAAACAAAAGCTAGGAGGGTTCCAAACGTTAGAATCAGGCGTGACATGAAGCCGACAAAATACTTAGCCAGGTTTCATTTTGTTAACACAAACTCATATAATAAATATATAATTTTAATATCATAATAAGATTTGAAACAATCGAGAGACATCTTTAGAATAATTTTCATTCATCTTCAAGATTTCAGTTGGTAATTTGTTATAAAAATTAAGTAACTCAGTGGGTTCAACACTATTTATTCGCACATATTGAGTTGCACGTGTGTAGTATTTGTTTTGCATATCAAATTGCTCACTGTACCGTTGTGAATTGGAAAATGTCTTACGAGATCATATGAAGCTATGGATGACCACTCGAGAACGGTTTTTCATAGGGTTTTAAAGAATTCATTTTTTCCCACTACAAATTAGCCCTTGACGGCAATCTCACCTGATGGTAAGTGATGATGCAGTCTAAGATGGTAAAGGGCTAACCTGTTAGGGGTATGGAAAACCCATCCTCCTAATTGGTTTCTACACGACATCGTGCCGGAACGCTATAATCGCTTGGCGACACGCCTTTGTCGGTAGGGTGGTAACTAGCCACAGCCTTCCACCAGACCAGACTCGAGACGGGAATCGAACCCAACTTTATAATGTGACAGCGCGCGCGCTGCGCCACGGAGGTCGTCAAAAAAATTCTACTGTTTTGTTCCTCTTTCCGTGTTACGTCTCCTGACCATTTTGTTAAAATCATCACAGGTTAGATAATCAAGTAGAAGTCTAAATAACTCATTTAAATTTCTATCATTTACATACGAGTAGATAGTATAGCGATAATTTAAATGTTCAAAATCATATTAATCAATTTGAACTCATACTACTCTATCTGTCCCTTCCGTATTAATTATCACTTTCACCAAAACTGTTACGATGTTGTTATTTTGGTGTAATAGTTCGCTGGTGCCTATATATAAAAATGGTCAAGGCAGGTCGTGTTTTATAGTGCGACAATAAAAAATAAGAAATGTATATATTAGGGGAAGTTTCAAAGTTGTGCCAGTTACAGAAAACATGGGATTAGGGTTATAGGCTAGCATGGTATGGCTATATAATGCGGGGGGTAGAAGAAGAATAGAAAATAATGTCTCCAAAAGAATGTTAAATCTGAATGTAAAAATGCACAGGAATAGAGGAAGACAAGATGAATGGATTGTGTAGAAGATATGCGTGTAAAAGGTGTGGTTAGTGAAGTGATGGCTGATAGAAGTGAGTGGAAGAAGAAGACGTGTTGTGCTGATCCCACATAGGATAAGGGCAAGAAGAAGAAGAAGAAGAAGAATAAAGTTTATCTTTCTACACCTATAAACCTTTTCTTTTTGGTCTATTTCTAAGAAGAAATATTAATCTATAATATAATAAAACTGCAACAGGACGAATTCTGTACATTAAGTATATTTTGAAAATTTTAACTGTAAAGCTTTACATTCGATACTGAGCTCAAAATTTTTTAATTTAATTTTTTTGTCTGTCTTCTTGTATATTGGCCGCGCATCACGCCGAAACTACTGGATGGATTTGAATGAAATACAGGATAGTTTTTATCCCAAATTCAGCACGGTTCCCTTGGAAGAGGGTATGAAAGTCAAAATGCGTATTTAGTTGTAATTCAGTTACGCGTACTCCGATTTCATTTCATTTGTTTGTTTTGTTAGAAAGGAGGTACTTTAATGTCTATCCTGTAATTTTTTCAAGGTCGTCGGTTTAGTAATCCGTTGCTTCGTGATTGGAAGACAAACAAACACATTAACACATACACTAACTCAACGCAGACGAAGTCGCGGGCATCGGCTGGTTACAAAATAAAAATAGTCCAATCCTAAATAACACGCTACTCCAAAGGTGCATTGTCTGTTCGGTAACTAACTTATGCGGCCTAACTATCCTAACTAATATAATAAAAGCGTATGTAAGTACGTTTGTTTGTACGTAACGCTTTCACACTTAAACCACTAAGCCCATAATAAAAATACTTTCTCCAATTTAAAGTTACATTATCAGCGAGTAACATAGGCTACGGGAATACCGTATGCCCACGGTAACGGGAACTAGGACGCAGCTGGTAATAAAATAAACGCGAATTTCAGTTTGTTAGTTAGTCTTTCACACCTTGACCGCTTACTGAACCGGCCGTTGTTAAATTTTAAAACAGCGGCTCAGAAAATGACACGACGTACCTTACTTCCGAAATAATGTACTTTTTATATATATATACATAGCGAGCAAACGAGCAGGCGGGTCAACTGATTTATTTATTTATTTATTTATTTATTTATTTATTTATCTCCTCTTAATCTAGCTTAACAGGATAAAAACCTAATTTGCTAGAGTAGCCTAATATAAAAGTATATATATATAAAAATTGCCTAAATTTAAATCCGGTAACATATCATCCATGATGACACTCTTGTGAGTTCACTCAGATTGCAACTGAATAAGTCCAGCCTCTCTGCGACATCGTTCAGAGTGATAAGTGCGCGCGTCAGGGGCGCCTGGTTGAGCAGGTTGGTGCGTCCCCTCGGCACAGCCAGCAGCGGCGGCCTGCGCCTTCGATACACGTACCTATCTGGGACCCTAAGCCGAACCTGCACTAACACTTCTGCGTTAAATATCTGGCCTCTCATTAATTTAAATATATATGTTACTAGTGTAAGCTCCCTCCTAACCCTTAACTCGTTGTATCCGACCATACCCAAAACAAATAGGGTCGGGTACATTAAGGGGTAAAAAGGGTACACTCCATAAAGTTTTAAATATAAAAACCTAGCAAATTTGTTTTGCACACGTTCCAACATAAGACTATATTTAGCCTCATGTGGAGCCCAAATGACTGCATTGCATTCTAATTGGCTTCTAACTAATGCGTTGTAAAGCGCTACCACCGCTTTTATATTGGTAAAGCCACTCACCGTACGAAGCATAAAGCCTAAATTTCTATAAGCTTTTTTGCAACATTTGATTATGTGATTACGGAACGTTAGCTCAGTGTTCAGGGTAACTCCTAAATCCCTAACTTCAGTAACCCTCTCTATTGGTATCTCCTCTATATTATAGTTATAGATAATGGGGGACTTTGATTTGGAGAAGGAGATCACTGCACATTTTGAATTATTAAACTGCAATCTGTTATCGTTACTCCATTTTACAACGCTATCAATATCAGATTGCAGCCTCACACAATCATTGATGCTGTCTACTGTTATTGAGAGCTTAACGTCATCCGCAAACAACAAACATTTAGCATCCTTGACCACACTAGGAAGATCGTTTATCATTAAGATAAACAGCAAAGGTCCCAGGTTACTGCCCTGACTTACCCCTGATCGTGTGAAATAGGGTTTTGACAAATGGTCTCTATATTCCACATATTGCTGCCTATCTCGCAGATAACTTGCAAAAAACTTAAGTAAATGGTCAGTGAACCCTGATGCAGCTAACTTTCTGAGCAACACGTCATTGTTTACTAAATCGAATGCTTTTCGATAGTCGAAGTAAGCTGCATCAGTCTGCCCCCCTCTGTCAACAGCTGGGATTACATCTGACACGTAGCAGAGCAAATTGCTCGTTGTGCTCCGTGCTGGCCGAAAACCATGCTGAGCGTCAGAAAGTTGCATGCTCACTTGCGCATAAATACTCTTTTGGACAATCGACTCTAACACTTTTGCCGGTGTTGATAGCACTGCAACAGGTCTGTACCCTTCCAGCTGCGTTTCGGTTCCACGCTTCGGTACCGGTACCACACGTGTTACTTTCCACCTTTCAGGAAACACAGCTGTCTTTAGACACTGGTCATAAATATGAAACAACGGCTCTGCGAGGACCGATCGACAGTCTCGAAATATGTAAGGTGGTATGCCGTCCGGCCCCATAGACTTTTTAGGTTTTAGTTGTTTCAGTGCCTTCTTTACCTCATCCAATGTCAACCCATCTATATGGACCCGCGCCGCAATGTTCTCGCTGCCCGCTGCTGCTATGGCTGCACTAACATTCAATTCCGGTTGCTCAGCGCAATATACGGAATAGAAATATTCAGCAAACTCCTCAGCACATTGCTCAGCAGACAACAACACCCCGTTTTTTAAAATTTTTCGTGGAGCCCTACTGCCCCTTCTCGAATTTGCGTAGTTCCAGAACGATAGTGGATCTTTAAGAAGTTGATTTTGAACCCTGAGTCGATAATGGTCGTGAGCGAGTTGTATCATGTGTTTGACCTTTGCCCTACACTGAGCGAACGCAGCGTAATCGTCTGTCGATTTACTTGCTTTATACTTTTTATGGAGATACGCCTTAAATTCTATGTCGCGAATTATTTTAACCGTGTACCACTCGGGGTAAATATACCGCGGTGTTACAGGACTTCGCCTTTTTTTTGGAACACAGTCATCTATAATAGAAGTAAGAATTTCATAAAAATATTTTAAACTTTCCTCTAAACCCAATTCGTAAATTGGGGTCCAGTCTGCTACTGCTATTGCTGAATACATTAATGGAAAATCTGCTTTAAAAAAATTCCAACCTGGAGGTGTTTGCGGTAAAGAATTAGATAATACAGCGTCAGGTTCCTGGCGCGAGCCCAGTGTCACCACGACCTCCAGCGGCGGGTGGTGCACATCCATCGCCACCAGAGGCGCCGCGCACTCGCACACGCTCACGCTCCCGCCCACAGCGCCTAACGTACTTAGAACAAGATCCAGACATCTGTCGTTGCAATTAACTACTGAGTTTCTCTGAGTGAACTCACAATACGTTACCAAATATTCAAAATAATTATTTACATTTGGAGAGCACGAATATAAATTAAAGTCTCCTATCACTACTACCTCCTTATACTTATTACAATACTGCTCAATAATCCTAAATAGTAACATATATTCGCTCTCGCTACTGTTAGGCGGTATATAAACGACACACATTAAAAACAATAACCGCTCACGTACAAACACAGTAGCCGAAACCAGTTCGAACGTATGAGAATCGATGTTGACGACACTCTGTACTCGACGTAACTCAATGCGCGGTGCGGCCACAAGAAACACACCGCCTTGCTTACGTCCATCAGCTCGGTCGCATCTAAGTATTTTAAAACCAGGTGGGATTATTTCTGCGTCATGTATAGACTCATTGCATCCACTTTCTGTAATTGCTAATAAATCTGCATTGGATGATGCCACACCAGAATAAAATTCCATTAGTTTTGTACGCAGTCCCCGTACGTTCTGGTAATATACTTCCACAGACTTACTAGAACTTTTTTTCGTTCGAACTTGAGTTAATGGCTGACCTACGAAACCACACCCATTCACAGAACTCTACATTAACAGGCCAGATTTCAGATTGACATAACTGGCTGTATTTACATTCTGGTAAACCTATTATAAATGAAGCATAATCCCTTTCTGTTTTGTGTCTTATTCTTTCAATTTTAATCGGTACCTCCTTTACAATATTCTTAATGAACTTCTCCAAGTTTTCTACTGTTGTTTCTTTTTGAAGACGCCAAACATGTAAAAATTTTTGTTTCTCGATCCCTTTTATCTCCATTGTCTGCATACTTCCTCCTCTTTTTACTACAGTATTTGGATATCTGTTTTTCTTTCTGTTTACAACTGTCCATGGTTCATTACTCTCTGCGCACTCTGTGATTTGTTCTTTCTCTCTTTCTGATGGTAAGTGATTACCGCCGCCCATGGACATTTGCAGCACCAGAGGAACCGCCAATGCGTTGCTGGCCCTTGAGCAATTTGTTAATCCGCCCTTTGAAGATCCCCTTATTATAACCATTAGGGAACACAGAAGATGGAAGCTGGTTCCACAATTTGCAGGTGCGTGGCAGAAATGACCTGGAATAGCGGGTGGTGGAAGAGGACCAGGACCAGTACTGTTTTCCCAAAGAAAGAAAATATAACTTTAACACAAGAAAAAAATTTGAAATTTGTTTACTGTAATTTCCTTCGAAGGATCTATTAAATAGTTTAATTTAGAAATAATAAAACGAAAGTACGAATTTTTCGTTCGGCCTGGGATTAAGGGTTACAAAGTAATGAATAGTTTATAAGCCAGATCGGTGGCAACCGGCCCATTACGTTCCACGTAGAACCTAATAAGGCCCCAGAATAGAGTAACTACCAAAAATGACGAAAACTATGTAGTCCAACTGGGTCGATGGACGGGAGGTTATGTAAAATGTTTACTAGTGAGCCTCAGATTAGGGTTGCCACTGATGAATTACAAATCGTACGATCTGTGTAAGACGTTCGCACATACCCACACCCAAAGACTTAGCTATGCAAGATCACTCTTAAAAAGCTATCTGTATCGTTGTTAGTATAGATGTATGGTAGTAAGTGACTCGTCGCTTATATAAGTCTCTTACCTAAGACTATATAAGTCCTCTGACCTAAGAAAGGGTTAAAACGTTACAACGGTTGTTATGTCGGGACCCATAAGTTTGTCTCGTTCTCACACATACATTGGCTGATCAAAGTTAAGTACTTTTTTTAATACTCTACAAGTTAGCCCTTGACGGCTATCTGACCTGGTTGTTTAGTTAATTAGGAGTATGGTAAACCCACACACCTAATTGGTTTCTAAGCGACACCGTACCGTAACGCTAAATCGCTTGGCGACACGTCTTTGACGGTAGGGTGATAACTAGACTCGGCCGAAGCCTCCCACCAGACCAAACTAGAGCCGGGAATTGAACCCAGGATCTTCAACTTTATAATGCGACAGCGCACGCACGCTCTGTAGTTCACAGACTAAGACCGCACGTCGGTATTCTACGCTTACATTTTATACACTATGACTGTTATGACATTTTACATATGTATCCAATGTCTGTTATTAGTATTAAAAACATAAATTAAATAATAATGAGTATAGAAGCGGTGATAGCCTAGTGGTTAGGGCGTCAGTCTCCTAATCAGAGGTCGGCGGTTCGTATCCGGGCACGCCAATTTAAATTTTCGGAGTTATGTGCGTTTAAAAAAAAATTAAATATCACTTGCTTCAACGGTGAAGGAAAACATCGTGAGGAAACCTGCACGCCTGAGAGAATGGTCTCCATAATGATCTCAAAGGCGTATGAAGTCTGCCTATCCGCACGTGGCCAGCGTGGTGGACTATGGCCAAACCCTTCTCATATTGAGAGGAGACCCGTGTTCTGTAGTGAGCCGAGAATGGGTTTATCATGATGAATATTTAAAAAGAAACTACTTTTGAGCGCTTCGCTGCGTTCTATTTATGTTGATGAGTTTAATCATTTTTAATCAAATCTCTCTTTTAACTTGAGCTCGAAAATTACTGAAATACCGTATAAAGCAACCACCCGTTTCTGACGTCGATGATATAATTCCTATGTTATCTTTCGAAAAAAAGTGGGGAAGTTAAATAAATGTGGCCAACTGTGAACCCTAATTGCAATGTATCCGAACACGTGTTTGGGTACATTCAAGAAATCTACTTGCTAGGCCAACTTGCTAGTGAAAGGAATTCAAACCGTCGAATCTCACGAAGATCGTAGTTTTTAATTCATCCGCCGGTCTATGTCCGAATTACTTTACGCTGCTGCGACAAGGGCCCGCCTTTTGCTGTGCTCGATTCCATTTCCGAGTTGGCTTATTGGGGTCGAATCGTTAGTTAATGCATGATTTGATTGCTCATGAACCATTGAACTTCGTGTGGTAGTATGATTTTGCACTTACTTACTACTTACTACTTAGGGTAAGTAGTATACTTACTGATAGCTGATTTGGCATTGACAGGTACGAACCGCTTTTACTTCCTAGTATCTAATACGCACTGCTTATGTGTGGATGATGAATGATCAGGGCAAGGAGTTATATTGCATCCTGGGAAATGCTTCCCTGCCATCCTTTTAAGCCCGTTAATCCCGGTATATTCAAAAATCATTATAAGATCAAGTTAAGATTTAGTGTCATGAAGATTTGATGAGGGGGCTTACTATTATCGCTTAAAGCACTTTTAAGATGATATAGTTTAATTGTTTCAGAATTTAAATTATTATAGGGACGTAATGGCATGACGTATTAACCTTAATAATTATTATAAAAGCGATGGTTGCAAATGCAGTACAACTTGCATTAAATAGGCGTGAAGCAGATAAGCAGATATATTGAACTGGTTCATCTAAAGGTTAGAGTTTGGAAGTTGAACTTTTTATTAATTAGTTACCACGGCCACGGCCGCTGAAGATTATCCACTAAAATCAAGCGATGCTCCTTCGCGTCGCCTGGTGGCAGACCCTCCACGGGGGGGGCCTATGATCGGGGCCCCCTAAATCCGTCCGAGTCAGATTAAGTAAATGATACACACGCATGGTTATGAAATATTGTTCTAGTAAGATTAAGCTCTTTAGTAATTTTAAGTGGTACGTGAGATAGTGATTCCTGAAAGAAAAGTTACCCGGCTAAGGTTTAGACATATTAGGTCTATTGTAGGGAGTTGCAAAGTCCACGATCTTGGGCCACTTGTTGCAATCGGCTAACTGCGACACGTTTGATGTCTTCTTTCTAGCTATTAAAGGTCGACCAGAAACAGCGTAGCTTTTACTTGTGCTAGGTTGCAATTCCAACATCTTCGGATTTCTCCTCATTTCTGAGTTGATCTCGCGGATCTGCGCGGTTAAGAGAGCTATGCTCGCCGCCAGGTGTTCTTGAGGTATAATTTATCACTTTCAACACGCACTGTTCATGTGTGTTCGTGTGACACTCAAGGAATTTAGACGTAAATTGTCACAAAGTTTCCTTAACGTCGTCCATCCGAGATGGATTCGGTGTTCATCTCTGTCTTGAAATTGGATCGTGCGTCCTAGGTATAATATACGTCGAAAATTTCGAATGCAGATCTCCTAACGATTTCTGGATGGAACGAAGCTAGAGCGTTAGACATAATCTTCGTCATGTATGTATTCAATTTCCGGCCCATCTGTTGAGGAATCGACAAGTCATTGAAATAAAAGATTGTTTCAGTCTTCCAGAGAGTCTGCTTTTATAACAACATTGTTGGCGAACCGGAGGTGAGTGATACACTCGCAATTGAGTTGACGACCTCCGTGGCGCAGTGGGTGCGCTGTCGCATTATAATGTTGGAGGTCCTGGGTTCGACTCCCGGCTCGAGTCTGGTCTCGCTATGGCCGCGGCTAATTACCACCCTACCGACAAAGACGTGTCGCCAAGCGATTTAGCGTTCCAGCACGATGTCGCTTAGAAACCAATTAGGAGTGTGGGTTTACAATACCCTAACAGGTTAACCAGCTACCATTCTAGACTGCGTCATCACTTATCATCAGGTGAGATTGCTGTCAAGGGCTAACTTGTAGCAAATAAAAAAAAAAGCACAGCCATAGTTGTAAGGAAATGAGACGCAATTAACATTGTGAAAATTTATGGAATACTCGTTGTCTTGCGGCACAATGCTTAAATCGGAAATTGGAACAAGAGAGCACGCGATTTGTATCAAATTACTTAACAGTTACCAAAGGGCCGTTGCGTAAAACTTTCCGATCACCAACAATCATAAATTTCATGCTTTTTCGTTGTTATACAAGTTATTTGGTCACGCTTAATGGATGGAAATATACTAAAAGGCCGACATTACTATTCTGCTTCGCGTGGAACGCTGACGAGCGATTGGATGCGTAATAGTTTTCCCATCAAAGCTATTGCTAAGCGTTGTGTATTAATATAAACGCAAATTAAGTAATTAAAATATCACTTGCTTCAACGGTGAAGAAAAACATCGTGCGGAAACCTGCACGCCTGAGAGTTCTCCATAATGTTCTCAAAGGCATGTGAAGTCTGCCAATCCGCACATGACCAGCGTGGTGGACTATGGCCTTTCTCATATTGAGAGGAGACCCGCGTTTTGTAGTGAGCCGGCAATGGGTTGATCATGATGATGATGATTAACTCAACTGGCATTCATATAGAAAGTGCTATAGAACTCACGAAGACTCCATATTTATTGTGTCAATATGGAATGAAACTTGATTTTAGCACGAAAATGTAGTATTCCTGACACGATTCCATATAGGTCCATCTATAAATATAAAAAAAAATGGTGACAGACTGCCCGATTGACTAAATGATCTATCAACACACTTGTCGAACCACTAGGCAAATTGGGCTTGTATTTGGCATACAGAAAGCTAATATCATGTAACGTCATTAAGCTTAAGATAAGCTGTGATAGCCTAGTGGTTAGGACGTTCGCCTTCTAATCAGTGGGCGGTGGTGCGATCCCGCGCACGCATCTCTAACTATTCTGAGTTATGTACGTTTTTAACCAATTAAAACTATCACTTACTTCAAAGGTGAAAGAAACATCGGGAGGAAACCTGCATGCCTGAGAGTTCTCCATAATGATCTCAAAGGCGTGGTGGACAATGACCAAACCCTTCTCAAATTGAGAGGAGACCCGTGCTCTGTAGTGTAGTAGCCGCCAATGGGTTGATCATGATGGTCTCCTGTGATGTCGACTACCTTTTTGCTATTTTCCTAAAAAGCCTCATATTATTTATGTTACGCATGTTATAAAATTTTCAACTATATTTCAAAATATAGCTGAAACTTTTATAAAACTACACTTGAAATAATTACATTATTCTAATTAGCAAGGTCATTCAAGTTGCGTGAGTAGTTTAGGACGGCATTTTGTCAGTTCTTGTATCAAAGTATGCGTATATTCCATTTCGCAAGTTTAAGTATAGGTACGTAGCTCGCCAATGACACGTCGTTATTGTTCCATTGATCTAGAGATAATATCGTACTTAAGCTCGCCAAGGGGCAAGAATTATTTCAGACTAGCTCATGCCCGGACGTCAACCGCGAAGAATATGTTTTTTTAAAACTCCTGTGGAAATCCGTTCACCTCCCATTTCCATTCTCTTTTCCAACATATTAATCAAATAACAAGGTAATAGTTTTCTGTGACATACTATGCTAATCGCTCGAGAAGCATAGATTTTCCCGAAAAGTAGGCTATGTGTTAGTTAATCCAGGGTATAATTAATCTCCATTCAATATTTCTTTAGTAGTTCCGGCGGAAGAAGTATTAAACATACACATATACAACAAATCTTTCTCCTTTACAATATAAGTGTGACCTCCACGGTCTCTGTGGATAATGGTGATGATCTCTGTGGATATTAACGGAAACTTTTATTGTTACAGAAATGAGCTCTACCATATCAATAAGGGAGTTCTACAAAGGAAAAAATGTTCTGGTTACGGGTGGAACAGGGTTTATGGGCAAAGTCCTGTTGGAGAAGTTGCTCTTCAGCATACCGGACATTGGGAACTTGTATGTGTTGATGAGACCCAAAAAGGGAAAGTCGCTCAATCAAAGGTTCGATGACATGCAACGCTCACCTGTGAGTTCGAATTACAATACATTTTTATTATATTAGGTTACAGAGGATTGAATTATACGAGCGTTATCTTTCATCAATCTTTTAAAAACCTGTGATAGCCTAGTGGTTAGGACGTCAACCTCCTAATCAGAGGTCAGAACTGCGATCCCTAATTGCCACGCACCTCTAATTTTTCGGAGTTATGTGCGTTGTTAAGCAATTATAATATCACTTGCTTCAACGGTGAAAGAAAACATCGTGAGGAAACCTGCATGCCGGTGAGTTCTCCATAATGTTCTCAAAAGGCGTGTGAGTCTGCCAATCCGCACATGGCTAGCGTGGTGGACTATGGCCAAACCCTTCTCATATTGAGAGGAGACCCAATAAGAGAAGCAATGGGTTGATCATGATGATGATGATGATGATGATGAATCTTTCATCTGTCGGAACCCACAGTTAGCGAGTTTGACTAGGCGTACTCATGTCTTTTTTTGGTCGACTTTTAAATTGTTAGTGACAGTGAATTATTATTGGATATAGTTTTCTAACCTCTTTTGTTCAGAAATAGTTTCAAAGCATAGATTCTAAACTCTGTGTTATAATTTCGTTACCTGTAATTTACTGGTCCATAACTTTGTAATGAGCTTGGAAAAACAGCGCAAAATGTCTCGATAAGAAAGGACACTGCATGGAAATTTGTTTCGGGGCGCTTTCCTTGTCCGAGATAGGTAGGTTCTTGTGAAATGGAGAAAATCCAACTATTAAGTAAAATTCGAAAATCGTTTTCCTCATATTGATACCTCGTTGAATAGATCCTAAACTATATATTTATATATAGGCAGGGATCATTTCAGTAATTGCAGATTTAATTATATTGTTCTAATCTATTGTTCTTGGCTTTATTTTTTTTTCTACACTCGAGTGAGTGGAGTATGGAAAAACACCGAACTTCTCGTAGCTTCGACTTAATGGCAGCACGGTACTTTCCGCAAGCGCATCAAACCGTTTAAGTGTAAAGGTTGTTGTCAGAACCAAGGTCAAGTTTACGTCGATAGTGAGAACTGTGGATGGCTATTAGTCTATTTAAAGTATAAATTAAAATATACTAGTTGTCAATGAATGAATGAATCATCTCAATTGAGTGTATTAATAAATAAATAAAAAAGGCCGCAATGATTGCATTTGCGGTAATAGGACTATAGTAACTACCAAAGAAGAAAACCGAAGCAGGGACGCCATTATCTAAAGATAATTGGGACGATGAAGAGAACGCATGTATCCCATATCAGCGAAGTCATACTAATAATTCAGATAAGTATTCATCCAATCATCTACAATCCATCTAAATACTTTATTTATCGTTTCACAATGATCTTTACATTCCGCCCAATCTGTACCCATACATATTACCGCATGTATCAATATCCCAACAGCTGGCTTCAACATGCTTCTTTCATAACCACAAAAGATTAAAAGATCGACGCTGCGAAAAATGATTAAAGATTAAATACCAGCGTACATCGGGGAAAATGGGATATATCATTTTATGTTTACCCAATTTATATTCATGCGTATCTAGTGGTGGTGGTGGTTTACAGCGATTAATGGTCGACCAAGATGAATTGGGATTTCCCTTCGCGAAATAGAAGAGCACGCAAGAAGAGCCGGGATGCGATAGCATGCGAAGGAAGGTAAAGACACGAACGAATGCATGTGATGAGAAGCAACAAGGCTTGCAATGGTTTACGCAGAGGTCCGCAATAGAATGATTTATATTATTAGTAAGATTGCAGTGCGATCTCTGAATCGGGTAATTCTAAGTTCACAGTTCACTTTTACAAAAGCGTACTCTTGGACTGCCCGGGTAACTGAAATCGTTTCATTAGCTTAATGGTGAAATTTAGTTATTATAATTTAATTTATTACTAGTTTTAACAGGACGGTTCTTCAGTTGTATCAGTAAAAGTTTTATTTAACCTAATACAATTGTAGTTGTAGTTACACCTAACGTCTCAAGCATATCTACAGAATTCGTTTTAAAAGCAGCATGAAAGGGTTTGTAACAAAATAATTTTTTTTTATGATCATGATTCTACACAGTAGCTTCAACGGGCTTCACTAGTCGTCAGCGCTTTCACAAGTTTGAAAACATTGAAGGTAGCATGAAATCAGTAACTTCCGAAATCGCCAAACGATTTCGTATCAATTCATCCCTACCTAAAACTTTAAGTTAGTAGAGAATAATGTAAGCTTTGTATTGGTATAGATATCTTAAATCAGCAAACCCTGTCACTTTTCGAAAATCATATAGCTCACAGTGCATGAATTAAGCCTTCGCCTTTTTCAGCGTTTTTAAAATCTGTTTGTTTATGTTGTACCTATATGTTTATATCCTGGAAGCCTGGACGCTTTTCCGGTATAAAGCATCCTCTCCAGGATGTATGATAAATAAGTAACAAATTTCATCAAGATTGCTGTAAAGAGTATGGAATTCACATGTTATATTATGTAACGTAATAACAGAAGTTCTGAATACTCACTATTAAAATATCATATATTATTATAATCAAAAGATTCTAGAAGCGAATTTTGTAACATAACATAAGTGTAATAATGATAGAAGTTAAAGCTAGAAAATTCCCTTTAGACCTGGAGTGGCTGTATAGTTATTGATCTGACCCAATTAAATGATAATTAACATATACTAAAAGGCCAATGTTTAGTAAAATGAATTGAAAAGAGAGTGTTATCTAAGTTCATTATGTTTACACATACAGTTAGTTGGATTCGCAAGTACTACTAATTAGGATCTTTGGTCTTCGCAAAACTATCAAGCCACTTGATCCCACCAACAATTAAAAACACACTTCTTGGCTAGAAAAGATTCAAAGCCTTAAGAACGATTTCGTAAGTAATCTGGTCCTTGATTCTTGAAGACATTGTTATTGCGACACACTCTTGAATAAAGTTTTGACTAAAACATTGCGCACAAAACTAACGCAATATACCTAGTACTGTTTTAATTGAACAACCAAGGTTAATATTCTAAGCTTAGCTTCATTATACAAGTTAGGTGAGCTAAATTTATACTAATTAATAAGTTAGTTACTAAAGTTTAACACCATTATAAAGTGAATTTTATAAAAGTATCTTCTTCTAAATTGGCGAGTGGTCACCCCTCAAGCCTAAGGAGAATTTATAAATGACGCGCTATTCTTATTATATTTTATTTCCTTCTCCCAGGATACTTCCTTATACACCCCGAGCGATCTGAGCGTCGAAAACTTAAGTTTCTACAGTCTTGATCGCTACACTATCCTAAGGGGGGTCTGGCATTGCTGACATAGGGACCATGTCAAAGATATGTAACATAGCACAAAGATCCATTAGCGAGGCTGCGCGTGGGCCATCTCTTCTAGTCGCGAGAGGACAAATTCCAAATGGCGCCTGGGACTTATTTCTCGAATTCTGATAGCCATCCCAAAATGGCTCACATATGGACCGCGACAAAAGAGGCGTGTACTCGCAATACCCTTGAGTGATTTATACTTAAAAGATTTGGTTAGGGGGGTGATATTAAAATGTTTTCTAAATAAACAAGAAACATAAATTAAATAACATTATATGAAACGTTTATTAAAAGCATGCAATTCGTTTGCGGCCAGTAATGGAATGCTCTTTAACAATAATAAAACTGAATGCATCAATCGTGAATGGAGCCAAACGTATTCCAAAGAAAGAATATCAGGTAGAGCGTAACATCATGTTGAATAGAACACCCCTAATTTAAATATCTGGGACTTATTGTTATCAATGGCCTTAAGGATAATGTAGACATTGATAGGGGACGAGAGTTACTCCAAAGGTTTGCCCTTTGTAGCCAGTAGGCAAAAATTTGTTTGTTCAAGGTCTTTTTTCAAACCTTTTATACGGGAACCTTGTGGACCAACTCCACAGGCACGGTAATATTATGTCTACAGTATTCCAACTTCATACAAACGGACGAAACGCGGAGTATGCCTAAGCGCCTCGATCTCGACGTGCAATCGGCATGCAGACAGTGGCGACTATGCCGCAGTGACGAACGGACGGTGTTTTGTTTTTTTAAACAATAACCGCGCGATTTTTTCACTTAAAATTACTTCAAGTATATTTTTAATATGACGAGTAGGATATTGTGCACTTTTTGGTCGCATTAATAAAAGTCGTTTATTGTACTGTTTGTATGAATAATACCAGAAAAAATAAATTTACAACCGTCTGTCGGTCACTAGATAGTTTAATTTGGACACAAAGTAGGAGAATGTAATTAAAATGCTGGTGGTGAGTAGCCCTATCGCATGTTTAGACGCCACGCGGCTGTAGGTATTTATTTCAAAGATAAGCCCGAGTTACAATACTGTATACATTATATTACCTTGACACAAGCATCACTGAACGCTCTACGAGTTCAACATAATAACGGTTTCAGAATTTTGTTGGACTCGCCGCGCTTTTGTAGTGCATCCGAATTATTCGCAACAGCGCACCCTTTTTTGCTATAAGATACATTATATCCACATATCATCTTTCCATGAGCGTGGGTAACTTGTAACAGCATTCTGAGAACTTTGATAGACCGATGCGACTCTCCAATCTTGAAAACATTTTTAAATTTTTTTGTAAATCGAGAAATTTTGGGAGTTTAATTTATTTTTAAGTTTCGTATGTTATAGTGTATTGTATTATAATGTAAATGTAAAACTGAACCATAATAAAGAAATTATATTAATATTGTTATTCTTTTAAAAGATTGTTTCATTGTACACCCAACTTAATGTTATTTACGACGATCATCTAATCGGATCTATGCTTTTTTAAGATTGGATCTGGAGATAGGCATTTAGGCAATTTTTTTTTTTATCCGATCTTGTTTATTCGGGATCGGATGGTAAAATTAATTACCATTACTGCAACTGAGTTTAAGATTGACCAGTTATTTAGTTAATTCATAATTTACAATTTAGTACATTCAGAATAACGTCATTATAGCTATGTTATAACTTAAACATAATTAATTTTTAATTAGCTATACAGTTATCCATTACCTAATAATTGGAATAAATGAATCATATTTCAACATTTTATATACCTGCATCTGAAAAATTTAACCCTGGATAGACAATAAATAAAAGGTTAAATTACAGCTCTTCGATCGTTTGAGAAAAGAAAACCCATCAGCATTAAAGAAAATTAAGCCACTTCAGGGTGACGTCCTGTTTGAAAATCTAGGCTTGTCTGAAAGGGAAATAGAGAGATTGTCGGAGGAAGTATCCGTGCTGTTCCATTTTGCAGCATCACTGAGATTGGAAGCTCCACTTAGAGATAATGTGAACATGAACACGGGCGGCACGCAGAGGACTTTGAATGTGGCAAAGAGATTGAAGAACTTGCTGGTTTTTATACACTTATCTACCGCCTTCTGTTATCCTGATTACAAGGTTTTAGAGGAAAAGGTGAGTCTGGTTAATAAGGTCAGGTGTTTATTAAATTCAACCTTCATTTATTTCAAGTACTCCTTAAAAACTCTTGTAACGTCAAGGTTGTCGGTTCTTTGATTTAAAACAGGTATGTTTTACACTTATTTTTTCATTTAACTTCACAATTCTGTTAAGCTTTAAGCTGTTATTTAGATTATATTTGAAGATCATCGCTATTCGTATTTGCAGACACACGCACCACCAATGAAGCCTTCGGAAGTAATGCGACTGATCGAATGGCTCAATGACAATCAGACTACTTTACTCACACCATCACTCCTCGGCCCACACCCTAACTGCTACACATTTTCGAAAAGACTAGCAGAAAGCGTCGTAGAGGATGAATTTGACAACTTACCTGCAGTTATTGTACGTCCTAGTATAGGTAAGAAGTAATTAAACTATAATAGTACTGGCAGCACTGATTGGCAATCGTAATTTTTTTCAGCTCTTGTTTGAAAATTTTATAATGTTTTGAAATTTCGGATTTTTGTCGCAATACACTACTTACTACATAAAGGTTCTCATTGCTTGTGCAGTTTGTGTCGTTAAGAAAGAAAGCCAGATGTAACTTGTGTGTTTGTTGAACTCGCTTTATTAGAAGAAGTAATGAATGGACTTTAAAATTTTCGGGTACCCGAAGAACTTCATCCCACATTTGTGAACAGAGATCCCAAACTTTGGAATACAACTCATTCCCGCCATATTTAAGGAGTTCGCCAGGAATTCCGTCCACAGCTTTTTTGTTTTTCTGCTGTTTGATAGCCATAGTCACCTCACTGAGTGTGAGCGGGCTATTTAACGATGGAACTTTAGGGTGTGCAGGTAGGGATTTTATGTAGTGTAAATCCACTAACGGGTCAACATTCAGCAGTTTATTGAAATGCTCAACCCAGCGTTCCAACGTTAAGTTCCCACCCAAGGACTTTATTGGAGCATTCGTCTGAAGCTGGGTCTAACCAGATTTCGCACTTCGGCAAAGAAGGCACCTAGTTGATTGGTGTCACATAACCACTGCATATATTGCGCCTTTTCCTGCCACCATTGGTCTTTCGTCTCTCGAGTGCGCTGTGTACATAAAGCATTAAATAAGATAAACAATCTTGATTATCTTGATTTAGATGTTTTAACACAGCCTTCCAGACTGTAAAATGGAGTGCCAGTACCTCCCAAGACTTTGGGTTGCATCTCTTACACTAGACACTAAGAGAATACGTTCGCAAGGCTAGGGTTTCTCTGAAGGTACCCCCAAAGAGACTTAATTTGAGCCAGACAAGGATGTGACGCTCTTTCGGTGGTGCAATATTGCGAAAGGTATTTTTGTTAGACACTAATGTTAAATTTTAACATAATTTATAACTAAACAGCAAAATGACAATAACTTAATTTTTTAAACACGGTTCTCTCTTTTTTTTATGGCTTTGCACAGATTAGCCAATGTCAAGTTTATAGCAATGTAGAAGTTAGGGAGAAATAGCGGGAAACTTCGCACTCTGCGGACGCGGTTCCCTCAAAACTTTCCCAAATTAATACCTGTTAACCATTCAGAAAACTAGCCACTACACAAACGACACCAAAAATGTCCACGACACAACCAACACCAGTCCTTTTCAAAATTAGCCAACAAACATTAATTCTAGAAAAGCGTGAAAAAATCGCGCCCGCCATATACGAAGTCTCCCGCCTTTTTACTATACAAAACTTATATTATAAACTAATCCAAAGACAACAATTATTTTGAATTCGATCACTAATGTCACTTGCCTTGTACACAAACTTAACTTTTTAATTCGTAGCCGTTTTGCGGCAAAGGCCTATCGTCGTCGTAAATATAATTTCCATATTTTATAATGGGGTTTTTTGGATAAATTTTCTAATAAAATAAACAGATTTTATCAAAAATGTATAAGTATTTTTATAAAAGAGAGTTTATACGGTTTTCCCCATTGCAATAATATTATTGACAGATTGTTGTAATCATAGAAAATACATCCCTAGTCGTTCGAGTTACTTTCAAAACTCTCTTCACTTCGCAATCGCATGTGCCTAATGCCTATCAGATGTTTACAGAATATTAGTAAATGAAGTGAGATTACTTTAGGAAAACATTGATTCGACTTTGGAGAAAGGCGGGAGGCTTCGTATATGGCGGGCGCGGTTTTTTCACGCTTTTCTTTAATTATTGTTTGTTGGCTAATTTTGATGTATTGGTTGTGTCGTGGACAGTTTTAGTTTCGTTTGTGTAGTGGTTGCTTTTCTGAATGGTTATAGTCGTAAAAATGTAATAGGCCCGTTTGGACATATGTCATAGTGACGGAACTAGTTATGTGACCATACGACTCAGTACTCGATACTTACGATAAATCGATTCAAGTTTGAATATTTCTCTTTTGATTATATACTTATTGTTAAGTACAGTGGATTAAAATTTTGTTTAGAAAATTTAACTTTAAATTTAATACTGCAGATATTTTGAAATGGTAGAATTTGTTTTTAGTTTAATATTTTTAGTTGCAATGAATAACTCTTTATTCATTTTCTTCGGATTATGAGCTAAAATCGTCACCTGTAAATATAATCATTTCATTTTCAAGGATGTAATCAATATAGACGTTTCTGTCGTAATCTTCTTTTATTATTTTTCGAGATCTTTCTACCACTTTTATCAAGTCTTCTACTGTAATTATGGCACAAGCTTCTTTCAACAATTTCATATCTTTTTTTTTGTGGAGAACGGCGGCTTTGTATTGTGGCGTGGCATCGTTTGACTTGACCCCAAATCAACTCAATTGCACTGTACTGACAATGGTACGGCGGCGTTCTTATAACTTTGAGTCCATGCTGAACTGCCAATTCATCAATTTAATCATCTGGTAAAAGAAAATAAACCTGCGAAACTAAATATATTTTAATTTATTTTCTTTTACCAGTTTTATCAATGACATGAAAATGTCGAAAGCTGATTTCAATATTTTCATCAGCCAGCTTCAATGACTTGTCTTAGTAGCCATGCCACTAAATCCGCCTTTTGTTTGCTTACAAACTTACAAAATTATACTATATTAAAAGAATAATATGTTTTATTACAATCACAATGTGGTTATTAATTTAGAGTTCAACATTCCTTTACAAGTAATCATTGAATCAATTCTACGTTTTGTCTGAGTAATATCGATTTTTTTGGTAACATCTCTAGTAATTAAAAAGAAAAAGAGTCCACCGACGTAACCTTGTAACCATGTCCAGTATTATGGGCCAAAAATGTTTATGTTTAAATAAAATGGTTTATTAGGCAAAATAAATAGTGAAATTGCCTTCTTTGGTAATTATTACAATAATTATGTATTTTTAACTGAAAAAAAAATATGTAATCGTGATGTTATAACTTTTTAGAAATAAATAATATTGTGTGTGTCCATAACAAGGTTATGCTGTAGATTTTTTATGTCATTTCTGACATATGTCCAAACGGGCCTGTTACATTTTTACAACTATAACAGGTATTGATTTGGGAAAGGTTTGAGGGAGCCGCGTCCGCGGAGTGCGAAGTTTCCCGCAATTTCTCCCTAACTTCTACATTCTTTAATCTTGACATTGGCTAATCTTTGCAAAAGCCATAAAAAGAGAGAACTAATAAAATAATAAACTTGACATTGGCTAATCTGTGTAAAGCCATAAAACGAAAGAAAAAAAAAACTTGACATTAGCTAATCTGTGTAAAGCCATAAAACGAAAAAAAAAACGAAAGAGATTACTTTCGAAGCGTGCTGTCAGTTGTCACTTGTCTTGTCACACTGGAGTGTCGTGAGGTTACTTATAAAGAGGGTGTTTTTGTGAATAGCCCTAAAAGACAGTTCTAGTAAAAATAATGACTAAATATTTAACCCTTAATTCGACGCCGTGCAGTATACTTCCCGTTGCATGAAAAAAAATCTACATAAAAAATTGGACCTTATATTTTAAACTCGAGGTTAAAAATTGCACCCTTAACTATCTTACTACGCTGTCAAAAATCGGTAATGCGCACACATCGACGGGACGTGAATAGTAGCCGGAGAGATCATGAGATGAAGAGACGCGCTGCGCGGGCTCTCGGTAAGTTGCATTTTTTTCCTTGTTTGACGTCTTATTTTATTATAATATCATTGAAAATTACAGACAACATACCCGAAAAGCTACTTATAATGTTTTAATTGTCTTAGTGAGTTTTGTTTCGTTTTTATAATACCCACAACTTGCATGTCCAGTATACTTCCCGTCGTCCAATGACTAGTAAAATAACTTCTAAATACTATGTCCAGTATTCTTCCTCATGTCAAAGTAGTAGAATATTTAATATAAAATCGTATGCCTAGTATTCTTCCCATTGCCGTATAATCAGAAAGTAAAATTTTGTCGTTTCTTAGAACATTAATTTAGTGTTCTACTAATAACATATGTCGTGCCTTACTATTTTTGGTTTTTCAGAGCTTCAAGTCTAGAGGACACCGCATAGTAGTATTGGTGCCGCCTGAAAATGGTCTATCTGATATCGATAGTTGTTCTGAAACTGAGAATGAAGTGGATATTGCTGTTAATAGAAGTGAAGAGTTGGCTTCCTCACTGTCCTTCCATCGATTCATACATACTGTGCATGAATATATTAGACAGTTTCGATGATACACAACACAATAGCGACAAACATTACTTTCTCGCGATTCTTCTTATCATGGGTATAGTAGACCAATAGTCTAGATAGGAAGGCATTCCTATCTAGACTATTTTATTATTGGTTTACAGATTTCAGATATGCTCAAGTGGCTGACGTTATGCCATTGAAACCATTCGAGCTGATTAGACGCAATTCACTTTGTGGACAACGCCTATTCGGATGAGGACAGATATTGCAAGATACGACCATTCATTGAAAAAATAAGGTAAAACTGCCTCGCAACGCAAGAAGAGACGAAGTATAGCATCGTTGAGATGACTATACCTTATAAAGAGACTAAAGCATCAAATCGGAGACAGTATAACCCCACGAAACCGAATAAATGGGGATTAAAGAACATAGGCTGGTGCTTCTGGAATCTCCTGTTGTATGGCGGGGATGACACTTTCAGGTTTATTGATTTTGGTGAGGAAGAGGAGCAGATGACACTAAGGGCTAAATTAGTAATAGCTCTTTTCAAGACAATTCAGACCCCAGGGTGTGCTGTTTATTTCGACAATTATTTTACAACGCTCGACTTAATCTGGTATCTACGTGAACATCGGGGGATTTTTAGTCTCGGAACCATAAGGCTAAATAGATTGAAAGGTTACAGCAAGGGACTGTTAAGTGACAAAGAATTAAAAAAAAAAGGCAGAGGCTCTTTTAGCAAAGACGTAGATAACGACAAAAAGATCGCCATTGTCAAGTGGTATGAAAATAAAGTTGTCACATTAGCCTGTTCTTATGCAGATGCTTATCCAGTTCAAGAAGTCAAGAGATGGAGCAAAGAATACAAAAAAAAGGTTAGTGTCCCATGTCCGCAGTTAGTTATACACTACAATCAACATATGGGAGGCATTGACCTATGCGACATGTTGATAGCTCTAGAGATGTTCTATAGAACATCTTTTAAAAGCCGTCGTTGGTACATGAACATATTTGGCCAAATGTTAGATATATCAGTTAACAATGCTTGGCTGCTCTACAGGAGAAAATGCAACATGAAAAGCTTGAAAAATATGAGCCTGAAAAAGTTTAGACAAAGGTGGCAGTCGAATTGAGGCAAATGAGAAGATCGATTGAGAAGGATCCACCAAGTACTAGTAGTAGTAAGTACCAAGTAAGTTTAGGTAAGCTTGCCACTAAAAACAAAAGATTTTATACATTAATTTATATTGATATTTTTAATACTTATTCTTGAAAACTATAACGCTGATTATTATTTAAAGTTGATTATTATGAAGACTTTAATAGATGACTAATTATTATAGTGAGATTTTTTTGATTTATAAGATTTCAGAGTTAATATAAGTATGTAAGCGTAAACCAATATAACTATGAGACTAATTTGCCAAAATATAATAAATATTTTCCTACGAAATCACTGGTTTCTTTTCTTTTTTTTCTTTGACAGCGTGAAGTATACTTCACATGATTGGAGTGGATCAATTTCTATTGAACTTGATAATGTCCAGTATAAGGGCCGTAGGTTTTCTAGGAAACTGAAAGAGGTAGATTTTTTTAGGAATTTTTCCTAAGGTACCATATAAGCTAAGAAACGAAATCTGTGACTATTTTACAAATTTAATAAATAAAAAAATCCGTCGAATTAAGGGTTAAGTACCTTATTATCTTCTACACAATTTCAGTATGCCCAGCTTTGGAAGAACCATTGCCCGGTTGGGTGGACAACCTAAATGGGCCAGTAGGCTTGATGATTGGCGCTGGAAAGGGTGTCATAAGGTCCATGTTGTGCGATGGCTGTCTTATCGCCCAAGTGATACCAGTAGACACAGCAATCAATGCCGTCATAGCTATTGGAATGATTGAAGGAACCAGGAATCAAAAGTATGTATACATTTTATATAAAAAATCTAGAAATGCCAGTAGCCAAAAGCACCAAACTGGTGTTAATTACATTACAATCAACGATTTTTTTCCTCTAGCTGTGCTTTCTTCTTACTTATCTAATATATAATTCTCGGGTCACAATATTTGTTACAAAACTCCTCCAAAACTGCTCGATTGATTTTTGTGTATATTTGGTAGGTATGAGAAGAAAGATAAAATATTTTTCTTAGTAACAATATTACAAGAGGCTTAAACATGAAAACCATGATCTTGCAGAAATATAAACTGTGTTCTCTCCAGGAAATAAATAGTGTTCCACTAAATAAAAGGAGAAACAAAATACATAGGCTATATTGTATTATGTCAGTAAAAACAAATTATTTTAAAGAAATTATGGCAGTTAATAATAAAGAATAAAATGAAAAATATATTAAAGCAAGTAATTAAATTCTGTGAATGTTTGTGTACATGGAAGTGTTTGTCAAAGTGTATGTAATATATTTTTGTGTGTGTTGGGTATAATGTATGCATACACATATGTATGTAAGTTTGTATATGCAAATGTTATGTGTTAATTTTATTTATACTATGTAAGACTAAAACTTTTCTGTTTCATTATATGTAAGAGTTAAGAGCCATTGAATACAGTTAATTCTTAATTTAAAAGAAATTAAGGAGGATATGTTAAATTTTATTAAATTTGTTATACAGTGAAGAACTCAAGTAATAATGGTGATAACTGTACGGTGGGGACTAGTTGTGCACACCACGTGAGCTCAAACTAAATGCATCTATCTAATCTTTGTTGTAGGAATGTTCAGTGTACTTGCAAAAAATTGTATGTAAAATGAATAATTGGCAAACTCAGCTGTAGGGAATAGAATAGTTTTTTAATCATAATGTTTAAAACAGCTCTCAGAGCCATCTCAAAAGGACATAAGTAATTTTTTCATACCACTAAATGAAAAGCCTTGCCGCTCAACACCATTATATGGGGAACACCCTTTTCACTAAATCATAATTTAGCATTAAATACATAAAACCCTAAAGTGCTTTATTCACAATCTATCCCAGCTGTATGTTAGCTCAAGGCTGCTGTGCTGGATGTAAAATTGGTCATGCAAACCCAGCACACAATTAATAATAATTATTGACGTACATAAAGCCTATTCATGATGTTTTTGCATCGTGAATCACCTTGGCAGGACGTCCTGCAAGATAGACAGTGTATAATGTGCTTAATTTTTTTACCACCGACCGCTTTTTCATCACTAGTATTTTTGTATGAACAATAGCAGCAGAATAACGTTTGCAGAGTCAGCTAGCACTATTATAAATATGAAAGTAGGGATGGATGGATGGGTGATTTTTACTCAATCACGCAAACTTCAATGACCCAGATGAAATGGCAATGGCACAGAGATAGGTTATAGTTTAGATTAGTACAGAGGCTATATTTATCTCGCAATGTAAAGTTCAAGGGATAGTCAGTTTTGTCTTATACTCACCCTAACAAATTAGTTAGTCAATAGATAAAACTTTAACAAAATTGCCAATAGTGCAGGAGCATCGCCCAGTTACAGAGAATTGCTGAAATGGGGTCCATTACCAATATTACGTATATATTATCCAAAACTACCTTAATTATACAGGGGAATACTCATTTGATATTTAGAGTGAACATGCATTAATTATGTTTATTGTGATATTGTTACTGTGACACCGTAATCTGTCAATATTAAAACACAGAAACGGCCAGGAGCAACTAGCCGACTTTGTCCATGGGTGGTATTCACATTAATCGATCGGGTAAGGCAAAACAAATAATGGAAGAGCTTTTATTTAATTTATTACAATTTATTGATGGTGACATCAGACTTCCAAAGATGATTATAAGAGCCATGTACAATATATTGCAATTTTTCTTAGCTTACACCCTTTGCCTGGGCTTCCCCTACTTACCATTTCGTGATTTTAGGCCGGAGGCAATACCAGTTTACAACGTGAACATAGGCCATCAAAAAGCGACATCCTGGGGCGAGGTCATAAAGATTGGCAAAGACTATGGACGCAAATACCCGCTCGCTTGGCCGCTTTGGTATCCAAATGGCGATATCACGACCAACTTCGTGCTACACGAGTTCAAGAGAATTTTCTATCACCTGCTACCTGCATATTGTATCGATTTTTTGCTTTTTTTGCTGGGCCAGAAACGTTTGTAAGTTCTTTTAGGGTATTTTGGTTAAAATCATAGCTACTAGTATCTACCCACAAACATTTTGTTTTTTACAATGTAAATATTTAGATAAATACGCCATTTAAATTGAAACCTTTCTTCAATCTAACTGCCAACTTGACAACTATCGCAATGTCCTCGTGGCGTCCATTGTTATTGCTATTATGCGTGGACCAATCACTTGCCACCGTTTTGACGGATGCAATAGCGTGGCGGCACGATGATGACAACTAACTTAAAACATTAGTATTCTAGTCAAATTTTATAACATGTATTTATAATAGGTACACATTTAAAAATATTTGATTTTTAATATATTTATTACGGAAGATTTTTAATCTTAGGAGTTCATAATATGTTTTACATTATGTTTGATTTTCATGCAACGTGGTACGACATTTTTACCAGTCAGGGGCAGTGTCGCTCCCCTAGATGTGTTACAGGAAAAACTGGTAAAATAGGTATATGATATTTAACAAACGAACTCTTTAAAAAGTTATAATTATGATTGTGTGTGTGTGTGAATGCTATAATTGAAAAACTTTTTTAATAATTACAGCATGGTGCGAGTTCAAGACAGAATAAGTCAAGGTCTTGAAGTATTGCAATACTTTACCATGAGACCCTGGAATTTTATTTGTTCTAACTACGATGCAATTCAGTCTAAATTGGATGAGGAGGAACAGGTCATATTCAACACAGACTTGACAACCGCTGATCGTGAAAAGTACATGCAACAGTGCGTCGAGGGTGGACGTATCTACTGCCTCAAGGAAGATCCCAGCAAAATCTCCGTCAATAGGGCCTATCACAATTTGTAAGCACTTTTCATTTAATTGATGTATATAAGGTATATTAACGTGATTAATGTATCCTTTTTGGTTTCTATCAAAGATACTGAATACTGAAGGTCTAAGTATCTTATCTTTTATTCATTCATGTACACCAAGATACTTAGACCTTCAGTTAGATATTTAGAACATTGATCGTTATCAATATTATTATTATCTAACTGGTGCGTTATTTGCTACAACCTATTAAAACTCATTAATACTAGAAAGAAATGATAGAAAGCAAGAATGCTTGTTAAAATCCTATGAACAAAGACGTGCGGCAACCGATTAGATCCTACAGGGTGCTGCCATCTAAGACTACATACCAAGTGGGATTGTAGTCAAGGGCTTATTAGTATTACTTTTTTATGTATATAATCTCTATATCACAGCGAAATCTGTGTAATATTTTATGTTAAAATATGTGTTTTGTTGTATATAACTTATAAATTACAATAAGAAAAAATATAAATATACACAAATTTTAAGGAAAGAAATAAGAAAAATGCATTAAAACTACATAAATAGTATAAATTAAGTTTACCACATAGACTTTACCGGTAATATTGAATTCGCATGATTAATCACGAAGAACTCACCCAGAACGTTAACTAAAGTATTTGTAAAATTTCAGTTTTATTGAATATTGATCCAATTCTGCTCAAATAACTTAATGTTGTTAATGTTGTATTATTCTTTCTTCTCATCAGCTTGTTCATCCTGGACTGGTTAGTCAAGATATTCTTCTGGCTGCTTATATTCTCCTGCTTGGCATCGTGGTTCAGCCCAGTGAAGACTATCTTCAGATATGGAGAGCCAGTTGTAAAACATCTTCCAATATTAGGACGGACTGTTTTTGATAAAAATTGAAGATAATTGCACTTAATTCTCGTGGCTTGTAAACGGGTGTATTACAATTTGAATTTTGGTGTAAATCTTACATTGTATCCGACTGTCTGCATAAAATACGATATAAGAGCAAGATTGAGTTGTCTGTAAAATATGAGATTGGTACCTATACTCAGATTTGCATACCATACCTGATTCGTATACCATACCTGATTCGTGACAAAAAACCTGGGTTTTGATTTCAGCTGATTTGGTACCTTTCTCTTAATATATGAAGCAAGAAGAACCTTTATATGGACCATCGCATTTATTACAGTGCATGTATTGCATGTTATCCAATACTGTGTTTTAGCTTTTGACATCATAAAGATTTTTGTAACATGAAAGTCTCAAGTACCATTTTGTTGAAGTATGAATTTTTCTATAGCTCATTGTTCTACTACATGTATGGTCTGTAATATAACAGCCACTTACATTCCGGCGTGCAAATTTACGAGTCATTTAGTGCGGCGGTCAAAGTTAAGCAAATACGATGTAACGCTTAAATTTAGCCGCCAACGCGAGCTGCACGTGGTGGTTTAGCTATGCCTTAAGAATATATTACTGGGAAATGGGTAATTTCGACTAGTATTACTGGTACTACTAGTATAGGCGAATTTAGCATAGAAACTGCATTTTGATTTCAGAATATATTGTTAAAATACAGGATAAGAACGAAATTATACAAAATATAACCATTCTTATATGGACCCTTAAATATATGAAATTGATTTACTAAAAGTTATTTATTGCTTTTTTTTGACTGAACAATCCATGACTACTCATAAAAGTCGAGGTTATTTATCGTGGAAAGACTTTAAAAATAATTAATTTTATTTTAAATTAAAACTAATTTTACTGAATTTAATTTAAATGATTAATTTTATCCAAACGTGTATGTGGGTGATGTCAAACTGCCGATACTTCACATTGTACAATCGACGCTCCTTTCTGCAAGCTGGCATTCTTCCCTATTCCATTGTCAGCGGAATTCCGCGGTTACGACGTTATAACTCCTGCAGATTACTACTGATATTATAATTATGTAGAGGAGTATTGTCGGCCAACTGGGAATAGCCATCATAAAAGTCCAGTACAGATCTTGTTCTTAATACTTCTTGAATATCTTCAGCTTTATTGGTGAGTCTATCCAAAGAGATGTCTTCTAGATGAATCTCGTATTAAACTTCTTCCTGGAATACAAAGTTCTCGTTGGGTAGGATAATAACTTCATTCATGGTGAAGTTGCTGGTATGTTTTCCTATCGTTCTATTCATGACGTTTATCTGGCAGTATTCTGGTATGTTAGCGAGAAATGTTCCTGTTAGTTTTCTATAATCTGCTTTCTGACCCCATTGCATTCTTATTACTTGCAGTTCAGTAGATATTATTAACAATGTGTTTTCTTGAATCTTAATTTTAGCTTTCCTCGTATAGGTGCAAACGTGCACGAGTGCAATTGCCATTATTCTGATTATTAAGTGAGATGATGCAATCATCGATTGCATCATCTCACTTAATTTTTCTTCTAGGTACGCATACCTTCCAAGTGCAAGGAATTTGGATTTTGGTATAATAGTAAGGTTTTGGTTGTTGGGTAGGGAGTATATTTGTATATAATCATATATAAATAGGGGGTTATATGGACGGGATTTCTAATATAAATATTGATGAATGTTCTGTTCTATAGGCTTTAACCCTAATGGATTTTTCTATCCTATGGATATTATCGGTTCTAATAGCTTCTACTGGGTTTAATGAAAAATAATTATGTAAATTGCAATTCTTTAAAAACTTCTTTAAAAATTGTATTTCTTTAGTCAAATACTAGGGTGCATTACACCTAATTGGGAAAAAGACAGCATCTTCTAACAGCATCAACTTATCTAAAATAGTATGCAAACTAAAATTATTTCTCAGAAATGCAACTGGTTTATAACTGTATTAGAACTGACTGTAATATTTTTCAATATAGATGTTAACCTGTTTTGGTTTTCATTTATCCTGGCTAATTGATTGGAAAATTCTCTAATTGTGTTTTCAGCCAAATATATAGTTTGCTTCTGTGAGTCTTGAATTTTAGAGACCGAATTACACATTTTGCTTATTTCGCTGTCAAACCGAATAGCGTCATTGTTATCCAAGTTACATGTTATTAACTTTACTACAAAACCTAATCCATTAACTAGACCACGTTTAACTCTACTTCTAGGTGCAATAAAAATTATCTTCTTAATAATTAAATCTAACTTATGTGCTATCTGATCTGCAGAGATCACACAGAATATAAGTTAGATTATAGAGAAGATTATAGACATATACTGCCCTACTAAGCACAAAAGCGGTATCTCACTGAAAGCTAGTTTAGAGATAATTGATGTTTTGTAAAATTAGGTTTTTTGTTAATTTATCGATTGTTATTTTTGGTTATTAAATGTAATTTATGTGTAATATTAGGTATGTTTTCTATCACAATAGTTAAAATATGTAAAATATACATGGAAACGCCATAACCATGAGTTACTGCTACACCGCTTAGTAATTACAAACTTAAGAATTGAGTTGCCGCCTTTTGGTTAGCTTTTCATCTAACATTCTTGTATACAAAAGGATATGGATTTTCAGTCAAATAAAATACATATTTAAAAAAATAAAAAAACGAATCAAAGTGCACTTATAAAGTCTTTTATTATTTAAATTTATAATCATGAAAAAAAATATTAAAAAAAGAGACGTGTTCTATGAATTATAATCAGTCAAAAGTGAGGAGTTCTCTCCAAAAGGACATTCTATTTTGCGGTATAATATTTTCGAAAGATTTCAAAATATTATCTTTTTTGTTTGTAGAAATACCGTCTGGTGCAGTTTTCTTCGTCGGTGGCGGCAATACTCCAGTTTTTAAAATTTTATTTCCTATTATGCTAGTAGTGATAGGATCTTTATTGAATCCTGTTTTGTATGTCAAATCAAAACTGCCTCTATTGACTTCTACTTCGACCATTTCACTTATATATGGACGCGGTCTCATTCGAGACAGCTTATACTGGGTTGTGTAATCCTCCCACTCATAAAAATCTTGTACAGTCATCTCTTTCAGCTTTACGTTTTTTCCTGCAGAACTAACTGCCTGAGAAAAGTCTGCAAAATCATATATTTTGTTTTTCATGCGTTTCATTGACAATTCCACCCTGTAGTGGAAAGAGTCGGCTGACATGAAGGTGTGCCCTGGTTCGAAATATTTTATTATGATCTTGTCGGCGCTGATATCATTTGAATTCACTACGTAAATTAAGAAAGAAAAAAATGTCCAATTTTTATTCTGTGATGAACAATTGTCAACCCACAGAATGATACATTTTTTGTCCCGATGAAAAATAAAGAAATGGTAGTATGCACTAATAATTTCAGTTTTGGACCGTCCAAACAATCCTTCATGCCATAGTACAGGAAAAATAGCCAGACCTTTTCGGCCTTGACCAGTTGGCACGAAACTTTCATTATAAACCACTATTCTGTGGGTAAAAATAGCACTTTTAAACATATCTATCCTTGGCAGCATTATTACTTTTTCTAAGTCGGCAGAGTACACAACAGTATCAGATATATCTAACTCACTATCCAACTTATATTGCTCTCTTGACATGGTGGCCCGTTCGTTATGACTTGCCCATTTAGTGCATCCTAAACAGCCTTCTTGCAAATTTTCTTTGGAATGTGTCTCATTGTGCAGACGAAATTCTTCACACTGTTCACACTCTTCGTGACCGAGTTTTACAAAAGAAATATTTAGTTCACCAACCACTTCTCGATATTTGTCGTAGGATACGTTGTGAGAAGGGTTTTTTTCTAAAAAATCTTTGTGCATGGCTTTGATTGACAAATCACTAGGTAAGTATAAACGATTAGGAGCATGTTCACGCTTATAATGAGAAATGCTGGGCTCAAAGCTCTTTATATGTTCTTTAAGCGGATTAGAGTCAATTTTATTATGAGGGACAGCTCCCAATCTTTTATCTATTGGCGGTGCAACAGCATCCTTAAAATTTACCAAAGCAGTCTGTAACGGTTTGTCATTGGATGGTCTGTAGCCCAAAGTTGTCAAAAATAACGTTTTGCATACTCCAAACGTTGTGCCAGTTCCGTTTTTTAGAAAATATTTGTAGCTGATATTTTTTCTGTATTGTCCTGCATCAGGTTTTACTCTTCTTTGTCTTACAGATTCAGCTGAAGTTTGATGTAGCATGAAAGCTTTCCTCTCTTTGTCATTTAAACTCCAAAAACTTTCATTTATATCTTTTCGCTGATCCTCTGCTATATTTTGGATACATAATTTTTTGCAGGAAGCTGGACAGGGTGGTCGCACGGCATGTTTCTTTCTTATCTCATTTTTTTTTGCAACTTTTCTAACCTTAAGACTTTGGTCGTATTTTTTCCTTTTCCTAATTGTGCCTGCTTTAGTAAGACTTGTAGAATCATGTGTACTATCTTCAGCAATCTCATTTTGTGACAAAGTCTCGATGCCCTCAATATTAGGGTTTTCTGTACCTTCATTTCCTTGCGGCGATGCCTCAACTGATTCGTCATGTTTAGCATGTGCATTTTCAATATTGAGGTTTCTAATAACTTCACTTCCCGGGAGTGTTTGCTCATTAGATTTTTCATGTTCAGCTTGCATGTCCTCAACATTAGGGCTTCTTATAACTTCATTTCCTGAAGATGATGCCTCGACAGATTCGCTATGTCCAGCATGCGTCAGACTTGTATTATTTTCTATTAGAATCTCAGAAATTTGAATCGTATTTTCGGGTAAAGTTTGAGAAATACAGAACGTTTGTTGATCATTTATTGTCTCTGTGACCAGTGTTACAGTATTGGGGCTAACTAAATTAAAAATATTTTCTACCGGACTGATATTAGAAAAAAATACTGGCGATGGTATTTCAGTCAAATCATTTTGTTCAGCAATTGACACTGTTGTTAATGTTATCAAAGAGTTGCTGGATATATTTTTGTAGCTGATTTCTAAGTTCTGGTCCTGTTGCTGCTGATTAAATTCAACTCTTGATGTTGATGGACCCGTTAAAAAGTTTACATCTTCAGGTTCAAAATAATTTGATGATTGATCAATTTGAGCCAGCGATTGGCCTGCTGCTGCTGCACTGTCGTATCTTGAAAAAGGAAGATCGTCATCTGAATCACTCGGAAAAAAGTCTGGATCGATATTTTGAATATTACGTTGTATTTGTTTTGATTCCTGGAATCTTTCTCTCAACACCTTATTTTTTTGTGCTAACAGCATCATCATTTTTGTATTTCTTTGTGACATGGTTTATCTAAAACAATCAATAGGTATTCCTTTATTAAAAATTGATTAAATAAGTATTGTTTACTTAGTAATACACATCGAAAGTATATAAAGTAGAAACGTTGTGTAAAAGTTCAAAATGAAAAAGCGTGCGCGCGCTGGTTAGGCCGCAAACTATAGAAATGTGGAACTTTGTGGACTAGCAAATAAAGTTCACAATGCGACAGCGCGCGCTCGCGGCCGCCGGCTGAGCGCAAGAAAGGTTTACGTAGGTATCGTCTGACTGACTGTTTCACCGTGAAATTGAAAAGTATAACAAACTCAAAACTCAACAATTATAGTTCTACCTCTGTTATACCTACTTGATTATTAAGTTATTTGTAGTAAAATCATTGATCTGCGATATATCGTGAACGCAAATTCAGACACCAAAGTACCGACCGCAAAGAGGTTACGAGGATATTAGGTACTTTTACCAAAATTAACATGCAAGTTATACTCCTAACTAGGTATAATAACACTTAGGTACCTACCTGATTGTTGAAGAACACAGCCAAACCACTGAACACATTAAATCACAGTATTTTCAATAATTTCAAACAGCAATTATAACATTGCCACTTGTTTACAACAACAAAACTAAGTAATGACACGAATTTATAATATATGTAGGGATAAATCATTGCAAGATGTATTAGACATTCGACCATAACTGATAAAGAATAAAGCCGTATTTCGTATCGTATCGTATTAGTAAAAATACTAAGCGTTGTAGCGGTAAGTCATATACCGCTCATAATTGGCTTAGAACACGACGTGCGTAAACGCTCCTGTTTTTTAAAAGATTTGGCGGTATTCAAATATACAGCTGGTTGCCTACGTATTATTGATATACCTCTAATATCCTTAGAAATTTAAGGTAAAACTGAGATAGGAAAAACTTTCATAACGTTATTTACGTTTTTATACCTTTTGAGTGACATACCGCTATAAGGCTTAGTTCAATAGATACGTATTTTTCTAAGCTATCCGATGCCATAAAAATCAAATTTTCGATTTTTTTTGAGATACCGCTTTTGCGCTTAGTAGGGCAGTATAGATGTCTTATGCAATTCTTCCGAAGTGGCATTACTTTCAACCGTCTTGGTACTTGCATATAATGACATAAATTTTGTGGATGTTAAATGTAATGGCATAATAGAGAGTTTTACCTACCAATAAAACTTACCTATTATTTTTCCTGAGACATCCGGAATCCATTGAGTTTAGCCTTCCGTTTTTCGATCGTTCGTGCTGTCTTACCACCTCCCTCGCTTGCGGTTCCCACTTGTGCATCAGTTTCCGTTTTTGTTTGGCGTCAATGCGTGGTGGTCAGTGGGGTTATTTTATTTTCTCATTATAAGCGTAAGTACCAGGTAGGAATTATTTGGACTCCGGATGTCTCAGGAAAAATAATAGGTAAGTTTTATTGGTAGGTAAAACTCTATTATTTGTTCCGATTCGACATCCGGAATCCATTGTTGAGTGATGTGTTTGATATCTCCTGGTACTATTTAGAGATACTATAATGGCTTATAAATGCAACTCAAATTTAATAAATTTTATAAAATTAGTTTTACCTAGTAGTTTTATTTAAGGGATCGTTTCTTTAGATAAATTAAAACTGATCACACTTATTTATCTCTTTATTATTAAATCAACTTAGTATTATACCGCTTTTAAGTATTTTGATAGGGATAAATTTCTAATTGAATCATTTAAATTAAAAATTTTAATCTGTCTTTGATAATATTTTCTATACATATGTTCTTGTTTCCAATTACCTATCGAGAGAATTTGATCAATAGAATAATTTTCGAACCAATTTAATGATGACACCGCAGAACGTACCGATCCAGGGGATGCCTCGATTCCCGCTTCCCGAAGAGCAGCTTTAATCCATCCTCCAAAAATTGGCTTTCATTGTTCTCTGGGTGTAATAAACAACTCTAACCATTTACCTTCCTGACGTTTTTCATGTGATACTGCCAACAAACGGCGAATCCAGTACACCACATCTAATTTCTTGTCAGGATGTTTTGTAAATTTCCAACCGGATTGCCTACGCTCCGCAGAATCTGTCTTAGGACCAAAGGCTGGCCACATTATTATACAGTGCCCATCATCATTAAAATGTTCTGGATCCGTTCTTAATAGAGTGAGATCATGCACTCTTCGACCCGATGAAAGCAGGAGTAAAATAGCAAAACGTTTTGAAACCTGATAGAAATTGTCTTCATCTGGACTCTGCGAACTTTAAAAGTCAAAAGAATCTTAGCATTCCATATGGGTGGTTTTACAGCCTTCACTTTAGATACCGATATGGCTTTTAAAATCTGCTTAACGAGGAAATGGGATGAAACGTGTTGTTCACTAGTTCTTGTAAAGGTGGATATACGGTGGTGCCTCACACAACGAACTTAATTCGTTCCAGGAGCAAGTTCGTTATGCGAAAAGTTCGTTATGTGAAACGCGTTTTCCCATAACAATACATGTTAAAAAAAATAATTCGTTCTGTAGCATAAAATATGGTAAGATGACATAAAAAAAAGATAATTTTTTTGTTATTATTTTTATTTAGATACATCTAAAAACATAATGAAAAAAACACACATTTTTTAATTTTAAGAAATAATCGAATCTTGCACATCTTCATCCATTTTCCGCTTTTTGGCCGATGGTGCAGTGAAAAACCTGTCCAAAGTCGTTTGTTTCTCTCTTTTCTTCAACATCTGCCGGAATTAACGGATAAGAGTATCGGAGTACAGGTCGTTGATCCTGTTTGCTTCAGCGGAATCCGGATATTGGGCATTGGTAAACTCCTGAACTGCTTTCCATTTGACCAGGATGTTCTTGATGTCAGCAGTTGGAATTGGTTGATTGTTTGATTGTTGCTCCTCGTTATCAGATGACGCTTCCCTTTGAGCATTGTCCTGTTGTTGGGCCAGAAGTGTTTGGAGCTCTTCAGTTGTCAGCTCTTCTTTGTGTTCCTCAATAAGCTCCTCTACATCCTCTTCCTCTACCTCTAATTCCAACCTTTGGGCCACTGTGATGATGTCCTTCACCACTTCTGTGTCATCAACTACTGCTTCTTCCTGAATCCACGAAGGCACAAGCATCTTCCAAGCAGAAATGAGGGTCCTTTGTGACACTTCTTCCCAGGCCTTCTGTATAAGTCGTATTGCCAAAAGGATATCAAATTTCTCCTTCCAAAACATTCGGATAGTCATATTGTCTCCACCAAACTCGCATTCTTCAAACACCTTATTAAAGAGGGCTCTAGTGTAGAGTTTTTTAAAGTTCGCAATAACTTGCTGATCCATTGGCTGGAGAATGGATGTGGTGTTTGGTGGCAAATATAGCACCTTGATAAAAGGATAATTTTCCTGCAATATTTCTTCTAGATCTTTTGGGTGAGAAGGGGCATTGTCAAGTATCAGAAGGGCTTTGAGCGGCAGTTCTTTTTCCAACAAGAATTTCTTCACGGCAGGAGCAAAGGTTTCCAGAATCCATTCGTTGAAGATAACTTGGGTCACCCAGGCTTTTTGATTGGACTTCCAATGGACGGGCAATTTGGACTTAATAACGTTATTTTTCTTAAAAATTCTTGGATTTTCAGAGTGATAAACCAATAGAGGTTTGATCTTGAGGTCTCCGCTGGCATTAGACGAAATCATAAGGGTAAGTCTGTCCTTCATGGCTTTGTGTCCTGGCAATTTCTTCTCTTCTTTTGTAATGAAGGTTCTGCTCGGCATTCTTTTCCAGAAAAGACCCGTTTCATCGGCATTGAACACTTGTTGTGGGCAGTATCCTTCATCCATAATAAATTTTTGAAAATTAATAGAGAACTTTTCTGCTTCTTTTTTATCAGCACTGCCAGCCTCACCATGCATATTAACGCTGTGGATTCCATACCTTTTCTTAAATCTAAAAAACCACCCCCTGCTGGCTTTGAAATCTTCTTTATTATCTTGATTGCTGCTACTTTCAGGGATGTTTTTCTTTAGATCTTCATAAATTATCTTGGCCTTGTGACAGATAATATCTTTGGTTGTTACGTCACCTTTCACCTGCCTGTCCTTAATCCAAATCGCTAATAGCCTCTCCATTTCCTCGTGGATTGAAGATCTATGTTTTTCATTAAATAGTTTTGATACTCCTTTGGCTACTTTGGCTGATTTTATTGCATCCTTGTTTGTCAAAATGGTGAAAATGGTGGTCTTGTTGAGGCCAAACTCTTTGACGAGGTCACACTGTTTTACCCCACATTCACTCCTTCTAATTATTTCCTGTTTCATTTCAAGAGAAATCACCTTCCTGCTTTTTTTAGAACCCATCATATAAAAAAAATGTTGAGTTTATCTTAAAAGGACGACTGCCGTGATACGTGTGCGATTTAATTCGTAATGAAGAACGATTGCTGCGATACGTGCGTAAGTTAAGCGTACTACGCAGTGACTAACGAGTCTAACGACTGCCTGCGCGGGAGGATGCAATTAATCGGCAGTGATCGTAGAAGATCGGGCGACTTCGTTGTAATGATGAACGATTGCTGCGACACGTGCGTAAGTTAAGCGTACTGCTCAGTGACTAACGACTGCCTGCGCGGAAGGATGCAATAAATCGGCAGTGATCGTGTGAAGTGGGCGACTTCGTTGTGTGAAGCGAAGTTCGTTGTATGAATAGTGAAATGAACGAAAAGGAAGTTCGTTGTGTGCAGCGTTCGCTGTGCGAGGCGTTCGTTATGCGAGGCACAGATTGTAGCAGATTTATGAACCAGTATTGTTCTGTAAGCTAAGCTTTTACTGTTGTGGAGATTATGCTATGTAACGAGCTACTGAAGATGGTTCAGGAGATTTAAAATCAATTGATTTTGATGTACACCAACTTTTTTATTTGTTCCATGCTGATGCATACGTGCGAATAGTAGATTTTCTCCAGCTAGATACTAACAACGATTTCTCTTCTTCTGACCATTCCTTAATTAGATCAACCCACCTCGAATCAGCCATGCTTCCAAGGATATGCTCTGCACCTCTGGTGGATGACGACCTGTCTTTGTGTCTATTACTCTCGCGGGAGGTCTGGTACCCGATATGGTCTCTGAAGAGCTCGCTGCTGGAGGTCTGCTATCCAAAAAGCCTTGTCCCATTTCGGGACTATTAGGATATACTGACCTTGAGCCGAGTTCAGGCAGGAGAGCACTTGTGGTATAAGATTGGGTGGTGGAAAGAGCCAGCCGAGGCTGTAGTTCCAACTATGAAGAAAGGCATTGAGAGTTAATGCTTTCTCGTCTCGAGGATCTATTGACACATACCGTGACACAACGTGAACTGTCGCTGATGCAAACAGATCCACCACGGGAGTCCCCCACATCTGAAAAATATTGCTGGTCGCTGATGTTAGGAGATGCCACTCTGGGGATCTCTTGCTACGAGACAGGGCATCGACCTCTGTGTTGTATCGACCAGGGAGGTACTGCGCCGTCATTCGTATATTCAATTGGTCTAACAGAACTACCAGTTGTCTGGTTAGTTTGAGGAGCTTCTTGGATTTGGTTCCACCTTCCTTGTTTATATAAGCTACGACGGTTTGATTGTCCGACTGCAGGAGTATATGCGCGTTCTTTAGCTGTTGTTGTTTTTGGTGTATCGCTGCATAGACAGCATACAAATTTTTTTCCTAAAAACAAACATTAACTTCCTTGTACGAGACGAAACAGCTTCAATATGTTGTTTCCGCGATAAGGAAGCGTCTAGCACAACACCTAGGTATTTAATACAGGGGGTGCGTTCTAGGGCTGCACACATGCATTTGGTTTCAGAGTTATTACAGTGATGGGCGCGAACCACAAATGATTCCGGAGCTTGCATAAGCGAATTTGGAGCAAAAGCTATGAACTTTGTTTTAAGAACATTAAGTAGGTTCGCATTAAGCCATTTCATAACTGTACTTATTTATTTCGTTGCATATTGTGTACACATACCCAGTTTGGGTGTTGCAACTTGGTCTGGAATCGACCGTAGTAGGGAGACCGATTTCATTTATTTTTACTTGCATCGTTTAAAAAATCGTTTACAGTGTAATAACACTTCTCCAACAAAAAATTCTTTAATACTGTGTAAAATTCATTTTCTTTTTCTGTTTCGTATAATTAATTTTATAGCAAGTTCTGAACGATCAAAGGCTTTTTTCCAGTTTTTTCCGCTATCAATAGTCAGCATAAGTGATAATTTTACACTGTGGAAGAATCAATGCGCACAAATCATTTAAATAAATCAGAAACAGGGTAGGTCCAAGGACACAACTTGAGGAACGCCATATGTGACTGCTTCTGATTGACTAATAAAGTTTTCTATAACAACTGATTGCGTCCGATTCGTAAGGTAGCTTTTAAAAATTTCAAAAGCAATCCCTCTTACACCGATACGCTCAAGCTTATTTAGCAATATAGAAATAGAGACGGTGTCGAATGCCTTAGAAAGGTCTAAGAAAATACCGACCGTTTTCTGCTTTTTTCACAGCAGCACAATACAGCGTCATCGGTCGACTTACCCGCCCTAAAACTTCAAAATAATCAATTTGGATTATCGGCGAGAATGTTGTTTTCAGTCAAATAATTAACTAATCTTTTGTTTAGAATCTTTTCAAAAATCTTGGACAAAGGAGACAGGACAGATATCGGCCTGTAATTGGAGATACAATCTCTTTCTCCATTTTTATATTTAGGATGCACTAGCGCTTTTTTGAAGGCTTGAGGAAAGATACCTTTATCTAGGCAGAGGTTGAAAATGTAGGTAAGAATGGGGACCAAAATATGAACAGCAGCCTTAATAATTGAAGTAGGAATGCAATTCCATCCAATAGCGCATTTATTCTTTAGATTAATAATTATGAGTTCCACTTCTTTACTGTCTACTTTAAATAGTGACATGGATTTTAGGGGTGATGGAATTGATACGCTACAATTTTGCAGTTCATATAATATTGATGGCTGAAATTTCTTTTCTGCGAGGCTTTTACCAACACTAGCAAAATATTTATTCACTGCATCAACAGAGGCCAGTGGATTTTTATGTAGTTACCTATTAAGGTTAGAAGAATACGTTTTTTCAGATTTTATATTTTCTAACTAGCTTCCAAGTTTTTACTGGATCTCTATTTGCCTTCTGGAATTCATTTCGCTCATACTGTATTTTAATTTTTTTTAGCAAATTGTTACAAAAGCTACGGTATCGAGTAAAGATTGTCTTTAAAGTGAAATTGTTCGGATTCTTTTTTGTTTTACGATATAGATTCGATGGTATTCGAAAAAGGCTGAATAGCCGAAATTTTTTGATTTTTACAAACGTTTATCCGTTTCAGATTGAAAATGGGACGAACCGACGAACGGGTTGGTGTTCTCTTGTTATGCCACTGCATAGTCTTGTTTCGACTCAGGTTCAATAATGAACGGCGTGAGCATTCTCGGTACCCATCTTGCGCTGAGTTTAGTCATGCCAAGATGATTGTGCAGGATTTTTAAAATGGTTGTATCGGATACTCCAACCATTTCTGCGAGTTGTTTCTTGTTTCACTGCCGCGTGCGGCAACAGCCACTGACTCTGTTTTATTTTTTTTAACCATTATTATTTGTTAAGACCACGCTCATGTGCCTTGATATGACTTACATACCCTACTTTCGCACGAATTTTGCGTGTACAGTGAGGACATGTAAGGGTACCGTCCACGTAGTTGTAGCTAATATTGGAGGGTGGCCTAACTTTCATATCATAGCGATGATCATCAAGATCTTTCCTCCTTTGGTCCTCAAAATTGCTCTGCTGGACCAAATGTCTCCATTCCGCTCGGCTCTCAGCTAGCCTTTCCCATTGCGTGGCGCTTATCTTACATCTAGACAAATGCCGCCTCTGCACATCCTTATATCTCAAGAGTTGGCCGCCTTGTTTACGCTTCCCGTCCTTGAGCTCACAATAAAAGATGCGCTTAGCAACTCGCTCGTTGGGCATTCTCATGACATGTCCACACCACCGCAATTGTCGCTGTATTAAATATGCCTCGATGCCACTGACTTTGGCCCGACGTAACACTTCAGTGCTTCTAACGCGATCGGACCACCTGATGTTCTGAGTTTCCCGAAGACGTTTAAGGTGAAACCTATCCAATATGCCTGCGGTAAAGAGTCTAAGTCTCTGCAGAGTAAAGAAGATTGGGCAATACGATCGCCATGTACATTTGGATTTTTGTACTTAATGTCATGCGAGCGGAACACCTTCTTACGAAGCTTACCAAAGGCCGCCGAGGCAGCACAGATTCTATTAGTAACCTCCGAATCTATATCACCTTTAGATGTAAGGGTGCTTCCTAGATACTTGAATTTGTCAACTTGCTTGAGCACAGTATCTTTAAGTAAAATCATTGAAGGGGAATTATGTGTTTTTAAGTTGTTAATTTCCATAACTTCTGTTTTTGTGACATTAATTTTTAAACCAAATCTCTCGCACGATTGGTCTAGATTAGTTACAAGCTCTTGAAGACAAATAGAACTACCCGCCACGAAACAAATCATCAGCGTACTTGATTTCTGTGATGAGGCTATAAGAGACTTTGGAATCGGTTCTCAGCCGTCTCAAATTGAATAGCTTTCCATCTATCCGGAATCGAATATGTATACCCTGAGAATTACTTATTAAGGCGTCGTTGACCACTTCGAAAAAGTATAAAGCGAAGAGAGTAGCTGCTAGGACACAGTCTTGTTTTACTCCACAAGATACTGAGAACCTTTCAGATTCCTCGCCTCCTACTGAAACACAGCAACTCATGCTTTCGTGTAACAACCTTACAAACTTTTCCGTACAGCCAAGCTTTTGAAGCACCATCCACAAAGCCTCGCGAGGTACGCTGTCAATTGCCTTCTCAAGATCAACAAAGCATAAAAACAAGGGTATTGCTCCCGGCTTATTTCCTGTATAATAATACGTCAGGTATTGAGAAAATGCCTTCACAGGTGCCTTGATTAGGACGAATATGATTGTGTCTCAGGAAGTGAGATTTGTGCGAGACGATTTAGGAGGGCACGGGCGAAGATCTTACCACGGACTGATAGAAGCGATATACCCCTATACAAGTTGTAATCAGCACGACTACCTTTCCTTTTATATAAAGTGCAGATTTTTGATACTTTAAAATCATCGGGTAGTAGTTCTTCATCCCACATGCGAGAGAAAAGCTCCCAGATTTTAAAGTGCAATTTGGTCCCTCCGTATTTCAGTAGTTCGCACAGGAATTTCATCTACACCGACAGCTTTATTGTTTCTTTGCTGTTCGATAGCAGTAGTTGCCTCACAGTGTAAGTGGGTTATTTAAGGATATATCTTTGGGTTGTTCGGGTAGGGACTTAATGTAGTTAAGATCAGCAGAACGATCAACATTTAGGAGATTTTTAAAATGCTCAACCCAGCGTTTAAGAACATCTGCTTTACCCGCTAATGAATTCCTATCCAAGGGCTTTATTGGAGTATTCGCTTGATACTGGGATCCAACTAGGCAACTTTTTTTTAACGTGGGTAATCCTCATGGATATCCTGGATGATCCTCATGGATCCTTATGTCAGACTCTTACTGACTAAACCCAAAAGGTGCATATCCTTTCCCGCCGCCTGAGGCCGGGCTGGCTGCTGCCGGCTGGGGTCGGGTCACGGGTAACGCTCGCGCACACGTCCGCAACCAGGCCGGCAGAGTCCGTCCTTAGGACAGTGAGGCAGGCATTCAGGATCTCCCCGAATTGCCGCAACACTGCCTGGTTGTCGGCCTCCTTTGTCGTCGCGGGAGCGGAACTCTCCACGACGACTCTCAGCGAAGCCAGCTCCTTGCGAAGGTTGGCCGTTCCGGCCTGTTGCCGGACGTTATCAGCCTCAAGACGGTTGATAACCGTCGTCTCGTCCGAGACTGTACGCGAGACCAAGGTCTCCACGGCATCTAAAATAGAGGCCGCAGCGTCCTTGAGAGTGCGCACCGGCGTACCCTTCAGGTTCGACGATTTCTTGGCGACCGTGTTAATGGTAGCCACTTCGTCGAACACTCGCCTCTGAAGTTGGGCCACCGACATCTCGTTCGTCGACGGCCCAAGCTCCCGCTCAGCGCAGAGGTGGGCTTTGCGGCGATATGCCGCCGCCAAGGAGGACCTCAAAAGGTCTTGCTCTCTTTCCTTCCTGGACAGCTTAACACTGCCGAAGATAATGGGCGAAAAAACGGCCTGCTCTGCAGCAGCCTCACGCTCTCATCCTCCCTCGTCTCCAAGACCTCCTCCAGAACCCCCTCTCCCTCGTTGCGGATTTCGGCCCCCCCGTATACATGGGGCCGATGCGCCGTCTCCGACGCACCACGGGATTCCCCCTCTCGGAGACCCGCCCGGGTAGTTGTATTAAAAATCCGACTTTCCATTTTTGTTAATTATTTGTAGGGGTGACGGCCCCGTGGTTGGGCATCCTCGGGACTGGATCCCCACCAGCCATACATCCCATCGGCAGGTGCCAGACCTTGGGATTGGAGTAATTTTTTAAAGAGGTTGTCGTCCTCGCGGCTCCCCGCTCAGTGAGAGGAGCCCCCGTTCCCGCTCAGTGCGGACTAAGGGTTGCCCGACGTTGGCCGAAACCAGCGCCCACCGGCCGTGAAGCCGGCGAGCCCGCCGCGCTCACGTAATTTTTTAACGAGGTTTTCTTCCTCTAGGCTCGAAAGCCACACCTACCCGCCCTGGAGTCGCTGTCCTGTCGCTAAGACAGGACGGCAAACCCAGGAGCAGCGTTAAGAAGCGCTCGCCCCACCCCAGTGCTAGTTTTGGTTCACACCCGATAAACCGGTACCTTCCATATCTGGAAGGCGTGCCTCTATCCACCACCCAGGGGACGTGCCACGATGGAGGACTAGCAACCCCACACGGGAGCAAAGAAGGCACCTAGTTGATTGGTATCGCACAACCAATGCATATGTTGCGCTTTATTGTTTCTTTGCTGTTCGATAGCAGTAGTTGCCTCACAGTGTAAGTGGGTTATTTAAGGATATATCTTTGGGTTGTTCGGGTAGGGACTTAATGTAGTTAAGATCAGCAGAACGATCAACATTTAGGAGATTTTTAAAATGCTCAACCCAGCGTTTAAGAACATCTGCTTTACCCGCTAATGAATTCCTATCCAAGGGCTTTATTGGAGTATTCGCTTGATACTGGGATCCAACTAGGCAACTTTTTTTTAACGTGGGTAATCCTCATGGATATCCTGGATGATCCTCATGGATCCTTATATCAGACTCTTACTGACTAAACCCAAAAGGTGCATATCCTTTCCCGCCGCCTGAGGCCGGGCTGGCTGCTGCCGGCTGGGGTCGGGTCACGGGTAACGCTCGCGCACACGTCCGCAACCAGGCCGGCAGAGTCCGTCCTTAGGACAGTGAGGCGGGCATTCAGGATCTCCCCGAATTGCCGCAACACTGCCTGGTTGTCGGCCTCCTTTGTCGTCGCGGGAGCGGAACTCTCCACGACGACTCTCAGCGAAGCCAGCTCCTTGCGGAGGCTGGCCGTTCCGGCCTGTTGCCGGACGTTATCAGCCTCAAGACGGTTGATAACCGTCGTCTCGTCCGAGACTGTACGCGAGCCCAAGGTCTCCACGGCATCTAAAATAGAGGCCGCAGCGTCCTTGACAGTGCGCACCGGCGTACCCTTCAGGTTCGACGATTTCTTGGCGACCGTGTTAATGGTAGCCACTTCGTCGAACACTCGCCTCTGAAGTTGGGCCACCGACATCTCGTTCGTCGACGGCCCAAGCTCCCGCTCAGCGGAGAGATGGGCTTTGCGGCGATATGCCGCCGCCAAGGAGGACCTCAAAAGGTCATGCTCTCTTTCCTTCCTGGACAGCTTAACACTGCCGAAGATAATGGGCGAAAAAACGGCCTGCTCTGCAGCAGCCTCACGCTCTCATCCTCCCTCGTCTCCAAGACCTCCTCCAGAACCCCCTCTCCCTCGTTGCGGATTTCGGCCCCCCCCGTATACATGGGGCCGATGCGCCGTCTCCGACGCACCACGGGATTCCCCCTCTCGGAGACCCGCCCGGGTAGTTGTATTAAAAATCCGACATTCCATTTTTGTTTAGTTATTTGTAGGGGTGACGGCCCCGTGGTTGGGCATCCTCGGGACTGGATCCCCACCAGCCATACATCCCATCGGCAGGTGCCAGACCTTGGAATTGGAGTAATTTTTTAAAGAGGTTGTCGTCCTCGCGGCTCCCCGCTCAGTGAGAGGAGCCCCCGTTCCCGCTCAGTGCGGACTAAGGGTTGCCCGACGTTGGCCGAAACCAGCGCTCACCGGCCGTGAAGCCGGCGAGCCCGCCGCGCTCACGTAATTTTTTAACGAGGTTTTCTTCCTCTAGGCTCGAAAGCCACACCTAGCCGCCCTGGAGTCGCTGTCCTGTCGCTAAGACAGGACGGCAACCCCAGGAGCAAATTCAAATTCAAATTCAAATAATCTTTATTCAAATAGTCCTTTAAAAGGCGCTTTTGACACGTCAATAATTTACAAAGTAGTGATTTGATGGTGATAACTACATTCGTAAACTTAAAACTAAAGCTATGAGGGTTCCAAACGCGTCCCGGTCTAAGAAGAAGCCCACAACAAACTTAGCCAGGTAAATTTTCTTTTTGTTATCACCATCTCACATGCCACTTAAAATTATATTAAGAGCTATCTTATTAGAGCAATATTTCACACCCATGCTTGTTTATCATTTACGTAATCCTTTACACTATAGTAGGACTTTTCTACAAGCTTACGTTTTATATAAACTTTGAACTTATTGAGAGACATCCCAGAAATTTCATTAGGCAATTTGTTATAAAATTGTATACAATTACCTTTAAATGAATTTCTAATTTTTTGTAGTCTAGTAGCGTGCAACACAAGTTTATTTTTACTTCTGATGTTAAGATTGTTGCAATCGCATTTTTTATTGAATTTTGTTATATTTCTGTGGACATACATTAAATTTTCAAATATGTATTGGCAATGCAATGTCATTATTTTTACTTCCTTAAATTTTTTTCTTAATGACTCTCTTGGAGCCATATTATAAATTGCACGAACAGCCCTCTTCTGCAGCACGAATATAGTTTCAATATCGGCAGCATTACCCCATAATAAAATACCATATGACATAATACTATGAAAGTAACTAAAATATACAAGCCTATACGCGTTAAGAATCGCTCGCCCCACCCCAGTGCTAGTTTTGGTTCACACCCGATAAACCGGTACCTTCCATATCTGGAAGGCGTGCCTCTATCCACCACCCAGGGGACGTGCTACGATGGAGGACTAGCAACCCCACACGGGAGCAAAGAAGGCACCTAGTTGATTGGTATCGCACAACCAATGCATATGTTGCGCTTTATTGTTTCTTTGCTGTTCGATAGCAGTAGTTGCCTCACAGTGTAAGTGGGTTATTTAAGGATATATCTTTGGGTTGTTCGGGTAGGGACTTAATGTAGTTAAGATCAGCAGAACGATCAACATTTAGGAGATTTTTAAAATGCTCAACCCAGCGTTTAAGAACATCTGCTTTACCCGCTAATGAATTCCTATCCAAGGGCTTTATTGGAGTATTCGCTTGATACTGGGATCCAACTAGGCAACTTTTTTTTAACGTGGGTAATCCTCATGGATATCCTGGATGATCCTCATGGATCCTTATATCAGACTCTTACTGACTAAACCCAAAAGGTGCATATCCTTTCCCGCCGCCTGAGGCCGGGCTGGCTGCTGCCGGCTGGGGTCGGGTCACGGGTAACGCTCGCGCACACGTCCGCAACCAGGCCGGCAGAGTCCGTCCTTAGGACAGTGAGGCGGGCATTCAGGATCTCCCCGAATTGCCGCAACACTGCCTGGTTGTCGGCCTCCTTTGTCGTCGCGGGAGCGGAACTCTCCACGACGACTCTCAGCGAAGCCAGCTCCTTGCGGAGGCTGGCCGTTCCGGCCTGTTGCCGGACGTTATCAGCCTCAAGACGGTTGATAACCGTCGTCTCGTCCGAGACTGTACGCGAGCCCAAGGTCTCCACGGCATCTAAAATAGAGGCCGCAGCGTCCTTGACAGTGCGCACCGGCGTACCCTTCAGGTTCGACGATTTCTTGGCGACCGTGTTAATGGTAGCCACTTCGTCGAACACTCGCCTCTGAAGTTGGGCCACCGACATCTCGTTCGTCGACGGCCCAAGCTCCCGCTCAGCGGAGAGATGGGCTTTGCGGCGATATGCCGCCGCCAAGGAGGACCTCAAAAGGTCTTGCTCTCTTTCCTTCCTGGACAGCTTAACACTGCCGAAGATAATGGGCGAAAAAACGGCCTGCTCTGCAGCAGCCTCACGCTCTCATCCTCCCTCGTCTCCAAGACCTCCTCCAGAACCCCCTCTCCCTCGTTGCGGATTTCGGCCCCCCCGTATACATGGGGCCGATGCGCCGTCTCCGACGCACCACGGGATTCCCCCTCTCGGAGACCCGCCCGGGTAGTTGTATTAAAAATCCGACTTTCCATTTTAGTTTAGTTATTTGTAGGGATGACGGCCCCGTGGTTGGGCATCCTCGGGACTGGATCCCCACCAGCCATACATCCCATCGGCAGGTGCCAGACCTTGGGATTGGAGTAATTTTTTAAAGAGGTTGTCGTCCTCGCGGCTCCCCGCTCAGTGAGAGGAGCCCCCGTTCCCGCTCAGTGCGGACTAAGGGTTGCCCGACGTTGGCCGAAACCAGCGCCCACCGGCCGTGAAGCCGGCGAGCCCGCCGCGCTCACGTAATTTTTTAACGAGGTTTTCTTCCTCTAGGCTCGAAAGCCACACCTACCCGCCCTGGAGTCGCTGTCCTGTCGCTAAGACAGGACGGCAACCCCAGGAGCAAATTCAAATTCAAATTCAAATAATCTTTATTCAAATAGTCCTTTAAAAGGCGCTTTTGACACGTCAATAATTTACAAAGTAGTGATTTGATGGTGATAACTACATTCGTAAACTTAAAACTAAAGCTATGAGGGTTCCAAACGCGTCCCGGTCTAAGAAGAAGCCCACAACAAACTTAGCCAGGTAAATTTTCTTTTTGTTATCACCATCTCACATGCCACTTAAAATTATATTAAGAGCTATCTTATTAGAGCAATATTTCACACCCATGCTTGTTTATCATTTACGTAATCCTTTACACTATAGTAGGACTTTTCTACAAGCTTACGTTTTATATAAACTTTGAACTTATTGAGAGACATCCCAGAAATTTCATTAGGCAATTTGTTATAAAATTGTATACAATTACCTTTAAATGAATTTCTAATTTTTTGTAGTCTAGTAGCGTGCAACACAAGTTTATTTTTACTTCTGATGTTAAGATTGTTGCAATCGCATTTTTGAAGTGAAAACTTCTTTAGCGGCGTTGAGCACTTTTTCTGTAATGGGTATAAAATCTTAAACTCGCGTCAGGACACGTGACCTGATCGAAAAAGCGTAAGACGGATGGAGAGTAGACAGCTATCCCCTCTCTACGGCGCGGCGAAAATGTTCGTGTATGTTACAGCGTGCCACGCGCATCCATGGATGGTGACAGAAATAATTGTAATAGTTTTAAAGTGTAAAATTTTTAATGTAATATAAATTGTCATGTTTGTGTACGATAGCGCAATAAATGAATATTGTATTCTACCACATAAATGGTAGTACTTTTATACTGATAAAGCAATGGGTGCAAAATTATTCCCTAACCATTCCAAAATATCAAACATGCTCAACGTTAATAATCAAGTTTTCACTTCTGCCGGCACTCCCGGAGTGCAACCCGTCTTTTTTTTTTATTGAATTTTGTTATATTTCTGTGGACATACATTAAATTTTCAAATATGTATTGGCAATGCAATGTCATTATTTTTACTTCCTTAAATTTTTTTCTTAATGACTCTCTTGGAGCCATATTATAAATTGCACGAACAGCCCTCTTCTGCAGCACGAATATAGTTTCAATATCGGCAGCATTACCCCATAATAAAATACCATATGACATAATACTATGAAAGTAACTAAAATATACAAGCCTATACGCGTTAAGAAGCGCTCGCCCCACCCCAGTGCTAGTTTTGGTTCACACCCGATAAACCGGTACCTTCCATATCTGGAAGGCGTGCCTCTATCCACCACCCAGGGGACGTGCTACGATGGAGGACTAGCAACCCCACACGGGAGCAAAGAAGGCACCTAGTTGATTGGTATCGCACAACCAATGCATATGTTGCGCTTTATTGTTTCTTTGCTGTTCGATAGCAGTAGTTGCCTCACAGTGTAAGTGGGTTATTTAAGGATATATCTTTGGGTTGTTCGGGTAGGGACTTAATGTAGTTAAGATCAGCAGAACGATCAACATTTAGGAGATTTTTAAAATGCTCAACCCAGCGTTTAAGAACATCTGCTTTACCCGCTAATGAATTCCTATACAAGGGCTTTATTGGAGTATTCGCTTGATACTGGGATCCAACTAGGCAACTTTTTTTTAACGTGGGTAATCCTCATGGATATCCTGGATGATCCTCATGGATCCTTATATCAGACTCTTACTGACTAAACCCAAAAGGTGCATATCCTTTCCCGCCGCCTGAGGCCGGGCTGGCTGCTGCCGGCTGGGGTCGGGTCACGGGTAACGCTCGCGCACACGTCCGCAACCAGGCCGGCAGAGTCCGTCCTTAGGACAGTGAGGCGGGCATTCAGGATCTCCCCGAATTGCCGCAACACTGCCTGGTTGTCGGCCTCCTTTGTCGTCGCGGGAGCGGAACTCTCCACGACGACTCTCAGCGAAGCCAGCTCCTTGCGGAGGCTGGCCGTTCCGGCCTGTTGCCGGACGTTATCAGCCTCAAGACGGTTGATAACCGTCGTCTCGTCCGAGACTGTACGCGAGCCCAAGGTCTCCACGGCATCTAAAATAGAGGCCGCAGCGTCCTTGACAGTGCGCACCGGCGTACCCTTCAGGTTCGACGATTTCTTGGCGACCGTGTTAATGGTAGCCACTTCGTCGAACACTCGCCTCTGAAGTTGGGCCACCGACATCTCGTTCGTCGACGGCCCAAGCTCCCGCTCAGCGGAGAGATGGGCTTTGCGGCGATATGCCGCCGCCAAGGAGGACCTCAAAAGGTCTTGCTCTCTTTCCTTCCTGGACAGCTTAACACTGCCGAAGATAATGGGCGAAAAAACGGCCTGCTCTGCAGCAGCCTCACGCTCTCATCCTCCCTCGTCTCCAAGACCTCCTCCAGAACCCCCTCTCCCTCGTTGCGGATTTCGGCCCCCCCGTATACATGGGGCCGATGCGCCGTCTCCGACGCACCACGGGATTCCCCCTCTCGGAGACCCGCCCGGGTAGTTGTATTAAAAATCCGACTTTCCATTTTAGTTTAGTTATTTGTAGGGATGACGGCCCCGTGGTTGGGCATCCTCGGGACTGGATCCCCACCAGCCATACATTCCATCGGCAGGTGCCAGACCTTGGGATTGGAGTAATTTTTTAAAGAGGTTGTCGTCCTCGCGGCTCCCCGCTCAGTGAGAGGAGCCCCCGTTCCCGCTCAGTGCGGACTAAGGGTTGCCCGACGTTGGCCGAAACCAGCGCCCACCGGCCGTGAAGCCGGCGAGCCCGCCGCGCTCACGTAATTTTTTAACGAGGTTTTCTTCCTCTAGGCTCGAAAGCCACACCTACCCGCCCTGGAGTCGCTGTCCTGTCGCTAAGACAGGACGGCAACCCCAGGAGCAGCGTTAAGAAGCGCTCGCCCCACCCCAGTGCTAGTTTTGGTTCACACCCGATAAACCGGTACCTTCCATATCTGGAAGGCGTGCCTCTATCCACCACCCAGGGGACGTGCCACGATGGAGGACTAGCAACCCCACACGGGAGCAAAGAAGACACATAGTTGATTGGTATCGCACAACCAATGCATATGTTGCGCTTTATTGTTTCTTTGCTGTTCGATAGCAGTAGTTGCCTCACAGTGTAAGTGGGTTATTTAAGGATATATCTTTGGGTTGTTCGGGTAGGGACTTAATGTAGTTAAGATCAGCAGAACGATCAACATTTAGGAGATTTTTAAAATGCTCAACCCAGCGTTTAAGAACATCTGCTTTACCCGCTAATGAATTCCTATCCAAGGGCTTTATTGGAGTATTCGCTTGATACTGGGATCCAACTAGGCAACTTTTTTTTAACGTGGGTAATCCTCATGGATATCCTGGATGATCCTCATGGATCCTTATATCAGACTCTTACTGACTAAACCCAAAAGGTGCATATCCTTTCCCGCCGCCTGAGTCCGGGCTGGCTGCTGCCGGCTGGGGTCGGGTCACGGGTAACGCTCGCGCACACGTCCGCAACCAGGCCGGCAGAGTCCGTCCTTAGGACAGTGAGGCGGGCATTCAGGATCTCCCCGAATTGCCGCAACACTGCCTGGTTGTCGGCCTCCTTTGTCGTCGCGGGAGCGGAACTCTCCATGACGACTCTCAGCGAAGCCAGCTCCTTGCGGAGGCTGGCCGTTCCGGCCTGTTGCCGGACGTTATCAGCCCTCAAGACGGTTGATAACCGTCGTCTCGTCCGAGACTGTACGCGAGCCCAAGGTCTCCACGGCATCTAAAATAGAGGCCGCAGCGTCCTTGACAGTGCGCACCGGCGTACCCTTCAGGTTCGACGATTTCTTGGCGACCGTGTTAATGGTAGCCACTTCGTCGAACACTCGCCTCTGATGTTGGGCCACCGACATCTCGTTCGTCGACGGCCCAAGCTCCCGCTCAGCGGAGAGATGGGCTTTGCGGCGATATGCCGCCGCCAAGGAGGACCTCAAAAGGTCTTGCTCTCTTTCCTTCCTGGACAGCTTAACACTGCCGAAGATAATGGGCGAAAAAACGGCCTGCTCTGCAGCAGCCTCACGCTCTCATCCTCCCTCGTCTCCAAGACCTCCTCCAGAACCCCCTCTCCCTGGTTGCGGATTTCGGCCCCCCCGTATACATGGGGCCGATGCGCCGTCTCCGACGCACCACGGGATTCCCCCTCTCGGAGACCCGCCCGGGTAGTTGTATTAAAAATCCGACTTTCCATTTTTGTTTAGTTATTTGTAGGGGTGACGGCCCCGTGGTTGGGCATCCTCGGGACTGGATCCCCACCAGCCATACATCCCATCGGCAGGTGCCAGACCTTGGAATTGGAGTAATTTTTTAAAGAGGTTGTCGTCCTCGCGGCTCCCCGCTCAGTGAGAGGAGCCCCCGTTCCCGCTCAGTGCGGACTAAGGGTTGCCCGACGTTGGCCGAAACCAGCGCCCACCGGCCGTGAAGCCGGCGAGCCCGCCGCGCTCACGTAATTTTTTAACGAGGTTTTCTTCCTCTAGGCTCGAAAGCCACACCTACCCGCCCTGGAGTCGCTGTCCTGTCGCTAAGACAGGACGGCAACCCCAGGAGCAAATTCAAATTCAAATTCAAATAATCTTTATTCAAATAGTCCTTTAAAAGGCGCTTTTGACACGTCAATAATTTACAAAGTAGTGATTTGATGGTGATAACTACATTCGTAAACTTAAAACTAAAGCTATGAGGGTTCCAAACGCGTCCCGGTCTAAGAAGAAGCCCACAACAAACTTAGTCAGGTAAATTTTCTTTTTGTTATCACCATCTCACATGCCACTTAAAATTATATTAAGAGCTATCTTATTAGAGCAATATTTCACACCCATGCTTGTTTATCATTTACGTAATCCTTTACACTATAGTAGGACTTTTCTACAAGCTTACGTTTTATATAAACTTTGAACTTATTGAGAGACATCCCAGAAATTTCATTAGGCAATTTGTTATAAAATTGTATACAATTACCTTTAACCCTTAAAGTCGCAAGATATTTTTGTGAAAAAAAACCAAAAAATTGAAATGTAGGTAGTTTATTACTTGAAAATACACACAGTAAAAATAATAAAAAAAATAAAAAGTACAAAATTTTCGAAAAACAATGAGTATAGTATAATATACATTGCCACTAGCCACATAAACATATAATTATTTGCAATGTATAGTATACTATACATAGTGCTTTTAGGTTTTGTTGTGGTAAGCCCAAAAACAATTCCTATTTTTGACATAACACAAATGTACATTACATTTCGTGCAAATGGTACTCGCTTGGCCATTTTTGCAATATTTGCATCGTTGATAGCCAGTTAATTGAGGCCAGTGATCATATCGATCGTACCGTACGTCATCAGATGGTCTTTCCGCTACCGGTTTTTTTATTTTTTTCTTATCAGAGACCGACTCTATCTCCTTCACCGACGCTCTTCTGTCTCTTCTAAGCAGTCCCGCATAGACTTCGTACCGGAAGTTCTTTAAGTGGTCTTTTTTCCTGACAGTTTCAGACATTCTATCATGCCTACGCCGCAACAACCAGGCATTATTTATAGAAATGTCCAACAGCTGGGAGAAAATGTTTAAATACCACCTGTGGGACTTGATCCCTGTACGGTATAATGATATTAGCATATCTGCTAGATCAACACCACCCATATGCCGATTATAATGCCTTACGATCTGGGGACAAGTCACATCAACACGACCACTGCTTTCTTTACTAAATCTTTTTATTTTTTCTAATGGATATGCATCAACATAGGAACTAACTAAAGTAACTTGTTTATTATCAAACCACTTTACCACACTTAGCTTATTTTTATTACAAACCACTTGACTGAATGCTCCCCTACCCTTTTTTTTCAGAGTCTTATCAGTAAGTAATTTTTGGCTAGCATCTTTCAATCTATTTTGCCGAATGGTTCCCAAGCTGAAAATTCCATAATTTTCCCTCAATAGATATATCAACTCCAAAGACGTGAAATAGTCATCAAAATATACAACACTAGCTTTATTTTTCACTGTTTTGCATAACGCTATAACAATTCTACTTCCAACACCTAAAGTTTCTTCCTCTTCTGAAAATTGGATACCCCTGAAAGTGTCGTCTCCAGCATAAAGCATAAAATCATAAATTATTCCTGATACTCCGGCTCTTACAAGATTTTTGAATCCCCATTTGCTTGGTTTATTAGGGTTGTATTGACGACGACTACCTGCCTTTTTACCTTTATAAGGTATGATCATTTCGTCTATACTATAGGCGTTCTCTTCTTCAACCGACAAACATCGTGCTCGAATACTGTCAATCAAAGGACGAAGCTTATAGTATCTATCCTGCAAATCAGCTTGTGTATTGTCTGTGAAATGAATGAACCTTCTTATTTGTTGAAATCTTTTCAGGGACATTACATCAGCAACTTTGGAGTACCGAAAAGAAGTGTTCCAGTAATCTTTGTAAGATGGCATAACCACGATACCCATTATAACATTGATGGCTAAAAAGTCTAATATCTCATCATTAGATACTTTGATGGATTTTCCGGTTTCTTGAACGCTGTATAAGTTGGTGTTATCCGTAATACTTGTCACTATTTCCTTCGGAAAGAATCTATAAAAATAATCCAATGGTGACCAATTAACTGGCACATCTTCACGAAAAACAGGATTTTCTAATTCGGCTTTGTGCTCAAATGGTACATTTTTCCAACGAAAAGATAACTGTATCTTTTTTATGCATGTTTTTTTAATTTTTTGAGCAAGAACAGTAGGTGCAGAACGCTTTCTTTGTTTGCGAGTGATCAGAGGACTGAATGTTGATTGTATTGTAGGTGTGAAAGTTGATGGTTGAACTGAAGGTAAAGATGGTAACGATGAAATTGAAGGTAGAGCGTCATAGTTACATTGTGTGGAACTTGGAAATACTTCATCAAGCACCGGCGTCAGTGGTGTTTGAGTTTGGTTTTGTTCTTCATCTATAGAATTATCAGGGCTATCTAAAATATTGAGCCTTTCTAGCGAAGAATCTAAAGAAGGTGCAGGCGAACTTTCTGGTGTTTTAGCTTCATCTTCACTACTGATACTATCACTAGCGTCAGAACCGGCATTTTGTGCAGGTACCAAGGCTAAAATGCGCCTGGCTCTTGCGCTTGAAGCAGTCTAAAACAAAGCAAACGGAACATGCAGGCAAACCATAACCATAATAAAAAGAAAACTAGTTATACGCATGGAATATCCGAGTGAAGCAGGGGCAGGTCAGCTAGTTCAAAATATTCGAAAGTAACGTACGTACTGTTATCCCAAACTTATAACATAATATTATAATATCATTCTCGGGTTAGTAGCAATGTATATTATTCTATACATAACAAAAAATTATAGATACGTGCAACGGTAGCAATGTATATTATGCTATACATTCAACTAAAAAATGACAAAAACATATAAAAACACGCTCCCAGCACATTATTTTTATGAAAAACCAATAGAACAAACATTTGGCTAAGTATTCTATTCATCAGATATCCAAAATTATTAAGTATAACATATAAAAAAAATAAAACTTACCTTATCAAAAACTGACGCATGCACCATGTCGGTTATTTTTCACAACTGCTTTAAATTACCATAGACAATCGTAACTTTTTATTTTTTGACATGTAAAGGAACGTTCAAAAATAACATTTCACTAATAATTCAGGCTAAAAACAATTTAATTGTAATGGTAGCTTTTTTAAAAGTTCAATGTATAGTATAGTAGACAAAATTACTTTAAGGGTTAAATGAATTTCTAATTTTTTGTAGTCTAGTAGCGTGCAACACAAGTTTATTTTTACTTCTGATGTTAAGATTGTTGCAATCGCATTTTTTATTGAATTTTGTTATATTTCTGTGGACATACATTAAATTTTCAAATATGTATTGGCAATGCAATGTCATTATTTTTACTTCCTTAAATTTTTTTCTTAATGACTCTCTTGGAGCCATATTATAAATTGCACGAACAGCCCTCTTCTGCAGCACGAATATAGTTTCAATAACGGCAGCATTACCCCATAATAAAATACCATATGACATAATACTATGAAAGTAACTAAAATATACAAGCCTATACGCGTTAAGAATCGCTCGCCCCACCCCAGTGCTAGTTTTGGTTCACACCCGATAAACCGGTACCTTCCATATCTGGAAGGCGTGCCTCTATCCACCACCCAGGGGACGTGCTACGATGGAGGACTAGCAACCCCACACGGGAACAAAGAAGGCACCTAGTTGATTGGTATCGCACAACCAATGCATATGTTGCGCTTTATTGTTTCTTTGCTGTTCGATAGCAGTAGTTGCCTCACAGTGTAAGTGGGTTATTTAAGGATATATCTTTGGGTTGTTCGGGTAGGGACTTAATGTAGTTAAGATCAGCAGAACGATCAACATTTAGGAGATTTTTAAAATGCTCAACCCAGCGTTTAAGAACATCTGCTTTACCCGCTAATGAATTCCTATCCAAGGGCTTTATTGGAGTATTCGCTTGATACTGGGATCCAACTAGGCAACTTTTTTTTAACGTGGGTAATCCTCATGGATATCCTGGATGATCCTCATGGATCCTTATATCAGACTCTTACTGACTAAACCCAAAAGGTGCATATCCTTTCCCGCCGCCTGAGGCCGGGCTGGCTGCTGCCGGCTGGGGTCGGGTCACGGGTAACGCTCGCGCACACGTCCGCAACCAGGCCGGCAGAGTCCGTCCTTAGGACAGTGAGGCGGGCATTCAGGATCTCCCCGAATTGCCGCAACACTGCCTGGTTGTCGGCCTCCTTTGTCGTCGCGGGAGCGGAACTCTCCACGACGACTCTCAGCGAAGCCAGCTCCTTGCGGAGGCTGGCCGTTCCGGCCTGTTGCCGGACGTTATCAGCCTCAAGACGGTTGATAACCGTCGTCTCGTCCGAGACTGTACGCGAGCCCAAGGTCTCCACGGCATCTAAAATAGAGGCCGCAGCGTCCTTGACAGTGCGCACCGGCGTACCCTTCAGGTTCGACGATTTCTTGGCGACCGTGTTAATGGTAGCCACTTCGTCGAACACTCGCCTCTGAAGTTGGGCCACCGACATCTCGTTCGTCGACGGCCCAAGCTCCCGCTCAGCGGAGAGATGGGCTTTGCGGCGATATGCCGCCGCCAAGGAGGACCTCAAAAGGTCTTGCTCTCTTTCCTTCCTGGACAGCTTAACACTGCCGAAGATAATGGGCGAAAAAACGGCCTGCTCTGCAGCAGCCTCACGCTCTCATCCTCCCTCGTCTCCAAGACCTCCTCCAGAACCCCCTCTCCCTCGTTGCGGATTTCGGCCCCCCCGTATACATGGGGCCGATGCGCCGTCTCCGACGCACCACGGGATTCCCCCTCTCGGAGACCCGCCCGGGTAGTTGTATTAAAAATCCGACTTTCCATTTTAGTTTAGTTATTTGTAGGGGTGACGGCCCCCTGGTTGGGCATCCTCGGGACTGGATCCCCACCAGCCATACTTCCCATCGGCAGGTGCCAGACCTTGGGATTGGAGTAATTTTTTAAAGAGGTTGTCGTCCTCGCGGCTCCCCGCTCAGTGAGAGGAGCCCCCGTTCCCGCTCAGTGCGGACTAAGGGTTGCCCGACGTTGGCCGAAACCAGCGCCCACCGGCCGTGAAGCCGGCGAGCCCGCCGCGCTCACGTAATTTTTTAACGAGGTTTTCTTCCTCTAGGCTCGAAAGCCACACCTACCCGCCCTGTAGTCGCTGTCCTGTCGCTAAGACAGGACGGCAACCCCAGGAGCAAATTCAAATTCAAATTCAAATAATCTTTATTCAAATAGTCCTTTAAAAGGCGCTTTTGACACGTCAATAATTTACAAAGTAGTGATTTGATGGTGATAACTACATTCGTAAACTTAAAACTAAAGCTATGAGGGTTCCAAACGCGTCCCGGTCTAAGAAGAAGCCCACAACAAACTTAGCCAGGTAAATTTTCTTTTTGTTATCACCATCTCACATGCCACTTAAAATTATATTAAGAGCTATCTTATTAGAGCAATATTTCACACCCATGCTTGTTTATCATTTACGTAATCCTTTACACTATAGTAGGACTTTTCTACAAGCTTACGTTTTATATAAACTTTGAACTTATTGAGAGACATCCCAGAAATTTCATTAGGCAATTTGTTATAAAATTGTATACAATTACCTTTAAATGAATTTCTAATTTTTTGTAGTCTAGTAGCGTGCAACACAAGTTTATTTTTACTTCTGATGTTAAGATTGTTGCAATCGCATTTTTTATTGAATTTTGTTATATTTCTGTGGACATACATTAAATTTTCAAATATGTATTGGCAATGCAATGTCATTATTTTTACTTCCTTAAATTTTTTTCTTAATGACTCTCTTGGAGCCATATTATAAATTGCACGAACAGCCCTCTTCTGCAGCACGAATATAGTTTCAATATCGGCAGCATTACCCCATAATAAAATACCATATGACATAATACTATGAAAGTAACTAAAATATACAAGCCTATACGCGTTAAGAAGCGCTCGCCCCACCCCAGTGCTAGTTTTGGTTCACACCCGATAAACCGGTACCTTCCATATCTGGAAGGCGTGCCTCTATCCACCACCCAGGGGACGTGCTACGATGGAGGACTAGCAACCCCACACGGGAGCAAAGAAGGCACCTAGTTGATTGGTATCGCACAACCAATGCATATGTTGCGCTTTATTGTTTCTTTGCTGTTCGATAGCAGTAGTTGCCTCACAGTGTAAGTGGGTTATTTAAGGATATATCTTTGGGTTGTTCGGGTAGGGACTTAATGTAGTTAAGATCAGCAGAACGATCAACATTTAGGAGATTTTTAAAATGCTCAACCAAGCGTTTAAGAACATCTGCTTTACCCGCTAATGAATTCCTATCCAAGGGCTTTATTGGAGTATTCGCTTGATACTGGGATCCAACTAGGCAACTTTTTTTTAACGTGGGTAATCCTCATGGATATCCTGGATGATCCTCATGGATCCTTATATCAGACTCTTACTGACTAAACCCAAAAGGTGCATATCCTTTCCCGCCGCCTGAGGCCGGGCTGGCTGCTGCCGGCTGGGGTCGGGTCACGGGTAACGCTCGCGCACACGTCCGCAACCAGGCCGGCAGAGTCCGTCCTTAGGACAGTGAGGCGGGCATTCAGGATCTCCCCGAATTGCCGCAACACTGCCTGGTTGTCGGCCTCCTTTGTCGTCGCGGGAGCGGAACTCTCCACGACGACTCTCAGCGAAGCCAGCTCCTTGCGGAGGCTGGCCGTTCCGGCCTGTTGCCGGACGTTATCAGCCTCAAGACGGATGATAACCGTCGTCTCGTCCGAGACTGTACGCGAGCCCAAGGTCTCCACGGCATCTAAAATAGAGGCCGCAGCGTCCTTGAGAGTGCGCACCGGCGTACCCTTCAGGTTCGACGATTTCTTGGCGACCGTGTTAATGGTAGCCACTTCGTCGAACACTCGCCTCTGAAGTTGGGCCACCGACATCTCGTTCGTCGACGGCCCAAGCTCCCGCTCAGCGGAGAGGTGGGCTTTGCGGCGATATGCCGCCGCCAAGGAGGACCTCAAAAGGTCTTGCTCTCTTTCCTTCCTGGACAGCTTAACACTGCCGAAGATAATGGGCGAAAAAACGGCCTGCTCTGCAGCAGCCTCACGCTCTCATCCTCCCTCGTCTCCAAGACCTCCTCCAGAACCTCCTCTCCCTCGTTGCGGATTTCGGCCCCCCCGTATACATGGGGCCGATGCGCCGTCTCCGACGCCTCACGGGATTCCCCCTCTCGGAGACCCGCCCGGGTAGTTGTATTAAAAATCCGACTTTCCATTTTTTTTAGTTATTTGTAGGGGTGACGGCCCCGTGGTTGGGCATCCTCGGGACTGGATCCCCACCAGCCATACATCCCATCGGCAGGTGCCAGACCTTGGGATTGGAGTAACTTTTTAGAGAGGTTGTCGTCCTCGCGGCTCCCCGCTCAGTGAGAGGAGCTCCCGTTCCCGCTCAGTGCGGACTAAGGGTTGCCCGACGGTGGCCGAAACCAGCGCCCACCGGCCGTGTAGCCGGCGAGCCCGCCGCGCTCACGTAATTTTTTAACGAGGTTTTCTTCCTCTAGGCTCGAAAGCCACACCTACCCGCCCTGGAGTCGCTGTCCTGTCGCTAAGACAGGACGGCAACCCCAGAAGCAGCGTTAAGAAGCGCTCGCCCCACCCCAGTGCTAGTTTTGGTTCACACCCGATAAACCGGTACCTTCCATATCTGGAAGGCGTGCCTCTATCCACCACCCAGGGGACGTGCCACGATTGAGGACTAGCAACCCCACACGGGAGCAAAGAAGGCACCTAGTTGATTGGTATCGCACAACCAATGCATATGTTGCGCCTTCTGCCACCACCGGTTTTTCAGTTCTCGGGTAAGCTCCCTTAACTCTTGTGAACTCTTTTTGACCCTTTCTTTAGTGGCCTGATTAGCCGCTGCATAATTTTGTCGCAAAAAACTTCGATGTTTCGCAATTAAATTAGAGATTTTCACAACGTTTTCATCAAACCAGTCCTTATGAGCCCTGTTTCCTAATCCAATAATCTTCAATCCTGCTTCCTGTATGTATGAAGACAACGTATTCTAGTTGGATTTTATATCTCCATTATGGATTTCTCGCACAGATCGAGGTTACTGCCTCCTTGTTTTTATTGGATGAGCACTTTTTTGGCACCTTTTATAGCCTCCTCCTCGGTTGAACGAAGAAAGCAGTGCCTCTCTAAACAGAAACAGAGCTGCTTTGTCGCAGAGGGTGCTGTCGAACCGCACTGTCACCCATTGCCATTGCAGTGCGAGAGCGACCACTTTCCATAAGCCGCCTATGTGGAGGTATCGGACAAAACCCGGAATTCAATTATAACCGAGATCCTGTACCTCTACCCATCGCCATAGGAATTGTTGTTCGGAGTCCAATAACAGAGCCAGTCAGTTGCTTAGTGGATAAGTGAACGCGCAAACACAGATGAACTCCCTCGACCACACTCCCTTAAGCCCAATGGAACGGAAAAACTGCCACTAGCCGAGGTGGTTACCAGGATGTGGCCGCTGCGTGCAAACAGCTACTTGGAGCCACTGGTGGGAGTTGGAGATTGTTAACGTTTAAACTGATACTCCATTACCTTAAATAAAAGGCCGGCTAATAGAGAGCAGACACAAAAAATCCCCTACCCCCCTTATTGTTTGTATTATATGTTTCTTCTTTAGTCGAGCATCGTCAAGTACAAGTTTTTCGACTTTTTGGATAAATTCTGGCGTGGTCACCTCGATGTTCCTGCCCGGCCTCGGGTCGTCTTTAAGGGATTCCCTTCCTTTTTAAACAAACTGTGCCACTTGTACACCATGGTTTTTCGTGCACAAGAGTCACCATAAACCGATGACATCTCATCCATTATGCTCACAACTGATTTTCCTTGCTTGGTAAGGAACTTTATAACGGCACGATATTCGATTTTTTCCATATTTCTCTTTTCACTCCTGATTATGTTGCTTGGTTGGCGATATTTCAAAGACTAACAGTGCAATAACAATGCAATCTCGTATTTATACTAATTGTGATTCACTAAGCACGTTACGATCCTAATGAGCCTATGTTCCTTAGATAGGTATGTTCTTTTAGAAACTGGATGTTTTCTTTTTATGTATTATTTAATCGAGTACAAACATGTTTAATTACCGGTCTGGAGTTTGTTCACCTATTTTCTACTCTATATGTGGACCCTGGATATGATTGTTATTCCATTATTCTCGTTGTCACGTTGGTTATGGTTAGTCGAAACTAACTTGGCTATGGTTTATCATCAGTATTGTTATTATTACTACAAACCCCTGCATATTTAGCGGAACACAAAAGAAGGTCCATAATTAAAAAAATATGGATTTATTTTAAAATGTAATCGGGAAAAGTGAAATTATTATTAAAATAACAATTAATTAAATTAGATAAATGGTGATTAATACCGCGTATTTCCTCCACGTGCTCTTATTAAAGTTTCTACCCGTCTAGGCATACTGAGAATGATGTTATCGATGGTCTCCTGGGATATTCTCCGCCATTCCTCAACTACGGCGATTCGCAGTTCACCCACGTTCGCAGGAGCTGGAATTCTGGACTTGAACTTTTCTTTTCAGCAAGTCCCAAACGTGCTCTATTAGGTTCATATCCGTGATCTCGCCGACCACTCCATAACAGTGATATTTATATCATTAAGATAAGCTTAAAAACAAAATCGTCACCGATATATGGGGCAAACGGTACATTTTCTTCTAAAACTTCTCTGATATAGCAGTCTGCAGTCAGACTCCCTCTATCAGTCACTACCAAGTCTGTGCGAGCTCCCAAACAAATGCCCGCCATTATTGATCTACCACCGTATGCAACTGTAGTTTCAAAATTTGTCTGATTGTATCATTCTCCTTTGCGTCTGTATATTCTATGCCTGCCGTCAATTTGATGTAAGAGATTTCTGCACTCATCACTAAACAATAGTGTCTATTATCAAACTCCGCTAAATCCAGAAAGCTTATTTTTCAATAAACAACTTTTTCCCTCAGAATTTTTTAACTACGTCAATTTCTGGTGATAATTTGGAATAGATCAAGTTGCTTTAACTTGATTTATTCCAAATTGCAATAATAATCTAAATTAGTTTGTTTTTGTTTATGATATATAAATCAATTTGTGATAAAAAAAATAGGATTTAGCGGAAATTGATTTTGAGTTATGGATCTAGCGGTTTTTTATACATAGAGTGATGGATGTGGCGGATAATGGTACTCACGACCCCATAGTCTCAATGATTGTACAGGATATTCTAAAAAGCAATAAAACATTGTAAATTCCATATTATGCAATGCGAGTAAGGAACTTTATTAATCAGAGATACAGAGCGCTATACTAACTTCTTTCCGCAGATAAAGTATAGTGTTGTTATAAATTGTAAAGTTAAAAAGTAAACACTATGCAAAATTTTCATTTTCTTCCAATGTGACACATTAGAATAACACATGTAGGTCTTCATGTTCTTCGAAATTTTCATTGTTTTCTTCAATATCCTTGTAGTATTTTAAAATGTTCATAGCCCTCCAATCTTCACCATAGTGCTTTTTCAAAAGGTTAGTGACTTCTTTTATTTTGATTAAGTTCACTTTATTACCTTTCGTATAATTGCGGGTGCGATTTCAGAACATCTCTTTCCTTTTTTAGTCACATATTTTGGTTGATTAAATTCGTTCCGATAATTTTCTTCTTCTTGAATACTTACATTTTGCCGTCCGTTACTCATTCTAAATCGTTTAGATGGATTAAATTTGAAATGCCAATTACCCGGAGGTTTGATAGCTTTGGAGACATCATCCTTACAATTATAAACTTCAACATCTTCTCCTAAATGGTAAATAGTCGTATGTTTTTTGAAAACATCTACGTTATCTTGTGGATCACATATAATGGACTTTTTTCTGGTATCTTTTTCTATCTTTGCAAATATTCGGTCCGGTGGTAAGAAACAGAAGCCAACCATAGGAAAAACTATTTCAATCTTATTTAACTGCGGTGGTGCATGTGAAGAGAGCCATTTGGTGCACATACCTACCAGAGTTTTTTTATTTTGCCCACCGCAGCCATCAGCAAAAAGTTTTAATTTCGTTTTATTTTCTGGAATATCGAGAATAATCAATTTATGAAATATTGCACTTGCTATTTCATTAGACGATTTTAAATGCCCATTTTCACACCAGTAGTAGGAATGCACGTTATTTATTGGTAAAGCGGATTTAGAAGTGCCAACGACTATAATGAAGTTATACATATTAAATTGTCGGCTAAAATAAGCTGCCTGGTCCGGCAATTTCTGCAATGCGCAAATTTTTTGGCAATCAAATGATAGTAGAATAGTGTCTTCAGGCTTTAACAGATTGTAAAATGCCTTCGCTTTTAATGTGTGTACTCGTTTCTCTGTTTGAAATCGTTGTTTATCATGGTTTGTAGAGGCAGTTAAAATTTTTCTTGTCAGCTCAGAGCACTTTTTTTTTTCACGCTGGGATATGCTTTTACTCACTCCCCGGAGGGCCTATATTGACCCCCGAGCTCCGTCCGAGGCGCGCCAAGACCATTGGACGCGCCTCACGACCCGAAGATTAGGCTCGACGGGTGAGGATGCCTCTTATCCATCACCCGGAGCTCCTCGTCAGGGTGGCAGGCGGCGATGGTGCGCCGGTCGCCTGCGCCCCACCCTACGACGCCGGACAGGGTGCGCGTCTGCGTCATTCTCCCGGCGCCGTTCTGCCGCCTCCTTCTGCAACATCACCTCCTCACAGAAGGAGGCGACAGCGGCCCAAGACGTCTCGCTGGGCACCATGGTGCGAACCACAGTGGGCAGCGAAAGGTCAGGCCCACCTGTGAGCTCAGAGCACTGAGAACACGTATCTTTCATGGGAGAACCAAAGCCAACATATTTCTGAAATAAGACAGTTTTACTTGCAAGTGAGATGTATTTTGAAAATTATCTTAATATAATTTCCATAATAATTTTATATTTAACTAGCTATTGCCCGCGACTTCGTCTGCGTGGAATTGCTGATTTCCCGTGAGGTTGATGTTTCCCGTGCGGCTAATGCCCTGCTTCAGAAAGTAAGCTACAGACAAATGTTAAATTGCCGATTTTCGTGTCTCTAAATCAATAAAAGGACTTTCATTCAAACTTCAAACCCCTATTTTACCGCCTTCGGGGTAGATTTTGATGAAAAAAAAATCTAACCTTTTACTTACGCCCTAAAAGAAACCTATTTTCAAAATTTCAAGCTTGTGGACTTCATAATAAAAAAATAATCAAAAACTATCATCCCTTTTTTTACCACCCTTAACAGATAATATTTAAAGAAAAATTTGATGGACATGTTTTTTATTTATTACTAGCGGCCCGTCCCGGCTGCGCACGGGTAGACATAAATAGGTACAGATATTTAAGTTATAAGCATGCTAATTAAAACGACCATGAATCACTAAATTAGAAAAAAAATTATGCTTATTTTAAAGCCTCCCTGTACACAACGTTGGCTGTGGTATTTGTAGGTGGCAACAAAATGTATTGTTTTTCAGGAGATCCTACTCGAGAAAGTGCCACATACAATTGCCCGTGGGAAAAGCACTCCTTCCTTAAGTCGATACCAACTATGGAAAAAGTTTGTCCCTGAGATTTATTTATTGTTAGGGCAAAGGATTTTTTTAAAGGGAACTGTAACCTTTTAAAATATATGGGCAAATCAGTTGGTATCATCGGGATCCGCGGAACATGTGCGAGCTGATCGGCCGCGGGACCCGTAATGATAGTTGCTACAATCACATTATCTCTTAATTCTTTGATCAATAGTCTTGTACCATTACACATATTGGGAAGGCTTAAATTTCTTAAAAGCATAACAGGCGTACCTATTTTAAATTTTAGTTCATGAGGTGGCAAGCCAGCAGGATTGAGGGAATTTAAAAATTCCTGTGGGTAGTGCACTGTATCTTCGATGTTGCACACGGTGTCAACAGATTTGTAACATTTAGAATCACCTGGTACTTTTTCAATAATAATTTTGTTTATCTCATTTACTGAGTCGTTTCTGGGTGACAATATCGCTCTCGAACAGAGCCAATGGAAATTTCTTACTGTTAGATTGTTGATGTCGGGATAGATTGTGTCTATAAGGATTTCTAGACTGTGAACAGTTTGAGCCAATTCAATATCCAACAGTACTTGGGAGCTGTTTGCAATTGGAGTAGTAAATTTTCCGTCTCCTAATTTAAGTATATTTTCTGAGAAATTACCACCGCGGTTATTGCATAAATATGCTCTCATATTCGTGCGCAAATTGAGAGTTTTAATTGATAGCCACAAAGGTGATAATTTGAGGCACGCTTTAATAACGTCGGCACGTGTACCTTTTGTTACAACTGGTAGAGTTTGGCGAAAGTCTCCAGCGAAAACAAAAGTTACGCCACCCATCATATTGCATGACTTTCTTATATCTTTTAATGTGCGGTCCACTGCTTCTACATGAGCTCTATGGCTCATGGTGCACTCATCCCAAACAATCAGCGACGTGTCCTATAAGAGCTTTCCCAGTGGACCATTTTTACGGATTGAACATACAGACTGGGAAGGATGAACGCTGTATACTCTTCCCAGTGCCGCATCTTTTTTATACCGGGATGTCCAACTACTTCTTGGCCACGTCTCCTTCTAGAAAATTTATTGTTAGCCCATGTATAATAATGAGGAACTTCGTGATAGAGTAGTGTTTTAGCAAAATCATCACTGTGGCATAGGTCAAAAAACGCCGTAAGTGTCATTTTTGGTGGATTTTGCGCTATATTTTGCATATTTTCATTTACATTACTTAAATTTTTTGGCCCTCTAGTATTATTTACAAGTCTTGTTCTCACACATTTATTAAAACGACAGTCTATTTTATTTTTTAATTTGAAAAACTTACGGTGAGTACGAGCTATATCTTGCATTTTTAATGTCGAACAGGTAAAAGTGGAGCACTTGGAAAGCTATTAGGACAATATCTGAAAAAAAAAATTGAGCCACAACTAAACTTTAATAACTACTCTTGCCTCTACACAACTACTCTACAAAAGCCTAGCCTAGTGGTTAGAACATCCACCTCCGTCGAAAGGTTGGGTTCGATCCCGCACCTGTAACTTTTCTTTTCTTATTTATGTGCGGTTTATGAAATTGAATATCACTCAGTAAACTGACTAACAGTAAAGGAATACGTGAGGAAACCTGCATGCCTGAGTTCTCCATAATGTTCTCAAAGGCGTGTAAAGTCTGCCAATCCGCAGATGGCCAAACCCTACTTATACTAAGAGACCAGTGTTCTGTAGTGAACCGGCTATGGGTTGATCAATAAAAATGCAATAATTTCATTACTTTACTTTTATATCGAATGCAAGTGATACTAATAAATAGAATAGAACACACGTTACACATATTATACACAAGTTATTGCCGGTTGATGAGTTATTAAGTACATAGGTAAATGACATCATTGTAAAAAACAAACAACCTGTATAGCAAAATCATTCAAAATTTTACTAACAGTTCTCTTCGTGTTTTCTCCTTTTTCCAGTTTTTTTTGTTCACACCCCGCTTCCTTGCATATACACGAGAAACAGGTTCAATTTTTTTTGTTAATTCGGCCATTGTTTATTTAATTATTCATCAAAAACCGGACGTAATAACAATACAAACGCCTCAAAGGCCGTTACAAACCACAACTACCCCATGACAGTTTTTTGTCAAAATGCAAGGTTCTGATTGGTCAATACGGATGTAGCGGCGAATGATAATGAGTTAAAATGGATGTGACGGAGATTGAAACGATATCCAATGTTATGACTCAAATTACTCGGGATGTAGCGGGGCTAGTACAAGAAGAGTTAGTTTGGTTTGTAAGACATTAAAAATCAATTCCATAGAGACCAAATACTTTTTTTTTTTATAAAAAGTGGATGTGACGGCCTTTGATCCTAGACTACTCCATTGGTACGCGTTCCAAAGTCGATCTTCCTGAGCAAAAGGTAACCTGTTTCTACGATGATTTACCTTGAGCCTTGGAGCCTTGGCGGGCACAAATTAACCCAAACCAGCTTCTTCGAACCTTCTTCGTACCGTACGCTCACTTACGGTTACACCCCGCACTGCTTCTAACTCATGTCTGGCTTGGACGACCGGCAAACCGGGGGTTCCTACGAGTACGTACACGAAGCCGAATGAAACGATCATCCCTACTCGAAATGCGTCTTTTTCTGCCTTGTCCTGTACTTCTTACATAAGTACATGGCAATCTCCGTTGGGGCTCGTTCAGGCATAATTCAGTCCTAAACTCCAGAAAGGGCGTTCTGGGGGGTGGAAAAGTGATACACGGACGTTGTTCTGGGTCTCACCGACCCATTCATTAACGTCAAAATTATTCCAATACTTTATAAATAATAAAGATTATATTTATATTATACTATATTATTTAGTTTTTTGGTTATTTATGTGAATAAATGAAACACAAATATTTTTTTATATTATGTTTTAATTATATTTAATAGAATTTAAAAAAATAACGAAAATTGTCAACAAAATTTTTCTCTTCTACTTAAATGTAATAATATTATTAATTAACAATCAGTCTTAACGGTTTAATGGCACATTTTTGTAGGAAACTAAATAAATTTGAGAGAAAAAAAACAATCACTTGAAATCATTATCTTTGGTACAGTCAGCATAGAAAGGTACTATATGTTCTACACAGATATATTTGTTGCAACTCTCGCAGGTGTACTTAGTTTTTGGCCTTTTGCGAACATTATAGCCTTTTTTGCTGGAGGTTCCTCTGAAAATTCACCAAAAAAATTTCCATTTTCGGTCGCAACTCACGTGGAAGCACTGATACATTTTGACGAAGTTTTAGGTGTTCTATGACAAGACTGAAACCTAGTTGTTTTATAAATCGCCTTCGTTTTAGTTTTGGTTGTTATTATTTATTTTGTTTATTATTAGGTCATTAATGGCACTGGGGTGGCCCAAGTAGTGGCGCGCATACGCCGGCTGGGGTTGGAGGTTGCCCTCGAAAAGTCCGAGGCCCTGTGTTTTCACAGGCCGCGGATGGCACCTGACGCCGGAGCCGACCTAGTGGTCGGAGGGGTTTCCATCGCGATCAAGTCGTCGATGAAGTACTTGGGACTCATCCTCGACGCGCGGTGGAAATTCGAGGAGCACTTCCGGCGCCTGGCCCCCAAACTGATTGGGGCTGCCGGCGCGCTGAGTCGCTTGCTCCCGAACTCGGGTGGGCCCGGAGTGGGCTGCCGTCGACTGTACACCGGGGCGGTGAAGTCGATGGCCCTGTATGGGGCGCCCATATGGGCGGACGATCTGTCCGCTCGTAGTAGGAGACTGCTGCGGAGACCGCAGCGAGTCATGGCGGCCAGAGTGGTCAGAGCCTACCGCTCCATCTCGTGCGAGGCAGCCTGCGCCTTAGCGGGTTGTCCTCCGTGGGATCTGGAGGCGGAGGTGCTGGCGCACGTGTACTGGCAAAGGGTGGAAGTTCGGACGCTGGGCGACCACCCTTCCCCGGAGATGGTGGCTGGATGGCGGCGCTCGGCGCAGACCGAGCTCTACCGCCAGTGGCAGGTCAGACTCGAGTCACCGAGTGCCGGTCTCAGGACCATAGAGGCGATTCGCCCCGTCCTCCGTCAGTGGGCGGAGAGGCGGCACGGGCAGATGACCTTTCACCTTGCGCAGGTGCTTTCCGGACACGGCTGTTTCGGGAGGTTCCTGTTCAAGGTGGCACGTAGAGAGCCCACTGAAGAATGCCATGAGTGCGGCTGCGCTATCGATACAGCGCAGCACACGCTGGCTGAGTGCCCCAGTTGGTCTCAGCAGCGTGCGGCACTCACTTCTGTAGTCGGGGGGGACCTCTCCCTGCCGATCGTGGTTTCGGCCATGGCTGGCAGTGAGAGGTCTTGGCAGGCGATGGTCTCCTTCTGCGAGGACGTGATCTCGCGGAAGGAGGCGGCGGAACGGCTGAGAGAGGACGACGTGGACTCTCAGCCGATCCGTCGCAGACGTGTCGGGCGCAGGCGGCTCGCGCTTCACCACCGCCTACCCCCTTGAGAGTAGCACCTCCGGGCGTTGGATACGAGGATCTGTCCAACACCCAGGAGTTAGGTCCTCGAGCTGGAAGACGCACCCTGTGGTCCTGGTGCGTCTTATGGCGTTCAATTGGGGGGCATCTGATATTGCCCCCGAGTTGGCACCGTCCTAAGGACGGACTCTGCCGGCCTGGTTGCGGTTGTGTGCGCGAGCGAAACCCGTGACCCGGCCACCAGGCGGCGGGAAAGGATATACACCGTGGGGGTTTAGTCAGTAAGAGTCTGACATAACTGCCGCGTCTCCTCGGACGCGGAGTATCCATGAGGATTACCCACGTTAAAAAAAAAAAAAAAAAAGGTCATTAATGGCAGCTATGTTCGACGAGGCATAAAAAATTGTCAGTGACCATAAATTACCTTTTAGAATTACGACTTACGTCGTACGTAGCACATAGCTCGTCGGCTACATCCACACCGCATTTTGTCGTATTATAACACATATTTATTTCAAGTTTGTGCTGTTCTCCTGTTGTTTCATCAATCTTGTCATCGTGATGCAAGCTAGACATCAGCATAACTATTTTGTTTTTTTAGTAGTCATTCACGTTGACTCGCGGGCGCGGTGGCGGGCGCGGTCACGAAATATCAAACATATGGCGTAATATCCAAGTGTTCACATACGAAACGCACGTGCGGTCTAAGTAGCGGGCAAGCTAGCGACTGGCGCGCGCGCGCCGCTCGCGGCAATATCAAACGCGTGAGATGTTTGTGTGTGTTTACGTCGAACTAGCGGCGGAGCGCGCGATTCACTCACGACGTCAGGTAAGTTCAACCAGTATGAACTTGTCGCTAGAAACGGTAGCACGTCTCCATCATGTCTTTCAATACAGAAGAGTTTATTAGTGCTGTTCAGGCTAGAACTCCGATTTGGCAAAGCAAACACAGGCATCATATGAACAGAAATATTCTCAATAAGCTATGGAAGGAAATTGCGGAATTGTTTCCTGAAATGGAGGGTGAGTAAATGAAATATTGTGGGTACCTATTTTTAACTTTTTATTTTTCTAAAGGAATATTATGACAGACTACAAAAGATACAAAAATATATTACAAAGATGGCGACGTATTATATTAAACGATTGTTCTCCCAAAAATATTTCGTGAATAAACTCCGAATTTGTTTAGCTCGATTTGATGGATTGTTGTTTCTTCCAGTTTGTCGCCTTTGGTGCTGAGTTTCAGTTGTTAACTCATCATTGAAATTGTAGCCATCTATATCAATTACAATATTATGCAATAAGCAAGCGGTTTTGATAATCAGGCGTGCATGTTTAACATCAGTTTCAATAGGTTTTAACAAAACTCGCCATTTATTGCATAAAATTCCAAATGCACACTCCACGGTTTTTCTCGCTCTTGACAATCTATTATTAAAATGTTCTCTCTCTTGATTCAATGTTCTTTGTGGATATGGACGCATAAGATACTCTTTAAGAGGATAAGCTTCATCGGCTACTATAACATATGGAGCTGTAATATTAGAATTGGGTAATGTTCTTGGTTCTGGAATATTGAATGCGCCTCTTTCGAGTAACCGGTTCAGGGACGAGGCGTTGAATGTACCGCCGTCGCTTTGCTTTCCTCTACCTCCCACTTCAATAGTTAAAAATCTTTTGTTCGCATCAGCCACAGCTTGCAAAACAATAGAGAAATAATGCTTGTAGTTAAAAAATGCCGATCCTGATCGTTTAGGTCGTTTAATTCTACAATGTTTACCATCTAAGCTGCCAATGCAGTTAGGAAAGTTCCACATTTTCTCAAAATCTGAAGAAATATGCTTAAGCTGGTCTTCAGATGGCAGTGGCATGTGGACATTCAAATTTTTTTTTCCAAATAGCTTCACAGGTACTATAAACAATCTCAGACACTGTACTAACACCCAAACGAAAGCTATAAGCCAAAGATCGAAATGCCAACCCAGTGGAAAGATATCTGAAACATATAAAAAAAATACAATTATTACGTAAAATTTAAATATATCTATACTAATTACTTTATATACCTACTAAAATTATATAGGGCATCAACACTAAACAATATTTAATTTTTATAGAAAAGGCTTTAAGAAAAAAATGGAAGAATATTCGGGACCAATTTATGAAAGAGTTTAAAAAAATTCCGGTTTCTCGTTCTGGAGATGCTGGAACTGATCAAAACACTTCAATGTGGCCATATTTTCAAATGATGCAGTTTATAAAAGATGACGTTACCCCAGAATTAAATGAAGGCAATTTAGATGAAACTGCTGATGGAAACTGTAGTGATAATAATGAACGGTCCCCAACTCCCCAGTCAATAGCTGGTTCATCTACAAGTACACAATATACGAGCACCAAACGTAAATGTGCACAAGATGTAAGACAGGAATTCATGGAATTAGAGAAGAAAAAGTTGGAATTATTACAAATTAAACTGTCGCAAAGCAGCGAAAGGCAAGAACAAGATTGCGAAGACCTGTTATTTTTTAAAAGTCTGTTGCCGTACATGAAGGAGTTTACTCCTATGCAAAAATTACGTACGAGAAACAAAATTACAGAAGTTGTTATGAATGAAATGAATAGTTTCACGTCCCAGGCTTACCATAGTTACAATAGTTACGAATATAACACATCAAATTATGGAAATTAAACTTTAAATATAATTAACTACGAAAATTCTTTTTTTTTTAAACTCACCTTATAGTTACAAATAGTCTTTCTTCGGGTTTTATGCTTTTATGAAAATTTGTGTCTACTTTTGAAATCTCACTCCTTATTGAATCCAATATGTAATCAAAACAGTTGACTGTCATCCTGGTATATCCAAAAAATCTTGAAGGATGTTCTCTCAAATTACTATATAAAGTATGAAATTCACCATACTGTTCTCTTTCTTTATTAATTTCGTGCACACCAATTCTAATTTTTAACATCTCCCACTTTAGATATGAATTTTCGGTTAAAAATAAAAGATCGTCGTCCATGTTTACAATCTCTGACAACACGTCACACTCGCGCAAACGCCTGGCGGCTAATGTGAACACGAACTCGCCACTTCTCCGGGCCCGCACCCGCTGCCGCGCCCGCGCTTTCCAACGTGAACAAGTACTTAGGCACATGACTGACAAGTGTGACATCTTTTTGAAAACCAAATCGAGATGAGCTAACTTCAACTCCGCGAGTTTTAGTGAATTCCACTGGAACTTGTCTTTTATATTTGCGCAGGGTACCAACTTATGTCAAGTTATGTTCTTTGAGCAAATTTATCAAATGTTGCATTTCTATTTGTTCTGGTAATAAATAGGCTGTACAATCCGGTCAACAACATCAAATAGCTTGTTACTTGCAGAAAAAGGGCTTTGCTTGCCAGGATACATCTCTAAGTTTTTGATTTGAATTGAATTTCTTGCGTCGACTAGAGCAATGATTTTTATCCCGTACTTAGCAGGTTTGGAAGTATATATTAGCGAAATTTACAGGTGTAAATTCCTCTGAAAGCTACAAGTATTTCGTCTATTGTTAGACAATCACTCGGTGTGTAAGTTTCTTTACAATTTTCAACTAATGCTTCAAAAAATTCTCTGATTGGAGCCAGATTGTCCAATTGCTTTCTTTGTTCACGAGCAGAATAATCATCAAAGGTCAAAGAATTCTGAATAAAATGAAATCTCTGCAAAGACATTACAAGCCGAAAAATATACACACCTGTGCCATCAGTAGCCCATAAATCGCTCAAATATTGTCTGCCTGATCGGTAAATACCAGCTAGATAAAGGAGGCCTATAAAAGCTTTCAATTCAATCATAATGCATTTTTTAACTGCGTGTACTTAGATAATTAGAACATGAATCTATTTTAGGTATAATGCGTGCATTAGTATGCATAAGTATGATTTGCAACATATCCTCAGTAATGAAAAGATTCCAGCATTCCACTTCAGACATCGCCGATTTCTGCTTCTTCTGCTGCAATTGATGGATAATATTTTCAGTTCTGGTTCTCACATTTTCCTCGAAAATACCTCTTATACGAAAAGGCCGCTTATACCACTTTGTACCGTCTTTGCCATGATAAAAGTCCGAAGAATAATCACGGTTTACGTTTGAAGAACTAGATGATTCCGATGTACATTGCTCCTCTCGCGAACGATTTCTATGCAATCGAATAGACAGTGGAATATCTAACTAGGGCTGTATAACTTAGATGGTTTGGTGGCTAATTGAACTTCAGTGGTGAAAAACTTTGGGGTTGATTTATTCCCTAAACTTTGCCTGAGCTGATATAGATGGTGCATTGAAATTATTATTAAAATTGGTTTAATTATAACGTAGTGCCGTTGTCTTGTGTTTCGTAATTCTGATACCTGCCTGTATATCCGCGATGTGTTCGTCCCAGGTTTTTTCATCCCCACCGTGCTTGAGAGAACATCTAAAATAGTTATGTTGAATCTTTCAACTTGATTATTAGCCCTCGGTGTAGCGTCAGTAAGATTCCTTACACAAATAAGATTCCTTACTTGCGTTAGGAATCTTAGGCTGCCTACGCACTGGCGACAATAGACGCGGCCAGGCCGCCGCGGCCATGGTCGCCGGTGCGTAGGCAAGCGCGACATGTGGACGGCCGAAAAATTTGCAGTCGACTTCCAAGGGTGTGTCAAGATGGACGTGCAGAAGATAATCACGCTAACTGTGCTTGTGTATTTACTACGAAAACGAAAACGGAAGATTTCACGTAAAAGACAGTTTTGGGTGCATCCATTACTTTGCGAGAGAAAGACTAAAGGATTATATTATACTTATTTTTTGGATTTAAAAATGTATGAGAAGAGATTCTTTAATTACATGAGAATGTCAACGAATACTTTTAACCTGTTACTGTATACAATAAAACCAAAAATTACTGGAACTGGTAACAACTATCGGAAATGCATTCCAGCAGAAGAAAAATTAGTAATAACAATAAGGTAAGCTTTTTCTTTTTTAAATACAGAATGTTTAAAAAATACGTGATATATTTTAAAGGGGGTTTCGGAATGGAGTTTTGTGTACAGGAAAAATAAAAACAATGTGATAGGGCCTTTTTTTTACTTAAAATGCTAAATGGATTTTTTTGTAAATTTGAATTATACAAGACTCGATTCTGAATCATCCTAAACCACCACTGTTGTGTTTTTCACAACAACCTGTATAATTCATTGACCAAGGTTTTGCCACTTTAAAAAATTTATGAACTATTCTGCCGTCATAAGAAAAAAAGACGTTTCTACATTAAGTTCAAAACGGAGAAAAAAAATAATTTGTAATTTTGAAACTGAATAATTCGCTGTGTGAAAGAAAATGAACAAAATAATAATTTTGTTGTGCAAATGTGTGTATTAGAGTTTAATCTATCGGAATAATATATGCATATAATTAAAAAAATATTTTAAAGTATTAAAAAAATTATCTTTCTTTTTCTTCTTGGTAAAAAAAATCGTAGAAAATACTTTATACTGCAATGAATAGACGTTTCTGGCTAGATACGTCCTATCAATTTAGTAATTTATAAAACTTTTTTCTTACTTAGTGATAATGTGTTGCCTGGTTCTAGTTAACTAAATAAAAAAGACGTTTTTAACCATTTGCTGCTTTTCAACGTAGTAACCATACTCAAAGAAATTTAAAAATAACCTGCATATTTACAATAAATTTTCTACAACTATAAAATAAAACACAAGTATAGAAATCCTTATATTATTCAGAACAAAACTCAAAAACAATTATTAAAAACTTTCTTAACATAAAATTTTAATATCTTCAAGGAACAAAAATTATGAAAACTATCATATCTAATAATTATAATTAAGAGTAGTCACAGCCTAGTAAGGTAACTTATACTTCTAATCAGTCTGCTTCATAAACCTGAGTAAGATCAACACTATTCTTATTAGTAGGTAGATTATACCAAAATGATTTTCTGTTGTCTGGCATTAAGGGTGTCAGTTTTTGTATGATTGCCGACTTGCGCTCTTGAGTAATGCCTCTACATTCTGTCTTTGGTTTTGGAGGTGGTATTCCAGATTTAACATTTTTTAATCTGAGAAAGTCAAGTGAGTAAGTACATACTTCTTCATTACAGAAGGCAGTCTTATAGCGAATGACGTGGGTACCTCTTGTGAATGTTACTTCACACATATCAGCTAAATAAGCTCGAGGTGAAGAGTTTTGAAGTTTATACGATGAAGAACAGTCTTCAAATTCACAAAAGTCATCCACATTCATTATTTTCACGTTTATATTTTTCCTTGTGTTTAATACAGTTTGGTGAAAGTCTTCGAAATCATACATGTGTTTTTTCCTCTTCATAGATTGCTCCACTTGATGATGAAATTCGTCTGCCGCCATGTGCGTGTGACCTACTTCTAAATATTTTAATGTAATCGTTTCAAAATTAACTTCCACTGAATTGACAAGATAGAGCAAATAAGAATACAATGTCCAGTTTTTATTCTGTGCTGCACAGTTATCTAACCAGATGACTAAATTTTTTAAATCTCTATTTGCCCGCAAAAAAGCTCTGAAACAGCTTGTTATGTCACTCATTTTACGTCCAGCAGTTGCTTCATGCCATATCGCAGCATATGTTTGAGAATTTACATGGTTTTTTTTATCGCCTATTGGCACAAAACTTTCATTGAATACGATTATTCTCGGACAAAACATAACAATTTTAAATTCCTCGATTCTCGGAAGCATAATAACTTTTTCTAAATCAGCTGAAAAATAGGCAGTATCTGAGTTAACGTTTGCGTTGTTTTGTTTTTCAACATCACTTTTATATTCTTGCCGGGCTAGTAAATATTTTTCTCGGTGTCGTTCATAATAACGGCATTCTTGACAATTTCTATGCCTTTTCTCTTTAAACTCCGGATTGTGAATAAAATATTTTTCACACACCTCACACTCTTCATGTCCAAGTTTTGTAAAACATATGTTTAACTTCTTTACAATTTTTCTGTAGTGGTCATAAGAAATTTGTTCGTCAATATGAAGGTTCTTCATATTTTGTTGTTCGAGAAAGTTTTCATACATTCTGGTCACTGTTAGGTCTGACGGAAGATATTTTCTATTTGGAGCGTGTTCCCGTCGATAATGAGATATGGAAGGATTAAATGAATTTATATGATCTAAAATATTTGTGTTATCGAACTTTTTTGGATTAGGATTAGTTCCTCGCCTATCCACTGGAATGTCATTTATCATGGTGTGTAAGGCGTTTCTTACAGATTTATCATTTTTTCGATTGTAACCCAGCGTTTCTAAAAAAAATACTTTGCAAACATTTACTTTTGTCCCTGATTCATTTGAAAGAAAATATGATACGCTTACGTTTCTTGCCATCTTTCGGTTTTCCTTAACAGTTCTTCTCTTAGGTTCTTCTTTGGACGTATTATTAATAATGAAAAATTGCTGTTCTTTCCAAGACATATTTCTAAAGTAATGGTTTAGATTTCTTCGCGCTTCTTCTGTAAAGTGGGCATGACATTTTTTTTTACATTCAGTATTACATCCTGACTTTAGTTTGTATTTAGTTTCTATATCTTTCAACTTTTTCAATTTTTTTCTTTGCTCCTGCGATTCATTAAACTTCTTACGTTTTCTGTTTTTCCCCTTTTTTGTATGGTTTTGTGGCGTGGCTTCATCATTTGAGACTTCAGGTGACTCAGGGACAGTTATGTTGATCGACTGTGAGTTGGGAATGGTATTTGTAGAAGAATCTGAATCTAAACTTGAGGGTACATAATCTTTATCAAAAACGGAATCGTCAGAATTAAAATCCAGGTCATCGTGTGTGCTGTTATGAAGATCCACATTATTCAAAGGGTTATTTTTGTTTGTAGAAGATAAAGGAAGCTCCTCAGTATAATTAGCATTCGGCTTTGCCTCCTGAGAAAAACTGGTTGACGGATTGACCAACGAAATTATTTTTGAGCATCGATTTATGCGTCTCATTTTGTCACACTGAAACAAAAACAAATATGGGGAGAGAAACATTTAAAAACAATTTATAAATATTTGGATTTAAAATTATACGTAAAGTCTATTTTTACTTACTTGTCATGGGCGTAAAATAAGTAATAAACAAAAAGTAAGGAATTTACCTACGATTTTTCCGTAGTTGTAGCCCGATGAGCCGCGCACATGATAACTTCCTGACGGCCTGGGCGTAACTGATATGTAAAGTGTTCACAACCGCACTCCCCACTTCAGCCCCCATAAAACAATACTAAGTAGAAAAGACGCTACTGCCACTTGCGCCTGACTATTTTTCGTAATACTAAGATGAAAAGGCTCATTTACGCAGAACTGTCTTTTTTTCTTATGACTATGCAAAAACGTCTTTTCATTTTATGATGAAATACGTATTTTCTAAATAAATAAAACGCTTCTACTTAAATGCGTCTTTTTAACTTAGTATACGTCAGAAATGTCTTTCCTATTTAGTAATATTGGGGATATATCGAAGATGCGTTCTATTTGAAAGTTAGATTAATAGGGTTGTGATAATTTTATGCGAATTATAAAAATACTGGTAGATGCGTCTTTTTTTACTGATGCCGATTATGTGTCTAACGCAGTTTCGAAAAAAATGTCAGAAACGTCTTTTTTCCTTATGACGGCAGTATTGTTCAGTAGTATTCTACTTTACGACTTTGAAAAGGAGAGGAAAAGGGCTTGCTTATAACATGTTTTTAAATATTAAAAAACTGAAGTAGATAATCAAATTATTTGTATTTTCATAACTTAAAAAATGGCAATTGTGAACAATTAATCATTCAAATTGGGAAATAGGTCTATCATTTCTGAATTTTGAGAAATATCAGAATAATGAGTATGAGTATCGCTGTAATTTGAATCATCTGATATCCTGTTGGTAGTAGAATAACCTGAATAACTCTGTCGATGCGGGTCATATTCTTGGTCGTTAAGAGTATTGAAATTACTTGAATAGTTTATGCGCGCTGTTGTAGGTGTACAGTTCGGTTGGTATTTTTCTATAATTTCCATGATTTCCATTTTCGCTTTGGTCTTCATTGCAGCAGGGATTGTTTGAAATCTTTCGAGGAGGGATAAAAGAAACAGTCTGTCACAATTTGAATCATTCTGTGTAGTCGCTATGGTCTTATGCAGAACTGAAATTACATGATACAGACCCTCTCTGTATCGGATTCTTCGTTTGGTATTTTTTTCTTCCTTTTTTTTCTAAGCGACTTCGATGCAGACTGTTGAGTCTCAAGATCAGAAGATCTTGCACTTTCATTTTCTTGACTTGCCTCTTCGAGACTATTTTCTGTTGCGTTTGTGTCCAGCACTGATTTCAAAAACAGTAATTGGTTGAAATAGGTGTATTGTGATTTACGTTTTGCAGCAGAACCACTTTTGACATCTTTAAGACGGCGCAGCTCTCTTGTGAAACAGTCTCTTAGGGTTTTCCATCTTTTTTGGAGAGTAATGCCTGTTAATCAATAAATAAATGTAGTACATATTACAAAACTAATATTATGTTTATTAATGTGAATTTTATTTTCAGGTATTTGGCTACTGGGCGTTCTTTATCTCATATAAGTCATGAATACCGTATAGGGCTTCCTACAGTATCGGAAATAGTATTTGATGTTTGTGAAGCAATATGGGAGATATTAAAACCAATTGTGATGCCACAATTGACCAGAGATAAGTGGATTCAAACGGCTGAAGGTTTTCAAAAATACGCCCAATTTCCTAATTACATCGGAGCCATCGACGGCAAGCACATTAGAGTTATCAAACCACAACATTCGGGATCTCTTTATTACAATTACAAGAATTATTTTTCAATCGTGTTACTTGCAATATGTGATGTAAATTATAAATTTCTTTACGTAGATATTGGAGCATACGGCAAATGCAGTGATTCGTCAATTTACAAAGACTCTGTATTTTATCATAGGCTTTTAAATAATGATCTCGATATTCCGAGCAATAACCCCATCAAAGAAAATGGCCAATCAATGCCGTTCGTTTTAGTGGGTGATGAGGCGTTTTCACTATCGGAACATATGATGCGACCGTATGCTGGGAGAAACTTGAATAATGTAAAGACTAATTTTAATTATCGACTATCCCGTGCCCGCCGCTATATTGAATGTACATTTGGAATATTAGCCAATAAATGGCAGATTCTTCACCGACCCCTAAACGTCAAGAAAGAATTTGCAGTTGTGATTATAAAAGCTCTATGTGTGCTTCATAATTTTGTGCGAGAAAGAGACGGATATGATTTCAAGGACACGTTAACTGTACCAGAGGCTTTATTAGAAATACCTGCATGTTTACCTAATAGAGCAAATAGAACATCAACCGAATATCGAGATATATTCGCAAACTACTTCAGTACCGATGGTCGCTTGCCCTGGCACAATTTGTAAATATATGGGTGCGTACCTACGACGGCTGCTCAGTTTGTGCGTTGAGGCACTTGCTCGCCGCGAGCCGCCATTGCGCGCCGTAAACAAAATGACGTCGAACGCACATGCGGTATGAGTAATCTTTTTAAAAAGTTATTCCAATCATTACGAAAACCTGGGAAATTTTAGCAAATAATTGTCAAAACTCAAATCTGCAAAGCGAAAAATAGTAGAAATAAAATAGTTATACTTTTGACAATTACCTATTTGCTAAAATTTCTTAGATTTTGAATGAACGGAACAACTTTAAAAAAAAATCACTCATGTCACATATACGTGTCGAATGCTACTACAGCACCTGCTGCGTTTATTGTAGTTCATCGCATTATTAATTTACTTAGGCTTAATAAAATAAAATACTAACCAAGTTCTGCCTTTTCTTTATCTTCCATGGATTCACCGCCAAATATATCGACCACTTCAAGCCACAACTGCCGCTTAACATCTTTATTGGAGTAATCATTTGATGCTAAATCCCATAAACCTCTTCTATTTTCAACTTCAATTATGAACCTTTCCGTGTCGAAATTGGCCATTGTAAAATAATCACTCTGTAGTCGTCTGGTCGCCGCGGCCGATGCGGTAGCACTGATGAATTTTAATACAGAAGTGATGTTCTCGTCGGCCACGATTGGTCGCTGGTCGCGTGGCATCAAATTGGACGCCGCGGCCAACGGTGGCCGCTGGTCGCTGGCCGCTAAGTGCGTAGGGGCTATAGCGATTGCCATATAAAGTCCAGAATTCACTGGCCGCCGCGGCCAGGTCTCGGCGACCATGGTCGCCAGTGCGTAGGAGGCCTTACTGTCGCGACACCGAAAGCTCGGTCCCCTGTCCTTAATCATACTTCTTGGGAATCCGAAGTAGCTCGTATACTTTTTCATGACTTGCAGAGTAGAGGCAGAGTTACAAAGTAAAAAAATGTTAACTTTTTAGAAAGTAATGGGTAAAGTATAGATATCCAGTACTCGCGTAGGGGGTATTAGGGGGAGGGGGGAGGTAGGGTAAGCCCCCTCCACCTTTCCCCTTTGGCGAAAAATTATAGTTTTTGAGTATAGATTTTTTTATAAATCATAACCTTACTATTTTTACACACGAATATTCACCTATTTCATACTTATCCGGTGTTAAATATACCTTTTTGGTGGTCTTTTATGTTCTAACCTAACCTAGCTTCTTAAAATATATTTTAACCTATAAATGAAAATGAAAACCTGAAAAAAATGAATTAATTAATTTTATAAACATTTTATAGATTTCATTATTTACAGGAACGGATCCTTTTTATATTTGTCAATATTTCGCCTCCACAAATATTCCACTACTACGTCTGCAAAATTTTGTGTATAATTTTGTATGTGTGTGTAATTTTGTATTTTAAAATATCTTTTTATTCCTCTCCATTGAGACTCAATCCATTGAGTATGAGTGCCATCTTCAGCCACAAATGGATTGTCTGGGTCCGAGTGATTCACTTTTTGATGGATGTACCCGTGTTCTGCCAAGCAGTCATATGCCCACCAACAATCAGTATAAACTGTGGTGCCAGCCGCCACGTGTTTCTATATAAGTGGCACCAGCACCTCAGCAGATCTAATATTGTCCGGGCACACCTCTAGTCTGAGATGCTCAGACCCATCTTAAATCATATAAAATATAGATTAAATAATATATATGTGGTAAATTAAGTATAACCTTTTCAAAAAAAGTTCCTAATCTTCGGGAGATTTTCACTCCACTGCCTCCACATGTCTTCTTACAAGATGCTTTGCAGCCACTTGAGTAACAAATTTTCATCAAAGTTTAATGCTTCGCGCAACGCCGTACCTTAAGGCCCAGCCCTTCATCCTCACTATATCGAACACACTGGTCATTCGTTCCCAGTTTGCGCACGATATCCATCAGATTCCACATCAGTAGAATCTCTGAAATGTAGAGCCCACGATTCACGTAATCGCCGTCGTCGTCGACGTAAATTGAAGATGTTGGCTTCAGTTGAGCGTCAGGCGCTGAAGAGGGCCCCGCTACGGGTTCGTAATCGCCCATTCTCAGGTCCGGTAAACAAGCCAAAGTCCAAAAAATTGCAATCTAATCCAACGATATCGATTATTGTTATTTTACATTACGCTATTTTAGCAACGTAATTTTAGAAATGATATTTTATTATTAACGTCATTATTTTGTGAACAATAATTTTAATATTACAAACGTTTAAAAGTATGTAACATTTTGCTTATACTCTATTTTTATTGTATTATTTAATTAATACAAATATATATAATATTTTAAAATGGCGAAAAGCTTGAATGTCAAAATTTTAATACTCCCACCTGCGAAAGCAGAAAAAACACCATCTCCCGCAATGACTAAAAATAAGATCAAACTAGAAGAAATTGACTTAACACGCTAAACGCCATGGGGGTCACCGGTGACCTCACCCTTCCTCTATCATAGCGCCATGGGGGTCACCGGTGACCTTAACGTATAGTCATATTCAAACTACTTTTTCTCGCCGCCGGCCATACTGACTGTTACTTTATTCGTACTCCGTGACCGGCACGGCGCTGTAGAACTATACTGCGCAGCGGGACAAACATACCTTGTAAGGAATTGAAAAAATGAAAGATAGCGAAAAAAGTAACCAAAATAAAAATTCAGGATATATAATTCAAATTAGTCTTTATTATTTAAACGAAAATTAGCAGTCTTTATTTTTTAATGAAATACAAACATAAAAATCAGTTTTATTGAAAAATAAAATAAAGTTCTCATTAGTAAGCATAATTACAAACAACCATTAGAAATATAAATAATTAGCCATAATATTTGACAAAACATCCTGTAAAAGATGAGATAAGAAACCTTTTATAGCATCAACATATTAGCGATGGACATAATTGAAACATTTTAGACAAAAGTGAGGCTCCCCCTTACATTGCACACAGTACGTACTCACTTTCTTAGCTTTATTCTTAGCTACTTTACGACCAAATTCCTGTACTGAATCTTTATAACATTGCACGCAAAAACGACGCGTGTCTTACTTTTCCTTCCTTTAATTTTAGAACATGCTTGAGTCTTTTAGGTCTTTCATTGATAATTATCAAATAATTATAATTATTTCTTGGGAATCTGCTGGCCGAGTCAAATAATTTATGAGAGCCCTCCTAAAGTCGACAATTGAAGATTTGCTCTGCTTATTTTCATTGTACATGATCCAAGCATTTACAACTGCCGTATTTAGAAGTAGTTCTATTGCCAATTTTTTATACCATTTTACGGTTTTCCGCAATGGCGAAGAATAGGCACCCATCTGGTCACTCATGTCTACAGACCCTTTCGATTTATTATAATCCAAAATAACTTTTGGTTTACGAATCTGTTTGCCTTTTTTCACCACCACAGCAATTTTGTCGGAATGCTTTGTCGACAGCATAAGCACATCCCTCTTATCTTTCCATTTAAGCACTGTTACTCCATCTTCATTCTCCATAGCCATTGTTTCACCTTTTTGCAGTTTCGAATCAACAACAGCCTTAGGCAATCCTCTTCTGTTTTTTCGCAATGTGCCAATTAAATGGGTTTGCTTCTCCAATAACCGATAAGCCAGTTGCAAGCTAGTGTACCAATTATCAGTTGCTAGCGTGTGTCCTTTGTCAAATATATTTTCACATAGTGCCATCACCACATTTGTTGGCGTAGTATTTATTGCGTCAATGTTTTTCCCACTATACAAATTAAGTTTGCAAGTATATCCGGGAACAGTACATAACTTAAATAGCTTCATGCCATACTTGTGTCGCTTACTTTTATTGTATTGCCTGAATATTATTCGACCTCTGAAAGGTACTTGGATTTCATCCACACAAACATCTTCTTTAGGCGAATAATATTTCTGGAAAGTAGCATTGAGAGCATTAAAGGTCTTATTTTGGCAATACGATCGTTTCTGTCGACAGATAAATTGTCGCTAAAGTGTAGGTATTGCAGTAGTAACTCGAAGCGGTTCCTACTCATAACAGTGGCTGGAAAAGTTTGTCCAACTATCTTGTCTTTGCTCCAATAATAAGCTAATTTCGGCAGCTTTACTACGCCCATAAACAAGACCAGCCCAAGAAACTGTTTTATTTCTGTCTTGTTTGTTGGCTTCCATGAATGAGACCTTGATCCAGGCTTTGTTTGCCTGGCTGTGATGTTTTGACTTGCGAACAAATTTGTCTGTTCAGCAATCATTTCAAGAATTTCTTCAGGCACCAATAGATCATAATACTGGTCAGGGCCAGCTTCTTTCAGCAAATTAGAATATGGAGGTTTCATACCCTCGAACTCGGTGAAAGGAATCACTGATGGCTGTCGTCTTTTTGGCCTCGACCATTTTGAGGAAATACGGTCATTTTGCGATATATTGGCGGCAACAAAATTTTCAGCCGACTCACTGTCACTATCACTATCACTTGCGATAACCAAACGTCTTTTCTTTTTCGGTAATTGCATGGGTTCACTATCCGATTCTACGAGAGCGTCATTGTTTATAGAAGCGATCGAAAAAGAAATTTCTAACGCGTTGATTTGCTTCCATTCATCCTGCGTAAATTCGAAGTCCTCCCTAGCTAAATCCATGTCTAAAGGCTCGCACATTAACTATTCAATAAGAAAATGATGACAGCTAAGATAGTAGGAACGTAATTGATCTAGTAACACACGTTCTATCACCGTAAGCGCGAGCGCACTACTGGTGTAGTGGGTGGCCGGCGGGGTGGCCGGCGCGGCGCCGGGTACCGGAAAATATATTTTCTGTATTTGTGCGCCATGGGGTGCACCGGTGACCTCAGCTATGTATTTGACTGTAACTATGTAACCCATGTACAGAATTGAATAAAACTTATTTTCTATACGTATCGTAACATAATAAACAAATTACGACCAAAAGTATTTTTACGATTTTTATTTTTTTGAAGTGAAACTTCTTTATCGGCGTTGGAAATAATTTACCGTCACATTTTTCGGTTACGCGTCACATTTTTCCGTTCTTTTTCTTGCCCCTACCACGGTTGGTTCAGACGAAGAGTACTTTCACTTTCTCCAACGGAGTAGGGATATAGCATGTCGCTTAAGCGGACTCACTCCCACCTTTTGATTGTTGCACTGTATATATCTCCTAATCAGAAGTTGGACGATATTATTAATTTTCTTCACCATTCATTGTTGCCGTACACAAGTGAAGGTGCCTCTTTACTCGGTAACAATAATTATAAAATACCGATGATTTTAAGTGGAGATTTTAATGTCAATTTTGCATCGGAAAAATCTTTGAAGCTAGTTGAATTTCTGAAAGATAAATTGAATTTATCCATGAAAAACAGTCATCAAACGTCAACAACAAGATCTGGCACTACAATTGATGGAGTTTTTACTCGGTCACTAAATTTCGTGGAATGTAAACTATATATTTCATATTTCAGTTACCATAAGCCATTAATTACAAAAATATATAATGACGATGACAATGATAGTAATAATTCTATTACAATTAATGAAATGCTGTAATAATCTTAGTAGCAAAAAGGTAAAGTGAAATAATTGTATTATTTGTATTCATGTCTATGATAATAAAATCCTTTTGTTTAAACTTTATCTAATTAAACTTAATTTAACCAATTTCTAGAAAGTTGCATGTAGATCATTTTTCGAAAAATAAGGCCATAAAGAAGTTTCACTTCTTACGTGTGTACACTAGTACACGCACACATTTTTTTTTTCATCCAAATCTACCCCGAAGGGGGTAAAATAGGGGTTGGAAGTTTGTATGAAATTTCTTTGTTTTTAGAGTTAGAGACACAAAAATTTGCATTAAGATTACTAATAATATTTAAAAAACATGTACATAATTATTTTTTTTTATTTTACCTGTTAAAGGTGGTAAAAAAGGGGATGACAGTTTTTTTTATTTTTTTATTATGAAGTCTACAAGCTTGAAATTTTGAAAATAGGTTTCTTTTAGGGCGTAAGTATAAGATAAATTTTTTTTTTATCCAAATCTACCCCGAAGGGGGTCAAATAGGGGTTTGAAGTCTGTATGAAAGTTCTCTGACTTAAAGGCAATTGTTGATACTATATGTGACAATCAACATTTGTATGATGGTCAGACTAATTTAATATTACTCATGGGAAATAGAGGAAATATTAATAAAAATTATTTGATAAAGATTTATAATTTATTAGATAGCTTGAAAGTTAATAGTATTATCATATATACCTTTCCCTATTGTGAAAATTTGCCACACCAAGAAAATACAATTAGGTATAATTTAAACACAACATTGTACAACTTATGTACATATAATAAAAAAATTAAAATTATTGACATTAGCAAGTGTGCTAAAACTTATTATAATTACAACAAAGATAGGTATCACCTATCCAATTATTTTAAACGACAGATAGCTGTTTCGCTATCATATTTTTTTACAATAACAGCCAAGAATTTGGCTAAACAAGCTGCTTTTATTGAGCAGTGTCCTAATTCTGACATTAACGCCTTGGAAATAATTCCAAGTAATATTATTTTAAACTAGTTAAGGAGACAAGAGAGGTATTCTCTTGCTTACACTCAGAGACAAAAGAGTTTTTCTCTTGCTCAGGTGAAATTAATTTTCAGAATTTAAATTTAAATTCTATTAAAAATAAACAAAATTCTACCTATATCAACTTGGTTCACCAAAATATTCAATGTATTAAAGGAAAAGAATTAGAGATTGAATTGTTTTTAAATCATTTTCATATTCATGTTTTATGTATAACCGAACATTGGTTAAAAACTCATGAATACTTGTTTAATTTTGGTAACCACCAGGTTGGTAGTTCGTTTACCAGAGTTACTGCAATACATGGGGGCTCATTAATTCTATTAAATAAAAATTTAAAATTTAAAAACAGAACTGATATTGTGCCCTCTCTGTTGAACGAACAATTGAACTGGCCTCAGTTGAATTAGAGCAATTTATTGTTGTTACTGTATATAGACCACCCTTATCAAACTTTGAACTTTTTGAAAAGGTAATGGATGAGGTACTTTATAAAATATCTAAATCAAATAAAAAGTTGATTGTGTGCGGAGATTTTAATGTAAACATACTAGAAAGTAACTCTTCAAGTTACAAGTTAATAAATCTATTTCAATCATACAATTTGTTGAATATGTTTATGGAGCCTACTAGAATAACTGCCAGCAGTGCCACATGCTTAGACAATATATATACAAATATAAACCCCATCAGTAAAAATATAATTAATAAATTAGATTCTGATCACTGTGGTCAATTTATTTGTTTCAAAAATGGGGAAAAAAAATTGTCTAGACATAAAATTACTTATGTGCCAGTAACGGCAGGACGAATAGAGAGAATAAGAACAAGTTTAGTTAGAGACCTTCCATTCTTATCGTCTACAATTGGTCCTAATGAAATGTATAATACTTTTTTTAGTAAGTTTAATATGATATTTAATTCTATATTTACTAAAAAGTCTGTCATGGTTGCTGATACATTGGTTTTTAGTGAGTGGGCTACAAGTGAACTACATAAAAATAGGCAAACTTTATATGAAATGTATGCGGAAAGAGAATATAATACGAGTGATGAGTTTAAAAATTATGTAAAATTATTTTCCAAGAATTTTAAACGCGATTGCATTTTGGCAAAATCGCAATATATACAGAACAAAATAAAAAATAGCAATAATGTAATTAAAACAACCTGGAAAATAATTAATGAGGAAACAGGAAGAATAAAACCCAAAACTAATAACTTTAAACTTGATATAGGTAACAAATCTATCACGTCGGATTTTGAGGTTGCAACTGCTTTTGAAACCTTCTTTACCGACGTTCCTGTCTCCACTACAAGATCATTAAACTCTTCACCAGATACTGCTCTCTGTTTGTTGAAGGATAATGTGCCAGAATGTAATAACGCTCTTAAATTCAGACATGTTAGCAGCTCAGACGTTATTAAGGCCTTCCGATTAATAAATATTAAGAAAACAAATGACTTGTGGGGCATTTCCGTTAATGTTATAAGGTCTTTGATTGATATTGTTGCACCCGACCTAGCTTTTATTTTTAACAATTGTATTGACTGTGGTGTGTTCCCTGACTTAATGAAACATAGCAAGTTAATTCCGTTATTTAAATCTGGTAGTACTACTGACCCCACTAACTTTAGACCGGTATCAGTACTGCCTACTTTCAGTAAAATCTTTGAAAAACTTATTTTAATGCAATTAATTAATCATTTTAATAGTAACAATTTATTACACGCCAAACAATTTGGTTTTACACGGGGTCGCTCAACAACCGACGCTGGTGTTGAGTTAATACACAATATATTTAAAGCCTGGGAGGAGTCACGTGACGCACTTGGTGTTTTTTGTGATTTGTCCAAGGCTTTCGATTGTGTTGAGCATGAAACATTAGTCAGAAAACTACACCATTATGGACTTCGGGGGGTAACTCTAGATTTAATGACCTCGTATTTACGTGACAGAGTTCAACAAGTAGACGTAAACGGGAAACGGTCTAACGGGTCATTTGTGAAAATAGGGGTTCCTCAGGGATCAATATTAGGACCTTTTCTGTTCCTCATTTACATAAATGACCTTCCTTACCTTACTAAGGACAATAGCGGGATAGTATTGTTTGCTGATGATACATCACTCGTTTTTAAAATTAAAAGACGCGAAACAAATGTTGACGATGTAAACAACTCTCTCGCGAAAGTAGTACATTGGTTTGAGGCTAATAACTTAGCACTTAATGGGAAGAAAACAAAGTGTATTAAATTCACGTTGCCCAATGTTAAACAGGTGAAAACCAGTGTACTACTGAATAATGAGGAATTGGATCTGGTAAATACGGCTACATTCCTAGGCATAACGTTAGACGCTAAACTTCAATGGGGCCCACATATAAATAATTTATCGCACAGACTTAGCTCTGCTGCTTACGCGGTAAAAAAGATTCGTCATTTGACGGATATAGAGACTGCCAGACTTGTATATTTTAGCTACTTTCACAGCATTATGTCATATGGTATTTTATTATGGGGTAATGCTGCTGATATTGACACTATATTCGTTTTGCAGAAGAGGGCTGTTCGTGCGATATATAAATTAGGTCCCAGAGAGTCATTAAGAGATAAATTTAAAGATTATAAAATAATGACAGTGCATAGCCAATATATATATGAAAATTTAATGTATGTTCATAAAAATATTGATAAATTCAAGAAAAAAATGGACTGTAACGCACTGAACATCAGAAGTAAAAGTAAACTTGTAGTACCATTTAGTAGGCTGCACAAAATTAGTAACTCATTCAAAGGAAATTGTATTTTATTTTATAATAAATTACCTATTGATATCTTGGAGATGTCTATCAATAAGTTCAAAGTTTTTATAAAACGAAAGCTTGTAGAAAAATCATATTACGATATTAAGGATTATATAAACGATAAAAAAGCTTGGGTGTGAATTGCTCTATCTCCATAGGTACTATAGTTTGTTATTCATTATGTGAGATGGTGATAACGAAAAAAGAAAAACCCCGGCTAAGTTTGTTGTGGGCTTCTTCTTAGACCGGGGCGCGTTTGGAACCCTCATAGCTTTAGTTTTAAGTTTACGAATATAGTTATCACCATGAAATAACTACTATGTAAATTATTGACGCGTCAAAAGTGCCTTTTTAAGGACTATTTGAATAAAGATTATTTTGAATTTGAAAAATTTGAATTTATGTTTTTTTATTTATTCAGGGCATTGGCCGCACGGGTAACCTCAATCTCAAGTAAAATCAGCAATTCTACGCAGACGAAGTCGCGGGCAACATCTAGTATATTATATTTCTTTGCTTCATTATTCATATACGATTTTATACACAGTAGATGTTAAGAGCAGAAAATTTTGAAATTTAAAAGCATAAATTGTTATAATTATGGTTTTATTTATCAATCAAATCAGCTTATTAATTTATGAATAATTAGGTAAACTTAAGATATTAATCAGCTTATTAACCTGATTAATTTACAAATCAGCTTCTTAGTTTTTTTTTTAAATAATTAAACCTGAGTCCTTATTTATCAAGTAAGTAGCTAGTCAATTTTCTCGGTTTCGATCAACTCTGCTTTTGATCAACAATTTTAGTTTATTATTGGTTTTGCAAACAAACAGATCGGGCAAACTTCCCTTCGTCCAGGATAATTCTGTTGTAGAATCGCAAATGACTGAGATGAGCTAGTCCAGCCTGCGGTCTTGCGAATAGTTTCGATATTGACACGTGCATTACTCGCGGCTGAGGCAGACGCGTGGCGCGTACTGTGTGCACCGAATACCTTGATATCGATCCCGCTTTCTGACAGTACTTGTTTGATCCATCTACTGATGGACTGCGTAGTAGCGGCTTTATGTGGGCGCTTATATGTGAGCAGTAAGTTGTCTGTTCCGACAGGCCTTATGTTTCTAGTTTTAGAAAGATGTTTTTGAAGTGAAAACTTCTTTAGCGGCGTTGAGCACTTTTTCTGTAATGGGTATAAAATCTTAAACTCGCGTCAGGACACGTGACCTGATCGAAAAAGCGTAAGACGGTTGGAGAGTAGACAGCTATCCCCTCTCTACGGCGCGGCGAAAATGTATGCCTGGGCCTACTGTTTCGTTTAGGCAGCGCAGGGCGCTTGCGCGAATGTTCGTGTATGTTACAGCGTGCCACGCGCATCCATGGATAGTTCTGGTAATGATGATGGTGAAAAAGTCGTTGAAATTATGGATGAAAGTTGATTTTTCGGAGAGATAAACTTTTTAATGTAAAATAATTGTAATAGTTTTAGTGTTAAATTTTTAATGTAATATAAATTGTCATGTTTGTGTACGATAGCGCAATAAATGAATATTGTATTCTACCACATAAATGATAGTACTTTTATACTGATAAAGCAATTGGTGCAAAATTATTCCCTAACCATTCCAAAATATCAAACATGCTCAACGTTAATAATCAAGTTTTCACTTCTGCCGGCACTCCCGGAGTGCACCCCGTCTTTTTTTTATGATATCTATTATCATTATCTTGACCCCGTTGTCGAAGAATGATATATTATGGAGCTTAATGAGGGAAAGCGTGTGTACCCTGTGGGCGGTGCAGAGTACTAAAGAGATTACCAGTTTTTTAGTAATCTTTTCAAGAGAAAGCTCTGCGTTAGGGACCAAGTTGTAATGAGGTTCAATACTAACTGGGGATCCCAGGTTCTCGAATACTTAGCTCTGGTGGGCTTTGATTTGTATGTACCTTTAAGAAGACGCTTTAACGAGCCGATATAGCCTATAAAGTCTGACAAAGCAGAACGGTGAGAATTGAGACTACTATACGCACAACCGTGGTTAAATTGTGCTGTCAGGAAAGTAAGTATGGCAGGCTTAGAGGGTTCAAACACGTCAATGTTTCTCCAAGCAATATTGCCACCACAGCTTGTACGTGTTGTACTGTTTTATACTATTAGACAGTGAAGCCAACATCAGTATCGACGATGCCGAACATGCGCCTTTTCGGATGAACGACTGCCGCAGAGCCTCGCGACAGCCAGGGTAAGACGCTTGTGCAAGGGATGATGATCTCTGAAATTAGATTGCAAAACTTTGCATTAGCGGGAACCATGGCTGCGAAGGCCAATTGGGATAGATCATTATACCCTCTGCTTGGTCATCGATAATTTTCCTAAGGCATTTAAGTATTAAAGAGAACGGCGGAAAGGCGTAAAAAAACGCACGCAGACGTGCCAGTCCATCGTGAATGCATCTACGGAAACCGCGTCAATGTCTTGTTTCCAGGAAACAAATCTGGAACAGTTCGCATTGTCACGTGACGCGAATAAATCTATTTCGGGTTGACCGAAATATTGTGTAACCTCTTGGAATGCCACATCGGAAAGTGACCACTCTGTATCAGGATTGACTACTCTGAAGGCGGCGTCTGCGCGGTTTTCTTTTGTATTCACATATGATGCGAATATCCAAAGTCCACGTCGCTCACACCATGCCCAAAGTGATCGAAATAAATCGTTGAGGTGAGGGTATTGTATGCCCCCATACGGTTAACATAGCTGATAGCAGTTGTGTTATCTATGCGTAATAATAATGCACAGTTGGATACATTGCAGGCAAACGATTATTATTATTATCAGCCCGTACTGTCCCAATGTTGGGCAAAAGCCTCCCTTTGTCTCTATTCTTGACGCATCGCAACGCAATAGATTTCGATTTTGAGGTTAGGTTGCCTCATAAAGTTGGATGTAGTGTTAATATTTGAGGACCACCAGTTTAAATCATCTAATATAACATTTGATAGTTTAATTTTTATGTCGTAGTTGTTATGTTTACGTAAGGCCAAGTATTTATGTCGCTCTAAAATAGCTCTAGCAAACTTTGTAACCAACTTGCTTATTTTAAAACATTAATCGGGGGAAGATACGTGTTTAGACTTCGGGTATCGTATACAAATCATCACATTCGCATCGCGAGCGCACAAGTTAGACGTGTCGCAAATTATTTTTAAATTCTTTATTAGTGCTAACAATCTAATTTCATCTTAATTACAAGTGCCATAATTATAAACTCAAATGTACAGTGCTGTGTCAGTTACGCTAACTATGTTCTACGCGTGATCAGTCCACGCATTAGCTAGCTCGCCTCACCCCCGCGAGGAAAGAGGACAGGCTCTGAGTTTTCGTCCCGCATCCACGCTTGGTAAGAATATAGACGCCGGCGCACACGAGGACTAGTAAAAACATGGATCAAGAGCGCTCGCCTACTGGAAGTGGCAATCACATTGAACGCAGTGGTTCTCAACCGAACTTATCGACCATAGGCACTCAAGGCATGCCTTTCTCGGACTTACCATCCATTACTTTCCGCAATAAACGAAAATATTGCCATGACATCGATGTGAATGATCAGTTAACACAATTACAAAAACAAATGACCGAGATTATGGAATTATTAACTTCATCTATAAAGACACAAAAGGAAAGCTCCACTAAATTAGCGAATGATATTGCAAATATAAAAGACCAAATGTCTGAAATTAAATGTGGTATTGACAAGACAGAGGAAAAATTGATAACTATAACTACAGAACACGATAAAATTAAGGCTGATATAGAAAATATTACTAGTGTTACAAATACAATGGAGACGAAAATAGCTGCCTTGGAGTGTGGTTTGCAGAAATTAAAATCATCACCGAATGAAGTGCTTATGACTGCTGAATATTCATATGGAGACATATTGGCCGAAATGACAGATCAAAATTTGAGAAAGAAAAACATTATAATAACTGGCATAGCGGAACCACAATCCACTGACTTCAGAGATCGACAGGAAAAAGACAAAGTTGAGGTAATGAACATAATAAAAGTTATTTCAAAAGAAAGCCCTGAACCCATCAAAATCATAAGGATCGGGAAATATAAACCAAATCAAAATCGCCCTATTAAAGCCTGCTTTGAGTCAGAACAAACACCAAAGATTATACTCCGAAATAGAAGTAAATTGAAGCACGACGCAATAGCAATATTTTCGGATCAAACGCCATTTCAACAAATGCGATTTAAAAATCTCAGGGACGAACTGAAGCTTCGGACTGCAAATGGAGAAGACAGCCTACGAATCAAGTATATCAAAGGCGTACCTAGAATTGTCAACTCTATCCCAAAAAACGACATACTATAAATAATCGCAAGAAAAAAGATAAAACCACTACATACCAAATTTTAAACAATTATGACGGCTTAATGACTAATAAAAAATCACTAAAATGTCTGTATGCGAACGCGCGGAGCATAGTTAAACCTGGAAAGCTTGATGAGCTACGATGTATAGTGGATTCCGTTAAAACTACACTGCATCTTATAATTTTATCAGAAACATGGATTAAAAGTGATGAAGAGGCCAAAAGACTCCATATACCGGGCTACACTCACTACTATCACTACAGAAAAAATACAATTGGAGGAGGAGTCTCGATTTTCGCTATTAGCAAAATGAAACATAATTTAATTGAGGAATTTTCGCAAGACGATAACCACTACTTATGGATACATTTGGAAAAGCTATCCGTGGATGTTGGTGCTATATATAAACCTGGCCGAACAAATGTCAAAAACTTTCTAGACACCATCTCGATACAACTAAGTGGCAAGAAAAGAGCAGTAGTTTTTGGAGACTTTAATTTTGATTTATTGACCCCTGACAACTTAGTAGAAGATTATAAGGATACACTCAAAGAAAACGGTTTCAAGATTATCAACAAGATCAATATTGAACACTGACACTCGTGAAACAACACAAAAGAAAACCTTGCTCGACCATGTATCCACTAATCTCAAGGGTCACCAGTTTCACATGGCTGTTATTGAATCCTCGATGTCAGACCATAAACAAATATACTTTGAAATAGATAATTATGAACCGGAACCAAAACTAAAACTTGAATACGAAGCTGTTGATTATAATAAACTCAATGAAATTGCAGGAATTAATTACAAAGAGAATACCAACGATAACTATGTACAATTTGAAAACAAATTAATACAAACTATTCAACAATGTAAAGTCAAAAAAACTAAAATACTAAACCCTCCAAAACAGGACTGGGTAAATAAAAGCATAATAAATAAAATAAATCAAAAGAACACACTTTGGAAACAACATAAAAGCAACCCAAAAGATGAAGACATTGAAAAAAAGTTCGTTAAAGAAAGAAAAATAGTTTCAGAGGAAATACAGACTATGAAGAGTAATTACTATTATAAAAAGTTCTCTGAATGTAACAAGAAACCAAAAAAGATGTGGGACCTAATAGATAGCTTAACTAACAATAAGATAAAAGAAGTCTCAATACCAGCTAAACTGAAAAAAGGGGACAAAGAATTAAAAGATGGAAATGAAATTTGCGAATATTTTAATGATTTTTTTTCGACTGTTGGTTTATTGCTAGCGGAAGCTATTCAAACAAAGTACCATAATAACAAAATCTATACCAATGCAACGCCTACCGATAATAATCCTAATTTTGGCCTCAGTAAACTAAATTCTGTAACAACAAAAGAAATCACTGAAATAATAAATAACTTGGACGTTAATACCAGTTCCGGAATTGATTGCATAAATACTAAAGTTATAAAGTCCATTAAAAACACTATAGCTGACGAACTTACTCGGTGCGTAAATACCTGTTTAGAAAATGGTAACTTTCCAGCGTCTCTTAAAATAGCCAAAGTGACTCCTATTTATAAATCTGGAACTAAAACAGATCCTAGCAATTATCGACCCATTTCTGTACTCCCAGTATTGTCCAAAATCTTTGAGAAAATTATTTACAATCGGCTAGAATCCTACTTGACCTCTATTGATTACCTATATCCTAAACAATACGGATTTAGATCGAAATCCAATACATTATCTGCTACCGTTGACTTAGTGACTAAAATAAAAAATAATATAGATAGCAAAAAAATTGCCCTAGGCATATTCATAGACCTAAAAAAAGCTTTCGACACGGTTAGCCACAAAATTCTTCTGAACAAATTAGAAGATATAGGTATCACCGATAACGCTCACAAAATTTTTGAATCCTACTTAACTGATCGATTTCAAATAGTGAAGATTGGTGAATACCAAAGCAAACACAAATCAATAACGTATGGAGTTCCTCAGGGCTCCATTCTTGGATCTATATTATTTCTTATCTATATAAACAATATAAGTAAACTGGGGCTTAAAGGAGAACTTTCGCTATATGCCGATGATACCACCTTGTTTTATTATGGAAATAAAATAGAAGACATAATTCACGATGCCCAAAATGACCTTAACATACTTAATATCTGGTTTCAATGTAATTTGCTTACCCTTAATGTAAACAAAACTCACTATGTAATATTTGCAGCCAAAAATAAAAAAATTAACGACTTTGAACCACTTAAAATAAATAATATTACTATTAGTAGATCTGATTGCGAAAAATATTTGGGGTTAACTTTAGATAATAAGCTTACATGGAAACCACATATTAAAAATATTAAAACAAAATTAGTATCTCTTACTGGAGCCATTCGCAGTATTGTACGTTGCTTACCCCATAAAGTTCGTTATTTAATCTACAACTCACTTATAAAACCACACTTAGACTACCTAATCCAAGTTTGGGGATCAGCAGCTAATACTAATCTTAAAGTACTACAAACGGCACAAAATAAATTGATTAAAGTAATATTTTACTATGATTTTCTAACCTCAACAGAACAGGTATATAAAGAAACTAAATTAATGAACATAAGTAATACCTACAAATATTACACTTGCATCCTAATCCGAAAATTATTATCAAAAGAAATACACTCAAACATAACCTTTACAATTAAAAATAAATATCCTCAATTACAACGACTAAGAAGTGCCAACAACATAATCTTACGCGCACCACGAACTAACTATGGTAAACGAAATATTACATTTGAAAGTGCTCAATTGTATAATAAACTTCCTAAAAATATTAAAGAGTGCAAAAGTATACACACTTTTAAAAAACTACTAAAAACCCATTTTATGAATAAGCCTTAAACTATAAAAATAACGTAACAAAAATAAATAATAACTTGTCAAATATAAATAATATTTTTTCATGTCACATCTAGTTCGTTTATGAATCTATGTAATCTATATAGTGAGTCAGCTCAGTCAGCTCAGCCGTGGCTCGCGCTGACTATTGGACCTCGCGCGTTTGTATGTTTTTTGTTACGATGGTACTTTAAGAATTAAAGTATAAATCTACCCACTAGAGTAATATTATAATATTATGTATTAGAAGTTAGAAATTGAAATAACATATCTTAATTGTCTACTAACATATCTATTCTATAATAATTGTGCGCTCTAAAATGTAATTTTGAACTCTGTAACATAGCCTGTAAGTTTCATTTAAGTGGAAATTCCTTTATGAAACTAATAAAAGTCTTAAACCAGAATCCTAAAAACTTGCAGGATTGTAGTGGTGTTAAATTTAAATTACTCTTAACGTAATTGACAACAAATCCAAGACAATGGAGTAACTGTAACGTTTCGTTAACGTTATCTAAACAATTATCATAAGTATCACTGATACACAAAATATCATCCAAGTCACATACAGACCGAAAGCCACGATATCTTTACTAAACGACTTTACTAAACACACGCGGGGCTACGGATAAGCCGAACGGCAGGCCATTAAAGCTATATGTGTATGTTTTAGCCGAACTATGAGGCTGAAACTGAAATCTCAAATACTTCCGGTCTGAAAGACGGATGAGGAAGTAAGCATCTTTAAGATCAATGGTAGCTAAGTATCCATCACGTGTTATTAATTTACATGCCGTTCGGTAATCCTCCATTTTAAAGTGCTCGTTACTAATAAATTTAATAAGGGGCTTTAAATTTAATATGAAACGCTTGTCATCATTAGGCTTAGGAGTGAGAAATATCTTAGTTTTAAATTGGCATCTTTGCACTCAGATATAGCACCTATTGCTATTAATTCATTAATTGATTTAAACATTTCTATCCTGTCGATCAAAGAAAAACTATTTAGAGGTATTTTAGATTGATTAACCATAATTATAAATGGTATAGTGTAACCATGTTTGACCCAATCTAGAACAACACTATTTTTGGTTATTTTTAATCAAAAATCATAAAAGTGGGTAAGTCTACCCGTATGTACCTGTACTAGCAGTGATTCTGCGCTAGGGCAGCAGGCTTGGTCTGGGTCGCAGCGCGCTGCGGCTGGTGCGCCGATGCTGTGTAAGGGCGGCGAGTTCCCGAGGTCGTTGACCTCCTGTTGTAACTTCCGCGCCCCCCCCCCCAGGCGAACAGTCGCCTGATATCGAGTCGGCGCATTCCAGTTTCCCTGGTAGGAATTTGAACGAGAGCTAGATGGCTGAGCAATGATTTTTTTGGGCTTTGCAGGCTTTTTATGGAAAGACCCTGCTTCTCGATAGCCTTCATCATCATCAGCCAACATTAATCCACTGCTGGACATAGGCCTCTTTTAAGTAGCGCCAACTCATCCAGTCTCCGGCTTTTCGCATCCAGTCGATGCCTGCCACTTTTTGGAGGTCATCACTCCACCTGGCCGGAGGACGGCCCACACACCGTTTGCCGAGACGTGGTCTCCACTCGAGGACCTTCCGACTCCAACGTCCGTCGGTTCTTCGACAAACGTGACCAGCCCACTGCCACTTCAGCGTGCAAGCTCTTCGAGCTATGTCGGTTATCTTCGTTTTTTGCCGAATCACCTCCTTACGGACTTTATCTCTCAAAGAGATTCCAAGCATTGCTTTTTCCATAGCACGCTGAGCGACTTGAAGTTTGTGGACTAGCCTCGCTGTCAGTGTCCATGTTTCGGCACCATAACTTTAGGCATTGTGGTATGGATGAAGAGAAAACTCGGCGGAGTTTGCTCAACGCTGCCCAGCCTAGCTGCACCCTCCTATCGATCTCTTTCTCGAAACTGTTTTTTCCTAACTGAAGAATTTGTCCAAGGTATGTATATTCTTGAACAGTTTCGGGAAAAGACTGTCAGACTGTGATCGGCCCCGGAACAACCAGATCATTGAACATAACCTTGGTCTTGTCATAATTCGCTGGGAAACATTGTGTAGGTCATCGAGCATCTGTTGAAGTTCCTGCAGCGAACTTGCAATTATAACGATATCATCAGCAAAACGGAGGTGTGAAATGAGCTCGATAGCCTTAGTAGCCTTTATTTTCTCAGACAACGTCAAGCCAAACAATGAGTCATCACGCTCGGATTCATTAATCATGTGTAAACAAGATTTATCTAAACTGGGGCTAATTCGCTTTATTCTTCTTTGAATAGCTAACTAATGTGAATCACAAAGCAGTCTGCAACCGTTGCTTAGGTGCCTCATCGCTTGGACCTTGTTATCGCTCTTTAGAAGCAAGTCAATGCCTCTATTGATGGCCGTGATCCCCGAATCGATGTTTGTTGTTGCGTTGTAGTGAGTGACTTATCCCGGTTACGATCCACATCCGCACCGCAGCTGAGATTTCTGCAAGTCTACAGTTATCGGGAATAATATATTATTTCAACAACTTTTCCTTATTTTCCTTAGGCATTCCTTTCTTTAGTAAAGGAAGCCATAAATTATCGTGTATATTTTCGCATTGGTCCGGTGAGTCAGACGTGGATTCTCCAAGTGCTGCTAATATATTGGGATCCAGATCACAAAATATACTAGCCGTGGCAGTTGAGTCCTCATTTTGTTTGAGGCTGTCCATAGCTAGCGGCTCCGCCTCTTTTATGATGTCGGGAGCAACGGGTGTTGACTCCTCATTAGTGTAAACATCATCTCCGTTATCTAAAAAAACTAAACTATGTAAACTGTGGCGCAATCATTATTGTCCACCTCCAAACAAACAAATAGTACCAATTATAGAAAAATAGCAATGAGAGTTACAAAAAAAAAATAAAACAAAAATTACAATTAAATAATAAAAGCATGCAGTTGTGTGCGTGTTTTAAATATTTATATCGGGACGCATTATTTTATAAAGTTTTCAACATTGCTGTAAAACAAAGTCATGAGTCACTTTACTACTGAACGTTTACATTTATTGACCGTTAAGGCTCCTACACACAATGCCGGCGGCACAGCCGGCGGGTTTTTGCCGCACGGGTATGCCGCCGGCATAATCAGGCCGCCGGCACTTGCCGCTGGTGGCCGCAGAGCATCATTTCAGTTGTGACAGCCGGGTAGAACGGTAGTGGTGTACATTTTGTGTTCCTAGTTCAACGATGGATAACGAAGCCGTTAACATCGCCATCGCGGCCGTAGTATTAATTTTAATTAGCAAAAAACTCAAAAGAAGGAGATTTTGGGTGCGTCCGAGTTTGCAACGCAGAAAGTTGCAGAATGGTACCGTCATGATAGATAACTATAAAAAAGATGATATTGGTTGTCGGCACTTGCGTAACAGCATGTTTTTTGGTTTTCTAAGAATGAATTATGAAGATTTTGAAATTTTGCTGCATCAAACTGAACCGCACATTGCCAAAAAAAATACAGCTTGGAGAGAATCCATACCGGCCAAAGAGAGATTAGCAGTAACGTTGAGATTTTTAGCTACAGGAGAAAGTTATTGGAGCCTTGGAGAACTATTTAAAATCTCACCACAACTTCTTTCTTCTTTGATTCCCGAAGTCTGTCAGGCACTTATATCAGTACTTAATATTAGGGTAAGTATGAATATTTTTGCACGGGATAAATGAACATAATGAATTTATTCTAAGTATTAATTAATACATATTTACTGTTTTTAGATGCCAGTGTCGGAGGAAGAATGGCTTAAGGTTTCACGTTTATTTTTCAAGAAATGGAATGTTCCAAATTGTTGTGGTGCAATAGATGGGAAGCATATACGTATACAGTGCCCTGATAATAGTGGTTCAGAATTTTTTAACTACAAATCGTATTTCAGCATTGTCTTGTTGGCAGTAGTTGATGCCAATTATAATTTTTTATACATTGATATAGCGTCACCTGCAGGTTCAATTGGGGTAACCGACAAAACACGTAAAATGAGTTAAGTATACAGTTTTTTTAAGATTTTTCTGCTCTTTCGAATGTTATATTTAAAAAAACTCGATCTTTTAAAAATATGCAGATACCTTACTTTTTTTGGATATGTACTTTTCACATTTCTATTAAAATTTTGAGGTAATAAACATTTGATTCATTTTTGCCGGTTAAATTCGTGTATTTTTATAATGGTAGTAAATAAAGTATTTACAAATGCATGTAACCGAAAAAACATTGCTTTTACATTTTTATTTAAGATGAATAAAGAAATTCCCTACGGATACACCAAAATATTATCTGCACTATCCGATTAAATGTCACTAAACTTATTTTACCTTACTATTAATTCATTACTTCCAACGTTACACCAATTGGGCCCAAACTATAGTGACAGTTACACCAATTTGCAGGTAAGTAAGTTAATAAGTTTGCCCTTTACCCTGTTTTACTAAATATATCTGTTCAGAATACCTACCTACACCAATGATGGCTGGTTGTAAGTAAAGCGCCACACGAGCCAAGCGGCACTTCGGCATTTGTCTCCCTCACACGCAATGAGTGTGAAGGAGACAAATGACATTATTTACAACAGGCGCGCACGCTTTTTGGTGTTAGTGGCGCGATTAGTTGGCGCTGACTTGTTTTTCGGTGTAGTTGTTTGTTACCGGTGTGCAAAATGGAAAAATTTAATAATTTAAAACAATTACTGCAGCGTAAACAGGAATTGATAAGAATAAAGGCAGAAATAGAAAGGTAAGTTCTTAATATTTCAAGATTGAAACTATTAATATTATTGTAATTATTAACGTCGTGTGTTCTTGTAAGGGTTGGGTACAACAATTATCTAGGTATCCGTATTATGGACATAGATAATTAATGATAGTTAAATTGGTAAATCCCTATTAATATCCATCAAACATAGTTACTTACTTACCCCGGCCGGGATTCAAATCTGGAAGACTTTACACTTATGCAGACCATTTAAATTAATGGTAGATTATAAAAAACATCAGAGTACCGTTATTAAATATTTTCACACGATTTTATTTAGAAATAATATTTTAAAATACAAACCTAATCAGTCGCTTCCAAAATCAGTCCCTGGAATCTGATTATTGACTCCGAAATCCTACCTATCTGGGTATTTTTAATACGTTAACATTACAGTAATTTTTATCCAGTACTGCTAGAAGTTGTAAGGACTGTTCTCTGAGAGTAATCGATATTGTTTGTTGTCTAACTAATAAAAATAGGTACGAAGAGCGATCAACAAGTTTCCGGTAATCAATAATTATTTTTAAATAATATTTGAAGGTACTCGTATTTAGAACATGAAAAAAGAGCTCGCTATGCCAAAATAAATTACATTATTTATTTCCCTTATTTTCAGATCCGAATCTGTAAAAAACCATAAGGAATACTCGTACTCCCAAAACTCGTCAGCTGATATAATTGATCAAAGTGATACAGAATGTATAAAACTCGACGTGCAGTCATTTTTAGCAAAAAAGTAAGTATACTTGCTTCAAATTCAATAAGCTAATGGCTCCCAACACATTAATATTAAAAAATACGTGGTCCTTATTTGATTAACTCAAATGTTTTTTCGCTTTCAGATCCCATAATTCTCGTGACTCAATTGAGAGCAATTTGAACTCGTCAGCTACAGATATTATTGTAGATATCAATGAATCAGATATTTCAACATTTCAGTCATATGATACTGTGGAAATTAAAAAACAAAAGGAAGCAGTTGTGAATTATAGTAGTAGTGACAGCAGCAATATTCTTAACACGTCAACTCTATGTCTAGAAATGTCTCACTCATTTTTTAATGATTCTAATAATAGTGATCTCGTTAAGAGTAATAATATACCCGAGTCATCTGAAACAGAAAAGAAAATTAACATTGTTTCTGTTGAAAACGTTGATAATATTTTGACTGCTAAACTCAATGAAAAGAAATACTGTGAACTTTATTCAAATGACAGTGTAAAACGTTGTAACAAAAACGATGTGTTGCCCTTAAAAGAAACAAAAAAATATTCACAAAATGTTAATCAAATAGTGACCTTTAATGAATGTTCGAACATACCTAATACATCATTCTGCAAACTTGGTTTGGATATCTCTAAATCTGCCTGCGCCCCCGTTATGGCTTTTGATTTACCTACATCTCAGTCCACAGATATTGCACCTTTAGATACAGTATCTCCAACCTCTTACACTGATATTAAGGCTTTGGCTCTACCTGTGTCTTCTTGCACTGCCATTGAGATTGAGACTTTGTGCACAGACCATGCAACTCCTCGCGGTGATAACAAAGCTTTGGGTCTTCATTCATCTCCCTCATTGTTAGACTTTGTACCGACAACTTCTTGTGCAGACATTATGTACATGGACATACCTAAAGCTCACTCTCCAGATATTTCAGTGCTGGATATAGTCCCTGCAACTTCCTGTACAGATGGTATGAATGTGGACTCACCTGTATCTCTTGCTGCAGATATCCCAGTACAGGTTATAGTACCTGAAACTGCCTGTGATGAAATATCGGACTCATCTTCCTTAAAAAAATTAGGAACATTGAACTTACCTACTCCTTCTAGTAGCAATACAAATAAAAATCGAATGCCTGATATTAAAAAATCTCGCAAAAGAAAATGTATACAGGAACTCCCTAAGTTAAAAAAAGAACACATTGATTTTATATCAGACGATGAATGTTATGACAAACTTAATGTTGCTCAAGGCGAAGATTTTTCCTCTGGAAGCTCAGATCTATGGTCCGGCAAAGAAAGCGATAACATGTCGTCATCTAACTCTGAAAATGACCCAAAACATACTAAACCTACAAATAAGAGAAAGAAATTACAAAAGAAAAGAAATATTGACAAACCATTGGAAGGAACTGTACAATTTAAGAAAAGAAAAGTGGAAAATAAAAGGAAGATTAGGAGAATGAAACGAGAAAAAGGTGACAGTTATGAGACTTCGTCTGGAAAGCTTGTAGAGAAAAAAACATTAAAGGCAAATCCCTGCGAGCCTACAAAATGTCCCAGGAATTGTTTTGAAATCACCGAGGAAAGGAGACAAAGTATTTTTGATTATTTTTGGAATTTGAATTCTCAAAGAAAAAAAGATTGGCTGGTACAATGTGCCTTACGAGTTCCGGTTAATAGACCAAAAAAAGGCGTGATCGAAAGCAAAAGAAAGTTTACTTACGAATACTACATAAATGAAGGCGAGGGCAGAAGACAGGTGTGTCAAAAATTTATACTAAAAACCTTAGATATTGGACAAAATTATTTACTTTATACTATAGGTAATGTTCAAGAAGGACTTTCTCAAGCAGAAAGTCGAAAGAAATCGAGCAATCCAAAGTATGATGAGTCTGTGATAGCTTCAGCAAAGCACTACATTGAATCTCTTCCATATCTTCCTTCACATTATTGTCGGAAAAAATCAAGCAAATTATATTTACCACAAGAGTATAAGAATACAACTAACCTTTATCGTTTATACAAAAAAAAATGCGAAGAAAATCAGGAAAACTATCTAGGTGAGCGAAAATTCAAAGATTTTTTCAAAACGGAATACAACAATGTTACTGTCCACGTACCAAAGAAAGATAAATGCAAAATTTGTACCAAATACGAAAACGATCATAATGAAAATAAAGTCAATATGGATTCCGAAATTATTAAGGCTCACATCGAAGAAAAAGAAGCAACATACGAACGATTCAAATGTCATCAAAGTTTGCATCTGATAGACAAGGAGACTATAGTATCAAGCTTTGATTTACAGAAGGTTTTGAATACACCCCATGGTGATAACATCTTACTTTACTACACGCGAAAATTTACAGTTTTCAACTTTACGATTTATGAAAGCTCCACTCAAAATGGTTTTTGTTACACATGGGGTGAATGTGATGGGAAACGAGGCGCAAAAGAGATAGGTTCTTGTATTTATAAGTATCTGCAAAATGTTGACGAAAGAGGAATAAAAAAAGTTATCTTTTATTGCGATTGTTGTAGCGGACAAAATCGTAATAAAACCATACTTTCGATTTTTAAAGGTTTTTTGACGGTATCTAAAAATATTGAAGTCATTCAAATTAATTACCTGCTACCGGGACATAGCTATATGCCTGTAGATAGCATGCACTCTGTAATAGAACGTGAAGTAAGAAAAATAATTGTTTGGAGCCCTACACAATGGTCAAGTTATATAGAATCGGCCCGGAAAAATCCTCGTCCTTACAATGTAAACGTTCTTGAATTTACTGATTTTATCGACTGGGACACAGTGACGCAGGAATGCTTTTCTAATTGTACAAAGGAATTAAATACATCGAAAATTAGAATTGCTACAATGAAGAAAAAGGATGTAAACACGTTTACAACTAAACATTCTATGAAACCTGATGCGACCACTCATGAAATTAAATTATTTGATAATTATTTTAAGCCAAAAGGAAAGGGTGTAATAAAAGGAAAGGGTAAAGGAAAAGGGAAAGGAAAATTGAAGGAAAAGGATACTGCACCATCAGCTTCTAATGAGACGTTAGAAATAAAATTAAAAAAGGAATTCCAACAATTGAAACCCCTTTATAAAAAAAGATTGGCCATATCAGAAATCAAATATAAAGATTTGACAAAGCTATGCAATGATGGTGTTATCCCTAGCAGATATCATGGGGATTTTACTAATCTACCCTATGCTAAGAAAATACAAGACACACTCAATCAAACGGACGAAGATGACTCCTCTGTTGACTCTGTCTAGCCAGTTGATTACTTTGGTTACTATTTTTTTAGATTTTTGTTGATGTTTCGCAATAAATATAGTGTTGATTAAAAGAGGTTTTTATTTCATTATAAATCTTAATTCTTATTACAAAATTAACATTATTAGGATCTAAGAAAAATTAGTGTAAAAAGCAACAGGTTTTTATTTTGTTCTTCTCTACATTTTTATAAACTTTAAAATAGACAATTTAACTAAAATAGACAGTAACCTGTTACACATATAGGCTCTTACATTAAAACGATTAAATCATATTTTGATTTACAACTGTCTTTACATCATTTTGACCTGAATTGTTTTAAAGTTTTTATGCTGAATGTAGCGTAACTGTCAATAGTATAAAAAAAAATTGGTGTAACTGAAATTTATTTTCTATTATAGAGTTTCTTTGGATATTATTTACATTTTAGCCAGAAATTCACCGTATTCTAAGCATTTTTATAAAAGAAAATGAAAAAAAGGTAGTATAGAAAAAAAGTTATGATCGATTAAAGACGAAAAAAAACATTAAATGCTTCTCCTGCAACATTGTGTTTTGTCAGTTACCCCAATTGAACCTGCAGGTAGCGATAGGATGCCAAGGAAGAATTTCAGATGGTGGTGTTTTTAGAAACAGTTCATTTTTTGAAGCATTAAATACATCTTTAAATCTACCAACACCAAGACCTTTACCAGAACGCATCATTAACATGCCATTTTTTTTCCTCGCTGATGATGCTTTTCCCATTTCGCAAAATATAATGAAACCATTTTCTGGACGACATGAGGCTGGATCTTCGAAGAGAATATGTAATTATAGATTTTGTAGAGGAAGAAGAGTCGTAGATAATGCTTTTGGAATATTAACCGAAAAATTTAGATTGTTTCATACTGTAGGCAATTTACAACCAGAGAAAATGAAATTTGCTGCAATGGCTTGTGTATGTCTACACAATTTTATACGAAGAAATGACGTCGAAGTTGACGGAGATTTTGAAGGTGAAAGAATTTTGCCATCTCAAAATTTTGAAGTAGCTCAGGGACCCTCAGCAGTCAGAAATGAGTTGATGAATTATTTTATTTCGGAACAAGGACGACTGTCATGGCAAGATTATATTTCTTAATAGCTATTTATGCAACTGTATCGTAATGAGGGTCATTTTAATTCGAGTGCTGTTTTTTGATACGAGGCTTGCCGAGTATCAAAAAACAGCAATAGGATAGTACGAGAATTAAAATGACTAATAACGTACAGTACAAGATTTTATCTACGACAAGGACGTCTTTATAATTTTTTACTTTATAAATTAATAAAAAAGTCAAATCAATCAAATTTTTTTTATTATGTCTTAGGGTGAATATGTACATTTTCGCCTTTATTAAACTTTATTATTTATAGCCTTTATTAAACATGTATTAATCACAACTTTTCACGTCGGTATTATAAAAATTTGGCTTTAGTTATTTTCTAAAAATGTATAAAGGCTATCCTGTATATCTGAATTGCTCGTAGTCGTATAACAAGATTGACTCGTGGAGGGACGTGTGCTGTCATCAAATGTAGAAGTAGTGATAAATCCCGGAGAGTTCGTGGTTGGAAAATTCCTGCGAGCGTAATTGCCTATTTCAGCCTGATATATAATATTTTGTATATTATGTTGAACTGTCGATGAGGTGATGGGATCCATTTTGCGTATTTTGCTTGCTATATAATCACCGAAAAGCGAAGCATCGTCGCGTATTGATTTTGAGGCTGAGGCTGATATGTCTTTTAAAATATTTAACGCTTCAGTAATATTACTGTCTCCGTCAGAATTATGCCTTTTCCGGGAACAGGGTTTTATTTTTCCTGTAAAATATACATAAATTAATTATTTTTAATTAAACTAAAATAATTTTTGATTTCTTTTCAATTGGGCCACTATTATGTATTTCTATTCCAAATTTGATGTCGATAGCTTTAATCCTTACTGAAATAATCGAGTGTGACGGACGGACAGACGGACGGACGGAGAAAGTCGCACCATAAGGGTTCCATTTTACCATTTTGTTATGGAACCCTAAAAAGGAAATTTAGCGCTGTCACTGCGCTGAAGTAGCACCAGCCAAACAATAAATCTCTACACACAGACACACATAAAGAGCACATACTACAGGATACATACATATTTACATAAATATATTAATAAATAAGTTAAATACATAGCCTACATACATACATACATAGCATAATTAATTTACTCATTACGGCAATCATTCTCATCATCATTATCAGCTCCCCACTCTGCTCCAATGCGGGTTGGCGGGCATTACCAGCAATAATCACCTTTAATTATTGTAAATATCTCGGAACGTATCGAAACGTATAACATCTACATATATTGTGCCCTGTTAGTACCGCCCTCCACACAAAAATCTTCAAACCAACACATAGGAACAAGAAATGTAGGAATCAGGAATACCTACAGGGGTATTTTCACTATTTACTGTTTGTAGTGGTTTATTTTTCTCTCTCAAAAAATCCAATGCCTTGTAAGCAAACCACTTCGGTACGTGTACATCGTCTGCGCCTGCACCAGATTTACGCGACTCGTCAACCTTCTTTTTTTCACGAAAATAATGAGACGTTAAATTTTTTAACTTCCTCTCTACTTCACTTTTATCAGTGCCAAACAAACTTGCAATTATATTTAGAGCGTCCATCCGTTTGTTTTTGTTCTTGTACTCTGCATTTTTAGGATTCCACAAAATGTCATATTTATGGAACTGTTCAATTAACTATAATTGCATTATTAGTATTAGAGCTAGGTGCCTCCATAGAATGATAATCAATGATAAAGTTATGCAAAAATGTGCGTCAGCTTTCTCGCTCGCACATTTCAACGTTTTTGGCTATAAAATTAGAATGGAAGGCCGTAACAAAAAAACCTCAAAACCAGAACTTTAATGTAGTTATTAGAAAGAAATTTACCATTTTGTGACATACAAACAAATTTATTTTCACTCATCAATATAGGCTCAACTATTTTCCTCATTAAAATCTTATTTTGATAAATGAAAACTAAGTCAAACTGAAATAAGAACTTAGTAAATATCTTTATAATAACAACATAAAAGTTTTTTTGTTACAGCCTTCCATTCTATTTTTACAGTCAAAAACGTTAAAATGACGAGCGAGAAAGCTGACGCACATTAGTCTGGGCCTTAATGCGTGTGTTATTTCAAATAATTCTTGTTATAGATGAAGAATGCCAGAAGACGTGGAGCTGCCTTCGTAACAATTATAGAAAAGCTTTAAAAATAGGGTGTACAAAAGCGGGGATCTGCCAAAAAAAGGCGGCCAATAAAATTTGAAAAGGAACTTGAGTTTTTGCAAAAGTTTTTTCAAGATAGATCTCAGTTCTCAAATTTAGACTCTTCTTCCGAAGATACACAGCAGTCCGAAGATACACAGCATTTCGAAATTACACAACCTCCCGAAACAGCATCCACTGTTCCTTTTCCTGAAGCACAATCGCCTGTATCACAAATGTCGTTTTCATCACATGCATCAGATTGTAGACCATCTAGACATGTTTCTCGGCGAATGTCATCGGAAGCGCAGCGTACAGAAACAACAGCAGAAGTATTAAAAAAATACATTGAAAATCAAAAGAAGGAACAACATATTATGGAGATATTTTTTCAGGCAATGGCGGCCACAGCGAAGTCTTTGTCACCAAAATTACAAGCTGAAATAAAACGGGATGTTTTACGTATTTTTACTGATGCAGAAATAAAACAATGTGGAGTTAGCTACAGTTGTGCAGCGAAGCCGTCATTCAACATCAAGTTCAGGATTCGATATTTGTCGACGCCTAATTCACCTTTTGATTTTATACGAGCAATGACGCAGCTGATGTGCAGTGATTTTATTATCAAACAGGCATATTTTATTATCGTAAATTATGCATGTCATTATTCACCTTTTGTAACTAAGGTCGTTCTCACACATATCTGAAAATATATTCTTAGTGCAGTTAATTGTCCACTTATTTAAATGACCTCATGCCAGCTCTAAACATTGGTCCTTCGAGCCGGATTTGGATTAAAAGCCAAGGAATTAAGTGCCTATACCGAGAAATAAGATTAAAATCCGCCACGAACGTGGAGGTCAATAGTGAAGGTCATTGCTCTGGATAAGGTCAATTCATGAGTGAATCGAGATAAAGTCTGTATATATTTGTGTATTTTTATGCCCTAGTCTTTTTCTAGTTAATTTTATATTGTGAAAGTTTATTGCATTAATGCAGTGAACAGAAGGGCTCTAAACATTTTAGGAGCCACTGCTAACTGACCACAATTTGAATTAAATAATAAAAAAATTATTACAATTTTCGACACACATTCGACACACTTAATAAAGTGTTTCAGAAGTTTATTTCTGAAGTATGATATAGAATGCCCAATAAATATAACATTTGCTACTGGAAACCAGGGAAAAGGTAAATGTTACTTTTTATGTATAACTATCAGTTCTTTATGTAATAAGAAAGCAATCTGATGTGGCAATATACTGATCATGATATATTTATACTTATTGTTTCAGGTGTAGCCAAATTGGGGTCACATTGTCAAATTCTATGAACTGGACAACTCTTATCCAAATTTTGTATTTGCACCTCTAAGGGTAAAACTAGCAGTTCAAGTGCTGAGCCACACAGTTGCTGCTGGCATGTTTGCTAAAATAGCCCAAGGTAACTTGGTTTTTTCTTATCCATCTAAAGGGTTTAGTAGCCAAATGACAGAAAAAGAACAGTTTTTTCCTACCTACTTACCTTGATAGTATTTTGGAAAACTTGTATTAAATAAATTAATACTTTATTATAATACTGATGCCTGTGTGAAATTAGGCTTTTTAAGTCCTTCTTGAGAACTTTACTGTTCTGGGATAAAGAACAGAATATATATATTAAATCTCAATAATAAAATATAATGTTCTATTACAGGTGATTTAAATGCTGAAGCGGCTTGACTGCAGATATTATATGCAAAATGGACAAACTGTTTGACTCTCTGAACAGTAACACAGTGGATCTGCGAAGAGGAAAGCCATTTTCAACCAATTTAAAAGATAAATCACCTCATTTAGTATTTATAAATGAAATGAAAACATTTTCACAACCACTCAAATTTATAGGCTTCAAAAGCACCCCACCATCTAAAAGGTTCGTAGTTATACAATGATTATAAAGATTCTTTAAATTACTCTAACAAAAAATTTGTCCTAGAAGAATTTATTAATAAATTCTTTCTTTACTTGTGAAAATGTTGGCCTACAAGGCTGCCTCATTAAATAATTCATAATATTAGTAGTTGTAAGATTCTATGTTTTATAATAAAGCTATTTTGACGAAAATACAGTTATTTTAAATTTCTTTTAACCAACCACCAAGTTATTTAATTTAAAAATTAATAAGGCTGTTTGTCTACCAAAGTAGAGCTGGAAAATTGTAACACATAAATGGGTAAATTAGTGTGCAATTTTTATTTACATTGGTTACGATTTTTCAGTTCTGCTTTTGTGGACAGGCAGCTTTATTAAATTCTTGAAAATATCTTTTGAAATATTTAAAAAATTATCTTTTGAATTTCCCGCGTAAATTCGTATTATCGGCTCATTTTGAATTTCCCGCATTTGCGAGTTTTTAGGGGGCCTTACAGAGATGGCGCTCATTTCAGGAGAATTTATTTGTACGTAGTTGTCATTCTTCTCCCTAGAGTATAAAGGTCATAGCACACTTAAACGACTCTGCTCCCACCCGGCAAAAAGAATAAAATTCAAATATGGGCTTTAAATATTGCTCTTTAGATATATTTTACATTGGCATCATAAATTAGCAGACAGCTCGCTGTCAGCGAGCTTACCGCCGTCAGACTGCTCGGTAGTTGACGCCTCGCAGGCCGCACGTTGTAGGCGAGCGGTCGGCGCGGTGCCCGCGCGCTTACCGCTAGCGGTCGCCGCGGGGCGCGGGGCCCGCGCGCTTTGCTAGCGTTCGCCGCGCCCGCCGTCGCGTCGCCCGCGCCGCTCAGTCGGTCAGTATCTACACCGAGTAAACCGCACGTTCGATCTCTTTCCAAGTGTTTTCGCAGATATTGAACGCATTCATTATGAACAAAGAAAAACTTATAGAAGAAGTTCGAAGATATCCCTGTCTGTACGATGCCAGTGACGCAAAATACGCAGATTCTGCCAAAAGGGATCAAACATGGAAATCTATTGCTAGAACGTTGTCTGCAACAGGTATGTATCTATCTACGTACAATCACACTAATATTATAAAGGCGAAAGTTTGTATGTGTGTGTGTGTGTGTGTGTGTGTGTGTGTGTGTGTGTGTGTGTGTGTGTGTGTGCGTGCGTGCGTGCGTGCGTGCGTGCGTGCGTGCGTGTGTGTGTGTGTTTGTTACTCCTTCACGCAAAAACTACTGGACGGATTTGGCTGAAATTCGGAATGGAGATAGATAATATCCTGGATTAGCACATAGGCTACTTTTTATCCCGGAAAATCAAAGAGTTCCCACGGGATTTCGAAAAACCTAAATCCACGCGGACGAAGTCGCGGGCATCAGCTAGTCTATACTATATTAAAAACGTATAGGAGGAAAATTGTATTTTTTAATAATTTTTTAGGGTTCCGTAGCCAAATGGCAAAAAACGGAACCCTTATAGATTCGTCATGTCTGTCTGTCTGTCTGTCTGTCCGTCCGTATGTCCAGCCACTTTTTTCCGAAACTATAAGAACGATACTGTTGTATGGTAAGTAGATGTATTCTGTGAACCGCATTAAGATTTTCACACAAAAATAGAAAAGAAACAATAAATTTTGGGGGTCCCCATACATAGAACTGAAACTCAAATTTTTTTTTCATCAAACCCATACGTGTGGCCCCTCCACACGTATGGGTGGTATGGTAAAAACCATGCCTCTCTTTCACACTAATTATCCTTCCTATTTGCATTGTTGAAATAAGGAAAGATGATTAGTGTAAAAGAGAGGCATAGTTTCTTTATCCTTTTGTTTCCTAGAAAAGATGAACTACTTTGCAAGACGGGCGTTCTGGGTAGTTCTGGCACGTGGTGCTAGTGAAGAGTTTCTGTTCTTTTCACAAATTATAAGTGTGACAAGCACAGTGATGTTTCTAGCATTCCAACGTACAAAAAACTAGCAGTTTAACTAGCAGCATGATAATCTTCAAAATTATTTTGAATTAAACTAATCTTTTGCACCTTGATATGAAAAAACGATTATAATACCAGAATTACGAAACAAAGAGTAATGTGTTATACCTCATTTAAATTGGCATTAAATCAGCAAGTTTTTCTTATACAGGGTCATTTTTCCGTAGTACATTTTTTTTCACAGTGCGCTTTTAAAGTGACACTTAATTTTTGGTAACGCTTTAAAAGTTTTGGAAAAAATTAATTGCTCTTGTAATTTGGTAGCCAGAGCTAAAGTACATGTTGAAATAATAATTTTTGTGGTACCTAGTCTATAAGATATTTATTTTTCATAAAACAAAATATATTTTTAAAATGAAGGGTAAAAGTTGCTCTAAGTTTTTTCCTCGTTATTGAATATTTTGATGCAGCCATGAAACTTGACCTTCAGGAGATTGAAAGTAAGATGAAAACAAGTCTCGAATATTAAAAGCATTTTCGGCACTGTTCATTTCGTTTTCTAGTATTGGTTGCAGGAAACCATTCTCGTTGTGATGTATTGGTTGCTGCATCTCATGTTGATCTAGATACTCTATTTCATAGTTTCGCATAATATTATGTAAAATACATGTCGCTAGTATCAATGTGTCAACGTGTATCGGGTTCACATTAATATTTTTGTTATAAATGCTAAATTTCTGGTACAATATTCCAAATGCATCCTCCACAACTTTGCGTGCTCGTGATAAACGTTCATTGAATATAGTTTGTGCCTCAGATAAGCCACGACAACGAGGGTATGGCCTCATTAAATTTTTCATCAGAGGAAACGCCTCATCTCCTATGAAAACATGTGGTATATTTCTGTTACTTCCAGGTAGTGGTTTATCGTTTGGAATATGTAATGAATTACTTTCAAGACGTCTCGCTAATTTCGAAGATGCAAATATTCCACCGTCACTATTTCTACCAAAAGCGCCTATATCAACTATTATAAATCTATATTTATCATCAACCACAGCCATTAGGACAACAGAAAAGTGCTTTTTATAGTTAAAATACAGCGAACCACTATTAGCAGGTGCTATGATGTTGACATGCTTCCCATCTATAGCGCCGATGCAATTTGGAAAATTCCATCTGTCTTGAAATCCTTGAGCTATACTTTTCCACCGCTCTTCAATTGGCGTTGGAATGAAAATTCCCATTAATTTGTTTATGATTGCATTACATACTTCTTGTATAATTGATCGGATTGTTGATTCGCCTAATCTAAAGCTTGAACTCAACGTCATGTATCTGAAAAAAACTTCCTCTATTAATATTTCTTAGCAAAAATAAACACACCTTAGCACACAGACACCTCTTCACTTCGATTTTTTTCTTTTTCAGAATCAGAGTGCAAGAAAACATGGACAAACTTAAGAGAAAGCTATAGAAGGGCAGTTGTTAAGACACGCACAAAAAGTGGTCAGGCTGCTATCTCATCCAAAAAATGGCAATTTGAAGAAGAGATGTCTTTTTTGTTGCCGCATATGAAACAAAGAAAAACTATTTCATCGTTAACGGAAGATGATAGTGAAGTGGACGAAAATTTTGATGTTAACGAATTATTGTCAAATCACGATTCTCTCATGTCATCAAATGACTCGGAACTTAATGTCGCCAACCGACCAGAATCTGCTTCAACAAATACCTCAGCAAACTCTTCTTTGTTTCCAAACATCCCTAAAAGAAAGCGATTCAAAGGGACCCAAGAATGTACCTCGGCATCAGCTCAACTTTTACAATATTTACTCAAAGAAAAAGAGACAAATAAGGATGACGAGATTGACAAGTTTTTTTCGAGCATTGCAACAACAGTAAAAAAATTAAATCGTTACAGCCAATCTGTTCTGAAGTCTAGAATATTCAACATGGTGTCTGAATTTGAATTACAAGAAATTCAGGAACAAACTAATTTCTATGCTGGTTCTTCACGACACAATATTGAAAGTCCTTCGACTTCGGGTTATAACACCCACAATACAGGACCTTCGGGCTATAACACCCACCATGTAGGATCTTCGGATTATGACCTCCATAATGCAGGCCCCTCCGAATTTAATACCCGCAATGCAGAGCTTTCAGGCAATAATCCTCCAGTTTTAGAAGAACCGATATTGAACAGTGAATTGCCTAATGCTATACAGAAAAATGATTCCTAAGATTAACATGTGGTAGAATATGTTTCTTTACTAATTTAAAGTTAACATTGTAAGCTATAAGTAATGGAAATTAGAGACTGATTGTTACTATATTTTTTTTTTTCAAATAAATATGTACAAAATTTACAAAAAAAGTTTCTCTTTCACTTACCTCAACGTGACGGCAATTTTTTCTATTGGTGTTATTGCTTGTCTAAATTTCGTATTCTTCTTTGTTATGTCTTTTTCAATAAATGATAATATGTAATCAAATAAATACCGATTCATATGAAAGTAAATGTAGAATTTTTCTTCGTCATCTAATATGTGTCTCTGGATCTGCCAAAATTCTCCTTCTGCATGTCTTGCTTTCAGCATTTTATGCACCCAATATCTTCGTCTGTTATTTCTTGCGCTTCTCTCTTCATCCTCAAGTGCAATAGCAATAATTGCTAGTTCGCGCGTTGTGAATCGGGACATAGTAAAAAATACAAGTTGCTTCAATGGAAACCGATCGTGAACTGCGTCTATCGCGAAAGGCGAGAGCGGTCGGCGGGTGGACAGCTGGCTGTCTGCTAGCTGTCGCCGCGTCGACTGCTAGGGGCCAGCTAGCTGTCGCCGCGTGGACTGCGAGCAGTCGTCTTAGTTTAGGGCGGTGTTGGGTGGGAGCGGTGTTGGAGCAGAGTCGTTTAAATGTGCTATGACCTTAAATGTTCCTTGGGTCAGCTGCCGTGGTAATTTCTTCCATCGAGTTCTCGTCGAGCAACTATAACGTTGCATGGAAGCTAATGTGCGATCGATTCGACAACAAACGTTTATTAACCGATTCAATGCGGATGGCTCCGCAGAGGCGCCATGTGTATCTTTTGTGTATGGCGGGTGGCGCCCGAGAGGAGCCAAAATGTTTTCCTGTAAAACTCCGCTAAAAAAGCTTTATTCAGAGGCTAGCCCTAAATGAAAGTTTCCTTATTTGTCACGTAGATTACGATACTAGTATTAGTTTCAAGATATAGCGTGAAAAAAGACATTTCAGATGTTGTAAACCTTTTCAATAGAAACAATAATTATGAAAGGTAACTTTTGTGCATGGCGGGTGGCACCCCAGAGGAGCCAAAATGTTTTCCTGTAAAACTCCGCTAAAAAAGCTTTATTCAGAGGCTAGCCCTAAATGAAAGTTTCCTTATTTGTCACGTAGATTACGATACTAGTATTAGTTTCAAGATATAGCGTGAAAAAAGACATTTCAGATGTTGTAAACCTTTTCAATAGAAACAATAATTATGAAAGGTAACTTTTGTGCATGGCGGGTGGCACCCCAGAGGAGCCAATATTTGAAACCAAAAAACTGACTAATTTAAATTTATCAATAGTACATATTTCAGTGTTCTAAAAATATTAGTGTCTTTATTTATCACGTAGATCCTTTCCAGAGAAATCGCTTTAAGGTGTAGCGTGATTTCACACTCTTCGGGGATGGTAAACCATTTTAAGCGTTATTTAAATGTTATTTAATATTAAGGGTTACAAACGAATAGCACTAATCATGACAGTTAAATATTTAAAAAATATCTGTTTTCACTTTTTTTGCTTTGTGGATATGCTCTTTTGCAAGTTTATGGTAATAACTAGGTAGTTTCTCGAAGTATGTCCAAATTTAACCGGACTAGTAATTGCATTCCTTAGGTATCAAGACAATGTACTTAGTTTATTTTTGGTGAGAAACAACAACAAAAACGATTCTCAGAAAAGCACTATCTTTTGTTGTTATGCTATGCAGTCATATCAAAGATGTTTTAAAGATTTTTAAGCTTTTTATTGCCCTACTGCTTATTGTTAATATGCCGTGCCGACCGACCCTTTTTATTGATGGGCTAGGGAAAGATGTTATTTAACTAAAAACAAAAGAAGTCGGTGCCATAAATCACTTAACAAGGTTTCTCACGCGCAAATTACTTAACTATCGATGATGTTTTTTCGTTTACTTCTGTTTTGCTATTTATGGTGATCAGACGTAAGCACGTTGTGACCGTTTAATGCTCGCTTCTGAAGTCTCTTAGTTTGCCTTTTAACAACTGTGGACTGTGTATCTGGACTTCGAGATTTTGCTTCAGTGACTACCCCGGCTAGTAATTTGGACTCTGTTTTGATTCTTGACTTTACAAGGTGAGTTTTTTTAACAATGTTCTTTTTTTCTTTTCTAGTCTTTTCAATCATTGAAATTTAACATGAGCTTTTTGAAATTTAACATGAGGGACAGAGTGATTCCATGTTAGAGGAAAACCTAGATAGGGCATGTAGCACAGGTCTCGTGCTACAACTTTTGTAGGAACACTCATATGCCAAAATAAATCAGTCTTGAGTTATTGAACATTTTATGGTTTTTGGAAAAAATCCCATTTCGTGACCAGTGTTCAGAACTAAAAAAAATACAAAATTTTCTAAATTGTTCGTTTATTATTCTGTCTTTAACTACACAATGTTAAGTAAGAGGTAAAACACTTAAAATTCTACGTTAAGCGGAAAGATAGGTACCCTATGTAAGGTGTTCTCTTGAAACAAATGAACAGACAAACACCCCCAGACTCATACATAGACACACAAATACCACATACACACACATAAGCGCTTAAATACATAACATTCGACGAAACAGATAAACACTTACACTCATACACACTCACATGTACAAACACTGTGTGAGTGTGTATGTGTGTGTGCTTGTGTATGACAGTGAATGTGAGAATGTATATCTGTGTGAGAGAGTGTGTGTGTGTTTGTGTGTGTGTTCGTCTGTGTTACAACACCTTTATAACGTATAAAATAAAGTGTGTTGACTGCTAGATAACTTATTCTACTATTTTTTTCAGTTGCTAACCAAAATGGCTACTCCTCCATCCCCTGAACCTGGCCCGTCAAATTGGGATCTCATATCTATGGAGTTATCCGGAATGATGTCTCCCAGCCATATAAACTTATCAGACATGCCATGCATTGATGCTATTATAAGTGATGCAGAATTGTATGGGATTTTGGCACAGGATGTGGATAACTTTCTGGAAGATTTGGTAAATGAAAACACAGAAGATGAAGAAGCCGTTTGTGCTGAAGATCAGTTAGAACAGGACGTTGAAAATACAACTGAGGAAGCCCCTACTACCGATTGGTTCAATGGAAACCCCTCGAATATGGCCGAGATTCCTTTTACGGGCACACCTGGTTTATTACCGCCTCATAACATGAGTGGAAAAACACCGATAGATTTTTTCTTTTTATTTTTCAATAGTCGTATCATTGATTTAATTTTAAACTGTACAAACAAGTGCGGCAATGAATTGAAGATTGCAGCACGCACCGCACAAGCTCGTTTTACAAAATGGAAGGAGATAAGTCTTGAGGAGTTCACGGTATTTATTGGCATAATTTTATTTATGGGTACCGTGAAAGTTAATAGAATGGCCGAATATTGGTCTCGACATTATTTAATGCGCCTAAGCCCACATTCATTTATGGCTAGGGACAGGTTTTATTTAATATTAAGAGCATTAAATGTCCAAGATGAAATGAGGCCGGAAAGTATTTTTAAAGTAAAGTCGTTAATAGATATGTTCAACGAAACAATGTCCACAACTTATTACCCATCCAATAATGTTGCAATAGATGAATCCTTGATTTTGTGGAAAGGACGTCTTTCTTTCCGCCAGTATTTAAAAGGGAAAGTCCATCGTTATGGAATTAAATTATATATGTTAGCTGACATGAATGGCCTAGTAATAAAAATTCATTTATATGCTGGTTCTGGGGATCAATTGGTAGGTGGAAAAAATCATGTAAAAAAAGTAGTAATGTTGTTAATAGAAAAATATTTAAATAAAGGCCATTCACTTTATATTGATAATTATTATAGCAGCGTTGGTTTAGCAGAGGAGCTTTTAGATAAAAACACGTACGTAACAGGTACACTACGAGCAAAGCGCGCTGGTAATCCCACTTTAATTAATATAAAATTAAACACCGGTGAATCTTGTATTGTTCACAATTCCAAAAAAATTGTTGTTACCAAATGGCAGGATAAACGCGAAGTGCTGCTTTTGAGCTCGCAGCATAAAAGCATTTACAAAGGGACTAATAGTCGCCGAATACGCACTATAAAGTATAAGCCTGATGTACTAATTCAGTACAATAAATACATGAGAGCAATTGATAGGCACGACCAGCTTTTAAGTTATTATTCCTGCAAACACAAAACCTTACGTTGGTATAAAAAAGTTATAATCCATTTAATCCAAATATGTTTGGTGAATAGCTTTCTTTTATATCGAGAAATAAGCAAATCGAATATAGAATTATATGATTTTAGAAAAAGTGTATTAGAAAATTTATTAAAGCCACCAACCGTGCCACAACGATCCCTTGTTGAAAGAAAAATACATTTACCTAGTACTTTTACTAAGAGTGGTGGAAGGACAATGAGAAAGCGATGCAGAGTATGCTATAGCAAAACTAAAAAAAGAAACTTGGTTATGTATGGTTGTTCTGATTGCCCAGAATTCCCAGGGTTATGTCTCACCCCATGCTTCCGAGAATATCATAAATATTAACAAATGTATTAGAAATTTTTAATATTTATGATATTTTTAGCTTGCAGGTATTTCATGATTTCAATTAATACACACACTATATGTTATAATTTGTTTAATTGAAGATTTTTAAATACTTATAACAAACAATTCTCATTAGTAATTACTAAATCAGTCTTTTTAATGATTATAGTAAAAATCTACCTTATAAATAAGTACAATTATGTAATATTATTGCACAATGTTAATAAATAAACCTTAATATTATGTAAAACCGATGCTTTTCATTTAACTCGCCTCTCTCTCTTCATCTAAAACTCTTTTCATTTAAAACTTATGGTTTATTAATAAAATTATTTTTTTAGCGTTTCTATAATTTTTTGCATTATAATATATCTCTCATTAATACTAAAACGTAGTAACTCGTTAGATACGAATTTCCCAAAATATTTACAGGCGTGAATATCCACGACGGTTGTACTCGTAAATTGTTCTTTATCTTCTACCATTATATTTTCAGTAAACGTTGAAATATCTTTGGTGGATATTTCTGTGTACGTTGCACAATCTTTCGTAGGTTTTTTTGTACCTTCCGCCGCAGAATTTATTTCATCTTCATTTTCTTGACCAGGTTCCCAGTCATCATAAGTCTGGGAATTTTGTTCTAAATAAGCCTGTTCGACAAACTCGTAGTCAGTGTCACATTGCGTTTCCAGTTGTGATTCTGGGATATATTTTCTTTTTTTTGGTAATTCTAGAACAAAAAAGAATATATGTTTATATCAAGCAAAAAAAAAACTTGCTGTGAGCATTACGACGAATTTTTCTGTAACTACTTTTTGTTTAAAATAAAAAGTGCGTAAACTGAATTGTAAATCTTTTAAATTTATGTAAATAAATGTAATTAAATAAAAAATCTATCATGAATTTAAATTTTGTCGACAGACTAGAAAAGAAATAAGTATAGTTTTATAAATTCAATGAAAACTACAAAAAGGTTTACAACACCTTACATAAATGAGTCACTTACCTTCCATTTCCATTAATACACGTAGATAATCACTTTTTTATACACTAAACGAACAATAAAACCGCTTACGTTCGATTTTGGTTGGCGACTAAACTTACAGCAAGTGGAAACAACAAAAAAAGCGATACATTACAATACATGGCGGAAGGCGCCTTAGGGGAGCCATCAAAGTGCCTGGCGTTGGGCGCCCCAGAGGAGCCACGAAACATTTGTTCGTAGCCAGGCATGAAAGTTTGTCAAATAGTCCACCGCATTGAATCGGTTAATACAAAATCATGTTGCGTCTTTATTTAATATCGAATCGGTCACACGGGAATCGGCTACTAATTTAAAGCACATTCTGGATCAATTAAATAAGAACCTCCGTGCTTTAGAATCCTTAGGTGAGCCTACTAAACATTGGGATACCCTTCTCATTTACATTATTACTCATAAGTTAGATACCAAAACTTATCGTGAATGGGAGGAGTATAAAGGTCGCTTGGACGGAGAAAAACCCATTGAGCTACAACACTTCCTTGATTTCATGAGAATGCGCATCAATCTTCTGGACACAATAGAATTTTCACGTCAGTCTAACCAAATTAATTCAACTAATAATAATAATAAACCTTCGAGAATAAAGGCTATGGTTTCAACACAATGTAATAATAATAATAATTTGAGTAATAATAGTTCTAAGGACTCGTGTCCAAAATGTAGTGGCGAGCATAAACTGAGTACTTGCCCTCAGTTTTTAGCGTTAAGTAATGAAGCGCGACTGCAGTTATTACCTACTTTTAAGGTCTGTTTTAACTGTTTTTCGAAAAATCACTTTTCAAATACCTGTAAAAAATGGGTGTAAAATTTGTAGGCGTAAACATTCTGATTTGGTCCACGTTACAGATAAGCAGAAGCCGGTAGTGCAAAGCGAACGCACTGATAATAATAACATCAGCGCGAGCGCCTCCACCGCCGATCCAAGTAGTAACTTAACGTTATCAGCGAGCGTGGCGTCCGCGAGTCTTGAAGTAAACAGTCGCCGCGGGGACGTTCTTTTATCGACTGCGCTAGTTAAGTTATACGACTCCAACAATCGCGAACATATCGGACGCGCTGTATTGGATTCAGGTAGCACTTCCAGCCTAATGTCGGAACAAATGTTTCGTCAGTTAAATCTGCCTCATAATCGTATCGATCGATCTGTACTGGGTATTAATAATGTAACTACACATATTAATAAAATGTGTCGCTTGCGTTTGAAGTCATTAAATGAGACATTTACTACTAATTTAAATTGTTTCGTTTTGCCTTCGTTAACAGAGAACGTACCTAGTCGTTCATTCGACATTTCAAAGCTTAAAATACCTACTGACATTTGTTTAGCAGATCCTCAGTTTTATGAGCCCGCGTCAGTGGATTTAATATGAGGTGCTGATGTTTTTTGGGACATTGTAGGATCGCAAAGAATTAATTTAGGTAAAAATAAGCCTATACTTTGCGAGACTAGGTTAGGGTGGATAGTTTCTGGTCCGATGAGTAACAGGTTTACATATTATCTGCCCAATCCTATTCAATGTAATTATGTTAATGTTAATTCGACCTCTGATATTTTAAATCAAGAAATACAGAATCAACTCGCACGGTTTTGGAATTTAGAAGAAGTAAACAATTCTCCTTCTAGTTATTCATCGGAACAGAAGTTATGTGAAGAACATTTTGTAAAGAATACTACTCGTTTAGCAGACGGTCGTTTCTGTGTACAAATCCCTCTGAAAGAAGATCCTAGCGTTTTAGGTGATTCTTTTAATAGAGCTAAGCAGTGCTTTTTCTCTTTAGAACGCAGGCTTCTGAAACAACCGAAACTGTATAAAATGTATCGCGAGTTTATGTCGGAATATCAGTCGTTAGGTCACATGACGGAGTGTGAACTAAAGTTAAAGTATAATGATGCACATTTTATCCCACATCATGGCGTGTTACGTGAGGACCACGCAACCACCACTTGTGTTTACTGGGGTGAAGAAAATCCTCACATTACAATTGAAAAAGCTGTAAATTTGCCTGGTGTAAATGTGTGGTGCGGTTTGTCTTCAAGGGGACTCATTGGACCTTTTCGATTTGAAGGCACTGTAACTGGTATTAGTTACCTAACAATGCTTGCTGATTCCATATTTCCTGCCATTCGTGCATTATACGGTAATGATGATTTTTATTTTCAACAAGATGGTGCTCCGCCGCACTATCACAGGAACGTACGAGCTTACCTGGATCAAAATTTGTCGGGCCAGTGGATAGGACGCAGGGGGCCAATCGAGTTTCCAGCACGCTCTCCAGACCTTACACCACTGGATTTCTTCTTGTGGGGCACAGTAAAAGATGAGGTGTACAAACGTAAACCACGTAACCTAGACATTCTTTGGAATGAGATTCAAGCAGTGTGTAGAGAAATCTCATTGGACGTTTTGATACGATGTACAGAATCAGTGGTGACTCGTACTCAGAATTGTATTGATGCTGCAGGTCACCAATTTGAATAGTATTAACATTTGTTATTTATGTTTCATTTACATTGGACTTTCAGCTTTCTATTTTCCTGAAATTTAACTTTGTAGAACGGTAAATAAATTTTATATGGAAGTTCAAAGTGTGTATACATTTTTTTGAAGCACCCTGTATAATGATACGTATGAAAATAACTCCAATGACTATGGAAACTAAAATTATTATTAATACTTTCACTTTGTGTCATACCGATGCCGCAGCATAAAATGCTGTGCCATGCCGTGCCACGCCGTCAGTGAGCCCTAATTGTTCTCCAAGGCGTGTAAAGTCTGCCAATCCTCATATTGAGATGAGACCCGTGCTCTGTAGTGAGCCGGTAATGGGTTGATCATGATGACCCATAATTACTTAATTAAAAGACATACCCAAAAAGATGGGGACTCATCTCATTCACAAATTGAAAAACAAGTGAAATGGTAGTTAAGAAGTGGCCCAATGTACACTCTTGACGCCTTCATCGGTGCTATCAAGGCAGCCGGAAAGAAGAGTGACCATTTTGGAATAAATGGATTTTTGTTAGAGGACAGTTACAGTTGGATGAATGCATGTAGTCAAATGGGTGTAATGCTACAGAAATATGACGAAAAAGAGCTTGCTAATGAACCTCGGGCTATATACTTTAAATGACGTTAAGCCCGAAATATCCGAGAGGAGAAAAAAGCAGATCTCATGGAATTAGTAGAAAAAAATCTCATTCCAAGATATCATCGCTGTTGTGTTGCCGTGAGACAGATAGGATTAAGCCATATAATAAGATAAAATAAGTCCCTTTTTTATATATTTTTTGGTAGTAATAAAATAGTTATTAATAATCCTCTATAATTTGCACCCCCTGCTGCCGTCCCAATAATTCAGCAGAAGAATGTGTTAGACGATTTATATAAAAAATAAAAACACAAACATAATGTCTTTCAGCATCAACCTTAAAAAAGGGACGTGTAGCCTCACAGATGTCGCGAGTTTTGCAAATTCCTGAAATTAAACACCACTCGCCGCGACCGTGAGTCTCAGTAGCTTTTGTTTTAGTGCTAAAATGGCCGCCGAATACGAGGGTGGTCCGATAAGTACTTAGCCTCACAGCCCGATGGCGTTATTTAGAAATTTATTATCGTTTAGTACATCTTTTTAGACGGCTACTGTCAAATTTTCAGCCGAATCTAAGGTATAGTTTTTTTTGACCGCGTTTGCAAGAGGGCGGGGTCCACGGATTTTTGGGAAAGTTTTTGCACTTTCGCAATATCGTTCGGGGATTCGATACTTGATTTCGACCGTCAAAAATTAGTTTAACGACTTTCAGCATGGTCGCACGTCGGTGTTTGATGTGCCACGACCAGGTGCCCCGAAAACGGGTACCATGGAGGATTACGTGACAAAAGTACACAATCTCGTTTTGGCAGACCGCTGATTGAAGGTCCACGAGATAGCTGAGACAGTAGGCATTTCAAAAACCGCGTGTGTCATATCCTAGCCTAAATAATGGGCATGAGAAAGCTTTCGGCGCGATGTGTGCCGCATTTGCTCACTCCGGACAACAAGCGCAACCGTGAGACCACTTCAGAGCAGTGTTTGACGCTGTTTAAGCGCAATCCAAAGGAGATACTGCGTCATTATGTTACCGTCGATGAAACATAGATACACTGGTTCCCCCCAGAGATAAAGGAACACTCGAAATAATGGACTTAACCCGGCGAATGTGCTCTAAAGAAGGCGAAGACTGTCCTATCGGCCGGAAAGATGATGGCCACCGTTTTCTGGGATTCACAAGTTGTGATCTACAGCAACTACTGGATAAAGGCAAAACGATAACAGGGCTCTACTATGCCAAATTATTGGACCGATTCGACGCTGAATTTAAGAAAAATGGCCCCATTTTGTACTAAAAAAGTGCTTTTCCAACACGATAACGCACCGGCTCACATCTCCGCCGTCGTCACGACCTAATTGGTTGAATTAGGCTACGAACCACTGCACCATCCACTCTATTCTCCAGATTTGGCCTCGTACGACGTCTTTTTGTTTCTGAACTTGAAAAAGTCACTCGTCGGGCAGAAATCTGAGTCGAATGAGGAAGTTATCGTCGCTACAGAGACCTATTTTACAGACCTTCCGAAAACGTATTTTTCAGACGGGTTAAAGATGTCAGAGAATCCCTTGGTCAAGTATATCAAGCTAAAATGAGACTACGTTTAAAAATAAATCGCCACTTTTCCAAGATTTTCGTTTGTAGGCTAAGTACTTACCACCACCGGACCACCCTCGTATAGTTGTCACATCGGTTGTTTAATACATACCGTAGCATACTTACGACTATTTAATACGTAACGTAGGCTACATGTCCTTAATTGTCATACAAAATTTTTTCGTACTAAAGTTTAATTTTAGGGCATAATGGCAGAAAACTCAATGAAACGTCAATTACAGCCCACGAGTTCAATCTTTTGAAGAGGACTTTGTAGCTACTTATAAAACGCGGCACTACATACATCTCAAACATCGGCGCGCATCGCACGTCTTCCCCGGCCGCCGGCCGCCTGCGACTGAATCCACGGGCCGGCGCAATATTATATTGGCTGGCTGAGGAAGATGCTCAGTACAACACTTAGATCTAGACCATTAACTGTTTAAATAAATATGGCTAGGTGGTGGTGTGTCAAAACATTCCATTCGATCCAATACAAATACCATTCAACAAATCAGCAGCAATCAGTTTTATTTCCCACACGGAGCCAAAACTTCAATGCCATCACGCTGCCTTCAGACCAATCCGACAGTGAAGTGAATCGATGAGTTCTTGGTTTCCGATCGTGAACTTTTACTGCTTTGTGAAAGTGATCAAGATGAAAATCTAGAAGATAACATTCTAGGAGAGGAAAGCCAGATCACTCGAGAAGAAATTAGCGCCGACAGCTCGGTTGATGACGAAACTCTTTCGGAATTACGAATTAATTATTATTACAGGAAAAATCTTTGTAGTTGGTCAAAAAAGCCTCCTAATGCTAGGGTTCGCACATCTGGGGGGTTATTGAATGGTGGCGAATAACCTGACCATAGGAGGGCGTTTCTCTGCGTGTCCCTCTGGTCAACAGAGGGCACAGTTGAGGAGCAAGGGCGGGTACAGTGTGCACTTACGATGCCACTGTATAGGCTATGGTAATCTCTTATCTAGCCGCGGTCGGGCTCGTAATCCCGTAGTGAGGCGTCGTGGTCATGTCTCATGGCCTGCACGGGGCAGAGGGTCTTGCCTTAACCGGCCGGATCGCGAGGAAGAAACGGCGGCGCACCGTGAGGGGATGCATGGCTGATGGGTAGTTCAGTCTCTAGTGCCACCCCCGTCAGGGTACCGGCCGACACCCTTTGGCGAGTTATCTTAGGCTTATCTCGGTGCAGGGGGCACCACCGGGATGGACTGCATAATTCCTCCATACTCGTGGGATTCAATATGGAAAACAATCAAACAAATAATATGATGAGAGGGCTTGAAGGCCAGATAGGAGAGAGAGAAGCATGCAATTTAGAACATTCTTCGGGATTGACACGCTTGAATATGAAGATAAGAAGTGAGAAAAATGACGAGTCTTTCTTGGACGCAGTTTCGGACACAGAATTCCAGACATTGGTTGACCCGAGGAAGGGAGCTGGAGCAGTTCCAAAGCGGCTTCGTAAATTTACAGGCAGTATGGAGGAGGAAGAGGGAGAGCCCTCGGAGAAGGCTGTCGCCTTTGAGCCCGAACCGGTCACCAAAACCACCGAAATCACCGAAAGAGGCAGAGGCAGATGGTTCGCACCGTCTAACTCCCCCTGAGACTAGATCTCGAAGTCGGTCTCAAAAGGCGGCCAAAAAATCCGGAAGTGGAGCCCTATACTGGGGGCTACGGAGAAAGCCGCAGAGTACATCCCTACTAGAGATGAGCTCATTGATAAAACCCGAAGCGCGGTTTTTTCAATAGTAACTGAAATAAAGAGGTCCAACAACCTCAAGAGCGGCGTCAGAGGGCTAATAAACCGGGCTACGAAAGAGATAACCACGGCCATGGATGCACTCCAGGGGATATCAATGGACGAGGAAGCCCGAAGGCTCCGGGCTGATAATAAGAGGATGAGACAGGAGACGGCCACTCTAACGGCCGAAGTCAAGGTCCTTCGGTCCTCCTCCGCAAAGGAGAAATCCCCTTCACGATCCCGAGACGATCCCTCCGCAGCTTGTGGAAATGCTAGAAACGTTGAAGAGGGACCGCTTTGTTTCTATTGGAGGAATGGTCAACTATTGCCTTCGAGAGGTCGAAAATGGACTGTAACGCACTGAACATCAGAAGTAAAAGTAAACTTGTAGTACCGTTTAGTAGGCTGCACAAAATTAGTAACTCATTCAAAGGAACTTGTATTTTATTTTATAATAAATTACCTATTGATATCTTGGAGATGTCTATCAATAAGTTCAAAGTTTTTATAAAACGAAAGCTTGTAGAAAAATCATATTACGATATTAAGGATTATATAAACGATAAAAAAGCTTGGGTGTGAATTGCTCTATCTCCATAGGTACTATAGTTTATTATTAATTTTATTCATTATGTGAGATGGTGATAACGAAAAAAAAGAAAAACCCCGGCTAAGTTTGTTGTGGGCTTCTTCTTAGACCGGGGCGCGTTTGGAACCCTCATAGCTTTAGTTTTAAGTTTACGAATATAGTTATCATCATGAAATAACTACTATGTAAATTATTGACGCGTCAAAAGTGCCTTTTTAAGGACTATTTGAATAAAGATTATTTTGAATTTGAAAGACGGTTCCGTCTGGAGCCCGTCTTGAGACCACCGCTCGCGGCGGATAAAAAGATGGAGAAGGCTGCTGGCCATTCTCCCGACGAACTGTCTGCGGGTCCGTCACGAGCACGCCCAGCAAAGAAGCGCACAGAGGCTAGGGATAAAGCCGCCGAGCCAAACACTGCGCCACACACAGTAACACACAAGCCTAATGTCCCCTTGCTGGAAGCAGTGTCAGGGAATACAACTCAAAATGAGTGGACCGGGACGGACCGTATTCCGCCAGCCTGGTCGAAGGTGGTCGGAAGGAAGACAAAGACCCAAGCAGGCAAGTCCAATGCAACCATTCCGACCACCTCGGCTCGCGTATCCGCTAAGGCGACCCCAGCTACCCGGAAGGGAAAGTTGAATTCCGCGAAGTCCTCAGCTGTCCTTTGAACTTGAGACCGGAAGTCGTCGCCACTCAGAGCTACGCAACGGTATTGAAGACGGCCACCGCAGCCCTAGAACTGAAGGAGGTGGGAGTAGCCCACGTTCGGGTGCGAAAATTGGCAACTTGGTCTAGAATAATCGAGATCCCAGTTGGCAGTGTCAAAGCGGCGGATGAGCTTGGCAGTAAGCTTGGTCTTGGGCTTGGTCGGGGAACGGGTGACGGTTTCCCGGCCCACGAAAACCACCGGTCTACAACCCGAGGAAATACAACGGGTGATTGCAGATAAGGGGAGCGTTCCGTCGCAGCAAGTGAGGGTTGGCGCTATACTCGTAGGATCCAGTGGGACCCCCGTGTGGGGTTGCTAGTCCTCCATCGTGGCGCGTCTCCCTGGGTGGTGGATAGGGGCACGCCTTCCAGATATGGAAGGTACCGGTTTATCCGGCGTGAACCAAAACTAGCACTGGGGTGGGGCGAGCGCTTCTTGGCGCTGCTCCTGGGGTTGCCGTCCTGCCTTAGCGACAGGACAGCGACTCCAGGGCGGGTAGGCCAACACAATGGAAAGTCGGATTTTTAATACAACTACCCGGACGGGTCCCCGAGAGCAGGAATCCCGTGGTGCGTCGGAGACGGCGCATCGGCCCCATGTATACGGGGGGGCCGAAATCCGCAACGAGGGAGAGGAGTTTTTGGAGGAGGTCGTGGAGACGAGGGAGGAGGAGAATGTGAGGCTGCTGCAGAGCAGGGCCGTTGTCGTGCTGGAGAGGTGCGACACGGCGGTGGCCGGAAGACGGATTCGTGCTTCGTCTCTCAAGCGAGAGACGTCGGATGGCTCTGCTTCCGACTGTAGTGGGGTGGTGCCCATGGAGAGCTGCAGATCCCGGTCGGGGTCTGAGTCCTCCCGGGCCGCAAGCGTCGCAGGGCGCTTGTGGAGGGGAGCGAAGAGGCCGCGTCTCACAGAGGGCAATGCGTTGTCCTCCGATGAAGAAATGCCGGCCGTATCTTCGCCCATTATCCTCGGCAGTGTTAAGCTGTCGAGGAAGGAAAGGGAGGCCGGTAAAAAGGCCAGGAAGGAGGATCTCCGCATCCAGGCGGGGCAAGACCTGGTAAGGTCCTCCTCGGCGGCGGCATATCGCCGCGAAGCCCACCTCGCCGCTGAGCGGGAGCTTGGGCCATCGACAAACGAGATGTCGGCGGCCCAACTTCAGAGGCGAGTGTTCGACGAAGTGGCGATCATTAAAACGGTCGCCACAATATGGGTATTATGGTATATTGGGTACCCTACAGGACGCTGCGGCATCTATCGTAGATGTCGTGGAGACCTTGGGCTCGCGCACAGTCTCGGACGAGACCAAAAAGCTTCAGGCGGTTATCAACCGTCTTGAGGCTGAGATCGCCCGGCAGCAGGCCGAAAGGCCAGCCTCCGCTAGGAGCTGGCCTCGATGAGAGCCGTCGTGGAGAGATCCGCTACGATCCGGTCGGCTGGAAGAAGAGGGGGAAGAAGGGCAGGAAGGCGGCCGGTCCGCGGCCCCAGCCGCAGCCGAAGAAACCGGCAGCGGTAGGGTCTGCGTAGCCGCCCCTAAGCGTCCTAAGCTCCGTCCTCCGCGGTCTTCGGCTGTAGTGTTAACCCTACGGCCGGAGGCTGAGGAGGGGGGGGGGGGGCTACCTATGCCCGTGTAATAGCCGAGGCCAAACAGAAGATAAGTCTGACTGACCTCGGCAAAGCGGACCTGTGGGTCAGAAATGCGGTCACGGGAGGACGCATCTGCTAGGCGCCGCAAGCGCCAAGGCGGACGCTTTCGCCAGACATCACCACGTTCACAGAATTGTTAGAAAAAGCTCTACATTTGGAATCATTATAAAATATGCAACATACAAATGCAGCCGAAACCGAAAAGAAACCTTAGGTGAAGCAATGCTTCTGGGAAGTGTCGTGCGGTGTCCCACAGGGATCGGTCCTCGGACCGCTCCTGTGGAACATCGGCTACGACTGGGTGCTGCGGGGCGGTAATCCGAGGGGCGTCGACGTAACTTGTTACGCAGACGACACCCTCGTTACGGCCAGGGGCCGCACGTTCAGGGAGGCGCGCGTCAGAGCCACTGCTGGGGTGGCCCAAGTAGTGGCGCGCATACGCCGGCTGGGGTTGGAGGTTGCCCTCGAAAAGTCCGAGGCCCTGTGTTTTCACAGGCCGCGGATGGCACCTGACGCCGGAGCCGACCTAGTGGTCGGAGGGGTTTCCATCACGATCAAGTCGTCGATGAAGTACTTGGGACTCATCCTCGACGCGCGTTGGAAATTCGAGGAGCACTTCCGGCGCCTGGCCCCCAAACTGATTGGGGCTGCCGGCGCGCTGAGTCGCTTGCTCCCGAACGCGGGTGGGCCCGGAGTGGGCTGCCGTCGACTGTACACCGGAGCGGTGAAGTCGATGGCCCTGTATGGGGCGCCCATATGGGCGGACAATCTGTCCGCTCGTAGTAGGAGACTGCTGCGGAGACCGCAGCGAGTCATGGCGGCCAGAGTGGTCAGAGCCTACCGCTCCATCTCGTGCGAGGCAGCCTGCGCCTTAGCGGGTTGTCCTCCGTGGGATCTGGAGGCGGAGGTGCTGGCGCACGTGTACTGGCGAAGGGTGGAAGTTCGGACGCTGGGCGACCACCCTTCCCCGGAGATGGTGGCTGGATGGCGGCGCTCGGCGCAGACCGAGCTCTACCGCCAGTGGCAGGTCAGACTCGAGTCACCGAGTGCCGGTCTCAGGACCATAGAGGCGATTCGCCCCGTCCTCCGTCAGTGGGCGGAGAGGCGGCACGGGGAGATGACCTTTCGCCTTGCGCAGGTGCTTTCCGGACACGGCTGTTTCGGGAGGTTCCTGTTCAAGGTGGCACGTAGAGAGCCCACTGAAGAATGCCATGAGTGCGGCTGCGCTATCGATACAGCGCAGCACACGCTGGCTGAGTGCCCCAGTTGGTCTCAGCAGCGTGCGGCACTCACTTCTGTAGTCGGGGGGGACCTCTCCCTGCCAATCGTGGTTTCGGCCATGGCTGGCAGTGAGAGGTCTTGGCAGGCGATGGTCTCCTTCTGCGAGGATGTGATCTCGCGGAAGGAGGCGGCGGAACGGCTGAGAGAGGACGACGTGGACTCTCAGCCGATCCGTCGCAGACGTGTCGGGCGCAGGCGGCTCGCGCTTCACCACCGCCTACCCCCTTGAGAGTAGCACCTCCGGGCGTTGGATACGAGGATCTGTCCAACACCCAGGAGTTAGGTCCTCGAGCTGGAAGACGCACCCTGTGGTCCTGGTGCGTCTTATGGCGTTCAATTGGGGGGCATCTGATATTGCCCCCGAGTTGGCACCGTCCTAAGGACGGACTCTGCCGGCCTGGTTGCGGTTGTGTGCGCGAGCGAAACCCGTGACCCGGCCACCAGGCGGCGGGAAAGGATATACACCGTGGGGGTTTAGTCAGTAAGAGTCTGACATAACTGCCGCGTCTCCTCGGACGCGGAGTATCCATGAGGATTACCCACGTTAAAAAAAAAAAAGACGGGTTGCACTCCGGGAGTGCCGGCAGAAGTGAAAACTTGATTATTAACGTTGAGCATGTTTGATATTTTGGAATGGTTAGGGAATAATTTTGCACCAATTGCTTTATCAGTATAAAAGTACTATCATTTATGTGGTAGAATACAATATTCATTTATTGCGCTATCGTACACAAACATGACAATTTATATTACATTAAAAATTTAACACTTTAAAACTACTACAATTATTTTACATTAAAAAGTTTATCTCTTCGAAAAATCAACTTTCATCCATAATTTCAACGACTTTTTCATAACGCGAATGTTCGTGTAACATACACGAAAATGTATGCCTGGGCCTAAACGAAACAGTAGGCCCAGGCATACATTTTCGCCGCGCCGTAGAGAGGGGATAGCTGTCTACTCTCCATCCGTCTTACGCTTTTTCGATCAGGTCACGTGTCCTGACGCGAGTTTAAGATTTTATATCCATTACAGAAAAAGTGCTCAACGCCGCTAAAGAAGTTTTCACTTCAAAAAAAAAAAGGTGAAGCAATGCTTATTTTGTACCAGAAGAGGCCACAGTATAGAAGTGTGTCGTTAGCGCCTCGCTCAACTATCGGAAATTAAACAAGTGAGCGCTACAACAACTAACGAACCAAGCACAATAAAATCGGAACCAGCGAAACCCACCATTAACTGCCATGGTTGCGGTACGCCAGGGGTGTTCCGAAGCAATTGTGGAAAGTGCAAAGGAAATGAATCACCCCCAAAGCCGGTATCGTTCTTTGCAGTCGAAGCCAATATAGAAGACAGTGTCAAGATACCAACAATAGAAATTTCTATTTACGGACAGCAAGGATATGCTTTCTTCGACACCGCGGTAAGAACGAGCATTGCAAGTAAACACCTTTACGAAATATTGTTTGAAAAAGGCGCCAACTTCCGCGAGCAAGTAGTTGACATTGGATTGGCAGATGGTTCGGTTAAGACACAGAAACTACTGATGACTACAGTAGAGGTCACTGTGGGTAGACGTAAGATACCTATAACACTAAGCGTCTTACCTGATACAAAAGACAATCGAACACTGTTGGGATAGATTTTTTAGAAGCAGCAGGTATCATTTTAAACCTACCGCAACGTGCTTGAGCTTTTGCTTATAAATCGGACGAAATGTTCGATTTTTTTCATCTTAGAAATGAAAAAAATTATAATATTAAAAAAAGCGAAGAAAATCACTTTTGAAGACGAAGGTCTATCGGACTTCATGCGTTGGTCGAACGAGTTGCTCAAGATTTCCCCTATACAGTCAACCCCATCGCCTGTTCAAGAAGATGTTGAAGGTTCTACACCAAAGAAACCCCGTTGGTAGATGATCAAGCTGGACACACCGCCACGTCCATCACGTCCTCGTGAACCGGGAGATCCAAAATGTTCTAAGGATCCACGAATTAATTATTTACCAATAAATCCTGTGGCACTTTATTAATTGAATTTATTTTTGCAACCTGATGAGGCCCAACTCTTTTTATATGATGACAAATCCCAATTCAATAACTTATTACTTGAGTTTAGCGATATTTATTAGAGAAAGGCAACCCTACTAATCGTACAGAGCATAGAATTGATACTGGTAATTATCAACCTATAGCAGTCAAACCCTATCGATTATCCCCAGCTAGGCAACAACAGTTAAGAGATAGATGAGATGATAAGTAACGACATTATTGAGGAATGTGACTCACCATGGTCAGCTCCAGTCATTTTAGTTCCAAAGGGAGAAAACGATGTAAGGGTATGCATTGACTATAGACGTTTGAATGAAATCACTAAACCTGATAGGTATCCCCTACCACGAATTGACGACCTACTGCATCAGGCAAAAGCTATGCAGGCAGCAGGCAGCTATATATGTCTACCATAGATCTACAATCAGGCTACTGGCAAATAAAGGTGCATGCAGATGGAGGATAAAACCGCTTTTATATCACCACTTGGAATATATAAAATCAAACGTATTCCATTCGGGTTACGGAACGCACCTGCAACGTTTCAAATTTCAATGGATAAATTTGTAAACGCCTGTTGCTCGCCCCCCATCCTCGCCGATGGACTTCATGAGATACCTCATGAAGGAAATAGACCTCGACGAGGTAGTCAGCTTCATAGCTGAATCCAAAATAGACTTAAAGTCGGCGATGGGCAACCACGTCGTCTTATTAAAGAAAGCCCAGGCTCTCCAAAAAACTATTCAATAATGGGTAATACAATAAAGAGCAGACTAAAACCACACTCCCTGGCTGTCACGTTCTTCAACGCATGCGGCCTTACCAATCATATACAACAAGTCCGCGAATTTGTAAGTGTTCATCAAACAGATATTTTACTAGTACAAGAGACCTTAAAACCTAGTAATCGCGACCCTAAAATAGCTAACTTTCAATTAATAAGAAACGACAGGGCCACCAACCGTTTAGGTGGAACTGCGATATATTACAAAAGGTCTCTTCATTGCGCCCCTCTCGATCCTCCCACGCTCACCAACATGAAGGAAGTCTCTATTTGTCGGGTGGGTATGACCGGCCATCCGCCGATCATACTAGCATCCGTTTATCTCTCGCCAAGTAAAACGTTTTTAGAGAGCGACCTACTCGCTCTCCTCTCCTTGCGACTTCAACGTCAAGCACACCAACTGGTGCCGCAGCACTTACACGCGCGGACAAGTATTAGAGCGACTGACGAATCGTCCGGACCTCAACTTCATAGTTGTAGCGCCCGACGTGCCAACACGCTATCCGATTAGCGACCTATCGACCGACCGACCGGACATAGTAGACATAGCGCTGCTGAAGAATATCGCCCTACAGGTGACTTCTTTGGAAGTGCTATCCGAACTATGTTCAGACCACCGACCCGTAAACTTACGATTAGGACCCCCGGCCTCCGCGCCCCCCCGACCCGTTCAGTAGTCGACTTTAAGAAGCTCTCCGAGCAACTTAAGTCGTTAGATTCAGTGCACTTGTCCCAAATTTCCGACAACATAGAGACGTTAGAACAAGCCCAGGCAGCTTCACTGCATTTGATGAGTCATGCGCGCGATGCTCTACGTGTAAGCTCCCGCGAGATGCCATGCGATTTTCACCGCATGGAGCTCCCGGAAGACGCGCGAGAGTTAATCACATACAAGAATCGACGTAGGGCCCACGACGCGTACCCAACGTCCGACAATCGACAAGAACTCCGGAGAGCCCGGAGGTTAGTGAGGGACCGCGTTGCAGAACTCCGCGACGAGCAATGGGACAGGCGGCTTAGTGAGCTCACGCCATCGCATGTGGCCAACGACAAGCTGGCGTGGTTTCTCAAGGCCAACCCAGTTGCCACTTTACAAACCCATAATGCAAAGAATTCATCAATATCGCAACTCAAATCTCCACTTCCGAAAAAGAGAAAATACGTCGCGAACCAGAACCCAATGTGGCATTCGGCATTTGATTTGCTGACATCATCAGCTTCGCCTGCTAAAGCGGTAGCTACTGCTTCGACTGCTACTGGATTAGACCAGTATCAGCTATACGCTAATTATTTGGCAGGCAAATTTAGGGGTTATTCCAAGCAAACCTACATGACTGTGGAACATCAAATAAACAACATCCTATATAACGCTGATTGTGGACAATATGAATATCAGCGCGGGTACTCCACTCCGGCATCTACATATCCCATGGCTGAGACTAAAACTCCACAAATGTCTGTAAATTCTTATTCAAACAGAGCACAAAGTTTAGCCCCGTACATGACTTAAAATCAAGCACATTCTCCAGTGGCTCAAGTGGATGATTCGCCGATGGATTCCGAAGATTCTTTTCGTGATTTGATACATGACATCAATTATTAGCAATAAACAATAATTGTCTCTCATCGGATATACGGATACGGGGCAAATCGGAGGCGTCCACAACTTGATTGATACGTGATACCGATACGGTGATCGGATCGGGCAAGTGATACATATCTGGACCCGCCTTTACGTTGGATGATTTATATGATTTTAAAAAAGGTCTTGTCCAACAACAATGCTTCGAGCAAGTTTGCTCGAGTGCTGTAGGTCCCTCTTGATTCGTCCGGGGGGAAGATCTGCATTCGTACCCCGGTGCACCCTGGTAACATCGGCGATGTATATTTGTGTTAATACCGGTTATACTACTCGCATGTTTTATTCGAGATAAACTCATCAAAACGTTTTATAGACATTCGGGTAAAATCGAAATACTTTTCTTCTTGATGACGAAGATCAAAGTAAAAAGTGAAAACATCTATGGTATCTATGGAAAATCCGCCATTTATTCGCAAGTATCCCAAATGTACATTCAATATAACGTGTAGCTCGGCAATACCTATAGTTATTTCGTTCGTTCGTTCTTCTTATAACATTCAAATTACGTTTTGGATATGGGCACATCATGGTTGTACTTAAGGCAAAGACCTTATCTCCTGCAAAGACGTAGGGGAAACTAGTGCTATTGGATTCTGAAATCGGTGCAGGTTCAGGGATGTTCAAGCGATTCGCGTGTATTTTTTATTAAAGTTCGCATTTTGAAATATTACTGGGTCACCGAATCTACCATAAGCTCCAACATCAATTAAAACAAATTTTGAAGCTGCTGTCACAAACCGCCATGTGAACTAGAGAATGATAGCTCTTATAGTTAAAGCACTTATTGTCTCATTCGCGATCCCGCCAATAACACTACTCGATTACCCTGGTGGCAAGCGGGAAAATAACAATACGTTTCCTTCCGTTACGTAAATGAGATAAACGTGATCGAAGATGATCTACAACCAAGGACCCCAGATCAGAACGAAGAGGCATTCCATATATCTTTATAGAAAAAACAGCCATATGTCCAGCCACTACATTGTTATATCGCACGCACCTCATCATTAAGAACTTCTGATGAATTATTCATTTCAATTAGGAAACCTCACGAGCGAGGACGCAAACTCTTAGCTGCTGGATAAAGCAAACACTCAGTGAGTGCCGAATCGACACGAGAGTGTAGAGTACTCATATTACGAGAGCACGAGTATCGTCGCGCCCGATCTCTCTCTGAATTAGCGTAGAAGACGCTTCCGTAAGACGGCAAGCTGAAATAGGAATACCACGACATTAGCAAAAAAATTCAACGACATTGTTAATAATCATAATACTACTTTAGCAGAGTGCAAACTGGTGTCATCTATGCGTAACTACATGTGTAAATATTATCTACATTAGGAATCTGTTTGGACTCGGCGCTCGTATAATTATGACAGAATTTCACGTACAGGTAAGTTCGTATGACATGTACGTCGTGAATATGTCAATAATTAATATTTTTAATTTACAATATGAAATGTATAAGCTATAATTTTTCCAGATATTGCATGCATGATAACTCCCGTTTCCATACTGCGTTTGCTGTGCGGGACGGGACTACTTGGAATATTTGATATTGCCTTGTGCAGTTCGATCGATGAAATTTTCGACAAGCAGTAATACTGAAATAAATTATTTATTTGAATAATTGCACAGTGTGTATTGCAGTGTATTCTAATAAAGCAGTCTCAAACCAACTCTCGGGTCGTTCGCTCATTTCATCTACCTAACCCCGCAACCTTAGATGGCGACCCTGCCATGGGACTCAAATAATAATAATATTATGATATTAAATATATTATAATACATTACGGACTCAAGAAAAATAAAATAAAAATAATAATGTGCAATTCAAAGATCGAAAAGGAAGACATTTTCATAAATCAAAATGGGAAAAGTAACGCCGCCAATCTAGATTAAGTACATTGGCATGTATCGTCAATAAATATTATAATGATGGTCGTATGTACAATTTTGCTTCTTGGAGTACTATATTTATTGTACAAGTTTTACAAAAAAATGCTACGAGAACTGGATAAGAGATCAGCTAAGCCGACACGTCCTTAGAAGGTCATATCGATCCCGCAGCGGAGGTCCTGCTGTACCACCAATTACCTGTGAAACTTGCCGCGCTCATAAAACGAGTGAATTGTGAAGTGAAGTATAAAGTGTAATGTATGACGATTTACTAAACTTATTTAACTCTAAATTATTGACGCGTCAAAAGTGCCTTTTTAAGGACTATTTCAATAAAGATTATTTTAAATTTGAATTTGAATTTAACGAACTTTCTAAAATAAAAGTGTATTTAGTGAAAATTGGACTAGCCCGAAATAAAGGTGAAATAACATTTAAAAAGTTAAGTGAAGCGGACGTAGTAGAGTCTGTAAGTTTAATTCGATTTTAGAAAAGTTAGATTCATTATCAGTATCTTTTAAAGGTGATGAATGCCTACGATTTGACGAGTTAAGAAATATTTTTTTCAGTATATACGAAGACATTTTAAAATTGTGTAGTACCCATAAAAAAATCACCCACCCATCTGAAAGTTATAGATAGCACCATGGCAAAATTTGAATTAAAAGTGGCATTACAGTTACTCCCAGTCATTGAGGATACTGAAATTTCTGTAAAAATATTAATTGACAATATTATATATTATGATTCTTTGTTATTAAAATCTCATTTGGGTAAGGTTGCGATCATTGGACCGGCTCTTTGTTTGGACCGCTTTGGTTTCTCGAAAACGGATGGATTTAAAAATCAACCGTGGCGACGCAACGCTGCGTATTTGAACCAGTTCCCACCCCGCTCCCGACAGTGCCGCCGTAAGCTTCGTTGGGAAGGACGCGCGTCGCCGAGTTTCGCGCCTTCTCGATGTAAAAATCTCGCGGCATACTTTACCATGTAAGTACAGTTTTGTTATAGTTTTTAATATGATTTTTTATCAGTTGCATGCTCTGTTCTTTTGTACAAGTAGTTTTGTATATGATGTGCTTCAATAAGTAATAGTTTTTTTTTTATAAATCTTTTTGTGCTATAACAGCGAATTGCCATCAATGGACCACTGCGAGGATTTTTGATTGGACCGGTCCAATCATAGCAACTTCTAAAATCGATTTTTAACTGCATGTTTTTTGTTTTAGCATGGCTAAACGTGGCAAATATTATGCGTGGAATGAAGAATGCATGATACTGGCATTACAAGCTTTACGTAAACAAGAAGTTGGCCTAAATGAAGCAAGCAGGATATATGGAGTACCAAAGGCAACACTAAAGCGAAGATTTGACGCTAAAAATGTAAAAGCGAAAGAGGAAAAGCAAATAGTCGGTTCTACTGGTGATCTTACTCCTGAATTGGAAGAAAAATTTGTCAATCATATTTTGGAATTGGAACGCTGTTTATACGGAATCACACCAAAAGATGTTAGAAGTTTAGCTTACAAAATAGCTGAGCAAAACGGATTAAAGCACAGATTTAACAAAGAAAAGGAAATGGCGGTAAGTGGTATTACGGGTTTTTGAAACGGCACCCTGAATTAAGTCTAAGACAACCTAGGGCAACTTCTTTTAACAGAGCTACGGCTTTTAACAAGTCAGCAGTGAAAGATTTCTTTGAGAAGTTAGAAAAGGTTATGAACGAGAATGGCATCATTGATCCGAGATACATTTTTAATGTCGATGAGACAGGCCTCACAACTGTTCAAAGAAAGCCAAGAAAAATCCTGGCGCAGAAAGGTAAGCACCAAGTAGGGGCCATAACTAGCGGAGAACGTGGCACCACTACAACATCTGTTTGTTGTGCAAGCGCCGCAGGATATTTTATCCCGCCGCTTATAATTTTCAAACGTAAATGAGCCAAGGATGAACTTAAAGATGGTGCGCCACCTGGCGCAATTTTCGCATTCAATCCCGAAAGTGGGTACATAAATAAAGAAATATTCTTCGTTTGGATGAAACATTTTGTTGAAAGTGTCAAACCAACACCTGAAAAGAAGGTTCTCTTAATTCTCGACGGACATACGAGTCACACAAAAAATTTGGACGCTATTAATTATGCGAAAAAGCACAATGTTGTGCTGTTGTCACTTCCAGCTCACACTTCGAATAAACAGCCACTGAATACTTCATTTTTTAGACCTTTGAGCTGCTATTTCATAGATGAAACCGAAAAGTGGCTGCGCTGTAATCCAGGGCGATGTGTTACAGCATTTCAGATTTCAATGCTTTTCGGTAAAGCATATGCGAGAGCAGCGTCTGTGGGAACCGCTTCTAGTGGATTTAAAAAAAGTGGTATTTGGCCATTCAATAAAGACATATTTCAAGACTATGAGATTATAACACTAGCAGAGGAGGATGACCCACAAAATGACAGCGAAAATATGGATGTCGATCCTTTATCTTTGACATCAGGCACTTCAAACACTGTTACAGCACCGCAACCAGCTGGTCCTAGCGTCCAACCATGCATCAGTTCCATAGCTATTCAAAATGAACCTATTGTACACACTGGCATTGAATCTCAGTCTCAACGTACTTTGGAGTTAGCTTCATCGCACATTCCTGTTAATTCGGCGGTGCATACCGATTATGAGCTAAATGAGCAAGTTCCGAGAACAGTTGTGGATGTGACTCAAACACATGAATCTCCAAGTGCCAAAACAGGTGTTCAAACATTAAGACAAGTAAGGCGTCGACATCCCCAACAAACTGCAACTTCATCTTCTCAAATAAGTCCAAACCACCTAGATATGAGTAGTAGCTCTGAACATCAAAATAATGACGTACGCCGGTCTCTTGTTCCTTCTGATTCAGCAATGACTAATATTGTGCCCACTAGTCAGTTGGGAGAACCAGGACCGAGCAAGGAGGCAACTCCAACCACTAGCTCTGAATTCCACATTGCTAGTATATCTCCTGGAGCAAGAAAGGTTATTGAAGAGCTGAGAAGTAGAAGCCGTAAACCCCAACGTGCTTTGGAGTTAACATCATCTCCGTACAAAAGGGATTTAGAGACAGCGAAAACTAAAAGAAACAAAACGAAATCACAACCACAGCCTAAAAAAGTAAAGAAAACTTTTAACCAGGTCCATGAAGATGAAGTGGAGCAGTGGTTTTGTAAGATTTGTTTGCTGTGCTCAATAGAAGACATGATACAATGTTTAGCATGTAAATGTTGGGTACATGAAGAGTGTGCCTGTGTAAAAAAAGGGGTAAAGAAATATTTTTGTTCATGTCGCTGATTTATTTCAAAAACGAAAAATTACGTTAATACCTTCTTTATTTTACATATTTGCTAGTTTAATATTAAGTTACATAAATAACTCGTTATTTTGAGTTAGAAAAATGTTGTTGATTTTTAGGAGTTACGAAACTTGTATTTTTTCTGAGTTTCGAATTAAAAGAATTGTGTTTTTTTTATGTTTGATTATCTTAGGAATACTCTGAGTTTTTACTCAAAAAAGAGAAGTTATAAAGAATTTAAGTTTACATAAATAAGTCATTTGTTTCGAGTTAAGTTTTTTTTGTTGATTTTTGAGGTTAAGGAACCGGTACACTTTCTGAGAGTTTTGAATTAAGAATATTGTATTTTTGTTATGTTGCATAATCTTAGGAATACTCTGAATCAAAGACTGATTGATGTTACTAAAATTTCCAATAATTAATAAAGAGAAGTAAATAAAGAATTTAAGTTTATATAATTATAAGATAAATAAGTAAACTTTTTCTAAGAGCTTTGAGTAAAGAAGATTGTGTTTTTGTTAAAATCTCGTAACCTTTAGAATATTCAGAATTAAAGACTGATTGATTATACTTAAGTCGCTAATAGTAAAAAGAGTTAATAAAGAATAAAAACATATATTATTATTATGTATTATATTTGTTTAAATTTCCATGAATCCCTTGAATGGACCAGTAGAGAAAATAATATATAAAAGTCCAATGATAGCAACTGACTGGTTCAATCAAAGGAACAGTGGTCCAAACAAAGCAACGATTGTTAAACTGTTTTTTTTTAATTTTTCAAGTCAAAAAATCTTAAACTTCGCATAAAAGTTCTAATACTTAAGGTTTATCAAAATCATTAATCACGTCTTTCCTAACTGTCATATTTCTGTTGTTAATTCAATACAAAGTTAAGTGGTCCAATAGTAGCAATTCGTATTAAAAAGCAGACTGTCACAAAATGCTAAATAAATAAATGTAAAAGTTACAATTACAAACAAATTACACAGACATCAATGACTTGGTTACCGATATGCAGCGTGTGTTACTGCCACAAAAATCGCCTATAGCTACCCAAAATAAAATACAACAATTAAGGCAAAATAATAAATCTATACAAGATTATGCGAAAGAAATGTCTGAACTTTTCGTCGAACTTACGATATCGCAGGCAAAAGGTGATTCAAATTCTTATGCGGTAAACCATTAAATGAAAAATTTGTCATTAAAAAATTTGCTGACGGGTTGCGAAATCGAACACTCGGCACAGTAATTACAGCTAGGAACTATGATTCATTAAAGAATGCGATTCAAGGAGCCCTTGATGAAGAAATCTCGAGCCCTTCAACAACAGATGATTTATTGACTATGAAGCCTCGTACATACTATCGGTCTAGGAATTTTAATAATTACTGAGGTAGATGGAATACTGGTAGGTATACAGGTTCAAGCCCATCATATTATGTGCCAGGCAGAGGACAAACATTGGAGCATCACGTTCCAACGCATTACCAGAGAGGAAACCAGAACGGCGCTCGTGGGATAACACGAGGCCGCGGAGGTAGGTTTTCAAATAATTATTATAGGAATCGAGGAGCTAATCGCAGTGGAAACGTCATGCATATTTTGACCGACTCGGATTCGATTCGAGACTAAATGTTAACTTTACAGAACAATATAAAGTACGTAGAACTATATTTGAATAAGAGAAGATGCTATTGGTTATTAGATACCGGAGCTTCGATATCAACGGTTAGTAACAAAACATGTCATAATACACCCATTAGCGACAGCCGTATTGTAATCAACGGCGTGGGGGGTCAAATCCAAGCGAAAGGCTCTGTTTATTTAACACTATCTGCTCCAAGCGGTGTACAATTACCGCACGAGTTCTATGTATTTGATTCATTACCTTGTATGGCTGATGGAATTTTAGGTCTAGATTTTCTTTCTTCGTACGGAGCTCATATTGGCTTAGAAAATTGTATTTTGACATTCGAGCTATAATGGAATAAAACATATTTTTCCATTGATCGACACATACACACACACGTAAAGTTGAGAGACCCGACTTTCTGACTATACCTGCTAGGTCTGAATCTATACATTACATTAGTAGTAACATGACTGAAGAATGCGTAGTTTGCGCATCCGAATTAAAAGACGGAATTTTTATTGCGAGCATGCTTGTTACGCCTAAGGACGGGAAAATACCTATAAAAGTTTTGAATACTACCGAAACCGATTTTTATTTACAGGATATAAAGCCTATTATACACAAAGCCTGTGATTATGATATTTGTTTGTTTGAAAATCCCTGTAAAAACGCAGACAGAGTGAAAAATTTATTCAAAATATTAAATTTAAGTCACTTAAATTTGGAAGAACAGGCTAGTATTGAAAATATATGTGCAAAATATAACGACATATTTTATCTTGAAGGTGACCAATTCACCACAACTAAGCTTTACAAGCATTCAATTTCTTTAAAACCTAACATGCCACCGGTGTATTCCAAGCCTTATAGACTTCAACACTCTCAAAAGAATGAAATTGATAAACAAATTGATAAGATGCTTAAGCAAGGCATAATAGAACCATGTAACGGTGAATGGTCTAGTCCTGTTCTATTAGTGCCGAAAATATCGAACTCGAGTAGTACGGAGAAAAAATGGAGATTAGTTATTGACTATAGAAAATTGAATAACTGTATTATTGATGACAAATATCCCCTACTAAATATGACTGACATATTAGACTCCTTATCAGGCTGTATATACTTTACCCATTTAGATTTAAATCAAGGTTTTTATAATGTTGAACTAGATCCAGCTAGTAGAAAATACACAGCTTTTAGTTCAGGCCAATATCAAATAACTAGAATGCCTATGGGTCTAAAAACAAGCCCAAGCTCATTTTCACGAATGATGAATATGACAATGGCTGGTTTATCCTACGAAAAATGTCTTTGTTACCTCGATGATTTAATTATTTTTGGACGGAATTTATCAGATCACAACAAAAATTTAATCAAAGTATTTGAAAGAATACGTAACGTCAATTTGAAATTAAATCCAGCTAAATGTGATTTTCTCAAAAGGGAATTACTTTATTTAGGACACGTAGTGTCAGGTGATGGCGTCATACCTGACCCTCAGAAAGTTAGTATCATAAAAAACTACCCCATCCCTAAAAATGCTGACGAGGTAAGACGATTCGTCGCATTAGCTAGTTATTATAGAAAGTTTATACCCAATTTTCCCGAAAAGGCTTACCACTGTAATCTATTATGTAGAAAAAAGGTTCAATTTATTTGGGATAATAACTGTCAAATAACTTTTGATATTTTAAAGGAAAGTATGATGACACCACCAGTTCTACAATACCCTAATTTTTCGCACAACAATCAGTTCATTGTTCAAACAGACGCATCAGGTTACGCGATAGGTGCAATTTTGTCAAATTCGGACGGACGTCCAGTCGCTTACGCAAGTAGAAGTCTTAACAAAGCCGAACAGAATTACCCGACTATTGAAAAGGAGCTTTTAGCTGTGGTCTGGGCTGTAAAATATTTTAGACCATACTTATACGGTCGTACTTTTAAAATTCTTACCGACCACAAGCCTTTAATTTTGTTTATTTAGTATGAAAGACCCTTCGAGTAGGTTGCTTAAATTTAGATTGACTTTGGAAGAGTATGATTATAAATGATGATACTATGATAGAGTATGTGAAAGGTAACGATAATGTGGCTGCAGACGCATTATCTGGATTGTGAGTTCTAAAGACTTGAAAAAGATGCACGATAAAGTATGTGTGATGACACGTGGACAGAAAAAACGGTTGGAAACAGCTTCGTCTCAGACAGTAGCCAGATGACGATATTTATAAACCCTGCTTCTCAATCGCAATTGACGCGAGCCGCATTTGTGAGAGAGCTAGGTGAATTTTGACGACCTCCGTGGCGAGCCCGCGCGCTGTTGGATTATAAACTTGGAGGTCCTGGGTTCGATTCCCGGCTCGAGTCTGGTCTGGTGGGAGGCTTCGGCCGTGGCTAGTTACCACCCTACCGACAAAGACGTGTCGCCAAGCGATTTAGCGTTCCGGCACGATGTCGCGTAGAAACCAATTAGGAGTGTGGGTTTACAATACCCCTAACAAGTTAGCCCGCTACCATCTTAGACTGCATCATCACTTACCACCAGGTGGGATTGCCGTCAAGGGCTAACTTGTAGTGGATAAAAAAAAAGAATAAAATATATTTTTTAAGAAGTTGATAGAGGAGATAAAGAATACTATTGAATGGAAAGGACCTCGTTTATGTATTTTAGAGGAAATTTAAACCAATTTAATTTTACACAATTTTAAACCGCGCGCCGGGGTTTGTTTGTACGCTCGTGATAATATTTGCTGCCAACGTCTTCGTAATTTGGAGGTAACTAAGTTCTCAGTTCTGTGGTGCTTGGTTGATACAGGTTGTGAGCGAACTGTATATGCGTGCGTTTATCGTTCGCACAGCGGTGACCATGAGACTACTCGGTTGTTCAACTACCTCAGCGAAAAGGCTGACATTGTCCTACACCGATATCCTACTGCACAGCTGGTATTTCTGGGAGACTTCAATGCCCACCACTAGGAGTGGCTCTTCCCATACGTGAAAACTGATCACGCCGGTAGAGAGGTGCGCAAATTCGCTCTATCGCTAGATCTCTCCCAGCTAGTGCAGGAGGCCACTCGGATACCGGATGTAGATGGACACACACCCAATTGCTTGGACCTTCTGCTGACAACTGATCCGGATAGGTTTTCGGTCTCAGTCTCTTCCCCTTTGGGGACCTCAGACCACTGTCTTGTGAAAACTGTATCTAATTTTTACCCTCCGTCCTCAGACTCTTCAGTTAAGAGGCGGGTGTGGCGATACAGGTCAGCAGATTGGGATGAGATGCGGCACTTTTTTGCATCTTATCCTTGGCGACAAGCTTGTTTCTCTAACAATGATCCGTCGAACTGTGAGAGTGCTATATCAAATGTGATACACCAGGCAATGGAATACTTCATACCATTTTCAGACGTATTGCCCAATGGTAAGACACCTCCGTGGTACAATGCTGAATGCGCAGCAGCAGAGGCGCGTAAGCATTCAGCGTTTGTTGCATGGGCGAACGCTCGCTCTCTCAAAGCTCCGGATATTAAAACCAAAAAGAGAGAATTCAATATTGCTGCCAAATCCTACAACAGGGTTCTGCATAGAGCACGCTTCAGTCGAACAAACCGCATTGGGCAAAAGCTAGCCGCCCACCCGAGTGGTAGTAAAGCTTTCTGGTCCCTCGCGAAGTCGATTGAAGCAAATTTTTGCCGTCCTTCGCTGCCGCCACTGCAGAAACCGGATGGTTCACTGGCTGTTTCTGCAACAGACAAGGCTAATCTTCTAGCATCTCTGTTTGCGGAAAATTCGCGTCTTAATGCTGGTAACAAATGCGCGCCCACCCTTCCAACTTGCATCTCCAGCAAGAGGTTCTAAAAACACTTCGTAACCTTGACGTGAGCAAGGCCAGCGGCCCTGATGGTATACCTGCAGTAGTCCTGCGGAATTGCGCCCCTGAGTTGTCTCCTGTACTGACACGCTTGTTTCGCCTCTCTCTTGAAACTACTCATGTCCCCAAGTCGTGAAAAGTTGCAAACGTGCAACCAGTACCGAAAAAGGGGAGTCGTGCTGACCCGGCCAATTATAGACCAACAGCTATCACATCCATCCTCTACAAAATCATGGAACGTGTGCTTAACAATAAGCTCCTGGCATACCTAAAAGAAAACGATTTGCTGTCTGACCACCAGTACGGCTTTCGGAAAAACCGGTCTACGGGGGATCTTCTAGTGTATGCCACACATATTTGGGGCGAAGCCATTGAGAAACAGGGTGAGGCACTCGCCGTGTCTCTTGATATTTCAAAGGCTTTTGATCGGATTTGGCATGACAGTCTTCTCAGTAAGCTTCCGTCATACGGGTTACCCACTGGCTTATGTAGCTGGATATCTGATTTCCTGAGTGAGAGGTCATTCAGAGTTGTCATTGATGGCTGCTCATCTGACCTAATGGCTGTCAATGCTGGTGTTCCTCAGGGATCTGTTCTGTCCGCAACACTTTTCCTGCTACACATCAACGATCTTTTAAAACCCGGTATCTTTGGGTACGCTGATGACAGCACTGTTACGGACAGATACATACCCAGCTCTCGAGCCAGTGCTACTGAGATCGTTGAGCATAGAGAGGCCTTGGTGAATCACATTAACTTAACTCAGAGGGAGGTGTCCGATTGGGGCGATACCAATTTAGTTAAGTTTAATGCCATCAAAACTCAAGTTTGTTTATTCACCGCCAAGAGGAGTCCCTTTACCTTGACTCCCACTTTCCAAAATGTATCCATACCGATTAGTGACCATATTGAGCTATTAGGCATAAACATCTCGCCCAATCTCAATTTCGGGAAATGCATCGAGTCAAAGGCCAAAATAGCAGCCAAAAAACTTGGTATCTTGAACAAGGTGAAGCGGTGTCTCACGCCTGAGCAGCGCCTGACTCTATATCAAGCTCAGATACGCTCAGCCATGGAGTACTGCTGCCACCTCTGGGATGGCTCTGCCAAGTACCAACTCGATGCATTAGACTCAGTTGATCGCCGTGCTCGCCGAATTATAGGTGATCAGTCACTAACGCAGGCAAAAATGCTCAGTCTACAGCACCGACGCCTTGTTGCCTGTCTATCGGTCTTTTATCGGATATATTTTGGAGAGTGCGCTCAAGAACTATACAACCTCGTGCCCCCTTCACCGTTTTACCACAGAACTTCGAGGAATCGTGAGCGCTGGCACCCTTACGTGGTTAAAATCCAACCTACTCGGACGAAGCGATTTGGAACAACGTTTCTGAATCGAACCGCTAAGGTGTGGAACTCTCTTCCAGCATCTGTGTTTCTAGCCATTTTTAACATTAGTTCCTTCAAGGGAAGGGTGAATAGGCATTTTCTAGGTAAGCGCGCTCCAACCTAGACCTCATCAGTGCCTTTGGTACTGATTGTCGTCAAGCGCAAACCTATCTCTAAATAAATAAAATAATAAATAAATTAGTAGAATAGATAATATAGACGACAGAAAAGTTATATTAAACGACTTTCATCTTTTGCCCACTAGTGGCCACGCGGGCATTAGACGAATGTTTAATAACATAAAGAAATATTATTTCTGGCCGGGACTAGAGAAAGACATAATTAACTTTGTAAAAAAAGGTCCCAAGTGCCAAAAACAAAAATATACTACCACGGTAAAAGAACCTATGGTCATTACTTCTATAGCTCATTCAGCCATTGAAAAAATATTTTTAGACATAGTTGGACCTTTAGACAGAGATTATAATAATTATACGTATATCCTTACGCTACAATGCGAATTAACAAAATATGTATGCGCATTTCCACTCACTACAAAAACAGCCACAGAAGTAGCGCAAGTTTTTGTAAATAATTTTATCCTTGTTCACGGACTCCCAATAACTATCGGAACAGATCGGGGATCTGAATTTTTATCGGAAATATTTAAAAATGTTTGTAAATTACTTAATATTTCTAAACTCAATTCAACGGCATACCACCAAATTAAATATCTTCGCAATCCTCTAAAGCTTAAACTTCAGCTGACCCAAATCCAAACTAAGCCTTTCAAAGAAGTTTTCATGGATATTTGCTTAATAGAAGGAAAATATTACTTAACCCTAATCGATGCAGATTAGTAAAATAGGACAAGCATTGGAACTCAGCAACAGATCATCCCCTGAGGTAGTCCGTGCTTATAAGATTAATTGCGACCCGGTGACCGAGTTTAACAATATATTATTTAAGGACACACCACACCACAGGTGGACCAAGGACTATTTGAATAAAGATTACTTGAATTTGAATTTGAATTTATTACTTAAGGACACACCACACCACATAACCCTAACTCAATCGGCCTAATAGAACGATTTCACTTAACCATTCTAGAAATGTAGCGTTTGGAAAAATACGAGCACAAATTAACTGATGCTTCTTCCATTATGATGTACTGTTACACCCCTAACTATCGGACACAATTTGCTGAATTGCTATATTACTTGAATACATTTTATGTATCTAAATTAATGCTATAAATAGAATATAAACAGCTTTTCAATAGATAAAGCGAAAACCAAAAAATCTTACAAAAAAAAGGAAAAAAAATCACAAAAATTATTAGTTAATACTAATAGTTTAAGTAAGTAAGCATATTTAATATTACGAGTCATGTAAATGGTGTGCCAGGTCGGGTAACCTACACGTGTGCCGGGTGCTGTGTGTCCCTCTTGATTCGTCCGGGGGGAAGAGCAGCATTCGGGCCGGTGCATCCCGGTAAAATTGGTTAACAATTTCTTTTGTGCTATATTGTTGGCCGATGGCTAATGACCCGACGCGGAGGGGGTCTCCGCGCGTCCCTCTGACCAAGCTGAGGGCATAATGGACTCAGGGGGTGCAGTTTGTGGCCCATCCAGGTATAGGACTGGTGGGCCGGGCCCGTCCTCTTATGGGACTGGTGGGCTGGGCTGGGCTGGACGGCGAGCATTCGCCGCGCTTGCCGTCGGCGATGGAAGGTCAGCTGCGGAATAGGGGTCTCTTCCACCTCTCTTGCTCCTGTGCCTTCGGAGGACTTGTGGGCGATTGAAGCTGGGTCGTTCATAGCTCACAGTACGGTCCTCAAGTTGGCTAGTGTGCTGTTGTTCCGGCACCTCTCTAATCGGCGAAATTGGGCACGTTGTGCCCGAGGAGGGTCTGCTCCGGCGGACACCCGCTGTTGAAGTTGCGGTGGTATGCGAAAGTTTTCCCGTGACTTCACCTTACAGCGGTGAGTAGGCACGTTGGGGTTTTAGTCAGTAGGATTCTGGCTCCCCGTGGCACAGAGGTATCCAGGAGGATTTACCCACGATAATTTAAAAAAAAAACTACTTGGAAGAGATTGCGATCCCTGTTATGCAGAGGCCAGCACGATCGAGAATTTCTGTTTCGTTGAGTAGAGTAATAAATGCTTGCGAAGTGTGCAATAAAATTAAATATCTTCGCAATCCTCTAAAGCTTAAATTTCAGCTGACCCAAATCCAAACTAAGCCTTTCAAAGAAGTTTTCATGGATATTTGCTCAATAGAAGGAAAATATTACTTAACCCTCGATCGAATCGATGCAGATTAGTAAAATAGGACAAGCATTGGAACTCAGCAACAGATTTTCCCCTGAGGTAGTCCGTGCTAATAAGATTAATTGCGACCCGGTGACCGAGTTTAACAATATATTTCTGCTGCATACGCGGTTAAAAAGATACGCCATATGACAACATTAAAACGGCTAGGCTTGTATATTTTAGTATATATAGTATTATGTCATATGGTATTTTATTATGGGGTAATGCTGCCGATATTGACACTATATTCGTGCTGCAGAAGAGGGCTGGCTGTTCGTGCAATTTATAATATGGCTCCAAGAGAGTCATTAAGAAAAAAATTTAAGGAAGTCAAAATAATGACATTGCATTGCCAATACATATTTGAAAATTTAATGTATGTCCATAAAAATATAACAAAATTCAATAAAAAATGCGATTGCAACAATATTAACATCAGAAGTAAAAATAAACCTGTGTTGCACGCTACCAGACTACAAAAAATTAGAAATTCATTTAAAGGTAATTGTATACAATTTTATAATAAATTGCCAAATGAAATTTCTGGGATGTCTCTCAATAAGTTCAAAGTTTATATAAAACGTAAGCTTGTAGAAAAATCCTACTATAGTGTAAAGGATTACGTAAATGATAAACAAGCATGGGTGTGTGTGTGTGTGTGTGGGGTGGGTCTAATAAGATAGCTCTTAATATAATTTTAAGTGGCATGTGAGATGGTGATAACAAAAAGAAAATTTACCTGGCTAAGTTTGTTGTGGGCTTCTTCTTAGACCGGGGCGCGTTTGGAACCCTCATAGCTTTAGTTTTAAGTTTACGAATGTAGTAATCACCATCAAATCACTACTTTGTAAATTATTGACGCGTCAAAAGCGCCTTTTAAAGGACTATTTGAATAAAGATTATTTGAATTTATTACTTAAGGACACACCACACCACATAACCCTAACTCAATCGGCCTAATAGAACGATTTCACTCAACCATCCTAGAAATGTATCGTTTGGAAAAATACGAGCACAAATTAACTGATGCTTCTTCCATTATGACGTACTGTTACACCCGTAACTATCGGACACATATTGCTGAATTGCTATATTACTCGAATACATTTTATGCATTAAAATTAATGCTACAATTACAATATAAACAGCTTTTCAATAGATAAAGCGAAAACCAAAAAATCTTACAAAAAAAGGAAAAAAAATCACTAAAATTATTAATTAATACTAATAATTTAAGTAAGTAAGCATATTTAATATTATGAGTCATGTAAATGGTGTGCCAGGTCGGGGTAACCTCGACGTGTGCCCGGGTGCTGTGGGTCCATTTTGATTCGTCCGGGGGGAAGAGCAGCATTCGGGCCGGTGCATCCCGGTAAAATCGGGTAACAAAATTACTAAAATTATTAGTTAATACTAATAATTTAAGTAAGTAAGCATATTTAATATTATGAGTTATGTAAATGGTGTGCCAGGTCGGGGTAACCTCGACGTGTGCCCGGGTGCTGTGGGTCCATTTTGATTCGTCCGGGGGGAAGAGCAGCATTCGGGCCGGTGCATCCCGGTAAAATCGGGTAACAAAATTACTAAAATTATTAGTTAATACTAATAATTTAAGTAAGTAAGCATATTTAATATTATGAGTCATGTAAATGGTGTGCCAGGTCGGGGTAACCTCCACGTGTGCCCGGGTGCTGTGGGTCCCTCTTGATTCGTCCGGGGGGAAGAGCAGCATTCGGGCCGGTGCATCTCGGTAAAATCGGGCTTCATTTGTGCGATATTGTTAGCCGATGGCTAATGACCCAACGCGGAGGGGGTCGCCTGAGGTAGTCCGTGCTTATAAGATTAATTGCGACCTGGTGGCCGAGGTTAACAATATATTACTTAAGAACACACCACACCACATAACCCTAACTCAATCGGCCTAAAACAAAAAATCTTACAAAAAAAGAAAAAAATCACTAAAATTATTAGTTAATACTAATAATTTAAGTAAGTAAGCATATTTAATATTATGAGTCATGTAAATGGTGTGCCAGGTCGGGGTAACCTCGACGTGTGCCCGGGTGCTGTGGGTCCATTTTGATTCGTCCGGGGGGAAGAGCAGCATTCGGGCCGGTGCATCCCGGTAAAATCGGGTAACAAAATTACTAAAATTATTAGTTAATACTAATAATTTAAGAAAGTAAGCATATTTAATATTATGAGTCATGTAAATGGTGTGCCAGGTCGGGGTAACCTCCACGTGTGCCCGGGTGCTGTGGGTCCCTCTTGATTCGTCCGGGGGGAAGAGCAGCATTCGGGCCGGTGCATCTCGGTAAAATCAGGCTTCATTTGCGCGATATTGTTAGCCGATGGCTAATGACCCAACGCGGAGGGGGTCGCCTGAGGTAGTCCGTGCTTATAAGATTAATTGCGACCTGGTGGCCGAGGTTAACAATATATTACTTAAGGACACACCACACCACATAACCCTAACTCAATCGGCTTAATAGAACGATTTCACTCAACCATCCTAGAAATGTAGCGTTTGGAAAAATACGAGCACAAATTAACTGATGCTTCTTCCATTATGACGTACTGTTACACCCCTACATCGGACACTATTGCTGAATTGCTATATTACTTGAATACATTTTAGGTATCCAAATGAATGCTATAATAACAATATAAACAGCTTTTCAATAAATAAGGCGAAAAACAAAAAATCTTACAAAAAAAGAAAAAAAATCACTAAAATTATTAGTTAATACTAATAATTTAAGTAAGTAAGCATATTTAATATTATGAGTCATGTAAATGGTGTGCCAGGTCGGGGTAACCTCGACGTGTGCCCGGGTGCTGTGGGTCCATTTTGATTCGTCCGGGGGGAAGAGCAGCATTCGGGCCGGTGCATCCCGGTAAAATCGGGTAACAAAATTACTAAAATTATTAGTTAATACTAATAATTTAAGTAAGTAAGCATATTTAATATTATGAGTCATGTAAATGGTGTGCCAGGTCGGGGTAACCTCGACGTGTGCCCGGGTGCTGTGGGTCCCTCTTGATTCGTCCGGGGGGAAGAGCAGCATTCGGGCCGGTGCATCTCGGTAAAATCGGGTAACAATTTCTTTTGTGCGATATTGTTAGCCGATGGCTAATGACCCAACGCGGAGGGGGTCGCCTGAGGTAGTCCGTGCTTATAAGATTAATTGCGACCTGGTGGCCGAGGTTAACAATATATTACTTAAGGACACACCACACCACATAACCCTAACTCAATCGGCCTAATAGAACGATTTCACTTAACCATTCTAGAAATGTAGCGTTTGGAAAAATACGAGCACAAATTAACTGATGCTTCTTCCATTATGACGTACTGTTACACCCCTACATCGGACACTATTGCTGAATTGCTATATTACTTGAATACATTTTAGGTATCCAAATGAATGCTATAATAATAATATAAACAGCTTTTCAATAGATAAGGCGAAAAACAAAAAATCTTACAAAAAAAGGAAAAAAAAATCACTAAAATTATTAATTAATACTAATAATTTAAGTAAGTAAGCATATTTAATATTATGAGTCATGTAAATGGTGTGCCAGGTCGGGGTAACCTCCACGTGTGCCTGGGTGCTGTGGGTCCCTCTTGATTCGTCCGGGGGGAAGAGCAGCATTCGGGCCGGTGCATCTCGGTAAAATCGGGTAACAATTTCTTTTGTGCGATATTGTTAGCCGATGGCTAATGACCCAACGCGGAGGGGGTCGCCTGAGGTAGTCCGTGCTTATAAGATTAATTGCGACCTGGTGGCCGAGGTTAACAATATATTACTTAAGGACACACCACACCACATAACCCTAACTCAATCGGCCTAATAGAACGATTTCACTTAACCATTCTAGAAATGTAGCGTTTGGAAAAATACGAGCACAAATTAACTGATGCTTCTTCCATTATGACGTACTGTTACACCCCCACATCGGACACTATTGCTGAATTGCTATATTACTTGAATACATTTTAGGTATCCAAATGAATGCTATAATAATAATATAAACAGCTTTTCAATAGATAAGGCGAAAAACAAAAAATCTTACAAAAAAAGGAAAAAAAATCACTAAAATTATTAATTAATACTAATAATTTAAGTAAGTAAGCATATTTAATATTATGAGTCATGTAAATGGTGTGCCAGGTCGGGGGGAATTTCTGTTTCGTTGAGTTGAGTAATAAATGCTTGTGAAGTGTACAATTAAACTTAATATAAAATATTACTTAACCCTAATCGTTGCAGATTAGTAAAATAGGACAAGCATTGGAACTCAGCAACAGATCTTCGCCTGAGGTAGTCCGTGCTTATAAGATTAATTGCGACCTGGTGGCCGAGGTTAACAATATATTACTTAAGGACACACCACACCACATAACCCTAACTCAATCGGCTTAATAGAACGATTTCACTCAACCATCCTAGAAATGTAGCGTTTGGAAAAATACGAGCACAAATTAACTGATGCTTCTTCCATTATGACGTACTGTTACACCCCTAACTATCGGACACTATTGCTGAATTGCTATATTACTTGAATACATTTTAGGTATCCAAATTAATGCTATAACTACAATATAAACAGCTTTTCAATAGATAAGGCGAAAAACAAAAAATCTTACAAAAAAAGAAAAAAAATCACTAAAATTATTAGTTAATACTAATAATTTAAGTAAGTAAGCATATTTAATATTATGAGTCATGTAAATGGTGTGCCAGGTCGGGGTAACCTCGACGTGTGCCCGGGTGCTGTGGGTCCATTTTGATTCGTCCGGGGGGAAGAGCAGCATTCGGGCCGGTGCATCCCGGTAAAATCGGGTAACAAAATTACTAAAATTATTAGTTAATACTAATAATTTAAGAAAGTAAGCATATTTAATATTATGAGTCATGTAAATGGTGTGCCAGGTCGGGGTAACCTCCACGTGTGCCCGGGTGCTGTGGGTCCCTCTTGATTCGTCCGGGGGGAAGAGCAGCATTCGGGCCGGTGCATCTCGGTAAAATCAGGCTTCATTTGCGCGATATTGTTAGCCGATGGCTAATGACCCAACGCGGAGGGGGTCGCCTGAGGTAGTCCGTGCTTATAAGATTAATTGCGACCTGGTGGCCGAGGTTAACAATATATTACTTAAGGACACACCACACCACATAACCCTAACTCAATCGGCTTAATAGAACGATTTCACTCAACCATCCTAGAAATGTAGCGTTTGGAAAAATACGAGCACAAATTAACTGATGCTTCTTCCATTATGACGTACTGTTACACCCCTACATCGGACACTATTGCTGAATTGCTATATTACTTGAATACATTTTAGGTATCCAAATGAATGCTATAATAACAATATAAACAGCTTTTCAATAAATAAGGCGAAAAACAAAAAATCTTACAAAAAAAGAAAAAAATCACTAAAATTATTAATTAATACTAATAATTTAAGTAAGTAAGCATATTTAATATTATGAGTCATGTAAATGGTGTGCCAGGTCGGGGTAACCTCGACGTGTGCCCGGGTGCTGTGGGTCCATTTTGATTCGTCCGGGGGGAAGAGCAGCATTCGGGCCGGTGCATCCCGGTAAAATCGGGTAACAAAATTACTAAAATTATTAGTTAATACTAATAATTTAAGTAAGTAAGCATATTTAATATTATGAGTCATGTAAATGGTGTGCCAGGTCGGGGTAACCTCCACGTGTGCCCGGGTGCTGTGGGTCCCTCTTGATTCGTCCGGGGGGAAGAGCAGCATTCGGGCCGGTGCATCTCGGTAAAATCGGGTAACAATTTCTTTTGTGCGATATTGTTAGCCGATGGCTAATGACCCAACGCGGAGGGGGTCGCCTGAGGTAGTCCGTGCTTATAAGATTAATTGCGACCTGGTGGCCGAGGTTAACAATATATTACTTAAGGACACACCACACCACATAACCCTAACTCAATCGGCCTAATAGAACGATTTCACTTAACCATTCTAGAAATGTAGCGTTTGGAAAAATACGAGCACAAATTAACTGATGCTTCTTCCATTATGACGTACTGTTACACCCCTACATCGGACACTATTGCTGAATTGCTATATTACTTGAATACATTTTAGGTATCCAAATGAATGCTATAATAATAATATAAACAGCTTTTCAATAGATAAGGCGAAAAACAAAAAATCTTACAAAAAAAGGAAAAAAAATCACTAAAATTATTAATTAATACTAATAATTTAAGTAAGTAAGCATATTTAATATTATGAGTCATGTAAATGGTGTGCCAGGTCGGGGTAACCTCGACGTGTGCCCGGGTGCTGTGGGTCCATTTTGTAACGTCCGGGGGGAAGAGCAGCATTCGGGCCGGTGCATCCCGGTAAAATCGGGTAACAAAATTACTAAAATTATTAGTTAATACTAATAATTTAAGTAAGTAAGCATATTTAATCGGGCCGGTGCATCCCAGTAAAATCGGTTAACAATTTCTTTTGTGCAATATTGTTGGCCGAGAGCTAATGACCCGACGCGGAGGGGGTCTCCGCGCGTCCCTCTGACCAAGCTGAGGTCGCAGTGGATGACTCAGGGGGTGCAGTTTGTTTGAAGCGGGGCCTTTCATCACTCACGGTACGGTCCTCAAGTTGGCTGGTGTGCTGTTGTTCCGGCACATCGCTAACCGGCGAAATTGGGCACGTCGTGCCTGAGGACGGTCTGCTGCGGCGGACACCCGCTGGTGGAGTTGCGGTGATATGCGAAAGTTTTCCCGTGACTTCACCTTACAGCGGTGAGTAGGCGCGTTGGGGTTTTAGTCAGTAGGATTCTGCCTCCCCGTGGCGCATAGGTATCCATGAGGATTTGCCACGATAATTAAAAAAACAACTACTTGGAAGAGATTGAGATCCCTGTTATGCAGTGGCCAGCACGATCGAGAATTTCTGTTTCGTTGAGTTGAGTAATAAATGCTTGTGAAGTGTACAATTAAACTTAATATAAAATATTACTTAACCCTAATCGTTGCAGATTAGTAAAATAGGACAAGCATTGGAACTCAGCAACAGATCTTCGCCTGAGGTAGTCCGTGCTTATAAGATTAATTGCGACCTGGTGGCCGAGGTTAACAATATATTACTTAAGGACACACCACACCACATAACCCTAACTCAATCGGCCTAATAGAACGATTTCACTTAACCATTCTAGAAATGTAGCGTTTGGAAAAATACGAGCACAAATTAACTGATGCTTCTTCCATTATGACGTACTGTTACACCCCTACATCGGACACTATTGCTGAATTGCTATATTACTTGAATACATTTTAGGTATCCAAATGAATGCTATAATAACAATATAAACAGCTTTTCAATAAATAAGGCGAAAAACAAAAAATCTTACAAAAAAAGAAAAAAAATCACTAAAATTATTAGTTAATACTAATAATTTAAGTAAGTAAGCATATTTAATATTATGAGTCATGTAAATGGTGTGCCAGGTCGGGGTAACCTCGACGTGTGCCCGGGTGCTGTGGGTCCATTTTGATTCGTCCGGGGGGAAGAGCAGCATTCGGGCCGGTGCATCCCGGTAAAATCGGGTAACAAAATTACTAAAATTATTAGTTAATACTAATAATTTAAGTAAGTAAGCATATTTAATATTATGAGTCATGTAAATGGTGTGCCAGGTCGGGGTAACCTCCACGTGTGCCCGGGTGCTGTGGGTCCCTCTTGATTCGTCCGGGGGGAAGAGCAGCATTCGGGCCGGTGCATCTCGGTAAAATCGGCTAACAATTTCTTTTGTGCGATATTGTTAGCCGATGGCTAATGACCCAACGCGGAGGGGGTCGCCTGAGGTAGTCCGTGCTTATAAGATTAATTGCGACCTGGTGGCCGAGGTTAACAATATATTACTTAAGGACACACCACACCACATAACCCTAACTCAATCGGCCTAATAGAACGATTTCACTTAACCATTCTAGAAATGTAGCGTTTGGAAAAATACGAGCACAAATTAACTGATGCTTCTTCCATTATGACGTACTGTTACACCCCTACATCGGACACTATTGCTGAATTGCTATATTACTTGAATACATTTTAGGTATCCAAATGAATGCTATAATAATAATATAAACAGCTTTTCAATAGATAAGGCGAAAAACAAAAAATCTTACAAAAAAAGGAAAAAAAAATCACTAAAATTATTAATTAATACTAATAATTTAAGTAAGTAAGCATATTTAATATTATGAGTCATGTAAATGGTGTGCCAGGTCGGGGTAACCTCCACGTGTGCCTGGGTGCTGTGGGTCCCTCTTGATTCGTCCGGGGGGAAGAGCAGCATTCGGGCCGGTGCATCTCGGTAAAATCGGGTAACAATTTCTTTTGTGCGATATTGTTAGCCGATGGCTAATGACCCAACGCGGAGGGGGTCGCCTGAGGTAGTCCGTGCTTATAAGATTAATTGCGACCTGGTGGCCGAGGTTAACAATATATTACTTAAGGACACACCACACCACATAACCCTAACTCAATCGGCCTAATAGAACGATTTCACTTAACCATTCTAGAAATGTAGCGTTTGGAAAAATACGAGCACAAATTAACTGATGCTTCTTCCATTATGACGTACTGTTACACCCCCACATCGGACACTATTGCTGAATTGCTATATTACTTGAATACATTTTAGGTATCCAAATGAATGCTATAATAATAATATAAACAGCTTTTCAATAGATAAGGCGAAAAACAAAAAATCTTACAAAAAAAGGAAAAAAAATCACTAAAATTATTAATTAATACTAATAATTTAAGTAAGTAAGCATATTTAATATTATGAGTCATGTAAATGGTGTGCCAGGTCGGGGGGAATTTCTGTTTCGTTGAGTTGAGTAATAAATGCTTGTGAAGTGTACAATTAAACTTAATATAAAATATTACTTAACCCTAATCGTTGCAGATTAGTAAAATAGGACAAGCATTGGAACTCAGCAACAGATCTTCGCCTGAGGTAGTCCGTGCTTATAAGATTAATTGCGACCTGGTGGCCGAGGTTAACAATATATTACTTAAGGACACACCACACCACATAACCCTAACTCAATCGGCTTAATAGAACGATTTCACTCAACCATCCTAGAAATGTAGCGTTTGGAAAAATACGAGCACAAATTAACTGATGCTTCTTCCATTATGACGTACTGTTACACCCCTAACTATCGGACACTATTGCTGAATTGCTATATTACTTGAATACATTTTAGGTATCCAAATTAATGCTATAACTACAATATAAACAGCTTTTCAATAGATAAGGCGAAAAACAAAAAATCTTACAAAAAAAGAAAAAAAATCACTAAAATTATTAGTTAATACTAATAATTTAAGTAAGTAAGCATATTTAATATTATGAGTCATGTAAATGGTGTGCCAGGTCGGGGTAACCTCGACGTGTGCCCGGGTGCTGTGGGTCCATTTTGATTCGTCCGGGGGGAAGAGCAGCATTCGGGCCGGTGCATCCCGGTAAAATCGGGTAACAAAATTACTAAAATTATTAGTTAATACTAATAATTTAAGAAAGTAAGCATATTTAATATTATGAGTCATGTAAATGGTGTGCCAGGTCGGGGTAACCTCCACGTGTGCCCGGGTGCTGTGGGTCCCTCTTGATTCGTCCGGGGGGAAGAGCAGCATTCGGGCCGGTGCATCTCGGTAAAATCAGGCTTCATTTGCGCGATATTGTTAGCCGATGGCTAATGACCCAACGCGGAGGGGGTCGCCTGAGGTAGTCCGTGCTTATAAGATTAATTGCGACCTGGTGGCCGAGGTTAACAATATATTACTTAAGGACACACCACACCACATAACCCTAACTCAATCGGCTTAATAGAACGATTTCACTCAACCATCCTAGAAATGTAGCGTTTGGAAAAATACGAGCACAAATTAACTGATGCTTCTTCCATTATGACGTACTGTTACACCCCTACATCGGACACTATTGCTGAATTGCTATATTACTTGAATACATTTTAGGTATCCAAATGAATGCTATAATAACAATATAAACAGCTTTTCAATAAATAAGGCGAAAAACAAAAAATCTTACAAAAAAAGAAAAAAATCACTAAAATTATTAATTAATACTAATAATTTAAGTAAGTAAGCATATTTAATATTATGAGTCATGTAAATGGTGTGCCAGGTCGGGGTAACCTCGACGTGTGCCCGGGTGCTGTGGGTCCATTTTGATTCGTCCGGGGGGAAGAGCAGCATTCGGGCCGGTGCATCCCGGTAAAATCGGGTAACAAAATTACTAAAATTATTAGTTAATACTAATAATTTAAGTAAGTAAGCATATTTAATATTATGAGTCATGTAAATGGTGTGCCAGGTCGGGGTAACCTCCACGTGTGCCCGGGTGCTGTGGGTCCCTCTTGATTCGTCCGGGGGGAAGAGCAGCATTCGGGCCGGTGCATCTCGGTAAAATCGGGTAACAATTTCTTTTGTGCGATATTGTTAGCCGATGGCTAATGACCCAACGCGGAGGGGGTCGCCTGAGGTAGTCCGTGCTTATAAGATTAATTGCGACCTGGTGGCCGAGGTTAACAATATATTACTTAAGGACACACCACACCACATAACCCTAACTCAATCGGCCTAATAGAACGATTTCACTTAACCATTCTAGAAATGTAGCGTTTGGAAAAATACGAGCACAAATTAACTGATGCTTCTTCCATTATGACGTACTGTTACACCCCTACATCGGACACTATTGCTGAATTGCTATATTACTTGAATACATTTTAGGTATCCAAATGAATGCTATAATAATAATATAAACAGCTTTTCAATAGATAAGGCGAAAAACAAAAAATCTTACAAAAAAAGGAAAAAAAATCACTAAAATTATTAATTAATACTAATAATTTAAGTAAGTAAGCATATTTAATATTATGAGTCATGTAAATGGTGTGCCAGGTCGGGGTAACCTCGACGTGTGCCCGGGTGCTGTGGGTCCATTTTGATTCGTCCGGGGGGAAGAGCAGCATTCGGGCCGGTGCATCCCGGTAAAATCGGGTAACAAAATTACTAAAATTATTAGTTAATACTAATAATTTAAGTAAGTAAGCATATTTAATATTATGAGTCATGTAAATGGTGTGCCAGGTCGGGGTAACCTCCACGTGTGCCCGGGTGCTGTGGGTCCCTCTTGATTCGTCCGGGGGGAAGAGCAGCATTCGGGCCGGTGCATCTCGGTAAAATCAGGCTTCATTTGCGCGATATTGTTAGCCGATGGCTAATGACCCAACGCGGAGGGGGTCGCCTGAGGTAGTCCGTGCTTATAAGATTAATTGCGACCTGGTGGCCGAGGTTAACAATATATTACTTAAGGACACACCACACCACATAGCCCTAACTCAATCGGCTTAATAGAACGATTTCACTCAACCATCCTAGAAATGTAGCGTTTGGAAAAATACGAGCACAAATTAACTGATGCTTCTTCCATTATGACGTACTGTTACACCCCTAACTATCGGACACTATTGCTGAATTGCTATATTACTTGAATACATTTTAGGTATCCAAATTAATGCTATAACTACAATATAAACAGCTTTTCAATAGATAAGGCGAAAAACAAAAATCTTACAAAAAAAGAAAAAAAATCACTAAAATTATTAGTTAATACTAATAATTTAAGTAAGTAAGCATATTTAATATTATGAGTCATGTAAATGGTGTGCCAGGTCGGGGTAACCTCGACGTGTGCCCGGGTGCTGTGGGTCCATTTTGATTCGTCCGGGGGGAAGAGCAGCATTCGGGCCGGTGCATCCCGGTAAAATCGGGTAACAAAATTACTAAAATTATTAGTTAATACTAATAATTTATGTAAGTAAGCATATTTAATATTATGAGTCATGTATATGGTGTGCCAGGTCGGGGTAACCTCCACGTGTGCCCGGATGCTGTGGGTCCCTCTTGATTCGTCCGGGGGGAAGAGCAGCATTCGGGCCGGTGCATCTCGGTAAAATCAGGCTTTATTTGCGCGATATTGTTAGCCGATGGCTAATGACCCAACGCGGAGGGGGTCGCCTGAGGTAGTCCGTGCTTATAAGATTAATTGCGACCTGGTGGCCGAGGTTAACAATATATTACTTAAGGACACACCACACCACATAACCCTAACTCAATCGGCTTAATAGAATGATTTCACTCAACCATCCTAGAAATGTAGCGTTTGGAAAAATACGAGCACAAATTAACTGATGCTTCTTCCATTATGACGTACTGTTACACCCCTTTTTTTTTTTTTTTTTTACGTGGGTAATCCTCATGGATACTCCGCGTCCGAGGAGACGCGGCAGTTATGTCAGACTCTTACTGACTAAACCCCCACGGTGTATTTCCTTTCCCGCCGCCTGGTGGCCGGGTCACGGGTTTCGCTCGCGCACACAACCGCAACCAGGCCGGCAGAGTCCGTCCTTAGGACGGTGCCAACTCGGGGGCAATATCAGATGCCCCCCAATTGAACGCCATAAGACGCACCAGGACCACAGGGTGCGTCTTCCAGCTCGAGGACCTAACTCCTGGGTGTTGGACAGATCCTCGTATCCAACGCCCGGAGGTGCTACTCTCAAGGGGGTAGGCGGTGGTGAAGCGCGAGCCGCCTGCGCCCGACACGTCTGCGACGGATCGGCTGAGAGTCCACGTCGTCCTCTCTCAGCCGTTCCGCCGCCTCCTACTGTTACACCCCTAACTATCGGACACTATTGCTGAATTGCTATATTACTTGAATACATTTTAGGTATCCAAATTAATGCTATAACTACAATATAAACAGCTTTTCAATAGATAAGGCGAAAAACAAAAAAAAAAATCTTACAAAAAAAAAAAAAAAAGAAAGAAAAAAAAAAAAATCACTAAAATTATTAGTTAATACTAATAATTTAAGTAAGTAAGCATATTTAATATTATGAGTCATGTAAATGGTGTGCCAGGTCGGGGTAACCTCGACGTGTGCCCGGGTGCTGTGGGTCCATTTTGATTCGTCCGGGGGGAAGAGCAGCATTCGGGCCGGTGCATCCCGGTAAAATCGGGTAACAAAATTACTAAAATTATTAGTTAATACTAATAATTTAAGTAAGTAAGCATATTTAATATTATGAGTCATGTAAATGGTGTGCCAGGTCGGGGTAACCTCCACGTGTGCCCGGGTGCTGTGGGTCCCTCTTGATTCGTCCGGGGGGAAGAGCAGCATTCGGGCCGGTGCATCTCGGTAAAATCAGGCTTTATTTGCGCGATATTGTTAGCCAATGGCTAATGATCCAACGCGGAGGGGGTCGCCTGAGGTAGTCCGTGCTTATAAGATTAATTGCGACCTGGTGGCCGAGGTTAACAATATATTACTTAAGGACACACCACACCACATAACCCTAACTCAATCGGCTTAATAGAACGATTTCACTCAACCATCCTAGAAATGTAGCGTTTGGAAAAATACGAGCACAAATTAACTGATGCTTCTTCCATTATGACGTACTGTTACACCCCTAACTATCGGACACTATTGCTGAATTGCTATATTACTTGAATACATTTTAGGTATCCAAATTAATGCTATAACTACAATATAAACAGCTTTTCAATAGATAAGGCGAAAAACAAAAAATCTTACAAAAAAAGAAAAAAAATCACTAAAATTATTAGTTAATACTAATAATTTAAGTAAGTAAGCATATTTAATATTATGAGTCATGTAAATGGTGTGCCAGGTCGGGGTAACCTCGACGTGTGCCCGGGTGCTGTGGGTCCATTTTGATTCGTCCGGGGGGAAGAGCAGCATTCGGGCCGGTGCATCCCGGTAAAATCGGGTAACAAAATTACTAAAATTATTAGTTAATACTAATAATTTAAGTAAGTAAGCATATTTAATATTATGAGTCATGTAAATGGTGTGCCAGGTCGGGGTAACCTCCACGTGTGCCCGGGTGCTGTGGGTCCCTCTTGATTCGTCCGGGGGGAAGAGCAGCATTCGGGCCGGTGCATCTCGGTAAAATCAGGCTTTATTTGCGCGATATTGTTAGCCGATGGCTAATGACCCAACGCGGAGGGGGTCGCCTGAGGTAGTCCGTGCTTATAAGATTAATTGCGACCTGGTGGCCGAGGTTAACAATATATTACTTAAGGACACACCACACCACATAACCCTAACTCAATCGGCTTAATAGAACGATTTCACTCAACCATCCTAGAAATGTAGCGTTTGGAAAAATACGAGCACAAATTAACTGATGCTTCTTCCATTATGACGTACTGTTACACCCCTAACTATCGGACACTATTGCTGAATTGCTATATTACTTGAATACATTTTAGGTATCCAAATTAATGCTATAACTACAATATAAACAGCTTTTCAATAGATAAGGCGAAAAACAAAAAAAAAATCTTACAAAAAAAAAAAAAAAGAAAAAAAAAAAAAAACACTAAAATTATTAGTTAATACTAATAATTTAAGTAAGTAAGCATATTTAATATTATGAGTCATGTAAATGGTGTGCCAGGTCGGGGTAACCTCGACGTGTGCCCGGGTGCTGTGGGTCCATTTTGATTCGTCCGGGGGGAAGAGCAGCATTCGGGTCGGTGCATCCCGGTAAAATCGGGTAACAAAATTACTAAAATTATTAGTTAATACTAATAATTTAAGTAAGTAAGCATATTTAATATTATGAGTCATGTAAATGGTGTGCCAGGTCGGGGTAACCTCCACGTGTGCCCGGGTGCTGTGGGTCCCTCTTGATTCGTCCGGGGGGAAGAGCAGCATTCGGGCCGGTGCATCTCGGTAAAATCAGGCTTTATTTGCGCGATATTGTTAGCCGATGGCTAATGACCCAACGCGGAGGGGGTCGCCTGAGGTAGTCCGTGCTTATAAGATTAATTGCGACCTGGTGGCCGAGGTTAACAATATATTACTTAAGGACACACCACACCACATAACCCTAACTCAATCGGCTTAATAGAACGATTTCACTCAACCATCCTAGAAATGTAGCGTTTGGAAAAATACGAGCACAAATTAACTGATGCTTCTTCCATTATGACGTACTGTTACACCCCTAACTATCGGACACTATTGCTGAATTGCTATATTACTTGAATACATTTTAGGTATCCAAATTAATGCTATAACTACAATATAAACAGCTTTTCAATAGATAAGGCGAAAAACAAAAAATCTTACAAAAAAAGAAAAAAAATCACTAAAATTATTAGTTAATACTAATAATTTAAGTAAGTAAGCATATTTAATATTATGAGTCATGTAAATGGTGTGCCTGGTCGGGGTAACCTCGACGTGTGCCCGGGTGCTGTGGGTCCATTTTGATTCGTCCGGGGGGAAGAGCAGCATTCGGGCCGGTGCATCCCGGTAAAATCGGGTAACAAAATTACTAAAATTATTAGTTAATACTAATAATTTAAGTAAGTAAGCATATTTAATATTATGAGTCATGTAAATGGTGTGCCAGGTCGGGGTAACCTCCACGTGTGCCCGGTTGCTGTGGGTCACTCTTGATTCGTCCGGGGGGAAGAGCAGCATTCGGGCCGGTGCATCTCGGTAAAATCAGGCTTCATTTGCGCGATATTGTTAGCCGATGGCTAATGACCCAACGCGGAGGGGGTCGCCTGAGGTAGTCCGTGCTTATAAGATTAATTGCGACCTGGTGGCCGAGGTTAACAATATATTACTTAAGGACACACCACACCACATAGCCCTAACTCAATCGGCTTAATAGAACGATTTCACTCAACCATCCTAGAAATGTAGCGTTTGGAAAAATACGAGCACAAATTAACTGATGCTTCTTCCATTATGACGTACTGTTACACCCCTAACTATCGGACACTATTGCTGAATTGCTCTATTACTTGAATACATTTTAGGTATCCAAATTAATGCTATAACTACAATATAAACAGCTTTTCAATAGATAAGGCGAAAAACAAAAAATCTTACAAAAAAAGAAAAAAAATCACTAAAATTATTAGTTAATACTAATAATTTAAGTAAGTAAGCATATTTAATATTATGAGTCATGTAAATGGTGTGCCAGGTCGGGGTAACCTCGACGTGTGCCCGGGTGCTGTGGGTCCATTTTGATTCGTCCGGGGGGAAGAGCAGCATTCGGGCCGGTGCATCCCGGTAAAATCGGGTAACAAAATTACTAAAATTATTAGTTAATACTAATAATTTAAGTAAGTAAGCATATTTAATATTATGAGTCATGTAAATGGTGTGCCAGGTCGGGGTAACCTCCACGTGTGCCCGGGTGCTGTGGGTCCCTCTTGATTCGTCCGGGGGGAAGAGCAGCATTCGGGCCGGTGCATCTCGGTAAAATCAGGCTTTATTTGCGCGATATTGTTAGCCGATGGCTAATGACCCAACGCGGAGGGGGTCGCCTGAGGTAGTCCGTGCTTATAAGATTAATTGCGACCTGGTGGCCGAGGTTAACAATATATTACTTAAGGACACACCACACCACATAGCCCTAACTCAATCGGCTTAATAGAACGATTTCACTCAACCATCCTAGAAATGTAGCGTTTGGAAAAATACGAGCACAAATTAACTGATGCTTCTTCCATTATGACGTACTGTTACACCCCTAACTATCGGACACTATTGCTGAATTGCTATATTACTTGAATACATTTTAGGTATCCAAATTAATGCTATAACTACAATATAAACAGCTTTTCAATAGATAAGGCGAAAAACAAAAAATCTTACAAAAAAAGAAAAAAAATCACTAAAATTATTAGTTAATACTAATAATTTAAGTAAGTAAGCATATTTAATATTATGAGTCATGTAAATGGTGTGCCAGGTCGGGGTAACCTCGACGTGTGCCCGGGTGCTGTGGGTCCATTTTGATTCGTCCGGGGGGAAGAGCAGCATTCGGGCCGGTGCATCCCGGTAAAATCGGGTAACAAAATTACTAAAATTATTAGTTAATACTAATAATTTAAGTAAGTAAGCATATTTAATATTATGAGTCATGTAAATGGTGTGCCAGGTCGGGGTAACCTCCACGTGTGCCCGGGTGCTGTGGGTCCCTCTTGATTCGTCCGGGGGGAAGAGCAGCATTCGGGCCGGTGCATCTCGGTAAAATCAGGCTTTATTTGCGCGATATTGTTAGCCGATGGCTAATGACCCAACGCGGAGGGGGTCGCCTGAGGTAGTCCGTGCTTATAAGATTAATTGTCCGTATATATGCAAAATGGAACCACACGACAAATTTAGTTTTTTACTTTTTTTGAAGAATATTTATTTAAAAGTGACCTAAATTCTTATACAAAAAAGAACCACATGGTTTTTCCCTTAGAAACATCGTATACTAAAAGCAGAACAGAACCATCAGCAACAACAACCATTGCTTATAAAGCAAAACCGAACCGCAGCACAACGGGACTCAATTGTTCAAACAAATAAACGATATTACTACCATGTCATTTTATACTAAACAGATCCATACATACTTGGTGCCATTATACATTACAAATATTTTTATTAATAACAATTATTTTTAATAGACCAAATGGAATCAAGTTTTTGTGGTATCGTTATGCGTAAAATAAATTCATAATTTAGTTGCTTATATTTTTTGCAAAATGGAACCACTTGTATTCGGTTCTATCAATCTAATGTACGTATAATAAATATTTTAAAATAGTGGAACCACTAGCATATAATTCTATTATGCAGATACGTTTTGAAACCTATCATCGTATACAGGAACCAAATGACATAAATAATGTAACATGCCTCTCGTCTTTAAACAACGAAATATTTACTTTATTTCATTGCGAATATGGCTCAAAGTCCAATAACTCGAAGTTTCAAAATATGTGTTATGTCAAACATCTGTCAAAATAGGTGAGTTAAATAGATGAGATGAGTGAAATAGGTGACGAAGTAGTTCGAATGTGTGACGACCGTTTTTTTTTCTCTGCGAAGAAAGATAATAACTAATATTATTGTTAATTTCTTCTAAACTAAGTGTTAAAATGTTCAGTAGAGGTAAGCAGTTGGTAAAAAAAAGCATTAGAGATGAACACCGAAAATAATAATGAAAATACAACAAGTAAATAGTTCTATTTAATGCATTTAAGTACCTATTTAATAAATCTGAGATTTACGCTTTGTTGAAAATACTATAACTTTTTAGCTATAAACATATACAGTTAGAAGTATACACATAGAAGTTGAGGGAATATTATATCAATATCTAGTTTTAACAAAAGTGATTTATTTAATTATTTATTATTTTTTATTTTTTTATTATTATTATTTATTGGAACCCTAAAAGAGCGAGACCCGACTCGCAATTTTACGGTTTTAAGGGACGCGTTATTTTTTTACTGTACATGGCGCAAGTACATCTTAGTTTTTGAAATAACATAAAGCCGCGTCTCTAGTAGGCATCATCTGCCCCATATCGTCAGATATACACGTTACTCAACAAATGTCACCTAGTGGGAACACGCCTATATAAGAACTAATATAATTTTGCTGTGACATATGAAACCATGCGGTTTTGTTGTTTTGATTTTAAAGCCTTTTTTATTAAAGCAAAAGGTAATGAAGAACCTGGTACGTCGAAGCCTCTCGAGAAGATTTCTTCACCTTCAAGCAGTATTTCAACCACGCCAGATCTCTTAGAAGAATATTCCTCGCCGGTAATAGAATTGCTTGAAAACTTATCCTTCACTCAACCATCCTAGAAATGTAGCGTTTGGAAAAATACGAGCACAAATTAACTGATGCTTCTTCCATTATGACGTACTGTTACACCCCTTTTTTTTTTTTTTTTCTAACGTGGTTAATCCTCATGGATACTCCGCGTCCGAGGAGACGCGGCAGTTATGTCAGACTCTTACTGACTAAACCCCCACGGTGTATATCCTTTCCCGCCGCCTGGTGGCCGGGTCACGGGTTTCGCTCGCGCACACAACCGCAACCAGGCCGGCAGAGTCCGTCCTTAGGACGGTGCCAACTCGGGGGCAATATCAGATGCCCCCCAATTGAACGCCATAAGACGCACCAGGACCACAGGGTGCGTTTTCCAGCTCGAGGACCTAACTCCTGGGTGTTGGACAGATCCTCGTATCCAACGCCCGGAGGTGCTACTCTCAAGGGGGTAGGCGGTGGTGAAGCGCGAGCCGCCTGCGCCCGACACGTCTGCGACGGATCGGCTGAGAGTCCACGTCGTCCTCTCTCAGCCGTTCCGCCGCCTCCTACTGTTACACCCCTAACTATCGGACACTATTGCTGAATTGCTATATTACTTGAATACATTTTAGGTATCCAAATTAATGCTATAACTACAATATAAACAGCTTTTCAATAGATAAGGCGAAAAACAAAAAAAAAATCTTACAAAAAAAAAAAAAAAGAAAAAAAAAAAAAAAAAAATCACTAAAATTATTAGTTAATACTAATAATTTAAGTAAGTAAGCATATTTAATATTATGAGTCATGTAAATGGTGTGCCAGGTCGGGGTAACCTCGACGTGTGCCCGGGTGCTGTGGGTCCATTTTGATTCGTCCGGGGGGAAGAGCAGCATTCGGGCCGGTGCATCCCGGTAAAATCGGGTAACAAAATTACTAAAATTATTAGTTAATACTAATAATTTAAGTAAGTAAGCATATTTAATATTATGAGTCATGTAAATGGTGTGCCAGGTCGGGGTAACCTCCACGTGTGCCCGGGTGCTGTGGGTCCCTCTTGATTCGTCCGGGGGGAAGAGCAGCATTCGGGCCGGTGCATCTCGGTAAAATCAGGCTTTATTTGCGCGATATTGTTAGCCGATGGCTAATGACCCAACGCGGAGGGGGTCGCCTGAGGTCGTCCGTGCTTATAAGATTAATTGCGACCTGGTGGCCGAGGTTAACAATATATTACTTAAGGACACACCACACCACATAACCCTAACTCAATCGGCTTAATAGAACGATTTCACTCAACCATCCTAGAAATGTAGCGTTTGGAAAAATACGAGCACAAATTAACTGATGCTTCTTCCATTATGACGTACTGTTACACCCCTAACTATCGGACACTATTGCTGAATTGCTATATTACTTGAATACATTTTAGGTATCCAAATTAATGCTATAACTACAATATAAACAGCTTTTCAATAGATAAGGCGAAAAACAAAAAAAAAATCTTACAAAAAAAAAAAAAAAAGAAAAAAAAAAAAAATCACTAAAATTATTAGTTAATACTAATAATTTAAGTAAGTAAGCATATTTAATATTATGAGTCATGTAAATGGTGTGCCAGGTCGGGGTAACCTCGACGTGTGCCCGGGTGCTGTGGGTCCATTTTGATTCGTCCGGGGGGAAGAGCAGCATTCGGGCCGGTGCATCCCGGTAAAATCGGGTAACAAAATTACTAAAATTATTAGTTAATACTAATAATTTAAGTAAGTAAGCATATTTAATATTATGAGTCATGTAAATGGTGTGCCAGGTCGGGGTAACCTCCACGTGTGCCCGGGTGCTGTGGGTCCCTCTTGATTCGTCCGGGGGGAAGAGCAGCATTCGGGCCGGTGCATCTCGGTAAAATCAGGCTTTATTTGCGCGATATTGTTAGCCGATGGCTAATGACCCAACGCGGAGGGGGTCGCCTGAGGTAGTCCGTGCTTATAAGATTAATTGCGACCTGGTGGCCGAGGTTAACAATATATTACTTAAGGACACACCACACCACATAACCCTAACTCAATCGGCTTAATAGAACGATTTCACTCAACCATCCTAGAAATGTAGCGTTTGGAAAAATACGAGCACAAATTAACTGATGCTTCTTCCATTATGACGTACTGTTACACCCCTAACTATCGGACACTATTGCTGAATTGCTATATTACTTGAATACATTTTAGGTATCCAAATTAATGCTATAACTACAATATAAACAGCTTTTCAATAGATAAGGCGAAAAACAAAAAAAAAATCTTACAAAAAAAGAAAAAAAATCACTAAAATTATTAGTTAATACTAATAATTTAAGTAAGTAAGCATATTTAATATTATGAGTCATGTAAATGGTGTGCCAGGTCGGGGTAACCTCGACGTGTGCCCGGGTGCTGTGGGTCCATTTTGATTCGTCCGGGGGGAAGAGCAGCATTCGGGCCGGTGCATCCCGGTAAAATCGGGTAACAAAATTACTAAAATTATTAGTTAATACTAATAATTTAAGTAAGTAAGCATATTTAATATTATGAGTCATGTAAATGGTGTGCCAGGTCGGGGTAACCTCCACGTGTGCCCGGGTGCTGTGGGTCCCTCTTGATTCGTCCGGGGGGAAGAGCAGCATTCGGGCCGGTGCATCTCGGTAAAATCAGGCTTTATTTGCGCGATATTGTTAGCCGATGGCTAATGACCCAACGCGGAGGGGGTCGCCTGAGGTAGTCCGTGCTTATAAGATTAATTGTCCGTATATATGCAAAATGGAACCACACGACAAATTTAGTTTTTTACTTTTTTTGAAGAATATTTATTTAAAAGTGACCTAAATTCTTATACAAAAAAGAACCACATGGTTTTTCCCTTAGAAACATCGTATACTAAAAGCAGAACAGAACCATCAGCAACAACAACCATTGCTTATAAAGCAAAACCGAACCGCAGCACAACGGGACTCAATTGTTCAAACAAATAAACGATATTACTACCATGTCATTTTATACTAAACAGATCCATACATACTTGGTGCCATTATACATTACAAATATTTTTATTAATAACAATTATTTTTAATAGACCAAATGGAATCAAGTTTTTGTGGTATCGTTATGCGTAAAATAAATTCATAATTTAGTTGCTTATATTTTTTGCAAAATGGAACCACTTGTATTCGGTTCTATCAATCTAATGTACGTATAATAAATATTTTAAAATAGTGGAACCACTAGCATATAATTCTATTATGCAGATACGTTTTGAAACCTATCATCGTATACAGGAACCAAATGACATAAATAATGTAACATGCCTCTCGTCTTTAAACAACGAAATATTTACTTTATTTCATTGCGAATATGGCTCAAAGTCCAATAACTCGAAGTTTCAAAATATGTGTTATGTCAAACATCTGTCAAAATAGGTGAGTTAAATAGATGAGATGAGTGAAATAGGTGACGAAGTAGTTCGAATGTGTGACGACCGTTTTTTTTTCTCTGCGAAGAAAGATAATAACTAATATTATTGTTAATTTCTTCTAAACTAAGTGTTAAAATGTTCAGTAGAGGTAAGCAGTTGGTAAAAAAAAGCATTAGAGATGAACACCGAAAATAATAATGAAAATACAACAAGTAAATAGTTCTATTTAATGCATTTAAGTACCTATTTAATAAATCTGAGATTTACGCTTTGTTGAAAATACTATAACTTTTTAGCTATAAACATATACAGTTAGAAGTATACACATAGAAGTTGAGGGAATATTATATCAATATCTAGTTTTAACAAAAGTGATTTATTTAATTATTTATTATTTTTTATTTTTTTATTATTATTATTTATTGGAACCCTAAAAGAGCGAGACCCGACTCGCAATTTTACGGTTTTAAGGGACGCGTTATTTTTTTACTGTACATGGCGCAAGTACATCTTAGTTTTTGAAATAACATAAAGCCGCGTCTCTAGTAGGCATCATCTGCCCCATATCGTCAGATATACACGTTACTCAACAAATGTCACCTAGTGGGAACACGCCTATATAAGAACTAATATAATTTTGCTGTGACATATGAAACCATGCGGTTTTGTTGTTTTGATTTTAAAGCCTTTTTTATTAAAGCAAAAGGTAATGAAGAACCTGGTACGTCGAAGCCTCTCGAGAAGATTTCTTCACCTTCAAGCAGTATTTCAACCACGCCAGATCTCTTAGAAGAATATTCCTCGCCGGTAATAGAATTGCTTGAAAACTTATCCTTCACTCAACCATCCTAGAAATGTAGCGTTTGGAAAAATACGAGCACAAATTAACTGATGCTTCTTCCATTATGACGTACTGTTACACCCCTTTTTTTTTTTTTTTTCTAACGTGGTTAATCCTCATGGATACTCCGCGTCCGAGGAGACGCGGCAGTTATGTCAGACTCTTACTGACTAAACCCCCACGGTGTATATCCTTTCCCGCCGCCTGGTGGCCGGGTCACGGGTTTCGCTCGCGCACACAACCGCAACCAGGCCGGCAGAGTCCGTCCTTAGGACGGTGCCAACTCGGGGGCAATATCAGATGCCCCCCAATTGAACGCCATAAGACGCACCAGGACCACAGGGTGCGTTTTCCAGCTCGAGGACCTAACTCCTGGGTGTTGGACAGATCCTCGTATCCAACGCCCGGAGGTGCTACTCTCAAGGGGGTAGGCGGTGGTGAAGCGCGAGCCGCCTGCGCCCGACACGTCTGCGACGGATCGGCTGAGAGTCCACGTCGTCCTCTCTCAGCCGTTCCGCCGCCTCCTACTGTTACACCCCTAACTATCGGACACTATTGCTGAATTGCTATATTACTTGAATACATTTTAGGTATCCAAATTAATGCTATAACTACAATATAAACAGCTTTTCAATAGATAAGGCGAAAAACAAAAAAAAAATCTTACAAAAAAAAAAAAAAAGAAAAAAAAAAAAAAATCACTAAAATTATTAGTTAATACTAATAATTTAAGTAAGTAAGCATATTTAATATTATGAGTCATGTAAATGGTGTGCCAGGTCGGGGTAACCTCGACGTGTGCCCGGGTGCTGTGGGTCCATTTTGATTCGTCCGGGGGGAAGAGCAGCATTCGGGCCGGTGCATCCCGGTAAAATCGGGTAACAAAATTACTAAAATTATTAGTTAATACTAATAATTTAAGTAAGTAAGCATATTTAATATTATGAGTCATGTAAATGGTGTGCCAGGTCGGGGTAACCTCCACGTGTGCCCGGGTGCTGTGGGTCCCTCTTGATTCGTCCGGGGGGAAGAGCAGCATTCGGGCCGGTGCATCTCGGTAAAATCAGGCTTTATTTGCGCGATATTGTTAGCCGATGGCTAATGACCCAACGCGGAGGGGGTCGCCTGAGGTCGTCCGTGCTTATAAGATTAATTGCGACCTGGTGGCCGAGGTTAACAATATATTACTTAAGGACACACCACACCACATAACCCTAACTCAATCGGCTTAATAGAACGATTTCACTCAACCATCCTAGAAATGTAGCGTTTGGAAAAATACGAGCACAAATTAACTGATGCTTCTTCCATTATGACGTACTGTTACACCCCTAACTATCGGACACTATTGCTGAATTGCTATATTACTTGAATACATTTTAGGTATCCAAATTAATGCTATAACTACAATATAAACAGCTTTTCAATAGATAAGGCGAAAAACAAAAAATCTTACAAAAAAAGAAAAAAAATCACTAAAATTATTAGTTAATACTAATAATTTAAGTAAGTAAGCATATTTAATATTATGAGTCATGTAAATGGTGTGCCAGGTCGGGGTAACCTCGACGTGTGCCCGGGTGCTGTGGGTCCATTTTGATTCGTCCGGGGGGAAGAGCAGCATTCGGGCCGGTGCATCCCGGTAAAATCGGGTAACAAAATTACTTAAATTATTAGTATTAACTAATAATTTAAGTAAGTAAGCATATTTAATATTATGAGTCATGTAAATGGTGTGCCAGGTCGGGGTAACCTCCACGTGTGCCCGGGTGCTGTGGGTCCCTCTTGATTCGTCCGGGGGGAAGAGCAGCATTCGGGCCGGTGCATCTCGGTAAAATCAGGCTTTATTTGCGCGATATTGTTAGCCAATGGCTAATGATCCAACGCGGAGGGGGTCGCCTGAGGTAGTCCGTGCTTATAAGATTAATTGCGACCTGGTGGCCGAGGTTAACAATATATTACTTAAGGACACACCACACCACATAACCCTAACTCAATCGGCTTAATAGAACGATTTCACTCAACCATCCTAGAAATGTAGCGTTTGGAAAAATACGAGCACAAATTAACTGATGCTTCTTCCATTATGACGTACTGTTACACCCCTAACTATCGGACACTATTGCTGAATTGCTATATTACTTGAATACATTTTAGGTATCCAAATTAATGCTATAACTACAATATAAACAGCTTTTCAATAGATAAGGCGAAAAACAAAAAATCTTACAAAAAAAGAAAAAAAATCACTAAAATTATTAGTTAATACTAATAATTTAAGTAAGTAAGCATATTTACTATTATGAGTCATGTAAATGGTGTGCCAGGTCGGGGTAACCTCGACGTGTGCCCGGGTGCTGTGGGTCCATTTTGATTCGTCCGGGGGGAAGAGCAGCATTCGGGCCGGTGCATCCCGGTAAAATCGGGTAACAAAATTACTAAAATTATTAGTTAATACTAATAATTTAAGTAAGTAAGCATATTTAATATTATGAGTCATGTAAATGGTGTGCCAGGTCGGGGTAACCTCCACGTGTGCCCGGGTGCTGTGGGTCCCTCTTGATTCGTCCGGGGGGAAGAGCAGCATTCGGGCCGGTGCATCTCGGTAAAATCAGGCTTTATTTGCGCGATATTGTTAGCCGATGGCTAATGACCCAACGCGGAGGGGGTCGCCTGAGGTAGTCCGTGCTTATAAGATTAATTGCGACCTGGTGGCCGAGGTTAACAATATATTACTTAAGGACACACCACACCACATAACCCTAACTCAATCGGCTTAATAGAACGATTTCACTCAACCATCCTAGAAATGTAGCGTTTGGAAAAATACGAGCACAAATTAACTGATGCTTCTTCCATTATGACGTACTGTTACACCCCTAACTATCGGACACTATTGCTGAATTGCTATATTACTTGAATACATTTTAGGTATCCAAATTAATGCTATAACTACAATATAAACAGCTTTTCAATAGATAAGGCGAAAAACAAAAAATCTTACAAAAAAAGAAAAAAAATCACTAAAATTATTAGTTAATACTAATAATTTAAGTAAGTAAGCATATTTAATATTATGAGTCATGTAAATGGTGTGCCAGGTCGGGGTAACCTCGACGTGTGCCCGGGTGCTGTGGGTCCATTTTGATTCGTCCGGGGGGAAGAGCAGCATTCGGGCCGGTGCATCTCGGTAAAATCAGGCTTCATTTGCGCGATATTGTTAGCCGATGGCTAATGACCCAACGCGGAGGGGGTCGCCTGAGGTAGTCCGTGCTTATAAGATTAATTGCGACCTGGTGGCCGAGGTTAACAATATATTACTTAAGGACACACCACACCACATAACCCTAACTCAATCGGCTTAATAGAACGATTTCACTCAACCATCCTAGAAATGTAGCGTTTGGAAAAATACGAGCACAAATTAACTGATGCTTCTTCCATTATGACGTACTGTTACACCCCTACATCGGACACTATTGCTGAATTGCTATATTACTTGAATACATTTTAGGTATCCAAATGAATGCTATAATAACAATATAAACAGCTTTTCAATAAATAAGGCGAAAAACAAAAAATCTTACAAAAAAAGAAAAAAAATCACTAAAATTATTAGTTAATACTAATAATTTAAGTAAGTAAGCATATTTAATATTATGAGTCATGTAAATGGTGTGCCAGGTCGGGGTAACCTCGACGTGTGCCCGGGTGCTGTGGGTCCATTTTGATTCGTCCGGGGGGAAGAGCAGCATTCGGGCCGGTGCATCCCGGTAAAATCGGGTAACAAAATTACTAAAATTATTAGTTAATACTAATAATTTAAGTAAGTAAGCATATTTAATATTATGAGTCATGTAAATGGTGTGCCAGGTCGGGGTAACCTCCACGTGTGCCCGGGTGCTGTGGGTCCCTCTTGATTCGTCCGGGGGGAAGAGCAGCATTCGGGCCGGTGCATCTCGGTAAAATCGGGTAACAATTTCTTTTGTGCGATATTGTTAGCCGATGGCTAATGACCCAACGCGGAGGGGGTCGCCTGAGGTAGTCCGTGCTTATAAGATTAATTGCGACCTGGTGGCCGAGGTTAACAATATATTACTTAAGGACACACCACACCACATAACCCTAACTCAATCGGCCTAATAGAACGATTTCACTTAACCATTCTAGAAATGTAGCGTTTGGAAAAATACGAGCACAAATTAACTGATGCTTCTTCCATTATGACGTACTGTTACACCCCTACATCGGACACTATTGCTGAATTGCTATATTACTTGAATACATTTTAGGTATCCAAATGAATGCTATAATAATAATATAAACAGCTTTTCAATAGATAAGGCGAAAAACAAAAAATCTTACAAAAAAAGGAAAAAAAAATCACTAAAATTATTAATTAATACTAATAATTTAAGTAAGTAAGCATATTTAATATTATGAGTCATGTAAATGGTGTGCCAGGTCGGGGTAACCTCGACGTGTGCCCGGGTGCTGTGGGTCCATTTTGATTCGTCCGGGGGGAAGAGCAGCATTCGGGCCGGTGCATCCCGGTAAAATCGGGTAACAAAATTACTAAAATTATTAGTTAATACTAATAATTTAAGTAAGTAAGCATATTTAATCGGGCCGGTGCATCCCAGTAAAATCGGTTAACAATTTCTTTTGTGCAATATTGTTGGCCGAGAGCTAATGACCCGACGCGGAGGGGGTCTCCGCGCGTCCCTCTGACCAAGCTGAGGTCGCAGTGGATGACTCAGGGGGTGCAGTTTGTTTGAAGCGGGGCCTTTCATCACTCACGGTACGGTCCTCAAGTTGGCTGGTGTGCTGTTGTTCCGGCACATCGCTAACCGGCGAAATTGGGCACGTCGTGCCTGAGGACGGTCTGCTGCGGCGGACACCCGCTGGTGGAGTTGCAGTGATATGCGAAAGTTTTCCCGTGACTTCACCTTACAGCGGTGAGTAGGCGCGTTGGGGTTTTAGTCACTAGGATTCTGCCTCCCCGTGGCGCATAGGTATCCATGAGGATTTGCCACGATAATTAAAAAAACAACTACTTGGAAGAGATTGAGATCCCTGTTATGCAGTGGCCAGCACGATCGAGAATTTCTGTTTCGTTGAGTTGAGTAATAAATGCTTGTGAAGTGTACATTTAAACTTAATATAAAATATTACTTAACCCTAATCGTTGCAGATTAGTAAAATAGGACAAGCATTGGAACTCAGCAACAGATCTTCGCCTGAGGTAGTCCGTGCTTATAAGATTAATTGCGAACTGGTGGCCGAGGTTAACAATATATTACTTAAGGACACACCACACCACATAACCCTAACTCAATCGGCCTAATAGAACGATTTCACTTAACCATTCTAGAAATGTAGCGTTTGGAAAAATACGAGCACAAATTAACTGATGCTTCTTCCATTATGACGTACTGTTACACCCCTACATCGGACACTATTGCTGAATTGCTATATTACTTGAATACATTTTAGGTATCCAAATGAATGCTATAATAACAATATAAACAGCTTTTCAATAAATAAGGCGAAAAACAAAAAATCTTACAAAAAAAGGAAAAAAAATCACTAAAATTATTAGTTAATACTAATAATTTAAGAAAGTAAGCATATTTAATATTATGAGTCATGTAAATGGTGTGCCAGGTCGGGGTAACCTCCACGTGTGCCCGGGTGCTGTGGGTCCCTCTTGATTCGTCCGGGGGGAAGAGCAGCATTCGGGCCGGTGCATCTCGGTAAAATCAGGCTTTATTTGCGCGATATTGTTAGCCGATGGCTAATGACCCAACGCGGAGGGGGTCGCCTGAGGTAGTCCGTGCTTATAAGATTAATTGCGACCTGGTGGCCGAGGTTAACAATATATTACTTAAGGACACACCACACCACATAACCCTAACTCAATCGGCTTAATAGAACGATTTCACTCAACCATCCTAGAAATGTAGCGTTTGGAAAAATACGAGCACAAATTAACTGATGCTTCTTCCATTATGACGTACTGTTACACCCCTAACTATCGGACACTATTGCTGAATTGCTATATTACTTGAATACATTTTAGGTATCCAAATTAATGCTATAACTACAATATAAACAGCTTTTCAATAGATAAGGCGAAAAACAAAAAATCTTACAAAAAAAGAAAAAAAATCACTAAAATTATTAGTTAATACTAATAATTTAAGTAAGTAAGCATATTTAATATTATGAGTCATGTAAATGGTGTGCCAGGTCGGGGTAACCTCGACGTGTGCCCGGGTGCTGTGGGTCCATTTTGATTCGTCCGGGGGGAAGAGCAGCATTCGGGCCGGTGCATCCCGGTAAAATCGGGTAACAAAATTACTAAAATTATTAGTTAATACTAATAATTTAAGTAAGTAAGCATATTTAATATTATGAGTCATGTAAATGGTGTGCCAGGTCGGGGTAACCTCCACGTGTGCCCGGGTGCTGTGGGTCCCTCTTGATTCGTCCGGGGGGAAGAGCAGCATTCGGGCCGGTGCATCTCGGTAAAATCAGGCTTCATTTGCGCGATATTGTTAGCCGATGGCTAATGACCCAACGCGGAGGGGGTCGCTTGAGGTAGTCCGTGCTTATAAGATTAATTGCGACCTGGTGGCCGAGGTTAACAATATATGACTTAAGGACACACCACACCACATAACCCTAACTCAATCGGCTTAATAGAACGATTTCACTCAACCATCCTAGAAATGTAGCGTTTGGAAAAATACGAGCACAAATTAACTGATGCTTCTTCCATTATGACGTACTGTTACACCCCTAACTATCGGACACTATTGCTGAATTGCTATATTACTTGAATACATTTTAGGTATCCAAATTAATGCTATAACTACAATATAAACAGCTTTTCAATAGATAAGGCGAAAAACAAAAAATCTTACAAAAAAAGAAAAAAAAATCACTAAAATTATTAGTTAATACTAATAATTTAAGTAAGTAAGCATATTTAATATTATGAGTCATGTAAATGGTGTGCCAGGTCGGGGTAACCTCCACGTGTGCCCGGGTGCTGTGGGTCCATTTTGATTCGTCCGGGGGGAAGAGCAGCATTCGGGCCGGTGCATCTCGGTAAAATCAGGCTTCATTTGCGCGATATTGTTAGCCGATGGCTAATGACCCAACGCGGAGGGGGTCGCCAGAGGTAGTCCGTGCTTATAAGATTAATTGCGACCTGGTGGCCGAGGTTAACAATATATTACTTAAGGACACACCACACCACATAACCCTAACTCAATCGGCTTAATAGAACGATTTCACTCAACCATCCTAGAAATGTAGCGTTTGGAAAAATACGAGCACAAATTAACTGATGCTTCTTCCATTATGACGTACTGTTACACCCCTACATCGGACACTATTGCTGAATTGCTATATTACTTGAATACATTTTAGGTATCCAAATGAATGCTATAATAACAATATAAACAGCTTTTCAATAAATAAGGCGAAAAACAAAAAATCTTACAAAAAAAGGAAAAAAAATCACTAAAATTATTAGTTAATACTAATAATTTAAGAAAGTAAGCATATTTAATATTATGAGTCATGTAAATGGTGTGCCAGGTCGGGGTAACCTCCACGTGTGCCCGGGTGCTGTGGGTCCCTCTTGATTCGTCCGGGGGGAAGAGCAGCATTCGGGCCGGTGCATCTCGGTAAAATCAGGCTTCATTTGCGCGATATTGTTAGCCGATGGCTAATGACCCAACGCGGAGGGGGTCGCCTGAGGTAGTCCGTGCTTATAAGATTAATTGCGACCTGGTGGCCGAGGTTAACAATATATTACTTAAGGACACACCACACCACATAACCCTAACTCAATCGGCTTAATAGAACGATTTCACTCAACCATCCTAGAAATGTAGCGTTTGGAAAAATACGAGCACAAATTAACTGATGCTTCTTCCATTATGACGTACTGTTACACCCCTACATCGGACACTATTGCTGAATTGCTATATTACTTGAATACATTTTAGGTATCCAAATTAATGCTATAATAACAATATAAACAGCTTTTCAATAAATAAGGCGAAAAACAAAAAATCTTACAAAAAAAGGAAAAAAAATCACTAAAATTATTAATTAATACTAATAATTTAAGAAAGTAAGCATATTTAATATTATGAGTCATGTAAATGGTGTGCCAGGTCGGGGTAACCTCGACGTGTGCCCGGGTGCTGTGGGTCCATTTTGATTCGTCCGGGGGGAAGAGCAGCATTCGGGCCGGTGCATCCCGGTAAAATCGGGTAACAAAATTACTAAAATTATTAGTTAATACTAATAATTTAAGTAAGTAAGCATATTTAATCGGGCCGGTGCATCCCAGTAAAATCGGTTAACAATTTCTTTTGTGCAATATTGTTGGCCGAAGGCTAATGACCCGACGCGGAGGGGGTCTCCGCGCGTCCCTCTGACCAAGCTGAGGTCGCAGTTGATGACTCAGGGGGTGCAGTTTGTTTGAAGCGGGGCCTTTCATCACTCACGGTACGGTCCTCAAGTTGGCTGGTGTGCTGTTGTTCCGGCACATCTCTAACCGGCGAAATTGGGCACGTCGTGCCTGAGGACGGTCTGCTGCGGCGGACACCCGCTGGTGGAGTTGCGGTGATATGCGAAAGTTTTCCCGTGACTTCACCTTACAGCGGTGAGTAAGCGCGTTGGGGTTTTAGCCAGTAGGATTCTGCCTCCCCGTGGCGCATAGGTATCCATGAGGATTTGCCACGATAATTAAAAAAACAACTACTTGGAAGAGATTGAGATCCCTGTTATGCAGTGGCCAGCACGATCGGGAATTTCTGTTTCGTTGAGTTGAGTACTAAATGCTTGCGAAGTGTACAATTAAATTAAATATCTTCGCAATCCTCTACAGCTTAAACTTCAGCTGACCCAAATCCAAACTAAGCCTTTCAAAGAAGTTTTCATGGATATTTGCTCAATAGAAGGAAAATATTACTTAACCCTAATCGTTGCAGATTAGTAAAATAGGACAAGCATGTGAACTCAGCAACAGATCTTCCCCTGAGGTAGTCCGTGCTTATAAGATTATATAGATATGAATCTTAGCCATCACCAAAACCTCCCAGTGTTGTTTTAGAGATAAATACATGGTTCAAGTTCATAAAGCCATACAATGGCATTAAAGAAACTCTAATTTCATTCATTATTAATTGCGATAATGCAGAACTAGCTTCCGTCAATTTCCGATTCTATTCAGATATATCCTTTGCCAATCAGAAGGCAAGGCGGAAAACGCCTGTTCAATAAAGAACTTCACATCATGGACAAAATTAAAATCTTTTCTTAAGGAGCTATTTAGTGAACGGAAGCTTTATTCACATTTCTTACGTGATTTACAAGAAATTAGACAATCTTCAACAGAGAAGTCAGACAATTCGCTTTAAGAGTTGAGACATGCCTCTCACAGTTACTCACAGTTGTTTTACAGAAATGTCGCTTTCAATGGAGGATTCAATGGAAATGCAATGGAGGACCTGGCCCTTCATCACTTCATGATAGGGCTCCTCCCTCGTATATCTACAATCCTGAGATTCATCACTTCTTGACGCAGTTCCTCTCTCGTTTATTCACAATCGTAAGATACAGGTCTCCCCATAATTTAAATGATGCCATTAATATAGCAATCTCAGAGGAGCTCATCCAACAAATTCTTCATAAGGTCTCAGCCCGCCGAGTCGAATGGTAGGTCGAAACCATTTTCAAGGCCGAATTTCATGCAAGTTCCATCAACTAGTGGCAATCCTAATTTTCAAAATGATTATTCTTCCAAACCCATAATCTGCCGATATTGTAAAAATGAAGGTCACATCCTAGTAACCTGCAGAAAACGCGAGTATAGTACGTACCGGGGGCGTCCATATTCTAAAATTAACGCTAAGCCAAAATCCTCTGCATCCTCTTTAAGATCAAGTACATCCATAGCAAAATAATCAGAATGCTCTGTATTCTCGTCAGGATTAGTCAAGTCCAGTGAAGGAGGATAACAAATGAATTATCTCGGGTGGGCAGCGTTCGGAAAACAATGGAATTTTGGACGAAAATATCGGATTGTCGGATTAGCCACGTAGTAATAGTAACAAATGCTAAGGTCCCTGCGCACCGACGTGTCCAATGTGTAAGATACTTTACGCAGGTAGGGCTCTGTAATATATGGAATAAAACAGATGCCCATCGTGCCCATAGCAAGTGAGATTTTGACATGTTTACTAAATTATATAAAGGAAGTTGATTCTCAAACTAAATTTTAGACCTTATTTATTGTAATCCGAATCCTGCTACGGACAAAACAAAAATAAGACCATTTTATCTGTTTCGTTTTGCATTATCTAGGTGTGGTAATTTTTAGTTATTCGGATGATCTACTTGATCCCTGGCCATACATATATGCCTGTAGATAGCATGCATTCTGTGATAGAACGAGCAGTGAAGAAAAAAATAGCATGGGTTCCATCTAATTGGCCTACTGTTGTAGGAATAGCCAGGAGGAACCCCTTCCTGGCTTCCTGGACTTGCAAAATGCTGTGACAGTTTTCAAAAACGAATGCAAAGATGCTACTGACATTTTTAACACTGGTGCCGCTTTTCAATACTTCAAAAGAGTATATCAGCAAATTCAACCATGGGTCGGAAGAGAAATATCACTTGAAGAATGGGGTTGGAAATATGAATGCGGAATACTGATGCCGCAAACAATGACGCAGCTACCCGCTCCAGAAGCCTGACTAAAAATGATTTTTTGCACATGCAAAACAGGATGCGGAGAATCTTGTGGATGCAGGAAGCTTGCTTAGAATGCAATGGTAACAGCTGTACTAATCCTTCACCTACAATCCACATTAATAAGATCGATGACGATGACGAGGACAATAATGAACAATAATGTAGAAATGTATATAATTGATATATTTTTTTTTGTAACTCATTATTTATTGCTAAATATTAATAAATTTACATCAAAGTTAGTTTGCAGAGCGAATTATTTTGCTTACGTTCTCCCCACACTGTACTCATAAGTTGCAACCGATGAATCGTGCTGTTTGGTCCACTGTACAGCTTGAGACAACTGGATGCGCTCAAATGCTGCGAAAGTCCAAATGCTGACCACCATATGATATTCCGTCTGTTACAAAAACCGCGTTTGATGTATCGATCACAAATAATATCATCGCTGGTGTTGACCACTCCAGTGCCGGCAAGTATTTGTTATTACAGTTAAAAAGAGTTAAACATGATTGAAGAACCAAGGACCCCAGATCAGAACGAAGAGGCAGTCCATCTATCTTTATAAAAAAAACAGCCATATGTCCAGCCACTACATTGTTATGTTATATCGCACGCACCTCATCATTAAGAACTTCTGATGAATTATTCGTTTGAATTAGGAAACCTCATAAACCGGCAAGGACTCAAACTCTTAGCCGCTGGATAAAGCAAACACTCAGTGAGTGTCGGATCGACACGAGAGTGTAGAGTACTCAAAGCACGAGAGCACGAGTATCGTGACGCCCGCACTCACTCTGAATTAGCGTAGACGCTTCCTTACGGAAAGCTGAAATAGGAATACCACGACTGTAGCAAAAAAAAAACAACGACATTGTTAATAATGATAATACTACTTTAGTAGAGTGCAAACTGGTGTCATATATGCGTAACTACATGTGTAAATATTAAATATTATCTACATTAGGAATCTTTTTGGACTGGGCTCTCGTATAATTATGACAGAATTTCACGTACAGGTAAGTACGTATGACATGTACGTCGTGAATATGTCAATAATTAATATTTGTAATTTACAATATGAAAATATATAAGCAATTATTTATCCAGATATTAATGCATGATAACGCCCGTTTCCACACTGCGTTTGCTATGCGGGACTTTGGAATATTTGATATGTATGCCTTGTGCAGTGCGATCGATGAAATTTTCGATAAGCAGTAATACTGAAATAAATTATTTTATTTGAATAATTACTTGAATACATTTTATGTATCCAAATTTATGCTATAATTACAATATAAACAGGTTTTAAATAGATAAAGCGAAAAAATAAAAATCTTACAAAAAAAGGAAAAAAAATCACTAAAATTATTAGTTAATACTAATAATTTAAGTAAGTTAGGTTGCATAGCATATGTAATATTTAATATCATGTAAATGGGGTGCCAGGTTGGGTAACCTCCACGTGTGCCCGGGTGCTGTGGGTCCCTCTTGATTTGTCCGGGAGGAAGAGCAGCATTCGGGCCGGTGCATCCCGGTAAAATCGGTTATATACTCAAAAACCAACATACTCAAAACTAGTTCAAGACCATGCCAATGGAACGGCTTACCTCTATAAACACCTGTCAGATAAAATGTTAGACCAGAAGGAAATAATTAGGGAAAAACGTGGTGGCGAAACATCATTCGACGTGAATTATGGCGATCAAATATTCATATAGGGCGTCAATACTCGACGTAGCAAGAATAAACCTCGCTAACAGAGGTCTAAAATTACTGGAGGTATCTTCCGAAATACTGTACCTGTAATAAAACAAAATCGCAATACAAAGGTTTCAACTTCCAATTAGAGACGTCAAACGTCCTCCACAGGTTCGTCCTTCTGCTCATACCAGCCATCATGATTCAGGTCCTGGTACAGAAAATGGAACATTAGAACCCAAAAAAGAAGGCCAAGCATTTATAGCTTACGATAATTGGTCTAATATAAAGGTTTTAGATTTAAGTCCATTTAAGGAAAATTAAGATTATAATATTAGATTATACGAGCATGTAAATATAATTTAATTAAGATTCTTCGCTAATATTACGCACTGAAGTGATATAATTAATATTAAGACTCAATCGGATAATTTCCTAAATATCACATTAGATAAAGTAGGCAGCTTATTTCGATTAGTAGGGCTAAACGTACTGTATTAATTAGCACTTTTCAATTGTTAAGATAAGATTTTAAAATCACACGGCCACGAAGTCTAGAGGCTCCCACCATATCATTGTACGTCAACCCCATAGAATTAATTTGGGAAATACTGAAACAAAAAGTTGTGGGTAAAAACGTCAATAGACCTGCATGTGATATAAAATCTTTCACAGAAGAAGCTTTCTCTCAAACAGGGATCGATGAATGGCGAAAATCTTGTGAAAATGTAATAAAAATTAAAAATCAGTTCATAGAACAAGATCAATTAATTGAGATGGAGGCTAAAATCAGAAGTGGGATTCGATAATCTCGCGTGTTCCGATAAAGTTTTGCTACCTAGCAGTTTAGTTATTTAGGAAGGAACCATTTTAAGAAGTGGGATTCGATAATCTCGCGTGTTCCGATAAAGTTTTGCTACCTAGCAGTTACGTTATTAAAAATTTATATTTTAGTCAAAGTTAACAGTAACATTTCCTGTTATAAAATAATTAAAATTTTCTTTGGTGTTTACGTGAAGTGTTTGAGTTATGTGGTAAAATATGTATCGGTAAATAATTACGTCCCAATCACTTTAAATCTCAAAAAGTGAATACATTGTCTTTATGTAAAACGCTACTTTGCAGTCCTATTTGTTGTCTCATGCTGATAGCTTGTTTTAGTTAGCTTTGAAGTTTAATACTTTAGTGTAAAGTTAAACGTAAAGATGCCTGACAATAACCATAATAGCAGGTGGATAATAGGATAAACTGACAAAGAAAATCGCGACTTTCGTCTGGGGAGGTTTACAAGAAAAACCACGGCAAGATACAATTTCACGGCTTACAAGTGACGCAAGTTTGGTTCGGTTATGTTGCAGTGGTTCTTACGGTTTACAATAAAGATCATAAAAGAGCAGTTGCTCATAAGGAAACACTTTTCGTTTCCGTCTCCTAAGTCATTTGTCCAGAAATATGTGAGTCACTGTCTTATTTGTATAACGTATAACAGGGTTCCTATGACTCCACATCAACTTATACATTCGTGCGAAAAGCCTGACCTAGGAAGTCGAGGGAAAAGCCTGAGGTTATTCATTTTGCGTTGACTTTAGGCTCATTCATTGCCTCAGGCTAATGGCTATAAATATGTGTTGATTGTAATAGATGCCTTTTCTAAATATTGTCTTCTATACCCCATGTTTGGACAGGATGCAAGCGAATTAAAAAGGTTATTCACAAATACTTTGTTTGGTACTCCAAACGAATCAGATCGAATGTTTCAAAGTAGTTTTTTTTTTTTTTATAAACTTTATTGCACAAAAAACTGTACATAAGGCGAAGTTAAAGCTAAAAGCATTCTCTGATTTAGTTTAAATTTAGAGAAAGTATTTTGTATTTTAAGGTTAGATTTTTAAGTTGATAAAAGTTAAATGCCACTACGGCTAGTTTTAATTGTGCTTATTAAAAGGGTTGCTAAAAACAGTTTTTGAGAAAATAAATATTTTAAAACCAATAATAATAATATATATTTAACAAGTTTTTCAATTAAACTATGTGACGTGCATGCCATAAGGCGTTAATTAATCCTTGTCTATTTGCCAACCCCATGGCAGTTTCTCTAGACACAGCATCACTGCCAGGAGCGCGTGACAAAGACTATCGAATTTTAAAGAAAACAAATTATCAAACTCATCGCGAATTCATTAGTCAAATTACGAAATAATTACAGATTAGCCCTGCGGAATATGGATCCCTCTGTCATAGAGCTAAACGTTTTTAGCGATGCTTGCAGGGGACACAATACGAATAACTCTTTTTTTCTCACCCTTGTTGCAATAGATCGGTTGGAGTAAATATACGAGTAATACTTTCCTGTGCTTAGACATTCGATTTCACAGTTTGATGTTGACTCTTGAATTAATGAATTATAACACTTTTATTGCACACCACAAGATAGGAAAAAAACATAAAGACAGAAAATATTACAGAAATAGCGATCACTTCCAGGCAACCAAACTCAAATAGTACCCATTATAACATTATACTTTCTAAAAACAAAATACAAAAGAGAAAGAGGTGGAAAAAGGAGGAGGAAATGGCTAAAGCTATCGCCGCTGTTACGGCGCTTGTACACGCTAAGAAAAAACGCCGGGCGTACCTAAGAATTCGTGTCGTAACTAGAAAATAACTGTGTACACTGCTCGCAGCGGTGCACGAAAAAAAATCTTGTCTGCGCAAGACACGACGCGGCGAACGTTGTTGCGGAGCGGCGGGGGGGGCGGTGTAGTAGGGTTGAGCCAGCCCAGTTTTTGTTGTGCGTTGTGCGTTTGGTGTGGACGTGTATTGCAGCGTAGAGTACAAAATGGCTGATGAGTTACTTATAACTTTAGTAGAAGGACGACCGGTATTGTGGGACAAAACTTTAGACATATATAAAGATAAAAGACTCACATACGAAGCATGGAGAGAAATATTTACTATCTTAAACAAAGACTTCGACGAAATGACAAATGTCAAAAAAAATGAATATCGCACACTGATAATCAAACCGTCACTAAACAAAATTCGACAAAAATGAGTTAAAAGTGCCATCTATTAACGCTCCCCAAAAACTATAGTTTGCAAAAACACCGACATTAAAAAGTTACATAGAATAGTAGATGTCGTTAGTGTCGCTTTGCCCCCAGGCGCGGGGAGGGCGGGTAGCTTACCGCAACACTGACATATTTCCATTAGTGACGCGGACGGCGTAATGTTCACGTGGACTCTGTGCGGAAAACGGTCATTTTTTGCTTAAGGACACCTTTCTTCAAAATTATAAGGTAAGTTGAACTAACAATTACGAGAATAACGTCTTTACATAAAAAGTGTCACTTTGTCAATATTTTTGTGCATAATTTGTTGTAATTTTTACCCGCATAGTGTCTCTAAACAAAAAGAATCAGTTTTTCTGTTATTTTTGTGTTTAAAACAGTCAATCACTTACCTGAATACTGACCTTAAACTAAACATGTCAGGATTTCGTTATTTGCGAATTGAACTTCAATTATTTGTTTTTACGAAAAGTGACTCTAAATAAAAAGTGTCGGTTTTTTGCACTTTTTGTATTCAAATAAGCATTATAATTTGAATAAAACGTGCGTTTTGATTCTATCGTATGTTCCTTATTTTTGTTTGATAGAAGTTTTTTTGACTTGAGAAGTGTAGGTACCTACTAAGTACAGTTAAGAAATTCGATTTCTTGACCATTTCATGAAAATTTTATTAGGTATTCGCTATACAATAAGGTCGAAAATTTAAAAATCCGTGACTACGATCAGTGAGTCAAAATTTTGTTCAACCCCCTGTACAATGTAACTTTGCGTTTTAAAGAGCTAGTTAGTTATAATTTAGCGATTCGTAAGTAGGTACATAATAATACAAATAAATAAAATAAAAATAATTTTAAACGAGAATTTTTATTTTAAGATGATCTTTTATTTGATTTAAATGGCTTTTGACAACAATGGTTAATACTGTGAACAGTTCCCCTAGCACGAATCTTTACGTAATACGTAATGTAACATGACGTAACGTCAAAAAATTGTATGAAAATCTGACAACGCTCTACTGCGCGTGCACTCGTTACGATTGAATTACGTTTACGTAAATATTTGTGCTATACAGGACAGTATACATTGGACGTTGTTTTCAATAATATCTTTTATTTTTTACAGTTATCAATATGCCACGTCTCAATCCAAGAACTACTAAATTTAAAGAAATAATAAAGAAAATTAATACAGGTACTACTAGCGATACACCAATGGAAAATGATTCCGACAATAAAGTAATAACCGAGGATTCTGCTAACAAAACTAAGTTAAATGCTGCGGACCAGTCAAGTGTAGATTCTCTAAACTTCAGCACTGTCGTCACACAACAAAGTCGAAATAGGAATAATTCTACAGATTCTGGCAATAGCAACAGATCAGGTAGAGATTTTTCGCCTGCATCAGATGATGATCCAGAGTATAAACTCAGCCCTAATGATCATATATCTTCTGAATCAGACACAACTAAAACACACCTTCCTAAGATTAAGCAAAAACAAAAAACAGTCGCAGAAGTACATAATGTGTCAACACTTAACACTTCTCCTTCGTTATCAAGAAAATCAAGGTCTTCTTCTGCAAAGTCATCTAATTCATCGTCTTCTAGTTCATCAGGATCATCCACTTCATCGGCATCTTCCTCGTCGTCATCCAGATCATCTTCAACTTCTTCACGAAATGATTCAATGAGTGTGAACTCTAACTCTGCCACGCCATCGAAACGAAACTGTATTTCTCCAAAAGTCTTGTCTCCTGAAATAACGTCTTGTAAATTGAATAAATCTGCCTCTGCTTTACAAATAATAGCTATGGAATATGGGAGTGAATCTTTTTCTGATAGTGATGGCAAAATAATTAATAACATACCCATTTATAACCCATCCTCTTTAAAAAGTTTAGCAATAGAACAAATAAACAAAACAACACATTTAAATAATATCACACCTGAAACTATCTCTGATACTCACTCTGCAACACAAACACGAAAAAGAAAGCGTGGTAACAAAAAAAAACTGGCAAAGTTACTGAGAAATAAGGGATTACAATATTCGACGTCCTCAAAGCAAAAAAAAGTAATTCCTGAAAGAAAAATAGGGATTCCTTGTGGTATGAGTTGTCGATTAAAATGTTCGGAAAAATTTACCGAAGAATCCCGTCGCTACATATTCAATAATTACTGGCAAATGAGTTCCCTATCAAAACAAAGAGATTTCATTTCTAAACACATGACAGAAATCAAACCGAAATATCAATACAAAAAAATATTCAATAATAGAAAAGCTAAGCACGCATTTTATTTAACAGCAAGTAATGAAAAAAAAAGAGTATGCAAAATATTTTTCAAAAACACTTTAGGCATTAACGATCGCCCAATTCGAACAGTCATCGCAAAATTAAATTTATGTGGTATTGTTGAACCAGACCTGCGAGGTAAACATGACAACCATGGGACCAAAACATCAAGCGAATTATTGGACAGGGTTAGAAAACATATTGCGAGCATACCTCGAATTGAAAGTCATTATTTACGCAAACAGACGACAAGGGAATTTATAGAAGGTGGGAAAACATTAACCGATTTATATAGAGATTACAAAAAAGACTGCGAAATTGAAGGACTTGACTACGTGAAGCTACATATATATCGTAAAGTTTTTAAAGAAGATTTTAATATAAGTTTTTTTGTCCCTAAAAAGGATCAGTGTGAAGACTGTGTGGCTTATGAAAATGCGAACCTTGAAGAGAAAGAAAAAATGAATGAAGAATATACATTACATTTAAAAGAAAAAGAGTTAAGCCGAGAAGAAAAAAAACGAGACAAAGAATTAATTGATGACAATAACATAGTAGCATGTTATGATTTGCAAGCTATCCTGCAAGTTCCTAAAGGGGATGTTTCATCTTTTTATTATAAGTCAAGACTGAACTGCTTGAACTTTACAATTTGTGAGCTCAAAGCCGATTGTACTCATTGCTATTTCTGGACTGAAGTAGAAGGGCAAAAAGGTGCTAACGAAATAGGTTCTTGTGTATTTAAATTCTTACAAAAAAAATCGGCAACAGCATCGTCTGACCTCAACATAATTTTTTATTCAGATAACTGTTGCGGACAACAAAAAAATCAATTTGTTTTTTCCATGTATTTATATGCAGTGGCAAATTTGCCAAACATTGCCTCTATTACCCACAAATTTTTGATCAAGGGTCATACCCAAAACGAAGGGGATTCCGTCCATTCTATGATTGAGCGCCAGATAAAGAAGAAGCTTAGGTCAGGACCAATATATGTTCCTGATCAATATATAAGTGCTATTCGAGACGCAAAAAAAAGGGGCAATAAATACAATGTAGTGGAAATGGCACACCATGAGTTTTATGACATCAAAAAGCTGCAAGAATTCAAACTAACTAAAAATACGGAAGGGGGGGCCATAAAAGTAGGTGACATAAAAGTTCTAAAAGTTGAAAAGTCTGATTCTAACCATAACGTTAGAGTTTTTTACAAAACTTCATATTCTGATGAAACTTTTAAAGAAATTAACTTACTCAAGCTTCGACGGATACAACCTCAATTAGTGCCTTTGTATAATAATAAATTGCCATTAGCTGAAAATAAAAAGAAGGATCTGAAAGATCTTATTAAAAAGAACGCAATTTTGCCTTACTATGTATCGTCTTTTTACAATAATATTTTATAAAATGTTTTTTTTTGTCATTTTACTTTAGAAAGTTTTTTATGTTTTGTTTTGTGAGAGATTTATTGTTAAATTTAGAAAAAAGCTGTATCTCAATAGAGATGGATGAGTAATTTAATTAGGACTCACAGAAGACTGTTTGCTTTTAAGTGATATTATTATTAACAGTGCCAAAATATTATTAAGTACCTAATGTTATTAGTTCTATGAGAATTTAAGAAAGATTTTCTGACAATTTATTTTCATTGTTTTGTAACTTTAATAAATAAGCATTATCTCTTAGAGATAGGATTAATTTAATTAGAACTCACTGAAGACTGGTTGATTTAAGTAATATTAACATAGTCTTAATATTTGGGCCAATTATTAAGTAATGTTATAAGTTTTTCTGTCAGTGTGATTTACAAACAAGTACATTTTTATCATTATGTGTGAGGCGAGGATGTTAAATTAATAAGTAATTATAGTTAATAAAGATGGTTGATTTCTGCAGTGGTAGTTTTAATTAAAAAATCATTATTTTAATTTTTGTTCCTTAAATTACTAAGAATATAGAGACATTTTAACCTAAATGTTTTAGATAACATATGAATGAATCTAATGAAAAAGTGACACTTTCAAAAATTTTGTGGAAAAGTGACACTATTTCTGGAGAAAAATTAAAATATTTCATAAAATAAATATAAATAACAGCTATAATTAATAACAAGGAGCACTAGGCTAGACACAAATATTATTCACTTAAAAAAAATGTTTTTTTTTTACATTTTGCACAATATGCAACTGTTTCTTTAATTAGTAACTTTAACATCATTTTCTGAAAAATCGTGTTTTTCGTTTAGTGACGGTTTGGTTATCAGTATGCGATATGGTAAGTACATACAACATATTACTATCTTTTTACAATTTTCAAAAATACAGATTACTAGATATATTCTATATAGCTATATATTATTATAAATATTAATCATTGTCGTTACCCACATTAAATACATCTACAATAAAAGATTTAAGTTGCAAGCAATCATAAGTTCAATAGCGCTAAGTAGCATACGGACACGGCTTTGCTAAAAACGATAATGACTAATACTTATAATAAAATACGTATAAACATGAAAAAAAATATAACATGTAATTGTTTATTTAAACAATATGGCAGGTAAGAATAATTCCTTGTTTCACACTTTTTGGATTAAAATTTAGTAGTCGGGTTTTAGTTTTAGAACTTATTTTTTATGTGTATTTATCTTGCCATGGCAGTGATCCTTCATCAGAGGAAAAATATTCAGTATATTTTTGACGAATTTCGTCTGCTGTGAGATTATTGCCTTCTAAATGCAATGGACTATTTAATCGGTCTCGATTGATTAAAGGCTCAACGTGACCTTCTTCTGTATGAATAAAATTTTGCAAAACGCAAGTAGTTTTTACAATAGCAACTGTTAAATCGAGACTTAAGTTTAAAGATCGGTGCAGAATTCTCCATTTGTTGGCCATTATTCCAAATGCACACTCGACGTATCTTCTTGCCCTTGTCAAGCGATAATTAAATATCTTTTGTTCTTTTGTGAGTTCGTTACCACCGTAGGGTCGAAGTACGTTAGCATGAAGTGCGAAAGCTTCATCAGCTACAAAAACATATGGTAATATATAGTTAGTATTTATTATAGAGCATGGGGATGGTATGTTTAACGTATTGTCAACAAGTTTTTTCCAAAACTGTGTTTCTTTGAAAACATTTGAATCACATTCTTTACCATACGACCCTACATCAATAAAAATGTAATTGTAGTTGGAATCCACAATAGCCATGAGAACAATAGAAAAGAAATGTTTATAATTTAAAAACATTGATCCACTTTCTTCGGGTTTAATTATTCTAATATGTTTCCCGTCCAGTGCTCCAAGACAGTGTGGAAAATTGGCATTTATTTCATATCTTTGTGCTATATTCAACCATTCTTCTTGTGTTGGCATCCGCATATAAACTGTAGATAATTCTGACCAAATATGATGAGTAACTTCACGTACAATGTTCGCTATTGTTTTTATTCCGATTCGAAAATCGAAATGAAGACGTGCGAAGGTATCTCCAGTTGCCATGTATCTGTAAAAAATTGTAACAATGTCTTAGAGCAAGAACACACTTGCAACTTGCAGTGCGATTAATTGCAAGTGTGTTCTTACTCTTACAATGAGGTCATTTCCTTTTTTATATGAAGTTTATGTCTACTTGCAATAGATGGTACCTACTTTCTAACGGTAGTTCGTTTTTTGTTTCAGCAAAGTCTACAGCAAAAAAATGGACAAGTTTGCGAGATAGGTGGATGAAATGTCACAGAAGACTTAAAGAAATGAAATCGGGATCGGGTGCTAAGAAGATTCGTAAATGTGATTTTTACGACGAAATGTTATTTTTGACAAAAATTGTAACACGCCGAGACACTGAGTCAAATATACCCGAAACAACAAACGTGGAAAAAAGTCCCGTAGAACATACACCGATCGCGAAAAAAAAGAAACAGGATGTTAGCGAGGTGGACAAAAATATGGCAGAATTTATAAAGGCTGTTACCAAAGAAGAAGAGAGCCGTGCCATGTCATTTTTTAAAAGTATAGCTCCGAGTGTTGATAAGTTCAGTGATGAGGAAATGGTGGATTTCCAGTTTGAAGTTTTAAAACTTGTGCGTTCTACGCAACAACGAAAGGGAAGTGATGTTCAGCATCAATGGAGTACTGAGTATTACAAAACAACGCAGCCTTCTACGTCGTCATTTAACGTACCCGGCCCATCATACTCGACTCGACCAGGTTACAGTACTCAAAAATCTACATCCATTGAATTTGACACCGAAACTATTAGTAGTGTGGAAACATCGCATACAGATGAATTTCACTTTGACTTTTCTGAAGAATATGAACATGTGGAGTCTGTTGAATTTGGAAACATGTAACACTTCAAAGACATTTATTATTGTATAACGTTCAAATCAATATGCTTAAAAAAATTACTTACCTTAATGTTACGGCCAATCTAATGTATGGAGGAATACTTTCTCGCATTTTGGTATTTTCATGTCGTATATTATTTTCTATTGTTGTCAAAAGCTTGTCAAACGTAGACATTTTCATGCGAAAATAATCCACAAATTTTTCCTCATGTTGTCGCATGACACGGTAAAGGGTAATGAACCCGCCAAACTCATTTTTCTCTTGTATAATTGGATGAACCCAGTAAAGTCTCTTGTTTTTTGTTTCCTTTTTTATTTTGTTATAATAATAATATGCAATTATCATTCTTTTTTGCTTTGTAGTTAACATTTATATAAATAAACGAAACTCACTGATTACACTTGTTATTACTTGCGCGCCCTACGCCCGACTGTCGACTGCACGAAAAGAATCGTGTCGTGTACACGTTTCCATTGGTCTTGTCTGCGGAAGACACGAAAAGTTTTCGTGTGTGGAACAGACAAAATTCTTGTCGTCTACACGAAAAATTTGTCTTGTCTGTCGCAGGAACGGCAAATTTTCTTAGCGTGTACAAGCGCCCTTAGAGAAAAGAGAATGGGATACTTAAAAGCAGCTAAATCGTTCAACGTTCCCAGGTCAACACTTCACAAATCAAAATAGCTTTGTTCATGTAAACCTATAACTAATTTGTTAGTCCTTAATTTCGTAGCCGACAAAGACTCCGATTAAATCGATACCAAATGAAGTTATTGGTCGAAGGCCAGATTTTGGTAAAGATATTATATATCTGCTGGTGGAGTAAGTTTTAACTACGGAGATTACTTTCTCTAAAACTTACGTTTTATGTGCTGACCTGAATGGATTTGCGCCGTTGCATGTCGATATGTCGATTAGCCCTAAACAATAATTTGAATGCACTTTTAATGATGGTTTTGCTGCAGATACTGGCTTAAGGGGTTTTTAAAACGACATCAGATAATGGTGTCCATAAGGTAGCCAACTGGCACTACTTCTCAAGCACGAGCTAATGGATTTGGACTAAAGAAAGAAAGGAAGAATTTTACGAAAACTTTGAAAAAATTCTTGTGCGCATATTTAAATGAGAGTGGTCTATCCAAAGTTCAGAGTAAAGTACTAACAATTATAGCGCAAAAAGGAAAGAAACAAATCAGGGATATGACATCAGCCTAAAGAGGGTCCTCAATGACTATTGTATGAGCCCTGCATTAATATTTTTCCCTTTCAAGATAATATACCTGTATAAAAATATGACGAATGTTTTAATGAAAAGAGCTCCAGATGGGTCTATATGTAAATTATATCTATCGAGGTGGATTCAAACTCACAAATTTATGGAACGGTTTCAAAAAATCTCGATGGCCAAGTCACACCAAGAACGTATATATCCGTTTAATCAAAATATATTTACTCAAGCCGCCGCATGGCCGCTACTGCAAACTATTTCCACCACACTCCTCTCTCCCACGGTCGCTTCTTTGCGGTTGGAGAATTTTTATGACACAGAGCCAAGGCACAGAAATTCACTCCCTTGTTACTTCCTCTCATATTTACCCCGTGCCCACAGTAAAAAAAGAAAACTAGCAATAGGAACCGCGAGCCAGTAAAATCGGCAACCAGAATTATTGCAGCAGACTGAAGGTGAAAAAAACAGTAGCAAGGATCGTAATTTAGACTTAGAGAAAAAAATTATGAATTTAGAATATGAAAATAAACAAAACCGGCAATGTTATTTCCGTGTTATTGAAACAAGACTTTATGGCTAAAATGAATGAAATGGAAATAGTATATTAATACTATATACGGCATTAGCCGTTGAGCTGCGACAGTAGCTCCGATAATTTCGCAGTACTACAGTGAGCACGCATGTCTATGATTAGAAAGAGGTTGCGAGAGAAGAAATTTGCGGCCCGCGTTCCTGATAGGGGTACGAAATTAACTGCACAATATCGCAGGGAAAGGTTCAAATTTGCCTGTGAGCATGTCAACTGGAGTCTGGACCCTCGTTCTTTGGAGTGCAGTACTTCTCTAGGATGAGAAAAGAGTATCTTTATTTTCTAATGATGGGCGACAGTGAGTGTACAGACGACACAGCGAACGATTTTCTGAGGCTTGCAAACAAGAAACAGTAGAAAATGGAGGGAGATCGTGCATGTTCTAGGGTGGCATGTCAATCGATGGAAAAACCGAACTTGTGTATGTTTCCCGAACTGGAAAGCTCGTTGACAGGGATCGCTTCCCAAACCAACATTTTATTTAAATATATACTTTTCCAGTTAGAAGGGAAAGCGGAATCCGCCTGTTTCTTAAAAGTATTTGAAAATTAGGAGGAGTTGAAACAGTTTCTAAAATCCACCTTTGGTTGGATATAAGGACCATAAGACAACAAAACATAAGGACCATTTATTAAACATTTAGTTTACGTGTAGAGACATACCTTACAAGGCTGAAATTACCCACTCCACGAAGGGCATGTCCGAATTAAAAGGACCAGACATGAATTTCATACCTTTTATTAGGATTGCCAAACCACATCTCTAACAAATTAAGATGTAGTAATCCTACCACTCTACAAGAAGCTATCAACCTTTTCATTCAAGAGGAAAAGTTACAAAACTATATACAATCTTTTAAGCCTTCTGAACCGAGATCTAGGTGGGTAAATCCACGCCAGAGAGTATTAAAGTCATATTTTTTTTCTTATATTTTACTCTATGATCCAAGTGAAACTCTTCTAGGTTGGTAGTAGTTAACTACCGTGAAGTTTCTTCTAAATTTGAAATTTGTTCCAAAATTGAATCGAAGCGTTATTCATTAATCCCTCTGCAGTTTTGTGAAAATAAGGTTAAAAAGCTATTCGAAGATCATCAATTAACTGAAGTTTTGTTGTTACATTTGTTAAGTACACCTACATTTTTTCAAATACTTTAGATTTTGTATGAATACTCGATCTTTTCCTCCTATTCACGGTGCGATTGGATTGGACAAGAAAATCATTCTCGACATAGAAAGTTTCTATCAGCGCGATGACATAAGCCGTCAGGCACCTGGCTTAAAAGATTTTGTCACAGTTCGTAATGATAGAAAAGAGAAGGAAAAAATTCAGATCCGGCATTTACATTCATCTCTGACTGAAACCCATTCCCTTTTCGTCCAAGAGTTTGAAAATATTGTAGGACGAAGTAAATTTGCTGAGTTGCGACCAAAGCATGTTTACCTGTCTAACAGACAGGTAAACATGCAGTTGCCACATAATGTATGCCTTTGCCAGTACCACGAAAATTTATCGCTGGCTGTGAATGCATTGCATTCTGCGATAGGAAGCCCACGTAATGACCTTTGTCAGTCGCTTTCTTTGCAAATCTTCAAAAAAAGCATCTTGGTTGAAAGATTGTAATCTCTGTAAAGGCTTGCTACAAAACAAACTTGACGAATATTTGGGAGAACAGCGATAATGTGGGCCCTGAAGTCGAAACTAGCTGGTTTGTGTGGGCAAACTGCAACGGCAAACTAAGTAAAATTCAAGTAAAAGGCACAGTTACTGAATTGATCCAGAAGATAAACGAAATGGCTCCTAAGTTCTTTGAGCACACTTACGTCAAACGGAATCAAGCTTCTTCCTACCATAAACACAAGGCTGAATTTCCTAACCGAACTGATTTGGATATAGTCTTGATTTAGGTGGACTATTCCGAAAATTACACATGCCTAGCTCAAGATGAAATACAAAGTTTTCATTGGGTGCAACCTCAGGTAACTTTGTTTGCAGTCTCGCTGTGGATGTCAGGTAAACAACACCCGATTGTACTTGTTTCTGATGATCGTCGCCATGATAAACAGACAGCAATTGTTTACATCGACCGAGTTTTGGAGGACTTACCAGCAAACGTCAAAGAAGTGCAAAAATAAATACGTCGACGAAAGTATTAAAAAGCTCGAAGAAAAGCATAACCTCCACTTGATATGGAATTATTTTGCTACATCGCACGGAAAAGGACCTGTGGCGATACAACTGCGGAGAAGAAAATTTACTTAGACCGCCAACTTGCATAATTTCCTTTACCTTGGGACACACACCAAAATCATAAAGTATAGTATATAGTAAAGGCGCGAAAAAAAGTCTAGGACATTTCCAATTTGATTTTATATTTCAAAATAATACAAGTGTTATAGGGAAATTCAATTAAATTCGGGTAATATAAACATAGAATTTGATGAACGGTAATCTAATGCAAATTATACTATTGCAGCTCATTCCGAAATGATCATAGAATGCAATGTTTCAAATGCCGAAGTAAGAACAGGATACATCAATAAATCCGAAATTCAGAAGGGAGTATTTTTATCAACTTGTCTCGTTACACTAAAGGACATTAATTATATCACAGTCTCAGTCCTTAACACCACTGATGAAAACATCAAAATGGAAACCCTTCGTTTAGAATTATACCCATTTGACCTATTAGAGAGTCTCCCCACCAGATTAAATTAATTAATTATTCTAATAACAATAATGAACTCAAATGAAGTTAAGATACAGATAAGAATTTCACAACTTAATGCTGAAGAATCCACAGCATTACTTGATCTATGGTAGCATTATTAATACTTTGACTAATTATATTTTGACGGAGACGTGCTCCGTATATTAGAAAATAATGATGAAGAAATCGAACCCGCTATTGAAGACGAAGTTGAAGACGATTTGTTGAACAAACATATGTTCCTTTCATACCTTTTGAAGAGGATGTATTTCCCATAAGACAATTTATAGAGGAAACTGATCCAGGTAATATGGGAACTATTCCGAAACACATTCTAACTCCATCCATTCAGCTGAGTTATCGGCCCAGAGATCTGATAGTCCTACGTTAGCATTGCCTACAACTTGGCAAAATAATAGACATTTGCCAAGAGAAGAGTTTATAGGTTATGCTAATGGCAAACGGCATGAACAGCTATTTACTGAAAATACGGACCTTTGGACAATTTATTCTCATATTTATAATAAAGATGTCAATCAGTTAATGATTGAGGAAATGAATCGTTTTGGTTTGCAACTAAAGATGAACCCTCATAACAAGCCATCTAGTCGCTTAAGCAGATGGGAACCTGTGACTTCAGAAGAAATGAGAATATTTGTAGGAATATATTTATTTTCTAAACTTCTAAATTCCCTAACTTAGAATATTGGAAAATCGATTTACTATACGATCATCCCCTCCTCCATGACACTTACAACCGCTTTGCTCTAATATTGAAATGTTGGCATTTTACAAATAATGAAGATAATGATATGAATGTTGCACAAAATTCCTGGTGAAACAATCGCTGTGGATGAATCGATGGTCGCTTTCAGAGGACGACTTTCATTTCTAACTATCGAACAATCCGAAAAAAGCTAACAAATATGGTATAAACATACATTATGCTGCTCGAATGGAGTTACTCAATATATGATAGTCACACCAATTGCCTGGTTTAGACAAACCAGGTACAGTTGTGGTGTATCCGGCTGAACAGTTATTGGATGAGTGCACACTCCTTATTGTTGATTATTACTACACCAGTATTCCTAGGGCGAGATATATCAAGAGACGCAAGACTGATTTCTGCGGCACATTCCGTAAATCGAGACGGAAGCTCCCACCACAAGTAATAAAAAAAAAACATCAAATAGCTGCCCAAAAAAACGAACATGTGACGGTCCTAAAATGGCATCACAAACGCGATGTTTTGACTTCGTCAACATGTCGTACTCATGAGATGCAAATGTCACAAGGTTTTCGCCCAATTTTGAAACCCTAAAAGGTACTATTCTTTGACTTTGTCAACATGTACTTGATGAAATTCAAATGTCACAAGGTTTTCGCCCAATTTTGAAACCCAAAATAGTACTTACTTACAACGAACAAAAAGGGAATTGATGTTGCTGACCAGCTCACAAGCTATAATTCTCCTGTACGAAAAACATGTATTTTTTTTTTATCCACTACAAGTTAGCCCTTTGACGGCAATCTCACCTGATGGTAAGTGATGATGCAGTCTACGATGGTAGCGGGCTAACCTGTAAGGGGTATGGTAAACCCATACTCCTATCGGTTTCTATGCGACAAAAAATACTATAATAATATAATATGGTACAAAAAATAGCGGCGGATCTATTGGCGATAAGTGTGGTGAACGCTTTTGTAATTTACAATCAATTGCATCCGCCCAAAGAAAAAATAACACTACAGGAAGCCGCGTCCAGACTGACTGAGCGCGGCCCGCTCGCGAGCCAATAATTCGGCCGGTGTGGACGGCGCTCGGGCTTCCTCGGGCACACGTTGCGTTGTCGGTTTTTGCCGATGCTCAAAGGCGGCTCAGTCTGAGCTGCTCGCCCGGTGTGGACGGACGTGACGACACTCGCGAGCCAGTTAATCGAATGGATAAAGAAGACAGTATTCGCTTAATCCAACTTTACGGAAGCTTCATAATATTATGGGATTCGAAAGATCCAGATATCATTTAAGTAAAAGCAAATGAGAAGATTGCTGGAGGAACATCTCTAATGGGCGCTCCACATTCTCAAGAGAATCTCGCGAGAACGCAAGAAACATGCGAAAAACGTGAATGTGGAAGCGATTCGCGTATTCTTCTCAAGTTCTCGCGTTGTTCTCCGGCTTTTCTCCATTTTTTGTCGAGTTTTTCACGCGAGACAAAGGAGCGCGAGGACGTGAGAACAGTCGAGAACGTGTATTGACTCCACACTCGCATGTTTCTCAGTAGCGCGCGAGCCGCGGACTTGAACGGTTGTATATTGTGTACCGCGTAGCGTCAATATGAGCGTAACTTGGACAAACGAACTTGAGTTGAAATTTTTAGAATATTTCCAAGCGGAACCCGTGCTACGGAATACAAATTTAAAAGACTACAAAAATAAACTAAAAACCCGTGATGCGTGGTGTCGTCTAAGTAAATTGATGGGAGTACCCATTGATGTCTTAAAAAACAAAAAAACTTCGTTATTTGCAAGCTACAGAGGGTACAAAAATAAAGTTAAGAAATCAGAAAACTCTGGAGCAGGTGTCGACGATGTTTACAAGCCGATATGGTTTGCATACGAAATAATAGAATATTTTTTTCGGGGATACTACGAAATGTAAGAAGACAATAAATACGGTAAGCAGCAACTTTTATTACTTATAATTTTTATTACATATAGGAAAGTACGAAAGCGCTTTATTCGACGATACAGCAAGTTTTCTTTTATTACACAATCAACTTATGTCTGCTGACAACCAGTACATAACCTATCTACTGAAATATTTAGCGAATTCGTCTCTTATTTCTGTTGCGTGATCAGCCGCTCGGCGTGGAATATGTCGCGAATTTCGAATAGCACAGGTGCTCTCCACTTCTCCTCTCCAAGAGCCGGGCTCTGTTAATAAATTATTGTTAGTTCCGGAAGGTGTATAGGAATGTGCGATGATGTAGTGCTTCGTCTCAAGAAATTATGTAAGAGTATGGATGTCAACGTTATCAAAGCGGCTTTTTCGGGTTGTAAATTTATTGGTTTCTTGATAATTCTAAATTTTGTTACCAAAATGCCGAAAGTATTTTCAACTACTACTCCTGCTCCAGACTAAATCTGATTAAACTTTCGTTTTGAGAATCCCAAGTTGTGATTTCCCGAATAGGATTTCATAATGTTTTCCGAAAGGGCAAAAGCGCCGTCTCCCAAAAAAATGTACGGCACGTCGATGTTTGAACCAGGCAGCGGATGTGGTTGTGGTAAATTTAAATTATTTGTCTGCATTTTTTTACCATAAAACTGTGTTAGTGAAATCTCCGCCATCACTAATTCTGCCTTGACAGCCAATGTCTGCGAACATAAAATTATACTGACTATCAACCAACGCCATCAAAACTATACTGAATGTTCTTTTATAGTTATAATATTCCGATCCGGAATTTATGGGACATTCTAAGACAATATGTTTTCCGTCGATTGATCCAACAGCACGCGGGAATTTCAATGCAAAATCCCTTTCGATTTGTAACCATTCTTCGGGGCACGATGGTAACTGCAACAATAAAAATAATCATTGTACTTTATTTCTATTTTAGGAGGAGCCGTCTAATAGTAGCGGAGGAAATGAAGAACTTGAAGAAATTCAGAGTAATCAAAATCCGCAAGCTGATCATCAAAGTCAAACAGTTAATAGAAATGCAACATCAGTATCAACAATTCGTCGGCGAAAACACCCCACCGAGCTCTTTGAAGCAGAAAAAGTTATGAAGGAAGCCTTGTCTACGTTTAATGCAAATGTTAAAAGAAATACACCTCAACCAATTCCAAAAGAAGACGATGATTGTGACTTATATGCAAAGCTTTTGGCTACAAAGTTGAGAAAAGTATCGAAAGGAATAAGATTAAGATTTATGCATGATATAGATGGCATGTATATGCAATATGCAGTACATTCTGAATCCTCATCACCTGTACCAACACCGTCACCACAGTCACAACATGCCAGTCAATTTATTCTATCACGCAAATCATCTCACGATCAATATCAACAGAGACCTGGAACCTCGTCATCTTCACATTCCGAGCCGATCATTCATAACTCACCAGTACCAACACCGTCACCACAGTCACAACATGCCAGTCAATTTATTCTATCACACAAATTATCTCACGATCAATATCAACAGAGACCTGGAGCCTCGTCATCTTCACATTCCGAGCCGATCATTCATAACTCACCAAATTCAAATACTGTAACTTCGTTATTATAAATTTGGAATCGAATCAGGAAATCACAACTTGATGATGATGATGATAATGATGTTGATGATATACGCATATGGAAGGATAATTGGTTTGAGAAGTACGAAAAAAGACCCGATGAACATGACCGCATCACTCTAGCCCAGTTATGTTTCTCGGTATAATGTCAATATTTTGTCAAGATGAAACTGTGATCGGGGCTGAAATATTAGAACGTATTAGATCTTAGACTAAACGAAATAATAGGTAATTTTGATGCTTCTTTTGGTGGATTACAAATAATTCTCATTTGTGTGACCACAGACCATCAATTCGACTTCACAAATTTCGAATAGCATAAGAAGAATATAATTTAAAAATTGTATATATCGGCGCGAAGGCATTGCTAGTTGGAGTTGGCAAAATCAAAAACATGGACTAAAGATTTTAAACCCGGCAATTTAGTAACATTTAAGTTAAATACTCGTAAGAACTTTAAAAGTAAGGATTGTTATCAAAATATACTTGGGTATAAATATAAGCGACCGAGATCCCAAGTAGCGTTGCGAGTTTGAGTTGGCAAAATCAAAGAATTATTACTCTTTAATTTAGTACAGATACTTCAACTCAGTTGTGCGCGCGGCCCTATGTGTGCGTGCGCTTGTAAATATACAACTTTCATTCGTGTGGCAGTGACGCGGCAGTCGTCGTTCGAGCAAGACGTGTTCCTATCGCTTTTTCTTACGGGTACAGTCGTTTACGAAAATGTCTAGTTCTTCACGGAAAAAATGTTTAAGGAGTCAGGTAAATATTTTTTATTTTTAAATTTAGATGTAATGAATAGGTATTTATTATGATTCTATATACGAAAAAATATATCCTTGTTGACGTTTACGTATTATTGTTTTAGACTCGAGAAACCATTGCTAAGGTATACGAATTTCTGAAAATAGATGCGAGAGATATATTGGAACTAGTAAGTGATCCAGTTTGCAGTGCAAGTCCAATTTTAATATCGAAACTAAGTGAACATTTAAATAGCGTACGGAAAAGAACAGCAATGGCAGTGGGGGTATCAGAGAGAACAGTTACTAATATATTGGCTGAAGGAAAAGAATCTGACTCTAAGTTTAAATCTCCGCATAAAGACCGTAAAAAACGTTTAAAGAAGTTAGAATTAGACAACTTTAACGTTGATGTTATACGTTCCACTATTCAAAATTACCATTTAGAACATCGTGAGTTACCTACCTTGCTAAAGTTGAAAAGAATATTTCAAGATAAACTTAACTATGATGGAAGTATTTCGACTCTGCGTACAGCTTTGTTAAAGTTGGGATACAAATGGCGAAAAACTGTGGATAACAGACGTGTTATTATAGAGCGGCATGACATCCAAAAACTACGATTTTCCTACCTAAAAAATTTACTCAGATACCGTCAAGAAAATCGGTGTATCGTATATACAGATGAGAGCTATATCTTAACTAATCATGTTCAAAACAAAGGATGGGGTAATAAAGATGGACCACCTTTAAAGAGAAACCTGTCGAAAGGACAAAGAATTATCATTGTGCATGCTGGTTCAGAACAAGGTTTCGTACCTAACGCACTATTGACATACAAAGCAAATAGTGTTTCTGGTGATTACCATTCTAACATGAACGCGGAAAACTATGAAAAGTGGCTAAAAGAACGTCTAGTACCGAATCTTCCACCTAACTCTGTGGTTGTGCTTGATAATGCCTCATACCATAACGTTCAAAATGACAGAGCCCCAAATTCGAATTCCAAAAAAATAGAAATGCAGAGATGGCTGACAGAAAAAAATATAGCTTTTAATCAAGATATGAAAAAAATTGAACTGTATGATTTGATTAAAAAAAATAAAGAAAACTATATCTGTTACAAGATTGATGACATACTTCAGCGATATGGCATAAAAGTTCTTCGATTGCCACCATATCATCCTGAACTAAACCCCATAGAAAATGTGTGGGGAATTTTAAAAAATTATATTGCTTCGCGTAATGTCGACCAAAATGTGACGGAAATAATGAAACTCATAAATGAATGTTTAAGTCAAATTGATGAAGGGATGTGGGGTAATACTTGTCGACATGTACAAAAGAAAGAAGAAGAATACTATAGACATTTTGACATGGAGTCAGAATTCATAATTAACCTTGATGAGAGCAGCGAATCCGAAAATTCATCATTTGATTTTTCAAGTAGCGATTCAGAATAATGTTCAATAAATAAACATTAAATTACCAAATAACTGTTTTTTTAAAAAAAAACCCGTATATAACCCGTAAATAACTGTATTTGTATTTGTACCCGACTGTACCTCTTGTCACGCACACAAAGTCACTGTATATGTACAAGGTTTACCCACACATAGGGCCGCGCGCACAACTGAGTTGATGTATCTATAACTTGTTTCTGTTGTAAGTTCTGTTTACCGCAGTGCTGGAAGTTGTTTTCAAGCTTCTAGATTGTAGTGGACTAGGTATCAACATCAATGGCGTGTCTGGCACAAGTTAAGACTTCGTAGTGTATAGAGGTAAAGATACTTTTAGGCATTACTCTTTCACCGAAGAAGAATCAACTCTAGTTTTGGGCCTTAAAGTTGTTATTGCGTTGTGCCAAAGTATTCATCGTAAGCTTGCTACTGTTTAATGTGATAACTCCTTTTCGCCAGAGCTCTTCTATGTTTTTCGTGAAAATTACGGTAATTTTGCTCTCAGAACAATATAGAATAATCGAATCGATGAAAAGTTATTCCCGGAGAAAAGTAAATGAAGAAGGAGAGAGGTGCATTTTCAGAATCGACATGCGATAATAACCGCCTAGCTGTTCTGCTCGGTTCGTAACTAGTGACCCCAAGTATATAAGAAACATCTTTCAAGAGTACAAAATACCTTTCAAAAGTAGAAGATGATACTTAGGTATTTTTGCACAACTAGTTGACATTTGCCTGAATAATGCTTGGCTTGTTTATCGGGACCGGAGTGGGCCTGGGAATATAATTTTCCCAAAGATATCTTAGACATCCGGTATATGAAAACTTATTTTTGGCCAATCAAAGTTCCAAAAGACAAAGAGGCAAGAGCTTCTAACCCTGTAAAATATGATGATGAAGGTCATTTCCCGTCAATTATGAATGAAGGACGTTGCAGATATTGCCAGCAAAAAAACAGTTGTTTTGTATAAAATGCAATGTCAGACTTTGTTTTGTAAATGGCAAAAATGCCAGAAACTGTTTTCTTAATTTTCATACAAAATATAGGAGTAAATGTCGTAACTAAATTCTTTTTTTATATCGGTCCTTTTTATTTACCACATATTTAGTACCGGTCACTACACCGGACATGTATATTTATAACTACTATATAACATAATTGTCAGTGTTTGCCACAGCGGACATTAATTAATGTTTTTATGTTATTTTACAGAGATCCTAATGTCTATAAATGGGGAAAAAACCAGATTAAAAAAAATTGAAAAACTTCTTGTCAAATTAAGGGTGAAAGATGTTCAGAATCAATCAAATCACAGTATTATCAAATTGTCTGTTTTTGCAGGAAACGACTGTCGAACGCTGGTATTGAGAATTCCAGCGTGGACATACTAGTGTTAGTGACAAATCTCGCGAAGGACGCCCAAAATCCGCCTTCACTGAAGATAACATCATTGCTGTGAGAGTCGAGGACAATGAGGAGTCGGAAGACTCCCCTATATCCGAGGAGCACAGAGAGAAGGTTCCTCCTCTCTTCATAAGGGAGAAAGCAGCTTAGGAACGAATGATTCCCGTCATAGGCGCCGCTAACATCAAGTTTAGCAACGCCGACGGACCACCGCCTTCTAACAGCCCTACTTCGCCAAGAGAATGTAGGATATCACTCCTACACTCTCGAGGAGGAACAAACGCTGAGAGTCGTCATTCGCAGACTCCCGGTTGAGCTCACAACGGAGCATATCAAAGAGGACCTTCTGTCCCAGAATCTCCCCGTGAAGGAGGTACACCGCATGTACAATTCGTGATCCAAGACCCCGTACGAGCTTTGTCTCGTAGTTTTAGACCTTTGCCCTCAAGGCAAAGCAATCTTTAGGATTCGCTCGGTGTGCCGCCCAACCGGCTTGCGCATCGAGACGCCCCGCAACAGAGGCGCGATCGGCCAATGCCATCGCCAGTTATACGGCCACTGCGCCCGCAACTGTCACGCCCTCCAAGGTGCGTCAAGTGCCTAGGAGACGGTTGGACAGCCGAGTTGCGTGTTATGCCAGACCGAGGGGCATCCCGCGAACTATCGTGTTTGCCCTAAGGCCCCGCGCAAACAAAGACGCGTCTACTATATATATCGACTAGAAGAAATGCTTGCACGCACCAAAAACAATGAAGAAACTATGACTAGATACTTCCACGACAAGGTGTCACTACTTAAGAAATGTGAAATAAAAGGAGATGCTGCCATTTCCTGCTTAATTCGAGGCCTACCGGTCGAATTGCGAGCCAACGCAAAGGCATTCAACTATGAGTCGCCTGAACAATTATACTACGGTTTTCTATAGTCTCTAGAAAACTACAAGAAGATCGAGACAAGCAGAACGGAACAAAAATTTACCTGACTGCGAAGCTCGAGTATGCCTAAGACTTGCTTCAACTGCCGTTAAACCGGCCATGAAGCCCGGGACTGTCGTCTCACGCGCTGCCAGGTATGCCAGCGCTTCGGTCACGCTTCTGCTTCGTGCTGGCACGCCGAGGATGCTGCAAGCAGTGCTGGCGTTCGTGATGGATACTCATCGCAACTTCAGCGCGGTATTGCCCAGGTACGAAAATTATGTTTACCACATTTGTCATTTTTTCAGATGCATATAAAAAACATGTCACTATAAACGGGACAGTAGTAATGGCCTATATAGATACGGGGAGCAGAGTTAATATTATCACGTTTAAAACGGTTATATATTTAGAGCTTCAAAGGTTCTACATTCAAATATATTGATGAAAGGTTTTGGTGGCTCACGAGTCACTTTACTAGGCAAAGTACGGTTCTGTTTAGGTATTAGCCGCGTACTGACTGAGCGACCCGCCTCGCGAGGCAGCCGCGCGAATCAAATCCTCGGTCGGTCAAGACGTGCCTCGCCCGAGGCCAGCGCATGCGCTGCCTCGCCGAAGCGTGCCGCGGCCCGAGCCGAGCGTTGTCGGTTTTCGTCGATGCTCAAAGGCGCCTCAGTACGTTTGCCGCGCTCACTCAAGACGGTAGTGTTTCGCCTCGCTTATTCGTTACGTGTTAGTTGTGCGTCATCATGGATAAAGAACTGTCTGAAACTAATACAACTATATGGTGAATATAGACGACTTTGGGATGCGCAATGTCCTGATTACACAAATAGAGGAATAGAGAACATATTGAACTTAGTCAAAGAAAACATTCTCATCTCAAAATCAGCTATAAATAACTTTAACGAAACCCTAATTCAAGTAAATAGAAATGAAAAACGCCTTAACGACATTATTGAAAGTTTATCGTCGCGTATTAATAACGTGACAATTATTACCAATTCGCTTTTGTTTAAAAATACTATACAGGAAGTGTTTAGTGTACTTCAATCTAGTTTGTTGAGCCTATCTTACAAATTAGAAGACATTGTAAACTCGATACTGTTTGCGAAAACTAATACATTATATCCATCCGTAATAACTCCGAAAGACCTCTATAACGAATTGGTTACCAATGTAAAACATCTACCAAAATACTCAGAGTTCCCCATAGAATTGGAGATACATAATATACACGTAATTATGAAGTTATCCGAAATTATATCTTATATTCTAGACAAAAAGTTAGTTTATACGGTTAAGATCCCCTTAGTTTTAATTTCTGCTTTCAATTTATATAAAACGATTCCAGTCCCTGTGGCCCATGACACTAAAACACCAAGCTCTTTTGCTTTACTTGTGCCTTCAGCACCTTATATCGCTGTAAACAGGGATAAATCGGAATATTGTAGTTTTAACAATCTAATTAATAATTGTAAGCTAATTATTAAGAATTCCTATATATGTTATGATATTAATAAGTTTAATATTGTAAGTGAGCCGATATGCGAAACGGAAATTATAACTAAAGTCATAAATACAGTTCCAAATGAATGCAAAATAAATTTCATTTCTGGCATCATTCACATTTGGCAAAATATTGGAAACAATCAGTTTATTTTTACGCATTCTGAACCAACCAAACTGCACATTGATTGTGAAGATAGAAACCTTGATACCATCCTACTTGGCACAGGAATAGTAACTCTGAACACACACAAACTCTGGCACAACCAATCTTACAATTAAAGTAAATAAAATAGTTTCAGACTTTAACTTAATTAATGACACTTGTTGCAACCTTACTACATTTAATAAATTAAATTTTACTTTGCCTTCACGATCTCCTTATTCACAAATAAATTCAGATAATTTAATGAAATTAAATCTTAGAACAAATGATGCTCTAACTCTTATAAAAGAATTAGAATCTCAAATAACCACCGATTCGATACCGACTCATTCTATTATTTCATATGTTTTTATAAGTCTTTGTTTTATGTTTGTTTTATATTATTTTTGTAAGAGATGTTTAACCTTTTATAAAAAATACAAAGTAACTTCTACCCCTTCTAATATAGATAACTCTGATAACAATAATGAGATCCCTCTTTCTCAACCCCGTTTAAGAATTGTTTAAATTTAGTAAACTTCGCCATAAAAACGCGTAAGTTTACACTTAATCCGGGGGCTGTTACACCCTGTACATGTTAGTAGATATGCTGACTAAGGACCTACTCATACTTGACCACATAGGGGGAATGCAGAGCCTCCGGGCAGTCGGTTCCCAGACCTCAGAGGGGTTAAACGTCTCATTTCTATATCCAGTTTATATCCAGTTTTATATTCTTTGTTCCTATTTTTGATTTAACTAATATATTTCATTTTCGTGTATTAAAGTTTTCTTTTATAAAAGGCTTTTAAAAGGACCCATATAACAGATCGAATCGCATCCTATGCGCGAACGCCGTGTGCACATCGAAGAAGACGAACTATAAACAGTGTGTTAAGTGCAAGTGAACTTAATAAGTGCAATCCAAAGTTTTATACGAGTAGCATAGATCGTTGGAAAATACTCATTTCTGGTTTAGAGTATAATTTCCAATCTAGGTTGGGGGGTGTTAACTATAATCTCTTAGCCTTGAAAACACTAATTTTCCATATACTGATAAGAGCTTTATCAATGGCCTATTATGTACATTAGTACAAAGAGCCCATTGTAATATTCTACGAAATATTTGGATGACCCTAGAGGGCAAGTCCTAATTTTGAAATTTAATAAACAATATTAGCATTGTATCCTTCTCCCACTACTTTTTGAATACGAATGTTGCATAAATACTCCGGACCAACGCCAACGCATTCCTAAACGCCTAAGTTAAAGCTAATTGTTCACCTATAAGTAGATTAAGTACTGTATTAATTAAATATTTAAATAATAAAGTCTAGGAATAGTTTTTCTCTTTTTTTAAAAATCAAAAGGAACTCCGCACGCATAACATTTTGGCGCAGTCGGTAGGATCTAGAAAATCTAGACCTATAAGAGATCTAATAGTGTTTGAAAGGCCATCCACTACGGGTAAGGTATATAAACCAGTTGGAAGAAAAATCTGCATAACTCGCCGACACCGAGCGATCACATCTCGCAGAGTGCACCAGAGCGACGTCAACGCAGCCTGAGAAGACAAGCCTGCAAGTTTGCTGTATACAAACCAGGAAGGACAACAGTATGAAGATTACGTTCTTGTTAATGTAAGTCTTGCATATTATTGTTTTGTGCTAATCGGGTAGTATTTTTCCTATTTCCATCCTGTACATAAGATCTCGTGCGCGTAGCTCCAACAAAATGACTGACAAACAAGAGAAAAACGAAAAATCACAGGTGCAATTAGAGCCTATTTTAACAACATCATTACTCTTCGGACTAATCCCGAAATTTTCAGAAAATTCCAAAAATCTCGATAGTTTTATTAGATCTTGTTTAAAAGCGGAAAAATTGGCATCGCCAGCTCAAAAGATTTGTCTGTTAGACCATGCACTTTCGCAATTAGAAGGTAAACCAGCGGCTATAGCATCAGCTAGGAATTTCGAAACGCTTACAGAACTTTTATCTGAACTCAAAAATCGATTCGGAAAAAAACGTAGCATAAACGAAATCTTAACTATAGCGCAGCAAACCAGACAAAGCTATTCGATGATAGATTATACGGATATAATGGGTAATATTAGAGATGAACTCCTGGCTTCGGACGAAATCTTAAACGACAAGTCAGGCCAGCTTAGAAATAGTTATGACAAGCTAATGCTTAACAATTTTATTGTAGGCTTACAGCCACATTATTATAATAAATTAAGAATGTCAAATCCAGCATCGTGCATGGAAGCTTTCGAATTAGCTCTCGAAGAAGAGCGTATGCAAAAGTATTACGCCAGCAGACACCCCAAGGCATATGGACCTACTGAGCGTGTACAAAGTCAAGTACTGAAAACGTACTATTCGAATACAAAAAATTGTAGTAATCATTTTAATAATTCTAATCAACCTAACAGAGGCAATTATTCTAATAAAAATACGAACCCTAATGCAGAAAGATTTTGCATTTTTTCTAAATTAAAGGGGCATACTTACGAATTTTGTAGAAAAAGGGAACGGGGTAAGTTTCCCCAAAATAATATAAACCCTAGTAACAATCGTTCCACAAATCGGGAACCGAATAATGTCGTAAATAATTTAAACTCGGAAACGGAGGTCAGGGCGGAGCAGTGGTTTATTGGATAGTATATTATCCTCCAAGCTGTTATTGAATCTTGTATAAAAGTTCACTTCTTATAACATTTTAGCATACGAATGGGGGGCAACCATTAAGAACTATTTATTTGAACAGGGAATATTACTTGTTTGTCAAACGCAAAAGAACTTTCAAAACGAGAGCATGAGATCATTCAAACCGGCTTCGGTTATTTTAGTTTCCATCCACAGTTTGTTCTTTTCATTGTCTCTTGGCAGGATTTCCTCTGCGTCCTGAACACATATTTGTTTCAGATCTTTACGATAGAACTTTCCTTTTACCTATACGAAATAGGGTATATGTTATTTGTATATTCTTCATACAATGAAATATGCAAACAAAAAAGTGGAAAAGAAAATAAAATTTACAGTTTAATATATTCAGAGCTTGTATGGATAAATGCACCATAATAGTAAATGTGTGCTCATTGGTAAGACTCCCGGGACAGTACAATATGGATATTATAAATTAGGTAGGTACCTAATTTATAATATTCATATTGTTTTAATGTTTTTTTTTTTTCATTTAAACTGATACTGATTTTCTGTTTTCTTTTCCTCAACCTCTTACATCTTCGTCAAGAGTTGATGAAATTAAAATGTGGCTACTAGAAAATAATATACGATTTGATGAATCAATGCGGTATGTTATAACAATTTGTATTATTGGATATACCTTTTACCGCTGTTGCTGCAGGGAAAGACCCCTAGTTCCTGGAACTGGTTTCTGTAGGTCATTGAGATGTCCTGGACGAAAAGTGCACGTCAGCACCGACAAAGAAGCGCAACCTGCAACTGCAAATTCACATCGAGAGCCGAGCGTCACCTATGCAACGATCGATTCGCATCCTATGCGCGAACGCCGTGTGCACATCAAAGAAGACGAACTATAAACAGTGTGTTAAATGCAAGTAAACTTAATAAGTGCAATCCAAAGTTACATACGAGTAGCATAGATCGTTGGAAAATACTCATTTCTGTTTAGAGTATAATTTCCAATCTAGGTTGGGGGGTGTTAACTATAATCTCTTAGCCTAGAAAACACTAATTTTCCATATACTGATAAGAGCTTTATCAATGGCATATTATGTACATTAGTACAAAGACCCCATTGTAATATTCTACGAAATATTTGGATGACCCTAGAGGGCAAGTCCCAATTTTGAAATTTAATAAACAATATTAGCATTGTATCCTTCTCCCACTACTTTTTGAATACGAATGTTGCATAAATACTCCGGGCCAACGCCCAAGCCCTTAGTTCATTCCTAAACGCCTAAGTTAAAGCTAATTGTTCACCTATAAGTAGATTAAGTACTGTATTAATTAAATATTTAAATAATAAAGTCTAGGAATAGTTTCTCTTTTTTTAAAAATCAAAAGGAACTCCGCACGCATAACATTTTGGCGCAGTCGGTAGGATCTAGAAAATCTAGACCTATAAGAGATCTAACAGTGTTTGAAAAGCCATCCACTACGGGTAAGGTATATAAACCAGTTGGAAGAAAAATCTGCATAACTCGCCGACACCGAGCGATCACATCTCGCAGAGTGCAACCAGAGCGACGTCGACGCGGCCTGAGAAGACAAGCCCGCAAGTTTGCTGTATACAAACCAGGAAGGACAACAGTATGAAGATTACGTTCTTGTTAATGTAAGTCTTGCATATTATTGTTTTGTGCTAATCGGGTGGTATTTTTCCTATTTCCATCCTGTACCTAAGATCTCGTGCGCGTAGCTCTAACAAAATGACTGACAAACAAGAGAAAAACGAAAAATCACAGGTGCAATTAGAGCCTATTTTAACAACATCATTACTCTTCGGACTAATCCCGAAATTTTCAGAAAATTCCAAAAATCTCGATAGTTTTATTAGAGCTTGTTTAAAAGCGGAAAAATTGGCATCGCCAGCTCAAAAGATTTTTCTGATAGACCATGCACTTTCGCTATTAGAAGGTAAACCAGCGGCTACAGCATCAGCTAGGAATTTCGAAACGCTTACAGAACTTTTATCTGAACTCAAAAATCGATTCGGAAAAAAACGTAGCATAAACGAAAATTTTAACTATAGCGCAGCAAACCAGACCAAGCTATTCGATGATAGATTATACGGATATAATGGGTAATATTAGAGATGAACTCCTGGCTTCGGACGAAATCTTAAACGACAAGTCAGGCCAGCTTAGAAATAGTTATGACAAGCTAATGCTTAACAATTTTATTGTAGGCTTACAGCCACATTATTATAATAAATTAAGAGTGTAAAATCCAGCATCGTGCATGGAAGCTTTCGAATTAGCTCTCGAAGAAGAGCTTATGCAAAAGTATTACGCCAGCAGACACCCCAAGGCATATGGACCTACTGAGCGTGTACAAAGTCAAGTACGGAAAACGTACCATTTGAATACAAAAAATTGTAGTAATCATTTTAATAATTCTAATCAGCCTAACAGAGGCAATTATTCTAATAAAAATACGAACCCTAATGCAGAAAGATTTTGCAATTTTTGTAAATTAAAGGGGCATACTTACGAATTTTGTAGAAAAAGGGAACGGGGTAAGTTTCCCCAAAATAATATAAACCCTAGTAACAATCGTTCCACAAATCGGGAACCGAATAATGTCGTAAATAATTTAAACTCGGAAACGGAGGTCAGGGCGGAGCAGTTGTTTATCGGATAGTATATTATCCTCCAAGCTGTTATTGAATCTGGTATAAAAGTTCACTTCTTATAACATTTTAGCATACGAATGGGGGGCAACCATTAAGAACTATTTATTTGAACAGGGAACATTACTTGTTTGTCAAACACAAAAGAGCTTTCAAAATGAGAGCATGAGGTCATTCAAATCGGCTTCGGTTATTTTAGTTTCCATCCACAGTTGGTTCTTTTCATTGTCTCTTTGCAGGATTTCCTCTGCGTCCTGAACACATATTTGTTTGAGACCTTTACGATAGAACTTTCCTTTTACCTATACGAAATAGGGTATATGTTATTTGTATATTCTTCATACAATGAAATGTGCAAACAAAAAAGTGGAAAAGAAAATAAAATTTACAGTTTAATATATTCAGAGCTTGTATGGATAAATGCACCATAATAGTAAATGTGTGCTCATTGGTAAGACTCCCGGGACAGTACAATATATTCATATTGTTTTAATGTTTTTTTTTCATTTCTCAGCCTCCTACATCTTCGTCATGAGTTGATGAAATTAAAATGTGGCTACTAGAAAATAATTTACCATTAAATGAATCAATGCGGAAACCATCCTTATTGATGTTAGTGAAGAAGCATAAACCTTAACCAGTGTTTCACATAGATGAACTTTTAGGGGAATATGGCCACACAGTGATAAGGTTACCACCTTACCATTCTGATCTAAATCCAATAGAGTTAGTTTGGGCAATAGTAAAAAAAGAATTGCTGAATGTCATTAAAATTGAAAATGAATACTTTGTCCGTGGAGGAACTCTATATGATGATATAACATCCTGCCTGAATGTGATAACATCTTTTTATCAGTCATGTTAACAGTTCTGACGTTATTAAGGCCTTTAAATTAATAAATAACAAGAAAACTAATGACTTGTGGGGAATTTCCGTTAACATTGTTACATCATTAATTGATATTTTTGCAACTGACTTGGCAGTCATATTTAATAATTGTATAGATTGTGGTGTGTTTCCTGACTTAATGAAACAGTAAAGTAGTTCCACTGCTTAAATCGGGAAGTACAACAGACCCCAGTAATTTCAGACCAATTTCTGTACTACCCACTTTCAGTAAAATCTTGGAAAAACTTTTATTAAATCAATTACTTAAACATTTTAATAACAATAATTTGTTACACAATAAGCAATATGGCTTTACAAGGGGTCGCTCAACGACCGACGCTGGTGTTGAGTTAGTACACAATATATTTGAAGCCTGGGAGGAGTCACGTGACGCACTTGGTGTCTTCTGTGATTTGTCCAAGGCGTTCGATTGTGTTCAACATGAAACATTGGTCAGAAAATTACACCACTATGGAATTAAAGGTTTAGCTCTAGATTTAATGATATCATATCTAAATGATAGAATTCAAAAAGTTGAAGTTAATGGAAAGCGGTCTAATGGTTCATTTGTAAAAATAGGAGTCCCTCAGGGATCTATTTTAGGACCTTTTCTGTTCCTCGTTTACATCAATGACCTTCCTTACCTTACTAAGGACAGTCATGGGATAGTATTGTTTGCTGATGATACATCACTCATGTTTAAAATTAAGCGTCATGAAAGAGCTTTTGACGATGTAAACAACTATCTCGCTAAAGTAGTAGAATGGTTTGAAGTCAATAATTTGGCACTAAATGAAAAAAAAAACTAAGTGCATTAAATTTACATTACCAAACGTTACACTTGTAAATACCACTGTACTGCTTAAAAATGAGGAATTACATCTGGTAAATACTACGGTTTTTCTTGGAATAACTTTAGATTCAAAGCTTCAATGGGGCCCTCATATAGATAAAAATGCGATTGCAACAATCTTAACATCAGAAGTAAAAATAAACTTGTGTTGCACGCTACTAGACTAAAAAAAAATAGAAATTCATTTAAAGGTAATTGTATACAATTTTATAACAAATTGCCAAATGAAATTTCTAGGATGTCTCTCAATAAGTTCAAAGTTTATATAAAACGTAAGCTTGTAGAAAAGTCCTACTATAGTGTAAAGGATTACATAAATGATAAACAAGCACGGGTGTGAAATATTGCTCTAATAAGATAGCTCTTAATATAATTTTAAGTGGCATGTGAGATGGTGATAACAAAAATAAAATTTACCTGGCTAAGTTTGTTGTGGGCTTCTTCTTAGATCGGGGCGCGTTTGGAACCCTCATAGCTTTAGTTTTAAGTGTACGAATCTAGTTATCACCATCAAATCACGACTATGTAAATTATTGACGCGTCAAAAGCGCCTTTTAAATGACTATTTGAATAGAGATTATTTTGAATTTGAATTTTGAATTTGATATGGACAGGCTTATTATCGCGGTAGGAGAAAGTAGTTCCAGTGAATCGGACGAAGAAGAAATGGACCAAAGATCAGCAGTTTCAGGCAACATTTCGGGAGTAGAATACCTCGACTTAGATGGTTGGGAATCTGATTAATAAAATAGTTTCAAAAATTGTAACATTAATTTTATTTTTGTGTTATTAGTTACGGACGAGAAATTTATAAAAATACAAATTCTCTTCTATTTTCCTTGTGCATGTCCTTATTATAAGTATCATAATAAAATTATATTCCAAAAAACGTGTAAAGTAACGTTAGTAAACGCATGCATTATACAATACAGCTGAGAATTTCCTTCCGCTTCACATCAAAATTATGCAGGCTCAATCGCTGTTGCTTCCTATTCTCGATTACGCTTCCGTCTGCTACTCAGACGCAACTATGGACAAGCTACTTGAAAGACTGCCGAATTTGTGCATTCGTTTTATTTGCAGACTGGGCAAATTCGACCATGTTTTGAATTTTCGTTGTCAATTAATTCGTTTTCGCCGGAATGTGCATATTTTAACTGTACTCTTTAAGATTCTTCACTATTCTTCTCCTCAATACTAACGTGAGCATAATAAACATTCTCCCCCCCCCCCTACTAGACCACTACCGTCTTACGTCTCAAGATATCCTCTTGATATCCCTTCTTTTAATACTATTTACTATGGCAGATCTTTTTCTGTTAATGCTGTACACTTTTGGAATTCCATACCTGCACTTGTTAGAGACAATCGCTTCACACTTTCAAAGTCGGAGTAAAAGTAGCACTATGTATCTGTTTCTTAATATTATATTTAAAATTTATTTATTATTAATTACTTTTAATTTTATATTATATATTAAGTATGTTTATCATATATATATTTGTGGTTTTTTTTTCTCTTAGTATAAATTAGTAAATCTTATTCACATCTGAAGGCAGCTGGAAGAGATCTCTTACAGAGATAAGCTTCCATTATCGTGCCTCGCATAAGTGTTAGTTATCACATGTTTGGTACAAAAATATTAAAAATAAATAAATAAAGTATCAATATTGTACAGCTGAGGTATAGGGGATACCATGTAGACGATGGTGGCGCCCTCCTTTTATTCATGTCTTTCTTGACAAACTATTTGAGACTTATGAGCTATAAATTATGAGCTAGATAAAGCGTATGAGACTTTTCGGGGTATTGTTCATCGCTAGGTATCTTCCCACTGCCCGCGCTGGCCGGCTTTATAATCTTTAAGTTTTTGAAATATCTCAATTAGTTTTCACTACTACCTATATTAATAAGCATTTTAAAACCAATCCAGGTACAAAAGTCACAATCACATAGCCTGCGAGATCACCAGATCAAAAGGAAAATTTTCTATCTACAGTAATAAAGCCAATCTTCTACCGCCAACTAAACTAAGTTAGTTTAGCTAAGCCGAATAGTTGAGCCAGTTCTCGAATTGGAAAATATTGTATAAAGCAATTATCGTACCTATATATATCATACCTATGCCCCGAAAACTTGTGTCTCTACAGAAGAGATATAAAGCGACTTCATACCTTTCCTAAGAGGTGTTTACGTTCATTTACGCACGTTAAGTGTTAAGACCGAATACCCAACTCGGAAATACTGCGGAGAACTAAGACAAGCGGGATTGAGGCCCATGCTCATGAAATATTAGATTTGATAGTGTGGGCATGTCGTTCGTATGAATGACTCCAGACTTGCTAAGGCCGTTTTCTACTGGGACTTAAGATAACGTAAGTCTGGTGGTCATTTCTTACGGTACAAAGACGTATTGAAGCACCCGCGCAATCTCATTTCGTGTCTTATACCTAGTGAGAGATGGAAAGAACTTGCGCTGAGGCAAAAGGGGCGCAAATCAATATATAGGCTGTAGACTTGGAGGAGCAGCGACAAAAAGACATCGACGGTATGAAGCACCGTACCAAAAAGACTCAGCCAAGGACTTCGACACTCTTAATGCATTAAGCCACTTACACTGTGCGCCGTGATAAAAATTTAGATAAACTTCAACTCATTTTAGCCGGTGATCAACTTCAGTAATGAAAAATCTAAACCATTGCTACAGTTTCTAGAGGAAGAATTTGATTTAAGAATAACCAATACTCCAGCAGAATCAACAACAGAATATCTAGGAGTACAAATAAGTTTCCGCCGTTTTATTGTAGATGGCGCGGCACGGAGTTTCGGTTAGCTTTCGCAGATGATAACCGGCTTAAAAAATAGTTTGGACATTCAAGAACAACAAAACCTATTAATATTATTGATTTTATAGTGGTAAAATATAATGTTTATTAATATGAAGCCAAGTAAGCGTCATTTGCGGGAAATATTAGTTTACTTCTTTAATTTAAAGAAATCTGCTGCTGAGGCGCATCAATTGCTCGTAGAAGCATATGGTGAGGGTGCTTTGAGTGAGAGAACGTGTCGAGAGTGGTTTCAAAAGTTTAAAAACGGTGATTTCGACGTAGTCTTAAGACAAAGATCGCATTGGAAGGCCAAAAATTTACGAGGATGCAGAATTGGAGGAAGATTCATCTCAAACACAAAAAGAACTTGCTCTCACATTAGAAGTCACTCCGCAAGCAGTCTCACATCGTTTAAAATCATTAGGAATGATTCATAAACAAGTAAATTGGGTTCCGTACGAATTAAAGCCGAGAGATATTGAACGCCGATTATGCTTAAGTGAAATGCTGCTAGCTAGACATAAAAAAAGGGTTTTTTTACAATCCAAAAAGAAGAAAATCATGGGGATTACCTGGCCACGCGTCAACATCTACAGCAAAACCGAATATTCACGGAAAAAAACTTATGCTGTGTATTTGGTGGGATCAGCTAGGTGTAGTGTATTATCCCGTGTGGGGTTGCTAGTCCTCCATCGTGGCGCGTCTTCCTGGGTGGTGGATAGGGGCACGCCTTCCAGATATGGAAGGTACCGGTTTATCCGGCGTGAACAGAAACTAGCACTGATGTGGGGCGAGCGCTTCTTAGCGCTGCTCCTGGGGTTGCAGTCCTGCCTTAGCGACAGGACAGAGACTCCAGGGCGGGTAGGCGTGGCTTTCGAGCCTAGAGGAAGGAAACCTCGTTAAAAAATTACGTGAGCGCGGCGGGCTCGCCGGCTTCAAGGCCGGTGGGCGCTGGTTTCAGCCACCGTCGGCCAACCCCTAGTCTGCACTGAGCGGGAACGGGGGCTCTTCTCACTGAGCGGGGAGCCGCGAGGAAGGCAACCTCTCTAAAAAATAACTCCAATCCCAAGGTCTGGCACCTGCCGATGGGATGTATGGCTGGTGGGGATCCAGTCCCGAGGGTGCCCAACCACGGGGCCGTTACCCCTAAAAATAACAAAACAAAAATGGAAAGTCGGATTTCTAATATAACTACCCGGGCGGGTCCCCGAGAGGGGGAATCCGGTGGTGCTTCGGAGACGGCGCATCGGCCCCATGTATACGGGGGGGCTGAAATCCGCAACGAGGCAGAGGAGATATTGGAGGAGGTCGTGGAGACGAGGGAGGAGGAGAGCGTGAGGCTGCTGCAGAGCAGGGCCGTGGTCGTGCTGGAGAGGTGCGACACGGCGGTGTCTGGAAGACGGAGTCGTGCTTCGTCTCTAAAACGAGAGACGTCGGATGGCTCTGCTCCGACTACAGTGGGGTAGCGGCTATGGAGAGCTGCAGATTCCGGTCGGGGTCTGAGTCCTCCGTGGGCGCAAGCGTCGCAGGGCGCTTGTGGAGGGGGGCGAAGAGGCCGCGTCTCACGGAGGGCAATGCGTTGTCCTCCGATGAAGGGATGCCGGCCGTATCTTCGCCCATTATCCTCGGCAGTGTTAAGCTGTCGAGGAAGCAAAGGGAGACCGTTAAAAAGGCCAGGAAGGAGGAGCTACGCACCCAGGCGGAGCAAGACCATGTAAGGTCCTCTTCGGAGGCGGCACCTCGCCGCTGAGCGGGAGCTTGGGCCGTCGACAAACGAGATGTCGGCGGCCCAACTTCAGAGGCGAGTGTTCGACGAAGTGGTGATCATTAAAACGGTCGCCACAATATCGTCGAACTTCAAGGGAACGTCGGTGCGCACCCTAAAGGACGCTGCGGCATCTATCGTAGATGTCGTGGAGACCTTAGGATCGCGCAGTCTCGGACAAGACCAAGAAGCTTCAGGCGGTTATTAACCGTCTTGAGGCCGAAACGGCCAGCCTCCCTCCGCGAGGAGCTGGCCTCGCTGAGAGCCGTCGTGGAGGGATCCGCTCCCGCGACGACAAAGGAGGCCGACAACCAGGCAGTGTTACGGCAATTCAGGGAGATCCTGAATGCCTCGCTGGACTGGAGGACAGGCTCCTTCCGGCGAAGAGCCTCAGGCCCCTACTGGCGGCCGACAAGAAGGGGCAGCCCGGGCAGTCGGCATCGTATGCCGATGCTGCTCGCGCCGCTGGCCCTCGGCGAAGGCAAGGGAAAAAACCCACCCAACGGACGCCCGTTGCTGAGCCTGCAAAAAAGGCTGCGGCGGCGAAGCGTCCAGCTGAGCCTAAGGGGAAGGCTCCAGTGGTGGAGAATCCTGCCGACCCTGCTGCACCCAAAGAGGGGCAGTGGCAGACGGTCAGCAGGAAGAAGGGCAGGAAGGCGGCCCCGGTCTGCGGCCCCAGCCGCAGCCGAAGAAACCGGCAGCGGCAGGCTCTGCGAAGCCGCCCCTTCCTAAGCTCCATTCTCCGTGGTCCTGTAGTGTTAACCCTACGACCGGAGGCTGAGAGGGGGGGGGGGGGGGGGGGGGGGCACTACCTATGCCCGAGTAATACTCGAGGCCAGCAAGAAGATAAGTCTGGACTGACCTCGGCCTGCGGGTCAGAAATGCGGCCACGGGAGGCCGCATCTTTGAACTGCCAGGCGCCGCAAGCGCCAAGAAGGCCAGTCGACTGAGGGAGGTCGTCGGGGAGAAGGTGGCTCGAGTCTCCAGGCCCGTAAAATGGGCGGATATGCGCATAACGGGCCTGGACGATTCCGTCACAAAGGAGGACGTCGTGGCTGCCGTCGCAAAGGTCGGCGGCTGCGACGTCGACCAGGTGCGGGCCGGAGATCCGGCGCAACGCAGGAGGCCCCGGAACGGTCTGGCTGCGCTGCCCCGTCTCAGCCGCCAAGAAGGCGGAGGACGGTGGCAGGTTGTTGGTGGGGTGGGTGTCGGCCCAGGTCAGGGCACTTGGTGAGCGTCCTCAGAGATGCTACCCGATGCCTAGGCTTCGGGCACATGAAGGCCCTCTGCTCAGCGGAGATCGACCGCAGCGACACGTGTTATCGCTGCGGTAAATCTGGCCACAAAGCCCGGGGGTGCTCTGCCGCGCCACACTGCAGCCTCTGTGCTGCAAAGGGGAAAACCGGCGGATCATCGTGGGGGTAGCGGCGCGTGCAAGGCGCACAGTGCCAATAAAGGGAAAGGGAAGAAAGGTAGGACTGGCGATGGCCCCCGGGTCTCCTCGCAGTCTGCCCGGCCATCCACGAGCTCCGAGGATCGTGGAGGGTCTAAGGAGGTTCCCATGATAGTGGGGTAGTTTTATGACTCTCCACTTTCTGCAGGCGAACCTCAACCACTGCACTGGGGCTCAGGACCTATTGTTCCAGAGCATGGCGGAGTGGTCGATTAGCGTCGGCGTGGTGGCTGAGCCATACTACGTCCCCTCGGGGGGCGAAAGGGTCCTGGCGGAAATTTATATAAGTAGTCATTCACGTTGACTCGCGGGCGCGGTGGCGGGCGCGGTCACGAAATATCAAACATATGGCGTAATATCCAAGTGTTCACATACGAAACGCACGTGCGGTCTAAGTAGCGGGCAAGCTAGCGACTGGCGCGCGCGCGCCGCTCGCGGCAATATCAAACGCGTGAGATGTTTGTGTGTGTTTACGTCGAACTAGCGGCGGAGCGCGCGATTCACTCACGACGTCAGGTAAGTTCAACCAGTATGAACTTGTCGCTAGAAACGGTAGCACGTCTCCATCATGTCTTTCAATACAGAAGAGTTTATTAGTGCTGTTCAGGCTAGAACTCCGATTTGGCAAAGCAAACACAGGCATCATATGAACAGAAATATTCTCAATAAGCTATGGAAGGAAATTGCGGAATTGTTTCCTGAAATGGAGGGTGAGTAAATGAAATATTGTGGGTACCTATTTTTAACTTTTTATTTTTCTAAAGGAATATTATGACAGACTACAAAAGATACAAAAATATATTACAAAGATGGCGACGTATATATTAAACGATTGTTCTCCCAAAAATATTTCGTGAATAAACTCCGAATTTGTTTAGCTCGATTTGATGGATTGTTGTTTCTTCCAGTTTGTCGCCTTTGGTGCTGAGTTTCAGTTGTTAACTCATCATTGAAATTGTAGCCATCTATATCAATTACAATATTATGCAATAAGCAAGCGGTTTTGATAATCAGGCGTGCATGTTTAACATCAGTTTCAATAGGTTTTAACAAAACTCGCCATTTATTGCATAAAATTCCAAATGCACACTCCACGGTTTTTCTCGCTCTTGACAATCTATTATTAAAATGTTCTCTCTCTTGATTCAATGTTCTTTGTGGATATGGACGCATAAGATACTCTTTAAGAGGATAAGCTTCATCGGCTACTATAACATATGGAGCTGTAATATTAGAATTGGGTAATGTTCTTGGTTCTGGAATATTGAATGCGCCTCTTTCGAGTAACCGGTTCAGGGACGAGGCGTTGAATGTACCGCCGTCGCTTTGCTTTCCTCTACCTCCCACTTCAATAGTTAAAAATCTTTTGTTCGCATCAGCCACAGCTTGCAAAACAATAGAGAAATAATGCTTGTAGTTAAAAAATGCCGATCCTGATCGTTTAGGTCGTTTAATTCTACAATGTTTACCATCTAAGCTGCCAATGCAGTTAGGAAAGTTCCACATTTTCTCAAAATCTGAAGAAATATGCTTAAGCTGGTCTTCAGATGGCAGTGGCATGTGGACATTCAAATTTTTTTTCCAAATAGCTTCACAGGTACTATAAACAATCTCAGACACTGTACTAACACCCAAACGAAAGCTATAAGCCAAAGATCGAAATGCCAACCCAGTGGAAAGATATCTGAAACATATAAAAAAAATACAATTATTACGTAAAATTTAAATATATCTATACTAATTACTTTATATACCTACTAAAATTATATAGGGCATCAACACTAAACAATATTTAATTTTTATAGAAAAGGCTTTAAGAAAAAAATGGAAGAATATTCGGGACCAATTTATGAAAGAGTTTAAAAAAATTCCGGTTTCTCGTTCTGGAGATGCTGGAACTGATCAAAACACTTCAATGTGGCCATATTTTCAAATGATGCAGTTTATAAAAGATGACGTTACCCCAGAATTAAATGAAGGCAATTTAGATGAAACTGCTGATGGAAACTGTAGTGATAATAATGAACGGTCCCCAACTCCCCAGTCAATAGCTGGTTCATCTACAAGTACACAATATACGAGCACCAAACGTAAATGTGCACAAGATGTAAGACAGGAATTCATGGAATTAGAGAAGAAAAAGTTGGAATTATTACAAATTAAACTGTCGCAAAGCAGCGAAAGGCAAGAACAAGATTGCGAAGACCTGTTATTTTTTAAAAGTCTGTTGCCGTACATGAAGGAGTTTACTCCTATGCAAAAATTACGTACGAGAAACAAAATTACAGAAGTTGTTATGAATGAAATGAATAGTTTCACGTCCCAGGCTTACCATAGTTACAATAGTTACGAATATAACACATCAAATTATGGAAATTAAACTTTAAATATAATTAACTACGAAAATTCTTTTTTTTTTAAACTCACCTTATAGTTACAAATAGTCTTTCTTCGGGTTTTATGCTTTTATGAAAATTTGTGTCTACTTTTGAAATCTCACTCCTTATTGAATCCAATATGTAATCAAAACAGTTGACTGTCATTCTGGTATATCCAAAAAATCTTGAAGGATGCTCTCTCAAATTACTATATAAAGTATGAAATTCACCATACTGTTCTCTTTCTTTATTAATTTCGTGCACACCAATTCTAATTTTTAACATCTCCCACTTTAGATATGAATTTTCGGTTAAAAATAAAAGATCGTCGTCCATGTTTACAATCTCTGACAACACGTCACACTCGCGCAAACGCCTGGCGGCTAATGTGAACACGAACTCGCCACTTCTCCGGGCCCGCACCCGCTGCCGCGCCCGCGCTTTCCAACGTGAACAAGTACTTACCGTTCTTTTATAATAAATATTTAATTTGTGTTAAAAAACGGCGGAAACTTATTTGCAGACCTATATAATACAACCGTTGATGCAGCTTTTTCAAGACATTTAAATAAAATAGAATCCCAATCATATGTTTCCTTGTCACTCCAAACGACTAGAAAACGACAAAGGCGCCCAAAGACCTAAACGCAAATTGCTTATTGTATATTTACTGCCATAGTTTCTTTGATTTGTTTTTTTAACCTTATATATGAAATTGGCGTTTTGTCGTACTGGCCACTTTCTTCTCAAATATCTCCTCTTTATTTAGGAATTTCAATTCCAAATTTATCAAACTTTCTACTCATGCCAATTTATTTGTGTTGTTTTCTCCTGTTTTGTTTTTTTTTTTTTTTTGTGCCGTTATTTAGGAGTGCGAGTTCCATCGTGGCACCAGTGCTGCAGAAACGGCTCGAAAGATTTATGATGTCTATGGCCTACACCGGGTAATTAATTCGTAAATTCATGTATATGACGGCGTCACTGTCGAGTTAATCATCCATAGGAACCGAATATATAGGGCCCATGGCACATACCCGACTACCGTCAACCCGAAAGAAATCTGGAGTCCAGAGGAACCTTCCTCTAGACCTTCTTGCCGAAAACGGACGCCCGGAGTTCGGCAAGGCAGGCCGCCTTGCCGAACTTGACGTACAATGGGACAGGCGACTTGGCGAGCTCACGCCATCGAATGTACAAGCTGGCGAGGACTCTCAAAGAAGACTGTTTCCGCAACCCCACCGATAAAGCGTCCCAACCTCGCGCCCGCCTTTGACGATATCGAAAAGCCCGAATGCTTGGCTGACAGCCTGGAAGCCCAATACTCCCCGAGCACAGTTTCCATAGATAGTGCTGCATGCCAAAAGCAAAGTTGCGACAATTTCTATTCCCGCCAACGGTGAACCTCTCGCCTCAATGACTTTCGACGAAGTTCACACAATCATCAAGGGTTTTCACTCTACGAAAGCCCCAGGTCCTGATGGAATATTCCAAAAAGACCTTAAAGTTACTCCCAAGGGAAATTATAAACCTGCTGGTAATTAGTTTCAACACCTTTATGGTACAATAATGCTCTTTCTCCAAATGGTGATAAAAGGCCAAAATTATAGGGAGGGATTACGAAGGCGGGTGAACCCCGCAATTTACAGTCTTGTTACCGCCCTACCAGCCTGCTCGACACCCTAGCCAAGGTGTAAGAGAGAGCCATCCTAAATAGGCTAAATGCAGTTGTCAAGCAGGAGAAACTCCTTAACGACGAGGCAATTCGGTTTTCCTATACGCGCTGTACACCAGTGATATTCAAGAGACACAAAATAGCTCACGACCGACACCCGAAAAAACTTAATAACCCTCCAATAGGCGCTCCACAGCCTAGTCGAATGGTTCCGCCAGTGGAAAGTTTGTTTAATTTCATTTGATTTTCGGCTGAAATCATGCCTAAAACTTTGAAAAGTGGTGAAAGAATGATGGTGTTAAAGGCGAAGAAATTTTGTGAACGTGAAAAACGTAATAATGTTCGATTAATTCCTTAACGATGTTTTTAGGCTCGTGTCGCCGCATTTACAGGTTAGTCCAATAGGGTTACAAGTAACAGATAATAATTTGCACACTTAAGGCTCGTCTCGTCTGCCTGCGAAATTTTAATTTAATTTGGTTTTTCACAATTTGTAAATTTATACAACAGTTGGCTTATGGCATTCTAATTGCGCCAGTGGCAGTTTAAAGGTTTTCATAAAAATGTTTACTTGAAAGTGTTCAGTTCCAGCTTAAGAAATTAGTCAGAGTATCGAGTTTGATGTGAGTTACTCTCAAAATTAGTCGATCTCGGAATAATTTCTTAAACTGGTTAAGAATCTTACTTAAGCTTACTTTATCATATTAGTTTAAAATTGCGAAAAATCCTTAAACTGTATTTTTTTTAATCGGGAGTTGTTTGTAATACCTAAGCAAGCATGTGGAGTCTATTATTGGTTTATATATGATTGACAATAGACAAATAAACTGAAATATTTGTTTTAGGTGTATCCGAAAAAAACCGTGTCTAAAATCACCAAGGTCGCAGCCAGCACGTCAACTATGGTTTCAACACCACACAAAAGCGGTCCCCGGCCTAAAAGAAACGAACTTCGAACGGTGTGCTTCAAGGCACGAAAACAAAGACATTGCATGAAATACGAAGCGAGATAGGTTTGAAAGGCAGGTACGACTGCCTTGGAGAATAATGAAAGATATGGGGTTTTATTTAAAAAAATGTAGATCCAAAAGGAAAGTCTTAATGGAGATACGATGTTGTCGCCTGGCGTTATCGATACGAGAAAGAATTGCGAAATAATCGTCTCGGAAATCAACGCCCAGTTGTATATTTGGGCGGGACATTTGTACACGCAATATATTGCGCCTGAAAATGTTGGCAAAGCGAACAAGAAGAAGGTGTATATCATCAGACTCGAACGGTCCAAGTTGGATTATAGTCCACGCGGGTGGTGCTATGGGTTTCATACCAAATGCTCAACTGGTATTCAGATCTCAGTCACAAGCGGCCGACTATCACGACGATATGAATAAAACGAATTGTAGTAAGTGGCTTATTGATAAGCTTATTCTGAATCTGCCTCCCCAATCAATTGTGGTGATGAATAACGACTCCTACCACAATGTACAGCTTAACAAAGTACCAAAAATGTCAAGCAGAAAGGCAGAAATGAAAAACTGAACTACTGGATAATAAAAAATGATCTTTCTTACTTGCCAACTATGGTAAAAGCCCAGCTATTTCAAATAATAAAAGAGCCCAAACAACCGCCCGTTTATTATGCTGACATAATGTTGGAAGCGCATGGGCAAAATTGGCAAGGCTTACCACTGCGATTTAAACACTATAGAGCTGATATGGAGTGTCTTAAAAGAATTGCTAGAAAAAACTTAGGTAAAGATGCAAATAAAATCGTCCAAATCACAGAAGAAACCTTTGCAACGATCACCGAAGAAGAATGGAGAAAAGAATGTGAGCACGTGAAAAAAGTGGGAGAAAAATATTACGACGATGGCCCAGTTATTGATTGTGAGATGGACAGGTTCATAATTGAAGTAGGAGACGACGATCTCCCGGGTATAAGTCTGTTGGATAAGCATTTTTTGTCTGATCATAATTATAAAATATATATATTAATTACTATCATGATTTTTAAAATGATAACGAATCATTTGTCAAAACAACTTAAATGGATTTTATCGTGGAAGGGGCGAAAAAATTTCATTATAATTAGTTATACGAGGGGAGGTCCAAAAGTTCGTGGAATGGAGGGGATGGCATGGGGCTAGGTGCGCTCGCTTAGTGTCATACTAATTAGAGACTAATCATTAGTATATAAATTGAGTTTCAGCCCTATTGCGTCATTCGTTTACGAATACTCGCCTGCTAAAAAAGTAAATCCGGAAGAAAACTGAAACTATGGAGAAAATTGAACACCGGGCTGTGAAAAAAATTCCTTACCAAGCAAAGAAAGAACGCTGAGACCATTTTGAATGAAATGGAAACCGTTTATTGGGAACAGTGCCCTAGTAAATCAATGATTTACAAGTGGCATAGTCTTTTCAAACATGGTCGGGAGTCGATTGAAGACGATCCTCGCTCAGGAAGGCCAGTTGAGGCCACCTCATCAGACATCATCGAAAAAGTGGAAAAAATTGTACTAGAAGATACCCGTTTGAAGAAAAAACAGTTATCTGCATTAGTTGGAGTATCAGATACTATCATTTTGCGAATCTTACATGACCATCTGGGTATGACAAAAGTCAGTGCAAGATTGGGTACCGAGAATGCTCACGCCGCTTCAGAAACGGCAACGCGTCGATGCGTCAAAGCAATTTTTGGAGTTGTATGGAGACGACCCTGCACAGATTTTGGAGCGGATTGTTACCGGAGATGAAACATGGGTTCATCTCTTTGAGCCTGAGTCCAAACAAGAGTCCATGCAATGGCACAAAAAGGGGACACCACCGCCAAAGAAATTCAATGTGTCGGAGTCGGCGGGAAAGTTGATGGCTACTGTTTTTTTGGGATTGTGAAGGGATAATACTGATTGATTACAAGGAAAAGGGAAGGACCATAACCGGAGAATACTGCGCAACGATACTAGAAAAATTAAAGAAGGCTATCAAGGATAAACGTCGAGGAAAATTTACCAAAGGTGTGTTGCTCTTGTAAGACAACGCGCCGGTACACAAGAGCAGAGTTGCAATGGCTGCTCTACACACGCTTGGCTTCGAATCACTAGTCTATCCCCAATTTTAAAAAAGACTTAAGGGGAAGAAAATTTTCCGACGACAATGAGGTTAAGGAGGCAATTTTGGCTCATTTTGAGGCAAAAGATAAAAAATATTTTTACGATGGTTTAGAAAAATTAATTCATAGATCTAATAAATGTATCAGCTTAAGGGTGATTACGAGTATATTGAAAAGGAAAAATAGATTTGTTGTTTCATTTTATTTAAAACTTATTCATTCCACGAACTTTTGGACCTCTCCTCGTAACTGCTCTATACAATATTACAGTGATGACGCTTTCAGACTATGTAAAGGAAACAGGCACTACTCGACTAGTTACTTTCAAAAAATGGGAAGGAAATACATATCTTCTTGCTCTAGAAAGCCTGTAATTAAAGGTTCTTTTGGTTTCATCCAAATCTTTTTCGCGTAAGGGCGCATTAAATTCATAGATAACGCAAATGCCTCGTCGCCTACAAAAACGTATGGGATACATGTCTCGCTGCTTTGTGAAATAGGCTGTGGCTCTGGAATATCCAATTGGTTTTTTTGCATTTTTTCATAGAAAACCGAATTTTGAAATTGACGAGTCACTGAATTTACCAAAAGCTCCAATATCAACCATAACAAATTTGTAATTACTGTCGCATATTGCTAATAAAACCAAAGAGAAAAAACTTTTATAATTAAAACACATCGAGCCACTGTTGTTAGGTGCAATGCATCGTATGTGCTTGCCGTCAACAGCACCTAAGCAGTGAGGAAAATTTGCTCTTTGAAAAAAAACATTGGCAATTTCTTTCCAAGCGTCTTTGTTTGGTTCAGGCAAACAAATATCTTTCAGACAAAACCAAATTGCAAAACAAACTTCTCGTACGATTTCTGCTACAGTGCTTACTCCAATTTTGAATGTATAATGTAGTTCCGTGAAAGTACAACCTGTTGCAAAATATCTGAAACAAACATTATATTATTGTGTGAAAGTTGTGGAATATTATTATTATTTACATGTTTTATTGAATTCAATGTATGTATATTCTTTATTGCACATGTCACACGAATTACAACAAATCTATTACTTTTTGACTAAATCATTAACTTGTTTGTTGTATTGTTCTAGGAAAAGAATTACAAAAGAAATGGAAGAACATTAGGGATAATTTCGTGAAAGCTCTAAAGGACAATGTTACCAGGAGTGGGTCAGCGGCTAAGAAAAAGACTCAATACATATTTTACAATAATTAAATGTTTTTGAAGGACACAGTATCTATCAATGAAACTGATTCAAGCATGCAAAGGCAAGAAAACGAGAGAAATGAAACAGAAAATGTCACTGACCCAGTCGTAGCACCACCGTCAAAACGAAAAAAAAAGAAAAATAAAGAAGATGATATAGGAGTTGAATTGATTAATATCTTAAAATAATAAGAACGTAGAGTTGAAAAAGGCCGATGAAGATACTTTTCTTTTTGTCGTTGGTTAGGGAAATAAAAAAAGTGCCTGAACATATACGCCTACGTACAAAAGCTCAAATAATGCAAGTCCTTACTGAAGCCCAAACGTCTGGATACAACTACTGTAACTCTACTTGGGATTACGTACGACCATTTAACTACAACCAAGGGCCATCTCAAGGATATCAAACACCATCATTTGCTAGAAATAATAACCCACCACCACCGCTCGCAGTTCCACCTACACACCGTGGAACATGTAATCAAGAAGAATCTGTAACTTCTCCTGAATCAACACATTCACAGAATACACAGATATCTCAAGAATCTGATTATCTAGATCTTTTTAATGATTATAATTCTCAGTAATAGTTTACTACTTTTTTTACTTAATTATGTACCCACATTGCGATTAAAATTAAAACATAATAGCTAGGTACTAAAACTTTTTTATTTATCATACTTACCTTAATGTTATTACTAATTTCTCTTCGGGTTGGATACAATCACGAAATTTTGTATCTTGTCCTTTGATGGTGTCATATAAAACTGTTAGTAATTCTTCAAATGACGAAACACTCATTCTAACATAGCCGAAAAATTTATCTTGGTGCTTCTTCAGTTCTTGAAAACAACTTGCGAACTGGCCAAATTCGTTGCGTGTTTCTAGTAAAGGATGAATCCAGTATCTTTTTTTATTTTTCTTTCGTTGTTTTCGGGAGTAAAAATAAATAACACAAGCTATCTCGACGGCGTCCATTTTGCTTGTGGGCCACGCGCCTTCGAGCGGTCCAACCGCTAAACGCGCTTTTATCGCGGCTATTTAAGAAAAACGCGAAGAAACCGCATTAAGCGGTTGGACCGCTCAAACAAACCGCCTCGTGGCCAACCGCTGGTGCGTAAGCGCTCTTAACAGGATCCTTGCTTTCAATGCCCAGGAAGTAAATATATTTCGAAAACATGACTTTGACTATGATAATCACAAGTTCCTCCACATAGAATCTTTAACGTCGATGAAACTGGAATAAACAGCGTTCATAAACACAAACACAAGCAAGATTCTTGCTCCAAGAGAAGAGAAACAAGTCGCACCTGCAATGATATGTATGGGAGAGAGGCAAAAATATAACAATATGTTGTTGTGTCAGTGCCAGTATTGAGTGGTCCATTTTAAGGAACAAGTCCGGAAAATACTCTTTTACTAATCCTCGACAATCACAGCAGCCATATTTCGTTAAACATATACAATTATTGTCGTGAGAATGGCATACATATGGTGTCTTTGCCTACACATATGTCCCATCGAACTCAACCTTTGAACTTAACTGTCTTTGGGACACTGAAAGCTGCACTACACGGAGTGCCAAACGCATATGAACTTGAATAAATATAAGAAGCTCACACCACTGATTCCCCTTTTACCAAAAGCTATCTAAAAATTTCAAATGTTGAAAAGGCTGCCAGTGGATTCCAAGCAGATGGAATTTGGCCGTTCGATCCACATAAGTTCGAAAAATTGGTTAAGGAAGGGAACGATGAGCTAGTAACACAATATGTAGCAGAAGAAGTAATAAACGATTTAGATTCAACATATAGAGTCATAACAAATACTAGCCTAGTACATCAACTCAAAATAACCTAATCCAACTTAAAGATTTAAATGATTTATATAATTGACAGACTACCTGTTACAATGAAAAATAAATAGTTTCATATATTGAGCCCACAGATGAAGAGAATTATGTCAGCAGCCAAGTATCTTAATGTTTTAAGTCTTCTGAATGTCCCAACAACTACCACAAAAGTATCTTTCTGCGACATTTCACCAATGCCCGATAAAAATAAAGCACTCTTGTGCTTACCTTCACACACCTTTTCCCACGCCTTTTGCCTCTTTCTTAAGAGGCAAAAGGCGTGGGAAAAGGTGTGGAGAAAAGTTTTCCTTTACCCAATATCTCGAAAATATTGGATTCCTTATCCGGAGCCGGAGCAATCTACATCACGCATTTAAACTTGTATCAGTTTTTCTAAATTAAATCAAATAAGGATAGTCGACCTAGCACGGCTTTCACGACGGGTATAAATCAGTACCAGATGACAAGGATGCCAATGGGGTTAAAATCTAGGCCCAGTTATTTCAGTAGGATGATGACAATAGCAATGTTGGTCTTGATTTTGAAAAATATCTCTTGTATCAAAAAAACCGGCCGCAATTTAGACTCTCACAATAAAAATTTTATGAGTGTTTTTAATAGACTACGCAAAGCCAATCTGAAATTAATTATTATCGAAAGTTCATAAAAGGTTTGGCAGAATTAGCACAGCCCTTGAAAAAATTATGTTCTAAAAACGCAAAATTTATGTGGACTGCAGACCGAGACCAATCATTTCAAGCTTTGAAATTAGCTTTAATGAACCCGCCAGTGCTTCAATACAATACTTTACAGAAAACATTGAATTTCTGTTACAAACTATAGGCTATGTTTTGTGCAACAGAGATGGTCAATCTGTTGATCAGGAACTTCTAGCGATAGTATGGAGTGTAAAGCATTTTCGACCCTATTTATACGGAAAGCGGTTTAAGCTGAGCGGAGCTGGTTTTTGAAGTTTAGATTACAGTTGGAAGAATATAATTTTTATATAGAATATCTCAAAGGAAAACTAATTCAATGTTTCAAGCGATGATTTAAAAATAATGAATGAGCAGGTAGTTAACATTAACTACCTGCTCAAAGTTGTACATCATCATGTGATGACAAGGGCACAACTTTGAAAACTAAAAAATGAATACCAACAAGAATGGCAATAGTGAGACACCGGTAAATAATTTAAATACTGACTTGACGCCCCGCCAGCCTAGGATCGTTGATATAATTAAAAAACCTACAAATATAACCAAGCTTGTAATAAATAATACTACACAACGAGACAAATAATTATCAAAGGGCATAGTAATAGAAACCCACTGTTGCTATTACTGATACGGCAATTGCCGTAAAATACGGTAATCCAGGTTTTTTTTTCAGTAAATACAGTATACGGCAGGACTTTCAATGCCGTATCAAAAAATACGGCAATTATTGGCTGTAAGTGAAACGAAACGTTTTTAACTAGCGCAGCGAAACGTACCACTCACAGTCGGCGAATAAAGACCCGACTGAAGACTAAAAACAGAGTTCATATCATATCTCTTTCACCTCAGTAAAACAATAATGAGACAACGTACTGAACTAAAATAATTTAGGTTTATTTAGGAGTGAATAGCTCAATACTGGAGCTAATTTTTTTAACTCATAAGTAAATATTTTTGCGAGAAATAATTCCATAAGTAGACTTTATTTGTAATTTAAATTGTTAAGATGAGTGATTGTGAAGGACCCACTACACCAAAAAAGACTAAACAGAGTAAACACATAAAACAAAAATATCGACTACAGTGGGAGAGTGACGATTTTTTCAAAGACTGGATTGCACCTGTTTATAATGACCCGTATATGGCGAAGTGTATGCGATGTTAAATTAGCGTGAACTTTCAACTTTGCGACATTTGAGAAATAATCAACATAAAAAAAGACAGCTGCATCATACTCACAAACAAAATCTGTTTGTGCTCATTTTAAACCGTTTACACGCGGTTTAAAATGAGCACAACACCATTGACACAAGGACACAAACACCCTTGTTATGGAAGCCGAAATAAAACTCGGTGCATTTGTGGCCGAGCATAACATTTGTTTCTTGACAATTGATCATTTAACAGAGATCCTAAAATCTTGCTTCCCAGACTCTAAAATAGCAGCTGATAGCAACAGTAAAAAGTGTCATAGGAGAAAGACAGAAAGAATACCTAGAAAATATTTTAAAACACCAAACATTCCGCGTACTTGCCGATAAATCTACGGACATTTGACACGGACTACTAGTAAGACCATATGCATCCTTGTCAGATATTACGACAAAAATAGCAAAAAAAAATATTGCTTGCTTATGGCAATTGGAGCCTTTGCACGACAAAAAACATCTGAAAGGGCGTCATCTTTACGAGGATATACATAAATCATAGAAACGTTTACTCAACGTGGTGTGCCATTAGATAATATAATCGGTTTTGCATCGGATGCCTCCAATGCGTCCTCACAACTCAGTTGCCAGGCGTTTACGTGCCAAATATATCTTATAGAACTGGATGATAGTATAAGGCCTCTTTTCCATTACACGGTTTCTCGCCGTGAAAATCTACGGTTAATTCGCCGCGTGTAGGCACGGTCGTCAGTGTGGTATGGATCACTATATGAGCTTGTCGACATGCACGGTGGCGCCAAGGCACGGCGCCGCGGCCGCGTGCGCCGTGACTGCCCCTCGGCGCGCCGCGTCTACGCACGGCGTGATTTTCACCAGTGTTGTATGGCAGTCTATCGGGGTGTGTCGACGGTGCCGGACGTACGCACGGATTCGTGACCGCTTATATACGCTGTTTCGCGATTTTATTATAAAATGAACATAAATCAAGAATTATTAATTACGTTGATTCAAGAAAGGCCTGTAATATGGGATAAGACCATCGACGATTATAAAAATAAGCGGCTTAAATATGATTCCTGGAAAGAAATATTTATTCATTTCCAGCCCACATTTGAAGATTTAAGTGGTGATGAGAAAAACAAGTTTGGTAAGTTACAGATATTTAATTATTAACTTTTTACTTATGCATAGTTGTTTTGATAGGAGAGGCGACCTTCGTTAGATACAAAATATTGTGCAAATCTGTTGCGAACTTCATTAGCCGCCAAACTTCCGCGAACTGCATTCGTGATAGGTAACTGGATTAGTTCCGATTCTGAATCAAGGGTGGACTCATTTTCACTCGCATTGTGAAACTGAAAGTTTTCCTGCTTATGTATAAAATTTTGCAAAACACAACATGTTTTCACAATATCAACTGCCAAATCGATGGACACATTCATTGGCCGGTGAAAAATTCGCCATTTATTGGATAAAATGCCAAACGCACATTCAACAAATCTTCGCGCTCTTGTGAGTCTGTAGTTAAATGTACGTTTTAATTGATCAAGCTGATGACCACCAAATGGACGAAGCAAGTGATAATGCAAAGCAAAGGCTTCGTCCGCAACGAACACATATGGCAAATCGTAGTCAATTCCAGGCAAACGTGTTGCATCGGGTAGATTTAATCCGTTGTTTGTTAAATTTTTCCAAAATGGGGTCTCTTTAAACACACTGGAATCACACTCCTTTCCGTAGGCGCCAACGTCAACAAATATAAAGTTGTAATCGCTATCTACTACTGCCATCAAAACTATAGAAAAAAAATGTTTGTAATTTAAAAACATCGAGCCACTATCAATTGGCTTAATAAGTCTGATGTGTTTTCCATCGACCGCTCCTAAGCACAGCGGGAAGTTGGAAGATTCTTGAAATTTGCTTGCAATGTGTAGCCAGTCTTCTTTAGATGGCTTCTTCATTTTCATATATTCTTTATACAGTTCTAACCAAATGTAGTGGCATACTTCACGTACGATGCAACTTATGGTTTTTATTCCAATTCTATAGCTGTAGTATAGGTCAGTAAAGGTATCTCCTGTTGCTAGATACCTGAAATATAAAACAAAACGGTTCAGGTTCAAATACTAAAACCCCATTTTAGGTCGGGGTCGATTCAGTTTAGGTCGGGGGTTTTCATAAATTTTGAATTTAATAATTATTATTTATTTATTTTCAGGGCAAATGGTGATGAAGAAGTGGACCAATATGAAAGATAGCTGGATAAAATATGACAAAAAAATTAATGAATGTAAGTCTGGTTCTTCAGCAAAAAAAATAAGAAAATATATGTTCTATGATGAAATGATGTTCCTAAAAAAAAATGTTGAGCATCGCAAGACCGATTCTAACATGACTGAACATGTTCATGATTCTAGCCTCAGTAATGAAAATTTTGATAGTGCAGTCCCGAATCAATCAAGCTCGGGATACACTGAACGGAGTGAGACGCAAAGGGCTAAAAAAAAAAGAAAAAATGAACTAAGTGAAGTTGACATTAGGTTTATGAAGTTTATGGATTCAGCAGAACGAGATGAGAAAAAGAAAAGCCGTAGTATGAACTTTTTTATGGGAATCGCTGATACAGTTGACAAGTTCAGTGATGAAAATATGATAGACTTTCAGTTTCAAGTAATTTCAATAATTAAAAATATTCAACAAAGACAGTGTACTCAGTATATACCTACATCAAGAAACCAATGGGATCAAGGCCATCAAGGATATTTAAGTGGTACAGCATCCTCAAATGCGCAATCGTCAACATATGGATATTCTACAGCTGCTAGATCGAGCTATGGAATAAGTCGTCCACAGACGTCTTCTCATGATTTTGGACACGGTTCTGGTTTAGAGCCAATCCACTACCGACCCGAATCACAATTATCTGTACATAGTGTAAATGCGGAAAGTATCTCGGCAGATTCTCAAGTTTCTATTGAAGACGAATTCGATTTTAGTACCGCACTTGAGTAGCATTTTCAGCGTAGTGTATTTTTTGATTTACTTGTTCTTAAATTAATAATTATTAAAATTCAATTACATGTAATAATTTTGTTTGTGTGCAATAAACAATTTTAAACTAAAATATGTCATTTAATTTTGTACCTACTTACCTCAGAGTTACAGCCAATCTTTCTGCGGGCGATATACTCTCTCGCATAAAAGTATCTTGATGTTTTAGTTCCTGGGATAATTTTTGGAGCAAGTTGTCGAATGTAGTTTTCTGCATTCTAAAATAATTGTAAAACTTGTCTTCATCTTCTCTCAATTGATTCTTGACAAGTGTATGAAACGCGCCATATTCCTCCCTTTTTTCTAAAATCGGATGTATCCAAAACCTTACTTCCCTTTTTTTTTCTATTTTCTTTTTCCTATATATGTAATGAGCAACTATAATCTTTTTTTTCGTAAGAAAATTCATGACGCAGCACGTCCTACACAGCCCGAGTAAAAAGCGCTACTAGCCAGTACTTACCAATGTCTCGCGCGGTGATTTTGCCGTATCATGTACAAGCTAGCACGTTTTTTCAACCGTACGGCTTACACACCGTACGTTTGAACAACCGTGTAATGGAAAAGATGCCTAAAGCTGCTTTACAAAGATTTATTGCAATGTAACATGACTAGGGACTACGTTAATCAAACTGAAATATGCGTGCCAAATTGCCAGGAATACAAATATTTCATTGCATTTGCCATTCCATGCATTTATGCGCCAGTGAAGCTTGCAAAAACTTCCAAGACGTTGTGAAGACTTAGCAAGAAACTGTACGCATTTTTCAAACATAGTGCCAAGAGACAATCGGAATATATTGAATTTCAAGAATTTATTAATATAAAAATCCATAAATTATAACACTTTATTGTATTATCACCAGTGGCTAGAAGAATGCACCTTTCCTTTTTTTTTATCGTGGGTAAATCCTCATGGATACCTCTGCGCCACGGGGAGGCACAGAGGTTATGTCAGACTCCTACTGACCTAAACCCCCACGTGTTCCTACGCACCGCTGTATGCGGAGCCACGGGAAAGCTTTCGCATACAACCGCGACTCCACCAGCGGGCATCCGCCGTAGCAGACACTCCTCGGGTACGGCACTACGTGCCCAGTTTCGCCTGTTAGAGGTGTGCCGGAACAACAGCACACCAGCCAACTTGAGGACTGTACTGGGATTGATGGAAAACCCCGCTTCCATCGCCCACAAGTACTCCTAAGGCACAGAAGCAAGAGAGGTGGAAGAGAACTCTCTGTCGCAGCCGACCTTCTATCGCCGACGGCAAGGGCGGCGAATACTCGCCGTCCACCCCGGCCCACCAGTCCCATACCTGGACGGGCCCGGCCCACCATTTCCATTCCTGGATGGTCCACAAACTTCCCCACCTCCAGCAGCTGACTACCGCCCACACCCGCCTGCCAGTCCTATACCTGGACAGGCCTTCCACCACACGGGGTGATGCAACTCTGGGTCATCCACTGCGCCCTCAGCCTGGGCAGAGCGACGCGCGGAGACCCCCCCGTGTCGGGTCTTTGGCCTATCATCTAACAATATCGCACAAAAGAAATTGTTCACCGATGTTACCAGATTGCACCGGCCCGGATGCTGCTCTTCCCCCAGGACGAATCAAGAGGGACCCACAGCATCCGGGCACATGTGAAGGTTACCCGACCTGGCACCACATTAACATGACTCCTTACAGTTCTACATCCTATTTATACAATGGATATTACCCAAATTTGTGAAGTTGAACGAGTATTTCCAAGGAACAGATTCTATTCTAATAGAACTGGATGATAGTATGAAGCTGCTTTACAAAGATTTATTGCAATGTTACATGACTAGAGACTACGTTAATCAAACTGAAATATGCGTGCCAATTGCCAGGAATACAAATATTTCATTGCATTTGCCATTCCATGCATTTATGCGCCAGTGAAGCTTGCAAAAACTTCCAAAACGTTGTGAGGACTTAGCAAGAAACGTGTACGCATTTTTCAAACATAGTGCCAAGAGACAATCGGAATATATTGAATTTCAAGAATTTATGAATATAAAAATCCATAAATTATTACACTTTATTGTGTTATCTGTTATAAATAGAGAACAATGGGAGAGCCTGAAACTATTTTTTTACCACCAGTGGCTAGAAGAATGCACCAGTGGAGGTTACCCGACCTGGCTCCACATTTACATGACTCCTTATATTAAATATACTATAAGATAAGATAAGATAATGTTTTTGTTTAAAATTATTTACAATATATAATTTGTCCCTACCAAATGTATAAACTAATATAATAAAGTGATTTTTTTTCTTTTTTATAAGATTTTTTGTTTTTCGCTTTAAAAACGTTTATATTGCTATGATTAATAGCATAAATTGCTAAATGCACCATTGCTGCTGAGCTAATACATCGTGAGTTCAACGATGATTTCACAAAACTCTACATCCTATTTATACAATGGATATTACCCAAATTTGTGAAGTTGAACGAGTATTTCCAAGGAACAGATTCTATTCTAATAGAACTGGATGATAGTATGAAGCTGCTTTACAAAGATTTATTGCAATGTTACATGACTAGAGACTACGTTAATCAAACTGAAATATGCGTGCCAATTGCCAGGAATACAAATATTTCATTGCATTTGCCATTCCATGCATTTATGCGCCAGTGAAGCTTGCAAAAACTTCCAAAACGTTGTGAGGACTTAGCAAGAAACGTGTACGCATTTTTCAAACATAGTGCCAAGAGACAATCGGAATATATTGAATTTCAAGAATTTATGAATATAAAAATCCATAAATTATTACACTTTATTGTGTTATCTGTTATAAATAGAGAACAATGGGAGAGCCTGAAACTATTTTTTTACCACCAGTGGCTAGAAGAATGCACCAGTGGAGGTTACCCGACCTGGCTCCACATTTACATGACTCCTTATATTAAATATACTATAAGATAAGATAAGATAATGCTTTTGTTTAAAATTATTTACAATATATAATTTGTCCCTACCAAATGTATAAACTAATATAATAAAGTGATTTTTTTTTCTTTTTTATAAGATTTTTTGTTTTTCGCTTTAAAAGCGTTTATATTGCTATGATTAATAGCATAAATTGCTAAATGCACCATTGCTGCTGAGCTAATACATCGTGAGTTCAACGATGATTTCACAAAACTCTACATCCTATTTATACAATGGATATTACCCAAATTTGTGAAGTTGAACGAGTATTTCCAAGGAACAGATTCTATTCTTATAGAACCAGATGATAGTATGAAGCTGCTTTACAAAGATTTATTGCAATGTTACATGACTAGAGACTACGTTAATCAAACTGAAATATGCGTGCCAAATTGCCAGGAATACAAATATTTCATTGCATTTGCCATTCCATGCATTTATGCGTCAGTGAAGCTTGCAAAAACTTCCAAAACGTTGTGAGGACTTAGCAAGAAACGTCTACGCATTTTTCAAACATAGTGCCAAGAGACAATCGGAATATATTGAATTTCAAGAATTTATGAATATAAAAATCCATAAATTATTACACTTTATTGTGTTATCTGTTATAAATAGAGAACAATGGGAGAGCCTGAAACTATTTTTTAACCACCAGTGGCTAGAAGAATGCACCAGTGGAGGTTACCCGACCTAGCTCCACATTTACATGACTCCTTATATTAAATATACTATAAGATAAGATAAGATAATGTTTTTGTTTAAAATTATTTACAATATATAATTTGTCCCTACCAAATGTATAAACTAATATAATAAAGTGATTTTTTTTTCTTTTTTATAAGATTTTTTGTTTTTCGCTTTAAAAGCGTTTATATTGCTATGATTAATAGCATAAATTGCTAAATGCACCATTGCTGCTGAGCTAATACATCGCGAGTTCAACGATGATTTCACAAAACTCTACATCCTATTTATACAATGGATATTACCCAAATTTGTGAAGTTGAACGAGTATTTCCAAGGAACAGATTCTATTCTTATAGAACCAGATGATAGTATGAAGCTGCTTTACAAAGATTTATTGCAATGTTACATGACTAGAGACTACGTTAATCAAACTGAAATATGCGTGCCAAATTGCCAGGAATACAAATATTTCATTGCATTTGCCATTCCATGCATTTATGCGTCAGTGAAGCTTGCAAAAACTTCCAAAACGTTGTGAGGACTTAGCAAGAAACGTGTACGCATTTTTCAAACATAGTGCCAAGAGACAATCGGAATATATTGAATTTCAAGAATTTATGAATATAAAAATCCATAAATTATTACACTTTATTGTGTTATCTGTTATAAATAGAGAACAATGGGAGAGCCTGAAACTATTTTTTTACCACCAGTGGCTAGAAGAATGCACCAGTGGAGGTTACCCGACCTGGCTCCACATTTACATGACTCCTTATATTAAATATACTATAAGATAAGATAAGATAATGTTTTTGTTTAAAATTATTTACAATATATAATTTGTCCCTACCAAATGTATAAACTAATATAATAAAGTGATTTTTTTCTTATTTATAAGATTTTTTGTTTTTCGCTTTAAAAGCGTTTATATTGCTATGATTAATAGCATAAATTGCTAAATGCACCATTGCTGCTGAGCTAATACATCGCGAGTTCAACGATGATTTCACAAAACTCTACATCCTATTTATACAATGGATATTACCCAAATTTGTGAAGTTGAACGAGTATTTCCAAGGAACAGATTCTATTGTTATAGAACCAGATGATAGTATGAAGCTGCTTTACAAAGATTTATTGCAATGTTACATGACTAGAGACTACGTTAATCAAACCGAAATATGCGTGCCAAATTGCCAGGAATACAAATATTTCATTGCATTTGCCATTCCATGCATTTATGCGCCAGTGAAGCTTGCAAAAACTTCCAAGACGTTGTGAAGACTTAGTAAGAAACTTGTACGCATTTTTCAAACATAGTGCCAAGAGACAATCGGAATATATTGAATTTCAAGAATTTATTAATATAAAAATCCATAAATTATAACACTTTATTGTATTATCACCAGTGGCTAGAAGAATGCACCTTTCCTTTTTTTTTATCGTGGGTACCTCTGCGCCACGGGGAGGCACAGAGGTTATGTCAGACTCCTACTGACCTAAACCCCCACGTGTTCCTACGCACCGCTGTATGCGGAGCCACGGGAAAGCTTTCGCATACAACCGCGACTCCACCAGCGGGCATCCGCCGTAGCAGACACTCCTCGGGCACGGCACTACGTGCCCAGTTTCGCCTGTTAGAGGTGTGCCGGAACAACAGCACACCAGCCAACTTGAGGACTGTACTGGGATTGATGGAAAGCCCCGCTTCCATCGCCCACAAGTACTCCTAAGGCACAGAAGCAAGAGAGGTGGAAGAGAACTCTCTGTCGCAGCCGACCTTCTATCGCCGACGGCAAGCGCGGCGATTACTCGCCGTCCACCCCGGCCCACCAGTCCCATACCTGGACGGGCCCGGCCCACCATTTCCATTCCTGGATGGTCCACAAACTTCCCCACCTCCACCAGCTGACTACCGCCCACACCCGCCTGCCAGTCCTATACCTGGACAGGCCTTCCACCACACGGGGTGATGCAACTCTGGGTCATCCACTGTGCCCTCAGCCTGGGCAGAGCGACGCGCGGAGACCCCCCCCGTGTCGGGTCTTTGGCCTATCATCTAACAATATCGCGCAAAAGAAATTGTTCACCGATGTTAGCAGAGTGCACCGCGAAGCGTGAGAGCGTTAATCAAACTGAAATATGCGTGCCAAATTGCCAGGAATACAAATATTTCATTGCATTTGCCATTCCATGCATTTATGCGCCAGTGAAGCTTGCAAAAACTTCCAAAACGTTGTGAGGACTTAGCAAGAAACGTGTACGCATTTTTCAAACATAGTGCCAAGAGACAATCGGAATATATTGAATTTCAAGAATTTATGAATATAAAAATCCATAAATTATTACACTTTATTGTGTTATCTGTAATAAATAGAGAACAATGGGAGAGCCTGAAACTATTTTTTAACCACCAGTGGCTAGAAGAATGCACCAGTGGAGGTTACCCGGCCTAGCTCCACATTTACATGACTCCTTATATTAAATATACTATAAGATAAGATAACATAAGATGTTTTTATTGTTTAAAATTATTTACAATATATAATTTGTCCCTACCAAATGTATAAACTAATATAATAATAATTTTAGTGATTTTTTTCTTTTTTATAAGATTTTTTGTTTTTCGCTTTATCTATTTAAAAGCGTTTATATTGCTATGATTAATAGCATAAATTGCTAAATGCACCATTGCTGCTGAGCTAATACATCGTAAGTTCAACGATGATTTCACAAAACTCTACATCCTATTTATACAATGGATATTACCCAAATTTGTGAAGTTGAACGAGTATTTCCAAGGAACAGATTCAATTCTTATAGAACCAGATGATAGTATGAAGCTGCTTTACAAAGATTTATTGCAATGTTACATGACTAGAGACTACGTTAATCAAACTGAAATATGCGTGCCAAATCGCCAGGAATACAAATATTTCATTGCATTTGCCATTCCATGCATTTATGCGCCAGTGAAGCTTGCAAAAACTTCCAAAACGTTGTGAGGACTTAGCAAGAAACGTGTACGCATTTTTCAAACATAGTGCCAAGAGACAATCGGAATATATTGAATTTCAAGAATTTATGAATATAAAAATCCATAAATTATTACACTTTATTGTGTTATCTGTAATAAATAGAGAACAATGGGAGAGCCTGAAACTATTTTTTAACCACCAGTGGCTAGAAGAATGCACCAGTGGAGGTTACCCGACCTAGCTCCACATTTACATGACTCCTTATATTAAATATACTATAGATAAGATAACATAAGATGATGTTTTTATTGTTTAAAATTATTTACAATATATAATTTGTCCCTACCAAATGTATAAACTAATATAATAATAATTTTAGTGATTTTTTTCTTTTTTATAAGATTTTTTGTTTTTCGCTTTATCTATTTAAAAGCGTTTATATTGCTATGATTAATAGCATAAATTGCTAAATGCACCATTGCTGCTGAGCTAATACATCGTGAGTTCAACGATGATTTCACAAAACTCTACATCCTATTTATACAATGGATATTACCCAAATTTGTGAAGTTGAACGAGTATTTCCAAGGAACAGATTCTATTCTTATAGAACCAGATGATAGTATGAAGCTGCTTTACAAAGATTTATTGCAATGTTACATGACTAGAGACTACGTTAATCAAACCGAAATATGCGTGCCAAATTGCCAGGAATACAAATATTTCATTGCATTTGCCATTCCATGCATTTATGCGCCAGTGAAGCTTGCAAAAACTTCCAAAACGTTGTGAGGACTAAGCAAGAAACGTGTACGCATTTTTCAAACAGTGCCAAGAGACAATCGGAATATATTGAATTTCAAGAATTTATGAATATAAAAATCCATAAATTATTACACTTTATTGTGTTATCTGTTATAAATAGAGAACAATGGGAGAGCCTGAAACTATTTTTTTACCACCAGTGGCTAGAAGAATGCATCAGTGGAGGTTACCCGACCTGGCTCCACATTTACATGACTCCTTATATTAAATATACTATAAGATAAGATAATGTTTTTGTTTAAAATTATTTACAATATATAATTTGTCCCTACCAAATGTATAAACTAATATAATAAAGTGTTTTTTTTTCTTTTTTATAAGATTTTTTGCATGCATTTCTGCGCCAGTGAAGCTTGCAAAAACTTCTAAAATTTTGTGAGGACTTAGCAAGAAACGTGTACGCATTTTTTAAACATAGTGCCAAGAGACAATCGGAATATATTGAATTTCAAGAATTTATGAATATAAATATATAATTTGTCCCTACCAAATGTATAAACTAATATAATAAATAATATAATAATAATTTTAGTGATTTTTTTTTCTTTTTTATAAGATTTTTTGTTTTTCGCTTTATCTATTTAAAAGCTGTTTATATTGCTATAATTAATAGCATAAATTGCTAAATGCACCATTGCTGTTGAGCTAATACATCGTGAGTTCAACGATGATTTCACAAAACTCTACATCCTATTTATACAATGGATATTACCCAAATTTGTGAAGGTTAACGAGTATTTGCAAGGAACAGATTCTATTCTTATAGAACTGGATGATAGTATGAAGCTGCTTTACAAAGATTTATTGCAATGTTACATGACTAGAGATTACGTTAATCAAACTGAAATATGCTCGATTGACCCAGAAAATATACGATTTTTCCTATCCCAAATGTATGTGGGTGTTAAAATCATAGCAGAAATTCAAAAACCCAATATTGTGCAGCAAAAAGTGTTCCTGGCTGAATTTGATACTCGTTGCCGCGACTTTGTAATAACGTCCAATGATATAGCTCCACTCCTCAAATATCTGTCACCTGAAGAGGCTGTGCGCCACAGTAACAGAGAGAGTTTCCCGTCAATGTTGCCACTAACCGAGATACTACCACGTATAGTCAAAGATGAAAATTATCTTCAAAAAATCGATGACGAGTGGATACTTTTACCCGATGTCAACTAATATTCGACCTTAGACATTGGCATCTGGAAAGCTCACGAATTTTAGGAAAAGATCTTTAACACAACTGACTGCAAAACTTGCTCTAGACGTTCTCTGTCTTCCTCACAGTAACGCAGATTGTGAAACTATATTCAGCCAAGTGAAGAATAAGATGACCAAGATGCGGAATAAGTTAATAGCCTCGACTGTTGTTTTAGCAAGATAACTTACACAAAATCAAGGAAACTGTAGGAAGTTTAGGGTGTCACGCGACATGTGACAAAATCACACTAGACAAACATGAATTTGAAGTTATAAAAACAATAATTAAAATAATTAAATAAAAGAGAAGAAACCAATGAGGAATATACATTTTTAAATTATATACTGCATTTTAGTAATTTTTCCCTTCACCTGGTCAACCAGCCCCATAATATTATGGATATTATGAAGTCGGTATTTTTGAAAAATTATCAAGTTATTTACCAGGGTGATGCTATTTCTTTTCAAACGGTCACACGATCGACTTCAATTGCGGTTTGCGAGGTGCCTTCTGATGCACTCTTATGGCTGGGCTACATTAACGGGCTACGGCGAATATTCGGATTAACGCACTGATGTGGCCGAGTAGATCGTTGCAACGCGGTAGTATTCGGGCGTACACGATGTGCTATCGGGGCACTGTCGGTAAACTAGCGCGCATCAAAGGGATTTGGCGCGACAATATTCGCTTGGGTGGCTACACCTACGTCACTTCATTGTCGTCCAGACTTTGTAGCGGGACGGACGTGCGTGTTTTTTTGTACACTATGGAGTGGAGTAACGAAAAAGTGTTGGAGTTCATTCAGTTTTATGAAACAGAGAGTATTATATGGGATCCTAGTAACCCTGACCACAAAAAGAAGCATTTGGTACATGATGCGTGGGTTAGAATTCGAAATAAGCTCAGTTGGCCTACCACCGTAGAAGAAATGTATCAACTGATACTCGTACAATTGTAAATAATAATTTACGGACATACAATACAACGCCACTACTTCCTCCATTTTGATATTAAACACATCAGCCTACATCGCCGACAATCCGGCCGATGAATCTTCGCCCGCCAATGTAGACAAGAACATCGTGTATGCCCGTACACGATGTTTTTGGCGCGCCAACGCGACACGAATCTTCGGCCGCTAATGTAGCCCCGCCATTAGTAACCAATGCAGATTATGGATTCAAAGCAAATTCTCCTGAAAAAATCCAGTTACTGATAAAAGAAGAGTGGGTATGTCGAGAACATCGTTTACTTTACCTGAAGATATTAGATCCTTTCCAATATTTGGACCACATTTGGGGGCGTCCATAAATTACGTGAGGTGTTTAAGGGGGGGAGGGGGTCGAGTCAAATCTCATCTAATCTTACGTTGGAGAGAGGGCGGGTCTCGGCAAATATCACGCAATTTTTTTTCTGATTGAAACAAAAAAAAAATTATGCTATTTTGGTCCATTTAATCCAGATTATACATGCTTAAGATTTAAACTTAAGCGTAATCGTAATACGATTAAGATCATTTACTAATTCGTTCGAAAGAAAATAATTTCATTCATACTTCGACGTTATACATTTACTGACTGTCAAACCACCATATTTGTTTTATACCAAATAGCTCAATTTAATCTGAATTTACGGTACAGTGTAACCCGATGACCAGAAGTGCTGCAGCCCACGCCGGAGTGATCTGCATATGATTCTTCACGACCGTTTTCTGCCACCTCCATACCCTATCACTCAAGTTGATGGACATTTGACAATTCCGGACTTTAAAGAGCATGACGGAAAGTCATTAGCTCCATTTCTAATACGCCACTGCCTACCGATTCAACCGCTGGATGGTTTCATCAGCACGCCTTACGATCTCTATTGCCCAAGTGTACGTGATGATTTAGAGAAAAGATGCTGCAGTACATGCGGTATTTACTTTGCATGTAGCACAAGAGCTGCAGAGCACAGGCGATCAGCCCACATTGCACCAGCTAAGCAAGCGCGTATGTTCCGCAAAGTGCGAACCTCACGGATTGTCACAAGACGAGCTAATGAGTTACTTTGTGCAAGTGCCAATGGCTTAGAGTGACTAAATCAGAACGAAGTTGAAGGAGCAGATGATTTTACTGAAAATCATATGGACATGTTGGTTCCAATAATCTCTCTTGAGACCGTGCATGATTCTCCATGGACTGAATTAGAGTAGATATTCTTTTTTTAATCACAGTAGTTACGATTTAAGTATTCTATTGTTAAATTTTTATTACACTTATAATTAAACTCTCAGCAATATCGATTACTAGTCTTAACTAGTCGTAAATAAAAGCACGAAGCAAATTTGTTTTTTTCTTTTTACAATAACAATCCAACGCGTTTACGTAAGAAACTCACATTTTGAAAATCTCACGTGAGATTGGGGGATGGGGGAGGAGGAGGGGGTTGAATAAAATCTCACGATATCTCACCAGGGGGGGAGGGAGGGACAGAAAAAAAAAAACACCTCACGTAATTTATGGACGCCCCCTTTACGCAGGAGCGTTTTTATGTTCGCGAAATGAGAGGGTTGGAAGGGGTTGATTAGGCTCATTAGGATTGTAACGTGTTTAGTGACTCATAATTAGTATAAATATGAGATTTCATTGTTATTAGACTATTAGTCTTTGAGCTATCGCCAACCAAGCAACATAATCAGGAGTGAAAAGTAAAATACGGAAAAAATCGAATATCGTGCCGTTATTAAGTTCCTCACCAAGCAAGGAAAATCAGTTGACCATAATGGATGAGATGTCATCGGTTTACTGTGTCTGCTGTCCAGGAAAAACCATGGTGTACAAGTGGCACAGTTTGTTTAAAAAACGATGGGAATCCCTTGGAGACGACCCGCGGTCGAGCAGGAGCATCGAGGTCGAAAGTCGAAAAACTTGTACTTGACGATGCTCGACTAAAGAAGAAACAACTCTCAGAAATGGTTGGAGTATCCGATACAACCATTTTTAAAATCCTACACAACCATCTTGGCATGACTAAGGTCAGCGCAAGATGGGTACCGAGAATGCTCACGCCGCCGCCGTAGTGTTCTCGTGCATTTTTGGACCTCTGCAATGAAGACAAGGATGGTGTATTGAGTCGAATTGTTACTGGTGACGAAACTTGGGTTCATCATTATGAACCTGAGCCAAAACAAGACTATGCAGTGGCATAAAAAGAGCACAGCACCCGCCAAGAAGTTTAAAGTGTTAATCAGCTGGGAAACTCATGGCAACGGTCTTTTGGGACCCAGAAGGAATATTATTGATTTATTATAAAGATAAAGGTGTTTCTATAACCGGAGAATACTACGCTTCAATATTGGAGCGACTAAAAGAACTAATTAACCGGAAAAGACGGGGAAATTGACGAAAGGTGTGCTGTTTTTGCACGACAAGAGCCGCGTTGCGTTGGCTGCCCTGCTTAAAGTGGGCATCGATATTTTGAACCACCCACCCTAAAGCCCAGACCTGGCCCCGAGTGATTATTACCTCTTTCCAAAAATGAAAAAAGAGCTGCGGGGTAAAAAATTACCACCAATGATAAAGTTAAGGAGGCAGTTTCAGCGTATTTTGAGGACAAAGACAAAACATTTTTTTATGATGGTATAAATAAATTAATTGAAAGATCTGAAAAATGTGTCCGACTTGCAGGTGAATATATTGAAAAGGAAACAATTTGGTTTTTTATTTCAACCCCTGACCCTTCATTCCGCGAACATAAAAACGCTCCCTCGTAGAAAATAAAAGAAATATTTGAAAACGAGAAAGCACTATTTACACGGACACACCAGAAAAAGAAAATCTTATGCAACTGAAGGCAAAACAACAATCTATTGAATATATTGAAAAGGAAAAATAATTTTGTTTTTTTATTTCAACCCCTTACCCTTCATTCCGCGAACATAAAAACGCTCCCTCGTAGAAAATAAAAGAAATATTCGAAAACGAAAAAGCACTATTTACACGGAAAAAGAAAATTACACCAGAAAAAGAAATCTAATGCAACTGAAGGCAAAACAACAATCTAGTAAGACGCTAACCAAGAAAACAAATAAGCCAAAGATAAAAGGTGGAAAATCTACAGGAACTCGAAAAGAAAACTCTTCGTGAGGCTAATGAGAAGAAAAGTGACGACGATGAAAGTGATGAAGCTGAAACTTTTTGTTTGGAGTGCACTGAATCCTATAGCTCTAGTATTTCAGGACAAGAATGGGTTCAATACACTGCGTGCAAGTTGTAGGCACACACAAAATGTGTAAACGGTAACATATGAATATCATATAACGATAACATACGAAACAACTATGAATGCAAAAATTGCACCTCCTATTTAAAAGACTGATTGTATAATATGATCTCAAACATATATATGATTATCTGTATATATATACGATTATCTATATATATAACAAAAGTCGTGTGTAACTACACTATTTACAACTCAAGAACGGCTGTACCGATATGCAAAAAATTTACATACGAAACCAACTTTTTTAATTTCAGGTGAAGAAACTACAAAGAAAGTTAGCTCAATGAATTATTACACATATCGTTTCATGATTCGTCAAAATGCTTGACAACTATTTGCTGCGGTTTCGTCGATTGTTTCAGCTGTATTGCGTCGACATGTATGTCAAAATGGAAATGGAACGTTTAACTTTCATTAGGTTGAACCAAGCCAAACTACGTTCTGAGGAGAACATCCATTGATGTAATGCAGTTAGTACTGAAGGAACTGCACAAAATATTGATCGATTAACTATTCTGCCGGCAACGTACATTGCTAGTCCACGTCATATGCATGAATATGCGCAAGATGCAATGACATGTATTCGTCATTACGGTCGGCCAGATCTCTTTATTACTTTTACTTGTAATCCAAAATGGATAGAAATTATTCAATTGCTGCTTCCCAGACAAACATCAAGTGATGGACACGTCATCACAGGACGTATATTCAGGCAAAATATCGGTCCCTGATGAACTTCATTGTTAAACAACGCGTCTTCTGAGATACTCGATGCTGGATGTATTCAATCGAATGACAAAAGCGAAGTCTGCCGCACGCACACATTCTTATTTGGTTAGCGGAAACAATTCAGCCTGACCAAATAGATGATATCATATGTGCCGAGATTCCTGATCATGAATCCGATCCAGGCCTACATGATGTTCTTATTACAAAAATGAATCATGGACCGTATGGCGCTATCAATCCCCAATCAACTTACATGGTCGATGGAAAGTGCTCTAAGCGATCTACGGAAATTTACGGCAGAGACCATCACTGGCAACGATGATTATCCGCTTTATCGGCGTCGATCTCCAGATGACAACGGCCGAACTGTCACAACAAAAGTTATAAGAATGGATTTCGATGTCGACAACAGTTGGATTGTTCCATATGCAAGTTGAGTACTGCAATTCAGTAAAGTCCATAAAATAAATTTGCAAATATGTCACGAACGGCAGCGATATGGCGGTTCTTGGATTGCAATCCTCAAATATCAAGGATGAAATTTCACGCTATCAAGTTGGTCGTTATGTGAACTTCAATAAAGCGATTTGGCGTATATTCGCATTCCCTATTCACGATCGAATGTTATGCATTTGGCGGTGCATCTGGAGAATGGTCAACGAGTACATTTCACGTCTTCGAATGCTATGCAACGTGCTGAAACACCTCCAGCAACTACATTGACCAGTTTCTTTGCGATCTGCCAAAGCGATCCTTTTGCACGAACTTTTATTTACTCAGGGAGATGCCACGTTATTATACTAGGAATGCTTCATCTAAGAATTTTCAAAGACGAAAACAAGGCGATGCGGTTCCTGGGTATCCGGATGTGCGTTCTACTTACTGATACTCTTGGTCGTATGTATAGGGTTCATCCAAAGAATGATGAATGTTTCTATTTGCAGTTGTTGCTGGTAAATGTGCGTGGGCCAACGTCATTTGAGACACTACGGACTGTTAAATATTCCCAACATATCGTGCTGCATGTCAAGAACTGAACTTATTAGAAAACGATACCCATTGGGATACGACAATCGCTGATCTAAGCCATTATCTCTGCATCTCCAAGTCAGATACGCATTTCTACATGCTTTCCATCAAACCCATGTAACCTGTGGCACATATACAAGGATAATAGGTCAGAAGATATTTTACATCAAATTCGTGTCAGTTCCAGAAATCCCGATAATGAGATGAATGAGGAGATACGTAATCGTGATTTACTCTTGATCGAAGATGTGTTATCTCATGTGCGGTAGTTTATTAATCAGGTTAGGAATGCCAGCGCCAAATCGTGAAATCAATGACGCATTTAATCGAGAATTGGAACGGGAACGTGAATATTATCACCAAAAATAAGATTTAGTAATTCAAACGAATGTACCCCTGCTGAATTCCCAACAAAAAGGAGTTTATGATACTTTAATGAAGGCAATCGACGCTGAAAATGGTGGTTCAAAATATAAACCACAATTTTCATCATCCTAGATGCCCCTGGTGGAACTGGTAAGATATTCCTCATGTCAGGAGTTTTAGCCACTGTAGTTTATTAATCAGGTTAGGAATGCCAGCGCCAAATCGTGAAATGAATGAGACATTTAAACGAGAATTGGAACGGGAACGTGAATATGATCACTAGGAATTTGATTTAGTAATTCAAACGAATTTACCCCTGTTGAATTCCCAACAAAAAGGAGTTTATGACACTTTAATTAAGGCAATCGATGATGAAAATGGTGGTTTAAAATATAAACCACAACTTTCATCATCCTAGATGCCCCTGGTGGAACTGGTAAGATATTCCTCATATCAGGAGTTTTAGCCACTGTAGTTTATTAATCAGGTTAGGAATGCCAGCGCCAAATCGTGAAATGAATGAGGCATTTAAACGAGAATTGGAACGGGACCGTGAATATGATCACCAGGAATTAGATTTAGTAATTCAAACGAATGTACCCCTGTTGAATTCTCAACAAAAAGGAGTTTATGACACTTTAATTAAGGCAATCGATGATGAAAATGGTGGTTTAAAATATAAACCACAATTTTCATCATCCTAGATGCCCCTGGTGGAACTGGTAAGATATTCCTTATGTCAGGAGTTTTAGACACTGTAGATTATTAATCAGGTTAGGTATGCCAGCGCCAAATCGTGAAATGAATGAGGCATTTAAACGAGAATTGGAACGGGAACGTGAATATGATCACCAGGAATTAGATTTAGTAATTCAAACGAATGTACCCCTGTTGAATTCCCAACAAAAAGGAGTTTATGTCACACATTAATTAAGGCAATCGATGATGAAAATGGTGGTTTAAAATATAAACCACAATTTTCATCATCCTAGATGCCCCTGGTGGAACTGGTAAGATATTCCTCATGACAGTAGTTCAAGCCACTGTTCCTGCGAGTACCAACATAGCGGTTGCAGTTGCTTCTTCTGGAATAGCAGCCACATTGTTAGAAGGATGCCGTACAGCTCATTCAGCATTAAAATTACCGTTAAATCTTCAAACTATTGAAGAACCAACGTGTAATATTGCAAAACACTCAGCAATGGCCAAAATTTTATCGGCATCGAAAATAATCATTTGGGACGAATGCACAATGGCGCATAAACGTGCATTAGAAGCACTTAACCGAGCATTGAAAGATTTACGCAATGACTCGAGATGTTTTGGAGGAGCAATGATTTTATTGTCTGCGGATTTCCGCCAAACACTGCCAGTAATTCCAAGATCTACGGCTGCCGATGAAATAAACGCTTGCCTCAAATCGTCGAATCTATGGCGCTATGTGAAGAAACTACGGCTGACAACAAACATGAGAATTGCATTGCTTAATGAACATCTGCTGAAGATTTCTCTGAGCTATTTCTGACTATCGGTAATGGTAAAGTACCTGCCGATGAATCGAGCGGATTGATATAGTTTCCAAATAATTTCTGTAATTTTGTCCTATCAACAATATATTTCCAAACATTATTATTTTTAACTACAAAAATAATGAATGGTTGAGTGAGCGAGCAATTTTAGCGGCTAAGAATAAAGATGTAGATGACCTTAACTACATAATTGAAAATAAGATCATTGGAACAATGCATTCATTCAAATCTATTGACTGCTTCACAAATGAAGATGAAGCCACTACTCCACGCAGTCTCTGAATTGCAGGGCTCAAGAGGTAACAAAAGATTTGTTTGGTGAGAATGCTACGAATTCCACAGCACAGATTACTGTACCATCGTCAGGAGTAGATGTTCCTGATACTTCATCCATGATAAAAGATTAACACAAAGTAACCAAAATCAGCGTCAATTACTGGCTGTACTTCTGCACAACCTGCAGTTGATGCAACGCGAAAGCGAACCTCAGTAAAGACTGCTTCGTTGACAGCACATAAGCTTACAGAATCGAAACCAAAATTCTCCTTGGTATTTTGTATTGATTAAGTTGAATGCTTGCTTCGTTTTTATTAAGGCTCCCAACAAAGCCAAAGCGATATTTCAGTTATATGTGTTAACAAATGTTTGATTTTTATTTCAAAAGTGATTTCGTTTCATTTATTACAAAGTTTAATAAATAAGTATAAATATAAGTATTTCTATTCACCAATGCATTGTTATTTTAAACCCGTTAGATAGGTAATAAAAAACTGGACAGGCCTTATTTGGGTAACTTACATTAAATTAAATCACTGAAACCGTTATAATTTTAAGCGCATTTAAAACTTGTTTGGTGACAACACAACATATAACAAACGACCCTGTTGCGTAGACTAGATATTTGTATATAAATAATTCATTTTCTCGCTAATTAAGTAATTTTAATACCTAAATAAATAAATATATACACACTTTAGGTATGATTTTCTGCCAATAGAGATCAAGAGCAAAATAATTTAGCCCAATTATAACACGTATATTTTATATTATTACTACTTAGAAAGTAATTATATATACTAGTAGTACTCAAACAAAATTAACGTAAGTAGATTGTTTTCTCGATACAAGAATATTAGGCCATACATAAAACATTTGTTAGTACTAAAATATTTTTTAAGTTAAATTTTAGCAATAACAAATCAAATATAACTTGCTTTAACTGTTAAGGAGAACATCGTGAGAAATCCCGGATGCCTAATTTGTGCGTAATGTTCAGCGATAAAAGATACCAATATAGATGATGGATATAGAATACAATTTCAGAGTTCATAAACAGATGACAATTTTTTTCTTATACATAAATATAGTTCATTGCAAACCTGGAAATAAACCCTCCATACACAATGCGGGTTGAAATATAGCGAATCCAATACTAAAAGCATTTTATTTTTATTTGATTATAACTAGTATAAACAATGAAGATAGCAATAACAACAAAAATAACACATGAATAGTTCACTTTTATTAAAAGATAATGTAATCATCAACTTCTAGCTTCCAGATCATACAGATTTTACACAGACGGATTTAATAATCAACTTACCCCAAAGACACGATAGAATGCTATTTAAATTTTTACTGTTACATGTTTTTTTTTATTCATACGCTTAGTCTTGTTTTTGTAATTGATAGGTAAATTGAAATAATGCATTATTTTACTGCAATAGAAATAATTGTATTAATCAAGTAGTGTCTATAGGTCATTCTGCAAAAAAAGAGCTTTGACAGACTTTCACTCTCCGGAAAATTATTCAAAATTGAACATGAACTTGGCTCAGTATTAATTTTATCTAAAAATATGTCTCACTATCAATATTGATTTTGCATGGTTTTATTAGTACTTTTTCGTTAATATTTCACTGTAAAAGATAAAGAACTGCATTATACATATTATGTATAAATTGGGTGAAAACCAGGGCTCTATTTCTTATTTAAAGTTAATTAAAACCATATCAATTGCCGTGCGTCTGTAGCGCTAGCACTCGAATATAAGAACATTTAATATTATTAGAAAAAAAAATGCAATGACCCCACAGGAATGGCCGCAATGCAGTTAACTGATCACTAAGTTATCAATAAATAAGAATTAATGCCCAGGTATCTTTATATATGTTATACATATCCATAATAGGATGGGCAATGAACAAAGAAAAATATGTGGATTAAAAAATACTTTACAGAATCTCTTCCCGAAAAAGCGGGCAGTGAATAGATCGATACATAAGATACAACAATAATAAAAAGTTAACATTATTATCATAACACACTCTTCACCACATTTTGTGATTTCAATAAAGTTTCAATATATTTTATTAAAATATAACAAGGATGGAGAGTAATTTCGCAATCACACGTCAAATAAAAAGAAATGTTCCTGTGACGTGTTGATAAAACATCACGGTTTTATCAATAATAAATAGGCATGACTATTTGTGTTAAATCCTTCAAAATGTATGCATTATCAAAAATTAAAACAAAATCTTGTGTAGCAAAGGCGACATTTTAGGTTGTTTTCACTCAGAATATATTATATATGTTCAATCAAAAAAGATTAGAAAATAAAATTGTTCAAGGATTGTAACTGTTATTTCTTATAAGCTTCCAGAATACTACTTATTTTTAAAGATACATAACAGGAAAATATTTACATTCATGTGTGCCATGTATTATGACATGTATGCCAATGACTGACCAACCCTTTTAAAGAATATTAGGGATCAACTGCTAACAAACCTGATCTAACAAAATTATTACTGAGTAGCATTGACAATATCTACAAACTCGGGTTTAAGACTGGCCCCGCCCACGAGGAAACCATCGATGTCCGGGCAAGAGGCTAATTCTTTGGCATTGGCTGCAGTTACTGAGCCTCCGTATTGGATACGCACACTCTGGGCCACTTCTGACGACGCGTTCGATGATAACCAATTGCGAAGGGACGCGTGAACATCTTGAGCCTGACAGAGAAATTGATAAGATTGGTATTGTATTGTATTTATATTAAGCGGTGATAGCCTAGTGGTTAGGGCGTCAGCCTCCTAATCAGAGGGCGGCGGTTCGAATCGGGGTACGCACCTCTAACTTTTCGAAGTTATGTGCGTTTTTAAAAATTTATTTAAAATATTACTTGCTTCAAAGTGAAGGAAAACATCGTGAGGAAACCTGCACGCCTGAGAGTTCTCCATAATGTTCTCATAGGCGTGTGAAGTCTGCAAATGCGCACATGGCCAGCGTGGTGGACTATAGCCAAACCCTTCTCATATTGAGAGGAGACCAGTGCTCTGTAGTGAGCCGAGAATGGGTTGATCATGATATATTGTATTACTATTTAAACTAAAAATAAATCTTACTCGGAGAAGCAATCCCAGATGGACTTAAGTCCACCGCTTAACGCTAACTGTGCCCTGTTGGACTCACAATGGGTAGCCATTATCCCGAATTTAGTCCATATAAGTCTATAAAAGCCCAACTGCTAAGGCTTATGTAACATAGGACAAAGTAATTTAGTGCATGTAACGACGAAAGCGCGGAGACTGTGTATGTAATACTTATGTAACAGGTGAGTTTACATAAAAAAATAACGAGGTTAGATCCCTTAATATGTGATAAGTCTAATGCCATAACAAAGTATTCCTGTATAAGCTCATTAAATAATAGCTAGTCACCTGTTGAGGAGTAGCAGTTTTCCCAGTACCAATGGCCCACACAGGTTCATATGCCAGCACAACATTGGCCCAGTTGTTGCCAATGGCTGGCAATAGAGCCTTGGTCTGTCTGAAGACAACCTCTTCTGTTTTACCAGCTTCCCTCTCTTCAAGAGTTTCACCAATACAAGCAATGACCTTCAGCCCAGAATCAAGGGCATGGGCCACCTTAAAATATACCATTATATGACAAGTGTGGTTAGATATTGCTATAAGCACTGATGGATAGATAAGGTGATGAAGTTGAGACCCAACACTGGATAGCATAGCATTGGTATCATCAGAAAATGTATGCACAATATCAGAAGAGATTCACACAGACACAAGAATCTGTAGAAAAACAGAATTATTTTGGTTTAAAAAATCTGAGTTTATTGTAATAAATAAAAATAAGTTCACTTTAGATGTACTTTTGCCTAAAGAGGAGTTCCACCCTAAATCTCCATTAATTTGATCAGACAGATAAAATCTTCTTGTTTTCTTACAAATGGTGGCACTAAATATCATATTTAATTTTAATACAATGTTCAAGCATGCTAACAAATATCCTTTTATACAAACAAAATAGAGGAAACAGTACTAATCTTGGCACCCCTGCAATCATTGGCACTTTATATGCAATTATTAAGGATTCACATCTTAAACTAGTCAAACAGTATTTATTTAAATTGAACGTATTAAAAAAGGCGGGGAAATAATTAATGACCTCTTAAAGATTGCACAAGCATTTTATGAACATTTTCTAAATCGTAAAATTTTATCATCAATTAATAAAAGATCAAGCCCTAACTCGAACAAACCAAACACAATTTTCATGAAACCACCATCCGCTTCTCAAATAAATAGTATCATAAATACACCAAAATATATAAATAGCACTGGGATTGCTGAAATTTGTACCAAAGCAGTAAAATATGTATCAATTATAATATCACCAGTTATAAGCTATATTACAATGTGAGATTTAGTTTGCCACTTTGATCTACAATGTTCTTTGATTTAGATGGATTGATGAAAAGACCAAGTTCCTTGCTTTCATTTTCTAACTTACTAAGGCAGGTTACCATTTCTGCCTCATTGGATGCCAAAAGTGTAGTGTCATCAGCGTACCGAAAGTTTGTAATTTTGGTGCCACCAATATTAATGCCCCCTTCCCAAGATCCATAAGTGCAACGGAATATGTACATAAACATGAAAAGTATGGGTGACAAAATGCATCCATGATGCACACCTTTTTGGAAGTGAAATGGGCTTGACATGGTCTTATCTATTCTGAGGGAACCTTGGCTGTTATTGTATAGGGTTTTTAGTAGTGCCATAAGATGCTGAGGTATGCCCAGTTCTGAGAGAACCTTCCACAGGCAGATCCAGTCAACACAATCAAAAGCTTAAAAGGCTATAACAACTTTTAAATTATCAGCTATTAACACTATAATTTTTTAAGATTCTTTAAAAGTCAGATTACATCAAGCTGAATGTTTGCCTATAGTATAATTTTCAAATTATATATAATAACATAGCTTATATTTAACCATATATTTTTTGTTAATTTGTATAAATTTTTGTTTTTGTTTTATTTACTTACAAACTGGCAATATTATGTTAAGCTGTAAGTAGGTATATTACCCGATAATATTACTAATATGCTGGTATATTTTTGGAGGAAATATATTTTTGTCTATCATTAATTTCCCATCAGTATTACATAATGGTGCATATTTATTGGCACCACTAGTGTGGAGTGATTGTCAATGCCAATCATTATACTTTATTGGTACCAATCACTGTGCTGGAAAGTGCCAATAACATTGATTTTGAGAACTTTTCATTATTTTGTTCAATTTCATATAAAAGGAGCGGTGAAACGGATCAAGGAGTATCAAAAACCATTCATATATCCATAGGATTAAAAATCCATAGTTTATCAGTGAATTACTAAAGTTCATTCAAAAGTATTACAGCTCAAAGTTGAAAGTTGCCTTAAAGCTCTAATCATTGTACTGTTTGCCCTACAATTTCTAAAGATATTAAAGATAACTAGAAATGTTTTTTTTTGATAGCTTACCTTATCAGCCACCAAGTCATCCTTTTCACTAAAGATGGTCCTCCTTTCCGAATGTCCCAAAATAACCCAGTCAGCACCAACTTCTTTTATCATTGCTGGAGAAATCTCACCTGTAAATTTGATTATTTTAATACTCACCAATCTAATCTTCATGAAAATGAAATGAAAATATACTTTATTGCACACCAAACCGAAAAGCAGGAAAACACAGTAAATAAAATAGGCGCAATAGGCCTCATTTCCAGCCTATTAAAATTACACAGCTATGGTCAAACCTATTCACTCATAGGAGAGAGCAACAACTGTATGTAAAGTAGACTCTCTAATTGCAGGTGTGCAAATTCTTTTATATTCTGTTGCATCCCTTTGTATGTTATATATTACAAACTGTTTCCTTCATTACTACACTGTCATATTGGTTGATAAGAAATATTTCAACATAATATATTAAATAGTCTAAAAATAGGAGTCTACTGGATATAAGGATTGTGAGCTTAGTGATCAAGTAATTACCTGTGAAAGCTCCTTTTGGCACTTTCCAGCAATTTTGAGCAGCTAGACCAATGGAAACAGGGATGATGCTTTTGACATAGGACAAGTATATAGCAGGCACTCCAATGACAACCTGCCAACCAACATTTTTTTTATTTCTGGGAAGACCCAAATTGACATAAAATTTAGCAATAGAGCTAGTTTCTAGTTTATATTTTTTATCCTTAAAATGGTAATAGGTTTCTTCTATAAGCTTTTGTTTTATAATAAGGTTAATATATATAAATATGTTGGTTTTAATTACAGATAACAAACAAACTTATTAATATACATCTCCAAGGTTTGGGTTGGTTTTTATTAATTTAATTAAAATGAGATGTGCATTCAATAGAGGACTCAAAAAAGTAGACCTGTCACTAAATAAATCAAATACGAAGGTGTGTAAATAAAAAAAATTACATATGGCGACCACCAATAATTGTGGATGGTAATGAAATTGAGCATGTTGATGAATATGTTAACCTTGGCCAACTGATATCATTAAGAGACCATGTGGGAAAGGAAGTTAACAGACGTATTGCACTAGCCTGTAAGAAATATTGGAGCTTTAAGGAAATTATGAAGAACCAATAAGTAAAAATATCAGTTAAAGTTAAACTTTTGGATATCGCTATTCTTCCATGTTTAATGTACGGCTGCCAAACATGGGCTCTCGGAAAGTCAGATGAGAAAAGATTGGCAGTATGCCAAAGAAAAATGGAGAGGACCATGCTGGGTATCAAACTATCTGATAAGGTACATAAATAGTCGGAAAAAAAACTAAGGTCAAAGATGTCATCAGCCAAATAAGATTGCTTAAATTTAAATGGGCTGGTCACATCTGCAGGATGACAGATACAAAATGGACAAAAATATTGACAGAATGGATTCCGCACAATAGCAAAAGGAAAAGAGGAAGACTAAGAAGATGGTGGGCAGACTTGTTCCTTCACATCAGTGGCCCACTATGGACCAGAGAAGCAAAGGCCTGGGGGAGGCCTACACCAGAGAGGAGACTTCTACCAAAAACTTGTCACAATATTACTTGTAAAAAAAACCTATGACAATTATTATTTTTCATTGATGTAGTAATTGAATAAATGGCTTTTTTATTTTTATTATATATATTATCTTATTTATTGCTTTGCACATAAATGGCAAACTATGAAATTAATTTGGGAAGATTTTACTTAGACAAATGATCAGTGTTTGTCTCGGGTAACAGTTGTAGACTGGTACAGTTACTGCCGAGAAGAGGTGGTTTTGTACCAGTTAGAGAAGCAAGAAAGAAAGGGAAAAATAGTTGGTCCAGGCAAAATTGTACAGATAGATGAAAGCCAATTTGGCAAGAGGAAATATAATAAAAGTTAACTGTTTTTTTTATAGTTTTAGAGTGGGGAGAAATCAAATGGTAGGTTAGGTTAGAATATGAATACTCATTAGGGACTTAGGTTCTATTATGAATAATAGGGACCTCACACACTATTATAATATTATAATAATACTTTGAGTTAAGATTTAATATATCTTTTTTGTTTGTTTCAGGGAGACACAGGACATTTGGTTCTTGGCCTCGTAGAGGTTGGTAGTGAGGGATCTACAGTTGGAGATGTGCCCAGAAAATATAAGATTGGCAGAGGTTTTAGTGCCATTAATAGAAAAAACATGTCAAGAAGGGCACAACAACCATTCACAGAGACTTTTGGAGGGCATATGATTGTCTGGGTGATCATGGTTACATTCATAAAAAAGTTAATCACAGTGGCCCATACAATCCCTTCATTGCTCCTGATGGTACCTATACCCAGCGAATATAATCACAGTGGAAAGATTCTTCTAAAAATACAATTACAATTATCAACAAAACTTAAGTGATTTCTGTGTGGAATATTTGTGGCGGAGAGCAGTATTTAAAAAAAAAGTTAAGACCTTTTTATGAAAATTATAAAGGCAATAAAATATGTTTATAAAGTGTTAATTCTTGATAAAAATGTTGTGCAGGCAGCACAAAATTAGTAATACTAAGCAGTAACTTAACAGCGCTTGGAAGTTTATATTTACTTTAGTTCAGTGTGTTACAGTCCTTTAATTCTAGAATTTTAAAATATGTTATAAAATATTGCCCAGGCCCGGAACCAGATTGCAACCAAGAAGCAGATTGTTTAAGCAGAAATCCAGTTTTGGTATACTGATAAAATAGTTATCCTGAAATTACTAACTAAATGTAGTTTCTTTTAATTTACAGAGAAACACAGTTAAGCCCTTATTTAACTCTTTCCACAAAGAATATATGATTATACTTCATCATCATCATCATCATGATCTTACCGGCTCCCTACAGAGCACGGGTCTCCTCTCAATATGAGAAGGATTTGGCCATAGTCCACCACGCTGGCCATGTGCAGATTGGCAGACTTCACACGCCTTTGAGAACATTACTGAGCACTCAGGCGCAGGTTTCCTTCAAATGTTTTCCTTCACCGTGTGTAAAGCAAGTGATATATATTTTTTTTAAAGCACAACTCCGAAATGTTAGAAGGATGTGCCCGGATTTGATCCGCCGACCTCTGATTAGGAGGCTGACGCCCTAACCACTAGGCTATCACTTGCTTATATACTTATTTAATTTTAAGCACATTGTCGCATTAACCTGGCATGATGCTGTAATGTGGTATTATAATTTCTGCTTATGTACTCTTAGTAACTGATGATTTTATAGGTTGCATCAGCATGGGAGCATGTTGACTGTTGCACTCCAGAGTGCATGCAGTGCAGTACATGCTGATGTCAGTCTGGAATAGACATGTAGTACAAACCATAATATGCTAACACCTACCTCTACATTAGGATCCAAGGGTCCTTTCTTCAAATTGTTGACGATTTCATTAATCTGGTTCTTGTCACCATTCATTTTCCAGTTACCACCAACAACGAATTTACGACCCATTTTTGTTTTTGAATCCTATAGAAAAATTAAAGCTAATTAGTAATAGTTAGTGAACTCAGATTCTGTTGAAGTAGGATTGTTAATAACAGGGAAACTCCACTTTTGATTGTAGGTATAATACCTGATGCAACAAAGGATAAGGTAAGGTCGCCATCTTATCGTCATGAATCATGATTAACACCATTCATGATTTTGTACATCATAAATTATTGTGTAAGAACGAAGGGTCTAGTAAACTATATACTGACCCGAATGATCAATAAAAACCTACTTATATATTGTGGGAAAGAGGTACTGTGTTACAGTTATTCAATATTGATATTTCAATATTGAATAACTGTAACACAGTACCTCAGGCATTGATTAGTATATTAAAATACTGATTGCTGAAGTTTTTTAACTTAATACTTACAATTTGTTCCAGGATCACGAAAATCAATAACCGGCTAGACGCCTATCACCATAGAGAAAAGAGCAGATTTAGCAAAGACATTTGCAAAGGTGACCTCTGGTTACTTTCGTTTCCGTTTATTAGTCGGTAATCTAACTTAAGGATATTATTTATTCATTGGCTAAAAATAGCAAATAAAGCAACCAGTTCCTCCTACTAACCAATCACAACCTTTGCTTCTATACTACGATTACAAATCTCCCAATGAGAACAAACTCATATAAAATGACCTTTGTGACATTGAGATTTCAAGCCACAGATACTAGACGACTTTGTGTACAAATCACGTATATATTATACTGAATTTAACTAAATTTAAAAGATACGGCTATCGTGGAGACATACTTGAAACAGCAATTCGGAAAAATGGCTAGAAAACAAAAATAAAAAAATGCTGAAATTGCTAAAATAACACCACGGAAATATAGTTCGAAATCAGGTCGTTAGCCAAACAAAGAAAAACCGTTAACGACATCGACGTTGAAAGCAGCGTTGTAGGCTATCTTCCTCGCTTACCCGGCTAAGTTTGTAGTGGACTTTTTCTTAGACCGGTTCGCGTTTGGAACACTTATAGCTTTAGTTTTAAGTTTACGAATGTAGTTATCACCATCAAATCACTACTATGTAAATTATTGACGCATCAAAAGTGCCTTTTAAAGAACTATTTGAATAAAGATTATTTAAATTTGAATTTGAATTTGCTTCTACGAAAGAGGCTGAGGCTACTTCTAAGAACGGCACATCAATTGGCAATAGGCTGAGGATGACGATGAATAAATTAATCACCAACTCCTCTTAATTCTCAAGACTACTATTTTCAGATTTTTTACTTTGCAGTCTAATACCCTTGTATATTTCCTAACAATCACTTGACTAGTTCAAGTAGTTATTTTGTTTACTGTTAGCATATAGCATTAGTAAAACTAGATGTGAGCCTCTTGCGAGAGGCCACTTAACATACTTTTTGTGAGAGACCAAACAGTATAAACACTACGTTACACCTAGGTTAAATTATCATAGAAAACGATGGTTCCAAAAAGCATGGAAACACTTGGTTTCATATTTATTACATATAACTATTAAACCAAGTGTAGTCTAGTACTGTATTTGGTTCGCAACCAATAGGCAAAATGTCTTTTGCGAGTTGCCTTATCTGTGATCATTTCATTACAATATACCTCGCAATAAACCTTTATAAAGAGGCCATCGGGAACTCGAATCCAGAGCCGTAAAATAAATTAAAAATAACTACATAAAATTAAAGTATAATACATATTTTATTACCTAGGTAGAATAATTCCCAGTTAGTTTATGAAGACACCGTTAAATTTTTAGGCGTCACTTTTATGAAAAACGTATCTTGGAATAAATATGTCGAATACATTACGATAAGAGCTTCAAAGGCTTTGAATGTTATAAAATCATTATCTTCTACATACTGGGGTTCGGATACTAAAATACTATTAAATTTATACAAGTCTTCAGTACGCAACGCAGTCATTTCGAATATGGATTCCTTTGTTTCGCCTCAAACGATAAATTGGTCCAGAAATTAGACATTCTTCAGAGAATCACAGCTTAAGAACTATTACTGGTGCCTTCAGAACAACCCCAATAAATTCCTTACAGGTAGAGTGTAATATTCCTCCATTAATCATAAGATTTAAATATTTAAAATTCAAATTCTTCTTCTACACTTAAGTTCCTTAGCGTCCAATCATCTCTTGAAAAAGATTTCTAACTTACATAATTCCTTTTCCCTGTCCAAGTTATCTCCTGTCCCACACATCCTTCATGACTTTTCATATGTCAATGTTATAAAACTGCGCAGCAATCTGTTTACTAATGACAACAATTGGGCTTGTTTTAATGGAAGCTTTGAAAGCAAATATACCGCAATTCCCGATCATATCGAACCAAATTTGAAAATAAAAGAATACTACCTTTATACTAGTTTATACTGATGGATTAAAGTACCACTACTTGTTCGTCAGCTTTATATGTACCGCATTTTAGTTTCGGATGTGGAGAAATGCTAACCGAGTATTTTAGTATATTCTATGCAGAATCCCTGGCGATATTTAAAGTTCTTCAGTTTATAAATCAAACTTGACATACTAACAGGTTGTTAATAGTAACCGATAGTATGATCGTTCTTCAAGCTCTTCAAAACGCAACTATGAATAGGAAAGTAAAATAATTACATAAAGTGGAATTCATGTGGAATCCGGCTCACATTGGTGTGAAAGGCAATGAGAGCGAAGATTAATTAAAGCTTGCGAAGAATCTATGCAGCTTTATTGGACGTCAAGGCAGCGACGAGGGCAGCTCTGTCTCGTATGGCGTTCATTATACAGATTTAGTGCCGGGTATGCTGCAATAAATCAAATTATAGGGCAAAACCCTGATTTTTCAAACAACAGCATTACAAAGGTAGAAATTTTTGTACAATTTTATGTCGCTTACGATTTGGTCACTGTCGCATCTTGGACACTTATTTAGAATGAAGATAGCCCTGTCATAAATGCTCTGAATGCAACTTAAACTTGGACCAAACATTGGATCATATACTCTTTGACTGTCCTATTTATAATATTCAACATCTAGCCTTAATTGATAAGCTAATACCTATTTACCAAGCGAGTTCGATCCCGCGCGATAGATACATACATTCGTTTATTATGATTACATATGACTACTATTGAGGAACTTTAACCTACACTTGGATTGGATATTTTATACTTGACAAGAATTCACTGATATGAATATTTCTCTTCTCTTGGATCATCATTTCAATTCATTCACCTCTTGGATCATAATAACAAGGATATGAAAACCTGGATAGATATGGCTGTGGCCTTCTGAAAAAACGATTTTGAAATTTAGAAAAGAATTGGTTTCGGCCTTTTGGAAATACAATAATTGGACAGTAGTAGAAAAGACTTGGCTTCGGCCTTTTGAAATTCCTATATTGGACTTCACTGAAGAAGACTTGGCTTCGGCCTTTGGAATTGTAAGACAGTAGCGAAGACTTTGACTTAAGCCTTATGAAATAATTAAACATTGGCTGTATGAGCTCAGATCCTTTGCCTTTCTCATGAGGGATAAATTAAAAAAAAAAAAGTGTATGATTACCTTTATATAATAGGTATTAGGTACGTATTTAACAGGCAACAGCTTATTGTAGGGGTACCTACCTATGTTATTAAAATATGTGATTATGCTACTTAACTGCATATTATACTCTTTTTAGTTAACTTTACGGGTTACGATCCTAGAACTTTAATTTGGTTAGTAAGCAACTTTTAACAATGTTCTAAATAGTTTACAGAACAGTGTAACATAGCAATTGGGAAGGGTTTAAATTGTTTTGAAATACTTGTAACCCGTAACATAGGTAAACAAGCAAAGTTGAACATGTGGCACCAAAAAGTTTGTCAGGTACTTAAATAATGTGTATTTATGATTTAACTTAGCATGAAAATAGATAAACTAAAACCAGTTATATCTTACAAGTTTTCTAAAATGGATTATAGATACGCGTTTTATCGTCTATGAACATTTCTAAAACATAACTCGTTCATTGCAGATTTTAATGCTCGTGTTACTATGTTTACAATTATCAATACAAGTAAAACGGCAAAAAACATCAGTCATATCCGACATAAGTGACATTAAAGACTTCAAGAAATTATTAAGGTTAAAGACAAATGTGTTGGTACTTTACGTTAATAACTATCGGTCCTCGCAAAACGTATCAGACATGTTCAAAGATGCTGCAGATAATATGAAGGGCCAAGCGACATTAGTCACTATTGACTGCATTAGCAGGTGAGTTTTGGTAGTTAATTATACTTAAGTATAAAATACAATGGTAACCCTTAATGTAGAATATTAGCTTTTAATTCCACTTTTATGTGTTTCTAATGGAAGCATGACTAATTTAGATGGATGTTGATGGATGGTGAATTATACTGTAATGGTATAATTTATTTTTTTATCAAAAAATTATGTATATTTCAGTCGTAAGACATGTAATGTTAGGTTGTATTGGTTTCCCACTATGTATAAGTACTTATTGATTGGTGCATACACCAACCATACCATGTTAGGATAAACAACCCATTACCGGCTCACTACAGAGCATGGGTCTCCTCTCAATATGAGAAGGGTTTGGCCATAGTTTACCACGCTGGCCATGTGTGGATTTGCAGACTTCACACGCCCTTGAGAACATTATGGAGAACTCTCAGGCGTGCAGGTTTCCTCACAATGTTGTCCTGCATCGTTGAAGCAGGTAATATTTAAATTTTTTAAAAATGCACATAACTTGGAAAGGTAAGAGGTGTGTGTCCTGATTCAAACCGCCGACCTCTGATTAGGAGGCTGACGCCCTAACCACTAGGCTATCATTGCTTCGATGAATAAACGGCTAACATTAATTTACATTCTGTGAAAACTTGTGGTTCATGCTGATGCTACTGTTTTAGTGAAGGCAAAAAGCTTTGCAAGAAGCTGAAAGTATCACCAGATAAGCCTTATAGTATCAAACATTATAAAGATGGGGACTTCCACAAGGACTATGATAGGGGAGTTTCTGTTAGTGCAATGGTGAATTTCCTTAGAGATCCCACAGGAGATTTGCCCTGGGAAGAAGATCCACAAGCAACTGACATCATGCACATCCTGAATGGAGAGGTATATAATTATATTAATCTTACGAGTGTACATAATAATTGCATTATATTGGTTTGTTATTTAACCAGGAGATACTTATTATTTAATTGGTTTAAAAATTACTATTTTATGGTTTTTATTTGTAAACTTTTGCCATAATTAACTAGTTATTTGTAGGAAAAACATAACAATGATTTAGCCAAAATGCTTGTTTTTAATTAAAGACAACATTCTGTTAAAAAATACCCAGTATGGGGTTGAAAAACAAAACGAAAAAGGTGTTTGGTGTTCTTTACTGTATGTAAAATGATACTATCAGAATCACTTCCCCATAATCTAGACAACTTTTTGCGATCAACTTACAAATGAATAAGTTGTGTTTTATTCATCATTATTAACAAAAATATTTTAGTTGCCTTTCTGTGGCTTTAGCTATCTTTACATACATTGTTGTTAACAGGCTTTGACCAAGTTCCTGAAAAAAGGGATAGCAACTTACAAAAAATCCATGGTAATGTTCTATGCACCTTGGTGTGGATACTGCAAATCTCTAAAACCAGATTATGTTGCAGCTGCAGGTGATTTAAAGGTGAGGTTTTTTTGTTGTTAATTTGCGAGTCTCTAGTACAATAGCAAAAAATATCCGAGACTCATTAGTCATTAGTGAATTAACATTTAATTTTAATTAATTATTTTTAAATTGTGAATACCCAAATTAGTATGACTCTTTTGAGTGTCACTTAGTAAAGTAACAACAAAAGTTGATTAAAAAAAAAATTGGCTAAAATCTTATATTTCTGGCTAATATTATAAATACGAATGTGCATTTGTTTTTTTGTTATACACTACAAGTTGCTTTCTAGGCGACAGTGCACGCTCAGCGCCACTAAGTTCGGAAAAGGTCGTCACGGAGGTTTCTTTTTAAGCTTACACACCTAATACACTAAAGCTTTTTAAAAAATTCATTTACCAATGGAAGCCTACAATATTAATGAGTAACAATGGCTATATTTAATCCCTACATTCCCATGGGTACAAAAACTGTGTGGGGGCGAAACCACAGGTCACAGCTAATTTTGTATTCATAAAAGCATCCAATAATGAAGACAGAAGTTTAGACATATCATAACTACTGTGGCTTTCACAAAAGCCATTTATAAAAGCAATGTGCTGCTCAAACATACTTTTAAACAAATCTAAAGAAACAAGTAAATAAAAATTTTTCCTATGCAGAAAGCATTTTATCATTTTCAATTCTTTTAGATAATTGACTGCAAGTCCTTGTTAACTACTACTTAACTACTACTAAGTAAACTTGTGTAGCTCACTACTAGACTACAAAATATTAGAAATTCATTTAAAGGTAAATTGTATACAATTTTATAACAAATTACCAAATGAAATATCTGGGATGTCTCTCAATAAGTTCAAAGTTTGTGTAAAACTTAAGCATGTAGAAAAGTCATACTATAGTGTTAAGGATTATGTAAATGATAAAGAAGCATGGCTATGAAATATTGCTCTAATAAGATAGCTCTTAACATAATGTTAAGTGGCATGTGATATGGTGATAACAAAAAGAAAATTTACCAAGCTAAGGTTTTGTGAGCTTTATTTTTAGTATATGATTGTAGCTGTCATCACCATCAAATCACTACTACCTAAATTATTGTTGCGTCAAAAGTGCTTTTCAAAGGACTATTTGAATAGAGTTTATTTGAATTTCAATTTAAAAAGAATTTGTTATTTTCTTGCAAGCACCTAATAAGTTATTTAAATTATTATAACCAGACCTGTACAAACTTCAATACAAACCCAATCTTTTTATTTATTTTTAGTCCATATAATAGCTAAGATTTTTATAATTACAGACCTGGATTCAAGGTCTCCATTGCCTTTCTGAAATCTCGGCATTCGCGTACCCGCAGAGCATCTATTGTAGTTTAATTTTTATGCTGCTAATACCATGCGGCGTAACGTAATATTTGTATCTTCATTGCTTATAGAATAGTACTAGGACCAATTATCAGTTTTAAAAATAGCCACTGCCATCCACAAAGTTTAACGCTCGTTATTAAAAAATCTTATTGCCCATAGAACACTCAACAGTGTTACAAAAATTTATTATTATTATTATTAGCCCGTACTGTCACAATGTTGGGCAGAGGCCTCCCTTTCTTCCTTCCATTTGTCTCTATCTAGGGATATTTGGGGCTAAGCCGACATATAGGCATCATATAGAGTTCGTCAGGCCAACGACGCCTTGGTCCAAAAATTTAAGAAGGTTTAATTATTTTTCATCACGAATTCTGTTGCATAAGATTTTAAAGTATAAAACCACCACACTGCACTTTGCTAATGATTGCAATCACATGGTAGTGATTTAAACTTGGCTTACAATGCTCTCTGAGGCACATTTAGTGACAGTACCAATTGCGTAACAGCCCTCAGTCTGTTATGAAAACATTTTAATAGATAAACAATGCATAGCATGTTTTGGCCAGACCCGCGAATCGAACCAGAATTAACATTCCAAATATATTTTCAGGGTGAAGCAATCCTCGCTGCCATAGATGTGTCGAAACCAGGAAATTCTAAAATAAGGCAATTGTACAATATCACTGGATTCCCAACGCTTTTATTCTTTGAGTAAGTATCTTCTTCATCTTTCTATTGTTTTAACCCTTTTTGCTCTCTGTGCATGTCTTCTCAAGAAGATTATTTTTTCTTAATCGTAGAAAATCAGCCGAGTCAACTATGAGAAACAAATCATTCAAAATTGAGAATCCATATAGTGTAAACAGAACTTTTTACTTTTAGTTAAAAATAAAATATTTCATTACTTATGATTTACTGTATTATGCCCATATTAATGTTAACGATCATCAAATCAGGCTTAAAAGATAGTTTAGCTCAAAAGCGAAAAGGTTTTACTGTTGAAACAGTTTTTATGTGTATCACTACAATTTTTTGTAAAATTTGAATTGCAGGAAAGGTCAATACCGTTTCCCATACAACGGCGATAACAAGCGGCAAGCCATAGTCGATTTTATGAGGGATCCATCTTCGCAGCTGCAGAAGAAGAAAGAGGAGGTGGATGACAGTTGGTCTGATGACTCGGATGTGGTACATTTGGCAGGTCAGTTATATGGTGCTCCCGCATAACAAAAGCCACACCAACATAGTGAACACATACTGTCGAGTTTAATGGTACCGTGTTTATCATCTGAATCCTGTTTTCAATCCCTCTATGTTATGGAGCTCTATTTAGTGAGTGTTGCTGACGGCAGTACTATAGTAATGTAATATAACGCATACAAAATAGTAAAATATTATCATTGATCTGGTGTCGGGTTTAATTTTAGGGTTAGGACTAAATAGTTAGGTATTCCATATCATCAGATCAAAGTTAGGAAATTGGTGATGAATATTTTATGACTGCTCCCAATTGTAAGTTTTGCGGCAGTTTGGTGAAATTATACAACAGTCCTATTGTTACCACATAAAAATCTACATTTTCAAGAACCTTCCGTAATTAAATTTTTTCACATAAACATCTGACTACAAATTATTTTATTTCATATCTTTTTTTTGCACCTCTTTGCTTGATTGAGAGTATACACTCTGATTTTTCGAAGTTTGCTTTTAAAAGAATATTTATTTTTACAGATCTACATTCTAGACTGACACAAATTGACATTAGCATTGTTTGACTTATTTAAATTGATTTTAATATTTTGTAGTAATTTTTTAGAATGTAAAAGAATGCTTATTCAATTCTTACTTCGTTTATTGCGAAGATACAAAGGTATTTAACATCAGGTGTTTGGTAGCAGTTATTAAATTGAAATGCCCAATAGGTACTGAACCTATTTAAATTAAAATTCAAATAATCTTTATTCAAATAGTCCTTTAAAAGGCGCTTTTACATAGTAGTGATTTGATGGTGATAACTACATTCGTAAACTTAAAACTAAAGTTATGAGGGTTCCAAACGCGCCCCGGACTAAGAAGAAGCCCACAACAAACTTAGCCAGGTAAATTTTCTATTTGTGATCACCACCTCACATGCCACTTTAAATTATATGAAGAGCTATCTTTATCTTTATTTTGAGCCAATAGTTTATCTGAGTGCAAATCGTTTCACGGAATTATGTTAATTCGCAAATGTATCAAATAAATCGAGTCCAGGCAAATATTTATTTTAGTATATATTATGACAGGGTCCACAGACTTAAGCTCAAAGTTCATTGTATATTATGGAATTCGTAGTATTCGTGTTTGACCCACCCAGCTGAAACACAGCCAGTTTTAATAGGTATTTTGATGGGCACCGGCGGCCGGAGTTTCCCATTTTCCAGCGTTACAAAAATAGTTCTGGGTTTGGCATAATAAAGCGTGAGCTGGAAACTGGAACCATTATTACGAAGAATGCGATGCAGCTTCGTAAATGACTCTGTGGACACCTACTCAGACTCTTACACTGCCACCACTTTTCACTGACACTTGCTTCCAATATTTCTTCTCTTCGAATGTGACTTCTTATTGATCTTCATTATATAAGATTCGAAGCGGTGATAGCCTAGTGGTTAGGGCGTCAGCCTCCTAATCAGAGGTCGGCGTTTCGAATCCGGGCACGCACCTCTAACTTTTCGGAGTTATGTGCGTTTTTAACAATTAAAATATCACTTGCTTCAACGGTGAAGGAAAACATCGTGAGGAAACCTGCACGCCTGAGAGTTCTCCATAATGTTCTCAAAGGCGTGTGAAGTCTGCCGATCCGCACATGGCCAGCGTGGTGGACTATGGCCAAACCCTTCTCATATTGGGAGGAGACCCGTGCTCTGTAGTGAGCCGGTAATGGGTTGATCATGATGATATAAGATTCCGGACTCCGGATGGCGTCTTGCGGTATATTTACAGTATTATTCGAATCGTGTTGAGTAAAATTCAAGAAAATCAATAGAATTGTCTTAAATTTTTGCTAAGGAGGATGTGTTCAGCTTGCAACGCATCCATGGCTCTTTCGCTGCAGATGTTCATGGGTGACAGTTATCAGTTAACATCAGGTGACCAGTCGGCTTGTTGCACGTTAAGTGTCACAGATGCTTTATCTCGTTCACACATATGGCAGTAAAGTTCCTAAGATTCCTTGACAATTTATTTTTATTTTCGTCATTGTAGCGGACACTTTCGACAGCGTGCTAAAGAAGGCCGACAACGCTTTGGTGGTGTTCTACGCGCCCTGGTGTGGCCACTGCAAACGTATAAAACCGGAGTTTGAAAAGGCAGCCACCAAGATCAAAGATCAAAAGGTAAAAAAAAGCTCTGCACCAAGAACGAATTTTCGAATTTTAACTGTCATGAGTGAAATTCGTTTCATGTATTGGGAATAACACCCACGTGAATATTTTTCGGTTCTTATTTATGCTCGCGCCCCGCAAGAAAAATGCTGATGCGTGCAATTTTATGTGCTTTATTCTATTAATGCTTATTTTATGTTAATTATTATAATATTTTTTTATTCATTGATTTCAGCTAACAGCTATAATTTAATTGGAGCCTTTACACATAACCAATTACTACTTCAAACAAATATGTAAAATCTGTGTCATTCAAAAATTTTCTGGTGTTTATGTTTGAATTGTAAATGTACTTATAAAAAACTTGATTTAAAGTCAAGGGATGAGGCAGCACAACTACAAGCCATGTTATTGATAAAAATAGTAATTATTATTTTTTGCGAGACTGTATGTTCAATATTCAGATAATAAAGATAGTAAACAATGTTAGTCAGTTCCCAATATTCTATTAAATGTCAAACCATATTAAAATAAATTTATAAAATTACATGTCAAAAAATTAATATAGTTTCACATTAAATATTCATTAAGTAGTTAGTCTTTAAGATCATAGTATGATTTTGCGAAAAGAATGTTATTCAGTTTTTTCTTAAACATAATTAAAATTAAAACTATCGAAGTATTATTAACTATTTGTGACTTATATATTTTCTCAGCCATGCCGCAAGCGAATTTCATATATGTATTATTGCAACGTGTTGAAGCACAGCCTATTGCGATATCGAAGGCATCTCATGTTTAGACAAATACACACATGTCTCTTATGTATATACAAGAATGTGGGAGTATACACAATTTCTTATAAAGTTGTTTACAGCTATTTAATGGTCATACATTGCATATGCCCCGTATGCTTTTCTTTTGAGATATGAAGGCCTTCATAATATCGACAGAGTTACCACATACTATCATGGCCTATATATATTGTAGAACTATTATTGCGGAATCGAACTGGATTTACGATTGGATTTTTGGCATTGAAACATTTTACATGCTTTACCGTAGCTTTTCCTTATCTCATTTACTTCGTCATAACCCGCAGCTTTTGTCATTTAATGATTTTATTATACCTAACATTTTATCTATATTATTATTAATGGTATTTGTGTTTTCGCCTATATTAATAAAATAATCATTTAGTATTTTCATGCCATTAGCATTATAAAATACAAAATGTGCCCAAATCTGTCTTAAACAAATAAATATCATTAATTTTTCTATTTATTACCTAAATATTCAAGGATGAGTTCAAAATTCTATAGCAGTACAAATTTGAAAAAAATTTTGTGTCTGTATTATTTTTCAAGGGTTATCAATTAGTAATAGGCACCAAATCTCTGGTTATAAAGCAGTTGTAAAATAACTAAACAATTCCCATGTGCTTTATGATGATGATGAATATTAATTTCAATAATTACAGATAAACGGTTTACTAGCAGCTGTTGACGCGACGAAACATCCGGAACTAGCTTCGAGGTTTGGTGTGAAGGGATACCCAACGCTCAAATACTTCAGCAAAGGTGAATACAAGTACGATGCGGGACACGCGCGTCAGGAACAACAAATTGTTGATTTTATTAAGGTGGGTATTTTCTATTATTATATTTGGGGTAATTTACACTTTATCAATGCAATCTTTAGGTAATGCTTGATTGTTATCATAGGATCATATGCTATGCGTCGCAAATAACATATAAATGATATTAGTACAGGTGACTGAACTGTATATATTATTACAATTTTAACTCTGTGGTTAATAATGATTTTAAAGTTTATTTTTTTTTAAATTTTATTATAAAATTTACAATAAACTCAATTTCCGTTTCCAAAATAGCAGGCACTGATGATTTAAAACATTCTACTGCGGGAAGCGAGGTGTTACCTGTCGTAATAAAAATAAATATATCGAGGGGGAAACTACTATTTCTGTATTATAGCTACCAATAACTTAATACGATTACTTTTTTATTAGTCTTATCTAGAAACTTTAAAAATAAATCTACAGATGGTACTTTTAACAAACACAGCAAAAATGTTGAGATCCAAAATGTTAATTAAAGTAAATAATGGTGAGACTATTGTCGTAGGTATCTTTACTTGATCTGTTCATGTCAAACGCACAAACGCGAGGGCTTAGTTCGTAACAGGCTACTAGTATTTTAATGTTAAGAAACTGTTATTTATTTTTATGTTTCTCATTAGTTTCTCATCTGTTTTTCAGTGGTACCACTGAACAACAGATGTAATAGCTGACTAAGCCACCAGAAGTTGTACTCTATTGACAGCTGATGTTAACGGAATGTCGCCGTTTTAATTGCCTGCAAAGCTAGCCTAGTTCATTCCTAGGAAGTTATCGCAGGCACATAACGCGCGGCGATCATGCGGATTGTGGCCAAACTATATTTTGTAAAATAAAAATGTCAAAATAGTGTACAATAAAACAATAAATCAAGATCACAGGCACAGAAACCCAAGATTTTACCGTACAAAAGTTACCACCAGGAAACGGCTACCGAGAGAATCTCAAAACTTGTGAAAAAATATTGCTCTGCAGATTACATATTTTATATAAAAACAATCTGATTTCCGATCCTTAGTTCGGTTTTATAAAGATGCACTCTACAATAGATTAGGTGCATAGAAAAACATAAAAATTAAAAAAGTGTTAGAAGAAAATAATAAAAGTATGTTCAACAGTACTTCTCGAAGTAGCACAAGCTTTTGATAAAGGCAGGCGTGAAGTTTTGTACAAAAAATAAAAGGTATTACTGCCTCGAATCATTCTCAGATATACTAAAATCAGGTATATCTGACCATAGCATTTAGGTTGAGGAAAGAGAATACTCACTCGGAACTTGAACAAGTCAAATCAGCGGTACCACAAGGAAGTGTCTTAGGGCCTATCCTATACCTTTTATATACTTATGATGTTGATTTGTGAGCGTTAGCCTTTGGACCTTTTTTTTTTTTTTTCCGCTGGGAAATGCTTTTACGCATCCCCTCCGGAGGCGACGCAGGCAAGACTGCGCCGCTTCCGACGGGGTATGTGGGGCTCCCCGGCGGCCAGTCTGGCGACCAGAATACCCACTAAAACCCAGCGATGCTCCTTCGCGTCGCCTGGTGGCTGGGTCACGGGAACACTGATGCACTCGACCGCGGGGCCTTTGGACCTAGTGTAGTGTAATAAAAGTTGAAAGTGCTAGTGCAATCTAAAGATCACACGATCTTTGAGATATGTATGTAGTTTTTTTTTTGTTTTAAACTAAGGGTTTCGTTTTGATTTTCATATAAATAATATTACAGTAAGACCCTATTAAATGGTTTTTCATTATTAATGTAAAAACGCGTTTAGTGTTTACCTAAATACTAAAAATCTAAGACATGTTTAAACAAATACTAGTGATCACTTTGTGTGCGGTCATCGTTTATATTATTTTAGTATAGTTACAAACTCCATTATAAAGTGTAAAACAATCACTGTAACATAGAATAATGCGCAAGGGTGGCAGGCCCTCCCTATCACGTGAAGCGATCTCCTCCAGCTAACCTTCGGTTGAATAATTGTATTACGGAAACGACCCTAAATCTGGCACTCTGTCATCGCATGTCTGAGTGGTTTTGTCTAAAACAGGGTACAAAGTATCCCCTTCACCTGTTAATGTATATAATAACGATTCTCGATTTTATCAAATTGTAGTGATATTAGAGCATTGAAATATTTCATAATGTAACATGAAAAACAAATACGCGTTGACATTTTCCTTTCTAGACAATCGTTTGTTGTTGAAATGTTGCGCGCAGCAATCTCAAATGTGAAGGCCATAGTGGAAACCGCGCGCTGTGGCTGTAGGCGAGTGATGGAGGCCTAGCTTATTAAAAGTTTCGATATTTTATGAGCTATTTAATTTGTCTACCCCCAGTCTCCACAAGAGCCTCCACCACCCCCGCCGCCGGAGAAGCCCTGGAGTGAAGAGGACAGCGCCGTGCGCCACCTCGACGCCGCGACCTTCAAAAACACTCTGCGCAAGATCAAGCACGCCGTCGTCATGTTCTACGCGCCCTGTGAGTGCAAATACAATTATTACAGATCGTAAAGCCATTTTACGACAGTCTAATTTTTCATAAAGTCAGCAAGAAAATGCCTAACATTAGCATTCTGGTAACGAATTAAGGGCTTGGGTACAATATAACTGCCATAGCCCTAACAGGCTATCAACCGTCCACTTCTGCATTTTCGACTGCATCGTCACTCATCAGGTGCTATTGCAGTCAAGTCTAGCTTGTATATATATAGTATTAGCAAAACAAAAGTTCAAATATTAATTTACCATAGCTACGACTGGGTCTGCTTAATATTAAATTTCTCAATTCTAAATACATAGTTGACTTGAAATTGCTTGTTAGTTTGTGAACAGGAACTACAGAAGTGATTTAAAAAATTCTGCCACCACTAAGTAACCTTCACAATTATTATAAGTATAACCTATCATCCTAAAGTAATTTCTGAAACAAACGTATTTGAAAACATTTTATTTGTAAAACAAACTAGTAGCAAAAGCACTAACGAGCTACTTTTTTCTGCTATATATATGTTTATGAGGACTATAACTTACTAACAAACTATAACATCTATGATATGAGAGGAAGACCTTTCTGTAATCACTGAAAGCTATTAATAGCTTGATTTATCATGCGTGTTTACAGGGTGCGGACACTGCAAAAGTACAAAACCAGAGTTCACCGAAGCGGCGGAAAATTTCGCAGACGAACTGATGGTGGCTTTCGCTGCGGTCGATTGTACCACGCAGCAAGAGTTGTGTGCTGCCTACGATGTCAAGGGTTACCCCACGCTGAAGTACTTCAGATACTTCGACAAGCTTGTGCTTGACTACAGCGGCGGCAGGAAGGCAAGTCCATTCAACGTTATCAACTCATTCCCGGCCCAGGGAACGAACCGCCTCTAAAAATTAGCTGATGGCCAAGTACAGATTGATAGATTTTCAGAGGCAATGGATGGAATTGGACAAATGGAAATCTCTCAGGCATGCATATTTCCTTACGATGATTTCCTTTGAGCAAGCAAAGGATATTTCTTTTCCTTTTCTTGCCCTTATCCCACATTATGTAGGGCGGCACAACTCGTCTTCTTCTTCCACTCACTTCTATCAGCAGTCACCTCACCAAGCACACCTTTTCCTCTTTTACACAATCCATCTGTCTCTTCTTTGGTCTTCCTCTACTCTTTTGCCCTTCCACGTCCATATATAACATTATTTTGGTGACATATTTGATTGCTGAAATAATTAAATAGATTCCATTTGAGAGACCGAGTTCTGTCCCGCAAAGTGATTATTAGTTATATATAGTTAGGCTATCATTGCATCAGGAAATTCTTCTACTACTGTTATAATTTTGAGGATGGATGACTAAGTGTTCGTTATTGTTGCACACAAAAACAACGGAACTAATTTTAATGAAACTGTTAGTTTTGTAACAATAATGAGCTAATTGGCCAAATGACAACGAAAAGTGTCAAGTAAGTCTGGTAAAATACCGCTATCTGAGAGCTTTATCGGCGTGCGGTACATAAACCGTTTAAGAGTATTATTCGTGTCAAAAGTATTAATTAAACTATATAATCATTTGTTGTTAGGGCTCTTTTATAATATATGTAATAAATCAATAAATAAAATTAAATAAATCAAATCAAAAATAGCTTTATTCATGTAAACCTATTACAGGTGTCTATGAATCGTTCATATATGTCACATTTTTCATTATTTCTTTTAGTGATCGTGATAACAACACTCGCCAACTTAAAACTAATGCTAGGACACTTTTAACTTAAATCATACAGCGCCATCGTGTTTCCAGTGTATCAATTAAACCACTCTCAATTTGTGAACGATCCTCACTTCTGTAGATGGATCGAGGCATATGTGTCGTTCATACCAACAGGTCTCATTAATACATACAACATATTATAATTTTATATCAATATTTAATGTAGTGTTCATGTTTCTAGGTGTTATTAGTTCTTTTTATGAAAAAAAAAAACGAAGTAATTACATACGTTACGTTCATATTATACGAGAAAGCGCCGAAAATATTCCCCATATGAAAATGCCTTCCGTTGACTTCATTAAACTCAGTGTTCCGTGGTCAACCATAACTACATAATAAATATCATAGTTGGCAAAATCCAGACTACAAGTGCAACTGCTAATCTCCAATGGCTTTGTTTTCACAGAAAGTGGACTTCGTGTCATTTATACAAGGTCAATTGAACGAACACCGGGCGCAGCATACCGCGAAGACCAATCAGGATGCAGGGTTTGGTGTGAACGTGCAATTGGCCGGAGATAGCGATTTCCAAGACATCATCGCTTCACCGAACCCCACATTCGTCATGTTTTATGCTGTGTGTGAGTACAACTTAATATTTCAACCGAGCTATCTTTAGTTACATGAAACTCTATACAAGGGATTATACAAGATTAGATTGCTTTTGTTTGAAGTTTAAGATTACGCGAGGAGCTTAGGAGGATTTCGAGTTAAAAAAGTACAGTCATATTCATATTGAGTACGGTGTTAAAAGTGAGACAGCTTGTTATCGAATTAAGGATGTAATTTTGAAGTGGCGTATGCGGTAAAATACATTTTATTGCCACACAAGGATTTGATAATTCTCCGAAGGAGACTTTTATGGGCCCACTAGAAATGGTCGAATGTATTGTATGTTATAAAAGATAAAAGTATAAAATGCTAGCTGGCTACGCTCAGGACTCGGCTCAGCCCACGCGTGTCCAGTCGTAGGTCATGCGAGCTTTGGCACGTGACGTGGCACAGATGGGCTCTCTCGCTGTCCACCGTGGTTTCGCCTGCGCTATGGTGGCCAGCGAGACTCCTTAGGCCGCAGTCGCCTCCTTCTGCGATGAGGTGATGACGTGGAAGGAGGCGGCCAATGTTCATGCCGCGCCTCGATCGCAGGCCCCTTTTTTTTTTTTTTTTTTTTTTTTTTTTTTTAAGGGGGGGAAATCTCCTAGTGAGATACCCGACTATTGCTTTGGGGAAAAGCTCGGGTTATGTGGGATTTTTACCCACTAAAACCCCCTCGGTGGCCACCATCAGCATAAAACACTGCGCAGTTATGCCTGCGTCGCTCCCGGAGGGAATGCGTAAATGCATTTCCCAGCGTTAAAAAAAAGATAATGATTGAGAATAATGTATTAAAACGCTTCGACTTTGTTTAAGACGTGATTATTCTCAAGCCCGGAGTGCTTGCACCCTGTAGGCGCTTACATAGTAGATAGACTATTGATATTGTTTATTTTGTATATAATATACAATAATTGCCCATAATAAAAGGTGGCGCTTAATAATCGGTTTTAATACGCACACTACTTTTAATCATATTTTAATATGATTTTATTATTAAAATCATAATTTAAAAGGACTGAACTAGGACACTAGTTGTTTTTTTTTGGTCATTTTGTTGGTCGTTTGTATACAATATAGTACAAAATAATATAATCATTTTAATAAATTACATGAATTTAATAGTTTAATGGAAAAGTACTCCATACAAAATAATTGATATAATCATCTGTCTGGAATTGATTAGATAGTCCCTTCCAATGAGGGAGGTGCGGAAATTGCATGAAGCTGGGTACCGCGTCCACGAAATTCAACTCATTTATTTTTTGAAATGTTTCGCGTGCATATGGACAATTTTTTGGTTTCAATTGTTTGCTTTATATTCCAGGGTGCGGACACTGTTCGACAGTCAAACCAGCGTACAGCCGCCTCGCTACCGCTCTTAAAAACGAAAACAGCCCAATAAAAGCGATAGCAGTTGAAGCAGCCGACAATCCGAAAGTGGCAGACTTCGCCGGCGTGCAGACACTGCCCACGTTCAAGATATACGCCAATGGGCAGCTGTTGGCCACCTACGAGGGTGACAGATCTACGGAGGACATGCTCCGCTTCTGCAAATCATATCTGAAGGTCAAAGACGAGTTGTGATATTCCCGTTCTAATCATCGGTAAAACTTGAAAATCACATATCTATCACAACGTAACGGCAATCTCATTTTGTATTTCTTTATAGCAAATAATTATCATCAGCATCTTAATCTAACCATCCCTCTACCGGCCCACTCTCAAAATAAGGTTTGGGGCCGTAGTCCAACATGCTCGCCAAGCACATGAAAAACTCTCAGGTAGACAGGTTCCTTCACAATGTTTTCTTTCGCTGTTTGAGAAAGTGGTATTTAACTGCGTGAAAAAAATGCACTTATTTAAAAAAGTTAACAGGTGCGTTTTCGTGGATCGATCGAGGTTGACCCCACTTTAGCAAATTATGATCAATAATACTAGATTATGAATTCGGAGCAAAATGAATTGATCAAGATATTTACACACCTATGCACGTATTTAGTAATAGAAGCTTATAAACAGACTTCCTCTTGAAATTAAATATTAAAAGTAACTGTAAACTATTTCTATTTAAGTCTTTAGGCTGTCAGTTCACGGACCAATTGGTTGCAAATAAAACGTAAAAAATTCCAAGCCAAAAATAAAAGATCTTATTGGAATTTATTGTGCCACACTAATTTAAAGTGAGACCAATCCGTTCTTGAGAGAGTCGATGTCATCATACTTGGACAGTTTCCAATTATCGATCAATAGACGATTTCATATAAAAATATAAATTGGAGTGCAAAGACAGTCAACTGTATACGTTTAATGCTTTGATGATACATTATTTGCTATATTTTTATGTTATAAAATATAAAATATTAATAGTAATGTCTAAAACTACTTAATGCTGGAATATAGAAAATTAATATTAAAAATAATTATTTCACCAAAAACACAGTTACAGTTTTACATATTCCGATGGTACCCACACTAGGTAATCCTGTCTCGTGGGTACCTAAAGTAGAAGTTATAATACATATAAAAATAACATTTTAAATTCCCAAAACATCTATATTTTGATACTCTTCTACTTTGATTTAGCTTTCTACTTTGAATTTAGCTATTCTTCTTAGCAGTTGATGTTGAAATTTACATTTAAAATTACTAACTAGGCAAATGTTAGAAATTTTAGTAGATTTGGTAACACTCAGAACCAACTTTGTGTAAACTGCCCTGTAAAATTATATTAATATTTGGTATTCCCCCCTGGATTATGGGTAGTCGATAGTTATTACTATATGTCACATTATAAAGTTGGAGGTCCTGGGTTCGATTCCCGGCTCGAATTTGGTCTGGTGGGAGGCTTCGGCCGTGGATAGTTACCACCCTACCGACAAAGACGCGTAAAGTTTATCATAAATGATTTTATGTACTATATATTATTTGATGTATCAAAAAAGCATCCTTTTGATTCCAATTACCAAGACAGTTAGGTTTTATATTTATCATTTGTTACATTTTATTTCCATGCATAGAGTTTGAGACGTGACTATTAACTATAATAGTAAATATAATATTATATTTTGGCATTTATTATTAATAATTGTACTAATCTAATTTAGTTAATTGTCGCTTTTTCTAAGAACTTATACGCTTTATTAGTATATAATATTATGTGATATCTTTCATTTGTAGTTTATATTGATAGTACCATATTATATTTAGTTACGATGTTTGTATGTATATCTGTTTAAGACTGCAACAATCTCTGAATTGGCTTGACTGTGCGAGCTCCTAGACTGACACTTGTCGAGTATTTTCTACTGACCTTGATCACAAAACATGTTATATAGATATTTTGCCGATGTCGCGTAGAAACCAATTAGGAGTGTGGGTTTACCATACCCCTAACAGGTTAGCCCGCTACCATCAATCATCCATAATAGACTGCATCATCACATACCACCAGGTGAGCCGTCAAGGGCTAAGTTGTAGTATAGTAAAAAAAAAAGATCAACTGTTAGATAGAACAATTTATCTAAATTATCGCATATCGTTGAGTTCAGGACAAGGGACAAGTTAACGACAACTTTGTGATTAAATTTCACATACTGCCTACAGCAAAAAGCGTGTACAATTGTTTTAGGAAATTATGGGTTTACAATTTAAATTTTTTGAGCCCGCAACATATTGCGTACCATGCGAATGCAACGTTCTACAATCCACACAGGTGCGCATAGATATTGAACCGTAAATGGGCTGTAAAACCTACGTGTAAGTAGGTTATGTTGGGATGGTTAGGCGCCATTTACGCTGTGTGGTATGCTCAAGTTATCTTGTATTAAGTTATCACACCCTTCGTTAGAATTTGTTTAGAACTATAACACATATCCCTTTGTTAACATTAAACAACGTTTTATTTGGACATTTTGTATTTTCTGCGGCTATATAAAATTGTGACTCAAACCTTATAGCAGATGTTATGGTTGACACAGTGGATTTTTTTTAAGGAACATTGGATTCTTGTGTTTTCAAAAGTATTCCTTTTAGTATACATGTTTGGATTGTCATGTATGTTGTAATACCCCATAAGCATATAAGGAGTGATAGCCTAGTGGTTAGGGCGTCAGCCTCCTAATCAGAGGTCGGCGGTTCGAATCCGGGCACGCATCTCTAACTTTTCGGAGTTATGTGCGTTTTTAAGCAATTAAAATATCACTTGCTTTAACGGTGAAGGAAAACATCGTGAGGAAACCTGCACGTCTGAGAGATCTCCATAATGTTCTCAAAGGCGTGTGAAGTCTGCCAATCCGCATATGGCCAGCGTGGTGGACTATGGCCAAACCCTTCTCATATTGAGAGGAGACCCGTGCTCTATAGTGAGCCGGTAATGGGTTGATCATGATGATGATGATATAGGGAGTACCCCTTTCCAAATAGCCATAATTTTTTCACATTCAATTGTATTATTAAAACGATAGTGGTTTTGTGAACTGTACTTATGAAATAGACTCGCCTGATGTATTTATACAGCTGTTACATAGTTATTAATGCATATAATTACATTCTTAATACTATTATTATTAGAAACATTGTAGCACATATTTTATATATAATATTTATATATATTATTTATATTGTGATGTTGTAATATAAACTAGTAAAGTAACTATAATGAAGTAGATAACAATTTATAAAGTATATTCTTATATTAAATATTTTTGAATTTTTATGCATTGTTTATACATTATATTGATCATAAATGTGGAGAATATTTTGTTATATAAGAATTAAAGTAAATGCTGGTTTCAATATAAATGATTTATTTACATTTTTTTAACAGAGTAATTTAGGCATGTGTTCTCAAAAACTGCATTTATATGAGAATGGGGATGCTCTTGTGCGAAATTAAGACCTTTTAAGAAAGAAATGATATAATCATAATTGAAATAAATAAGTACCTAAAGCCCTAATTAAATAATGAAAACGCAATAGTGCAATATGGTGGTATATTATAAAGGTTATATATAAACCTCAGTCAGAAGATGTGATTTAATGGTAAAAGATTTGTGTGTTGAAATATTGCTTAAATCACAGCATAATCAACGACTGCCGTTATATTACATCTACTGTCTAACGACGCTAGATTGAAGCGACCCATGGGATTTCTTTAATCACGTTTGCCCATGATTTCTAATACTGTACTATACTAATATGCGCGGAATTTAATGAAACCTTCAGACTGACGACCTCCGTGGCGCAGTGGGTGCGCTGTCGCATTATAATGTTGGAGGTCCTGGGTTCGACTCCCGGCTCGAGTCTGGTCTGGTGGGAGGCTACGGCTAGTTACTACTCTACCGACAAAGACGTGTCGCCAAGCGATTTAGCGTTCCGGCACGATGTCGCGCAGAAACCAATTAGGAGTGTATATACCATACTCCTAAAAAGTTAGCCCGCTAACATCCTATACTGCATGATCACTTACCACCAGGTGAGATAGCCGTCAAGGGCTATCTTTTAGTATATAAAAAAAGAATAAACTCATTCCAGGCATAGCATCTGCACTGTGACGTATAAGAGGGTCTTGCGTTATGACAAGAAAGTGTTCCAACTAACACTGTACAATGTAAGAGTATTTTATCAAGTAGATGCCTTTTATTAGTATGCAATACAGTATATATTGTTTTTATGACGTCATTACGTCATCTTAGAAATTTCGTTTTCGTTTCGTATCTTAGAAATTTGCTAAGCAATGCAATAATCATCAAAAGATGCTCAGCATTCGTGCGAAATATGTTTTGGAAGATCTGTGTTGCTTGCGTGAAAAGTACAATTTACAATTGTGTTGCGGATCATAGCAAATTAAGCTTAGATAAAATAATATTGAATTGTATTAATATTTTATTTGCTAGAAAATAGTTCCATCTGTTGATATTGAAAAGCAATAATAATTAAAAGTTGCGGTAAGTAAAGGATCTCGTAAGTCAATTAATTTTCACAATTGTGAAAGTTGACGGGTTTTCACAATCTTTGTGACAGTACGTGTGCACCTTCCAAATCCTTGCCCCTTATGACTCACGTGCACGGCTAACCACAGTCACGGTCTGGTCTGATATAAATCACCCCTAAATTGCGTTAGAAACACCTTCAACAATCATGAAACCATTGAAATCATCATATTAAGGTCTAATTACAATATTATTCTGAGTGAACCTTCAGACGTATAATTTTTTATTTTTATATATATAATTTGTTTAAAATATTGTCTTTGTTACATATTTATAGCTACATAAATATTTCCTTTTCAGCTTTACTGTATAAGTAAGTACGAGAAATATCTAAAGAATGTGTACTGAACAATAACTGTTTGAACTGTTTGCCTTAAATCAAACATTGTTAAGAAGCTAATAAATAAAATATATATTTTGCATAAATTAAACGTTTTATTCCATTACTTTTTTTTAATTACCGTAATAAATACTTTGATACAGTTCTTGCAATTCACGAAGGCGAGTGGGATTTACTTGTGGTAAAGACGTATCTGTATATGTGTAACAGTGTGCGTGAGATCGAAAGCGGGTATGGTTAGCAAAAAAAAGTAAAAAAAGCCAGTTGCTACCGCAGTACATTTAAGTACGTTAGCCTTTCATAAAATTATATTTTTCTTGAAGAAATTGAAAGACTAGCGATAATTGCTCGTCCCTACAAATAATAAAACATACGATTAAATATACAAAACAGTTACAGAATTGTTGCATGTCAAAAAACCTTTTTTTACAAAATGACATCTACTGTCTATTCTTTCTGACAGATCAAAATAAAAATAAACTTTTTTAAAATTTATCAAAAAACGATTCAACATAAAAAAATGCCTTACCTCGCTATGAACAACTTTGCGTTTTGACATGCTGACAGTACTTCGTAGCAATAACCGTCGTCGTGGAAACGATACGATATAGACACGCACACTGCAGCAATGTGCATATACACGTTCAACCACTAGTAAAGCTCACTCGCCTTCGTGAATTGCAAGAAGTATAACAAGATTTTATCATTCTTTGATAAACAGCGCTGAGTCGATGGCGCTGGAAGAACGCATTTCATTTCAAGACTATTACTAGAGTTACTTGGTAGGTCCGGGAAGACTTAAGACTTAGCATTGTTAAAGCAGTTGTAACGAGTCTTGTCTATGCCAAGCCGCCATATTGTCGTACCCTACCGCCATGCCTAAAAATGCCGCCATTATGATTTGGTACATCAAGCTAGCCAAAGCCCGCCATTTTTATGAAAACAATAAAAATATTTTGTTTACCAGTTTTGTCTTTTCATTTTGGTATCTTACTACACAGTAATCATGATTAACCCATTACCGGCTCACTACAGAGCACGGTTCTCCTCTCAATATGAGAAGGGTTTGGCCATAGTCCACCACGCTGGCCATGTGCGAATTGGCAGACTTCACACGCCGTTGAGAGCATTATGGAGAACTCTCAGGCGTGCAGGTTTCCTCACGATGTTTTCCTTCACCGTTGAAGCAAGTGATATTTTAATGGTTTAAAAACGCACATAACTCCGAAAAGTTAGGGGTGTGTGCCCGGATTCGAACTGCCGACCTCTGATTAGGCTGCGCCCTAACCACTAGGCTACCACCGCTTCAACTACACAGTATTAATTTAAAATGTCGGTTCTATACGACATATCTAATTGTTATTTTGGGGCTTCATAACAAAATTTAAACTAAAAATTAGATATCTAAAACAAGAACATTGACAACAGTATAATCGGTACTGATGCCAAAAATGATCTTATTTGTCCGTTCGAGTTTTTCTAGACCACATCACGCTGAACCTCCTGAATGGATTGTGATGAAACAAGGCACGATTTGTGATACTACGACGTAAAACAGGATACACATTTTACCATAAAAATCAGCACGATTATCTTAGGAGAGGGGATGAAAGTAGACATGTTGACATAGCTGTAATTCTTTAACGCGTTGTGCATAAATCTTAAAAATTGTCCCGTAAAAAAATTCAAGGTCACAGTTTATAACCTTCGTACTTCATACTTCGTAACCCCTTACAAGTTACTTGAAACCCGTAATGAACCTTAAAACCTACGGCTCATCTTACACTGGCAGACATTTCACTAGACTGGCATGTTATCGTACAGGCTTAATAAAAATTGATGATCGTGATTCTATAAAAGCTGAATGTTTAACAGCCTAAATTTTCACCAGTGGTACCTACAGTTGGCTAGTCCAGGCAAGTAGGAACGTACCCCATGGTAGCTTTGGAAGGTAGCAGGTCTACAATCCAAGGCAACCATTATAAAACTTAAAAATCTTTATTATCAAAATTTTCTTAAAAGTCCGGTTTCCACGTAAAAGTTAGGTATGTAACCTATCAAACGTGTGTTATATATTTCAACTTAAATTATGAATTGTGTCTTAAAAGCAAAAGAAATGAACCGCCAAAGTAGAATCTATATTGTGTTTGGGGGTAGAAGTTTTTCGGAATATGATTTGCCCCATCGCCTCTAGGTATCATCGTGGTAAATCTCGTAAACGAAAAACATTCACTGTTGCCAATTTTTTCTTTTAGTTATATTTTTTATAAGTACGTATTCACTCCTGGTATAACCAACTTTAATCTGGGTGACCTTGCACTTACATAATTTTGTTCTTATTTAATAATAATAAATAATAATAATAATAACTTTATTTTCCAAACAGTTTAAAATAATAACAAATTCCAGTGGCCTCCACACTAGGTGACCTGTATCGTGGAGACCAAAATACGTACAGTTACTGATTAAAGCATGTAGTATGAGCTGCCGCTACTTTTGTGTGTTTTTTTTACACACTACAAGTTACCCCTTGACTTGACTGCTATCTCACCTGGTGGTAAGTGATGATACTGTCTAGGATGGTAGCGGGCTAACCTGTTAGGAGTATGGTAAGCCCACGCCCCTGATTTGTTTCGCACATCGCTTGGCGACACGTCTTTGTCGGTAGAGTGGTAACTAGCGACGGCTTAAGCCTCGCACTAGACCAGACTCGACGCGGGAATCGAACCCAGAACCTCCAACTTTATAATGTGCGCACGCACTGCGCCACAAAGGTCGTCATAATGACGAATCGGCAAGCCTTACAAAAATATTCTTGTGTGCAGTTCTCAAATATTGACGCATGCTCTTCTATATCTTAAAATGAAAAGAATATTTGTGTCGACCGTCTAACTCAGTTAAAAAATGTTCTTTTCATGCCTTATATGATTACTCAGTTCTTCCAGTTTCCAGTTTCCTCTAGTTTTAAGCCGTTAACTTACAGATTAGCACCGAGGACAAACCTCTTCGGTTTTTTCGGTGCCGTCATTGTAATATGCATTATATTTCCTTTTTATATTAATAACTAAATAAAAAAAATACGCTAATGTGGACGAATAAAAATAAAAAATACTAAGGAAGTTAATTTAGTTTCCTTACATAAAAATTTGCACCGTAGCTAGTGACCCCTACCGAACAAACAAAATAATGTCATAAATACCAATTACGTAACCGACGTACATACATTTTGTCGCGCTAAATGAAAGGTGAACTTTTTTTACAAGCGTGAAGGGCCTACGTTATAACATATCATAACTACTTAGATGTTCCAGACGACTTGTATTACGTTGATTTTGGTTTCTAAAACCCCACAAATATTTCTATCTACTTTTTTGCTTTTAATTGTCATAGTATTTTAATTTGTTTCATTGATTCTCTTCATAGTTTGTGTTCTAGTGATAAAAATCTATTTTGCATAATTAATTATAGTTTTATTCAAATGAATGCAACCAGTATAAAAAGATATTTATTATCATAACAGGAATCAAAGCAAACTTTAAAGTACAATCGTTTTTATTACTTACATAGTAGGAACGGTTCGCCTGATGTTAAGTGGTCACCGTCGCACATCTATCGTCGGTATCTACTCGGCATCATACCGGAACGCTAAATCGCTTGGCGGTATGTCTTTGCTAGTCGGGTGGTAACTAGCCACAACCGAAGCCTAGACAACTGATCTAGAGTCTATTACCAGTATGTAAGCTATATACCTATATACCAAATTTCAGCTCGATGCAGTAGTTGTCTGGAAAATAGGTAACAAACACGCAAACACATCATCATCATGATCTATCCATTGCCGGCTCACTGTAAAGCACGGGTATCTTCTCAATATGAGAAGGTTCTGGCCATAGTCTACCACGCTGGCCATGTGCGGATTGGTAGACTTCACACGCCTTTGAGAACATTATGGAGAACTCTCAGGCATGCAGGTCTCCTTACGAGGTTTTCCTTCACCGTTGAAGCAAGTGCTATTTTAATTGCTTAAAAACGCACATAACTCCGAAAAGTTAGAGGTCGAACCTCCGACTTCTGATTAGGAGGCGGATGTCCTAACCACTAGGCTATCACAGCTTAGCCTATCAGATAATCACACAGAATTAAGTGCTATATTATTGAAAATTATAATCATTATAAAAGTTCCACTGCTGCATATATGTAGGTAGAGATTGCTCTTTAGCGATAAGGCCGCCTATTGCGCCTATTTTATTTTCTGTGTGTATGTTCCTTTTTTTCTGTATGGTGTGCAATAAAGTATATTTTAATTTCATTTTATTCATACAGGCTTTTCGGGATTTATATTTTGAGAGTATAGAATTAGAGATCAACCATCTCTGCGCCAATGCGTATCTGGGTTCTTCAACGACTTAAGTAATCACGCTAGACGTAACCTGGACCGACGGCTTAATGCGTGGTCCGAGGACCGAAGAGACCAGAATTATGTTTAAAGGTATTAAGTACATAGTATACTCAATACCTTTCAATTCTTGGCTCAAAACACAAAACCAAAGAACCAGATGTGTTATTAAATTAAAATATTTAAATTTAGTTAGTTATGTTAGTTACAAATGTTTATTATACTTATGCTATATTGTTAGTTCATTGAGTATGTTGTCCGACGATCTCCGTCGCATTATAAAGTTGGAGGTCCTGGGTTCGATTCCCGGGTCATCGCTGCCAAATTATCGCCGAGCGATTTAGCGTTCCGGCACGATGTCGCGTACAAACAAATTTGGAGTATGAGTCCACAATATCCCTAATAGGTTAGCTGGCTACCATCTTAGACTGCATCGCGTCACTTATCATCAGGTGAGATTGCCGTCAAGGACAAACGTGTACCTATTGCTTATAAGAACAAATGTAAACGATTGTATACGAACAAATGTATACAGCATGTAAACGATTTATAAAGATACATATATCTTCACAAAACTTCAAATTTCTCGGAATATTATGAATTCTTTGTCCGTCTTTATGAGGCACTTTATCTCATTGTCAAATTTTGTTACCTAACATCCAAACTGAGCTACTTTCGAATTTATATATTATCACCATGAAGCGTGGCTAGTAAGGATAATGATTTGTAAAAGCACACATGTACTAGGTTCATTTTCGGATTCCTTCAACGGTCCTCAGATGGTGTTTCCTTTTCTGCGGGCAGCATCGAAAATGGAGTTATTTCAATCAATCAATCATAATTTTTTCAAATAATTCTTTGAAAGGCATTTTTTATGCGGCAATAACTTACATAGTAGTGGGCTGATTGTTATAATATACATTCGTTAACTTCAGTAATAAAACTACGAGGGTTCCAAAGGTCTAAGAAGAAGCCCGCAACAAAACAAGCGCGTTAGTCCTTAAAGTATTTTTCTTATCTCTATCTCACATGTCACTTCAAATTCTTTTTAAACTTTTACTTTTTTAAACATTTTATATCAAACATCATCATCATCATGATCAACCCATTTCCGGCTCACTACAGAGCACGGGTCTCCTCTCAATATGAGAAGGGTTTGGCCATAGTCCACCACGCTGGCCATGTGCGGATTGGCAGACTTCACACGCCTCTGAGAGCATTATGGAGAACTCTCAGGCCTGCAGGTTTCCTCATGATGTTTTCCTTCACCGTTGAAGCAAGTGAGATTTTAATTGTTTAAAAAACGCACATACGAGTAACTCCGAAAAGTTAGAGGTGTGTGGCCGGATTCGAACCGCCAACCTCTGTGCTTTAGATCAATATTTCATAATTATTTAATATATTCCTCTACAATATAGTAAGATTTTTCTACAAGCTTATGTTTTATATAAACTTTAAAATTATTGACAGTGATCCAAGAAATGTAATTCGTTAATACATTACAAATAAATATAATAATTACCTTTAAATGAATTTCTAATTTTGTTTAGTATGTTTATTGACAATAGTTTCGCCGCAGTGCAATGATTTAATTTGTAACTATCGTAAACTCACAGTCGCTTAGATATTTCTAGAAATACCTCCCAGGATGGAACTAGTAGAGTTTTTCACACATTATTAGTAATGATGATCTGTCGGCTTACAATAAACTTTATAGCAAACATACGAAGACACGAAACCCAATATCCCACCAGCAACCACGTCTTCCCAATGGTGGTGGTTGTCACAGCAACGACTGACACCAATCAAGGTCGCCAGCGCTAGCGGTAGCATACAAAATATCTCCACTCTCAGACTCCTACACGCAGTCTTCAGTTTCCCGTACAACCATAGACTCAGAAAACCAAGTGAACAAAATGCAAAGCTGCTGTGTCCACTCGGAAAAGATTTTCTCCCATCGATAACATCCTGGACTTTTCTTAAACAGTGAATTTGCTTTGATACGACACCGCATGGAAAACAGCGGTAGAAGAAGTCCGGTCGAGGTCTCAACACAATCAATTTTAATAGTTCTGTGAAATTTGCATTAATTAGCAAAGCTAGACTCCATCCCAGCAGCGCTTGTGTTGTCTCCTTATAGCTACGGATTAATATAAATGGCAAACAGAATATTAAAAGTGGTAAAAATATCACCAAGAGTATCATAGCCCAAGGTGGTACGTATGAATCTTTACGCGGTCTTTTATACACATTCAGCATTTCTTCCGATCCTATCACGAGCGCCTGTGGTTGAAATTTCAAGTGCATCAAAATCACAGTAAGTAAAAGCAGAATACGTAAGAGCAATTCCGCTAAAAAGTTTGGCAAAACCGTCCGAGTATTTTGCTCAATTATTAACTGGTAGTAGGATATAACGAAATCCATGGGACAGTCTTAAGATAAATCAGCACATTTTATCATTATAGCACAATTTATGTTTAGGTAGGTTTCTAATTAAAATTTTTACAAATTCGTTTACCTAGTTACTATTTACAATAATATGAAGTGAAACGCCAAAATAAATATCAGAATATGAGCAAAATGCAATTGTGTAACGTATTGTTTGTATCCTCTTTTGAGACCAAGCTATAAAATTAAGAAATAAATAAAATTTTAAGTTATAGTGAACGTTCCCAATTTATGGACAGCTTAAAATTAGATTATAAATTCATATTTAGGCCCTCAATACTTTATTTCGCTCATATCCACTCCTTGCAAGAGGTGCTGGATGCCTGGAATTTGACATGGAGTACTTTGGGTATCATTGCACAAGACCAATGACGCAGTAGCGCAGTATTACTGTACCAACACTAAGTTCTGTTTATCAGTCCACATTTGCCATCAGAAATTGCAGCTACACTATATGGCAGGGTCCATTAAATACGTGAGGCGTTCAGGGGGGGAGGGGGTCCAATACAATTTTATTAAATAAAAAACGTTACTCCACCAAAATATGGCCAAATCTTCAAGAACACATTCTGTTTGGAAAATATTCAAAAAAGGCCTTACGTAATTTAAAAAAAACCGAACATGTTTATAGTGTTATCAAATATCAATTCAGACAGATGATTAGAAAAACACAGACGTCAAAAGTATCTCCAAACAACAAAATAAAATCAATCAAAATTACGTATTCGCTCTGCTTCCGAGCTATGTGAACGGACAGTTTATTTAAGTGTATCGCCTCTCAGGTAAACATAAACGGCAGGCACGTAGAGTAGCACCTACTCCGAAGTTCAAAATGCAGACTAGAAAGCTGTGTCCAGACAGGAAGTGGTACTAGTACCTAATACATAAGTAAGCCTACCGCCCACTAATTGAAGCAAAAACGAGGTACCAACCGCTCTCAGATTACAGATACTAGATTAATGTGCGACCGTTGAATGCCCAGAGGGCTTACACGATCGCCAGAAGATACACCGCTAATATTGGTAGAGTGAGTCATCCATCGTCATCATTCTCAGCCTGCTGATGTGGCTTTAAGCCTCCTCTTACGTTGACAGAAAGTTAATTAGAGTAAACATCCACCAAGCTACTCCAATGTGTGAGCTGGAATTGAAATCAACGCGATCCCTCTTATGGGACAGGCGGCCGCAAATGTAGGACGTTAATAGACTGATAATAATGATGAATCCTGTAAGTAATACAGCCTGGACTATCCAACCTTTCGACTACTTAAAGCAGGTATATTTATTTTATATATTCGAGACAGATAATAATTACATTTTTTTTAGGCAGATCTAAGCATATATGAGTTTATTCGATACTTGGTATGCGTGCATGGTGTTTGTCAGATGGAGAAGGTTCCGGGGTGAGTATTAATGGGGATTTTAAATTTATAACAATACCATTGAAATCTAATTTTATTTTTTTAATCTATCATACTGCGACACAACGTTTCTATGAAATATTTATTAATCTTAATTGTACATTAAGCACCTTTTTAAATTTTTGTCGGGGTGGAAACGCTTCATAACTACCTCCGTCTCTTGGGCAGGACGAAATCATGAGGGACTCCCAACCCTTTAGGGAGATATACCCTATCTAAAAACCACTACGGCATGCCCCCGTGGTTTTGCTGGACGTCCGTACATTAAGCATCTGCCTGGTTGGTTAAAATATGTTTCAATGATTATAAAAAATATTGTTGAACGGACAGGACAACGTTAATCTAAGTCTGTACAATAAGAGATGAATTAGAAATCGCGTCAGTCCTGGATAGTACTACGAATTAGTAATAGTTACTAAAAATTATGAAAACGAAACGCAAGATTCAAAATCGTCTTCTAGGATAACGTTCTCGTCATCATCATCATCATGATCAACCCATTACCGGCTCACTACACAGCACGGGTCTCCTCTCAATATGAGACAGGTTTGGCCATAGTCCACCACGCTGGCCATGTGCGGATTGGCAGACTTCACACGCCTTTGAGAACATTATGGAGAACTCTCAGGCGTGCAGGTTTCCTCACGATGTTTTTCCTTCACCGTTGAAGCAAGTGATATTTTAATTTATTACTTTTACGTTGCTTACTCAACGTACTCGTAATTCAAAGAAAACTTCATTTGTTTTACATAGTTAGAATTAATGTAGATTAATGCCCGGGTTAATATGATTTCAAGTCATTACAATTGGTTAGGCATGACCTTTTTTTAGATAAGCTTTAGATGAAATCTTACATAATATACATATACGATTATGTTACGAACACTCGCTCATCAAAATAATTAATGATATAGTTTAAGAACTATGATAGATAAATTGAAACGATAACTTACGATACGTGAAATTATAATTATTTAATCATATACCTTTGTGTATTTAAATGTACTAATAGTAAAAAAGATGGTGTTAGGTTAGTAAAGAGTATATTTAACTAACAAATTTTTCTTTACACTTTCAATATAATTGAAAAGAATTAAAATAAGTACAATTAAAAATTTGTGTCTATGCCGTTACCAACTACTTACCATATTTTGTTTTGATAAATTACGTCATAAAATTTTCCTATGCCAAGAGATACTAAAAACCGGTTCCAGCAAACTAATGGACTTGTTCAGGACGCGGTTGGTCAAGTCATTGCTCTCTCCGCTAGTTGTTGTGTCTACTTGTTTCCAAAATAGGTCGCACATGCATTTCTAGACCAAGAGAATTTAAAAAATTGCGCACATAGATGTTGCTCTAGAGAAATATTCTAATTAGTAGATAATAACAATTCCTTAGTTATTCGTAAAAGCTGGGTAATTCCTTGGCAGTTAAATCAACTTTGATGACGTCACGGCAAACGGCATAACTCTGCTCTCAATTAATATCTTGTGCGTGTAATAATAGAATACTAAAAGATTTTTTTTTCATATATAACGTTAGATTTTCTGTTTTTATTATTGCATATATGAAGGTCTCTTAATGGCCATCCTTGTTTTGTTTCCTTTGGTATTCAATCAACGAGACATCATTTATTAATTTAAACTTTATTGCAAATTATAAAGAACTTCAATCAAATAACTTTATAATATGAAAAAGGCATTTAATTGTGATCATTTAAATGTAGCCAATGGGCTCACAGTAAAACGGGATGTTATGAACAATATATTCTAATCGCTGGCAAATCCACGTGTCCTTATTACAAGCCGTTGAATAAATTCAACGAATACGCCAACTAGGTTACTTTTCGCCGAGTAGTTTGTATTGTCTGCATCTTGCCTGCAATACGGAAGATGTCAAGTCAGTAAGTCACCATAATTAAATTCAATTAGAGGATACAGTGCGTTAAACAAATTGTAGCCAGTTGGTCACAGCATCGTAGGCCTATGACATAACACTACCTCTCTAAAAAAGTGAATGTGCTCGCCACGCACGTAATCGGCGAAATAATTGTTATTTGTGTCAAAAACTCATCGAGAGCCTGATGATTGGTTGAAGAAGAATTGCCAAATTAAATAAATGTTTTTTTTTTGAGAATTATACCTTAAAATGCTGACTTTAAGACTGGAAATTGTACATCAAAATACTTGTCCGTGTCTAACGAATTTTCAGTTTCTGTGAGTGTAACCATTTGCATATATTTGAGATAATAATTGCTTAAAAGAACTACTGGCGTACTACAGTTGCATGGTCTTGCGTGATCCATTCATTGATCACGATACGTAATAAGTAGGTTTGAAAAAGAGACCAAATATTTTGATACGCACTTAGTCTTTGTTATTTCGATACAGTTTATAAAAAGAGATCTTCTATTACACGATGAATGCAATTACTAAGTAGTTGGTGAATTAAGAAGTTAGTAGAAATAAAGCGTGAGGCTCTTATAAAGAACTCTGCCACTTGGACGCCTTATAATTATGTCTGATATTTGTTTGGTTGTTACGTAAAGTTAAATAACTGGGTCCATTTAATTCCATCTGACATATTATAAAGTCTACATTCTCGATGTCTAACATCAGGTATTCACTTCTTTAACCAGTGTTATTTAAGCCGACAGCACCTTAAGTAAACCAGCCTGTTACAGAATACAGAAATGTCTTCTTCGTTTTCTTCTTGTTTTAACATGAAAACATTTTGTTTTGGTTTTGGCATATTTTAAACGACCAGTCGTTTCTTGACGACCACTCCATTTGGGTATATTTCTGCTCATTGATATACCGTCACTATACTGTTAAAATGGCAAAAATTACCTACAATTCCCTTTTAATCGCATTGTTCACTAACGAATACGGTATTCATTAAAAGCATGAATTCCCCTCTTCATAGGGCACTCGAGTATAAAGAACTAAATATATGTGCGTTAAACCCATACAGTAAATATCTCTGTTACATAATTTATTTTTAACATTTAGCTAAGATAGTGATCCGCGGTGGTCAGCTATTCTCTTCAAAGTGTAATGACCTTTTTTATTACACCTTTTCATTACATGAATTAAGTTGGTATACTTTGTGCAAAGTTGTGTTTTATACATATAAATATATCTTAAGGAAGTCAAATCTGCACTACAAATTCTTTTGGTGCACAAATTTGATATGGTATTAAATATATAATAATAACTCCAAAAAGCTTTTTGGGCTATAGTTTTTTTTTTGAAGAATGTTCGACTCTGAACAAACAAACAAATCTTTCATTTTAAAATGTAATTTACGAAGTCAATTTAGGTAAAAAAATTGTGTTTTTAAGCCATATTTATTTTTATTTTTATACCCTACGAGTTAATCCTTGACTGCAATCTCACTTGATGGTAAGTGATGACGCAGTCTAAGATGGTAGTGAGCTAACCTGTTACTGGTATGGTTAACCCATACTCCTAATTGGTTTCTATGTGACATCTAGCCGGAACTCTAAATCACTTGGCGACACGTCCTTGTCGGTAGGGTGGTTACTAGCCATGGCCGAAGCCTCCCACCAGACCATACTCGAGCCGGGAATCGAACCCAGGACCTCCATTTTATAATGCGAAGGCGCATGCGCTGCGCCCCGGAGCTCATCATATTTTGATATTTATACTGTTTTGACAGTTAAAGAAAGTAAAAGAAATATTTACTAAACATAGGTACTATGTACTTATGTGTAGGATGTAAGTATTGTGGTTCCGGAGGTAATAGCGCGTAAAAACATGGGGAATAAATATTATTAAAATTATTAATATAACATCCCCCTTTCCCATCCCATCCTTTTAAATGTTTCCTTTCACATTTAAAAGGATGGGATGGTTGTCTGGAAGAGGTTGTCGCTTTAAGCGATAAGAACGCCTTTGCGCATTATTTTTGTTTTAATTTGTACAAGAATCCCAGTAATGTACAATAAAGACTTTATCTATCTATCTATCTGTCTTAAAGGATCACTCTCAAAATGATCTTACTGAGATCGGTGTTCGTCACTACTTAGTCGGTATAAGATAGCAGTAATGGTGATTGGTCCTCATTCTGTTGTACAGTGTATGCAAACCTATTAGAAGACGGACCTAAGAGGATTACCAAGATGGTCTTACTGAGACCAGCTTAGGTCACAGCTTTCTCAAAGACCTACACGACTTCGTAAATTAGAGGAGGATAATCATTAAATAAAGCAATGGTTCAGGGAACTCTCTGAGGGAGTCGACGAAATGAGAATATCCCATCAATCAGTGGTAAGTCTATTCCAACAAGTGGGAATTTTTATTCGATTGATCATAATCTTCTGAATTTTACTATTCAGTAATCGTGGTCCAACTATTCTGTCTCAAACTATAGGCCACAATTAGTCTAGCTATTATTTTAATCACGATCCCATAAGAAGATCTGCGGTCCAACTGATATCGTTATAATCTTCGCGCCCCAAACCAAGTAAAATGTATAAGTACTCAAATGTGGTAGCGTAAAGCGTTACATAATCTTTACTTCAGCACATGACTAAAAAACATTTGAATTGCGTAAACTTTTTTTTATCGTAGTCACATCTATTATTATTCTAACTAGGTACAGTAGGTATGAATTGTATATATTAGTTGGCTTTACCCCAAGTAGTGTTCCTGTATCAACTAACACGTCGATGGCAGTTTTTGTTATTTAATGCGAAATAAATAATTTAAACGATATTTGATAGAACTCTGAAGCAACTGCATGTTTTAGATTGACATTAAGAGATACTCATTGGCAAATCTTTTAGGTTTGATCTCAACAGGTCAATCATCATCATCATCATCATCATGATCAACCCATTACCGGCTCACTACAGAGCACGGGTCTCCTCTCAATATGAGAAGGGTTTGGCCATAGTCAACCACGCTGGCCGTTGGCAGACTTCACACGCCTTCGAGAACATTATGGAGAACTTTCAGGCGTGCAGGTTTCCTCACGATGTTTTCCTTCAGCGTTGAAGCAAATGATATTTTAATTTTTAAAAACGCACATAACTCCGAAAAGTTAGAGGTGCGTGCCCGGATTCGAACCGCGGACCTCTGATTAGGAGGCTGGCGCCCTAACAACTAGGCTATCACCGCTTCACTAGGCTATCACTGCTTCACTAACAGGTCATAGCGCCCATGAATATCTGAGCACCAGGGAAGTCACCAAAGCGTTGTCGGCTAAAACCATCTTCCCAATAGGTACGAGTATCTACTCGGTACATCGGTTCCACATTATTCCGGAACACTAAATCGCTTGGTATTATGTATCTGTCAGTTTACAAATATAGATAAAAGAAAGAAGAATTTATTTAATAATTACTTAAGTCATTCACTTTAATGAAAAGCTGCATATTTGATATGTCAGAGATTGTATCCTGTGAGAATTTCTGATACTTACTTAAAAGTGTAATTTGTATTGTTCGGTCATATAATTGAAACTGCGTTTGTGAAAGTAGTTAGATATCAAATCTCTTAGCGATCTATAAAGGTGAATTTATATTTCAACACGCCCAAGATAAGGGATCTTTTATTGTAACACAATTTTTGTGGTGGCCTTTTCTTAGACGCTTGATCTTATGATCGTGATGATCTCGTCTCAGTTAAAACGTACTCGAATAAAGATTTGATGGTTGGAAGCGAAACGGAAAAAAGGGCATACACATAGAAGCAAGGATTATCAACGAAGTAACAGTACAGACGGTCACATAGTCCTTACTATGCCTCCCGATTCCTTGTAAAAAGAATTTTAGGATCCTTTTTTGAAAAGAATCCTTTTCGGATCCTATTCCGCCTGAAAAGAGCAAAACTAGCTAATATCTTCAAAGCTGCTACATTAATTTATGTAAGTACAAGATCTAAATAGTCAAAAATACTGACTGATCTCAGATAGACAAAAAACTTTCTTTTTGAAGAAACGCAGACGCGGGCAGAAGTGCGCCGCTTCCGGCTGGGTATGTGGTTTTGCCGGTGGCCAAAGTAGCGATCAGATACCGACTAGAACCCAGCGATGCTCCTTCGCGTCGCCTCGTCTGCAACAAAAAGAAACGCCCCTCGCATCTCCAGCCTCTTATACAGTTTAGTTTAATTAACCCGCATTCGTTGATAATCTTAACGTTATTACATAATGTTATTTATGATAGTATGAGCCACGTACCTTATTTTAAATATAATCCCTCACTGAATACTGACAATGCTATCCCACAGAACTGGAAATCTCGTGAATCGCAACACTCAAAACATTAGTGCTTTCATACGCATAATAAATAAGACTTGGAATGAACTTGATTTGACTTGGGAACAAAAAATGTTTGGAATGTTATTCTGCGCGCGTCGAAAGTGTAATAATAGTTATATTGCCTTAAGAGTCCGCGCTATCACGGAAGCAATTGGGCATTTCAATCTAACTGTTTAACTGGATACAAGTCTACCTTATCTGATGGATGATGGTGCATATTTGTCACTAGTACACATCATCACGATCAACCCATTACCGGCTCACTACAGAGCACGGGTCTCCTCTCAATATGAGAAGGGTCTGCCCATGCTCCATCACGCTGGCTATGTGCGGATTGGCAGACTTTACACGCCTTTGAGAACATTATGGAGAACTCTCAGGCGTGCAGTTTTCCTCACGATGTTTTCCTTCACCGTTGAAGCAAGTGATATTTTTTTTTAACGCACATAACTCCGTATGTCTTCTACATATTTGGTTGCCTGGAAGAGATCGCTATGTAGCGATAAGGCCGCCAAACTGTATACTACTGTGTATTATTTTCTGTCTTTTTTTGTTTTATTTTTCCTTTTTCGAAGTGTGTAAATAAATAAATAACTCCGAGGTGCGTGCTCGAATTCGAACCGTCGACCTCTAATTAGGAGGTTGACGATCTTACCACTAGGCTATCTCCATTCTTCACTAGTACACACAGCAATGTAATATATTGTGTTAATACGTGGAGAGATAACTTCTTTAGCCAATTAAACAGACGCTGATGTGTTACGGTATATTTAAAGCATAGAGTGCATGAAGGTTTTTTAATACAATACCTTGTTTGAATTCCGGCCACTGGGTGACCACTAATATATACCGCTTTTAATTGATAATTAATATAGGAGGTGTCACATTCTTTGTTATCCTATGCCTTTGTTATTCCATTTCTGGACGCAAACCTCCTTTCTCAAGTCTTCTTGCTGTCTGGGGGGAGTAAGGATCAAGCAAGCTGTCCTTATCTTCCCCCTAAAAGCGCGGGAGTAAAAATGCATTTTATGTGCAGAGGTACAATTTCAAAATATCTTTGGTGAGGTGAGATTTTCCATCTAAAAACTGACCACTTGGTACATTTTTTGACGACCTCCTTGGCGCAGCGCGCGCGCTGTCGCATTTTAAAGTTGGAGGTCCTGGGTTCGATTCCCGGCTCGAGTCTGGTCGGGTGGGAGGCTACGGCCGTGGCTAGTTACCACCCTACCGACAAAGACGTGTCGCCAAGCGATTTAGCGTTCCGGCACGATGTCGCGTAGAAACCGATTAACCGATTAGGGGCACCATTACCATAGTTCTAACAGGTCAGCCCGCTACCATCCTAGACAGCATCATCACTTACCACCAGGTGAGATAGCAGTCAAGGGCTAACTTGTAGTGTGTAAAAAAAACAACCTCACACGTCCTGTTATTTTCGAGATTATATGGTTAAGTCACCGAGTTACTTACTGACCTTTGACTGACTGTTATTTGAATATTTTATGATAATATTTGTCTATATTATATACTAATTTTAATTGTTAATTATAATTTTATATTCCTTATACGAATTTAAATTTATGTCGACATCTTTATTGCACTGCCCGGACGCAACGAAGAATCATGTAATCTCTTATGTATGTATCTACATGAAAGCAATTTATAATTAAATTATACTTCTTATAATTTTAGTAAATTAAGATTCTAGTATTTCAAAACACGCATTCTAACTCGGGTAATATAAAAAGTTTGCTTCCGGATGTTTGTGTCCGCAAAACTCGAAATGTAGTTCACACACATTAAACTGAATTTTTGTAAACGACTTTGCATTTCTATATACTTATTTCTTATCCATTTGCCTAGTCTGCGAGTTAGAATGGGTTCATCAAATTCAAATTCAAAATAATCTTTATTCAAATAGTCCTTAAAAAGGCACTTTTGACGCGTCAATAATTTACATAGTAGTTATTTCATGGTGATAACTATATTCGTAAACTTAAAACTAAAGCTATGAGGGTTCCAAACGCGCCCCGGTCTAAGAAGAAGCCCACAACAAACTTAGCCGGGGTTTTTCTTTTTTTCGTTATCACCATCTCACATAATGAATAACAAACTATAGTACCTATGGAGATAGAGCAATTCACACCCAAGCTTTCTTATCGTTTATATAATCCTTAATATCGTAATATGATTTTTCTACAAGCTTTCGTTTTATAAAAACTTTGAACTTATTGATAGAATCTATATCATCTGGTAAGTAATAAGTAAATAGGTGCTCGATGATAACACTAAATCGTTATACGCGCGTTGAAAGCGCAATAATTTACGTCAGTAAATAACGTTCCCGGCTTGGAAGCGACAAATGAAAGCTATCGTCGCATCATCATCAGAGGTGTATTTTCGTTCACGTTTCCTGAAGCACACAAGTGCCATTATGGACTTGCATAATACGGATAAGTCGTGCGGGGGTTTCTTTGTGTGTAACTAATCAGAGCGATTATTTAATTAGCTGATGCGAATTTCAATTACCTTGCAACTACGTCTTTCATCCTTACTTATACAACCCAACCAATCTTAAATAGAAGCTGGCTTTATTGCGGAAGTTATGGTATGCAATAAACGTATAAAAGCTTATTTTGTTAATATCCGCGACAAACTAATAATCCGACTAACACTTCGACGAACTTCGTGGCGCAGTGCGTGCGCTGTCGCATTATAATGTTGGAGATCTTGGGTTCGATTCCCGGCTCTCGTCTGGTTACCACTGTTACCCTGCCCTACTGACAAAGATGTGCTTCCAAGCATTTTATCGTTCCAGCACGATGTCGCTTAGGAGTGTGGGGTTACAATATCCCTAACAGGTATAACCCACTTAGACTGCATCATCACAAGGTGAGATTGCCGTCAAGGGCTAACTCGTAGAGTATACAAAAAAAAAACACTGCTACCAAAACTAAAATCATTTATTACTGAATAATTTAAAAATTTCTTTAAACGCAACAATTTCAATAATTCAATTTCAAAGTAGTTTTCCACAAACGTTTCGCTTCAATACCAGAGCATCACCAGCAGATATAGACTTCACAACACAATAACTAAAATTAAAATGTTCAGTTTTTTTTTATGCTGGGAAATGCGTTTACCGGCAAGACCGCGCCTCTTCCGACGGGATATGCGGGATTCCCCAGCGGCCAGACTGGCAACCAGAATACCCACTAAAAACCAGCGCTGCTCCTTCGTGTCGCCTGGTGGCTGGGTTACGGGAACACTTGTGCACTCGACCGCAACCCAGCCAGCGGCGTCCGCTGAGGCAGACCCTCCACGGGGGGCCTATGATGGAGGCCCCATAACTCCGTCCTAGGCGCGCCAGGAACATTGGCAGCGCCTCACGATCCGAGGATTAGGCTCGACGGGTGAGGATGCCCCTCATCCGTCGCCCGGAGCTCCTCGTCAGGGGGCAGGCAGCGATCGTGCGCCCGTCGCCTGCGCCCCGCCCTACGACGCCGGAGAGGGTGCGCGTCTGCGTCATTCTCCCGGCGCCGTTCGGCCGCCTCCTTATGCGTCATCACGTCCTCGCAGAAGGAGGCGACGCAAGCCCAAGAGGTCTCGCTAGACCTCTTGGGCTCCTTCTGCGCTTCTGCTCCTTGGCTAGCGAGCCACCATGGTGCGAACCTCGGCGGGCAGCGAAAAGTCAGGCCCCACCTGTGCCACGAGTAAGGCTGGGAATTGTGCATTATGAAATCAATGTTATAAGCGATAATAAGCGAAAATATTGGTTTGACACATCTTGGTCGGTAGGGTGGTAAATAGCCACGGCCGAAGCCTCTCGACAGAGGAATCGATCAAAATCGAACGCAGGACCTTCAACTTAATTATGCGATGCGAGCGCAGTCGCAAAGACTATTAAGTCTTTTTTTACTGTTTATGTTTGCAGAAAAAATTTATTACATAAAAACATATTTGCTAATACATAAATTTGTGGGATAAGGACTGGAAAAAGATATGATAGGGAAAAAGTTATTAATTCAACACTCTTAAGAGTAAAGGTAGTAAACACATACGTAAATAAGGTCCGTAAGAACTACGAAGTTTTTTACTTAGTTATCTGTTTGGGATTGTTAAAACTAAAAATTCAAATCTAATCAGTTTAGATAGAGGTGGGCCAGTCCAGAGATGTGATCAATACTCATTTGGAGGCCTACTTTCTTCATATTAAAAAAGCATGGGCTTAGCTATGTTGATCACCCTGAGTTTTAACGAAGCTAATTTCTCTTCAATTCTAGCAGCTGGACAGTGGCTAGGACGTCTGCCTCCTAATTATTTCTTCGGAGTAATGTGCGTATTTACGCAATTAAAATATCACTTGCTTCAACGGTGATGGTAAACATCGTGACACCTGCATGCCTTAGAGTTCTCCGTAATGTTCTCAAAGGCGTGTGAAGTCTGCCAACCCGCTCATGGGCAGCGTGGTGGACTACGCCCAAACCCTTCTCATAATTTGAGGAGACCCGTGCTTCGTAGTAAGGATTGATCATGATGATTATGTAACTAGCCTTAACTTGAAATGTTTACTCCTGCAGCATAAGTACTTTGTATGGATGTAGTCTCAGCAAATGCTTTTTTTAAATGGTATCAGTGCAAACTCGAGTCCATGAAATACTTAGAGCGTCAAAAATTGGGTACCAGCTTTCATAAGCTTATGAGTCGGCAAGGAGTAAAATATATTTTCATTACCCTCGTCTCATTAAAATATACCTATATATTTTTTCCTTAATTTCCCTTTCTACGTTCTAATCGAAAACACTCAAAACAACAGTTAGTGGAGAAAACGATAATGTCACTCAGATATTTCTCAGTATTATTTATAATTATCAGAGTCATTGCCTCCTACTTAGCTTTATTGCCCCAATGATCACGAAGCTAATTTTTATTAGAACAAACCGGGTCAATGCTTAGATCCACCAACTGAAAACAGTGCGAACCTGAATTTAAATTTCTCAATATTCAAGTAAGTATCTAAATAGTAATTATCAAATTTGCATTAAATCAATACATATTTCAAGTGAAGCCAAACAATACATGGTACTTTTTTAAGGAATAATTTTCGTAATTAAATACAAGAATTATATCTGCACGAACTAACATTTACTCCAAATACTCTTGATCCAAATTTTATTTACATTCTTCCCATTGATAGATACAAAGATAATTTTTTCAAACGCTACTTAATTTTGCATCGGAAGGTATTTCCAGGTCACCACAGATGGATTTCAATTCCACATGATCACTTGAACCCAATAATTTTGCTGTGTTAATAGTGTAAATAAAGTGGTTTTACATTTTCAATAAATTTTACCGCGCGAAGTAGGGGTGTACCTTCACTGTCATATAAAAGGCCCGGTGTATGGTATCTCTCCAAGAGTTAAAGCGTTCAGCGGTCGAAGGAGCTTCCATACGTCATGGCTTACCGTTTTGCTGTGAGTAGTTAATTCTACTTTGACCATGTGATCGTGTTTACTATAAAATATTGTGATATCTCGATTCAAAATGCAGTGATACTTCATTAATATATCATTTATTAGTTTCACATTCGTATTACTTTGAATTCTGTTAAAGAAAATTTCATTAGATTTCATCAATTATTTTATTAATTCGAGTGCTTACATTTTTTGTGTAAATAAATAATAGCGTAAATGTGTTGATATATATTTTAAGAGGCTAATTCCTTAAATATAAGTAATTAACATTTTAAGTGAATTAAAGCGGGATTGTAACTGAACGGTAATACAAAAATCAATGTATGTAGTTATTTGAACTGCTAAGGAAATTCTTAATAGCAACTTTTTGTAGCTGGTTTATCAAACTACCATTTTAAGGTTTAAGGTTAAGTAGGGGTCACTGTATCCAAGTAGGTCCTCCGGTTACGTCATCCGGAAAGAACCATGATACAGACATTCGCAAAGTGCAAGTGGTTCTGACCACTTTCGATTTCATCAAAGCTGCGATCTTATAACTTCTAGGACACGGTTACGTAACGGACGCGGACGGCTGTATTAACATGCTGTATATATTGTATTTCAGCTAAGCTGTTTCCTTCTGGCTAGCGTTGGCATCTGCACCGCGACTTTCGGTGGACATGAACAGTTAGTATTTTCATGTTCTTATACCAAACGACTTCATCCACAGATGATATATATAAACGCATCTGACAGCGGCTCTGGACATCTATTAAATTAAATACGCAATTAATACGTCAGATACGCCGCGTATAATTGGAACCGCAAAAACACCTGTAGATGATGCTGTTTGTTTGAGATTTCTATAAAGTGTTTCTCACGCGTCTCTTTATTGTGGTAAATTGTGAAAAGCTATTGTGTGCAACCTTTATAGTTTCATATCTGACCCTGCATTGCGATCTATTGTGGCTGCGGTTTCTCATGATTGTATTAATGCACTTGACTATCGTCAAGTTTTTGCATAGATGGAAATGCAAAGCGAGAGTTTTTCCGGGTTTGTAATGTGATGTTATTCTGTTTACAGTGTTCATATTCGAGTACATATACCTGAAGAGCATCATGACGATCACGGACACGGCGGCGGACATGGCGGGGGAGGCGGGGGAGGTGGGGGTGGCGGTTACGGGGGTCACGGCGGAGGTTTAACTGACCACCTTCACGGGGGCTTCGTGGACCATCTGAAAGAGCATGATCATGGAGGCGGTGGCTACGGAGGTGGATTCGGCGGTGGATTTGGAGGTGGACACGGAGGCGGTGGTGGTGGCCATGACTTTGGTGGCGGCCACGATTTTGGCGGCGGTCATGACTTTGGCGGCGGCGGCGGCGGCGGCGGAGGCGGCTATGGCGGAGGTCACGACGGCGGATTCGGAGGAGGCCACGATTTCGGCGGTGGTCATGGAGGCGGCGGTGGCTTTGGCGGCGGCCACGGAGGCCTTGATATCGGTGGTGGCCACGACTCAGGAGGCCACGGAGGTTACGATCTAGGCGGCGGCGGCGGTGGCGGACATGGCGGTGGTTTTGGAGGAGGATTTGGCGGAGGTCATGGCGGTGGTGGAGGATTTGGAGGCCATGACTCAGGATTTGAGGGTGGGCACGGTGGAGGTTTCGGAGGACATGACGAAGGTTTCGGCGGTGGTCACGGCGGAGGCGGAGGTTTTGGAGGGCACGACTCTGGATACGGCGGTGGTCACGGCGGTGGATTTGGCGGAGGACATGATATTGGTGGGGGGCACGATTCAGGGTTCGGCGGAGGTTTTGGCGGCGGCCATGGAGGTGGTTTAGGTGGATACGGAGGCGGTCATGACGACCACGGTGGCGGATCTAGCCACGGGTTCTCTGGTGGCGATAGTTATGCGTCTGCTTTGTCCGGCGGTCACGGATCCAGTGGGTTCGGTGACGGAGGCCATGGCGGAGGACTTGGGGGAGGCCACGAAGAGACTTATGCTGTAGTCAGTGTGGAATCACTCGGAGGTGGTGGAGGAGGCGGCGGGCACGGCGGTTATTCAGGAGGCGGCGGTGGTGGAGGGTACGGCGGTGGTCACGACCATGGATCTGGAGGCTTTGGCGGTGGTCACGATTACAGTTCTGGAGGCTTTGGTGGTGGCCATGATCACGGATCTGGAGGCTTTGGGGGTGGACACGGAGATAGCTACAGCATAGGCGGAGGTGGGGGCGGAGGTCATGGCGGATTCAGTCTATCTGACCTGGGGCATGGTGGTCACGGCGGAGGATTCGGTGACAGCTACACGAACGCGTTAGGGTCCGGCCATGGAGGCGGCCCCTACCACAAAAGGAAATGAATACTTCAAAAAATATATCAAGTCAATTGATTTTGTTTGATAGTATCAAGCCAACTAAGTCATGTTCGCTGGTAGAGTTCGGTGCGGTCCAGTATTAAAGTACAATTTGATGTAAATAAGTTAAGTTATTGTTATGTTATTAATTATATTGTTTTTATTTAAAGACTTTTATTTATTGCTTACATTAACTGTGTCTCGCGATCTCGCGAACTACAAACAAAAATGTAGCCAACTAACTGATGCCCGTGATGAAAATTATATGAAATCTTTGGAAACGATCAATTGCTCTATCTTTGCACTGTCACATTTTACCGAAAAAGTAACATACGCAAGTGCCAATGCTTTTGTACGCAAAATTTAAAAGTAAACAAAATTTACAAGACATTAATATAAATTACGACAAAGGACAATAAAAGAAATTGCTCGATTCTAGACTCTACAAATAATTTTGTTTCGACAGTTACGTGCAAAAGAATTGGCATCAATATTCTATTACTATCTATCTTATAAGCATTGCTTGAATCGGTCTAGTAGTGACTAGGAAAAGCGTGTTTATCTACTAAAACATCGCAGTGTGATTTTTTTTTATCATGGATGTGTAGCAAATAGCCTGCAACCTTCCTCAATACCACCAGTAGTGCTTATATATCCTCTTTTATTAAACAGACTATTTTTTTAAACGCAGGTATTTCCTTTTAGCGTTCAAACATACAAACTTCTCAACAATTTTAAAGATATTGCAATGTTGATTATACATACCACTGTAATATCTACAAATCAGAATTGTACAACTCTCAACAAAACGAGATTAAGCTGTAGGCATAACAAAAGTACTTTGCTGTAGAAAGTAGAAACTAGCTAAGTGATATGAAATTGTATTTTAAGCCTGAGGGAAAATAATGAAGAAAGTAGGGTGGAACCTCCCAAAGCTTTCCTTCATTTTATTACATTTTATCTAAGAAATATAGATAAGTTAAGTGATATAAAGGATCTGATGAATTAAACACAAGACTAAAATATAAATTTGAAGGTCTCAATGTTCAGCCAATATTATTGTTATATTAAGTCATAGGCAAGTTTGTAACTTCGTAATTTATTTAAGGTTTTAATTTTCTTTTTTGCACATTATAAATGCATATTTAAAAATTTGTTACATAAATTACAAGTAATTACCAACGATACAAGTTTTGCTCGCGTGAGATAGATCCAACAATAGCTGTATTTCTGCATTAAGCAGATGCCTGATCCTTTGCCCTAAAAATGAGCAGATGAGGAACTCAAGGTTTCCTTAATACTACCTTATATCTTTCGTTTATACTTAATACCTCGTAAAAAAGCTGGTGCTTAAAGATACTCCTTGGTCATTCGTCTCTTCAGCAAAGGGGACAAATAAGTAACTCTCGATACAGAGGCAGTAAGACAAATTGAGCAAGTGGTTATTTATGTCAGCATCCTCGCTTAGTTAATAAACACAATTTAAAGCGAGCGGGGTTGATGAAATCTATTGCATTGGTTAAGCGACATTTTTCCAAGACGAGAAAAGAGTGATGAACTTTTGATGTTCGTATTTGACCTTTTTAAATTTTTGAAAGTATAATTCGCTGTATTTAGAAATTAATCAGTCAGGTCATCCTTACATCCTCACTTGCTTCCAACCGTTATTCGGAGATAACTTTAAACTCTCGGTTCCATAATTTTAAAACATCAGATTTTTTCAATTTTTCGATCATCACACCTACAGGACCGACAGAATGAAACATTTAAATTAGTCGACAGTTTCCGAGCTAAGTGCAATTTTAAAAACTGTTTGTAGATTGGAGAGTCGTATCTAGTCTCGTAGTCCTCAGAATTTGATACAATTTCAGATTTGTCCTGACTGGCTTATTGATCCATTTTTTTTTTTTTCGGACTGTCTATTAGCTGTACAAACCCTATTGGTTGCCACAGTGTAACCGGGCTGTTTGGCGAGCTTTGGAAAGAAGCTCTGCCAGAAGAAATTTTGAGCCCTAGGGCTCGAAGAAACTAAGGGAACGACTGCCTAAGGGCGCCTCCTTTGAGGTAGGTGGTACGAGTGTGTTGTCAGTAGTCATCTGATCGTCAAGGTCGTGAAGGATATGTTTAGGTCTCCTCTTTCGGAGAGGAGCGCTTAGGTTGGGGGAGCTTGATCCATTAACACACTGCTCAACAAACAAAACCACTAGATGGATCAGACAGTAAGCAAACAGATGGCAATTATAATGTACGTGACCATTAAAGAAGAATGTTCTGAAAATTTAAGCAAAGGTTGTAAAATAGAGCGTATGAAATTTCAACTTAACAAAGTCTCAGTCAACAATCTCTATATTAAATTCTTTAGCAAATTAGTTGTTCTGTGTTAACTAAAACTAGTTCGAGAATAATAACGACGATAGTAAAGTGATACCTGCTAAATCTTAACAAATTCAGGTATGTTCGAAATTTACATGTTTAGAAATTTTCCAAATTTAATTTTTTTTTAAACCGTGTAAAAGCGAAATCGTGTAAAACGAGTATCGGGTAAATTGGGAGATAGGTGTAGACCATGCTAAGTAAAGAGGATACGTAGGGCTTACTAGTTTGACTTAGGGACAAAACTTTTATTCCAACAACAAAACCGTCCATGGTTACCTTTAGGTTTTCAAAATCTTTGCAACCAGCCGCCATGCCTTTGTGTTAAGATAGTGATACTCATAATGTTACGTATGTACACTACACTTACCGCCTCGAGGCTATAATTATTGTCTCACCATAGTATAACAATCACACAGTTAAGCTTCGTCACCGGACAAAAAAAATGCGTTGCAACTTTTTTTTATATATAAGTTTTAAAATAAGATCATTAGTTTTTAAGGTATGAAAGTTTTAGCTATTATGCTCAAACAAAGCAATTAATGCGCAGAGCGGTTAATTACTTCAGCATGGTCAGAATCTTACAAGCTAAACATCTTTGTTTTTTATTTATTACATCGCGGGCTAACGAGCAGACAGGGGTCACCTAGTGTTAAGTGGTTATCGTCGAAAGGAGCCATCGATATGTTGTGGACTGAACCTATCCTTCCACGTATGTTTCAACTTGGCACCATACCGTAACGTTAAATCGCATGACGGGTTGTCTTTGCCAGTAGGGTGACGTCTAGCCGCGGCCGAAGCCTCCAACCAAAACTAAATCAAACCCAGCAACTCCTGCTTTATATTACGGAAGCGTACACACCGCACCATGAAGGTAGCCATTTTCATTATTCTGGTAATGAGCTATGTCAGGTTCGACTTACACACTAGACTTGGCTTCCATGCCAATATGATGGAAGGGAGCTATAAGCTGATTAATTGCGTATTATATAACATATAGTATTCACTTCACTGAAGTGCAATTTTGCACCTATAAAAGATTTGCATATCTTGAAGTTTTTTTAACTAGTATTTGACAGAGATTTTATATTTCAGACCTATTTAATTTAATTTTAATTTTTAAAACATTTGCACGCTGTCGGTGACAGTCGATTGTGTAAGGGATTTATTAATTTATTTATGAATTGCTCTGTACCCACAGTTTGGCAAATAAATTTATTTATTACTAGCTGACCCTCGCGACTTCGTCTGCGTTGAGTTAGTGAGTTTGTTTGTCTTTCAAACACGAAGCAATATTACTAACCCGAATTACTTGAAATAATTAAAGGATAAACAATAAAGTATCTCCTTTCTAAAAAAAAAAAAAGAATGAGTGAAATGGGATATTGATTCGTTGTTGGGAGAAGTTGCGGGAGGCGCCCGAGACGTGATGGCACAGGCGTGAGCTGCGTGCGGTACTGGACAGTACTTGGACATTGCAACATTACTTTTGATTTTATTTTTCAAAAATAAAAGTAGCCTAAGTTACTCCTTATTACATCAGCCTTATTACCTGCCAATAAAAGTCCCGTAAAAATCGGTCCAGCCATTTCAGAAATTAGCCGAAACAAACAGACAGACATACAAAAATATGTATAAAAAACGGTTATTTCAATATTACAAACAGACACTTCAATTTTATTTATTTGTATAGATTATAAGCATAGTTCCCCGTATCCTATAATGCTATGCAAAAAATGCGGGTAACCTAAATATATTAAACCTGCTGTATGATTTCCATGCCGGGTTCGTACGATACAAGCTTTAAATGCAGACGTTACGGATATGAAATGAGATGAAGATAATAGTGTTTATGTAATTGTTACGTGAAAGTAACGGACGGGCTCGGAAATCATGCGGTCATCGTCATAATTGCCTGGGAGCAATTATTACTAAGTTTTTTAATGTTAACGTTTCGTAGTAAGAAGATACCGCTACATTTGTGTTATGACTTGTGTCTATTCTTGATAAACATTCAGATCATTGATTTCTGGGCTTGCTTCCGATGTGTGGTAATTATATTTAGAAGTGGTAATTCTTACTTATTGGTAGTTTCCCTACCATTTTTTTATACACTACAAATTGGCCCTTGACGGCACCTCACTTGGTAAGTGATGATGCAGTCTCGGATGATAGGGCTAACCTGTTAGGGGTACTGTAAACCCATACTCCTAATTGGCTTCTACGTGACAGGACGCTAAATCGCTTAGCTACACGTCTTTGTCGGTAGGGTGTCTCCCACCAGACCAGACTCCACCCGGGAATCGAACCCAGGACCTCCGACTTTATAATGCAACAGCGCACGCACTGCGCCACGGAGGTCGCTAAAAATTATTCCAAGAAAGCTTATTCTTACAACTTCATGATGGACGTATAGATAATCTGATTTCCAGTATTAATAATATTTATTTTACTTTTTGCGCTTGCGAAGTCAACATCTCCTGAGGATGATCCGGTGTCGGGTCGAAACGTGCGTAGAGGTTCTAGTGGAAGATTTTGTGTGGTGTTATATTATACAAATATATCGGTTGTCGGCGGAATATAGCAAATTATACTTGCTGTTTGTTGTTTGATAATATTTTTTCCCAGGCTCGAAATAATCTTACACATTCAACACAACGTTGAACTCTAAGCTTAACAAAATCATGATCATCATCATATTTAAACCCCATTAATTTAACATATTATGCAAAGAAGTAGTTAACTAACGTCATCATAAATAAGCTAACAATCATGTTATTATAAAAATAAAACTTATTTGAACGCGCTAAGACTTCTTTTTGAATGTAATCAAAACATAATTGCTGTGGTAGGATCTATGTGAACGGAAACTTTAAGAGTTTTTAGAGAAAATTGCATAATAAAAAAAGAAAGTCAACGATTCCCAAGATTAGTAAGTTTAACTGTTACTAGCTAATCTTTGATCTTCTATGTAAGATAAATTACAGCTTGATGCTTATAGCAGAGATCTGGCGGATTGTAAATTGGACAACAGGGAGACAGGGACTCTTACCCGGGACTCTGCTGCAATAAAGACTATCGCAAACGGTTGGCACATCGTGACGAAACCTGGATGTCTAAGAATTCTCGGTACAGTTCTCTAAGGCGGGTGACGTCTACCAATTCGCTTTATGTCCACGAGGAGCATTTGACTGACTGAGGTCATAGCTGTCTCTTAATATGTGGGCTGTCGTATTATAAAGGGTGGTCCTGGGTTCTATTCCGGCTCGAGTCTGGACTGGTGGGAGGCTTGGGCCGTGGCTGGTTACCATCCTACTGACAAAGACGTGTCACCAAGCGATTTTGAATTCCGCATGATGTCCCCTAGAAACCAATAAGGAGTATGGCTTTACCATACCCCCTAACACGTAAGGCCGCTACCTTCTTAGACTTGTATATCGGAATCAATGGAGTAGACTCGAGAGTCTCATCTGATTAGACTGCATCATCACTTACCATCAGATGAAATTGCCATCAAGGACTAACTTGTAGTGTATCAAAAAAGGAGATTCTTGCCCTGATTGAGTCGGCAATGGGTTGATGTTAATGAATACATGAATAGATAAAATGCCAGTTACTTTTGGTGGTACCACCTAAACTCTATACTATTCATGTATACCATTGGGTCATACAGTCCATGAATAAGTTACACATACCTAGTGCAGTTTAGCAAATTTTTATTGTCTGTGAAAATGTCAGTATTTGCCAATTCACACTTAAATGAACTCAACTTTAGATACACTTAATTTTTATTAAGTGTTTAACCTACTTATAACAAGTTTTGGCGACCTCGTGGCACAGAGCGTGCTCAGTAGTATGATAAAGTCGAAAGTCCCGGGTTCGTTTATGTCTGGTCCGGTGGGAGACTTCGGCCGCGGCAAGATACCATCCTACTGGCAAAGATTTAAAGGATGGGTTCAGCCATCGCTGGCCTCTGTTCTGAAGAGTTCCGAAGATATTGATCGTCGTTACTTATAAGGCGATCTTAAGTTTGCTCAAGTGCCCGCGATGAATGTATGAAATTATAAAAAAAATTGAGAAAATTAGATTCTTTTTCCTTTGTATACTTTTATACTTGTGTTTGATATCACAAATTTGGTACATAAATAATAAAAATAAAATAAAATAAATTCTTTTCAATTATGTAATATTTAAAAGCGATAAATCGTATGTATGAAGGATAAAGAAGCATTGTGCGGGATAAGTAGCTCCGAGAAAAGATAGACATTGGGTTCCCAAGACGTTGAAGTAATACAATAAATAAAATAATAAATACAAGCGCAGTATTTAATTTGAAGCTGCGATAGCCTAGTTGTTAGGACGTCTCCTAATCAGAGGTCGAGGGTTCAAACCGGGCACGAACCTCTAACTTTACGAGGTTATGTGCGTTCTTAAGCAATTAAAATATCACTAGCTTCAACGGTGAAAGAAAACATTGTGAGGAAACCTGCATGCCTGAGAGTTCTCCGTAATGTTCTCAGAGGCGTGTGAAGTCTGCCAATTCGCACATGGTCAGGATGGTGAACTAGGGCCAAACCCTTCTCATATTGAGAGGAGACCCGGGCTCTGTAGTGAGCCGGCAATGGGATGATCTAAAAATTAGTCCTTGACTGCAATCCTGTAAATAAATGATGACGCAGCTTAAGTGGCTAGCGGGCTAATATTATGTTAGGGGCGTGGCGGTTATAATAAACCCATACTCCTAATCTTTTTTACGGGAACTCTGAATAGCTTGGCGTGGAACATCTTTGTGTACTCACAACGTGATAACGTGATAGCCACGGCCGAAAACTCCCACTAGAAGCCGTACTGAAATCTTTCCAAAAGACCACATCCTGTAAGACTGTAGTGGATAATCATCCAAAATTGAAAACTCCCGCCAGACACAATGTTGGTAGAAGCCCAAGGTGCACCTACGACATCAAGCGAGTCAAGGATTCTGTAAGAATTACCGTTCTGAAATCCTTACAACAGACCACATCCTGTAGGACTGTGGTGGACATAAATCAGAAATTGAAAACTACCACCAGACACAATGTTGGTAGAAGCCCAAGGTGCACCTACGACATCAAGCAAGTCAAGGATTCTGTAAGAATTACCGTTCTGAAATCCTTACAACAGACCTCATCCTATAGGACTGTGGTGGACATCAATCAGAAATTGAAAACTCCCACCAGACATAATGTTGGTAGAAGCCCAAGGTGCACGGACGACATCAAGCGAGTCAAGGATTCTGTAAGCATTACCGTTGTGAAATCCTTACAAAAGACCACACCCTGTAGGACTGTGGTGGTCATCAATCAGAAATTGAAAACTCCCACCATACTCAATGTTGGTAGAAGCCTAAGGTGCACGGACGACATCAAGCGAGTCAAGGATTCTGTAAGAATTATCGTCCTGAAATCCTTACAACAGACCATATCCTGTAGGAATGTGGTGTACATTCATCAGAAATTGAAAACTCCCACCAGGCACAATGTTGGTAGAAGCCCAAGGTGCACGGACGACATCAAGCGAGTCAAGGATTCTGTAAGAATTACCGTTGTGAAATCCTTACAAAAGACCATATCCTGTAGGAATGTGGTGGACATACATCAGCAATTGAAAACTCCCAACAGACGCAATGTTGGTAGACACCCAAGATGCACAGACGACATCAAGCGAGTCAAGGATTCTGTAAGAATTACAGTAATAAAATACTTACAGAAATAATATCATGTTACAAGGGTATTATTTTGCATTGAATATTGTCTAGATGTTCACCGCGACTTTAATCTTGATGATTGAAAATTTTCTCTATAAAAAAATATACTATCAAGAAATTCACCCCCTTGTCTCCAAAAAAGACGCTCGGTCAACAGTGGGTCGCGGTTATATTCATACACCGATACATATTGTGATAAAATTGTTAAACCCACCAAATCAAATTAGAGCATCGTGTGGTGTGTTTTAGCTCTTCATTATTTCGATGAGAGAAGGGGCCCGAGGCGTAATAAAATAAAACTTTTTCTTTCTTTCTTTCTTTCTAATAAAACTAGAGTTATACCTAACTTTAGTCAGCTAATCAAAAAAATTACAGCAAACTGTCTCAAGAGGGAACGTAAAAATAATGGGTCTTTGGGGAAGGGAAAGGGAAAACCCCTTAGCTGCTGTGTAACTACTATCACCTAAAGCGAACGTGTATCCAAAAAACATCAACTTGGGAACAACAATTTTTTAAAATTCCGTTGCAAGTAACGCTAAGCCAAACGTACGTGCCGCAAGCTCGCAGCGACTCTTATACCTCAAGTGCACGGTTACCATTATATAACAATTTGAACTTACACTCCTGCGCTTGCTTGCGTAACACACCGCCACGCTGCGCCGGCCCTTCACTTCAGTTCACCTGGACCGATGGCTAGGGGGGTTATGACTCACGGCGAAAGCTCTTACAAGGAAAGTCGATTCCAGCTTCCTATTTCTTGTTTGCGTATGGAAAATTTTAAATGATAAAGGACGCTTATCTTATTGTATATCATTACAGATATAAAAGGACGCGTTTACATTTATAAATAGTTTCTCAATTAAATTTTACAAGCTATGTTGTGCGGCTTCGTACGGTTTCTTTTATACACACGGGAACGGATACCGAATGCTTTTCCAAGTTATATGTGACTAAAATTAATAACTTTAACAAAATAAAAATGAACAGGCCAGGCACTTTGCATTTATAATATTTATTTGGGTCCAGACATTAAGGCCTTGAAGTTGTACCGTAGATTCTATCAGAAAAGTTGATATTCTTTAAGGATTCTCTAGAATATCTAAAAACATTTAAGCCGTTATGATAGCATGGTTCCAAAGTTTCATTTATCGTTTTTACGTTAAAGTGTGCACATTCGTGAATTTTCATACTATACAATGCCATAGACCGTTCCCTGCTGTGGCGGACAAAGAAAATAGATTTGATAAACACTTATTTTATTTTAATGCTTATAAAGCCTAAGAATGTAAATAAAATGCGCGAAAAATCAATATTGGTCTATTTATATTTAGAACTTCGAAATCGTTATATTTAAATAATAAATTATTTTACCACAGGGGTAGTGTTAAATTATCACTGACGCTGAACTGAGCTTAGTTCACTTCTATTTACAATATTACTTCTTATTATTATCAAGTTCATTGATAGTTCAAATTTTATCACCATATTTTAGTTTTCCTACTGTATTATCTTGTTCATGAGATCGACTAGAATTCTGGTTCGGTAAAGACCTACTTCGAGTATCTCTTATCTGATGGTCTTTTTTAGATTCTGTTTCGTTATTTCTACGACTTTTCCTTGCATCTGGGGACTTTGCAGATTGCATTGGAGATGTTTCTGTACTTTCCATATTAAAATTTGCAACGGTTGTAGCTGTTGGAACTGTCGGTGCTTCGGCGTACTGATAGTTATTATTAGATGCGTCAGGCATAGATATTTGGTCACCGTTCAAATCTCTTCCAGCCAATAACGAAAAGAATTGCTCAATTTGAGCTGGATCCTGCGGTACTGAATTGCTAATTTGATCTTGGTCAAATTGATCCATATCTAATGCGGTGGGGACATTATCGTCATCTATATTACCAGCATCTGCCGTGTGATCTACATTCCATGTTATTTGATCTTGACCTCCAAAACTGATATTCTGAGTTGAAATTGATTTCTTTTTTCCACTTTTCCCGTGATGGTCATATCCGGAGTCATTTTTATCTTCAGATCTAAAGGTGTTTGATGAAGATGCGTACGTGTCATACTCAAAATTATTTGTGTAAGTATCTTTAAAATTTGCGAAAGGATCTCGGAACTTAGTTAAACTTTCAGATGAAGAACTTGCACCTTGATATCTCTTCGGTTTATATTCGTGTAACACAGTGTTAGAAATCTCAAAAGGGGTCGGCACACTGGCTTGTTCAGAGTGGAAATCATTTGTCTTGCCATAGTATGAGGTTACTTGAGTACGCGGCTTTTTATGGATTTCTTTGTACCCAAAGTTCGGAATAGGCCGATAATCGTCTAATACTGCTTCACCTGTAGTATCATACGTTGGAACAGTTGGTCTTGGAATCTTTCTTGGTCTACTATTAGGTGTATAAATACTTTCATAGTATGAAAAGTCAGTAGGTACTGGTTTGGTTAGTTTTTTAACTTTATGTGAATTTTTGTTTTTATACTTTTTCTGCGTGCCAGTGATTCTAAGACCTTGACTATTGTACGAAACCTTTGGAGGTAAGGCCAGTGACTCTTTATTTAATTCATGGTCGGTGGGGATTTCCCCATGGTCGTGAAATATATGGTCATGGGTGACATCTCGTGGATTGTAAGCAGCATATTCAAAGTTATTCGGGTTAGCCACTGCACCGACAGCTGCCAGGCCAGCAAATGGGTGTGACGGTAAGGCAACTAAAGTTGTGCCACCTTTAAAAGGAATTATGTGCTGTGGTGAGAGTGCTGACATTCCAGTCAATGGGTCAACCCCAACAACGCCTGCTACTTTAGGTCCTTGGTCATAAAATAGCTTATGTATATGCTCTTCACTATAGGTATGTATATGTTCTGTATCTCCATCTACAATTTTTTCGACGCGTGGCGGTTTCCTTACTTTCCTGACTGTACCGGAGCTATCGACGTCTGAATAAAACTGTTCATGAAAAGTTGTAACCGGAAGTTCGCCTTCAATAGAGCTGTGGCTTGGTGGTTTATTACGTACAACTACTCTTTTAGGTTTACCTTTTCTTATAACTTTTTTATGAGGCTGTTCATTTAATTTTATGATTTTTAATCTCTTTGGAGGATGGCCAGAATGCGTGACTCCATGCTGGTACACCGACGGACCGTACTCCACTGGCTCAGTGTCGTAATCTACTTCTTCTATTTCGTTTGGTGATGGCCCGTAATAACCTCGCGCGTGATATAGTGGTAACAGCTGAGATGACCCTGGAGAGTTATGAGGCAGACGAGGTTGTGTCTCGTCATAGAGATTCACCGAGTTGAAAGGTACAATATTTGCCACAGCCGGCAATATATTCGACGGTACCGCCACTGTGCCCTCGCCGCTTGGCATGTACGCCGGAGCATATTGCGAGGATGCTGGGTGGTTCGTTATATAAATCTTCTTATGGTGGTGTATATGCTTCACTTTCTGTGGTAGATGTATGCGAATCTTTTTCCTGTAACAAAACAAAATTAGTGATGGTAGATAATACAGTTTAAACTGTATACATTTGTACGCGAAGCAACAATGAGTGTTTTGTTAGAAATATTGCATAATTTATGTCCACAATTATTATTATAAGGAAAGCATGTTTTCATTGAAGCAGCGTCATCATCATTCGCATGCAAGCTTCGCTAGTTTTTTTAACAGTTCCGTCTAGTGTCAACGGCACGCGTGTCGCTTTCCCTCTCGACGTCGCTACCCTGTCCGTCCGTCACACTTGATACACAACTCACATTAAATTCCGCCTCATTTTTTTTACAAATCATTTTACAAGGATGGTCACCTGCACTTTCTAAGGCGGGTATTACGCGGCTACTTAGCACGTCAATAATAGGTCGGCAGTGAGAACAATTTGAGTCAAAATAAATTCCGCCTCATTTTTTTTACAAATCATTTTACAAGGATGGTCACCTGCACTTTCTAAGGCGGGTATTACGCGCCTACTTAGCACGTCAATAATAGGTCGGCAGTGAGAACAATTTGAGTCAAAAGGCGCATCAGCACTATTTCATTTTTACAGTCGCGTAGCAGGTGATGTATAAAATTTGTAATTAAATTTCGCATGCTTTCCTATTAGATCGATTTACTTTTGTTTATCACATTTGCAATAGAAACATGTTTTTCACTACGTTGTATGGGTAATTAAGTATGTATGGGTAAATTGGAGGCGGAAGTTAAAAAAAACTTACTTAGGTCCTTCTGCGTGTACTGATGCGAAAACAACAGCTACAAGAAGAGTAAACTGTAAAAGACGAAATGTTGGTTAAGATTTTGTATTGAGACTTCCTAGTATATTCTTAAACAGCATCATCATCATCATCATCATGATCAACCGATTACCGGCTCACTACAGAGCCCGGGTCTCCTCTCAATATGAGAAGGGTTTGGCCATAGTCCACCACGCTGGCCATGTGCGGATTGGCAGACTTCACACACCTTTGAGAACATTATGGAGAACTCTCAGGCGTGCAGGTTTCCTCACGATGTTTTCCTTCACCGTTGAAGCGAGTGACATTTCAATTGTTTAGAAACGCACATAAATCCGAAAAGTTAGAGGTGCGTGCCCGGATTCGAACCGCCGACCTCTGATTAGGAGGCTGACACCCTAACCACTAGGCTATCACCGCTTCGCATAAATCTTAAACAGCATAATAATATGATAAATTGCAGGAATTATACATTCTTTTTCAAATTCCTCATGGCTTTGGACACGAATGTGAATATTTTTATGATACAATCTTTACAATTTTGTGAAATACCTGCTGGAACATTGTTCCCGAAAAAAGGTATAACTAGGCTAGCTTAAGTATGCTAAGTATACTTATTTGACAACCTCCGTAGCGCAGCGCGCGCGCTGTCGCGTTATAAAATCGGAGGTCCTGGGTTCGATTCCCGGCTCGAATCTGGTCAGGTGGGAGGCTTCGGCCGTGGCTAGTTACCACCCTACCGAAAAAACGGGTCGCCAAGCGATTTAGCGTTCCGGCACGATGTCGCCTAGAAACCACTATTGGTCTTTACTCCTATGAGTATGGGTTTACCATACCCCTAACAGGTTAGCCCGCTACTATCTTAGACTACATCATCACTTAAAATCAGGTGAGATTGCTATCAAGGGGATAACGTGTAGTGGGTAAAAAAAATGTATATATGAAAACCTATGTAAATATAATTTGTTGTATGCCTGAAGCCATTTTGATAGCAATATGATCGTTCAACGCACGTCACAATTTGACAGGCACCCAATGTGAACAATTATTACAATAATAATAATTCATGATAATGCCTAGTAATAAATATTAAATTTGTCTTAACTTATGAGTCAATAAAAATATTAATAAGTTTTTCATGAAATAATACAGAATCCAATATACATAGCTGCTTCCTGGGTATTTTCGTTTTGTCTCTTTCAATAACTATTGCTCAGATCAAAAGCTAAGGCAAATCGTTGCTTAATTATAACAACACCAATCAGTATAGCAATCGAGACACTAAAATTTTATACTAAACTGGTTCTAACTATACTAACTTTCGGATAAATTTCAATCCCCTGTTTCGTCCCCTCAGGGGATGAAATCAAAAAGATTGTTAAAAATAGTTATGGTATAAGTTAAAAAGAACATTTATTTTAAGTAGGCCTACTTTATAAGCAAAGTTGCTTTATTGAAACAGCTAGTCCATCCGAATTAAGTTACTCAACCACCATTTCCGAAAGCAGAACAAAGCAACCTACCGAGAAGGAAGCAGCCTACCGGCAAGAAACACAGCGGTTGCCCTTTTCGAAACGAAAACACAAATTAATTCATGCTGTTATACATTTATCAATGTAGCATGAATTAATTTGTGTTTTCGTTTCGAAAAGTAGTACTTAATGCAACGATTGACCTTGCCACTAAAATTAAACCCAATACTAATGGCAAAAACATAGTTAAAGGCATTTTATTGATCACAAAAAAGCCTTTCATACAGATAATATCACCTTTTTCATGAAAAGTCATAAATGACATTACCCTGCAAATGTGAAATATAACCCAAATTTTTGACCAGAGCAAGTCTTATAGATAGAGCGTTCCACAGGGAATTTATTAAGTCCCCTACTTTTCCTAGTTTACATAAACAGCATCTAATAATTAGGATGACATGGTCATTTTACACTCTATGCAGAAGATACCTGTTTGTTCTAATTTTTGCCATCTATAGGAACTCTTTATAGTCAAGCATAACATTATTAAATTAGCGGCACAAATTGTAGTACAGTTCAGTCTAAACTATAGCACGACGTATTTGTGAGTCTCGTTACACGGTTTATAATATCCTAACCAAAACACATAATATATCTGATAACCTAACCTAACCTAACCTCACATGCCTCGAAATTCTCCATTTTTGTTTGCACTGAAAAATCTGCCTTGATAAATATAAACGTCTTACCAAAATTAATAAGTTTGTTATTTGGTTTTCGTATACTATACAGAGTTTTCAAATCTCCTACAAACATTCCTCATTTGACTTTTGCGTTTTTTTGTATGTTATTATACACATTATGATTACAGTAAGATTTATCTTTTGGCATGTTCATAATCGAAGTTATAGTAAAAACTGTTGACTATTGAATTTCTGTAAATCACAATTTACGAACGGAAATGAAATCGTTTATTTTATATATATACTTTTATTACATATAATCTTTAAAAAGCCGGTTTTTTTATTTAACTTACTAAAATTACAGAATGAGAAAACCATAGTATTCAATCATAGCTTTAGTTCGGCTTCGCTTTTGGAGTTATGCGCATTTTTAATACTAATTTCATTTCATTTCGTTTATAGATTTTTACTTTATACATTTGTTTATTTAAATTTTATCTTTTTTATGTTTATAAGTATCCCTACAGGTTAGCCCTTGACTGCGTTCTCACCTGATGGTAAGTGTAATGCTGTCTAATGATGATGGCAGCGGGCTAACCTGTTAGCGGTATTGTAGTAATAAAATCCATAATTCTAGACGACATCGTACCAGAACGCATTTTCGCTCGGCGTACATCTTTGTCTGTAGTTTGGTTTCTAACTAGCCACTGCAAAATATTCCTACCAAAATAGACCAGAGAAAGTAGAGTTGAAAGAAAAAGTCTAAAATATGAAAAAATTGAAAATTTTTCATTAATAAAAACTAAACCCTGTCTATAAATTTATGAAAACGTTTGAATGCAATGTCCATTGTTTATATAGTATCGCCATCCTGCATTGGGGTGGTTTGCGGTTCTAAGCTCATAAGATTTTTGGGAAATGAGACCTATGCCCAACTATGGGACACTAATAGGCAGTTGATGATAGTATGAATGGATAAAAAAATAACCAAATACTTTTCAGGAAATCATATCCCAGAAAATTTGATTTGTATATTCATCACGAAAACTTCGCCAATGAGTTCTTAACTCATCCTTAACAAAAAATAGATATGTTCAAGTATTATTGCACTTTTTTATCAATTTCACTATCACGAAAATGAGATGAATCACTTAATACACTAAACAGTCCAAGATCACTTATCACTATCACATAAAATGATCACAGTTGATACCGACCAATTTTAACCAATCCATGGCTACGCTGTCGTTCGGCGCGGGCCGAATATAAACGGTTTGTTTATTTATTTTTTATTTATTTATTCTGTAATACTGTCTTCGATGGTTGACCGTGCAGGTCTTATGGCTCGTATGATAATTGGCGGCAGTGCGCGTGTTCTTTTATAACATTCATTTTCACGCCTGAAAGAATACAGTTAATAGTGAGCGTAATATTGTTGCAACTTGTAAATAATCTTGCAAATTTAACAACATGCTTGGAGTGCTCGAAAAAATCAAATTCGTATGTTAATCTCCAGCTGTTAAGAATAAGGAATAATCAGTGGATTATAAAATAATACCGCTGAGTTTGAGTGTCGACTTCCTAGTAGAATATGGATTTGAAAGCACAAGTCTCACGCAAAAACATAAAGCTTTTTTTGAAAAGATCCAGTCAGCATGGGGTGTGTCTAATAATAAAATGTTGTAGGGTTGTGGAGCCGGGAATATGAACTGGTTTTTGTGTAACCAAAACTGCACCTATCCGTTTATAAAGATATGTTCTCTTAGATTTTAGTCGAATATTGTCCAATCAAAGGGTTCTTGTTATAATAATCATAATTGAGTGAATTATTAGGAACTTAATAATCTATACTTCACGCACGAACCTCTTACTTTTAGGAGTTAGGTGTATTATTAAGCAATTAAAATATTACTTGCTTCAATGGTGGACGAAAACATCGTGAGGAAGCCTGCATGCCTTCTCCATAAAGTTCTCAAAGGCGCGTGAAGTCTGCCAATCCGCACATAGCCAGCGTGGTGGACTATGGCCAAACCCTTTTTACTCATAAATTGAGAGGACACCCGTGCTCTGCAGTGAGGCGGCAATGGATTGATTATGATGATAAATATGTTACATGAAGTAATTCTTATATAACATAGCATTTAATTGAAATTATAATTAATCTTTCAAATTAGCCTTTAAAAGACAAATTTTATGCGTATCAATATATATATTTTTAAGTGTTTAAAGATTATGGTAAATGCATTCATGTAAATGCATGCAAAATTCGGTTATTCTTTTTATTTTCACTAAGTATTAAACTAGGTTGTAGGTATTTAGGCCATTTTTGACACAATTGCTAGAGATTACAACTAAGCTAATACTGGAAGAAATTAGAAAGCTCTCTACATTGGTGTTATAAAAAATGTTGAATATTCAAGAAAAGCACACGCTTGACTTTATATTTATTTTTATATTATTAGGACCCTCTTTAACTGTACAAACCCCAATCGGTTGCGATAGCGTAACCGGCCGGTTTAGCAAGCTTAGGAAAGAAGGTCTGCATAAACATTAGAGAAGATTTTAAATACGAAAAACATTTTTGTCGGTGTTTGTATCGGTTATTTAAAATAACGTTCGAATCATCTATTTACCTAGGCCAAATCCTACCTCTATTTCTGTGATACCGGCTTGCATTATGGAGAATAATTTCGCAATTGATTTTGTTGTTAAGTATACTATATGTAACCAATGAAAATAGGTGAAAAACTAGCCAAGTGCTGTGCGAGAGAACCTTTCAGGTATGGCTCCCTAAACCGTTGGATATCTGAAACCATTATGATCAACCCATTGCCGGCTCACTACAGAGCACGGGGCTCCTCTCAATCCTCTGAGAAGGGTTTGGCCATAGTCCAGCACGCTGGCCATGTGCGGATTGGCAGACTACACACGCCTCTGAGAACATTATGCACTCTCAGGCATGCAGGTTTCCTCACGATGTTATCCTTGAACCGTTGAAGCAATCTTAAACGTTGAAGATATCTTAAAGGTTTACTTTTAAATTTATTAGCCCCTTTTTTTCCCCCGCTGGGAAATGCGTTTACGCATCCCCTCCGGAAGCGGCGCAGACCAGACTGCGTTGCTTCCGACGGGGTATGTGGGACTCGCTGGCGGCCTGACTGACGACCAGAATACCCACTAAAACCCAGCGATGCTCCTACGCGTCGCCTGGTGGCTGGGTCACGGGTACACCCGCGCACACGACAGCAACAAATTTGTTAGCCCCTTAGCCCAGCTATGTAATCTTTGTTTATGTATGTTCGGTGTATTCGGATATGTTTTTTTGATTTTGTGCTTTGTTTTATTTGTGTATTTCATGAATCAAAATTTAATTGTACGAATGTAAATTTGTTTTATTGATTCACCACCTTGTAGGAGATACTCATAATTTCCTAATTATAGTTTGCCTGGAAGAAATCGCTACTAAGCGATAAGGCTACCCTCTTCTTCTTGTATCCTACTACTCCTTTCTTTATGTTTAGCTGCTTTACTTTTATTGTTCCACTACTTGTGTGTTGATAGACAGTGTATATGTAAATATAATACATGATCAACCCATTATCGGCTCACTACAGAGCGCGGGTCTCCTCTCAATATGAGAAAGGTTTGGCCATAGTCCGCCACGCTGGCCATGTGCGGATCGGCAGTCTGCACACGCCTTTGAGAGCATTATGGAGAACGTATCGCATCGTGAGGAAACCTACATGTCTGAGAAGACATGTAGGTTTCCTCACGATGTTTTCCTTCACCGTTGAAGCAAGTGATATTTTAATTGCTTAAATATAATAATTGCTACATTAGAATTTTTAAGTACGTTTATGTCGTGACAATTAGTTGTTAGGAATACATTGCTACATTTGCGATCGGTTAAATTAATCGTACTCACACAATAAACATACTGTTTGATAATTCTGGTTGTAATAGACTTAATTGTTTCAGGTGCATCACAGTTTCCTGATTGCTTATCGGTGTAACAATATTTAATACCACAGATAACAAACAAGGTTTTAGTTGCGTTCATTAGATAGACAGTGATAGGTAAAGGCGAGTGGCGATTATGGTAGACGAGAAAGATGAATGCGATCACTAAAGAGAAGCTCATACGCATCGCGTGCGCACGCGATGCGCCGCATCCGCATTGATATGTAGGGTTGACACCGCGTACTGATACTAATAATCCAAATGCAAAAATATGTTTGTTTGTTATGTTTGGCTAAGTCACGCCAGAATAACGAACGAATAATCGAACGGACCCCAAAGAAATTTCCGTAAGTATAGATTATGCCGAAAAAATATATGATTCCGTCTAACTGCATAATACCTAAGAAGGATAGGTTCGTTTCTCACAGGCATTGCCATGATTTGATGTTTGGGGCTCTCTTGTTATAATCCATTTTCTTCTTGCTTGGGTTATAAAGTAAACAATCTTTTGATTCTTTCTTATTCACGAACGCACTCACGCGCACACCTACTCGTACGTGCGTTAATTTCCTTACTTCACAATATACAATTTATTTACAAGTTGTTTTTGACACAAGCTAAAACTATTTTAGTATTTATCGTTGTTTTGATGTCAAATTGCCCTGAAAATTAAAAAAGAATAAATCTACCCTATTAATTTTAAATTTAGTTAAGAGTAGTTAGTGTGTTAATATATAGAGATATACTAACATACAAAAAGGAATCCAACTTAAATTATATACTACATATCTAAATTGAAAATGCACTTAAAATGCACTTTATGTTAACAACTATTGCTCAAGTGTTAAAAGTGTTATGTACGTACGAGTACATAATTGCTGCAATACTTTCTTTGCAAACACAACACACACACAACTTTACGAACATGCCTACAGGATTCTATATTTTATTATCTTTTCTTAGTAATCATACGGATGTTTTCACATAAACAGTTGCTTATGAATTAAGAAGCACTAAATAAAACGTTACTTACATCATTAAACAAAATGTAAATAAAACATCTAAGCTCTGAATATGATTTTGTCCCATTCGGTGTCGAGACCCTTGGTCCGTGGGGCCCTAGCGCTATAGGGCTTTTTCGGGAAATAGCAAAAAGGTTAGTCGACGTCACAGGAGACCGAAGAGCTGCCAGCTAAATCGGACAACGAATTAGTCTTGCAACCCAAGGGGGAAACGCTGCCAGTATCTTCGGAACCTCAAAATATATATATATATATTTAGATTTTTAGTTTTAGGTGCAATTTAAGGATTATTTTGAGTTTTTAAGTGTTTATAATACAGTTGCATTGTTTTAGGTGTTAATTATAATTGTCTAAAGTTTATTTATATTATAACTCAAATAAAATTCGAAAAAAAAACGTTGCTTACACAAACGTTACTTAAGCAAAATGTTAAAATCGTAGTATATGAAAACCCAAATTATTTATAGTATAATAATTATAATCTGTTTATAATAACTTTCGACAACCCTTGAGTACCTAAAAATCACGTAATAATAGCAATAAACAATATGTTACAAAGGAAACCGAGGCGCATAGCATCATGGCGTCATTGCTTCATTTAATTATCATTCATCACATAAATGCGAAACTTTGTACGTCACTTTCACGCCGGAAGTACTGAAAAATATTTGACAAACATTATAACCAGAGATAGATTACACCCTGAATCATCGCGCGATGCGAAGAAACGAAAGTAAACAAAGTCGCGGGCATCAGCTAGTCTATACAAATCAATAAAATTGGAGTGTCTATTTGTAATATTGAAATAACCGTTTTTTACTATACGCATATGAATATGTATACGGTACAAACACCAAAATAGTATTTTTTACTATTTTTGTCTGTCTGTCTGTTTGTTCCGGCTAATCTCTGAAATGGCTGGACCGATTTTTACGGGACTTTTATTGGCAAGTAGCTGACGTAATAAGGAGTAACTTAGGCTACTTTTATTTTAGAAAAAGTAGTTTATTTTAGAAAAATAAAGTAATGTTGCAATGTCCAAGTACTGTAATAATTTCAAGGTCGTCTGTCGTAGTTTAGTAATTCATTGCTTCGTGATAGGAAGACAAACAAACACACTTTCACACATTACCTCAACGCAGACGAAGTCGCGGGCATTAGCTAGTTATTTATAAAACTAACACCACAGAAATAGGGGTTTTTAAAAATTCCTGCTGAATATACCAGTTTGCAATTAAAGACTAACTCATTTATATATTTATTTATTTGTTGCGAACACAATTAGATGGATATGCATCCAGCCTTAAATGCAGCCAGAATTTAAATGTCAATATATATAATATATTGTTGCGTTGTAGAGTTGGAGGTCCTGGGTTCAATTGGGTGGGAGGCTTGGGTTGTGGCTAGTTACCACCCTACCGACAAAGACGTGTCGCTAAGTGATTTAGCGTTCCGGCACGATGTCGTGTAGACCAATAACCAATTAGGAGTATGGGTTTGCCATACCCCTAACAAGTTAGCCCACTACCATCTTAGTATCAGGTGACATGCCGTCAAGGGCTAACTTGTGATGTATAAAAAAAACTTTATCTTTTTTATATATATTATCATGTTATACATTTTTTTTATACTAATAAATACAAAATTTAAAGCAAATTTACAGTATAGGAAGTTTATTTAGTATCAAAGTACTTATTTAACGAATATTAGCTTTTTTCATAAAACTCCTGTCTTTTCTTTAAACGTCTGTTCCTTAACATAGTTATACTATCTATTTACTAGTTTCTACGAGTTATTTTGGTAACTTGTTGTAGATTCTATCTGCCGTATTTATTATATTCTTCCCCGCACTTGGTTGCCGAGTGAAACAAATTTTGTTATTCCTTCTTGCATTCTCAGAAAACGAAAACAAATTTCCATTTTTCCGCTCCTTTTCCAATCTCTGAATCTGATCACGAGGGTATCGCCATATCAATATGGCGAACTATCAACGTGAAATTCAGTTTTTCACAAATGGCGCTTTAACCATTTATTTTCCCAGGATAAAACCTGAGTTAATCCAGAATATAATCTATCTCATATTGCCTTTATCTTCGAAAAAAACTCTTAACTTAGAAGTTGACTGGAAAAAATAAATTATAATAATAAAAATCTTATGCGAATGTAAATATGTCCATAACTGCAATTATAATAAATTTAAAGACGCATAGGATAAAAGTTTACTAGTATGCGTTACTTTAGCGCGCCGTAATAAAATAATATTTTATACTGCAAGGACTAAGTGTAGACTTGTGTAGGATTAAGTGTAGACTTAAGTCTACACTTAATTTTCACTGCCTCATTCACCATACTTAAGGTCTCACCTGCCATACTTAAGTAAGGCAGGTGAGGCCGCATGAAGATGAACCTAGCGATGATTTGTAATTTATTAAGAGCTTCATATAGAATATGAGGACTCTTGTCAAAAATTATGTAAGACATTTGGGTAGTAGTTGCAACATTGCTACATTATTACAGCTTTGCCATTCAATACTCACCAAGCTTTGTATCAGCTCTTATAGTGCTGGGAAAGCATCTCGATAGCGCGATCCAAAGGTATCACAGCGCCATCTAGGGGTATATTTAGAAACAGTGTACAAGGAGGGACGTACTCTTTATGGAGATTTCGATTGAATCTTTAAAACATGTGCCATTTTTCTCAGTATAGATTCCGAAAATGACAACACCCAAATTAGAAGATATTAATTTACCTATCCGATTTTTGCAGAAAGGAATTTACATCATGTGTACCAATGTGAGCTAATTTTTATTTGTTAGTTTGTTCCCGAGGTTTGTTATAGATGTCGCTCTGAACAAGTAGAGCAATTTTGTATCGCGCTATGTAGATTTTAACAGTTATTTGGTGAGATTGCCTAAGATTGTCAGTCCACTTCGAAAAGAACGTTAAAGTTCTAGTTCTAGGCTAAATATTTGCTGTGTAATGAATCGATGAAAAGAGCTAAATACAGAGCTAAAGAGATAATAGTTTTTTTTCCTTGCCTCGGAGCGCAAGTTAAGCGGTCTGTTCCGGTAACTATCACTAACGCATAAGTTATAATCTCATATGATTATTAAAGCCCGCCAACACACATCGGTACAGCGTGGTAAATGCTCTAATTACGTTTTCCTTTGCTCAGAAATCGGATTAAATAGTCACACATTTAACAGTGGGTTCCTTCCCAGTTTATATTATAAAACTTTCTAAAGCAGTTGTGTAGTTATTCATAGTCTTACTTATAAAAGTTAAATACGGCGTAGACATAATATATTATACCGGAAACTTACTAATAAACGCTTAAAGACAGATGTCCATTATACGCAGATAAAAACTGGTGTCGAAATGCAACTCAAACCCTATTCGGGGAGTTAGTTTAAAGGGTAAGTTGGTCGCTACTGTGGTAACGGACCAGTTTACTGTCAGTACTAACCGTGCATCATGCTATCATCATGAAGTTGAATCTATATAATATATAAAAGCGAAAGGTCACTTACATACTTACTTACTTACATACTGATTAAACACGAGATTTCAAAAACTGTTGTACGTATAAAGCTATAATTAAGCAAGTAGGTAGTTGTTAGTTAAGAGATGTCAGCTAAGAAAGGATATTTGGAAATAACCACCCCTAAGAGGGTAAAAGGGGGGTAGAAAGTTTTTATGAATTTTCTTTGTTTTTAGAGTTAGATACACAAAAATTTGCATTAAGATTAATAATAATAAATAAAAAACATGTACATCAATTTTTTTTAAATATTACCTGTTAAGGGTGGTAAAATAGGGGATGATAATTTTTGCTTATTTTTTTATTATGAAGTCTACAAGCTTGAAATTTTGAAAATAGGTTTCTTTTAGGGCGTAAGTATAAGGTTAGAATTTGTTTTCATCCATATCTACCCCGAAGGGGGTAAAAGAAGGGTTAGAAGTTTGTATGAAATTTCTTTGTTTTTAGAGTTAGAGACACAAAAATTTGCATTAAGATTAATAATAATAAATAAAAAACATGTTCCTCAATTTTTTTAAATATTACCTGTTATGGGTGGTAAATAAGGGGATGATTGTTTTGCTTATTTTTTTATTATGAAGAATACAAACTTGAAATTTTGAAAATAGATTTCTTTTAGGGCGTAAGTATAAGGTTAGATTTTTTTTCATCCAAATCTACCCCGAAGAGAGTAAAAGAGGGGTTTGAAGTTTGTATGAAAGTCCTATGTTTTTTAATTTAGGAAAACGAAAATTGACAAACGCAATTTGACATTTGCCTGTAGCTTACTTTCTGTAGCAGGGCATTGGCCGCACGGGTAACCTCAATCTCAAGGGAAATCAGCAATTCTGCGCAGACGAAGTCGCGGGCAACAGCTAGTTATTTTATAAACTGAAACATTTCAGAAAATGTTAGAATGTACCTACACTTATGTATATACCTAAGATCTCTTGATCTTGGGTATATGCTATATTGCAAATTGATTTTTTAATCAGATATTTTAGATTATGTGCTTGGTAATTCTTTGAGATTAGTAATCTCTACCAAGTAAGGGTTGCTTCTACCTACTTCTACCAAGAAAGAGAATCTATTGAAAGTTTACAATAGTTTCTACTAAAATATTCGATAGTAAAATTAGCGGTAAAAAATTATTTAAGATGTTAGAATCGATTCTTGGAGGATATTTATCTTTTTTTTTGAGATAGGTTTGCCCTTGACGACTATCAGTACCAGAAGGCACTGATGAGGTCTAAGTTGGAGCGCGCTTGCCTAGCAAATGCCTATTCACCCTTCCCTTGAAGGAACTAAGGTTATACGTGGCTGGAAATACAGATGCTGGAAGAGAGTTCCACACGTTAGCGGTTCGATTCAGAAACGTTTTTCAAAATCGTTTCGCCCGAGTAGGTTGGATTTTAACCACGATAATTAATTCAAAATAATTTCATTTATTTATATAAATCTAATTACTTTGAAGTATGGCTATGAAGTTAGTTCAGGTGCATGAAGTGACCAGGGCGCAGGCGCGAGCCGCAATCGTAAAGTATGCAACTTCGTAGTTCTGAGTTTGATAACAACGCTTTAATTTATTATTGTTATTATTTAGTGTGATTGATTAGATTCGATTAAGTGCATCGGGGTTTTTTTTTATTTATTTAGATAACTTAAAGTTAATTTTACCAAAAGTTTAATGAAATTGTTATAACTGGTTATATGAGATGTTTGAAAACATTAATTGGCGGGCAAAAGGTAACCTCTTTTTAATTTGACCTCTTTTGACGACCTCCGTGGCGCAGTGCGCGCGCTGTCGCATTATAAAGTTGGAGGTCCTGGGTTCGATTCCCGGCTCGAGTCTGGTCTGGTGGGAGGCCTCGGCCGTGGCTAGTTACCACCCTACCGACAAAGACGTGTCGCTACGCTTAGCGACACGTCTTTGTCTTTAGCGTTCCGGCACGATGTCGCGTAGAAACCAATTAGGAGTGTGGGTTTACCATGCCCTATAAGGTTAGCCCGCTACCGTCTTAGACTGCATCATCACTTACCACCAGGTGAGATAGCCATCAAGGGCTAACTTGTAGTGTGTAAAAAAAATAAAAATTATTTATAGAAGTCATGATGTAAATATACCTAAATGATTCAACTTGTATCGTTAATTAAAATAAAAGTTGTTTACTTAATTTTTTTTTAATAAAATATCAACAGATAGTTGATATAATAATTGTGTCTATTCAATGATGTATATTTCATGAATAAGTGAATGAAACAAAGTGTATGTAATAAATATCACTTATTGGTTGTAAGTATGTTTAGACCGTACATTGTTCAGTATAAAACCACAGTAGGTATGCCTGTACTAATATGTCTTAATTTCTATCTAGTAGTATGCCTTGTGTTTGCATTGTAGAGCTCTTGCGTAATGTAAGAAATGCCACTGCTTCCGTATACCTCGACGGGCAGAAAAACAAGAGGAACATCGCCTTTTTGCACAAATCAAAACAGTAATCTATAACTTTATAGGTGCACTTTAATTGTGCCTGTATAAGAATAAAAATCTGGGTCATCATATTAACAATCTGTGAACTGCGAAATATTATTTTATATTAATTTTATATACATTTATTATATATATTTTTGGATTTTCCTGTGTATACAAATCCACGAGAATCGTTAAGAAATATGGTAAACGAATATAAAACAATTACAGGGCATAATAAATTCACGTTATATAAAAATTTTATGTACGCCAATGAAAATAATACAAAATTTAAGAAAAAAATGGACTGTTACTCACTGCACATTAGAAGTTTAAAATAAACTTGTATTGCCGCATTTTATAATGTCTTTCTGTTATGTGATAACGAAAAAAAAAACCCTGCTAAGTTTGTTGTGGGCTTCTTCTTAGACCGGGGCGCGTTTAGAACCCTCATGGCTTTAGTTTTAAGTTTTTAAGAATGTAGTTACCACCATCAAATCACTACTATGTAAATTATTCATGAATCAAAAGTGCCTTTAAAAGGACTATTTGAATAAAGATTATTTGAATTTAAGTTTGTCATATGAAGGAAGGATTGACTTACAAATAGTTCAGATTGCCTTTCGACTTTTGTTAACTTGACGAGTTACAGTAGGAAATCAGTCTACGAAGAACTGAACGAGGCATATGTGTAAGTTATATAAAGCTAACGACTTTGTAAGTAGTCTATTTAACTGATGTCATAACGATTCAACATTGTATCGTTATACAATATTTCCGTTATGCGTTTATGTTGCGCGGCCGATCATTTCGGAAGTATTTATTAATTCAATACCTATTCTAAAACAATTTGAAGCCTATCATGCGCAAATTGAATAGTGTAATGTAACGGAAAAATTAAAGGATAAAGTTGTAACTTTCTTTATTCAAATATAGTTATGGAAGGCAATTTACATACGCACTTATATTGTGTAGATTCAAATTAATGCTAATTAATGCTAAGAGGAATCAAACGCATTCCTGTGGTCTGAGAGTTACAAACTCTCGTCCGGTATTTTCTACCAGTGCTTCGCCACTCATTTACTAGTCAGGTTAGGTTATTATTTCAGATTTTGTTAGTAAAAAGATTTTTTCTATCAAAAAAATATTTAATTATTCTTGTCTATTCTATATGTTTTAGAATAATTCCAGAGTACGAGCGCTCTCTGACAGAGCTTCTTTCCGAAGCTCGCCAAAAAGCCCGATTACGCTGTCGCAACCAATAGAGTTAGCACAGCTAATAGTCAGCCCGGAAAAAAAAGAGAACGAGCGCGTTCTTATTACATTAAATAAACTCTGCTTTACTATATGTGTATTATAGTCTATTTTTCAACATATAATGAAAACTTATATTATATTACGTTTTATTGTAAAAATATAAAAAAATGATAAATCACACATAAAGAAAATGTTGTTTGGGTTCCGGACCCTATTACTCCAAGGTCCGTTCTTCCGTGCTCTTCCTCATATTCCTCATATACTGTGTATTATGTTTAATACTAGTTATTAGCAATAGATTATTTTAAAAATATTATACAACAAGTTAGCCCTCGACGGAAATCTCATCTAATAGTAAGTGATAATGCAGTCTAAGATTATAGCGGGCTAACCTGTTAGGGGTATGCCTAACCTGTAAAACTAATCGACTTAAAAGCAACATCTAGCCGGAACGCTTAATAGCTTTGTCAGTAGGACACACACACACACACACTCACTCAAATACGAACGCGCATACAACAATCTGTACACTTAATAAATACCTATATGTATTAATTTCTTTATGCACTAATTAAATCCCCGGAGGTGGGCGAATAGCTGTGATACAGTTTTTTTAAGTAATACTGATCTTGACTAGAATCGAGCCGGATTAAAATCCAAATTATAATGCGAAATTGGTAAATAGAATATCTATGAGAATTTCAACTCTAGCTTTTGATATTTTATAAAGTTATCCGCTGCCGTTGGCACCCTTCGGATTCGGAACCCTATGTTCGGAATATTGTATAGATGTAGATGGTAGATTAACTTCCTCCATTTTAACTTGTTCCATACTAGCAATTACAGACCTCCTTGTGTAACTAAAGGCCCTTCGTTCCCACAAGAAACGGCCCCGCTATTAAAATGTTACGAGACCGTAAGCGGGGTAATTGTTCCAATTTCCGAAACGTTTTATTACCCATGCAACTGGCAACTATTAAATTATTATCTTTCTCCACATCCCGCTCTTCCTATCACGCTCCGGCGACAATCCTTGGACGCCATTAAAAGTATTTTTAATGCTTTTGTCCGACCTTCGATCAAGAATTTACACGACATCTGCTATTCCATACAAAACAGAAAATAACCCCTTTTTTGTTTTTTTACTTTTATCCGTATTTGAAAAAACAATTCAACTATGCCATTCATATTAATTATAGTAATATATTCTGATAAATTTATTGTTTTTCGAAGTTATATATTGTTTTCATTGGGTTTTTTGTTGGAATTGTTTTTTTTTACCGGTTAACTAGCAAAATAAAATTCAAAATGTATGAATTTTCGTTTTTCACGTTTTTTTCGACTACAGACTGCAAATTGTGTTTATTATTGATCAAGGTTAAAAATGTTTTTTTTAGAATGAGTGGTTTTTATCTTCAATATGGAACATGGGTTTCAACGTTTATACCTACCGTTGAACCCCATCGATATCGTTATTTGGGTTGTTACGAAGTTAATAAAAAAATATTTCTTGATTACAATTTTGGTGTTACCAAATCTCTCACTAAACTAGATGGCTCCAAACATAGTCCTATCCTTTATTTAACATTTATTTATTTGCTTTCATATCTTACAAACATGAAACCTGGTCAGGGCATGGCAAACACTACAATTGTTGTACATTTTTGAAACACGTTATAATATTCTAATATTAAACAATTCAATAAATAAAATAAATAATTCAATTAGTCAATATTATGATAGTCAAATTTAAATTTATTTAAAATTATTACAATTATTATAAATCAGATTAAAATTAAAAACATTGTGAGACAGAAGGCATTACCTTTTTCTATTATCGTTTGAATAATATACAATAGATTTGGCATCAGATTTGTAATTAATAATTTAGGTTCAATAGACAAAGTAGCTTGAATGAAAGTCTCCCGATGTTAAACTATTGATATGCCATGTAAATAATTCTAGATTTTCCCCGTTCAGGCCGTAGCTCTAAATTTCTAATAATATTTTTAGGATGCGTGTTCAGTAAGCAGCACATCCACCCTAAAAATATTAGCTTTAATTAGATAAGGCAGAAATAAAGTTTACGCACGCACCTCTTAATTTTTCGTAGTTGTGTGCTAACTACGAAAAGCTTAACAGGTGTGTTAAGCAATTGCATATAGCTTTATTTAACGGTGAAGGGAAACATCGTCAGGAAACCAGCATGTCTGAGAGTTCTTCATAGTGTACTCGAAAGCGTGTGAAGTTTAACCGTGCTAATTATATTTTATTTATTTATTCTTATTGGATCATTAAACTAGTCAGAATCTATATAAAAACAACAAAAAACATTTCAGAAGAACAAACACGAGATAGTGACTTTCTAGAAATGACCACAGCATGCAACCTTAAAATTAACCTTACATCTAAGCTAAGTGCTAAGCCAGTGTTTGAACAGTCACGAGTGACAAAATGTATATAATCATTATGTTTAAAATAATTAAGTTGATTTTCATGCATTCAACTCAATTAACATGCTTAGTAACTAAATCTTTGAACGTGATTTTCAATACTTTCAAAGTGTCTGATTTATTTGAATTTTTATCTTCGTATCAAGGACCGATGACATTGCAATAATTTAAATAGTTGGTTACATTATTCAGATTATATCAGATTTTAGTTAGGTTATCTATCAAAGCGTTTAGTATTTTGAAACTATTTTATTTCATTTTTGATTCATTGATGTAGCAATATTTATAATGATTTACCGTTCGATTTTCTTTGTACTATTTTAAGACAGCAAACGGTATGTGCCGTTTGTCAAATGTCAATATAAAGTATTCTGTTCCCTAACCTCGTGAGCAATTTGGTCGAATTAATAAATCACTTTCGCCGCCATTTCCCTGATAGCTCGCATTTTCATAAGTTTCACCGCTAGCGCCGCACCGCGCCGTGTAGGAAGCAATCCGAGCGCACGCACGTCCCCCTCCAAAGCGCCGGCTTGGCGCGCATTATCCCTGTGCTGGATAAACCAGAAAAAGTTTTTTTTACAGTGACGGAGTATTCATGGATACCACCTGACCACGGTCTTCCGTGCTCTTGCACAGTGGGGATTAAGTAGATTTATAAACGTTTTTTTTCTCCGATGAAATCCTCAAGGTAACGATCGTGAAACGGGGAGGCGCATTGTTGAGGTTGAACTGCTAACTCTAAAACCCCCAAGTTTACGAGAATACTTACGCACGCTAGTACAGCTCAGGCAGCGTGCATCTGACTGGGAATCCATAAAATTTGTCAGTGGCAATCCTCACACACCATGAGAATAGTGCTCGAACGAGCGATAGATAACCTTTTTTTACGTATCCCCTCCAACTACCTTCCGGCGGGTATGTGGGACTCGCAGGTGCCAGTATGGCGACCAAAATAAAACAACGATATGCTTATTCGCGTCGCCTGATGCCTGGGGAACGGGATAGCTGGCGCCCTCGTTCGCAACCTAGCCAGGGGCGATAGATAACCTAACCCAACGTACACTTAGGGGAAATAATAAATATATAGATAGGAACACGTACCTGTAAATACAAAATTTATAGCGCTTTTAGAAAATGGCTAGAAACTCATTTGATATTCTTTGCAAACATCATTTTAAATAATAATCAATAATAAAATTTTATATGCCATTAAAACTCATTAAACATTCAATTTTTCAATTTCATCAACCCATTGCCGGCTCACTACAGAGCACGGGTCTGGCCATAGTCCACCACGCTGGCCATGTGCGGATTGGCAGACATCAAACGCCTTTGAGAACATTATGGAGCACTCTCAGACGTGCAGGTTTCCTCGCGATGTTTTCCTTCACCGTTGAAGCAGGTGATATTTTAATGTTTTTAAAACGCACATAACTCCGAAAAGTTAGAGGTGCGTGCCCGGATTCGAACCGCCGACCTCTGTTTAGGAGGCTGACGCACTAACCACTAGGCTATCACCGCTTCAATTTAGAATACTCATTTAGTATTTTAAAATTTTACCATTTTGGCCTCTCCTACAAAAGAACTTTGCTAGTCATAGATTTTATCTCTTATAAAGACAAATTCGAAGGGTCGTATTATTTTGGATTTTTAAATGATTAAATGATGAGTCGATATTTTAACAATCTATTGAGAAGTGTACTCATTTTGACTATGACCTAGAAATACTGAATATTGGTCAGATTAAAGGCCTGTGAGAACAGTGAAGTGCAGCGAAAACTCTTGTTTATTAGGTTAGAGAATAAAATCATGTGCGCTTCGCTTATTGCATCATTTCAATGGGCCGCAACGGGTTATTGTGTTGTGTTATTTATACCGATATAATTGAATGTAATTTAAGTAGGACATGCTTTATATTTTAACACCTCCGTTAATTAATATATTGTCTGGAATATTTTAAGTTTGGTTATATACTACCTGCTACTTCTGTTCCATCCTTCCATAAAACTTTTTGACTTTTGACGACCTCCGTGGCGCAGCGCGCGCGCTGTTGCATTATAAAGTTGGAGGTCCTGGGTTCGATTCCCGGCTCGAGTCTGGTCTGGTGGGAGGCTGCGGCCGTGGCTAGTTACCACCCTACCGAGAAAGGCGTGTCGCCAAGCGATTTAGCGTTCCGGCACGATGTCGTGTAGAAACCAATTAGGAGTATGGCTTTACCATACCCCTAACAGGTTAGCCCGCTACCATCTTAGACTACATCATCACTTACCATCAGGTGAGATTGCCGTCAAGGGCTAACTTGTAGTGGATAAAAAAAAAACAAACCAATCGAGTTCCACTATTCAGTTTTTGGAGGAATCTGTAATTCCACTGTTCACTCACACGTTCATACGCGGCTCCCTCGTTAAGTGAGATCACCACGCCTGTCCTTAGTTTGTCTACGTAGTTGTGGCTTATCGGTACACATTTTCTGTGATTGAGGAGATCCTGGGAGTCATATCCACTGGAATAATACCACGTTTACAAAGCGCTTGCTGGAGGAACCGGCTGAACCAACCCTCCTAATCGTTTGCTACGTGGTATCGGCCTGACGGTATATCTTTGCTAGTAATGTAATAACTAGCCGCGGTAATCTCCAACCGGAAATCGAACCCCGGTCGATACAGTTTAATTTACCTAATAAATGCCAAAATATAATATTATATTTACTCTTATATATGCATGGAAATAAAACGTAATAAATGATAAATAAAAAACCTAACTGTCTTGGTAATTAGAATCAAAAGGATGCTTTTTTGATAAATTATATAATATATAGTACATAAAATCATTTATGATAAATTTTGTAGTTTAAAATAGCCTTCTGTGTTTTTTTTTAAACACCACAAGTTAGCCCTTGACAGCCCCTCATCTGATGGTAAGTGATAATGCGGTCTAAGATGATAGCGGGCAAACCTGTTAGTATGTACCGGTATGGTAAACCCTAATTGATTTCCACACGACATCGTGCCGGAACGCAAAATCGCTTGGCGACACGTTTTTGTCGGTAGGGTGGTAACTAGCCACGGCGGAAGCCTCCCACCAGACCAGGCTCGAGCCGGGAGTCCCAGGACCTCCAACTTTACAATGCAACAGCGCACGAAGGTCGTCAAATCCACTTTATAACACTACTGACTCACGGAGGTAGTCCCTACTGACCTGGTATTACTCTCAGTTCTTATAATATACGACATACAGTATAGCACTCTAGATTAGCGTAGAAAAGCTGCCCCCCCCCCATACGCTCCTCGTACGTCCTCAACGTCCTACATAAGATGCAAGTAAGATAACACTCTAGGTAATGAAAAATGCATTAAAACCAACTTACTTTTGCAAAAGTGAATCTTTTTCACTATTTACTTGTACCTTCTATCACTAACAAAAGGAAACGACTTTTCTTTCACCAACATTGTCATATACAAATCTCATTAAGTTTTATGACCGGTTTGGTAAAAAAACTTGATCCTATTGTCATCATCATCATCATCATTATTTCAACCGATAGACGTCCACTGCTGGACATAGGTATCCAGCGGCTCCCTGCGACTCGTTTGATGTCGTCTGTCCACCTTATTGGGGGTCGATCCTATTGTACCATAAGCTAACAAGCTAACCGGCAAAAACAGATATATGATATACATACGATTGATAGGAAAACCCTTGTATAAACATAGATCCAGGGAAAGAGGAGGGTAGCTCTATCTATGATTGGTTCCAGCTTCCGCAAAAGCTAGACAATGGCGCTCTAGTGGTTTTTGTGGTTTTTGAAATAGTTAAAAAACTGTGAGTTTTTTTGTCCATATGCGTCCCAAAATCTAATCTAATAACAATCAGCCAATTTTGTTATTAAAAATTTGACTTCGGTGCCATCAGGAGATGAACATTATGATCAGGAAATGAAAAATGGTGACCAGGAACACGGGTGACGTCGACATAATCAGGACTAAATAAATTCCAAAAACACATTTTCAATAGACCCAAACAATGAATTTCGTAATCGGTAACACCGAGATAATCCCATAATAAGAGTATTAACTGGATCTGTGACAAGACGTAAAAATAATATACCTACTCCTTACACCGTTATGCTCGTTATTATATGAAAATGTATGTACATTTAAAGCGGAACGGATTCATCATCTGATTGCATAATGTTAGGAAAATGAGAGATTCTTCGCAGATACGTGATGGGCTTTTGTTTCCGCTTCCTCAATACAGTATATCTATCATGACAATCTAATCTTTAAGATACGCTTATTTGAAAAATGCACCTTTTCATCAAAGATTTCACTTTTTTTTTTATCGGACTGTCTATTAGCTGTGCTAACCCTATTGGTTGACACAGCGTAACCGAGCTGTTTGGCGAGCTTCGGATAGAAGCTCTGCTAGAAGAAATTTTGAGCCCTAGGACTCGAAGAAACTAAGATTTCACTGTTAGCTCTACTACTAAACTAAATTATTACCAATATTAAAAATTCAAAGGGGCGTTTACTGATGAAAAAAGTATTGACGTGATTTCTTGGGTTTCACGGTGGGCTTTTACGGAATACTATCACATGCTAGATAAGCCGAACCGGCGGTTTACAAAACAACAATATCAACTTCATTGCAGCAAAACATACATATATGCAATAGAAAATAAAATTGTCTATTAGTACACTAGCATTATGCACCTGTTATAATGCAATCTGGCTATCGAACCTAGAACTTCGCGATCAATAATCAAACGTGCCAACCACTAGACCAAGTCACTAAATTTCATTTCAGTTTCCGCTAATTAAGTAACTAATGTATTTTGTGTGGTTCGAGAACGGTTGAACATTGAAAGAAGGCGGATAATTAATTGATTGGAAGATATTAATATGAACGTAAAAAACGAAAATAAACACCCCGACGTTCATTTACCGGCGAGTTATTACTCGTAATTAATCGGCAGCGAAACAGCGATGAAAGGATTTGAACGGCGATTAAATAATCACCGTTGGCGGAAGCAGCCCACCTGAATCTAATAGCAATTTTGTATTGATAGGAATATAGAATTCAGTAGGCTGGGAATATATAAAAAATTGGTTCGAATGCAAATTCTGATCAGTCATTTTTACATACAAACTTTAAATTTTGTAATTTTCTACACAACCAACTTGATAACAACAATCTTTACTATTAATAAATAGGAAAATTTTGAAATAATGCAGAAGGAATTATTTTGCTAATATAAATGAAGCTAGAAAACGACTTCATTATATTGTGTTATATTATTGGAAAGAAAAAAAAAACATAACATACATATGCTTATGGTATTGCTACCCATTTGACATAACTGTTGGTCCTTTAATTTAAAGATTTGCGTACAACTAAAATGACCGCAAAGTTTAACTAAAGTCGAATTTTATCCTTAATATAGATCCCTACTAGATCTACTAGATCCCTGTCACTCGTCCAGGATGTCCGTGAAAAATAAAATTCACTCACGAATTTGGTATATATTTTCATTTTACGATAGTTTGCTTATGGAAAAGCCAATCTGCTCGCGATTAAGCAACGAAAGTGACGAAATATCTTATTTTAGGTAAGGAAACTACGGGCCCCATAAGAAGGCTCAGAGTCACACAGCGAGCAATGGAGAGAGCTATGCTAGGAGTATCTCTACGTGATCAAATCAGAAATGAAGAGATCCTGAGCTACCGATATAGTTCAGCAAGTTGCGAAGTTGAAGTGGCAATGGGCGGGGCACATAGCTCGGAGAACCGATGGACGTTGGGGTCCCAAGGTGCTAGAATGGCGACTCCGCACCGGTAAGCGTAGCGTTGGTCGACCCCCAACAAGATGAACAGACGACATCAAACGAGTCGCAGGGAGCCGCTGGATACAAGCGGCCCAAGACCGTGGCCATTCGAACTCCCTGCAAAAGACCATGTCCAGCAGTGGACGTCAATCGGTTGAAATTATGAAGATGATACATTAAATATAATTAAACACTCATGATAATTATCATGACACTTTTTCTGCTAGCTTTTTCTATGGGATTGGATATCTTTAGCACATTGTTGGTCGACGAAAGTCGCACCCTCTTCTTATTAAATGTTGTATGGGACTATACGTCTCAGTAGGTACATTATTGATCAAAAAGTCCGTGAGGAGATAAACGTTCTCCCTAACGTCAAATTATGTCTGATCCGGGCTATCATCGATACGTGGAGTTCATTCACTGACCGCGCATTCCCGAGTTTTAACCTTTTAACGGTCGGCCACTTATTATAAAAGATAATGTTATTCAAACTAAGATAAAAATGAAATGAGGCGATTAAGCTCAAACACGACCTAAATTCAGAGGGTTCTTTAGTTTGTTTTATTACGAATTCCTTTATTAAAGTTCTGAGTTTGTATTTGTCTATATACAATAATGAATAGTGATCGTTATTAAAAGCTATGACGTATTAAGTTTTTAAAGCCTTTAAAGAACTTTATTTGTCTAGTCTGTCTGTGGGTAGTGTCTCTAACAAATGCAGATTCTGCATAGAAGACGCCAGACAAAACATCTACAACCGTTACAGGGATTTCGACAAATTTGTAAATATACAAAAGAATGACTATCTATATTGAACTAAATTTCTGGGATGTCTCTCAATAAGTTCAAAGTTTATATAAAACGTAAGCTTGTAGAGAAGTCCTACTATAGTGTAAAGGATTATGTAAATGATAAACAAGCATGGGTGTGAAATATTCCTCTAATAATAATTTTAGCTCTTAATATAATTTTAAGTGGCATGTGAGATGGTGATAACAAAAAGAAAATTGACCTGTCTAAGTTTGTTGTGGGCTTCTTCTTAGACCGGGGCGCGTTTGGAACCCTCATAGCTTTAGTTTTAAGTTTACGAATGTAGTTATCACCATCAAATCACTAGTATGTAAATTATTGACGCGTCAAAAGCGCCTTTTAAAGGACTATTTGAATAAAGATTATTTGAATTTGAACAATCATTTTCATCTTCTATGCTTGCCAATAATGAAGTATTTGCGCTTCATACTTTCAAGAAATTAACTCAAGTAAAAGCAACACACTGCTATAATTGACTCCTTATATAAGACTCGATGGCTGTTGCAGATTAGTGGTAGCTCTATAACTGTGACAGATTAACTCCAAGGCATAAAATTACTGTATTACCATCCAAGCTACGTAAACACAATAAGGCTCGGCGCAAACGGGCCACCGACCACAGCCACTGGTGGCCAGCGACAGCGACTTAACACATTTTTTCATATATTTTGTATAGACGCGCCGCACACGTGTAGCCGGTGGCGGCCACTCGCTACAGCAGTGTCCGCGACTCGCCACTTGTGGTCGCTACGGGCCACACAAGCCGCCGACACCCGCCACCGTCGCACTGCTCCACCCCCCGCGCAGTTAACCGTTAGACGTTCTACGTATTGCACGCGTCACCATGGAGCACGACGCCTCAATGGATATTGATAGATTCATATCGGAAATTCATTCACGTCCCGCTATTTGGGATTTACATTCTGATATATATAGCAATAGAAATGAGAAAGTAAAAGCCTGGGAAGAGATTTGTGAATTATTTATTAAGAATTTCAAGGACAAAAGTAATAAAGAAAAAAGCGCCGCTGGTAAGTTGACATTTTCAATAATTTGTGTCGTGTTTATTCATATTCTGTTTTCTTGCCATGGTATTGATCCTTCATTCATAAAGTAATCTTTTAATATGTCTCGTGTAGTACATGATCGTAAAGTTGGTGTACCTGTATCTTCTACATTTTCGAATCCGACTACATTCAGCGTGTGTTTGAAATTGTAACCATCTCTTTTACGAACAAAGTTGTGCAAAATGCAACACGTTTTTACGATGTCTTCTGAGAATTCAATAGATGTATTTAATGGGCGATGAAGTATTCTCCATTTGTTGGAAAGTATACCAAATGCACATTCTATGCAGCGCCTAGCACGACTTAGTCTATAATTAAATATTTTTTTATCTGAAGACAAATGTCTTCCAGCATAAGGTCTCAACATGTGTTCGGATAAACCAAATGCTTCATCACCAACAAATGAATAATTTAATGCTTGACGGTTACCAACTGGTCTTTCTGGAGGTATATTAATAGATTTGTCTTCAATCCTTTTAAATAATTCACTCTCTTTAAATATTGTTGAATCCGATGCTTTGCCATAACAACCAACATCCACGAATGTGAAAAGGTAATTAGAGTCACAAACCGCCAAAAGTACCATCGAAAAGTAATTCTTATAGTTGTAGTATAAGGATCCGCTGTCAAATGGGTGAACAATTCTTATATGTTTCCCATCGATAGCACCTAAGCAGTTAGGGAAATTAGTGTTTTCTAGAAACCCGCTAGCTATTTCGTTCCACATATCCTTCGTTGGTTCTGGTATACATATTGCTTTTAACCTATTCCAAATTAGTTGGCACGTTTCTTTGACTATCATTCTCGCTGTAGATGCACCACGATTGTAAGTCGTTTCAAAATCTCCAAATGAACATCCGGTACCAAGGTACCTGAAACAAATAGCAACTTCTATGTTAAATACAGTATTGTTGAATAATAATATAATTTGTTACAGCTGCCACATTGCAACGAAAGTGGAAGAGTCTCCGCGATAGTTTCAACAGAGAAATTGGGAAGCAAAAGAAGAGCGGATCTGGAGCATCAGGCAGGAAAGAATATATATATTTTAATCAATTGTCTTTTTTGAAACGTCTTAAAAACGTGAGACCTACAAAGGATGAAGAGATTAACGAAAATGATTCAGGACTAGAACAACAAACGGAACAAAATGAAGAAGAAACTTGTTCTATGAGCAGTTCCAAGAGAAGGGCAACGAAAAGGAGGATTGATAAATCAGAAAACGAAATATTGAAACAACTATCGGACAATATAAAAAATAAATGTGTAAGACCTGAACATGTGGATCCTGACAAAGATTTCTTGATGTCAGTCTTGCCGGATATTAGAAAAATTCATGATGATTTTAAAATTGATTTCAAGGGTGAAATGTTACAGCTGATTAAGAAGTACAAAATGTATGAACCTATTCATAATTACAGATCTTACTCATCACCATCTTATGTATATTCTTCACAAAACACAAATGCTTATACAATAAACCAAGCTACTACATCGACTTCGATGTCTTCTCCATCGGCATTGTCAAATTATTCAAACCATTCTATTGATAATAGTTCTATAATAGAAGAAATGTTTGGTACCGAATCATAGAGAATTATAAATTCACGATGATTTAAAAATTGATTACAAGGGCGACTTGTCACAGTTAAAGTTTAAAATTACGGATCTTACTCATCATAATAAATGTTAAAATATTAAATGTGTTTTACTTATTTAAACCTATTTAAATATTAAATGTGTTTTACTTACCTTAACGTGATTGCGAGTCTCTCTGCAGGGCTGATGCTTTGCCGCATACTGGTATTTTGCCGTATTAATCCATCTTGTAACACCAACAGCAGTTCTTGAAATGTAGTCAAACTCATTCGAAAATGTCTAAAAAACTTTTTTGGATATTTTTGTAGATTATCGAAATGCAAGTTATGTTTTACTGTAGGACCAGTTAAAATTGGATGTATCCAATATAGGCGGCGATGGCGTTGTCTACGTCGTCTGCGTATTAACAATAGCGCGAGCAAACATTCCGTGTCGGAGTCCATCGTAAGACTGCGCAGCAGAGAGTGGGTTAAACGTGTGGCGGCTTCTGAACACCGGTGGCTGTCGCTCGCTTCTGACACTGCAAATGTGGCGGTATGGTAGCGCGCGACAGCCACCGGTGGCTGTGGTCGGTGGCCCGTTTGCGCCGAGCCTTAGATTCATTACGAATACAAATATATGAATTCTAATCAATAATTTAATTTATCATTTAAGATTTTATAAAATTGTTAGTTACTAGTAAAGCTATTAAAAGGAATATTAAAGAGACATTTCTTCTATGTACGAGTATGTAATCATAAAAAAAAACATATATTACAAATTAAGTTTTTTTTTTAAATAAAAAAGTACTTTATATTCACTACTATTAAACGTGCATATAGAGGCACCATGCTAAATCGACTGGATTGTTTTTCCATTCCCCCTAATGGAATATCTGAACTCCATCCCTATCAACGGCTCATCACCATTCATTATGAACACCTTACCGGTCCACTACAGGGCATAAGTCCTCTCTCAGAATGTCCACATTGGTACAATGGTATTGGTACATTGTCCAAATAACTTCAAATAGCTTTAAAGAGCAGTAGAGCAGCTGAAGTTCTCTGATAATGTTTTCTTCACTCCTCTTCCACAATCCACTTCTTCCACAGTCCTCGTTAGCAATATATAACGAGGAGAATAGGATGAATTTTAAATCATTTTATTTCCATTCCCAATGCCAGTGTCGTTTACAAGGACAGACAACAGTATAAATTTTTAAAGAACATCATACTACATAAAAGCCGCAAGTTACTCTAGTCAGTACAATTCATAATTAATTGACATAATGAATAAGTAACTTATGCTTAAAACGCACATAACTCCGGCAAGTCACAGATCTAACTCGATCTCTCAATTGCCGGAGTTAGGTGCCGAAGTGTAAGCCGATGTGTGATGAGTGGACGTCCAAGTCTTAGCCACTTGGCTACACTATACAATAGTTCACAAATGAGTATTGCACTGGGGATCCGTGAAGGTATGTAAACGAGAGCGGTGTCTCGGGTAGCCACCAACGCAGAGCATCAATCTAGAGGCATGCTAAAGCCCACCAATACACTTCACAGTTTTTTACTCTTTCTGATTATTAGGCCACATTAAAATGTCTATAGCAGCGGTCCTAAACCGTCATTGTGTATGTGTTATATAGTAGATAGATTCCCTTGCGTAATGATAGTTAAATTGTATTACCTCTATACGATCTCTTAATTGCCGGAGTTAGGTGCCGAAGTGTAAGCCGATGTGTGATGAATGGACGTCCAAGTTTTAACCACTTGGCTACACTATACAATAGTTCACAAATAAGTATTGCACTGGGGATCCGTGAAGGTATGTAAACGAGAGCGGTGTCTCGGGTAGCCACCAACGCAGAGCATCAATCTAGAGGCATGCTAAAGCCCACCAATACACTTCACAGTTTTTTACTCTTTCTGATTATTAGGCCACATTAAAATGTCTATAGCAGCGGTCCTAAACCTTCATTGTGTATGTGTTATATAGTAGATAGATTCCCTTGCGTAATGATAGTTAAATTGTATTACCTCTATACGATCTCTTAATTGCCGGAGTTAGGTGCCGAAGTGTAAGCCGATGTGTGATGACTGGACGTCAAAGTCTTAACCACTTGGCTACACTGTACAATAGTTCACAAATGAGTATTGCACTGGGGATCCGTGAAGGTATGTAAACGAGAGCGGTGTCTCGGGTAGCCACCAACGCAGAGCATCAATCTAGAGGCATGCTAAAGCCCACCGATACACTTCACAGTTTTTTACTCTTTCTGATTATTAGGCCACATTAAAATGTCTATAGCAGCGTTCCTAAAACTTCGTGGTGTCTGTGTTATATAGTAGATAGATTCCCTTGCGTAATGATAGTTAAATTGTATTACCTCTATATATCTTGTGACATGTTCTGGTAGACCGGTATGTGTAGCCGAAATTATTGGACATCCGAAATTAAAAACTATCCGAAGCTGCAATTGAATTTGATATAAGTTCCGAATAATTTCGCATAGTTTAATTTATATTACTTATAAGATAGTTTTTTGCTGTGATAACGTAGTAGTAAAGTCTATATAGTAAATTAAAACTATTAGTTTTAATTTAATTATAAATCTACATATATAAAAGCGAAATACCACTGACTGACTGACTGACTGACTGATGATCACGATATCTCAGAAACTATAGAACATACGATCTTTAAATTTGGAAGGTAGATTCCTTTTATGAAGTAGAGGTCAGCTAAGAAACGGTTTTGAGAAAATCTACCCCTAAGGGGTAGAAATGGGGGTTGGAAGTTTGTATGCAAGTCCTATATTTTTGAAGATAGAGACATGAAAATTGGCAACTAAGTTTTTTATTATAAATGATAAAGATCTGTATAATCAATGTTACGAAAATCTACCCCAAGGGGGGTGAAATGGGGGTGGAGCGTTTTCATGAGGATTGTATGTTTTCTAAGTTAGGGACATGAAAATGGGCATTTAGGTAATTTGTTTTAAATAATAAAAACTTTTATACACAATATTACAAAAATCCACCCCTAAGGGGTAGAAATGGGGGTTGGAAGTTTGTATGAAAGTCCTATATTTTTGAAGTAAAAGACATGAAAGTTGGCAACTAAATTGTTAATTATAAATAATAAAGACCTGTATGATCAATAATGCGAAAATCTACTCCGAGGGGGGTGAAATGGGGGTAGGAAGTTTTCGTGAGGATTCTAAGTTTTCGAAGTTAGGCACATGAAAATTAGCATTTAGGTAATTTGTTTTAAACAATAAAAACCTGTATACGCAATATTACAAAAATCCACCCCCAAGGGGTAGAAATGGGGGTTGGAAGTTTATATGGAAATCCTATAATTTTGAAGTTAGAGACATGAAAGTTGGCAACTAAGTTTTTAATGATAAATGATAAAGATCTGCATAATCAATAATGCTAAAATCTACTCCGAGGGAGGGTGAAATGGGGGTAGGAAGTTTTCATGAGGATTCTATGTTTTCGAAGTTAGGGACACTAAAATTGGCATTTAGGTAGTTTGTTTTAAATAATAAAAACCACTATAGGCAATATTACAAAAATCCACCCCTTAGGGGTTGAAATGGGGGTTGGTAGTTTATATGAAAATCCTATATTTTTGAAGTTAGAGACATGAAAATTGGCAACTAAGTTTTTAATTATAAATGATAAAGATCTGTATAATCAATGTTGCAAAAAATCCCCCCAAACAGGGTAAAATAGGGGTTGGAAGTTTTCACCAGGATTCTAAGTTTAGGACATTGGTTTGTCCTTCAATCACGTCGCAACAGAGCAATGGATCGACGTGATTTTTGAAATTATAGTTGAGGATCTGGAGAGTGACATTGGAGAGTTCCCGTAGGAATTTTTACAACTTATTCTGACTGAATTTTAAAAACAATTTCCACGCGGACGAAGTCGCGGGCGCCAGCTAGTAATATATATTTTCGCCTTAAACTATTGTATAATCCGAAATAATTTTATACAAACATAATTATTTCGTACCATTAATATTGAGGCCTGAAAATTCATTTCCACAACATCCATAAATGGATATTGAGGACTAAGATATCTAATAACTTATTATCTCCTCATGTTCAATTAATTTAGAAAGTGATAAAAATCTATTACCAAATTAATTTAGATTAATTAAATTAAAATTATGTATAATTCATTGCTTCCTGTTATTCTATTATGACAACTTGAGAATATGTTTCACAAAATTTTTTATAACGAGTGAAAATATTGATTAAGAGAATACTGAAGATAAAGGACATACAATAAAAAAATTATCTTCATATTATTATTATCAAAGAGAGAAAACACAAAAAAATCATAGGTATGATTTTTTAGTGTTTCATTAATATAATGATACACGTAGTAGCATTAGTATATATATGCCACCTTTTTCGCTCCGTTTCCAAATATCTATCTCATTTTGAGGAAGTTTGCGAAATTCTGTTTGTTACAAATCCCGCAGGAAACATTCATTTTTCCGAAATAATAAGTAATCCGAGTCTTAATCTAGGGTATAACCTATCTCCACTCAAAATTGCAGCCAAATTGCTTCATTAGTTCCGGCGTGAAAGATTAACGAATATACAAACAAACACAAATACACTCTTGCATACAAACTTTCGCATTTATAATATTAGTGTGTTAACGGTGGCTTTAAAAGTATAGGAATATAGAATAATAATAATAATATAGAAATATATAGAAAAACAAACAGTGCTTACAATTGGTGTTGTATCAGCAAATATCACACTTTGAGGAGCTGTGCGTATAAGAGGAGCACTCCTTAAGATTTATTATATACAAGGGAGGAAGGGCCGAGCGTGTAGCGGTATATATTAGAAAGTCGGCTTATCTAAGTATTTTTTGTGTTACGGTAAATCAGGCCCTCAAACGGGCTCCGAGCTGAATCGACCGGTCTCTTCTCAGTACATCTACCATATAGAAAGTAAATTAACTAGGATAAGTGCTACGAATCCTTCATAATTAACGTTAAGCCTAGTAAGAAGTGCCCCTCCACTATTTAACTGTTTCACTTTCTTAACCTAACCAGTAATATAAATAAATATTAAAAAAAGTATTTGAACGTACAGACTTCTATACAACTTCTACTTCTACGAATAGCACGTAAATTGACAGCAATAAGTCTTGTTGTCTTATTTTAGTAATTTTTTCGTGCTACTATATTACACTATACTACTATACTATATTTTATATTTGTCTTATATAATAACACTGAGTAAACAAATAGGTAATATTTTTTAATCAAACCAATGACCATTTTTTATACTCGCCTTATTCTAAGTTTATTATCTTCCATCATTATTTATGTGGTGAAAGGTTTTTAAAATAGATAGAAAAATGGGTTAAAAAAATTAAAAAAAAAATTCTTTATGTATGTTCTAATTTTTTTTTTAAACATAAAAAGTAATGGAGGGATTCATACGACATGTAAAAGAAACGAGTATACCAATAGTATACCAATAATCAGATAGTCTGCTGTGGGTGGTCCTTTGCACGAGTGCACCAGACTTTCGGTCAGCAGAGGGAAGTGGCGAATGCTTGTGAGGCGCATAACATCTGGGCTCAAAGATATTGATTCGTGATGACCACGACCGCTCTGCAAAGAGTGTAACGACGAAGAAGAAGATATATACAAAGAGCCTGCCAAGCCAGAAAAAATATGACCTATGGAACGCAAAAAATCCAAATCAAAGTGGTCTTTGTGTAGGAACTTAAGGGAGTTACAGTAATATATTATTATTAGCGGTAATATAGTGTTCTAATCAGAGGTCGGCGGTTCGAATCCGGGCACGCACCTCTAAGTTTCCGGAGTTATGTGCGTTTTTAAACAATAAAAATATCACTTGCTTCAACGGTGAAGGAAAACATCGTGAGGAAACCTGCACGCCTGAGAGTTCTCCATAATGTTCTCAAAGGAGTGTGAAGTCTGCCAATCCGCACATGGCCAGCGTGGTGGACTATGGCCAAAGCCTTACATATTGAGAGGAGACGCGTGCTCTGTAGTGAGCCGGTAATGGGTTGATCATGATGATGATGAATATAGTGTTAATCGGTTATAAGGACTAATCCCACAAAATTAAGATGAACATATCCACCCTGACTTTACTCACACCATCCTTACAAGTGAATATACATTCATTTATACTTATAAATGATTAAGCGTTATAAAATTAATATTCTCTAGAACTTATGAAACTCACTTGGATTTATTAATTCGCCTATTTTTTTTATTTATATCAAAATCTGCAAATTTAATTTGCAGTTTTTTATTATTTATTATACACTACAAGTTAACCCTTGACGGCTATCTTACCTGGTGATGATGCAATCTAGTATGATAGCGGGCTTATCTGTTAGGGGCATGGTAAGCCTACACTTTTGTCTGGTGTGAGGCTTCGGCCTTGGCTAATTACCACCCTACCGACAAAGACGTGTCGCTAAGTAATTTAGCGTTCTGGCACGATGTCGCGTAGAAACAAATTAGGAGCGTGGGTTAACCATACTCCTTACAGTTTAGCCCGCTATTATACTAGACTGCATCATCACTTACCACCAGGTGAGATAGTTGTCAAGGGCTAACTTGTAGTGTATAAAAAAACAATAATATTTTTTTCTATGTGACTTCTGTAGTCTTTGTAGCGTGCTTACTAGCCATTATCGAAGCTCCCACCTGACCAGACTCGAGCCGGGAATCGAAGCCAGGACCTCCAACTTTATAATGAGGCAGCGCACGAACTGCGCCACGGAGGTCGTCTGTCTCTCTGTCAGCGGGCGGCGGTTTATATCATGATCTGTAATAAATAGAAAGCTGAGCTTTCCACACAATGTGTATTTCTATTAAAGTTGAATAATAATGCATACTCGTATTTTGTGGGATTGTCGGAATTTCTTTGAGTGTGTCTACAGGTTTAAGCTTCCAAGCTTAAACCTGTAGACACAATTTTTTTAATTTCTTCCACTAATAGAATATTATAATACTACAGCGAACAATATAGCCTTTATTTTATCGCCGTCACTTGTGAATTTTCAATCATCATGATCAACCCATTCTCGGCTCATTACAGAGCACGGGTCTCCTACTCCGGTTCTCAACATAAGAAGGGATAGGTCATAGTCCACCAAGCTGGCCATGTGCGGATTGGTAGGCTACACACGCCTTTGAGAACATTATGGAGAACTCTCATGCATGCAAGGTTTCCTCACGATGGTTTCCTTCACCGTTGAAGCAAGTGATATTTTAATTGCTTAAAAACGCACATAACTACGAAAAGTTATAGGTGCGTGCCCGGTTTTGAACCCACGACCTCTGATTATGAGGCTGACGTCTTAACCACTATCACAGCTTCAGAAATTTACATTTAACTCCGAGAACTTAGTGGTGCGTGGCCGGGTTCGAAACCCCTGACCTCAGAATAGGAGGCTGACGTACTAACCACTAGGCTATCACAGCATCAATATTGACTGGTAAAAATAAGCATTTAGGTCTCCATATAGACGGGTATATCAGATTTGTTCACTTAAATATGTCAATGAAAAATAAGCATCGTTTCGACCACCAATTGAGATTCTATTATATCTTAGTATGTTAATTGGTCTTAAATTGTATAAATTGGTTGTAAATTGGTCTTATCTTGGTATCTGATAGTTCAAATAATCAAATCAATATTATATGTCAGTAGTGTGTGTGTGTGTGTGAGTGAGTGTTTTTGGATCAGTATATTACCAAAAAATCCGTGCACTTTTAGCTAAATTTTAATGAAACTGCGTGATACTTTGCAATTACCTACCACTAATATCATGAACGCGAAAGTTTGTATGGATTTCAAGTGAAAATTAGCAATTTTCAGATTCCTTTTCAGTACCGCCATCTAACACGGCAGGCTAAAATCGCTTGCAGTGTATTTGCAAATAATGATTGCTTATTGGATTTGCAATGGTTTTGCACGCTATCGCCCCTAGGTGGTGTTAGAACTGGCACTATCTTATATAATTATTGTAAGATTCAATGCAGACCTAAATGCGGACTGCAAGAGCATGCGCGAACAGATCTCTCTCTAAGAGAATAACAAGTATATACAATAAACGATAAGAATATTTTGACATTTACGCTTATGTTGATTAAGCAAATAATATTTTAACGATGACCTAGGAAAATTTAAGGATAAAATCGTTAAAAAACTGACCATTTCATATACATGTACATTTACATGTAAACTTGAATTAAACATTATTATAATTATGTAAATTAGTCAAAATTACTTTTTTACTATTTCTACTGTGACATTTACTTTGATAGTGAAATTACGTGTTAGAACTATTTCTATGTAATGTAATACCTAATTCTGTAGGAATAAAAGTAAATAAATAAAATGAAAGTAAGATGTAACAATACATTTCAATATATATTTACGTAGTGTCATTAGAATTTTTGGTAATCTTCTTTCACGCGGTTTCGTGTTTACAAACAAGTTGTTTGTAAACAGTAAATATCTAGATCGAATTTAGGTCAGAAATATTCACGAATCCTGAATAATAGATTTTTACGCAATTTCGGCTTTCGGTTTTGATTCAGGAATGTATGGGACCTTTAAAACTCTAAAATTTACATTACTGTGACTAACGCAATTGAATAACTATTTAATAACTGTGAATTGTTTGTTTAGAACATTACCTTTCTTTTTTGTTTTTTACTTCTTATTTTAATTAATGTAATTATGTTTTAATTTATTTGTATTTAATTAGATTTATTGCTTTTTTTTTTGTTGATCTTAAATCTGTTGTAACATAATGTTTACTTGGCGCATTGTGAATGTTGCGTACACTTATTATTGATATACGTATCAGTGTGTGTAATAGTGTGTAATTAAGTGGCGAGTGTATGATATGTATATTGTTAGTGTTCCTTTAAATAAATAAATAAACGCAAAATTAATTTCCGTGACTGAGCTTCAACGCGTTTCACTATATAGCTCGAATATGTTTTATTTTTATATTATTTACTAGGTTTACTTACGGCTACACTGCCATTATTACATTAAAACCAGAACGTAATACTAACATCTTACTAAATGTAGTGCCCATTTAAAAGTAAACACAACAGTTATAAATAAACACTTTAAAAGAATATGAAAGACAATAAATCTGTATATACATTAAAATACAAAAAGTGACTAAAATGTATCGTAACATATGCCTAATTGTTTTGACTTGTGATTTAGATAACGCTCAAGACTTCCACGATGCAGATATTTTTTCCCTAAACCAATCGTCGACCAAATACAACGAGTCAAAATTAATGTCTATAAAAGAGCTGTTGTGGACAAGGGTTTTACAAAATCTTGAGACAGGAGAATTGGCACCAAAGACAGTTCTCCGCATCGGCGGATGAAGTGGTGTAATAATGGGTTTCCGTGGATAATGGACATATGTTCGCGTCTTTTACTCTTTTTTTTAAATATTTGTATGCCTACTTTTATAAGAATGAATAATCTATAAAAAAATAAGTACGATATAAAATATCTTAATCCAAGTCGAATTCCATAATCCGGTTATTGAGCAGGTCATTATGGAGTCGCCTATTCGACAAATGGCTACCGTTAAGGGACCACGCAGCTGCGGTTAATTAATTGAAATAGTCAGAAGAGATGGGACGTCATAATTCTAAATATCTCCATTTGTATCCGGTATTACGGGCTTTGGGATGCCACCCAAAACGTAGGCTTTTATTGGAATGTTCATTTCTTCCATCTATCTCTTGACTCTTTACTACGCTGGGCTAATGCATCGCTGGTGAGAGAGTTCTTTAGGCCATTTGTAAGGTTATTTAAAGATCGACAATCTTTGTCCAATATTACGACATACAGTTGTATATTTATTTATTTATTCAAAGCGCCACCAACAGAATTATATGCAAAATTAATAAACATTTTAAAAACCTTAAGTGCTAGGATATACATATAAATCAATTTAGAGGTAACTACAGCATGCCAAATAACTTAAGTCGACGCTAATATGTCGCTAATAATATAGTATGCAAAATTTTTAGATTAACAAAGAGTAAATAACAAAAAACAGAAAAAGGAACTTATAACAAAAGAATAGAAAAGTAACCTTGTATTTAAGGTTTGTGTTTATATTAAATTAATAAAGAAAAATTAATTTTCAATTTGCGAAGAATTAGTTATTGGAATAATTTGTTTAGCTGGATTAGGTAAGGACGATGAACATTCATGAGCATTTAGGTTTTAGTGAGTAATACTTATTTCGGATGCAGCAAATTGTTCCAATCCTCCTTTTCCTTTTTTTTTTGTTTAAAACGCTGGGAAATACGTTTTGCATCCCCTCCAAGTAGAGGGGTTCCGGCGGGCAAGTTTATTTAACATGAACTTCATTCTGTTTCGGTTTTTCAATATCAACATCATCACCCAATATCAGCGGTGACTTGCATACTACTGTTGTTAGAAAATAGTTCTTTTTCTCTCTTTCCTTCAAATTGCGTGAATGTGCTAGTATTCTTAAGACGAAGATTTGACCTAATTAAGGTCTTGCATACTACTGTAGTAAGAACACAACTCTCTTTCTTTCTTTACTTCAATTTCCGTCAATGTACCTACTAGTATTTTTTAAGACGAAGTTTTGACCTCATTAAGATCTTGTATACTATTTACTATCGTTAGAAAAGTATTCTTTTTATCGCTTTTCTTCAAATTTCGTCTATATGTTAGTATTTTTAAGAAGGAAATTAGCCCATCGAAGAGAAGTATAATTAACCCAATTTCAGCGGTAGCTGTTGAGCGAATAAAAGCGCTGATCAACTATTCACTGTCAAAGAAATACATAATAGTACATTAATATCGGTATGTGAAAGTGTTACTTATGTAATTGTAATATTTACGCAACTGGAATTTTATTTTTTCATTTATTAATTGAACGCGCTTCCTCGATACTATCATTTGAAAGTCGATGGTAATATGAGTTTGCTGCTTAAGGCAGTTTTGTTTCATAGATTTTCATACCTCTCTGTTTGTTGTTATTTAAATATCGTTCTACAATACTGTTATTGGCGGTTTTTCGGCCGGTAGATACTTATATATATATATATATATAAGTATATATCTATATATATATATATATATATATATATATATATATATATATATATATATATATATAAGCATTTCTAGCAGTGGACGACCACTACTGGGACATAGGGTTTTTTTGTACAGATTTCTAATTTTCACACCACTGAGCCTGTCTTGACTAGCTACAGACTAAATCCCTCCTGTAGAGAATCCACCGATGCTGCACTTTGTGGCGTAGAAACATAAATATCACTTACTTTAACGTTGAAGGAAAACATCGTGAGAAAACCTGCATGCTTAATAGCTATGCTGTATCACCACCAAAGTGTGAAGAGTACCAATCAGCACTCCGCTAGTGTGGCATAATTCTTCTTGTACTTTATATAATCCCTCATCTCTGATTTGATTATGTGGGGCCATTTCATTTTCATTTTATCTATTTTAAGTAATTTAATATTAAATATCACCTTGTATGACGTAGCAGGAAAACATCGTAAATAAATCTGTGTGCCTAAGAGTCCTTTGCACTTAGGAAGCGTGGTGGACTGCGGTGAAAGTCCTTCTTATCATCATCATCATCATGATCAACCCATTACCGGGTCACTACAAAGCACGGGTCTCCTCTCAATATGATAATATATCTCAATAAGGGTTTAGCCATAGTCCACCACGCTGGCCATTGGATTGGCAGACTTCACACGCCTTTTGAGAACATTATGGAAATCTCTCAGGCGTGCAGGTTTCCTCACGATGTTTTCCTTCACCGTTGAAGCAAGTGATATTTTACATTTTTAAAAACGCACATAACTCCGAATAGTTAGAGGTGCGTGCCCGGATTCGAACCGCCGGGGTCATTATTTTATTTTATTTCTTTTATTAATTATTTTAGTGCCTTTAGTTTAACTTTGAAGGAATACATCGTGAGGAAACCTGCATGCCTATGATTTCTCCCTGTTCAATTCACACAAGTGTTCAAACACTTTGTGAAGTGTATTAATCCACACTTAACCAGCGTGTTTGATTACGGCGTAAATTTCATTATAAATGAAGCAGAGTTACCTCTCAGTATGAGAAAGGATTCCCTCGTTTCTGATTGACTTAAGTGACGCCGTTTTCGACTATCTTCGTGGCGCGTGTGCTAACGCAGTATAAAGTTGGGGATCCTGGGTTCGATTCCCGGTTCGAATTGGCCGTAGCTAATTATCACCCAATCAAAGAAGGAGTGTCGCCAAGCGATTAAGCGATCTGGTATAATTTCGTGTTAAAACCAATTAGGAGTATGGGTTTGCCATACTCCTAATTGGATTTAAATTGCCCTAATAGTGATAATCCTGCGTAAGTGATACGTTCTTAAAGTGCTTCATCATCTACCACCCGGAAAGACTTCCCTCCTTATTTTATGCCTTTCAAGTGATTAAAAACTAAATGTCACGAACTTAAATGTTCTAGGAAATGATCGCAAGGAAACCAGCTTTCATCGACGTTCTTGGCGATTCTTCTCAATAAACAATCATCAGCTTGACTCTTCGAAAGAGCCTGTAAGGTGTATATTTGTAATTTTATTAATTATTTCAGGCCAACAGAAAAGTTGGTTGTGATGTTATGTCAAAAACAATGTTTATAATATTATGTCAAAAAAAAATCATAGTTCTTTGGTGTCGTTAAGAGAAACTAAAGCGTTTCTTCACTGACCTTGTACATAGGAAACTCTTTCTAGTCCACTGGCTCCACCACGGTTCACCAACTATATCAGTTTTCATTACACCTTTTGTAGGATCAAAACAAATCTAGGGCCTTTATTTGCATGACATACATATCTACCAACTACCCATGCGTACAGATTATACTTATATACGAACAGCGCTTGAGAGATTTAACGTATTTAATCATCTCATACTCTCATACTCTCTTCGCTTAAAGGAGGGCGTGAATTATTAATCAAACCCAGGACCTCGTGATGCGTAGCTCAACACGTTAACCTCTACACCAATGAGCAGTTATTTGAGGAATGCATTTATAACAAACAAGACCAAATATACGATTATTATAAAAAGTATTCCGACGACGACCTTAGTGGCGCAGCGCGCGCTGTCACAAAGTTGGTAAAGTCCTGGGTTCGATTCCTGGCTCGAGTCTGGTCTAGTTGGAGGCTTCGGCCGTGGCTAGTTACCACCCTACCGACAAAGACGTGTCGCAAAGCGATTTAGCGTTCCGGCACGATGTCGCGTAGAAACCAATAAGAAACCAATAAGTTAGGGGTATGGTAAACCCAGTATGGGGTACCCCTAACAGGTTAGAAGGCTACGATCTTCATCATCATCACTTACCATCACTTACCATCGGGTGAGGTTGCCTTCAAGAGTTAACTTGTAGTGGATAAATAAAAAATAAAAAAAACTGATTCTCGGTAGATCAATAGAAATCACTAAACAAATTAATGAAATATAAATATAAATAAAAAGCTCCAAAACTAGGCAATAGTCTGTGGACTTAGGGATTTGTATAGATGATATTTCATTTATTTATTTGTATAGATGAATATGTGAATGATTTCTTCTGAAAATATGCAAATCGTCTTGTAGATACCGTCCGTTATAATCTTCTTTTGTAAGTTAATTCGTTCATTACTTCATTCTACGCATTGTCATACAAAAGACTTATGATATTTTATATATTTATTTGTATAGATGAATCATCATCATCGTCATGATCAACCCATTGCCGGCTCACTACAGAGCACGGGTCTCCTCTCAATATGAGAAGGGTTTGGCCATAGTCCACCACGCTGGCCATGTGCGGATTGGCAGACTTTACACACCTTTGAGAACATTATGGAGAACTCTCAGGCGTGCAGGTTTCCTCACGATGTTTTCCTTCACCGTTGAAGCAAGTGATATTTTAATTGCTTAAAAACGCACATAACTCCGAAAAGTTATAGGTTCGTGCCCAGGTTCGAGAATAGGAGACTGACGTACTAACCACTAGGCTACCACAGCTTATATTTTAATTTTTATATTTAAAACGCACATAACTCCGAAAAGGTACGTGCCCGGATTCGAACCGCCGACCTCTGATTAGGAGGCTGACGCCCTAACCACTCGGCTATCACTGCTTCAATATAATGAATATGTCAACGATTTTTTCTGAAAATATGCGAATCGTCTTGTAGATACCGACCGTTATAATCTTCTTTTGTAAGTTAATGCGTTCATTACTTCATTCTACGCATTGTCATACAAAAGACCTAAACGCGCGCGGTTATGTCATACGTAGATAGCGTTGTGCAGACATGTCATTTTGTTTAAATTTTCTTCCGCATTTGTTATTCGCTATAGCGTAACTCCCGTGTAATGGTTAGCCATGTAAATCCGTGAGTATAATTGTATAATATTATGGAGATATGCTTGCATATGTGCATACGACTTTCCGTTATGCTTTGTTTAATGATTATATAATTATTGTTTTCAGTAAGGATACATTCCAAAGTACACCGTGGTGGTGGTAGTTTCTTTGTCTGTCAATTTTCTTTTTTCATAAAAAAAAAAATAGCTTTATTCACATAAACCTATGAATTGTTCATATATATATCACATTTTTCATTATTTCTATTAGTGATAGTGATAACTACACTCGCCAACTTTAAAATCGCGCCCAGGTCTAAGAAGAAACCCACAACAAACTTAGCCGGTTTTTTTTGTTATCACCATCTCACTTAATGATCACACCCAAGCTTTTTTATCGTTTATATAATCGTTTTGTAAGTCAAAAGGATCTTTATTATTTTGATTTTTAATTTGGTATTTATTAATTTGTTTTCAGTAACGAAGAGTGGAAAAAGAAAAGGAAAATAAGTAAGCCCCAGCGGGACACCGAGCAAACCGCGTCGACCGAAAAGGTAAGACACTACTTGTTAGGGGATATGGTGTTCGTATTCATAAATTAATAGTAGCAGTCAGGAGACGGAAATTTGCGTTGTCCACATACTCGTATGTTAAGCGAATAATCCCGGCCTTCTAGAAATGTAAATTGGTGCTCTCTAAATCCCACCCATCTAAGAGCACGCCAGTCGGAGACGTTAATTGTCTGAGTATGGCGGATGTTAGGTAGTAGGAAGATAGTAACCTTAAAATATCTGTAATACTAGCACTGCTGGTACCTGTGTAAAATGTTTTGGAATTGAAATAATCTTTATTCAAATAGTCCTTTGAAAGGCACTTTTGATGCGTCAATAATTTCCATAGTAGTGATTTGATGACTATATTCGTAACCTTAAAACTAAAGCTATGGGGGCTCCAAACACGCCCTGGTCTAAGAAAAAGCCCTCAACAAACTTAGCCGGGTTTTTTGTTATTACCATCTCACATAATCAATAATAAATTATAGTACCTAAGGAGATAGAGCAATTCACATCCAAGCTTTTTTATCGTTTATATAATTCTTAATATCGTCATATGATTTTCTATAAGCTTTCGTTTTATAAAACCTTTGAACTTATTGATAGACATCTCCAAGATATCAATAGGTAATTTAATAAAATACAATTTTATCTTTGAATGAGTTACTAATTTTGTGCAACCTACTAAACGGTACTACAAGCTTACTTTTACTTCCAATGTTCAGTGCATTACAGTCCATTTTTTTCTTGAATTTATCAATATTTTTATGAACATACATTAAATTTTCATATATATATTAGCTACGCACTATCATTATTTTATAATCTTTAAATTTATCTCTCTTTTCATAATGACACGAAACATGAAACTTGTCTTTATTACGCCTACCAGCTCTGTCTGTCTGTCCGTCTCTTACACTCTAACCCCTTTTCTCTGACACAGTTTCAATACTGGTATAACTTCTTGAACTGCACTGTATATTATTCTGAATTCTCATTCGCATATCGCGATAACTTTTAACTCCCAGATGCCCACTGTATGCTCCATAATGATATGTTTCAGGTGTTTATTTGTTCTGTGATTCATGTCAGGTATTTTGGCTATTACTTGTTGCAAGTGACAATTATTTTTCCGAGTCACTTTTAGTGTCCCAATATAACACTTGGTAGCTGTTCTATATTGTGCTATATCTTATTATCGGAACGCCATTCCTTGCTCACTCGAAAATGGGTCGATTTAGCACCGAAAAGTAATAAGTGCATCAAATTTGTTGCCCACGATAAGAAAGTCAGCGTCATAACCACGAAGCTATCGCAGCTTTTTTTTATATCTAATACCACGTTGCAAAACACAACTTCTCATTTGCTATCATTGAGGAAAAAAGTAAGAGTACTTTGTCTTACATACTCGTACGTTATATGAAATGCAGGTCACGTGCGCTCAGCAGATTTTTCACTTTCAGCGCACGAGTGAAACATTCTCTTTCTACAGTGATATTTATTTTTCAATCCGTTGGATTAGAAGCTTTAACAGCGAAGGTAACCCACGGAATGAAATGCATATCTCGGAGTTCATCATAAAGTCCTCAAAGGCGTCAAAAAAACTACAAAAGTGGAGTTTTAGACTCCACTTACGTAGTTTCAGCAACAATTTTTAATTAGCACTTTTTAGACTTATAAGTTGGGCGCTACAGTGACTGGTTCCATTTTTATTTGTTTTATCAAACCATACTTACATCATAACGACGAGAGTGTACTTTCGTTTGTTTAAATGTGTGCTTATTAGCTAGGTAAGGCTCTACCACTATCCTAAAATGACAAAATTTTGCTTACATTATAGCTTGTATCCTGAACACACTGGATTTAGCCTTCAAAAGGGTTGCAAGTGATATCAATAATTTTGCACAGAAATAGCAATAAGATAGGTTACTTTAAATTTGAAATTAATTTTAAATTCGATTCTGAAATGCATGACGTAGGGCCTATCAAAAGAGACGGGAGCATTCTTATTTGGCTTTATGGATATCTTTAATGGCGGGTGGAAAATGTTTTGAGGCTGTTTTTCAGGTTTTAGTAGATTACATGCGATGACGAGATCTTGTTCAACCAATTGCTCCCGCAGTCGTCGCGGAGTTCACCAAGGCGCGCGTTTACCTGTCGGGGTCTCAAAAGTGGCTACGTTGGACAAGCGCGTACGTCGGTTCTTGTGAGAGAATAACTGTCGTGCATCTTTCGGGAGCTGCTGAGTCTAGGTAAACGTCAGGACCAATTTTTTGAAAAATGATCTGTTCGTCGAATTCTCATCCGCGTGACATGTTTTAATATTACCATTTTTATACAAATATAAACATCACATCATTATCATGACTGACGTCGCTGCTGGACATGAGTCTTTTGTAGGGAGCTCCATAATCCCCGGCCTTGGGTCGCTCGGTTCCAGCGGCGTCAATATAAAATATTGCTACATGCATTATAAACTAGAGGGTGAAAGTGAAGTAACAAAAACAAAATCACCAAATTCCTTTTTCTCCTTTTATTTTTATTGTCGGGTTTTACTAATTACCATTTTCCCTAAATCACCCTGGTATTGAGACGTCAAACAAAAGCAAAAACCAGGAAACGGCACTAGATTTTTAAATGAGAAGATATATAAAAGAGCATGCTAGAAACGGCTCGCCCCACAGTCAGTTTCAGGGTTACAATTTACATCCCTGCGATAGATGGCGCTGCAAGTAACATAAATCGCGCTAAAGAAGTTTCTTGTGTTAAATTGAAGCGATTTATTGTAATGTATGAAAGATTTCCCTCTCAGGTGTTCCAATTTTTTTTTAACTCTACATAGTTATATTTATTTAACTTGTTTATGTCATTATAAAGTACACTACTTGTACTAGAGCATTATGGTTTCACCGCACTGGGTCGCATCACAACAGAGGCAGGTGCTTATACAACGTACCTTATAAAACGTCTTTACTATACCTGGGAACGTTTGCAAAATGCCATTGGGGTGTAAAATCTGCAAAGAATTTTGAAAATCTTGAATGTAAGCCCTTGCTACTTATCCCAGCGGTAGAATCCAAAGGGTGAAATGAATAAAATCTCAGGATTCTTAATCAGGGCTCAATTTAAGGTCCTTTGCTATTTTATAAAATATAATTTAAACGATGTTAACCGTGCTATGTCGCACGTGTTGGTTTAAAGTGGGTAATCGACTTTTGAATGCAAAAACTAATTGAGTTTTATTTTACCATTTGTAAAGAAAATTTTGTAGGTGTGATAGCCTACTAGGGCGTCAGCCTCCTAATCAGAGGTTGGGGGTTCGAACCCAGGCACGCACACCTATAACTTTTCCGAGTTATGTGCGTTTTTAAACAATTAAAATGTCACTTGCTTAAACGGTGAATGAAAACATCGTGAGGAAACCTGCATGCCTGAGAGTTCTCCATGACTTTCTCAAAGTCGTGTGTTTTTTTGGGTATGGATTTCGATTGTGAGCTCCAAGGGATTCCGATTAATTTATTTTAATAAAAAAATTCTGACAAATTGTTTCAATAGTTATGGCGTGAAGGAGTAACAGACCTACACACATACATACACTATGATACAAACACGCACTATAATATTAATGAGGTACCTAAAGATATTTAGGACCTACCGATGCATCAATTTAAACAATGGGCATTTATAACAGCGAGGTTCCTATACACTTGATGAATGTCATTATGCCGAGTTTTCTTTACTTTCATCTCCCACAAGATAAATTGTAAAATGTTGATGGTGGAAAAAAGCACTACTGAGTTTCTAACTGGCTTCTTCTTGGTAGAATCTGTCTTACGAACCAGTGGTAGAGCACCACGATTGCACAGAATTGACTTCAAAAGTGCGTATAAACGTAAGCCAACTTTTTTTTAATCTATTTTTTTTGGGATTTTTGTCCGAAACTCCTAAACACATAAAATCAAATTCAAATAATCTTTATTTAAATAGTCCTTTACAAGGCACTTTTGACGCTTCAATAATTTACATAGAAGTGATTCGATGGTGATAACTACATTCGTAAATTTAAAACTAAAGCTATGAGGGTTCCAAACGCGCCCCGGTCTAAGAAGAAGCCCACAACAAACTTAGCCGGTTTTTTTCCGTTATCACCATCTCACATAATTAATAATAAATTATAGTACCTATGGATGTAGAGCAATTCATACCCAAGCTTTTTTATCGTTTATATAATCCTTAATATAGTAATATCGTTTTATAAAAATTTTGAACTAATATTAATAACAAATAAACATATAACTGAAACAAAATTATAAGTAAGCCTACTTGTAACAAATGAATTTTGAATTTTGCAGTCAGCCATGCATGTCGGGGTAGACGCTCCTCGAGACCCAATAGGCGCATGAAGGGGCACGGCGAACAAAAGGTGCGTCTCACAAATCCAGTATTATATACTTAGGGCGATAGATTCCCCGTATTCACAAAGGCCCGAATTGGGTCATCACTTAAGATTCTCAAACTGATCCGCTTACCTCTGAGGCTTGGTAGTACGGAGCTACCAAAATTTCTGACTTGGCAAATCGAGGACAAGCCGGTGAAGATTACTAATCATGTCACCCAAACGCACGCAGTACTCGGGAGTGCAAAATGAAGTCGCTGACAGAAACTCGTCGGGCTGTGTCTTCCCGTCGACAGCTTTGTTGCATAAAATCCTCAGACTCTCCTGTTTCTATCGTATGTCATGTTATTCCCGTCATCTTGTCTCATTGGGCCTGAAACAATAACTTTAAGGTTTTCAAATCTCTGCCATTATTATGGCCAATGGACACTGCAGAATTTGCACGGTGGCTTGCAATATTAAATCATAATTTCACTCAAATTACGGACCTTTGTCTAACGATAAATCGATATTCTGCTATGGACCTTTCTGCCTACGTTTGCATGGTTCGTTTTCGATTATCTTTTATCATTGTATGTTAAATTCCAACCTAGACAGAGTAAATAAAAGTAAACGGTAAGACTTTAAGCATAGAGCAGAGAATTCTTTGGCCCCTGTGAAATGCGGATTATATCGAAGGTGCCGAGACGCAGTGTCGCGAAACGCGACCACGTTGCGATATAAAAGGAAGTTTTGTTTAAATTTCTTTATCACACACCGGCTAACTGTACCAGAGATTGGTTGGTCTCCTCTTCACAATGTCCGCAAGACTTTTGGTGAGTGGACGATCACCTTACAAATTCACTTTGAGCATACAAATATCTGTGCGTGCGCGTCATTTGCTTTAACGAACTGAACCGTGCTGTGACTTAATGTAGAAATTACCAATAAAAAAAAACAATACTATTAGTTAAATATTAAATAACTTACTGCTTAAGATGTAATGTGAGAGTGATTCGGTGAAATATTGACAAAAAATGGACAGAAATTACTCACGTGTATTCTAAATGCTTTACATCTTGTATTGTGATGCACAATGATACAATTATCTGGAGTTTTACATAAAAACTACACCGCCATAAGCGACATCATGTGAACAAGCTTATTCTGAAATCATTGTTACTTGGAGCTATATAAACGTGGATTTGTTGCAATGTTTTCAAAGTACCAGCTACTTGGATTCTATTAGACCGATTTTGATGAAACTTAGAGCAATATTTACGAGTAAGTTTGATTATAAGCGTTAGCAACTTCGCCAGCCTCTTGTTATCGGAACGAAGCTCCATTATCTTTTTTTTTCTATGACAGTCCGGTCCGATTCGTCCGGGAAAAATGGTTTTTATTGCCCGTTAAAATAAACAAAAACAAATAAAAAATCTATTACAATTTTATAATAGTCGTATAGATTTTTTTTAATTATTTCAAACAATCAATGGAATAAAAGAAATGGTAAATTTCACCGTCTAACAAAATAAATTCCAATTGGCTTAATTTGAAACGAGAGTAAAAAATGAAATGACCGCGAGTGTTTTCATTGATTCATTTTCATTGGGTGTCGTAATTCATGAAACTACAGTTACAGTTGTAATTTACATCTTATTCCGGCTTAATAGGAGCTTCAATGACGCAACATACCACAGTCTCGACGGTAATATTACCGGGGACCGGATCCAACCACTGCAATTAGAGCGGGCTTAGACTTGAGACAAGAAGGCTCCCTAGCGACTTCAAAAACGTAAAAAAAAAAACGAACGGACTTACTACTATCAAAATTTTGAAATTAAGCAGTTTTTTATTTCAAAATTTTGGCGGCCCTAAAGAATTAGAATTCTTCAACTATATCTTAATAGTACTGACCTTCTTTAAAAACCAAGTAGGACTGTCCATTAATGAATAAAATTAATACCAATTGAATTGTTTACATGTAAGGTTCATTTTAAGGAGGCATGCTGTGATCATTTCTAGAAAGTCACTATCTCATGTTTGTTCTCCTGTTTCTGTTTTTAGTTGTTTATATTCTGATAGTGACAAGTTTAGTGATATAAAAAAGTAGTGTTTAGCAAAGTTAACCTCAGTACGAACCAAATTAATGTGCCATCTAGTGGCTAGTGTTTCGCAATAACGAAGAAAATTCGTTTACTTGAGAACTACCTCGGAGTTCATTTTCTATATAAATAGTTTCAATTTCGTCCATTGAGCAGTTCCGAACCTATATCTTCGCAGATATCATATTTTATTGAGACAAGCCCTTTAAATTAAGATGAAAAAAGCCCAGTTTATATAGTAAAATAGCCATTAAATTCTTATTTTAAGACAATTATATTATTTATAACCTTTGCTTCTGCCTAATAATGACTTATGAGCGAGACAGTCAATGCATAGACAGTGACAATTATCTCTCAATACATACAGGCGAATAGTAATATTAAAGCTAAGATGGCAGTGTCTGAAGTCTGAGCCCTCTAAAATGAAAACACTTATTTCTTTTTCTTTTAGTTATCGAATACGTCTGTTTAACAAAAAAAAAACAAAGATAAAAGTAGAGTGAGAGGCTAAACATGGTCGCACAGCCTTTTTTGTTTCTGTTTTGGTTGAAAGTGAATCATTTTGTTACAACATCAAATCCGAGGCACTTTAAATTACTAAGACGATTGTGAGTCCCGCCATCGACATGGAGACATTCTTTTGTATTACGTTTAGAAAGTTTAGATCTAATTTTTATTTATTTGTGTACAAAATATAGTTTTACATAACCATCACGTCTATAGAACTTATAGAATAACATCTTTTTGTCTGGAGAGAGGCTTCGGCCGTGGCCAGGATAGGACCCGACTGCCCGCTGTTATAAAAACGGCGGTGACTTGACACCAACTCCACTCAAATGAGATTTTTGTCTGGTGGGAAGCTCCGGCCGTGGCCAGTTACCACCCTACCGACAAAGACGTTACGCCAAGCGATTTAGCGTTCCGTCACGATGTCGTGTAGAAACCAATTAGGAGTGTGGGTTTATCATACTTCTAACGGGTTAGCCCGCTACCATCTTAGACCGCATCATCACTTACCATCAGGTGAGATGCCGTAACTAACTTGTAATGTATTAACAAAGCAGCGAATTAATATTAATAACTTTAAGCGGCATTTTGCATTGCGATTTTTTTATGACTTTGATATCTGAACTTATTGACCATCACTATACCATCTATATAGTCACCATGAAATGAATTTAAGACGCTGGTGGCGATTCTGTCTATTTGTATTTTTATGAATGACTGCCTTCAGAGTAAACCATTTAACCATTGCTTCATAAGAAACTGTGTAAAGATAAATATAGATTAGAAAATCGATATCGATATCGAAATCGCAACAGGTTAACTTTATGCTTTTTTTTTTTGCTTTTAAAGTTGCTCTAAAAAGTAGCTGAAGAGCAACTAGGTAAAAAAATATATCGATCTCCATAACTACATTCGTAAAGAGTTATTGCTGATACTGATCTAAAAACATTGCTAGTTCTTCATCTATTATATTCATTGCTTTGTCTTCAATAACCTTTTACAATATAAGGAGTTTAATTATTTAACATTTTTGTTTTTACAATGTTTGGATAAGAATGGTAATTGGTTTTGAATTTCAAGACGATTTAAAATCTTGCTTTGCGATAGGCCATTTAGATAAAGTCTTCTTAAAAAAAATTCGTCCTTATTTTCCTTTTTTAAATTGGTTTTTTTAATATATTTTTGTCTAAATTTAGGACATTAATTAAATAGGTATGCGAGAAGAACCTTTTACAACCTAATCACACAAATATTTTTGATACAAAAGTTATTTTGTCTCAAAAATATTTCTCTAAGCCGATTTTGATGAAATCTGGCAAAGAGACGTACTGTGGTCTTGTTTAAAGACATAAGATACTACTTTTTAGTCCAGGAAAGGAGATGGTTCAAAAGGGAAAATAGTAATTATATGTTTCTTTTGATTACAGTTGGTGCTAGTGTGCGTTGCCCAGCTGGCGTTGCTAATAACGGCCGGCGGTGGTGGCGGCGGTCACAAGAAGGTGATCATCCACGTGCCGGTGTTTGTCAAGCACCATCACCACAAACACACCATCGTGAAGCACGTCCACCATAAGAGTGGTGGCGGCGGTGGTGACGACCATTACGAAGTCCTCGGCTATACATACGGTGAACCGAAAGCAGCTCCGCATTTTGGTGGTGGTGAGTAATCATCTGCACTCTTCTCCTCTTTCCTGCACGAATCCCTCGCTCTGGTTCGGCGTAACATTTCTTTCACCATAAAGACATGCTGTTTTGTACATGTATCCGTTATCTGACGTCACCCGGACGTCTACTCTATCCACGGTCACGGGGGCGCTCAGACTGATACACCAGTTCAACGATCCCAATAAGTCCCAACGTCACCCTAAGTCGAGGTCCGAGTCTCACAGGAGACGCCCTTAGGGGGACGTTCCCCAGATGTGGTCGAGTCCACGTGCTCCTCTCTCAGACTGAGCTTCATGCTCGCCAAAAACCTCCGGTGACGCAGTAGTAACTATTATGGTTATCTGCAATTGACAATTCGAATAATAATAATAATATGTAGGCGTGTATGTTTTTGCGCCCAAAATTTTTCTAGGACCGCATATTCCGAAGTCAAATATGCAAACTATTATACTAAAGTTTCAGTTAGTTATAAGGCTTTTGCATACAATAATAATACGATGGAATTTTAAGTGGGAGGACCTGGATTCGAGTTCTGGCTCGAGTCTGGTATAGTGTGAGGTGTGAGGTGCGACGGCCGTTGGGGCAGACGTGTTCTGGAGTGGAGACCGCGTACCGGTAAGCGCAGCGTAGGACGACCACCTGCTCGCTGGACCGATGACCTGAAAAGGATCGCTGGTGGCGGGTGGATGAGGAAGGCGGAGGACCGTGTGTGGTGGCGCGCTCTCGGAAAGGCCTATGTTCAGCAGTGGGCGTCTATAGGCGGATTGATTGATTGATTGATTGATGATGACGAGTAGATATCGTATAGGAGGATGGGTCCAGTTGGCATCGCATCGGCTGCTCTTCTGGTGCTACAGCTATATATTGGCGACGGTCATCATTTAACTTCGGGATTAGGGCTCGATTGCCCGCTGTTATAAAAACGGCGGTGAGTTGACACCAACTCCACTCAAATGAGATTTTTGTCTGGTGGGAAGCTTCGGCAGTGGCTAGTTACCACCCAAGACCCAAGACGTCCCGCCAAGCGATTTAGCGTTCCGGCACGATGTCGCGTAGAAAACAATTAGGAATATGGGTTTACCATACCCCTAACAGGTTAGCTTGCTACCATCTTAGACTGCATCATCACTTACCATCAGGTGAGATTGTCGTCAAGGGCTAACTTGTAAGATGTAAGTAACTAGTACTGAACCAGAGCTGACCACGCCGACCTGATTTTACACGGGTAACCCGATTACCATTTGTTAACCAAGAGGTACCAACATCTCGAACACGCGTTGCCCATTCGGCAACAAGTGGGTAACGATGCACTTCCGGGATATCTTCTCAAAAACTAAAGCGTGGTAGGAGTAATAGTCGATGCCAAGTTGAAGACTGATTGACGATTGGTTCGTCTCGTCTTTGTAAACCTTAAGTTGGAGTTGAATCGGGGTTCATTCGGCGTTAACTAGATAAGTGGGCAAAATCCAATAAGTCCAAACGATATTTTTCATTATATGTAGATAGTAAGTCTATCTCGTAAGTAATCATCATCGGGTCTATCGACGCTTTGTTGCGTAACATAAATTTTCATCAGCCAACGACGACAATCTGCTTTGACATCGGGGTTGGGCATCTGGGTGGATGACCAATAAACAGTTTCCAATGCATACGCACCGACTTGTTCCAGGTCACAGCTGGGGTGCATCTGAAGGAGGCTACGGACACGACTCACCAGTAAGCTTCGAGGGCGGCGACCACGGCGGTTATTCGCTTGGTGGCGATGAACACGGCTATTGATCCGTCGACCTCGATCAACAATATAGACTTCGATCAACAATATAGATGTGCTCTCAGTCCCCAATAAGTATAAAATCGTGATCGTGAAATAAAATTAACTCACGAATTCGATATATTTACGTTAGTCTAGTGGAAAAGCCAATGTGCTAATACTTAGCGCCCGCCAAGCAATACAAGTGACGAAATAACTAATTTTGTAACAAGTAATGCGTACTTAACATTTTTAACCATTTAACAAAACGCAAGCATCAGTTTGAAACAAAAACTTCACTGCTAGAATTAATTTATGTAGTGATTTATTGAATGTTTATTACCATTGCTTAAAGTAGTATTATTTTAATATTGATCGCGCTCACATAAATATATTCCTTATTTAAGGACGTCATGACACATCATTTAAAACTGTATGTTTAGAAATTTTACATGAATACTGCTTTGAACGATGGTAGTGAGCCTTCAGCTCGTTAAAGAAATTACATAAGAATGAATTTCGAAACAATTAAGCCAAGGTTAGGTATTTCACTTTTTCGACCAATCACAAGACAGGTCGTTTTAAGTGAGTTCTATGATTGGTTGCAAGTAGAACGCAAATCTGCACGCTACCGCATATTTGTGGTTGAACATACAATCCAGAAATAGTTCCGGTTATAGATAACAGGCCCTGGTTGTATATGTTATCCAACTAGTACTATCTGAACTGCACGTTATGCGTTTTGTGAAGTAAATTTTTACACCTCCTGGTACATTAAATTGTAGTTAAGAGTGTGTTACGATGTAAAGGACAATACGAATAAAAATCTGGTAAAAGCAGATTCTAACATAAGTAACAACGCTTCCGCGTGAATACGTACATTATTTAACACAGAATCACATACACATTTCTACGCCTATTTCTATCCGGAAAAAAGCTGTCAACCAGCCTTAAATTCAGAAACGTGGTATTACGTTGAAATAGTCTTATAGTGTTTTGCCACACTACTGAGAGTTATATTATGCGAACTCAGCCTTACCTCTTAACTTAAGATACTGTAAAATGGAAACATCGCTGTGTCCGTTCTGTCTTGTATTGACACTTGTCAAAACCAAAGAACTCACTGTAGAGCTCAGCGTAAGATTTGAAAGATGATGCAAGTTGAAGTAACCCTGTAAAAGTACAGCCCCTTTGTCACACGTAAGCCGAAATAATCGGCTCCGACGACGCCAATTTCCTTACTCTACGCGTATGCCGAGGAACAACTCCATTTATTAGTGACCCGATAGGACGTACTGATCCTTATTTATTAACGGAGGAGTCAGTCTCAGCCAATAAACAATGTGCACAGGAAATATCAAACACATTTATCTTAACGCTCATTTAATACGATAGTCTAAGGGCCATTGAGACTTTACTACGTCGTATTGTTAGTCTATCCCAAATTTATAGTGATATTTTTACTACAGATGATAAATCAAGGTAATCGTGAGCGTAAATCAAGGGACTATCAGATTTCCCCTAACATATGTATACTTCTAACGCTTGTTCAGTTTTAGATTAGAGCAGTCGTCTCTAAAAGAATTTTATTGCTTGGGATAGTTTCAATTTTCTTTTTTTTTTATAACTGGAAACAGAGTCTATAGTTTGTGAGTGCGATGGAGTTTTTAAAAGATTTCACCGGTCATCTGTGCGTTAACAACTATATGCAATTCTTTAGCTTTTACTTTCACCATTTATCTGATTAATATCTGGGTATTTATGAGAACTTTGTAAATACTTTAAACATATAATTTAGAGATAAATGAATTTATAATGTAACTAAAGTGATAATCTATATTCCAAAATAGTATGTCATAAGTTTCCTATTAATGTTACTATTTAAGTATGTTGTGAACATGTACCTTAAGTGACAACTGTTGATAATTATAATTTAAGTGTTATTGTTTCAGTTTAATTTTTCCCTCCCCGAAACTACTTTATTTTTAAAAATTAGATATACGAAATCTGGAAAATCCTGATAAAGCTCCCACAGAAGGTTAGCTATTTAATTAAGAATGACTATGAATGGATTCATTGGGTGGATTTTCATCTTTCCTGTAGGGTTACAATGTTCCCTGATTGAAAACCGTAATAGCAGTAAATAAAGTGATGACTTATTGTTCCAAAACTCGTAATTATGAGCTTGCGAGAATACTCAGTGATTATGCTTATAGTATAGATGTGTGATCAAACTAGAAATAAGGACATCCGTAGAAATACATAAGGAACATACTTAACTCAGGCAATCGATTCTATGATGCTGGAATGATCGCAGGGTGCCGCTGGACGCAAGTGGTGAAAGGCCGTAGATTTAGGAACACTCGACAAAAGACTTTTTTCGCAGAAGACGGTAGTTCGCATGGTATGATGATGAACACAGGCTACTTCCCATTTTGGAATTTTCGATCTAAGCGGGGGTTGTAATGATATAATAATCCCAAGTTATCCAAAGGTTAGAAATTTTTTAACTCAGAGGTTAAGTTCTAAATAATTGTTTTACAAAAAAAAAAGGTGGAATGGGGGTTGAAAGATTATGAAAATCCTATAGTTTTTAAGTTAACACATTAAATAATAATCCTACTTTAAGGAACCTCCGAGTAGTTTTTCCTTCATGAATGAAATATTTCTGCATTTTCTGGAAAAAAAAGGTGTTGAATAGCCGAGAAAATTGTTTGTATAAGAATAACTTTGGTATTACAAATTGTTCGTGAACGAATTCGCGGACAATCCATAGTATTGATTATAATTTTAACGTTATGTTATTGAAATAGTGTAATGTCGATTTGAAAATATATTCAACAAGTCAATTAATCATTCGAACACTGTCAATCTGTTACGATATAACCTAATGCAAATAAAATTGGAAAACAGCTTCTGATAAGTAAGAGTTATGGCAAATAAATTATTCTGATTCATTAATTATTGCGTTCGTAATAGTCGACTTTGATACGTAGGGGTTCTACAACCCCAGAATATAATATTCGACTGATACAATGTAAACTAGATGGCGCTACTGGTATTTTGAATCGCGCTATCGTTTCAGCCATTCGTATATATACCCGCCAAGGAAACGTTAGATTCACTTGGGTGGAATTGTAAGTTCAGAGACCAGTGTTTTGACAAACAAAGTCAGAATTTTTGAAGTGGTGAACGTGCCCTTTTACAGCGCGTTCACTACAGAAACTATTGAAAACGGCAGCGGCTACTGTCATAATCCATCATCAGCGTACATACTACATGATATGTATGTATCTGTAGCTGTGATAGCCTAGTGGTTAGAGCGTCCGCCTCCCAATCAGAGGGGGCTCGATCACCGGCACTTACCTCTAACTTTTCGGAGTTTTGTGCGTTTTTAAGTGAGGAAATCTGCATGGCTGCGAGTTCTCCATAGTTTTCTCATAGGCGTGTGAAGTCTGTCAAATCGCAAATAGACAGTGTGGTGGACTATGGCCAATCCCTTCTCATATTGAGAGGATACCCGTGCTACGTAGCTGGCAATAGGTTGATCATGATGATGATGATGTATATATTTGTCTTGGATGTATGCTGAAATGATGATAACCCAAGCGATTCGATGGGCAATATGCAAAGTTAGCTACTTTGCATATTGCATTATTCTTCTTAGTGATAGACAGTATGCTTGCTAAATATTTTTTTATTTCTTCTTCTTCTTCTATTTACTACATTCATTGGTTGACATTTATTAGCGGCTATAATGGACATTTAAAAAACATGGACTGTAACGCACGGAACATTATAAGTAAGAGTAAACTTGTAATGCCGTTTAATAGGCTGAAAAAATAACTCATAAAATTATCCTATTACGATATATTAAAGATTACATAGATGATAAAAAAGCTTAAATATATAATTCTCTAACTCCATAGCTTACTTTCGACGACCTCCGTGGCGCATGTGTGCGCTGTCGGATTATAAAGTCGGAGGTCCTGGGTTCGATTCCCGGGCTCCAGTCTGGTCTGGTGTCGCTAAGCGTTCCGGCACGATGTCGTGTAGAAACCAATTTGGAGTGTGGGTTTACCATACCTATAACAGGTTAGCCCGCTACCATCCTAGATTGCATCATCACTTACCTCCAGGTGAGATAGCCGTCAAGGGTCAGCTTATATAAGAAAAAAAAATATTATTACTTATATGAGATGGTGATAACAAAAAACCCGGCTAAGCTTGTTGTGGGCTTCATGGGCGCAACTGGAACCCTCTTAGCTTTACTTTTAAGTTGGCGAGTTTAGTTGTCACCACCAACTCAGCCAAATTATCTCAGCTTTAGATTTCACAAGGGGAGGACGAGCGTGTTGTTGCAACCCCAAGGTATGAAACATACGATGTTAACTAAATATATGATGCTACTGGTATTTTCGATCACGCCATCGTTTTCTAATTCGACGAAAATTTCCCTGAGCTTATTGTTAAGCTAAGATTTTTTAACATAAAAAATATTTATGTTATTTTTATATTCCCTCATCTTTTACAGTGCTCCATGGCTCTTATACACATAATAAGTTAGTTATTATTTTTCTACAATAGAAATTTCCTAAAAGTAATTGATCTGGCAAAACAACGTTTGCCGGGTCAGCTAGTTTTATTAAAAGACAGTTGCATGTCGATATTCTTTGTGTTTTACGTACGAACGTTTAAGTACGTCTTAATGGGAATTTAGGAGCCAATGCTGAATCAAAATTAAAATACGCGTATGAGAGGAGCTAATGTGTTTAGGGAGATAACCCCTACTCAACGCAAAATCTTTACTGCCTGTTTTTATCAACTGTGGGCAAAGTTACTGTGTCTCATGATAATATTTTATGACAGAAAAAATAAATTTATGACACTATTGTTCTTTAAATATTTCATATTTATAATGTCCGTCTGCGTGAAAAACCAATAAAACAGAGGCTTAAATATCATATTATGATCTACTTACAGATTAGTGCTGATTCGAACTGTGTAGGAAAAACGTCGACATATCTTACAATTAAACGGAAACCAGTGGCAAATCGTTTAGAAATACTTGGGAATAAAGAGTTTTTTGCGGTTTTAATTTCTCTGATGACATTTTCCGTTTCCCATTGTTACATGGGAATCAAATAGAGATAACAAATATCTATGTGGCTGCTTTTTTGACTTCTATTTTAGACTACGTTAAATATTGAAGTCGTTATCATTGTCATTATTGATGATGATGATGATAATGATGATGATTATGACGATGATGAAAAGGTTATTTTTAGTAAGGAAAATCTCCAAAATTTTCCGTTATGTTTATGAAAAGTAGGTAGATTACTTCAGAAACCCTCGAAAACAATGCTTGATTCAATGGTGTTCTCCGTATCACTTTAAAGAGATATGATCTTCTTGCGAGGCAATATGATAGATAAATTAGATGTTAGACGGACAGAAAATTATCTGAAACTATAATACAATTACTATCATTTTAATATAATTTAATTGATCTGAAACTGAATTTAATTGTTTTATAACAGAATTTGTGTGTCTTAAAATGTTTAATATTGTTCAATGTCATCCGTCACAGCTTTTCACGTGTTTTTGTGAATAAATGATGATGATTATGTTACTTTCCATTAGAGATTTTTTTTTCGGACTGTCTATTAGCTGTACAAACCCTATTGGTTGCCACAGCGTAACTGGGCTGTATCCCTTAGAGAGGAACACTGGTGCCGCATACCGGATTTAGCCGACTCGGGATACAGTAGAATATCAAGACCGAGAGGGTCTTGATGTTGTGTCCTTGATACTAGATGAAGCTAATACGTCAAGATGCGTTCCAATCATCATAAAATTATGAATTATTTTCTTCTTCTTCGTCGTAACACGCTTGGCAGAGTAGTCGTGGTCATCACACCAATGTCTTTGAGGGCAGATGTTATGCGCCTCACGAGCATTCCCACTTCTCTCCGCTGGCCGAAAGCCTGGTGCAGTCGTGCAAAGTACTACCTACTACGGACTTAATCTGATCGGTTCATCGCTTGGGTGACCTTCCTTTCCCTCTGGTCCACTCCACCTTGCCCTGCACGACAAGACGCTCGATGGAGTCACTCTCACGTCGGGAGACGTGACCAAAAATTTTAATATGTGACTCTGTATCAACGAAAGTCGTTGTTTAATGCCGAGTTCTTGGAGTAAGATGTTGGTACGAAATTCGGTCCATGAGACATGAGCATTCGCCTCTAGCACCACATCTCCAGAGCATCGGTTTTATTCTTCTAGACTAGCAGTTCACAATTCGCATCGTATATAAATTAATTATACCTAGTAAGAAATATACTATATATAAAAAAAAATATCACTTGCTTCGACGGTGAAGGAAAACATCGTGAGGAAACCTGCACGCCGGAGAGTTCTCCATAATGTTCTCAGAATCGTGTGAAGTCTGCCAATCCGCACATGGCCAGCGTGGTGGACTATAGCCAAACCCTTCTCATATTGAGAGGAGACCCGTACTCTGTAGTGAGCCCGTAATGGGTTGATCATGAATGATTGAAGAAATATACCCTTACCGCAAATTGAACCCAGGACCGGGTGTTCCACTTAAAAGCACTATCGCAGCGCCGGTGAAGGGACCGAAGTTACGCCTACATTGTATTTTGACACCCAACTTTATTTTTAACATAAAGCGGTTACAATCTAGATGTCACGAAACATATTTCATGCAAGAAGGAATAATAATGTCAACGTTGCGCAATACTTTCCACCATTCAATGTAAGTATCCACGACTACACAGATCTCTTTGGTACGCACAATGCAGGAAGTAAAGTAAAAAAAACCGCACAATGTTATGTGATAAAAAGATAACCGTGCCGCGCAAAGACATCTAATAACTTCCTGATAACGACAAGGAAATAGAATATAAAAATATAAAAAAAAGGAACCAATGCTCCAAGTTACTCTCTCCGGGAACTCTTATTAACAAGTACCTACTAGTATTTATAATATTAGATAGGGGAAAAAGTATTTTCGCATATACTATAAAAAATTGTAATAAAATCTCTCAGCTGGTTTTATGTCATTAAAATGGTAAAACTTAAAGCATAAACAAAGAAATACCAAGCAAAATGTTGTCTGAAGCTTTTTCATTTATTTTTCTTTGTGTCAAAATGAATGGAATTTAATTAATAAGATAATGAAGAAATATGCTAAATAAAAAAAAAGAATTTAAGACAAGCCGCGGAATTTGTGACGTTTATGAACATAATGCATTATACGACATATAGTTTTAACCCATTTGGATAAAGCCAAGTTTCTCTGTGTACCCAACATAAAAAACGTGGCACATGAGCTAACTGAAAATACCTCATCCACCGTGGACTTATTAGCGCCGTAATGAAATCGAACTCTTTGAAAAGATTGATAATTAGGGATGAAAAGTTTATAACGTGGATTCACTTTCCGAAGATCACATTCGTGAACGTGAAAATGTTAACACTTCACAGATTGTGTCAAAAGCTGGGTTAAGTCGCAATTAAGTAATGCTGTGTGTGTGGTAGGAATGGTAGGGTATTGTTAATTATGAGCCGTTAGATTACAATCTCTTTACATACATATTTAGCCACTCAGCAAAGACTAAAAGAGTTTGTCTGGGAGGTGTTTATGTATCTGGCAAACAGGCCTAATCTTGCACGTTCAGATTTCCATCTTTAGATTTTTGGTCTTTGAATTGTTGAGGCAGTGAAGGACAGTTAGTTAACAAGAGACACAAAAGTGGTTTTGTTTTTTTTTATCAGAAGTCTAATTTCTACAGAAGTTTATATACTAGAAACTATTAATTGTAATGGCGATTCCTCTCATTTCAAAACTGCATATAAAGTTTGCCTACTTGAACGTTTAAAAATAAAAGTATTTTTTACTATCCTGTATTATACCGAATTATATCTGCTCGTAATTGAAAATTGTGGAATAATCTTCCGTATATTCCGTTTCCTTAAAATAAGGATTAAACATATTCATTAATATCTGGCAATCTATTGGAAGCGGTGGTTCATCAGGTGAACTTGATTTGATTATTAAACATGTTTAAACGGAGAGAGCTTTCCAAAATCATATGATCAATTGAGATAACTGCCAGAGTTCGGAGTGAAACAAACATATTTTCCAAACAAAAAAATTGTAGCAAAGGGCAGATTTCCCTAGCCTAGGCCATGGGCCAACGCCTTATTTCCTAAAAAAATAATTAAGAGTAGAATTCGTCGCCCAAGTTTCAACATCCATTTCTTTGCGTTGATTACGTTTATAGCTAATAGTTAAAACAGATGGTTTATTTTTTAGGCTTACATAACATTGGAATTAGGCCGTATCCAATTCAATGTAATGGACTTCTCAGTCGCAATTGTAATTTAATGACATAATTGCATTCGGATATCGCCGTGTTTGTCTTTTTTTACTTCGTGCTGTAGAAGCAATTGATTGAGGCCGTTAAAGATACCATGGTAACATTTTGTTTATCTTATAAGAAAATAGAAACCTTACATAATTTGCCAAACTGGGGAACTGATTCTATATAAAATTAAATTAAAAACTTGACTACTTATGTATGAAAAGGTGTGTTTTGACGTCCTAAGATATATTTCGAACTTAATAACAAGGCTCCTTGGAAGGTAATAATTACTATTATATTGATAGAACTGGGGTTAAATATAGTAAATTGACGTTAGTACAAAAAAAAACAATATTTAATATTTTTATTCATATCAAATAAATATATTATGATAACAAATTAATATTTGTTCTTAAAACGAAATAAAATTTGTATTAACTTAAGCTGAACTGTTTATTGACTCCGCAGTTAATATAATTACAAAGTCGTAACTATTTATTAAATTAAAGTGTCATAAAAACGATGGCATACATTGATGCATTTAATCTTAAATTATTTTATACTATCATTAAATTAAATATGTTAATATTCATATAACTTACTTATTATTAATCTTCATACTCTAAAAGTAAAAGTTATAATACTTCATGTATTTTTGTTTAGTATGCAACAGTTTCAATACCTCCGGTATTTATTGCATGTTCCAAACCAGCTTCTCTTGAGAAGCTAACTGGAGTATCATCTTCCGCGGATTCAGCAAACGACAAAGTAGTATCACCACTTAAACCGTTACCTATAGCTGTTACAGAATTATCAGCATTATCGTATCCTGTTACTTCTGCATATGATTGTTGGACACTGGGTAAGGCGTGAGCCGATTGACTATGAGCAGTAAAATCTTCGAGATTAGAGTAATTAGGCTGTGGCTGTGCACCTGCAAATGGATCAGTATTGGGTGACTGGTTTGTACCTGAATGTGTAAAATCTGTATAGGCATCGCTCTGTATACCACCCGCATTCCTTATATAACCATATGCTTCTGGATATGGATGAGACAAAGAATTAACAGAAGTGAATACATCTTCTTCACCCTCATCCCCTTGTTCTCTAACTTCATAACCTGTACCTCCTGTATTAAAAGCTCCCGGTAAAGAATCAAATACCTTAACTTGTTGTACTGTATGCACTACTCCATGGACTTGTGAAGTTGGTATATTTGGGACTGAATGTGAGACAGCACCATAATCACTTCCAAATGCTGGACTCAGGTTTTGAGTGACAGGTGGAGCGTAGTTTACAGATGGTGGTGCGTAGTTCACAGATGGAGGATCGTAGCTTGCATGAGCGTCGTGATGCTTGTAATTGTGGTGACCGTGATGTCCAGAATTTCCCTGTTTTCTTTTATGAGCATGATTTCCGTGACTTTTCTCACCAAGATGAGTACTATGTCCTTTAGATACACTATGGGATGAACTTTTCGAGTGATGGTGAGTGTGATGATACTTCGGTGGTCCATGCAGTATATGTGGCTTTTGATGATGGTGGTGATGGTGGTGGTGATGCTCTTTCTTTGGCTTGTGGTGATGGTGATGAATTGTGATCACTTTGGTATGATGGTCGTGGTGAATGAACTCTGGAACGTGCAAGTTTATGTGGTCACTGAAAAGAAAAAATAATTTTATTGCAATTGTTATATATTTACATTTACTTTGAGCTTTAAATTATTTTGAAGATATTCGCATGCACGCATGAGTTAAGGGAATTTAGAAAATTCGCTGTAGCCGTAAACAAACTATAGATTACTTATCTTAGCTAATATAAATATAAAAAAGTTTTAAACCAATATTTTATTTATCATCCATAATAACGGATGTGAGAATTAAATTTAATGTAGATTATCATAATAATAAAAATTTAATAAACAAGCAATAAAAACTCACTGATGGTTCTCTTCGTGACCTCCCGCTTCGCTGCCAACAAACAACACTACCAAAACGAACATACACCTAACGTAGCCCATCTTTTTCATACACCACAACTGTCTTTACTCAGATTACGGTTTATTTTTTAAACTAATTAGTCTTTTATCGCTATTTCTTGCACAATCTTTTCACGATCTATCGCAAAAAACAGTCCCACATCTCGATCCACTTTTTTGTATTTCAGGCAATTTTGATTTATATTTCGTTATATTCGACCACGCTCCGTCACGAGCTCCCGCACTCCTTTCCGATCTGGATTGAATGACGGAATACAGTGAGATGCCCATTTATCTAATTTCACTTAAATAAACCCGTAATGTTAACAAAAAGACAACAATTGCATGCATCACCACATCAATCCGCCGCATTTTCAGCACAACCATTCATTCCACTGTCGCTTTTATAACTTTTACATTGTGGTTGATAATCCAATGATGTTGTTTAGATCACGAGATGCTGTTGACGAGGTGTACAAAACAACTATTTCGCTACCGTTCCAAAACAACGCATTCGATAAGGCGTTCAACTGGATGCCGTAACCGTGTTGCATATTAGAGTTATTGGGTTGCGTACAGCCCGACGAATCAGTTCCGTCAAAATTGTAAGCTTTTTATGTTATTTTTATTGGCATAAGCTTTTAGAGAGATTTTAACAGTAGGCAATACACATTCTTATCCCAACCGTCCGACCTCCCTGTTATCTAACGATGTCCCTGCTATCTTACGTCATCCGGACGTGGGCTCCATCCGCGGCCTCGGAGGCGTACGGGCTTCTCACCGTCCGACACCCCCGTTATCCTAAACGTCGCCTAAGCCGAGGTTCGGCCTCTCAGGAGGCGCCCTTAGGCAGACGTTCCCTTAGTTTCTTCGAGCTCAGGGCTCAAAATTTCTTCTGCCAGAGCTTCTTTCCAGAGCTCGCCAAACAGCCCGGTTACGCTGTCGCAACCAATAGGGTTAGCACAGCTAAAACTCAGTCCTAAAAAAAAAAACTGTTATCCCCAACTTGAATCACATAGCTAAATTTACAGTAGACATTTTGTTTACTGCAGATAGATGACACTCTTAATTGTAGACAGATTATAGATAAACAACAACACGGATCACATAAGTATTCAAAGGCGGTCTTATTGCTTAAGCAATCTCTTCCAGACAACCATTGGGGAAGGAAGTAAATATAAGGTTAGGATAGCGGCGCAATATATAAAATTAATTGTAATAAATATTTCCAATAAATAATACATAAATACATAATTTTTCTTTTATAAATACATAACAATAAATACACAAATGCAAATAATACTCTCCGCTCTCCAGTATGCAAGTTATGTCTAAATAGACTACATAATATGTATATAGTTATTCCCATGCAGTTATAAGTTGGGGTCCCACACAACCGTTTCCTGCCCAAGGGACGACAGTCATAAAGCTTCTCCACCACGACAAAAAAAAGGTATAGTCACGGTAATTTATAACTAAGCTTTTTTATCGTTTATGTAATCTTGATATCGTACAATATATTTTTTAAAAGCTCCCCATTTCTATTATGCACCGTAAGATCTAGTATTCTATAGTAGACTGGTTTTTCCCACAATATTTACACCATCCAATGTCTAAGTAAGTCTTGTCTTAGTGGTTATTATAATACCTTTAACTAAGTTGTTTTAACTTAGTTAACATTGTTGAAATCCATTACACCTACGGGCTGTAACGGGATTTGAATCATAGATTTAATATACTAATTAACTAAAATGAATTTGATTTAAGAACACCTCGCATCGCATCCGAAGGATACTCTTTAAGTTTATATAAAGCATGAGCTTTTTTTTATCCATTACTAGTTGGCCCTAGACGATAATATCACCTGATGATAAGTGATGATGCAGTCTAAGATGGTAGCGGGCTAACCTGTTAGGTTACCTGTACCTAATTGGTTTCTACGCGACATCGTGCCTGAATGCTAAATCGCTTTGCGAAACGTCTTTTTTGTATGGTGGTAACTAACCACAGCCGAAGCCTCCTACCAGACCAGACTCGAGCCAGGAATCAAACCCAGGACCTCCAACTTTATAATGCGACAGCGCGCGTGCTGCGCCACGGAGGTCGTCAAAGATTGTAGAAAAGTCCTACTTTAGACTAAAGGATTATGTAAATGATAAACAAGCATGGGTATGAAATATTGCTCTAATAAAATAAGCTCTTAAGTAATTGTGTGACATGTGTGATGGTGATAACAAAAAAAATACCTGGCTAAGTTTGTTGTGGGCAGAAGCCAAGAAGCTTAGGGCGCGTTTGGAACCCTTGTCGCTCTAGTTTTTAGTTTACGAATGTTGTTATCACCATCAAATCACTAGTATGTAAATTATAGTCGCGTCAAAAGTGCCTTTTAAAGGACTGTTTTAATAAAGATTATGATTGACACATTCACATATTACTATCTCGCTTCGTTTAACGATACGGTCCCTTAGCACGAGTAAAAGGAACCCCATTTCAAAAAGAAAGAGATTGCAGGTGAAACGCTATTTTCGCCTTGGGCACCGTTTAACTCCTCGCTTCACTCAGTACCTAGTTTAGAAGCCAAACCCTCGCTACGCTTGTTAATCAATCTAAAACCCCTCAAACTCTCTTATTTGTAATAATAATATAAACTCATTATTGTCAGAACCTCAGATCAGAACCTCTTTCTGAGGAATCATCATGATCAACCCATTACCGGTTCACTACAGAGCACGAGTCTCCTCTCAATATGAGAAGGGTTTGGCCATAGTCCACCACGCTGGCCATGTGTGGATTTACAGACTTCACACGCCTTTGAGAACATTATGGAGAACTCTCAGGCGTGCAGGTTTCCTCACGATGTTTTCCTTCACCGTTGAAGCACGTGATATTTTAATTGTTTAAAAACGCACACAACTCCGAAAAGATTAGGAGGCTGACGCCCGAACCACTAGGCTATCACAGCTTCATGAGCAGCTTCTGAGGAATGCTTGACATTATTTAGAAACATTCAGGTCTTTACTAATCCGTTGGACCCGTAAAAAAAATAAAGTTCTCAGTCAACGCAATCTAAAAATATGGCCGAAAAAAAATTATACGTCATAAAATTTTTACATACAATACAAAAATATAACTTAATGCACAAACTTTAGCGTAATTTGTGACTATATTTCTTTAATCATCCAACTTTATGAAGGAAAAACACTTTATTGTAATGAAAACTTAAATTTGACCTACCTAAGAAGTAAACAAATCTGTAGGTATGCAAAAAATTGTTAACACGCCATGCAATAGACCGTTTCACACTTGGCTGTTATTATTTCTAAATATGTACGTACGTACTACTTTTCTATGAATGCATAATCCGGATCTTTGCTTCCATGTGAAAAGACCCTCACCATACCATTCAACTTATGTAGGCGTCATATAGATTGGTAAATGTTTCAAATCTGATTTCCCATTAGTTTTTAATTGACCGTTACGTTCCGTCCTGACCCGATTTATTGGTTTCCCTCGGGAACCAGAGATTGTTCTGGCATTACAAACGTGTATAGAATTAAGCAATCCTTCATTCGTTTGCCCACTTATTATGGTAATGGGGGGAAATAAAACAGATCGTATAAAATATACCGTACATGGATTATACTTCTTGACTATACGTCTTTTAGATCAATAATATTCTGCTCGTGATACCTACCAAAATAATTGGAATAATGTGGTATTTAAGCGATGTGATCCTAAACCTAGGCAATCCCGAGCTCGTCCCCCTGCTGGGCATTTTTGGATATTTACAATTGGGTTTTTGAAAAAAAAAAAAACAAAAACCTAATTCCGAATTTTCTTTAGTATTTGTGTTCAGCAGTGGCTAGTTACCATTGTAATAAAACAGATGTGCCCCCAAGGTACGTAGCGTTACGGTACGATGCCGCTTAAAAACCTATTATAGATATAAGGATTATTAAACAATATACAAGCTACCACTATACTGCGCCATCAATCAGGATAGATTTCCATTCAAAAATAAAAATGGTGTGTTGTCTGTCGTCAAAAACTGTCCGTAAAAATAAGTTTTAAGTCACGAGTTAGATTGTGAGATAGATATTAGATAATGTATCATCATTTAAAATGAAATATTTCATTAGTTTTATAACAATAAAAGCTTCGGAATAATTTATTTTATGTGGGCATTTTTTATAGAATATATTATAAACTTTGTAACAAAGAACTATAAGTGGGTATGATTTGTATTCGTATTCAAAATTGTACTTGTATTTAAAATTAAATATCTGGTATTTTCTGTTAGGTTTTATATAGAACTAACATAAATACAAGAAGGTATCTAATACATCCAAATACTACTTATATATCGTTAAGTATCTGTAATTTCGCTGAAGTTGAATATAACAAGCAATTTATTATGTTACGTTATAATATTTTACCGCCTTAATTTTAGGATTTGAAGTTGAATGAAAAATACAACATGTTTATAATAATTTAATTACGTTTTTATCTTATTACTACAAAGAAAAGCACAAAAATATTATAATTTACTTAATACTATTATACTTATGATAAAATTTCTAATAAATATTAAATAGTGACAAATTTGTTATAGATCTAGTAACAGTTCAGTAGCAGTACAAGTTAAAAAATAAATAGTAGATAAAATAAACGTAACAAATCTGGATCACAAGTTATATGTGACAGACACTCAAAGGTTAAGGTATAGCAAATAAATAGCTAATAACTACTTCATAATAAAAATAGACAACAAGTTAATATTCATTTATAAATTACGTTCTTACTTTGTACAACTTATTTTAGAGTGGGAGTTGGCTGGAATTGCGTATGCCTAATATGATGTTCAAAAGGATAATTTTGGGGACGTTTCATGATAGTGATGCGAAGAAATCTCAGTATAAGACGAGAGTATAAGTTGAGTGATTCAAAGATATTACTGAAAAACTTAGTAGTGAAATTACGATAATTTTCACATGGATCTGTTCGGCCTTGGGAATAATGAATCGAGTTTTTCACATATGATTTGGGACAAAGTTCTTTAGCGCGGCTGGCAGGTGAAGTTAAATGGTGGAAATCGTCACGTAAAGAAAAAGCGTTATATCTCTTAATTCGTATCCGTCAGGCATATTTCAAATGGCATATGTCTTCAAGCTCTGGGCAACCATAAAACATGTGGTTATTAAAAACGACTGTTTGAATAATCAGAACTACGTTCTTGATAGGAGTACACATGTTCTGATTTAAAATTCTAATTTATTGTTATATGTTTGGAGATAGGGATGTTTGATGTGAACTTTGCACTAACGAGATTTGGTTTTCTGATACTGTATATGTTTTAATTGAAAATTAGTGTATTAATCTATGGATATGTTTCAGAACTGAATATGTTGGTTGACCTCTAAACATGCCAAAAATAGGTAGTCACTTTACAGTGCTGTACCAAAATGTCAGAAATTAAAATCTCCCTTTAGCCATTCAAAATGTTATTATAAGAGGTTGAGGGGGGATCTATTAGGTTGAGCAAAGCATCATATTATGAAAGAAGTTTAAGATATTAATTTAATTTCTCAGGGGTTGCTGCGCTTAATTAATACAATAAAATTTTAAAGAGACTATTATAAAAACAGCCATTGCATGTGATAATCTAAAAGCTAGGCCTCATATTCTGGCTACTCAACTCCCTTGATGCCTGGTTTAATTGGCATTTGCTCCGTGGAACGCGAGTTCCATGTAATGCTGTCCATAAAGTATTAAACATTTTTTTTGTTTGTCAGACAAAACTTAGATATGACCAATTAGCGACTAAAACCTTTGGTCATTTACGCAATAGTTGTTTTATTGGTATAAGCTAGCGAGCGTCGGATTCAATGTATGATCAATAGGGCGACCCGAGGTTACCTGAAACAATTAATAAATTTATATAAGACAGGTAGACATAGGCAATACTAAGTATGATGATGCAATGATGGCTCCAGTAGTACAAACAGTGTCACAACCATCATTGCTTATGTACGATATCCTCTACACGTTTTAACATATACATTCACGAGTATATAAACACAAGTTAGGTTAGTTAGTGTTGGTACCTAAGGGGCGATGTTTTTATTATTTAGTTTTACCCTAAAAGTAAGATTACATAGAACAAACCTAATTCAACCTAAAAAAATTAAATTAATCTCATCATCATCATCATCATGATCAACCCATTACCGGCTCACTACAGAACACGGGTCTCCTCTCAATATGAGAAGGGTTTGGCCATAGTCCACCGCGCTGGCCATGTGCGGATTGGCAGACTTCACACGCCTTTGAGAACATTATGGAGAACTCTGAGGCGTGCAGGTTTCCTCACGATGTTTTCCTTCACCGTTGAAGCAAGTGATATTTTTAAAACGCACATAACTCCGAAAAGTAAGAGATGCGTGACCGGATTCGAACCGCCGACCTCTGATTAGGAGGCTGACGCCCTAACCACTAGGCTATCACCGCTTCAAAAATTAATCTATAGACCTCAAAACTGCTCAAAACTCTGAATATCATGCCTTTATTAAAAGCACTACTTGCAATATTCATTGAAATTTCGACGATAATAGTCGTTTAAGTCTTCAAAAAGGGCAAGTACAAAGCGTTTCTACAAAGGGCGAAAGAGTCCGCATACACAAAGAACTAGAAATGCAAATTACGTCAAGAACACAATATAAACGGAACAGATGTGCCTCGGTTAATTTTTGCGCGATTGAATTGCTTACTCGTGCGTAAACATGTTCTTTATTAGTTACAAAGCTACAGTAGTAATTATAAAAGACCCGTTATTCCCGTTACTTAAATCTCAATAAAGACATTGTAAGTTACAAAAAAAAAGTTCCCCGTCCCTGGACTCCCGGGGATGTCAAATATCAGAGTTTGTATTATAATTTAAGAAAGTACAAACTTAATGCCTTTGCCATGAAATCATACGGGTCAATTTTACTAATTTTTTCGATATACGAGTACTTACAAAGTCAAATATAAAATGTATTATGTATTTTTATTTATCTTAATCCATATTTACTTAAACACAAATAGCTATATCCTAAAATCAAATCAAAAATATAATAGCTTTATTCACATAAACCTATAACAGGCATCTATGAATCGTTCATATATATCACATTTTTCATTATTTATATTAGTGATGGTGATAACTACACTCGCCAACTTAAAACTAAAGCTAAGAGGGTTCTAATCGCGCCCAGGTCTAAGAAGAAAAATTTGCTGCTCTCTTGCCATATATTCTCGTTATAAAGCTATTATTGACCTCCCTGACGCAATGTACAATTGAGAGATGTCGGTTCGATTATACCAACAGGGGAACTGAGAAATTATTATTTCCGGATTTTCTCTGGTCTGGTCTGGTTGAAGGTTTCAGTATTTTTTCTTTCTTCACTACAAGTTAAACCTTGACTGCATCTCACCTGATGGTAAGTGATGATGCGGTCTAAGATGGTAGCGGGTTAACCTGTTATGTGTTATATATATGGTAAACTCATACTCCTAATTGGTTTCTACACGACATCGTACCGAAACGCTAAATCGCTTGGCGACACGTCTTTGTCGGTAGGGTGGCAACTAGCCATGGCTGAAGCCTCCCACCAGACCTGACTCGAGCCAGGAACTCAGGACCTCCAACTTTAAAATGCAACAGTCGTCAAAACTCGCGAAAAATTACCACCTTAACGAAAAAGATGTGTCGCCAAGCGATTTAACGTTCCGGCATGATGTCGCGTAGAAACTAATGAGGTGTTTGATTTACCAACCAAACAGATTAACAACCAACCAAAACAACCAAAAGTCCTTAAATAAATTAGAATGATTATAGAAATATACTCACAAAATACGCCAAAGTTTGGTCATCACGTCTGAACAAGGGGATGTTCAGACGTTTCGGTATCCCAGGTATATCCCGGGGCAGGTTATTAAGGTCTAAAGGCAAGTTCAGTGGTCCATCGGGCAAGAATTCCGGGATCTCGACCACGGGAACTGGTTGGCTGTGAGATTTAATCGGCGGGTCATCAAGAAGGTGCATGTGGTGGAAATGTTCGTGCTCTTCAGCCGGGGGCAGGTGGTCCAAGTGGTCAAAGTGGTCCAAGTGGTCCAAGTGCTCGAGGTGGTCTGAATGGTCGTGGTGTGTGTGATGATGATGCACTGTCTTGTATACTGTGTGCGTATGTTTGATCTTCTTCACTTTGTATGGGACGTGTATGACCACTTTTTTGGTTCGTCTGAAACAAATATATTTTATATAGATACTGCCGGCTGCCTTACTCACATTACGTTCTCGTGTTTTAAATAACAAAATTACATACAAAATTTATGACCCAACTTGAGTGATTTTTAATCCCATAAGGGATGAATGTTCTATAACACTTTGTTACTATAGACTCAAATAGTTTTCCGGATGGCATCTGTATTTTGTGCCCAATCTGTCCGATGGTTTAAGCTGTGCTTTAAAAGCCAGTCAATTAATAAGTGAATCAGTAATTCAGCTTGTTTATCTGTACAGATTAAAGGGTCCGCAAGTTATTGGAGAGTCAAAGAAATGTGATCCAATAAGTAAAATATGCTTGCTTTAAAACGCACATAACTGCAAAAAGTTATAGGTGCGTGCCCGGGTTCGAACCCCCCGACCTCTGAATAGGAGGCTGACGTCCTAACCACTAGGCTTATCAAGCTTTGGCGTTCAATTGGGGGGCATCTGATATTGCCCCCGAGTTGGCACCGTCTACGGACGGACTCTGCCAGCCTGGTTGCGGACGTGTGCGCGACCGTTACCCGTGACCCGTGCGGGTTTAGTCGGTAAGATTCGAACATAACCACTGCGTCTCCTCGGACGCGGTGGTATCCATGAGGATTACCCACGTTAAAAAAAGAGGCTTATCACAGTTAAAATATCACTTGCTTCAACGGTGAAGCAAAACATACCTAACCCTGCGCGCCTGAGAACTCTCAGGCGCGCAGGTTTCCTCGCGAGAGACTATGGCCAAACCCTTCTCATATTGAGAGGAGGCCCGTGCTCTGTAGTGAACCAGTAGTAAGATATGTTACGATAACTGGAAATAATAAAAGGAAAGTCCTTAGTCTCAAACTCTATTTTTAACTAACGTCTCTTATACCTCATCTTTACCTGTCTATTTATGTGTCAGATTTCGTTATTACCGTACATTCAAAGTAAACTTAGCATATATACTTGAGTTAACGCAAACCCCGTTAGAAGTATTATTATCCAACATTATATAAAAGTACTTAGCTAACCAAAGTGTTCCAATATGCTTAGACGAGCATTAACGATTATGATAATAAAAATAATAATATCGTTCATTTCATTCATAGAAGTACATTTTACTTCAATTACTCTGGAATCCCAAGCTATGGGATATGCCGTATCGCGGTGGTCAGTAAATACATTATGATTACATTTTACGTGTTCTCTGAGGGACAGGGTAGACAACACAAATTTCTTATCTAAGGGCTGGTAATAAGAGTATCTAAAAAAAATTATTACTACCAAAAATGTTCAGTCCGTCTCGGCAATTTAGCCCAGAACCTCGTTATTATCAGGATAGTTAAAAATACTAACTACTAGAACAAAGAAGCAGTCTCGCCTCTCATTCAGATAAATAACTGCTCTTGAACTAGAACGTACATTAAAGTCGGTAAATTTTGTCAAAAAACTATATTTTTTACAAATTTGCGTGTATCATTCTACTATCATATGTTACATGACTGAAAACTAATTAAAAACGGTAGCAATCTAAGACTGCATACACCTATCAATGTATAGTTATTTCTAACCTTCCTTGTATGTAAACTGCCAATTATCTTTCGCCATTTAGCGTGTACTTAGCGAAGCTTGATACAATCCAATTAAAACGCATAATTGATATAAATCTGACCTGGTCGTTAATCCACAGCTATAAAAATAAATAATATTGGAGTGTCTGTTTGTAATATTTAAGCGTTTTTTACTACTAATATGTATACGGTACATACACCAAAATAACATTTTTTACAATTTTTGTCTGTCTGTTTGTTCCGGCTAATCTCTGAAATGGCAGGACCGATTTTTACGGGACTTTTATTGGCAGGTAGCTGATGTAAAAAGCAGTAACTTAGCCTACATTTATTTCAGAAAAAGTTTTTTAAGATTTTAGAAAAATAAAGTAATGTTGCAATGTCCAAGTACTGTCCAGTACCGCGCGCACCTCACGCACATGCCACCGCATCGGGCGCCTCCCACTTCTCCCACCAATTGTTTTAGTTTAGTAATTATTTCAAGTAATACGGGTTATTAATATTGCTTCCCGATTGAAAGACAAACAAACACACTAACTCAACGCAGACGAAGTCGCGGGCGTCAGCTAGTGCATTATAAATTCTTAGTAAATTAATCTTAAAAGTCTTAAGTTATGCACTCAACATGAACATCGGGACATAAACATTTGGGATTGGATTGATCCGAGAGGAGACCCCGCGATCTCTATTGGCCCAATAATGATGATGATGGAAATAGACAATTTTGGCGGCTCAGAATAAAAATGACCCTTATCCATGTTCTATATATGCACTGTTGGTGCGCCACCCAAACATGGATTTTAACACACTTTTTGGTATTTCCAAAAAAATTTGTTATTAATGTATTTTTATCCCCTACAAGTTAGCCTTTTTACTACACGAACAAAATGTTTTGTTTTTATTTGTCAACAAGTATTCTTTCGAATAAAAATAAAGGATTAACATTATTGCACGTTGAAAGTGAAAAATTTGAGGATGAATTTTTACGTTGAAGATTTATCATATTTTTGTTGCTATACTCTATGAATCGCTGCACTTGCGCTTGCAAACTCATTTTAAACTTGTTTCGAGGACAGGGCTATAAATCACCAGGTTTAGAAAAAGCAAATCTAAGTATGCGCATCTAACACTCGGCAACAAAAAATATTTGAACACACATGTATATAATACATCCACTATTCAAACACATCTCGTTATTTGCCTACATTCACTTCAAATTGATAGGTTCATGTTGTCAAGATAAAAATATTAGTTTATTTAATAAATATGAAAATTTTCTTACCCTTCTGTGTATGTGACGAGTATTGCAAGGAAAACCGCTAGGCAGAAGAGTAGCTGTTGAAATAAAAATAAACTTAATTAAATGATTCAATTGTATTATATGTATTAATTATATCATAGTAGCCAATAGTTATATTAATATAAATAATGGTGTAATACCTAAAATAATATAAATTGATATACCTATTTAGCTATTTAATTTAGTGACTTCCTTTGAGCAAACGTTACACTAGTCAAATAACATACAAAAAATAGATAACTTAAAATAGCACTTTAAGATAATCCCACGAAATATTTAAACAATTAAACCTTTTTAAATTTATTTCACGTTTTTATGACTAAACAATACTACTTCCTAACCTGTTTTTTTTTTTTTTTTTTTTTTTTTTTTTCGGACTTTCTATTAGCTGTACAAACCCTATTGGTTGCCAGAAGAAATTTTGAGCCCTAGGGCTCGAAGAAACTATGGGAACGACTGCCTAAGGGCGCCTCCTTTGAGGCCGAACCTCGGCTTAGGCGACGTTTGGGATAACGGGGGGGTCGGACGGTAAGTGGTCCGTACGTCTCCGAGGCCGTGGATGGAGCCCACGTCCGGATGACGTAAGATAGCGGGGACCTCGTCTTCGCCGGCGAAGACGGTGTGTAGCGTATGATTGTGTGGTAGGTGGTACGAGTGTGTTGTCAGTAGTCATCTGATCGTCAGGGTCATGAAGGATATGTTTAGGTCTCCTCTTTCGGAGAGGAGCGCTTAGGTCGGGGGAGTAAAAAGAAGCCGCAACTACGAGAGGGTTGGGGTGTCGGATTGATTTCCTAACCTGTAAAAATATACATACATAAATGCTTATATAAATTCGCTTAGACAGCTACGAATAAAAATGATATTGAATCATGTAACCAATATAATAGAATTCTAGAAAATAATATATATATATATATTTATGTCTGGCAAAAACACATATTTACGTGGCGCAACGTAGGCGCTGTCGCATTATAAAGTTGCAGGTCCTGGGTTCGATTCTCGGCTCTCGGCGAGTCTGGTCTGGTGGGAGGCTTCGGCCGTGGCTAGTTGCCACCCTACCGGCAAAGACGTGTCGCCAAGCGATTTAGTGTTCCGGCACGATGTCGCGTAGAAACCAATTAGGAGTATGGGTTTACCATATCCCTAACAGGTTAGCCCGCGACCCTCTTAGTCTGCATCATCACTTACCATCAGGTAAGATTGCCATCACACAAAAAAGACTTTTGTATCTAATGTTCACTTGAACAGTAAACATAAGATTCAAACAAACATTCACACTTCCACACTAATATTTTTAATAAGTAACTGTGCCTATTTATTTGTTGGTTTTTAAGTATGTTTCACCAGTCACAGCACCGAATCCTTTTAGACTTTCAAAAATAATATTAATATTGGGAAAATTAATTAAATGATGACAGAAATATCCTTTAAGCGAGCGACGCGGCGGAATCTTCAACCAATTGGCTTGTAACGAGAATAATTTTATTATTCTTGACACAATTATTATAACCCTCATTCTAGGGATACCAATGTGTTCCATTTAAAACTGTAATATTATAATAATTGTGCGAAAATACTACAAAAAAAAAACAAAAAAGGAAATACGTATGTTTCGCTACAGTGAAACTGTAAGGTATTCCAATTTAAAACACGTTATCGTAGCAAAAGACACACAGTTTCTAGAAAATCTTAAGAACGTAGTCATTAAACCGCACATGTATTATTAATTTAATAAAAAAGTCGTGTAGCCATAAAATTAAACATGCATAAAACATAAGCAGCAAATTAATATAATTAATACACAATAGTTGAGATAGTATTGTGATCGAAATTCAATAAAAACGTACCACTGATCGGCAATCCATAATTACGTATCTATTGTTATCGAAACAATGTGATGGAAAGCACTTTTGGAGCAAAAACAAAAGCTTATACGACAGTTACCAAGCAAGCTAGTCGCGTATGATTGATTCTGAACAGCTGCGTTTAAATGCAGTGTTATGCGCGTGAATACAAACCGATAATGAAAGCCGATTCAATTGTTATAACTTATATATGCCACACAAGCTAACATCCTAACATCTATCTATCCCTCTTTAGAAATTTTTCCCACATGACCTCATACATCTCTTTTGCTAAATCGACGCGGATTTTTCTTATTAGCGCTCCATTGATAACATCACATCTTAGTTTTCGTTGTCTACCTATCTATTACAAACTTCGATCTGTATAATTTACTCATTATCGATCAACCCATTACCGACTCACTACAGAGCACGGGTCTCATCTCAATATGAGAAGGATTTGGCCATAGTCCACCATGCTGGCCATGTGCGGATTGGCAGACTTCACACGCCTTTGAGAACATTATGGAGAACTCTCAGGCGTGCAGGTTTCCTCATGATGTTTTCCTTCACCGTTGAAGCAAGTGATTTTTTTAAAACGCACATAACTCCGAAAAGTTAGAGGTGCGTGCCCGGATTCGAACCGCCGACCTCTGATTAGGAGGCTGACGCCCTAACCACTACTAGGCTATCTGCTTATAGGCTATCACCGCTTAGAAGGCTATCACCGCTTATAATTTACTAGATGGGTTTATCCTATACAAAATCTAGGGAAGATTAGATTAGAGATTAAAAGATTTTTTTTACACTTATGGTTTTCAAACACGTCAAGTTAACAAACCGCAGCTAGGCAGCAATTCGGCTAATATCAGATCGACTGATGATTATTGAAATTAGACTGCCTCATAAAGACACATTTCTTATGCGACCTTCTTCTTCATCTTGGTCGCATACTTCATTGCTGAAGGTCGTGTTCACATGAAAGTGCCTTCGTCACGTTGGTAACCAAAGCCTGTACGATCCTCGGTTTTTCTTATAGCGGAAGACCAGTGAGTGATTTCACTTGATCATTCCAGCGGCTAGGTGATCGGCCAGAACCGATTTATTTAATTCCGGTGTTACAGACACGGCACCTCCATTTTTACTCTCATTTTCCGGACCGGAGAAATAGACTGTACAGCCAGTTGGGGTTGTATAGAAACCAGACGTTCTCATGCGAGTCTCAGTTAGCCCTAATATTTGTTAATTGTAACGCTGTTTTTGTTGTTTAATAGTGTGTAAGCAATATGTATGTTGCTATTTTAACAGACAGACAGACGCATTAAACATTCTTAGGCGATGGATGGATGAGATATGTTTTGAGATTGCTCAAAGCGTTGGTTCTCCATATATAAAAGGCCATTCACCAATCGAAAGCTGCCTTAACAGCGTAACATAGGATATATCGTATCCCTGTATATCCAAGGGAATCGAAATTACGCGGGTCAAAAATATATATGTATATATAAAAATAAAAATAAAAATCGTGATATGATCATGAAATTACGTTAGTTAACATAAAACTTAAGGGACGGGCACTTAAAAAACTAAGAGGGCAATATCTATACCTTACCTTGTCAGGTGTATAATATAGTATACTATAGTGCACCGCGGTGTTACCCGAGATGAATAATTTTTACACGCAAAGTTCAACAGAAACTTTTAAGAATAACTTGGCATTAGAATGAAAATTAATGAAAAACATGGAAGCTTGTATATTCTTGTCACTCGCAATCATCAATCCTTAAAAAAATTGTCATTTTTTTATACAATACTAGTTAGCCCTTGACGGCTATCTCACCTCGTGGTAAGTGATGATGCAGTCTAGGATGATAGCGGGCTGACCTGTAAGAGGTAAACACTCCTAATTGGTTTCTACGCGACAATCGTGCCGGAACGCTAAATCGCTTTGCGACACGTCTTTGTCGGTAGGGTGGAATCGAACCCAGGACCTCCAACTTTATAATGCGACAGACCACGCACTGCGCCACGGAGGTCGCCAAAGTGCCAACATAAGTGCTGTAGCGAGCACTTTTGCTAACCACTACAACTCAGTGAATGTGTAGGACATTTTAATTTTCTAAGGGCATATAAGGCAGTAAACTCAAAGATAGAAGGATATAAAAATAAATGTTGCATTAAGATATTTCTGTCAGAAATTCCACTAAAAATACTCTCAAACTTAATACAATCGAGAATGAAAATATGCTAGACACCTAAGAAATTAGTGGGAAACGCAAACCTAATTTCGTAATGCTGAGGGGATACAACGCAAACAGCATACTCTGTAGTATAATCAGAAACAAAGGATATTGTGATAATTGATAAAGGATATTGTAGTATTGATGACGTTTGTCCTTCCAGTAAATTTTTTAAGAGTAACGAACATACACACAAACTTTCGAATTTATAATATTAGTGTGAAATACATACTTATATGCATCGTAATTTTGTTCCCATCCTCTCTTATTTGTCTTGTACGTACTTACCTGTGTTGTTTATTAGCACTGTAGTAAGAATATTTATTACTCTGAAGCTGAGATCTATAAAGTGTTGAAATGAGAAAATGCGTATGTGTGTCTATACAACTCATGTGTTCTTTTCATTTGTGCAGTAAATAAAAAAACTTGAGAGGTGTCAAGGGACACCCGGATGGAACGAAGTTCCTTTCGATTAATTAGTGAAGGAATTGTTATAAAATTTTATTTTATTTAAGTTATAATAATATTTTTTTTATTATTAACAAATATAATGTTATATAAACTTAATTAGTAGGCTCAATTTTGTACTCCATCAGCAATATCCGGAACTTGTACAGAAACACTGTCAGGATTCATTGTCATTATTATTTTTTATTATTTATTATTTACAAAAAACCTGTATACACTCAACAAAAATAATCGTCGCGACACCACACTGTTCAATGCGAAATAGAAATGAAAATATCTGGCTTGCTTTCTATGAGAGAGAGAGACAGACAGAGAAACATGCAACGCCGCACAGCTTACAATAACAAAAAGTGTCGTGACAACTTTTCGTAAGAATTTTTCCCGTCTAGCCCCCTTTCACAACGCGCGATAAGGAACTTTGTTCCAACAAAAAACTAGATCTGCACATTAGAAAATCCTCACAGGCAAAGCTTAAACGGCCTTTGTCGGAATTTACAATGAACTAGTTGCAATGGTTTTGAATTAAAAACCATTTCGATTTTCTTCAGTTTTCTGTTAAAACAATCGTAAAATGTTGAAAAATATAAAAATGTGTAAAATAGTATTAGTTATTACTTCCCTCTCTCGCTACGCCCACTCCTTTTTAACCATCGCCTCATGGCATAAGAAGGCCCGAACCATTTACTTTTATAGGGTTTTAGTCTCGAGATCTCATGGTGGACAAGGAGGCTCACCTCAAGATTGTGCGGTACCCTCTTATTACTCTGGCGGATATTGCTCGAAGTGAATGTTGCGGGTGACGTAATTATCCCTAAAGGACCATTGACCACATGATCCACATATAGAGCCTTCAACGGAAGGTATTCGTAGATAGAGTCCTACATCCCGACTCGATGCGACCTGTGCAACCTCACCGGGTGCCAACATCGCTTGCATGGTGCATCATCAATATATATATATATATATATATATAATATATATGACATACATGTATATTACATATATACATATACGTATCATCATCATCATCATCATGATAACCCATTACCGGCTCACTACAGAGCACGGCTCTCCTCTCAATATGAGAAGGGTTTGGCCATAGTCCACCACGCTGGCCATGTGCGGATTGGCAGACTTCACACGCCTTTGAAAAATATTATGGAGAACTCTCAAGCGTGCAGGTTTCCTCACGATGTTTTCCTTCACCGTTGAAGCAATATATATATTTATATATATTGCTTATATGTATGTTTGTGTCTTATACAAAATAAAAAGACGGGTTGCACTCCGGGAGTGCCGGCAGAAGTGAAAACTTGATTATTAACGTTGAGCATGTTTGATATTTTGGAATGGTTTGGGAATAATTTTGCACCAATTGCTTTATCAGTATAAAAGTACTATCATTTATGTGGTAGAATACAATATTCATTTATTGCGCTATCGTACACAAACATGACAATTTATATTACATTAAAAATTTAACACTTTAAAACTATTACAATTATTTTACATTAAAAAGTTTATCTATATCAATTTCCATATTTTAAGCACTTTACATTCACGAATTTTACGAATACACAACAATGTGATCACTACACAGACGGTCGAGCCATCAGCTGTCACCATCCATGGATGCGCGTGGCACGCTGTAACATACACGAACATTCGCGCAAGCGCCCTGCGCTGCCTAAACGAAACAGTAGGCCCAGGCATACATTTTCGCCGCGCCGTAGAGAGGGGATAGCTGTCTACTCTCCATCCGTCTTACGCTTTTTCGATCAGGTCACGTGTCCTGACGCGAGTTTAAGATTTTATACCCATTACAGAAAAAGTGCTCAACGCCGCTAAAGAAGTTTTCACTTCAAAAATAAGAACCGTAGTCAGTTATTACCTATTTATTTAGAATTATAACATTAACTACCTAGTTGTAAACAAATATTTAGAATAGAAAGTCAAAAATAACTTCACTTAAGTTAACTACTAAGACTTTGCTACTACAACACTTATTAGGTACGTGTTAAATTCCTATAACGTTTATATCGTATAAATATTCGGACCTGTTGTATTCTTACGAATTTGTTTGTCACATTTATATTTTACATGTCGATATTCATAACTGGCTTCTTTTTTGCATACATATCTTTCTGCAGCTTTCCTTGTTGTTGCTGTAAACAAAAAATAAATATAAGGATCTTTCTAAATACTCGACCCATGAGAGGGGATTACACGTATCTATTTTCTTGATGAAAACTGAAGCGTGAAGACATGTCCAACTGTATCCAATCATACTAGCATAGTAGAAGAACAAATAATATGATTCAATTCTATTATGATTTATCTCTGTGCAGTATAGCCGTCTGAAAAACAGCATTGGTATATACTCCCTAGGTGGCTATACAACATCAATAGAGTCGCAGAAAATTACTGATCTTTGAATAGTACCGTTTGACCTGATGGTGAATTGTTCAATAAAGTATCTTATAGCTTAGAGGCGGCAAAATTTTCACCCAGATTCCCTATTCCCCTTTAAATATGCCAGTGGATATATAGATAAGCCGAGATAATGGTGCCAATTTTGTAGTAAAAACAGATAAATTCAAATTCTAATTCAAATAATCTTTATTCAAATAGTCCTTTAAAAGTCACTTTTGAAGCGTCAATAATTTACATAGTAGTGATTTGATGGTAAACTTAAAACTAAAGCTATTCCAGGGTTCCAAACGCACCCTGTGATCTCTGTCAGTATTTTCTTAGCATGACCTGCGGCTAATATAAATAAAATAATAGTATTGTGTTACAGTTTTGTCAATTTATTTCATTTTGAATACAACATTATTGAGACCATAAGTATTATTTATAATACTTACCCGCGTACTTTGAAAGTGTTTCCATAAGCCATACCGCAACTCCCAATCCTCGAAATAGAGCATTGGTTTCTTCCAATACGCATGTTTGTTGTGTTCCGGATATGTTTTCAATAATGGTGGGTTTAGTTGTGGTGCGGCCTTCGCACGTCTCGATATAATTTCGTTCACGTAGCGATAAAGATCAGGGGCTTTATGCACCCAGCATATTAAGGACATTATGGCTAGGACGATAGCGTTCAACCAGTATCTGCTTTTATCGGGGAGCTTCTCCGCTGTTACTGCGAAGTCCTGTATTGTCACAGCCAAGCAGGACGCGGCAGCTGCTGTCAAGCCACATGGAACTTCGAGGATGGTACATGCTATCAATGAATACATTGTTTTCAAGTTGATCAAGCTGTAATGGTGATTTTGGGCGACCTTGAACAAGAGGTCATGGAACTGCTCCCTGTACTGTCGAATGAACGTTTTATCGTTGCTGTCGTATTCGCCTATTTTAAGTGGCACCTGTAAATACGCACATTATTAAAAAATCGAGGCATGCAACCGTCATATTACTGTTTTTAATTGAAGGGCAGCAGATATCGCTAAGTTTTTTTTATTGTTTACCCAATATCTAAACAACTGTTTCTTTTCAGCTTAGAGAAAGTAGGCCTATACCCAGGGACATTAAATAATGAGTATTGTTTTCTCGTTATACAAACTATAGTCTTTTGAAGTAACACAGCTTGGTGACCAAAACTTAGCATTCACACCCTTATCTTCCAGAAATACGGGATAAGAGATTTCTAAAATTTTAAAATATTGAGTTTTTAATATATTGGGAGTAATTTTTACTAGTAACGACTGGAAGTCGCCAGCAGAATCAATTATCTCCAATTGATCCAAAATCAATTTAACGATAGACTTGTTCCAGGATTCCAGATGGTTGATTGCTTATTTATTCCATCAGCCATCTAGAATACTGATATCTTTTAACATAAGATTTCGGCGACCATTCTACGAGTGCCCAGAAAACACCGTTTGCCCCCCTACCCCTAGACCTGGGTTGACGGAATATAAACGCGACCTACTGCTTCTTTTCCATCTTTCTGATCCGCCTCTTCTAGCTAAATGTTCTAGCGGGTACACTCAACATTGCATCATGATCAACCCATTACCGGCTCACTACAGAGCACGGGTCTCCTCTCAATATGAGAAGGGTTTGGCCATAGTCCACCACGCTGGCCATGCGAATCGGCAGACTTCACACGCCTTTGAAAACATTATGGAGAACTCTCAGGCGTGCAGGTTTCCTCACGATGTTTTCCTTCACCGTTGTAGTAGCAAGTGATATTTTAATTATTTAAAAAACGCACATAACTCCGAAAAGTTAAGAGGTGCGTGCCCGGATTCGAACCGCCGACCTCTGATTAGGAGTCTGACGCACTAACCACTAGGCTATAACCGCTTCACCGCAACATTGCATAACTGAAATTTACTCTAAATATCCTTAATAAACAATATATTTCGGAATTAATTATGTATACCTGAGAAAACTCATAATATATCGTAGGTATAGACAAGTTTGCTGCGTTTTTCTGTCTGTCCAGTAAACCTACTAAAAGTCTGCACCCAACAAGACTATAAACTCCATTTGGGGATCCAACGAAATTCAGCAAAATCTCATCCAGTATATTTTCATTTAAACTCTCGCTGTATAGCCCAACTTTATAAATATGTGCAGCGTGCTCCACCAATGAGGAGAATTCAAGAATTTCATCATTGCTCATCTTCACCATAGAGAACCAGTTCAGCATAGTTGTTATAATAGTTAAACGGTGATTGTTGTTCGCTCTTTCGAATATTCTCCTTAAACACACATCAAAGCCCCTCTTCAGGTATCGGTACGCCGAAAACTTCTCGCCACCCTTAGTAATGCTGCACGTGAAAAAATCTAAGAGACGTGTTATGAACGGTAGAAGCTTGTGCTTATTAATTACCCAATTCTCGCTTTGCAACAACTCATAAAACACTCGCATGCGATGTCGAGCTGATTTGACATCGCTGAAAACAATACAATGTATATCAGTCAGCATAAGGTTGAACAGCGTTATCTTTCCTCCACTATAATAAAGTATAACCTCTAATATTTGAGTGACAAAATTCTCGAAAGGCCAAAGGGATATTTTCGAAAAGAAATCTAGCGTGATATGTATTACGTGTTCATTATTTTCTGGCTGCAGCAAACCCATCGTCTCTTGGAAAATTGCCTCTGCCTGTCTGAACTGTTTCTTGCCGCACCTGAACCAGTCCCTTCCTTTGAGCATATTAAGCTTCACCCTCATCCCGAAAAAGTAGACCAACGTCAAGGAGCATTTCACTACCCCCTCAAAATCACTGTCCTGAAGCCTTCGTCGATTTGTATATTTTAAGATGTATTTGACATTTTTCATCGCTTTAATTTTGTTGCCGTAGAACATGTCGTTTAAATCAATGGGAAAATAGAGATGTTGCAGGTGATTTATTTTATCCTGTAACTCACTATCTTTAAGAAGATCTGACGGCTGTTGAAACATATTTGTATATTCTAAAACTCCTTAAGCCAATCTTATTTTAAATTACCGAGGATAACGGTAGTAATGGTTTCTATTTTAGTTTTGCCGCTTTGCTCTTTTGACAGTTTGATTGTCATTCAATATTATATGAGTAGTACTGACCATAGATTGTAGACCGGTAGTGTGTTCTTTTTCTTAACCATAAATAACCTTTACTGTTCAAATTTCACTATAAACTTCTACAAAGTATAACGCATGCCTCTAGTTCCTTGACGTCAATATCAGGCATACTAACTTTAAATTTCAACACACAATACTAAACCTTAAACTTGTGATATGTGTACATAGAGCCTTAGAACTCATCTCATTATCGGCTAACGATGTAACGACTGGTATATTATAAAAGGAGGCGAAATGGAAAGTTATCGTGCACTAGATAAGCACCAAATTATTATAGCTCTTACACTTCAACCGGTAATTTAAAAGGAAATACGATCATCGACCTCATAGATGCATCTTTAGATTTAATTTTGAACGACATATAAGAGGTACAACTTGGGGTCGTTTTCCCCTTGAGACAGGTCGTCTGTCTCATCGAGGAGACAGTATTGGACACACCACGATCCATCCAAGCAGGTTTAGTTCCAGGCTCTAACAAATTCAAATTCCAAATAATCTTTCGTCATATCTGCTTTTATAAGTCACTTTTGATGTGTACTTACTCGTACAAATTTTACACAGTAGTAAGATAAAACGTAAGCTATGAGGCTTCCAATCGTGCTCTGTTTCTAACGAGAATGTTGCACATGCGTTTGGAACCCTTATAGCTATTGTTTTAAGTACCACTAACCACTAGGCTATAACCGCTTCACCGCAACATTGCATAACTGAAATTTACTCTAAATATCCTTAATAAACAATATATTTCGGAATTAATTATGTATACCTGAGAAAACTCATAATATATCGTAGGTATAGACAAGTTTGCTGCGTTTTTCTGTCTGTCCAGTAAACCTACTAAAAGTCTGCACCCAACAAGACTATAAACTCCATTTGGGGATCCAACGAAATTCAGCAAAATCTCATCCAGTATATTTTCATTTAAACTCTCGCTGTATAGCCCAACTTTATAAATATGTGCAGCGTGCTCCACCAATGAGGAGAATTCAAGAATTTCATCATTGCTCATCTTCACCATAGAGAACCAGTTCAGCATAGTTGTTATAATAGTTAAACGGTGATTGTTGTTCGCTCTTTCGAATATTCTCCTTAAACACACATCAAAGCCCCTCTTCAGGTATCGGTACGCCGAAAACTTCTCGCCACCCTTAGTAATGCTGCACGTGAAAAAATCTAAGAGACGTGTTATGAACGGTAGAAGCTTGTGCTTATTAATTACCCAATTCTCGCTTTGCAACAACTCATAAAACACTCGCATGCGATGTCGAGCTGATTTGACATCGCTGAAAACAATACAATGTATATCAGTCAGCATAAGGTTGAACAGCGTTATCTTTCCTCCACTATAATAAAGTATAACCTCTAATATTTGAGTGACAAAATTCTCGAAAGGCCAAAGGGATATTTTCGAAAAGAAATCTAGCGTGATATGTATTACGTGTTCATTATTTTCTGGCTGCAGCAAACCCATCGTCTCTTGGAAAATTGCCTCTGCCTGTCTGAACTGTTTCTTGCCGCACCTGAACCAGTCCCTTCCTTTGAGCATATTAAGCTTCACCCTCATCCCGAAAAAGTAGACCAACGTCAAGGAGCATTTCACTACCCCCTCAAAATCACTGTCCTGAAGCCTTCGTCGATTTGTATATTTTAAGATGTATTTGACATTTTTCATCGCTTTAATTTTGTTGCCGTAGAACATGTCGTTTAAATCAATGGGAAAATAGAGATGTTGCAGGTGATTTATTTTATCCTGTAACTCACTATCTTTAAGAAGATCTGACGGCTGTTGAAACATATTTGTATATTCTAAAACTCCTTAAGCCAATCTTATTTTAAATTACCGAGGATAACGGTAGTAATGGTTTCTATTTTAGTTTTGCCGCTTTGCTCTTTTGACAGTTTGATTGTCATTCAATATTATATGAGTAGTACTGACCATAGATTGTAGACCGGTAGTGTGTTCTTTTTCTTAACCATAAATAACCTTTACTGTTCAAATTTCACTATAAACTTCTACAAAGTATAACGCATGCCTCTAGTTCCTTGACGTCAATATCAGGCATACTAACTTTAAATTTCAACACACAATACTAAACCTTAAACTTGTGATATGTGTACATAGAGCCTTAGAACTCATCTCATTATCGGCTAACGATGTAACGACTGGTATATTATAAAAGGAGGCGAAATGGAAAGTTATCGTGCACTAGATAAGCATCAAATTATTATAGCTCTTACACTTCAACCGGTAATTTAAAAGGAAATACGATCATCGACCTCATAGATGCATCTTTAGATTTAATTTTGAACGACATATAAGAGGTACAACTTGGGGTCGTTTTCCCCTTGAGACAGGTCGTCTGTCTCATCGAGGAGACAGTATTGGACACACCACGATCCATCCAAGCAGGTTTAGTTCCAGGCTCTAACAAATTCAAATTCCAAATAATCTTTCGTCATATCTGCTTTTATAAGTCACTTTTGATGTGTACTTACTCGTACAAATTTTACACAGTAGTAAGATAAAACGTAAGCTATGAGGCTTCCAATCGTGCTCTGTTTCTAACGAGAATGTTGCACATGCGTTTGGAACCCTTATAGCTATTGTTTTAAGCTTACGGATTTTGTTAAATCATCTTCTTACTACTGGTCTAAAAAGAAGCCGACGATATACTTAGCCAGCTATCCTTTTGCTATCACCATCTCAAATTGTCACTTAAAACAATTTGGTTTATATTACACTAGCTGATGCGCGACTTCGTCTGTGTCGAGTTAGTGTGTGTGCAATGTGTTTGTGTGTCTTCCAATCACGAAGCAATGGATTACTAAACCGACGACCTTAAAATAATTATAGGATAAACATTTTATTATTTCCTTTCTTACAAAAAAAAAGAATTAGTGAAATCGGAGTACGCGTTAATGAATTACAACAAAATATACATTTTTACTTTCATCTCCTCTCCCAAGGGAACCGTGCTAAATTGCGGGATAAAAACTATATGTTTAACCTTAATATCAGCTACTCTTATACCAAATTTCACTCAAACCCATCTAGTAGTTTCGGCGTGATGCGTGGCCAAGATAAAGACGGACAGACAGACAAAAAAAAAAGTGTATTGGGCTCAGGATCGATAGTAATGCATCGCTCAATTAAAATTTTCAAAATATATTTAATATACAGAATACGTCCTGTTACACTTTTATTATATTATAGAGGATTGCGGGCACATTACATGATACATAGCAGACGGGTTACCTGTGATTAAGTGACTACCGTCGTCTATTAATATCTGCAGCACCAGAGGAGAGGAGGAATCGGTTTCCACTTGGCATCATACCTGAGCATCATGCGCTAAATCGCTTGGCAATATGTCGTTGCCAGTAGGGTGGTAAAAGGCTCCCACCATATCAGACTCGAGCCAGTAATCTGACCTCCCAATATATAATATGTCAGCGCGCGGATCCACGAACGACGATTAACATATCATTGTTAAAACCCTTGACCGAACGCTTTTCCGACCTGATTCATGCTCCGTCCAACCTACAGGGTCAATTGTCTGAATCCGTATAAACTGAGAAACGTAATAACTTACAATTTGGCCGAATCCAGTGATCCGTAGTCAAATATGTTAACTACAACACCAATGTTAGAAGTGTCCCTAAAATAATAAGAACGCGAAACAAGCCCCAAATAAGCTATTACATGGTCTTCAAATTGGATCATTATCTAGAACAAAATGACTTTCATTTGTGACGCAACTTCCTCCGTTTCCGAATCGCCGGTGCGCTCGCTCGGGCAAAAAAACATACAGCACGCTATCCGGACCATGTATTATTGTAATAACCACGGCGTAAAGCCTTCTCCACATTGTGGTAACGTATCAAACGTACATTTAACATTTACTAATATTAGTAGATTCATCAAATTGTTGTCTGTTAAATTAATGCAACGTCAAATGTCACGGCGGCCGGAATAAATATGGGATTTTACAGTAACTCTCGAGGACACTCTCGCATCTAGGACCCCGGGTGTAACGAGGGGCTTAGGGGCGCTCAAGATGAACTCAGCATTACTTCAATATCACGTTTCGGAGATAAGTTTGGAGGGAATTTTCAATAGTCAATAATATAGAAATATATAGAAACTTTTTTTTCGTTTGCGAGATATTCTTAATACAAAACATGACACACATGACAGATCATAAGTGTATAATTTTATGCTCCAGCTTAATGTGCACTTTACCTTATGATATAGGTCCAGTGAGGCATAGTAACCGAGTGGTGTGGAAAATAAATTAACTTCTGGTGCCATGAATATCAGATGAGAGAGAATTTTCCCGTAGCTAATATAACATGGATTGAACATAGTCTGCCCTAAAATTAAATTTTCTATACATTATTATATATAAAAAATATATATAAGTTTATACAACTTCAGATATGTATTATTATCGTGGATTGGAGCACTAAGTTTTGTAATTTTCTACATTGTATATCAAAGACTTCCGCAAAGTCTCCCCAAGTCTCTCCTATCAATCAAATCATTTAATATTTTCGACTGGATTAATCCAGTCAATACTGATGTATAGCAGTAAACCACTAGAATGTTTTAAATAGCTTATCAATAATATAGTGAAGCGGTGATAGCCTAGTGGTTTAGGCGTCAGCCTCCTAATCAGAGGTCGGCGGTTCGAATCCGGGCCTCTAACTTTTAAATATCACGCTTCACCGGTTAAGGAAAACATCGTGAGGAAACCTGCACGCCATAATGTTCTCAAAGGCGCCAAAGTCTCTGAAGTCTGCCAATCCGCCAGCGTGGTGGACTATGGCCAAACCCTTCTCATATTGAGAAGAGACCCGTGCTCTGTAGTGAGCCGGTAATGGGTTGATCATGATGATGATGAATCAATAATAATATAAACTAAGTATCTATTAATATCCTAACTATTCGGAACAGTCCTCATGTCAGTGGAGGGGGTATTTAAGCTTGGATCCATCAGGCTGTATAAACGAAGATTTACAAACTTCAACACTTAGGCCAAGTGGATTAAAAAGAACTCTGTGCTTGTGTATTAATAATTCTAGTAAATAAGCCCTAAAAAGCCCTAACGCACGAATTCCTCCTCGTCAGTTTCCTATAAAGATACTTATTCGATGTTCTTATAATGTGAAACGGCCATTATGGTACACTCAGCAGTGCCTATAAGAATGGAGTTGCTGTTGACCGCGAGCGGTTTTTTCCAAGACTCGTGATCCGAGGAAATAGATATAACTGCGGCTGCTCACCGCAACTGATTTTTTATTTTTATATAACCACTAACCATGCATTAGAGTGTAAGTACCACAACTCTTGTTAGGGTCTGTCAGGGTACGGTCCTCGTGCCTTTTCTTAATTTCACCTCTAAAAGGATGAGCTTATTTGCACTGAAATACCGGTTTAAACAATATGATCTAGTATCACTCTCTTTGAAATGAAGCAAGTGAAATAAGTAAATAAAAATAAGTAAATAAAAGTAAAAAAAAATAATATTTTTACCGAACTTTATTAACCGTAGTACACGTCCACACTTAAGCTATCAGTCTTAAATAGATATAAATAATGAAGGGAAATAAATTATTACATAAACACTCGTTACAAACCTTATAAGTATTATGTGATATTTAAAGGATGTTATAAGTGAAGTGGTAGAAGAAATGTTTGCGCTTGATAGTTGCATGCCATACCTTGGACAATATGAGCACGATCTTAGAGACAGACTTTCGTGTTAAAGGCAGTTTTTCCGTTAAGTGTAATGATTTTTAACTTATCACCTTATAAAAAGAGATATCAATGCTTTGCATATATGCATATATTGTGTAGTGATAGGGAAAATGTGGAATTGTGGAAGTGTGTATAAGAATTCCATCAACATCATATCACGCTTTACTTTATGTTGTTTGATAATGATTTTAAGAGTCTAGGTCACATTTGAATTATAAACCATATTTCCATCATTAAAAGATGGATGTAAGAACATGTTTCGTTTCAAAACGCGTAAAATCATTACTCGTTTTGAAACGAAAGAGCCTTGAGTGGCCGTTTTAATAACACGTACGTCAGCAGCTTGGTGAGTTTTTTATACTCTATCCTAAGATAGAAAAAAATTTACAACGCTAATGATCGTATTGAGTTTTGAGACTGCGTTTCATGTCATTTTTCATCACTAATTATACGGAACGTTAATGTTACCTCGTTTCACTTATATCATCATTGGTATCTTAATATTATTGAGATTTATTGCTGGGACGTTGCTTTCGGCGCCTCCGCGACCTGCAGCTGTTGTGGCACGGAGTAGGTCTGAGGGTACGACTGGGCGACATACGGCCCCGGCCCAACTTGCTCTTGGAGTTTCTCCGCCTCTTCAGGGGCCACGGGGCACATGCAGGGCACCAGCTGCACATGTTGTAGGGACACTGGGGTTAAGCTGGCCCCCGCGGGTACGCTGATAGGGATGGGCGCCATGTTCTGTTGGAGTATCTCGGGTTGCGAGTACTGCTGCGGTATCTGGTAGAGCTTTCGCGATTCGTATGGGTACATGTATTGGTATCTGTACGGTGAGACGGGTTGTACCCAGTTCCTTGAGGAGGTTTGACTTCTGTAACAACAGATATTGTTTATCAGTAAGCATGGATGTGTTACTATTATAGTTATGCGTAATTTAAACCACTAAATACGATTTTTCAATACGTAGTAAACAAAGAACGTCGTACGTCGTGTGAACCTACCTACAAAATTCTACTGCATTCGTTAACTCAAAAACACTATGAAGTTATATGATCTAAAACACTTTAATTCGATGTTAGATTCCGGATACTTATTTCTATATCAACCGGATATAGAAATAATTATCCGGAAAGTATTCATCGAACTTCTTATATATATAACCACTATATATATAACCACTTAGTATAAAATTTGCGTACTCGCAATCGTGGGGTCGCTTTCGAGTATCGAAACACTATAACTTCAAAGTAAAATGGACCTTACCTTATCAATTTAGAGTCGCATTTCCGTAAAACTTATATTGGTTTCATAAACACGCGTTGAGTGCTAAAGCGTAGACGAATTTGAACTGTAAAGCTAAGCCCATACATTTCAATTTACTATGACATTAGTGTGTTTAGATATTCGAAAACGCTTCTGCGAGGGAGCATACTATAACTTTATACTAACGATACTGTAACAAATGAGTTTTTTTTTTTTATATTACGTGGTTAATTGTAAACAATCTATATTATAAAAATAACCCGACCTATACGATGACATGCACATATGAGTTTAGATTGCATTAACAGTGAACGGTAAAACTTTTTCGTTCATTTTATAATATAGACAACATATAACATACAAGTAATGTATAGAACTCCTATACAATACCGATAATAATTATAAGCGCACATTACAAAACTAGGTTACACAATTGTATTACATCTGTACAGGAAGTGTGTTTATAGAACCAGCGCTCACATAATTCGCATACAATCAGAACGCAAGCAAATAAAATAAATACCTAAGTACATATAAAATTCGCAATAGCATTTGTACATAACAGTAAAAAGTGTTATAACAATAAGGAAACAGAAATAATTCATTTTCATATCAATAATGGAAGACAAGATCTACATTTACCGGCCTATTACTAAATTAAAAAATAATCTTAAAATCTTACATTGGCAGGTAAAAAGTTGAATAATATGCCAACGTAACACCTGAGAACGTAAGACTTGTTGTATACTACAACAAATGGAAGAAGGATTTGTCAAAGGATGTATTCTACTAACCTTAGCATTGTGTTTGAGATAAAATTATGTATGCTTACTCACATATCGAAACCGTTTTCGAATAACAAAAAAGGAGGAGCAATCCCACCAATTCGTTCCTTTCTGTAATGTTTCATAGTTTACAATCGTTCCGCTTGGAGCGCAAGTGTTGTCAAAATGACTTTAATCTGAAGTTTCCGTATTAAAGTTTGTGCAACTTAATTACATTATAAAAATTGTGTTACAAAATAACTCATGACATGAATGCTATCATTGTTCCTAATTTCTTAATACACAACTAGGGGCACAGAATCTACAAGATATGTATGGTGGCAGTCTTAGACGGCATTTCGAATAGGTCAACGATAACAAAATAAAGTCAACTGCGAATAGTCTACACTTGCGAAGCCAGCACCAGCGGTTTTAGCAGAACGATTATAAAATCCTAATCAGTCCAGAATTTATGACTTATACCATATTGCTTTGGAGTTGAATATTTCGATACTAGTTACCCTGTACGATTGTGAAAAGGGAGATCTATTTTTACTGGTTGAGGCGTCCAACCACACTCCCAACCCCAACGTCACTCTCATCGCGAGACGTCCCAAACACGTCGATTAACCGATAACCGACGCTACCCAAGTATATATACACACGTTACCCAACTATAGCGTCTTTGCCTGCATTCCTCGATTTCTGGCGTCATTCGGATGTGAAATCCACAGGTTTCAGTCACGGTACGGACTAAGCTATCAGTCTCACAAGTGAAATTCCAACGTAAACCAGGCAGAGTATCGCCCGCCAAAGCCCCCCAAAGACGCTGGAATAACTAAAAGGGTTATCAGCTAATGACAATTTAAATTAATAACACGAATAAATGAAGCAGAATAGGGAACAAATCGTGAACGCGACTTCTGAACTATTCATTAGTGTAAGTTTTACACGGAAATAAAAGGCGGGAAGCGTCCAACCCCGATAAACTTGGCAGATTCGTAAAAAACCTATAGAGGGCTACTGCTGGGCATAGGCCTTTCTGAAAGCGCGCAACCACACACGGTCCTCCGCCTTCCTCATCCACTCGCTAACAGTGATCCTTTTCAGGTCATAGCTCCAGCGGGCAGGAGGCAGATTTACTCATATGTCACTCTAAAGTCAAGTTTGTTCACTAACACTATAGGCTCTTACTGTGAAATTCAAACTGACATGAACTAAGAATATAACAGAAATATATATGTGCCCGTATATATAAATAGTATTCATACCCGGTGTCTGAACCCCACTTAAGGAAGAACGCCTCTGCAGGTGCGCTGACAGCTAAGCTCAGGAGGATGCAAATCTGTGAACAAGTAACAAAAAATACTTAATCTCGTAGAACGCAACGACCATTGTACTCAAATTGCCCTAAAACAAATCTGCTATATGTATAGATATGTCTTATGATTTTATAAATTATATACATGCATTAAATATATAATTTATTTAATAAAACTACATTTGAATAAACTGTTGCATATTATAAAAATATGTTGTTATTCCACTTATTATGTATTAATTAGTTTATAAGTTTTGGTCACACCTACATTCGATTTTCTCAAGCATTCAAACATTGGCTTGTAGAAAATATTTAATTGATAAATGGGGCGCATTAAATAGTAAAATAAATAAGGTTGCAACATCTGTGACTCTAAACTAATATAGAACTATTAATCTTAATAATTGTTTAAGGAACTATTCCATAGTTTTTTTTTTTTTTATACACTACAAGTTAGCCCTTGACGGCTATCTCACCTGGTGGTAAGTGATGATGCTGTCTAGGATGATAGCGGGCTAACTTGTTAGGAGTATGGTAAACCCAAGCTCCTAATTGGTTTCTACGCGACATCGTGCCGGAACGCTAAAATCGCTTGGCGACGCGTCTTTGTCGGTAGGTTGGTAACTATTCCACGGCCAAAGCCTCCCACCAGACCAGACTCGAGCCGAGAATCGAACCCAGGACCTCCAACTTTATAATGCGACAGCGCACGCACTGAGCGACGCAGGTCGTCAAAATATAATTCAAAAACTCGAGTATTGAACCCGTGTACGAGGAGAACAGAAATAACAGCTGTCTTCGGCTGCCGTTAGCGTGGATTGAGCGGTGTATTTTATTGATCATTATGTTAAAATTACGTCATAAGTTATACAGTCAAAGAAATAGTCCAAAACAGTTTCAAGATATATATAGGTAGCCCGTGCAAATCAAATGCATATTCACACTCTAAAATTAGCTCCTTTATTTCCGCACACTGCAATATCGACCCATGACGGGAGTGGAGCGAGCCCCGAACATCCCGTCGGCTTACAAACATCAGTTTACTATACTGGTCTCATAATATGGGAACTTACAGATCTTAAGCTGAAAAGAACAGATACTTTGATCTTAGCTAAAATCAAAAGGCGCGAAGCGATTATTTCTACACACGCGTGATTTAATCTAGTGTCAACAACGTTCAGTATCAATTATAAAGTAAAAGTAGTGAAACGCTCAGATGGTGTTTAGACGACCTTTGACGACATCCGTGGCGCAGCGCGCGCGCTGTCGCTTTATAAAGTTGGAGGTCCTGGGTTCGATTCCCGGCTCGAGTCTGGTCTGGTGGGAGGCTGCGGCCGTGGCTAGTTACCACCCTACCGACAAAGACATGCCGCCAAGCGATTTAGCGTTCCGGCACAATGTCGTGTAGAAACCAATTAGGAGTATGCTTTTCCATACCCCTAACAGGTTAGCCCGCTACCATCTTAGACTGCATCATCACTTACCACCAGGTGAGATAGCCGTTAAGGGCTAACTTGTGGTGAATAAAAAAAAAAAAAGATTCTTTTCGTACCTACTATTTGCTGCCAGCGGCAAGCCTGAATTCCTTCAGGGTAAAATTATAGTTGTTACATAAATCAGCTATAATATTATCATATAAGTATCGCAGCTACGTTGATTCAGGATTGAGGTTTTTTTTTATTCCGAATAAATAGTTTCTTTAACATACATGATACCATAACATTTATGTCAATTTAACTTATGTAACTGCATTCAATCTAAATCGATTATTGGTTTATATTAATTTGAAAGGAAAATTTGAACACCTGATTTATAAGAGGAGGATAAAATTTCTTAGATGACAGCAACAAAAAATCACTTCAGACTTAACCCTTACATTATCATAACCATTTACATTTGATAGTTAATATTAAAAACATCGCATGATTGGGGTAAACTAATAGATTATAATAAAAATGATAGGAAGTTTCTTGGTTAACCTTTTCTGTTATTTATTAATTTGAACTGTGGAAGATGTATGACAAATTCTCCATCAAAACTCTGAATTTGATCTTACATCCACTGCCGACTCGAGTCAAAGTTACTTATTACAATGGTTTTTTAAACCTACACGTATGTGGACAAAGTCATGGCAACAGTTAGTCTTAACTGATGTTATGAACGCGAATGTTTTGTTGTGTGTTTGTTACCCTTTCAAGTTTTAACCATTAGACCGATTTTAAAATTCTTTCCCCCACCGAAAAGCTTCGTTATCATCGAGTGAGTACGCTATATTTTATCCTCGTAATCGCAAGAGAACTACGCGGGTGAAACCGCGGGCTGCAGCTAGTATTTATAATAGTAAAAAAAATCATTTTCATGTAATGAATTGATTTTTAAATTAGTGAATAACCTTAACAGAGAATATGAGGACTTCTTAGCTTTTTTGTGTGTGATAATGGCGTATTTAAGTCTTCATATAACTATGAATGCACGTTTTGTTTTTTTTTATCGGGTTTTTTTTAATAACACATACTTAAGTTCTTACACGTTCGAACATGTATATTTATTTCAATCAATCAATCATAAATTTTATTGAAACAATCCTTTCAAAGGCATTTTTAATACGTCAATACCTTACATAGCGAGTTCATGGTGATAACTAGGTACATTCGTAAGCTAGAAACTAAAGCTATGAGGGTTCTTACCCGCTCTGATCTAAGAAGAAGCTCACATCAAACTTAGCCCGGTTCTTTTTGATATTACCATCTAACTGCCACTTATTATTTAACAGCTATCTTATTACTCGTTGAGCAATATTTCATACAGAAACGAATATCGTTTTTTAAATACCCTTTAGTGTATTTAGTAAAATCAATTATATGTTTTTTTTTCGGACTGTCTATTAGCTGTGCTAACCCCATTGGTTGCACATCGTAACCAGCTTCGGAAAGAAGCTCTGCCAGAAGAAATTTTGAGCCCTAGGGCTCGAAGAAACTAAGAAAACGTCTGCCTAAGGGGCCTCCTTTGAGGCCGAATATATAACGACACATACCTATTATTAACTAGAATATTAATTGAGACTGGTTACAAGATATAGATTTAGGTGGGTAGATATATCAGGAAGTATACAAAAGGTTCAAATACAGCGAGAGGGGCATGCCGTGGTAGGGCGGGGAGTCCCACATAACCTCCGTCGACAAAAATAAATACGGATATACCACCTGGTATTGACTACATGTTGAATAATTTAATATCACTGTACGGGTAAATTATGCATTACTAGCGTCGCATTAATTTATACGAGGATTCATTATATGTAATACATATTTATATTTTATCCCGTGTTATCACTGAAACATTTTGTGTGTACGTATCAAGTTTTGCTGTCTAAATTTATCTTTATACATGTATACTTTAGATAGTAAGATAGACTTTATTGCACATTTAAACTTAGAATCTAAAACTAATAAAAAACAAAAAAGTAGATGAGAAATAAAACTCGCAAAGGCGGTCTTATCGCTTAAAGCGATCTCCCCCAGTCTACCTTTACTTGGTGTAGAGTCATTCATCAATAGTTTAGTGTGTTTTAACGCTAGTTTATTTTAGAGAAAGTTCGTAATGATTATAACATATTTGTTTATATTATTAAAAGGTTTCAAAGATATTGATTAACAAGCATTTTTGTCTTTATATCCTTTCTATTCGTAATTAGCCTAAAATCATGAATCAAAGAAAGAAAAAGTTTGAAAGAAAAACAATTGGATACCTTAAAATTATATTAATTTAAGTTGTTATTTATAATACGGAACCGTCTCTAGTCGAACCTATAGGTTTCTATTCTTTAACCTTACGATCACCAACGCGTCATCCAAAAGAACGGAACGGTTTATCTTGACATACATATCTACGAGTAGTATAGATAACTGCCGTGATTATTTACACATCACCGCAGGGTGCTGCCCCCAAAGCAATCTTTATAGTTATGCGATGATTAATGACTACCCATATCTTAAAACATCATCATTAATGAAACGGTTCGTAATTATTCGAACAGACAAACATACTAATGCATCGCGTCCATCAGGACCTCGTTAAATCTACCTCTATCTTTTTGTGCTTCTACCCCAAAAGGAAAGTTAATGTGCTGTAGATACTCATAGCGGAATGTTTTTTAGGCGTAAGTAGATAGGTGTGTTTGCATGTTTGTGTGTGTGTGAGCTTGTGTGTGTGTGTGCGTGATTCTATGTATCCCCTTTTTAAAAATAAAACTGATACAAAAGTCTCCTTAAAACAGCGTGTGCACTCTCGCATTATAATTCTCGGTTCATGTCAGGTCTGGTAGGAGGCTTCGACCGCTGCTAGTTACCACACTACCGAAAAAGACAAGTGGTCAAGCGATTTGACGTTCCGGTACGATTTCGCGTAGTAACCAATTAGGAGTGTGGCTTGCCCATCCACCTAACAATATAGCCCGCTACCATCTTAAACTGAGAGTGCGTCAAGGATGTGAATTGCTCTATTTCCATAGCTACTATAATTTATTATTGATAATGTGATATGGTGATAACAAAAAAAAACCGGCTAAGTTTGTTGTGGGCTTCTTCTTAGACCAGGGCGCGTTTGGAACCCTCATAGCTTTAGTTTTAAGTTAACGAATGTAGTTATCACCATCAAATCACTAGTATGTTAATAATTGACGCGTCAAAAGTGCCTTTTAAAGGACTATTTGAATAAAGATTATTTAAATTTAAATTTTTGGGCTAAGTTGTAATGGAATAAAAATAATATATTTAAAATGTAGCAAAACACTAACTTTAACGGCTGAACTAAGTCAAAGTACGCTAAATACATCTCAGCCTGAGTTTTATAATGACAGTTAATTATGTTATGTTATTTTTTAATTTGCTTGCCTGGAAGACTCCTATTCATACTTAATTTGAAGGTACTAAGGAACAGGTATGGCATTTTCCGTGAGTATTAGAACAAAGCACTTCGAACATGTCCATAGGTTATTATTATCAACGAGGTAACTATGCCTCGCAGGGGTTCGAGGGTATAAATTGACTTCTAAATCAAAAGTTCTTGAACACACTCTCCGAATAACATTTTTCATGATGATCAAATAAGCTACTTACGTAGATTTTAATGGAAATCTAAGGGTCACATAATAATTATTAGGTCTGATATCACTTTGTGAAAACTTTGATCCGCCATTTGTGTCTTGTCTATTGGTCTAGTATTTAATAACTCCTTTAGGTCAAGCAATGTTAACTTATGTTTTTTTTGTTCATATGACTGCAACACGTGGTGGTATGTGGTGAAGGATAGGCTAAAAGACAACCCCTAGACCTACATGGTAAGTCTAAATACCTACCTATATTATGAATAGGTGAGGGGGAAAGCGGAAACCGGAAGCTCAATCTCGTTGCATTGTTAGAAACGTGAAAGCAAAGCGCCTTGGTACGCGTCATTAAGGTACCTTCAACGTAACGATTCAGTTCCTCGCAATTCGGTGGTATACGGAGTAGTTGACTGACTTTCGAGGTCCAAAGACCAATCCACAGTGCCAAAAAACATGAGTAGCAATTGCTCCGGACCCCAATAAAAGGGGTACCGTGTCATCATGATCAATTGCCGGCTCACTACAGAGCACGGGTCTCCTCCTAATATGAGAAAGGTTTGGCCATAGTCCACCACTCTGGCCATGTGCGGATTGGCAGACTTTATACGCCTTCGAGAACATCATGGAGAACTCTCAGGCGTGCAGGTTTCCGAGGTTCACGATGTTTTACTTCACCGTTAAAGCAAGTGATATTTTAATTGCTTAAAAACGCACATAACTTTGAAAAGTTAGAGGTGCGTGCCCGGATTCGAACCCCCGACCTCTGATTAGGAGGCGGACGCCCTAACCACTAGGCCATCACAGCTACCACCGTACCAGGTACCGTGTATTGTATCTAGCTTACTATGAGTAGAGTATGTATTATGCGTAGAACCACAACAGAATCAAGGATTAAAATATTAAAGTAAAAATTTGCTAGCATGTTACAAAAGCGGATAGGAACCTTTTTGTTCAAAATTACAACTCAGAAGAATTACAATGATTAATGCGAAGAGAGAGTGATGATAACGGCTCCGGATTAAAAGGGGAACAGGTGAATTTACTCGATATGGCGGCTATTTTAACAGCTAAAACGTACCCAAAGAGGGTTGACGACAGCCAGCCTGTCGAACGTAAAAAATAACGAAACCAAAAGAACACGTCTTCACGTATTAATACAATAGGTATATGAAGACACGTTGTACCGACCCCACATAGCGTGGGATAAGGTCCAAAAAGAAGACTCAATATTGGAGGTGCGAGGAAGTTTGTTACTATACAATGTGATAACGATCAATTTTTTTTTTACAACAAATATCACAGCCTTACAAAGTTTTGTTAACGTATTAATAGTTCAATATCGAAAGGGTCGGCGGCTGTTACAATAAAAAACACTAGTGATGCACTAGAATCATATGACGTAACAAATCGAATATTGACTCGACTAGTGCCGATTCATAAAATTCTTTTCAGTTCGTATTGTAGATTGTAATGAAATTTTAGACAAAACTGTATGGTAAAATGTAAAATATATTTAAATGTTTAATAAATTTATCTTTACCCTGCGCTGCAAACTAGCGTATTTATCTGTTCAAATATTAATTAAGCAAACATCATTGCTAAGTCTATAAATCCCGAAAATACAAATAAGATTTCGAATTGAGATAGTAGTTGAGTGTAATAAACGGAAACGATTTATATTTAAACTTTTAAATCCGGTTAATTTTACGGAAATGCACGCATGCAATATAAAATACAATCTAATTTAATCCGCTTTTCAAATATTTCTCTGATGAGAAAGAATCTTTTATGCGTTACGTATAAAAGAGTTTTGAGTTTATGCCCCACTTTATGTTTATATACGCAAATTTTATTGTGTTTTCCGATAATTTTGTTTCATACGTACAATGTGCATACGACTTTTCTCGACTAGGAAAGGGCATCCCTAAAATTACTTTCACAGCAACGCAATGACTTGCCTCGACTGGCATCCCATTTAGCGGCTATAAAGCCGTGTTAATTGAAATTTTGAACAACAATGGATAATCGTTAATGGAAAAGTAAACACTGAAGATCGATAAGTGTAGGTACAATACGAGTGGGATTGATTTGTTATTCGGAGACGTTAGTCGGGTCAATAGGATTTTATGTTTATTCACTTTGATTTGATTTATTTACTTGCATCAGAGAAAAATAGGTACAAGTTGGATAACTTTGCTTTTCATTGTCAGTCTTTATAGAATTGGCAGGATTGGCATGTTTCATGATGCATTAAAAAAAGCTTCTTGTTATTTTTATAATAAATTTGTACCGCACCGCAAATAAAGTTCTCCAACTTAGTGTTATAATAATACTCATATGAAAAATACTATACAGAAAAAAAATTTTTTTTAGACATGTATTCTAAACTAATTTTAAAACAAAAATTATTTATAGGTATATAATATTACAGGTAGGTAATGTGTTAGGTTACCACAAGCATGATTCAGATTGTATCATCAAAACCAAAAGAAATCAGGTTAGTAACACAGAATTAATAAAGTCGCAAACAAAATAAAGCACCATAATAATTGTTCATAAAGGAACATCGTTGTAAAATATGCACAAACTCACCGCTGTGTTTCTATGTAGGAACATATTGCACTATTTATATAATTACAAAAAAAAAACTAGGACACGCGTAACCCTAACGATGCCTTTCTCGTAACTAAAGTCTACGAAAATGGGAATATAAAATAATCCAAAAGTCTCCACTAATATCGGAACGAAGATGCGCGCACCCAAACCGACCGCAGAATGACCGATCCCAGGGGACCAACCGTTTTTTATACACGATTTCAGAAACATTCCGTCCCTAAAAAGCCGGTCCCCGGCATGTAGTATAATAATAATCTTATTAAGTTATCTACACTCCTATCTTTACTTAGAATGTACCGTTATATTCGCTCGAATTTAAAAAGGAGTTTCGTAGACAGTGACCACTTAAGATAATTTCACACTTTTTTATGGGGTCAGCTAAGTGTTTGGGCATAGGGTGATTCGAAATGAAGGGAAAGGTTTGACCGGCGCTCGGTCTGATGCCCTCGTAATGGCATGGGAAGGATGCGGCGGGCGGTCGTGTCGAATCGAGACGGCTCTATTACCAGCCGCCTTCCTGCGTCGGATCCATGACTCGTCATGTTTGCCGACGCGTGAAATCCTAAATGGGTGCACCGTCAACATTTACAATACGACAACAAAAAGTTAGTTCGGTGCCGCGGCCGCTTAATTACCTCTGATTGATATTTTACTGCGGGCTTCAGTGCCTTTTTTCGTCTGTTTCCGCTGGATTGCACCTGAGTGAAACCTGGATGCCAAAATAACAACTATTTTGTCTCATGAACATTTTCGGTTTATCCAGCAATTGAATATCTCCTGATTTTTGTACCGTTTGACGACCTCCGTGGCGCAGTGCGTGCGCTGTCGCATTAAAATTTCGTAGGTCCTGGGATTCCCGACTCGAGTCTGGTCTGGTGGGAGGCTTCGGCCGTGGCTAGTTACCCTACCGACAAAGACGTGTCGCAAAGCGATTTAGCGTTCCGGCACGATGTCGCGTAGAAACCAATTAGGAGTGTGTTAGCCCGCTACCATCCTAGACTGCATCATCACCTACCACCAGGTGAGATAGCCGTCAAGGGCTAATTTGTAGTGTATATAAAAAACCGTGCTGGTTTATCTGTTTTACGCAGATCACATTAGTGAAGCTGAATGCATGTTTCCACAAACTATCTCCTGCTTCTCTAATAAATATATTCTAAATAAATATAATATATAATAACAAACGCACTTTCAACAGACTCTAACTTTTCAGAGTTATGTGCGTTTAAAAAAAAATACCACTTGCTTCAACGGTAAAGGAAAACATCGTGAGGAAACATGCACGCCTGAGAGTTCTCCATAATGTTCTCAAAGGCGTGTGAAGTCTGCCAACCCTCACATGACCAGCGTGGTGTATTATGACCAAACCCTTCTCATATTAAGAGGAGACCCGTGCTCTGTAGTGAGCCGGTAATGGGTTGATCATGATGATGATGATGGTAATAACAAAGCTAGCGTATATTGGATACTTTGGTGAGGTTTCGGCTCTGACATCAAAGCTGGTTATCATCAATCAATCAATCATAATCTTTATTCAAATTGTCCTTTTGACGCGTCAATAATTTACATAGTAATGAGTTGATGGTGAGAACGTGCTCTGGTCTAAGAAGCCCACAACAAACTTAGCCAGGTAAATTTTCTTTTTGTTATCACCATCTCACGTATCACTTTATTCCTGCAACGTAAATCTGGCTCATTTTAATTAACTTAGGCTGAGCATTGTTACAGTACCTACCTGTACAGCCCGGTTACGCTGTGGCAACCAATAGGGTTTGTACAGCTAATAGACAGACCGAAAAAAAAAAGTACCTACCTACGTTCTATTGATCTAATCAATCATAAAATTTATTCAAATAATCTTTTAAAAGGCACTTTGACGTGTCAATAATTTATATTGTAGTGAGGTGATGGTCACAACTACATTCGTAAACATAAAACTTAAGCTAACAAGGGTTCCAAACGCGCCCTGATGGTCCTAGAAGAGAAGTTCCTCAAAGAACTTAGCCAGGAAAATTTTCTTTCTGTTATCACCATCTCACGTATCACTTAAAATTATTTAAGAGCTATATTATAGCAATATTTCATACCCATGCTTGTTTATAATTAGCATAATCCTTAACACTATAGTAGGACTTTTCTACAAGCTTACGTTTTATATAAAGTTTGAACTTTTCTATCGAACAATCGTACAAACTCGTAAACCTACTATCCAGTCAAAGTTTTACAGTGAAGACGTCCACGTGGTGACTCCATGGTAAGATTGGATTGTATGATACATATGTAACCTCTACGAATTCTTTGGGTATTTTGTTTGGTCATTCATACAGTGATATGAACTTGTATATTTAAACTATTTACTAGCGTATTGATGGATGGACGGTGAACAATATCAACTGGCAAAGCGCGAACACCTGAAGGTCGCTCTATTTTGGTTTCCTTAGTAACTCAACTATCCATATACTTACATAACGTATCGCAAAAAAAAAAAAATCCAAAATATACAAAGAAATACATATAAAGAATATAGAAGATATATAAAGATTTAAAAATATTACATAATAGAAATACTTTCTGTGTGTATACAAAGAGAATATGTCTCAAAGTTGATTTGTCTTTGGCAATAGAATATTTTTTTTGTTTATGGTCAGTTAAGTATTCTAATATAAAGTTTTTTGCATGATGTCTTGTTGTATGCCTCTAACAGATTAGCCTGTTACCATCTACCATGTAGTCTACATCATCACTTACCATCAGGTGAGATCAGTTAATTGCTAACTAGTAGTAAAAAAAAGGAATTTTGAGTTGGCAGCCCGATGCATTAATGTTGTCGAACCTCGTGCCTGGGGGAGCACGTTGAGTTCGATGAACGCGGAGATAATAACCCGTTTTAGAGCATGGTGGGTTTGAACTGTAAATCCTCTGTACCTCTCTGAAAAATTAATACGCAGATCTCGTATATATATATTAGGTATAGCTATATTTCCCGTAGCCTCGCCCAGCCCGGCCCGATCAGGTTTCATATACCTACATCCTTGTTCTGTATCGATCTCTATTTCCCGCCCTCATCCCGCGCCTCCGACCTCCCGGGCTTGATAAAGATGTGTAGGTCGTGATCTATTTTCGCTTGCATCCATGGGTGTTGCTAGGTACTTTTTTACTTCGGTAATTATTTGAATTAGAAACACGATGCATATTATCTCTGCGGGAAAAATATTAAAATCACCGAAAAGATCTCATTATTAAAAAAAGGGGAGAGGAAAAATGAAACAGTTGCATAACTTGTTTCCCAATAAATAAATAAACTAAAAAATACCTAACCCTACCGTTAAAAACAAAGACGTGTCGCCAAGCGATTTAGCGTTTATCGTAACCATTTAGGAGTATCGGTTTACTATGCCCCTAACAGGTTAGCCCTATACCATCTTACGACTGCATCATCACTTGCCATCTGGTGAGATTGCCGTCAAGGGTTAACTTGTAGTGTATAAAAAAAACACTCGTTCAGGAATCTAACCTACTTAAAAGGAAGTAACTTTGACTCACCATTATCTTTATTTCACGTAGTAGCTTATTTACTACATAGATAGCATCTCCAGTATTATCATCATTTCAGGCCTTCCAAAGCGCCAGCACACCTGCACCACTGCCAGAAACCAAGTAAATGTTCAGCACATGTAATGAAACATGAACTGAACAAAGACCGTTATATTCTAGGTATCTCTGCCATGATAAACAGGTAAATAAAATTCAATGCATACAGATAAAGTTAAATATTTATTTCAGTCACAATATTAGATTATATAAAGTTAATATTATAATACATAGTGCTATTAGTACGAGAGAAACTATCGCAACGCGAAACGCAACATATATAAATGGAAACAACATAGCCAAATATACCATAACGCTTAGCATAAGAAAAAACCTAGACAAAATTACAATTTATATAGTACAAATTTACAACAATAGCAGGTAGGAACGTATTTATAAATTTAAACAAAATAAATCAGATAATAATATATATACACAGTTATAATAAATATATACACATCCAGTCATATTACATGATTATATAATATTATATAGTTATACGTATACATATATAATTTTTGTGTGATTCCATTTAATATTTAAGATAAAATCACACTTTATTAAAGGGGGAGATTAGTATAATTTTTCGGGGGCCCCTGCAGCAGATTTTATGTGCATGGAGCGCACGTTCTGCCAATTCTTCTTGAGGAGGGACACCAAGAAGTTGATGGACATATACAATTGATTTGCGAGCTCTTCTGGTGGCATACCATCGTGGCCAACTGCTACCGAGAGACGGAATGTCTTCCTCATTGGGGTCTTCTTGGTAACACTTACAGTGTCCGTCTTCTCTGCCGTCGAGTCGTTGCCAGGCTGGTTAACGCCGAGGCTCAGTAAACGCGGGATCTGATTCACGAGTGATGGATTGCCCAGGAGGGTACCGTATTTCCTGGAGATATTCCTGGAGAGAATCCTGGAGAGATTCCTGGCAAGCCTCTTGCTCTTGTAAAAGTTCCTAACAGCTTCTGATTCCTTGAAGGGCAAAGTCAAGCTCTTCGACATGGCACCATACGGCTCGTCACCCAGCTTGAGCGCCTCCATGTTGTGCTTCCTCGTGAACTTAAGCTTGACGGAGCTGCCGAAACGACTGTCCTTCTGCGGACCAGACTTCTTCAGAGCGACTTGGAGTTCGATTATCTCCATGAGATTGCCCCTTTCGTCCTTAGACGTCTGGAGGACAGTATTAACACTTTCAAATATCTGTTCACGCGATATCTTCGCCATTTTCCTTTCCAAAACGCTTTGTAAATTGATATTTTATTTCAGGCTACGAAGGTTCGACCACTGGATTCCAGATAACTGAAAACTGTGACGTTTAATTTTTAGATGCGCGCGCATGTAGTATTGATTAAAGCCCGTCGAAGCTCCAAAGAGGAATCTAAAATAGGTGTATCCCACTGTAGTCTACAATCTCTGAACGTATTGCTTGTATACTCATTGATTTCCAGACAAATTTTATGTAAGCCAGCCAGTTCGTTTTGAATCGTGGTTCTAATGTATATGTTCATATCGTGTTATCATATCATGAAAAATCAATGTTTATCCAGTGAACGTAAATAGTTTTTCCATCTCCTAGAATTTCCAAACAATTTTTAATTAAGGCACATCATACTATCAATTTTACAAAGTCTAGTATTAATTATTCGATAAGGAATGGAAACTTAAAATCACTCACATAATGTATATACTAAAGTTATGGAATGAGAGAAAAATAAATTATAAAATAATAGTCTTAGGGTTTTTTTCTCTTAAAAATAACTAGCTGCTCACGAATGAAAGTTAAATAACAGATGATGATGTAAATTAATTATTATTATGTGTATTACCTGTGAATAACTGAATAAGTGTAAGAAGCTTTGATAACCTAGTGGTTAGGACGTCCGCTTCCTAATCAGAGTTCAGGGGTTCGATCCCGGGCACTCACGTCTACTTTATGGAGTTATGCGCGTTTACAAGGAAAGGCTGTCCCCCTTTCCTTGTAAATGGTTGTTGTGCAAATAGTTGAGTAAAATTATTCGTAGTAATAAAAATAGAAGAAATGCAACGAATTTATATACTTTATATACATACATACAATGTTACAAATATTTATTATTGCATATCAGACAAGTAAAAGTCTGAAGGCCAAGCGATTTAGCGTTCCGGCAGGATGTCGTGTAGAAACCAATTAGGAGTATGGGTTTACCATACCCCTAACAGGTTAGCCCGCTACCATCTTAGACCGCATCATCACTTGCCATCAGGTGAGATGCAGTCAAACTTGTGGTGAATAAATAAAAAAAAAGGTGCTTAGTGATTTAGACTGCTTAATGACTGCCCTGAGCAGTCCATTCCAGAAGTTTACCACTTTTACAGTATAAGTGTTGCCATAAGCCTTCGAACTAGCAGGACCATGCAACCTACTATCATCGATTAGCTCGTAAATACAACTCAACATTGCTACCAAGAAAATGAAAACGCTCTTTTAAATATGATGGCGCATGAGGATAATATAGAGTACAAGAGTACATAGGTCGATTTGAAGCATCTAGGTATCTATTAACGCTGCGTTTACCTACTGGTACTGGTGCCAGTACCCCAGCGGCCGTCTTATCTTGATAAGACTCTTCTAATATAATTGCTAATTGTTATTCTGTTTTGATAATAATCGCACGAAACGGACCTATAACTTTTCTATGTTATGTGCGTTTTTAAACAATTAAAATATCACTTGCTTCAACGGTGAAGGCAAATATCGTGAGGAAACCTGCATGCCTGACAGTACTCCGTAATGTTCTCGAAGGCGTGTGAAGACTGTCAATCCGCACATGGCCAGCGTAGTGGAATATGGCCGAACCCATCTCATATTGAGAGGAGACCCATGCTCTGTAGTGAGTAGGCAATGGGTTGTTTTATTTTATATTGGTTTTATAGCCACCACGTGCACGAGCGAAATAGGTCTCTATGTGACGTACTGGACGTCCGGATATAAAGAGCTATTGCTGATCAACGACATAGGGCTTAACACAGAGAAGAAAAAAACGCGGGCCCTTTCATCAAAACCCTTGTAAGTGGGCGTATAGCTAACAGATAACAAATAAGGCCATTAACGACAGTGGCTATAATACTTGCCGGCTATTAAAAATAACGGACAACCCGCTCCAAGAGCTAGTGATCACTATAAATCTATAACTTACCATCAACAGGTGGACTTTAAGCCAATGTTTTATGTCAACTGCTGCAAGCTGATTCGTAATAACGTAGGTACATAATAAAAATCCTTATGCTTATCTAACATATCTTCAATAAACCTTGGTACTGAGGTTGTCTCTCATCGGCCTCACAGGGGGCGCCCTTAGGCAGACGTTCCCTTAGTTTCTTCGAGCCCTGGGGCTCAAAATTTCTTCTGGCAGAGCTTCTTTCCGAAGCTCGCCAAACAGCCCAGTTACGCTTTGTTAGTACAGCTAATAGTCAGTCCGAAAAAAAAAATCATTTACAAAACATCAAAATAGAAATTCATGTCTATAATAAACAAAAAAAAAATATTGCTTCGTTTATCGTAGTGCAACAATACAAAGCTGAGTGCTTCCCAACAACCTTGTTTCTAAGAAATTCGCCAATTAATAGGCAAATGTAACCTCAAAAAAGATATGTGGTATTGACATGGAGTTGAGAACTGGTTCATCGGTATGATGCGGAACTTATTGTGTGGCTTAGATGAATATCATGACACACGGTTCAAAGGTATTTTCCGTGGTTATCGCTCGCCACGCCCCTACACTTTGTGTAACATCTTCTCATCTGTTGGCTAAGCTACGGGAAGGCATGCGCACAGATCCGCAACTCGTCCAGAATCACTCGGTAACTCCGTCAGTGGCATGCCGGAAAAGAATGCACACCACCACCACCATGAGAATAGTTCTCCAACGAGCGCCTGACTCCCTCTGACACCCGCAGACGTCCTCTTCACGGAGACGGTGGTTGTTAGAGAGTCGCCTACGTCCGACTCTTCTATAGTAGACCGGATCATAGTCCAGATCTTGTTCAATCATCCGCTTCCCCGCCTTTTTTTTCATACACTTACCTGGTGGTAAGTGATGATACAGTCTAGGATGGTAGCGGGCTACCCTGTTAAGGTAAAACCACATTCCTAATTGGTTTCTACGCGACATCGACATGTTTTTGTCAGTAGTGTGGTAATTAGTCACGGCCGAAGCCTCCCACCAGTCCAGACTCGAGCCGGGAAACGAAGCCCAGGACCTCCAACTTTATAATGCGACAGCGCACGCACTGCGCCACGGAGGTCGTCAAATGTCCACCAATCCACACTAGACTAGACGAATATTATGCTATTTAACCAAAACCATACCGGCTCTTTCACTACATATATCTTTATAACCGATAAACCCGAAACCAGCCATCACGGCACCAAAAAGCCCTTTAACTAGTATTTTACAGTTATGATGACATTCCTAACCTTCAAAATAAGACAAACAACCTAATAACCAACATATGAGCCCCTAATTTACATGGGAAAGCGATTAAAATTTCAACGTCTCAAACAAATGATACAAAATTTACATTATAAGTCGTAGATGCATAGCTTAGAAGCTAACGTCGCTGCGTGCGTCGATTGAATACGTATTAAAATGGTTTAGGAGCGCACGAATTTTAGTATGCAACATATAACACACGAAAAAACTGGCGGTTATCAACAAAAGAAGCATTTCGTATTATATTTTTAGTTACTACCTTCAATTACTCCTTGTGATAACAATTGTTCGATAGTAGAAAGTAGGTCCTAAACCTTTTAACGTCTTAACTGTAGCAGTCAGCAGGGATCAGTAAATGCAAATGATGTGATGATTCCTGATATAATAATGGCCAACAAGTTTATATAAGTAAATCTTCATATTCAACCTACCTACATGTTAGTAAGAAAATAAGAATACAATTTTAAACTTGAAAGACTAGAACCTACTGATCAAAATCAATTTAGCCACATGACACTGAGAGTGCATTCGCCAGTCATAATAAGCTTGAAGAATGTTTGTAACGGAATCTTTTAACTTGATTTAGCCCTTTCAAAACATAAAAATTTCGGACGTTGCACACCTATCAAGAACTGATCACAATAATTTTAATACGTGCTCCCATTATTGAGATAAGAATCTCCAGGATAAGCGATTTTTCATATCCGGTGACACGGCTCCTACTTTTAGGTTCGGTTATCAACAAACGCGTGTTTCTTTTTTTTGGTTTTTACTACATATTATGTTTTATTTAAAAAAAATCAATAATAAGTTCTTGTAACTAAAGAATAAAACATTGAAATATAAAACAACGATTATATTTGTATTGTAAACAAAAAACAATATAATTATTCATAATCGTCGTCGAAGTTAAACCTTCTCATGCCGTCGAATCGAAATCCGTATGCGGCTGCATTTTTCACATCCACTAGCGCCGGGTTACGGTGTTTATAGAAACTGCCATGCCCATGCGCAGGTCGCGAGGATCCATTGGGTACACCTTGCGCCTTGCGCGGGTAGAACGCCTCAAACTGTCCACTAGATGGCAGCACATTCTTCAGTTCGCCATCCTCAGGATCGTATGGAAACACAGATGCCGCCACCATCACTAACAAACAAGCTACTCGCAGCCACATCTAGAACAAAACTAATCTGTACACTTTCTAAAAAAGACAGGAGGAAAAAAAAAACAAGTATCTACAAGAAATCACGTACCGTGACGATTGAAGATGCAAATGAAGTGAGCTTAGTTAATGCCTTAATGTCGATCGTTGCGTAAGAATGTGACAGGTCGATTTGTCGGTCGATCGCCTTGACGTACAAACGGCTAAAGTGCGGCTAGATCCTAACCGCGCGGTCTGACTAGCCGCGATGCTCAACTACGCAACACTTTCCCTTTACGTCGCTCAATTATCAAGTAAAAACAAGCACACCATGTGAATTCTATAGCGGCAACTGGCAAACGTTTCCACAAACTTCGCTCGGAGGCCATACTTGCGATCACGTGCTTCAACTTGGTTCCAATATGCATTGCGAAATTTACAATTTTTATTGCTTTTGCATTTAAACTAAGTGGACTAACTGCATTCTTCATAAGATTAGTGTTATGATTTTACAGCTAAGTTGTTTTTTCTTTATATGTATGTATATGTATGTATATTCACTTATGTAAGCATACCTACTTGTATTAATACGTGAGGAGAAAACGTTGTACCTCTTTTGTGTCTTACTGCGTCGCCTGAGGAGTGTGAGATTACCCTGGGTTAAGGTTTATAATGAAAGTGAGTAAAAATGTGTATTATTATAAAATTCGACCACTGGGCGACCATTTTCATTAAAACTGTGGCGTAAATGAATCGATTTACCCATTCCCATAAACTGATTTCAAAGGATAGCGATTTCCTAAAGGATTTAGAGAGCACTAAGAAACTTAAAAAAAATTTTACTTGGAAGACTGAAACTTGGCAAAAACCTGTACAGAAATCCTTTTTATTTTTTTGTTTCATTCCGAATCATATTCCTGAATAAAGTACAGTGAGACATAACGGAGAAAGTTAAACTACAGGACCACCATTTTGTATTCCATAACACAATGACTTAAAATGATTGAGACTCAATAATTTTACATAAATAAAATAATTTACCTAGTTTAACTAATTGTCAACTAATACCCTTTAGGTCTTTATGTAGTCTACTAGATTTCTTAAACGAATACATAAAAATGTAATCGTTTTTAGAGACGAGATAAAAAATCGATTAAATCGTGTTTTTGCTAATGCAAAATATTAAGAAGGACGGCGAAATATAACACATTATTTTGTTACACGAATTAGGAGTGAAACATGAAGTTCGGCAAAAAGATTATTTACTCAATACGTACTGAGTCGTTTTAATATAACCTTAAATACTAAATTAGCGGTAATTTTTAAGAAACGGAAAAGGTCAACTTTTTCTAAGTCCTATCATATGAGTTTGTTCGTTACGCTTTCGCGTTTTACCTACTTAACCAAAAATAATGGAATTTTGCACGGATAAAACCGAAGACAAGATGCGGGTATTATTTCATATCTAACACTCGCTTGTCTCCTTTCACACCTATCAGTAAATAGATTTCAGTAATATTGACAAGTTCAAACACTTGTTTTTCCCATATTTTTATACGCTGCGGAGACGTGGACTTTGCGACTAGTCGAGAAGAAGAAGATTGATGCTCTGGAGATGTGGTGCTGGAGACGAATGCTAGGCGTCTCATGGACCGAATTTCGCACCAACGTCTCTATCCTCCAAGAACTCGGCATTAAACAACGACTCTCGTCGTTAGTACAGAGTCGCATTTTAAAATTTTTTGGACACGTCTCCCGGCGTGAGAGTGACTCCATCGAGCGTCATGTCGTGCAGGGCAAGGTGGAGGGCACCAGAGGGCGAGGAAGGTCACCCATGCGATGGACCGATCAGATAAAGTCTGCTGTGGGTGGCCCTTTGCATGAGTGCACCAGACTTTCGGCCAGCAGAGGGAAGTGGCGAATGCTTGTGAGGCGCATAACATCTGGCCTTAAAGACATTGATTCGTGATGACCACGACCGCTCTGCAAAGAGTGTAACGACGAAGAAGAAGAATATTGACAACCGCCGTGGCGCAGCGCGTGCGCTGTTGCAGTTTAAAGTTGGAGGTCCTGGGTTGGATTCCCGGTTCGAGTCTGATCTGGTGGGAGGCTTCGGCCGTGGCTTATTACCACCATACCGATAAAGACGTGTCGCCAAGCGATTTAGCATTCCGGCACGATGTCGCGTACAAACCAATGAGGAGTGTGGGTTTACCATGCCCCTAACAGGTTAGCCCGCCATCATCTTTGACTGCATCATCACTTACCATCAGGTGAGATTGCCTTCAAGGGCTAACTTGTAGTGGATATAAAAATATATATCTATATATATGTGCATCCTGGAGAAAGACTTAGAATACTTCTAACAGTGAAAGAAGATCCTATGACTAAAAAATAAGGAACAAATACAAAGAAGTCGCGGGAGCACTTAGGAACATTCGATAATAGCAACTTTTATGTATTGCATCTCGCGAAACTGCAAAAGTGCAACCCAATGGATCGACTTTATTTCTATCACAAAGTGTTTGGCGCACATTTATATTTACTTTATTAGTTTCATAAACCCCCTCAGAAACGTCAATTATGTTTTAAAGGTCCGCTAAAATGAAAAGTCGTTATATTTTAAGTGTATGTATTTCTTGCTTAAGTAAGCATCCACGAAAAGAAAGTTAAACTAATAGTACAACTATTGTAATACTAAATAGTACAATAGATAAAATATACATTTGCTTATAAATATTTTTTTACATATAAATGTTTAGATAATTTGTTGCTCAGACCAATATACTTATATCTAAAAACTCATTGCATAAAATGAAACACTTGTGACCAATTTATATAATATTATAACGCCGCGCTGCCGTCATAGAAGTTGAGAGCCAAACTGTAATAGTACCATGGCAAACATCCATCGAAAATCCCGGAACTCCATGACTAAAGCCTTTTCAGTTTTAATGCAGCTAAGCTTGTGAAAAGCTCTCTCAGATGAGATTCAGCGCTCTCATTAGCAATTATTAAAACCCGCGTCCAGAAGCATTACCTGTCATTAATATTTATTCCTTCCTAATTTTCATATTAGTATGTACGTCATGATCAACCCATTCTCGGCTCACTACAGAGCACGGGTCTCCTCTCAATATGAGAAGAGTTTGTTATAGTCCACCACGCTGGCCATGTGCGGAATGGCTTCACACGCCTTTGAGAACATTATGTAGAACGCTCAGGCGTGCAGGTTTCCTCACGATGTTTTCCTTCACCGTTGAAGCAAGTGATATTTTAATTGCTTAAAAACGCACATAACTCCGAAAAGTTACAGGTTCGGGTTCGAACCCCCGACCTCTGATTAGGAGGCTGACGTCCTAATCACTAGGCTATTACAGCTTTATTAGTATGTACATTTAGAGAAATTATTTATTTATGTTACTTTTTACTAGTATGTAATTATATATTTGTTGGCTTTTTTTATTAGGTAGCCTGGAAGAGATCGATTTTTTGACTTCAGCTTTTATGTTTTGTCTTTTAGATTATGCAATAAAGGTGTTTTATTTAAGTGAAGAATTTTTATTTAAAAAATACAGATTGCGAGATATCATCACGATAATAGATTGAGATACCAAACTAAGCCAATGCAATCGCAAACCTCTATCATATATTCCGTAACACCGTGGCTGAATGGGAGATTTTCTGAGTATAGAAATGAGATTCTGCTCAGAAAATAAAATATGATTCTAACTTTGACTTTTTATATAAAGTATTAATTTCAGCCTACCAGTGTCCTACAGCTGGGGCGAGATCTCTTTTATAGGAAAGAATTAGGGCATGTAGTTAACGTGCTATCATGAGTGATTCTGTGAAGATATTTAAGCAAGTATATCGTATAAATTAACGTGGTTACTATCGATAAAATATGATAAATGTGATGCAAATTTTTATTTTATTTTTATTTATTTTCAGTATATATTAGCTCTCACGCCCGTGTGCAAAATAAATATATATAAAAAACCAAAAGAGATATAATAAACTTAAATAGATAAAAATAAATAAACCTACATATACATTACATAGATACATATTTGCACCGGGCGGAGGATTACACCCCGGCAGGGGAGACCAAACGGCCGGGGGTCAGGGCGACAAGTTGAGAAACCGGCGGACTATTATTTATTTATTTTTATTATTTATGTACCAAATTTGTGATATCAAACTCTTAGAAACGAAGTATACAAAGGAAAGCTTATCTCTATAAGAGATCTCTTCCAGCTATACTTAGATGTGAGTAAGGTGAATTAATAAAGTAAGTTTTTTAAACCCGAATCAAATCATCGGCTGGGATCAATGGCACCATCGGCTCTGGGAATTTCTCTACGTTACTAATCGGCAGCGAGCGCAAAACAAATGTTATTGCAAACCTTAATTCTAATATAATGGTACATCATTCACAGTGATGTTCGATTTCAAAATGGACCAACACATGCAAAACTACATTTAACGACTTCTACTGGAATATAACCTATCAACAATCATCAGAATCCCCATGTCGATCAGCAGATTTCACATAAAAAAGTTTAATCAAACTCTTGATTGACTGGATTGATGATGATCGCATCAATAATACTTAATTATGATGAACAGTCACATACTTCTCACTATTGAGGCCGCATCACACTGGATCAATAAATTATACCTAATGCATATGGTGAAAGGACGCCTTACGAAAATCGTCCTGACATTACTACAGTACATTTTGTACGGAGCAACGCATTATACAAATCATGTCAGGACGCGTTGCGAAATCATCTGACGACTCTATAATATTCGTTTTAGAGGAATAAAGGCGTTGATAAAACGTTCAAACACAGCTTTGGTATTTATTTGTAATGGGTACAACCTTTGGTGAAAGGCCGCGTTGCAAAATACAGAAGTCACACAAAAATGCCTTTTACGAAAGTATAAGGAGAGGAACGAAAACCGATATTTATTGATTATTGATGATAATAAATCATATAATTTTAGCATATAATTAATAATCACAAACATAAATAGAATTCGATAGATATTGAAACGAAACTAAACGGTGCGAAACGCGTCAATCTGCAATTTTGATCGAGCAGAGTACACGTTTAAAATAGCCAAGTGCATATTAAAAACGTACAAAAACAACTCAAATAAAGTTAAAAAGGACGATGACGAATCACACATCTAGTAACTGAACTATTTTCTCTCATCTTTAAGTATTATATTAATTAGAAACACATGATTAAATTTGCATGGAATCTACAATATAATCAGCAGTATAAACGTAAAAACACAAGATGCTAGTAATTAGTATGTTTTTAATTGATTAAATTTGTATACGTGTATAGGTTAACTCAGGAAAGTTTTAATATTAGATCCGCCGCCCATTTCTTTCTATACTAATGTTTAGGAATCCTTATGGAATTTCTCTCTTCGGCTTCAATTTACACGAATTATTAAAGCAATCGACATATTTCATGACTCGGCTTTCTTTCAAGAAAAAACTGACTGACCATTAATCCCATCTGTAACTGTTAATTGTTTGTTTAGAACATTACCTTTCTTTTTTATTTCTTATTTTAATTAATTTAATTGTGTTTTAATTTACTTGTATTTAATTATATTTATTGCTTTTTTCTGTTGTTGTTCTTAAATCTGTTGTAACGTATTGTTTGCTTGGCGCATTGTGAATGTTGTGTACACTTATTATTGATATACGTATCAGTGTGTGTAATAGTGTGTAATTATGTGGCGAGTGTATGATATGTATATTGTTAGTGTTCCTTTTAAATAAAAAAAAAGCAATGAAAGCTTTTGTTCCTTGTACATATAATGGTAATAAGTACTCATACAAATTATTAAGACTTCCTCGTCGTCGATCATTGTGTTATATCGGACTTTATTAATTCACTTATAAAGCCTATGAATATGACTTAAAATTTTAATTAATTCTAAGTCAACAGAATGCGATGGTAATCCTTGCACCAATTGCAAATAGGAATAATTTTTACACTAATAACGACCTACAGCGGTAGGTTATAAAATGTTCTGTCTTCTTTTCTTTAATGTAAAATTACAGCTGTGAGATAGAGAGGTATACTCAGTATTTAGCTATTCACGCGCCATAACACATTAATAAGAAAGGCCATAACAATGTAAAGGCAATAATGTAACAAGGTAACTCACACGTTATATTATAAATGCGTTGATATATTAATTAACAATCTTTATTACTATAACATTGCGACTAATTAGCTAGAGATATGAAAAAATATTATTGCAGGTAGGTGCCCACTTATTTCGCAAAAATTCAAACGAACTGGTCTTAATGTCTAATTTATTCTACATAACTTTGATCCGACCAATACAATAAGTACTAATCATTCCTATTGTCAGAATTTGACAATATTCAGCCAAAAACATTAGGATTTTGGCTGAATATTGTCTATTAAAGTACTGCAATTTTAAATTATTTTGTAAAATAGACAAAAAATTATTGATGACATCAAAATCGGACAGTGAAATATTTCGCTGATTAAACAGAGATATGTGTAATTTAAGTAAATCCATAGCACAAAATTTCCGTATAGTGGAATAAATAGAAAATTTCTTATACCTAGGTGATAAGCATATCATGTTTAGCTGTATAAGTAATAGTACCTCGAACATTGACGACCCGGGAGATAGAACTCTCGGAAGTGCGAGAAATCTCCAGAGGAATTAATATTCAACGTGGCCGCGTTATAAAATAGAATATATTAATATATGCGCATGCCAATTGTTATGGAGGTACATTATCACAGAAATGCGTCGATAACATTTTCGTCTATTAGATTTAACTAAGTTTTCATGGCACAGCAAGCATCCGTCACTTGCAGCCCATTGGACTGCAAAGTGTACCTTAACAACTTGCTCCGCAATAATCATGAGGGGCCTACAGTAATTTGTGACTTATTGAGAATTGAAAGAAAATTGCCTCAACTCTATTGGAGACAAAAAACGTTCGTTTGGTGATAACATTAATAAAGATGCTGTCCCAGCAATGAATTTATGTTCACTAGTTCAATAGGTCATCCTATCAGAGATATTTTTAATTTACCTAGTGCTTATATCTACGTACGTACACGCTGGATTAATCAAAACGAAACAATCTATTGGCTTTCGTTAATTTGGTTTGTACGCAGCATAAGACACTAAGAATCTGTTAGGTGGTGTCAAATGAGTGCTTTATTAACATAGGCCCCTGATAATAATTAAATATGCCATAGACAACCAGCACTCAGCTAGTTCTTCAAAGTATTTTCGTTAGTGTTTCGTTCGCAAACATTAATGAAAACCCTATATCTGAGCATACACACACTTGTAATACAATCTTCAGTCCAATAATCGCATGCCCATCATAAATAGGAGCCATTGCGATGACTGCAGGGTGAAGTTCTCACGTTGACCTTTTAGTCTTCGTTGCAGTTGTACAGTGAACCAACAAGCGAATTTGCGTGTGGAAACCTGAGTAATGCACATCGGTCATTAAAATACACACCTCAACTAACGCACACGTGTGACAGGGCAAATCACGCGGACAATAAAATGTGATAGATCAACAATAATATAACAACAGTGACCTTGTACAAACGTCTGCGTCAGGTAGGCCTGTTTCACTTGATGATTTCAAATTTCTTAATAAGTTTCCTACCCACGCTGGATGAGCAAGGGGGTTATACTACCACTTAAAAGCTGTAACATCTTAAAATTATAAACGCTTTTGTATCAGAATTATAAACTATATTTTAGAGATGTCAAGGCATGTTATATAATACTATCATCTAGTATCAAAACTGCTCTAAGTGATGCAGCAAACCCCCTGATATCTTAAGATTAAATCTACATCTAATAAAGCATTATTGTTGTAGTTATGATATATATTTTAGAACAAACAAGTACTCCAAGTAAGTACAAGTTAATTTGAAACAGCCTATTCTAGCATCCATATTCAGCTTCAACGTAGCTCTAAATATAATTTGTGTGTATAAAAACAATTGGTTAACATTTATTAAGTTTATAGTAAATTGCGATGCACGAGGCAACGTGAAATTGATCCATGATCTGCGCGTAAGTCACTGGCCGTTCCTGAAGTATATATATACTATAATATATTATCACAAATTATTTCTGGGGACTTAAAGATCAAATCCAATCCTTCGAATCCAAACTATTATTTTAACGATTCCAACGTATTCTGATTTTCTGATTCTGAGTGAAGAGCATTCTGGACTTAACATCCGAAATATAAATATATGCTTTCGTAGCAGAAGCGATCCGTCTATTCTCTGAATAGACGGATCCCTTCTGCTAACTGCTGCAAAGCGAGTCAACGAGAATATAGTAAGTACGTGATACCATTCTGGACTACAACAACCATCCGTTGGAAGTGTGTTCTACAACCTTGGACTGAATTTGATTAAAGTCTCATCGATTGTATCATTCCATATCCTCGAACCCCAGCCAGAAAAATTGTATTATCGCATTAGGTCAATACTAATAGACAATAGTTGTGGAATAAATACAACAATATTACTTTCATTACGGCCAATGGCTTGCGCGCTCGTTTACTATAAGGCATGATTTACTAGATATTACTACTCGTAGTGACGTGTTACATTAGACTATTTTTTTAAATAATTTAGAGTTACAAGGCTGGTTCGGTTCTCTTATGAACCTTATTACATATTTATATCTATATAATTAAGGCATTTGAGGCTCTGTTATTGATAAATCTGTTGATTTATCATACATACTAACTATTGTGGAGGTTTTAAACTTAATTTATAATTACGTACTTTGTTACACATACAAAGTATTAAACTTTTTATGTTAGATTAAGTAAACGGCGACTTCTCTATAGTCTTATAACGATGGCCCCTTATTTAAAAAAAAAAGTTTTATATCCAACAAAAATATATTAAAAGTGCAATATCGACACAACTGATGGATATAATAGCTTTAATGTAAGAGGTTTGATAATACCGTCGCACTTGCTCAAGGGTGTTTTCAATACACCAAAATGAAATTTATTTATTATTATTACTTACTGTTCGATTTTTAATCATAGATAAGCAAGTCACCGTTATAAGACAAAAAGACGTCTTCACTGGTCTAATAAACATTTCGTATTCCATGTTTTACAAACTACACTATCACAATTGAAAGTAGATTACAAAATTTGTATACATATTGAAGAACACTTACACCCAAATTGGAAATCACCCCAATGCATGCATTACGAAAGAGCCATGAATGCAAAGGAAGTAATTTGCGTATATACTTCAATATAAATTTTCTACAAGGTGCCAATTGTGTGATTTACAAATCTCTACAAAAAAAAACAAGGTGCCACCTTCATCATCATATCAAAACTGAATATTTCAAAAAGGATGGATTATTGTACCTATTACGTTAACTAGCTATTTTAATTTAATTCAGTGTAAATCATAATCGACACCATTGTAATTTATAATAGAGGAATAAATGCATACAAAGTTGTCCTTTGGTTCCCTTAGGGCCTCTTAAATTTAGCTAGAAATATCACTTCGTTTTTGGTGGTCTAAGAAAAGTTCGTGTCTCTGACGGCTATCTCGTCAAGTATCCAGGAATACCTACATCTTAACCATTTGTGTAGTAAAGACTTCTAAAGAGCGATTTTTGGTCAGCGCCAAAACATACAGGTCTGCGTCATCGACACGCGACATACTTTTGTGACGTAATATGCCAAGCTGGCTAAGCGAAAAGGCATACCGCCAGTTTAGATTGGCATATTTTAGACTTATACTATTAATATAGTTTATTTTGAAGTCGTCATCCCCATGACTTTTTTATTATTTATTTTCTTTATAACTGGACAACCAATTGTCAAAATTCTTTCAGGGCTACTAATCCTAGTAGAGAATTCCGTCGAAAGAAATTTTGAAAAATGGTTTAGAACACGAAGGTGTTCTTGGACACTTGAGGTTTTCGGGTCTCCTAACGGTCTTTAAAGTCAGAACTTCCCAGATTCTGAAGAACTTAACCATGGAACTCAAACACTTACATTTATATGTGTTTAAGCATACCAGGGGTATCACAAAATGGAATTAGAACTTTACAGTAACAATCTGGCATAAGGAATGCTCCAGAAAGGAAAGTCCTGACGCATGTGATGTAACCAACTCTGAGCGAGTTCATACAATAACACAAATTGTACAAGCAATTTCTAGTCCATGGCTGATATGTTTGGTTTGACCTTTTAATGACAATTCTATAACAACACTTTGCTTATCATAGGTTATTGCGTTTCATATAACTAGATCTAGAATATAATTTGTATTCATTGTTGTACTTATATTAAATAACATTAATTAGTCTAAAAACTCCTGTTTTTGTCTGGTGAAGTGAAAACCGCACCAGATAAACCTTAAGTCCACTACAGCTAAGAAGTCGTTAATAATTAGTTGCGTGAATAGCCACAGTGCAATCGCTCTAATTTGCTTTTGTGAATGTCATATATCGCGTTTATTTGATAGCCTAAACTATCGCTTGTAGAATATGATACAATATTCTTGTTAATGATTTAGGACCGAAAGTACGACTGTGCCAAGGCGACATTTTGCGATACGATTCTCATCTCTCTGTAATCTCTTTTATTAACACCCAATTAAAAAAAAATATTGTGTCTAAATCACGTAATCAAATACCGCAGTACGCGATTTTGCAAATAGTCGAGATCATATATGCACGTGCAGGAGGTTGCGACCTCCGACCAAGATGCACCTGGATGACCTTGGGGCCCGTTCCTGTAACTTAATAAGTTGCCAACCGTACTTCATACACAGCGTCAGTTTTAATTTTATCCCAAACTGTCGCCACAGGTTGTCTGACACTGGGCAATAATGAGTAAATTATTATAGTCATAGTCAGTCAGTCATGGCCAAGTACACAAAATTTGACCTCAATGGCTAATCTGACGACTAGTCATGCGACTTCTCGTTCGTTACTAAGTACATTATGTTATTGGGTTACTTAAGATAGGTCGTCGTGACCGCGTATTGCACTTATAAGTATTGAGGTCACATGGACGTTATTGTCATGGGTGAAGGTGCATTATGACAAATCCATAAAATTGATAATTTGCCTACTAATTGTCTTACTTTATTTTTATAGTGTACAATTAATGTAAACGCGACCGGAACGCTCAACGCGTACGCGTTTCCTTTCACATCTGTACGCACCCTCTCAATCAAAATTGTTCGATAATTTGTCAGTAAGAGCATGTTTGCGAAAATTTGTAATAATTAAATATCGTTTTTATACCACTCAAATTGTAACTACAACTTGAGTTGTAGAAACTGGAGTAAGATCAAGCAATTTATTTTCCACACATTTTGTATTATCTTTCAGAGACCTAACGAGGAATCTGTTTAGTTAGACGCTAGTTTTTCATTTTATGTCATCTATTTATCAATGAATACCTGCTTCATTGGCCGCCATATAAGGTTCGCATTAGATAACGAATGTGAACCTAATAGGTAAGCTTATTATTATTGCTGTTTATTTTCAATTGAAGAGCGCCTCACATGAGAATAAGTATAGGAACTATTACTATTATAATCATAATAAATTAATTATACTATTTTGAAGTCAATTCCATCGCCCTTAACCTGCTCAGCTATTATAACTAAGCATAATAATGTTATATAAGTCTAATTTGTTTGTATTTATCGTCATCTAAACAGATGTTACGCTCACAAAAATCTACTGACGAGTGACAATAAATACTCTAGAAAAATTTTGCATGTAATGAATCACAATGTTTCATCTTATTTTAGTAAAATTAACAGAATATCTACAGAATAGAAGCCCCTTTGTGAATAGATTTATAAATATATCACACTGCTTATAAAATAATGACGTTAATGTTTGATGTTTGCTTTTTGTGGTCTATATGAACCTCCGGCCGCCTATGGAATGCGTACCTACGACCTACCAGTTGGTCATATAAAAAGAACAGTTGACATAAACCTGTGGATATCAAAAATGTTTAAGGTCTATATTCGTTTAGAATTTTTAACATTAAATTTATGATAAGAGATGGTAATAACATTTCAAAAAACTCCAAAAATTTTGTTACATTGTACATTTATCCACATTTTTAACCATTGCAATATCCCATTGTAATTTTTTATCTATCTATATAAATATGGTAATTTTTATCTAGATGGAAGTTTATTATGTGATTATGTTATCCTTCATATATGGTATTGAAAAATTCTAAACATCGTACATTCACGTTGATGCACACTTTTGTTATTACCATCACTGTCAGATATCTTGATACACAAAAGTGAATAAAGCAAACCTCAACACATTTAGCTTCAAAGGTAGCCCCTATAAGTACCTAACTACTCATGACCTAAATCTTTCGATAAATTAACGATTTTTTTCTACTGGAATTCATTTATAAATTAACACTAAGCATATTATAACTATTAAATAGAATATCGAAACTTATGCTAATGTATATTGATAAAATGCTGCCGTAAAGTAATTAAAAAGGCCGCCCGTTGTTTTGTTAGTACATTATCCCTACAATTATAATTATTGGTGTCCCGAATCGCCTTTAAACCAGGCCAAACTAAATTTATGTTTTGGATCGTTACCACCATCTTAAAGCTTACTTGGTGTTGCGTGCTTTATTTTGACATGATTAAATTGCTGTTAAGCGGTGCGACAACCGATCATTGACGTGATCACTATCCGACAGTCAGAGGAAGACTGCCTAGTGGCTGTTTTTTTTAAATCTATGAACATGGTTACCAATAGCATATCGTAAGGGTCTCTTCAAGTTCTGGGACGTCCCAGAACATCTGGATTGACAAAACATTTTTTTTCTCTCAAAAATATTCTTGACTAACATGACGTAAAGCGAGGGTGTACTAGCGTTATCTATCCCCTTTTAAGTAAAATTTTGACTTAGTTATTGTAACATTTTCAATATTAAAACTATTCTATAGCTAATACTACAATATTCTACTTTATTTTAATTGCAGCAGAAGTGATGGAAACACAAATTTAGTTTAGCTTTGGTTAACCTTAACGGTGCTAATAACGAATTATTGAATACTAATCACTAACCACTAATTATACAGAAACAATGTTGTACATAATAATGTGAAATTATTCAGGATATATAGAAATTTAAGATCACAATGATGGTGTCTCTGTTACACGTATCCCAAATTGATAGTAGTATCACTCTCTCAATATTGCTTTACCTTAAAACTAAATTGTAAAAAGCACAGCTATACTTTTAGACCTGACCAATTTTGTTTAAGTTATTTGTGTACAACACAACTTGCACCAATATAGAAAAATAGGATACTAAAGTAAATATAGATAAAAAAATATACCTTTCATCATTAATAAATTACTTTTACCGAATCAAATCAAGAGATTAGTAGAGGCGGTAGTTGGGTGGTACGCGAAATTGTGAACAAAAATGCTTTTACAACTGTCAATCACGTTCAGGAATTGTTTACACTCGAAATTACCACTAGTATCCACTTAAAACTATAAAGCCTTGTTTGGAACGTCTATAGTTTTGTTAGAAAAATAAATACTTTGAGTATAGCAAGAGGAACGTAAACGGTAGATTATCATACGGAAAATATTATAACTGATCGCACCACGTACCACTTTAACCATTAATCCAATAAAATTATGTTTATCTACACTGAATCTACGCTAAAGAAAAATAAAAAATTTTCAGTTAAAAATTTCGTCAGATTGATGGGTCTACCCTTACTACTACTCATTCAATCATTCTAATATAAGTTAATTATGTGTAAAGCGTGCTAATGAAAAAATAAAAAAAAAACACTTATCGGAGATTGTTCTGATGTGAATCAGATATCATAATTCGCATTATTAAAAACAAAATCACATTTTAGTTATTCACATATTAGAAAAGAGCGTTTCTTGAAGTGCCTAGACTGTGCCTAGACGCGTCGACTTGTGAGCTGTGAGAGTTTAAAAGGAAAGAACACTCCATAGTGTTCTTTGAAGTGAATGACAGTGTCGAATAGTCTAATACTTCTGAATCAAAAAAGAATTGTAAAGTTAGTATTTATGTCATTAAATATAAAGTTCACATTCCATTGCTCAAATTATTGTATTGCTTTCAGCATTGTTGTATGTGGCAACATTGGTGTACCGTTCCATTTTTATCATCCGAATGTAGGAAAGCGCTTCTTCTTTGACGTCAGACACTTAAATACTAAATTCAGTTTATCATCGTGTTTTTTGATTTAACCTTAATAAAAAATAAATCAGGCTAATTTCAGTGTTGATTTAGTCTTTTTAATACTTAACTAATTCAATAATAATATCCTCAAAAGCTTTCTACTGACGTAGTAATAAAATGTTCAAGTACTGTAATTAAATTATCATAAGTACCATCTAACATACCAATTTCGTGTTTATAATAATAGATATTCCCCGACTTCAAAACTAAATTTTCATATTATAATACCTCAAAAGAATCAAAAATTATACCCAATGTTTGGAAATATAATAAATTCATATTATTTTGTTGCAACCATATTTGACCTTATTTATGGGACCTTATTTGACCAAATAATATCCCCCCGTGGAGGGTCTGCCTCAGCAGACGCCGCTGGCTGGTTTGCGGTCGAGTGCACAAGTGTTCCGTGACCCAGCCACCAGGCGACGCGAAGGAGCATCGCTGGGTTTTAGTGGGTATTCTAGTCGCCAGTCTGGCCGAGGAGTCCCACATACTATATAATATAGACTTGCCTGCGTCGCTTCCGGAGGGGATGCGTAAACGCATTTCCCAGCGGAAACAAAATGGAGCAAATAATATATAAAGTAACAATTATTGTTATAATAAATGTAATTAAAGAAGGTTTTTTTTACTAAGATGTCAAAAATTCCTAATATAAATTTTGTGCCCGATTAATTTTAGCCCAAATGTATCAACAGGGAAAGTAATAAATCACAAAAGAGTAATAAATCGGTAATTCGCAGTCGGATATAACTAAGCAGTAGTAACAAGTACTTTAGATGTTTATGGAAACCTAGATCAGCGATCAACTGATTTCGCCAACCATAATTAAAATAGATTTACTTTACTAAAAGTGCATTTCACTTAAAACTTGAGGGCACTTAAATATGTAAACAAATACTACTTAACGTAAGGAGTCCTTCAAACTTGAAGGAAGTTAAATAAAAGCTTCAAGAAACAAATAAATTTGGGCACTTTGGATAGGTACAAAGTATTAACCAATTATGCATTAAGTGGCCCTAAAGTTCTAAGGAGCTTAACGGTTTTCAGTGGTCGTGGGTCCAGACTGTTCGGGAAAACTGAGAAAGAGATTAAACACTATACAGGTAACTTTCGAGTTTAGTTTTCGGTGATGGTTGGGTGAAAGGGGAAAACCAAAGAATTGAAAACCTTCCAAACACGGACTGTATGCTCTTCCACCGGGACTTGCGGACCCATCGCGCTTGCTCCTTCTTCAGCTGTTCAATGCCCTGAAAATTTTAATATATACTCAAATTATAAACACGAAAGTTGAATGTTTGTCAATCTGCTATATTTGTCTATCTACACTACTGAATCGATCATGGCGAAATCTTGCACAGAACTAACAGCTCCAGCTGTGGTTGTATAAGCATTTGCTGTTAATAGATTATATTTATATTGCTTCCATTCATACAGTTATGACTGTTAGGATATGGTCAAAAAGCTAATTCGAAATAGTTCGTAATTTTTTTTAAAGAGATTATTTATTTGGTGATATTAAGCTATTTCCGAACTGAACGTTGGTTTGGTCCTAGATAAAATTATTAACGTTTACACATAGTAAGTTAACACTACCTAAAACCATTAGTTGTATTCATTTTAGGGTCACTTTTTTAAAAAGAAGTTTACGTCACTTGAAATTATTGTCAATTATCAAAATTTAGTGTTAGTGTTACTTTAATTTACACTTATTTACAAATGCAACTCACTACAAATACCACAATATTTCTAGAAAAAATTACTTACAACAAATATTATGATATTTGTTGTAAGTAATTTTTTCTGCAACTTAAGCAACTGGAAATGGAAAACCATTTAATCAGTGCTAAAAATACAGATAAAAACCTCTCACAAAATTTCTGAAGAAAAAACAAAGATAGAATGACAATGGATAGAAAGCAAAGCAGACTGGAAATCATAGAACAGTAATAAAATACAATCATAAGTAAAATGAACGTAGCCGAAAAGCATATAAAGAAGTTTTCAGATCTTTATATGCTCTACAATTGATTGGATCGTTAAGATTAAGAATGTTGAAAATAGAATGCCCGCAGAGCAGACATACAGGGAATAATTTTTGACAAAAATCTGTACTAAACGCACGAGTAGGTAATCAGTCAAAGGATAAGGAGTCAAAGGACTCCAGCATTCCTATCATACTTCAACCTGAAATGGATATTTAAGTCATTTGAATGTTTTTAATTATTATAGACCTTTTCTGTGTTAATAAATGTGAATTTTAAATTAATTTAATTGTATGTTTTAAAATTGTTTTAATTGTGAATTTTGTAATAATTGTAAGTTTTTAATTGTAATTGTTGTTTTAAAAAAGAAGATAATAAGTTAACTGATTTTAAGAAATAAATCAAAAAATGTCTCTTTTACTGAAAGAGGACACCCGTGAATATAAAAAAAAAAACTGAAATGGATAATCTAAGGTATAGATACCCAAAAGGTTGACAAATCACTGGGTCCCTTATGGCATAAGTAATGAAATTCTAAGACATGACAAAAAAGTCCCAATACATGTCCTGATAGATATGTTAATCATAAAAACTGAAATAATACCTATACAATGGACAGATTCCAACATTATACTGTTAAAAATAGGAGATAAACACGAAATTGAAAACTATCGCCCTTTCAGTCTTTCCAACATGTAAAAAAATTTACTAAGGTTCTTTTAAAACGAATTAAGTATAATATCAGCTACTACTTAGCAAATGACCTTGTAAGTTTACATAGGAGGTCCACTTACAGTTTCATCGTTCCATATCGCGTGCAACTGTGTCCCCAGCATCACGAGGGTGAATATCGCGAACAAAAGTGCCTCGGCAATGAGAAACAGCAGCAAGACAACGGTCGCCGGCGGGGAGTACGTGCTGCAGTCGCGCCACTCGTGCCGGATACACGTCACAAACTGGTACACTGACAGTGTTAGCGAGTGGATCGATATGGCTGCTATGTAGAACTGTAACATAACGTGTCAAGCGTTAAACATAGTGTTAGCAAGTGAATCGATATGGTTGCTATGTAGAACTTTTTAAACACTACAAGTTAGCCCTTAGTTATAAGGTCGAAGATGGTAGCGGGCTATAACTCCAGTTTAGTTCGCAGTCATCATCATTATCATGATCAACCCATTACCGGCTCACTACAGATCGCAGGTCTCCTCTCAAGATGAGAAGGGTTCGGCCATAGTCCACCACTCTGGCCATGTGCGGATTGGCAGACTTCACACGCCTTTGAGAACATTATGGAGAACTCTCAGGCGTGCAGGTTTCCTCACGTTGTTTTCCTTCACCGTTGAAACAAGTGATACTTTAATTGTTTTAAAACGCACATAACTCCGAAAAGTTAGAGGTGCGTGCCCGGATTCGAACCGCCGACCTCTGATTAGGAGGCTGACGCCCTAACCACTGGGCTATCACCGCTTCCATAGTTCACAGTATACCAGTCTATATACGTCCATTGCTGAACATTTATCTATTTGAAGGAGTTCCAATGACGGGCTGTTTGAGATTCGCAATGTGTGTCTGTGAAAAAACTGTAATTAGAGTAAAACACGCTTTGAATTCTTTTTTTTTAAGCCACAAGTTAGCCCTTGACGGCATCTCACCTGATGGTAAGTGATGATGCGGTCTAAGATTGTAACGGGCTAACCTGTTAGGGGTATGGTAAACTACTCCTCATTGACACGTTTTTGTCGGTAGGGTGGTACTTAGCCACGGCCAAAGCCGCTCACCAGACCAATCGAACCCAGGACCTTTATAATGCGACAGCGCACGTGTTGCGTCATAGAGGTCGAGGGAGGCGATCTGTAATATAGAGATGTCTATCAATAAGTTCAAAGTTTTTATAAAACGAAAGCTTACAGAAAAATCATATTACGATATTAAAGATTATGTAAACGATAAAAAAGCTTGGGTATGAATTGCTCTATCTCCATAGGTACTATAATTTATTATTGATTATGTGAGATGGTGATAACGGAAAAAAAACCCGGCTATGTTTTGTTGTGGGCTTCTTCTTAGACCGGGGCGCATTTGGAACCCTCATAGCTTTAGTTTTAAGTTTACGAATGTAGTTTTCACCAGCGAATCACAACTATATAAATTATTAACGCCCAAAAGTGCCTTGTAAAGGATTTTTTAATATGGTTAATGTATACAATGTCTCCTCGAGTTGATCGATATGGCTGCTTCGTATAACTTTAACATAATATTATGCAGGCTTATGTATACAGTGTTACGAACGGATCGATACGGCCGATTATATGTAGAACTGATACAGGTTTTTATGCCCTGTTATATATACAGTATTACAGAGTCGATCATTATGGTTACTATGTAGAACTATATGATTTTAGTTTAATATTTCAAAGTTTCAAATTTTTGTACAGTGGGAGGCTTCGGCCGTGGCTAGTTACAACCCTACCGACAAAGACGTGTCGCCAAGCGATTAAGCGTTCCGGCACGATGTCGTGTAGAAACCAATTAGGAGTATCGGTTTACCATACCCCTAACAGGTTAGCCCATTACATAGCTAGACCGCAGCATTTTCGGATAGCTTGTGGTGTATAAAAAAAATCAAAGCGTGTTTTACTTAAATTACAGTTTTCTCACAGACCCACAGTGGGAATCTCAAACAGTCATTGATTGAAAGTCATTGAATATATGAATGAATAGATAAATGATCAGCAGCAGTTGACGTATATAGATTGATATACTGCGAACTAAACTGGAGTAATAGTACCAACAAAAGTTACTGAATCGGCCAGCTAAAGGCTCACTGTGTGGTCGCGGAGTAGTGCAGTGATGAAGCTCATGCGAGCGACCATAGGATAGAGATTACGCATTAGTTCACAACTCTCGTTCGAACTATAGAAACGGTGTGTCGAGAGTAGCATAGACACGTTAACTTCGTATGCATATAGAAATTTAATATGACAATAATCATCATCATCATCATCATCATCCTCCTCATGATCAACCCATTATCGGCTCACTACAGAGTACGGATCTCCTCTCAATATGATAAGGTTTTGGCCATAGTCCACCACGCTGGCCATGTGCGGATTGTCAGACTTCACACGCCTTTGAGAACATTATGGAGAACTATCAGGCGTGCAGGTTTCCTCACGATGTTTTCCTTCACCGTTGCAGTAAGTGATATTTTAATTGCTTAAAAACGCACATAATTCCGAAAAGTTAGAGGTGCGTGCCCGGGTTCGAACCGCCGACCTCTGATTTGGAGGCTGACGCCCTAACCACTAGGCTATCACCGCTTCACCACTAGGCTATCGCCGCTTCATAATACATAAATAAGTGGATGGATTACAGCAATAGAAGTTTTCAAAAACTAAGTGCAACGTACAAACTCACCGTGAACAGAACGAAATACTTCTGATTGTTCTCGCCGACGCAGTTGTTAACCCAGGGACAGTGGTGATCCATTTTCCGTATACAACGTTGGCACACCGAGCAGTGGTGGGCTCTCTCGGGTTTGATGCTGCAGCATTTTGTGCATTTGAATATAACCTGACCCTCGCGGAAGCTCATCTGTTTTATCATCTCTTTGGTTGCATTGCCTTTTGGTACTGCACCCTGATAAAGTAAAGTTTTAATCAAAATTGTTTCGAAAAAAAAATTTCTTCAAAGGTTAAAAAAAGGGATCTATATAGGGCATATTGACGAACCCTTCTGTGTGTACAAAATTTTTAAAATGTAAGCTCTAGAAAAACATGGAGAATTAGCTGTGGAGACTAGAGTAATCTTAAAAAGTATCAATCAGAAACTGTGTGTTATAAATGTGATCTGAAGAAAAAAAGAAAGTCAACAATCCGAAAAAAAACTCTCAAACGAGGAGGTGAACGAAAGAACTACTAAAAAACAAGGTGGCCACTAAACCAAAAAGAAAAAAAACTATCGAAAGTACCCTAATTAGTTTTTTTTAAAGTTCTAATTATGAAACTTGTAATCTGGGCTTTAGTTTAAAATGCAGAAATACACGTTTCACTGTTGATAATTCCGAGTGAAAAAATATGCATAGAACTCCATTATTTTTCCTTGAAGCATTTTTAGAAAAAAAAAACCCTTTAAGTTAGTAGGATAGGGATAAAAGTTACGCAAACAAATTTTAGGTATGTTATTGAAATGAAATACCACTCAACTATTTAACATGTTGTTGTGGGGGTATATGCTGTAAAAAACAAAGTTATACAGTAATAATAAAACTTACGGGATCCGTAAACATAGTGCGCAGGTGCGACGCAAAGGCGAGAAAGGCGAAGCACTGGAAAATCAGTATGTTGATATAGCTGTATATAGGATATGTCGACACGCCGGGTAGCAACATGACCATCATCACGACAAATTCCGCGTACAGTATAAGGAACCATGTCAGTAGCGCGCATATTATCCCACATATGTCCTGGAAGTAAAAAAGGCGATCTGTGGAAATCTGTCGAAATGTTTAAAATATCTTCAGCGTCATGTGAATTGATCACATCAAAAGGGTTACAATAACACATTTCTTAGGTACTCACCCGCCATTACAATTCAAAATGGAGGCCAGACACATGAAAACGTATAAATCAATACCAATAGCATTAAAGAATGCCAAGATCGTGTTGTGTCAGGTTTCCTAAATTATTACTAAAATTAAACTAACAAATTGCCTCTAAAGCATTGTTATTCATTCATTCAGGTCTAGATTTAACATAAAACCCCACAGGTGTGGAAAACTTTACCTACCTTATAAAACAAACAAATTACGAAATACATCATGAATATCAGCTAAGAGAAATCGATTGCCGTTTATACACATAAAAGAGCGCGGAGAATTGAAAATGTCCACCTTTTAAAAATCATTTAATAAAATAGCTTCACTTTTAAAATTGTAATGTTAATTATTATAACCATCAAATTACAACATTGAAAACAAATTTGTATGAATGTTTCAGAATAGTTTGTAAATTGGCTAATTTTGCTTGCTTGTTGCTTCACTACGCCAGTTCCTCGCACGTCATAGGAACTGGTATATATTTCCGAATTAGTCAATTTAGGGATTATTAACGTGTAACTTGACTCAGGTCTGATCTAAGAGTCAACGATGGGTCATTACCATCCTACCGCTAAAAGCGCAGTAATAAAGTTTTTCCTATATTCTATTCATAAAAATGCTTTATCCCTTTCAGGTAACCTATACCTCTGCGGTATAACAAATAGCTTTTATCCAAATATTTAATTTCCCAAATTAATAATCCAGCTTGGAAGTCTTGCTTAGAGGGTTGGTCACTATTCATCATGATCAACCCGGCTCTCTACAGAGCACGGATCTCATCTCAATATGTGAAGGGTTTGACCATAGTCCACCAAGCTGGCCACCAAGAGCGAAAGACTTCATACGCCTTTGAGAACATTATATTCTCAGGCATGCAGGTTTCCTCACGATGTTTTGTGTGTGATATATAAATTGCTTATTGTCACTTCTTAAAAATTGCATAATGTTTTTGGCTATCAATACATCAAAACAAAGTCTGATTAAGCAAATTGGCTCGTAGTATAATAAGTAATAAGTTAAAATTCTAGTTCTTAATCAACACACCAACAAGCAACAGTTTTTCCAAAATGCGCTCTCAACGTACGTTTCCCTTCTAAGCTGAGGCATGCTCAGGAGATGTCGAAGTCACTACTAATTGCCGGTAAAGCTTACGTCAAGTGAAGCCATCATCGCCTCAGGGTGTTCCGGTGTCGGAGGAAAATTTAAAGTTGTATATAATGGTAAAAGAAGCGGTAATCAGAGGTCAGCGGTTCGAATCCGGGCACGCAACTATAACTTTTCGGAGATATGTGCTTTTAAAAAATTAAAATATCACTTGCTTCAACGGTGAGGGAAAACATCGTGACGAAACCTGCACGCCTGAGAATTCTCCATAATGTTCTCAAAGGCGTGTGAAGTCTGCCAATCCGCACATAGCCAGCGTGGTGGATTACTCTGTAGTGAGCCGGTAATGGGTTGATCATGATGATGATGGTAAAATAATACCTGTCTCTATTCAATATAATTATTATCAATCAATATCAAATTAGAAATACCTACATTAATTCTTAAGTTATTATTAGTGACAATTGAAAGCACTGAATTGTCGAGTGTGAATTCGGCTCATTAATCTATTTATAAATTGGGGAACTTGGCCTGCATTGCACATGTCAGTAACGCCATCATCGAATGGACGTACATCAAGATTCTTCGGATTAAATAATAGATATACGAATCTTTTTTAAAATCCAATATCAAAGTAGTACACCTAGTACAGGTTTGCACCAATCGATACCTTTAATGGCCTTCGTGAATCGACAATACACTTGTAATGTTATACAACTGAAATAGATATAAATTTTCTTGTTTTCGGTCGTAGTTACGAATACTATTACATATCAGTACAGTAACTAGGCTGACGGCTTAACGTGCAGTGAGGCACTGCAACTGCTAAAAAATAGTAAAATAGTTCTCCAAATCTAGCTCAACGTGTCCACTAAGTCTGTATATAGTCTGTGATCTGGCTTAACAGGTTTAAGTTATAGACGAAGTTATTTTTGGACAGTATTTTTTCGCAAGGAATATATTATAATTGTAATGTATAATACGAGTATATTAAGGCAGTTAAGGAAAAAGAGACAGGCAGTTGAATGATAATGGATTTTGGTTTCACACAAAGTTTTTGACCAGGACCGCAAAGTTTTTTTAAAGACCATTTCATTTGTACACTACTTTTTAAAATAAAGCAGCCCAAGGTAGACCGCGATTACCCTGAAGATATCGACTTAAATGCGGCAATATAAAGATAGGCAAAAGTTCATTTACTCAACTACACTACGAAACCAACTAACTTCGCCATAACTATAATAATGTAAAATAATAAAAATAAGCCTGTCAATTTAGTTTATAGGATGACTACGGGGCGGGGGCGTGTCTACGTCAGTAATTTGGGTAGACGTGGGTAGTTTCGGGCAAAGAGACCAGATACTCTTGGTAGAACAGAATTACAATTAGTTTGGTAATATATAAGGAGCAAACTTTACGCTACCAACTACGACTATGCACTACCGCGACTCGACCACCGATCCGAACCGACCAATCCGAATCTTTTAAGAACCTGCATAACCCACTTAGTGTTGCGTAAAGAGAGGAGGCGATCCAACTCTCTTGTCTGTCGTACATGATTCTACTCTCTGGCTGCCGTCAAGTTTATAATAAACCAATGTTTAATATAGTTTATAAGTATATAATAAGTTTGTCTGTTCAGAAATGACGGTTTTTTTTATTAAAACCATAGTACCAACCAAGTATAGGTAGCCATGCAGGGTACATTCGGGTCAAATCAATAACTTCCTCCGTTTATAAAGTTTGTTAAAAATAAGTATTTACAAGATAGAACAAAGGGATATCGATTGAATTAATTACTATAGACGACTTAAATGCTTTTTAAACCCTTCATTAGACGATTGACCTCGCGATTAATTACGTTCGGTCTGCGTATAACATGGGACTTTATTTAACTTTGCAGAAACTTAAGACTTCTTACAGTCTAATGGTACTTATACCACTAGACTTTAAGAGGTCTTGAATAGCTTAGTTAACATCTCCATCTGCCATCACTCGCATTGACGAATCAGCCTAATACGTTGCTTCTAAGCTTAAATACAAATAGATAAATCCACCGTGTGGCCGTACGTGAAAATATACGTAAAACTTCATTTTTAAAAGAGGGAAAAGATAAAATAATAATTCCGCAACTACTAAAAACCAAAAAAAAAACACAGAAATACTGATCTGCAAATCTCGAAGAAATTCTGATATAAACTTTCTAGCACCAGTGGTAACTTTGTAAGGCGAACTTTAAATGTTCGCCAAAGTACTGGCACTGTTATACTCTCTATTTGGTAACTTTAACGTACCTTTATACACCATGCTTTGCCGCCGCAACATCTGTTATGCATATCGCGGTCCAACCTGGTAAGGACCATGCATTCCGGATCTATCTGATACTGGCTTTCCATTTCATCTTCATCAGTGCTGTCATAGAACTCTCGTATCATTTAGTTTGGTCTGAAAGGATAAGGTTAATTTATTTAGTAATTTAGTGGACGTAGTAAGTAACTTAAACAGTTATATTTGTCTTTTAGCATTCATCTCAGCAACTACTGTAGGAATGTAATGTGTAAATTTATTTTGACTTGCGATTTTCATGCGCTAAAGTTCGTCATTCTACACGTACGTTTTTTCATGCACATTTTCGAATCCTAGCTTTAACCTATTAGACAATTAATTTTGAAAAATCCATATCACTAACATGATAATTAAGCAAGTGAAGTCCAAACCATGTTTTCTAGTCAAAGCAGGCTCTACAGTTTGCTATTTTTTTAATTACTCAAACTACTAATACAATATTACATTGGTTTCTGAGATTTATGCTCCAGACAGACAAACTCGATGATAGGATTCGTTTTATTATATGAAGTGAGGTTCAATATGCTACACTGTTTCTATTAAACTATTGGAGTAAATATATACTCAGTTTAATTGTAGTGTATCTTGAATTATAAATTATGAATTATAAAATAGCATAAAAACAAACATACACATTGAAGTACATAAATCTTTCATGTTTTGCATTACATTAAGCTTTTGTCCACATTTATCAAAATATTGTCTATTCCTTTATTTTTTACGCTAGCATGAATTTACTTCCTGAGAACATAGTATTGCAGAATATTACTGTTTTTAAATTATGATTAAAGGATATCTGCTTTACCTTAATTACTATATTCATTTTCTTGTTATAACACTCATATATATACATATTTACTTAATATATATACATATCTACTTAATTCTATACCATGTGAACAAAAGTTGACCAGTAGAGAACGCTTAGCATTAAGTTAATCTCTTGTATGTTAATTTCTTATGCAATAATATTTATAAAAAATGGATTCAAACATAAATATGAGGCTAAAGTTTTAGTTCAGTTGAGTTTTCAGATCCATTCCAACATGATATGATGATGATAATCACTAACTGCTGATGATGATAATAATCACTGCTTAATAAATTATTGTTAAATTTAATGAGATAAATGTTGCAGAATGACATCTACAATATGACCAGTACATATATAATTATTTCCCTTTGAATATGTATTGCATTACACATTGCCCGTAACAGAAGAAGGGTATAGAAAACATAGATGATTATCGCAAAGCTTTGGCTAGCTAACTGATCTGGAAGAAAATATTTTACAATAATCAAATTTAATAGACATGTATACATTGCATAGCATTATTTAATTTAAATAACTTCAGCAAGCACAATCATATTATTTGGTTGATTTTAAACTGTAACATAGTCAGGCACTTGTCAGTTTTCTGAACTATTAAATCTTAGAACACAATGTACCACATAAAGTGCAACTGAACATAGCTTAGACATAAAGTTGCAAATGTTAAATCATTAGGAGCAGTATGTTCCATTCAAGAAAGGTATTTTTTCAAGCTTGGATAATATAATTTGGAGTATGTATAATATAATTGAATGATTTCATGAACAAAAAGATGTTCATGTACATTATTTTTTTTAAATAATACACATTATTTTTGCTTCTTAAATAAATGATAAATATGGAAATACATATTAACGTCAATATTTTTATATGATAAGCAATATATTATTTTGCAATTTAAATAAGTTTCGTATGAAAACTCATAGGTAGCCAATAACAATTTTGTAGGTGAAGGCACCTACAAAATTTTTATTAATTGCGAATTTGCATGGCGTTCATTCGCAAACACTAAGTTACAAAAATAAAAAGTTTTTTTAATCGCCTTAGCCTCGCAAAGTCATGCCAGTATTAATACGTGAACTAAGTTAGGGTAGTTTACTAACAAAAAGTACGTCTACGTTTAGGTTTAGCATTGTGACACATTGTAAATTAGGGTTAGGAAACCCAAAAAGACTAAAACAAAATACCTGGTTGCATTCTAGTGTACCTTTTGTCAGTTAATTATACTGGTAGTCCAAAACTAATATTAAACACTACAATAAAACAACAATTTGCGATGTACTCACTCACCGAAAGTATTCCTGTAAAAAATATTACTGTTTGAGGGTCAAGGTTTGTACACAAAACCTTTTGCAAGGTTCATATTTTTTCGACCTTAATTTGAAAGCTATATCATTATTTGATTGGGTGACTATTATTTTATATCCACTCAGTTTTCCTTTAAAGACAAATCCATTCGAAATCAATAAAATGAAATCATAAACGCGGATCGCTCGTTCACTCGACAGTGGACAATAGCAATCAGGGTTGCCACTTACACAAAAAAAAAGGAAATAAATGACGTACTTTCACATCTTATTAAGAAAGTTCTCTGTGAAAATGTCAAAAGTTGCTGACAGCTGCAGAGAAATCCTAGTTATGTAGGTACCGAGAACAGAGCACATAAGCTACAAAGAGGATGTAAACACTACGTTTCACAAAAAAATAATGAGAGTAGTTTCTTAAAGTAGAATATCCTAAAGAGAAACCATACAATTAATAAGTACCTATATACAACTCAAAGACAGTTACATTGCCTTTAACTATTTTAATTAATTAAAATAGGACTGCTTTTATTTTTACTAATTTGATATACTGACAATCTTTTTATTTATTTGTGTATTTTGAAAATTTTAGAAATAGTATAAAAAACAAAAACTGTACAAATAATTTCTGTTATACATTAATTAATTTAGCGCAGCTGAAAATCACTCTCCTTGAGAAGTCGAACAATATCCTACAGCCCACGATATAACGAATAACCTAATAAAGATTGACCTAATTTGTTTGTATAATATTTAAGTTATAGTTATTGAAATTCTAGACATAAGGTAAAGGTATATGGCTTTATTTCTAGACGATACATTTGGGGATTTTTTTTGTAATGTAGTTGTATAATATTGTTTCATGTGCCGCCATACAGCGGACTTTATCTGTTTGTATTTAATCAGCTCTTCCAATATAATAATGTACTTGTGAGCGACCGAGACAGAAAAATAAATGTAATGCTTCAAATGTTTAATTATATTTCAAAGTAGGCATATGACATTGTAAGTTATTAATTAATTTCCTTAATTATTTATAACATTCCTAGTCTTATTTAATACATTCTAATTTCTTCGTGTCTATATCTGTACAAATTATAAAATGATGAATGAACAAATGAGATGAATGGATAGCGTAAAGCAATTCACGAACGGTACTTCATTGAATGCTAAGAATGAGTGACTGAAAGTCATGGCATTCAATCATTTCTGTACTCAACTGTCAATGAGTTGTCAGTCTACTGTCATACTTAAATGCGTTGCTAAAGTTGGAATTTTAAATTTGCATAAAATCGATTAATTTTAAATACCTTATGGTATTTTTATCGGCGCTTATTTAAAATAAAGTTTAGCCACAATTTAAATTATTGGAGTTCCAGTCGAAAACAAATCATGCCACCGGTAAGATTAAATCTTCGAGTAATGGAATACTTAAATAAATCTTTTCTCATAAAATATTAACACGTACACAGAAATATTTTTTCAACCACATTTGAACCGAATATAACCGGAATAGTTCCTTTACCCCTTTTATCTCTTGTGCTTAAAATGTAAAATATCTTAATTGCTTTATGATAGGTAACACAGGTAGCCAATCGATAGTACGAACCATAGACATCCATCAACTTTAGTTTTCTTGCAATAATAATTCTAAGCCTCAATTTCATAATTTATATCATTTGACTTCATAAAAAGGTATTTATAACATTATTTTAGGTATTTACTCAACTGAATAGGTATCCATTATTGTTAAACATATCTACATATTTTTAGAGTAATCACTTTATGGATCATGTATTGGTTGCTTCTATGAGATTTCTTTATGAAATTTATTCTTAGATTATCAAACCCCAGGTATATATCAGTAATTACAATTAACTATAACTACAGATTAGAATGGGACTTGGGAAAATTGGGAAAAAACCTCACAATAGAAGGCAATTCCAGGGGTGTTAGCTGAATTGAAAATCCTCTAATAATTCAAAGTGGAACATCCAATAAATCAAATCAAATCAAACTAGCTTTATGCATGTAAACCTATTACAGACGTCTATGAATTGCTCACACATATCACATATTCCATTATTTATTTGTGCAGTAATAACTACATTTGCCAACTCAAAACGAATGTCCTATCTATATATACTATCACTGTTCCAATTGCGCCCAGGTTGAAGCACACACCAAACTTAGCCGGGTTTGTTATCACCATCTCACCTAAACAATAATTATAATATATAGCTATGAAGCAATTCACACATAAGCTTTTTTATCTTTTATATAAACTTAATTTTGTGATAGGATTTTTCTATTAGCTTTGGTTTTACAAAAACTTTGAACTTATTGATAGACATCTCTAAGATATCAATAAGTAATTTATTATAAAATAAAATATAATTTCCTTTGAATGAGTTACAAATTTTGTGTGGCCTACTAAACTGTACTACTATTTTACATTTACTTCTAATGTTCTGAGTGTTACAGTACATTTTTTTTTCTAAAATTTTTTTTATATTTTTATGGATATACATTAAATTTTCATATACAATAATGGCAGTGCATAACCAATATACGGTTATGCACTGTCATTATTGTATATTTTTTATTTTGTCTCCTAATGACGAGTCAATATCAGGGGCATTACCCCATAATAGAGTACCATATGACATAATACTGTATATGGAAATATGTCTATTAAAAGTCATGATGTTAAAGAATTGAAATTATTTTTTAATTTAAAAAGCTCATAGGCAAAGAGCTGAAATGTCAAATACATTTACTTTCACATTGACATCCAAGTCATCGTTGTCTTTTCCGGTGTTCTTGGGCCTTGAAACAGTTATTATTTGATCAACTGAAACTAATTGTTGACTGTTGTGTGTGTTTAGTTTCACACTGGGTCATCAGTATATCCCTTTTTTTTTTTTGTTATTTTTTTTTTCGTGGTGGAAAAGCTTTATAGCTACTTCCGTCCCTTGGGCAAGACGGAGGTTATGTGGGACTCCCACCCATGGGTGGTCTACCCGAACTAAAAACCACCACGGCATGTCCCTCTCGCTGGTTTTACTGGATGCCCGGGGGGTCAGTATATCCCTGAGTATCAATGCAAAATTCAACTTTCTTACAGCTGAGTACAATGATGTTGTAATGACACCATGTGTGCAGCCCCTAGTCGTGAGCATATTGCTAAAGTTGAGCTTAACATCACAGTGGTGTTTAGCTCAACTTTAGCAATGTTCGACAGCATTGCTTCCACTCATCAGATGTATGGTTGCGAGTGCTGGCGAGCAACACACCTGATTGCTAATAGGATTATTAATGAATGCACTATCAATATCTGGTAAAGCTTTTAGACCTTATGATCAAAGTGGTATCTCAAATAGGTATGCTAGAGTAGAGTTTGTGGACAGCCTCTACATTAAAGATATAAGACCTTGACCCTCACATTTATGGATTTGTCATCTTTCAATTTGATAAAAGATTCTCTTGCAGGGAGCTTAAAAAAGTAAAACCTTTTTAATATGAAGCTTTGTTAGTTTAACAATACTAGTTCTTTTGGAAATGTTACTATTATAAATTAACTTAAAAATTAAATTAAATTCGACGAAATTTCTGTTACTTAATTTATATCCTGTTATAGCGGTCTAGCTAAATTTACACACACTGAAGATAAATAACAGTTGATGTGAACATTGCTGAATATCAAGCATTTCGAGTATACTAACAATGGCTACTTTACTAACCATTATTAAGAAAAAGCCCACCAAGGTAGGTTGTATCCTGATTAAACGTCTTTGTAGAAAAAACATTGTTATGCATGCCCCATTTTCAATCTGAATGTAAAGTAGATAGACTAGTAGAAGTAGATTAGATTTTACAAATGATTAATATAACACATTGTTTTATGTCTGTTTTGAGGAATTATTGTAACTGATGTAATAGGTCATAGATAGGTGTGCATGAATGTATATATAAGTTGTGTGTGTTGTATTAGGTTAGTATAGAATTATTTTCACACTGCTTTTAATGAGATTAATGAGGTTACGATTAAAAAAATTAAACAAAATAGTAAAAAGTTGTTATAAGCTCCTTTTCAATGAACAAATTCAGCACATTTAAAAAAAAAAAATATGAAGAAGGATGCCTTCTTTGTAATAAAAGAAAGGATGAGAGGTAGTGGCCAGTATTGATCAATAAAAAGGGTGTTTCATCACAACAACACTAGACCACACACATCTTTAGTTTGGCTGGGAGGTGTTCATACAACCCTGATCTTGCATCTTCATATTTTAACCTGTTCCAGTCTATAGGCAGTGTCCGGTAAACATCAAGCAAGGACTGCCAAAACTCCTTATCACTTCTTTCGATTAGATGTCCCAAATTTCTATAGCAACAGGATCATGTCACTACAAGATAGCAAAAAGTGTGCAACAAAATGACTCGTGTATAATGCAATTAAGTGTAAATGAACTTTGAAAAGAAAAATGTGTTGAGCTTTCAAATGAAAGAAACATTTTCCCTCAATTTATTATATTGTGCTACTACCCTTTATAATCTTTGATGACTTTCCCCGACGGTTGTCTGGAAGAGATTCCTTTAGCAATAATACCACCTTTGCATACTAAAGCTTGTGAAAATAATGTATAACTCTGTACTATTTGTAATAAATTTGTATGCAATAATCTATATATCTATTGGTTAGCATCTACAGTAGCATGGTATGTTTATAACATTTATATTTATACTATAGTATAAAACAAACATCACTGTTTGTGTATGTGTGTGTGTTATTTTTTTTGAGATCAGTGTAATGATCAATTATAGCCACATTTACTAAAGTAATTAGTGATATTGAAGATTTTATAATGAAATTTTAATATTTTTATTTTTACTGCAGAAAGGCAAGGTTCCAACAAAGGGCGCAAAACAGATACTAACAGATAATGCATCAACAGTCAGCTTTTACCGCAACATGGCTCTGGCGGCTGGAGCAGCCTATAACATTGCCGCTTTCCTAGTTAACTTTGAAACCATGACCAGATTCAGCTTTGTAAGTTTTTATTTCAATAATTAATATTAAAATTTCCCTATCATTATGGAGCCTCCTATCTCACTTTCAGGATTTTTTTGAGTTTTATCATATTTAAATGTTCAAAAATGTGTATTTTTATTTAATTTAAGCAATTTATGATTTATTCATTAATTAATAAATAAATATCACTTGCTTTACTGGGAAGGCTATGCTAACTGTGAGTCTCAGCCTCAAATTGTACTCTCTCTTGAGATTCAATTTATTATTTTGTTTCAGATGATGAATGGCTTAGTGATACTTCTAGACTCACTTTGCTATCAGGCCATGCTGTTCATCAGCAAGCCAACCTTTTATGAAAATAGCCAGCTCATGGACCCCGGAGTAGATTTGAACTTGGAGGGTGGTTTGGGGGAGTAAGTTGATATATCACTAATTATTAATTTAATATATATAAAGATTTTATCATTATCAACATCTTCAACTTATATTTAAACACTCTACTGTTGTCACACCTCTTAGAAATGGAATTTATAGATTCTATATAGTTTGGCAAAGTTCAGTGATACATTTGTGATGGTATAAAAAAGAGCAATGGCTTAAAGTGTTCTCCAAGTGATGACAATCTATATGAATAAAATAATCATTGTTTTTTTTTTCATATGTCTTATAGAATTTAAAACAATCAATCATATTGTGATGAAACTTTGTTGGGTGTTCTTGAGATGACAAAGTGGGTTGTGCCAAGAGGCTCCAATAATCTATATGTATGTTTATTTTAAATGGCATTGCAGCACATGCTGAATAACTGGACTTTTGAAATAGTTTCTAATATTTACACTTTGGTTACTAGACTGCAGGCTGACGGACAAGCTATCCTTGTGTATCATCTTTTAGCAAATCTTGGAAGCAAATAGAACTCAAATAGCGTCACAGTACACAGCATGACGCGCCCGTATGCCGTATTTTTACCTTATGCGTGCGCGCGCTATTATTACTTCACACAATCCGTTGCATACTTTCCAAGATATGACTACAAAGTTTAAAATGTTTTCATTCAAGTTTGGTACTAAATAAAATCTGAATGATATTGAGTTATAATTTCAACTATTTTTTCAGGCACATGAAAGATCTTATAATATTGACATCGGCTACTTACGTGTGCGCTATTTTCTCCGACTACTTCTGGCTGTTGCTTCTCCTTATACCACTGAGGGGATGCTGGCTGGCGTGGACCAACATATTTGGACCGTGGTTCTTTGCACCAGAACCGAAAGAGTACGAACTGGATGAAAAGAAGAAGAGGAAAATGGAAAGGAAAATGAACAGACACAATTACCAGTAAATCGATATTGTGTTGATATGCTAGTATAAGTACAGTATGCGATATTGAAGTTGAAATGTTAAGCGATTGCCACATAACTTTGTCTTTTGTAACCGCTCATTTTCAACTTTCATGTAGCGTACTGTACAGTTTTTCGAAGCGAAGCTTCCCAACGCACATTTAGACTATTCGAGACTTATAGACTTAATTGTAGACAAAGATGATAAAAAGTGAAACGAGCAAGCATGCGTTTAGATCATATTGGGTGCATGTGCAAAATTTCGATTCAATAGCTTCTACTTATGCACTTCAAATTTGCCATTATTCAATTTTACATCAACCAACAGGAAAGTTGCCTGTTCATCCACAGATATCAAATAAATCGTCGTCATAAAAATGAAATTCTACCATAAAAAATTGTAATATTTTAATAAGTAATGATTTGAGGAATAACGCGTTAATCCTGAAGTATTGCACGGCGTACCTCCGTGTTGTGTAACTTTGTAGTTTACTAACTTCCTGCTGCAAACATACTCAACAAGCAAATAATAAAATACACAATAAAAAGTTACAAATGAAAAATTACTTACGTTATATCTGCGTCGCCAGTTAGTCAGGTGGAATCACTCAAATACTAATCAGTATTGTTGGCAAACATTTTTGGCTCATAATAAAATGCTGACCTACAGATTTTGCTCTGCGATCTCGCTCTTATGGGTCTAGCATTGGGTCTCGTAAAATTATAGAATCTTATGAATGTTGATAAATCCTATTAATTCAGCATACGAGTAGAATGCGTAAAAAGCTTCGCTTCAAACATCGTCAAGGAGTTGTTTGTCAAACTATGCAACAACTTTAATGATGACTAAATCATATCTTTTGCTTGACACACCCAAGATAAGTAAGGTTTAACATATTAATATTGCCCCTTTCAATCCCTGCTCATAATTATTGTTATAGTAATAAGTTCTGACTTCTTTAATGAGGTCGTTGATAAGAAACTAATATGAAACTTATTTTCTACCCTCACTGTAAGTTTAAGTGTGTTCCATATGAGGTGAATTTGATCAGATGTTGTTTGAATGATCTTGCCTAGATTACCCATGAATTGAAACCGGTTTTAATGTTACTAAATATTTCGATAAACAACCGGTTATATTATTCTTCGTGTATCGGTGAATTCTTTATGCCATTACTGGGGAACTGAAAAGAAATAACTTGCAGAAAGTGCTGAATTTTGAAGTCGGTCAACCGGTTAATTTTGTTACTTGGTGAAATCGAATTAGAAACGAAGCATTCTTTAAGAAACCGATTAACCAAAAGTAGTCTACACTTGACAGAGATCACCGGTTTGATATTTCTTCCGGTTTCGAATCTTCTTGAGAGTGGTTTGATTGTCATATATTCATCGGTTTTTGCATGTTTTATAAGACGAAGGTTTCCTTTTTTATAAATTGCATTGATTGAAAAACTCGTTAGAGCAATTATTTTAAAATTACGACACCAACGTATGATCAATTTCCCATTTTTTATATTTTCTATACACACTTTCATTCCCTGTTCTACCTATAAAGGAGGTTCTTTTGAAGTGAAAGTAAAGTAATTTAATACTAAGAAACTAATGAAATAAAAAGTAGTCATATTAAGTTCTAATCAGGAAAAAATACATATATATATCTCTGACATTTCACGATAGTCATTCTAAGAGTCAATCAATGAGTGGTTAATCACTTTTAAAGATGTAGAAGCAGATTAATATATTTTCATTATACAAAGTACAATCAAGAATATTATGTTCGTTATATAGTAGATACATAGTAGGTGCGTTATGAAAAAATCGCACATCAGATGATCAATCGTGTGTTAATGTATGTACTATTTATTATCTTATTTATTAGTCTTAGTATAATATTAGCAAGTAATCGAGGAGTTTCGAGTATCGAAACACGTCAAAGCAAACTGTAACTTATTATGTCCACTTAGAGGCGTAATTTGTGTGCTACAGAAGTGGGTGTGGAAGTGTGGACGAATTTGAGTTTTATAACTAGGTGCATACGTTTCAATTTACTGTAACGTTCGGGTATTTCGACATTCGTAAACGACTCTACGATTGTGAGCTAACAAATCTTATACTATCGATACAGTACTATGATTAATTCGGACACAATGTTCAATAAAAAGTATATAAGTAGTATATTGTCACATACTTAAATGTGAAATAAGTAATAATTCTCTTTGATGTTCGGTGTCATAGTGTTACAACTGGTATATTATAATGTAGTATGAAAAATTGAATTTGTGTGACAATGTACGTTAGCATAGTGGTTGGCGTATATTACTTTAATTTGGTTACTGACATTTTCGTTTATTTAAATTTATTCAGTAATTTTTCGCAAGATATATAAGTTTTATGTGACGATCTGTTGTAAAGCGCTGATTCTATTTCTTTGTATGCGATAATTTACACTGGCGTTTAAAGGATTAGTGCTCTATGAATGTTACGTGAGGGACGGAGAAAAAATTGTCTTGCACAAAAATGTTCGCGCATACTTCACGTGCGTGGCTGCATTACCAATACTGTAGTAGATATATTTCTACACTAAATTAACTAGTAGTTAGTCCAGAAATAGTGCCGTCCCGTTTCAAGGTGAACATTGTGGAAAGGACAGCAACACTTTTGGATCTTCCTAATTTGTTCAGTTTTGCGAATTATCTATGTCAGAATTGGTACCAAGATCGCCATTAAATTCTTAACACTAAATGCGCCGATCTGTAACAAAGAGTGAACATCTAAGCTGGCCGGACTTTGGCCCAGAGTTCAATAGTAAACGACTTTAGTTTATGCGCGAACATCTCTGCGAGCTAACTTAAGCAAATCAAATAAAATTGTGCGAACTATACATCTCTAACATACGCACAAACTACTTAGACAAGTTAAAATAACTGGCGGCATGCCTCTGACGGCTTCGAGTGTACATTTGCTCTGGAATTACCTGTCCCTATGTCTGGTGATACGAGTACTAACAAACTAATCTATTTTGTTGTTAATTTAGTGATAATGTTTTTTCTATGGTTTTTTTTTGGTTATTGTTATTTTCAGTTTTTCAAGTTTATACATTATGTGAGTTAAATGTACATTTAGTATTTATGAAATAAAAAAGTTGTGAATTTTCGGCAATAAAATCGTTTTATTTATTTTGGTAACTTTCTCGCCTTGCGATTATTTGTACCGATTTCGGAGAGGAGACATAAGTATATTTCAATAGTAATATTATAAATGCGAGAGTCTGTATGTTATAAACTCTACTATTTCCTATTACTACAGTATTAGTAGTACTTGACGACCTCCGTGGCGCAGCGCGCGCGCTGTTGCATTATAAAGTTGGAGGTCCTGGGTTCGATTCCCGGCTCGAGTCTGGTCTGGTGGGAGGCTGCGGCCGTGGCTAGTTACCACCCTACCGACAAAGGCGTGTCGCCAAGCGATTTAGCGTTCCGGCATGATGTGAAACCAATTAGGGCTTTACCATACCCCTAACAGGTTAGCCCGCTACCAACTTAAGACTGCATCATCACTTACTATCAGGTGAGATTGCCGTCAAGGGCTAACTTGTAGTGGATAAAAAAAAAAAAAGTATGAATGTCTGTTTGATACTCTAAAGAAGTTGGAACTAATAGACCAATACGGCTGCAATTGTGAACGGAGATGTGATGGAAATTCTACGGAAAATCATGGTTTCCGAGGAATCTGCAAAAAGGATTTCACGTCGGTGACACGACAACTTGCTGCCTTCCCAATAGCTTAGATAAACTAGTGTTTATAGGCAAGGTCACTTGGCCTTGCCTTCCAACGGCCATCAGGAGCGCTGAAGATCGGACTGTATGGAGAGAGATAGTTAAAAACGCAGCGAACGACCTTCAGTGCAAACACGACCTTCAGTAATGAAGAATGCGATCGAGGAAAAGCTACAAAAATAGCTAGATAACTAGCTCGAGAAAACAATCTCAACATTAAGTTTAGGTCTTAGGAAAGAAGGAACCGGAACGGGAGCCTGTGATGTGAGATAATCTAGCTTATTCCACACGCAAAAGTTTTTCAGCTGTAGACTAAGAAGAATTTTGTTCAGGTTAGAGGACAGTCATTAATACCGCCGCCCTTCAATCCGCATTGGAGCAGTGAAGGAGATAAAATTCTAAAAGGATCTCTCCTATAAGCTGATGGTCAACATCTAATGTTCGCAGATGACAAAAAAAATCCTCAGAATACGTAACAACATGATTGCCAAAAGTTGCAAGAAGACAACGCTTTAACGGAATTTTATTTAGGAATAGGATTGTCGTCAATGACAAAAAATGTCACCATATAACCTTAACTCGCATGTTAAAGTCAATAGTATTCGACTACAGGTTAACGGCATATTAGTATCAAAAGTGAATACCGTAAGAGACTTAGGCATCAAAATTGATACTAAGCTTCCTATGAATGACGATATTGATATTATAGCAGACAAAGCTTACAGGCAACTAGGTTTCATTAAGCGCGTAACACGAAATTTTAATAACATTCTGCATAAAATCACTATTTTACCTATGTTAGTAGAGTACTCGAGTACGAGTAATAACTGGTCACTCTTCTATACAATTCATTCACAAATCCATTGGTTTGATGAGTCCATTCAAAGACAATTTCTATATTATCTAGCGTTCAAAGAATTCAAAAACTTCTCAGGCTATGAGAAAGCTTGCAAACAATATAAAATTGACACGTTAGAGAAGCGTAGGAGCCTAAGGATATGTTGCTACTGCAAGCTAACGTATCTGGTAAAATTGACTGTCCCGCTTTGCTGGCAAGCTTCTCACTATATGTCTCCTCACGGAACACCAGCTCATCTCTTAGACCTCGACATGCCTAAAGCCCACACAAACTATGCACAAAATTCAGTTCTTCTACGTCTGGCTATAACCTACAATAAATCTTATTACGATTTAGATCTATTTCACTTAACTAAAATGCAGCTAAGAAATAAATACTGAAACTACCTAAATACATAGTAATGTTTTTACCTCTTTTAACACTTGCACACACATGCATACACACAACTAAGTCACTCACAAACACACACATGTGTAACACACTAATTTTAGTACGCCGCTTTCGATTCATAACAGTTACCCACTTACTCATATTATATCCTATTATTGTTAATGTTTAGTTGTTGTTTACAGCGTCAATTTGTTGTTTACCTCGTCAATTTGTTGTTTACCGTGCCAATTTCACTTAGTTACATTTTAAATTCTTTTTCATTTTTTATTTTTTACCTATAGGTAAAAGTATGAACATATTTTGTACAATCTTTTTGGCCTTATTTTATAACTTTCTTAATTGTATACCAATTTGTAAAAAATAAAAAATGAAATGTAACGCTGTTGATTACTTTCAAATAAAGAAATAATTACAGTTTTAATTTTAGTTACAATTTCATATTCAATCAGAAAGGTAGAGTAATTTTTATGATGATGACTGTGTGAATTGGTATAGCTGTGAGTGAGGATGGGATGTGGTGATGATGATGATGTTGAAAAACTTTTATCATCAGTTGTAGAGTCCTTCAAACTGTCCCATTTCTTTGTTATGTAACATGAAAGTCAATTTTTTTTCTAACCTAATAAGTGGAATTTTGGACCAAAGTCAAGTTTCTTTTTGTATAATTTTTTTAATTTATTTGGGTTATCGACATTTGAAAACAAGAAGCAATACCAATACCAATAAATAGATAGAACTAAATAAGTTTAATAATTATTATTTTAAATATTAATGCGAAGTAAGTATACACGTTCCAAGAAGTACTTACTCTGGTTTTCGACCCGATTTTATCATTGCCATTACTCTCGTTAAGCTCAAGGACGAAAGAGTTTGTTACATCACGAGCTGTTGTGGGAATCCCTTCGAAAAGAGACAATTTACACTTATACGCCGCATTCGCACTTACCCGCACGCGTACCTACGTTTACCTAAGCAAACAATCTTGACGAGAATATTACGAAAAAGGTTAGAATAATGTAGCTATTTGGTTAAGTAATTTTTTTGCTAAAACTAAAAGCTTTGTTTGCACGGCTGCACAGACACAGATCGTCATATTATATAAACGATCTAGTATTTCATATATAGATCCACTCAGTTAAGTTATGTTGATCACAACCTGTTAAATTCTATCTCATTACTATAAAATCTCACATGTGCTACTTGCAACAGGCCTTCATAGTATGTATCTAGTAAGGAGGTACACATTAACTTACTTGATTTACTTGCCATTTTAACCTATGGATTTTCTACTCATTCAGCGTATGGTAGCGGTTACGTGTGGTTGCTCGCTTAACAATAAGTAGGTGAGTAAGGAAATGGGGGCATGTGAAAGGGTGTTTCTGAAAACTGGTTGATCGACACCCACACTTGCAAAAATATTTTGAAGGTCACACAGCATATTGAGCCATGATTGAAAGAGTGTTTCCTCATTGTTCGTGAATAATATTATTTGTGAAGGATACAAAAAAATACGATAGTGCCAATTCCCTTTTACACAATTCTCTAAAGAAGCTACTTTAGAGAATAGCCAATTTGACAAGTCTTAAAATTAGACTAGGATAGCCTATATTTTCAGTGGACTTTTCATTTGTTTATTCGAAATTATGCTTATGAACCCCCTTGGGTTCATAAGCATAATTTCGAATAAATAGATAGATACCGGTGCGGTGAGGTAACAAGTATTCAAAAGTTTTCCAGGTATTAAGGTTGCGATTTTTTATTAGCAATAATAGACCAATCAAATAAATATGTTTGAGCTTAAGAATAAATAAAACAGTTGTTCGTTATGCTACTTAATGACCAAACGTCATATTGTCATAAAACTCGTACCTAGACATATACCTACCTAGATAGAATTAATACTGACCATAAATAACAATGATACTTCAATCGATTTCCGTGTCCGCATGTTGGTTTAGGCTAATACTTACCTATTTGTATAAATTTAACTGATAAATTGGTATGTATAGGTTATACGAATAAGATGGTGCTATCTTATGACGAAAAATTGTGTTTTGTTAATATAATACATAAATTCGCAAAAAATAGTTATATTAATAGAGAACATAACATTCGTACGTAGCGGAAATAATTATGGAAGAGCAGAGTTTTAGTCCTACTACATCGAAAAGAGGGTTCCAAAGCTACATTTTGTTAAATTGTAAGAAACTGAAATAAACTATTACTAACTATATATAACTTGTTATATTATTAAGAACCTAAGCGATTGTCAGCTATGATAGAAAATAAAAAATAATCACTTAACTACATCGCTACCCAGTTGAAAGTAATTATAGATTGTAACAGAGCTTTGAACTAGAAAATAATTACGTTTTACTGAAATTAAGTAAGTAGTAAGCTTGATAATTAAAATAGACTACATACCTACATTGTACATAGATTGTAGATAAGTACTTATTTACCTAACAATGAGGATACGGTAAATGCTAACATTACCTCTTGAGTTCAATGTTTTTAAAACATGAATCTATAGAAATATCTTACTATATTTACGCAGTGCGTGAATAAGAAAGCTCAGGTCTCTATACATCGTCTTCGCCGACGTCGGACGTGGGCTCCATCCACGGCCTCGAAGACCCCCCCGTTATCCCAAACGTCTCCTAAGCCGAGGTTTGGCCTCACAGGAGGCGCCCTTAGGCAGACGTTCCCTTAGTTTCCTCGAGCCCTAGGGCTCAAAATTTCTTCTGGCAGAGCTTATTTCCGAAGCTTGCCAAACAGCCCGGTTACGCTGGTTCATCCAATAGAGGTAAGGTTAGCACAGCTAATAGACAGTCCAAAAAAACGGCAAATTACTACCATTTTTTTATTTATTTAGTTATATTTTATCAATGGTGTTATACACTTTTATTTAAGCTAAGAAAATAGTCGATTACCGATATTTTGATGTGGATTATTATTGTAAGAAAAATACATCAAGTAAATTTAATATCCTGCGTTTTAATAAGTTTCACCCAAAATATTACGCTCCGCCGATGATGAGTGGGTTTAAATTTAATATAAGAGTCCCCTTTGGGCCAGGGCTGGGCAGTAGGCAGGGCTGGAGGGCAATTGCTACCATTGCTACGTGTTTAATCCGGTAATGTATTTGACATTGAAATTAAAGAGAAGAAATCTCGGAGATAAAATGTCCTGATTGAATAGCTAATGCGTTGTTAGTGGCGTGCGGTGAAACAAACAGAAAAACCCGACAGAGTTCGTTCACTTCTTAGACCAGTAGAGATAACAAACGGACCCACGAGGTATTTGTTTTTTCATAGATATAGGAGGAGAAATGGAAATATGTATGTCTTAGGGTTCGAAAAAGTGGTCGTGGTGTCAAACATGTGAGCGTTAGTAGAGCCCGATTAAGTGACGTGAAATAAGTCGCATAAAGACGATGGATAAAATTGTGAAGTTTTGAACTGAAAAAAATCACAGTCAGTATCCCTTGCTACTTGGAACCTCTTAGTCAGTATCCCTTGGAAATTGGAGCTACTTCGAACCTCTTATTTCAGTCACTATTGAGTCAATAGTCACCGAAACGAGAAGTTCGAAGAAGCAAGGCCCTTCCTGTGAGGTCTAGCAGAAAAGTCTATTTTCTGAGCTCTTTATCTCGTAATAATGTCAATTAAATTTCTCGAAATAGAAGCTCACTAATAAATTATACTACTTATTAATAAATTAATATTTATTATTAATAAATTATAATACTTAAAGAGATAAGCTTTCATTTGTATACTTCTTCTGTAAGTCTTTAATATCACAAATTTGGTACAAAAATAAAAAAAAAATACAAAGAAATAAAAAGATAATCTTTGTAATAAGTAACTGGCATAGTTACTTACATTACTTAGTTACGGATAAACCACGTAGCAAAACAATCAATAATAACCAGTCCTTTGGTATTCAAATTAATCATTTTAGTCATCATTAAAATAACATCCTCACGTTATATTATTGCCAAGTCTGTTACAAGTAAAATGTTCGCATAGATAAACATAAATCACTTGGTTGTAAACAATAAAGCTAATTTTATCACTGATTTACCACTTGGCATAGTAAAAAAAAGTAGTAGTAAGTAAAGTAGTAGTTGAAGCTGTGATAGCCTAGTGGTTAGGTCGTCAGCTTCCAAATTAGAGGTCGGCGGTTCGAATCCGGGCACCCCCCTCTAACTTTTCAGAGTTATGTGCGTTTTTAAAAAACTAAAATATCACTTGCTTCAATGGTGAAGGAAAACATCGTAAGGAAACCTGCACGCCTGAGCACTAACGCACGTTATTTTCCATAATGTTCGCAAAGGCGTGTGAGGTCTGCCAATGGCCATGGCCAGCGTGTGGTGGACTATGGCCAAACCCTTCGCATATTGAGAGCAGACCCGTTCTCTGTAGTGAGCCGGTAATGGGTTGAGCATGATGATAGTAATATTAAGCAAGTCATCATTCGTGTCAATTCAATGCCATGTAAGCTTCACCATGATACCTTATTAAATTTACAAAGTGATATTCCAAGTTTTTAATTTTTACTCTTTTTACTCAGCATGCTTTGATAATGTTGACTTTATCGCTAGTAACATGTATTGTATATCGATACTATCATTTTCTTATTGGACTCAAACACTTGTTGGACAATATTTAACTGTATTGCTTAAAGGTCAAATTTTATAATTTAATATATTGGTTGAATACTGACCACCAATATCCTTCTCATTTAAGGCTAACCACAGAGATAAAGAGATAAGATAAAATTAAGCAGCCATCGTTAGAAAACCTTCGTTGTCATAGAAGTTTTGATCGTTTAAATGTTATGTTACCTATTAAATAAACAGTAACCATAACCTTATATGCAAAAAATAAAAAAATAATTTATTTAGTCTCTCTCGATTTCTCTGAATATACTTAGTGCTTTCGGAGATGGTTCAGTTTTGATATTATGTTTTTTATTTCAGTATTATCTAGAATATACTTTTCTTTTATCACATTTAAAAGATAGTCATCTGATATGAAATAAAGAGCCGTGGAATAAAATTTGTACAAATAATAATAACTGACCAAATGCAATTCCGTCACGCGCACGGAGTGGTCTGGGAAGCTGGAATAAGGCAATAGTTATTTGGTTTCGCTAATTCTATTATTCGACTGTAATTGCTAAATTAAAAAAATACTGGACTTTTTGTCTCATGCTGTAATGTTATACTTACATAAGACAATCAACTTACTACTTTTTTAAGATTTTGTGAGTTAATTTTAATGATAAGTCAAAAACCATGCAGATTTAATAAATAGGACCATATATTAATTATATTAATTAATAAGTCCATTTTAGAATGTACATATTCAGTCACATGATATCCAACTTGACCGAGTAATGACAACTTGGAATTTCAACACCCTCGTTTTGGCACCTCGTTTTTGCCACATGCAATTTGAATGAAAATAAATATACTGTAATTAAAATACAATCATTAGTTTAGTTTTAAATTAACAAATTATTCTTCGAATTCAAATGTTTATCAATAAAAATACTTGGGTATCATAATTACTATTAAAACTATATCAAATCTAGAACGTGGATAGGTACCACCGTATTTAAGCATCAGTAAGATACTACTAGAATAGAATTTTATGCTTTAGAATTTGTGACAGACGTATGAAGTCACACTATAAGGATTTGTTTATATTATTTTGGGACAAAATCCCAGGCTTAATTCTCGAGTAAGTAAAACCATACCTCCAAATCTTTTATTTAGATGTTACCTAACTCATAGCAAATAGCTTCAATAAGATTTTGCCCATCCTGTTTTTTTTCGACATGTTTGATATATATTCATATTGAATTGTTCAGTGATATATTCACTTCTTTTTCAACGCAGCAAGAGAAACTTTTTCAAGAGCTAATGTGTACAATCGATAATATAAGGGAACAAAAAGAGGATTTAAAAAAAAGTGTTTATATGTCTACGTCTCGCAAGTACGACGAGTTTTTAACATTCTGGAATCTTTGATGTATCACATCGTTGATATCTTTTCAGGTATCATCATGATCAACCCATTATCGGCTCACTACAGAGCACGGGTCTTCTCCTCTCAATATGAGAAGGTTTTGGCCATAGTCCACCACGCTGGCCATGTCGGGATTGGCAGACTTCACACGCCTTTAAGAACATTATAGAGAACTCTCAGACGTGCAGGTTTCCTCACGATGTTTTCCTTCACCGTTGAAGCAAGTGATATTTTTTTTTTTAAACGCACATAACCCCGAAAAGTTAGATGTGCCCGCGTTCGAACCGCCGACCAGGCTGATCGAGGCTGACGCCCAAACCACTAGGCTATCACCGCTCTTTCAGGTATTAGCACTCTTAAACCTGAAATTATATGGTACGAATAAACATCACTTACTTGCTAATAGTAAATTTAATATTAGGTATAAGCTGCAGTGCAGGATTATTTTGTCGTACAATAACTAACCTAATCCAACCACTAAAGTTCGCGATAAATAATTTAATATTAAACAACCCTGGGAGTTAAGTCTTTGTAAAAAAATTGGGCTTTCACATTTTTTGATACCAGTAATACCGTATGATTAATTGTGATGGCTGATTATGTTCTTGCCTCACTGCTGGTAGGTACGTACCTATATTGCACACTGCCCATCAGCTAATAGAAGACGCATGCACAGGCGTGTTGGTTCCATTACTTGGTTGTGCGTGGTGGAGAGAGCCGACTTTTGTCAACAACTGGATTTCGCGAACATTTACTCGTGAGTACTTACATGCTTTATTATTTTTTACTTGTGCGCAATATTATTATATAAAAGTGTTACATATAATTTACAAGCGACTACATCGTTTTGTTTTTCTTGCGAAGTTATATCATTTTTATTATTTTTATTATTATTTTTTTAATGTTATTACATGAATTATTTAGGTACGTCTTATGCTTGCGTCTTTTTTGAAAATAAATAGTAAATATAATTTTAGTGTTTTCTCATAAATAATTACATTGAAGTTTGAGGGTTTTTTTTTTATTAAATATAAAAAATAGTTTAGTAAATAGTTGTTATGTACGAATAAGATCAAAAGCTTAAAAATATGAATAGTATTTCAATTAATAAAAATAAATATTCAAACTTATATTTCATATTATGTCATTAGCAGTTACAAAGCAAATTCGTTAAAATATCAGGTAGGTTTATTTAATAAGGTTATTTATTCCATCGCAACAGATGAAATAAATAATACAATATTGTAATAGGAATCGATTTACTTATATCCAAACGCATTTACTTAAGGTTTCGTCACTTTTTATCAAAAATAGTTGCAACATCTTATTTAAATAAACTAGTTTCATATTGGCAAAAGTAGGTTTGTGACTAATAACAATTGACAGCTGGCATAAAAGTTACTTCATTTGTTTAAATAAATTTTTGTAAGATAAGAGCTTAAGTCTCTTAAATAAATTGGAATTACATTATTAAATTAATATTAAAAAATTATTTAAGATTATTTTCAACTTTACTTAGGTTAAAGATCTTTATTCACAATAGAAACAATTCCACTTAATGAGAAATTAAAAATAAAACAGTTTACATAAAGAAGTAGTAGTCCAAAAGTGGTGCTTTTATAAATTTAAACAAAGCTTTTTAAGTTTCTTTTTGAAAGTTACAAATGAAAATATTTTTAGGCAGGTTATTTTAGATTTGTGCTCCCGAACCTGCATTGTTTTACTGCCATAATTTCTTCTAGTTTTGACGGATACGGTAACTTTGACGGTTAATTAAAAGCTGTTTTTACTACAGCGAAGTATTGGCACTTAATTTTTTTCTATATAAACTTAACTTTTAATTACTATAATTATATATGATAATATCATTCGTTAAATACAGCCACTGTAAGAATTGTAAACTAATTATAAACGGGTATTACGGTTATTATCAATCTCAAACTCTAAAAATAAGTTAAGGTTTATAATTTGGCAGTTTAATTTTATTCCGAGATTTACCTTCCATGTAAACGTTTAAGTGGTTGTACTCGCTATAGTTTGTGTTTTAATACAATATTAGATAATAATCATTATCATTTCAACCGATAGACGTCTACTGCTGGACATAGGTCTTTTGTAGGGAGTTCCAATGGCCACGGTCTTGGGCCGCTTGTATCCAGCGGCTCCCTGCGACTCGTTTGATGTCGTCTGTCCTCCTTGTTGGGGGTCGACCAAAGCTACGTTTACCGGTGCGGAGTTGCCATTCCAGCACCTTGGGACCCCGACGTCCATCGGTTCTCCGAGCTATGTGCCCCGCCCATTGTCACTTCAACTTCACAACTCGCTGAGCTATGTCGGTAACTCTGGTCCTTCTACGGATCTCTTCATTTCTGATTTGATCACGTAGAGATACTCCTAGCCTAGCTCGCTCCATATTAATAATAATTTATGTTATTTCATTGACTGTTAGTTCTTTTTGTGCGTAAACAGTTCGATATTACTTGCGTTGCAGCAGTTTAGCAGGCCTATGAAATTAAATAAAAATATGTCTATCTTAAACCCTATCTATATCCGTGATAGAAGCCCTGTGATCTGAACTGTCACCCTTATAAGCTAAGAATGATTATTATGAATATATAATAGATAATGGTCATAATATCTTAAGACTTACAAACGCTGTAATGAACAAATTTTATAATCATCGGTCATTAATATGTGAACAAATTTCAAATTATAACTTAATTATGTCTGAGACATTGAAAGTGAGTTAAAATTGTATTCATAGATTCGTTATATATGTTCAATCACTGAACACACAAATAAAGTCAATATAATTTTGGACAAAGTCCATTCAAAAGTTATGGTATACTTAACCTTTACTTGAAAGTAAATAACAAGTTAATAGATTAGAATGGTTAGTATAGGTCACGTCTCGTAAAAAGAGTTATGAGAATATCTTACTGCGCAGTGGACGATTTTATACATACCAATGTTTGTTTAGTAGTTTTTTTTAATACGAAGTCAATGTTTGCGCCCAATGTTTTGAAATTCAAAACAATACGTTAATAACAACATAGTATACCCTACTTATAGACTTTAATAGTTCGTTTACAGATTTAACAAAAATAAACGAGAAAAAATAAAACAGTTTAAATAAGAATAAAAGTGAGAGTGAAAGACTAAGTAGAAAGGATAAGTCTCAGTACGTAAAGAAAAAGTTGTATTTTTGTTAAAAACTTTAAGGAATAATGGGAAGTAAGAATAGTTTTCTGCAATTCGCAATCATCTAGATCATCATCATGATCAACCCATTACAGGCTCACTACAGAGCACGGGTCTCCTCTCACTATGAGAAGGGTTTGGCCATAGTCCACCACGCTGGCCATGTGCGGATTGGCAGACTTCACACGCATTTGAGAACATTATGGAGAACTCTCAGGTGTGCAGGTTTCCTCACGATGTTTCCCTTCATCGTTGAAGCAAGTGATATTTTAATTGTTTAAAAACACATAACTCCGAAAAGTTAGAGGTGCGTGCCCGGATTCGAACCGCCGACCTCTGATTAGGAGGCTGACGCCCTAACCACTAGGCTATCATCTAGATATGTGTTTTAAACTAGTATTAATTACACAATAAAACATAAAACATGGAAATGAATGTCAAATCATTCATAGACACCAATTATTCATACCTTTGTTTATAGGACTATTTTTAGGTTTCCTATGCCATTTATAGGACTTGTGCACTTCTCCCTAGAAACTTTGACGGAGTAACTAGTCCAATGCTCACATTTCGTCGAGTGTTTTTTGTTAAGGAACTCAGTGAAATTTATTTCATAGTTAATCGTTGTCTAAGAATAGTTAATTTGAATTTAAGTAAAATTCATTAAGCAACATAAAACTTGAACTGATTCGCATTTTATAATGAATGCTTTCTGGAACGTTTTACGTTACACGACTTATGTCGCACTTCCGTAGGTACAATGCCAAATATTTGTCAGCTTTATGTAAAATTGATTCTGCAACGGCTGTTTATTACGAAAAATGACACGCCTATTACATGACTAAACCAAATTGGTAGATGACCCTCGAGTGTCGGAGTGACCCACAAAATAATCGGTGGCATAGGCAAACTTCGGACTCAAAATTTGCTTCATTCATATAAGTATCTGAAAGTTGTGACAGCGTAAAATAAACATATTGCCTTAGTGAAGCAACGTTTACTTAAGTTACATAACTGGATGAGTGATAGAATGCGGGCTTTCTCCTTGTTGTGTAGAGCACCGTTTTGGCTTCATCATGAACAACCCATTACTACAGAGCACGGGTCTCCTCTCAATAAGAGAAGGGTTTGGCCATAGTCCACCACGGTGGCCATGTGCGGATTGGCAGACTTCACACGCCTTTGAGAACATTATGGAGAACTCTCAGGCGTGCAGGTTTCCTTACGATGTTTTCCTTCACCGTTGAAGCAAGTGATATTTTAATTGTTTAAAAACGCACATAACTCCGAAATGTTAGAGGCGCGTGCCTGGATTCGAACCTCTGATTAGGAGGCTGACGCCCTAGCCACTAGGCTATCACAGCTTCGTTTTTTGGCTTCAGTCAGGTTTAAATTTCCGTGAACAGATATCTCAGCAGACAGATGTTTACATGGTTGGCAAGACAGACGATGATAGCAAGGTCCTGGTCTCGATAGTTAGATATAGGGTTTCTGTCGAGAAGTTCAGTAGGCAGCTAATTCGAATTTAGCCATGTACTATTAATTTTTGTAGTCCTTTTGTAGCATAAAGGGACAATGTTTTAAATACTGCTCTATTTTAAGGTGTTCTTTGCGAGCGGTAGAACATTACTAAGCTAAAAGTAATGATTGAAGAAGAGCCTCAGTTTGTTAGATCAGTCTTAATGTTCTCAAATCGAGCAGCGTGGCTCTAATCTTTATATTCAGGGCTTCGCTATGAAAGAGAAGGCGTGTGTCCCCATTTCCAAACTGGAGACCAGATTTAGGCTGTGTCAATCGGTGTATATTTTATCTTAAAATATTGTTGATACCACCACCAGAACTGGTGGTTTTATGGTGTTCTCCGTGGCACGGTGGTGAAACAACGCACATTATTAAGTTGGAGGTCCCGGGTTCGTTACCCGGGTCGAGTCTGGTCGATGGTTTCTACGCGACATCGTGCCGATTTAGCAATCCGGCACGATGTCGCGTAGAAACCAATTAGGAGTGTGGTTTTACAGTACCCCTAACAGGTTAGCCTGCTACCATCCTCCACTGCATCATAACTTACCATCAGATGTGATAGCCGTCAAGGGCTAACTTGTAGTGTATATAAAAAAAAAATAATTGCCAAATCCAGGATAAAACGTGTGTGGTTAAATTGTAAGATTTAAATGACAAACAAGATGCCGGTAAATATAGTGGGTATTGTCCTGTATTACCGGTTAATAAGTCCACCTGATAGCGAGATATGTAAATTATTCACGCGCAAGTCTTATCTCTTAACGTGTAGCGTTTATTATTTTACGTTTTTTTTCATACGACGCGACGTTAAAATGTCAGTACAATTGACATGAAATGTCGTTCTAGTTCCTTGTTTTGTTTATAGGTTAAGATTGCAACACTTAAGGATGTGAGAACGAAATAAATTATCTTGAGGTTCTTTCAAGATACTTAAGTTTATATTATGTTCGTTCCTTATGTATATAATTATGGAGTGCCGCTTTTTTTTTCGGACTGTCTATTAGCTGTACAAACCCTATTGGTTGCGATAGCGTAACCGGGCTGTTTGGCGAGCTTCGGAAAGAAGCTCTGCCAGGAGATATTTTGAGCCCTAGGACTCGAAGAAACTAAGGGAACGACTACCTAAGGGCGCCTACTTTGAGGCTGAATCTCGGCTTAGGCGACGTTTGGGATAACGGGGGGGTCGGGCGGTGGAGTGCCACTGTGAGAGTAAATATTCAGGCAGTATATTGACGTATATAAGGACAGCGTGGTACATAACAGAGGCAGATGAACTAGATAAAACCTTACAACAGCTAATTCATCATCACCATCACCATCATACCAACCGATAGAGGTCCAGTGATGGTTATAGTTTTTTTTTAAATCAGGGTCTTTTGCCGTTGTATCTAGTGGTTTGCAATGTCCAGGTTGGATTTCAATTCGCGTAATTAGTTTGAGATGGTCAGAATATCGAAGGGGTGATAGCTTAGAGGTTAAGAGGCTTAAAGGTGAATTATTTTCTACTGAGTGTACTGTTTTACGCACATATAAAGTGCACGCCACAGCATGTTAACCTAGAATAGGCATCTATTAAGAGAGATTTCATATGATATTATTATTTTTTATTATTTTTTATTATTTTGGTGGTTCTACTATTTTCGCTTGGCGGCACTTCTTTGTAAGTAGTACAAAGTAATTTTTTTTATTTTTTATGCACTACAAGTTGACCCTTGACGGCTATCTCACTTGGTGGTAAGTGATGATGCTGTCTAGGATGGTAGCGAGCTAACCTGTTAGGGGTATGGTAAACACACACTCCTCATTGATTTCTACGCGGCATCGCACTAATCGCTTAGCGACACGTTTTTGTCGGTGGGAGGGTAACTAGCCACGGCCGAAGCCAGAACAGTCTCGAGGCGGGAATCGAACCCAGGACCTCCGACTTTGTAATGCGACAGCGCACGCACTACGCCACTGTCGTCAAAAAACATAAACATGTTAAAGCCAGGATTGATTTGACGGTATACCAATAATTAAATTTTACGTATTCACATAATTAGCATGTGTATACGAAGTGGAAGTATTAAAATAGAACTTTGGTTAAACATGTTATTTCCATCGATTAAATATTAACTTCAGGGCATTGAAACTTGACCATGGCCGTCTAACCGGTCAGAAAATACATCATTGCTGTAGTTACGCAAAATTCGCTACAAAAATTATAAATCTACTAAACTGACACGGAATAGCATTTTAACCTTTCGTTTTATTTTTAAGAGGAACATTAATTTCTTACAGAATAGTTTTAACTTTCATCCGTAATATGTAGGGCATCAAGCCCGGGTTTACCCGGACCGAAAAAACCCGGGTTTTCCCGGTTCTGAGGATTACAAAAAACCCGGGTTTGATTTTTAAAACTCGGATTTTTCGGTTTTTTAATACTTTTCTTTTTATTAATTATAACAATAATTCTCAAAGACTGATAAAAAGAAGCTAGAAAAAATCAACGAGAAAATTATACTGTCAGATGAAAAGAAGTTTTCGATATAATTCGATGATTGGACATCCAATAGATATAGAAGATATATACGGCTCACTTTACATTTACATAATTTTGCAAGGGGTAGCCGTTTTCGTAATCTAGGTTTCATACGCATTTATGGGTCCATGAATGCAGCCTCATGCGTACAATTGATTGAGACCAAGTTGGACGAATATCTCTAACAAATGACATCGTCGCTCAAACCACAGAAGTTTGCAGGTAATATGATATTGATGTACCACTATCATAATAGCATTAGATGATTTGGCCCGATTATCGATCATGTTTGTATTTAAAAGCTGAAATCTGACCTTTAGGAGCCCGGTAATGAAAGCGAACGCAACGCGGCTTAGGAGAAATATAGGCAATATAAATCTCGTACAGCGAATGTCCACAGTTGAGTGATAACTGGAATACTTCCTAAATTAAAGTAAATAGTAATAATAGAACCTCGAAATTGGATCCTCAAGAGATTATCTTTCAATTGCATTGTACTTGACTGGACCGTGGACTGTATAGAATTGCTTTTGTTTGTGTTGCGACAAACGTACGCGAAATATTGTTTTAGTAATTTTTGCATTTATTATTTAGTATTTACTGTATCATTAGTAATAATAATAAAAATCGTTTATGTTATTTCATAGATGAACTATTTTATTATACCTAAATTACTTTGGAGCCCCAAACTAGGTTAGCCTGTATCTTGGTCTTCTAAATGGTAAAAAATAGAAACACTACAGAATTATGTGTTGAAGTTCAACCTAATCGCATGCATGCGGGTGGGTACTCACCCATGATAACCACCCACACACCCGAGTGGGTGTGTGGGTGGTTATCATTCAACTTTATTTAATTTTTCTAGGATGTAGGGATTGTTGATTGCCCTGGAATAAAAATCATCTATGTCCATATCCATCCATGCAAGCAAGATGCAAGCTGTTCCTATGTCCAATTTCATTGAGAACGGTTTTGCTGTGAACCGTGAGAAATAAAGGCTATTTTCAGCAAACCCGTGGTTTCTTGGGTGCTTTTTTGATATAAAAAGTATCTTAAATGATATCACCGTTTAAACATTACAAAATACATAGTTGCAATGGCTGGCTGGCCAATAAACAAACACACCACCTTCGCCTTGTTATAGTGGATAGCTTATGTTTTATTACTTTTTATATATATGGATATATTTTCGTTAAGATTTGTTGTCGTAGATCTGTGTATTTTGTTCAAGGTCTCTCATTGTATAATTGTTATTGTGAAGGACACCTTAGCCTGAGTCTTTGTTCCTTTATGTAGGTACCTAACATTGAACCGATTTTGAAAATTCTTTCAGCAAAGGAAAGCGAGTAAATTTAATTAGCAGCTTTAGGTAAACCTTTTAAGAATATGGTAATAATATAACAACATCCCCATCGGTGTCTTCCGAAACGCAATCCTTAATTGTCCTTCTTTCTTCTTCTTCGTCGTTACACTCTTGGCAGAGCGGTCGCGGTCATAACGAAGCAATGTCTTTGAGGTCAGCTGTTATGCGCCTCGCGAGCATTCGGCACTTCCCTCCGCTGGCCGAAAGCCTGGTGCAAAGGACTGGCAGCGTTCATATTAAACAGTACTGGCATATCCGTTACGAACAAAATTCCCAAAAAAAACTATTTTTATCACATGCCACTTAGCGTTCCGGCGCGATGTCGCGTAGAAACCAATTAGGCGTATGGGCTGGTCATACTCCTAACAGGTTCGCCCGCTCTCATCCTAGACTGCATCATTACTTACCATAAGATTGCCGTCAAGGGCAACTTGTGGCATATATAAAAAAAACAATCACAGCAGTCGTATTGTAACGTTATTCGTAGCATGACACGAGTTTTACATACGACATAGCTCGAAGGGCTTACACGCTGAAATGGCAGTGAGCTGGTCACGTTTGTCGGAGAACCGACGGACGTTGGAGTCGGAAGGTCCTCGAGTGGAGACCACATCTCGGCAAACGGTGTGTGGGCCGTCCTCCGGCCAGGTGGAGCGATGACCTCCGAAAAGTGGCAGGCATCGACTGGATGCGAAAAGCCGGATACAGGATGAGTTGGCGCTACTTCAAAGAGGCCTATGTCCAGTAGTGGATGAATGATGAAAAATGACACGAGTTTTAAACACCAATGTATAACGGATTATCGATATCAGACCATCGAAGTCTCACTACTGGGCACATGGCTGCGTTTCATAGAGAGATAAAGAATTAGAGCTTTACCTTTGGAACTGAAAGAAAATACCAACCAAGTATTATTATTTTGCTTTGATGATTTCCTGATTTTTGTGTCTGAACTGTTGGTTTATTACCGGAATGTTGTGCGTGTGTCCCAGCCATGTGTTAAATGAGTTTTAGCGAATTCGCGGATTCTAATCTGACGAGGACATCTATTCTGGTAGCGTGCCGTGTAATTATCAGTTTTACGATGCTCAAAGGGCATTAAGCTCACATTATTACTGCTGGTAATAATCGCTACCATACGTGACAAGAGATTATTATTAACGTAGATCTCTATGAGTACGTTAGATTGCGCACACATAACATTTACACACCGTCTTCGCCGGCGAAGATGAGGTCCCCGCTATCTTACGTCATCCGGACGTGAGCTCCATCCACGGCCTCGGAGACGTACGGACCACTCACCGTCCGACCCTCCCGTTATCCCAAACGTCGCCTAAGCCGAGGTTCGGCCTCAAAGGAGGCGCCCTTAGGCTGTCGTTCCCTTAGTTTCGTCGAGCCTTAGGGCTCAAAATTTCTTCTGGCAGAGCTTCTTTCCAAAGCTCGCCAAACAGCCCGGTTACGCTGTGGCAACCAATAGGGTTAGTACAGCTAATAGACAGTCCGAAAAAAAAAACATAACATTTTGACGACCTCCATGGCGCAGCTCGTGCGCAGTTGCATTTTAAAGTTGGAGGTCCTTGGTCCGATTCCTGGCTCGGGTCTGGTCTGGCGGGAGACTTTGGCCGTTGCTCGTTACCATCCTACCGACAAAGACTTGCGAATCGTCAAGCGATTTAGCGTTCCGGCACGATGTCACGTATAAACCAATTAGGAGTATGGGTTTATCATACCCCTAAAGGGTTAGCCCGCTACCATCTTAGACCGCATCATCACTTACCATCAGGTGAGATGCCGTCAGGGCTAGCTTGTGGTGTATAAAAAAAATCTAGGTATAAACTACTGAAGGCATTACGATATTTGCCAAAAAAGTAGAGATTGTGTCACCTGTTAGCATAATCAACTGCTTACCATACCGGAAACATGACAAAGTTTTGGATTTCGGTTAAGCCTATAAAAGTTATAATTGTACATTTAAGGCGACTAACTTATGCAACAAAAAACCATTGCGTAAGTTTCCCAAAGATATTTTCTAGATTTCTCTTACCTTAAAACGCCTGCCTAAATTTGGCTAACATTCAAATCAAAACTAAATCAAAATAGCTTTATTCATATAAACCTATTGCGGACATCTATGAATCTTGAATCTATATATATATAAAAGCGAAAGGTCACTTACTTACTTACTGATTAAACACGAGATCTCAAAAACTATTTTTTTTCTTCCAATTTTTTTTTCATCTAAATCTACCCCGAAAAGGGTAAAATAGGGGTTTGAAGTTTTTATGAACGTCCCATTATTTTTTAATTTAAAAAACACGAAAATCGGCAATTTGACAAGTAGTTGCGTGTAGCTTACTTTCTGAAGCAGGACATTGGCCGGACAGGTATCCTCAATCTCAAGGGAAATCAGCAATTCTACGCAGACGAAGTCGCGAGCAACAGCTAGTCTTTTATATATATCACATTTTTCATTATTTCCATTCGTGAAATGATGGTGATAACTTAAAACCAACCAACTTTTAACCAACTTAAAACTAAGCGGGTTAAAGCTTAGAGGGTTCCAAACGCGTCTATTCCTGGTCTAGGAAGAAGACCACAACAAACTTAACCGTGTACGTATTATTTTTGTTATCACCATCTCACAATTATTTGACAGCAAATACTTCGTAGCCAAACGTGTTCGTCATTTGTATAATCCTGTACACTATAGTATGACTAAGAAGCGGTGATAGCCTAGTGATTCGGGCGCCAGCCTCCTAAACAGAGGTCGGCGGTTCGAATCCGGGTACACACCTCTAACTCGGAGTTATGTGCTTTTCTAAACAATTAAAATATCACTTGCTTCAACGGTGAAGGAAAACATCGTGAGGAAACCTGCACGTCTGAGAGGTCTCCATAATGTTCTCAAAGGCGTGTGAAGTCTGCCAATCCGCATATGGCCAGCGTGGTGGACTATGGCCAAACCCTTCTAATATTGAGAGGAGACCCGTGCTCTGTAGTGAGCCGGTAATGGATTGATCATGATGATGATGATAATATGACTTTTCTACAATCGTATATCTTAGGTATTATATAGGAAATGTTCCACTTGATTTCACAATGCTATAATGTACTTATCTTCATTTACATAATTGCTGTAATAACAATATGGTTATATAAAATTATGTGGATATCGTATTACATGTCATAGTAAACGTTTTGCGTCAGATGTGCCCTTCATTCTATCTCAATTAGTTCTAGTTAGTATTATTTAACTACATATTATTTGTATACTGAGTCTTTATTAATGACCATGCTTTTGGGTTTTACGAGTACAGTTTGTTATGCTATAATTTTTTCCTTGTGTAATAAACAAACATGCATAATATACAAAACACAAATATTACACATCGTCGTCCACACTTCAAGCACGCACATACACACCTATACAATCGCCTTATATATATATTTTTTTTTCGGACTGACTATTAGTTGTGCTAACCCTATTGGTTGCAACAGCGTAGCCGGGTTGTTTGGCGAGCTTCGGAAAGAAGTTCTGCTAGAGAAATTTAAAGCCCTAGGGCTCGAAGGAACTAAGGGAACGTCTGCCTAAGGGCGCCTCCTATGAGGCTGAACCTCGGCTTAGGCGACGTTTGGGATAACGGGGGGGTCGGACGGTGAGTGGTCCGTACGTCTCCGAGACCGTGTATGGAGCCCACGTCCGGATGACGTAAGATAGCGGGGACATCGTCTTTGCCGGCGAAGACGGTGAGTAGCGTATGATTGTGTGGTAGGTGGTACGAGTATGTTGTCAGTCTGATCGTCAGGGTCGTGAAGGATATGTTTAGGTCTCCTCTTTCGCAGAGGAGCGCTTAGGTCCGAGGAGTAAAAAGAAGCCGCAACTACGAGAGGGTTGGGGTGAACCTTGTACAAGTTTATGCGTATTTTCTTGAAAACTATGCACAGTCTGCAAGCCACATGCAACCTTGATATTAGAGAATTAAGGTTTATTTTAATCAACCCCTTATGACCATTACAAAGCAAGGGTCTCTTCTCAGAATGGTTTGGAACCCTCATAGCTTTAGTTTTAAGTTTACGAATATAGTTATCACCATGAAATAACTACTATGTAAATTATTGACGCGTCAAAAGTGCCTTTTAAAGGACTATTTGAATAAAGATTATTTTGAAAAAAAAAAAATGCATACTGTTTTATAAGCAAAAATTTAATGTGAACATTGAACTCTAATTTTATTATTATTCCTACTGTTCTGTTACTCTCACGCCCGTGCGAAATATGAATACATTGCCAAAAGAGATATAATATTAAGTATATTATATAGGTATATAATAGGTAAAAATAAATAAACTTACATACACAATACATAAATACATATTTGCAGCCCGGCCGGGAAGATCAAACGGCAGAGGGTCAGGTCACGGGGGTTATTTTTATTATTATTCTTTATTTGTACACCGCAGCATTAAGGAAAATAATAAGAAAATCAGTCACAAGAAGCAGCAGGATTATTATTATCGCTTAGTAGCGATTATATTATATTACATAAACCAGATTGCACACACAATACAATATAATAATAATACCGAAAAAAAAACCCCACTCTCTGTCTACAAGTCCCGCCATAAATCGGATGGAGATGATATAATCAGACAAAGATTATAAGCAGAGACAGAGCAATTATAATCAGATGCAGTTTTTTAGAAATCAGAGTCTGAAGCCATATTTATTTACTAGCTGTACCGGCGACTTCGTCGACGTGGAATTTATCAAAAAAGTTAATAGGCACCCTTTGTGATATTAATTCGTTGGTCGGAGAAGTGCTGGCATGCGCGTGGTACTGGACAGTACTTGGACATTGCAACATTACTTTATTTTTCTAAAATAAAAGACTTATTCTAAAATAAAAGTAGCCTAAGTTTCTCCTTATTACATCAGCTACCTGCCAATAAAAGTTCCGTAAAAATCGGTCCAGCCATTTCAGAGATTAGCCGGAACAAACAGACAGACAGACAGACAAAAATTGTAAAAAATGTTATTTTGTTGTATGTACCGTATACATATTCATATGCATGTAGTAAAAAACGGTTATTTCAATATTACAAACAGACACCCCAATTTTATTTATTTGTATAGATTGACATAAAGATTTAGTAATACATTATAATGCCACCCACAAATTCACAGACAATGAAAATTTTGCAACTCTGATTTCAAAATAAAAATATAGCCGTAAGAATTCTATTTATACCTAAAAGATTTTATTTAATTAGATTTAATTTTATTTGTTAAAAAATATTTAATTGTTAATAATTATACTAAAATGTAAGATGTACAAACAAAAATGGGCCCTAGTCGCCTCAATAAAGAAATATTATTATTATTATTATAAAAGCTTTAAAAGTTGTAAAATATGTAAATGCAAATCATCTGTAGGATTTATAAAATCAAAATCTCCCCAGTGCTATTGTAAAGCTTTTCTCTCACAATCTTCATTTCACCACACCGTTTTAATGCAGATTTGTGGGCTTTAGCGACAACTATTACTCATGACAACTTTACGTACTATCCGGAACACGGCATTATCCAACAATACTTTCCAAGCGCAATACCCGAATGCCTAACAATTTTTGGGCCAACTCGGGGTCTGAACCCAGGACCTCATGATCTATTACCGACCAGGCTACAAGCACTAAAACGCTTTTATTAGTTTAATTTGTAAGTAACAGTTTAATCAATCTAAGATGTAATCTCTGCTCAATTTATTTCGAATGACAAAACAAAGGTAAGGTATAAGGTATCTAGCAACTGATCTGATGATGGAGTCACGTGGGTAGTAGAACTCTTCAGTGGTTACGAGAAAGTCCAGGAGTTTAAGTCTATATTAATTATAAAGACGAGCCGCATTTTATTAATCCCCCTAATCTTAATTATAGCTGTGAATAACACAAACATATTTTACTTTCATGGGTAATTTCTCGTTATAGAAATATAACATAGGAGAGAGAGTTTTAGAGGGCTTTGGCGACAATTAACATACGGTAGTAACTTAAAACAAGATTAAGACGAGAATGTTTCTATAATTTTTTGACAGAAAAATCCAATACCCACTTTATCCGTGAGTCCGACTCCCACTGGGCCAAGTATTGCCTAGCGAATTCATCATCAATATCGCAATACATCTGTAGCTACAACATTAATTTATCGCTGTCGTTAAAATTATTTATTTGGAAATCGCGAAAACATAACTCAAAGAACCTGTATTTTGGAGTCTTAACTTGCAAATTTAAAAGTCATTATTATCTCATAAATTGCCATCTTCTCGATCAACAGCTCGAGTACTGTCCAATGCTGTTAAAAGGCCTTTCGTATGAAGGTTAAATAAAATTACAAACTATTGCTGCCAACAATATTTTGTTAGTGACTATGAAACAATAATGCATAGGGGAATATAAAGCACTTTGCTACTAGCAATTAAGTTAAATTAATCACTTATATTACCACTCAACATGGTAAACTAAGCAAGTTATAATATGCGTATGTCAGGCTCTCTATGATACTTTATTAAATTTTCAGAGTGTTGTTTGAGTAATGTTCAAATAGAAGCTGTGATATAATAGTGGTTAGGCCGACCAGGCGGTCGGAGGCCCTAATCAGAGGTCGGGGTTCGATCCTGGGCACGCAACTATAGGTTTTTGGAGTTATGTGCGTTTTTAAGCAATTATAATATCACTTGCTTCAACGGTGAAGGAATCGTCGTCGGGACACCATGCCTGAGAGTTGAGCCTGAGTTCTCCATAATGTCCTCAAAGGCGTGTGAAGTCTGCCAATCCGCACATGGCCAGTGTGGTGGATTATGGTCAAGCCCTTCTCAGATTGAGAGGAGACTCGTGCTCTGTAGTGAACCGGCAAAGGTTGATCATGATGATTCAAACATGATTATTTTTACTATCTATGTTGTAATTATTTTGACATTCTGGCTTGTGTATTAAATATTATGTGAAATTCTCACAATCTTTATTGCTAGTAGTAAAATTGGATCTGCGTGCTCTAATGCTACTTAAGAAAAATGACTCATTCTCCGTATAAAGAATTATTACTACTAGTATGAAAAATAGGTGATAGCCTAGTGGACCTTGGCTTCCCTTCCCGGGGCGAACTTTCCGAAGTTATAAGTATATGGTTTTCATTCAAGCAATTAGTTTATAATTATGGAAAGAAAAATTAAAAAAAAAACATTTTTTTTTTATACACTCAATGCAAATTAATTTTAATCACGTGTTACAAATGGTATTTTTTTAAACTTAAATAGGTACCTCTGTTGAGTATTTGAAAAAAAAACAAATATACACCATATGGTGGTCGGACAACGACTATTACTTGTCCATAAATACTTATCTTTTTTAATTCTAGTGTCTCTTGTAATTTATATATTAAATTTCAAGAATACATATATAACTTAAAATAAACCTTAGATTAACCTAAAAGTAAAAATCTTAAAAAACATAACTAAAATATATTATTGTCCCTTTAGGCAAGGTTCCGAAGATACTGGCAGCGTTCCCCCTTTGAATGGCTAGACTAATTCTTTGTCCGAGGTAGCTGGCAGCTCAGTGTCTGTTTATGTTAACTATATTTCATGTGCAAACGTTTAGAAATTAATAAAGTATTTAGAGTTGCAAAACATATACATAATTTACAAAATTAAGCTTCATTAATTGATCATTAAGGAATTCCTTCCTAATGTTCGTCATGAACATAATCACCCATTACAATGCACCGAAAATATGGCAAGTGTCTATATTTAGTTCAAATAAATAATAGTTTAAAAAAACTAAAAAACCACGCTTTAATGAATAAACCGAACTAAAAAGAAGAAAATAATGAAAAGACTAGCTTCTGCCCGCGACTTCATCTGCGTGGACTTCAGAATTGGGTCTAAAGCTTCGCTTGTCAACAATTTTTAATCTTCCCACGGGAAACTATTTCAGAGATCGATATAGAAACTACATGTCCTTTTCCATGGCATAGGTGACATGCATACCAAATTTCAAAGCCGTCTGCGTAAACGGCTTAGCTCGTAAACAATTTTCAATTTTCTCTCGGGAACTACTTAAGGAATCGGGATAAAAGTTCTTTTCAATGTCATGCCATGCAATTTCATGGAAATCCGTGCAGCCGTTTTTGCGTGATTGAGTAACAAACATCCACACTTTCACAATTATAATATACGAGTATATAAGATTACGGAGAACTCGCAGGTATGCAGATTTTCTCATGCACTTTTCACTGTTAAAGCAAGTTTTTTTTTATTTACTAAAAATTAGCCCTTGACGGCATTCTCTCCGGATTAAAGTGATGATGCAGTGTAAGATGGTAGCGGGCTAACCTGTTAGTAGTATAGTAAACCCATCCTCCTAATTGGTTTCTACACGCCATCGTGCCGGAACGCTAAATCACTTGGCGACACGCCTTTGTCGGTAGGGTGGTAACTAGCCACGGCCGCAGCCTCCCACCAGACCAGACTCGAGTCGGGAATCGAACCCAGGACCTCCAACTTTATAATGCTACAGCGCGCGCGCTGCGCCACGGAGGTCTTTAAGAGATATTTCTTTGCTCAAAACGCACATATTTTTGAAATGTTAAGTTTTCCGAAAAGGAGGCCGAAGTCTTATTAACCACTAGGAAATGGTTTATCACCGTTTCTAAGTCTAAAGCTTCTCAATCGTAGCGTGTACTACAAACAATGATAGGTTCTATATTAAATCACTACTTATAACATGAAATTACTCGAAAGAGAAAACTAAATTAGTGGAATTTCCAGTACCAATTAGACCGTGTCACGGTGGCCCCTAATATTAGTTTTGGAACAGGTTGTCTCGTATTCCGTAATAGATGTATTGTTCTTTATAGTTGAATATGACGAAAATTAAACATAAAATTTTTTACCTACACGAAAAGATATAATGTAAGGACTACTAACACTTAAATTCAAGGTATACCTAAGTAATTCTACTTCCTTAACGTGTGTTGACTCGAGCACGGTAATATTATGTATACGGTAAATACCTACAGTCGCGTGGTATCTAAACATGCGATAGGGCTACACGCCTCCAGCATTTTAATTACATTTGCCTACTTTGTGTTCAAATTTCAAGTATCTAGTGACAGACAGACGGTCAAATTAATTTTTCTGGTATTATTCATACAAACAGTACAATAAACAACTATTATGAATGCAACCAAAAAGTGCATAATATACCCTACTCGTCATATTAAAAACATACTTGAAGTAATTTTAAGCGAAAAAATCGCACGGTTATTGTTTAAAAAAAACAAAACACCGCTAGTCACTGCGGCACAGTCGCGACTGTTTGCATGCCGAACGCACCCCGAGATCGAGGCGCGTTTCGTCCCGCGTTTCGTCCGATTGTATGAAGTTGGAATACTGTATACATAATATTACCGTGACTCGAGTTATACTGAATCCTAAGCGTTTAAAACTAACTATATAAAGAACAAAGAAGTTATAAAAAGCAAATTACATCCTCAGAACAAATCAATGGTAGCGTAAACGGTAGCCAATGAGTGCACAAATATACCTACCTTTGCATTTATTATGCGGTTTTAAGTAACGATAGGTAATTGGTAATAGGAAGTCCGGATTATTTTCGCAATGGATAGTATACATTAGATGAATATTAAAATAACGAAAGATTTAAAATGCATAAGACACGAGCAAGTATTTTGTGGCCCTTAATGCCAAGTACCTACAAATTAATGTTATATACTTTTTTTCCGGTACAATAAAGTCATTTTAAAAACGTGGTATGATATAATATCCTGAATATATTATTTTCTTTCTTTGAAGTGCATGCAAAAAATAGACCAGTTAGACGCGGTAAGTCTTAGTAATATGCCTGAGCGGTGTTTACGTTTCAAGGAAGCTATTTTAAATAGAATTCGATATTTGAAATAAACAGACGTTAGAAACAGTGCAATCGTGGTTTTGAAGTACACCACTAAATGTTTCACACTCTTTACTCGAAATGTTAGAAGCTCCGTCTACAGCTACGTAATGATTGTAAAGCGGAAGAATATTCCATGAAATTCATAAATATATTTTTTTAAGTGATTAGCTATGGCAATTTGACAAATATGAGCAGGTACTACAATAGTTTTATAATGAATAAAGTTAACTCAAACGTGCCTTTGTGAATATGCAAAAAAAAAATGGTCTTATCAAACTTACTCATCATTATCATCATGATGATGATGAGTAAGTCATCAACCCATTGCCGGTTCACTACAGAGCATGGTTCTCCTCTCAATATGAAAAGGGTTTGTTGGTTATAGTCCACCACACTGGCCATGTGCGGATTGGCAGACTTCACACGTCTTTGAGAACATTATGAAGAACTCCCAGGCGTGCCTCCTGCCTCCCAGGTTTTCTCACGATGTATTCCTTCACCGTTGAAGCAAGTGATATTTAAATAGCTTAAAAACGCACATAACTCCGAAAAGTTAGAGGTGTGTGCCTGGGTTCGGACCCCCGACCTCTGATTAGGAGGTGGACGTCCTAACCACTAGGCTATCACAGTTTCTTAGCAGTCCTTCACGAGAAACGAATCCAGGGGTAACTATTTTTTTTTGTACACTAACAAAAAACCAACAAACACACAACCTCTGCTAGAAATATAGATGCACTAACCACTAGGCTATCACAGCTTCCAAATGTCCAAAAGTCAGCAAACTTGCTAACATTTTTATTTTTATGAATCACGGCTATGATAAACACTTATCCATTAATCTTTTTGCCCCGACATAATATGTGGTTTCTTAAGTGTGAATGTAAAATTGCGTCAGTTTTATTAGGCCGCAATTATTTTAATATTGTAGTTCAAATTTACACAACTACAACAAAAAAAAATAATTATAAATTATAATGAATAGATACTGCGTCAAGTAATCTCAGATAAAAAGATAACATTAATTAGAAGAAATAAACTTAAGCAATAATATCAACATTAAATACATGCAGTGAATAGGGTTCTTTCTTCACAGTAAATATTTTCCACATGCACTGTGGAAATCAATTACCTCTCAATATTTAATAGAGCTCGCGGTAAGCGGCTAAGGTTGGCTGCATACGTTGGCCCAACGTTGGTTTTAAGTCGGTCGTGCGAAACAAGAAACGGCAAGTAAACGTTGGAATCAACACTCGTCAGTAGTAAACGTTGGACGGGCGGTCGTTGCCGTTGTTTATGGCACGACATCACGACATCTGTCGAGCCTGTCGCCATCCTGGCGAGTCACTCAGACATGTGCTTTCGGGATGTTATGCGCTTGCCAATACTGAGTATTTGCATAGACGCAACCAAGCAGCCAAAATCCTTCACCAAGAGCTTGCTCTGAAGTACGGTCTCCTGGATGAGAGGTTGCCCTATTACAAGTACACACCGGTAACGGTACTCGAGCGCGACGGATTCTGCTCTATTGGGCGGTCTATTATCACGGACAGGACTATTCTCGGAAATAAGCCTGACATCGTGGTGATGGACCGGGCATAGTCGAGGGTGTTTTTGGTGGACATCACCATTCCATATGACGAAAACCTCGTGAGAGCTGAGACGGAGAAAACACGCAAGTATCTCGATCTGGCTCACGAGGTTTCCGACATGTGGCATGTGCAGTCTGCTGAAACCATCCCAATCGTAATATCTGTGAATGGGTTGATCCCAGTCAGCCTCGCTCACCATCTGAGGCGACTGGGGTTCCGTGGCAGTTCGCTCGCAGCCAGATACAAAAAGCGGTCTTGCTGGACTCGGCTAGGATAGTCCACCGGTTCCTCAACCTGTCGCCATGACTCCCGGCCGTTTGGTCTCCCCTGCCGGGGTGTAATCCTCCGCCCGGTGCAAATCTATATATAGAAAGCGAAAGGTCATACATACTTACATATTTACATACTGATTAAACACGAGATCTCAAAAACTATTGTACGTATAAAGCTATAATTTAGCAAGTAGGTAGTTGATAGTTAAGAGATGTCAGCTAAGAAAGGATATTTGGAAATTCCACCCCTAAGAGGGTAAAAGGGGGGTTGGAAGTTTGTATGAATTTTCTTTGTTTTTAGAGTTAGAGATTCAAAAATTTGCATTAAGATTAATAATAATAAATAAAAAACATGTATATAATTTTTTTTTTTAAATATTACCTGTTAAGGGTGGTAAAATAGGGGATGATAGTTTTTACTTATTTTTTTGTTATGAAGTCTACAAGCTTGGAATTTTAAAAATAGGTTTCTTTTAGGGCTTAAGTATAAGGCTAGAATTTTTTTTCATCCAAATCTACCCCGAAGGGTTACACCCTTCGGGGGTATTCGGTTTAAAGTTTGTATGAAAGTCCTATGTTTTTTAATTTAGAGACACGAAAATAGGCAATTTGACTTTGATTTGCCTGTAGCTTACTTCCTGAAGCAGGGCATTGGCCGCACGGGTAACCTCAATCTCAAGGGAAATCAGCAATTCTACGCAGACGAAGTCGCGGGCAACAGCTAGTATGTATCTATATAATGTGTATGTAGGTTTATTTATTTTTATTTATTTAAGTTTATTATATCTCTTTTGGTTTGTATATGTATTTATTTTGCACACGGGCGTGAAAGTTAGGATATAATGGAAATAAAGAAGTTTGAAACTTTTATAGCAACTAATTAGAATCCTAACGTTAATATGTGATTTTATCCAGCTTCAATTTGGCTGCGTGGACTCTACACTAAGACTAAGCTTTGAGGAATTAATCGCTTGGCTCTCATTATAGGATCTTATAATAGCTTTAAGTATTATGCTACCTCATGGGCGCATTCTCACAACCAGCATGCTCCGTACTATTCGATCGATATCATCATCAAAGTTTTGTTCCAAACTTTAATTACGAACCGACGTTGGTCCCACGTTGTAACGTGCATCCTTACAAGACAACGGGGCAATTTCACATGTATTTTAACCTTTAATGCTTGGCCTGAAAATTATAGTCCATGTAAGCTAGCTAGCTTCAGTCGATCCCTCGAACTCGGCGCATTCACGCGTTACGTCTAGAAAAATGTACCGGCTATCCAGAAATATATTGATCACAAGATTGGTTGTAAGTCTGTTTTGTCCTGACGTACTGAAACTGCCCGAGTATAGAAAGATTAGTTTAAATGAACTTTACACTATACCACCTAAAGAAATTGTTGATTGCCTCTCCCGTTTGGGAAGCGAAAAGATGGCGCCTGATGAAGCTACATACATTTGGAACTCTATTATAAAGTTCTTTAATGGAATTATTAACATTCCCGAAAAAGTTCTTGGCGAAATGAATTACGTGTCAATAGCAATACACCCGCAAGATTTTAATAATATAGAAACGGGTAGCGTTGATGTCATAACCACCTTGGAAACAAAGAACTATTTATCTCACGACAAACTTCAAGCTTTAGAGGCACGCGTTCGGGAAGGCTTCAGTGTCAAACAGCCAAAAGATTACACTCCCCAAGATTTGGCAGCCTTGAGTCAAATTCTGTGTGCGTTGAAAAGAAGTGAAATAGAGAGGATTCATCCTAAAGCTTATAAAGGAGCAGCAAGTATCATTGGAAAACTGACGAATTGCAATCCTGAAGTGATGCAGGCTTTTGGAAAATTGGCTGTGCACGAAGATGCTTTCGGCCCGCCGACTTTGTGGACGAACGCAACTGTGCAAGAAGTTGGCTCGGTGGTGAATTTTTTGCCAGACGATACATTTAATTTGCTGGAAGTTAAGTTCTATGCCCATTAAGATATGGAAGTTAACTTTTCGACCAATGTTAACGCATTTTAGACAATGTAGTTAACGTAGAAGAGTCTTGCAGTTTTAGAATGCACTTTGTTGAAGTAGAATATTCTAGATTCAGAATGAAATCTGATCGATGTAGAAGGTATTTCATTGAAATAAATCATTAGACATTCATTAGTTGTTCTTTTTATTTCTACTCTTATAGCTACCCGTATGTGAAACAGCCCAGTGTACAACTCCACGTCGTAGGATGAGTCACTGGGATACTGTTGCACCTTTACTATACCAACCATAGGCACCTTCTTGGATCAACGTTTCTGAATCGAACCGCTAAGATTCCACACCTTACACACTCACTTCCAGCATCGTGTTTCCAGCCACGTATAACCTTAGTTACTTCAAGGGAAGAGTGAATAGGCATTTTCTAGGTAAGCGCGCTCCAATCTAGACCTCATCAGTGCCTTCTGGTACTGATTGTCGTCAAGCGCAAACCTACCCCGAAAAAAAAACCCTTCCCTTCTTCCTTCCCTTGATATGCATTCTAAATTGACAGCTCAGGCATGCTAAGGGGTTGTGTCAGAAAAATTCTTTCAAGGTGCTGGAATGGCGACTCAGCACCGGTAAACGTAGCGTTGGTCGACCCCCAACTAGGTGGACAGACGACATCAGACGAGTCGCAGGGCGCCGCTGGAAGCAAGCGGCCCAGGACCGTGAGCATTTTAACTCCCTTCAAAAGACTTATGTCTAGCAGTGGACGTCAATCGGTTGTTAATGATGATGATGATGATATATATTTGAATAAGTAGGACATGTCAAACACAGTACAAACGAGACTATTCATAGACTGATAAATATAGCACCTTATAAACATATTAAACTTTACGGACGATATGGTTTACGATAATTGGACTTTTAAGGTCAAACACTCCACTCCATAGCAGAGTGCAAAAAAAGGACCTTCAGAAGTCAGTTATGATTAATTACCCATCTGCAAACCACCCATGTCGATTACGATACGCCTTCAAAATTATGCAATTTAACAGTACAGCTCTCATCTTTTTTTGCACTACAGGTAAGAAGCCCTTGACTGCATTTAAGTTTAGTACTTTATTTTATTTTGGTTAAGTGTATGGCGTATTTCTACGCGACATAACCGGAACGCTAAATCGCTCGTCTACCTAGGTCCGGTTAAAGCTTTCGTAGACCACGTAGACAAGACAGTCGTGTATAATAAGTAATAATGTTTTGGATTTAGCGAACGTTTTGTTACATAACGGTATGGATTAAAGGAGGTCCTTTAATCCAACATGTTACATAACGGTATGTTACTACATGTTAGCCTTTAACGGCTATCTCACCTGCTGGTAAGTGATGATGCTTTCTAGAATGATAGCGGGCTAACCTGTTAGGAGCTTGGTAAACCCACGCTTCTAATTGGTTCCTACGCAACATCGTGGCGGAACGCTAAATCGCCTGACACCTCTTTGTCGGTAGGGAGGTTACTAGCCACGGCCGAAGCCTTGCCACCAAACCAGACGTGAGCCGGGAATCAAACCCAGGACCTCCAACTTTATACTTATATTATACTTTATTTTTTATTATATTATATTTTATATACACTATTGTTGACGATGAGAAGATACGACATGTGCCGGGAAAAATCTTATAACATGGAGGGTTTTTAGAGTAACTTTCGAGCTTAGCGAAGGTGTTGCATCTACAATGCAGCCAGGGGTTCTAGACTAAGACCTCGAACCACCTCAATATCACGCTTCGGACGTATGGGAGGAAAATTTCTATAATCTAATAGAGACCTCGCTTCGTCATATATAAATGTGTTCATTAATCGAAGCCTTGTTAAAATGAGTAAAAGTTTACTTCGGATTCTTCGCAATTTCGACCACGTAGATTGTGGGATTTGTAAAAAATCCTGCGGAATAATCATTATAACCCAACCCAAATCTAATTTCGGAGTAAATATTTAATTTTCACAAATCCCGCAGGAACCATTAATTTTACTGGAGTAAAAAGTAACCTACGTGTTAATAATAATCATCCCATAGGTACACTGGCTATCTCCATTTTAAAATGTTGAGGTTTGTAGTACCGGCGTGAAGGAGTAAGAAACATACGAGTATACAAGCTTTCGCTTTTATGATATTTGTGTGATAAAATCTACAAATACAGTGACAAAAAACTATGTTATATCGGGTTTTGATGCAACGTTGGTATGAATCACAAGTTCACAAGCATACGGGTAATAATAACGTATCGTTTTCAAGGTGTTCTGCGCAACTCGCCAACACTTTTCACCAGTTTGGCGGGATAAGGTTTGCCATGTTTGGGTATATTATTAAACAATATATACGAGTATATATGTTCGAATTGGAGACTTTTATTTATTATACATCAAACATTCTACATAAAATTTAAAATAAAACTTAGATTAACCTACAACTAAAAATCTTAAAAAATAAATAAATATTTAAACATCATAACTAAAATATTATTAAAAGGAGTCCCTTTAGGCAAGGTTCCGAAGATAATGGCAGCGTTCCCCCTTTGAATGGCTAGAATTTGAATAAAGATTATTTGAATTTGAATGTTCGAATTCAAATTCAAATAATCTTTATTCAAATAGTCCCGTTTACGCGTCAATAATTTAAATAGTAGTGATTAATTGATGGTGATAACTAGATTCATAAACTTAAATCTAAAGCTATGAGGGTTCCAAACGCGCCCCGGTCTAAGAAGAAGCCCACAACAAACTTAGCCAGGTAAATTCTCTTTTTGATATCACCATCACACATGCCACTTAAAATTATGTTAAGAGCTATATCTATATATATATAGTTATTGTCAGTTGGAGATTATCGCAATTGTGATGTTAGTACTTTTTGGTGACCTCTTTTTGACTGAATTGGGTAGGAAGAATTTACTACTCTAATGACCGTTGAGGGATATCAGTTTTACACAAGTGCCCTAATATGCAGATGTCCGCTAGCAACATTATGCAATTTTTTTTATATACATCACAAGTTAGCCCTTGACGGCATCTCATCTGATGGTAAGTGATGATGCGGTCTAAGATGGTAGCGGACTAACCTGTTAGGGTATGGTAAACCCATACTCGTAATTAACCAATTAGGAGTATGGATTTACCATACCCAAACAAGTGTAAGTAGAAACCTCTACACTACATCGTGCCGGAACGCTAAATCGCTTGGCGACACGTCTTTGTCGGTAGGGTGGTAACTAGCCACGGCCGAAGCCTCCCATCGAACAAAATTGGCCAATGGTAGTGAACTAACCAAAACCCTTTTCATGCTGAGATGAGAGTCGTGCTCTGTAGCGAACCGGTAGTGGGTTGACAATATTTGCAGAGTCGCAATGGATACAACAAAATTATGGCAAACAATGACTTGAAATTAGGGTGAGCCAACCGCATTATTCCAATCTCATTATTCGGAACAAGACGTGCGTGTGGGATCCGGATTCGTCCAACTTTCATTGTTTGGTAACAAGATAATTAGATTAAAGGTAAACACATAGTGGGCCCACTCGGTTGCACACTTAAATCACGTGTGTAACGAAAAATCGTGTATTTCTAGTTGGCCTACTTTACAGGCACTTTCGAAATGTCATTCACCACTTTGCCCTACTAACCATTACTGCCCTAGCTGTCGACTATGCGTTATACGCTTCCTCTTATCAGCACGATAAGATCACTTCAAGTGGTTTAATTCGTGGAATGGCATTGTCGTACTCACAGATACGAAACATTGTAGTTACCTACATTAAGTAAGAGTAATGTAATGTTGCGAAGTTGAAGTGGCAATGGGCGGGGCACTTATCTCGGAGAACCGATGGACGTTGGGGTCCCAAGGTGCAGGAATGGCGACCCCGCACCGGTAAACGTAGCGTTGGTCGACCCCCAACTAGGTGGACAGACGACATCAAACGAGTCGCAAGGAGCCGCTGGATACAAGCGGCCCAAGACCGTGGCCGTTGGAACTCCTTACAAAAGACCTATGTCCAGCAGTGGACGTCTATCGGTTGAAGTGATGATGATGATGATGAATGTTATTATTTTGCACAATATGAACCGCGTGCTCTACATGTGATCAAACCCTTCCTTAGGTATTATAATTTTACTTTCTCACTATCTGCTTCTGTTGCTATCCGCATAAATAACGCATTTTATGTCGAAAAAATTCAAAAATGTAACGTGTTATAAAGGGGTTTGTTTCTGGCGCTACGAAATACCATTATTTCTGGCTTAAATCTTTTTAGTTAAATAAATGTAAATCAGGCAACTATTTACATTTTGGGATAATTTAGTTTACTTAATAAATATTACACCCAGTCCTTCGGAGTCTATCTATATATGTAAAAGCGCAAGGTCACTTACATACTTACATACTGATTAAACACGAGATCTCCAAAACTATTGTACATATAAAGCTATAATTTAGCAACTAGGTAGTTGATAGTTAAGAGATGTCAGCTAAGAAAGGATATTTGGAAATTCCCCGCCTTAAAGGGGTAAAATAGGGGTTGGAAGTTTGTATGAAAGTCCTATGTTTTTTAATTTAAAAACACGAAAATAGGCAATTTGACATTTGCGTGTAGCTTAAAACCTCAATCTCACGGGAAATCAGCAATTCTACGCAGACGAAGTCGCGGGCAACAGCTAGTTGATGATAAATAAACAAACAATGAAATCTTTCCGCCATATAATTTAAGTATAAATAAACTACAATAGAACAATTTCCGTAGAAATTGCAAATGTTTGTTATATTTCGCACATGTTTTCCTTAAGACTTTGGTATTCTCGACCAAGGCTTTGACCGAAACCTAGATATAATGGAGTCTAGTATAGGTTTCCCACCAAGGTTAGCGTACGCGCAAGGTGAGTAGGTTTACCGCTAATATGTGTATTGTATTACATACACCTGATGACATCTGACTGCCTTGACTAGCAGGATAGACTACGGACTACGAAGTCTTCAACGACCTACGCAGCGCATTATAAAGTTAGATGTCCTGGGTTCGGTTCCCGGCTCGAGTCTGGTCTGGTGGGAGGCTTCGGCCGTGGCTAGTTACCACGCTACGGACAAAGACGTGTCGTCAAGCGATTTAGCGTTCCGGCACAACGTCGTGTGGAGACCAATTAGGAGTATGTCCTGGGTTCGGTTCCCGGCTCGAGTCTGGTCTGGTGGGAGGCTTCGGCCGCGGCTAGTTACCACGCTACCGACAAAAACGTGTTGTCAAGCGATTTAGCGTGATGTGATGTGAAGTAGCGCGTGTGAAGATGTCACGTAGAAACCAATTGGGAATATGGGTTTGTCAAGGGCTAACTTGTAGTGTAAAAAAAATACTACAACTTTATTTTGAAACAACTGCATTGTTTTTTGTATAAAGATTAAAGAAATTATGATTCTCACGCATAATAGTTCGTCATAGCAAATTTATTCCTAACTAATATTATTAGCGCTTTTGTTAGTTTTCTTATTTGTTTGTTTACACCACTTGTTACGACTAAGCCACTAAACTGATTTAAAAAATTCTTCCACCAATGAATAGATATATGGTCAGCGAGTCATTTGGGCTCTAATTTATTCCCGAATTCCCACAGGAACGGGAACTACGCCGGTCAGCCCCGGGGCACAGCTAGTATTATAAATACGAACGTGTGTTTATTTTAAAAGCTTTCTAGCTTATAACACTAAACCTATCACTATATGTAGTACCAGTATTCCCACGGGAACGGCACTACAGGGTTAAAATGGCAATTAGTTATACATATATAGTATGCAATTCTAAGACGTTTGTTCAATAGGCCTACTTAAAAAGTTATCGTTTGAACTTTACTTTTTGTAAATTATTTGTTGCCCTAATTGCAATACATATTTTGTATACACTCTCTATATAATATGAGGTTCATGAGATAGACATACGGAAAAAAATGCGAACCTGGCAGCTTACAATGAAATTGATGGATTCATGTTGCTTAAAATTAAACCACCTAGGTCCTTATCGTAGATTTAGCAACTCACCTGTTGACTATATATTTGACAGGCCGGCACGAATCATTTGAATTAAGTATTTAAAATAATAAAAGCCGCTTGCCCAACGTTCTGAATTTTAAATTCTGACTCAATTTCAATATAGGTATTTGAATAATTAATCAACTTAAACATCAAGTCTACTTTTTGCTCAATAATTTATCAAGTTTCACAAAGTTCATTTGTTTAAGTCGCACTGAATAACCTACCTTATTGGGTTAAATGCATAATATCATATTAAGTTTTTATATGCTTCAGATAGACTTTGTTTTTTTTAGCTTTGTTTTTTTTTTAAACTAATAAGTTTAAATTTATTCATTGATTATCACGTGAATGCCAGAATGGAGGGGATTTTTTGCAACGTTTTAGTTTTATTTAGAAATACGTCTTGTTATTCGCGGATAACATGACTTGCAGTGTAAAGTTTTGTATTGTAAAATTGTATTTATGTGACTGAGTAATAAGATGACATTTTTATTACAAATTTAGCCTTCACTTAAAGAATATTAAACTATTGCAAAGTAAGGCCTTACTTAAAGCGTAGAATTTTTTAATGTAATGGTATAACGCACACTCGTGCCTTCATGCTCCCTCTATGTAGATTTTACTATCAATTCAGGGGTATTGGCATTTGCCGGATATTCCATTGCAAACTTTTTTTCTTATATATTTGGTTAAGGCTTATATCTGATCCAACGGGGCACAAGATCAATGTCATGTAGATGGAAATGTAATCCGGGTAAAACAGGCAAATCTGCACGGTGCGCGTTAAGGAGCATCTTCAAGAGATGTTATCTGCACAACGTTCGAGTCTCTGAGCAAAACATACAATTCGAGGGCGTCAGGAAAATCTGTATGTTGTAGTGTTTAAAGATAGCACTGAGCAAATTTTCCTGTTTTACGCACATTACAGTTAATAAAGTTTTATGTTAATTGTATATCGCGGACTTCCGCCAAATAACTTCTATTCAATGAATACAGCGTAGTTAGCTACGTAGAAAATTAATTCTGTTATGTAAATTACTTTGACACCACGTTATGACAATCTTTATTATGAATACCTTCTTTGAGCGTTCCTTGAGGAATTTTACTTGATATTTTTAATTATTGTCCCCAGATTAAAATAAAATGACGACAGCGAGCGTCTTGCTCACAGTGGGCACCACGTGGGGTGCGAACAGCGACATTTGCGACAAGGATGACCGGGTCGGCAGATCTCTAAGAAATATAGCAGCAGTAGCGGCGAGAGAACTGCGAGAAACACCGTCTACCAGAGACCAGGCTATACGAATCATGAGAGATTGGATTGAACAGAACGGCGATATCAGAAATGTTAGAACAGGTACGTCCAAATATCTAATCAAAATTAGGGCCATTATCTGCTGTTATTATGACAGAGATTCCATACCAATTAATTTTAGAGTTTTGTCTAAGTCAGGCTTGGTTGAAAAACCGACCAGTTGCGAGGGTCTAATACAATGGTACTAGTCTATAAACAATGAATCAAAATATGTTTTGATTCATATCAACAAAATAAAATTAATTATTTAATTTTGTACTAGCTTATATCCACCCGCGGCTTCGCTTGCATTGAAGCCATTAAATAAGTATCAGAGATCATTACAATAGAAATGAATCAATATGATAACTATATTATGAACAACCATTTTTTTTAATAAAAAGTAATACCTCCTAGAATATGTGTACAAAGTTTCATGATGATCAGTTAAGTAGTTTCGCGTGAAAGCGTAACAAAGAAATTTACATTCATATTTATCATTTTATTATGATATGGCATGATTCACGATGTCCCAATACTTAACTAAATAGCAAATATTAGGAAGCTGTGATAGCCTAGCGGTTAGCACGTCAGCCTCCTAATCAGAGGTCGGGGGTTCGAATCCGGCCACACACCTATTACGTACTATGTGCGTTTTTAAGCAATTAAAATATCACCTACTTCAACGGTGAAGGAAAACATCGTGAGGAAATCTGCACGCCTGAGAGTTCTCCATATTGTTCTCAAAGGCGAAGTCTCTGTGAAGTCTGCCAATCCGCACATGGCCAGCGTGGTGGACTAAGGCCAACCCCTTCTCATATTGAGAGATACGGATATATTCTCATACGGAGACCCGTGCTCTGTAGTGAGCCGAGAATGGGTTGATCATGATACTAATATTAAAGTACATACCTATTTGCACATTTAAAAATTCGCTTGATACTTGAATTATGTCTGTCTTCTTTAAACTCACAATTTCGTACCTTATCGCATTACAAGGTATTTTACTTTGTTTGAAAGAGTCAACTTAAGTTGTAAAATATAATGTGAATACTAATTTCAGATGAATCATTTCTGCTGCGGTTCTTACGTCACAAGAAATACAGCATCCCAATGGCTCAGCAAACGCTGCTGAAGTACCTGAGCTTAAGGAAATTCTATCCAAGCGTTTTCAAAAATTTAGACAGTGAAGATCCTACGCTAAAGGAAATTATTAGCAACGGGTATCTATTTTATTTTTAAATACTAGTTTTATTCCACCTAAATTCTATTTACGCCACCCAGTATCTCAAGGACTCTCGATCGATTTTTGTCAAACGTAAACGTATCCAGGTTTTTTCCCACTACAAGTTAGCCCTTGACGGCAATCTCACCTGATGGTAAGTGATGATGCAGTCTAAGATGGTAGCGGGCTAACCTGTTAGTTTGGTAAAGTCATACTCATCATACTTGATACATATATGGTTTCTATTCGGTATGCAAGCGGAATCAGAATGTTTTTGATGGAGTGGTCTAGCCATGGCCGAAGCATCACTCCAGTCGAACCCTGCCCGGGATTTAACATAGAACTTTCCACTTAAAAGACCACATCGTCCAACCACTGCTTTCGAGAGGTCCTCAAATGTGAAATTTGCTTAGCAAAAACGCTGGCACTCGAACAGAAACAAGTAAATTCATATCAAGTCACGGTTTCTCAATAGATCTTAGTATGTTATGATTTATTTTTCATAGAGTTTAAAATGCAGATATAAATCTTTTAAGGTTTACTAGCAGAGATTCAATTGCAACTTCAGTAAATTTAAGAAGCTAACTTTAACAATAGTTAGATTACGTCCGGTAATGGTATTAAACCATTAGGGCCTTAAACCCTTTACATATTTAAGTGTCATTTTCTATAATTAGGTACTTACCTATTTGTTGAATTATCTTTTAGAGGATGTACCAAATATTAACTATATATATATTTATTATGTCCATTAATTCATGCCCTGTAAGTTTGTATTATTTAGAAAACGTGCAAACTTTAAGAGAATGATGTTTTAATTTATTAAACTTTACGAACTTTACAAAGCTTAGCAATCAAACCTCTTCGTATATTGAGCTAAGCTAAGCGTAAGCTAAAAAAATTAAAAGAATGATTACTTTATTTGAATAAACGTAAACTTCTTAGTCAATTTGTTCTTATTAGATATGATAAATAAATATCATATGAAATAACGACGTGCAGGAATTTCTATTGTTCGATAGGCCGTACACTAATCTCCAATGGCGATATTGGCCTCAATTTGCAAAAAATAAAAACCCACTAACATAGTTACAAAACCAGTCATCCGTATTGCACAACCTAATTGCCCAATTTACACGTCTTTTTAATTAAAGCTGGGCTTAAAACTCGTTCAATACTAGTCTCTGTGGAAAATGCCATACGACTCATATGTGTATCATATCTGCAGAGATACGTATCATTAGTTATTCGAAAGTTCCCAAGCACAGCCTTGAACTCCTAAAGCGTTGCGGGCGTGTTATATAAATGAGATTTTCTTTGATGACATAATTCTGTTTGAAGCAAGACAATTTCCTAATTTCAAGGTACGTAGCCGTTTCGCCGGTCCGCGACAGCAAGGGTCGGCGGGTCATCGTTTACAACATGGGTAAGATCGCATTCTAAGCCGGTACATCGCTAGACAAGTTACATAACGCTATGCTAAGCGACTTGCTTTGTTTGAGGAAGGGCGTGTGCGAATGTTTACTCTACTGCTTTGCTATTGACTTTGACACTATATAATATAATATGCCAAGTGATCTTTGACATTAAGGCGCTCTACGGACTTAGCAACTTTACTCTCAGTTCATCTTATTTATAATTCGTTGACTGCTTAGGATTAACTAAAAGGAAATGACGCTTGTATCGATTCTTGAGCTATTATGAGGAAGGGACGGAGCTTTTCCGACGTGTTTCTGATTGAATCTGTGGCCGATTTATATTACTTCTCTGATATGTTATTAGCTGATCAATAGTATACAAAACGCATATCATGACAGAGGTAGTACACGGTAGTTTTATATTCATCGCAAAATTTTGTATATATAATATCAGATTTTGTAGATTAACCTTTTGTTACCATGAGAGAGTTAAGCAGTGATCAATTTCCGATTGGCATCCACATATTATCTTAGCGACCTCGTTAAACAGTCAATCGTTTTAACTAAAATATGACAACAATGACTAAACTTTTCAACCACATATCTTAGTGACCTCGTTAAACCATCGATTTTTATAACTAAAATGTGACAACCATGTCTCATAAACTCTCATTAGAACAGCTTGGAGAGTCTAAATTCTAATTTCCTCTATTCATTGATAGGTGAAATACTTCAATAACAAACATTGCATTCAAACCGCCACTTGGAGATTTAAATTGCTGCATTTATTAGCGCCTTTAGATTAGTGTGTGGGCGTTTGGTTTTACGTAACCCGCAGTATACGCATCTCAGAACGTCAAACCTGTTTTCAAAGAAAGCCCACGTGATTGGCGTTTATAGCGATTTGAAGCTAATAGTTATAACAGGTTTATTGAAAATATGATGCACGGTCACACTGGAATCTCTTGCAAGCCAATATAGTCTTAAGAAGCTGGGATTGATAAGCTTCCATGTAAGCTTGTAGAAAAATCCTATTGTAAAGGATTATGTAAATGATAAACAAGCTTGGGTATAAAAAATTGCTCAAATAAGAAATGGTGATAACGAAAAGAAAATTTACCTGGATAAGTTTGTTGAGGGCTTCTTCTTGAACCAGGGCGCGTTTCGAACCCCCATAGCTTTAGTTTTATTTTTACGAATGTAGCTATCACCATCAACTCTCTACAATGTAAATTATTGACACGTAAATTTAATGATTGATTGGATCACTAGAACGTAGGTAGGTACTGTAACAATGAACAGTCTAAGTTAGTTAAAATCGCAAGCATGTTTTAATTATGTTGAAGCTTATCTCAGACTTTACCAAGCACGATTTATAGATCTCTACCTAGGAATAAGATTAGCACACTCACAAATGTCAAATAGTGTTTTATGATACTGTAAGTTAAAACAATAGGACCTCATACGTCTTTTAAACAAGACATTTAAGGTATATTTTAATTTAGATGCTTAATATTATAATGCTTATATTCTCTATCTGTGAAAGTGTAAATTATTGTTAATGCTAAGGTAACCGATTACCCAATTCTCAGATCCCGTTCAAATTATAAATACGCGCGAAATACCTACTAATCTGTGTAGCCAATTTTGACAGCTCATCATTATACCTGTCAAAATTATAATCATATGTAAATTGCAGTTTGGAGTGTGCTAATATTTGCATGTCATGGCCAAACAGTAGATTTTTATCACGTTTCGATTTCGATCCAAACCATGCTACATTATTGAAATCTAATATTATTTTGTTTCAACATTTTTATCTTAAGTTACCAATTTATACAATTTAAATATTTAGAGATAACTTAAAATCCTATTTGATATGATACATTTTTCCTACGGTCGATCAAGTTATGGCGTTGCGCTACAATACTGATTTTAATCAAAGTTTTATGGTGATTAGTCTATACAAGATGCACAAATTGGATCTACGAAGGAACTAAGTATAGCAGTGAAACTCCATCGGTTCGGTTTAATGATGATAAAGCTCTTGGACTTAAACGATACTCTTGTGTGAGTTTGTGTGTTGAGTGCACAAATGAATACATACAAATTCTTTCAAAATAGTCCTTTAAAAGGAACTTTTGACGTGTCAGTAATTAACATAGTAGTGATTTAATGGTGATAACTACATTCGTAAATTTAAAACTAAAGCTAAAATGTTTCCAACCGCGCTCTGGTCTAAGAAGGAGGCCACAACAAACTTAGCCGGGTTTTTTTTGTTATCACCATCTCACATGATCAATAATAAATTATAGTACCTATATACCTATGTACCTATACAATATAACTTTTATATTATAAGTATACACTTTTGGAGGATTCCAAAAGTGCATAGTTACTGATATGGAGTATTTAGGTGGTGTTGTATATAAGTAATTTTAATCTCGTTGTTTTATATAAATTAGGGAATGGCAAACTATTGGACTTTAATAATAAATAAGTGGAAATAGTAAAGAAAAAGAAACAGTGTGTTTATAATTCTCATTTTGGTGCAGGTAAATTCGACGCGATAAAATTTAACTGCTGGGATATGTGCCGTGCCCATATTATCGTCTATGAGGCGCTTATGGAAGACTCTACCGATCAGATCTTCGGTTTCACACACGTTGGCGATGGAAGCGGCTCCTCAACTGCTCACGTCACCTCATGGAACCCTATTGACTTCGCCCGCCTCTTGAAATGGGGAGAGGTGAGTTTTGGTGCCAATAATATTGTTCCATAAGAAATAATTACTTTATTGAATTCTGGTCTGGGACCCAGTCTGGCCAGCTTGATGAATTTAGGGTTTCTTGGGTCATACCCGCACAACGAGATCAGGGGTCCTACTGATGGATTTCTGGTGGTTTAATGGAGCAGCAAGATTACCGGGGTAGCAATACATGGAGCATATATTGCTTGCAGCTAGATTTAGCTGATTTTACAGAAATATTAAATTGAAATTACAGAGCCATTTATTTATTTATTTATTTACATCTAATTAGAACGGCAAAATACCACTTACACTAACTAGACAACATAAAATAAATTATTCAAAACAAACTAATAATTACTAAACAATACACACAATAAAGATAATCATTGCTCTCGACGTACTTAAGCAACTCTGAAAACAGAACCGTCCACCCATCGTTGAATGGGTCCTATTGAAAATTCTTATCCAAGAGCGCATTGAAAGACGCCAGAGAACGCGGTAAGGTGCCATGGCTCGGGCAACGGTGCGATGAAGTGGGACCACGAAAAGTTATGCCATGATGGCATAGCGGCCCTTTCATCTATTTGCGAGTTTTTGACCGAATTGGACAGAGTTCAATTCATGGCTCACACCTCTAAATATTCAAATCTATTAGCGTTTTTTGAGTTGATTTGATGTTAAATTTTAAATTAGACATCACTTGGCCAGCCTGGTGAACTATGGTCATATCTCTTCTCATGCTGAGAATAGACCCCGGGAATCAGTCGATAATGATGATGAAAGGCAACATTACTAAAGGTTTTTTATGTCTGAGCTATGTAGTATTATTATATAAATATTTATACATATTATAGACATATATCTAATTTTCTATAATAATATTTATTAATGCACTGTCCTCATTAGTACATAAGTGTACGAAAAACTATCGCCATTATAATATTGTGTGACGATACAAAAATAATGTCACTGATAAGAAATGCAATATTTAATATCTAAGAATTCTATTCAAGGCATTTATGAATAAATAAAGATAGCAGGTGAATTGAGTTGGGGTTGTAATTGGCATAACGTCGACATAATATCCCCTCAGTAATATTAACGAAGCTAATGCTTGCGCGTTGCAGCTAAGCGAAGCGCGAGAGATAAACTAAAAAATTCCGAAGCCAAGCTGAGAAAATAAAACTGAGCGATTGATTATATTTATTTGTTTTATTATTATTATTAATAGAGGGCAAATGAGTAATAGGGTATTCTGATGTTAAGTTACCGCCACTCATGATCATCTGCAATATCAAAGGTGCCCTCAATGCGATGCCATTGCTTGTAAAGAATTTGTTAATCCACCCCTTAAATAACCCCAAACAATTCTTTTTCAATCACACTGCACGAAATAAACTATATGTATAAAAATAGCAACAACTTTGGGAACACTTTTCTATAATTTTTTTTCTTTAAAATCTAGTAGCTAACCCAAATTGATTTATCACAAATCTCTCGCTACGCTTCCTGCCAATCCTTTGATGGAAAGCCAGTGTTGTAAACTACATTACAGCCGACGTATGTAATAACGGACTTTTAAATTTTTAAGTTGGTATCGATTTTGTGGTCAGCGATGTAAAATGTTGTTGGTGAATCATAAGATGCACCTCGCTGACACCTTTACCCTTATTTGAAGTGGCCATAACCTTTTTTTCGTCTTTAGTAAAATTAGGTACCTGTTAACGAAATAATGAGAAGATTATATTTAAATAACCATACTAAAAAATTACTTCAATCAACACTTTAGTTCAACATCTGAAAACTTATTAATTTATAACGTAATTTACTTTAGAATTAACGATAGTTAATAAATGTGTGAAGCGGTGATAGCCTAGTGGTTAAGGCGTCAGCCTCCTAATCAGAGGTCGGCGGTTCGAATCCGGGCACGCACATCTAACTTTTCGGAGTTATGTGCGTTTTTAAGCAATTAAAATATCACTTGCATCAACGGTTAAGGAAAACATCGTGAGGAAACCTGCACGCCTGAAGAGTTCTCCATAATGTTCTCAAAGGCGTGTGAAGTCTGCCAATCCGCACATGGCCAGCGTGGTGGACTATGGCCAAACCCTTCTCATATTGAGAGGAGACCCGTGCTCTGTAGTGAGCCGGTAATGGGTTGATCATGATGATGATGATGATGAATAAATGTGTAGCAGCGTGTTGATTTTAAGTAACTTGGGATTTACGTCGAGTATCAAAGCCCGCGTATTATTTATTGTTTTCATGCTGCTTTGTGTAATATAATGATGATTCTGCTATCTGCCCTCTTATCGTATAGAGAAAGGGGTTAGGCATCCTGGTATCTCGATGGAAACCAGTCCGATTCAATCCAAGTCTGTCTTGATTTTAGTATTTGTAATAATTACAGTAGTCGTATCGACCTATCACGTCATGATCTGCGAAATTATTTTTCAATTTCCTCAACAAGCTTGAATTCATTAGCCGCACGAACATGCAGGTAAAAATGCTTTAGGTATGATTACCTATTCTTACTTTGATTGAACGTAGTGTTCAATTATTTTATTATACAATCAAATGTGATATTTTACCTTAATACATTTGCATTGAATGCTAATGTTTATTTATTAATATTAGTAATCAAAGACGTATTTGTCTAGGAATACATTAATAAATAAAATATAAGGGTTGCTATGAGTTCGAAATTAGTGGTTTTTATTAAGCTCGTGATATCATTAAAAAGCATAGTTTTTTTTGAAATCTAGTTAATTAAAAATGTTACTTGAAAATCGTCGTTGAAATTATCACGTCACCGATTCTTATTCGGGACACTCAATTGTAAATAGAAAATTGTTGTTGTACTGAATTATGATAAATTGATAGTATTACCGCGTTTCGGTGAAGATTAAGTTCTCATTGAATCTATTAAAAACTTTCGTTCGCATAAATGCCAAGGATTCGGTCCGTGTAAGCAATTATTTTATTCAACGTTATCTAAATAACTTATTCGAATACATAGTAGATACACAACATTTGTATTTGTATTTGTATTTAACTGCAGAAGGATGGGATTTATTAAGCGTGCTTATACCTACCATAGATTTACCTAGGAAGCAGTTAAAACAAGATAAAGTTATATATATATATATACTCCTACTTTTCTGCCTAACTGAAAGAAAAACGGAGAGAGAACTGAGATTTGGATATTGGAAACCAGCATCACCCTTCATCACCATCAACATTAAAGTTTACTTTACTGTATATCTATCATCATCATCATCATGATCAACCCATTAACGACTACAGAGCTACACTACAGAGCACGGGTCCCCGCTCAATATGAGAAGGGTTTGGCCATAGTCTACTACGCTGGCCATGTGCGGATTGGCAGACTTCACACGCCTTTTAGAAAATTATGGAGAACTCTGAGGCGTGCAGGTTTCCTCACGATGTTTTCCTTCACCGTTGAAGCAAGAGATATTTGAATTTTTTTAAAACGCACATTACTCCAAAAAGTCTGAGGTGCGTGCCCGGATTCGAACCGCCGACCTCTGATTAGGAGGCCCTAACCACTAAGCTATCACCGCTGTATATCAATAAAACACATTAAATATAATTAAAGAAACCTTTAGTTCGAGAGCATACCCGCTGATATATTGGCCTTTTTAGAGATATTTTTTTATTACTTACGTACTTGTTTGTTAGTAGAGATATGTTTTTTTGTATCACAATGTTCTTCCATTTTGTTTTAGCAATCTATTCCGATGCGCCACAAGGAGTTCCAGCTGGTCAACGTGCCGTCCGCCCTCAAATACATCATCGACTTCGCAACGAGTAAAGTCTCCAACAAGATGAGCGAGAGATTGCATGTAAGTTTTTCTTCTCCTCCGGGTCTCCTCTCAAAATAAGAAGGCCATAGTCCACCACGCTGGCCATATGTGGATTGGACTTCACATGAATTTAAGAACATTATAGAGAGCTATCAAGCATGCAGATTTCCTCATGATGTTTTCCGTCACCGTTAAAGCAAGTTATATTTTATTTCCTTAAAAACGCACATAACTCCGAAAACTTAGAGGTGCGTGCCCGGGATCGAACCCCCGACCTCTGACTAAGAGGAGGGCGTCTTAACCTCTAGGCTATCACAGCTTCTTAGCAGTACTTTACGAGAAACTGATCCAGGGGTAATTTTTCTTTTTTTGTTCAACAAAACAAAAAACCAACAATTTCACACATTTCTGCCAGAAGATGGAAACGGTATCACGTTGAGCAGTGACCATAAGGATTACCATAATAAAAAGCGAAAAACTTTTTAAAATTCAACATTTTATTTCAACATATCCTTTTATTTACGTAAACCTGCTTCAGGCATCTTTAATATATATAATTCATATAATATAGTTTTAATTTGTGAGGAAAATTTGTCATGGTGATAATTACATTCTTTAACTTACAACTAAGGCTAGGAGATTTCGTAATGCGCTCAGGTTTACGAAAAGCCCACAACGCACTTAGCCGGTTTTTTTTGTTTTTATTAACACATAATCTATAATTAAAGATAATTAGTTTTTAAGCTGGAGCAAATCACATCCAAGCTTTTTTATCGCATAATAGTAAATTTCTATAAGATTACGCTTTACAAAAAAAAAATTGAACTTATTGAGAGACAGCTCGAACATTTCAGTCGATAAATAAAGTTTTGAATTATTTTAAAATTTATCAATTTAAAGGCATTAATACTTATGCATATTATATACAAAAATTAGTAAAAAAAACAATAAACAGCAAGTATAATTTGAAGTGTAGTCTTTACTTTTCGTGCTTGTGAACGAAACGTGCGTAGAGGTTCTAGTGGAAGATTTTGTGTGGTGTTATATTATACAAATCTCCCGGTTGTCGGCGGAATATAGCAAATTATACTTGCTGTTTATTATTTATCATGGACTTCCGCAAAGTAACGCCTGCTTCTATTCATTATTTAAAAATTAGTAACATGAATACATATACATATATTTCTAGATTCATACGAATATCAAGAACCTCCAAAACAACGTGGATGTCTCGTGTTTACCGACGGCTTATGGTGGTCACATTCCTTTGCAAGACATGATCAAGCATACTAAGGAACTTCTAGCGGAGAAGAGGAAAGACATACTGGCGCTTGACACCATGGAGATTTTAAACACCAAAGGAATCATCTCAACAAGAAAACCCGGCAAAGCATTGAAAGGGGACGATGTGTCCGTAGAAGGTAGCTTTAGGAAATTGGAAATAGACTAAACTGTGATTGCTCTTCATTAGCTTTAAGGGCCTTGCGTAAAATAAACGTGGCATAACTTTGGAATTTTTATGCAGTATTTTGTCACATTGTGAGGTGCTGCACGACTAAACTCTGCATAAATATTCCGTTACGCCACGTTCAGTTGGAAGGCCCTCAGAATATGTAACTTAGAACTGTTAAGCATTTAAGTATGGATAGTTTTCTATTTTCATTGTGGTTCTTATCGAGGCCATGGATTCCTGCCGCATTAACAAGACAGTTAGCAATGATTTGATAAGGGGTCTTAAGTCTTAAAGATTTTCTTTAAAAAAGGAATCGTTTATTAGTAGGATTACCTACTTTATATTAATATAGTACAGTCTTACCATCAGATTAGTCAGATATGGTCTTACCATCTTTAAGTGCATATGTAGGTACTTTATAATTTACCTTCGTAGCCCACGCAGCATACTTCAATAGTGAACTATTCTTATATTGCTTGGACATGGTAGTTAATAATTCAGTGTATTTTTCTATAGTAAATAATTGTATAGGTGCAAAGAGGTAAATTGGTTGTATGCGCTCTAAAAGTGAGCCGCCAGCCTGCTTTAGAGCGGGTAGGCGGGTTTTATCGGGTTTACCAAATGTTAGTCAACCATTATGTTAACGGTATAATTTGAAAAGTATAAAAAGTTTAGTCTACCTCTATAAAGTTATAAAATCATTTAGGGTAGTTCCAGAATGATTTCTTATCTATCTTTTGGAAGTTTATCAAAGAGTATGTAATCCCTATGAAATTTATAATATTGAAATAATAGAAACCTGTAATACTTTTTAAAAAATCAAACTAAAACTTAGTTACAAGACTTTTTATATTTTAAATAAGCTCAACGTGCTAAATGAAACTGTAGCATTTGGTAAAGTAATATGGTTGCGGGGAAAGGGGGAAAAAAGTGATTTATTTGAATATATATATAGTGAATCTTAGAATAAGATGGCGCGGAAGTTGCCGCTGATTCCTACAAATAATTATTGGTTATTTTTCTGTGCTATTTTAAGAATATTTGTTGCACTTAATCAAGTATAAGTATTCACATATAATATCACGTTAGTTGGATAGGAGTTGTCTTTCAATAGGTCTTTGAGCACATAAAATAGATGCAGCAAGAAGATGTAGTAAAATCTCGCATAATCGACTAGGAGCTTCTACCTGTGTGCGTAGCCCACAAATGTGCACTAAGCGTGGAGATGAAGTCACCGCTGTCTTACGTCATCCGGACGTGGGATCTATCCACGGCCTCAGAGACGTACGGACCACTCACCGTCCGACCGCTCCGTTATCCCAAACATCGTCTAAGCCGATGTTCGGCCTCACAGGAGGCGCCCTTAGGCAGACGTTCCCTTAGATTCTTCGAGTCCTAGGGCTCAAAATTTTTTCTGGCAGAGCTTCTTTCCGAAGCTCGCCAAACAGCCCGGTTACGCTGTGACAACCAATAGGGTTAGCACAGCTAACAGACAGTCCGGAAAAAAAACAGCGACATTGCGTAAAAGTAAAGTATTTAATAGGTTTATCCATTTTCTTTGTGATCAAAGGTTTAGGTACAAAAGTCAAGTGCCGAGAAATGTAGAGCACCTTTAATACAATATAATACCTAGAATAGCGTTAGGTTGAGTTTTGGACATTTAAAAATGTCTCGTTTCAACTGCTTCTTGTATCTCCGTTTAGAACGCTTTATATATTTCAGTCTTCTTCTTCCGTCAAATACCTTACATGTTTTATTATAAAACGTAGACAGTACCTCAATATAGGATTATACTTACCCATCCTTATATACTATTTTGTGCTTAGTATGTTCGTTGTACATTGGAAGTTATTCACCATTAAAAAAGTAGATTCAAAATCCATTTATACTAAGTGGGCCTATTTACTGTATTTTTGTAACGTAAAGTGGGCCGTTCAAATCTAATACCTGTGACATTGATAACGACCTATTTTCTAACATCAACATCTAAATTGTATTTTTGTGAAAACCGTGTTATTAGGTACAGCGAAAGAAAAGAGAAAAAAAGTATATAAATATATCAATTGGTGAAAATAATAATTGGCACAATTTACCCCTTGATGGCTTTCTCACATGGTGGTAAGTGATGACTCAGCCTCCCACCAGACCAGACTCGAGCCGGGAATCGAATCCAGGAACTCAAACTTTAAAATGCGCCAGCGCACCCACTACGCCACGGAGATCGTCACCCGGTTGTTCAAATAACATTAAAGGCGGTGGGATTAAGCACGATTAGGTCTATCATTCATGTGATTCAAAACTGTTTACTCTATCTTTTTATTAGATAATATATTTTAAAGAAAAAACAAAACATCAATCTACTAGATTTAACAATAATTTATAAATGTTAACCAATTCTATGTAATGTGAAATATCAAACAGGACCTATTGTTATTAAGTATATTATTAGTTTTAAGACAATTAAACAATTTGTATGGAATAAATATACTAGTTTTTTTTACACTATAAAAATAAAGATAGGTAATATACCTAGTAAAACTGCAGTCCGCATCTCGAGACATGCAGCACTTAACGATATCATACGCCGGTCCCTTGCCACCGTTAACGTGCCACGTCTACTTGAGCCGACTGGTATTGCAAGAGACCGGATGGTATGAGTTTGATTCTATGGAAGATGGGCCGGGTGCTGGTATGGGATGCAACCTGAATAGGTTGCATCCCACGCTGACGCACGCTGATGCACGCTGGTTGCAGACACGCTGGCCCCTTCTGAAGAATAATGGTGACCTGCGAGGCAGAGGATGGTGATGATTTTAGAAAGACAAAGGTATGCTGTCATACCTTTGTCTTTCTAAAATCGAAACGACATATTTATTTTTAAAGAATGTTATTTAATTAATATCCGTTTTTATTGGTAACGGTTATTTTATAAATAAAACTACAACAACACAGAACAAAAATTAAGAGAAAAATGTAAAAACCTCAAGCGAAGAATCAACTACACAAGACTTAAGGCAGCACAGTAGATCACACAGTCAGCACAGTAGATCATTAAAATAATAGTATAAATCATTTATTTCAGGTCATTAATTTAACCCATACATTACATTAAAATATAACACACAAGAGCCGCTGATTACATAAGATACATACATTTATAAAGTTACAATTAAAAACAATTAGATAAATTCAAACAGTGTACATTCATGAAATAAACATATATCCCTGTGTCCAATATGCAGTCCACAGCAACGATTTTAGTAACGTAACACCGTACGTAACAACATCTTTTAGAGAAGAGTACTAAAAATCAATCTTCCAGCTGCAAGAACAGCTTTTGCTAGACGTTTCACGCCCGACATTGCAGCCTGAAACACTGCACAACTAAACAGGCAAATCTTGCCGTCATAAACTGGCTAAAAGAATTAATACCAAGACACAGAACAAAAACAATAAAAAACTTGAGAAGTGTCAAGGGACACCCGGACGGAACGAAGTTCCTTTCGATTAATTAGTGAAGGAATTGTCATAAAATTTGATTTTATTTAAGTTATAATAATATTTTTTTTTATTATTAACAAATATAATGTTATATAAACTTAATCAGTAGGCTCAATTTTGTACTCCATCAGCAATATCCGGAACTTGTGCAGAAACACTGTCAGGATTCATTTTCATCATTATTTTTTATTATTTACAAAAAACCTGTATACACTCAACAAAAAAAATCTGCGCGACACCACACTGTTCAATGCGAAATAGAAATGAAAATATCTGGCTTGCTTTCTATAAGAAAGAGAGAGACAGACAGAGAAACATGCGACGCCGCACAGCTAACAATAAAAACAAGTGTCGTAACAACTTTTCGTAAGAATTTTTTCCGTCTAGCCCCCTTTCACAACGCTCGATAAGGAACTTCGTTCCAATAATACTGCCACAACAGAATGTGAAATTTATATATTAACAAAATTATATGTTATATCATTATATAGATTTAACTAGTATAAAGATATTGAATGTATATATATATACGTTCAATAAATTTTTTCATTTTTTTTTTTTTTATATATATATATGTGTATTTATTTTATAATGTACATTGTAACTTTATAATTTTTTAATGTAATGTAATATCTAGTAATTATGTCAAAAAGTGATAAATCACCTAGTGTGGAGGCCACTGGAATTTGTTATAATTTTAATCTGTTTGAAAAATAAAGTTATTTCTTTATTTATTATTATTATGATAGCGCAGTCCGAACGATTGGCCTCCCCCTCGCCCGCCGCACCAGCGACTCGCCTTGCGCTCACATCAGTGCGTAGAAACAATTCACGCGCGCTTCAGCAAACCATCCATATATTATTTGTCAAACAGGGTCTAACTTCCAAATTCTTTTTCATTCTTTATGTTTCCACTTTCAAGGTGTGATTTTGCAAAAGAGCTTATACCTACATGTTACTATTACTAAAAAGTAATGCTCTAATTTCCGATTTTCATTTCAACGACGAACTTTCAACCCTCTCACCCCTTTTGCGGTTGATTTTTGTAATATTGTGTATAAAGGTTTTTATTATTTTAAACAAATAAACTAAATGCCAATAATCATGTCCCTAACTTCGCAAACTTACAATCCTTATATAAACTTCCAACACCCATTTCATCCCCTTTGGGGTGGATTTTTGTAACCATTGATCGTACAGAACTTTATTATTTATAATTAACAACTTAGTTGCCAACTTTCATGTAAAAAAAAATATAGGACTTTCATACAAACTTTCAACCCCCATTTAAACCGCTTAGGGGTGGATTTATGTAATATTGCATATACAGGTTTTTATTATTTAAAAGAAAATACCTAAATGCCAATTTTCATGTCCCTAACTTGGAAAACATAGAATCCTTATGAAACCTTCCAACCCCCATTTCACCCTCCTTGGGGAAGATTTTCGTAATATTGATTGTACATATGTTTATTATTTATAATTAAAAACTTAGTTGCCAATTTTCATGTCTCTAACTTCAAAAATATAAGACTTTCATACAAACTTCCAACCCCCATCTAAACACCTTAGGGGTGGATTTTCTTAAAACCGTTCCTTAGGTGACCTCTACTTCATAAAATTCTACCTTCCAAATTTTCAGTTCGTATGTTTTATAGTTCCTGAGATATCGTGATCATAATTATGTCAGTGAGTGGCATTTCGCTTTGATATATATAGATAAGCGAAAGGTCAATCAATGATAATAATCTTGAGATTTCAAAAATTATTGCAGGTGTGGAGCTAAACTTTGGCATGTATTTACATTAAAGATCGGAAAAAAAGGGGTAAAATAGAGGTTGGAAGTTTCCATGAAGGTTCTAAGTTTTCGAAGGCAGTCTTGAGCTTAATAGATTTACATTTGAGTCTCCTGGATGTGGACCTGACATGTTTAAGGGGAGGGCACAAAATAACCATACAACATTAAACTAAGATTACAAAACCAAAAAAAAAACAACAAAACAAAACAAAGGGTTAATAAAATTACTTACTAATAAGTTAGTCAGTAATTTTATTCACCCAAGTGTACATAATTTCCTCTTAATGCTATGTATATTATCACAGAAGATATCTACATAATCTCTGTAATAATTTGCAAGAAATTGCATTCTATATAATGGACTATGTTGACCGAGATTGCTATAAATCGAAAACAAGTATATATATCTTAAAATTTAGAAATTAGGTTTCTCTCGGGACGTCGGCATCGGGTAAGAAATAATTTTATCTAATATATTTTAATCTTATAATTTTATCACCCAAAGCTATATCGGTAAAACAAATGAAATTAGTTACAAAACAAACACTATTTATAATTTTATATATTATAGAAAATTAAATCCCACCCCCGCTTACTATAATGGAAGACAAATATAATGGCAATCACGCAATTAATGCGTTTTACCACTTAGAAAAAATTTATACCAAGCTGGGGCCGCGTAGGTGAGTCGCGTACGGACGTACGTCTTGCAGACGCATAGCCTCGTACGGAGATGCATACTATAATAGATGACAAATATAGTGGAAATCACGCAATTAATGCGTTTTACCACTTAAAAAAATTTGGGAAAATATTGAAAGTCTTGACGTATCAATTTTGCCACCGGGATAAGTACTAACCGTTAAAGCAAAACGATAGCGCGAGCTAAAAACGAACAGCGCCATCTGGTTTACAGTGTTTCAATTAAACCACATGTTTCGGGAGTTGTAGATAGCTTGTCACCAATGCCTGAAGAAATCTATAGCACTTTTTGGAGTTCACTCCTCAAGAATCGATCTTTAAATAAGGCCCCCGGTATGAAAAAAAAAATATGAGCAGTAAAATCTACTGAACGTAAAAACCTCGTTACGTTTTTTATACTGCGCACCGATCACTTTTCAGGCGTGTGTATTATTTACATGTGTGATATGTCCAATCTTTTTTTGTAAAATGTTTGATGTATAATAATTTACCGAAAAATCATAATAAATGCAAATAGAAATATATATAAATACTCGTATATTTACATTATTGAGGTATTTGCATTGATTGTTTCGTTTATTTACCATTTGATGTGGTATTAGTCTTTTTCTTAGACGAGTAAGTACCTTTTTTTTCCCCCTATTTAGACAGTTGATCAGATGAATACAGGCGCGGTGTTAATTAAATTGCACCTTGTGTATATTTACCTGGTTCTAGCGTATTATAGCAAATTAAGTCCAATAAATTGAGGATAATGTTACATCTGTTCATATTTAGGAAATTCTTCTTTCAAAAAATCTTTTGTCTGCTTTTTGACTAAACGCACGTCGTCGCCACCAAAGGAAACCTGAAAAATACAACAAAAACCAAGCTCAATAGTTTTTTTTACCGGAACTGAGCTAACATATAATTTAGCACAGTTAAAATTTGAATTAGCAATATTTTTATTATTTTCAATGGAATAGGCCCTCAAATTTGCCTAGAGAAACTCAGTCTTTATATAAACTAGCTGACGCCCGCGACTTCGTCCGCGTGGAATAAGTTTTTAAAATTCAGTCAGAATAAGTTGTAAAAATTCCTACGGGAAGTCTCCTATGACACTCACCAAGTCCGCCAAAGTCCGTCGCAAAGATGTTAATAGCGGGTTAAAATGTTGGATGAAAATCTTATAGTTTGACTTCTTGGAATCCACTCGAGGTATAATTAGTATAACACTGAAATACTTTGTACTAAGAAATCCTTACTATCCAGACAAATCATAGTAATATAAATGCGAAAGTGTGTTTGTATGTTGGTTTGTCCTTCAATCACGTTGCAACAGAGCAATGGATCGACGTGATTTTTGAAAGTATAGTAAAGGACCTGGAGAATCAAATAGAGAGTTCCCGTAGGAATTTTTACAACTTATTCTGACTGAATTTTAAAAACCTATTCCACGCGGATGAAGTTGCGGGCGCCAGCTAGTAGGTTTATAATTATAAATCGCAAATTAGTACAAAAATCGACTTTGATTTGACAACCTTTCAACTGACATTCCCAATTATACCACATAATTGGGAATGTCAGTTTTTTGTCAAACTTGAAATTTAGAAATAAGGTTTCTCTCGGGACGTCGGCATCAGGTAAGAAATAATTTTATCTAATATATTTTTATCTTATAATTTTATCACCCAAAGCTATATCGGTAAAACAAATGAAATTAGTTATAAAACAAACACTATTTATAATTTTATATATTATAGAAAATTAAATCCCACCCCCTCTTACTATAATGGAAGACAAATATAATGGCAATCACGCAATTAATGCGTTTTACCACTTAGAAAAAATTGATACCAAGCTGGGGCCGCGTAGGTGAGTCGCGTACGGACGTACGTCTTGCAGACGCATAGCCTCGTACGGAGATGCAGTTGGGACGCCAGCACAGTGCGTAGGAGTGCCCGTGCGGCACGCTTCTGTGTGATCACAGTCCTCACGTGAAATGTGATCGCATCTTGAGCTTCATATCGATGGTCAGCCCGATGGATACCGCCTGGGTTTTCGCCACGTTGACCTTGAGTCTCCAGGCTTTCAACCAAGTAAGTTAAGAGCATCCAGTGCGCGCTGCATTTTAATCGCTGCGTGCGGGCCCGCGAGCGAGATCGTGACAAATGCAGAATCATCAGCGTACAACACCAGCATGGCGCCGTCGGCAACTGGGGTGTCGTCCGTGTACCAAGCGTAGCGTACACAAGCAGCTTTCCTGAGGTATGAGACGAGTTGGTCGACGTCTGCAGGGCTCTCCACTCTGAAGTACGACGAATGTTCAGCCATGTGTTCTTGTCTTGGCCAATGCTTTGAAAGAGGTAGTGAGGAAGTACTGGCAGCTGGTGGATGATATTTCGACGAACCAGAACTGCTAAACCCCGATAAGCAGTTCCGATCGGTAAGGTGTGGTCCTCCCGGTAGACGTGGTATCCAGGGAACTTCAACCTGTCTGCTGGTTTGAGGTGGGTCTCGCTGATCAGGCCGATTTCCACGCGACGCTGGGAGATCAGTGTCTTGAATGGACGGGATTTTTGTGACGAAAGCCCGTCGGCTTTCCAGAATGAGATCCGGAGCTCAGTCATAGCTGCAGAGCTCCGTGATGCACGCAAGGATAAGCGGGGCTGGGTCCTGCTGCTCCTGGATTGCCATCAGGACCTGATACAAGGTGCCGATGATCTTGGTTATCCTGGGGTCCAAGCGGCAACAGCAGCGGACTGCTGCTGCGGCTGGTTAGCGGCAGCCATGAGCAAGCCGGGTGCGTCGACCTCCGCGGGCGCGGTGATGGCAACTGTAGCGGTGCGTACGGGTGAAGTGCGTGCGACCGTGCTTCTCCTTGCGGAACACGGGGCAGTTGGCGTTGTTCGCCGTGTTCGGGGATGAAATCGAGCTCGCAGCTCGCAGCTCCTCCTCAACTAATGACGGCTCGGTATTTGCCGGCCGGCCGCAGATCCTTTCAGCTGGCAGTGAAAAGCAGAACCAGGATAGTCCCGCGGCGCTTTCTAGCTGCGTTAAATAGCGCTGAATGGCGCGGAACTCCTGGTCTGATTTCGGGATAAAACGGACGCACTTGCCGTACGAACGTCCATTGGGAGCGTGTCCAAGGAGCTTTTTCAGCTCCAGAAGTGAGAAGCTTCAGAAGAGCGTGGGCCAGTCCGGCAGCAACTCCACAACGAGCGGAGGGTAGCAGGCGGTTGACCGTGACACGGAAGCGGCGGCGGCAGTGGCCTTGGGAGAGCGGATTTGCTGCTAAGCGGGTCTTGCATGCCAATTCAAAGAATTATTCTTTGCATAAATAAGAACTTCGGTAATAGATGTAGGTACAACAAGTGTATATTTTATCTATGCTATTATCATATTACGCGAAAATTTTAAGGTTAACATATAAACAAGACATACTAACAGAGTTTTTTTTTCGGACTGTATATTAGCTGTACTAACCCTATTGGTTGCCACAGCGTTACAGGGCTGTTTGGCGAGCTTCGGAAAGAAGCTCTGCCAGAAGAAATTTTGAGCCGGGCTCGAGGAAACTAAGGGAACGACTGCCTAAGGGCGCCTCCTTTGAGGCCGAAACCGGCTTAGGCGACGTTTGGGATGACGGGGGGGTCGGACGGTGAGTCCATATATTATTTGTCAAGCAGGGTCTAACTTCCAAATTCTTTTTCATTCTTTATGTTTCCACTTTCAAGGTGTGATTTTGCAAAAGAGCTTATACCTACATGTTACTATTACTGAAAAGTAATGCTCTCATTTCCGATTTTCATTTCAACGACGAACTTTCAACCCTCTCACCCCTTTTGCGGTTGATTTTTGTAATATTGTGTATAAAGGTTTTTAATATTTAAAACAAATAAACTAAATTCCAATTATCATGTCCCTAACTTCGCAAACTTACAATCCTTATATAAACTTCCAACACCCATTTCATCCCCTTTGGGGTGGATTTTTGTAACATTGATCATACAGATCTTTATTATTTATAATTAACAACTTAGTTGCCAACTTTCATGTAAAAAAAAATATAGGACTTTCATACAAACTTTCAACCCCCATTTAAACCGCTTAGGGGTGGATTTATGTAATATTGCATATACAGGTTTTTATTATTTAAAAGAAAATACCTAAATGCCAATTTTCATGTCCCTAACTTGGAAAACATAGAATCCTTATGAAACCTTCCAACCCCCATTTCACCCTCCTTGGGGAAGATTTTCGTAATATTGATTGTACATATGTTTATTATTTATAATTAAAAACTTAGTTGCCAATTTTCATGTCTCTAACTTCAAAAATATAAGACTTTCATACAAACTTCCAACCCCCATCTCAACACCTTAGGGGTGGATTTTCTTAAAACCGTTCCTTAGCTGACCTCTACTTCATAAAATTCTACCTTCCAAATTTTCAGTTCGTATGTTTTATAGTTCCTGAGATATCGTGATCATAATATGTCAGTGAGTGGCATTTCGCTTTGATATATATAGATAAGCGAAAGGTCAATCAATGATAATAATCTTGAGATTTCAAAAATTATTGCAGGTATGGAGCTAAAATTTGGCAAGTATTTACATTAAAGATCGGAAAAAAGGCGTAAAATAGAGGTTGGAAGTTTTCATGAAGATTCTAAGTTTTCGAAGGCAGGGACATGAAAATTGGCTTTAAAGTTAAAGAGACCAAAACACACATATAGGTTTATAATTATAAATCGAAAACAAGTACATATATCAACTTTAATTTAATAACCTTTTAAGGGTGGTATAATTGGGAATGTCAGTTTTGCTGATATTTATTATCCTACTTACAAACTTAAAATTTAGAAATTAGGTTTCTCTCGGGACGTCGGCATCAGGTAAGAAATAATTTTATCTACTAGTACACCCAAAGCTATATCGGTAAAACAAATGAAATTAGACAATAAACACTATTTATAATTTTCTATAAAATATACTGCATATTTTACAGAAAATTAAAATAAAGCCCACCCCCGCTTACTATAATGGATGACAAATATAGTGGAAATCACGCAATTAATGCGTTTTACCACTTAAAAAAATTTGGGAAAATATTGAAAATCTTGACGTATCAATTTTACCACCGGGGTAAGTACTAACCGTTAAAGCAAAACGATAGCGCGAGCTAAAAACGAACAGCGCCATCTGGTTTACAGTGTTTCAATTAAACCACATGTTTCGGGAGTTGTAGATAGCTCGTCACCAATGCCTGAAGAAATCTATAGCACTTTTTGGAGTTCACTCCTCAAGAATCGATCTTTAAATAAGGCCCCCGGTATGAAAAAAAAAATATGAGCAGTAAAATCTACTGAACGTAAAAACCTCGTTACGTTTTTTATACTGCGCACCGATCACTTTTCAGGCGTGTGTATTATTTACATGTGTGATATGTCCAATCTATTTTTGTAAAATGTTTGATGCGTGAGTGCTAGAGGTGAGTGTCATAGGAGACTTCCCGTAGGAATTTTTACAACTTATTCTGACTGAATTTTAAAAACCTATTCCACGCGGATGAAGTTGCGGGCGCCAGCTAGTATGTTTATAATTATAAATCGCAAATAAGTACAAAAATCGACTTTGATTTGACAACCTTTCAACTGACATTCCCAATTATACCACATAATTGGGAACGTCAGTTTTTTGTCAAACTTTAAATTTAGAAATTAGGTTTCTCTCGGGACGTCGGCATCAGGTAAGAAATAATTTTATCTAATATATTTTAATCTTATAATTTTATCACCCAAAGCTATATCGGTAAAACAAATGAAATTAGTTACAAAACAAACACTATTTATAATTTTTTATATTATAGAAAATTAAATCCCACCCCCGCTTACTATAATGGAAGACAAATATAATGGCAACCACGCAATTAATGCGTTTTACCACTTAGAAAAAATTTATACCAAGCTGGGGCCGCGTAGGTGAGTCGCGTACGGACGTACGTCTTGCAGACGCATAGCCTCGTACGGAGATGCATACTATAATAGATGACAAATATAGTGGAAATCACGCAATTAATGCGTTTTACCACTTAAAAAAATTTGGGAAAATATTGAAAGTCTTGACGTATCAATTTTGCCACCGGGATAAGTACTAACCGTTAAAGCAAAACGATAGCGCGAGCTAAAAACGAACAGCGCCATCTGGTTTACAGTGTTTCAATTAAACCACATGTTTCGGGAGTTGTAGATAGCTCGTCACCAATGCCTGAAGAAATCTATAGCACTTTTTGGAGTTCACTCCTCAAGAATCGATCTTTAAATAAGGCCCCCGGTATGAAAAAAAAAATATGAGCAGTAAAATCTACTGAACGTAAAAACCTCGTTACGTTTTTTATACTGCGCACCGATCACTTTTCAGGCGTGTGTATTATTTACATGTGTGATATGTCCAATCTTTTTTTGTAAAATGTTTGATGTATAATAATTTACCGAAAAATCATAATAAATGCAAATAGAAATATATATAAATACTCGTATATTTACATTATTGAGGTATTTGCATTGATTGTTTCGTTTATTTACCATTTGATGTGGTATTAGTCTTTTTCTTAGACGAGTAAGTACCTTTTTTTTTCCCCTATTTAGACAGTTGATCAGATGAATACAGGCGCGGTGTTAATTAAATTGCACCTTGTGTATATTTACCTGGTTCTAGCGTATTATAGCAAATTAAGTCCAATAAATTGAGGATAATGTTACATCTGTTCATATTTAGGAAATTCTTCTTTCAAAAAATCTTTTGTCTGCTTTTTGACTAAACGCACGTCGTCGCCACCAAAGGAAACCTGAAAAATACAACAAAAACCAAGCTCAATAGTTTTTTTTTACCGGAACTGAGCTATCATATAATTTAGCACAGTTAAAATTTGTTTTACCACTTAGAAAAAATTTATACCAAGCTGGGGCCGCGTAGGTGAGTCGCGTACGGACGTACGTCTTGCAGACGCATAGCCTCGTACGGAGATGCATACTATAATAGATGACAAATATAGTGGAAATCACGCAATTAATGCGTTTTACCACTTAAAAAAAAAGACGGGTTGCACTCCGGGAGTGCCGGCAGAAGTGAAAACTTGATTATTAACGTTGAGCATGTTTGATATTTTGGAATGGTTAGGGAATAATTTTGCACCAATTGCTTTATCAGTATAAAAGTACTATCATTTATGTGGTAGAATACAATATTCATTTATTGCGCTATCGTACACAAACATGACAATTTATATTACATAAAAAATTTAACACTTTAAAACTATTACAATTATTTTACATTAAAAAGTTTATCTATATCAATTTCCATATTTTAAGCACTTTACATTCACGAATTTTACGAATACACAACAATGTGATCACTACACAGACGGTCGAGCCATCAGCTGTCACCATCCATGGATGCGCGTGGCACGCTGTAACATGCACGAACATTCCTGCGCTGCCTAAACGAAACAGTAGGCCCAGGCATACATTTTCGCCGCGCCGTAGAGAGGGGATAGCTGTCTACTCTCCATCCGTCTTACGCTTTTTCGATCAGGTCACGTGTCCTGACGCGAGTTTAAGATTTTATACCCATTACAGAAAAAGTGCTCAACGCCGCTAAAGAAGTTTTCACTTCAAAAATTTGGGCAAATATTGAAAATATTGACGTATCAATTTTGCCACCGGGATAAGTACAAACCGTTAAAGCAAAACGATAGCGCGAGCTAAAAACGAACAGCGCCATCTGGTTTACAGTGTTTCAATTAAACCACATGTTTCGGGAGTTGTAGATAGCTCGTCACCAATGCCTGAAGAAATCTATAGCACTTTTTGGAGTTCACTCCTCAAGAATCGATCTTTAAATAAGGCCCCCGGTATGAAAAAAAGAAAATATGAGCAGTAAAATCTACTGAACGTAAAAACCTCTATACGTTTTTTTATACTGCGCACCGATCACTTTTCAGGCGTGTGTATTATTTACATGTGTGATATGTCCAATCTTTTTTTGTAAAATGTTTGATGTATAATAATTTACCGAAAAATCATAATAAATGCAAATAGAAATATATATAAATACTCGTATATTTACATTATTGAGGTATTTGCATTGATTGTTTCGTTTATTTACCATTTGATGTGGTATTAGTCTTTTTCTTAGACGAGTAAGTACCTTTTTTTTCCCCCTATTTAGACAGTTGATCAGATGAATACAGGCGCGGTGTAAATTCAATTGCACCTTGTGTATATTTACCTGGTTCTAGCGTATTATAGCAAATTAAGTCCAATAAATTGAGGATAATGTTACATCTGTTCATATTTAGGAAATTCTTCTTTCAAAAAATCTTTTGTCTGCTTTTTGACTAAACGCACGTCGTCGCCACCAAAGGAAACCTGAAAAATACAACAAAAACCAAGCTCAATAGTTTTTTTTACCGGAACTGAGCTATCATATAATTTAGCACAGTTAAAATTTGAATTAGCAATATTTTTATTAGTTTCAATGGAATAGGCCCTCAAATTTGCCTAGAGAAACTCAGTCTTCATATAAACTAGCTGACGCCCGCGACTTCGTCCGTGTGGAATAAGTTTTTAAAATTCAGTCAGAATAAGTTGTAAAAATTCCTACGGGAAGTCTCCTATGACACTCACCAAGTCCGCCAAAGTCCGTCGCAAAGATGTTAATAGCGGGTTAAAATGTTGGATGAAAATCTTATAGTTTGACTTCTTGGAATCCACCCGAGGTATAATTAGTATAACACTGAAATACTTTGTACTAAGAAATCCTTACTATCCAGACAAATCATAGTAATATAAATGCGAAAGTGTGTTTGTATGTTGGTTTGTCCTTCAATCACGTTGCAACAGAGCAATGGATCGACGTGATTTTTGAAAGTATAGTAAAGGACCTGGAGAGTCAAATAGAGAGTTCCCGTAGGAATTTTTACAACTTATTCTGACTGAATTTTAAAAACCTATTCCACGCGGATGAAGTTGCGGGCGCCAGCTAGTAGGTTTTTAATTATAAATCGCAAATAAGTACAAAACTCGACTTTGATTTGACAACCTTTCAACTGACATTCCCAATTACCACATAATTGGGAATGTCAGTTTTTTGTCAAACTTGAAATTTAGAAATTAGGTTTCTCTCGGGACGTCGGCATCAGGTAAGAAATAATTTTATCTAATATATTTTAATCTTATAATTTTATCACCCAAAGCTATATCGGTAAAACAAATGAAATTAGTTACAAAACAAACACTATTTATAATTTTATATATTATAGAAAATTAAATCCCACCCCCGCTTACTATAATGGAAGACAAATATAATGGCAACCACGCAATTAATGCGCTTTAACACTTAGAAAAAATTTATACCAAGCTGGGGCCGCGTAGGTGAGTCGCGTACGGACGTACGTCTTGCAGACGCATAGCCTCGTACGGAGATGCATACTATAATAGATGACAAATATAGTGGAAATCACGCAATTAATGCGTTTTACCACTTAAAAAAATTTGGGAAAATATTGAAAGTCTTGACGTATCAATTTTGCCACCGGGATAAGTACTAACCGTTAAAGCAAAACGATAGCGCGAGCTAAAAACGAACAGCGCCATCTGGTTTACAGTGTTTCAATTAAACCACATGTTTCGGGAGTTGTAGATAGCTCGTCACCAATGCCTGAAGAAATCTATAGCACTTTTTGGAGTTCACTCCTCAAGAATCGATCTTTAAATAAGGCCCCCGGTATGAAAAAAAAAATATGAGCAGTAAAATCTACTGAACGTAAAAACCTCGTTACGTTTTTTATACTGCGCACCGATCACTTTTCAGGCGTGTGTATTATTTACATGTGTGATATGTCCAATCTTTTTTTGTAAAATGTTTGATGTATAATAATTTACCGAAAAATCATAATAAATGCAAATAGAAATATATATAAATACTCGTATATTTACATTATTGAGGTATTTGCATTGATTGTTTCGTTTATTTACCATTTGATGTGGTATTAGTCTTTTTCTTAGACGAGTAAGTACCTTTTTTTTTCCCCTATTTAGACAGTTGATCAGATGAATACAGGCGCGGTGTTAATTAAATTGCACCTTGTGTATATTTACCTGGTTCTAGCGTATTATAGCAAATTAAGTCCAATAAATTGAGGATAATGTTACATCTGTTCATATTTAGGAAATTCTTCTTTCAAAAAATCTTTTGTCTGCTTTTTGACTAAACGCACGTCGTCGCCACCAAAGGAAACCTGAAAAATACAACAAAAACCAAGCTCAATAGTTTTTTTTTACCGGAACTGAGCTATCATATAATTTAGCACAGTTAAAATTTGTTTTACCACTTAGAAAAAATTTATACCAAGCTGGGGCCGCGTAGGTGAGTCGCGTACGGACGTACGTCTTGCAGACGCATAGCCTCGTACGGAGATGCATACTATAATAGATGACAAATATAGTGGAAATCACGCAATTAATGCGTTTTACCACTTAAAAAAAAAGACGGGTTGCACTCCGGGAGTGCCGGCAGAAGTGAAAACTTGATTATTAACGTTGAGCATGTTTGATATTTTGGAATGGTTAGGGAATAATTTTGCACCAATTGCTTTATCAGTATAAAAGTACTATCATTTATGTGGTAGAATACAATATTCATTTATTGCGCTATCGTACACAAACATGACAATTTATATTACATAAAAAATTTAACACTTTAAAACTATTACAATTATTTTACATTAAAAAGTTTATCTATATCAATTTCCATATTTTAAGCACTTTACATTCACGAATTTTACGAATACACAACAATGTGATCACTACACAGACGGTCGAGCCATCAGCTGTCACCATCCATGGATGCGCGTGGCACGCTGTAACATGCACGAACATTCCTGCGCTGCCTAAACGAAACAGTAGGCCCAGGCATACATTTTCGCCGCGCCGTAGAGAGGGGATAGCTGTCTACTCTCCATCCGTCTTACGCTTTTTCGATCAGGTCACGTGTCCTGACGCGAGTTTAAGATTTTATACCCATTACAGAAAAAGTGCTCAACGCCGCTAAAGAAGTTTTCACTTCAAAAATTTGGGCAAATATTGAAAATATTGACGTATCAATTTTGCCACCGGGATAAGTACAAACCGTTAAAGCAAAACGATAGCGCGAGCTAAAAACGAACAGCGCCATCTGGTTTACAGTGTTTCAATTAAACCACATGTTTCGGGAGTTGTAGATAGCTCGTCACCAATGCCTGAAGAAATCTATAGCACTTTTTGGAGTTCACTCCTCAAGAATCGATCTTTAAATAAGGCCCCCGGTATGAAAAAAAGAAAATATGAGCAGTAAAATCTACTGAACGTAAAAACCTCTATACGTTTTTTTATACTGCGCACCGATCACTTTTCAGGCGTGTGTATTATTTACATGTGTGATATGTCCAATCTTTTTTTGTAAAATGTTTGATGTATAATAATTTACCGAAAAATCATAATAAATGCAAATAGAAATATATATAAATACTCGTATATTTACATTATTGAGGTATTTGCATTGATTGTTTCGTTTATTTACCATTTGATGTGGTATTAGTCTTTTTCTTAGACGAGTAAGTACCTTTTTTTTCCCCCTATTTAGACAGTTGATCAGATGAATACAGGCGCGGTGTAAATTCAATTGCACCTTGTGTATATTTACCTGGTTCTAGCGTATTATAGCAAATTAAGTCCAATAAATTGAGGATAATGTTACATCTGTTCATATTTAGGAAATTCTTCTTTCAAAAAATCTTTTGTCTGCTTTTTGACTAAACGCACGTCGTCGCCACCAAAGGAAACCTGAAAAATACAACAAAAACCAAGCTCAATAGTTTTTTTTACCGGAACTGAGCTATCATATAATTTAGCACAGTTAAAATTTGAATTAGCAATATTTTTATTAGTTTCAATGGAATAGGCCCTCAAATTTGCCTAGAGAAACTCAGTCTTCATATAAACTAGCTGACGCCCGCGACTTCGTCCGTGTGGAATAAGTTTTTAAAATTCAGTCAGAATAAGTTGTAAAAATTCCTACGGGAAGTCTCCTATGACACTCACCAAGTCCGCCAAAGTCCGTCGCAAAGATGTTAATAGCGGGTTAAAATGTTGGATGAAAATCTTATAGTTTGACTTCTTGGAATCCACCCGAGGTATAATTAGTATAACACTGAAATACTTTGTACTAAGAAATCCTTACTATCCAGACAAATCATAGTAATATAAATGCGAAAGTGTGTTTGTATGTTGGTTTGTCCTTCAATCACGTTGCAACAGAGCAATGGATCGACGTGATTTTTGAAAGTATAGTAAAGGACCTGGAGAGTCAAATAGAGAGTTCCCGTAGGAATTTTTACAACTTATTCTGACTGAATTTTAAAAACCTATTCCACGCGGATGAAGTTGCGGGCGCCAGCTAGTAGGTTTTTAATTATAAATCGCAAATAAGTACAAAACTCGACTTTGATTTGACAACCTTTCAACTGACATTCCCAATTACCACATAATTGGGAATGTCAGTTTTTTGTCAAACTTGAAATTTAGAAATTAGGTTTCTCTCGGGACGTCGGCATCAGGTAAGAAATAATTTTATCTAATATATTTTAATCTTATAATTTTATCACCCAAAGCTATATCGGTAAAACAAATGAAATTAGTTACAAAACAAACACTATTTATAATTTTATATATTATAGAAAATTAAATCCCACCCCCGCTTACTATAATGGAAGACAAATATAATGGCAACCACGCAATTAATGCGCTTTAACACTTAGAAAAAATTTATACCAAGCTGGGGCCGCGTAGGTGAGTCGCGTACGGACGTACGTCTTGCAGACGCATAGCCTCGTACGGAGATGCATACTATAATAGATGACAAATATAGTGGAAATCACGCAATTAATGCGTTTTACCACTTAAAAAAATTTGGGAAAATATTGAAAGTCTTGACGTATCAATTTTGCCACCGGGATAAGTACTAACCGTTAAAGCAAAACGATAGCGCGAGCTAAAAACGAACAGCGCCATCTGGTTTACAGTGTTTCAATTAAACCACATGTTTCGGGAGTTGTAGATAGCTCGTCACCAATGCCTGAAGAAATCTATAGCACTTTTTGGAGTTCACTCCTCAAGAATCGATCTTTAAATAAGGCCCCCGGTATGAAAAAAAAAATATGAGCAGTAAAATCTACTGAACGTAAAAACCTCGTTACGTTTTTTATACTGCGCACCGATCACTTTTCAGGCGTGTGTATTATTTACATGTGTGATATGTCCAATCTTTTTTTGTAAAATGTTTGATGTATAATAATTTACCGAAAAATCATAATAAATGCAAATAGAAATATATATAAATACTCGTATATTTACATTATTGAGGTATTTGCATTGATTGTTTCGTTTATTTACCATTTGATGTGGTATTAGTCTTTTTCTTAGACGAGTAAGTACCTTTTTTTTTCCCCTATTTAGACAGTTGATCAGATGAATACAGGCGCGGTGTTAATTAAATTGCATCTTGTGTATATTTACCTGGTTCTAGCGTATTATAGCAAATTAAGTCCAATAAATTGAGGATAATGTTACATCTGTTCATATTTAGGAAATTCTTCTTTCAAAAAATCTTTTGTCTGCTTTTTGACTAAACGCACGTCGTCACTCGTCGCCACCAAAGGAAACCTGAAAAATACAACAAAAACCAAGCTCAATAGTTTTTTTTTACCGGAACTGAGCTATCATATAATTTCGTGCGGGCCCGCGAGCGAGATCGTGACAAATGCAGAATCATCAGCGTACAACACCAGCATGGCGCCGTCGGCAACTGGGGTGTCGTCCGTGTACCAAGCGTAGCGTACACAAGCAGCTTTCCTGAGGTATGAGACGAGTTGGTCGACGTCTGCAGGGCTCTCCACTCTGAAGTACGACGAATGTTCAGCCATGTGTTCTTGTCTTGGCCAATGCTTTGAAAGAGGTAGTGAGGAGGTACTGGCAGCTGGTGGATGATATTTCGACGAACCAGAACTGCTAAACCCCGATAAGCAGTTCCGATCGGTAAGGTGTGGTCCTCCCGGTAGACGTGGTATCCAGGGAACTTCAACCTGTCTGCTGGTTTGAGGTGGGTCTCGCTGATCAGGCCGATTTCCACGCGACGCTGGGAGATCAGTGTCTTGAATGGACGGGATTTTTGTGACGAAAGCCCGTCGGCTTTCCAGAATGAGATCCGGAGCTCAGTCATAGCTGCAGAGCTCCGTGATGCACGCAAGGATAAGCGGGGCTGGGTCCTGCTGCTCCTGGATTGCCATCAGGACCTGATACAAGGTGCCGATGATCTTGGTTATCCTGGGGTCCAAGCGGCTACAGCAGCGGACTGCGGCCCCTCTAAGGGCCACGTGGTTCTCGCCGCACACGATGGGCTGGTGTCAGTTCCCCGAGCTGTGGTGCCAGGATTGGCAGCGGTGGCACTGCGCAGACCCCTTCCTGCCGCGCCAGGCCTCAATGATGATCCCGGGCATTCAGAGGAGCTCGCGCACCTCGTAGATGGCCGGGATGGTATCAGCTATCCGCTGCAGCTGCGCATACATCAGGCCGTCCGGTCGGCCTGGACGAGCTGGGATCGTCCGCACGTGTTCGGGGATGAAATCGAGCTCGCAGCTCGCAGCTCTTCCTCAACTAATGACGGCTCGGTATTTGCCGGCCGGCCGCAGATCCTTTCAGCGGGCAGCGAAAAGCAGAACCAGGATATTCCCGCGGCGCTTTCTAGCTGCGTTAAATAGCGCTCAATGGCGCGGAACTCCTGGTCTGAGTTCGGGATGAAACGGACGCCCTTGCCGTTCGAGCGTCCATTGGGAGCGTGTCCAAGGAGCTTTTTCAGCTCCAGAAGTGAGAAGCTTCAGAAGTGCGTGGGCCAGTCCGGCAGCATCTCCACAACGAGCGGAGGGTAGCGGGCGGTTGACCGTGACATGGAAGCGGCGGCGGCAGTGGCCTTGGGAGAGGAGATAATGGCAGTGGTGGCGGCAGTCAACGGCGGAGTACGCGACGGCACCGGTCCCTTGGCTGCAGCCATCGCTGCGTACGTCGACTCGTTGCAGTCTCCATCGGCGAGCCCGGCGAGAGACGCGGTATGTTGGAAGGCGTAACAACTCTGGCGACTCGTCTCGGCGGGGAGGAGAAGCGTCCGACAGGAATAGCGGGCGGCAGTGGTGAGTGCGGGAGTCAGAGCGACGAAGAGCTAAACGGCATTTACCGGTATTTTTAGGAAGTTACAACTATTTCATTATAAGCTAATGCCTTTTTATTCGTAGTACATTATAATCAACTCACATTTACACATACCACATCGGGGTTAGTATCACCACCCCCACCAAGCGATAACAAAATCTTATATATAAAATTCTCGTGTCTCAATGTTTGTTCGGCGCTGTACGCCGATGATGCTGCATTTGTCACGACCTCGCTCTCGGGCCCGCACGCAGCGATTAAAATGCAGAGCGCCCTGGATGCTCTTCCCACTTGGCTGAAAGCCTGGAGACTCAAGGTCAACGTGGCGAAAACCCTGGCGGTATCCATCGGGCGGACGTTCCCGCCGCCTCGGGTGTCACTCATGGGAGAGGCCATCAAATGGTCCCTACGGCTTAATACCTAGGGGTGACGATCGATAGGAAGCTCAAGATGCGACCCCACGTTAGGAATGTGATCGCGATCGCGCAGACGCGTGCCGCACGGGCACTCCTACGCCCTGTGCGTACCAACTGCATCTCATCTCCGTACGAGGCTATGCGTCTATAAGACGTACGTCCGTACGCGACTCACCTATGCGGCCCCAACTTGGTATGCGCTAACGAGCGAAACGGACCGCAAGTCGCTGAGGGCGCAGCAGTCGCTGGCGCTCCGCACCATCGCCGGAGCGCCACGCTACGTACGGAACGCGGTCATCTCCAGGGACCTGCGCATGGAGAGCCTGGACGACCACATTCGCCGTCTGAGCTCCTCTATGTTCGCGCGCGCGGATGGAGCGCGAGCCCAGCATCTGCAAGGCATCGCGCCATCCACCTAACTCTCGCTCGCCGGAGCTTATTCTAGCGGGCTTGACCTCGCTGAGCGGCGGGTGAGCCTAGGCCATGGACACACCTAACCACTGCAGTAGCGGATTGCCTGAACTGAATCATGCATCGCCCCGAACAGTTACCCCGAGACCCGACAGGATCTGCGTGGATGTCCAGGATGAATGTTTGTTCCCATACTCCTCCGAAACCGCTCGACCGATTCTTATGAAATTTTCTATATTCATTAAGTCTGAGAATCGCCTACTATATATTTTTCAAACCCCTAAGTGATAGGGGGTGTCCACCCCAAAAATTTATTAGATGTATAATTCTTTTTAATTTAATTTTTGTATTATGTAGCATTGAAAAATACAAACAACCCTAAATTTTCACCCTTCTATCGCCTATTTTTCAATCGTCATTTTAGTAATTTAATCATTTGTTATCCCGCTCGATAACTGAACAATTATCGTCTTTATTGTGAATGTTTTTCACTCTAATTCGACTAAAATTTCCCTGAGCTTATTGTAAAGCAAATTTTTTTTAACATAAATAATATTTATGTTATTTTTATATTCCCTCATCCTTAAACACAATAAGTTAGTTATTTTTTTCTACAATAGAAATTTTCTAGAAATAATTTCGAAATAATTTCCCTAGAAATATTATATTTATTAATATATATATAATTAATATTAATAGAATTTATATGGCAAAACAACGTTTGCCGGGTCAGCTAGTAATATTAGCTAGCTTTGATTAATGGTACCTACAGTCAAATTAATAGAACATGATTATTTCGTCTAAATCACTAGGCAGGCACTAGGCAGTATTCATAGGTAAGGTTCCCATAAAGTAATTATTTAAATTAATATCTGTTTCATTGATACGTAAAATGATTCTATTTTTGACATAATCAACGATTTTTATTGAACTTTGTCAACACACGTCATACACGACTTTCATGAAAACTACTGTACAATTACATTATTAACATAACATAATGTACAGTAGTTATATGTATTTAGTATTTACATGCCGCAGTTCACAACAGAACCGGCGGCACTACAAAAATTAAAGACTGATCATTAAGTAGCCTTGTCTACCTCACTTAGAAAACATTTTGCGCCACAACTTATGGTATTTCAAACGGCACAATGATAGCGCGATTCTATATACACCCAACGCCATCTATGGACGCTCAACGAAATGTTTCCTTTGGAACTTTCATACGTACGAGCGACCATAACTTCACCATATCACTTTTGTTTTAGGCGTTCTATTTAAATAATTTCCGGATTTTGAAATAATAAAACCTTTCAATTACAGACGTGCAATGTACAACACCAATACAACTATTTTAATTTGCAACGTAAATAGACACGTATGTGTAATCCGAGGAAGCTCTGAATCAGGTATCGGGCGGTCGCTTAAAATATAATTAGATTTACTTTAGATCAGGAAACTGGGTTTAAGTTTAATTCTAGAAACATAAATATATTAATAAGTTAAATTCTATTTATTTTAGGATAGAATTGCCGATTATTTTATTTGTTAAAGGTAATCATGAGTCGTGTTTCTGGCACCTACATTGAGAAATTGCTAAACTCAGCACTTCAAAGGGGGTATCCCTTTGAAGTGCTGAGTTTGGAAACTATATTTTTGTTGCCACCAAGTTTTATTTAAATTTACTTACTGAAATTCTATAGCAAAGCAAAAAACACGATTTTTATACCTACTTTACATAATTTTAACGGAAGTTTGATAATTAAGATTGGTATTAAATAATCAATGAGAGTTTATTTATCTTTTTTTAAGTTTTTTATTATTTTTTTTTGATTAATTATCTGAATTTAGTATCTCTATTCGATTCTGCAACTCAAGGTAATGGGAAATATTTGAAATCTCACCTTCCTTACTTAAAGTGGTGTTAATCTGGCAAAATAAATAGACTTTGAAAAGTTTTGTATTTAGTAATGCGCCTTTTGAAGCGGTGATAACCTAGTGGGCGTCAGCCTCCTAATCAGAGATAGGCGGTTCGAATCCGGGCACGCACCTCTAACTTTACGGAGTTATGTGCGTCTTTAAAAAAAAAAAAACATATATCACTTGCTTCAACGGTGAAGGAAAACATCGTGAGGAAACCGGCACGCCTGAGAGTTCTCCATAATGTTCTCAAAGGCGTGTGAAGTCTGCCAATCCGCACATGGCCAGCGTGGTGGACTATGGCCAAACCCTTCTCATACTGAGAGGAGACCCGTGCTCTGTAGTTAGCCGGCAATGGGTTGATCATGATGAATGCGCCTTTCAACTGAGCTGCGTGTTGTGTATAGCTTCTTTTATATCTTTGCTATACCTAGGGGATTTTGACCTCTGGAGTTTTGTGAACTTCTAATAATTACTTACGAAAACTTCAATAAATTATGGGTTTCGATAGTTTACAAGGTAATATTATGCATGTAATGCAAAGTAACTAACGTGTTTAATTTAGATAAATGGCGATTAATAAAAAAGGTACCTCATCACCTTTGTTCGGCGAAAACAGGAAAGCCGTTGGCTAACTCTTGGTTGTTGGCTTGTTTTCACTATCAAACTGCACGCTGATAAGATGACCTGAACGAAGCGACGTGGTCCTGGAATGTTCATCAATGCTATTCAATACTTTGATAGATAGATAGATACTCTTTATTGCACACAAATTTTAAAGAAACAACAACACTGAACACTTAAAACATAAGTACGCAAAGGCGGTCTTATTGCTTAAGCAATCTCTTCCAGACAACCCTTGGGGAAAGAAGTTTAATAAAGGAATATATAAATATATACTTTGTTGTGATATTTAAAGCGTATAGGTATTAACTTCTTCTTCTTTAGGTGCCTCTTTAACTAGTGAAGGTGGGCCGTCAGAATGAAATATTTCGACCTGTCTCTAGCGAGGCTGAAGAGCTGGGCAGCAGTCGCGATACCAGTATTATCATCATCATCATGATCAACCCATTCCGGCTCACTGCAGAGCACGGGTCTCCTCTCAATATGAGAAGGGTTTGGCCATAGTCTACCACGCTGGCCATGTGCGGATTGGCAGACTTCACACGCCTGTGAGAACGTTATGGAGAACTCTCAGGCGTGCAGGTTTCCTCACGATGTTTTCCTTCACCGTTGAAGCAAGTGATATTTTAATTGTTTAAAAACGCACATAACTTGGAAAACTTAGAGGTGCGTGCCCGGATTCGAACCGCCGACCTCTGATTAGGAGGCTGACGCCCTAACCACTGGGCTATCACCGCTACAGTATTATCGGTATTAACTAATTGTAGGCAACAGCTTAACTATTTATCTATGTTTAAAACTGATCTCGAGTTGCTCTATACTTTATAGGTAGGTATGTAGATATTATATATTACTTACTACCTACCTAAGATGTAATTTTCTTTATGATATTTGATAGTTATTAAGTGTTATTTATATTTAAGAACTTTTTTGTTCATTGTATAAGATTACAGGAGAAGAATAAATGAATTCACATCATCGAATGCACTCAAAGGTTAAGCTTTTTGAAGTCAACATCACTTGAGAATGCTCCAGTGGCGACGCAAATGCGTGGCTTAATTTAAGGAATTGATTATTGCACTGTGCAAATTTGCCTGGAAATGGCAGAGTATAGCAAATTACTGGTAATGGTTATTTATATATTTCACTTCAAAAAGACTTACATGAAATTTAAAGTACGGAAATTTTTGCATCGAACTAACTTATCTCTACATTTTGAATAAATTGCACGCCCTTGTTAAACGAAATCAGAAAAATAGAAAGGTATTTTTTTGTGCCTGCATACGCTATAAAAAGTTATTTACAATCGGGCTATTACTAATTGTTTATTAGAATTAACTTTTGTAAGGCGCTTTTGATTTACGCTGATAACTAAATTTATAAATTTTAAAGTAAAGCTATATTAAGCGGTGATAGCCTAGTGGTTAGGGCGTCAGCCTCCTAAGGAGGTCAGCGGTTCGAATTCGGGCACGCACCTCAACTTTTCGAAGTTATGTGCGTTTTTAAATAATTAAAATATCACTTGCTTCAACGGTGAAGGAAAACATCGTGAGGAAACCTGCACGCCTGAGAGTTGTCCATAATGTTCTCAAAGTCGTGACCGTACTTAAAAAAGTAAAGAAGGTCATTTACGTATATGTCGGTGCGAAGGAGTTATTAACTTCATTCAGCGGCGCCAAGAACAACAATAATTCAATAATTACCCACATTTGAACTCTTTAAATCACTGATTAATCATTTCTTTGTTAATAAGTGTATTTAGACGGTAGCAATCAATTTTGTACAAGCATGCTTTGCTATACGGGCGGTTGATGCCTTTCGTGGCATTCTCGCCCCTAGACGTCGGACCACTCGGACCATTCGTCGAACCTCTTAATTATTGTCACAATAAAAGTGTTATCCCTCAAGTAGTGGTTTTAATTACTATGAGCGAAAGTAAACAAAAGCGCGACGTCAGCAATGCTGAAGTCACTCTTACTAAAAACAACTCCGACTGCTTTCATACTAAATACTATATGTCCACATATAGTATTTTTATTTCACCAAGCGCTTTACTTGTGGCAAACCAAATTAGGAATTCTATTCTCAAAAGTGAATATCAATATGTGTAACTTATTTTTTTTCTTAATATTTTCGTCTTTGTTGCGTAAAATAAACGATTCAATAAAAAATAAATAATAATTTGAAAGAACAGATAATATAACATATGGTTACTTTTATTATATTGCGCAAAGGAGATTACTCACGGTTGCCATTGTTATGAGCTGCCATAAATGCATATTCTTAATCATATCGTGCAAATCTTTTAAAAAATGATACAAAGGTGAAAAATTTTTAAAAGATTTGCACGATCCTAAAACAAATTTCATCTATCGATAGTAATAATTTACCATTAAAACGTTATTTTGACACAATATTAGTCTATGGTATGTGTAAATACAATAGAATCTAAAAAGATAAATGATTTTACATAATCATGAACCAACCTAACAATGAACGACTTCTCGACGTTTACTCTCAATACTGACGTCACTTCACACGCACACATTCACACCGTGTTTGTACGCTTGGTTAGCACAAGTAAAGCGCGCATCGCTTCGTGATATAAAAATACTATAAATGAAGAAATGGCCCTACAACGGACCCCTGCAGGACATCCATTTTCACATGATTGATCCATAAGACGCTTGGCCATTCGTACATACTTTTTAAATTCTTTCTTAGCGATAGTAACTAGTCATTTCTAAAGCTTCTGTTACAAATTCCAGCCCCACTCCACTACGATGTCATCTAATTAAAATGAAGATTATTTATATTTGTTGATTTATTTGATTTTTATAACAATTTTAGTAAATTCTTAATTATTTACCTTATTATACTAATACTCAATTAAGCATTGAACTGATGTTTGGTACTTAATAATAATCAGGTACATTGAGTTTGTAATAGTTGTACACTTGATCATATTGTGACGTCACTACTGATAATTGTAAAGGAGTTGATCCGGGTAGATCGCATCCGCACGTCCTTTTACGACCGGACGACCAACTGACTATAGATAACGCTTCCCAGGTAGGTCATACACACATATCACACAACAGCACACAGCGTCTTCGCTGGCGAAGACGAGGTCCCCGCTATCTGACGACATCCGGACGTGGGTATCATCCACGGTCACGGGGGCGCTTGGACTGATACACCAGTCCAACAAACCCAACAAGCAATAAACAGCAAGTATAATTTGCTATATTCCGCCAACAAGCGCGAAAAGTAAAAAAGCTTTTTTAAAGTGAAGTCAAGATCTCCTGAGGATGATCCGGTGTCGGGTCGAAACGTGCGTAGAGGTTCTAGTGGAAGATTTTGTGTGGTGTTATATTATACAAATCTCCCGGTTGTCGGCGGAATATAGCAAATTATACTTGCTGTTTATTGTTTATCATGGACTTCCGTAAAGTAACGCCTGCTTCTATTCATTAAACCCAACAAGTCCTAACACAGAAGTCTCACAGGAGACGCCCTTAGGGGGACGTTCCCCAGATGTCGTCGAGCCCAAGTGCTCTTCTCTCAGGCTGAGCTTCATGCTCGCCAAAAACCCCCGGTCACGCAGCAATAACTACTATGGTTATCTGCAACTGACAATTCGAAAAAGTAAAAAAGTAGTAGATCGCATCGCATTCATTCTTGTTACAACTGGCTTGTATAAAGTGCTTAATAATTATTTGTTGTTATAAACACCCTCACTACCCACTTAAAGCTGCTCGTCGTCACAACATAACGTGATATCTACAAACGCAACATTTCTCCATTTATTCCACAATGACTACGAACAAGTCAGCACGAAACAATACAACGCCTTGGACAAATCACAGATACAGCCATGTGTCAGGTCAATGCTCTCAAATTCATCTTGTATTAACTATACGCTAGCGTCGGCGTATGAACGATCCCGAATAAATCCAAATTGGTTTGCAGTAAATAATTCTAAAGAAAATGGTTAAATAATTATTATTTTAAAATTAATTACTAAAAGATTATCCTAAAGGTTCGGTTATAGGTGCAAAGTGGGGTTCTACCCGATTTAAATAATGAAATTATTTAACTATATTTAATTAAATCAAAAAACACACCACAGCCTATATAGTTACTGAATATTACAGATAAATCGGGCGCATTAATATCAGATTCAGCGATTCTAACCGAAACGTCCCACACATTACATGTTTTTTCATTGAAGATCAATTTAAAAGCTTTTATGACGTCGCAGATACTAAAATTGCCGAATTAAAAAGTTTTAAGCATTCAAGCACCTTCAACAGAGGTTCTACAACAATCCCTTTTCATTCGTTTCATCTAGTTGTAGATGCCATACAAAAACACAATAGTGTATCAAATACATTTATTTTTTGGATGGCAACATACCCGTCCGGCTGATAAATCTTTAAAGCCTCAAGACCATTAATAATGTCCAAATCTCTATAGTATAATACCATGGTCAAGACCATTAACAATGTCCAAATGTCTATAGTATAATTTTGAAAACCCACGCAGAGTTTCATTATACACTTATACAGTCACACAAACAAAATGTTCAGTATGACTGTTAGCCCACAGGACAAAAGCCCATAGGGTAGAGAATATATATATTTACATGCCGCAAGTTCCATACAGAACCAGCGACATTTCAAAAATTAAAGACTGATCATTTAATAGCCTTCGTCTACCTCACTTTGCATTTTGTACGCTGCACTACTTATGGTATTCCAAAGAGCACAATGATAGCGCGATTGAATATACACCCAGCGCCATCTATGAACGATCAACGAAGTTTTTCCCTTAGGAACTTTCGTTTGCGCTACATACGACTATTTTATTTGTTAAATGCAGGAATTAGTTGCGTTTTCGGCAGCTGCATCGTGAAATTGCTAAACCTGTAAAAGTTAACCTTACCGAAATTGAAAACCAAGAAGTGCTGAGTTTGAAGATGGTATTTTTTTACAATCGAGTTTTTTAAAGTTGTTTCTTCAACTTTTTACACTAAATATTAAAAATTGTATAATTTTGATGTATACACGATTTATATACCTGCTTAACGTAATTTTAAGTGAAGTTTGATGTTGAAGTTTGGTATTATATATTCACTGAGAGTTTAATTTATCTTTTTGTGACAGTAAAGTTACTTATTTTTGAAGATTTTTCATCCAAGATCAAAGTAGGTACTAGGCTACGTGCATTAAACGAGTATTGAAACTTAAAACAAATGGAACCAATCGATTTAGAAACTATCAGGGAATCTATTTTATTTTTATCCGGATATGATGGAAATCAGCATGTGTTAACCCGTTTTCTAAATCTTAGTGACTATTGAGATACCTTCATTAAAATCTGAGTTGCTAGCCCGTAGCAATCTATATCATCAAATCTTGTTCAATAGCAAGTTCAATTGTTAAATTTCGGACAACGAATTAGTCTTGCAATCCAAAGGGGAAACGCTGCCAGTATCTTCGGAACCTTGCCTAAAGGGACTCCTTTTAATAATATATTTTAGTTATAGTTTTAGTTTTAGGTTCAATTTAAGGTTTATTTTAAGTGTTTAAAGTTACATTGTTTTAGTTGTTAATTATAATTGAATAAACATTGTTAAATTATCTGAATTTAGGACTTCTATTTGATTTTTCAAACGACTTTACTACATATGTTTTTTAATTTTGATTCAACAACGTAAACCGGTGTTAATCTACCAAAGTAACTTGACTTTGCGCTTTTAACTGGGCGGCCTTTGGTGAAAGCTCCGTTAATTCCTTTGCAATAACTAAGGGATTTTTAGACTCTCGGGCATTGCGTATTTTGAATAATTACAATTTCAAAAATCGATTATTAATAATCGGTGCAACTGTAGATTTAAAAGGTAATATATATTACAAAAATAAACTAGTTTTGCAAAGTAAATAACTCGTTATTTAAAAAGTAACAACTAATTAAAAAATGATCTCATCACCTTTGTTCGCCGAAATGAAAAAAGCTGCTCGCTAACTCTTGGTTGGTGGTTGGGTTCACTACCAAATCGCTGCGTTGCGTTGCAAACCCTGGAATGTTCGACAATACGAATGAACACTTTGATATGACATCTAAAGCGTATAAGTAATTACTACTGTAGGCAAATGAGCGTACAATTTCTATGATCAGGTAAAGTATTAATGTTTAAAACTGCTCTCCAGTTGAACTTTATTATTGATACTTATTGATATCTTTACAAAATTTGTTAAAAATTGTATTTGATTACAGTAGAAAAAGAAATGAATTCACATCATCGAATGGGCTCAAAAGTTTAGTTCAACGTAGTTTTTTTTTCGGACTGTCTATTAGCTGTACCAACCCTATTGGTTGCCGCCACAGCGTAACCGGGCTGTTTGGCGAGCTTCGGAAAGAAGCTCTGCCAGACGAAATTTTGAGCCCTAGGGCTCGAAGAAACTAAGGGAACGTCTGCCTAAGGGCGCCTCCTTTGAGGCCGAACCAGGGCTTAGGCGCCGTTTGGGATAACGGGGGGTCGGACGGTGAGTGGTCCGTACGTCTCCGAGGCCGTGGATGGAGCCCACGTCCGGATGACGTAAGATAGCGGGGACCTCGTCTTCGCCGGCGAAGACGGTGTGTAGCGTATGATTGTGTGGTAGGTGGTATGAGTATGTTGTCAGTAGTCATCTGATCGTCAGGGTCATGAAGGATATGTTTAGGTCTCCTCTTTCGGAGAGGAGCGCTTAGGTCGGGGGAGTAAGAAGAAGCCGTTCGAGAGGGTTGGGGTGTCGGATTGATCCAACGTAGTAGAAGACGTGTAATGTACGGAAGCTGCTATAGCCTAGTGCTAAGGACGTTCGCCTCCCAATCAGAGGTCGGGGGTTCGATGTCGAGCAAGCACCTCTAACTTTTCGGAGTTACGTGCGTTTTTTATCAATTAAAATATCACTTGCTGCAATGGTGGAGGAAAACATCGTGAGGAAACCTGCATGGCTGAGAGTTTTCCATAATGTTCTCAAAGACGTGTGTAGTCTGCCAAGCTTGGTGGACCATGGAGCCTTCTCCTACTGAGGGGAGACCCGTGCTCTGTAGTGAGCCGGCAATAGGTTGATCATGATGATGATGATGAATGTACGGCAACAATAAAGGAATAAAAATTTAAAAATTATTACTTATTACGAAAATTGATCGGAACTAGTCCCATACAAAATTTTTGTGGAGGACTGATCAGCCCATAGGATTGAGTAGCTATTCCCTTGAGAGAGGGGATGAAAGTCAAAATGTGTATTTAAGTTAGTTGTAATTCATTAAGGCGTACTCCGATTTCACTCATTCTTGGTTTTTGGTGTGAAAGGAGATACTTTAATGTTTATCCTTATTTCAAGGTCGTTGGCTTAGTAATCTATTGCTTCGTGATTGGAAGACAAACGAACACACCTACACACACACACTAACTCAACGCACACGAAGTCGCGGGCATCTGCTAGTTTAAAATAAAACTAGTTATGCAAAGTAAAAAAATGATCTCATCACCTTTGTTCGCTGAAATCAGAAGAGCCGCTCGCATTAGCAAGAATTATCTTGGTCGATGGCTTGGCTTCATTGCCAAACCGCTGCGTTGCGTTGCAAACCCTGGAATGTTCAACAATACCATTGAACACTTTGCCATGATATTTAAAGCGTATAGGTAATTACTGTTGTAGGCAAATGAGCGTACAATTTCTATGATCAGGTAAAGTTGTTTAAAACTGCTCTCCGGTTTTCCATCCACATGCTTACAAAATTTGGTGATCATTTTATTTGATTATATTAGAAAAATAAATGAATTCACAACATGAAATGGGCTCAAAAGTTTAGTTCATTTTCAGGATAATTGATATTAGAAAAATAATTATTTTCAATTTAATACGTGTAATGTACGACAAAAATAAAGGAATAAATTAAAACCAAAACCAAATTGATCGCGGCAAATAACTTCTAAGTTGCTGTAATTTCGACCCTCCACCGCAAAATGTAGCATTGATACAAACAAACTAGGTGGATGTTGAACAGGCATCATGAACTGAATTACAGGGAGCTGCTGTCGCGGGACGACAGCAGACCGACACATTTCCTCACTACTTTAAAATAAACGTATCAAAGAGTATGAATTTACCTATTGAGACGTTTTTTTTTTATTATTTTTGGTCTATCGCTGCCCAGGATTTGATTTGATACAGCCATGCTGCGCAGCGACAGATTCCTGGGATAAGATATAATAAAATATATTAAAACATCTTATATCTTATTCTTATATATCTTCTTCTATCTTTAATATCCGTGCATTGTCAGAGTCAAAACGGTATCAGGGTACACCAACAACTTTAAGAAAGCGCCATGGACGTTTTTAGGTCTTTGTATGTGAGACCTAGTGGTTAAGGCGTCACCCTCCTGATCAGAGATCGGTGGTTCGAATCCAGGCCTCCGGACTACGGACCTCTAACTTTCGGAGTTATGTGCGATTAAAAAAAAATATCGGAACGGTTCTTCAACGGTGAAGGAAAACTGAAATTATGGAGAACTCTCAGGCGTGCAGGTTTCCTCACGATGTTTTCCATCACCGTTGCAGCAAGTGATATTTTAATTTTTTTAAGCGCACATAACTCCGAAAAGTTGAGGTGCGTCCCCGGATTCGAACCGCCGACCTCTGATTAGGAGGCTGACGCCCTAACCACTGGGCTATCACCGCTTCCACTAGATGTAATCTATTACATTACTAGTAAATTACAAAATTAAAGTAGTGATCCATGTATGGTATTGTAAAGTAATAAGCGAGTTATTAAGTTTATAAAAGTGATTATTGTTTATAATTTTATATCATTACCTTTGTTTCGGTTAAACCAGGAACGCAGTTTCAATGTGAAGCCTCTGTGAGCACTCAGGTAATAGGACAAGGCACCTGGACGAAGCGACGTGGTCCTGGAATGTTCGGCAATGTGATTGTTAATTCTATACTTCGTTATGATATTTAAAGCGCATAGGTACATACTAATTGTAGGCAAATGCAATAGCTAAACCATTTTTCGAGGTTTAAAACTGATTTCGAGTTGAACTAGATTTAAAGGTAGATACCTAATACCTACTGCTGTTATGTAAAGTAATTTTCTTTATGTTATTTGTTAGTTATTGAGTGTTATTTATATTTACGAACTTGGTAGATCATAGTTATTTAAAAATAAATGAATTTATATCCTCGAATGGACTCAAAGGTTCGACTTTGTGTAATTTGGAACTTAGATTTAGGAATCACCTTTCAACTGAAGACTTACGTAGATATACAGCCCCAATAAGACAATGAAATTTTTTGAATGAAAAATTTAGAAAACAATACCCTTATATTATGAACTAAGACAGTTTAATTATTTTATTACTGTCCAAGATTCATATATAAGATGTAGTGTAAGGCGTGCTCCTTTTTATACACTACAAGTTAGCTCTTGACAGCTATCTCGCCTGGTGGTAAGTGATAATGCAGTCTAGGATGGTAGCGGGCTAACCTGTTAGGAGTATGGTAAACGCAAACTCCTAATTAGTTTCTACGCTACATCGTGCGAACGCCAAATCGTTTGGCGACACGTCTTTTTTCCGTAGGGTGATAACTAGCCACGGCCGAAGCTTCCCATCAGATATAACACAACATGAACTAAGTTAGACAGTTTAATAATTTTATTACTATCCAAGATTCATATATAAGATACAGTGTATGGAGCGCTCCTGCTTAGGTATTGCGGCAAATATTAAGTTGTAAGCATCTGCTCGCTACTTTGGTTCTAAATGCGCTTTAACACAGTGTGTGACTTAATTCCCCAGTCACACAAATTTCATGAGTTATGCTCAAACTTTTAAAATCAGACAAGCAGGCGTTAATTTGTATATAACACCAGACTACCACCGTGGCGTAGCGCGTGCGCTGTAGCATTTTAAAGTCGAAGGTCCTGGGTTCGATTCCCGGCTCGAGTCTGGTCTAGTGGGAGGCTTCATCCGTGGCTAGTTACCACACTACCCACGAAGACGTGTCGCCAAGCGATTTAGCGTTCCGGCACGATGTCGTGAAGAAACCATTTAGGATTATGAGTTTACCATACCCCTAACAGGTTAGCCCGCTACCATCTTAGACCGCATCATCACTTACCAGGTGAGATGCAGTCAAGGGCTAACTTATGGTGAATTATATAAAAAAACAAGTCCATTATTCAAAATCGCACTTAGCTTAATTTGGTATTGTCCGCGAAAATAAGACATTAATTGATTAGATTTTGGCAATTGTACGATGTAAGGTTAAAATCACTTGAGAATGCTTCCATGGCGTGTTGGTAAATAAAATTTCGGAAATAATAAAATGTGACGTGCATATATGCCTGGTTTTTGCGGATCATAGCAAATTAAGCCGAACATAAGTAGTGTTTCTAATAAACTTCAAATTTACTTACACAAATTTAGAGTATATATTATCATACAAACTTCTCTCTTCTCTGCGTTTTGAATGTACGCCGGCGTGACCAAAGGAAATCTGAAAATTACAACAAAAGTTTCTTTTCATGTCTGAGCTGGCTTCATACCTTATTTATTATCAGTCCACAACGAGCGATGTGTCGCGGTGCACATGGTGAACAAGCTCGTGTAGGTGAAGGTAAAGGTGAACTTTGTATGTGTTTTGTGGACGACGACACGAGGTAGACCTCACCTATTATTTTTTATCCAAGGGTCCCGAAGTTTTGACATTTTTTTTTGTTTTCGCAGTATATCTGTCACTGATCATTTTTAAAGGGTATTCTTAATTGTTAGTGATTCCATATTATTAAGTAAAGATATGTGGGAACAACCCTACGATCCACCCATCAACGCTCAATGTAATGTAATGTATGTATGGCAGAACAACAGTCTCTGCCGCGCCAGCCATGTTTTCTTTCAAAGTAGAAGCAAATGATATTTTAATTACTTGAAAACGCACATAAATCCGAAAAGTTAGAGGTGCGTGCCCGGGTTCGATCCCCCGACGTCCTTAGGAAGCGGACGTCCTAACACACAAGTACCTATGTTATGACAGCAAACTTAACTCGTGACTGATGAAGCCTATAAATATATAATATATAAGCCTAAAAAGGCATAGGCATAGGCCTAATCTATAAACAATTTATCATAACAAATTTTCCTTTCATAAATTCGTTCGTTGATATACCACTGCACGACCATGCTATTCGGTTTTTGCTAGGCGTTCTTTGCAATATTTTTAATCGATATCTAAGCGTCGTAGCTTCTTCGTGGTCATCAGAATATTAACGTCACACTACTGGGCTTAATGATTCTCTGATAGAAGAGAGGGTTTAAGGATAGTCGAGGTCACTGTGTGGGCCGCTGTATTAAAGTGGGCGCTCCTGCGTTCGAATCCTGACTCGAGTTTGTTGTGGCGGGTAGCCACGGCTTGTAACCCTACTGGCAAAGAAACACCGCCAAGCGTTCCAGTATGGGTGACGTTAACATTAGGTATAATAGTGTATAGGCCCTTGATGTAATATGGAAAAAAACATCAATAATAATTACAGTTTATATTAAATGCAGCTGTGATAGCCTAGTGAGCCAGTCTTAATTCGGGGTTCAATCCCGGGCACGCACCTCTAACTTATGTGCGTTTTTAAGCAATTAAAATATCACTTGCTTCAACGGTGAAGGAAAACATAGTGAGGAAACCTGCATGCCTGAAAGGTCTCAATAATGTTCTTAAAGGCGTGTGAAGTCTGCCAATCCGCATATGGCCAGCGTGGTGGACTATGGCCAAACCCTTCTCTTATTGAGAGTAGACTCGTACTCTGTAGTGAGCCGGCAATGGGTCGATCATGATGATGATGTTAAATGAATCTGTACTACTTATTGTAAACGTTAAAGTTTGTATGTATGGATGTAACGATGTTTGTAAGTCTTTCACGCAATAATTTTTCACGCTTAAATGAAATTTGGATTGTAGATACACATTTCAATATACCATGGATTATATTGAAATGTATGGTTCGTTGTAGGAATTCACTTGGCGAAAGCGTCTTTATATGTTTTCTTACAGAGTATTCTATTTTCAACATTACCTGCAATGGATTCTAAGTGCGCGATCTACGAGTAAATGCACGTCATTTAAGACGTTCTTTCCGTCAACTCTCAAATAAGTTAATATTATTGAAGCCTGTGTTTTTTTAAATTAGGATATAGATAGGCTTTATAAACATAAATTGTGATCAATAATAAGCAGCTAAAATAGTTTTAGACTGATAAGTTGCGCTTCTACCACAAAAACTAAAGTCAGATTAAAAAACTTGCAAAATATTGCATTGTATAAAATTCTATATAACAATCAATTGTCAATGTGATCTGTTTTTGGATCGAAGTTCCTTACGGCAGCTTGGAGGGGATAGGGATTTTGCTGCGCGGCCGAACTGAAAGAAATGTGATAGTAAAACCGTAAGAAAAAGTCCGTGGAATAAAACCGTTAAATGAGACGTGCGCAGGCGCGACAGTCGTATACACAAGCGAGTAGTGTATTATACCTTTCTCTTTCTCCCTCTTTCTTTTCGTTCAGCAATAGAATTTAATGACGAGACTAATTAATAAGAATTACTTATAATAATAATATTCTTTTGCAAATTGTGTCGATTCTACATTAGCCGAAGGAACTTCGTTCCTACCTGGTGTCCCACGACACCACATCTTTTTTTTTTAATAGAGTACCATAATTGTCCACATAATATGGACTCTCTACTATCTCCTCTATGCGATATACCTAACAATAAACAGCTGATAGCTAGATAACTAAAGACATAGGCAACTATTAGGGAGTAGAGATTACGAGATGATTTTCTGTTGCATTCAAATCAAGTTTTTCTGCAGTGAATTAAATATCTCTCCGTACCTACGAGTACCTTATAAAAACCAGGAAAAGTCTTATGTCTATGATGTTATAGAAATTTAACTCCGGGCACATTTGTCTATCCCACTGGATGTACAACATTTTATGCAGACGTCTCGATCGTTGAGTTTGCGTGAAAGCGTAACAAACATATCTACATTCACATTTACAATATTAGTAAGGATACACCAAATTCACTTACATCAATATAATGTAAGAAGATTCATTATTCAAACAAAATTTCCTCTACATTTTGAATAAAATGCACGCCCTTATCACCAAAGGCAACCTAAAAATTGCCTGAATGTCCTATATCATGTAGTTTAAAGTTAGATGTACCTACCACGGTAATTTTGCTGGTTACGAATCTAGTATTAAGTTAATTTAGTATGTATGTATAGTAGTATTTATCCGTAGCGTAGCGCGCACGCTGTCTCACTTTAATAGTTAAAGGTCCTGGATTCGATTCTAGTCTAGTCTGGTGGGAAGCTTCGGCCGTGGCTAGTTACCAACCTACCGACAAAGACGTGTCGCCAAGCGGTTTAGCGTTCCGGCACGATACCATACCCCTGACAGGTTAGCCATCTACCACCTTAGACTCATCACTTACACCAGGTAAGATTGTCGTCAAGGGCTAAATTATTTTCAAACTGATTCCCATATAATATAAATACGACGTATAAGGACAAGCTGACTCTCTCTCGTTAAGGATCATACAACGCGTACAGACTACAGAACGCCTGCGCGAGATTTTGCTTTGACATTCCGTCACACTCACACGTGACTCCCTTTGTCAATGAAGCTATCATATTGAGAAAAAAGGCGGGAGACTTATTATTGGCAGGCGCGGTTTTATCACGCTTTTCTTGAATTAATGTTTGTTGGCTTTGAATAGGATTGGTGTTGGCTATGTTGTGGTGCCCTGGAAGAATACAATGGTGTTCCCCGGGTGCCTGGAAAAAACTCAGTGTGAGGGACACGCCGTGGTGGTTTTTAGTTTGGGTATACCCCCTAGGGGGGGAGTCCCACATAACCTCTAGTCCTGCCCAAGGGACGGAGGAACAATAAAGCTTTTCAACCACGACAAAAAAAAAAACAAAATATGATTGTGGACATTAGTTTTGGTGTCGTTTGTGTAGTGGCTAGTTTTTTGAATGGTTAACAGGTATTGATTTGGGAAAGGTTTGAGGGATCCGCGTCCGCCTGGTGCGAAGTTTCGCGCCCTTTTTCCCTAACTTCATTTCTCCATTGTTATAAACTTGACATTGGGTAATCTGTGTAAAACCATAAAAATATAATTTAAAAAAAAAACATATTGAGGATGGAAGCAGGAAGAAGACTCCACTTAGCAACGATACTTTTTGGCATTATTAAAAACGCAATTTGAGAATACTTGAGGAACACATTAATGTGGCTAGTGGATAAATCGGCTCGCATCTCTCGGTATTCTTCCCTCTTGCTCTCTATACCGAGGCATAATACAGCACCTTTTAAGGGAAGTTTTAAATTTGCGGCTACTAAGTGCTGGAACGATTTGCCACCAACGATAAGGTCGGTTCAATCGCCTACATTGTTTAAGTATAGATTGAAAGAGAATATCATCATGTAGACCAACAAAAATTTAAATGATAAGAAGAAAAATAAATGAATGCAAAATATCAAAATACAAAAAAAAACTAATTTTGAATCGTTGCTATCACTTATCGTTCCAGCACTTAGCATTAGTATTAGTATTGGTATTAGTTTTGGTATTACTTTTAGTATTAGTATTTGTATTAGTATAAGTTTTAGTATTGCCGTTAATATTTAATAATTATTAATATAGTTTTTTCTTTTTCGTTTTTCCTGATCTCTTGGTATTTAAGGTAGATTATGTATATATAGAAGATCGCGTCCGTGATTGTACCAATTTTCAGGCACCGGCGCTGCGGCTTGCCGCACCTGATGCTGATCGGGTCGCCTTTATTTGGTCATCATTTGTACTCGTATATGTATATATAGTATGTCAAATTATGTATACAAAACTGTACCGCTGAATAAAAAACATTTTCTTTCTTTCTCACTTGCCTACCCACGGTGGTGAAGGTCCATCCCTCGACCTACTCAAGGTGGCTTTGGAGGTCCTCGGTCAACACTCGCATCACATACATTGTATTTGCAGTTCATGTAAAGGTATTGCAGGTAGGTAGTATTACATTTTTAACAAATACCTTTCAACCAACATGTCGCAAACATGTTTCAGTAATCGAGTCATTATTTGTGTATTTATTTTTCTTACTGTGAGATCAAACCCACATACAGCTGATTTATTTGATAAATAATACGTATTTAGCTAACTTAGAAACCAAATAGAGTTGTAGTGAATTGCAATGTTCTTGAGTACGTCGAAATGATTCGACTGACTTTGGTAAATTGCCAACTTTAGTGGGACTCGTAAACCATCACTTGATGCAAAGATTATGTGCCAATTTTTATTTTAAGCCATCAATACAAATATACAGCTTTCATGTCACAGTACCAGCTACTTATAAATGTATTGAAGGATAGGATCGGGTTGCTCTATCCGACATCTATCCTAGTTAAGATTACATAGAAAATCCATTTAGTACCAAATCCTGAAGGGTTTATCTTTCATGTAGTAATAGAGCAAAACATTGGTACAGTGTTTTCTCAGACAATTAGTGGGCCGGAGAAAGATCCAGAATGACACAGGTTCCTTTGTGTTCCGAAAAACCCCAGCTTCTATAGAACAGCTCAAAATGGCAATCAAATATGGTATTACCACTTCATGCATAAATTGCTAGATTTACTACGATGAAATTTACTGTTGATGTAAAGGTCTTTGATGATGCATAGGAAACTATCTGTTTCTAACCTAATATATTTTTATTGAAAGTAGGAACATTCTAATGGAGCTTTTTGAGGCGAGGTAATCAAAAATAATAAAACATACTCACTTTGGCTATTATTTATTGATGTAATTATGTATTATATTATGCGGGTATTTATTAACTATCTATTGTGCCTACTATTTTACATCATATATAACAGAAATCAGTACAAATGCTACTTAAACGAGATCCGCACTTGTTATACTCGTAATTCGACGGTCAAAATTAACAGTAAGCAAAAGTATTGAGTCTGCCAATCCGCACATGGCCAGCGTGGTGGACTATGGCCAAACCCTTCTCATATTGAGAGGAGACCCGTGCTCTGTAGTGAGCCGTAATGGGTAGATCATGATGAATAAGTAAGTAATTATGTTATTTGTACAAAGCGACAATGTACGCAACTTATGTCGAATTGAACTGCGACAACTTTAGCATCTACATCAGTGACAGGACAGTGATACTTCATTAAAGGGCTTTAGATCTTGACAGGTTACGATTAGCAGGTCATAAAAAATTTGCCCCCAATATAAATTATATCTTATGAAGAGGAGGACTGTGGCCAGCTGTGAGACGTTAGGTTAATAATAATGATGATAATGATGAGCAAATGTTACAATACCGTATGTGTATTCATTGCAAAGGTGCGGTTGACGTAAGCAAGCCTCTCACAATCTCATCGACTAAGAGATTTAACCAGTTTGCGATTTTGCTACATTTGCATAACACGCCTATGCAGTCCATCCTATACGCAAAGATATGATGGCATTAACAAAAACTTTGCAGTATCAAACAGAAATGTCTTAAAGTGATTGTTCGCAAAATTTCACTAGAAATCGTATTACGTAAGTCTACCTAATCTCGAATCACGGCGTACAATTCTGAATCTATTTCTTTCTCGGACGAATATAAAATAATTAGTAATTTTAGAGGGAACACAAAATAATTTATAATTCTCAAGACTGCCCTGTAATCGCTTTTACGTAGTGCAAAATTGACGTTCGACAACAAAGATGTACGTAACAATGACCACGTTTATGATGAGTGCAATGAGTTTTTTTCTATTACTATAATTCCAACTATGAGTTTTTAATGTTTATGTTTGATCGCATATATTTATTTGCATTTAGCAATATGTATTTATTTTTACGCTCATGTCACTATACCGCTCTCTTGCCACAGGTACTTCGCAATAGAGTTTGCTTGCAGCAAAAAGGCCGCCTTTGCGTGTCCACAATTTTCATTTTTATATATTCGTAATTTTATGGTTTCATCATAATCTTATTTGATTGCAATAAAGTAATTCTACTAATTCAGTTCCTATTACTATTATAATTGTTCCATATTTTAAGCCTAGAGAGCCTGGTTGGTAAGATTACCACCCATTCGAGGGGACCGCCTTCGATACCCGACATTCGCTTCTAACTTTAACTTTTGGAGTTTTTTGCGTTGAAAGCAATTAACTATAGTTCGATTTATCGGTGAAGTAAAATATAGTTTGGAAACCTTCATGTCCATGATTTTCTTATGATCCACCAATCTGTACGTGTCAACTGAGGTGGAATATGGCTGATACACTTCTCATGCTAAGAGGAGACTCGAGCCCGTTAATGGGTTGATATTGATGTTTATGATGATTATTTGCGATTATTACTTTGCTTCCTCAACGTGGGAGAGAATGAGAGGCATGAAAACGTCACCTGTACCACTATACAACGAAATATAGGGAAACATAAAGTACTTTGTTACCAGCAATAAAGCTGACTTTATTGCCACTTAAAATAGTAAAATTAAGGAAGATGTTATTTGTGACGTAAGGTTCCTAAGTTGCTGGAAAATGGAAAGAACAATGTTAGTGGAGCATTTTAAGGTGGTTAGAGGACATCTTGGGAGGAGCTGGAGACATGCGACAAGACCATAGAGTATGAAAATTCTTAGAACAGTAGTGGATTTCTGTCGATTGGAAGGATCGTGATGATGTCAAAATGCTGTTAAGAACTTGTCCTCGATTATTTATGCTGCTTAAATTCTATTTTTTTATTTAACAGGAAGAAATGAAACGAATCATCGTTCTTGGTAAAAATGTTGGTGATCATTATGCTTTTTAATTAGGTACTACAATCTTATAAATATTACCACTGCACAAACTAACCTACACATTATAATGCTATTATCACAATAATATATTATTATCTTATTAAATAGTTAATAATAGGTAATAAGACTAACATTTTTTTGATACATGAACAATAGCCTTTTACGTGTAGTTTTCATCACTACTGTCGGAGATGACTACTATGTAGGGTAGAAAACTTGTGTAATGTTGCGATTTAAGACGAGTCTCGTACGTCGGACTAATTACAGGATCAATAAATGTATTATTATTAACGTAATAAATTGAGTGCTTACTAATCATTTTAGTGGTATATCGCGCGTACTATAAACGCGTAAATAGAATTAAATTTTTATAATATTAAAGCTTATTTCAAAGTTACTAACTGTATGTAGAATATTTAGTTTGAACACTTCAACCTCGAATTATGTTCGATTTGAATAAAAAAAATGGCACAAGCATTGGTGCAAAGGTTGTTTGACATTTATCAAACAAAATCAAATATTTTTTTGTTATTTAGGTTTAAATATAATCTTAATTTCATCTGAATCATTTCTATCTATTGGATGGCGAAGTTCAAGAAAGTACTAAGTTATATTTTCAGAACAAGCATAGGTTTATAGATTTGAAGTGGCCTAGTTCAGAATATAGCCATTCTTTATAAGGAAATTAAAAGAAAAAGGTAATTTCTCAATGACGTTAGTAAAAATCTTGAAAATATCGGTTGTCGGAATTGGGACTTACTTAAACTTGTCCAAACCTTCACATAAAATTTTAATTAAATAATCAAAAAAACGAAAAATCTATAGAAATTACAATATTACTCGTATGTTTACATTATTATTATAGTTAAAATTTTTCTAAACACTTATAGTTTTCACGAAGTGTTAATTAATCATCGAGAACAACGTTTAACGTTTATTCTTCTTTCCATTGAGGAAAGTTTTTGAATTGATCAAAAAGGTACCTTGGTACTTCTTTCGTACGTTTTCCTATGATTGTGTAATTTTTATTTAAAAAATCTCTACTCAAGGAAACTAATATCAAACTTTTGGCCATCTCCACTTGATCAGTAAGGGGAACTACATGCGTAAAATTACCTGAAAAATAATTTTTTAATATTAATATTTATTACTAGTTCTGCCAGGTGGATGGTGAAGGTGACAATAATGCGACTTGGTATTTACGGTGGCACAGATGTGGCGAATAGAGATGAAAGGGAACCTGTTCTTAAATGTATTCGACTCATTTTCAAATCATTACAACTATTCTTTTGACCCTCTGGGCATAACACTAAAAATTAAGGACCAATTTGAGTCAGTCTTTCAACGGTTCTTGTTGAGAAATGCATCTACGCTTGCCGTCCGTCGACCTCCGTGCTTTATATGAGCGTCTCAATACTGACATATAGCAGTCCGAATACGAAATAAAACCTAGCGGAGCCACCTGCGTCCCAGGTGGGGTCGTAAGACGATAGACAAAAGATAGATAAGAGATATAAGATGGTACAACTACAGACACCGCTCCAGTTTAGTCCAGACGCTTTGGACCTTCCAGTTGCACCGGAAACCGGAATGTCGAAGAAATTCGGCTGTCGAACCGAGGTCACCAAATTGTATCTCATTTGAAGCCCCGTACAGTGCTAAATTCGTGACGATACACGCGTAATAAAGCTCGCGTCTTATTACTAAATTACCAAAAAAAAGATAAACAATCGTATAGAAAATAGGTTGTTCATGGATGTATTATTTATTACATAATTTTTTTAAATATTAATAATATTATTTTTAAATACAATAATAATTGTATAGGCACTTCTCTTTACGTTATCATTTAAGTAAAGATTTAAAGGTTTTTATATGGCGAGTCAGTTTTATGTAATCGAACGAATAACCGCGATAGAGATATCTCATATGTGAACCAGCGGCAGTTTTATACCTAATCATTAGGTACTCGTAGCAAGAGTACGAACGTAATCAAATATGTTGTATCTTTTTACCGCAAATCGTAATCGTGTGGGCGAGATCATAAAGTCTACATACAAACGCCGTATCAATTGAAGTCTATAGACTTTATTTTCGCCGGTGGTTATGGAATTTACACTTAACGCGTAAATTAAAGCTACCACATTCATTGGGGCACGCATTGGCGCTTAATATAAAGAAGCGGTGATAGCCTAGTGGTTAGGGCGTCAGCCTCCTAATCAGAGGTCGGCGGTTCGAATCCGGGCACGCACCTCTAACTGTTCGGACTTACGTGCGTTTATATAAAATTCAAATATCACTTGCTTCAACGGTGAATGAAAACATCGTGAGGATACCTGCACGCCTGACAGTTCTCCATAATGTACTCAAAGTCGTGTGAAGTCTGCCAATCCGCACATGGCTAGTGTGGTGGACTATGCCAAACCCTTCTCATATTGAGAGGAGACCCGTGCTCTGTAGTAAGCCGGAAATGGGTTGATCATGAATGAATGAATAATAAATCAGCCAAAACAAACCCGACCGGAGATTTATGATGCAGTGATGTAGTGTTTGCACTTTATACTCGTATGTATAAAATAAAAAGTTGACTAATTGACTGATCAATCAAAGCACAGTTCAGAACACTGCATAGACGATTCTTTTATGACATAAGCGTTCGATAATACAGGGTTGTTGAGAATGTATTATTAAGGATTAAATGGGTAAATATTTATGTGTAATAAATTAAAGTTACCAGCTAGAACATACTCATCAAAATCGTTTTAAAGCGAGCGAAGCCGTGGGCATAGGCTAGGCTAGTTGATATAAAATGTACTGCACGGGTCACAACTGTCAAGAAGTATTCAAGAAGATAACATAATATCTAGGCACAGATAATATTTGCCTAGATTTGATTTTATAGGGCGATTGGGCGCTTTATTACGCGCGATTGGGTAGGTTTAATGAAACTGTCATACCCCGAATAGGATAGACGAGATGGTAATGGTACAGTCAAGGGTAATTTATATTGGAATAAAAAATATCCATTATATGTATCTTACCCATAAAAGTTAAGACTAGAGGTGATAGTTCCGGGTACAGAGGCGATAGTTGAGACCAGCCCAGCCCTTCGTACGCAGTTCCGTCGCTTGACAAGAGGAAGTTGTATGGCAGAGAATCATTAACACCAAGTGTTGCCTGAAAATAATTATAAGGGCACTATAAACTTCAATTAATATGATACTTTTCACGACCTCAGAAGCGGGAGTTCTCGGGTTCGATTTTCTTTCACGTTGTCGTAGAATTCTCCTTTATATTTTACCCAACAGGATTGGGAACTATATCAGTTTTCAAAACTGAGTGCACTAATAATATATGTTAATTATATTCAGTATTCAGAGGCTTACATATAAATATGTAGCCTTATGTTCGATAAAGCTATATCTTCACTCACTTCCATTAGTTCACGCAAGTTTTTACTTAAAATGTTTTGTTTCATCAGATGATCAGGTTTTAACGATGGAGCCGAAGGGCGGATAGAGGATCTTTTATTTGTTGTCTGATGTAACACTATCAGTCAGAAACGGCTAGTAGTAGGCCACAGAAATACTAAGCTTTCTTTAAAGGACTCTGGTTCCCAAGAGTCGCTGAGATATCGCATTATCGAGGCGATCCGGCTCGTCCAGAGGCGAGGACGGGCCAGATAGCCCGATAGACGCACACAATATCCATCCACCTTCTTCAGATCGTCTCGAGGCATGGTTCACCACGAGCTGCACTCGTGTATAGGAGGGGCCTGACCTCTCGCTGCCTACCGTTGTTCGCGATGGCCAGTGCGATGTCTTGGTGCACCGTCGCGAGGTGATGAAGCACCAAGAGAACGGCGCCGGGAGGACAACTTAAACGCGGATCCTCTCCGGCGTCGCAGGGCGGAACGCAAGCGATTGCCACACGACCACCCCCTGCCCCCTAACGAGGGGGTGATGAATCAGGAGGAATCCGTCACCCATTGAGCAACATTCTCGGCCCATAGGGAGGCACATCTCCCGTGTGTGCTTTAGACTGAACAAGGTGGCCACTGTGATAGACTCCCCGGTGGAGGGTCCGACGCCACTAGCTGGATCACTAGATTATCAAACAAGTCTTCCCGTGATCCAGCCACCAGACGATACGCCGCTAGGTTGCGGATTCTGTGGCCGATTGGCGACCGACGAGTCCCACATAACCCGCCGGAAGTGGCGCAGTTATGCCTGCTCCGCTTCCGGAGGGGATGCGTAAACGCATGTCCCAGCGTCAAAATAATAAAACAAAAAAAGCTACGTCAAACATTTTTGCAATAAACAACCGGAAGACCTCATAGAGTTGTCTATCTTAAAATTGAACGGAAGCTTATGGAAAAGTCCGGTTATAGTGTAAAGGAAAACGTAAACAACAAATAAAAGGGTATAAATTGTTGACAATGTGAGATGGTGAGCACTAAAACACCACCCGTCTAAATTTGTTGTAGGCTTCTTAGACCAGGCAGGAGGGAATCTGCTGTTTGAGGGGTGCTTCGCATGTAGAATTTTGGCCGGGGTTCGCTGGAAGGGGTCAATATATTTGTCTATTTTTTATTGTTATACGACATATAAAAACATATATGTTGCACAGGCTAGAGAAGAAAGAGCCTGTCAGTTCTGGGCCGGTCCGGTATGTCCAAGGTCGTCTGTAAATCAGCGCTACAGCAGTTAACTATATACTAATATATAATTACGCTACAGCGATGCTCTGTTTGGGAGTAACTACACCACAGATGTCTTAATTTAGGTTTTTTTATTTTATATTTATTATCTATTGTTATGTATGTGTATCATCAATATTAAGGTAGTGTGAGTTAATTTCCCAAATAAAGATATATTATTATTATCATAGCTTCAGTATTAAATTTAGGAATGTAGTTATGGGGAAGGGAGACAAAATAATCGTCTCGTTCCAACACTAACTTTGGTTGAGCTAAGTCGCTCTATATATCACAGCGTTAGTATGAAAATGCTCTGGGAATCGATATATTTATTTGAAAGAGTCAGAGTAATAATTTCAACTCGGCTCATCCGCGCTCAGCGTGTAAATATAATTATTATTTAAATCTTTACTGCACAACCAAAATAAAAGATGTAAGGAAAAGGAAACAAATATTAAATTAGGCGTAAGGGTCAGTCAAACTTAAGGAAAGGAATTAAGAAGTAGAAAGGAACCAGTGTCACATAAACAAAGCAAGTCACTCTAGATATGTGAAATTGTTAAAATACTCGATTTTGCAAAATAGCCATAATTTTTATCTTTACACTCTTAATTATAAATTAAAAACTGGTGCACTGCACTGTTCTCGAGGAACATTAACCTTTATAATATTGTAATTTTTAAGTGAAAAGCTCGGACGAATATTTAGAGAATTTTATAGAGTTGAAATGATAAAAATATGTTAAGTATTCATTTAGTTAAGAAAGTAAAGTTTTAGTTCGCAAATGATAAAAAGGCCAAGGCGACCACCAACTCGGCAACTATTCAAAATATTCGCATTCCCATACCCGTCGTATATTAACATAAGGAAACTTTCGCAAAAGGCATAAATAATGTGTCTGTTAGGTGACAAGATATAACCTTACGGACAAAGACGTGGCGCCAAGCGTTTTAACGAACCGGTAAAATGACCTATAACGTTTAAGCGAGGTTTCAATCAATTGCCAAAAATAAGTTAAAATTATACACACAGGCATACAAACCTTTATAATGTTCCTGTGATGACTTGACTCAGTTTATATTTCAAAACCAGACAATTTAGACACTTTATTTGTAGAGGACTGAACGCTACCTATTATTTTTAACGGGTTCTGGTTTACTGCCAACAAGTATAGTTACCTTTATTTCCCTTAAGAGCATAACGCATGATTCCAAATCCTGACACTCCCTAGTGTCACTCTGTTCTATAACTACAGTTTCGGCGTGGAACGGCTGTGCCGAAAGCACTTGTAAGTTTGATATATCCCATTCTGTTCTATTGACCCGTCGAAATGGCATTTCTTCCACTGGTGGCAAAATATTTTCTGTAAAAGAAACAATATTACAATTACAATTAATTAACAACAAATTATAATTTCATAATCCCCGGACGAAAAGACGTCCTTCTCCGGAACTGTCACAATGAATGAATGAATGAATGTAAAAATAAAACAGAAAACAACACAATAACAGTAGTTATACAATATTGCGGCCTTATCGCCACATAGCGATCTCTTCCAGGCAACCAAAGATGCAAAAGACAGAGACACGGAAAGAGGAAGGTGGTGCAAAAATATATATTTACATAAATTTATTGATATAAACGAATAATACAAGTACCAAATTAATACATATAAATATAATATAAACCAAATAATGATATAATTAATAAATTAATCCTCAAAAGTTACACAAATAGGTGGCAAATACAACAGATGGCAGAGTAAACCAGTCAATTCTTGAGATAAGGTTACGACCATGTACTATAATACAAATGTTTTTGTAAATTCATTGAATGGTTAGCAGAATATGGGTATGAAAAAAAACTGACAGACACACTTTAACATGTATAGTATTAATAATAATTAGTACCTAACGATTTGCAGCATCATAAGCAAAACGGCTTAAGATCGGATGGAGAAAGTCGTAAGTTTAAATCTCTTACATTGGGATATTAATGCAAAAATTGTTAATGAGACAAGTTTCGGAAGAGATTTCGGTAGCGGAAATAATAAAAACAACATACCTTCATTATTCTGTAGTACCAGTAGATAAACGCCAATCGCAAATCCGCCTAACAATATAAGTAGTAGCAATCCTACTACTATAATCGCAAGCACGTTGCTTCTGTTGCGTTGGCGAGGAACTGTATGAAGAAGGGGGGTCTCCTCCGTTGCGCTGACACCTTGAAGGACGTCATCGTCTGCACCGCGACCGTACCAACTTGACTCATTCGCTGTGAAAAGGTGGAATACTCTAATTAGTCCAACTCCCTCCAGTACGAAGTTTCCATGAGATATACAGGCATGGGAGATATTACTCTACTGGGCATATACTTTTACACTCATGACATGAATGACAGGGATTTAGGCTTTAGATCTTCCAAGTTATTCCATAACAGAATTAAAATATTACTAATTTAGATTAAGAATTATTGATTTATGGCTATAATGTTGGGGATAATAACCAGTAAAGTTCGGCAATGTGACAGACGGCTTAACATGTTGGCTGAGCAACATTGATTCCCTTTTAACAGGTACTGAGAATATCTTGACAGAAAACTTAATGTTGCGTTTTCCAATTTGATATATAACAAAGTGGAAATAAGCGGCAATAATGATCATAAATTCCTTTAGGAGAGTTTCCTACACCCGCCTCCTACAGGAACTGTGTGAATGCAACTTGGTTCCTTAAAAATAGTTTTTGGGAGCCTGGTAAGGAACAGTGACATTAAGTGGGCGGATCTATAATATATGGTTAACAAATTCATAAAATATACACAGTAAATGAAAACAACAAAGAAAGATGCTTGAATGCTATATAATGAAAAGGAAAATTATAATTACTGCATAATCTGTTCAACTCAAACTCAACCATAGCATATTTGCTCAAAAAATTCACATAAACTAGATAAACATTAACACATTCACATAACACCACAAACCACATTTAACTAAATCAGTGTCAATAAAAAATAATCAATACAGCATTGCTATACCATAGAGCATGATAAATTATTAAATGCCTTTTATATTCCATGCGATAGATATTAAATAGTTTATCTAAACTACCTATTTTTAGGGACATGTGTAAAATTTCAGTTGGAGTAACTAGTATTTAAATATAAATCAATAGCTTTATATAATTCATATTATGATTATATATGGCATATCAATTGCTATATATAAAATTATATTGTCCCAAAGTAAATACTGATAATTGTAAAAAAAACATAACATTACAGTTAGGAAGATTAAGCTTTAAATCCTCTTATCTCCTATCAGTGGTCTGTGCCCAGTAGTGAACATTAATGTTATCTTATTAAGCGGATGTTATTTTTTTAACGGCAAACTACACAATTTCAAGAATAAAATAATAAAAACCCTAGTCTAGTTACATTTTGCATAGTGCGTATATACCTGTATATATATATTCCTTACTTCGTTATTATAAAACACAAGGTTTACTTTTCTGTTCTTTTGTAATAAGTTCCTTTTTGTGTTTTTTGTTATTTGCTGTTTGTTAATTTCCATATTATATTACTAGCGACATATTAGCGTCGACTTAAGTTATTATATTAGGCATGCTGTAGTTACCTCTAAATTGATTTATATGTATACATCTAGCACTTAAGGTTTTTAAATGTTTATTTTTTTACATATAAATCTGTTGGTAGCGCTTTGGATAAATAAATAAATGAACTGAGGCATTTTATAATAACTAAAAATTCACACAATTTTGCAATAGTATTTGTATGTACTGAATCCCTATGTCCCCACTCATTTTATAAACGCAAAAGCATAAATGTGAAGATGTTATGAAAGAAATATGCCTCTATCATAACAAAATTGAGCATTATTATAGGATAGAATAAGCCTATGCATAGCATAAGCAATGAATAGGTGTTATTTTTTTGGATAGATACTTTGCAATACTTTGGTAAGGGGCAGTTAAAATAACCGTAGAGTAATTGAGTGTCTATAACCATAAACAAGCATGACATTCTTCTGATTCCCTTGTAAACACTAGAGTGTTGATAAGACTAGAGAGAGACATCCACAATAAAGAGATTTATAGCCTAAACCTATTAATTTCTGATCCAAAAACCCCCAAAATCCTTTATATCACCATCAGTTGGGATTCCAACCTTGCAGGAGGTATCAGTAGAATTATGTTCCCTCAATAACATTTGTTTCATCTCTTCTGTGACATTATTGCGCCTATTATGTTGGTAATTAACTACACCCAATCCAAATCCAATATACAAAAGATGACATGTTAAAACATATGAATGCCTGCTTAATATTGGAACGAAGTTCCTTATCGCATATTGTGAAAGGGGGCTAGACAGAAAAAAATCTTACGAAAGTTTTCACGACACTTTTTGTTATTGTAAGCTCTGCGGCGTCACATGTTTCTCTGTCTGTCTCTCTCTCTCTTATAGAAAGCCAGCCAGATATTTTCATTTCTATTTCGCATTGAAAAGTGTGGTGTCGCCACGATTATTTTTGTTGAGTGTATACAGGTTTTTTCTAAATAATAAATAATACAAAATAATAATAATAATGAATCTTGACAGTGTTTCTGCACAAGTTCCGGATATTGCTGATGGAGTACAAAATTGAGCCTACTGATTAAGTTTATATAACATTATATTTGTTAATAATAAAAAAAATATTATTACAATTCCTTCAGTAATTAATCGAAAGGAACTTAGTTCCATCCGGGTGTCCCTAGACACCTCTCAAGTTTTTTATAAATTAATAAGTTCATACCTGACATTTGTTCCAAGACTTAGATAATAAATGATTATATTATCAGATACCGAATTAAATAATTACTACTGTAAAACTAACAGTATATCTATGAACAAATCAAAATAGTACTAATGTAATAATAAGGTAACAATCATTTAAATAAAGTAAGAGATTGTTAGTAATGATTCATTAAGGAGAATGATATCTAATTATTTATTATACAAACACAGACTATATTTGTTTAACTAACATTTAATTACAGTAGACAATAGTAACTTGTTTTGATTTTGTATCAGACATTTACAATGTCATCTGAATATCAAATTTATTCAATTAGTTTGAAACTTTATTTTCAAAACAACACAAGCAGTTATAGAATGTTCTTTCTTTTATTTTGAGGTTTATGAATGTGTCTCTACTGAGTCTCTGTTTTACTGTCAAAAAGCCAAAATAATATTAAAATGTAAATAATTTTTATATAATTAATTCAAATTATTTAGTTGCCAAAATTTTAATAAGCAATACTTTTTTTTTTTTTTAATAGCCAAGCTAGAATAAGAGGAGATAAATAAATAAAAAATGTTGAAAATACTTTAGTTTCAAATAAACAAATACAGTTACACTAAAAGAGCTGTTATCAGAAAAAATATTATAAATGCATCATCAATTTTGTCATTGTTTTTCAATACAAATTAATCCAACCAATTTGTTTACACTGTCACACCTCAGAATTTGGCCACATAACCCAAGCAATTTTCTATAACAGTAAATAAATCATAGAATGTGAGATTATACAACATATAACACATATTAAAAGAGATTAAAGATTTATACACTGCCAACATAAGTTTATATCAATTAACAAAGGGATTCAAAGCTTCCCCTTTTCTCAAATTATGTAGCAGAAACCCAGCAAGGCCCTGAAGGTCTATAACCAGTTATGGTATTATTACTTGACTTAAACAGCATATACAACAATAAATATTTTCCATGAGGCAATTTTACAGATCTAAGTACAAGAAATACTACAGTTCCAATAAGAGATAATTCACTTTCGCTTTGCTGTATGTATGGTTATAATATTGCATCTCAAAATTAAATATGTTTATGCTAAAACCTCTTAAAGCCAATACAATAAATAAGATAGTATCAGGGGTCAATAAAATCTAAATCAGGATTCTAAAACACCAGTTAATAATAAATACATTGAAGATAATAATAGTTAGAATATACTTTTAGTAACTTACCCATGATAGGTGGAATAAAAGGACGCTTGTGAGTTTGCACTTGTTTTTCATTATTTTACAGCATTAATTTTATGACTATTAAGTGGTTTTTAATATCAAAAATGGTGATAACTGTTAGTAACCGAATTATTCAATATCCAATCATTTTTTATCTAGTACGAAAAGACAAAATCCTTTATTTATGTTGATCTACTTTTGTTGCTTGATACTATACTATTATAGGTACTCTTTGGTGTGATGCCGATTTGTTTGACATTGTTTGACATTAACGTTGAAATGTTGCCATTACCACGGAACTCATTGTTTGTGGTTTCATTGTGTACAGCCTAAGAATTTCAACTCGTACGAAGTTTTATATATTCTTTGCAATAATTAAGTACCAGTAAATTATAAAATAAGCTAAGTACGATCTAGATAGAGCACACGAATGCTCGGTAAATGAAACACGTAATGGCAAACACTTCTTGGTATTGACATTATTAACCTATAATGACGCATACAAACTGCCAAATGATTTTTTTTTTTTTTTTTTTTTTTCCGCTGGGAAATGCGTTTACGCATCCCCTCCGGAAGCGACGCAGTTTTGACGGCGTCGCTTCCGACGGGGTATGTGGGACTCGCCGGCGGCCGGGTTGGCGACCAGAATACCCACTAAAACCCAGCGATGCTCCTACGCGTCGCCTGGTGGCTGGGTCACGGGAACACCCGCGCACGCGACCGCAACCCAACCAGAACTCTCAGGCAAGCAGGTCTCCTCACGATGTTTTCCTACACCGTTGAAGCAAGTGATATTGTAATTGCTTAAAAATACACACAGTAACACTGAAAAGTTACGGGTTGCGTGTCCGGGAACCCCGACCTCTGATCAAAAGGCAGACGTCCTAACCACTAGGCAATAGCAGCTTATCTCATTCTTAAACAGAATTAAAAGAGCACAAAATATTTATAGCACAAAACTGTTAGTTTTAACTTTTTGTTATTAACTAACAATTTTGTTTGAGGTTTAATGCAGCAGAATTTACGACATAAAACGAAGATTTAACTCTTTTGACGTCATTTTCTTAATTTCCTACATTTTCACCTTATATTTATGAAAGTGTTTCAGAGGAGTGTTGCAAAGCGGATAGACTTAATAATGCACGGGGAGGTCTGGCACGTACAAAGGCGTAATGTAAAGTGCAGAAATATTTAAATCTTTATTATTTAGTTTGAGAAACTATATAGGTAGGTAGGAAGTAAAGGAACGCATTCCAACTTTATTAGCTATGAAATGCCATGATTCGGTATTTTCTAATAGCTGATGCCTCACCATACATAATGTGTGAAAGAAATGTATTTATACCATATATCACCATACTTTTTTTTTATCCACTACAAGTTAGCCTTTGACGGCAATGTGACCTGATGGTAAGTGATGACGCAGTCTAAGATTGTTGCGGGCTAACCTGTTAGGGGCATGGTAAACCCACACTCCTAATTGGTTTCTACGCGACATCGTGCCGGAACGCTTAATCGCTTGGCGACACGTCTTTGTCGGTAGGGTGGTATCTAGCCACGGCCGAAGCCTCCCACCAGACCTCTCTCGAGCCGGACTTTAAAATGCAACAGAGCACACGCTGCGCCACGGAGGTCGTCACATAGTGATACTATATACCAATATATCTGGTTAATTTTTGTAACGGGCAATGTAAGCAATACATAAATGTGTGAGCAATATATAAAGTAATACCAAAGGAACCCCAACAAACACATTTTCGCATTTTTGTTAGTACAAAGTAGTTATGATTACGTCTCGCCCGTCTTGTTTAGATTAAGGCTAGTTCTAGGAAGCAACGCTAGCTCAGCGGTATGTGACCTGCATCGGTTAAAAATAATAAATAAAAAGTATAAACCGTACTATAGCGATACTGCATTGACTGATAATCGAGAAGTGTACATCAAACGTCAAACTGACTGCTGCATGTAAATTAAAAAATAATGATAACTAGCGATTCCCTCCGCAATATATGACCACTGGTATATATACCAGCTATATTAATCTAATCTGTCCATGGCGCTACTTTAACAGTATCATAATTCTTGAACTGAATTAATTCTCATAATTAATTCTTCATTAGATACGCTGTCGAATTGAAAAAAACTAACAATACAGTTTTTCTAAAACGACGATTGATTTTTCAAAGATCCTATTGCGTTATTCCTATAAGGAATATATTTAATATATATATTTATACTAGCTGTTGCCCGCGACTTCGTCTGCGTAGAATTGCTGATTTCCCTTGAGATTCAGGTTACCCGTGCGGCCAATGCCCTGCTTCAGAAAGTAAGCTACAGGCAAATGTCAAATTGCCGATTTTCGTTTTTGTAAATTAACAAACATAGGACTTTATAAACTTCAAACCCCTATTTGATCGCCTTCGGGGTAGATTTGGATGAAAAAAAAATTTTGAAGAAAAAAGAAACCTATTTTCAAAATTTCAAGCTTGTAGACTTCATAATAAAAAATTAAGCATAAACTATCATCATTTTTTTTCCACCCTTAAAAGGTAATATAAAAAAAAAAGATTTACATGTTTTTTATTTATTAAAACAAAGAAATTTCGTACAAACTTCCAACCTCTATTTTACCCCCTTAGGAGTGGAATTTCCAAATATCCTTCCTTAGCTGACATCTCTTACCTATTAACTACCTACTTGCTAAATTACAGCCTTATACAATAGTTTTTGAGATCTCGTGTTTAATCAGTAAGTATGTAAGTAAGCGACCTTTCGTTTTTTATATATATAGATAATATTTCGAATTTGGCGTTGCTCGTACACTTGAAAAATTCACCCTTTATAATATAATATAGGGCCTTTAGTATGAACAGATAGGATGGGTACTAATACGCAATTACTACAGAAAATAATAACGTAAATTCTAGGAGCTCATTCAAAGACAGGCGGAAATTCTCCCTTAACAATGCAATAACGTTGGAACTTAACTGGAAATTCTTTTGTAGATAAAAATTTAAAATGACTTTCATAGTAGATAGATCTAGCCATGTTCCTATATACATACATCGCAAGACCTGCGGTTTCGACTGCAAATGTCACTCTGTTGCTGTAAATTAATTCTTTACTGTATGTATCCTTCTTCTTCTTTAATCTTGTAGATTTTTTGGTAGGTTCTATAAAAGTTATATTTGTTTATAATTTATTTATCGATAAGTACCTATTGATAAATAAATTATGTTATTAAAAGGAAATATTTATTTGTTTGGTTATTTGTATAATAATATTTGTGTATATATATGAGAGCTGTGATAGCCTAGTGGTTAGGATGTCAGCCTCTTAATCAAAGGTCGGGGGTTCGAACCCGTGTACGCATCTATAACTTTTGGGAGTTTTTAAAGCAATTAAAATATCACTTGCTTCAACGGTGAAGGAAAACATCGTGAAAAAACCTGTAAGCCTCAAAGGCGTGTGAAGTCTGCCAAACCGATGGCCAGCGTGGTGGACTATGGCCAAACCCTTTTCGTATTGAGAGGAGACCCGTGCTCTATAGTGAGCCGAGAATGGGTTGATGATGATGATGATTATCTATAGGGTAATTCCGGGGGAGATGGTCGTACGGGAGAGATGGCCAATAGAAAAAAGTTCAAGAAATTATTCATATATGGCACTATTTTAAATTTAGTTCTATTCGTTTAGGCACGGGCAAGAAGTAGTAGTGAATTTTTTGGCAAAAAGGTGAGTAATTTGACTTTGTTTTTTAATAATACGTTAGATTTAAACTGTAAGTAATGAAAGTTTTGTCTGTATTTATGCTTTAATTGTGAAGTAAACAACTTTCTCGTGTTCTCAACCTCAAAATTAACTGCAAAATTGAGAAGTTGCTTTTAATAAGTAATGTGGCCATCTCACCCGGACAATCGGGAAAGATGGCCATAGTATTTATAGGAGAGATAGCCATAAAAATAAGTGTCCTAATTTAAATTTATTTTTAAAATTGAATATATTCTTCAGATGCCCAACCAATGCATACGGATAGCGACTGCTGTCAGAGGAGCCTGGAGTGAGGAAAACTTAAAAAATGCGATGGCAGAAGTACCAAGTGGGCGGATGCCGGTTTATAGGGTTATTTGATTACCATATTCCTAGAAAACATTAGAAAGAAGGTTAAAACAAAACAACTACACAAAAAAGGGACCTATGGGACCATCATCAACCTTTGGTGCAGCCAACGAAAAAGACTGTGCAAGCATATTAAAGAGAAGCAGTCGAAAGGCTTTCCATTGTCTGTTGATGATTTAAGAAGAATTTCATTCAAGTTTGCTGAGCAATTAGGATTAAAATACAGATTCAATGTGAAATCAGGCTGAGAAGGCAGGCTATGATTGGGTGCAAATGTTTTTGAAAAGGAATTCCGATATTTCATTAAGGAAATCAGATGGGGTGTCATATGCTAGAAGTCAAGGGATGAATGAAGCTGAAAACGCGTATTTTGAATGCAATATTTGCATGTTCTGGGTGCATGAAAACTGCACCGAGTTTGAGGACATGTGTTCTTACTGCGGTAATAATAAAAAAAAAGTTATAAGATCTCAAGGGCAAAGGGAAAGGCAGAAAAAGTTCTGGCCATCTTTCCCCTATAACTATGGCCATCACTCCCGGGCACTCTGGGAGAGATGGCCAGTCCTAGTTTTTTTTAAAGTAAAAAATTTCATTGTTTTCGTTCTTCAAAGTTATTTATCATTAATGTTTAATAAGAATAATAAATAAAGATTATGTTGAATATGAATTCAATGTTTTATTCATCATAATTCCTGCACAATAGAGTCTTAAAGTAACTAGGGCCATCTCCCCCGGAATTACCCTATATATAAAAGCGAAAGGTCACTTACATACTTACATACTGTAAATTCCACCGCTAAGAGGGTAAAATAGGGGTTGGAAGTTTGTATGAAAGTTCTTTGTTTTTAGAGTTAGAGATACAAAAATTTGCATTAAGATTAATAATAATAAATAAAAAATATGTACATAATTTTTTTTTAAATATTACCAGTAGTGGAGAATGCCGGTTCTGCAGCACCCCCGAGGTGCTGTCAAAAAAAAACGCCCGCCGGAGGCGAAATTTTTTAGAGAAATTCTAATAAGATTCCAATAAGATTTCACTTGAACGGTTTTCCACTTAACTCCTATACCGATATCGGCGCCGAGGCTTACCTAACCTAACCGAAACCTTACACGAGTTCTCGATTCCAATAGGATTTCACTTGAACGGTTTTCCACTTAACTCCTATACCGATTTTGGTGCCGAGGCTTACCTAACCTACCCTAAACCTAACAGCTCCCGGCTCCTTCCACATAAGAATTTTCTAAGGGATAAAACTTCTAACCTAACCTAACCTACCCTAAACCTAACAGCTCCCGGCTCCTTCCACATAAGATTAGACTAAGGGAATAAAACCTAACTTAAATTAGAGCTCAATCAAACTTCAATTGTGAAGTTTTTCAATCAAACTCCTATGCCGAGCTTTTTTTGTTTTTTTTTTATTTACTACAAGTCAGCCCTCGACAGCTATATCACCTGGTGGTAAGTGATGATGCTGTCTAGGATGCTAGCGGGTCAATCTGTTAGAAGTATGGTAAACCCACGCTCCTAGTTGGTTTCTACGCGACATCGTGCCGGAACGCTGAATCGCTTGGCGACACGTCTTTGTCGGTAGGGTGGTAACTAGCCGGAGCCTCCCAATAGACCAGACTCGAGCCGGGAATCGAACCCAGGACCTCCAGTAAACGCGTAACGCGCTACGGAGGTTGTCAAAAATCAGAAAAAAAAGGTAGCAGGTACCGCGCAGGTAGGCGACCCTTTTCGCGGTCCGTGCCCCTATGAGTTTATCTTTAACCGACATCAAAAAAGGAAGTGGTGTATTTTCATGAACGTTTAAATACGAGTTCATAATGTTATTTCTCCATTGTATTGATGCATTATATGACTCATATTGAATATAATGAATGAGTAAAAATAGAACGTGCAATTGGTTATTTAGACATGTATTTAAATATGATTATAAACTGTGTGTTACAAAACCAATGCCGTTTTTTGCTGTCGTTTAGATACATCCACCACACATAAATTATACCAATAATTCCAAAAAATATAAATATTTAAAGCATGGTTTAACAGACTCAACTTTAACAGATAATGTGCATGAGTTTCCCTTTTGTTTATTTTTGATAAATGTCTAACCGAGTCCCCCACTCTTCGTCGACAGCATAAAGTATAAAAGTGTTTTGCTTTGAGAGACAAAGATCATATTCTATTTCACTACGTCCAACTACACGATGTCGTCTCAAGCTCAACTGTGTGAACTGAACGAGACCATATATGATGAAGAAATGGTTTCGGTTTGTGTAGAAGTGGAAAGTGCAGTAACTTTTGAAGATATAGAAAAAGAACACCTATTGACCGACCTATGTGAGGATAAAGAGGATGAAAATTGGTATTCCAGTCCCATCGCACCACTGAACGTAAGGTTGCAATTAGCAAAAGTAGAACCTTATTGTTATGCGCAAACAGATAGAAGTCTAACACCATCACCAAGTCTCTTCAGCCCGGTTGAATATGTTCCAATTGAAGATGATTTTTTTAGAATACGTGAACCACCAACCGATTATGAAGAAATTGAGCAAGGTTCATATCATTCGTTCTCATCACAGTGTACACTTAAGTTATAATATAATGTTAAATATGCATGTTCATGCAAATAAAACTATAATTATTTAAAACAATCTTTTTATTTCATCTCTTTATAAATAAAGTCTTAAACATATATTGTACAAGTTGATCATTATACAAAGTATTATCAGAAAATACATTTATAAATCGTGACATTGAGATGTCGTGATATTTAAAATATATATAAACTAAACAATACATTCCACAAAATGAGCTGAAATAGTTCTGAAGTACTTTGTTGTTATGAATCCACTTCTTACAGTTTGTTTTTAGAAACATTTCATGATAATCCATTGGTTTTCGACCAAACGAGTCAAAATATTCACCAACACCATTACTATCCACGTATATTGCTACCCAGTGAGATCCAGGTTTTGTATCGGGGTCTAAATTGGATATTAAATAAGCTGGTGGTGTTAAATATATCGGTATCTTGTTAGCTGCAAAAACATTGAAGTAAATATTTGGATCGATTATTTTTAAATAGTTCTCTATCTCTTTGGTATTCATTGAAACTTTAATAGAAATAAATTAAAAGCAAATAGAATAATCTTTTCAATAGAATGGGTGGTTATCAAATGACTTAAATTTATTATATTATCTCCATTTATATTCACTGTTAACTGTTATAGTCTAAGCTAACATCTCGATTTTTATTTATTTCAATTACGTTATCAAACTCTGCGTATACTATGCAATTAACCGTTGTGGTTAGAGCTCTTTCGAATCGAACTTCAAATCTCACACTACCCCGTTTTATAAGATTCCAGTGGGAGTTTGAATTAGCGGATAAATCAGGAGTTAAATCAAAAGCAAACAGGCAATACCCATTATTATACTCCTCTTTAGATACATCATTTCCATCATTCAGAAAATGAATTCCTGTTCCAGAGAATAAAGTATGATATGCACTTGTGAACAAATTATTATCAAAAGACGGTGTTAATGTTTTTGATGGTATAGATTGACCATCAACATATAAACCAAACAGGTTAAGCCCGTGATTACCAAAATTAAAAGGATTTGTATTTAGAGTTCCATTGAAAGCCGAGTTTCCTACGAAACCAACTATACATCTTTTGGGTATTTGTCCTAAAAATACATTATCAAGCATTTTTCCTTGGATTCCTGATGGAATCGTTAACACTTTAACTTCAGCACGAGTGACAGGATATTTTGCAGTTGTAGTAGCTAATACTTTTTCATGCGCAATTAATACACTGGGATTGATCCGCACTTTACGCATTATAAGGCTAGCACTAGATATATGCACTTTGAATTTACTATCTACAGATGAACACATAAGATTAAAAGTATCTTTAGAACGTACTAGTTTTAGGCGCATTTCAACACCGTTGATTAAAAACTTATCTTGATTAAAAATATTAGCATGTATGTGGCCAATCATTTCAATAGTTTGACTTTCCTTTGCTAATTCTTCTCTTTTTATGTATCCCTGATTTGAAGCATCACATGAATCCATTTTTGAGGCTGTATCTTTATACCAAAGGCCACAAGTAAGATGAGATTTCTTAGCAGCTGTACCATAATTAAGCAATGTCTCGATGTAAGCTCGATACCCATAAGTGTTGTTTGGGGGTGTTACGAGCTTTTGATTTAAATACGCGTGTGTGGCAGCGGTGCCGACCAGTAAACCTATCTCTGTCACGCCCGTTCAACGAGTGAATCAAGTAGAAGCGCACGCGTCACCGCCAGCTGATGCGATGATGTCATGTAATGCAATGAATTGCGAACCGAGTGGCGCGGAAACGCAAAATAACAACGAAGGAGAGTGGGTTCGTGTCGTAAGGCGTAAGTCATCGCGATTTAAAGGAACGAGAGGTACAGCGACGGTAGACTCCTCAACAAAACTAAAAGCAGCGGACTTACAAATCCCGTTATATATTTATAATGTTTCGAAGGAAAACACGGAGCGTGATGTCGCGGAATATGTATATGAAAAGACGCAGATAAATATTGTGCCTGAAAAGGTACCTATGAAATCGTCTAGAGATTACAATTCTTTTAAATTTTATATACCTAGAAGTAAATTATTATTATTTACGGACAGTAAATTATGGCCAGAAGGTATATATTTTAGAAGATATATATTATTTAGACATGGAAAAAAGGCCACAGTAAATCCAGAAAAAGTAGACATTAATAATGGATCTAAACAAAATTAGAGGGAACAAACATACACTAAAGCTAGTTAGCTATAACTGTAAGTCCTTGAAGCGGTCGGTGGACAGCGTGAGGAGCCTATGCGGATCTGCGGATGTAGTCGCACTCCAGGAGACCTGGCTGCTGCCGTTTGAACTTACCTACCTTAGCACCATTCACGACGAGTTTGAGTCTACGGGTACATCGGCTGTGGATACGGGAGCCGGCATTCTACGTGGCCGTCCCCACGGAGGAGTCGCGCTGTTATGGCGTAAGAATGTGTTTTCGTCCGTGTCTATAGTGAAGTGCGACAGCGTTAGGTTGTGCGCCCTCAAATGTCAGGTACGTGAGCACTCGATGCTATTTTTTTCTGTGTATATGCCTACAGACTGCCCGGATAATTTAGCGGAATTTACAGAGTGCTTGAGTGAAATTAATGCAATTATTGAAGACTGCGGTATTAGTATGGTTTTTATGTTAGGCGACTTTAACGCACACCCTGGGGAATTATTTTTTAATGAATTGATACAGTTTTGTAGCGAGCAATCATGGGTGTGTGCCGACTACGAACTGTTGTCAAATAAAAGCGATGTATTTACATATACTAGTGACATTCACGGCTGCTCGCGATGGCTAGACCACTGCCTTGTAACGAGTATGGCTAGAAAATACGTTGATCGTATAAACATAGTGAACAATGTGTCGTGGTCTGATCATTATCCTGTAGAGGTTTATTGTAAACTCAATTTATTTCACACTCGTCTAGAAAGCGCGCAATCGACGGCTTTTAATAAAATAAGTTGGGGACGTAGGGACACTGATCAGATTAGTCTGTATACTGAGTTTTGTAACAATAGGTTGAAGATGGTAGACTTTCCCGTAGAGATGGTAGATTGCTGTAATGAACTATGTAACGACCCGGAACATAAACGGATCTTAGACCGATGGTACGAGGATATTACAAGCATACTACAGGATGCGGCAATATATAGTCATAGAGCTACCCAGCGACATAAAAAACGATATATCACTGGGTGGAACAAGCATGTGAGACCGGCTCATGCGAAGGCTCGTCTCTGTTTTCAGTCATGGGTGTGGGCTGGGAGGCCGTCTTGTGGAGTCTTGTACGACGAGATGCGGGAATCTCGCAAGGTATTTAAAAATAAACTTAAATGGTGCCAGAACAACGAGGAGCAAATCAAAATGGACATGTTAGCCACATCGTACGAGACTAAGCACTTCGGCAAGTTCTGGCAGCACACCAATAGACTGAATGCAAGGGCGAATCTTCCGAGTGAAGTAGGTGGAGTGAGCGGATCTCAAAAGATTGCTAATATGTTTAGGGAGCAATTTAAAGTGGAGCCTCTTAAAATACCCTTTACGAACAACGATGCTGAGGACATCGTGGTTAACAGGGAAGTCTTGGTGCGTTTTACGCTTACTGAAATCAAGGGAGCACTAAAGAGTATGAAACATGGAAAGTCACCGGGACACGATGGCCTGAGCATCGAGCACTTAAGGTATGCGGGTTCGCACCTTCCCAGAGTCCTCAAATTGCTCTACAACCTATGTATTAACCACAGTTACCTGCCAGAAGCCATGATGAAGACAGTAGTAGTGCCCATTATCAAAAACAGAACAGGTGATGCGGCGGATAGATCCAACTACAGGCCGATATCGCTGGCGACGATAGTGGCTAAGGTGCTGGACAGTTTGCTGGATGCACAGCTAAGTAAATCAATTAAAATACACGACGCTCAGTTCGGCTTTCAGCCTGAACTCTCTACGGAAAGCGCAATCCTGTGCCTCAAGCAAACTGTCCGGTACTATACCGACAGGAAAACTCCTGTTTATGCCTGTTTTTTGGATCTATCCAAAGCTTTTGACCTAGTAGCTTACGACGTCTTGTGGCATAAGCTCGAAAAGGAATCAGCTTTGAGACCCGAACTGATTTCATTGTTTAAATACTGGTATGGTAACCAAACTAATGTGGTTAGGTGGGGTAATGAACTTAGTGACCCATATAAAATGGAGTGTGGAGTGAGACAGGGAGGGCTGACGTCCCCTAGGCTGTTTAATTTGTATGTGAACCAGCTGATTGAGAGGCTCGGTGGAGCTGGTGTCGGGTGTTCAATAGATGGCATACGCATGAATAACCTTAGCTACGCCGACGACATGGTTCTACTGAGCCCCTCAGTTGGGGGTCTTAAAAGGTTGCTGCAACTCTGTGAGGAGTATGCCGGGATGAATGGACTCAGTTACAACGCCAAAAAAAGCGAGTTCCTTGTTTTCAGGGGAAAGAACAAACTATCCAGCTTTAAACCAAAGATACAATTATGTGGTAATCCCCTGAAGCAAGTAACTGAGTTCAAGTATCTCGGTCATGTAGTAACCGACAGCCTGAGGGATGATAGTGACATGGAACGAGAGCGCCGGGCTCTGTCGGTCCGAGGCAATATGTTAGCCCGCAGATTTGCGCGCTGTACTGGGCAAGTAAAGCTGACCTTATTCAGGGCTTACTGCCAGTCATTTTACACGTGCAGTCTGTGGACGGACTACAGGCAGCGGACCTATAGTGCCTTGCGTGTTCAATATAACAATGTGCTGAGAGCGGTGTTGAGGAAGCCTCGACACTGCAGTGCGTCGGCAATGTTTGCGGATGCTCGCGTGGATGATTTCTACGCGATCATGCGCAAGCGTGCCGCGTCCATGATGCGCAGGCTAATGAGTAGTACCAACACTCTTCTCAGCGCATTGGCCAGGAAACTAGATAGTCCTCTCTGGAGGTGCTGGGGGGGTGCGCACATAGGCGCCAAGAGGCTCCCTCGGGTTTTTTAGTTATAGTTTTTAGTTATAGAATTAGTTGTTAAGCTAGAAATAAGTACCTACTAACATAGTTTAAGTTATTTGTCATACTAACACAGTTATGGGTCTAATGGCCTGAAATAAAAGTTTATTTATTTATTTATTTATTAAATATATGTCAACCTGGCTAAAAAGTGAGTGTAGCCAATTGTTAACTGGAGCAACATTAGACGTCGTCGTAATGTTAGTTGCGTCACTATTAAGAACTTTAGCTTTTATGAGAAGTAGGGTATGAGATAAATCGATGTAATCATCTCCATTTCCCGGTACTAAAAATTCAATGGGTCCATCATCCGTCAATGATGAAATAGGGTTGTAATGAATCCACTGACCTCCCTCAATACTGGTTTGAGTCGATGGTAGAGCAAACAAATCCAACTCAGATTTTACGCATTCACAGGAGTTATGATGTAAAAATGACATTTTTTTTAATTTTTTAATTTTAAACTTTTATGAAAGATATCCTTAATATTAATCTGTCTAATTTTCTTAGTACCGTTCCCTTTGAGAGTGTTTTTCGAAGTGATACGTTTCCTTTTTTGTCCCCTAATTTTATAGCCTGATCCTCTCATGATGGAATCAATTTTTTTATCGGCTTTTTGTTTAAGATTTGATGTTGCTGTTTTAAAACGTGATCTTATAGATTCATCCATTGGTTGCACATTTAACACATCGGACAATAGACCCACACCAGCATTCAAAGCTTCTCTACCCACAACTTTTGCGCCATTTTTCAAAAGTGGAAGAACAGATCTGAATAACCCACCCAAAAAACTGCCTATCCCATGTCCTCGCTGATAAGGTGCACCCTTATAAATTGCGCCTACACCTGTACCAGCCTGATGAGAATAATAATGTAAATATGGGCATGGCATTTTAAAAGTACGTTTTTACTTGATTCTCTTAAAATGTACTTTAATACACGTCGTCCCAAACTGGAATGGTACTTTTTGTCCTGTACTCGTTCTTATATCTATTTCTATTACATCGAACTCTCTACGCATGACAGGTACGTAATGAGGTGGTGAAAAAATATGCATTTTATTTGCCCCGTATACATAGACTGTAGGATCTAGTGGTACGATTCTGAGAAGAGGGGCCATCACATCTCCAACAATCTGTGGTTCTATTATATCGCAATAAATGAACAATTGAGATGGCAATCCTAATTTTAAATTATAAGGATATGTTCCAGTTGTATTTTGAATAAGATTTGTATTTGGTTCAAAACCCAGTTGTAAACATAACTTGGTTGACAACTTTACTACATCAATTGCGTTATCCATGCATAATACTGATATTTGCTTTTTTATTTCATCATAATTAAAAATTAATTCATTAACTGTATTTTTATTTAATTCAGCTACAATATGGTGACTGCTGTCATAGTTCATGGCTGGAATACGGCTTCTATAGTGCACTAATGAATTAATACCGTCCTCGGGTATCATCATCCATTTTGACGTATAAATAACATTTTCATTTTCTCGAACCGTATACATAGTGCATGGATATTGAATTTCAACAACTCCAACATACCATTCTCCTTCCAAAATAAGCGATTTTGGTAATTTTGTTGAGAACATAGTTGTCGTGTTTTCCGGGAAGTATTCTATTGAACTATTACTAAGTAAAGTCAAATAAAAATTTTCTTCCATCATCCTATTTGATTAAGACTGGATTCTAAAATCCAACTGTTAAATTTATCAGGATAACCTTTCCACTTGACAAGTAATTGTTTTCTGTTACCTGAGTAACGAGTGCGTAGTATTTTATCAATTTTATATTGAGTGGTGGGGTTATATTTAACTTTTTGCAATTCAGCCTCATAAAACGTACCTACAATAGCCTCATCTTGAAGATCTTTGAGAGTATAAACAACCTTAGACATGTTATTTTTTACACCAGTTATAATAAATATTTCATCACTCCAATTTGTTTCATACCCTTTTTGAAAAATGTGTTTATATTTTGTTATCCTTACATAATCACCAATTAAAAACTTAGTTTGCTGTGTAACACTTCTTTTATTACTAAGGCTTCCATATAAATTATTCCAAACTTTCATGATGTTATTACAATTAACTTCAAACGGACACATTTTTATACTTGAATGAAAGCTATGGTTATAAGAATAGAGTAAATCTTGTAAAACGTTAATATAAGTAAAGGTATTTTTATGAGTAAAATAACGCCACATTTTAGTTTTTAATGTCCTTTGAAGTCTCTCAACTACACTGGCTTTAATATCTGGGTTGTTGGTTGTATAATAATTAATATTTTTACTTATGAAGTATTTTTTAACTTCTTTTGATACAAATTCAGTGCCTTTATCAGATTGTAAGTGGGTGGGAGTTGATTTAGCTTCAGTAAATATGCTTTCAAATGCCTGTTTTATATTTTCTGAATTCTTTTTTTTTAATGCTCTAGCGAAAGCGCATTTACTAAAAACATCAATAACACACAGAATATAATTAAAACCTTCATTATATTGAGAATAAGTACGCATATCACTTAAATCTGCTTGCCAAAGTTCATTAAAATTAGATAATATGTATTTGTTTCTGGGAAATTTTCTATGCACAGGCTTATGTAAAGTATAAGTTTCCTGAGCTTGCAACCACTCTTTAACTTGTTTTTTATCCATTTTACCCTTCAATGCTCTTGTTAATTTATCTACGCTACTGTAACCAGCTGGGTTGGAAACATCGTAATAGATGTCTTTTATGTCTAGTATGGATTCCATCTTTCCCAAACGTCGTGTTTCTTTCTTAACTCGTAAGGTGTAAAAGTTTCACGACTCTTATTATCATTTGAGGAACTACGTCTTCTAAATTTTGGTGGGTCATCATTAAGATTTTCAAAAGCTTCAGGATTACCTATACAAGCCAAAGGAACTCCTATATTTTTTAGAGTTATAACAAATTTGTCCCATCCAGCAGGTTTGGGGCGTTTTAATGGTCTTAGTGTGTAATTGACTAATTCAACGATATTACTGCCATCTACAATCTCATTTTCTATGACTACCAATCCATCATTTTTCCAGTTAATTTTGTCTTTATTGTTTAGGAGAGTATTTAACAATATATCACCTTTTTTTCTATATGTTTTAGGTATAAGTTTGTTTATGTATGTGTTGGTGTATAAAATATCAATTGATAAACCACATGCGTGCTTATCATCCTCAGAATTCTCACAAACTGCAGAATTATTGTCTTTACTTTCCTTTTTAAGCAATTCAGTACCATTTTTTTGCTCATCCTGTACTGTCACAGGTAATATTAATGGTTTCTTCTCTTCTCCGATAAAGTGCAGGTATCTTTGTAATATTTGCATATACAACGTCCATTTTTCACGGTCATCCATATTACTTTTAAGTATATTTTTCATTTCTTTGTCTAATCTAGATAAAGAATCTTCATGTGTTGTATCTCTTGATTTTAAGCGTTCAATTACCTCGGGTTCAATAAGAATCATTTTCTTAGTATACTCCATTGTTTATACCAAATTCAACAACCCATTCAAAACCGCCCCCAATACAATCGGTAAAAATGCCCCTCCTTGTTGAATGATAATACGTTTTCTTAATTTACCTTTTCCTTTCTTAACTAATTTTCTTAGAATAGTTTTGTGTTTTTTCAGCTTAGATTTCTCACTGTCCTTTAAAGGTACTTTACCATTTAATATATTAAAAATGCACTCACTAATACAATCAATTTCTTCGTCCTTGCAAACTTTTAATAAGGCTGTACGAAATTTAGGTTTAAGTGTGTGTAAAGCCTTTAATAAATCTTTATGGGTTTTAACACGTCCAAACATTATTATTATTGAATTTATAATAATTAAATCACATTTGTAGAAAAAAAGCAATTCAGTTTTACGATGCTTAAGATGGGTTTTCTTACTTCTTTATACTTAGGGGTATTGTCTTTAAATATATCTTTAATATATTTACATACACAATTAATTTCCTCCTTATTAAGAGAACGAAGTAAAATTTTACGATATTTTGGTTTAAATGTTTGTAATGCACTCCTTAGCTTTTTAATATCTGACGTTGTGTTACCTTCAACCATTATTTGTTACTAACAAGAATCGGGTGATGTATACCATATTTAAACCCCTTCTTGGGGACATATACTACACATTCATTAGTAGTAGGATCGATTTTACTTTTGAAGCGACACGAATCACTTGTATTTTGTTTTAAATCAATCATTAAATAACCAAAAGGTTCAGTAGTAGCATCTTTATAGGCTTCCTCGACAAATTTTGAATTGTCTGGAAACACTTGACGAGCTAAATGACGAATCTGAGTACGGTCTCGTGGATTTTTGAAATAAATAATGTAACTTGTGTTCAGTGAAATATCTCGTTGTCCTCTGCCTTGATGAAATAGATTTTGTGTAATGTAAAATACACTTACATTTCGGTGATGGCTACCTTTTGTAAAAATATCAACAACGCGACCATCTGACTCTCTCATAAGATCATCAATTATAACTAACCGTGGTTGTTTTCCATCAAACATGCTCATTTCAGGAATTCCCTGAGTATACGTTACATTTTCTAGATTATAAAGAGGTTGCATTTCATCATAACACCACAAAATTTGCTCAAACCGTGTGTTACATATAGCATTACAGTGATTCAAAAAATTTGTAACAAAATTTGATTTACCGCAACCACTTGGACCTGCCACTATAGCCGTAAATGGATGGATAAAATGAAACATCGTAAACAAATGCGTGTGGCTTTCGTTACGGTAGATAAGGAAATGAAGAAGAAAAAATACAACAGTGATTTTAAGTATCAATCAAAAATATTTTATTTCCCTTTTGTACATATTATCTTAAATATATTTTCTTAGTTCTACTTAATAACTATACACTTTAATAATTATGACAATTATACATTTCAATACGCATGTATTGTAATATGTACATGTGTATATACATCATCGATAAACATTATAGCTCATTTTTATGATTGTTATTATTTAATGTAGGTATTTTGTAATGCCCCCAAGCTAAAGTGTCAGTGGAGTTATTAATTAAAAATCGTTTTGTGTCTGAATGTGATAACGATATTTTATTAATTTTTTGAGTGAATATAACGTGTTTTATAGATCTAAATCTAAACATTTCACATATTTCATTTTTTTGATCGAATAAGACTGTTTTATAATTTTCCATTTTAAATTTTTTTGTTACTGATTTGTTAACCCCTTTTGCTCTGGCAATTAATTTATTTTGTGTATTAAAAGCGTATACCTTTGATCTCAATCCAACAAATTCTGTTAAAATCGTTCCATTATTTTCATCTTTAAAAAGGCCAATTTTCTTTTTATTAATCCGTGGAAATTTAAACATATTATCAAGAGGATAATCTGAAGTATCAAAGTATTTTTTTAAATCAGGTTTAATGTCTGCATAAAAATTATCCGTTATAATATGATAAATGAAGCTGTCAGTGTCAGTATATAACATTTTACAATTAGAGCCATATTTGTTTTTCATGTATTTGTAATGAAAATCATACATTAGTGTTTTAGAAATATCCAAAATGCAAAAACCTAAATAAATGGGTTTGTCGTAAAGCACTTTAGTTTTGTTAAGTTGAATTGCAGCAAAACTTTCAGAAAATATGGAGAGGCTATGAAATTCCGGTCTTGCTATAAGTTTCCGGGTTCCGGCAACTTTTCCTTTATCTTCCCAATGTGTACATAATTTAACATCTACTCTTTTTTCAACATTTTCCATTGTTTTCCCGAATATTGAATTATTCATTAATTTGTAGAAATCCTTTTCAAAATCGGAATGTGCAGATGTACGTAACTGGGTATTCAAATCAATATATTTTTGTAACCAAGGACTCTGTTTAAATTTTAAAATCCGGTGAACTTTCTTTAGCCTTAAGCCCATTTCTAGACATTGTTTTAAATTTATATAATGAATAACATACTTTGTTTTATCAAGTAAGTTCGGAACTAATTTTAAATCTTTACTCCCGCCCACTATAATATTGTCTGGACATAGCGGAAAATCGGTATGTAAGTCATGTAAAATTTGTGGGTATTCTAAATCTACTTCAAGAATATACCCAACGTCAGAATCATTTGGTACATTAAAATTAGTATCACAATCTACCCATTCAAAATTACCTGTAGGAAGGTATTGAGACATAGCCCATCCATATAAATTATTTGCGTCTAAGTACATGAGATAGGATGATTGAATTTTCTCATCAAAGTTCTCCATATACTTATTATTAGCTTGGGCATAACGATTACTGCATTGCGAAACTCCACCACGTATACCTGATTTTATGAATGCAATTTTATCGTAATCTGTTAGTAGATCCAACGTTACTTGCGTACACTTTAACATTGCATCCCAACTAAGACCCGGTGCTGTATAATATTGAGCAGGATCTAAATCATAAGTTTTAATAGATACGTTTCTAAAATTTTCAAATATATCCGTTAAAAGAAGAACGTCCGTTTTTAAATATAAATCAGAGTAATCTTTCATATTACGACATTTAAAATGATTCCAAACATCTCTGGCATGTTTATAATCCTCATTCGAAATAGCGGTGTTTGTAAGCGTGTTAAAAAATTGATCTTGAGTAGGGAGTGACGTTAACTTTAAGGATTCAAATGATGACATATATTCATATGGATACACACCTTTACGTTTTAAATAAAATAGATCCTTCTCACTTTGAAAATTTCTGCGTAATTCAATGAAGTCATCAACATTCAAATTATTTGTTAAGGATTCCAAACTACATGATAAAAATTTAAAAGAATCAATAAATCTTAATTCAATTTTGAGGTTTTCTCTGACTTTCAACATTTTTGAAAACGAAATGTATCGTTCTTTATTTTGAGGTATGACCTTTACCCCACCTTCTGAAAAATTTAACGCGTGTACAATAAAATGAGCATCATAGTTACTAAGGTTATGAAGAATCACAGGGATAAATCGAGGCGTCTCAAATTTTTTACTACAACTTTTATGACAGACACCTGTGAAAACTCCAGTGTACTTACAAAAATCTATTTTAAAGGTTGAACTCAGTTTTTCATTACATACATAACATAGAGTGGCTCTAGATATTTTTGCGTTATCATCCTCTGAGAGGGGCAGTGGATCGAGTTCAATTAAGTATTCGTTATAAATACGGTTTATGTCCTTATTTAAACACTCCATAAAAACTTTTGAACAGTTACTACCTGCATACGTTTTGTATTGAAATAGACTATTATTGAATGTGCATTTGATGTAGTACCCAAAACTATATACTTCGTGCCTTTGAACATTTGTTGTATATGAGGTAGATGGATTATTATTACATCCTAGTATAGGGTTTAAAAATGCTTCGAAATCTGCATATACAACAAAAGGCAATTTTAACTTCCTCTCGTGCTTATTAAAAGTTACTTTAGCTTTAGCAATATCGGGCAAATCAGTTCTAATATGATTACAATCGAACTCTTGATGAGATTTTAATTTACAGTCTGTTTGAAAATAAAGCAAGCAACCATCGCAAATATATTTCGTGTGGTGATGTCCATTTAATTGATGACTTACTAGTCGGGAAAGGTTTTTTATATAACAATAGTGACCATAAGAACCATTATCTATGTAAAGTAAATTAATGTGTTTTTGTTTTCGGCATTTTGTAAAATGAAGTGGACCAATGATCTTTGTGGAATTACTTTTAGTATCACGTTCAAGTCCAAAAACATTAATACTAATATTATTTAAGTGCTCAAATTTTTTTATATCTTTTAATTTTACTGGAAATGGAATATCTGTAAAATTTAAAGCGTTTTGTTTAGATACATATGAATTCACTCTGTCGGCATTTATTTGAACTGGATATAAAGCAGAAAGTACAGCCCATTGAAAACATTGATAGTCTTTATTTTTTACATTAATTACGGCGTGCTTATGTTTGATATCTAAAGGTAGATCTATATAAGAAGATCCTCGTAACGGGTTAAATTTGTTTATGTTTAAATCCATGTAATTAATTCTTTTAAGACTCCAGCCACTATCTTTCTTTTCAAAATTACAAACTTTATTCGAAATTTCAGTATACAAATTTGAGTATATTTCATTGACATCCTGATCTAAACAAAAAATGTAATTAATCGTTTGAAAATCAAAGGAATTCTCTAGATTTTTTGTTGCTTGTATAAAATCTCCACTTAAAATAAAATTAATTTTAATTGACCTATATTCCTTTATAAGCTTATCAAGCAACTCATGAATGATATTTTTATTTGAGTTAAGAAAATATTCAGGTGTTTCGAATTCTGTATTAGATGTTCTGTTCTTATTGGTAATTCTGTATGTTGCTATTCGTCGACCGAAAGCGTTTTCTATTAATTGTACGTTGGTTATGTTTTGAATGGAACTATTAAGAAGTACATTATTAATATGTTTTTTGCTTTTAAGGTGGTTGGTAAAGTATTTTCGATTAACATTTATTTTACAATAAGGACACTCGAAACTATTATTGTTTGTAAAACTTACAAATGAGGTTGATTCTTCCCCCGTTGAACTTGTTGCCGTCAATAGTCCCGAAGATGTAGAAGATTCTTGAGAGCTTAAACGCTTACTCGAAGAATGTATGACAGAATCAGCCTTTCGTTTAACTCCGGCTCCTATTTGCCCCGAACTAAAAAATAAAAATACAATAGTAAAAAATTGGTTTCTGAAACAATAAACCTCACACTTATCCTAAGTCAAAATATAATTTACCATTTGTAGTACACATATTACAATATGCTATCATAGGAAATACACCGTCAATTTCATCAGAATGAGGACAATTAATGGAGATAGAATGTCCGCTACATGGCGTATAAAACGGTTTAATCTCTGGGTCATCTAACATCCATCTAGGGAGTCTATCAGAGATATACCATAACCGTATGTGTCTATGCATCTTATTTATCACAAATGATTTAGTTAATACACTGATTTCATCATTAGAAAAAGCTTCCAAGATTAATATTTTTCTATCACAACTTCTCTCTGAATGAGTGCAGCTAACACTAAAACAGGATATTTATACACAGGAAACCCCTCCCCATCAGCGATGCGTATTTGAACAAGATTAAACATGCGTACGTTTCTAAATAAACTAATAGGATGGTGGTGTTATCAATAATTTTCTGTCTTGCAATCTTTAATCAACTGTTTAAAATGTAATAGATTAACGTGAACATTTTTAATAAAAAAAGGTAAAAAATTTAAAATACTCACGGAAAATCTTGATCTCGTTCTGCTTGTATGCAACAGTCAACTAGGTCATTTTTAAGTTCTACTTCCTCACAAAGCGAAACCATTTCTTCATCATATATGGTCTCGTTCAGTTCACACAGTTGAGCTTGAGACGACATCGTGTAGTTGGACGTAGTGAAATAGAATATGATCTTTGTCTCTCAAAGCAAAACACTTTTATACTTTATGCTGTCGACGAAGAGTGGGGGACTCGGTTAGACATTTATCAAAAATAAACAAAAGGGAAACTCATGCACATTATCTGTTAAAGTTGAGTCTGTTAAACCATGCTTTAAATATTTATATTTTTTGGAATTATTGGTATAATTTATAGCTATTGTTTGTTATTGCTTGTTATCTCTGTCGATAGAATATTTTTTGCAGTCATGTCTTCCTGCGATCTGCTTTGTTATGTTGTAAATAATATCTCGCGTGCTGCGATAAAATTTATCGGCGTCTGATTTCACGTAGTACTTTAATCGTAAATCTGCATGTTTCCAGTACTCAAGAGGTAAAACCCCTTTTAGATTCTTCATGTCGTAGATATCTATTTTGATGAGATGAGTTGCGCTGGCACCATCATCATTATTGGATGAGATATAAGATAGGCCTCCATCAGTCGCTTGCGCTACCGATGACGAAATAGTAGTTCTCCTCTTTTTCTTTGGTTGTTCAAAAAATACATCGATATTGTTTTGCTCCATTGCTGTGCTCCTTTTTGAAGTAGCGTTTTTAGTATTTAATATAGAATCACTAGCATCTTGATCATCTGACACATCGAGTGGATAGTAGTAATGCTTATAATTGAGTTCGTCATTCTGTGAGTTCTGAAATAAAAAGGTTATTATGAATAAGATGAAGATGATACTTTAACTAACAGAATTACATAAAATAATTTATAAAAGTACCTCATTAGAAACGAGTCGAGATCATAGTTACAAATATAAATATAATTGTACACTTACCGCCATGATGAATGGAAATATGTAGATTCACAAATCACAACACAATCGCTCTAGACTGGTAAGTTGTATTTAAGACTTATAACAATGACAACATAACAAGATACTAACGATCGGCCACGGAGTAAACTTGTGACACAAATTACGATGGAGTCCTTTTATACCCACATATTTTTAGACAGGAATCAACAGGTTTTGATGCACCTGCGTGCGATTAGTATCTACCTGAATTAAGGGAACACATTATCATAGGTTAATTTTTTGTTAAAGTCGTTCGCAATAAGATAATAAATATTCGAAACAAACACGAGTCGACATGCTTGCGAGCACACCTGCATGGTGACATCATTTTTTTTATTTACTTAAAATTAATAGGTGATAAAAACTGATTTGGTGGATGTATCTAAACGACAGCAAAAAACGGCATTGGTTTTGTAACACACAGTTTATAATCATATTTAAATACATGTCTAAATAACCAATTGCACGTTCTATTTTTACTCATTCATTATATTCAATATGAGTCATATAATGCATCAATACAATGGAGAAATAACATTATGAACTCGTATTTAAACGTTCATGAAAATACACCACTTCCTTTTTTGATGTCGGTTAAAGATAAACTCATAGGGGCACGGACCGCGAAAAGGGTCGCCTACCTGCGCGGTACCTGCTACCTTTTTTTTCTGATTTTTGACAACCTCCGTAGCGCGTTACGCGTTTACTGGAGGTCCTGGGTTCGATTCCCGGCTCGAGTCTGGTCTATTGGGAGGCTTCGGCTAGTTACCACCCTACCGACAAAGACGTGTCGCCAAGCGATTCAGCGTTCCGGCACGATGTCGCGTAGAAACCAACTAGGAGCGTGGGTTTACCATACTTCTAACAGATTGACCCGCTAGCATCCTAGACAGCATCATCACTTACCACCAGGTGATATAGCTGTCGAGGGCTGACTTGTAGTAAATAAAAAAAAAACAAAAAAAGCTCGGCATAGGAGTTTGATTGAAAAACTTCACAATTGAAGTTTGATTGAGCTCTAATTTAAGTTAGGTTTTATTCCCTTAGTCTAATCTTATGTGGAAGGAGCCGGGAGCTGTTAGGTTTAGGGTAGGTTAGGTTAGGTTAGAAGTTTTATCCCTTAGAAAATTCTTATGTGGAAGGAGCCGGGAGCTGTTAGGTTTAGGGTAGGTTAGGTAAGCCTCGGCACCAAAATCGGTATAGGAGTTAAGTGGAAAACCGTTCAAGTGAAATCCTATTGGAATCGAGAACTCGTGTAAGGTTTCGGTTAGGTTAGGTAAGCCTCGGCGCCGATATCGGTATAGGAGTTAAGTGGAAAACCGTTCAAGTGAAATCTTATTGGAATCTTATTAGAATTTCTCTAAAAAATTTCGCCTCCGGCGGGGGTTTTTTTTGACAGCACCTCGGGGGTGCTGCAGAACCGGCATTCTCCACTACTATTACCTGTTAAGGGTGGTAAATTATTATGAAGTCTACAAGCTTGAAATTTTGAAAACAGGTTTCTTTTAGGGCGTAAGTATAAGGCTAGAATTTTTTTTTATCCAAATCTATTCCGAAGGGGGTAAAATAGGGGTTTAAAGTTTGTATGAAAGTCCTGTTTTTTAATTTAGAGACACGAAAATCGGCAATTTGACATTAGCCTGTAGTTTACTTTCTGAAGCATTGGCCGCACGGGAAACCTCAATCTCACGGGAAAGCTCAAAATCTCAGCAATTCTACGCAGACGAAGTCGCGGGCAACAGCCAGTATAGTATCTTTATATATATATATATATATATATATATATGAAGCTAGTGGATTCATGTACTATCTTATGCCTATGGGCTACGTACAGTTAATAAACAATCTAATGCAAAATAATTAACTGACAGATTGAATTTTAGTACTTACCTACACTTCTCTGCATTCAGGGAAGAGTATGAAGATCTTGGATTAGATTGACTAAAAGAAACAAGGTGACAGTTTTAGTACGCGTTCCAACAAGTTGCCAACTGTTCGTCCTCATACAAAACGCATATACATATTTTTACCACCGCCAGTCGCATTATCGCCGCAATCGCATAGTGACGTCATGTCGTCACCAGTTAGCAACTCTTTGAAACGATACTGAATGGGGAATGTGTCCCCTATTCAGAAGTGCTCCAGCAGATGTGCGGTTTTAATTGTGTAGAAAAGATGGTATTCATTTGACAGCTGAACGTTAAATACAAAACGAATTATTTTCTATGGATATTTAATTCTTGTTGTATGTAGTTTCATTTCACAAACAGCTAATGTGTGTGTATTAAATGAATTGCTATTTAAATGAATCCATCATAGGTTAAAAAAACACCTGTTTAAGATATTTGAATAGCAATAAATATTTTAAAAAATAATAGATATTGTTAGTAACTTTTTGTTGAAATTAATTAGTGAAGCTGTGATAGCCTAGTGGTTAGGGCGTCAGCCTCTTAATCAGAGGTCAGCGGTTCGAATCCGGGCACGCACCTCTAACTTTTCGGAGTTATGTGCGTTTTTAAACAATTAAAATATCACTTGCTTCAACGGTGAAGGAAAACATCCCGGAAACCTGTACGCCTGAGAGTTCTCCATAATGTTCTCAAAGGCGTGTGAAGTCTGCCAATCCGCACATGGGCAGCGTGGTGGACTATGGCCAAACTCTTCTCATATTGGGAGGAGACCCGTGCTCTGTAGTGAGCCAGTAATGGGTTGATCATGAATTTATTACGAAAGTTTGCCCTATATTTGTTTATGAGCCAGCTCTTCATTGTATTAGTTTTTGTAACACTAACTTGTAAATTATAAAAAAATGTACATACTTACCTTAACACAATTGTACGTAATCAAACAAGTTCAAAATCACGATTGCCAAACACTACACAAACTTCCATATTGCCTATATGGATTCTAAAGATATAAATCTACCCCAATACATCCAAACCTGTCATTGTTAACATTGTCTAGTAAATAAATTTGCATGAGAAAAGGCCCCCAGAACATCGGTATCTGTACCGTGAATCCTTCGGCCAGCTGTTCTTATCGCGTCTGTTAGGTAGAACACCTATCGAGTACCTATTACCGAGCGAATCATGACAGGCAAAACAATGGCCTCGAGCAAAATAAGTGACTACAACCGCGCCTTTTGTACACTTGATCTGAGTAATTTTTTAGAACTTCAAAGTGTCGGGCCCCTTTTGGTAGCTTGATGCAAGCACCTGTCTACCTACTACGAGTAGTATGCACACGTCTGGTGTTATAATATCTGACTATTCATTGCACTTTGCTTTGTGTTCTAATGTTTGTTATAGGTAGGTAGGTAGGTAGGTACTTCGTTTTGCGCATAATGTACAATTCTCCGTGGAAAATAATGTTTGTAGCTCATTGACGTGAAATTACAGTTTTTCACTAATCCCACGGATTTCCCGGGATAAAAATAAGCTAATGCTAATGACATCTGGGGTCTAATCTCAGTTTAAAATTTCGGCCAAATATATTCAGTAGTTCGTAACTAGAAGAAAATATGTGTACACACATGTAAATCTTTCGCATTTATAAGTGTGATGGCAATTGCTGCAATAGCTAATTATAATTATGGTAATAAGAATTTCGATATATTTCTTTTAAAGTTGGTTGTTAGCCATTAATTTTCCTTGGGTCAGTTTAAATCACAGTTATTCAGTCAGTCATAAACGTTACTCTTGAGATAAATTTGATATTGTCAATGTACCTAACGAACATCGTCATCCACATTAGGATCGTCAGTCGATGAATGTCCAACAGCTGTTCACACGGTATCCTCTCGTTTAGTAGAGGGGAGCTGGTTGAACGCAGGATCGTGATTTTTGAACATGCAATGTGGTATAAATGGACGGGTGTTAAAATCGCCAATTTTCAAACTCTGGGTTAACAAAGAAAATTAATTGACACGAAATCCACTCTCAATAAGTCGAGTCAATCCACAAACTGAAGCTGATCAATCTGTATTATGTCGACCAAACAGACACATTCAAAGCTTACAGGATAAACATAATTCAAATAATTCAATTCAAAAATAATTATATTAAAAATCTCATAGTGCCTTTAAAAGTAAAATTAAAAGGAGCAATAGAAAATTATAGAATAGAAGAATAAGAAGGCTCGTCCATATAGAGTTGTGTGAATTTCTGTCGTGATGGCCGCTATCTTCAGGATAGGATGCTCCGTGCATTCGCAGCATACACCATGAATTCCGCTCTTACAATCACGTGGCCAGATGCTGCAACTTGGGAATAAAAAAAAGATCGAGGTACTCTATCTCTTGTTATAGCCTATGGCACCTAGTTATGCTAGTCACAATAAGTAGCCTTTTAACGCGAGGACACCAATTGAGAGCGCTCAAGTGTCGGCACAGCTAATAATTTGCACCATTAGGCATCTAGTATACCAAGGATCTCCAGTATCCTTTGATATCGGACAGGTGAATTATGTTTCCTCTATTTTAACAAGCCAGTTTGAACTGTGTACTCTGGAAGTAGGTATTCGATTTAGATTGGCCTCGCCTTTCTATATCGAGCTTGTATGCAACGCTGCGCCCTTGCGTCGTAGATAATAACTTAATAGCGTGAGCTGCGCTTCTTCGTTTCTAGTACACAACGCGAAGATCCTTCCGGCTTCCGTTTTCGCCGTTGTTACAATATCGCCCTTTGAATCTAGAGTGTATGTTGGCAGGTGCTGTGGTTCATCTCTGAACCGAACTGTATAAAGATAAAGAATTTTTGTACAACTTCTCCTTTATACAATTAACATTTGCCGTTGATCGACACCTTGGCCCCAGGTCTGGTCCAATCCATAGCTTCGGCCGTGGCCTATCACCACCCTATCGGAAAACACTTACCGTCAAGCGATTATGCATTTCGGTACGTTGGACCATTGAAACCAATTAGAGCTATGAGTTCAATATAATTATAATAATGTTATAATTATTTATTTATTTCATAATCATAAGAGACACAATATACCTAATAACAATAAATGCATAAACATATTGTCAATCTGTGTTAACGACATACTTCCAACAGGTTAATCCCATCTTACACTGCATCAGAGGGTTTATAAAAAAATGCTTGTTCCTCATTTAGACACACAAACGACGTGATTAACTTGGAGCTCATTCAACAACGGATCACGAGGTAATGTTTGATTCCTGAGTCGAGGCGATAATAATTGGTTACTTTTGCTAATTTCGGCAGTGCCTCGGAGAGTACATTAATCTTGTTTCTCGTAATAATCGGTAGAGCCCACCCACCCGCATTGCAGTGCAGCGTGGATCTACACTCTACAACCTTCTCTCCTATTAGGGTGTAGTAAACTGTGCTCAACAGTTGGGCGTTTATAGACGACGACTATGATGATGAAGTCAAATTCAAATTCAAATAATCTTTATTCAAATAGCCCTTTACAAGACACTTTTGACGCGTCAATTATTTACATAGTAGTGATTTGATGGTGATAACTACATTCGTAAACTTTAAACTAAAGCTATGATGGTTCCAAACGTGCCCCGGTCTACGAAGAACCCCACAACAAATTAAGCGGGGTTTTTGTTCGTTAACACCATATCACATAATCAATAATAAATTATAGTAGTGTAGTGTAATGTATTGGGAAGTGGAAAATTTATAACTGATTTCTGTAGTAAAAGCACATATTGTTATTTAGAAATGTTTTTAGAAAATTATTTTTCATTATGGCTAGGTACTTAATAAGTAATGCTCGTAGAATTATTTTAATCAAGTAAATGCATCAGGCGAAGCACGAGGGCGATAACACATTGTTTCCATCGCGTTATTGTATTTTTCTTTATATAGCTTTCTGGCTAATTTTATTGGAGTGAAATTGCCTTTTCTAAGAACCTCGTAGTTAACATATTACGAGGTGCTTTATTCGTATCTCTAGCCGATTTTTCCAACTATTGCCAACTGTTCCTCTTCCTAATAAACTCATGTTGTCAAACAATTTGACCACCGCCGGTTGTTCTTCTTTTATATTGTATGAAGATGAAAAGTCAGCACCGGTTAGCAACTAAATAGCTATTAAAAAGCGGGGCCGGTATCCTGCCTCCCACGCCTCCGAAATGACCTTTTTTATTTGTAGATAGATATAGGTACATTCAAAAATGTTTTCGACTGTTTTTACGAATTTCATCATCATCATCATCATCATCACTTCAACCGATAGACGTCCACTGCTGGACATAGGTCTTTTGTAGAGAGTTCCAATGGCCACGGTCTTGGGCCGCTTGTATCCAGCGGCTCCCTGCGACTCGTTTGATATCGTCTGTCCACCTTGTTGGGGGTCGACCAACGCTACGTTTACCGGTGCGTGGTCGCCATTCCAGCACCTTGGGACCCCAACGTCCATCGGTTCTCCGAGTTATGTGCCCCGCCCATTGCCACTTCAACTTCGCAATTCGCTGAGCTATGTCGGTAACTCTGGTTCTTCTACGGATCTCCTCATTTCTGATTTGATCACGTAGAGATAATCCCAGCATAGCTCTCTCCATCTCCATCTATTTACGAATTTATGATACTATAAATAATTGGCTTCAAAATTTTTCACAGGGGAATCAAAATGAAATGTTTAAGTAGTAAGTAAATAGAAGATCAAATGTGTCATTCATATCTTTTCTTTTTTCTTAAAATCAACCCCCGTCTGCTTCTAAATAACATGCCGGCACTGCCTAAGTGTTACCGTGATACGGGCTCGGATTTAATTGGCGTAGTTGAGAGTAGGTTCATCCCCGTATACCGGAGGATAGATACCGGATACGTTATGCACGTATCGCTAAATTGTTCGCTAAATACGGATGGTTCGTAATTCTTAACCATTAGAGTCGAAAATTCAGTGCACAGAACGTTTAATGCTTTTTAAGGAATGCAATTTGCACGTGACGTATGGTGTGCAATATCAAATACTTACATCTAATTATGAATAGTATCAATGCAAAAATTGATGCCTAAATATCTAAGCTGCCGCCCAGCTTTTCAGCCTCGCGAGCGACAAGGCAAAATATGCTATTCTGACTGCCAACCTTCACTAGTTGGAGAGGCACCTAAAGAAGAAGAAATACCTAAGCTTTTGTTGCGTAGGCTAAACACGGAAATCTTTTTTAGTGGTTTACTACTCCGCGGGAGTAACTGAACGAGTTAGGTAGTAGGTATTATCGAATTTGTATTATTACTAAGCAGTTACTTAGGAGATAATACAAACACAAACTAAGTTTTATGAAAAATTGGTCACAAGGACGCTTCAAAGATAATGTTTTATTTTTATGTGGAACTGATGATTTTGTGTTTTTATATGGCTGCCTTAATTTTTTACCGAAGAACTCGTCTTCAATTCAAGTCAATCTCAATCTCAAATCTCCGTTGAAATCACATCACAGATCATAATGTCATCTAAACCAGCTAGACAAAAAGCAGTACCAGTAGAGGCGCAGAAATTTCACACAGTTTATGCGAACTTTTTACCGCTCTAATATATTCAATATATTATACTAATTTTATAAATGCGAATGTTTATTTTTGTTAATATTTTGTACTTTTGTTAGGGTCAAGCATTTCCATAATCTAGACTTGAGTTTTATACACATTAAACATTTTACAGATAGTTTAGTTATTATTTATCGTCCACTTATGTGTTATTTTTATTAAATATTAGCAAAAAACTCTATCAATTATTTTTCGTAATTTAATAGCCATACCCACACCATGGGTTAATCCCTTTAATTGCAAGCGTGGCTACAACCAGCTGCCGCGTGTCCCGCCAAAAAGTTCAAAGAAATCAAAAGCCAGATTGATCTGTATGCCACATCACAACAATTGGTATAATAGTCATTCGTGTCAATTCTATTATTAAGTTTGATATTATCTTACGGGTTATCGGTAAGGTCAGAGAGCGAATTATTAATAGTCAAATAATCTGGCGATAATTTGCATAAAGATTTGTCAGGTTAAGCTCGCCCTGATTTTAAAAATAATCTCTGTACACCTACAAAAGATCTAAACCACTTTGGACTAAAAATTTGAATGCGAAGAGTATGTAATCACTGCGTTAAACTTCAAATCACCTGCTTCTTCTTTTACTTAATGGTTTGCAACTGTGTTACCAAAAATGCACAAAAGTTTTTGCCAGTGACAGGTAGGTATACTTTAAAAGATATATTTTTTAAACTAGTACCCTTATATTGGTATACTCATTGCTAAGTACATTTTCTTGTCTGTGCTAGGTGTCACTCAAGAGTCAAAAGTCAAGGCCAATCACAAGAATTCAATTACTTTACCATAACAGTAGCTGGGATTTAAATTATTTACAAAATTCAACATTTTGATACTCTATAAATAAAATAAATTCTAAAATGTCTTCAAAAGGGTCAAAAATAGCAGAGCTATTTACTAAAACTATGTCTACTACAAAATGTTTTGATCACAACTTAAGAAAGGTAACCTATTCAGAACTTTTCAATACTTGCAATTACTCTTTTGAATATCTCGAGCATATATTTAGTTATATCTGCACAATTAGAAGGAGTATCAAAAAGATTAGTGTATTAGACATGAAAAATATGTAAGGTTATTTCTTTGACGATTATGATCAGCAGATTAAATTAAAGGATAGTTGTTTAATAATTGATAATTTAAAAAATATTTAGACTATGGCGCTGATTGCAAAAGGGAGTAGTTCCAACTAATACCAAGAAATTCTAATATATTCATTTAAGGTTTACTTCTATAATCTCTTAAAATAAATGTTCTTTTCCAAATAATACAGTGTGAAAGGAGCTACCTTACTATTAGACTTAACAATTTAGTTTACTTTAGTGATTTGTTTTGGCAAACTATAATCGTCTTAGTAATGAATGTCGTAAAAAATCTTTAAACTATATTATAACTATCATTACAAGGTGAAAGTAGTAAGCTGTGATAGGGGACGGATGGTGGCAGAATTCCAAGTGGGCCCCGAACATCTAAACCAAATTGGTTCATTGCATGGAGGTTTCATTGCTCATTTAGTAGATGCAATATCCACATATGCACTTACTGCTAATGAAAATAATGATAGCAGAGGCGTCTCCATTGATCTTAGCATCAGGTAATCATATTATTAATAACATTTGCTTAAAGTAATTAGAAACTAGCATATCTGACTATACGGAAGCTGTGATAGCCTAGTGGTTAGGATATCCGCCTCCTAATCAGAGATCTGGGGTTCGAATCTGGACACATACCTCTAACTTTTTGGAGTTATGTGCGTTTTAAGTAATTAAAATATCACCATCTCAAGATCATATCAAGATTTTATTGTTATTTAAAAACATAAAAAATGTAATTTGATCTGATATTTGATATGGTGTTTTCCATCCAGTTTCATTCTGATGGGTGTCTGGGTGTGTTCATTCTGATGGGATTTAGGTGCCTGGTTTGAAATAAAATAATAACTGGGCGCTACATTGGCAGCTAGCTAGTTTTTTTCAGTATACTTCTTTTGGACTTTGCAAACGGAGTAGCTTATAATCCTTACTAATATCATAAATGCAAAAGTGTGTTTTGGTTTGTCCTTAAAACACAGGACTTCAACTCACATAAAATACCTTATTCCAGTGACTTTCTTCAAATAACAATGTGTGTCCACAATACATTCTGCCTTCAATATATGTATTTTCATAACATTTACCTCATGTCCTTCTTTGCCCTTTATTTATTTTGGACATGGCGCATTCAGTGTTTATTATATGACTGCCAAAAATGCCTCTACATTAAGGCATGTGTTAAATAGCTCTGTTAAGCCCCCATTATTGCGAGAGCGCAAAGCTATTCAGTGAGCCATCATCATGTTTCAATGATGTGCCCGCGAACCATTCTGCCTTTAATATTGTATATATGTATTCTCATAAAATTTATCCCTTTGTCCTATTTTGCCACATACTTATTACTTATTTCGCACATGGCATCCTTTTATATGCTTCATCAAACACAATCACGATCACTCGATGACAGGACACCCCGCCAAAAGCCTACAAATTACCAATATTAAAAAAAAAAACCTTTTTTAATCTTTCCCTGAGTAAAGCGAGCTAACAGCTAGTAATTCCAATGGAGTATTTTCTTTTCTCTCTTATATGTATATTAAGACAAAGATTTTAATTGGATACATCTACAATTGATTTTCACTCTTGCTCTATCTGGAATCTTAGTTAACAAACAGGAATACTGTTTATCAAAACCAACAGAGCCAACCAATTGACCCATAAGATGTGAAGTTATTGTTGATAGTTTGTCAACGTATTGACAACATACTGAATATTTTCAGTTACATGAATGGTGCTAAGGAAGGGGACAATATAGAAGTTGAGGCCGTTACCAGAAAACTTGGCAAGAAAATCGCATTTCTTGAAGTGGAAGTGAGAAATAAAGACAAAAATCAAATAGTTGCAACGGGCAGGCACACAAAATTTATTAAATTATAAGATATATAGATATATATACTGTAGTGTTTAAGTAGATAACTTGTCGTTTAATATTTAGTAAAATTTACTTTTATTTATATATAGTTTATAGTTGTTAATAAAATCTTTTTATTTTGACCTGTCATCAAAAATAATGTTATCAATAAAGCGTACGTAATTACGATTATGCAATTCAAGTTTTATTTTAACCTATGCGAATTAAAAATGCGTTCTATAATTTTTATGAAAGTATGTACATAGACTGATGTTTCTAGATTTTATTCGAGCTATTAGATTTATAGAAAAAGCTCTTAAGAAAACAGAATTTTAATGGACCATTTAGTTCTTTCACTTTTCAATGGATTTTGAATGTCAGTTATATTTCTCCTAAAACAATAACCTAGCAAGTTTGGTCTCAGGCGAATATCATGACATTGTCTCGTTTTAACCGTTTCTTATGTCAGAAGTAAGGCTAAGCTCGCTATATAGATCTTGGCCTTATATTTGCATTTAAAGGTTTTCTATTAAAATCTTTTCCAATATCAAGTAATGTTTTTTTTTAACTCGAACCTACTGCTTCATAAAAATAAAAGAATTATTTTCGGTAGCATACAGCGGCCATATATTTATCTAATGGACTCCAAATAATAGGCGCATTAACACCTACGCCTGTCAATACCGACATATTGTTTACTTTTTCTTGGCAACACGTCTTTGTCGGTAGGGTTGTAACTAGCCACGGCCAAAGCCTCCCACCAAACCAGACTCGAGCCGGGAATCGAACCCAGGACCAACTGGTGTCGTCAGGTGGTATATCCTATACCTACCATAAGTATAAGATTTGTACACTCTCAACAGTAGAGTCGTTTTCGAAAATCAAAACAAAGATGTCTTAGTAAATCTAAGACTAAATCGGTGTTCGTAGAATCAAAATATGTAGTATGGAAATTCCAACTCTAAATTGACATTATAAGGTCTATTTTACTATGACGGTATAGTTTTAGTTACTCTTAAGCGACTTGACAATTGCGACGGTTCAAATGTTATACTAAGGTTATTGGTTACTGGCTTTCCCCGATTTATGACGTCTTCTGGTTTGGTTACGCCACGGTTATGGGGACGTTACGCCTAATATTCCAGACCCATAAGACATGATACCAACGTCACCTAAGCCGTTGTTTGAGCCTTCTTTAGGCCGACGTTATTTCAATGTAGTCGAGCCCCGCTTGACCCCCGGTGCTAATCAAGGCTCCAAGCGACGCTCTAATAACTAATAGACTTATCAATTATGATCAATTCCAAAAAAACAGGAATACCTGTCGAATTGTTCTATCTCATTTCTTGCCCCGTAAGACTAGCTATCTTTTATAAACTTTATTTAGTTGAGTATTTTTTTGTCACAAAATCAAATTCCACTGGATCACATATCCGGTGGAATTAAGTTTTGTGTCTTTACTTCCATATGCATATCCTCACTGTGTGGGGAGGTACCTATAATGAAGTTTTTGCTTTTTTGTGGAGCGAAAGACTGCTTGTTTAAAGCAATAATTTAAAGGCATGTTATTTTGAAATTCGGGGGACGTTTATTCTAATCTAGACAAACTTAAATGATTATTTATAAATTTTCTTTTATTTTTAATTTGTAATCTTTAAAACGATGCTAAAAACTAACAGCCTGTAACCCCATGGATATTACATATCGGCTATCTATCAAAAAAGGGGGGTGTAAAAAAATGAAACACAAATTGTATTTTTTCATTTATTTTTTTATAAAAAACATCAATAGAGAAATATTTTATAAGCAGTAATCACATTTTCTTGCATTCCAAACTTAGTTAATCTAACTTAATAACGACTTAATATCAATACATATTATAACAATATATATGTTTTACATAATAAAAATAAACTTACATAGGTAATAAAAGTTATAATAAGTATACATAATACAAGTATGATATGCAAATTTTATTATTCAAATAAGTCTTAACGTCCCGAGATTCATATCGGATTGAATAACTTGATCCGCCATACAATGTAAAGATACTTATTTATATCGGTCGACTTTTAACAAAAAGCATCATCACGGGTGGGCCCCTAAGGAGTGTTCAACTCTTCATTTGGCAAAAATGCCGTATCTGTTAGGCCCAGGGTTGATCTACCGTGACTTCATTGATCTGAGTGCCTCATCCGAGATTTTCTATATTGTATTGTAATGTATGTAAATGACGCAATTACAATTTTATAAATTTTCAACTTGACTTCCACGCGACCGAAGAAGTAGAAAATCTCGCACTAAGCTGTTTACTATGCTATTCTCGTAGACGCTAGACTAGGACGATATAGGCTAGGCTTGAAAAGAAATATGAGGCGCAAACTTTATTAGTGCCGGTTACAGGTTTTGATGTATTCACAGTACCTACTTACATCGATAAATATATATTTAGGTAGGTACAAGTTAACCGAAGTTACCCCACACTTGCAAGCGCTTGGGCGACTGGCGATCTACCGCTAATATGGTATTCAAAAACCGTACCTATATTCGTGCTGACAATAGAAATACAAATACAGTTTAATAAAAACTAATTGTAAGAACTTGGTCTGCTTGAATCGTTAAAAAAGCGTTAGTATTTCCTCGAACTCTTTAAATGTTCTTTACCGAAAAGTTTAGTAAAAGACATGGCGAAACCGCTACATCCAATCAGCGTACGGCGTTCATGTTCGAGTCCGGTGGGCGGCCAATCTCAAGATGCTTGATCGAACAGGCACTTTTTGTGATTGGTAAAACGCAGGACGTTAACATAGATGCCGTGTATATTACGGACGCCGGTTGGACGCGGCGTTTGCCTTGCCTCAACTTTACAAACTGTGTGTTGATTAGAACTGAATCTGGCGCGTGCGCAGGGTCTTTATAGTTCGGCGCTTTACTGGGTGTGATTACTGCTTAATTTTACAATAATTCTCTTTCACTTACATCTAATTAACATAATAGATCAAGACGTTATGATAAATTAACTATGATAAGACACGGAAGATATGGTCTGTGTCGCGTCATGAACAAGCATCATTGTGTATTTGCTATGCAATTCTTTATAAGCTCTCTCGAACGCTCGCTTTTTAACCAACTCGCTTGTTTCACATTTTTATCTATCGATCGTGCGATGAGATGATTCCTTCAAAGAAATTTCTATAAATGTGTGGAGATCTTTCCAAAAGACGTGTGTCTAACAGCGGATTATACTATTCGTACTTTAGTTTTATATACGCAAAACTCACCCGTAGATTCGCAATGATGGTGAGTAAGTATCTATTAGGTTTGTAGTTGTAGTAAAATAATTTATAGGGATATTTTAATGCCATCTTGATCAATTATGTTGTTATGAATAGAGAAATAGTATGAGTATGAAGAACATCTTATTATTTATTAATGACTATATTCAGATTTTGGCCTATTTCCAGTTATTTTAATACAGGCAATCTAAGAGTAGCATATTGTAATTGGAGGAGATTGGTTTGTTAAGGTGGACGCTTACAAAATCCTCGAAGGACGACTTCAGACGACCTTCAACCATCAGACGTTCAATCCACAAGTTGATCCATTCGGTCCAGACTCTTGGCTAAACCACGACTTGCTGATGCTAGGATGTCCTTCTCTTAGAGGCCTTCTCGTAGCGCTTGTGTTAATCTGAATTTAGTCTATAAATTACATGAATTATCAACTATAATACTAGACATCCATTGACTATTTCTAACACATTTAGAACAATAAGGGATCTCGCAGCAGACACGGTCACTCTAAAAGCTTTCTGTGTTCGAGCTCTGTTTAAAACACAGTTTGTAATTTCTACATCATGAAGATGACGTAGAAAATGTATGCAATTGTTGTATTTGTTGATACAATGTATGTTTGTTGTATAAAGATCGCATAACTCGTGATCGCTGCTTATTCGCAAAATCCCCAAAAGTTCTTATATATTGATGACTAAATTTATGGTGCGACTTCACTGAAGCACAATTATTCTTGATTCAATATTTAAGTATAATAATTTTATGACACAACTAAAAATAAAGGACAGCGTGATCCTTGTATTCCAAGACAGTTATATACCAAACTATTTCTTTCGCGCCTAAAATTAATCCAGTTTCCATGTACCTTCACAGTATTAATAATTTGGAATAACTTAGTGATGGGGCTTGTTTTTTTCGATGCGTGTTGCCAGAAGATTTTTTGAATGCACGCACTTACTCAAAATGACTGCTATAATATAACCTCGTAGTATGTAGATACTATCTATAGAGGTATGATCATATAAAACCGATTATAAATAAATAAAAGGATAAATAGTAAAACGTTTTTAAGCAATGCTTGTTTAGCGAAGTCGCACGTTTATAAGTAGGTAACTATTGTAAATGCATTATAGACTAACAATTTTAATTATTAAGGTAGCCAAGAGTGGCATTGATTACACTGTCAACCCTTTGGCTATATAACTGCTTACCTATAATTTAGTAATTAAGCTATGGTTTGAAATAAAAACATAACATAATTTATCTCGAGCCGGAAATGCTCTCGCTTACATATATATTATGAGATTCATCGAAATATTAAATAATAAGTAGTGAGTAGGGGTTAATTTTTTAAATTGAGAAGTTTCATTATCAATGCGTGACCACGGAGATTTTATATCCATGTATGTGCTTTTGTATCTGTGCAACTGCGTGATCATAAAAAAGCAGGTCATCTGTTGACGACATCAAAATACGCCGCGCCATGTACGTATGCTGGGTAATAAATTGTCACGTGGAGTATGATAATTCGGGTAGGTACGTAAAAGTCACGTAATATTAAAAGTTAATCTTTTTTTGGAGCTTATCGAATGGTTAATTAAAGGCGTGCTGTATCAACAGTGGAGAAAAAAAAATGGAATCCGGAAACGGTAAGGTCAGACCAAGCCCAGACCTAGACCGGAGGTGGAGCGTACCGCTGCCAGATTGTTCCGAACCGCTTCGCTATGGTTTGTATTAATGTAGATAAGCATCTATTAAGCAGAACCTACTTATCTGTTAGTTTATCTTGTTATACGTTACGAAGTTACGAAGAGCGATATATAGTGTGTATACGAAGTATAATAGGATGAAATTTTATAAAAGAAATAGAAACCAATACACCATTTTTATATATTTTTTTCTGTCTGTCTGTAAAATAAAGTGTTTTATTAAAAGAGTATATCTTAAACAACTTATTAAAGAGATTTAAATTAAAAATAATTACTCAATTAAAATAATTACTTATAAAATTAACGATTTGTAGAAAAAATTTCATGCTATCAAATAAATAATCAAATTTTACTTAGTCATAAATGATATTGTAAGGCTGGAATAAATAACATATATGCTAAAAAAATAATAAATATATATATATATATATATATACATATGGCGGACGGATAGATAGACAGACAGACTTACCAACAGACAGACAGACCGAAAGAATTGAAGTAACTATAACAGTAACTTTAAAACTTTCGTTCCTTGGATGACAGCGGAACCTAAAAACCTGCTGTAGCAGTGTAAAGGTGTGATAGTATATTCGATTTACATTACAAAAGTTTAAAAACAAAGTTATTAAGATTAATAATTATGCTGAATAGATACACCTTGCCAGTAAATAGCAACTGTGACGTAAAAAATAATATGTTGGTGGGTCGTAATATTACAGTGTAGATATAGTAATAAATATAATGTCATAGGTAGTAATTTGGAATTAAAATCAACTCTTAATTAGTTGGACCACATAGATAAGACTTAAAGCTTGAAGGGTAGATATTAAAAGAAGATTTATTTGGTTTTATGATTATGACGTACATCATAGGATATTTTTTTGGTTTTTTTTTTTTGTATATTTTTTTGTTTTTTTTTGATGTAATAATGTAATACATAGATCAAGAGTAAGTTGTAATTTAAAGATAGGCTTATTACCATTAAAGTTAATATCAATGTAAGTTAAGATAAATTGTTACGCGTATACAAACATGTCAGTTTGCTAGAGTTTGTTTATTTCCTCATGCAAGATTCCTCCAAGTGGGTAATTTTTTTCTTCAGCTGTGCAATTGTTTTCTTCATTTCGTTATACATAACATCTTCTAACACATCAATACGGTGCGTTTCTTCTAGAATTAGAGCGTCCTGGTCGTTTGGTACCTCTCTGCGTACACGATTGGTTTTCGTATCGTAACTATCATCGCCACATGAATCACAATCCATCCAGTAACGTAAGTCAATCGATGGCAAATCGTCACAAGAAATAAGTCCAAGTTGTATTTCAGGAAGTAAAAATACATTCTGATTGATCGTATCGATATTATCACCGTTATCACACAAAACGCGGGCCAAGGTTGTCTTACTTAGCTGTTTCAACTGTTCTGGTTTAAAAACAGAGGGATTTTCATACCAAAAACGGTCACCGTCTCGTGTACGACGAAATTGTTCCATTAAGAGACATCGAAACAGAGGCCCCACTTTACCGTGTCTTACTGGATCTTCTAGGATACCACCTACCCAAACATCAATATTGTCCACCGAGCCATACAGTTCCTTCAATTTGTCCCTTACGGTTTTATCCGAAATTTCGTTTGCCAAATCATCAAAATCGTTTACTTCAGACATGTTACAAACCTGTCGCCATTTCGTGTAAGGCGGAATGCCGTGATCTCTTCCTCTTTGGATATTAATAGCGGCTAAATCTAAAGCAACAGCATGAGATGTATGGAATAACTTTTCGGTCAACTCACTGTTAAGATTCTGTGTTGGTGTTTTTAGCTTAGCAGGCGTAGTAAACATTCCTCTGAGTAAAGGATCAACCCCACCTTCATCAACTAGCCTCCATGGAGAAAAGAAAGCGTCACGTAAAAGTAAATGACCTTGTTTTATTGGTTCAAAGTTTTCATCGTAACGATGTAGTATGGGATTTATCATCGAATGTCCAAATCGTAAAGCAGCCGTAGCGAATACGTTGGAGATAGAAGGGTTTCTATCCGGGTTGTATTCTTTGTATGAACCTAATTGAATATAGCCTTCGGGGCCAATGATATGTGATAACCAATCGACATAAGTGATTTTTTGCATTTGTGCTCCTACTATTTTCCTAGCTTCTTGGTAAACTTTATTGCCATCCCAGAATGGATTGTAAGTTTTCAATATTTTAGCTATTCTATTGTGTTCACGCATCCAAATTGTATGCATTGCAGCTAAGCCAATCTGTTCGTTGGCTCTTATGTCACCTGCTACAAAACAACTACGAGTACTTTCTTCAAGGTTACGTCTACAATCCATGGCATTTAAGCCAGTGGTCGGTAGGAGTGGTTTTTTTCCAGGAAATTGCAATCCAACACGTAGAGTACCATTTTCGTTTGTTAAATCTCGCAAGTCTTCGGCAACAGACTTTTCAAAACCGTAAACCTGGGAGGCATCTAGAAAAGAAGTTAGTTGGTTTATTTGCTCCCTAGGATTTAGCCTACCAAAAACTACTGACGTCATACCAGAACCACATACTGCACTCGTTCGAATAAAGTCAATACAGCGACGGTTTGTGACTCGAGGATCATTTTCAGGCACATCAATAGGAAAACAGGGAGGCGCATAGTCGCAAGTCTTCTTGCAATCAACACCATCCCATGTTTGGGAACTTACTGAAGGCAAAGCATGATCTAAATCATGGTCCAGCCATTGGCCCCATTGCATTACCATGTGTGTAAGCACAGAGTCTTCTGATACCTCTTTAGTACTTATAACAGTAACAGAGACTAATCGAGCACTTGGCAAAGTATGACCATTGTATTTCATATTCTTATTCCACCCCGTTGGTTGACTAAATCCGTTTTCATAGATGGGAAAAAGTATTCTGCGAAAGCTGGTTAATGAAGTACCCCATGTCGGGTTTTGAAAATTATTACAACTACCGTCAATACTGCGGTATTTAGTATGATAACACATATCTGAACAGTCCTTGGTCTCCCTATGTGCTACACAGCCGGACAACTGGGCTAATACTTCCAAATGTTTTGGTGATAAAACATGTTCATAGATAAATGGTTCAGCTGAAGTTATGCTTGAACCCGATTGAATAAATTGGCGTACTTTATCTAAGGCTCTTTCATAAATTTCGGCAGCACGTGCTATTTCTCTGGCCGGTGCATTAGGAAATCTAGTCATTCTGTAAAGATCATGATAGGTGGCATTCGAACTTTTGTTACTAAATAATTGTTCTATGGTTTTTGCAATAGCTTGGTCAACATCCCGTGTTGCCTCGGTGAGAGCTATATTGATGTATTCGTCGCCTGGTAGTACATGATCTCTTACAGTTAAAATTGAAGAAGCAGTATCACGACCATATTCATTGGAAACAGTACATTCGTAGTGACCAGCATCAGTAAGAGAAACATTATTAATTATTAAACTACCGATGACAGTTATTGAAATTCTATTATTTGATGACACACGATTTCCATCTTTTCTCCATTGAATGGTAGCTGGTGGATAACTTTCATATTCACATGGCATTTGTACTGTAGTTTCTTGAAATGCATCTGTATCTTCTGGTCGTAAAAGTATTCTAGGTACAATTATTTTCAGATTTTCCACCTTTAATATAGCAGATATTTCAGTAAGACCTTCAGAATTTTCAGCTCTGCAGTGGTACAGGCCAGCATCATCTTCAGTCGCTTCTAATATTGTCAAATTTTGATTTTCATCTTTAAGTAGTATATTTTCACTTGGAGGCAAGACCATAGTATTCCTATACCATGTTATGATAGGTTTAGGCACTCCTCTGGCTGTACACGTGAATTGAGCAGTATCACCAATAGTAATAGTTTGATCCGTTGGAACATTTATCAGAGCGGGAGCCACTAAAACAAAGGAGACAAAATTTAGTATATAATTATAAAGAAGATATTCTGAATTAAAAATGCAGTTACGATTATTTATTTACCCATAACTTCGAGTTTGGCCGATGCACTTATTTTTCCATTGATATTTTCAGCATGACACGTATACAATCCTGCGTCCTCGTGATGAATGTCCTCAATTACTATAGAACCGTTGTGTAACATGGAAATTCTTTCGCTGAGCAAAATTCGGTCTTCGTTGAAATACCAAGAAATGTAAGGCTTAGGATTTCCTTTAGCGATGCAATCAAAGCGAGCACTAGGTTGACTAATTTTTACAACCAAATTTCTGGGCAGTGTAGTAAATACTGGGTAGCCTGTAATAAATAAAATATTCTTAATTTTCTTATGCTTGGGTTTGAAATACCTAATCGTAATAACTATTTTTAAATACCAACCATTGTCACCTGGTTTACTATGAACGATCATTCGAGCTGATTTAGACCGTACTTCTCCGGCGGGATTCTTAGCAGTACACTCGAATATTCCGACGTCGTTTTCATCCGCGTTATGAACCATCAGTGTGCCATTATCCATTACTTCATACCGAGATTTATCATCGGGCAAAGCTGCCGAATCACGTAGCCAAATGATTTCAGGCTCTGGTTCACCGGTTGCGGTGCAAGTGAACATAGCGTCTTCACCAAAAGTAACTATTACGTCTTTAGGATCAGATTCAATTTCGGGGCGTCCTGAAAAGTAGTTAACTGTCATATCTCATTCATAAGTACCCGCTAGTACAAAATTTTGATAGGATATAAGATAATTAATGGTAAAGCAATTTGAAACGCATTTAAAATAACAGTGCGGCCAGTATCTCTAACGCAAGCGCCGCTAAAACCGTAATCCTTATTAAAACCTTGCAAATATTTAACGGTTCTTGAGCATTTGTGTAGATTTGATAGCTGCACCAGCTTTTTGTGAAGTAAGCGGTCGGTAATACGCTGCCAGCGTATAATACAGTTTTAATTCCTAGTTTTAATTAAGAAATACATCGTCGACTACGGCACTTCATTAATGATCATGGACTCAGGGAAATCATCATCATCATGATCAATCCATTACCGGCTCACTACAGAGCACGGGTCTCCTCTCAATATGAGAAGGGTATAGTCCACTACGCTGGTCATGTGCGGATTGGCAGACGTCACACGCCTTTGAGAACATTATGGAGAACTCTCAGGCGTGCAGGTTTCCTCACGATGTTTTCCTTCACCGTTGAAGCAAGTGATATTTTAATTATGTTTTAAAAACGCACATAACTCCGAAAAGTTAGAGGTGCGTGCCCGGATTCGAACCGCCGACCTCTGATTAGGAGGCTGACGCCCTAACCACTAGGCTATCACAGCTTCATAGCTCAGGGAAATAATCGTAATTTAAAATACTTACTGCAATGGAAGTCTTTCTCTTTCATAGTTGCAAGGGATGTTCCGGTGGCAGCAGCCGGTTCATAGCAAGTAGCAGCGATGTGCATTTCGCTGTGCTCAGCAAGCATACGAACAAACCAGAGCATAGCACAGTCGCAGACCAGGGCATTGCTGTCTAAACGAAGCTTGTGTAATTTTGGCATTCCACGAAACGAGCCAGGAGGAATAGTTTTTAGGTTATTGTTGTGTAGATATCTATAACAAAAAAAAATATCAATAAAATTTCTGGATCCTTCAAATTAGATCTATCGGCACATTCAAACACACATTTAACCTCCTTTTTCATTCTTATTTGTTAAGTAAGTTGATGTCTTTAATTTACTTACCAAAGTAAGTTAGAGACATCAACTTACTTTATTAAGTAAGTTTGTTAAGTAAGTTGATGTCTCTAACTTACTTACCAAAGTAAGTTAGATACATCAACTTACTTTGGTAAGTATAACTTAAGTTGTAAGTCTCACGTATCTAACTTATCGCATCATCATACTTGACATCACGGGTATATAAATGAATTGAAAAACCTAACCTAACCTTTCTACTTAACAATCATGTTTAGTAAGGTTAGGTATATATAGTTTATCTTTCGCTTAGCGACTAATCTTGCACAGGTAGTGTATACGGGTGACTTACAGTCGTTCGAGGCGCGGTAAGTTGGAGAAGGTTTCGGGTTCAATCTGATGTATTTCGTTAACGTGCAGGTACCTGGAAAAGAACATTTATAATAAAAACTTATTACACCATGAAAATTTAAACATTATTTAAGGTAGTTTCTATGACTTCTGAAGATTGACTTGAGTTGTTAACAGTGTAGCGTATGATTACATGAGTTAATGGTGATAAGTTATTGCTGATTTTTCAATCGGCGTTTAAATATTTTTTAACCATCATAGGTTAATTCATTAGTAACTGTTAACTCATTAAAAGAGTGTTTGTATATGCAACAACAGCCAAATACATATTATTCCTGAATAAGAGATTTATTTGCGTTTGAGAAAACACTAACTTTTTTTACAGTATGTTGGACCAAGTTAGTGTAATGATCATAATAATTAAACAATGGAGTAAGTATCCTGGTTCTTTGATAATTTGTCTAAATCACCACAATTTTAATATTTAAACCGCTTTCATCTCTCACAAGATATATTGTTATATTATACTATAATGATGTTGGTAAAGCACAAAAGAGCACAGTTTATTTTTTTGTATTGTAAAACGTTAATACTGGAAAACAGCATAAAAGGTAACTGCTGAGTTTATTATCGGCTTTTTTTCTATACGTTCTTCCATCCTAATCAGTGGTAAGTGAAAACAAAATGAAAAACATTTTACGTTTGAAGAAGGGCTAATTGATTTCCGGTTGCCTTATTGATACCGTTCAGAAAATACTATTGCTCTAATTAAGTAACATTAATCAAAGACAGGAGTTAGGGGACTTCATAAGTATGCAATATGTAGGTGATCTACTATATATATATTTTTTTCAGATCTATAAGCAAACTTATGTATTAAATTTCAAGAATACATATAAAACTTATATTAATCTAAAACTAAAAGTCTTAAAAAATAAATAACTATTAATTTTGACTTTTGCCCTTTTAGGAAGTCCCCCGAAAGCACATTTGTGATTTTTGTGGTGTGTAATTGTTTTTTTTTTTTCGTCGAAAAAGATATGTAATACAGTTTTGTGATCTTATGCAGACTCTGTTTTATTCAGCACGATAGAGTAGAGACTGCATAATATCACAAAACCATAACATCGCAAAGGTACCTAAGTGACAAGTTTCACTTCCAACATTTGCATTTGCAAAGCATTTCAAATGTCCTGTGCATAAATTCACTTAAGGCCGCGTTAACTTTTGCTTTCTTCGATATAGATTTAGCAAGCTAGCGTACGTTCTTGTGCAAATTTTGCATTTATTGTTTAAGTAAAACGTACTACGTATTTAAAGGTTTAGAAAGTATAGTTTCATTTGTCAAAAGCTAACTCGATTTGTGTTTGAGTTCATAAACTTTAGAATTTGGATCGTTAATCCCAGCTCGAGTCTGGTCTGGTGGGAGGCTTCGGCCGTGGCTAGTTACCATCCTACCGACAAGGACGTGTCGCCAAGAGTTTTAGCGTTCCGGTACGATATCGCGTAGAAACCAGGAGCGTGGGTTTACTATACTCCTAACAGCTCGCTACTATCCTAGACAGCATCATCACTTACCACCAGGTGAGATTGCCACCAAGAGCTCACTTATAGTGTATAAAAAAAAAAATATCACGTACTTAAATTTAATGAATAAAGTTTTCGATTGATAGTTTGTTTGATTAGTTTAAGACTTGTGAAGTGTAGTTTAAGTTTGTGAAGTGTGAAGAATACTCAGATTAAGAGCTTTATAATCGATTGATATAATGAAATATATATTGCTTAACTATAAGATGACCTATACGAACATTACCAGCTTAGTTCGAAATAGATCACGGAACAAATACTTCTAACAAAAGCTTCTTTGACATCCCGGGCGGGCTCGGGCATGCAAGTGAATAAGGCTTCTGAATTATTAATTAAAATTAAAATTAAATTAAAGTTTAATTAATAAGCCGCTGCGTGACTTTACATTAGCACTGAGACCCTAGGTTTCCATGGCAAGCGGGATAAATATGTTAAGAAATATGTACGTGTTAACCGTTTAAGCCATTTCAGCTTCGACTTCCGGTGTTGATATTGTCTCCCTGATAATATGACAGATGAGGCGATTGTATCGAAGCTTGGCGCGTTACACTAAAGAACCTCCCTCCCTATTGGACCAGCATCAATTAATCAGATCTCCATATTTCCGGCATATTGCTGATGGCTCAGCGAGAGCAAGAATATTTATGCTTTAAACCACTGCAATGCTCTTGACGAAATTTTATTTTTTATTAAATACAAGTGTTCCCTTGACGGCAATCTCACCTGATTATGAGTCATGATGCAGTATAAGATGGTAGTGGGCTAACCTGTTAGGGGTACGGTAAGCCAAGGTTTCTTCGGGGCATCGTGCCAGAACGCTAAATAACTTGGCGACACGTCTTTCGCGGTAGACCAGACTCGAGCCCAGAATCGAACCCAGGACCCCCAACTTTATAATGCGACAGCGCACTTCCTTCGCCATGGAGCTCGTCAAAATGTTGTACTTATTAAGCTTGTATGAAAAACTATGCAGAGCTTCACATGCAATTCGTATGGATGCGTGCTGTCTAAGCCAAATTATACAGGATACGGTTCATCACGATGAAACAAACGTTTCCCGTGGGATTTTTGTTAACTAAAACAAACGCGTAAAAAGCCGCTGCCAAGCAACAAGCTTATTCCATTAAACGAATATAATCTTCTATCTCATATGAATTAACTCTTTATCATTTTCACTTTAGCCGTATGGGTAAGGTTGAAGTGATAAGAATATATTTTGTACTTACAATTGTTCCAAATGCGGCATGCCGTGGAAAACATCAGATTCGATGTGGTGGATGCGGTTTCGATAGAGGTACAGGTATTTGAGGCGACGCAATCCGTGGAAGACGCCGGACCTCAGCTCTCCCAGTTGGTTGTCGTTCAGGAGTAGGGAGCGCAGGCGGTGTAGGTGACTGAACACTCCCGGCGCGATGTCGTAGATGCGGTTAAAACGCACGTCGCTGCAACAAAACAAAAACACATTTCAACGCCACGTACGAAAGTGAAACGTCTGAGACTCAACATGACTTCCCGCTTAAGCAGCCATACGTATTCCCGCTACCTATAGTTTTTACTATTGGTATGGTCATATAATGTGGAGGAAATTAAGTGATGTCACCAAAAGAATGTTATATAAGAACGTGGAAGGCAAAAGAGTAGAAGAAGACCAAAGAAGAGATGGATGGATTGTGTAAAAGAGGATATGCGGGTAAAAGGTGTGGGTGGTGAGGTGAAGGCTGATAGAAGTGAGGGGAAGAAGAAGACGTGTCGTGCCGACCCCACGTAATGTGGGATAAGGGCAAGAGAAAGAAGAAGAGGTTTGTACTATAGGTAGCGCTTTAAGCATGAACTATAAGTATGCAACAGGTACCCCTGGCGTCCAGCAAAATTAGCGAGAGGGACAGGCCATTGTGGTTTTTAATTCGGGTATACACACCTACAGGGGAAGGGGGAAGAGTCCCACTTAAGTAGTAAAATAGGTAAATGCAATGTTTGTAAACAGTACATTCGTGTTGAATAAACTATTTTATGCCATGAATGTTCCGTTCCGTGAGTTAAGTTTCATTATTCTTTATCTGTCTTTATATACGGCTTAGTAGTTTAAATAAGAATCTGGAAAAATTACAACCTGTCAATCACAATACCAATTAGGGCCTACTGTTAATATTTTGTTTTTTTTTTATATATCCCCTTATGTACGTATGGTAACAAAATACGTGGGCTAGATTGCTATATGACAACTAATTGGAGGTGATATCAATTCGTTACCCTTAAGTCCTTCTTTGAATTGAGTTTTTTTGAAGATTTCTTTGTTATATTTCTATGAAAATAAGTATACATTACTTGATATTAAAACCATGTCCCACAATATCGACCATAAATTCTACTTTTTTTTATAACAGCGAATGTTTAGTACCCTTTTCCAAATAACCTAGAATTTTAAAAAACACCTGCAAAACATTTCCCTTATTAACGTTCCTCTGCGAGGCCTCCTCTCTTTTATTAGAGAGAAATGTTAGAACCCTTCCTTCTAACAGAGAGTATGAAACATCATACTTCTCCGGAGACGGTGGTGTAGGGTACGCAAAGATTTGATGCATGCATGAAGTTCACGCCATTTTTTACAATATACGCGCGCACTCCACAATAAACAGGAATAACAAGAGTCTAGTGTGTGCATACGATGACCGAGATTGCATTGTCATCATCTAACTAGAGAAAACAGAGAAAATATTAACTAGAAAAATTAAGTTCGCGTTCATCATCATCATCATCAACATCATGAACAACCCATTACCGGCTCACTACAGAGCAAGGGTTTCCTCTCAATATGAGAAGAGTTTGCCCATAGTCCACCACGCGGGCCATGTGCGGATTGACAGACTTCACACGTCTATGAGAACATTATGGAGAACTCTCAGGCGTGCAGGTTTCCTCACGATGTTTTCCTTCACCGTTGAAGCAAGTGATATTTTAATTTTTATTTCAAGTAGTAGTTCGCGTTCAGTTTTTGATTAATGTCTCCAAACTTCTTTGTCTTGTAGACATATTTTTAGAACATGGTGCCTGGAGCCCCTAAAGAAACAGTTGGCAAGTTTTGGAACGAATAGACGAAAAAAATAAAAACATTGATTTTTATTAGTCTATATTTAGAACTATACGAGTTAATCGAGTAACTTTTTGGGGGGTACTGAAGCGCCATTAGAAACAATGCAGAGAGTAAGAAAAAAGTCGATGAAATATGCAAATGGATTCTATTAAGTCCAAAGCTTTTATAAACTAAAAGCGGGACTTTGTATTTTCTATTTACCATTTACATCCTAAAGAACCGGCACATTCACAGTAAACGGAACTTGACTACGGCAAAGTAATATAATATATATCGTTAAGCATAGAAGAAACGGCAGTTTAATTTGTACCTATATGCTATTCCATTATAATACGTTACAGTAGATCTATTTCACTCGGCTGAAGTTGTTGTTTAAAAGAATTGTTTTAGAGTGGGTAAGCTCAGTATTGAATATATAGTATATTATAAAACACATAATATATGTATATTGATAAAGAATTCAAACATGAGTTTTAAGAAATAACATTAAGAATTTCTATTATATTTTTATGTAATATTGGGCTTACGGTAAGTGGCGATGCAAATAGCTTTAATAGATCACCTTTTTAGAATTTAATCTTATACTCAAATTCAAATTCAAATAATCTTTATTCAAATAGTCCTTTAAAAGGCGTTTTTGACGCGTCAATAATTTACAAAGTAGTGACTTGTACACTTGTTGTATGTATAGATAGCCCGCCCTGCTACGTTCAGATTGCAATTGAACCCTGACCCCACTGACGTCCAGTTGAGTCAATGGCGTCAGGGACTCATCAGAAGCGGACGTTAGACACTCCAGAATTCAAATTCAAATAATCTTTATGCAAATAGTCCTTTAAAAGGCACTTTTGACGTGTCAATAATTACATGGTGATAACTACATTCGTAACTTAAAACTAAAACTATGAGGGTTCCAAACGCGCCCCGGTCTAAGAAGAAGCCCACAACAAACTTAGCCAGGTAAATTTTCTTTTTGTTATCACCATCTCACATGCCACTTAAAATTATATTAAGAGCTATCTTATTAGAGTAATATTTCACACCCATGCTTGTTTAAAACTTTAACTACTACTTCACTTAAATCTTACCCTCTTTAACACTGATTAATTGAACACCTTGCATTATGCGTTTATTAGTTCAGGAACCGACGTGGACGTTATTTAGTTTCAAGCAATTTTGAAATGAGGAAAGATAAGAATAAATCTCATACAGTTATAATTAGGAAGTTTTTGTACTTCGTATTTTGGAACGCTTGGAACCCTCGAACATACAGCTTTAATTAAGCAAATACGAAAACAGGCATTGCACACGCCTTTTAATTTTTAAACAAGTAACTGAAGAAATATTAAATTAGTATTCATTTAGAGTAATTTATATATCATCATTATATTTTTATCATTTTATAGCTACATTTTTGGTGCATCCTTCGGTTCCCGTTATTTGTTTTTTTGTTTTCTTTGTCTTTTAATTATTATTATTAATTTTTTTTAACTGGTCACTCTGGTCTCAGCTGAAAGTCAGCGACGTGTTTTTCATATAAGGCAAAGCATTTCCTGAGCTGTAAACCCTTTCTAGTGAGTGTTACAGACAGACATACAATTTCTGATAAGAATAAAATGTAATGTGCGTAACATCATATGAGAAGAAATACATATTCTTTATTTTTTTCTAAGAATGCTTGGGTCTAATTTATTAAGTTTTGCTTCTCTTAAATTTTTTAAAGACTCATATGACATAGTGATAAGAAAGGTAACTTCGAGTAAAGTACCTGGCTAGTTAAATCAAATCTGTCTAGTTTAGTTAGTTAACTAATTTAGTTATTACCTCATTATACGGTTAAAAAAATTACTCATTAAAAATAAATAGTGAAATAGTCATCAGTTGTTTTAGTATATCTTTCCAAAATAACATTACCTTCGCCAAAGATAGAGATATATATATATATGATATATGATAAATATATGATAAATAAGCAGACCTTTGTCCATGAACATCTGCGACATCAGAGGACCTACCGATGCTTTGCCATTAAACATAGGAACATTAAAGATAGTTACATACCGGAACGCTAAATTGCCTGGCGGTATTGTTGCTTATTACTGGCCCTGACCAGGCTCATGCCAGAAATCTAACCCGGGACCTACCTAGTAATCCTACTGTCGTCAAAATCATGCTAATTGTGATTCGCATTTCATGCATAATGCATGAAACTGAGCCACGATGACATAATGAATTCACAAATGGGGCAAACTTTTAAAACAATTAAACGTTGTTGGTTAGTCGAGCTATAATTCTGAGATCCCTTCGACATGTAGAATGTAAGGCCACTCGATCAGTTTCAAAACGTAAACAGAACCAGTAACCATTGAAATAAATTTCAAAGTCAACCACAATAGGTCTTTAATCACAATGCACCAAGCCTGAGGTCGTTCCAACATGCCAACAACTATAATGAATGTAGCCTACACTCGATCACAATATAGTTACGGGAGTGCCACAGGTACGTTTAAAGGACGGTTTTTACACGGTCCATAAAATTTTGCCGTTCAGTAAATATAATTATGAATCTCAATAGCCTGTGGCGTAACACGGACCATTATAAGTATATTACACGCTATAGATATTTTAATTTTAAACATGCATGATCTAATTTAGATGTAGGCACGCCTTGGCAGTAAAAGAGAACCGTATGCCGTCACGGCAAACGACATAACGCTCACATAGAGGTATAAACACGTTACGCCGCCGCTCTCGACTCTTGTTATTTTTGTGTATTGTGAAGTTATGCGCGTGTATTATAAATAATGGCCTAGTTCTGACTCTATGGTAATGGCGTGCACTTCATAAATGTATAAAATCTGAGGGCAAAGCATCCGGAGAAGTGAAAACATGTTATTTTTTGTTGTTAGATAACTCATAGACTCAAACGTGCTGAGCGTGCACTTCGAACATGCTCAAAAGCACTGTCTAACCCAAAGACCCATATTAGAGTTTTTTTTTCATATTGCATTTGAATGTTTCCATTTCCCCGTTCATTTTTCTGCGTATCCGAGATTTAATCTACCTTTTACCGATGAATTTTACTATTGACGTTTTAATGTTTCGCTTGGCGTCCCGTGATGGCCAATGAAGACTATTATTACTTAGCCAACTGATTTTGAGACTAACTCTGCTTCGGACACTCACAAGACTTCTTCGCGAGAGAACTGCTTAACTGCGTCAATGACCTTTGTAAAGACCATAATGGTTATCGAGTCTACGGGGGAACAATGGCCAACGAATTAAATTGACCAGATAAGATTACTAAGATATTGGTAAAGTATGCCTCGCTGCGGTGTTTAACTAGTTGAGTTTATTTATAATACCAAGGTTTAAAAAAGCCTAGTGTTTAGGACGTCTGTCTTCTAATCAGAGGTCCGGGGTTCGAACCCCGGGCACTCACCTCTAACTTTTCGGAGTTGTGTGCGTTTTTAAGCTATTAAAATATCACTTGCTTCAACGGTGAAGGAAAACATCGTGAGGAAACCTGCACGCTTGTTCTCCACAATTTTCTCAAAGGCGTGTGAAGTCTGCCAACCGCATGGCCAGCGTGGTGGACTATGGCCACACCCTTCTCATATTGAGAGGCGACCCGGGCTCTGTAGTGAGCCGGCAATGGGTTGATCATAATGAATACCAAGGTAATTTTTATTCGTAAATATTTTATGTATATTGTAAATATTTATATTGTACAAATAACAATAGAGGTACATTCTATATTGTCAAATATGTATTTCTCAATTGATATAGTCTTAAACTTACGAGTAAGTGCGTCATTTTAGCGTAGACGGATTAAAGTTTTTCATTTGGCTTCTAGGGACTAGATTTTTTTTTATCAACAGCCCCAAGAGTATCTACGTATGTAAACACTCACTGGGCTGTTCCCAACTAATATTCTGATAGCTATGACTTGTACACTTGTTGTATGTATAGATAGCCCGCCCTGCAACGTTCAGATTGCAATTGAACCCTGACCCCACTGACGTCCAATTGAGTAAGTGGCGTCAGGGACTCATCAGAAGCGGACGTTAGACACTCCAGAATTCAAATTCGAATAATCCTTATGCAAATAGTGCTTTGAAAGGCACTTTTGACGTGTCAATAATTTACATGGTGATAACTACATTCGTAAACTTAAAACTAAAGCTATGGGTTCCAAACGCGCCCCGGTCTAAGAAGAACCCACAACAAACTTAGGCAAGTAAATTTTATTTTTGGTATCACCATCTCACATGCCACTTAAAATTATGTTAAGAGCTATCTTATTAGAGCAAAATTTCATACCCATGCTTGTTTATCATTTACATAATCCTTTAACCTATAGTAGGAGTTTTCTACAAGCTTACGTTTTGTATAAACTTTGAATTTATTGAGAGACATCCCAGAAATTTTATTTGGTAATTTGGTAACAAATAACCTTTAAATTAATTTCTAATGTTTCGTAGTCTAGTAGCGTGCAACACAAGTTTATTTTTACTTCTGATGTTAAGATTGTTGCAATCGCATTTTTTATTGTTTTTTTTTTAAATTGTCAATGGACATACATTAAATTAAATTGTCAGACTATATAATGGTGTAGAATAAACGAGCGGGTCATAATATTATTTTTGACTTTAACTAACTGCAACCGGTATAGAGGTGCCACGTAAAAAATTATAACATTTGTATACAGGTTTTTGGGCAAGAAACCTTCGCGAGCGTCCCTATCAATTCGTTATTCGTTCGGTTTCGGGTAAAAATACGAACATTTATTTATTTTTCAGAATATACCTGACAGTCACATAAAATGCACGGCTCTGGAAATTCTTGGTGATCGCTGGGCGTACGCGTCAATTCACCTGCCAACAAGAATTGCGGGCACTACCAATTTTTGTTTTTTTTAACCATTTATTTTTGTTTCGCGCCATCGAATCGTACGTAAGCCGTCAGGATTAAAACCAAACTAAAATAATCTTTCTAAAGGCTGCGCATCTCAATTCAGTCCAGTGCACATCCACTTTCAGTTCCTAATAAATAAAATAGTAGTATTTTAGGAACATCACTGGCATAAATTTCATACAAATTATTATTATTATTTCCTTTATCGCTCATGTTCTTCTATTATAACTTTGCTCGAGTAATGTTACCCATACCTTCCCAATTAAATATAAAACCTACAAATGCATATGGAATTTTTATAAATCTGCAGAAATAACTGCAACCAAATTTCCAATTGCACGAAATATAGCTTGATCTAGCTTGCGGAATGGCAATAGTTTATATACTGAATGAACATAGACTTTTATGGTGGTGGTATTTTAATTGGTGATAATGTGTATCCGTTATACACATCATCATCATCATCATCATCATCATCATCATCAACTTATACATTGCGCCGATGATCTCCGTGGCGCAGTGCGTGTGCTGTCGCATTATAAAGTTGGAGGTCTTGGGTTCGATTCCTGGTTCGAGTCTAGTCTGGTGGGAGGTTTTGGCCTTGGCTAGTTACCACCCTAACGACAAAGGCGTGTCGCCAAGCAATTTAGCGATCCGGCACGAAGTCGCATAAAAAAACTAATTAGGAGTTTGCGTTTACCATACCCGTAACAGGTTAGCCCGCTACCATCCTAGACTGCATCATCACTTACCACCAGAGAGAGAGCCGTCAAGGGCGAAAGATGATTTCCCAGCATGAAACCCTCCTCATGTTGCATAGTACACGACACTGACCAAGTGCTGATTGATAAACTCCACAAGTCTTGGAGGAGAAACACTCAATCATGCAGGTTTCCTAGTGAGCGTCTGGGAAGTATACAAAGAGTCCCCCGGGCATTCAGCAAAAATGCTATGGTGGTATTTTGGGAGGGGGGAGGGGGGGGGGGGTTAGGAGTTTTTGCCACATAACCTCCGTCCAGCAAAAAAGACCGAGGTAACGACGAAGAAGAAAAAGTTTTCCTAGCGATGTATACCTGCAGATTTGTAACAGCGCACTCATATTTTGGGCTGACAATGCTTACGAATATTAGCAGAGTTAGTTCAAATTTTACGATCCAAACTTTCGCGTTTGCCGAACGTCCAAGTTTTAATAAAAATCTCGAGCGTAGATATTTCCAGATCCGCGCGATTGCTATCTACAGACAAGCGTAGCAGCCGCCGAGATGCTCAAAGGGTCTTTGATATCCAATATGAATACTTTTACCGAAGATGACACGGCTTCATCTATAGTCATATAAGGGTCATAGCACAGACATGCAACACTTACACGTGTAACATGTAGATAATGTTATGATGATTATATATGTTAGATGTTGTTTTGTCCCATTCGGTGTCGAGACCCTTGGTCCGTGGGGTCCTAGCGCTCTAAGGCTTTTTTTAAGGAAATAGCAAAAAGGATAGTCAGCCAGCTACCTCGGACAAATAATTAGTCTAGCTATTCAAAGGGGGAACACTGCCAGTATCTTCGGAACCTTGCCTAAAGGGACTCCTTTTAATGATATATTTTAGTTATGATGTTAAATATTTATTTTGTAAGCTTTTTTAGTTTAAGGTTAATCTAATTTTTTTTTAAGTTATATATGTAGTCTTGAAATTTATAGACAGCCAATAAAGAGTCATTTGTATAATATAAAATATAGATAATGTTATAAATAGGGGGCGACGCAACCGGCGCACGCGCTGTGCATTATAAAGTTGAAGGCCCTGGGTTCGATTCCCTGCTCGAGTCTGTCTGAGAGGCTTCGCTAGTTACCACTCTACCGACAAAGACGATGTCGCGTAGAAACCAAATAGGAGTATGGTCTGGCCATACCATTCCGGGCGCTCGACTATATACTCAATATCATCATCATCCTCAGTCTAATAACGCGTTACTGTTGAGTATGGGCCGTCTCCGTCATAGGAGAGATCTGATAAATGCACAGCATCCGCGCTGTCTTAATGGGTTAGCGGATTTTAATGATTTTAATCATTAGATAATTATAATAGCCATGTCCGCTTCCTGTAATCTGGGGCATTTCCAATGTAAATTTGACAAAAAAGGTTTATAGCCGACAGATCAGATCTGACCCGGGTTCCAACCTAGGTTTCTTAGTCAGTAACACTATACAACTAAGCACTCATTATATTTATCTTTCGTTTAAGTTCTAAGAACGCATTGAAATCTTCAAAAAGTGTTTTATTTTTTGTAACAAATTTAGGTATATTCTTCGAAGCATTATATTCTTGGTCTTGGTCTTGGTCTAATCTTTCCGTTCTCGCAATTTTGGATTCAGATTAATGTCGCTCAGCCGCCATGCATTGTGATCCAAACCAAACTTGTATGTTAAATTTCAACTCAATCGGTTTCGATTAACTGCTTTACAATTCAAATGCAAGATTATAGCTAGGCTTGTGAACGAATTGAAGAATGAATGAAGGTACGAATGAATAAATGAATACAATTTTATTTTACAGTAAAGAATAGAACGCAAAATGCAAATACAATTTGTACTCGCAGAAGCTACGATTTGACTTAACTAGCGTCGCTAATTATAATATGGAAGCATGTGAAAACAATTACAATTCAGTTGCAAGATTATAGCCAGGCTTGTGAATGAATTGAAGAATTCATTGAAGAATGAATGAAGGTATGTATTAATAAATGAATACAATTTTATTTTACACCAAAGAATAGAACGCAAAATGCAAATACAATTTGTTCTCGTAGAAGCTACGATTAGACTTAATTAGCGTCGCTAATTATAATATGGAAGGATGTGAAAACAATTGCAGAATCGCTGATCTCTTATGCTTACAGTGGCGTGCGCTATAGCACTAAAGTAATCATTAAATCGAATAGCGAAACGACGCTCGGGCGAAGAAGGGCATTCGAGATGACGCTCGAACGTGTCCCATGCGTTATATATTTTTATGTTACATTTTGTTCTATCAAGAGTATCTTTGTTAACTAGCCTACTTTTTAATTTGGATAAGTTCCGAGATTTGATCTTACCAACATACCAGGCTACCACTGAAAACCAGCGCTGATGGTGAGTGGGTTACCTTTATTTGGTAAACATCTGTGTTATGTCAAATTATGTACTTACGCATATGACGGAAAGCTGTGATAGCCTAGTCGTCCGGACGTCATCCTCCTTAGGCGTTAGAATCAAAGGTCGGCGGTTCGAATCCGGGCACGCACCTATAACTTTGCGGAGTTATGTGCGTTTTTAAGCGATTAAAATATCACTTGCTTCAACGGTGAAGGAAAACATCGTGAGGAAACCTGCATGCCTGAGAGTTCTCCATAATGTTATCAAAGGCGTGTGAAGTCTGCCAATCCGCACATGGCCAGCGTGGTGGACTATGGCCAAACCCTTCTCATATTGCGAGGAGACCCGTGCTCTGTAGTGAGCCGGTAATGATCATTGATTTTCGACTAAATTTCTAAATTCTTCGATACCAGTGATTCGACAGCAAACAATTGCATTGCGAATATAATTTTAGCAACTGTTTAATATGAAGGCGTAATTTCGGCGAAATGTGGGCATAGAATATCGCTGACTTTAGCGAACTAGTGAAGCTTGGCGTTCATTGTATGGGTATATCACGTATTTCCTCAAAATAATGCATGCTCTACCATTATATTCCATTGAATAATGCATACAACCTGTTTACACAATGTAGCTGAAACAGATAACATAATACAAAATTTCACCGATGCAAAATTCGAAAGCCAAATTTTACGTCACAAATTCCTACATTTATTACGACTATGGGAGATGCCAAAACAATATGCTATCGATCTTCACACAGTTTTATTTAGTTTTGAACTAACCTTACACTCGATTAAACACACCTTTTTATTCTCAAAAGACCGGAATTTAACAAACAATTTAATAATTTATAAACAAAAAATTTAATAAACAATGTCAGTAACAAGTTCATGATTACATAACTATTAAATTGAGTTTATAATTTTATATATTGTTGTTTATTATTTAAATATATTAGTGCTAATAAAACGTAAACAGAATGATTTTTTTTTTTTTTTTTTTTTTTTTTTTTTTTTTCCGCTGGGAAATGCTTTTACGCATCCCCTCCGGAGGCGACGCAGGCAAGACTGCGCCGCTTCCGACGGGGTATGTGGGACTCCCCGGCGGCCAGGCTGGCGACCAGAATACCCACTAAAACCCAGCGATGCTCCTTCGCGTCGCCTGGTGGCTGGGTCACGGGAACACTGATGCACTCGACCGCGGCCCAGCCAGCGGCGTCCGCCGAGGCAGACTCTCCACGGGGGGCCTATATTAACCCCCGAGCTCCGTCCGAGGCGCGCCAGGACCATTGGACGCGCCTCCCGACCCGAGGATTAGGCTCGACGGGTGAGGATGCCTCTCATCCATCACCCGGAGCTCCTCGTCAGGGGGGCAGGCGGCGATCGTGCGCCCGTCGCCTGCGCCCCACCCTACGACGCCGGAGAGGGTGCGCGTCTGCGTCATTCTCCCGGCGCCGTCCTGCCGCCTCCTTCTGCATCATCACCTCCTCACAGAAGGAGGCGACAGCGGCCCAAGACGTCTCGCTGGCCACCATGGTGCGAACCACAGTGGGCAGCGAAAGGTCAGGCCCCACCTGTGCCACGAGTAAGGCTCGCTCGACCGACCACTGGACGCACGATTCCAGCGTGTGCTGCGCCGAGTCCTGAGCGTATTCATATTATGTGGATGATACAATCAAATGTCGTTATCAATTATTTTAAAATGCTTGTAAATAATTATGTGTACTTCATTTTGTTATTAAATTAAAAGGTCAACATTTATTTTAATAAAAATAAAAGTAAGAATGTATTAATTATTAAGGAAATGCAATGTATTAATGGAAAATCTAGTTGAAGGTTGGTAACACATTGTTAGTTTACGAAAATATTGTCGTAGGGTGGGGCGCAGGCGACGGGCGCACGATCGCCGCCTGCCCCCCTGACGAGGAGCTCCGGGTGATGGATGAGAGGCATCCTCACCCGTCGAACCTAATCCTCAGGTCGTGAGGCGCGTCCAATGGTCCTGGCGCGCCTCGGACGGAGCTCGGGGGTCATATAGGCCCCCCGTGGAGGGTCTGCCTCGGCGGATGCCGCTGGCTGGGCCGCGGTCGAGTGCATAAGTGTTTCCGTGACCCAGCCACGAGGCGACGCGAAGGAGCATCGCTGGGTTTTAGTGGGTATTCTGGTCGCCAGCCTGGCCGCCGGGGAGTCCCACATACCCCGTCGGAAGCGGCGCAGTCTTGCCTGCGTCGCCTCCGGAGGGGATGCATAAAACCATTTCCCAGCGTTAAAAAAAAATAAAAAGTTTACGAAAATACAAAAAATTGTCCTTTGTATATTAAATTCATCCCAAGTCAACTTTTAATGACTTAAGTCATTCTATAGACAGAAAGAGATTAATATCTAAATACCTTCTGGAACAAGTCTCTCACAGGTATTATTCGGTTGTAAATACCATCAAATCTAACCCAATCCAAATAGCTCACGTCTTAATGTGGTATTCTCATTGTCACAATATTCCCAGCGGAAGTTGATGTCGCCCGTTTTAGACATATCAATACCACACAAGTCGAATACTATTTCGATTTGGGTAGAACATATTTAGCAATATCTAGTTACTAGCTGTTGCCCGCGACTTCGTCTGCGTAGAATTGCTGATTTCCCCTGACAAATTCAAATTCAAATTCAAAATAATCTTTATTCAAATAGTCCTTAAAAAGGCTCTTTTGACGCGTCAATAATTTACTTAGTAGTTATTTCATGGTGATAACTACGAGTATATTCGTAAACTTAAAACTAAAGCTAAGAGGGTTCCAAACGCGCCCCGGTCTAAGAAGAAGCCCACAACAAACTTAGCCGGGGTAGGACATTGAGGTTACCCGTGCGGCCAATGCCCTGCTTTAGAAAGTAAGCTACAGACAAATGTCAAATTGCCGAATTTCGTGTTTCTAAATTAAAAAACATAGGACTTTAATACAAACTTTAAACCCCTATTTTACCCCCTTCGGGGTAGATTTGGATGATAAAATGTTCTAATCTTATACTTACGCCCTAAAAGAAACCTATTTTCAAAATTTGAAGCTTGTAGACTTCATAATAAAAAAATTTGCAAAAACTATCAACCCCCTTTTTACCAACCTTAACAGGTAATATTTCAAAAAAAAATATGTATGTACATGTTTTTTATTTATTATTATTAATCTTAATGCGAATTTTTGTCTCTAACTCTAAAAACAAAGAAATTTCATACAAACTTCCAACCCCTATTTTACCCCTTTAGGGGTGAAATTTCCAAATATCCTTTCTTAGCTGACATCTCTTAACTATCAACTACCTACTTGCTAAATTATAGCTTCATACGTACAATAGTTTTTGAGATCTCGTGTTTAATCAATATGTAAGTATGTAAGTACGTAAGTATGTAACTGACCTTTCGCTTTTATATACATAGATAACATTAAATTGTTAGTAAGAATATAACAGTATTAATTTAAGAAATACCATATATAGTACAAACTCGTATATGGTAGTTTGATTTTTATAAAGCTGGTTGCATGAGCTTCTGTCTATTTTGGAAATCTTTCAATTAAATTGAGGAGGGAGCGTAAAGCCTAATAATGCCAAAAGGGACGGCCATAATAACGTGCTCAAAGGCCTTTGCCAAGAAGTCGTACAGTTTTCAATGAGTTCCGCATCGGATAAGGGCACAAAGCTTCAAGCGAATGAACCGACAAGCTAAAGGTAAGAGGTGCATCTTGTCGATAAAGAATTGAAGCACACAACTGCACACTCCACTTTTACTTACAGGTATTATAATGAAGCGGTGATAGCCTAGTGGTTAGGGCGTCAGCCTCCTAATCAGAGGTCGGCGGTTCGAATCCCGGCACGCACCTCTAACTTTTCGATGTCATGTGCGTTTTAAAAAAAATTATAATATCACTTGCTTCAACGGTGAAGGAAAACATCGTGAGGAAACCTGCACGCCTGAGAGTTCTCCATAATGTTCTCAAAGGCGTGTGAAGTCTGCCAATCCGCACATGGCCAGCGTGGTGGACTATGGCCAAACCCTTCTCATATTGAGAGGAGACCCGTGCTCTGTAGTGAGCCGGTAATGGGTTGATCATGATGATTATAATAAAGATATTCTTTTTCATTAGTTATCTATATATTTATTTATTTATTGGTAAGTGTTGATGCAGTCTAAGAATCTCTTTGTATCCTTCCCAGACGATCACTAGTTAACCTGCATGACTGAGTGTTTCTCCTACAAGGCTTGCGGAGTTTATCAATCAGCACTTGGTCAGCGTCGTGTACCATGCTCCTCATGGTACACGACTGTTTCATGCTGGGATATGATCTTTTTTTACACACTACAAGTTAGCCCTTGACGGCTCTCTCACCGAGTGGTAAGTGAAGATGCAGTCTAAGATGGTAGCGGGCTAACCTGTTAGGGGTATGGAAAACCCATACTCCTAATTGGTTTCTACACGACATCGTGCCGGAACGCTAAATTGCTTGGCGACACGTCTTCGTCGGTAGGGTGGTAACTAGCCACGGCCGCAGCCTCCCACCAGACAAAATTATTAAGATATTCTTTTTCATTAGTTATCTATGTTTTTTTTTAATTTATTGTTAAGTCTGATAAAAAATGATGCAGTCTAAGAATCTGGGAGACTCTTTGTATACTTCCCAGACGATCACTAGGAAACCTGTATGACTGAGTTTGAAGATTGTCATCGAAGGCTTGTGGAGTTTATCAATCAGCACTTGGTTAGTGTCGTGTACCATGCAATATGAGGAGGGTTTCATGCTGGGAAACGATCTTTTTTTTATACACTACAAGTTAGCCCTTGACGGCTCTCTCACGTAAGTCTTCCCTGGTGGTAAGTGATGATGCAGTCTAGGATGGTAGCGGACTAACCTGTTACGGGTATGGTAAACCCAAAGTCCTAATTGGTTTCTACGCGACATCGTGCCGGAACGCTAAATCTCTTGGCGACACGCCTTTGTCGTTAGGGTGGTAACTAGCCACGGCCGAAGTCTCCCACCAGACGAGACTCAAATCGGGAATCGAACCCGGGATCTCAAATTTTGAATCTCTTGGCGACACGCCTTTGTCGTTAGGGTGGTAACTAGCTACGGCCGAAGTCTCCCACCAGACGAGACTCAAACCGAGAATCGAACCCGGGACCTCAAATTTTGACGACTTCCGAGGTGCAGCGCATGCCCAGTAGTATTATAAATTGGGTGGTCCTGGATTCGATTCTGATATCAATTCCGGTATGATGCCATGTAGAAATCGATTCAGATTTCAGACAGATTCAGCCGGCAACGCATCGTTCATGGTGTCACTTAAAATCTGGTGACATATCAACTTGTTTTAAGTTAAGTTAAAAATAATCTTACCCATAACCTCGAGTTCAATAGTTAAATATACCTAACTACTAGATCAAAAAGGCAGTTCCATGATATAAGAAAATATCGCAACTGCTGCCAACATATTATATTAGCGACATAATATATTTTATATTACATTTTTTAATATTGGATCCCGCCATCGCCTTCACTCATGTATGGTTGCAATGATTCAGTCTAGATTGGAACGCGCTTGGATATCTATTCAACCTTGATGCGAAGGTACGTAAGCACTACAGTAGGTACTCATGTACTGCATATTGAATAAAACCGCTTACGTGCGTATAAACGTGCATTATGAAACATCACATAATACTGGAATATTATTAAGCTCGAAAAAAAAAACACCAAGAAAGCACGGGTCTTGTTTGGGACATAGATATTAATTTTCAACTTTATTTTATTGTAAACAGCAATATTGCAATGACGCGCAAAGAATAAATGAATTAAAATTTATCGTATTCATCATCTTCATGAACAACCCATTACCGGCTCACTACAGAGCACGGGTCTCTTCTCAATATGATAACACTTTTTTTATGCGTCGTCTTTTCAAAAAAGGGGTTGTGTTAGTACCCCCAGAGTTTCCTTATATTTTGTGAATCAATCATATTTAGCTCATAAATACTTAAAACTATTTCGGTCAATGACACTTAGCAGTTGGCAATTTAAGGAGTTGTTCAAATTCTATATTATGCAATTCGTGTGTATGTTATCGGTACATCAAATACGTTAAAAAAGTTCAGTTGCTTTACCGGTATTTATTAAAATTGCATAATAAATAAGACTATAAATATCCGGAGAAAATTATGTAAATTATGGCCCTTATAAAATTATGGATCCAAGAATATTGATGACCTACATTTACTGAGACAATGTATCCATCTCTTACGCCAGTATAGAACTTCGAAGCACTGAATTACGTTCAAAATATATCATGTGGAAAGATAATAATCTTCAATGGTAGTAAGAGTGCACTTCTACAAATAGCTCGATAGACGGATCTAGATATCTTACGAGACTCTCAAAGATTATAGACCTATTTAAAAATAAAAAATAAATTGAGCTAGCAACCGATTCCATCTCATATTATTGGAGAAGAGGAAACTGACAGAGCCGCTTAAAATAGCTGTATTGGCTGGAAAACCAATATAATTTAAATCAGATTGTACTGAATTCGTACTGAAGTATATAAGAAAATGTCGGAATTTATGAAAAGAGCACTCCAATAAAATACCTTTACAAACGGGAATTTAACGGGTATAATATAAAATACCTTATATAATATTATTAAATGTTAAAATTTGTGGGAAATTAATGATCGCTGCATACCGACAGAGATCTCCGTCTATATTTGAACAAATTTTGCTCTCTAAGGAAATGATTCTTGAATAAAGAGCTTTTAAGTGAACGTGCTCGATCCCAGACTAAAGACACAAACGTGGACGGCTTATGTATTTGTACATGTGTAACACGAATTTATTGTTGATATTATTGCGCGTCCTAAAACCAAAAAATATATGAAATTATAAAGAGGTTATTTTCTTAAAGATAATAATGGACAGCATAGGTACAAAGGTCTCTAATAAAAAAATTCAACTCGATATCGCGGCATGTTGTAGTCCACGGCTCCAACCGGCTACTGCGAGGGAATTATGTGTAGAAACGGTTCGAGTTTATACTCAAAGGATTTGTTTTGTCAAGTATAATGGATTGTGCTTGATAAAGAAAGTCTGGTGACTGAATGAAGCAGGTGGTGAATGAATGTATGTAGATGAACTCACTTTTATTGTAGACTACAGCGTATAATCATCGTTATCATCATGACCAACCCATTGCCGGCTCACTACAGAGCTCGGGTCTCCTCTCAATATGACAAGAGTTTGTCCATAGTCCACCTCGCTGGCCATGTGCGGATTGGCAGGGTTTACACGCCTTTGAGAACATTATGAAGAACTCTCCGGCATGAAGGCTTCCTCACGATATTTTCCTTCACCTTTCAACCAAGTCATATTTTGCTGGAAAACGCACGTAACTCGAAAAAGATTGAGGTGCGTGCAACCGCCGACCTCTGATTACGTCGTCGGCGTGCGAACGACGTAATCAGAACGGACGTCCTAACCACTAGGCTGCCACAGCTTTTTTTTAGAGAGTATAGCAAGATGAATCGTTTCTACCTTTTATTTTTGGGAATATTGATTATTTTCAAACAGCATTTTCTTATTCTCGTTTGTTACCCATGCCCGATTTAACAGCTGAACACTGAATACTCTTTAAACGTTGAAGACAGACATGGAATACTTTTAATGCCATATAAATAAGCGGGCAACGTGAGCGATTTAGAAATATACCTACATTGTAATCCAAGTAAAGCTTACACGCTTAGCCGATCTTGAAGTTGAGATAGCTTGAGACAGATTCTGTTTAGGCCGGGGTTTTAAAAAATCTGTTTACGTACTAAATAATTCGAGTATACGTAGCTTTATTATCGTTCATAATATTGGACTTCGAAGCATAATTGCTTCGTAAAATTGAAATTTGGCTTGACTACTCCCGAGGGAAAATTGAAAATTGTTTACGAGCTAAGCCGCGGGCAGACAGCTTTGAAATTTGGTATGCATGTAACATATGCTATGGAAAAGGACATGTATTTTCTATACCAATCTCTGAAACAGTTCCCGTGGGAAGATTAAATATTGTTAAGGAGGAAAGCTTTAGATCGAAATATTCAAAGTCCACGCAGACGACGTCGCGGGCAGAAGTTAGTTGTGCTTTATTTTGTTAAACGAATCAAAAACTTGTCTTGTACTTTCCGTGCGTTGCAAATTCAAATTCCAAATAATCTTTATTCAAATAGTCCTTAAAAAGGCACTTTTGACGCGTCAATAATTTACATTGTAGTTATTTCATGGTGACAACTATATTCGTAAACTCAAAATAAAGCTATGAGGGTTCCAAACGCGCCCCGGTCTAAGAAGAAACCCACAACAAACTTAGCCGGGGTATTGTTTCCGTTATCACCATCTCACATAATGAATAATAAATTACAGTACATATGGAGATAGAGCAATTCACACCCAAGCTTTTTTTATCGTTTATATAATATCGTAATATGATTTTTCTACAAGCTTTCGTTTTATAAAAACTTTGCTTTTGATGACGACGTAACGATATCATAATACCAAACAAATCTTTAATTTCCTATAATTTAGCCATTACCTTAATAAAGGATAGTTTAACTCGGATAAAATTGAAACCAAAAAGTTCGGTTATACGTTCCACATTGACTCAACTTTGCTGCAAACAAATCTCTTAGTGCCCTTCTTTTCAATACGTTCCCTGTAGAAAACCTGTCAAATATTGTTAAGATTAGATATGATTTACTATTTACTGAAGGTGTATTTCCTAATAATTTAAAGAAGTCCATTGTAAAACCATTACATAAAAAAAATAATAGAAATGAGTTAAATAACTACCGTCCAATAACACTCATCCCTATTTTAGCAAAAGTATTTGAAAAAATGATGTTTGATAAGATTTATACATTTGTAACATCGTTTAATATATTAACGGAGGAACAATACGGTTTTAGAAAACAAAGTAGTACTACTCATGCTTGCTTTGCCTTAACAAAATATGTGCTAGAAAGTCTAAATGCTGGTCACAAAGTTGTGTCAATTTTTCTTGATATGACCAAGGCTTTTGATTTAATAAGCCACAAAATACTGCTTAATAAATTAGAAAACTATGGAATACGAGGTCAAGCACTTAAATGGATATCTAGTTACCTTTTTAAGCGTGAACAACGTGTGGAAGTCTTAAAGACTTCTGGAAAATTTACATGCTCCTATCAATCTTCATTTCAAACTCAAAATCCATATGGAGTCCCTCAAGGGAGCGTACTTGGTCCATTATTGTTCCTCTTATATATAAATGACCTGCCTAATATAGTTCCGCATAAATGTTTTTTATACGCGGATGATACAACCATTATAGTTAAAACTAAAGATAAGCTTAATCTTGAAAAAGAAATAAATAAAACACTCGCAACGGTTATTCAGTGGTTAAATCAAAACAACCTAAGTATTAACATGAAAAAAACCTACTACATGCAGTTTCAAACACATAACTCTCAGTCTACAGATATAAATGTAGCGTATGAGTCATATAATATTGAAAAAACAGATACCATAGTATTTCTTGGAATAACTTTAGATAAGTTTTTTAACTGGAAGGCTCATATAGAAGAATTGTGTGGAAAAATTGACAGGTTCATTTATGTACTAAAAAAGCTAACACAAGTTAGTAATGGAAAAACTGCCTTACTAGCTTATCACGGGTATGTATCGTCACTCCTGCGATACGGTATTTTGCTATGGGGTAATTCAGCAGACTCGTCAAAGGCATTTCTTAAACAAAAAGCCTGTGTTCGGTCTGTATGCAGAGCTGAAGCTTTAGACAGTTGCAAACCATTGTTTAGGGAAAATAAAATTTTACCATTACCATGTCTCTATATTTTCGAAGTGTTGCTTTTTGTGAAGAAAAATCCCAACCTGTTTCCTACGTTAAATGAAATATATCCCAACAAACGGGGCAGGCCTTATCCTCAGAATAAACTCTGGGCACCACCAAGAAGGTTGGCTGTCAGTTCCAAAAATTCTTTTTGTATGGCTGTTACTATATTCAATAAACTACCAGATGGTAAAAAAAAACTCCCACTTTCAAAATTTAAAAGAGCAATTTTTGAATTTCTGAACAACAAGAATTATTATACAGTAAAGGAATACCTCACTGATGACTTGGTAACAACAACATAATTAATTCCATTCATTACATATTATTATTGTATAATTTGATTATTTAAATTAATATCTTGACCATGATTTATTTTGATTTTTTTTTAAGCTATTTTTAATTTATTATTCATTTTAATTCTTTAATGTAAATTTAATTGTGTAATTTAATTTTGATTTTGTAATTTAATTTATATTTTAAATATTTGCACACTGTCGGTGACAGTCGATTGTGTAAGGGATTTATTAATTTATGTTATACCTGTTATGTACCCACGATTTGGCAAATAAATTTATTATTATTATTATTATTATTATTATGCTCAAGGAATCTGCACCATTTTTTATTTTTTAGTTTTTACCCAAGTATCACCTACGAAGTATGAGTTTCATGCAAAATTATTTCGTTGTTGTGGACGTTTAGGAAACTATTCGGATAGAATTTTGAAACTTAGAAATAGTTAGTATAAATTCTGTCTTTATAAACTCAAACTATTATGTTGAATTTTGGGGCTAAAAATTGCCTCTTCGTAAATTCAAGTGAGTGGAGTAAACTGTCCACTCACTTGAACTAGTGTTGGCATCTTATTTTGTATGTGTTAAATAGACCAGAAAACATCGTATTGGTTTCTTACGGCAAACTGCTAAATAATAAAACACAAGGTTTTATTTATTTTGCAACATTAAGTTTCTGTTGTTTTATGGGTACTTGTTTTAAAATTTTAAATGCAGGTCTTCAGAATACCAGCTTTGTGGGTACATTAGTATCCACAGCATTCGGCTGAGTCTGAACCTTTTTGTTGGCGTTAAGAATCAAACTCGTAATGATCAATACATTTATTAAAATTATCATGTCAGATGTCTCATACATTATTTCTAATTCTAGTGCATTCTAGTAAGAAATACTACAACTTAATAAGAATTAATTATTGTAGTTTATTGACCCCTTCATTTTTTTTTATTATTATAATATATAAAAAAGTACAATTTAATTACTATTATAAAATCAAATGCCAACTTAGTACAAAAATATTTTTTTTTTTACTAAGCGTAAGTTACTTTCTACTCGATATAACACATAAAGATGTATATCTTTATCTGTTGTTAATATAAATGAGTATTTTCTTTTCTGTCTATTGTATCTATTATTTATATGTTTTTTTTTATACACCACAAGTTAGCCCTTGACCGCATCTCGCCTGATGGTAAGTGATGATAGAACGGTCTAACATGGTAGCGGGCTAACCCCCTAACTGGTTTCTACACGACATCGTGCCGGAACGCTAAATCGCTTGGCAACACGTCATTGCCGGTAAGGTGGTAACTAGCCACGGCCGAAGCCCCCTTATCAGATCAGACTCGAGCCGGAAATCCAACCCAGGACATGCAACTTTATAATGCCACAGCGCACGCGCTACGCTACGGAGGTCATCAAAAAATGTGTTTTCAGTATTTATTGTAAAACTCATTTGTTGGTACCCCTGATATTGATGAAAGTAAAAGCAAAGAGGGGAATTGTCTAAGCCGATCTTTGCTAATTAACAAAAATAAAAATAAACAAAGAAAAAGGGACACTTTCCCATTAGTAACATTAGTATCTATACTTTCGAGAGTACCCGAGGGCAGAGGCAGCGGGTAATATTATCTGTCCATGTAAAACGAATCAGACTTCATTACAATTAATTAATTACCGGCTCCAATTAGCGATAATATCCGAGTACGGGATTTTAAAATTCTCGTCTGAAATTTTCGGATTAATTGTGCTCGTGTAATAAGCCGTTAATGGAAAAGGTATTCTTTTCATTTGCGAAAAATGTTATAATGAGATTAATTTTCTTGTCGGCGCTTCACTTAAAAAAGAGTTCTGACAGTCTGAAGTCGCACTGGGAGATTTAAGGAAATTATATTAAAAATGTCAATTTTTGCTCTTATATTTTTGTTCGGCGGTTTTGTTCGGCTACATTTTAATATGATTTTAAGTGACATGTGAATTGCTCTATCTCCTTAGGTACTATAATTTATTATTGATTATGTGAGATGGTAATAACAAAAAAAACCGGCTAAGTTTGTTGTGGGCTTATTCTTAGACCGGGGCGCGTTTGGAACCCTCATAGCTTTAGTTTTAAGTTTACGAATGTAGTTATCACCATCAAAACACTAGTATGTAAATTATTGACGCGTCAAAAGTGCCTTTCAAGGGACTATTTGAATATAGATTATTTTGAATTTGAATTTGAATACAACTAATTTGGCTTGGCTACAGCTTTATCCGGTCACGCTTCGCTTTTTTATATTATATAGCCGTTTTAGTGGGAACTTAAGGATAATAGGCACTCTCTTATAGAAATGCAACGTTGCGTGTCAAATGAACGTTTTCTATCCACGAACTGCTGTGATGCGGAACGCCGTCTCAGCATCTGTGTTTCCTGCCACGTATAACTATAGCACCGCCGAGGCTAGCGTGAATAGGCATTTCTAGTGGCTAGTATAAAACACATGCATAAAAGCAATGCATACCCTCACCCCAGGAGCCCTCGATGATATCGATGTATAAGCTTGATAAAATTGTGCCTTGGTGGTGTGCCTGTGGCATTAACTTGTACTTTATACATGCTATTTACCCTATAGGTCTATTCCTTGAAATGTCTGCATATTTTAGGCAAAGACATTTTCCAGGTAAGCGGCCTTCGATTTAGACCTTATCATAGGTTTCTATCATAAAAAAAAAAACAATATTTTTACTATTTTTAATGCTTTCAAAGCTCTGAGTCCGGAGTTCGCGGAATATCGTTTTTCTTTCGGCTTTTGCGAGGAGCAGAACATCATCATCATCAGCCAACATTAATCCTGTCTCCGGCTTTTCGCATCCAGGAGCAGAACAACGGGACTTATATGCAATCGTGCCATGCCAAGTGCCATCTATATATGCTAACGATATAAGAGGCACTATGCATCTCTATGGGTTGTTCTGTTCCTGGCAACAGCAATTCTCGCTATTCCGCTTGCTTACTCCAGGAATGCGTCTCGGCTAGAGGCCTCGCCCAGTATGGTGGGCACGGAGCCCCTGCACAACTTCATTCGCAGTACCTGTTATAGGTCCTCCCGCACATACATACGCAAGCAGTATTAATTTTGTATTATCATCATCATCAGCCTATAAATGAACCATCGCATGACAGGTCTCCTCTCTCAAAGGAGCCAAAGGAAAGAGAACTTAAGCATATCATGTCATTGAGGATACCATCGTATTGACCTCCCAAGTTGCTCCAATGGTTTGGTATATTTGATCCTTTATTTTTCCATTATAGTTTCAATGACTGGGAACGAAGACATAATATCATGCTCAACGAGGCATGGTTATGGAAACTGCAAAATTTCCTATCTCTGGGTCAGAATAACCCATGAACTGTGTGCCTTACCTTCGAGAATCGAATCCAGGTTCTCGTGCATAAGCCAAATCAGCAGAGCAACAGAGCAGTAAACGCAGTCATTCGCATGCATATTTTGTAGTTCGCATTCATTTTGATAGAACACCAGTGTATTTTTTACGTGACGCGACCTATACATGCTTTCGCAAATTAAGCAACAACACTGTTGGTAATTCATTTAACGTAAATCAGACAAGGGTTGTTAACGAGTGTAACGACCTGTTAAGTTATTATTCACATTAATCTCTCGCGAGGTAGAATATTGAATGTTTCCATAAGTGCTTATAAAATAAGCATGCTGGATATAAATTAATGTGGAATTTAAAACCAAAATATCATATTTGTTGAACTGCCACTCGCAAGTGCCGAGTTACAAGTGGCATGTAAAGTTAAATACAATCAGCGCAAACGTCATGATATTATATTTTAATATAAATTTAATTTGAATGCACCTAAAACTTAAAACCTTAAAAAATATAATAATATAATAACTAAAATATATTATTAAAAGGGCACTCCTTTTAGGCAAGGTTCCGAAGATACTGGCAGCGTTCTTCCTTTGAATAGCAAGACTAATTCTTTGTCCGAGGTAGCTGGCAGCTGTTCGGTCGCCTGTGATGTCGACAAAACTTTATGCTATTTTCTTAAAAAGTCTTATAGCGCTAGGACCCCACGGACCAAGGGTTTCGACACCGAATGGGACAAAATTATATTCGGAGCCTACACCCCTGCATGGTTGACTTATATTATGACATCTTATGTGTAAATTTGTAATTGTGTTGTTCTAGTAGATAAAAGTTTTCTATTCTATTCTATTATTATTCATTATTTAACTTTTTATTTGTAAACCACAGAAATTCATGAAATATATGTGGTGGCGCATAGACCAATGTTAAGAGTGGCAAGAAACGGAACTGTCGGAGAAAGGCGGGATACTTCGTATTTGGCGGGCGTTTTTTTTTTCACGCTTTTCTTGTTGTTTGTTGGCTAATTTTGAAAAGGATTGTTGTTGGTTGTGTTGTGGACATTATAGTTTTGGTGTCGTTTATGTAGTGACTAGTTTTTTTTGAATGGATAACATGTATTAATTTGGAAAGGTTTGAGGGAGTAGCGTCAGCCGTGCGAATTTTACCGCCATTTTTCTCTAACTTTAATTCGCTATTGCTATAAACTTTACATTGGCTAATCTGAGAAAAGCCATAAAAAGAGGAAAAATAGAGAACTGACAGCTGACGTTTCTACACTCTGACACAACTTCAGACGCGAAAATGTGAATCACCATGCGGTGAAGAATCGAATTGCATCGTAAAAGACACGTGTTCGTGTTCGACGAAGTGCGTATGTTAAATTAATTATCGTATTAACGTGTTCTGTGTGTCAATAATATTTAATCGAATTGGCATCGCGTTTTAATTATTTCGCCTCGCCCGTCACAAACACGCCGTGCTTCACTTCCATAATGGACCGAAATGCTGACGAGGGCACCGAAATGCATTTATATACATTATCATCATCATGATCAACCCATTACCGGCTCACTACTGAGCACGGGTCTCCTCTCGACATGAGAAGGGTTTGGCCATAGTCCACCATGCTGGCCATGTGCGGATTGGCAGACTTCACACGCCTTTGAGAACATTATGGAGATCTCTCAGGCGTGCAGGTTTCCTCACGATGTTTTCCTTCACCGTTGAAACAAGTAATTGATTAAAAACGCACATAACTCCAAGTTAGAGGTGCGTGCCCGGATTCGAACCGCCGACCTCTGATTAGGAGGCTGACGCCCTAACCACTAGGCTATCACCGCTTCGATACCTTTATATACGTTAAATATCTATTACAATTTATTGTAGCTGTCACAGCCGGCACCAGTTGTTGAAATTATCTTTAGAGCTACTTTGCGTACAATTCCTAACCAGATCGACTTTTTCAGATCGAGTACCGCGAAAATAACAAATGTGTTCTTAGTCTTCCTACATTTCTATCAAGGAAAAGTGCACGCGTTAATTTTTAACAGAAAATCAGGCCTTAAGGTAGGACTTGGTTTTCTGTTAAAAATATCAGGCCGAGATCTATAAAGCGAGCCTTACCAGTTACTGTTAGGAGTATGGTAAACCCACGCCCCTAATTGGTTTCTACGCGACATCGTGCCAGAACGCTAAATCGCTTGGCGACACGTCTTTGTCGGTGAGGTGGTAACTAGCCATGGCCGAAGCCTCCCACCAGACCAGACTCGAGCCGGGAATCGAACCCTGGATCTCCAAGTGCGACAGCGCTCACACTGTCCACGGAGATCGTCAACTCGATTTGAAGCTAAGCTGCAAATCACTGTCCAAGAAGACAGTTGATTCCATAAGAGACTTTTAAATTTTGGTCACATTCAACCTCTGGGGTTCATTGCCGCTCTACTATCACGCATCAATGACGTGATTTAAAATTATCTATGAATGAATTATTAAAAGAGGATAAACAGCATTGCATCTGCCTATTCGATTTCGATCAAACGAGCGCTGCAAATTGCTTTAGCGACATAGATATTTATGTCAGGGCACGGCACTCCTTATACTTGGCTGACTCGTTTATAGTACGGCGTTGCAGAAAGACAATTCGAGAGGTGCAATTTATTCTATAAATACAAACATAAAATAATCCGTATCCAGGGGCCATCAAATGATTGCGTTGGCGTAGTCATGACCGAATGGATGTACGATTTTGAAGGTTCAATATTGGCCCAATCGTGTCATTTTCTTTTTTTTATACACTAAAAGTTAGCCTATGGCGGTTATCTCATCTGGTGGTAAGTGACACGTCTTTGCCGGTAGGGTGGTAACCAGTTACGGCCAAAGCCTCCCACCAGACCAGACTCGAGCCGGGAATCGAACCCAGGACCTCCAACTTTATAATGACACAGCGCACGCACTGCGTCACGGAGGTCGTTATCATGTCGTAGTGAGCGCTTTAATCCGGAAAGAAAATTTTGGATTAGGGGACTTCTCATATTATGGCAAACATTCTGGCATGCATGTTTCATTAACCGTTAAAGCGAGTCATATTTTATTATTAGTTGCCTAAATTAAAAACGTAAAGCCGCAGTAATTATTCAATCTTCACCCATTCGACCACTATTAGATCAGTTTGCACAGTATAGCAACTTCGAAGTTCTATCACATATATTTATGAAATTTGATTAATAAACTTATTTATATTCTTATTATAGATTTTTAGTTTTAGGTTCAATATAAGGTTTATTTTCATTTTCAGTAGTTATAAATAAATAAATAGTGTTTGATTCTAAAAATAATATAACTATGTTCAGTAAAGTAAAAGTAATTAATAAAAGTAACACTTCTTAATAGAGACTGATTTATGTAATTGTGCAATGCAACAAAGCATTTTTAAAAATACAATACAATCAACGACCATCCCAAGTGAGGGAGAGTTTGACGCCAAATGTCGCAAACTATCGTAGAATTTTATGGACCAGGAATAATTCATTCAGACCGGTCTATTTATGTATGTCAGCGTCTAAAGCTTCCCATATCAGCCATAAGCGTAGCACTAATTATGAGTCAAACACGTCCACGAGATTAGAACGCAATTACGAGGAAGTGCATCAATATGCGTTTTGATTCCAAATCATTCAATATAAAACCACATTGGATGCGGATCTCGAACAAAACAAAGACTAAAATTTAAAAAAAAAAATTATATGCGCAACCTGAAAATATTTTTCCCTCGAACACGTTTCCTACGTGCACCATACATTGAAACTGTTAACAGTGTATTTCAGGTATTTTGCTAGGAATTAAAAATTAAGTCTGTCCTGTTAAGTGAAATGCGATCAGTTTTGTATTCAGATTATTATAGTAGGTTTGCAATCAATTCGTGACTATTATGGCCAGTAGAAGCGGCGATAGTCTAGTGGTTAGGGCGTCAGCCTCCTAATCAGCGGTCGGCGGTTCGAATCCGGGCACGCACCTCTAACTTTTCGGAGTTATGTGCGTTTTAAAAAAATAAAAATATCACGTGCTTCAACGGTGAAGAAAAACATCGTGAGGAAACCTGCACGCCTGAGAGTTCTCCATAATGTTCTCAAAGGCGTGTGAAGTCTGCCAATCCGCACATGGCCAGCGTGGTGGACTATGGCCAAACCCTTCTCATGTCGAGAGGAGACCCGTGCTCAGTAGTGAGCCGGTAATGGGTTGATCATGAATGAATGATGATGGCCAGTAGACGAGAGCTAATTTGTCAAGTGCATTTTCTTTGTACTTTTTATCTCACACACTAGTATTTTCCCAGTTTTTTTTCTAATCTTTTTTTTTATCACCACAAGTTAGCCCTTGACTGCATCTCACTTGATTATAAGTAATGATGCGGTCTAAGATGGTAGCGGGCTAACCTGTTAGGGGTAAGGTAAACTCATACTCCTAATTGGTTTTTGCACTACATCGTGACGGAACGCTAAATCATCAAGTCTTTGTGGGTAATTTCAACCGATTAAACCGCCTGTCGCACGATGGACTTTCGTATTGAGATCCAACGTCCAAGGTCTTAGACCGCTTACTTATATGGCTCACTGCGACTCTTGTGATTTCGTCTGTCTTCTTAGCTGGGGGGCAACCAACGCTGCGTTCACCGATGTGGGGTTGCCATTCGTGTAGGATAGGGTGGTAACTAGCCACGGCCGAAGCCCCTACCAGCCTAATAAGATAATTGTTTCCATTATGTGACATAATAAAAATTCTGGTAAGTGCCACTTGGAAGTTTCCGTATTACGGTCCAATATAAAATACTAAGAGTTTGCTATTACAAATAGTTTAAAATCATCTTTATGAAATATAGCTTTTCATACAACTTTGATATTATTCTGTGTGTGTCAATCCAGGGCATAATCTATCTCCATTACAAATTTAAGCCAAATTTGTTCACCAGTTCAAAAAAGTAACAAACAAAACTTACATATAAACTTTCTAATAAGAGTGATTCTTATAACGACAATAGAAGTACACTTTCTGAGAAAGGAGATGTTAAATTAACGTATGATGAAACAGGCGCAATAGTCGAATAAAGTCAAGAAAATATAAAAACATTTTATATAAAAGTTATCGTTCAATCGACTTTATTTGCAGGTACGAAAGAAGAATTTCAGTAGCAACGCTTTACAAAAATTCATCATGGCGATGGCACGGCATTCATTTCGAATTGACATTTTATTCTGATAGAAATATCTGAAGTATTTCTGCAGGTAACTATTTTATCTGGCTCATTTTCTCGCTGGATGGCAAGTTTTCTTTTGTTGTGCATTTTATATAAGGACGCTCTCGTTGTCGCCTAGATAACAGATTCTTCCTATTTTAGGGACAGATGCCCTTCTTTTTATTTTTGACTTTTATTAACTTGTTTTATTTTCCTTGGAAGAGGTGTCAAAAGTATTGGACTTTCTTTTTGAGATTCATAATAAACTTTAAGTGTACTATAAATTGTTACAGAGCTGCTTTATTAGAATCTATAGTGCGTTCAGCTAAACAAAAAATATTCTATCGAATTGGAAACCTTTTTTGGAGGCGGTTAAAGTGTCAAAGTAATTAAATTAAATTTTTATTTGAGTACACAGATAATTTTCCAGGTCTAAAGCGTGTATAATCTGTATCACGCGTCATAAAAGTATTGAAGTGTTGCCATATCTTAATTATAGAAATTGATAAGGGTACTAAAAACAAAACCAAGAAATCATCCTAATTATAGTTCATGAATTATAGCCTGCTGATAGACAGTTTCTATGACAGACATCTTTGTTAAAGGCCCATTTGAACCCTTTGAAAAGATGCAGAACACCAAAATATTTTCATTATTTAGTCCATCACAAAATAAGTATGGTACAGCAAAGCAAAACTAGGTATTTTATTATGAAATAAATTTGTTATAGTATGAATTAGAAAAGAAGTAACAATTAACACGTAAATACAGGGTATTTACATCCCTACCCTAACTAATGAAATTAGTAAAAACAACGTTAATTAGTTTTCATCAAAACACTTTCGTTTTCCCAGCGGAAAATAAACACACTTTCGTTGTCGAAAAACATAACTTAGCGAATAACATTATTCCATTCTGATTTAAAGAGAGTACTACAATTAATCCCCGTGCATATCCATTTCATTGTAGGGGATTTTCTAAAATCCCCTCTTAACTGACAACATTACGAACATTAGCAGGTAAGTTTAGCTCGTTAGGGTAATTAAAGCTAAAATAGGGGGACATTCAAGCGTAACCAAGTTTAGAGCAGCAACGGATCGACGGGCGGATTACGGGGAAGTTTCTTGCGGAAGGTAAGGAAAAACACACACATATTGTAGGTATCTTTTAACCACCTTTTGGCACCATTGCTTTGCTATCTTATTAAGCGGATATCCGGGCTTCTATTTCAGATATGTATTAGTAATTTGACGATATAAAATATGGTTCAAATATGAAGAAGATGTCCCATCATTGCAAGATTTATCGCCGGCTGAACTACGAACTTTATTTTGTAGATGACACTTGATGAAGACTAATTTTATAATAACCACATTGTAGGACCATCTCCAGCCAACTTGACGTATTTCATTATTGGCATAACAACAAAATAACTAACCCAGAATGAAACCCTGTGATATATATAGATATCCATACTCCTTATATATATCTACCGGAACGGTATATAATTGTTATTACAGTAATTGTAATTCACTGGGAGAAAATCATTATGTTTAACTATGTCATATGTGAATTACATGACCAGATTATACATATTTCTAAATATCCCGCACCAATCATAGCTTAAGTTTTAAATTATCACCATTAAATCACTACTACGTAATTTATTGACGCGTCAAAAGTGCCTTTTGACTATTTGAATAAAGATTGTTTTAATTTTAATTTGAATCATTTATTGCAGGATATTTATGCTACTAGTTTTATTGAATTAAAAAAAATTTTGGCTGCATTTCCGTCTTACATATGAAAAATGAAAAAATTTATTAAAAAAATACGTTTTACATAACATTTATCCGCTGTTGGGACATATGGGTGTCGAAAGTGACTAAGTGCCGAAAGGAGATGTTATAATTTTTTATCGATCAAAGTGTTGTGAGATGCGTGGGTAGGAATGAAAATATAAAGATAAGACTTTTTAGAGATGCAATCCCAATTATATAATTGGGATACTTTAACAAACTGCCTGAAGCATGTCATGCCAATGCGCCTAATTGATTGAATAAGCCAAGGCTCCGTATGTGCGTTTGAGTAATTGATACACGTAAAACCCGGCATAATAAAGCTCGCTTGAGGGCATGGACATGACGCGGAGGGTAGGCTTAGCGAGAGATTTTGATTTCATAACTGCGTGATAGATGCACCGAACGATAATCCCCGATGGGATTGTAAGGAATAGTCGTGAACATATTTGATTCGACGATTGGATGGAGCGCTGTGAAATGGTATTTGGGTTAATGGATGAGACAGTGGACGACTATCGTTACTATATGTTATAACGATAGAAATGCATGGTGATTAGTTAGTTAATAAATAGGTAACAGTATCCGTAAGCGGGCAACACCAGTTCAGTGACTCGGTGAAGTGGTGAGGCACCGGATTTAACATGGCGTAAAACTACACGTATAAAGCTCTTGCGATCCGACTTAGACCAGTTGGCGGACGGCAGAGAGAAGGTTCAGTATGACGCTCACGTAAGTTTCCCGCGTCGTCACCAATTACCCGCCTACCATAGAGGTCTGAGTGTTTCTCCGGGATAAAAAGTATGATACCCCAGGATGCTGACGCAGTTATTGACTCCCCCGACCTAAGCGCTCCTCTCCGAAAGAGGAGACCTAAACGACTACTGACAACACACTCGTACCACTTACCACACAATCATACGCTACACACCGTCTTCGCCGGCGAAGACGAGGTCCCCGCTATCTTACGTCATCCGGACGTGGGCTCCATCCACAGCCTCGGAGACGTACGGACCACTCACCGTCCAACCCCCCCGTTATTCCAAACGTCGCCTAAGCCGAGGTTCGGCCTCAAAGAAGGCGCCCTTAGGCAGTCGTTGCCTTAGTTTAGGCTGTGTAACCTTAGTTCTTTCCAAAGCTCGCCAAACAACCGATAGGGTTTGTACAGCTAATAGACAGTCCGAAAAAAAGCAGTTATTGAGCCGAACATTAGTATTGAGCTAACTTATTAATAAATCAAGCTATCCCTTGACGGTGTTTTGGCATTTTAGTGGGATAACCTGTTAGGCGTATGGGTAACTCATACTCCTAATCGGTTTCTACTCGACATCGCGCCGGAACGCTAAATCGCTTAGCGTCACGTCTTTGTCGATAGGGTTGTCACTAGCTAAAGCCTCCCAGACCAGACTGGAGCCGAGAATCGATCCCAGGATTTAACTTTATAATGCACGCGCTGCACCAAAGAATGGATTGGGCACTGACCCCGATAAGATATATGAACCCGGCTCACGTACGTATATATGTAACGGTATGTAACCGAGCTACCGACGATGTCGAACCGATTAATCCCGTTCCAGTGGGTACGTTGCCTGTAAATATCAACAATGGGCTAAGGGTATACCTATACCTAGTCACGTATATACAGAGGCAGCGGCATCCTTTAAAAACACACACGATCTGTTTGTCGTCGATCTCGCCGGCAAAACACATAAAAGTATTATATATGAGATCGTCACATAGACTTCCGCTATGTGACGCTCTCATCCAATACTTTTATATATATATATATATATATATATATATATATATATATATATATATAGATATATATATAGCGTATCGTATAATCCCCGTCAACCGGACATTTCTACAGTGTAATATATAATTTTCCATCTACCTTTTTCTGTTACTGTATCTTTTCGTTGCATTTGTTGCTTGGTCGTTCGTTATGTTTTTTTATACACAACAACTTAGCCCTTGACGGCATCTCACCTGATGGTAAGTGATGATGCGGTCTAAACTGTTAGGGGTATGGTAAACCATATTGGTTTCTACACGACATCGTGCCGGAACGCTAAATCGCTTGGTGACACGTCTTTGTCGGTAAGGTGGTATCTAGCCACGGCCAAGGCCTCCCACCAGACCAGACTCGAGCCGGGAATGAAACCCAGGACCTCCAACTTTATAATGCGACAGTGCACACACTGCGCCACAGAGGTCGTTTCGTAATGTTGGGATTAGTTTTAGTTTTTTTTTATGGTTTTATACTTTTGATATAATTAAAGAGTTACTCCTAGCATAGCTTTCTCCATCGCCCGTTGAGTGACTCTGAGCCTTCTTATGAGACCCATAGTGAGCGACCACGTTTCAGAGCTATGCTAGGAGTATTTCTACGTGATCAAATCAGAAATGAGGAGATCCGTAGAAGAACCAGAGTTACCGACATAGCTCAGCGAATTGTGAAGTTGAAGTGGCAATGGGCGCGGCACATAGCTCGGAGAACCGATGGACGTCGGGGTCCCAAGGTGCTGGAATGGTGACCCCGCACCGGTAAACGTAGCGTTGGTCGACCCCCAACTAGGTGGACAGACGACATCAGACAAGTCGCAGGGAGCCGCTGGAAGCAAGCGGCCCAAGACCGTGAGCATTGGAACTACCTACAAAAGACCTATGTCCAGCAGTGGACGTCAATCGGTTGTTAATGATGATGATGATGATTATAATTAAAGTGATATCATTCATTCTTTAATCTCGCGACGTATGGCTATAGGATTTTAGTATTGTAAAATTATACTTTACTTTGAAATGAAACACAAACATTGTTTATATTATAAGAAAAAAGTAGACCGTGTATTGGTAAATACGCTATACCGGGAGTTAATCTGCAATCTGTTTCCATGAATACAGATTTGAATCTTTACGCTGTAGCGTATGAAACACACAATTGTTGAATTCATCGAATTCACAAATCAATTCGTTCCGCAGCACAGTTTGTGGATTTTGTGGTAAGCCTCCGCTCATGCCAGATCAAATCAAATAAAAATGAATTAACCTAGGTCAGGGGTGCGTCGAGGCTGAGCCGGTAACAGCGTTATATCGCATGTACGTAAAAAACTCCGTAAAAAAGTTTTCAGTTTTTCCCCCATCACAATTTTTATTTTGAATTGCATTTTTTATATTACAAAAAGTTTGACTGCAATCAACAATACAGTTTTAAGATAATAGCGGGCTATGGCAGTTGTATTAAATCTATATTTCTAATCGGTTTCTATTCGACGTAGTAGCTAGCCTCCCATTAGATCAACCTGAAGATTCAGAAATGACAAATTGCCGGAAATCAAGCCCAGGACCTCCCATATAGACCAATTGAAAAAATTCATTTCAACTTACAAGTACATAACAACAACAAAAGTAACGACAAAAACTGCCAGGCGCCCGCCCAAGTTTTGGGCTTTCATGTTTTTCATTAGACTTACAAAGACGTGTCGCCAAGCGATTTAGCGTTCCGGCACGATGTCGCGTGGAAACCAATTAGGAGTGTGGGTTTACCATACCCCTAACAAGTTAGCCCGCTACCATCCTAGACTGTATCATCACTTACCACCAGGTGAGATACAGTCAAGGGCTAACTTGTAGTTTATAAAAAAAAGACTTATTACTAGAAGGTACTTATATTAATACTAATAGATTTATGACTAATGAAAGAAATTATAAAAAATCGTTTACGTGTATATCTGTATCTATTAATAAATTCTATGCAGTAAATAAAATACGAAAAATTTCCGCTAATACCCACGTTAGGCTAGTCTTGTTTACTTTTGATTCGGAAACCGTTAGGTTTTTTAGAATAAGTTGTTTAAGATAAAACATTCACTTCTGATTGCAAACAACTACTGTTAATTGCGGGAAACGTTTTTATGTTAGTTTTAGATTTAGTTTCAAGTTGGAGAGTGTAGTTATCACCTCACGAATTAAAATAATGGGAAATCTGAATGGTTCATAGTCATGCCTAATATATAATAATGGATTTACCTGAACAAAGTTATATTTTAGCAGCAAAAGCTGTGATAGCCTAGTGGTTAGGACGTCAGCCTCCTAATCAGAGGTAGGGGGTTCGAATCAGGGCACGCACCTCTAACTTTCAGAGTTATGCGCGTTACTAAGCAATTAAAATATCACTTGCTTCAACGGTGAAGGAAAACATCGTGAGGAAACCTGCACGCCTGAGAGTTCTCCATAATGTTTTCAAAGGCGTGTGAAGTCTGCCAATCCGCACATGGCCAGCGTGGTGGACTATGGCCACACCCTTCCCAAATTGAGAGGAGACCCGTGCTCTGTAGTGAGCCGAGAATGGGTTGATCATGATGAATAAAACTATTTTAGCTTATTTAGAATTTTTGAATTTAGTTAATACGCGTGCTATTTTAATTTTATTTTATTTCATCTGACTTGGCTATAAATAAGGTCATTACAACATTATTTTTTCGTCGTTGTACCAGCGTGGAAAATGCTTCTTGGAAATTGCAGCACTATAAAGCTCGATATATAGACCTTAATAGCAGCAGCTACAAATTCACAGGAGCAAAGATTTATGTTAACAATGTAAACTACGACAATCCAGTTGCTACCTTGTTGTTTTGTAATGGAAAAAAAAGCTTTCTTGCCGGAGCATTTATTGTTTGGTGTCTAGCCTATGTTTTGTTTTATCAGATGATTTAGTAAATAGTTTTTTTTGTCAATTATTGTATACCTTTAAATTAAATTAACTTTGTTCCTTTTCAAAACTAAAAGTTCTGAAGTTAATATCATGGTAAAAAAATTAAACTTTTTTTTTCTACAAATAAAATGTACTCATTGTCAAAATGTCAACCGTCCAATCCCTCCGTTATCCCAAACGTCGCCTAAGCCGAGGTTCGACCTCAAAGGAGGCGCCCTTAGACAGACGTTCCCTTAGTTTCTTTGAGCCCTAGGGCTCAAAATTTCTTCTGGCAGAGCTTCTTTCCGAAGCTCGCCAAACAGCCCGGTTACGCTGTTGCAACCAATAGGGTTAGCACAGCTAATAGACAGTCCGAAAAAAAATAAGGTAAGGCAAACTACCTTACCTTATTTTTTAAATTAATATATAATTGAAAAATATTATTTTGCCAAGAAAGATTTGTTTATTAGTAATCGATAAACTTAACTGCGTTGCACATGCCTCCTTTCTCATAGGAAATCGGTTTTCGAGGAAATACCCACAGATTCACGTAAATATATCAATTTTAAGAAAGTAATACGTTATTTTCCTCTACATGTTCGTAGAAGCTTCTATAAATTGGAAACAGTGTAAGCAATGTGTCATCCTATCGTTTGAAGCGTTCCATTGAAATATGGGCCTTTGAAAGTAGATAGAAATTGCAATGTTACCAGGGGCTAACGTAATATCTCTTAAAGCGGTATTATTTTAATACTAGATAGCTGACGGCCTAAAAAATCTATCCTCAGGGAACTGTACTTTTTTCCAGAACAAAAGTAACTAATGGGCTATTCCAAACTATAATTTATCGCTATGCTAAATTTCACTCAGATTTGTTCAGCCGTTCTAGCGTGATTTAGTAACAAACATTTTACTTGCGTTTCAATTATAATTGTAATCTTACTGCTTCTCTATCTTATTGTGCAGTTGTAAAAATGTCGTTACGGTTATTTAACGGGTTAAAATGTGTTTTGAAATGTTGGGACCAGTAGGTAGTCCAATAAAATTTCTTCACATGTATATCTCATTTACTATTTTCACTCTATTATCACTGCTGGGCGCTGACTTCCTCTCTAACAAGACAGAGCGTTTAGTCCAACCATGCTGCTCCAATTTGAATTGGTGGGCTTTGACGACTGTTAATATTAACCGGGTCATCTGTGCTCCCGGACGGTAACAACCCTAAGGGCCTAATTATAAGTCTAGGCGTATTCTATCATCGACAAACAGTTCTTAGCCGTATCCCGGAATCGAACCCAGTCTTGTGTCCCGTTGTTTATTGCTATTTTGTATTATTTTTTTTGTTTGTGTGTGTGTGTGTGTGTAATAAAGATTTTTTTTTATTATTATAAACAAAGTAGAAAGACAAATAATTGACAGGAAAATAAATTTAAAGAGAGTTTCATCATAAAATATTTCCGAAACACTGCATGGTAGGCACACACTCAAACGCTCACAACTTATATTTGATATTATGATAGGCGAAGGCGTCGAATCATGTCATAGTGCCAAGTTTGACGAGCACCTAGTAATAATTTAATGGCAGACTGGTTTCACGTGGAAAATAATTTACCTGGAAAATTATTTTCTAAAGCTGCTACGCTTAAATTGCGGTACGGTACAGCTACGTTAAGTTAGCATGTTATTTTGTAACAAATTCACGAATAATACTTGAGTTTTTCGCACTCAGCAAATATGCACTTAGTGCTGGCATTTTGTGTAACTGGGCTTGAAAGTAGTTAAGTATTGCTCTAGAGAACTTCTGAATGTTTTTCTTTCTTTGTGATTGTGTCGTAAAGTGAGAACCGCGAAAGCTTTTTGTGCAACAAAAATGAATGGCACGGAAGTGCTGAAGATCTTTTTTGAAAATAATTTTATTGTAAGCGACACGTCTCTGTTCTTTTCTGGGTTTGAGTTCCAAGTCCGATACATAATTGTTAGGATTTTTGGAACGAAGTTCCTTATCGCGCGTTGTGAAAGGGGGCTAGACGGAAAAAATTCTTACGAAAAGTTGTCACGACACTTTTTGTTATTGTAAGCTGTGCGGCGTCGCCTGTTTCTCTGTCTGTCTCTCTCTCTCTTATAGAAAGCCAGATATTTTCATTTCTATTTCGCATTGAACAGTGTGGTGTCGCGACGATTATTTTTGTTGAGTGTATACAGGTTTTTTGTAAATAATAACTAATAAAAAATAATAATAATAATGAATCCTGACAGTGTTACTGCGCAAGTTCCGGATATTGCTGATGGAGTACAAAATTGAGCCTACTGATTAAGTTTATATAACATTATATTTGTTAATAATAAAAAAAAATATTATTATAACTTAAATAAAATAAAATTTTATTACAATTCCTTCACTAATTAATCGAAAGGAACTTCGTTCCATCCGGGTGTCCCTTGTCACCTCTCAAATTTTTTTTTAATTTTTTTTTAAACCAGCCTTAAGTTACAAAATGTGTGGTGTATGTTCACGTGCCTCGGTGAGAACTTAAAGCCATCTATTCCATCAGTACCGTTTAGTAGTCGTGAACCATCGAGATAGGATTTTTAAAGATAGGTATTATTAAAAATTTTCGCTTCTCTTAGTTTGTCCACTTAACGAGTTTACTAATGATGAAACTTACAGCAATACCCCGTTCGTTATCTAGAAGTTCTAGGACAAAATTTTAAATTTAACTTCCAGTCGCAATTTTTAATGCTCTCGGTAAAAACTCAGTCAAAAATTAACAAGGATCAAATAACGTCACAGCTTTTCCGGAATATTTTACGAAGGATGTGTACGAGTATGATTAAAATTACTACTTGGTAAAATATAATTTTGAATTTTAAAACTTTTTTGTTGAAGCACACAAACAAAGAATGTCGCGTAAAAACCGTTAGTAGTGTGGGCATCTTGGACTGCATCACCACCAGGTGAGATAGCCGTCAAGGGATAGCTTGTAGTGTATAAAAAAAATAACAAATAAAAAATAACAAATCCAGATGGCGCTTACCGCCAATACATAAATCGTAACCTAGATGCTTGGATGTGCTGAGAAACCACTTTCAGGAGTTATAAGGACATCACAGAGTTAACCACATATAAACGCCTAAAATAATATTACAAGGCCCAGTAGAAAATATAAAAAAGCGAACAAGATATATTGAAGTCGTAAGGATGATACACCAATTGGAGAAGTGATTAAAAGTTATTTAAATTAATGAAAGTAAAACTGGAGAGAGCCCGGACCTACGAATGGTTGATGGGTTGTGTAAGAGACTGTACTAATGAGAAACTGAAAATAAAGTAACACAATTATTGCGATATCAACTCGGAACACACTGGTATATGATTCTCTGATGAAAAAAGATATCCAATTATTCAGTCCAGAGTTATTTAAGTAGTATAATTAACGAAAATACAATTAAAACGGGATGAGTTTAAAAATTTGATCCGAATTTATCTCGCTTTTCTACCTTGTGACTGTGATTAAATTCTGTTATTTCAGTGCAGTGTAGATGGCATTCCGGAAATAACCTATAAATAATATTCGTAAAACTTTATTCTATATAGGTTTCCGATAATGTTTCTTTTATAATTTGTTTTCCATGAATCGCACTATTTTATTGCTTAATTACATTTAATGAATTAATATATTTTCTCCACATACAATTATAACTTTTAAAATATATTCAATTTCTAATTAATGCAGTGAATATTTACAAAAAAAAGAAGCTTTATTAAGGTAGCCATGACACTGGATAATATATTGGCGTTTTTTGTGGCTAAACTTGGGTCATCACAGGCGTGGGTCAGTTAGGGTCAGTTAATACGACTGGTGGGCCAGGGTGGACGGCGAGCGTTCGCTGCGCTTGCCGTCGGCGATGGAAGGCCGAGTACGAGAGAGTGTTCCTCTTCCACCTCTCTTGCTCCTGTGCCTTCGGAGGACTTGTGGGCGATGGAAACGGGGCCGTCCATCACTCACAGTACGGTTCTCAAGTTGGTTGGTGTGCTGTTGTTCCGGCACACCTCTAACCGGCGAAACTGGGCACGTCGTGCCCAAGGAGGGTCTGCTGCGGCGGACACCCGCTGGTGGAGTTGCGGTTGTATGCGAAAGCTTTGCCGTGAGTCCACCATACAGCGGTGAGTAGGAACACGTGGGGGTTTTAGTCAGTAGGAGTCTGACATAACCTCTGTGCCTCCCCGTGGCGCAGAGGTATCCATGAGGATTTACCCACGATAAAAAAAAAAGGGTCAGTTAATACAACTAATTCTCTTTTAAACACTTTGTTTTTACAGCCCGTTTCTCTAATACCTAATAATGCTTTAGAATGGTCGATATAGTCCATAAAAAAACTTCCTCGTTGGTCTTCGAGTTCTGGGTAGCAAGTTCGGTAAGTTTTGTTAATATTTTATTGTAGTGCCGTACTGTGCCCAAGTTTGTTAGAGTTCAATCAGCAATCTTCTAAGTACTCGTATAAACCATTGGACCGATCGCGAGAAAATCAAACAGTGATTGCTGGACGAATGAATCAAACAGTGATGCGTGGACGAATAGTTACATACCATTTTCTCTCTTTCCGTCTTCGGTTTGAAATTTGGCAGAAGACAAAAAAATTGTGTGAATATACAGTCGTGTTTATCAATAACCGGATGATTGTCTTTAGCACAGAGTAGATAATAGTATGCAATAGTATTTCTCGTCGCTTACTTTCGGTGACGTGCATTGGCGCGGGGAAACTTCTGAATCTCCCGGGAAATCACATATTTAACGCGGTTGAAGTTGCTTAGACGGAGTTTTCTCCAATAAATAGCATTTGTCGGAAAATGTTCACGTGTGTTTTATGTTGCCTACAAAATTAGAACTATTGTTCCCTAACCAATGTACATTTTGCCAACTCAAAACATTCATCATTTAACACTGTTGATCATTTATTTATTTATTAATTTATTTGTTGAGGAAACAATAAAAAAAAAAAATAATAATAATAATACCGCAGTCTTGTTTCTAATAAAATTTTCTTCTTCTTTCTTTTAACGACGGGGCATTATGTTTTTTTATTATTCTTGATTACATCTTTTTTCTTTTTATCCACTTAACCCTTTAACGTTAGCCCTTGACGGTAATCTCACCTGATGTTAAGTGATAATGCAGTCTAAGATGGTAGCGGGCTAACCTGTTAGGGGTATTGTAAACACACACTCCTAATTGGTTTCTACGCGACATCGTGCCGTAACACTTAATCACTTTGCGACATGTCTTTGTCACTAGCCACGGCCAAGGCCTCCCACCAGACCAGATTTGAGCCGGGAATCGAACCCAGGACCTCCAACTTTATAACGCGACAGTGCGCACGCTGCGCCACGGAGGTCGTCAAATAGAAATAATATATATGTGAATTATAAACAATAAAATGTTAAACTATTTTTATTAATGACGAAACACTTCTTGTTTTGCTATGATAATATACATATTTAGGTAGTATGATATTAATAACTCCAGAATGCCTGAAAAAATGGCAAAAAACAAGCCGACATGGCTAACGTAAATTTAACATTTTAAAACAGCAGGTTTCATATAACACGCACTTGCGAGATATAAGTACATGTCACGATATCTTGCAACTTTTGTGACATCTATACAATGAGTTCGATAGCACAATAACATAAAAATAAAGTCGAAAACTGTTCGGTAGCTCCGAACAGTTTTCGACTGATGCTGAGTTTTATAGTCCAGGCAGCAAATAATCTAGCGAAATAAACGTTATAAAAATACTGAAATTATTGGTGTAGTTATTTATACTCGTATATTGTTTTTCTCTATATTATATAATACTGAGTTTTTTTTATCCTCTACAAGTTAGCCCTTGACGGCAATCTCACCTGATGGTAAGTGATGATGCAGTCTAAGATGGTAGCGGGCTGACTTGTTAGGGGTATGGAAAACCCATACTCCTCATTGGTTTCAACACGACATCGTACCGGAACGCTAAATCGCTTGGCGACACGTCTTTGTCGGTAGGGTGGTAACTAGCCACGGCCGCAGCTTCCCATCAAACCAGACTCGAGCCGGGAATCGAACCCAGGACCTCCAACTTTATAAAGCGACAGCGCTCGCGCCGCGCCACGGAGGTCGTCAAATACTGAGTACGTTATATTGTTGCTATATTGTCATAAAGTATAACATTTTGGATGAAGTTTTGGAGAAATGATAACACCCTACTCGCAGTGAGTAGGGTGTTATCACTTCTAGAGAGGAATCTAAGGAAGGCGATGTCTGGGTCATTATTAATGACGAACTTCTTTAGCTATTGTTGCTGATTGTAAAACTTACATATAATTTAGAGTGTCATCGTCATCATCAACAACCCATTATCGGCTCACTACAGAGCACGGGTCTCCTCTCAATATGAGAAGGGTTTTGGCCATTCCAGTCCACCACGCTGACCATGTGCGGATTGGCAGAATTCACACGCCCTCGAGAACATTATGGAAAACTCTCAGGCGTGTAGGTTTCCTTACGATGTTTTCCTTCACCGTTGAACCAAAAAATTTAGAGTGTAACCAAAACTATTTACTACGGCCTGGTCGTATGGAAATCAAGACACATACTTGTGCCTTTTTCCTACTAGATTCAGCTGCGGTTCCCAATCTCTCTCTCCTAGATATCAGATGAGGCTAAGGCCAAAGTATCTTTTGCTCATCAAGCTTCATACTGTTTGTTATGTTTATTATCTTGACATCATCTATGCCGCACTTAAATTCTTTTTGTTGTTAAATTTAATTACACAAAAACAACTTTTGTAAATCTTTTATTTTTATTTTTATTATTAATTTGTGCAATTAATTGATCTATCTTCTTGTAAGCAGACATTCTGGAATCTATTTATTAAATTAATTTTACAATTTATGCAAGTTTGCTTTTTTGACATTAAACAATTATACATTCAATTATTATTACAATTTTCATTTTCATTTTTTTTTCATTTTACTCGTACATCTAGAAATCTCACTGGTCAACGGGTGCGACTGCGGGTGACACGTGATTGACATTTGACGAATAGCGGACGTGTGATATTGGTTTACGCATTATTGGTTTAATATTAACATGGTTTCCTGAACAAACACATTTAACACGCGTACGTGAAACGATTTGTTCCTTTGTATATTCAATGAAATTAATAATTCCTAAATCTATCTAAGATATCAAGAATTCGCTTATCTAATTGAGGAACATTGAAAGAAATATTAAATAACACTTAATATTTTTAGTTATTTTTTTGTGACATTGATTATACTATTTGCAGTAGTTTTTGAGATCTCGTGTTTAATCAGTATATATGCAAGTAACCTTTCGCTTTATATATATAGATGATTCCCATGTCATATATTTGTACAACGGAAACAAAACAAATCAAATTATGAAAAATTATTAACTCTTTATTACCTTTCATCATGATCAACCCATTACCGGCTCACTACAGAGCACGGGTCTCCTCAATATGAGAAGGGTTTGGCCATAGTCCACCAAGCTGGCCATGTGCGGATTGGCAGACTTCACACGCCTTTGAGAACATTATGGAGAACTCTCAGGGGTGCAGATTTCCTCACGATGTTTTCCTTCACCGTTGAAGCAAGTGATATTTTAATTTTATTAAAACGCACATAACTCGAACATTAACTTCGAACCGCCGACCTCTGATAAGGAGGCTGACGCCCTAACCACTAGGCTATCACCGCTTTATTACCTTTATTAAAACTAAAATAATAACATGAAAGGTTTGTTCCACATAACAAAATATTTACAAAAAAAATAACAGTTCAAACTCGCAATCTAGCGCTACTGCGGTAACCACTTTAATAATACAAGGCTGTTTATCCAATTGGTAGATTAAACCTCACTGAGAAATATTACATACCTTCCTAGATTTGCGCTCTCGGATTAAATACAAATACATAAAGCCACTGTGGGCTCGGCCATGAAACAATTATATAGCAAAGCTGTGCACAATTCAATTCAAAGGTCAAATCTTTACTCAGATTTGACTTGAACAAAAACAATGCTGAAACTGTTGAAATACAAAAGAAATATCGTTGGGAATCAAATTCCTAATAAAAATGCCTGTACTCTGCTTGGCGAACATTAAAAGTTCGCCTTTATTTTTTTCCGAAATTCTGGCAGATCTTCTTTCTGACGTCGTCTTAGCCGAGGCTTCACAGGGGGCGCCCTAAGGCAGATGTCCCTTATTTTCTTCGAGCCCTATGGCTCAAAATTTCTTGTGGCAGAGCTTCTATCCGAAGCTCGCGAAACAGTCCGGTTACGCTATGGCAACCAATAGGGTAAGCACAGCTAAAAGACAGCGCGCAAAAAAAAAATTAAAAGTTCACCAAGTGAAATATCAACGACTGTATATAACGTAAGTTACGATGCTCTTTTTTTTTATACACTACAAGTCAGCCCTTGACGGCTATCTCACCTGGTGGTAAGTGATGATGCTGTCTAGGATGGTAGCGGGCTAACCTGTTAGAAGTGTGGTAAACCCACGCTCCTAGTTGGTTTCTACGCGACATCGTGCCGGAACGCTAAATCGCTTGGCGACACGTCTTTGTCGGTAGGGTGGTAACTAGCCACGGCCGAAACCTCCCACCAGACCAGACTCGAGCCGGGAATCGAACCCAGGACCTCCAACTTTTAAAATGCGACAGTGCACGCACTGCGCCACGGAGGTCGTCAAAAACCGCCGCTCTGTCGGTATTCCTCACATCATCCATTTCCACACTCCTCAACGTTTAATGGCTTCACCTACTTAATTTGAGTCTGCAATACAACTGTGAAATTCATTCCCTGTTAAAGATTATTCAGCTGTTGCGAAATCGTATCTCTGATTCTTGAAATTGATTGATTTCGCACCTTAATATAATGGGAGAGCTTAAAAGGTGTAGTGAGTAAACTTCAACGTGTTTGTTCACAGCTTATCGTCGAATTAGGTGAATTCAATCAACCATTTCTAATACCGTAATCGTAATCAAACTACCGACTAAGACGCTCGGCGGAACTAATCAATAGTTGCAGTGAGAAAATATGCATTTCCAAACCCTCAGGCCAGGAGTTTACTCAGCGTCCTATCAAACATCAAGTTTGATAGGACGCTGAGTAAACTCCAGTTGAGTAAACTCACAATAACCCCTTTAAGCGAGCCAACGGAAACTCCCTATTCAATTTCAATTTATACTCCAGCTTGATATCCTTAGGCCTTTATATTAGAGCTAAGCGCAGTTATTGTGGGTGTGGGTGTGTGTGTGACACATCGTCCCACATTTCTTTTTTCCACCGCTTATTATCAGCATATCGGCTAAAAAGCTTTATTTTGGAACAAAAATCTTAGATATCGATTCCATAATTTTTGTTGGGCGGGAATTGTTGAGTGATTGTTTGAGTGATTTTGTCGACCTCCGTGGCGCAGCGCGTGCGCTGTTCGCATTTTAAAGTTGGAGGTCCTGGGTTCGATTCCCGGCTCGAGTCTGGTCTGGTGGGAGGCCTTCGGCCGTGGCTAGTTACTACCCTACCGATAAAGACGTGTTGCCAAGCGATTTAGCGTTCCGGCACGATGTCGCGTAGAAACCAATGAGGAGTGTGGGTTTACCATGGCCCTAACAGGTTAGCCCGCTACCATCTAAGACTGCATCATCACTTACCATCAGGTGAAATTGCCGTCAAGGGCTTACTTGTAGAGAATAAAAAAAAGATATTTTTAACGGGTACATTTTGTTACATGATAGAGATTAAAGATGTATTCGAGAGAGAAGGAGAAAGACATATTTAGATATTTATCGAGCTAGATGCTCATTAATGCTATTGTTTAGGTCGGAAGCAGGCGTAAATGTATGTGCATACGACAATGATTTTAATTAGAGTTTATTTAAGAGTGAAATTTTTATTGCGAGCAGGGTGCTGCATGCGATTTTCTTTATTCCTTTTTAGATTTAGCACGTACTTGTTAATTCCGCGGCGTTAGCTATATACGACTTTAAATCAGCACTGCTTGTTCGTCCAGCCCTGATTTAAATAAACCGGATAATGTGGTTTTAAATAACCGGGTAAAATATTGTCCTTCCTTATACCGTTTCATCATTTGAACATATTTAGGCAAACGATTTTAAGTCGATTCATAAATTAAATTGCCGGTGTATGCTATACAAGTTACTATTGTACGAGATACTGTAGTAGTAAAAAGTTGTGACGAATAATGTCACTCCATAGGGTTCATTTGTACCATTATGATGACGCAATCTTAAAAGCGTTTTCATTTGAGTGTTTCACACGATTCCGTTATCTTTGTTATTGGGTGCTAATGTTTCATTTATAATGTCAATAGCAGCATGCATTCCCACTTATATATACTTATGATTCAATGAAAATTATGTCAAGATCGGTTTTGTCATATTACAGTATTTTTTTTTTCGATACTGCAGAAACGCTTCGTTTTCGCTTTCCAAGGATTAAACTTTTTTTTATATACTTTAGCCCTTGGCGGCAATCATCTCACTGGTGGAAGATGGTAAGTGATGATGCAGTGTAAAATGGTAGCGGGCTAAAAGTGCGTTTTTTAAGCAATTATAATATAACTTGCTTCAATGGTGTAGATTGTGACACAACACAAACATGCATGCTTGAGAGTTCTCCATAATGTTCTCAAAGGCGAAGGTGTGAAGTCTATCAATCCGCAAATGGGCAGCGTGGTGGACTATGGCCAAACCCTTATCATATTGAGAGGAGACCCGTGTTTTTATTTCTTAAATAAAAATTTGTCTATGCTATAGTAATTTTTAAAAAACCTTAACCTACGTGAATGATGTCACGGGCATTAGCTAGTATATAATAAGGAAGAGGATGACTTTGCTAAGGCAATGCCACTCCCGAAAACTGTCAATGGAAAGGCTGTCTTTAGACAACTAATCCCGCCCCGGATCTAGAATTAGCTGGAGGCGGAAACTAGACAATGCGCCCCTCCCTTCCAGCGTATGAGATAACTTTCCATAAGCGACGGGAATTCCTCATCAGAATCAATTATACCCATACTTTTTAAACAATTTCAATGCGGTGCCACCATTAAAGGTATGCCCGAGGCATGTTATCCCATTTCATCATTATCATTTCAATGCGCATCAAACATCGACGGATTACATTAGAGGACCCTAAGGAATGCACGTTTCTTTGCGATATTTTCCTTCGCCGTTAAAGTTAAATAAAAGTAGAAGAAATATGAATTTAAAATAACTTGTATTAAAATCAAATATCACAATCTTAAAAAGTTAAATACCGTTAAGAAAATGACAGTTATTTCTTCCAACCGGTCGTTGGAGCGTCGTCTACGCTGGAAAACTATCTCTCAACCGTCGATGATTATGCTTATAAATAGCTATGGCATGACGGAGTAAGACTGAAAGATGCTGAAAATGCTAAAAAATGTGGATGCCAAGAACTCCTTGCTTAACTAGAGAACAATTCGAAATTTCCGTTGTCGCTGTGAAGTGAAGAATCCAGCGTCCGTTCGGTATTTATCGCGGAAAAATTTCGGGCACGTCCCGGTACAATCAACAGTGAAAAATGTTGTAGAAATAAAATTTCTTGGCAGTTTTAATATCTTTGTCACAGCACAGCAGTCACCCGTGTAAGTGAAACATGCTAACAACAGCAGAGCTTATGATTACTACGTATGAAAATTGTATTTTTTTTTATTCACCACAAGTTAGCCCTTGACAGCATCTCACCTGATGGTAAGTGATGATGCGGTCTAAGATGGTAGCGGGCTAACCTGTTAGGGGTATGGTAAGCTCATACTCCTAACTGGTTTCTACACGACATCGTGCCGGAACGCTAAATCGCTTGGCGACACGTCTTTGTCGATAGGGTGGAACCAGCCACGGGAATCGAACCCAGGATCTCCGACTTTAAAATGCAACAACGCACGCGCTACGCCACGGAGGTCGTCAAAGTTAGTGCAAACTCCGCTGTTACGTTGGTAGGCGTGAAAATGCAAAACTTAAAAGCTCGCTTTTCATTTGTAATATACCTAAGTAAGGATACATAAACATTTGTGATAAAAGTTAGGATTCCTAGACATGGAAGTTCTTTTACTTTTACCCAGTTTGTCTCTTTTCAGAACGAACTCTAAAAAATATCTATATAGTTCTATAAAAAGGCGAAGTTAATTTTACATGCCAAAGGAAAGAATTCGAGAATGAAAAGAGCTTCCTTTTTACAGTAGGGTATTCGTAATGACGGCAACAACGAACTTGAAATTGGATGGTAAACATCTTTAACCGTTTATTAGGTGAATACTCGATAGAAATAATATTTTGAGACGCTCTTGCCTCGATAATATACTTCATGTTATACCGGTGTTTATTGGTATTTAGGCGAAATCGAATTGTTTAATGACTAAAGAGAAACATTTAAAGCTAAAATCCTCGACCTCGCATTTGAGAGGTCTCATTTGAGAATAAGGAAGTCAAAGTCAAAGTCAAATTAAAATTAATAATAATCTTTTATCAAATTTATCTTTATAAGGTGCTTAAGATACATACATAGGAGAAGATTTTAGTCTTGCGTTTAAGAAACAGGGCGAAAGAAAATAAGTTTTTTTTTTATCCACTACAAGTTAGCCCTTGACGGCAATCTCACCTGATGGTAAGTGATGATGCAGTCTAAAATGGTAGCGGGCTAACCTGGAAGGGGTATGGTAAACCCATACTCCTATCGATTTCTACGCGACATCGTGCCGGAACGCTAAATCGCTTGGCGACACGTCTTTGTCGGTAGGGTGGTAACTAGTCACGGCTGAAGCCTCCCACCAGACCAGACTCGAGCCGGTAATCGAACCCAAGGACCTCCAAGTGAATAATTATAGCCAGAAATTCCTTTCATTATTAGCATTCAACCTTGTCACTTAAAACTATTTAAGGGAATATTGTTAGGTACTCTTTTTTATCTTTTACGTTATCCTTTTTAAAAATGGGACTTTTTAGCTTGAATATAAACTTGGAAATTATTGGGAGACATTTCCATGATGTCATCGGGTAGTTTAATCCGCAGATTATATTTTTTAATCCAATACAAGTAAGCCCTTGATGGCAATCTTACCTGATGTTAAACGAAGATGCAATCTAATATGGTAGCGGGCAAAACTGTGCGGTAAAAAGCCCCTGAATCTTTTCCACGCGACATCAGCCGGAACGGTAAATCGCTTGGCGACACGACCCTATCGGTAGGGTGGTAACTAGCCAAGGCCGAAGCCTCATAAGCCAGAACTCAGGACCTATACAGGAGCTCTTTCGTCTATTATGAGGTTGCTTCAGAGGTGACTTAACATAATGTCAATTAGTGGTCAGAGATTACTGATTGCTGATCATACACTGTTTGCCCCAACAATATTGAAATTCAACCGACCGATAAATGACCTTAGCTTGTGTTGGTTGGTACATTCATGTGGATGTGCATAAAGATCGCTGGGGTTCTAGTTTAAAGACTAAAGGCTATCAATTAAATTATTTTATTTTAATTAAAGCTGTAATAGCCTAGTAGTTAGGGTGCCCGCATCCTAATCAGAGATCGGGGGTTCGAACCCAGGCACGCACCTCTAACTTTTCGGAGTAATGTGCGTTGTTAAACAATAAAAATATCACTTGCTTCAACGGTGAAGGAAAACATCGTGAGGAAACCTACACGCCTGAGAGTTCTCCATAATATTTTCAAAGGAGTGTAAAGTCTGTCAATCCGCACATGGCCAAACCCTTCTCGTATTGAGAGGAGACCCGTGTTCCGTGTGTTGTGAGCCGGCAATAGGTTGATCATGATGATTTTAATTGATAGACACATTTCAATTGATTTTAAGTTATGTACAGCTGTTTTGACATAACTTTTTTTAGTATACCAATGGTATCGATTATTCAACTGCTCGATTATAAGATTTTATTTTGGTTGTGGGTATCCCTAATATTATATAATAATTGATATTATTTAAAAGTATTGTTAGGCCAACAATACTTTTAAATTAGTTGGTAGTTAGAGCAACAATTCCAACCCAGGCATTTTTAAAGTTACGATTAATATAAACTTAGAACTTGTTAAATGGGACTTTTTAGCTTGAACATAAACATGGATATTATTGAGAGATAACTCCAGGATGTCCGGTATGTATAATGATCCGGTAGTATGTTATTAAGTTTTTTTTTTTATTTTACTTCAAGTCAGCCCTTGACGCCAATCTGACCAGATGGTAAGCGAACATGCAGTCTGAGATGGCAGCGGGTAAACCTTTTGTTTTGTATGGTGAAAAGCTATGCTCCTGAATGGGTTTCCACGAGACATCAGGCCAGAACGCTATATCGCATTCGCTAAAAAAACTACTAAAATATTAAAGATGTACTTAAATAGGTACGAGTATATTGCGGATAAAAATATATACATAAATGCAACTCCATGCCTTTGCCTTTGATATCTAGATTCTTAATTAAAAATAACGGTATCATTATATGATAAATTTATGTCCGACTGTGTGTAAAAAGGCGAAAGAAATGTTTTCTTTAAAAAGACTAGAAACGGAAAACTTTTGAGCGAATGGAAAATGAGACCGTAATATTTCTATCCAGTGTTGAATTACAACGAAAAGAAGCTTACATTTTAATCATCCTGAATGCTTTCGTGTATACCAGACGATACTGTCCTTTTAAACTGACCACCAAGCATTTCTGCATAATCTGTTTTGATAAAGAAATTACTTTTAAGAATGAATACTTAGCGCTTTAATTACAAACAAATGCTAATCTCTCTAAGCCATGTAGAACATTTGGAGAGATTACAAGCACACATACGTATACATAAGGTGCGTATTGGATCGGCCATTATAAATTTATTTAGCCGGTTGGCCATCATAAATTCATTTGGCCGATTGATTGGCTATTATAAATTTATTTGGCCGGTTGTAGACTCGATAATGTTAAACATTGTCTAACACCCTGTAATTGGTTACTTGGAAAATAGAATTTCGCATTACTACATACTGAATAAGTACTCATTAAAAAAAACTCTCGATATATTTGAAGTATTGTTTTAAGCTTAGATACTTATTTTTCATATTCGTTGTTGTTAATTTTATTAAAGATAGAATAGAATAGATGTTTATTTTGGTTGGTACTATACTTTTTTAAAGTCCGGATGTGGAATGTAGAATGCATATGCCTCCTCGCTTATACAGAGTAAGTTGTAAGCGTATACCCACGTCGATGCTACCATCCAGTTTATAAAAATTGCCCACTATACACCCAGATGCTAGTAAATCTGTCTAATCATCATCATCATTATCAATCCATTCTCGGCTCAGTACAGAGCACGTGTCTCCTCTCAATATGAGAAAGGTTTGGCCATAGTCCATCACGCTGGCCATTTGCGGATTGGCAGACTTCACACGCCTTTGAGAACATTATGGAGAACTCTCAGGCGTGCAGGTTTCCTCACGATGTTTTCCTTCACCGTTGAAGCAAGTGAATTTTCAATCGCTATAACTCCGAAAAGTTATAGGCATGCCCGGGTTCGAACTCCAGACCTCTGATTATAAGTCTGACGTCCTAACCACTAGGCTATCACAGCTTAATATTGTTCTTTTATTTTAAATTTCAATGCCCCATAATTCTGGGAATGACTATTACTAGGTATTACAGTCGGCAATCGGACCCAGGATGTCCAGATTCGTAGTTCAATATGCTTTTCCTAGGTAAACAATGCAGTAAAAGCTTCGTTATAGAATTAATATTAACTATTAGATGACAATATCTAATCGAACAAGCTGATCAAGTGCTGTTTGCTAGATTCCCCAAGCCTTTGAGGCAATTAGGCAGTACTCTCAGGCATACATGCTTCCTCAAGATGTTTTCCTTCACCGTTAAAGCAGATGATATTTAATTGCCCCAAGAGCACTCACTCAAAGATTGAGATGCGCGCGTGATTAGATTCAGTTTCCCATTAGGTTTGAAGTGCTACCTATAATGTTTTAATGTAGAAAGGTAGAAGACACACAAAACACATTATAGGCATACTCACAAACTGATATTTGTTACTATGCCTATAATGCAATAAGCGGAAAACGTATCAGGCATGGAAGCCCACTATTCCATATAAGTTTATAAACTCTGTTCAACAGATAGAGAACGAGTATCTACTGCGAGTACGCGTAATGAAACTTTGCTTACCGTAACTATACTTACCCATTAGTGGAAAAGCTCTGTGACCAAAACGAATAAACAAAAGTTGTTGTTTTTTATCTATAAAAAAACCAACTCGAAAAACGTCCACACCATCTCAGCTGGATATTCTATTTTGTCGGTATCTCACGATGTCACGTATTAGTTTTTGAGACAATAGTCAGAGAGTCCATCTCTGAGAGAACAATGTAAGCTTTTACGTTATAATAGGACTTAAATGAAAGGTTGCTTTTAATAAAAACTACTTTCTTATTGAGAGACATTCGCGACAAGTCGATCGGCAATTTCTTATAAAATGTAAGAATCTTTGCAGTGTACTTACTACCAGTAGCAGTAGTATACTAAGATCAACCCATTCACGGCTCACTACAGAGCAGGGATCTCCCATCAATATGAGAAAGGTTTGGCCATAGTCCACCACGCCGGCCATGTTTGATTGGCAGACTTCACAAGCTTTTGAGAACATTATGGAGAACTCTCAGGCGTGCAGGTTTCCTCACGATGTTTTCCTTCACCGTTGAACCAAGTGATATTTTAATTGCTTAAAAACGCACATAATTCAGAAAAGTTATAGGTGCGTGCCCGGGTTCGAACCCCCGGACCTCTGATTAGGAGGCTGACGTCGTGACCACTAGGCTATCACAGCTCGATTACTACTAATCTTAGTATACTATTGCTACATTTCAGCTCTTTTTTTTTATCCACTACACGTTAACCCTTGATGGCAATATCACCTGATGCAGTCTAAGATGGTACCGGGCTAACCTGTTAGGGGTATGGTAAACCCCACACTCCTAATTGTTTTCTAAGCGACATCGTGCCAGAACGCTAAATCGCTTGGCGACACGTCTTTATCGGTAGGGTGGTAACTAGCCACAGCCGAAACCTCCCACCAGACCAGACTCGAGCCGGGAATCGAACCCAGGACCTCCAACTTTAAAACGAAACAGCGCGCGCGCTGCGCCACGGAGGTCGTCGAAATATAGCTTATAGTTTACCAGTTATTTTCTCGGTTCATATTGTTTTCGTGCAAGTCTTGGGAACATATTTTCAAAAGAAATAATAAATCTACACTTCGTTCAAAAGTCACGGTTTCCATTACTTATTCTGCGCGTTAACAAAACAAGTGCAAAGAATCGACGTTGCAAACAACCTGACAAATTTCTGCACTATATTTTTCTACTTTCCAATTTTCCAACAACAAATTGTGCTTCCGGTATTTCAAATTTTGACTGGTGCATTTTTCACAGGACGCGAAAAGATTTTGCTATTCCAATTTTTTGAAAGAAAAATCCAATAGTGATTAAACTTGATAAGTTTTTGACACGCGTGTCAAAATATTTCGTGCACACCTTACGTTGAAAATATTTTCGAAATAAAATTCGAGATTTAAAGTAGAATCCACAGCGCCCATGGATGCTTTTAACTTTATAAAAAGAATCTTAATTTTGTAGCGGAGATACCTCGGTTGGTAATTGTGCACAAAACCGCATCAAAATCTGTTTCAAGAATTTTTTTATGTAACAAACATTTCAGAATATTGTATTGTCAATAACCATGAAACTAAAAACCTGCACAAAAAATGGTTTCTAACTAAGAACGTGATTTTAATAATTCAAAAAATTACTACCAGCGTTGGATGGACAAAAACGCGGATACACAGACAAAAAGATAAACGCGTAACACAACTATTTACGAAGGTCGTTACTGATTAACTTACTGATGTCGGTTCTTACGATGGTGATCTTAGCCAGAATTTAGAAACCAAGTTGTTATCATTTAACTTAATAGTTAATATCTAATAGTATCATTGTAAGCTGTGTTCGTCTTTGATGCTAGTGCAGACATTTATTACCTTGTGTATTATGCTCGAGACAATGTTTGTCAAAGTCGAAATACCCACGCTACCCACAAACTGTGTAACTATGTTTCAGGTGATATAAATATTTTTTCATTGTTTTTAGGGCGTAAATATCAAAAAATATATATATAGATAGTTACTTAGGGTAAGGGAAAACTACGTACCTCACTTTTTAAAACTAAAGATATGTAGAGCAGTAATGTAAAATTTTATATTATACATATTGCAGCGCCGTGAATTAAACATCCGACAACGCTATTACGCTTTCGTACGAGCGAAATGTGCGCGAGAGGGTAATTAGGAAAAGCTGCGTAGCATTCTTTAAAGAAACCGTATTGATTTGGCTTGTTAGGACGGATTATAGCTTGACGTGCATTGCATGTATAACAAGGGTTTCTGCAATTCTACAACTCAATTTTCATTCAGCATTAAGATGACAAATGCTATGAGCTTACTTATCTTACTGCTTTCTTTCAGTTTGAGAAAGAATAAAAACTCGGAGTATAACGGAGTGTACTAAGAATTTTTCATTTAGATTCACTATCAATCTTTTATTGAGTAATAAAAAACTAATAACAATTATGGTGAAAATTCCCGTACCTGTATAAAATTCCGTTATACCTACAATTTGCTTCACTTCATCCCTAGAATATTTCAGGACCGTTAACACCCGAACAAGTGCATTACCATAGATCGAGTTTTAACTTTGTCGACGTACTAATTTATAGTTCCATTGTGAAACTGCGAGTTTATAATCAACCGAGTTTGTGTTACACGTCCCTCAATGTATTACACGGAAGGCCATTCAAAAACCCATTAGAACTAGTAAATAATCTAAATAAATAATTTGTCCGAATAAAAAGTGAAATTTTTATTTATTTTATGTTATTTATATATTTATTGCGAACAAAATACATAAAAATACAGTATATAAACTGCATTAGTAAAAACTGAGTTGCAGTTACCAGGCCCTCATTTCCGAGACGCATTATTTTATACAAAACAAAAGTTCCAACGGTTAGTGCCTCATACAAACTTAAAACTTATCATGCAATTAATTAATGTGTGTGTGTGTGTGTGTGTGTGTGTGTGCGTGTGTGTGTGTGTGTGGGTGTGTGTGTGTGGGTGTGTGTGTATGTATGTGTGTGTAAATGCTATTTGATAACTTGCAATAACTAGCTCTTCTGTATCAGAGTATGTTAGGTTTTTGAGCCAGTTACTAATAATCGTCTTGCACTGTTTTATCGCCAAGTGATTTATATGCAGTATTTTATCAATTCTATTATACAGCAAAGAAAATAAGAAGTGATACTGTCGGCTAGCATAGACAGATTTTAAATTAACGTAGGGCATACGTAGGGTAAGGTGGAGGGCACCAGAGGGCGAGGAAGGTCACCCATGCGATGGACCGATCAGATAAAGTCTGCTGTGGGTGGTCCTTTGCACGAGTGCACCAGACTTTCAGCCAGCAGAGGGAAGTGGCGAATGCTTGTGAGGCGCATAACATCTGGCCTCAAAGACATTGATTTGTGATCACCACGACCGCTCTGCAAAGAGTGTAACGACGAAGAAGAAGAAGAAGGGGCATACAGATTCAGGAAATAATTTATAATGGATTCATCGTCAAAATATTTCCAGCACCAGCCCTATGGTAATAAATCTCTCATCACAGATAAACCAGCTTCGAAACAGTGTTTAAGTAGTTCGTTATTTGCTTTAAATTTATAATATAAATAACAATTAGAGACAATACTAGGTTGAAGTTACAAACGGAATTAAAGCTCGCTGTCTCTCACATACGTAGTCATTACTCGAATGTCTCAGGGCGAAAATTAGAAAGCGTAATTATGTTATATTGTGCGGCGTTTACCTGTGAGTACGTATTTAATAGTCTATTATCCGCTTCTAATATACACTCTTTATGACAGCGAATAGTAAGAAAAATCTATATATATAAAAGCGAAAGGTCACTTACATACTTACATACATACTGATTAAACACGAGATCTCAAAAACTATTGCACGTATAAAGCTATAATTTAGCAAGTAGGTAGTTGGTAGTTAAGAGATGTCAGCTAAGAAAGGATATTTGGAAATCCCACTCCTAAGGGGGTAAGATAGGGGTTGGAAGTTTGTATGAAATTTCTTTGTTTTTAGAGTTAGAGACACAAAAATTTGCATTTAATAATAATAAATAAAAAACATGTGCATCAATTTTTTTTTAAATATTACCTGTTAAAATTGGGGATGATAGTTTTTGATTATTTTTTTATTATGAAGTTTACAAGCGTGAAATTTTGAAAATAGGTTTCTTTTAGGGCTTAAGTATAAGGTTAGAATTTTTTTCATCCACATCTACCCCGAAGGGGGTAAAATAGGGGTTTGAAGTTTGTATGAAAGTCCTATGTTTTTTAGTTTAGAAACACGAAAATCGGCAATTTGACATTTGCCTGTAGCTTATTTTCTGAAGCAGAGCAATCACGGGAAATCAGCGATTCTACGCAGACGAAGTCGCGGGCAACAGCTAGAATTTGATAAACGCATTTCATAAGTTAAGACCAAACGTTCGAATATACATTACTGTTAATACTGAAGCATATTGACATAAATGCACCATGTTACCATTGTTAGCCGTAGATAGAGCGCGTCATACAAAAACAAGGCGAGAATTTGTAACCAACTAACTATACATTCCTACATATCGGTATATCGATGTATTACAACCCGTCTAATACACTATACATCTGGCCATTATATTTTTGTAATTCATTCAGATTATACGGCTCGAGTGCTAGAATCGATGACTTTCGTCTAGCCTTGTCACACACTGGGGGAAAGGAGTGCACGCGTCGCTATTTGTGCACTACTTTCCCGTCCCATTTTTTGAGCGTTAATGATCGATCTACGGCTAGTGGTAAATCAATGCCAGTACTTGATAAAATTATTTGTGCGGTTTCGAATTTTTGCTTTACAAAGTTTAACAATAGGTAGAAATGGCAATAAATATGCATTCAATACTCTATAGGCAAAGTGAAACAGTTTGAAACACAATAAATGTTCGTTGTCGTATTGTAGATATTTCATTTTACTTTGCCTGACAATGATAGCTCTCAAACGGTCGTATAGGTAAATTGTGAACACAAAGGAATTGCGTTCTAATACACATGATAATAAGGTGTAATTTGCTATGCATGCAGTGCTTTGCATTTTTTGTTGTTTACTATTAAGGCGACAATCCTTCAAGATTTCAAATTCAAATAATCTTTATTCAAACAGTCCTTTAAAAGTCACTTTTGACGCGTCAATAATTTACATAGTAGTGATAACTACATTCGTAAACTTAAAACTAAAGCTATGAGCGTTCCAGACGCGCTCCGGTCTAAGAAGAAGCCCACAAGAAACACAGCTAGGTAAATTTTCTTTTTGTTAACACCATCTCACATGCCACGTAAAATTATTTTATTAGAGTAATATTTCATATCCATGCTTGTTTATCATTAACATAATCCTTTATACTATAGAAGGACTTTTCTACAAGCTTACGTTTTATATAAACTTTAAAATATTGATAGATATCCCAGAAATTTCATTTGGTAATATTTTATAAAATTGCATACGATTACCTTTGAATGAATTCTAATTTTTTGTAGTCTAGTAGCGTGCGACGTAAGTTTATTTTTACTTCTGATGTTAAAATTGATGCAATCGCATTTTTTAATGAATTTTATTATATTCCTATGGACATACATTAATTTATATAGTGCATCTGCGTTAGTTCTATTATTTCTTCGGTTTCTCAGCACTAAATTACTATGTCCTTTAAGAGAGGAGGCGCAGGCCCCATTCGTCATCATAGTATACTATCAACATACATAAAATTCACAAGAAATGTTAAACATGTTTGAGGGGACACTCGGCCGTCAGAAAGGGAGGCGGAATTCGACTTACAATGACCGCCTATCCCTTAAAAAAGTGTGCAAATATAGGAGCTAAATTATAATTAAATACAGTATAGAATTTCGTTGGGGTTATCAACTGATCTAAGAATCGCTCCTACTCCTAATCCACAGCGCAGCAAATTTTACTTTGAAACCGAGATTAAGTGGACTTAGAGCCAACTACCTAAGCTTCTCTAATTAAATGTTACACAAACTCTCTATTACCGACTGCAGTTTGCTTGGAAACTTCAAAATCCGGTTCTAATTTTACGGGTATCCGTACTTTTCAGCTGATTTTATCAACGTATTTTTTGAGTACTTAATGTTTTAACTGGTTTTGCAATGTATAACAACATTTTGCGGTGAGCTGTGATAACCAGCCTTCCTATCAGATGTCGGCGGTTCGAATCCGGGCCGCCGACATCTGATAGGAAGGCTGGAACGCACCTTTAACTTATCAGAGTTATATGCGTTTTTAAAAATGTATATATCACTTGCTTACCTCTGATTAAGAGGCTGACGCCCTAACCACTAGGCTATCACAGCTTTTAAACAACAACACAATATTATATAGGCATGGCAAACTTAAACGTAAATGGACACCTATCTAAATATCAAATAGTTGCAATTTGACATCTGCAAATGGTCACTATTTTGGATCAAGTTTCATTAACTGCAACCATCGCTAGGATAACAAAACGGACACGTTATTTTAAACATGTGTCTATGTAAGCATCCGTTTATAACTAATGCGTAGTTAGGTATTACTCTCACTTACGACGCGGTGATAGTGGTTAGGGCGTCAGCCTTCTAATCAGAAGGTCGGCGGTTCGAATCCGGGCACGCACCTTTAACTTTTCGGAGAAATGTCCGTTTTTTAAAAATTAAAATATCATTTGCTTCAACGGTGTAGGAAAACATCGTGGGGAAACTGCATGCCTGAGAGTTCTCCATAATGTTCTTAAAGGCGTGTGAAGTCTGCCAATCCGCACATGGCCAGCGTGGTGGACTATGGCGAAACCCTTCTCATATTGAGAGGAGACCCGTGCTCTGTAGTGAGCCGGCAATACGACGAGTACGAGTATGTTGTCAGTAGTCATCTGATCGTCAGGGTCATGAAGGATATGTTTAGATCTCCTCTTTCGGAGAGGAGCGCTTAGGTCGGGGGAGTAAAAAGAAGGCCCTGGCTGATAACCATCCTACCGACAAAGACTTGCCGCCAAGCGATCAATCTTAGCGTCACGCTGACGTAAAGAAACCGATGGGGAATTAAACCATACCTCTATAAGGTTAGCCCACCGCTAGTTGAGATTGCAGGTAATGACTATTGTATAGTGAAGTTGAAAAGTATTCCGGCCGTAAATCATATCACAGAAAATATACGAACACCATTTCTGAAAGATTTGACGATCATTTTGACGACCTCCGTGGCGCAGCGCGCGCGTTGTATCCTTATAAAGTTAAACGTTCTGGGTTCGATTCCCGGTTCGAGACTGGTCTGGTCAGAGGCTTCGGCTGTGGCTAGTTACCACCCTACCGACAAAGACGTGTAGCCAAGCGATTTAGCGTTCCGGCACGATTTCGCGTACAAACCAATTAGGAGTGTGAGTTTAACATACTCCTGACAGGTTATCCCGATACCATCTTAGACTGCCTCATCACGGTGAGATTACTATCAAGAGCTAACTTGTAGTGGATAAAAAAAAGGTTCAAATTAATCTTCGTTACACTTTTCAACAGATTAACAACAACCTGGTGATTTTTTTTTTAAGCCGGGAATACTAAAACAGGGTTTTTAAAAAACGTTCTTAAACCAGGACCAAATGTGCTGGCAATAGCTAGTCGCAAATAATTCAGCGTTTGCTTCGCTGGATTGACTCGAGGTATTCGAATAGAGACGATCCGATATCGATTCTGACTGGATGAATAAAAGCTATTCAACTCTACTGAGATGTTTATAATTTACAGGCATGTGGGCGTACGAAGGAAATCGTAAGAATTCATGAAAATATGAAATATCTTCGAAAAGTAGGCACATAATATATTTCGAATGTATAAAATATAAAAGTGTAGGCCAAAAGATGATAATTACCTCGCTTGTCCATTGGTTGGCACATTCGATTGCTATTCCAGAAGTTTTCTGTATGTACCAGTACGGAGATAGGAAATTGGGGAATTCCAACCTAAGATATTATTTTTTTTATTTTTTTTTTATTTTGAGATAGGTTTGCGCTTGACGACAATCAGTACCAGAAGGCACTGATGAGGTCTAGGTTGGAGCGCGCTTGCCTAGCAAATGCCTATTCACCCTTCCCTTGAAGGAACTAATGTTATACGTGGCTGGAAACACAGATGCTGGAAGAGAGTTCCACACCTTAGCGGTTCGATTCAGAAACGTTGTTCCAAATCGTTTCGTCCGAGTACGTTGGATTTTAAACACGTAAGGGTGCCAGCACTCACGAATTACTAATATGTGATCGAAATCGTCGAGTCCCACGAACCCGCATGACACCAATGTTACTAGAAGTAGGCCTGTCTCCATCTATTGGCGATTATTTAGCTGAGGAAAGCAATATGATAAATGTGTTTCTATCCAGACTAGCTTCTTGGAATATACACGCGCCTTATCATGATCAACCCATTCTCGGCTCACTACAGAGCACGGGTGTCCCCTCAATATGAGAAGGGTTTGGCCATAACCACGCTGGTCATGTGCGGATTGGCAGACTTCACACGCCTTTTCGAACATTATGGGGAACTCTCAGGCGTGCAGGTTTCTAACAAAGTTTTCCTTCACCGCTGAAGCAAGTGATATTTTAATTGCTTAAAAACGCATATAACCCCGAAAAGTTATAGGTGCGTGCCCGGGTTCGAACTCTCGGCCTCTGATTAAGAGGCTGACGTCTTAACCACTAGGCTATCACAGTTGCGCCTTGTCAGTGTGACCCAAACGTGTGTTACATTAAGTGATATTGAAATTATACACACATGTAAACATCTGAGTTGCGTTCCTCAAAAATAGATTCTGCATTCAGCGCCGGTGGCGTCATCCCCACATCGGTCAATATAGGTAGGTGCCGAGCATTGTTTGCAGATCGTGACGGATTGTTCGTGTGTCAATGGATATTTCTCTTTGAACCTGTGTTTTTTTTTTTTTCATTTTATTTTGCATTGGAGCCGTAGTAGTATATACCTGGTATCAATCCATAAACCATTTTGTAATGAAATTATTCGCAGCAAGGAATGAGATTGAGCTATTTGTTTTGTACAATATATTTGTTGTGCTTCAAGTTATATGCAACAGCAAATATATATGTTCATTAGAAAATAATTTACTATTAATATTTAAAGTCATCATCATCATCATCATGAACAACCCATTACCGGCTCACTACAGAGCACGGGTCTCCTCTCAATATGAGAAGGGTTTGGCCATAGTCCACCACGCTGGCCGTGTGCGGATTGGCAGACTTATATTAGACTTAGATTGATATTTAAAGTATCAGCTGTCAATGTCGATTAAAATTTTGCTGATTCCTAAGACAACAATACACACAACAATATATACAACAGTACATTCCACGATATAATTATGTCTGCCACATTCTCGTTCCATTTGCAAGTGGTAAACAGGAGAATGGGTAGAGATAATTATGTCGTGGTGCGCATCTTAGTCTAACAGGCGATGGCCGTTGGTACACACTCATTATAAAGTGAAGATCGTTGATTGGTAAGTGAAGTACGGGTCAAACTCCGGCTCGCTGGACTTTACCTACAGGCGGCTGGAAGCGGCTGAGAAAGGGAACCGTACGTGTACCGTAACTTTGTATGTTTAATGGTCGCTTGTATGCAGGTTAGTCGCACACAACTTAGTAATAAACATACTGCGTACAGATTGGTATGCAAATGCGGTCTTATTGCTTAAGCAATCTCTTCCAGACCGCCCTTGGGGGTAGAAGTCATTGAAAGTATAAACATGGATACTCCTTATTGCACACAACTTAGTAATAAACGCATCTTGGGACACTTCTTACACATAGGTATTTTGTTATACAACAAAATCAACAAAGATTTAAAAATATATCCAATGCTTTTACAAAAAAATTCCATTCAAACTCAGGATTTGTTACCTAAAAACTTATAATAATGCCCATATTGCGTACGATGACAACACACACACACACACACACACACACACTCACACAAATTCTTTTATTTTGTTTATATTTTTCGTTTAATTTAGTCTTTTTTTCTCTAGAAGAACATAAAATTATTAATGTAAGGTTCGGAGGTGGGCGGCGGCTCATGCAACACAGTTTATACTAATGCAGGGTCGTCCTTGCCATGTGTCTGTATGACTTAAGTGTTCTCAATAAAGATTTTTATTAAAAAAATAAAAGGTAAGCAAAGGCGGTCTTATTGCTTAAGTAATCTCTTAAGACAAACCTTGGGAGTAGTAGTCATTGAAAGTAGACGGTTGCGGCGCAATATATAATTTATTAACTGAATATTAGGTATACTTAATAAAATTATTATTTGCATTCAATATCTTTGGTACATCAATACATATAAATATACTCGTATATAGATAATGCTCATAATGATAACAAAGTAAGCGATGACGTCATAGTTTACATAATGCTTTTTTAAATTGGCAAATCCAACCCACTAATCGGAGTTGTATGCGTTTTTAATAGAATTTGAGCAAATTTTAATTAAGTATTACTTGCTTTAACGACAGGGTTATATCGTGAGGAAACCTAAACGGCTGAGAGTTTCTCCATAATGTTCTCACGGCGTGTGAACGAATGAAATGAATCCGCACTTAGCCAGAGTGGTGGAGAACATAAATCCCAAACTTAATTAAACCCAGTGGTATCTCTTCCATGGAATATAGTATGCAAATGAAAAGTCCTGCCAATTTAGAAGGTTAAAAGGCTATCTTCTATATCATTATGCCGTAACAGAAATATTGTTAATGTTGAAAAATATATATATAAAAATCTTGAACATAATATTATGATACACTCATCTTAAAGAACTACCTTACATTCACTGATGTTTTTCAATTGTACGGCAAAGGATGTTAACTGATGTGTAAAATACTTATATTATTAAAGAAAATATGATTTTCCCTTTTCCCCCTAACTTATATAGAATGAGCAAGAAAAGGGAAATATATTTTTTGTATAATATATTTTGAATATCATTCGAAATCCGCTGCCTACCTTTCAATAATACGTTTAGTTGACAATATCAATATTAAAGAAAAAAAAAATGGTTCCAACTTTACTTAACGAATTTCCAAAAAGTCTATTGTAAGTCTATTGTGTATTGCTACGTCGATAGGCTATCGACTATATCTGTGTTAAAGAGTTCGGTATATTTTTTTGTGTGGAACTTTTTTTGGACTGTCTGTTAGCTGTGCTAACCCTATTGGTTGCCACAGCGTAACCGGGCTGTTTGGCGAGCTTCGGAAAGAAGCTCTGCCAGAAGCAATTTTGATCCCTAGGGCTCGAAGAAACTAAGGGAACGTCTGCCTAAGGGCGCCTCCTGTGAGGCCGAACCTCGGCTTAGGCGACGTTTGTTATAATGGAGGGGGTCAGACGGTGAAATCTTGTGTGGATCGAATTCGATTCCCCGCAAGGAACTTTTGGAAGGAAAGAAATTTACGGAAAATATCGGGAGGAAACCTGCATGCCTAAAAGTTTTTATGAGTGTGCGGATCCGTACTTGGCTAGCGTGTTGGACTAAGGCTAAAACTTTTAATAGTGTGACCTGCTGTGACCTATGTTCGAAATTGTGTTAATATCACGCTCAAGCAATAGAAACACGCGGCATAAGCTTCTTTCTAAAATTCTTACTTCACTCCAAAAAAGGAAATCCCAGTGGATAAAACAGTGGCTATCCCTTTTATAACCACTGATCAGTTTTTACGTAAAGAAAGTACTGGAACGCTAAATCGCTCTACGGCATGTCTTTTTCGGTAAGATAGTAAGGCAACCGAACCTTATATCAGCATCAAATCTATCTCTTTTGTACAAATTAATTGAGGTATGTAGGCATGTAAAATTTATATAATCTTATATGTATATTTATGAGATAAGCCTATTTGTTCAGAAACATATCTCTGATTTGTACCAAAAAAAAAAGCCATACAGTCACTTTTAACACATGTTATCCTAACAGACTCTTATTGCCCACCTCCAGAACTGTATCTTTTAGTAAAAGTCTATTAAAATATATAACAAAATGCCTAAGGAGTTGAAAGGATTACCTTTAAAAGTTGTTAAAAGAAGATTGGACCAATGGTTGTTAGATAAATGCTTTTATTGTTTAAGTGAATTTTTGAATACAAAATGACATACTTATGACATGTAATTACAATATTATTTTTGCACGCCTACCCGGCAGATTGTAAGAAACGCTAATTAAATGTAATACCAATCAACTACACAATCTATGCAAATAAATGATTTGATTTGATTAATTATTTATAGACATTATTTGCACACCAAAGCATGAAGATGAGCAATAGTCGAAAACCAGTTACATAAAGACAGACGTAGGGCAAACAGACAGGCTGGTGTTTGATTGGCTTTAAAGATTGGTGAAGCTTGTAACGAAGTAATTATATACATGGCTGACGGCTTGACATGCTGTCCGAGGCAAGGGAGCGACTACGAACAATTCCAAACTCCGCTCTAGTAATTTTGATTTATTTCACGTTCTGCAACTCTTAGAAAATTTATATTATTTAGAATTATAAACCGATGTTTCAATTTTCAACGAGTCGAAGAATTGATACAGACTAAATTCGATACTCCAGAGTCGTAAGTTTATCTATAATGTCATACAAGGTATTTCTAGATATCATCATCATCATCATGAACAACCCATTACCGGGTCACTATAGAGCACGGGTCTCTTCTCAATATGAGAAGGGTTTGGCCATAGTCCACCTCTGATTAGGAGGCTGACGCCCTAACCATTAGGCTATCACCGCTTTTCTAGATATAGTATGTATAAAATTGTAATGAAATCTTGTAATAAAAAAGAACAAAATTCAACGCAAGCCTGTATTTTTTTTTTAAGTTTCTGGATGTAATGCAGTTTCAGTGAGACTAGCACAAAGTTGATTTAAGCGTTATCAATCCGGGAATTTTGATGTCAAAGATGGACATGTTACGAATCAAATAGACGCCATTTTTTACATGTACAGCAAGATTGGATTTCCTGTAGTTGCGACATACATGAAAAACGGTACACAGAAAAGGTCGATATTGCAGTGCCACACATGTGTTCTAATTTGTGATTCTTTCTGGAGATTTAATAAAAACAAAATTTTTTGACAAGACTGATTGGTGGTGAAAAGTTTTTCACTCAGTACAACGTACGAAAAAAGGTCGTTGTCAAAGGTCGGCCAGGCTTCGCAGACTGTGCCACAACCCAGGTTAACTGACAATTAGGTATGGTGGTGGTATTGGAAGTACATTGTTCATTACGAGGTTTTACCGCGAGGCGGAACCATCCCTTCGGATCTCTCCTACCAACTACTGGTAAGATTGGAGCGAGAAGTTCAGAAAAAGCCGCTGAAAATGATTAACAAAAAGGTGTAGTTTTTAATCACGACCACCTCTGAGCTATTCTGCAAAACTTGAGTTTGGGTGGGAGGTGTTAATGCATCCGCCATAAATCATTGATCTTGCACAGGTTTCGGTAACTTTTATATTATTTGGACTTTTACAGACTTGGTCAGGATAACACCAATTGAAGACTACGATAACAGCTTGTGTCGTTTTTTTGATCAGAAGTTCCAAAATGTTTACAGCAACGACTACCGAAAGGATGATATAAAGTCATCAAACAAAATGGCGAATGCAAGAATTAAAACTAAATATTCTGAAGCTGTGATATGTGGTTAAGACGTCATAATCAGAGGTCGGGGGTTCAAACCCGGGCACGCACCTATAACATTTCGGAGTTATGTGCGTTTTTAAGCAATTAAAATATCACTTGCTTTAACGGTGAAGGAAAACATCGTGAGGAAACCTGCACGCCTGAGAGTTCTCCATAATGTTCTCAAAGGCGTGTGAAGTCTGCCAATCCGCACATGGCCATGGCGGACTATGGCCAAACCCTTCTTATATTGAGAGGAGACCCGTGCTCTGTAGTGAGCCGAGAATGGGTTGATCATGTTGATGATGATGTTAAAGTCTTTCAACTAGTAACCATGTTTTTATGTTGACTTCAATCAACAGTAATTAATAGATTTGCGATTCACCTATTTTTGCTGCTGTTCCTTCTGCCTCTATGTCTGTCTGCGCGCTGTATCTCGTTAATCGTAATATGTTTAGCTGAATTTCTACAGAATGTGTATTTCCTCCTTCTCATAAAAGAGAAATTCCTAAATAGAAATTGTATTTGTGTAAAGTATTCCGAAACATATTTTTTTGTGTTTTCGATCAACATTATTAATTGGCGCACGAGTCCATCACTTAGCCAGTTTTTCATTTACACGGCCCAGCGTTGAATTGACTCGCAATAAAAATCGTTGTTCGGCACTGCCACTATCGTAAAAGAGCAATGGGCTCACATAGCATAGCAATTTTGTACCGAATTGGATACGTAGTTTTCGCAAAACGCTCTTAATTGTCGAACATTTAACCAAAAACCAAACCAATTTGTTGTACCGAAAAACTGCTTCTGCCATTTACGCTTTAATTTTATTAGTGGAGGGTTTAGTCGGGCAGGGGTAATTTTAGAATTACTAAATTATTTTTTTTTCAAAGCAGGTCTGGCTTCTTCCGTGGCTAGTTACCAATAAAGAAGTGCCTGGAGATGTTACGTTCTGTAACGATGCCACGTAAATGCCGATTAGGGGCCCACGTCTATGAATTAAATTTGTAGAAAAAAATTTTTTTTTTTCGGACTGTCTATTAGCTGTAATAACCCTATTGGTTGCCACAGCGTAACCGGGCTGTTTGGCGAGCTTCGGAAAGAAGCTCTACCAGAAGAAATTTTGAGCCCTAGGGCTCGAAGAAACTAAGGGAACGACAGCCTAAGGGCGCCTCCTTTGAGGCCTAACCTCGGCTTAGGCGACGATTGGGATAACGGGGGGGGGGGGGGGGGGGGGGTCGGACAGTGAGTGGTCCGTACGTCTCCGAGGCCGTGGATTGGCTGTTGTCAGTAGTCATCTGATCGTCAGGGTCATGAAGGATATGTATAGGTCTCCTCTTTCGGAGAGGAGCGCTTAGGTCGGGGGAGTAAGAAAAAGATTAAGAACTTACTAACGCTTGATGGTAATAATCAATCTAATCCAAAAAACTTCAGATAGCGAATTGAAATTTGTAACGCCACCCTTATCTACAGGTAAGTAGCAAAACAGCACTACTAAATTCTGAAGATTTTCAGTTAATTAAAAAAAATACAAATTCTCTGACAGCACGCAATTTACCGTAAAGCGGTAACCACTTGGCAGTTTCAGCAAGTGACGCGATTCCAGGTTAAACGAAATCCAATCTTACCCGCAATAGTACCCGCTATAGTACCTACTATAAAACAATTACTCCAAGGGATAATCTATGCAAGTGTGGCACATCCTTGCAATGGCGGGACGAGGAGCTATCTTTATCTTACCTATAAAAAAAAGTATCATAGTGGTAAGTGATGATGCAAACTTGAGCTAAAATTTACAGAGCGTACTGTGACTACACTCAGCCAAAGTTAATGTTAAAATGAGACGGATGTATGTCACATAACTATGTCCTGCTTTAACTGTTTTGTAAGTCAGAGGTAAGGCTAAGTCCGCTAAAATATGTAGATCGAAACCGAAGATCTCAGCGGGCTAACCTAGTGAAGGTTTCGCTATTGTATTAATATACTTTTCATCATAATCATCCTCATCATCAACAACTGATTAACGTCCACTGCTGGACATAGGTCTTTTGTAGGGAGTTCCAATGCTCACAGTCTTGGGCTGCTTGCTTCCAGCGGCTCCCTGCGACTCGTCTGATGTCGTCTGTCCACCTAGTTGGGGGTCGACCAACGCTACGTTTACCGGTGCGGGGTCGCCATTCCAGCACCTTGGGACCCCAACGTCCATCGGTTCTCCGAGCTATGTGCCACGCCCATTGCTACTTCAACTTCGCAATTCGCTGAGCTATGTCGGTCACTCTGGTTCTTCTACGGATCTCCTCATTTCTGATTTGATCACTATATTTATATTTATATACTTTTATTCTACTAAAAGTTATTCACGCAATAGCACCTGGTGAAAGTGATGATGCAGTCTGAAAAGTCAGAGCTATCCTGTTAGAGGTAGGGTAAAACCATTCAACTAATTGGTTTCTACGCGACGTGGCAACTAGTCATGGCCGAAGCCGGACCTGACCAGAGACAATTCAGAAATGATAACTTTCTAGGTTGTCTGTGCCGGAGACTTAACCCGGGACCTCTAGCTTTTAGGCACACAATACTGCGTCTGGGAAGTCACCTAAACACTTTGAAGAAAGTTTGAATTTGAATTTGAACTAGCCTCGTTATACTACTGGAGAATCGATATGGCTTCAACGAAAGTTGGTTGTTACGTTGCAAAAAGATTTCAAATAACAAGCAGCTGACTGCCGATTCAGAAATGGAGAAATGATATAGAGCTCTTTAAAAACATTTTGAACTTTTATTTCAAGTTGCTTTCAAGACTAAAAGATCGCTCCTGAAAAGAGTTGGCTGTTAATCTTTCCTGGAATCTTGTCTTGTTACTGAAAGATCGATTTAGCTTTTACGACGGATGGGCTGTACGTAAGATGTATTTATAGAGCTTAACTAACAGTGAATTGACCGTCAGTTTTGATTAATGTCCGTTGTACAGTGACCCTAATTCTATATGATATCGGAGACGCAACTGCGCGCATGCATTTTATGACGTCAATGAAAGAAGTGTCAAGGTTGACATCACATTATGCCTTGAGGTGAACTTCGCGGCAATTAGCAATTGAATGGAATCCTACTAACTTAACCTAACACACTGATCAGTGCAGGTTGTCGAACTTTAGAAATTTAACACGTTTAACACGAGTTGACGTAACCCCGAGTAATAATTTAACACCAGACCACTTCAATGAACTATGTTCAATCGTGTTATTCGTAATGGTTGACTCTAGAAAGACCTCAGCATCAGAATCGCAACATATAAATGCTTATGATCCGGTCCATCAAATTGTCAATGGGACCTATGCAATTGAAATCGTGGACGAGTACGTTATAAAACGTTGTATATGTATAAAGTGGCGTTTCCAAATTGAATCGTGTTTGAAATTATCAGAAATAGTTGAAAAGGGGAACCCCCGAATCTATTTTGGCCGCGTAGCGTTCGTGACACTTCATGAGATTTTGCATCCATCGCCCCGCAATGCCTAAATACCAATGTCATGGAACAATGCTTTGTCAGGGCTGACGATTCTGAAGCCACGTCTATTTGGACTTTGGAATTCTCTCCAAAGCGCTCACATGTACAGAAGTTGATATTAAACGACATCTACGAGTTTATGTCGTTCATTATCATCGTTTCTCAATTAAAGTCAATTTCTTAACTGAAAACCCTAAAATCTTCTTTTTTGCATCGCTGCATGATGCGAATGAATGCGATCAGAAGCCATTACAATGAGGCATCCCAGTGTTTCAACCTAATGATTTAAAAAGTTTCCCGCCACAGGAGAGTTAAACATTAAAGTTTATGGTGGAAGAAAGAAAGAAATAGTTCTTATTGTGCACCAAGAAATACTATACTAACAAACATAACAATACACATACAGTTAGTTGTACAATTGGTGGTCTCATCGCATAAATGCGATCTCAGCCAAGCAACCAAACTCCAGAGAATATGACTAGTGTATATAGGTGTACAGTTCATAGAAAAGTAAATAATGTGTAATACTATATAACATATAAATACACATAACAATAATGTAACGGTTTTTTTATACACTACAAGTTAGCCCTTGACGGCAATCTCACCTAATGGTAAGTGATGATGCAGTCTAGGATGGTAGTGGGCTAATCTGTTAGGGAAATGTTAAACCCGTACTGCTAATCGGTTTCTACGCGACATCGTGCCGGAACGCTAAATCACTTAGCGACACGTCTTCGTCGGTAGGGTGGTAACTAGCCACGGCTTCTCATGAGACCAGACAACGTGGCGCATGCACTGTCGCATTATAAAGTTGGAGGTCCTGGGTTCGATTCCCGGCTCGAGCCTGGTCTGGTGGGATAAGAGAAAAAGGTACAAGGCAAAAGACCACCGAAAATAGATGTAATACAGTTAAGGATAATAGGAGGCATACAGGCACAAGCAAATGTTATGCCATTTGCCATCACGTCATACGCGAATTTTGCTGACAAGGCACCAAGTTAAGATGTTTCAAATGTAAATTTGGCAGTCATAAACAGACATAACATTTGAGATATAAAATGCGTTATGGATTTAGCCGTGCATTTTTTGGGGATAACATTCAGCTTACGTAACCCTCCGGCCCATGTTTTTCTGCATTCTCTGTTGCTGCATGAGAAAAAATGTTCTCCCGCTCAGCTAACGAAAGAGTAGACACAGTTTTGCAACTGTAAATTATTTCTAATAAACGCTTATGAATGTTAGAAATATCAAGATAAATATTGGAACTATCGTCTTTTCGAATTTTCTGCATTCTCTGTTACTGCATGAGAAAAAATGTTTTTCTGCTCAGCTAACGAAAGAGTAGACACAGTTTTGCAACTGTAAATTATTTCTAATAAACGCTTATGAATGTTAGAAATATCAAGATAAATATTGGAACTATCGTCGCTGTGTCTACTGAGGCGTGTATACTCATGGTAATGTAGACAACCTGACCTCGATAGCATGAACTCCGTAGGGTGTGGTTACAATATATTACGCTTTATAATCTTTTTGATCTGAGAGAGTAAAGCTAGCAAATATTTTGCTGGTGAAATCTAATTTTTCGCCGTCATCCCATTAATGTACCACTGCGCCCAGCTCCGAGCATTACATCATCATCATCATCATGATCAACCCATTGCCGGCTCACTACAGAGCACGGGTCTCCTCCCAATATGAAAGGTTTGGCCATAGTCCACCACGCTGGCCATGTGCGGATTGGCAGACTTCACACGCCTTTGAGGATATCATAAACTCTCTGGCTTGCAGGTTTCTTCACGATGTTTTCCTTCACCGTTGAAGCAAGTGATATTTTAATTGCTTAAAAACGCACATAACTTTGAAAGTTAGAGGTGCGTGCCTGGATTCGAACTCCCGACCTCTGATTAGGAGGCTGACGCCTTAACCACTAGGCCATCACAGCTTCGTTACAGAATATTACATACTGACTTAATTTTAGCAAAAAATCGCGCCGTTACCCTAATCTATAATTTACTTCTATCCCCAAGTATTGTCTGGAAGAGATTGCTCAAGCAATAAGACCGCCTTTGCATACTCATGTGTTAAGTGTTCCATGTTGTTGTTTCTTTAAAATTTGTGTGCAATAAAGAGTATTCATCTATCTATCTATAACTAACTACCTTTAGACCCGTATCAAACATTTACTGTTGCGCGAACTAAATCGAAAAAGCATTTTTGTCTGACAATTTCTAACAGTAACATCCTATCCAATAATCGAACAGAGAACCTCGTAATTCTTACCACTAAACCAACAGACACCACATCCAATTCAAAATATCTACTCGTAGCAAAGTACACACCCACAGGGAATTATCGTCCAGCGCAAAAGAGTATACACTCAAGGGTAAGATCTGAGTAATGCATACAGTATTCAATCACCGTCACCCACATGTTTTGCCGGAGAGTAGGTTTCAACTGGAATAGGTATAAATACAGACAAAGAAGGCAGCCTTTAAAATGGAAAATAGAAAAATTGCAGAAACATTGATACTTAATACTTCTTACTGATGATTGGGTGTAACGCCAGCTGGTTTTTTCTAATATTACGATTATTTATAGCGTATATGGTTTAAGCGAGATTTACGAGGTAAATTTTAAACTCTTATGCGCCCTCGTGACGACAGACATGCTACTCAGTAAGCCGAGTTAGTTTTTGCGGACCTACATCCGCTAGGAGGCAAATAGGAGCACAAGGGAGGCACCGGTACGTTATTAGGAGATCCCGGAGCCTCTCACTGTTTTATGCTGATGGTTGCCACATAACCCGAGCTTTTCCCCAAAGCAATAGTCGGGTATCTAGGCACTAGAAGTTTTCCCCCCCGTAAAAAAAAGGTAAATTTTAAACGTTACAAACTCACTCATTATAATATGTTAATCAATATTATATTCCATCGAAATATAAATGTTTGATAACAGATTACTTTGCTTTCTTTATTGGAGCTGTGATAGCCTAGTGGTTAGGGCGTTCGCCTCCTAATCAGAGGTCGGGCGTTCGATCCCGGGCACGCACCTCTAACTTTTCGGAGTTATGTGCGTTTTTAAGCTATTAAAATATCACTTGCTTCAACGGTGAAGGACAACATCCTGAGGAAACCTGCACGCCTGTTTTTTTATACACCACAAGTTAGCCCTTGACGTCATCTCACCTGATGGTAAGTGATGATGCGGTCTAAGATGGTCTAACCGTTAAGGGTTACGGTAAACCCATACTCCTAATTGGTTTCTACAGGACATCGTGCCGGAACGCTAAATCGCTTAGCGACACGTCTTTTTCGGTAGGGTGGTAACTAGCCACGGCCGAAGCCTCCCACCAGACCAGACTCGAGCCAGGAATCAAACCCAGGACCTCCAACTTTATAATGCGACAGCGCGCGCACTGCGCCACGGAGGTCGTCAAACGCCTGAGAGTTCTCCATAATGTTCTCAAAGTCGTGTGAAGTCTATGGCCAAACCCTTCTCATATTGAGAGGAGACCCGTGCTCTGTAGTGAGCCGACAATGGGTTGATCATGATATCTTTATTGCAATCTGTGAAAATAGATAATGTAGAATCAGGACAGTTCAGAGCTTAATATTAATGCCTAAGAGTTGGTTCCAAACAATTTTTTTTTTCAAACGCTTACGAAACATAGTTTAATGCATCCTTTGTAAATAATAAATTTCAACAGAGAGGGTGCTACATTATGCAGTACTGTGCTTAGAGAAATTGGTAGAATCAAAGAGTATACAAACACTATAAAATGGGTAAAAGGGTTATTGCACTAACAGAACCCTAAGCTGATATAATGAAATCAAAACCAATGAGCGGTTCGATATTCAAACAAGCTGCATCCGTTTTAAAGCGATCCAGCTCGTGTTGAGTTTGATCCCCCACAATCATGCCAAGGCAATCAAGGCATAGTCAATCTTGCGCATCCTGTATATTAATTCAGAGCTAATATTACCTTATCTTACCAACAATTTTGATACAAAGCGGGTTAGTGGGCTTAACTTTTTTTTTTTTTATCCACTACAAGTTAGCCCTTGACGGCAATCTCACCTGATGGTAAGTGATGATGCAGTCTAGGATGGTAGATGGGCTAACCTGTTAGGGGCATGGTAAACCCACACTCCTAATTGGTTTCTACGCGACATCGTGCCGGAACGCTAAATCACTTGGCGACACGTCTTTGTCGTGCGCTGTTGCATTTTAAAGTTGGAGGACCTGGGTTCGATTCCCGGCTCGAGTCTGGTCAGGTGGGAGGCTTCGGCCGTGGCTAGTTACCACCCTACCGACAAAGAAGTGTCGCCAAGCGATTTAGCGTTCCGGCACGATGTCGTGTAGAAACCAATTAGGAGTATGAGTTAACCATACCCCTAACAGGTTAGCCCGCTACCATCTTAGACTCCATCATCACTTGCCATCAAGTGAGATGTAGTCAAGGGCTATCTTGTGGTGAATAAAAAAAATAAGTATCAGAGATCATTACAATAGAAATTAATCAATATGATAACGATATTTTAACAAACAATTGTTTTAATCTTTCATATTTTTTTTTAAGTTTATATATGTTTATATGTACCTATAGGTACATATAAACGTTGGAGTCCCTTACGGGTTATGGTAGTAGTAGCATCGGAAATCAAAGGTACTCTAACAAGTTAGTTACGACCTCACCTAGGGCTTAAACTTCGGTGAGTGCACGATGCTTTGATAATAAGCCGCCGCTGAGTGAAACAATATAACTTTTAATATAGTTTCTCCGGGAATTCAGGTGCGCTCTAGAGCATGTTAAGACGTCGTTTTATTCTCGTCCCCAAGCAGAGTGTGCTCTATGATTACAGCACTTAACAGCCACTTGAGACGTTTTATGCCACAAGTGCATCAATGTACCCGTGCTTGACTTCGTTAGTACATTGAGAACGGATCTTAAGTTCTCCGAAGCTTCTAATGGAAAGCGGAGCCTTTTTAGGATCGCTTGGTTGTCTATCTGTACGTGTGTTGAAACTCATTTATTATGCAACGACAAGAAGTGTCGATTTAAAATTAATATTAAATACTTCAAACTCTTTCTTAGTGCTGTAAAAAGCGAGTGTTTCTGGCATGAATTACCTTTATATCCTGAAAAACAACGCCCAGGATCACGAGATGCAAAAACAACAAACTTTACTAGAAGTGTCGATTTCAAATTGATATTAAATACTACAAAATCTTTCTTAGTTCTGTAAAAAGCGAGTGTTTCTGGCATGAATTACCTTTATATCCCGAAAAAAAAAACGCCCACGATCACGAGATGCAAAAACAACAAACTTTGTTAACTACACAGGTAACAAAGTTTCTTGTTTTCACAGAGCAGTTCCAGCAAAACTAATCTCGACAAAAAATTTGCATACTGGAGTTAGACACGGGATAATTTTCAGCCCAGGATTTCAAAAATCCGGAACAATCAGGGACGGGTCTATCTGTAAATTCTTCCGACAGAGCTATTGGGTGTCGAAGTCTCCAGAATTCCAAATATCATCCCTGGCTTTACAAATTGGCTTCATCGCATCGCGAATGCTCTCAAACACCCTCAGTGATTGCAATTTAGTAATAGACCATGGATTATGCCAATAGATTCACGTCAAAGTGAAATATCTCCCTTTAAAGTGATACAACGTTCGCTTATTGAATTAGTGCACAGCCTTTGACAGGATTACACGATGTATTGGACCGAGGGATAATCTGAGGCTTTCCGGAATATTGATATGGATTTATTTCCAATTTTTATTTGTACAGTCCAGTAGAAGCGGTGATAGCCTAGTGGTAAGGGCGTCAGCCTCCTAATCAGAGGTCGGCGGTTCGAATCCGGGCACGCACCTCTAACTTAAAAAAAAAATAAAAAAAATAAATATCACTTGCTTCAACTGTGAAGGAAAACATCGTGAGGAAACCTGCACGCCTGAGAGTTCTCCATAATGTTCTCAAAGGCGTGTGAAGTCTGCCAATCCGCACATGGCCAGCGTGGTGGACTATGGCCAAACCCTTCTCATATTGAGAGGAGACCCGTGCTCTGTAGTGAGCCAGTAATAGGTTGTTCATGATGATGATGATGATTTGTACAGTCCATTGTATCTATGCAATCTCTAAAAGCGACAATCAATTAAGCAAATTGATTAAACTTGAAAAATGGAGTAGGTTTCGTGGATTTTGATCCGAGTATTGCTATGTTTATAAAAGGAAAAGATTTAGAAGTAAAATCAGCCGTACAAAGTAATTTATTTTGTCGATATGTTCTATATAAATATATATCGTTTTACACACTACAAATTAGACCTTAGCGTAAATTTCATTTAAGCTTATGTGATTATGCAGCTTAAGATGATAGCGGGCTAAGCTGTTATGGTAAACCCATAATCCTAATTGGTTTCTACGTGACATCGTACCCGAACGCCAAATCGCTTGGCGACACGTCATTGTTAGTAGGGTTGAATTGAGCCGGGAATCGAACGGACTTCTAACTTTGTATCAAGACAGCACACGCTCTTTGCCACGGAGTTCGTCAGTATATTAAATATAACAAAATATTTCTATTTATATATATGCTGTATAAATATTTTGTACTTGGTTGAAATTCAATGGTTTGCTCCTAGAAGTGTAGGAGTTCCCCCAGAGCTTATACTAAATCAATATAAAAGATCCCATCAAAGAATAAGCTCTTTAATTGGATGTCCAATCTTTAAGGTGAAAAGATTGATCTTGAAATAATAAAGATAAAAGAAAATAGGTAATGTTTATCGCTTTTTGCTCGATTTTAATCCACGTAATAGGCGCAACGTCTTTTTTCCCCCATCGAGGACTTATCAACGCCATGTCTGTTTTAGATGAAAATTTGGTAATGCCGTTATCCTAAGCTTAACTGAATCAGCTACTTACTCTAACAGTAGATGTGTATTAACAAATTAAAAAAAACAAAATTGAATTATTCATGTAAACCTATTAAAGGCATCTATGAATCGTTCATAATATGTAATATATTTTCCATAATTTTAATTTATGAGATGATAGTGATAACTACACTCGCCAACTTAAAACAAGAGCTAAGAGGGTTCCAATCGCGCCCAGGTCTAAGAAAAAACCTAGTATAAACTTAGCCGGTTATTTTTTGTTATCAATTTAATTATTTAGCTCACTACAGAGCACGGGTCTCCTCTCAATACGAGAAGGGTTTGGCCATAGTCCACCACGCTGGCCATGTGCGGATTGGCAGACTTCACACGCCTTTGAGCACATTATGGAGAACTCTCAAGCGTGCAGGTTTCCTCACAATGTTTTCCTTCACCGTTGAACTAAGTGATATTTTAATCGTTTAACAACCGCACATAACTCCGAAAAGTTAGAGGTGCGTGCCCGTATTCGAACCGCCGACCTGTGATTAGGAAGCTGACGCTCTAACCACAACGCTATCACCGCTTCTCTGAAGTTAGAGCAAATATATTCTTTCATATGGCAAAATTGGAAGGGAATCATAGTAATTTCGTAGCGCAGTTTAGTTTACTTTGTGTTTTGATATGAGCATCTAATTAGACAGCGCCAGTTTTAGTCAAAAATAAATAATTGCACGAGTAGTTAAAAGTTCTCCTTTTTGTGTATTAAAATTTAGTATGCTGGATCCCATATAAGCGATTGGTTTCCGCTGTTTACATTACACGAAAAGTTTGAGAAATCTGGTGAGTGTAAAACTTTCGCGGAACTATTTTGATGCCCGGCAACTGCCGAATAATGAGCATTAGCTGGAACGGTTGGTAACACAAACAAACGCAAAAGCACCGACGAGACGAAATATGATAAGCGAGCATTAAAATACGCTATAATTTTTAATGAACAACAGTCCGGACCGCTGGTAGAACGCGTTCCTAACGTCTGTCGGTCGTTCGTATGAAACCATAAATACCTAGATGATATCGCATTTTTATCAACTTAATTGACATAAAATCTTTTTATATATGCATTTCTATGGCTTTTTTGTTCCATCACATGTTAGTCCTTGACTTATCTCACCTGGAGATTGACTGGCGGCAAGTGATGGTGAGTAAAATGTGAGCAGGCATCAAATTAAAATTTGATGTTTTATTTTTATTTTATTTTATTGTTATTATTTTTGTACCAAAATGTGATAACAAACAATTCTATAAGAGGTATACAAAGTAAAGCTTATGTCTATAAAATCTTTTCCAGCTACCCTCATAATTGATGTCATGATTTTATTATTTTACCTCACAAGTTTTGGTCCGCGGACGTCTGCGACACTTTTGACGCGTCAATAATTTACATACTAGTGATTTGATGGTGATAACTACATTCGTTAACTTAAAACTAAAGCTATGAGGGTTCCAAACGCGCCCCGGTCTAAGAAGAAGCCCGCAACACACTTTCTTTTTGTAATCACCATCTCACATGCCACTTAAAATTATGTTAAGAGCTATCTTATTAGAGCAATATTGCATACTCATGCTTGTTTAACATTTACATAATCCTTTACACTATAGTAGGACTTTTCTACAAGCTTACGTTTTATATAAACTTTAAACTTAAAATTTTCAATTTCAAATAGCGGAACCAGGACCACAACTAGTACAAATTCGGCTTATTTATAGCAAAATTCGAATAAAAATTTGAAAACTGAGTCTCAACATAAATAAAATTAAAAAAATAAATAAATGTAAATTATCTGCAATACCCGGGGTATCAAATATAATATAGTGAAATGGTAATATAAAAAAGTTAAATAAAAGTGTCCATTTCATCGTTCAATCTACGTCGTACATATTTCTGTACTAGCGTTTTTTATTTTACAAAGCGTTCGCTTCGAGAGAAATATGAGTTTTAAAACAAAGGTATTTCGTTCATTTCCCTCTGCAGCTGCAGTAATAAAACTCACGGAAACTATTAATATAGTGGAGAAGTGCAAACGTGCACCAAGGACACGGGATGGACGAGCGATACAAGCAGAAAATGGATCGTGTTATTTGTCTTCTACTAACTCGAATTTAAACTAAAAAATTGAAAAACTGCCGCGCTCGTCCTATTTGCCATGTGTACAGGGGAATATTTAAAACTCCGCTTTCCAGAACTTTGTTGACACGTTCATACATGTTCGGCCTAGCTATGTTTTTTGCACCTCCCAACAAACAGAGATATTTCGAATTCAACTCAACTCGAGTAATCGGAAATCTATTACATTCGTCAAAGCCATCGGCTATATTTTTTTTTCGGACTGTCTATCAGCTGTAGTAACTCTATTGGTTGCTACAGCGTAACCGGGCTGTTTGGCGAGCTTCGGAAAGAAGTTCTGCTAGGAGAAATTTTGAGCTCTAGGGCTCGAAGAAACTAAGAGAACGTCTGCCTAAAGGCGCCTCCTTTGAGGCCGAACCTCGGCTTTGGCGACGTTTGGGAGTCGGCGACAGAGCTTTAAAGCCTTTAAAGGAAGCTTATGAAAGCGTATAATTGGAGCAACACTCCATCAACTATATTTAGTTATTTAAGAAGCTTTAAAGAAAGGCCTTTTCATTTGTAAGTACTATGTATCTATATTTTCTTGATTATAAGCAAAAGTATTAAACATATATGTATCGGTAGGTGTATACCGAAGACAAAAGACCCAACAACATGGACTCGCCAATTGAGGGAGTCCACTCGTGCGAATCTCATGCCATCGCCAATATGGCCTGAAAGAAACTGAGATACAGTTTCTTTCAGGCCATATTGGCGATGGACTTTCACAAGGACCAAGTTCTTCAGAAATGAAGAATGACGTAGAGAAAGAGAGATGAGCAACACAATTCATACGAAATACGATTATAGCAATAACTCCAAAAGTAGGTAACTATTAATCTGTTACCATTAATAAACCATAAGACACTCCTTCCTTGAAATTTAACACCTTAATCGTAATTAAGGCGTTCGAAGGAGTGCCTCCTGGAGAAAGGCAAAGGATACTTTTATCCCTGATATTTAAATAGTTCCCACTGTATTGTTCCATATCGCTAATCCACATAATCTACGCCACCATCAGCATTTCTTAAGGAGATACAAAATTTGAATTATTATAGTACATATTTATTAAATAATATTTTTACTCGCACATATTAAACGTATTTATTTTGTATTTAAAAGATACGCCTGATTCTAACTGCGCTGCGGGAAGATATAACTTTGCTGTGATCATAAGTTCTAAACTTCTTCAAATTTTTTTCGCGAACCCAGGACCGTAGTTCACAAGTAGACCGCTAGAAACGAGCCAGGTAGTTAAAGCAAGGCGCAAATAGACAAATTTAATTATCCGCGAGTCGAGTACCTAAGCGCTAAAACGATTTGCATAACAAAATACAACTAAGAGTGAGCGGAAAATGTGTGTTTTACGTCCCAAGCGAACAAAATTCACCTGTTGACTCGCGCTACCTAATAGATTTAGCGCTAGCCAATTAAGGCGCGCTGAATTGGATGAGCCAGTCCACCGGTTAAAGACATTATACATTTTGCAGGTGTGAATAAGGCAGTCTTTGCGCACATCCATATTTGCGCACATTTACATTTCTGTCGGCTTCTTTCAAAAAGGTGGCCTGGAAGAGATCGCTCACACGAGAGTGATAAGGCCGCCTTTTGCTTTTATTATTTTATTTTTTTCCTTTCCGCTTTTCTTTTGTTTTAATGTGCAATAAAGTTGTTTAAATAATAAATGTGTGTAGCTGTGATAGCCTAGTGGATCGACGGGATAGAATAGGACGTCAGCCTCCTAATCAGAGGTTGGCACCTGGGCACGCACCTAGCTATAACTTTTCGGAGTTATGTGCGTTTTTAAGCAATGAAAATATCACTTGCTTCAACGGTGAAGGAAAACATCGTGAGGAAACCTGCACGCCTGAGAGGTCCCCATAATTTTCTCGAAGGCGTGTGAAGTCTGCCAATCCGCACATGGTCAGTGTGGTGGACTATGGCCAAACCCTTCTCATATTGAGAGGAGACCCGTGCTCTGTAGTGAGCCGAGAATGGATTGATCATGATGAAAATAAATAAATCCATATTGATTTTGATTGATTTATAGTGTCCCACAGCTGGGACTACATATCCTCTCTCATAACAGAATAAAAACATTAACATTAGTAAAAACTTTAGTTTATCATTGTACAATACTAACTATTTCCCGTGACTTTTTAAAAACAAGTAGTGAACTTCAGTTTATACGATATAACATACAAAAGGGGTTTATTTCACATTAATAATGTTAGTACGGGAATGCCAACAAATTCGACGTACCGGAAACGTGCATAAATTAGTTGCAATTACTAATTAGCTGCATCTTCACGTCGTATGCAAATAGAATTTCCTTTGATGAGTTGTTCTTTATATGCTTATAAAAGACGTTTGCGAGGCACTTCTGAATGTGCCATTGCATACGTTTCAAAAAAGTATATAAAATAATATATATTATGTAGGATCGGGCGGATTTTGACTTGATCCGTTCGACAATTTTCAGGTACCGTGCAATAACACCTTTAGATTTGACTCCATTTATTCGAACACTGAATTTAGCTTCTTACACTGAATTTAACTAATATCGTAATCGCAGAACTTTTAAGATATTAACCACTAAGAGAAATGTAGGACAGTTCCATGCGGTTTGGCAGACTTCACACGCCTTTGATAACATTGTGGAGAACTCTCAGGCGTGCAGGTTTCCTCACGATGTTTTCCTTCACCGTTGAAGTGATATGTTTTTTTTTAAACGCACATAACTCCGAAAAGTTAGAGGTGCGTGCCCGGATTCGGACCGTCGACCTCAGTTTAGTAGGCTGACGCCCTGACCACTATGCTATCACCGCTTCGCTGCGAAATATATTAATATAAATTTCAGGATTTTCTTAGAGAAAAATAATATGCATGGAAGTAAACAGCTTCAATTTTATCTGAGCGACATTTCTTGCCGGCTTCACCTCAGTGGAGTCAGCATTCCGAACCGGTAGTAGAGTCGTAATAAGCATACCTATTTCATGAGAGCCTGTGAATTAAATACTTGAAACTTTTATTTGCATGGCTATATTATTCTTCGCTGTAAGTATTTTTTAATTTTTATTGTTATGCAAGTGTATGTGGGTATGTATTTTTTATTTTTTTTATTCACCACAAGTTAGCCCTTGACTGCATCTCACCTGATGGTAGGTGATGATGCGATTTAAGATGGTAGCGGGCTAAATTGTTAGGGGTATGGTAAACTTATACTCCTAATTGGTTTCTACACGACATCGTGCCGGAACGCTAAATCGCTTGGCGACACGTCTTTGTCGGTGTATGTATGTATTTTTGTTGCTGTAAAAGCAATTTGGCTGAAATTTTTGAATGGAGATTGCGTATACTCTGGATTAACTCACATAGGTTCTGTATTCGGAATAAATCCATAGTTTTTGCGCGATTTATGATAAACTGAATTTCAAGTCGATGAGCAAGAATTATAGCTTTAGTAGCAAACATTCAAACGGGAACATGATCAGTTATTTTACAAGACATAATCTTCAACTACAAACGTTGTTGCGTAGGAAAAGACGATGGCATAAGCTAGTGTGTGCTAATAATATGTATATACATAAAATGCATTGTTTAGAACTGTTTTGGAACGTACCGGCTGGCACGTCTGTGGATTTTAGACGCCATAACAAATACCCAAACAAACAAATCTAGTTCGTTTTTTTTTTTTTGTTTATAATAGTGATGAGTGACGCATCACACACATCTCGTTCAACAATTCTGTTTAAAATTTTGGAAGAAGCTGGCAGTTAGCCAAACAGTGCTTCGAGAAAGTAATTGTTATATTATATTGTAAAGAATATATATATGTAAAGGAAAAAAGTTCAAGTCGCTATTAATTTTTACCACTCCCTCGTTCTACCACAGATGAAACTATGTGTAATGGAGTTTTGTTAGAAAACGGCCCTCAATATACCATAGGCGTGTTTTGGAATAAAATGAGGATTAAAAAGCTTTTATAGGTTTTAAAAGAGTTCAGCGTAAACATTTATTTCGCACCTACCCATAAGTGTAGCTTCTACGGTTTAAATAATCTGTTATTTGTTTTGCGAAGTGATTTGCTTTTTTTTTGTAAAAATTGTATTTTCTGTTTATAATATAATACCTACGTGTAATTTTTCTCATATTCGGTTATGTTGTTAATATATAGGATAAAAAGTGCCGACCAAACATATAAACATACATACTTTCGCATTAATCAGAAATATAAATACAAATAGTTTTTATATTCTGGAATATGTGCGCAAAATGGATCACGATAAAACAGAGCTTCAAAATCATATTCCGCCATAATGGTGTGCATTATAAATATTTAAATCACATAGGATTATAATAATAAATTAAATTAAATCTATAATCCAACTAATAGCAGTTCATTGTAAATAATAACTATGATTTCTCTTAACTCCCATTTAATTAAACTAAATGTCACGAATTAAATTGATTAAGTGTGACACGATAAAACATAATATATAAAAATGAAGTTGAAATATTTATTACATATTTTTTTTATATAATTAGATTATTTTATTTAATCACCTATAGTTATAGTCTATAGAATGTTATATATGAACGTGGAAGGGCAAAAGGGTAGAGGAAGACCAAAGAAGAGATGAAAGAGGATATGGGGGTAAAAGGTGTTGGTAGTGAGGTGACGGTTGACAGAAGTGAGTGGAAGAAGAAGACGAGTTGCGCCGACCCAACATAATGTGGGATATGGGCAAGAAAAAAGAAGAAGTTATAGTCTATTTAAACACCTACCTACATTTGCGCTGAAAATGGTCCGCGAGGAGTTGTAAAAATGTAATCTTTGGCCATTCAGTATATCTACGTGAAAAATCGCGATTCCATCTTAACCGTTGCTGCTTGTAAGTTTAATAACAGACCAACAAACACACTTGCTCATTTGGAATACAACTTCACTACTGTTTCGGTGAAAAACAGATTATCGGTGAACGCGAACATGGTATTAATTTTCAGCGGTTTGCATGTATTACAATCGTTGTAACAGTATTACCGTGCACCCTTTAAACACGGCCCGCCGCACATGTTCCCTTTAGCAAAACCATTGGTGAACAATTCACTATGGACCGCGTGCGAGTGGAAGCAAATAAGCCTTAAGCCTTCGATCAATGCGTAACCAGAACGAGTGTTATTTTTTTTCTGTCTGAGTTTTAAAATATTGTTTTTTTTTTTCGGACTGACTATTATAGCTACTAGCTATACTAACCCTATTGGTTGCGACAGCGTAACTGGGCTGTTAGGCGAGCTTCAGCGAGCAGAAGAAATTTTGAGCCAATTGGTTCGAAGAAACTAAGGGTACGTCTGCCTTAGGGCGCCTCCTGTGAGGCCGAACCTTGGCTTGAGCGACATTTGGGATAACAGGGGGGTTGGACTGTGAGTGGTCCGTACGCTTCCGAGGCCGTGGATGGAGCCCACGTCCGGATGACGTAAGATAGTGGGGACCTCGTCTTCGCCGGCGCGACGGTGTGTAGTATCGGTATTGATACGGTATCGAAGGCCCCGACTAGTTCCAAAAAGGTCCGCTCTTAAGGGAGTGAAATGAGGGTCGAAATATTTTAAAATAAAAGTTGAGTATGTTGTCAGTCGTTATCTGATCGTCAGGGTCATGAAGGATATGTTTAGGTCTCCTTTTTCGGAGAGGAGCGCTTAGGTCGGGGGAGTAAAGAGAAGTCGCAACTACGAGAGGGTTGGGGTGTCGGATTGATAAAAATATTGAATAAACATATTGCATATAACATGCATGTAGTCGTCCAAAATGTACCTACACACATGCTGTCTCTCGTTCAATATCTCAGAAGATGGGTCCCTTGTTTATTCTAATAATAATTTTATTACAATATTTGTAATATTGTAATAAAATTATTATTAGGACTTTATTTAACTTTATTTATTTATTTCGTTTCGTTCGGGTGTTGCGACTTGGTCTAAAATCGACCGTAGCTATACTACGGTCGATTTTAGACCAAGTTTTTATTTATTTTTATTTGCATCGTCTAAAAAATAGTTTAAGAGTAATAACTCTTTTCCAATTATTTTTTTGGTATCTTGTAAAATTTATTTTCTTTTACTATGTTTCGAATGTAGTCTGGCAGATTATTATATATTTTTATAGACATGACGTAGGGACTCGAGGTTTTAAAATAGGTAGGGTGTGAAGTTTTAAAATTTTCGAACTCACACGCAAATAAAATTATTATAACATCAAAATCTGAGTTATTTAAGACACTCAGGAAGCCCCATCATATTGGTTTTCCAAAAAACGTGATAATTTTCACTCAGGATTTGAATTTTTTGTCATGGTGTTGGATTTCTTACCATGTAATGTAATAAAAAATAATATAAAAAAAATTTAATGAAATATAAATCTAATGGGGCATTTAAATATTACGGTGGAATCTAGAAAAGACATGATTCTTGAAAATATTACACATCTTTATTGGGCTGTCGTAATAAGGCCATAGACATTAATTATCCCTCCCTCTTTATTGGACTTTATGATTAGGGCAACACAGTAGCTGACCGAGCTGATATGTACTGGAGCCTTTGTCCTTAGAGAAAAAGGCCATGGACATGGCCAGGCTGACGATGACGATAACTTTTAAGGGCGACGATATTATATTCCTGTTCTGAAGTGAGAAGTGAAGATCGGTCTGCAGTGGCCCTAATGCGCACGTAATTTTAATCGACCATTGTTTTGCGCACGAATCCCCCTTTTAGCAACTCAATTAGCAAATGAACTACGATGAACAAACTAATGCGCTTAACTAACTAATGAATGATTTAGTACATTTGTTCGGTAAATTTATTATCTGTAACACTTTTCTATTCTAGGATACAAATACGAAAGCAGCCTGCGAACGCAACACATGTTTATATTAAATCTTAGAAAAAACAACAATAAATTCAGAAAAATTCGCCGGTATAAGCTTTTAATTTAAGTACTTAATTAGTATTTAATTTTAGGTCAAGTACAAAAGTGGCAAAACATATAGGCCCCCCGTGGAGGGTCTGCCTCGGCGGACGCCGCTGGCTGGGCCACGGTCGAGTGCATCAGTGTTCCCGTGACCCAGCCACCAGGCGACGCGAAGGAGCATCGCTGGGTTTTAGTGGGTATTCTGGTCGCCAGCCTGGCCACCGGGGAGTCCCACATACCCCGTCAGAAGCGGCGCAGTCTTGCCTGCGTCGCCTCCGGAGGGGATGCGTAAAAGCATTTCCCAGCGGAAAAAAAAAAAACATAAGTAACGAACATATATATATATATTACACGTCACACTGTAAGATAAGTGTTGATATATCATACTAATTTATAGCTTGTAAATAAACATTGTATAGATATAGATTACACTCTGGATTCGATTAGCCTACTATCTACCGTGAATTTCTGAGGAATTTGTGAATGAGTCATACGCTACAAATCCGCACATAGCCAGTGTGGTAGACTATGGCCAAACCCTTCTCATATTGAGAGGAGACCCGTGCTCTGTAGTGAGCCGGTAATGGGTTGATCATGATGATGAACGACATGTTTAGCTATTGCTTGATCAACCCATTAACGGCTCACTACAGAGCACGGGTCTCCTCTCAATATGAAAAGGGTTTAGCCATAGTCCACCACGCTGGCCATGTGCGGATTGGCAGACTTCACACGCGTTTGAGAACATTATGGAGAACTCTGAGGCGTGCAGGTGTCCTCACGATGATTTCCTTCACCGTTGAAGCAAGTGATATTTTAATTTATTAAAATACGCTCATAACTCCGAAAAGTTAGAGGTGCGTGCAAGGATTCGAACCACCGACCTCTGATTAGGAGGCTGACGCCCTAACCACTAGGCTATCACCGCTTCTTTGTTTAGCTATAGTTTGTTGTAACATCGTTACATCCTAGGAATTAGATTTATATACTGGGAAAGAAAGTGGAAATGGGAATAGAAACAGAAATCTGATCCTGGATAATCTTCAATTACAAACGTTGATTATTCCTAATTTTTTAAAAATCCGGTGAAGTCGTTGTGCTTAGTTAGTGTAACAATAAAACTCACATATTATATAATCAAAACCGACAAATAGAAGCGAAACATAAGACTAAATAAAATAAATTAAAAAAAAACTAACCACTATACTATTGTATGGATTCATTTGTTAAAGTGCAGTAGTAATTAGGTAAATGTTTTAATCTACAGTTGGGAAGGCATTGGCCGCTAAGATACGGGCTCTCATAGTTTATTGGTTGGGATTCTAAAGATCTATTTGTACCGTTTGTTTCGCTAGCAAACATTTTTTATTTCTATATTTAATTAGATTTAGGTTTTGTTTGAAGACTTTATTCTTCCGAAAAACGATAATTCAATTTAGTGACACAATTTCTTTTTACCTTTGTTTTGTTTTTTTTTTACCTTAAATAATTACTGATAAATTTTGGCAATAAAATTTAAATTGTTTTAAAAAAAATAAAAATTTACGTTCTGTCTTTTGTCAGTCTATTGTATAGTTAAACTCCATCGAACTGAACAGTTTTTGCACCTACTTAATTATTCTAAGCTTTGTTTTAACTCGTAAAGTAAAATTTTAGAATTGTGCCGTATCACTTCTGAATAAAACATCACTATTAAACAATAACGAATGAAGTGCGAGATCAGATTTATATGCTTGCTCAGTGTTAGTGCAATTTTAATTAACGTGCTATTAATTTTTGTTTAAATAACTTCCTTACTAAAAAATTATACCAAGCAAATTAAAATTACTCCGTACATTTTTCACAGGTAATAAACAACGAAGGATTAAATATTTACACGCCAACAATTTATAGTATTTATTACGAGACACGTAAATCCCTGGGTACAGTTTTCATATTTCAGGCTTGAAGCTCGAACTCGGTTATTAAAATGGCTCCTACCTACCCATTATTTTTCTCGAAGCTAGGTAATGCTACGTTAGTTCAGTTCAAGGCAGGGTTGACAAACATTGTTTAAAATGCGTGTTGCATTAAAAAAAAGCTCTATAGCTAAGCGCCCTTGACATGACATGACATGGTTAAATTTTCTGATAAGATTGAAGATTATTAAACTACGAAACAATTTAAATTCCCATTCATTCGATAAAAATTATAATACAATATAAACGTATGTTGCTTGTTATTTATTATTCGTTAGCTAACACTCAAAGATGACGTACCATAACGAGAGAGTGTAATTGTAAATAATATATATATATTATATATATATAAGAATTTAATAGTGTGTCTGATTTGTAAACACCTTTATAAATGTACTAGCTGGTGCCCAAGACTTCTTCTGCGCAGGATTATTATTTCGAGTAGCTCATACTAGCACGACGTAGAAAATAAATAACATTATGACATTAAAATTATCTTATCGTTATATTTTAGACAATTCACACAGTATTCACACACTTGCTTCAACGGTGAAGAAAAACATCGTGAGGAAACCTGCACGCTTGAGAGTTCTTCAAAAATGTTCTCAAAGGCGTGTGAAGTCTGCCAATCCGCACATGGCCAAACCCCTCTCATATTGAGAGGAGACCCGTCCTTTTTAGTGATCCGGTAATGGGTTGATCATGGTGATGATGATGATGAGACAGTATCTAAATAAGTGCTCACGAAGCCATTTTATGAGGAAGAGGGCTGGCTGTCCTTATCACAGACCTTGACAAAATCTAGCAAGGACAGCCAGTACTGATCTTAAAAATGTAAGTGTTTTGTGCATTTATTGTTATTAGATATGTATTTAGGATTATGAAATCCTAAACTCAAAGTTCACTTGTTTAAAGAGCCCTTCAAAGAAAAATGTATTTTATTTTATAGTAAATTTAATTTAGTATTTTTATAAATTGTAGCCTATGTGTTTTTCTGTTTAATAAGCTATTTTGTTTTAGAGTTTCATAAAAATCCATTTAGTAAATTTTACGTGAAAGATTAACAAAGATCCTTCCGTTTATAACAATAGTAGGATCGGATTAGGTGGATATTCATTCTTCCACTTCACGAATATTTCTTAATAAGTAATTAAAAATAACAAAACGTTCATGGACTCTTTTCGGTATGCAGCCAAATGCCATGCCAGAAATTTTTAACACTACAATGTAAATACTGTAGCGCTAGCTAATGAAGTTGTTTAAATAACTATGTACTTACATAAATGAGGTGTTTAAGGCACTCTGGATTTACTGCGCGTTTATTATCAGATTTTGTTATGAGATCAAACCAAGCACTGGGAGAAAAAAGTGTGGAACTTTTCATAAATTTAATATGTATTAAACCGTGGTTTCGTGATAAAATTTGTTTTTACCCTAATTTGACAATATTTCAAATAATCTGTATCAACATATAATAATCGATCAAAAAAGCAGTAAAGCAAACCAGATCAGTAGAAAATATTTTAAAAAGCGAGTAAAAATATTATCTACGAGCGCTAATTAAGGTTTCAAGCCTGAACAATCATGATCAACCCATTACCGGCTCACTACAGAGCACGGGTCTCCTCTCAATATGAGAAGGGTTTGGCCATAGTCCACCACGCTGGCCATGTGCGGATCGGCAGACTTCACACGCCTTTGAGAACATTATGGAGAACTCTCAGGCGTGCAGGTTTCCTCACGATGTTTTCTTAAACCGTTGAAGCAAGTGATATTTTATTTTTTTTCAAACGCACATAATTCCGAAAAGTTAGAGGTGCGTGCCCGGATTTGAACCGCCGACCACGGCGAGGCTGACGCCCTAACCACTAGACTATCACCGCTTCCCTGAACAATAATTCACTAATATTATTGTTAAATACTGTTTTTCCCCAATTAACACCGTGCACAAAGCTTTAGTTTACGTGCCGATAGTTCACCGTCCCTGCAATGTTAAAATTTCAATTGACACAACCATCGATGGAAATGAAATGTAAACTTTCCACCTCTTTCAACTTAATACATTTTCACGGCTCTAAAGTTCAGTCCAGCGAAATCCTGTTACGAATTACGAGTGAAAATGTCGGATGAAAATTCTAAAAAGAAAATGATCATTATATTTTAACGATGCATTTTGATACTGCAAGATTTTTGCCAGTATGCGGCATCGAGAACCGCATCCAGCTATGTTAACCGTCAGTAGCTACACAACTATCAGTATGTTAAATAAAAACCTACCCGTTGTTGAATAACGGCTATATATTTATTTATAAATTTAGAATACCTTGAAGAAGCTGAGATAGCTTAGTGGTTAGGACGTACGCCTCCTAATCAGGGGTTGGGGTTTCGAAACCGGGCACGCACCTCTAACATTAACATTGAGCTTTAAGTTTACGAATGTAGTTATCACCATCAAACTACTACTATTTAAATTATTGACGCGTCAAAAGCGCCTTTTAAAGAACTATTTGAATAAAGATTATTTGAATTTTGAATTTGAATTTGATTAAAATAACACTTTCTTCATCGGTGAAAGAAAACATCATGAGAAAACCACGCAAGAGTTCTCCATAATGTTCTCAAAGAAGTGTGAATTCTGCCAATCCGCATATGGCTAGACGTGGTGGACTATGGCCAAACCTTTCTCATATTGAGAGGAGACCCGTGCTTTGTAGCCGACAATGGGTTGACCATGATGATGATGACAGTATACCTTCTAATTATGTTACTAAGGAGGCCGAAATTTGCAAGAGTTTTTAATGTTGGGTAACATCTATTTTTAATGAGGACACGTGAAAGGTCTTCCCAATATTACGCCCTACCGTTTTATAAGTGGTAAATGTATGGCAAATGACAATATATCTTAACTCTCTTTCAAGCATAAGTGAGTAGGACGAATCGTTGTAAAGGCAAGTATATTTCCATACAAAGTGATACCTCTGTTATGCGGTAAGATATTAGAAAGAAGGAAACAAAGAAAATATCTTTATTTATAAATCATAATACACATACTCTGAGCAGTAGGTGTTCCCGTGACGTATCTCTTTCTTAATTATATAACTCAAAAGATCAAATAGCAGAAGCGCCAGAATAACGTGACAAGGAAAAGACGTCAAATTAGCATTCAATCAAGGTGACGCCATAAAAATGAAAACATTAGAGTACTAGCTGTTGCCCGCGACTTCGTCTGCGTAGAATTGCTGATTTTACTTGAGATTGAGGTTACCCGTGCGGCCAATGCCCTGCTTGAGAAAGTAAGCTACAGGCAAATGTCAAATTGCCGATTTTCGTATCTCTAAATTAAAAAACATAGGACTTTCATACCAACTTCAAACCCCTATTTTACCCCCTTTGGGGTAGATTTGGATGAAAAAAAAATTTAACCTTATACTTACGCCCTAAAAGAAACCTATTTTCAAAATTTCAAGCTTGTAGACTTCATAATAAAAAAATAAGCAAAAACTGTCATCCCCTTTTTTACCACCCTTAACAGGTAAAATTTAAAAAAAATATATGTGCATGTTTTTTATTTATTATTAGTAATCTTAATGCAAATTTTTGTGTCCCTAACTCTAAAAACAAAGAAATTTCATGCAAACTTTCAACCTCTATTTAACCCCCTTCGGGGTAGATTTGGATGAAAAAAAATTCTAACCTTATACTTACGCCCTAAAAGAAACCTATTTTCAAAATTTCAAGCTTGTAGACTTCATAATAAAAAATAAGCAAAAACTATCATCCCCTATTTTACCACCCTTGACAGGTAATATTTAAAAAAAATTTGAGGTACACGTTTTTTATTTATTATTATTAATCTTAATGCAAATTTTTGTGTCTCTAACTCTAAAATCAAATAAATTTCATACAAACTTCCAACCCCCCTTTTACCTTCTTAGGGGTGGAATTTCCAAATATCCTTTCTTAGCTGACATCTCTTAACTATCAACTACCTACTTGCAAAATTATAGCTTTATACGTACAATAGTTTTTGAGATCTCGTGTTTAATCAGTATGTCAGTAAGTCAGTATGTAAGTATGTAAGTGACCTTTCGCTTTTATATATATATAGATTTTTTTTTAGTTTTCCGTTAAATTGTGTGCGTTTTATTGGGTTTGTAAGTAAGCCTAAAGAAAATACTTCCAAGTAGGCGTTGTTGGTAATTGGTTCTGTACATACGGCTGAGTTAGTGGGTAACTGAAAAGTGCTTGTACGTACAGTTTTGATTGACCGTGGAAATATCCAGCATTATTGTGGTTCGATGACATACAAAGGATTCACATTAGCGTGTCGTGTTTGATGATGCAATTGAAGGCCGAACTATTCACGTAATCTTATACGGGTGGAAATAAAATTAGTTGGAAACTACAAAATAAGTTCTAACGCCGGTTAGTTATACCCCGTGTTTTAATTTTTAACTATTATTAAAAAGTAATTTTAATGGTAAAAAGCTGAACTAATAAACTTTTTAAGTTTCCTATCTGTCAATTGGTAATAATAATTAAATAATTTCTCATCATCATCATCATCATCATCATCATCAGCCAACATATATCCACTGCTGGACATAGGCCTCTTTGAAGCAGCGCCAACTCATCCTGTCTCCGACCTTTTGCATCCAGTAATTTCTGATATCGATCCGCTATTACCAAATTTGACGACCTCTGTGGCGCAACGCGCGCACTGTCGTATTATAAAGTTGGAGGTCCTGGGTTCGATTACCGGCTCAAGTCTAATCTGGTGAGAAGTTTCGGCCGCGGCTAGTTACCACCTAGCCGCGGCATACTAAATCGCTTGGCGACAAGGACGTGTCGCCAAGCGATTTAGTATTCCGGCACGCTGTCGCGTAGAAACCAATTAAGAGTATGGGTTTACCATACCATTACCCTAACAGGTTAGCCCGCTACCATATTAGACTGCATCATCACTTACCATCAGGTGAGATTGCCGTCATAGGCTAACTTGTAGGGGATTTAAAAAAACATAAAATAAAAAAAAAATAGCTTTATGCTATCGTGGGAAAGCAACAGACTACGGTTCACGTGAAAAAGATATAACCTTTTGACTTATGATGTTATAAAAGCAACACCGGCCTTGACAAATTTTAAATTAAGGGATTTCTCGTATCGTGAAGAGAGAAGCCCGGGTAAACAAAAAGTTTCCAATGGATTAAGAACAAAGTCGCCAGGAACGCCTAGTAACTGATAAAAGTATTTTTCTTAAATGTTAAATTAAATAATCAGCAAGTTTGTACCCGCGTCTTTGTAGCTATCGCGAGCTCATTGCTTTGCCGATCTAGAGAAATTATTTTATCCTAATGCCTAATTAATTTTTTATTTCTTTATATCACTATATAGCTACACTATATAGTCTAATGGTTAGGGCACCAGCCTTCTAATCAGAGGTCGGTGGTTCGAATCCGGGCGTGCACCTCTAACTTTTCGGAGTTATGTGCATTTATAAAACAATTAAAATATTATTTATTATTATTTTATTCTTTATTTGTACACCAAATAAAGTTATAAATAATAAGAAAAACAAAAAGAAACAGGATACAAAAGGCGGCCTTATCGCTTGGTAGCGATCTCTGCCAGGCAACCTTAGGATTAGGAAAACCACTTACAATATCACTTGCTTCATCGGTGAAGGGAAACATCGTGAGGAAACCTGCACGCCTGTTCTCCATAATGTTCTCAAAGGCGTGTGAAGTCTGCCAATCCGCACATGGCCAGCGTGGTGGACTATGGCCAAACCCTTCTCATATTGAGAGGACACCCGTGCTCTGTAGTGAGCCAGTAATGGGTTGTTCATGATGATATAGCTTGACATTATGTTAGCTAAGTTACCAAATGAAATTCAGTGCTTAGCACGTCATCTCACTTGGTAATCGACAGTTCATAAACCAAAGTAAATGTCTGACGGTTGCTTTTCTAACGATACCCAGGTAAATGCAGACCGGTCTTCCCGAGCCATGCATTTTATATGAAAGCGTGCACATGTCAGCGCCACGACATGACAGACTTGTCGGGTTTTATATTTAGAACTATACTAACTAGCTTATTTATTATTAAAATCAACAATGCTCCGATATGTAGAACATGTTAAAAATGAATGGACCTAATGTAGCTTATGATTTATTTAAGATATAACATAGCTTTTTTGTCGTGCTAGAAAGCTCTTGGGCGAGGACGAGGTTATGTGGGACTCACACCCCCGTAGTGGGATATACCCGAACTAAATACCACCACCGCATGTCCCTCTCGCTGGTTTTACTGGACGCCCGGGGCAACCGTTGTATACTACCCGAATGACTACCAGCCGCCCTAGTCGGGCCTATCGCACTAAAAGGGGAAGGATCAGGACAGCTTGATCCCCCCCGAGACAGTAAGGAGACTTGTGCAATGGTGGGCAGCTAAAGCTATAACATACCTAAATTATAGATTGTATATATCAGAGTTATTCATATAACATACAAAAAAACTAATTAACAGTGATATACCATAACGAGTCATAGTGCGTTTAAACATTTTCTTATTCGGAAAAAAAAAAACTATCCTCTCTCAGGCTCCATGAAGCACGCCTTCGCTCCGCAAAATTTCGTCGAGAATAATTTAGCTTTTAACAGCACACAGATTAATTGTTACATATTACACAGGGATTATCAACAAACAATTTATGCATTCATATCGTGCATAAATAATTGCATGACGGCTCTTCATCTGATAATACTGACCGATTTTATATAGGTGTTCATGTTTAACGTTTATGTAGACGTATGTATTTCAAAGGCGAAAAACAAAAAAAGCCTCAACTTTTTTTAATTTATATAATCCAGTTATAGTTAGTGTCTCAGTGGTCCTATAAATAACCCCAACCTGACTTAGCTGTGCTTAAAATAATGTAAATCAGCCGACCGCTTCCGACAGTCGTAAGATTAAAATAATGTAAACTAAAGTAAATTCTCCCTACCACAGGAGCCGCCGTAAAAATGGACTCCGTGAGAAATCTTTGTTGGCTTGGTGTTGTTGCAAAATGTACTTGAATACATTCGCGTGCACTTCACATATGGTTAAATATAAATACCTCAGGTGTCAGGAGCAATGGAAACATATTCGTGAGAATTCCTGACAACACATGTTAGAGGCCAATATTAAAGAAGCTGTGATAGCCTAGTGGTTAGGGCTTCAGCCTCCTTATCAGAGGTCGGCGGTTCGAATCCGGGCACGCACCTCTAACTTTATGTGCGTTTAAAAAAAATTAAAATATCACTTGCTTCAACGGTGAAGGAAAACATCGTGACGACGAAAAACCTGCACGCCTGAGAGTTCTCCACAATAATCTCAAAGACGTGAGAAGTCTGCCAATCTGCACATGGCCAGCGTGGTGGACTATGGCCAAACCCTTCTCATATTGAGAGGAGACCCGTGCTCTGTAGTGAGCCGGCAATGGGTTGATTATGATTATATCAACCCTCGGCACGCCAGGACTGATAGATTGTGTCAGAATAATTACAATCAGTCTGATGAGAAGAAAGAACTATTTCGAAAGGGTTTAAAAAAAAACAGCGATGAACAATAGATTATAGCCATACAACCTAGAACTGGCATGCGATGGTTGTTCCACTAGTAAAGCATACACAAAGAAGGTTCGAGATAAGCACGCGGCCGGTCAAAACTATTCCTTATCCGTAGATAGAACAGAGAATTGAGAGAGAGGTTGACAGACAATACCTGAAGACATTTTTATGCCAAACCCAATAATTAAATGGGACAACAAAGGCATCAATATAAACTAACTAGATATTGACATCTTTCATGACAATTTATTTAGCTTTAAGAAAAAATTGTACTTGCATAAATAATTGGATGATTGCTCTTCGTCTGATAATATTGACCGATTTTATATAGGTGTTCATGTTTAACGTTTACGTAGAAATACATACCGTATTTCAAAGGCGAAAAACAAAAAAAGCCTCAACTTGATAGCATGATTAATTTATGTAAATATATTTTAATTTTAATTTAATTTACCTAATTCTAATTCTATTTATTTTGTAATTATTTCTTGGCCTGACATTTTAAATATTTAATAACTATCTAATCTAACTATTAATTTGTAAATTTTTATAAACTATTTAATAAATATTATTCGGGAGAATGTTGCCTGTAATTGATAAATTGTAACAGCACCTGCACTAACTTATTTAGATGGATATAAATGTAATTTACAACCTATCGCTGGCATACCTTATGAATAAATAAATAAAAAGAGACTGCTGAAAACTTTGTTGTTTTATTAATCATCTATTGCATTTTAAAGAGACATACCAAATACACATTACGCAAATCATAAAACCCAATCGGATTCCAGTTTCCAGTTAAACATTCACAATACATTTAATTGGGTATAATTCATGATGAAATGCATTGTTACGATACTTATGCCATTTGTGTTACGTTGTTACTTATGAAGTATGGCATGCCAGTCGAACTATGAAACTTAATCCGCGCATCTAATTAGGCATGTTAATTAATTATTTCAACCCAAAATTCTAGTAATTTGCGAACTTTGTTCGATAAATCGACAATAATGCGGCTTTAAATGTTTTAATTTTCGCAGATTCAACATTTAATTGCGTATATAATCAAGCTCATTACGATCATGCATATTGTATCAATGGAGTCGAAAGCTATAAAAGTATTTAAGAATAAAGATAAATTGTTAAATGTTTTCCTCCCTAAGCCACCAGCTGGGGCGGGGAGAGCAGGGTGGTCAGATAAGGAGCCCTTACAAAGAAATAAAAGGAACTTCTTATTAAAAACTCCTACGTTGAAAGAACTATTTCAAATTTATTCCATATTTTCTTGTTTAACAGAAAAAGGTTTTAATTTCTTGTGAAAGAGCGCCAGCTCGCTATCAAAATGGCGGACTAGATAGATAAGATATTACTTTTGTGCAAAACATTTATGTGATAATTAATACCGTGATTATAAAAACAATAATAAAATATGGAACTCCCTACAAAATTCCTAAATTGAAATAATGATGATAAACTAGTAGTTGAATATAAAAGCGTAGCAGGAGAAAAGCTAAATTTTACACACACGTTACCTTGGAAGCTTTAGGTACCTAAGGGAATATTGTGCAGTCATGGAATAAACATTATTACTTATTACAATTTCAATCAGGTAATGATGTTTCATTATCATTACTTGATACGGATATGATGTTAATATTTTATTTTAGTGATATTTGTTGACTTTTTTTATAATCACTACAAATTTTTTCAGTTATCTATTCCCAAGTGAAGCTGAAATATAAGATGGCTAACCTGTTAGTAGTGTTGCATTTATATTAAAGATACAGGTACCGCATTGGTTTATAGGCAACATCGTATTGGAACGCTTAATCGCTTGGCGAGACGTTGTTAGTCGATAGGGTGGTAGCCAAGGCCATAGCCTCTCAAGAGAACAGGCAGGGATCGAACCCATTAACACTTATATTAGCGCGAATCGCTCATCACATAGCGCTCAGTAATGGGCAAGCCTCGAAGAATACTGGAGACTAAGAATGAAGCAACTCACTCATTTAAAAGCTTTATTTCCCTAGCTCTTATGATGATGACCTTTATCTTAGATGACCTTTACGACACAAAGTTGTGCTTTTTACTAGTAGTCTAACATCGATAGCCTTATGATAATGACGATTATATAATCAATAAAAAAACAATACTACCTACTTGTTATACGTACGAATGACCTATTACATTGAAGAATATATTTATATACTTACTTATTATTTATATACTACATTGAAGAATATATTTATATACTTGTAGACTGGAGCTAGAAATAGCTTTTGTGGATACACACCCACAGACAATATCATTGTGAAAATTTCCGACGTTTTATTGTTACGAGTCAGATTCAGTTTTTGGTGACCTTTGTATAAAATTTGCGCACTCGTAATTGTGGGGACGCTTTCGAATATCGAAACGCTATAACACCAAAGTAAAATCGACCTTATGCTGAATAACATTAGAGATGAAATTTCAGCGCTACTTATTATACCATATCGTGTTGGCTGGAGACAACTTATTGTGACAGGCAATACAGACGGCAAAAGATCGCGAGGCCGCTCACCAACCAGATGGACAGACCTGCAAATTTTACACAATTGCAAAACTATCCGGTGATATAATCCGGTGGAAACAATTAATCCGCACGAGGTTGCAAGGACACCAGGACCACGATCTTCAGTAATGAAGGAACGACTAGAGAGAGAATTGGCTGGAGAATTGTGGACGGATTTAAGTTTTAAAACAAGGTTTATGAAGTTGGTGTATTTTTATATTCGAAAATCAATTCTTATTCTAACTGCATAAAACACAATTGCAATAGTTTGTCGTAGTCATAGTCCGATATAGCATTCAAGGTATCTCGTATTTCACTAACACCGTTGTTTGTGACACTATCACAAGGTAAAACCTTTCATTCTTTGACCATATTCAATACAATGAACCAATCGCGAATTATGAAGGAAACTTTGATTTACCTGATTTTGTAATGTGGGTAGGGGCTTCAAACCACCAAATCAAAAAAGAATAATATTTGCTTGCACGTGGTATTTTCTTCTTCATAAGATAAAATGAGTACGTAGCCACACTTAATAAGTTTAACCCCTTATAAAGTGTGTTATTCTGTTCTACACTATATTGCTTGCAGCGAAATAAATTTATGTGCAAATAATATAACTTTAATGATTATAATAATTAAAAATACATAACAAGTATTGAATTTAAAATTTTAATGGCATGTGTACTAATAAATGAATCGCTGATATGGTATAAGCTAGAATATTATCAATTTCTTTCTGATTCTTTTAACTCATATTGTTTGTTTCGAATTGACATATCCCTATTAGTTAATTCTGCATCACCGGGGGGTTTTGACGGCGAACCTCAACCTATGAGAAGAGCACTTGGACTCGATGATATCCACATGGGCAAATTCCACCTAAGGGCGTCTCCTGTGCGACTCGGACCTCAGCTTAGCGTGATGATGGAAATTGGCTTTCTTGGTCTGCCCTCAAACGCCTCCGTGGATGAGACCCACGTCCTTATGACGTCAGATATCGGGTATCTCTGTGATTGATTATGTGTGTGTGTTGGCCTAATTGGGAAGCGTTGTCGATTGGGAGTATATCGTTCGGGTTTATACTGAAGTTTTTAGGGCGTCTCATGATGAGAGGGGCGTTCGCGTTGGTTGTATAATTAGACGCCTCAACCACTAGAAGGCTGGGGGTCGGGCTGATCTCTCAAAGTATGCTTTGGAGAGCTTTTTTATATGCTGTTGTATTGTCGGTAAGTCGAAATCACAATGTAGGTCTACGTTGCGCGCGAACCAAAGGGAACCTATGGCCATTCATCATCATCATCATCATGATCAACCCATTGCCGGCTCACTACAGAGCACGGGTCTCCTCTCAATATGAGAAGGGTTTGGCCAGAGTCCACAACGCTGGCCATGTGCGGATTGGCAGACTTGACACGCCTTTGAGAACATTATGGAGAACTCTCAGACGTGCAGGTTTCCTCACGATGTATTCCTTCACCGTTGAAGCAAGTGATATTTGTCATAGAGTATGGCCATTGCACATGAATAATTAAGTCTTGGATGCTCTTGTAAGAGCTGAGTGGGCGGTGAGCAAAGACAAAGCTAGCGTAGGCTTCGACGACCTCCATGGCGCAGTGCGTGCGCTGTCGCATTATAAAGTTGGAGGTCCTGGATTTTTATTTTCGGCGCGAGTCTGGTCTGGTGGGGGGCTTTGGTCTTGGCTAGTTACCACCATACCGACAAAGACGTGTCGCCAAGCGATTAAGCGATCCGGCACGATGACGCGTAGAAACCAATTAGGAGTATGGGTTTTCCATACCCCTAACAGGTTAGCCCGCTACCATCTTAGACTGCATCATCACTTACCATCAGGTGACATTGCCGTCAAGGGCTAACTTGTAGTGGATAAAAAAAAACAGTTAGGAATATGTGTTTACCTTAACCCTAACAGGTTAGTCTGCTAACATTTTAAATTGCATCATCACATACCTCTCAATGCGATTACCGTCAAGAGCTAATTTGTATATAACAAAAACCTACTCCTTGGCTAAATACTATGGCAATTTTTGTACCCAAATCACTAAATAAAATTGAGTCTAAAAGGAAAGCCAATGTTTTCATTGTAATTTAACTCAAAAAGTATAGAACTGAAAACTAACAGTATTATTTTTGCAAAAAAAAAAACAATATTCCAACGGAATAAAATAATTATTAAATCAATCGTCGGTATCAATTTGACTGTCCAAAAATCTGAAAACAAAACTAAATTGACAAGTCCATAAACATTATACAATATTTAAAGAATAGCTAGCAAAGTATGAAATTGACGTTGTTACAGTAATCGATACTTTGAACTTTCATACAACTTTCTGACTGGTGTGACATTTCGAGAGTAACTTTTATAGGAGTTTTACAATATTTTTAAAATAAGTAGTTTTCGCAGGCTTCCCACACAAACTATCGCTCAGGCGATTAAGTGACCATCCAACAGTTTTAACTACTTTTCGCTTAGGTTAATTGGCAGTTTCAACTGTACTGCCAACCAACATAATTATATATATATATATATATAATAAAGAATAATACAAGTAACTAATACACGTCAACGATACAATAAATTATACGTATGAAATTAATAAAAAAGGACTTACAAGTAACAAAAATTCCACAGTTATGCTTTTCGCTTATGCTATTCCAAAGTTCAGCAGTTTGATAATTTCGCACCCGTATAATACTATAGAATGTGCCTAATTTTCATGTTTTAATATACCTTTCAATTATCAAATGCCATCAAAACGTTTGAAAACAATTTAAAAATATATTTATAGCATTAGAAGCTTCTAATATGAACGTGATATAGAACTGAAAGCAACTAACTGTAATTAGACAGTAAGGCGATTAGAGGGGAGCAAATACAAAATCGATTAGGGTATCAATCTGCGACTGGTTTATTGGTATTATTGCGAGTTAGTATATCGTATGCGAGAGTAACAGAGTTTATATCCTACACCGCAAATAGAGGGATGGTAGAAGTTTATAGCGTGTCATCTTCATCGCCAGCCCCATTGTCCCCCATTAAAGAGAGGCTTTTAAATTCATCATGATCAACCCATTACCGGCTCACTACAAAGCACGGATCTCCTCTCAATATGAGAACGGGTTTTTTTTTGGACTCCCTTATTCCTTATTAAATGAGGATTTCTCCAATTTCCTCATACTTGATTGGGTTTTGAGAGCGGAAATAGCTATTTATGTAAATTTATATATATGTATTTATAAATTAAAATATACATTGATCATAATTAATCCATTGTCGGCTCACTTCAGAGCACGGGTCTCCTCTCAATATTAGAAAGGTTTGGCCATAGTCCACCACGCTGCCCCTGTGCGAGTTGGCAGACTTCACAAGCCTTTGAAAACACTATAGAGATATCTCAGGCATGCAGGTTTCCTCTCAGTGTTTTCCTTCACCGTGGATGCAAGTGGTATTTTAATTGCTTAAAGGGCACGTAATTCGGAAAAGTAACAGCTGCGTGCCCAGGATCGAACTCCTGACCTCTTATTAGGAGGCGGACGTCCTAACCACCAGGCTATCACAGCTTCATACATTGATATATTATATTTTTTGGTAATATTCACCAATAACTTTTTTTCCCCCAGGAAAGATTATCTGGAATAAAAGATTGCTTGAGGAATAAGACCACCGTTTTTTTTCTTTTTTTCACTACAACTTAGCCCTTGACGGCTATCTCACCTGGTGGTAAGATGATGCAGTCTAGGATGGTAGCGGGCTAACCTGTTAAGAGTTTGGTAAGCCCACGCTCCTAATTGGTTTATGCGACTTCGTGCCGGAACCCTAATCACTTGACGACACGTCTTTGTCGGTACTTAAGAGTACGAAGTATCCCTTTATGGTGTTTATTAATAAATTGTGTGTAATAAAATTGTATCTATCCATCTATAACTGAAAGTTCTTAGCCGTGAACCTAACATGCCAACTACTAGAAAAAATTGTGTTTATGTCCATGTTTTCCGAAACGAATGGACTGAGATCATTTTTAGACTTGTTCTCTCAGGCATTTGACGATCCGCAGCTCAATATCGGGTTCACAAAATGGTTTATTACTCGGGTGCGATCGTTTTGAAATTTCGTATATTGTTACTTCGATAGTTGTTCCAAGGCTTAAATAACCTGTCTTGATGCTACAGCCTTCTTGAAGCTTGCATTCGGTATACCCAACCCACAGCAGTTATTATCTGATATGTTTGGGATCAATGACTATTCTCAGGTTGTAGTAGCTGATGATGATGACGATAATGAAACAGGGATTTTCGCATTTATCTAGCTCATTATTTCGGGGGTTATTAAATTTATTAATTTTTTATTTTTGTAATTTTATATTAGATATAAAATAAGCTAGACGAAGGAAGTGATGAGATATGATGAACTATTATAATTGCTCATCTTATATGTGCTTATATGTTCTACCAAAGAAGGGATTGAAACAAAGAAATCTATAACTCATTTTTATGACGTTTATGTACTTTAAGGAATTCACTAAAACGAAGAAACCAAATTAATGCTCATTCGGTAGTAAGAGGTACTACAACTACTTCAAACAATATACAAAAACTCAACTAAGAAAATTTGTAAAATTGTCTGCCTATACAAAAGCATGATCTGCCTACACAGTCCTTTGGCTGTTCTCGATGTCTGTGGCGTCACAACTCGTTACAAGTTGTAAAACTTTATCGGCAGCACGAAATCGACAACTTTCAAAATCACCGGAATATCCCCCCCACTTGCTGCCCAATTAATATTGCTGCATTGCTGCTCAGCGGGGACAAGGTTTTCTCAAAATAAAGTCACCAATACGGACCCGCCTGGCTAAGTTGGCGAGTCGGAGGTTGAGATGTGTAGACTCCTTAAATATGTGCAAATCTAAGCGCTTGCTTGATTAGGAATAGCGAACTGAACCCTTAGCTTTATATACCTCCTTCCTATGCGAAAAGTTAACTTCAACTGGACGTGGTTATGCAAAAAAGATCTTTACTTACTTTTTAGAAATGTTCAGCTTGGATTATTAAGTTTGATTTAAATTGTATGGGTCTGCCTGCCAGAACGGGAATTTTTGAGGATATAAATGATGTTTCCTTTGTAATTCTGGGAGCTATCAATTTTAATTTTTTTGTGGATTGGATCCTCTTATTGCATAACTACATCCAATTTGATCTGAATCGAAAGAAGATCGAATATATAGATAACCTTGCACTAGGCACTCAGGTGGATATTCTTTCAGGTGAAGACTATGACTCTACGGCTACGGAATTGGATTTTAATTTTGTAGCTTTTCCTTACCGCAACCGAAGCGATCTTCTAGATTTTTCGCCAGAGTGACTAGACGGTTTCGGTTTCGGCCTTCGACAGAACTATTTTATTAGTTATAGTAATACAGAAGTATTTAATTAGCTATAGCCACACACGAATGGGCGACTATTTGCTCGAAATCGTAGGATTTCCATGGGTTGTACAGAATTGCAATGCGTGGTAAAGTTGTAAAGACAAAAATCCGGTACTGTTATCCTAGTAGGATCCTACTATTAGCTACTATAGCCTTGGATGAGATTTTTTACTTATTCGATCGTGAAAATTTACTTCAATTTGTATGGAATCGAAAGAGTTTCAAACCTTGTATAATAGATGGCGCTTTTTCGATTCTATACTAATTAAAGTTAACTTTATAAAATCTGGCACTCGGCGCTCTAGTTTAGGTGTTCCCGTCCCAAACCAGTGCATCCGTTATAAACGTTACTAAAGTTGAAAAAATGGGCGTTTACGCAGGGCGGGAGGCGTGGTTCACCATGATTATTATATACTTGTAGAGCAAGTTAGTATTGTAGTAGTTACTATGCACAGCAAATCTAAGTAGATTCCTTTTTATTGCTCTCAATAAGAAGTTTAAACTACCCTACGATCGTGCGTAATTAGTTTTGCCACCCATACTGATTGAGATGTAAGTCTCTAATTTATGCTATGATAATAGGTCGAAATAACACTAATTCAGCAAATGCTTTTTTACTTTGAAACGATAAAAGACGCGGTGCAGAATTATGTGAACGGATTGGACAAAAAAACTTGGATGTTATTTGACAAATCAAATTTAGACAAAAAGTTTAGAGTATATTTTATAATATTATTTATAATGTGAATGTTATCACACGCGGACAAGCGCATAATATCTCTCTTTCATAATAATCATCATCATCATCAGCACCTTAGGGGATGAATCTTTCAAGTTCTCTCATAACAGGTGTCTAATATACTTCTGTCTTAGAATTTCTATGGCAATCGCATGGCAAATTTCAACCCGATTGATAGACGACAATGTCAGTCTGTAAAATTTTCCTTCTATATATCTGTATATAGATGTAACAACTATGAGTAAATGTAAGGTCTAGAAATATATAAAAAGTTAGGAATCATGTAGATCGACTGGAGCAACCAGGTGGCTCTCAAAAAATATCAGTGTAAAAGAAACGGTGAAATGAAGAAAAAGTTATTCCTACCAAATTGTATAATCTGTCTCTGGTAGTTATATTCTTGGATAATGAAATTTCAGACAACAAAGTGCCTTGTGATGAAGTATTAATTGAACATTATTTGTTTTGTCCACATTCATCTTGAGACCCACCCGTTTGGAAGAAGTGCTATCGGATAGCTTTTGTTCAAGTTTCTAACATTATAACTATGTCGTCTGCAAATCCTGAGTGTGAGATATATTACGTTTATGTCACAATTTTCCAGTCCAAAACCTTGAACATGTGTAAAAGATGACTTCGAGAGTCTTCCACCCCCTGTCTGTCTTACACCCCCTTCGAATTAGTACCGCGCTTGGCCAGCGTGGTGGACACTGGCCAAAACCCTAGAAAAAACCAGTGATGTACGGGATCGGCGATAGTATGATAATGATCACATGGCAGTGATAATAATCTAATTATAATCACTGCCATGTGATCAATGGCAAATCAATGGCAAATGTGTAACACGCTCATCGAGGCATGTTTCCAAGCTAATTTCCTAACTCTGTACTCTGAATTTCTATTCTGTAAAACCGTATCATCATCATCATGATCAACCCATTACCGGCTCACTACAGAGCACGGGTCTCCTCTCAATGTGAGAAGGGTTTGGCCACAGTCCACCACGCTGGCCATGTGCGGATTGGCAGACTTCACACGTCTTTGAGAACTTTATGGAGAACTCTCAGGCGTGCAGGTTTCCTCACGATGTTTTCCTTCACCGTTGAAGCAAGTGATATTTGAATCGTTTAAAAACGCACATGGTGTCGTATAGACATCTTAGTACTTCGATATTTTATCGCTAATTGACTTGGCATCGCTGCAGTGAGTCCAAAACTGCCCAGATTTCAATGGAGTTGAAGGCTTTCTCCTGGTTCACAAATGCGAGGTGCATAGGCAGATTATACTCCTGGGTCTTCAGCATAGAGTGTAGATATGGTCTTCGTTGTTGAAGCCTTTCCGAAACCCGGATAGAACTCGTCAAGTCTCCGAGCGAGACCTTTCGTGATAACCTTAGAGAACAGCTTGTAAAAATGTTTCAGAAGTGTGATGGGCCTATAATTTACAAGTTCTTGTCTCCTTTCTGGAAGTAGAGTGCGGTTCTCTTCTGCTCCAACCTTTTTGCGTTGTTCCGGTCGTGACAACGGCAGAGAGACGCTTCAGTTAGTTTAGGATAGGTGTTCCTTTTGAATTCAGAAGCTCCACAGAGTGCTTTATTATAACGATACTGCTCCAGGGCTATACGAATCTCGCCAAAGTTGATATCCGGAAGGTCATCGGTGTAGTGGCGAGAACTTCCTGCTCGCTTATTATTCGTAATTTAGTGATTTACCGATTAAGATGCGCATGTGCAGATAATTGACCATAGAAGTTTTCGATCTCAGCTAGAGGTAACGGTCTGCCGTCTGAAGTTCTGTTTTTTAAGATGGCTTCTCACAAGACTTTTAGCGAATACTTTGGTCCCTTTGTTGATCTCGATCGCATCATCGATTTTCACACGAAAAAAAAACATTTTTTTCCTTGATACTTTTGTATAGGTTTTTTTTTTAGTTTTGCCTGGGTATGCATAGCTAGTTATAGTAGTGAGAACCCCTACGCCCCTCAAAAATCAGCCACAGGTTAGTGTTAGAACAAAAAGAATTAAACATTTAAAATAAAGATGACCGTGCATAAAAAACATTCATCTCGATGAAAAAAAAACAACTATTTTTCAAAGTACTGTGACGTACACATTTGTATGAGACTGTTCTTTTGATTGAACTCAACACCTCATGATGGGTTCGTTAACGTATGTCTTTGCTGTAGGATGGTAACTCTACCAAAGCCTACCGAAAGACCAGACACACTAGAACTAGACACCCAGAACCTTCAATTCCGTCCTCAAAAATGTGAAGTCTACAATTCCGCGCTTGGCCAGCATGGTGGAATATGGCCAAAACCCTTTTATTTCGGAGAAAAAACCAGCGCTGTACTGGGACGGAGATAAGATAATGATAATGATCGCAGGACAGTGGTAATAATTAGAATGGCGGCGTAACATGAGGCATGTTTCCAAGTTAATTTCTTAACTGTGTACTCTGAATTTCTTTTCAGTAAAACCGTATTCTATCATTATATTCTAGTATTGCGACGGAAGAAGCCGCAAGATGGATAGATTCTTAATAATCACGTCACATAAGGTATTTTTTTTATGAGATAAGACAGGCCAAGAAAATTTTCTTTTCAACAAATTCAAATTAATTTAATTTTATAGAAACTTTTGCTTACTTCTTAAAGCGTGTGCGAATGAATGAATATCGCAGTTTGCAAGAATTTCATTTGTGTTATAAAATTCTTGAAATATTAATTCTTTATAAGTATAGGTTTTGTAGGATTTTGATTTTTGTAGGATTGTTTTCTACGTTTTCCTGTAACTTTTGGTCGTGAAATAAGACTAAGCAAATCCTTTAAACTTTTAATCATGAATTTCCTTAGATACCTTTGAGGTGTTTTAGGGAACTGCTTTATAGAAATATTTATACATGACATATTTATATTAAAGAACACAGAAATTATCTCGAATTTCAAACGTATATTTAACAAATCCTGCAATAATGGGGTAACAAGCAAATGGTCAAGAGTGAGTCGGATTTGTAATCTGGAAAATTCCGCGAGTTTTTTTTTTTTAATACACTATAAGTAAGCCCTTGACGGCTATCTCACTTGGTAGAAAGTGATGATGCTGTCTGGGAAGGTAGCGGGCTAACTTGTTAGGAGTATGGTAAACCCACGCTCCTACTTGGTTTTTACGCGACATCTTGCCGGAATGCTAAATCGCTAGGCGACACGTCTTTGTCGGTAGGGTGGTAACTAGCCACGGTCGAAGTCTCCCACTAAACTAGACTCGAAACGAATCCAGGTCCCCCAACTTTATAATGCGTTAGCGCACGCACTGCGCCACGGAGGTCGTCAGAAATTCATAAAAAATTAATGTTGTCTTTGGTATTCGATTTTTAGTTTTAGTATTAATAGTTAATTTAAATAAAAAAATTATAAAATTTATATTATAGCTCTAAATTAGAAGTTGTTTTATGCATAATATATTTGGACACTTGAACGAATTAAAGGTGTAATTAAATGTGGCAAGGGGACAAAAATGCAATATGCATGCCAAAATTTTCTGTTTTGAACAATACCCCCGGATTTATAAATTTTTTATTATAGTTTACATTTGATGCCTATCTCAAACCATTTCAATTGGGACATTAAACGGAGGCTGACAGCCAACAAAGAGAAGCCGACAAGGCAATCCGTTTTCCATTACATGTCAAATCAATCCAACCAAAGGCTTATTGTTTAATTAGGCCTATCAGAAGCACCTCTGAAGCGTTCATACATAATTGCTTCCATTGTTTTGAGGAAATAACTACATTTGGTGAATTAAATAGTAGTTTCGAAGTATTAACCGCGCCCGCGCCTAAGAAGGAGCCCGCTTCGACATTAGCCGACTATTTTTTGACTTTCATCTTACAACTGTAACTCGATGATGTGTAACTCAAACATTAATTAGCTGAAGAGAGCTATGCGAACAAGAACATTTTTTTAATTTCCTTACCATATGCATTATTTTGTGATAGGATTAAGGAACCGGAACCCTAAAAACTGGTTCCGACGGGATTAATTTCCCGTGTAGGTAGGTATAAACCCCAAAAACTACAAAAGTGGACCAGACTGGTTTAAATTACCCGTGTAGGTAAGTAAGTGGATCAAACTAAATTATTCACAGCGGCAAGGTAACGCAAAGCACGCAGCTTTTATAATCTAATCAAATTAGCCGGTTCGCAATGCCGGGAAACTACTAAAAATATTTCGCAACGACTATCGCTCGCACGTCGGTTTATTTATAAACGCGGCAAAACTTATTTATAGCTGGAACAAAAGTTTGGGTAAGTTTACTTACAGAGTGTGAGCGTCGTCCGGCGACTTCGGGACAGCCTGCAGGTCTTGGTGGAGGCACCGTACGGAGTTGCGGACGCACTGGCATTTCGGCGGGCACGTTTGCGACAGCGCGAGAGCGAAGTTCAGGAGTATAAGGAACTTTACGAAGTTCCCCATTTTCGGGACCGCGTCGCGTTGCCGGCGACTACCAGCCTCGAGAGTCGCGCGGCGAGTGATGGGCGATGGCGACTTCTGCCGGGGCTAGCTCGCGCCGCGCCGGTTACCTCGCGCCGCACACGTTGACACGCCGACTTGCAATGCGACGCACTTGCACTCATGTTACGAAGCAAATCCCGCTTCTGAAGTCAAAAGGATACCTACACACAGAGTGCAGCATTTCTCTCTTTTAGTGTAGGTGTCTACTTACTTAAAAGTCTATTATATTCTAATAATCTTTATTCAAATAGTCCTTTAAAAGGCACTTTTGACGCGTCAATAATTTACATAGTGACTTAACTACATTCGTAAACTTAAAATTAACGCTAAAAGGTTTCCAAACGCACCCTGGTAAATAATATAATTTCAAATAAGCCATATTTCTTCGCCCATGTTCACCCATCTTAGCATATGAATCCTTCATACATAACTATTTATTACATTATTGTGAAGTGATAGTGATAAGAGTACATCTGTTAATTTAAAAGTAATTTAAAAGTACTACGAGGCTTCCAACGCGGATTGCCTCTTAATTCAGTAAGCATTCTGGAAGTTGCTAACCGAAGCACAGGTGCCAACTTGATACATAATTGGCAATTTTAAGTTTAAGAATGTAGTTATCACCATCAACTCAATGTTATGTATCATCATCATCATCAGCCAACATTAAACCATTGCTGGAAATAGGCCCCTTTGAAGTAGTATACAACGCATTTTACTTATTTATTTTTTTTCTTTGCTAACAATTACAGTGATAAATATTTTTTTTCATTTGGTAATTTGTTATAGAATTTATTATACATTAAACATTTTACATAAAACTTCAAACAAAACTTAGATTAACCTAAAACTAAAAATCTTAAAAAATAAATAAATATATAACATCATAACTAAAATATATTATTAAAAGGAGTCCCTTTAGGCAAGGTTCCGAAGATACTAGATAAATAATTTAATTATCTCCCAATGTCCAAACTATTGTATACTGTATCTTGGAAAGTAGAGTGTGGCATTAAAAGTGCCTTTTAGAGAATTATTTGAATAAAGTTTGTGATAATTTATTGCTTGATTAATTGACATAAGCAAAAATTTGGCGCTTGTCAAAATAACATCAAGCGGTTAGAAAACGATCATCTGGCAGCTTGTTGATAAAGTTACTGAACCTCATCTTCTTGAACTTAGCCTGAGTATATATGTTTTTATTTCACCGTCCATCACCATCTCACGGTCGGGTAATACTTAACTAGTTTTTTAAATGTGTAATTTAAAACTCACCTTGTAACATTCATCATCATCATGATCAACCCATTACCGGCTCACTACAGCACGGGTCTCCTCTCAATATGAAGGGTTTGGCCATAGTCTAAGTTGGTAACCTGTTAAGGGTATGGTAAACCCACACTCCTAATTGGTTTCTACGCGACATCGTGCCGGAACGCTAAATCGCTGAGCGGCACGTCTTTGTTGGCAGGGTGGTAACTAGCCACGGCCGAAGTTTCTCGCCAGACCAAGAGCTTTTTGACGACGATTGATTTTTGGCATCAAATACATTCATCATGATCAACCCATTGCCGGCTCACTACAGAGCACGGGTCTCCTCTCAATATGAAGGGTTGGTCATAGTCCACCACGCTGGCCAGGCGCGGATTGGCAGACTTCACACGCCTTTGAGAACATTATTGAGAACTCTCAGGCAGACAGATGTCCTCACGATGTTTTCCTTCACCGTTGAAGCAAGTGATATTTTTAATTATGTAAAAACGCACCTAACTCCGAAAATTTAGAGGTGCGTGCCCGGATTCGAACCACCGAGCTCTGATTAGGAGGCTGACGCCCTAACCAACTATCACAGCTTATACTAGGCTATCACAGCTTATAATAATATTAGCGTAACTAAATAAATACCGGAATTCTTATTTTATGAGGACACTTTTTAAAGTCCGACATCGCAACTACTAGATACTTATTCTGCATCGATGACCACAGTGTTCCAATGCGGATTAATTCCAGTGGTACATAACTGTTTACATTTTCAGTAGAGTTTCTTGGACTGGTAAGACTACTTCAGTGAACATGAAGTGTTTACTGGGTTTGTAAATTCTATTTCAACTTGTAATACCATATAGTTATAGAAATAGAAGTTGAAATAGAAATTGTTTGTTTATTCACGTGCAAATGCTTTCTTTCGTAAAACAAAAAATTGCTTAACTGCGATATTGGAAACCCATTGACACATTGTTCACAAGATCGGAAGCGATAGATTTTGAGAGAGAAAGAGACACATTGAAGGGATGAGAAATAAAATTATCGAATCGTATTAAGAAATTGTTAAAATGAGATAAGGTATGTCAGGCATATATCTGTCTCCTTTTTAACACAAACTTTTTCTGAGCAAAGTCAAAGTATGTTCTATATATATAGGCCTGACAGATGCGGGTAGTTTTATATTATAAAGTACCAACCTGCCTACTTTCTCATGGGAGCTAAACATATATAGAAATGAATGAAGTTAGTAATTAATCATAACTTCAGGCATAGTACGTTTGCTTTCTATAGCGTCTTCAATGTATTCAAAAAATTATTAGAATTTTAATTTTACCATACGGTTTGTGCGGTTGTAACTACCTCGCCGGTCTAGCGGTGTCCTGGGTGCGATTCCCGGGTCAGGCCAAAAATGGCTGGTTAATGTACTTTTCTGTTAATATGGCTAGTTAATTTATTTTTCTGATAATGAATCTATGTTGGGGTCCCAAGGGACTGGACTGGACCGCACCGCTATATATAGCGTTTGTCGACCCCAAGTAAATGGATGACGACATCATGCGAATCTCAGGGAGCGGGTGGAAACAGGCTGCCCAAAACCGTGAACTTTGGAATTCTCAATGTCCAGCAGTTGACGTCAATCGGTTAATATGATGATGATGATGATGATGATGATGATGATGAAAATGATGATGTTTAATCTCTGTACATCCCTTGCTACGGAGAACAAATTGGGCAGTCGCTCCTTGCGTGATCGATTAAAGTAATCAATCGCAAGAATATATAATATGTAATTGAAAGCAAATCTATTTTCTTGTTTCCTTTTACACTTTGCTTTGGAAATAAAATAATTTGAGTCGAAACAATTTTTTACTCTGCAGCAATAAAGACTACAATGGATGAACTTCCTTGAAATATAGTTTGATTTCGCCTATTTTTTTTATTTTGCGTGTTTCTTTTGAGTTATTAGTTATAAGGTCTAGGAGAACTAAATGTGACTTTGAAACTTTGGCAAAGGCATAAAGATCCATCTTGTAATCCTAGGAAAGGATATGGCATAATTTTTAGCTCCGTAAAGCATATGATATCCCATGGACTCTAAATAAACCCAAGAAATGGGGACGAAACATTTAGTAGAAAATAAAAGGCAGCCTAGCCCAGGTAACAAAATTTATATTTTTCAATAACAATCTGTATATTAATAATTACGCTTTCATGTATATAAGAATATATTTATTTAATATTTATTATTATACTATAAAGCGGTGATAGCCTAGTGGTTAGGGCGTCAGCCTCCTAATCAGAGGTCGACGGCTCGAATCCGGGCACGCACCTCTAACTTTTCGGAGTTATGTGCGTTTTAAAAAAATTTAAATATCACTTATATATGTTTGTAATATGTATATATTTATTGGCATGTAATTACGCGTATACATATTTGTGATTATATTGCGCCAAATGCATTCTATTTCCAAAGGTTGCCTGGCAGAGAGCGCTAATAAGCGATAAAGCTGCGTTTTGATTCCTGCTTCTCATTGTTTATGTTTTTATGATTTATTTCCTCATAATTATGGTGTATAAATAGACAGTGTTAACATTTTACCAATAGTCATTTCAACCGCAGGTGTACCAAACTCGCGACAAACCAACATTGATCCTTTACAAAAACCAAAATCACTCGCGCTCATACTATATATAACACTCTTATAGAAATTACTATTATTAATGCTGTCACGATTGATAAAGTCCTCCGTACCAGGAAGATCAACTAATAAAACTATATAAAAATAATAATGGGTTCTTAATATTCTTGATTTAAGAGGGTTCAAAAATAATCTAAAAAAAGCTGTGATAGCCTAGTGGTTAGGACGTCAGCCGTCAGGTCAGGGGTTCGGGCATGCACCTAGAACTTTTCGTAGTTATGTGGGTTTTTAAGCGATTAAAATATCACTTGCTTCAACGGTGAAGGAAAACATCGCGAGGAAACCTGCACGCCTGAGAATTGTCCATAATGTTCTTAAAGGCGGATGAAGTCTGCCAATCCTTACATGGCCAGAGTGTACCGGACCAGGCTGGCTAAGCGGCCAACAAGGAGGGCAGCGTGCCGGTAAGCGGCTTACTAGGATTTTAAATAAAAAAACTAGGCTCGCTTACCAAGCATTTATTCAAATGTTGCAAATATGCCACGGCTAGGCTGGTAGGCACACAAAATTTATAGGGTCGTGGTAACGGGCAATATCCGCCTGAGCTTATGCTGATATCATAGTACTCCCCCGTGTGTGTGACGGCCGAAGATGTAGGGTGGCCAAGGGTCGAAGAGGAGACAGGAACGGTGGTGTGCAGCAGGTCTCGCACGCTGCGTCCAGGAGACTATGCACTAAGCGGTGCAGAGAAAACCCCAGCTATACTCCCTAGTACGGGAGCTTAAAACACACTGAGAATAATTAATTTGTTGTAATTTACTTGGCGTTAATGTAAATTAATAAAGAAAACAAAATACGCGTCTACTAAAACGTTAGACTTGTATTTTGCTGGTAAAGGCGACAGCCGACCCACTTCTAAAGCGAATGGGTGACGACTGAGCGTTGAAGGTGCCCCCGCCAGCCAACGAGGAAGCGACGCTCGCGCCTAACGGCTTTTTTATTGCGGCTGCTTTTAAAATAGCAATATCGGTGATGTTGCTATTCTAAAAACACCGTTTAGAAAATTATAAATTTCATTTCATTAATAGATATATTTTCAATTCATTAATAGATAATAATAGATAAGAATACTATAAATATCATACTTAAATAAGTTAAAAAGTGTAACGCTCCGTTACAGTACCCCCCGGTCCCTCATAAGGATTTTATTTTAAAAATAAAATCCGCATTAACAAATTAGACTCAATTTCTAACAGTTATCTTTCATACAACCTTTCAGAAACCATTCATTCAATACCTTTTATACTAATGTCTCATAGCTTCAATGTTTTGAGACACAACCTAACACAAAGAAAGTCATATGGCAATAATTATGCAACTAATGACTTATGCAAGAAATGTTATAACGATATTATAAAGGTGGGTGGGCAAATGTAACGAAACTTCATACATATATACATAAAATACGTAAGATGAAATGAGAAAAAAAAAAATGGTACTTATTAATGTTGGTGATACATTTTTAAATCTTTTATGTGCCAAGTGCCCAAGTTATTGCCCGACATATCTTCTAAGTCGTAAACAAGTGGCGAGCGTTTAGTTATAACTCGGCACTTAATATATTTTGGAGCCAATTTCTTACTGAAAAATTTATCCTTATCGGACAGGACGTAAGCTCTTTTATAAACAGTGTCCCCCACATTGAATTCGTATGACTTCCTCCTTAGGTTGTAGTTCGCTGTGTTTTTAGCGTGGGCATGGTATAATGTTTTCTGGACTTCATCAAAAATAGTGCTCATGCAACCACGGTTTTCAGCATAAACGTCCCTGGGCATGAATAAAATTTCGTCACCTAAATCGTTGTCCAGGTAATGGGAACCACAAATAATTACTTCCCGACCAAAAACAAGTAAAGACGGCGTAAATCCTGTCGCTTCATTAACAGAGTTGTTAATGGCAAACTGAACCGCTGGAATATACGTATCCCAAGAACGATGATCCTTGTCAACGAAAGTTGAAAGACATGTTATAATTGTTTTGTTATACCTCTCCACAGTATTAACCTGGGGGGTATATTTAGGTGTATAAAAAACGTTAGGGACATTATATTTTTTGAAAAGGTTATTTGTAACATTACTAATGAACTGAGGCCCATTGTCTAGGAATATGGTCTGACTGACGCCGTGAACTAAAAATATTTGTTCTTCTAAAATTTTAACTATTACATCTGAAGTAGCTTTTTTTAATGGAAAAATATGACAAAATTTTGAAAAACAACAGGTAATTACTAAAATGTAAGAATTTTGTTTACGTGTCACTGGAAGAGGACCCATTAGATCGACGGATATCATTTGGTATGGCCGAGAGCACTGCTTAGGCCGACCCATCTCTCCGAGCGTAGCATGATTTTGAACTTTATACTGCAAACAAGTTGGACATGAACTTACATAACGTGCTACATCTCGGTACATACCTGGCCAAAAGTATCTAAGGGCAATGCGACGATACGTTTTAAAAATTCCTAAATGACCGGCGGTTGGTTCGTTATGGTTTTCAATAATGACTTTTTCGCGCAGCTCAGATGGAACTACTTCTTTCCATGAAAATTCGTTAGTAAGGGTACATTTATTTTTCATTAACCGAAAGAGACAATCATTTTTAATTTGGTAATTTGGAAAATTTTCAGGTTTAGTGCGACAGTTATTAAATATATTTTTATACCAATCGTCATTGGTAGTTGTGACAGATTTGGCGGTGACAATAGAAGAAACAGCTACAGCCCGAGATAACGCGTCTGGAATTACGTTGTCGACACCACGTCGGTGTTTTATTTCAAAATTAAACGACGACAAACGTAAACCCCATCGTGCAAGCCTACCCGTTGGATTGTTCAACGAAAGGAACCATTTTAAAGCGCTATGGTCGGTGTAAACGCTGAAAGGCTTCCCGTTCTCCACATAACAACGCCAGTGCTCTAACGCAGTAAGAACTGCTAAAGTTTCGCGCTCCGTAATGCTGTAGTTTTTTTCAGCTGCCGTCAACGATCGACTCATATAAGCGATGGGATGCTCTTCGCCATTTATGGTCTGCGTAAGCATAGCGCCTACCCCATAATTGCTCGCATCGGTATGGACTGCGAACGGCAAATCGTAATTCGGGCAAGAAAGAACTGGAGCGGAAACTAAGCATTCTTTGAGCTTCTTAAAAGCAGCGTCGGCTTCATCAGACCATTGAAAAGGTGGAGCATTCTTTTTATTGGAAGTCAGCTTGTTGAGCGGCCCTGCAATTGTGCTAAAATTTGGCACGAAACGACGATACCAGGTAGCAGTGCCTAAAAACCGCTTAAGCTCCTTTCGATTTCTAGGAGTAGCGTAGTTAAGGATGGCCTCTACTTTATCTGGGTCGGTCCTTAAACCATTTGCATCAACCACATAGCCTAAATATTTGAGCTGATTTCTAAAAAACTCACACTTGTCAAGGTTGATGGTTAAGTTCGCCTTACGCAACTTCTCCAAGACACGAAGTAAGAGAGAAACGTGCTCATCGAAGGTACCACTGACGATGATGATGTCATCTAAGTAAGCAAAGATGCGATGATCAACATCACCTAATAGGGCATCAACTAAACGCTGTTGAGTAGCGGGAGCATTCGTCAATCCAAACGGAGTATTCTTGAAACGTAGCGTACCTCGGCCTGGAACGTAAAAAGCTGTCTTATCTCTGTCTATCTCGGCGATAGGGATTTGCCAAAAAGCTTTGGACAAATCTAAGCTAGTAAGGAACCTAGCATCGCGCAAGTTATCCAAGATTTCCGAGATGTAAGGCAGGTTATAGGCGTCCTTCTTCGTCACAGAATTAAGTTTCCTGCTGTCAAGGCAGAAGCGAGGTTGTCCATTCTTTTTAGTGACTAGGAGAGCTGGAGACTGCCAAGCACTCTCACACGGCTCAACCACATCTAATTCTAGCATCTCATCAACCTGTTCGACAAGGATCTTCTGCTTCTCAGGAGAGAGTCTGTAATACCTCTGTCTAATGGGTGGAGAATCGCCGGTATCGATACGGTGAGTAATTAAATGTGTTCGACCTAGACCACGATGTTCAAAAGAAATGTCACGAAATTGCGCGATGACATTATCTGCAATAGCTTTTTGAGTGTCATCTAAATTTTCATACGAATGAATTAAATTTTTTGAATTAATGTTAGCATTTAAGTCCATGAGCGGTGCAACTGATAAATTAAGCGAACCTAAATATTTTGGACATAAATGAAAAGCTCGCCAAAAATCGATGCCTAAAATAAGCGACATTTTAATTCCTGGGACAACAAGTGCTTTAATAATGTGAAATTGGCTCTCAAAATGTATCGGCAAATTAATATATCCTATACTGCCAAATGAATTTCCGCCTGCAGCGACAATTGATAACTCATCGTCCTTTATCAATTTAAGACCACGACTAAGCAAGACGTCATGAGCACCATTGCCAACAATTGTAATTGTCGCTCCAGAATCTAAAAGACCTGACGCCTCAATATCATTGATTTTAACATTGACGTAGGGTCGAGTATCATCTAAGGGTTTATCATGCAGAATTGTAGCAATTTTGTAGCAAGCGAAAAACTTACGAATAGTATCTAGCCAATCCTCCCATTCTTTCTTATCGAGGTGACCTTTAACTTTAGTAATACTGCTACAATTCACAGTACAGTTGAGACAGTCAGGCTTTTTTACCCCCTTGGAACCGCATTTAAAACAAATGACCTCAGTATTTTTACAGTCCTTAAAGCTATGCGTTTTGACTCGGCAGCGAGGACAATATAGGTTAGATTTAGAAGTATTAGTAGGATTAGTTTTATTGATAGAGTGTAAATATTGTTTATTATTATCATTATTAGTAGTGTTAGGTTTAGAATTAGCCGATTGTTTATTATCATTATTATGTTGTGAATTGAATTTTTTATTGAAATGTGAATTATAATTATTGTTGCCAGTATTCGAGTCTTGTTTGTACGCAAACTCCGGTGCTAATGTGTCTGAAGTGGCAGCCGAAGGTTCACGAAACGTAGATAAACGTGACTGAACATTTTCATAATTTCTACACAATGATCGTAATTGTTCTATGGAATCAATTTGTGTAGAAGAGGCTAATGTGTTTGCATAAAAAGGCCGAATATTGTGCAACACTATTTCGAGCTTGTCTTCCTCCGGCAAGGGTTTTGACAGACGGGCAAACATGCCTGATAAGATGGATAGATAAATGGTAATGTTCTCGTTCTTACCTTGAGTTCTAGCGCGAATCTCAGATAAGAGGCGGTAGTCAAAATCAGATCTGTCAAAATCCGTCTTTAAAAGAACGGTAAGCTCATCCCAAGTTGAAACCTGTTCCCTAACACCGCGGTACCAGTGTAAAGCATCCTCAACAAAAATCTCCGTAGCGTAAGCAAGAAGCTTCGTGCCAGATATATTACGAGCTAAACTAAATTCGTTCGCTCGTTGAATAAAGGAGCGTACACACGTTTTACCATTAAATTTTAATTTACCTAAGTCCGATGAAATTCGGTTACCACCTTCACAGGTGACATTTACATTAATAGGTGCAGAAGGCATCGGATAATCGGAGCTTGGCCCAGCTACTGACAGTGGGTCAACACTCTTCTTTTGTAAATTAATAAGTTTTGTATAAAGCTCCTTGAACAATACATTGCATTGTAATTGATCATCCAAGGTATCTTTGTTTGATTCGATTCTATTGAATCTATGATATAAATGATGTAAAAGATTCTCGTAGCGACCGAGGGTATTTTTATCAACAACATCAGCAATAAATGATGTATTGATCTTATCCAGTAGAACTAAGCAACTGGCCAAGTCCTCATCGGGTTCAAGATGGGAGCACAAAATGTCCTCAGATGGATAAATCTGACTCAGTTTATTAATTTGTTTTCTGAGGTCAGCGACAGTACTAGCGGGTGTTTCACCTCTAACCGCTACTTCGTACTCCAATTCAGACTTTTGAAGTGAAAAAAATTTAATTGGATAAGCCATAATGAAAGAAAAAAAAAAAAAAAAAAAAATCCTAAACAAGGTAAAAGTAAATGAACAAATCAGAAGAAAAAAAAATTCGTAAGTTCGTTGTAAATGGCACATAAAAAAATTAAGAGAGTGAAAAAAAAAATATTCCGTTCTGTTACAATCAACTTAACAGAACGCTTTGGTTTGTTGATTATGATAATGTAAAAAAAAAATTACATGTAAAAAAAATTATGATCAAAAAAAAATGTAACTGGTGTGAACGCAGCTTTATAATTGCAAAGTATGTACTAAAGTATACAAACTTTATAAAAAAAACATAAATCAGAAAAAAAATATACAAGAAAAATAAGTTATAACTTTTTCTGCCGACTGTACTAAATTAAAATTTACGATTTAACAGTTTTGTAAATATAGTAAACAGTGGCAAGAACAAAAGAAATCAAACGAAAAAAATACTACGTTAACCTCAGTTACTGCAAACCAAAAAATAATAAAAGCGTTTTACAAAAACAACTACACAGCGAACAAAACTACCTACTATACAGCATAAGCACAAGCAGATAACCACGATCAGGGCGCCAGTGTACCGGACCAGGCTGGCTAAGCGGCCAACAAGGAGGGCAGCGTGCCGGTAAGCGGCTTACTAGGATTTTAAATAAAAAAACTAGGCTCGCTTACCAAGCATTTATTCAAATGTTGCAAATATGCCACGGCTAGGCTGGTAGGCACACAAAATTTATAGGGTCGTGGTAACGGGCAATATCCGCCTGAGCTTATGCTGATATCATAGTACTCCCCCGTGTGTGTGACGGCCGAAGATGTAGGGTGGCCAAGGGTCGAAGAGGAGACAGGAACGGTGGTGTGCAGCAGGTCTCGCACGCTGCGTCCAGGAGACTATGCACTAAGCGGTGCAGAGAAAACCCCAGCTATACTCCCTAGTACGGGAGCTTAAAACACACTGAGAATAATTAATTTGTTGTAATTTACTTGGCGTTAATGTAAATTAATAAAGAAAACAAAATACGCGTCTACTAAAACGTTAGACTTGTATTTTGCTGGTAAAGGCGACAGCCGACCCACTTCTAAAGCGAATGGGTGACGACTGAGCGTTGAAGGTGCCCCCGCCAGCCAACGAGGAAGCGACGCTCGCGCCTAACGGCTTTTTTATTGCGGCTGCTTTTAAAATAGCAATATCGGTGATGTTGCTATTCTAAAAACACCGTTTAGAAAATTATAAATTTCATTTCATTAATAGATATATTTTCAATTCATTAATAGATAATAATAGATAAGAATACTATAAATATCATACTTAAATAAGTTAAAAAGTGTAACGCTTCGTTACAAGAGTGGTGGACCGATGCCAAACCCTTCTCATATTGAGAGGAGACCCGCGCTCTGTAGTGAGCCGAGAATGGGTTGATGATGATGAAACATAATCTTTGTAATAGTACTTTCTAAACTATTCATTGTAGGCAGCATAATAATGTCATATATATAATATAGCATAACATTATATCGCGTTTAACCTACCTCAATAAATGTACTGCAAACCACTAAAATAATAAAAAAAAAACTTTAATATCCTGCCTAAGATATATAAAGAAACAAGACAAGCTTTAAACGCACACAATCAAATGAACTCCTCGCCAATAGACAATATTTGTATTTCAAATACTAACAGGTGGGCTTACTCGCCAAGCGAGTATTGGGAAAGGTTATGGGTTCCGTGAAACCACACTACGATTTAAAAAATCGCGAGTGAAACAGCATGGAACAGTAGTATTAATTATAGTTGTAACCGAGACATCATTAAAACTGATCAAAGTGATACTATGTGATATGAAGCGGTGATGGCCTAGTGGTTAAGATTTGTCCGATAAAGACAGTTTAGCGTTCCGGCACGATGTCGCTTAGAAACCAATCAGGATTATGGGTTTACCATACTCCTAACAGGTTAGCAAGCTACTATCTTAGACTGCATCATCACTTACTATCAGGTGCGATTGCTGTCAAGGGCTAACTTGTAGTGGATAAAAAAAAGACTTAGGAACCCCGTGGAACCGACTTATATCACCAGTTCTTCCAACCCACTTTTAACTTTTCAGAGTTATGCTCCCTTCAAAACTAAATTTAAGCAATTCTGAATTGAATATCGCTTGATTGAGCTGTGAAGGAAAACATCGTTAGGAAACCTGCATGCCTGAAGGTTTCCCCATGGTGGCACTTGGCCAGCATGCTGGGCTACCCTAGGAACCTATGCAACCCTTCTCACACTGATAAAACGTAGTGATTCTATATTCTTTATAAAAGGAGAGTCCCGGGAATAATCGATAAGCTTACAAAACAAGTTTAATGTGATAGTCGTATAAACTAGTTACATTTTTATTACGTGTAAAATATGAACTTTTATGTCACTGGTGTAAATGAGCGATTGTTTGACGCATAATAAATAATCCGAATTGTAAATAGATTGTGAAATGTTATCTTGTGAAGCGTGATCGTGTAAATTGCGTTAATACGCAGTCGGATGTGTTGTGATTACGTAAAGCGTAAACTACTGTAAAAACTCTAGACGACAATTCCGCGAGGATCAAACTACGTGAGGCAAGCTCTGCCAATGTTCACGCCGGCGGACACGGACTTCGATTAAAATCCGGTTTAAAATGACATGCACAGTTCCCGACACTCGGCCTCTCGTCTGACACGGTCGGTCCTGTACCTACTTATATACACAGCACACCGTATACGCGAGCATTTGGTTGCATGCGAACGATGCGTATCGAAATATTCCTTTTGGATATTTTACTGTGAATGTATTTGCTGTGATAGCCTAGTGGTTAGGACGTCTACCTCCTAATTAGAGGTCGGGGATTCGAACCCAGGCACGCACCTCTAACTTTTCGAAGTTATGTGCATTTTTAAGCAATTAAAATATCACTTGCTTCGACGGTGAAGGAAAACATCGTGAGGAAATCTGTATGCCTGAGAGTGCATAATGTTCTCAAAGGCGTATGAAGTCTGCCAATGCGTACATGGCCAGCGTGGTGGACTATGACCAACCCCTTCTCATATTGAGAGGAGACCCGTGCTCTTTAGTGAACCGGCAATGGGTTGTTGTGGTTTGGCAATGGTTGAATGTATTTGATGCCAAAAATCAATCGTGGTCAAAAACTCTTTGTGTGGTTCGAGGCTTCGGCCGTGGCTAGTTACCACCCTACCGACAAAGATGTGTCGCCAAGTGATTTAGCGTTCCGCAACGATGTCGCGTAGAAACCAATTAGGAGTGTGGGTTTACCATACCCTTAACAGGTTAGCCCGCTACCATCTTAGACTGCTTCATCACTTACCAACAGATGAGATAGACGTCACGGGCTAACTTGTAGTGTCTAAAAAAACTCACCTCTGCAACACATCATATCTCAGCTATAAGCAATATAAATTTATATGTTTAGGGAAGATATAAAATGCTTGACATTCGGCAAATGTTTATCCCCCTTCTGATCAACAGGTGTTTAGTATGAACAGATACTTTCATGCGTATATGTGTGTGCGACATGTTTTGTACATCACTAACAATAAGTTCGAGACAAATAAGCAAAGGTTCACTGAATTATTGACTGATTCATTGAATAAGAGATCTCAAAATCTACTTCTTCAAACATGTGAAGCCTAAATTCAAAAAATAAGTACTTTATATTTTATTTAGTAAAGTTGGTGGTAGGTGTCAGCTTAGCTTGAAAGGGGGTGCAATGAGTAAAAGTTCTATGATATGTTATTAATGAACACAAAGATAAGTATTAAGATTGATTATAATAAAAAATAAAAACATGTTTTTTTTTTTTTAACTTTTAAAGATGGTAAAATATGGATAAAACTTTTCAGTCTACAAACCTGAACTTTACAAAGTAAGTTCCTTTTAGGTCTTCAGCTATAAGTAAGAAAAAAGTAGAAGCCGGTTTTAATAAGTATCGGTATTTTTTTTCGGACTGTCTATTAGCTGTACTATTGGTTACCACAGCGTAACCGGGCTGTTTGGCGAGCTTCGGATAGAAGCTCTGCCAGAAGAACTTTTGAGCCCTAGAAACTAAGGGAACGTCTGCCTAAGGGCGCCTCCTTTGAGGCCGATCCTCGGCTTAAGCGACGTTTGGGATAACAGGGGTGAGGGGGGTGAGGGGGGGTCGGACGGTTCGTAGTCTGTACGTCTCCGAGGCCGTGGTTGGAGCCCACGTCCGGATGACGTATGATAGCAGGGACCTTGTCTTCGCCGGCGAAGACGGTGTGTAGTATTGGTATTGATACGGTATCGAATGCCCTGACAAGTTCCAAAAAGGTCCGCTCATAAGGGAGTGAAATGAGGGTCGAAATATTTTAAAATATTGGTTTAAAAAGTTTAAGACCCGAAAACTAGAATTGTAATTTATACATTCTTAATATTATGTGTCAAATATATTTATTATAGCACAATCATTGAAGAAGGGTTTAAGGGCCAATAACTCCTATCTGAATTCAGATTTTTTTTTTGGGTACTTATATATTAACATACTTACGAATAATAAATACACTGCATACTATATATATACATTTGAAGGATTTTTTACAACGAGATTCTTTTGACATTTGCTTATTGTAAACGCTAGTTATATGTTCGCGGCCGTAAAGTTTAAGCTATTCGCTATAGAAAAATTTGCATTAGCCTCTAACTTCCTTTCTGGAGAGTGGCTAAGGCGTCGCGTGAAAAACTCCATCTAACAGAAAATTAAAAAATGTTTGAAGTTACGTCCAACCACTAGTGTTACTTTAAATAACATTGTTTATAAAACGTCAAGTTTCCGGGACTATTGTATTATTAGAATAAAACAGTCCAAACTCATCATACGTTAAAGTCGAATATATATATATATATATATATACATATACATATACATATATATTACTAACCGCTTTATCATATTTTTCCAGGATAAAATAGATATGCTATTCAAGAAGATCAGCCGTTTAGTCGTTCTGAACCAATGGAATTAACGATCGCCTGACTTCACAATACGCGTCCAATAAAAGGAAATAGGCACTCTGGAGTGGCTTTATAAGCCGGCCTTTTGTAATGAGACAATAGTTTTGTATTTGTATTTTCAATGACTTCTGGCAACAAGCAAGAAAGAAAATCCTTTAAAGTAATAGTCCGATGCAAGCTGATACCCACTTATGATACTGATATATATGGGATGATGGAATAAAAAAGTTGCAAATTGTCGCGATTTTTCATCCAATCTCCTATTATAGTCCTAAAGGTCTCTTTCAGGAGAAACCCACCACTCTTATAAATATAATCTGTAGGCCATTGCAAAATGAAAAGAAAATGGCAAGAAAATGGTGCAGATCCCTTACAGAATCACGAGTCCCATACTTTTAAATAATCGTAGCCATAACTTGCGGCCGTATCAACAAAAACTAATTTTAAACTACAATTAAAAACTACCTAGAGCAATTCGCGTCCACACTTTTATTATCTGTTTAATATTCCTTTCATATTTATGGTGGGCAAATGGCAAAACAAATAATCATTAATTATTTGCACCGGTTTATTTGCAACGTTTACTTAATTAAGGAATTTTAATAGAAGCCCGAATTTTACGCTTTATAATATCATAATCTTCGATGCGCAATTCGTTATACAAGTTAAGGTGTCGATCCCAGTCTTAGGTTAAAAAATAAAACATATTAAGTAAGTCTCAACTGTATTAAGGGATATACCTCCATGAATGAGGGCAGAGCCCAACCGAAAAAGAAAAAGCCATATTCTACTACCAATTATAATCAACAAAGAATAATGATGTCCTATTTTATACCGAATTAACAATTGCCAATGCAATTATATTTATATTATATTATAATACGTAATGAAAACATAAAACTTATACGAATACATATTCTGTAGTCGAAGTCTCTCACGGTACGGTTATTGTAGAAGTCGCCTCTCTGGCATACGTCTCGCCCAGCTCTTTCTATGTCATTCTCTCCTTTGCATCCCTGGTCCATAGTGGGCCACTGACATGAACAAACAAGTCTGCCCAACGTCTTCTTGGTCTTCCTCTTTTCCTTTCACCATTACGTGGAATCTACTCTGCCACTATTTTCGTCCTGTCAACTACGTCACGTAAAATGAGTGTCATGTTAGAATTTTTTTTTCGGACTGTCTATTAGCTGTACAAACCCTATTGGTTGCCACAGCGTAACCGGGCTGTTTGGCGAGCTTTGGAAAGAAGCTCTGCCAGAAGAAATTTTGAGCCCTAGGGCTCGAAGAAACTAAGGGAACGACTGCCTAAGGGCGCCTCCTTTGAGGCCGAACCTCGGCTTAGGCGACGTTTAGGATAACGGAGGGGTCGGACGGTGAGTGGTCCGTACGTCTCCGAGGCCGTGGATGGAGCCCACGTCCGGATGACGTAAGATAGCGGGGACCTCGTCATCGCCGGCGAAGACGGTGTGTAGCGTATGATTGTGTGGTAGGTGGTACGAGTGTGTTGTCAGTAGTCATCTGATCGTCAGGGTCATGAAGGATATGTTTAGGTTTCCTCTTTGAGGAGCGCTTAGGTCGGGGGAGTGTCATGTTAGTGTTACTTATAGAGTAACGTGATAATTGGCAGGGAGAACTCGCAAATTATTCGTAAAACATAAACATCGCGCAGTAAGACCCTTAGTGCTTATTTCAGCCGACTGCTCTCGAAAAAGGTACTTTAATCTTTTTCAAATTCATGTAAGTGTGTGTGTTCTGAATAATTCGTATTATGTAGATATGGTGCATGTGTTCTAGTTATAATTACAGACCAGACTAGTGGAACCATGTTATGAAATGAAATGTTGTTACTTTTGTGTTGATTTAGGCACGGTAATATTATGTATACAGTATTATAACTCGGGCTTATCTTTCAAATAAATACCTACAGCCGCGTGGCATCTAAACATGCAATAGGGCTACCCGCCTCCAGCATTTTAATTACATTTGCCTACTTTGTGTTCAAATTTCAACTATCTAGTGACAGACAGACGGTCTTATTTATTTTTTCTGATATTATTATATTATACAAACAGTACAATAAACAACTATTATTAATGCAACTAAAAATTCACAATATATCCTACTCGTCATATTAAAAATATACTATAAGTTATAATAAGTGAAAAAATCACGCGGTTATTGTTTAAAAAAACAAAACACCGTCCGTTCGTCACTGCGGCACAGTCGCGACTGTCTACATACTGAACGCATCCCGAGATCGAGGCGCGTAGGCATAGCCCGCGTTTGTATGAAGTTGGAATACTGTGTCATCATCATCATCATGATCAACCCATTACCGGCTCACTACAGAGCACGGGTCTCCTCTCAATATGAGAAAGGTTTGGCCATAGTCCACCACGCTGGCCATGTGCGGATTGGCAGACTTCACACGCCTTTGAGAACATTATGGAGAACTCTCAGGCGTGCAGGTTTCCTCACGATGTTTTCCTTCACCGTTGAAGCAAGTGATATTTTAATTGTTTAGGAACGCACATAACTCCGAAAAGTTAGAGGTGCGTGCCCGGATTTGAACCGCCGACCTCTGATTAGAAGGCTAACGCCCTAACCACTAGGCTATCACCGCACATAATATTATACCGTGATTTAGGTGTCAAATCAAAAGAAGGCCGTCCGTATGATAATTACTATAGTTATGTATTTATGTAAAAAAAAGTAAAACCTAATTGCTAGGAGGTAAATGCCGACGGCAGAATGCTTAGCAATTAACAGTTTTTATTTTCAGTCACTTTCATAATTTATCAATCTAGTTATTACAAGTTGAATCACGTCCATGGTCCAATTTTAGGTTTATTGGCTTATATAATAGTCTTTTAGACAGAGTTGGGACATGGCAGCCATGGTCGTCGGGATGGCGGGGTGCAACGAGGTGCGCTTGCACCCACCTCCCCCTTAGAAACGGGGGAGAAAACGTCTGAATACCTGATAACATTCTATGTAATTGAGTGAAATTTCATCGCTCACTTCAGTAGTACTTTAACGTTGCGAGTTAATTTGGATCTCCCATGGGGTCACTATAGACAGTTTTAGGTTTTAGTTGAACCATCCTTTTTAATTCGGTGATCATATTCATATTAAAAAAATCTTAAATGTCTATGCGCGATTCGTAATCGCCTATTTAAATATTTTTACATGCTTTTGATATTATTGGATTTATTTTTAAGTGGTTCTTCTAAAACATCTTACTGATGCTCGCGACTAAGAGTTGATTAAGGTTATGAAATAAAGAAGCGGTGATAGCCTAGTGGTTAAGGCGTCAGCCTCCTAATCAGAGGTCGGCGGTTCGAATCCGGGCACGCACCTCTAACTTTTCGGAGATGCGCGTCGAATGTGCGTTTAAAAAAAATTAAATATCACTTGCTTCAACAATGAAGGAAAACATTGTGAGGAAACCTGCACGCCTGAGAGTTCTCCATAATGTTCTCAAAGGCGTGTGAAGTCTGCCAATCCGCACATGGCCAGCGTGATAGACTATGGCCAAACCCTTCTCATATTGAGAGGAGACCCGTGCTCTGTAGTGAGCCGGTAATGGGTTGATCATGATGATAATGATGATGATAAAATAATCTAGAATCTTTTTTTAATTGTTGAATTTTTCCGGGTATTTTATTTAAAGTATCAGGTTTAAAATTAGCGTGCAAACATGATGAATCCAAAGTGCTTTTAAAAGAGCCAACTTTAAATAAATGATTTCTGAATACCGAATTACAGTCTAAATTCGTCCGTTTTAGAATTCAAGCTATGCATGTGCCAATTTTCATTAACATCGTTGCAGCGGTTGAGCCAAATAAAGCAGCAAACTAACTGAATAAACAAAAAAATAACCTGACACGCATTTGCATTTATAACATTAGTAAGGATTAGCACAATACGGGTATGCCTAAAACTAAAATTCCATACATTTTCAGACATCATGTGTGTGGAAGAAATCATGTTTAAGTGTGTGGGGGTTCGAATACGGGCACGCACCTCTAACTTTTCGGAGTTATGTGCATTTTTAAGCAATTAAAATATCACTTGCTTCAACGGTTAAGGAAAACATCGTGAGGAAACCTGCACGCCTGAGAGTTCTCCATAATGTTCTCAAAGGTGTGTAAAGTCAGCACATGGCCAGCGTGGTGGACTATGGCCAAACCCTTCTCATATTGAGAGGAGACCCGTGCTCTGTAGTGAGCCGAGAATGGGTTGATCATGATGATGATGATATAATAGTAGACCAGAGCTCCAAAACGTATATATATCGCAATGGAACACGATGTCTAAGGTTTCACGAATTCAGAGAGAGTAGGGGGCAGTACTTTTTTTTTTTTCAGACTGCTATTAGCTGTACAAACCCTATTGGTTGCCACAGCGTAACCGGGCTTGCCACAGCGTAACCGGGGCAGTACTGTATGAATATTCCATTCGCTTACCGATTTACCGATGAATAAAAAAATCCAGTGAAATTACAAAAACTTCGCAACGAACTACGCGGTCTATAAATAATGCAACTAAAGTTTTTTGAGTTAAAAAAAGGCAAATTACCTCCAAGACTGTTATTCCAGGATTCTAATTAGTATTTACTCATAGCTGTAGCTGTTTTATTGTTTCGAGTTTGTCGCACAGCGCGAAGTTTTACATGCGTTGTTTTAAATTTTAGTATATATTTGTTTTAATGGAATAAGGTACGGTAGCACTAAAAATGCCGTATTCGTCTGTTATATATCTAAAGTTTCCGGCAAGGTCTAGGTATCTTCTGTGATTTCGTGTATTCCTACATCACTTCACTAGTCATCTACAAACGTAGTCTCCAACCAACCGCAACACTTGTTTGATGACGTGACCTTTCAACCCATCTCTGCCTGCTTTGATATCGGTTTGAAACCAGTGAGCTTTGACTATGCAGAATAAGGAAAGATGCGATTTTTCGAGTTTAATGCGTAAATTTTTTAAGTCTCATTTACATATAAATATACTAGCTGTTGCCCGCGACTTCGTCTGCCTAGAATTATTGATTTCCCGTGAGATTGAGGTATCCCGTGCGGCCAATGCCCTGCTTCAGAAAGTAGCATTAATTAATGCGATTTTTTGTGTCTCTTACTCGCAAAACAAAAGAATTTCATACAAACTTCCAACCCCTATTTTACCCCCGTAGGGATGGAATTTCCAAATATCCTTTCTTAGCTGACATCTCTTAACTATCAACTACCTACTTGCTAAATTATAGCTTTATACATACAATAGTTTTTGAGATTTCGTGTTTAATCCGTAAGTATGTAAGTGACCTTTCGCTTTTATATATATAGATAGATTTTCATTTTCAATGGAAAGCCTTGAAATTAAGAAATTAAACAACGAAAAAAAAAACAAAACATTTTAAAGCAAGATGTAAACAGCAAGATAAAGACAGTTAGCCTGCGCAAAATTGCCTCACGGTACGCACTTTATGACAATAAATTCTACTATAACTACTTCATCATCATCATCATCATGATCAACCCATTACCGACTACCACTACAGAGCACGAGTCTCCTCTCAATGAGAGAACGGTTTGGCCATAGTCCACCACGCTGGCCATGTGCGGATTGGTAGACTTCACACGCCTTTGAGAATATTATGGAGAACTCTCTGGCATGCAGGTTTCCTCACGATGCTTTCCTTCACCGTTGAAGCAAGTGATATTTTAATTGCTTTAAAACGCACTTAACTCCGAAAAGCTAGAGGTGCGTGTCCGGATTTGAACCCCCGACCTCTAATCAGGAGGCGGACGCCCTAACCACTAGTCTATCACAGCTTCACAGCTATTACTACTTATCTAGTCTTATTATTACTCTTATTTATGAAAATAACGCTTTCAAAAAAGTGTCGAACCCTGATCCGGGAGGTATTGGCCCGAGTACAAATCGCTGCGACATTACGATGTCATTAAATTAAAGTGTTGACACCACTACTCGATCAGGCCACGTCCGAGCGCGAGGGTCAAATGAGTCACTCTCAAATCAGATCCACTTGAAACACTTAAACGATTTACGACCTAAATAAAACGTTTGATTGATAAAACACATCTTCTAATTTGAACCATTTATAATATTAAACTAGTCAAGAGTTATGATGACGTTATTATACTGTTTTATGTGTATTAGCGCTGCTCATTTAAGTTTGATTCAACGGTCCAACTCTGTCGAAGGACTGGATCATCATTGCCGGCTCACTACAGAGCACGGGTCTCCTCTCACTATGAGAAGGGTTTGGCCATAGTACACCACGCTGGCCATGTGCGGATTGGCAGACTTCACAGTATGGAGAACCCTCAGGCGTGCAGGTTTCCTCACGATTTTCCTTCACCGTTGAAGCAAGTGATATTTTAATTACTTAAAATCGCACATAACTCCGAAAAGTTAGAGGTACGTGCCCGGGTTCGAATCCCCGACCCCTGATTAGGATAAGGACTGGACTGCTTGAAATATAGGTACATACTTGCTCAGATATTTTGAGTGCAATGGATTATACATATGACAATAAACGTACGTGTAGCATATTACCCTTTCGGAAACCGTTAAAGTTCCGTTAAAAGTATACAATTTTATAACAAATTGTCTGATCTGTGGGATATCTCAATACGTCAAAAGTTTATATAAAACAGACGCTTATAGAAAAATCCTTTTATAGTGATAGTAGTCCTTTAAAGCTTTATGTAAAATATAAACAAGCTTGAATATGAAATATTGCTTTCATAGAATTTATTTAAATCAGTTAAAATAAGTGACATTTGAGATGCTGATATTAAAACGAATACTTACCCGCCTGAGTTTATTGTGGGCTTTTTCTTAGAACTGGGAGAGTTTGGATCCCTTGTACCTTTAGTATTAAGTTTAGGAATATAATAATGACAGTCTATCTAAGTTGTTGACGCATCAAAAAGGTTTTATAAAGGATTATTTGATTGATTGATTAAATCGAAAACTAACCTAATACGAAGGTTTAGAGCCATAAAGCAGGCGGTCGACCTCCAAGATAGCTTTCTTGGAGTATCTCTCAACGAGTATGGAAGCTGAAGTGGCAATAGAATAATGAAATCATGCGAGTTGGCCGCAGAGTAGAAACAACAAAAGAACATTATCGTGTGGGTTGACCATACCCTTAACAGATTAGCCCGATACCATCTTAAAATGCATCATCACCAGGTGGGATAGCCGTCATGGGCTCTTACGTCATCCGGACGTGGGCTCCATCCACAGCCTCGGAGACGTATGGTACACTCACCGTCCGACCCCCCCGTTATAAACCGAGGTTCGGCTTGTTGTTTCTTCGAGCCCCAGGGCTCAAAATTACTTCTGGCAGAGATTCTTTCCGAAGCTTGCCCGAAAACAGCCCGATTACGCTGTAGCAACCACTAGGGTTAGCAAAGCTAAATGACAGTCCGAAAAAAATGTCATCATCATCATGATCAACCCATTCTCGGCTCACTACAGAGCACGGGTCTCCTCTTAATATGAGAAGGATTTGGCAATAGTCCACCACGCTGGCCATGTGCGGATCATACGCCTTTGAGAACATTATGGAGAACTCTCAGGCATACAGGTTTCCTCACGATGTTTTCCTTCACCGTTGATATTGCAGGTGATATTTTATTTTTTTAAAAACGTAAAGTACGTAACATAAAGCTAACTTTACCACCGACTTTACCACATACCATAGATAAACTGAGCAAGCTATAATTTTTTGCGATGTCTGTCTGACCATGATACTTTATTAAATGTACAAAATGATATTCATGAATGATTATTTTCACTGAGCATTTTTTAATCATTGTGACTTCATCGCCAGAAACGTGAGTGTATAATCTATATAATAGTCTTTATGGAAGCAAACAAAAATACTTCTGGAAGTGAGAATTTCACTTGTTAGACAATCTTATAAACTACGAGTAGGTACGAGGTTTCCAAACCTCCCTATTGTATAACTTTTCTGTTGTCTTGTTAGTCGATAATGATCTTGTCATGAAGAAAGAGATGAATGGATATATATATATATTTTTTTATACAGTACAAGTTAGCCCTCGACGGCTATCTCACCTGGTGGTAAGTGATGATGCTGTCTAGGATGTATGGTAAACCCTCGCACGTAAATTTTTTCCACGCGATATCGTGCCGGAACGCTAAATCGCTTGGCGATACGTCTTTGTCGGTATATAGGTACGAGTACATATGGTATATACAACAGTCGCTTCCAAATAATGAATTGTGTACGAGTTAATGATACTGGAATATTGTTAAAGAAGCCTGTAACAAACTATGCGATCTTCTGGCTATCGCTGGTAAAATTTTCGGTATAATTAAAGCCATGGCTGTCGTTAAAAATAAAATAAAAAGGATTCATCATTATCATTACTCATATATATACATAAATGCTTTACAAGTTAGCATTAGACAGCAATCTCACCTGATGGGTACTATGATGATGCAGTCTAGGTTGGTAACGAGCTTACCTTTGAGGCGTATGGTGAGCCCATTCTCCTAATTGGTTTCTATTTGACATCGTGACGATGACGAAACTTTGCTATCGTTAGGTAGTAACTGGCTACGACCGAAACCTCCTACCACGAGCCGAGAATCGAACCCAGGAGCATCAACTTTATGATGTCACAGCGCATGGACTGCGCCACGGAGATCGTCAGAAAGGTCATTGTTCATGATTATGGTTGTGGCATATAACTTTTATTGTCACACGTTAGTAATAATAATCGGGATAGACGGTTTTTTGTACAGAAACTCCAGGCTCGTAGATACTGAGAGTGGAAAATCAAATACCCAACAATTCTAGAACCGACCCTTCAAACAGACCCTTCAACGCAGTGTCTAGAAGTTTACGTTTAATAAAACTTTGAACATATTGAGGGGCATACTCGAGAATGTATTGCTTACTTTATGTAAACGCGTAGTATGCACTGCAAGTTTAATATTGCTTCTAGAAGAATATTGTATGATATTTTCTCATTGAAGATATATGAAACTTTTTACAAAAAAGCACTGGTTTGTCTACTGTTATTGTCTTAAAAAAAACAATTAAAATATCACTTGCTTCAACGGTGAAGGAAAACGTCGTGAAGAAACCTGCACGTCTGAGAGTTTTCCCTAATGTACTCAAATGCATGTGAAGACTGCCGATCCGCACATGGCCAGCGTGGTAGACTATGGCCAAAACCCATCTCATAATGAGAGGAGACCCGTGCCTTGTAGCGAGCCGGTGATGGATTGATCATGATGATGATAATTAACCATGGTAACACTCACACCCAAAACTATACTTAACTATAATTAATTGAAAAACAATTCAGCCATGTTGGTTTAAAGAATGATACCTATTCATTCTTTAAATTTATTACAGAATCGCGTTTTGGAACCATACATTTTTCTGGGAAGATATGGGGGAGATTCCTACTAAAGTATGGTCCTTCCCTATTTATTCATATAATAAAAATATAAATGTAGTTTTTATTTATTTAGTTAGTATGTGTATGTTTGTTTACTTATTTGTTTGGTACCTATGTTCGGATAAACTACAAGTTCGATTTCGTGGAAATTTGTGACACACATTGCTAACACCACGGAGACGGTACTATGATATTCTTTATCCCGGAACAACGGTAGAGAACAAATCCCGAGGATTTAAAAATAAATTATATATGTGGGATCTCGGAGTCTACTGGCCCAATAAGTCAGGTATCTAATATACAGAAACCTAATTAACCTATATCTTGATTTGAATCCAGGACCTTAAACAAAATGAAAAAATAGTGTAATATTATACGTAGTAAAAATTAGTGTATAATTATAGTGTAATTAGTGTAATTGCATTATTGAATTCCTTGCTTTTAGTAGTAGTAGGTTAGGTAGTTGGTACTTAGTGGTCTCTTATTACTATTAATGTATAACAAAAGGTAGGTTAGGCAATACAAAAGGCTGTATGATATCCTAAACAAGTATCTAGTCAAATATTTACCCACTCAAATCTCCAAATTATATCTATCTTTAGAAGTTAACGTGTAAGTGGACTTGCTTTATAAAACGTTGTTTGTGAGTGCAAACCAAATCAAATCAAAAATAGCTTTATTCACATAAACCTATTACAGACATTTATGAATCGTTCATTTCATTATTTCTATTCGTGAAGTGATGACACTCGACAACTTAAACTAAAGCTAAGAGGGTTCAAATTGCGCCCAGGTCTGAGAAAAAACCGACAACAAACTTAGCCGGGTTGTTTTTTGTTATCACCATCTCACATAATCAATACTAAATTATAGTACTTATGAAGATAGAGCACTTCACACCCATGCTTTTCTATAAGCTTTTGTTTTATAAAAACTTTGAGCTGCTATAACAGTACTTCAATAAATTAATAATTTTACTAATATTTTTCACGTTCATTGGATTTATAATCACTACTGCATTTTTAATAATGTTTGCAACATTATAAACAAAACAAACACTCTTACAAACTATATCAAATGAGTTCACTTGTTGCGGAGTAAGACCCAAGCATGTGGTTAGGGGTTCGGATTGAGGAACCTTCTCACCTTACGCGCCGTCTCAAGTACGAAGTCGACCGAAAACTTCTTTAGACATACTAGAAGCTTTTCAGTATAAGACAGACCATTGACCGAAACGACTATAGGTACAATAAGTACCTACGTCTTAGACGTGCCTACAAATTCGCCCAGCTTGTTTGATATAGCCTCCCTCGCAGATAGGACGTCTGTGTAACAGCGACAGATTAATTTAACTGTCGATTATGTACCTGCCCAAAAGCAAATTGCGTCCCGCAATCACTAATACATTACACATCACTGCACGTGCAATTAATACGCAATATAATTGGAACAGGCTGAGGTTTGGATCTATTTAATATAGAACATTGACGTGCTCAAACAAATAACCGACTAAATGCGCTGAGTCATCATCATCATCATCATCAACCCATTGCCGGCTCACTACAGAGCTCGGGTCTCTTCTCAATATGAGAAGGGCTTGGCCACAGTCCACCACGCTGGCCATGTGCGTATTGGCAGACTTAACACGCCTTTGAGAACATTATGGAGAACTCTCAGGCGTGCAGGTTTCCTTACAATGTTTTCCTTTACCGTTGAAGCAAATGATATTTTAATTTTTAAGAAACGCACATAACTTCGAAAAGTTAGAGGTGCGTGCCCGGATTCGAACCGCTGACCTCTGATTAGGAGGCTGACGCTCTAACCACTAGGTTATCACCACTTCATAACAAAAAATGCGCTGAGTACTAAGATGTAATGTTCTTATATCGCACCTTGATACGTTAATTCGAATGCAAAATTCTAAAAATTCAAAATCTATGTAATCAAGTTTATCCTAGTACAGGCATCTATGAAGCGTTCGTTATATTTTTCACTATTTTAATGGTGATAGCTAGATTCTTTAAATAAAAACTGAAGCACCGAGGGTTTGAGGCGTGCCTTTGTCTAGGAAGCCCACAGCAAGCTTAGATGGGCTTTTCTTTTGTAACACCATCTCGCGCAGACAATTATTAATTTTAATTAGCTATGAAGTTAGATCAATTCACCCCCAAGCTTTTTTATCGTTTATGTAATGCTTTATTTTATAACTTGCTCGTGCCCACGACTTCATGTGTGCAGGATTAGTATTTCGAGTAGTTTATATTAGCGTGGCGTAGAAAAGAACTAACATTGTGACATTAAAATTATTATACAAGGTGTCTCAAAAGAAAGTTCACATTTAAATCTTTTTTTAAAAGAAAAGTCTTAGCTTTATTGAAAAAATGTTTATTTTATATTGAAGTACACTGTTTGGGAATTTATTTTTTAAAAATAACATCGTCCAAATGTAAACCGTTGCGCTCTCGGCATTCATTTAGTCGGGCACTAAAATTGCCTATGACAGCTCGGCAGGTAGTCTCCGTGATGGCTGCCATTTCATGACGGATATTTTATTTTAATTGTGCCAGGGAAGTCGGTTTATTAGCGTAAACTTTTGATTTGACATAACCCCACAGGAAAAAATCCATAAGCGTTAAATCGGGACTCCGTGGAGGCCAATTTATGTCACCTCGCCTGGAGATTAATTTGTTCGGAAAAATTTCTCGAACTCGAGGCAGAGATCTGTTGGACGTGTGTGAAGTTGCTCCATCCTGCTGGAACCATGTTCTTTGGTTGTAACCAGGAAAGTTTTGCAGTTGGGGTACGAAAAACTCGTCTAACATCTCCACATAACGCTCTGAATTCACTGTGAGTGTGCGTCCCCTTCCATCTTCAAAAAAGTAAGGGCCGATAATTCCTCGCGCCGACATCGCTGCCCATACGGTGACTTTGGGTGAATGTAGCGGTTTCTGATGTTTTTGTTTTGGGTTGGTTGCACTCCAGTAACGACAATTTTGCTTGTTTACAGCCCATTCAGATGAAAATGGGCTTCATCGGAAAACAAGATGTTGGTGAACGTTGGAAAGCGCTGAATCATCTGATTTACAAAGGCAAGCCTCTGACCAGCATCTTGAGGCTTCAGTTCTTGCACTAACTGAATTTTGTACGGGTGCAGCTTTAAATCTTTGTGTAAAATGCGGCATAATGAAGATCTGTGCACATTTAAAGCAACAGCACGCTTCCGAATCGAGAGGTTTGGATCATCTCGAATAGACTGAGTAACACTGTCCACGTTTTCGGCTGTTCTTGATGTTCTTGGTCGCCCAGATTTTGGTTTCTCCAGAGTTGACCCAGTCTCTTCAAACTTCTCAACCCATTTTGCAATGAGACGAGTGCTAGGCGCATCATTTAAGTGACGAATATGTCGAATACTGCAGAATTTTCTACGCGCTACAGTCGCCGAATTACCGTTTTTGTAATACTCACGTACGCACAACGCACGGTCCGCACCAGAGAAACGCTCCATAGAGACTAAATTCCCAAGAGCCAGACTACCGACTGACATACCCCCCGCGCCCCTCAGAATAGTTGCTTTCGCGTAATAAGATAAGCAAATGTGAACTTACTTTTGAGACACCTTGTATATCACGCAGATGGTAGACTTTTTCCTACTTACTTGACACTTATCGTCATATTTTAGAAAATTCACACAATTATATACTATAAATTGTAACCTATGTGTTATTCTGATGTATAAGCTATATTATTGTTATGTTTCATAAAAATCCATTCAGCTGTTTTTCAGTGAAAGAGCAACAAACATCCATCCATCCATACAAACTTTCTCTTTTATAATAGTAGTAGGTTAGGATTTTTATGTATTAAATTAAGTTTTATAAAAAGTTTGTACTTATTGACAGCTGTTCCTGTGACGTATGTAGGTTTTATATATTTTATATGTCTCTTGTTTTTGTAATGTCAGTTATGTCAGTCCGGTGGTTAATATAGTTTTACAATGAAGCCAACGTCTCTCATTAAGAAATCCCTAATCCTGGTATTCCCGCGGGACTAAACATCACATTGGCGACGAGGACGACTCATGTGTGCAGGGGTCATGGATTCGGTTCAGTTAATCGAATACAACTGAAGGAAAATTGTGGATTGGAATATTGAACATTGACATTCATAATGGCTGTTGGAAGGATCGAGAGTTCAGTTAATCGAATACAACTGAAGGAAAATTGTGGATTGGAATATTGAACATTGACATTCATAATGGCTGTTGGAAGGATCGAGACTTTTGATCCCGCTGTAGGTAATTGGCGTTTATATAGTGAACGTTTGGAACAGTATTTCCTTATAAATGAGGTGAAAGAGAATTTGAAAGTGCCCACGTTAATTACTGTTATGGGAGGCCAAGCTTATGAACTGTTGGTGACTTTGTGTGCGCCAAGAAAGCCCACCACTTTTACTTTTACAGACTTGGCGAAAATAATGATTGATCATTTACAGCCAAAGCCAAGTATTTTAGCTGAGCGATATAAGTTAAGACAGCGTAAACAGAAGAGTGGGGAATCGATTGCAGAATATGTAGCTGTTTTAAAGGGGATGGCCATGACTTGCGATTTCAAATCGGGCATTGATGAAAATTTGAGGGATCAGTTGGTTTGTGGTTTGTTGGATGATATTATCAGACAGAAGCTCTTCGCTGAGGGCGAGATAGATTTCCAAAAAGCTTTCTCGTTGGCGACGGTTTTAGAAGCGGCAGAGAAGAATGCGGCAGAGGTGAATGACTGCGGTTCACAGTGGAACAGCAGTTCATTTACGTCGGGCAAGTTGTTTTTCAACGATAGCTTTCAGACAAGAAAGGAACAGACAGCAATGTCACAGAAACAGCAGATGGGAGTGAGACCAGGGGCCAGTCGCGGTCACCCGTTGGCGGCGAGAGGACGAGGGCGCATCGGGGACAGAAGCGTGTGCGTGAGCAGCGGTGGTAGAGCCAGCTCGAAGGCAGGGATACCTCTAGGTGGTGCCAGCTCAGAAACACTACATGCGGCGTGCCGAGTGTGTGGAGGCTCGCACCATCCGATTTCGTGCCGGTTCCGTTTCTATGTGTGCCGGATATGCAACGTACAGGGTCATTTAAAGCGGGTATGCCCCAAAGTACCTAAAGTAGGACATAATTATGTTACTGATATGGTTAGTAACGAAGGGAAAACGGATGAGGTTAGTGTATGTTATAATTTAAGAATGTTATGTAGGTATAAACCTTATATTATGTCATTGGATGTGGAAGGAAAGGTACTAGAAATGGAGATCGATACTGGTAGTTCTATCTCCTGCATAAGTTATGAAAGTTTTAAAAAAATATTTAGCAGGAGCTGTAAATTAAGAAAATGTGATTTGTTTTTACGATATTATACAGGTGAGAAAGTAAAGGTGATAGGGAAGATACAACCTACCGTTAGATATCAGGACACGACGCGGCAATTAAATTTGTATGTCCTGCATAATGGCACAACTTCGTTGTTAGGTAGGGAATGGATAGAAGAATTAGGTATTGCATTGCCTTCTATAGAACATACTAATCATTATGTAGGGCATGACGAGAAGTTTGACATCGGTCTGTTCAGTGCCAGGTACTCTGATGTGTTTGCTGACGGGCTAGGACGATTTACGGGTGGTTTGGTGAGCCTGCGTTTGCGGGAAGGTGCACGGCCAGTATTCATGCGCGCCCGCCCGTTGCCTTTTGCTATGAGGGAACCGGTAGAACGCGCGCTTGAACAAATGGTGAGGGACGGCATTATTACTCCAGTCGAGACGTCAGATTGGGCTACACCAATCGTGCCCGTCATGAAGTCAGATGGCACCATACGTATATGTGGAGATTTCAAGCTTACATTAAATAAGCAATTGGAAGTAGATAGGTACCCGGTGCCACGCATTGATGATTTGCTGGTAAAATTAAACGGCGGGGAAAAATTTACCAAAATTGATCTTAGCCAGGCGTACGCTCAATTTCCCTTGGATGACTCAAAAATATGTACCACTATTAACACGCATAAGGGGCTGTTTCAATTCAACAGGCTGATCTATGGGGTAGCCTCGAGTCCGGGAATTTTTCAGAGGAAATTAGATCAGATTTTTGGGGATTTGCCTACAGTGGGGGTTTATTTAGATGATGTTATCATAACGGCAAAAACAGATAGCGAACATCTTAAAATCCTACATGAAGTATTTCGTAGATTACAAAAATACGGGTTAAAGATAAAAAAAGAAAAATGTTTTTTCTTTCAAGACTCTGTTACTTATTTGGGGTACATAATCTCCAGAGACGGTATTCAAACATGTCCTAAGAAAGTGCAAGCAATAAAAGAGATTCGGGCACCCCGAAATGTAACAGAGCTACGATCATTTATAGGGATGATCATGTATTATGCCAAATTTATAAAAAATATTTCAACTATATTAGCTCCTCTTTATGGATTATTAAAAAAAGACTGTAGATTCGAGTGGTCGGACGAGTGTCAGGAAGCATTTATAAAAATTAAAGGTTTGTTAGAATCTAAAGAAATTCTGGCGCATTATTCCCCCGAACTGCCACTGATATTAACTACAGACGCGAGTAATTTAGGTGTCGGGGCGGTCATAGCGCAAGTCACGGCGGCGGGCATAGAGAAACCTATTGCGTACGCGTCGCGTGTATTGAATGAAGCTGAAAAAGGCTACTCGCAGATAGAAAAGGAAGCGTTGTCGATTATATATGGCATTAAAAAATTCCATCAATATTTGTATGGAAGGAAGTTTACATTACGTACGGATCACAAACCACTCGTCGCAATATTTGGCAACAAGACCGGCATACCGATTATGGCCGCGGGTAGGTTGCAACGCTGGGCTATCATTCTCTCTGGCTATAACTACGATATAGAATACGTTACCAGCGCGATGAACAGCGCAGACGCCTTATCCAGGTTGTCAGGCAGCGGGACGGTGAAGGTTAACTCGGAAACAACATACCTTAACTTTGTTCAGGGGTTCTTGCCAGTAACTAGCAAAGCGGTAGGAGAAGCCACTAAAAGGGATCCTATTCTAGTTAAAATAATGATGTATGTTATTTCAGGGTGGCCATCCCACTGTAATGACGACGTATTGCGTCCTTATTTTTTGAAGAGAACGGAATTATATAGTGAAGGTGGTTGTATTATGTGGGGTTATAGAGTGGTAGTTCCGTGTAGTTTACAGAATCAAATTTTAAAAGAATTACATTTGGGGCATATGGGAATAGTAAAAATGAAAAGTTTAGCGAGAAGTTATGTCTGGTGGCCTGGTATAGATACGGATTTAGAAAGAATGAGCCGGGATTGTTCAGCGTGTGTCGCAGAGGCCAGTGCACCGCCGCGAGCGCCACCGCAACCTTGGCCGTACATGCCAGAGCCGTGGTCGCGGCTTCACATTGACTTTTTAGGTCCTTTAGAAGGAGAGGTTTTCCTTATTTTGGTAGATTCTTCAACGAAATGGATTGAGGCTTTTCGTATGAACAGAATGTCGGCAGCAGCAGTTATTAAGGTCCTTAGAGAAACTTGTGCTCGATTTGGTTTACCTAAGGTTATCGTATCGGACAACGCCAAGGTCTTTACGGGCTACGAATTCAAAGAGTTTTTAGATAACAACGGAATTCAGCACGTATTAGCGCCAGCCTATCATCCAGCATCTAATGGTGCGGCGGAAAATGCAGTAAAGCTTTGCAAAAAAGCTATTAAAAAAGCTAAACTTCAGAAAATGGACGTAGATGCCGCCCTACAAGCATATTTAATGGCATACAGGAATTCGGTACATAGCACAACGGGCGAAACACCCGCTATGTTATTACAACGTCGCGTCTTACGTTCTAGACTTGATTTGTTGCGGGTTCCTAATAGTGTGGAAAGCAGAGTTATGCGGGAACAGCAGCGGCAGGTACAGAGCGCGGGCGGAACGCAAAGGGTCTTGGAACCTGGAGATATAGTATGGGCGCGAGATTATACTAGTGGGGATAGATGGCAACGTGGTGAGGTAGAGGAACGTGTAGGGTCTAGAAGCTACGTGGTAACGAAACCGAGCGGTGTCCTAGTAAAAAAACATATCGATCAGTTGAGGTTAAGAAGTAGGGCAACGGGTACAAGGTGGTGTGGTTCGCCTGAAGAATCCACTGAAGGAGATGGGGAGCAGTCCCCACCGCAGGCATGTAGTACAGCAAACGCAGAGGGGGCGCATGAGCACGAGTCGGCAACTGACGCTGCACCGAATGCAACACCACTACGCGTAACTCGCTCTGGACGGGTAGTTAAACCAGTAGTTAGATTTCCCTTAGATATAGACTAGTAATTAAGTTGTTATTTTATTTTGTTATATATATTGATATGTTTTAATTAAGTGTGGAGGGGTGACGTGGACGTTATGTTTTTGATTAAGTGTGGGGGTGTGACGTATGTAGGTTTTATATATTTTATATGTCTCTTGTTTTTGTAATGTCAGTTATGTCAGTCCGGTGGTTAATATAGTTTTACAATGAAGCCAACGTCTCTCATTAAGAAATCCCTAATCCTGGTATTCCCGCGGGACTAAACATCACAGTTCCCAAGACAGTATAGCGCTGTATATAAATGACATCATTAAGATCGAGCAAAAGGAACCATATGTTAAGATTTCACGTGTAAAGACTTTGCTTTCAATATTTGTTGCTATAGCTGCAAAAAATACTTGCCGCTTGAATCCAGAGGCTCCCTGCGACTCGTTTGATGTCGTCTGTCCACCTTGTTGAGGGTCGACCAACACAACGTTTACCGGTGCGGGGTCGCCATTCCAGCAGCTTGGGACCCCAACGTCCATCGGTTCTCCGAGCTATGTGCCTCGCCCATTGCCACTTCAACTTCGCAACTCGCTGAGCTATGTCGGTAACTCTGGTCTTTCTACGGATATTAATAATAAACGAGCTTTTTTACAAAAAGTGACAATGAAGCAAATGGCCGCATGCTCAGCTTTATCCGCATTATTACACTGACCACTATGACTGGCTTATTTTCAGTTTGCCCCATCCTTGGGTTACTCGGCCACAGCGCCCCGTTCCGTTTTTCTATGCACAATATTAATCAATTCTTCATTGAGCGTAGCTGAAGGATGGGGTACAGGGTTTTCGAATATGAACCATCAAAGCTGTACTAAAATATGACACTATACTTTTGTCCTCAAAAGATACAGTGTCATATTTTGCTCTGAATCCGCACATGGCCAGCGTGGTGGACTATGGCCAAACCCTTCTCATATTGAGAGGAGACCCGTGCTCTTTAGTGAGCCGGTAATGGGTTGATCATGATGATGATGATATTTTGATGATATTCTGGTGTGATGGGAGGTTTTGGCTGCAGCTAGTTACGACCCTCCGGCAATTTTTCTTTTTTATATACTACAATTTAGCTCTTGATCCGGGTAAGTGATGATTGCTCACCTGGTCAAGAGCAATCTGACCTATCATGCTGTTTAATATGGTAGCAGTTACAGGTATAGCAAGCCCATACTCCTAATTGGTTGCTACGCAACATCACACGTCTTTGTCGTCGTCACGGGGACACGTCCCGGCCGAAGCGTGACAAGGCCAGACTCGAGCTGGGAATCGAAGCCCAGGACCTCCGACTTCGTATTGCGATAGAGCACGCGCTGCGCTACAGAGGTCGTCAAAACTATATAAACGATAACTTTAGCATTCAAGTATGATGCCCAGTAGATGGGTACAACTCGGCAACGCATCAGTGACTCCAAAGGTGCTGCAAACGCTAATATAATATGCTATATAATAGGACGATGATCACTTAACACCAGCTGACCTGTCGGGCAGTTTGCCCGCGATGTAAATGCCATAAAGAAAACTATTTCATAACTTTTAATTATGTCAGGTATAACGATTAAAAACTTTATTTAATTATTTCGTTGCATATTGTGTATACATACCCAGTTTGGGTGTTGCGAACGGTTGGTCTGAAATCGACCGTATCCGTCCGTTGAAAAGTTACATTTGGGGTTGCTTTTTTTATAGGACGCAATTTAAATTTTTATATGTAGGTGAAACAAAGTTTGTGTCGTCGCCACCCTTGTCATACGGCCGCCATCTTGAAAATAGGGGTTAAAATGGTTTTTAATATATATCTCATAAACTATTTATCTGATAAAAAAATATATTGACATTTTTTGTTGCAAATTAAATTCTCTACAAGTTTGGTCCAGTAACTTTTTGTCGTAGAACTATAAATAAAAAAATTATAAGCGAAAATGTTCAGAAATTCGAGTTAAAAAATAAAACATTTTTTTTATATAACTTTTTTTTAAATAATTATGCGAAAAAATGATGTCAGACCAGTTTTATGGATCGTTTTTTAAGGAACTACTTTTATAAGCAAAATTTTTTCATGAAGTCAATAGCTAAGGTTTTACAGCGCTCCGAAGTTAGTACTATTTTTCAATACTCTTAACTATACATATATACACATGTTAATGTCTTTTTTTATTTACTTATTATAATTTTTAAATTATGAAATTTTCAATATTATTAATCGTATTATAAATCGTTTACACTAATAACACTTCTCCAACAAAAAATTCTTTAATACTTTGTAAAATTCAACATACACCTGTGTATAATGATTCAATATATTACCTATCAAACCGCGTTTTCATCATAATTTTGTTTCAACATTGATTATCACTTATTAATTATGCGTTCAACTGTAAAACAAATAATTAGCATAATATTAAACGGGAAACCATGGTAGTATACCAGTGCTATGTATACAACGAATGAAAATACATAAATAGGTTAATTAAAATTACTGCTTTGCATGTATCGAATGTAAACATTATGTCATTTAATCATCATCATCATCATCATCATGATCAACCCATTACCGGCTTACTACAGAGCATGTTTTTTTTTCCGGACTGTCTATTAGCTGTACAAACCCTATTGGTTGCCACAGCGTAACCGGACTGTTTGGCGAGCTTTGGAAAGAAGCTCTGCCAGAAGAAATTTTGAGCGCTAGGGCTCGAAGAAACTAAGGGAACGACTGCCTAAGGGCGCCTCCTTTGAGGCCGAACCTCGGCTTAGGCGACGTTTGGGATAACGGGGGGGTCGGACGGTGAGTGGTCCGTACGTCTCCGAGGCCGTGGATGGAGCCCACGTCCGGATGACGTAAGATAGCGGGGACCTCGTCTTCGCCGGCGAAGACGGTGTGTAGCGTATGATTGTGTGGTAGGTGGTACGAGTGTGTTGTCAGTAGTCATCTGATCGTCAGGGTCATGAATATGTTTAGGTCTCCTCTTTCAGAGAGGAGCGCTTTGGTCGGGGGAGTAACAGAGCACGGGTCTCCTCACAATATAGGAAGGGTTTGGCCATAGTCCACCACGCTGGCCATGTGCGGATTGGTAGACTTCACACACGCCTTTGAGAACATTATGGAGAACTCTCAGGCGTGCAGGTTTCCTCACGATGTTTTCCTTCACCGTTGAAGCAAGTGATATTTTAATTTTTAAAAACGCACATAACTCCGAAAAGTTAGTGGTGCGTACCCGGATTCCAACCGCCGACCTCTGATTAGGAGGCTGACGCCCTGAACCACTAGGCTATCACCGCTTCTTATTCTCTTCATAAAATAAAAATTAAATGCCTTAATTAATAAAAATTAAATTCTCTTAATTAATGCCTTTAAAATAAGTGGTACACTAAGATCTTCACAAAGTGTGGTAAAGTTTATATTGCTTCTGAAAACCAACTATTATCCGAAACGGGGTCAAAATGATATTCAGTTAGCGACTACTCGCTAGTCCGGAAAGTTAGAGGGGGTTGTTATTTAACAACCTTTTGACGACCTCCGTGGAGCAGTGCGTGCGCTGTCGCATTATTAAGTTGAAGGTCCTGGGTTCGATTCCCGGCTCGAGTCTGGACTGGTGGGAGGCTTTTGTCGTAGCTAGTTACCACCCTACCGACAAAGACGTGTCGCCAAGCGATTTAGCGTTCCGGCACGATGTCGTGTAGAAACCAATTAGGAGTGTGAGATTTCCCATACCTCTTACAGATTAACCCGCTACCATCCTAGACTGCTTCATCACTTACCATCAGGTGAAATTGCCGTCAAGGGCTATCTTATAGTATATATAAAAAAACACTATTTCGTAAACCACTCAATAGAAGCCCGTAGCGTTAAAAGGGGGACGTTTCTGTTAAATTAGGTGGTAATAATGCTTTAAGCTGTTAACCATCGATCTTAAACCATTATACAGATACCTTATGCTTCTTTATAAACTGTTCTATGACATCATCATCGTTATCAACCTTTAACAGCATTTACTACGTACATGCATAAAAGCAGTCCATACCTTAGCACAAGAGCCTCCAGAGAAACAATTCATACGTGCACTAAAGTACTGGCTACGTTAAAGATCCATAACAGAGAATATTTTTTTTATTGAATCATGCATGCACACCCGAGTCAAAAACCCTGTGAACGCCAGTGCTGACATGAAATTTTAAAAATGGAACATTGCACACGTGTCTCCTCAGTGGTATTTTTAAGCGGCACGATCTTTACACACACCGAAAAGAAATCTTAATATCTCATTTGCATGTGGGACACCGGCCAGTGAGGTTGTTATCGGCGTGATTTATTGCAACTGTATTTTATTATTGTTTACGCTTGCACCAGGATAATATTTGTACATAATATGATGGTGAAAACAATTAACTCCAGAAATAGTTGTCTATTCAAGTAAATAAATAGTGCAAAATATAAGATAAATTTTAGTAGTTATTAATTTCTTATATTACAAATTATTTCGTCCAGTATTATTTCAAATTATTATCAGGTGATTGAAGCGGTGATAGCCTAGTGGTTAGGCCGCCAGCCTCCTAATCAGGTTGGCGGTTCGAATCCGGGCACGCACCTCTTAACTTTTCGGAGTAATGTGCGTTTTTAAGCAATTAAAATATCACTTGTTTCAACGGTGAAGGAAAACATCGTGAGGAAACCTGCACGCCTGAGAGTTCTCCATAATGTTCTAGAATTCGTGTGAAGTCTGCCAATCCGCACATGGCCAGCGTGGTGGACTATGGCAAACCCTTCTCATATAGAGAGGAGACCCGTGCTCTGTGAGCCGATAATGGGTTGATCATGATGGTTATGATAATATTGAAACAAAACGATGTATAAATTCTACAAAAGAAAAAATTGTATATGGGTATGGCTAGAAAACGTACAGACTTGGTAAAAGAAATGATCAGAACTGTCGGATGGATACAACAGCAGCTTCTTATCTGGTACATCAATGAATTGCACTGTACGATGATCTCCGTTGGGAGCAGAACTATCGCAAGGAATGGACACTAACATTTTCAATTAGGTTATTGAGCGGGGAGCTTTTGATATAAATAACTTACAGCGCCTTGCGATTTCAACCGCGTTTGTTTGCTAAATAACTTTAAGACTTAATCACAGAACTAATCAAATTCAGATAATCTTTTAAAGGAATATTTGAAATATTCCTTTAAAAGGCACTTTTGACGCGTCAATAATGTTTATAGTGGTGGTTTTATGGTGATAACTACATTCGTCTACTCAAAACTAAAGCTATAAGGATTCGAAACGCGCCCTGGTCTAAGAAGCCAGGTAAATTTTCCATAAAATCGACAAAAAATATGGAAATTAAGAAAAATACTTATTATTAACTTTTTATTCAAAAATATTTATAAAATTCACAGTTGTTCGGTAGGGAGCCATGGTAACGCCGTTCTCCGTTTTTATAACATTTTAAACCAAACAAACAATTTCTTTAGCTTTATATATTGGTATGATTATGAACTTAGTACCATTTGATGTTGTGAAGGTCAAAGCTGCCTCGTCAATCTTACGTATTACAGTAAAGCAAGTTAGACCAACAATATTTCCATTTCTTAAACGGACAAAAACACGAAACGTTAATAGTGGTGTTATTGAGAACGAGCATATGTATGTTCTGTACACAATCTGTGAGGAGGTCAACTCTCTACCATTATAGTTCACGACAGACAGACGTACTTACCCGATCGCACCCTTTGAATACGGAAATTAATTATAATTTTTCAACATTTCAAGAAGTAATTGTTCAATCTTATTTAAAAACTAACCTCACACCTACCCACCCACTCTCCCAAACTTTTAATCTTCACGGCTATCTCACTCGGTGTCTTGGCCGAAGCCTCCCATCAGACCAGATTCTAGCCGGTAATCGAACCCAGGACCTCCAAGTTTATAATGCGACAGCGCACGCACTACGCCATGTGATACAATTGTACTTATTTGAAATAAAATAAACGATTATTATTACGCGTCACAACTCACAAGTCGACCCACAATCCACTACATTTCGTCGAAGGTTATCTTGTGTCGATATCAATGCGAGGATTCTTTGCCATGGCAACTCCTCTTATTGACCTTGAGGGCTGATATTGTTACCATCGGAGGACCCCTGGGGCAGGGGTGCGACAGGGTGTATGTATTAAATCCATAAAATATTCCAACGCGGAAAATTCTTTTCATCGAAATCCTTTATAGCTTTGTTAACGTATTCATGCACGCACTTATATTTTAATTGCCCGATAGATCATTTGTCTGTCTTTTTTTTCTCGGGGAGGAAAAAATGTCTACATACTTCTGCCTGGCAGCAGGAATTAGGGATCCGACTTGCACGGACTAAAATAACCACCCCCAGCTCCTCCGAGTCAACCCGGATCTGCTTAGCATACCTTCGTGCTGACCTTTTCAGTGTTCTGTCTATCTTTTATTCTTTTCTATTCTTTCTCTCTCCTGATCTGCCTTGAGCATCCGAGCATACCGATTCCACTCTTCGTGGCTATGTGTCTATCTTTGCCCTTTATTAATGCTTTTTAGTCAACATAACATAATAAAAACGATAAAAAAGCTTGGGTGTGAATTGCTCTATCTCCATAGGTACTATAGTTTATTATTCATTATGTGAGATGGTGATAACGAAAAAAACAAAAACCCCGACTAAGTTTGTTGTGGGCTTCTTCTTAGACCGGGGTGCGTTTGGAACCCTCATAGCTTTAGTTTTAAGTTTACGAATATAGTTATCACCATGAAATAACTACTAATATACTATGTAAATTAATGACGCGTCAAAAGTGCCTTTTTTAAGGACTATTTGAATAAAGATTATTTTGAATTTGAATTTAATCAAACTAATCTCCTTTAGTCCGGGAGCCCCGTGGCTAAGGCCAGGGCGGCTGGTAGACGTCCGGGAAGTATACAATGGGTTCTCCGGGCGTTTAACAAATCCAGCGAGAGGGACATGCCGTGGTGGTATTTAGTTTGGGTATACCCCACCGATTTGGGGGGGGAGTCCAACATAACCTCTGTCCTGCCCAACGGATCTAGGTTGTCATAAAGCGTTTCCACCACGGGGAAAAAAAAGGTTATAGGGCCACAAGCTCTAATATATGTAATACCGTATTTAAAAAACTAGTTACTTCTTCTACATTACTAGGTGTGCTAAGTAGCCTCTAAGTAATCCGAATTGACAATCATCATCATCATCATCATCATGATCAACCCATTACCGGCTCACTACAGAGCACGGGTCTCCTCTCAATATGAGGGTTTGGCCATAGTCCACCACGCGGGCCATGTGCGGATTGGCAGACTTCACACGCCTTTGAGAACATTATGGAGAACTCTCAGCTGTGCAGGTTTCCTCACGATGTTTTCCTTCACCGTTGAAGCAAGTGATATTTAAAATTTTTAAAAACGCACATAACTCCGAATAGTTAGACATGCGTGCCCGGATTCGAACCGCCGACCTCTGATTAGGAGGCTGACACCCTAACCACTAGGCTATCACCGCTTAAAATGACAATCTATTCCCTAAAAAAAGTATTAATTTAGTTTTTTTCTATTGTCAGCTGGTTCCTTAATTACTTTCCACCCCTGTATTCCCACCCACACAGCATTTTTTGTTTGTTCTCTAAGCAAAATTATTTTTAGAATTATCCGACTGTCCGAAATGGATTCCACCTAATTAATTTAACATAACGTTATAATCGAAATAAAACGATGACTATAATTTTTATTTTATTTATTTATTTCTTTCGTTTTAAAATTAACATAACACTGGCTTACAATTACAATACAACTAATGAAATAATGCGGGGAAGCTACCGTCACGTCGCAACGCTTCGCAGCTGATCGCGTCACGTCGTGGCATTATGTATGTCTGTACCTGAGCAATAAAGTCTACTGCCCCTGATTTAGGTATATACCTGTATTTCAGGCGGTAGTACTCTCCTAAAATTATTGAACCACTGATTGAGTGTATGTGTGTGTGTGTGTGTGTGTTTGCGTTTGTGTAGGTGTGTTTGTGTGGGTGTGTGTTAGAATGTCACAGACACAATCTGCAACAGATCTAAAACCTTCTGTTGCCGGTAGATATTTAGATAAGTGTCGTGAGAGGGTCTTCTTCAAATTTACTGATTCTTTATTATTTTAACACAGTAGTTTATTTTAACAATACATTAACAAAGCCGTAACGTAAGTTTATCCAAAATTTCAACCCGTTCTATTGGCAAGTTTCACAAAGCTCTGCTTCCAATAAGAACGACTTAAATTTTATGAAAAGTTTGCTTACGCGTTTTTACGGGACAAGCTTGGTACTGCCGACGTTTTCTATGGCTAAGGAATAATGGATCCCGGATGAATATTGGTTAGACGATGCTATTTTACTCGAGGCATATTGGAATCGAGCGATCAGAAGCGGTATTTAGTACAACAATGGTTAAATACGATACCCAGTAAAAGCAAAGCTGGCAAAGATTTCAGAATTGCTGTAACATTATACAACCATTAAATCTTTGATCCTATTGCACCCTCAAATCAAATTCTCAAAATAACCGGAAAATCACGTTCAATAAAGCCTTTTCACATATAGGTACGGTTGCCTTCTAAGGCGACACGTATCGAACCGTGACGTTAGGTGTATAACCGTTATACCACAATATCTATGAACGTTTCACAAACACGACAGTTTTATCTTGGTAGATCGGACATATAAATGTGTTTTCTTTCTTTCTAATTTCAAAAATGAAATGTCGCAAAGGCTCCTGTAATGTTACCAATTTAGCAGGCGCATTGTATTTTCTCACGCTAGATCGTGCTATAAAATCTTATATATAAAGAAATAAGATATAATAGAAATCTTATATATAAAATTCTCGTGTCACAATGTTTGTTCGAATACTCCTCGGAAACGGCTCGACTGATTCTTATGAAATTTTTATTCATATTCAGTTTGTCTGAGAATCGGCTAATATCTATTTTTCTTAATTAAATATCTTATTTTTAAGTGACAAGGGGTGTCCACATAATTTTTTTTTTTTTAATTTTTTATATTGGTTTTTTATTTTATATTTGTATTATGTGGCATTGAAAAATACATACGACCCTAAATTTTCACCCTTCTACCGCCAACCCCTATTTTTTTATTGGGCATTTTAGTAATTTAATCATTTCTCATCCCGCTTGAAAATTATCGTCTTTATTGTGAATGTTTTTCACTCTAATTCGACTAAAATTTCTCTGAACTTCATCACTCTTCATCATCACTTCAACCGATAGACGTCCACTGCTGGACATAGGTCTTTTGTAGGGAGTTCCAATGGCCACGGTCTTGGGCCGCTTGTATCCAGCGGCTCCCTGCGACTCGTTTGATGTCGTCTGTCCACCTTGTTGGGGGTCGACCAACGCTACGTTTACCGGTGCGGGGTCGCCATTCCAGCACCTTGGGACCCCAACGTCCTCCGGTTCTCCGAGCTATGTGCCCCGCCCATTGCCACTTCAACTTCGCAATTCGCTGTGCTATGTCGGTTACTCTGGTTTTTCTACGGATCTCCTCATTTCTGATTTGATCACGTAGAGATACTCCTAGCATAGTTCTCTCCATCGCCCGTTGAGTGACTCTGAGCCTTCTTATGAGGCGCATAGTGAGCGACCATGTTTCAGAGCCGTAAGTCATCACTGGCAACACGCACTGTTCGAAAACTTTAGTCTTCAGGCATTGAGGGATTTTGGACGAAAAGATGTCACGGAGTTTCCCAAACGCTGCCCACCCGAGCTGAATTCGGCGGCGGACCTCCTTCTCGAAATTGGACTTACCCAACTGGATCGTATGTCCCAGGTATACATACTCGTCTACAATTTCCAGTGCAGAGTTCTCAACGATTACTCGGTAAGGCAGAACATTAGCGTTCGTCATAATCTTCGTCTTGCTCATGTTCATACGTAGGCCTACCTGTTGAGAAACTCTGCTAAGGTCATTGAGCATTGCGTCGAGGTCTTCCAGAGTCTCTGCCATTACGACTACATCATCAGCAAACCGAAGGTGATTGATGTACTCGCCATTGATGTTGATGCCTAGTCCGTTCCAATCCAGAAGCTTGAAGACATCTTCCAACGCTGCGGTAAACAGCTTCGGAGAGATCACATCTCCCTGCCGTACTCCTCGCTGCAGTTGGATCGGCCTCGTAATCTGGTCCTGTATACGGACTGACATGGTGGCGTTTTCGTACAGACAGACTGAACTTATTGTAAAGCAAATATTTTTTAACATAAACAATATTTATGTTATTTTTATATTCCCTCATCGTTCACAGCGCTCCATGCCTCTTTCACTCTTATACCACATCCTTACGTTATCCTTACCCAATAAGTTAGTTATTTTTTTCTACAATAGAAATTTCCTAGAAATAATTTATATGGCAAAACAACGTTTACCGGCTCAGCTATTATAAACAATACCTAATAAAATAAAATTTATATATATATATGTCTTAATTACATTGAACTTATGCCAGATATTTTTTTTTTGGAATTAATGTTTTTATTTTTTACAGACAATCAAAAAAGTAAAGAAAATTATAATTAACAACTAAAACAATGTAACTTTAAACACTTAAAATAAACCTTAAATTGAACCTAAAACTAAAACTATAACTAAAATATATTATTAAAAGGAGTCCCTTTAGGCAAGGTTCCGAAGATACTGGCAGCGTTTCCCCTTTGGATTGCAAGACTAATTCGTTGTCCGAGGTAGCTGGCAGCTCTTCGGTCTCCTGTAATGTCGACTAACCTTTTTGCTTTTTCCCTAAAAAGCCCTAGGACCCCACGGACCAAGGGTCTCGACACCGAATGGGATAAAATCATATTCAGAGCCTAGACCCCTGTATTTGTATGCTTTGGCTTTTTCAGCCGCTTCAGAAGCCGCACCAACTCTGTTGTTGGTTCCATGTAGATGGGAAGGGGCCAACGTGTCTGAACAGGTTGCATCCCATACCAGCACCCGGCCCAACTTCCATGGAATCAAACTCATACCATCCGGTCTCTTGCCATCGTCTCTGGCAATACCAGTCGGCTCAAGTAGACTTGGCACGTTGACGGTGGCAAGAGACGGCGTATGATATCGTTAAGTGCAGCATATCTCGAGAAGCGGCCTGCACTTTTTTTGCATGACAGTCCGTGATGTCCTAGTTTGTCGACATCACTGCCACAGGGACATTTATGAGGAGCGCAGACCGGAACCCCAAGCCGTAGACAGGCTGCGATTCGCAGCGTGTCAGGCTCAAGAAAAGTTCCTTTATTTGACGAAGGGTACGCGAGAAGCCAGTAGCCAGCCTCATGCGCACCCACGGCCAAAAGCCTAGCACGCGCCGAACCTGTACTACAGCTTAAAAGATGGTCATAAATAAATTTACAGTCTATGTCGTCCCAGCTCCTCTGTGAATTTGGAGAAACCGCAAAATTTTGACCTGGTCATGCAATTAAGAAAGCGTTTCTAGCTTCTTCCAAGCCAGCAATCTCAAAGTTTGAAGGGGATGCCCTTAAAATTTTACTTATGAGATTTGCTGAACTATGGACAGAAGATAGGAAGGCTGGTAAAGCTACACTGGAAATTTTGCGAAATATTATATGCGCGAACTTAAATCCAAATACCCTCTTAACAAAACTAAAATCCAATTATGCGTGGAAACATCTAAATAATACTTCAAATAATATTCGTACGGTTGAAGAAGAACACGGTAGGTACAGGAACTAGATGGGTAGATAAGTACCCACATTTTCTCAGTTAAAATTATAATGGTTGACACGTTGAAACCGTGTTTATAATTAACGAGGACGGAAGACTTACGGTCATTGCACGAGCATGGCGACCGTGCCGTGACCATAACGTCTCGTAAAAGCTGTCAATAATACTACACAATACAACGCTTTTAATTCTCATGAACATACCGGAAAACAAGGGCCTTAGCTTTCAAACTCTGTACATAAGTTCCTATAACCATTTCAGCATCTATCGGGATTTCAGTAGTTATTAGATATGCGTAGATTGTATACGTGCGAACGTGCGTAAAATCCCATGGCTGGGCACAGGCCTCTTCTCTCGTATGAGAAAACTTTTTAGAACATAGACCAATAACACTAAAGATTTAAGTTTAGCGAGATTATACGATTTGTAATCAATTATAAAAACCGGGCTAAAGCGCAACGTCATAGCATCTTCTCCCAGTCGTTGAGGTGATCACCTTCAATTCCCAAATCCCAATCTTGTACTGATTTTTTTTTGGCAGCTCCAGGATTTATGCCCGCGTGGTTCTACGTTATGATTCTAATCACTAGACAAAGGAAATCGTCCATTTTAAAATAACATATTTTATATACTTTGTGCCGAAACCTCCTACCAGACCAGACTCGAGTAGGAAATCGAACCCAGGACCCCTAACTTTACTATGTGAATTATCTTTCAAAATATATTCAATTTATACAAATATATAATAATGAATAGTATATGTGTATTGATATATATTTATTTATACATAAAATATACATAAAAGTATATAATATTTACATATATGTTTTTTATTGATAACTTGTATTATATTTAAATAATTGCGCCGTTACCCTCTTAGTTTATTTAATTTTTTCCCCAAGGATTGTCTGGAAGAGATTGCTTAGCAATAAGACCGCCTTTGCATACTCAGGTGTGAAGTGTTCTGTGTTGTTGTTTCTTTAAAATTTGTGTGCAATAAACAGTATTTATCTTCTCTTATCTTATATATTTAACAAGCCTTCTTGTGATAGGTCGAACGTAGGACGAAAGCTATTATTAGGTCACTAAGGACGCGGTGATCGATACCAGCAGCAGGTCCAGCCTTCATATCTAAATCTCGAATCTCTTTGACTACCGCTACTGGAGTGCTTTGATCAATTAAGGAGATCTAAGCTAGTATTTAGCTTCGAATAGAGGCACAGCTTCATACGAAGATAGCGATGCGGGTAATGCAAAAGTCATTCAGACATACAAATAGGCATTAAAAAGGCTATACCGTTTTTTATAACAGAATTAATGTTCAAAAAGTTCATCACTACGAGACAATTTGATCGAATATCGGAGAAAATATCGTAAAAGACAATAATAATTATTGCCGGTATACACACTGAAAGTATATATATACATGTAGTACATGAATCTAGCAAAAGAAAAAGAAAAAAAAACTTGAGAGGTGTCAAGGGACACCCGGATGGAACGAAGTTCCTTTCGATTAATTAGTGAAGGAATTGTAATAAAATTTTATTTTATTTAAGTTATAATAATATCTTTTTTATTATTAACAAATATAATGTTATATAAACTTAATCAGTAGGCTCAATTTTGTACTCCATCAGCAATATCCGGAACTTGTGCAGAAACACTGTCAGGATTCATTATTATTATTTATTATTTATTATTTACCATAAAACCTGTATACACTCAACAAAAATAATCCTCGCGACACCACACTGTTCAATGCGAAATAGAAATGAAAATATCTGGCTTGCTTTCTATAAGAGAGAGAGAGACAGACAGAGAAACATGCGACGCCGCACAGCTTATAATAACAAAAAGTGTCGTGACAACTTTTCGTAAGAATTTTTTCCCCCTTTCACAACGCGCGATAAGGAACTTCGTTCCAAAAAACTTGGAAGCCGGAAGATTTTTTCGCGATCTCAACGAATCGAGCGAACAATAAGTAAAAGACAAATTGAAAGATACGATATTTTTTGAATGAATTAATTAGCAAAACACTAATTGAACTAAAGCAAAATTGACAAAATAAATTCGTAAAGATTGCCTTTGTGGACTTATTTATTTTTTCACAGTTTACAGGAAAATCTTAAGTAACTGAGTTCCTCAGGGAAACGGGAAAATTATAAAAAGCTCTTTGCGAATCCAACTGTTACTTGAGGGGTTTTAGAGGAAAGTCATGTCAGCTTTATGAAAAATCATATGTAATGTGTGTGTTTTATTTAGGAGTGTGACTTCAAGTTTATTAGTAATTATTATTGTCATCTGTGGGCAGACGATTAAAATCTGAGAAGTTAGTCGTAATGAATATCTGAACTAACTGTATCTGAACTAGATACAGTTAGTATTCAATTGAGTGTAAAGTTCAAATAATAATAATCTTTATTCAAATAGTCCTTTAAAAGTCATTTTTGACGCGTCAATAATTTACATAGTAGTGATTTGGCGGTGATAACTATATTTGTAAACTTAAAACTAAAGCTATGAGGGTTCCAAACGCGTCCGCGGTTTACGAAGAAGCCAATAACAAACTTAGCCAGGTAAATTTTCTTTTTGTTATCACCATCTCACATGCCACTTAAAATTATGTAAAGAGCTAGATTTATAGTCAGAATAATATTAAGTCAGTTAAAAGTTTTTTGATAGAAACGCAAACGAGTATATTGCAGAATTTTAAATTATACGACATCAATCAAGTTTGTTATAAGAAATAAAAGTGCTATATTATTTTATTTTATTTTTTATTAGAGTGTAGCCAGTAAAATTACTTCAATCGTAAGAATATTCATAGAGTTCAGACAACCCACTTTAGCACTGCATCTCCAATTTCCAATAGTTATTATCTATTAAGACTCAACTGTCCATATGTCAGTCCATTTGTCTGTATATTAGCGGGTTATAACCTTACAACCCAAATAGGTCGAGACTTGAAATTATCACTGAAAGTTTTTGTATACACCACAAGTTAGCCCTTGACGTCGTCTCACCTAGTAAGTGATGATGACGTGATGGTGGCGGGCTAACCAGTTAGGAGTATGGCAAACCCAAACTCCTAATTGGTTTCTACATGACATCGTGCCGGAACGCTAAATCACTTGGCGACACGTCTTTGTCGGTAGGGTGGTAACTAGTCACAGCCGAACTGTGATGCTAATGTGAATGTTTAGCTTTCCATAGGTTTTCACAAGTTTCACAACGTTCACAAAAAAATTCAAAGTAAAATACGTCTTAAGTCATTTGCTCGCGTCAATATGCTATATATAATAATAATAAAACTGCAATATAAAAATTAGATAGGTTTAAAAATTATTAATCATTAACCAATCACATAATATAATAAATTTAAAACAATCAAGTCCAAGATTGATTACCTAAACGTAATTTTTATTTAAATAATTTTTTATTAGTTTATTAAATCAAGTATTAATTTATTAATTCACAAATCGATAAATAATCACCAATCATTACAATTATTAATATTACGTCTCAGGTCAATACACTTGTTATGAACAAGAATTCTTTTTGTTTTTTCACACTGTTATTATATTTCAGATATTCTTGGTAAGGGAGAATGTTTACCTAGTTTAATTCTATAAGGCCTATGATAGAACAAATCAAACTAATACATATATTGTACTATAGCCATTCTAGCTGAAATGGAACCTCTCATCTACAGCGTTTTAAACACAGTTTCCAAGTCTTAACAGTTCAAATCTTGTACTAAGCTTTTCTATTAAAAGTGCTGTTAGCAATTACGCGTCTTAGCGTATGTACTTATTTGGATTGTTCTCAGAAAGTACTTCAGAAGGCTTTCCGAAACACTCATATTTTGTTATCTTGGCGAAACAACGGAAAAGGATTTACTTAAGTTCAAGTATTTAATAAAATTGAGCCTTATTTATATATAGATGGAAGCAATGAAATCGTCTGTACTAAAGGTTAGTGAGATAGTTACATCAAAATATAGGAAATTGTGTATAATTTTAGTTTCAAGTCTCCCTCGACCGGTTAAGGGGCGCCGGTTCATTAGTACCTTCCTCTCCGCTTCATCGTAATAATTAGTAGTAGATAATCGTTGGATAGCTTTGAATTGATAAAGGTGGAAATCAAATGATTCCGAGCTAGATGGTCTAAAAATGTTTAAAGTTTAAAAAAAACCGAACCTTTTCTAACTTAAATTTTGCGCTCAAGTCGAAAGCCTCCAAACTTGGTGTAATTTTTTTTTTTAAATTTGACGACTTCCGTAGCGCAGCGCGTGCGCTGTTGCATTTTAAAGATGGAGTCCTGGGTTCGATTCCCGGCTCGAGTCTGGTCTGGTGGGAGGCTTCAGCCGTGGCTAGTTACCACCCTACCGACAAAGACGCGTCGCCAAGCGATTTAGCGTTCTGGCACGATGTCGTGTAGAAAGCAATTAGGAGTATGAGTTTACCATACCCCTAACAGGTCTTAGATCTTAGACTGCATCATCACTTACCATCATGTGAGATGCAGTGCAAAAAAGTACGCTTTAAATTAAAACACATTTTAACCGTCAAATCTGTCTGTTCGTAGATAAGAAACTGGCAAGTATGAAGAGACAAGCTCAGTTGTGACTTCCGCAATCGATATGCAATACGTCTCCAATTTACTATCTTATCTTACAAATCCTACATCCTTAAAAATATATTATGAAGCTACTGTGGTTTTCTCCGTATATCAAAGTGATACGAAGTTATTCGCGTCAGTTTTTACGAACACTTTATTTCAGTTTGCGTTTTCTTTAGTGGTTATTATAACAAGTAAACAGGAAACAGGAAAAGTGAAATTCTGCGCAAAAACAGATAAATATATATCCATAGGTACTAATGTTTCAAATGCGTTAAGGTGTCAGTTTGTTTCCTTAAGATCGGCTCACAAAATATGGCACAAAAATAACTCTCAGTCTGGGGACGGTGCAAATTAATAATAAATAGTTTTTACGGGATAAAAAAACAATTGAACTATTAATATTATTGTGAGTGGGAGTTGTATTGTGAGTGGGAGGCTTCGGCCGTGGCTAGTTATCACCCTACCGACAAAGACATGTCGCCAAGCGATTAAGCGTTCCGGCACGATGTCGCGTAGAGACCAATTAGGAGTGTGGGTTTACCATACACCTAACAGGTTAGCCCGCTACCATCCTAGACAGCCTCATCACTTACCACCAGGTGAGATAGCCGTCAAGTGCTAACTTGTAGTGAATAAAAAAAACGTTCGATTTCATCTATTATATATTTAATAAGGTTGGTAACAAATTCGCCGCGAGCATGGCTAAAATGTAAATTATAAAGGTAAAAGCTTTTGTCATGGAAACCTATTACAGGCATCTGTATCATGAAGGGTTCGTATATAATCTATATATATAAAAGCGAAATACCACTGACTGACTGACTGACTGATGATCACGATATCTCAGGAACTATAAAACATAGTTATGGGTGGTAGGAAAGTTTTGCGTTTTTGGAATTAGAGAAATTAAAATCGGCAATTAGAGCATTACTTTTCAGTAATAATACATGTAGGTATAAGCTCTTTTGCAAAATCACACCTTGAAAGTAGAAACATAAATAATGAAAAGGAATTTGGAAGTTAGACCGTAGAGCCGCAGACATCGCTAAGAAAATAATTTGTAAAAGTCCGAATAGTAATATTATAAATGCGAAAGTGTGTTTGTATATTGGTATGTCCTTCAATCACGTCGCAACAGAGCAATGGATCGACGTAATTTTTGAAAGTATAGTTGAGGACCTGGAGAGTGACATAGGAGAGTTCCCGTAGGAATTTTTTCAACTTATTCTGACTGAATTTTTAAAACTTATTCCACGCGGACGAAGTCGCGGGCGCCAGCTAGTATAATATATTTCTAATTATTTTAATTCGTGAGGTGATCATGATAACTACAAACTAACTTAAAACTAAAGCTAGGAGGGTTCCAAAAGCGCCTAGGTGGAAGACCACATCAAACTTAGTCGGGTTTTTTTTTGTCATCACAATCTGACATAGACAATAATAAATTATAATCAACTAAGAAATCAAAGCAATTCACACCCAACATTTTTTATCGTTTATATAATTCTTAATATCGTAATAGGATTCTATAATTCTTACGTTTTAAAAAAACTTTGTTAAAACGTGTTTGAGACATTTTCAAGATGTCAGTAGGTAATTTGTAATAAAATAAAACACAATTCACTTTGTATGAGTTACTAATTTTGTGCAACCTAATTCAAATTCAAATTCAAAATAATCTTTATTCAAATAGTCCTTAAAAAGGCACTTTTGACGCGTCAATAATTTACATAGTAGTTATTTCATGATGATAACTATATTCGTAAACTTAAAACTACTAAACGGCACTACAAGTTTATTTTTATTTGTAATATTCATTGCGTTACATTCCATTTTTTCTTGGAATTTGAAATATTTTTAGACTAAATGTCGCTCGCGCTCCATCTGCGTTAGCATCATTTTATAAAAAAAAAACCGCCGAACCGAATATTTTTCCAGGCCACAAAATTTTGTCAGAAACAAACAAAGAACAAAGTTTTTTTTCTAGTTTTGTAATCCCCGCTGGAATTGGCCTCGGTTGTTTTTACGAGACAAAAAGTTACCTGTATCTATCTCCGGGCTGGAACTCTGAGCCAATTAAATTCGTCAAGATCGTTAAAGTGGTTGAGGCGAACGATGCTAGCAAAAGCAGACAAATTTCCGCATTTATAATATCAGTATGTATTAATTCTCGGTTTAAATGTTCTCCTGAGCTGAACAACTGTATCTATAGCTGACAGTCATATTGTGAGCCAATCCTTACAAACAGCGGCGGGCTTCCTAGAAAGATAGCAATAACAATGAACCTAGCGTTTCTGCTTTAATTCATTCACTTACAACTAGTAATTTCCGGTGATATAAATTTTAGTTTAATCTTAATCCAATGAGTAAATAGCCTTTTCAAAAAATATCATACAATATCGAAGGCGTTAGCTTGTATCTAATAACTTTTAGCGTTCGGCTAAGAGTAGACATTTAGTATAGCGTTCGGCTATGAGTAGACAAACAACGTTTGCCAGTATAAATTTAGCATGGTGCTTTGTAATATTTTCAAATGCGTAACGTTAAACTATTAAGTGGTCCAAGTTGATTGACTTCTCTGAGCATCAATAAGTTTTCATGGTGATTTCTCTGAATTATATCTATGTAGTTCAATATTTTAAATTATCATTCCTTGTTTCGTACCCGAAGGTACCAAAGAGCAACTTTTACCCCGCCGCTTTCCAGCTGTCAATTCGTATTATCAGTATGTTCATCAGTCCATCATCTATATCTTATAAACCGAGATAGGTAGAGAATTAAAATTTTGACAGAAAGTGTGTTTCTATAACCACTATAATAATTGTATATTAAAAGGTCCGTATAAGAAACGTATTATTATATCCTGTGGGTATAAGCAACGTTGACTTAAATGAGTAAATGATTACCTACTTTAAAGCTATTACTAACTACTAATACTATTCGTAATTATTAATAACGAATTGTAATATTCGTTGAACTAAGGATCTTAATTGTGTGCACAGATAAACTTATATAAAAGGTTAAGCAAACCCTTCCGTTTTTACTATCATGAGTGTCAAGGTCACGGGGGATCTGTTATTGAGATATTTCTGCAGTTGTTAGCAGCTAAGTTGTGTCTGTTACATTATTAATAGTCACAGTTTTATTTCGTTATTTTTTATAAGGTTATTTATTTAATTAGGAGATGATGGGACTGGCATATCGGATATACGTAACGGACAAAATCCGAAAAAAAAAAGATTTAAAAAACCTAAAACAAATAGGTTAATCAACTTATGTCAATGCGAAATGATTTTAAGTGTATGGGCTCAGATCCCTTGCCTTTCCCATGAGGGATAAAAATAACTACTTTGATTTATCTGCTGTCTATGCATGCTGCTCGAGTTCTGTCCTATATATCGTCTATAAACCATATCTGACTGACTTATTAATCTTATCAAAACGGGTTACACTTTAATGAAGTTATGGATAGATATGAACAAAAATATATAAACATTGCTTATCCCGAACCCATATTATTAATCGGGATAAAAAGAGGCTAAAGCCTGTGTTAGAAACTGGGTGACTTTAATAATCACTTCGTCTTTATTTGCAAATAGCTTTATTGTTTTTGACTATAAAGAACTACTTTTTGGGTTAACATGATTAATTATTATCAATTTGTCTATATCAACCGCGCTTGTACCACGTACCTACTCCAAAAAACGCGACAATCTCGTTCCCGCTCTTTTCCATTCTCCGCCATCCCAGTTCTTTTTTCGTTTTTCTCATTACGTTCGAAAACGGACTTTTTTTTTTAAATGAGCACTGGTGTGTCTTGATTGATAATTTATATATATTATAATCTCTAACACCTGTGTAGGTCTACTAAATTGAATTAAATTCGCTGTAAGTAGTTTATGCGAGATGTACAAAAAGTAACACATAAAAATCTGTTTTAGAGTGTTTATCGATAGTGTAACTTTCTTAGAATATTTTTTGTTTTAAAAATATTGAAATCAAAATATTTTAAATGTGCAGGGAACGTTCAGCCTTATTATATTGATTGAAACCGTCATAAAGCCTAGCTTAAAGAAACTGTAAAAGTGAAAGTGAGATATTATAAATAAGAATTATTATTTTTTTTATTTTTTATTTAAATGTATTACTTATATTTTTATTTAAACAAATTTATTACAAACTTAATTAATAAACACGATATAATAAAATAATATGAAACAGGTGACTTTGAGAAGAAGAATATGTGTACAAAGTTTCATGATTATCGGTTGAGTAATGTGTTATATCGCGTGATACGCTTTCACAAACAAACTTACATTCACATTTAAAATATTAGTATGATATATATTTATATAATTAAGTTATAATGTGGTGCTTAGTTAAGAGCGCTGTATTAAATTCTTTTCCACTTCCAAGAGCGCGATGGGAAAAAAGCAAAATAAAATCTGTGAAGCTTTTATAATTTCTTGTTATGCTTTTATGCGTGCCTCTTGATCGGTGATCCGAGTTCATAGCACTAGCAGGGTTTCCATTATAGATTAAATAGAAATACGTAACTCGACAATAGTTTTCTTTACAAACTCTTCCTTTCTTGTATAAGGTCTATTTATTTTTATCTACGGTACGCGTAAAAACACGGCCCACTGTAATGGACCAGATAACCGAAAACTATGAATATACAGTATTTTAAGTTTATTCCCACCATCTTAAGTTTCTAATAATTACTCATTTGACGACACTTAATTTATTTGTATACTTAAATTTCCATTTCAGTGGATTATTTATGTTAACAATTTACTAAAATTATGATTAAATTAATTATAATAACAAAAGGACGTTTATCTAATCTTTTTTATTATATACGAGTGTATGTAGAGCATGCTCTCCGAAGCGTACTGGTGTAGGGTGAATGCCCGACTCCGGGGGGAACACCCTACGCCAGCAGAGGATCGTGCGTGGAGGCAGTTGGCGGATGCCAATCTCATCGCCCTATGGCGGGAGAGGCTTCACGCGCCGACAGCCGGCCACCGTACGATCGAGGCGATCCGGCCCGTCCTCGAGCTCTGGATGGGTCGGAAGCACGGGACCGTGTCCTTCCAACTTGCGCAGATCCTTTCGGGGCATGGTTGCTTCGGGAGGTATCTGTGCAAGGTTGCAAGGCGGGAGCCCACGGAGGAGTGCCATGAGTGTGGCTACGCTCAGTACTCGGCGCAGCACACGCTGGACTCATGCGTCCAGTGGTCGGTCGAGCGAGTTTTACTCGTGGCACAGGTGGGGCCCGACCTTTCGCTACCCACCGTGGTTCGCTCCATGGTGGCAAGTGAGACGTCTTGGGCCGCCGTTGCCTCCTTCTGCGAGGAGGTGATGAAGCAGAAGCAGGCAGCGGAACGGCGCCGGGAGCACGACGCAGATGCGCATCCTCTCCGGCGTCGTAGGGCGGGGTGCAGACGACGGGCGCACGATCGCCGCCTGCCTCCCTGACTAGGAGCTCCGGGTGATGGATGAGAGGTATCCTCACCCGTCGAGCCTAATCCTCGGGTCATAAGGCGCACCCAATGTTCCTGGCGCGCCTCAAATGGAGTTAGGGGGCCTCGATCATACGGCCCCGGTGGAGGGTCTGTCTCGACGGACGCCGCTGGTTGGGTTGCGGTCGAGTGCGCGGGTGTTCCCGTGACCCAGCCACCAGGCGACGCGTAGGAGCATCGCTGAGTTTTAGTGGGTATTCTGGTCGCCAATCCGGCAGCCGGCGAGTCCCACATACCCCATCGGAAGCGACGCATCAATCATCATCAATCTGTAATCAGATTTGTAAGAAGGCGGACTTGTTAATTTCTTTCGTGTACAAAATCGTTAACTTCATTTTAAGCTTTCTGCAAAAAGTAAGGTTTTAACAGAGCCTATAGATATAATTAATGATTTATTTTATTATGACGGCAAGGAGAGAGCAGCGCCATCTAGTTTCAGAATCATGTACGACAGACAAGAGTGTGGCATCGCCCCCTCTCTTTACGCAAAACTGCCTGGCGTATGCTTGTTCTTAAAAGACTCACCGGCGCGGGACGGCGCATTGCATTCATTGCATTCGGTCGGTTCGGATCGGTGGTCGAGTCGCGGTAGTGCATAGTCGTACTTGGTGGAGCGTATAGACTGCTCCTTATAAATTACCATACTAAGTAGTGTCTGGTCTCTTTGCCCGAAACTACCCACGTCTATTCCCAAATTACCGACGAAGACACGCCCCCGCCCCGTAGTCTTCCTATAAATATATTTTGATATTAAATAATAATATTATTATTTTATAATAAATGAAATGAAATCTCAATAACTTCAAAGTTTTGTAAAAAGTAAGCTTATAGTAAAATATACAGAAAATTTGGATGTGGGAGGTGAAACTGAATAAATATAGTTATTAAATGCAAAGTAGTAAACATATTTTGTTGAACGATATCAATATCATTTTGTTGGCTTCGCTAAGTTCAGCATATTGGAATACGAGGAATATAGAAGTCTTATAATTTCATGCAATTATAGGAAAATGTAATGAACATTTAGGTACATACAGGTATGTATATATATTTTATATTATTACTGGCATAGTAATAAAACCTGTATGCCTCCACTGGGGGACATACCAGTTAGTAATAGTTTTACTTAAATATTTTGTGGTCAGAGATAGTTTTTGTTTCAAAATTAATCCCATTCTGAGTTCATTCATCATGTTTCTAACTAAATTATGGTCATTATTAAAATCTTCGCGGTCATTTATTTTCGTTTGGTAATGTATAACCAAATAGGTTTCCGGGTCAAAAAGATAATTATCATAACCCCATTAATAATTTCTAGACCTATTTCTTACATAAGCTTTTAAGAGCATACCATTTTCTATTACGTAATATTTTTAAATAAGCTTTTAGAGCATATCATGCTCTATTACCGGTTAGCGGGCTTAAACAACTAGGTATTGAGTATATTATACCAGTTAGGGGTTTTATACAGGCCCGATGGGAATAAAGTTGAAATTACAACGGTTATTAGGACAATATTAGTGCCGTCTATTTGTTTTGTAATGCACGATATTATTGACAGTTATTTCCGCCGTTTGCCGCTAATATCGAGCATAGATATACCCAGCTCGTAGCTCACATGTGTTAGAGATTATATTATAGTCCACTAATTCTATAATTATATTACGCATATAAACTGTCATTCAAGACACACCAGTGCTTACTTCATAGAGAACAGACAGCTTCGGTTTTCGTTCGTAATTCAATAAGTTCAAAGTTTTTACAAAACGAAAGCTTATAGAAATATTAAGAATTATATAAACGATAAAAAAGCTTGGGTTTGAATGCTCTATCTCCATAGGTACGATTGATTATTTATTATTTATTATGTGAGATGGTGATAACAAAAAATAATCCGGCTAAAGTTGTTGTGGGTTTCTTCTTAGACCTGGGAGCGATTTGAACCCTCTTAGTTTTAAGTTATCGAGTGTAGTTATCACCATCGCTTCACGAATATAAATAATGAAATGAATGATTCATAGATAAAAATAGCTTTATTCACATAAATTGAGCCTAGTTGCCATAATAAAGAAATTATATTATTATTATTTATATATTCCAGCTCTCACGCCTGTGTGCAAAATAAATACATATAAAAACCAATTATTATTATTATTATATACCTATTAAAGGCATAGGTCTATGTGAATAAAGCTATTTTTGATTTGATTTGATTTAAATGTGAAAAAAGAAAAAAGAACGGGGATGGCAGTTGGATTAAAAAAGATCGGGATATAGGCGGCCGGGTTTTTGGGAGTACGTGGTACAAACGCGGGTAATATAGATAAATTGATAATAATTAATCATGTTAACTCGAAAAGTAGTTGTTTATAGTCAAAAACAATAAACAGTATTTTTGGATCATTAAAGCGCGCTCTATGCGGTTCATAAATATTCATCTATTACATCACACGAGTTCTCTCTGTTAAATTTGAAATGTTGAATATAACTTTATCCCAAATGCATTGCTGATTGGTGACATGGTTAAATTCCTGTCAGCAATATTCGGAATACGGCTTGTCAAACTCAGCTGTCATTTGTCAACGCCGGCGCGCTATATTTATTAATGGAGCACTGACATTTTAGGAAGATCCTATTAAAACCTATTATGTTAATGCGTATGGAAAAACAAAATGGCAACGACTTTTTGGCTACTTCCGTCCTTTGGGCAGGACGGAGGTTATGTGGGACTACCACCCATGGGTGGTTTACCCAAACTAAAAACCACCACGGCTTGTCCCTCTCGCTGGTTTTACTGGACGCCCGGGGGAAACGTTGTATACTTCCCGGACGCCTACCAGCTACCCCAGCCTGAACCGGGCCTCTCCCGCGCTACAAGGGGAAGGATCAGGACAGCTTGATCCCCTCCCCAAGATAGTAAGGAGACTTGTGCAATGGCGAGAAACTAGCCCAATAGCTCCCTGCCATCTCCCAAGCGAAGCTAACGAGCGGCAAATTCTCAAAGTCTTCTTCCCCTCCGTCTTCGCCGAAGCGGATGTGCGTCGAAAGCCTCTTCACGTATTCGCTCCGCAGCTTCCTTCAGCGAAATAACTTCTTCACAAAAGTGGGCTAAGGCATTCCAAGAGCTCTCGCTTCTTAATATGGCACGTATTACGCTAGGCAGCGAGAGATCCCCGCCAATCGTTGCTACGAGAGTACGGCGCTGGGGATCCCACTTGCTGCACACCTCGAGTGTGCTGAGCGGTATGGTCAGCAGCACCGCACTCATGGTACTTTGGGGTTGGTTCCCTCCTCGCGACAGCATATCTTGACCTGACCTGATCTTGTAACAGTGCTTTATAACAAAAATACGTCCAAGTTCATTAATGTTTCGTTCATATTTAAAGCATTCTAATAATGTCCTTGTTTTTTCAAGGTCGAATTAGTGTAAAATATTTGATTATCAAAACAATCATCATCATCGGCGTAACTCCATGATCATTATAAATTTGGACTCTGTGTCTCTATGTCCTCTGCCATTACATGATTTTGGGTCGACTGCGAGCGTTTCTGGTCCAAAAATTCTTGTGTTCTTGTTAAATTTTTTGCGTGGCGTTGCAACACATTACAGTATTGTAATCATAATGACATTATTAAGATAGAGCAACTTGACATGTTCACAAAGTGTGCTATCCTTGTGCCGATATAACAAATATTAATAATCATCATCATGATCAACCCGTTGCCGGCTCACTACAGAACACTGGTCTCCTCTCAATACGAGAAGGGTTTGGCCATAATCCACCACGCTGGCCATGTGCGGATTGGCAGACTTTACGCGGTTTTTGAGAACATTATGGAGAACTACCCGGCATGCTGGTTTCCTCACGATGTTTTCCTTCACCGTCGAAGCAAGTGATTTTTAATTGCACATAACTCCGAAAAGTTAGAACCTCCGACGTCTGATGAGGAAGCGGACGTCCTAACTACTAGGCTTATACCAGAAACGTCCGAATGACGACCTCCGTGGCGCAGTGCGTGCGCTTTCGCATTATAGAAATTGGAGGTCCTGGTTTCGATTCCCGGGTCGAGTTTCGCCTGGTGGGAGGCTTCGGCCGTCGGCTTACCACCCTACCAAAAAAGACGTGTCGCCAAGCAACTTAGCGTTCCGGCACGATGTCGCATAGAAAACAATAAGGAGTGTGGGTTTACCATACCCCTAACAGGTTCGCCCGCTACCATCATAGACTGCATCATCACTTACCATCAGGTGAGATTGCCGTCAACTTGTAGTGTATAAAAAAATTAATGTCAATACTTTGTAGTGTTTAGTATTAAACATTTTTGTACGAGTCCATCTAATACCTACCTACTTGGCGGTTTTTTTTCGCTCTAAGTAATTTGTGAAATTAATTGCCGTCGGTTATACTTTGAACTTCATCCTGTTCAATTTGTAATTATGCACAGCGCAGTATTGACTTCCGGTGCATTGGATTTGCGGTATCAATTTCCGCACGCTCCACATAATAAATATCTACTATTTTGTAGACTGAATTGATTTTTTTTTAATTTAGTAAATAAGAGTGGTTATAAATTTACGAATTGATTATAATTGTACAATACATAATATACAATAATGTTAAAAAAAATAGGTCGTGACTTAATGTTTCTAGCATAGTATAAGCCGCGCACCAACCGCGTACACAATGATGAAAACTTGAATTTTTCATTACCTTCTAACTTAACCCGTTAAAAAGGCATGCTGTAAAGAGCAAAGTTTATCTGCATAAGATCGTCGTGGTAAATTACTTTCTTTGGTGCCAATTCATATCTTAACTGTAATGATGCTTTTTAACCAATTTTAAATTTTTTGAATTATTTTTGACATTTCACGCGTAGTGGCTTATAAAAAAAAGGGTTTGTTGTATGTTTCTTCTTAGAGCTAAACGCGTTTGGAACCCTCCTAGCTTTAGTTTTCAGTTAACGAATTTATTTATTACCAGAACTCCACGAATTAATGTAGATAATGGAAAATATATTATTGTAAATGAACGGTTCATAGATGCGTGTATTAGATTTACATGAATTACTATTTTGGATGTTGAAATTTGAATATTCATTAGAATCCGTTAACGCGGAAAAATATGGGATGGATTATAGACCAGTATTTTGACAATGAAAATCATTTTAAACAACGTAGGTACGTTACGACGTAGTCAGTGCACACGTATAAAGAAGCTTGAAAACACTTTTTCTAATGGCTTTAATGCCGTTATTTCAGACTGAAACCGCATTATTACTGGAGTAAAATTTATATTTTACTTGCACTAATGAGAAATTCAGAATCCAGAATTAATATGATACTTGGATAACCAAGTAACATATTACTTTTGGATTAAATAGCTTTAGGAAAGTAAAATTTTAAATATTTATATTAAATTCAAATTCAAAATAATCTTTATTCAAATAGTCCTTTAAAAGGCACTTTTGACGCGTCAATAATTTACATAGTAGTTATTTCATGGTGATGACTATATTCGTAAACTTAAAACTAAAGCTATGAGGGTTCCTAACGCGCCCCGGTCTAAGGAGAAGCCCACAACAAACTTAGCCAGGTTTTTTTTCGTTATCACCACACCATCTCACATAATGAATAATAAATTTTAGTACCTATGGAGATAGAGCAATTCACAACCAAGCTTTTTATCGTTTATATAATCCTTAATATTGTAATAAGATTTTTCTACAAGCTTTCGTTTTATAATATTAATACAATCGGTTCAGTATTTTCGATTACCTACCAATGAATACTACGCAAACAAATCTTTCCTCCTTACGATGTCAAGTGTGGATATAAGTAGGTATTGTGTACAGTCCTTCCCAGTAGCCAAGATTTATAAAGACGGACGGATAAACAAACATTGCAGTTATAATAGGGTCCCTTTAGAGCCCTTTGGATACGTAACCCAGCTAATTAACGTGTATTGTAGTGTTTCATCTTCAGCTTATTATTTTCAGATTACTGGCGGCTCAAAAATTATAACGTGACGGCTCTCTCATGGAAGAGAGGATTTTAGGACACACTTGAACGTTGTTATCAAAATATCTTCATAATATACATATTTCCAAACCTCTATTCCTCTATTTCTATTCTAGTAATTTAGCACTTGACGGCTGACCTGATGGTAAGTAAGGATGCAGTCTAAGATGGTAGCGGACTAACCGATTAGGGCACCCATACTCCTAATCGGTTTCTACGCGACATCGTGCCGGAACGCTAAATCGCTTGGCGACACATCTTTGTCGGTATGGTGGTGAATAGCCACGGCCGAAGCCTCCCACCAGACCAGAATCGAGCCAGGAATCGAACCCGGGAGCTCCGACTTTATAATGCGACACTTTAGTAAGAGTAAACAATAGTTATTTTATCCCCAGTAGAATACTTTAACTGTCTGTGAGAATCTCATCAACGATCTCTACCCATTGTGAAGCTTAACCAGGAAATTCTAACAATGACTTATCGGTTATAATAATAATTTACAAATAATAATGTCAAGGATGTAAAAGGCAGATGTTTCGCAATTATAGACACTTAAATTGTGGTAATTTTTATAGTACACTTAGGTAAGTACAGCTAATTTTAAAGTAGAAATAGTTTTTATTATATATATATATATCTATCTCATCATCATCATCATCATGATCAATGGGTTGTACCGGCTCACTACAGAGCACGGGTCTCCTCTCAATATGAGAAGGGTTTGGCCATAGTACACCACGCTGGCCATGTACGGATTGGCAGACTTCACGCGCCTTTGACAACATTGCGGAGAACTCTCAGGAGTGCAGGTTTCCTCACGATGTTTTCCTTCACCGTTGAAGTAAGTGATATTTTAATTGCTTAAAAACGCACATAACTCCGAAAAGTTAGAGGTGCGTGTCCGGGTTCGAACCTCCGATCTCTGATTAGGAGGCGGACGCCCTAACCACTAGGCTATCACAGCTTATATATATATACTTTATATAAGTAGGTAGGTACAGATAATTTCACAGTACAAATAGTTTTTATTATATATATATTCTAGCTGTTGCCCGCGTCTTCGTCTACGTAGAATTTCTCGTAAGATTTAGAATCCCAAGCGGCCAATGCCTTGCTTCAGAAAGTCTACAGGCAAATGTTTAATTGCCGATTTTCGTATCTCTAAATTAAAAACATAGGACTCTCATACAAATTTCCAACCCCTATTTTACCCCCTTAGGGGGGGAATTTTCAAATATCGTTTCTTAGCTGACATCTCTGAACTATCAACTACTTTAAAAAAACTACGCTAAATTATAGCTTGTTCAATCAGTAAGTATGTATGTAAGTAAGTATGTAAGTAAGTGACCTTTCGCTTTTATATATATAGATATCTTTGTCGGGCTGTTCAGTCATCACCCTTAGTTAGTTTTCATAACAAATGCCATTGTATAACGTATAGCGCACCAAACTTAATAATTTTGCAACTTTACACAAATATGACAGATAAAACTAACTTTTATGTGAAGTTTGTTTAAGGAACTTAATTTATACTTTGAGGAAACATTGTGACGGTAGAGAGTGGAACGCGAGTTCGCAGGATGTCTACCCGTATTTGTATTTGTAGTCGCGTATATTTCATAACTAGGGAAATAAAAATTAATTAGAAACCTACGGTCTAGTCTTACCCTTTTTTGCCCGTTGATATGTTGGCACCGCTCTTTCTGTGCTGACTTTTCTGCATTATAAACAGATACTTTAGTTTACGTTACCTACTTTATGAATATGACAGCTAGTTATCTTTACGAGTATAAAGTTAAACGACATTTGTCTAAATTCAAATCAAAAACAATCTTTATTTAATTGACCTTTTTATATGCCCTTTTGGTGCGTAGGTATATTTTTTTTTACATTGTTTGTTTTTTTTTATCCACTACAAGTTAGCCCTTGACGGCAACCTGACCTGATGGTAAGTAATGATGCAGTCGGAGATGGTAGCAGGCTAACCTGTTAGGGGTATGGTAAACCCATACACCTTATTGGTTTCTACGCGACATCGTACGGGAACTCTAAATCGCTTGGCGACACGTCTTTGTCAGTGATAATAATGACTATGATTATCGTAGTCATTATTACTACATTGGTAAACTACAAACTAAAGTCGCCATCGTCTAAGGCTGCCACAAACTTAGCTGGGTTTTGCTTCTTTTTTTTTCATATAGGTTTTTGCTTGACGACAATCAGTACCAGAAGTATTGATTTACCACTAGCCGTAGATAGAGCGCGTCATAAAAAAACAAGGCGAGAATTAGTCACCAACTAACTATACATTCCTACATATCGGTATATCGATGTATTACAACCCGTCTAATACACTAGACATCTGGCCGTTATATTATCTATAGCGACGCGTAGTGCTTTGTAATCCATTCGGATTATACGACTCGAGTGTTAGAATCGGTGACTTTCGTCTAGCCTTGTCACACACTGGGGGAAAGGAGTGCACGCATCGCTATTTGTGCACTACTTTTCCGTCCCATTTTTTGAGCGTTAATGATCGATCTACGGCTAGTGGTAAATCAATGACCAGGAGACACTGATGAGGTCTCGGTTAGAGCGCGCTTGCCTAGAAAATGCCTATTCACTCTCCCCTTGAAGGAATTAAGGTTATACGTGGCTGGAAACACAGATGCAAATGCTTTCTTTACGTAAGCAACGTTTCTCATTGTCACACTATTTTCATACTACATTGCTCTATTTAGAAAGTAAGACTGTATGGACAAGTCAAAATTGGATATGCTTGGTTTTAAGGGATAGGTGATATATTCTCCTATCCCTTAAATTGAAGTGAACATACAAATTCACGCTCTTTGCTGTTTGATCGGTGAGGCGAAATCGTAAAACGGTACAGCCAGAAACTCCGGACTTCCCCTTTTACTACATTTCCGTAGCTGACAAAAGTTACCTTGCATAGCGGCAAATAGGTCGTGACTGGCTTTTAGGACGAAGACGTCTAAGGCTGGGATCTAAAGAGCTTACTTTGAATTAGCTCAGCCAAATTGTTAAAAGGATATAGATTAAGGACACAGATTAATGTGGGTTACATAAATTTGTTTCGATTTGTCTCTTAAGATGTAAATTTACATCTCTGGCTAAAGCATGGATGCAAGCAGTGACGGTACTACCATAAAGCCGAATAAGGCGGCGTGTCTTACATTTCTTAATAATAATATAATTTTTATATAATTTCAGTCATAAATTACATCGAACCTTGTATATTTTTAAATTTCGCGCGTAACTTTTCCTTGATCCTACTAATATTATGTACGCAAAAGTTTGTAAGTGTGTATGGATGATTGTTAATCAGAATAACACATAGGCTACTATTTATAAAAATATGATAATAAGTGTCAAGTAGGAACTAAATCTACCAACTACGTGATAATTTTAATATTATAATGTTAGTTCTTTTCTACGCTACGCTAATATAAGCTACTCGAAATACTAATCCTGCGCAGACGAAGTCGCGGGCACCAGCTAGTTAACAATAATTCATCTTAGTACGCGTATTCTATAAGCAATGAGGATGCAAATATAAATAATCGTAGCGGAGTGTTAACGTAACTTGCAGCAAAAATCGAAATTACAAAAGAAGTTCCGTGGAATGCAAGCGCCCAGGGCCGTAGAATTTGAAAAAAAAAAACAAACGTAATGAAGCCGATCGTAAACGAAACGAAGCATTCGCACTCATACGCAGCTTTCTCGCTCTGTCGCGCGTATCGGCTTAAGCCTGGCTTCTGATCGACTACTCGCACTCACGAAGAATAGTAATTATATTTAAAGCCTCTATTCCAATTATTTTATCGTTTGAAGTTTAGATGTCTAAACTAAACTAAAGTAAAACTAAAATTATTTCTTTATTATTTTGTCTTAATTATTATATCTTTGATTATAAAAATTTAGAACCACCACAAAAAAAAAGCTTTGTTAATACATATATGGAATACTATACTTGTCTATTTCGAGGGTCAGCGATCCATGTTATATATATATACATTCCGGAACGATGTTCCGTAAATAAGTTTAGGTATTCTCTCAATAAGTTCAAAGTTTATATAAAACGTAAGCTTGTAGAAAAGTCCTACTATAGTGTAAAGGATTATGTAAATGATAAACAAGCATGGGTGTGAAATATTGCTCTAATAAGATAGCTCTTAATATAATTTTAAGTGGCATGTGATATGGTGATAACAAAAAGAAAATTTACCCGGCTAAGTTTGTTGTGGGCTTCTTTTTAGACCGGGGCGCGTTTGGAACCCTCATAGCTTTAGTTTTAAGTTTACGAATGTAGTTATCACCATCAAATCACTACTATGTAAATTATTGACGCGTCAAAAGTGCCTTTTAAAGGACTATTTGAATAAAGATTATATGAATTTGAATAAAGGTTCAGCCTGCTACCATCTTAGTCTACACTTTCTTAACACCCAGAGTTATCCCGTAGTCAATAATCGTGGAATTATGCATTTATCATGGTCGGTACCATTTCACCTATCACTTAATTATCTACAGACAATTACTTGGTGACTGATAGAAGGCATTCCTTTACATCACACAATCCATCTATCATATGTCCTTTTATAAATATTTATTTTTGACGACCTCCATGGCGCAGTGCGTGTGCTGTCGCATTTTAAAAGTTGGAGGTCCTGGATTCTCGGCTCGAGTCAGGTCTGGTGGGAGGCTTCGGCCGCGACTAGTTACCACCCTACTGACAAAGACGTGTCGCCAAACGATTTAGCGTTATTAATGTCGCGTAGAAACCAAACTAGGAGCGTGGGTTTACCATACTTCTAACAGGTTAGCCCGCTACCATCCTAGACAGCATCACCACTTATCACCAGGTGAGATAGCCGTCAAGGGCTGACTTGTAGTGTATAAAAAAAAATCGCATTTCCATAAAGAAAACATCGCATGTAAATCAGCATCGCGACTCGGGGGAAATTGTTGGCTGCTTAAATATGTTGCATAACAATATAACATAATATACATCCTATGTTATATTGTTATACATATATTTTAGTTATGATGTTAAATATTAATTTATTTTTTAAGATTTTTAGTTTTAGGTTAATCTAAGTTTTATTTGAAGTTTTATGTAAAATGTTTGATGTAATAATATAACATATTTTGATCCCGTCCCGCGCTGTCGCTCGACGTTATCTAGCGTCACCTAGATTGCTTGACTACGTACCTACGTTATAATGTCAATAAAGGAGGTTCCCAAGCGTTTCCACACACTGCAAGTATGTGGAAACACAGCGAGGAATGAAAATCAGTCCTAATCTACTTCGTGTACATTTCGCATCTCGAGGGAAATTGTAGATTGTTTAGATGCTATATTGTGATTTAACGTTGCCGCCGCTAGAGATGTTAACCGCTGTTACTCGATATTCTGAATTATCCGGCATTTCCCGATTGTTCACCGAGTAGCAATTAATAATTGTGTCTATGATTTGACATTGCGAATAGCTGTCCGACAGCTCTGGGAAGCGGTTAAATACAACTTGCTTTTATCGAGTGCTAACATAACCAATGACTTATTGAAATATTATTTAAGAGAAATTTAATTTTATTTTAATTTAATTTTATTTATTTAGCTCCTCTTATTCTAGCTTAACAGGATAAAAACCTAATTTGCTAGAGTAGCCTAATATAAAAGTATATATATATAAAAATAACCTAACCTAACCTAACCTGTTGAAATCTTATAGAAAAATCCAATTATCTTTTTCCACTACAAGTTAGCCCTTGACGGCAGTCTCACCTGATGGTAAGTGGTGATGCAGTCTAAGATGGTAGCGGGCTAACCTGTTAGGGGAATAGTAAACCCACACTCCTAATTGGTTTCTACGCGACATCGTGCCGGAACGCTTAGTGCCCTCGCGCATTAGGCGGCCTGGCCGCACGGCCACGTCGCTGCGGCCAACTAATTCTTCCATGATATATGTAAATGCGCGCATTACGCGACCAACGGCCAGCGGCCACACTCTGGCCGCGCGGCCAACGAAAAACATCGCGACACACATGCGGCCAAATGGCCGCCGCGGCCAACGAGATACGGGAATTTGTATAAAATTACTCAGTGTGCGCGCACTGGTCGCCGCGGGGAGACGTTTTTTGTGTATACATGGCGTTTGATACTGAAAGTTTTTTAGACATTCTCATATAGTTAAAAAAATTATCTTCATATTGCAGTACGTCTGGAAAGTATGTGTGATATATTCCTTTCGTAAGCCTCATCCGTAACAATGGATGAATCCAAAATTTCTTGGTCCTTTTTTTCTTTATCTTTTATAATAATGAACAAACTAGCGCAGCTAATTTCTTCTTCAACGTCCATTTTGGAACACAATGTGAATTCTACTGACGAATGTGGTCGCAGACGTGGCCGCAAAGTGCGCGGGCTGGCCGCCTAATGCGCGGGGGCACTTAATCTTGGCGACACGTCTTTGTCGGTATGGTGGTAACTAGCCACGGCCAAAACCTCCCAACAGACTGGAGCCGGGATTCGAACCCAGGACCTCCAACTTTATAATGCGACAGCGCGCACGCTGCTTCACATAGCTCGTCAAAATCCTATGACGATATTAATAAAACCTTTAATTTAAACGTCTTTATACGCTGTAGCTTTTAATTAATATTACTATCATCTAGAAATAATCGTTAGTTGGAATTGGTTAGTTAATCCTGTCAAACCGCCAATTTCCAATGTTGCTTAACGAGACTGGCGGCGAGGCAACGGGCAGAAATGTTCAGTAAATGAAAATACGCTTTATATCATATTTGCGACTAAATAAATAGTTGTAAGTTGTAAGCAAGATAATATACGAATACGTTGAAGAAATGTAGCGGTGATAGCCTAGTGGTTAGGGCGTCAGCCTCCTAATCAGAGGTCGGCGGTTCGAATCCGGACACGCACCTCTAACTATTCGGAGTTAAGTGCTTTAAAAAAAATTAAAATATTACTTGCTTCAACGGTGAAGGAAAACATCGTGAGGAAACCTGCACGCCTGAGAGTTCTCCATAACGTTCTCAAAGGCGCGTGAAGTCTGCCAATCTACACATGGCCAGCGTAGCGGACTATGGCCAAACCCTTCTCATATTGAGAGGAGACCCGTGCTCTGTAGTGAGCCGGTGATGGGTTAATCATGATGATGATGTAAGCAAGATAACAAAATTTTTTTCACTGACTTGAAATTATGATTTTTTATGTTTGATGAAAGGACAAAGGGATAATTACTTAAATAGTGAAGCTTTTATACATCAAAAGATCACGATTACTCGACCACACAAAGTGGTTGAGTTTTCATGAAACAATATTCATAGTTTTAGATAAGTCCTATTTTTGTATTTTCTCAAAGAAACTGTACTAATTGACAAGCCTTTATTTCGATATAATAAGACATCATCATGATCAACCCATTATCGGCTCACTACAGAGCACGGATCTCCTCTCAATACGAGAAGGGTTCGGCCATAGTGGACCACGCTGGCCGTGTGCTGATTGGCAGACTTCACACGGCTTTGAGAACATTATGAACTCTCAGGCGTGCAGGTTTCCTCACGATGTTTTCTTTCACCGTTGAAGCACGTGATATTTTAATTGCCTAAAAAAAACGCACATAACTCCGAAAAGTTAGAGGTACGTGCCAGGGTTTTAGTCCCCGACCTCTGATTAGGACGCGGACGTCCTAACCACTGGGCTATCACAGGTTTTTTTATTTAATTATGATGAATAAGACATAATTAGTAAATCATATCCTTGAACTTTCTATACTTACGAGTATATATTACGAATATTATACAGCTCACGACTGTGTTTTTTTGTTTGTTCGAACGCGCTTATATTAGGAACTACTGATTTGAAATATTTCTTTTTGTGTTGCAATAGGAGCGAATTTAAGAAATATTCAAACATTAAAAAAATATATATGACGGAATTGTTAAATTTTACAAATTCTAAAACAAAAGTCAGTTAGTTATCTTTGAAATGGTCGAAAATAATGATCAGTTTATGAAAGTGTTTTTAAAAACGTGATAGTAATGCTCTTCTTAATATTATATGACGTAAAATTCAAAGAATATTAAAATGAAGTGATGCATCATATTAAAAAGAAGTGATGCATCTAAAATAAGGAAATATGTTTCTGTAAGTACAGTTTTCATCAAAGTAATATGAGCGTAGCCCCGGGGCACAGCTAGTATCCATATAAATTACATTCAGAGTTGAAAGAAATGCACGGGGGACTTTGTTTCTTACATTTAGACTCAAATAGACCCGACCGCTCGCCTAGTTTTTTCATGGAAAATGTTTCCTGGCACCAACAAACTCGTCCTGGTACTATAAAAATTCCTTCATTATTTTTTCATCACTATCAAGGAAAAGAATTTTCATCATAACTCATAAACACTTACTTTGAAATGAGCACAGACGTAAAAAATAAGATATTTCATGACAGCTGAAAATTTAAATTCATGTTGCACAGATAAAATAAGTTCTATATCATAGACGTTTTATGATGACGAAGGGGCGCCCTGCGGAAGCATATGCGCTCCTGGTGGTTTTAATTTTCCTCTTCCTACTAAAACTCGGGCTTTTCCAATTCACTTTGAATACTTTCTTTTTTTCCTATAGGTCCCTGAATTTTGATCCTTTGTCGATGGCTAGTAATGTTTGAAATGAAAAAGGTAGTATTGTTTGCGAATAAGTCTGCCAGCGAGTGCACTCAAACAATTGGTATTAAAAACGCAAAAAAATAGAAATTCTATTCTATTTTCCAATCTATGCGATGGCTTGCAACACGCTAGAAAAATATTAAAACAAACAATTTTTTATCCATTCAATCTATCAAGAACGCTTTTTGATCTTTTTAATTTTAACAGATGAAATAAGTCTGTTTATCTGTTAACATATAAGTCTAACGTCGCGATATATTTATATATAATACCAGTCACTAAATTGGCGTAAATTGGAGGTTTGAAACGTGTTATTCCTGTACCGAGTTTTTAATTTTCCATGTTTAAAAACTGTTTTAAAATTAAAGAGGATTTTAATTCTTTTCAGATTGTGTCAGTCAATCATTCAATCACAAAAGTAATTCAAATGACCCCTTAAAAAGCCACTTTTGATTTGTCAAATTTGTTTATATTTGCTGTATAGAAAAGGTACCAAATAGAGCCAATTTCGAATTCATAATATTAGTATGTAGAGTATCTATTTAAAATGAAGTTAGGTACTAGTTAGACGCAGTATTCATTTTTAGTTTTATATTTTTATTTGTTCTTTAAAGAGAATATAAAAAATGTTTGTTTTAGTTTTACCTATTTTTAAATTTAAGCGGATCTGATTAAGATCTTCAGATCTTCGGGAACTGAAGCTGAAACATTTTATTTATATTTAAATTTTTTATTTTATTTATTTATTCAGAGCACTTTTAACTTACATGTTTACATATAAAACATTATCTGATATGCATTTCAGATAAAAGCAAATTGACGTCATTAGAAAACTAGTGGTAAGTATGTAGATGTATAAATGTATTTGTGCAATTTATGGACTACTGTACCTGATTTAGGTATAAACCTGTTTATCAGGTGGCAGGGCTGTCCTTAAATTTAGACTCAATGATTGAACATAATATGTGTGTGTGAGTGTGAGTGAGTGTATGTGTTGGTGTGTGTGTTTGTTGCGTGCGTGCGTGTGTGTGATAAGCATCTGTAATTTATGAATTTGTGTAGTATCTTATTTGATTTATATTTTATTGCGAACCGAACAAACTGACGGAGCACGTCACATAAGAAGAGAATCTTATACGATTATTTTACTATAAAATCTCAGTTCTAATTAAATACAAGTTTTAAATTGATATAATACTTAACCTCTACTAAATTAATGAATGTTCTTTTTTTATGTGTAGGTCTTTTAAGGATTTCATACTTTACAGTCTCGTGCCACTTGAAGTCGTCTGTCCGCCTACGGTAATCTACCAACGCTGCGCTTTGCACTTCTACGTCAATATTCCAACTATAAGTATATTAGATCGCAACGTCCATTATTCCCAGAATATCTATATAAAAATATGTGTATTGCCACTTTTCCTTCGGTATCCACTTCATGATCAACCCATTGCCGGCTCACGTACGGGTCTCCTCTCAATATGAGAAGGGTTTGGCCATAGTCCACCACGCTGGCAATGTAGGGATTGGCAGACTTCACACGCCTTTGAATTATGGAGTTAACTGTTAGGCGTGCAGATTTCCTCAAAATGTTTTCCTTCACCGTTGAAGCAAGTGATCTTTTAATTGCTTAAAAACGCACATAACTCCGCAAAGTTAGAGGGGCATACCCGAGTTCGAACCCCCGACCTCTGATTAGGAGGCGGACGTCCTAATCACTAGGCTATCACAGCTTCGGTATCTACTTAACTGTCTGGAATTATCGTGCTTCTACCAATCTACCCTTTGATTTTTACCCTCCATCACCCGCTGATCTCTTAAAATGAGGACCAAAAGTGTCCACTTTACGATCAACCCATTGCCGGCCCACTACAGTGCACGGGTCTCCCCTCAATATGAGAAGGGTTTCACGCTCAGAACACATTGAGAACATTATGGAGAACTCTTAGGCAAGCAGGTTTCCTCACAATGTTTTCCTTCACCGTTGAAGCAAGTGATATTTTAATTGCTTAAAAACGCACATAACTCTGAAAAGTTAGAGGGGCGTACCCGGGTTCGAACCCCCGACCTCTGATTAGGAGGCGGACGTCCAAACCACTAGGCTGTCACAGCTTCAGCTAAAACGGTTTGGCGGACTCTAACGATTAATTATTACAGTCGCAAGTTCATGGTGTTAATGCTACGAGTTAATTTGCTCTCAAGCTCAAGCGGATAATGGCAATTTTACAACTCCATGCGGTAATGAGTATTTCTTACACGATATCGAATTCAAATTACAACTTCGAATCATTATTCAAGTTGGCCTTCATTAGACGGCGCTTCAATGCGTAGGCACATCCATTTTTTACTCTATAGTTATATGACGTTGAAAGCTACGTTCGGAAATTAAAAAATACAGCTATGAATGAAAAATTTTATGCAATTTCCTTTGAGCGAGGAACTAATTTATGCAGCCTAGTGAACTGCAAGCTTAGTTTTTGCGTCTAATGTTAAATTATTGCTGTTATATTTTTCTTTGTGGAACGCAAGACAGCGGAATGCATAGCTAGATCACGGTATGCACTAGTTCGACGATGTAGTTGCTTAATCTCCCGCGATGCACGTTATCATAATGTCGTAATTAGGGCGTCGTGTACCTCTTCATGCTGTCAAAGCGGCGACACGCTCATACGAATAGTTGTGCTATAAACAGGATATACGTACGTATAGCGGTGATAGCCTAGTGGTTAGCACATCGGCCTCCCTTTGAAGGGACCGAGTTAATTACAACTTTATAGAGCTATATGCGTTTAGAGCTATGTTCGAAGCTGTGATAGCCTAGTGGTTAGAACGTCCGCCTTCTATTCAAAGATTGGGGGTACGAACCTGGGCACGCACCTCTAACTGTTTCGGAGTTTTTAAGCAATTAAAATATCACTCGCTTCAACGGTGAAGGAAAACATCGTGAGGAAACCTGCATGCCTGAGTTCCCATAATGTTCTCAAAGGCCCTTCTCATATTGTGAGGAGACCCGTGCTCTGTAATGAGCCGGCAATGGGATGATCATGATGATGATGAAGTGCGTTTTTAATTTTAGTATCACTTTATCTATGGAAATAAGCTTCGAGCTCGCGCTTCAAGCGCGAATGAAATATACGTACACTAAGTTTCAAAACGCATTTGGACAGCTGAACTATTAGACCCGCGGTCCTTTATTGGGCCGCTATTAGATTTATTTATTTATTTATTCAAAGCTCCACCAAAAAAAAAATAATCATTTTAATAACCTTAAGTGCTAGAATATACATATAAATCAATTTAGAGCTAACTACAGCACGCATAATAAATAACTCAAGTCGACGCTAATAGGTCAGTAATAATATAATATGATATATTTTTTTAATTAACTAATAGTAAATAACAAAACAAACCAGAAAAAAACTTATTACAATAGAACATAATAAGTAACCTTGTGTTTTATTAATATAATTATGATGAAGATGATCTAAAAACGGTTCCGAAAACAATAAACGAAAAGAAGCAAAAAAAAAGTTCTTTTCAAAATAATCGTGATGACAGTTTCCAAATCGCGTGCGCAAACGAAACCGGTAAAACATAATAATTGTAACGTAAAGCCCTCGTTAAAGAGCTTTGCGAGTTTAGTTAGATATTCGAGGTAGCAGCCAGTTAAGCAATCCATCCATGAAGCGAACATAACTTAGGTATCTATCCAGCCGAGTTAATTAGCTCATTTAGTACCTGAACAATTCGGCAGGCTAGAATGCATGAAATTCTCGGCGGGCGACAATTGAATTACCGATCTCACTTCAGTTCTCCCTTTGATTATATTATGACCTACATGTCCACATTGAAAATGTATTGTGGGTATGCATTACGTTAGCACTATCAGAATAATCCAGTTTCCAATAATTTTACGTTCCATCAGAGCGATGATTCGGATGCAATCATGGCGGAGGCATTGGAAGACCTGGACTGTGGTGTTATGGTTAATGGACGTCTCATTAACAATTTACGATACGCGGATGACACAGTTCTACTAGCGTCCACTAAGTAGAGTTGCAGAAAATTGTTGACCGTGTCCTTATGCGTAGTGAAGAGGCTGGTCTAGCTATAAACATCAAGAAAACAAAGGTCTTGGTAGTGTCTCACAATTCCAGTTTAGATCCAAAGATTAAAGTCGTTAGCCAAGTACTGGAAAGAGTGCACAGATATAAATATCTAGGCACTTGGCTGACTGAAGACTGGGACAGTGAATCGGAAATAAAAACGCGGATAGAAGTAGCCCGTGGTGCTTTTCAACGTATGAAAAAACTGCTCACTAGCCGTAACCTGGCCATCGTGCTACGTAAACGCCTTTTACATTGTTATATATAGCCCATACTTCTCTACGGATGCAAATCCTGGACAGTCAAAGAGGATCAAAGAAAACGTCTAGAGGCATTTGAGATGTGGGCTTATCGACGGATGTTAAAGATCAGCTTGACCCAAAAGGTGACCAATGACGTCTTGCGACGTGTTAGTTGTAACCGCGAACTTTGGAAGACTATCAAAAAGAAAAAAGTTGCTTATCTGGGGTATGTGCTTAGGCATGACAGATACAGGCTCCTGCAACTAACAATGATGGGCAAAGTAGCGGGAAGGAGGCGCATCGGTCGCAAGAGGAAGTCTTGGTTGCGAAACATCAGGGAGTGGACAGGGATCGCGAGTGCCGCCCAGCTTTTCAGCCTGGCGAGAGACAAGGCAAAATATGCCATTCTGACTGCCAACCTTCACTAGTTGGAGAGGCACCTCAAGAAGAAGAAGAGCGGTGAGGCCTAACTTTGGAGAGCAAGTCAATAGATCGGTCTGTAATAAGGACTACATTTTTGTATCACTTTCGTTTATTTTCTTCAAACCATAAACAGCGTGTGCTATGCAGTCGAGAGACCCCATTATGAAATTCTGTATGTACTCTACTCTGCCCATAGGAGAAAAAATTACTTTTAACAAACACGTTAAGAACAAAAGTATGGCGGCCAAAGCTAGACGATAATATCCGAACTACGTCGCATGACCTCAAACTACTGGCAAAAAGTTATTTGTATATGCGACGATTTGCAAAAAAGTTAACACTGTGTAAAACTTGTGTTAAAATCTAGTGTTTGATTAGCCTAAAGATAATATACTATAGATACTATAATAATAGTTTATTAAGACTTGCAATTAAGAGGGTAAAACAAATTAGACTTTTATAAAGGTTGGAAGGCGTATGTACATATTGAAAAAGTTTTTGCATTGGGTTTTAATTTTTTTTGATAATATTAATAAAGATTCACTTAAATTTTTTTTTAATATAAAAATATAACTTAGCCCTTGACGGCAATCTTACCTAAGTACCTTAATAAGTGAGTCAAAGAAATTAGAGACATGACAGAGTTGAAGGCTACAACTATATTTGTAAACTTAATGCTAAAGCTATGTTTATTCCAAACGCGTCTGGTCTAATAAGATGTCCAAAACAAACTTAGCCGGGTAACTATTCTTTTTATCACCATCCTACATGCCACTTAAAATTATTTAAGAGCGTTCTTGTTAGAGCAATATTTTATACCCAAGCTTGCTTATCATTTACATAATCCTTTACACTATAATACGAATTTATACAAGCTTACGTTTTATATCAACATTGAACTTATTGAGAGACATCTCAGAAATGTAATTGGTAATTTGTTATAAAATAGTTTCTTTTTAAATGAATTTCAAATTTTATTTAGTCTTGTGAAAGGTGTATTCCCTGGCTCTTGTATATGATCTGTGGTCACCGGTCATTTTTGACAGATGACATGATGGCGGTTGCAATTGAAGCACTTGACGGAAAATATTTTTAATGGGATATTTATAGAAAACTTATTAAAAGTTTTTCAACAACACGAAGTCTTTCTACGTTGGTTCCTGACTACAGGCGAAAGCTCACACTTGTATCGTGAGAGGCACACAAGTTTATAGTTAAGCATTTTTTATTGATTTTTATTATATTCCCATGGACATACATGAAATTTGCAAATATATTATCAATTTCATTTTATAAATTGCACGAACAGCCCTCTTCTACAGCACGAATAGTGTCAATATCAGCAGCATTATCCCACAATAAAATACCATATGAAATAATGCAATGATAACATCTAAAATACAGTAGCCTTGCCATTTCTATATTCGTCAAATGGCGTATCAATATAACCATGTCACCAGCGGGACCAAGTCGGCCGTAAAACTGCCGTGTTTACCAGATCTAATTCCGTGTTCTTAAACAGTACAATGGTATTTACATGTTTAACGTTAGGTAATGTAAATTTAAAAAGCGGTGATAGCCTAGTGGTTAGGGCGTCAGCCTCCTAATCAGAGGTCGGCGGTTCGAATCCGGGCACGCACCTCTAACTTTTCAGAGTTATGTGCGTTTTTAAAAAGCATTAAAATATAACTTGCTTCAACGGTGAAGGAAAACATCGTGAGGAAACCTGCACACCTGAGAGTTCTCCATAATGTTCTCAAAGGCGTGTGAAGTCTGCCAATCCGCACATGGCCAGCATGGTGGACTATGGCCAAACCCTTCTCATATTGAGAGGAGACCCGTGCTCTGTAGTGAGCCGGTAATGGGTTGATCATGATGATGAATGTAAATTTAGTACACTTAAGTTTTTTTTTTCATATAAACTATTGTCTCCAAACCATTGTACTATTTAAGTGAGATAGTTTGTTACATCGTCAGAAGCTGTTTTACGTCGCTTAATTTAAAAACAATACTATCCCATGACTGTCTGTTAGCAAGGTAGAGGAGGTTATTGATGTAAAGGAACAAAACGGGTAAGGTCCCTGAGGGACTCCTATTTCGACATATGTTCCATTACACCGCTTTCCACTTTAATTTTCCGCATTCTATCGTAAAGATAAGATATCAGTAAATGTAGAGCTATACCTTTAATTCCATAGTAGTGTTGTTTTCTCATTAATGTTTCATGTTGAACACAATCGAACGCCTTTGACAAATCACAGAAGACATTAATTACGTCACGAGACACCTCCCAGACTTCAAATATATTGAGTAACACGGGCTCCCTCAACACCAGCGTTGGTCTTTAAGCAACCCCTTGTAGATCCATATTACTTATTTGTGTAATAAATCATTGTTGTCAAAATTGTTAAGTTATTCATTTAATAAGTTTTTTAAAAAAGAAACTGAAAGTGGGTAATATTCAAATAGTGTTTTCTAAACGTAAAATGTAACAGAGCTTAGGGATTGAACGTGTTACATTCGATAACACTATTTTACTGGAGAGTGGAGAATAACAACTTGTGCAAACTTAAACCCGGGCGACGTGGCTGGCCGTATAGTCTGTATTATTGCATTCCGCCGAGCAAATTGTCCTGAAACTACATTTTGTTGATACTTCTACTTGCGCTTTTTAAAAATGCTCTGTAGTTGCGATGTAATTTCCTCTTCTAGATCGCTTTTTCCAGCCATGATTGCGATCATACAATTTTCTTCTTAGATGTCTCGGAAATTATTTATTATAACGAACATGTTATGATAATGTCGTTATGAATGTCAAGTTCCTTCTATTGGAGCAGCATGGAGGATTTAAGCTCTTAATTTTTCTTCTATGAAAGAAGATGCGATGCAGTAAAACATTATGCGATGATAACTTCGAAGATAGAACAATAAAATTGTTTAAATGATCCGATACACCATGATGAAGTGTGTTTATATATTATTTATAAATGACATGAATAAAATGATTATAATGATTGCGGCAACAATATTGAAATAATATTACTTTAAGAGATGGTAGTGAGCTAATAAGATCAAATCATAGATCACAAGTATTAACTGTGCTGCCGATATTGACACTCTATACTCGTGCTGTAGAAGAGGGCTGCTCGTGCAATTTATAATATGGCTCCCAACGAGTCATTAGGAAAAAAAAATAACATGCAGTGTAGTTTGATTGTTACCATATTCAAGATTGTGAGGTAAATCGCGATCTACGATATCGATTAAGTTATTTGGTAATGATACTGACATACCCTATCGGATCAAACAAGGATTATCTCATTATAGGCTCTCTAGTTCAGTCTTGAGACTCGTCAAATGGCGCAAAAGATGCGATAATGGATCCTGCATAAAAATGGTGCTCTAAAAAAAGGTTTTATATAATAAATAATCATCCAATACAATTTATACAAAATAACATCGATAAACCACAGAGGTTAAATATAAATGTCAATAGGCATTTATTTTGTTTTACTCATGCAGGCTTTTATTACATCATCAGGAGAAAGGCGGGAGACTTCATATATGGCGGGCGCGGTTTTTTCACGCCTTTCTTGAATTAGTGTTTGTTGGCTAATTTTGAAAAGGACTGGTGTTGGTTGTGTCGTGAACAGTTTTGGTGTTGTTTGTGTAGTTGCTACTGGCTTGTTTTCTGAATGGTTAACAGGTATTGATTTGGGAAAGGTTTGAGGGATCCGCGTCCGCAGAGTGCGAAGTTTCCCGCCATTTCTCCCTAACTTCTACATTGCTATAAACTTGACATTGGCTAATCTGTGTAAAGCCATAAAAAGAAAAAAATAAAATTACATCATCAACGTAATTAAAATAAAACCGACGCGGTGCATTAACTGTAATTTTAGACTACGACACGAAATAAGGGTGTTATTACTTTGACTACTATGTGTGTATGTATGTGTAAAATAGTAAACCATTTCGATGGGGTATTTGACAGCAAGTTTCTTGGCGATGGTTTTTAGATATGTTTTATCAAAATCAGCGCAGCCATTTACCAGATATGAGGGATGAGTGGGTATGAAAAATCGAATTAACAAAAGTGGGATTGAAATATAGTATACGCGAAAACACCAACATTTTACGTTGTGTAGACAACGTGCCAATCTAACTTACGTCAGACGATTGCAGTCAGTGATTGAAATATAGACCTAACTTTTACAAAACTTATCGATGAACTGAAAAATTAGAAGTTGTAGTTGTTTCGAGTTTTTTGAAATATTAAATACGAATTGCAAATATTTTAAGAAAATACATGTACATTTGGTATCCATAAAATCTGGTATTAAGGCTTACAATCTTAATAAATTAAATGAAAGGGGTTGAAGAGGGGACGATTATTTTTACTTAAACCGTCGTTTTAATGATGATAGATAGAGATAGAGATGTTTGTTATTATTTATTTATATTGTTTAAAAAATAATATGGATAAAGATTTTGCATTTTTTATCATGGGCTGGCAAATTTTAGCTTGGTATCGCTTGGCAATCCTCACGCATGCTTCTGGTCTCTGAGCAAGGGACTGAGAGTAACTTTTAATTTGCCGCATCATTATTATATCTTTTCATATTTATAAATGACAAATATCAAAGTCGCCAACGGCATATGAATAAACATTTAAAACTGTATTATTAAATATATGCTCCTCCTTAGTTTGGATACGTCCCTTATTTATAAAAAAACTAATCTTCATTACATAGGAATAAGGTTTTTTTTATATACTCTGCAAGTTGGTCCTTGACAGCTATCTCACCTGGTGGTAAGTGATGATGCAGTCTAGGATGGTAGCGGGCTAACCTGTTAGGGGTATGATAAGCCCACTCCTAATTGGTTTCTACGCGACATCGTGCCAGAACGCTAAATCGCTTAGCGACACGTCTTTGTCGGTAGGGTTACCAAACTAGCCACGGCCGAAGCCTCCCACCAGACTGCACTGCGCCACGGAGGACGTCGAAGGTAACGTAAACGGAGATAAGTACCTTCCCAACGCATTGACTAAATTAATAAGTTGTGGCTATGCATCATGCTAACATGACTAGGTATCGATCACAGACTATAGAAACAAACAAAGGGGATACAAACATGGAATATTAATATAGGGGGATATTTGTGGGGAACCATTAACGATATTAAATCAATTTGGTCGCTGCTTTTCATTTTAATTCCGCAAATATAAAACTTGGCTGCTATTTGTGGTCTCCATTAAGCCATATTGGTCACACTAAAGTAGGTATGTCATATCAGTCAGCTCGAAGCGTAATTTTGAATAAATTTGCATCTGTGGCATTTCTAAATACCCAAGAAAAAAAACACATTCACTCACACAAAGAGGATACAAACATTAGAATTAGATTTATTGTCTTTTTGATTTAAAAGAACATGAAAAAAGAAGAAACATGTACTTAGGTAATAAGTATGATTTTATTCGCACACATTTGATTGAATCACCTTAAATTGGGTAAGTTTAACCCAGTACTTGGTTGATCCATCCAGGTGGAAAACGTTATAGACAAACAGAATTTTGCCAGCAGTAGACATCAATCAGTCAAATGGTTTCGTTGACATAGTAGTTGGGGATCTAACATATCGCCTGACATCTATCCAAATAGCCCGGGGGTGAAACCTCTACACGGCTGTATAAATATGCACCTCAAAGGTAGGTCTATAACAGGTATCTGTGTACTGCTATTTACCTAATAGCTTTTGCGTATAATACAAAGCTCAGCTTAATATTAATAGTTCGCCGTAACGCTACGGGCAATTTCATAAGTTAATAACGTATTAAGGTTGAATAATTTATCTCCTGCTTTGAACAATTCCAGCTCCTTACCTATTTAGATCTGCTACTAAACGTTTGCGTAGGTTCCTAGATACCTTACCATCAGGTAATTAGGTTCGAACAAAGAATTCTTAGATTTTAAGCTGTAATAGCGTAGTGGTTAGTACGTCCGCCTCCTGATCAGAGGTCGGGGATACCGGCCATGCACCTCTGACTTAGTATTCTAGTTATGTGCGTTTTCAAGCAAATTAAATATCACTTGCTTCAACGGTGAAGGAAACATCGCCTGAGAGTATTCCATAATGTTCTCAAAGGCGTGTGAAGTCTGCCAATCCGCACATGGCCAGTGTGGTGGACTATGGCCAAACCCTTCTCATATTGAGAAGAGACCCGTGCTCTGTAGTGAGCCGGCAATGGGTTCATCATGATGATGATGCTAATGAAAGATTACAAAAACACTAAACATATCGTTGACTGCAACACAGCTGGTACGAAACCTTTTGAAATGATGTTAATGGCGACTTTGGTCAACTTAAAAACTAAAACTAGCATAAAAAAAGGATAAAAAACCTTCGATAGGACGTACAAAAATCATCCTAAATAAGTGATTTAAAAAACTAGATCTAACATTTCAGGTAGATACCTAATTTTAGGCAAACTAGGTACGCCATCTAGTTAATCGACGAAGAAGATATGCCTTACATATTTAAGGTTTAGACCACAGCTTAGCAGCAGGACCTTTAAGTTACAAGAGAAGCCAACAGATGACTCTGTTCAAAGTTTTGGTTATACCAGTGGTAATACTAGGAAATAATGAAAAGTTAAACTACTCAAGCATGCTCTCGCAGTCTATTTGTCAGTGCTGAGCCTCACCACAAAGTACATTGGTATTAACTCTGAGTGAGATTAAATGCTCTAGCATGCTTGAGCAGTTTTAAAAGAAATAAGAAAAGATGACAGATTACATTGGAGAAGAATAATTGTTGGCATAAAAACAATAAATATATATCGCTTTCAAAATGGCATCATAAAATTTATACCATAAGTGGTTCCTTTTTCTAGCCGTAGAAGGAATACTGAATGAGGTGATGTTAAGAAAGGTAAGTAGGTAACGAAGTGTGTAGGAAAGTCGTGGGCCTTTTTTTTCACATCGCATGCAAGCGTGCTGACGGGTCCCCTGTGTTTAATTTATTACCGTCCCCTATGCACATCGGAATTTTATAGCTTCCTAACCCTAAAGGCACAGATCAAACACGTTACTGTACGGGGATGTATTGTTTTAAGCGTGTGTGTTACAATAAATAAATATTTGGATGGGTAGCGCCCATATTTTGTATAATCCAAGCATGCAATCAGTCTTAGAACGAGCTGGATTCCAACTCGAAACACTCCTCGCACCAAAAAGCAACACAATACCGTTTATATCGAGCAGATAACTATTTTCAACTAAATTGTTTTAACAATATTATTTACTTACTAATTGCCTTCGTCAGCCTAGATTAAGGGTTTATAATTTCCTGTATAAAAAGCAAGCTTTTTTCCCTTTCCAAATATATAAATCTAATTTCATGTCAATGTTCAAGTCTGCTAAGGGGTGTAACGTTAACTATACAACCGTTGTGCTATAAATGTAAAAGTGTAAATTCATATTCTATGCCGTTGAGACAGTTCTTTTTTTTAAAGGTAATAATTGGCCGAACGCTAGAGATCGTACTGAGATCGCTCTTGGAACTGTGAACGACTATAATTGAGATGCAATCAACCACACTAAATATCAGTGGGAAGAAATGCATTACATTTATTGCTAGGAAATTCTCCCTTCCAAGGGAGAGTACCGGCACCGGTTTGTTCTTGTAATACGACAATCTCTCATCCAGGAAACCGTACTTTGCAAGCTCTTTGTGAAGGATTTGGGCTCCTTGGTTGTGTCTATGCAAAGTTGGCAAGTGCAGAACATCCTGATAGCACATGTCTGGGTGACTCACCGGGATACCGACAGGCTCGACAGATGTGAGCGCCATCCTTCAGAATATGATTTCGGCAGTTCCTCGTCTTATCCACCTGGTTTTGCATGGCACAGACAAAACCTTCGGTTTCCCCAAAGAGGTCACCATACATCCTCCGCAGAGGTTACTACCAAGCTCATCGGTTCTATTGCGGCGTATTTGTCTGGTGGGAGGCTTTGGCCATGGCTAGTTACCACCCTACCGACAAAGACGTGTCGCCAAGCGATATAGCGTTCCGGAACGATGTCGCGTAGAAACCAATTAGCTCCTAATGGGCTTACCATACTCCTAACAGGTTAGCCCGCTCCATCCTAGACAGCATCATCACTTACTACAAGGTGAGATAGCCGTCAAGGGCTAACTTGTAGTGTATAAAAAAAACATGCTCCACCTATCTTGACCACAAGGCACGCCAAAAAGCGACGAGGTTAGTCGGGTTCGGTCGCTGAGAGGTACACTGACTGAGGTGAACAGACTGCTGGACACTCCAGTTATTTATAGAACCTTTTCTGATAACTCGAGAAGAGGCGACTTTGCTAAAAGCGCTGGACTCTTTGCGAGTAACGCCGGATGCGGTTCCCCCATGCTGCGATTTACTGCTCCAGGTTGACGGTTATTATTATTATTTGTTACAATCTGTGTGATTGCCTAGTGGTTAGGACGTCCGCCGCCTCCTAATTATAGGTCGGGGGTTCGATCCCGGGCATGCACCTCTAACTTTTCGGATTTATGCGCGTTTTTAAGCGATTAATATGTCACTTGCTTAAAAGGCGAAGGAAAACATCGTGAGGAAACCTGCACACCTGAGACTTCTCCCTAATGTTCTCAAATGCGTTTGAAGCCTGCCAATCGGCACATAGCCAGCGTGGTGAACTATGGCAAAACCCTTCCCATTTTGAGAGGAGACCCATGCTCTCTAAAGAGCCGGCAATGGGTTGATCATGGTGGTGGTGGTTACACTCTGTGAAATTTCAACTCTACATCAACTGTTCATCGTTAGATTACCAGATGGATTAGGAAGTCATGGGGTCCTGATGGTACTCTTCGGGTACGGAAGTACCTGGGCACGCTTGTCTTTTACTTGTCAGAGCTCCTGGTGGAAAGTTTATTTTTATCACTACAAAATAGCCCTTGACGGCATCTCATCTAATGGTAAGTGATGATGCGGTCTAAGATGGTAACGGGTTAACCTGTTAGGGGTAAAGTAAATCCATACTCCAAATTGGTTTCTACGCGACATCGTGCCGGAACGCTCAATAGCTTGACGACACGTCTTTGTCGGTAAGGTGGTAACTAGCCACAGCCGAAGCCTCCCACCAGACCAGACTCGAGCCGGGAATCGAACCCAGAACCTCCAACTTTATAATACATCAGCGCAGGCGCTGCGCCACGGAGGTCGTGAGGCATTCTGTTTAAGATGGTATAGCGGGCTAACCGGGGTATCGTTAACCTATGCTTCGCAATTGGTTACTACGTGACATCGTGCCGAAACGCTAAATCGCTCGATGACACATTCTCGATAGGGTGGTAACTAGTTACGGCTAAAGACCAGACAAGACTCGAGGCTAGAATAGAACCGAAGACCCATCCACCTCGGGAGCCGTTTAAACGAGGTTATTCTCCCTGCTAAAGCTATTTCCGAAACGTTACATAGGTTGCAGTGGTTTTTGACGACCTCCGTGGCGCAGCGCGTACGCTGTTGCATTTTAAAGTTGGAGGTCCTGGGTTCGATTCCCGGCTCGAGTCTCGTCTGGTGGGAGGCTTCGGCCGTGGTTAGTTACCACCCTACCGACAAAGACGTGTCACCAAGCGATTTAGCGTTCCGGCACGCTGTCGTGTAGAAACCAATTAGGAGTTTATACCATACATAGGTTAGCCCGCTACCATCTTAGACTGCATCATCACTTGCCATCAGGTGAGATGCAGTCAAGGGCTATCTTGTGGTGAATAAAAAAAAAAGTGGTGCGATGGTGGGGATGATGAAGCGGTGTTAGCCTAGTATTTAGGGCGTCAGCCTCCTAATCAGAAGTCGGCGGTTCGAATCCGGGCACGCACCTCTAACTTTTCGGAGCTGTGCGTTTTTAGGGGATTAAAATATCATTTGCTTCAACGGTGAAGGAAAACATCGTGAGGAAACCTACACCTGAGAGTTCTCCATAATGTTCTAAAAGGCGTGTGAAGTCTGCCAATCCGCACATGGCCAGCGTGGTAGACTATGGCCAAACCCTTCTCATATTGAGAGGAGACCCGTGCTCTGTAGTGAGTTGATCATGATGATGATGGTAACACTGGTAAAACCTTAGTTTTAGGCGCCCACCACAAAAGACATTAAGGCATTAGCAAGAAAAGTGCTCCTGAACACGTTAGCATCGTATTTTGCATGTTTCTATAAATACAAAATATCTCTATAGGAATAGGTTAGGTGTTAAATAAAATTATTCCCGCTGAGCTCTTTGACTGGATGAATATAGCCGATTCATCTGGCCAAAGCGCATGCAGATTTTTTTGCCTTTATTAGATATATACTTTAATATCGATAGAATGTTACAGAGAAATTCTTAAAGAGAATTGATTCCACTGAAAGCTCAGTAAGTTGTATAATTATATAAATCGATACATTTATGGCGAACCATTACTATCTACCGAATATTACTTATACTTATAATATTGACACATTAATTGAGAAACCACAAAAGTGAATGCATCGTATCAATTAATTAAGAAATCGTAATTACAATGAAAATTTAACACAGTGAATCCATTTCCAAACACATTATAAGAGAAAGTTAAGCGGACCTACAGTAATTATGTTATGTTTAATTTGTATTATAGAACTAACTTACCAATCAAATTGAGTCATCGAATAAATTTGAATTTGATTATATTAGTTTAAGCCTAGATGATGAGACAATAAAGAGAAAGCATTCAACAAACTGGCCGACGAGTGTACCAACTCGATCGGCTTCCAAACGACTGCTTTATTGTCCCACGATGTACACACGACTAGTCGTCTACAGTGCGAGGAGTCGCGTGCCTTATACTAGTCCTAATTAGCTACAACTACATTCGGCCTGGGCCCTCGTCCGTCGACATTCATACCGATGCACATCCTGTGTCAAACCCGAAAGCTGTTGTACGTGAAGTGACATAATACGCTACAATTATAATGTCTCCAGAGAACAAGAGGCCCGTACGTCTGTCGCGCTGACGCGAGCGGTGGTGCGTGGTGCGAGACGTGCCTTGAATGATGATATTCATGTTGAAGGGAGAGCCTGAGAGAGATGCACTGAAACAGGCTCCGCAATCGGCGATCGTTATAGACGTAAGCCGCTATCATAGAAAAGAATCGATTGCAAACTGCCGCGACCGCTGCGGCATCGCGCGCGTGTTACTTTTTTTTTTTTCTTTACGGCAGTCTGCTAACAATTCAACACCTATATAATGTTCCTATCACTAAGAAGTGAGGACCGAGGTACGTCTGGTGGCGTGACCATCGAGATTCTACTCAATTCTCTAATCTTATTCCTTACATTCGAGGGCTAATGGCAGTGATGGTCAGCAGTTGTCGGGAGGGACGCAAGCGTCAACCATACCCCAAAAATTTCAAATCAAAATTCTTAACACGAACTCAAATTTCTCTCCTAATTACATATTATTTAGTTGTGATATAACGAATACAGATCTTCAATATCAGCCGGTACCAACATCGCCCGAGAATTGTATGGGTTGTCTTAATAATTTGCCGTGAGACGATTACGCCGAGTAATTAAGATAAAACGATTGATGAGACTTACTAAAAGAAATTTAGGCTTATTTTTGCATTATTAAATGGAAATCGATTCACTAAACGTAAATAATTAATAGGACTGAATGCAAATGCGAATAAACCTGGGTACGTGTGGGATAATATTCGTTATATCACGTTTAAACTACAGTCTATGCAGATCTGCTTTCATATCGTTAAGCTATGCACATAATTGCAGTCAGTCAAACTGTGAATACGGTTCGTGATCTTCATTGCTTAGCAATGTTATTACTGCCTTGCCATTCCGTTACACTCGTTAATAATAAAAACGTTGTTAAGCAACTCATCGATAGAATACGATACAGAATGCCGACTGCGATTATTCCAAAAACTTATTCCAAATTTGTATAGAATTAGAAAGAGCGATGGCGCACTTCTGATGCGATACAAAAAGATGTTAAATTTAACGCGATCCAATAAGTTCAAACTAGACACTATATTGAATACGCTTACAAAACACGATATTGAGATGGTGTTAGCTACAGAATACATTCCTTAACTGCAATTCTTCCGGTAGATAAAAAAGAAGCAGAAAGCTGCATAGACTCTAATGGGCAATTTCTAGCGAACGGAGTGGAAATTTTCAGGAGTAGACCAATTAATATTAACGGAAAGATGTTACCGTTACCTAAGCTGTGTGCGAAATGCGAGATGTTAATAGTTGACATGATGATCATGATTATGATGATGATGATGATAATGGCGATGATGAAGATGATTATGAATATGATTTTGATGACAGTTATCACGTAAGAACGCAGCACGTATTGGTCTATTCCTGTAAGTTTTCACTCCACTCGCGTAGAAGTCACCCCTACTACGGGCGAGTTTATGTTTCGCGTCGCCCTTACTTAACAGCCGGCCTGGTGTACGGTCACAAGCTATCTACGTTTACAATACAAATGCCTAAATCTAATATCATTTAGTGCACCGCACCAGGTCTCGGCGGACCGGGCAAAACGGTACACTTACTATGATATCTACTCTTTATGAACATCGTTCGATTCGATCAAATTTACATTTCTTATAATTAATCGTTTAACTCTAATTAATCTGAATGTAGAAGGATATCAGAGCTAAAGGGGTAAAGAGGGTCCTCCATCTAGCGAACGACCTACCATCTATCTAAACGGTAATATATAAGGTGCGAACGATGTCTGGAGACCGTTGACGTGTCACCACGCGGTCTCGGTTAAGTTTCGCGTGTTGTCGGGACAAACAAACGTAATAAGTCGTGCGGACCAAAATGTTTGCTTTCCCGCCGCTTTTCTGCAGACCCTGAATAATCAAGACAGGTATTTCACTGACGTCCATCGAATAGGGCGTTGGCCGCCGGTGAAAACGTTTCTACGCCCCATTTCTGCTATATAGGTCTGACGACTGTTAAAAATCAAACTGTAAAATGATACTACTGGGAATGTATCCTAATATAGACAAGCCTGTTTCAGTGGCTATAAACTTGTATGGCGTATGAACATGAAATGTAAGAGTTATGACTGATAATCAAGATTACATGTAAACATGTCCATGCTGTGGGTCTGTCCGCTTGTTCGTTTACTTGTTACCGATGCATCACCCAAATTTGCCGCCGAGATAGCTTTCGTGCCTGAGACGGGTTTAGGATAGTGTCAATACCGAGATTGCAAACAACATTATGTCCGACCAATCTTTTGAAAGGACGTTGCACGCGTAGTTTCCAGATTTTCTGAAAAAACTAGACAACTCATCCCACGGTAGCCTATAACCGTCCCCGCAAAGCTAACTACCGACAAATGCCAACATTCCTCTAGATTGCACGTAATGTAACAAACATACGGAAAGACGTAGCTCCTGATATTGCGCGATCTTTCAATGAGATTTGATGAGATGAGATGAGATGAGAGGGGGGTGGGGGGGTTTAGTGCTGGTGAAAAGAGGGGCGATGGACGCAGATGGTTCGCTACGACGACGATCATAGTTATGGACCAACTCATGGACGATATAAGTAATTAATAATGTAATTTATCAATTGAATATACCTTAACCTTACCAATCAATACAATATCAAAAGATTACGGACTATTAAAAAACAGTCTTACAGGCGTTTTCATTATATCAAAAATTTGTAAATTGTAAATTCATTTTCCTTTGTAAAAAAACCAATAGAGTAGAAGAATCTCAAAACATTCTAGACGCCGCCAGGCCCCGTTCGTCCGGAACGCTCTCTGGCGGCGCGTGAAATACTTTCCAAATATCTAATAAACCTCAGCCAATTTTTTTTTTGGTATAAATTACGCTAGTCTTAATCAAATATGTTTCACAACTTTCAGATGTCCGAATCGAAAATTCAAATATTAATAATTCAATGAATTCAATCAATTATAATTTCGTAAATTAATTAACGTATGTTATAGTCTACTCAATGGATTATAAGATAAAGTCATGAAAGCTCCCTAGATGAAAATATGAATGAATACAGTCCGGCGGTAATAATGAATGCCAGTACCAACGTGACATTCCCTATAATAATAATAATAATAATATTTGATAATAATTAATATTCGATAATATTATTCTATACGATTATAATATGCTTATATTCTAACTTACGAATTATACTTAATATTTAAATTCAAAAAATAATATAAAAACTTATTGGAAAAAGCAATGAATTATATGGAATTAACTACGAGGAGCGTTTAACTCCTCAAATAATAAGAAAAACGGCATACCAAAGAACATTGAGCATAATCTACTGACGACAACATATGTAAATCATAAATCGCAATTTAATATAAATCTTTAGGCCCATAACGACAATTTATAAAAGATATCCAACGTATCCCATAATTGTATAAACGTTGAAGCGTCTACCTAACCTGCTCATTTCTCTACCACACTAGCCACGTATTCGAAACGTGACGTTAAAAAAAATGTGAAACGGAACCATTTCTTGTCCTTTTCACTGTCAAAAATGAAGTGCACAACAACGCATGTCATATCGGAATTGTGCACCGTTTATTACAGTGTATGTATATTCAAAGTCTTCCGAATGAATTTTTTTTTTAACTTTTAGATATTGTGTCCAAAATCAGACACTGTCCTACTAAAAATACTAAACCGTTTCTACCAGCCACCTTACAACTCTTAGACAACCAATGAATAGCTCAGTAGTCGCTATAGTTTAAGTGATCCTAAGTCTTAATTTTGAACACGAGTTTTTGTTTTCATATGTTTTCCTTTCCACATCTCAATAAATACGCTAAGATATTATTTTTTGCAATAAAATATTCCAATCGTACCCCATTTGTGCGTAGTATGTGAAATCATAAAACGTTTTTATTGCAAAAAATGTGATTGAATGATAATGACTTGGGAATGATAATGATGTTAGATGAAATTTAATGAAGATGACCTCTTTCTTTCTCTCTCTGTTCAAACTGTCCCTTTCTTCTTTTGCGTGGCTCATCCAGTTCTCGTTGGTTAATTGAGCAGGAATGCCCGCTGGCCCTTGTTTGAATTGTGAGTAATGATGATTATGGTAATGAAATGCAATGGATTTATGTATAATATACTCATCAAGATAAAGATAGGAAAACATCTCTGTTGTTACGTTGCCGAAAGAAATGTCTATAATAACGACATTAATATGTAACACGTTTATGCGAACGCGTTTCATATGGAATCGACGTACTTCATAGTAATGTTAAGCGAAGTCACGTGTGATAATAACTCTAGTCAGCGCATCCAGCCTCGATTATGCAGTGGCGTTTGTATTCCGCCATTATTCCGCGGCCATGATGCGATGATGTTGTTGCTATATAATTTATATGCACTTAGAGTACAGTATCGGTGATTATAGACTGGACGCGCTGGGATTCAAATGGGTTTTAAAATTTTATGCCATTAAAGTCTGATAGCGTAATTAGCTCCGATGCTAAAATGCATAGTTTACTAAGTTAATAATTGAGTGGTACAAATGATATCTTTACTGCCTCGTTGGTCGATTAGCAGGCTCAACGAGGTTCTAGATTCGATGCCCGGATTGGGCCAATGTATTGACAGGTGTCAAGAGATTCTCAGTACCTGCCCCAAAATCGGCGTTATCTAATCCTGAGCATTTAAGCAGCCAGTCCCGGCGGTTAGCACTAACGCGACCCGCTAGACCGCATTAGAGCAGTGTGGTGGGTCAATAATCAAATTCGCCCATGAGAGACATGAATAGGTTGATGAAAATAATGGCATATGATATGACAGCCCGCGAACTTGCGATGTCATTCGGAATTGTTCGATCACGACGAAGTTCTCACTCGCCTATGACGGCGCGACCGTCTTGCCCTAAGTGTGTGTGTGTGTGCTTCACTAGCAACACTACACTCCCTAACGATTCGTCATATTATGCAAGTCGCATGACATACCGTATCAAATGTTAACGTTGCGCGGTCGAAATCGCTCAACATAAATATAATTATGTAATGTTTGGATATTTTACGTGAACTGTGATATGAGCGTAAAATTGAATAAAGACGATATCTCGTCAAATGATACATCGGGAAAGACAAATGGATTTAACACTCTTACAATATACACATTGTTCGTCGAGTGCGCTTAAAACTATAACCATCAACTCGCAATAACACGTAGCTAAATACAGTAAATAAATAACTAATAAGCTGGTGGCACGAGATTATATGGTTCCATGTTTGATACTATTTCAATGTTTGAATGACGTGGCATGGAAAAAATTATACCGAATGTTTTCTTATCAAAAATCGACTTAAGTTGTGCCAGACGGTCTGCCTTTCGATGAAACTAGCCAATCACATCAATCTTAACGCTCAAAGGCAGACCCAATTAACCAGTTAGTTTAATTAATTTATCGTTTGAATTTAAAAAGTTTTAGAATTATACTTGCTTGAATTATTGTTATTATATAAGTGTCATTTACTCTGAATATGGAATCATTTTAAACTGGCTGCCACCCGCTTCCTAACTAATGTAACTTATAATCTAGGTAGCGGACTTGCCGCCGCACTCCACCTCAGCGCCTTACTTCTCCTTCTCCTTTTCCTTCTCCTTCTCCTTTTCCTTCTCCTTCTCCTTCTCCTCCGGCTCCATTTCCTTCTCCTCGCCCTATAAAGAAGAAACAAAAAGCTAACATCACATTTTAATACCGCATGATAACTAAATATACAAATGTTTGTATCAGCTCACTCCGGCCTTACATATGGTAAGTTCTATATTTGACTAGCTGTGGCCCGCGTCTTCGTTCGCGTGGAAATATTGATAAATATATATCGGCCTAAGGCTGCTGATCGTATAGTGTTATCATGTGTCTTACCTTTCCCTTTTCCGGCTCCTCGGGGAGCGGCTGCTTCTCAGCCGGCCCGGTGCCCTCCTTGACCTCCTTCTCCTTCTTCGCCGGCGGAGGGGGTACCTCCGGCGCGCACAGCTCCTCCCAGTCGGGGAACGCGCGCTCCTTGAGGCGCGAGACCAGGCCGACCAGATTCGGGAACGACTCGTTCAGCGAGTCGCGCAGAGCGTGCTGCACTTCCTTGTCGATGAAGTGCAGCTGCGCGAGGTTCGCGAAGGCCACGACATCGAGCTGGGGATTGTAAGAAATATTTTGTTGATAAAAAATATTCACTCAATAACCTTTTAAGAAAATTTAAATATTTCCAAGTTTATCATTGTAAAAAATGCAGTCCAGCGATGGACGGTGATTCAATTATTTTCTTATGTAAACAATATTTGCAACACTTTCGAGTGTAAAGTATGTTTTAAAAAATCCTTAATAATTGCTATCTTATGTAGGGATTTCTTTCATAACTCTGGATTCGAGCAACCATCCGTAGGGCGCTACGAATATACCTACCAATAATAATTTTTAAATTAAAATAGAATTTAATTAATTTGTGTTATTTTATTTATATATGTCAAGTCAAATTTCAAATTCAAATAATCTTTATTCAAATAGTCATTTAAAAAGCGCTTTTGACGCGTCAATAATTTATATACTAGTGATTTGATGGTGATAACTAACTAAGCTATGAGGGTTCCAAGTTATAAGAATACAGTAAAAAATAATGGCCGTAATATTTCCTGAACAATTATAATCGGACTTTATTAAGAGCTTCATAAGTGTGGATAAAATTTTAAAAAATATATATTTGGAAAAAATAAATAGAGAGCTGGATGTGGAACATAGGTTGGAGTATAGCTCTCAAAAAGTAACTATCACAATGTGCCAGAACTAAAGTTCCCCTCAATTAAAAGAACTTAAACCTCATAAAAATCAAGAGTAATGGTACTCTACCCATTCGGCATCCAAAATCCATCAGACAGCGGTATGAGGCCAAAAATAAAGATATTCTACACTTTGGGACAAAGGCAAACAGTTCTTCGGAAATCTGGCTATCATAAAAAAATCGAATCACTCTAAAAAACTAAGATTCTTGGACATTATTTTAAAGCTTTGTATATGCATATCCTCATAAAAGTCAAGAAGTAGGCTTAACCTTCCCCCTCCTCCTACGGCCCTAAAAAAATCCGAAGTGCCAGACCGACAAATGGTTAAACACCTAAAAATATTAGAGATAAAGTAACACGGCCCTCAAAAACTATCATTATCTATGTCATCCATCAGACTTACTAACTAATTGGTAGTTGCAAACTAAAAGTTCAAAGTCGAAACCTTCAACATAAAAAAAAAAATGCAAAGACACTTCCGGGTCACTTTCCGTTTGTGCAAGTTATCCGTTAGTGCTATACTGCCAGAACAAAAATGTTCAAAACCTTAGAACCTTAGGTGCTAAAACTGTCAATCGTTAAAAAGAGATGGCGCCCAAACAAAGAACACCACAATAAAAAAATAAAATAAAAAATTCAGTGCTGATTTCATTTGGAACATGAAACCTCATCAAAGTTTACTATAACCAGACTCCCACGGCCCTCGAAACCTTTAAGTCACAGATGTTTGGTATAAGGTCAAAGTTCAAAAAATCACCTTAAGTGTAAAGTTATTAATACGATACGACAATAGAAATCATTCAATCAAAGTTTCCTTTCAGTAAGTAAACGTAGTCTGAAACCTCATAAAGTCAAGAAAAGGTGAAGCCCCCTACGGCTACCAAAAACTATCAGTGAAATATTTAAAATTTTTGGATAACCGGGTAAATAAAAATGGCTACTAACGAGACAAAGAACTTCCAAAGAACTTATCTACGTCATATCATTACGATCACGATACGTCACTATATCAAAAGCATCAAAAATAAAGGACGTAATTTAAGTCGTCCACCTAACCACGCAAATACAAGGGGAGACTATTCCTATTATTAGATCCATAATAGCAGGGGGGTAGGGGTATGCACGTCGATAACATGAAACTTTAAAAAGTTAGGGTTGGGTGGGCGCGTCGCCAAGTTGGTGACAGGTCAAGAGTTCATAACCCAGCCGTCCCCCGTCCCCACCGCGTATTCTCAGACATAAATTGTTGCAACCAGCTAGCAAACAATGAAAGCCGATCGCGGTGAAATTATTAATTTCTAATGACTACTTGTTTATTCCTGATAATGTACTGAATTGGTAGGGCTCTTTGCGGTAGTCTAATTAGTGGAATAAAAGGGTGAAATTAGCAGCTGTCATTAAATTCCCTTTGTCAGACTATTTAGGTACCATTGTTCAGACGTATACTTTCACATTAAATATCATTACAATTTCACGCGTGACAAAGTATAATTTTCAATAAATTTACCCTTCGATGTCGAAGCTGAACGACCCTACCGGTCACTTTGACTGTTTGTAGTCTGTGTTTATTTAATTAGACATGTGTTTTTGAATATATAATACTAGGGGGTATGCAGGGCTACAGCATAACCTTTTAAAAGTAAGGGTTGGGTGAGTGCGTCACCATCCGTCCGCGCCGGTGTTTCTAGACATAGAAATTAATGTCAACCGAACAAACAATGAAAACCGATCGCGGTGAAATTATTAATTTCTAATGACTACTTTTTTATTCCTAGCAACTATATTTATGATGCACTGAATTGGTAATTGGTAGGGCTCTTTGTGGCAGTCTAATTAGTGTATGTGAATAAAAGGGTGAAATTAGCAGCTGTCATTAAAGTTTCCTTTGTGAGACTATTTCAAACGTTTACTTTTCACATATTAAAATATCATTAGAATTTCAGTCGCGACAAGTTTAATTTTCAATTAGTTAATTAACCCTTTGATGTCGAAGACGCTATAAGTAGCTTTAGATAGGGTGGGCGCGTCACTAAGCTGGTGAAGGGTCACGAGTTCATATCCCAGGCAACGCGCGACCTCGCCCGGGTATTCCCAGATATAGAATTTGTTACCAACCAGCCAACTAACAATAAGACCCTATCGCGGTGAAATTATTAATTCCTAATGAATACTTGTCCTTCCTACGAATTATATTTATGATGTACTGCAGTTAATTGGTGGAGGGCTTTGTGGTTGTCATTTGTAGGGTCGTTAGTGGAATAGGCGGGTGTAATAAGCAACTTTAATTAAAATCCCCTTTGTGTGGTTAGACATTTAGGTACTATTGTTCAGACATTTACTTTTCACATCCGTATTCAATTACACACATGGCAAAGTTTAATTTTCAATAAATTAACCCTTTGCTGTCGACATGGCTTTATGTTTTTTTACCTACTAATTGCCCGACATTTTGTTATTGATATAAAGTACCACGCGATAAAAAAATTAATACGTTTAATTTAACCCTTAGCGTTTATAATACCCACATAGGTTTAGTTTTAAGTTTACGAATACAGTTATCACCATGAAATAACTACTATGTAAATTTTTGACGTGCCAAAAGTGCCTTTTTAAGGACTATTTGAATAAAGATTATTTGGAATTTGAATTTGTTTTAGGGGACGCCGGCGAAGATCAAAAATCTGTTTAAAACAGTTTTTTTTTCATCTTTAAAAAATATGTCATTCTTTAACACGAGAGATTAGATCATTATTACCGTCAACTCAATGAAATGCCCGCCTTTACTAATAATTTGGGTAAAAAAATGGATCACACCATCTCTTCCCTTTTTTTCTACAGAAAGTTTGAACGGCGTCTAAGTGTAGTGGAATTGTTGTTTATGTAACTACCTTAAACATTTTTTATATTTTTATTATATATAATACAAACCGCAAAGCAATCGAATCGAAGCGAATGTAAATCTAAAGCCCGAAGTCATTTTAGATTGTCAAAGAAATTATACCATAAATTTATTTCTTTCCCCGCATTATTAGTATCTAAACAGTGCAGTAGATGCAAAATTCAAAACTTCAAAGAGTTAAAACTTATTACCCAAAACAGATAATTAATACCGACTTGATAATCATGTTTGAGACGCATGTTGTACTGATTTTGCTATATACACCCTACAAACTACAACCTAAATACGTACAAACTAAAAACCCGACATTTCGACATTTCGTTCCTACAAACTTTTGTTCTTAGAAACAATTTTGGCAAGCTTTTGTTTCAGGACACTTTGTCCCGAAATTAAGATCTGGCACTTTTTTAATTGCCTAAACAAGCAAATTGAGAAAAGCTTTTGAATCTATAGTGAAGAAATCTTACAAAACATCTATTAGTCGTGAATGCCTTGATGGTGGTGGACTATGTAAAGCCACTACTCCGGGAAATCATTAGTACATATGATAATACTGGTAATAACCATCAACCCGGATTAGAGTAGCGTGTTGGATGTGTCCCTTATGAGATAGGAAGCCGATGCCCAGTGAATGCACCATTGTGCATTGTTAGTTACTAGGGCTGCGAATTATCAAACAAGTAGAAACAAAGAAGATATTGACCTAGGTCAAAGTGTCCTGATGCCATCTTGCAGAATTTAACTGTCGATACGCATGATTACCTATATTTTAACGATATGGCTTGTTACCACCCTAAGGACAAAGATATGCTACCAAGAGGTAAAGCGTTCCGGTACGATGCGCGACTACGATAAGGGGTATGGGTTATACCCCTAATCCACAACCTTTAACCCGCTACCAACCACAACCTTTAACCCGCTACCATCTTAGACTTATAACTTAGCACCAATTATTGCAGACAAAGGCTAACTTGTAGCAGAATTTAAAATCACTAAGTAGGTGTAACAGACTTGTCTTTATTTCGTTGCCTAACCTACCATTGCCTAACCATTTTGATAGAAGCTAGACCGATTTTGATGAACTGCCTTTTGATGAACTGATTTGATGCCCTCGTTCGGTGATCAGATTGTGTTTTATGATCAAAACTCCGACCCTCAAACTATTTCCCAACTAAGTTTATTCATAAAAACTAAAGACGACCATAGACGCGGATAAACTGTAACTTAACCCTATTACCTGGATTAAAGCAGTATTACTTTAAAATTGATTCACGTCTTTGTGTCTAAATTATAATCCTGCAGGATCCTAAATTTGGTATGTCATATATAACGGTCATTAAAATAATACTGCATTAAAAAACTTCAATTTTCACCACTCGCCACGCTGCCCGGCTCCCAAGATCTGGAAATGAGAGTCTTACCTTTGTGTTGTACTTAGTCAGCCGCCTGCACCAGATCATCTAGGATTCGAAGGGAGGACCATTCAACAATATAATGAGACACTCACCAAAGTTGGCTCATCTCCGAAGAAGAACGGCTTGTCGGAGAGCAGATCGGAGAGTACACGAAGATCGTTGTTGCCGAACTCGATGATCTCGTCCTGGCTGTGAACCCCGATGCCGTGGGCCTTCGCTTTCTTCATGCCCTATAAAAACGTTCAAGTTAAATTCAGTTGTCCAAACACCACATTATTTAAAACCAAATAAAGAATAAACCGAAAATATCAAAGTCCCGAACAAAGGAATTCACAACCCCGCCACTCAAAATCAATTACAAAACTCTATAACGGAAGACGCGGCGCCCAATCGATAAGTAAATCAAAAAGTTAAATCCGAAACGCCGAAAACTAAAGCTTTAAAAATATTTCGGGAACCGTCGCGGAATTCTATGAAAGCCGGCTAATTAAAGAGATGAGTTAAAGGCACTAACCATAATGAACATTTCGCTATCACGGTCCGGCATCGACTAGGTTCGCATCAACAGGTGCCGGGATATTTAACTACCGCCGATAGCAATATGGCGACTGCTGACGCTATGGGGGTAAGGGGGGTGAGAGCTGCGTTGTAGTTGCGCTAGGTGAGGACAACGCTCCTGTATTCTACACGGAGGGGGGGAGACTTATATCTACACAAGAACAGCTATTCCAGACAGCGACGTACTTGCATACGACAAAATGGCGGATGAATCTAGACGCTTCACACGAATAAATATATACTAACACAAATAGATAATAAAATAATTTAGAATTTCTCAGAAGGGATCGCAATTACAACAATAAACCGTATGAGATATAACATTATATAGTATTCATAATATTTTAAGATACTTTATTATTCACCTACACAAAGAAAATAGTGAAAATGGGACTGAACATTAGCAAGAGTTCCTTGTTTAATAAGTAATTGAAATATGAAAAAACAGCATCTCAAAAATTACTTGCAACTCTGAATAGTGAATATATGTAGGTATTTCTATTGTCTGACTAGCGCGCGTGGGTGCCGAGAAACCGTAATTTGCCATCTGTTCAACGAATATACGAGAATCACTCACTAAATATACCATTAAACGCTGAAAAAGGTTGGGATTAAGACGGGCTTACCTTACGGCCAGAGTTGAACTTGTAGCAGAAGTTGAGAATCGGTGTGGGCAGGCGGGTGTTGAGCGCATTTTGGAGATTCAGCTGGTATCCCTTCAGCACGCTGTCGGGATACTTGGCACGCCACCAGAAGATGACCCATGAGAGATGATTCTCGATCATGGAGATCATAGCGTGAGTCACAACTCGCTGGTCGGCCGAGAGACCTGCGAAAGGTAGTTTGAAAATAGAAGCAACTATGCGTTGGATTAATGCACATGCGCAACGTCCTCCAGGTACCCTAGATACTCCTATCTGGGCGTTTCTAGGGTAGGTCGCTCCGGCCATTCACCCAGGCCCGGAGGTGCCCAGATATGCATATCGATTTTTACATGACCCAGGTCATCCGTTTTAAAACGAGGAATATTATTTGGTATTATGCTAGTTAATGTCGAAATATGTTTTTAATTAAATGTTTTATATATAATACAATTATTTAAATGACATTGTTGGCATCTTCACAGTAATTTTCGTCCTCTTTATCTTAATCTCATAGCATGTGTTAAGAGTATACAAAAATGCAAAGAACCGGACAAAGGTGCATTATGGCGCACCATCATCAAAAAATTATTAAAGTTAGCCGTGAGAGAATGGATAAGAGAGTATGGTGAAAATTGCAAATAAGCTTATCGCCTCTGTCTTTTCTGGGAGAAATTCCCAACAGAGAAAAGACAGAGGCGGCACCTTGGTGAAAATGTATTAAGTTTAAAAAATATATATATGAATTGAAAATATCAATGTTTCCTCATATACCTACCTCACAGCTCATCACTTACTCTAAGTACGCTATCTGTGATCATATATAAAATCATTGCTTTCCATCAAACATCTTAAACCAAGCTCCATCTTATCTAGTATAAAAACATACTAACCAGCATCCATATCCTTGTTGTACTTCTCCGACAGCTGTTTAATGATGAAGGTGCTGTCAGCAATCTCTTCCCCGTTCAACTCCACAAAGGGAAGCTGCCCCTTTTTGGAACGGAATTTCGCCTTGTGATCGACATTCTAGAACAATCGTAAAAGAAATTTCTTTAATTATATCGTAATAGACGAAAGTTGGCGTGAGAATAATAACTGTACAAAGTGTGATATTCAAATTATGCTAAACTTATCTTAAATAGCGCTGACAGCAAAAACAAAAGCATCAAACCAAAAGAAAAGAATCGCTTACAAAAGTTTCACATGGAACTAAAACTGCGCGCTAAGTTCTGCCTTTGTTCTTAAATTGACTTTTTTTATACACACTTATATTAAAATATGTGTAAAATCATATCGCATATAGCTAGCAACTAATAACATTGGTACCCAGCTAAAACCACTTAGACCGGGTAGTTCAATCAAAATATTCAAGGGTATTCGCTAAGAAAGATATAATCAAAAATTTGCTTATCAATAGGGTTGGATATTACGAAAATCAACAATAAAAGGAAAATGGGTGAAAATTCTTATTTAATGTTGAGTTTTTGGAAGGAATTCTTTGAAACTAGGCTTACTTATCTGTTCTATCTAATATTTTAGATGCGGAAGATATAATGAATGCCTTGCATTCTAATATATTGGGGTTTAATTTTCATTTGGTACAAGCCACGAGCAACCGATAAGAAATAAGAATAGACTATTTTGTGACATCAGCATTTAAATACGTTCGCTTAAAATCTTTTAAGTGTCAACTTTTTATATATTCGCAATCAGTGAATAGAGAATTTTTCGCTGTAAGCTGTTCAAAATAAATAAATAATATATAATAAACAATAGTAAATCAAACATTAAACGTAAGAACATATAAAAAACACAAGGTCCGCTTATTGTCTATTTGCATTTGCTACCTAATAAGAATCGCAAGTAATTTCCTGCAATTCCGCCAGTGACACCATAAACATACATACCACGAAAAAAGACAAAACTGTTTGAATTAATGATAAAAATGATTATCCAAGGAAAACGATTCTTTTATTTTCACATGAAGAAAAAAACTTGCCAGGTTTCATTCCATGATAACAAGGAATCAGATAACACTTTTTGAAACCAGATATTTTCCAATAAAGTAATTACGTCAACATCTATATAACAAGAAAAACTATAAACCAATCGCTTCCAAAAATAAGTAAGCTAAAAAAATATAAAATACAGGACAGGTTCGCAAAGCTGCAAATGCATAGTTGAATTTGTAACAAAACAAGATGAAATTAAACACATAAATCAAGAAATTGTAATTTGAAAATTAGAAGAGAATGTGGAGATGGAAGTGTGATCTGTATTTACGGTTAAGGAACCTAGTAAGTTGGAGACAAAGGAAAAATGGGCGTCTATAAAAGTAAAATATTACATAAATTTAGGAAAGATATGACATAGCCGTTTGTATACAGTGGACAAAGGTAGGCTGTGGGATTCGAGTCTTGACTCCGTCCATACCTGAATTGATAAAGATTTTCCCACTTTGAAAAAATGTCTATATATATAACACCATATGTATATAAAACAATTATAAGGCTTAGATTATAGGAATATGTAAAGCTATAAGTTGCCCAAAAGTATTGACAAAGAGTTGCTGTGCTTTTTTTTGGGAGATGGCCGCCGATGCTGTACTATAGCGCGTTGATATATATACGAGCGGCCTAGCAACAGCCGAGGGTTGGCTACGAGCATGCGCAGCTAACTTGACCTGAGCCCGGGCGGTAGCTTCCTATGAAGCTATCTATGCATACAAGCTACGGTTATAGATGGCCCGGAAATCCCAGTATTGAGCGTATACTTCCGTATGCCAACAATAGTGTTACCACCCCGAGTGCTATTCTATTTGACAAAGACAACGCATGAATATTAGGTTATTTTTGTATCAGACTAGTTTTGGTCACGTTGACTTGAGTTAGAGAGACCTCCAACTTCAAACTTTCAAGAGTTTCGAACCCCTATTTAGCTATTAATTTTTCAAAACTCCTTTCTTAGTGGATGTTTACGTCATAATAGCTATCATAAGTCATACTAGTTGTCATATATTACGTGCAATGGTAAACTGTCAATCAGAAACCTTTGTTTGTCCACCTAAAAGAGTTATATATCAATCCCACGGAACTTCAAGAGTTACTAAGTAGTCACAATTTTAGCGCGACTCAAGAAGCTGGACAATGAAAGACGTGTCAATTTCTAGACCTTCAACAAAGCCGTTACTATGCTATGTTTAGGCGTTAGTATGGTAGATAGTCATTTTCTTAAATGCATAAGATGCCGGCACGTGACACCCAACAGGTTGCCATGACGATGGAATTGAACGGGGGATGCAGTTGCTTGGGTAGAGTAGGTCGTGACCGGGCCGACGCAGACAGTACGGGAGGGGCTGGGGGGGCGACCGGGTGGAGCAGGCGATGGGCCGCGGGGAGGTTGTACGAACCCGCGTTGTTGACGGGGGCGTCGTCTCTATATGCTACGTCGCCTTATATGGCGGGCCCAGGCATCAGTAAGTTACATGTATTCAAAATAGGTACTATATGTCATAAATCGATAGGTCCTACCTATGCCACGAACACATTAAAATTTTACTTCAAATTGAAAAATCAGCAGTAAATGTTAGCAGGGTAGGTCGAATATACATTAATTTTTAACATTTGATAAAACTGTGCATTATATCATTAGAAAATCAGTAGTTTCGAGAACAACGAATACGGCCAAATATACTTAACTAAGCCCGTGAACGCACTACCTAAAGAACAGGATATAAAAAAATACCAAAGTCCCCAAGTTAATTTTATAAAGTCAAGAACTAAGTCTGATTTATAAGAGGTTCTTATAGGCTTAACTTTAAAGCTAAATATATTGTTGAGTTTTAGTTATAAAAAAAAAGTAACATTTTTCGTTTATTGCAAGAAAAGTCTACTTTTAAAGAATGCTAAAGAAAGGATTAATTTACTATTTTACTTTATACATGTTATCTTTTATTATTAAGGTATAACTTCCTCAATCAATGTCTTTCCTTGATCAAACTTTTTCCTCGTCTCGTAACTGGAAAAGTGTGAACATAATATACTTTTTAAACGCTAATTAGATACCGGTGATTATAAAAGGGCAGGCAATGTTTATACAACCTGAATAAGCTTTAATACGATACTAAAATATAAATAAGTATTAAATGATGAACAGTAACGGTATGAATATGATGCCAATTACAGTGCAACCGAATTCGTCAGTAATCACGCTTCACGCACACAGTTGTACACTAAATATGTGTTTGTGTGGGTGGTAGACTAGGTTCGTTGCTACGGTGACGGGAAAGAGCGAGCTCCAGGATCTGGGAGGCAGGGAGGCGGCTGCCGGCAGCTGTATTGATTTCGTGCAGAGTTCAGCGGCCGGCCAAACTACGCCCGCCTGCTTCCCCACCCCACACCACTGCCACCCAACGACATCCCAGCTCTGCGAACACTTACAGCTGCGTTTTTTTTTTTATGAACCTAACCTACCGAAAAAGTGCGATAACTGTCTGGTCGGCTGGGATTTAACCGATAAGAACTTCGACAGGATGTGGATTTAAAGATTAAAATATTCGACCTTCATTCCTGACATTGTATTTCTTTCGTACGATTTAATAAATCATCCATTTTTTTATATTGTGTGGATGAAAGCAATTCGCACACGATAAACATTATTATATTACAGAAGGTACATCATAATCTTCTCATGTTTAATCCCCATAAACCACATAATACTAGATATGATTGCTTTCAAATTGCAAAAGTTAGTATTTTCAGGAAGATATAAATGCTATCACCAATAAGCTTATAAAGACCAAATAGAATTTATTAGTCCACGTAAGTTTAAGACAATTCTAAACCGTATGAAGTACTATAACATAGTTTGCTACTACAACAAGGAATTATCAAAAGTCAATCTTTGAACTCGCTCAGAAAACTCCGGTTAATAGAGTCAAAGCTCGTAAACAACTAAAAAAGCTATCCGAATTATGCAATGTCTGATGCGCATGAGATGCGTACTGAAGTTCATGTTCAATCCGTTAATCATGAAGATATTTAAGTTCAAGAAGAATAAGAAGAGATCACGGTAAAAATATTTGAAGGGGAAAAAATGGTTTTAATTTACCCAGGATAAAGAGCAGAGTCGCCAAATTAAACTAGCATCGAATTGAAAAAGCTCCCTCTTCGATAGTGCCATAAGCAAACATGACTTTGAAAGTTTAGCCTTAAAGCTACACTTTGACAATTTGGCTTTATGCCAATTTGTTTCATTATTTGAATATCAATTGTAAGCCAATTAAACTAACTAAGCGATAGAGTGTTCACGGTTTATGAGTATCTTATTAGTATCATATTGCATGATTAATTGTGTCGCGTAACGTAGCTTTTGCTTTCTCATATTAATTAAACAAAGCAGACAGTCATTGTTTAGGCAGAAACCAATTTATCATTATACATGTACGCGTGCGGTCACATGTTATAGTTTATACTGTAGTAGATAAATTTAAATTAATAATTTAGGAAGTCGAGTGAATATCGAAACGAATCGAGTAGTATTAAAATAGGTAAATAGTAGTGCAGGTAGGATGGCCAAGAAAATGTTAAACTACGCTTTGGCTTCTAACCATAATCATATTTCTGAATATAATTATAGCGTACAGAATGTATTCGATCAAATGAGAGATGGTCAACAATGGTTCTAGGGTCAAAACTTGGGCTGACTATAATATTCAAGAGTATATCTCTGCCAAATAAGTACGAATTGTACACGTACAAGCTTAGTTATACCAAGTCACCAATCCTAGTAATAGTTCATCCTAACAAAGATTTTAATTCAAATGTGAGTTAGTTTGTTTGGTAAGGTTTTTTAAGTAAAAACTACACGCCGATCATCATGAAATTATGAATACACGTGTATCAAGAGGACGTAACTTAACATCAGATAAAAAGTCTACAGAGGGATAGAATAATAAATTTTAAAATAAGACATCATGGATACATTTAATTAGATGCATGTATTATCGTTAACTTATGGGTATACGTTTAGAAGAAACCCATGCCTGTATTATTATCTCGCAGTTAGGCTGAGAAAAGAGTTCAATTGCTCTTAGAACAAAAGTAGTATACACCCCGATTATAATATGCTTTGTATCATTCGCCTATTACCATAGTCACGCGAGCTAACCTGTACCCTTAGTATGACACTCCTACACTCGCAATAACGTTTGTTTTCGAGTATCGTTAACATAGCAACGACAGGAGGAATAAAAACTTACGCACATTGTTTTAAAGCTCAAATTATTACATATGCTTACACAGCCTGAGATCTATACGAAACGTATGAAAAAAAAAATTAGGAGTACAGAACAAAATAAGTAACAATAGGTAGGCTTCCAAGTTACAGTGTTTCGATACTAGAAAACGACTTTTCGATTGCGAAAAACCTAAACCTTAGAACATAAAACGATATGTTCTAAGGGTTAGTAATTGAAGTGAGCGTATCAACTTGAAATTCCGCAAGTGGTAGGCCAATGCCTGAGATTAGCATATCTTACGCACGGAGCTTCCTGAATCGTTAACAGGTTCCCGAGGGAGACCATAACTGTCCACTGTACAGTTACGGGATCTCAAAACTATAATAAGGTTGCGTAGTGGAGAATTTTAAAATAAAAAATATTTAGTCCAGTGTTTTGAACACAATGTAAAGGAACGACGCAACGGGTTTAACGATATCTCTTTAATTCCCTGAAATAAGATATGACCTCGATAAAATCCAAGAAAGCTTTTTGAGGCACTGGTTCTGACAATTTAAAGATCGAAATAGAAACTAGAGAAATCTAGTACTTTCATCCAGCCTATGTAATAAATCCAGCCTATCAATGTTGATGATACAAAGAAAATATAACGTAACACTAAAACCGCAGTAATTGTAGGTAACCGTGGGTCATAGGTATTCAATTCAATTTAATTCCAATACTTTTGGTTGAGTTCGATTTCCAGACACATAAATTGGCTTTAGTTTTTTTTTTACAATAGCCAAGCTCAATAGCCAAATTGTCTACTGCCCAATATTTCTTTAAGCCAACCCAACCTTCAATTTAGCAGATCAGATGATCTAAGTCTCAAAGAGACTTAAGGCTGAGGCTATTTAGTATTATAACAAAATCTTAACGAGGAAAAATCTGTATCTTTTGTTTACTTGTCAACTTTTCACTTTACTACCATGTAGACGTGTAACCTTTAGGTACATTAATACTTGAAACACATTCTTAGTCACTACCGGAAACCCCAAATAACATTCAATATTCAATACATATTAGTAGCCCGTCATAAAGTCTAGACATTAGGGTGTTTATAAAAGGGAAATACCAAGAACGATACGTCTTTAAATATTTACGCGGACGGTTTTGCCGAGTAACTAAGCTAAGCAAGCTTGTAACTTATTCATACAACCAATAGCAGTCCATTGGCCTAATGGATGGGTTGGAAAACGCCAACGTTACAACGACATTGAAGCATTGATATACCTACATGGCTGCAAGTAAGTTAATAATTTTATTTGCTGGACATTAATCTTTATTTTTGTCTGGTGCGTCTAAATTTGTTAGTAAGAATGGTTATATTTGGTATTAACAGTTTGGTTAGCTTGCTAATTATACATTAAAACTTAATAAATGTTCTCAAAGGTTCAGTCGTTACGTTATTCAAAAATGTATCCGGCCGGTTAGGTCAATCTAGTGTTTTTTTTTAATATTGAACAAGGAAATTTTTGAATTTTTTTTTAATGTGAATCTGGTACTCTTTCAGCTCAGCTCCTTTTGATCATGAATATTGACTTCACTAATTTCTGCAACGTATTTCTAATTTATTTTCATTCAGTGCCCGAAATGGTATATGCAGCACAAAGTTCTCTAAAATACCTATTTATAGGATAGAATAGTATAGGTTAACAACTTTAAAACAGTTTCAATTATAGAAATTATTTAGATTTGTTTGCGCCTGCGACGAAGTACAAAGCAATGTCAGCAATCCTAACCTTTTAACGATTACATATACAAAGATAGTTAAAACTTTATCTTAGCCACCATGGAATGACAAAAAAAATTAAGGGCAACTTACGTATAGATAATCTAGAGATAACGCAACATCTAGCTTATATCGAAGGATTCCGAACCAATAATAGATCTACCTTTAAAATGATCGCAATGAAAAATATTTTAGAACAAATCGGCACCTTTAGTGGACTTTCCGCATCTTTCCGCGTCCGAAATTCCAGTCAAAAAGTATATAAGTAACTGAAGAGTAGAAATCAAAAAAACTTATACCATTATTGTCCGTCGGTCGCATCGGAGAGCATTCTAAAATGGCTCGAATTTAACATCCCACTTATAGTATGTCCTCCGATACCGGTTTTCGCGTCCAAGCATTTAAAATTCTTTACTGCTCGAGAAATCTGTTACCTTGTTCCCGGGTACAGTTATTAAACATCATCCACGCTTCAAAACTAGATTTTATTTTATTTCTGTTCGTCATCATTTAGTTATTGTTAATTTGCAACTTATTCTCATTATATTTATATCATAATTGTAATCGTTTTGATTAAATTATCAAATAATAAGATTTTTGGTTACCTATAATACTTTACCAATATCGTAAAAGGTATTCAAAACAGTAATAATAAACAGTATTAGGGTGTTCTAAAAATTAACATCATTTATATACCCGAAATCCGAGTATATAGGAACCACGACTGGCTTGAAAACAGCCCAATCGGGAAGTCCAATTTTGAAAAATTTTATTTATTTAGTTATTTATCTCCTCTTAATCTAGCTTAACAGGATAAAAACCTAATTTGCTAGAGTAGCCTAATATAAAAGTATATATATATAAAAATTATATTATTTTATTTCGGCAAACAGCACGACAAATGTAAAGATCTCAAAAAGTGCTGGTACCAACCCCTTCACAGACATCACGTCTACTTTATCGTAATTCGACAGGGCCCCGTAAGACTTCCGTAAGACTTTTCATCGCCAAATTAACACACACTACCAATGTATCTGATACATAGTAGTAAGTATATAACTTTGGTTTGGTTGATTAAAAATTCTACTATATGCCACCGGTGGTGTAATTCCGCTGGTGTACTTTTTTTTAAATCACAGATTTAAACCCCTTCCTTTTCAAATAGGACTGAACAATGAAATAAAATGCAAAACTTCAATTCATAAATGCTATGGAACTGCAATGGAGGATTCAGTAATCAGAACTCGTTGTTATTATACTATAAACCTTTTATGTTTATTTAAATTGTATTTGGGGTTGTTCTTCAAACTGGCAAGAAAACTTCCCATTATTTAGTATAGTCAACTGTGTGATGAATTAACTTGTATCGTTTAATTCGTTCCTTTAACTCAAATTTACATCATGGTTATCTTTCTCAGACTATCAGCGTACTGTTTTTTGGCATAAGGAGCCTGTACAAAAAAACACATCCCACGATGACAGGAACACATCACAGGAAGAGATTCGCCCAACATGCCCAAATGCAAATCAAATAAATGGGCTCGTACTTTTTTTACTATGGGCCCCATTGTCTTAAAGTTTTTTTGTCTAACTCAGGGATCAAACCTAAGACCTCATTACACATAGGCAAGCATGATAACTGGTGGCCCTATGAGGCAGTCATTACCCTTACAAAGTCAGCTTATTAAAAAGTGTAAGATAACACTATCTGGTGTTATCTTTTGGTGAACTTGACCTCGCAGAGGCGGACCAATTTCATTATTTTGACCATTTTGATTTGTTTTCTCATCTCGTAGTTATTTGTTGCCCTAAGTTATATGCGTCAGATAACTAAAAATTTTAATAAAATTACACAAATACAAACAATTATGATCGCATGCAAATATGCACATACTATTCATAATAGCCATAGTTAACTTAATCCTCCGTTTATTATTTGATTAATAAAGTACTAAAATATAAATTATGTAATTAGTTAAGTATTAAAATTATAGTTTATTGCGTGGTAATTAAAATAAGTGCTTGTTAATGCGGGCTTAACAGTTGTGTTGATTTTTCTACTAAAATTGTAAAATAAATTTGAATATAAGTTTGATTAGGAATTCTGAACCAAAGTTAGTGTTAAAACGATTCAGATTTATAGCGAACACATAACTTTTTCTTAATCCAACTGTGCCTTAAGATCAGAGATAAGGCTAAAAGCGCTTAATAGATCTTGCTCTAAGTATTTTATGGTTACAGATCGAACACTATTTTTTTGCCAGTTAGACGTCGGCTATCAGCGTCAGGGTAGAAAGTAATGTCACCAAAATAATGTTATGAATGTGGAAGGGCAAAGAAGATATGGATGGATTGTTTAAAAGAGGACATGCGTGTAGAAGGTGTGAGTAGTGAGGTGAAGGCTGATAGAAATGAGTGGAAGAAGAAGACGTGTTATGCCGACCCCACATAATGTGGGATAAGGGCCAGAAAAATAAGAAGTTAGACATCGGCTATCACAGACGTACTCGCATGCCCAATGATGTTAATTCTATAGTTCTCAAATAAATATCTAACTATCCTTTTTACGCTATATCTAGACTTATGACTTATGGCAGTTCAAAAATGTATGTACAACAGAACTGGCACTGCCGCTCGGAGAGTTATTTCATAACTTAGGTCGAGACTACTGCTTGTCGAATCAATATAGTCTTTATTTATGAATTGTCTTTGTCTTTATTAGTTATGATAAAACTGCTTCCCTTATGAACAAACCAAACCAGTGATTTATAGTTTATTCTTAATATGTAGGTATAATCGAGTGCAAGGGGTTAAAACGAAATTGAACAATGGAACAAGTCTGGCGAGAGAGCTTCGAATTTAATAGCCGCTACATATACACCTAGGGACAGATAGCAGCTCAGACATGATTATTGTCCCGGGCGCACCCCGGCGGGGCCGAAACGGGGCTGAAGCGACCCGCCGCGCGGCTGGGCGGGGTTGGTCGATGGCCGCTGGGGTCGCGCAAGCGCTCCAGTCAGGTCGAAGCCCTCCCGGTTGCCGACCCCCGCCTATGCGCCTACGTATAATTACTAGCTCGTCTATAACTTGACACTATACAATTATTGTTCTGCGATCCGAAAGAGATAAATGAACTCCTACCTAAAACTATTGGTTTACCTATTGTGTTCGGATACAAATAAACTTCTTTGAAACAAAGGCAAAGTCGAGAATTTGGAGAAATCCGTAACTTTTCTTTCAAGTTATGAAAATATTTGTAAAACAAAAGAAAAATATATGGTATATACGGTAGACACGCATTAAAATGGCCTTTTGTCTATAAAAATAAAGTTTGGAGGTATTTGACTTTGCATTGTATGTGTTATAAATGTATCAGCGAAATATTAAGTTCAGCATTAATAGCTAATTATCGTATTCAGAGTAGTAAAAATAAATAAATAGCAACAAAAAAAAAATAAAGAGAAAAATCTAGAATGTGATCGCGGCGCCACTAACCGCGTCCAATTATTAATTCAAACCATTGTCTCCTCACTGGGTTCTAGGTTTCATTGAATGGGCTGGAACCCATTCAAAGGGACCCAGTCAAACACACACACAAAGAAAATTATCAAAATCGGTCCAGCCGTTTACAATCACTACAGCGGCATATATAAAGAGTGAAATACGTAGATACGTAGAAATCGTCAAGCCATTCGCAGCTGCTAGGACACAAAGAAGTCGAACTTGAATATGTACCCACGGTACAGTTTGCAGTAGATCAATATAGCTCGGCGCAAAATCTGAAAGCTTTTAACAATCCCTTCACTCGGTTAGGGTGCGAATACAAGGCAAGAAATTACTTTCGCGCTACATAGAGTGAGAGCCGACTCTGGCTTATTGACGAATCATACAACAAACAGAACATAGAACAAAGGCCAATTTGAATAAAGATAAAAATATCTGCAATCAAAGTGACCTATAGAAATCTCTTCAAACGAAAAAAACAAGCTTATTGTGATTATGAATTCTTTTCAAATTCTGACGTCTGAAGTCCCAAGAAGCCAAGAAAGATGAAAGAAAATAAGTATTTTATTATTTTTAGCGAGAAATTTCCCGAAAGAAAATCAACCGACGTCATTATTGACAACAACAACAACAAGTAGGTACCCCGTATAATAATGGCACTAATTTTAGGCATGCTTTCAGTTGTGAGTTTTCACTTAATTGGCATGAATTGAAAAGGGATTGTTAACAACCATATTGCTTTCAAAAAAAAATCTTAGAAATTCGTGGCCAAACTTATATTACACCTGTTAAATCTTTTTTTGGAAGACCTAATAGACTATCAAACGTGTATTATAATATATTAATTGCAAACATCGAATCGGTAAATTTATCTTTTGATGATTGTTAATAAGCTTTTCTAATTTTCATACAAAAACTGGTAAATAAAGTGTTCATTTTCTGTTAATCTGTTTATTGTAAAAACTTTTACTACGTTTATAGCTTATCTAAATACGAGTATATAAGACATTTCGTCACTTAAAATGTTCGCTCATTAATCATGAACTAATTGGCTTTTTCACTAATGAACTACGAAAGCACAAAAGCACTAAGGGCCCAAATCTAAAGGAAACCCACAACAACAAATTATCCGGTTTTATTGACCACTGACAGCGCATCTAGTCATATTATTGATCGAAGCAATAAACATACAATGTTCAACTTTAATTCGTGTCAAAAAAATACCATGGATACTTGGAATAATTTTCAAACTATGACCTTCTCTCAGACTATAAGGGGAAGGGTCGTACTCAAACGCCGACAAGAAAAGCTTAGTTGAATAGAAAATGCATACTCTTAAACAATAAATAGTCAAATGAACAGAAGGGCGAATATTTCTCAATGATGGAGATGAGTAGTTTTAGCTCGCATACAAACAACACCTATCGTAACCAATAAAAACTTGCTTTATTTGTGACCTCAAACTCGCCAACCTGAAATAAACTGTGAAGTTTCCAAGGATGGATCATCATTAGTGAATAAAAAATAAACAACAAGGTGTGGACGGCGAAATATCTCTATGTAGACCGAAATACCCATTTCAGTGCCACTTTGTCAGGGGAGATTTTGAATGAGAGACAAACGAGAGCATTACAAACTTAATACAACAAGTAGACACTAAAATAATGAAAATACTACAGGTAACGAATTCCACAGGCAGATCGCAAGAACCGTATAAGATTTGACACTAAATATTGTACAGTAAAAGGGCACAGCAAGTGACAGGCACAAAGGTTTCCCAAAACATGGGATGTAGGAACTTTATAATACTATCTATCGAGATCTATTTGGGTTTTTCAGATTTCAATGCTTTATTTTTTATAAGGTATACAATATGGAAATAAAATTTTCATTTCCATATTATTCTAGTTCTCTACTTAGTTTATATATATTTTTTTGTAACTGTATTAACGAGCAGTTAATCTTCCACTATCAATGTAAAGGAAGCCACTGGCAATTAAGACACAGGCTCGCCTAGTTTAAGGGCCAGGAAATCAATGTAAAGCAGTCATTATTTATTTATTGTCCTGTATCACATGAGTCGTTAACTGCTGCTGAACTTCAGGTTTAAGCAAAATCAAGAAAATTAATAAAAAACCTTTTTTATTACTTACTTGTTACGATATAAATGCATGGCAACATTAGTGTTCCTAACAAGTAGTAAATTGTCTTACTTTTAAGCATATGCCTACCCAAGATCTTTGTTAATTTATACTCGTGTTTGCGATCATGATGAACTTTTCAAAGTTTTGCTCCTGTAATCTTCAGAACACCGACAAAGACGTATCGCCAAGCGGTTTAGCGTTCCGGCACGAAACTAATTAGGAGTATGGGTTACCACACCCCTAACAGGTTAGCCCGCTACCAGTACCATCCTAGACTTCATCATCACTTATGTCGTAACGTGTTATGGTTGAAATAGCTGTCAAGGGCTAACTTGTAGTGTATAATAAAATAAAAAAAAACTTCCCAACTTCTAAAGGGCCTGCCCCGTCTCCCTTTATTGTGTCTCGGCACTTCTCTGTTTAATAAGGTATATGATCGATTGTTGAGAATCCATTGTGGAATCCATCCTGTTCCTTAAATTGATTATTGTCTATCATTTAAGTTATTCGATCTAGAAATGTATCTTTTAATAAAAAATTAGATTTTCATTAAATAAAAACTATTCATAAAGATGAATATATTAACATATATATATATTTATATATATATTTCATCCATTTTGTAGGTATGTGGATTTGGTTTCCTGTACGGCGTACAAAGTGCGTCATAGAAACACGTGTAAAGATTCCCATGTCTCACTGTAACCTGAACATGGTAACAAAGTTTAGTGCAACTATAATTATTTCTAAGTATAATTAAGCTATGTAATTAATTGAGTACAATAGACTTGTGCTCTACTAGGTAAGGAGTGGACAAAGCCAATTTACTAACTCCGGGCTATTACAGACAATTTAACGAAGAACCTAAAACCTAATTTTAGGCCCGATCCGAAACTCGAACTTCGCAATCAGAAAGCAAGACACTCAAAATACCGACGAGACTTTACGCTATTCAAAAATATACATCTTATACATAAAAAAAAATACCGAAATTTTACAGAAAATATAATATCATAACGACAAGCATTTCAAGATTATTCGATGTCTGGAAATAAGTAAATCAAGAGTTTAGAAGTTCTTAATGGATGGTTTCTAATAGACTCAAGATATCTAGCTATTGCACTATCCCCCTTCTCCTTTTAACTCCTTCCTTTCACAAAAGGTTGTCTGGAGGAGATCGCTTTTAGCGATAAGACCGCCTTCGCGCATTATTTTTGTTTTATTTTGAATTCAAGTTTGTAGTGTGCAATAAAGAGTTTATCTATCTATCTATATCTATCTATCTATATCTATCTGTCTATAGACTTTTAAGTAGACAGTTCAACCGATCATCGCCCCAGAAACTAGGCGTAACTCGAGTAGTATCTCAATGATTATTCATTTGACTGTGTTATCAGTCATCAGGCAAGAATTTCATTTATCAATAGCGGAAGTGTGGTAGACGTGCTCAAATACAGAGAGCTAACATCCAGCAGTCCAGAAACAACACACATGAGTATACACTTAAGGCCGATTATACGCTTTATAACCAAAATATTTCAAAAATCTTTTATTCGGTACTAATAATTTGGACCAAATAATAGATTAGTACTTACCAAATAATGATTTTGATTTTAAGATTATGATTTTGTAAGAAATGATTTTGTAATTAATGTTAATGTTATAAGCGTGACGGTATTTTTGTATGTTCGTTATCTTCTTTCGTGTGTATGTTAGACCATATGGAGTGGAGAAATAGTATACCCTGGGTAAACGCACAGGATTTTTATCCCGTTTTAAAATCCATATTCGTGCGGGATTTGTGAAAACCTGATTTTCAAATCGCTACTTCTTTCTTCGCTTCTTACTTTCAACTTTAACTATTGTTTGCCATAGCATATGTTGAGAAAGAGAGCGAAAAAAGGAATCTTCAATCATCATCATCATCATCATCATGATTAACCCATTACCGGCTTACTACAGAGCCGGGTCTCCTCTCAATATGAGAAGGGTTTGGCCATAGTTCACCACGCTGGCCATGTGCGGATTGGCAGACTTCACACGCCTTTGAGAACATTATGGAGAACTCTCAGGCGTGCAGGTTTCCTCACGAGGTTTTCCTTCAAAGGACTATTCCACATTAAAAACGACCTAAACTTAATCTTAATATTGATCCAATCCAATCCAGGTAAATAACCACCTGTCTCATCCTGCAGATGGGAATATCTTTGAATCACTCCGATATTTTCATGTATTTCAGTGTTACCAACGCACAGTTTATCGGATAGTTTGTAATTTTCAAAATATTCCATGCAGGTATATGGTTAGGCATCCTAGTGATGCTTTTAAACCCAGGCATACAATTGGTAAGCGCGGAAGTTTTCAAAACCGAAGCATGATTTGTTTGAACGGGAAGCGCCTGCATACAGCTATGAGCAAGTGTTTGGTCTTAAAACAACAAGTCTGTTTGAACTAAAATCGATACATTCTATAGGTGGGGTTTGCAGTGAACATAAACAGCGACGGTGATCGCATTGCATATTGATTATCCGACACTACTCTATGCAGTATCGATATATTATGTCAGAATAACATAACTTATAAGTGCAGAAGTGTCGGTGTTACACCGAGATCTATAAGGCGAGATTAGCCTTTGCTCTGACTTAAGACACAATTAGTTTAAAACGAGAGAACGCTGCGTGTCCAGCGTAAGTCTGTCTTGATTTGAAATGAACTTGGACTGAGCAGAGTACGCTCCTATTTCAGCCTTAGAGAAAATATCTATAGTTTATTTGTACCGGATATCGGGACAGTACAGTCGCATCATCAACATCACGATAAAACCTATTGCCCGCTCACTACAGAGCACGGTTCTCCTCCCAATATGAGAAGGGTTTGGCCATAGTCGACCACGGCATTGATTGGCAGAATTCACACGCCTTTGAGAACATTATAGAGAACTCTCAGGCATGCAGGTTTCCTCACGATGTTTTCCTTCGCCGTGATATTTTAATTCAACTCCGGAAAGTTGGAGATGCGTGTCCGGGATCTAACGCCCGACCTCTGATTAGAAGACGGACGTCCTAACCACTAGGCTATCACAGCTTACAGTTATATAAATAAACGAAATATAAAAAACGACGGAACATCGACTGAATATATGATAATTAATTCTAACCGAGTGTAGTAGGCAGGCTGAGCAAAGTCAAAGTAAACTATAGATTTCAACCTTGGTGAAAATATCTATAGTTCATTTGTACAGACATCAAGACACCAGACATATAGATCGTTGATATATAGAAACCCACGGAACGTATGACAAGTAATACAGTGCAGGTAGGTAGGTAGATGTAAATTTCACATGAATGTAGGCAAATAATGTTTTAAGCAATTAAAATATCACTCACTTCAACGGTGAAGGAAAACATCGTGAGGAAACCTGCACGCCTGAGAGTTCTCCATAATGTACTCAAAGGCGTGTGAAGTCTGCCAATCTACACATGGCCAGCGTGGTGGAGTGTGGCCATACCCTTTTCACATTGAGAGGAGACCCGTGCTCTATAGCGAGCCGATAATGGGTTGATCATGGATGACGATGTAGGCAAATATATAGATCGTAGATATATAGAAACCGACGGAACGCATGATAAGTAATACAGTGCAGGTAGGTAGGTAGATGTAAATTTCACATCAATGTAGGCAAATTATCAAAACGGTACAGTGAACAATATGAAAGGAATCAATCGCGAATCACTCCAACTATGCGCCCGCATACATAAACACAGGCAAGCCGTTGACCCTGCTATCAACTGCGCAACAACGAAGCTCTGTGTGCCCGCGTTAACGTAACATCACTAATTACATAGATACCGTGCTACTATACTCGCTACTAATAACTGAATCGGAGTTAATTTTACCAGCGGACGTTAGCGATAAGTGTAAACAAGCTACCACAATGCGCTGCCGTTACTTAAACAGCGGCTTTCGGGGAAACGCTAAACATTGTGCAACTGAATGCCCATTGTATTTGAGTATATCAAATGTTCAAGGCTATACTACAGCCTTGAGGAAAACGCACAAAATCTTATCCCTACTTTTAAATTTAACCACTGTAAATTCATCATCATCATCATCATCATCAATCCACTGTTAAGTATGACCTACGGTAACGAGGTGTCCAGTTCAGTTATATAAGGAAGCAATCATCAGGATCAACCCATTCTCGGCTCCCTACAGAACACGGGTCCCCTCTCAATATGAGAAGGGTTTGGCCATAGTCCACCACGCTGGCCATGTGCAGATTGGCAGACTTCACACGCCTTTGAGAACACTATAGAGAACTCTCAGGCATGCAGGTTTCCTCAGGATGTTTTCCTTCACTGTTGAAGCAAGTAACATTTTAATTTATTCAAAACGCCCATAACTCCGAAAAGTTAGAGGTGCCTGAATTCGAACCACCGACCTCTGATTAGGAGGCTGACGCCCTAACCACTAGGCTATCACCGCTTCTTAAGCAGTAAGTTAGTCTTAACTAACTTCGGCTCCTATGGATCGCAGCGTGATATTAATAGCAAAACCTTCCTCAAGAACTGAGCTACGAAATGGGAACTAAAGTTATATTACTATTCTATTCGATAAACCCTGTAATACCGCGTCGTAATGCCCGCACGCGCTATTACTTGCGTGCTGTTAAGGATAAAATATGTTAATTTTGTATTGAATAATAAGGCAAGAATTGGAAAGTGCAATGCAAAAAATTTGTTTGCCCATTACTTTTTTTTTATCCACTACAAGTTAGCCCTTGACGGAGAGACCCCTAAGTATTTTTGTTTTTTTTATATACACTACAAGATAGCTCTTGACGGCTATCTCACCTGATGGTAAATGGTGATGCAGTCAAAGATGGTAGCGGGCTAACCTGTGAGGGGTATGGTAAACCTATACTCCTAATTGGTTTCTACGCGACATCGTGCCGGAACGCTAAATCGCTTGGCGACACGTCCTTGTCGGTAGGGTGGTAACTAGGCCGAAGTCTGCCACCAGACCAGACTCGAGCCGGGAATCGATCTCAGGACCTCCAGCTTTGTAACGTGCTGCGCCATGGATGTCGTCAAATTGGAACGACAAAAAAATGGTTTTTTTTTTTTAATATACCTAAGTATTTATAACTGACACGCATCAAAATATCCTATAGAATCGTAACGAAAAGTATGATATAAATAAACCATAGCCTTTAGTCAGACAAGATTATCTGGTTAGGAGGCAGGATGTATACTTAAGTCAACAAAGCATCGTTTGATCTGTATACACTATAATAGCACACTCAGAATTTAAATTGTATTCTTATGTTATGTCTGCGTTTTATTTTCGTTTCGAGTGTCATCTCTGTACATACTATCTGGACTCTACTAGAATACAAGACTACTAGACCATGCATGTATATTTCCAGAACGACGAGTACGATCCAAATTACAATAGATTTAATTTAATTTAAGCTATTTCCATTAAAATATCGTAAATTGTATAATACTTCAACAACGAAGAGAAATATCATGTGAAAAATACTAACACTAAATTAAGATATATAAATTAATATAACATATAAGATCTTGGTTGGTTTGCTTCCACTATGAAATTAAATGGCATTTTAAATGATTTTTTATAATGCCCTTTACTGATCAGTGCCTTAATATTTATTAACCCCGTGTATCAACTAAAAACAAAAGCATGATCGGTCATGCTTTTGAGTTAGCTTGCTTCCACTAAAAAAAAAAAATACGATAGGAGTCAACAATTTCTAACTCCTGCTGACTGCCACACCATCATTTATTATAGATTATTAGGTATTTTTCTTCATACTATTGGTGGTTATATTGCCAACAAAAATACTCCAACATGTGGCAGGTAGGCGATCCAACGTTAAAAAATATGCCTGAATAGCACCAACGTGTCACGAAGTTGATGATGTTTGACCTCATATTGGCTGTAAGTTTATAATTTGAATCTAGAATTTTCCTCAATCTTAAAAATCCCGATTTCGTGACGCCTTAAATCTTCTAACTTGTAAAAAGATTTGACGATGGCGACAAATCTACCGACCAAAAGCCGCTGATCTATATCGGAAATTTGGCGGCTTTGTTGAGATTTTTTTTCACTACCTACTGAATATCATACAATAATAGGCGCGGTACATCCAAAACAACGAGTAATTTGCCTGCCTATCACGTATCAACCTACTTTTGGAATGGGGAACTGGGTGGGATGGTCGCTATATAGGACCGATCACCGGTCTGGCGATTTCAGGCGTCCCCCTAATAAGTACAATACAAATCAATCAACCGACAAGTATTGCGTGGTTGCGCATAATGTTTACTGCATATGCACTGTACTTTTTTGGAAGGTTTAATTTGACCTTTATCTTACCTGCGGAGATCACCTGATGCATTAAATCACGGCTATAACCGCCGCTTTTAGTTAGCATTAAACAGCGGAGGTATGCGTTAATCTATATACCTAGTTTGTGTGAGAGGGCAGTGCCCATTATGATGATGATGATGATAAAACGTCTTCTTCTTCTTCGTCGTTACACTCTTTGCAGAGCGGTCGTGGTCATCACGAATCAATGTCTTAGAGGCCAGATGTTATGCTAGCTGCATGTAAATATGTGCATAACGAATGATATACCACCTATATAATTAAAAAAATATATTTAGCCTGGCCCGATGTAGAAGTTAAAGCAAGATAAAAGTTCACTTAGTCAATTCTAATAATAACTCATCCTCATGTCTAGACATTTTACAATGAGAAACACTGATATGAAATTTTGATTTTAAATTGTTACTAGCGTTCACTATCATATATATAACTATCATATATATATATTTTCAAACGATCACAATCTATCTCCGTGCCGAAATTTATCGAAATCTGTTTAGTGGTTAAGCGTTAAAAACAGACACACAGTGATAATTATGTATTCATAACATCAGTATGGATGTTTTAACTTAGTCGATCGTTGTTTTCTCAAAGAAATGATGAAATGTTAAAATGGTAACACAGTATAATAATAACTAGTAATAAGTCTTCATTTTATGAACATGAATATATATTATTTGCAATATTTGTTAGTGTTGGTGGATTTTGAATGAAATCTATACGTCGAATCGTCATCAGCGTGCGAAACTCTCATTGAATGAACTCTATCTCTTTGTTTTTTTTTAATTTAAATATAAAAGCATTTCAAATGGGATTCTAAGAACGCTTGATATCTAACAAAAAATTTGTCACTGAGCCCTAAAAGTCATTTCTATGTACAACGCTTTCATCAAGACGATATTTGCTTTTAAAGTTACTATTTATTATAGGTATTCATGCATATTTAATGTAAATACCCTACAGCGTTATAACCGAAATTGTAAGTATTAACTATCTATCTTCCCTTCATATCTTATGAATTTGATAAGTAAGTATATGAATTTGATAAGTAAGATATAATTTGATCTAAAAATAACTCATTATTTGATCTAAATAATGAGTTATTTTTTGGATCAAAATATCTAATGAAATCAAAAATATAAATAAATGAATGATTAAGATCATTGCCGATAAGATAATGGTGGATATTTAATAAACTCACATAACAAAACTGGCTCTATAATTACAAAGTACGGGTTGATCAAAAGTTGTATTAAATTCTTGAAGGAAGGACTAAATTAAGGTCAATTGCTTTCTAATGACCTATAATGGAATGATTGCTCCCTTTGCAGTTTCGAAGGAAGTTTAGTTCGCAACATACAAGCCAACATTCACACTCGTTTGAGAGCACCCGAACGGGCGGCAATGGTATCATCTTACAATGGGTACCTTCATATGGCAACAAGGATCTGATTACGCACTATATCGTACTATCCTTCGAAGTACCTCCAATATTGTCGATCCTAACGTACACACGCTGAAAACGTTCTAAGCTTGTTAGCTCTTATATAAAAAACTAGACACGACTTAAGAATACTTTGTTTAAGTCTTCGTTTAAGCTTATCAACTGGAAAGTATTTTTTATTAATACCAAGTCAAGGTTTCAGACTGAGCACAAAGGCTGACAAGCTCAAAGCTTTCACCGACATCAAAACTCTTTTAGATTATGTGAACGTTGTAAGAATATTGTAGCCAGAGATAAACGTTCAATTTAAATTCCATTTTACCAAGCGTCTTGTAATGTAAACAATATTCATAACACTTTTGAGTATAAAGTATTTTAAGAGATAGAAAAATACATACATTTTGGTTTTTTATTTGATCATAATATGTATTTTTCATTAGAAAATAACTAATAGTTTATTTATATTATAAGAAAGGTAAGATAGACCTATAAATTGTAATGTAATGTAATTTGACGACCTCCGTTGCGCAGTGCGTGCGCTGTCGCATTATAAAGATGGAGGTCCTGGGTTCGATTCCCAGCTCGAGCCTGGTCTGGTGGGAGGCTTCGGCCGTGGCTAGTTACCGCCCTACCGACAAAGACGTGTCGCCAAGCAATTTAGCGTTCCGGCATAAAATCGCGTAGAAACCAATTTGCAGCGTGGGTTTACCACACTCCTAAAAGGTTAGCCCGCTACCATCCTAGACAGCATCGTCACTTACCACCAGGTGAGATAGCCGTCAAGAGCTAACTTGTAGTATATATAAAAAAAAAACATCAAAAATACTTAGGGGTCTCTTCACTCAATGGTTTATATACTTCATCCTTACTTTTGCGATCAAATCTGACCATTCATAGGTTTTATAATAAAAAGTGGACAAGGTATATTTTGTTTTCAAATACTGTTAAAATTAAGTAAAAAAATACAGCCTTTGTCACTAATTGTACTGTCGCTCTGAGAAACGCCCGTTACATGTCGAGAAAATCATTAACATGTTTTTCAGATACACTTCCTTTGTATCGTTTCATCAATGCGAAGTTTAATTGTATGTTATCTCATAGATTATATTTGATTAGCAACAATACAGTCAAAGTTGCGTGACGAGATACGATTACGATTTCCTATGCGGTCACAATTAAAGGTCTTTTTGTGACTAGTCATTAGTATGATGGTATACCCATAGCATGGATTATTGTGCATTACTTCAATTATACAGTCAATGCATCTATTATATTAATGAGTCAATTTGTGTTGATACCAAACAAAACACACGAGCCCCATTAGCTCAACGTAATAAAGAGACTAACTGAATAGGGTCGCATGTTGGTCACGCCTTAACTACTGTCGAACTAACTTCTAATAGCTGGAAGGGAAGCTAGAATTTATGTCATTCAGGCATAGATAATCAGCAGTGTGACCTCAATTGAAAATACAACCTAAGCAAACAATGAAACATATCATTGGATACTTGGGTGAGGGATTGTATCATCATGATCAACCCATTACTGGCTCACTACAGAGCACAGGTCTCCTCCCAATATGAGAAGAGTTTTGGACATAGTCCAACACGCTGGACATTTGTGGATTGGCAGACTTCACACGCCTTTGGGAACATTATGGAGAACTCTCAAGCGTGCAGGTTTCCTCACGATGTTTTCCTTCACCGTTGAAGCAAGTGATATTTTAATTGTTTAAAAACGCACATAACCCCGAAAAGTTAGAGGTGCCTGCCCTGATTCTAACCGCCGACCTCTGATTACAAGGCTGACGCCCTAACCACTAGGCTATCAGGGATTGTATAGTAGCATTTTTTTTAACGTTCATCCGCGTCCGCTTCCACATACAAAATTAATGGTTTGGTAGATTATAATTGGTAATGAGAAGAAACAAAGTACATTAAAACTAGTCGTAGTCTACTGAAAACCACAAGCATTAAACAGGATTACCATGAGAGCTGGCTGCACTTCATACTGTTGAGCCATGAGACTTTAAAGCTCAAAGATACGTGTTATTAGTCACAAGACAGGGTCCAACATTAGACAGATGGGCACTTGAGACAGGTTAATGTACCCTCGCCTCACGAGGCGAGCTACGCAAGAGACTCTTAATTAAGTGCGTATTAAGGTTAGCCGTTATCCAGTGATTTCCGTTATAGCTATGCATAAACCAAACCTTTATGTGCACTAGTATCAGTATAGTAATAACTTAATATTATTTATAGGTGAAACTATGCGTCTGTTTAGATTCAAACGCGTCAAAATATTTAGCCAATCAAACAGACAGACCGAAACATCACTCTTCATCAGCTATTGGTTGTTGCTGAATACTAAGTTATATTACAAGTAGGTACTACTGTATTTAAGTGTCGTTTACAATCGTTTTTAGTACATTATTTTAGTACAGTTCGGCACAAAAGAATATTGTCGATCTGCCTATCTTATAAACGTGATAGGTTGTGCAAAGATATTAACATGGCTACCATATAATATGGACAAGAATTAAATAAGCGAGTTATGGAAAAAAATCCAGATAAATATATTTTTTATCTCTTTTTTATCCTTTATTCTTTTCCACATAATATTTATACTTTATTAGATTATTATTAACATCGCATTCAGATAGAGCAGATCACTCAATTATATCGATTATAATAATTGAGAAATACGTGTTTTGTTTCGTACAAGTACAGAGTTAGCTTTATCAACTCCCACATTAAGAGTGTGTTGGTGCACCAGTGGGCGGTTTCTCCTTTGTAAGATAATGGAGCCTATTCTATTGTACATAAATCTTTAAACTAAACTAAATAATCGTGTCTATAAAAGGTACTATATAGGTTGAAGCGTGCAAGGGGTCTGCGCTAGTTTTTGACTAATCAATTTAGTATAGTTGGACCATTGAACGTTCGCCGCTTCTTTAATATGTGCACAATGGCCAGACCAGATAGGCACTTGTAGTTTTATAACACAATGCGAGGCAAAAGGATCCGGTGTTTTCACGGAAGCCTTATGCGAACGTTTCTGAATAGAACCGCTAAGGTGTGGAACTCTCTTCCAGCATCTGTGTTTCCAGGTATAACCTTAGTTCCTTCAAGGGAAGGGTGAATAGGCATTTTATAGGCAAGCGTGCTCAAACCTAGACCTCATCTGTGCCTTCTGGTACTGATTGTCGTCAAGCGCAAACCTATCTCCAAAAAAAGATGCTTTGTTTTTCAGTGAAATGTTTATTATATGTCACTACGACGTCACATTACAGTCTATCAGATTGGAAATTCTCATAACAATGTCACAGGAGACCAGAAACAAATACTATGTTGTACATACACGGCGTACATTTTAACTGGTATTACACAAGTTTTGAAATATAACACTGAGTTAATAAACAGTGAAAATTTCATTAATCCTCACGTACATTGCCTACAATTGTTTTATAATTAGCGCTTAGTAGTGGTACCTTCAATCTCTTCTAAATTCGGATAGTCCCGATCTAAAACCGGTCTAAGCCTGAGATCTGTAAAGCGTACATTGACTTTGCTAGGGACAACCGACTTGCAGTGTTAAAACGAGACAGAGCTTTGGTGATCCAATAATATTTTTGTCTCTTTTTAACTGCTTTTAAATCAGAGGTTAAAGTAAGCACGCTTCATAAATTGCGGCCTGAGCCATTTCGGGAAGTTCCAAGTAAATATTATTTTAAAGTAAATTACATGTTCCAGGAACAATCATATATTTTTTTATATATCACGTGTATAGAGATTTTATTTTATTATTATTATATCTAAATGATTTACATATTACATGCATATTGCTGGTGCAAAATATGAATAAAAACTGTTAATTTTCTTGCCATTATCCCATTTTCAAAATGAAAATATAAACATCTACAACTTTGTCCTACTTTTAATTTGCGTAATTATAGTACGCCTAACACTAATGAGGTTAAATGGCTCAGTTTAATTTACATAATATTGTGAGATGAATCACAAAGCTGCCGCTATATACGAGTTAGTAGTTGATTCACGATTAGAACTTAGGTACTTTGTATATTTATTTACATTATATGCTTTTTAAATATACAATCTAGCAGTTGTCTGCTATCACACCTGGTGGAATGGGGAAGGCTGCATGGCTTGGCTAGAATTATTTAGCCAATTTATTTTTGTAAATTTACCTGGCTAAGTTTGTTGTGGGCTTCTGTATGTAAATTATTGACCCTTCAAAAGTGCCTTTTAAAAGACTATTTGAATAAAGATTATGATTGATTAATTGGAATAATTGTGATGTATTACAAATCTATTTATAATGTAATAAAATAATACATTTTATTACTTTATAAATAGTTCAGAGAAGTAGTCGATCGATCACAACATGGAAAGTTTTAAATTGAAACGACTAACTGTTATTCCGTTTGCGCTAAATATAACTTGGACAGTGTTCGCTACAAACTTTCTCATAACTTATATTTTATTGATTTTCTTGATTCGTGTCATTTTTTGCCCATGTTAAGTGTTTGCTTGATTTATGTTGATCGACACGTGTGGTTAAACATAATAAATAAATATAAGTATGTATACAATAGTTTTGAGAAAAATGATTTTTTTTTTTCGATTTTGTCGATTGATAACGCCCGAAAATTAAACGAGTCGGCTAGCACTATATGTTAATAATTTACAAATCTTATTATCCGTGTAATTACAGCATACCAAGCTGCTAATGATCGTCAAAAATCCAGATATTCTGTACACACCTACATGATCATTGCCTGGCGGAGATCGCTACTAAGCGATAAGGCCGCCTTCTTTATTCTATTTCGCTTAGTTTTTGTTTTTCTTGTCAATATTTGTGAATATGGTGCTCAAATAAAGAACATTTGAGTAAATAATAAACAAATCATATCCTCTATTTCATTTGTTAAGGATGTAAAATCTCGTTGATTCCAATTACATGATGATATTATGGTGGTAGAAGGCTGAATTCCTCAAAGGACATCAATAAATCACCAGAAAAATCTTAATCATTCGTAGTAATAATTAATAATAAAATAATTACAGTCAATTGGGAATTTTCTTCAATCCCATTATATTATGAGAAGCTTTTACACCGCTAGCCTTATCATTTGATTAAGAAAGCGTGCAGCTATAAATATTACAAGTGCAGAGGAAATTACATGATCTAAGATAGATAAAACAGCTAAACAATTATTATTATTATCTAAACGGAAACGAGTGAACATTACAAAACAAAAGATGTGGTAATAATGAGCACAATTACAGTTTGATGTTACGATCACCCAAACGCTACTAATATATTAATGATAGATATCAGATATTTACATGTTATTATATAGTCGCGTATCTTCTTACCTTTATACTTTTCTTATGCTATGGGTAGAAAGTAAGTAAAAAATAACATTAAGTAATGTCGGCGAATTAAGTAACGTGAAAATATTATGAACTTATTCTATTTCATATATAATAACGAACGCCAGAACAAGATCATCGTCATCATGATCAACCCATTATCGGCTCACTACAGAGCACAGGTCTCCTCTCAATATAAGAAGGGTTTGGCCATAGTCCACCACGCTGGCCATGTGCGGATTGGCAGACTTCACACGTCTTTGAGAACATTATACACTCTCAGGTTTCCTCACAATGTTTTCTTTCGCCGTTGAAGCAAGTAATATTTTAATTGCTTGAAAACGCACATAGCTCCGAAAAGTTAGAGGTGTGTGTCCGGATTCGAACCGCCGACCTCTGATTAGCAGGCTGACGCTCTAACCACTAGGCTATCACCGCTTGAATAAATAAAGAACAAAATATTACTCTTTCATCTTCAGAAAAACGACACATCTTTAATACGTTATTCCTTCTATTCTAGTTTTGAATGTACCATCTTTTTGTGCAAGCTCCACATTTATTTAAACCTTTTTTAAAACGAGTTTTTCTTGCGACAAACAGTTTACATGATTGTGAAAGTTTACTGTCGATATTTAAATTGAGATAGCAAAAAGCGCTGTCCAAAAATATAATATGATGTTGTTATTGTAAAGATTGTTTGGAGGTGGATTTCTTATCGCGGTAGTTACCCGCGCAAACAGTCGTCCCCTTTTCGTGTAACATAAAACGGCGACTATTTGGCTTAAGGTGGTTATTTTCTCTTTGTGTCGACAATACAACAATAGGGCTCCAGACCACTACAGTAATGATGCTCTAAACTTAAACGTTCTGTTTAACAAAAAGGAAACGAAAAAACCTCGTTTCTTTCTCTACGCTCAGTAGGTTTTGCGTCTGTGGAAATGTTTTATTTAACCAAAACAATGAGAGTGACAGCTATAACAATGCTTAAACCGGAATATTCATTAGACATTATGTATTTAACCGCAGTGAGGGAGGACCGGAAGCTATAACTTGGGCCTCCCTAGATAGCACCCGCTTCGAAACACTCGTAAGTCTTGCAACTTAAATCAGCTGGGCCATGGACCATGTTGAGATTAGAGGGAATAAGAAAGGGTTTTAAATTAGGACTTGGCTTGATAATACACAGACATGACGCCTCAGTAAATTATAAAATAGGATTTTTAATTTGGATTTCTTTTGTTTATAATTTTATTTTTTTGTAAGTACCTACATTATATGGCCAATTTTACTAAATTAATATATTTATTACCGATGAGGTTTGACGGGTTAAAGCTCGCGGAAGTCCCAACAGGGTTGGAAGGCTGACAATATTTGTGTTTGAGGTCGGAGCCAATATGTACTAACCCCAAAGTAAACTCTGCGACCGAAAAAGCGAAAAATTTGGCAAATCCAAAGAACGGGTCGGAAACATGAGTAATAAAATTATTATTTTATATCAATACGGCTTCGTTAGACGATAATTGAACAACGTATGTTATTTTGTAGTAATGGTTTCACAAATACGTTCTGATTTTGTATTAACGTCTGACGAAGTATTCATACGGGAATATTGAAACAAATTTGATTTGCCAGAAAATACGTAAGAGGTTTATTTACTCGTACCATGAAGGCTCTAGTTACGTATGTTTTATTTACTAATTAGCCATCTTGTTGATCACCGATAAGTACCTACCCTATCTCTGTATTCTGTTGCTACTGAGAGAGTCTTTGTCTGAGTAAGTTTCAAATAGCGTATTCTACGGAGTGATACGTCACCTCCTTGTTCACCATATACCAAATCTGTTATATAAATATAAACAAAATAAAAAATTCAAGAAAATATTATGTATTCTGAACTCTGGAGTAAAACCTTTTAAAATTCGCATGTAAAAGGTAATCAGATTGCTTAAATGCATATGCAAATACGCAAACTGAATCTGAAATATAAATAGTTATAGTTATAGCTCATCAATCTGAAATGTAGTACCTACCTTCATAAATTTTTCACCATATATTTTTCCGGGATAAAAAGTAGCATATGTGTTATTTGAAATGCAATAGTACTTCATAATTTTTTCACCATATATTTTTCCTTTATAAAAAGTAGCATGTGTGTTAATCTAGGGTATAACCTTTTTCCAACACAAATATCGGCCCAATTGTTTTAGTAATTCCGGCGTAGTAACAAACATACACAACGGGGTAAGGTGGAGGGCGAGGAAGGTCACCCATGCGATGGACCGATCAGATAAAGTCTGCTGTGGGTGGTCCTTTGCACAAGTGCACCAGACTTTCGGCCAGCAGAGGGAAGTGGCGAATGCTTGTGAGGCGCATAACATCTGGGCTCAAAGATATTGATTCGTGACCGCTCTGCAAAGGGTGTAACGACGAAGAAGAAGAACAAACATACACACAAACATAGACTTTGGCCTTTATAATAATACTAATGTGAAGCAGAGATACAAAATCAACATCAGCGGACGGCCGAAGCGAAAGCTTGAACCGGTAAACGTGGTAGGAAGGGACAGATATTTTCCGCTAGTTTCCGATCGGGCCGCGCTAGTGTGCCACAATTTTTTGCTTTCGTCCGTAGCTGCGCGGGCGTCCGGAGCGGCGCGCCGTCCGAGTACAGTTGTACTACTTTTAGTGCTCGTGTACCTACAGGCCATTTTTTGTTACCTTCCTCACAATGTAAACACTCTTCTCGTTACTTTATAGTAAAAATTTTTTTTTTAAATAATACATGATACTAGATAGTAACAGACATGATAATAAAGATTATTTGAATTTGAATAATACATCACACTAGAATATTATAAATGCGTAATGTTGTAAGTGTAACATACGTACAGTATAATTGTTTGTTACTACTTACCTACTGAACTAATTTAGCTAAAATTTGTAATGCATATAGATTATACCCCGTATTAATTTATAGACTCCTTTCGTCCCGGAAAAATCAATAGTTATCGCGGGAATAGTGAAAAACCGAATCATGTCGATGAGCTACAAATATAGCTATAATCTGCTATAGCAAACATCCTCGAATGGATTTTATATGTTAGGTAACTTAAACTGTGACTGGTATGATATATGGGTTTTATTGAATAAAAAAATTGCCTATTTATTCAACATGAACTTTTAAAAGCCTTTATTGATCGCTGGCTTTAGCTAGTAAACCTATAGGTACTTTATAACACTTATTGTTTTTTTTAAATACACTGTAAATTAAAAGTTAGAAAAAATAAAATGTACATATGTAAAGGGAATATAAGATACGGATGTACAACGAATAAAAATGGTTATCATAGCTTTTGAAGATCTACTAGTGTTAAGATAATCAGGGGTATCCGAATTCGTCCTTTTTCGGCAGAGGAAATTTGGAAATTTATCGTTTTAGAAGTATCGTTGTGGGTCTGGTCGTGTGGAACCTGCTGCGGTATAGAAATAGTAGGCTTGGAACAAATAGTACCAACAATACAATTGGATTTAAATGCAATTCTGCATTATCAGACTCTCATCAGGTTATCTAAACTAAATACTTATCGAGATAAATCCGCTGTACCAGAAAATTCCAGCAATTTTCTGGTACACCGGATTTATCTCGATTAGTTTCACGAGGACTACAGCGCAGATCCTGATCCATGTTCATCTACCGAATCCGTGATCTAACCAGTTCATTTAGCTGAAGTTATAGTTAATTTAAATTTATAGTAATCAGCTAAAATGGACATAGAGACAGAAGCAAGAGATTTTTTTTTATAAAGCGCTCATTTTCATTCTTAGTTCTCAATTATATCGTATTGAGGTTGTTTGAGCTCAGGTAAACTTAGCCCTAAACACGTGTCAGTGGATAACTGCACATATTTAGCATTCCAATGTTAAAGCAAACAATGTGTTCGTTAAATAAATAAAATATGCACTTAGCAAATAAGCACAAGAAACTGGCATTTGCTTAATATTGACGTCAATTTCTGATGTTTATTTCAAAAAGTAAAAAAAGCTGTACTAATACTATAAAAAGGAAATGTTTGTTTTTGAAATTATTTAAATTTTGTGTAACTACTTGTGAAATACGCATTTTATTGAAAGTAATACAAAAATTAAAGATGACTTTCAGTCGTCATTATTAAGTGTACAAAGAAAAGTAATTTTACTATCAAGACAGTAACGTAGATAAACTTTGCCCTTAACCGCACGTTATTCGGATGTACTTTTGTAGTTAGCTACAATGTGTAAAGAACGCAGGTTAATTTTTATGCTAAAAAATTAACGACTTAAACTAAAAAACTTGGGTGAAACCGCGGGAAACAGTGTTAATATATTTATTTAGCCGCCTTCACAATAGGCTTTCACTATTTTTACTAGTAGTTTATTCTGTGATTTGTAGGTGGAGTGTTTTTAAATATAGGCAAGGTATGGCACAGAATTCAGTCAAACAAATAATAAAAACTTTGATACTGAAGGAAGTCGATAGCATTATCGCCTACAAACGCGTTATTGATTTCGGACCAATAAAACTAGACTGTGTGGCGTCTAACTATAATTTATCATACCCGTAAGCGTTATTAGATTCTACAGTACTAATTTAATATCGATTTAAATATTCTAGGTAGACCAACTAACTGAAATGCGATGAATTTCTTTGTAACTATATAGAGAATATATGAATATATAATCGCAAAGCATATATGAACGTATTGATTTAGAAACTATAGATTTCAATGAAAGAATTAATACCTGCTGATGTCTTCTTCTTTGGCGAAGAAAGTGTTTAATAAATTTCCATGGTATAAGTAACGTTTGTAAATGAAGATTATCCCACATCTCATTTATTTTCTCGTTCCCGTCTCCGCTCCCTTAGGCAACATACAATTTGTATTTCGAGATACAAACTATAGCTACTATATAAATTTCTAGTTGTAGCTTATATAACATGGATTTACCCATGGTAAAAAGCCTTTGTTGATCCAATCATAATCTAGCACCATTCTAAATATCAAACAAATTGGTTCTGAAATTCCGGCGTAAAGTATCAAATATACACACTTATATATTATAAAACGAAGAAACACAAACTTTCGCGTTTATAACATTAGTATGATATTGATTAGATTTCTTGATTTATGCCCCCTTGAGGACTATTATGCATTATTTTTGCATTACACGGATCAAATCTGAAAATATCTTATAACCTGTTCTGATGTCTGCGACATAAGAACAGGTTCCGAGATATTTTTATGTGGCTAGAAACACATTCAAAATTCACCTGTATATATTGTGATCATCTGATATAAAGAGCATATTAAGCCTGTTGGCTTTCGGCAAATTCACGTGTTAGTGATCTAAATGCTCTTAAAGGCGGGTTGATTGATTCTTCAGTGTCAATAATACGTTCTTTTCTTGGAGTGCGGTAAGCCTGTGCTTAATCGCTCTGAGGGGACAGGGTTGTGCCTAGCAGTGTAATCATGATGACGGGGATGATCGTAATGAGTCGCATTCCACCCTCAACTGATGATAGCCAAGTTTACTGTAAATGCAATTAGTACGCTTGGGAAAGTGAATGCCGCGGCCGCGTGACTTCATAGCTCAATGGCCAAACCGCTCAGGTTTCTAGTGCCGCAATACGCTTGTACATTATGTCCTTAGTACAAAATTGCACGCCTTAACCCTATGCGAGCGTCGTTTTCAAGTTTTTGAGACGATATACAGTCAGATAAAAATAGCCCTAAAGTTTTTCGTCCTAGAGCTCAAGTTCTCGAATCAGTCTGGGGCAAATGCACCCGGCAAAACTTTATAATATAAAAATTTTAACTTTGGAAAATACGACTCTAAAGTACGACGCATTAGGGTTATTTTACTCTGGCTTTGTTGGGTTTTGATATACGAAACCACCGACGCTAGTGAATTATGCAATATATAAGGTACAAGAGTACAGGTTTGAAATTTAAAGCTTTATGGCAATACCTTTGTCAAGAAGTTGTCTTCAAGAATGTAGAATTGCTTTATGATAACAAATACCTTTGTAGTTCTCCACTACATTTATAAATGTGAAAGCATTTTTGGTGATCGTTTGTCATTCGTTCGTGTAACAATGGAGGTTCGTGCAATGATTTGAATTCCGACCACCGAGCAACCATCCGACCACTCGTTTTTTAATAAAACTTGAAAAAAACGGTTATCGTTGGTCTTTCGCGCTTCAATATTGGCATCAATAGGTATCTATAGGTATAGGTATTAAACCTAAATATCCCCTCTGCCCTTGGTCTCCTTATTACCCTTAAGTATTTTTGAAATACATATATACAATTTGCACCCAGCGGTAATAGATAGAGATCGGTGTCTATTGTTGCAATGTAGCTAATTAAATATAATTTTAACGTAACCAATGTGAGACTATAGGCACGCCAAGACGTGACAAAGGATGAGCGATTGAATGAAAACCGAACTTGAGCGTCCCTAATCGGGATGTATTGCGTTATATTTATTAATGTGCGCAACGGTGCATGATGGTTATATTAAGAGGCGTCTTATGAATATGAATTAATTGTGTCTTTGCGGACTGTTGTTGAAACTGTCTCGTTGGTCTAGTGGTTAGGCTTATTAGCCTGCTTATCTCGAGGTCCCGCAGTCGTCATGCGCGAAAATTATGTCAAAACATACAATTGTCTTATGGCTGCGTTCATTAACCCTTCTTCTATTCATTACCTGATTGGGCAATACATTTTGTTATTGGGAAAATTATTTTGATAATGCCAGTACATGCGAGAATAGGAGAAGGTGGGTGAGTACTTCATTCTTTTTACTTGACTACGCCAAAACATTGTATTTCAAATGTAGCTTTGTGTCAAACACTCTAGACTTACAGGAAACGGGCACAAGTTAAGGACGTCTTTAAGTCATCAACGAAAACTTACAGAATTTCCTTTGTGGGGGTTTAAAATACGTTTCTACGCGATCTTCAAAGCCTCAGTTTTTAATTTCTTTAGTTTTTATTCATAAAGAGCGGGCTTTTTCTAAAATGTTTACTTTAAATCATCCTTACTAAAAATTAACACCCTACACAAGCAGTAATCTACGGTAACAATCTTAATACTTTGCATAAGTCCTCGAGTGAACACCGCTAAGCGGGTTTTCGATCGCAAAATACAGTTCTCATTGAGACTTTTCTATTCAAGTGACAGTTAAATATTTATCGTATCGTAATGTCTGACAACACAATAGCATGATAAAGTACGATACAAAAACGATAATATTTAAAAGAGCAAATCTGCTGACTCTATTGAGATCGTTTATTTGCAAGTAATCTCGAAACATTTGTGTTACTTTATATATATATATATATATATATATATATATATATAGCGAGCAAACGAGCAGGCGGGTCACCTGACGGTAAGTGATTACCGCCGCCCATGAACATTTGTAACACCAGAGGAACCGCCAATGCATTGCTGGCTTTTGAGTAATTTGTTTATCCGCCCTTTGAAGATCCCCATATTATAAACATTAGGGAACACAGAAGATGGAAGCTGGTTCGACAATTATTTGTTAATTAAATTACTAGTGTTCCGTATCCGCAGGGAGCCTCTGGAACCACCTCCGTGAGCTTTGAAACTTCTTACCAGAAAACCTATGTTCATAAGAACATTTATTGGTTAATATGATGATGAGACAGATATTTAGAAATATTAGGAAAGAATATCGCTCACTTAAAAATTTTCACCGTGTATCATCTGCTAAAATCTCATTTCACCATTAGATGTGCGATAATGCCGTGAATTATTTGCGTTATTTTCTTTTAAATATTTGCAATATTAATGCAGTTGCTTTTTCTAGGAAACCATTCAACCGTAGTCTAATTATTATGACAATTTATTATTTTATTTATAAAACCAAAAGAAAATACTTTTGCGATGCCTGTTTTCCACTCGTAACAAGATGTTTATGCAGTGGGTGTGCATGCGGGCAACACATTTGTAGCATAGTAAAAACTATATTTATAGTAAACAACAAAAATGCTCACAAAAAATCTAACAAAAAAATTACCTACTACCGTAGGTATAAACGAGCAGTGACCTTATGAAATGTGTCAGTTTTTACCGCACTCCGCACAAGATGGTCAAAAACTTGAAAAATATCGATAGCTCTATACTTTTTGGCGACACTAGAAAATCAACAAATAGAAAAAATAACATATTAACTATTAGAGTAACGCTGTTGCCACTGACCTAAACCGCAGAGCAGTATTTATAGTAAATAATCCAAGCGTCACTTTTTTAGTAATTGTTTCATTATAATTATCTTCTTAATCTATACATATATGTATATATGTGCGTATTATTATATTTGTAGCTATAACCCTCGTAAGCGAAACACTGTAATGTTACTAGTAAAAAAATAAAGAACACTTACAAAAAATAAACATACTCTTATGTCGATCTTTTATTCATAATTTGTATGTGACGATATGTATGTGTTTTTGGGTATGAAATATTGCTGTAAATAAATAGCTCTTTAACAATTTTAAGTGGTAGGTAAGATAACGATAGCAAAAAGAATAACCGGCTAAGCTTGTTGTGGACTTCTTCTTAGACCAGGGCGCGGTTGGAACCTTCACGGCTTCAGTTTTAAGTTAACGAATGTAGTCATCACCATCGACTCACTACTATGCAAGTGCTTGATTGATTGACGTTGCATAAAGATAACGTTAACTATACGATATGTATCTAGTGATACTTTTTGGCACTTCCGACATCCCTAGTCGCATCCGTATTACCCTGAGCGACGCGACGTCTGAGGCCGACGCGTACGTCCCGCATTCCACCGCCAAATATGTACTCTCGAAACGAACCCCGAATGGAATAATAAATTATATATTAATGAATGCACCGGCTACCTTGATACGTTTTATACAAAAGGTTCTCCGGTGCCACATCTTCGCAACTGACGTTTGTTATTAATATTCATTATTGGTCTGTTAACCGACATACATTTAAGTAGGTAGTCCTTAATCGTATCGAATTAGCGCAGTGCGTGAGGATATGAACTTTATATATTTTGACGTCAAAATGAGGGAATTATATATCATGTTCGAACGCTTTTAATGCATTATTTGTGTCGGAAGTACATTTTTTTTGTGTTTTTCTATTACTTTATAATAGGCAAGGTAAGTAATGGTAATATAGGAAAATGTAGCACAATACTGTCTTCTATAAGATACTACACTTGTCAAGCTTTATTCTGGAGCTTCTAATAACGTGTGTAATCACTTAAGACAATTGCTATAGTAGAGAACATATAAAAAAAAAAGAATAATGCACTTCGTACTTTAACTAATATTCGAACGAGATGCTGAGAATGGCAAAGTGTCATTAAGAGATCACCACCGATATTTCACTGTCTTCCTGTTTCCACAAGCAATAACCCTGCATCCCTTGCATAAACGCTTCATGCACATTTGTGAGGTACGCACACAGGTGTGTGTCGATTTGCGTACGCGATTACTTCTGTGTGCGAACGGCAAGCTACGGTTTGGCGGATTATTTGAATTGCGGGTAGAACGCGAAACTTACAAACATGCTGTATATTTAAGTTTAACAGCAAATATATTTTTCTTTCTTTACGTATGATTAGTATTAAAACAGATAGATCCCAGCAGAAAAGCTTTTTCATTACGAGTAATCGTTAGGCTTACTTACTATCTTAATTATATATTTTATATTTCCTTCTGCTAGAGGGCGTACAAATGACTATATACGTTATGAACATAATAATAATATTAGAGTATCAGAAAATAATTTATCATTGCTAATAAAAATTGCATGTGTGATGTGGAAACAGCTTGGGGCTAGGAAAAAAAGGACCCTGCTTGGTATATAATAATGGTAATATAAAATAATGGTCCCTTCGGAAATCATTCGGAGTGGAGTTAACCGAGAAAACTAGATCGAGAAATTTATTAACTTGAGAGCCAGAGGCACTGTGCGACTTGGCTCTGCCCGTGCAATACCCTGTGGATACGAACGTAACAGGTATATGCATAGAATAGTTAAAGGTACTTAAGATTCACTTCGCCAACATGATTATGTGATAAGTACCCTAACAAAACGGCGATAAGTCAGAATTTGCTTGCAGACCGACCACTCTGTTCACGCTCTATTAACCGTCTAGCTTATTCCCGCGACTTCGTCCGCACAGATTTTTGGGTTTTTAAAATTTCCTGTGTAATAAGTTTGTAATTTAAGATTAGCCAGAGTCTCATTCTCAGTTGTTTCAGTAACAGCTCTCTTTCCCAAAATATACTATAGCTGTACCTCGTTGACGTACAAATCAGTTATTCACAAATACCGCGGGTTCTCGGCTCAGTACTTCCAGCGTGAATGCGTAACTTTCGCATTTATAATGCAAACACAGATATACACTATGATAGCGCGTCAGATTATCTTATAAACTAGCAGTTCCCCGCGGTTTCACCTGCTAAGTTGAAAGCAATGTTGATGTGAGATAATTATATATGCCTGTCATATTGAAAATAACTCATTAACTCCTAAGTAAAAAATATGTCATAATAAAGCGGAATAATCAAAAAACTACTAGCCAGTTAACTAAATCCATATTCGTCTTCATGTATTTGACAGCGATAGTAATATACTCATGGCAAATTTTGTATTAAGATAGAGAGAGGGGGGCGAAGTGAAGTAGTGTATTAATATAAACTCAATTAATTGCGCTTAAAAATAAAGTATTTCTCGGCCTACACTGTCAATTGTGTTTCGTGACATACATTAACACAGGCCTAGTAAGGGACCTAATCGATGTCCCCTAATTCATTATAGGTGGCGTGATGGCCGAAGTGTTGCGTGACTATGTCAACTAATATCTACTTAGTACCGGGCCCAGTTCTATATTCCCTCTGGGCGGTTTGAGCACGCGATTATAATGCCAATAACTAATTCCTTTTCACCTTCCTAATAATTCCGCCCACTTATAACTATTACATTTCTAATTACACACGTTAATCTTACAACTTATATGAAGGTAATTACATGAATTCCAGGGCTAAAATGTTTTTAAATAACTAATATTAGTATATTAGTTATTTAAAAATTCTCTAAACATCTAACCGCTCTTTATCCGGTCAATCAACTCAGTCAACGCTCACGGGAGAAATCCGCTTATTAACCTTATTACATTCATTTAATATATTTCCAAAATGTCTACAGGGTAACGTGAACTGCCAACAAAACAGCTATATTTTAATTTGATGATAAGTAAAAATCGATAGTAAAGCTCGTAAGCATTCAAATTAATGCACGTTTATCCAATTGACTCTGTCGCTACCTTCGTCATTAAATAAACCAGCCTTTACCCGAAGCACAAGCCCTTCTATCAATTTAATTAAGTGCATCAATAATTTATAACCATAAAACTTGTTTTATTTTTGAGGTGCTAACTTCAAGCTATACCCATAAAACATCACGCAATAACGCACCTGTAGACAATAGAGATGTTTTATATCCAATTCCTTAAACTAAGGGAAATGTCCTTCGTTTACCTCGTTTGCTGTAGGTCTCCACCACCATCCACCGTCCATCGGTGCCATCAACGTCGACCTGCCGGCTAGAAATAAGCGGCCCAAGACCTCTGGAGCTTAGTGGAAAAAGATCTATATCTAGCAATGGACGTCAATCGGTTTATGTGATGAAATTTAGCTTCTGAATTAATTTTCGCTAGCTAAATACGCTAAATAGCTATACGATATTTCGTAGACATGCATGCGCGTTCTTAGGGTTTTGTCATTTCGGTTTATTTCAGTGATTAGAACAAATTTGGCACCGATCACCGGTTTTTCAACATAAAACAATCAATATGATCGTTTACTGTGTTAAAGACGCACCAACAGAAATACCAATAGAACAAAAGCGTTTCTACAATTAATTTAGTTACAAGATTTTAGAGTGTACGCCCAATAATTATTGCATGTTGCTAAAAGACAACAGATTGTTAAATTCAGAACACATCACATGTATTATATTTCATATAATATATCACATTTAAATAAAGGTGATGGTGATGTGATAAATTTTAATTTTAAACCGATTTTCTATTGAACAGATTCACCAACATATCCGTAGTTTCGTAACTAAATAAATCGCGCTTTGTGATTTAGAACTAACGGCTACTCTTAGATTTTCTATAAGGTGTTAAATATAATAGCCGGGACCGAAGCTTTACTTGCTCTTCGAGGCATTGAGGAATATATAAATACCAGAGTATTGCACTGACATTGGTTAAAGTTGCTTAACCGGTGCAAAAGATTCATGTTTACTGTCGTAACTAGACCACGCGGTTGTAAGTAAATAGGTAAAACATACTATTACTGTAGAGATTAGCAGCAATCTAATAATGCGCGGGAGTACCTACTGCTCTACTCTACAATCGCGCACAGTAGGTTTCTACAGAATAGCTCTCACTGCTTTCCTATAGAAGTGGCGTATCATATGAAAGTGTGTCGCAAGCTTAGACGTACTTACGCAGACATTTCACAGACAACTGGGAAAGCTTCAACCGCAAGCTATTGCTTTGACCACATATTATAGCTGCTAAGGCGTAGCTACCTACCACATGTGCTACATTTATGCCGAGAGCTCAATTTTCATATCTCACTGAGAACAAACAATCGTTGAAGATGTTATGGCTGGATTCAATTAAAACGTAGTATTATTTTCAATCAGAGATATACCGAGTACTTGTTTGTGATTACTGAGCTGTCTATGGTACTACAGAGGGATATTTTTTGTATCAATTTTCTACTGTTCTTACGATCGTTGTGTTAATTATGGTAATAGGGTGTCATTTGGCTTCCCTTAATAGATCTTTTTTTTTCGACAAAGCCAATATGACAGATTTACACAGTAAAAATAAAAATAAGAAAAATATGAAATTAAATCCCTTTAACTGAGACTCTCGAAAATAAATCAGAGTTTATAATATTTAAAGGCAGGCAAATTAATAAACTTTCGGCCCCAGCTGATAAAATATAAAGCTTTTGAGATTCACGTAGTCAGTCGTAGATTAGAAGACGAAGACGTCAATTAGTTAGTATTTAAGGTTTGAATTGTTATTTTTTGTTTTGTTTTGTTTATTGTACATTTTAAAGCCCAGGGACGTTTACACTATAAATTTTAAAGCTTTGTGCAAGTTACCGGACCAGCTATGCCATGTATATACATATTCCAAAACGTAAGGGTAGTCAAAAGCTTTTGTATTATGTAATTAAAATAATTTAAATATAAACTCGTTGTTTTAATAAACGCAGATAGTATGATAGAGATCCATGACAATCAATGCACGACAATATCAAACAGTGACTGTACCAGTAAACAGCGTGCGTTTGTGATGCGAATACATTCTTGGAATAATGTATATACATATTCAAAAACAAACAAGAAAACGTAAGGGTAGTCAAAAGCTTTTGTATTATGTAATTAAAATATAAGCTCGTTGTTTTAATAAACGCAGATAGTACGACAGAGATCCATGACAATGCACGACAATATCAAACAGTGACTGTACCAGTAAACAGCGTGCATTTGTGATGCGAATACATTCTTGGAATAATGTATATACATATTAAAAAACAAACAAGAAAACGTAAGGGTAGTGAAAAGCTTTTGTATTATGTAATTAAAATAATTTAAATATAAGCTCGTTGTTTAAATAAACGCAGATACGATAGAGATCCATGACAATGCACGACAATATCAAACAGTGACTGTACCAGTAAACAGCGTGCATTTGTGATGCGAATACATTCTTGGAATATTTTTTATAATGCATGCGCAAGCGTGCAAGACAGACACGCATTAACTAATGAATATTTTATTGACTGCGACAGCATTCAATAGTTTTTACTGACTAACCTTAATGGTAAGTTTAACTATGAAGTTGCGACTAGACAATCGGACTTTCCTAGATTGATTTAAGCAAGTTATATAAACTTATCCGTGTTGAATGAGGTAAATTAAGTAAATGTTCATAAACACGGATTAAACAAAGTAAATGTTATCTGTTCCTCTGTTCTGTCTTTTCTCTGTTCCTCCATTAAATAAAGTAAATGTTCATAAACACGGATTGAGATCACCTGTATAAAATCTTTGCCATTGTTTTTGGCGAGAATTGAGTAAAATTTCGTTACATAATAGAGAAGAAATATTTAACGTCAAGAGAGGTATATAGAGACTTTACAAAACAACTTCACAAAAACTCTCGATTGTCTGTGTCATCATCAGATGAACGGCGAATGTGCCACGCGCTCTATATAAATATCATAATTATTGTTTAAAAAGCTAATAAATACACATAGAATTCTCAGAAGGTGGATAATTTGAATACTTCATAAATCTAAGCTGATATTTATCTAAGCTGACAATAATCTGCTGAAACGTATCTATGATGAACGTATTATGATGAATTTCATCAGTAGAACAGAAGTTATAGATGATTTTTTTTCTACGATGGAGGATTTCGATAGATATACATCTTCGCATACCTATCGGAGGCTGATAGGAAGGGCCGGGAGCTGATTGAATTCGAATCGATTCTCGCCGGCAAAAACAAAATATTGTAATCGCAATATCAGTGTGTTTATCAAAACATACCCCTAAAGTAGTAAACAACAAATTCTCCTTTTAAGCGATAAAAGTGAAATTGATTTTGGCATGTAAACGGTAAACTCATTATGTGTTGTATAAATGCTAATGTTGACGAAACCAAAAAAGTGTTATTTCGTGTGCTGGCACGGGTAAAGACTTATAAAGTCAAAGTAATCAAAAAGTTTGTAACAAACACAAAAGACTTCAAGTTATGAATAGATGTTTGTTTCTAAATTTTTACAGTTGTTTTTTTAATGAAACGTGATCCAAATACCTTCCAAACAACCCTTCAATGGTTTCAGTGTTACGAATATTCCGAAAACTTGGTGGCACGTTGGTGGCAAAACGTGCCACGCACAAAATTTTGTAAATAAGTTTCCTATTGTTGCCTTAATAGGTATTTAATATTTAGCAATAACTTCAAACTTATTGCCCAAGTATACAATATTGCATACGATAAGTTATATTGTACATATATTGTATTTGTATGGAAATTTAAACCTTTGGACCAAGTTAACAAGTTGTTATATATATTCTTTAAAATTATTGTCTTAATTTTTCTATCATCAAATACAAAGAAAAAGGTTATTTTACTAAATGAAGTTGATGTGTGGTGGTAGAGGTGTTATAACAAAATCGATTAAGGTTAAATCAAAAAATAAAAACTAAAAGAAAAAATAAGTTTATAAATATGAAAAATTATTTATTCTCTAAAATGAGATAGAATTATCAGCAACAGTTAACAGGTAGTTTATGTTACGTATAGATAATAAAAGGCCGTTAAAGTGTAGGTAATCAAAACCTCAGTTTAACATAGTCTGCCGTTTAGCTCTTAGCTCTAGCTTAGCTTTTGGCGGTGCTACTTTCATCCTCTTACCACCATCACACCACATAAGGACTTTTATCCCGCAAATCAACCTACAGGAAACAGCACACTAAGGAAAGCTAGAAGAGCTCTCCACAATAGACGGAACAAAAAGATTTTCCAAATAAAACTGAAATTTTTTATTTTTTATTATACACTACAAGAGAGCCCTTGACGGCAATCTGACCTGGTGGTAAGTGATGATGCTGTCTGGGATGGTAGCGGGGTAACCTTTTACGAGTATGGTAAACCCACGCTCCTAATTGTTTTCTACGCGACATCCTGCCGGAACGCTATATCGCTTGGCACATCTTTGTCAGTAGGGTAGTAACTAGCCAAGGCCGAAGCCACCAGACTAGACTCGAGCCGGGTATCGAACCCAGGACCTCCAACTTTATAATACGACAGCGCACGCATTGCGCCACGGAGTTCGTCAAAATTAAAGCGTCCAATTAGTTTATATATTGAGAATAGAGGCAAGATAGAAATGAGAGAGGGGCAGTCAGTGCGCGGGGAGTACAAAGATGTAGTAACGCTAACAAGCATCAATTTATTCTATTACGACAATTAATGACATGTGTGAATAATTAATATAATGGGATCTAATAGACCATGAAAAAAATACAACTAGTCCGTTGACCCAAGCCGAAAACTTCACTCTAATTAATTAGTCCAAACATCAAACGGCCTTACGATCTGGAGCTATTAGTTAAATTAGCTGCAAATGGCTAAACGACTACGCCCAAAAGTTTGAGGCATCAAGTTTTTTAATGGCCTGATTAATAATCATTATTCTTCAAAAAAAAGAAGTGTTTATCAGTTTCTATGCGATTTATTATAGTATCAGCACCTAATTCTCCTAGATTTCGAAACATCTTGTGTGATATTATTTTTTGTTCTTTATATTATTTTATTTTATTAAAAAATTGTTTTATTATGTATCTAACTGCTAACAAGGTAAGAACAATACCACATTTTTTAGAACTTGCATTTTTCCTAAAATAAAAGGTAAGCTATGTTAGTCACCGACTAATTAAAATAACTGCGTAAACAATAACAAACACAATTTCCTATTAGTAAGTCGTGAGTAGGAAACAAATGAAAAGAGCAAATTTATCGAAAGTGTTACGTAGAGTAAGTACAGTTCCTTTTATTAGTTGATAGTGTGTACAAGGTTAGTGAGGGCAATGGCCGAAGCGAAGCCCTCCCGCGCCCCTCCAGCAGTCGGCACATGGGATACTTTAACCACAACATTAGTAATACAAACTATCACGCATTGTGTATGCCGGACACAGATATCTACTAAAGGTAGAGCGGCTATTTTTAATACCTCTGTTGCATTTTAAAGTTGGAGATCTTGGGTTCGATTCCCGGCTCGATAATGGTCTGGTGGGAGGCTTCGGCCGTGGCTAGTTACCACCTTACCGACAAAGACGTGTCGCCAAGTGATTTAGCGTTACGGCACGATGTCGTGTAGAAACCAATTAGTAGTATGGGTTTACCATACACCTAACAGGTTAGCCCGCTACCATCTTAAACCGCATCATCACTTACCATACCAGGTAACCGTCAAGGGCTAACTTGTAGTGTATAAAAAAAAAACCTTAACGGTAGGAAGACGAAACCAAACTCCATCATCAGGAGACCTAAGCGCGCACTGAGGGTTCCATTATTAGGAAAGTAATGAAGGTCGATATCTTTCATCACATTTAAATCAACAAAGCTATATCCAATAAAAGTAGTATGGAACCTAAACCTATTTTTATCTCAAATATAACTTCTAATAAAACAGAAACTTACCGGTCTAACTTCAATCATCTAGAAAAAGTGAAACGGAAGAAATATTTATACCACCGAACCCTATCCACGTGAGTTTAATTTCCACTTGTTGGTCTAGTTTTCAATTAGTTTTACCCTACACTGTGTCGTAATGACATACTCGAAATACACCCGGCCGTGACGTGTAATTACATCTCACATCTCATGTCGCTAAAAAATATGAATAAAAAAAGTAATAATTCCGGCAGAATAACGGGGTCACCCTTGACACTGTGGTGCGAAATGTAATCATGTATCAGCATTTTCTAAGCATGTGACTTTTTGTACCTCTAATTAAATAAAAACGTTTAAATATCTTTCATGCACTCAAAGATTGTGACCCTACGAACGCCATGGCGTGCGATCAACTTTTGTCGTGAAGTAACTTTCGTTAGACACATATAACTATAATGCATAGACTTATGGTTATTTTTTAATAATTTTAAACCTTCTTTCTGATACTAGGAAGATAACATTATAAATAAAATAAGCAAAATTATTATTTCATTTACGAAGATGTTCCTATGCAGAATAATTAGTATTTATTAAAAGTGAGTTTCAAAAAATGGACTAAAACCTTCCCGAAAGAATTCCCGGAAGAATGGAATTCCTATTTTAAACGACCTCAAAATACGAGGTTTATTCGTTTGGTCCACTGCATTATTTATATGAGCTTATTTGATGACTATATTTTCCTGCTATGTACTATTATTAATATTTTAAGTAGTATTTAAGGTACTTTTGTATTTTTCATAAAAAAAAACATCGCAATAATCGATATAAGCTGTTTCGATATAAGGAGCAGAAATACCAATTTATATAATATGCATCGGTAAACCTGTGGCCCAGCTGAGAGCGGGTGCGAGCAGCGAGCGGTTATAAGTTACGGAAGGGAAGACTCTTGGACGCGTCCTTTTCAGAGCGTATTTTGGAACCACAAGGAGTCTGCTGCTCGCAATTTTGATATACCTGGTGGTTCATTAATATCCAGGTGTTGAATACGATATATTATCGCAGTACCAGCTCTTGAATGGAAATTCTTTAAATATCAAGTAGTTGTTGAACACTACACATATTTTTTTTTTTTTCAAATTAACTTCTATCGAGGTGTTACTTAGAATTCTCACAATTCATCCATGGAATACTAAAGGATAAAAGTATACTAGTTATAGACGTCGTATTGGAGAAATATTTATATATATAACATAGGTGATACACAGTCAGCTCCTTTGTCCGGTTGGGACATATCGGTTTGATCCGCGCGTGCGCTGCAAGTCACACCCGCTCTTAGCTAGGCACCCTACTAAAAGTAAGGCACGAAGAAGCAAGATCATCTACGATCGGCTAGACTTTCGATTGACAATTTAGGTGACACTGATTCAGACGGCCGTGTTTGAGGAGTGACGCCGGGTACAAATGACATAAGAACATGGAAACATCTGGAATGTGGATATGAACGAGACTCGATAATTCCCCCAGTAATATACATAGTTTTAGGTGTGGTTATCCCTTCTTAGGACACTAAAGTTGTCAGTCGTTATCTGGTTACTACCGGTCAAAATATACTTATATATATACGAAGAAACCGCAACCACTAGTGGGTTGGCGTATGATAGACCTTACACCCAGTGGGTATAAATAATAATTTACTCTTCAACGAGCATCGAAACCCGTTCGACCCAATTTTGGCGCTTCAATAAACTTTTTCTTTTTGTTGAGTCAAGTTTCAACGACCTCATTTTGTCCTTTATAACAGACCGAATTTATTAATATTCTGCAATGAAAGACAAAATGGCAAATTTTATCGTAGCTTTTCATATACATAATAACAGTTAAAACACGTCGTGCCGTTCTAAGCAACTAGTGGATATAACAAAACAAACGTTATTTAAATGTATTCCTTGTTTCTTCCTTAAAACTCCTTAGCTTATTAATCTCCCACGGCTGAGCGCATTGACCCATTGCTAATTAGCGATTAGATACTATATGGAAGATGTATAAAAAAGGGGGACCGAGGTGAAGAGATGCATATCCTGTCTCCGACAATTTAGACCTTGAAAAGTATTTTCCACTACAAAAAAAAAAGAACAGTGCACCCTCTGCAATACACAAAAAACATAATAATTACGGAGTGTAGTAGCCATGAGCGTTGAGCGAGTCGCTTAATTTACCAGCCCTGTGTAAAATAAAGCAACTCGTAGTGAGCGTAATTAGGCCTTGGCAACAGGATCCCTAGATCTTTGTCAGGCCATCTCGGCGGAGATACACTGCACTGTTAATTACACGTTTACAGACAAAATGAATGTTTTTTTTCTTCTTTCAGATTAACTCTGTTATTAGCAACAATAAACCGGGGATGTTTTTTTTTATTTGCCGTATCGCTTTATGAATCATACGAGAATGCATCGACATCTGGCAACCACGCTTCTTACAATGTGTAATGCTTTTTTTGTTCTTAGACGCTTTGATGAGAGTAGTGTAAAAGTGCTCGGGTGTGTTTGTGTTAACAAATTTAATTGCTGGATGGAGGCTGAAAACAAACAACGAGGCCGAACACTGACGTTTATTATTCCAAGACGATTTCTCTTTCTAAACAATCCCTTCAGTACATATTAAGTAAAGGCGAAAACGAAAGAGAGATTGCAGTCGCATAACATCACGTACATATCCCTAGAAGTTGCATTCAACCATAGTCCGAAACCAATAAATGGTGATAACCTATGTGTATTTATACACGTCGCACACGTTTTATTGTTTGAATTTTGATAAGACACAGAATGTTATTTAAATAGGTGTAGACTTTCATACTTTGCGAAAGAGTAATTTTTTATACCTTCTTTACCAATCCGTCTTGACTTTAGCGTTCTTTCTGAATCTTTGTCTCAAGTTTAAGTTTACAATGTAAAGGCATTCAATTTCAATTGCCATAATTTTTAAGAAGTTTCCAAAGGAAAAATCTATTAGAGTCCCAAGAAATGTGCAGTTTAAAATAAACATCTCTATTATAATAATATATTTACTCCCATTGCTCTGTTGTTGAAAAATACGCCTTGTAAACTATTATTTGAGGTCGGAAAATATTAAACTCATTTGCAGCGATGCGTGTTTAAAATACTTAACTAGTTTAGCCCTTGATGGCGCAGTTGAATGGACCAGTACAACTAGCCTTCAAGATAATGTGTAGTTGTCAATACGCCTGGATCGGTAAAGGAAGTTTCAGAACCAGTACTTTTGTTTAGTCTATTTATATTTATTTTATATCGTGATGATTTAAAATGTTAAGTTAAAGTAAATGACTATAAGTAGGTACGTAATTGATACTCAAAGCTGGCCGACTATGTGTTTAGTGTATGTGTAAGTGGGCTTTTAAAATCCCACTAATAGACAGTCATAAGCTTATTTCCAATTATTATGCATCATAGGAAAAATATCTACGACATTAACTCAAATATTGCAATCAGAAACAAAACCAATTACCATAGATATAATAGATATATATCAAAATAATAGTTTGTTTTTTTTAACTCCAAAGAAGAATTGGTCTATCCCATTGAAACCACGATAAGTAATCATTAAAGGTGTGGCTAAAGTGTGTAGGTTGTGAGTGGGAGGGTAGTATGGAAACGCCGGCATCGATCCGGCGAAAAGACTACTCACGGGTGAATGCCGAAAATGAAAAATAGTAACGCCATCAAAAATATTATTTTTTTCATAATTTCATACTACCAACATGCTTAAATCATAAAGGTTTAAGACAAATTTGAAGCTCTGCTTGTGCTAGCACCCTCAGGAAGGCCTATATTCCGCATTGAAAATCTAAAGCACGGTAATATTATCTATATACTATTGTAATTCGGCCTTATCTTTGAAATAAATACCTACAGCCGCGTGGCACCTAAACATGCAATAGGGCTGCCAGCCTCCAGAATTTTAATTAAATTTGCCTACTTTGTTTTCAAATTTCCACTATCTAGTGACAGACAGACAAATTTATTTTTTCTAGTATTATTCATACAAACAGTACAATAAACAACTATTATTAATGCAACCAATAACAGCACAATATATCTTACTCGTCATATTAAGTATGTACTTGAAGTTATTTTTAGCACAGTTGCGACTGTCTGCATGCCGAGCGCACGCCGAGATTTAGGGCGCGTGAGCATAGCTCGCGTATCGTCCGGTTGTATGAAGTTGGAATACAGTCTAAAGCTTGTTGATGAATGTATGTTGGTTAATTATCACTATTTGATAAATGTTAAGAGTGTCTTAAGAAATGTGGCAAGTTACTAAAAAGGACCATGCCATGCCTAGCTGCCTACTATTACTACTGCCTACTTATTGATTGTTCTTAGCCATTATTATAGTGCAATAATACAACAATGAAAGTTATTTGAATAGTTTATTATTCATATATATATGAAATTTATTTCAAAATCCAATTGTTAATATTCAGAATGAAATTAAGCCTACTGAATATCATTGTATGCATATTTTTATTATTGATAGCTGATGCCTGCGACTTTGCCTGTGTTAAAGGTGTTAAAAAATCTCCTGTGCAAAACATTAATGTTGACTCAAATTTGCAAATGGCTGGAAGACCAACTTGTGTTCCGTGTTTTACAGTCAATAACATTTACAATGAATAATAATAACCATTTGCCTACACTGAAATTGCATTCTTAGTAAACTTGTATGTAGAAATCAAGAAGCTTTAAACAGCTTTTATCAAGTTTTTATTAAGATAAAATTTTTACCTAACGCTCACACCCTCTGTACCTTGTCATGTGTACATGTAAAAGTACAGTTAAGCCTTAAATGAGGAGTTTTCTGCCCTATCTGCTGCTATTCCGATACTGATAAAACTACATTTCTGATTAAAAAGAGTTGTCAAAATTGGTTAAGATTAAATGGAGTTATGGATTAAATTGACAAAAATGTCTTTCCCATAATTAAATAGGAATAATTGTTTCTTTATCCAGAGTGGGCTTGGAAACCTCATGACAAGTTTCACCTTTGTAAGTTAGTTATATTATAGAAAAAATAAATTATGAGTTATATTTTTTTTTGTCTCTTTACATAGTTTACACCTTTCTGCCTCTAGACCAGACCACGCTTAGCTACAGCTGATATTTGTGAACAAGTAATTGTAAAGTACTAGTATCATCATCATTAAGAAATTCCTAGCACCAGCTTGAAATGGGGAAATTGCCATTGTCCATAGGTAATCCTTAAGGGCCACCAACCCAACCCATTGCAGTAGTGAGTTTTATTTAAGAGGTAATTTTTTTTTTTTAATACTGAAGTTTTTTTTTAATACTGAATATTCAGGCTAAGGATAATGTGATAAGTTCTTGGTCATAATATTAACAATAGTGAAAATTTTGATTTTTTACACATGATACAGTTTGAAAAGGATGGCTCTTCTTTTAGACCTGTTAATGAAGTTCATTAGAGAGATTTATGTACACGAAAATTAGGACTGATAGTCTTCTCTTGCTTTATGCCTTCCATTTTGAAGACATCACATCAACTACTGCAGATTTAATTATTGTCCATTGCAATGTTCTTGTGGCTGAAAATCTTTTGTTTTTATTTCATTATTAATTTTTTTAATTAAAAAAATGTAGACTTGTGGATTATCTACATCTAGCCCTTTGTTATGTGGCAGAAGATTATTACGTGGGTGTATTCAAAGCAAAGTGAAATTGTTGTGAATACAACTAGAGTATTACTTAGAAGACTGGCTAAAATGTACATGGCCTCAAGAAAGTCATAAACGACAAAATAGACGAAAGAAGTTGGATACTAATGAAAGTCTGAATTTTATTCGTTAATAAGATCGATAAAATATCAAACTTAGCGGCCATTCGCATATGCTAATTCGCAGCTGCGCCGATATGCGTACAACTTTTCTACAACTTTTAAGATTGAAAAGAGCAATTAAAACTCGCTTCATGAAAGAAAGTAAGTCTAAAAGTGTCGTGTTTAATATCTTTGTAACTATTTGTCTACCCTTTCATTCATATATATTTTTTATTAACACACCGCTAGTAATGTAAAAAAAAGGGTGAATATTTAGCTTTCTTTCGAAAATGGAACTTGTGAACGATCGATAAATACGCAAGCGGACAGTTTTAGTAAAATTAATACACTTACAATAAGCACATAGCATGTGGATGAATTAAATTGATGCCTGTAAAACATGCACTTACCTCGTATTTGATGCCGGCAAGGCGTAGCCATGTTTCAACTTTCAAGCAATACGGTGAAGTCGACGGCAGCAAAGGCGTCCGTGAGAACTGGTACAAATATACAACATCTTGCTCGAAGTTAATTTTGTGGACATTCAGCTTCGGTGGAGCGGGCTCAGCTTTCTTCTCATCTACCTTTTCTTCGGGTTTTTCTCCTGTGGCCGGCGTCTCATCTTTTGTTTGCCCATTATCCGCGGCGGTATCGTCTTTTTGCTCCTTTTCTGTCTCCGGTACGTTATTTGTTACCTCGGTAGCCATTGTGTACGAGTAGTTTACACAAGTCTCTCAATAATTCACGCACAAATTGAGACGCGTTTGGTACAAGAATTTATTTCACCGCTGCTACACAGAGCGCGTTAGCAATTCTAATTTCTAACTGACTACCGCAAAGTCTCGCCACAGATAGCGAACTGAGTGCAGACGCAGAATGAATTAACCTGGTAAGTTGCCAAGCAACGCCTGCAACGCTTATCTCCGCTGCTCAATATTAACGCCGAACCGTTCTACAAAATGGCGGCTCTTTCCGAGATTAGTGATGCATTATGAGATTAAGCAAGCTTTTGACTGTCATATATCATATTAAATAGAAAGAGAAAATTAAATTGCAGGACTACAAATAAAAATCGTTATTAAAGTTGGAATTTGTAAAGTAAAGTAAATATCCAAAATACAGTAAATGACCGAACCAGGATGTCATTTGACTAGGCGGTAACATTCGAAGTTAAAGCAAGATTTCCTGTCCCTGCTTTTGATTTCTAAAAGTTCGCTGTATTTGTTATTTAATTGCAATTTTAACAATTAAAGTAATTACAGATTAAATTTGATGCTACTTATTGATCAATTAATGATGATTTTTTTTGTCAAATTATGCTTTCGAATAGGTTTGAACATGAACCAACTAGTATGTACTAGGCAGATCTTACTTTTATTGACTATGATGATTGAAATATAGTTCCTTATGCAGAAAAAAATCCCATTTTATTTGTTATTATCATCGTATACCATAATTTGCGTAAACTCAAACACAAGTATATATAGAATTTTTTTCTTAACTAAAAAAATTCGTAGTTATCGGTTACGATCGAGAACATCTTTGCATACTTTTTACCATCTTATACCTCTCATATTAAGTAGATGCCACGAAACAGCACGGAAAGTGGAAGTGAGCACCATTAAAAATTAAAATAATGATATATGGATTATGGAAGAACATTGAGACAGAGCATACTGCGTGTAAGCGTTGTAAATTGCTTTACCCACTTTTACTATGGACCTGATTTCCATCAATATATCGGTTTTTTATTTTAGCATTCCGTATTTTGTTGCTTGCCAATCACTAAAATTTTGCATAGCAAAAATAAATTTCTTTGCGGCCACACCAAAGTGCTTGTGGGGTGCCAGGTCGAGTAATCTCCACGTGTCTGGGTGGGTCCCTCTTGATTCTTCCGGGGGAAGAACAGCATTCCGGCCAATGCACTCTGGTAACATCGGTTAACAATTTCTTTTGTGCGATATTGATAGCCGATGGCTAATAATCCGACGCGGTGGGGGTCTCCGCGCGTTCCTCTGTCCAAGCTGAGGGCACAGTGGATGACCCAGGGAGGCATCACCCCGTGTGGTGGCCTGTCCAGGTATGGGACTGGCAAGCGGGGGTGGGCGGCGGTCAGCTGCTGGAGGTGGGGATGACGACTATAATTGGTCGTGCCCATTGGAAGTTTGCGTCCAGGTATTGGACTGGTAGGCCGGGCTCGTCTAAGAATGGGACTGGTGGGCCGGGGTGGACGGCGAGCGTTCGCTGCGCTTACCGTCGGCGATGGAAGGCCGGGTGCGAGAGTGTTCTTTTTCTACCTCTTATGCTCCTGTGCCTTCAGAGGACTTGTGGGCGATGGAAACGGGGCCGTCCATCACTCACAGTACGGTCCTCAAGTTGGCTGGTGTACTGTTGTTCCGGCACACCTCTAACCGGCGAAACTGGGCACGTTGCGCCCGAGGAGAGTCTGCTCCGGCGGCGCTGGTGAAGTTACGGTAGTATGCGAAAGCCTTCCCGTGGCTCCACCATACAGCGGTGAGCAGGAAGACGTGGGGCTTTTAGTCAGTAGGAGTCTGACATAACTCTGTGCCTCCCCGCGGCGCAGAGGTATCCATGAGGGCATATTAACCCATGATAAAAAAAGAAAAAAAGCGTGTGCGTGCTGGCTTTATTTATTTGTATTTAATCTGAGGTATAACTATTAGCGACTGTCACTAAGTGTCAGACACGATATGGTTCAAGGCAAAACCTTAGGACGTCCTTATAATCATCAAGTTTAGATTGCAATCGGTTATGTAACGAAATAAATAAGCCCTTTGTTGATTCCTCATCTCAATCCAATTCAAATATAATACTTTACCTTGTAGCGGACAGTGAATTTGCAGATGCAACCAACATTACTGGATACTTGCTTGAAACGTTGCTTCAAGATGAATTCTTACCTAATTGGAACTATATTTTGTTGAATAAATAAATCCATTAGATGTCTAGCGTAAGAATTGTATTTTATTATCTAGTGCCTCAGTTATAGTGTGTTAATTTCTTAGAAGTATGTAACTAAAGTTATTACAGTGTAAATATTTTCAAATGCGACGATTTTTTAAATAATAACAACGATCGATTTTTCACGTTATATTATCACATGGTAGCTTTTTCAACTAGATTAACAATCACCCACGTAAAACAGCTCTTTATTGGCATTCTACTGTTTATTTATAATTCTTCTTTATATAATAGGTAAATAGGTAGGTACCTACAAAGTTTGCCTCCATCTTCTTAACTGAAGTCAACCGATAATAAACAATTTCTAAGTTGGTACTTAATCTATCTTAAACCGTTAGTTAAATAAAACAATCACATTTTAACACAATACAATTATTTAATAGCAATCATTGACATTAGAAATTCCCACAGGAATTATATTTAATAATGTTAAAGGCAGGTTTCGTCTCACAACACAACACAATTGTGGAATCAGTCATTTTGGTAGTTCATTTTACTGTTATGGTAATTATACGAGACATATATAATTTTAGCCTAAACATTATAATGATCGCTTAATTATTTCGCTATTTAAACTCGCAGAGCAAATATTCTCTAGCGTTGTTCATCGAATAACTACATTATACATTTGAATGCACACAGTACATTGCTATAATTAAACGATCAGCTGATTTTTGAACACATTCACAAGTAAAAGGTTCTCGAACCTACTACTTCCAATAAGGCAATAATAAGTTTTGACAATTTCGAAATAATCCATTTTACGAACAAATGAATTATATTATATATTTAATAAAATATATAAAAACAACCTATGTTCTCATAGTTATTGTAAATAATACCTTTATCAGTGATTTTGCTATTCTGTTGTTCATAAATCCTTATTTCCCACAAAATAGGTACAGGAAGATCTCTCCGTCAAAACTATTGCTATAATAGCTATTGTGACAGCGTGGCACATGATTTATTCATCTGTGCGGAATTCAGACGAAACTAGCCGTATGACGGGCGCACTGTCTACGCACGAGTGCGTGATACCTGATCTGAGCGAGACGCTGCTGGCACCATTTGACGAACCAAGCTCGTCGGACAATAAACAATTAACGAACCACTGGGCATAATAAAACAAAATACGCACTTAAATATCTGAGTAATTGACGCTTTTTATGAACAGCGATTCGACGTCGGCTTCTACTTGTTTTAGGTATCAATTCGTGCCTAAAACACAGAACTAACAGTAACTAATGAATTAGCAGTCTTAGAACAAATACAAAACCTTTTAATTATTACTGAAATGTCAATTTTAGGACACTAAAAATACCTATACTTCATAATCACAACACTTCAGCTTTAATAAAATTAAATACATATAAACTTATTTTCCTTTGTTCGAAGTTAGTTTGATGTAGTTTTGACATTTACTTTGTTCTAAATTAACAGCCTTCACAGTTGTATGTAAATCTCTAAACTCTAAATGCACCTGTCTCAACAGTGCTTCTATCCAGAATTCACATTCAGAATAAGAAAACACTAATTCGCGACCATTCTAAAAACCATTCTCAGTATGCTAATTTCACAAAAAATAATTATAAAACTCGGATTAGAATAGAATAATAATGATACTGATTATTATTCTTATAAAATAATAATTATTATTCCGAGTTTCAAAATGTTTTTTTCTTGGTTCCTTGGATTATTTCTATATAAGTCTGATACATTTTTATTTTATGCTTAGATCGCGTTAGGTTGGATACAACCATTTCATTAAATAGTAAATCATAACGCCATGGCAATAATAAAAAAATCATACCTCTCATACAAATAATTCTTAATCTATCAATATTACAATATAAAATTAGATTTGTGATAATAATTAACACTTATTGCAATTTATTGTGATGATTGGATATTGTATAACTATAGGGCATTTATATTCATTATTTATCTGTTTTAACACTATATATATATTTATAACATTGCTTACATCAAAGTGTATATATGTATAAAGTAGCGTAATGTAATAAGTACTGACATTAAAAAAAAACTTTTTAACATAATTATATGTTCGTTTGAAGTACTGGTGTAATTCGGCACAAATATAGTAACGTCGTATGGCAATTTATCAGATATATTTCAAAACATATATCATAACCGTTGTTGCTTATTTTATGTCAAAGTGTGAGTAAAAATTACGTACATACGCTTTTAAGACGGTATCGCAATTGGAAAGTGCAATAACAAACACTGAGATAATAAAAAAAATTGTAATCGGTCCACAGATTATAATATGTGCTTAGGTGGCAGACATATCGACGAATAAAACCATACTGATTTGTATATTCTTACGCACAAGTCCCGCATAAAGTAGGTTGAAAGCAAATCGGTACATCCAGGCCGATCCGATAATCACTTGAAAATGAATTTCAAAAATGTATCCCCAAAGTTGCCTACATTTAATTATTTATCTATGATACGACTGTGATAGACAAGCCTATCTGTAAAAGTTCTATGTCAGCGGAAAGCAAAATTGGTGGCCATGAAATTCACGATTAGGTCAAATTTAGATTATAACAACACCATGAACAGTGAAAAATCTACAATAATAATATATATTTGTTCACGTATAAGTGGTGTACTACAAAAAGAGCATTTGCATTATTACAACATTTCTACAATTGCATTACATTGCGTGCGTCCTATAGATATAGATATATAGGTATAGATTATACTTATGTATATAGTTTTCGACACTCATCATCATGATCAACCCATTACCGGCTCACTACAGAGCACGGGTCTCCTCTCAATATGAGAAGGGTTTGGCCATAGTCCACCACGCTGGCCATGTGCGGATTGACAGACTTCACACGCCTTCGAGAACATTACGGAGAACTCTCAGGCGTGCAGGTTTCCTCACGATGTTTTCCTTCACCGTTGAAGCAAGTGATATTTTAATTTTTTAAAACGCACATAACTCCGAAAAGTTAGAAGTGCGTGCCCGGATTCGAACCGCCGACCTCTGATTTTGAGGCTGACGCCCTAACCACTAGGCTATCACCGCTTAACCGTTTTCGACACTAAAATATCAGACAGCAGTTGACCTTATATGCTAAACCTACCATGATAGAATGCAATGTGCAACTACAATTTCTCATGGCATTGGTGCCGATTCTCATGTCCACAAATCTGTAGCTTATTTGTAGCTCTCAAGTAGTAAGAAGGTTTTCCTTTCCACAATAATTGGCGGAAATATTATTTTAAGACGTGTCACTTAGTTACCGAAATTATGTACAATAGAATTGGCACCATTATAACACTATCTATATGTATCAAAAAATATATAACGCTATATCTGCTACTAAATTTCTATACGTGACACCAACAACCAACGAGGTCGGTTAATTTATTCACTAGGAAAATACAGTACCTGTCAAAAGACATTCGTTTCTAGCAAATATTATTTGTATCAGTAATTAGTATTAACTTTATTGCTTTCAAGGTTAAGTCCGTTGTATTGCGCAGTTCGAGGGATATCATACTGGAATTCATTAGATGGCGTTAGTGCAAATTTAAGAATATTTTCCTATATTAACTGTAGTATTTTCTTTAAGGTATAAAATCTCTTAACTAAAAAATATAATAAATAAATAAATCTCGTCATAAATGTGAGCCATCTCATTCACTATGTTTTAGTAACTGTATTCCAAAACGCCTAATCACTATAATCTGTCTGTTCTTCTTTGTCTTAAAATGTAAATAATGCTCACACAACTTTTAACTGCAAAGTATGTTTTAAAAATAAATAAAATTACATACATTGATAGAGTTAGTATATTTTTTTGTATTTCAACATCCTTGTTTATTAAATCTATTTTTTAAACATACTGCACACTGAAAAGTTATGAAATAAATGTGAGCATGATACAATTGAGTTAATAACAGTGGCGCCATCTAGTGAACCTAAAATAAAACCCCTCGTAGGCTTATTTTAGGAATATAAGATATTTATTTGTACTTATTGTAAGACAATATTTTTAATTAAATATTTTTCCTTTTCAATTAAGGAAGAAATGTCTAATATCTAGCGAACTAATAATAGTTAAAGGTAAAACTTGTTAACACCAGGCTCAAAACTTCTATTTTTCTTTAGTTGGAAACTGAAGCAAGAGTTTCGCACGCATTTCATTTTTTCATTAATTATAAGATCCTCATTATTTTGCACCAACAAAGCAGTTGACTAAAATTGCTGACGTCATTCGCGCTTTTTCATAAGTGAATAGTGCATTGCGTGTACCTCTTGTAGCAATTCGCGATCGACTTAACACATATATTTTTATGTATCATATTCTTCAACAACGTTCTTCTACTTAAGTTAGTAAATATTTATATGATGAATAAATTGTTAAACACAGACTACTCCAGTCAAAATTTATAATATTAACAATACTTCTTTGTATAAGTGTATCTAATTTATATACGTGTTCAATTATTCAAATAACAGCCACTTATAGAATCTAATACTATTGATTCATTTTATCACATGGATAGTTTGATAAACAGCAAAATAATATGTGAAGGACGCTGAGTACGTTCCAAATCGGGATGGGAACTTATTGTATCACAATTCCGTTCAAATGTATACTTACGCAAGCACGGCAAAGAATCGTCAGCGATAAAAAAAACTGTACTGTGTAAAGCGTTTCGTTACATGGTTACCAACTTGTAGTTACGCATAGGGGTACGTGGGATTCAGTAGTTCCGAGACAATGTCTCAGAACATGCAGAGGCAGTTCTCGAGCTCGTACTGGCTTTTTTAAGTACAGCTTTTATCTTTATTTATATTATTTTATTCTATTCCGTCCTCCCCATAAACGTAAAGTTTCTGGAGGGCGGTTAGCTTTACAATTAAAATGTGTTTTAAATTATTTTTGAACAATAAAATAATAATAATAAAAAAAAAAAACTATCCACCGATTACTCAGTTGTACAAAATCCTTGCGCGTCCCATAATGTGAGAAAGTCTCTGTAACATATCATAAAAGTCCGAGTGACTTGAATAAACTAAAAAAAAAGACGCATTTAACTACGGCTCGTCTCTCTATATATATATTATATTTATATCACTGACAAACGAGCTGAAGGTCGCTCATAAACATCTGGAGTACCTAAGGCGATTCTACTAGCCAACATACCGAAATCTCAAATACTCTAGATCCCCTGGCTGTATATCTGCCAGCAGGGTGGTAACTAGCCAGATCAGCACCTCGCAGGACCTCTCACTGTATACTAGGTCCTTATAATAGGTCATCGAACGCGTTGCGCCACGGAGTTCTTCAAATATATTATATAATATTAATATTATTAAAAAGTTCATTTTTAGCAACCTCGGTAGGTGGTGTGCTAAACCATCTTCACTGACGATATATGTATTTCCGTACCGCACCATACGTACACCCGAACACAATTCTGAATACAACTATAAAACTATGACACGATAAATTCCCGTGACGTCCCGCCCAATTGAAACAAGTTACGCACGCAGCGACCTTCAGACATCACATTACCTGTATCACCAAATTGAAACTTTAATTTTATTGCTTGATTTTTGAACTATTCATTTACAGTTTTAAACACTTATGTAGTTGTCCATACACCACTCATCTTACATGTTTTTTCTTTATTTACTTGTACTACTACAGCAACCCATCACTCGGAGCTCGAACTCGAACTGGATGGCGTATAGCTGTAGTAGTCGTTCTGCTAGGCGGTGTTAATCTGCTCCACGTTTAAATGTGTGATGAAACGCAGACGCATCTGCAGGGCGGGGCGCAGCTTGCGTATCACCCCTTCCACTTCGTTCTTCATTGTGTCTCCAACGAACATGTATTTTATGTGATAGCTGTATGTGCATTCAGGAAAATTATGTTTGGATGTTTATTGTATCCTTATAGTAAATTATTTCATCATCATCATCATGATCAACCCATTACCGGCTCACTACAGAGCACGGGCCTCTTCTCAATATGAGAAGGGTTTGGCCATAGTCCACCACGCTGGCCATGTGGGGATTGGCAGACTTCACACGCCTTTGAGAACATTATGGAGAACTCTCAGGCGTGCAGGTTTCCTCACGATGTTTTCCTTCACCGTTAAAGCAAGTGATATTTTAATTTTTAAAAACGCACATAACTCCCAAAAGTAAGAGGTGCGTGCCCGGATTCGAACCGCCGACCTCTGATTAGGAGGCTGACGCCCTAACCACTAGGCTATCACCGCTTAGTAAATTATTTAGTTTTAGTAAAATAGCGGATTCGAGAAAATGGCTGCTTGTACGTGTCGCTAAAATAAATCTTAGTTTTTAAATTAAAAAAGTCATGTTTATATATATCAATATAGTTATAAATTGTGTATGTTTGAAAATTACTTGTTTTTGTACTTTTTGTTGCTGAATACAATGTGTAGAGTACCTACGTAGTGTTTTTCTTCTATCTTAAATATTTAATATATATATATATATGTATATATATATATATATATATCTAAAAGGTTGGCCGATTGAGTATTTTTTTTTTCGGACTGTCTATTAGCTGTGCTAACCCTATTGGTTGCCACAGCGTAACCGAGCTGTGATTGAGTATTGAGAACGGTCAGTTAAATGAGTACTGCACGGGAAAGCTGACTAAATGAGTTTTAAATTTAATACGCAAAGCGGTAAAACTTATCATAGAACCCTTGTTTAGAAAGGATACAGCAAATCGCAGACCGGGTCAATGTACTGCAGATGTGCTATCGACTTGTCGATGTGTGCCAACAACTCGTACAGTGTCTTAGTGATGTCCATGACGGCCCGTGAAACGTCAGAGTTGAACCGCTGCAGGTAAGGGCCGACGAGGTGGCACAGGAACAGAAGCTGGGTCTCAGTATGTATCTCTGGAGTCAGTTTCTCCTTGACGAACCTGGAATTCCAGAAGTTGATTTTGTGAAGTTGACCAATTTGCCTAAGTACGTATATTTTTAATCTGCAGCTAAATAGTATAATATATTCGTTTCCGGGATGCTTGCTATCTCTGTTCTTTTTTTTTTATTTACACTGTACAAGTTAGCCCTTGACGGCTACCTCACCTGGTGGTAAGTGATGGTCCGGTCTAGAATGGTAGCGGGCTAACCTGTTAGGAGTATGGTAAACCCACGCTTTTAATTAGTTTCTACGCGACATCGTGCCGGAACGCTAAATCGTTTGGCGACACGTCTTTGACGGTAGGTTGGCAACTAGCCACGGCCGAAGCCAGAACAGAATCGAGCCGGGAATCGAACCCAGGACCTCCAACTTTATAATGCGACAGCGCACGCACTGCGCCACGGAGGTCGTCAAATATGTTCTTCGCCAAGATTAGTTTAAGCTTTAAACTGTGATATAGTCTGCTCTTTATAAATTACGATACTAATAATTGTTATTCTGTTCTACCAAGAGTATCTGGTCTCCTTGCCCGCAACTACCCACGTCTACCCAAATTGCCGACGCACATTCTATATATAAATGAATTTGTTTCACGTGGCATGCAACGCTTCCACAAGCTACTTGTAGTAAGATATAAAAAAATTCAAACTCACGTGGGAATCTGGGTAATTTGTCCAGCACCAGCATGATACCAGACCGCATGCGCCAGCGCCAACGTCAAACTGTACTTGTTCTCCAGCATGGCGTCATTGGTTGTATTCATGTTGAACAGCTGGAACGGCGTGTATGGATAGGACCACTCCATCATATCGCCGCTAGTTATCAAATCAAAAATCCTATCGTGGATAACGGTCCAGTAGGGATCGGGTAGTGCTGCCATGATAATACCGATTGTATTGATCCAGAACTGTAGTTTCGTCGCCGGGATGACGACGAAGCCTTTCATCGCGACGTCGAGAAGGCAGTTGGCGACGACGTTCGGCATCACTGGCAAGGTCATCAGTTCCACGCATGTCACATAAAGGCAATGTGCGGACGGGTTCGGATACTCGTTGAATCGCCAATCCGTGGCCGGGAATGGGGAGCTGCCAGTCATTGCTTTATGTTTAGTTAGGGAAATCGGTTGTTAACTTTTAATTATATGTTTAATTATTTTGAATATTAAATAGCCACTTCAACCATCGTATGTTCAGCTATTTATTAATTTCAGAAGCTTGTTTCCAAACATACGTTTAAAGATTTAGAAGGAATCGAAATGAAAATATTACAAAAACTAATTCTTTATAAAATGTTTCGTTATTAAATTGTTCCACATTTAGTTGGGTGAGCCAATCGAATTTACATAAAATATTATCATTGTCAACCCATTACCGATTGACTATTACATATAGAGCACGAGCTCAAAATGAGAAGGGTTTAAGGTCGTAGCCCACAACGCTGGTGTGTGCGGATTGGTAGACTTCACACACCTTTGAGAATATTACGGATAACTCTAAGGTACAGGTTTCACGATGAAGATGTTTTGTTTCACCGTGAAATCAGGTAATATTTAACTACGCAAACTCAACGTAAGAGGTGCCTGTTAAAAAACTCAGTTCCTTCATAAGTGACGGTTGTGAGCGCATAAATTAATGATAATTATATAATTACATAGTTATCAAAAACATTGTCAAAAGGATACTATCAACCATTCGGTTGACCAAACTCAAATAGTAATTGAGATCTGGGGTCCAAGTCGTCACATCTAATTCGTTATTCGACAAATAACCTTGGAACGCTTCAGTTGTGGCCCAGTTGTTGGAGCGTACATCCTTCAAGGCGCCCAGAACAGCGTTAACGAGTTTGCGTTTTAATAGCGGCTTATCGCGTAGTTTCGACTCGTAGTAGTGGAGTGTGTTGTATAGGAACGTCACTGGACGATCTTTAATTTAAAAAAAATCACATGCTATGAAGATCTGAGATAAAATCTATAACTACCCTCCTGATATTGATATGGGACTGTAGCAGTCATTTGCTAAGAAGAATATTGTTTCAATTGCAATGAATAAAAGTTTGGATAAAATACGCGATTTGAGTGAGAAAACAAAGCATTTGTATGCATGCATCCAAAAAAGTATCTTTATAATGCTCACCGTGAAATTTATACAAATAGCCCAAATGCTCCAAAAGTTGCTCCAGATTCTTGCTAACTTGCGGTATCTCCAGGTATCTGTGCACCACGATATCCATCACGGGTATGAAGCGCAAACACACGTTACTCAAGTAAACAGGTATGGGCCCGCCATATGCGCCGCTCGTCTCCTCGGGTGCAAATTTTTCTGGGTATTTCCTATGAAAGGCTGAGTGCCTCTCGTACCTGAAGTTTTGAATAAGGCATATTAAGACACTAGAATTAATTTAACTATTGCTTACAATAAAATTGATCAAGTTATCCTAAACATAATACCGACAATGGTGTTTTACGCGAGCCGTTAATGTTTAGGGCTGGTTAGCGCAGTCTGCTGCTGGTACCATTTAATAAACGCTCACAGCAGAGATTAAAATATTTATTTCATGGGCTTACCATAAACAAAACAGTGTAATAAATATTAAAACAAAGAATAACAACATCTAAAGACGCGCTATTAATTGTGAGTGTAATGAATAGCCACGTTGGAAACCGAAAGGACACCCCTTCGTTAATTCATAAAATAACGGGGCAGCCACCTTATATTTGAAATAAATAATAATATATTAGTTCTTAGACACCGTAAAACGTTTACGACACCCATATTGTTAAACTGAATCTCAAGTAACTACATCTGAATACTAACTCGATTGTGAAACCCTTTAAATTAAAAAAATATTCATTTAAATCGGAAATTTGACCGAGTAATAAAATACGTGACGAATTGATGAGTCAGAAGTCAGTTGAACTCTCTTATTACTCCCTATACCAAGAACTGGAGACATGCCGCATTTTTATGAAAAGAAGTATAGCTTTGACGTTTACGCTGCTCGCTTATGGGTTGCCAACCTTGGGTAATGAACTTCGGTACTCACGTAACGATTATAATCAGGATTTAGCTATAATCCGGGACTCATGGATTAACGTGTTCTTTAAGGCATCCAGTAATGGTAAACAACAAGTTCAGAAGTTGCAGACTTGCCAAAAGCAATTGCAAAAAGGAAAAATTGTCCATACCAATTGTTCTGTTTCCAATGCTCAGGCGAGTTCTCCTTGACAAAATCCTGTGCCCTGTTCCTCAGCTCGGAACCTTTCAACAGCAGCAATTGAATGATATAAAGGCACACTTGGCTTTCGTTTCCATCAGGGTTGGGACGCAGGACCTTGGGGCGGAAATGTGTGATTAACAGGAGATAAAATAATAAACCATGCATCAGCGCACAGATCGTTCGTCACCTTCGACGACCAATTCGCGTTGACCATACCAATCTACCACCTATATTTGGAGGCGTACATTAATTATGAAAGAGAACTCCAAACTTTTATGAGTTAACAATTAAATTTCGTTATCCGCAGTAAAGTTGGGAATTTTAACGGATTCCAAAAGTTTTCAGACGTCCATAGTGACAAGGTTCGGTGCCGCAAGTGCAGGGAGGGTGATAACATACTCACGAGACACAAAACAAGTCTGTCTATGGTGACGATGTTGTACTTCCAGATGATGTCGTTGATTGCGTCCACGCATTTGTTAATGTGGGGCCCACCCGCGGGATTCGTCACTTCGAATACGAGGTAGTCGCAGAACTTGCGGAGATGCGCCGATAGAGCACGGGCGCCAATTCGCTCCAGGATTCTGGTAAGAAAATCATAACAAAGGTGTTGGTCGAGACTTCGTCTGTGTTATTTTCAGTATTGTTTACTTAAAATTTTCCGGATTAATAATAGGCTAACGGATGTAAGCTAATCCGGAATTTGCTGTCAAGATGTATATACGAAACAAATGTTTCTTTTACAATGTGGGACAGTTTTCGGTTGATTTCCTAAAAACTATCTTGAACCCGTATCCAGGTTGTTAACCATCTCTGTACTAAAGTACATCAAAATCAGTGCAAAGGTTGAACTGAACATAAACAAACACACTTTCGCACCTACAATATTAATACGGAAAATTAGTCCCCTTCACTCAATTATCATCATCAGTGCCATAAATTCAAGCTTCATTGACGACCTCCGAGGCGCAGCGCGCGCGCTGTCGCATTATTAAATTGGAGGTCCTGGGTTTGATTCCAGGCTCGAGTCTGATCTGGTCTGGTCGGAGGCTCCGGCCGTGGCTAGTTACCACCCTACCGACAAAGACGTGTCGCCAAGCGATTTAGCGTTCCGGCACAATGTCGCGTAGAAACCAATTAGGAGTGTATGTTTACCATACTCCGAACAAATTAGCCCGCTACCATCTTAGACTGCATCATCACATACCATCTGGTGAGATTGCCGTTAAGCACTAACTTGTAGGTGAAAAAAAAAAAACGTTTATAAATCTAGGAATTAGAACACTTACTTGAAAGCGATGGGGTTGATCCTATTAGTCTCGAAGATCATTTTCCACAATAGACAAAGGAACAGTGGTGTCCCAGGTACTGAGAAGTGCGATATGATATCGTTATCATTCGCCATGGAAGTCCATTTCCTGTATTCCTCTTCTACAGATTTTTTGAGTAACTGTTTGTTTTCTTTTGGGGCTGGATTCTGTAGATGTTTTATTATTGCTTATTACCTCATAATTTAACGCTCAATTAATTTTGGAAGGCTGGAAAGCTCTTGTAATAGCTTGACGAATACAACGCTACCATGGGAACTATACCATGTATATAATAAAATACCCATTGAGATAAGGAATTAATATAAATTAATTAAATTAGAACTATAATTCATAACAATGAGTTATTGTACACATGTTCCTCCTTACTAGAAACGTTATTAAAGTTGTTGTACCTACAGTTATACAATTTTCTTCTTCTTTCAAATGTACATAAAAACCAATTAGGTATATAATATATGGTAAATATATATAACCCAGGATGGGTTAACCATAAAATACCATTAAGAAATTAGCCCGCTACCATCTTGACTGCATTGTCACTTACCATCAAGAGCCAAAGCCACTTGCCATCAAAGCCTAACATAGTTGAACAAAAAAAAAATAAAAAGTGTTACCTGTGCAAAAAACTCCACAAGCACTGGCGGGAAGCACTGTAGAGTGTGCTGCGACCATAAGTGTGGTGTATTTGTCATTATGGTAGTAAGCAATTCCTTCACCGCAGCACCATCATTGCCTACAAAATGGTTACATTCTGATTATACAAGCATGCAACAAATTAATTATTAGTCATACAACAAATATCACTTACCAGCTCCAGTCATACAGATTCCCCTAGCGAGAGTGAGGACGAGAACTCGGTTGAGCTCTTCGCTCTCGCTGGAGACTAGCGACTTGGGCTCGGAAAATACTCGTGACATTTGCAACTGTACGCCGGAGCTATCTAAACTGGTTATTAGTCGCAAAGCGGTACTTTCAAAACTGAAATTGAAGACAACCTTTACAGATATCACACGAAAATAACTCAATACGGAAAAAAGGTATAAGGACACAAAACTCTTCAAAATTATAGCACATAATTATACAGTGAAATGGAAAAAAAAAACATTTTTTTCAATGGTATTATAAGTAATAAATTGTCAACCCTAACTATTTTAATACCTTGCCATCACATTTACAGTTGCGTGTGTAAGCGTTTTGAAAGTGTGTGTTAATTATTAATTTAATATTAAATAGGACCTTAAACATTTTTCTGTTGCTATAATAAATATAACCCCATTTGACTTTAAATGTACCACTATTCTTTGAATGACCATTTCAAAAAAAAGGTAACAGGAAAAGAAATTAAAGATAACAGCAATTGTTCTCAGGAAAAAGTTGCGGAATAATAGTCTTTAATTCTCATTTAGACACTCTTATTTATAAACGAATCATCATCATCATGATCAACCCATTACCGGCTCACTACAGAGCACGGGTCTCCTCTCAATATGAGAAGGGTTTGGCGGTGAAGGAAAACATCGTGAGGAAACCTGCATGCCTGAGAGTTCTCTATAATGTTCTCAAAGGCGTGTGAAGTCTGCCAATCCGCACATGGCCAGCGTGGGGACTATGGCCAAACCCTTCTCATATTGGGAGTCACCTGTGCTCTTTGGTGAGCCGGCAAAGGGTTGTTTATGATGATGATGACTAGTACTAGAACTAATACTATTTTCGAAATAAAATTTAATCCTACACGCCACATTGTGTAACAGCAAATTAACCATTAAATAATTAAATGTGTAATTTGACATTTGTGTTGAAAATTGTCTTTTTATGAAATAAGATACATATAGAGACAGTTTTATTGACAATTTGATGTCCCGGTGAGCAATCTATCTTATTTTAAATACTCCTATGCGATTCAAACGCCATCTATATATATAGTAAATAAACCGAACGTTTATCAACACTCCTATTCGATTCAAGCGCCATCTATTCAACGTTATCTGAACCAGCATATTCCACAAAAAATTGCCAATTTAAATATTTTGTTTGGGTTATGGATTGCTATATCTTGTCAATATGATGAAATCTCATACTGACTTACTCAATATTTATTTTTGAAAGCAAGTATTTGCTTTCAAAAATAAATATTGATAAACATGGAGTAACCTCGGATTTACCACCACCTTTCCTTACGGGTCTTAAGCATGATACACTGCGAGTATTGCTATTGCCAGGAACAGAACAACCGATAGAGATGCATAGTGCCTCTTGTATCGTTAGCATATATAGATGGCACTATCATATAAGTCGTGTTGTTCTGTTCCTCGCAATAGCCAAGAGGAGGTCGCTGTTCTGCGAACTCCGGGCTCCGAGCTTTGAAGCATTTAGACCACACCTTCGAGTAGTTGTTAAGTTAGTTATAGTGATTTTAATTGTTTTAATTAATAATAGACCTTTTTTAGAATAATTTTTATTGTAAGTTTTAAATTAATTTAAAACTTACGCGATATGGCAGCTAACTTGTATAAACTTATAAAGTCGATGCAAAGAAGATATAAACACGCTTACACTTTTGTTTAGTTAAGTTTTAAATAAAGTTAAAATAAAATTATTGTTATAAAAAGATCCACAGAAATACATATTGGAAGTTAGGTAGTACACAGTACGTACATACGAGTATGAATAGTACACGATGAGATATTCAAGAACATTTGTGTGGCTACTCACCATAATTGCAGCTGCGTCTGGTTTGGCTGCGGACAAGCGGCAAGCGAGTGTATGTTTGACAGTAATGTGACTCTATAGTGGGGCTGTATGTGATGGATTCGGTATGAAAACATATCCAGTAGGTTGTGGAAGATGCCCCAAGCGTGTGACTTGAACACGTTTGGTAGGAGCTGATCTGAAACAGATGAAATATTTATCTTCAGTTATTTCTGTTCCGGCAGTCCCAGCTGTTGAGTGTTAATTTAATATATATGTCAGCATATACTCCAAAGTCAAATATGAGAAGCAAAAATATATTGTGTAATAAATAACATCAATTTTTCACTTCACTCTGCCTTGTGTGGCAGTGTGTGTAAGAGTAAGTGTGGCTGCCTTGTGGAGAATATTTTAAACAGAAACTAGTGCACTAAAATACCATAGGAAAATTACTGTTAAATTACTCCAATATGCTTAAAGTCTGATTTTCCAAAACAAATCAAATGAAATCAAAATATATATTTTGAATAGATCACTAAGAACTTAAAATTTGATTTTTAATTTGTAACCACATCATATCATATTTAACAGTTAAATTTTATCATCAACAACAAATATCAGCTTTAAAATTATTTTAAAACTTACTTATAAATCCTTTGATGCCCAAAGACTCGATCTCCGTGTAAACCAGAAGTCGACTATACGTTTCCACCAAAGCTGGTGCCATCATGCTACTGCCGGGTATGTTTGTCTTATTTTGTGCCAGTTTCGCCACATGCGACACTATTGAATGTATCAATGACATCTTACAATGCAATGTCAAACTGTCCAATATACACATAGACAGTGGCGCAGTCGGTAATGGTGTGGCGGGATTCCCATTAGGCATAGCCTTCTGACTGCCGAATAATGATTCGATGATTATGCCCATTGGTCGTGAGTAATATTCCTGATTGGTGGAATATGCGTTACAAAGTAAAGCGATGCGGTAGTCTGAACCCATTATTGTGGGCGTGTTGCTTGATGTCATAAGATGCTGGAGGTATCTGGAAAGATTGTATGCATATTTTTTATTTTTGTATTTGTATTTTTGAAAACGAATATTTCTGTATTATTCTAGACAAGCTGAGATAGCCTAGTGGTTAGGACGTCCGCCTCCTAATGAGAGATCGGGAGTTCGAACCCTGGCACGCACCTATAACTTTTCGTAGTTATGTGCGTTTTTAAGCAATTGAACTATCACTTGCTTCAACAGTGAAGGAAAACATCGTGAGGAAACCTGCATGCCTGAGAGTTCTTCATAATGTTCTCAAAGGCGTGTGAATCTGTGGTGGACTATGGCCAAACCCTTCTCATATTGAGAGTAGACCTGTGCTCTGTAGGTAAGTCGATAATGGGTTGATTATGATGATGATTTCTGTAATTCATATGCCTTCAAAGATGTACTGTAAATCCGGACAGGAAAGAGGTAATATACATGCAAAGTAGCTTGTTAATTTATCTAGTAACAGAGCAGAGACCTAAGCATTAATAGAGTAAGAATGTTATCAGAGCTTTCCAGGTCATCAAGGTGGGACATCATTATGAACCGTGAAAGTTATCTGCATTCGAACATCAAAGAAATTTTCATCAGTGTATAGTGTGGCAGGATCTAACTGCCACTGGTTTCCCAGATGATCCGATCTCAACTACAGGTAGAATTAGAGTTACCTATAATGTATACCATTTGTGAACTATTAAAGGTAATATTCCAACAGCAAGGCAAATTATCATCAGTATTTTCAGACTAACCGATATTCAAATACCTCTAGCATAGAGGAGTGCAAATCATGTATTTGTCATGAGACATACAATATACAAGCTACGTTTCATACAGACATGTGATGTTGAGTTCATACAAATTGTATTAGTCACATTTATTGACATGATTTGATAAATACTTTTTACTTACTCATATTGTACTTTCAGATTTTGTGGTAATGTCATGGTTTTAAGTTCCGATTCAGCCTTCTTTAATAAATGCATCCAAATACATACAACCGCCATTTGATGCGTGCAATGCGCTCTAGCACAGTCAGGTACAGGTAAAGGCTCTTTCTCTGGATACAGCAACTCGTAGAGTTTGATTATAGGCAAAAAATTAGAAAGTGGGTTCCTTTGAATACTTCCCGAAATAAACTGTAGAAGCACCCACATAAGGTGATCGCGACCTTTCTTCAAATCATGACCTATAAGCTTGTTATGAAGTCCCATTACAATATTAGGGAATGATGCGAAACCTATGAGTATAAGATAGATAACTTGTGATGATAAATGTAGCCAACACCAATGAGTTGATGACATTTCGTCTTCCTCGTTTTCTTGCTCACACTTTTCCATTGGTAGGATCATTAATTCAACTAATTGATCCTCTAATGCAATGCACCTCTGCTTGTGTTGCTTTTGAAGACCCAACATTGAGCACATCATGTCTCTTGAATAAGGTTGCTGTAGTACATGTCTAAGTAATGAAATCTGCGGCTTTAGCAATTCATCATCATAAGGCAAATTCCCTTTAAGTGCAAACCTTAATGTAGCGGGATCTAATCGCCATGGGTTAACCAGATGATCTGAGTAACCCGAGAACTCAACTACAGGTAGCATTTGAGAGTGACCTATGATTGATACCATTTGAGCGCAAGGTTTGAAGCTTTCCACAAATGTTGTTAGCAGCTTAGCCAGTTTCTGTAAACCAGAAAACATGATATTAGGAACATATAAACTATGTTAGTAATGGTTTTATATTTTGATTTGAATTCAACATTAATAATAAGCAATATTAACGTTAATGTGAATTATCATAATCATCATTATCAATCAATTAACATCCACTGCTGGACATAGGTCTTTTGTAGGGAGTTCCAATGTACGCAGTCTTTGGCCGCTTGTATCCATTGGCTTCCTGCGACTCATCTGATGTAGTCTGTCCACCTAGTTGGTGGTCAACCATATATACTTACTATCAAATATATGTCTGCCACTTTCTCTTTTTCAAATGGGAAAACAGCTTGAAAAAACTATGCACCACACAATTAAGACTTCTTTGAATGATTATTCATTAACAGCTAGTATTCATCTGTTAATGATTTCCTAACAGTTTGACTACTGACGAGATTTGTAAAGAATATTGAAAGCCTGAGATTGCTTGCATACAACACACATTTTTAAATTATTGCATAGCACCATAAATGTGATACAAGTAAAAAAGAACCAAATATATACAATATTATTTTTCAATATTGTATTTGGAGTTGAGTGACAGACTTTCATGTAACAATCACAAGCAAATTGTAAGAACTCTGTTTGTCTTTTCACTTTACCCCTTTTATCTGTCTCATATAATGAAAAATGACTAACTCACTGATGGAGTTTAAGTTTAAGAATTCTACCCTCAGTAATTCAACACATTGGTTTGCTGTTGAAGGAGTTTCACTTCAAATATGTGTAATGATGCATACAATATCATCTAACTTATAAATATAAATAACATACCCAATGGGGCCAGTGATTGTTATCTGGATAGGCCTTTTGAATTTCTGTGACAATAAAATAAGCGGGCAGCAGAGAAGCATTGCGGTCAAAAATATATTCCATCACATTATACAATGCTTTCATTTGAGGCAAAGTGCTTGAGTTTAATCTTACAGGTAATGTTTGTGCCTTTTCTCTACATCCCTGAAAGAATAACATTGTAAATACAGAAACAATATTCTATATTGTTTTTAACACTAGACCTGTTAAAGCAATATTTTATTATTTCCCCTCCATATCTCATCCTATGAGAGTGGAGGCTGGCTGCACTGAAGCAAGAGGTAATATATTTATTTCAATTAAAGATAATTTTAAGGCATTGTTCTGGTTATTTACTATCACAAAGATCTTGTAATAATATTATTACACATAATCCACCATGGAACAACAGTCAAGTCTTAATCACCTCACTCCTATGGAAGAAAAGACGGGTATTTGTCAATCAGAAAATTGATAAGCTAATAATCATAATCAGGTCATAATGTTATGTGTAAATTAATTGGTTGTGTGAATATTAGTGAATAATCAAACCTTCATTATTTCTCTGACTCCTTTATAGTCGACACCACCAATAATTCTTCTAATTAAATGAAAACATTCAATCCAATAGTCACTGTTTTTGTAAATAAGCTTCTCACTTGTTAATATGCAGTCACAGAGCATCCTAAAACAAATTATATTGACATACATATCTATGTTACAGGGAAATGAGCGTAATAAGGATACCACTAGTTTGTGTTGTCCACCTCACTGTTAAGCACTCTGTCTGTCTGTGGCTATTAATGTTATCATCACCGTCATTTCAACAAATAGATGTCTACTACTAGGCATGGGTATTTTGAATGGGTTTCCAAAGCACACAGTCTTAGGCCTTTTGTATCCAGGATAAATCAACACTGCATTTATTGATTACGTCACTAAGCCAAATTATTGACTATATTAAATAAATTGACTTCACTTCCTCAAAATTTGACTTTAAATGTATTTTATGTCTTAGGTATACATACTTGTCAGCAATTTGGATTACACAACTGTCAACAAGCACTGGGTGGAGCAGAACATGAGTGTTAGACATAACCTTAGTTTTGCTCATGATCATTACAGCCATACGTGTTGCAAAACTCTGCTAAGGTCATTAAATATTGTATTAGCCATTAAAATTCCCAGAGTCTCTGCCGTCACATCTACCTAATTGGCAAACTGAAGATGAGTGATGTACTTGCCCTTAATGTTGATGACAAGTCCATTTCCAATCCAGAAGCTTGACATCCTCCAATGCAGTGGTAAACACCTTCTGGGAGATAATATCTCCCTGAAGCACTCCTCGCTGCAATCAGATGTGCCTTAGACTGAACCTGTATTTAAAGGACTGAAATGGTGGCATTTTTGTACAAACACTTCAACCTGATGTCTGCATTGCCGTTCCGCATCTCTGTAGTTAAAGCTTTCTCATAGTCTACAAATGCTAAGAACAGTAGCCAATTACACTCTTCAGTCTTCTGTATTACCCGCTGCAGGACATGGATATGGTACTAAAACCCCTTTAAAAACTGGTTTACTCAGGTGGCTGTAAGTCATTGAATCAAATAACTAAATGATTCATGATGACTCAACAACAACAGACAGACAAGAGGACAACATGTAGATATGGCTCAACAGAGTTCTCTGGGTTTATTATAGTGACCAAGGAGAGTTGCATATATTGACCTACATATAATGTTGCTGTGAGGTAGACAACTGTGAAATTGAGAATATTTTAACAGTAAGTTTGCTTACCTTGCTTGTAAGACATTTGTATTCACTAAGTTTTCAAGTAGACCCAGGAGCTGTTTCATTTTGTATCTATTGGTGAGTACAGCTGTAAGCGTCATGTATTGACGGATTGCAGACTCCTGTACTTCTGCACTGGATGTACTCATGATTGCGCTTAACTTCTTTTGAAACATGGCAAGCTTCTCATTTTCTTCTTCCGGTTTATGCACTAAGAAACCACTAAACGCTTCCTCTACCGTCTCCACTCGCTGGAAATTAATTCCCTGGATGGATCAAATTAATTGTGAGCTAAATACAGTCATTATTCATCGTATATTTTTAGGCATTAATTATAAAAAAAACTTACCAAAATTTCATTTACAATGTTCGCTACTTGGGTATCAGCCATTGTAGCAGTTGTTAATTATTATAATCAATAAATTAACCCTACTAGGTTTCACACATTTCATTTAAAATTGTCATTTAAAATCGATATAAATAATTAACACAAATTGCATGTTTTTACTTGGAAGTGCATTTTTAATTTTGCACAGACCTCATATATTTGCAAATTGCCACAGACCTAACACTATATTGTATGAGGTCTGTGGCAATTTGCAAATCTTTGATCAGTCAGAGTCAGTAGCGTAGATTTAGGTAAAAAAGTATCTAAGGTCCAAAATCAGAACTTCTACTACCTGATACGTAAATATATGATAGATTTATTATCTAACTTTACATTTCAGGAGCATTTAAAGTTGAAATGTAAAGTTAGATAATAAATATATCATATATTTACGTATCAGGTATTAGAAGTTCTGATTTTTGACCTTAGATACTTTTTTACCTAAATCTACGCTACTGACTCTGACTGATCAAAGATGCGAAAGAATGAGACTGATTTGAAATCAGTCTCATTCTTTCGCATTCATAGTCATTTATGTTATTGTTGAAAAAAAGCCAGCTGTTTGATTGTTTCCTTGTTTGTATCACGTTCTGTTTGTACCACGTTTACAGTTTAAGATTCTCTTTGACCTATAGACATACAGGCCTCAAACTTGCCACTGACCAATGAGGATTGAATCACTATAGCATAGTAATTAAAACTGCATTGATCTTATCCACGAGGATTTAATCATAGTGATAATATAATAAGAAATAAGATAACTTCATTCCATATTATTAGCCAATTCAACGAAAGTTGAAAGTCACCATTATTAAAATTATTTTCACTGTTTCATGAAGCTCACTAAAGTGAAAGAAAATTTATCTATATATTAAATATAAAAGTATATATAAATAATAAAAGTCTTGACCGACTAAAAAGTGTCTTGGCAGAAGGTATCTTTAATAATGTTAACACACAATAAAAATGCATTGATTGAAAATCGAGAGGTTGAAAATTTGTCCGTTATTTCTTATGTCACTTCTAGTAACTTTTTACTTTGCCTTGACTTTTAGATTAAAAAGTGAAATGTATATTAGAAGGCTAGTAATTCATTTGACCAATCTTTAAAGTATTCCCTTAAAAAAACACAGCACGCTGTGTGAAGCAGCGTCCTGGCAAGCAGAAGATACGATGCTCTCTTTGAATTTTTTATTAGCTTTTTTATTTACGCTTCTCACTTCCACATTCCTCCTATATCTTCATGGCATCATCTATCGAGGCCTTTCGAGTGTGATAGCTCAGATTCTACCCAGACTACCTACAAACCCACAGCTTTATAATCTGTTTAAATGTCTGTGCACAATTAATATACAATAAATTTGTAAATATCAACTTAAAAAAAGTTATTTTATACAAAAATCATATAGTTAGTTCTTCATTTATTATACTAGAGTAATAAAAACGAAAGCCGCACGACGACGCCCCTTCTCATTAGATATATCATACTGTATATATCCTCTTTGTACTATTTGACAACGAGTGACAGAGACAGTGTGTTTTGTGTGAGCGGGACATTTTCTGGCATGGTTAATACTCTGTGTCAAGTGTTTTCTAATTTCTATAAAGTGTGGTGCTCTAGGCTCTAGGTTGAATGTTGTAACAAGGAAATTCGTAGTTTTGTTCATTTTTTTATATGGAATTAACACAATTTAGGCTTGTTTTATGTTCTTGGCAAACTTTTATACTTAGCCAGTGATTTTGGTGAAATGGAGTCGCCGCCGTCGTTTTCTACGCACTCCGAAGTGCCTCCTTTGAGCGAAGACAGCGGTCTGCTGATTACTAGTGGATCATTTTCCAGTGATTCCGCGAGCGGATGGCATCACAACGCGTCCGAGGTAAGTAATATTTACGAATGCGTCATAACAAACAATGTTTATGTAGATTTGACTTTCTATGTGCTTTTTAGTTAATATTATTCGCAACTTTTTGCAAGATTATAGTTTGAATATAGTTTAAATTTTATTATTTTGTGTATTATTTATAATATGTGTTCCGCTGTTTAAATTTTGTTTTGGTATTTTATTTTCATACGGAATTTGTTGTTTCCATATTCGTTAAAAAGTTAGTAAGAGATCTAGGTTATAGTTTCCATGTTTTAGGTTAGATTTCAAAAGTTTTAAAAGTTAAAAAATAAATTGTTTCCCATTGAAACCTGTACTTGTGAAGTGTTAATAGCTGTACAAGTAACTATGTAGAGATTTAATAAAGAACTTTTATCTAGTTTAAGAAGTTAATGGCTTAGTTACATAAACTTTTAGTTACTAAAAACTTTGAAACTTTGGATAGAAATTTAAAATTTCAATTTCTTCCAGAATACCAATTTCTATCATTGTTATGTTCTTTATTGGTTATAAAGACTATAATTACAGTTACTAATTTACTTATCTTTGTAAAATCATCAGTGATATTCCTTAAACTAGTACTATAGAAATATTTATCAAAAAATTTGTCAGTTAATAAAAAAAAAAACAATTTTGTGGAAATTTATTATGAATAACTGCTTTAACTTTTTTAATAAAATATATATTTTTCCTCATATAAGTGAAACAGAAATTATGGAGTTTACATATTTAATTTCTGGTATTTTTCGTTTTCATTCATTAATCATTCTTAAATGAAAATTAAACTTATTTTAATGGACTTATGCCTTGTTTTCTAAAAAATGGTCTGAAGAAAGAAGTGTAAAGAGATATAACAATAACTTTTTTTGTTAAGTAGATTTATTAGTGTTGCTAATTTTAGAATTGTTGTGTTTTATGAATGTAGTTGCAGTTATAAACTCAGAGGACCTAAGAATTATGGAAAGTTCAAAGGATATTTTAAACTTTAAAATAATAGAGGACATTATTTTATGTTATTTAATGAAAATATAGCCCATTACAATATTACCTTTAACTTTTTCAGAAAAGTAAATTATCTACCTAAAAAATTTACACCTCTCTACTTGTAAAGTAGACATTAATGGTGTTTTTAGAAATTGTTGTAAATTTTTTTTGTGACTATTTCTTATATATGTTGAGAGGTAGTCAAAAAAATTCAGATTGTCCTAAAATTAGTTTAGTTTAGTTGTGTTGAAGTTATATGGTCATGAGACAGCAGGACTTCCACAAAAAATTTTAAATTTTTGCAATTTCTTCCAATAAAAAATGGATATATTAAAAAAAAATATGCATATAAATGTAGTTTATCCCCTTTAGATTCTCAGTTTTCTGGCTTGAAAAGATTAAAGATTACATAATTACATTTTGAGACTACATGATTACATTTCATTTACTTGAAAATTTTCCATGAGGACATAAAAATACTGTCTGAAATGGCGTGGGCGCGTTTTTATAGATGTGGAAATCCAATCGGTTCGAAAGTAAAAACAAAGTAAATCTGATGTAGAATATTTCATTTTGTCATGAGTAAGTTTAAAAAAAATGTGCGTGAAATGTTACCTTTAAGCGCGGCAGATAGCAGGACGTCATAATTAAAGCTATGTAAATTATGTTTATTCTTTTCATTTATGCACGGCTCAACGTTGAACCGATCTTGCCGCGATTTTTCACATAAACGTAGGTAGTCACAGCTTGCATGCATCCTGGACCATCATCCATCTTATTTGAATAGCGCACCTATATTATTCATTTTCGAAAAGCTACCAGAAAACGTGAAATACTAAAATTAAAAAAATATTTGTAATCTGAAATGCTTAACGAAATCTTAACGAAATTTCTGTGCATACAGAGATAGATTACATTCTGGGGACAGACAGAGATATTCTTGTAAGCCAATTAAAACTTATAACGGAAAACAACCGAATAAAGAAAACCCGATACAAACCCGAATAATGTCAACAGCCAATACACGTCTTTTACAGTTACGTATATTATTTACCGCTTTGGAATCTAGCCCTTTGACGTTAACAGTCAATCGCACATGCACGACGTCCGAGGAAATGAGCTAGCCGCAAAATTAATTGAGTTGTAACCTCCTTGGTCAGGCCATATTTGTAGCAAGCAGTGTAACTACACTGGAGAGATAAAATGATTAAAACATGAATCAACCAATCTTTGTTATTTCATAATAATAATATCATTTACTCCATTTTAATTCATAAAAAATATTTGAAGAATATTCGGCATTATTAACTTTTTATGCCTGAGAGACATGTCTCAAAAAAAATATATACGTAACTAAACTATTCACTTCTTTACGCGTCAATATTTTACTAATATCGTAACTACACAAAGCGGTAGTTTGGGAGGGATTCTAATTTGCCTCTACTATCGCTTTCAATTCGTCATTCAGGCGCGTGTGCACGAAGTTCGTTTGCGAGATCTAATTTTCAGAATGAAAGCGGTTGAACCAATAACGCACTGTTCGTTAGTTAGTAGGGTTACACGTAGTTCCGTTTTAGACATTGTTTCCACGTAGAACACAGTGTTTAGGCCATTGTTTCATATTAGAGTCCATGGTCTCAATTGAAATGATATTGAAGTGAAACCAATTCTCAAAAAATTTTATAACTGATTCTGCAATTCTAATATCGTACATCAAATGTAACCTTACTTTGAATTTCAAATTCCAAGGTAACCGCGAATGTACCAGTTTGAAGCGGTCGATAAGACTTCAGTTTTTAAATAAATACCCAGTAAATAGGCAATCGCAACTAACCATTATTTCCGTTGGTATAATTAATAATCCACTATTTTCCTGCTTGCATCGTTGTTACCAGTATACCTTTCATGAGTACTAAAATTTCACAGGATTTCGGATTCGGGCGCATTTGTGAATTCAAATTTCTTGATTGGCTCTCAGGTCTAGCAAGTGACCAAAGTTACGGCAAAGACGAACCGCCTTGCGGTTGAGCGTTATGAAACGATGGCCAGTAGATAGCGATTAGATATAGGTCCGATAAACCTTGTGTGCTACACAAATTCCGGATGAGCGCGTTTCCATCTTAGACTGCATCCTCAATAACCATAAATGTGAGATCGTAGTCAAGCGGTAACTTGTCAATTAAAATATTTATAACATATTTGACACATACAATGCATCCAGGCCACGCATCTTTTAGGGGTACTTATAAAATTTTAGTTTTATAATCCACTAATAGAATCACTTTATTTCATTTCGAGGCTTCATATTCTATGCATAAAACGCTAGAAGGGAGAAAGGTCAATTCTATGAACCGCTATTATTATGAAATTACGACTTAGTGATAGGTATTGTTAATAGTTTGGTATCTTTATATTATTATAATAATTGATTTTTTTTTCAATTCCGTGGTTAATCGATAAAAAGTATCCCAGGATGCAATCTATATTTATAATAATATAAGATAAGACTCGGTTTTAGATTGACACAGCTAATTATATGAGTTTTACTTAGCATAATTTAAAATCTTTCTTCTCAGACTTCTTCAAACTAAGTCATGTTTAACGATTAATTGTTACGTATTAGTATAAATTTCAACATTAACTCTTTCATATTTAAATACACTATTATAGCTTAAATAAAACATAAAACAAATCGCGTTAATTTGATGGGAAACAATTTAAATGTGCTAGCCGTTTCATATCCTATTATATTATGTTATATCTACTAAAAATGCAAATAGGGCCCACCTGCATGGGAGGCCGTGTAAGTTATTCCTTTGGAGATCCTTGCTGTCGACTTTCCTTTAACGGCTAGGGGCGCTGTGCTATCAACCCTGTTTCCAGAATCCATGCTTACTTCATACACTTTACTTTATACTATATTAAGATCGGTCCATCGTATTTGTTTAATTATTGTATTAACGTTTTTATACATGCTCTCTTAAAAGTTTTCTCTTATGATCGTGTTATAAGCTGCTTAATATAAAGTAACTTCTCTACTAAACAAGACTCGAAAAGACAAGAGTTAACAAAATAACATAAATACAATTAAGAGCTATGTTTCCATATTTTTGCTTTTACATTAACATGTTCGCATTCGATTTCCGAGAAAATTATTCTGTTGAATATTTTATCGATTTTAAGTAAAGCAAAATACTTTTTTATTTTCTAAAATATTCAAACGCATCGAGATGGATTTCTGAGCGCAAATGCGTCTAAGATTTATTCTGCTTTGCGAAATGTTTGTTTAGCTAGATTTAATAACAATAAAAGCAGCTTATAAATGTCACGCGTTTTTTTCGCGATTTCGCTTACTCCCTAGCACCGTCTGATCTGAACTGCATTTTGCATTTGTCCTATGTAAATTTAAGTTTAATGACGTAGGCCCATTGGAATGGTTAAGTTATATGTTTTATTTTATTTTTTGACGACTCCTGTGGCGTACTGGTCAATGCTGCAAATAAGAGGGAGGTCCCGGGTTCAATTCCCGGCAGGATAAATTTGACAATTTATAATTTTTTACATTTCTCCACTCCGGTCTGGACTTCGAAGTCGAGACTTCAAAAAATTAATAGTCCTATTCTGAGTTTATATCTTTTAGTATCCCGCAAGCCATTTCCTCTGATACCGCATAGCACGCTATAAAACTTTATTTTAATGTGTTTTGTTACCATGCGATTTCTCTTGCACAGTCTTCTTTCCTAACAGCTTCTCCTAAAAATGTGCTTTCTGTGTGCGAAAATTCTTATATTTGTTGTGTCCTGTGACTGTTGCTAATTCTGAACTAAACTGTCAGCATTCAAAGAAGTGCCGTCCCTTCCAACCGAGAATATTGTGGAAGGAATCGCACTAGGTTTGGACCTGACACTTAAGTTTAGAATCTTTGTATGTATAATTACACAACTGTTGCAATACGTATTGCCAAACTTTCATATTTTTAAATCTATGTAAAATTATATCATCGTAAAATGTCATATGTATACATTAATTATATAGATTAAAATATGAAAGTTACATTATGATTTTAACAATGTTTTTTTTTTTCATTCAATGTATCTGTGTATTCCTTATTTCTTATTTACTTTTCTGTATAGACTGTATAGTATTGAGTTTATTTCCGTATTTCCCGCAACAATAATTCAATCTGTATTTCTTTTTAAATACTTGCTACTGTTTTGACACAAGGTACTATTTTAACATGTGTTTGATAAGTGCTGACTATTTGTAACATGTTTAATTTGCGAGTTTAAAAATCTTGTCAGGGGTTTTCTGAAAGACTTTTAGTATTTTAGATAATCTTTTTCGCCTGTCAGTATAAGAAGTCATATCACGCCTGCGATTTATTTTATATTCAACTAGAGGGCCCATCAAACGTTGTCCTGTCCTTCAAAACTCCTAGATCTACCTACCGAGTTCAGTTATAAAACTAAACCCAATCTCATTAATCCCAGTCAATTTCCATACCGTCTAAAGAACGTCATGTTTTGATAAAGATTAAAAGTGATGCATAGAAACATTTATTATTAATTATCAAATTATTTATTTTAGTTTTTAAAACAAATTCTTTTTTCCATCTTGCTACAATTATAAATGCGAATTTTTGTATGAATGCATGTTTCTCATTCAATCACGCCAGAACGCATAAACGGATCTGAATTTAATTTGGTACATAGATTCGGGACTAGCACTTAGGCACTGGGCGTTTTGTTACGAAAAAAAATGTGTATTTCCGGTGGGATAGATTAAAAAACCAGACCGTCAGTTCTCACACATAAACTACATCAAATGTTAACGCGAGCGCAGACGCAGGCAACGGCTACTCAATAAATAATTTTAATAACTGTCGAATGACTATGGTAGTATGTCAGTTTATTTCAAGAACCTCTAAACTTTCTTCGTCCGGTCGAGTTAACTAGTTACAGTTGTAAATTCAAAATAAAATAAAATAAAAATATACTTACTAAACTCCGTACAAAGTGGAGCCATAAAAAAAAATTTGCCGTACAAAATTACTGATTTGAAACAAAATTTATAGATTATACTATACTAGAAGCCGATACAATTAACGCTATTATAAAAAAAAATTATGAAGCTTGAATAAAACCTAAGAGACTGGTCAAGTGATGTGTATAAAACATGAGGGTCCTGGAATCGATTCTCGTATCGGGACGAAAAATGTTGGTCTATTCAGGAAATTCTAATGTAGCAGTCAAAAATTTGACAGTTAGTGTGGTCTACAGTCGTTCCTTTGAGAACACGTTACGGAAGGTCCAGGTAGAGACTTAAATGTGGGCTTTAAAGATGACTACGTTAAAGCCTTTTAATCCGCACTCCAGCAGCTTAGCTTAGGGTTAACACTCCGTCTCTCCTATAAGAAGTTCTCTCCTAGAAAGGAGGCAGGAGATTAATTGATAATCCTTAATATCTATACCTTTAAACATGTTGCATTCTTTTTTATTGATTTCCAAAAATAACGTCATAAAAATGTTTAAAAAACAATATCGTTATTGCTATTTTTATAAAGGTTATATTACCTTATTATATATATACATATATTGTAGTATATAGTAAATTTTATAAGGCCGAATAAATGTTCATAATCTAACTATATATTAACACATAATATTCAATTCAGAAATAAAATCCATTCAATACTTATGATAATATGTCAAAAGACGTATGGATCAGACAATAGTACTGGACTTTACCACAGAATACGTATCGTGTAGTGAAAAAACCAAACGAACATATATGCATAATCAGCCCAATCAACGTGCCATTGTTGGTCATGAGTCCCTCTCTTATGAGAGAAGAGAATTTTAAGCTTAAACTCGATACGCTTCTCCCATACGATTTGACAGGCTAATATAACGTACCGTGTTCTGCACTATTCACTGCAAATAATATTAGGTGGTAGTGATAATAACCTGGGCCGAATGCTTGACATGCTGCTCGAAGCATAGGCTGATAAAGTCCAAATCCATACCTTTAAAATCGAATACCCATCCGTTTACCGACTGTGATTAATATTTGCTTAACCAACGCAATCGATGTATAAACTAGACCACGTATACCACTCTCTTAATTATCTCATATATATTAATTCGAGGTAAGTGATTAACTGAAATCAATTCCATGATAGATACGTTTAATACAAATTTCATATAAATAACACGAAAACGCTTTTCAATAGGCTGAAAATTTGGATATCCGGTGAAAATTTGTTTCCAGTAATTGCCACCCGTATATTGGATACCGAATAGGAGCGTGTTGTAGATGTCTCGTAAAAAGAGCACCGGCGGTCTTATAGCGAATTTAGCGATTTTAAAATATAATGCGAATGAGTGCGTATTGCAAACTGTTTTATATAAATTATTACTAGTTTAGCTCGTATGAACGTATTTTTTATGAAATCCTCAGACAAATTTGGTTTTAAAACTATTAAAAATGCACTAGGAATTTTTAATATATCCATATAAGAAATCACGTAGCACTTATTACTATGCTGCTACGAAAATACGGATAAACAAATTTTGCTAAAACTCAATAAATCACTAGACCTACTCGCGCGAGCGTTTGTTGTGGCCATACTTAAGCAGTTACGTCTTATAAAAAAGTTGGAAAAAAAAGCATCAAACATGAATAGTCGATGTTCTGAACGGGTTTTTCATAATAAAAGTCCCATATTTTTCAAAACTGAAGATACTAAAGCAACTATTTAGTACGAAGAGTTAAAATAAATCCCTAATGAATCGGACATTATACTGAAAATTTGTTATTTTTCATTATATATTAAGAGTATTAGATATAGTAATCTATACATAAAATTACGTAGCTTTATCTAACCTAACCTGTAGCTGTTGCCGCGTGATTGTTCGAGTAAACAACCAAATATTTTTCTCTCTTCAGTAAATTAACTAAATATCCTGAGTCCAGTGGCCGTTTAGTATGTGTTTTGATGTGTATCGTCACAAAAGCTAACGTAAACTTGTCATTTTATAAGAAGGACCTAAAGTTGACAACTCTACAGAAGCATGTCATTAATGCTTTATTTTATGTGACGGTTGATAACATGATAAGTTACACTAGGGGCTCAGTCTTTACAAAAATCCTTTTAGAAAGATGTGTCAATAAAACCTTTTAAATAGGAAAAGTGTTTTTTTCCGTGATAAAAATTACCCCAAACCCAAAATCTATCTCTAGAAAAACGAAAGAAACGTCAAAGAAACGTCTATGCGTTGCCGTGTGATTATTGTTTAAACAACAAACCGACAAAAATTTGCATTATTTTATTATTATCTATATGTGCTTTTACTTATTACAGTATTTCAACACCCATTAGCTAGTTCGTTGCACTCACCCCTGTATGTAGTTGTATAAAATGTCTACTGCGCAGGTCAGCCGGCAGCGAACTTTTTACGTGATCTCTCCTATATATCTGTTACGTCCCTTTATCATATTATGCAGTTACAAGAAAGTGACTTCGACGAGCGGTCGCTATCGCTCTGTGAATCTACGGAGATGTCGGAACGTATGTGCGGTGATTTGTTTAACACATTGAAGAAAGGACCAATGAAGCCTGTCATCACTGCCATCGACCCCCCACCGGAATTTCAGGTAAGTTAGTGAAGTTTTGTTTTGATATTTCATAGTGCGCGTTATTTTAAATTTCGACCGGCTGTGTTTCTCAAGTTTATTGTTAATCTATTTTTAATATTAAAATAATTCAGTGAGTTTCACGTATACATAGTTAGATGTCAGTTTATTGAGAATTAAAAAAATACATTGGTTGTATTTCGTCGGTGAATGTTTAAAAACGATTTCGCTATACAACCAGCGTACGGAAACAAATTACTTTTCTTTTTTTTTATAAAAGTTCGAGTAGTATTCGGGGTGATTTTTGTGAGCGTCAGTTAGGCGAAAGTTTAAGAGTTCTATAGCAGATGTGGTTTACCTATAACAGCTCGGGAAAGGGAATTGTTTTCTATATTGAAGTGTTTGTTACGGGCTTTAAAAATGATAGTTTTAGTGTTTATAAATTAGTTGTTTTTAAATTCTATGCACGTACGTACGCCCATCGATTAAGCGCCGATTTATTTAGGATTTAATTTAAATTTTTTGTTTTAACAATAAAATAGCATTCGGAATAAAAGTACATGATATAATATAATAATATATATAATAATAATTCCCGGACTCTAAAATAATCGAACAACGAAGATTTGTTTGCAATGAAGATCAAAAATGTCATTTCGTATAATAAATATATCCGCTGTAAGAAATAATTAAATGATGGCAAGGAATAATCTTGCTGCATTGTTAGGAATATTCACAGGCCATTAGAAACCATATTGGCTTCTGTTTTAATAGAATTTCTAGTTCATTTCGATTCGCTAAGAGATTAGTGATTCAAGAAATTCCATCGGCTCGGCCACACAAGATTAAACATATATTAATGACTTTTTATCCATTTGACTTAACATTTTATAATAGGAATTTTTACTTCTCTTATTTAGTGGAGTGTGTGAAGATGTACTATTTACTATTTTCCTAACGCGAATATTCTGTTTCGCTAAAACCACACGAAAGCTAACAAAAACATCTATGAAAGATTTCGAACAGTATATTTATTGGTTTGCCTATTTGAAAAAGATATATCTGTTGATTCTAAACCTGCCCTCTGATGAAAAGGATTCGCTGGATTAACGATTTTCTGATTTAGTTATTCTTTCTGTCGGCCGCTCGGTGGTGGTCGGTGAGGGGTGGTTTATTTACTTTCGAAAATATTAGTGAGTTCGACGTTGGACGGCTCTCTACGTCAAACTCGACTTTTTTATTATTCTATAAAAACAATCCCCTTGTTTATTCAGTAGCTAGCATATCTGACTACGTGTTTTTTTTTCTTTGTACATATAAAGGTTATTTAAGGTTCGTTTATACGTGGTACGTCTGGTGGGACTCCAACAACTCTATCGATAAAGATATGTCGCCATGCGATTTGAAGTTCCAAGTACAGTGTTGCGTAGAAACCCATGAGGAGTGTGGGTTCTAATATGACTATACTCCTGACTGGTACCCGCTATCATCTTAGACTGCGTCATCACTTACCACCACGTTTAAGTCGTCGTAGAAAAAAATAAAAAAATAATGATTAAAACACGCTCCTTTAAATGCAAATTGGCGGGCTAAACCATTTATCCTCCTATTCAACTATTAAGTAATGTTTGCAGCAATTTTTTTGTATATATTTCTTTTAATCGATCATCGTCATCATCATGATCAACCCATTACCGGGTCACTACAGAGCACGGGTCTCCTCTCAATATGAGAAGGGTTTGGCCATAGTCCACCACGCTGGCCATGTGCGGATTTGCAGACTTCACACGTCTTTGAGAACATTATGTAGAACTCACAGGCGTGCAGGTTTCCTCACGATGTTTTCCTTCACCGTTGAAGCAAGTGATATTTTAATTGCTTAAAAACGCACATAACTCCGAAAAGTTAGAGGTGCGTGCCCGGATTCGAACCGCCGACCTCTGATTAGGAGGCTGACGCCCTAACCACTAGGCTATTAATCGATGATTGTCATTAAATTTTATTGGTTTTCATAAATTATTAAAGCGTTTATTTTAATAAACTTATTGTGATAATACCAGCGAGTGTAAAAATGGGCATTATATGATAAAAAAACGTCATCACTAATGTATTTAGCGAGAACGTTCCGTATTACGTATTTCTTATCATAGGTCGCTGGTTCTATTCATCCCTTGAGGCATATATATTAATCAGCCGTTCGTTCTCACTAATAACTGCATTATAACATGAGTCTTATATATTTTTTTTGTACTCAGATGTATTTTTTTTTATAAATAGTTTAATATTTTTTTTTAATCATAAATTGTTGGCGGTCAGTGTTCGTATTTTTATTTGCATTTTCCGTTCCGAATATTTCGTTAATTGTGATCCGAGTTCCGCTATACCGGTACTAAAAAAAATATGCAAGGTGCACATGAAATGACAAAATCGGTCAGACTGTCACGCCTACCCCCATGGCCGTTCATGGGGGATTAAAAAAGTTCCTGATTCATTTTCAGTATAAAAAGTCAGTCTCAAGGACGCAACCTAGCACTGTGCCAAATTTAATTATAAACGGTGCATGGTTTGAGCTGAATATAAGTAACAAGCAAACAGACATACATTATCGACATAATTTATCATTTATAATATATGCATCGGAGTATGCATCGGATTTTAACTACAACAACAGCTCGAATGGATAATCGTTAACTTAGCTCGTACATTGTCTTTAAGACTAATTATTTGTTCATTAATAAGTAGCATATTTACTCTTTGCATTCATTGTCCGAGATCTGAAGAAGGAAAATCGATTTTGACTACAATATTTCAGCGTTGAAAAGTTGCTTCAATTCGTGGGGAAATTTCCATTGATAGACTCGCTCCACGGGGAGGTGCGGAGATGTCAGTCACTTACTGAATAAACTTGACGGTGTTCCAACTCGTCGAGATTGGGTTAAGAAAAAATGAAATCGTATCGCATAACAAATTGATGTGTGCCACGAATTTAATTTATCTGCATACATACACAAGTATTACATTTGCTTCCTTTTCATTTATTAATATAATCAGTATTAGGTTGCATAAATAAATGTTTTGATTCCCAAGTTGAGTACAAAAAATTTGTCGTCATCTTCCCTTTTAAATTGACGCAATATTCAAACTTCGCCGTATACCTAGAACGCTCTTAAAATCAGCCTGCAGTATTATAGGTGTATCGAAAAGGCATACCATATTGTTAGGTAGAAGTATGAAAGGATAACATTGGTGAGTAGGTATTTCATCCTTTGATATTTGTTATTTTTCATCCATCTTTTGTATACAACAGAAAATTACATACAACGCAAGCAAGCAAGCTAAGTGCCGGGTGGATGCTCCGCTCTTATTGGAGAGAAATAAGATTATGTACTTTACTCGAGATATTTTCCAACGTCGGAAACTGAATTAAAGGGCATCTATTAGTCCACTACGTATTTCTCGAACGTTGTTAATATCTATTTAGTATGTATCGACACGTTCTAATTGACAGACAACTGTGAGTGATGGGATATATAGTGTTATATTTTCCTTGAGTATATAACATCTGAAACTTCAGTTTATGTAGTTTCAATAGTCGGTTGAAAATTTAAATGGGTGCTCATACAAGAAACGCGATTTTGGTATTTTTGATCGATCTTAGTAATGTCTCTTAATCGTATTAAAACAATGTAGTGTTTCAAATTGAAACGTGGTACGGAATCCAACTCGCACTTTGCTGTTTTTTAAAAGTACTGTATTATTTCAATTCAATGTTTTCATTTCCTACTGACTAGATAAGCCGATAATAATAATTTGACCACTAGGTAATTTTATTAAATTATATTACCCGCAATTTATCAGGTAAGCATAGATTATCCCCGGTTATGGATACGTTTGATATTAAATAACACAATTATAAAGGTATCTCCATACATACCAGTGTCCGGGCCCCGTCAATTTGCCATCAGGGACTATGGAAAAAATGGTTGTATATATTTTATATTATTCCGCAGCGGTGGAGTGTATATTTGAAATAATATACACTCCACTGCTGTAGGTCTTTTATTTAGGTTTCTTAATTCCAAGATCTTTTGCCGCTTGTGAGTTATGTGACTCTCTTGATATCATCTGTAGGGCTCTATGGCGATAGATGACTATAAGTAAATAAGACCTTTTGTATTCGGCTCTTATTTAGTGTATATGTTTTGGAGCTCTAAGCCTTCCCTGACAACACGGATTGTTGTAATACTTTGGTCTCCAAGGCCTAACTAATTTCGATTACAAACTCTCTTTTTCTCTGACTTCGCCTTTCGCCGAACTACATTTTGATTTTTAACTTTTTACAGTTTGTATACACATAACGTAAAATCTCTGAACCATCCCTGTGTACACTAATACCCATTTCCTTGAGATGTGTAAACGTTGATAACTGACGGCACGTTTCGAAATAATTTCACGCTGCCGATGCCCGGAGCGTGGAAAGCCCTGACCATCCATTAATGGATAGAACGTATATGTGCAAAATGTTTATATTTGTTAGAGGATTGTTCAAATGGAAGTTGTAGGGATAATGCGATTAAATCGTCGTATAATTAATCAGATGCATTTGCTTATTATGATTAATATTTTCGTTAGTATAAAAAACGCAGTGAGCTGGGTTTTGTTGTGATGACTTAATCGATGATGACGCGGCTTTTATGTATCGTTTTGGGAAGTGACAGATCTGTAATCTGGCGATTTTTAAAGATTAGCTTTGTCCCACTTCTTTGCTTCGTTCGCCATTCCTGTGTTTCTAACGCCATAGTTGACAGATTTTCATAGAATTAAATAAAAAATAAACCACCATATTGCCGCCTTAGGGAATGAATTTAAAAAAACTTTTCCAAACGTTACAGTATATGCCAAATTTCAGCCAATCTGTCATGTGGTTCGAGCTGTGATTTTAATATATCAGTCACAGGATTTTCAAATAAAATTTAATTCTCTATATAACACTCGTAGGTAGAGTATATCTTTATTTTTTTATTCATTCTGAGGTACAAATTTTCTTCTACAAAGGACATACTTATTTTGTTAGTACCATTGTTAACCCGTTCTACCCAAGCTATTAAAGGCTTAATAAATAATTCTTAACATATTACCCAAATAGTATTCTCTCAAAAATTCCAAATTAATTTTTTTTAATATACTCGTATAATATAAAATACGGTTTTAGACAGAGTGCAGCTATTTCAAACTCAAACTATTCGAAATTTTATGCAATATTTATTTTCCCCGTGTTCTGGTGAAATATTTTGTTTTCAATATGTTTCCCCTTCATACCACTTTTCATTCCCTTTTTATTATGTTTCGAAATTCCATAATTCCGTTCGACGAGCGTCTGCCTGATACCGTCCAAATATTGCTAAAACTTTTCTGTTAGGCGTTGCGCAAACAGAAATACTTTTATGGTTTCTACCTAGTCGTTTCCATCTACCACACAGATTGCAATCAAAAACTGTTTGCTTTATGCAGCTATAAACTATATTATCAGAAGTCAAACACAATATGAAATTCCAATGCAATTGTCTTACTAATTTTTTTGACGGGAAATCAATCACCGAACTGTGACTTTGTTTAGTTACCGTTCTGAAAAAAAAACAATTTTTTTTACACACTACAAGTTACTTCTTCACGGCTATCTCACCTGGTGGTAAGTGATGATGCAGTCTAGGATGGAATCGGGCTAGCCTGTTAGGGTATGGTAAGCCCGCACTCCTAATTGGTTTTTGCGCGACGTCGTGCCGGAACGCTTAATCGCTTGCCGACTCGTCTTTGTCGGTAGGATGGTAACTAGCCACGGCCGAAGCCTCCAACCAGACCAGACTCGAGCCGGGAATCGAACCCAGGACCTCCAACTTTTTTATGTAACAGTGCGCGCACTGCGCCGCGTAGATCGTCAGATTTTCTCGTGAAATTCTACCGTTTCGGTAACAAAAAGCGTCTACGTTTGCAAAGCGCCTTATAGTACCCAATCTATAACGCAGTTTCTAACTCTATTAGAAATCTGGTTACAGTTTCATGCATTCAGGCGTATTTTAAAATAAACACGACAATATTTCTCGCACTAGGATATAGTATCGGATATCCGATATCATATTGCAAATATACGTTTACGTTTTGATTCATACATGGGGAATGCCGAATTCTAAAATAAACATTATACCCGTATTTTGCATTTGATACCGAAGCGAAACTTGTATACCACATCGGAAATATTTATTCTATTCCCGAAATATTTTTGTCCATATATTTATTAACAAACTGTAGCTGGACGCTTTATGTACATTGAATATATTGAAAATTTTGTGGGCGGAAACTATAATATTGATATAGAACCAAAAGCTTTTTGAAGTATTGTTAACGCTCTGTGCGCACATCAATCAATCATCACAGTTATATACCTATGGGATAGGGTTCAGTCTTTTCCTTCTCAAAATCAAAATGTTTCCAGCGGCATTGGGGATGGAAGCTTATGGCGATTTTACACCAAAACTCCGATAAGCCGATTTTAATAATTCGATTTTCACTGGTTGGTCCGATGATCCTAGGTTTGTTTGGTTTTTGTTAGGCCCCCGATTGTTTGGATGTGTTGAAATAAGTTGTATTACACCTTTTGAATATGAGTTACTATTACTCAATATTATACAAAGCTGAACAGCACTGTATATTTGTATGTCTGGAACAGCCAGTCCAGTTATTAAGAACATTTCGCTGCAACCCCTAATTGCCGCGGGCAAACTCTCGGCATAGCTAGAGGTATTTAAACATAATTGCTGATATTATCAATATTGACCTATTTCGGCAATAAAGCTCTTTTTTATATTGAATATAATTTATGCAATGTTACAGTTTTGATATTGTGATAATAATAATGAATAATAATAAGCCATTTAATCCCAAATCTAATACTAATCTAGTTACAAATTTCGAAACAGTAGTAGTAATAATAATATAACAAATAATTGATAAGATTGAATTAAGATTTTAACAAATAATAGTTATTCCTTGTTTGTTTCTTTGGGTACCCATTTTCGGGTAAAGGTCTCCTCCATCGCACTCCAACGCACTCTATCTGTTGCGAGCCTAGTCCAAGTGTGACCATGAGCAGCTTCGATATCGTCTCGAGTTGGAGAGACGATATTGATGTTGTGATACTTCTATAAAATTAATTCGGTAGACGACATGAGTTTTGTGGTAAATAAGGTATTGTTATCCAGCCAATCGCGAGTCCAGTACAAAACGTAGGTATAATTTTATAATTGAAAAAAATCTATTAAGGTTGCTTTTACAGCTTAATTAATAAATTATTAAACAGTATACATAATATGATAAAAGCGGAAATTGGTCTAAACTGTCAACTTTGACAACTCAACATTCCCCTGTTCTAGAATATAATTTACTGGGTCCAAATTCTACATCAGGCATATAGATAGGGTTGGTAATTCATTCAGCCTCCTAGACGGAGACTCGTGATATTCGGACGCAGTGACAGCCAGACAGCAGAGTGACATTAATATGATACCGTTGTACCCTTCTGTGGGCGCATTCGGAACCCTCGTAGCTTTAGTTTGCACTTGACGAATGTACTAGGCAATCGCCATTCCCTCACTACAGCGGAGAATCATAAAATATGTATAATGCCTACTACATTTAAATTCCAGTTAATAAAGTTTTGACGAGCATAATTTTAATAAACCATTCGAGTTCAGGCAATCGTAAATCAAAACGCAAAAACTAAGTACAGTGATCGAAAATCAACATAATTATGATAATATATGTACATTGACAATATATTTTATCTTGCATGGATGGACAGATGGAAACCGAAAATGAGAATGCTATTTTATAAATATTAATGAAATATACATCCGCATGAATTACCAATTTTTGCCATTTGTTTAAACAGAATGCAAATGAAAACTAATTATTTCGTTGCACTCAATATTATTCTCACGATACAGGCTAATGTAAATTATAAACGCAACACCTACTGGCAAACACACTATTACCTCGTGCGGAATATTCACGGTGATTGATTGATGTGAACAGAAAGCCCTCTGATGCATTCGTTTCACAGCATCTACTCGATGTGTCTGAAATACATTCATAAATGTCTAACTGACAAATATGTGTGCTTATAATACACATAAAAATATTGCCGACAGTCTAACAAGTGAGAATTTCATTGTTTAAGGATTATATGTTTGATTCCAATAAGAATTTATAGTACCGATAAACCAAAAATGTTGCAAGCGATAAAGTCAAAATGATAAAAATATACACGGTGAAAATAATCAAATTGGCTGACACGGCTTTACAAATGAAAACTTGCTAAATTTGACTCTTTTAGAAATAAAATCTGTGAAAAGGTTAGCTCTATTGCTGGAAACGAAGTGTTTTGTGTTCTCGTATTCAAACATTTAACTTGATAGTGTCTAACGATATTTTGTTTTAAGCAATTATTTTTTTCAGTGTCATCCTTGCGTATAATAAAATCACAGCGATACGTTTTACAAACCTAAACTTCTACTTTCTACTACTAAATACTTTTGAATTTCTATATTAAAATGCCATAATGACATTGGTGAATATATGTTTTGCTGTCAAGGAAGGCTTATGGAATTTAAAATAAAACATTAGTTCTCAGATATTTTCGTTCCGTTCGCCGTTATTATCGTTTCAAGTAAACTACGAGTATGCGACACGTTGATTATGTCAAGTCACGCATGATTTTTGTTGCAGGATGATCCAGAAACGACGAACATCGAGAGTGTGTCTGCTTTTGTTAGTACTGGAAGGAACAGTTTGGCTGTGTGCATGCCTCCATCTTCTGTATTTACACATGATAATATACTTAAACCTAAAACGTCGAGCTTAGAAATTGCAATGCCCCCTAGTCATATTTCCCCCTTATACCCAAGAAAGTTGAAACCAGAGTCACTTTACGAACGCCGCCAGTGCTTGAATCACCGATTCGCGAGTCCGAGACTTTTACACCTCAGCCCGTGTCGAGTCAATAGGCCCTCTTCTAGAAACTCTCTCTCTTCTCGACTCTCCAGCAGTCACAACTCCCTCGTCTCCCAGTTCCAAGCAGATGACTCTAGCTTCATCACGCAGGCAATATCCCACGACACCCTGTCCGCCAAAACTTCGGACATCACTGACATGTACAATGTCCCCTTCGATAGCGATATTTACGCGGTACCAATTGATACGGTCCGACCTAGTCACAGTAACGCAAGAAGCAAAGGGAAAAAACCACCCAGGAGTTATAGAAAACGTGGGAAAAGCAGCTCCCAGATTTTAGGAGGCAGTAGCGCTGCTCCGGAAAGGGTGTTCAAATCAAGAGAGATCAGACACAAAGACACGAAAACGAAAAGACACAGTTTGCCTAGTTCGTCATGCAAAAAACCCGTCACTGACTCTGACACTGACTCGCTACATTTGACTCTGCGTGAAATGCGTAAATATTTGCACACTCTCTACTCCAGTTCAAGCGACTCTGAGTGCCGAAACACGGTGAACAAGAAAACCAATACAATAATAACAAACGTGGGCGTCCACTCGCGTAGCGTCAGCAAGGAAGCGACGGGAACCGCCGTTTACTTGAAAGAGAGCATCGATTTACCGAGATCAGTGGAAACGAACAATAACCACAAGAAGACAAATAAGAACACCCTGCCGGCGACTCACACGAGTGGGAAGCATAAGAAACTCAAAGAGAGTACCCCGAAAGAAACTGTCGTAATAGAGGAGAGCAAAGAAAAGCCGAAGAAAGGGAATGCGACTTCAAAAGCGAAGATGTCCCCCGTGCGGATGCTGTCGATGAATTTGAAACAGAGTTTTTGCAATTTATTCCGGTGGCGAAGATCGACCGACAGCGATAGCGTCGAGAGGGTTGGCCGCGAGTCGCCGCCGGCGGCCGTGCGGAGGGCTCTGCCTCCTTTGCCCCAGTCTCCGCATCCCTCAAACTCTCGGCGTTCCGCAAATGATGATGACACTATCTTGGACTTCGCAACATCGATTCAGAAGGTCAAGGATGTGAGTATATTTTTTTGTTTAAAGTTTTAATTTTCTACTTCAAAGTCGGAACCGATCAGTATTTGACAGAAAATGGTGGAAGGTGGTAATACGTCGTCGAAAACTGATTTGCTCGGAAATGTCCCGTGTGTTTATTACAGTATAAACCTTTTATTTAAATTAAACTCATTAAAACTATTTCAGGCCCTGCAAAATAAATTTATTATATTTTGGTTTGCGGAATTGTCTTGTTAAATTAATGAATACTGTCGAATGAAATACTAGAGTATTACGGTTTCTACTCATTTCACACAAAGGCCTGTGTGACTAGCAAATGTGAAATTATATTATTCGTACCTAAAGCGTATTCGTCGGAAAACATGTATCTATGTAACGATACACCCGTTGTTTCACTCGCTTTGACGGCGTGGTGTAAAATTATTAGATTTATGTGTGACAAAAATAATAAAGTGCAATATTTTTTAAGTGGTCTGGCAGTTCTCGATAAATGTATTTAGCAACTACTAAACTTCTTTTCTTCTTCTTTCTTTCTGTATATCTAGAAGAAGATGACTTATTATTTCATCATCATCAACATCATGATCAACCCATTGCCGGCTCACTACAGAGCACGGGTCTCCTCTCAATATGAGAAGGTTTTGGCCAAAGTCCACCACGCTGGCCATGTGCGGATTGGCAGGCTTCACACGTCTTTGAGAACATTATGGAGAACTCTCAGGCGTGCAGGTTTCCTTACGATGTTTTCCTTCACCGCTGAAGCAATTTATATTGAATTATTGATTTATATTGAATTAATGAAATAATACAGCTTGTCGTTTTTTATCAACAGTTTTCGTTAACACAGCAGTCTTAGGCACTTTGTTCAAAACGTTTTTGTAGTTCCTACGAACTTAAGCCCCAAGCCCCTTAACTGGACAATATGTGTATTCAGTATTCGCGAAAAGGAACTGTATTAGAAATCTAGATTAAAAATAACATTTCGTTTTGCAATTTATTACATAAATATAGTTTATAAAGTGGATTACAGTGAATGAAATAAGCTTATAATTTTAATCCTATCGACCAGAACGCGCTTTCATACTGTTCAATTAGCTAATAAAACAATAGCTAACCTTTTTCAGCGTGCATTTTTAATTATTTGACGATTCAACAATGGTTGGATGAATCACTATCGATTTCTTTATTTAAAAAAAATTACGAGTGCATGTTAAGACCCATGTAATAGTAAATAAAAAATAAATCATTGCCTATGGTAAAAATTGTAAATATAGGTATTTTAGAAGGATTTTCGGATGGCAGCGAATAAAAAGAAAATAGTTACTTGAGCGCTAATAACTGAAACAAAAAATGAAAATGATATTCAAGCACTGTCGTTTTCCAAGAGAACATTCGTCTGCATGGCATTTGATAGCTGATAGAAATGTGAACAGTGATATAAATTTCAGCATCACTATTTGATTAGTTCGAAAAACCGATTTAGTGCCATAATTAAACACAGTGCATGCAATGCTCAATGTTTGCATAGGCACCACGTTATTGCACTGTTGTAAACACAAAATGTTCTAAATTACTTCTGTTTCTACATCCGTTTAATCATAGTTTCACATTTATCGGCTGTTACGTCATTATCCGCGGGGCATGTTTCCTTTGTGGTGAATTTGATATTGCACGGTCTTGTGCTACCTGCAAACTAGTGTTAGATCGTCTCTCCATCTATTCCGGGTTCTACCACTACTTCTGAACCAAGCGTACATCGGCTACTCTGAACTTTGTATGTCTCCCATTGCTACTTTAGCTTGTGGATAACTGAGCTGTAACGATGTATCTTCCGCGAATCCCCTCCTTAGAGATACTCCGCGTACAGCCAGCTAAGTGACTGACTTTCTTCACGTGTTGATGACTCTGAAAGCAATTAACAAGCCTTAGTAAAACTCTTTTGTTTGACAAAACCGAGATGAAACCCTACAGCAAAACACAAAAAACGTGATTAAAAAGTCAGAAAAGCACGACTGCCGAATACTGCACGAAATTTAAATGTTGTAAATGGCGCCCTACGGCTGCCATATTGATTATTTTTAATTACTTCCTCTGTTACTAGAACAGTGCTGTGAGGACAGCTGATAAATTCAAATTTATTACTTTAAGCATTTAGAACGTATGGGTTGAATATATGTTTTTTCTTTTTTATTTTGTTTGTACAAATATAAAAAATAATATTACATACAAGCTAGAAATATTAGTAACTGAGCTCCTTGTTTGGACAGCGAAGTAAGAAGTGTTTTATTTCTAGTATGGCTGGTATTGGGGCCCGATATCCGTGGAGGCTGCCGAGAAGCTTTTGTCCAACGAGCCGGACGGCTCATTCATCGTACGAGACAGCAGCGATGATCACTACATCTTCACGCTCACCTTTAAGCTCAATGGGCTGAGGCACGTCCGGATAGAACACGATCAGGGTGAGTGAAATTTATTTTATACCAACAATTGCTACTTTTCCACTTTTCTAGGTCGCCCTTGTATATTTGGAAATGACAGGTGTCTGTAGGCGTAGTACTTCGTCATATATGTCATTTCGTTATATTTAGAAGTTAACATAACATTCACAGGAAAATATTTTCTAATTATAAGAATTTAAGACCATACTGCACCTAACAATTACTTTAATAAATAAACAAAATATATTGTAATCTTAATTTTTCAACTGTATAGAACAGTATATTGTAACAAACAAAAAAATAACTATTCTAACCATATAAACGCATAATATAAAACCAAATTTTGAATATTTCAACTTATAGCTCATGACGACGAGCCCCGAATTAGTTTGAAACTAGTCAGACAAACTTCGACAAAAATTTCAATTAGACCGGACTAGCTTGAATTTCAGAGTCAATTTTGCTACGTATCGTTTATCATATCAATGTATGCGTATGCTACGTAAAATAACTTGTCTGAATACTTTGCTGGTCTGTTAATAATTAAACTACAAATTCATACATTCGAATATCTACTTCACATTTACATAATTCTTTATTCTGTTATATATATGCTATCTTAAACTAAACATTAACTAGGACACTCGATTGAAGTCAAATTGTTTTGAATTGTTGCGGGACTTCTTCTTAGACCAGGACAAATTTATTTAGTAGATAATTTGTATTCATGTTTCAGTAGTGTTTTTATATGCTTCTTGATAAGATTTGATCGAGACTGAACAGTAAATAAGGAGGGATGTAAAAAAATGTATTGTTCTAAAGCATCTTATGCGGCGGGTCAGTTTTAGTATAAAAGTAAGACATTGAAATGATTGAGTCATCTTCATTTAAAAAAAAAAAACTTATTATATAATCTACTAACTGATGCCCGCGACTTCGTCTGCGTTGAGTTAGTGTGTGTGAAAGTGTGTTTGTCTTCCAATCACGAAGCAATGGAAGCAATGGATTACTAAATCGACGACCTTGTTATAATTTCAAGATAAACATTCAAGTATCTCCTTTCTAATAAAAAAAGAATGAGTGAAATCGGAGTACTCGTTAATGAATTAAAACTCAATACACATTTTGACTTTCATTCCCTCTCCCAAGGGAACTTTACTGAATTCCTATATAAAAACTATTCTATATGTCGTATACCAAATTTCATTCAAATCCATCTAGTAGTTTCGGCGTGATGCGCGGCCATGATACAGACAGACAGATAGACGAAAAAGAAAATGGTTTTGGGCTCAGTATCGATAGTAAAGCATCCTCCGATTAAAATTTTCAAAATATATTTAATGTACAGAATTCGTCCCGTTACAGTTTTATAATATTAAAGATTGTTTATTACGGTACAACTTTTATGTTTCAAATTAAATAAAACTTTTTCGGTTAAAGGCCAAATTGATTTAATTTAATAAACCATCCTTGTATCGTATATATGGATGAATGGATGGATGTCCGGCGGATGTGAGACACGCCGGGGATCACGAGACTGTAAAAGTATTTATTTTAATGTGTCTTAAAATAACGAAGTTATCCCTCGCAAATACTAAATCATGTAAATCCGGTTTGTTGGGCGATGATCTGAGTTTTGTTAAACAAGGACTTTATTGAACAAACCACATTGACATTGTGTCTCAATCAATCAACTTGTGGACCCAAATTAAAGCGTCGGAAATTTAATATCCGTTATTCTTCGTTTCGATTGGATAAAACGTGTCAAATACCGATTGATACATGCTTGGGTTCGACGATTTGGAATGATATTACCCGATTATTCTTAGTGAGACTTTAACCAGTTTCAGTCGAAGATACCAGAATACACCTATCGTTGATTAATGCTGGACCAGACTACTACAGTTACTTGTCTCGGTATCGAGGAGGAAGTTCGAGGTGACAATTACTCGGCGTAGACTTCGAGTTCACTCCGAAACTATGTGTCCCCGTAGGCTGCTATTTTAGCCACTTATCTAAGACCTAGATTCGTCTTTACTTGGAAATAAACAATAGGAGAATTTCAGAATGGTTTAAATTTTAATAATTCCGGGAACCGATAAGTAGGTAAAGTTCTGTTGGTAAATAGGTGCCTACAGTTGTTTACGTTATACCCACTTCATTTTTGTCCCGAGCGATCATTAGTTTTAAGGTTCTTTGTTACACTGGCTAGTGTCAATTTTCCGGGACCTGTACTAATAATTTTTAACACACTATTGGAGTAATCTATAAGAAATAAATTATTATGATTTCCTAAACTATGACCAAACAAGGCATACTTTTTACTCTGGAAAAGAGTATCCGCGATTTGTTTTAAACCTTTAATCGTGCTGATAAAGTCGCGAGCGCCAGTATCAGTAAATAAATGAAATGCTAGCAGGAAACGACACAGCCGGCGCGCAATAAATCTTAATTAGTTGGTTGGATATTGCAAAAGATAGAGAAGTTTTTGTTGATGAAATGGCTGTGATTTGTCCTGACCGCAGCAATATAATAAGTATATGGTCATTCTTTTCTTTTTTATGCGTGGTTTGCATCTTTACGTTGCGTTTTTACTACTGTATGTAAACGATTCGGTTTTTGAAACTTCACCGACATCACACACAGTTTATAAACATGTATCAATTTATTCAATTATAATTAACAACTAAAACAATGTAACTTTAAACACTTAAAATAAACCTTAAATTGAACCTAAAACTAAAACTATAACTAAAATATATTATTAAAAGGAGTCCCTTTAGGCAAGGTTCCGAAGATACTGGCAGCGTTTCCCCTTATAAACTAATATATATATATATACTATAATATACTATACTATCCGTTTATAAACTATTAATATCACATGTACATATTGAGACCGATTGCACTCTCAGAGATTGTTAACCGAAAAATCTTACCTTACAAATCCTTGCCTGATTAACTGAGACAACGCTTGATCCTTATAGCTAAACATGCAAAGTACTGCACCGACGAAGCAGTCTGTAACATTAGTTTAACTAAAATTTGGAAGTGCATTATGCGAAATTCGCATTTAACTAACGCTCTGGGACGTGTAGCATCACAAGGGAATTTCCCTGCCTTTATATACAACGTATGCAGCCGATCGCTCTTCGATGTTCACAGCATGGAACATCCGTCATTCTAATTTGGAACTGGATGAATTTCCTATATATACGAGTACATATGTCGTAGTATACAAGCTAGTATTCTGATGGTATTTAGCAGGAGCAAATCGAAGATGAAGCATCAATCTAAGACCAAACGTCACTAATGCTGTAATCTATATAGTGTACTTTGACTTTGCTCAGCCAAAGTCCTTGTTACAAGCAGACAGACTTATGCCGGGCATATAACTTAGTCTTAAGCTGTATCTCGCCTTCAACTGTATCCTAAGTCGGGGGTAAAACCAAGCGACCTTTATAGATCACGTATTGAGATAGTTTAGCCGTTTAGCCGTTTCAATTGGTAATAAATAACAGAGGAGACAGAATCTGATTTCTGCTACCATCTAGAGCAACAGCGGATTCTGTTGTCTTTAGGAAAATTTGTTTAACAACCAACCCCTAATTATTGTAGTTTTGAAGGAACACTATCAGAATCATAGATCGTTACAAAATCTGCAAATGCGCGGTTAAAATGATCCGATATAACACGAAGAAGAAGAATACTAATAAATCAAAGGCAGGGGATGAAAATTGTTTGGATGGCTTTGATGCGGTCAGACGGGTTTTATTAATGCACATATTCCCAGTAAGCTCTCAATTTCGGACTCGGGTTTATTGCACTAAAAAACCATCATTTGTTTAACAATTAATTTCTACCAATTTAAAAATAAATGCTTAATAACATAAAATATATGATCACTTAGAAAATAATTTATTCTGACGTAATTCGAGATTCATAAGAACTACAAAATGGAAGCGGTTGGTTTTTTTTACAAAGTAATAAAGCATTCAATTAGTATTCATTCTCGTTTATTCAAATAGCTTCCCTAATGTTGCGATTTTTACCCTAACGTGAAATTCAAGTAACAGAACATATTAAATCATTGATTACCGCAGCCGGTAATTAAAGGAAATGTAAATTTCATAATCTGTCATGTTAAAATGTCTCGTATATATATTTTTTTAACTTCCTGAACTTTTTGCACATTTCGACGCACCAAACAATGTTTTATTAAAATATAGTGCAACCTTCAACCAACGTACCTTAATTAAAATGAACACCAAAATAGAACAACGAAAGCTTCGAACGAAGTCTCCAGCATACGGCGCGCCTCCGTACACGCTCCACGCGCATTATTAGTCGAACCAAAACAACATGTGGAATTTAAAAAGGAAACGGAAATAAAATTTATGCATTTTTACATATACGCCCGGTGCATAAGGCAAAACGTTCTTTAATTTTAACTGTGAATCGTGAGTAGCACAGCACTTTTGTCGGAAAATAATAATGAATCTCATGCGAAGAAGAACCCCTGTTAATAAACTCTTATATATAATCATTAGGATGCTCAGGGAGAATTACAGCGTTTAAAAGCGGATTACCCTATTGAACCGAAAGATATCGATAGTTCTACCTACAAAAACATCTAAGAAATCTACCAATACCAAATCAAGAGTTTAAATTTGTAAAATGTAAAATGAAAAGATAAAGATATTTTGCCGACCCAACTTATTGTGAGATATGATTAAAAAAAGAAAACTATTTACAGATTTCGAAATCTACATTGATTTATTGATTGGCATTAAGTAATCTGTTTATCCCTTATTACTTACCTTAAGGTGATACAGGTAACTTTTGATTTATCGATAAAATAAAGGAATATCACACACGATAATATTGTTAAGGTAAACCATAAACCAATGTTCGCGTAATGCGCTCAATTATTTTAACATACTTATTAAGGGATATTTGCTGAAAATGTTCAATGCAATTAAATCATTTTACGTTTTAATCAAAATTAATATTGCTGTGTAATAATCGGCAATGTTTGTGAACGTGGCATATTGGTAGTGTAATGAAATTTGTCTGTAAACATTTTTTTTATATCCTTAATCTATTTTTTTATCTCACAAGTTGTTTTTCAAACGAGATAGGGAATTACTTATTAGAATCAGCACGTTGACCATGCGGGCTGGCTTGAAAGGGGATATCCGAGGTGCGGGGTTTTATTTCATCTTTCTACCACCGTGCTGATTTTATAAACCCAAAACATAAAAATTTCCGACTCTGCGGATGTGGATTCTAACCCGGTACCTAGATATTAACCTAGTTAGTGGTTAAAACTTCGGCTACGCGCCCTACGGCAGGAACGGGTTCGAGCACCTCTAACTTTGCAAATTCAAATGAATTTAAACAATTTAAAATTAAATATCACTTGTTTTAAACTGCGATGGAAAACTTCGCGATCAGCGTTTCAACTTCCATATTACAGCTTTGTTATAAAATCTAGCCGCATGTGAAATGCGAACCGCTTTTCAGTATCAGAGCATTAGATATTCGGTAGAAACGATGCGATATGTTTAACATTTTAAATTGTTGATTACAAGTTAAGTTTTAACTTTCCGAGGAGACCTGCATGCCTGAGAGTTTCTCCATAATATTCTCAAGTTTAAGCGGTGATAGCCTAGTGGTTAGGGCGTTAGCCTCCTAATCAGAGGTCGGCGGTTCGAATCCGGGCACGCACCTCAACTTTTCGGAGTTATGTGCGTTTTTAAATAATTAAAATATCACTTGCTTCAACGGTGAAGGAAAACATCGTAAGGAAACCTGCACGCCCGAAAGTTCTCCATAATGTTCTCAAAGGCGTGTGAAGTCTGCCAATCCGCAAATGGCCAGCGTGGTGGACTATGGTAAAACCCTTCTCATATTGAGAGGAGACCCGTGCTCTGTAGTGAGCCGGTAATGGGTTGATCATGATGATGATGATGATTCTCAAGTTTCAATCGAACACTCCAAAATCTATACCAACCAGGCAGTTAATAATTAATAGTTCCTTCGTAGAGATAATTAATAGTAATCCTATCGGCTACGTTCATAGAATGTCACATACAGCGGTTACACTAATGTTAGATTGACCAATGCGTATATAGCTACGGTTATTATCGTTCTCCGAATTAATCTTCGTCGATAGTTAATTAATTAATATCAGTAATTAGGGACGGTCTAGAAATTGGACGCTACGGAAACAATGTAGCTTTTGCGTCGTGTTGATGGGATGCAATGTCGCCTTTGAATATTAAATGTTCGCAGACCATCATCATCTCTATTTGCGTGCAACTGCGGGGCACAGGTATCCTCTCTCATAAAAGAGAGGGACACCGCTTAGACCTTTTACGCTGCACTAATTAGTGCTCGAAGGCTTTAACGTTTATTTTGTCATGTTACGAGTAGTTACCACTGCCGACTTTTTAACTCTATTAATCACTCTGTGTTCTGCGAGGCATATGTCTGAGGGTATATCTAGTTGGAAAACTTAATAATCGCATAAAACACTTTGTGAATTAGACTATAGGAGATCGTCATCCTACCATATTTTTTATTTCTAGACTTGAAACATTCACAAATAAACCTATCGATACTTGTACTACTAAAACAGAATAAAAGCCCATCAAATAAATTTAGGCGAAATGAAACATTTTAAATATGTTAATAACCGACCTTAACTTTAAATAAGATATATTATATATTATTATTGTTTCGTAGGCGCTACGTCGTAGACATTTAATTAATGTTATTTATGACTATCTTTTTAATTCTTTACACAAAAAAATGCATTGCAAAATGCAACTGGTTAATAAAAACTAAATGCTTTCTGAATCTGTAAAGAGGTCAAATATTCCTTCACTCATCGGTCATCAGTCATTATCCTAGTAATACGACGAAAATCTTAACGCGTCCTAACTGCAAACGCGCTTTAACAGTTGAAAATTAACACCACACGTTTTGAGCCATCAAATGTATTTGGTACGGTTTCCTTACACTGGCGCTTCTCTGACATCGTAACACTCGTCTGATAATCGGATCATACATCTCTACAAGAGGCATTGCAAAACGTTCGATATCCGCCAACTTCAAAGGCCCGTTTGTTTGTTCACATACCGTGCTTACCTTCGGGGCTGGTCACCAAAGTACTGTTTGAGTTAGTTTATGGTTGCTCAGTTCGTACGCACTGGACAAGAGTCATCTTAGTTTGTTCGAATACTGTAGTACTAATCTAGACTAAATTGACATGTTTAAAAATACTGCTAGCCTTTTCTAGAGGATGTAGTGTGAACACTATTGTGCTATTTGGACGCAGTTGTGCATAAAATCTGCTTCAAAAAAATTTGAGGCTTCGGCCGTGGCTAGTTACCACCCTACCGACAACGCCGTGTCGCCAAGCGATTTAGCGTTCCGGCACGATGTCTCGTAGAAACTAATTAGGAGTGTGGGTTTACCCATAACAGGTTAGCCCGCTACCATCTTAGACTGCACCATCACTTACCATCAGGTGAGATTGTCGTCAAGAGCAAACTTATTCTGTATAAAAAAAAAAAACAAAAAATGAGTAACGTATAATAAACAAACCGTACAAGTAGATACTTTCGAGCAGAGATAAGATTTATTTATAAAGCTTGCGCCATTTAGATATATTACTAAAACCCCTGTAAACATTTTCAAAAACCATTGGCATTTTTACCATAGCTATTTCAAATAATAAAGCTGAATATTTCCATACATGATCAACGTAGGATGAATCATTTTTCGATAACTACCTCCATTTGGGCTCGGCCAACCACGTTGATTGTCGAGTTTACGTAACATGCTCTAACTCTTAGTAATCCATTATATTGAGGTGTTAGGGATAGCTACTAGAACCTAACATGCTCTCCCAAGCACGAGAAGGTATGGGCCGTATTGGAATCTTCGAAGCCGTATATTCGTCGATTTACGTATTAAGATTCAAGCAAAGCAATCGATTGATCTGCGCTCTTCCATTACCCAAAGGATCTTCCTTTGGGTAAATAAAGCTTATTGGAGCGACAAAATCTAGATGCTTTCGGATTGCCGTTCCATCTCACAAGTCGTCTGATGGGAGATAATAAATAAGATAAGTTCAAAGTTTTTATGTTTCATAAAGACGGTTATAGAACAATTCTATAACAATATTAAGGATTACAACGATAAAAAAATCTACTTGCTTTGGTACGATAAGATACATTTTGGTTAGGGATAAAATATATATTTTAATTATTGCTTCATTAAACTGATAATAATCGAAAGTAAACACGAAAAACGTAGATGACGAAGTATATATGCGATTGAAACCTTCTAGAAATGACCATTGCGTAATTAAAATTAATCTAAAAGCAAAGTCTAAATAATACAAAGTATATTGTAAAAATAACTGCAGTTTACACAATGAAAAGGGGAGATTATAAAGCGAGATGGTAGAGTAAATAAATGAAAATTAAGTTTTTGTTTAATTTGGTTTTTTAAATAAGGGCAAGGAACTAGAAGAAATGTTCTAGTGTTTCTATGTATAACTATCTGGCAAACTCTTATATGCCAACACGCTTGCATCTTGCCTTTTTTAAAATTTAAGTCCAATGTTTTTGGTACGTTCTAGAATCTAGAGGATAAATTGTAATGAACTAAAATTTTGTAACTTTAATGTACTACACACAAAGTCGAAAGCGGAGAAACAAAGACCATCGCCATCAACGTTTCAACGTCCATATTACAGCTTTGTTATAAAATCTAGCCGCATATGAAATGCGAACCACTTTTCAGTAACAGAGCATTAGATTTTCGGTAGAAACGACGCGATATGTTTAACATATCAACTTGTGATCATTTTAAAGGATTTCATTTAATATCGTGTCATAGAATTTCCGGTGGTCCATTTATACCTTGAAGCTAACAAAGTTACCTATTAATCTTAGGCGGCGGAGTTACAAGGTGAATAGTTTGCAGCTGACAGTCGTCTAGCTGACGCTGAGCTGCAAATTAGATACAACGATTGCCGCCGACTGGATCAAGTTACGCCCGTACTTTCGGTTTAATTGATTGAATTACGTCCGCCGACTGCATGGGCCGGCAAGCGAAACTGGAATACGCGTTAGGACGCTCCATCTAAAATATAAGAGAAACAAAGTGGCAGTTGTAAATTATTTGCTAAATAGTAGCGTTAAACTTTAGCTCATTTATAGCTTGTATTCATGTATACAAGCTATAAATGAGCTAAAGTTAAAGTCCGCGACATCTTTTCGTCCAAAATCCGACACCCCAACCCTCACGTAGTTGCGCCTTCTTTTTACTCCCCCGACCTAAGCGCTCCTCTCCGAAAGAGGAGACCTAAACATATTCTTCATGACCCTGACGATCAGATGACTACTGACAACATACTCGCGACCGACATCGACCACCTACCACACAATCATACGCTACACACCATCTTCGTCGGCGAAGACGAGGTCCCTGCTATCTTACGTCATCCGGACGTGGGCTCCATCCACGGCCTCGGAGACGTACGGACCACTCACCGTCCGACCCCCCGTTATTGGTTGCCTAAGCCGCGTTAAACGTCGCCTAAGCCGAGGTTCGGCCTCAAAGGAGGTGCCCTTAGGCAGTCGTTCCCTTAGTTTCTTCGAGCCCTAGGGCTAAAAATTTCTTCTGGGAGAGCTTCTTTCCGAAGCTCGCCAAACAGCCCGGTTACGCTGTGGCAACCAAAATGGTTTGTACAGCTAATAGATAGTCCGAAAAAAAAAAATCAGTCCCTGAAGACTAAAGTTTTCGAACAGTGCGTGTTGCCAGTGATGACTTACGGATCAGAAACGTGGTCGCTCACTATGGGCCTCATAAGAAGGCTCAGAGTCACTCAGCGAGCAATGGAGAGAGCTATGCTAGGAGTATCTCTACGTGATCAAATCAGAAATGAAGAGATCCGTAGAAGGACCAGTGTTACCGACATAGCTCAGCTAGTTGCGAAGTTGAAGTGGCAATGGGCGGGGCACATAGCTCGGAGAACCGATGGACGTTGGGGTCCCAAGATGCTGGAATGGCGACCCCGCACCGGTAAACGTAGCGTTGGTCGACCCCCAACAAGGCGGACAGACTACATCAAACGAGTCGCAGGGTGCCGCTGGATACAAGCGGCCTAAGACCGTGGCCATTGGAACTCCCTACAAAATACCTATGTCCAGCTGTGGACGTCAATCGGTTGAAATGATGATGATGATGATGATGATACATGTATATTACTGTATTTAAACATAATAATTCGTGTCCCTGGTTGAACCGTTGAACCGTTCCCGCGGCATCACACACCCAAATCAGTAATGGATTGGCGTGATTTTGGCATAGAGATAATCTATGGGGCCGGAAAGTGGCGTGAATCTTTTTTGTATAGAAATATACAGTCCTATGAAATACAGCTAAATGCAGCTCAGCTATCACCCCTTTCCACTTATACTTTTACATTAATAGTACACGGTAATATTACATTATTACATTATTTAAGTTTATAAGACATTCCTAACCAAGATTCCAACACCAAAGCGGCATGTTGTGTTTTATGTTTTAGTAAAAACTTTTGAGCACTCCAAAAGGCAGACGTAATGGTGCTGATTTTGTTGTACACAAATAGTTAGTTCGGACTAAATTGAATTCGTTAGAGATTGAAACTCGTTAGAGTCTAAAAAAAGTGCTATCTTTTTCTACGGGCAACAACATTGTGAAAAGAACATCGCTACGTTTAAACGCGCTATTTATTTCAGTTCAGTGATTCGTTAACAAAAGATTTATCAGTTTCGAATTAAATTATCTTAAGCTGGTATCTTAGTTATTCCAACTACAATACGCATGGCTACACATGTTCAATCCATTCTCGGCTCACTACAGAGCACGGGTCTGCCCTCAATATGAGAAGGGTTTGGCCCTAGTCCACCACGTTGGCCATGTGCGGATTGGCAGACTTCACACGCCTTTGAGAACATTATGGAGAACTCTCAGGCGTGCAGGTTTCCTCACGGATGTTTTCCTTCACCGTTGAAGCAAGTGATATTTTAATTGCTTAAAAACGCACATTACTCGGAAAAGTTATAGGTGCGTGCCCGGATTCGAACCCCCGCCCTCTGATTAGGAGGCTGACGTCCTAACCATTAGGCTATCACAGCTGGTTACATGCATGGCTACACATTTGTGACTAACTCTGTGGTGCAGCGCATGTTTTGTAGCATCATAAAGGGGGAGTTCCTTAGTTCGATTCCCGGCTCGAGTCTGGTCTATTGGGACTGGCTAAGACATACCCAGAGATTAAGCAGTATGATGCCGAGTGGAAACCGATAAGGCGTTGGTTCAGCTCAAAACGCATCAGTGGCTCCTCTGGCGTCTCAAACCGGTGGTGTTAATCACTTAACATCAGGTGTCCCGTCTGCTAGTTTGCCCGCGATGTAAATAATGAAAAAAAAAAAACTTAATCAAAGTGAAACGAAAACAATGTCATATTTATTTTTAATAGAATGCCATGGCGAATTCATTCCACGTTCGTAATTGGAGATTATTGACTGGAATAAATACATTCACCTTTTCACCATGGTATTGGCTTTTGAAATCTGATATATAAAATATTGTTTTAAATAAGTAATTGGTAGTTAAATACTCTTGTGGTGGAACGTAATTCACTTGAACGGCTTTAATGGGAAATATTATAATAAAATGATTATTATCCACCCATCGTGGTCTTCCGTAATATTACGCCTTTTTTGCATATTACTCGTATAATCTGCTTTCAGTATCAAGGCCTTTAAGCATTTTTGTTTTAGAAAATATTTTGCGGGGGTCGATTCTCATTAGAAGTCTGCAACCATTTGCTATGGATTTATTATCTGGGGTCGACGATGAGTTTTGTTTCGTTCCGAGACATTTGGACGGTCTTCGTACTACCACTTTTTGTGCTAATTCTGATGAAGTACTTCATTCTGTTTTTCTTAGCGCGTTTGCGATAGAACGCAAGTTAGGTTTGGTGCAAAATTTCTTTACTCGTTTAATCTGCTTTATCCACGTGCGCATACTAAATGCATAAATACAATGTACTACAAAAAAACTACTATTTAGTTAGATTATGAAATTAGTCCACGTTGGCGTTTACCCATCCTTATGAATTAGATACGATAACACATTTTACGTCGATAATATTATAAAGATTGCAATGTTTGGTTTTCAACCGTCATTATAACGCATAAAATATTAATCCTTATATAAAATGCTTTTTTATTTTTATACTATTTAATTGGGAAAATCATATGTTGAAAAACCAATTACCGCATGTTTTTTGAATGTATTGTTTCGGTAGTCATAAAAAATTTTCACGCGTACGGGAAGCGACTATAGGTCTATCGGCTACCCATATCACATTATGTGTAATTACGTTACGCGGGTGAATCTGCGGGGAATGTATAGTATATAAATGGGTAAGTGATAACAATGAGCACAGAGCGGTAAAAGATGTGGATTCGTTGAGTGACATAGGGTTCTGTCTTCAAATATGGAATTCTATTAGTGACGCCATCCGGCCGGCTGTCTGCCTATCTGCAATTCACAGCCATTCTATTCAGAGTATTCAAACTTTAACGATGAAATTTTGCAGTTACTGGACTTGACGTCGGTTTTTTAAGAAAGGATTTTAATTTTAAGCTTTTTATTGTAAGTTGGCATTGCTGGCTCCGCTACCTATAGGACGATTGCACTATTAAAAGAAACTAATTGCAAGTTCGTTCTTCATTTCAACCAATGGACTTCTATGGTTGGGTCTTTTGTGAGGATTTCCATTTCTACAGCTCGTGTCAAATGATTCACTGGGACTCGCTTAATGTCTTCTGCCCGCATAGTGAGAGTTCTTTCAATACTGTGAATACGAAGTCCATCGAAAGTATTTGCCGCTCTAGCTTCGCAACTCGTTAATCAAAGTCTATTATTGTGCACGGATGTCCGCTTATCTGATTTTGCAAATTCTTGTCCAATTTATGTATTTGATTATTGGATCATCATAATCATCATCATGATCAACCCATTGCCGGCTCACTACAGAGCACGGGTCTTCTCTTAATATGAGAAGGGTTTGGCCATAGTCCACCACGCTAGCCATGAGCGGATTGGCAGACACACGCCTTTGAGAACATTATAGGGAACTCTTGATATTTTCCTTCACCAAGTGATATTTTAATGGCTTAAAAACGGACATAACTCCGAAAAGTTACCTCTGATTAGGAGGCGGACATCTTAACCACTAGGCCATCACAGCTTGATGATTGGGTACAAATAAAAAAAAGCGGTTTTAATATATCGCAAAGCAGTTATCAAAAGTACTTACGTTATTTAAAGTGTAAGCAATCTGGCCATCCACATTACTTCTGTCTGCGATTTAAAAAAACATTCCAAAGAGGATGTAAATTTAAAGAATTAATGTGCCTTTTTTTAAAGCATTAATCGAATAAAGATTATGATTGATTGATTTCTTTAATTGATTGATTAATTCTATCATAAATCCTTTCTTAACCCACATATGCCTTCAAAGAAAATTATAACATAAGACTCAATAATAAATATTTTCTATAAAAGAGTAGCGAAATTTCACAGACTTATGTTTTTCTTTTGCCGATAACTATAACGATAACAATGCGTGTCCGAATCGTACTTAGGCGGTTTCATAAGCTCCATTGTTTTTCATTTCTAATTTTCCATTTTATCGTAGCGTCAAAGTCTCTGTTAAACGCTACCCGTTCGTCTATTCAGTTTGTTAATATGTTGAACCTTGGGCTCGTAAGCGGATTTGATTCTGCAACGCAATTACTGGCTTATACTACGTGGAGGTGAGCTTAAGTATTTCAGTGGAAAATGTTTCTCAACGACTGGAAAGTGCTCCGCAATTTCTCGGCGTCCCTTGTAAAGTCTTAACTGCATCAACAGATTTTTCGGTATTTACGACAAAATGAACACCTTAACTGTGAATTCGAGTACGCGAAATGTGGAAAGATTTTATGAACAAAATTATTACCCTTTTTTATCCACTACAAGTTAGCCCTTGACGGCAATCTCACCTGATGGTAAGTGATGATGCAGTCTAAGATGGTAGCGGGCTAACCTAATGTTAGGGGTATGGTAAACTTGTGAGTTTACCAGCTCCAAATTGGTTTCTACGCGACATCGTGCCGGAACGCTAAATCGCTTGGCGACACGTCTTTGTCGGTAGGGTGGTAATTAGCCACTGCCAAAGCCTCCCACCAGACCAGACTCGAGCCGGGAATCGAACCCAGGACCTCCGACTTTATAATAAGATAGCGCACCAACAGCGCCACGGAGATTATAAATTAATACTGTAAATGTGATAATATTTTACGAACCCCGTGGCGTAGTGCGTGCGCTGTCTCATTATACAGTTGAAAGTCCTGGGTTTGACTTCTGGTTCGAGTCTGGTCTGGTGGAAGGCTTCGGCCGTGGGTAGTTACCGACGAAAACGTGTGCACATTGAGTTTGCATTACGGCACGATGTTCCGTAGAAACCATAAAGCAGTCTGGGTTTGCCATACCGCTAACAGCCCGTTACTTTCTTTATTGCATCATCTCCCAGCATCATGATCAGGGGAGATAGCCGTAACTGGTACAGTAAAAAAAAATTGACGGGACTTATTTCATACTGTAGAAAAAACTTCGTAACAGCATATTTAGGCCTTATTATATTCACAGGGATATCGTTGGCCTGGCAGCAATATAATAAAATTAGAAGTAATAGATTCAAATCTCGGTAATAACATTACTGACATACTCGTATTTAACTGAACAGTCTTATGATAGTTAAAAAATGAACTAAATAAGAAACGCTGGAACATTGCACACGCCATGTAAGTTATGTTCTAATATAGTTGTATGCTCTAGTTTTGTCTTCAGTGTTGTACGGACGGACACACACTAAAAACGCAACCTATTTCGTGTTCCTTTCTGCACCTGTCACAAATTTTATTAAAAATGAAAACAATAGTGAACATATAATTTTTTTTTGCGAAAGAGGCCTAGCAAATGAAATTTCTTAATCTGTAAATGAAATATACTCATAACTATGTTTCACTCGCTGACCCGGTGTACTCCGTACCGTCTAAAACAATGTATGGAAAACGTGCTACATTTTAGCTGCACTTAATTTTAGGCTTTTATGAAGGTAACAAAAAAAATAGGAAAGATATATTACGTCGAGTTATTTTATATAAAAATGAGAGAGTAAACATTTTAAAATAACGTATTTCAAACGCATGAAAAATATGATTGAATTACACTATGACCTTATTCGATTTCCCTGTGATATAATATATTTTTTGTTTTGTATCGGGCGCAATAACAAATGTAGCTGAAGGTTTTCCGACACGTGCTAATGCCACGTACAATTGGACATGAGAAAATAAGCATATTCTAGTTTGAGACCACAAACAGTCAGCCGTGTGTTTTGTTAACCGTTAATGTTTCTAGAAAACAATTTTCAAAACCTATTACAGAGGTTCAAAAGAGCAATACTTATATAAAATATTTCATCATCATGATCAACCCATTACCGGCTCACTACAGAGCACGGGTCTCCTCTTAACATGAGCGGAGTTTGGCCATAGACCACCACGCTGGCCATGTGCGGATTGGCAGACTTAACACGCCTTTAAGAACATTATGGAGAACTCTCAGGCGTTTCCTCACGACGTTTTCCGTTGAAGCAAGTGATATTTGAAGTGAAAACTTCTTTAGCGGCGTTGAGCACTTTTTCTGTAATGGGTATAAAATCTTAAACTCGCGTCAGGACACGTGACCTGATCGAAAAAGCGTAAGACGGATGGAGAGTAGACAGCTATCCCCTCTCTACGGCGCGGCGAAAATGTATGCCTGGGCCTACTGTTTCGTTTAGGCAGCGCAGGAATGTTCGTGTATGTTACAGCGTGCCACGCGCATCCATGGATAGTTCTGGTAATGATGATGGTGAAAAAGTCGTTGAAATTATGGATGAAAGTTGATTTTTCGGAGAGATAAACTTTTTAATGAAAAATAATTGTAATAGTTTTAAAGTGTTAAATTTTTAATGTAATATAAATTGTCATGTTTGTGTACGATAGCGCAATAAATGAATATTGTATTCTACCACATAAATGATAGTACTTTTATACTGATAAAGCAATTGGTGCAAAATTATTCCCTAACCATTCCAAAATATCAAACATGCTCAACGTTAATAATCAAGTTTTCACTTCTGCCGGCACTCCCGGAGTGCAACCCGTCTTTTTTTTTTTTTAAACGCACATAACTCCGAAAAGTTAGAAATGCGTGCCCAGATTCGAACCGCCGACCTCTGATTAGGAGGCTGATCACTGCTTCTTAAAATATTTGACAAACAATAAATACGTCTATAATTTGTATATTACACTTTTTTTTAATCTAACATACGCGATAATCCTAATTATTGTTAATATATCGTGTCGATCTGAAACCCTTATTAATTTGCGGTTAACCGTATCGACGGTATGATAATCAAATGCATGGCTGGTATGAAAACCAGTAACATATTGGGAAAATTATTTTCTTTACAGTTTTTTTCCTTAGACAATTTTTCATTGTTTTTAATATTTATAACAGACAAATCCTACAAATCCATAACCATTGAAATCGGTCCCTCAGTTCTCGAGTTATAATTTTTCTAACTTGACTTTATTTTACATATAAAGATTGATAAAATTATACATTAAACTTTCAATTACAAACAAAACTATGCCGATATCTCTATGGAATCAATTAAATTCCTATGTGCACGTAACTCACACGCACACTCCATTTTCATATATTTCAAGGACTGATTATGATTGGTAGATTTCAAATCCAATTGAAAAAAAAACAGGAAGCCGTAGCCGAACCAAATAATATACTAAAGCAAATAAACCAAAATACTAGTGTAAATTCCTGCGTAGCATGTATATAATTTATAGCTAGTTATAAACAACCACTAAACAATTTTAATATTAAATCATTGCTGTATCTAAATTTCAAATTCCCTCATTCGTAATTTGATTGCATTAGCATAATTATGGTAACCACAAGTTTTTACCGCATTCGATTCAGTTTCATCGAACAAATACTGCTATTTAAGCACATTTCCATCAGCCGATTCTATTTCCGTATATTCGTGAAGTTTGTTTGGGCAAACTTAGAGTTATCCGTCTTTCTCTATTTAGTTATCTGCGGGCTCACTACTCTTACTTCATCTTAAATCTTTATTATTTTAAAACTAGATTTATGCCACATAAACTTACCTTGAGGCCAACAAAATAAATTGTATTTGCGTGTGTATATAGCGCTAAGTAGGTACATATCAAGATACTCGTAATACTTGTCTATGAAATTGTAGTTAGAATCTTGATAACTTTGTGACTATCATTAATTGACGTCATGATAATTATTATCCTCCGACCATTAAAGTCTTACTATTTGGCACTGGCCTCCTATAAAATTAAACAAAGACAAAAAAAAAAATTGCTTCCAAAAAAATTGTGTTATTCACTATCAAGTAAAATGTTTGCATAGGGGAACATAAAGCACTTTGTTTCAATGAAAATTTTTGTGTCAATGCAATGCTATGTCAGCCTCACCATGATACTTTATTAAATTTGCAAAGTGATATTTTAAAATGATTATTTTTACTGAGCATATTTTAATCATTTCTACTTTATCGCTAGTACTACGATTGTATGGTTTATAGGAACTGTAATTTTCTAATTGGAATCAAACATACTTAACACGATGACAGCCTAGTAGTTACAGCGGTCAGCGGTTCGAATCCGGGCACGCACCTCTAACTTTTCGGAGTTATGTGCGTTTTAAAAAAATTAAAATATCACTTGCTTCAACGGTGAAGGAAAACATCGCGAGGAAAGCTGCAGGCCTGAGAGTTCTCCATAATGTTCTCAAAGTCGTGTGCAGTCTACCAATCATGGCCAGCGTGGTGGACTATGGCCAAATCCTTCTCATATTGAGAGGAGACCCATGTTCTGTAGTAAGCCGGTAATGGGTTGATGATGATGATGATGATCACACTACTGAAGTGTTTTTTTTTCTCTCTCTCTTCTCTCTCGGTATGGACAGTCCTTATTGTGAGGAAAACTTTTTAACTCTCAGATCTCGTTGACCCAAGTACATAAAGCGAAATGTTGTTAAAAATGTACATTGTGGTATTTGCGAAGTTAAGGGAATGGGCACGTATTAATTTTTGATGTGAATAAAATTGATGAATTATCGTGTTTTATAAATAGCTCTCATGGTTTGCGGTTTTATATTGAGTGATTTAAATAACAATCACGGATTCCTGTGAATCAAGCTGACTGAAACATAAAATGAATTTGTGTTTTCGCAATAGCAAACATCAATATGCCATTTCAGCGAAAATTTGTTGTTTCACCATTGTTTATTTTTAAGTAGCCAAGCGCTTTGCATTAATCAATGGCTATCCAATTTTTGTTCGTTAAATCTTTGCTTTCTATCTTTTATGTTCTTTTATTATCAATCAAACCTGCTCGCTGCATTTGTAGTATTCAAAACACTTCATCGAAATTGGCACATTAGTTTTTCAAGAAAATAGATACAAGTCGGTTGCTTAGGGAATTATGTTGAAAGATATTTCGCAGATCTACCCCCTTTCGTCACTATAATAATCATAATTATTATAAATAGATTTCTGACCCTTGGGTATCCTTTCATCATGAGACGAGTTTTAGCTGATTTCCACTGCGCTGGCCAAGGTCGTTTTTGTAGACTAAACTAAACTAAACTTGGTGAATTCCCAGGTATGAGAGTTGTTTTCTCTCGCCGTTGAAAGCGATATTCAATTAAAAATTGCTTAAATAAAAACGCGCATAACCCGAAAAAATCAAATGTGCGTGCCAGGGATCGAACTTGGACCGCCTGACAGAAAGACCGAAGTCGCCCGTCACTTATAGGCTACCATATTTCAAAATGTATTTTATTTATATTACTATGCAAAAACTTTTGTCTCACGTTTTTCCGAAATACTTACAGAAATAACTATCATTAAAAATACTTTGTAACAACTATGAAAACGGCTGTATTGCTGGCTTGTCAAATGGGGTCACAGATTACAGTGGTAAAAGAAAAAAGTTTATGTTCCCAGATAATATTAAAACAGTAATTAACACACGTCCGCACATACTGTTAAAGTATTACAAGTCGTTAGTATTTCTTACGTAGCGTGTGTGCTGTCGTAACATAAAGAGTCCTGGGTTCGATTCCTGGATCAAGTCTGATCTGTTGGGACGCTTCGGCAGCGGCTAGTTATCACCCTAATAGTGAAGACATACCGCCAAACGATTTAGCGTTCGATATGACACCGAGTAGAATGCAATTAGAAGGGTAGGTTCAGCCAGCAACGTATCCGTGGTTCAAGTAATCACTTAACATCAGATGACCCAAATTTCCAAACCGAGAAATATTATACGATCAAAAAAGTAACAGCTCGTCAAATCAATACCCGTAGCTCTACAATAGTTTGAGGCTGTCTATTGTAGCGTACTCGTAGACTGCAGCTACGGGGGTCTACGAGAGACCGTAGTCATCGATACATCCAATATTCACGGAGAATTCTCACTCAGTAATAAAGCGCAGTTATTTATAGATTTATTGTATCTCCGGTAGATTAATTAACGCTAAGCCATCCGTTCCATTGGTACAATATTTTATATTTCCCTGGTTGATTTGTGGTTTCCCTTTTGACTCATTTTCTTAATATTTTCGTTCCTCCATTATACTATATATATTTAAAGGCTATGTAAATTGTATTTTCACCATTTTCACCTTTATTTAATACTAGCTGACGCCCGCGACTTCGTCTGCGTTGAGTTAGTGTGTTTGTTTGTCTTTCAATCACGAAGCAATAGATTACTAACCCGAATTACTTGAAATAATTACAGGATAAACCTAGTATCTCCTTTCTAAAAAAAAAAAAGAATGAGTTAAATCGGATATTGATTCGTTGGTGGGAGAAGTTGTGGGAGGCGCCCGAGACGTGATGGCACAGGCGGTGGCATGCGCGTGAGCTGCGCGCGGTACTGGACAGTACTTGGACATTGCAACATTACTTTATTTTTCTAAATAAAAGATTTTTTCTAAAATAAAAGTAGCCTAAGTTACTCCTTATTACATCAGCTACCTGCTAAAAGTCCCGTAAAAATCGGTCCAGCCATTTCAGAGATTAGCCGGAACAAACAGACAGACAGACAAAAATTCAAAAAAATGTTATTTTGGTGTATGTACCGTATACATATTCATATGCATTTATTAAAAAACGGTTATTTCAATATTACAAACAGACACACCAATTTTATTTATTTGTATAGATAGCTTGATCCAGGAAGAGGGCTTCATCATTTTCACCTTTTCACATCCACAGGAAAGGGGTTTTTAGGTCAACTTTAACACACTGTGTATTTTGATTTGTAAAACATATCCTGACAGACTGATCTGTTAACACATAGCCCAAACCGCTGCGGTTACAAACTTGGAATTTCGAAAGTGGGTTTATTTTATGACTTAGCCTAGCTACGAAAGGATTTGACGAAATTTTCTCAAGCATGGTCAGATAGAGCGTGAAATTATCTATAAAAGCCCATTATTTTTTAAGATGTATCTATAAAAAATGGTATTCAATCCCTATAGGGTTGAAACAGAGGATGTAAATAAAAACATTTGTTTGGCAGCAGAAAAACAATCTTAAAGGATACGGGACGAGGACAATTATTTGTATAGGATTACGTATTGCAATACAACTGGGGAATATATCCGGAGGAAGTAGCGGGCATCCGATAGTTATAATAGATAGTCCGATAGAAGCTACTCCTCCTATTGAAAATATTGCGCCGGGATTATTAGAAAGGGAAGAAAGTTTTTTTTTATTATTTACAACATTGCGTTCTAAATATCAACCCCCGCCTAAGTTTGTTGTGGGCTTCTTCTTAGACCGGGGCGCGTTTGGAACCCTCATAGCTTTAGTTTTAAGTTTACGAATATAGTTATCACCATGAAATAACTACTATGTAAATTATTGACGCGTCAAAAGTGCTTTTTTAAGGACTATTTGAATAAAGATTATTTTGAATTTTTTATGAATTTCAACGTCCGTCCCCCACCCTCCTATGCAATTAGGTTGCAATCTATAAAATGCTTTCCTCTTAATAGGTCGCTTGGGGTTACACATGTCCTACGGCGGGTATGAACGCTTGGAAATTTAAAATTTAAATTCACCGCGCTCATTCTACAGATAGCTGCACGGGCGACACGAGTGACCGTTGCTTCTAAGTTGCGAGGGGCGCCTTTCGCATGTGGTAACGCTTGGTAATCGTGACGAAAGTTCCACCACCCCCGCCCTATGATTGTTTACGTCTACCTAAAGTAGATACCGCTAGAGGGTCGGACTGAAATTAGCATCCAGTGCTTGCGACGGATTAACACATAAGAAAAACAGGGATAGATAGAAACACCTAGCTGTATACAGCCATCATAGCGAACTGATATTTATTTTTGTAAGTTCGTTATATGTTCTAGTAAAAGTACGTTCAAGATGGAAGGACAAATCGCTGGACGAAATTAAATGTTCTAAATATTTGCAACATTTCGTCGGTCATTTTAAGTTTCAACAAATTTCTCATTTTTTTTTTGTTTTTGATTAATAAAAATAATTCTTCTACATTATCTGTGCTAACAAACTTATATGAGGCATACAAAAAAAGCGTAGCTGTATAAGAGATCTCTTGCTTGCCTGATTCCTGTCAGATGAGATGTTAATAAGTATAAATACATAATAATTATTATTTTCGATACAAATAATAAATTGGTGATACTAAGATAAATATTAATAAAGAGCTGCAGCAATTACTTTCACATAGTTTCAAAGATATTATGCTGCCTATTTCACGTCACTTCACTTACTGGATATGGTAAAGCGTTCGATATTACGGCTTACCCGGTGTAGATACATGCCAAGGGCGTAACATGCCACCACATCAAAATATGCCTTGAAATGTGCATTTCCAAAACAGGCCCGTTCCGGAAATTGACTTTGCGCTGGACTAACCACTTGTCAGGTTCAGCTCTATTGCCACGTCATTCGAGTTCATCAAACATCTATTAATTATTTAAATTTGGATGTTTTACAGTGAAATGTTAATGAAGCTATACAGTGCATATTATGAAGCGCTGTGCAATCAAATCGATAAGTAATGGTTCTTAAAAGTAGCACCATTAGCTGATGAACGGTAAAGTTTGATATTACTTAAGAGTTTGATTAAACATTTTCACTTCTATCAAGTGTATTCCGCTGCACGCGGAATTTTTTTATTATTCCTATCGCTAAGGTATAACAAATTCAAATTCAAATAATCTTTATTCAAATAGTCCTGTAAAAGGCACTTTTGACGCGTCAATAATTTACATAGTAGTGATCTGATAGTGATAACTACATTCGTAAACTTAAAACTAAAGCTATGAGGGTTCCAAACGCCCCCTGGTCTAAGAAGAAGCCCACATCAAACTTAGTCGGGTTTTATCACATGGCTGTAAAATAAAAAATCTTTCAAGGTCTATTGCTAACAACGTGATTTCAATGTCCCAAACAACGGCTGTTTACATTTGCGTCAGTGATTTGACTTTACCAGTAATTTAATTTTCGATTCTAACTTTCGCAGTTTTTAAGTTTTCCTTTGGAGTCACATTGCTGAAACAAAATTTTAAGATCTCTTGTTCCTCGAAATATGCCTTGGAACTCGTTCGGCCGGGTGATTTTCATAACTTTTCAAAGTGCCCACACAAGGATTCCTTATTCGATAGACTAGCGATTGTAGAGATCTCTAAATAAGTTTTGAGATGGAACGAAAATAAAAGTCTCAAGGAAAACTACTTTTAATTATATCTTACAACTAATTATAACAGCGGCTCGAAAGCGCTAAAACCTAGAGATGAAGAGTACCTAATTAAAAGTTGCCTGCCAATCCTTACTCATTATATTTCTTTTATATACAATTACATGTATCCTGATAGTGAATTGTACATCAGTGTATAATAATTAAGGATTAATGTGCGTCTAAAATATTAAAAACAACCATCACAAATCAAAAATGCTTCTATGATGTCAAAATAGCATTAAAATATACAGGAGCCGTACCAAGTTTAAATTGTTTTTTATCGCGCTCATGCAACACTTCTGAAGCTACGTACACGTAAGTCGCTGACAACTGGATTTTGGAAGTTATTCTTTCCATTATGACCCATTTAGGCCATAAAAATATCCAATGTAATGCCAACGTTATAAAAAATTTAACTACTTAATTTTGAGGACTTCCGTGGCGCAGAGCGCGCTGTCGCATTATAAAGTTGGAGGTCCTGGGTTCGGTTCTCGGCTGGAGGCTTCGGCCGTGGCTATTTACCACCCTACTGACAAAGACGTGTCGTAAAGCGATTTAGCGTTCCGGCACGATGTTGCGTAGAAACCAATTAGGAGTATGGTTTTACCCTAACAGGTTAGCCCTCTACCATCTTAGACAACATCATCACTTGCCATCAGGTGAGATTGCCATCAAGGGCTAACTTGTAATGATAAAAAAAAAATCACCACACAGTATCTAGTCATTGAACCTAGTTAATTTTTGTTTGTTAGAATATGGTGATAGGCATTATATTCCAACTTAAAAAATAAAACGAGTACTAGATCTAACTCGGGAAATACCCTTAACATATGGCGTGCAAAAAGGCGGCGGGACTTTTTTCTTTCTGAAACTTCGTTTTAACGTCAGAAATAAATTTACATTGTTCGTGTCCTAATGGATCCACCTAGCCCGTTAGGAGTTATTTCAGGAGCTGTCTTGTTTGTATGTACAGGACAGCTCCTGAAATACGGTTACAATTCCGATGAATATGGTATTACTTCAAAGTTACACAGTACGGGCTTTCAAATTAGTTCTATTTTCATTAGGCATTTAGTTTTTTAAAATCACACACGATCAACCCATTACCGGCTCAATACAGAGCACAGGTCTCCTCTCAATATGAGAAGGGTTTGGCCATAGTCCACCACGCTGGCCATGTGCGGATTGGCAGACTTCACACGCCTTTGAGAACATTATGGAGAACTCTCAGGTGTGCAGGTTTCCTCACGATGTTTTCCTTCACCGTTGAAGCAAGTGATATTTTAATCTTCTAAAAACGCACATAACTACGAAAAGTCAGAGGTGCGTGCCCAGATTCGAACCGCCGACCTCTGATTAGGAGGCTGACGCTTGAACCACTAGGCTATCACAGCTTCTTTTTAAAATCGCTTGAAGTAAATTACAAATCGGTGATTCCATAGTTTTGTTCCCGAGTGTATATCAAAGTTCTATATTATATGTTATGCCCTGTTTTCCGAGATACAGTGTCAACTAGTTCGGAAAACAGTTGCATAATGCTAGTGTACTATAAAACAATTTTAGTTAACTACTTCTGTTGTAAAGCTATATGTATGTTTTGCTGCATTAAATCAACTTACTTTTCTTTTCTTTTATCGTGTAAAAATTGCAACTAAAGTTGGGATGTATTTATTCATCACAGAAAGTGCTTCATTATTTGCTATGAACATAATACGTATACTAACATACGTGCACTAACAAGAAATTTTTAATTATAGGACGGAAGGAATACAAGCCTCAACTTAAGCTATGCTAACATTAGTTATAATAAAGATCTCTTCGTATGGAAAATATAGAATATAAATTACAGTTTTCTTTTATAACGAGATACGTACCTATGTTGTTTTCTAACTACCTCACCGGTGTGCGGCGCTCCTGGTTATTAATAAATGAGGCTCTTACCATATCTATTGATTGCATCTATAAAGTTTTTTTTTTTATAAAAAAGAATTTCTGCAAATAAAATGTTTGCATAAATAAAGCACTTGGTTGCTCGCAATTAAGCTAACTTTTTTTTATACACTACACATACTACAAGTTAGCCCTTGACGGCTATCTCACCTGGTGGTAAGTGATGATGCGATCTAGGGTGGTAGCGGGCTAACCTGTTAGGAGTATGGTAAACATACTCTCCTAATTGGTTTCTACGCGACATTGTGCCGGAACGCTAAATCGCTGGCGACACGTCTTTGTCGGTAGAGTGGTAACTGGACACTGCCGAAGCCTTCCACCAGACCAGACTTGAGCCGGGAATCGAACCCAGGACCTCCAATTTTATAATGCGACAGCGTACGCTCTGCGCCACGGAGGTCGTCAAACTTTATCGTGATGATTCCACTTGAAACTAGTAAAATTATCTAAGTTATCATTCGTGTGCATGTAGTAACCATGCCAGTCTCAACATGATGCTTTATTCAATTTATTTGATAATTCAAAAGTGTTGTTTTCACGATGCTTGTTTTAATCATTTTGACTCTAACATAGCTTATCGGGCCTATATATATATATTTTTAATAGAATGGAACATAAAATTTAATGAATTCAAATAAAAAAATGGGTAAGGGTGGTTTGTCACCTACAATCAACAAAATCAAGTAATTATATATTTATTGCGATGAACGAAAATATTTTACATTTTTCCATAATGAAAGAAAGAGAAATAAAATTTGCTGTTTTGTTTGCGGCGCTCATTTGCGCAAATTGGGAAAACATTCTAAATATGGCGCCTTAATTTGATAATGACTTACCGGGAGAACTGGCAGCTAGACCACTTATTAGCCAGGCTAAAGCAAAAGCTGAAGGAATTTCAAGTTGAAAAATGCTACTATTGTATAAGTGATTACTTAGTATTTATTTGAGGAATAAAATTTTTGTTTAAAAATTAATTCCAAGTTATGATTAAAATACATATAGTACACATAAAATTGCTAATAATTTTACTTAACTTAGAGATTTTGGAATTGTCATTAAAATAACTTTGTATGAGACAGGTTAAGACGAAACATACACGTTATGTAAATGTTTATGCAAGAAAATAAAGATTTCGAATACTCTAACAAGTGAAATTCTCACTTGCTACACAATATTTTTTGGCATTGTAATAACTAGCGATTGTATAACAATTAATATAACGACTTCCTTGGCTATTCCGTACCTTCAAAAGGATGATTTTCAGAGAACATCTATTCTTACAGCAGATTTTAATGTTTTAACTTCAACACAATAGGACATTCAAAATCTTCCAACCCCCATTTCACCCACTAGACGCCCACTGCGGGACGTAAGTCTTTTGTAGAGATTACATCTGATGTCTTTGATGTCTTCCGCACACATAGTCTACCAAAGCTGTCTTTATCGGTTCGGCATTTTGGGATCCTAACGTCCATCGATTGTCTACTACGGGTCTTCCTTATTTGATCACGTTACCTCACCGAGCTTAACCATACCTCGCTTAGTGTATGTAAGCTTTCATGAGAGACCTGGTTTTGCAACAATAACGCTTCACTGACTTTGTTCTTCAGGTACCTAGATATTTTGGTGAAAGGGCGTCGTGAAGTTTACCGAGCGATGTCGCTCCGAATTTGATATAACGATTGACTCTCGAAATTGGATCTAATTAACTCGCTCGTACGTCTTTAGCAGCTAAGGTAATCAAGTGGGAGTGGCTGAGTGATTAACTCGCAGTTGATGTTGATGACAAGTCCGCTCTATTCGAGAAACTTTTAAACTACTAGTTATGTTACCACGTCGCAATTGGTAAACAGCTTCGGGGAGATTGCATAACTTTGTCACACTCCTAGTTGCAGTTGGATGCGCCTCGTTTTCTGGTCCCGTATACAGTCTGATGTGATGTGTTTATGTTTATGTAAACAAAATTTATATAACGCTAGTCAAAGCGTATTTGCAGTAACCTGAATAGAGCCCAATTTCACTCACCGGATCAAAGACTTTCTTATACTAAACCAAAAACTAAGCGTAGTTGCTCCTTTGTACTATTCGGTTGACTGTATTTCCTGCCGCAGCGTATGAATACGGTGTTATGGTACTAAAGGCGTTTTGGCATTCGTTTTTCATTCTTGACATTCACTCTTTCGGGATGTTAAAACCCGTCGAACCTGGCCCAGTAGTATTCAATCAATCAATCAGCCTATAGACGCCCACTCCTGGACATAGGCCTTTCCGAGAGCGCGCCACCACACGCTCCTCCGCCATCCTCATCCACCCGCCACCAGCGATCCTTTTCAGTATTATTAGGCTCAACGTTTCTGCGAAAGTTCCGGAAAATTTGATTTGGCCATTTTAAAGATTAACGCGTTAAAAGTGACAGATAGATTAAAATTGTCAGTCTGTTCGTACTATGATTTCGTTGAGCTTAATAAGGGGCATTTATTTTAGAATCGTAAATTTGTATGTATGATATTTAATAAAAAAGAACATTCACTCACATCAAAAATATAGACTTAAAACTTCCTTATTCTCTAATTTTTTTAGCATAATCGTTTTATAGAAAAACTCATGTTAACACATGTTAAACCCAACTGTGAGTTCGTTGTTGTCTACATCATTACACAGGTTCCACGGAGCGCGTTTACGCAGAAAATTCACGTCTATTCACTGGTTGGTTTTAAAGTTTATATAATATAACAGGTAGGCTTTCGTTTGCGTCATGCAAGCTCGCGTATAGAATACCTTTACTCTGCCCTTGGTTGCACTGACGTTATATTGGCGATCCATTTTAGTAACATGAATATTATAGGTGAACTAGATTTCCTAACTGAAGGTCAGTCCGAATTTTCGTCGAGCGTATTGGCAACGTGCTAGTAAAGGTGTTTAGACTCAGCGAACATTGTACCTACATAACGTCTTTCGTTATCCTTCGACATTAATGTAAGGAAGCAATTCCCATAAATAATAAAACGATTGAGACAAACTAAACAAACGAACAACAAAAGATTTATATTAATATCTATATATAGAATATGAGAAAGTTGTACTATACGCTCAGTTTTTAAACTGAATTAAGAATTCATTGACTGAAGGCGTTTAATAGTTGTCCAAGTATATAAACTGCCTCGCGGCTAGGAACTAAAAATATGAGGGTGGCACTAAATCGAGATCTTGTGCAGACTCAACTAATATATTTTGCAGAAAACCGATAGACAGCCAACCCAATACGACGCTCCAAACTTTGAAGTTTCGTGTAAGTAAGCTTTGAGGGATCGGTTTTGTAGAGAGTTTCAGTGTATTAACGGAAATCTAAAAGCCCGTGTTCCTTTGAATTATTATTAGATAAAGCGCAAGTTTTGTGTTTCGTTTATTTCGATGTGTATACCTGTATATCGATCTCGGCGGCACAGCGCTTCTATGTCGCATTATAAAGGGAGTTACTGGTTCAATTCTAGTTTGGTGGGAGGCTTCGGCCCAGGCTAGCTACCTTCCTACCGACAAAGACGATTTAGCATTCCGGCACGATGTGGCGTAGAAACCAATTCGGTGTATGGCTTTAGCATGCCTCTAACAGATTACCATCTACCATCTTAGACTGCATCGTCACTTACCACCAGATGAGATCTCCGTCAAGATTAATTGAATAAAAAATATATTGCCTAGTCATATTTGTCAGCTTCTGCAGTGGTGATTGTAACGGGCTAAGACACCGTCTAAGATGGTAGCGGGCTAAGTCGCTAACAGTATAGCAGGTATACTAAAGCCTTACTTCTATTCGGTTCCCATCGAACCCGGACCTCTCACTTATAAGACCACAGCCCTTACCATTGCGCCAGGGAGGTTGTCTAAACGAGTACGGACTAGACGTACGTTTTGTCCTTTGGGAGATGTTCCTGTCCCTCCATCTTGTAAAGTTGAAACACGTTCCTTGCCATACCTATCCGACGCCAAACTTTAGCTTCGCTGATTTGGAAACCTAGATGAGATAGATGTTTCAGCCTATAATTCTGCTTTCGATCTATTTATTTAAATACCCAGGAAATCGATTCGATTCCATTTTCCTTAAAGAAGATGCCATTTCGAACTGCTTGTTGTGGTGTTTGTGACATCAGGATACCTCAGGTTTGTAAGTTTTGTGACTCCGTTGCTGATAACGTCTCTCAAGTCTCTAAGCATCTCTATCATGTTGAAGTCTCTATAGATGGAATAGATGGATGGATAGATCATGTGCATGGTGGATCTCCCTAGCAGGGCTCTTCAAATGTCATACCGGTTTTGGTATTTAACCCTGGTAAAGCATTCAGTACTAGTATATGCTGTGATAGCCTAGTGGTTAGGACGTCCGCCTCCTAATTAGAGGTCAGGGGTTCGAAACCGGGCACGCACCTCTAACTTTTCGAGTTATGTGCGTTTTTAAGGAATTAAATCACTTTATTATAACTTAGCAATATCACTTGCTTTAATGGTGAAGGAAAACATCGTGAAGAAACCTGCATGCCTGAGAGTTCTCCATAATGTTCTCAAAGGCGTGTGAAGTTTGTCAATCCACATATGGCCATATGGCTATGGCCAAACCCTTCTCACATTGAGAGGAGACCCGTGCTCTGTAGTGAGCCGGCGACGGGCTGATTATGATGAAAGCATTAAGGCCTTAGTTTCTCGGGTTTTATTTAAGCAGTTAAATTGAGTAATTATTTCAATTTCGCTCGATAAACGGAAGTTAAAAGGTTTATCTTTTTGTAATTTTCAGTGCCTTCTAGATTTAAATGAAAACTGTGTGTAAAATTAAATTATTTTTTTTTTTTTTTTATATACAAAGCGAGCAAACGAGCAGGCGGGTCACCTGATGGTAAGTGATTACCGCCGCCCATGAACATTTGCAGCACCAGAGGAACCGCCAATGCGTTGCTGGCCCTTGAGGAATTTGTTTATTCGCCCTTTGAAGATCCCCATATTATAACCATTAGGGAACACAGAAGATGGAAGCTCGTTCCACAATTTGCAGGTTCGTGGCAGAAATGACCTGGAATAGCGGGTGGTGGAAGAGGTCCAGGCATCCAGGTGGTGAGGATGAAATTTATTTCTGCGACGAAAAGTGCGACTGGAGAACACGGAAGGTGGAATTAGATTAAATAGCTCCTCAGAGCACTCTCCATTGTAGAGACGATAGAACACACAAAGAGAACTAACGTCTCTTCGGTGCTCTAGGGACTCCAGCGTGTAAGTAATCTTGGGATCATCCACGAGACGAACTGCCCGCTTTTGTATCCGGTCAAATGGAAGGAGCTGGTACTGGGGTGCTCCGGCCCAGAGGTGAGAGCAGTACTCCATGTGGGGCCGCACTTGCGCTTTATAGAGCAGAAGCCTGTGCTTAGGCGCAAAGTATCTTTTCGCTCTGTTGAGCACCCCGAGTTTTTTCGAGGCTAGTTTAGCTTTACCTTCCAGATGCTCGCGGAACTGGACTTCGTTCGATATGCAAACACCGAGGATCCCTATGCTGTTAGATGGAGTCAGGGGAGTGCTCTGGAAGATAATAGGAGTTGTAAAAGCGGTCTTTTTTGCCGAAAACGCGCATACTTGTGTCTTCGTGGGGTTGAAGTGCACAATATTTTGTGAGCCCCATTGAGATACTTGGTCGAGACAGAACTCGATATTCGACACAAGCGTACTTCTACACTCCTCCAGCTGAGCACGAGAAAGCTGTGCACGACCTTTATATAAGGCATCACCCGTACTGTCGTCCGCATAGCAATGAACATTGTTATTATGTAACATGTCATTGATATGCAGTATGAACAGCGTGGGTGAAAGCACAGATCCTTGCGGAACGCCAGCATTGATGGGCTTCAGTTCAGAGCAAAAACCGTCAACAGCGACTTTAATGCTACGCTCGTTCAGAAAACTGGCGATCCAATCACACAGCTTCTCGGGGAGTCCGTAAGACGGCAATTTTGACAGAAGTGCCTTATGCCAAACCCGATCAAACGCCTTTGCAATATCCAGGCTGACCGCCAAAGCTTCTCCCTTGCTGTCGATTGCCTCCGCCCAGCGGTGAGTGAGGTAAGCTAGGAGATCACCAGCTGAACGACCGTGGCGAAAGCCATACTGACGATCGCTAATCAGCTGGTGCTCTTCCAGGTAATGAAGCATTTGGGTGTTTATTATACGCTCCATAACTTTAGAAAGCAGGGAGGTTATCGCAATTGGCCTGTAGTTCGATGGGTCTGAATGATCGCCCTTCTTTGGAATAGGGTGGACTAAGGCAGTCTTCCAGGAAGACGGAACAGTGCCGGAGGAGTAAGATTGCCGAAACAGGCGCGTTAAGACCGGAGTCAACTCAGGAGCACACATTTTAAGCACTACGGCAGGGATACCGTCAGGCCCGCTCGCCTTGTTGACGTCCAGAGAGAGAAGCGCTTTACGCACTGCGCTCTGAGTGAAGCGAATGTCACTGAGCGAATTTTGGCATCGCGGGATGGTTGGCGGTGTTCTCCCTCTGTCATCAAGTGTCGAGTTACCAGCGAAGAGAGAGCCAAAGATATCTGCTTTCTCCTTGGCGGTGTGGGCCAGCGAATCGTCCGGTTTTCGTAGAGGTGGAAAGGTTGAGCGACAGAAGTTGCCCTGTATGGCTTTGGATAGCGACCAGAACGCACGGGTGCCAGAAGGCAATGCGACAAGTCTGCGCCCAATTTTGTCTATGTGCTGGAACTTTGCCCTGGCGATGGCATTTTTATAAGATCTGGAGGCAGCATTATAACTCTTCTTCAGATTAACTGCGTTAGGATCATTATTGCTTTGTGCTGAGGACCAAGCTTGGTAGGAGCTGTGTTTTCGGTTGCAAGCTTTGTTGCACATCCCATTGAACCACTTCTTAGCACGTTCTCCAATGGGTATTAATGAGCTGGGAATGTAACATTCCATACCCTGGAGTATAACGTCGGCCACGGCCTCAGCACAGGTGTTAGAGTCGTCGTCCGAAGAGCAAAGCTGCGCCCAGGGATACGAAGCGTAGAACTCACGCAGTCCATCCCAATCCGCTGACTTGTAGTGCCACACTCGACGGGTACCGGCCACCGGGGTGCGAACGGAAGATGGCAGTTGCACGGATGTTTGTACCAAGCAGTGGTCAGATGATCCCAAGGGAGCATCGACGACCACCTGGTAGCCGGTAGGGTGAGTGGTGATGAAAAGATCCAGTTTTGATGGAGTGTGATCAGCGATATCGGGTATCCTAGTTGGTACAGAAACCAGTTGAGTGAGGTCATATGCCAGGACGAAGTTGTGAGCGGCCCTTCCCGCGTGATCGGTGATACGCGATCCTAGCCATTCCACATGGTGGGCGTTGAAGTCCCCTAGGATCACCACCTCCGCAGAGGGAATATGCTCTAACACATAGTCGATCGCTTGTTGGATGTGCTCGAAAAGTCGATCCGTTTCGGCGTTACCACTATGGGATCTGTACAGGCACGCGTAGACCCGGGTTTGACCGCAGTAATCCACGCGCAACCAGAGAAGAGACAGATCCCCAACCTCAAGTCTAAGTAATCGTTGACCACAAATGTCCCCTCTGATGAACACGCACACACCTGCTCGCGGCGAAAAGGCATGTTCTAGTTTGTAGCCGGGGAAATTTAAATATGATGTATCGTCAGGGGGTGAAATCTGGGTCTCAGTCAGAAAGAGCAAAGCGGGCTTTACCGTTTCGAGATGGTGGTGAACGGCGTTAAGGTTGGAGTGTAAGCCTCTGATATTACAAAAGTTCACACAAAGTGTGGAAGGAGGCGCCGCTGTAGAACGTTTCTTTCTTCTTGTCAATTTCATAATTTATGGGGGCTGAATCAAAGGAGGACGGACGAACCGTGCAGTGCTGGTGGTCACCAGGTCAAAGAAGCGGAACCAGCCGCCCCCGAGAGCGTAGGTGGTGTGAGTTACTGGTGCGGGGGACGGAAGGGCCCCCAATCCGATCCGCTGAATGACCGGCGGGTTCCACTCCGGTCTCCCACTCCGGCACTCCGGTCATTCACCGGGCTTTTTTCGCTGGTGGCGGGGCAGCCTCCTAAGACGGGATATCCTAGGTTCGGGCCCCCTATGGACCAACGGGCGGCCAGCGGACAACCGTTTCATCGGGTCTCCCTGGACCCCGCGCCAATACCTCACGCCCACGCACGCGGGAAGGACTTCTGCCCCACTACGGACCCAAAGCCCACCAACACTGCACTATTCGGGAGGGAAACTGGCTCACCAGCTCGCAACCGGAACGCATAGAATGCTTTGCGGCTGATTACGACTAGAGTGTGGTCGCTAGCCAGACGGATCCGAGATAGAACCCTACCACAAAGCGGGGATACCATCAAGATTAAGCCGTGCGGTATCAGACACAGCCACCCTGGGGGGGACTGGAAACGTCAGAGCCTCGTTCGCTAACTGGCAGGGTGCACCACGCGCAGGTGAGGTTGACTTTGGCCACTGAGATGGAAGTTGGGCCACTTGCACCCCAAAATTAAAAGTGACTGTTGCGAGAACCATTCAATTGACTGTTTGATATTTGCTACGTTTGACTTTTTTAAAGTCTTGCCTTATGGCAACCGGTTAACTAAAGTTAATTTAACGGTTATAATCTGCCAATTCAGTATGACGGTTACCGTTATATCAATTTGGTTTGTAAAAAATATTTTCAATCAATGAACCGATTGAACAAAGTACGATATTTTTTCATACTTTATTCATTTTGCATCTAATATCTCCTAATCTCGCACGCAAGTAACATTGGAATTTCCTTCGTCATTGATTAGTATATTGTATTTTATAAATGCTAATGCATTTCAACTGCCTACTGAAAATGTTTTTCAGCGCATATTGACGCGGATTTTCCTTTTTCTTTTTTATCAGCCGGTCAAACGCTCAGTGCTCGCCACTGAATGTGGAAATAGAAGCCCGTGCATATAATATGTATGGTAAATATTACACCGTCTATCCGTAATTGCATGATCTCCGACGCAAATGCATTATAGCCCCATTGCCTCTTCTGCTACTTAACATAATACTCCTAGAAGTAGAAGAGCTATCCATGATCTCCTTCACGTGTCTAAAGGAGCCAAAGTATTATTTTATGATACTAATAGAGCTAGACACCACCTCACGATCGTTTTGAAAAATGCCAACGTGCAATGCAAAATATTAAATCACAATCAAGGGTGTTTGTAACCAACACCACCATATCTATCTATGTACAATTTTTCTTGACGATAATTGCAATCAAGGTTAATATATAAATGAATTAAGAATAATCATTATTATTATTAATAAAATGGTTTGTTCAATTATATAGCTTAAATTAATTGATATAATTTTCATTAAAAGAAAATAAATAAGTTTATAATTACATCTTCATTTTATTTAAAATGTACCGAAAACAACACATTAACAATAACGCAAAGTACCTAATTGGAAATCTCAAACCTTACATTGGGATATCTTAAATTGCAAACATACTACTAGTGAATAAAAAAGTAGCTCTAATACTTAAGGATCTATCTTTTTTAGGATGTCAATTAAAGCCCTTTGTAGATCTAAAATGGTTCTAACACTTTAAAAATTCAGCACCCCATTCCGGTCCATTTAGAATAAAAATTAAATATCTACTTTTTAATCCCTTCATTCGATGAATTTAATGAAACTTTGACAGCATTATCGTGAGCTTTTACCAATTTATTTTACTATAGGAGTATAGTAGTTGTTGAAATGAGAAACTATGAAGTACTACCATAAGGGCTATTATTTATGAGGACGTGCTAATAGATATCCAATGGTTCAAGCTATCTCCATCCCAAAATTCGTCAATTTGGTGTGAATGAGTATCAAACATCCAAACATACACACTTTTACATTTAATTTATTAGTAATACCATCGTTTTCTTCGAGCAAATCTAGTGTGATAAAGTACTCCCAGCAATGTTACGTGATAGCATTTCCTGGGACACATTACTTTAAATTTGATGACATTTATATAAGTGCTCATTATGCAAGAAAAAAAAATCATTGCGTTCATGCACGGCAATGCCCGTCACCTCGTGAATTAAGGGGTTTATTGAAAATCGAAATGTTAAATTTTTTGGGGTATACATAATATCCTTTACTCGTCATCAGATATAAACTATTTCTTACCAAAGCTTACTGAAATCTCTTCAGCGTGAAAGGCGGATGCAACCGATTTAGACTTCAATCAATATATATATGGAAATCAGTAATTATTTATTAAACTGTAGACAATTATAATTAACAACTTAAACAATGTAACTGTATTATAAACACTTAAAAACTTAAAATAAACCTTAAATTGAAACTAAAAATCTTAAATATATATATATATATATATATATCGAAATCTTAAAAATATATATTGTGTATATATTATGTTGTATATATATATATATATATATATATATATATATTTCCATAATAATAAAATTTTGGGGAAACGCTTCGAAACCTTGCCTAAAGGGACTCCTTTTAATATTTTAGTTATTATGTTGTATATATATATATATATATAAAATTTTATTATTATGGAAATTATATATGATTGGAACTATGAATTAAAGTTCGGAATACAAACACATTAATACAACTTCTTACAGTGCTTTTGCGAATTGCGTTTTAACTTTTTTTTACAGTTTAACCGACGTTAAACTTGTTCTTAACAGTTTCATAATTAATGTTTCAACTGGGATAATGGATTTTCTACTTCAGCTCAGTCTAGAGTCTTGACTTTAACGCTACACTGAAAATCGCATGCGTCGCATTCAACTCTTGCAAAATTTCAGTCACTCATCAAGTATGCGAATATTCAGTGTATTTTATAATGCGACTATGGAAGGGTCGTGTATTGGACAATACCTACAATATCCATTAACCTATCTTATCGGCTGTATCATTGATCTTTATGATGTAATAAAAGTTATAGGATAATAGAAATTAAACGCAATTTTGTATCACCTTGTCGAAGTTATTGCTAACACGAATTTTCTTTCATGATCAACCCATTCTCGGCTCACTACAGAGCACCGGTCTCCTCTCAATATGAGAAGGGTTTGGCCGTAGTCCACCACGCTGGCCATGTGCGGATTGGCAGACTTCACACGCCTTTGAGAACATTATGAAGAACTCTCAGGCGTGCAGGTTTCCTCACGATGTTTTCCTTCACCGTTGAAGCAAGTGATATTTTTTATTTATTTAAAAACGCACATAACTTCGAAAAGTTAGAGGTGCGTGCCCGGATTCGAACCGCCGACCTCTGATTAGGAGGCTGACGCCCTAACCACTAGGCTATCACAGCTTCGAATTTTCTTTATTGGAGCGAAAAACCTTTACTATGTTGACACTACCACAGTACTATATTACTAAATCATTTTACTGCAATGAATAATAATTAACTTATATATAAAATTCTCGTGTCACAATGCTTGTACCCAAACGGCTCGGCCGATTCTTATGAAATTTTTTATGCATATTCAGTGAGTTTGAGAATCGGCTTTCGAATTGTATTTTTCAAACCCATAAGTGTCCACCCCAAAAAAATATTTTTTATCTTTTGAATAATCCATTTTTATTTTATTTTTGTATTATTATCTTAGTTATATTATGGTTATTTTTTTAGTTAAAGTTGAATAACTCTCATGTTATCAGACTAAAAAGAAGAACCTCAATGATTGGACAATATTATGAAATACCACGAAAGTTCATTAAACAGTTCGTCTGGATTTAGATTTGTTGCTCTGTTAAGTTTTTATTTACTATTTACTAACGGTTACCAGCTAAATGACGGCATAAGAGGTTGACCGCCGTTATCATAGCTACCATCTTACACACGCTACCATCTTAGACTACATCATTTGAAACCATATGAGAATGTCGCCATAAAAAACTTGTAAAAGAATTAAAATAAAATGAAAATGTCTCAAAATGGTTATCTCATCGTGATCATGATCATCCCTATATCGGCTCACTACAGAGCACGGGTCTCCTCTCAATATGAGTAGGGTTTGGCCATAGTCCACCACGCTGGCCATGTGCGGATTAACATACTTCACACGCCTTTGAGAACATTATAGAGAACTCTAAGGCATGCAGTTTTCCTCGCGATGTTTTCCTTCACCGTTGAAGCAAGTGATATTTTAATTGCTTATATACAGTCCGAAAACATAACATAAACATAACTTCGAAAAGTTAGAGGTGTATGCCCGGGTTCAAACCCTCGAGCTCGTATTAGGAGACGGACATCCTAACCACTAGGCTATCACAGCTACATACATGGTTATCTAACGAAAAGTAACTTAATCTTTAATCTTGTGAAAACTTCTTTAAACTCTATCTATTTTATTTGAAGCAATGAAAAAGTTATTTTGGTAACATTTACAAGGGCGACGCCAGATTGAATACAACGAAGCACGATGTAGGATATATTTTGCAAGCAATACGCAATACACTTTTGTATGAATATTTTGCTGTTGTGCCTAACATAGGCGTTTGTTTCAACTTCCACGTAACTAGACTATCACTTTTGTTTATTTTCGTGTCCGCTCTCATTTGACACGAGCGTTACCCCTGAAGTTGAAAGCCACAGCAAAAACAAGGGTAGCCAATATAACAAACGAAACATCACTCGGGAAGTTGAAAAATTTCGTTGATTTTACTTCAGCTCGCACTCATTCGTGGATCCGCAGTATTTCCCCAACCTGGCAACTATGAATAGCAAATTTTATGTTCTCTCGAGTCATTTTCGAGGATCTCGCGGCTGAGTTTGAGTACAGAGACGATACGATACGAGTGTTAATGTCTGTTATTACTATCATCGTTAACTGCCTACAAGTGTTCAATGCAGGATCTAGGACTTAGATTTTGAAATTTTCAAAAATCTTTGTATGCATAAGTGTGGCAGAATATCAAAAATCTTTGTATGTAGATGTACATAATGATATGTGATCGCTCAAAAAACTGCTCTTTTTTGTGGCTCCGTAGCCGAAAGATGCCTACGGAACCCTGTTACTAAGCCTCTGCTGGCTATCGTTTCGTTCCGTCCATCTGCCCTCGCAGGTAGACAGTTAAAATTTTCGCAGAGTGCCAACCGAAAATAAAAGTAACGTGATATTTTATTGTTTATTTTTAATGCGTTACTGTAGTGTTTTACTGTTGTGTTTTAGAATGCGTGACATGCCGTTTTTGTAGATGCATAGACTAACAAATAGGAATTTCAGGTAACTTCTGCTTCGGCGGGTGCACGATGTTCAAGGCACAGACCATCGTGGAGTTCATCGAGAACGCCGTGGAGACGTCGCGCAGTGGCCGTTACCTCTTCTTCTTGAACCTGCGGCCCGTGCTGGGACCTGTACGGGTGCAACTGCTGTACCCAGTCTCCAGGTTCAAGAGAGTGCAGAGCCTGCAGCACATGTGCAGGTAAGCACCCTAATTATCTTGCTAAAGTTAAACTACCTTTGATTCTTGTGTCTAGGAAATGGACTATATACATGTACGAAAAAAAAATGATAGCCTAGATTTTGCGAAAATAAAAATTATTTAATATAGTAAGTATTTTTAAGATATTTCGCTAATACTTTTTAAAATGTTTTGGGTTGAACTTTGACGTGGACTTCGGCCTATATATGCTTCGCTATGAAATGACACTTTATTTGTGTTCGAGTAGATATTGCTAAATTAACACACTCAGCCGTGCTTCATATGCAATTAAATGGCCGCAATTTTCATTATGGTTGGACAAAAATGATATACGATAGGTCATTTGTCGATAAAATGATCATTATTCCTAGCATTCGAGGCTCTTACACCGGTGACCGGACACTGTATAAATAAATTGCCGGGGTCGTGTCGCGCAATTACTTCAAAATAACTTGACTGATTTAATTTTTTACGAACTCTCTGCCGCAGTGGTGAACGCTGTGGTTTAAGGAAAGGGCCCGGAGTCGTTCCCTGGCATGATCAATTTTTCCCTATTTTACTCCTGAACTTTCTTTGTTCTGGTCTGATGATAGGCTTCGGTCTTTAGTTACCAACTAAGCGGTTAAGCGTGCCGGTATCGATGCCGCGTAGAACCCGATGTGGTTTGAGTTTAATTTAACTGCCATACCTACGCCTAACAGGTTAACCCGGTATCTTAGACTGACTCATCCCTTACCACCATGTAGGATTAATTGTAGTAATTGCTATTTTTGATTTTTGTTCGCTTGAATACGGAATTGTCTAGAAAAAATTATAATCCCGAATATACATATATATACTATCTGGAAATTGAAATAGGTTATTTTTGTATGGAAATCGCTACTAAGGGGATTACTTTCAATAGATGGAATGAATTTATTATTGTGTGATGGCAAAGTGGGACGTACGTAGGATATGTACTTGTGTATTTGTGTACTCATGTACGTATTACATGCGGACACAAACGGTATTTCTATTTATTTTAAGAAACATATTCGGGCGAGAAACATATTTGGGTCACTATGACCCAATACATATCCCGGCGCACAAATTTCTTATTCGTATTACTTATTCGTTCTAATCCAAAAAAGAAAAAATAATATAATGAGCTAAACCTCAATGCCCATAAAGTAATTTTGAGAGTATTGATGTGATTAAACTACTTTTTTTATGAAGAAGGAACCCCTCTTTTTAGGTACTATGTTGCAGACTTTTCATATAATTCTTTTCATCACACTTGGTCGTGACTTAGATCTTATTACACCGATTTAAAGTTCATAATCGACAACACGCGTAGTTTTATTTCACAATATCATACGTCTGTAATAATAGGCCTCCTTATTTATATACTCTCTGTTTATGTCTATGGGGACAAAGCATTCTTAGTATAACGGGATAAGTATTGAGTAAGTATAATACGCCTTGTTTTAAATACTAGCATCGATTTTTTACCAGCCTAAGAATAAGAATAATAAAACTGTTTGGCTGATTGCTGGTTGTTTAAATTTATGAAGAAATTTACAATTTACCAATACATATATTTATAAATTATTAGCTTTATTATATTTTTAATATTGGATCGTTTTTTTCGCGCCCAAACTAACATATTTTTTTCGTTTCATTACAAAACATAAGACAACTGCGCACCATTTTCCAAAAAATATATTTTTTTGCAGTGTAATCCTTTTAAAAAATATCGACTTCAAGTGGTTAGGTAAATTTGTGCACATCAAAAATGCTGATCAAGGTACGAAACGCTTTTCATAGTCTGTTGCCATCAAAATCTATAAAGAAATCCTTGCAGCCAAAGATTGCATACAATATTTTATACAGTTGAACATCTTTTTCTGACCGAGACCGTACTTTTTAAAGTTCGGTTTTTTTTTTTTTTTCCTGTAAATTGATGACTAACTTACTTACTTTACTATTAAACACTTTCGCATAGATCATTGTTCATTACTTTCTTGAATGTATTATTTGCATAACACATCGTATGTAATGACCAGTATAACGCACAAGTCTCATAATTAATGATTGAAGACTTATAAAAGGAATACCTAACCTAAATGGCGAATGTCATGTCAATATATTTTTTACAATTTGTCTAATCAGTGCGTGAATTGTATAATCTGTTTTTACACTACATGTTATACACATGTGGTTATCGCTCGCTTAGTTACTCGTACTACTGTTAATTTTCATCTTATTACCTTTGTAGTCAATTTCGAACGTACCTTTGTTACGGCCCACAATGGCTGTTTCTAGAGTCACGGTAATTGTTGTTCTCTTGGTTCATTCAACCATTGAACTGTGTTGTGTTTCCCCTACGGCACGCATCCACAAAGCATTACGGATTTTACGCATGAGGTATAGATTTATGCTTCACTCGAGTGCTGTTTTGACTGCTAAGCAAATTAGTTTGGTATACAAAGCAGAAGCGCTATTGGCTTATGGTGCTCTGGTATTGTTCTCCTTGTAGACGTCTTCATATTCTGTCACCTTCTTACGATATATCAATGATAGTTTATTATATGATTAGTCGGTTCAATTGAAATTCGCGACAATATTGATTTTGCAAAACAAAAATCTTTAGATTTCTCAGATGGTTCACGAGAGTAGTTACCAAGGTATGCGCTTCTCATAAACTCACCCCGTATATTTCAGCAGACTTGAGCATACTTGATGCATGCAGTGTTTAATTCATTATTCATACGCTGTGACAAGACCCGTTGTTTTTGGTGGTTGCACAGAATAGATAAAAGTACAGAAGCTGCATTCCTTTAATCTTCAAGAAAGCTTTCGTTTTATGTAGTACGTAAAGAACGCGCGCTCGAGCTAAATTGCACCTTAATGCCGCGTGTTAGCTTATGTTATCCCGGCGCAGCGTAGTAACACACACCACGATGGAAATATCAGGGTTGTTTCTAATAATAAAAGTAAAATGCCTGTAGTTTCACATTTAATTTACATGAGTCAACGGGCTACAAGTTATGAATATTGTAGGTTAAACTATTATATTTACAACATAACATACAAACATATTTAAAACCGATTCTTCTTTCTCTTGCCCTTATACCACATTATGTGGGGTCGGCACAACACGTCTTGTTCTTCCACTCACTTCTATCAGCCGTCGCCTCACTACCCACACCTTTTACCCGCATATCCTCTTTTACACAACCCATCCATCTCTTCTTTGGTGTTCCTCTACTCTTTTGCCCTTCCACGTTCATATATAACATTCTTTTGGTGACATCACTTTCTTTCCTCCGCATTATATGACCATACCATGCTAGCCTGCTACTCCTCATCTTTTCAAACCGATTGAAATATAAATTTTATATCACATGTACTTGTACATAACACAAAAACTTGTTGCATAACTTGTTTATACTACACAATGTTTAGCAACCTATTGGCACTCGGGCTAAAGATGGCATGCTAATTAAACTTTAAGGAACTTCAAATTGTGGAATTACATGCTGTATTAATTATTTAAACTCTTCGCTTTGTGGGGCTTTATCCTCTAGTTGTTTTCCAGTTTGTCTAGTTGTTTTTGAGTTCATAATTAATATTGTTCTATGCTAATCATCAAATGTTTGCCCAGTTTATCTGTAGTTCGATTTGGTGATTATATACAATTTTCCCTTCTGTTTTACTTCTCGTTGATGTACTTTGGTAAAATTAACCAAAGAAGTATACTCTCACTCTCAAACAGAATATTGGTTTACTGACACGTCATAGTCACAGTATATATAGAATAAAATGGCACGTAAATTTGCACGGAAGCATTTATCAATAAGTTCTTAAATGGTACGAAAAGCCTCATGCACTTGTTTCTTGGTGGTTCTTCGAATTTTAGTGGGTAAACAATATCTAGGCAACGAGTGGCAGGCCTTCTTGTATTTAACAAGCTATGATAGCCTAGTGGTTAGGGCGTCAGCCTCTTAATCAGAGGTCGGCGGTTCGAAAACGGGCACGCACCTCTAACTTTTCGGAGTTTTGTGCGTTTTTAAACAATTAAAATATCACTTGCGTCAACGGTGAAGGAAAACATCGTGAGTTAACCTTCACGCCTGAGAGTTCTCCATAATGTTCTCAAAGGCGTGTGAAGTCTGCCAATCCGCACATGGCCAGCGTGGTGGACTATGGCCAAAAACCCTTCTCATAGTGGGAGGAGAGCCGTGCTCTGTAGTGAGCCAGTAATGGGTTGATGATGATAATGATGATGACCTAAACATATCCTTTTACTGCAAATCTATTTTACGCGGAATTTTACCAGACAGCGTTTTTGTCTCGTGGCAGGCACTAGCTGCGCCGTATAAATTTACAAAATAAACTCGGGGCATTATTTAGATCAAAAAGTATTCTCATGCAGTGTACCAACTTTTTAAAAATAGATTCAAAGAACAAACATTAATTCAGTTTTTCCCGGTGCCTTAATTAGGTTTTCCTGTAATAAATGTCTGGACTGAGTCGCAGAATAATAATAGTACTAAACAATACAAAAGATTCACTTTGTTAACTCAGTTCATGGAATCGGTTTCCAACCACAGCGCGACGGTACGTTTAAAAACTCGCAGATGCGCTGCCCGGTCAGTATTATTTATACGACCATACTCTGCCACTGTGCCTGTGAGCCGAATTAAACTTTAACACCACACCGTGAATCCTAGAGGTACTTAACTGGCTGGACGGGCATACTGACGAGCTGCGAATGCTTAGGGCTGGTTTTCGAGAAATGTTTCTGGTATTATGTTACTAACTGCTGTGGTTGCTTTTTTAATTTGCTAGTGGCAAAAAAGATAGTATTTTTTGTCTCAAGCCTTAATTTAAGTTTCCATGTAATCACCGATTGAGCTGAAATCTTGCATACACGATTGTTTTAGTTCATTATGTACGTGAACAAAATGGCAGTGTTTAATGACAGACACAATCCGTTCAATTCATATCAATATTATCAACTTAAGTGGTGATAGCCTAGTGAAGCGGTGATAGCCTAGTGGTTAGGGCGTGAGCCTCCTAATCAGAGGTCGGCGGTTCGAATCCGGGCACGCACCTCTAACTTTTCCGTGTAATGTGTGTTTAAAATATCACTTGTTTCAACTGTGAAGGAAAACATCGTGAGGAAACCTGCACGCCTGAGAGTTCTCCATAATGTTCTCAAAGGCGTGTGAAGTCTGCCAATCCGCACATGGCCAGCGTGGTGGACTATGGTCAAACCCTTCTCATATTGAGAGGAGACCCGTGCTCTGTAGTGAGCCGGTAATGTGTTGATCATGATGACGATGACGATAATATTGTGTATGTATATTTTTAATTCATTTACTGTGTTCTAACCAAGCACTGAAACGTTCGAGACGCGCGGGAATGTAAGCAATTGATGTAGTCGGCAAAATTAACACCGGCGTCGGGCTTCGGTGCTGTAGGTATAAATGAGTCTTACTTAATGTGCGCAGTGAAACACGGCTGCGTTCACTTGTTGCCTTATAATGTAGGGATCATTTTTGAGCAAAAAATGAATTTCAATTTCTCAGGGCAAAAAATGTACGTGCATATTATAGCAGAATGCTCACGTCTGCGAAGTTTCCACAAAGGGCTTTTCAAATGCCTTTGGCGCTGAAAATGTCCTTGCACAAAGCGATCACTTACTTACGTGTGAACTGTTTGCAGGAATTTTTACCGACTTCATGAATACTGTATACTGAGAAACTCTTTAAAGGTGTATCGCGAGTGTAAAATGCACAGAAATGAAATGTAATTAAAGTTACAAAACTAAAACTCCGTTACAAAAAAAAGCACAACAAGTACACCTTTGACTTTTGCTCTTTGTTTCTGTATATCCATGTTGTCTCTTATATTCTCAGCAGTTTCATTGACTCGCGACTCGGAGAGATCGCTTTTTAGGAATATACAGCTACAGCTTTTGACGACCTCCGTGTCGCAGCGTGTGCGCTGTTGCATTTTAAAGTCGGAGGTCCTGGGTTCGATTCCCGGCTCGAGTCTGGTCTGGTGGGAGGCTTCGACCGACAAAGACGTGTCGCCAAGCGATTTAGCGTTCCGGCACGATGTCTTGTAGAAACCAATTAGGAGTATGAGTTTACTATACCCCTAAAAGGTTAGCCCGCTACCATCTTAGACCGCATCATCACTTACCATCATGTGAGATGTAGTCAAGGGCTAACTTGTGGTGAATAAAAACTAAAGAAAGGCATAGTAAATATTAGTTTTGAGACGGTTTAAAACCCTAAAATAATATCAGATATAACAAGAAATAGGCGTAGCCAGTGGCCACCCTTTTCATGAAACTTAAACAACGACTGCCAAATAGAAAAGGTTCTCAATTCGGTGCGTTTTTTATATACTAGTACACCAGTTTTTTTCTCCCATTACTTTATGAATAAAGGTTCATTTTTATTTTTCACAGCCTTTGAATGGTGAGTTGCTAACTGCAAACAAATTTAGCAGAATTTGTTGCAATGGCTGTAGCGAAATGCTTAAAGTACGAATATTAAAGAACTTTTCAATAAAACCGAGCATGTCCTTCCGTGTACATACGGAACGACAGAATCAACAATCGCCTGACGTCTACATATTTACACAAACAAAATGTATTTTTTCGACTTTCCAGTAGCTTTGAAGTTGCGTTTGAGATTTTTTTTTAAAAGAGTCAATATCAAATAGTAGCGCGCAGAAATCTCATACTTGTCACATAAAAAATTACTTGCACTCGTATTTACACGTAGTCGTTAAACAGAACTGATATATTTTCGAAAGCATTTGCAATTTACATACTCTAACTAAAAGCTTTTTTGAAATTTGTATCTAGCAAACAAGAGGTATTTTCTTTTTTGTTAATAAATACATTTTAACGTTTCGTTTTTGTGTATTGCATATTATTGATTGGTTTATTTATTTATCATAGGTAAAATAATAGCAGTATTATAATTCTAAACGATACTAGTCCCTGTCGTCAAGCTCGAGTTCTCGAGGGCTTGCAAATAGGGTTTTACATGTCAATCTTACAAGATGTGATACGCTGGCGTGGTGACTGGTCGTAAATTTGCATTGCACACGAACGCAGCGTGGCGTCCCTATTTTACCTTACCTTAGCTTAACAGTAACCTTATTCACCCGGTATCACGTAAACTTTTAACGTTTGAAACACATTATTATATATAATGTCTTGAAAGCTTTTGTGTATTATTTAAATTGAATATTTCTTCTTTTCAATCTTAAACAGTGTTTTGTATGCATGACGTCGTCACGTCGATAACCTTTTTACTTAGGATAGTACAAAGGCGGTATATTTTATACGAGTTTGGCGTTGGACGTGTGTGTTGTATGCTTCAAGTAAACGCGTATGTTTACTTTCGAACATTGTACTAAAAAACTAGCAGTTTTTTTTTTCGTAATATACATAGGTATAGTATCTAAATATTTTCATACAATGTTTCTATACTGGCGTATAGCAAGAACCTAACGCTATACTATGACCCGTTCGACAACGAAGTTCATGGTTTGATTCCCGGATTTAACCAGATATTATTTTTGATCACCATCCATTAAATTACTATTACTATATACTATTACGTTCTTTTAAAATAAGTTTACTCGTAAATTGCTGTATTCGATTTAGAGTTCACACATGAGCCCTGTTATACAACATTAATATGAGCGGCTTTATCGTAACATAGATTATGTATATTGTTACATAGTTACGACGAGCTTACGGCGCAGCGCGTGCATTGTCACATTACATTGTTGGAGGTTAAAAGTCCTGGTTTCGATTCCCGGCTCAAGTCTGGTCCGGTGGGAAGCTTCGGCCGTGGCTATTTACCAACTTACGTTTACGGTTTTTTACGGTTTAGAGTTCCGGCACGATGTCGCGTAGAAACCAATTAAAAATTTATATATATATCCATGGTCTTATGATATCTTTTTACATTTTCATTTGCTTATCAAGCTCACTTTATATTATGATTTACATTCAATAAAGCGATCTTAATAACCTTAGTTCTTTTCCATTAAGAATCCAATTAGCTGTAATCCTTCGTACTATTTCAACAAGGGAGTTGTTTTAATCGGCAGGAGCCATTTTTCTCCAATAAGTTTTTAACATGGGATTAATTAGCAACCAATACTTATCCCCGATTATCCTTAGTAGGTAAGCAGATTGTTTATCATTAATGTGAATCAGGGAACTAGTATATGGACCCCTTATCCTTCTTATTGTACCGTCAGACCGCTGTCTATGAATCTTTATTTTATTGACTCCATCGATTAAATATTAACTGATTAAATCCAGGGCATACAACGTCAATAGCTTTCTGATAAATATTTCATGTAAATAAAAGCGAAAGGTACTTACATACTGATTAAACACGAGATCTCAAAAACTATTGTACGTATAAAGCTATAATTTAGCAAGTAGATAGTTGATAGTTAAGAGATGTCAGCGAAGAAAGGATATTTGGAAATTCCACCCCTAAGGGGGTAAAATAGGGTTTGGAAGTTTGTATGAAATGTCTTTGTTTTTAGAGTTAGAGACACACAAATTTGCATTAAGATTAATAATAATAAATAAAAAACATGTACATCAATTTTTTTTATGATTACCTGTTAAGGGTGGTAAAAAAGGGGATGATAGCTTTTGCTTATTTTTTTATTATGAAGTCTACAAGCTTGAAATTTTGAAAATAGGTTTCTTTTAGGGCGTAACTATATCGTTAGATTTTTTTTCATCCAAATCTATTTCGAAGGGGGTAAAATAGGGGTTTGAAGTTTGTATGAAAGTCCTATGTTTTTTAATTTAGAACCACGAAAATCGGCAATTTGACATTTGCCTGTAGCTTACTTTCTGAAGCAGGGCATTGGCCGCACGGGTAACCTCAACCTCAAGGGAAATCAGCAACTCTACGCAGACGAAGTCGCGGGCAACAGCTAGTATTTCATGTAACTAAATGTTCATTAGATAATCCAACCCTTCTTTCGTGTATATTTACGTACGTACCTACGTGTGTTCATCGGTAGTTGGTGGAAATGAGAGACAGTACATTAATTATAACTTTTGGCTTTTAGTACAGAAATACATCTCTTCCTCATTAAACAAATTCGTACAATACAAAATGTAATTAAATTATACGGGAGTATATATTCTTGGAGGTAGCGGTGTGCCGTGTTACTTTTTTTGTTGTTGAAATAACCGGTTTCGCTTATCTTTTCGGTTCAAATTGTGAGCGGTGGATAATACATATTTTTTTATGTTTCTTCAACTACGATACGATGTAGGTAGTAGGATGTCTATCAAATACTAACGCTGCTGGCGCGTCGATACGGTTTTGTAGGCGAAATATACTCGGAGCGATAATGCACGTCTTCTGTCGTCACCGTCAACCTCACTCTATTAATGCCGAACTATGCATAAGCCTCCTTTCATACGAGAGCATGCAAAGCATTGACCCGCTGATTTCAGCTGCGCAACCGCTTTATTAAAGCTGAGCTATATTGGTAACTCTTGATTTTTTTGCGGGTATCTTATTTGATCACGTTGGCTGAAGTAATGGGATCCCGTTAGCACCTTTCGGTACCGAAACCTGTGAATCCGTAATATGATCTACAATGAAAATTAAGAAAACCCTTAAACTGATTGATTTACGCGCCATTCAAATAAAGTAGTGTACAATGGAGTTGGTTAAATTATAAAGTTTGATACTCCATATGCAATGATAGACAGATCGGTTACGACATTTTAGCGAAATTTTTAAAGCGCGTTAAGCCATAACGCTGACTTTAGAAATAGGTAAAAAGAGACTAAGTTATCTGCCCATATGACGGTCTCGTTCTTACACTTCAATTCAAATCAATTCAATTCAAATAGTCTAAGAAGAAGCCCACAACAAACTTAGCCAGGTAAATTTTCTTTTTGTTATCACCATCTCACATGCCACTTAAAAGTATATTAAGAGCTATCTTATTACAGCAATATTTCATACCCATACTTGTTTATCATTTACACTATAGTAGGACTTTTCTACTAGTTTACGTTTTATATATTTAGGTGAGCAATATCGTACACTGTATGTATTTCAGTATAAGTCAGGCAATAAAGTTTCCCCTGTACACCGATCACGGCGTCAGGTGATGATGACACTTCCTTGAAATAATACTAAACGTACGACTATCTAGCTGCACATCAGCAATTCACTTACGATTCGATTTCGATTCCCCGGCTCGACCGATCGAGTTACCACCCTACCGACAAAGACGAGTCGCCAAGCGGTCTAGCGTGCCGGCACGATGGCGCGTGGAAATCAATTAGGAGTATGGGTTTACCTTATACCTAACAGGTGAGATCCCCAAGGGCTACTTGTAGTGGATGAAATTAAAAAAAAACCTGAGAGGTGTCAAGGGACACCTGGATAGAACGAAGTTCCTTTCGATTAATTAGTGAAGGAATTGCAATAAAATTTTATTTTATTTAAGTTATAATAATATTTTTTTTATTATTAACAAATATAATGTTATATAAACTTAATCAGTAGGCTCAATTTTGTACTCCATCAGCAATATCCGGAACTTGTGCAGAAACACTGTCAGGATTCATTATTATTTTTTATTATTTATTATTTACAAAAAACCTGTATACAGTCAACAAAAATAATCGTCGCGACACCACACTGTTCCATGCGAAATAGAAATGAAAATATCTGGCTTGCTTTCTATAAGAGAGAGAGAGAGAGACAGACAGAGAAACATGCGACGCCGCACAGCTTACAATAACAAAAAGTGTCGTGACAACTTTTCGTAAGAATTTTTTCCGTCTAGCCCCCTTTCACAACGCGCGATAAGGAACTTCGTTCCAAAAACGCGGCGTGAGGCAGCACTACGCGACATAGGTCAAATGAAAGTGTCAAAAGTGATACAATAGATCAAGATCAAGATGGCAGGATAACCCAAAATCATACCATTTAAACCTAAAATAAATTAGTGTGTGATTTTTCTTCTCTCTCGTAGCTCTCTCTCTCTCTCTAAACTAATGTTTCTTTTATTCATATAAAACATAAACATAAGTTGTTATATAATATACGAAAAGTATTAAGGGAATTGCTCGTTTATTTCTTTTGGTTTAACAAAAAAGCCGAAAATAGTCGGCAAACCAGCGGGTGAGCGTTTTAAAATGCTCAGCGGGAAAAGTGCTTGAACAGTACAATTTTTGCACAGTTGCATTTATAAAATAAAGAATACCAAGATAGAATGTTTCGATAATTTCTCCTTTATTCAGTAAAGACCGGGTGAACGGTGGAGTAAAGCATTGTAACCTGATAAAATCTCCCCCCGTGCAAGAAACCTACCCTCAATTAGTCGACACGAGTTTAACGTATATGAGCGATCATTATAGAATATGTATCGTGATACTCTTCGTAAAGTTTGTAGGAAACAAATATGCTTTAATAAGAACGTGTTGCGTCTATTATATTTAATAAGTTTGCTTCATCATTACGCGTTTATACTACACTATTTTTTAAATTGTGTTTGTATGTTTAATGACCTCGAACTACTATGTTGCAACTTGGTCCGTTTGTGGCGACCCTTATAATTCATTATTATGAAAATACGCTTCATGGTCCATTCGCGTTAATATTCATCATCATCATCATGATCAACCCATTACCGGCTCACTACAGAGCACGGGTCTCCTCGCAATATGAGAAGGGTTTGGCTATAGTCCACTACGCTGGCCATGTGCAGATTGGCAGACTTCACACGCCTTTGAGAACATTATGGAGAACTCTCAGGCGTGCAGGTTTCATCACGATGTTTTCCTTCACCGTTGAAGCAAGTTTTAAAACGCACATAACTCCGAAAAGTTAGAGGTGCGTGCCCGGATTCGAACCGCCGACCTCTGTTTAGGAGGCTGACGCCCTAACCACGCTATCTCCGCTTCAATATTAAACATCACAAATTCTAACTAGTTTATCTACTACTACCTAATCTTATAAATAACAACCTAAACCATGGAACACCTAGTGCCATGGAATGGAATTGAAATCGATTAGTGACTTTTTTCATTGCTAAGTTGGTTGGTTACTCCGCTGAGTGGGAGATCCAATCAGACATTCCAAAATACGTTAAGTAATTTAATTTATCTTTTCAAACAGCTTAGTTTTTCTACACGTACCTGCGTTTAAAACGTTTAGCTTAGCTACTCTTATATTGTTAAAAACACACTTCTTCAGTATCTATTCTTATTTATTTACAGGATGGTACACACCTTGTTGAAAATGAACACAACTTTTTTATATCTATTCTTGTTTATCTATAACATTTTACACACCTCTTTACATCTTTGTACAACCAGAACCTTGGAGACCATTTTTCGGTACCAAAACTAAACAATAACTAACCAAAAATGACCAACGACCAACTTACTTATAAAGGGCCGATTCGAACGTCATATTTCCATTTTGTCCCATTCAAATCCGGTATCTTAAGAAAACAGTCAATTGGGATGCTTTTCATTATAATAGTCAAAAGTAAAAATAAATCATTTAAGTCAAATCACGTACTTTAATTATATATTTCTCATTTAATGATTAAGTTATTATATATATATATGTATCTACACATTGGGTGCCGCAAAAAACAAAAAGACGTCGAGGCAGACCGAGGCGTCGTTGGCGTGACGAACTCGATGGCTATATGTCGGATTGGCCCCAAATATCCCTAGATAAAAGCGGTGATAGCCTTATAGTGGTTAGGGCGTCAGCCTCCTAATCAGAGGTCGGTGGTTCGAATCCGGGCACGCACCTCTAACTTTTCGGAGTTATGTGCGTTTAAAAAAAAAAACATATCACTTGCTTCAACGGTGAAGGAAAACATCGTGAGGAAACCTGCACGCCTGAGAGTATAACGTTCTCAAAGGCGTGTGAAGTCTGCCAATCCGCACATGGCCAGCGTGGTGGACTATGGCCAAACCCTTCTCATATTGAGAGGAGACCCGTGCTCTGTAGTGAGCCGGTAATGGGTTGATCATGATGATGATGATCCCTAGATAGAGACAAATGGAAGGAAGAAAGGGAGGCCTTTGCCCAACATTGGGACAGTACGGGCTGATAATAATAATAATATATGTATGTAAATTAAAAGACACTAAAATCTAAAACATTTGGAAATCATGACAATATGTTTGCGATTGACGTAACCGTGATATCATCGGCGCGAATTAAATGTTAACAATTTCGAATATAAGCACACATGCACAGATCGTCGAATGAAAATGTACGCAAATCTCAACTGATTTAGCATACGTAACCCACAGGCTCGATAGTAATAACTTAGCTACCGCTGCGGTGGGTGGGTAATTACAAGCGAACAAACAAACAAGACAGCAAGTTCCTGTCGACATATTTAGTAGAGAATTTGCTACGCTCCAACAATTAATAACATCGATCTTGCGAGCGTGCACATCCTATGCTAAGGCCAAGTTCTAATAAGCGTGGTTAATTTCTAACTTCTGATTGCCTTGCCTACCTCAGATTTCAAAGTTAAGTGTAGTCTAATTTACTTGGGACTTCTCCTTATGGTTTTGCTTTATTGCGCACGTAGAGCCAATACAGCACATGTAACTTTACTAATATCGAGTAGATTGGAGAAGCCACGAAGAAATTTGGCCAGTAAAAAATCTAGTCTACTTACGAAATCGATTTTTTTAAACAATTTTTAGTTAACGAATCTACGCCCAGAATATAAAGAGACAACCCTTATGCATTTAAATGTGCAAATATATAAATATTTAACATATAGATACGGGCGTAAATAATATAGATTTAAAGAAAGTAGGAAGGTATTCGGGCAGGATTGAAGAATATGGGTAACTGATCCATCGTCCAAAAGGCAAATTCGGGAATTTTTCGTACAAGTGTTCAACTGTCGTCAAACCAAATACGACTAGATAATATTTGGACAAATGCAATTCGGCGCCGGTTAGTAACTTCAAGAAAAGATACATCACTTACCGTCAAAATATCATCACGCACATAAATTTGTCCAGCTGAAATGCAAAAATGATGATGAATGAAAATTTGTCCAAACTGTAGTTACACCTGAGGTAAAGCTGTTTAACATGACGCCGTACAAAGACGGTCTGGAGTTGTTACGCAAAGTTAGGAAATCCGATCTCAAACGTAAAGGTGCAAAACGGAACGGGATTCTATTTTATGTTAAACCTCATTCGCTATCAAATTCAAATTCAAATAATCTTTATTCAAATAGTCCTTTAAAATACTTTTGACGCGTCAATAATTTACATACTAGTGATTTGATGGTGATAACTACATTCGTAAACTTAAAACTAAAGCTATGAGGGTTCCAAACGCGTCCCGGTCTAAGAAGAAGCCCACTACAAACTTAGCCGGGTAAATTTTCTTTTTGTTATCACATAGATCACGCACAAACGAAATAAAGGTATATTTTTAGACTTTTGTGTCGATAGTACGTCATAATGAAACTTTACCAATACATTGTTGAGAGTAGCGCTACAATGCGTAGACGTAAACAATGCGCGAACCTGCTAGTGCGTATCATGTTTGTGCATGACAGTTCCTTTATGCGTATTAAATTGAATTGTATACAAGCTTATCAAGTTTTAACATGGCAGCCGGGTATAGATACTGGTGTACCTGTATTACATATGTTACGTGCGGACTGAGCATTGTTCCTATATATTTTAACGGCCCATCGGTATTGTGCGTCAGTCGTCATCCTGTCAGTATTATAAACAACGTCAGAAGCAGCCATTATTCGAATAATTAATCAACAGTATCACTTGCATTTACCTCTCAGACCAGAATTTTCATGTTCATTTTGCGTTATATGCTGGGACCAACGGGATTGGTGAGTTTAATATTAATAATTATCATTCAATCATCATGATTAACCCATTACCGGCTCACTACAGAGCACGGGTCTCCTCTCAATATGAGAAGGGTTTGTGCGGATTGGCAGACTTCACACGCCTTTGAGAACATTATGGAGAACTCTACGGCGTACAGGTTTCCTCACGATGTTTTCCTTCACTGTTGAGGCAAGTGATATTTTATTTTTATTAAAACGCACATAACTTCGAAAAGTTAGAGGTGCATGCCCGGATTAGAACCGCCGACCTCTGATTAGGAGGCTGACGCCCTATCCACTAGACTATCACCGCTTCGATACCATCATTCAATCATCACGCTGAAATTTATAATCGATTTCTTGAGAACACTGATTTTTTCCCGTTTTATCGTTAAAAACTACTTATGTTATACTTGTGTAAGCACCAATTTCATTTATATATATGTCGTCACAGATTTACAGAGAGTCACCCAACTAGGTACAAATCGGTTATTTGCTAAACCGTGGATGTGTAGTCGATATCATTCCGGCCTTCACGTCTACGCTAGACAATGCGAACATTGTCTCGATGTCATTTTCTCCCGGTGTCTGTATTGACCAATTCGTGAGCGTCAATTTGTCCATGTTTGCTACAGCAAAAACAAGCAATTACGGACGCAGCAGCGATGTGGATCTGCCTCTTCGAAAGAACATCTGTCATCACAAATTCCATTCTCTTATTACTTAAGATAAGAGTATCATGATCAACCCATTACCGGCTCACTACAGAGCACGGGTCTCCTCTCAATATGAGAAGGGTTTGGCCATAGTCCACCACGCTGGCCATGTGTGGATTGGCAGACTTCACACGCCTTTGAGAACATTATGGAGAACTCTCAGGCGGACAGGTTTCCTCACGATGTTTTCCTTCACCGTTGAAGCAAGTGGTATTTTATTTTATTTTTTATTTTATTCATTTATTTGTAATCAACAGCGTTTAAAACTATTTACATTTCAGACTTAATCATAAAGTAAGGCCAAATAAGATTACAATTTGTATAAAAGAAAATACCAAACAATATATTATGCAACCTTTGAAAATTGATCAATTTGCTATGTATTGTATTTTTAATAACTGTTTTTCACGGAGCTAATATGCCGTTGGCGACACTAGCGCCGTAAGCTAAGTAAGCGTAAGTTAATTTTTTTAAATCGCACATAACTTCGAAAATTTAGAGCTGCGTGCCCGGATTCGAACCGTCGACCTCTGATTAGGAGGCTGACGCCCTAACCACTAGGCTATCACCGCTTCTTAATACGACCCCTCCATTTACGCCTGTCGATCGTGAGCTTCTCCCATTCTTTGAAATTGAAAATGAAAGAGATATCTCTTAAACTCAGGTCGACCATTTGTATAATAATATTTTGTACACGTGGAATGGATTTCGAGAATAATATTTTAACATTAATTTTAATAATAGAATTTCCCATATGGTGTGGTTTTGTTTTAGTTTTCATGCTTCAATCGTTTTACACGAATGAAATAACCACAAGAGAACAAATATAATATATTTTGTATTATGATTCCGATGGTGGAATTACCAACATGTTTTGGTTCTGGTAAATAAGGTTGTAATCGCCTTTGAATCCTAAAATGACTCTGATTTCTGGAACACACACCTGAACATCATATCATGATTTCAAATATAATATATTATATAAAAATGTTACTTGATGGATAATGCACAATTAGTTATGATAGATTATTTTTATCGAAAAGTACATTTTATGGGAAGTCATTTACGGTTAATTCTTTGCTGCTGTGGAATAATCTGCCTAATGATGTTAGAAGTTCGAAATCATTAAACATATTTTATAGTCGACTTAAAAAGTTTTTTATGACTAAATGCCATTATAATGAATAGTATATGTGTATTGATATATATTTATTTATACATAAAAGTATATATTTATATATTATATATATTGATAATTTATATTTTTATATTGCGCCATTACCTTTTTCTTTTATTTACTTCTCAAGGGTTGTCTGGAAGAGATTGCTTAAGCAATAAGACCGCCTTTGCAAACTCATATGTTAAGTGTTCCGTGTTTCATTAAAGTTTGTTTGCAATAAAGCGTCTATCTATCTATCTTCTCACATGAAAGTCAAGAATTTATAACCTTAACCGAGTAAAATATGTTTGACGAATTGTCATTTTTTGTACCTTTAGAAAGTCTCTTCTTTACTGTCTGGCCGGTTATATAAAGATCAACCGAGTAGCCGCTAAAAACGTTATTATTTGTTTGTCGTTGGTTGTTGGCGACAAAAAATATATCAGTTACCTTTGTCAAGAGTAGGTATCCATAGTCAAGTTATTTTCAAACAGAATAAATCTTATTAGCAGGTGCTGAGCCAATGTTTTCGTTTACAAAGGGAACATTACGAAGCCAGTGAGTTTGAAACGCGTTGCAGGAAAGTCTGAAAAATAAACAAGTGAAGTGTCAACGGAGGAAAGCTGGATACTCGTTGAAAAAGTAATTAAGGCAAAAAGGAAGCGGAGAAATATTTTAAGAATTATGTGGACAACAATAGATATACTCGTATATTAGCTTTGTTTTAGATCGCAAGGCACGGCGTACAAGATGGGGAGGAGTTTGAGCCAATATAAATGACTTAGGTCAATGACTGTATCGTGATCCTATCTTATTATATCCGATGGAGATGATCGACAGCTGTGAAAAGGGTTCGATATTCAACCCAAAATTATTAAGTGATGGCTTCTCAGTATCACTTCGAAGTTAGATAATTGGTGCCCCCGGACAAAACGCCCTAAGGAAAGGCCATCTGCCATAGATGCCGATGTTTAAGATCTGCTTTCTTAAAATCTTGCAACTGTTAGCACTATCTGATACTTTGGTATTCATAAAATTAGATTAATCTATGACTATTCTTCTTTCTTTTTTTTTTTTTTTGAAATAGGTTTGCGCTTGACGACAATCAGTACCAGAAGGCACGATGGGGTCTAGGTTGGAGCGCGCTTCGTCATCGTTTTAACCTTTTATGATATTATGAAAGGAAGGAGGAGTTTCTGTGTGGAACAATATTTTATTTTTCGTGTATTTTACCGATTTCCACGTTAAATTTTAGAAGGATTACTATGATTATTATATTGTTATAAGTAAATAGTATATTCCTTAGGTCATCCGGAAGTCTTCAAATATTACAGCTATTTACTGAATGTTGAACTCTCTTAATCGAAATGAAATCCATTAAAAATTTAGGCGTTAGACTCAGTCACTGAACACGTTTGCTTTTATTTCCATAATTTGTTTGTAATGATGACTGCTAGTACCTTATCGTTAACACTCAAGAATTTATTATACTTAACGTATTTCTAGGTTTTTTGTGTAGGTTATAATAATCTCTGATTTTGTTCACATTCATAGATGTAATTCAGTAATTTATTTCAATATATAGTGGATATAAATAAAACTTATTATAGTTACATTAAATGAATAAATTATTTTTTATAGCTCATCTTTAATACATTGAAATGAAACACTGGTGTTAAAACTTCCACTTTACGAGACCGGTATATGCTTAGAACTAGTTTGGAATAAATTAGCATTTACTTAAAAGGAAGACGCCTTTGAGCGCTAAGTGGGATCAGCTCTAATTAGAATGTATTCAATGCAAATAAATGTGAGACATAGATTAAACAGTGTTCCAGGGTGTGATACTGTATCCCTTTGAACCCGTCTAGCTCGTATTGTAAATAAAGTCTAGTAAATTGTTATTTCTCGTCTTGGGTTATCTTATCATTTACATGCATCAAAACTTGTGCTATCAATACTTACTAATATATATATTAATTTTTAATATATTTTATCATCATCATCATCATCATCATGATCAACCCATTACCGGCTCACTACAGAGCACGGGTCTCCTCTCAATATGAGAAGGGTTTGGCCATAGTCCACCACGCTGGCCATGTGCGGATTGGCAGACTTCACACGCCTTTGAGAACATTATGGAGAATTCTCAGGCGTGCAGGTTTCCTCACGATGTTTTCCTTCACCGTTGAAGCAACTGATATTTTTAATTGTTTTAAAAACGCACATAACTCCGAAAAGTTAGCGGTGCGTGCCGGGACTCGAACCGCCGACATCTGATTAGGAGGCTGACGCTCTAACCACTGGGCTATCACCGCTTCATATTTTATATAGTCTCCTAATCCGCACATGGCTAGCGTGGTGGACTATGGCCAAACCCTTATATTGAGAGGAGACCCTTGCTCTGTAGTGAGCCGGCAATGGGTTGATCATGATGATATTGCATATCTATAAAACTATATATTATTATTATTATGACAAAGAAATATTTGTTCTTTGTTTATTTGGAATCGATATAATCCGAAAGCACTCAAACGATTTCAAAGATTTATTACTATAAGAGGGCTTCATTATGTTCCAGTTATAACAGCCAGTAAAAAAGCGTTACCAAGCTCCTTTATCGCATTTATTGACTAAATGGTACGTCGTATTAGTAGATCAAAACACGAGTAGTATTCGGCCTTAGAAGATCTTAAAACGTCTATGAAATCATGCGCTTATAATTAAGCCACAATTTATGCCGAAAATAAATCTAACATTAACATTATAGCTGATTTTATATTTTTTATGATATTAGGTAAGTCCTCAGGTCCTCCAGGTGTAATATTATAATTAACAAGCCTTCCTTTAGGGTCGGCCAAAGTATCTAGGGAGATGGACAGATAGAAGTGATAGATTTGTATAAAATCATTACGATGGCAATTTCTTAACCTATCAATGAATTTTGTGTGCCTTTTATTAGACAATTATTTATCATAATGTTTCTTAATTATTTCCATTATAAAGAAATAATGGATTGTTGGATCGTGATTTCACAAAGTGATGTAAGATAAAATATGCGACTTATAATGCATGGGTACTTACACACTTTATAAAATGATTCTTATACCCACAGGATGTTATGTGGTCGTTAACTTTGTCTTTTGTTCAGTTGTGTCAGCTGTTTGCAGATGCTACGAATAAATAATTTCTACGCCAATTAAGTCTCCAGTTCGCAGCTTTTGTAGAATCTTTAGTCTTATGATTGTATCAAAGTTCGCTGGCTGCACGCTTTTTATAAATATTCCTTTATTAACTTGTAACTGAAGAGAGCTACACATCAATATGTTAACAGAATAGTTTTGTTGCTACTAGTGCGAATAGCAGATTGGCCAAAATCCCAAATCCGTGTCAAGTGTACTATGTAAAAAACTATGCCGATTCGAGCACTGCAATTGAACCAGGGATTTAAATACAATGTTTTCCATTTACAATCACTTCATGCGTGTATTTATATCTGTTCAAAAGTTACCACTTGTGATGTATAAAAACACATGAATTAATGCACGAATATTTAAAAAGTGCTAACTTCATAATTTAATGTACGATTCGAGTAAACTACAGAGAAAAACGCGAAAAATATTTAACATTTTGAAGCGGGTGACGTAAAACATTATTTCCTCGCTAACATGATAGCGAACGGTTTACAAAGCGTACCTATTATGATATATAATGATATGCGCCGATGGTACAGTGGTTAGCACGTTCGGGTACCGATCACTAAGCCACTGGATTATAATATTATAATATGGATTGTCAGTGACATCAGTGATTGTCACTGACAATCCATATTATAATAAAACTGTATCAGGACGAATTCTATACATTAAATATATTTTGAAAATTTTAATTGATGGTTGCTTTACTATCGATACTGAGTCTAAAACATTTTATTTTTTGTTTTTTTGTCTGTCTGTCGGTCTGTATCTTGGCCGCTCATCACGCCGAAACTACTAGATGGATTTGAATGAAATTTGGTAAAGAAGTAGCTGATACTCCGGTTCAACATATAGGATAGTTTTTATCCCAGAATTCACGGTTCCCTTGGAAGAGGGGATGAAACTCAAAATGTGTATTTAGTTGTAATTCATTAACGCGTACTCGGATTTCATTCGTTCTTTTGTTAGAAAGGAGATACTTTACAGATTACACTGTAATTATTTCAACGTCGTCGGTTTGGTCATCCATTGCTTCGTGATTGGAAGACGAACAAACACACTTTTTCATACAGTCTAACTCAACGCAGACGAAGTCGCGGGCATAAGCTAGTGTGATAATAATCGCTAAAACCACCAGCACGCGTAGTAGCAGCTTGGTGGGTTATTTTTTACGCCCATAGACTGATGCTGTTGATGATATGTACGAATCTAAAAAGTATTTAGTGTCCCACGCGTAGGTTTATAGGTTCGCAATAAATTCCTCTTCAAATTCAATGCATGGATGGATTTTGAAAAAGAATTTATTACACAATGCTTCAAAGCAGCGCGCGAGCCTTTGTATCTTCTGAAACGCTTTTATTTAACTTGCATATTTCATATGAAGCCCATCCAGCATGACAGGTGTAATTGATTTTGCAGCGACTATTGCTTTGAACTTTATTAAATTCCTGGATAACAATAAATGAAATCAATAGCCATAAGACTTATGCATACCTCATACGACATTCATTTATATTTTCTTGCATCATAACATCGGTACATTACATTCGTTTTTATATATTCTTCTTCTTCTTTATCTAAAAGAAAAAATACCCGGATAAGTCTGTCGTGGGCTTTTTCATAAAACGGTATGTGATTGGAACTATCTTAGCTTTGAGTAAAATTGAATCCTTAGTAATCCTTATTATAATTGAATGAGCGTAAAGGTTAAACGCTTCAAAAGTGACAGTGATAGGCCATTTAGAATTTTTATTTGATTTTATTCATGCGGTTTATAATATTGCTTACAATTTTTTTTTATTATCATGAAATTATTTATATTACGATGAAAATAGGTAAAGATAATTATCTCGTAGTTGAAGCCATTAAATAAATGTCAGAGATCATTACAATAGAGATGAATCGATATCATAACTATTAAAAAAAAAAAGTGAATTCTAATGTTGCTTCTAATATTTCCAAGAATATGTGTACTAATTTTCATGATAATCGATAAAGTAGTTTCGCGTGAAAGTGTAAAAATCGTTTTTTTTTGGCGTTCGGACGGTGAGTGGTCCGTACGTCTCCGAGGCCATGGATGGAGCCCACGTCCGGATGACGTATATAGCGGGCACCTCGTCTTCGCCGGCGAAGACGGTGTGTAGCGTATGGTTGTGTGGTAGGTGGTATATTGTCAGTAGTTATCTGATCGTGAGGGTCATGAAGGATATGTTTAGGTCTCCTTTTTCGGAGAGGAGCGCTTAGGTCGGGGGAGTCGTAGCAAACATTTATAATATTTCCACTAAGAGTAAACTTAGACCTAGACTAACTTAGACTTAAAACCCAAATTCGTCCACAGTTCTACAGACAACATTGAAAAATAAAAATAAGTAGTGAAGATACAGTCTAAATGATAGTGAGTTGTTTAGCATTTTTATTAAGCCCATACTACTTAAGGGTTCTCTCGCGGCATCGTAAGTTTACTTATCGCTTGGCTCAATGCCTCGCCAGACCAGACCAGACCAAATGAATTATACAATCCCAAATTTAACCTGCGTGATATCGAACTCGATGCCTGCCAAATAAATATCCGAGTACACAGCCATAACTACTGCGCCAGGGAGGTAGGTCGACCCTTCACAGGTGCACCAGTCTGTTGTCAGCTACAGCACTCCAATAGTACGCTCGGTTGAAGCCGCGGTCAGAAATGGTTACCACCTGGATACCACATAAATGTACACTAATTAAAACAACCACCAAACAATCGCGGCACTGTTCGAACAACAATAAAACGCAACACCAATAATGAGTTACAAACTAATTATAAAACCGAACCACTCGTTTCGTACTGCGCGCCGCGTGCACTAAATAAAACAAAAAGCATATGACAACTGAGAACAATATCAAACTCAATGGAAACAACAATAAAAGTTACAATTTTGAAATGGATAGAGTTACTCACTGTTTACACGCCGTGTCGGTGATGGAATAAAAGGGATTGCGTGATTCGCGTATGTGTATCAAAAAGCCCGCGAATATAATCTGTGGTGTGAATATGCTGTGTATCCCTCGCAACTATTTAACCTTACTCCGTAATATTAAGACACCAAAAAAACGGTCTACGATTTGTAATGTGGATGCTAAAGTACCACCTTGAACAGTTTTACACCAAATGCTATGAACGCGCTTATTTCAGGCTTAACTAATTAAAATTTCATGCCTACTTATAATGGTGCCAAGAATGCGGGCTGGATTTGCGCTCTGAACAACCTGATTGATTATTTGCACAAAACTTGATGCAATAACTTGGACTGATCCGATCCGAGAACATTCCATCAAACTACGCCTTTGCATTCTAGTCTAGTGCATCAATAACATATCTGTGCTGAAGATGAACAACAACAAACAATAATTTCCCCCGAAGCTTATTGACAGGATTGATCAAAGGCAGCTGAGCTGTTCTGTGCATCACGTCAGTCTTTGATTTGCTATGTAACAGTCAATTTAATACTACGGGTACCTCAAAATGTAGTTTGAAATCCCAGAGCTCGAGGTACACATTTTGATCGCTCTGCTCGCCCACTGACAAAGAACCCTTCAAGCGTCGATCGATACATCTCACATTTCTACAGGATATGACGTACATTTTGAGAAGTGTGATCTGGAAACTATAGTTTCTTGTTAATACATTTTTCCCGTGTAAGAAGGTACAGGCAGAAAATACACAGTCCTTAGATTTATTTGCGCTTTCCTAAGCCTTTGTGGCGCTCGACCTGTGGGCTGTGTTAACGTTATTTTAATTATAGATCATTGTTTATACCTATGGTGAACTAACCAGTTAGGCAACTCAAACTTCTAGAAAGGGGTAAATCGCCGAATTCAACTTTCCGATTTATAAATAAACTCGTGACAGATCTTCGTGTCTAAAATCCCTCATCGACCGATCATCGCGCTAAAACTGGGCCTGGTATCAAAATAATAACCACTCATTAAAAATAACCAAGGTTGTAATATATCTATTTGATCGTTCATGAAATGGGAAATCTTTCGAAGATATTTAATATGAGAGTTACCTAGGAGTATTGGACGACAAGGTGCTGGAATGTCGATCCAGCTTTTAAATCGCAGCTATGTTAGTTCGAACTATTTCAAGCGAGTGGCACGTAATAACGGGTCGCCAGTGACACAATATCATGTAGTGTGGGAAACCCCTACAAAATGTCTATGCCCAGCTCTGGGAGTACATTATACAAAGATTTCCGCTCTTGTTAAAAACACTTGAGTTAAACGTAACTGAAAGGAGGTAGTAGCTGTGATAGCCTAGTGGTTAGGACGTCCGCCTCCTAATCAGAAGTCGGGGGTTCAATTCCAGACCTCGAAGTTATGTGCGTTTTTTAAGCAATTAAAATGTCACTTGCTTCAACGGTGAAGTAAAACATCGCGAGGAAACCTGCATGCATGGGAGTTAATGTGGTGTGTGAAGTCTGCCAATCCGCACATGGCCATCGTGGTGGACTATGGTCAAACCCTTCTCATATAGAGAGAAGCCCCGTGCTCTGTAGTGAGCCGGCAATGGGTTGATCATGATTATGATGATGAAAGGAGGTAGGTTTCGAGACAAATAAATTAAGAGTCTTTTATCGAAAATGCTGCATATTCGATAAATGTCCTTGAAACAGTATTGCGTAAGTTTTTTACTTAACGAAATGCATGCAATGCGATTGCTTTCTCGAGTACGGAGAAGGCACTTGCTTACTGCGACTCTTTCTAGCCACTTATAACTTAAGTAAAGTTTTGTACCTTACTCAAGTTATAAGTGGCTGAAGCCTAAGTTAAATAGCGAGTTGTAGCTGAGAATTTCAGGTATGACTGAGTTAACGCGTCCTAGATCGAGCTATCTTCACATATAAGTGCACTAATATCATAAAGAAGAAATACTTATTTCTAGGTATTTTGTAATCGTAAAATTAAGATTACAAATAAACATAGAAATAAGCTATTTATTTATTTATTCATAAAGCATGCCAGCGACAAGTTGTAAGTTACATTTATATCCATCTAAATAAGCTAGTGCTGCTGGTGCTGTTACAACTTATCAATTACAGGCACACTCAACACTGCCAACATTCTCCGAATAATATTTATTAAATAGTTTATAAAAATTTACAAATTAAAAGATGTCTGGCGAAAAAGTGGTTAGTAAATAATATAATAAATAAAAATTAATTAATAATAGAATAAAAATTAGGCCGATTAAATTAAAATCAAAAAATATTTACATAAATTAATCATGCTATCAAGTACAATTTTTTCTTATTTTATCGCACCTTAACAAAGGCTTCATTTCATTTCAGTAATACAAAAATTTCAACCTGAATTAATGGTATTTGTAAAGTAAGTCACTAAACCGCTTTATCTTTACTAAATGGTGCGTTGTATATAAATGCTACGAGTATGTACTACAAAAATACTGGTCTTTAATAGAACTCAAAACAGTCCGCGAGGGTGTTCAATTTCAACAGTATTTTTCATAAAGGATCTTTTTCCGTTCACGCTATACACTTAGGGCATTCCTTTACCTGAACTTGTGAGAGATCCAATCGGTTTACATTTCCAAACACAGAATTTTCACTCTGACTTTGGAAGTGCTAGATGCTATATATTAAGATACTTCGACACTAATAGTGCACTTCCGTAGTGTCGGAAGTATCTTAAGATCATATTTATCACTAATTTATTATTCACTAATACATTACAATAAAGTAAATATAGTTACATATAATATATAACTTTGTATTAGTGTTTCTATTTTTGTTATTATAGATAAAGATATCAACATATGATATCTTTATCTATAAAATAATCTTACTCACATCTAAGGGCGGCTGGAAAAGATCTTTTATATAGAGATAAGCTTTCCTTTGTATACCTCACACAAGAATGTTTCACAAGTATTTATTATCACAGATCTGATACAAAAATAATAAATACAATTTTTGAGACGATTTTCAACCGTTATTCCACTATCAAAACTATCTTATTTATATAGATAAACATTGCCCTTCACAATGTTACAAAATATATCATTTGGAAGTATAGTTCATTCAGCGATGGTAAAAAATTTAAATTAAAATACGTACGGCCAACGCGAATAGTTTGCATCAATATGTAAGGTATGTGGCTTTATTACTTTACGACTCTTGAGTGAAAAAGCCAGTCATATCATAAAACAAATATCCTAGGGCGCAATATGGTGAATGTTTTAAACTTTATTTATTTCTACCTGTGAGAGGAAAATATTATTGGAAACCAATATTTTGCTGGTTGGATTAGCCGGACATTTCGCTTTTGAAATCGTTTTAAATATGGGCATTAATCCGTTGAATACCGAAAAATTTTCAACTGAAGAAATAACGTCGTATAAAAGTAAATTCTTGTTACCGTCATGGGACCGTAAAATTCGAATAAATACCCTGTGAATACACGGTCCGCGCGTCAGAAAGGGGTTTCCATTTGAACTCTTTGTCACTAAATCCTCAGTAAACGTATGGATAAAGTGTTTGTGTCCTACATGGACGGTTCAGTAGAGATTTAAGGATAATTCCCTTTCAACCGTGTCGACGTCCATGCTATAGGTAAAATGATATGAGAATATTTTACATCATTACCGACAATATTATCGTTACATATTAAACATTGTTTGAATTTTGCCTGCAACAAAGTTCATTCATTAGTAACACTATGACTGCATCTTTCCCGTTAATTCAGCTCTTTTTTAACCTAATTAATAATCTAAGAAGAGCGAGAATATCATTATTCTCGATCTTCTTAATTTATTATTCAGCTCTTTTTTAACCTTATTAATAATCTAAGAAGAGCGAGAATAATGATATTCTCGCACTTGTTTTAGATCAACATTGTTGTTTTTGTTGCGTTTATTATTGTATCCGAAGATACAGACGTCGGGAACGAAAACTTGATTTTAGAATTCTTTCACTCGAGTACCAATATATTGTTCCTGTTACTTCAATAACGTTTGTTATTTAAGAGCTATTCAATATGGTTTCAAACCTCGGGAATAGGAAAATGGAAGCCTTATAGTTTCACTTTTCTGGTTCGCTGTCTTTTTTGCTTGCACCTCGATACAGTCACTGGTGTCTTATTGATGTCATCTTTTAAGGTTTCTAAGAAATAAGATACAATCTTTCAAAGCTTATTTTTATACTGAGAGTCCCTCTAAATGACCGAATGCATCCAAACATATGAACGACTAAATCCGAGTTGCTTCCGGAAAGGTAAGCTTAGTAACTTTTATATTAAATAAAATTAAATAGTTAAAAGTTTAAGAAATCAAATATATCTAGTGTGTCTGGACTCAATAATAGTGGTTGAGTCTTTCTTACATCTAATATTTTAGAGTTTTTAGACCTTAACATCCTTTTCTTAGGCAGATAGGTTACCTCCCATTGACATTGAAAATCTTCGGTTCGGTGTGTTTAGTGCAAGCAATTTGGTACCATTTCAAAGCTCCAAATTTGGCGCTTGCTTAAAAATAAAAGTTCTCACTACTTTCACAGCCCACGAAACCATCGTGGCACAATATTATTTAACAAAAGAAAACTGACCATTTGTCAGTTTTCTTATAAACAAATCTTATCAATCCAAAACTCAATTCTAATTTTATCAGGTTATCGCCACGATTCAGATGGACAAAAGGAACACAGAGGCATAAGCTGAAACTCTGACGTTTGTACGTGCTTTGGTGCATCGGCGTGAATAGGTTTTTTTTTCTAGGAGGATAGCGCGCTTCACACCCAAACTGTACTCATAATACGCGCCTGTTTTGTACAACCACTAATGTTATAAATGTCGCTGCGTGAAAAAAAGACAAAGAACAAAATTATATTCATATATAAGAGGTTATTTCGGGATATGAAACATTATTAAAAAGTTCGTGTAATATTCAAAGATTTTTACATAAATTATATCATCGTCATCATCATGATCAACCCATTACCGGCTTACTACAGAGCACGGGTCTCCTCACAATATGGGAAGGGTTTGGCCATAGTCCACCACGCTGGCCATGTGTGGATTGGCAGATTTCACACGCCTTTGAGATCATTATGGAGAACTCTCAGGCGTGCAGGTTTCATCACGATGTTTTCCTTCACCGTTGAAGCAAGTGATATTTTAATGGCTTAAAAACGCACATAACTCCGAAAAAATAGAGGTGCGTGCGCGAACCGCCGTCCTCTGATTAGGAGGCTGACGCCCTAACCACTGGGCTATCACCGCTTTATAAATTATATGCCACCTCAATCTAAATACGTTAATCCATAAAGAGTTTATGATGGAATGAATTTGGCTTATTATCTTTTCCATGTGAACCGGGAATTCAACCGGGATAAAAAACATCTGTTACTCTCTAAGCAAAAAATCAAGTTAATTCGTATCACTGATGTTCCGTGGATAAAGTAAAAAAACCGCCATACACTTTCGCTCTTATAATATTAATAAGGGTGACAAATTCTAATATAACAGGCTTAGTAAATAGTTCACGCGGCAAATTGCTCGGCAAAACCCTCGGCGTGCAAATACGTTCGTAATGGTCTGGTTAACTAATGTATTCAGTAAAACGGTGTATCTAAACTTATACTAACTGAATGCTGGAGATCCCCGAGTAAAATGCTCCCCGAATTTACAAACCGAGACTGCCAGATACCTGCAAGTGGTTCTTGAATGCCTGCAAAACTTCGCAAAAGTTTATCATTCGAGCAATCTTCGAGCAGTAAAGTTATTTAAAAGTTCTTAAGTTCGCTTTTGACAGACACTAAGAACCGACTTCTTTATAACAGATAGCTGTTAATCTAGCTGTTGCCCGCAAACCTCGTCCGATTTAGTTTTGGCTTTCTATTGATCCCCCGGGGACCATTTGTTATGCCGGTACAAAGGTAACCTATGTCCGTATCGAGGAGGCAAACTAATCAACGGGACGTTTCTATTTCGGGATTAAAAATACCCATATATACCCATGCGAATGTATGTCCCAAATTTGAAACAAACAAACAAAAATTCTCCCTTCCGCATTTATAATATTAGTTAGGATTCCCTTCATTTCTTATTACTAGCTAAAATTGACGGTTTCCTTAAGTATTACATTAAAATGAGAGTTTTCCTGAAATCATAGTCATTTCATTTCTGAAAATCTTCGATTGTTCCCATCCTAATTTTACGGGTATACATAAGAACTAAAACCTGCCCACTGTGATATTATGAGTGAAAGTAGCAATTTAATACTGTGCTATATTATAACCGGAGACGATGGTCTAACATGGCAAGGCAAGGAGCAAAGGTGAATTTAGAAATTCCGCCTCCAAAGTCCAATGTCCATCCATCTTTACACTTGGATGATAATCGCTTACCCAAACTATGGGTCATCATCACGATCAACCCATCATGCATTTTTCCCGTCAAGAAATTCCCAATCGCTATTCACATTACACATTGAATTGATGGGTCAGTTATAAAATGGGGACTTTTCATTTTAGCATCATTGATCATTAACTTTATCGTGATCAACTCATTGCGGGCTCAGACAAAAAGCACGAGTCTGCTCTTAATATGAGAGTGGTTTACAGTTCACCACGCTGGCCGTGTGACAGACTTCACACGCTTTGAGAACATTATGGAGAACTCTCAGGCATGCAGGTTTACTCGCGATGTTTTCCTTTATTTCAACGATAAAGGAAAACAAGAACAAGCAAGTGATATTTTAGATAAGTTAATGGTGCATGCCCGGGATCAAACCCACAACCTCTAATAAGGAGGCGGACGTCCTAACCACTAGGCTATCATTAGCTGTCACACCAACATTAATCTTGTTATATTGTTAACAAAAATGAGAGTGCATGAAAAAAATAAACATCCAACAAACATACCTGTAGGATGTTGGCATTTTTTTTATTTAAAAGCAAAGTGATCGCTTAATCGGTTTATACGGAAATTCGAGCGGAAGAGAAAAAAATCGCAAACGCTACAGTGCACTCGCCTTTTAATAGCATCAGTCACAAATTCCATTATCATAGCGACTACCTCGTATACCAATTAAAATTTTACAGCTAAACAACGTTGTCATGTATTAAAAACAACACGGTGCCGTTTGTGCCAAGACATTCTGACGTCATTATTTTATTTTTGATTATACGAGTACCTACGGAAAGCCTACATACACGGTTTGGAGCATAATGGAGGGTATTAGCTCCAATATCCTCATTAATAGGCTGCTGATGGTAATTTTAATTATGTTCTTTTTTTTTTTCATTATAATGCGATCATTACGCGCGATTTTTCAGTAGCTTACAGTAGATGTTGACATTACAACGCAAAAATGCGAAACAGAATATTGAAAAATACATTATAAAAACAAATCAAAAATAATTGTATCATGAACTGATGTGTATCATAACATGAATGAACTAACGCCTACTTATATCCAAGCATCGTACATGTTTTTACTTTGTTGCATTCTCATTCTTATTATCAACCCATTACAGAAAACGGGTGTTCTCTTAGATATTAGAGAGAGCGAGAGTTTGGAGAACTTGCAGGCATGCAGGTCTCCTCGCGATGTTTTCCTTTACTATTGAAACAAGTGAATTGCTTAAAAACCGAAAAGTTAGTGGTGCGTGCCCGGGATTGAATCCACAACCTCTAATAAGGAGGCGGACGTCCTAACCACTGGGCTATCATTAGCTATCACACCAACATTAATCTTGTTTTAGTGTTAACAAAAATGAGAGTGCATGAAAAAAATAAACATCCAACAAACATACCTGTAGGATGTTAGGAGAGAGCGAGAGCTTGGAGAGCTTGCAGGCATGCAGGTCTCCTCGCGATGTTTGGATTAACAGTTAGGCAATGGATATTAATTATGTACATCACTCCGAAAGTTATACCTGTGTCGAATTCTATTGGGGTCGAATTATTCCCTATTAGGCATTTTTAATCACCCTTACTTCAGATTCACAAATCATGTATACGGTCTAAAGTTGAATATTACAATAAAATATCATAACAATACCTAGGATTTTCCATTGTGTAGTCCTGAAAAAAAAACCTTGTTATACACAAAACATCCTTCCTGCGAACTTAATAACAAATCATTTCATTTTTTTTTCTCGCTATTCACGTAGAAATCTTTTCATTTCCCTGTACCAAGTACCCTATTCGTCTCAAGGAAAGAAGCTATCTCCGTTTTTATTCGTAAAGATCGGTGCAGTGGTAGAGCTGAGCGCTGACCAGTAACAATCGGAAATGTATAATACTAGTTTGAATTATTTGTGAAAACAAAAACACTGTAGAAAGCTATGCGGATTACTAGAATTTAAAATGGCACTATAAAGCCGGATTACTAGAATTTAAAATGGCACTATAAATTATTTTTGAAAAGAAAAATATAAATATAATATAAATAGCGAGCTAGTACCAACGGAGGATATCTAAAATACAAATCAATTCAGGCATTGGATTAAAAATGATATATTAATTTATTTATTTATTTAAACATCTTATAATAAATTACCTATTGATATCTTGGAGATGTCTATCAATGAGATCAATTACGTATTAAAACATTTTATTCAATATGTAATCCGTATTCCGTGAATTACATATTTCGTAATACGTAATATGTAATTTAAAAAAATCATATTACGATATTAAGGATTATATAAACGATAGTTAAAGCTTGGATGTGAATTGTTCTATTTCCACAGGTACTATAATTTATTATTGATTATGAAAGATGGTGATAACAAAACCCGGTCAAACCAAACCCCCAAAAAGTTTGTTGTGGGTTTCTTCTTAGACCTGGGCGCGATTTGAACCCTCTTAGTTTTAAGTTGGCGAGTGTAGTTATACCTTTCACGAATAGAAATAATGAAAAATGTTATATATATGAACGATTCACAGATGCCTGTAATAGGTTTTTATGAATAAAGCTATTCTTGATTGATTTAGATTGATGATCTTAATTGCGCAATATAAGGACAAACATTAAAGCAAAATGCTACCTTATTTACTTAAAAGCGATGTCTTCCAGGCTACCTGTTCGAAAGAAGCCAACAGATATATACAGGGGAATTTAGTTAAAAATAAACTCATAAAAAATTGTATGAGTATAAACCGGAAGGGCTCCATTCCGAGATATTCCATACAGTACTGTATCCCGACATATATAAACACGAAAAGTTTCATATCGATACAAGAATTATTAAAAGGGTTAAAATGTAATTAGGAATTCATATTACATTGTTGGTTACAACTGAAATTAATAAAAGTGCGTTAATAAAGAAACTCGCATGCATACATGCATCCTGAAAAAATTCACTCCTTTTTTAGGCGGTCTTGTAATAACGACTCCAGGCGGGCGTTGGATAACGAACGTTAACTTTATTTACACTGACCTAAACCTGAAGGCTATATTTGATTGGGCTCAATAGCAATTCGTTATCTCTAAAAAAATCACGACTGAGATATCTAAATGCATGCTACAGCCCTTTCCCGTTAAGAAAATAGTGAACCTTCAATTCATCTCACCACATTGGTGGAGTAAAGATTTACAAAATGTTTGAGTTTTAATATTGAAATACATCTGATTTCAACTTGAGTATTCCAAATTAAAATATATATTTTATCGTGGTCGTGCTGAAGATCTTAACGCGAATGAATTGTCTGTTGGGAGGCTTCGGCCGTGGCTAGCTACCACCCTACCGACAAAGACGTGTCGTCAAGCGATTTAGCGTTCCAGCATGATGTCGTGTAGAAACCAATAAGGAGTATGGGTTTACCATGCCCCTAACAGGTTATCATAATAGATTGAAGCGGTGATAGCCTAGTGGTTAGGTTGCCAGCCTCCTAATCAGAGGTCGGCGGTTCGAATCCGGGCACGCACCTCTAACTTTTCGGAGTTATGTGCGTTTAAAAATATCACTTGCTTCAACGGTGAAGGAAAACATCGTGAGGAAACCTGCACGCCTGAGAGTTCTCCATAATGTTCTCAAAGGGGTGTTAAGTCTCCCAATCCGCACATGGCCAGCGTGGTGGACTATGGCCAAACCCTTCTCATGTTGAGAGGAGACCCGTGCTCTGTAGTGAGCCGCGGTAATGGGTTGATCATGATGATGAACAGGTTATCCTTCTACCATCTTAGAATGCATCATCACTTACCATCAGGTGAGATTGCCGTCAAGGGCTAACTTGTAATGGGTAAAAAAAAATCAGTGTTTTAATTTTATCGTAAAATGTTAAGATTTTTTTTTTTAATATTGTCGCTTGGTAATATGTAAATGCATGCATTTTTAGGACTGTTTATAGCAAACCGCTTCATTAGAGCGGTTCCTGCAGCACCAATGCGGGGGCAGTGGCGTTGGAAATCGTTGATAATTTAAATTGAATTTAAAGTGTAAACACGAATGCAAAGTATATTTATGAAAAATTCGCAGTGCACTTACAGCGGAAATCCAGAAAGCGTTGTTGCTGGAATGGGCTTGGCCGCTCTTTGTCGCTATCCGTTACACTGACTCCCGGATGTTTGGTCTACCTTGCTGGGGTGCAATCTCCCGTCCACTACATATATGTTCTCATGAAGTGTACAGTGTATTTCTCTGTGTATCTGAAATAAGTTGTCCCAATACAGATTTCGATAGCTTTTCAAAGGATGCAACACTTCTTATTGGTTTAATTTTATATTTGCTTAAGGGAATATTTGGCGACGGATCATCTTCTTTTTAATAGTGACAAATTGGTGGGTTTTATCGATGGTCAAACGTGTTTTCTCAGGTATGGGGCAAAAAGCAATCAGTTTTTTAATTTCGTATGTACCTAGAAAAATAGAGAAAACCTCTATAATGTATGACATCTGGATTAGTCTTAGTCTTAGACGTCGTTCCTAAGTCATCATGATTAACCCATTACCGGCTCACTGCGGAGCACGGGTCTCCGCTCAATATGAGAAGGGTTTGGCCATAGTCTACCACGCTGGCCATGTGCGGATTGGCAGACTTCACACCCCTTTGAGAACATTATGGAGAACTCTCAGGCGTGCAGGTTTCCTCACGATGTTTTCCTTCACCGTTGAAGCAAGTGATATTTAATTTTTTTTTAAACGCATAAACTCCGAAAAGTTAGAGGTGCATGCCCGGATTCGAACCGCTGACCTCTGATTAGGAGGCTGACGCCCTAACCACTAGGCTATCATTGCTTCCTAGGCTATCACCGCTTCCTAAGTAACGAATACCAACCGATCCATGAGACAATAGCATTCTTTTGATAGTAACATTAAAGCTTCATTTTAAATTAAAATAAAAGTGAGTAATCTAAGGAGCGGCATTCTTACGAGCAAATATTCCAATTAATTACACGGGATGCGGATATTCTCCCAAGAACTTGAATGAAAAGTATAAAAAAAATTGACTGCTTATTGGATTTTTATTCGCTTATAATAGCGCGATAGTTTGAACGCCAACTTTATTTATACTACGAACAATGTAGTATTGATGTGATGGTTATATCACAGCATTTAATTTAGTTTCAGTTTCGTTGGAAGGAAAGTGAATTCTGCAACACAGCGCATCGATATTTATACGAAATCGCCGTCCCAATCGCAAGAGCTTAAATATTTGTGCCATTCCTCAGAGTGCCAATTCTCGCAAGTGAAATGGGAATAGCTTTGTTTAGTCAATTAATGCAAGGGCATTGGCGCGAAATTCCACTTTCTCACTTTATCCCAGTTTAGGATCAGAAGTATTTTGGCCACACCGCACTGGTCAGTGGCATCAGGTCGTGGTCTAGTGCGGTGTAGCCAAAAATAAAGTAAAAGTAGTAGTGTTTAGATAAATAATCTTGATCACTTTTCTATCGCTAGTGAGATAACTAGCATTATCTATGACATTTCGTTATTCAAACATTAGTTTTTAACTAACGTAACAAATTATTTTACGGCGATGATGAGTTTTCAGTAAATAGCCAAGAAAGATGTTTCGTTTTCACTAGGTAGCCAAAAATAAAAAGATTATTGGACCTTAGCTTGAAAAGATCGGTGTTTAAAAGTATATTTATTTGCAAGACATTGATAATGGTGATATGCCAACTGTGAGAAATAATTTACGGTCGATTTCTTACATTCGTTGATGCAATTTTTATGACCGAAGGAACATTTACGTTATAATCAGAACATCGCTATAATTGTTCCACCAAATAGGGACAGAGCATTGGCATGGCAAATTTTTAAGTTTTTGCATCCGGTCTAGTGCACATTCGACATTTCCTAATTTCTCGGTTCAGAGAAGTGCACAAGCGTCACAATGTAATACTCTCTGATTGGCTTAATTGGTATATCGAACTGCCGCGTTGGTGTAGTATTTAGCGTCGACTATGGTTCTTATCTGTCTGTCAAAAAATCTCCGTACTAGCCAGTAGTTAGGACATTATTCATCCCCTTGCCTCGGAGAGCATTTGGTCGCAATATGCTCTAAAAGCCCTCCTATGAGATAGCAAGTAGATATTGTTATTATATTTTAATGTAATATTAATAGTTTACGAAACGCGAATATACATGACGTATTGTGTCGATATATGTATACGGGTTCATTGTCTACTCACTCGAGTCTCGTGGGAGACGACACAGAAGATATCTCCAGGTGTCTTAAGTCGTTACGTACGAGTAAGTACATTAATAGTCTTACAAATATAATATACTGGCTGACAAATAACGTTCAAACACATTTGAAGTACAAAGCAAAAGGGATGTATTCAGAAACTCTGAGCATTCGTAGTCTTGTAAAGATATACTGTAATAAAGAAAGTCTTTCACGGCTAGATGTAATTCGGATTTCAATATTAAATTGAACGGGTCCGCTTTATACGCGCTGCTTCAAGTAGGTACTTGTGTCTGTTGTATAGTTATAGAAATTGAAATGGAACCTCTTTCCTTGAGTAGGAAAAGTATGATTGTTGGCCCCGACACCCGCCAGACAATAGTAAACTCCGTTCTATGCCCGGTACAAGCGCTAGTGAGTCCTTCCCCCCCACATTATTGCGTTCCTTTGTGACAGGAAAAAATTAATATTATTACGCAGATATGCTAATAGCTATTATGAATTTTCGATTTAATATAACTTTATCCTTCTATCCAATCCAATGAATATTGTCATAGGCCTCTAATGGTTGATGATGAAGACGATGATTTTTGTTATTACGAATAAAAAAGAAATAAAGTGGACTCGTTGGTCTAGTTGTGAGAATGCTCAGCTGCGGAACGGTTCCTGGGTTCGAGTTCCGAGTCCGGTCAAGAATTTTCAGGTATTGATTTTTTTGAATTCTAAAATCTTTTTCAAATTCGAATGTCCAGCTGGGGTTAGGATATATTCGGTGTCCAATGAGCACGTTAAGCCTTTAAGTTCGGTATGCATGGATAATTGGTGAATCTATCTCTTAATCCCTCTCGTATGAGAGATTGGGCCTGTACCCACCTGTGGGACGTATTGCGATTATAATGATGATGTATAAAGCATTCCGTTCGCGGTTATTATAATTGACTACGGTAGATGGTGATGACAAAAAAAAGCTTAGTTCTGGACCTGGAGGTTCATTCGGAGATTTAGACCTGGACGCGTTTGGAACCCGAGCTTTAGTTTTAAATCGGCGAGTATAGTTACGAATAAAAATAATTAAAGTATATTATATTTTATATGAATGCTTCATATTTGTTTGTAAGAGGTTTACATAAATATAGCTAATAATTTTGAATTGAATAAAACCATTCATTATATACTTTATCTTACGAGGCAACGCCAATGAAAATTTAGGAGTCGCTATTTACTTACGACTGAATTACAGTTGACAAAATACAATTATTAGTTAATTTGATTAAGAATTAAAATATTCTGCTCGAAAGGTTAAAGATTGGGCCGCGTCGTGGCGTTGAGAGTCCTCTCAACGCCACGACGCGGTTGATTCGAACCACTAATACACTTTAAATTATTCGGTGCAAAAATGTCGGAACGTTCCCCATGCTGCAAGAGGATTAACTACTACATGAGAGTGCTGGCTTAAGTTCGAGCTCGGATGTACTCAGGCACTGTCGCGGGAATTATAAAGTTCGCACTTGTAGATGATGGTCAAATCTCTAGCTAGTACTACAATGTGCTGAACTTAAATCTTTATTGCTTTTGGACGCTTTTAGTACCACAAATAGCATAGATTAATTTCAGTCCGTTTTGAATGCGCTTTGAGACGCGCTGTTTGGGCGAAATTGAAATATCACATGTGAAAAAAAACACGCACTCTGCGTTTATTCCTTGCGACTTATGGTCGCCCAGTGGCGGAAATATGACCAATGTACTATGTAAATAGTTGTTAACCTCTTTTTCCATCAAATGGACATTTTAATGTGTGTCTGAATGAAAACTGAGGGGTCAAAAATCATGTCAGTGAACTTTGAAATTTTCGAATTGGTTATTCGAAAATTTATTAAAAAAAACATAATAATACGTTCTATTTATAATATAAATAACAATTTATACAATAGCCTATGTTCTATTCAGCCAGATTAATATTTAATGTGTCTGGACGGAACATGAGATCTGTCCTAATACACGCCGTTTTATTATTAGTAAGTTAAATTTCAGCTTTTTACACCCTTTCTCCTGCTGAAGCTGTGAAAGCTTAGTGGTTAGCGTCCGCCTCCTAATCAAATCGAAATTTCAAATTCAAAATAATCTTTATTCAAATAGTCCTTAAAAAGGCACTTTTGACTCGTCAATAATTTACATAGTAGTTATTTCATGGTGATAACTATATTCGTAAACTTAAAACTAAAGCTATGAGGGTTCCAAACGCGCCCCGGTCTAAGAAGAAGCCCACAACAAACTTAGCCGGGGTTTTTCTTTTTTTCGTTATCACCATCTCACATAATGAATAATAAACTATAGGACCTAGGAGGTCGTTGGTTCTATCTGGGGCACGCATCTCTAAGTCTTCGAAGTAATGTGCTTTTTTAAACAATTAAAATATCACTTGCTTCAACGGTGAAGGGAAACATAGTAAGGAAACCTGATCAACCCATTACCGGCTCACCAAAGAGCACGGGTCTCCTCTCAATATGGGTTGGCCATAGTCCACCACGCTGGCCATGTGCGGATTGGGAGACTTCATACGCCTTTACATTATGGAGAACTCTCAGGCGTGCAGGTTTCCTCACGATGTTTCCCTTCACCGTTGAAGCAAGTGATATTTTAATTGCTTAAAAACCCAGATCAGATGCGTGCCCGGGATCGAATCCCCGGCCTCTGATTAGGAGGCGGACGTCCTAGTGGTTAAAAGGCTATTACAGTTCCAATCATTTCATTCTGTCCGTGCAGTACCCAATCTTAAAATACTTCAATACGCAATGAACAAAAACCTACTAAACTCAACAAGTTTTGGCACATGACCTTATATCTAATATAATCCAACATTTGCCATTCAAAGGGGGAACGCTGCCAGTATCTTCGGAACCTTATCTAAAGGGACTCCTTTTAATAATATATTTTAGTTATGATGTTTAAATATTTATTTATTTTTTAAGATTTTTAGTTGTAGGTTAATCTAAGTTTTATTTTAAGTTTTATGTTTGATGTATAATAAATATTCGAAAGTAACACAAAAAATCCAACATGCTAAACACTCGTCCATCATAAGACCAACAAAGAAGATATTTTATAGCTGATCCAACAGATATCCTGTTCAAATATCAATTTGGACTATCAGCTGTCAAACGTCATTTGCACACGCAGCGAAAACAGCGAACGATAAAACTCTACTACATCGAAATATAAATTCTTTGTAAACTCACTGGATCATACAGATATCCTCGCAATGAGTGATTGTTTATGTGTGTTGACCTTAATGTACACTTTCTCATAGTATTTAAACAAGATTGTATCCTTGTTTTTGTTTCATACTAGTTATTTAACCGATATCAGATAACCTCAGCCATGACAACAGGTGATTACTTTTAGAATAGAATAGAAATACGTTTATTTATTAGATCAACACAATTACAAATATACACATAACAAAACAAAACAGAGTAACTTATCTAATGCCAGTTTAATATGGTGTCCCGCCAATAAAAAGGTACTGACTCAGCTTAATGTTGTGGATACTGAAGTACCCACAACGCTGGTATTCTGTCACTACCGTGCTGAGGGAAGTCCTGCACTTAAAAGTACAACTAAAAATAGTAATGATTGAAAAAATAAAAATAATAAATAAAAAACAAAAAAAAAACTACGCTATAAACAAAAAATTAAATATAAATTAAATTTAAAATAAAAAGAACATTCATTAAAACTAAAATTTATCAATTGCCACATTCGTTTTTTGAATATTAAGAAGGCAAGAACGATATAATTTTATTCTATAGTTTTTTAATGCTGGGAAAAGCGTTAACGCATCCCCTGCGCCGCTTCCGGCGGGGTATGTGGGACCCGCTGGAGGCAAGAGTGGCAACCGGAATACCCACTAAAACCCAGCAATGCTTCTTCGCGTCGCCTGATGGCTGGATCGCGGGAACGCTCGAGCACTCGTGCTGCGGCGGACCCTCCACCGAGGGCGCATCTACCAGGCCCTCTAACTCCGTAATTGGAAGAACATTGAGCGCGCCTCACGACCCGATGGCCAGGTTCTACGCGTGATGACACATCTTATGCATTTATTCTATAGAGCGATATTGCTATCGTCGAAACAATTCCCTCGCATCGAAATCACAACTGAACCGTACGTTACTACTTAGGTTTTTAATGTCACGGGGGGGGGGGGATAATCAAGCTCTTATCCCCTCTCCTTTAACATGGGAGCCCCGTTAATAACGCCAGGGCAGCTGATACACGTCCAGGATGTATACATTCGGTATAACCCATCGACAAGGGGGTAGTCCCACATTACCTCCATCTTGCCCAATGGATGAAGGTAGTAAGAAAAAGGTACAGGTGCAGTCGATAATCAAACCGAGCGACGTGTTAAATATCATAAGAGTTAATATACAAATTAAAATACTTATATCGACCATGTACGTTGCTTTATGTCACTCGTAAGCCGGTATAATATGCTTTCAAGTCACTGTAATGCATTTCACTGGATCATTTCAAAACAAATCCGGCTATCGTAAATGGATGTGACATAAATAGATTTATTCCTTTGAATTCCATATATGAAGCTCGGTTCAATATTACTTAACAGAAATCCGCTTACGCGCTTTCTAGGGTTGTTGAATGCAGAATCGCGAATGGTTCGGTATGGTAGCTATGTCTAACATGGAAAAGCTACAAAATCATGACTAGCTTTTGCCTGCGACTCGCGTTTGTTTCAGTCCTTCATGAATAACTTTTGTTTTCAGGATAAAAGTTGTCCCCCGTCTCTGTCGCACGAGTCTTAAGTTTTGAAAAAAAAAATTTATTTTATAATATAGTGGTTCCCCGTGACTTACGCCTACCGCTTTTGAGAAGTAGGTAGGTACATTTTTCCCGACAAGAAATTTCCCATTTCCCTATCTATTCACATTTCACATTTAACTAATGGGTCATTTAGAAAGTCAGAACTTGTTGAAAGAATTATTATTTAGATAATAACAGTCTAATATGTCATACATGCCTTACTTCATCATCATCATCATCATCATGATCAACCCATTCTCGGCTCACTACAGAGCACGGGTCTCCTCTCAATATGAGAAGGGTTTGGCCATAGTCCACCACGCTGGCGATGTGCAGTGCCAATCCGCACTTCCGACTTTTGTTAACATTATGGAAATTCTCAGACATGCAGTTTTCCCCACGATGTTTTCCTTCACCGTAGAAGCAAGTGATATTTTAATTGCTTAAAAACCCAGATCAGATGCGTGCCCGGGATTGAATCCCCGGCCTCTGATTAGGAGGCGGACGTCCTAGTGGTTACTAGGCTATTACAGTTCCAATCATTTCATTCTTCATTCATGTTATATATAAGATTATTATTTTCCATCGATCTTCACCAATATGAAAGCTATCTCTGTAAGATTTTGTGAAAATCGGTATGGCTGTTAAATTAGTTGGGAGCTTTATGGAACAAATCCAGGAGCTAACTCTATATCAAGTATATCAATAATGTATCAAGATGTGTGAAGTAGCTAAGCCGAACTTAGGTAAAAAGAGAACAAAAGGAAACACTATCGAAATTATAAAATTAGTATTAGTAAATGCAATTATATGGATTTCAATAGAGTGCAGTTAATTTTATTAAGTGCCATCCATTATCTTCTCAACCGATGGACGTCCGCTGCCCGATTCCAACGAGTCCTTTGAGGGATTTGAACCCTTTAATGTCATTTTGTTGTAATGAAAATAATCGTTGATAATTGCGCGTAAAATAATAACAAGGAATACAGTTTCGGTTTTCTTTCATATTGAACACAGCTTTAACATAAAATTTACGCTTTTACGTAATTACATACCAGAGACTATCAGAGAGTTAAATAAGTAAGCTTCATTTAAAAATGTCTCCCTGAAAAGCATTATTGTACGAATGCCTGTCAATCCAGCGTATAATCTATCTACACTCTGAATTTCAGTTGAAATGGTTCTGTTATTTCGACGTACAGAGACTTGCACTCTTTCACCTCTGTGATATGACTGTAATCAGCTATGTTTATATTCGCATACCTGATAAGATAACGACAATATTTTAAAGGTTGTCTGGAGGAGTTCGCTTAAAGCGATAAGACCGCCTTCGCGCATTATCTATTTTTATTTGTTTTGGAATCCAAAAATTTTAATCTGCAATAAATAATTATCTATATTTTTATTATATATATCTTTACTGACACCGCGGGCAAATGCTCAAAATATTCGTTTAATTATATTTTGACGTGGCGCAGCGCGCGCGCTTTCGCATTAAGTTGGAGCTCCTGGGTTCGATTCCCGGCTCGAGTCTGGTCTGGTCGGAGGCTGCGGCCGTGGCTAGTTACCACCCTATCGACAAAGGCGTGTCGCCAACCGATTTAGCGTTCCGGCACGATGTCATGTAGAAACCAATTAGGAGTATGGGTATACCATAAAGTTACCCCTAACAGGTTAGCCCGCTACCATCGGGTGAGATTTCAGTCAAGGGCTAACTTGTAGTGGAAAAAAAAAACCAGTGGAAAGTACGATTAAAATAACTCTCAGTTTTACTTTAATGATGTGGGAGCAGAACAGATTACTATGAGCCCGGTAGAAACAAACAGAAAGTAGTAACAGTTTCTTTACAAAATATACCAATAATATATGAAAGTATCTCATATTATCAAAGCGGTGATAGCCTAGTGGTTAGGGCGTCAGCCTCCTAATCCGGGCACGCAGCTCTAACTTTTCGGAGTTATGTTATGTTTAAAATAAAATATCACTTGCTTCAACGGTGAAGGAAAACACTGTGAGGAAACCTGCACGCCTGAGAGTTCTCCATAATGTTCTCAGAGATGTGTTAAGTCTGCCAATCCGCACATGGCCAGCGTGGTGGACTATGGCCAAACCCTTCTCATATTGAGAGGAGACCCGTGCTCTGTAGTGAGCCGGTAATGGGTTGATAATGATTATGATAAGCGGTGATAGCCTAGTGGTTAGGGCGTCAGCCTCCTAATCAGAGGTCGGCGGTGCGAATCCGGGCACGTACCTCTAACTTTTCGGAGTTATGTGCGTTTAAAAATATATATATATATCACTTTCTTCAACGGAAAAGGAAAACATCGTGAGGAAACCTTCACGCCTGAGAGTTCTCCATAATGTTCTCAGAGATGTGTTAAGTCTGCCAATCCGCACATGGCCAGCGTGGTGGACTATGGCCAAATCCTTCTCATATTAAGAGGAGATCCGTGCTCTGTAGTGAGCCGGTAATGGGTTGATAATGATCATGATGATGATGATGATCTCATATTACGTAGTCAAATTGCATGTAAACAAAATACAAGTCACAATTATTAATAACAGCGCCGGACTGATCAATACTGGTGATGAATTTTTAATTATTATATCAAGCTGCGGTGAATTCGTTCGGTTTCCGCGAGGACGGCTGATGAATTCGCGGCCTGAGGTACAAACTAGTTAGCAATATGAACTCACTAAAGTAAATATCGCTGTATTTATGGTTAGCAATAACTGATGGGCTCATTAGTGACATCATTAATTGCGAAATTCATTTGGAGCATGAATTTTACCTCCTTGAAATAATATTCTCGTTTGCGTTATTAACTGTGAACAGGCAAACATCGCCGTTAAATGTTATTCATCGTCTATTAAACATAATCTGTTAATTCGCGCAAAGAAACGTGCCCATTCCAAATACCTTCCGAAGAAAGGGAGACCCTTTCAGAAATTATCTTTGGTTAGAAGTTTTCATGGCACTGGTATAAACATTAAAAATACTTCCAACATTGACCTCCGTGGCGCAGCGCGTGCGCTATTGCATTTTAATGTCGGAGGTCCTAGGTTTGATTCCCGGCTCGAGTCTGGTCTGGTGGGAGGCTTCGGCCGTGGCCGGTTACCACCCTACCGACAAAGACGTGTCGCCAAGCGATTTAGCGTTCCGGCACGATGTCGTGTAGAAACCAATTAGGAGTATGATTTTACCATACCCCTAACAGGTTAGCCCGCTACCATCTTAGACTTGTGGTGGAAAAAAAAACATCCTTAGCTGATTAACGTCAGGGGGCAGGTGTCATTAGTCAGAAGAGAGAGTTTTAAAGCGTAGACCCACCACTCTATTCCAACATGGGTAGGCAAAATAGCGATCAGAAATATCTTTGTTCAAATTTACGCAAGCCTGCACACGTATTTTATTGTTCTATCATATAAATTAAATTAAAAGCCTCACTAACAAAAACATAGGCCTCACTGGTAGTATGTATTGTAAAAATATTTCCAAAAATAGCGTTCCATTTCACGCGAGGGGCATATCGGACAACAATAGACACCTAAGTCAAAGCGAGTGCAGCTGTCGATAGATGTTTTCGTAAAACCGGCACCCATTCACCTATAACCTATTGTTTTACTCATAAAAAAAAAAAAAAAACAATCGGTAAATCTAGCTCTATAAAGCTTTTACACTTGGTGCGAACATTCCGAAATGCTCGCGTAACGCTATCATTTGGGCTACGGTAAACACGTAGTAATTCCATGGTAGATTGATGCAGCCTCCGGTAATATGTAGTTACTAATAGGTATTTCAAATTAGGGAGTGCAACGGACCATGTCGCACCAATAGGCTTATGTATTGGTGCCGTTTCTGTTGTACACGTTTCTGTAAACCGCCCGCTCGCACGCTATATGTTTATAAGAATACTAGCTGTTGCCCGCGACTTCGTCTGCGTAGAATTACTGATTTCCCTTTAGATTGAGGTTTCCCGTGCGGCCATTATTTAACATTTGCTACAGGCAAATGTCAAATTGTCGATTTTCGTGTTTCTAAATTAAAAAACAAAGGACTTTCATACAAACTCAAAACCCCTATTTTACTCCCTTCGGGGTAGATTTGGATGAACCTTATACTTACGCCCTGAAAGAAACCTATTGTTAAAATTTCAAGCTTGTAAACTTCATAATAAAAAATACGCATAAACTATCATCCCCTTTTTTATCACCCTTAACAGGTAATGCAAATTTGTGTCTCTAACTCGAAAAACAAAGAAATTTCATACAAACTTCCAACCCCTATTTTACCCCCTTAGGGGTGGAATTTCCAAATATACTTTCTTAGCTGACATCTCTTAATTATCAACTACCTACTTGCTAAATTATAGCTTTATACGTAAAATAGTTTTTGAGATCTCGATATCGATCTGTTTAATCAGTAAGTATGTAAGTGACCTTTCGCTTTTATATATATATATAGATATATATAATAAACAAAAATTAATTTGATATCTGTTTATTTAAACGTTATTAAAATGATCACGTTCCGCATAGCGTCCGATATATCAGACGCACAATAAATTAAATACTGCCTAAATACACGCCTTTATAAGCTTTATATATTTTTATTTATTAATATGTCCCTCATAGCCCATAATTCTACATTAAAATCCAAATAAGTATTAAAATGCACTGTATGCTGCTAATAATGCACTATATCTAGACTTGTCAATTTAGTTTAGCTTAGAGATTTATTCACAATAGAATCACCGAACGTCGAACGTTTTCTCCACTCATTTACGCAAGCAAATGAGAGAATTAAGTACTAGCCGTAAGGCGTTTTCGATTCTGGTGCTAAGTCGTAATATCGATATACTCTAAAATCAGAGAAAATAGGACCTTATTCATATGGGATTAAATCGTAAGTTCGTCGTTACCCCTTCAGCTTATAATCATACCGGAAGGATTGTTAAATAAAGATCTGTAGTAAACAATTTGCCATTCTATAACCTTGCACATAAAGTTCATATTCGGTGCATGTTTTGTGTTTCGATATTCGAAATCGGCTTCTATTGCTTCTAGTGCTTAATTTTTCCTTAAATCAACTGATTCGTTGTCGTATTGGAAAACATTTTTAACAGAGGCGGACGAGGTCTTAGCTACCGGATCAGGCAAATACAATATAGTAAATAAGGACATAGCTGGAGTTAGTAGGAAACTGGCCTGATCTATCGGCGCCTCGGAGAGCACTAAAACCCTCGCTCTCGGTTATTATCACGAATTGTTAAAGCCCCTTGAATTGCATGCAACGTGGAGGATTTAAGCTCTAAAACCGCCCCTCTATGAGGGAGGAGTTCTGTACTGTGCCACTTGGGTTTCTAAATCAGGCTAAGTAGTGAATTTGGAAAGGCTTTGCTAAATAACTACAAATTGTATATGTTGTTTAAACTATTAACAAAAAAAAAAACTATTCAACCAAACAATGCAAACGCTGCTGAAAGAAAAATATCAGAATATCGACTCGATGTTATGAGAACCTGACTGCTAACCAATTAAAAAATATAAAAAACAAAAAACATTATATTAAGACAACAGTTTTGTACAAAGCCTTTGTTGGAGCAACCGCCACTCTGACGATAATTAATGAGTTATCGAGTACTCGTTATAGTGTAACCCATATTTGCATCGACCTCGACCTCATTAGCGACATCTAATTATTGTTGTCGTTGAAAAAGTCGCGGGGCTTTTTTAATACTACACTTTGTGGCTCTTGTGCACAAGAGATATCTTTATTAAAATATTTAGAAGAAAGGGAAGGTTTGCTGTTGCACGAGATTTAACTCACAATAACGTACTTGTGATTGTAATAACGACAATAGTTTGTTTTTACTGCATTGTAATTCCATGGATATAATTAGAAAGTGAATTATTCACTTGTGGCAAGATTGCTCGATTAATCGCCATTAATTTTAAACAATTAAAATATCACGTGCTTCAGTGAAGAACAGTGAAGGAAAACATCGTGAGTAAACCTGCGCGCCTGCGAATTCTCTAATGTTCTCAAAGGCGTGTGAAGTCTGCCAATCCGCACATGGCCAGCGTGGTGGACTATGGCCAAACCCTTCTCATATTGAAAGCTCTGTAGTGAGCCGGTAATGGGTTGATCATGATGATGATGTAAAAATATTGTAATGGACTTGACATTGTGACAGGGATAATGAGGGTTTTACATAGGATAGTACTATTTATAGATTTGGAATCAATCAACATTTCATCATCAATTTAGTTCGGGGGCCTGTGTAGACCGCCAAATATCTGCAAATTGATGGATGTCCGTGTATGACGTTTCACATTTCCGGTGCACTGTTATACCGATGCAAAATGTTTCTAATAAAAAAGTAAATTTAGTGCCTTTATTTGACAATGGCGAATGAATATTAATAAAACATTCGAGACCAACATAATGTGTACTAATAATTTTCTGTTCATTCATTCAGTGTTATGTGTATAGCTTCTAATTTCCTCGGCTCTTTGGAAGGAAGCAAAACGTATTCGATAGGAAATAACTGGACTCCCTTTGCTTTCTGCATTTAGAATTCATCGGCGCTTTCACTACCAAGCATCAGTCTTCAATCCGACCATACTTTAAGAATGATTTGGCTCTGGATGCAAATTCGGTGTGCGATCAGTAAGTAAGTCGGATTATGACAGGGAACTTTAATTAGAAAACTGAGATTTTCCGGGCCTGTTTATTAAATGTTAATTAAATATGGCTACTCAGTGAAACGTTTTATCGTCAGCCATCAAGTTTGCTTCACGATTGGCCTTTGTTATTTCTTCAAGCATATTTTCGCAATTTAAATAAGATATAAATGTTCTTAGTTGTTTTATATGATATTCACTTAGTCATGAAGTTAACATGTGGCTGACACTAATTATTATTTGGGGAAGAGTAGCATGAAATGGCAAAGAATATACAAACATTACAGTACATAAATGAACCATAAGATTTATATCAGAAGTAGCTGTTTATTAAATAGCTAGACCGTCACTGGAAGCTTTATGCTTAGAGTAGCAGTTTCGCTTCGCTGTTTTCTCACCAGTTCTCGTACTTTTATGACGTCACATCCGATTTTGCGGCGGCACCTGGCAGCGTCGGCTTAATTGGTGTTTTGTTATCCGTCGAAGCAACTTGCAACAGTCAAAATGGAACTTTGCAAATATTACTTTCTGTTTAAAGTAAGTAGTCACCAGCCGAAAATTAACAGGCTCTCAATAGGAGGCTTTCAGTCACGGTTTAGTTATTTAATGACAGCGTTTTAACTGAAAATAAAACGCTTATTAAATAACTTACCTAACCGGAAGCTTGCAGTTAGTTACCTGGTAATTTTGAATTAACGAAGCTACGGTGGCGCTGAGCTATTTACAAGAAGCATAATGGTGTGACGCTGCTAGGTGGCGTCACAAAACCGGTAAAGACCTTATAAAAGTACGTCCACTTGTAATAAATCGATGGAAACGGAAGTGATACTCTCCAATATAAAACTTCCAGTGGGTTATTTAATAAGCGTTTTATTTTCAGGTAAAACGCTGTCTTAAATAAATTATGTAAGTACTTAATGTGATTAAACACTTTCTCAAAACTATAATATTGTTCATTTTTATAAATGGATAGTAGGTTTTTTTTTTTTATAAAAATTATATGATTTGGCACATTATGATTTTTCCAAATCTCTTGTGAGCTCTTGAAACATTACGGAAAAGTGTTGTAGTTTTATTTATAGAGTGGCTTTTCCCGATCACTTCACTAACAGCTTCCTGCTATTGTAGATGCTGCCGGTCTTTTACGCTTCTTTGGCTTCATTGTTTCAGATGCCAGGAGAGCAGCATGGATTTAAAATATGAATGTTAATTTTTGTCGAGATTATACGTTATTTTTTTTAAGAGATTGGAAGTTATACATGTGTAATTTATGTATAAACATCTAATGTGATATATTTTTGTAGATGCTTAGCGTTTATTTTCTTGTATTTCTGATGTACATCAATCAGTTAATTATTTTCACGTAAAGTCTGTTAAGTCAGATCCTTGCAAAAGTTTTGCTCAGTTTCTTTATCATCAAAATCCCGGGGCTATATCGGTAACTCGGGATCGCCTGGATAGGTATAAAGAGCCGGCATCTCAGGCTAAGATCTTTAGAGCGTACTTTGACTTTGCTAAGCCAAAGTTCGACAGATTTATGTCGGACACATAACTTTGTTTACTTTTTACCTTATCTTTAGTTAGACGTAAGGTTACGCGCGCTTTATAGATCTCTGTCTGATTATGAATTATTAGTAGGTTTAAAGCTTGCGAAACGCGAAAATGAGGCGTCAATGGTCAAGTGTTTATTATGTTACCAAAAAAACTGTTGCTGCACTAATCTATGTGTTTTATTTGTGTGTTTTACTTTTGTCTATAGCTATCATTTTGTCAATAAATTAGTGTGTTGTTGAATTGCTTGTTGTACATTTTTATTTGATATGTCACAAGTTTTTGAAGTTAGTTGTGTTTTATTATCCAATATTGGAATGATGGACAATAAACTCAAAGAAAAAAAAGTCTTAATCAAATAATAACAATAATAATATTCTTTATATATCAAAAGCATAATTTTTATTTCATAAGTATGAAGCCCTGTCCCCTGCGATGGTTTAAACTGTGATACAGGAGACAGTGTCTTCCCTATATCTATGGCACAACAATATGCGATTGACAAAAATACATTTGAGTTTAGTACCCAAATGAACCCTATTATTTTGTAGATTCCGCAAATATAATTTATGTTTTAAAAAATATAGATACGCTCATTGTTCGTGGTAATCTATTTCCAACTCTTTCTGTTGTTGCAAGCATATGTCCAGTGCGTGAAATGCATTAGTTAAAGACGTGATTCTCTGTTTCCAGGTTCGTCATACTAAAGTATGTGAGGCGCGACCTCATCAGCAGCCTTCCACTGCCGAGGAGGATTCTGGACTACCTGAGCAGCACCCACTACTACTCCGAGCTTCTCGCCGAGATCTAAGCCCATTTCATACATTGTAACGACGCAAAACTCGGACTTTCGCCCTCTGCTCGCACATCGAACCATGACCGTACACCGTTTCACATGAATTTATGAATACACTTATCTACATAATAAGCGATCCATTTTTTTTACTGTACGTTTAAGTAAATCAAATTAAAATTTTAGCGTTTCCAACTTTTGCACACAACATATCTTATAACAAGTCACTTTTTAAAATGTGAGATACTTTCAAAAGTTAAAGTGCGTGTGAGCAACCACCTTGATTTCCTTCACGATGATTCATATAGATTATTAGGAAGTTATACAAATTAAAATATAAATGATATATGGTTCCAATTCTGTTGTACTCAAATATCTAAACTGAACAAAATTAGCATACAACCCTTAATATTGCTATCCTATTCCAGGGATACTCGTTGAAAAAAAAAAGAACTTTTGGACTTGTTAATTTAGCTTAGTTTAGACATATTTGTGCAACATGAACGGTATCAGTGTCTATTAATACTACGCGAAAGAGATACGCTATTAATGGCGTTTGATATTCTGCCCGCGATCAAGGAGTAAGTTGTAAACTTTGTGCTTGTTATTAATTCTTGGTAAATTGTGTTATCGCTTGAAATAATGGGTGTATTTCAAGACGTTCGTTACCTAGATGATCGAACCAGATGCAGTGAGGTATTTTTTTGTCACTTGATCCTTCACGTTTTAGGCGATGAAATCGGCAGAATGTTATTCTTAAGACGGAACTCTTCTTGCTACTTCACATGATGTTTTGCGGTGCGGTGGTTGTGGAATATATGGTAATGTCACGTATACGCGATATACGCACGCGGGACTTGTATCCATCGACGACGTGGGGAGGTTTGTTTACGCGATGCAATGCCACAGGAGCGTGCTTTGGCGGCGCCGCGTCCCGCGTTAATTTGTTTGTCATGAGAAATGACACGTACATGGTTGTTTAGTTTATTTGTTTAAATGAGATCTCATCTGAGCCATTTTTGTTTAAATACAGTACTTTAAGCGGTGTAACTCAGGAGGTGTGGCCGAAAGGCGTTGTAGAATACGTCCGTCGTTCAAAAATGGATTTATACACCCCAAGACATGTTGTGCATTCGTCCTTGTGAGAATCATAAGCCAAGTAAATAAGTAACACGGATATTCGAAATGGAACGTTTTATATACTAATTGAAAAATTGTTTTTAACTCTTAACGGTCATGGAACGAAATGGTCAGCAGTTGGCGGAATTCCGGTTTTCGTCTCAGGTCGTCCGAACTTGCGCTTCGGTCATTATTAGTATTTCAATGCATGTAATCCAACTATGCTCTTTTATGTACAAGTTTTGCCATCAATGATTCTGTACGCAGCCTATAAAAAATCATGCTTTCGCATTTCAAATTCGTCCACTATATTTTCAACTTAGGGCCTACCGTAATAAACCTAACTTGTATAATTAATTATTATTACTATTACTGAATGGTGTTTATGGTGTAACGTATTAGATGTTGTTATTTATATTTTCTAACAGGCGGGATGCAAAATAGTATACGTAATTTTTTTTTGTTCTTGTATGTAATTTTGTCGAAATTAGAATGCACGAAACACAGTAGATTATTAATATTAAAATTACACAAAACGTATATTTAGCAGAGTTCAAGATGATATTAACCCGAAGTCCATAACTTAGTGATGTTAATTCCAAGATATACAATACCATTCTTTTATAATAAATTTCACTACTATGATTCCGTCATAATCAATATAACCTAACCTGACGGTTTCGTTTCAAAACAAACGTGAAACCAGATCTAAAAAAGTAGAATTAGTGACTTCTTCATAAATATATCTTCGCATCTTTTTAACTTAGACGTATTTATTCAGCACTTAATAAATGGTATACTCATAAGTTACAGACAGATATATTTTTATTATCTACATTGCTTAAATTATATTAATGTACGTTGATTTTCATGTTTTCCTTTACAATATTCGATTTGCGAAATCCGCCTGGATTCAAAATTAGACTTTTTCATTTTATCTTATACACCAAACAGGCTGTGCAAATAAGCAGTATTATAAACATAAATAATAATCGATGAAATATAATATATCAATATTACAAATAGATAATTGAAAATATTTATTAATTAGCTGATTTTTAATAATTTTATTGATTCGTTTCGACTAACGAATACATGTTATACACATTTCAAAGCATGGGAATGCGATATTTGTATCGTTATTAAACTGATCCTTAATTGATCAGTTGATAATGTTTTTGAAATTCATTTAATACCAAACCCTAGTACATATAAAACATGTATTTGTTAATCGACTTGCCCTTTTTTTTGCCTTTGTTATAGTTTGCGTAATAGTGCTATTAATTTGATCATTATCAAACGTTTATTAGGTAGCCGTAATTTATTTGTGTAGTTAAATTAAGTTTATTGATCAGTTGCGATGCTTTAGGATGCTTTCGGGAATGTAAGCGTTATTTGAATATTGTTTTATGTTTTCACAAGTAGTCCACTTGTAAATGATGTGTAAAGTGTTCTTATTTATAAAGAGTAAGTTACTGTGTAAACTCGGACTTATGTGTTGCTCTGTTTGTATACTTAAATGCACTAAGTCATTGCCTTCTTTTAATTAGTGCCGCTAAGGCTCACAAAAAACGCTTCCGTTTTATTTTTAGCTTTTATATTTCAGTCTACAATTAATTTTAAGTTTCTAACTTATTTCATTAGTTATGATTTTTCACCAAAGATGATTTAGTATGAAATAAATAAATTATTAATTCATCAAGATAAAATACGATTTGTTTATATGCAATGTGTAAACTATTGAGGTAAGTTTAAGTTAACAGCCTCTGATAATTATTTTAATTAATCATCTGATAAGTCGAGACTTAATATGAATAGCACTCTGGGATTATTTAACACATTTGTGTAATCCATCGCTGACATAAAAAAACGCATAACAATCAAAACTATTTTATGCTTAAATAGCGTATTGAGTGTGAGTCTTGTTTATGGAAGCTTTAAACACGAATGTATTTTAATGAACAATATGTACATTCAAAAATCTATAAAATGTATATTATATGTTATAAAAAAAAAATTTGCTTAGCACAAAGACTTTCTTAATAGTTATTAACTTCTAAGATCTCATTGAAGCGAATATTAAATGTTGAATTGTGAAATATTTTACAAATAATTTGTTGAAGTTATTTTCAATTTGTAATTTTAATGGCACTGAATTGCTTATTCGGATGTACACAAGTCTTTGAACTTAAATACATTTTAACTTTTGTGCATGGCTTCACATTGGACTTTACCTCCTCTCCAATTCCTCGGTAGAGTATTTTAAGCGTTATCGCTTACGTATGATATTTATCGTTACTACTTTGGATTAGAGTCGTATATCTGAGATCTATACGTCCAATGAGAGACGAGTTCTGTGCCCAGCTGTGGAAACCAATAAGAATGATTCCATTAATAACTAGTGTTGAAGAAACTACTGAGAAAGGGATTGGCTATTTTTAGAACTGTACTTAAGTTTAATTCAAAGATTTGTGTGCAGTTTTAGAACCGTTTATTACAGAATATCGTTGCAATAAGATATCATACATATCACGTTATTGTTAGTGAATATCATATAATCCTTATTTTAATTGGTTAACTTAATCAGATGAATTTAATAATCATTTTAATGGGTTTTGACGTTCGTCATCGTTGAACCAATTTAGCGAGTATTATTGATGTTATCTATGCTAAGTTTTAATGAATTTTCCCATAGATCTCAATGAAACTCCTGTTCGTATTTCAAAGTACTTATCCAGTACTTATGGACTTATTAGTGCTTTTGTCCATCAATAATACTATAATTGATATACCTTTTTAATGTAAAGGTAATTTATGCCAGGTATTGAAATAGAAAAACGCGATTGAAGTTTTATTTGACACAGGGATACTCCTGTTGCCTTAAAGAGCTTGGATCCGAATATTTATAAAATTTGAACATATTCACCTATAGACTTATTTTAAATAATACATTTATGTAAAACAGAAACGCATCCCAAATCTTTTGCTAACTTCGCATTCGGTACCGGAATGTGTCAAATCTTATGAAATTGTTGATGAAATAATAATATCACATTTGAATTTCGTTAAAACAATTCAACAGTTAGTTTTGGCATTAAATTAAAATTCTATTATTATTTTTAAAGTTTCACATAATTTTATTATTAAAGTTATTATATTTATTAAAATTATCATTTATAAAATATATTTATCGTAGGAAATATTTTATAGAGTGTCTAATGACTCCCGCTTCTTAAATACGAAATGATGTGCAATTGATGTGTTTCTAACTTAAATGTTAAATCGATGTATATGTAAACGGTTTGTGTCTAATGGGTAATCAATTTTCGATATTAATCATAAGTCAATATATTTAATTCGTGATTAGTGGAACGTGCAGATGTGTACGATTAATACAAATATGTGGTCTTATGCTGTATTTAACTACTTATATATAATATAGCTAAATTTGGTGATAGGTGCAATAATTATTCGTAATGTACAAATTAAAGTATCGCTGACATATTTACGATGGCGGATATTTATAATTTTATGGAGAAAGATTGTTTCATAATTGAAATCATCTTACAAATATTTAAGACTTTAAGTCTATCGAGAACACCAATTTTAATATACTTTATATATGTGTAAGTGATATATGTATGCGTTGAGTGCGCGCGCGATTCGGTTTCCAAATATGAGGTAGACACGGAAGCCCAAAAATAGATCGTCTACAAATTATTGTTACACATTCGGTAAAAAGATGTTGGTAATTTGGGTATTTATTTTGACTTAGTTCATCTGTATCTTGGATGGAATAACAATTGAAACCAACTATTTCATTATTTATTTAACATAAGCAATGTGAGTGTTTACGATTTAAATAGTTAATATACAACAGTTCACAAAGTTTTAACTGCAATCTATGTAATAATTGGCACGGTACGCCTCAGGATATGGAAACGTACAGGTCGTGCGCGCACGTTTTGGTATTTAGCATCTCCTAGTGATAATGTCTTGGACTTGCCTGGATTATAATAAGGATACCCGTAAGATGCATTGACATTGCAATGCACAGTAATGCTTCGTCTCTCGTTCAATACTTATTTTTGTATTCGATGATTGACTAAAGGATTGTACAAACACTAAGTTAAGCTAATGGACCGCCGCTTGGGTGTAACGAAACATAGATCACGTGTATTATAATGTATTTTATATGATAACAGGAATTGATTAGTTCTACCGCTAGTCTGTTTCACCGCCCCCGCTGGATACGACGCACTTATTCCCACACGAGTACAAATAGGATTCTTGCCAAAGTATAGCGTAGTGTTTATTAAATGTAAATCCTTTGGTGGATCGTTTGTAATCTGCGATTGGGACCCGTAAATGGAGAATATATATAGAATGGAGTCTAAACAACATAGCCGCCGACCCATTGAAACAGCCCAGTGGTTTTGCTGTCGGCGACGCGAAAACCGCAAAATTAACAGCTACCCTGGCAGAGTGTTGAGCGCCGTGGTTTTTTATCTGGCAAGTCTCGGGTCTGAAATTTGACAATTTATAACGTCTTCAATTTGTCTTTTTTCTCTACTACGATTTAGTAGGAGGCTACAGTGGAGGCTCGATGTCAACCACCAAACGAATAACCGATCTGGAATGATGCATAAAAACCTATTAGGAGTATGGATTTAAAACAACTGCCATACCTCTATGGTTAGTTAACCCGCTACCAATTAAGACTACATCACTTACCACACAGTGTTATTGCAGCCAAGCGCTATTCGTAGTGGAATGAAAAGAAAACGTTAGAATCGCCCAGTCATGGGCGATTGAGACAAGTTGCGGACACGAACGTCTCATAATGGAGCCAACGCCGTATTGTCGCGATGTGTTGGCGGCTGTGGTGTGTAGATTTCTCTAGGGTGACCGCACGCTTGATCTACTACACTTTTGACGTTTAATTACGGTGAGGTTGACCGCACGCGTCTCATTCTAGCACACTATGCGAAGTATCTATTTTGCCGAAGAAGAAGGCTTAGTTGTTTCAGAGAACGCGAGGCGCACTTTGCCCGAAACAATCACAACAACAACGAAATTCTCGCGCTCTAATAATCCAAGTTAAGTTTGACACAAGCTATATCTTTGATGACACTTTGTAGCCTAGAGACAGGCTAGTCTCATTCTTGGCCATATAAAGCGAGCATATTCTTACCTCTGAATTGAGACATGTCTGTCTTATTTTAAAACAATCTTTGGCTTAGCAAAGACAGAGTACGCTCTATAGTTATCAGCCTCAGTACTGAACGGCGGTGCCATGGACGATGAAACATTAGACCACGGAATGGACTAAGCGTCCAATTGTACAAGGCGACTATTTGCGTGATATAAATAATTGTTTGATAATAGCTTTTCTGGTCAAATATAGCCAGAGTTATCTTGGACTTGGACTAATAGTGCGCGAAATTCATAATAGAACATTGAAGCGCTTAGTGGCTTGGCTACTAACCGGTTGCTCGAGTGGCCAAGTGGTGGCCCGTCCAGACAAATAAGCTTAGATTGATGGTAAATGTATTGAGGAGAAGAAAAAAAAAATGAGTTTCATTCAAATAACTTTTTAGAGGCGCTCTGGGATAGCAGTTCACGCGCGGTCACTCTTGAATCTCTGCGCGCAATAATGCTTTCAGACCGTCAATGTCAAATAGAAAATGCGTGACATAGTAATATCAAAAACCCTTCCGATCAAACACAGCTTGTCTATTATATTCGCAGTCTAGGGGTCCTATGAAGTACGTTTTGGCAAGGCGATCCAGATGACTTCGATCATGTTCTGCTCGAGTGTTACACAAAATCAAAAATATTAACAAAACAAAAAATGAGAATGTCATAGTCAAAACCGGTTGTTTTTTGTATCACATACATAACATTTTTTTTTTTAAATATATAATAAAAATTATATTCTTGTTGGAAATAATGAAACAGCCGTTATTTCAGATTTTGAATCCTAAATATCATTAAAAGAAAAAATACTTTTTTTCTGCATTAAATCTAGAAGATTTATTTTAAGAAATGTTCTTTGGTTCACACATGTTAAGGATTCCTTTCGATTGACATCTTTGAAATCGAGTGAACATATATATTTTTGTTAGCAAATAATATTTAATCAAGGTAAAGCTTTGCCAAAACGTATTTTCACTTGTCCTTTAAGTGAAAGCACCATACGGAATATGTTTATTGTATGTTTGCGATATCTATCGTCAAGCGTTAAAGTGTTGTGAGGTAATATTACATACTTCAGTTCTGAGAATTTCAGTAAATTCAGCGACTTAAAAATGTAATTCTGTACTTAATTTAAAGGAGGATGGCCAAAGTGGACCCAGATATTTCAGAAACCACTCGGATTTGGATATCATTTCATTCTTAATTATATGTAATATGGTAATTTGATATCTTTTAAAAGTTCGGTTTCAAAAATAAAACTAGTCTTAATCGACTACTACGTAACGCCTGCAAGAACTAAATTAGCAATTGCTGAATTCTACGTACGAAACTAAAAATTTAACAGGCGCATTTTGTATTTTCAGATTATACAAAAGTATTATAATTCTCTTAACTTTCCAGTCTGGTTTAGTAGTACAAGTTTTTGAATTACTTAATTATTGAAGGAACTATTGTGTGTTCAAGTCTGAGCTCGCCATCCTTCTTGAAACAGACTTTTGAACTTTGAGAAAGTCCATAACATACAATGAACTTCAAGCTTTATTGGCTATAATCAAATAAATATTTATTCTAGCCTTGATAATGCTGAGAGCGTATATGGAAGAATTGTATGGGTGGATGAAATTATAAATTGCACAGATTTGACTGTTTTACGTGAATTATAACAAATAAAGCTTTATGTTTATTGTATGTAATTAGACAATGAAAAAGGTTATTAGGTACAAAAATACATTTTTAATTCATTATTTACTCTGAGAAATATTAAGCTAAGCTCTATTTTTTATTCCGGTCGAACGTATAGTAAATAAAATTCACTTATTAATTAGCCGTGATTTTAGGTCGTAAGAAATAATGCGATACGTCAAACTAAAAACACGGTTTTTGTTTCGTCAATGTTTATAGAGTATGCCAAATCATAGATGTTATAGTTATGCTTATATTTCAAAATAACCGCATGCAATTTGGTAATAGAAGTTCTCAGAAGTGGTAATATTACCAAATATGCCTATTTGCAAAGTATATCTTAACGAAAACGCCTACTTTTAGCGTACCTAAATCTTCGAAAGAGCGCACACGTTCGGCGTATATCTTGACAAGTTTTGTTAAGCTATATTTTTGTTAAGCAAGTTAGGTTTAATTTTGGCGATCTACGTAGCGCAGCGCGTGCGATGTCGTATTATAAGTTGGTGTCTTTGCCAGTAGGATGGTAAGACGCGGCCGAGCGACTAAACGTTTCGAAACGAGTAGAAACCAATTAGGTTAGGTGCAGCTGGCAAAGCATAGGCAGCCCCTCTAGTGCAAGATTTTCTATTTATTGCGCTGCGTGACATTTAACTTCAATTTGAATTGTATGAGCCCCATCTATTTCTTATGATTCGACATCGATCTAATTAGATAAAACCCTCTCACTCTGCACCCAGGTGGCACCGTCTACTCGTTTGCCCGTGATGTAAATGTAAAGAAGAAGACGAAATTACATCAAAATGTTATTACGTCCTTAATTTTAAGATTTAAACGGCAACCACCATCACTATGGCAGGTGATTCTAATGATTTCTTTGACACCCTTGTATTTGTGTAAGTTAATCAACTAGCTGAATGAAAATGTATAATTTAATTTAACATGATAAAGTGGCTGTGGACATTGTTACGGTTGTAAAGTGATTGTACCTGCTAGACAGGATAGATAGTATATAAGCAACTTACTAATAAGCAATATAGGAAAGTTCTGAATATTGACTCTATAAGTCCAATTAAGTGTCTGCTAGACCACGTCCGTATGTTAACTGATATTCGATTAGCTGTAGCCTTTACCTACTATTTCATGAAACCTAGTCCGCAATTGACGTCGCAAGCCTATTGAAGTCTCTCTTCTGGGACACAGACCTGGGCTAGGATGTTCTAGCCACTCAAGCCAGTAGTTTTTCATCACATGCTACTGATAACGCCTCTAACCTAGCAGCGTGCTCTTCAAGGCACGGGGAGAGCTCAAAGAATTTGACCGAACCATCGAACTCCGGGCTGGTATTGAGGTGTGTCAACCGAATAAAAACCCAAATCTAACTATGCTACCCATAAGGACTTGCCATAGTTTAATTTATCAGGTGAGCCACCAGCTGAAATTGCGGTGAAGGGCCTACTTTTAGTGAAAATAAATATCTGCAATGGAAGGATTTCGTGATCTGTACGTAATTGAAAACGCTATCCACTCGATCAATAACTTTATTTTTTTTTTTGACGAATTTCGCCTACATACTAACTTAAATTAAAACTGCAGGTATAAACAAACATACTGAAATACAAAAGGCATTTAAATTTCTCTGATACAATCAATCGAATTTCGCCCACAGAACAAATAACTGCAAAATCAAAGTGTCTATATTTAATTGTATACGTCAAACTGACAAATCTATCCGTCCGTATCAATTGTATCGGGCGTTTGGGAAAACTAAAGTGATCCATATTTAATGTCAAAAGTATGCAATTCTAGCGATTTAGCATGTTTAGCTGCAGAGGTACTGCATTTAATTCCAATATTGCTTTATTTTAGGTTACATTAAGTTATTCCCAGTACTAGATTGAAGTTGGGTACATGTCGATGGCTCGCCCCTGTTGTTTTGAGAACACGTTTATCCGGATTGGTGTTACTCGTGATAGTAATCTACAACAAAAAAGAGAGTGGCTGCTTTAGATCCTTCTCCTATTTGGCATAAAACCGGAGGCCTTTGCCGAGAAGCGAGACGGAAATAGGCTAAATGATGTCTAATTTACTGGAACGGTTGTTTTTTCCTCAAAAAAAGTATTACCGTTTTTCCTCCCAATTTTCGGGATTTGAAATTGAATGCTATCCGTTTGTATGAAATGGTAGAGGTTAGCGACCTTCGAAATTACGTGACCTTTTTCAACATCAAGGTCTTCTTTGGGACATTTTGCAAATTTAAACGCTACATGTTTTTGTGATACAATTGAATGTCCGTTGGCCAAACAGTAGGTAGTTTATAAATCTTATGAAAATGCCTTCGTAGTTTAGCTTTTATCATGTTACATTTTCTATGCTTAAAGATACTAGATACCTGTATTTTAAGTGCTGTTGAACAACAATTCGTGATACATATCTATTGGTTGATGAGTACTTATCTTATCATCGAGCAAAGTTCAAATAGTATTATGTAGTGAGTGGTTATCAGTAAGTAAATTTTTAAGTACGTGGCTAAATGTACCGGTGTAGGGATGACCGATATTACCAGTTAACGATAAAAAATTCTAGGAATTTTGTATTTATAATCTTAGGTAATTGACTAGACTCCTTGACGTCAGCAAAATGAGGAACGCCAAACTACGCCGATGTCGGCGTATTGGTATCGTTATGCATTAAACTTTTCTATGTTACACTCTTATGAGTGAGAGAAAACAAATCAATTCTGCTGAAATTAAAGTGTTGAAATGTGGGTTTTAAATAACTTGGTGTCAATAATATACAGCGAGTGAACGACGAGTGGACCACTCGTTGCCCACGCGTCACTCACTACAAACTACACTTGTGCAGCAAAAAAGCTCACATTTCATTGTTTTAATTTAAGTCGCTAAGGTGTCTAGTCAATATGGTGTGCGAAAGTGATAATTATATTATATTTTCAGCGTCGTTGCAAATAGTCTTTGGGTACCTGCAATCAACAATACAGATCTGCCGCATTTAAGGAGCTATTGTTCTCAAAAGAAGTTTCTCATTGAAGAGCAGCGGCGTCCAATATAAATTAATCTGAAAAAATAATGTGTTCTGTTAGTTTTTCACATAGGACTTTCAATGACTATGAAATTGATGTCTCCAGGTAGGTATTTTTTCTTTTAATCGATATAGTAAACATGTCGATGTTTTTCACGAATATCGAGCATTCCCTAGTGTGGTGATGTACTCTTTCGGTAGGTACTGAGCCCGCAACTTCTGATCTATAGTAGAACGACGTAAAACCACGGAGCATCGCAAAATTATCGTCAAAATGCATTGTTCTGGAGATTTAACATGACAACAACACATAATTGGAATATACTTCATGATTAATTGGATTGCAACATACATCCAGAATAGCTTACTTACATAAAACTTTCATGTGGTTACCCATAAATCGGAAGAGGTGGACCAAAGGGTCTTGGTAAACCCAATTTGTTTTACAATAAGATTTGTTTACGTACACAAAAGAAGAAATTTTCTTCTACATATCGCAACCCTACAAATACTGTTTCCGAAAAATTAAAGATATACGTTTATTAATAAGCAATTTTATCAGAAAATAAAACGCTATAAATCTATTTAGCTACAGATGAAAAGATATCCAGTAACGTATCCTTAAGGACAATTGAACGTGGCATCAGAAAATTAAATGTTCAAGGCAAAGTTTGAAGTAGGGGTGCGATATCAAAGTTTGAGGAGCCAGGGGGGGCTCGTATACGTATATTTTGGCTATAGCGGCTGTAGTGCCTTAAATCAGTTCAACCACATCGGTGCCGGAATTTCAGATATGTGACTTCTCTAGTCTTAACTTATATTTTTAACAAATCTAGCATTTAGGTCTATCACAACGATTATTCCTGCCACTTTATACCTGTATTTTTCCACAGACTTCGGAATTATACCTTGAATACAATCGCTCAATGCATTTGCATTTTGCGATGCAAAATACTTGTACAGTTACTATGGTGGAAATCTTTACGTTATAAAGTAAAATAACTAACCAATCTTGAGATGTTTTTTTAAAAATTTTCATTCTAAAATCTGTAAACATAAAAATTGTGAACGAAGAAAATGAAAAAAGCAAACATGTTCGTATGTGTCTTCCATTTGATGTTATGTGATTTTTAAAAAATACACGTCAAGATTGTTTACCTTCTGTTAACTGCCCAATATGATAGAGTAGGTATGTATAGAAATGTATCTCTTGTCGACTTTTCATTGTAAAATTGTGAGAGCAAATGCAGTGCGATGAACCGAGTTCAGAGCTCTGAGCATTAAATACCTACGGCTACCTTTCCATATTTGAATGCAGTGGTTTAAACATATTTAATATAACACTTATATGATAATAACATTGTTCATCTTATATTCATTTTTGAACAACTTACCCTGTTTCTTATTGGAAAGGCAGCCTAAGACGCTGAGCGAACGTAGACACCAGTTGCCGGCACCTGACTCGAAAACGGGCAGCAACTAAATATGACATTTATTGCTATTTCCCACGTGTAAACACGGAAATCAGCAATCCAATAATCGCCTTAAAAATTCGAAAATAATATAAAATGTGTGCTGGTTAAGGCATTTCGGAGGGGGGTTTGAACCCTCAAAACTCCCCCTGCCTACCGCCCTGGTTGCACTTGTCTAGACACCAGTCGTGCTTTATACTTACGTCTACGAAACGCTCGTTTCTTAAGTGAAAATTTCTAACTTTAAGAGTCAAAGTTTGAAATTTTCGAGCGGCGCATATTACAAATTATGCTGGTTTCTACGTTCGCGCAGAGATAAAGTAGGTAACTTAAATTTATAAATACATGTACAATAGGTCTGACGAAACATTCAGACGTTCCAGTGATACACTCCACGTGATTCAAAATAATACCAATTACGCTTTAAAACGCATGTTATCAATACATTTAGGTATATTTAGAACGCCGGCATTTGGCGTTGAGAAACAAATGACGCAATAATAAATGGTACACTATGGCGACACACTTTACTGTACGTTGTTTTTGATATTCTAATCAACGATCGGCGTGAACACGTAAGTAAATAACGGTAAATGAAGTAAAACGTAAGCGTACTTATAATCGCTTAAAAAGTGTTTATCAACCATCAATCTATTGTTTATTTATTTTTGTATTTATTATTTTAAAAAAACGCTGTGTTTTACCTTTATATGTGTATTATAGACGGGGTGAGTTTTTTTGGGAAATAAATGAAAATTAAGTTGAAACTCACCCGTTGGTAATATAGGATATATTTCTTATATAAGCTTTTAGGACCTACGTAAGAGTCAAGAAATCAACGGGTGACATCGTCGCTGACTTCTACTGTCCAAACCACGGCTGAATACTTGAGAGCGTGGACGAGTTTTATAGCTACTTCCGACGTCGCACACTGAAGGAGTTTAGTACATATCCAGGCAAAAACCGTTAAAATGAAACCATCTAGAAACATACTTTTTTCGAAGTCTTTATGACGAGTTTTAGGAGCATTTAATGAAAAGATACAATGTGTTTCGGAAATTATTGCACCACCCAAAAACCCTTTCCTTCCATATCGAAATATTAAATAATTAGAATGGTTTCCTGTGGAGCTTAATATACTTAATATGTAATATCTTAATGTCTTTATCCTTAGTAAGTATTAAAAACCATATCTTAAAAAGTTAGTAAAAAAAAATATTCAAGTTTTTCGCTAAAAAATATCGCAATTTCAAAATGCATGCATTATAATACCTGTCAAGTAGAGAATAAATGTCTAAAAATATAATCTTGATGTCCAGAAAGTATGGTTTTATTTTATTCTAAGTCCTATGATTATAACCGGATATAATAATTTTTTCTAAGTGCGACGCGGAATTAAACCCGTGCTAAAGGTAGTCTTACGATATCGATTTTTATTGATTGTAGGCGGCCAGCGCCATCTATATGTATTTATCCCATATTACATAGACGTAAGACCTGGATGGTAGGCCTGAATTTCAGAACCAGTGTTTAGTACTTTGACGATAGATGTCGCTTTAACGTTTTTTTATGGTTCATAAACCCTAATGCACTCTGTGGTTCTTAACGAAGTTAACTGCAGGCATATATTTAGAATAAACGTAAAGTGTGTCGTCCATGGTGCCATTGTAATTAATATTATAAACAACTTATTGCCTTACAGTGTATATCAGGATAAATTATATTTTCAATACATTTACCTGTAAGTTATATCTAGTGTTAATAGCAACGCGTGATTTCACTCTAAGCGAAATTGTAGTTAGTGTTGAACGGAATTTAATTTAAGATATTTGGATTTTTTTATATTTTGTACCTTTATTGAAAAATGAATGGTTTTTATTTGTGAAACTCATGTAATAAGGACAAGGCCGCATTTACTTCAAGTCTCAAAGTATGTTTATAACTTCAAGTAAATGCACCACTGTGCGCGCCGTTCGAGACCCACGCTGATTTCGCTTGGATGTAACAATCTTTATAGCGTCGAAAGTAATTCAATAGTCTATTACTGATATTTATTGCTGATGCGAATGTGTGACTTTAAAATAACGTTATTATGTATACTAGCAAGAAAGTGAAATTAATATAATTTGTATTTTAATTAAAAAAGTCTCTGTGACAGGAGTTTACTTCGACAAAAATATTGTTTTTTATTTGAAATAAAATGTGCAAAATATTGTTTTTTATTTGAAATAAAATGTGCCTCTCTGAATTTAAACAGGTATTAGGTATCAGAGGATCTTACAAATTGTTAGTTTTTTTTTGTAGAAAATATGAACATGTGCCTAATTAAATACATTAATTCAAATAAATTAAGTGTACCTAATGTAGCTGTTAAACAATTCTTTATAAATTTAAACCTATAGTTTCATAAAACCTACGGCCTTACTTATAAGAGTTAATCTTTATATGAATAGGCAAAGACATAATAGTTAAATACCATTATCTCTTCTGTTTGCGAACCGTTTTAAAATATTTTTTTTTATCTTTGTTTAATACCTATCGACGAAATGAACCACATTAACAATAAATATTAAAAAATTTAAATTATTAAAAAAAAAGTAATATTTGTTTTTAATACAATCGATCAACAATTAATAATATATTCTTATTTCATTAAAATTTATTATCTTTTATAATAGGCATATAATAAACAAGGCCCCTATATGTTGATTTCTGAAAATACTTATGATTTCCACAAAATGATTTCTTGATGTTTGTACTACCCACCCACGGTCCCTGATGATTTTGTGGCGTCGATTGTAAACACAGATTTGTATAATTTTAAGTCGGTAATTTAATATTTATTTATTTTAAAAAATAACGGTGATGCTACCGGTTTGTTACTAAATTATACATTATTGCTATTACATCTGAAGGCATGTAATGCACTTTCGTAAACATTTAAGTAAGCTAGACATTCTGTTTTATAAAATATGGAATCTGGAATAAATAGGTTCTAATAAAATTTATCGTTGTTTTATTAAAGAATCGAATTAACCTTTAGTTATATGTTACGGAAACTCTGTCTTTTTTCCTAGTAAACACCCTTTTCACTCCTGCCCATCTCACTCACATCACATCAAAATGCGATAGAAGGACAAACTAACAAACATATTTTCCCATAACTAGAACCACTGGCCTTTAGGAAAGAGTAGTCGAAGTGGTTGGATAATAGTCTGGTCTATTGGTAGGCTTCGGTCGTGGCTAGTTACCACCCTACCGACAAAGTCGTGTAGGCAAGCGATTTAGCGTTCCGGCACGATGTCGCGTAGAAACCGATTAGGAGTATGGGCTTACCATATCCCTAACAGGTTAGCCAGCTACCATCTTAGATTGCATCATCACTTACCATCAGGTGAGATTGTCGTGAAAGGCTAACTTGTAGTGGATAAAAAAAAGCACAGTTTTTAAATGAAGTATATGTTGCGGTTTTTTGTATATCACATATTGGTGGTTTTTTTTATATCACATTGGTGAATACAAGGTACTCATAAAAGTTGGTGCTATGATCAAGCCAATATTACAGACAAATAACTCGACACACTTGCATTTTTAAAATTAAGTAGGATTATTTACCTACCTCCACTATGAAAACATCACTTTAAAATATAAGGTGACTTAAAGAGATCAGGTACAGAATCGTCTGTTTACTCCGGCTACGACCTATCCTAACTTAGGTAACAATATTTCTCCTTGCCAAATTCGTATTTATGTATTTTAAAGTATAAAAAAGTAATAGTCAAACAAGAAAAAAAAGATTTCGTAATGTGTGTTAAGAATAGTGTGTAGGGTTATATACCTACACGTATATATATATATATATATATATATATATATATATAAGTAGGTATATAACACTTCATGATCAACCCACTTACCGGCTCACCACAGAGCACGGGTCTCCTCTCAATATGAGAAGGGTTTGGCCATAGTCCACCACGCTGGCCATGTGCGGATTGGCAGACTTCACACGCCTTTGAGAACATTATGGAGAACTCTCAGGCGTGCAGGTTTTCTCGCGATGTTTTCCTTCACCGTTGAAGCAAGTGATATTTTAATTATATAACACTTAATACATAGTAATTGGTGAAAACGACAGCACTTTCGTTCGTGTTGTAGACTCCATTGATGCTACGTATTCTGTTGCTACGCAAGGCTACGTGTTCTAGGTGCTATGGATATAAATTGTTCATTTTATTATGAAACGTATTAGTGTCATATCATAAGAGTTAGTTTTATAGACGCGTGCGCAGTGTGTGATGGCTGAGGATTTTATTCTTTTGACCATCCCCACTACCCTTTATATGGCACATGACACTCTACACTTTATAATATATAATATCGTTAAAATCGACAGCTGTGCGAAAATTTGCATCCAAAATATAATTTTTTCCAGTAAAGACAATCAAGTAAGTATTCAAGTATAGGTATTTTTAAACATCAGATTTTTTTAAAGTCGGTTTTCAATTTTTTTTATTGTACCTAAACGTCAGAGAGCATCGGGGCACTGTGGCAGAGAGCAAAGGAATTCTTGACAAGTACATAAAATTATCCCGTTGTTGTACATAGATACTATCAAGTATTTATTTATCTCATTTAAATTAGTACGTTTTTTCATAAAAACACACAAACATAAAACTTGTATAGGGTCAGTAATGCAAAACAGTTTCTGTGTAACTTGTAAAGGTCATCTTTACTCGATAAAATTGCTGATTATATGTAGATCAAAACAAAAATCACGAATCATTCCTTATCACATTTTTCATTATATCTATTAGTGACGGTGAAAACTACACTCGCCAACTTAAATTAAAGCTAACCTGCACATCTACGTGCAAGATTTGCTAAAAGCTTTAAAAGTGTAGGTACGAGTACATTGTCGACCATTTGTTGATTTTCTGTTGCTAGAATAACAATCCTACATCTACACCTATGAATCTTTAGAAATACTTATTTTATATATAATAGATATTTATAAAGTGTACACACATAGATCGAAAACTATCGAGAAACTTCTTACTTAAACTGTATACCAATAATCTATATCTACTAATAAATAAAATTGGAGTGTCTGTTTGCAATATTGAAATACGTTTTTTACTACATGCATATGAAAATTTATACGGTACACCAAAATATCATTTTTTTCAATTTTTGTCTGTCTGTCTGTCTGTTTGTTCCGGCTAATCTCTGAAATGGCAGGACCGATTTTTACGGGACTTTCATTGGCAGGTAGCTGATGTAATAAGGTGTAACTTGGGCTTATTATCTAAGTACTTTTATTTTAGAAAAAGTCTTTTATTTTAGATTAATAAAGTAATCTTGCAATGTCCAAGTACTGTCCAGTACCGCACGCGCATGTCACCGCCTTTGCCATCTCCGATTTCACTCATTTTTTTTTTTTTAGGAAGGAGATACTTTAATGTTTATCCTGTAATTATTTCAAGTAATTCGGGTTAGTAATCTATTGCTTCGTGATTAAAAGACACACAAACACACTAACTCAACGCAGACGAAGTCGCGGGCGTCAGCTAGTATCTAATAATATTAGTTCATATCATTGACGTCGATCACATATCCTTGGTAAACATACCAAAAAGACAAGTTAACTTGACATAGACGCATAATTTAAAAGACAATGGCCAGTAGACAGAGTTATCATTTTAGCAATAGTCTCAATCCGAGACCCCAACCCTCTCGTAGTTGCGGCATCTTTTTACTCCCCCGACCTAAGCTCCTCTCCGAAAGAGGAGACCTAAACATATCCTTCATGACCCTGACGATCAGATGACTACTGGCAACACACTCGTACCACCTATCACACAATCATACGCTACACACCGTCTTCGCCGGCGAAGACGGTGTGTAGCGTTAGCTTACATCATCCGGACGTGGGCTCCATCCATGGCCTCGGAGACGTACGGACCACTCACTGTCCGACCCCCCGTTATCCCAAACGTCGCCTAAGCCGAGATACGGCCTCACAGGAGGCGTTTAGGCAGACGTTTCCTTAGTTTCTTCGAGCCCTAGGGCTCAAAATTTCTTCTAAAGTTCTTTAAAAACAGCACGGTTACGCTGTGACAACCAATAGGGTTAGCACAGCTAATAGACAGTCCGAAACAAAAAAAAAATTAGCTATAGTCATTTCTATCACAGGTGTCTTACCAAAATCGCTCAAACCAACCTTGATCAGTTAAAAATGCCAAGATTCATTCGCACTTTTATCCAAAAGCCGTTATTTTTAACACAAGTTGGCTAACACGGAAATTCTTGACTGCACTATTATCTTTATACTTATCACTCATTACAATTACGGCTATTAATGCTGTCACGTTTTAAACTTTTACCCCTATATAAAGGAATTAATATACCTACCTGTATAAGTATGTATTATATATTTATTTATTATAAATAAATAAATAAAAATTATAACATTAGAATTAAATCTGTTTCCATTTGCAAACACATTTTTATCTTACTGAGGATCAGGTCTTCTTTTAAGTTGAATAAAATACTTGTACCAGGAGGTTTCTCTCTATTACAAGTTGGGCACAGTAATTCATCCATCATATTAATATAATGATATTATATAATATTGAACAAATGAATGAAATAACTGGTTCCTTGATATGTACATTTGCGCATAACTAAGTCCTAGGAGAGTCCTAGACCCATTATAATTAAAGATTGCAGCGTGGGGTTTAATTCTCAATACCCTCTACCCCACTCTGCTAAGACAGGCGAGGTTAAGACTAAGTCTTAATCCCAGCAGTGGGGCATTAATCAACCGAGGATGGCAATGTCTTTAAAACAAAATATTAAAAGCTAACGAGAGTTTGACGACCTCCGTGGCGCAGCGCGCACGCTGTCGCATTATAAATTTGGAGGTCCTGGGTTCGATTCCCGGCTCGAGTCTGGTCTGGTGGGCTTCGGCCGTGGCTAGTTACCACCCTACCGACAAAGACGTGTCGCCAAGCGTTTTAGCTTTCCGGCATGATGTCGCGTAGAAACCGATTAGGAGTAGGTATGGTTTACCATACCCCTAACAGGTTAGCCCGCTACCATCTTAGACTGCATTATCACTTACCATCAGGTGAGATTGCCGTCAAGGGCTTACTTGTATGGGATAAAAAAAAATAACCAGTAGTCTTAAATCTATTAATTTTTAGACCAAGATAGGTACATCATTAATTAGGTTGTTTGCACCTAAGCCATACCAAGCGAAGGAACATCGCTGGGTTTTAGTGGGTATTCTGGTCGCCAGCCTGGCCGCCGGGGAGTCCCACATACCCCGTCGGAAGCGGCGCAGTCTTGCCTGCGTCGCCTCCGGAGGGGATGCGTAAAAGCATTTCCCAGCGTGAAAAAAAAATACCTTATAGTAAATTGAACAGTAAACTCTTTTATGCGTACGTACGACAGTTCTCGCCCGCCTATAGACTTATCGGGGTGTCCGCAAGCCACTATTCAATATGTAGAAACAAAGAGGCGAAGGTTTCGCTGTCATCGAGAATGCCTAATGACGCTTGTGGTGTCATAACGAGCGATTACGCCCCCACGCATTACCCAATGGAGCGTCTTAGAAATGAGGGTGAAATTTACGCCACGCCTCTTGTATGTTTCTACCCCCCATCCCTAACCGCCCTAACGGACGGTGTCGGAAGTTGAAGCATACCACTCGCGGTTACGTTGAGGTATCGAGACCACCTTTAGTGAGTACAACCGATTTTCAACAATAGTCAAGTAGTTATTAATAGTGTGTACGTTATACTTAGTAACGTGTATATGAGTGTGAAAGTGACCTCAAAGTGACCGATAGGTATGTTGCTCAAACTGTCATTAAAGATTTGGCTTAAACTTGCATTTATTTATCTTTTACAATTTGTAGCGAATCTCTTAGAATTTTCCATTCCCGTAGAAATATAGAAGTATATTTTTACCTTAATATCGACATAAAAAATCGTTATATAAAATATTTATATCAGTGCTTCAACTAATTTTGTGAATACAAATAAACGGGAGCTTAATTTTATAAATTAAAATTAAAATTTTCCATTAGTGTCTACAATAATTTTATAAACTCATATAGTGTAAGTACGTTAATGTTCAACAAATTATGCTTTAACGAAGGTAATAAAGTGTTTTGTGAAAAAAAGTTACGTCAAAACGATCGTAAAGTTGTATAAACTTTAAAACAAATAAACTTCAATTTCAACCAAACACTTCGATATAATATGTACCTACATGGTTTTACAAATAAAATAATAAATTAAAATTTGAATTTGATTCATTTCATTTGAGTCTCTATATATAGGTATGTATACAACAAGAGATATCTTAGTAATAAGACTGTAATTATATTCCTATAAATAATTGTCCAACTAGATTGATAAATTAAGCTTTAGTTAGAGACTGGGCGATTCCTAGACTTCATCAAGTAACTTAAGGAAAGAGGTACAATTAAGTTATATTAACATTGGTGAACTGTGGAAAGCGCAATCAAACTGTATGATTTTAAATCAAGCAAGCTTGGCTAAAGAAACTATTTGCATATTTCATACCTTAAAAAAATATCTGTGGAAATAGGTTACTTTTAGGTTAATAAATTGCATTTTAATCCGTTCAGTAGATTTTTTAACAGATAGACAGGTTGACTGGCAGACTGAAAGATCGGATTCTCTATCGATATTATACCTAGCCTACCCCGATTGAATTATTCAAAATACAATAATGTTACAGTTTTATAGTACTACTTCAGTGTGATTCTCATAAATATTAAAAACAAAGTTATATTTCTAAATCACTAGTTAATGCTACCTCTTTTTCTTTTCCTTATCCAACGCTATTTGGGGTCGGCACAACACGTCTTCTTCTTCCACTCACTTCTATCAAACTTCACTTCACACCTTTTACAGTCGTATCCACTTTTACACAATCCATCCATCTCTGTGGTCGCTGTGGTGTATAAAAAGATATGAGAGCGTTTGTAAAATTCAAAAACCAATCGCTTAACAAAACAACATTGTTGACTATATAATAAAAGTGAAAAAATGCCTGTCTTTTAATTTTTATAACAAAGTTATAACCCTAAACTTACAATTACGAACAAATATCTTAAAACTATCTCACCCCTACGAATATATTGGAATGTGATTAATAGATACATAATAATTGCGATTAATGCATCATAATTTATGTATTAGTCACATTGCAATATTTGTGCGGTGATTTATAGATATGTTATTCTTTTGGTAACTAATTAACAAAGGTTTACAATATGAACAAGTAAACTTCACCTTCTTCATCTGCGTTTACTTAATGATGAATGAAAGCCTGTAACCTCTCGGTCTAAAAAATAACAAATACTTAAAAAAATTACATTTTATATATAATACTCTTAACTCGAGAAAAAGGTATCCGTGCGTGATAACAATGATTTTTTGCTGACCCTTAAAAACTGTTGAGACAACATATAATTTTTGAGCTCGATTTATATGGAAAAATGTGTTTTCACCATCACAACCCAGAATTGCAACTAATACGAGATATGTTGTTTGTTAACAAACAGCAAAATATATAACATATACAAAATATAAAATTTTATTCCTCCAATATCATATAGGGTCTCTTATCTGGTATAGGGTTGTAATGATACCTGGAAAATATTGTAACGAACGAACGTAAATTAAAAAAAAATCCACCGATGCGATGGCTGCTATCCTGATAGCTACACTGTATATCCAAGTTGGAAAAAGATCTATCTGGGAGAACAGCAATTGAGGACCTCCGTAGCGCAGTGCGTGCACCGACGCATTATAAAGCTGGAGGTCCTGGGTTCGATTCCCGGCTCGAGTCTGGTCTGGTGGGAGGCTTCAGCCGTAGTTAGTTACCACACTACCGACAAAGACGTGTCGCCAAGTGATTTAGCGTTCAAGCACGATGTCGCGTGGAACCCAATTAGGAGTGTGGGCTTACCATACTCCTAACAAGTTAGCCAGCTACCATCCCAGACAGCATTACTTATCACCAGATGAGATAGACGTCAAGGGCTAACTTGTAGTGTATAAAAAAAATTGAATTTTGCCCTGCCCCTTATTCTAGTTATTATATATATGCAATTTAGAAATAGTATCTGAGAGGACAGCAATTATGATGCTAGATAGGAATTTAGATATAGAATTTAGATTTAGAAATAGCTCTCTTACTAAAGAACATGGATTACTAAACATCTTTTACCATTGGTATTTCACGTAGCACTGAATTTCTAGTCTAAAACAGTTATATATACCGAAATAAACTTTTATATTTTTTTATTTTTATATTATGTGGCAATGAAAAATACATACAACCCTAAATTTTCATTCTTCTATGGCCAACAGCTATTTTTTAACAGTCATTTTAGTAATTTAATCATTTGTCATCCCGCTCGATAACTGAACAATCTTCTTATTGTAATTGTTTTTCACTCTAATTCGACTAAAATATCTCCGAGCTTATTGTAAAGCTAAAGATTTTTTAACATATACAATATTTATGTTATTTTTATATTCCCTCATCGTTCACAGCGCTCCATGCCTCTTTCACTCATATACCACATCCTTACACACAAAAAGTTAGTTATTTTTTTTTCTACAATAGAAATTCCCTAGAAATAATTTATATGGCAAAACAACGTTTGCCGGGTCAGCTAGTCTTAATATAATTACACTACAGGTTTTTTTATAAGATATCAAATCAAATCAAAAATAGCTTTATTCATATAAAACAATTCCAGGCATCTAGGAATCGTTCATATAATATATCACATTTTTCATTATAGTAGGGGAGCCCAAGCGGGGATTTCGGGATTTACTCGAGCGCGGCAGATTAATATACAGGGAGATACCTTGTACCCGGTTATGTTCCTCCACCAAACATGAGCCCCATATATAAGGCCGCGCGTGAACGATACACGATCAGATTAGTAAAAAAAAATTGACCATCAGAAATTCTCGAGCGCGTCAGATTAAGGTAGGGTGAGTTAATTACATCCTTAAAAGCGTATATTACACTAATCTGACAATTTGAGAGTGACGTAAAGAAAGGGGAGGGCAGCAAAGTTGTAAAAAAAAAACGTCATCTCGACATTCTCGAGCGTAGCTAAATTTTTTTTTATTTTGAAGGAAATAATTCAAGAATAACGAAAAATATATAATCTGACGATTTCCGCAAGCCGAAATAACAAAAATTCGCCAATAAAATTAAATGCGTGCAACTGGGTGATGCCTATATTTCCTTCTCCGCGTTTCTATTTCTTTATCACTCTTTCTCTATTTATTACTCTCTCCGTCCCCACTCTGGTTTTTGCTGCCATGACGCCATCACAGCTGATCATAAAGACTCGTTCGAGGCATATTGTTTACAACGTGTTTCCAACGTTTTGGCTTTTTTTGCTATTTTAATATTATTTATGTTAATTGAAGTTTATAAATATTGTTAAAATGTGTATTTTGAGGCGAAAGTGCCTTACAAAAACTTTACAGTAGAAACATTAATCAATTAATTATAAAACATCAAATATTTTAAGCCTTTTTTAATTTTTTTTTTTTTTATAAATACAGGTATTCTACATAAAAAAGCATACACTTTTTTATTTGCATGCTATTTCTGGAGCTTTCTATTAATTAAGTTCAATTATTTAAATTTTTTTATTTTTTTTTGTCAGATTAGGCGAATCCCTCTAGATAATCGTCAGATTATGAGACAGTACGTTTAGAACATAAAGATGAACCATATATATCTTAATCTGACGCGCTCGAGTATTTCAAAATGGCGAATTTTTTTTGCACATTATGAAACTCGCTGCGACTTTGCGTCACATCGGAATCGTCAGATTAGTGAATGAGAGCTTATTTTTGGTGTACTTAACACTCCATTAGAAAATCTGACGCGCTCGATTAAATTTTTTTTTTTTTTTCATTTTCAACCCTTCCATACAACCACACCCATCATGCAAACGATCAGATTAACATACGTACATTATTAAAAATACGTAGGCCATTGATGCTATCAATATCTGAGGCGCTCGAAGATGTCCATGCAACAGTTTTTTTTTACATATTTAAAAATCTATAGCCGCTTCCCCCACCGATGGAAAGGTATATATCATATAACATTTTTTTCTTCTTATCATCTAAGCTTTGCAACTCAATAGGTCTCTATGACGCTCGAGTAAATCCCCATTTAGCATCATGGGCTCCCCTACTATTATTTCTATTCGTGAAGTGATGTTGATAACTACACCCGCCAACTTAAAACCAAAGCTAAGAAGGTGCAAATTGCGCCCAGGTCTAAGAAGAAACCCACAACAGACTTAATCGGGTTTTTTTTTGTTATCACCACATAGTCAGTAAATTATAGTACCTATGGATAGAGCAATTCACACCTAAGCTTTTTTATCGTTTTTTTCCTTCATATCGTAATATGATTTTTCTATAAGCTTTCGTTTGAAACTTTGAAATTATTGATAGACATCTCCAAGATATCAAAAGGTAATTTATTATAAAGTAAATATAATTTCCTTTGAGTAAGTTACTAATTTTGTGCAACCTACTAAACGGTACTATAAGTTTTTTTTCTTGAATTTAGAACAACTAAAACTTAAAATAAACCTTAAATTGAACCTAAAACATATATATATATATATATATATATATATATAAGGTTCCAAAGATACTGGCAGCGTTCCCCCTTTAAATTAATTAATTCGTTGTCCGAGGTAGCTGGCAGCTTTTCGGTCTCCTGTGATGTCGACTAACCTTTTTGCTATTTCCCTAAAAAGCCCTATAGCGCTAGGACCCCATGGACCAAGTGTCTCAACACCGAATGGGACAAAATCATATTCAGAGCCTAGACCCCAGTCATCATCATCATCATGATCAACCCATTCTCGGCTCTCGCAGACTTCACACGCCTTTGAGAACGAGTTTTCCTTCACCGTTGAAGCAAGTGATATTTTAATTGCTTAAAATATACATACAAATATAGGCCCCTGTATTTGTATGCTTTAGCTAAGTTCAGTATTACAAGTTCACTTTTACTTCCAATGTTCAGTGTGTTACAGTCCAATTTTTTTCTTGAATTTATCAATATTTTTATGGACAATAAAAGAGTTCAAGTCAGTTCACTAACCAACCCTTGCCTAATAACAGGCCCCATTTACTACCTGTGACTGTGGCCAGTTTAGTAGACATTTAACAAAGCCAAAATAGCGATTATCATTAATAGATAATTAGTAACTTGTGAACTTCCATGACTCTCAGCATACGGTGTAATTGTGAGTTGGCGTCACGCCACAATTACGAAAACATGTTAGCGTTTTGCCGACATTTGACTAGCCACCGAGCAGGGGTGGCAAACGTATGGGGTACGCGACGTAGGGGTAAACATACCCACATAGCCCCGTAGCCTATTTCAGATATGCCGGAAAAAGTCCAACACTTAAGTAACTGAGATATATTATATATAATACTAGTCATTAAAATATTAGGACTTGAAATGTTGACTTTTATTTATTTATTTAGTCGCTAGCTGACGCCCGCGACTTCGTCTGCGTTGAGTCAGTGTGTTTGTTTGTCTTTCAATCACGAAGCAATAGATTACTAACCCGAATTACTTGAAATAATTACTAAAGTAAAACAATTAGTGGGAGAAGTGGGAGGCGCCCGAGACGTGATGGCACAGGCGGTGGCATGCGCGTGAGCTGCGCGCGGTACTGAACAGTACTTGGACATTGCAACATTACTTTATTTTTCTAAAATAAAAGTAGCCTAAGTTACTCCTTATTACATCAGCTACCTGCCAATAAAAGTCCCGTAAAATCGGTCCAGCCATTTCAGAGATTATCCGGAACAAACAGACGGACAGACAGACAAAAATTGTAAAAAATGTTATTTTAGTGTATGTACCGTATACATATTCATATGCATGTAGTAAAAAAAGGGTTATTTCAATATTACAAACAGACACTCCAATTTTATTTATTTGTATGGATTATGAGCCCCGTAGCCCATTTTAGACATGCCGGAAAAAGTCCAAAAGTCCAACACATAAGTAACTGAGATCTGCTATATAACTATATATATGACACTAGTCACAAAAATACTTTTGAAATTGCTTTTATAACGGTAATCTGTACAGATTTTTTCACATATCTCTTTATGAACTGTTTCACAACATTCGAAAATAATCTTCCGGGTCTGGGTAAAACGTAGAATCTAGATCATCGGAAACTAGGTAACCATTACCTATATAACCGTGAAACGTAAAAATTACGCTGTAATATTATATATCTTCTTTAAACAAGCAAACCAGTAATTTTCTTTTTTATGGGTATGACTATAGTAATAAAAAAAATGTAAATTTTCTGTTAAATTTTAAAATTCTTCGTCGGAATTGAGACTCGACTATTCTATGTAAACAAGCCCATAATGCAAATTATTTGAGAGACATCTACTACTTACTGCAACAAAGCACGCATAATTTTACAGACACCGCCGACGATGACATGCCTTATTTTGTATTAGAATATCATTATAAAAAAAATTAACATCACAGATACTCCATTATGCATAATTCTCGAAAATGTTTGTCACCCCTATAGGAATCAATAGCACGGGGAAATGATACTTCACTCGCGTGCCACGCGTAGGTCATTATGTTTTGACTTTTCGAGCACCTGTAAGGGGGGGATAGGTGGAACTTCGCAATATGGTCTAATCGGTGCAGCGTGCTGATCCTTGCTTATTGATATATGGGTGTAAATGACGAATGATTTACGCCCGTAGTTAATATTTGATCTCATCCAATATCTTGGACAGAAATTTGAATTTAATGGTGCCATCCTTATCTACATGGCAGAGTAGGAAAGGGATAGAGCACTGCTGATATTGCTGCTATTGAATAAATTCAATCAGGCATATGAAGAATATGTATTGGATTGATTATTTATGCTGATTATACATGTTTTTATTCGGAATTATTATCGTGAATGAAAGATCAGTAAATATACATTTTTTTTATAAAAAAAATTGCCAGTGGATCCCATACTATGTGAATACCTGTATCGTAGGGTCCGAGCAAAAAACTTAACATTGCTTTAGCTTCGGATGGTTAGCGCGGATTACACGGAAGATTAGGAGAGGCTGGATTCAAATAAATAGCACACTATATAATATATAATAGAAACAAATAATATATATTTATTTTAATAAAAAATAAATAGTATAAATGTTTGTAGAAATTAAGTGAGCAGTTTGATTTCATTTAGTTTTTTAGATAATCCCAGTGAAAATAATCAAAGTGTTGAAATCCGTTGACTTACCTGGAAAATTTTCGCCAAACTGTTGAATCACCATCTCTTTTTCTTCGTATTTTAAAGTGTCAGCTTACGATCATAAATTTAGATTGTGCCCTTCAAAATTCAAATAATTAATTGAAGAAAACATTTATCGACGCCTCTTGGTTAACCGTAAATAAGCGTTTGACAGAATATGTTTTTTTGAAAATTTGTGAATCACACTATTTATTTATTTATTATTAATACACTTACAATGTACATAAAAATATACATTGCAGCATAAAAAAGTATCACATCACCAGTATGCATATCAGTTACAAGTGTACACAACATTGACTGCAAAAGGTACGTGTAAGTCCAGTCAAAATAGACATTACAGTTTGAAAGTGTTGAGATCTTTTTTGTAGACAATTTTAAGGTCTACAAACTTTGTTTGAACCATTTTTCGCTAGCTTTCATTGTTTCAGAGATATACGAAAAAACGCAAATGTGTGACCTTTGACCTCGAATAAAAAACAACACACAAGCGGGATCCATGGGGACTTTTGACATGTCATTTGTAATGACGTATTCAAGGCCTACACAAAAATCCAGCTTGTTATTAATTAATGCAAGCTGGAATCATAATTAAATATATTTTGACTGGACTACATGTAAACGGCGACAAAAGAACAATTAGGAAAAATTAAACACAATTAGAAATTAAAAGAAATTAAATTACAGTCTACATATTTTGGATATATTAAAATAAGTAATGAAGTTAATTGTAATGAATTAGTAAAAAAGGGATGAGAGACACTATTATTATTGGAATTACAATTGCATTTGTTTTTAGACCCAAAGTTGGTCTCAACCTATCTATATACGTTGCTTTTTCACAGGATTTGTTTTACCTTATTCTACGTGGACAAAGTAGCTGGTATCATCTAGTATATATAATAAAATCTGATATCAACTGGTAGTCAAGCAAAGAGACTGTTGTTTGACTACCAGTTCATCATCACCGCAAATAAAGACGAAGTTCGTCAAATCTCCTCTTAACTCCCACAAAACATATTTATCATATAAATTAATCCAGGTTGACCCCTACCCTGGTGGCCTTTGCATTACTAACAATTACAATAATAAGTCCTCCTACGTCACTTAAAGAATTTCAAAGAACTGAAAATACTAGTTATGATTAAATTGCTTGACAAATTACATGTTCTGACGTACATAAGGTATAGTAGTTTAATGTCTAAGGGTGCATTTTCATAAGTCTATAACTGTGATGATAAATTACATAGGAAATCGGGAAAATGATTTGACACAGTCTCTAAATATTGCCCAGTTTAATACCGATCCACGGTAATCATCATCATCATCATCATGATCAACCCATTACTGGGTCACTACAGAGCACGGGTCTCCTCCCAATATGAGAACGATTTGGCCATAGTCCACCACGCTTGCCATGTGCGGATTGGCAGACTTCACACGCCTTTGTGAACATTATGGAGAACTCTCAGGCGTGCAGGTTTCCTCACGATGTTTTCCTTCACCGTTGAAGCAAGTGATATTTTAATAGTTTAAAAACGCACATAACTCCGAAAATTTAGAGGATTCGAACCGCCGACCTCTGATTAAGAGACTGACGCCCTAACCACTAGGCTATCACAGCTTCGACGGTAATACCAAAACAATATTCGATACAATACAAGCTTTGACGTAGGCTAGGCTATTTGTATGGTAAGAAGCTTGGGCAGGGGCCAGTCACCGACAAAGACGTACCGTAACTCAGTTTAGTTTTGTTCCGTTTAACCGAACAATTTAATTTTACACGCTGCTAAACTTAATGAATCACTAACAAAGAACTCCTAGATTTCTTCGCCACCATTTTTACTGGAATTACTGGCACTATAAATTTCCATTTAAGAAAGATGCGCTGAAACGACACTATCAATGATCCATAATTCGTCATGACCATGATCAACCCATTGCCGGCTCACTACAAAGCACGGCTCTCCTCTCAGTATGAGAAGGGTTTGGCCATAGTCCACCATGCTGGTCATGTGCGGATTGGCAGACTTCACACGCCTTTGAGAACATTATGGAGAACTCTCAGGCGTGCAGGTTTCCTCACGATGTTCTGCTTCATCGTTGAAGCGAGTGATCATTTAATTGCTCAAAAAAGCATATAACTCCGAAAAGTTAGAGTTGCGTGCCCGGGATCGAACTCCCGACCGGAGGAGGCGGACGTCTTTACCAATATCACTGCTTATCAATAATTAAATCAAATTGTTGACTAATAATTATTAATATATTCCAACTCTCACGCCCTTGTGCAAACTAAATAAATACATATAAAAAAAACTTGAGAGGTGTCAAGGGACACCCGGATGGAACGAAGTTCCTTTCGATTAATTAGTGAAGGAATTGTAAAAAAAATTTATTTTATTTAAGTTATAATAATATTTTTTTTATTATTAACAAATATAATGGTATATAAACTTAATCAGTAGGCTCAATTTTGTACTCCATCAGCAATATCCGGAACTTGTGCAGAAATGATGCGAAATAGAAATGAAAATATCCGGCTTGCTTTCTATAAGAGAGAGAGAGACAGACAGAGAATGATGCGACGCCGCACAGCTTACAATAACAAAAAGTGTCGTGACAACTTTTCGTAAGAATTTTTTCCGTCTAGCCCCCTTTCACAACGCGCGATAAAGAACTTCGTTCCAAAAACCAAAAGAGATATAATAAACTTAAATAAATAAAAAATTGATAATAATTATTAGTTGACAGTTTGATTTTTTATTTCCTTCTTGTCTCGTTCGATCGAAACGCTCCCTTACGATCATAATAGCATCAAGATAATAGCTATCCGTAAGTCAACTCCCTTCAAAAGCCTCATGGGAGAAACTGCACATGGTACCATTACAAAACCCGATGCTATATTGAACTTTATACCACTCGTAATTAGGACTAATATGCTAAAACCTTGGCTGGTATAATGATAGGAATAGGCAGCCAAGAAAATGACATGCGACAGACAGCGACGTACGCTCTATGATTTGTACCAAATCACCATTGGTTGATTAAGTAATATTGTTTGCGTACGTTTTTAGCCCTCGATGGAAAACATTATAAGTGTTTTTCTGTTAGTCGATGAAACTGAAACTGATGTACAGATTTTAATGCGGTTTTTTGTATTAATTTTATATTACACGTGTGCCGTTTGATTGTGCTATACTACTAAAGGTAGGATTGGAAAATAATGGTGTTATATTTTTTAATATAACGCTATCTATAAAATACTCGTATTATTTAGATTTATTTGTATTTGAAATATTTAAGTTCAGGTTTTAAGATGAGTTTTGAGCTATCTGGAGGCGTTGAGGAAGACTGTTTTGTTTTCTAACAGTAAGATCGGTATGTACTCCATTTTATGTTTTCGTCGTGAACGTCGTTGAAATCCCCACTTAAGTTGTAACAAAGCTGTCCTTCCAAATCGTGACTATCGCGTATCACCTTAAAATCGATCATTACACTTCGTCAGCGTTTTTGACTATGATCTACGGAGTTAAGTTCGGTCCCTAGCACGCAACTTCTTGAATGTATGATGTCCTTTGAAATATCACAATCTTTAGCGGTGCAGGAATACGTGGTTAGGAAAAAACCTGCGTGCCTTCTCACAGAATTTGGTATTTCGCCAGAACGTGTGTAAGCTTTACTCTTTACTTTGCATTTGAGTTACCATGTTGTATAATAATAGATTGATAATGATGATGGTGACGATTACATTCAAATTTTAATAAAATATTTGGAATAGGCTTAAAAAATTATTTTTTGAGTGCTCGCTATAATATTCAATCATCGACAAAAAGTCGAGTCGTTCCCCAAGAGGAACTGATAATGCGTGCAGTATGCATATCAAAAACTCATTTTTATAAAGTAAATCCTAAACAATTCACGCGGTCCCTTTTATGCATTATCAATCGATTTTTAATACGATGTAGCCGATGATGCGCCAAATTCTTTCAAAGTTGCAAATTCGCTGGCCCGTTGACGAAAAATTGATTGAGCCATTGTATAAAAAATATTTCGTATGCGCATACATTTTAATATTAAAACCACCTTGACGACCTCCGTGGCGCAGCGCGTGCGCTGTTGCATTTTAAAGTCGGAGGTCCTGGGTTCGATTCCCGGCTCAAGTCTGGTCTGGCGGGAGGCTTCGGCCGTGGCTGGTTACCACCCTACCGACAAAGACGTGTCGCCAAGCGATTTAGCGTTCCGGCACGATGTCGTGTAGAAACCAATTAGTAGTATGACTACCTTACCTTACCCCTAACAGGTTAGCCCGCTACCATCTTAGACCGCATCATCACTTACCATCAGGTGAGATGCAGTCAAGGGCTAACTTGAGGTGAATAAAAAAAAATAAAAAAAAAATAAAAATGAGCATTTTTACAAAATGCGATGAAAGGAGTAACAAGTAAGTCGTATGCAATGTATTAGTTTATTAGTACTAAGTATATTTTTATGCTGCGATCATTTTACACTAAAACGTCTCAGAATGCTGCAGATATCATTTAAATAAATATGTACCTTTATGTATGTATTGAATATATGTATTGAATCATGATTTAGTAGAATTATTTATTCGTTCGCCCTAACAACACTTACAAACCCTGTTAGTTAGTTCTATGAAAAAAAAATGAAAATTAAGACAAACGTAAAAGAAACAGCTGCAAAATGAAATGAAATAAAAATAAACTTTATTGTACACCACACAAAAGAAGAAATACAGAGAGTAAAGAAACACACAGAAAAGAAAACAGGTACAATAGGCGGCCTAATCTCTATATAGCGATCTCTGCCAGGCAACCCAGACCAGGATAATAGATATAACTGCTTATCTATATATTATATAGATAAGCAGTTATATCTATATATTATAGAGATAAGCAGTTATATAGTAAGCAAAATCGAAAACAGTTGTTTTTTATGGATATAAGTATTACAACTAGATTACTTTAGAATAGATATTCTGATCAACGGCACGCTAAGTTGACGCTAAAGCTGTGCCCGGAGATAGGAAATTGGCGTTACCCTCATGCCGTCGGTACCGGGTAGTATCACTGAACACATACAGTTAATAGTCGTAAATACCCGTCAACCCGCCTTCGATTAGCGTGGTGGGTCAAATCTTTGAACCTACCACAAGAAGAGGCCTTTTTATCATCTTCGTTTACTTTGACCTCTGAAATAAATTAAAGTTATATTAGTTTAGTTTACAGATTAAAGACAGCAACATTAAAGCAAGTAAAATGTTAGCACATTTACTTATTTATTTTGACGACCTCAGTAGACCAGCGCGTAAAGTTGGAAGTCCTGGGTTCGATTCGAGGCTCGAGTCTGGTCTGATGGGAGTGGCTAGTTATCATACAACGTGTCGCCAAGCGATTAAGCGTTCCGGCACGATGTCAGGTCGAAACCAATTAGGAGCGTGGGCTTATCATAACAAGTTAGCTCGCTACATCTTAGACTGCATCATTATGTTTTTTTCTACAAAATCATCAATGGATACGTTGATTCAACGGGAATTCTGGAGCGTTTGAGGTATAGTGTTCCGCGTAAGGGTACTCGCCTCCGGAATCGAAAACAGTTTCATTTACCTCGAACCAAGGCTGGTCAGCATGCTATAGAATTTGCTCAATTTTGAATGACCTTAGGAACACCTGCCATCTGACATCTCCTGCAGTTCTGTGACCTTTATTAAAAACCAACTAAGACTGTCCATTATTGCATTATAGGTATTAATTGAATTATTTAGAATTAGCTGTAAGTTTAATTTTAAGGATTCATGCTGTGATCAATTCAAGAATGTCGCTATCTCATGTTTATTCTTCTTTCTTCTGTTTTTGTTTTCTGTTGTTTTTATTTTGTTTGTGACTAGTTTAATGATCTATTAAAAAAACATTTACACCAAGTTAGATTGCCGTCAAGGGCTAACTTGAAGTGGATGAAAACTAAGTGGATAAAAAAGCTTAGGTGTGAATTGTTCTATCTCCATAGGTACTATAGTTTATTATTCATTTTATTCATTATGTGAGATGGTGATAACGAAAAAAAAGAAAAACCCCGGCTAAGTTTGTTGTGGGCTTCTTCTTAGACCGGGGCGCGTTTGGAACCCTCATAGCTTTAGTTTTAAGTTTACGAATATAGTTATCACCATGAAATAACTACTATGTAAATTATTGACGCGTCAAAAGTGCCTTTTTAAGGACTATTTGAATAAAGATTTTTGAATTTGAATTTGAAACTCTTCTCTTTTGAACAGGATGGCACTAATTAATTAAAATCTGAAGTTTCGTATGAGATTAATTATAAACTTCGGGCGTTTATATGTTGTTATGCGCTTTCAACAGAAAATGGAGGCTAAGCCCGAAGCGCTTTGTCGTGTGTGCGGCGACAAAGCATCGGGCAAGCATTATGGTGTCCCCTCGTGCGACGGCTGTAGAGGATTCTTCAAACGAAGCATACGACGGTAAGCCGTACCCGATATCATCCATCCAGTTTATTAAAACGTACATCGGTGGTCGGCGGTTCGAATCCGGGCACGCACCCCTAACTTTTCAGAGTTATGTGCGTTAAAAAAATATAAATATCACTTGCTTCAACGGTGAAGGAAAACATCGTGAGGAAATCTGCACGCCTGAGAGTTCTCCATAATGTTCTCAAGGGCGTGTGAAGTCTGCCAATCCGCACATGGCCAGCGTGGTGTACTATGGCCAAACCCTTCTCATATTGAGAGGAGACCCGTGCTCTGTAGTGAGCCGGCATTGGGTTGATCATGATGACATCGATTGTCCAATATGTGGAGCTCAATATTTAATATGCCACGTAAAATGATTCATTACATTAAAGCCGTAAACAAATTGTCGTAGATACTGTGAGTGGATCAAATAAAATAATTTGTTTTCATGTAAACCCAATACAGGTAGGTATCTATAAAGCGTTCATATAATATATTTTTTAATGTACTAATTCGCGAGGTGATGGTCATAACTACCCTCGTTAACTTAGGAGCTTTTAGAAAATGTCCCGGTCTAAGAAGAAGCCCACAACTAACTTATGCGGGTGAGGATGTACTGTGGCTGCAATCAGCAATTCCAAACAGTTCGTGGTTTTCTCTTGTTCTCTTCTAGTTTTCATTATTTTATTGGTGCATCAATATAGTTATTGACTCGTTTAATATGATTTGTTTTGTTTTAGTTCTTTTTATTATGATCAACCCATTGCCGGCTAACTACAGAGTACGGGTCTCTTCGTTTGGCTATAGTGCACCGCTATGGCCATATGTAGATTAGCAGACTTCACACGCCTTCGAGAAAATTAGGGAGAACTTAGGCATGCAGGTTTCCTCGCGATGTTATCTTCACCGTTGAAGCAAGTGATATTTTAATTGCCTAAAAACGCACATAACTCCGAAAAGTTAGAGTTGCGTGCCTAGGATTTAACCCGACTTCTGATTAGGAGGCGGACATCCTACTAGTCTATCGGAGTTGTAAATTTTTATTAAATAGGATAAATTTTGTTGAATTCGGCGTATTTACTGACCTTCTCTGCAGATTTTAATGCCTCTAACTACCTAGGTAATGTATATAATATTCCGACACTTAATGTTGTCTAATCTTCATAGGAATCTCGAGTATATATGTAAAGAAAATGGCGGATGTGTGGTGGACGTGAGCAGACGGAACCAGTGCCAAGCTTGCCGCTTCTCGAAATGTCTACGTGTCAATATGAAGAAAGATGGTGAGTACGTGAAGTTACTTAGGTTTTCACTGTAATACTAAGAGTATATGTAGTTTTTACTTTGTTAATAGTTAATAATAATGTCCAAAGGCGCTCTGGAAGACATTTTTTTTGCACTAAGACCGCCTTTACCACCCTACCGATAAAGACGTGTCGCCAAGCGATTAAGCGTTCCGACATGATGTCGCGTGGAAAGCAATTAAGAATGTGGGCTTACCATGTTTTTTGTGCGCAATAAATTGTATCTATCGATTAAACTATCTTGGAATTATTTTATCCGTCGGTCTGCGTTTTCACATATATTTTTGTTTAGAAGCTTTTTGCATTGTAAACAGCGGTGATAGCCGAGTGGTTCAGATTTCGGTCTTCCATTCCGAGGGTCTAAGTTAGATCACTAGTCCAGTACGTACCTTAAACTTCTTTTCTCGACCTCCGTGGCGCAACGGTTGTGCTATGGCATTATAAAATTGGAGGTCCTGAGTTCGATTCCCGGCTCGAGTCTGGTCTGGTGGGAGACTTCGTCCATGGCTATTTATCACCCTACCGACAAAGACGTGTCTCCAAGCGATTTAGCGTTCCGGCACGATGTCGCGTAGAAACCAGTTAAGTGTGGATTTACCATACCCCTAACAGGTTAGCCCGCTACCATCCTGGACTTCATCATCGCTTACCACCAGGTGAGATAGCCGTTAAAGGCTAACTTGTAGTGTATTAAAAAAAATGGGCTTTCAAGCTGACTGACAAGTGACTACTGACAGTTTATGCTTTTCGTACTCGGGTGGCCATAGAGATAATTTCTTTGCAATTTTTCTTTATAATTACTACTAGTTATTGTATTTGTTGTATATCTGCAAGAATATAAGCACTGAATATAACTAGATAGCTATAGACATATAAATTACATATTATATTTACATAAGAGTTCTTAAAAAAAGAAATGCATGTTATTTAAAAGTTTATGAAGGTACCTGTGATACGAGTATTTGTATCTTTGAAAGAAAATACCTACAGACCTCGGTATTTAAAACCTAACCTTAAAAATCGATTTCATTCGAATAATAGTTAAGAAAAAATCTAAATAAATATTACAAGGTAAGAACTTCTAGCGGGCCTTTTTTTTAACGCTGGGAAATTCGATTACTCATCCCCTCCGAAAGCGGCAGAACTGGGCCACTTCCGGCGGGTATGTGGGACTCGCCGGCGGCGTCCAGAATACCCATTAAATCCCAGCGATGCTCCTTCGGGTCACCTGATGGCTGGGTCACGCACTCGTCCGCAAACGGACCTTGTTCAAAGAATTATTATTTATATAATAATAGTCTAATATGTCATACACTACATACAGCTGTGGTAGCCTAGTGGTTAGGACGTCAGCCTCATAATCAGGGGTCGGGAGTTCGAACCCGGGCCGAACCTCTAACTTTTCGGAGGTATATTTTAAAGCAATTAAAATATCACTTGCTTGAGGAAACCTGCACGCTTGAGAGTTCTCTATAATGTTCTCAAAGGCGTGTGAAATCTGCCAATCCGCACATGGCCAGCGTGATGGACTATGGCCAAACTCTTCTCATATTGAGAGGAGACCCGTGCTCTGTAGTGAACCGGTAATGAGTTGATCATGATGATGACTCCGAATAGTACAAAAAACTATTGTATGCTTCCAGGTAACTTGTTATACACTAAAGTGGTGATGGCCAAACCCTTCTCATATTGAGAGGAGACCCGTTGAGCCGAGAATGGGTTGATCATGAGATGTCATACACCAAACAGTTATTGATTTATTGCATAGTATATATATTATATAATTACCTATAGAGTTAGTAGACGTATAATGTTTAGATGAACTGCGCAGACTCAATCCATGACCTCACGATCAGACCGACGAGGCAGTTACTGAACATAATAGATCAGTTTATACTTATAGTTCTGTACAATTATTGCGCCCCATTTCATCTACAAATCCCGATTTTTTGAGATCGTTCATACCAATTTGACAAGTGGGCACTTGTCTCAATAAAGTATTTATTCAGGCTTCCTCCGAGCAGCATGTCTTTTCCATTAGGAGACATTTCAAGTATTTGCGGTACACAAGTGTCAGGGAGTGACGGGAAAAAAGCCGGGGGGAGGATTGTGGGCGCCCTCCGATCACACCGCGGGTCGGCGTTCACACGCGGCCGATCTTCCTCCACTTTGCACGGTTGCGAGCGCAAAATATAAAATCCATTATCATGGATATTGAGGAGTGCGAGCATGTTTTTTTATACACTACAAGCAAGCCCTTGCAATCTCACGTTACCGTAACAATGATAACGGGCTAACCTCTGAGGGATCGCTTGGCGACACGTCTTTGTCGGTGGGGTAACTAACCACGGCCGAAGCCTACCACCGGAGCAGCCCCGAACCCAGGACCTCCAACTTTACAATGCGATAGCGCACGTCGTTCAGAGATCGTTCAGGTGTAACAATTTCATTAATTTGTATAATCAAATCAAATCAAATCAAAATAGCTTTATTAATCCTTACCATACCTATCAGGCATCTATGAATCGTTCACATATATCACATTTTTCATTATTTTTATTCGTGGAGTGATGGTGATAACTAAACTCGCCAACTTAAAATATATCATGCAATTAATTCGTTCATTCAATGAAATAAGAACACAGAATCGATCGAATTGGAGCCTGTCCTGACCCAGACCTCAACTAAATTTTAACCAACGCCTGACTTGACAGCTAGATCCATCATGACCTCCTATATTTATTTTCATTTTACCGTAACATCTATAATATAATAAAACTGTAAAAGGACGAATTATGCCAGGCGAAAAACAATTTATTTAAATTTTTTTGTCTGTGTGTCTGACTGTCTCTATCTTTATCGCATCATGCAGAAACTACTGGATAGATTTGAACGAAATTTGGTATAAGTATAGCTGATACTCCGGTTCAACATATCATATAGTTTTTATCCTGGAATTTAGCACGGTTCCCTTAAGAACTTTCCATATTGTATCTAAATTTTCTTCTTCTAAGTCAACAAGTCATTCTAAGAATACAACAATTATAAATATACTATAATCTGAGATAGATAGATAATAACTACGATCTCATTATTCGTCAAAAGAGTGTTGCTAGAAGAGAGCCATTTTAATTTTATTTTAACACTGGTTTGTAATCTGCGCACTATTTCTCTTACCAAGTCGGATTCGGGCTAAAAATATTTTGTGCAATAAATCTTAAAAGTTTATGTATGAATAGTTAACAAAACGAATAGAAACCAACGGAAATCATAATTATTGGAACGAAGTTCCATATCGCGCGTTGTGAAAGGGGGCTAGACGGAAAAAAATCTTACGAAAAGTTGTCACGACACTTTTTGTTATTGTACGCTGTGTGGCGTCGCATGTTTCTCTGTCTGTCTCTCTCTCTTATAGAAAGCAAGCCAGATATTTTCATTTCTATTTCGCATTGAACAGTGTGGTGTCGCGACGATTATTTTTGTTGAGTGTATACAGGTTTTTTTTAATAATAAAAAATAATAATAATAATGAATCCTGACAGTGTTTCTGCACAAGTTCCGGATATTGCTGATGGAGTACAAAATTGAGCCTACTGATTAAGTTTATATAACATTATATTTGTTACTAATAAAAAAAATATTATAACATAAATAAAATAAAATTTTATTACAATTCCTTCACTAATTAATCGAAAGGAACTTCGTTCCATCCGGGTGTCCCTTGACACCTCTCAAGTTTTTTTATAAAATTGTTTTGTAAAAGTTTTAATATTTCCATATTTTTTATCGTTTCGTTGTATTGAACAGAAGCATAACAGAATAAGGTTTCTGGACTTTGCTTGCTTTCCAAGGCATGATGGTAAGACAACAACAAATACCTATTTTCCCGACTCCACTAAATACAACTAGACCAAGGAGGATGTCATGAAGTATTATTTCTTAACAGTCAAATATAATTCTATTACATGTTAATGAGCAACTAAACACTTGGTTATTCGCACCCTTTCAATCAAACATCATAGGTTGGGTAGTCGGTAAACATTTGCTTAACAAAATTGGTGGCTAAAATTACAAGTGTAAGTAAGTAAATATTATGGCAAGTACTAAAGGCCGGGCGCAGTTCACACTTGCCACCACAGCTGGGTTCGAAGCGTGCAAGTTGTGCGATCAATTTGAAGTGCAAATATAAACATACCAGGGAGTGCGGCCGACGTCCTACTTATCATGTGACATCGCGAGGCGGAAATCTCTACATCGTTCAGGTAAACGTTACCATTTCGCGATAGTTTACACGGAAACTGTCGAAGAGCTCTTTCACAATTCATTTTTTTTTGTATTTGTAATGTCTTATATATATACGATTATGGAACTATGTTCTTGCAGTCTAGCTTTTTGGAACGAAGTTCCTTATCGCGCGTTATGAAAGACGGAAAAAATTCTTACGAAAAGTTGTCATGACACTTTTTGTTATTGTAAGCTGTGGCGGCGTCGCATGTTTCTCTGTCTGTATCTCTCTCTCTTATAGAAAGCAAGCCAGATATTTTCATTTCTATTTCGCATTGAACAGTGTGGTGTCGCGACGATTATTTTTGTTGAGTGTATACAGGTTTTTTGTAAATAATAAAAAATAATAATAATAATGAATCCTGACAGTGTTTCTGCACAAGGGTGTCCCTTGACACCTCTCAAGTTTTTTTTTTTCTTTTTTTTATACACTACAAGTAAGCCCTTGACGGCTATCTCACCTGGTGGTAAGTGATGATGCTGTCTAGGATGGTAGCGGGCTAACCTGTTAGGAGTATGGTAAACCAACGCTCCTAATGGGTTTCTACGCGACATCGTGCCAGAACGCTAAATCGCTTGGCGACACGTCTTTGTCGGTAGGGTGGTAACAAGCCACGACCGAAGCCTCCCACCACACAAAAATGAGTGTTATTTGTTTGCCTTACCATATTTTATCTAAATAGGAATATGACATGGATTTTTTGTGTTCCCACGGTGCCGATTGTTTCATAAAATGTGACAATGGTACGTAAAATGTGAAAAAATCGGTTCAAGATGTTAGGACAAATCACACACTACGAGTATATAGTCGAATTGAGAATGAATGCTTTGCAGCGTGTTAATAATTAATAGCAGAAGGAAGTCTACGTACCCACGTCGCCTTAGAAAACGGTGCACACTTTTTTTCATTTGGCGACCTCCGCGGCGCAGTGCGTGCGCTGTCGCATTATAAAGTTGGAGGTCTTGGGTTCGATTCCCGGCTCGAGTCTGGTCTGTTGGGAGGTTTCAGCCGTGGCTAGTTACCACCCTACCGACAAAGACCACCCTACCACGCTAAATCGCTTGATATCACCAGAACTACGGTACATATTAAATATATATGATCAACCCTGTATGTACTGTACTTTTAGAATTTAACATACACTGAGGAAAGTTATTGCTTCCAGCATTATTTTGTTAGCCTACTATCAAAGTTAAATGTTTGCATTGGATAACACATAGCACCTTGTTATTAGCAATAAAGCTAACTTTATCAATGATTTTACTACATAACATCATCAGATTAAGCAATTAATCATAAATGATAATAATAATCTCCGAATATGACTTTGTCCCATTCGGTGTCGAGACCCTTGGTCCGTGGGGTCCTAGCGCTATAGGACTTTTTAGGGAAATAGCAAAAAGGTTAGTCGACATCACAGGAGACCGAAGAGCTGCCAGCTACCTCGGACAAAGAATTAGTCTAGCCATTCAAAGGGGGAACGCTGCCAGTTTCTTCGGGACCTTGCCTAAAGGGACTTCTTTTAATAATATATTTTAGTTATGATGTGACACCTGATTTATAATAAATTAATGTAATGGAATGTAAGCTTCATACTTGATTAAATATATTCAAATGGTTGTTTTTATATATATTTAATCATTTTGATTTTATCGCTATTTAGGTGTATGGTCTACCGGTACTTAAATTTTCTTATATCAGTATCAAAACATTAAATATTTAAACAAGTGAGTTTGATTCCATGGAAGATGGGCCGGGTGCTGGTATGGGATGCAACCTGTTCAGACACGTTGGCCCCTTCCCATCTACATGGAACCAACAACAGAGTTGGTGCGGCTTCTGAAGCGGCTGAAAAAGCCAAAGCATACAAATACAGGGGTCTAGGCTCTGAATATGATTTTGTCCCATTCGGTGTCGAGACCCTTGGTCCGTGGGGTCCTAGCGCTATAGGGCTTTTTAGGGAAATAGCAAAAAGGTTAGTCGACATCACAGGAGACCGAAGAGCTGCCAGCTACCTCGGACAACGAATTAGTCTTGCAATCCAAAGGGGAAACGCTGCCAGTATCTTCGGAACCTTGCCTAAAGGGACTCCTTTTAATAATATATTTTAGTTATAGTTTTAGTTTTAGGTTCAATTTAAGGTTTATTTTAAGTGTTTAAAGTTACATTGTTTTAGTTGTTAATTATAATTGAATAAATTTCAAAAAAAAAACAAGTGAGATTCTTTATAAATTCTCACTTGTTAGACAATTTCTTTCAGTGTAGTTAGGGCAAGGTTTAAATGAAATGAAAAGAGACTTAACTGCAGAACTGCGCCGCACTGGGCGGGGAAATGTCATGCGGCAAATATATTTAAATATGTCATTATTACTGCAATATATCACAGACATAGAATACAAGGCTGGAAAATGGGTTGGTTCGGATTCTAACTAGCCTTGTACCGAGTCGTAATTATAACGTGCAATAGTATAAATACTTATTGATTGAAAACTAGCTGGCGCCCGCAACTTCGTCTGCGTTGAGTTTAGAAAGCAAACTTTATTTACTATTCGCGAATACCAGACCAATGTACTTTTTTTTATCCACTACAAGTTAGACCTTGACTGCAATCTCACCTGATGGTAAGTGATGATGCAGTATAAAAGTATCTGTAATCAGAGGTAAGTTTAAGTGTGCTTTACAGATTTCCGCCTTAGACTTGTCTAAGGCTCTGTTTGAATTAGAGACGTCAGTAGTGTCAAACTTTTCAACATCAAACCAACAACAATAGGTTACGAGGTAAAAATAGCATGTATCAACTAAGTTTTTTGACGACGTTTTTTGGCGCTGTTGCATTATAAAGTTGGAGGTCCTGGGTTCAATTCCCGGCTCGAGTCTTGTCTGGTGGGAGGCTCCAGCCGTGGCTAGTTACCACCCTACCGACAAAGACGTGTCGCCAAGCGATTTAGCGTTCCGGCACGATGTCGCGTAGAAACCAATTAGAAGTTTACCATACCCCTAACAGGTTAGCCCGCTACCATTCTAGACTACATCACTTACCATCAGGTGAGATTGCTGTCAAGGGCTAACTTTTAGCAAATATTGATGCCATGGCCGAACCAACAGCACAGCCATAGGTGTAAGGAAATGAGACGCAATTGACACTGTGAAAATTGATGGAATACTCTTGGTCTTGCGGCACAATGCTTAAATCGGACTGCATGATCACTTACCATCAGGTGAGATTGCCGTCAAGGGCTAACTTGTAGTGGATAAAAAAAAAAGTATTGTTTTATTTCAGCTGTACAACACGAGCGCGCCCCGCGGCCAATCGTCGATCAGCAGCAGCTCGCCATTCAGAAACTCAGATACAGTTTGTCACGACAAGCGCCGTTCTTGCCGACATCCAACCGTGTGGCGCTTCCCAACTTCCCCCCGTATTCCTACAACGCACTCTCCGATAGAATGCATAACTCCGTTTTGGAAAACGCGACTTTCCCCACCATATCGAGTTTCACGGAATCTATGTCAATGGATGTCTCTAACCTGGGACTCATTAACAACTCAAGCCCACTTGGCAGTTTCAATCCGTTTAAGATTCCGCTTTTCTCGACCCCCGTGAACTACCCTTTGCCGCATCCCGGATATTTATCGACAAACATGTTTTATCCTCCAATAGTAAACCCCGAGAATACGGCGTGTGGTAATTCGCAAAGTAAGTGTTTCAAATTCACTTAGCTGTTAATTTATTTTACGACAGATGTTAATAGATTTAATTGAAATTACGGAATTTACATAACTGTCCAATTAATTTAAGAGAGACGTGACACAACGCGTACAATAAATTTCACACCATTGGCTACGAAAGTTTAACCACCATTAGATAATTGAGTAGTGAAATTGGCTTATAAATTATAACCAATTTGTATTTATTAACCAATACTGGTAATAACTGGATGAATAAACTACTGTAAAATCTGGTTTTAGAGTTAATAATAATATATATAATCCATAATATATATAATAACTTGCTTCAACGGTGAAAAACATCGTGAGGAAACCTGCACGCCTGAGAGTTCTCCATAATGCTCTCAAAGGCGTGTGAAGTCTGCCAATCCGCACATGGCCAGAGTGGTGGACTATAGCCAAACCCTGCTCATATTGAGAGGAGACCCGTGGTCTGTAGTGAGCCCGTAATGGGTTGATCATGATGATATATATATAACCATATGTTGCATAATAAAGTCTTACGTTTGTTTTGGTCGCTATGTATTGCCAGTGACTTGCAATATTACTTATCTATTACTTAGGTACATAATTTGAATTTGAATAAATAGTATAAAGGCTGAATAAAAATTCAGCAATATAAAAGATTTGAATAAAACAAAATCAATTTATTACAATATTTAGAGGAAGAGGGGGCGTTAAGCACTAGAACCCTCCAGTATCATTTATATATTATTAAATTCCCCCTAACAATTTTTATATATCAATGCCTAAATAATGCATAATTAATGTTATAAGGCACTGTATCAAAAGTTTTGTTTGTTATAAATGCTTAGATAGGTAAGCTTGTAGAAAAGTCCTACTATAGTGTAAAGGATTATGTAAATGATAAACAAGCATGGGTATGAAAATAGTTCTTAAATAATTTTAAGTGACATGTGAGATGGTGATAACAAAAAGAAAATTTACCTGGCTAAGTTTGTTGTGGGCTTCTTCTAAGACCGGGTCGCGTTTGGAACCCTCGTAGTTTTAGTTTTAAGTCTACGAATGTAGTTATCACCATCAAATCACTACTATGAAAATTATTGACGCGTCAAAATTGCCTTTTAAAGGACTATTTGAATAAAGATCATTTGAATTTGATATCGCTATGAATCTCGAGTCAGAGGTACCTACATTTATATTTCAGAAACAGCCTCGAACAGCTTGAACTGCTCAATATATCAATCTTTGTACCACAGTGATCTGTCTGTGAGACCAGATTCTCAACATTCCGAAAAAGTGAAGGACGATGAAGTTTCTAGCTCTGAAGAGGCGAACAAAACTAATAGTAACAAAAACGACGGAAGTAAGAACGATATTATTTTTCTTATTTTATAAAGTAATGCGATAGATTTATTAAGTTTATTGTATTTTACTGCATTCGCGAAATTGCATGTGTATTTACTTACTCATATGTCATATCTATTTACGGCAATTTTTATACCTAGGTATAACACGCGTAGCTAACACGCGTAGCTAACTTGCGTTGCGATTTTTACCGTGAAATATTTTTTAGTGTTCTTAATGTATCAGGTTTTAATTTCGGCAAAGAAGTTGGTATTATTAATCTTGAATTTGAAATAAGTGTTTTCTCAATACGCTTATAACACGCATATTTATTGTATTTTCATGTGTACCCATGAAGCCAAATCAGAGCCAGATCTTTAGCCAAAACTATAAAAAAATATTTGCTGAATTGTATGCGAGTAACTAAGTATAATATATAGGTATAAATGAACGAAACTAATGCAACAGACATTGTTTTTAGATTACAGCGTCCATCAGCACTCACCGAGCAATTTTGAGCCGCCACTTCATTATGTTGGGAGAAATTTTGATAAAAACCAAAAATCCTCGAAGACTGTCCCCAACGATATTACAATTTTAGAACACATCAAAGACGCTAGAGACGCAAATGATGTTCAGCAAACGGAGACGATAATAAAACGTGCTGAAAGCAAGGATAACAAGGCGAAACAAACAATCTCAAACATAGAACTGTACGACCCATCCGCTAAATTATTGGTCGCTACTATAAAATGGTTGCATTCTGTGCCATATTTTGAACAAATGTCGTATAGCGAACAAACCTCCTTGCTTCACAGCAATTGGAAGGAAGTGTTCATAATACACGCGGCACAATGCTCATTTTACTTCGATGAAGGTAAGTTCTAAGCTAAAAAGATGTTCAATAACTAGACGACCTTTTTTTTAAATCCACTACAAGTTAGCTCTTGACTGCAATCTCATTTCGAAGTAAGTTGCGATGGAGTTTAAGGGTATGACAAAAGTATAACCACCACTACTAGTAAATTGGATTTGACGCGGCAACATACCTCCTACCACATCATACCAGAGATAAATCGAACCTTATAAATTCCCGTATGTACTCTTTTACTTAGAAGACCATAGACCACTCAGCTGGGTTAGAGGTCCACCGGAAACATGTTTTTGTACCCTTCGAACCTTTCATACTTAGTTAAGTTACTTATATTATGGGTTAACCTTTCTTATTACTTTATCACATTGTTGTATTTAACAGATCACGTATCATCTGTTATCACATCAAAGCGTCCAAACATCAAAGAGGAATTAAGGAAAATGACAACGCTTTTTAAGAAGATATCGATGTGTCGATTAGATAAAACTGAATTTGATTGCTTGAAGACATCGCTATTATTCCGAACAGGTAATAATATAGTACAATTTTGTTCGAAGATGTTTAGGGTTCTGGTCAAGAGAGTTCACTTTGCAATGGAGGATTCCGCAGTTGCCCGTCGGAACACAGCTTTTTCACTATTACTAGTCGGCTAAGCTGTAATATTTTATTACACACACACACGCACACACACACAGTTATCAAATGATATTATGAGAAAATATAATTTATGCCCACTTTTACACTCATGTGTAAATAATGCCTAATTACATGTTTTTGGTACTAAGAGTTTCTGAGTTGTGGTGGAGGCAGACGGTAAAGATTTAGTAATGCGGTAAAGTTATTTCCTATTTACCTTACCTTGGGAACCCTAAAAAGATGCCTTTATGATGTGGCTTTGACTGTCTGTCACAACTTCTATTTCTATTTAGGCTATTTAATGAATATCAGGCATCATAATCATCATTAAAATTATCAGCCCACAGCCCTAATTATCATTAAAGGGTGCACTAGATTTTGCACCCATTAAGGGGTTGTAGATCTCAGCGTGCACTGTTTGGTGCTGAGAATCTCACTCGGTTAGACTAACATCTGTGCATAGTTAATGATGTTTGATTATTATATATGAACATCCGGAACTATTTGCTATACCCAATCATTAAGCAGGGTAGTATGGGGTTAACTAAATAGGTATTTTGAAGGTATTCCACAAGAAAATATTATTTCCAGATGCTCTAGACTTCGCGAAACAAACGCAAATGGAGATCTATCAGGAGAAGACGTTAGTGCAACTGCAGCGGCATTGCGAGGAGAAGGAAGCGTGCAGATTAGGAAAACTCTTGCTTCTTTTGCCCAGCGTGTGTTTCGTGGCGAACCGAGGATATCTGGAACATCTACTCTTCTCCAACCCACCGTCTGATGACATCAACGCAATCCTCACACGGATTTTCAACTACACTTCACACTAGATAACTTAGAGCCATACACTGTCGGTTATTCGTCATGAATTCAAGATTAATGTTGAAATAAGTTATCGATATAATCATATACTTTCAAAAGACATTTTTAATCTAAAAAGACGGAACCAATAGCCCGCTTATATAGGGGTTTTTACTGATTTTATATATGTGTAAGTTTGATTGGTGGTTTGCTTGTTTGTCTTATGATCGTGCAGACAACAATTTGTTATTCATGTGATATTTATCACTTTGTGTTTTTTCCATCGGTATCGAAATTAAAAAGTTACAATTTAACTCCTTGCCCACTTTTCGTCGTAATATGGTTAGCTAGGTGACTTAATAAGGTTAGTTAGGTCTAGGCACTAAAAGGACAACAATCTGAATAAATAGTGTCGGCACGAATAAAAGAATCGACCTAGATTCGCCATTCTATCCAACGACAGCTAGGAACAGTTCAAATGCGATACTGAAAAATGTGGTATTATGTTTTTTAATTTCCTATGAGGTGCTATGAATTTATAAGCTGTAGCTTATGAATTCATAACACCTTTTGTAGGGCTTCAACAAAATTTTTATAAAAAAAAAAAAATTGGTCCCAGAGTATTTTGTTTTACGTAAGTATTTTGTGTAGAAAAGTGGCAAAGTGGTAAGTAGTTCTTACGTACGGCAACTTTCGAATTTATAACACTAGTAGGGAAATAGGAATATCATAGTTATCAATACCGTCACAGTAGGTAGCACAGAACATTATAGGTACACGAGCTGTAAAGTTTCTTCTAAGTTTGATAATAAAATTGTCATAGTAACGTTACATATCATCAGCCCTACATATGAATGGCCAAGCTTATGAAACTACTAACTCCTTTTTTACAGAAATGCAACTGGCGTGAAATTTTTTCATTATTACCAGCCGTAACCGGCATGCGTCACAAAGACTCGGTAAAAAAAGCTATTAGGTCCAGAAAACCACACCGCAATCTGTTACGGAAAGCATAGAGGACTAGGAATATTGATTTTTATTTGTATAGTTATTGTATTAAATATTATCTTGAAAGGAAATGAAACTGTTCGAGCCAAAAATTTAAATTGTTCTCAAACTCCATTTTATTAGTTTTGCGTTTATACAATTAAAAAAAAATTGCAATTATTTTATGATATAAGCTATAATTGAAGCTGTGATAGCCTAGTGGTTAAAACGTCCGCCTCCTAATCAGAGGTTGGGGGTTCGAACCTCTAACTTTTCGGAGTTATGTGCGTTTTTAAGCAATTAAAATATCACTTGCTTCAACGGTAAAGGAAAACATCGTGAGGAAACCTGCACGCATGAGAGTTCTCCGTAATGTTCTCAAAAGCCTTTGAAGTCTGCCAATCCGCACATGGCCAGCGTGGTTGACTATGGCCAAACACTTCTCATACTGAGAGGATACCCGTGCTCTATAGTGAGCCGGCAATGGGTTGATCATGATTCATTAAAATTTTGGAGTTAGGCGTTTGTTAAACTTGGCCATGTTTATTATATTTTGTAGATTGTAAGTTTAGTTTAGTTCTTCTTAGACTAAGCTTTACCCTAAGAGGGGGTTCGCTTTCCGCCATTATATCTACCCAATACACCCTTTTCCTTTAATACTATATTTTACGCTTTTACTTACCTACTTGCATATTATATGCAATAAGTTTTTGGGTTGTTAACTAACAACTAAAAAACCCTGTAATATTGTTTAGCTTTCTTATCTCTAATCTTAATGTTCGCGAGTTTTGATGTTTGTTCCTACTTACTTTTATTTAGCTGTGATATTTTATTTATTAATAAACTAGTTTATTATTTTTTGTAAATAAAATTATATACCTTCTTACTTGTATTAAATTTTACTTTTATATGAAGTGTAAATAAATGAGAATTCACAATAAATATTACCTTAGCAATGCGTATCTCTTCATTTTACTTAGGTGATAGCCCGATTGGTAATATGATTGGCTTTTTATTTGAATGTAAACTGTTTTCAAGGTCATCCAACAATAACACTAACTACCCAAAGATATACAGATCTAGCGTTCCGGATACTATACCGCGTTGAAACCCATTGAAGGATGAGTTCAGCCGGCAACGCCTAGGTGGCTCTTCTAGTGCTGGCAGTGGTGCAGATGCTCGTAGACGACTGTTCTTAGGGGACTCAGTCAACACTTTGAATGAAGTACCGTCGGCTCACCAGACTGCTGGTTTGCCAGTACTATTAATGTGCTCGTTAAAATTTTACCCGAAGCCGATGCCGAAGTTACCCCGCTATGTTGTAGTGTAGTTTATAATAAAAATTATTTTGAATTTAAATTTGAATTTTGAATTTACAGAATTGTTGACTATGAACGATATAATATAAGCTTATAGACAATTATGAAAGGAAAATATCGATCACGCATTTTTCTGTTTAACGTGCTAATCTTGATTGGAGAAGCGTTCTGGCTCTAAATCTCTATCCTTTGCTTAAGAGCTACTTATGTGTCTAGTAGTCTCTTCCTATCTTTCTATTCCCAAAAATAATGGTTCTGAAATGAAAGTTTAATTTTTGTTTCATTAGAAAGTCCTTTCGAATGAGAAAAAGCTCTTCATCTAAGTTGTTATATGTCTTCATATTAGGTATATAATTCTTTTTTTTTTTAAGTTTCTCATAGGTGAATGAAGCCTTCAAAGAATGAGAAATGCGGAAGTGAAAAAAAGGTATATCTACGGATTATGTGAGAAAATTTAACACTGATATTGAGAGTTATGGTAGTATTTCTATGATTCTTTGTTTGTAAGCTGTTTTTTTATTCCGTAATAAATTAAGTTTTATATTACCGTTTCATGTGCGGCCACTTCGTGGCTTTAACTATTTTTATTTAATCTGAACGCATTATCTTGTAGTACGTATTACCCATGGTATACATATTAATCTATGGTTTCTTTTTTGCTGGTGTCATAGAGGCCATATAGGAATTGAATTCAGGGCCGAAACATCAATTTAAAAAAAATATGTCGCCCAGAATGTCAATCTCGGATGTCAGTACAGAATAAGTTGTTAATCTGTGATAAAGTGGTGTTTGTTGTGAATTGAGTTTGTTGTTTTACTAGGTTTTAAAATTATTAGGGATTTTTTAAATTAATAAAAAAAGGGAATTAATATTTTGGAAAATTTAAAATTGCCATTAAGTTAAAAATTTATTACTTTAATAAAAACGGCATCGATTGGCGCCAAATACAAAATGTTTAGGTTATACGTATTAATAAATTAAATTAATAATGCTTTAGACCTATCAATTAAAGTTTGTTCATGTCGTAATACTTTTAGGACGATTGAAATATTGTACACACTTCGATTAAACTAATAAATAGAAATGAATGAAACAGTGGTAGAAGAGACTTATTCTTTGGTAAGTAATTGAAAACTTTCTACTACATGGCTTATCCCCATTATATTTGGTTGAATCAACGAAATTTCAAAGATCTATTAATTTGACGTTATTAATAGAATTTTTGAGTGGACATACCAAGCACAGTATTCTTTTAAATAGTACTCCAGAGTACTATATATTAAGATTCAGAGTATTATAAATTACAACAATTATAATACTGTGTGTTACTAAGACTACACATTGATTACATCACTTTGTTGCTAAACATTTTATTACGACATATTATGACAGTTAATTAACCTAATAGCATTTTTTTTTTATTTGTAGGCTATCTCAATCTGTTGACTACAACTGTAGACTTTATATTCTTTGTATTTATTCCATAACGCCTATTAGTGACAGTCTTCCATCCTGAACCTCTTCATCTGAAGTCAAACAAGTTAATATGGCAGTAACTACAGCAAGTAATTCTAATAACATAATTTTTATTTAATCAATAATTAATTGTTGATTTATTATGCAACAACAGCTCTTAAAGGCTCCTCGTAGCATAAAGAGCTCCCCTACTCAATCAAATCAAAAGTGATTGGATTACTCTGAGAACTGACGAATATGAGGTCTCAAGGTTCTTGGGTAGTGACACTGCAGAGGAAAAAGCAATAAGATCCTACGACTGAAATCTAAAAAGCAAGCTTAACTTTACCGCTCGCTTAACAGATCTCAGCCTAAATGGTGGGCAAATAAAATAAACTTAGTTACTGTCACAACTTACTAAGTTACTTAGTGTTGTAACAAACTTAGCATAGTCACTGGGTACAAATGGCCCAAACCATACTCGTAGGAAATCTTTTCAAATGGGCCATATAGGGTATTCTTTGACATTAATTCAGTATGTCTATTTAACAGACTGGTATTTGTTTGCTTATGTAAGTATTTTATGATGTTCAACAGTTTGTCTCTACCATTCATATTATCAGTTTGAACAAATAACCAGTTAACCTAAGGTTACAGTCTAATGATGATAAGAATTACTGTTTTAACAAATTATAGACACAAATTTAAATTTGATGGTAGGGCCAGTTACAGCGTATTCTGAAAATGCAACAATTTTAAATGCTCAGCCGACCAGTGTTGCCTGTGACAAACTGCTAAGTATCAATTAATAACAGGATCAACCATCATAGAATGCTCTCTGAGGCTGTGATACAAACCAACATTTTGCTAACTCCGGATAAACTGACTACAACATCTACTGAGACTTTCTAAAGTCAGATGATACATGCTTGTATCACTTGAAAGACATGGTGGTTTATTTGATACCTTAGATTGCTGTTAAAACATACCTTGACTGTTTACAACACAGTTTGGATTACTATATTTATTTTAGTGCCAGATATTCTGAAAGGTTTATCTCAAGCTTAGTATTAAATTGATTTGAGGTGAAAAAACCATTAGACTGGGAAACATGTCGATTTTACAATTCTGTTTCAATAATTGTTCAATGACAGTATTATACTAACAAAAAAAAACGAGAGACAAATTACACTAGCAGACTCGACCTACTAGAGTCTATTAAAATTGGCTCAAAAATTTATCAGTGATAAATTAATTATGAGTTTATATGAAAAATGCCAATTTGTTTTAATAATTTACTAACTATATGCATTTAATAAAATTTATTTGGGAAGATTTGCATGTTCTGTTTGAGTTAAAACTGAAATGTTCTTGTAAAATGGGCCTAACGTGGTTAACTTTACTTTTAACTTTGTATTCAAGTGGAGAAATTGTTTGATAAAAACTGTAATATTAAAATATAATATTAATGGGTTCTATATTGCGAAAAGTAACACACCTTGCTCGATACACGAGCTACCGCCATGAGCCCATTCGCACATTCACAGATTTACATAAAAAGGGGAAGCTAAGTTATAGAGCTCGAAGAGAGTCATCATCATCATCAGCACGGGTTTCCTCTCAGGATGAGAAGGGTTTGGCCATAGTCCACCACGCTGTTCATGTGCGGATTGGCAGACTTCACACGCCTTTGAGAAAATTATGGAGAACTCTCAGGCATCCAAGTTTCCTCACGATGTTTTCCTTCACCGTTGAAGCAAGTGATATTTTAATTGCTTAAAAACGCACATAACTTTGGAAAGTTACGAGGTGTGTGTACGTACCCCCGACCTCTAATTAGGAGGCGGACGTCCTAACCACTAGGCTATCACAGCTTCAATATCTCAATATGTGAATAAATCGCGAAAATGTCTTCTCTATGGAGGTCGCGGAGTGGGTGCGCTTAAAAGTTTTTCCGGCGTTATAGAAGGTGGGGAGACAGCGGTAATTTTTCACTCGTTAGCTTCCCTTGGCAGTCACTATGGGAGTATACTTACCGATTCAAGGGTTACAGCTTGTCCCATTCCTCCCTTTTAGTGCGATAGCCCCTGCTCTTAGGCTGGGAAGACTAGCAGATATCCGGGAAGCGAATACATGAAGTTTACTAGCCACTAGGCTATCACAGCTGTCGAACAGAATACGTAAAAATCCCGCGAAAACCAGTACCGCAGAACACACGACTTTAAATAATGACCATTACGTCCATTTTACTTTAATTATGTGTTTCGACACTCGGAAATAACTCTCCGATTGCAGAGCGTAAAAACCTAATACTAAGTTTACAGATATCAGACAACTATTTATCTTACACTTGATAGTATTCGGAATCTCTTGAAGTTCCTACATTGTAGACAAGTATTAGAGATAGCGTCAGTCTTTACATAGTTTCCATTTTGTTTCTATTGATTGTATGAAAAATGGTTCATAAGCATAACGTGTTTCAAAAATTGATTTTATGATGGTGATATCAGAGGTATTATTTTTTTTGTAAAAACTATTTCATTAAAATTTTTAGTGCTATTATTTTGAGGATACGTAGATAATATACTGACTAATATTCTATACGTATAGACATTTTGAGAAATCGGGTGACGACGAAATGCGTTTTTAACGCATCTCGATTGAAGATACGTAATTAGGTATATTTATAATTGCTATGTATATTAAACACATTTTTATTTTTTTGTAACTGGTTCTTCTTCTATCTACGGCCTCAGTTATTAACCCCGACGCAAAAACGAAGGGGTGTAATAATTTTGACGTGTCTGTGTGTCTGTCTGTAGCATCGTAGCTCCCGAACGGATAAACCTATATTGTAATTGTTTTTTGTTTTTTTTTGTTTGAAAGGTGAATTAGTCGGGAGTTGTTTAATGGGAAGTAATGTAAGATGAAGTAATGTATAATGTATGATGGGAAGTTTGAGTATTACTATGTGGGAGGTCGCGGGTTCAATTCCCGGCTTGAACCTAGTCTGGTAAGAGGCCTGGGGCGCACTTAGTTACCACACGGTCAAGATTTCAAGTCAAGATTTATTAGCTCACAATCGGTGAGTCTTTTTTGAATATCGATACAAACTAACGTCATAGTAAATTGAAACGTGTACGCATAGCTTTAAGACTGAAAATCCTCTACACTTCTATAGAAGTCATAACAAGTGTGTATAATAAAAATAAGGACGTAGTTGCGACTCTAAGTTAGAAACAAACGATTCTTTTTACTTTGACGTTATAGTGTTTCGACAATCGAAAACGACTCTACGTTTAAAAGTGTGTAAATCTTGTGCTTATATGACGTATATACCGTACTTCTGTACCTGTGTTTCATAAAGATAATATCTAACATCAGAGGTAAGGCAAAGCACGCTTTATAGATCTCATTTTATACACAACTGCATCTGTTTATATATAACTGTTTATTGTATTAAATCTAATTAACAATACAAGACATATGAACAATACAAAGCATGGTGTTGCAATAATGGCTGCAGTAGTGTAAACTGTGGCGTAACAATTATTGTCCACCTATAAACTAACAAATAGTACCAGTTATAGAAAAATAGCAATGACAGTTATTAAGTTTACAAAAAAAATACAATTAAATAATAAAAGCATGCAGTTGTGTGTGTATGTGTTTTAAATATTTATATCGGGACGCATTATTTTATAAAGTCTTCAACATTGCTGTAAGAAAAAGTCATGAGCCACTTTACTACTGAACGTTTACATTTATTGACCGTTAGGGGATATATATTTAAAATAAAATTTACTTTGTTGTATCTGAAACAAAATTTCTTGTTGCAGAAAGACAATTTACAACCATGGTACAAGAAGATAACAGTGGAGCCGGTCATGTTCTTTTATATGATGGCATTCATGATAACAAGTGTCATAGAGCAAACGTACTACGTATTCCGAGCATGCACTGTGAATCACGGCTACAGCGAAGAAATTTGCTACAACATAAGCAGCTATAGTGATGTGAATAGAGATGTTCAGGTAACCCCTATCTACTATTATAATACCATTGCCCTTCACGACTATCTCACCTGGTGGTAAGTGATGATGCAGACCCACAAAAAAGGTCACCTAGTGTGGAGGCCGCCAAATAGTTTAAATTTAGACCGAAATAAAGTTTGTTTTTTTAGTCTATGTCTATGGTAGCGGGCTATGGGTATGGTAAACCCACACTTCTAATTGGTTTCTACGCGACATCGTGCCGAAACGCTTAATCCCGTGGCGACACGTCTTTGTCGGTAGGGTGGTAACTAGCCACGGCCGGAGCCTCCTGCCAGACCAGACTCGAGCTGGGAATCAAACCCAGGAACTCCACCTTTGTAATACGACAGCGTAAACGTGCGCCACGGAGGTCGTCAAAGCAATTTTTATGCTTTGACGACCAAAGCATACGAATGTTAACCCAGAGGCATACACTTCCCCGACCTAAGAAAAAGGGAATTAGAACATTGAACAACCACCTAGTTAGTGGGCTTTAGCGATTGTTAATCACATGTTAGTGATAATAACCAGAGTTATCGTACTCTTTTTAATTTAAGCAATACTCGCTTGCTTACTTGCATTAACAGTGCAGGAAATCATTAGGGAAACATTGGTCACCGTCCGACCCCCCTACGGAGTAATCTCTAGTATATATTGGGCCTTTGGTGTTTGCCTTTGGTGGCCAAATTAACGAAACTTACAATCAATTTTATCCATAATCATATCGCAGATTATATTTTGACTCAGTTCCGTGGAGAAGCTCCGCTTTGTAAAAATGCGGAAAATAAAACAGCACGAACATGTTTAATGAATGTGAAGCGGAATTGACATAGCCAAGGTGTTAACTCAAAACACTTGCGTGACAATTGTTTTAACATAAAAAACAAGTAGTTGGTTGGAACCGGCACGTAAAAGATAGTTACCAAAATGCAAGACAGTGTTTTAAGTTTTGGATAGACTGTGGTAGGCCTATTAGTGGAAACATATATAATGATATGACAAAAAGTCGTGCTATATTTAAAAATAGATTAAAATGGTGCCAGAACCACGAAGAAGCTATAAGAATGGATGTGTTGGCGATGCATCGAGCTGATAAACATTTCACTCAGTTTTGGAAAGCGACCAAATTATTAAATAAAACGGAAAGTAGGCCACTGAGTGTCAATAATGTGCAGGATAGTAAAGAAATAGCTGATATGTTCGCGAAACATTTCTCTGTGAAGCCATTAGACGTGGAGCATGTGCCTGACACGCAGCCATCGTCACCATCGCCTAAAATATTACAGTTTAGTCCAAATCTCATTTTCCGAACTATTAAGGACATGAGGCGCGGAAAATCACCAGGTCATGATGGTCTGAGCGTCGAGCACATGCTCTACGCTGGAAATAAGTTGTATGAGGCTTTCTCAATACTGTTTAATATGTGTGTTAAGTACGGCTATCTGCCTGCAGATATGTTAAGGACGGTAGTGGTCCCTGTGCCAAAAAATAAGACGGGTGACATGTCTAGCATAGCAAACTATAGGCCAATATCGTTGGGGACAATTGCAGGAAAAGTGCTGGAGCGACTGCTGCAGCCTGAACTGATGAGGAATGTATCAATAAGTGATGCTCAGTTTGGTTTTCGGCCCGGTCTTTCTACGGACTCGGCAATTCTCTCTCTTAAGCACGCCGTAAATTATTATACCCGTCGTGAAACATCTATTTACGCGTGTTTTCTGGATCTGAGTCGTGCATTTGATCTTGTTAATTATAATATATTATGGAGAAAAATGCGTGACTCAAACGTCCACAGCAGCATTGTCGAGCTTGTGAAATACTGGTACGACAACCAAACGAACACCGTACGTTGGGGGGGCACAGTTTCTAATGAGTTTAGATTAGAATGCGGTGTGCGTCAGGGAGGGCTAACCTCTCCGGACCTATTCAATCTATATGTTAATGACCTTATTGGGGAGCTAAGTGGCACGGGCATCGGTTGCCACATTGACGGAGTGTGTTTTAATAACTTAAGTTACGCTGACGACATGGTGCTACTTAGCCCCTCAATAAACGGTCTACGTAAATTAGTATCGATTTGCGAAAACTATGCCTTGAGGCATGGCTTAAAATATAATGTTCGCAAATCTGAAATGTTGATCTTTAGGGCTGGTAAGGGTCCGGAGAGGATTCCGCCAGTTTTATTAGACGGAACACCAGTTCAGGTTGTGCAGCAATTCAAATACCTTGGACACATGTTGACGGGATCCCTGAGCGACGATTTTGATATAGAACGTGAGCGTAGGTCACTGGCAATACGGTGTAATATGCTTGCCCGTCGGTTTTCACGGTGCTCTGAGGATGTTAAAATAACTTTGTTTAAAGCGTATTGTATGAGTTTTTATACATCACAACTATGGATCAATCACACCAAAAGATCCTTTAACATTCTCAGAGTACAGTATAACAATGCCCTTCGCATTTTATTAAAAATGCCGAGGTATTGCAGCGCGTCAAGCATGTTCGCCGACGCTGGTGTCCCTGACTTTTACGCCATAGTTAGGAACAGAATTGCAGGTTTCTGGCAAAGCGTCCGCAATTCAAAAAACAAGCTAATCAAAGTCGTCGCTCAGGTATCCCCTGACAATGTGTTTTATATGCACTGGCTCAGGGTACACCAGACCCCTAACGTAAGGTAAGCTAGGAATTATTTTTAAATTATTTTATATCTCTTAATTTCATTTTTATTAATTCTACTTTCAATATTTTTTTTTTATTTTTGTTTCTAAATTTAAATTATAAGCATTTATATGGGTCCCTGACCTGCAATAAAAAGATTTTATTTTTTTATTTTTATTTTATTTTATGTTTACCATGTTGTATAAGGTCAAACATGTCTCTTAATCTACTATACAAATTACAAACAATTGGCAAGTTAGTTACTACTGCTGATCACTTTTTGTAGCGAGATTCAAATTCCACGGACCTGTTCGCTTTAGTCCAGCAACTCCCTGTTACTCATTATGTCATCTTTGGGTGTACCATTAATGAATTCCAACACCGTAGAAGAGACTTAATCGTTCCATTTAATTATTTATACATTGCTAGTAATGGATAAATAAGATAGAGATAGTAAAAGATTAAAAATGGTTGCCACCCTGATATTAAGCTATTTTATGTTAACATTTTCACGTTGGAATTATGTGAATAGCTATTTGAAACAGTTTATTTTCTATCATCAAAATAGACATTGATTGATTGCTATTCCAGTATGTTATTAAGTGATATAAAGAAGCGGTGATAGCCTAGTGATTAGGGCGTCAGCGTCCCAATCGGTGGTCAGCGGTTCGAATCGAATCCTTTACACGTAATGTTTAATACATATTTTTTTTTAGAATATTATTCTTGTCCTTTCAATGAAATCGTCCATGGTTATGTATAATATGGATATGGATAGGATGGTCTACAGTCTAGATCAGAGAAGTCGTTTTAAAATCCTTTTCTTTAATGTTTTCAGGTGACAGTATCATTATTTCACCAGTGGAACGGCATCGCTGGCCACGTGGTGCCGTTGATGCTGGCTTTCTTCCTCGGCAGCTATAGTGACAAGCGTGGCAGGAAGGTGCTGCTGTGCGGCGGACTGCTGGGGAAACTGTACTTCTCGTTGATCATCACTCTGAACACTATGACACGTGAGTTTTGCTAAAAGCCTATGAACGTGGCGGATAACGTGGTATACATACGTAGATATTGTTAAATTCAAAATATTGTCATAATGACGTTGGCAAGGATTATGTATCTTATCAGAATAATTTGCCTATAAATTGAAGAACCGGTGGTAGTCACAAAAGACGGATTAATCGTTTCAAAAATGCTTATAAATTTAATCTATGAATTTTGGATTATGATTTTTCTGAAGAACAAGGCCGATTTGCTAGGGAACGTTCTAAGACGTAATCTATAAAAGTATCACTAATTTACTATTATTAGAAATCATTACTATTCGGTAGTCACCGATTTGGTCTTATAAGTTGTAGGTCTCGGATTCCAGCCTCAACAGGGATAATTTGGGGAATTATAATTTCTAAGTTTTCTTTGCTATCTGTCCGGGTTGCAAGTGGTGGTGGTTGGCACGTCATAGACTGTATCATCACTAACAAGCAGTTCAGATTGCAGTCAAGGGAAAAGTTGCAGTACAATATTATTATTATTAAAAATAAAGTCACATAGTATTTTTCTTCCTCATATCATTCATTGCTATTCACAATGCTATTCTATTTTTATTTTTTTATCTATTTCATATGATACCCCGTCAATACACTGTATTAGCATTAAAATATTACAGTAAATGATTGTTTAAGCCGAGTACAGTTATCATTGCGGTTATATACAGCATTCTAATTTCTCCGGCTAAAAAGTTGCTTTACAGTACATTTCAGTTATTACGAACATTTATGTTAAACAATATAAGAAATATTCTGACTTAATAATAAATACTAGGATTATAATAATTAATAGAACTATGCAGTATATATATGTAGGTATATTTTTTTCTTAAAACTAATTGGTATCGTGAAATATATCGATGTCATGGTTCGTTAAGTTATTGTATACAACAATATAATTATTCTATTAATTGGGGAAAATTTGCCTAAGTTACTCTTGGAAAATTTAGGAGCGAAGATTTTTTGGTTAGGGTGTCTAGGAATACGACGGAAAACGTTGATGCTTATCTGTTGTAGCAGGTCGGGGGAATCCATAAAATTACGAACAATTTTATACAAAGTTATGAGATCAGTCACTTGCCTTCGTTTTTCGAGGGAATGTATTTTAAAATGATTTAAACGAGCGTCGTAGTCAGCTCTGTAAGGACATTTTTTGTCTTTAAAGGCCAGATACCGCGTAAAAGAACGTTGTATTCGCGTAGGTTACATACTGAGACCGCGTATTCCAGAATGGTGGGTACTAACGCGTGATAGACCCTGGATATGCTGTCTTCTCTTTTAAAAACGGCGGGGTTACGCTTGATAAAATTACAGACAATATGATCTATGTGGTCTTTAAAAGTGAGCTTACTATCGATTCAATGCCGAGATATCTGATGACATTGACCTCTTCGAGCTGTTGGCTATGTACAAAGTTTTTACGGGTAAATTTTATATGTGCGCATTTAGAGGCGTTTAATGTCATTCTGTTAATGGCACACCAGTTTTGAATGGAATTGAGGTCTTTCTGGAGTAAGCGACTGTCCTCAACGTTATTATCACACGGTAAATTTTGAGATCGTCTGCGAAAATTGAGCACTGACTGTACCGAATACTGTGTGATATCGTTAATGAACAGTAGGAACAGAATAGGCCCGACAGAAGGGAAACAGAAGGGATCAAAAGTATAGCCCTTTATGGTTACGCTTTGACGTCTGTTTTGGAGGTACGATCTAAATCACGAGAGCAGAGTTATGAGACAGAATGGGAAATATTAGTTTTCAAAGACTCGAAAATAAATGGATCTATGACGGTAATTACGAATATTGTTTTTTGGCTCGTTTGCAAGGAGTCAAAAACAACATTCGTAAGACGTCAAACGAAAACACTTCTTACAGCACTAGTAATTCTATATTTTGCTCATACCCTTAAACGACTCAGAAAAAAAACCGTTTCGTAACCAAGAAGTGTTATATGAAAACCCCCCGTCAGAGTTCCCCGCAAAGTTTTCTTTCTTTCAAAGGAGACACAATTATACTCACCGGAATTAAATTTGAACGGATGGCAAAAATACGTTTTTAAAATCAATACACGAATCAATCAATCAGGTCAAATTAAGTATTTTTTTTTAATTACTACAGAATCGTAATAGACGAAAATTAAATCACGCTGAAATACGTTCAATGCGATCTAGCGCTGAATCGTGCGGTCTCGCGCCGAGCAGCGTTTTCTAGCTGTAGTATATAATAGTTGTATGAAGCGAGCCACAATGTGTGCCTTTATTTATTTCAGCGAAGTAAGCGATAAATAAACTAAGGAAAAAACGATGTACCGGAAGCGAGAGGGTAGTTTGCGGCGATTTCTCGCGTCGATGGTCAGCGCTTATCGGCGCGCGAGGACGCGAGACATTGCGAGGCAACGCACGACGGAGAGAAACCGCGCGGAACCGTAATGACCGGTGCGGAATTTGAGTATCCGTTTTGCAAAGTGATAGCTATTACTCTAACAATGCCTAGTGTAGTTTAATGCATATCAACGCATTTCTCACTGTGATATTTATCATATTTATTATTTATCACTAATTTCTTTCAACATAACAAAATGTGAGGCATATGGGGCATCCTTAAAAGATTTCTTAAGTACGTTGTAAGCTAAGGACTGCTAATATCACTGTTTTAGCTCACGTAAGAGGAATCTCCGCAGTAAGCCGCGTTACCAATGAAAAAACGTCCTCTTGTTACTTGCTTAGGAAGTCTCATATTGTCAACGTCATTAATATATGTTTCAGAGTGGCCATTGGAGTATGTGATATATACAGCAACATTCCCTAGCGCTATGACCGGAGCGGACTTGTCGATATTCGCGGGATGTTTCGCGTACATCGCAGACGTAACCACGGTTAAGAACAGAACTCTGAGGGTCGGGATTCTGGATGTAGTCTACTTAAGCACTATGCCGACTGGGGTAGCTATTGGTAAGTGTTTTTTACGGCTATAAACATATCGTGAACCATATGTTATATATGTGACCATGACTGCTCATCTTGATATTTTCTGGTTTACAGGCGAACACTTAACCACTGAGGTCTCTCTAATTTTGAAGTTCATTTAGATTTCATAAGACGTACTGCCTTAGCCTAGTGGTTAGGACGTCAGCCTCCTAATCAGAGGTCGGAGGTTCGAACCCGGGCACGCACCTCTAACTTTTCGGAGTTATGCGCGTTTTTAAGCAATTAAAATATCACTCGCTTCAACGGTAAAGGAAAACATCGTGAGGAAACCTGCACGCCTGAGAGTTCTCCATAATGTTTTCAACGGCCTGTCAAGTCTGCCAATCCGCACATGGCCAGCGTGGTAGACTATGGCCAAACCCTTCTCATATTGAGAGGAGACCCGTGCTCTGTAGTGAGCCGGTAATAGGTTGATCATGATGATGTTTCCGAATAGTACAAAAACCTATTGTATGCTTTCAGGTAACTTGTTATACACTAAAGTGGTGAACAGGTCGTTCACAGCGATGTTCGCAATCAACTCCTGCCTGATGATAGTTTCCACCGTCTACTGCTTCGTGTTCCTCGAATGGCAGACGAGACCGGAACAGAAGTCGCTGAGGGAAGCTGGAGTCAGAAACCCTATAGGCGACTTCTTCGACTTGAACAATATAAAACAAACAATTGGGACATTGACAAAGAAAAGGCCAAATAACAGAAGATTATTTTTATGGTTCCTGCTTATTTCTATGGCATTCTATACATTCCAAAGAGGTACTAATATAGCGTTTATTAAGCGTTTCGTTCGTTATGAGTTTCTTAAGGTCTCGAAGTCCCGGGTACAATCCCCAGCAAAATTAGTTTGGGAATTAACTATTTCAAAGTTTTCCCTGATTTAGCGTTCAGGTACGATGGAGCGTACCAATTAGGGGTATGATTTATCTGCCATACCCAAAACCTTAGACTACATCACTACACATCAGTTTTTTTTTATTATTCACCACAAGTTAGCCCTTGACTGCATCTCAGCTGATGGTAAGCGGTCTAAGATGGTAGCGGGCTAACCTGTTAGGGTATGGTAAACTTATACTCCTAATTGGTTTCTACACGACATCGTGCCGGAACGATAAATCAATTGGCGACACATCTTTGTCAGTAGGGTGGTAACCAGCCACGGCCGAAGCCTCCCACCAGACCAGACTCGAGCCGGGAATCGAACCCAGGACCTCCGACTTTAAAATGCAATAACGCACGCGCTGCGCCACGGAGGTCGTCGGAGTTGCAACAAAGACTGACTTGTGGAAAAGTAAAATTTCTACAGACTATCTCTCCCATTAGATTAGTCTCACTCTTATTTGTGTGTCCAGCAGTGGGTCGCTTCTCTCGCAAACTCAAGTCTCAAGAAGAGATCTATATTCAAAGTCTTCACTATATCCTGTTTTAAGATTTGACGACCTCCGTGGCGCAGCGCGTGCGCTGTTCCACTTTAAAGTTGGAGGTCCTGGGTTCGATTCCCGGCTCGAGTCTGGTCTGGTGGGAGGCTTTGGCCGTGGCTAGTTACCACCCTACCGACAAAGACGTGTCGCCAAGCGATTTAGTGTTCCGGCACGATGTCGTGTAGAAACCAATTAGGAGTATGAGTTTACCATACCCTAACAGGTTAGTCCGCTACCATCTTAGACCGCATCATCACTTACCATCAGCTGAGATGCAGTCAAGGGCTAACTTGTGGTGTATAAAAAAAAAAGATTTTTGATATGTTTGATTATTTAGGTACTTTTCCTATAATTTGTCAATACTGATTTCTATCACATCAATACTATCGTACGTTTAAATTGAGTTTTAGCTATTATTACTTTATATTTAGAAAACCTGACACTCTTAGATTATCGATCATACATGCTTGTCTGTGAGAGAAATCTGCTCAGAAATATTCCAGCTAATGACTCAAACACATTCGATCCGTTTCCCCTTTCTGAGACAAAACGGCGGACCTTAAATTTATAAGTGCTTTCATATTGAGAGTTCGATGCAAGCTTGTTCCACCTTAATCTGCGTCATCACTTAGCATCTGAAGCGTTATACTCTATTATATATATTTTTAAAGTCTGAAAACTTGCAATTCTCGTTAAAGTATTCGAATTAGAGGAAAGATTATAAATAAAAAGGCAAAGTTCTATATATTAAATTTAATATTTTAAAATAGAAATTTTTTTGTATCAATAAACAGACATTCACAACAAATAGGTACTCAGACATTTTAGTTGACTTTCTATTTATTTACGAGTACATTCATGTATATAACAATTAGTGAATTATATAACATAATCAGTTATGTTATGTCTCAAAAGAAAATTAAGAGCTATTATAAACAGATATTCACAACAAATAGGTACTCAGACATTATAGTTGACTTTCTATTTATTTACGAGTACATTCCTGAATATAACAATTGGTGAATTATATAAAAAAAAAACAGTTATGTTATGTCTCAAAAGAAAATTAAGAGCTGTTATAAACAGATATTCACAACAAATAGGTACTCAGACATTATAGTTGACTTTCTTTTGATTTACGAGTACATTCATGTTTATAACAATTAATGAATTATATAAAAAAAATCAGTTATGTTATGTCTCAAAAGGAAATTAAGAGCTGTTATAAACAGATATTCACAACAAATAGGTACTCAAAAATTATAGTTGATTTTCTAATTACGAGTACATTAATGTTTATAACAATCAGTAAATTATATTAAACATTCAGTTTTGTTATGTCTCACAAGAAAATTAAGAAGTATTTGAATATCAATTAATGAATCATAATCTTTATTCAAATAGCCCTTTAAAAGGCAATTTTGACGCGTCATTAATTTACGTTGTATCGAGTTGATAGTGATAACTACATGCGTAAAGTAGATAGTAGTTATAACTTAAGCTATGAGGGTGCCAAATGCGTCCTGGTCTGAGAAGAAGCCGACAGCAAACTTAGCCAGGTAAATTTTCTTCTTGTTCTTCATCATCTCACATGCCACTTAAAATTATTTAAGAGCTATCTTATTAGATAAATATTTCATACCCATGCTTGTTTATCATTTACATAAGCCTTTACACTATAGTAAGACTTTTCAACAAACTTACGATTTATATAAACTTTAAACTTATTATGAGACATCCTAGAAATTTCATTTGGTAATTTATTATATATACCTTTGAATGAATTTCTTAAGACGATCACAACAAATAGGTACTCATACATTATAGTTATTTTTCTATTTACAAGTACATTAATGTTTATAACAATCGGTAAATTATATAAAACAACTAGTCGTGTTATGCTCATAGGAAAATAATGATAGATTATAATATATACACAACAAATGGGTACTCAGATATTATAGTTGATGTTATATTTACATTAATTTTTATATCAATCGGCAAATTATACAAAACAATCAGCTGTGTTATGTCTCAAGAGAAAGTTAAGATCTATTTGAATATCAATCAATCGATAGAAATCTTTATTCGAAAAGCCTTTTAAAGGGCACTTTTGACGGGTCAATAATTAACAATGTAGTGAGTTGATGGTGATAACTAAATTCGTAAACTTAAAACTAAAGCTATGAGGGTTCCAAACGCGCCCTGGTCTTAGAAGAAGTCCACAACAAGCTTAACTAGGTAAATTACTATTACATATATAATATTTTTTGTTATCACCATCTCACATGCCACTTGAAATTATTTAAGACTATTTTTCATACCCATGCTTATTTTTCATTTACATAATCCTTTACACTATAGTAGGATTTTTCGACAAGCTTACGTTTTATATAAACTTTGAACTTACTGAGAGACATCCCCGAAATTTCATTTGGTAATTTATTATAAAATTGTATACAATTACCTTCGAATGAATTTCCGAAGACGATCACAACAAATAGGTACTTAGACATTATAGCTGACTTTCTATCTACATAAATTCAAATTCAAATTCAAATAATCTTTATTCAAATAGTCCTTTAAAAGGCGCTTTTGACACGTCAATAATTTACAAAGTAGTGATTTGATGGTGATAACTACATTCGTAAACTTAAAACTAAAGCTATGAGGGTTCCAAACGCGTCCCGGTCTAAGAAGAAGCCCACAACAAACTTAGCCAGGTAAATTTTCTTTTTGTTATCACCATCTCACATGCCACTTAAAATTATATTAAGAGCTATCTTATTAGAGCAATATTTCACACCCATGCTTGTTTATCATTTACGTAATCCTTTACACTATAGTAGGACTTTTCTACAAGCTTACGTTTTATATAAACTTTGAACTTATTGAGAGACATCCCAGAAATTTCATTAGGCAATTTGTTATAAAATTGTATACAATTACCTTTAAATGAATTTCTAATTTTTTGTAGTCTAGTAGCGTGCAACACAAGTTTATTTTTACTTCTGATGTTAAGATTGTTGCAATCGCATTTTTTATTGAATTTTGTTATATTTCTGTGGACATACATTAAATTTTCAAATATGTATTGGCAATGCAATGTCATTATTTTTACTTCCTTAAATTTTTTTCTTAATGACTCTCTTGGAGCCATATTATAAATTGCACGAACAGCCCTCTTCTGCAGCACGAATATAGTTTCAATATCGGCAGCATTACCCCATAATAAAATACCATATGACATAATACTATGAAAGTAACTAAAATATACAAGCCTAGCCGTTTCTATGTTTGTCATATGGCGTATCTTTTTAACCGCGTATGCAGCAGAACTAAGTCTGTTCGATAAATGATCTATATGAGGGCCCCATTGAAGCTTTGCATCTAAAGTTATTCCAAGAAAAACTGTAGTATTTACCAGATCTAATTCCTCATTTTTAAGCAGTACAGTGGTATTTACATGTTTAACATTCGGTAATGTAAATTTAATGCATTTAGTTTTTTTTTCATTTAGTGCCAAATTATTGACTTCAAACCATTCTACTACTTTAGCGAGATAGTTGTTTACATCGTCAAAAGCTCTCTCATGACGCTTAATTTTAAACATGAGTGATGTATCATCAGCAAACAATACTATCCCATGACTATCCTTAGCAAGGTAAGGAAGGTCATTAATGTAAATGAGGAACAGAAAAGGCCCTAAAATAGATCCCTGAGGGACTCCTAATTTTACAAATGAACCGCTAGACCGCTTTCCATTAACTTCAACTTTTTGAATTCTATCGCTTAGATAAGATATCATTAAATCTAGAGCTATACCCTTAATTCCATAGTGGTGTAATTTTCTGACCAATGTTTCATGTTGAACACAATCGAACGCCTTGGACAAATCACAAAAGACACCAAGTGCGTCACGTGACTCCTCCCAGGCTTCAAATATATTGTGTACTAACTCAACACCAGCGTCGGTCGTTGAGCGACCCCTTGTAAAGCCATATTGCTTGTTGTGTAATAAATTATTGTTATTAAAATGTTTCAGTAATTGATTTAATAAAAGTTTTTCAAAGATTTTACTGAAAGTGGGTAGTACAGAAATTGGTCTAAAATTACTGGGGTCGGCTGTACTCCCGGATTTAAGCAGTGGAACTACTTTACTATGTTTCATTAAGTCAGGAAACACACCACAATCTATACAATTATTAAATATGATTGCCAAGTCAGTTGCAACAATATCAATTAAGGATGTAACAATGTTAACGGAAATGCCCCACAAGTCATTAGTTTTCTTGTTATTTATTAATTTAAAAGCCTTAATAACGTCACAACTGTTAACATGACTGAATGTAAAGATGCTACTACATTCAGGCACATTAACATTTAATAAAGAGAGAGCAGAATCTGGTGAAGAGTTCAATTGTTTTGTTGTGGAGACAGGAATATCGGTAAAGAAGGTTTCAAATGCATTAGCAACCTCTTCATCTGATGTTACACATTGATTATTTACATTCAGTTCAAAGTCCCTGTTTCGCTGTGTAACATTTCCTGTCTCCTCATTAATGATGTTCCAAGTGGTTTTTATTTTAAACAATCACTAAATTATATGAAATAATCAGTTTTCATATGTCTCAAAAGAAAATTAAGAGGTATTATAATATAAACAGACATACACAACAAATAGGTACTCAGACATTATAGTTGACGTTATATTTACATAATATTTTTATAACAATCGGTAAATTATACAAAACAATCAGTTGTGCTGTCTCAAAAGAAAATTAAGAGTTATTAGAATATCAATCAATCAATATTAATCATAATTAAAAAGGCTTTTGAAAGGCACTTTTACGGTTCAGTAATTTACATAGTAGTTAGTTGATGGTGATAACTACATTCGTAAACTTAAAGCTAAAGCTATGAGGTTTCCAACGCGCCCTGCTCTAAGAGGAAGCTCACAACAAACTTATTCAGCTAAATTTTCTTTTTGTTATCACCATCTCACATGCCACTTGAAATTATTTAAGAACTATTTTTCATACCCATGCTTGTTTATCATTTACATAAGCCTTTACACTATAATAAGACCACAACAAGTTTACGATTTATATAAACTTTAAACTTATTATGAGACATCCTAGAAATTTCATTTGATAATTTATTATATATTATACCTTTCAATGAATTTCTGAAGACGGTCACAACAAATAGGTATTCAAATATTATAATGACTTGAAAAGTGTTTACGAGTACATTAATGTTTATAACAATCGTTAAATTATATAAAACAATCAGTTCTGTTATGGCTCATAAGAAAATAATGATATATTATAATATAAACAGACACACACAACAAATAGGTACTCAGACATTACGGTTGACGTTATATTTACATTAATTTTTATAACAATCGGTAAATCATACAAAACAATTAGTTGTGTTGTCTCAAAAAAAAAATTAAGAGGTATAAGAATATCAAGCAATACTTACATCCTAGAAATTCATTTGGTAATTTATTCTAAAATTATATACATATACCTTTGAATGAATTTCTGAAGATGGTCATAAAAAATAGGAACTCAAACATTATAGTTGACTTTCTATTTGCATTAATTTTTATAACAATCAGTAAATTATATAAAACTCAGTTGTGTTGTCTCAAAAGAAAATTAATAGGTAGTTTAATATAAACAGACATACACAACAAATAGGTACTCAGACATTATATTTGAATTTCAATTTACATTATTTTTATAACAATCGGTAAATTATATAAAACAATCATTTGTGTTATGTCTCAAAAGAAAAGTTATATTTTCAAAAATATTTATGTTAAGCTTGGGTATACAGATGCGATTTTTTTTTGTACAAGAAAATATTTAGAATCAATAAATCAATACTAATCATTATTCAAAAATTCTTTTAAAAGGCACTTTTACGGGTCAATAATTTACATTGTAGATAGTTGATGGTGATAACTACAGTCGTAAACATAAAACTAAAGTTATGTGGGTACCAAACGCGCCCTGGTCTATGAAGCCCACAACAAACTAAAGGAAGGCCAGGTAAATTTTCTTTTTGTTATCACCATCTCACAGGTCACTTAAAATTATTTAAGGGCTATTTTCCATACCCATGCTTGTTTATCATTTACATAATCTTTTACACTATAGTAGGACTTTTCAACAAGTTTACGTTTTATATAAACTTTGAACTTATTGCGAGAGAACCCAGAAATTCTTTCATTTGGTTCATCATGATCAACCCTTTGCCGGCTCACTACAGAGCACGGGTCTCCTCTCAATATGAGAGGGGTTTGGCCATAGTCCACCACGCTGGCCATGTGCGGATTGGCAGACTTCACACGCCTTTGAGAACATTATGGAGAACTCTCAGGCGTGCAGGTTTCCTCACGATGTTTTCCTTCACCGTTGAAGCATGTGATATTTTTTTTTTTTTTAAACGCACATAACTCCGAAAAGTTAGAGGTGCGTGCCCGGGTTCGAACCGGCGACCTCTGATTAGGAGGCTGACGCTCTAACCACTAGGCTATCACCGCTTCATTTGGTTATTTATCATAAAATTGTAAACCTTATTACCTTTGTATGGATTTCTTTAGACAGTCACAAAAATAGGAACTCAAGCATTATAGTTGACTTTCTATTTGCATTATTTTTTATCATCATCATCATCATGATGAACCCGTTTACCGGCTCACTACAGAGCACGGGTCTCTTCTCAGTATGAGAAGGGTTCGGTCATAGTCCACCACGCTGGCCGTGTGCGGATTGGCAAACTTCACACGCCTTTGAGAACATTATGGAGAACTCTCAGGCGTGCAGGTTTCCTCACGATGTTTTCCTTCACCGTTGAAGCATGTGATATTTTTTTTTTTAAAACGCACATAACTCCGAAAAGTTAGAGGTGCGTGCCCGGGTTCGAACCGGCGACCTCTGATTAGGAGGCTGACGCTCTAACCACTAGGCTATCACCGCTTCATTTGGTTATTTATCATAAAATTGTAAACCTTATTACCTTTGTATGGATTTCTTTAGACAGTCACAAAAATAGGAACTCAAGCATTATAGTTGACTTTCTATTTGCATTATTTTTTATCATCATCATCATCATGATGAACCCGTTTACCGGCTCACTACAGAGCACGGGTCTCTTCTCAGTATGAGAAGGGTTCGGTCATAGTCCACCACGCTGGCCGTGTGCGGACAGACTTCACACTTCACAGACAGGCAGACTTCACACGCCTTTGAGAACATTATGGAGAACTCTCAGGCGTGCAGGTTTCCTCACGATGTTTTCCTTCACCGTTGAAGCATGTGATATTTTTTTTTTTTAAAACGCACATAACTCCGAAAAGTTAGAGGTGCGTGCCCGGGTTCGAACCGGCGACCTCTGATTAGGAGGCTGACGCTCTAACCACTAGGCTATCACCGCTTCATTTGGTTATTTATCATAAAATTGTAAACCTTATTACCTTTGTATGGATTTCTTTAGACGGTCACAAAAATAGGAACTCAAGCATTATAGTTGACTTTCTATTTGCATTATTTTTTATCATCATCATCATCATGATGAACCCGTTTACCGGCTCACTACAGAGCACGGGTCTCTTCTCAGTATGAGAAGGGTTCGGCCATAGTCCACCACGCTGGCCGTGTGCGGATTGGCAGACTTCACACGCCTTTGAGAACATTATGGAGAACTCTCAGGCGTGCAGGTTTCCTCACGATGTTTTCCATCACCGTTGAAGCATGTGATATTTAATTTTTTTTAAAAACGCACATAAATCCGAAAAGTTAGTGGTGCGTGCCCGGATTCGAACCGCCGACCTCTGATTAGGAGGCTGACGCCCTAACCTAACTAGGCTATCACAGCTTCTAGGCTGTTATTTTTTATAACAATCGTTAAATTATATAAAACTCAGTTGTATTGTCTCAAAAGAAAATTAATAGGTAGTTTAATATGTCTCAAACAAACATACACAACAAATAGATACTCAGACATTATATTTACATTATTTTTATAACAATCTTTTAATCTTTTTAACTGAATATTGCAACTTCTTTTTTTTTTTCAGATGAAAAGCAAGTGATGTACTTATACACGACAAATGTGTTCACATGGGACGCTTCGGACTTTAGTCACTTTCGGACGTACTTAAGCACCGCCTATGTCATCGTCATGCTTTTTGTGATACCGCTGTTTACAAAAATATTGAACTGGAAGGATACGGTAAGTACATAACATTATCATCATTCAGTCAGCTTCTTATCTCCTCCCACATAGTTTTAAAGTATACCCTCGGGGTACTCGTTTCTTCCGACAGTTATTTGAACATGCCAGTTATGGTTTTTTTGTTTTAACGCTGGGAAATGCGTTTACGCATACCCTCTGGAAGCGACGGAAACAGAACTGCGCCGCTTATGTGGGACTCTCCGGTGGCCAGAATACCCAAGAAAACCCAAGAATTGTCCTTAGCATCTCCTGCTGGCTGGATCTCTGGAACGCTCCCGTACTCGTACGTAATTAGGCACCACAACCTTACCTTATTGTGGGTCATGTAGTTTTTGAACCATCAAAGACAATATCGATATAATTTTTTTTCTTTATTTTATCTTGTAAACACGTGGCAATGATAAATGCCGCGAAGTTATACTATGTTCTTGGGACTTTGTCCACCCTAATATGCGCAAATGCAGATAGCCTCGAGACAATGATATCGTAGCGAATGTTTTGTTATAAAATTGTATACAATTACCTTTGAATGAATTTCTGAAGACGGTCATAAAAAATAGGAACTCCAACAGTATAGTTGACTTACTATTTGCATTACTTTTTATAAAAATCGGTAAATTATATATAAACCCAGTTGTGTTGTCTCAAAAGAAAATTAATGGGTTGTTTAATATAAACAGACATACGTAACAAATAGGTAACGAGACTATATTTGAATTTGCATTATTTTTATAACAATCGGTAAATTATATAAAATCCAGTTGTGCGGTCTCAAAAGAAAATTAATAGGTAGTTTAATATAAACAGACATACGTAACAAATAGGTAACGAGACATTCATTATATTTGAATTTCAATTTCCATAATTTCTATAACAATCGTTAAATTATATAAAACGATCATTTATGTCTCAAAAGAAAAGTTAGATTTTCAGTAATATTTATATTAAGCTTGGATTTACAGATGCGATTTTTTTGAATGAGAAAATCTTGTATTATAATATAATAATATTAACTGTTTATACTTACTGAAACCCAGGAATGCTCCTTCATCGCCTGCTGACTGGATCGCTCGAACACTCCCGCACTTGTACGCAATCTTAGCTCGTTAGCTTTGGTCACCATTACCTTATCTTACGGTGGGTAATGTCGATGAACCATCAAACACAATACCGACATAATTTTTTTCTTTCTTTTTTTTCTTGTAATGTACTTAAAAATGTGGCAATGACAAATGCCGCAAAGTTATACTATGTTCTAGGGACTTTGCCCAATGTACGCAAATGCACAGGTAATCTAGATGTTGTAGCGAATGTTTAATTTTACTGGCTTTGACGTCACATAATGTTATGTTAGAGCGGTCATACATGGTGCGATTACATAAAGCACAAAAAACACATATTTCTACACTAATGCAACACAACGTTCGAGAAAGACAAGAAAAGTTATTGTATTACACACACAAAGTACGTAGTAATATCAATATATTACTCAATTAAAGATTTCTTGTTCAATCCAATGATTTAACAAGAAATCTTACTTAAAACATAACGAAAAAACAATGACGATAGTTTTTTTGCGAAAATATTTATATGCGTCTGCTAATTTAAAATAATATTTTATATATGAAGCGGTGATAGCCTAGTGGTTAGGGCGTCAGCCTCCTGATCAGAGGTCGGCGGTTCGAATCCGGGCACGCACCTTTAACTTTTTGGAGTTATGTGCGTTTTAAAACAATTAAAATATCACTTGCTTCAACGGTGAAGAAAAACATCGTGAGGAAACCTGCACGCCTGAGAGTTCTCCATAATGTTCTCAAAGGCGTGTGAAGTTTGCCAACCCGCACATGGCCAGCGTGGTGGACTATGGCCAAACCCTTCTGATATTGAGAGGAGACCTGTGCTCTGTGAGCCGGTAATGGGTTGATCATGATGATATAAAAACATTATATCTTGATCTCTAATTATTTGTAGACGCTAAAGAATTTCATGAACTAGGTACTTCTTCGTCATTGTTCTTTGTAAGTAAAATATTCCAGGTGAGCGACGGAATACGACGACGCAATGCGACCAGCACTTCAAGACGGGTGTGTGTTCGTCGCTATACGTGTAAAGTACGCGGCTCATGTTAAGCTTAATTACATTACGTTATGAACTAATTGTGCGTCTCCAATAAAGACAGCGTCACGTCTCGTTGCGTTTGACACGAATACACAACGAATACTTGAATTACCGCGCCGTATCGCGACGCATACGGGACTCAAAACCGGTTTTTATTCACGGTAAATTTTGATCATTACATTTAAAAAATAACGACCTTTATTTAACCGGTTAATTGATTGAAAGTCTTTTGACGATTTAAGAATAATTCAATTGACCCAAGTAAACCGATTCATGCCTGTTTATGTCTTCAGACTAAGGTAAAAAATTAATATTACAAGAGCTGAATTTTAATGTCCACCTTTACTGTCGGTTATTATTGTCAATAGAAGCAGGAAATGTTTTTTAATTCAACCGATTAAATAAACGAAACCGAAATGCGATTCGATACGGAACTAACAAAACGAGTTGTAAATATTCGCCCGGTATTCGAGCCCTGGTCGCAGTGCCTTGTCTGACGTTCACCCAGGAAAACCCAAATAATAAAATAAGCATATAAATATAAATTAAATTAAAATTCCTTAATTTTAATTTTATATATTTATATTTATATGCATGAAACTATTAACATATCAGGGTCACAGCTCACATTCTGTTGAACCTTACTAGGTTCAACAGAATGTGAGTGCATTTAAATAAAGTACATTATTCTAATACTTACCAGCATATTTCTGTATGACATTCTGCTCTCTCGCCTATGGTGGAAGGCCCGATCAACAGCAACAGCACCCGATCTTGCGCACCAGATCTTGCGCACCAGATCTTGCGCACCCGATCTTGCGGACCTGCTCTTGCGCACCTGATCTTGCGCACCTGATCTTGCGGACCTGCTCTTGCGCACCTGATCTCGCGCACCTGATCTTGAACAGCTTATCTTGCACACCTGATCTTGTGCGGCCTTTGCGTCAATCTGAAACGTTGTCATTGTCACAAACTAGTTATTAGGGCCAACATCCTCGCGCCACGAGTTAATCGTGTTACCTTTTACTTCCTCGTTCGATTTATAAAAATATCTTTTTCCACAAAGTTAAGTGCGGTGAAAGGGATATTAAAATATTAAAATATATTCTTCAAATCGATTAGCTAAAAATTAACCTCAATCTTAATAAAGATAAATTTGACTCCGTCTTCGTAATTTCTACTATTTTCTATATTTCTGGTTTCAAGTGGATTGCGATAGCAAAAAAGGTCGCAGTGCCTTGTCTGACGTTCACCCAGCAAGACCCAAATAATAAAATAAGCATATAAATATAAATTAAATTAAAATTAAGGAATTTTAATTTAATTTATATTTATATGCATGAAACTATTAACATATCAGGGTCATATATACTAGGTTCAACAGAATGTGAGCTGTTAGTGCATTTATATAAAGTACTTTATTCTAATACTTACCAGCATATTTCTGTATGACATTCTGCTCTCTCGCCTACGGTGGAAGGCCCGATCAACAGCAACAGCACCCGATCTTGCGCACCAGATCTTGCGCACCCGAGCTTGCGGACCTGCTCTTGCGCACCTGATCTTGCGGACCTGCTCTTGCGCACCTGATCTTGCGCACCTGATCTTGCGCACCTGATCTTGAACAGCTTATCTTGCACACCTGATCTTGTGCGGCCTTTGCTTCAATCTGAAACGTTGTCATTGTCACAAACTAGTTATAAGGGCCAACATCCTCGCGCCACGAGTTAATTATGTTACCTTTTACTTCCTCGTTCGATTTATAAAAATATCTTTTTCCACAAAGTTAAGTGCGGTGAAAGGGATAATAAAAAATTAAAATATCTTCTTTAAATCGATTAGCTAAAATTTTAACCTCAATCTTAATAAAGATAAATTTGACTCCGTCTTCGTAATTTCTACTATTTTCTACTGATTTCAAGTGGATTGCGATAGCAAAAATGGTCGCAGTGCCTTGTCTGAAGTTCACCCAGGAAGACCCAAATAATAAAATAAGCATATAAATATAAATAAAATTAAAATTCCTTAATTTTTATTTTATTTATTTATATTTATATGCAAGAAACTATTAACATATCAGAGTCACATATACTAAGTTCAACAGAATGTGAGCTGTTAGTGCATTTAAATAAAGTACATTATTCTAATACTTATCAGTATATTTCTGTATGACATTCTGCTCTCTCGCCTACGGTGGAAGGCCCGATCAACAGCAACAGCACCTGATCTTGCGCACCAGATCTTGCGCACCCGATCTTGCGGACCTGCTCTTGCGCACCTGATCTTGCGGACCTGCTCTTGCGCACCTGATCTTGCGCACCTGATCTTGAACAGCTTATCTTGCACACCTGATCTGTGCGGCCTTTGCTTCAATCTGAAACGTTGTCATTGTCACAAACTAGTTATTAGGGCCAACATCCTCGCGCCACGAGTTAATTATGTTACCTTTTACTTCCTCGTTCGATTTATAAAAATATCTTTTTCCACAAAGTTAAGTGCGGTGAAAGGGATAATAAAAAATTAAAATATCTTCTTCAAATCGATTAGCTAAATATTAACCTCAATCTTAATAAAGATAAATTTGACTCCGTCTTCGTAATTTCTACTATTTTCTACTGATTTCAAGTGGATTGCGATAGCAAAAATGGTCGCAGTGCCTTGTCTGAAGTTCACCCAGGAAGACCCAAATAATAAAATAAGCATATAAATATAAATAAAATTAAAATTCCTTAATTTTTATTTTATTTATTTATATTTATATGCAAGAAACTATTAACATATCAGAGTCACATATACTAGGTTCAACAGAATGTGAGCTGTTAGTGCATTTAAATAAAGTACATTATTCTAATACTTATCAGTATATTTCTGTATGACATTCTGCTCTCTCGCCTACGGTGGAAGGCCCGATCAACAGCAACAGCACCTGATCTTGCGCACCAGATCTTGCGCACCCGATCTTGCGGACATGCTCTTGCGCACCTGATCTTGCGGACCTGCTCTTGCGCACCTGATCTTGCGCACCTGATCTTGCGCACCTGATCTTGAACAGCTTATCTTGCACACCTGATCTGTGCGGCCTTTGCTTCAATCTGAAACGTTGTCATTGTCACAAACTAGTTATTAGGGCCAACATCCTCGCGCCACGAGTTAATTATGTTACCTTTTACTTCCTCGTTCGATTTATAAAAATATCTTTTTCCACAAAGTTAAGTGCGGTGAAAGGGATAATAAAAAATTAAAATATCTTCTTCAAATCGATTAGCTAAATATTAACCTCAATCTTAATAATGATAAATTTGACTCCGTCTTCGTAATTTCTACTATTTTCTACTGATTTCAAGTGGATTGCGATAGCAAAAATGGTCGCAGTGCCTTGTCTGAAGTTCACCCAGGAAGACCCAAATAATAAAATAAGCATATAAATATAAATAAAATTAAAATTCCTTAATTTTTATTTTATTTATTTATATTTATATGCAAGAAACTATTAACATATCAGAGTCACATATACTAGGTTCAACAGAATGTGAGCTGTTAGTGCATTTAAATAAAGTACATTATTCTAATACTTATCAGCATATTTCTGTATGACATTCTGCTCTCTCGCCTACGGTGGAAGGCCCGATCAACAGCAACAGCACCCGATCTTGCGCACCCGATCTTGCGGACCTGCTCTTGCGCACCTGATCTTGCGGACCTGCTCTTGCGCACCTGATCTTGAACAGCTTATCTTGCACACCTGACTATGCGCGGCCTTTGCTTCAATCTGAAAAGTTGTTATTGTCACAAACTAGTTATTAGGGCCAACATCCTCGCGCCACGAGTTAATTATGTTACCATTTGTAAAAATATCTTTTTCCACAAAGTTAAGTGCGGTGAAAGGGATATTAAAAATAAAAATATCTATTAAACTCTGTTCGTGTATGTCACACGTCCAGTTGATACCATTAGACACACGAATTTAATATAATACCGTTCCAAAAGTATTGGGTGTATTCAGCAAGAAACTTACTGTTGTCTATCGAGGACACGATAACGTTAATCAATTCTTGTTTGCGTGAAGAAACTCCCGGCGGCTTTGTCCATTTACAGTTAACAGGCACGGTAAGCGCAGGACCCTGCAATAGTATAAACACACAAGTGTCTGTGAGCATGTTAAGAAAAAGTTAAGTTATCGTCGAGTACCATTAACTCACATTTTGTATGAACTTGGTGATCGCAGTTAGCCACAAAAGCGCATCCAGCCGCTGAAAACGATGCTGGCAGCAAGAATCAATCACATTAGACGGGCCAAATTTTATCTGTTACCATTTGGTGCGTCAGATGCGGTCGATTCGTGCTGAAATTGAGGAAGGAAAACATTAACTCATTCTGGAAGATTCTTCTTGCTCTGGCCTAGGCAACACTAATAATGATAATGGCTTGCCATCCTGTAAATGAGAGACATACTAAGTTACATATATAAAATATATTAAAAATATACTATATATAATCTCCGGATATTGATGGTTTATTGTAATTAAAGCTATCATTTGACAAACAACCCACCGTTGAGCTGGATACTTCTAGCGTGCCTTCTAGATAAAGGCGTGATGCTTTAATTGTATAAATATCAATGGATATTTTTATCGTTAAATAATAGTGAAATTAACAATTTTAAATAAGCGCATTTAACGATATTAATGTATGTAAAGTTTATTACATAATAATATTTTTTGACTAATATTCTATAATATAATATGTTTCCTAAAGTATATTGGAACGAATATCCTTACGGTAGGCTTGTAGGAGATAGGGATTTTGCTGCGCGACCGAATTTAAAAAATGTGATAGTGAAACCGTAAGAAAAAGTCCGTGGAATAAAATCGTTAGATGAGACGTGCGCAGGCGCGACAATCGTATACACAAGCGAGTAGTGTATAATACCTTTCTCTTTCTCTTTCTCCCTCTTTCTTTTCGTTCTCTCATCCCTTTGTCGATTCTACATTAGCCGAAGGAACTTCGTTCCTACCTGGTGTCCCACGACACCACATCTTTTTTTTTTAAATTATATTGTAGTTGTTATAATATACGATAATGAAGTTATGCGTGTTGCAACAACCGTATTGACCGTCATTAAATTTTAAACATATGTGTATAAAGGGTTAATTATAAGGTACTTCCCCTTTTATCTGGCGCGGTGTTCTCGGCTACACGCTCGTTATTGCTGATTGCAGTCAGCACGCCTTTTCTCAACGGACGGAAACTATCTTCTTCCAAAACGTGAAGTTCAATGAAAGGGAAAACAAAAGTGTCTAGTTATATACTAAGCCAAACTTATAATACAGGGTTTCAACTGTCATTCTAAAAGTGTAGGGTGTATTAACAAGAAACTTACTGTTGTCATGTGTGCGAGTGTGCAACAGGCACTGGTTTCCAAATGCCACCGGTGACCAAATACCACCAGTGTCCATCTGCCGCCGGTGTCCAATTCACCAGTGTCCAGAAGATACCGGCGACCTTCTGTAAAAGAAAGTGTATTTTAGGAATTAAAAAAATAAATATGATATGTTATCAGTTAGATGCACTCCTGCTCTTTCCTTTTTTTGTCTGAAGGGGATTTCTCTTTTCTCGACAGACGCTTAAAGCGATGCCGAAACACGTCTAATGTTACCAAATGTTGACTGTCTCTACCAAATTACTGTCAATAGGCTAATCTTCTTCCGCAAAGCAAACTTGAGTGAAAGGAAAACAAAAGTGTATATTTGAAGCTATTAGTTGAAAAAATAAGGTAAACCTTTAAAAAGTTCTACACCTTAAGTAAATCATTTAAAAAGTGTCGGGTGTGTTTAGGCAGAATTTTACTGATGTCAATAAAAGACAAAACCAACTTCAGTAAATGTTGTTGTGTGCAAGTGTCCAACTGCCACCAGTGTCCAACTGCCACTACTGTCCAACTGCCGCCGGTGTCCAACTGCCCCCACAGCCCAGAAGATGCTACCGGTGACTGTGACGCTACCGGTGTGCCGGTGCCATTTGCCGGTGCCGGGCTCGGTAAACGAAGGTTCCTGAAATAGCATGAACACGAAATGTCTATCAATATATTTAAAAAGAAAAAAATATGTTATCATTAAGATGCATAATTATTATTAACTCACTTTTTAGTAGGACATCTGTGGTATTGATAAAGATTTCTGCTGCATTCTGCCGCTCTAGCTCGGAACGCACGCTGAGGTAAACGCCGTATTCAGCGTACACTCGTGTAACTATCAGATGTGCGATGTGTCTACTAAATAAACGTTCATCATAAATAAATAAAAAGTATCAAATATAATATCAAAAAATAAAATATATACAAAGATATACCCAATATATCGCTGAGAATCTTAATCCCAGAAAGAAGATAATGTTCCAACTAACGAAGATCAATAAAATATTTAAGTTCAAAAGCATCGATTATATTTCTTTCAATTCGAACATATGCAGAAACACTGTTGTTTTTTTTAATTTATGTGTGTTGTACATAGTTGGACCTTTTGCTAATTCTATTCAGGGCTAATGAGGAGGTACTACAATTTTTATCTGGCGGGAATTTATCTTTTCTCGACAGACGATTAAAGCGCTACCGAAACACGTCGATTGTTACCAGATGTAGGACATTTCTGCCAAACATGGCAATAGTGCTATCTTAATCCGCAAAGTGGTATTTAAATATAATTAAAAAGTGTCTGGTGAAACTTACTGAGGTCAGTAAAAGACAAAATCAATGTTAATAAAAGACTTGTTTACAAGTGTCCGACTGCCACCAGTGCCCAACTGCCAATGGTCATCAGTGCCCAACTGCCACCGGTGTCCAAGTGCCACCAGTATCCAACTGCCATCAGAGCCCAGAAGATTTAAACGGCGACTGCGGTCAGTTATCGTTGCCAGGCTCGTCGGTTCCTGAAATAATATAAACAAAAAGCATGTTAATAGAAAAAAATATATTAAGTTTCAGTTAGGTGCATCGGTACTATTTACTCACATCTTGTTAGGACGTTTAATGCAGTGACTGTGATGAAGTTTGCCGCATAAGCTCAGCTCGCACGCAGAGACAGAAGTCGTCGTTAGTTAGCGCTGGTGTAACGACCAGATGTGAGATTTACCTATTAAACAAACATTTATCATAAAAAAAATTAGTAAAATCTTAAAATTATAGCAAAAAATTGATAATATACAACTTAATGAATCGGTCAAGTCTTAATCAAGCGTCAAGTAATGTACTAAAAATTATGAAAAACGCAAATATTTCAAAGGTTTTGTTTACAGTATGAATTCTTATAAGAATTATCATTACATATCTTCTTGTTTCTCGTCTACACGCTCTTATCCTTTGGTTTCCAAACTAATAAAATCAGGATTGAAGTAGTGTTCAACAGCATGACAACTTCAAAATTTACATTCCGAAGCAGGCTTAGCAGCTTTTATTGGAATATTAAATAAAAACTAACGATGTAGATCAATTTCGAACCTTTGAGGCTCTATTTAGACCTTTCACTTGTACATACCACAAAGTACATTCAGCAAATTTAATATCTTAAGTTAATATCTTATAATAATCTGTGAATTTAATATCTTAAGTTAACATCTTATAATAATGTGAGAATACAGTCCACTTACTATGTACTAGAATCGCTGTTGCTTTCCGTCGTAACGTCGTCACCAAGTTGCATCTGTTTGGAGCTTATTTGGCAAAGAGCTTAAATGGAATGTTCATCATAAAAATAATAAGCTGCAATATAATAAATAAGTTAATTTTTAGAATGCAAAACATAAAATTGTCAATTTAACTTAAACGAAAATAAACGAAATCGGAAGGTGGGGGGCTTACGGACAAAGAACTGAGAAGGAAGGACAGCTGGAGGTTTCTGTTACGTATGATTTTGATGAAATCACACAAAGAACGGGCGGCAACCACGAGAAGGAAAACTCACCAGCCTTGCCTTAGGGATCTACACGACCTGCGCTCTCCCCCAAGACCATTCGCCAAACCTCCCATTAGGAACAACTAGTTAGGAGGAATAGGGGTGGGCCCCGACAAGGCTCATCCCCGCCCAAGGATGGAAAATAAAAGCAAAACATATTAAAAAAAGCAGTTTTTAATAAAGGGTTTTAAGTTAGGCATCTAAAAAGTGTCAGGAGTATTAATCCAGAAACTTACTTACTGTTGTAGTTCCAAGACACAACGTTAATAAAACTTCATGTGTCAGTGTCCAACTGTCACCAGTGTCTCCTCCTTCATGCGTCGTTCACCTCAATGCTGAGGGTAGTGATCGTTGCCACGGATCAATGTCCCACTGCCACCATTGTTCAAATGCAACTACTGTCCAAATGTCACTAGTGTCCAACTTCCACCAGTGTCCCACTGCCACCAGTATCTCACTGCCACCATTCCCCCACTGCCATCATTCCCCCACTGCCACCAGAGACCAACTAACACCAGTGTCTAAATGCTACCAGTGTCCAACTGTCACTAGTTTACAACTAACACCAGTGTTCTTCTTCCAACTGACACCAGTCTCCAACTGTCACCAGTGTCCAACTTTCACCAGTGTCCAACTGCCACTAGCATACAACTGCCACCAGCGTCCAACTGTCACTAGTTTACAACTAACACCAGTGTTCTTCTTCCAACTGACACCAGTCTCCAACTGTCACCAGTGTCCAACTTTCACCAGTGTCCAACTGCCACCAGCGTCCAACTGCCACCAGCATCCAACTGTCACCAGCGTCCAACTGCCACCAGCGTCCAACTGCCACCAGCGTCCATTTGTCACCAGCGTCCAACTGCCACCAGCGTCCATCTGCCACCAGGAGCCCACTACCACCAGTATCAAACTGCCACTAGTGTATTACTGTCACCAGTATCCCACTACCACCATTACCTAACCGACACCAGTGACAAAATGCCAACTGTTTCCAACTGCCACCAATGTCCAATTGCCACCAGTGTCCAACTGCCACCAGTGTCCAACTGCCACCAGTGTCCAACAGACACCACTGTTCAACTTCTACCAGTGTCCAACTACCACCGGTGTTATACTGACACCAGTGTCCAACTTCCACCAGTGTGCAACTGCCACCTGTGTGCAACTACTACCAGTTTCCAACTACCACCAGTTTTCAATAACCACCACTGTCCAACTGCCACCAGTTGAAGGTACCGACGACTGTGGACTGTGACCGTTGCCGGTCTCCATAAACGCGGACTCCTGTAATAGTATAAATAAAAAGTGAAAAAGAATATTAACTATATAAAGGGAAAAGTTATCAATTAGGTGCCGGTGTATTATTAATTCATTTCTTGTTAGGACGTCTGCTGCATTGACTGTGCTCGCAGTTTGCCACAAAAGCTCAGCTCGCACGCTGAGAAAGAAGTCATATCATGTGGAACGTAACAACAAAAGTTCTTCATAAAACTAGGTAATAAATAATATAACATTAAATTAAGAATTTTAAACTTAATGAATCTATGGAATTATAAGGTGGCAAGTAATGTAATTAAAATGATAAAAAACTTTTTTTTTCATTTCACAGGTATTATTTCTCGTAAGAAATATAATCCTAATAGTATGAATTCTCATGCTTCTTCTGCTGGTTTCAAACCTTTAGTTTTAAAGCTAATAAAAACAGGATGGAAGTAGTCTTTAATTACTTCCCATCTTTCATTCCGAAGCATGTTTAGCAGCTTTTATTGGAAACTTTTATTAAAACTAATAATGCAGATGAGTTTCGAACTATTTTTAAAGATTATACCATTAAGAACTTTCACTTGGATCATAAAACAAAGTAAATTTAGCAAAATTTTAGTAATCTTAATATATATAAATCTCGTGTCACAATGTTTATCCTCAATGGACTCCTAAACCACTTAACCGATTATAATGAAATTCGCACACCATGTGCTGTTTTATCCAACTTGAGAGATAGGATAGTTTAAATCTCAAATTATAGTCGCAATTTTAATTTATTGCTAATTATTTGTCTGTTATTATTTGACAGTCACAATTATCTGTTAACTCCAAATGATTCTAACAGATGTCGATACCTTTCGACTGGGTTGAGTAAGTAATCAATAGATGACGCTGCTATGGTAAATCTACGAACGTGTCATATAAGCTACATTTTAACAGCATAATTACCACGTGTTGTTGACGCTATAAAATTAATTAAATTTATTTTGTAGTGAACGAAATACCGCATAATTCATTTATTTCCACTTTTTAAATTTTTGGTGTTAGCATAGCCGGCCACGTGTTACTTAGACTGAAGTGTAAATTGAATTCATATTATAATGAAGATAATACAGTGAAATTAATCCTGTTTTTTACTTATTTGTGCTTCATTGATCAAAACTTTATAATTTAATTTGAATATATGTATGTAAGTATTATCACATAATTATAAAATTTCATTAAAATGTCAATGCAAAAATGATACACAATTTCCTACACTTTTTCAATAGTTGTACAAATATTTTTTTTTATTGTTTTTATTTCACTTCGATTGACCATAAATATGCGAGACAAATTGCAAAATGATCCATCAGCACAAATATTTTCCGAACAACTACCAGATATTGGGAACGGTAAAATAGAACTGCAACCTAATACGCAATGCATTAAACTACCAGACAATTTTAACACTGTTGTTCAGGATAAAAATGAATTGATTCAGAGTATTTTCCCGGATATACAGAATAATTATTTCAATCATGAATGGCTTAGTCAACGGGCGATTTTGGCAGCCAAAAACGTTGATGTTGACGAAATTAACTTCCAGATACAACAGTTGTGACTAGGCGATCTGATGTCTTTTAAATCAATCGATACTGTTGTTGATGAAAATGAAAGTGTAAATTTTCCGATTGAATTTTTAAATTCATTAGATATCCTTGGAATGCCACCACATAATCTTCGATTAAAGATTGGTTCCCCTATTATTCTCCTCCGTAATTTGAATCCATCTCAATTATGTAACGGTACGCGTTTGGTCATCAAAAAGATCACCGGAAACATTCTTGAAGCAACCATTTTGGCTGGGAAGTTTAAAGGAAAAGTTGGTCCTGCTGCCACGTATTCCGATGATACCATCAGATTCTACCATACCCTTCAAAAGGCTACAGTTTCCAATTCGTTTAGCTTTCGCCATGTCTATAAATAAATCTCAAGGTCAAACAATGTCCATATGTGGTTTAGATTTGGAAAATCCATGTTTTTCTCATGGGCAACTATATGTTGCGTGTTCACGTGTTGGGAAACCGTCGAATCTATTTGTGTTAGCTAAAGACAGGTTAACCAAAAACATTGTGCCAACCAAAAACACCGATTGGTGTTAAATTAAATTGAAATTGAAAGTATTTATAATTCAAAAAAATAAATATTAATGTTTAAAAGTTTAAGACTGTCTGCCTTGCCTACCTCATTCATGAGTTTAAGCGTCACATGTTATTTACTGTATTATACTGTAATATACTTATATTTGTTATAAAATTAAATGGAAATAATAAATCTGATAATTTTTTATTTTGTACCTATTGATTTCTGCTTAATATCAAGTGTAAGAACATTTTAATTAATTGTGTTCAACGTACTTCCCCTTCAAATCTCAATCCAGTGAATTTGTATACCAACATCAACATTTTCGTCTTTGTTCGTAAATTATTTCATTGTACTAAAGGGTTATAGTAGTAGAAAGTCAAATAAGGAGATCACCATATTTTTTTACAAATACCATCTGTGTGAAAAAGCAAAGTGGACTCCGTGACTGATGTTCTCTTATTGTTCCTCTTAGATTGTTTACTATAATGTAATATAACCAAAACTTTAGCCACAGCAACGCGTGGCCGGGTCAGCTAGTATCTTATAAAAATGTGTGATATAATACAGTCCACTTACTAAGTACTAGGAATGCAGTTGCTTTCCGTCATAACGTTTACCAAATTGCACCTGTTGGAGATTATTTGGCAAAGAGCTTAAATGGAATGGTCATAATAAAAAAATAAGCTGCAATATAAATAAGTAAATTTTTAGAATGCAAAACATAAAATTGTCAATTTAACTTAAACGAATATTAACGATATATGGAAACTAAATTACTAGAAAAAGAATTTACTAATGACGGAAAAGGGCTAGGGTATCAGTAAAGATGGCAGGAGGTTTCTGTTACGTATGACATTGATGAAATCTAAAGAAGAATAACTCACCAGACTTGCCTTAGGGATCTACACGACCTTCGCTCTCCCCCAAGACCATTTGCCAAACCTCCCATTAGGAACAGCTCGTTGGGAGGAACAGCGTGGTAGCTCGACGAGGCTAACCCCTGCCCAAGGATATAAACTTACTTCTGTCGGTTGAAAACCAACGTGAGTAAAACTTCATGTGTGCGAGAGTCCAACTGTCACCAGTGTCCAACTGCTTCCAATGCCCCACAGCTAGCAGTGTCCAACTGTCACCAGTGCCTAACTGTCACCACTGCCCAACTGCCACCAATTTCCCACGGCCACCAGTGTCCAACTACTCCTGCTTTCAAGGGCTACCAGTATCTAACTACTCTTGTTTCCAACTACCACCAATTTCCAGAAGAAGTAACCGGCGACGGTGGCCAGTTACCATTGTTGGGCTCAGAAAACGCAGGTTCCTGAAATAGTATTAACAAAAAGTATATCAGCAAATTAATAATATTAAAGAAAAAGTTAATTTGAGTTAGTCGCTATTTACTCACATCTTGTTAGGAGGCCTGCTGCATTGCTATGATATCAGTTTGCCACGAAAGCTTAGCTTGCACGCTGAGAAGTTGTTTTCAGGGTGGGCTCGAGCAACAACCTAATGAATGTCCCACGAACACCAGTATCCAACTGATACCAGTGCCTAATTGGCACTGCTATCCAAGTTCCACCTTTATCCTACACCCACTGGTGCCCAACTACTCCTGTTTCCAACAGCCACCAGTTTACAGAAGAAATAACTGGCGACTGTGGCCTGTTACCATTCGAGAGTCCAACTGCCACCATTGTCCATCTACAACCAATGCCCCACAGCCAGCAGTGTCCAACTGTCACCAGTGCCCAACTACCACCAATGTCCCACGGCCACCACTATTCAACTGATACCAGCGTCCAATTGCCACAACTGTCCAAGTTTCACCAATGCCCCACAGTCAGCAGTGTCCAACTGTCACCAATTTCCCACACCCACCAGTATCCAACTGTTACCAATGACAACACAGTGATACTGGTAACAACATCAGACAACACCGTCCAACTACTTCTGCTTCCATCGGCCACCAGTGTCCAACTACTCCTGCTTCCAACTGCCACCAGTTTCCAGAAGAAGTAACCGGCGACTGTGGTCAGTTACAATTCGCAAGTCAAACTGTCACCAATGTCCAACTGCCACCAATGCCCCACAACCAGTAGTGTCCAACTATCACCAGTGCCCAACTGCCACCAATGTCCCACGGCCACCAGTATCCAACTGATACCAGTGACAACACAGTGATACTGGTAACAACAACAGACAACACCGTCCAACTACTTCTGCTTCCATCGGCCACCAGTGTCCAACTACTGCTGTTTCCAACTGCCACCAATTTCCAGAAGAACTAACCGGCGACTGTGGCCAGTTACCATTCATTGCTGGGCACACAAAACGCAGGTTCCTGAATAGTATTTAATAAAAGTATCTATCAGCATATTAATGATATAAAAGAAAAAGTTATTTTGAGTAAGACGAAGGGATACTATACTCACATCTGATTAGGAGGTCTGCTGCATTGACTATGATATCAGTTTGTCTCAAAAGCTCAGCTTGCACGCTGAGAAATAAGTTGTTTTCACGGTGGGCTCGAGCAACAAATAATGAATGTCCCACGAACACCAGTATCCAACTGATACCAGTGTCCAATTGGCACCGCTGTCCAAGCTCCACCTATACCCAACTACTCCTGTTTCCAACTGTTACCAGTTTCCAGAAGAAGTAACCGGGGACTGTGGTCAGTTACAATTCGAGAGTCCAACTGTCACCAGTGTCCAACTGCCACTAATGCCCCACACCCAGCAGTGTCCGACTGCCACCGGTGCCCAACTACTCCTGTTTCCAACTGCCACCAGTTTCCAGAAGAAGTAACCGGGGACTGTGGTCAGTTACAATTCGAGAGTCCAACTGTCACCAGTGTCCAACTGCCACTAATGCCCCACACCCAGCAGTGTCCAACTGCCACCGGTGCCCAGCTACTCCTGTTTCCAACTGACACCAGTTTCCAGAAGAAGTAACCGGCGACTGTGGTCAGTTGCAATTCGAGAGTCCAACTGTCACCAGTGTCCAACTGCCACCAGTGCCCCACAACCAGTAGTGTCCAACTGTCACCAGTGCCCAACTGCCACCAATGTACCACGGCCACCAGTATCCAACTGATACCAGTGACAACACAGTTATACTGGTAACAACAACAGACAACACCGTCCAATTACTCCTGCTTCCATCGGCCTCCAGTGTCCAATTACTCGTGTTTCCATCTGCCACCAATTTCCAGAAGCAACCGGCGACTGTGGCCAGTTATCATTCATGAGTCCAACTATCAGTAGTGTCCAAATGCCACCAGTGCCCAACGGCCACCAATATCTCACGGCCACCAGTATCCAACTGATACCAGTGACAACACAGTGATACTGGTAACAACAACAAACAACACTGTCCAACTATTCCTGCTTCCAACGGCCACCAGTGTCCAACTACTCCTGTTTCCAACTGCTACCAATTTCCAGAAGAAGTAACCGGCGACTGTGGCTAGTTACCATTCCTGGGCACACAATACGCAGGTTCCTGAAATAGTATGAACAAAAAATATCTATCAGTTTATTAATGATATAATAGAAAAAGTTAATTTGAGTTAGACGCAGGGGTACTATTTACTCACATCTGGTTAGGAGTTCTGCTATATTGACTATGATATCAATTTGCCACAAAAGCTCAGCTTGCACGCTGAGAAATAAGTTGTCCTTAGATTGGGCTCGTGCAACAACCAAATGAATGTTCCACGAACACCAGTATCCAACTGATACCAGTGTCCAATTGGCACCGCTGTTCAAGCTCCACCTATGTCCAACTGACACCGGAGCCCAACTACTCCTGTTTCCAACTGCCACCAGTTTCCAGAAGAAGTAACCGGCGTCTGTGGTCAGTTACAATTTGAGAGTCCAACTGTCACCAGTGTCCAACTGCCACCAATGCCCCACAAACAGTAGTGTCCAACTGTCACCAGTGCCCAACTGCCACCAATGTCCCACTGCCACCAGTATCCAACTGATACCAGTGACAACACAGCGATAATGGTAACAACAACAGACAACACTGTCCAACTACTCCTGCTTCCACCGGCCACCAGTGTCCAATTACTCCTGTTTCCAACTGCCACCAATTTCCAGAAGTAACCGGCGACTGTGGCCAGTTATCATTCGTGAGTCCAATTATCACTAGTGTCCAAATGCCAACAATACCCCACAACCAGTAGTATCCACTGTCACCAGTGCCCAAAGGCCACAAATGTCCCACGGCCCCCAGTAACAACCCTGTGATACTGGTAAGAACAACAAAAAACACTGTCCAACTAATCCTGCTCCCAACTGCCACCAGTGTCCAACTACTCTTGTATCCAACTGCCTCTTCCAGAAGAAATATCCGGCAACTATGCCCAGCTACCATAGTTGGGCTCAGAAAACGCAGGTTCCTGAAATAGTATAAACAAAAAGCCTATCAGCATATTAATAATATAAAAGAAAAAAATACGTTTGAATTAGATGCAGGGGTACCTTTTACTCACATCTTGTTAGGAGGTCTGCTGCGTTGACTATGATATCAGTTTGCCTTAAAAGCTGGGCGTGCACTTTGGGAAATAAGTAGTTTTCAGAGTGGGCTCGTGTAACAACCAAATGAGGGACGTCGTACCTAGTAAACAAATTTTCATTAAAATAACAACTAGACATCTAAATTTTCTGACATAAAATTGAGAATTTTCAGCTGAATGCATCTATGGAATAATGAGGCGGCATGTTATGTAAATTAAATTATGAAAAACTAAAATACTTTCATGGTATTGTTTTTAGTAAGACGAGAAATCTTAATTACAAGAATTCTCATAAAATATCTGCTGGTGTAAAACCTTTAACTTCCAATCTAATAAAAATAGGATGGAAGAAGTGTCACAACTTACATCCGGAAGGAGGCTTAGCAGCTTTTATTTAAAAATTGATTAAAAACGAATGATGTAAATAGTTTCGAAGTTATGACATCCTATTTAGAATTTCACTGTAAAGTAACGTACATTCAGCACATTTAAGTTATATCCTATAAAAAATTGTGACATACTACAGTCCACTTACTATGTACTAGGGACGCAGTTGTTTTCCGCCTGAAAGACGTTACCAAGTATCATCTGCAGAAGCTTATTGAGCAAATAGCTTAAATGGGAAAGTCATTATAAAAAAATAAGCTGCAATATAAATAAGTAAATTTTTAGAATGCAAAACATAAAATTGACAATTTAACTGAAACGAAATTAAAAAGGAAAATAAAGGGGTGGTGACGGACAAGGGCAGGTAGGGTATCAGGAAAGACGGCTGGAGGTTTCTGTTACGTATGATTTTGAGGAAATCACACCAAGAACGGGCGGCAACCACGAGAAGGACAACTCACCAGCCTTGCCTTCGGGGCTTAAACGACCTGCGCACTCCCCCAAGACCATTCGCCAAACCTCCCAATAGAAACAGCTGGTTGGGAGGAATAGGGGTGTAGCTCGACAAGGCTCACCCCCGCCCAGGGATATAAAAATAAAACAAAAAAATTAAAAATTAAGCGAAAATTTTAATAAAGGTTTATAAGATCAGCATTAAAGAAGTGTCGGGTGTATTCAGCCAGAAACTTACTTCTGTCGCTCGGTGACATAACCAGCGTTAGTAAAACTTTATGTGTGCGAATGTCCAACTTTCACCATTGTGTAACTGTCACCAGTGTCCAACTACCACTAGGGTCCAACTGTCACCATTATCAAACTTTCACCAGCGTCCAAGTACCACTAGTGTCCAATTGCCACCAATCTCCAACTGACAACAATGTCCAACTTCCACGGTTGTCCAACTGCCACTAGAGCCCAACTGCCACCAGTGTCTAACTACTCCTGTGTCCAACTGCCACCAGTTTCCAGAAGAACTGCCTGCGACTCTGGCCAGTTACCGTTTGCTGAGCTAGTTAAACGCAGGTTCCTGAAATAGCATAAATAAAAAGTGTCTGTCAGCATATTTAAGATATAAATGAAAAATTAGGTGTCAGTTAGATGCAGGGGTACTTTTTACTCACATCTTGTTAACACGTCCGCTGCATTGACTGTGAGTGCAGTTTGCCGCAAAAGCTCAGCTTGCACGCTGAGAAATAAGTTTTTTCAAAGCGGGCTCGTGTGCCAACCAGATGTGGGGCGCATCTATTAAAAAACAAACTTCGTTAATAAAATTGTGAATTTTCAGCTGAATTAATTGATGGAATTATGAGGCGGCAAGTAATGTTAATTCAATTACGAAATGGTAATAAAATATTTCACTGGTATTGTTTTTAGTAAGGCAAGGAATCCTAATAATAAGAATTCGCATAAAATATCTGCTAGTGTACAACTTTTAGTTTCCAAGGCAATAAAAATAGGATGGAATACTTCATTGATTAATAGTGATTACTTCGCATCTTACATTCCGAAGCAGGCTTATCAGTTTTTATTGGGAAATTGATTAAAAACTAATGATGTAGATCAGTATCGAACCTATGAAACTATTAGAAACTTGAATGAAACAAAAAAGTATATTCATCAAATTTTAGCTACGAGTATATCTTATAATAATCTGTGGGAGAATACAGTCCACTTACTAGGATCGCAGTGGCTTTCCCTCGTAACGTCGTTACCATGTTGCATCTGTAGGAGCTTATGTGGCAAAAAGCTTAAATGGAATATCCATCATAAAAATAATAAGCTACAATATAAATAAGTAAATTTTTAGAAAGCAAATCAAAAAAATTACAATTTAAATAAAATGGATAAAGAAAATTAAATTTATGTAAAATGGAAACGAAATTGAAAGGACAAGAAAGGGTAGTGACGGACAAGGGCTAGGGACAGGAAAGACGCCTGGACGTTTCTGTTACATATGATTTTGATGAAATCATACCAAGAACGGGCGGCAACCACGAGAAGGAGAACACCCAGACTTACCTTAGGGATCTACACGACTTGCGCTCTCCCCTAAGACCATTCGCCAAACCTCCCATTAGGAAAGTTTGGGAGGAATAGGGGTGTGCCCCGATAAGGCCCACCCCCGCCCAGGGGTAAAAAAAAAAAAAAATAGAACAAAAAATACCTTGCTTTGGAAACGACAGCGGATTGGAAATTACCTGAGGAAAGTGATTTGGAAGGTGAATTTTTAAGGAAATCATAAAAACATATATAAACTGCTGGAAGGAAACTTTTACCTTAATACTTACCATACCTTCCAAAGGCGGCATGTTTAAGAAGAGGTAGAAATAGGAATGTGTCTAGTCAACAATGACTCTGTTCTCTCTCAGTACTCTGAATTGCACTAGACTCACCCCTTTTTAGGCATTTAATAAGTATAAAAACAACTACCCTCAGAATAATAAACATTTAATCAATATACCATACCTTGGGTAAATAAGGAAAAACTTTTTATTTAAATAAAATAACTTATTGGATTAAAATATATTTATTTAAATACAAGCAACTTAATACCTATTAGTGATGACTCAGTTAATAATTTTAACTGACGGTTATTTGACGTTTGTTAAGTTAACAAATCAGTCGAATATAAGTCAAGTAAAGTTCTTAACTGAATGTACCTTGTACTAAATTGCCTTAATCCTTGTTCTATGAGCGGTCTATGGGTTTTGTTGATCTCCGGAAATTGATTTCTTGTTTGAGATTGACCCTGGTACATAAGAGAGTCCTGTGCAGAAGACAGGAATACTGTGAACAAAACATTTGATTAGACCCACGGGTGATAAATTATAGGAAATCTTTCATCGTTATCCTCGGTCTATAGATGCCCCAAAACATTGCACGCACTAAATGTCTCGATGTTAATTGGAATGAAAGGTCTCAATGAAAATGAATTTGACGAACTTTTTATCCCCCTTTTCAACTAAGTGGCTAAGCGATGACGTTCTTATCCACAGGTCACACTCGATCCATTTGACCCTGAGGGAAATAAAAACAACCCCCAGTGAGAACATCGGACATATTGTAATTTTGTTGATATACGAATTTGGTTTTTAGATAATCGTAATGCTGGGTGCATCCGCGCATATGGCTGGTCATTTTATCTATGCACACGCACAGACCGGCTCCACCATGTATGTTGGAGCGACGGCCGCCGCGTTGGGACCTTGTGTCGCTCCTCTGATACGATCGATGACTTCAAAAGTGCTACCGCCGGCGGAAAGAGGTAATGCCAAGGAACACTGCTACATTAATGATATTTGATGAGGATGCTTTGCGTCTTAGTTTCTAACACCAATCAAATGATCTGGAATCTAAATTGTCATCACTCGCTATCAGGTAGGATTGCAGACTTGATTGATTTTATGAGGGATATGGAGCTTAGACCAATTACACTTGAGTTTATATTAATGTGCAAGTTATTATTGTGAAGACCGACCGAAGTTCCTACTTTCTAAGGGAACAAAAGGATGTGTATAATATAGTCTAGTTATCGACTATTTTCAACGTCGACCAGGCCATACCATTAATCAAAATCTAGGAAAATCAAGAAATCTTTCCTATTAAAGGAAAAAAAATATTATTCATAATATTTAATCATTATATATGTATATTTTAATTTTATGTGTGCACAATACATATACACATAAAATTAAAATATATTTACTACAACTTAAGCCTAGGTTACAATATACTTGAAATCTACCAATAAGTAATATCAAGATGATTATATGTTATATCTAAAAACTTTACTTTTATGATAAATGCAAACAGTACGAGTAAGTGTTGAAACTACATTTTTAAGTTTAAACATATCTGAACTACACTATGAAATATTATTGAGATGATATAAATGATATTAGTTATTCACATTAATATTAATTATAACATTATAATCAATTGTTATTATTATAAACGCTTTATAATATTAGTTTAAGCTTAAATACACTTGAAGCTCTAGGCTATGAAACATGTTCGAGATAACTATATTATGTTAAAATACCGATCTGTATGTTCGTATGTATGTGTTAGTGTAGATTACAATTATGGTGCTTATGAATGATTGAATGATATAAATGAATATTATCATTATCATTATTGACAAATTATAGCCTTACTAACTCTCCGCGATGATGCGGTCGGTTTTACGGAAATTTGTAAGTTTAAGTAAGTAAGTAATAATGTCTTATTCCAGGTGTGGCATACGCGTTTTTGTCTGTAATGGAGAACGCAGTGGCTATGTTCGCATCGGTGATTTACTCGCAGCTATACAACGCTGTTTTAAATACACCATACATTAACGCAATATTCTACCTAACTATGGGCACCCAAGCCGCAGTCTTCCTACTATCAATGTGAGTATTCACGGAAAATTAACTATGAATATCAACCTTGGTTTTTTTTTTCAATTTGACGTAAATTATGCATTTTTATCTTGTAAATAAATAGACCAACACGCAGATAAGTCATTCAGATTCAGATTAAAATCGTATTGCTATTAACACGAACACAGTGACACTGGTAATAAATTATTAAAATTAAGTTAATATACAATAATAAGAAAATATCGATAAAAGAACAATTAAATAGAAACATTTATGTAGGTAATCCATGCATACATTTAAGGCGCTTACCCACTGCCACGTTTTGCATCGCTACTTACGTGCACTTTGCTGTATATATTTTTTTCTCAGTTCCTTAATAAGATAATTAATTCATGTTACCTAACGGAGGTTAATGAATAAAACATTTGAGGCGTGTGACAATCTGCACACAGCTTATATGGCACCACGCCGCCTCAATAGCTTATGACTGGTTTTTATTTATTATTATCACATGTTATAAAAGCCGTGGGTTCATTGTGATATTTTTTGTTTCAATTAAATTTGTAGTTGTTTGATTAAATTGAATGTGACTCAGCGGAGATTTCTTTAATCTGATACCGATGTGGTTTATAAAAATCTCAAGCCATACAATTGTGACTTTGTTGGTTTGTTCTTCGCAGTAACGTAAATTGCAATAGCTTATGCAACGGAATGTGACATTGGCTACTTTGTATCCCTGAAAATGCACGGTTCTAATAAGAGCTAAAGAGTAAGTCTGATTTAATCTCTTCATGCCAATACGTATATACGCAGTAGTGAGTAAATAGAGATGCAGCACGTGCGAATAGTAAACCCGTGTAAAACCGTGGGCCCTTCTAGTTATAAAGTAAAGATTACGACAAGTAAAGCAGATGAAAGACACATATACGTTTTGTATATTTAAACTAAGGTTTATTACATCAGTAATATACCTTAGTTTAAACGAAACACAGTCATACGCATATGACTGTGTTTCGCAACGTATATAACATATATGTTTCTTTCGGTATATTCGTAACGACACAACTTGGTTGATGTAAATGTTGAGAACCATATAAAATTGTTTCAGAAACTCCTACGTGATTTATCCGAGCCATTTTTTTAGTAATGAATATTTGGCTTTATATATGAATACATGCAATTTAATAAGCATGCTTTAGTCATTTTGGAGTTATGTAATAGATTATTTTTTTTAAAGGTCAACAAATTCGAATCTTTAGTTGACATATATCTAATATTGGAGTTTTAATGATAAGTCGGGTAAAAATAACCAATTACCGACAGGCCACACCAATTATTGACACCTCGAAATTAATTCCCAAAAAAAATATGAGAAAATATATTTGAATAAATTGAAATGAATAATGACAAAAATACATTAAAAATATAATAAAACAAGATAATGAATATAAGTAACAAATTTTAGTAAATGTGTATCAAACTGAGATTCTAAAAACTTTGTAAGTATTGCATCACACCTTGTTACCATCCTACCTATATAGATACACAGGCCTTTGTAATGTGAAAAAATGTTACTATTTGTAAATTAAACATAGTTTTAATAGGATAGATAACACGATACTGCAATTCTGGGCTGCAAAAGCCAATACGAGTATGTTTCTTAGCAAATTTGCAAAATAATATTTTATGTTGCTGAAAAAAGTTCCGTTAAGGTGTCAATATTTGGGTGTATACTCTATTTATATGTAATGTTCTGTATCACAACATACACTCAACTAAACATCGAACATCGATACGAATTCTTACCAATCTGCATATGGTGAACATTCCGTTGGGTTCGTTTTGAAACAGCACGTCACGTTGCTGAGTAAACTACTCCTAACGGCGCACACTCCAATATCAAGCAACTCAAATGTTAATTGACAAGGTTTTGACGTTTGGTTTATGAACAAAATCACAAAAAAATGTCAATTTACATTTAAGGCCCAAAATTTCAAAACTTGGTCTTCGTTTCATAGCCTGGATAAATGCTTCACTGCTATGTCGACAAAATTATGGAGAACTTGAACGACTTTTGTGATTATCTGTTTAATTTACGCTATAAAGGGGTAGAACTGGCGCTAATCTCTTGCTTTCTGTTTCCTTTTTTCTTAATTTTGTGTTAGACTCCGCTTAAGCGTCCCATTGCATGTTTTATTACCTTCATCTCATTCAAAAAAATAACACTCGTTTTATCTTTTTTATGAAGACCAGCAGTGCCATTTTTAAACATTTTTAGGCGCATACAAGAGCAAAATTCATGCATTTTTGTTAATCGACCATTGTATAATCGATAGTAATGGTCGAGTTGAGAGTTATTTTCCCATAAGTCATTGGCGGGTGAGTTCTAAGATCTTATCCCCACAAGCAAAGGTGTTGTTGCCGTCCTCTGCGATTTTCATATGTGCGGCTTTCATGGTAACTGCCTTTTGTGCATATCTTGCCTTTGGCCTTCTCCTAAGTATTCTGTTTGAGACGTCTTATTTAATACAGGCTATAATGAACATATAATTTTATAGAGATATTTTCTTTTCTTATCTTGTTCTAGACCTTTATACTTTGCGTTAAGGTTTCTTCTTATCCTTTGTCGCGGTGTGTTGATTTTGTTGACCTCCTTGTTGGTCTGACTGTTTGCTTGTAGGATTCCATACGAACCACGTAATCATGGATTCAAATCTCTTGTTGGGGATAAAATAGTTCTTAATGTAACCCAGTACCAGCTCGGAGTTAAAAAATGAGCCCAGTCCGACCTCGCGTAATTTACCACTCAACCCAGAAATTGCCTCCTTGTCCTCGAAACACATGATCTCGGGGTTCGTATTAACACAGACAAACTGAAAGACCAACAAGGCATTTTCAACAAGCGCGTATACATGCAATGTAGAGTATATAATAAAATAATATTTTCATCATATTTTAATAATCGTTTATTAAATTTAATCAAAAATCAGCAAATATATATAATCATAGTTGGAGTGATTGGTATACAACATTATCTTCTTATATAAGTATGCGTTTTAATTCAGTTTATCCACAAGTGGTCTATTTAATTCGCCTTAATAAATTAAAATTACATTTTATATACGCAATTGCCTCGCCTTTTGTTGAATCGTCTATGGCTGTGTGCCATTATATTCTTATACACAAATCAAAATATTCCTTATGACTAAATAATCAAATTCCCTTTACATAGACACAGTAAATCGACTATTGAGATATTCTAATATTAGACGCCATTATTTTAACATCATTTTTATTAATTCAAATTGTCCGTATTATAAACATTCTACATAATCTACGTCACAGTATATGCATGCGTAGAATATGCGCGAAAATTAGGCGTGTAAATTTTAATCAATAATTTTTTTAACCTATCATTAATCAATCTTTAGCTTTAACTACGTCGAAGTTAACCTACTTAAGATTATTTTAATATAACTATGACCTGGTTATCCGTAGTAAAATAAGTTAAAATCTTATTGCTATTTAACACAAAAACACAGGTAATAAATTATTAAAATTAAGTTAATACACAATAATAAGAAAATATCGATAAAAGAACAATTACATGGAAACATTTATGTAGGTAATTCATGCATACATTTAAGGCGCTTACCCACTGCCACGTTTTGCATCGCTACTTACGTGCACTTTGCTGTATATATTTTTTTCTCAGTTCCTTAATAAGATAATTAATTCATGTTACCTAACGGAGGTTAATGAATAAAACATTTGAAGCGTGTGACAATCTTTGATTTTCTATGCCGATTGTTTGAATCAGGAGAATTTATAATTGGAGGTAAGAGCTTCTTTTGAAAAATTACGTCCATCATCGTTAGTCTTTACACGGGCACAAGCCTTCGAGCAAAATACGGGGATGTACAGCTTATAGGGCACCACGCCGCCCCAATAGCATATGACTGGTTTTTATTGATTATTATCACATGTTAGTGATAATAGCCGTAGGTTGATTGTGATAATTTTCTTAACAGATCCAAAACCAACAACACAAGACAAGATGGTCATTATTTGCCACAGATTTATCGAATATGTAAATTATTTCAATTAAATTTGTAGTTGTTTGATTAAATTGAATGTGGTTCAGCGGAGATTTCTCAAAATGTAATCTGATACCGACGTGGTTTATGTAAATCTGATTTAATTTCTTCATGCTAATACGTATATAAGCAGTAGTGAGGAAATAGAGATGCAGCACGTGCGAATAGTAAATCCGGTTAAAGCCGCGGGCACTTCTAGTTATAAGATTACGACATCTAACGCAGATGAAAGCCACATATACGTTTTGTATATTTAAACTAAAGTATATTACAGATTATATGCGTATGACTGTGTTTCGCAACGTAAATAACATATATGTTTCTTTCGGTATATTCGCAACGACACAACTTGGTTGAAGTAAATGTTGGGAACCATATACAATTGTTTCAGAAACATCTATGTGATTTATCCGAACGGTTTTTTTAGTGTGGTGAATACGTGGCTTTACATATGAATGCATGTAATTTTACAAAAATTCTTCAGTAATTTTGGAATTATGTAAAAGATTATTTATTAAAGATCAACAAATTCGAATCCTTAGTTGACATATATCTAATATTGGAGTTTTAATGATAAGTCGGGTAAATATACCTATTACCGACAGGCCACACCAATTATTGACACCTCGAAATTAATTCCCGAAAAAAATATGACTGAAAATATATTTGAATAAAATTAAATGAATAATGACAATGACACTGCCACACGCAATATAAAAATTCCGCATAATCTACGTCACAGTGTATGCAATGCATTCGTGGAATATGCGCGAAAATGAGGCGTATAAATATTAATATTCTGTCATTTTTTTTTTGCCTATCATTTAATAGAACATTAGCATTAAATACGTGGTAGCTACTTAAGGCTTGTTGTAATATAATAACTACTAATATTACAGATATACAGAATTGTTAGTTATAGGCAACGATGTCGAAAATGATTGTAAAAAATTAAATTCAATTTTTGGGTGGCAAAGGAGGTGGTGGTTGTGACGGTGGTTGTGACGTTGACGGTGACGGTGATTGCGTCGGTGGTGTTGGTCTTGGTGAGGTGTGTATGCGTGTTGATGAAGTATCTGAAAGTGTTCGTGAAGTGCTCGTGATGACCGATTGATCTTGACGTCGATATCGATGGCAAGTGGGGTGATGTCGGCGGCAGTGTGGACTATTTCGATGGTGGTGGGATCTTCGTTGGCTATGTTGGTGATGTTGGTGGTGATGGGGCACTGTCGGTGGCAATGTGGGTGTGTTGTGTGGCAAAGTTCGTGTGGTCGGTGACGGTGGTTCCCGTGGCAATCGCGGCGCTGGGTTGCGCGGTGGAGCCGGTACTCGGAATATGTGGATCGTCTGTGACGGTTTGAAACTGGGTAAGGTTGGTAACGATGTATGCCCGCCCGGCGGTCTTCCCCGGTTAGCATTAGGTAGCACCAGGGACCCTCGGAGAGTTATCGTCGGAGGCAGCGACGAGACGACCATTCGCGTCCGCTGTACGTCTTCAATTGTCAAAGTTTCATTATTATCTACAACATAAATGCTATGTTAGATCTGCAAATACTACCCATGAACTCACGTGCGGATAGTATTAAAATTACTCGAACTAAAACAAGGGGTCAGAGGCCTAATCTAAGACGATTAAAAAAAAGTCTTTTATATCTACTTAAATTTTTATAGATAGTTTAGACAGTGTTTCTCATAATGTTTAAATTTTCCCTCGGCCACGCGAAGTACTTACAACCAGGATTTTTGTAGTACATCGATAAACATAGCTTATTAAACTAATTTAAAAAGTACTTAATATTATTAGAATAATAGTTAATCTATCACTACCTATCTAAAATCTACACATATAAGTACACGGGATTCATTCTGATATAATAATACAATTAAAACACTAAACCGATTTCGTCGTTACTCAACGTGATCAGTTGAATCTTAACCTAGCTTCAGCATTTAACTGAGTTTATCGCCACAGTCTGATTTCATCGACGTCAATTGAACGACGTTTATCTTTGGTAAGCGCGTTTATCTAGTTAACCTGTAAATTGTCAAGTGTGATATTTCGTGCATAAAGTAGTGATAATGTTGTATGTAAATAAATATATTTTTAATACATACCCTAGGAGGCGCGATAGTATAGTCGCAGGAAGTCTCTTTCTGTTGTAGCACGAAAATCATCAAGTTGGTGTGTAGTTTGTCTATGATTGTGACTAAGTAACGCGATCAAAATACGTGTAGAGCCCGTGAAATTGGTCGGACGTAAGTCGAGATCAAACTGTACCATTGAACTCAGTTAAGTAGAACGCAGTTTTATTTCACTTAGTAAACAAAGCAAACGGTAAAGCCTTGAGGCTGTTTTCCACCGTAATTTGACAATTTTTATAATTAATCGTATAGTATAGTTAATATTCCTACATATTCAAATGTCACTTTTAAAAACGTTCTCCATAATATACGTTACTTTATATGGAAATATGCGTATTCAAATTCATATTTTAACAAATGTTGATATTTCGTGTTGTTTACTAAACATCATACAGTACATTCAGATACAGATGAATAGTTGTGTGACAGCAGTTGTCTTTTAAAATATTTATTTTAAAAAATTGCGGTTAAAACCATTAGAAAAGTAAATCCTTGTTATTTCATTATGTATCTCTCTTCGATTTAGCTCATTATTGGGTGGTGAGGGTGGTGGAGATGGCGGGGGTGGCGTTGGGGGCGGTGTTGGGGTGTGGGGCAGGCGTGGTGATAGTGTCCCTGAAGATGTTGGTGACGCCGGACGCGACTCTTGTTGTTGTTCTTGTGGTGGTCCTTGAGCTGGTAAGGAATCACAAGAGATCGGAGAAAGTCGTTCTGGTTCTGGAGATGGAACATTCTCTTGTTCATTTCTGATCTCTACTGGAGGGGGTATCATCCACGAATCATTTTGCCGATAAAAATCTGGCACCCATTGGTGCTGCGCATTTTCATTTGACACAGGCGATGCTGGTTGGGACGGTGACGAAATTGGTGAATAGCGTTCAAGAGCTGATGGTGGCCATGAAGAGTTTGATGACTGCGACAAGTTCGGTGGTTGCGACTGTTGAAATGCAGGAAATGGTAACGATGAAGAGTTTGGTAACAACGACGATGGCAGTGATGGTGACTGTAAATATGGAGGAGTTGGTGACGAAGATGAACTAGATGAAAGTGACGAGGGACTTCCTTCTCTATCCTGTGATGGTGACTGTAGAGATTGCGGTCCCTGGATAGATGGAAGTAATTGTTGAAAAGAGTTTGATGTCGATGATGAGGGCTGTGGTGGCGGGGCTGAAAATGGCAATGGCTGTGGAATGAGTGGAATTGGTTGGAATTTCAATGGCAATTCGTGCTCCCATGTCGATGAATATGAAGGTGCTGTTGATCGCAACGGCGACAAATTACGTATCAGTGTTGGCTTCGTTGGTGTCTCGGGTCTTGCAGTCCATGACTGGGGTGGCACCGTCAATGGCTGGGGTGCAGCTGTCGGTAGCTTAGTTGAAGTTGTCGGTAGCTGGGGTGACGCTTTCGATGGCTGGGGTCTAGCTGTCGGTAGCTTAGTTGAAGTTGTCGGTAGCTGGGGTGACGCTTTCGATGGCTGGGGTGCAGCTGTCGGTAGCTTAGTTGAAGTTGTCGGTAGCTTGGGTGACGCTTTCGATGGCTGAGGAGAAGCTATCGGTAGCTGGGGTGATGCTATTGATAGCTGGAGAGGAGCTGTCGGTAGCTGGGGTGACGCTATTGATGGCTGGATAAAAGCTCTCGGTAGCTTGGAAGGCGCCGTCAATGGCTGGGGTGAATCTGACGGTTGCTGCGTTGAAGCTGTCGGTAGGTGGGGTGACGCTATTGATGACTGGGTTGAAGCTATCGGTAGCTGGGATGGCGCCGTCAATGGCTGTCGTGAAACTGTCGGTAGGTGGAGTGACGCTATCGATATCTGGGGTGAAAATATCGGTAGCTGGAGTCGTGCCCTTTTTGGCTGGGGTGAAGCTGTCGGTATCTGGTGTAATGCTCTCGGTTGCTGGGGTGACGCTGTCGATGGCTGGGCTGAAGCTGTCGGTAGCTGGGATGGTGCCGCCAATGGCTGGGGTGCACCTGTCGGTAGCTGGGGTGATGCCGTCAATGGCTTGGATGAAGCTGTCGGTAGCTCGGGTGACGCCGTCAATGGCTTGGGTGATGCTGTCGGTAGCTGGGGTGACGCTATCGACAACTGGGGTGAAACTGTCGTTGGCAATGGCAACGCTGGAGATTGCCTTGGTAGCTGTATGGGCTGATAAGCTGGTGCTGGTGGTGGAAGCTGCCGTATTGGCAGTAAGTCCGGTATTTGTCGGCGTGTTTGTGTTGTCCGTGGCCGTGTGATTAGGGGTGAGGTAGGTAACGATGGATGCCCGCCCGGCGGTCGTCCCCGTTGTGCATTAGGTTGCATCAGGGGCCCTCGGTGAGCTATCGTCGAAGTCGGCGACGGGTTGGCCGCCTGCGTTGGCTGTACGTCTTCCATTGTCAATGTGTCAATGTTATCTACAACATAAATGCTACGTTAGATCTGCAAAGAATACCCATGCACTCACATGCGGATAGAGTAAAAATATCCTGAACAAAAACAAGGGGCCAGACGCCTCGTCTAAGATGATTAAATAATAATTCTTTTACGTGTATTTTAATTTTAAATGATGAGAGAGACAGAAAGTGTTTTTCTTAAATTAAGTTGTACTCTCGAGCACGTGAATTTATGCCATTAGAAGCTTGCGCGGGGACATGGGTCCGACACGTAGAGACTTCGCGAGAAATTTATTCTCAACTATGTGGAGTACAACCGAAATTTAGCAGTACGTCGATAATATGCACTGATTAGCAATTCGGTGATGTAAAGTGAAAATTGATATGTATATTTTCTTATAATTCTTAACACTGTTATACATGTCGAAAAATTTTGTATGAGATATGAACTATTAGTAATTTAATATTTAATCTACACATAAAAACAAACAAGATCTATTCCGAAACAATAATACTATAACAACACTAAACAATACTTGTATCTATTTTAAACTACAAATGATGTCTCATGCACGTTTCATATTTGATTTGGTAGTTATCTAGAAGCGAACAAGCCATATATACTGAGTTTGCTTTGCGCTGTCGCAAAAGCTCACTCACGACTGTCTGCGTAAATACAGCGCTCCTAGAAAATGAATTATGTAGTGGCGATCAATTGGCGTGTATTTCCTAAACGCATAGAATCAAAATGGTCACAATTTCAGAACTATTCGATTTTAAGCAAGGGTTTTAATGATTTCTCGCAATCTCTAGCGGCCAAGGCTTGTAAAAAGGTGTACTTCTAGGCGGAACGACCGTTTTCTACTTCAAAGCTTTGCAAGCACGAAATGAACTTGAAGTCGTGTGGAGAGTGCGAAGGAATGGTTCGTATGAGTCTACAAAAGCCTCGAAACTTGAAATCTACCATCGTGTACATCGGTTATACTTTGCAAATGAATATCTCCTTTGAGACACGAAATTATGGTAACGAATGCTTTTCACTGATGAGTATAGTAGGGTGTTTTAAAAGGATTACAACGGTTAGAGAGACGTGAAGGTTCTCCTTTGCGTCTCTCGAACATTACGTTACATTCAGTTTAATACGGTGCCATATGTAGGAATAAGACTGCTGTATATTTCAGGGATATAATAGAACATGCTCAGCCCATATAATTATGACGCTTTTAATCCGAGGCAAGATGCAGCGAAGGCGAGCAATTCCTATTTAGACCATGTGGGTGTATGGCAATGATAATGCAGCAAGCAAGATGCCCGGAAACGAATTCTATAGTTTATATGGAACTTGAAAAAGAAGCGTCTAGCGAAGCCAGAACCTGTCCGCCATTAAAACAGGGAGAACTGCAAATCGGTATGCACAGATGAAAACGTTAGAGTAAAAGGGGAAAGCACTCGATATTAGTCAGTCATTTATCATACAAATACATACCTAATTTCACCTATTTAATATTAGCTGACGCATACGACTCCGTTCAAGGGTACATTCGATGAGTTTGTGTTAGAGCTGGAGGCCTGTTGAAATAATCAATCCACGGCAACCGTTCGTTTATCCGGGATAACAACCTAAATTCTATAACAGATTATAATCCATCTCAGTGCCTAATTACATCTAGATCCGATCAGCCGTTCTGTCGTGATTGAGTAACGAATCCATCCATCCAAATCTATAATAGTCTATGAGATTGCTGTGATCTATTATTAATTAGAACAACGATCTTAAGCCGATTACACTTATTAAAATTAAACAATAAACTAATTAGATATAGTAAGTAGAAATGATTTCGGAATTGACCAAAAAAATAATTACAATCACACCGACTTCTCTCATAACCACATATTTTATTCCATTCTATAGAGCGTAGATACTTTACTCAAAGTCAAAGTTAGTGTTATAAGAACAGAAGAAATAAGACAGATTCGATTGTTGGAAGTTCGCGCGGAAGACTTCCGAGTACGGACTATAGTAATGAAGCGTTGCATTTTATTGCGTTAGCTTATGTGCCCGGTTCTATTTAAATCTCAATTCGACACTGGCTGTGTTTTGCGCTCTCTTTCACCCTAGTTAAGTTAAAATATGCAAAATCATATATAAACTCCTATAAAGCTAAGATTTTGTCGTTTAGCAGTTTCAGTAGAGTTTATATGGAAAGCCTGCATTTGTCTTCATTTTTATGTCACACATAATCGAGTAATCGTCGAGTTAATTATTAATATGAGTAGAAAGGTTTGTAGTATTTGCGGGTATTGCTTCAAAATTATTGTTATTCTGATTTTTAAAAAGCCCATCTTGATACTTAATTATATTATAAGTAAAGCAGGCTCAAACGGCGTAGTGTGGCTTGAAAATATAAAAAAATATATTGATAAACTTAAAATCACGCTTATCTACATAAACATAATTTTATTTGTCTGACTGCGTAATAGATGCCTTGAATTGAGCCTGAAAAAGGCTCAGAAAGCATGTTTACTATAATATTAGACAAGGATGGGCGCACATATGACATTAGTTTACGTAAAGTACTAAAAAACCACGCGAGTATTGTAATACCTTATATATGAAGTTTTATGCGCTACATAAACTCATGCAAACTATGTATAACAAATAAAGCACAATTTAATACTCAGTTTATGCAATGCTCGATCAAAATACGGCAATAAGTAAAATAAACTGGCGTTAAACAGAAAATTGTATCATAATATATAATTTATTGATTATCGGGAGAATATTTTGTTAAAAAAATAAATGTTTTAATATAAATAATTAGTGAAGTACTTCCGTCATTGATATTGGCTAGTAGGTTTCGCTTTACCGAATTAGTCTTAACAATAAGATAACAACCAGTGTTATAAATGAGTTGTACGCGAATCCCAAATTAATACTTTCAGTATATGACATTAACTAAAACATATTATAAGATTTTACTGAATTACGGCCCATTTCTTGGGAGTACGATTCATGATTATTACCGTTTCAATATAAGTCGAGTTTGAAAGACGTCAAAGTACGCTCAATATATCTCAGATCTTTATTATAATATTAAGTACTATTGAAAAAGCAATACCACTTTGAGTTGTAAATTTTGTCAGTGGTGTCACTTATTTGAGGCAGAGTTATAAATCGGGACATTGCAGAAGGCGTTCAAAAGAAAATTACGAGTAGAAACTGCTGGAATTAAGAATTTAATATACTTGAGGCGTCTTCATTAGTTACCGTCAACAATTTGTTAGCACGTTTGGGACACAAAGAATTTTTACAGATTTTTTGAGGACGCAATCCTTTTCCATTTGTCCTATCGATATCAATCTGATTTTCGACCCCTGTTCTTAATCGTATTTTATATGGTAATAAAATAATGATAGTTTTACATTAAAAACTGGTTAAAGTAGCTAGACTACCTAATATACCTTAAGAACCTGATAATCATTAGCAATGCTCGATCCACAGTGTTCCATTTATAATAGAGCCATATACGTTGTGATGGCATTCCGCATCACAACGTATATGGCCCCATTAATATTTAAGTAAAACCTATTTTATAGTTAAAAAGTTACTGTCCAAACATTTTTTTACATTATACGAATTAAAATTAACATAAAATTTAATTGTTTCCTCGTACTAAATTTTCTCTCGCGGGATGTCATCGAAACTTAGAAGGCCGTCCTCGGTGACATTGAAATTAGAAGAAGTAAAAGCTATTTTAGAATTTAATATATATGTTTGTATTAAACTAGAGCTTAGACCTTTGACTGCAATCTCACGTGGTGGTAAGTTGTAAGCTGACGCAGTCTTAATCTATCTAGTATCGTGCTAAAGTTTTAAAGACTGACATTTGTATTGAATCCGCACCCTTCATCGATTTCTACGCATCGTAAGGAAATCCTTAATCCAAGCCAAAAGAGGCCTGCCATCAGACCACGCCAAAAAAAATTATGTATATTCGGAAATTATGAACTCCCCAACTGTTGCCGGGGATCGAACCCGGGATGTCCCACATATAAGTGACAGTGACACCTCTGCGCCGGGGAGGTTACGTCTGTCTGAGTAATAAGTTAACCATTTTTGTTTTCAGGACAATGGAACTGATGCTAAAAGGTAGGAGACTTGAGTCGCATCTGGACAGAGACTCTGGTTCCACATAACTCAGCGCGCAATGCTATTTCAATGTCACGGAGTATCATGCCTGTGGTCGAGGAGGTTATCGAGGGTCGGAGGCCAAGTTTATTGGTCACAAATAATAAACCGTTGTTTTGTTCCTATAAGTTTATTAAGATATAATACTTAGTGAATATATTAATAGTATGTGTTTGCTTACAATGTAGACTCGTGAACATGTGCTATTTAGGGGCAATTTCGAATTTTAGATATTTATCGCAAACTCGAATAGCTTTTCTCCAATTTCCATATAGGAATTTAGTTATTTTTGCTTTTGATCTTTTGTTCATTGGCTATTGTTCCATATGGTTTCTTTCATTTTAGTATTTTTAGATTTGTGTACTCGAATGGAATTTAGTGTAACATTTTTGAATATGATATGATGGAATTTGATTGTTAAGTTTCTTTTTTTTTTATTAGATCGAAAGTTGTTAAAATGGTAACTATATTGTAAGTAAACGCACACTTTACATATTATGCTAAATCGGCTATAGACACACAGATGTCAAACTCCTTTAACCACTATTTAATAACTATATTATAAAGTGTAAGAGAAATTTGAATAGGAAATTAATATACATTGTTTCATTACAAAAATAGTTTAATTTTATAAAAAAAAAACTTAGATATAAGATTAAAATAAAACCGTAGGTAACCGTTTTAAATAATATATTAAATAGAATACATAACAGATCATTTAAATCATAATAACGCGGTCGAAATATTTCGTGAAATTAGGATAACGGGGAGGAGAGTTAAGTAGTTCCAGGGAAAAGAGAAAGTACACACACAATATTATAACTATGATAAAATATTAAGATTATATGCATATACTATATGAATAAAGTAAGCAAAAATACCCGTTCGCCGTGTTGTATCAGGGGAAACGCTTCAAACCACATTCTACTGCCAAATGTAATTTCCAAGACTGATATATACTCAATGGCCAACAATGAAATTGGATTGCCAAACGTTCAATTCTCTTCAAAAAATCCTTGTTTCCCCTTATCACTCGAAGAAAATCTATCTCCCTATATTATGATATCCACGCCATTTAAAAGGAGCACGCGGCTCTGAATACCTTCGGGCCATGCGTAGATGTATGCAATAGTTAGTCGCATTAAGTACTGCGCTCGCTGTTAGAGCACACGAATCTAGAGGTTGCGTAGGGTTGTATTCGTCTACGCGTGACCCCGCTGCGTGGCCGGCCGCACTACACCGCCGTCCGGCGAACCTATGCTGGCTATGTGCAATGCAAACGACCGCACGACAGAGGGCAGAAGCCCTAGGAAGAACCCATCTTCTACAAAAAAAGTGCACTCAAATCGGCCTGCCGTATGAGACACAACACTAACGCGGGCCCTCAAGCCAATAAACTGTGATTATATATCGAGAAATATTATTAAATATTAAGAATATTGAATGGATTATATCTATACTTTCTTTTATCCTTCTCTCATGCTCCAATCCCTTAACTTATGTCAGAAATACTAGAAAATCGTGGCCGATATTCTAATATTACTTATTGGGGGAATTTAATGAAGTAAATTAATACACTCAAATTAACTTCCAATTAAACCTAAAGCAAACGAAATATTAAAACTTCATAAAATAACAAGGTCCTTACGAATAACATAAAATTACCCAAAAATATATCTAAATTAATGGAAATATTAAAAGGATGGATCCGTCTACCAAATAAGTAGTCAAACAGCCCATTGGATCAGAATTTATAACGATAATCATGTCGCCATTCATTATTAATCCGCTCTAAAATTATCAAAATTGATTGTATGTTCACTCAGCTATTTGTTTTATTGTAATTTAATTTTCTTAATCCATTATTTTTTCGTTAAGTCACTAATCAAATGATTGTGACCGTGACAAATTCAAAAGCCTGGTTGATCCACCGATATTTTGTAATTACTCAATTGTAATATATTGACGTTAGATACGTAACGGATAATTAAAATAATCACCATTCAATTCTGTTTAGATAGATTGCTATAATATCCTTTCTAACACTATGCAATATACGCATTCCTTGTAATAGGTTAAACCGAGGTCCCCGTGTAACCAAGGCACCGCCTCAATGTCGTAGCTAGTTGACACTGAGGTGATAAATAACCAGCCTATATCTATAAAGATAGTTTCTAGTCCTTTGTCTGTTCCAATCTTATCTTATCTCACGGTGTTAGAACACCAACCAATCTATCTTATTAACAAACCCTTTAATAAGTGAGTTTCAGTTCAAACTGCAAACTGGAATATCTGGGAGTCGTCCCAGTATGGATGCGTTTTGCAACACATCAAAAATGCAATTCTGAAGATATTTGCTACCTGGTCTTTTTTATGGTCAAATGGTGTTATGTTTATAATCTTAAGTTATAAGACACATCACAAATATCTGCAAAACAATGCATTGTCCTAAATCTAAAGGGTGGAAAGACTTAAAAAATTAGGAATACAAAGATTTAACACAAACTAAGATATAGTAGAGAATGAATTCAATTAATGGGAACGTTATGAAAGGTCTATAAGACTTCGGGTCAACAGGATGGTAAATTCTTAACCGCATATAACATCTTCATAAACTATATACTAAGGCACGTACCCTCAACTCCGCATAACTTTACCAACGCGTTAAAAAGTCCTCCAAAAGGCCTACAGATCTGTCATAACGCACTGCTTTCGTGAGATGATTTTCAGGCAACAGACTTATGTTATGATTATCAGAAATTCATCGTAACATAAGTGACGTGCATGAATAACTAAATGACAATAACTCAATAAATAGAAACCGTGGAGTGCAACCTAACCAGTTTTTCTAACAAAGTTCGCCATTGTCTTAGTTCCAACACAGCAAAATCAAAGAGTTTGCACGTTATACTAGCACGCATAGCACTTTACGGCTAGTGTGCAAATCTTATTCTGTCGCTGCGTGTACCTTACGGTTTCTGTTGGGTGGCGATCTGGGGTAGACATTTCCAACTGTCAGGTTTCCGCTTCTGCGGTTTCGAAGAAACTAATAAATACTTATTCGAATAAAAAAATATAATCTGATGATGAAGTATTGTCCTAGTAATAATGGCCGCTACTAGGACTCAGGGCTCGAGAGGGCAAGACGATCCGATTTTTCGCAATACAACTAGGTCTACTACGAAAAGGTGCATTGTCAGTGTACAAACTCCAATACTGTTTGCCAAATAATAACGCGATCTCTCCTCACATCTAATAAAAATAACTTCCCTTTATTTCATCACTTAACGCTGTTTGTACATAAACAGGGCACCTATTGATATTCTAGGATGGGTTTTCGCTTAAAATACTATTCCGTTTTAAGGCACTGCTAATAACTGCTACGAATTTACTTCGCCGAAACACGGTGCTGGCGCTTCATCGACTATGACAACATCCAAAATTCATCTAACCATTGACTAAAAATTAAAATGTAACTGAGAAAGAATGGTATACGCTACACGAAGCGCCTGCGTCGTATTAAGTCTATAACACAACTACAAAAAATTTCCGCGATCACAATCACGCTTATACTGAGGTACCGCTGGATGTTGAGAGCGGAGTCTTCGCGTCGACTGAGTGTTCTAGTGTGACAAGCGTGATTGTTGTCCAAGGTCAGACTTTGTCGCAGAGATCAATTGATAACCTACCAATCGACCTGTGCGACGAAACAATCGTTGCACCCTCATTAGTCGCAAGCTCGTAATGAAAGTGTAACGAGGGTGACCTCGGTTGCCGTTTTTAAACACCATGAGGTAGTTTTCCTTGGTTGCGGTTACAATACCGAACGAGAAAAAAATCGAACATAAAACACACAAACCTTATTGCTTCATGGAGGTTAATAGTTTCCCTTTTTTTTTCCTCAATTCCAACTATAGGCTTCAATTCGCAAACCCATGCCACAACCTGTGCCGCAAAGTCTTAGTCCCATGCCGCGTGGGTGTACGAATACCTCTACTCCAATGTTACCGAACCTCTTAAGTGTAAATGTCTTTAATAATATAATATAAGGCAATTCAAGTGCTTTTTTTCAATTTGTCCATGGACGTATAAATACTATTGCGGCTGCCATGCGTCATGAACAATTATAACAATCAAAAAATATTATAAAAAAATATCGTTACAAAATATATAGAATATATTAACATCAAAGCGAAAATCGGCATCGTCTCAATAACGGAAGACATATTGTGGTTTTTTTTTTCTACTTAAGACATAGCTTATATCACGAATAAAGTACTTTAAACACGATCATTAGAAATATATACCGATCTCTTTCTTACTTCTCTCCAACCGACCAATTTCAACGAGAAGTCGTGATATAGCTACCCTATGGCCAATGAATCCTCTCTTTATTTTGTCAAGTCCAGGCGTTACATGTCATAATCAGTTTTTGGTGAGCTAGGTGCGATCTTAATCAATTCCGGGGGTTGATTTGTTTCTGGTCAAGCTATTACTAGCACCTTGCATTTGCTGAGCGATAGCAAGGCCAAAATCAAATATGAGTAGTAATTTTAATCTACTCAAATAGTCAAGTCCGGGGGTTTATCGTCAAGTCCGGTAAAGCAAGAAGTGCGACTCTTTTTCGGCTCGTTAAACTTCGCGTGAATCGCACTTGCTTGTAATTGTATAGTCAATATAATATAATCCCAAAGTGCAGTTTGAACGTTAAAGGTTGTTAGGGTTAGTCAATACATTTCAAATCCATTCTCTATATTATAATTTTAAATCTGATCCAACAGGCTTATTTTACTACGTCCTCACACCTAAACATTTCAATAGTAAATCCAACAATGAGTATACACCGAACCATCTCCTATACCTTCTAATGTGATAAATATCCCTCGTAGCAATTCTAAAAACTTTACCGATTGCGAACCCAGTTAAGAGAACGTTTTCACACATAAAATCGCGGAAAGTAATTGATAAACGCGTAACTGCAATCTCCTAGATGTTTGTGACGACAGTCCGAGCCAAAGTATGGCAGATTGTTGATCCTCCAGCCCTCACGGCGCGGCATTGAACCGGACAACCAAATGCCGAAACAAGCCCGGCCGACTCCACCCGATTGTAGCCGTAGAACGACGATTGGCTTATGTGCGATCTTTTTTAGATTTTTCAATGTGAAAACGCCTTACCTAGCCTAAAATATAATGAAAAGACAAAACAAAAAAAAAAACACCCGTGCTTTCTGAGATGTTAAACATTCGTTTTTCCAGTTAAAGACAATTTCATCAATTGCCTACAGGCATAATGTGGGTTCTAGTAGGTACTACGACTATTTAATAATTGCGCATTTATGTCCAAAACCTAAATGAATGGGATCTACTCTGCAAATAAGAATGCATAACTTAAAATAAACTAAATTCCGTACATCGGCCAGGTTTGCGATGTCGGAATGAACTAAAAATAAAAAGGGGTACAGTTGTTAGGCCCCTTTATGAGCAAAGGTAGATAACAGTACATCATTTGTGCTCTGTTGTACTATTATCCTCCTTGCTGCTGATCCCTTAGTCGCCTCTTACGACATCCACGGGAAGATTTGGAGCAGTCGTATTCTAAGCCGGGACTGCACGGCGAATAAACGAAATAGGAAACAATAATACATACATAAAAAAATTATGTGTAACTAACCCAGTGTAAGAAATTAATTACCAAGCGCGAAGCGATAGTTCCTATCTAAAATCCCAACACGTTTTTGTAGAAATTGCCTAGTCTCCCCGTCCTCCCGTGTCATTCCGATGGAAAACCTTCTAAACCCTTACCCACAATACCCCCACCCCACCATCTACCCCACCCCCCCCCAAGTTACTAACTCTTAATAGTTTTTGAGTCTACAATATCAGCATATAGTTGGTAAAACGTTATCTTTTCCGTCAAAGGCAAATCTATCTATCCATCATATAGGACCCTAGTTACATTCGATATTATCAAACTGAGCATCGCGCTAGATGTATCAAAAAGTAAGCAAAAGACAGATAGACCCCTCCACATACATATGGTGCTAACATATGAGATGTCGGACGTAAATGCGCATTTATTTACATTTCAACTACAACATAACATTTAAGGAAACATAGAGCTTAAATAAACACAATGAGGGAAATAAAAAAAATAAGCGCCGTAGGTTAACATCTGTGGCAGGAACGTCGAGTAAGTAAGCCGGATTTTAAGCTTTTACATACGCCGCCTTCGCTTGCGTCGGCCCCACATGATGCCGCTCTTGCCTGAGAGCACGGCAACGTCCCGCGGCTTAGGCGAGATTCAGCCACGTGGCGATGTAGGTCTGGATCTCAAGACGCGCTGCCACTAACGTCGCTGGATCGTCGAGACTGGGTGGATACATGTTCGCGCAGTGCGCTGTACCTGTTGACAATCACAGGACAGAGGATGAGCAATGCTTACATTTTATCAAACAAACAAAAAAACAATTGACCATCAACGCCACAAAATTTGCTCGTGCAAATTAACTCACCGGCGGCGCAAATGCATATAGGTCTGTGAAGGGTAATTTGTTTACGCTTGTTGGTAACCAATTCGGTAGCAGTTAGAATCCGTTTATATGTAAGAGCTACTCGTGTATCGTATAGTAAGATGTTATTGAAATCTTCCACGTCCATTGAAGTAGATGAATGAGTATGTCTACTGGTGTTTCTTGTGTGATATACCCACGGTGCCGAAACCTTACCGGCATGTAATTCTAAGATATCATCCCGAGATCATAAGATGTTATTTTATTGTTTCATATCTTTTTGCAAAAAACATCTTTTAAATAAAGATAAGAAATAAGGTGGGTATCATTCATTCTCAATCTGAGAAAACAATATATATTTAATTATGTACAGCAATTGGATGGATAAAATTTGCTTATAAACTGATATTGAAAGAGTTGTAAATGGAGTAAGGATAAATAAAAAATATTTAAATAAGTCTAACTGCTAAAAAAAAAAGCTGTGATAGCCTAGGACGTCTGCCTCCTAATCAGATGTCGAGGGTTGAACCCGGGCACGCACCTATAACTTTTCGGAGTTATGTGCGTTTTTAAGTAATTATAATATCACTTGCTTCAACGGTGAAGGAAAACATCGTGAGGAAACCTGCACGCCTGAGAGTTCTCCATAATGTTCTCAAAGGCGTGTGAAGTCTGCCAATCCGCACTTGGCCAGCGTGGTGGACTATGGCCAAACCCTTCTCATAGTGAGCCGGCAGTAAGTTGATCACGATGATGATGAACTTTGGTTAATAAAATAAGAAGATGAAGATATTTGAGCATCTCATCAATATTATTTATTTTGTGTGAGTGTTAATAACGATGATTTTTAATAAGTTGTGTATCACGAACAGTCAAACGTTTTAATATAACCAAACTCAAAAGATGATTTGGAGTAAAAATAACAAAAACAATATTCTTCCTCGAGATTTTTTTAAGGTCGTGCTACAAGTCTAGAACATCCATCTACATCATATCTTACCTTCAATGAAAATAACAGGCGCGTCGTTGTCCTGCGTAGTGGTCATGCCAAGCGCATGCCAAGGGTCGACCGATCCGTGAACGTACGCGACCCGACCCGCGGCTATGTTTAAACCACCGAACACTTTGTTAGTCCACTCAACACCCGAGTTCACAAACACAGAGTCAAACCTGTAACAAAGAAAGAGCAGTTTAAAAAAAAACCTTTAGGACCTTATTCGCCCCACCCCATTAGTCTTGTTAATTATGTGTGTGTGTGGAATCATTTGTTGGGTGTATTGTAACATCTAAAACCTAGTTTAAATTAATTTACTCATCCTCGCTCTGTTTGAGCAAGCGTAAATTGGTCTAGTTTTAAAATGCCCGAAAGAACAAACATTGTGGTGAATAGAAATGTAATTAGGCTACTTAAAGAAAATAAATAATTAGGTATGTTATGATCCACAACAATAAATTTCATGAAAGCAACGTAGTCATGGAACAGAACACAGAACCTAAAGCAGTAATCAAAGAAAATCAGTTATACCACAAATTTAACCGATAAAGTGTAAGAAATACTTAATAAGATTTATGACTGGCCTAAGTTTATAATGTCAAGATGTTATTTTGTCAATGTGAGTCAATTTACTAATCATTATTTCATATGACATTCATTTGGACGGAAGCAGGTATCAAAGACGACTTTTAATCGTCTAAGCATGTAAACATATATTTTCTTGGGCACAATATGAGAAATCATATCCCCATTTACTTGGCTTCACTGTAACAACCCTTCACTGTTTTTTTATATTTTGTGTATTGTTAAGTAGGTAAAATAAAAGACAAAATTAATTACGAGGATATCTTCTTAATAAGTCTTTGTTTAATCGATATGTCTATTACTAGACAGTCTAAAGGCGACGGAATTGCACAGTCTAATATTGTTTGTTTATTCCATCACTAAAACCGCGTAACATTAAAATTTGGAACACTCCCACGAGCAATTCTTTACCTACATTTTCTGTATTATTATTGTCGATCGTATTATAATTTGTATTTTATTACAACCTTCCAGGATTGTAATAAAATACAAATTATAAAATCAGATAAATAAATGGTCATTAATTAATAACGAACAAGAAAGGAAGTACAGATATCATCATTATTATAATGATCAACCCATTGCCGGCTCACTACAAAGCACGGGTCTCCCCTCAGTATGAGAAGTGTTTGGCCATAGTCCACCATTGCCGATTGGCAGACTTCAAACGCCTTTAAGAAAATTATGGAGAACTCTCAGGCATGTTTCCTCACGATGTTTTCCTTCACCGTTGAAGCAAGTGATATTTTAATTGCTTAAAAACGCACATAACTAAAAATGCTATAAATTGTGGATGTGAATCTCGAACGTGTAAGCTCAGTTAAGTATCTTGGAGTGATTCTAGATGATACACTCTCTTGGGCTCCCCATGTTGATAAACTTATTGGACAAACAAAAAAAATTATATACATATTTAAGAACTTAAAATCCATACTCGACAAGAAAACCTTGAAAACAGTATACTTAGCGATTTTATTTATTTATTTATTCATTATTAATAAAATAAATTATAACCTAAACCTAAACGCGATGAATGTCAGAAATTATAAATTATTGATAAAATAAAGTTTTTATTTTTTGCTTGCTGGCAAACGAAAAACACACACAGACTCTCACACACATACACTCTCACACACACGCACGCACACACACACAAACGCACACATACACACACAAACGCACACATACACACTCAAACACACGCATGCACGCACATACACAAGCACGCACGCACGCATGCGCAACATGCACATACACACAAACATATGCACGCACACACACACACACACTCAAACGCACGCATGCACGTACACACACAAGCACGCACGCACGCATGTGCACAAATGCACGCACACACACAAGCACGCACGCACGCATGCGCACACATGCACATACACACACAAGCGCACGCACACACAAACGCACGCATGCACGCACACTCACGCACTCATGCACGCTCACACACACAAGCACGCACGCATGCGCACACATGCACATACACACACAAACGCACGCATGCACGCACACACACACAAGCACGCAAGCATGCGCACACATGAACATACACACACATGCACACACACACTCAGACAAACGCACGCATGCACTCACACACACACAAACGCACGCATGCACGCACACACACTCAAACGCACGCATGCACGCACACACACACAAGCACGCACGCATGCGCAACATGCACATACACACACAAACGCACGCATGCACGCACGCACACACAAACGCAAGCATGCACGCACGCACACACACACACACACACACACACACTCAAACGCACGCATGCACGTACACACACACAAGCACGCACGCACGCATGTGCACACATGCACAAATGCACGCAAACACACAAGTGCACACACACACAAACTCACGTATGCACGCACACACACACTATAACGTACAAATGCGCACACATGAACATTTACACACATGCACACACACACTCAAACAAACGCATGCATGCACTCACACACAATAGCACATACACACACACACAAACGCACGCATGCACGCACACACACTGAAACGCACGCATGCACGCACACACACACACAAGCACGCACGCATGCGCAACATGCACACACACACGCAAACGCACGCATGCACGCACACACAAACGCAAGCATGCACGTACACACACAAACGCACGCATGCACGCACACACACACACACACAAGCACATACACACACAAACGCACGCACACACACACAAGCACGCACGAACGCAGGCATGCGCACACACGCACGCACGCATGCACTCACACACACTAGCACATACACACACACACAAACGCACGCATGCACGCACACACACTCAAACGCACGCATGCACGCACACACACACAAGCACGCACGCATGCGCAACATGCACATACACACACAAACGCACGCATGCACTCACACACACTAGCACATACACACACACACAAACGCACGCATGCACACATACACACACACACACAAGCACAAACGCACACACACTCAAACGCACACATGCATGCACACACACACACACAAGCATGCACGCACGCACACACACACACTCAAACGCACGCATGCACGTACACACACAAGCACGCACGCACGCATGTGCACACATGCACAAATGCACGCAAACACACAAGCACGCATGCGCACACATGCACATACACACACAAGTACACACACACACAAACGCACGCATGCACGCACACACACACAAGAACGCACAAATGCGCACACATGAACATTTACACACATGCACACACACACTCTAACAAACGCACGCATGCAGTCACACACACTAGCACATACACACACACACACAAACGCACGCATGCACGCACACACACTGAAACGCACGCATGCACGCACACACACACACAAGCACGCACGCATGCGCAACATGCACACACACACGCAAACGCACGCATGCACGCACACACAAACGCAAGCATGCACGTACACACACAAACGCACGCATGCACGCACACACACACACGCACACACACACACACAAGCACATACACAAACGCATACATGCACGCACACACACACAAGCACGCACGAACGCAGGCATGCGCACACACGCACGCACGCATGCGCACACAAGCACGCACGCATGCGCACGCATGCACGCACACACACTCAAACGCACGCATGCACGCACACACACACACAAGCATGCACGCATGCGCAACATGCACATACACACACAAACGCACGCATGCACGCACGCACACACACACACACACTCAAACAAACGCACGCATGCACTCACACACACTAGCACATACACACACACACAAACGCACGCATGCACGCACTCACACACACAAGCACGCACGCATGCGCAACATGCACATACACACACGCAAACGCACGCATTTACGCACACACACACACACAAACGCAAGCATGCACGTACACACACAAACGCACGCATGCACGCACACACACACATAAGCACATACACACACAAACGCACGCACGCACACACACACACACACAAACGCACACATGCACGCACACACACACAAGCACGCACGAACGCAGGCATACGCACACACGCACGCACGCATGCACACACAAGCACGCACGGATGCGCACACATGCACGCACACACACAAGCACGCACACATGCACATACACACACAAACACACGCACACACATACTCAAACGCACACACACCTACGCACATACACAAACGCACGCACGCACACACACACTCAAACGCACACACTCACACAAGCACGCACGAACGCAGGCATGCGCACACAAGCACGCACGCATGCGCACACATGCACGCACACACACTTAAGCACGCACACGTGCACATACACACACAAACACACGCACACACATACTCAAACGCATGCATGCACGCACGCACGTTGCGCACACATGCACATACACACACAAACGCACGCACGCACACACACCTACGCACACATGCACATACACACACAAACGCACGCACACTCACAAGCACGCACGCACGCACGCACACGCACGCACGCATGCGCACACATGCACATACGCATGCATGCACGCACACAAACACGCTCAAACGCACACATGCACATACACACACCAACGCACGCACGCACACACACACGGACACATGAACATACACAAACAAACGCACGCACACACACACACTCAAACGCACGCGCACACACCAACGCGCAAACTCAAACGCACGCACGCACTCGCACACATGCACACGCACACATATACACACACGCACACGCACTTATACATGCGCGGAAATCCCCGGAGGTGGGCGTGGTGACACAGTTTTTCAACTAATACAGATGTTATCGTTCATTAAATTTAAGATTCCTCTGTAAATTGGAGGCACAAAAAAATACTGAAAAGTTAAAGGTGCGTGCCCGGGTTCGAACCCCCGATACAGTCGCAGATGCGTTCATTATCAAGATGGAGCTTAGGGACATCTCTATAAGTAATACGATTTCAATATTTATAAATTCTTTTAGAGAATTGATGTGAATATAACTTAGTGAGAAATACTTACACATATCTCCCCCTGCAACGATGAAAATGAGTGATCATAAAACAGTCCACACCGATCAGACACAAACGCTCACCACTTCACTTCCATTGTCAGAAAAATGTTGCCGTTTGCAAAACACTCACGACAAATTTAAATGATGCGCGTGTAAAGTTACTTTCCGATATTACTAAAAAGCGAACATCACTTTGAGATATATTTAAGAAACTGCATAAGATATGAATGTAACATATCGAATGAAACCGATCTTAAATAGAAAAAAAACTACTTAATTCTACTACGCCCACCCCGAGCAATCACGATCAAAAGACCGTCCTGAAGGAACAATAGATAAAAACGTTACTTCCCGGTACAAAGTAAAATGGACGCACGCACCGATCATCCCCGAATTTATTAATTTGCAGACGCTGCACTGCGCATCTTTTCAGCGCAAGGGGTTCACAAAGCAGTCACAGGTAAATTGGTAATAAAAGTGTATATAACAGATTATACTATCGAAATTGGATAATAAATTTAATGCATGACGCTAAAAAGCAATGAAACATTGAATTAAGAGCTCCAAAAAGAAACGACGGATTGTCGATGTATTTTTCAAAGGCAGGATCGCAGATGCGCGCGTCGCTTTGGTGCCTGGAATTATCGATTGACGGCCATCTTGAAAATTCAAAAATTTCTATTAGAATTGTTGCGTTTTTAATGCACAATTCTGGAGACTTTTACTACCTAAACAAACTACCAACGGTTTATAATGAGAAACGTAAGATTGCAATAAGTCTAGATCATGACTAATTTTCTATGCACTTTTCAACGCCCAGGGTCGCAGATGCGCGCGCCGTTCTGGAGCCTGGGATTATCGATTGGCAGGCATCTTGAATGATCATAAAATTTATATAAGAATTGGTATGTTTATAATTTCACTGCATTTAACATGGATTTAACTAATTAAAAGAAACTACCGTCACTATATTTTAAGAATTCTACCCGAACAGACACGACACACGACCGCCCCCAAGAAGCGACCCGTCAGGACTGCATTACCCGTTGCAAGAGAAAATGCATGCGCGCGCCGGCTATCCCAGAATTTATTGATTAGCAGCCTCTCTGCACAGCGCATCTCTTCGGCGCAAGGGGTTCACAACGTGGTCACTGGTAAATTATTAATTACTTTTGTTACTTATATGATCGAAATTGGATATTGAATTTAAATAATGATGTTGAAATGCACGACAACATTGTACTAAGAGCAATAACAAGAAACGAGTGACTATCGCAATTTTAAACGCCAGGGTCGCAGATGTCGCGTCGCTTTGGTGCCTGGGACTATCGATTGACGGCCATCTTGAAAGTTCAAGAATTTGTATTCGAATTGTTGCGTTTTGAATTCACAATTCAAGAGACTTGCTTTTTACTACTTAAACTAACTAATAACGGTTTATAATGAGATACATAAGATTGCACAAAGTCTACACGATCATGACTGATTTTCGATGCACTTTTCAACGCCTGGGTCGCAGATGCACGCGTCGTTCTGGTGCCTGGGATTATCGATTGACGGCCATCTTGAATGATCAAATATTTGTATAAGAATTTTTACGTTTATAAATTACACTGAATTAAACATGGATTCTACGAATTAAAAGAAACTACCCTCACTAAATATTTTAAGAATTCTACTCGAACAGACACGACACACGACCGTCGCCAAGGAGCGATCCGTCACAACTGCATTACCCGTTGCAAGGGAAAATGGATGCGCGCGCCGAGCATCCCAGAATTTATTGATTAGAAATTTGTTTTCAGCTTGCCACGCCCTTTTTCAACGTAAATGGTTCACAACCAAGTAACTGATAATTTAGTATTTTCTACAGATGCTCAGTTACATTATCGAATTGGGTTGTTCAATTTAAATAATGTTGATGCTTAAAAGCAACACAAGATTAAACTTAGGGCGCCAAAAAGAAAAGATTAATCGCCTTTGCACTTTCCAATGCAACAGGTGCAGATAGCCATGTCGCTTTGGGACCTGGAATTATCGATTGACGGCCATCTTGAGTGATTAAAAATTTGTATAAGAATTGGTAGGTTTATAATTTACACCGCAATAAGCATGGATTTTACTAATTAAAAGAAACTACCGTCACTACAGATTTTAAGAATTTTACTCGAACAGACACGACACACGACCGTCGCCAAGGAGCGATCCGTCCCAACTGCATTACCCGTTGCAAGCCGAAATGGATGCGCGCGCCGACCATCCCAGAATTTATTGATTAGAAATTTATTTTCTGCTTGCCACACCCTTTTTCAACGTAAAGGGTTCACAAAAAATTAACTGATCATTTAATAACTTCTACAGAATTCAAAAATTTGTATAAGAATTGATACGTTTATAAATTACACTGAATTAAACGTGGACTCTACGAATTAAAAGAAACTACCCTCACTAAATATTTTAAGAATTCTACCCGAACAGACACGACACACGACCGTCGTCCAGAAGCGTTCCGTCACAACTGCATTACCCGTTGCAAGCCGAATTGGATGCGCGCGCCGACTATCCCAGAATTTATTAATTAGAAGTTTATTTTCTGCTTGCCACACCCTTTTTCAACGTAAAGATTTCACAACAAAATAACTGATTATTTATTAATTCTACAGATTCTCAGTTACATTATCGAATTGGGTTGTTTAATTTAAATAATGTTGATGCTTAAAAGCAACACAACATTAAACTTAGAGCGCCGAAAAGAAACGATTAATCGCCTTTGCACTTTCCAATGCAACAGGTGCAGATAGCCATGTCGCTTTGGGACCTGGAATTATCGATTGACGGCCATCTTGAGTAATAAAAAATTTGCATAAGAATTGGTACGTTTATAATTTACACTGCATTAAACATGGATTTTACTAATTAAAAGAAACTACCGTCACTAGAGATTTTAAGAATTTCACCCGAACAGACACGACATACGACCGTCGCCAAGGAGCGATCTGTCACAACTGCATCACCCGTTGCAAGCCGAAATGGATGCGCGCGCCGACCATCCCAGAATTTATTGATTAGAAGTTTATTTTCTGCTTGCCACACCCTTTTTCAACGTAAAGGGTTCACAAAAAAGTAACTGATCATTTAATAACTTGTACAGAATTCAAAAATTTGTATAAGAATTGGTACGTTTATAAATTACACTAAATTAAACATGGACTCTACGAATTAAAAGAAACTACCCTCACTAAATATTTTAAGAATTCTACCCGAACAGACACGAAACACGACCGTCGTCCAGAAACGTTCCGTCACAACTGCATTACCCGTTGCAAGCCGAAATGGATGCGCGCGCCGACTATCCCAGAATTTATTAATTAGATGTTTATTTTCTGCTTGCCACACCCTTTTTCAACGTAAAGATTTCACAACAAAATAACTGATAATTTATTAATTCTACAGATTCTCAGTTACATTATCGAATTGGGTTGTTTAATTTAAATAATGTTGATGCTTAAAGGCAACACAACATTAAACTTAGAGCGCCAAAAAGAAACGATTAATCGCCTTTGCACTTTCCAATGCAACAGGTGCAGATAGCCATGTCGCTTTTGAGTAATAAAAAAATTGTATAAGAATTGGTACGTTTATAATTTACACTGCATTAAACATGGATTTTACTAATTAAAAGAAACTACCGTCACTAGAGATTTTAAGAATTTCACCCGAACAGACACGACATACGACCGTCGCCAAGGAGCGATCTGTCACAACTGCATCACCCGTTGCAAGCCGAAATGGATGCGCGCGCCGACCATCCCAGAATTTATTGATTAGAAGTTTATTTTCTGCTTGCCACACCCTTTTTCAACGTAAAGGGTTCACATAAAAGTAACTGATCATTTAATAACTTGTACAGAATTCAAAAATTTGTATAAGAATTGGTACGTTTATAAATTACACTGAATTAAACATGGACTCTACGAATTAAAAGAAACTACCCTCACTAAATATTTTAAGAATTCTACCCGAACAGACACGACACACGACCGTCGTCCAGAAGCGTTCCGTCACAACTGCATTACCCGTTGCAAGCCGAAATGGATGCGCGCGCCGACCATCCCAGAATTTATTGATTAAAAGTTTATTTTCTGCTTGCCACACCCTTTTTCAACTTAAGATTTCACAACAAAATAACTGATAATTTATTAATTCTACAGATTCTCAGTTACATTATCGAATTGGGTTGTTTAATTTAAATAATGTTGATGCTTAAAAGCAACACAAGATTAAACTTAGAGCGCCAAAAAGAAACGATTAATCGTCTTTGCACTTTCTAATGCAACAGGTGCAGATAGCCATGTCGCTTTGGGACCTGGAATTATCGATTGACGGCCATCTTGAGTAATAAAAAATTTGTATAAGAATTGGTACGTTTATAATTTACACTGCATTAAACATGGATTTTACTAATTAAAAGAAACTACCGTCACTAGAGATTTTAAGAATTTTACTCGAACAGACACGCCACACGACCGTCGCCAAGGAGCGATCCGTCCCAACTGCATTACCCGTTGCAAGCCGAAATGGATGCGCGCGCCGACCATCCCAGAATTTATTAATTAGAAGTTTATTTTCTGCTTGCCACACCCTTTTTCAACGTAAAGATTTCACAACAAAATAACTGATAATTTATTAATTCTATAGATTCTCAGTTACATTATCGAATTGGGTTGTTTAATTTAAATAATGTTGATGCTTAAAAGCAACACAAGATTAAACTTAGAGCGCCAAAAAGAAACGATTAATCGTCTTTGCACTTTCCAATGCAACAGGTGCAGATAGCCATGTCGCTTTGGGACCTGGAATTATCGATTGACGGCCATCTTGAGTAATAAAAAATTTGTATAAGAATTGGTACGTTTATAATTTACACTGAATTAAACATGGACTCTACGAATTAAAAGAAACTACCCTCACTAAATATTTTAAGAATTCTACCCGAACAGACACGACACACGACCGTCGTCCAGAAGCGTTCCGTCACAACTGCATTACCCGTTGCAAGCCGAAATGGATGCGCGCGCCGACCATCCCAGAATTTATTAATTAAAAGTTTATTTTCTGCTTGCCACACCCTTTTTCAACTTAAGATTTCACAACAAAATAACTGATAATTTATTAATTCTACAGATTCTCAGTTACATTATCGAATTGGGTTGTTTAATTTAAATAATGTTGATGCTTAAAAGCAACACAAGATTAAACTTAGAGCGCCAAAAAGAAACGATTAATCGTCTTTGCACTTTCCAATGCAACAGGTGCAGATAGCCATGTCGCTTTGGGACCTGGAATTATCGATTGACGGCCATCTTGAGTAATAAAAAAATTGTATAAGAATTGGTACGTTTATAATTTACACTGCATTAAACATGGATTTTACTAATTAAAAGAAACTACCGTCACTAGAGATTTTAAGAATTTTACTCGAACAGACACGCCACACGACCGTCGCCAAGGAGCGATCCGTCCCAACTGCATTACCCGTTGCAAGCCGAAATGGATGCGCGCGCCGACCATCCCAGAATTTATTAATTAGAAGTTTATTTTCTGCTTGCCACACCCTTTTTCAACGTAAAGATTTCACAACAAAATAACTGATAATTTATTAATTCTATAGATTCTCAGTTACATTATCGAATTGGGTTGTTTAATTTAAATAATGTTGATGCTTAAAAGCAACACAAGATTAAACTTAGAGCGCCAAAAAGAAACGATTAATCGTCTTTGCACTTTCCAATGCAACAGGTGCAGATAGCCATGTCGCTTTGGGACCTGGAATTATCGATTGACGGCCATCTTGAGTAATAAAAAATTTGTATAAGAATTGGTACGTTTATAATTTACACTGAATTAAACATGGACTCTACGAATTAAAAGAAACTACCCTCACTAAATATTTTAAGAATTCTACCCGAACAGACACGACACACGACCGTCGTCCAGAAGCGTTCCGTCACAACTGCATTACCCGTTGCAAGCCGAAATGGATGCGCGCGCCGACCATCCCAGAATTTATTAATTAAAAGTTTAATTTCTGCTTGCCACACCCTTTTTCAACTTAAGATTTCACAACAGAATAACTGATAATTTATTAATTCTACAGATTCTCAGTTACATTATCGAATTGGGTTGTTTAATTTAAATAATGTTGATGCTTAAAAGCAACACAAGATTAAACTTAGAGCGCCAAAAAGAAACGATTAATCGTCTTTGCACTTTCCAATGCAACAGGTGCAGATAGCCATGTCGCTTTGGGACCTGGAATTATCGATTGACGGCCATCTTGAGTAATAAAAAATTTGTATAAGAATTGGTACGTTTATAATTTACACTGCATTAAACATGGATTTTACTAATTAAAAGAAACTACCGTCACTAGAGATTTTAAGAATTTTACTCGAACAGACACGCCACACGACCGTCGCCAAGGAGCGATCCGACCCAACTGCATTACCCGTTGCAAGCCGAAATGGATGCGCGCGCCGACCATCCCAGAATTTATTAATTAGAAGTTTATTTTCTGCTTGCCACACCCTTTTTCAACGTAAAGATTTCACAACAAAATAACTGATAATTTATTAATTCTATAGATTCTCAGTTACATTATCGAAATGGGTTGTTTAATTTAAATAATGTTGATGCTTAAAAGCAACACAACATTAAACTTAGAGCGCCAAAAAGAAACGATTAATCGCCTTTGCACTTTCCAATGCAACAGGTGCAGAGAGCCATGTCGCTTTGGGACCTGGAATTACCGATTGACGGCCATCTTGAGTAATAAAAAATTTGTATAAGAATTGGTACGTTTATAATTTACACTGCATTAAACATGGATTTTACTAATTAAAAGAAACTACCGTCACTAGAGATTTTAAGAATTTCACCCGAACAGACACGACATACGACCGTCGCCAAGGAGCGATCCGTCCCAACTGCATTACCCGTTGCAAGCCGAAATGGATGCGCGCGCCGACCATCCCAGAATTTATTAATTAGAAGTTTATTTTCTGCTTGCCACACCCTTTTTCAACGTAAAGATTTCACAACAAAATAACTGATAATTTATTAATTCTATAGATTCTCAGTTACATTATCGAATTGGGTTGTTTAATTTAAATAATGTTGATGCTTAAAAGCAACACAAGATTAAACTTAGAGCGCCAAAAAGAAACGATTAATCGCCTTTGCACTTTCCAATGCAACAGGTGCAGAGAGCCATGTCGCTTTGGGACCTGGAATTACCGATTGACGGCCATCTTGAGTAATAAAAAATTTGTATAAGAATTGGTACGTTTATAATTTACACTGCATTAAACATGGGTTTTACTAATTAAAAGAAACTACCGTCACTAGAGATTTTAAGAATTTCACCCGAACAGACACGACATACGACCGTCGCCAAGGAGCGATCCGTCCCAACTGCATTACCCGTTGCAAGCCGAAATGGATGCGCGCGCCGACCATCCCAGAATTTATTAATAAGAAGTTTATTTTCTGCTTGCCACACCCTTTTTCAACGTAAAGATTTCACAACAAAGTAACTGATAATTTATTAATTCTACAGAATTCAAAAATTTGTATAAGAATTGGTACGTTTATAAATTACACTGAATTAAACATGGACTCTACGAATTAAAAGAAACTACCCTCACTAAATATTTTAAGAATTCTACCCGAACAGACACGACACACGACCGTCGTCCAGAAGCGTTCCGCCACAACTGCATTACCCGTTGCAAGCCGAAATGGATGCGCGCGCCGACCATCCCAGAATTTATTAATTAGAAGTTTATTTTCTGCTTGCCACACCCTTTTTCAACGTAAAGATTTCACAACAAAATAACTGATAATTTATTAATTCTACAGATTCTCAGTTACATTATCGAAATGGGTTGTTTAATTTAAATAATGTTGATGCTTAAAAGCAACACAAGATTAAACTTAGGGCGCCAAAAAGAAAAGATTAATCGCCTTTGCACTTTTCAAATCAACAGGCGCAGTTGGCCACGTCGCTTGAGACCTGGGATTAAAGATTGACGGCAATCTTGAGCGATCAAAAATTAATATAAGAATTGGTTCGATTTATAATTTACACTGCATTAAACATGGATTTTACTAATTAAAAGAAACTACCATCACTAAAGATTTTAAGAATTTTACCCGAACACACGACCGTCGTCAAGGAGCGAACCATCACAACTGCATTACCCCTTGCAAGGGAAAATGGATGCGCGCGCCGACCATCCCAGAGTCTATTGATTACCAGCCTCTATCCTCTTTTAATTGAAATATATGTATATCTAAGAAATCATTCTTTAGCAATATTCCTAAGTTACGTTGTTTCATGAATATAACATTATGGATATTATAGAAAGCGGTTATCCTAAGTTCCCAATTATGTTAATCGGCTGCAAATCTCAAACGGTCTGTCGTCATAAAAAAAGTGAAAGTTAAAGTTAAGAACCGAGATTTAAAGTAATATCATGAAGATGTTACAAAAGTCCATCTCCTTTAGACTTAACTACGAGTGTGTCCACAAGGAACAAAAGGAAAGGAAAATCAAATGAACGCACAAATAAAAATACCTTAAATATAGCTGGTCGAAGGCAATCAAATTATATATGACAAGGTAATAAAGTAACAAAGGCATGAAAAGTATAAAAATGAAGAAAACAGATAATGCCTAAGCGAAATTCGGTTATATAATAAAGGTTGCTCCATACACCTATTCTATACTTCCATAATTTTATTCTATCCCCATATGGCGTGTCTATAAGTCCAAGCAGAGAGAAGAGGATTACAGAATCATTCTGCTTTTGGAAACAACGCGTTCCGGTCTTCCGCAGCAACCGCGCAGCTCGCAAAAAAACTAACCTAGACTGAATGCTATAGTGTCATGCATCTGTTTTTGTGAATTATTCTGAAGAAGAGATGGAGCTGCAGATGTAGCTGAGCAGCTTTAGCAAGATTCTGTGCTATCCTTAGATTTTCCTTCTGCTAGCGTCCTGGAAAGACTCCTATATAGAGCAACTATTTAAGATACAGTCTATGTAAAAAATAATTAGCCAATAAAAAAACGAGCAAAACAAACGCTTGGCATTCGCGCCACATCTTTATGGTCCTTCGGGCTTGTAATCTATTCGTTACAGCTTAAATAGGTTATCATTTGCTACACTTTATTTCGCTGAGCAATACAATTTAACTAGTAATTGTTATGTTATACTGATAGCATTTTCACAGTTATTTGCCTCGCTTTTTCAAACATAGCTTGATCTTCGCATAGGTCGGCGGTCGCTACAACGTACTCTCATTTCGCTAAACTTTTGAGGTAGTAATTACCTGCTTATGTTATTATTTTCGTATAAACGAATTCAATTAGCGGTGAAAATCACAAAATGTTTAATAAAGAATTCATTTGTAAGAGGTGAGGTATAAGAGGTATTTGACCTATGATGACCTAAAGATGCTGATTGTAACCCATTGATGAAGGAACACTTTCTCAACGCGAGCAGTAATATTGATACTATGCATGCATTTAATTATCTCTTGTTAACAGAAGGCGTGTCCAGAATATAAAAGTTTATTGCATTATACAGCCGTATAAAACACTATATCACATATATAGTTGTAATGCAAATAAAACTGACAAAGACACACCATGGTGTGTCTTTGTCAAACAAACTCTGGACAACATGTAGTCCAAGGCCCTACTTGCCTTCTATCGAGTTTGTATCCTTTGACGGTGATAACTTTAAAACCACGATTCATAGCTAACTAACGCTGAGAAGATTTACTAACTGAATCACAATACTTTAAAACAAATAACATCGAATCCTGAAACGACTCAATAGCGACATGATATTTGGCTTCGTTTTGCTGCTAAATTAAGTCCTAAATTATTAATTTTTTGCAATAGTTAATACGTAGAGGTTTATGTAGGAAAAGAGGTGGTTGGTGGTCGTAAAGCTCATTTTAACTTCGTACTTATTTTTTTTGGTTAATGTTTGGATGTGTAAATTTTAGTAAGTAGTTTGACCATATAATATAGAAGCATTTTAGATATATGTTTGTATTTTTTTAAGTAATCTAGTTCGTTTATTTAAATGTTGTGACGACCTCCGTGGCATAGTGCGTGCGCTGTCGAATTATAAAGTCGGAGGTCCTGGGTTCGATTCCCGGCTCGAGTCTGGTGGGAGGGTTCGGCCGTGGCTAGTTACAACCCTACCGACAAAGACGTGTCGCTAATCGTATAAGCGTTCCGGCACGATGTCGCAAAGAAACCAATTAGGAGTGTGGGTTTACCATGCCCCTAACAGGTTAGCCCGCTACGATCCTAGACTGCATCATCTCTAACCACCAGGTGAGATAGCTGTCAAGGGCCAACTCGTAGAGTATTAAAAAATATATATTAGATGAGGTACGAAAATAATACATTACTTAACTTATTTTTTTTGTGCGATTTGAATTATCTTTAAATTTGTTTTTGCCGCTGTCGTTCATAACGGAATTAAGTAGTAGATAGATTACAGATTATATATCACCTTATTATTTCAAATTAATGTTAAAACCACTGCAAGCTTTCTTTCCAGCAGAACGTCCATCTATTTTAATTGATTGATTATTTATTCACGTAAATGTACAGACGATAAGATGGTATAGTTAAAATTTAACCGTATATATTTTAATATTCTTATTATATTTTTTTAATAAGTTCAATTGTCCAACATAGATATCAACTGAAAGTAATAAAATACATTTCAAATGTCTAATACGCGTAAATAAAATGCATTTATAGGCGATGTGATCTGGTAAATCGTAAATATAGAGTATAAATAGTAAAGGGCAAAGCACGCTCCCCTAGGGCACTCCCTCCATATGTTGGTCTCTAAAGGGGCATAGAATCTATTATTTAAATAAGAATAAACAACTTATTGTCATGGTAACCAAGAATACTCATCTAACAAAATAAAGAGGATAATCGATATATACAGTCCATAGAGGATATTCAGACTACCTACAATATTATCTATGACAGAAACCTATTGCAATGTGCAAACAAGGTTTGCTGAATTTTAACACATTGTTTACGCTTGTCTTAATAACTAGCTAGATCTGATTCCCACTAACTGACCTATCTATGTCTTATGGCAAACTTTTAACGTCTACGGCAAAGCTTTCTTTTATAATTCTATTTAGCGCGAAACAAGCCAGTGTAGTTAATGCAACCTTTTTCTTCTAAAGCCTTATTTGCTGCGATTTTAATACAATATTAAATTTATCACATAACTTTTAATATTTTTAAACAGTATTGGGTATTATCAATGTTTTGTGTCTTGTTTCTGTTATATATTTTTTATTACCTTTTTTTAAATATTGGTTTTACCACATAAAACTATTTCTTTCTTTGATATCATAATACATCATTGCCAAACGAGCAGACGGGTCACCTGATGTTAAGTGGCAAAATTCAAAATGGCGCTTGTAACACATGCGCGCGCAAGTGAATCCGCCATTTTGAAAATGGTTTCCGCCGCCATTTTGTGTTTGCGCCGCGATTGGTGATTCAAAATGGCGGATTAACTTGCGCACGCATGTAACACAAACAAGCGCGCGCAAGTGAATCCGCCATTTTGAAAATTCTTTCCACCGCCATTTTGCAATTGCTTTCCACCGCCATTTTGTATTTTCGTGTTTTGTTTAACTATAATGGCGGTCAGTCTTATTATACTTATTATAAATTTTAGACGTTGCAATGAAAACGGTCAATTCGCTGCTTTAAATGACTGCTGTCACAGTTTTAAAAGGGTGATAGATTTCTTTTATGATGACATTTATAATGGAATACGTATTCATAGATAAACGAGCACATACTTACGTAGCAACTCTTGTTGGTCTTAAAACTGCATCGCGAGAAGTTATTTTGCACTATTCGCAACAAACAACAAACAGCAAGTCCCGCACGGATAATTTAGCAAATAAAAGTAAATATATGAGCGTTGCGAGGCCACGACCGCTCTGGAGAGCTCTCGTCCATTTTATACTCGGTTCCTTTATCTTATAATCGGTTCCTTTATCTCTTTGCAATGTCAGAGTCAGATGAATATGACATTCTTGTGACGCGACCGTACCTTGACTGAATTGTTGGGCGGGGCAATACCGAAGGTATTAGTACCTACTGGGCATGCGCCCTAACCTCAATTAGACAGCGCAAGTGCTATATCTTTGAGTTCGCAAGTGCCAGCATGGGAAATTCAAAATGGCGGAATCGGTTGCGCGCGCATTTGTGTCCACAGGTGCCAGCACAAAATGTGGTTATTCAAAATGGCGGATTCACTGTCCACCGCCATCTTGTGTTTGACGTCATATTAAAATGGTGGTCATTTCAAATAAGGTAATTCAAAATGGCGGATTTATTTCACGCGCAACTCTTTCAAATTCAAATTTAACCCTATACCTGTTAACTACTAAATGTTATAACATTGAGTAGGTACACGTCGACATACTTACCAAGAACGTCTTTGCTAACTGTAAGCTGCTTCTCAGGAAGATAAGCACTTTTTGAAACAATAAAACCAAGTCCCGAAAGGATTATTTTGCAAATAAAAGTGAAAATATGATTTGATTATTACATAATCGTGAACACCACTTTTCCCGTAGAATCAGCGAAGAAATCCAAGGAAAAGGAAAATAAATTGAAAAAATTTATAACATTGCGTGGCCGGGCTCGCTCCGGGGGGTTCTCGGCATTTTCATTCTCGATCGGATCGGTTATCTCTTCTGCAATGTCAGCATCAGATGAAAGAGACATTCTTTCAACGCGCCCGTTCTTCAACTGAATCGTTAGCCGCGGTACGATTCTCATTACCTAGGGTATCGATTAAGAACTACTGGGCATGCGTCATGGTGTTTCTACTACTGCGCATGTACACTACAAGTACTAAAACAAAATGGCGGATTCACTTGCAAGCCATTTCTTTGTGTTGGCAGGGAAATACAAAATGGCGGATTCAGTTGAGCGCGCAAGTTATTAATCTACCCGACGCCATATTGGTAGTTACGCAAAGCTATATGGATGTTCCAACAGGTTGCAATATGGCAATTCAAAATGGCGTAAAACTTGCACGCGCTTTTATTTGTGTTTGTAATGGTATCCAACGCCATCTTGTATTAGACGTTAAATCAAAATGGCGGTCAAACGTTTTAATTATTAATATTAAGAAAATTTAAATGTAAACTGTATATTTTGCAATGTCAATGTCTTCAATATTAGTGTTTGAAGGGTGAACGATTTATTTTATGATCGTTTCGATAGTGGAATGCGTACACACATTTATACACCAAATATATCCTTACCAAGCATGTCTCGTTCGCCTTAAAACTGCATCACGTAACGCTAATAAGCACTTTGTTAATAAAAAAACACCAAGTCCCATACTAATAAGTGTATTAAAGTCAATTTTAATGCATTTTACTTTTACATTATGGTGAAGACCACTTTAAGCTCGGATTCAGTGAAGTAATCTGGCGATAAGGAATAAAAATCGAAAAAGTTTATGATATCGCGTTACAGTCGGACAACCCAGTCATTTTCAAAGGCGCCCCTATCTCCACTGAATTTGTTAGCCGGGGATATCAATTATTAACTAACAGGTATCCGTCCTAGCGTTTTTCAACTGCGCATATACAGAACTGATTCGTTTGTGTAGTGCTTAGCAATCACCAGTGATAAGGCGTGGCAATTTGTTTTTAAACGTTAGTTAGCCATTGACGGCAACCTCATCTGATGGTAAGTGATGATGCAGTCTAAGATGGTAGCGGGCTAACTTGTTAGAGGTAGGTAAGCCCATACATACGCGACATCGTGCCCGAAAGCTAAATCGCTTTGTAACAAGTTTTTGTCAGTAGGGTGGTAACTAGCCACGGCCGAAGCCTCCTACCAGACAAATTCCCAGATCGATTCACCATAAAATTGTATCACAATTCTAACTCACAACCGACCAAAATATTCTAAACACAAAACCGGATTTAGGTAATTGACATTGTCTACCCATGTTCCTTACTTTATAACAATAAGAAAAGCAACACAACACTCATTTATCATTGTTAGTCTAAGATCTGAATACCTGTTTCCTTAGGAAGGGAGAGCATGTACCCAGTAATATAAATAAGCTGGGTAAAATAATGAAACACCGCAGTTTATTATATGTATTTATTTAATTCAATAATTGGTTATTTACTTATTTATTTACTTTGACAAACAATCATATTTAAGTCTATGACTAAATAAAACCTTTAACAATTCAGACAATTTATAAGAATATTGAAGCATATATAACTTATTTAAAAAATCCAGATTACATGAAATCTTGTAAGCTGCGTAGATAATATTGTATATTATCTATGAGGATCCCCATCACAATGATCTTCGGGTCAACCACAGGTTTTATGGACTCATATAATCTCAATTAGATTCAATAATCTTGGTCCTATCGTTGGATGCCTTCGTTAAAATATCTGCCTCCATATTTTCTGTGTCATTATAACAATTAATTACCAGTTTGTTCTGAACAGTCTCTTAGAAAATGTTCCTTTATGCTTGTCTTTCTATTCACAAATGTTTTACTTTGAAAATTTGTTGAATGTTAAAATTTCATTTATAAAGTTATTTGATAATATAATTCCATGAATGATTTTTCCTATATCCTACTGTTTCTGGGTTTTATCAAAAAAATATATAACCACGAAGGTGATGGCGGGATCTTACCCCCATCCCCATCACTTACCTAACCTAACCCATCCAAGTCAGAGGGCACCAAGTCCCAAGCTCACTTCGCTCGCTCTTGTAAACTTAATTCTCTGTGAGTTCTCAGTGACTGTTTTTCAAAATTTTTGTTTTTATTAAACTATATAATAAAGTAGGTATTTATCAAACATTCCATTTTATCAAACCATTAATTTTATTAAAAAAATGATGTTATACCTTGTTTCACTAATTAACAGGATTAACAAATCAATTGTTTGTCAAATGATATTTTATGAAATGACAATTTGTGTGTCTTGTTTGTAATTTGTTTATTAAATAAATTATTTGTAGACCAAGAAGTTTTATAACGATGAATAAATGATTCAGAATTTTGCCAAAATTTGTTTGTGGAATGAAACTTTGGTTATTTAGTTTTGGTTAACTGATCGATCACCCCACTGAAGATTGTAGTCTCATGTCTCTCTTTTATGAGCTTGAGTGTATGGGTGCAAACACTTTTATGGTTTTCAACGTATATATTGTATATCTTGAGTTATCATCTGTAAATATGATGAAGAGTATTTAGAACCCCCCCTCTCGATGGCTGTCTCGAAGGACCACATACGTCAGTATGCGCAATTTATATCCTTTCAACTGTCCGTTGTCCATATTCAGAAGTTCTGTTGCATCCATTGATTTCTTATAATAGGATATTAGCCTCTTTAAGGTGTGCTTACTTTATCTGCCATTGGTGCATTTTGGTAGCTTCACAATAATTAGCTTTTCAATTTTTCTATATAGTAACCCCCGGCTTCATTTTTTTCTGTCTTTAACAGTATGTTCAATGTTACGCACCGTAGTGAAACCCATTTCCATATTTTTTCAATTAACTTAGACAGGGATAGGACTTATACCGTCAATGTCTACGTGTAGATCAATCATCAGGCCATCAGTTTGTTGTAAAACCAGTATTTTCTTCATGACAAATTTCGCTGGACCGTGTACAGCTAGGCAGCTTGCGATGTATTCACTTGCGCGCACTTTTATTTGGATCTGTAATGCTACGCACCGACATCTTGTATTTGCGGTTAAATTAGAATGGCGGTAAGTCGTAACGAAACGCGTAACGACTATTTAATACGTGTAACATTATTGAATGCCTTTGATAGTACGAGTAGATCGCAGTAGAAATATTTTTATAATAGACGAATAGATTAACATTGACGGATAATTCAAAATGGCGGAATCACTTAGGCGTGCTTGTCTTTGTATTGGATTGACGTTAAATGTAAACACCCGTCTGACGTGTCGTAAAAACGGTAATTTGTCACTTAAATGTATTCGATATAAATTTTAAGTGTTGTTCGTTTTTTTTAATGGTTAAATTGCTGTTGGAATGCGAAGTCCTGGGTATATGACAACATACTTACGGAGCAAGTCTCGTTGGTTTTAAAAAACCTCGAAATAAGTTAGCACTATTTGCAACAAAAGAGCCCCAAGTCCCGCACGGGAATATAGTAAACTAGCTGGTGCCCGCGACTTCGTCCGCGTGGAATAAGTTTTTAAAATTCAGTCAGAATAAGTTGTAAAAATTCCTACGGGAAGTCTCCTATGTCACTCTCCAGGTCCTCAACGACACTTTCAAAAATCACGTCGATCCATTGCTCTATTACGACGTGATTGAAGGATAAACCAACATACAAACACACACATGCTAAAGCATTTATAATATTACTATGATTTTGTCTGGATAGTAAGGATTTCTTAGTATTTCAGTATTTCATTGTTATACTAATTATACCTCGAGTGGATTTAAAGAAGTAAAACTTTATAAGATTTTTATACAACATGAACACCGGTATTAACCTCTTTGCGGCGGATTTTTATAAATTATTTTCTTAGCGATGTCTACGCCTAAGGAGGCCCTAACTTCCAAATTCCTTTTCATTCTTTATGTTTCCCCTTTTGCAAAAAACCTACATGTCATTATTACTGAAAAGTAATGCTCTAATTGCCGTTTTTCATTTCTCTAATTCCAAAAACGCAGAACTTACATCACTTTCATACAAACTTGAAACCCCATTTCTACCCTTTAGGGGTGGATTTTTGTAATATTGCTTATACAGGTTTTTATTATTTAAAACAAATTACCTAAATGCCAATGTTCATGTCCCTAACTTCGAAAACATAGAATCCTCATGAAAATTTCCAACCCCCATTTCACCCCCCTTGGGGTAGATTTTCGTAACATTGATTGTACAGATCTTTATAATTTATAATTAAAAACATAGATGCCAATTTTAATGTCTCTAACTTCAAAAATATAGTACTTTCATACAAACTTCCAACCCCCCTTTTTAACCCTTTAAGGGTGGATTTTCTCAAAACCGTTTCTTATCTGACCTCTACTTGATAAAAGGGACCTACCTTCCGTACGTATGTTTTAAAGTTCCTGAGATATCGTGATAATCAGTCAGTTAGTGAGTGATATTTCGCTTTTATATGTATAGATATAGTGCTGTATAGTTTAATTATAATACACATGTCTATATGTTATATAGCGTATTTTTTTTACCGCGTATGCAAAAGAATTAAGCCTGTTCGATAAATTATTTTCATGAATGGTCCCATTGAATCTATGAATGTAACGTTATTCCAAGAAAAATTGTTGGTATTCACATGTTTTTCGATTATGTTAATGTAAAAACATAGCTTTTTTTTATTCAATAAGAGCTAAATTTTAAATTCAAACTTTTTTACCACGCTGTTTCGCTGTTGTTGTTTTTGAACATGAGTGATAAAACGTCAGCAAACCAAACTATCCCATGATAGTCATCAGAACCATGGGATGGTGGAATGAAAGGCCATTAATGTAAACGAGGAGCAGAAATGGTCCAATGTGAAAGAAAGATCCAATCCAATAAAAAATAAAAGCCTTATTTTGGCGATCTCCTAAAATCTAGTATAAAATATATAATTTTATTGATACTGAATAATCGTAGAATTCAAAATGACAAATTCAGCTGCCCTATGATTTCGTTTTGGTAAATAAGTGAGGTTAAACATGTGCTTTTCTTTGTGTTGTTGTTCTAATTCAAAATGGCGGATACAGCTGCGCGCGCATGATTTCGTGCTTATAAGAAGGTACCTCTAACAATGTATCCGCCATTTTGTTTTCTTGCAATTCAAAATGGCGGAAACATCTGCGCGCGCTTGTTTTTGTGCTGGTAAATAGGTAACAATTCAAAATGGCGGAAACTTGTGATGATCTGATGATACGTCATCTTTTTCGTCATTTGGTATGTTTTAAAAACTTCCAAACTCGCATCACTCTATGTCTGCTTAATTGTATAGAATAAAATACTCACGGTGCACGTCTTAGTCGCGTTACTAACGAGTCCGGCACTGACAAGTTCACAAATAAAATAGAGTCAACACACGATTTGATAATCTATCAGGGATTTAAACACTACTTTCTTAAGAATCAGCAAAGAACACAAAGGAAAAGGAAAATAAATTAAAAAAATTAAATGCGAGGCCGCGCCCGGTCCGAAAGCCTCTCAGCAAGTTCATATATCGTTAATTCGGCCATCTTTTCGGGAATTTTTACACTAGATGCATCAAACATCACGCGTAACGCGCCCGTAACTCGAATTGATGGCTGACTGGGGTGTGATTAGCAATACCTCGGATGTTGTACAAGACATGCGCACTTGCGTTTATACCGCAACGCGCATGTGCAGATAGAAATATACAAACTTTAACATGTTTACAATCTCTTTTACCAAAGAATAAATGATATCAAATGAAAATATAAAGTATATCATAAGCCAAAATGACCTATTCACTTGCCCGCGAATTGTTTTTCTTGGTTGGTACCAACCGCTACTCAAGTTTTGATTTCCCACCATCTACTTTTATTCAAAATGGCGGATCGCTTGGCTATTTCATTGTTTGATTTTGATAAAAAAATACAAAAATGTTAAATTATTAAATACATGGATTAGCCCTAAAGATTGATTAACCCTTTAAACTTCAGAAGAGAGTAGGATATGTTATAAACTGAATGTCAAAAAAAATTAGTTCGGAAAATCACCTAAAAAAACATATTATATATTTATTTCACAAGTAGTAAATAAAAATTCAATAAGGGAGCGCACAGCATAGTTTAAAAAGTAATTGAAGTAAAACATAATAATAACAACATAGAGTAATAAAGAAAAAACATAAAATAATTAAATCGCTTGCAGATAACGTAAATTTATTACAAGTTAAAAAATAAAATATGCGCGTAGCGAGAAATTAAACACGAATTGAAAGAAGAATTCAGAAGAAGAAATACTAGTCGATCAAAATAATTAATGTCCATATTATTTATTACGCATGTATGGAAATGGTGCATGAATGTTTAGCTATATCGATATATTAACCAGTAAATGACCGCGACTAGAATATTGATTGGTGTCATATTCAAAATGGCGACATCACTTGTGCACGCTTCTTTGTGTTGCAAGATGGCAACGCTAACCTTCATGATTCCGCCATCTTGTTTTAAGCTATTTCAAAATGGCCGCCAACGGTAACCAAAATTCGCATCGTCACGATATTACGATCATTGAACTCGCTAGATGTTTTTACAAGAGAATTTCCTAGAAAGGTCTTATATTTTATTATCAATGCATTATTAATGAAATTCACTCTTTAATGACATTGATAATAAAATAGGTCGACGGTATATGTCTAAATACTTACGAAGCACGTCTCGATGATCTCTGCACTGCGTAGCGATGCGATGTAAGGTTGAATAGCACTCACAACAAAAGACAGTAAAGATTTCCGCACAAATAAGTTACTGAGCGACTTAAAAAACAGAAAGTACATTAAAAAAAAGGAAATCGAGAAAATTAAACCAAGGAATTAAATAGCCTTATGGCATTGCGAAGCCGGGCCCGTTTTGGGGGGCTCTCTGCAATTTCATTCTCAGCCGGTTCGGTTATCTCTTTCGGAATGTTAGTATTAGCCGAATAAGACATTCTCGCAGCGCGTCCGAACCTTAACTGGGCTGTTAGCCGGGGATTGGAGCCCAACCCTTGAGGTATTGATTTATATTGCACATGCGCAATCGAATTTATAAGATGGCGAATTAAAAAATATACTAGGTCTAACCTATGTTTGCATGATATTTATTGGTATGGTTCAGAAGTGGGTAAGAAAATTGGGGGTGAATAAAAGCATAAAAATATATAGATTTCCTGATCCGATAGCTTTCAGCCGTCCTGGCCAATGCGCAAAAAGACTATCCATCTATCGATGGCAATTAACGTACTCTTATATAGTAAAAAATAACGATATTATAGTTAATAATTAATAAAATTCATCGTTAGCTTAATAATTAATAAAAGTAATGATGATATACATAAAAATTGACTCATTGTTTGGAAAGCAAGGCGGCCTTATAACTGCTTGATCTTCCCACAGGTTTGTATAAACAAACAGAACAATATTTATGCCATGGATTAAAAGCACCTATTAGAATATTTTCACGAATAACGCATCTAAATAAAAACGTTACTAATCAAAATAGCCCTTAACATTATTTGATATCAATGAATATCTTAGACGTCACGGTTTGATAATAACTAATAATAACGTTCCACTGTTACTAATCATAGCGTGATATACCTAAAATATGTTTTTTTTTAAATGCACTAAATAGTAATATTGTTAAATTTTATTTTAAATGAACGCGAGTGAAACTGCGTTGCACAGCTAGTTATTTATATTTTATGTCATTTAATATCGAATGACTGGTAGTAGAAACTACAGCAAATAACCTTTTGGTTGTTTTTTAGCCTAAAAGTTTATCGAGACATTTTGCTTAGGATTTGTTTTCTAAGAGAAAATCTTTAATCCATCAGAAACTTTGGCTGTGTTGAGGTCACTAGCGATACAGCATCAACTGAAAACTATGAATTGACACCCAAAATCATCAAGGAAAGTCGCTAGACACAGCCAATTACATATAGAATTATTTTTCGAAATAATTCTTAAAATATATACCTTAAAAAAATGGTTTCGTACTATCTATTGAACTTGCCAGATCTAAATCCTCATAAAAGTTATTTAATTAAAAAGAATCAGTACATCCTACAGTGCCATATCCGATGATAATTTTGAAAAAAAAATCATATAGCATAGAAGGCAGTTGTTATGACATCCGTTCCCTTAACCTATAGATGGATACGGTTACGGAAACCGTCCTTGTATGCGGTTCCGCTTACGGTTCCAGTCACGGTTATCGTTTCTTACGTTTATTGTGAGCGGTAACCGCCTGTCAAACCGTTGTATACATGTTTTTGAAGGTATATCGGGGGCCACACCTATATGTTGAGCGCAATGCGGTTTGACGCATGCGGAGTATATCCCGGTCAAGCAAATGACCCCTATGCTACGGGTACATATATTTGTATCTAAATGACCACGCCCGGACGAATAGCGCGCAAATATAGCTATTGAAGTTATTGATTTTTTTTATTTATTTCTTTATTTTATTTGCGAAAAATGACAGTGGTGAATAATTTTAAGTGCGTGCGTGCGTGCGTGCGTGCGTGCGTGCGTGCGTGCGTGCGTGCGTGCGTGCGTGCGTGCGTGCGTGCGTGCGTGCGTGCGTGCGTGTGTGTGTGTGTGTGTGTGTGTGTGTGTGTTTCACATGTTTTATGTCTTTTTATATTATCTCTATCAGTAGATCAAAAGATCTACTGATAGAGATCAAACAAAAGTTTGATTGTAGTTTAGAGTATTTTAGTAAATGCTCTTTCAAGTTACGGACTTTAAAATCTTTTAATCTTATTTCCTTGCTTATTGCATTATACAATTTTGGGCCAAGGTAGTTGATAAATTTATGAGCAAAGACAGTGTCTTTTGGTGAGGAATATTGTAACCTTATCTTGTCTGCGATTCAGTAATCTATCAGGTTAATATTTATGTTGAGTGGTGATTGCTTGCTTTATAAAAAGTTGACACACGGAAAGAACCTTCAATTCAGAATATAATTAATAAGTAGGATAAGTGAATTTTTGAATTTCATTACTTTTATTACAGGGCGGAGACATTGGGTATATTAATTTCTTATTTAATATTTAATTTAACAAAGATAATTTTAATAACAACCGTTGAATTTACTGGCGATTACTGGGAATATAAAGACGAGACTCGGAATTAAGAATGTCTAGAATTAACTAATTCGGCTAATTAATAACTTGTTAACTACTCAGACATCCGATGGTGATTGTAATTTAAATTTTTTGTCCAAGGGGAATAAACCATATCAAAGCTTCTCCGTGAATAAGTCATATAATATTCATATATAACTTTGTTGCGGAGAATCAGATTAAATATGTTCGTTTATTGAATTATAAAAATAAAAAAAACTTTTAAAATGTGTGAAGGAATGCACTAAAAAGTACTAATTTAACTGTTGAGCAGTTTCCTGGTACTTCACCTTCAGGATCGGATACAGTAAGAGCAAAAGCATTATAAGTAATTCCGGTCTCGATATGCTCGAGAGCATATGTCTTGTACACTTACTTTAGTAACATATTCCATTCTTTCTGCACTTTACCTTTACCATATGCTATTGGTTCAATACCAAAATCGCTACAGTTGTGTCTATAATATTAGAACAGTTCCCTCGTTTTCTCAGGAATCCCATAGTCAGATCGGACGGAGCATCCCGAAGCTCGTGGTAGTCGCTGGAGCCTTTAGTCGGCTCCTGCCCAACCTGTGTGGACCCAGCTCGCGGTGCCGGCTTGGCGCTCTACGGTGCGCTCATCTGGGCGGACGCTCTGACTGCCCAAACCCGGGCTCTGCTGCGGTGATCGCAGCGGGTCATGGCAGTCAAAATGATACGCGGGTATCGAACCATTTCGTGCAAGGCAGCCTGTGTGTTAGTGGGGACACTGTTGTGGGATCTGGACGCTGGAGTGCTCTCCGAGGTGTACTGGCGTAGGGTGAATGCCCGACTCCGTGGTGAACACCCTACGCCCGCGGAGGACCGTACGTGTAGGCGGTTAGCGGAGGTAAATCTCGTCGCCCTTTGGCGGGAGAGGCTTCTCACGCCGATAGCCGGCCACTGCATGATCGAGGCGATCCGGCCCGTCTTCGAGCTCTGCCAGTGCCTTCGAGGAGTGCCATGAGTGTGGCTACGCTCAGGACTCGCTGAACTCGTGCGTCCAGTGGTCAGTCGTGCGAGCATTACTCGTGGCACAGGTGGGGCCTAACCTTTCGCTGCCCGCCATGGTTAGCACCATGGTAGCCAGCGAGACGTCTTGGGCTTCCGTCGCCTCCTTCTGCGAGGAGATGATGACGCAGAAGGAGGCGGCGAAACGGCGCCGGGAGAATGATGCAGACGCGCACCCTCTCCGGCATCTTAGGGTGGGTTGCGACAACGGAGAATTGAAACTACGCCAATGCCGAATTGAAACTTCCTCCTATTTTTTAAATCGTTTCAAAACTGGTAAAAGCGAAACACTTATGGAGGGTATGGTTATACTTATTTTTCACTGCACAATTAGAAGAGACTGATCCCCAAGACACGGACTATCCTAGTTTTAGAACCAGGGTAATTTAGGTAAAATTGTAAGTCTTTGAAATAAAATAAACGATTTTTATTATTATTTTCATTAAACTTTAACTCTCACACCCGTGTGCAAAATAAATACATATAAAATCCAAAAGAGATATAATATAATTAAATAGATTAAAAAAAACTACATACACATTACATAAACACATATTTGCACCGGGCAGAGGATTACACGGCAGACCAAACGGCCAGGGTGTCAGGTTGAGAAACCGACGGACTATCCAAGCAGAGTCCAGAAACACCGCTTTTTGCATCCTGGCTGCGAGCGAACTGCCACAGAACCCAAGTCCCCTCAGATGAGCGACGATGGATCAACCCATTTGCAGATATGACGATTGGGATGGTTATAATTATTATACTTATAGACTCTGAGACTTCGAAATTGGAAGCAATCATCTCAACATGATATTTATTTATCAGTGTACCAACACCAGGCCTAGTGTCTTTTGACTAGTTGACTATTTCGATGCGATTTTTACTCTATAACAACATGATTACGAATTACACGGTTTAAAATAATGGTCCTTATGAATGGATTCGCCAATGCTCCAATAATATAGTTCTTCAATCTCATGGGAATATTCGTTTATCAGCATCCGAAACGTGAACGTACTTATTCGATATAAACAATATAACTTTAAAACTGAGATGAAAGCACCTCTATTTCCAGGTTGCTTTCCAAATGCATTGAACTTCTCCATCATGAAGCCATCGCATAAAAAAGCTGACTCTATTAAGTAACTAGTGTCCCATTAATCTTGTATTAATTATGTCAAAAATTTTGAACAAGTAATACTCAATTGTTTTAAATCAACATATTTAAAAGCGAAAAATTTGTATTCCAAAATAATAAAACTGTAATGCGAGTGTCATTTTGTAGAAAAAGTTATAACAAAAATAGATGAGTTCGGCAGCATTGGTCACTTGTTTAATTTTAACTAGATATTTACAATTCCTTGACATAACAAGACAGGGTAATACAGTAAAGACATAGGCTAGTACTCACTTTGGACCGAAGACATCTTGACATTGTTGTATGAAGAAATCAAGCGGGAACTGATTGCCGAAGACCTCCACTTCACCCGACGACGTTTGGTAGAAACCGAATTCCGTGCACGTCTGATACATCCATTGGCGACCTGGGACAATAGTATAATTGTGAAATTTTCGAAATCAACGTGTCCGTTTCCTGGCTAGAAATGCTGATACTACTTGGAGTACTTTCCGCTACTTTCCTTAGTTTCTTACTAGGCCATGCACGGCCACTGCAAAATTCACCCTGCATGTATTAATACGTCGCGGCCTGTGGAGCAGACGGGTCACCTGATGTTAAGTGACAAGGGAACATCTGCTGCACCAGATGTGCCTCCGACGCATTATCAACTGAACCTACTAATGAAACTAAGTTATACAGGAACGCTAAATCGTTTGGTTGTATGCCTTGCCACCACTACAAGTTAGCCCTTGACGGCAATAGCACCTGATAGTAAGTGACGATGCAGTCTAAGATGGTAGCGGGCTAAACTGTTAGGGGTATGGTAATCCCTTACTCCTAATTGGTTTCTACGCGACATCGTGCCGGAACGCTAAATCACTTGGTGACACGTTTTTTTTTTTCACCAACAAGTTAGCCCTCGATGGCAATCTTACCAGATGGTGAGTGATAATGCAATCTAAGCTGGTTACGTGCTAACCTGTGTTAGCACCTGTGCTACTAGTACCAGTTACCAGGGGTATGGTAAACCCCTACTCCTAATTGGTTTCTACATCCGATTTAGCGTTCCAACATCGTGCGGGAACGCTAAATGGGTTGGCGACACGTCTTTATCGGTAGAGTGGTAACTAGACACGGCTGAAGCTTCCCACCAGACCGAAATAACCGGGAATCGAACCGAGAACCTTCAACTTTATAATGCGAAAGCGCGCGCGCTGCTCCACGGAGTACGTCAAAATTAGCTGAGCCGGAGGATAACAAGCTGCGACCCAAACCTCCCAACAGACAAGCTTAGAGCTGGGAATCTTACACAGAGTCGAAAACCTGGTCATTGTGATGTCTAGCGTCAAATCGAATTATAAAAGAGCAAACCGTAATAATTTTTTTTATTTTAAGAATAATTTTACCTAGTGAATATATAACTTCACTGTCACAAATTAATATAAAATCCTTTTATCTTATGTGGCTGGTTGATTGTTATCGATGTATAATACATACACACACATATATACTAACGCGAATATACCGATCGTAATAACGATAGTTTCAAACTAATTTAAGATATGGGCCATACTTTTAGCAGGTGAGCCTGCTACCATCTTAGTGATTATTCAGTTATAATTACTAACCAGCAATATAATAAAACAATGCAAATACAAAGATACAATAGAACATTATAATTATGAGCCTGTTCCCTGCGTTAACTAAGGGTTTTTTTTTCGGACTGTCTATTAGCTGTACAAACCCTATTGGTTGCCACAGCGTAACCGGGCTGTTTGGCGAACTTTGGAAAGAAGCTCTGCCAAAAGAAATTTTGAGCCCTAGGGCTCGAAGAAACTAAGGGAACGACTGCCTAAGGGCGCCTCCTTTGAGGCCAAACCTCGGCTTAGGCAACGTTTGGGATAACGGGGGGGTCGGACGGTGAGTGGTCCGTACGTCTCCGAGGCCGTGGATGGAGCCCACGTCCGATGACGTAAGATTCGCCGGCGAAGACAGTGTGTAGCGTATGATTGTGTGGTAGGTGGTATGAGTGTGTTGTCAGTAGTCATCTGATCGTCAGGGTCATGAAGGATATGTTTAGGTCTCCTCTTTCGGAGAGGAGCGCTTAGGTCGGGGGAGTAAAAAGAAGCCGCAACTACGAGAGGGTTGGGGTGTCGGATTGATTTCTCGAAATAGATTTTCGAGAGTTAACTAAGGGTTGTAACGTAATGTTAATTCATACCATTGGTTTATTGGTTTTAACTGAAATTGCCTCACGAAAGTTATGTTATTTTACTAATACAATAAAAAAACATACTCAGATTATGCAACTGAGAAGACACAGCATTTAGCATCATCTATTAAGTACAAATATTTATTGTGTTTATGGGGCGATGGATGTTACTTTTAAAATAACCATTCTGATAAGTAGGAAACAAGAAAACACCAAGTAATGCATAACGCACTCAAACTAATAGAAATATGGTGCGTAAATAATGCTTGTGAATAACTTACAGTTAATCGAAAAAAGACAGAGGTATCACTTTAAAAAAAAAGCCGGTCTTTCTTAAAACACCAACTCTCAAGCTAAAATATCTCGGGATAACTTCGGACTATAAGCTTAATTGGAAATGGCATGAAGACACCAACACACAAAAAGCAACAATCATTCTCGGCCAATGCAAAAGCATGCTAGGGAAAGACATGGGGCATAAACAAAGTGCAATAACTTTATCTGGTTGTAATTAGGACCTCGTTAATCTTTGCTTCGTTAATATGGTAGCCGAGAACCTTCCAAACGAACGCTCAACAGGAACTACAGAAATTTCAAAGACAAGCATGCCTTGCACACGGAGCATGTTCACAACTCCAACAACGACACTAGAGGTAATACTTAAAATACCACTTCTACACCTGGACATAAAAAAGCAACGCATACAACCCTAAGACTGAAAGCATATGGGCTATGGAAGAACACAATTGCAGGCCAAACAAAGTTACTATCAATAGAGAAGCGGTGATAGCCTAGTGGTTAGGGCGTCAGCCTCCTAATCGGTGGTCGGCGGTTCGAATCAGTTATGTGCGTTTTAAAAAAAAAATTAAAATATCACTTGCTTCAACGGTGAAAGAAAACATCGTGAGGAAACCTGCACGCCTGATTGTTCTCCATAATGTTCTCAAAGGTGTGTGAAGTCTGCCGATCCGCACATGGCCAGCATGGTGGACTATGGCCAAACCCTTCTCATATTGAGAGGAGACCCGTGCTCTGTAGTGAGCCGGTAATGGGTTGATCATGTTGATGATGGTCAATAGAGATAGCAAAGTATCCTCAACTGGAGTAGACCTGAGACAAACGACGATTACGACAAAACATGTGATCTACAAGGGGTACAAAATCGTTGCATAACAGTCGTTGACTCAATAGACATTTTCACGGACGGGTCAAAAACTAACTCGAGCACAGGATTAGAATTCGCTTGGTAAGAACGAAGAAGTTTTTTAGTCAGAGTTCGTCGGCATCCGCCATGGTCAACGGAAAGCTTAGTAAGTTAGGCCACCCTCCAATATTAGCTACGTGGACAACTACGTGGACGGTACGCTTACATGTCCTCACTGTGCGTGCAAAATTCATGCGAGAGTAGGTTATGTAAGTCTCATTAGGGTACATGAGCGTGGTCTTAATAAATAATAATGTCAAAAAAAAAACAGAGTCAGTCGCTGTTGCCGCACGCGGCAGTGAATGAATGATGAATGAGCAACGGAAAGCTAACAGGTTTAAGAAGAAACAAATAGTGACAGCCAAGCAGTACTAAGGGCCAAACACTACCTCATAAAGGAGCGCCACAACACTCTCAAAATACTTTCAAAATCCAATAGACAAACAAAGCAAGATGGATGAGATGAATGAGAGGATATAGAGACACTATTTAAATTAAAAATAAGTACGAAAGGAAAGTAAGTTTACAAGTACATGTTACATACCCTTGTACATGCCACATGGCTAATATTATGAAATAACATAACGTTGGGACTCTCTCAGTTATCGCGGGGAACATTTAGTTAAACACAAACGTCTCACCTCCTTCCGAAGCCCAAGAGACATTTCTAAGATCATTTATCATGTTGTTGTAATCGTAGTCCAAGCAGGTCTCGTTGGCTTCTTGAAGGACTAGAGAGTTGAATTCAGCTAACTTTTTGAACGCCGGTTTCTCAGGATGCTTTGTTAACATACTGCATACCTGAAAAGTTTTTAACTTTATACAAGCTGTATCGGTGGCGTGCACTGGATTTTGACTAGGTTGTGCAGGCAGATGATTATAATATGGAAAAAATCTTATCTCAGAGGGTTCTTTAGGTTTTTATTTACATCGCGGGTAAACGAACAGGGGTAGGTCATGTAATCTTGAGTGATTACCGTATCCCATGAACAAATGCAGCACGATGCGTTGCTGGCTAAACCTACTAATGCCACGTAGAAATCTAAACTCTTGGCGGTATGTCTTTGCCAGTATGTTGGTAACTACCAGACCAGATCGATTCGGGAATCGAACCCAGAAACTCCCACTTCATAATACGACAGCACACGCGCTGCGCCACGGTGCTAATCAATAATTCTCACGACTATATTCCCATTTTTTCCAGATACTCCTGGGGTAGGCCATTATTTATATTGGGGTTGTATTCTAACATGTGGGGTATGCACCGCTTTTACAGACTGTTGATGAAATTAACGGTGAAAACTGATGACCTTGATAACAAGGATATGTTATATGAATTTTCAAGGATAATGTATTATAAAAAAAATTAAAATATCACTTGTTTCAACGGTGAAGGAAAACATCGTGAGGAAACCTGCACGCCTGAGAGTTCTCCCTAATGTTCTCAAAGGCGTGTGAAGTCTGCCAATCCGCACATGGCCAGCGTGGTGGACTATGGCCAAACCCTTCTCATATTGAGAGGAGACCCGTGCTCTGTAGTAAGCTGGCAATGGGTTGATCATGATGATGATGATGATGATGAATGCATTAACACGCCGTTTAGTAATAACACTTTACGTGATTGGATTTCTTATATGTAACTCGCCGTTTTCGTTCCAACCGACAAAACAGTCGGAAATCGATCAAATGCTTACAACTAGTGTAGTTTCTCCATATCCATGACAAGAATTAGGTTTTGGCACAATTGTTATGACGATGTAGATAGTACACACAGCGATAGGGTAGTTTGTATCTTCAACTCCGTATTATGGAACGTACGTTATTGTAGTCTGCAGTTGGGCCATTCATGTGTGTTAAAGTTCGCACAGGTTTAAGATCCCCATGTACAGACAAATTCCTAACTGCATATCAGTTACTCATACGTACTAAGTAAACTCTTTACTTACTCAAGTACAGGCGCATAATCTAGAGTTATAACGCGAGGCTGGCCATATTATAAATATTAGGTTTTATCGGAAACACAGCAAAAACCTTCTCGAAAGATCAGTCAATTAATGGCCTGAATCTGTACACCAATTTTGGCGCAGTTAGCGAAACTGTCATATAAAAATGCAGATTAAAGCTAAGTGTTATGTGACCTCAGTTCAAAAAAACAACATACACTCATACGTAGTCATTACTAATAAAATTATGAAATATGTAATATATGAACGCTTCATAGATGCCTGTACTGTATAGGTTTACAGATTTATTTATTTTTAATTTTACTAAGGCCACACGTCATTGTCAAGAACTAATTTGCTGCCGACAAAAAAGCCAAAATATAAAAAAATTAAACTGTAATCACCGAATTAATCGTAGTTGTCCTGCGTTTCATGTCTTGACCGATGCGATTGTCTTCGTTGTATTGCACAAGATCAGCAAAATCGTCTGCAATCGAATTGTAGAAATTCTGCATATCATTTTTAGAAGCTTCCGAGAACGGCTTGCATAATCTGTAATAATATGAATTTTCGTTAATGTTATCGAGAATGTTTTTATTGGTTTTTTTTTTATATACAAAGCGAGCAAACGAGCAGGCGGGTCACCTGATGGTAAGTGATTACCGCCGCCCATGAACATTTGCAGCACCAGAGGAACCGCCAATGCGTTGCTGGCCCTTGAGCAATTTGTTAATCCGCCTTTTGAAGATCCCCATATTATAGCCATTAGGGAACACAGAAGATGGAAGCTGGTTACACAATTTGCAGGTTCGGGGCGGAAATGAGCTGGAATAGCGGGTGGTGGAAGAGGTCCAGGCATCCAGGTGGTGAGGATGATATTTATTTCTGCGACGAAAAGTGCGACTGGAGAACACGGAAGGTGGAATTAGATTAAATAGCTCCTCGGAGCACTCTCCATTGTAGAGACTATAGAACACACAAAGAGAACTAACGTCTCTTCGGTGCTCTAGGGACTCCAGCGTGTAAGTAATCTGAATGGAACGGAACGGAACCTGGTGGCTACAAAGGGGTAATTGAAATCACATTTAACCGCAATAAAATTTCGCTGGGGTCCTAATCTACTATTACTAATGATTGTACACACAATGCTAAGCTTAAGCTGTAATATAGCCTAGTGGTTAGGACATCCGCCTGCTAATCAAGGACAAGGGTTGGAACTCGGCCACGCACCTCTAACTTTTCGGAGTTAGTTGCGTTTTTAAGCAATTAAAATATCACTTGCTACAACGGTGAAGGAAAACATCGTGAGGAAACCTGCATGAGAGTTCTCCATAATATTTTCAAGGCGTGTGAAGTCTGCCAATCCGCACATGGCCAGCGTAGTGGACTATGGCCAAACCCTTCTCATATTGAGAGGAGACCCGTGCTCTTTAGTGAGCCGACAATGGGTTGATCATGATGATGATGACACACAATGACTAAACTGTCGATCCCATAAGATTTTACTATTTGAGCTAATTACAAAACGTTTACTAAACGATTTTTCGATTAATAAAATTTCCGTTGGTACCCATACCAGGCAAGTTTGCATCGTGGTGCCTATTTTATTTGTAATTGCTTTAACTCCATATAAGGTACTATTAATTGCAAAAATTATTGCATTGATCACTCACTATAAAGACTTGCTCCCCTTGGAGGATCAGATTGACCTTGTTACTTTTATCCCTGTGGCTTCATCACCAGGAGAGCGAGTCTCACTACAATTGCTCCTAAGACTGAGCTCTATGGAGCGTACTTCGACTTTGCTTAGCCAGTGTTTTTGTGAGTACGAGGCAGATTTATGTCGGATGTTTATGTTTGAATAGTTTCTTACGTCAAAGATAAAGCTTAGCTCGTTTTATTCATTCCGGCCTAAGTCTCGCCGAGCAATTGCCTATATCGATTTTGTTGTATATGAAGGCACGAAACTCTAAACCTCAGCGAACATATGGAGCAGTCGTATTCTTAAACTGGGAATAACTAGACCGTGCTAGACCGTTTGTAGACTTAGATACTTGTTGACGTTTATAAGCACAATGCTAAAGCTGTCGCTACACGCGTAATGATTTTGCGATTTGATTCAATTCAAGGTTTTTACATACTTGAACTCTTTTTCAATAGTCGCAGGGTCCGCCTTTATCATTGTTTCGATTTGTTGATGTGCCAATTTCACTTGAGTAACGCAGTCTTCGTCGCCGGTTTTCTCCCGCAAAGCATTTACGACGACTTGGTAGTATTCTGAAATAATAAAATCGTTTGTGTTAGTAAATGAGCCCAGAGACAACAAGCGCGTTTTACGGAATAAAATTTGTACTAATGTGTAAGTTTCCGTATCCAGGAAGCAGGAAAATTACGAAATAAGCTTAACTGTGAACTTTAGCCGTTTAGGGATTTTAAATTAAAATTCAAATAACCTTTATTCAAATAGTCCTTTAAAAGGCACTTTTGACGCGTCAATAATTTACATAGTAGTGATTTAATGATGATAACTACATTCGTAAACTTAAAACTAAGCTACGAGGGTTCCAAATGCGCCCTGCTCTAAGTAGAAGCCCACTACAAACTTAGCCGGATTTAAATTAACTATTTTTAAATACCGGATGTCCCAGAAAAGGGAACAAAGTATCCTATTTATCTAATCGAAATCATGACGAATTTCATTGGTGCAGCTGAGCCAATCATAGGTGACAAAAAGACCCTCTAATGCATGTTACCCTAAACTAATATTATAAGTGGCCAGGGTAATTTTCTATTTTAGGAGTAATAGCCAGCCAGTGTGAAGGCACTGTGTAAACATAATATTAGAATGCCTGTGGAAATTACACAAAAAACGTTTCCATAGGCCCTGTTTCCTTACTTTCGAATAGCAACTAAAAGGTCATATTATATCCTTTCCATATATGTAATCTGACGTAAGATAAACACACAGAGATGGCAAACAGAGTTACTTTGAATTGATAGTATCAGTAAAGATAAAATAAGTTATATTTATTGTTATATTAACAAAAATATTTTCCTTTTAATTTTGTATCTGGTATTTGAGGGTAGGTAAGTAAGGAGGAACCTATAATAAGTAACCTTGGACCCAAAAAACCCCACTATAATGCCAGCATTAAATTCAAACCTCCAAATTTGGTCAATATTGCTAAACAGCTGATTGACTGACTGATTTGCGCCATCTCAAATAGGCAACACCTAAGTTGTTATATCATTTAAGTAGAACCATCAGTGAACGGAAAAAACTTTTACAGATAACAGTAGCAAATATTAAATGAAGATCTTCTGGAGGTCAAAGGTTCATAACTCTGGAACCATTTATGATAAGAACTCTGTAATTTTTCTTATATATTTATAACAAACTCTTATGTGCCAAGTTGATAAATGGTGAATCATTTGTAAAATCAGCAGAGGAGGATCTAGCTTTGAGTACAGGGTGTTATTATTGATATTTAATTATGTCACTAAGCATATTAACAAAAATTCCTTCAATATAGAAGGAATTTATGTTGGTATCAAAGCAATGAAATATCGGAAGGAACCATAGCAAGGTGGCCAGATACAGCCAGTTTAAATATATGCATTTGGGGTGAATCTACCAACCTATAAACTTAAATAAAACTAATTACTTTCAACTAGAATAAAATCTTACCCATGAAATTGACTTTAGCCAATAAAGGTCCACTAGACGATACTGCTGCATGCACTAAATGTGGGTACTTCAGACGGAGCCATGCAGCTAATGAGCCAGGGTATGATCCACCAAAGGCAATCCACTTAACCTCCCTATTAAACTTGAATTTATCATTCATGGCCGATATGAAATTTGCTAAGTCAGCAAGTGCTTGATGTGATGATAAGTAAAGCAAGTTTTTTGTACTGAGATCCCTGGAAGCAAATAAGAAAAAATATTTACATCAAAACTACCTGCTTTGCACCTGCTAATCATTTAAAAATGACCAACTTTCCAAATGATTTACTTCTTTTTTTTCTTGCCCTTATCCCACATTATGTGGGGTCGGCACAACACGTCTTCTTCTTCCACTCACTTCTATCAGCCGTCACCTCACTAAGCACACCTTTTACTCGCATATCCTCTTTTACAAAATCCATCCATCTCTTCTTTAGTCTTCCTCTACTCTTTTGTCCTTCCACGTTCATTTATAACATTATTTTGTTGGCATCACTTTCTTTCCTCATCAAATTTACAAAATGATTTACATTTGTCGCTTAACTTTAACTAACAACTAAATAAAATTGGCAAAGTTACCTTTTTTGAACAAAAAGTTGGTGTTTATTAAATTAGGCTTTATAATAAAAAAAATATTCAAGAATGCTCAACAACAGGCACGCTACCAGCCCTAAAATATACATAGGATAATACAGCCATACTTTCTGCTCTGCTTTCTGTGCGACCATAACCAAATGCCTTGCTGTTGGTTTTTGATGAATAAAATTTTAAAATCAATAATAGCAGTATACTCTAGCTTTTAACTCATTGAATACTTGTTCACTTTTGACCTGATACAATACAAGCCTCCCAATGCCGCAATTACCAGCTGATTTCTTACACTGAGACATTATTAGATACTTTGTTTGATTAACTTACATTGTAGGGTGGCTTTTGCCATAGTACCTATGCTCTAACTGTATGCACAAAGCCCGAAACGTTTTAGCATATTCTATCCAAGCTCCTTGGACCAACCACTTGGCATTTGCAGGGCCCTCACCACCAATCATCAAGAAAACGGGCCCTGGGTTGTTAAAATCATAGAAACTTTGATTGACAAAGTAGCGCTGAAATAAAAAAATATTATTACATAAAGTAAGGAAGCGGTGATAGCCCAGTGGAAGCGGTGATAGCCCAGTGGTTAGGGCGTCAGCCTCCTAATCAGAGGTCGGCGGTTCGAATCCCGGCACGCACCTCTAACTTTTCGGAGTTATGTGCGTTTTTAAACAATTAAAATATCACTTGCTTCAACGGTGAAGGAAAACATCGTGAGGAAACCTGCACGCCTGAGAGTTCTCCATAATGTTCTCAAAGGCGTGTGAAGTCTGCCAATCCGCACATGGCCAGCGTGGTGGACTATGGCCAAAACCTTCTCATATTGAGAGGAGACCCGTGCTCTGTAGTGAGCCGATAATGGGTTGTTCATGATGATGATGACATAAAGTAAATTGAAAGGTTATTAGATAACTCTGGTAGAGCTTCCTTTTCAGTAAATTTATTTAACAAGGGTGTAATAAAAACTTGTTGATATTTTAAACACAAAGCAGAAGTAATCTTCTTTCTATTTGTGTGTTTAAAATACTAAATACTATGTATTTTTTGTATAGCGTAAGTGTTTATAGACTGGCAGAGTTACTTTTAGGCAAGCAAATTGGATGGTACCAAATATGCACTTCTAAGTTTTGAAGTTCTGTGTGTTAAGTAATAGTTTAGTAATTTGCTGTAAAGTAACATTTAATCAGAAAAACCCGGCTAAGTTTGTTGTGGGCTTTTTCTTCTTTTAAGTTTTTGTGGGATTCTGGACTGGGGCGCATTTGGAACCCTCATAGCTTTAGTTTTAAGTTTACTAATAAAGTTATCACCATGAAATAACTACTATGTAAATTATTGACGCGTCAAAAGTGCCTTTTTAAGGTAAGGTTTTAACTATTTGAATAAAGATTATTTTGAATTTGAATTTGAAGGCACATGTTGCAGGAAAACTGCCTGCGAGTTCTCACTTAGTGAGTTAGTCTGCTGGTCTCAGCTTGACGGACTAAAGCCTTAAACCTTCTGTGAGGTGACTCACCTCCTGCAGAAGGCTGTTTTATAATATGTATATAAAACAATTTTTCATTAATTCATAAGAATTTGAGTATAGCAGCAATGGCATATACTATTAAATATTATAGACCAACAACTAAATGCTCACATTCTATTAATATATGACGTATTATGACGCATTCGACTGATGTTTAAGTTTGAAGTTTTTAATTTGTTGTAAAAACATTTTTGTACCTGTTTCCAAGTCCTCATATCAGTAGGACTAGAGTGATCCAACTTTTGAACAAACCATTCTTCAGGGGGCAGTTCTACTTCAATATCTGATGGTGCGCCTAAATTACCTCCTTTACTACGACCCAGGTGGAAACGCTTAGCACATTGAACCAAAATTATAAGTTGAAAACATACTAAAACAATAGTAAAAAATCGCGGCATTTTTAAGAGTGGTGTTTTATTACTTTGTTAGCGATTTTAATATATGTAACAATGAGCTCAGCTTGGTAGTCTATATATCATTGCCAGTCAGGCCAGGCACTGAACTTTGGTGAACTCTGATAAACTTAAATTATATTACACGTGATAGCATACAAATCATACTGTTATTATAAACAAACAAAAATTCAAAAAACAATCTTTGTATGTTGTCTGTTACATATTCTGTGGTATCTACATACCACAGAATACTTTGATGAAATCTTTAACTCAGAAAAGCAAAAACCATGGCATAGTGATTATATAACAAAATTGAGATGGAATCATATAATCTCTATCATACAGCATGCCAGTTTTGCACTTTGCAAACTTATTAAGTTACTGGAATAAAGTACTAGTGCTGCTTAGTGACAGTTATATATAGCAGAAGATTTCTATCAGTGTATTTAATCAGAGATTACTAGATGTTCCCTCAGTGCACAATGCTCCAGTGTAAGGAATCCCTGAAGAAGTCATGGATTTTAAAGTGTTACTGTAAACATATTATATGGATCTTTGAATTGATAAACAATTTTTTATAGTGTATAAGATGGTAACGGCCTAACCCGTTAGGATTGGTTCCTACGCTACATAGAACCGGAATGCAAAATAGGTTGGCGATACATTTTAGTCGGTAGGGTGGTAACTAGCCACGGCCGAAGCATCCCACCCAACCAGACTCGAGACAGGAATCGAACCCAGGACTTTAGAATGCACAGCACACGCGTTGAGCCACGGAGTTCGGCAATACATACTTTACGATATTTATTTACATTGAAAGAGGGCGTTTTTTAAACAAAATGCAAAATGCGTACAAGGCGTAGCAAAATGTAGTATTAGCTATCCGATAAATTTGCAGGCAATGATTTATATGTCTACGCATTTTTTGTGCGTTGCCCTAAATCGAAAGAAATATTGAAATATTATATGCATACCTATCCTAACATCCTATACAGACGCGGGCGATGGCGGCCAACCGCTTTAACATTACGCGCGCTAACAATACGTACGGCGAGCGAACGACCGCGTATTTGGTTCCACGATTCATGAACGAACTACCTCCAGCGCTCCAAAATTTACACATTAAAAATCTCAAACCGAAATTAAAAGAATATTTTTTGACTAAGTTGGACGGTTGACTCATTAGTGTCGACCGTCTAACTCAGTTAGGAAATGTTCTTTTCATGCCTAATATGCTTACTCAGTTCCTTTAGCTTTAAGCTGTTATGTTACTGATTAGCACCGAGGACAAACCTCTTTGGTTTTTTCGGTGCCTTTATTATATAACTTATTTTATTCCTTGTATATTAATAATAAATAAATAAATAAATAAATCTACAGCTAAACTTATTTTGTTAAGTTACACCAGTACCGTACAAGAATAATTTTGAATTTACAGTCACCCCGGTTACATACTCTGTGAGTGGCGATTGTATTGGCGTCAAAAATATACGAACTTGACATAAAATGTCATTTCAGAATGACATCCTCTGACTTCTTGTCAGCCAACTTACTAAAGTTTCCAATTTCGACCACTTGGGGTTATACCGTTACTAGGCTGCTGCCGTTCGTACTCTGTCCCACCACTCGCGAATACGATCAATAGCGAGGTGAACCTTGGTTGTGTGTTGGTTAGCGTTCGGTGGGTTCAAAAATGGCTCTATTCAGGATCACGACTTCCAAATTAATTGAAATACAGGTAATTATTAAATATATATAATTATAGAGAGTAGGTTTAGCTTATATTCATACAATTTTTCCAAGTTTATTCATAACCTTCTTTACCACATTTTTCGGTCGTTGTTCAAAGTTATGTAATGTGAATAAAACTATTTTGGGAATAATGTACTTATTGTTTGTTGTAATTATTTAGACGCTCACTGAGCATTTATAAATAATTTGAAACGATAAATCATTAGCTTCAATAATCATTCATAAGCTACGAATGGGTTTTCGCGGCAAACTTACCTACGGACACACATTTTGTTTGGTATTAAACGTATGCATTATTTATTAAACTATTGAATACAGAATTAAATAGGAAAGTCAATATATTCACCAATTGAAACTTTACACATCTACATACATTTTATATGTTGGTTATATATAAAATTAGTTATTTGAGAGTGATCAGTATATGTGTTAATTTATGAATAGCATAATATGTAGTTTTTTTTTTCACGTTATTTTTACTATAAATAATACTTCCAAGTTGAAATAATATTTCAATTTGGAAGAATAGACACTGATTAGAGCATTTAAGCATACAGACATGAAATATTCCTTGGCTTTATAACATTAAAGTGTAAATTAATACATATTGAATAGAAACACGAGTTATTTTTCGGAAGTTTACGGTGTATAATATTTACAGCAAATTAAGCTTGTTCATTGTAAATTTTATACTATAATAATTTAAAGCTAAATAAAATAGTAATAGGGATGAATGTCAGGGTAAGGATGTATCTTTGAATGAGATGCTTAAGAGGAATCATTGCATTCAGAATGTTTGCAGTAAGGTAGACATACAGACTCATACAAAAATTATTGCTTAATAATAAACCTTTAATTAATGAATTATACCACCTACTTACTTTACCTTAGCCTGCAATCATCACTGCAAACTCACAGTAGTACATCTGAGCTTGCAGCTAAGGGCTAACTTGTAGTTGAATAAAACAAAACATACAATTGAAGCCTGTCCTGGCTACACCTCAATCTGCCTTAACATCATGGCAATTAAGTGTTCTTGTATTAGATAGATAGCTTTAAGGGTTGAATAAAAGTTGTAGGCCAGTGCCCAGTAGAGGTATTTTCTTTTTTTTATCACTATGAAGGACTCACATATTCACAACCCACTGTCATGATAGCAGCTGTAGCTTCATCCAGCTAGTAATTAGCAGTGGCATACTAATAGACTGAAAGAGATACCTAAAGTTAATTCTATATTCCTTAATAATAACATAACATTTGTTTGACCAATCAATTTGAATATATCATGTCAAAAACCATCATTATGAAACTTGTGAATATTTATATATAGAGGACCTTAATAGACTACAGCTAATGTAAACTAATAAGTTATGTGGAACACTTAGTGATTAATAGAAATTTCCCTAAATTCCAAAACAGCTCAACTTAATTTATTTTGCTCTATACTACTCTTTTTTCTTTTCAAAACTGAAATAATATTATATTGACAAGCTCTACTTAATTTATTTCTCTCTATACTACTCTCTTTATAGTTACTCATTTAATCAAAATTAAATATAATGCATTTTGTATATAATGGTGTTAGGCATAACTTCAATTCATATGTATGTATGGCTTCTAGCCTTTGATAGTAGGTGTTATATTAAATAAATGGTAAATCTTCATAATACTTTCTTATCATGAAGATATGTTAGGTTGATATAATATACAATATTGTGCCATGTCACCTTTAAGCATGATAATATGTGATGAGAGAAACTATACTTTTCATAGTACAAATTTTGTATCAAGACAATTTGTTGGCAACTTGATTGATATGTTACTGAAACAGGCAGCTGATCATGACAGATTTCTCTCGATTATAGATCTCATACTTCTGTGACCTTTGTTATTGATATGACATTCTTAAACGAATATCTTAAGCTTAACCAGACGGATGGTAACTAGCCACGACTTCCTACCTGAGCCAATTCAGCCCCAATATAAATCATTGAGAGGCCCGATCCTTTCACATTTAACCAATTTAAATTGTATGTTGCACCAATTGGCTGGCATCCAAGCAATTTGTTAGCTTTTTTTTACTTATTATAGATTGATTGTTAGTCTACTACGCTGACTAAGAACATTATGGAGAACTCTCAGGCACACAGGTTTCCTGATGATGTATTCCTTCACTGTCGCGAGAAATTAAATTATTTGTAACACATTAGTCCAAAAAGTAAGAGGTGTGTGCAGAGGATAGAACACAGTCACCCTGATTGGTAGGCTGGAGTCTATACCACAAAAGCCATATTAAAATATATATGTTGTGCAATAAGTAGTCAAAGTTTCCTGCTAAACACTTCTTGAATATGCAGCACCATGGGAAATTTTATATTATTGTAAAATTGTTTAATAAACATTTTTATGTATTTCATTTTCGTTAGTACAAATATTTTTATTGATCTATCGTTAAGACACAATTGGATTGGCAGACTTTTGATTGCAGTGAAGCATTGGTTGTTGAAATTGATTATTATTGATATTATGTAGCGTAGACGTACATATTGATATTACCTATGTATTACGAACTTCAATTTCCTAGACAATGAATATAATAAATTTATTGAATGATCCGCAATTATGAATTACTACTGTTCTTTTTAGCTAGACGGGCATGCTTTAAGACGAAGTATCGCATTAAAATTGTAACGCCTATATTTAATATTGATTAAATCACATAACACCGTTCGATAAAACTACAATTCGTAACTTCCTAGGCAGGTACTATAAAAACTACTGATTTTTCCTTGAGCAACATTTCATGAAGGAAGGTCAGCTTAAACAGTTGTAGTAAATTGCCGCTAAAATTTTCCTTTGATTCGTACGTAACTAATCGCTTTGAGTCTACGAAGTAAAAAAATCAATTTACCTCATTTAACTGCATTTTATATTAACATACCTACTCAAAATAGCTTAGGTATACATAACCCAGATAAATTGTTTGTAAATTAGAACAAATTGTGGCTTCTTTAGACCGTTCTTAATACCTCAGAAACCTTTTAAGATATGTTGTTCGATAACGATTTATTTCTGAACCACTTCGTAACCAGATACCATTTAACACTTGTTCAAACATTGACAGCACTGCAATACTTTAAATTGTTCCGTGTACACCTACTCTAGGTACTATTAATACTTATATCTTAAGTACACTTGTCGGGTCTCGAAAAAGGTATGCTTAGTTTGTGAATCGGTATATCGGATTGAATTTATTGCATAAAATTAATCGATGTGTTCTAAAAAGGTTTTAAATCTGCTGCTCATCTTATGTAAGAGAAATCTATTAGATATATTATATCTACCTACTGTCGCTTACACCCAATTTACGCACGTGATAAAATGACATTGAATTCACCTACGTACTCTTATCGTGGGCTATCTTATCAAATTAAATATTCTGGATGTTCGATCAAACTGTAAAGTTACTATTACAACGGGTACGTTTCTAGTACATCTATAAATATAGGCTCGACAAATTCGCTCTCGTCTTGCAGATCGATTATATAATGTTCGCCGGTTTGGCAAATGCTTCGCTGATTAGTGTGTTTAAACTTAAAGTCTATTTATACGTATAGGAACAAATGTTTGTTTGACATGAGTTGACCTCTCGCCGTAGGTAGGTAATATCGCCCTCAATAGTCACATAACAGACTAGAATACGTCCAAAACCATACGATTATATAATTTCTAAAGTCGCCGCCGTCCATTTCCATTTCACGCCTTAACCGCAAACTTTAAATTTGGCAAGGAGATATTTTTTAGATTAACGTGGAAAATGAATTAGTTCCTACGCTATATTTTATTCCTTTTATATTGGCTTCAGTTCCTAGGAATAAAAATTAATCTCCCGTATGTTCAAACTTGTAAAAATCGTCGATTGATTTGATCTTTTATCACAATTTTATATTATGCCAATTCATATATTTTTGAAACGTATAATTTTTTTAAGTTTACGAAACAGGCAACTCTAAAAGATCGGACATATGGCTGAGTTCCAGAGCCAACTTTTGGGTACGGAACTCTAAATAATTATATTTTCGATGAAACTGTCTCATTAAATATAGTGCCGACAGCGGAATCAGCCGGATCTAGATGGAACGGCATTTTTAAATTCAAGTAATGAGTTGGAAAAGTAGGCCATGTGGTCGCAAGTGAGATAAGTAGGATCACACGTCGAATCACGCGAGTGTTTTTCGCGATTAACCGCGTAACGCGCTCCATTACGCAATGCGCTGAAGGTTAAAATGCGGTTAGGTTCTCGTTTCAAAGTCGTTCGTAGTATTTTGGCGCCGATTTTGTTCCGTTACGATGTAACATCACTAATATTCTGCCACGCATACCTAGCTACGTTATTTTTTTTTTTGTAACTCGGGAACGGCTATGACGATTTTCTTTGGCGTCTTGGTTAGCCTCCTCGGGAAGACAATTTAGTAACGGCGCTTTTTTAGTTCTTCTGAATATGTATATTCTCAGAAAAACAAGTTTTTGAGAAGCGCGCAACACTCGTCGCCATTTTTAGGCAACGTTGCCGGCGTTGGAGTTGAAATTAGCTAAAGAAGCCCGTTTGACACGTGCCTACCTAACTTTTCTCTCTAGAAACGTGACTTGTTGTTTTTACTTTAAACAATGGGCTATGTTCTGATGTTAATATTAGAACCGTATAAGAAAGGATTTTATTATGTTCTTTCCCTTTTTCAAAGTATCAATTGATATTAATTATTAACATAAATGCCGGTTATCGTCTAAAAAACGATATAGGTACAACAGGACTTTCAAGATTATGAGATTTTAACAAACATGTTCATTACATTATTTTGTCGTCTTATTTTTCGTCCATAGTAACACAAAAATAGCGCGTTCGAACATCCACTACACTACAGATTGCTATTGATGAAGTGTTGTTAGATTATCTCGGCTATTTTTGCGAGATTTAGTGAGTGATATCACTTAAAATATCTGTATCTAATTAAAATATACCAGCTGTACGAAACCCTTTTACCCATATCATTATTCATTAATAAGAATTTTAAGAGCATGATATTTTAAAATAGATTTGGTAGTATCATGGAAAAGTTGTGGTTTGACCACGTCTGTCCAGTGGTATCCATAGCGTCTGCGCTATGACCTCTTTAGCACATCGCAATGACGACAAAGATTTGTAAAGTGTCTGCAGAGACTATTTCTCACATCCGCATAATGTTTCCACAATAGATGCTCAAACACAATCTGTATGAAATACAATAGCTCTTTATTATACAAAAGCAAGTGAAAAAATTGAAACCCCATTGTTTAAGAGACATATGGAGAAGATCATTACAACATATATTTTTTATTAATGAATAATAGTTTTCACCGGCATTTCGACCGCGTTTGTTTCCGATGCTTTGAATCCCGCGGGATTCTATGTTTCTGGGCTAAAAATCGGGACTGCGGTTTTCCTATAGCACAAAGGTAGGAAGGTAGCAGACACAGAGTTTCTTCAGCAATTCGGAATCTACTCCTTATTTTTGATAGCAAATTTCATACAAGTTGATTTACAAATTTCTTTGCGCGTTTTTCCACGACGAAATATTACATATGCGGAACTCAGAATAGAAGAATACTACATAAAATATGGATATATATATACATACTATATTAAAATCGGTGCCGTTAGTGACGAGATATATTTTTGATTGACTTGAAACATCAATTCGGATTGTAGTATTTCTATTACAGGATCGTTTATGTAAGACATGTTAATCAGAGGCTCACAGACTTTATTTCTCAGAGATTATTTTGAAAAATTTTGCTGGTTTAGGTGTGTATTTTCTACCCAAAACGCAGCTATTTTCTACCCAAAACTGACACAAATGTCAAGATTTGATAACTGAGGAAACCAGGGAAAAAACTTTTCTCATTTTACTTTACGAAAGTCTCCATTCGGTGTGTTTAAAATAAAAGGAAAAATAGATTATTACACTTTAAAATATTATTGTTATCCCTTTAAGAATTGTGAACCCCCATTTTTATTTCACGTAGTCCCCGTTAAGTTTCCCATGGACCCGTAAAACCACTCTGGAAACTATGGATATAAATTCTACATTGTTCTCTTGCTTCGCCTTTTTCGAGCAAGAAGGTACCGATCGAATTGTAAATTCTGGAGCACGGTTGAGTTTTGTTTCCATTTCCATCCCATTTATAATCTTGTATTCAAGTTATTTGCCGAGATAAATCAATATATTTTTTACTTCGTTACATAAACAGCCTTGAATGTGTACTTTGACCTAGCGTGGACGGAAGATGACTAATAAACTGGTTTTAGGAGTAGGTAGTTAGGTCTGAATTTGAAATTTAAATTGAGTCCAAAACCTAGATATATTCTCGATCAGTACATTCTTCGTCCTAGTTTAATTTTATCTGGGCCATTCTTATAAGTATAAATACAAATGGATAGATGTTAAAGGCCTTGGTAAATTTATTTAGAACTATAAAAAGCGATGTATGTTTTTTTATCCTATGTAGTATATTTGTATGTAAACCCTTTTCAACAGTAAATATATATTTTTAAATTTTCCGAGATGATTCAAATATTAAATAAAATATATATAACACTGTTTTAGGATGTACAAACAAAGTTCTTGCATATGATGACCATTTTAAATATAGAATCCATCGCAAATTTTCCATTTATCCCTCTTGTAACGAAAATATTGTTTATATTTGAATAAAGATGGACACGTAGAATTAGCTGAGAACTTGATAGAAAGTTATAAAACTGTGACGCACCATTAGGGTTTTTTCCATCTATGTAACGGAGCTCCAAAAAATGGAAGTAAATGACACATTAATCAAATGAACTATAAATCCAGCGCCATTATAGGGTACGTGTACTAACAATGTCAATATTATTAAACTCTGGCCCGCAGTTGACCTCTGCCCAGCATTGATTACCCATCGGCCAGTGACTATAGTGGCCGTTTAATTGAACTGTCCAATCGATGTCATCGCGTTTCCATTTGTCTTTCTCGCAAATTCAATTGGTTTCAATTAATGGCTCTATCGATTCATTTTAACACGCAGTTGTCATCGGAATCAGTGTCAATCAAGGTTTCCATGCGAACATCGCGTCGCGTTGTTTTATTTGCCGTATATAATATATAACATATATCTTGGAGATGTCTATCAATAAATTCAAAGTTTTTATGAAACGAAAACTTATTGAAAAATCCTATTACGATTTTAAGGATTATATAAACGATAAAAAAGCTTGGGTGTGAATTGCTTTATCTCCATTGGTACTATAATTTATTTTTGATAATGTGAGATGGTGATAACAAAAAAACCCCGGCTAAGTTAGTTGTGGGCTTCTTAGACCAGGGCGCGTTTGGAACCCTCATAGCTTTTAAGTTTACAAATGTAGTTTTCACCATTAAAACACTACTACGTAAATTATTGACGCGTCAAAAGTGCCTTTTAAAGGACTATTTGAATAAAGATTATTTGAATTTGAATAACCTCATAGAAATAAAACTCGTTTGATGTTGAACCACCATCTTTTTTTTTTTGGACTGTATATTATAGCTTTGCTAACCCTATTGGTTGCCATAGCGAAACCTGGCTGTTTGGCGAGCTTCGGGAGGAAGCTCTGCCAGAAGAAACTAAGGGAACGTCTGCCTAAGGGCGGCTCCTTCGAGGCCGAACCTCGGCTTAGGCGAAGTTTAGAATAACGGGGGGGGGGGGGGTTGGACGGTGAACCACCATTGCGCTTATTTACGTGCATAGGAACTAATATTCGGGAATCATTTTCGCAACGCTTAGTAATTCGGATGCAAGAGATCTAAGTGCACTAAATCTTTCGTATGCCAATGTTCAAATTAAAATCTATAAACTGAATGGAATCGATATCGAAGTAGATATAACAACATTAACTAAGCTCAAGTAAAACGTGTATCAACTATGACCATGAAATCGTTTCCAGTGAACTTATGTAATACCACAGTTCAACGGTTTATACAGTTGAGCAACGAAAACGAAACTTTTAAGAGGTTTGGAATCTCTTTTCCTTAAGCAGCCATTATATTTCACCTCCTATTTTCTAATAAACAACAATCTAATTTTATATTCTTGCGTCAAACCCCGACTGACGATACCGTTAAGTCGGCGAAATTAAGCCCGATGAAAAATCAATACTTTTTAAAACTGTATAGATATAAAACCGGTAATACCTAATTGTATACTGTGGTTCTATGTTAGAGTAAACTTGGCCGACTTTATTTGTTAATACAGCCATGTGGACAGTATTACGTAAATAGGAATAATATATAGTATTATTTAATTTATATATTAAACCTATAAGAAGATATAAAATAAATTTTTCTACATACAAATATTCTTACTTATTTTATTCATATTAGAAATTCAAATGTAACTCTCTCACTATCTGCTAGCTTCACAAGCCAAAACCACAGCACAGATTTTGATACAATTTGAAAAGGCGATAGGCTAAACCGTGGGGAAGAATATAATACTTACTTAATACTTTTAAGCCCGAATCCTGCGGTTAAAAAACATCTCTTTATTAATTTATCTTTTTAGCAAATTTTCTAAAGTTATATTATTAGATTTATCAATATCCACTCATTATCGACATCTCATCATTATAAATATATAGTGTACATATATACACAGCAAAATATACGGAACTCATATTATACATTCCATTGTTACGTAATGAAACTTTTTAATTATTGAAAATAAAAAAAATTTAATACGGCGGCTTATTTCTTACATCGATACCCAGTTAATGTATATTCTATTCGTGGTAAAGCGTTCCGTGGTACTCATGAAATATTCGTGTCCCTACGATGGTAATATCGTTGAGTCACCTTTTACCTTCGCTTCCTAAGGGAAAACCTACCGGTCATATCGTTGTCTGGTTCCAAGAAGTCAGGGGGATTTTCTATGGTCAACTAAAGCTTAATTATAGCTCACCGACGTTAAATTTAAACTCCTCGTGAACCATTGCTATATCACTGTCAAGTCTAAGTGTCAATCCAAGGTAAAATCAAGGTTCCAAATTTCAGCCTAATTTGTTCTGTATATCGTAATTGTAAAAAATATGCACACACACAAACTTCGCCTTTATACATTACTATGTTTGGATACGAAAGTATTACAAGGCAAAAACTTCTGCGTGATAAAAACGCTGTGAGACATCTTATATATGATGCGGGTGAATACATAAATATACATATTAATAAATATGTAGAATTAGGATATGTTAAGAGATCGTTTTCTATATTGCAAACGGTCATTAAATATAACGGTCATATTTGTAATCGAAATTAGGATTACGACATGTTTTTGTCGGCTTATATCGGCTATCGGCTATTAGTATATAATATTCAACAAAACTATAAATCTGGTCCAATCGGGTTTTAAAATTAATATCGTTTGTCTATTTTGGAGAAAAATTTCTTTTATTAGGAATTCCTAGCCCCTAACCCGAACTTGAACTATTATTAGTTTTTCTTTACTATGATGGTTCATATAAGACGATACAAGATACAACTACGATATGTGTAAAGTAAATCACCATTATTAAAGAAGAAAGGTTTCTTTCAATTACCCTTAATTATATTGCTTTAATTTACTAAGGACCAAGTGTTTAACCTAAAATAAAAAAGATTTTGTTTATGTAATTTCTTTTGTTTATAGAAAGCATGCCCGACGGCATCTATCTTGCTGCGAAGCCTTAGCGCGGAGCAGACCAACCTGAAGAGTATTCTTCAAGAAAAGATCCCTAAAGAGCAGGAGAAGATCCGCGAGTTTCGTAAGAAGCATGGCGCTACCAAAGTCGGCGAAGTCACAGTTGACATGGTAAGTAGCGTCAACGTCGGTCATCTTAACTTGTTATTTCAATCCGCATAGTAAAACTACTCTACTGATATTAGAATAAGCCCTACAAAATAGGTCTTAACACTTCTAGTGTTTCTCAATTATAGACGGTATATTGAATCTGGCTACTCTTAACTTGTGCACGATGAAATGTGATGACGGCACACGCCGTCTTCAAAAAGGTCAGCCATGATTTGAGATAAACTGTAATAATCAATATATAAATAATTAGGAAGGCTTGATAGTTAGTTTATGTTATCATTATCTTTAGTGGACAACGGCTATCTTTCGCAAAGGTAAAAATTTAGAGACAGGTACTGTGATGTTTTCAAGGAAAAATCCAACACGGATCGTGCGAACAATTCACAATTGATTAGTCTAATTATTATGCGATTTCAGAAATGGAAATGATAAATCCCATAAACTTAGATGAAAATTGTTGATGTTACACGATCACGTTCCATATTCCGTGTTTATTGTATTCTTCCGTGGTCCATTGTTAAAAAGTAATTTACTGGTATAACGTGAAGTCTAATTTAAAAGTGTAACTAATCATTTGACAAATTGTAAATGACCTTAAAACGTCCCAATTACTTAGTTATGCACAAGGAAAATGTTGCTTCATGAAGGTAGAAACGTTTTATCGCTGAAATAACCTCTGTTTTAAATACAATGTCATGCATTATTTATAAAGATGTCACTCGTCGAGGGAATACCGTACAAGAGCTGAATTCAACGCATTAAAACGTTCAACTCCAGTTTCAAAAGCATTTCCACCTAGAAACAGGAAAAATATTGAATTGTACGAGTTGTGGAATCATGTACAAGTTGAAGGCACGTATTTAGCCTATTGAACTTTAAAATACTTTATAAAAATATGCTCGTTCGATTGTGCACAAAGTGACTGGTTAAGATTATTATTATACTATCCAGCGTTTCTTTAACGGGAATAGAGATTCTATTATAGTTTTAGTTTTAATAGATTAAAGTATTAGAGAATCGATACCTTTGTCGACTACAGCACATTATATTTTTTCCGGTAGCTATCTAACCGCTACTTTTGATAGCGTCAATAGATCAGATTTTTTACGTTCCTCAGTCACGCATCATGCTTCGCTGGTTGTCCCCCGCTACGTTTCAGTTGATATTACAACTTCTACCGGAATGTAAAAAAAAAATAACCGGGAGCAGTGCTATCAAATGAATTAGACGAACTTAGAAGCTGATTAACGAAATCGGATGTAATTTTATATTGATTATAATCATGATCATAGCCTTTATCCTCAATGAATATGCTAGCTCTGCGACATTTTTCTACCTCTTCCAGCGACTTTGATCTTGTCCTCTTAAGACTGTGTTGTTCTGCGAAATGTTACCACCCCCACCAACGTGTTATCTAAAGCAAGGCACTCTGATCGGAAGCATTCGATTTGCATCACAAGCTTTGATTTTATGAAGTAGGCGTATAGGAATTAGCGCCCAAAAGAATGTAGTACGTAGAAAAGCACGTTTCGCGAACCTGTTATTTAGTTTTTTATATGGAGTCTGATTCTTAGACTTCTAGTTACTGTCAATGTGCATCTTCCTCAACATGAACTCTCTTTGCATAACAGATGTACGGTGGTATGCGTGGCATCAAAGGTTTAGTTTGGGAAACATCAGTGTTAGACCCCGAAGAGGGTATCCGATTCCGTGGACTCTCGATCCCCGAGTGCCAACAGCAACTACCTAAAGCCAAAGGGGGCCAGGAACCCCTCCCAGAGGGTCTCTTCTGGCTTCTCGTGACCGGCGAAATTCCCACCGAGGCGCAAGTTAAAGCTCTGTCGAAGGAATGGGCACAGAGGTAAGCAACTTTTTATTATGTTTCTTTTCGAGTGTATATTTTTACTATGTTAGTGATGTCTTCACGGCTTGCATTCTAAACGGGCTGATATATTAATACTTTGGCACCAGAGAAGGTAGGCCTGCTCTACGCGTGGCCGGCTTTTAAATAATATGTTTATTTGTCCTCTAAATAACCTATCATATATTTGGTATATAGAAAACAGATGATGGTTCAGTTCATGGTGCAATCAGTTTTACTTAAATTGTTTATCAATCCAGAACTGATATTCACTTGTTAACTAGCATCAATTGTTGGTTCGAAAAATATTCGTAGTTAGTGAAAGGTCCATTAAATTTCTCATATTATAAATGAGAAATACTTTTAGAGCGCTAGATTGAAGATATCCTGCTCCTACATATGGCTAATTTAAAGCCATAGTAATGCAACTTGATCTAAAGTTTGGAGGGACGTTTTTTAATGTACCTACTATTCTGTAGTTTGTAACGTAAAACGGAATGCAGACAATGAAGACAAAAGATACATAACGACTTAGCATTTGATGCTTTGCGTTACGTTGTTGGTTCTCAAGTGGTATGCGCAATGCATCGGTTGATGTTTGAAGTAGATCTCACATGTATAGTTTTACGTCGCCCCTTTATTACCTTTTCTCACTGTTACTCATTTAAGACAATCGTTCTGTATCAACTCCGTCTCAGAGCCAGACATCTGCCGAGACCATCAAAATGTTGCAAGATTCCTGAACCACCGTTATAAGAGAAAAGAGTCCTTCTACTCTATATCGAGAGAAGACCGTTTATGAATGTATGCTGGCTTTATGAAAAGAAAGATATTCTCATCCGATACAGGCCAGTAACTGCCTTATTTTGCCTTGCCCGTTTGCCTGGTATTCTGTAACTATCGGTTTTCGCACATAGCTCTGGAGGTCGAAAGAACGTTACAAGTTACGAGCCGTTGTGTCCGGCCTACGCCCTTTTTGTCTAGCAACTATTCTACAGTATTCCTCAAGTACTCTTGAAACGGGAAGCTTCAGGAGTACTGAGCTGTTTGACCTGCTCATAAACTCAAACCAAGAATTTGCTGTAGACTTCCGGTTTAAAATCACTTAACAACAACGCAGTCCAATGGATGGGTCACTCTTGTAACTTTTTTTCTTTGTTTCCTCTATTCTCTGTCTACTTAAGTGATACAAAATTTGGAATGAGCGTTCTGGAAGCTATTGGACTAAGACTTAACGGTGCTGATCTTCAGATCATCTCTTGAAACCGGTTATTCTACACTTTCATTGATCGTGACGAGAGCCGTCAAGGTATTTCAACCGTTTAATTTTAATAGGGCTGAACTCCCCGCGCACGTTGTGACGATGCTCAACAACATGCCCAGCAAACTGCACCCGATGTCGCAATTCTCGGCTGCCGTGACTGCCCTGAACAGCGAGTCCAAGTTTGCACAGGCTTACAGCGAGGGCGTACACAAATCTAAATACTGGGAGGTAAGTTTTTTCTACATAATATCTAATAGTTAAAATATTAAAAGATAACATCGTCATTATTATCTGGAAGGTTTTGGTCGTAGTCCACCACGCTGGCCAAGTAATTTGTAGACTGAAAACGCCTTTGAGAACATTATGGAGTTCTTAGGCAGGGCAGGTTTCGCGACAATGTTTTCCTGCATCGTAAAAGCATTTCAAACCCACACTATTTCAAAATGCCTAAAGGCGGCTGAGGATCTTCACGGCACGGCTAGCAGGGGATAAAAAATTATTATCCCTTTTTGTATCTACAGAAAAGCATGGCTGGCATGGGCAGGAGAGAACTTATCCCCCGATTATTATAGGTGGACTAGTACATTTTATCCATTGTCAATTACGGATAATTTTGAAGAATTCCTGCCCATGCTAGCCGTGCTGGAAAGATGGCTGGAGTCAAAAAGCTATTCCGGAACTAGGATGTCAAAATAATGTACGTGTAATATATATTACGTCATCGAAGACAATCGGGCATCGGAACTCTTTCAACATATATGGCGTACTTAATAATGAACATATTATACCTTTATTTTTGTAATCTTTCTCTGACGCCCATTTTAAACATAGTTTTTTTACCCACTACAAGTTAGCTCTTGACAGCAATCTCACCTGATGGTAAGTGATGATGCAGTCTAAGATGGTAGCGACTAACCTGTTATGGGGTATGGTAAAACCATACTCTTAATCGGCTTCTACGCGACATCGTTCCGGAACGCTAAATTGCTTGGCCACGACCGAAGCCTCCCACCGGATCACGACTCGTGTAATTCACCCTTCCGTACTATATTGTAATCATACTTTGTATCTTCTATTCTGCAGTACGTATACGAAGACACAATGAACCTTATCGCTAAACTGCCAGTGGTGGCCGCTACTATTTACCGCAACACGTACCGCGACGGCAAGGGAATCGGTGCCATCGATGACAGCAAGGACTGGTCCGCCAACTACTGCACGATGCTCGGCTTCGACGATCCGCAGTTCACCGAACTTATGAGACTGTACCTAACCATTCACAGGTAAGCTACAAAAATATACCTTGTAAATTGACCCTTACGTTTCAGAGGTAAGTTTAAATTATAACAGTGTCCAGTGTTATTAATCATCATCATCATGAACAAACCATTACCGGCTCACTACAGAGCACGGGTCTCCTCTCAATATGAGAAGGGTTTGGCCATAGTCCACCACGCGAACATTATGGAGAACTCTCAGGCGTGCAAGTTTCCTCACGATGTTTTCCTTCACTGTTGAAGCAACACCGCGAAATTTTTTTCACGCACTTTTCGGAGTTATGTGCGTTTAAAAAAATAAAATTAGTAATACCTTCATATTATTCTAGTTACATTATTAGTTTTGTTTATGTTGTAATTTTTAACCGTGTGTATGTAGTCATGCAAATACATGGAAATTATATTAATATATAAAGATAGTATATTTCTAATCTTATAGACAATTATTAGAGGTAGGTTTTTAATAAAATTTCCAGCCTTATAGCACAAAAGAAACTACAAATCGTCGACATTATTAAAGTATAACAGTATTAAGCAAATAGACGTTATTATCTTATCAAGTCATTAGTGGCTTAAAACTCGTTAGCTTTCTGTCTTCACTGAGTTTTAATCTTTAATGTAATTTATTCTCCTAAAATCAAAGGTCGTACGTATTTACTGTTTTACGAAATATCAACATTTTCAAGTCTTAGTGAAAAATTTCGTTTTAACATCTTTGTAACAAAGGTTCATTTCTGAACAGTTAGTTACCTCAAATAAAAAAAAATGTATACTATTAGTTATAGTTGACTTGGAATTCTATATGATTTAGTTATTGTCTGAGTGCGCGTGAATCGTGATTGGCGACGTGACGTAACAGATACGTATCTACCTACCAAATGAGTTAACGTCAAATCGTTATAATCGTGACCAGCGTTATTATTGTCCTTTGTATTTCCACACACATACCTCACAAATTATATGATAGCAAGTGGACTTCATACCATATAGCATGCCTTTGTAATACGTACATTTACCTTCTTCAGTAGGTATATGACTTCATAAGATGAAGTTTATTGAATTCGTCACGAGATCTCAGCCAAACATTCTAGTAGCTAAATAAATATACACTTAATCTCTATACAATAATCTAAAGGCTCAATTATAAGTATTTTAATTAGGCTATTATAATACAGTATTAATGTACTCTATTGGTTCGGAAAGTTGATGTTAGTCCCTCCCCACGGCCACGAATAGCGACCTTAGCAAGTTGTCATTCAATGGTGACCTTGTAGCTTCGTAAAACATCAAATGTGGCGCGTTTACTAAGTTTCGGAATATCGTTATGATCAGGTCATTAGCGGCCCGCTGTAGGGAGCTGGTCTCCTCTCAGATAAGAAGGATTTTAGTCCTACTAAACTCGCATAATTATTGGTACACTGTACACGAATTTGAGAACATTATAGCCTACTGGTTAGGGCGTCAGCTTCCTAATCAGAGGTCGGCGGTTCGAATCCGGGCACCCACCTCTAACTGTTCGGAGTTATGTGCGTTTTTAAAAATTAAAATATCATTTGCTTCAACGGTGAAGGAAAACATCGTAAGGAAACCTGCACGCCTGAGAGTTCTTCATAATGTTGTCAAAGGCGTGTGAAGTCTGCCAATCCGCACATGGCCAGCGTGGTGGACTATGGCCAAACCCTTCTCATACTGAGAGGAGATCCGTGCCCTGTAGTGAGCCGGAAATGGGTTGATCGTGATAGAGAAATCTAAAGCATGCAGACTTTTCTTCTCTGATATATAACTCAGTTATGTTAACGTTAGAAAACTTCGAGGTCTATCGAACTCAAAGAAAAGCGTAAGTTTTAACCACTAGGTTATCACCGCTTTTCAATAGTTATTCTTGAAACTTCATTGCCAACCCGCCTTGTCCTCATCTTGTTGATAACTCTGACTACTAATTAAAAATGAATTATTAATCATAATTGCTTTCATAATTATCAAGGGATAAGCACTCTAGGTAAATAGATACTATAATGTACGTTAGACATTGAATGTAGAAGACAAGAAAGTGTAAGAATTTTAATCATTTCTGAAAATTCATCTTTCATCGCCTGATTTTTGTGTCCGCATAATTTGAAAATTAGTCGGGGATTTGAAATGAAATTTTAAAACAACTTTTCATTTAATTGTATGTCCTTACATACTTACATTTACATTTTTATATACTTTCGTCCCCTAAATTTCACAGGAGTGGCAAATCCCATCTAGTATTATGAATGGTAAAAAAGTGTAAAGAGTTATTCTCTTTACACTTTTGTAAAGAGTTACTCTGTCGGTCCGTTACGAATTACTGACTGATTTTGATGAAATAGACCCTTTAACCGCGAAAAAGATGCTTAAAGCGGTTGTAATAGGGTTTGAAAGTTTATATTGAAGTTCGAACTTGTCGAAGGAACTATTAATCTTAAATTAGGCACAAATAAAGTATCAATTTAGAATTCAAAACAGGTTTTTGGATAAATTTTGTTCGTCTTTATGTGTGTGATTCACGCAAAAAATACTGGACGCAATTCCATTAGTACACTTTTAGCTGACTCTCCGGTACATATTTTATGTTGTTTAATATCCCCAACAATAATAGTGTTTCTACGGGATATGAGATAAACCCCAAAGATCAAAAAATCGTGTCAAATGTTATGTAATATTTATTTCAAAATTGGTGTCCCGTGGTGCTACAACAGCGATACCCGATGACGTAAAGAAAATTGCAATGAACCCGCGCTGTATCCGATGCTGACTTTCTATTATTATCGACGAAGTCGCGGGCAAAATCTTCCATTCAACCATATATACTTCTATAATATATGCGAAAGGTTAGATCTTGTTACTCACGTCACAACTATAGAAATATTGTCCAGAGATCATTATTGTCTTAGGCTATTTTATATTATCCCGGTAAAATGTACGGTTCCCCTGGGGTACATTTTTGGATGCATACATCAGTTCTCACACAAACACATCAAATGTTGCGGTCTTCAGCTAGTTTTAATAATTATTTCACCAATAATGAATATTAAAACCATCGCAAAGCGTGGCCAGGCTTAGTTAGTTTATTCGGATAAAATAACACCAGGTTTTATTGTCATTTACATTTGTAGCGATAGTATTCTGGGTCCTTTTTGCGTCATCGTGTGTGTCACCATACCTAAACTAATGACGTGTTTATAGTTAAGCATATTTAATGAATCTGAATGAATAAATTATTTGTAATAAAATTGTTTAATTAAACGTAGTTTAACCAATTTTCGTGCCTGTAATACTTAAAACGTTTTTTTATTCTTTACAAGAAGCATATTGGAATATGGCTCATCATGATCAACCCATTACCGGCTCACTACAGAGCACGGGTCTCCTCTCAATATGAGAAGCATTTGGCCATAGTCCACCACGCTGGCCATGTGCGGATTGGCAGACTGGAATATGGCTCAGTTGCATGTAATCCCTATTATAATGTGTACTCAATGAGAATTAGCGTATTCTCAGATTGCTTACCTTAATTCAAATATTTATAAAAAAATGGATTTACACGTGGCTGAGTTTTCTTTAGATACAGTATAACTGGATGTTCGTGCAAATCACGCACGAATACCTGTTACTCCATATGTTTTTTATGTCGGCAATCGCCATTTGGTGGCGGCGGTGTGTGTTTTTGAAAATGTAACGCTCTGCGAAAGAATTAGTTCATCTGTCTGTACCAACCCATTTGACCTTTCCTACATGATGTCGCTAATCTTTGTGTTTATGCAAGTGTTTTCCCCCAGTGTTACGCTATTGCATGTTATATGTTATTTCATTATATGCCCGCTGAATGCGAATTTGCTGCGTTCATAATCGCCTCACATTGAAAACCGCGTGCCACCTTATTTTACCTGTGCAACTCTAGTTTAGCGAACATTTATCTTAATAACATACCGCGTTAGAAATAGCTATGTGACGTCATAACGGCTTCCTCGCCTCCGCGTTTGCGGCTGTGATCAATAACGTGTCGTTAATACAATACACGTGACAAGTTGTTGGAAGTTTTTTGCTCAACTAAACATTATGGTCTCTTGTATGACGGTGATTTTTTTTTTGATTGCACGTTTTTCGCTGATTCCATTTTAATCTTGGTCATGCAAGCCATAGATTATTTGTAATACATGCATATGCATAGTAAGGTTTTATATACAACTAGTCAATGCCCGCGACTTCGTCCGCGTAGATATGCGGTTTTGTACCCATTCGAGGAAATTTCTGTGTTAGATGTAACGGCATAAATCTATGCCCATCTCCTGGTTCTAAGCTACCTACCCGCCGATTTTCAGCCAAATCGGTTAAGCCGTTCTTCAGTTATGAATAGTGTAACTAACACGACTTTATTTCATATATATAGATTCGATAGTACTTATTACAGTCTTATTGAAGTAACTCGTTTTGGGTATGTTTATAGGGTTGTATTAATTATTTCTACTTCGGTTTCTTTGCGACAGTAACTTGTAGAACTTTAGACCTAATTAGTTTATATGTTACATATTACTACTGATTTTTATTAGAGCTCCCGTATTGCCAACTGACGCTGCTTACTGATTGAACGTAGCCACTTGTCTTTCTGTGCAAGACTGTTATTTCGTGACAAAGGATACGCGACATGTCTGCGTGTCGAGAGCTCGCATGTTAAAATCGTTTGAAATAAATTACTCGCTCATGGTAATTTGTGCTATTCATTTAATCTATTCCAAATGGCTATAGATAAGTAGACATGGTTGTGCGTCGTTTTTATCTACTAAACTAATATTACTAAGTTGCAGAGTTTAAATTTTGTAGATGATATAAACCCGCTTTTCATCGAAGCTATTCGTCTAATTTGAAAAATAACGTTATTTTATGTCATCTCGCTATTACAAATTAATGCTTGTGAAACGGCGGGTGACAATTTATTAAAATAAACATATAATATTTAACCGTGTCTCTTTATATGAATCGCATGTATTCGCAAAACATAAAAGTCAGTAGTCATATTAGTTAGTATAGATAAGTTTTTAATCCACTCTTTGTAAAGCACTTTATAACTTCCACTTTGACAATATTATATAGTATTATGTGTTGATTGTGTACCTATTGAGCCTGCGCATGTTTTTTGATGATTCTGTCCAGCGATGAATTTTTATTTGAAAAATTTCCCTACTCCCAATGGACACCATGTTTTGCAATGTATTTGAAGCTGAACCTCGCATCTGCTTAATTTAACCTATGTTACTTACCAGTTTATCATTTTCTTAATGAATTATGTAAGATTTGAAATGTCTGTAGCCATTGCCTTATTCGTGCATAGCCTTTCATTGTTGTGTCAATGTTCGCAAAGACATTGTATGTTATGGCAAAATTAAAAACACATGTCTATAAATATTTATTTTTTCTATTTAAGAAATAAACGTCCTATAATAATACTATTTAAGAGATAGTTCAAGTTAAATGTTTTATGGAATGCTCCAAGAGTTTGAAATGGCGGTCATCAAAAAAAAAACATAATTTTAAGAATATCTACCAACTTTCTTATTCAGTGACGGAAGTTGCCAACTGGAAGTTTTCATGCTATATGCATATTGTGACAGCGACAGTTGTATCATTATTATAACTGTCAAACTATCACTGGCCCACTACAGGGCACTGGTCTCCTCAGAAACAAGAGAGTTATGGGCTTCTTCTCACGTTAGACTTTACACGGCTTTGACAATATTACGGAGAACTCGCCGGCGTGCAGGTTTCTTCACTGTTGTTAAAGCAAGTGATAATGTTGCTTAAATAGACACATCTATACATTTAATATTGCTTAAATCAGAGGTGCTTGTAGAGGATCCTCCGAAACGGAATCCGATGTCTTAACCACTGTGGAACGTTTTTTTTTCCACTACAAGTTAGCCCTTGACGGCAATCTCACCTGATGGTAAGTGATGATGCAGTCTAAGATGGTAGCGGGCTAACCTGCTAGGGGTATAGAAAACCCATACTCCTAATTGGATTCTACACGACATCGTGCCGGAACGCTTAATCGCTTGGCGACACGTCTTTGTCGGTAGTGTGGTAACTAGCCACGGCCGCAGCCTCCCACCAGACTCGAGCCGGGAATCGAACCCAGGACCTCCAACTTTATAAAGCGACAGCGCGCGCGCTGCGCCACGGAGATCGCCAACTTATATGTCGTTCCACACTTTACGTGGAAGCAGAAGACTTCTTAGTGATCTTGAAAGATAACTTTAAATTACTTTTTAAAGGTAGCCATGCATAAAGATTGTTCAACATGTTTTACATTCTTAGGAAACAAAAAGACATACTTATGAAAAGCAATTCATTGCATGTATATCCTTAGTGATTAAAATGTTCACGTAATCAGAGGCAAGCGCTGTTCTGTATAATATACGCTCTGTTGTGTTATCTGATATATTATTTCTTATCATGTAAAACCTACTAACAATGTGGGTGTATCGGTAGCAATGAATTTTAAATGATTTAATGCTATCAAAATTCCAACATGAAAAATACTTAGTTATGCAAAAGCAATTTTTTTTATTTAATACTGTATTCCTAATTACCTAATAAGATGATAGAATTTCTGTTTTATTTTATTTTGTTACAACTGTGTTTATTTGTAAGTTTCATTTTCACCTATGGTAAATATCAAAACTTACATATTTAAAAAAACTTACTTCCTTATCTAAACTATTCCTTATCTAGTTTAGTATATTTTATTTTTTTATTGATAGTGGGTATGTTTATCGGGATAAGAATTATAGTTTGCATATATTCTTTTATAAATTACCAATACTTTGCTCTAAATTTTATCAAAATGCGGCCAGCCATTTTAGCATGATGATTTAACTAAATAATTGTGAAGTAGACCTAGTCTGAAGAACCTTACATTTTTGTGGTATAAAAATTTGCCAATGTCACGCTCCGATCCAAAAACTACTTATATGCTAAAAAGCACGTCAATCCAATGTCATGTTACTATATGATGACAAACAGTACGACAAAAAAGAAACCAATAAAATTACTAGCGATATGTTATTTTATTGCTTATTAATTGGATCCCGAGCATTATTTTGTATTGTGATAAATGAACCGTTCGGTGCGTCGCTTATCGTCTCCACTGCAGCACGCATAATTCCTTGCGGCAGAAGTGACACATTTAACGGATTATCATCCACTTATCACTGTCGCGTTACACTTTATCGGTAGATACTTGACCTTGATCGCATGTAGAGTATCGAGCTCTACCGCTCCTAGACTAAACTAGCTGACGACTGCGACTCTGTTCGTGTAGATTTTTAAAAAGAAAGCCTCTTAAGAAAGAACGTATACCCATCAGCAAATGTTGTTGTTGTGTTGTTGTGAGTGTTATCAACCCAATGAATGAATTATTAATGAATATGATATAAATTTGAGGTCTTAAACCATCTTCGATAACATTGATTTGTATATATGTATATTGATTGTAATACATACCACTTACATAAGTAATTCATTTACTTTTATTACATTTAGTCTCTCGGATTTCGAAATGTATAATTTTTTTAAATGTATAATTTTAAATTGTGGGTAATAAACCCACAATTTCCAATCAATGATTCACTAGGTTTTATTAAACTTTATTCAATTAATTATTTAAAAGGCACTTTTGATTCGACAATTAAATAGTAGTGAGCGATGGTGATAACTACATTCGTAAACTTAAAACGAAAGCTATGAGTTATCCAAACGCGCACTGGTCTGAGAAAAAGCCCGCAATAAAGTTAGCCTACATGCCACTAAAAAATAATTAAAGATCTTAATCTAATTAGAGCAATATTTCTTATTATTTACATAATCCTCTACAATAGCTCTTTTCTAAAAAAGTTTTTTCTACTCTTTCCGTTAAATACTTTGTCAACAATGAGAGTTTTACTTTAGTATAAGATAGGAGCAGATCTTACTTAATTTGATCCCTAAACAATAAATTGCCATACTATTATTATAGCAAGTTAACCTATTATATGTTTTTATCTTTATAATCTTATGTGATGTAATTTCTTTTCCAGTGACCACGAGGGAGGTAATGTTTCAGCCCATACAACCCACTTGGTCGGCTCAGCGCTTAGCGACCCTTACCTATCCTTCGCCGCCGGGCTCAACGGCTTAGCCGGACCTCTGCACGGACTGGCTAACCAGGAGGTGAGTTTCTCATCGTTTCACTCTTGCGTTGAAGGTGCTCAAGTAAGATGTTGAAAACTTGAAAAGTCGATTGGACGTGTATAAGGCACTAATTGTCCCACAGCCTTTGAGAGAGATGTTCGAATATTTTCTCGCTCAGGAAAGCTCACGAAAGCTAAATATGGGGATCTTCAAAGGGCGGATAAACAAATTACTCAAAAGCCAGCAACGCATTGGCGGTTCCTCTGGTGCTGCAAATGTTCATGGGCGGCGGTAATCACTTACCATCAGGTGACCCGCCTGCTCGTTTGCTCTCGTTATATATATATATATATATAATGCTCGCTCAAGTTAGAGTACGTGCCAATAAACGACAGGACACCTGAATGGTACACTCCAGTCGAGAACTTTTTCACCACTAATATTTGGCAGTGGCGATACCTACCACGGATAAAATTCGATCAGCGGTTCTTGCTTGGATCACCAAGAAAGAGAACCAATCATGATACTCTACCTGGCAGCTTTGCGTGTGCAAGTTTGTGCAGTATCTCAAATGCTTCCCGAGCGAGTAGTGCGAGTCTGTCGCACTCGCACACTGGTCAAAAGCCCAAAGAGAACTATCTGAAGTAGCCAATCCCTTCTCGCTGGGCGTCAAATCGTTTCTAGTGTCTGGTTCTACGCGCTTCTCGTGCCTTACGGCGTCTTACTGTTCTGTAGTTGGACGGAGAAATGAACGGAACATTATCACGTCACGTGTCAGTGTTATATATAGCTGATACTTTTGGGAATTGCATTCATTCAGCCAGTTAGAACAATAGGATGCTTGCTCGATGCTATGCTTGAGGGAATATATATTTATTTTTTTAATACACCACAAGTTAGCTCTTGACGGCATCTCACCTGATGGCAAGTGATGATACGGTCTAAGATGGTAGCGGGCTAACTTGTTAGGGGTGAGGTAAACCCATACTCCTAATTGGTTTCTACACGACATCGTGCCGGAATGCTAAATCGCTATGCGATATGTCTTTGTCGGTAGGGTGGTAACTAGCCACGGCCGAAGCCTCCCACCAGACCAGACTCGAGCCGGGAATCGAACCCAGGACCCCCAACTTTATAATGCAATAACGCGCGCGCTGCGACACGGAAGTCTTCCGTGGGCTCTCCGATGTGTCCCGTAAAATTCAGCTTCATGTGTTGTTGGGCTCTATGGATCTTCTCATTTCCGTCCGGGAGAGTCCGTCTTATGGGAGAGTGGAAACCTGTGCCCACTTGTGGAACACACGATTATTACCGATGTTGATATTCAAAACTTTAAATTGTTTATGAAATCAGGTGCTGATCTGGTTAGAGAAACTACGCAAGCAAGTTGGCGACAACTTCACAGAGGAAGGTCTGAAGGAGTTCATCTGGAAGACCCTCAAGTCTGGCCAGGTCGTGCCTGGATACGGTCACGCTGTTCTTAGGAAGACTGACCCCAGGTAAGGAGACTAATGATAGAGCGTAATGTTAATTTAATTTATTTAACTTAAATATACGTAGAAAATACTTATTGTTCCTATGTTTAACTATGCTTCGTTTTTATCAGATACACCTGCCAACGCGAGTTTGCGCTGAAACACTTGCCCAACGACCCAATGTTCAAGCTGGTTGCGGCGGTGTACAAGGTCGTCCCACCAATCCTCACTGAGCTCGGCAAGGTCAAGAACCCATGGCCCAACGTGGACTCCCACTCCGGTGTCCTCTTACAGGTACTTAGTTGAAATTATTCATTGAAAAATGTATGCCTCACATGTTGCTATGAACACCAGCGCAAAAGGCGGCTACAAATGGACTATAGAAGTGAACTTTTAGAATAAACTGTAAATCAATGTCACACATCTTTCTTCTCCGTCATGTAACGAAATGTGCCGAATGTGAAATGTGTGTGACCTTGTAATTTTGCTCAGTTCTCAGTCTCGGGTGGAGATTCGATACCCATGTAATCGATGCATCATAAAACATATATTATTTCTTTATTTCCAATTCAAAATTATAAATATGTGTCAAATAGAGTAAATGTCAAAAAATTTAAAAATTTCATTTTAAATGTGCTGTGTAAAATATTTAGTCTTTTTTTTATAGTCGTATTCTTTTTAATATAATAGTATTCATTGGAATGTCCATTTTTGGACATAGGACTCCTCCATTCTTCTTCATGTGTTCCTGTCTCTTGCTAGTCTCGTCCAAGTGGTCCCCGCTATATCAGCGATGTGGTCGCACCAGCGCCGTCTCGGCCGACCTCTCGACCGACGTTCGTCTCGTGGGTACCAGTGGATACTCTTAAAACATAGCACTATGAAATATCGATGTTTTCTCAGCTAGCCTGCAGTATCCATCTTTACGCCATGATTCCGCTTTCTCTTCCAGTATTATGGTCTGAAGGAGATGAACTACTACACCGTCATGTTCGGCGTGTCCCGCGCTCTCGGCGTGCTCGCCCAACTCATCTGGTCGCGTGCTCTCGGCCTCCCCATCGAACGCCCCAAGTCCCTCAGCACCGAACTCCTCATCAAGCAACTCGGCAAGTAAACAACGTCACATAGATGCGATAGGCGATCTTGTATCACTGCCAGGCCTTTCGAACTTCTACGCGTTACGGCTGACTACATATTGCTTAAGACAGACAGTTGCCACGAGACGAAATATCGTTTCTGATAAGTTTGAGCGACACAGGAGTTGTTCCATTGCGTGTTTTTTTAATCTTGGCGGGACCTTGTCCTGGTAGGAACCCACCACCATATGTAAAGTGGAGACCAACTTTTTAGAATGTCTCTTTATATCTAATCTAAGCATCTTAATCTCCCTCTCATACATTACGCATAAAGCGTTATGAACGTCACTTACTATTTGCAGCATTTTTTGATGTGCCAATTTTTGCGTACCTTAAATCGGCGTATCGATTTTTGCGTACCATAAATCGGCATATCGATTTTTGCTTGTGGGTGTTATCCGTATGTCGTTATCAAACGTTGATTTAATGGATCTTAAATGGAGCACTTTCACTATCAAAGTGGACTAAGAAGACACCATCGACGCTTCAAAGTATAACTAGAACATCGAGATCTTGAAGACCCATGCGAATCTTCTTGGTTGGATCAGAGACTAGAGAGCAACGTTTAGTGTTAAAGCTTAGCGTTCGTACGCAATGGAACAATGCCTTCAATCACATATTACCTGTAAACAAATTGTCATATTATGGTTTATTAAAATGGAAATGCAATGAAACCGTGTGGTTGGTCTGGAGCCTTTTACTCCGTTTTGAGACGCGCCATTAACTGTATGTACCTTGAGAACTTATATTTGTAAAATCTATTTATTAATTCAACTGATGTCAGTCTTTGTTTATGGTTCAGATAATGTTACTTTATTTCGTACTAGTCTAATCTACTACTGGTACTTAATTAGGTACCGATTTTACGAGATTTTCAATATCCGAGCCTGATGATTTTACTTTACAATGAAATGATCTTAAATGGAAGTTCATCAATTTCAAAGACCACAATTGTATGGACCTTTTACCAGGGTCCTGATACTTTGAACAGTGGATTTACAGTTTCACGATAATGTTCTGAAAGTAATTGTTACTTCATAATTTCAGTTACGAACGTCAGGATTTAATTTTATTGCGCAGTAGGAACATGGATCAAAGATCAAAAAGACTGTCTAGGTCAAAGCAACAGATTAAATGAATTCACATAACGCCATATGTAATCAGCTTTGTAACCAACAAAAAAATCATCAGATCGCCTATGAGTATTTGACAAAGTGTCTCCATTAAATACTAACTGAAAGTTGATCAATTAAATCGGACTATTTTTATCAATAAAAATCCTTAAAAGCTATTTATTACAGGTTGCATTGTTTAATATTAATATTATTCAATACACGGTACCTTAATGTGTGATTATAAAATTCAGATTTTTGCATTCGGAAAGTATCGACATTTAAAACCTGTGGATTGAATTGACTACGTCCAATTTTTTTTTGACTATCAGTGTTTATAAGGACACTCCGCAATGTAGGAAAAATAAATCGCAGTTTTTACAGCTTTTTTTTTTGTAATCATTCGTCATCACACCAATAGTCAATTTACATTTGAAATGTATAGTGTAAGTTATTTTTTTTGTCGAAATTCGCCCTTTTTTTAAATTATTTTTTTAGCATTAAGTGTAAGTGAAGTTATAATTATTTATAAATGGATGCTTTTGTGCAGAACAAACCCAAACGAAATAACTTTTTAAACAAAATTATATATACATGAAAAGTATTTACTTATCTAGTATTCTAAAAAAGAAATATGTTACTACTTTATTGTAAAATTGTACACTAGTACAATTTTATAAAAGTTATTGAGTTAATCTTAATATATATGATAAAGATTAGGTCTGTTTTGCATAACCACATCCAAATAATCGTTATTTCATTGGTGTCATACCATGGTGTACTTATGTCTGTGATTGTTTTTTTTTTAATTCATTTATAATATTTTGTATACTAATATTACATATAATTGTAGTTTTTTTTTCATTATGCGATCATGGATCGATCATGTGGTATTTAAATTGACTGTGGTGGTGTGATGCAAATTCCCCCGTAGCTATTAGTGCTAAAGAGAATTACGAATTGTTTGGTCATTTAGCTCGTTGTAATAATTGTAGGGTTTCATAGAGATGGAGACGGGGGGTTAGGACCCAATATTGTATGAGTATGGAAGATAAATGTCCTGAGAAAATTCTTAAACGTTGAATTGTAATATTGGTATTCTTTAAAAAGATCTTCAAAACAAATGTTTTCCTTATATTAATTTTCATATTGCAAAACATTCCAAAATATAAAACTTTATTCAACTGCACATATAAAAACAATTTGTTACTAATGGCGCAGCTGCATTGCTGTTACATAAGATTAGAAGACATTAATTACTTAGCGAAGATTTATAGTTTGATAATACTTTGTTACAGCAATTTAGCAACACCGTTAAACAATTGAATAAAAACCAATCTGCAGAAATGTTATACGGATATATCCTCATGTTCTTACAACTTGTGGTTCTTTAAGTACCCTGTCTTCCAACAGTGTGCTGTGCACGACGTTTATTTTAATAGTAAATACGACATGATTTCTTATGTGCATTCATTGGAACGTTTCGCTGCTAAATCAGTAGTAATTTTCAATGTACTAAGTTGCAATAGCCTCTGTGATTTGCATTGATAAGGTGACTAATACATGGACTAGGTACAGGACATTGTATTTTAGATCGTTCAGTTTCGCTTTACAAACAAAATTAAATTAAAGTAAGTTTTATTGTCAGCTGATTGGTCGGTAAATTAAATTGACAATAATATTTCATTATTCTCACCAAGGGAATGAACTTTGACTTTTCTCTTAGTACAGCTCTAACTTGACCTATTTATTTAATTGACTAACTATCTATCTAAATCATTTATGTAGTTTGTAACTGTAATTTAATTTCAAGTTACCAAAGTATTGATATAATTTTTGTTGATTGTCAACTGTAACAGTTAAAATAATTTTGATTGTTATTAATATATTACATATATATAATATTATTTCATGCATATTGCAATCTTATTGTCATACAATTTCATTACATTGATCGTAGTACATTTAATTAATTAGTAATTGAACTTGTTGTAGCATCAACTAGTTTGATTGTTTGGATGAGTTGATGAGTGTTATATTTAATCAACTTGTGTGCTGTTGCGTTATGGTCTATCAACGAATATAGTGGCCACAAATAGAAATTGACAATACTAAAATAAATTTGGTACGGTGTAGTAATCGTTGTTTTTATTTTCACTACTCATTAAATTATTGGACCCATTAGTTTGATACCCATATCACAAACCTATATCAAATCATGCAGTGGCGTGCACAATATGGGTCTCCCGGGTAGACATTGTTTTTAAGCACACATGCAATGTCCGTGTGTGAAGCTGTGATAGCCCATTGGTTAAGGCGTCAGCCTACTAATCAGAGGTCGGCGGTTCGAATCCTTGCACGCACCTCTAACTTTTCGGAGTTATGTGCTTTTTTAAACGATTAAAATATCACTTGCTTCAACGGTGAAGGTAAACATCGTGAGAAAACCTGCACGCCTGAGAGTTCTCCATAATGTTCTCAGAGGCGTGTGAAGTCTGCCCATCCGCACATGGCCAGCGTGGTGGACTATGGCCAAACCCTTCTCATATTGAGAGGAGACCCGCGCTCTGTAGTGAGCCGGTAATGGGTTGATCATGACGATGATGATTCAATGTCTAAAAGTAAACACTGAGGTCTCTTAGAGCTAGTTGGGTGAATTTGGACAATTCCTCCTGAGATAAGACATGTGCTGTTTGTATGAAGTACACGCCATTGCTTTCATATAATGTACAAATCGTTATATATACATAATACATTGATTTGTGTTGACTGACTGATCCATCAACGCACACTTAAAACCACTGGACCGATCACGCTGAAATTTGGCATATAGCTATTTATAAAGTAAGGAGTGCACATTTCAAATATATTTGAAAAATTAATTTAGTAGTGCAAAATCAGGGTTTTAAATTTATATAGAATTACAAAATTACGTGAGCGAACAGGCAACCTGCCTGCAGGCAACAGCTAGTCGCTATATGAAAAGGCTAAGGCAAGTGTGCGATTTCTGTTTTGAAATCTCTATTACTCTATATACTCTGCCCAAGATTCTGTATTATTAACATGTTTCTAACCAAAGTGTGTGACCGTCCTATAAAGTAAACAGAGTCATATTTTCAGTCATAAATTATATTATTTATTTAATACCTCCGGGGCCTTTAAGAGAACAATCCTCAAGTTTTGACCTATAGCTGTTGATTTTCATATTATTTTGACACATCCAAAAATCTGCTATATTTACCTACACCAGGTACTAAGGATATTTGTAGCATTTTTTTCAGATACGTCATTTGGTTTTAATGTTTATATAACCAAGATGCCACATCCTTCTGAAACAAATTGTCTGAACAAAATTTTTACATTTCATAGAGATCCTTCATTAGGGATACCCCCTTGGAAAAGAGCACTATTTGTAGTCTTTGTAATTTAGTTCAGAGATGTGTATCCGCAATAGATACTACTAACTAATGCTCTGTTACCAAAGAGCGATGGCACTGATTTAACAAAAATTGGCGAGATTACATTAGTTTAGCTAAGCGCGTCAAGTTCATTACCATTAAAGGCTATATCCCAGTAAGGTTTGGAATTCCTGTATAATATCTTGTTATATTTCGTAAATTATTTGCAGGCATACCACTAACAAGTATGAAGATTATCCAATATTAAGTCCATACTTCACCTTAGTCCTATGAAACCAGACTTGAAGATTTTGATATTCAAATGTACCTTATGTGATCTACCTAATTGTTCCTACGATGTGTGGACCTTGCGACACCAACAGACAATCAATAGACGTCAACTGTTAAAGATTATAATACTTTCGTTATAAAAAAAATATCATACGAACATAAGAGTTGTTTTTATAAAAAACCCTTTATCATTTCAAAATTATTTATTAAAGTTAAATTATCAATCAAAGTAGTACAAAAAACTTATTCCTCTTATTACCTCAGCAATTAATAAATCAATTTAATTGATTAACAGTATCCAATAAAATATTAATAATTTAGTATGTTGTTTACTGAACTAGCTTAACCTTGAAATATTAATAATTTAGAATTTTGTTTTGCTGAACTAGCTAAATCTTAAATCTTTCGCTATGAATTCATGAAGATTAATGATGTGTGTTAGATATTTTCAAAGGTATATATTATCTGGTCTAATATCTCTGTTTCACGAGAAATGTTGACTTTGAATAACAAAACACATAATAATTGTCTTTTATGCAGTACAGCACTAAACTGCATTAAAGACAATTATTATGATTTAACATAACAATCTTTATTATAAATTTCGAAATATGGATATTTCACAAGAACGGCTGAACGGATCACATGAGTGCTAAAAGCAATCAGTGATTCGTCCAGGAAATTAATATCGGATACGTAGGTTTAATCAGAAGCGATATATCAAGGTAGGGGATTTTTAATCGTTTCGTTCCCTACAGAATTATTTCAACAGTGAGTGCGTGAATGAAGACCTGTCTTGTCGGGACAGCCAAAATAATTTATCTCGTTTTTGTTATTTAAACATATACGTACTAACACACATATATATTGTGTAATAAAATGCAAATAAACTTCAAAAAAAATTGTCTTGAGTTTTTATATAAAAAGTGAAACTTTTAAGTAATTTTTGAAATAACAATATTATTATTAATAGACATTACATATAGCGAAACAAGATGTCATCGATTTCAAACAGAATAAGTAGGGCGTAGGCAAAGATGAGACACAGACACGCTAAATCGCTAAGCGGGCAGACCAAAAATAAAGAGTATTCAAGATTTAGAAACCAAATCAAATCAAACAATCAGCAGATACTATAGGTCTACCAGGATCTGATGGCAAAAAGGGAAAAAAGAAATTGACGCTAGCAATACAAGGGAAATTGGATTAAAACGTTTTGATACTTTTTTTTTACTTATAGCGGCTGATTCTGTGTGTGCACATGCAAATATAAAAATTTATCCAATGATCAAGGATATTTTTTTAAAACCTTACAGTGGCGAATGTAGGGTTCAAAATTTAGATGAAAACTCCAATTACTCTGTTCATGAGTTTATTTATTAATTATAGGCTATCAGAACTTGAAAATGTTTCCAAATACTGCACATCCATAAAAAAGTTTTCATCAGAAGAAGACGAGGAAGACGCAGTTTTATGATAAACCTTTCCTCCTGCATCTCAATTAATCGATCTTGTTCTATGAACTGATTTTCAATTTTTATTATATGTTCACAAGATTTTCACCATTCATCGATGATTTGAGAGAAAGCTTCTTCTGTTACCGATTTAATATCACTTGCATGTCCATTGACGTTTTTAGTCGCAACTTTTTGTTTCATTATTCCCCAGATTAATTCTATGGGGTTTAACGTACAATGATATGGTGGGAGCCTCAAGACTTCGTGACCGTGTGATTTTAAAATCTCACCTATCTGATATTTAGGTTCAGACTTATGATTTTTCACTGCTTCCAGTAATTTACATTTACGCTAATTATAGTCGAATTTGTAGCAATTTCATGACAGTAGGTATTTCTTTTCGTACAATGTAAAACTCATTTATCTTTTATTTATTATTTGCCGCCTTTCCTCTTTTTACCAGGCGTACTAAATACGTCTCTGTTAGATCTGCCTTCAGCAATAATTCGTCTTATGGTAGTACTAGAAACTCCTAAAATAAACCAAAGTTTAGTATACATAATATAATACACACGAAAAATGCAATAAACCAAAGTATCAAGACGTGTCAAGCCTACTAACCAGTCAACGCTTGCACATGGCTTAATATCGATGATTGTGTTTGTTCTGCACCTTGTTCATCAAGTATTCTTTGATGAACATTGAAAACAATATTTCTTGCTTGCAATCGAAGAGGTTTCTTCGACATTTTCACCACTTTATAAAGAAAATTTGAAGCCAAACCAAAAACAATTCCTCGAAATTTCAGTTGACAGATGACATATTTTTTTTGTTGCTATATGAAAAACGCTTTTTTTAAGCTTTTTTTTTTGCCATCAGATCCTGGTAGACCTATACAAATGAAATTTAACAATTTTTCAAATTATCTTACACTTTGTAACGATTGGTAGAATTTTAAATACCTCTAAATATTTATTTATGTATGTACTCTTTATGTTTGTATATTAATGATTTTTATTTTTATATGTTATCTTAATCTTGAGGTAGAGAATTTTATAACATTTTATGTCTTACGATTTGGTCAGTGTCGCAGCAATGCATACTTATTTAGAATGAAGATAGCCATGTCACCTAAATGCTCAGAATGCAACTTAAACTTGGATCAAACATTGGATCATATACTCTTCGAATGTCCTATTTATAATATTCAACGGCTAGCTTTAATTGATAAGCTAATAACTATTTACCAACCGAGTCCGATCTCGCGCGACTCTCAAGAGCTTCTGAAGAATATTATTATTATGTCTCGGACATACATTTATCTGTATGATTATATATGTAGTACTAAGCGCTAGTTCAGACATGGCGAGAACCGCGCGATTATAGAATCTCGTGGAAATCGCGCGGGTCTTATTTATATGAGTTATAAAGTAATCGTTCAGACATGACAGCGCGGTTAATCAAACCGCCCGGTTACCGCAACCCAACCGCCAGAAAATAGAATCGCGCTGTTCCCGCGCGTTTCTATTACTATGGAGTCTTTACTTCGCGTTCAGTTGCGTTGCGGGTACCGCGCGCTTAGCACGTCACAGCAGTTTCGACACTGAACTATTTATTGATGAAATGGAGAAGAGACCTGCAATATGGTATCTTCAGTGTGAAGATTACTCAAATAAACCGAGCTTGGCAAGAGTTGGTGGAGATATTTTTACTGACCATGTACTAGTTGGTCACTTAATATTGGATGCACCCAATACCGCCTTTTTCTTTTCTTTTTTTTTTTAAGTAGCAACCACAGTAAACACACTTCTTTGTCGACCTCCATTTTCGAACTGACGTTATCCCGCACGAAAATCGCTTAATAACCGCCGGTGTCTGAATAGTATCACAATTTTGCGGGTTCAAACCGCGCGATTCGTAAACGCGCGATTCCCGCATGTCTGAACTAGCGCTAATGGAGAACTTTAACTCCAACTTGGGTTGGAGATATATTTTATACTTGACAAGAATTCACTGATACGAATGTAAAAAAAAAATGTTTTGATCTCTTGGATCAAAATAACAAATATATGAAAACCTGGATAGATATAGATATATTCTGAAAAACGATTTTGAAATTTAGATAAGACTTGGTTTCGACCTTTTGAAAATCCTATATTGGACTTTACTGAAGAAGACTGCTTCGGCCTTTGGAATTAATTGTAATCTAGTAGCGAAGACTTTGACTTGAACATTATGAAATAATTAAGATTTGGCTGTATGGGCCCAGATCCCCTTGCCTTTCCCATGAGGGATAAATAAAAAAAACACGTTTTGTTAATGGTTTTGAATATTGATTTATATTTCAGTTAGGTACTTAAGTCATAACTTGGGTAGGTAATTGTTTTAAATCTAGTTCTTTGCTGTAATATACTAAAAATCATTTACAAATCATGGAGAATGATGGTGTTTCTACCCCTGCTGCACATGCCAGTGATGAATTGGTGAGGTTCCATATATTATGTATAGCCTCCAATCCATAAGCTTTGCTACTCACCCCAGCTAAAGCCATGGCTGCCCATATAGCATTACAAAATTAAAGCTCACAATATCTGTTATAATTGCTTTTTTTGTACTGGTTATATGGCAATATATAAACAAAATTACTCAATACTGCTCAATTTATATACACAGCAGTTTTTTTAATTTGTTATCTAAGCAAGTGTCTGTGCAAAGAGATAGGAGAGCTTTCAGTGCTAATGTTTTGTAGTTGCCAGAATAGACTATCGTACATTGTCTGCATGTCCCAGTTAATTCAATTTGTCATTGGTAGAATTTCATCAGCAGTATTTAAAATGGGGATGGGGATGAGTACTTGAATATTGAAATATTCAAAGTTGGTAGGTAAAGGCCAAAATTTGCAAAACAATCAATTATGCTTCTAGTTTACAAGTTCTTTTTAACTACAGGATATTGAGCCAGATAGGGAGGATGCTCAGAGACTAGAAGAATCGGTTGTGAAGGAAATTGATCACGCTCCAAGCCCAGAAGCTCCAGATAGGGAGGATGCTCAGAGACTAGAAGAATCGGTTGTGAAGGAAATTGATCACGCTCCAAGCCCAGAAGCTCCAGATAGGGAGGATGCTCAGAGACTAGAAGAATCGGTTGTGAAGGAAATTGATCACGCTCCAAGCCCAGAAGCTCCAGATAGGGAGGATGCTCAGAGACTAGAAGAATCGGTTGTGAAGGAAATTGATCAAGCTCCAAGCCCAGAAGCTCCAGGTCTAGGATCCAGCACAGTGCCAGCAGGAAAGCTCTACATGCGGAACTTGATCGACCAGATAATACCTCACCTGAATTTACAGGACACTACCTTTTTATGCGACTATTTAGGGGTTCTCCGAAAAAAAGACGAGGATGACATTGAGAATGTCACATATCATGTAAGTAGCCTTATCTCTAGTTGTTGCCATTTTAAATAATATTTGGTAATAATGGCGGGGTGTGGGTGTAGTCCTTTGTGAAATTATATGTAGTTAAATAATTTAGAAACCTCAGACATGTTGTTGTATTGACATGACCGTGACCTCAATGTGAACTCTCCTGATTTCTATAAACTGCATGGCTATCATCTTCCATAATGTGGAACTGTGAACTAAGTCATTGAAGTAAAATGTCTTTTCAACAATTTTTGTGATGTCAGAATAATGATTCCTTTTGTCTGAGGCCAACAGTCTCTATGTCATCTAAGCTAAAATTGTATAAGTTCATTTGATATTCTTCAATCAGTTTAGCCATTGTGTCCTCTCAATCTTCAGATACAGATGATCTTAACTAATAAAAGCAGGTTTAGATTTTTATTCAGTATCTGCCAGACACGTGTATCAATACTGTCTGGTTTTGGCGAAAAGTGAATGTAACTCCTACTGTAAGTTTGGCCACTCGATCATGATGCCATTCAGCCTTATTGAAGACAACATCTTTGCTGAAGCATTGAAAACTACCAGGACTTTCGTGGTAGCAGCTCGATGTACCCACTGATACAGGTCTTACAGCTTCTTCAATATTCTTTTTGAATGGCAACTTTACTTTACATCTTCTACGTTTCGTTGTTTTGATATAATGATTGATACACTCGAGGTCACTCGAGGTTCCTCTGAAATGGCTCATTGGTATCTTCCACTTCCCAAAACTTCTGAATACTTTCCATGTTTGATAAGACTACATTACTGATAATATCTCTTATTTGCACACAGTAATCATCCTCGTTGAGTTTGTAGGGGCAAAGATAATGATTGATTGTTCCCTCTTATGATACGGCTAAATTTATTTTTGTATATAATCTCATGTATGTGACAGTGCGTGTCGTGTGCAGTGTTCACTGAGGAGCCGCTTCCCTCGCAGGTCATGGCGAGCATCGAAGACGCGCTGCACCAGCGCGCGGACGAGCCCGCCGGCGCCCCGTGCTCGCTGGGCGAGCAGCGCACCGTGCTGTGCGCCTTCCTGAGCGCCGCCACGCTGTCGGAGCAGCCCCGGGTGCGCGGCGCGTGCCCGGCGCTGCTCGAGCTGCTGAAGTACACCACGGAGGGGGAGGTCAGTGACCGACCGACACGATTCTTAGAGGCCGAGCATTGAGGCCTTATTTTTTTTTAAATTTACAAACGAGCCGCCGGGTCACGGATGTTAAATGATCACCCCCGCAGCACCGGAGGAGTCAAATGCTGCGTCATCTGAACCCATCCTCCGTGTAGGTGTCCACTGGGCGTCAAGAAAAATTTACGAAGTAAAGAAATATTTTATGAAGTACGGAGTAATTTATTTGTAAACTCCTTTTAACTCGATACGCTTGACCCAGGGATTCTCCAACATGATTAGCCCGTCATAAAAATACGTTTTCAAAAGGTATGCAAAACAGGCGTTTTTTCCCGTCGCAGCTCTCACGAGGTTTTCGTCATATGGAATGGTGATGTCCACCAAAAACACCCTCGACTGTGCCCGGTCCACCAGCACAATGTCAGGATTAATCGCGAGAATTGTCCTGTCCGTGATAATGGACCGATCCCAATAGAGCCGGACTCCGTCGCGCTCGAGTACCGGTACCGGTGTGTACTTGTAATAGGGCAACCTCTCCTCCAGGAGACCGTACTTCAGAGCAAGCTCTTGGTGAAGGATTTTGGCTGCGTCTATGCAAATACTCAGTGTTGGCAAGCGCAGAACATCCCGAAAGCACATGTCTGAGTGACTCGCCAAGATGGCGACAGGCTCGACACATGTCGTGAGTGCCATCCTTCAGAATATACTTTCGGTGGTTCCGCGTCTTAACCACCTGATCTTGCATCGCACAGACAAAACCTTCGGTTTTCCCAAAGAGGTCATCGAAGCGCAGCCACTGCACGGAGGCTTTCTTATCCACGTGTGGCTCATTCAAAGCTTTAAAAAAGCGTCCGTGCAGTTCCTTCCTCTTTCATATGGTCTCCCGGTCAGAGGTGGTAAGTACCACCGGTTTCTGCCACTCGGCTTGGGCTAAGGATAGTGGAGTGATTCCTTTATCACTTACTAAGACCTGTCTATGCATAGGTTCTGAGGTTAAATATCTCCCGGTTATGCAAGGTCTTGATGCTCAATACAGACGATTTCGGGTGGTGCATGCGATAGAGAGTTATAGTCGTGCGGAATTTTTTTGTCCAGGGCGTCAAATTCAGCATAGTAGAGGCCTGTTATCGTTTTATCCAGGTAGTCGATGTAGATCACAAGTTGTGAATCCTAGAAAACGGTCGCCATCACCTTTCCGGCCTTAGCACAGCCTTCGCCTTCTTTGGAGCACAATATCACATAGCCGTTAGCAATGAGCCGGAGCTGGCCGGCGAAGGCTGCGTGCGGCGCCTCAGGGTCCTGGCGTTAAGTGTGGGCGGGTGTGCAGCGCGTGGTGGTGGCGCGCGGCTGGTGGCGCGTGCTGCCCGCCGCCGCGCTCTTGGGGCTGTCGGACGCCGTGCGCGCGCCGCGCTGCGGGGCGCCGCACGAGGCGCCGTCGCTGGACGAGCTGCTGCTGCGCGCCGTGCTGTTTCGCCTGTCGCCGCACGCGCCGACCGACGAGCCGCCGTGGCAGCTGGGCGCGCCCACGTTGGCCGAGCTGGAGGGCGCGCTGCCCACGTGGCGCAGGCCGCTCGAGAACGAGCACATTATGCTGCTGGGGCGCGTGCTGGCCGCGGCGCCCGAGGCGCTGCGGCCCCCGCTGCTGAGACTCCTGGCCGAGGTGCGCACCCCGCCGCTAATCGACCGCACCACGCCGGGCGTCGCCCGCTATACGCCGCGCGTCGGCCGCATGGGGACCGCGAACTTGCTGGTCCTGTTCAGCGAGGACCCACCCAAGAAATCCGCGTCCAGCAGCGCCGAGGGTATGTGTGCTGGGTATTTTACATCAGGGGATGTTTATGAATAAGTCAAAGTTTTTATAAAACTTAAGCTTCTAGAGAAAACCTGTAACCTCTGAATTCTAATTTTTTGGTAAATATAGTTACCTCTTTTTTATAACCCGGCAAGTCAAGGCCTCCACTCAGTGAGATATCAGAAAGAAACCCAACGAAAGAACCGCATTTGCAGTGTTTATTCTCGTATATGTTACATCAATTTAAAATACTAAAATAGCACTGGAACACTGAAGATGTCCCTCGGCGCCGCGCGACTCCTTCGCGAGGCTGTTCCACATCATATAATCCGGTGAAGAGAATGTATAGTAGAGAGAGAATTAGACATTTAGTCTTTTATTTCTTAGGTATCTGGTGACTCGCCGGAAAATTATTTATTTTGCCGAACATGTTACATGGCATAAGTGAGCGATGAGCCTGAACAACTCATCTCCTCATTGATCGGCTCGTTTCCTTTCGTCCTTATGATTTTAGAGATTTAGTCACAGACATGCGAAGAGGGCCGCGGCGCAATGTATACGTTCAATATGTACTAAACTTATAAATATATATATGGGATAACGCTTTCGTTGTGTATTTAGCGGAACGTTAGTACAGATATCATTTGTTAGGATCAGTTCAAATATTGTATTGTACAAGTGTTCAGCGGCCCCGCGGCTGCATGCGGTTTACCAGACAAATAATACGTCTAATGTGATAAATAATGTACTCAGGGGACAGCTCGTCGCAGCTCGACTGACGTGCCGGCACGCGAGACGCAGCAGCGACTGATGTGCCGGCACGCGAGACGCAGCAGCGGCAGACGTGCCGTCACGCGAGACGCAGCAGCGGCAGCTCCGCGCTGAGGCGCAGCAGCGGCAGCGCCCAGCTGTGGCGAGGCGTCAGCATCTTATAAATACTTTAATTATATATTTCTGTGCCAAAATGTCAAATAAACCATATTTTGAATTTTCTGGTCATATTATTTAACACTAAACCTTTTAAATATTCAAAGTGTCGAAGGTTTATTAAATGGGTCACAGTCAAACCAGATTCCATAAAGCCACGCTCACGGTGCCTCAGCTTCAAGTGAAGTCCCGTTTTAGTGTAAACCATTCCGTAAATGATAAACAAACTTTGGTATGAAACATTGCTCTAAAGGATAAAGAAGACAGAGCTTTTTGTGGGCTTCTGCTTAGAGCAGGCCGCGTTTACGGGGACATCGGGATTTTAAACTAATTATTAAAAAAAACATCTTTAGGAAGGAATCTTCATAATCTACGGGACGCTAGGTGGCGGTATTAATATCTTCTAATGTGTAATCGTAATCAATCGACTACTATTTTTGATGTGAAACATGTATAGGCGCACGTAAAACCGATATCTGTCATGGCGACGCTTCGCCACGCGATAAAATAACAGTACAGAAGTTCATACAGAAATTAAGTAGTCACGATTTAAAATAAATTCGTAAATTTTTGTATTTAATGAAAATAAATGTTTATTCAATAAATAGTCATCGTTATCTGGAAAAAAAATCGTAATATTTTATTATACCATTATGACATTTAGTTCCTATCACAATCTGTTCTTTTCTGCATATTAGTTTTACAAAATAATGTCGATGTTTCACATCTGCCAGGCGTCCCGTGATGGCTCACATTTTTTTATATATTATTAAAGCAGATACTGATATTAAACAAATACTTTTATTTAAACAAACACTGTAATTAAACCAATACTGTATTAATTCGAAAAAAAAAACTATTCCCGCCCTTTTGCAAACTGAACTGCGCCGCGATAGCGTCACATCTCCCGCCCGCTCGTACCACGAGCCGACCGCAACCGAGACGCCCTCGGACGGTCTTCGCGACTGCGCGCGTTACAAACTTTTTATTTTTCATTTTAATTATTTTTTCCATCACTGATGTCACTGCTAGACTTTCTTGGACACAATTGCTGTAGTTATGGTTCATTACCTTTAACCGATTCGTTGCGGCACCCATTTTGGAAAACTTTTCGCCTTGGCTGGGAACAAATTTTCTATGACACGACTGGCGTGTCAAGCGCCATAGAAGTCCATGGCACGCCTAGTGTGCCATCAGCCATGTGTATAAAACTACATGCTTTTTTTACTGGTTTAGACTTGATTCAAGTTTAGTTGGAGTCAAACTACGGGAGTGTACGGCACGATACGTTAATTACAATGGTTTTGCAGAGGCAAACTACGTGTTATTCCTGAAATGGAAGGTAAGTGACTTTACTTATTCAGATGTTTCAAACCTTTTTTGATATTGTTTATTATTTTTCGGTGTATTCACGTATGTGGTCAAGGAAACTAATGTCTAATGTGTGTAATATACTATATTTGTATAAGGTACATATAACATTTAAAAGCTAGGGTTATGAGAGGTATTATTTTATTTGTAAAAGCATTGAATTATAATTTATTTATAAACAAACAACAGCTGGTCAGATAAAACACATAGGACTTTGAAACTTGTAGTTCAATATTAACGCGTTAATATTGAACTACAAGTGTTTACCGCAACGCAGGGAAATTTTTAAAATTTAAATTAAATCGTCGTATGTACTGCAAAAAGTCATTACTGCCAAAAGTAAGATTCGAGATAATTGCGATTTAAAATTTCTGTGTTTTTGTAATGCGCGTATTTCGTCAATCCTTACGAATTCAAAAATTATTTCTTTGAATAAAATGTAAATATATTTATATTAGCGTTAGTTAGTTTTCGTACCTATATTTATTTAGATATATATGTATATAAATATATGTATTCAGATAGGTATTTTTGGATTTCTTGTATTATGTAAAATACTACAAATATTAACTATGTCATATTTTCATAAGGTACCTAGACCTACTTTAAAAATACTTTGACATCATGAACTATTTTTTACTAAAAATGTCACTTAGTGACTTTTCGCAGTGCAGCGACGAAATATTCAGGTTATTTTTTTTAATTGACCAACTTTTTCTAGATTTAAATCGAAAACGCAAATACGGAATGTATTGATTGAAACAGAAAACTATGATAATGATGAAACTCAATGTGAAAATGAAGAAGAAGCTTTGAATTATATTTTATGATGTTATTTTTTCCAATTTAGAAAAAAATAATACAATGGCGGATGCGCAGGAATGTTGAGACGCTCCAGAAAGTTGCTTACAAGATAACAGAATACCTGTGCATTTTTTGATAAAACTAAAATGTTACTTGCATTTTAATTTTGTTCGACGTATATCCTTTATAACGACCTATTTTATGGTCCCTTATTTGCAATCAATTCAAATAGACAGGCCTTTCGTGTACCTGCAAATGTAAATTCAATGCAATTTATAAAGGTTGTCAATCCCTGGAAATGTTGCATTCACGCAATATCGAGAGGCTAAGACAACAGGCTTAATCTACGTGGAAAATCTTGAGTTTTGTTCTGGGACCCTTATAAACTTAATCTGAGGGTGTTACAGTCGATGAAAAAATGACACGCCTATCGTGTCAGAAGCCACTAGTTAAAACCATTGATGACACGCCTGTCGTGCCATCAGCAAAAATCGGTTAAAGGCTATATCCCAGTAAGGTTTGGAATTCCTGTATAATATGTTGTTATATTTACTAAATTATTTGCAGGCATACCACTAACAAGTATGAAGATCCAATATTAAGTCTATACTTCACCTTAGTCTTATGAAACCAAACTTGAAGATTTTGATATTCAAATGTACCTAATTGTTCCTACGATGTGTGGACCTTGCGACACCAACAGACAAACAATAGACATCAACTGTAAAGGATTATAATACTTTCGTTATAAAAAAATATCACAAGAGACAGTTGTTTAAAAAAACCCCTTTATCATTTGAAAAATATTTATTAAAGTTAAAGATATCAATCAAAGTAGTACAAAAAACTTATTCCTCTTATTGATTACATTGAGCCTCAGCGAATAATAAATCAATTTATTTGATTAACAGTATCCAATAAAATATTAATAATTTAGTATGTTGTTTTACTGAACTAGCTTAACCTTGAAATATTAATAATTTAGAATTTTGTTTTCCTGAACTAGCTAAATCTTAAATTCTTAAATCTTTCGCTATGAATTCATGAAGATTAATGATGTGTGTAAGATATTTTCAAAGGTATATATTATCTGGTCTAATATCTGTTTCACGAGAAATGTTGACTTTGAATAACAAAACACATAATAATTGTCTTTTATGCAGTACAGCACTAAACTGCATTAAAGACAATTATTATGATTTAACATAACAATCTTTATTATAAATTTCGAAATATGGATATTTCACAAGAACGGCTGAACAGATCACATGAGTGCTATAAGCAATCTACATCTCCATTATTTTCATAATTCAGTGATTCGTCCAGGAAATTAATATCGGATACGTAGGTTTAATCAGTAGCAATTTAAACATATACTTACTAACACACATATATTGTGTAATAAAATGCAAATAAACTTCAAAAAAAAAAATTGTCTTCAATTTTTATATAAAAAGTGAAAATCTTTCCCCAACCTTTAAGTTATTTTTGAAATAACAATATTATTAATAATCTTACATAGATATTATATATAGCGAAACAAGATGTCATCGATTTCAAAAAGAACATGTAAGTAGGCAAAGATGAGACAGACACGCTAAATCGCTAAGCGGTTAGGTACTCGTGGAAGTGACAGACAAAAAATAAAGAGTTTTCAAGATTTAGAAACCAAATCAATCAACAGATACTACAAATGAAAGTTAACAATTTTTCTAACAATTGATAAATCATTTATCTTACACTTTGTAACGATTGGTAGAATTTTAAATACCTCTAAATTTTTATTTATGTATGTACTCGTATGTTTATTTTTATATGTTATTTTAATCTTAATCAGTCTGGGAGAGATCTACGTATTTAATTTGTTAAGTCTACTTGTTTTATTTTAATCTTTACCTTTTGTATTTGTGGTGCGCAATAGAGAATCGCCATACATATATACAAATATTTATTCATTATATTAAATAAACATGCCGGTTGAATAATGCTTGCAGGTTTGAACAGTTTTTGATTTTCTAAGACTAAATGATCTTCTTATAACTAACGGTACACGGTACTCTCGGTACGCGAGTATTCCATAAAGTACTCATTTTAAGAATATAATCTTAATATCTATATTTGTGCCAAGTATAAAGTCCCATTCTGGCAATTCACAGTAGCTCACTGAACCAAGGGTACATTAATTATGTACCAACTGTACTGTAGTACTGTCATAAATTAATTGAATGATTAAATTTTATTTTATCACATTTATTATCTGGATTAGCTTACTACAACCTAACACTGCTTGTTAATACCGATTTTAGCTAGTACCAACATATAATTTTGAATAAAAGTTATCTCACTCTAGTGTACGTTTATTAAAAAGGCATTTAAGGTTTTATTAAACGGTGATATACACAGATTCTATTTAGTCAGCTTGGGAACGCGTTGGGTTCGGTTTTTTAGGCATCTCAACATATAATGAGTTCACCTCGAGCACTTAAGAGATTAAAAAAAAAAGCTAATTGACAAAGGAATGTTCTTTAAGTTAAAAAAAACCGAGGAGCACACGTTCAATAAGCTGCCATTCCCCATCACAGGTTATTCCGCAGCCAACGTGTAGTGGAATATAAAAAACGATAGTCAATAGGGACTTCTTACTTGCGCAAGATAAATTCACACATTTGAAATATTATTCATTCATATTACATATATTATTTTCTATATCATCACATAAATTTAAATATTTGGCAATATTATCACCATAATAAAGTTATTCATTCACACCTATGACTATTTAACCTGTGGTAGACAATAACCTAACTGCAGCAATCTTAAACTGTTTTTCTTATTAATATTTAGGTCTGCAAATAGATGTTAAATTTATAATTTAGGTAATTTTTTTAAATTCTTAAATTTATAGTTCATAGGAGCACTATGTATTTTCTTAACTGATTCAATAATATCAATAAGTAATACTATATGAATGCATATAGTATTACTTTCCCCGCAGTACATTCGAATAAAATTAGATTATTAGAAACTTCAATTGAAGAAAAGGGTCAAAAAGGTTTAAGTTAACTGTTCAAGTTATGTCGAATACAATTGCTTAGTTCGAAAAATAACTAACTATATTAATAGACAGTTTATAGTTTATTAGTAACTAATATAAGAAAGAATATGTACATACATATACCCAACACAACCAGCATCAAACAAGTCATGTGGGCTATTATTAATTCGGAATGTCTTATAGGCGGTAGATTAAATCAGCTTTAATTAATGAGTTGATATTTGAACTACTCACAGATATTGAAAGTAAACAATCATCTGAAAAATATCTTAAGGTAGCAGATCCGAAATAATTTTAGCTTAGTACCTAATGGGCTAAATCTCTTAAAAAGAACATAGGAATCAAAATCAAAAGAAAAAAAATCAAACAAATATGCAAAAATAAAGAAAAGAAAAAAAAATGCACCATTTATTTATAAATCTAATAATGGCCAGAAGATTTACTGCACCCGCCATTCGTCAACAATCAGCAAATGTTTGTTCAATTGCCATTCTGTAACAAATGTTAAAACAACATAACATTCTGCTCGCATATCAGTTACTTACTAGGAAGCGGTTATAGCCTAGTGGTTAGGGCGTCAGCCTCCTAATCAAAGGTCGGCGGTTAGAGTCCGGGCACGCACCTCTAAATTTTCGGAGTTATGTGCGTTTTTAAAAATTAAAATATCACTTGCTTCAACGGTGAAGGAAAACATCGTGAGGAAACCTGCACGCCTGAGAGTTTTCCATAATGTTCTCAAAGGCTTGTGAAGTCTGCCAATCTGCACATGCTGGCTATGTGCGGTTGGTGGTGGACTATGGCCAAATCCTTCTCATATTGAGCGGAGATCTGTGCTCTGTAGTGAGCCGAGAATGGGTTGATCATGATGATCAGTTACTTCTTTAAAAAGTTTATATGCATACATAGACATATGGCCAAAAGCTTAGTGTGCACGATGCAACATGGGAGACTTTAACATAAATTTAATGAATGCCAACGCTGCCAACATGTTGACAAAGGTCAAGACGCCGAATAATAACTCTAGCCTGATAACTACTGAGAACTTCTTGTGAGGAAAACCATTATCAAATAATATTTAGCAGGATCGAACGTTTGGGAAAACTTCTCTTTGCATTTTATATAAAAAGTCAAGGCTACTAAGTTTACAGTTACAGTTTTATATATATTAAACTAAATGTATTTTTTTAATACACTGCAAGTTAGCCGTTGACAGCTATGTCACCTGGTGGTAAGTGATGATGCAGTCTAGAATGGTTTCTATGCGACATGGTGCCAGAGAGCTAAATCTCTTTGCGACATCTTTGTAGGTAGGGTGGTAACTAGGCACGGTCGAAGCCTCCCACCAGACCAGACTCGAGCCGGGAATCGAACCCAACAACTAAATGTATAGCATACAATATTACGTATATACCTGCTTGTACGAGTCCCAGCCTGAAATTCCACCATTCCCTTATCACGATCTCATTCACATATTGCAGCAGATGGGCAGACGGCGCAAATGTTAAGCCGGGTTTCCTGGATAAAACGCGATTCGATTGGTCCTGTTGCAGTATCTTGCACAATTGACCGAATGGCTTCAAGTCATCCCTGTCCACATTCATCTGAAATAATTTAAATGTATTGCAAACTTGACCTTGAAGTAACATCCAAGTATAATAGCTAAGTACTATTTGATTTATTTAAACTAGCCAATCTTTATTTTGTGTGTTATTGGCGCATTGGTGAGCACTGTGGTCTTATAAGCTGTGTTCCCGGGTTCGATCATGGCAGGGGCATTTTGGGAATGAATTCCCAGTCTTTAATAACAAGATCAGACAAGCTATAATAATGGTTCAAACCCGTCGAACAGCATGAGAGCACCATAATTGGTAAGATCTCTTATCATTATTTCCTCTGAACTGAGGCCTGGCCAGGGCATAGGCACACCAATAGGCTAAGGATTATGATGATGAATTACATTGGTCGCTGAACCCACTAACGGGGATTCCAGTTAGATAATAACACACCTTGATTTAATTGATTAATCAAATGCCTTAAAGCATGTTTCTAAAAATACGCCTTTTTAGTAAGTTTCATAATATATGTTAGGTTAAGACTTAACGTCCTAGTTTTTTCTTTTTTAGTAAAGTAGTATCACCTTATATATATCACAATTTAGAATAAGTATTCGTATTAGTGTTAGTTTTAGTATTATTTAATAATTGGTGTTATCGTTTTTTCAGTCTTATTTTTTATTTTGTTTTATTATTTCTGATCTTTCGGTAGGTAATCTAGGTAGATTATGCATTTGTATCGCGTCCGTGATTCTACCAGTATTCAGGCTCCCACTGAGTGGGTTGCCTTTATTTGGTCATGTCGATCGTATATATGTATACTAGAGGTAGTATGTATATGAGAAATTATGACTAAATAAAAAACTTTTTCTTTCTTCCTTTCACCTTAGGTTTAGCTTGAAAAGATGAATTCAAGTTGCAAATGATAATGATATTCGGTATAATCACCCACCCAGCGAGTTTTACACAATATCACCATCTGTGTAACACTGTTCACAGTCGACCATTGCAAATGGCTCCTCTAAAGCGGGCAAGGGCATTACGCGCACCTATCTAACCTCGAATGCTACCCAAACAAACTGGTTATTCCAATGCCACTTACCAATTCATGGCTGTTTATGTGGTAAGTAATAATCGCCAGGAGTACTGCGTGGAAATAGCCGCACAAGATATCGTCGTCCACAGCGTTCTGTTTCAGGAACACGTGCATTACGCACCTTTCAGTGTCGGGGAAAACCATGTAGGCTTTATCGGAATATACTTGCTTTAGTAACCTGAAGTAAGAGGCTTCCTTCGTATATTCCGTCAGGTAAGTCAACGACTTGCCGATTTTTATTTGGAATCCGGCAATTTTAAGACCTGAAAATGAATACACAATTTATGAATCAGATTTTTACTTATTACACTTAAAAAAAAAGTGCGATTGTAATGACCTTCGTTAGAATTAATGATCTGAACAGATCTGGATATCTGTTAAGTTCTGCTACTACTCTATTAGTACTATTAATATTTTCACTATATACTACCTCTCACGCCCGTGTGCAAAATAAATATGTGTCTTTTTGTGTTTCGTAATACCTGGCTTTGGCTAGCAGTATGCTGATCATAACCAGCTAGCAATTATTTGAAAAGATCGCCAGATTAATGATAAACCGGAATCATGCAAGTGGATCGATAGTGTATATTTGAAAATTCCCCTCCATTTCGATGGGACTCATTAGAACTTGGTTTGTGGTGGGTATGTGATTGTGTGGTTAAACCTGTCGAGACGGTTCTTCTCAAACGGTGGAAAACCTTGAACCTGAACATGAGACCTCTTCCTTTTTTGAAGTCGATTTATAAATGGGCAAATCTTTAGGCACCTTTAATATATGTCGGCGTGAAGGAGTTATTAAGTTCATTCAGAGACGCCAAGAATAAAAAGAATTCAATTATTACCCACATTTGAACTCTTGATGATTTTGTTAACACAATTTGGACGGCAGCAATCAATTTTGTACAAGCATGCTTTGCTATAAATACTGGCCGTCGATGCCCTGCGTGGCATTCTCGCTCGAGACGTCGGACCGTTCGGACATCTTAGTTATTGTCGAAATAAAAGTGTAATCCCGCAAGTTGTGGTTTTAATTACTATGAGCGAAAGTAGCAAAAGAAATGCTGACGTGACTCTTACTAAAACAACTTTAAAGGCTTTAATTCGTCATATACGTTATACGTACAATTAAGTTATTTATAAATAGATGAACTATTTATTACCTTGCAGGCTAAAGAAAATCGGTTCTATTTCATTAATTTCAATGGGTTTGAACACAGCCTCGTCCGTCAGGTAGTTTTGAATAGCAATCAGGTAACGCGGTTCGTTTAAAGTCCTCAGGCAAACTGCCCGGACCGCCTTGTAGTTGAAGAAAATATGAAATGCTATCATCAACAAGAAAAAGGCTGGGTTACTCCTGAAATACGAAAATAGGTACGATCAACTAAAGCTTCAAGCCAACATCTTTTACATTTTTAGTAGTCATACTTTTATTTTGTTATTTGTTTAGGAAATATGTATGTTGGGATGTTCGTTTCGGAAGAAGGTTCCAAAAAAAATGCTATGGCGTCAGTGGTTTCTTGAGCTACCGAAAGGTTGGCATCAACGGAGCAGATTCCAGGATCGTCGCTTCTCCAATGGACGTCGATGAAGGTCAGTGTAAGTGACATGAAGCTATGTAACGTATGTATAACAAAATGAAAACATCAGTATTTTTTTAAATTTACCGCAAGTTAAAACGTTGAAAAAAAAAACTTCGAGGTCAATAGATGTATTTACCCCACATATGAGATGGTTAACAGGGCGAGGAGAGACGCCACAAGGTTGACAGCTGTTTCTTGAGCTGAATCCTTGGCGGACACGTCACCCATGTTGCCGCGGAGGGCGTGATGCTGTGTCATAGCAATCCTTGTAGCGCTGCCTGCAAATGAAATAGTATGAAATAAAGGTATATGCAGGTTTCCTCGCGATGTTTTCTTTCACCGTTGAAGCAAGTGATATTTTTTTTTTAAACGCACATAACTCTGAAAAGTTAGAGGTGCGTGCCCGCCAACCTTTGATTTCATGTTTTTATTTCTAGCTGACGCCCGCGACTTCGTCTGCGTTGAGCTAGTGTGTTTGTTTGTCTTTCAATCACGAAGCAATAGATTACTAACTCGAATTACTTGAAATAATTACAGGATAAACATTAAAGTATCTCCTTTCTAAAAAAAAAAAGAATGAGTGAAATCGGATATTGATTCGTTGGTGGGAGAAGTTGCGGGAGGTGCCCGAGACGTGATGGCACAGGCGGTGACATACGCGTGAGCTGCGCGCGGTACTGGACAGTACTTGGACATTGCAACATTACTTTATTTTTCTAAAATAAAAGACTTTCTAAAATAAAACTAGCCTAAGTTACTCCTTATTACATCAGCTACCTGCCAATAAAAGTCCCGTAAAAATCGGTTCCGCCATTTCAGAGATTAGCCGGAACAAACAGACAGACAGACAAAAATTGTAAAAAATGTTATTTTGGTGTATGTCCCGTATAAATATTCATATGCATGTAGTAAAAAACAGTTATTTCAATATTACAAACAGACACGCCAATTTTATTTATTTGTATTATTAATCTTAACACGAATTTTTGTGTTTCCAACTCCAAAAACAAAGGATTTTCATACAAACTTCAATCCCCGATTTTCCCCCCTTAGGGGTGAAATTTCTTATTCTTTCTTAGCTTACATCTCTTAACTATCAACTACCTACTTGCTAAATTATAGCTTTATACGTACAATAGTTTTTGAGCTCTTATGTTTAATCAGTAAGTACGTCATTCATTGACCTTTCGCTTTTATATATATAGATTTGACTAAAGACAACAAAAAAATGTATCAGAAATATGTTGTTTTATTTAAATCTTTTAACCTTTTCCTCTAGTTGCAACTCATGTAAAAGGTTTTTTCCCTATGATGTTTATGATTATCAGAGCGTGATCTCAATACCTACTCTTAATTGCACTATCGGAATACAGACAACTAGTTCCTTTAGTTTGAGAGGTTATTTCACGATAATATTGTTTTGGATAATCAATAACAACCGTGTTAAGTGTTATCGGGGAGATTCATTTTATTCTTGTTCAAAAAATTTTCATCTCATAACGGTTTTTGGTACATGCAAGGCAATGGGTTTCATGAAGATGTTTTCACGTGTAAGTTGCAAACTAATTTTACTCTTTTAGTAATTTCATTTGAACTGTTTTGAAGAAAAATCATAATAAAAGTATATTATATTGAAAATAGTATCGAAAAATCGGTGTTAAAAAAAATAATATCGGTGAAGGAAAACATCGTGAGGAAACCTGCACGCCTGAGAGTTCTCCATAATGTTCTCAAAGGCGTGTGAAGTCTGCCAATGCGCACATGGCCAGCGTGGTGGACTATGGCCAAACCCTTCTCATATTGAGAGGACACCCGTGCTCTGTAGTGAGCCGGTAATGGGTTGATCATGATGATGATGATGATGAAGCCATTTCCTTTAGAAACTAAGGAAATGGCTTCACACAAACCTAATTATCTCCTTAAACTTTTTATTTAAATAAATAATCAATTTTACTTTGCACAGTATTTGAAATTTAGATCAGTTAGTTGCAGTAAGGTTTTTTTGTAATATTTATATTCTACATTTTTAAATTTTATTACAGACATCTGACCCATTTGACAAGTCAGACAATATTTATATTATAAACAAAAGCAAAACTTCTAGCACAGTCAGTAAGTACCAGTAACATAATTACATTTGTTTTGAAAAATGAAACATAATAGAAATCAAGCATTACACTTTTAGTTTGAGTTCATATTATGTGTTACCATTATAAAGGGTATGTTTAAAAAAGGATTTGGATTTAAATTTAAGTTGCTTGGAGGATCTGATATGATGAGAGGTATGTGTTTTATATACCACCAAGAGGTAGTAAAAGAGATCTTGTGATAATGCAGGTATTTTTGGATAATTAAGTCAATAATGAGAAAATGAAATAAAAGCTTGCCTACTGCTACCTTGCTGTTCTTGCCTGCCTTAGTTAGCATGTTCAACTATAGATCTCAGGGTCTCAAATACATGAATTGCGATTTTCTGTATAAAAAATTCAAAGCCAGGATTTTCTGTATAAAAAATTCAGGAATAAGAACATTGGCTGTACCTCTAATAGCATGGTATGTTGATTATCATCATCAACAAACAAGTGAGAATAATTGTTCAAGCCAGTCAACAAGTATTAGAGCAGCAACATGGGTACATGTTAAAAACCCTTTGATAAGCAGACAGTTCAGCCATAAGCCAATATGTCTAAAATAAATTGGTTTAATTTACCCGCAACTCCTACAACAGATTTCATGACAGTGCTCCCACACAAAGCTAATGTAGTATAGCCAGGAAAAAGAGGCAATGCCATCTCAATGCACATAGCCACATCGTTCAAAATGTCTGCACACATGCGCCACTTTTTACTGTATGCATCCAAGATATTTCTGTAACAGAAACCAATAATTAGGAATTTATGAAAAGTAATACAATATGCTTAGCCAAAATATTATAGAATACACCACAAATATAAAAACAGTGTGATTATAATAACCTTACCATTAGAAACAAAATTTAATACCAAAATAAATATAACTATCATATTATATTATTAATTTATTGGTACAACTTTCATTTCATCTGCTAAACAAAATTTTTGATCAAAATGAATTCATTCCACAGTGCAACCAAAAGAGCGCAGACAAAATAAAGAGATATTCAGATCAGTGTTAGGTATTATTTAATGTTTTTCAAACTCAGGTTTACTCTGACTTAGGGTCAGAGACCTTTGCAATACTTGTTTTGCATTGCCGAGCACAGATAGATTACATAAAGCTTACCCATGACTGTAAGCGAATAATATTCTTCCAATATGGCCACATCCATCTTTAATGACCCACACTACAGTTGCTGCCAAAGGGGTGGCAGTTGTGTCGCCAACACCTACTCCTCTTAAAACTTCTTGGGTTGCCAATATACCTTAAATAATTAGATGGTGGAATAGAAACCTTTGAGCATCAATTCATGCATATTGTTAATTCAAGATCAACGTCAAAGCACCTAGGCTTCTAAACATACTTCCATAGTGTTGTCTTTTGAAATCTTGTTATAATTTAATTAAACTATTTATATGCAAACGATTTATAAGACACTTTTATGTTAAATCTGATGGGTGTTAGGTGCTTTGCTGGGACAACAATTATTTGTGTCCATATCCAGGATGTAATCTAAGTGAGCAATTTTTCATCAATATTTGTGTAATAGTTGAGCCTAATCCAACACTAAACTTATTGTTTTACCACGATAAAAACATTTATATGAATTTCATAGGAAATCATACAATCTTCAAGATGAAATAATTACTTAGAAATAAGTATATTTTGTATAAAAGGGCAAATATCTAAACTGTTATTAGAGTAAATGTGTGTAATTCTTCATTGACTATATTTTATTTGTAATTAATTATGTAATTAATTAACTTATTTTTATGATTGTATGAAGTGAACACAGAACTTATAATCTTAGCCATCCATATATACCAAAGATTAAGCAATTAATATAAACAGAAGTAAATTAAGTTGGAAAATTTTGAGAAGTAAAGAGAAACACCAACCAGTGATAGTGCTACAAAATGCTTGCAGAGTGTCCCATAACTGGTATCTCATGTAGTCGCTGCTAACACTGTCTGGATATGATTGTGGCAAAAATAGTTTTTTTAATATTGCTGACAAGTCACTACACAGCCGCTGACCTTTCCATACCATTACATGCTGTTGTTCTGAAAAATAAAAAGAATCATAGACAAATGAAATATTATGTATTCATAAAGGCCACACAAGCAGTTAGTAACTATTGTTGGATCAAACAAGTAGTAAATAGAGTTTATTGTGCCTGTTGATACTGAAAAAGCATACTATTAAATAGAATTCATACTATGACTTATCAAATAAGCTAACTGTAAATGGCTATGTAGTTAGATTATATGAACGTGGAAGGGCAAAAGAGTAGAGGAAGACCAAAGAAGAGATGAATGGATTGTGTAAAAGAGGATATGCAGGTAAAAGGTGAGGGTAGTGAAGGGACGGCTGATAGAAGTGAGTGGAAGATGTGTTGTGCCGACCCCACATAATGTGGGGTCGGCACAACACATCATACATCATACAACATAAGGGCAATAAGAAGAAGAAGTTAGATTATATGTAGTACATGTAGGAGATAGAGGTATCAGCAAAATCTTCAAATAACATACTTAAAGACATTGGCCTGGTGAGATCATTTAGAATTTGTGCTATTCAATGATTCAGTAAAGCTGTTTCAGTAAAGTTTGATCATAAGAAGCACAAGCAATAAAAGCTTTGATGCACATTGTGGGGAGATACCTTAAACCTACACCAAAGTTGCAAATTTTAGTCACATTTCCACCTGCATCACGAATTCCGTCCGTCGTTATTAAAAGTTTTTTTGTTGGAATCAAACATAAATTACTTAAACAAGTGAAATTATCACTTGTTAGACAATTTTTGTTATTTTTGTAGTCAAAAGTCCTCTCAATATAAGAGGGGTTTGGCCATAGTCCACCACGCTGGCCATGTGCGTATAAATTACCTGGCGGTTTCACGTATATTCTTGCCATACTCGTAGCACCATACTTCTCTTTTAGAAGTACGTCGCCCGCTAGTGAACCCATCGAATTTGCTTTCCTGTAATTTTAGAATTATATAAAATCTGATTAAAAATTGAAAATTTAAAGAAATTTTTGCGATAGCTGCGGGTAGTACTGAAATGCCTGATTTCGTCTCAATCAATGACAAACTGCCAGGATGGCAATAATTGTTACTTCTAGATGTAGTATCAGAAATCAATCGTCAATCAATCAAAGCACTATTGAGTTAAAATGAGAATTTAACGATATTTCTCAAATCTGCTAGCCATGCGTTCAAACGTACCTACTTTGCTTATTTTTAAGATAGCTTCACTATAACTTTACCGCGGCGTCAGTTTTACGAATGTGGCCATAAGGCATAATCCACAGAGTACTTTTGGCATAATCACTTATCATTTCGTTCTCTATGAATGTGGCTTCTGGGCATACCATAGACCACTGTCTATGTGTATAACATAGACAGTAGTCCACCAAAAACCACTGTGTACCAGTAAAAAGATATTAACCTCCCATGGACCATGGACTCCAATTTAGTAACTTTACCGAAAGTTGCTTAGTCAAATTTTGCGTTTTGTATGAAGATGCCAGTTTTTGACTCGTTGAACAGTTTCTAAATCTGCCAGCTGAGGGCCACGCCATTAAATAGATGAAACCACGAAACAATGCCAATTGTGGAAGGAAGAAGCATAAGTATAATAATAATAATAATAATAATAATAATATTCATTTATTTCAGGACTTGATACCCATAGTTGATACATAATATTAAATTTAACCTAATATAAAAATGTACAGTACAGTACCTTATTATTTCTTATTTGGAACTGTACGTATCTGTCGCTCCTTATACCGCCGGTATACCAGGCCCACAGGCCAAAACGCGGTATCTAAAAATGCATTAATTCTACTAGCACGTATCGTTACCTTAAACGAGTTAAAGGAGGTTTCTGTGTATAAGAATTGTGTATGAAAATTGAGACAAAACATTTGATCTCCTGTCTCATACGGCCTGCCAGTTATTCGTTTGGCGAACTTAAAAAGTGCTACTTAGTGATTAAATTGTACTTCATCAGTTTTTTCGTATTTTTTAGCAGATTTGGGCTATATTTAAATTAAAGTGTCATAGATAATATTGTAGGTTAATGTTGGTATCCTCTTTGTATCGTTTATCCCTTTTTTAATTTAATCGTCTTTTTGGATACCGTAAAATGGAGTGAATAGGGACAAATCCCAACTTCAAGAATTTTAAGGTAGTTTTTAAAGGATTATATTGGTGTAACAGGATTGAGATACATGAGTATTTTGGGTATTTTTAATATCTTATATATAAATTTCTCGTGTCACAATGTTTGTTCCCATACACCTCCAAAACGGCTCGACCGATTGTTATGATTTTTTTTGCATATTCAGTAAATCTGAGAATCTATTTTTCAAATCCCTAAGTGATAAAGGGTGTCCACACGAGCACTTCTAAATGTCTACTATTAATGTCACAAAAAATGGTAGAAGTTGTAACGAGCTGGCTAACTTTTAAGCCTTGCTATAGCGAAACTATGTGTCGTCTGGTACTTCTCTTGAGTATCAGAGCGTAAAGCGTCTTGACTATATAAATTACAATCTTTTTATAATATTTTGTCTTTCTAGATTTAAAAAAAGCTAGAAGCCAGAGCCGTAATCCTAGTAAAAGAAAGTTTCCTTACTGTTTACACTTTGCGTTTGCACCAATGTTTTTGTCCTTGGGTCGTGTACCTAATCATTGTTTTTAATTTTCACATTATTTGTTCTATTTTCTGTTAAAAGTAGTACTTAAGCAATTTCAGTTTAGACCATACTGGTTTTCGGTTCGTTTTGCAACACTATTATGTACATCATATTATTGTCTTGAGGGTGTGTACTGTGTAAACACAACAAGCTGATAACAAAACTCACAATGTGAAATTTTGAGGGCAAATATAAGAAATTTTAAAATTAAAATGGCTGTCAATAGATCTAATTCTATAAATCTCAGTGTCAAAGTGGCGGGTGACCTAGGCGATGTCCAAGTAACCGATGTGAGTGATAGTGAAGACAGCATTTGTGATAGGCAAAAAGTTTCAAATATTAATAATAACGTTAACGCCATATCGAACCTTCCCTCTAATTTGGTACAAAATTCTGCTGTTCCATCTTTTGGCAGAGTTGCAATAACAAACTCAGAAAATGTTCAATTTGGCAACAACACATATTTCAATGGGCCTGTGACAATAAAGCAGATTAAATCCGGTATAGAGAACAGTTCATACACTAGAAGTGTTGATGATAACTTTAACGGGAACTACCATTCTTGTAATGGAAAGGTTCAGGAGAGTTGTAAGTTGATTGTCCTTATTGAAATCAAATTGTCCACATTATAATATTGATCTCATATAGTTGTTCATACATATTGTTATTCAAATTCAAAATAATCTTTATTCAAATAGTCCTTTAAAAGGCGCTTGTGACACGTCAATAATTTACATAGTAGTGATTTGATGGTGATAACTAGATTCGTAAACTTAAAACTAAAGCTATGAGGGTTCCAAACGCGCCCCGGTCTAAGAAGAAGCCCACAACAAACTTAGCCAGGTAAATTTTATTTTTGTTATCACCATCTCACATGCCACTTAAAATTATATTAAGAGCTATCTTATTAGACCAATATTTCACACCCATGCTTGTTTATCATTTATGTAATCCTTTACACTATAGTAGGACTTTTTATCAATAATATTGTTCTCAATATAAAAATGTTTTTAAGTTCATTAGTTAAATCTTAAAACTCAGTAAAATCTATTATGCAAGTCAAGTAGGTTGGCAAGTTAAATTTCTTCTAAAAATGTTTTATATGTCTAGGTCCAGTACATTATAATGAATTTTACTAGTGATCCTCTAACAGTTTTAGTTTCTTTCAAATATGGAAATTAAATTCTAAAAAGAAGAAAAAAAAAATATTTAGTGCAAGTTTTAAGCAACTTTAAGTTTAAATGAGGAATTTCGACCTGAGAACCTGAATACTGTTTGGTTGGCCAGTAGACATAGGTAGAAAAAATGTTGGTTAATTACATTGGGTCAGTTCTTGAAGCTGCTGATGGCTAAATTGGCTTAGCTACTGGTTCAACATATTATTAACCAACTAGCAGCAGCAATAACCAAATCAGTATTAAAAAATATAGATGTATTTGACAATACCCCTTCTTCTTTATCTACTTATGCTTCAGAAGCTCCTTAATGTAAATCTATGCCTCTAAATTATGTCAATTGATGTCGCTTACATAACCAACCTGTCTTTTGTAAGGATTTGTAACTATTTTTATTCAACCGGTTATCATTTAATTTGCAGCAGACAAGAAGGAACAAATTTTAGTATGGCATAAAATAACATTTACCGCTGTATGTATTACTGTCATAGGAAGTATAATTGCCATAGTACTTGTATTACAAAATAAATTTGAACAAAAACAACAGCCCACAAATGGTTACACACAGCCAGACTTAAACACATTTGATTCTTCTGGTAAGTTAACTATTAATATATAATTTACTGGGAGAGACCATCTAATATATATAAATTGGTAAAATATCACTATTTTGGAAATTAGTTAAACTGTTTATTATATATTGTTTCATATTATAGTATGGTGATACTACAAAAGTTAGTATTTTACCTGCAGTTTAATTGATATTTTTTAAATCTATATAAAGCATTTAATAAAATAATAAATGGTATTTAAAGCAGTATTAGTTGTAAGATTTGGACTTTTATTTGAAGCACATTTATATTTGTAATTTTCTGTAACAACCGAACAAAAACATAGATTTCATTAATGCACGGGATTAAGGTATTCTATATTGTGCTAAATTTCATGTGTTTCTCAATTCCGTAAAGAGGTATTATTTATGGAATAAGTGTGCTATAATGGCTGGTTTTTACCACTGTCAAAAACTACTGGTAGTCAATTATGGTATATAACAAATTATTATATCAAATGCTTATTCAGATTTTTTAAAGTGTATTTTTAACAATAATGGTTTATTTCAATGATGTGTAATTCTAAGAAAAATATTACATAGATACTTATTACCAGAATTAAATCTATAAAAGCTGGGTGTGTTGCTTTAATGGTATCATGAATGTGCATCGAAGATTACCATTGTGTTATAAAATTGATAAATTTAACGCTTTTATAACTTAATTATACTTTGAAGTACACTTTTTCTATTACTGTGAGTATACTTTTATATTGTTATGTTAGCATAGGTATCAATTGATCAGCAACGGTGAGCTATCATTAATTAGTTAGTAATTTCTATTAATGCTTATAATGCTCGTATATATAAATATTGTCTCTTAACTATTATTTGTGGTTACTTTGGAAAAAATGTTTATGGTTTTAAATGGTACGGTTGTGTTTATTTCAGTGAATACTGCGGTGGTGGGATTTTGTTATGAGAGTTTTCAAGTCATTATTATATCAGTTATCCTGTTGTTATTGACATTTATGTTAATTTCTTATTCATTACTAACAAAGGAGACCATTGATACTAGAACGGTTAATGCTATAAAGAAGAATATGATTCATGAAAATTGCATGGATAAGTATTGCATGCGGTGCAATAATGAAGGTAGGTTATTCAGGAATGGTATCAAAAGTTGCTTTGCATTTCAGTGAAGTTACTATCACTCACATCGGTTACTTGAACATCACTGCGGTGGCCCACAACTTTTGAATTGTTTTGTCTTCTTTAAACAAGTTGCTTTTTGTTATACCCAAACTATTGTTTCTGTTCATCGAAATCAATGTCCTTTACTCTCACCTACAAGACTATCATCATGATCAACCCATTACCGGCTCACTACAGGGCACGGGTCTCCCAGAATGAGAAGGGTTGGCCATAGTCCACCACGCTTGCCATGTGCGGATTGGCAGACTTCACACACCTTCGAGAAAATTATGTAGAACTATCAGGCGTGCAGGTTTCCTCACGATGTTTTCCTTCACCGTTCACCTACAAGACTATAATACCTTCAAATTGAATAGCGCCTATTAAACTGGTTTTTAATAATTCAAAAGACGAAATCATTCGACAAGTTATAAAAATAAAAATCTTTTGTTATTAGATGATGGGTTGCTATGTTGTAAAAAATCGACTAAAACATCCTCTACGAGATTTCTGAAAGTAGAAAATAGTGTCACTTTATCAGTAAATGTCATTATCCTAACATTGATAACAAACAATACATTGCGCTCTTTATATGGAAAACTACTTTAACAGATACAAAGATTTATTGTATTTGTTAGAGTTTTTTGTGGGTCAAAATGTATAGTAATATTGGTTAATTACGACGCCATCGCAATGCCCTGACGAGGCGTCATGTTTTATACTTATAAAATTAACAATTATAAAAATAATATTAGTACTTGAAAGAAAAATAATTCCGGGCACCGTTATTGCCGTCAAAATTTAATTGATCTTACGTAAAAGTCTTATTCTACATAAGGTGTTTCTACATAGGGTGCAAATGAAAAAAAAATTTCGGCGGCTGTCATTACAGGCTCTATAGAAAAATAATGCATAAATATTAATGCATGTACTTAGTAATTAATGCATCTATTTACTAAAATAATTCACAAACTCATGAAAACTGCTTGCATGAATCAATTTAGGGGAGATTTTTGATTAATCATATTTTATTTATTTGTCTTCATTATCCTTCTATGTACGCCCAATAATTGTACATATCGTGTTGTATTTCAGGGGATCCTTTATTAATCGCCCCTGATCATTTGAGAATAGTGTCGAGAACGGATTGGCTAGCGCAACCCGTCGAAGGCGAACTTACTAAACTACCACTGCCGGCTCCTTGGGTGATTATTACACACACAGCGACTGAAAGCTGTCATTCCCAGGTTAGTTTTATCCACTGACTACGATATCTATAGCTGTGATAGCCTAGTGGTTAGGACGTCCGCCTCCTAATCAGAGCTCGGGGGTTCGAAGCCGGGCACGCACCGCTAACTTTTCGGAGTTATATGCGTTTTTAAGCAATTAAAATATCACTTACTTCAACGGTGAAGGAAAACATCGTGACGAAACCTGCACGCCTGAGAGTTCTCCACAATGTTCTCAAAGTGAGGTCTGCCAATCCGCACATGGCCAGCGTGCTGACTATTTTTCTTTTTTTTCGGTTGCCACAGCGTAAACGGGCTGTTTGGCGAGCTTTGGAAAGAAGCTCTGCCAGAAGAAATTTTGAGCCCTAGGGCTCGAAGAAACTATGGGAACGACTGCCTAAGGGCGCCTCCTTTGAGGCCGAACCTCGGCTTAGGCGACGTTTGGGATAACGGGGGGGTCGGACGGTGAGTGGTCCGTACGTCTCCGAGGCCGTGGATGGAGCCCACGTCCGGATGACGTAAGATAGCGGGGACCTCTTCTTCGCCGGCGAAGACGGTGTGTAGCGTATGATTGTGTGGTAGGTGGAACGAGTGTGTTGTCAGTAGTCATCTGATCGTCAGGGTCATGAAGGATATGTTTAGGTCTCCTCTTTCGGAGAGGAGCGCTTAGGTCGGGGGAGTCTGGACTATTGCCAAACCCTCCTCATATTGAGAGGAGACCCGTGCTCTGTAGTGAGCCGATAATGGGTTGATCATGATGATTATGATTTCTATCGATAGTACGCTGGACTGAGTTCATTACGCAAAAGGACAGAGGACAATAAATCGTGCCGATTAAAAGAACCTAACATCATTATGAGTAACGCGAACTAAATTTTGACTATCTACGTAATTGTGAAGTTGTATGAATAAAAATAAAATGTATTTATTATTAACAAAAGCCTCTAATTCAATTGTGACCATACTGAATTAATTTGTCTAAATAAATTGAAATAAATTGTCTAAGCAAAAATAAAGAAAACTATTAAAAGCAAAAAATCGAGCGTTGTACATTTTTTTAAAAGAACCAATATGTAGGTTCTTTATGTAATTTCCAAGTATCTATTAATATTACAAATTAACAGCAATTTCATACTTTAATCACTTTTATTAAGTTGTTTATTCTCAACTAACCGATCCTGGCTATTCGATATTAAAATTAGAGATAAAAGTTTCTTAAAGCCGTTGTGGGAAAAAATAAGAAATCCTTATAAGATAATAGGTTAAATATTCGGAACTAAAACGGAAAAACAAAGCCATCTTGCAATTTATTTTAGGTTTCCAGGTTGCCTTACGAAAGTGAGTGATCTGGTCTTTTTTTAATATATATGTTGTACAATTAATATTCTAATATGATAGCTCAAACATTATTTTAATAATGTGAATCCCCAAAAACTCTTATCGACATCATCGCTATGTTAACTCTTATTGGGGGAAGTACATCCTTTAGTGTATGATATTGCGAATTTCGTCCTTTACAGCGCGTGATTCATGATTTTAATATTCTATGTATATAGGTACGGTCATATGAATCAAATTACAAACTTGATTGTTATTGTATTATAATTTTTTTATCGATGACGTGTGCGCATTAAATATAACTATTAAGTATGGCATGTAGTCGAATTTTCCATTAAATATTGTACGTTAAGTAACGACAATATAAGTACTTTCATTTCATTTTTGGTCTTAGGTTCGAAGAAAGAAATCCAAAAAGAAAAAAAAAATATTACTCTTAGTATTAAACTACTTGTTACCCGTGAAATCAATGTGTTTGTATCTATCGATAAAAGCTAGAAGAGCGAAAGCTCTGCGGTATAAGTCTTTTTTAAAATCTGGGAAGCAAATGCTATTTCAAAGCAAAATTTCGTGAAGATGAGCGGTGATGCCGTGTAAAGGCAACACAAGCTTTTTTTAATACCGAGGAAAGTTCCCGATTCTATTCCTTCTAAAGTCGAAAAAAAAGCGAATGCGAAGTCTATTCCTTGTCAAAAATTGCCGCAAAGACCCTCATCATCATCATCATGATCACTACAGAGCACGGGTCTCCTCTCAATATAAGAAGGGTTTGGCCATAGTCCACCACGCTGGCCATGTGCGGATTGGCAGACTTCACACGCCTTTGAGAACATTATTGAGAACTCTCAGGCGTGCAGGTTTCCTCACGATGTTTTCCTTCACCGTTGAGGCAAGTGATATTTTAATTGTTTAAAAACGCACATAAAAAAGACCCTATCACAGGCTTAAAACTATATCTGTGCCAAATATAATCGACATCGGTGCATTGATTGAACCTGATATAGATAATAATGAAATAAACATGCCCTTTTTTATTTCAGAGTAAATGCGTCCTTCGAGTGCGTCTTATACAGTCGTTTCACATCGAATCCAAAGGATGGTACGATATTGGATACAACTTCCTGGTAGGAGGCGACGGCTCCGTCTATTTCGGACGAGGCTGGGACTACGAGGGTGCCCATACTAAGGGATACAACAAGTACAGTATAGGCATCGCCTTTATAGGTACATTCAACAACGATTCACCCCCGAAGCAACAAGTTGAAGCATGCGAAAAAATTATCAGACAAGGTGTCCAATTAGGAAAACTGAGAAAAGACTATAAACTTTTTGCTCATAGACAGTTGATGTCCACTTTGAGCCCCGGTGATAAGGTTTTTGACATTATAAAAGAGTGGCCTCATTTTGTTAGCAATTTTACTGATGTTGACTCTTTGATACCTAAGCATTAAGGATATTCTCATCATAATGGTTCAGATAATTGTTTCCAAGGCCATCGATCTTTAATCGTAGGCTTAGACTAGAATTAAAGCAAACCCCCGAGAAGTGACCTAAATGAGCTAAAACGATATTAGAATAAAGAAACTAATTGAACAATTTTAAATAAGAATAAATATGTCATTTAAAGCCAAGATTTTATATAGTTTGAGTAATAGTTTATATTAATAACTGTCCGTTAGTAGGCTCAATTTTAATGAATTATTTGTACGAGAAGATGTCATGTTGAATATGAATACGTACAATAGAGTTTAATATACTTTGTAAGTTTTTAGTTACCTTAAAATGAGTTTAGTAGGTAGGTTACTTGTGAAGGACATTTTTTGTTTCATTTTTATTTTGTAGTGGTTTAAACGTTTTTTATTCTTAAATTTTTGGTCGTTACGTCTAGAGTTTTAAATAAACAATTTTTTATGCATTTTGCTAGTGAGTCTACTCAAGTCCCAGGTTCCAGTCCTAAGACCTCAACTACCGAACAAATAGAGATAATGCTGCCAATTCTGTTGTACAAAAACTCTAAACTAAATTGATGTCTTAAAATAATACTATACTTTTCTAGGGATCAAAGACTGACAAGGACGGCACTACTTTTTGAACTGTTAGTTAATTATGAAGTTGTCCAGTCTATTTTTAAACTTGCATTTAGTTTTGTTTTTGTTTTCATCACTAGTGTTGTAAAACTAAAGACTAATTCGATTAAAGAGTGACAAGGACGGCACTAGTGTTAGAACTGTTTATAATGAAGTTGTCCAGTCTAGTTTCAAACTTGCATTTAGTTTTGTTTTTGTTTTCATCACTAGTGTTGTAAAACTAAAGACTAATTCAAGCAATTAGAAGCTTGGGCCTTAAAGCTCCTTCAAATCGGAGAATTAAAATGACGTTGATTAAGAAAGGTAGTGTTAGCCGCCATAGATACTTTCCTTGTACTGGAAAATCCAGTACTCACAGGGACTTGAAAATTGTGCTAAATATATTCAAATTTTTGGCATTACCGTTTTAGCTTGCGTTAAATGTATCATTAAATCGGTGTGTCTTATTAAAAAAAACATTATCTCATGTAATATCAATGGCAGAAACCATTTTTTAGAAAATATTCGCACCCGGTCCCATCGTTGACTGTCACTTTTCACAAATTACGTAACCTTTTTTTAAAATTGAAATTATGGGCTTCATGAGTAGACTCAGCAGAAATTGTTCACGCTTGCCGCACTCTTTGAACCAGGTGAAGGGGAAAAGTTAGATCCAGTGTGCGCCAATCATTGTATCCAATTATCGGAGTTCGTGTGAGCTAGACGACATTTGCCGGTCGGTCCGCAGCCTAGGGTTGAATAGATACCTTTGTCAATGTTAGTAGGTAAAGGACAGCGCGCATGCTCTGTTATTAGACGTGTCAAAATGTGTTTATAATGGTATTTAGAATGCAGTGCAGATCGATATATTACGATAATGCATGTTCAATAGTCTTTAGTCGAATATTCTTTGTATATTGAATTCAAAATATTGTTTATATCACATAATCCGTGTTTTAATGTATATTGATTGATGTATTTTATGGAATGTTAAAGAATGTTAATATATCAGTTGGAATTATGTTATTTAAACGACGTGATGTATCACCAAATATATATCACATACATGTATGTGATATATATTTTGTACATACATACATACAAGTATGTATTTATATATACAAAATTGAATGATTTCTTTGCCTTCACATTGGTTAATTGAGATTTTTAGCATATGTTATCGTTATATCCACGTTCATTTTGTTTTTTAACTATGTTTGTGTATATTATTTAGTAAAGCTTTTGGTTATAAGAAATACATGTAAAAATATTAAACCTACAGTTTTTATATTCGTACTTCATATGGTGCGATTTGATTTGTGTATCGTACCGTTATCGCAGCCATCATTTGCTGTGATATTTAAAACTTCCGTCTCTGTTTTTTATTGAAGTAAAAGGGAGATAGAGATAACCATGCGCCCATGGCACACATGCATAATTGAGTATCGAGTTCTTTCGTCGAGTTGCAGTTTGAACTAGTCGATCTCGATTATTTATGAGTGTGGCTTTATGTCTTCTATCCTATAGTTGAATTAAAACTCGATGTTTGGAGACATGCAGATCTCGGAAATTATTCAGGTACTGATTGATGTTTTTTGTTAATTTTTTTGCACTTAAAACCGTCGATCGCATGATCTTATCGCTCGATAATTGTACGAATGTGTTATTTTTGCTCGACAAATTTTCTGTGATTTCGGTTTCGAGAGTTTTATTTACTGAAAAATAACACATTTCATCCTCTTATAAATAACAAAATACTGCAAACCACGCTACCTCCCATTACTTTTTTTCGGACTGACGTGATAAGCTGTGCTTCCCTATTGGTTGCGACAGCGTAACCGGGCTGTTTGGCGAGCTTCGGAGAGAAGCTCTGCCAGAAGAAAGTTTGAGCTCTGATTTCGAAGAAACTAAGGGAACGTCTGCCTAAGGGCGCCTCCTGTGAGGCCGAACATTGGAATAGGCGACGTTTGGGATAACGGGGAGTCGGACAGCCAAGTAGATTGATGCGTGCGCAATTGTATACAAACAAAATTATAACATTTACTGGTAGGTTTATTTGTTTCGTTCAATAATTTAGTTTCCTTTTTATCTAACCTACTAAAATACAATACAATAAATAAGTTATTGTAAAAAAGGAAAACTAAATTTTACGCTTATTATTTTTTTATTACTAGCTATAGCCGGCGATTACGTCCGCGTTTTTTTTTTGGTTTTCCGCAAATCCTGCAGGTACCACACATTTTTCCGGGATAAAAGCTTGTGTTATTAAAGGCTGTAATCTATCACTATTTCAAATTTCAGTCGAATCGGTCCAATAGTTTTTGCGCGAAAGTAACATACATCCATACATACAAACTTTCGATGATATTAGTAAGTATAATATTAGTTAACTCCTGTGCGAGTACTATTCATGTACTTATATGTATTAGATTTATTGTTTACGTAACACTTGTATATTAAGTATACGCTAATTTTAGAATCATTTAAATCGTCAGTTTTCTTCACGCATTACCGTAAAACACTTTCTCATATGTGTTAGATTTTTAACGACATAGAGAAATATTAAATTTACGGAGATATATAATTTTATTCTTTCCACTATGTAAATCCATTGCGTTCCAACACCATTGGTAATGAAATGCTAGGGAGTACTGGCAACTGGGAATGGTTAAATTTGTACTTTTAGCCAATAACGTAATGTTATGACTGCCTTGTATTATCAAACCGTGTTAAAACAGTTCTGCCTCGTCTGGTCACACAATTTATACTAATTTATACTTAGATACAAATATCCACATAGCGAGATTTAGGGCCAAGGCGCTAATGCAAAGTCTTTCACTTTGCTTAGGTTTTCATAGTTTTTAGATTTGAAACTCTGACGAGATTTCCAATTTATCCAGAAGTAAAAGTTAACTGGACGATTTTTGAAAAAAGCTCTAATAACGAGAAATGAAAAATGAAAACATTATAAATTAATTTCAATTTTTTATACATACTTTATAATTCTTTTATAGTTTTGAAACCAATAATCGTATTTATAAAAATCGCTAAGTGATATAACCACTCTTTTGTTGTTAGATACAACCAAGTGAGAAATTTTAAAAACAGCAGGGGTTTTACTACTCTAGATTAAAGCAGTATTATTTCAATATCATCATGATCAACCCATTACCGGCTCACTACAAAGCACGGGTCTCCTCTCAATATGAGAAGGGTTTGGCCATAGTCCACCACGCTGGCCATGTGCGGATTGGCAGACTTCACACGTCTTTGAGAACATTATGGAGAACTCTCAGGCGTGCAGGTTTCCTCACGATGTTTTCCTTCACCGTTGAAGCAAGTGATATTTAATTTTTTTTTAAACTCACATAACTCTGAAAAGTTAGAGGTGCGTGCCCGGATTCGAACCGCTGACCTCTGAGTAGGAGGCTGACGCCCTAATCACTAGGCTATCACCGCTTTTTTCAATATTGTTGAAAACTTATTATACTCCTGATTTTAAGCACGCTCCGTTATTATTACACATAAAGTAAATAAACAGACAGACAGTAAGAAAATTACTAGACGTGAAAGCAAAAGGAGACGCGTTTTTTTATAAAAAACTATTTGTAAACTAACACTTTCATAAATAATGGTTAGAAAACCGATGTGAATTTTACTACCAAACAATGTTTGTAATATGTAGGTATATATTATTTCTGTTATTGTATTAAAGTCTAAAAGTTTCATACTACGGTCAGATGAATGGTGATCAATTTATATATTTAACATTTACATAACTTGCATACATATTGCAAACAGTTGGTTTTTTTATTGTATTTATGACTATATAGACTCCCCATGTCCGAGACGCAAGTCTGACTGTTATTAAGGACACAGTTTGTTTAATGGGCTTGCAAAGTCTTCCTTACGAGTACCTCGGCTTTACGAGGTGTGAACATTGATTTACCACTAGCCGTAGATAGAGCGCGTCATACAAAAACAAGGCGAGAATCTGTCACCAGCTAACTATACATTCCTACATATCGATATATCGATGTATTTTAACCCGTCTAATACACTAGACATCTGGCCGTTATATTATCTATAGCGGCGCGTAGTGCTTTGTAATTCATTCGGATTATACGGCTCGAGTGTTAGAATCGGTGACTTTCGTCTAGCCTTGTCACTGGGGGAAAGGAGTGCACGCGTCGCTATTTGTGCACTACTTTTCCGTCCTTTTTTTGAGGTGTTAATGATCGATCTACGGCTAGTGGTAAATTAATGGGCGTGAAGCTAAGGAAATATGTATGTAGTGCACATGTAAATGTTACACGCATCCTACCTAAAATATGCGTGATAACTTGACAAGAATTTGCGCAATAGAAACGCGGCGTAATATGAGGCCAAATATTATGTCTAGTTTATTTTCTTACAATTTACAACTAGTGATGTAATATTCGTTGTTATTACTGTAAAGTGTAATATATTGTATAGTCTATTTTAATGAATAAACATGTGCCACAATATGATGTACCACCTTTTTTAATTACACCATTATCATATCATAATTTATTATGAATTTAAAAAAAATCACCGGTTGCACTGAAAATCTATTGCTTAATATTCTAGTAAAATTCAAAGTTCATTTTCTCAAGTACGCCTTCTTTATGGGCACTTTTTAACGCCAAATCTATTTTGGTAGTTTATTTATTTAGTTTGGTAGTTTTGACGACTTCCGTGGCGCAGGGCGTGCTCTGTCGCATTATAAAGCTTGAGGTCCTGGGGTCGATTCCCAGCTCGAGTGTGGTCTGGTGGGAGGCTTGGACCGGGGCTAGTGACCACCCTACCGACAAAGACGTGTCGGAAAGCAATATAGCGTTCCGGCGCGATGTCGCGTAGAAACCAATTAAGAGACACCCCTAACAGGTTAGACCGCTACCATCCTAGACTGCATCATCACTTACCACCAGGTTAGATAGCCGTCAAGGGTTAACTAGTAGTGTATAAAAAAATAAAAAAACTGGCTCAAAATACAGAGTTTATAGAGAAGAAGCAGACAAAAAACTCAGTAGGCGCTCTTTTTCTAGCGTCAAAGCAAATTTTTAAACTTTGCGTATCTACTTCATATAGTTTTGGGAATATCTGCAATTTGATCTTAAGGTTGTAAATGTTACAGGGCTGGGTACAGGTCAAGAAGATATGGTCGCTGGGGTCTCGAAGGAACTTAAATTCCAGTCACGCTGGGCATAGACTTACTCTTACTTTCGGTTTCTGTTTTCGCGACTTTCCCAAGATATAAGTTGAACTTCGAGAAAGTTTCCATGGCAAGCTATATCATCGTTCACCGATGTGAAATTCAGTTTTTCACAAGTCTCGCAGGAACTGGATTTTTTCGGGATAAAAAGTATCCAATTGGTACAGATACATTGCACCCCCGATAATCCGGCCCTGTCTAATCCGGCGCCCCCTGTAATCCGACATGACTTAGAATTACTACTTGACGACTAAAAAAAATTTATGTATATTTCAAAGCTTCATAATTTGATATAGTATTCACTACATGATTTTGATTAATAATTCTTGATTATTTTGGTAGATATGTATGTGCATTTATGCTTAATTTTATAATAAAACGTAAGCTCTCAATTGTTATTTAATTTACTAAATTCGACTTACATAAATTAAGTCTGATTTGTACTTCAAAGTACATACATATGTACGTATAATATATAGATTCTTGTCATTAGATATGTAATTTGTCGGATTACAAGGTACTCTTTCGTAAAAAAATCCGGACTATAGGGGTCTTAGGCAGTGCTCTATAATCCGACAAATTCGATAGTCCGACACTGCCCTGCATAATGTTTGCCGGATTACCGGGAGTCCACTGTAATAGTATTTGGCTACTGGTCGAGTATTTGTTTCGCCAACTAATCGGCTGTCACTGCGTATTGTACCATTTTTAACAAATGAACGGCTAAACTACCTCAGAACTAGCGAAAATGAACAAAAATCGGTCTAATTTTTCCGGAGGAGTGTCTTTTCCAACACTGTGACGAGAGAGTGAGAAGTGTGAAGAGTGTGTGAGAACTTTATAATATATGGGTGGAAGCTGTTGATATACTCAAAATGTCTTGCGGCAGAAATTAATAATCAATCCAATTTGAAATTGTCGGATAGGAGATGAAATAAGATAGCGCTACTATCCTTTTCTTACTCTTCCCCGTCGATAAGGACGGCGCTACTAAATTCAATCGGCTATCTGAAGATTTGGATTAGATTTATTACTAACATCGAGCTGTGGCGAGCTCACGGATTTTACAGTCTGTTAATCGCGCCAATGTGTTTACGATAAAAATATCTTCATAATAAGAAGGAAAAGCGATACACCTATTGATACAATACAATATGAACTTATAATTTCCATGAGTTTAGATCGCATGTGCGATTTAACCATTGATATTCCAATGGAAATAAAATATGCTGGTAATTATCTATTAATTAACGTTGAGCGTGAAGGTGAAACAAATATACCCAGCTCTTCGTGAGCTTATGTTTCACCTTAATATTAATGCTCGATATCTTTGTAGGTAGACAGTAGGTATTTAATTGTTCTGTTTGTTGAATCTGAGAATACATATAGTAATAATTTTCTGAGTATGGTGGTTAACAAGGTTATTTTTTCCGTAGAATGCGAATTATTGCAGTAGGTACCTACGGGTAGTATGAATGGTACATGTATACGCATATGTTTTTTTCACAAGTTAGCCCTTGACGGCGATCTCACCTGATGGTAAGTGATGATGCAGTCCATCATGGTAGCGGGCTAACCTGTTAAGGGGTTTGGTAAACTTTTACTCCTAATTGGTTTCTACGCGACATCGTGCCGGAACGCTCAAGCGCTTGGTGACACGTCTTTGTCGGTAGGGTGGTAATTAGCCTCCGCGCGGAGCCCCGGCTCAAGGCTGGGCTTGTTAGATGCCTGGGAAGAATGCAATGGTGTTCCCCGGGCGTCTGGAAAAACTTAGTGTGAGGGACACGCCGTGGTGGTTTTTAGTTTAGGTATACCCCTAGGGGGGGAGTCCCACATAACCTCTAGTCCTGTCCAAGGGACGGAGGTAGCAATAAAGCTTTTCTACCAAGACAAAAAAAAAAAGGGTGGTAACTAGCCACGGCTGATGCATTCAACCAGACCAGATTCGAGCCGGGAATCAAACCAGGATTTCCAACTTAATAATGTGGCTTTAATATTATGGCTTTAAGTTCATGTATAGGCAAATAATATTATTCAAACCGTCACATAAAGGTTAATTTTGGTTAATTGACGAATCTTTTTTACCTTAAAATTAGGAAACAGACTCTTAAGGCCAATCCAACCCGACTCGGTCGAGTCGAGTCGGGTTGGATTGGTCTGGGCAGAAGAGATATCGGCAAGACGGTGCTGACGAGTCTAAAGCCTGCTTTAGACCGGATTTTGAATTAGGTTTTAGACTCAAAACTGAAAGGCGTTCCAAATCATGTGTACAAAAGAAAAAACATGCCAATGTCCGTGGTGCAGTGCGTGCGCTGCCGCATTATAAAGTTGGAGGCCCTGGGTTCGATTCCCGGCTCGAGTCTGGTCTGGTGGGAGGCATCGGCCGTATCTAGTTACCACCTTACCGACAAAGACGTGTCGCCAAGCGATTTAGCGTTCCGGCACGGCGTAGAAACCAAATATGGGTTTACCATACCCCTAACAGGTTAGCCCGCTACCATCTTAGACTGTACATAACTTACCATCAGGTGAGATTGCCTTCAAGAGCTAATTTGTAGTGGATTAAAAAAAAATATCCCCAGTATTTAACGGTTTGTGGAACTGTTACGTTGTTGGTCTTTGAAATGTTACCAAGTTAAGGTCAGACCCCCGCCAACGTGTCTCTATAGCTTCTACCTTTAGTGAAGTTAGCTGGTACTTTCATAGTTTTAGTCAGCTAATCAACCCTGTTGGTATAATTTGTAGTTAAACATTATTGAACGGTAGTTAACATGTCCTTCATTTTGTATTTCATACGAGTTTTTATCTGGTGTAGTTATCTATTCCATCTAGCTTTTATAATTACCGTTGTGTGAAAGTAGAACCTATTGGGCAGGTGGTCACTCGTTAACGGACCACTATAGGGTTGAAACAAATGGAGAAAATAATGAAATTAAATGAAAATACACGTTATTGTACACCACACAAAAGAAGAAATACAGACAGTAAAGAAACACACAGAAAAGAAAACAGGTACAATAGGCGGCCTTATCGCTAAAGAGCGATCTCTGCCAGGCAACCCACCCCAGGATATAATATATAGATAAGCAGGTTTAGGGTGCACAAATAGAAATAAAACATATAAACACTTTAAAATGTAAATAAATAATATAATATAATTCCATTCAATATATTTATATATATAAAAAAAAAATACATAACTCAATAAAAAAAAATGTCCTATATAAGTCAAAATTAATTTTGTAAATAAATAAAAGAATCGAAGAAATAGGAATACAAAAACCTGAGGGGGCATAAAATGTTTTTTAATTAGCTGTTTGAAAATAGGAAGTGACTGCTGACTGAAATACTGTTCTATTATAATAAAAATTAATTTAATGTATAATTTATTTATATTTTTTATGTTTCGTATTTTATAGTGTAGGTATTGTATCATATTATAAATGTAAATTGGGCCTAGTTGCCATAATAAAAAAATATTATTATTGTTAATAAATCATAGAAATTTTGTTTAAATATAATGGTGAGAGATTTTCTAATACACCTTCGGAACTCAAAAGGGCTAGGATAACACCAAATTAAGAGATATTAAGAGTATGATATTCGATCTGTTACCTTTTGAAATTTTTATTTAATTTTTATCTGAGGTAGTATAAGAATTAAATGTTAAGAAAAATTATTCTGAGAATCTTTTAGAAAATTCCGCTTCCCACAAACCACTATGACGCGGAACCCTCAATTTTATCAAACGCCATCCGAATTCCAAACGATAGGCGTTAGATTAAAAGCATAACTAGGTTGGTATATCAGATCATAGCATTATAAAAAAATATTTGGCCGAAAACATAGTCTTGCCAACATGCATTCGGATGTACCTTACTCATTACATTACTCAAAAAGTTAAGTACGCTATTCCTGAGATATTGAATGCAGGTGAAACCTGAGCAACTAACGAACGATAGCTTGTACTGAATGGGTAAGCTGTTCCATAGCTCGAAATAATATTTAAAAATAAAATGCGCCTCGTTTCGGGAGACAACCCTAACGGAAAACCTATTTTTTATTCCGATTTCCTTAGTAGTCCAGTTATATCGTGCATTCAGTCTGAAATAAATCCGGTGCCATGGTTCATTACAGGTATCATATTAAAAAGCGTAAAATGAAGCGCAATTTGAACAGGGAGACGGTTCAGCCCCCTCGAAGGCCGCGATTGAAATTCAACACGTTGTTCAAGGAGTTTTGTAAGAGGACTGATCTTCACGGATTTCAGTATATCACTAAGAGAGGTCTTAGTGTAGCCGAAAGGTTTGTATGGTCATAAGTTCTTATGATATTAATATTTTCTTCCATTCGTCAGAATGCCATTTTTCGCATCTTCTCTCGCGAGGCTGAAAAGCTGGGCGGCACTCGCGATACCAGTCCACTCTCTGATATTTCGCAACCAAGACTTGTATATATATATAATTTTTGTTTGTTTGTGCGCCTACCACTTTTCTCAATATTCCTTATATACGAGGGGAGGTCCAAAAGTTCGTGGAATGAATGGGTTTTAAATAAAATGAAACAACAAATCTATTTTTACTTTTCAATATAATCACCCTTAAGCTGAATACATTTATTAGATCTATGAATTAATTTTTCTAAACCATCGTAAAAATATTTTTTATCTTTTGCCTCAAAATAAGCCAAAATTGCCTCCTTAACCTCATTGTCGTCGGAAAATTTTCTTCCCCTTAAGTCTTTTTTTTAAATTGGGGAACAAATAAAAATCACATGGGGCCAGATCTGGACTGTAGGGTGGGTGGACTAGTGATTCGAAGCCAAGCGTGTGCAGAGCAGCCATTGCAACTCTGCTCTTGTGAACCGGCGCGTTGTCTTGCAAGAGCAACACACCTTTGGTCAATTTCCCTCGACGTTTTTCCTTGATGGCCTTCTTTAATTTTTCTAGTATCGTTGCGTAGTATTCTCCGGTTATGGTCCTTCCCTTTTCCTTGTATCAATCAGTATTATCCCTTCACAATCCCAAAAAACAGTAGCCATCAACTTTCCCGCCGACTCCGACACTTTGAATTTCTTTGGCGGTGGTGTCCCCTTTTTGTGCCATTGCGTGGACTCTTGTTTGGACTCAGGCTCAAAGTGATGAACCCATGTTTCATCTCCGGTAACAATCCGCTCCAAAATCTGTGCAGGGTCGTCTCCACACAACTCCAAAAATTGCTTTGACGCATCGACGCGTTGCCGTTTCTGAAGCGGCGTGAGCATTCTCGGTACCCATCTTGCACTGACTTTTGTCATACCCAGATGGTCATGTAAGATTCGCAAAATGGTAGTATCTGATACTCCAACTAATGCAGATAACTGTTTTTTCTTCAAACGGGTATCTTCTAGTGCAATTTTTTCCACTTTTTCGATGATGTCTGATGTGGTGGCCTCAACTGGCCTTCCTGAGCGTCTTCAATCGACTCCCGACCATGTTTGAAAAGACTATGCCACTTGTAAATCATTGATTTACTAGGGCACTGTTCCCCATAAACGGTTTCCATTTCATTCAAAATGGTCTCAGCGTTCTTTCTTTGCTTGGTAAGGAATTTTATCACAGCACGGTGTTCAATTTTCTCCATAGTTTCAGTTTTCTTCCGGATTTACTTGTTTAGCAGGCGAGTATTCGTAAACGAATGACGCAATAAGGCTGAAACTCAATTTATATACTAATGATTAGTCTCTAATTAGTATGACACTATGCGAGCGCACCTATCCCCACTCCATCCCCTCCATTCCACGAACTTTTGGACCTCCCTGCGTACAATGATGGGCAACGTAGCGGGGAAGAGGCGCATCGGTCGTAAGAGGAAGTCTTGGTTGCGAAATATCAGAGCGTATATATATATATATGTATATATATATATTACACACATATATATGTTACATGTATTAATATATAAACATCAAAAAATGCAGGAGCCCTTATCTTTCATGCCTAAGCACAACATGCCCCAGATGAGCAAGTTTTTTCTTTTTGACAGTATTCCCAAAGTTCGCGATGACAACCAACATGAGATTTATGCTCGACTACTATCACAGAGTAAAGATTTTCATCTTTTCTTCACTGTTAGCTACTAGAAGTTACGTCGGCCTTTGTTTTTCCATTGTTATAATTATAATTGGTAGACGAACTTTTCGTGATGACCTTCCTATGTTCTAATTGCAATGCGTTGTAGAAACTTTTAACCCTACCTTTAAACATATTCAACGCCATTTTTAATTAATATTTACGGTAGTTATTCATCTTAATAACTTAATTCACGACATAATTATAATAATAATTAATAAATAAATTATAATAAGGCCATCACCATTCCATATGACGAAAACCTCGTGAGATTCGAGACGGAGAAAAAACGAAAGTATCTCGATCTGGCTCACGAGTTTTCCGACATTTGGCATGTACAGTCCGCTGAAACCATCCCAATCGTCATATCTGCGAATGGGTTGATCCCAGTTAGGCTCGCTCAACATCTGAGGCGACTGGGGATATGTGGCAGTTCGCTCGCCGCCAGGATGCAGAAAGCGGTCTTGCTGGACTCGCCAGGATAGTCCGCCGGTTTTTCAACCTGTCGCCCTGACCCCCGGTCGTTTGGTCTCCCCTGCCGGGACGTAATCCTCCGTCCGGTGCAAATATGTTTTATGTAATGTGTATGTAGGCTTATTTATTTTTATCTATTTAAGTTTATTATATCTCTTTTGGTTTTTAACACGCTTTTATTAGCTTCATCTGTATGTATGTATGTTTGTTTGTTTGTAACCGACTCCTTTGAGCTCGATTTTGCCCTACTTTGAACGATCAGATTTGATTCAAACTTTGCACACCTGTCAAAGGTCGATGACAATGCAATAATCCGATCAAAATATCCGATTATCCTAATTAGATTCGCCAGGATTAATTAATTTCTTTCCGCATCCTTTGCATGCGAGTAAGAGAGACAGAGCTAGTGCGCGAACTACGCATGCGTGCAGTAGCGTGTTTTTTTAGTTTTTTAAACTATTATATTATTATTATAAGTATTTATTTTACACACGGGCGTGAGAGGTAGAAATTAATATTCCACTCAAAAATATAATACTGACGTATTTTTTTACGCGTTTCGTTTTGACAGGAGTGTGTGGGCAGTCACCGTCACGATCAGTGCTATTATCGCAGTATTTCTTCTTGTGACGGCGTATAGGTGGTACGCTAGAAATCCTGTAGTCACTGTAAGTATTACCTCAGTCTTTATCCTCGTAGCCTATAGCTAGGTGCAGGCCACCTAGGGATGTTAAGTTCCAATGCCATCTCGAACGAACATCCACACGTCGTCCTCAGCCATTTAAAGTTCCACCACTGAGCACAGATCTCTCTTGCAGGAGAGAGGAATTAAAAGCGTAAATCATCCAAGCTGGATGAATTTGGGGTGGTTAGCTTTGACTAGTTGTTATCAACATAGTCTTGACGATTTAAATCGTTTACGGACGATTTTGCAAGGTCCCTGAAGCATGTTAGTGTTAGCACAGTTGTTTCTTCCAGATGTTCTGTTCTTGTTTTTAACAATTATTATCAGGCGTTATTAATAATGACAGAGAGACACGGAGGTCGAATTTGAGTTTCCTAAGTCGGCCATTCATTCATATACCGAAATGGGTTAGTACTAATATTACAGGCCACCCAATCTTCTCAGCTGTGATAGCCTAGTGGTTAGGGCGTCTGCCTCCTAATCAGAGGTCGGGGGTTCGAATCCGGGCCGGACCTCTAACTTTTCGGAGTTATATGTGTTTTTAAACTATTATAATATCACATGCTTCAACGGTGAAGGAAAACCTCGTGAGGAAACCTGCGCATCTGAGAGTTCTCTATAATGTTCTCAAAGGCGTGTGAAGTCTGCCAATCCGCACATGGCCAGCTTGGTGGATTATGGCCAAACCCTTCTCATATTGAGAGGAGACCCGTGCTCTATAGTGAACCGGTAATGGGTTGATCATGATGATGATGATGAATCTTCTCAGGGAGGTACCTCGCTTTGTGACTTGTGAAGATTGTGTATCCTATATTTGAATTGTATATATAGATATAGGTATTTCTTTGTAAGTATACGGTTGTTACGTTATATTTAAAATGGCCTGCGCAGTCTTTCGTAATGTTAAGTGAACTCTTCCGCTAAAAAATGCTAAGCCAAGCTTAATATTTATATATGGATGCTAATTAAACACCTGTAATAAATAGCATAATACGCCACTAAAAATTATTAGACTTCTATTAAATAGCATTATCACTAAATATTCATTGTCCTCTAAATTACTGAGTCAGCCATTATCAATGCGCGTTGGAAAAATACTATCTTATCCACTGTTTATTTTCGATATCAACTACCGTAAATATAAATCAGCATGGCGAGTTATTTTTTAGCAACTACATACATAAGTGTTTCTTGTTGAATGAAAAAGTAAGCTTAACCCATTCAACACAGAAAAAGAGTTTTTTTCTTTTTAGTTTATTTATTAATATTTACATATATGGCTTATAAAATTATACCCTGCCAAACACGTGAACAGTTTGTTGGCGAGTTGGCGCTCTTAACTTATCTAACATGCATACTTACCCTGATATCAATCATGCTGTATAATAAAAACTAAACCATCTTAAAACAACACGAAACCAACTAAAAACTTAACCAAAGACTATACAAAATTGTAATTCTACAACAAGAAAAAAAGAAAAAGTAATAGGTAACATATATATGGAATTTGGCCACTCAGTAACTCTTATGCGACCTCGTGACGTCCAATATGCTAGTCAGTAAACCGCGTAGTTTTGCGAACCTATGTCCGCGAGGTGGCAAAATAGGAGTACAAGGGTGCGTTCTTAGGAGATCCCGGAGCCTCCTACTGTTTTATGCTGATGGTGGCCACCGAGGTGGTTTTAGTGGGTAAAAATCCCACATAACCCGAGCTTTTCTCCTGCAATAGTCGGCTATCTCGGTAGGAGATTTCCCCTCCGTAAACAAAAAAAAATGTAACATATATATATGTCGGAGAATGACGATCTTTATTGTGATTATTATCGTACACGTTTCCAGTGGGCGTCAACAGGGTTAAATGCAAGCACTAACAAAATATTAACAGTTTCGTACACTTTATTAATCCAACTTTTACAATGCTGTAACTCACTATACAAATAATTACACCACAATTAATAATCAAACAATTAAATCAGAATAGCGGGTTCGCGACACACATCTATGTCCTTCTTTCAATTATCACCAAAAACACTCTCAAAATGATCCAACTCGATCAACCAACATTGCAAAAACATGCACCTGACTCCTGTGTGAAAACAAGATGGCGCCTCGACTCCGCTCGAGGGCTAACCTCCATTCTGATTAGACGTCATTCGAAATAGTGACATTATTTTAAATAATGAGTTTAACGGCAATATAAAAAGGTTATAAATCAAATTAAATAAGGTTAAGATTTAACTTAGTATTCTAAGTTGAAAACTAATATCTCGCGTATCATAGTCAACAATCAACTCTTATTTGACTACTTCCTCCGACTTATATATATATATTTTAATTAATCAGTTAGGGGGTCTTTAAGTGAATGATATTTTAATCAATCCAAGTCAATCCCTTCAACCATTAAAATCACGTCAAGTTAATGAGTTGTAAGATCCGCGGCAAGTATAATCCTCCAAAATGTATCCTCATATTCCATGAATTCCATTTGTTAAACATTAGGTTATAAGTATTAGGTAAACAGCGTGCCTAATACTTAAAACCTTTGAAATTTTCATGACTTTATACTTAAGACTCATAACAGACTTTTCTACTTGATTTGGCTTTAATTGTGAAAAAGTTGTGAAAATGTCATATTCCGTACATCATTTTCGTAATTATTAACTGACTCGACTACATAATATTACTGTGTGCTAGGCCATAAGAAACGACTTACTAGAAATAAAAGAATACCTATATAATCCCTTATCGACTAATTTAATAAAGAATTTAATCCACAATCTTCCGATCATCATCCTTCCTTCATACTCTTGCCGTTAGATGGCGCTACTGACTACTATTTTTTGTAAAAGATTTATTATTAATGTCGGCAGTAGGTATGTTTGTATATATACATCGGATTGGTTATCGAGAACTCTCAGGCATGTAGGTTTTATCACGATATTTTCCTTTACCGTAAAAGAAAGTGAAACCTATTCCATTTAAAATTACTGAAAATAAAAATGCGCCTAAATGAATAAAGTTAGCGTGCCGGGTTCGAAATCGGTCCATTCGAAAGGGAAGCCGGGTTAGAAACTAGGATTTTACAACTTTTAAGTGCCTATTTAGGTATTATCCCTTATCGGCCGATTTAATAAAGAATTTAATCCACAATCTTCCGATAGCAGATTTAATTTTCTAGTACTATGTAGTTAAGTTTTATGTAGCCTCTTCATACTATTGCCGTTAGATGGCGCTACTGACTACTAGTTTTTTGTAAAAGATTTATTATTATTAATGTCGGCAGTAGGTATGTTTGTATATATACATCGGATTGGCTATCGAAAACTCTCAGGCATGTAGGTTTTATCACGATATTTTCCTTTACCGTTAAAGACAGTGAAACCTATTCCATTTAAAATTACTGAAAATAAAAATGCGCCTAAATGAATAAAGTTAGCGTGCCTGGTTCGAAATCGGTTCATTTAAAAGTTAGGGCTAGAAACTAGGATATTACAACTTTTAAATGCCTACTTAGGTATTATCTCTTATAAGCCGACTTATTAATGAATTTAATCCATAATCTTCCGATAGCAGATTTAATTTACTACTAGATTTAATTTAATTTACCTAGTACTATGTAGTTAAGTTTTATGTAGCCTTTTCATACTCTTGCCGTTAGATGGCGCTACTGTCTACTAGTTTTTGTAAAAGATTGATTATTTATTAATGTCGGCAGTAGGTATGTTTGTATATATACATCGGATTGGTTATCGAAAACTCTCAGGCATGTAGGTTTTATCACGATATTGTCCTTTACCGTTAAAGAAAGTGAAACCTATTCCATTTAAAATTACTGAAAATAAAAATGCGGCTAAATGAATAAAGTTAGCGTGCCGGGTTCGAAATCGGTCCATTCGAAAGGGAAGCCGGGTTAGAAACTAGGATTTTACAACTTTTAAGTGCCTATTTAGGTATTATCCCTTATCGGCCGATTTAATAAAGAATTTAATCCACAATCTTCCGATAGCAGATTTAATTTTCTAGTACTATGTAGTTAAGTTTTATGTAGCCTCTTCATACTATTGCCGTTAGATGGCGCTACTGACTACTAGTTTTTTGTAAAAGATTTATTATTAATGTCGGCAGTAGGTATGTTTGTATATATACATCGGATTGGTTATCGAGAACTCTCAGGCATGTAGGTTTTATCACGATATTTTCCTTTACCGTTAAAGAAAGTGAAACCTATTCCATTTAAAATTACTGAAAATAAAAATGCGCCTAAATGAATAAAGTTAGCGTGCCTGGTTCGAAATCGGTTCATTTAAAAGTTAGGGCTAGAAACTAGGATATTACAACTTTTAAATGCCTATTTAGGTATTATCTCTTATAAGCCGACTTATTAATGAATTTAATCCATAATCTTCCGATAGCAGATTTAATTTACTACTAGATTTAATTTAATTTACCTAGTACTATGTAGTTAAGTTTTATGTAGCCTTTTCATACTCTTGCCGTTAGATGGCGCTACTGACTACTAGTTTTTGTAAAAGATTTATTATTAAGGTCAGCAGTAGGTATGTTTGTGTATATACATCGGATTGGCTATCGAAAACTAAAAATGCGCCTAGATTAATAAAGTTAGCGTGCCGGGTTCGAAATGGTTCCATTCGAAAGGGAAGAAGTTAGGGTTAGGAACTAGGATTTTACAACTTTTGAATGCCTATTTAGGTATTATCCCTTATCGGCCGATTTAATAAAGAATTTAATCCACAATCTTCCGATAGCAGATTTAATTTACTAGTACTATGTAGTTGTTTTATGTAGCCTCTTCATACTCTTGCCGTTAGATGGCGCTACTGACTACTAGTTTTTGTAAAAGATTTATTATTAAGGTCAGCAGTAGGTATGTTTGTGTATATACATCGGATTGGCTATCGAAAACTAAAAATGCGCCTAGATTAATAAAGTTAGCGTGCCGGGTTCGAAATGGTTCCATTCGAAAGGGAAGAAGTTAGGGTTAGGAACTAGGATATTACAACTTTTAAGTGCCTATTTAGGTATTATCCTTTATCAGCCGATTTAATAAAGAATTTAATCCACAATCTTCCTATAGCAGATTTTATTTACTAGTACTATGTAGTTAATTTTTATGTATTTTCATACTCTTGCCGTTAGATGGCGCTACTGTCTAGTAGTTTTTGTAAAAGATTTATTATTAACGTCGGCAGTAGGTAGGTATGTTTGTATATATACATCGGATTGGTTATCGAAAAATAAAAATGCGCCTAAATTAATAAAGTTAGCGTGCTGCGTGTGGGGTTCGAAATCGTTCCATTCGAAAGGGAAGAAGTTAGGGTTAGGAACTAGGATTTTACAACTTTTAAATGCCTATTTAGGTATTATCCCTTATCGGCTGATTTAATAAAGAATTTAATCCACAATCTTCCGATAGCAGATTTAATTTACTAGTACTATTTAGTTAAGTTTTATGTATTTTCGTACTCTTGCCGTTAGATGGCGCTACTGTCTACTAGTTTTTGTAAAAGATTGATTATTAATGTCGGCAGTATTTTTGTATAAAATACAAATGTCAAGTCTATTTATATTTTTTTAGGTTGTGGAGACAACTCAAGGTGTTGTCTGGGATATTCCATTTCCGGCAGTAACGGTTTGCGACATGAACATTGTATCCAAGAGTGCCGCTCGAACTTTCTCCAGAGAATTGTTAGTAGATACATCTAAAAAGGCTTTTTAAATTATACCACAACTACAGAGTTGTACTTTGACGAAGTAGTTATAGAACGTATTTAAATAACCAATAGATTATAGAGAACGATGTGGCCAGGAAGTCATTTCATGAGAATGGGGGGGGGGGGGGGGATTATACCATAATATAATTATATTATTTTACTTTAGTGAGACTTTTTTAAAGTTGCATAAATATTTAAGAAAGTTGTTTAGTGCTATCCGGTGTAGTTAGCTTTTCGTCAAGCCCTTGTCGCCATATTTGAACAGCACTGACGGGGGTGCTTCGTTTTAGAGTTCTGCACTCTAACCCACGGGACCATTTTACTATGGCTCCGCTGTTCGTTCGTCTGTAATAGCTTAATACTTGTAATGTTAACGGTTAATGTTAACTTGTTAATGTCATAACAACAAATAATACAACTAATATAAAATTTGAACGAATCGGGTGAAATTTAATATACAAACGTTTTTTTCTCAATAATCAACTTTTCCGGTTTTATGCATTTTCCGTTTTTTTTTGGTTTCGGTTTTCGGATTTTTTAATGATCATAATTTTATTATCCACTCAAAAGAGTGTTAATAATTTTATTTTTGCAGGCATTTGCCAGAAAACGTGACGGCCGATTTTGTATTCGAAACTCTTAGACTGATACCGCTCTTACATTCCTTCGACAAAGCCGATCCGGACCAAAAAAGGGACCTCCAAACTCTTCAAGATGTTTTGGAGCTGAACAAAATATCTATAGAAATGTTGTTCAGAAAAGTGAGTATATGCTATTAGCAACACGTGCCGAGATTTAATTGGTCAAAACCGACATTTTCGATAACGAACCTTTTTTATGAGCCGAGAAAGTATTCAGTATCATTTCATCATTCGTATTATTCCTTAACTACGTACATTTTCCATTTCAAATAATACATTGGAGGTACTGACAGGATCAGAAGTTAAACAGAAATTAAATTATATAATTTTTTAAATAATAAAATTTTTGTCGACCTCCGTGGCGCAGTTCACTGTCGCATTATAAAGTTGGTCGTCCTGGGTTCGATTCCCGGTTCGAGTTTGGTCTGAGAGGCTTCGGCCGTTCGATTCACAGCTCAATTCTGGTCTGGTGGGAGGTTTCGCCGTGGCTAGTTACCACCCTGCCGACAAAAATGCGTCGCCAAGCGATTTAGCGTTCCGGCACGATGTCGCGTAGAAACCAATTAGGGGCGTGGGTTTACCATACTTCTTACAGGTTAGCCCGCTACATCCTAGACAGAATCATTACTTACCACCCGGTGATAGTCGTCAAAGGCTAACTTGTAGTGTATAAAAATTCGAAAGCTAATTCGTTGCTGGTCGGCTACCGGACTGGTACCTATAATTAAATTAACACGCCACTAGTTGCTTCGGCTCCGGTATCAAGCCAATTGTTAAAAAAAGGTTGCATTTGCTCCGGCAGCCATTCCGTGGACGTTTGACGTGGACATGTTGCAGTACTACAAACTTTTTTCATACCGTCTTATTAGGTCTGGTAAGGGTTGCTTAAGAGAACGGTAAAACGCATCATTCGAAATCTATCTGATATGGGGCACAGCATAAGCTGTGATAGCCTAGTGGCTAGGGTGTCAGCCTCCTAATCAGAGGTCGGGGGTTCGAATCCGGGCACGCACCTCTAACTTTTCGGAGTTATGTGCGTTTAAAAAAAAATCAAATATCACTTTCTTAAACGGTGAAGTAAAACATTGTGAGGAAACCTGCACGCCTGAGAGTTCTCCATAATGTTCTCAAAGGCGTGTGAAGTCTGCCAATCCCCACATGGCCAGCGTGGTGGACTATCCTTCTCATATTGAGAGGAGACCCGTGCTCTGTAGTGAGCCGGTAATGGGTTGATCATGATGATGATGATGATGGGGCTCAACCCTTTTCTACGAAGTTTGTGTGTTGACCTTGATCTTGAGATCCGTAGCAGAAACCCTAATAACTTTACCAAAGAGACAGCTGTAAATCAAGCTAAATAATATGTTTATTTTTCAGCTTTCACCAGTTACCCTCTGTAGCAACATAATGGACCGTTGCATGTGGAAGAACACTATATACCAATGCAACCAAATCTTCAGACACATATTTGTCTCGGTCTATCTGTGTTGCACATTCAATTATTATGCAGTCGACGACGAGAATAATGAGTATGTACCTGTGTGTTCATTTTTTTATCGTGGGCACTGGGTAAAATCCTGTGCGCCACGGGGAGGCACAGAGGTTATGTCAGACTCCTACTGACTAAAACCCCCACGTGTTCCTATGTATGGGGGAGCCAAGGGAAAGCTTTCGCATAAAACCGCGACTACACCAGCGGGCGTCCGCCGCAGCAGACCCTCCTCGGGCACAACGTGCCCAGTTTCGCTGGTTAGAGGTATGCCGAAACAACAGCACACCAGCCAAGGTCCCCGCTATCTTACGTGGGCTCTATCCACGGCCTCGGAGACGTACGGACCACTTACTGTCCGACCCCCCCGCTATCCCAAACGTCGCCTAAGCCGAGGTTCGGCCTCACAGGAGGCGCTCTTACGCATACGTTCCCTTAGTTTCTTCGAGCCCTAGGGCTCAAAATTTCTTCTGGCAGAGCTTCGCCAAACAGCCCGGTTACGCTGTGGCAACCAATAGGGTTAGTACAGCTAATAGTCAGTCCGAAAAAAAACACCAGCCAACTTGAAGACCGTAATGGGAGTGATGGACGATCCCGCTTCCATCGTCCACTTCAATTTATCCTTTTTGAGTTTCTATTTGAAAAAAATATTAAAAATGCACTTGTATTTTTTTTTTTGCAAGTTGGATCTTGCAATCAGACAAATTTTATAGAACTGACTATGAGCAGATATAGTTAATATCTTAATTATTATTAGATGGGTTTCAAGTTAGATACTGTGCCTTGGACTTCAAAAAAGCACTTACAGTAAGAAATAATGAAATACATAAAGTACCGCCCAACAGTATTAATTTCTCGTAATTTAAAAGTCCAAGTAGATGCCTATAGGCTAGGTTTTATGAACTCATTTTTCAATCTTACTAGTTGTCAGACGGTTCGACCGATGCAGTATCATATTTCATTGATCAACCCATTACCGGTTCACTACAGAACACGGGTCTCCTCTCAATATGAGAAGGGTTTGGCCATAGTCCACCACGCTGGCTATCTGGATTGGCAGACTTCACACGCCTTAGAGAACATTATGGAGAACTCTCAGGCGTGCAGGTTTCCTCACTATGTATTCCTTCACCGTTGAAGCAAGTGATATTTTAATTGCTTAAAAACGCACATAACTCCGAAAAGTTAGAGGTGCCCGGATTCGAACTGCTGACCTCTGATTTGGAGCCTGACGCCCTAACCTCTAGGCTATCAAAGCTGTCAAAGCTCTATCATATTTACCGGAATCTTTTGCAGGTTGAAATTATTTCGTTTCCAAACACCAAGACGTGTAGCATCATGCGGTTATCAAACAGCTCTAACAGTTATCGTCAAAACTGAACCTACGGATTATTACAGCACTGCATACGCTTCCCTCGGATCGCTTGTAAGTTTCAATTTCATTGTCATAATTTTAACTTCAAGGCATTATTAGACGCCACTTCTAGAAAGGACGTAAGAGGCTTAGTACCGTCTCTTCAAGCAGTAATAATTTACCCTGAGAAATGAGCGACAAAGTATTACTTTTGACGCTCATTTCTCAGGGTTATAATGTCTATTGTATGGACTTCAAAGTGTGATGATACAAGGCTGTCATATTCACTATTTTTAAAATCGTAACTAGCTGCAAAGTATTGTATCTAATTTTAGCAGGAATAAATCTTTTATAGGTTTGTTACGTGTGCGAAAAATGAAAACAGGCCATACCAAGATCATAGTGTTTTATTTTTTCTCCCACATTAATACTTTCCACATAAGACGGAAAAACTTTAATAAAAAAAAAGACGGGTTGCACTCCGGGAGTGCCGGCAGAAGTGAAAACTTGATTATTAACGTTGAGCATGTTTGATATTTTGGAATGGTTAGGGAATAATTTTGCACCAATTGCTTTATCAGTATAAAAGTACTATCATTTATGTGGTAGAATACAATATTCATTTATTGCGCTATCGTACACAAACATGACAATTTATATTACATTAAAAATTTAACACTTTAAAACTATTACAATTATTTTACATTAAAAAGTTTATCTATATAAATTTCCATATTTTAAGCACTTTACATCAACGAATTTTACGAATACACAACAATGTGATCACTACACAGACGGTCGAGCCATCAGCTGTCACCATCCATGGATGCGCGTGGCACGCTGTAACATACACGAACATTCGCGCAAGCGCCCTGCGCTGCCTAAACGAAACAGTAGGCCCAGGCATACATTTTCGCCGCGCCGTAGAGAGGGGATAGCTGTCTACTCTCCATCCGTCTTACGCTTTTTCGATCAGGTCACGTGTCCTGACGCGAGTTTAAGATTTTATACCCATTACAGAAAAAGTGCTCAACGCCGCTAAAGAAGTTTTCACTTCAAAAAATTAATACAATAGTATTTTTTTTTTACATACAATGTTACCGCCGCGTACAATTACGGTCGAGGTAATGAAATATAAAATCGACAACTCTGGGTAGGTTTTAGTTGTAGTGCAGTGTTCCAATGGTGGTGCCCATAGATTGGTTGAATAATTTCTTCACAATTATCACCTTTGAGGATTAGCTAGCTGAAGTGGCAGTGGGCGGGTCATATCTATCGCAGAACCGATGGCCGTTGGGGCAGACGTGTTCTGGAGTGGAGACCGTGTACCGGAAGCGCTGCGTAGGACGACCTCCTGCTCGCTGGACCGATGACCTGAAAAGGATCGCTGGTGGCGGGTGGATGAGAAAGGTGGAGGACCGTGTGTGTTGGCGCGCTCTCTGAAAGGCCTTTGTACAGCAGTGGGCATCTATAGGCTGCTTGATTGATTGGTTGATTTATTTCAAACAATAATCTTTATTTAAATTTGACGACATTCGTGGCGCAGCGCGCACGCTGTCGCATTATAAAATTGGAGGTCTTGGGTTCGATTCCTGGCTTGAATCTGGAAGGCTTCGGCCTGGGCTAGTTACCACCCTACCGACAAAGACGTGTCGCCAAGCAATTTAATTTTATTTAGTTCCGGTACGACGTCGCGTAAAACCGATTAGGAGTATAGGTTTACCATACCCCTAACAGGTTAGCCCGCTACCATCTTAGACTGCATCATCACTTACCATCAGGTGAGATTGCCGTCAAGGGCTAACTTGTGGAGATAAAAGAAAAACAGTTGTCATATAGCAAGTTGTTTGTTGTAGGGTCTAGTTTTATATAATAGTGCCTGCCTACCCTAATATTGAGGATGTGCATGGAGCAGACTTGCAAAAATACGAACGCACTAGACAGCATTCTTTTCTATTTTAATGTGCGCTCGGAAGACCGAGATAATAAGAGCTTCATCACACCTCTTGGCTAAGTTCGGTTTAGTCACCTTCCTTACGATTAAAATAGTGCTAAACATACTGCCGTGAAAAGTCGTAGTGACTTTTTTTCAGAGCGGCGAGAATCAGGGTACTTTATTGTTGTTTCATGCACGAACAGTATTTCGAACCTCAAAATTCTTAGTGTTCGTGCATGAAACAACAAAAAATGTGTGCGTGTACTAGTGTACACACGTAAGAAGTGAAACTTCTTTATGGCCTTATTTTTCGAAAAATGATCTACATGCAACTTTCTAGAAATTGGTTAAATAAAGTTAAATTAGATAAAGTTTAAACAAAAGGATTTTATTATCATAGACATGAATACAAAAAAAAGATGGCGCGTAACGGAAAAATGTGACGCGTAACCGAAAAATGTGACGGTAAATTTTTAACGCCGATAAAGAAGTTTCACTTCAATAAAGTACCCAGATTCTCGCCGCTCGAAGCAAAGGCTTCTCAAACATGTTTAGCAAGATACCTCAAGGCTCTTTAATAACAAACGTGTAGCGCAGTTAAAAGGAAATAATCTTTTGAGCTGGTAAAGTGCAGTGACGAGTACTTTATTGAAGATCAGCGCAGTGAGTGAAACTTGTGTTAGTGCTACGTAATAAGATCACGCGAACAAAGGAAACTCTTAATCATAGTTAGAGACTGAGTTGAGTATTAGACTGTACCTTAGTTTTAACTAAATGAAAGTTTGAGTCAAAGTTAAGTTACGTTCCGCGAAATGCTAGATCGTAATAGATGGTAAAGCATAATACAGATGCTTTATACTTAGCAGGAATTGTTTGTTTGGAATATTAAATTTAGTTTTGCGGACTTCTGCACAACGGAATCTGAAACATTCAATCTCGTATGTTCGCTCTACAGGTGTTCGTTGACAACGCGTACAACGTTCCGGGCATGGAATCCCCGATGCGTGCGGTCGACCTGTCTCTGGATTTAATAGTTGCAGTGTCAGCGGAGAGGACGTATGCTACCTCCGGCGTTAGATCCTTCCCCGTGCAAGATCGAGAGTGTTATTACACTGAAGAAGTACTTAAATTTCAAATCAATATTCAACCTCTATTTATAAGCGCCTGATAAGAAAACTAACAGTCACTCAGAAATAAAGAGGGTTATGTTTGGAATACCCCAGAAATTAAGGGTTACCGAAATAGATTCGGGGCACGTAGCTTATAGCTTGGTTCTCTAAACAACACAATCTATCCCGCATACCGGTCATAGATGCACGTTGTTGCCCCAGGGTGCAGGACCCTGCATAAGAGAACGCGACGTTCTGAAACTCTCTTGTTGGACAGATGAAATATAAAATAGTCATTACACTCACCCAAAAGATCAGACCGTTGAAACACAATCAATTTTTTTTATTTTTTTTACTATTTTCGGTATTTTGGAAAGGTTAGTTTAGGAAGTAAGAGGTTAGTAGGAGGACTGTAAGAGTACCCAAGTTTTACGTTATCGCCTTTAAAATTACTTTCGTAATTTTCAGCCAATCAATTGTGTAAGTGGTGTCACTGGATCTGTGCCTTCGACTCTCGAGAGCCAATCTCGTCAGTACGAATATCCTATAAAATTTATGAATTCGTTTGAAAATAAAATAATCCACACTCGGACGTAGTCATGGGTGCTTAGTAGTAAATAATTGAAATTTAATTGCTTACTAAATTTTACGAATTTTGATTAGGTATCCAGCACACGTGCGTCATTTCACTCTTCTATCATGATGTATCTTGGCAAATAAGCGATGACGCAAAGTGTGTGAAGATACGCTATCTTAACTCAGTAGTCTGTATATCTTGGGAAATAATCAAATCTAATTCGTATGCGTCATTAATAATTATGAATATACAAATTATTTTTGATATAATTTTTTTATTGAATATTAATATATTTTTAATAATTGAAGTGTATCTTACCGAGTTAACTTGCTCTTTAGGATCTTAAATTCTCTATGTAACGGAATGTTCTTCCGTAATGTAGAGGATCTTAGAGTTTAAAGTTAAAAAATAGGTAGCCAAATGGCATGAGAGCGGGGGATAAAATGTATGCTCCAAGTATTTCGAAGTAGAATGATATTATAATTCAAAAAGTAAGTCTTTTCATTCGCTAAGAGGTTTCACTGAAATTCATTCTGAAAGGAAGAAAATTCAACTCTGAATTCCAACCGGAAGGTCAGAGTAGAAGTATATGTTTTCAATTATTTGAAAGCAGAAGATTTCAAACTGATGTTAAAAAGGATTATGTTTTTAAAAAAAAAATTACAGTTAAGAGTTAAACTTGAGCAACTTGAAGCGGTGATAGCCTAGCGTCAGCCTCCTAATCAGAGGTCGGCGGTTCGAATCCGGGCACGCACCTCTAACTTTTCGGAGTCTGCATGCCTGAGAGTTCTCCATAATGTTCTCAAAGGCGTGTGAAGTCTGCCAATCCGCACATGGCCAGCGTGGTGGACTATGGCCAAGCCCTTCTCATATTGAGAGGAGACTCGTGCTCTGTAGTGAGCCGGTATTGGGTTGATCATGATGTGAATTGATCATGACATGAATTTAAGAGAAAAAAAAATAACAACATTAACAATTTAGATTAGATGTGTTAAGTTTTTATTGGAAATTGTTACGTATTAGAAAGTGTACACTAACGAGATCGTTATTGCAAGTCAACAATTTAGCTGACTGGGTTACTAGTTTAAATTAATAATCAATAGGTACTCAATGTGAAAACGAAGCTGGTTTATAAATTTTGCTCCACTGACCTATTCCACTGACCTGTTATGTTACATTTTCAATATAAACCATTGCATTTGATTCAATTATATTTATTGCGTTTGAGAAACAGATTATTAAGCGGTCTCATAAACGATGGCCCTTTCCGTCAAAATACTGCCATTAGTCTGTAGCTTGCACCCTTCTATCGGACACATGCAATATCAGACTGAGAGATGTTGATACTACGTTTGTCTATAGCGTGTTATAGAAAAGCCTATACTGACTCATCACCCATATTAGACCGAAGTTCCTTATCGCGCGTTTTGAAAGGGGGCTAGACGGAAAAAATTCTTACGAAAAGTTGTCACGACACTTTTTGTTATTGTAAGCTGTGCGGCGTCGCATGTTTCTCTGTCTGTCTCTCTCTCTTTCTCTTATAGAAAGCAAGCCAGATATTTTCATTTCTATTTCGCATTGAACGGTGTGGTGTCGCGACGATTATTTTTGTGTATACAGGTTTTTTGTAAATAATAAATAAAAGTAATAATAATAATGAATCCTGACAGTGTTTCTGCACAAGTTCCGGATATTGCTGATGGAGTACAAAATTGAGCCTACTGATTAAGTTTATATAACATTATATTTGTTAATAATAAAAAAAATATTATTATAACTTAAATAAAATAAAATTTTATTACAATTCCTTCACTAATTAATCGAAAGAAACTTCGTTCCATCCGGGTCCCATGACACCTCTCAAGTTTTTTTTATTGACGCTGCGAAATCCCTTTACGTGTATTGGGACTCGCCGGCTGCCAGAGTGGCGACTGAAATACCACTTAAGCTCAACGATGCTCCTTCGCGTCACCTGGTGGTTTGGTCACGGGAACGTTGACATGTCTGCAACTCCGACTGACTTACCCCTAAAACATTACATTGCTTGTTAGCGCGAAAGAGTGTCAAACCTGTAAACACAATTTCACATTAATAATAAAGTAGTTAGTTGTTAGTGATCGTGAGGAAACCTGCATGCCTGAGAGTTCTCCATAATGTTCTGGCCATGTGCGGATTTGCAGATTTCACACGCCTTTGAGCCTTCCTATGGAGAACTCAAAGGCGTGCAGTTTCCTCACGATGTTTCCCTTCACCGTTGGCAAGTGATATTTTAATCGTTTAAAAACGCACATAACTCCGAAAAGTTAGAGGTGCGTGCCCGGGTTCGACCCCCGACCTCTGATTAGGAGGCGGACGTCCTAACCACTAGGCTATCACAAATAATAGGATTAAGTTGTTAGTGAGCCTGAATTTAGCGAGTTAGCTTTAAATGAGCAATTTTAAATTACAGCTGCACAGGTAATGATAATTATAGGGTGAAAGTTTGTATTCACGCGCGACCAATTGCGAGACTCGTACAAACGCGCGTATCATCTGATTGGTCGACGGCAGGACGTTAACTTCATGTTTGACTTGGGTTACAATTAATGCAGACTATAACTACAACGAGTAAACGATTCAATATGCTGTAAAGCAAAAACCTACGAGCTAGTGTCGTGATGTCTGGCCTTTTAAGAGACTATTGAAAGCTATGTTTAATTTCAGATTACCATTCCTAGTATAAATCAATACTCATTTCACAATTGCATGGCGTTGCGAAGTGTGCAGATACTCTTAAAAGAATGCAACTGCGTTCCATTCTATTTCCCAAGGAAAGGTAAAGTATTGGTATTGATGGGCTTCATATTTTTTGACCTTCATTTTTTTTGACTATATACTTAGTACGAGTGCGTATATGTTAGTAGTTTGTAGTTAGTAGTAGTAAGGATTGTTGTATATAGATTTTTTGACTTGTTAATTTTAATAACAATTTCCACGCCTGTAAAATTAAAATATTAGGCTTCCGCAAACGCATCACGAGATGGTAACAGGAATTGAAAATTATATGTGAAAAGTACAATTTATTCGTTCACAAATCATCTGCTATAAGGTGAAGATCTTCTGTTGAAAATACGAACTATGTCAGCAGATTTTCATAATTTAAAACATTGAATTTGCACCAAAAAGTGCAAGGATGCTGAATACAAATTCAAGCCTGTATTAAGATTTGCTTGTGTTTTGAGATGGCACTTTTCGTGTTGGTACTCTTATTCCCGACTCATTGGCAATCTGAGACCTTATAGTGCTTACAATTGACTTTGCTCCGACTTATCAATGTTTAAATCAGAGATTTCTTTTTATGAGATTTGGTCTCTTGTTAAACCATTTCTCATTGTCAGTGTCAACCTTGGATGGTTCATTAATGGGAGTTATAGTATTTACTTCCATATTGGATTGTATTTTAATAATTTTGGTGTTGCCTGCTGATAATTATCCCAATTAAATCTTACATTAAACTTAACATTGCTTATTTTAAGATGAAAGTTTTTCTGTTGTTTCAGATCGTAACAGAGTTTGTAACTTTAATGATATCGAATGTCTGGAAACCGTGATTAGTAAGTCAATCGCTTAGTTGCTAATTTGCTTTTCCCGCCCGTGGTGGAAACGCTTTATGACTACCTCCATCCGTTGGGCAGGACAGAGGTTATGTGGAACTCCCCCCCTAAACACCGTGTATCTAACGTTTGGTCATTACCATCCTAAACCTTTTTTTCCCCCCGTGGTGGAAACGCTTTATGACTACCTCCATTCGTTGGGCAGGACAGAGGTTATGTGGGACTCCCCCCTCCATCCATGGGGGTATACCCAAACTAAAAACCACCACGGCATGTCCCTCTCGCTGGATTTAACCCTAGTCAGATGCACTCTCTAACCCTATTCACCCATTCACTGCTCCAATACCTGTAATGATTATTATGACATGTTAATGCAAGAACCGGGATCGTTTAAAATGCTCTCTGAAGTATGGAGGAGGACAACACCAATTTCCAAACTTGGGGCCAGCACTGTGGATTTCTTCCAAATCCGGGAATGGAACCCTGAGTCGTCTAGTGATACGCGATTACGGGAGTCACTAGACCAACGAGACAGTTAATTGTTAAATACTAATTATTGTTGATACTTAACCCTTTGTATACGTCGCGATACGTATGAAGATCTCGGATAATAGAAAATTAACCGAAGTGCCTTTAAAGTGTAGAAGGTCACACAGTGAAAATGAAGTAACATCGCATTACACCTGGTTTTTGGTTGTTTATTTTTTTGGACTTACCTTCTATTATTCTTTATTTCTATGGTAGATACCCTTACTCCAATAATTGGTGCCCATTACGGCTAGTTAGGTTTTTCCTTTCACACGTCTACCTATTTGTATGCTGGCATTTTAATATGATGGTAAAAATGTTACATTTCAGATATGACTTACTTCCAAGAATCGAACTTCAGTGATATACTCGTGACTGAGGACGACGGGAATTCTGGAAAACTAATCGAATGCTTGCCTGAGTGCGAACATTTTTCGTACCCGTTACAGGTATCGTGGGGGACTTTAACAGATCGTATGCCTCTCACCGGTATAGAATTTTAGTGAGTATAATTGTTTTTAATTTTTTTTATCCACTACAAGTTAGCCCTTGACTGCAATCCCACCTGATGATAAGTGATGATGCAGTCTAAGATGGTAGCGGGCTAATCTGTTCGGGGTAAGGAAAACCCACACTCCTAATTGGTTTCTAGGCGACATCTTGCCGGAACGCTAAATCGCTTGGCGACACGTCTTTGTCGGTAGGGTGGTAACTAGCCGCGGCCGAAGCCTCCCACCAGACCAGACTCGAGCCGGGAATCGAACCCAGGACCTCCAAGTTTATAATCCAACAGAGCGCGCGCTGCGCCACGGAGGTCGTCGAATTCACTATAAACTATTTAACATTTTAAAATATCCAACGGCGTAGAATTATCAACTCGCGTTTGCTAACACTTTAGGTCATCAAAAGGTCTCATACTGTACACACGTCACGGAGGTGCTGCCCTGCAAAATAAATACAGATTAAATTTTCAATGTTTATTTTTTGAAAAAAAAAAAAAAATCACACTTTTTGGCAATTTTTCAGTGGGTTCTTCCGTAATCTCGCAGCTTTCGCCTGAAAACATAAATATTGAAAGAAAAAAAATCTAATTAAGAATTTTTTTTTGTTTTAAGTTTTGAAGAAATGGAAAATATCATTATTTTGATTCAAAAGTTCTATCTAGGTACTAGGTATCTAATAGTAAAGAATTACTTTTAAATTACGACGTCAGTTATCGGTTCTTCCTTCACATTATTGTTTTTTCAACGTATCACAATTAAAACTATCTCCTACGAAAGCAGGTGTGGAAAAACTGCCGACTACTATTATTGTGCTATTAAGAAACTCTCAAAAGGTAGACTTATTATGGAATTCAGACATTTATTTGCTAATGATCAAAAATTTTCACCGCGGCTGACAATACTCTCTGTCTGACTTCTAAAGAACCTTGCTAACTATATTTATAGAGCAATTAAGGAGCGAATGATTTCGCCCTATTTCTTATATCGGAATATTGGGTAACCAAGGTATCATATACACATTGTACATATTAAAAGGTGGAGCTTTTAACACTTCAACTCTGCCCTCGCTTTCATTATTTGAGAGTGGTTTTAAACTTTTTCACTTTTTTAGAGGCACTTTGTTTGGCGAGAAAATGTCTAAAGAACTTTTTGCAGTGACAATCACTTACTTTACTTTGGCTGCTTGCCGCACCAGGTACATAAAATGCGCTCAGGTTTAAAATGCGTTTTTGTAGGGCTATATTTTTCCCTCTTATGTTTGCACAATTATCGTAACCTTTGCTGTAACTCGACACTTATAAGAAGAACTCTGGATGCTATACTAAATGTGTGCAAAAAGGAGGTCTTTTTACATAGGGTTGAGTAATACAGGAATAGGTTCTTTGAAACTGCCAACACACCCACACACACCGCTCCATAGGTAAAGCCGTCTGTAATAGCATGGCACATGAAAATCAAACACGCTAGCGATATGCAACAGGGTAAATAAAAAAAGAGTGTACGCTCAATACAGCCGAGTTAAAGGTAAACGAGATTGGATTTTTTTTATATATTTTTTTTTAAACTCGACGCCTCGTGGATGGCCATTGTGAGAAGAAAGGCAAGGGTGCATCTGTAAAGGACTTGAATCTGATGAGTTCACATATTCAATCTTCTTCTCGCGAGGAAAATTGCAAATAACGCTGAGCACAACGCAATGCATACATTTCCCCGGCTAAGTTTGTTGTGGGCTTCTTCTTAGACCGGGGCGCGTTTGGAACCCTCACAGCTTTAGTTTTAAGTTTACGAATATAGTTATCACCATGAAATAACTACTATGTAAATTATTGACGCGTCAAAAGTGCCTTCTTAAGGACTATTTGAATGAGGATTATTTTGAATTTGAATTTGAATACATGACTTATATTGATTGCGAACTGGACAATTTGAAATATAAATCGATGACTATTTCTATATGGCGCAGAAATCTGGACAGTTCTACTTAAAACCGACGCAAAATCGATAAACTGTAAATGTGGTGTTGGGTATATGGCAAAGTTCGTTCCGGTCTAATGCCTCTCGAAGAAACTTAAAATTAAAGAGATATTATCGTCAACTGCTCAAATAGAAATACTCAAATATTTCGGTCACAATGTTCTAAAAAAACGCTGCATCGATCCGAGGTGCAAGCGGAAGGGGGGCGAGCTCGTAGGCGTTCACCCACGCTTTGGACCTATATATAAAAAGCCAGACTGAGTGCATCGTTGGTAACCACGACAGCGTGTCATGAGTGAAGCTTAGTTCTTCAGTCAGATAAAGAATACTTATAAATACAGCATTTTTTTTACACACTACAAGTAAGGGGTATGGTAAACCCACACTCCTAATTGGTTTGTACGCGACATCGTGCCGGAACGCTAAATCGCTTGGCGACACGTCTTTGTCGGTAGGGTGGTAACTAGCCACGGCCGAAGCCTCCCACCAGACCAGAGCATGCCACAGCGCGCGTGCTGCGATACGCAGGTTGTCATAATTAAAACCAATTCGGTATTGCAGCCTAAGAATTAAAAGTACGATTTGTATTTATAGATTCTAATAAGCCTTCTTACAGAGTTACTTAGTGATAGGTTAATCTTGATATCGGTGTCCCGTTATTGTTATTATCATGCAAGCACCTTTTTTTTATACACAACAAGTTAGCCTTTGACGGCTTCTCACCTGATGATAAGTGATGATGCGGTCTAGATCGTAGTGGGCTAGCCTGTTAGGGGTATGGTAAGCCCATACTCCTAATGGGTTTCTACACGACATCGTGCCGGAACGCTATATCGCTTGGTGACACGGCTTTGTCGGTAGGGTGGTAACTAGCCACGGCCGAAGCCTCCGACCAGACCAGACTCGAGCCGGGAATCGAACTCAGGACCTCCAACTTTACAATGCGACAGCGCGCGCGCTGCGCCACGGAGGTCGTCAAAACCTAAGGGTATGAGACCGATAAAAAATGACTGACACTTAACCTGTGCACCTAGAGGTGCTAATCTGGAACAGTTTGTCTGCCCAGTCTCACCACTCTCAGCAGCTCTGCAACAAAAACTCTCTCCATCGAACTAAAACACAAGTCATAAATATAACCGTTAGTTTTAGATTCGATTTTTGGTCTATAGTTTGCGGAATAAACAATAAACAGCAAGTATAATTTGCTATATTCCGCCGACAACCGGGAGATTATTTTGTATAATATAACACCACACAAAATCTTCCACTAGAACCTCTACGCACGTTTCGACCCGACACCGGATCATCCTCAGGAGATGTTGACTTCACAAGCGCGAAAAGTAAAGTTAAATTATACTTGCTGTTTATAGTTAGCATGTTTTTCTACAGTTGTCCAGGTTCTGGTACAATATTTCCCGCGTCGAGCCCAAAGTTATTATGAATTGGAATGTTATTAGCTAAAAGCTTTTAGAAAGTTTTCTGAACAATCTCGCAGTTTGAGACCACGTTCTACAATCCCATGCTTTTTTGATTGAAAAACTATTATTACAAATTTTTAAATATTTCTAAAAAGATTTTTAATGACAGCCCAGGATGTGATTACATCATACCTTCTCATTTGCCGGCAGCTGTACTTATTAACCCATTAGTTAGTGATAAGTGCATATCGAAACCTGCACCCAACTAAACCTTCACGTACAAAAACAAAAAGAAATAATAAATAAAATATATTTATTATTGTTTAGTGATATAAATATTGCATCTTTCTCTAGCGCAGAAACATTATGTATCCTATACATAATAGCTATGATAGCCTAGTGTTCAGGACGTCAGCCTCCTAATCAGAGGTCGGGGATTCGAACCCGGGCACGCACCTATAACTTTTCGGAGTTATGTGCGTTTTTAAGCAATTAAAATATCACGGTGAAGGAAAACATCGTGAGGAAACCTGCACGCCTGAGAGTTATCCATAATGTTCTCAAAGCCGTGAGAAGTCTGCCAATCCGCACATGGCCAGCGTGGTGGACTATGGCCAAACCCTTCTCATATTGACCCGTGCTCTGTAGTGAGCCGTGAAGTCTGTTGGGAGCTTTACCCAATATAATCCTTTGTGCGTTCATGACATTAAAGCTTTACCGACGTCAAAGAAATTTCACACAGGGTTGTCATGCATTTTAGCAGCGTTAAAAAATTTGATGCAAATGTATGGTGTATTTTGTGATACTAGTGTGGAATACAATTGATGCTTTTTTTTTCAGCAAAGACATTGCAGACCTGAATAATCGTTCAGTGGTGAATGTGTTTTTCAATGATTTGGTAGCGACAAGATATCGCCGTGATTCTTACCTCAACTGGCAAACAATTTTAGGTGAGTATTTTTTTACATCAAGGCTTTGATTTACCACTAGCCGTAGATAGAGCGCGTCATACAAATCAAGGCGAGAATTTGACACCAACTAACTATACATTCCTACATATCGGTATATCGATGTATTACAACCCGTCTAATACACTAGACATCTGGCCGTTATATTATCTATAGCGGTGCGTAGTGCTTTGTTCGGATTATACGGCTCGAGTGTTAGAATCGGTGACTTTCGTCTAGCCTTGTCACACACTGGGGGAAAGGAGTGCACGCGTCGCTATTTGTGCATTACTTTTCCGTCCAATTTTTTGAGCGTTAATGATCGCTCTACGGCTAGTGGTAAATCAATGCAGCAAGGGCCTGTTGCACCATCTTCTCTTCATCAGAGAAATCTTCATAAACAGCTAAATTGTATGCTAGCGATGGTTAACCAGGCCCTACATCTTATGGAATAAAAGTAAAAATTAAATGAAAATACACTTTATTGCACACCATACAAAAGAAGAAATACAAGACAACAAAAACATACACACGGAAAATAAAAGAGGATCTCTACCAGGCAACGCGAATATCAAGGAATTATGCGAATTGATAAATCCTTTTAGGTTAAAGATCTTTATTCTCGGAAGAAACAGTTTGACTCAATGGTAAATCGGATTCATCGAAGTCAAACTGCGTTATTCCCTATAAGATACAAAACTAGAAGCGTAATTTAATAGCAGTTGATTAATAAAATTTATTTTAAGTAAAAGTTATTATATTGCGTTTCTAATTTGTGTCTATTTCGTGTATTTAGCGAAAATAATCTCGTATCGGTGATAATAAATCGCATGTACAGAGTAAACTTCTGTTCGAGACGGACTTTAGATCTCTTTGATAGAAAAGTTCACCGAGTTGGTGTTTATTTAAGTTAGTTTGCTTGTAAAAAGCCAATGTTCTTGTGCTTAACGGCCGCTAAAGAATTAAAGTGACGAAATATAAAATTTAAGGTATGGACAGACATATTCAAAATTATTACATGTATATACCAAAACGAACAGTATCAGTAAATAAAAATCAAAAACCAGTCACATTTTCTGCTATATTATGTATAGGAATGTACTATATCTATAACGTTTTTGAAAGAGGACGCTCTACCTAATAGGTCTAACTATAGGATTGAATCCAGGACCTTGTGACCAGTATTCTACTCTGTAACCAATAAACGAACGGACAGCTTGTGATTTACATAAAAAAAAAACATTAGTATACCTAGTATTGATACAAAACCTATGATAATAATTATTACAAGAGATAAGATGAAATGTTTATCATAATGTACATTGTACACAGCCCGCATGTGAACTGATTTACGATACCCCTTGAAGATGAGCGTATATGATACGCAAATCATATGATAGTAGGTATTTCGGCGAATCCCCTTAGGTACTAGGTAAGCTAAAACTGTAGGTTAGGAAATGACTTACTCTGTTTCTATGATTAATTAACTAACTGTGCATTACAACATTTTCTCAGTTTTACGTTGAGAATACGTCCTGCTATAATAGTTCTGAATGCTTTTATATTGGCAAAATAGTTTTTATTTTTTATACACTACAAGTTAGCCCTTGACGGCTATCTCACCTGGTGGTAAGTGATGATGCAGTCTAGGATGGTAGCGGGCTAACCTGTTAGGGGTATGGTAAACCCACACTCCTAATCGGTTTCTACGCGACATCGTGCCGGAACGCTAAATCGCTTGGCGACACGTCTTTGTCGGTAGGGTGGTAACTAGCAACGGCAGAAGCCTCCCATCAGACCAGACTTGAGCCAGGAATTGAACCCAGGACCTCCAACTTTATAATACAGCGACAGTACACGCACTGCGCAACTGAGATCGTCTAAACGTAGTTCTGGGTGCTAAACACACTCGGTTCAAGGCCGCGTCTATTTGAAACTGGCAACTTACGATGAGCATCCAACTGGTGTATGATAAATAATCGGCTTATAGGATTATTAGTGACTTAGTGTTTGCTATGCTACCATAAAGGTTTCACGTAAACATGTTCAAAGGCCTCAGTGGCTTGGCATACGCGATGTGAACGGTTGTGTTCTGATCGAGCGTTGGAGCGACGTGGATAATGAAAAAGTTGCCTTCTAACAATATAAATGCTAACGGGCCTTAAACTACTCTAATTATACAAATAGTGGTGTGACAGATGATGCTTGGCGTTATTTGGCGAGCGAGAGCGAGAGAGAGAGAGAGAGAGAGAGAGAGAAGCGAACATAGATCAAAAGTTTTTTTTTATCCATTACGAGTTAGCCCTTGACGGCAATCCCACCTGATGGTAAGTGATGATGCAGTCTAAGATGGTAGCGGGCTAACCTGTTAAGGGTATGGTAAACCCACACTCCTAATTGGTTTCTACGCGACATCGTGCCGGAAAGCTAAATCGCTTGGCGACACGTCTTTGTTGGTAGGGTGGTAACTAGCCACGGCCGAAGCCTCCCACCAGACCAGACTCGAGCCGGGAATCGAAACCAGGACCTCCAAGTTTATAATCCGACAGCGCGCGCGCTGCGCCACGGAGGTCGTCAAAAAAGTTTCAAAGTCAAGTTTCGTAAAGCCAGATAGGAGAAGTGAGATCCTTGATCCACTCACCTGGATATACAATATGGATCGTCGGGTGTTCACGTAACTAATCATCTATAGAGAGTAGATAAATCTGGCGAAACCACTCACTACAGATTATAATTAGGAGAAGAAGCAACAGCATCCTGCGCATGATAGTAGATAGGATAGATCTACTATGGAAACTCGTACTGAGCACTCAATTTCTTTTAGTCATAAAACAATAGATAGTTCTTTTGATATTTAATTTTTAAAAATTAATGATCTATGCTTTATAAATCAATTATTTGCAAACATGTTTGTACATAATGAGATAGTTAATACCATTTAGTTACGGTTGGCCACAGATGGGAAACAAAGTAATTTCGGATTTCTTACAATTAAATTTAATAAAGGAATTACAATTAAAATCTTACTAACAAGCGGACCATTCCAATGTTAGGCAAGTTCTCCGGATTAAAATCTAATTACTAATCTAACCTACATTCTAAGTTCCCATCACTAACACAAGTGGACTCTTCCGATGCTAGGAAAGAAGTCGTGGGAACACTCTTTTCCTGCGTTCACGGGCTCAGTAAATATAACGCCGATGCTAACGCAACGTTATCGTGGCGTAGGGACCATAACATTCAACTAAATAAATCGCACGTAAAATATAATAACAAAAATTTTAGTTATAATTAAAATTCCAATATTCATATTATTTGTATATCATACAAACAATACAAACAAAGCAAATCATAATCATACAAACAAAAACACAAAAATTTAACAACGAGAAAATCATGTATTTCTTTGAGGTTTCTCTGATCTGCTAATCTGTAATTTATTTCATTCCTTTTTTTTAGAATTTTTTCAAATTTATTTCAGAGACTTGTAACACAGATCGATACGAGTGCCTAAGAAAATGATGACATACGTAAATATCTATGATTGCTTGAGACTTACGCATTTCGTATTTGATTTCGTATACGACATTATTATTTTTTTACAATTGTATTTTTAGCCGGGATTGATTGACTTTTTATTTTTCTATCTGTAATTATACTTTGGTCAGTAAAAGTAATGATAACATTAATCATTATTACCCTATTTATTTAATCCATGCTACGTTCGTTCGATCAATTTCGCGTGAGATTTACTTCCTTATTATTATTAAAACGATTGTTATCAGCTGTTTTGACGCGTCAAAAGTGCCTTTTAAAGGACTATTTGAATAAAGATTATTTGAATTTGAATTTTGAATTTGTTTCTCAACCATTATGTCAGTATATAGTTATTTGTGTTTGTAATAAACCGCGTGCACAATTAAAGATAAAGTTCTAGTTAGTTAAAGATAAAGTCTAGTTTTATCGGTATATCAAAAACGAGGCTGGACCTATTCAGTTGCAATCTGAGTGAACTCACAAGAGTGACATCATGGATAATATGTTACCGGAATATTTAAATTTAGGCAATTTTTATATACATTATATACTTTTATATTAGGCTACTCTAGCAAATTAGGTTTTTTATCCTGTTAACCTAGAATAAGAGGAAATAAATAAATAAATAAAAATGCATCAGTCTATTGTGGTAAATTGAAATCTAATTATGACATTTCGCACATTCAAAATAATAGTTTCACTATCCAAATACTATATTTAAACTATATTTAAAAAAAAAACGTATTTTAAAATACTTTTTTTGTTTTTTAAATATTACTCAACTGTTAGACTTAATGTCCTTCATAAACACACTATTACATTAATAACAATTCATTCCGATTTTCACATAAATCTTTAAATGCTTCTACTGAAAAACATGGAATTTTGGATAGTGGCACTATTATTTTCAATGTGCGAATTTTGTCCTACCGCGCGAGATTATTCGAATAGATATATTTAATTTACCGTGCAGTTTTGGTTTAAGAAAACGAAGAAGAAGCAAGAAACGCTGAATGTCTTGCACAAGAGGATATTGCACAAGGCGACTTAAGTATTAAAGTCGCAACTGTTTTGTGAACCCACTTTTGCGTTTAAGGTGATTACAACTGAAAGGGCTATCCAATTAGTTTAGTATGCGCTCGACAAAGGTTTGTTGATTGCGTACAAGTTTATGTAGGGTATACTCGCATAGAAGAATATATAAAGCTTAGACCTGTGAAGCTGCGATAGCCCAGTGGTTAGGACGTCAGCCTCCTAATCAGAGGTCGGCGGTTCGAATCCGGGCACGCACAATTTTTATCTAGTAACGACGCACGTTCAACCAGTAAGTGGTGACCTTCCTCTTCTTGATAATAATGTAGCGAATGCAGAAATAGAAAACATCCAATATGGAAAAATATTATTTGTATGGTAAAGGTAAGATAGAAAGGACTCCAATAAAATGAAATACGAACAAGTTGGAACTACATAATGAAATAAAAATGTACTACCTGTACATAACTATTTTACTAGGATTATTTATTATTACTACTCGATTTTGTACTCGACTCGACTTCTCGATTTTGTTAATCTTATACAGGCAAAGAAATAAGACAAAGGGTTCCGAATGCGTATATCAGTATCACGACGTGAGGTTAAATCGTTTTATTTTTTATTTTATTCACCACAAGTTAGCCCTTGACGGCATACTAATCCATACTCCTAATTGGTTTCTACACGAGATCGTGCCGGAACGCTAAATCGCTTGGCGACACGTCTTTGTTGATAGGGTGGTAACTAGCCACGGCCGACGCTTCCCACCAGACTAGACTCGAGCCGGGAATCGAACCCAGGACGTCCAACTTTATAATGAGACAGTCGATCGTCGTCGATCGTCTTTTCGAAGTCTGGTTATGAGAAATACTAAAACGTTGAATTTAATAAGAATATAAAAGGCTAGTTGGGAAAGAGGTACACCTTACCTCTTGTGACGGAATGGAGGTGGGTTGACGCCAGGCAGGCGGCGGCTCGTAATATTATGCAAAAACCATGACGTTAAACAACATGTCTTCGTGTTTTCAAGACGATATGTGTGCCACATAGCGTGGGATAAGGTCAAGAAGAAAATTTGTGCAGATACTATGACGATCATGTACGATCTCAAACTATGTATATTACATTTATGATTATAGATATTTATTTATCATACTGTAAGTTCTCAAATATATAATCAAACTATATTACATTTATATAGATCTTATATTTTAAAAACAGTAGACACTCCCACGCGTCTGGCGCATCTGCCTTAATAGCAAACCTTCTCTTATTTATAAAATATCGTATCTCCTTCCAACTCAATACAGTCTTTTTCCTATTCTAATCAATTAGCCAATAGCTTCAAAGTATCTTACCGTATTATCGGTCATAATACAATTAATGTCATGATCCAATACATCGACATTTAACGAGTCAAACTCACAAATTATACATAATACATGGATAGTGCTAATGTGAAGTGTAATAATAAATATTAGTGAATACTTTTAGAGAAATGACTGTACATTGTTTAGAATGAAAAATTCGCAGTGCCAATAATCAGCTGTTTTTACTTTTAAGGTGAAATAGTCTTACGAACTAGTGTACTAACGGAGAAGAGACACTAATCCTCTAAGAGAAATAATTTTTGCGCTCGAATAGTTTTTAGTATATTGACAGGCTATTTTATTTCACGTCAAAATAGATGAATCATATACATAATCTATATATATAAAAGCGAAATACCACTGACTGACTGACTGATGATCACGATATCTCAGGAACTATAAAACATACGATCTTTAAATTTGTAAGGTAGATTCCTTTTATGAAGTAGAGGTCAGCTAAGAAACGGTTTTGAGAAAATCTACCCCTAAGGGATACAAATGGGGGTTGGAAGTTTGTATGAAAGTCCTATATTTTAGAAGTTAGAGACATGAAAATTGGCAACTAAGTTTTTTATTATAAATGATAAAGATCTGTATAATCAATGTTACGAAAATCTACCCAAGGGGGGTGAAATGGGGGTTGGAAGTTTTCATGAAGATTCTATATTTTCGAAGTTAGGGACATGAAAATTGACATTTAGGTTATTTGTTTTAAATAATAAAAACCTATAAAAAATCCACCCCAAAAGGAGTGAGAGGGTGAGGGGTTGGTAGGTTACATGTAAGTTTTGCGTTTTTGGAATTAGAGAAATGAAAATCGGCAATTAGAGCATTACTTTTCAGTAATAATACATGTAGGTATAAGCTCTTTTGCAAAATCACACCTTGAAAGTAGAAACATAAAGAATAAAAAGGAATTTTGAAGTTAGACCATAGAGCCGTAGACATCGCTAAGAAAATAATTTGTAAAAGTCCGAATAGTAACATTATAAATGCGAAAGTGTGTTTGTATATTGGTATGTACTTCAATCACGTCGCAACAGAGCAATGGATCGACGTGATTTTTGAAAGCATAGTTGAGGACCTGGAGAGTGACATAGGAGAGTTCCCGTAGGAATTTTTACAACTTATTCTGACTGAATTTTAAAAACTTATTCCACGCGGACGAAGTCGCGGGCGCAAGCTAGTCTATAATATAATAAAACTGTAACAGAACGAATTCTGTACATTAAATAAATTTGGAAAATTTTAATTGGAGGATGCTTTACTATCGATACTGAGCCCAAAACAATTTATTTTTATTTTTTTGTGTATCTGTCTGTGTCTTGGCCGCGCATCACGCCGAAACTATTGGATAGCTTTGCATGAAATTTGGTATAGGAGTAGCTCATAAAAACTATCCTATATGCTGAATTGGAGTTCCACATATAGGATTGTTCTTATCCCGGAAAACAGCACGGTTCCTTTGGGAGAGGGGATGAAAAATGTGTAATTAGTTGTAATTCATTAACGCGTACACCGATTTCATTAAATGTTTTTTTGTTAGAAAGGCGATACTTGTCCTGTGATTATTTCAAGTCGTCGGTTTAGTAATCCATTGCTACGTGATTGGAAAACACACAAACAAACTTTCACACACACTAACTAAAAACATTAATATAAACGCAGACGAAGTCGCGGGCATCTGCTAGTATGAACATAAAATGCTTCTACCTGTGTCCAATGCATCCAACCAATATGTCCCAAACTGGTTTCATTACAAATGCAAAAAATGCGTTCGTGGTAAATACAAAGTTAGGCTTTCATCCTTTTATTGACTTAAATTCAACAACGTAACAACTAGTCTTCTGAATTCTCCAAATTACTTCGTGATTGATAAAAAAAGGTTCGATGTCAGTACCATGCCATCATTCACTGCAATAGAACAATAATACTCTATACTGTATACAAAGTGGGTGTTCAGAGGGCCTAGTACGAGAATTTCTACGTATTCGATCGCGTAAATCTAACTTAAATTTGTATGGAATCGATATAGGATTTGTTGTTACTAGTGGTTAACATAAATTAGTTTAAGTTTGAGTTTTTTACGTCTATAAACACGTAAAAAACTCAACCGGTAACCAATCGAATTATCTATTGTCAGTAACAATACCGACAATAGATAATCGACTATTATTCGAGAAGCGAGAACGTTAGCGCACGTGATTGGTTGATCCAAATATCAAGCTTACAAATTTGACATTTCAAGCAGTAAATTGTGTAAACTCTAAGTACACGCGAAATGTAATGGAAAATGTGATATGAACGATTCACAGATGCCTGTAATAGGTTTACATGAATAAAGCTATTTTGATTTGATTTGATTTATAACTTGGAACATTGCGTTTTGCAGTGAAATTAGTATGACGAAGTTATAGTGACGTTTATTTAAATTTGATAATATAAGACATGTTGTAGTTCTATAATTTAAAATTAAATATCGCAAAGCGGGATTCTTTAAAAGGAAGATATTGTCAGCCGCTACTTAACCTAACGTTTCTTTTAGTTTTCAACAGTTCTTGTATTCTTAATATAAAAACTTTTAATCATTATGTCTGGCAAAATTTGCAAATGCTTCTTGTTGGATTGTCTCTACTGTATCCATTTATTTGGAATCGATAGTCTCCAAAATTACGAAACCGATTTTCATAATTCATCCACCATGGAAAGCTTTTTTATTCTGAACTAACTTCGGCTAAATAATTTCAGTAATAACAATATTTCAGCCCTAAAATGGTATTTATAAAGTAGGTAAGCCGGTAGAAAAACCCGTTTTAACTACTTTAAAAAGTATGTTGTAGGAAATAATTACGTAGGTAAGTACAAAAATACTGGTATTTGATAGAGCTAAAAAAAATTCGCGGAAACAGGTATATCTCTTATCATTGAGTGATATTAACGTATTTTATGACAAAAAAGAATGAACTCTTAAGGTGATTATCAATCCTCATTATTGGGTCTAAGATACTCACAAAAAAGTTATAATATTACATGTAGGTATACGATTTATTTGAAACTTTAACATACACAAGTCTCAGCTAGTTCCTAATATTATCACAGATATTTTGCAAGTTTCAATTTCAAACAATAATATACCATACAATCATAACAATCACGAGCAGCGATCTTAATTTTGACAACTTTCATATGAAACAGTTAGTTTCGATTGCAAGTAACAGTCGCTTTATTTCGTTTCTCGGCAACTTAATTTACGGGACGGTAAATTCGAATAATTTTCTGTAACTCCCACTAGGCACTCAGCACGGGCCTTTTAAAGAGTCGACTCTGGCTTTCGGAATGCTTTGTTTCCGCTTTACAAAGAGCGGAATTCATTTCTGGAAACTACCTATTAGAGCGCACGAACTGTACACGTGTAAATTTGATGTTATTTGCCTGGAGACATTTTGTAGGTTATATTTTTTAAAACTAAAATTTACGCCGTTTTTTTTTTATGAAAAAAAAAAAAAATTACGGCCCTTTCAAATGACCTGGTATATTTTATAACTTAATGCAAGACCAGGCAATTACGGTAAAATTAATTTATTTTTTGACATTTTTATTATAATTTTTAGATAAATTTCTATTTTAATAAACGTATTTTTTTCTTACGGTAATTACGGTAAAATTAATTTATTTTTTGACATTTTTATTATAATCTTTAGATAAATTTCTATTTTAATAAATGTATTTTTTTCTTTTGTGTTATTAATCGATTTTATGCCTGCCTTTTATGGATGTCTGAATTAAATAAATTACGATTTATAATTATTAAGCCTTTACCTTCACTGGCTTTAATAAACTTTCTTGATTATCTGGACGAAAGTTGTCTTGATTCGTCCCATCTAAACCAACAGAAATTCTACCTTTTTTATTTTATTCCTATGCAAATATCAACATCACTTTCATCACTACAACGTAAGCGTTAATTTTGTGGTGGTTTAAATATGTTTTTTCTATTTTTATAAGAATAATTGAATTTGTGTAATGTATTAGTATCTATATAGTTTTAAAATTTATATGTAGGTTTATAAGCACCACGTAAACACCGAGGTACCTACTCGTAGAAGAGATTTGTACTAAAATTTAAAGTCCCTTTCGTACTAACACTACTTTCTTCGTGTTGTTTGGTTTCTTAAATCTGGTACGTGTTAAACTAAATTAGTAATAAAATTAACACCAAGCAAAACCATTGGAACTCCCAACAAGCTCATCTCAATATTTTTTTGTTACAGCTGCATTCGGGGGTCTCCTCTGTTTGATGTTAGGTTTTACGCTTATATCCGTGTTCGATTTCTTTTTCTTCGTCACGCTGCGAGTACTTTACGATATAGTGACAGGGGCTTGCAATGATGCTACAACTAACACTAATGGAAAGCAAGATTATAACATCAATGTGGCAGAACAAAAGAGGGATGCATGGACGAAACCAGCCAACTCTACTACAGCTAAGTACAAAAACTACCAGGATTTGGCAAGGAAGCAAGCAGATTTAATCTACGGAAGAATAAGATACTAATTGTTAATTGTTAACGTTGATTTTATAAGTAAAAGTGTTTTTTTACATTAATTAGGGACTAGTGATGACGAATAGCTCATAGCTCAGCGAATTGCGAAGTTGCAGTGGCAATGGGCGGGGCACATAGCTCGGAGAACCGATGGACGTTGGGGTCCCAAGGTGCTGGAATGGCACCGGTAAACGTAGCGTTGGTCAACCCCCAACTAGGTGGAAAGACGACATCAGACGAGTCGCAGGGAGCCGCTGGAAGCAAGCGTCCCAAGACCGTGAGCATTGGAATTCCCTACAAAAGACCTATGTCCAGCCGTGGACGTCAATCGGTTGTTAATGATGATGATGATGACAAATGGCTTAATACGCACACTTGTGACCTCAGTTCAATACGAATAGATGAAGCCACGGTTTGGCCGCACATGAAACAGATATATGCAACTACTTGTTTTTTAAAAAGGTAATAGTGCCAGTATATTGTTTGGCGAACTTTTAAAGTATGCCAAGAAGATGAGATAGAAGACGCGATGTTTCATCTGAATTTTCTTACATAACTTTTTTATCACTTTCACATTGCTCGCTGTTTCGTGGCTTCGTCTTAGTCTGAGCTGATACTAAATGTAGTGACGTCACTCTTACTTATACGTATAAATGTTTCTCAAACCATAAGGGTATGGAGAAACACTACGTCTTATAATCAACAACAGATTTCAAACACAATCAATACGACATAGAACGATGGTCTGCGTCGCAAAAGGGAACCCATGTTGGCTATTTAGCCAAGTTTGATTGTGTCACTGCCATGTAATATAACGACATTTTTACTTATAAAATCTCGTGTTGAAGTAAGTAATGTTTTGTGTTGTGTATGGTTTTCTTTTACACTTTTAAGCCCCTCATTAAGCCACGTCATTGCTCAGGTGTTGGAGTTAATTAGTTTTATTTTAATCACAAAAAATCTATTTTATTTGCTCTCTAGATGAAATTCTTTTGAAAAGCAAATTAAAAATTACAAATTATATTATTTGATACTCAAGTTGACATTGCAAGATGGACACACAAGCAATACAAAAATGCAATTACTAGATACTTAGCGCAAGTAAGGTAATAAATAACACTTACTTGTTGGGTTTACTTAGCGTATTGATTCCCTATTAACAGTAGCGAGGACATCGTTTTTGACCATAGTGTGCAGACGTGATTTAATACGTGAAAATTCTTGTCTTCTATGGGTCTTTGGGAAAGGTATTGTTTTTGAGCACGTATGAAGTGCACACTAATGTTATTTTTTTTATACACTACAGGTTAGCCCTTGACGGCTCTCTTACCTGGTGGTAAGTGATGATGCTATCTAGGATGGTAGCGGGCTAACCTGTTAGGAGTATGGTAAACCCAAGCTCTTAATTGGTTTCTACGCGAAATTGTACCGAAACGCTAAATCGCTTGGCGACACGTCGAACCCAGGACCTCCAACTTTATAATGCGACAGCGCATACTGCGCCACGGAGGTTATCGTCGTCGTGTTGCACAAATAAGTTAAAAGCTAGGGTATGCGCTGCTTTTATATCTGTATGTAGTGAACGTTACTTTCACGCCGATTTACATGTAATTTTCTGGTCCACTGGTTTTAGCACACAGCAAGACTTTGACAAGAGATGGCTATCGGGAGCTTCCAATGAAGTACAAATTACGAGTATGTCGATAGACAGATTTAGAACGGAAAGTTTAAACTAAGAATAGAAAGTAAAGCAATGGCGTTTTTTCCTATTTTTTCTTTAGTAATTTGTTATTACAATTGGGTAAACATTTGTACAACTTGCCGAGTTCATAATCATTTGAGGTTCTTATTATCAAAATGTGTACTCGTATTACACTTTATTGTAATGTATAAAACGTCTTAATTTTAACGCATTAGTTTTTGTTATCTGTTTAATTGATAACTAGATCTGCTTGTATGATTTTTGATTGAGATTTCTAAGCGATTGTGAACCCAGTTATCGTACGTCCATGTTGTTAATATATTGATTTATCGCAACTCTGTTGTCTTTTTGTTTCTACTTAAAGTTTACCTTTGAATGCAATCTTACTTAGTGGTAAGTGATGTTCCGGATTAAGGTGGTAGCAGGATGACCTGCCATACACCTTATATGGTAGTTATATCAAATACCTATTCCTAGAATGTTTCTACGCGACATCGTACCCTAAATCTCTTGACGGCACACCTTTGTCGGTTTATTACTAGACTTGGCTAATCCCTTCCATCAGACCAGATCGACAAAAACTATTTCAAAACTATGAATTAGAAAAACAATCACAGTTAAAATAGCTTTATTCATGTTCTATTAAAGGCATCTATGAAGCGTTCATATACAATATATTTTTCATTATTTTAATTCGTGAGGTAATAACTACACTCGCCAACTTTAAACTAAGTTAAGAGGACTCAAATCGCAAACAGGGTTAAGAAGAAGCCCACAACCCCATCTCACATTCCACCTATACTCACCCTAACAAGAGCAAGACAAAGCGGTCAACATAGCACCCGGGAAGTGCTTAAAAATGCATTCAACTTTGAAATAAAGGTGCGTATGAGATTAATGCATCTTGTATTGTATAGTGAGATGTCAAATTTATTAAGGACTAGCTGTTGCCCGCGACTTCGTCTGCGTAGAATTGCTGATTTCCCTTGAGATTGAGGTTACCCGTGCGGCCAATGCCCTGCTACAGAAAGTAAGCTACAGGCAAATGTCAAATTGCGTTTGTCAATTTTCGTGTTTCTAAATTAAAAACATAGGACTTTTATACAAACTTCAAACCCCCATTTTACCCCCTTCGGGGTAGATTTGGATGAAAAAAAATTTCAAGCTTGTAGACTTCATAATAAAAAAATAAGCAAAAACTATCATCCCCTTTTTTACCACCCTTAACAGGTAATATTAAAAAAAAATTATGTACGTGTTTTTTATTTATTATTATTAATCTTAATGCAAATTCTTGTGTCTCTAACTCTGAAAACAAAGAAAATTCATACAAACTTCCAACCCCTTTTTTACCCCCTTCGGGGTAGATTTGGATGAAAAAAAATCTAACCTTATACTTACGCCCTAAAAGAAACCTATTTTCATAATTTCAAGCTTATAGACTTCATAATAAAAAAATAAGCAAAAACTATCATCCCCTATTTTACCACCGTTTACAGGTAATATTTAAAAAAAATTGATGTACATGTTTTTTATTTATTATTATTAATCTTAATGCAAAATTTTGTGTCTCTAACTCTAAAAACAAAGAAAATTCATACAAACTTCCAAACCCCCTTTTACCCTCTTAGGGGTGGAATTTTCAAATATCCTTTCTTAGCTGACATCTCTTAACTATCAACTACCTACTTGCTAAATTATAGCTTTATACGTACAATAGTTTTTGAGATTTCGTGTTTAATCAGTATGTAAGTAAGTCAGTATGTAAGTATGTAAGTGACCTTTCGCTTTTATATATATAGATTTTCATATGTGAGTTTCAATACCCCTTTTTTTTTTGTTCACGCTGTGAAATGCGTTTACGCATCCCCACCGAAAACAACGCAGGTAAGACTGCGTATGCAACAGGGTATGTGGGACTACAGACTAGCGACTAGAATACTAAAACCCAGCGATGCTCCTTGGCGTCGCCTGGTGGCTGGGTCACGGGATCACTTTTGCACTCGACCGCGACGCAGCCGGCGGCGGCCGCTGAGGCAAACCCTCCACCGGGGGCCTATGATGGAGACCCCGAACTCCGTCCGAGGCGCGCCAGGACCATTGGACGCGCCTCACGAACCGAGAGTCTGCTAAATCCTAGTAAGCCACTAAATGGCATAAGAAGAAAATGTATCCATCTATATATAGCTTTACGTTCCTTTTTTGTAATAAGATTTAGCTAAAATTTTAATATTATTTGTTGTTATATAGTTTATTTTACTGCTACTTTAAATCAAAACTATTTATTTATTATTATAGTTGTTTACCTAATATTTTTTATTATCTTAAGACAACACGCAAGTGTTGTCTATAGATACCTAAAAGAATATACACAGATAAGAGCAGTTAGATATATAGAAAGTTTTGACAGTTATCCCTATTTAAACTTCATGGTCTCTATAACCTCGTAGTAGTCACATTACGCAAAATGGCTTTTTAAGAGAGCTTGAGTATAATTAAACTCACTCCAAACACAAAAGAAAATGACTGATTTAAACCATGGTTTATGGTACATGTACCATGACTAATGTAATTTAAAAAAAAAAACTAATTGGACTGGGAGCTCCCTGATATTATCGCGTTCAAACAAACAAACAAATGCTCATACTCAATAGTTGTTATAATATTGTATGCGAAGATAAGCATAGATAAAATTGCCTTGAAACCAAAGTAAATTAATTTTATTTTCCTCTTTGTACAATTTAAGAAGACATAGATATATATGACCACCTAACTAAACGATGTGGGCTTAAACGATTACTAATTATCACACTCAAGACAAATTAAACAAAACAGGACAACGGCGTACCTAAAATAATTTTGGTTAGAATAAAAAAAAACACTTTTTTTTAAGATAAGATCCACTATATTAAGTAATATGATTTATTCGTTTAAGCTAGTCAACTAGTATTGAAGCGTGGTTGAGTTTTGCTCTTACACTCTTTCCTTTGAGATATTTTTTTTTATCCACTACACGTTAGCCCTTGACGGCCATCTCACGTGATGGTAAGTGATAATGCAGTCTAAGATGGTAGCGAGCTAACCTGTTAGTGGTTTGGTAAACCCACACTCCTAATTGGTTTCTACGCGACATCGTGCCGGATCGCTAAATCGCTTGCCGACACGTCTTTCCGGTACGCTTGTCGGAAGGTTGGTAACTAGCCACGGCCGAAGCCTCCCACCAGACCAGACTCGAGCCGGGAATCTAACCTAGGACCTCCAACTTTATAATGCGACAGCGCACGCACTGCGCCACGGAGGTCGTCAAAATATTAGGCCCAAGGCCCAGTGGTGGGACGTGAATAGTCCTATGGTAAGATAGAAAACCTTAAATCACCTAGTAGCTCATTTCAAAAGAGCGCGCCGCACCTTTGAGCAAGTTGGCACAATTTCTAAAAGTCCCACCTTCTTTCCTTTATTATCACAGAAATGTTATCGATATAATTGGTTAAGTCGCAACAATCTATCTATATCTCTTTGTTATCTTCGACGTGCGTGATCTCGAAAATGACTGCCGATTTGAAATTGGTAGTGGTTTCGATAAACAGAAAGTATGGAAAAACCAAAGGAGTATCGTCCGACAGGATTCTCCAGACCCATCTTCTAGGGAACCCCCGTTATCTCGATTGTTCATCTGAATCCCCTTTAAATAAAAGTATTTGTCAAGATTAAAAGCCAGGTTAGGTTAGAACATAAATATTCAGGTTTTACTGGTGTATTGGTTACTGTTTCTTCATAAAATATTAAATTAAATTACTTTATTTTAAAGGGGAATTTGAACAGATAAGTTCACGGGGATCGCCTGGGAGACCGGGTTAGGGCATCCTAGTGGACGATATCCTTAAAGTAATATGCGAAAAATAGATTTTTTGGTGATGCGAAGTCTACCGTCTCAACTAGTCTATAAAAGGTGCTTGATTGACTGGCCGACTTATCAACGCGGAATTCAAATAACTGGATGGATCGGGCTGTTAATTTGGCATTCATTTAGATAGATAGATGGCTATTTGACGATCTTCGCAGTTTATCAAGTTCGAGGTCCTGGGTTCGATTCCCGGCCCGAGTATGGTGGGATACTTCAGCCGCAGATCGCAAAGTGGTGTTGGTGCTGGTTCCATTGGTGCTGCAGATGTCCGTGGGTGATAGGAATAACATAACATCAGTTAACAGGAGGTGCTAATTCACCCGTGCTATAACCTTACAAATAAGCTATAAATATAAAAGCTAAGCATAAAGACTTAGAATGGATTTCTAAAAAATCACCCCCTTTTCTTGGAAAAATAAGGGTGTAAGACAATTTGAATTTAGAAACACTTCTCGTGTTTCTAAATTCAAATTGTCAATTGTTGTAGGAACTAAAACTGTCGAGAGTCGCGAGGATATATAGACATAGATGGAGCTATATTAACTTAAGTTTTCCCGACACACACAAAACACCCATTCTCGGCTCACTACTCGGGTCTCCTCTCAATATGAGAAGGTTTAACCATAGTCTACCACGCTGGCCATGTGCGGATTGGCAGACTTCACACGCCATTAAGAAAATTATGGAGATCTCTCAGGAATGCAGGTTTCCTCACGATGTTTTCCTTCGCCGTTGAAGCGAGTGATATTATAATTGCTTAAAAGTGTTTTTAATTTACATTACTCCGAAAAGTTGTAGTTGCGTGCCCGGGTACGAACCCCCGACCTCTGATTAGGAGGCTGACTCCTATCACAGCTATCACAGCTTCCAATTATTAATAAGATAATAAAGAAAGCAAAGAGCATTTTTATAATTTAAAAAAAAAAACACAAGTTACCTATTATAAAAACTTAAATTTTGTTTTTATCTTTGTGACTTTAATACCTATGCGATTTGTGATAAGTGCATGATTGATTGCGTTGAAATAATGAAACAGCGAAATTTATGCAAACGAACTGTTATGGGGTTTTTACTGTGGTGGTTTTTGTCGTGGTGACTGCCAGGGCCAGTGTGTGTCCTCAGAACCCACCACAAGAACTGCATAACGCGTGTTTCAGTGAGAGGCATGCCGAAAAAATTCAAATTATAAAATTACAAAACTCTTTTATTTGAAGTAGTTTTACTTTATGAGCACTTGCGTAGCATAAAATCACTGGTTTGGAAACAAATTCCTCAGAGAGAAAGCAGGAATGAAAATACACTGTTTCATTTACGCTTTTTAATCATCATTAATGATTTATCAATATTTTACCTATCTTGTGTGAGATGAAAACGTAATTGCTTTCATATATACCCGTATATATAAAAGTAACATTCAAACTCATATATTATATATGTTATTTCTAAGGTAGTATATACACTCATTCCCACGAATGGGTTCTGCACCTTTCGCAGACGGTACGCAAAAAATTTGCGTTCAATTCTAGTCATTGTTAATATCCCCTTTTATTTTTATATGTAAAGAAATATATATTTATCATTATCATATTATTTTTATCAAATACTTATCACGTCAACTAATATCTTGCTGTGGCTACTACGACTGAATAGGCTGTATGGTCACTGATCTTTGCTTTTCCTGAAAGGGATAAACCAAAAAAACAACATGCTTTGGTTATAGGAAAACCCGTTTCCTTAACACAATTCCTACAAAGAATAAGACAGGGGAAATGCGCAAGAATAACATCTATTATTCGAACGCATATGAAAGTACATATCTTGATCGACTTTGGGCTTCGGAGGTATTAACTTTCTTAGTCTTATCTCCACCGCCAGTGGAACATAATTTGTAAAATGGAAAATACATTTATTTTTCTACCAATTATTAATGCACGAGTATCATGTTTGGTCCATTTACTCTGCCTTCAAAGAGTTTCGATTTTCGAATACGACTCCACACTAATTGGAAGCGTGCAATATTTGTACGTAGATTATTGCTGGAAGCGAAAGCCGTAAAACTGTAGAGGAACTTAACCTTTATAACAAGAAACAGTAGATTCATTTTAATCTGAACTTGTTAATGGAACTGACTGGCGAGTTGCACGATACGTCAAATTTCATACTAAGGTTACAAAATGCAAGAAAAACATGACATTCATTCATATCGCTGTAAATGTAGCTATGGTTAAAGATAACAAGAGGGGCAGCTTTCCCTTATCTAAATTCTCTGTTATTACAGAATAGATACGTATTGTTACTATGATTATTATCTACTGGTATTATATAGTGATGTTTATTTTTATCTGTTAAGCGTTCTGAAATATTGGCATTTTCTTATATTCCGTCTTTTAAATACCTACTACCGCATTGCTAAAAATGATTATTATTTCACTTTTGCGTAATTTTTTATGAAACTAGTATTTTGCCCCGAACTCAGTCCTTGCCTTGCAAGGATAATACTTATAAATTTAAACTTTTGTTTGTTTAGAATTATTGTCTGATTTGATTGAAGTATTTGCTATTTATTTAGGTGCAGGAGAAATTTTGCTTAAAACTTTTGTGAACTAACAATAAAAATAACCATATAGACAGTCCTATAAATCATAACTTTTGTAAATAGTATTTTCATAACAGGTCTTCTTTCGTCGACTACAATCTTACCTGACGGTAAGTGATTAAATTCAGTCTCAGACGCAGTGGACCTTTCCTTTCCGTCTGAGTTCTTTACCAATTGTAAAGAACTCAGACGGGAGATATGTGGGTGAAAATCTCGCCCGTTCCGAAATTTTTAGTATACATTTATTTGATATATCCCCCAAGTATTGGTAATAACACATTTATAGCATATAAATTATAGAATATAAAATTATACGTATAACTAGATAATTATCATTTGTTGTCACAACTTAATTAAGTCTATAGATCCTTAGAAGACTTCCCTTCCTTTCCTTTGTTATAAGATTCAATTTAGTGCCTTTTGTTAAAATATAAATATATCAACTCAAAGTAGACGATGCACCCAAGCCATCGACACAAAGCGGAGAGATGGTTTGCTGGATTTTTTTTTTTTCGGACTGTCTATTAGCTGTACAAACCCTATTGGTTGCCACAGCGTAACCGAGCTGTTTGGCGAGCTTTGGAAAGAAGCTCTGCCAGAAGAAATTTGAGCCCTAGGGCTCGAAGAAACTAAGGGAACGACTGCCTAAGGGCGCTTCCTTTGAGGCCGAACCTCGGCTTAGGCGACGTTTGGGATAGGGGGGGGGGGTGTCGGACGGTGAACCCCCCGTACGTCTCCGAGGCCGTGGATGTAGCCCACGTCTTCCTCCTCGTCTTCGCCGGCGAAGACGGTATGTAGCATCTGATTGTGTGGTAGGTGGTTCGAGTATGTTGTCAGTAGTCATCTGAAGGCGATCAGGGTCATGAAGGAATTTTTGACAGTTATTAGCGCTCAACACTTGGCCGCGATGCTGACACGTAATTGCTCATCTGACGGTCGATTTTGGATGTCGCTTGATGTGCCGTTGATAAACATTTCCAACATGCAACAATATTTGAAGCCACCGACAAAACCCGCCTACCACAAACTGTGGAAAATCAATTAGACTGCTTTAGTTTCAGTTTGAATGAAAATTGCATTACACGTAATAGTCCATTAATTAAGCGCTTTCAGATGGGCGTTATTTTGTTTGATTTTAAAACATAATTATGGGTGAATGTATTAATCATTTAATACGATAATAACAATTAGTTTGAGCAAGTGTGGTTACAATTACCGACGGACAGACAAAGTGCAAGTTTTTTGTATGTAAATTGGGAGACCTCGCCACGCTAGGACAATTATTGCGAGATTAGATTATATGTTAACGAATATCTTTTGTTTTCAATATCGCAAAGAAAAGATATTATTCGGATAATCGAAGTTCCTACTCAATTAGTGACAATTACCTCTTGATTTAATTATTCGATTTTCACCAATACTTTTTATTTCTTTTGTTTTCGCCAGAGATTTATGCTGTGTTATATTATATTAAAAATAAAATCTACCTCTCCCTTGCACCTAGGCATTATAGGTGAAGTGGGTGAGGTGAATAAGAGACACCCGGGGCCCGAGTCTGCTAATAGAATAGTGTCAATGACATTTTAGCAAAAAAATTACCGCCTGGTATTTGAACTTATGACCTATAGGATTAGGCAATCAAGTAACCAATCAAATCAGGTAAGACTTCAACTATCCTTTTATCGCCCACCAAAACTTTTCGAACACTTGACTAAACTTCTATTTGAATAAAAGTCGAAATTTCTGATGCCCGGAAATCATGGCAAGCATAGTGTGCCAGTTAAATTATACATAGAAATAGGAAACTCAAAGAAAAGTTTACCTTTACAAGAAAAGTACCTAAAGCTATCCATTATATTATAATTAGGTAATTAGATGGAAAAAGGTTTGGCACATATTGGTGTTCGTGTACACTTGATTAACGAGTAATCATGCTCAAAGTGTTTAAAACTGCATTAAGGTACCTTCAAATAAACCAAATTCCTAACGTCAAGCTTAATCGGCTGGATCCACAACATGACAACTTTAGGTTCGTTATCTTTGTTAACAACGTTTTTGACGACCTCCGTGGCGCAGCGGTTGCGCTATTGCATTTTAAAGTCGGAGATCCTGGGTTCGATTCCCGGCTCGTCTTTGTCGCTAGGGTGGTAACTGGCCACGGCTGAAGCCTCCCACCAGACCAGACTCGAGCCGGGAATCGAACCCAGGACCTCCAACTTTATAAAGTGAAAGCGCGCGCGCTGCACCACGGAGGTCGTCAAAACACTAACTTGAAATGACCGCCTCAAAGGAAGACTGAAGTCTTAGCGCTATTATTGTTTCAGCGGAGAAATTCTCAGAACGTCCAGTTGGGAAGTTACAATGGAATCTATGTGGTCTTCTTATTGATTACAGTTTTGCATAAAACCTACTAAAAGTTAGCCCTTGACTTTCTCACTTGGAAAGTGATGATGCAATCTAAGATGGTAGCGGGATAACCTGGCTACGGTGTGGTAAACCCATACTCACGATTGGTTCACTCGTGACATCGCACCCGAATGCTTTTTCACTTGGCGGCATGTCTCTGGCGGTAGAGTGGCAACTAGCCACGGCGCTAACCGCCCACCAGACAAAACTTCTTGTCATATTGGTCGTTGTTATCACGATGTTAGCCTAGAAGCGGTGATAGCCTAGTGGTTAGGGCGTCAGCCTCCTAATCAGAGGTTGGCGGTTCAATTCCGGGCACGCAACTCTAACTTTTCAGAGTTATGTGCGTTTAAAAAAAAAAATATCACTTGCTTCAACGTTGAAGGAAAACATCGTGAGGAAACCTGTAGGAGAGTTCTCCATAATGTTCTCAAAGGCGTGAGGAGTCTGCCAATCCGGACATGGCCAGCGTGGTGGACTATGACCAAACCCTTCTCGGTATATTGAGAGGAGACCCGTGCTTTGTAGTGAGCCGGTAATGGGTTGATCATGATGATGATGATCACGTTGTTGCTCTGTTTGTAGCAGACGTCAGTGGCCTCAAAAATACTTCAACATAGCATACAGTTGATATAAATCTTGTTAAAATTACGCAAGCATCGTCATCGCCACCGAGCGTTATATGTTTGTGAGAATATTCAGGCTCAAAGCATCGGGCCACCTTTTCATAAATAAGTCCAGTGCACACTGCATTACTCACAGCAGACAGAGCAGTAACTCGAGCCAATTGCTAGTTTCACGCATAAATGGAACCACATAGGTATGGGTAATTACAATCAGTGGCGCGTTTGTAACGCATCACTGATTTGTTGTATTGGATCCGTCTTGCCGCAGTTATGCTACCATCGAATTCGACACGCTTTTGGTAAATTTACTAAATAGTAAGTATATTTAAGACCTCAATTGCACATCAGCCTATGATCTGTAATAATTAAGATATTACCATATTATTATAATACAATATAGGATGTATTTATAACTATGTGACAGAATCTGACGAACCATTTTGGCATATTGAATGACATATTAATTAGTTATTATTTTATTGCAATTACTATCTATATATATAAAAGCAAGGTCACTTACATACTGATTAAGCACGAGATCTCAAAAACTATTGCACGTATAAAGCTATAATTTAGCAAGTAGGTAGTTGATAGTTAAGAGTTGTTAACTAAGAAAGGATATTTGGAAATTCCACCCCTAAGGGGGTAAGATAGGGGTTGGAAGTTTGTATGAAATTTCTTTGTTTTTAGAGTTAGAGACACAATAATTTGCATTAAGATTAATAATAATAAATAAAAAACATGTGCATCAATTTTTTTTAAATATTACCTGTTAAGGGTGGTAAAATAGGTTTTGCTTATTTTTTTATTATGAAGTCTACAAGCTTGAAATTTTGAAAATAGGTTTCTTTTAGGGCTTAAGTATAAGGTTAGATTTTTTTTTCATCTAAATCTGCCCCGAAGGGGGTAAAACAGGGGTTTGAATTTTCTATGAAGATCCTATGTTTTTTAATTTTGAAACACGAAAATCGGCAATTTGACATTTGCCTGTAGCTTACTTTCTGAAGCAGGGCATTGGCCGCACGGGTAACCTCAATCTCAAGGGAAATCAGCAATTCTGCGCAGACGAAGTCGCGGTCAACAGCTGTATAATAATTGTAACACCCTGACGGGGCTTCATGTCGTCTAACTGTATTATGTGTAAGTAGATAGATGTGCATGAGTGCAATTATTGAAAAAATAAATATTAGTGTAATGATCAAGAAATCCTTATATTGCTCTGCACATGGCTTTAAACAGGTTTTTTTTAATAGGTGTTAAACTACTGTCTGAAAACAGTTTTGTCTGCTGGATCAAATTTATGGTGTTTATGAGATCCAGACGTGCCTGGAGCATGCCAGGTCTGGGGCTGACACATCGCGTTGGCTCTAGCGTAGAGTGGCCGAGCGTAGCACCGGTTCAAATTGGGCATTGCACATTCACGGTGTAACGTGGACCGCTTTATACAAACTGTATGTTTGTTATGATAGTTAGTTATGATGTTATATATTTATTTATTTTTTAAGATTGTTAGTTTTAGGTTAATCTAAGTTTTATGTAAAATGTTTGATGTATAATAAAATAATCAAGTTAGAGAGTCGGAAAAAAAAAAACCACTTCATACCACCACTCCACATTGTATAAACTGTATGTTACATTTCAAATAAGTGCCACGTCCAGGCCACGTGCAGCCTAGACATATATATATATATATATTATTATTTATATATAAATGCGGTGATAGCCTAGTGGTTAGGGCGTCAGCCTCCTAATCAGAGGTTGGCGGTTCGAATTCGGGCACGCACCTCTAACTTTTCGGAGTTATGTGCGTTTTAAAAAAATTACAATATCACTTGCTTCAACGGTGAAGGAAAATATCCAAACCCTTCTCATATTGAGGGGAGACCCGTGCTCTGTAGTGCGACTCACTACTACAGAGCACGGGTCTCCCTCGAGTAATGGGTTGTTCATGATGATATATATATATATATATATTATAAATAAATTTACTCTAAAAATACTGGATCTTTTTCACTACCGCCCTAAACAATGATCTTGAGCTCATATTAAACCACTGGCGAAGGTTCTTAAGCCAGGATGTTCGTCTTCTGTCCTGCCCAACGGATGGAGGTAGTCATAAAGCGTTTCCACCACGGGAGGAAATAAAAAAAAGGATGATCGTCTTCGGCCAGGTTTTCGCTTACCATTTATTTTGCCATGCATTATGAGTTGGAAATAAGTCATATTTAGAGTTTCGCATTATGTGTACTAAATATTACGAAACTCTATATTTTTACTCATATAAAGCACTGCTTAATATTGGCAACTCTTCATAATAGAGCATACACCTACGAATGTGGGTTGGTGGTCTTTATCGATTTTTGCACCCGTGGTATCACCCTCTCGATCCCACGCCCGTAGCTTTCAGTAAAAACGGACACCCCGGACATCCGGGAAAGATCCACTTTACCAATTGCAATCGACAATGGACGATACAAACGGATTGTCTTAATATTTTATAACAGTGTCGAGGGATTATCTGGATGGAGATTGATCCCAACGGTCGGACTTTAAGCTGCGCACGAAACGGAAAAACAATAACCTGAGTAGCGCGTGGGCGCCCTGAAAATTCCTGGAATGAATGAAATAAAATAAAAGGTCAAAGTAATTTATTGTTTCTCACAATATTCTCCGTTATCACAAATGCACTTTTTCATAACAATAAATGAAATTTTAAAACATGGCGCTCTTCCCTGGTGACCTCGGAAACATTGTATTTCGTACTCTGATACATCTTCTAGTGATGAAAATCGTAAATTGCATAATCGATAATTGCTCTTTATCTTATGCGAAGGTCACAAAGTGCCTGGTCGGGACTGTATGCAAGATTGCTATAATACGTTTTTCTCTTTCAAAATAATGCAAGCAGATACAACGTGTCCAGTTTTATATTACGTGACATACAGAATAAATTTAAAAAGTAGTTGTGTAGTAACACAACTTGGAATATAATTAATGATGAAAGAAGACGCAGGAAGAGTAACACTGCAAAATGTATAACTTCAAACCAAAACTCGAGTTTCTATTTGCGACTGCTTTTGATACCTTCTTTACAGACATTCCTGTCTCCACTAGAACATCATTAAAATCTTTCTTTCTTTGTGGAAGGATAACGTGCCCGAATGTAGTGCACTTCCAAAGTCAGCCATGTAACCAGCTCAGGCGTTTTTAATTCATAGATAATGAATTGTATTTTTTTTTTGGAACGTTCTTTGATTAATATATGTGCACCCTTTTATTTAAAAATAGCATAGTGTGGTGTGTTCCCTGAATTTATTCCATTGTTCAAAGCGGGTAATACTTACCACACTTTAGACCGACACTAGTATTGAGTTAGTATAGAATATATTTGAAGTCAGGGAGGAGTCAAGTGACGCAGCTATGTCCTAAATCTTAGCAAAGTATACGAAAATAAGGTATAACGTTCTGAATATATAATTAAAATGAATTGGTAGTGTCGTTTGGTAGAACTTATATGACAAAATGATACATTGTCATATTATCATAAAGTATCGACCGAAATATCTAAGATGTCTTTTCAATAAAATTTCTTTTGATCAAATCAAGTTGTAAGCTTTTAGTAAAAATGTAGGTATAGTTATTTTTTCTGGTATAAACGCTAAAAAAGCTTGGGGTTGAATTGCTCTAACTACGAAGCTAATTAAAATTAATGACTACGTCATATGTATTGAAATGAAATAAAAAAAAAACGGCTGTTTTTGGGGTTCTTCTTAGGCTGAGCCAAAATTTCTTAGCCAAAGCTAGTGTTAAAAATATAAATAATTAGCGGTTAGTTGGATACATTTGGAACTGGGCATTGTTGTTGTCCCCATCACCTCGCCTCACGAATAAAAATAATGGGTTGCACTGAACTAGGTTTACCTACTAGACTGTAACATTTTTTAATTTGAATTTGAGTTTATTAGTTAGCAAGGGTAAGCACAAAGAAACATTTTATTTATATACAGCTATATAAAAAAGTAAGTATAAAATAAATTTCGGTATTTCGCCATAAAGAAAGAAAGACAAAAATATAATCTAAATTGGACATATATTACAAGTACAATTTCTAACATTGACTACGAAATATACCTACTAATGTTATGATTTAATACATAATTTTATATGATGGAAACAGCATTCACGGGTTATTGATGCAGATACATTTACTTTCAGCATAAGCAAACAAAATGGTCGAATGGAATCAATATACTCATACATATTGCAGAAATCAAATAGTAATAGGTTATGACCAAATATTGACGGCGCGTGTATTTTAGAATATTGGTCCTTTATATGTAACTCATGTGTTAATTTGTGTTTTACTATGTCGTTATTTTATGTCACTATTTGATATTATAGATTACGTATTTTAGTGCGCCAATCGTACTCATATATTAATATTTTCATTAGCATTATTTGTATTTTCATGGGTTTCGAATTTTATCGATAGTTAATCTAAGAACCATTTTGTTTTCTTATAAGTAGGTAGGTAGGTAAAGGCTCATTTTTGAGACATAACTCAACTCGATTCGTACTTATGCTACTGTATATACGTTTTGATACGTTATATATATACGTGCCAGCGTGGTGGACTATGGCCAAACCCTTCTCATATTGAGAGGAGACCCGTGCTCTGTAGTGAGCCGGTAATGGGTTGATCATGATGATGATGATGATATATGCGTGTTTACATTATATACGTAAATCTTAATGTCGGAAATTTGAATATGAAAAAAGGTAGTTGCATTTTTTGATTTCTCAAAAAAATTTGAAACTTACGCTGTATTCTACGGAAGATTATTCCACAATTTAAGTAGATATAGGCTAGGTTGTAAAGCGCTTGTATTAGAGTGTTATCCGAAAATTCTTCAATAATGGCTATCTACAATATAATAACAGCTTAATTGCTCCATAAGGTTTATTTCCTAAGCAAGGAGAAAAAATTCAACTTATTGAAAATGTTGATTTCGGAAATAGGATGAAACGATACACCAGTATAGGAGGAAAAGGGAAAAATTGTTATTAGGAATTGTAAGCGGATGAACTAACGGGGAACCAGCAGTAGATAAGACGATTAATTTCAAGACCTCGTTTCAATTACCTACTCTTAGGCTGGAGGCTAAGATAATCTTTTCGCATGACCGGCGGTAAATCGTTAGGTCATGAAGAACGTTAAAGCATGCGATGTCGCAGATAAGGAAATTGTATTGATAGTGATTTACGTCGCTGACTTCGGGCATGTGATGAATACTCGCATCTTAACGTTAGCTCCATGGGGGAATCCCCCACACTTGATTCTGTATACGATTAAGGAAAAAAAAATTACAAAAAATATGCAGTTATTTTTGTAATTTCTTTCATAATCGTAAATTTGTTGCCTTCTAATTTTTGGAAGCGGTGATAGCCTAGTGGTTAGGGCGTCAGCCTCCTAATCAGAGATCGGCGGTTTGAATCCGGGCACGTTCCTCTAACTTTTCGGAGTTATGTGCGTTTAAAAAAAAAAATCACTTTCTTCAACGGTGAAGGAAAACATCGTGAGGAAACCTGCACGCCTGAGAGTTCTCCATAATATTCTCAAAGGCGTGTGAAGTCTGCCCTTCTCTTATTGAGAGGAGACCCGTGCTCTGTAGTGAGCCGGTAATGGGTTGATCATGATGATGATGATGAATTTTTGCAAATATATCTTCAGAAAGCAAAAGTTTTTCACGATAGAACAGAGAGCAGGAGTTAAGTCGAATATCACCATTGTTATCAGCCGATCAATTCCTGATAAGTGTTGATTTATAGACACACCACGCAGGTTTCCTCCCGGTATTTTTTTTCACAAAGCGCAAGTGTTATTTAGTTGCTTATAACGCACAAGACTAACCCAAATAAGAGAGTATGCCGAGTAACCAGTGGAACCGAGCATGGGTAATCACACATTCGCATTTATAATATTAGTGTGGATTCCAGAAGAAAAACTATATTACAAAATGATCTATACATTTTCTACCGATTAACCTTACCTTTGCATGAAGCAAGGAATATTCACGGTAGGCGCCTAAAGATACCTGATAATAGGAATAAAGTAATCTCAACAAATGGAATGAAAAGTCCTGACTCACTGATTGACCCATCAACGCACAGACTTAGTAACTTGAAATCTGGCACAGTGGTTCCTTTAGTGTTTTAAACCTAGAAAGTTTGTACGGAAGTAATAAAAACTGCTTAGATTTTATTACCAAGTACGGAAGGGTGCATAACCTTTAACAAACGTCCATCATTTTTCAGAAAAGTTGAAGAAGAGATAATATGCTTGATATTATTTTTTACAAGCTATTTGACGACCTCCGTGGCGCAGTTACATTATAAAGTATGAGGTCCTGGATTCGATTCCCAGCTCGTGTTTGGCCTAGTGGGAGGCTCCGGCCGTGGCTAGTTACCACTCTACCGACATAGACGTGTCGGTAGCGATTTAGCGTTCCGGCACGATGTCGCGTAAAATCCAATTAAGAGTATGGATTTACCATACCCCTAATAGGTTAGCCCGCTACCATCCTAGACTGCATCATCACTTACCACCAGGTGAGATGGCATTCAAGGGCTAACTTTATCATTACTTACACTAAAAAAATTGTTCAGTCTGTCAAAAATGGGGGCATTTATGTTTTGATGATAGCTAGGAGCTAATTTGATGTTGGATCTGAAAGGTTAGCTTATAATGCTAACTTCTGAAGCAATACAAAAGAATGGAGATACATAGAGTGGCCTTACAAAGGTAAAAGGAAGCGATGGGAACTAGACCACCCAACAACCCGCCGTGTTTTGAGCCTCTGGATTGGTCTTAGAGTTTCATATCTCCACGATTAAAACAAGATACTTTGTTGGATACGTTTAGATAAATACTATAGATCTTAGTGAACACAGGGTCTGTGAGAAATAAGCGGATCCACTACAAAACAAGACAAACCTCGAATTTGTTTGTCTTCATAAGTAATATAGGTCTAGGCGATTCCCAGGGTGTATAGATGGAGTAGCTTTACTTTACTCCATACTTTACTGACATAGTTCTGTCAGTGTTTTATTCTTTAAGTACTACTTTCTTGATAAGTACGTACATTCGTAATACACAGTGGGGTTATGATGGTGTAAGAACGTTAAACTATTTAAGCTATTTAAAATAGCCAGGTCGAGTTTGAGAACGTGTTTTTTTATACACTACAAGTTGCCCCACGACGGCTATCTCACCTGGTGGTAAGTGATGATGCTGTCTAGGATGCCGGGTAACCTGTAGGGGTTATGGTAAACCTACGCTCCTAATTAGTTTCAACGCGACATCGTGCTGGAACGCTTAATCGCTTGGCGACACGTCTTTGTCGGTAGGGTGGTAACTAGCCACGGCCGAAGCCTGCCACCAGACCAGACTCGAGCCGGGAATCGAACCCAGGACCTCTAACTATATGCGACAGCGCACGCACTGCGCTATGGAGGTCGTCAAAACGTAGGGAACGTTTGATTTACGAGTATATTGTTAAGTTATTCTGGTTTTGAATATATACCGTGATCAAAGATATTCTCCTGATAAGATCTTTCTTATTAGGAAAATATTTTCCCTATTAAAATTATTGATTATCATCCTCCGTGACGTAAAGAGCCCGATGTAGGTACTGGTAAGCAGCGAGGAGTCCAAGATTTTTGAGTGAAGTTGAAATTTTTATTTATCCAATTGTGTATTCGCAACACACAAACATCACGTATGAACTAATATAGGTAAGTAAATAGCACTTAATTGAATCTACTAATCGTTGACAGCGTCTTATCAATTAAGATTATCTGTTTAAAAACCCCTCGCGTTCATATCTTCGTTTCAGTGTGAGCAATGAAACCCTTTGCGTGGTGAGCGGCGGAAATTTGTATTTGTTCGTTAAAATGTTTTGTAAATAAAATATAACAGCCCAGTTTCGTGATCAAGTTCAGCCCGTACGGGGCCAAGCGATATACGAGTGAGTATAAAGTGATGCGATATCTAAAACGGCGTGTCAGTTATTAATATTAATTAATAAATAATCAATTCAGCGATCCCCTTTGGTAATTTATACCTATCATAAATTAGACTTAACATTAAAACTTTGAGAAGTAGACTATTATTGGTGCAAAGTAACGAAGACTGCATCAGTGGCTGTGTGCATGCTTTTTCATTACGCTTTCTTTGCTGACATGATGCTTTTGGCACGACTTTTCTCTAAATTTCGATTTAAATGGGTGTCGTAAGAAGCTAAATCTCTTTACACTAAACCTAACCTAACGTTAAAATTTGCGCTTCGACCTTAACTAACTCGCCACACTTGTAAGATAAATAACTATTTATAGTTTTACATTGTAAATGTTATCTTTTTTTTGTGTCCGAGTTATTCCCTAATGGGTTTTCGTATTACTGCCATGAATGTGTGCTATTGAATATAATATTCCGAGCGAGCTAAACAAACTTAAGCGAACGCAATTATTATGTTTACAATCGTTTTGTTCTAGTCATTTGAATCTCCTCCAATGCTTTAGATATTGTTATTAATATTACGTTTTGTTTTAAAATTACGTTATTAATATTACGTTTGTTATAGTCTATTGTGTAAGTGCAGTGTGATTTTTACCTGGAGAACTCAGTGGGTATAATATATGGACATATTCGACTTAGGAATGGATGTTAATAAGTGACAATAGGTCTGCGAAAGGAGCGACAGTTATTTTTAGTGGAGGGGTAACTGATTTTTATAAAAGAATTCCTAGTACTTAATATTAACTACTTATACTGAGACGAGCGGTGATATCCAGAGGTCGGCGGTTAGAATCCGGGCATGCACCTCTAACTTTTCGGAGTTATGTGCGTTTTAAAGCAATTAAAATATAACTTGCTTCAACGGTGAAGGAAAACATCATAGGAAACAGGTTTTCTCACGCCTGAGAGTTCTCCATAATGTTCTCGAAGGCGTGGGAAGTCTGCCAATCCACACATGGCCAGCGTGGTGGACTATGGTCAAACCCTTCTCATATTGAGAGGAGACCCGTGCTCTGTAGTGAGTCGGCAATGGGTTGATCATGATGATAATGACAGAGATGAGGCACTGTTTTGAAATTCATTTATTGCATCGAGATTCAATGATTAATTACTTTCAATTGGTACATTTTCAAATGACAAAGTTGCTTTCATTTCGCCTCGCTTTTATCTCTAACAAGATGAATAATGAATGCTTAATTGAAAAATGTTTATATTTGAATGCAGCAAAAGCTAAGTGCCTGATTTACGTTTAAATTTTTTGATGTATTCGCTAATTAGGCACTATAGCTTAACTAAGGAGTTAATCAAAGGAGATTGTAACGCTTCAATGCATTCTTGTAATTACAAAATCTTAATCCAGTATTTATTAATAAGTCCAGATTTATTGAAATGAAATTGTTATTCCTTCTATTCATTGTGCGAATAATAGGTTTATTTTTAATACTTATAGTTTAAATTGATTATTTGAAGCTATCAACTTATTAAAATTTAATTCCATTTGAATTAAACTAGGGCTTATTTTTTTTTAATAAATCGATTTTATTCCAGATTGTAATAGAACTACATTTTAGTATTTGATAAGAGAAGAATATAGTAAAAGAGTAGCAATATTTTAAACTATACTTATTTGTTCAGTTCAGGTATTGTAGAAATTGAGGTATTGTAAGGTTTTTAATTTAAGCCTATTCTCGCACGGTTTTTAGAAGCAGCTTATGGTCTGCATCTACTCTGTTATACCAGCTTTACTAGAAATGCATTTTAAAGCAGGTGACTGCCAGATTTTCTGAAGATGTACTGTGAACGATTTAAAATAATTTAATAGTTATATATATTCTTAAGTCTTAAAGTCAACTTCACTGGGGAAATAACGGTTTAATATATATTTTTAATTAAAATTAGTATTAAATATCGTTCTCTCGTTAGTTGTTATTTATGTTATTTTTTTTCATCATCATCATCATCACTTCAACCGATAGACGTCCACTGCTGGACATAGGTCTTTTGTAAGGAGTTCCAACGGCCACGGTCTTGGGCCGCTTGTATCCAGCGGCTCCCTGCGACTCGTTTGATGTCGTCTGTCCACCTTGTTGGGGGTCGACCAACGCTACGTTTACCGGTGCGGGGTCGCCATTCCAGCACCTTGGGACCCCAACGTCCATCGGTTCTCCGAGCTATGTGCCCCGCCCATTGCCACTTCAACTTCGCAACTCGCTGAGCTATGTCGGTAACTCTGGTTCTTCTACGGATCTCTTCATTTCTGATTCGATCACGTAGAGATACTCCCAGCATAGCTCTCTCCATTGCTCGCTGAGTGACTCTGAGCCTTCTTATGAGGCCCATAGTGAGCGACCACGTTTCGGATCCGTAAGTCATCACTGGCAACACGCACTGTTCGAAAACTTTAGTCTTCAGGCACTGAGGGATTTTGGACGAAAAGATGTCTCGCAGTTTCCCAAACGCTGCCCACCCGAGCTGAATTCGGCGGCTGACCTCCTTATCGAAATTGGACTTACCTAATCGGATAGTGTGTCCTAGGTATACATACTCGTCTACAATTTCAAGTGCAGAGCTCTCAACGATTACTGGGTAGGGCAGAACATTAGCGTTCGACATGATTTTTGTCTTGCTCATGTTCATACGCAGGCCTACCTGTTGAGAAACTCTGCTAAGGTCATTGAGCATTGCGTCGAGGTCTTCCAGAGTCTCTGCCATTACGACTACGTCATCGGCAAACCGAAGGTGATTGATGTACTCGCCATTGATGTTGATGCCAAGTCCGTTCCAATCCAGAAGCTTGAAAACATCTTCCAACGCTGCGGTAAACAGCTTCGGGGAGATGACATCTCCCTGTCGCACTCCTCGCTGCAGTTGTATCGGCTTCGTCGTCTGGTCCTGTATACGGACTGACATGGTGGCGTTTTCATACAGACACTTCAACACTTGGATGTACCGGTAGTCGATTCGGCATCTCTGCAGTGACCTCAAAACAGCCCAAGTTTCCACCGAATCGAAAGCTTTCTCATAGTCCACAAATGCTAAACAAAGCCCATATAATAATAATACCCCCTGGGTCATCCACTTCGCCCTCAGCTTGGTCAGAGGGACGCGCGGAGACCCCACTGCGTCGGGTCATTGGCCATCGGCTAACAATATCCCGCAAAAGAAAAACCGATGTTACCAGAGTGTACGGCCCGAATGCTGCTCTTCCCCCCGGACGAATCAAGAGGTACCCACAGCACATGGGCACACGTGGAGGTTATCCGACCAGGCACCCCTTGTTGTTATTAATGTATAGCCGTTAATGATTATTATGTTAAATATATTTAATAGGGTTTTCATCAACGGATTAATATTAAAATACTGCCTGAAATTGTGTAACTCAGTTCGTTAATGCGGTTGCTGTAGGAGTTAACCGGCAGAAATTATCACGTAATCATTCCATTCGAGTGATCATTAGCGTCCGGCGTAATTTGGATATTATCGTCAAGTGCTGGGGGCCATACTTATTTACATAAAGTTTTAGTTAAATGTAAATTTATCCTATGATTGCAGTAAAGTAGTGTATGATTGGACGTGATTTAACAAAGAGTTTGTAAGAGAAGTCTATTTTTGTACTGTGTTTACCTCAAATTGCTTGACTTGCAAACGTTATATTGCATAATGCCTAATGCATAATATTATATATGTGTAATATATGTTGAAGCTCTATCTTTAAGATGTTTATCTATCTCTTTGATGTTTTAAATAATAGCGGTGATATCCTAGTGGTTAGGGCGTCAGCCTGCTAATCAGAGGTCGGCTGTTTGAATCCGGGCACGCACCTCTAAATTATCGGAGTTATGTGCGTTTAAAAAAAAAATATCACTTGCTTCACCGTTGGGTAAAGGAAAACATCGTGAGGAAACCTGCACGCCTGAGAGTTCTTCATAATATTCTCGAAGGCGTGTGAAGTCTGCCAATCCGCACATGGCCAGCGTGGTGGATTATGGCCAAACCATTCTCATATTGAGAGGAAACCCTTGCTCTGTAGTGAGCCGTTAATGGGTTGATCATGATGATTAAATAATATATTAAAAATATTACAATTTAAAAATTCATTATCAACCCGTTGCCCGCTCGCTACAGAGCACGGGTCTCCTCTCAATGTGAGAACGGTTTTGCCATCCACCACGCTTCTCACGTGCAGATCGGGAGACTTCACTCGCTTTCGAGAACATTATGGAGAACTCTCAGGCATGCAAGTTTCCTCCACCGTTGAAGCAAGTGATATTTTAATTGCTAAAAAAACGCTTACAACTAAAAAAGTTAGACATGCCCGGGATCGAACCTGCGACTTAAGAAGTCCTCCTAAACACTAGGCCAATTTAAATATCGCAAGTTAAAAATTGTATTGTCTGTTTCTTCTTTCTTTAAGTACCTGGTCCATTATGCTAAAAGTGCGCTCGGTAGTATCTGCAATTTAAAGACCATTTTAAAATAATTTTTAAGGCATATGTATTTTTTTGAAGAAGCTGTGATAGCCTAGTGGTTAGGGCGTCAGCCTCCTAATCAGAGGTCGGCGGTTCGAATCCGGGCACGCACCTCTATTTGGAGTTATGTGCGTTTTTAAAAATTTAAAATATTACTTGCTTCAACGGTGAAGGAAAACATCGTGAGGAAACCTGCACGCCTGAGAGATCTCCATAATGTTCTCAAAAGGCGTGTGAAGTCTGCCAATCCGCACATGGCCAGCGTGGTGGACTAGGGCCAAACCCTTCTCATATTGAGAGGAGACCCGTGCTTTGTAGTGAGCCGGTAATGGGTTGATCATGATGATGATGATGATATATATTTTTTGCAAACCAACATTTTGCGGGGTCACTCTCTCGAACCGCGTTCGCGTAATGTTCTTTTAAAAGAATGACGCTAGAATACGTCATTCTTTTGTCGTCGCATGTGCCTTGTTCCCTGAGCTCTTAATTTTACGTTCGAGACAATTGTACCGCTTCTTGTATGCCCTACAACACTACAGTATATTGGATTGCAGAACTTCGTTCCAGACGGGAGTTCCCTCCACCGCAAACGTTTTCGTAACGAAGTTTATATTAAATATCCAACGTAACTCTAGACCGTAACTTATAATTCTATATAACTTATAACGATGGATACGTATACGTTCTTTTATTTGTTTCATACGTGGTGTACGGTTTGAGTTTTAAGGGGCTAAGGGGGGCGGGAGGGGGGCGATTTGCCGAAAATTTAGTCAGCCATTCACCTAAACGTTTTATTACATTAATAACAGTGTTTATATAACACTAAATCTGTTGCTTCTATTTGATCGTTACGTTGAGTGACTGCTTTTGCGGGCTGGTTAACATGTTGGTCTACGGATCACAAGGTCCTAGATTCGACTCCAGGGTTGGCCAAAAAATTGTTCTTAAGGCTTTCTGCAAACTAATTAAATAATTTAAATAAATTTATAAGTTTAAGTAACCAAACTTGGACTTGAATGTTTAAAAAAATATTATATATCACGTGATTACTTGGTGATTAATTTTTCGACCTATTTTTTATCTTCATCATCAACCCATTACCGGCTCACTACAGAGCACGGGTCTCCTCTCAATATGGAAGGGTTTGGCTATAGTCCACCACGCTGGCCATGTGCGGATTGGCAGACTACACACGCCTCAGAGAACATTACGGAGAACTCTCAGGCGTGCAGGTTTCCTTACGATATTTTCCTTCTCCATTGAAGCATTGATATTTTAATTGCTTAAAAACGCAAATAACTAAGACGTGCGTGCCCGGGTTCGAACACCCGACCTCTGATTAGAAGGCGGACGTCCTAACCACAAGGCTATCACAGCTTCGAATGGAAAGTATGAAAAACCAATATTGCACGGATATAACACCGCAAAATTTACCGTGATATTTCATCTCTTGAATGACGGTCCCAATACAAAAAAAAAATGTGGGAAAAAGTATAGTATGATAATAAGTAAGCTTAAAGATGGCGATTTGTCTGGTGGGAGGCTGCGGCCGTGGCTAGTTACCACCCTACCGACAAAGGCGTGTCGCCAAGCGATTTACCGTTCCGGCACGATGTCGTGTAGAAACCAATTAGGAGTATGGCTTTACCATACCCCTAACAGGTTAGCCCGCTACCATCTTAGACTGCATCATCACTTACCATCAGGTGAGATTGCCGTCAAGGGCTAACTTGTAGTGGATAAAAAAAAAAAAGATTTTCACCGCTGCGCTATAACGGCTGTCATTATTCAAAGAACTGTGTCACGAATCTTGATTACAAAGCATATTAACATATTTACGACAGTTATCCTTAACTGGCTAGACTATTTACTTTAAAACCCAGCGTTACTGGTACACCGAGGTTATGAGAATGACTCGTGCGTTATGATCATAGGCGTTTTTTTTATTTTTTATACACTCATGATGATTCTTTTCTCTGCAGTTGGAGACTATACGCTATTATTTTATACATATTATCTAGTGTAATCTATATATATAAAAGCGAAAGGTCACTTACATACTTACATAGTGACTTACTGACATACTGATTAAACAGGAGATCTCAAAAACTATTGTACGTATAAAGCTATAATTTAGAAAGTAGGTAGTTGATAGTTAAGAGATGTCAGCTAAGAAAGGATATTTGGAAATTCCACCCCTAAGAGGGTAAAAGAGGGTTTGGAAGTTTTTATGAAATTTCTTTGTTTTTAGAGTTAATAATAATAAATAAAAAACATGTACATATTTTTTTTTTAAATTTTACCGGTTAAGGGTGGTAAAAAAGGGGATGACAGTTTTTGCTTATCTTTTTAATATGAAGTCTACAAGCTTGAAATATTGAAAATAGGTTTCTTTTAGGGCGTAAGTATAAGGTTAAAATTTTTTTTCATCCAAATCTACCCCGAAGGGGGTAAAATAGGGGTTTGAAGTTTGTATGAAAGTCCTATGTTTTTTAATTTAGAGATACGAAAATCGGCAATTTGACATTTGCCTGTTGAGATTAGTTTCTCAAGCAGGGTATTGGCCGCACGGGTAACCTCAATCTCAAGTAAAATCAGCAATTCTACGCAGACGAATTCGCGGGCAACAGCTAGTTATAAATAAATAGAAATACATCTATAAATAAGACTAAATCGCATACCTACTATATAGTTAGCAATGTATAGTTTATGATTTATAACAATACGTGATTACTAGCGCATTGATCTGCTGCCTTCATTAATTTTTAAAACACGGCAGAAGTTTTTCTGACGCTTTTTCTCGTTCTAACGGTTTCTTATAATTTTCTTGATCTTATAGGTAATTAATTGTATTGTGCGTTACACGTCCCTACACCACTCTGATAGACATGTAAGGGTGGCGTGTGGTAACTTTCCCGTAACTTCAGTAAAGTCAGACTTTCGTCAAGTTTAACTACTTGCTAAGTGTGCGATTTCACTTGGCTACGACTCGACGTATTAATTAAAATTTAATCCATCGTTCACTTTATATAAATTCGTTCATATATAATTATTTTGTATCCATAAGTTCACGCGAGAACTGAAAGTAATATAAGACATAAGGAGCTCGGTCGGGTACACCGTACAGTGGTTTTGGTTATCTTTAATCCATCATTTGATATGAATTACCAAACGCCACAATTAAGTACACCACCTTGAAGCCGTGATAGCCTAGTGGTTAGGGCGTCAGCCTCCTAATCAGAGGTCGGCGGTTCGAATCCGGGCACGCACCTCTAACTTTTCGGAGTTATGTGCGTTTTTTAATAATTAAAATATCACTTGCTTCAACGGTGAAGGAAAACATCGTGAGGAAACCTGCACGCCTGAGAGTTCTCCATAATGTTCTCAAAGGCGTGTGAAGTCTGCCAATCCGCACATGGCCAGCGTGGTGGACTATGGCCAAACCCTTCTCATATTGAGAAGAGACCCGTGCTCTGTAGTGAGCCGGTAATGGGTTGATCATGACAAGTACACCTCCCATATATCCTGGGTGGCGCAGCGCGTGCGCTGTCACATTTTAAAATTGGAGGTCCTATATTCGATTTCCGGTTCGAGATTTCGGCTGTGGCTAGTTACCACCCTACCGACAAAGACGTGTCGCCAAACAGGTTTAGCGTAGAAACCTAATATAATTATGTACCCTATCAATATATATACCACCAAGTATGTACACCGAATATGTATGTATGTAATGTTTGTATATATAATGTTTTCTGCTGGTCTCCACACGCAGACTTCCAGTTTTGATAAGGTTCGATATCGCTCGCCAAGACGCCTTCTTTCTTTTAGAAAGAAATTTAATAATCACTTTAGTGGCTCAGACGTTGAAGCTTATTTTTTTTTACTCCCTACAAGTTAGCCCTTGACGGCTATCTCACCTGATGGTTTGTGATGGTGCGTGGTGTGATGGTTTTACCATAAAAACTTGAGAGGTGTCAAGGGATACCCGGATGGAACGAAGTTCCTTTCGATTAATTAGTGAAGGAATTGAAATAAAATTTGATTTTATTTAAGTTAGAATAATATTTTTTTATTAACAAATATAATGTTATATAAACTTAATCAGTAGGCTCAATTTTGTACTCCATCAGCAATATCCGGAACTTGTGCAGAAACACTGTCAGGATTCATTATTATTATTATTTTTTATTATTTATTATTTACAAAAAACCTGTATACACTCAACAAAAATAATCGTCGCGACACCACACTGTTCAATGCGAAATAGAAATGAAAATATCTGGCTTGCTTTCTATAAGAGAGAGAGAGAGAGACAGACAGAGAAACATGCGACGCCGCACAACTTATAATAACAAAAAGTGTCGTGACAACTTTTCGTAAGAATTTTTTCCGTCTAGCCCCCTTTCACAACGCGCGATAAGGAACTTCGTTCCAACAGGTTAGTCTGCGACCATCTTTAACTGGTAACTTGTAGTTGATAAAAAAAAAAACAACATATATCATACAATGGCGACTGGGTTACGATAACTATTATGTGACGTTTGTTGACTTGATAACTTATACTAGGGAATCCGCTTGTGATTTATAAAAATAGTAGTTCAGTATGGAGTTTAACGAACCCATTATCAATTTAAAGAGATATAAGATAACGGAATCCATAACAACGAAATTTGACACTAAGATTAAAGTATATAAAGTTGCGTTTAATAAAATCATTGCGTTCCTTATCTTAAAAAGTTAAATAACCCTTTATTTATAGTAACGGTCTATAATGGACGCCAATTCTGTTGTACGAGAATTTCTTAGTCAAACTAAACGGCAGACCTAAAAATAGCAATATCCCTTTATATAAATAGTATTTGTTGACCTGACCTACTACTTGACCTAAAAATTCTGTTTAAAGATTTGTATTCAAGTTACTTGACACCATTATCTCTAATATTTGGTAATAATGAACGTAAAAGCTGAACCCACCCACGTGAGATCTCTACACCTCTTTATAAAGGAGAGGCCGGCGCTTATAATATTATTGAGCTGAAATTAAATCGAATTCAAAGAATTGAGCTAAATTAGTTTTGAAATTAAAAATATTTATTTTTTTATACACTACAAGTTAGCTCTTGACGACAATCTCACCTGGTGTAAGTGATGATGCAGTCTAAGATGGTAGCGGACAACCTGTTAGGGTTATGGCAAACCTATACATCCGATTGGTTTCTAACTGACATCGATACCGTCCGACCTGCCCGTTATTCCAAACGTCGCTTAAGCCGGCCTCACAGGAGGCGCCCTTAGGCAGACGTTCCCTTAGTTTCTTCGAGCCCTAGGGCTCAAAATTTCTTCTGGCAGAGCTTCTTTCCGAAGCTTGCCAAACAGTCCGGTTACGCTGCGGCAACCGCGCTGCGGTTAGCACAGCTAATAGTACGAAAAAAAAAACACGACATCGCGCTGAAACGCTTGGCGTAACGTTATTGTACGTCCCACCATACCAGACTCGAGCCGGGAATCGAATCCAGGACCGCCAACTATATAAAGCTACAGCGCACGCGCTACAACACGTAGGTCGTCAGCAAAAGATCCAATCTGCATCTGACCGAAGAACATTGACGTAATTACAGTGCCTTCTCTATGGGCAATAAAAATAGTCCAAAACCGCTTGAGTAGGCACTACGATGACCAATTCACATATCCTCTTATGAGGTAAAGGTTCCAACTTATAAAACATCAAATATTTGAAGAGGCTATATTAAAATTTTCCGTATTAAATTAGCGATACATTAATTCGTACAACTTTTACATCATCGGTTATTCCGTTGAACATATAAGGTATATCAGATGACACATATAATTTACCTATTTACCAATACCAAACTCGATCGTCGACTCGAGAATCTAACTCTAAAAATACCATAGAAAACGTGAACGGCGATGCTACCTTGTGCGGTAAACGTTCAATTAAACCACGTTTCTAATATGCGTTTTTTTCATCTGGCTCACTTATTTGCATCAAGCTAAATAACTCGTATTAAAAAACCCATACTGCAGCAAACAATGGTTCGATGCATATGTTTTTCCTATGTCTTTTCCTATCATAATGATCAACCCATTACCGGCTCACTACAGAGCACGGGTCTCCGCTCAATATGAGAAGGGTTTGGCCATTATCACACATTCACACGCCTTTGAGAACATTATTGAGAACTCTCAGGCGCGAAGGTTTCCTCACAATGTTTTCCTTCACCGTTGAAGCAAGTGATATTTTATTTTTTTAAAGACGCACATAACTCCGAAAAGTTAGAGGTGCGTGCCCGGATTCGAAAAGCCGACCAGGCTGATCCAGGCTGACGCCCTAAACACTAGGCTATCACCAATTCCTACATGTAAGAAAAAATATTTTCTGTACAGACCACATTTACCTATGAAATAAAATACAGCGGGGAAAAAAACCTTAATATTGGCACAGATATAGTTTTATATTATATTGCGTAGGTTATAAGGGTATTTTTTCACAACACAAAGTTCTATTTGGTGTAGTCTGTAGATTGACAATGGCGTCTAAGGAGTCACCTACATAATCCTTTGTGTTCTGCAAATTTATCAATTCTAATGGAATGGAAAAAAGATGAAGTCGCGGATAACTACTAGCATATCATAATTATTGACGTATTTCTATATAATCTGACAAATTGGCAACTACACACGTAGATTAAAGAGAGGCAGCGAAGCATTAAACTGGCTTCTGATTAATTAGCAGAATGATTATGTGCTGCGGATATTCATGGGCGAAGGTAATCCTGACATCAGGTGACCAGTCCGTTCATATTTCCCGCGAGGTAAATGTAACAAAAAAAAATATTAAACAGTGATATTGATTATGTATGAAAATTGGGGAAAGCATCGAATTTCTGTCTCATGTACATGGTACGTTGAACAGAAATACTATGTACTACAAAAACACTGGTCTCTTGTCAACATAAAAAAAAGTCTGGGAAATAAAAGAAAATACAATACTGAATTCCACCTCCTTTTCTACAATGTCATTAAAAAGTCATAAGAACGAATTTCATGTCATAATAAATTTAATATAAATAGGTTATTTCTCACTATGGGCCTCATAAGAAGGCTCAGAGTCACTCAGCGAGCAATGGAGAGAGCTATGCTAGGAGTATCTCTACGTGATCAAATCAGAAATGAAGAGATCCGTAGGAGGACCAGAGTTACCGACATAGCTCAGCGAGTTGCGAAGTTGAAGTGGCAATGGGCGGGGCACATAGCTCGGAGAACCGATGGACGTTGGGGTCCCAAGGTGTTGGAATGGCGACCCCGCACCGGTAAACGTAGCGTTGGTCGACCCCCAACAAGGTGGACAGATGACATCAAACGAGTCGCAGGGAGCCGCTGGATACAAGCGGCCCAGGACCGTGGCCATTGGAACTCCCTTCAAAAGACCTATGTCCAGCAGTGGACGTCTATAGGTTGAAATGATGATGAAAAATGATGAGGTTATTTTCAATCGTCATTATGAAGCATAAAATATTAATCATTAAAAAAAAAGACATTGTATTAATGAGACAATATACCGAAGACCTTGTCGGCATATTATATGATCGTATAGCTTAGTATAAAATTAAAGGTATATCGCTCACAGCGGGTGAAGTCACGAGGAACAGCTAGTGTACTGTTAAATTTGTAATATTAAATTGTGTATAATTAAATTTGATCATCGTTATATTTAATGCAGAACTACCCGACGTTGGCGAGGTCAAGTGAGCTGTTATGACCGTGTAAAAAGGCCCATAAGCACTGAAAGAAAATGTTTACAAAAGTAAACTTTTATATAAATTTAATTCCAAACAAGTTAACACTGGTTGAATTGAAATGAATTTAGGACGGCTAACACCTATGTTAATAATATTTTCCGTTATGCTGCCCAAGAGGCATCCGTACTTAACCCGTAAACTTGAAAGTGACATTATTCCCCGACCTAAGCGCTCCTCTCCGAAAGAGGAGACCTAAACATATCCTCCATGACCCTCACAACATACTCGTACCACCAACCACACAATCATCACACCGTCTTCGCCGGCGATGACGAGGTCCCCGCTATCTTACGTCATCCGGACGTGGGCTCCATCCACGGCCTCGGAGACGTACGGACCACTCACCATCCAACCCCCCGTTATTGCAAACGTCGCCTAAGCCGAGGTTCGGCCTCACAGGAGGCGTCTTTAGGCAGACGTTAGTTTCTTCGAGCCCTAGGGCTCAAAATTTCACATCACATCACAGGTAGATTATTAGAATACAGGTTGGGATATGATGCGTGTTTAAGAAAAATAGATAGGCTACATTTTTGGCCCAACTCCAGAATGCCTTAGAGAATGATAAAATTTGACGAGGTGGTAGAGAGTTTCATTCGAATTTATTATCATATTATATTTATCGACACAAAGGTTTAATTGTGTTTCTCTGTAAATTTAAAGAAATTACATTCAAAGCTGTTATTTCAGGTCGTTTAATCCAAAATACTAGTATGTTCTAAAAAAAACTATTTAAAAAAGTAAGAAATGGGGTTTTATATCTCTGGAAAGGTTTCCTATATATTTACGAGTATATCTGTTTTAATGAGTATGGATTTAAGGAAATTTAGATGGGTAATTAATTGTGTCTGCCAAATTTCCTACATTGCAGAATTCATGACGTCAAACGTTTTCATTATCTATTTAAACATGCCTAGTTTATAACGTTGTATAACTAGCGACTTCATCTCGCGTTTTATGCCACATTGAAAATTCATGCAAGCACTTAGTTTATCCTGTTTATATATATTTGAAAAGCACCTTGTTCCTGTCTCGAAGACGGTAGCTACAAATGTGTGCATAATTCGATGTGCATCACATAATCCATCGTGAAGGTGGGCCGAGAAAGCGTATAAAGGTAATAGGTTTATAAACTGTTAGTATAAGACTTAAAAGCTTTCAACGTTCATTTTATGTTTAAGAAATGTTTTATGCAAAATCATTTCCATATACGTCTACGAATCGCGTCTTAAATTTAACGTACCTTTTCTCATTATGTAGATAGTGTACTAGTTAATCCCTAAATTGAAAAAAGCCGGCTTAGAGAGTTGTAAGCCAAGTGCAATATGTAACACATACACATATTATATCGATCAAAACATGTTCCTTGTATTGTTCACCCTATAAAAACTGCCACCTTTTATTTACAATATCGCTTTACTTCTTTTATTAGCAAAAGAAATAAAGACACTTTAATACTTTTTAAAATGCTGGTAAGAAAAAAAAAATACGGGTCGCTGTTTTTTATTTGATACAGTTAAAAGATTCAAAAAGTAAAGTTAAGCTAAGTTAACAGAAAGTATTGTGGTTGTATGGTTTATATTCAATTAAGAAAATTTGTGAAGATTTTTATTTGTGCTGGATGGTTCATGTATCCAATTAATGCATTCATAAATGTATTTTGTAAAAGCGGGAATAATTATTCCCTTTGAGAGCTTACGTTGCGTGCTTTTTGCAAACGTTGGATTAAAGTTACAAAAAATGTTTGACCAAATTAATCCTCTTTTAAACAGGAATCCCACAAAATAAATCCGCGGCAGCATAATTAAGACTATCTTTTAAGTTTGGCTCACTATGACCTTTTTATAATCAAATGTATTCTAAATAAATGCAAAGGTATTTTTTATAAATATGATATTAATATTTATCTAAATGAATGCGCTATTAATTACAGGTATTTCATTGTGAACGAAATTGCTTATGACATCATTTGATTACAATGATCTTCTAAATTAGAGACATCATACTTTTATAAAGACTATTTTGCTGTAGTTCGTCTTTTATTGATTATAGAACGATGCCTAACATACTCGTAGTTTCTTATAGTAATGTATTTAGTCAGTGAATAATCTAAGTCTAAAATTAATGCGGTTGAAACAGCGAGTAAAAATGTCTGAAATTAAATATAAGGAAGTCAAGACGTAAGTTTAAATGATAAATTATGTTTTCAGCGGTTCCTCGTGCTTGCATTCTGGGCCTGGCGAAAATGAAGTGGAAAATGAGTCCTTACCATTTAGTTGCTGTTGTCATAACGATATGGCTATCTTTGTCTTCCGGTGCGGCTCTCGAGGATTTTAGTGAGTATTCATTTGACATAGGCTTATGTAAATTCAACTTCAAATGGGGTCTATTTCGTTTGAGATAATTTTGTCATTCATTAAGCTTGAAGTACCTAAAACGCTTTGCTTGTGCGACAATAACGAAAAATCTGTTACACTTTATAAGATAGCGTAGTTTTAACAAGATATATTTTGGCTACCCGTAGGACTAAAATATTTTTGCGGGCTAAAACGCTACTAACTTAGGCTACTAACAGACAACTGAATTCACAATACAGCAACGATAGGTCGCTATTAAAAGAGAATCACAGTGAAAAAACTCAAATGACATGAGTGAGTACTTCTTAATATTCTCAATCAATATCTATATAACCTTCTAAAAAATCAGGAATGCGTCTAAAAGTCGTCTTCTTATCAGTATATGTTAGTATTAGTTATTTTAATTTTGTCACGACATACGCAAATCATATAAATATAATTAAACAGTTAAATCACATATGACAGTATCACATACGAGTAATAATAAAAATAAAATAAAATAGGTGACTTGTATCGTGGAGACCATATTTTTTTTTTTTTTTTTTTAGCCACCACAAGTTAGCTCTTGACAGCAATCTCACCTGACGGTAAGTGATGATGCAGTCAAGATGGTAGCGGGCTAACCTGTTAGGGGTATGGAAAACCCATACTCCTAATTGGTTTCTACACGACATCGTGCCGGAACGCTAAATCGCTTGGCGACACGTCTTTGTCGGTAGGGTGGTAACTAGCCACGGCCGCAGCCTCCCACCAGACCAGACTTGAGCCGGGAGCGAACCCAGGACCTCCATCTATATAAAGAGACAGCGCGCGCACTGCGCCACGGTGGTCGTCACATAATAATAGTTAATCGTATCAAATTTAATTTAAAGTTTTTTAGTTTTAAAGTTTACAATATAGAAGTAAATAAATTAGTGTCTGTTTTATTATGTCAAAAAAGATAATATTATTGATTTTAAAATATTTATTTCAAATATATATTTCTAAAATTGTTGCCTTATTAGCTTATTTCTTTCTTATATGTAAATTATTTCCCCTGTCATTTGGTTGGTCGCTGGCTGGTCGTTGCAGTTTATTTTCGTTATAGATCTGTCATCAAATATTCATAATATTCATTTCGTTTCAACTATATCTGAAACATGAATGTTTAAAATTCCAGAAAACATTGCAAAGCTTTTAGCCCTGTCAGTTCGGTTAACAGTACTATTGTATCTTTAATGAACGATGCCGTTTCTGTAGCGGAAAAATCTCTATTCTAAATGGAATGGACTGGTCCAGAAAAAGTTTTCTATTTCTCGTGGTCAGAAAAGCATAGCAGATTTATTGACCTACAAATTCAATTCAGAGAGTGTTTAAAAATAGAACCGCTATGTCTGTCTTAATTTAACCTTGTATGTCAAAGGCACTTCTAATAGGATATTTTTGGGATGGGGAATTCTAAAGACCACGGTCTAGGAACACTGTATTTACCATAGAGTGGTCACATATCATATAAGGGCTCCGACTTCCATTGGTAAACCGAGCTATGACCTTCCCTTGCTACTTCAGCTACGCGACTCGTTTAGTTATTGACAAATCTGGTTTTTTGATTGATCTCCTTAATCACTCTCTTAAACAATCTCTTTCTACCAGCCGATGCGACTATATTTCAAGGTTACTGCTCTGAAAAGTTGACACCTTCTTCGCAGTCATCATCGTACGTGAAATTTGGTCATGGGTACTAGGAGATAAGACATCATAAGATCTCTCAATGATTCTTAAACGGTGCTCATACCTGAAGTGGCGGATTTGGTGGCTATCAAATGTAATAAAATAAATATTGTGTGCAGTAAAGATTTTCGTATAACAGTAAATCAGAGCCGTGATTGTAATTGTTACCTAACGTAACATTCGAGTAATGGGTCGCTATATCCCTCTATCCTAACCTATCGGAAAAAACCTGTGTTTTTTATCCTGATATTAATGATGATCGAAAATATAATGACAAATAATAATTAAAATTAATACAATAAACATAGTTTGTTTGTATGCGTTATCTACTAGTCGGATTTAAAAATATGGATTGCATTTTTATAGCCCAATTCTTATGTTTAAATGTATTTATTTCCATAAAAGACTGGAAACAGCAACTAACAGTAATATTTTAGAGGGCGATCATAATGTGTAATTACGAGCAGTCGTTTACTCATTTCATGTATTTGAATTTAAGGTACTTTGGATAATATGTTCCAACAGCTTAGTTTTAAATACATGAAATGAGTTTACATGTTTTAAAGGAGACAGCAATTTATTGTAAAGCTGTGCGCCCTCAATTCTCTGGGCAGGATATCGGGTATTTAACGTCGCGTTACGACCTTCAATAAATGCTGGAGAAACCGCAGTACAATGATAGTAATAGAAGAAGGTTTTGTCGTTTACGAAATTAATACGCAATTTATATAGATATATAGATATATATGATAATAATATATCTAACGATATCGGATCGAAATATATTTTTATCTGATCTTTGGATAATAATAAATAGTCATTATTGAAACCCGGAAGTAACAAATAATAAATTAAATAGTAACTCTATTTAAAAAATATTGAGATACGATAGTACGATTCCATTTTGTTTTCGATTATCATGCTGTACAAGCAAGCGGTGTAACTTGCTCAAATATTTATCAATTAACTGAAGTCTCCGTCATAATTGTTCAATCTGTAACCATTTTAAAAAATGGTTTTCTTGATTGAAATATATATTTTAAAAACATTTCAATAATATTATCCATTTTGACGTAATAAAACAGACACTAATTTATTTATTTGTATATGGTATACAGATAAACAACACTTTAAATTGAATTTGATACGATTAACTATTATAAACCCATTAACGCATTTTGATATATTTCATTTGTTGTTAATTCTCTACTATTTTTAGACCGTGTCATAGCGTTTACCATACACTTGTGGATTTCCGTGATTTCGTCGGCGTACAAGTTTAGATAAGAAGATATATTTGTCCCGTAGAAAAATGTACCTTCGCTATTCTACGCAATTTTTTACGCGCTTTTCTCGTCCGTATTATTTCTTGTTCCCCGATAATTTATTTATTTTAAACAAAATTCGAAAATTTTCCATTTTAATTGAAATAAGTTCAAAAATTACAGATAACCCATACAAGGTTGTAGTTTTACAGATTTTAAATAAAAAAAAAAACAAAAGTTACTACGGTAGACAGATATACGGAAAACTGCTGCTATTAATAACTATACAGTTTATCACAGAAAACCTATATACAAATTTTAAACGATTTTAGTTCATAAATAAACAATTTCCATAAAATCTTTCTTATTTTTACCACTTTAGGGGTTTAATTTTGAAAAAAATTGACCTTATCTATACTCTGCATCATAAAAAGTAAAAAAAAGAGAGATATATAACATCTAGTTTTTGTATTAAAATGTTGTCTACAGTTAAATACAAAATAATAATAAAGTATAACAATAGAGAAAAAGTAGGTGCTTGTTTGTTTATTGCTTAATTTGTTATTTACCTTAGCTGCTGCAACGATCTTTACGCAATTTGCAAAAAGCCGTGAACCGTGTTTTGCTAAATTGTGCACTAAAATAGCTCGCATCCTTCTCGACAATAAAGGATACTTTGCATAGCAGCAATACCAAAAGATAACCCCCGTGCGCAGTCGCGGTCATCAGCTTGTGTGTAGTAATATTCATCAATCATCACGATAAAAATGATAAATGCCCCATGATTTAGGAATCGATCCACCATGAGATTATAGGTTATGCACTAATAAACGTTTTTCCGCTTTTACCTGTTACTACAGTCTCAGATCGCCACTCATACCGACTGGTCCTAGGCAAAATACGTATAAAACTATTTATTCGAATATTTCAATATACTTTACAAACGAGTAAATATCATACCGTAATAGAGATCCGAATTTAGTTACGTTAAATATTTATACAATTAATCTAAAGGCTACATACATGTACCTACCTACGTACGTGCTCGCGTGGTTGGTTACCCGTTTCATTTCACAATAAAGCAGCGATCTACCTTGCTGGTTGAACCTTAATTATATCTAATCGACATGTTAACAAATATGTATTCTAGTTGTTGATTGTTTTGTGATAAATTCTTATGTTGTTCAGACATAACAGACGATGATGCAGATTACTTGACGGTGTCGAACGATCATGGTGAAACTGTGTACATCACGAGAGAACTCATGAAGAAATTAACCGCGGAAGCCGAGACCTGGCATTGGAAGCCGTGGCTGAAGACCAAGACGGAGGTCGTGGGCAACGTTATACTGGAAGTGGAGCGCACTACAAAGGATTCCATCGGTAATTTCCCCGATGGAATTTTTACAGGTGAGTGTTTTTTTTTTTAATTTTATTTCGCTTTGTTTTATGAGGTAATGGATATTTCTTTTGATTTGAATATATTTTTTGTATGAAATCGAAAATTTTGGATGAATACGCAAGCTAATATATATTTAAAAAAAATGCATTAATATAATAAAGAGAGTTTATGGAATTTTATGCGATCTCCTTAGCATAGTGTTGAGCACTGTGATCTCGTAAGGCAGAACGATTAATGAATTATTTTATAATAATTTTAGAGTATTAAAAAAAGGTCACAGTGACACTCGTTTAAGGCTGAAGTAAATAATACTGCTTTAACTGTTATTTTAAAATAGTAATTCACTGTACCCTAAACATTTTTTAAAAGTCTCTCGTCTTAAATAATATACCCACGCGTCTGGTGATCCAAGAAGTGGTGCATATTAGGTTCAGCCATGTAAAGAAGCTATACCTAGCTGGTATCCAGCTTCTCTTCTATAAGTGAGCATTTGGATGGCATATGTAATTATCATAATCAACATCAGCCAATATGCATCAACTTTTAGACAGAGGTCTGTTTGAGCAGCGCCAACTCATTTATTATATATAAATATTTTTATGTCATATATATATATATGCCTTATTCATATAGCCTGATTTTTGCCTGTATAACGATACTATGCTCGCTAATATTGGCTAACTTTAAATCTTGATGCGATGCTTTTTTTTTTAATATTTAAGTTTAATTTATTATATTACTAAATCTATATATATAAAAGCGAAAGGTCACTTACATACTTACATACTGATTAAACACGAGATCTCAAAAAACTATTGTACGTATAAAGCTATAATTTAGCAAGTAGGTAGTTGTTAAGAGATGTCAGCTAAGAAAGGATATTTGAAAATTCCATTCCTAAGGGGGTAAAATAGGGGTTAGAAGTTTGTATGAAAATTCTTTGTTTTTAGAGTTAGAGACACAAAAATTTGCATTAAGATTCATAATAATAAATAAAAAACATGTACATCAATTTTTTTTAATTTTGACCTGTTAAGGGTGGTAAAAAAGGGGATGATAGTTTTTGCTTATTTTTTTATTATGAAGTCTACAAGCTTGAAATTTTGAAAATAGGTTTCTTTTAGGGCGTAAGTATAAGGTTAGAATTTGTTTTCATCGAAATATACCCCGAAGGGGGTAAAATAAGGGTTTGAAGTTTGTATGAAAGTCCTATGTTTTTTAATTTAGAAACACGAAATTCGGCAATTTGACATTTGCCTGTAGCTTATTTTCTGAAGCAGGGCAATCACGGAAAATCAGCAATTCTACGCAGACGAAGTCGCGGGCAACAGCTAGTCGAAAATAATATTACTTATAGTTTACAATTATTTCATTTCAATTAAGGCTTTTTATAGAGACAATACTACTACAATACTGTACTGATAATAATACTGTATATATAATCATTGCCTGCCTTGGTGATCGGATTTATTACAAAATGTTTATACAAAACGAGGTTAAAATAAAAATTTAAATAGAAAAATATTTCCTTTCGATACTTAATCACGCTATAATATTAATAAATTATCATCATGATTAGCCCATTCTCCGATCACTACAGATAGACAGAGCACAGGTCTCTTCTCTATATGAGAAGGGTTTGGCCACAGTCCACCACGCTGGCCATGCGCGGATTAGCAGACTTCACACGCCTTTGAGTGGTGAAGCTGTGATAGCCTAGTGGTTAGGACGTCCGCCTCCTAATCAGAGGTCGGGGGTTCGAACCCAGGCACGCTCCTATAACTTTTCGGAGTTATGTGCGTTTTTAAGCAATTAAAATATCACTTGCGTTAACGGTGAAGAAAAACATCGTGAGGAAACCTGCCCGCCTGAGAGTTCTCAATAATTCATAAACAGCCGTATAGTATCCAGGCAATTTATGATTGTGTTATTAATGGAAATATAAAGAATACACTGAATACAGTGATTATATAGGAAAACGCCCGCGAGATTTCTAGGCCCAAAAACATATAGATATTCATATGTGCCGCATGCAGCTAGTAAATCAATTTTTTTAACTATGAAGATTTTAAGTTTGCTAAAGACGAAATGTATAGAAACACCATTCTTAATAATATAATGTCAGCTATGACACGTTCTAAGTTAGGGATTAGTAAGAACCTAAGAGGTCGTTCACACCCCCGAGCATGGCTCCGCCTATACAAGCGGATCAGCAAGGACCCCTAGTCGCACCTATAATCACAGATGACGAAATGAAGGGGGCGGTAGATAGCCTTCGGGGAGCCAAAAAAGCACCAGGACCTGACGGAGTTCCGAGGAAGGTCTTGTTAGTGGCAGGAAAATACATGGGAGACCGCCTGAGACAGTTGTTTAACGATTGCCTCATGGCTGGGCGTTTCCCCAGGGTGTGGAAGGAAGGACGACTAGTTCTACTGGAAAAGAAGGGTCGCGCAAGAGACTCTCCTTCAGCCTATAGACCAGTCGTCCTTCTGGATGAGATGGCCAAGATGTTGGAGAGGATTGTGGCCTCCAGAATTCAACAACATCTTGCTCAAATGGGGCCGGATATATCGGATAGCCAATACGGTTTCAGGGTCGGAAGATCGACCCTAGATGCTATTGGTGCTTTGAAGAACTTTACAAGGTACGCGGCGCAGCAAAAGGAGGGGGTTGTGGCGGTATTTCTGGACATCGCCAACGCTTTTGGAACCCTTCCCTTTTCCGTAATAGAGAAGGCGCTCCGTTATCATGCTGTGCCTCTCTATCTGCGACGCATGATAAGACACTACCTGGAGGAAAGGCCAGTGCTCTATCAGGGGAGTGGAGGTGAGAGACTCCAAAAACGGATGGAGTGCGGTGTCCCACAGGGCTCTGTCCTGGGACCACTCCTGTGAAACATCGGGTTTGACTGGGCAATCCGACCCGTACTACTCCCCTGGATGGCGATTATGTGTTATGCGGAGGACACATTGGTTCAGGGGTAGTGGGTACGAGGAGACGGTGAGAAGGGCCACAATAGCAACGGAGTTGATCGTGACCTGGATTGAGATGCTGGGCCTCAAGGTGGCTCTCGCGAAGACCGAGGCAATCGTCTTCGGGGGGCCGGGATGGCGGCCCCCAGCAGGCGCCTGCGTCTCGGTGGCGGAGGAGAGGGTACGAATCGAGCCCCATATCAAATATCTGGGCCTGATCCTGGACCGCAAGTGGTCATTCGAAGAGCACTTTCGCCAACTGGCTCCTCGGGTGACAGGAGCAGCCTCAGCCCTGAGCCGGCTGCTCCCGAATGTTGGGGGCCCTGGAACCCCATGTCGTCGTCTCTTTGCGGGGGTGGTGCGAAGCATGGCTACGTATGGGGCCCCTATATGGTATGACTCGCTCCGTGGGTCAACCAAAGCCCTTCTACGTAGGCCACAGAGGGTAGTTGCTACACGGATCTGTAGGGCCTACGTCACGGTATGTTTTGCGGTGGCGTGCGTCCTCGCGGGCACCCCTCTCTGGAAAATGGAGGCTGGGGTACTTGCAGAGGTCCATAATGCGAGAGTAGAGAGTCGGGTTAGAGGGGAAAGCATGGCTTCCGAAGTCGTGGAGAAAACGCGACGGCAAGCGTCCTGGCGGATGCGGGACCGCTGGAAAGAGAGCCTCGCGGATGCCCTCTATGGTAAACGTACGATAGAGGCCATCTGTCCGGTGTTGGAACAGTGGTGCCAGCGGGCACATGGATCGCTCTCCTTCCGACTCGTGCAGGTCCTGACCGGGCACGGTTGCTTTGGTCAGTACCTGCACCGGGTCGCGCGGAGAGAACCGACCATGACGTGCCACGAATGCGGAGCTGGGGATGACACGGCTCAGCACACTCTTGAGGCGTGCGGCCGGTGGGATCCCCAGCGCAGTTCTCTGATTGCGATAATTGGTGGAGGCCTCTCGCTGCCCAGCATAGTCAAAGCCATGCTGAGCAGCGACCGATCCTGGGATGCCATGACCACCTTCTGCGAGGCCGTAATATCGCAAAAGGAGGCTGCGGAACGAGCGCGTGAGCAAGCCGCTGATGCGCACCCACTCCGCCGTAGACGGGCCGGAAGAAGACAGCGAATCGTCAGCTTCCCTTGGGAGGCGGCGGATAGCTATTGGGCTAGCTACCTGACATTTAACAAGCCTCCTGACAGTCTGGGGGAGATCGTGCTGTCCCGATCCTCTCCCCTCTCCACGTGGAGCCCCGTCTCATGGCTGGGGCGCCTGTTAGGTGCCCGGGAAGAATACAATCGTGTTCCCAGGGCGCCTGGAAAAAACTCAGTGTGAGGGGCACGCCGTGGTGGTTTTTAGTTTGGGTATACCCCGTAGGGGGGGAGTCCCACATAACCTCTAGTCCTGCCCAAGGGACGGAGGTAGCAATAAAGCTTTTCCACCACGACAAAAAAAAAAAGGGATTAGTTAGAACCAGGTCTAGGGTTAAGAAAGACAAGTTATTTAGGGTTGCAGGTTATATTTGACGACCTCTGTGGCGCAGTGCGTGTGCTGTAGCATTATAAAGTTGGAGGTCCTGGGTTCGATTCCTGGCTCGAGTCTGGTCTGGTGGGAGGCTTTGCCGTGGCTAGTTACCACCCTACCGACAAAGACGTGTCGCACAGCGATTAAGCGTTACGGCACGATGTCGCGTGGAAATCAATTAGGAGTATGGGGTTTTACCATACCCTAACAGGTTAGCCCGCTACCATTTAAGATCACTTGCCATCAGGTGAGATTGCCGTCAACGCAATTGTAGTGTATAAAAAAAATCGCAGAGGCATAAATAGCTTATTCCCAATCATAGTAGAGGCATTAGAAACAAACACAAATACACATAGGACACCCTGACGTATTAAGATAAACACATGACGTGAATATACTTACCTAGGTAAGAACTACCAAAAACGCATGTTACAATGAGTTAAGTAAACACAAATAACGTAACATGTTATTGTTGTATTCGTGTAAATTGCTGGAAGTTATTCAAGAAAAATGTGCTAATGCTTTAATATCAATTAATTTCGCATTGTTCCTCAATTAAAATCAATTTTTTTTTCGAAACTGCATCGAGGGTGTCGTATTTCCAGTTCTCTAGTACGGGCATAAAATATATACTCTTTTTACTCGCTAATAATGTATCTTTTCAAAATCGGATCAGAACTTCCGGAGATTACCCCGAACAGCCAAACTCACAAATTTATTATTTTTATACGCCTAACCTGGCTCCCTTTAAATAAGCATTATGATTCTAAACAAGAGCGTAAAATAATATAGATTACTAGCTATTGCCCGCGATTTAGTCCGCGTGGAATAAGTTATTAAAATTCAGTCAGAATAACTTGTATAAATTCCTACGGGTACGCTCCTATGTCAATCTCCAGGTCCTCAACGTTACTTTCAAAAATCACGTCGATCCATTGCTCTGTTGCGACGTGATTGAAGAACAAACCAACAAACAAACCCACTATTCCATTTATAATATTCTGGATATTAAGGATTTCTTCATCATCATCATCATGATCAACCCATTCCAGGTTCACTACAGAGCACGGGTCTCACGAGCTCCTCCCAATATGAGAAGGGTTTGGTCATAGTCCACCACGCTGGCCATGTGCGGATGGGCAAACTTCACACGCCTTTTGAGAACATTATGGAGAACTCTCATGTGTGCAGGTTTCCTCACGATGTTTTCCTTCACCGTTGAAGCAAGTGATATTAAAATTATTTAAAAACGCACATAACTCCGAAAAGTTAGAGGTGCGTGCCCGGTTTCGAACCGCCGACCTCTGATTAGGAGGCTGACGCCCTAACCACTAGGCTATCACCGCTTCAAGGATTTCTTAGTACAAAGTATTTCAGTGTTATGCTAATTATACCTCGAGTGGATTCAAAGAAGTAAAACTTTATAAGATTTTCATTCAACATTTGAACCTCGGTATTATCCTCGTTGCGACGGATTTTCCCCAATTATTTTCTTAGCGGATGTCTATACCTACATGTTATTATTACTGATAAGTAATGCTCAAATTGCCGATTTTCATTTCTCTAATTCCAAAAACGTAGAACTTTCATGTAACCTTCCAACCCCATCTCCCCGCCTTTGGGGTCGATTTTTGAAGTATTTTGTATACAGGTTTTTTTTTATACACTATAAGTCAGCCCTTGACGGGTTGGTTGTAGCGGTCTAACCTAAGGCGGGCTAAGTTGGTTTCTACGCGACATCGTACCGGAACGCTAAATCGCTTGGCGACACGTCTTTGTCGGTAGGGTGGTAACTAGTCACGGCCGAAGCCTCCCACCAGACCAGACACGAGCCGGGAATCGAACCCAGGACCTCCAACTTTTAAAATGCGACAGCGCACGCACTGCGCCACGGAGGTCGTCGTATTATTTAAAACAAATAAACTAAATGCGAAAATTGGCATTTAGTTTATTTGTTTTAAATAATGTCCCTAACTTCGAAAACTTAGAATCCTCATGAAAACTTTCAACCCCCATTTCAACCCCTTAGGGGTGGATTGTCTCAAAACCGTTTCTTAGCTGACCTCTACTTCATAAAAGGAATCTACCTTCCAAATTTTAAGTTCGTATGTTTTATAATGGATTAAGGAGGTTTTCAACCCATACACTCAAGCTCATGGAAGAGAGACATGAGATGAGACTACAATCTTCAGTGGACGCGTCCGCCTATAGGAGGATTAATAGGCAGATCTCTAAATCACAGACACGTGACCTGCGGCACTTCAATACGGAGCGCATTAAAAATGCAATCGAGCAAAAGAGAGGCTCTAAAGTGTTCGCGAGAGATCTGTCTATCGGACAGTGTCAGCTGATGCGACTGAAGACGGACAATGGTAGTCTCATTTCTTCTAAACCTGAGATATTGGGTGAGGTTGAAAAGTTCTATGGTCAGTTGTACACCACAACACAGAAGCCTGTTGAGAATTTGGCCAAGGATCCAAGAGCTAAATTAACCCGACACTACACTGAAGACATCCCGGACGTCAGCCTATATGAGATAAGGTGGGCTCTCAAACAACTTAAGAATGGCAAAGCGCCAGGTGATGATGGAATCACAGCAGAACTCCTGAAAGCGGGTGGAAAACCAATACTTAATGTCCTTCAGCGATTGTTCAATTCTGTCATTCACCAAGGCATAACACCAGAGGCATGGCACAGGAGTGTGGTGGTTTTGTTCTTCAAAAAAGGTGACAATACCTTGCTGAAGAACTATAGACCCATCTCGCTGTTGAGCCATGTCTACAAGTTGTTTTCAAGAGTCATCACGAATCGTCTCTCTAATAGGTTTGACGACTTCCAGCCTCCCGAACAAGCCGGTTTCCGGAAGGGCTTTAGTACCATAGACCACATCCATACATTGCGGCAGATTGTACAGAAGACCGAGGAGTACAACCGGCCACTTTGTTTAGCATTTGTGGACTATGAGAAAGCCTTTGATTCGGTGGAAACTTGGGCTGTGTTGAGGTCACTGCAGAGATGCCGAATCGACTACCGGTACATCAAAGTACTGAAATGTCTGTACGAAAACGCCACCATGTCAGTCCGTATACAGGACCAGATTACGAGGCCGATCCAACTGCAGCGAGGAGTACGGCAGGGAGATGTGATCTCTCCGAAGCTGTTTACCGCAGCGTTGGAAGATGTCTTCAAGCTTCTGGATTGGAACGGACTAGGCATCAACATCAATGGCGAGTACATCAATCACCTTCGGTTTGCTGATGATGTAGTCGTAATGGCAGAGACTCTGGAAGACCTCGACACAATGCTCAATGACCTTAGCAGAGTTTCTCAACAGGTAGGCCTACGTATGAACATGAGCAAGACGAAGATTATGTCGAACGCTAATGTTCTGCCTTACCCAGTAATCGTTGAGAACTCTGCACTGGAAATTGTAGACGAGTATGTATACCTGGGACATACGATCCAGTTAGGTAAGTCCAATTTCGAGAAGGAGGTCCGCCGCCGAATTCAGCTCGGGTGGGGAGCGTTTGGGAAACTCCGTGACATCTTTTCGTCCAAAATCCCTCAGTGCCTGAAGACCAAAGTTTTCGAACAGTGCGTGTTGCCAGTGATGACTTACGGCTCTGAAACATGGTCGCTCACTATGGGCCTCATAAGAAGGCTCAGAGTCACTCAACGGGCGATGGAGAGAGCTATGCTGGGAGTATCTCTACGTGATCAAATCAGAAATGAGGAGATCCGTAGAAGAACCAGAGTTACCGACATAGCTCAGCGAATTGCGAAGTTGAAGTGGCAATGGGCGGGGCACATAGCTCGGAGAACCGATGGACGTTGGGGTCCCAAGGTGCTGGAATGGCGACCTCGCACCGGTAAACGTAGCGTTGGTCGACCCCCAACAAGGTGGACAGACGACATCAAACGAGTCGCAGGGAGCCGCTGGATACAAGCGGCCCAAGACCGTGGCCATTGGAACTCCCTACAAAAGACCTATGTCCAGCAGTGGACGTCTATCGGTTGAAGTGATGATGATGATGATGATGTTTTATACTTCGTGAGATATCGTGATAATCATTCAGTCAGTGAGTCAGTCAGTCAGTCAGTCAGTCAGTCAGTCAGTCAGTCAGTCAGTCAGTCAGTCAGTCAGTCAGTCAGTCAGTCAGTGAGAGGTATTTCGCTTTATATGTATAGATTATTGAAAATAACACTTTCAGTGACAGTTATAAACCCCTGTATGCATTTGATTGTAGAAGCCAATATTGTACCATATTTTTTCATATATTTTTTTCAGAGGTTGTTTTCACAAAAAGCTTCTCTTTTGATATAATTATTAACCTTGAAAACACTGAGGTTTGTTGCTGGAAATGTATTTGAAAAACTTTTCCGTGTAACTAAAACCTATGCTATCAAATTATTCGAATTAAACTAATAACGGAGCTCGTACGGCAATGATTGGCTACCGAATACAAATAAAAATACAGCTATATTTTAGAAAATTGGTCTGCTCTTCGAAAAATGAAAATAAATGCTTGGAGGCTAAATCTGATTTGCTTGCGGGAAGTTAGGGGTGAAATTTTATGCCTCGTATATGCGCTGTTGCGGCTAGTACGGAGATTAAATTACAGCGCAGGCACGAGTAGACAATATAAGGCGTACTCCAAGCGGTTTAGAATCATAAAATTGTCGGTAAATATTGTTTGTTTTAGTCCGCATATTTCTAAATAGTGTGTGATTTTCTAACTTACGGGACAGTACGTTCGAATTTATTTCGTTTGGACTATTTTGGCATAGTTGGTTTTTAGATCAAGATCGAGTTGTACCTAATGTATTCTGTCTATTTTTTATAGCGACTTGGTTTTTTGTGAGAATCATTTAAGTTTAGTAAAGAAAAAAATCGGGCTATCAGAAGTTGGTCAACGGTTTAACAGAGTTGATTTTCCACAAATTACACTAAATATTCAGAGTTGGATTATATCAAAGATCGCAGCTAGGTTGCAGACTGGTCCACAATAATATAATTATGAATTCTTTTGAATATTATTATTCAAAAGAATTCATAATTATAATAATAATCGATGACATCCGCGGTGCAGCGCGTGCGTTGTCGTTTTATAAAGTTAGAGGTCCTGGGTTTGATTCTTTTAATGAAACACCCATAATAGTTTTTCCTTTCTAATGATATCCACTATGGGATAGACGTGGGAAAAAAACATCGTAAGTGTATTCACTAAAGATTTTTCTTATATACCCATTTTTTTAAATGCTCGGAAATGCACATACGCATCCCCTCGATACTGAAGCGATAGTTAAATTGACGATCTTTTGCATATTACTACTGGGTTCCAAACGCGCCCTGGTCTAAGAAGGCCACAACAAACTTAGCCGGGTAAATATTCTTTTTGTTATCACCATCTCACATGCCACTTATAATTAAATAAGACCTATTTTATCAGAGCAATATTTCATACCCAAGCTTGTTTATATAAAAGTACTTTTCTACAAGCTTAAGTTTTATATTAGTTTACTTGTACGCAGTAATCAACTTTAAATGAATTTTATAAAAATTGTAGTCTAGTAACGTGAAATTTTTACCGAATAGCTTCTCATTTTCTTAATGCCACTCCGCGTCATGTGGCATAGGTGCAATATGCCTTCACATATTCTATTTATACTTGAATACATAATGCATATTACCTACGATCATAATTATGTAGCACAAGTCTTCGTTCGTTCGTAATTTTAAAAATTCATGCAGAATATCCTCATACCTCGTTTTCCAATACAGAAATCTAGCTTCGAAGAAGTTTGCTATATTAAAATATACAGGTTACAGGTCATAGACGTGAAATTGTTTTGACGACTTCCTTGGCAAAGTGCTTGCTTGTATAAAGTAGGAGGTCCCGGGTTCGATTCCCGGCTCGAGTCTGGTCTGGTGTGAGACCAGCTGCGGCTACCCTACTGGCAATAACATCATCATGATCAACCCATTACCGGCTCACTACAGAGCACGGGTCTCCTCTCAATATGAAAAGAGTTTGGCCATAGTCCACCACGCTGGCCATGTGCGGATTGGCAGAATTCACACGCCTTTGAGAACATTATGAAGAACTCTCAGGCATGCAGGTTTCCTCACGATGTTTTCCTTCACCGTTGAAGCAAGTGATATTTTAATTGTTTAAAAACACACATAACTCCAAAAAGTTTAAGGTACATGCGCGTATTCGAACCGCCGACCTCTGCTTAGGAGGCTGACGCCCTAACCACTAGGCTATCACCGCTTCATACAATTGGCAATCACATACCGCCAAGCGATTCATCGTTCCGGTATGAAGCCGAGTAGACCGATTTGAGGGTTCCTGAGCGATAGTAATCATTTAACATAAGACGACCCGTCTTCTCTATTGCCCGCGATGGAAATAATAATTAAAAAACGGTATTTTTTCTTCATTACAAAAATGACCTGCCTATAGAATATTAGAGCCCAGGTGTGATTGCAGCCAAGTATTAGCCTAAAAAAACTATGTGCGAGTTCCTTCCGGTCTAACATCTCTGACTGAGAGCGATAGGAATAACTCCATTACATATTTCATCCAAATAGATACCTATTGTGGTATCAACGGTATAGACGCCATGATGAAAACAGAGTGTGTCTGTGCCAATCGATTTATTATGCTCCGTCGCCCTTTTTCTCGCCAACCAACATTTTCACTCGTGTCGTGCACTAAGTTGATTAGTGACTGACTCCTGGCGAGATCCAATTACGCCATTAATTATATCTGATACTGGCATCGACACGTACGCAAATCGCATCTCTAAAATGTGAGCATGTAAATTTTTAGTACTTTTAATCTAAGCGAGGTGTTTATTTTTATTCGATAGGGCGATTCATCATCATCGTGATCAACTCATTGCCAGCTCATTTTAGAGCACGGGTCTCTTCTCAGCATGAGAAGGGCTTGGCCATAGTCCACCATGCTGGCCATGGGCGCATTGGCAGACTTCACACGCCTTTGAGAACATTATGTAGAACTCTCAGGCATGCAGGTTTCCTCACGATGGTTTCCTTCACCGTTGAAGCAAGTGATATTTTAATTGCTTAAAAACGAACATAACTCCGAAAAGTTAGAGGTGCGTGCCCGGGTTCGAACCGCCGACCTCTGATTAGGAGGCGGACGTCCTAATCACTAGGCTATCACAGCTATACGGTCACTTAAATAATGCTATCCTCACCATTTGTCGAAATTATAATCAAGTGTTTTACACTTGAGAGTATCTTTGGAAAGAAGAATGGTAGGTATACAAAATCTCAACGATAAAAAATTTACAATTGTAGAAAGAAACACATTGGTTTCGACATTTATACTCAAAAACCAAAAATTCAAAGACTTATTTATTTCACTTGTTTATTTTAACTTTAAGAAGAGTGTGAAAGAGAGATGTGATATTTCTGCCAAAACACAGCGCGATGTTCCGTGAGGCGAGTGTTGATTGGATGAAGAAAGAAAACTTACGAAAACTATATTCCCCCGAATTAATTTGATTGGATATAAGACACTTAATAGGCCATTAAAAAAATTAAATATAAATAATAATAATTAATAGTAGTAATTTTCTATTCATTTGTGCTCATTTCACTAATAAGTGGGCAAAGTGCGTTCTCTGCTTTTGCAGCAAGTATTCTCTGATTTCATTTTTGAAATGGCGGAGGCAAGTTCTTCTCTCCTACGTTTATGCGCCGCGAATTTAACTATGCCACGAAAAGCAGCCTTAAAACGTCATGGCATTTCAAGGATAAATACATTATGAGAGAAGTTTTCAACAAAGACATTTTATCAGATAGGTACGAGTAGGTCGGCTGCTGAAACAATAATACTCCAAACAGTAGCGAGGCTACATGCAAATCCCTCCTTGTATTCAGTAATTGTGCCTCTTTAATAAATATGACATGATATGTGCTCTGGGTTGAATATGGAAAACAAAAGCGGGTACAGACATTCTGAATGCGCTATATCAAACCCAGAGTGTGAACACGCATTCGGGGTCTATACAGAAAATCAGCATAATTTTGTTGGGAGAGAATCGATGCAAAGCATACATTGTATTGACACGCTTTAATAATTCCCTACCGAATATAGTGTTCAACTGCGCGCAATATCGAATATACGGTTCAAAATGTAGTTCACTCTCAATTAGTACAATACACAATAACCTACGAGAGATTTCTGCTTTCACAAACTACTGTGTAATACACGTGTAACATCTTATGTGACAATAGTCTACAGCTCTATTCTTCTTTTAGTTATTTTATTTTACTCTTTATTTGTGCACCACAATATAAAGGAAAATAATAAGAAAAGCAGAAACAAGATGGAGCAGGATACAAAAGACAAGGTCGACTTTAGACCGCTAAGTAACGATTTCTGCCAGGCGACCTTAGGATTAGGAAATATAAAATGGATTAGATAATAGGTGGCGCAATATAAAAATAAAACTGCATACGCATAACTACATAATAAAAATAGTCTTTATTGAAATCCTTGCGATTTCACGTGGCATCCATACCATCCGTACCAGAGTTACTTTTTCATTTTCTACTTTATATTTGCATTAGCAACTTTAGTAACTCAATAAATTTTATTTGATGTACATTAATTACTTTATATCATTTTTTAGGGCTCCGTACTAAAAATATGATAATGCAACACTTATGGTGCTACGTTGTCCGTCCATCGTGAATTTTTAGATTTTTTGACTAAAAACTAACTTAACATTGCAAATTGAAGTTGGTGTATCAGTAGTAGCCCGGATTTTTTCGGTATAATTTTATTCAGTTTCGATAATTATTTTATTTTAAAAAGGGGGAAAGAGTCACTAGGTTGAAAGTTAACTAGACCGAATGGGGTATCCCAGACTTTGTTCCAGATAAGCGTGCTTCCGTTGTAAACTGAATTGTCATTTACCCGTACGTAAGTTATAACGCAATCAAGCGTTTACTGGTTTTATTATGCACGTGAAGGATCTTTTTTTAATTATCACTATTTTGCTATTTTGCCTATTATCTAGGGTAAATAATACCTTTTTAATTTCCCTGTTGCAATCTAAGTTTCACTATAGTGAATAGATACATTCACTATATTAAATATAAATAAAAAACTAAAGACGATTTCAATAATGTTTATAGCCGAATATAAAAAAAAACTCGCATTAGTAATAGTTAATTAAAGCGGTGAAACGGTCAACGTTAGAGTTTTTTTTTTATATAATTTTGAAAATCAAACTACAGGAAAACATTACGGGCCAGTAAATAATAAAAATGAAAACCGGCTCACTGCCATTCCACCCAGAAGGCTTCGGTGCAATATGAATACTACATTATAATACATATAATGACGACCTCCGTGGCGCAGTGCGCGCGCTGTCACATTTTAAAGTTGGCGGTCCTGGGTTCGATTCCCAGCTCGAGTCTGGTCTAGTTACCACTCTACCGACAAAGACGTATCGCCAAGCGATTTAGCGTTCCGGCACGATGTCGCGTAGAAACCAATTAGGGGCGTGGGCTTACCATAGTCCTAACAGGTCAGCCCGCTACCATCCTAGACAACATCATCACTTACCACCAGGTGAGATAGCAGTCAAGGGCTAATTTGTACTGTGTAAAAAAAAATATGTTGGCATTGTTATTATTGTACAATATTTTGACGACGAAAGGTCCCGGGTTAGATCCCCGGTAGCAGAAAATTCGAAGTTTATAATTTCTGAATTTTCTCTGATTTGATCTGGTAGGAGGTTTGGCCCGAAGTTAGTTACCACCCTACCAACAAAGCCGTGTTGCCAATCGATGTAGAGTTCCGGCACTATGTCGCGTGGAAACCAATTAGGAGTATTGACTCCTAATTGCTTTCTACGCGACAATTAGCGACATTAATACTATTAAAATTAGCCCGCTACGATCTTAGAAGTGATGATGCATCATCACTTACCACCATATGAGGTTGCCGTCAAGTGCTAACTTGTGGGAGAATAAAAAAATGCACCTGTAAATAAGTTTACTTTGATTTCAATATTTGCTGTTACAGCGGCAATACAAACAAACATTCTGTGTAGGAAGAACAGAGGAGGCGTTTAGTAATAACGGGTGCCTTTGCCGTCTTTACTGAGGGAGAAAATAGCTCTTTACAGTATTATTAAATACACAAATACTGCCGTGTTTTAAGTGGGAGTTCGTCTCACAACTTAATAGCACTTAGTTTCACTCAGAGTCAAAGCAGAATAATATTTACGAGTAGGTACGTCGCAAGATTTCATTTAAATGAAAACGGAAAAATACATTGATCATTAGTTGGACAACATTTCGGATTTGTTTTTAATCGATGCCAAGTTATCACTAATTAACTGTGATGTCACTTCAGATAGATACGGATTAATTAGCACAGATATGACCACAATACAGCGTGTGTTGAGGTTTTATCTGTGAAAATGAGCTAGTAAGCCGGAGCGTAGATAATTAAACGACGCTGCTATTTGAGTCCACTATCCCCGCGGCTTGGACCGCACTTTAAGCCGTAGGTACGGTTATTATCAGTAAACTGTGATTGGACCAACCCGTACAGCAGCTTGGCTTTTAAACCCACTTTCTTATGAGAGACGGCCTGTGCCAGCAGTGGGCTGTTTTTTTTCCCCACTTCAAGTTAGCCCTTGACGGCAATCTCCTTAATTGCCTTCACCTGGTGCTAAATGATGATAGCGGGCTAACCTGTTAGGGGTATGGAAAACCCATATGCCTAATTGGTTTCTATACGACATCGTGCCGGAACGCTAAATCGCTTGGCGACACGCCTTTGTCGGTAGGGTGTTAACTAGCCACGGCCGCAGCCTCCCACCAGATAAGACTCGAGCCGGGAATCGAACCCAGGACCTCCGACTTTTTTATTCGATAGCGCGTGCGCTGCGGCACGGAGGTCGTCGGATGTTGAAAATAGAAGATTATCTCTCACATTTTGAGATCACATTTCTGTCATCACCTTTCTTTATGTGACGTGCACAAGGTTTTTTACTTGGTTTAGTAATTTAGTACAAAAACTTTGCGATAAAGAAGAGAAGAGTTTCTATGATATCCTATTTATTCGTATATCTGGGAACCTTATTAATTCACCTTTCTTAGTCCATTTTGTCGGATGCATTTTATAAACGTGTCCCGCCCATTGCCAAGTTTCTTTATCTTTTTATTACTTACTACTAGGTAATATAACATACTAAGGTATTCAAAAATATGTGTTGCGGGAATACGTAACGTGGCGTACGTTCAATGGGTACGGGAACAACGAGGTGGTACTAGGAAGCTGACTGTAATAAGTTTATAGAAAAATCATATTACGATATTAAGGATTATATAAATGTTTTTTTATTATATATAGCTTGGGTGTGAATTGCTCTAACTTCATAGACAACTATAATTGACTAAGTGAGATGGTGATATCAATAAAGACCCCGGCTAAGTTTGTCGTGGGCTTCATTCTAGACCTGGGCGCGATTGGAACCCTTTTAGCTTTAATTTTAAGTTAAGCGAGATTAGTTATCACCATCACCTCATATATTATAATAGTGAAAAATTATTATACATAAACACTTCTTACATGTCTGTAATAAGTTTACATCAATAAAGCTATTGTATATTATATGATTTGATTCGAAAAACCCAGGGTCCCGTGAAACGTAATGGCACATGCTAACCACTAGACACTAGATCAACGAGATAATTTAAGCCTTATTGATTTCCAAGTGTACATAATTTATCGCAAAGACGAAGGTCTAGGGCTAACGTGGTGGAGGTTGTTATCAATACGTCATAAAGACTGCCAGGCTAGCATATCTAAGCAATCTTCGCAGCAATATTTTATATGGCATTTAACTCAATCGATATTCTGATTTCAGCTGTGTATTCGCAGAAGCGCGCTCGTGCAATGTATAAATTGGCCCCAAGAGAGTCAAGACGCAATAAATAAAAAAAAAGAGACAATGAGACATGACCAATAAAAATATCAACATTTAATCTAATTATGTTCCCAAAAACATTGAAGTGCCGTTTAGAAGAAGGCTTTTCAAAATTAGTCACTTTTTTATACAAAGGAAATTGTATATTTTTTTTGTTAAGGGTTAGGGTGTCAGCCTCCTAATCAGAGGTCGACGGTTCGAATCCGGGCACCCACCTCTAACTTTTCGGAGTTATATGCGTTTTTAAACAATTAAAATATCACTTGCTTCAACGGTGAAGGCAAACATCGTGAGGAAACCTGCACGCCTGAGAGTTCTCCATAATGTTCTCAAAGGCGAGTGAAGTCTGCCAATCCGCACATGGCCAGCGTGGTGGACTATGGCCAAACCCTTCTCATAGAGAGGAGACCCGTGCTCTGTAGTGAGCCGGTAATGGGTTGATCATGATGATGATGATGATATTATTTTTTAGCAAATTTCCGAATGAAATCTTGGGATATATCTTAATAATGAGTTCTAACATTCTCAAAACTTCAGTTTAGTTTTTAAGACGCTCTTTATACTACACAATACTCTACACTTACAAATAAGGATAACATAAAGGATTAAAATTAATGGTTTGAATTGATCTAGCTTCATAGCTAATCTTGGCCTGGGCGCGTTTGGAACCATATTAGCTTTAGTTTTAGTTTACGGGTGTATTTAGCATCACTTCATCAAATGAAATAATGAAAAATACAGAAGGCAGCGCCTGACGATATTATTTGAAATATGCATTTAGGGAGGATTACTCTGTTTGTATGCGGTACGATACACACCAGTTATCTACCGTAAGCCGCTTTAGCGAACTATGTTTCAACAGTATTACAAGTTGATTAATAAAGACTACAAAACCCGCACCCGTCATAAGTAATTTGAAACACAACCTTTTATCTAGTACATTTTAGGAAAACTCTTTCAAAATTATTAAGCTTTTGGACTGATGATGATGAATGATAAAGATGACGATATGGACTCTATTTAGGAACCATTGCCATCTTTTTTATGAGACTCATTGGTAATCAGTTTCTCACGAGATGAAGAACATTCCAGGTTCGACTCAGGTCCTGTGAACAAGAATTATGTACCGAGTTTTGAGAGAGTGCTTCCTAGTAACAGCTCGAAGATAAAACTGAGTCGCTATACCGCGTAACATTTAGGTTCCAAATCCTAGATTCCTTTGTCCTAATAGAGGCAAGTCCTCTGCCTGGTGGTAGCATACTATTAGATTATCCCAGGTTTCAAACTGAAAGTTTCAAGTGCAAGTCAAGAATGGGTAGTTACTTAGATTTAAGAGAGTTAGGATGATGGGTCATCGACCAATACTGGTAGGCTGCTATCTTGTGCTATGCTCTGAAGTTAACCAGGTACGCAGCAGCGAGAATCGATTTTCTTTAGTTTAATTTAATTCTGTTATAAACCACATGATTACCATTTCGGTTAACTAAAGGGTGAGTTGCGAAGTTGAAGTGGCAATGGGTGGGGCACATAGCTCGGAGAACCGATGGACGTTGGGGTCCCAAGGTGCTGGAATGGCGACCCCGCACCGGTAAACGTAGCGTTGGTCGACCCCCAACAAGGTGGACAGACGACATCAAACGAGTCGCAGGGAGCCGCTGGATTCAAGCGGCCCAAGACCGTGGTCATTGGAACTCCCTACAAAAGACCTTTGTCATTGGACGTCTATCGGTTGAAATGATGATGATGATGATGATGAAAGCGCGCTGGTATGTTCGCAGCATGAGAAGAGTTCTTAGTTATTTGAATAAAATGCAGTTATTGCTATTTGTTGACATCAAAATAATACAACACAATGTTTTTTTTTGCAGACGAACAACTACGTCAGGGTGCTTTCCTTCTCTACGTTTTGTTTGGGATATATTCATTCACTCTACTGGCCATCGTATGCAATGACTACTTCATCCCGTGCGTTGAAATGATATGCGAGGACTTAAAGATACCTCAGGTTTGTGTAGCTCGTACCTCTAGTATCATCCAACCGATTCATAGCCATCAAACAACATATAAATCCGATTCCAACTCGACCAAGATTATAACCCAGAAGTATATTATGATATATGCCTGTGCTAGGCATACAAAAATTAAGAATTTTTAAATTGAATTAACCATTATTAACCCATTGCCGGCTCACTACAGTGCACGGTTCTCCTCTCAATATGAGAAAGGTTTGGCCATAGTCCACCATGCTGGCCATGTGTGGATTGGCAGACTTCACACGCCTTTGAGAACATTATTAAGAACTCTCATGCGTGCAGGTTTCCTCACGATGTTTTGAAACAAATGATATTTTAATTGCATAAAAACGCACATAAATCCGATAAGTTAGAGTTAAAGTGCGTGCCCGGGTTCAAACCCTCAACCTCTGATTCGGAGGCAGACGTCCTAACCACTAGGCTATCAGAGCTTCAATTAAATTAACTATACTTTATAAATACACCCCTGTGCTATAAGACTGTTATGTTTGGTAGTAAACTATCCCGGGCCAAGAGTTGATGTTTAGAGCAAACGGGTTGTTAAAAATTTTCTTAGCGTCCACCGAGAGTAAGATATTTTGTTGCAACACCCGTGCCTCGGATAAGTGTGTTAAGCCTTCTATTTCATTTTAATCGCTGGAGCCGTAAAGTTAGCTTTGGTGCTTTTTGGTTAGATGTTCTAAAAGCCTTCTGAAAGCGTATTTTTGAGTTAAGTAAGCCGGCTTCAAAAACGATAGAATAGACGTTCAAAATAGATTCTACAACATACGAGGCCAAAAGCGGATTACCCTACACGCTCCATAATTCGCCACTCGAACGATAAATGTTAAAGCCAGTTTACAAGTGCAGCATACGGCTTATCCTTTGAACGTTATGAACTTAGATTTGGTACGGAAATAGATCACGTTATAGACTGAGGAGAAATCACAGCGAGAAATGTTATTCTCGGCATTTTAAGCCTCAAGTTTGCTTCCACTCTCATATAAGGGGTAGATTAAGTCTTTCTTATCAATGCTTATTGATCCAATGCTGGGTTTAAAATAACAGTTAATCCATGTTAGTGCTGTTAAACAAAAATGCCGGGGACAAAAATTATACGTACAATTTTGACGTCAGACAGGTCAAAAATTCATATATTTAAATTGGGTTTACTTTATTAAGACCTTTTGAAATGTCAAGTTAATCTCTTCGTATTAACTGTACTGAAGTTTCGGATGGGAAATTCTACCGATATGAAGCCAGAAGCTCAGCAGTTGCCCTGTTAAAAATTCAACAGTTTTTGAATCAACATTCATCTTTCTATTTTAGTCGGAAAAAATATGTTAAAACCAAAACAACATTTTGTCTTCAAGTCTGATGTAGATTTTTTCTCCCTCCCCATAGCTTGAAGCAAGGATTAAAAATTCTTAAAGAAGAAGAACAAAAAAAGAAGAAGTGAATAGCGATTTAAAAAAGTTTTTATTTTACTGCTATTCGCTCCTTTGCAATTGTCAAGGCTTATATAAGGAACTACCAGTCTAATAACCCGTTTATTGAGGAATAATGGCTGTAAAACATCACTTATCTAGGCTATGTCGATAAAAGACAAAGAGAAAACAATGGACAAAATCAAGTATTGGAACCATAGGTCCTGAATTCGATTACTAGCTCAGGCATTATATTGTTAAGGATGGGATTTTAGCTGTTAAGAAATTCTCAGTATTAGCCTAGAGTTGGGAAATTGGTGTTGTCTACCAACGCAGTACGCTAAACCATCGATAATATTTTTTATCCGTGTAATAATAATAGATAGCCCGCCTAAATAAATTGCCTAAGCTATAAAACCCATTAACTTTTTGTAAGAGAGTGGAGCGCTTAGTAATAGGATATTAATAGGTCGAGGATAGGATGGTTTGTTGCACCAGTAAAAGTATTTTTCCTTTTTAGAACGTGGCAGCGGCCACGTTTATGTCTGTGGCGACGTCGTGCCCGGAGTTCTTCGTTAACGTGATATCAACGTTTCTCACGCAATCCGACATGGGTATAGGCACCATTGTTGGATCAGCAATATTCAACCTATTGGGAGTAGCCGCAGTTGGCAGTCTCGCTGCTGTAGCCGTGAGTATATATGCAGTTTTATTAACGTCCTATACTAAGTATAATTTTTGTAACATGCATCATATGTGCACTTTATAATTAACAGAACTTGGGGACCTCGCTTTTCTGGAGTTATTTTAAGTAAAATCGTGTTTTTAATACATTTATTTTACAAAAACCCTTAAAGTTCGTCCTTTTTAACCAAGAACTACATTTAACATCGATGTAATAGTCAAATAACTTATTCTACACGTGTATTGGATAGGACACCGATAAAAATAATGTAGGTCACGTCTAAATATTACCTCATCATCGTCGTCATGATCAACCCATTCTCGGCTCACTACAGAGCACCTGTCTCCTCTCAATAAGAGAAGGGTTCGGCCATAGTCCGCCACGCTGGCCATGTGCGGATTGGCAGAATATAACCTATTATAACCAGTATTAACTAAATGCATTTATTTGAACAAGTTTTTTCCTCTTTTGAAAATAGATAGTGGATATATTTTGTCAGACATTTAAATAAAAATATAAAACCGTATTTATTTCAACAATTCTTCTAATAGATTTCGTAAAAGCTTGTTCCCACTCTGTTCCTTTGAATATCAAACTCTTCCATGTCTGAATTAACTCGTCCTATTTTTGTAATAATAAGATTTAATGTAGATATTCTTTATAAAGATTCTAAAAATAACAACATATTTAGATCACTTGTGAAATATCCCACACGTGTAACCAATTCAATATTATTTACAGGAGATCATAAGCCCTCAGATGTGTTTACAATTGGCTATTTAGGTATGAATAAGAAAATTTTCATGGACTTTGTGTTTAAATTATTTATTTACCTGTAGTCAGTCAATCGTAATCGTCGTTTCTATGACGTGTTTTACTTAACAATCAATTGTTCAGTGGTTATTCACCTTAGAATAATACACGTTCCTATGTCTTATAATTTATTAAACAATGAAACGGTTAAGTAGTAAATATATTTAATACTTTCATTGTTCTTACTCTTGAATAAATATATTATTTTTTAAGTTAGAAGGAGCGTGTGGTAGGAGAGTAGAATTTAATGTCGTAAAAGGATATGTTATAATATTTTTTCATAGGAAATTTTAATGTTCCCATGTATAACACAGGTTTCTCGTTTCTAAGAAGGAGAGGATGTAGAGCTCTTTACGTTCCAATTCAGATTAGCCGGTGACGTAGAAAAACTCTTCGCTACCGATAGTGTGATCGATTCTCATAATAGTAGATATATATAGTGTAGTATAGATGATATAACCATATATTCGTAAGTTATAAATCATCATCATGATCAACCCATTACCGGCTCACTCAGAGCACGGGTCTCCTCTCAATATGAGAAGGGTTTGGCCATAGTCCACCACGCTGTCCATGTGCGGATTGGCAGACTTCACACGCCTTTGAGAACATTATGGAGAACTCTCAGGCGTGCAGGTTTCCTCACGATGTTTTCCTTCACCGTTGAAGCAAGGGATATTTTTTTTTTGTTTTTTTTTTAAACGCACATAACTCGGAAAAGTTAGAGGTGCGTGCCCGGATTCGTTCCCTCTGGTTAGGAGGCTGATGACGTAACCACTAGGCTATCACCGCTTCGAATTTATTTCGAATTATATGTACCCAGCTCTTTTTGTAAAATTGCGGTCCATTCCCTATTCAGTCTGTGCCTGGACGAGATCGATATGAATTAAAGCCCCACATTGTATACTCTGGGATGTCCAAATAATGCGTTATGTTTTATTCATTCAATCGCAGCGAATTCATTTCTACAATGTTCAATTTATCTTTAATCAAAAGCAACATTGTTCTAGCCCATCGCGATCGATTTCCGGCCTGTTACACGAGACGTGATCATCTACATGATGACGGTTGGTGTACTTGTGGTGATAGTGTGGGACGGACAGGTGGTTTGGTACGAGGCGTTGGTCCTTGGCATACTCTACATCTGCTACTTCATCTTCATTTTCAACAGCATGAGGCTCTTCGCTCTGTTCGAGAAAATGTACTCGGCTTGCGTCAAAAATGGAAAGACGAATTGTGAGTTACCTTAATTAGCCTATTGATATACCAGACTGGTCCAAAGCCAGTTTTACAACACTGACTTCAAAAACAGAGGAGCGTGGTTTTTGTAAGGAGACTCATTAGCGCTGATCCTTATTACAAATTTTGGATGAGTAGTCTATGTATGGTAGTTTAGTCATCGAAAATTTATATGATGATTATTATCTCATATCTATCTTTCACAGCTGGACTGTGACCATTTCTGAAGATTTCGAAATTTCTCGATTTTTTACCGCTTGTTACCATAAAAAGCTACGATTTTTTGGTGCGTGGTATCTATAGGTAACTTTGGCACATCCATAGGCCCTGCAAGCTATGTGCCCGCCTATTGCCACTCTACCTGAAAATCTCCTCAAGATACGCAGTGATTCCTTAGAGACGACCTCCAGGGCGCGGCTCGTGCGCTGTTGCGTTCTAAAGTTGGAGGTCCTGGGTTCGATTCCCGGCTCGAGTCTGGTCTGGTCTGGCTTCAGCCGTGGCTAGTTACCACCCTACCGATGAAGACGTGTCGCCAAGCTATTTAGCGTTCCGCCACGATGTCGCGTAAAAACAAATTAGGAGTATGGGTTTACCATACCTCTAATAGATTAACGCGCTACCGTCGAAGACTGCGTCATAACTTACCATCAGATGAGATTACCGTCAAGGGCTAACTTGTAGTATAAAAAAAAAATCAATAAAAGGATCTGAACACCAAGAGACATGTGTCTCAACTCAGTACAGTAAATCTCAGTAAAAAAAGACTCCATGCGTTAGACATACTTAGATAAGCTACTGAACTTAACACTTCAAATATGTCAACAGATACTGTCACTACCGTTAGTAAATCAGTGCAAGAGACAAATGATAACAAGAACATAAGCAATACCGAATCGCAAGTGAATGGTATTTCAAGCAATGGAAAACCTCAGGTCGTTATTACCGATAAAGGTAAGTCGTTATTACCACACAGCAAATGGGCGTTAAAGAAATGGTCATGTAAAAATCACATTTTATTATTATTATGACAGCCCGGTTACGCTGTGGCAACCAAAAGGGTTAGCACAGCTAATAGACAGTCCGAAAAAAAAAATATTATTGATACTTGCTTCTAGTCTAAAAATTTGTAAGCATGTCAAAATATGTAGTCAGTAAAAAATGTTCAGACGCTTGAAAAATTTAAATTTAACTAATTTGACAATACGTCAGTAGTAATTAAAAAAATATTCGAGTTTCAATTTTTTTTTGTATCTCCATTATACTGGTAGTTAAGGCATTATTAGATGATTATTTTGTGTCTTTAGATGGAACACATTATACAGGGTTTAGTTATAATAAATAAAAGAAAACAAAGTTAAATTATAAAAATAATATAAAAAATGAGAATGAGTCTAATGTGCGAACAGTTCACCAACAATAATAAATAGCAATTTCATTGACAACTCTTAAGAGCGATATGAAATGATGCGAAATTGTTACTCACTGAATCCGAAGTATTCCGTTCGGTAATCGTAAGTGTTAACACAAGGAATATAAACCGTTGCCAAGCAATCGTTTCTTATGAAGACACGAAAACTAAAAAAAAAGTTTGGTTGTGAATTGCTCTAACTCCATAGCGAATTAATATGTATTATTGATTAGGTGATATGGTGAAAAAAACAACCGACATATGGGAGAAAGGCGGGAGACTTCGTATATGGCGGTATTAATTTGGGAAAAGTTCCTAACTTCTACATTGCTATAAACTTGACATTGGCTTATCTGTGTAAAGCCATAAAACGAAGAAAAAAAAAAAAACAACCTGGCCAAGTTTGTTGTGGGCTTCTTAGACCACGATTAGACTTAGGGCACGATTGGAGCCCTCTTAGCTTTAGTTCTAAGTTGCATTCGCCAATCACTTCACGAATTATAAATAATTGAAAATGTGATGTATATTAATTTTCGAGATTCATAGGTTTACATGAATAGAGCTATTTTGATTTGATTTGAATCGAGTTTATTTGACAATAGAATAACATACATTTGTATACCGCAAACCAATTTCGGTAGAGTAAAACAAATAAGTTGGCTAGACATTTCGAAATCATAACAATGTCTGTATTCGAGCAAACGCTAGTAGTCGATTAATTTATTTTACATCGAAACTGTCTATTCCGTAGTATTTTCGGCTTCGCCTACGGCTAAAATACTACGGGATCGATTCCATCGATTTGCAACGTTGGTCCAATCAAAGATAGTTTCGCCAGTGGCTAGTATTGTATCCGGTAACACAATACCACAGACGAACAAGTACAGGTTTATATATCGAGAGGATTCTTTATTTATTTTATGGTACGTATGTACCAAATTTCCTTCAGCCTGGTCCTTAATATGAAATAAGACACATTCAATTAAATATTAATTTAAATCAAGTAGACTTAAACAAATATTAATATAGGAGTCTCAAAAATTAAAGATTAAGAAGAAAAAATTGCCAGTGATACAATATTTTTTAGCATGTTAAGTTGGAGGTCCTGGGTTCGATTCCCGGCTCGAGTCTGGTCTGGTGGGAGGCTTCGGCCGTGACTAGTTACCACCCTACCGACAAAGACGTGTCGCCAAGCGATTTAGCGTTCCGGCACGATGTCGCGCAGAAACCGATAGGAGTATGGGTTTACCATACCCCTCACAGGTTAGCCCGCTACCATCTTAGACTGCATCATCACTTACCATCAGGTGAGATTGCCGTCAAGGGCTAACTTGTAGGGAATAAAAAAAAAAAAAATGTACAGCAAGATGAACCAGTTACATTATCTAAGGAACAATATAAATCACCTTAATCATTGCTTTACAAAATTATGAATTAGTTTGTGGCTGTTGAATGTAAAGTTTATTATTTGGATTTGTTTGGAAAACTTTCGTTACTTGAATAATCTTATCGTATCTTTTAATTACACTGTACTAAATTGTTAATTCTAATTATAACGTATTGTTTTAAGAAGAAGCTGTGGTGAAACCAAAGAAAAGTGTATTCCGATTCCCGAAAGAGAACTCCACCATTTACAAGATATGGTGGGTCTACACGTGGCCGCTCAAGTTCATACTTGGTATAACAGTGCCTTCAACGGTATCCTGTAGAAGATTATATCCGTTGGCCTTTTTAATGTGCATAATTTGGATCGGCGTTAATTCGTACTTCGTCACGTGGAGTATGACTGTTATAGGTGAGTTATACTTCAAGTTTTTAAATTCATAAAAATGGATCTTATTAAGAATAGTTAAAGATGTCTTCGTAAAATCGTCCGTTAGTATATATGGCGAAACAGCTAGAAACTAATGCCTGTGTGATTGAAGTGACAAGTTAGATGCTAAGCCAGTCGTTTGATAGGATAAACCTTTACAAGGTGTGTGATATTGAGTAAGATAATCCTTTGCCAATACGGGTAGTGTATTTTGATTCATGTACGAAGTTGGACTAGGCAATTGACTTTCAATGATGTGGGAAATGTCGCTACAGAACTCTGATGACGTAATGAAAGTATGGTTATAAATCAGCACATAACCAAATGAGGTTTAAATTTTATTGGTGAAGAATTTGAGACTATAATTAAAATAACAATTATTATTAAGAATCCATTTTTCTTCATGCGTCATTATTCGCTCGAAATCCGTCCATTTCCGAACTGGTTCAGCAATGCAAGGCAAACTTCAACGCTCAGTTCTCTGCAGATTATTCAAACAATGAGGCACCCATTTTTTTTCAACATTTTATTTTTACCGATCTTCCAAAAGCTATCAATCAAAATTTTCACTATAAAATTCGATCAAAACAAAAATGCTCTAGGCTTTTGTTAGACATATCCTGTCCAAACACCACATTCGCATTAAGAGAGTCCGTATAAGATGAGTTCCATGTCGCGATCCATCTTCGTTATAAAATAATGAATAAAAAAACAAATAAAAAAGAACATCGTTTTTCTTTTTGCTATAGTTTTCATACTAAAAGTGGTACTCTGAAATCAGGCTTGAGACTAGACTTTGTTTTTTAAGTGTTAAATTACCGGTACGCCTAAACAAATTTCATATTTATTCGTATACCATTTAAAAAACTGACTTAGAGTTCAAAACTGTAACCAACATAATATGTATGGTTCTCCAAGATTATTCTCCGCATAGTCATTCTGATCCTATTTTTGGCAACGTAAATTATATAAATTTTTATTTTTCCCTATAGATGACGAATTGGAATATGCATTATTTACGCAATAGACTTACAAAACGTGAAAAACGTGGCCCTTGACATTCAAAAAATCCTTTGTGATAAAATCAAATACAAAAATGTATTCGAATTTTCAAAAAGTTTTATATTTGCTACTGCGTCGCTTTGAGTCGCTTGTCTAACTTTTCAAATTTTGTCCGAATATAGTTTCAATACAGTTTTACTGATGCCATTTTTTATTGTGCAGAACTCCCTCCCGGTGATGCTTTCGGCCGCTATGCTGACTATATTGTCAATTCGCAACAACAAAATTCTACCCTTGATTTATTAAGCTTATTTCTCAACGCTGAATATTTTTACCACTTATTTTTTATCACGATATTTAATTAAGATGTTAATTTTATCTCGTTTTAAGCAAGAGCAATCAAAACACAGCCTTGACGATCATGAGTACAAAATGTAGTAAAAAAGTACAGTACGCTCGTGGTGACCCTAAAGCTAATCACAGAGTTGTATTAAGAGAGTAAATAAAATTAATTAAACTATTTTGTATGGAATAAAAGGCATCCTTTGCAATATTATGACATGCGATTCTCTGTCATAAGTACATATATTTCATGCAGAACTATTTCGGGTGTCCTTTACACATTTACAGTAGATAGATGACGACATTAAGACCAGCCCTTGACTGAGTGATTCGTAAAACACTCTTTAGTTAAACAATAATTTTAAAACTGAAAACTACTTCAAGGGAGTGCCACGTCGGACGTAGGTATTCTTAATTTTTACGTTACACTTAGATAATTAACAATGCATATTTGTTCAGCAATTCTGTTATAATCTATCCACACATGACGAGATTATATTTAAACAAACACGTCAATGTGTGTTGACAGGCAACATTGACCCGTTTTTACCGAGTACTGGTACATAAAGGTAAATGTTAACAAAAAACAAATAAACAGTAAACTTTTCGAATAATAGGTAAGATATCCCCAGATATGGAAGCGGTGGTAGCCTAGTGGTTAGGGCGTTAGCCTCGATCAGCCTGGTCGGCAGTTCGAATCTGGGCACGCACCTCTAACTTTTCGAGTTATGTGCGTTTTAAAAAAAATTAAAATATCACTTGCTTCAACGGTGAAGGAAAACATCGTGAGGAAACCTGCACGCCTGAGAGTTCTCCATAATGTTCTCAAAGGCGTGTGAAGTCTGCCAATCCGCACATGGCCAGCGTGGTGGACTATGGCCAAAGCCTTCTCATATTGAGCGGAGACCTGCTCTGTAGTGAGCCGGTAATGGGTTGATCATGATGATCCCCAAATATTGAAAAGAACACTCTGACTTTTTGATATAAATCCCTGCTAATAGTATCTATTAGTTTGTTACCTATGTTTGACTGAACTATTGTAACTGCATAATGTTACTAATATAAGTGCAAATGAAAGGCACAATTAAAGATCGAACCGAATCAAATAGAAGTAGAGATATCATCCATCAAAAGACAACCTGTTGCTGCCGGATTTCAAAATATTAGCTACGTACGGCTTAAAAGCTGAACCAACTCTGACGATTTTGTCTTGTCTAAAGCCCGACAGATCTGTCGCGCTTAAAGTGACATTGAAAGTGTATTTCGACGAACGACGGAATTAAGGTGTTTTATAATTCACTTTGTGTGGGTGTAATCTTTTTCCATTTCAATCTGCCGTAGCGGAATATCACATTGTCATTACGCGAATCCGTAAATAGTCGAAAAATATTTTAGTGAGTCAACACCCATGCATAAAACAGTGAGTTGGATGAGGCATTACGAAGGGTGTTTTAACCCCCAAAACCACCCCACCTGCCTACCTCGTCAAGCGTAGGAATATTGAAAATAGGAAATGTAAATTCAATTCTGGTTATTTCATGACCAGATTTGTATTTCGCTAAGAGGATTGCACAATGCAACGCTTCGCTGTGCTTTGGTTTTGTTTAATAATTGTGCAAATTCTATCGCACTCAAATCGCAAACAAAAGTAATTGATAGGTCTTTGTGCAATAAACAATTAAAATAAGTAAAGACGCTGCTTCAATTCTCATTCCTGGAAAATTTCTAATGCACTGCGCATTTGAGATTTTCCAAGAAGGAGAAGGCAGCGCAAATAACTGTATATTTAAATAGTATAGATTCTATGCTGAATAAACAGCGTTTTCTGTCATTCCAGGGCACACTTTTTACATTCCTGAATCAGTGATGGGAATGACATTCCTCGCGTTTGGCGGCTGTTTGCCTGAAGCTTGCTCCATATTCATCATGTCCAGAAGAGGTGAGGTTTTATTTATGGTATTCCGTCATTTATGACAAGGAAACTTAAGTAGGATTCCGGGTACGTATACAATACTTACATCTTTCGAATTCAACAGTATTTTTAAGCTAAAAACATGCAATAATTTTTTATTTCGTGTAATATATGAGGCATTATCCTTTTAGGTTATAAAATATTGCTAACAGCTTTGTGTTTTGTCAAGCGAATGTGTTAACATGTGGCGAATTTTATTAATTTTATGTATATTTTTCATATAATTTACAAATTACATTTAAATAGGAATAGGGAAAAAATGCATTTTATGGATTTTCATGACGTTGGCTGAACAACAATATGCTATTAAATCCAGCAAGATTCGTATCACGAACTAAAAACTATGATTATTGATGATTAACTCTAGACTAGCTAAACTGAAATCAATGCAAGAAATTCAAAACTCTTTGGTTAAAACATAGGTTTATTTAGTTGGCTGTTCTTAAGAACGAACGCGTTGTACAAGGAACGTGCAATAGGAAAAACAGTATTCATAATATAATGAGTACCACACCTTATATAATGTTTGCGATAAATGACCCCTAATTATCGATCTATTCATATCAATGGACATCACAAAGGCGAATGAACGGTCTTAAGTAAGTTATCTCTAAAGTTTTCTGTTACTAGAAATGTTAATACGTCATTCACGTTCGATGAACAATTATTATGAGTGCTTTTCTTCTCCTATACAATTGTGCAAGACAGAGCGCCGTGTACAAGCTCTTATCCGTGATCGAAATATTATAGTTATTAAACAATGCCTTTCTAAAGAGCGGTATTTCTATAGAATGAATGGTGGAACATGATCTGTTATTATTGCACATTTTTTAAATTCAATTAGACTTAGGGATTATAAAAACAACAAATTTTTAAAATAACGTAAAAACGTTTGTTTGTTGTGATTATATCGCGATGCATTTAGTCTTTATATACGGCAGATAAAGCTAAGTGGTGGTAATTTTTTTACTCCCGAATTGGATATAGATCGTGTATGATATAGTTAGATCGATAACTAGATGTTTATTTATATGAGTAAAATGGATAAGCAGCTAGTGGCATGTGAGTATGTTTGCTTTTTTTAACTTGGGAAATGCATTTACGCAAGCGACGTAGGCGAAACTGCGCCGCTTCCGACGGGGAATGGGGGACTCCCCGGCGGCCAGACTGGCGACCAGAAAATCCACTACAACCCAGCGATGTAATTTAAATTGTTTTAAATTCATTTCTTATTTATAATTTATTGGTTATTTTGGAATGTTTTACCAGAATTGTACCAGATACAATATCTGGTAGACTGCGCTAGAATTGTGATAAGCTATATCTAATGACGTTAGATATTGTGATAACTTTTAATACAAAAATTCATCAAAACAGTCCAAATTGTTGGAGTTGCAAAAAAAAAAATGAGTTAAAGACACAGGTACAGGACAATGTCTGTCGGGTCCGCTAGTATAGTATAAGAAGATGACTGCAGCGATTGCAAGAATAAAAAAAAATCTCTGGAATATTCCCCTCACCCACGCAGATCTACTAGTTAAATACGAAACTACGTAGGTGTGTACAAAATCCGTAAAGGAAGTGAAATTTCGAATAAATAAATTTTGCACAAAGGAAATATTTCTGAATACTGAAAATTTTATGTGTAGGACGTACTGTATTTTATCGTGAATTTAAGAGCACTCATTTATTTTACTGAAATCATCGAAACTAATGGAATATTTGCATTAATAGGTATCCAAATAATATTATAAAGGTGAAACTTTATGTGTACGTGTACATGTTTGTTACTTTTTCAAGCCGGAAGTACTGAAAAAATCGTCTGAAATTTGGAATTGAGATAAGGCAACTATACCCTGTTAATAAACAGGTAGGCTAGCACACTCAATACCTCGGTTAAATCTACGGTTCCGGCGGGATTAGTGAAAAACTGAATAACACGTTACTGAACCATAGTCTGTAATAACAAACTTCCTCGAAATTAGATTTATATGTCGGGAAAGAGAGCGGAAACAGGAGAGTAAAACTTTATCTATGTATTGACGAAGTCGTGTGCATCCAGTAGTTATAAAAGTAATTTAAAATATTATGTTCATCTCCGAGTGTACTTATTGTTAAATATTATGTGGGTAGAAGTAAGGTAGGTTATTTTAATTACAGACTACGGATTTTATTAAGCATTGATGAGTGATTTTATAATTTTACGCAGTTTGAACACATAAAATTGGATGATTTAATTATTTTCCAATTAGTAATATTTTTTATACATACAAACAAAATTTACGTAATCAGGATATAAGTTCGTAGTATTATTTAATGTTTTAAGATTATTATAAATATATTATCTGTTCATAAATTCCTGTTCTATATTAAGAACTTACTGATAGTTATAACATGTGATAAAACATATAATTTCTGGCGATAGCGACTGAGACTGAATATCTACCGTTTTCAATCATGATTAGTCATTGCATTGCGACTTTATTGATGCTATTAGTTGATTTCTATTTAGATAGTAAAATATGATTAATTTTCTATACACTAATGCGTATATACCTACTAACTAATAAGATTTAAAAAAAACACATGACGTAACCAGAGCTTGCAATGAGGTGTCAGTGTAATGCAAAAACCATCTAGACGAGTGACGAGATACGACGTGTAGGGACGCCACATACTCGTAACGCTATGCTAATTTAATAGCCGTCAGTGAGCGACAAACGCGGTTTCATTTTATTATTGTTTCAATTATAACTTTATTACGTTGTTACTGGAAACTGATAATATTTTATATACTAAGAATTATAAAACTCAAGGAAAAGGTCAACATATTATATTTAGAATGAAATCAATTTAATATTTCATCGATAAAAATCCAAAGCGTCACGTCTGGTCGCTTAAGGAAAACTTGAAAACACTACGCCGTGTCTAACAAGGATCGATTAGAGCTTCAAAATAGAACACACACACAACACAACAGTAGCTAGATGTTGCGTTTCACATTCATAAAGAATGACGTATAAAAGTCATACGCTGTAACTTGGAAAATAAAGGCAACTTGAACTTATTCTTTACTCTCATACCGTAAAGTGAAGTCTTGAAGGACGTCAGTAATTCGGAAAAGAATAAAATAAATAAACAACATGTTTACGCGAAATAAAAGTATCCTTGATTCGCTATTAATGCGGCAATTACGGTGTTTAAGGTCAAGGCACATCATTGCTTATTTAATAATTGCTTTGATTTAATAAAATCATTATAAATTTAATTATTAAAATTATGAAATACTCCGGGAGGTATAAAACTTCATAACGAGCAGTAGAGGATTCAAATTAATTTCAGTGTAAAGCGTGGGTCTCTGTATTGCACGTGTCAGGAAAACTATTTTGGTATTTTGGGCAAATATTTTGCAGCGGTAGTTATCTAAGCCGGATTTGGTTACGTAAATATGATTTTGTCACTGAAATTGCTTTTAGAAAAGGACATCAGATATGCCAAATGATTTTAGTTCAGAATGTAGGTTATTCAAAATTATTATTTATTATTACCAAAATTTTAATGTAGACATAAACGTGCAGTATATAATATGTACGAGTTCATGTCGGATTCGTGGGTGGCTCCATAAATGTTAACATAAGATTTCTATATACAATTTTGTATTGATAACATAAATGTCAACATTCAGGAATGAACTTAATATTTGAGCTGTTTAACGTGTAATAAAAAACTGCACACATGGATATTCCAAGCAACATAAACTTGATGGGATCTGCTTAAAAATCGGCACCGAGGTAATTTCTGTGGAAAACAAATAACTGCACAAAGGTCGGCCCAGTATTTTCAGCAAAAACGATTCCTGAATTATAATTGATGTAGAAGTGCATAGGATATTTTTATATCATCATCATCATCATGAACAACCCTCTGAGAACTCTCAGGCGTGCAGGTTTCCTCACGATGTTTTCCTTCACCGTTGAAGCGACATATATATATATATATTTTAAAACCCACATAACTCCGAAAAGTTAGAGGTACGTGCCTGGATTCGAACCGCCGACCTCTGATTAGGAGGCTGACGCCCTTACCACTAGGCTATCACCGCTTCTCCTATATTTATATATATTATCGTAATATTGTAAGCTTAGAATTTCGTAGGTCTACTGTATCTCCTACCCTTGTTTCTTGATCTGTTACTTAACTTTATTTGTGTCTGTAATAAATTATACACGTTAAGATATAGATTCATAAGTTATAAGACGTAACCCAATCACGCAGCAGTTTTTTAAGTCATATTTGGTTTAAAAGATTCCGACAAAACTACTAAAAACAGGCAGAGTCAGAGCATTACACTATGAGAGAAAGGCTACATTGATTTACAAAAATAATTTAAAATAAATTAACGCTAGGACTTTATAATTAAAAATTAACGTTTCTATGGAGAATCAATTATCAGAAATTGCTCGATAATGAAGTTGTGGGCATCCGTTGGCTATATGACATTATGGATAGTCGATACACGTGCCGCAAGCATTCGGGGCGTGGGCGACTACTGTCGCTATTATTATTTTAGGTTTTAGTTGAGAAATAAAATATGGTGGTGGGTAGTAAAACTTATATGATTAACTTATATTACTTAGTTATAGACGGATCGCTGGTCTGTTAAACCGAAACCAACTTGATTATCATAATTTAGATTAAGGTTGAACACGAACTGTTAAGAGAAATAATTGTTTTTTTTTTGTTGCAGGCGAGGGCGGAATAGGCGTATCGAACGCTTTAGGAGCAAATACGCTAGCGATATTATTCGCCCTAGGCTTACCCTGGCTTATCAAAACCCTATCGCTTTTGGTTCAGGGCTATGATACTGCTGTAACGATCAACTCAGCGGGCATCGACTTTATCGTCGGCTCTTTGATAGTTGCCGCTTCTTGTTTGTGGATTACATTGTGCATAGGAAGATTCAAACTAAGAAGAAGTATAGGATGTGTGTTAATAGTGCTGTATGCAATTTTCATTACTTTCGCAATTCTCGTTGAAATGGGAATTATTTTAGACAGGGAAATACTGTTTTGAAGAGTTAAGTGAGTTAATGGACAATATTGAAAAGCGTTATCAAGTTAGCTGCCCGTATGTACATACGAGTAGTTGAACGGCTCTGTTAAATTCAATCCTTCAAATACCAAAGTTTCGAGCGCCTCGCAACTACGGTATTTGAACTGGCCTTTGTGTTTGTAATTATTTGATAGGTATTCTGCAGCGATGCACCATATCTTTTGTTAAACAGTAAATAAATTTCTAGTGATAGTTTACAAAGAAGAGAAAGTTCCTTTGTTCTATGAGTGAATACCTTCATTTTATCTGAAGCAATAATTAAAATCTAATCTGTCAACTGGGCTTTTTATCATGCTACAGCCCCGTCGCTGTAGTATCGCAATAGAGCCGCGTCGGTGTAGTTTCGCAATGGAGCCGCGTCGCTGTAGTTTCGCAATGGAGCCGCGTCTCTGTAGTTTCGCGCTGGAGCCGTGTAACTGTAATAATGCGTTTGAGCCGTAGTTGCTGTAAGGTTGCGTTGGAGCCGCGAAGCTGTAATGTCGCGTTGGAGCCGCGTCACTATAGTGTCTCGCTGGAGCTGCGTCCTTGTAATATCTTGTATCGAACCGCGTCGCTATGATGTTGTGTGGGAGCCGCCTCGCTGTAGTATCGTGCTGGAGCTGCGTCACTGTAATGTTGCGTTTTAGCCATGTCACTGTAATGTCGCGTTGGAGCCGCGTCACTTTTAGTCGAGTTGGTGCCGCAAGCTGTAGTATCGCGATGGAGCCGCGTCGCTGTAGTGTGTCGCTGGAGCTGCGTCATTGTAATATCATGTATCGAGCCGCGTCGCTGAAATGTTGCATTTTAGCCATGTCACTGTAATGTCGCGTTGGAGCCTCGTCTCTTTTAGTCGAGTTGGTGCCGCAAGCTGTAGTATCGCGATGGAGCCGCGTCACTGTAATGTTGTGTTTTAGCCATGTCACTGTAATGTCGCGTTGGAGCCGCGTCACTTTTAGTCGAGTTGGTGCCGCAAGCTGTAGTATCGCGATGGAGCCGCGTCGCTGTAGTGTGTCGCTGGAGCTGCGTCATTGTAATATCATGTATCGAGCCGCGTTGCTGAAATGTTGCATTTTAGCCATGTCACTGTAATGTCGCGTTGGAGCCGCGTCTCTTTTAGTCGAGTTGGTGCCGCAAGCTGTAGTATCGCGATGGAGCCGCGTCACTGTAATGTTGTGTTTTAGCCATGTCACTGTAATGTCGCGTTGGAGCCGCGTCACTTTTATGTTGCGTTGGAGCCACGTCGCTGTAGTTTTGCGCTAGAGCCTGGAGCTCACTGGAGCTGCGTCAATGTAATATCATGTATAGAGCCCCGTCGCTCAAAATGTCGCGTTGGAGCCGCGTCACTGTAATGTCGCGTTGGAGCTTTAAGGCAGTAGTATCACGATGGAGCCGCGTCGCTGTAGTGTCTCATTGGAGCTGCGTCAATGTAACATGGTCTATCGAGCAGCGTCGCTGTTATGTTGTGTTGGAGCCGCCTCGTTGAAGTGTCGTGCTGGAGTAGCGTAACTGTAATGTTGCGTTGGAGCCGCGTCACTGTAATATTGAGTTGGAGCCGTATCATTGTAATATTGAGTTGGAGGCGCGTCACTGTAATATTGCGTTAGAGGCGCGTCACTGTATTTTCACGCTGGAGCTGCGTTAATGTAATATTGTGTATCCAGCCGCATCGCTGTAATGTCGCGTTGGGACTGCGTCACTGTAATGTCGCGTTTCAGCCGCGTAACTGTAATGTCACATTGGAACTGTGACACTGTAATGTCGCGTTGGAGCCCCGTTGCAGTAGTGTTGTGCTGGAGCCGCGTCACTGTAATGTTGCGTTGGAGCCACGTCGCTGTAGTCTGGCACTGGAGTCGTGTCGCAGTAGTGTCGGGGCATATGAGGAATTATTTGAATGCAACGCATATTTGAAACGAATGCCTTGAAGTACTGAAATTGGTTGAACGTTTCAATTTCACTTTACTTGAACTTCGATAATTTTTTAGAAGCGTTATAGTTAATTCTTTTATCGCAGTCATTCATTTAATTCCGTAGGTCTAGTGGTTATCAAATTAAAATACAGATCACAAGATCCTGGGTTTCATTCGGGGTCGTTTCGATAACTGTTTCGTTTTTCAAAGTACCAGCCCAAAGTTAGTTATTGGCGTTGTGTTACCATGGAGACGACAAAGAGCAAAGAGTTTTATTATTACTTACAAGTTTAGCGGGTTTAATGCTAACATGAAGTAGAGAGTTGGGACCAAACTCTCTCGTTTACAAGAAGGAAAAGAAGGACTGTACCAGCACTGAGATAGAAACAGTTTGTCAACGAAGATTATTGTGATCATGTGATTTTTTTTGTAATTATTTGTACATAATATAATGGAGTAACATTCTCTGTTCAGTCGGTATCATGGAGTACATTACTTGTTTTTTGGACTCGTACACCAAAGTTTCCATACCCAGGTGCAAAATAAAACATAGCTACATAGATTTGATATAATAACGATCAAGTAAGAAATATCACTTGAAAACAATTGTTGTATGTTTCGTTATCAATTTAGGTTTATTTAATTTCTCTTTACGAGATACAGCGCGCTGTCAGCCAGACTGAGAGAAAGCGAAGGCGGTGTAATAGTTCTTTAAGCACCCTCCGGGTAGGAAACCCGTAAATGTTTGAGAGTTAAACGGGATGCGGGAGTGTGTGCAACAAACGACTCTACTCGAACTGTAAGCGTCGACATTTTGTTTGCCGACACAGGAAACCGTTTCCAGTCATTGGTTTCCTAATGCGGACAGACCGCTTATATATTTTTTTGTTACAACATTTACATTTGCATCTTAACTAATTGAGCTCTTGTTAAAATTTATTGATAAATAATAACCTAAAGTTTGATAAACCGTTTCCAGTCATTGGTTGCCTAATGCGGACAGAGCGCTTATATATATTTTTTGTTACAACATTCCCATTTGCATCTTAACTAATGAAGCTCTTAATAAAATTTATTGATAAATAATAACCTAAAGTTTGATAAGCCGTTTCCAGTCTTTGGTTTCCTAATGCGGACTTATATATTTTTTTGTTACAACATTCACATTTGCATACTCTACTAGTGAAGCTCTTAATAAAATTAATTGATAAACAATAACCTAAAGTTTGATTCAAAATTACTTTTGTTAGTTGTTACTATACATATATTTTCCTTTTATATTTGGGTACGAGGATTAAGAGAGGCAGTTTCTTCTTTTGAAGTGTCTATTTTTGGTTAAAAGAAGCCTCTGTAACGTTGTAATTAATATTTAGTTATAAGCCTTTACCGAAATTAATTTGATTCTGTTATTTATAGACAATATCTGGCACGTTGTTTTGTTCATATTAATGTTATTGCGATTTATATTTCAATTAATTATCAGATCATTACACTTAGAGGTTCTTATCAAATTTTATTTTTATTTTTTTATTTGTTGCTAGCTAACTAACCGTCACTAAAAAGGTACTTATTCATAGGTGGCATCAAAATGTATGATAATTTAGTAGACAGAAACTTCTTAAGTATCTGATTATGTAAGCTTTTTTATATATTCTTATATATTCTTTAATAATATTTTTATTTCACGTAAGCTATCAATGTTTTACCGACTCGCGTAAACTGAAACGATATTGCATTTCTTATATTAGCTTTAAATGAATTTAAAGCTAAAAGAGGAAATGCAATATTGTTTCACAATAATAACTCGACGACGAAATTCGACGACGCGACTTCAATCTATGGGTATTTTCTGGGATGGTTTGTTGGTTCCTGGTAACTATATCACGGTATGACGGTGTAGGTTTAATATAGCTTTTTTATACAATACAAGTTAGCCCTTGACGGCTATCTTACCCGGTGGTAAGTGATGATGCTGTCTAGGATGGTAACGGGCTAACCTGTTAGGAGTATGGTAAACCCACGTTCCTAATTGGTTTCTAGGCGACATCGTGCCGGAACGCTAAATCGTTTGGGACACGTCTTTGTCGGTAGGGTAGTAACTAGCCACGGCCCAAGACACCTACCAGACCAGACTCAAACCGGAAATCGCACTCAGGACCTCCAACTTTATAATGCGACAGCGCACGCACTGCGCCGTGAGGTCGTCAAATTAGCCTCCATCATCACCTACCGCCAGGTGAGATCGCAGCTAAGAGCTAACTTGAAGAAAATAAAGAAAAAATCAAACGTACCTTACGTTTGATTTTGTGTCCGAAGCTAAATTCTGTAGTATTAAAATAACTTAAATTTCAACGAATTAAAACAATGCTCTAATATGGTATGTTTGTATGTTTAATCATAGTATAAATTATTCACAAATACAACTTTATTGTACATATCAGAAAGCAAAATATTCGTCAGTAATAATGAATAGCATTGATATCAGCTCAATAGTTAAATACCAATGGCATAGTTATAATAGGCGGCCTCTATTTTCAAAACAATAAACATAAATACCTTTACGTAGGCTTGCCAAAATATTTAACCTTTGTTGTCTGCCTCTTTGTTTATTGGCATATGAAATGAATGCATTATCAAATAAATTCCTGCTTTGAAATCTCAAAATGTTGTCGACTTTATAAAAAATATTAGGTATATATGAATTTTGTTGTTCATGAATTTGTGAGAATCCAGCACAATTTTTTTTTTATTTTTTTAAACTTTATTGCACAAAAAAAAAACTGTACAAAAGGCGAACTTAATGCTAAAAGCATTCTCCACCAACCTTGGTACATTATGAAAACTAATGGTAGGCGCACGAACAAAAAAAAAAGTAAATGTATATATATAAAAGTAATAGATACCATAATATAATAATAAAATAATAATACACAATACAATTCAATTACCGTTACTGTTCTTTTAAAAAATGGTGTCTAAGTGTACCAAAAAACAGTATAGGTACAATCGTTGCAGCATCTAATGTTCTGTGATTTCATTTATGTTACATTATGTTATAAATATTACCGATATGTCTTTTTATTGTCTTACAAGTATTTACAAAGTGACCGTCTACCTCTAACAAGCATCTTCTTGCATTCTAATATTTTGTAACATTCATTAAGTGGTTGTTCATAATTTTTTTAACAATTTGTTCTTTATTAAGGTCCGGTTTCAGTTTTTATAGAATAAGATTAAACAGTATAATTTATAAATATATATTGAAAGGCTTTAATTTAATTTAATAAAAAAATGGAAGCAGCATCGGGTAATGATGCTTCCTTAATTCATTTTTTGCTTAAAAACTATAAAAAGTTAAACGTTGACTATGTTGTATAAAATCGTGTTTTTTTTATGTTACAGTCCACGCACGATTATTATCGATTTTTACAATTATAAGATAACATTCCAATAACTCTTTAAATATTGATTTTTTCATTTATCGGAAATGATAACGAATTTCACTGTTTATCTTCCTAATCCTATAGGTTAGACGCCTCTAATAAAGTAAAAATATCGTAATACGAAGAATAATAACAGTGATATTCTAAGTAGCGACTCTCATAAAATACAATATATGGCGAATTCAACCCTCCGCTTCCATGTCAAAATCTTAGATTTTTTAAGCGGAGGCAAATAGTACATTTAATTATAAGTTGATTTGACAATTGTAAATAATTTGTGTTGTTACCTAATATTAATTTGTTTTGTAATTTTAAGCGTAGTTAATGTGTGAACTACAATTGTTTATAATTAAATTAATCACATTTATGACGTGTATTTAAAAAATAAAATTTGTAAGTGATGGCAAAATTATTTTAGCTTTTCCCTGTCCTTTATATCGCATGTTAAAAGAGCCCCGTTTCTCTAAAGTCGTATCTACTGTCACTGGATAATCGAGACCCTGCGAGCGTAGGCTGAAAGAATGCGCTATTCACACTTTCACTATTCTGAGTTACCAACTCAATGCGTCGAGCTACGGAAAATCTGAACCTCTCAAGGATTCGGAATAAAACAATGACGAATTATTTAGTTTTTTTGGTTACTAATGGCTGGTAAATTTAAAAACTTGATGAACCTGTAAAATCTTAGAGCGTAGGTAACGCTCAATCAGTCAATTTGTTATGTTAATCGGCTAAACGATCAAACTCGCGATCAATTATACTAATCTCACATGAATGTCACACGTAGCTCGCAAAATATCTTATTAACAGGCGCAATAAATGATTATAGTTAGTTACAGACTATAGTTTACCACAGCAAAGTTTCTCAAATTAGATTAATATATTGATAAAAAGCGGCAATGGCCGCGGAACGGGGTTCATTCTACATGAATTTTTAATAACCATCGATCTAAGTCGCGATTTGGTTATAAATAACCAGTTAAAATTATCGCTAAGTGCAAAAATCGAGATTATTGCTTCCCTTTATTATAAATTTCGTGTGAATTTAATCCTGATGATAATAAAGTTCCACGGGTAACATCTATTTGTTTGCTCTTAAAGTGCCGCAAGGTGCCGTGAATATTTTTAGATGTTCTGCTACAGAAGTGTTAAAATATCTTCTATTAAAAACCGTCTTTTGTTAAAAAAAAATTTTTTGTTAGCTAAAATATTTTCTTGCTGGTTTTTTTATTACTTTTGCTATAAACAAGAATTGTATATAGGTGGGCTGCATACAGCTCCATTTCACAGCTAAGTGCTTTATTTTTAATATATTGTCTAATAATTTTTCTTCTTCAGCAGATCATAGAGTCAACAATTACCAAAAACACCCAAGGTATAAACGTTTCACTAAATCTGCACTGGGAAATGTTGAGTTTTAGCAAAACTTGTGTAATTAGAAAACCCGTTGTTTTTTTTTGTAAAATTCTAGACTCTTGTAGAGTTTCTGAAAACGGTTCCTGTGCATCTATTTGTCGGTGTATTCATTTCTGTATTAGCATTTATGCCAATACTGTAGAGCCGGGGTCTCGTAATTCCCATAAAATGCCAATAAAAGAAAACGCCAATAAAAACTTTCATGCCCTTAAATATGTTAGATACCACAATGGGTATCTTGCTTTACACGTCATTTCTTGTTAGTAGTTTCGGAAACCAAATTTGTTATAAGTTTGTGACGAACAAGCTGTTCAAACTCTGCATCTGCAGTCGACACACACATATACACACCAAAAATTGCTTTATATATATATATATATTACACATACATTTTTGGTGAATATATGTACATATATAATTATCTATATATAGACATCACTTGGTGTAGAAATTGAAACTAAACATGGTGGAGTAATAGTTATTTTTCATGGCCACAAATGGTTCAATAAGAAATTCCTTCGAATTGTGATTTATTTATTAGGTACACAAAACAAGTAACAATTAAATTCTAACAAACTGATAAATTCTAACAAGTTTTGACCCAATCTAAAACCTACAGTATGGGAAACTAAGAGACTAGTGTTTTTTTTAATATTTAGTTTACGGAAAAATATATCAATAATGCTATTATTTCTTTACTTATGACAAGGCCGTTATAAAGGTAGCACTTACGTACGATTGGAACATTTGCTGCTTCTATGGTATTATTTAAATTATTATTTTTTAAAATTATTAACTTGATCACTACAGACCTTAAATCCTTCCAGCCATCTTAATTAAGATCACGGTCAATCATTCTAAGTGTTTCTGATTAAAAAATATTTAGCTGTTCCGGGTATCTGATATTTTTTTATTTTTAGAATACTCCAATATAACGTCATCTTTTTCATCTATATCACAATTTACGAGTATATCCAAAACTGACAGTATAAATGACAGGATTGATGGCCTTTGGATTTGGAAGTTCGTAATCAACCGTGTCTGGTAGCAGGCTGTAGCATTATAAATGGTGGAGGTCCTGGGTTCGATTCCCGGTTCAAGTCTAGTCTGGTGGCAGGCTACGGCCGTGCCTTGTTAGCACCCTAATGACAAAGACGTGTCGATTTAGCGTTCCAGCACGATGTCGTTTAGAAACCAATTAGGAGTATGGGCTGGCCATACCCCTAACAGGTTAGCTCGCTACCGTCTTAGACCGCATCATTACTTACCATCAAGTGGGATGCAGTCAAGGGCTGCCTTGTGGTGTATGAAAAAAAAAACATTCTGATTCGGAAAGTTGACGTGAAAAGTGCATATGAGGAGTGGTTACAGGCACAAGATAGGTTGGGTTGCCGAATATAAATTGTATCGTCCATAGACTCGTCTAAATTATAGATATTTAATATTAACACTGGGAGAACTCCCTTGGCAATTGGCCCTTGAAATTGTTGTACTACCCTTAATTATTGTTTACTTTAATGAGATGATTTTGATTCAGTGTGATAATCACAAATTATGTAGTTTCGGTCATCTATCGCATCATCGGTATACATTCCATCACCGGTAAGATTAAATTTTCTTCTCGACTTTTCCATAATTTAATAGTAACGTCATATCATTAAAATGAGTTAACGCAATGAAGCTCTAAGTAAGATAGCATGGCATGTGGTGTTTATTCCTTTCAATATACTTGCTAAGTGAAATCCAAAATATTGTACTCCTGTGCTTAAAGAACATTATTTTTTTTGTGAACTTCTATATAGTAATCGAGTTTTGTACGCATGAAATGTCATAAATCCCCCACCCACCGCAGCGAGAGCAGGGGGTGGGAGGATGGGTGAAGTTAAGTTTTGCTCTATACTCTTAACGTCGTTCATGTTACATGTTTAACAATGTAGCTAATTCAGTAACAATGCCAAGTAAACTAAAATGACAGGTCCAAAAGTAGCGAGCTCATATTACCGAAGTCACTTTTTCAAAAACATGTCAATAAAGCGTGGGCGTTGAAAACTACCTTTATATTTCCAAACGGTGCACATACTTTTACGTCGCTTCAAAATTCGCTTTCAAAGCCCGTGCCTTGTCATGTTACATGTTAAAAACGCTCTTTTAGAAAACGTATGTGAGCTAACAAAAGTGGGAAAAAAACTGTTCCTTTGATCAATTTTGTATAACACTTTTGCATTAATCTCTTGGTGTTGATAAAATACATTTTGGCTGTAGAAAAATATAGAGAGAGCTGGATGTGGGAAATGGACTAGAGTACCTCCATGCATTGTAGAAAAGTATCGATCGGAGAGGCGTGGTGCAGAACTAAATATGTTTGAAACATTAAGTAGTTATTCGTTAAAGAAAAAAATACGTCACCAAAAAACAAAAAAAAAAACACAGAGCTAACAGGGCACTTCTGAATGGGACTTTGCATGGTTTGTATACGCGTAGAACTTATTCATCTCATTTCTCTCAACTCGTACAAATCAAGAATGGAGTACGTAGCCGAAGACTACGACCCTCAAATACCATAAATCATAAAAATCTAATTTATTTATTTATTTGAATAAGGTTTGGATCCGTGCAGTTCCGGATAAGAATGCAACTGCTCCATATCATCCCATGGATGTCGTAAAAGGCGACTAAGGGATAAAGGTCGTAAAAGTGGACAACAGTAGAACATTATGGTATACTGTTACCCATTTCTGCGATTTAAAAAAAAAAAAAAAAAGGGGGATATCAGCGTGACCCTTGAACCGAAGGTGGCGGTTAATCCACCAACGAAAACATTCCCAAAGAGGGTTGATGTCAGGCAGGCGGCCGGTCGTAAAAATATATGCCAAAACCCATACAACAATGTCAAGTTTGAACGGAATATGCGAATATGTTAGGGCGTACCCTGGAGGCGACGCGCAGGTGCTGCACCCGGTACCTGTGGGAAATGGGCAAGGGTTGTTGCATCAGGGACGGGTGCAACGTAAGAAGCGAGTCCGGGAAGTAAGAATGAGGATGGTAAGCTGGAATGTAGGTACTATGACTGGAAAAGGAAGAGAGTTAGCGGATGTTTTAGAAAGAAGACGAATAAATGTTGCATGTTTACAAGAAACCAGGTGGAAGGGTACGAAAGCTAGAGAACTTGGGGTGGGATATAAATTTTTCTATAGCGGAAGTGATGGCAGGAGGAATGGAGTGGGAGTAGTATTAGACCAGGATTTGAAAAAATGTGTGACAGATGTTAACCGAGTAAACGACCGAATTATAGTGGTTAAGTTAATATTGCACAATTTAGTTGTAAATATAGTAAGTGTATATGTACCGCAGATAGGATGTGATGATGTTATGAAAGAGAATTTTTGGAAGGATTTTGATGGAGTAATGATAGGTATTCCACAACAGGAAGAGATCTATATCGGAGGGGATTTTAATGGTCATGTAGGAAAAATTAATCGAGGTTATGAGAGAGTGCATGGGGGTTGGGGTTTTGGAATCCGAAATTTGGAGGGAGAAACATTACTACAAGCAGCTTCCGCTTTCGATTTGGCAGTAGTGAACACATTTTTTGAAAAACGGAACCAACATTTAATTACATACAAAAGTGGCAATCATAGTACCCAAATTGATTACTTTCTCATTAGGAGAAATAACATAAGTTCAATAAAAGATTGTAAGGTAGTACCGGGGGAACCGTTAGCCTCTCAACACAGACTACTACTAATGGAAATTAAACTGAAGATCCAAACTGCAAGTAGTAAGCCTAAAACCCAACCAAAACTAAAATGGTATATGATCGAAAAAGAGGAATGCGCGAAAGAATTTCAAAGGAGAGTGTTGAATAAAATGATTGATATGAATGGTAATTTAAAAACGAAATCGGTGAATGAGTGCTGGAATGAAATGGCTTCATGTATGAGGAATGTGGCGAAGGATGTTTTTGGAGAAACAAAAGGTAAAAGAATGATAAATAAAGACACGTGGTGGTGGAGCGAGGATGTACAAGAGGCAGTAAAAGGAAAAAAGAATGCTTTTAAAGATTGGAAAAATGTGAGTGATAGTGACATCAGTATGAAAGGTGATCTAAAGAAAGTATACATGGAAAAGAACAAGAAAGCTAAGAGAGCTGTCGCTATCGCAAGACGAAAGACACAGAATAGATTATATAAATCACTTGATAGTCCTCAAGGCCAAAAGGATTTGTACCGTTTAGCGAAAGTGAGAGAAAAGAATGCAAAGGATATTATACATATTAAGTGCATAAAAGATGATTTAGGAAAGGTATTAATAAATGACGAGGAAATAAAAGAGCGATGGAAAGAATATTTTGAAAGGTTAATGAATGAAGAAAATGATTGGAGTGGAGAATTAGAGAAAATACCACTCAACTTGGGAGTCGTAACAGAAGTGAGTATAGACGAAGTAAGAATGGCAGTGCAGAGTATGAAAAATGGTAGAGCGGTAGGACCAGATAGTATACCAGCTGAAGTATGGAAGTTTCTGAAAGTAGATGGATGGAGGTGGCTGACTTCATTTTTCAATAAGTTGTTGCACGAAGAAGCGATCCCTGAAGAGTGGTGCAAAAGTTCACTGGTACCTATATATAAAAATAAGGGTGATATACAGGACTGCAACAACTATCGAGGAATTAAGCTCATGTCACATACTATGAAGATTTGGGAGAAAGTGATAGCAAGAAGAATGAGAAACGAGAGTGAGGTAACACCAAACCAATTTGGATTTATGCCGGGGCGGGGAACGATGGACGCTATTTTCGCACTCCGACAACTGTGCGAAAAATACAGGGGTGCACACAAAAACCTGCACATGGTATTCATTGACCTTGAAAAAGCATATGACAGAGTTCCCCGTGAGGTTTTGTGGTGGTCTATGAAAAGGAAAGGAGTGCCTGGGAAGTATGTGAGTCTTGTGAAAGAGATGTATAGAAAAGCGACCACGTACGTCCGGTCAGAAGCTGGCGTTACTGGCATGTTCAGTGTGGAAGTGGGCTTGCACCAGGGATCGGCTTTGAGCCCTTACTTGTTCCTCCTGGTAATGGATGCTCTTACATCAAACATACAGGAGGAAGCACCCTGGTGCATGTTATTCGCTGACGACATTGTTCTTGTCGGAGAGGATGCGTCTGAGGTCCAGAGCAGATTGGCAAAATGGCAACATAAATTAGAGAGCGTGGGCCTAAAGATAAGCCAAACGAAAACTGAACATATGTTTTGTGATTTTGGCGGCCCCTCTCGTTTCTCCGAAATTGCCTTAAATAGTGTATCCCTACCAGTCTGCTCGGATTTCCGGTACCTCGGCTCGCTCTTCCAAAACGACGGTAATATTGACCGAGATGTGTACAATGGAATGAATGCGGGATGGATGAAATGGCGACAGGTCTCAGGAGTGATATGCGACCCACAAATGCCCCTTAAACTTAAGGGGAAAATTTATAAAACAGTCGTAAGACCTGTCGTGTTGTATGGATCAGAATGTTGGGCGGCAAAAAGAACGGATGAAAGAAGAGTTCATGCGACAGAAATGCGAATGTTGAGATGGATGTGTGGTGTGACAAGAATGGATAAGATAAGAAATGAATATATAAGGGGAAGTCTAAAAGTAGCGCCAGTGACAGAAAAGATGAGGAGTAACAGGCTGGCATGGTATGGTCATATAATGCGGAGGAAAGAAAGTGATGTCACCAAAAGAATGTTATATATGAACGTGGAAGGGCAAAAGAGTAAAGGAAGACCAAAGAAGAGATGGATGGATTGTGTAAAAGAGGATATGCGGGTAAAAGGTGTGGGTAGTGAGGTGACGGCTGATAGAAGTGAGTGGAAGAAGAAGACTTGTTGTGCCGACCCCACATAATGTGGGATAAGGGCAAGAAGAAGAAGATTTGAATAAGGTTTGCTAGCGACATGACACAAATTATCTATAGTTAAATTACATGTAAGATGTGTGTTAAATCATTTTAAAGCAGACACTACATGCATAACATAAACCAAGTAAACAGAAAAATTACCGTAATAACGAATAAACCAATAAAAAAAAACTACTCTACAAAAAACAGCTTGTTTTTTAAAGAGCTAGGTGTCCTTGTATGGTTTTATGTATAGTCTTGCACGTTCATAGAAATAAACAGTTTTCGTTCAGTAATAATATTATGACGATAAAGACTTAAGAAAAGTCAAAACTAAGGTAGCGTACTTGTCCCTGCGAGTTGGACTGCCATAAATAAAATTGGAATTAACAATCTTTTTCAAGATAAACCATTAAACCCCACAAAAGTCAGTAGTAGGCTAGACTAATCCTACGGTCCTGGGACATAATTAATCCTACAGCTATACTAACAGAAAAAATACATTCAAAACCGTGGGACTTAGCTATAGCTTCCAAACAAAAAAACGCCCCAATAAAAACTTTGGTTTTTAAATAGCTGTTGTGCAAATTTTTGTATGGGCCTATTTTAACAGCTGACCTATAAATAATATGAAATCTCATAAAATTCATATTAACGGTGGATTACCCCCTACTTTCCGCATAAACTATCAGTGAAAGAGGCAACATCATAAGTTATTCAACCTCGAGTTATCCGGTCATAAATTATGGCCAGCGAACAACAACAAATTGCAACAAAACAAACAATAAAAATTATTGTTATTGATAATTATTATCTCTACTCAAAATAGAGCCTCGCGAAGCAAATGACCTTAAATTAATGCTGTCTAGCCACGTAATTAGGCATTATAGGTATTGTCGCAAATTACGGTATTAAGTACAAAAGTTATTCTCGTATTCAATCAACCCTCTGCTTGCTACATAAAAGGTAATCTACTCGTCCGAAAAAACAACCCAATCAAGGTCTTTGTATCCAGACATTAAATCGATGGATCAAGAAAATACAAAAGATGGTATTTATGTTTCAATCCTTTCCGCCCACATAACCAGTCTACTTAAAAGGTTTATGGTGGGTATATCAAGAATTTATATAGAAGAGCTATTTTGGAATACGGCTAGAGGTCGTCTCAATACTAATACATGGAGATATAAATAAGATAAGATTTCAATACAAGAATATACTTCATTAGTCGGAACACTTATAGAATGATTGCAATATTACCGTACATTGAATTATTTTACAGAAATAAATTCCTATAGAAGTAATTTATATAACTACTTCCATCTTAATTTAGAAGAAAATGTGTGTACATTTTTTTTTAATATTGGTAGCCCTTGACGGCACGACTACGGGTATGATAAAAACATACTCCTGTTAAGAACATAGTTAATTCGGCCCCTCTGGGTCTGGCCCTTATTTTTAAAATGAGGTTTAGTTTAAGGGGGATTGGTGACAAATCGTGCGCTGTCGCATTAGAAAGTTGAAGTGTTTTAGCGTTCCTGCACTATGTCGCGTAGAAACCAATTAGGAGTATGGGGTATGTTACCATACCCCTAACAGGTTAGGCCGATACCATCTTAGATTGCATCATCACTTACACCAGGTGAGATTGCCGTCGAGGGCAAACTTGTAGTATATAAAAAACGACATCTTCCCACCCATAAGTTACATTAGAAAAGTTATCCTCGAAAATATAATTAAACTCTAAGGAATGTAGTTTTCCGATCGCGACACGAATGTAAGGTTAAATATGAATATTCTCTTAAAAAAACTCTACAATCTCTAATGTATATATTTTAAGTAAACTTATCTCTTTTTGGACAAAATACTTCATATGGATATTGTGATTAAATTTCATTTAAAGGTAAGCTCATTACATCATCAATTATGCACCCCCCGCCGCCTTCTACGTCTTTCTTCATATTTCTGTCTTCTTGAATTCATTTTTAACTGTGGTGTAAATATGAAATGTATGAGAATAAGGATAATATTAATATTGGTAATCAGAATAACATAAGTTATTAATGGTATACCAAAGCGGCTTAGCTAAATAAACGTCGGCCCTTATATACATTAGTACACGTGATATTAACTAATCATAAATAACAATAGAAATAATCGTAGATAGAATGTTTTATAGCATACTTCTACTATGTATTTTTCACATTAGCAAGCAATATGAAATTTTAAAAATCAATATTTAAAAATATTAGATTTTTCATACCCACCTATTTCAACCTCTGTATATAGCTTATAGTTACTCCGATTACTATATAATATATATAAGAACCACTGCCAGCCACGGATAGGGTAAAAATAGCGGTGAAACATTTCTCTTTTGAAGTTTTCTTTTTTTGGGTTAATAAAATTACAATATATTATACATGAAATTCATAAGCCTTCATAAGCCTATTAATACTACCCAACTCTGTTATATAAATGAGGATAATGTGGTTACAATATGTATACATATAAATCCTTACCAAAACATCCTATCTACCTGTAAACATTATTTATAACCACATGTGAATAGAAGATTTTCTTTTTGTTAGGAGCATTTTTTTTACATTACTAACTAGAATTGATGGCAATCTCATATGGTGGTAAGTGATAATACAGTCTAAGACGGGAGTGGGCCAACCTCTAAGGGTTATGGTAAACACCATAACATTTGATTGGTTCCTCCGCGACATCGTGCTGGAACGCTCAATCGCTTGGCGAATCATCTCTGTCGGTAGGGTGGTACCTAACCACGACCCGAGCCTCCCGCCAGACAAAACCCAAACCTTGAATTTTATAATCCCGGGACCTCCAGTTTTATAATTTTATAGCACACGCGCTGCGCCACGGAGATCGTCAAAATAAGTCTTCCAACTATCTCGTTGGTTTAGTAGTTTGCATCTTACTAGTTGATACTAATCACATGGTCTTGAGAAGTAGTTCTACCAATTTAGAGAAAAGATTTTTCGCTATATTACAACATATTACTCTAACCTATACTTGAATAATTTTAAGTTCGGAATGCAGCAAATATGATAGAATCTATCGGTTGACAGTCGGATAAATATTTAATAAATCTATTTTCCATACATTGACTGAAGAGGACTGAGTAAATTTAGCGGAATGCCGGCGCGCAGAACTCCTCTTCAACTACCCTCTAAGCGGAAATTTCATCTTAGTTCAGCTTCACTGAAGTAGTGCACGGGTAAGCTTTAAATATGTTTTATTTTCTTATATGCCATCCAATATTTTATATTCAGGATTTAAACAACAAAGATAACTATTTTATTACAGTTTTATTAAAATAATCTAATATAAAATAATCTTTATTCAAATAGTCCTTAAAAAGACACTTTTGACGCGTCAATAATTTACATAGTAGTCATTTCATGGTGATAACTAGGTATATTCGTAAACTTAACTAAAACTTAAAACTGAGGGTTCCAAACGCGCCCCGGTCTAAGAAGAAGTCCACAACAAACTTAGCCGGGATATTAACATAATTAAATAAAGCAAATATAAACTGCTTCTCCGTTTCCGTATCTCTCAGTTTGGGACATTTAGCAAATGCGAGATTTAGAGATCATGATATATGTGATGTCTTTTATATACTTTGAAACAATACCACTGGTGTGGCACAAACCGGTATCAACGGAAAGGCAATAATGGTTTGCGATTAACAGTTCTTTTTTTTTATTTAAACCTTAATCTGCTTCTGAATACTTGACAATATTATTACCAACTTATTACATATAACGGTTCGTAGACAGAGAAGGAATCAATATGGCGGATATGAAAGCCATGTTTAAAAAAGTAATTGAAATAAATATAAAGAGTATTGTATCGAAGGAGATCTTTGTGAGCCCAGGTATAGAAATTCCTGACCCTGAGTCTGTTTTACACTATTATTTTAAAATCATACTAGTACTTCTGGTTGTCGTACTTTGTGAAGAAGAAAAAAGCTATGTTGATAGGTAATTTAATTTTACACATTACGTCCTTGAAACTCTAGAGACATAGGCACTGGGGATTATTATTATTATCCCAAATTAAGATCCCAAATTTTTTAAATAGTTTTTTATTCGGTACCACCGTACGGAAACGGAGTCTCGGGTATCGGCTAGTTTTTTAGCTAAAACATAAAAATCTAACCCTATTCCCTGTAGTACCTACTGGTAAAGAACGAGTATTGTGTGTTTACCAATTTTAAAATAAGGAGCTAGATAATAAATATAAAAATAGCTAATGTTCGGTACCTTTTTACGTAATATACTTGCTTTCAAAATATACAAAAAAAATTAAGTACGTAATACGTACACGTGGTATTGAATGCGTGCTTGTTCATGTATGTCTTCGGGACAACTTAAAAAAACTGAATCAAAAGAAGTTCAAGTGGAAGTTAGGAGTAACTGTATCACAGTCACAAAGACAGTCAAAAATAATAAAACGAAAAACAAGTTGAATGGTTAACAGAAAAGACCAAAATAAATATTTTCTTCGACATATTTTTTTGAAAAGGTGCCCAGTAAATCAAGTGCTGCAAGTTATAATGTATATTCTATTTTTACTTTAACGTATTGGTTATACGATGTCACAAAAACTTGATCGGTTTTATCCACACAACGGCACATATCGTCCGCTGCTCGCAGTAGGCAGTTTTATTTATGAACATACACACAATATGAAAGTCTATCGGGGGCAGGTATTAGTGGGACTTACTTGTAGTAAGTGATCAAAATATTTTGGCTTTACCTGTACAACTTGTCACACTGGTTTTGTTATAAAATATGTAAGAGTAATATGATTTAAGATTATCATCAAGGGGTCAATAATAATTGAATTATTTATTGATTGTTGTTTTTGAGCTATACAGCAAAGTAACGCGTACATCTATTTACGTATCTATATGTGTTGTGTTTTGTTTTTATTCAAATTCAATTTAGGAAGGTCTGTTTTACAACGTCATCTTTTTTGGATGAAGAAGATGACTGTTGGAATAACCGCTGGCTTTCGTGTTAGTTTTCCTAAGCATATCTGCGAGCCTTTTCGTAAAACTTCGTCTTTGCCATCAGACTTATCGAAATTCTTCTTCTTTTATTTTTGTATTTTTCGTTAGCTCATAGGAGACATCGTAATATTTATTTATTTATAACTGATTATAAAAACCAAGGAGGTTTTCTGAAGCAGGAATTTAAAATATTTTGTATGTACAATAAACTGGTGAGTTTTTTTAAGGCAGCTTTTTTAAATTGAAAAATAATTAGATTTTATAATGAACTTTGTGCTGTGATAGCCTAGTGGGACATTCGCCTTCTAATCAGAGGTCGGGGGTTCGAACCCGGGCACGCACCTCCAACTTGGTTATTTGCGTTTTTATGCAATTAAAATATCATTTGCTTCAACGGTGAAGGAAAACCTGGTGAGGAAACCTGCATGCCTGAGAGTTCTCCATAATGTTCTCAAAGGCGTGTGAAGTCTGCCAATCCACATATGGTCAGCGTGGTGGACTATGGCCAAACCCTTCTCATATTGAGAGGAGACCCGTGCTCTATAGTGAGCCGGCAATGGGTTGATCATGATGATGAACTTTTAGTATATTCGTTGGTTCTATGCCACACACAGTAAGATCGTAGTAAATCCAGCCGGATGATGAAACAACTTCTGCGAATTTAAAAACTTGTCGTACGTATCTATCAAAATAGTCTAAACAACTGCACTATTTTAGATTTTCCTTTCACTTGAATTGAATCCAAGTACGATTTAGCAAGATTTTTGTCTCATGGAGGACAGCTCCATCTTATAAGAATACTCGGGTCTGGGAGGGTACTTCGGAAGTTAAATTTTAACAGGGCAAGTCAAAAATCATGTAGCAAGGCGTGCCACTTAATGGATGCAGAACTCCCTTATGGTTAACCACTCACTTTGCATTCCTAAGTTAATTGCGTGCACTCTATGCATTCGTCTTGTTACAGAAAGGCAGACTCTAATGACTGTATTAGTAAGTGCACCCGTCATAAATTGCTTATGGTTTTCAAGATTTCAAGTCAAGGTCAACAATCATTCATTGAGAGTGCTATCCCAAAAAATATTGTAAAAATAACGTCAGCGGTCAGCTGAATAAGTCAGTCCACGTAAAAACTTAAAATTCTATATGGTATTTGCATCTAACTTTACCAGCAAGGGCTCTCAAAAATTTTCGAATTCGCCGAATTGCCGAATTTCGTGGTAGTTTCTTTACAATAATAAGTTTTAATAATAAGTTCTTGTTTTAAATATATTTATTTATTTATTTATTATTTACATAATTACATTGAAAACTTAAACTGCTGAACTTACCTATGTTCTATTTCTATCTCTTTTATTTAATAATTTAAAATGATAACAAAACAAAACAACATCATTAACTGGTTAACAAACATCAGGACTTATTTACATAACATTCATCAAACTAAGAATAAGAAATATGACAGATAAACTCTTGATATAGGAGTTGTTAAAAGTTTTTTTCTCTTTGCAGTACACTTATTTTGCACAAAACATATATAGATCTTTGTTATTAGTAATATTCACTACACTGCATATAACCTAAGAACTTTGCTTGTTCTTTTAATCAATAAACTAAGAATAAGAAATATGACAGATAAACTCTTGATATAGGAGTTGTTAAAAGTTTTTTTCTCTTTGCAGTACACTTATTTTGGACAAAACATATATAGATCTTTGTTATTAGTAATATTAACTACACTGTATATAACCTAATAACTTTGTTTGTTCTTTTAATCAATAAACAAACAATAAGAAATATGACAGATGAACTTTAGATATAGGATTTGTTAAAAGTTTTTTCTCTTTGCAGTACACTTATTTTGCACCAAACATATATAGATCTTTGTTATTAATAATATTCACTGCACTGCATATAACCTAAGAACTTTGTTTGTTCTTTTAATCAATAAACTAAGAATAAGAAATATGACAGATAAACTCTAGATGTAGGAAATTTTTAAAGTTTTCTTTCTCTTTACAATATGATGCATAAAACATTTATAGATATTTTATATTTATATTCGATATAAGTAAACTAAAAAAAACTTTTAGACATTATTTTGTCTTTCGCTGAGTAGTAACACTTTCTTTATGGTTGTTCTCTGCTCCAGCTCGACCTGTAAAACGTTTTACTTTACGCAAGCGAAAAGATACAATAGACACTAATACGTTGTAGAGAATGAACGGTGTGGGTATATTTTTCAATATACAATCATCATCGCATTTTCAATTAGCTAACAACGGCTTGTCATCTTCATAATTGCTAAACTTACCTTTTTAAATCCAAGTCTCGGTGTCCATTGGCCGGCGAGTGCGGGCAGAGCTCGTGGTCTCCTGTATTTTGATCATTTCTAGATTGGCTCCTCCTAATATATATAAACATAAATATTATAATAAACATAAATATAAATATTAATTTTAAACGAGGAGCGATTTAATGTCATCTCTTGAGCACCGGGGTGCAAAACGGCCATTAATCCATTAAATATTACTATATAACTAATTGTATTTTGGTGAGTGTTTTATTCGATATAGAAGAGTTTTGTTTCGATGGTAGAAGGTATCCTTTTATGAAGTAAGTTATTTAGGATAGTTTTTTTTGTTTCATTCCATACAAGTGTGGTTAAATAGCCGAAGAACTTATATTGGTAATATCTATCTTGTCTAAACATGAGCTACACATAATGTTTTATGAAAAACTGTTCATGAGGGTTTTTCAGAAAGTCGTGTTGTTGTGTATTTGTTTTACTTTTTGTTTTGATATAATTTTAAAACTGTTTAAACTTATAAATAGTTTATGTACTAGCTCTATAAATCATTAACCGATAGGTTTTGTTCACCGTAAAGTCCTATATGCTATTCATGATTTTTATGAGATTTCCTTAAAATAGTATAGAATAGAATAGAAATACGTTTATTTATTAGCTCAACACAATTACAAATATACACATAACAAAACAAAACAGAGTAACTTATCTAATGCCTTATTGTTAACACATTAAATTAGTAGTTTAATATTGTGTCGCGCCAATAAAAAGGTACTGACTCAGCTTAATGTTGTGGATACTGAAGTACCCACAACGCTGGTATTCTGTCAGTACCGTGCTGAGGGAAGTCCTGCACTTACAAGTACAACTAAAAATAGTAATTATTGAAAAAAGTAAAAAATAATAATAAAAATAAAAATAAAAAAACAAGGGAAAAAATAAAAACTACTAAACTAAACTAAACTACTAAACTATAAACAAAAAAATTAAATAAAAATTAAATTTGAAATAAAAAGAACATTCATTAAAAACTAAACTTTAACCATTGCCACATTCGGTTTTTTGAATATTAAGAAGGCAAGAACGATATAATTTTTTAAATCTAAATTTCGAACTAACATTTCTAATAGGTGGAGGTATATCATTCCAACATTTAGTGGCAAGATATTTAAAACTGTCACGAAATGCTGCAGACCTGTGACGTGGCATCGATAATGGTGGCGCAATAGTTCTAATCCCGTAGCTTTGTAGCCCATACTAATTTACTGTACAAGTATGGAGGTTGTTTGCTTTTGACAATACCAAATAGAAGTGTGCCTACTAGCAGATTATATCTATTTTTCATTTTCAAAAGATTGTGATTATTTAAAAAAGGAGTGATGTGAGATCTCAGCGGTATTGTGAAACAAAATCGAGCACATGCATTTTGTATGCGCTGAATTAGTCGCCAAGATTTACCTGAAATGCATGGTCCGTAAACTGTTATACAATAGTTAAGTTTCGAAAGTATCAGTGAGTGACAAAGTTTCACTCTAAGATTAATGTCAATATAAGGTCTTATTCTATATAGTACTTTTAGTCTATAAAAACAATTTCGGGTAACTTCTACTACATGGTTTTCGAATCGCAAGTTTTCATCCATATGAAGTCCCAGGTTACGAGTCTCATTAACATGTTCTATGTGTACTCCGTCTATACTAATTTTTGGCTCGTGAGCTAGAATTTTGCTAACTTGCTTTTTAGTTCCTATTACCAATTTTGATTTAAGAGGATTAAGAATAAGAGCATTGTGTCGACACCATAGAGAAATGTTACTAAGAACTTTGTTCAACTGCTCGACTGCTTTATTAACGTCTTGATGATCAACAGAAATGTAAATTTGAAGTTCATCAGCGTATGAGTGGTATTGACAGTTTTCCAAGCAGTTAATTATATCAGCGGAGTATAAAATGAATAATAAAGAACCCAAAATAGATCCTTGAGGGACACCTCTGTTGTTAGGCTTTAGCGCCGAAACCAATTCCCTTCCATCATACTTCCGTACAACCACTTGTTGCATTATATTTAGAAGATAACTAGAAAACCATTGCACTGTTGTTAAGGAAAACCCATAGTAAGAAAGTTTGGCAAGCATAAGTTTAATATTAATCGAGTTAAATGCACGAGAAAAGTCTAAAGCAAGAATGCTACCATGACCAGCATCTTGGGATGTCAGTAAGTTATCTATAACGTCTGATAGAGCACAAGATGTACTACGATATTTCCTGAACCCTGAGTGGAAATATGGTAAGATATTATTTGTTTAACAATATTTGATGACTTGGTAGTAAATAACCTTTTCAAGTATCTTAGATATGTATGGAAGAATACTTATTGGCCTCAAATCCTTTAGTTCTAATGGATTATTATTTGATTTGAAATAAACCTTTTATGTATGTTAAGTTCACAAAAAATTATCTTTACAACTTTAGACGAATAAAAAATTTCAATACATCTGGGCCTAAAGCAAACCGTTAAAAAAATTATTGCCACCAACCAAAAAAAGATGTCTCCATTCAAATACTAAACCTTTTAAAACGCTGTCTCTAGACATTTTCGTTGTGTATTGATAGCGTTGTAGATGCAATTAACAAATTTACTGCTAGAATATAATATTTTAAAAAAGTATAGTCATTCATATTTTCAAGGATTAGATGAACTTTATTGAATTTATTATCAACTACTTACCGGTCAACTCTGAAGGCTGCACGCGGGGAACATGTCGCCACAAGCGGTCATTCACTTCTTGCATCAAAGTTTTGTTCGTGAAACAGAGCCCCACCGACAGGAAGAATCCCTAGGCATGAAACAAAAAACCACTGTGTGATCCTTTATGTTAATTAATGTAAGATAAACTATATATATACATATATTTAGTCTATATATTTTGTTGTGGTTGTCTTCAACCCTAGAGTGGGACGCTGAGCATTTTGCCGCTCTCACCAAAACAACTTTGACAATAGTACGCGCTTTTTAGTAGCTGTCCGCACTTTCATTCGCTTCTCGTGTGGAGGCGGGACGCCATCAGTGCGCGGGGAGCTGCTATAGGACGAGGTTGTTACAATCGGTCGTCGCGAGACGGCAATCTGCTCACCGCGCGCCTTTCCACGTAAGTAAAAATTGTGTCAACTATTTTTTGCATAATAGAAATTTACTCTGTATTTATGATGTATTTATTATAAAAACTATAATAAAGAATTTATTATTTCAGGATTTTAAGCGCCTCGTGATATAAAATATGGATGATCGAATATCAGAGGTGTACGCTGGCAAACCTCCAAGACAGTTCAATATTGATAACTCCGCATATGCCTTGGTAAAAAGATAATCCCAAAATGTCCTCAACACTGGTTGCAACATCACTATAGATTACTTTTTTACTTCGACACCTCTTGCAGACCATTTGCTAACTAAACATAAAAGGACCATCGTTAGGGCATTAAAAATGAAAAAGAAATTTTTTGTATACTAAAGATCGCATGCAACCAAATGAAATGAAAGAAGAATATTCTGTTGGAAGAATCACTCGGAGATGGCCAATGAGGTAAATTTTTCAATGATGAATGTTGTTGGCATAAATAGCCAAATAATTTACAACGCCAACACTGGAAACATGATGCTACGCCGACAGTATTTGAAAGAGATAGCAATGGACCTAGGTAAGCCATATATGACCATAAGTTCTTCCATTGCGACATTGAATATTCCTATGAGGAACCAAATAGCTCGGTTTGTACTTTCAGAACAACCATCATCTTCAAATACGGCCAAATGCAGGATAATTATGTCCATCGCAGAAAAATAGACGCACGAAAAAAGGGTGTTGCAGATGCTCCAAATTACTGTGCAATGTACATTGCACATACTTATGTGAAGATTGTTTTATTAAAGCACATCCTGTAGATGTAGAAAATATATAATTTTTCCACTTTAATTAGTGTTATATAGTATTATATAGAATAAGTAAAAGAAGTTAATTAATATGTTACATTTTCCATAATATGATGATTTTTCATCACTTATTTGTGTTTTACTAAATATCCTGAAAAAATAAATTAAATCTAATGTAGTATCCCTAAAAAACAGTTAATGAAGATGAGCGCCAGAATGCTCTCCATGAGCCCACTAACGTTACGCAGAAAGACGCGCCCACTCAAGGGTTAATTTAATTCCAAAACCCAGAGGTTATGCCATTGATTTTTATATTTAGTTCATTAACTCAGTGAAGAGAGCATGTTTTAGAATTTGTAGTAGTAGTCTATGAAAAGGCTGTACAAGTCGTAAGAGTTAGTTTTATTAAAGCTGATAGAAGGCGAAAAATTTTGCATATTTTAAACCACCGGTCTTCGTCCACTGGATTGGTCGCACGAAGCATACACAAAATAGCTTGCCTTTGATCTTAATACAAATTCTCACACAAAATTATGCTAAAGCATACAAGCATAATTATGATGGAACCAACTCGTTGCCGCTGAAAACTAAATAAACCTGTGAGAAAGATTTTATAAACTTACCTGAAAACTCATCATGGCGCAGAAAACTTCATAGACGTTTCGTGCCACTGTGTCCTCCGACGGGACAAATTGGTACAGGAAAGTGTAAAGCCCGAGGAGAGAAATCTACACAAAAAAAAGATTTTTAGTAACAATTTTATTAAAGCTAGCATTTTTCGCGTCTTCGTTATGTTGAAACGTGTTTTTTTTCAAACTTTTTTCAATTGAGTCTTTCTATCAAACTTTGCTTCAACTCCGGTCAATATGAATAAAATTTAGTGAAAAATGGATATTGAGGTATATGGGAATACCAGATGTTAAATAAAATTGATACCTTAGAGTTATCAAAGATATATGAAGCCGGTAAGTTTACCTTTATAATGCTAATACAATTGAGACCTGTTTGTGTTTGTGTGTCCACATTGTCCGCATAAGCTGTATCCATGATGATTCAGGCATATTGCATTTGCATTGCATTTGAAAACTTGATAGTTTTTTGTGTTGCACACAAAAAACTATCAAGTTTTCAAATTGTTTCATCAGATAAAGCTTACATTGTAAAACAAATACCGGATTTTTAACTTTAACCCCAATAAAAAATAAATATGTTTGTAGTTATGGTAAAAATTGAACAAAAATTCAATAACTTTAAATAATACTTACGATCAAAAGAGTACTCTTAAGCAATGATGTCATAATCTTGCATTTATCAGACCTGAAGGACTTGATCAGAGTTCGAATCAGCACCAACATCACGCATGCCATGTTAGCTGTGGAATTAAGATTTATAAAGTACGTCCAACAATGCATGTCGTTAACTTTTGAATCGAACACATGTTGAGGAAACAATAATTTTACGTGCTATCATCATCATCATTTCAACCTATAGACGTCCACTGCTGGACATAGGTCTTTTGTAGGGAGTTCCAATAGCCACGGTCCTGGGCCGCTTGTATCCAGCGGCTCCCTGCGACTCGTTTGATGTCGTCTGTCCATCTTGTTGGGGGTCGACCAACGCTACGTTTACCGGTGCGGGGTCGCCATTCCAACACCTTGGGACCCCAACGTCCATCGGTTCTCCGAGCTATGTGCCCCGCCCATTGCCACTTCAACTTCGCAACTCGCAGAGCTATGTCGGTAATTCTGGTCCTTCTACGGATCTCTTCATTTCTGATTTGATCACGTAGAGATACTCCTAGCATAGCTCTCTTCATTGCTCGCTGAGTGACTCTGAGCCTTCTTATGAGGCCCATAGTGAGCGACCACGTTTTGGATCCGTAAGTCATCACTGGCAACACGCACTGTTCGAAAACTTTAGTCTTCAGGCACTGAGGGATTTTGGCCAAAAAGATGTCGCGAAGTTTCCCAAACGCTGCCCAACCGAGCTGAATTCGGCGGCTGCTTCTCGAAATTGGACTTACCTAACTAGATCGTGTGTCCTAGGTATACATACTCGTCTACAATTTCCAGTGCAGAGTTCTCAACGACTACTCTGTAAGGCAGAACATTAGCGTTCGACATGATCTTTGTCTTGCTCATGTTCATACGTAGGCCTACCTGTTGAGAAACTCTGCTAAGGTCATTGAGCATTGCGTCGAGGTCTTCCAGAGTCTGTGCCATTACGACTATATCATCGGCAAACCGAAGGTGATTGATGTACTCGCCATTGATGTTGATGCCCAGTCCGTTCCAATCCAGAAGCTTGAAGACATCTTCCAACGCTACGGTAAACAGCTTCGGGGAGATCACATCTCCCTGTCGCACTCCTCGCTACATACGGACTGACATGGTGGCGTTTTCATACCGGCACTTCAACACTTGGATGTACCGGTAGTCGATTCGGCATCTCTGCAGTGACCTCAAAACAGCCCAATTTCCACCGAATCGAAGGCTTTCTCATAGTCCAGAAATACTAAACGAAGCGGCCGGTTGTACTTTTCGGTCTTCTGTACAATCTGCCGCAGTGTATGTATGTGGTCTATGGTACAAAAGCCCTTCCGGAAACCGGCTTGTTTGGGAGGATGGAAGTCGTCGAACCTATTAGCGAGACGATTCGTGATGACTCTCGAGAACAACTTGTAGACATGGCTCAGCAGTGGGTCTGTAGTTCTTCAGCAAGGTATTGTCACCTTTTTTGAAGAACAAAACCACCACGCTCCTGTGCCACGCCACTCTGGCGTTATGCCTTGCTGAATGACGGAATTGAACAATCGCTGAAGGACTTTAAGTATTGGTTTTCCACCCGCTTTCAGGAGTTCTGCTGTGATTCCATCATCACCTGGCGCTTTGCCATTCTTAAGTTGTTTGAGAGCCCAACTTATCTCATATAGGCTGACGTCCGGGATATCTTCGGTGTAGTGTCGGGTCAATTTAGCTCTCGGATCCTTGGCCAAATTCTCAACAGGTTTCTGTGTTGTGGTGTACAACTGACCATAGAACTTTTCAACCTCACCCAAGATTTCAGGTTTAGAAGAAATGAGACTACCAGTGTCCGCCTTCAGTCGCATCAACTGACACTGTCCGATAGACAGATCTCTCGCGAACACTTTAGAGCCTCTGTTTTGCTCGATTGCAATTTTAATGCGCTCCGTATTGAAGTGCCGCAGGTCACATGTCTGTGATTTAGAGATCTGTCTATTAATCCTCTTATAGGCGGACGCGTCGACGGAAGATTGTAGTTTCATCTCGTGTCTCTCTTCCATAAGCTTGAGTGTATGTATGTAGAACTTGGACTCGACCGTATGGACAGTTTCCACCAGCCTGTTGTTCAAATCGTCCACTGTGTCACAATCTGCAAGGCAATCGAACCGGTTCTGCAGTTCCTCTCGGGGTTTTGTATATGGGCTCGAGTAGGTCGGAGTGTAGACTTTACCAGTCTAAACCTTTCCAGCTGAACGTTAATATTCATGCCTCTTATCATACGATGATCGCTCCCGGTTTTCACCCTGTTGATCACAGAGACATCATTGAATATGTGCCACTTTGTTGACATGATAAAGTCAATCTCATTCCTCGTGCAACCATTAGGGCTCATTCAGGTCCATTTCCTGTGTGGCGACTTTTTGAAGAAGGAGTTCATCATATAGAGGCCGTTCTTCTCCATGAAGTCGGCCAACATTTGGCCCTTGTGGTTTCGTTGCCCATATCCAAATTGCCCCACTCTCTGAACCTGTACGCTCACCTAGTCTTGCATTGAAATCCCCCATCACCACATTGTAGAAGGTGTTTGAGGCATGTATGGCTCTCGAAATATCCTCATACAATACCTCTACTTCCTCGTCCGGGTGAGCTGAGGTCGGTGCGTATACCTGTATTACCTTCAACGAATACCGTTTGGTGATTCTGAGTATAAAGTATGCTACCCTACTCGACACACTTTCGACTCGTACAATATTGTTGACGAGGGACTTGTGGACGATAAATCCAACACCACCCTGAGATTGTTGGTCGCCCTCCCGGTTGTAGAACAAGTTGCCAGAATTCAAGATTATGGAGTCCTCCCCCTCTCTTCGGACTTCAGATAATCCTATTATATCCCAACGCAACTTGCTCACTGCTTCTTCCAGCTCAATCATCTTTTAATCGGTCCTCAAAGTGCGTGCGTTATAAGTCGCCAGGTCTAGCCGTCGGGGTTGGCAGCGGAATCTCTTCCGGAGATTCTTGACACCCCTTGCCCCGCCGTTACCATAACCGCTGCCAGAGCAAGGGATAGCGGGGCTGCCGGGGACTAGGGGCTGTGGCTTTTTTGTTTCTACCATTCAAAGGAATGCCAATAATCACCACGCTTGGCATGCGGGTGGGTGATCGCATTGCTGGTCCTCTCGCACCAATAACGCTGCTGCCCGTTATTGTCAGTAAATTTTGGACCAGTTAATATTTAATGGTTATACCGCCATTGATCGGTCGCCAGAGCCTCGTCGGTAAGTCGGCAGGGTGCACCACGGGCAGGTGAGATTGGCAATTGGGAAGGCCGACTGGTACTAGTCTTCCCCATACAACCCTTACATGCTATGTGCCCCTCAATATATGCTCCATCATGCGCTATTTAATGTTTCATTTTTTACAACACATTTCTCTACTTCATAGACAGCTTCTTAGGCTCTTGAAATTTTCACTCGTGGAATAAATAAACTCACAGGGAGCTAAGTCAGGGCTGTAGGACCTGATCTAACGTAACCACCTGATCTTCTATCGCACAGACAAAACCTTCGGTTTCCCTAAAGAGATCAACAAAGCGCAGCCACTGCACGGACACTTTCTCATCCACGTTGGCTCATTAAGAGCTTTAAAAAAGCGTCCGTGCAGTTCCTTCCCCTTCCATACAGTCTCCGGGTCAGCTATATATATATATATATCTAGCTGTTCAAAGTTCAAAGATCAAAGTTAGGATCACTACAAGTGCATCCATGTCTCCGAACACGAGGCATTATGTAGTTTAATCAATGCTACACACTAATCAAATAATCACTAACAGACGTTACAAGATTCAAAAAATAATTAAGTGATTTACTTGATAACTTACCAACTGACATGTACAGTAAGCTTAAGATTGGCAAATTGTAGATCCAGATGTACAGTCTGTCAACCATCCAGCATCTAAAATAAAACGGTACATTTACCGGTATATCCGGGATTAAAAACCTAGATCTGCGGTACGGCTTTTATCAACCACAAACACACCATCTAGCAAGTTTCCAGTTTTTATTTTAATTAATTAATAATTTTTAATTAATGGTTATCTGTTGAATGTGATATTTTAGGTTTAATATATGTTTTTCTTTCTTAAGACAAAATAAGGTATTTTGCCTCTTTTATGGCTTTGCGTACGTCAACAACGAGTACATTGGTTTTCACAAGCAAATCAAGGTAGCACTTCTTCGGTTTTTCGGTTATTAGTTTTTGGGTTACTCGGATATCGGCAGACCGGCCGAGTGGCTGTCGGTCGCATTCCTGCATCTGCAGGTATTTCGAGGCACGATGCGAAGATGAGTGAGTTTAGCTAATTTATAGCCAACCGAGAAATGCGTATCTGATACGTTGTTTTTGATAGTAACAAATGCTTTCTTGAGTGATAAAATTAGAGTGCAATATAAATTCTATGATTTTAATATAATTATATATTATTTTACTTAAATTAAGCAAAATGTTTCGTAGCATGATCGCTACTTTATGCGTGGCTAAATCTATTATTATAAATTACACCTAGATCTGCGGTACGGCTTTTATCAACCACAAACACACAATCTAGTTTCCGATTTTTGTTTTAATTTTGACTTACTTTCCAAAATTCCCTGCGAAAATGTGAGCCATAGCGTAAACAACTACACACGCAAGTGGTAAGCCCCACCCAAATATTCTAATGTACCGAATTTTTTTCGCTTCATTCAATAAAACCTGCAACAAAAAATATATATTTATGGTTGTACAAAGATGCTATCGCGTAAAAAGACGGTACCTACGGCCTTGCGGCCTTACGGCCGTTCACAACAAAGTGAAATTTTGCGCAATTTTAACCGATTGTGTAAGAATTTAAATGTTCGAGTCTACTGTTTAGTAGTCACTCTGAGGTCGGAGTTCAACCAATATATATATATATATTTATCCTGTAAATTTATCCTTCTGCATTATTTAACTTAATGTCTTGTCTAAAAATTAATCATCAATTAATCTCTGGTCTGCTTTGGTTAGGATTGGTTAGACTTTCGACGTTAGAAGTTTGGTTGGTTATGACTGTGGCTAGTTACCACCTTACAGACAAAGACATACCGCCTAGAAACCGATTGGGGGTTATTGGTTTGATATAAGTGATATATCCTTAGCAGATAACCCTTTTTAAACAAAGTTATAGTGAAAGGAAATAAAAGGATCTATCGTCGGAGCTGTTTTCACGTGAAACGTCCTATATTATTCCACTAATAAACCGAACCAGCTTTACTTCTGTCGTTTAAGGAAAAGTTTGGATTAAATGTTCGCTTAAAATATATAAAAGTCTACACAACAGTAACAGATAAAGGGACACAATGAATACTTGTCATAAAATGTCTTTGGCTGTACGTTTTGAAAAAATGAAATAAACATGTCAGAAGTTTCAACATAGCTAAAGAACTGGAAAATCGAGCAAAAATCATTTTAAAAGCTGAGTCCACAGAAAAAGCTCGATATCTGGGTGCCACACGAGCTCAGTGAAAGAAATCTTATAAATCGTAGTATTCATTTGCGGCGTAATGCAACCTCACTGTTTTAAAGGCATGCAACTTAAACATCTTTAATTAATTATCTTTAATTAATTGTTATACGGGCTGAATTGATTAGTAGAAAAGGTGTCTTTAATCACAACAACGCCAGACCACGCACATCTTTAGCCACTTCTTCGGTCTCTTTATAATTCTTTAGGCAGTGCAAGGTTAGTTTCAAGACTGGGCTGCAAAATAACTTTAACTTTTTTGGATCAGCAGTGCCAAAATTTCCAAAGGGATCTAACGGATCATATTGTGACACGAAGTGAGTATGCAGTCATATTTTATGGCAAAAATTCACTGGCCAAAATGTCACTATAATTAAAGGTTAAAATATCTTGAGTTTTCATATAAAATGTGAAGAAACTTTTGCCCCAACCACCTTGAAGAATAGCTTATCGAATTAATATCTGTGGTGATATTTTAAGGTTTAATATATGTAATTTGCCAAAGCACAATTAAAATTAGTAAATTAAATAATCACACTTACCTCTAGGGTTGACAGGTTTAAGTACACGCCTTCGCAGTGCATCCACGTATAGTTGGTTAATATGAAGTACATCATTACGAAGTGCGTCATCTCGCAGTAGAACTATAGGAAAGAAAAACAATTAAAAAGTGGAAAATTATTTTCCTATAATTTTAAAAAACAAACACTTTTGTGTGATGTGTGATTGAAGGGCTAACCAACAAACACTTTCACACTTATGAAAAAAGGCACTTATGAAATAATCAGCGCGATAGAGTCCTGAGAGCGAGTGAGTAGCGGTTTCAGCTGTAATTACACGATTATATGTACTCTTAGTTTGTGACAAAATATGTATTTAGTCGTCGATGACTGCGACGTTTCTGACTGGTGTGATTAGTGCGGTACACCCACTGGGATGGTACCACGGTTTTATTTACTAAAGGAAGATAGCGGAATACCACTCACCGAGTTCAACATTATTCCTGGGATGTGCACGATGATGTACAGCAAAATCCAGAGTGCGTCAGTAATTATTAATGAAGTAAACAAGTGCCAGTGCAATACTCGTGGCCGCTTACCAGATCTGAAAAATAAACGATTTTAAACATCTGTTCGTTAGGTCGTAAAAATAATATTGATTATCACTTATTAATAAGTGATATTCAATATTATATCCGTACCTTTTATAGTTTTTTGAGTGACTTCTTGTTGAAATGTATTGCTTGCTATGCAATAAATCAACTGGTATAAAAATGTTACTGAAAGAATGTTCTTTCAGTAACTTATAAGGTTAAAGTTACTAGGGTCGGTAGCACTACCCGATTTGATACTACTTTACAATAATTCTTTAGGACAGGAACACACCATGCAAGTATTGAATATGATTTCTGAGCCCAGTGCAACAATATCGTTATAGCTGTAACATAATATAAGGAAGTAATATAGGTAAAGAAGGTTTCAAATGAATGAGCAACCGATAAATCAGAGAGAGGTGTATTGAAATAAAGTTAGTTAGTGTACAAATAAAATTATAGGTTGCCTTAAATCTTAATAATAGACTATGTAATTGAATTGAATAGTTTGTTTATTTCTAAGGAGAATGACCAACACAGTATGGAGCTTGGGCCACTTACAAATATTTTTGTGTCTCGATAAGTGTTAGCGTAAAATAAAGCTTGATAATTTTATTTTCATTTACCAAAATATTTTTTTTGTTTGGAATCCCACATTCAGAGAAAATCAATTTTAAATAATGTTAGGTTAGGTTTGGTTGGTAAAAAGATAGCGCTCGTTTGCGTGACGCTGTTCTGCCTATGGTAGGCACCTACCTACCTAAATAGGTAGTTAATCAGAACCATTATTCCAATCATGATTTAAAGAACGGTGTAATGGCATGTATACCGTTAAATAGATAGCTTATCGCATATTAAAGTAAGTGGGTACAATACTTCGTACTACGTAGGTAGTTAATTAATCTGTGTGCTATTCTGACTAGTGATATATCGATACCTAGCGCTGTTAAAAATTCTTATTGAGACACTAAAATTGCTTGAGATATGCCGTATTGACAGCAAAAACTGATTCATATTACTCGTTATTCAAACTAGGAAAACGTGAACATAAAGAGGTGCACTTCTGTGTTAGTCCACTGATGATTTGAACCATAGGCTTAGAATGTACAAGACTAAATGCTACCGGTTAAAACTAGTTCTAGCCTACCAAAACTATATGTAATATACTATGTTTGTCAAGGGGTAAAAGTATGAAATAGCTGATTTGTGCATGCCACATAATAAACAATAAATTTTATATTTTTATAAAGAAGAACCTCACAAGTATCATGTGAATAAAGATGAACCCGAAAATATCACACAATGAAGGTTTTATGAAAATTCAAAGTTTCTATTGCTATAACAACGGCCATTTCATACTTTAACCCCTACTATAAATAACGTTACGCTAAAGTACTCGTATTGTGGAATTTTTATTGTTGCTTACGATAATTATGTTCTATTAGAATTTAACTAACGAATTATAAGATAAAATATTTCTTACCAAACAAACAACATTCATTTGAACTTGCTTGAAACTGCTTGAAAGTGTATATATAGTTCGTTTTCGTTTTTATGTTTATTTATATTAGTAACTCCTTGTGATAAAAGAGTGACTTAAAAAAAACCAGGCGATACGCCGAGTGAAATTAAGTCATTCCTAATGGTGCGAGGTCTCACATTTCATGCTGGACACCTGTCGCCATTTTGGAATGGAGGCCTGAATTCACATAAAATTAAACATAACATAAAACGACCGCTTAAATGAAAATATATGACAGCAGTGCAGCTCAGCAAGTTCAGCAATTAAAACATTGTATACAGGTACCAACTCTTGACTTAATATCAACACGCGGTAGCAATTGTTGTTTTTGTTTAAATTTCATTCATCTTTCTATCGGCCAGTAAGTGGCGCGTGTAATTTGTGCAAGGACATTTGCAAAGATAGTCAGTCCTGATTGTGCGCAATTTGTAAAATTGTTGCCTTGCAGGTTTTATTTCGATTCTTGTACGAAAGTTTACCCATATACCTAATTGTTACTAAAGAAGCTATAGAAATTTAAAAATGCTACGTGCTTAGATTCATCTCTAGTTCATTAATTCCTGCTAAGGAAATGGTAACTCTTTGTATAAAATTGAAATTATTTTGATAAAAGATATGAAAAGAATTAAGTTGGTTTATTAATATATGCGTATTTAATGGATTTATTAGTTATTTATACCAATAAAGCCTCTGGATTCCGTCGAAAAATCGAAAGTGAAGTGACGGCCAACTCAATCCCCTACGCTAGAGTACGCGTAAAATCAAGGCCCACGTATGTAGCAAAAGATTCAAAACAATTTCGCATGAGCTCGCAGTAGATTTTAGTATCGCTTGCGACGCTAGCATATGTTATTATAAATATAAGTGGTTAAAGTATGAAATTGTCCATCTGTACTGAATTGAATTGAAACTCGTCGTTTTCTACGAAGTAACATTACATCTATACTTATTACGATATTTTTTTAATACGTAGAAAATTATCCAATTCACGTAAGAAATCATCCATTGGAGTAAGGTCTGGCGAGCACAGAGGATGATGTTACTCGTGCAGTGAGAGGTCTTGCGTTATCATGGAGCAGTAATGCCGAAGATTGATTAAAGAGTCGGGGCTGTTAAACTGCCTGTCACGCCATTGTTCTTTGAAGTTCGGCACAGAGAACAACTTTCTGTGAAAATGTGACACCATGAAGGTTTTCAAAGTGTCTTCTGCTGTAACTAAGGCAATTTCATACTTTAACCCACAGAAAGGTACATTCTGCAGTAATTACAAAAAGGTTAGTCACATCACAGGGGACCGTAGAGCTGCCAGCTACCTCGGACAAAGAATTAGTCTAGCCATTCAAAGGGGGAACGCTGCCAGTATCTTCGGAACCTTGCCTAAAGGGACTCCTTTTAATAATATATTTTAGTTATGATGTTAAATATTTATTTATTTTGTAAGGTTTTTTAGTTTTAGTCTAATTTTATTTTAAGTTACATATGTAGTCTTGAAATTTATAGACAGCCAATAAAGATTTTAATAACACTAAAAAAAAAAAATTACAATAGTATAATTATTACAGAATGTATATTGAAGGAAATATACTGAAAATCGCTAATGACTTTTAGAATATCGCACTGAAGCAAATAAGACCTTTATTTTATATAGAGCAAATGATTTAAACCGTAGATATGTCCATTTAGTTTGATTTTGGAATCGGAGCAATAATCAGCAAGGTATCGTCAATCAAGAAAATTGTCAGAACTTTGTTGGAATTAGAAATTGGCGATCATTAATCTAGTGCGTAGGACTCGGAGAGCAAGAAAAGCTGTGGGTTTTGGTTTTTGGCACTTTCATGTATTATTTTTAAAGCCCACCAACTCTTAGTGAAGCAGTGTGAGGAAAAAACGGTCGTAATCTGTACTGTACTCATTTATGAATCATAAGTGTTCGACGCGTTGTTTTCAATAGTGTTAAATTTAGACAAGACAGACATATCTAAGATTTAAATCGCCGGCTAGAATACCTCCGTGGATCTACTATTATTAACTAGCAAAAACAAATTTTGTTTATTTGAGCTGGTACCTACACAATCAAAACCCTTCGCTTTAGTCGTACTTCAACTGATATATATTTCAAATGTCAGAGTTTGACAAAGTACTGCATAACCATTTCGACGTTATGCCATGTTTATTTGTGAGGCCCATAGATTAACACAATCCTGCGGTCTAGACGCCTCCAAAGGTTGGTTCATTGGTATGGTGTACCCCATAGTGTTAGGGTTACGTCAGAGAAAGTGGAGGGTCAGAACAGTGTCCAAATTGCAAAGTTCTTAAAGTTAGCTGCAAACATAGTAGAGTGCACCGAATACTCAGCGTGTTTCCTTTTACATTATTTATCAAAATTTTACGTTAATATGGTGAAATGTGCAGTACCGAACTGTAGAAACGATTCACGGAGACAAACTAAAAGGTTAATGTTATTTATTAATAATTTATATAATTTATGAAACTGTATCTCTAGAACGTATGATAAGTATGCCTGGGTTACAATAATATTAAAACTAGTGTGGCCATAAATGCTGTTACAATTTAAACAGTTAACGGTAAAGGTTCCAGGTTTGGTAGAGGTTTTCTTTCCGGACTTTAAAGGTGCCAAAAACTTGTAGCCCAGTTTTGAACCTCTTGGACAACAAATTATGACACGTCTCAAATAATCTCTAAGGCAGTGGCAACATTACCCATTGAAACAGTGCATAAATTCATTTTTTATGATTACTTCCAAGGTTTAATTTCAAATAATTACATATAATTTTAATTAAGTTACGAAAAGAATACATTTTCAATCTCTTTCTTTGAATCTCTTTGAGAATATGTCAGACCTGTAAACCCTAATTACAAATCACTTTTGGCTGTAGAATGCGGTAACAGAACTTATGGCTACAATATGTATATAAGTTCTCTTGGTGGCGACACTTGATAGAAGCAGCTTTCTTTAATTTTCTTGAATGACTCTTGACTCCTCTGAATTAATTAATTCTTATAATTCGCGTGTTTACGTTAAGAGTTAAATAATTCGCATAGCAGATACTGCTTTATTTTAAATGTTCCTTATTCTCTATTATAATTTCTAGGTCAGAGCAGGTAAAGCACCACCTTCGACCCGAGTCATGCTAGAAATTGAGTTCTACAACAAAACAATGAGAAAAGTGTCAATTTTTTTATTATCTTCTGTTGTTTAAGTGAAAAATGTACCATATTATAACTGCTTCACTGATCTGATTGGACTAGATCAAAATTACAGTCTTAAATTATAAAGGCGTGAGTATATATGAAATTTTTATATAATAGTGAGTTATTAATGTGGGAGAAAGTAAAAATATACTGGTCAGACTGAGGCGTTAATTAAAAATCCATTATTTTTCCGACACTAATAACTTTATTTATTAATATCACAATTAAGGATGTTATTATAAAATTAAAAAGACTTGACATAATCCTTATGTATATAGGGAGTTGGCCCTGACAAGCTTCCTCCATTATTTATTAATAAATGAGCTGTCCCCTTTGTCCACCAGTCTGCATGATATTTAATCAATCATTGTGCACTGGAATGCCAGACTTATGGAAACCAGCAAGAACAGTACTAATCTACAAAAAGGGCTGTCGCGATAACATTACCAACTATAGGCCAATTTGAATGTCGTCTCTCGTGCACCCAATACTTTCGCGTCATGTTTTGCACATGCTTTCTGAGGCTCAGTATGGTTTCTGCCATTCCAGATCAACTGTAACTAATTTATCAAATTTCATAAGTTTCGTCACATCTTCTGTGGACTCCAGACTAGAAGTAGACGCTATCTATACAGATTTCTCAAAGGCCTTCGACAAAGTTAATCATAAACTGTTGATGGAAAAACTGTATTCTTTCGGACTTGGTGGATCACTACTATCATGGCTCACATCTTATCTCGCCGATAGAAATTCTCATGTGGCAATAAAAGGATATTCTTCCAAGTTATATAACGTAACGTCGGGTGTTCCCCAGGGTTCTGTATTGGGACCGCTATTGTTCAATATTTTTGTAAATGACTTCCCGCATTGTGTACTTAATTCTAAGTGTTTAATTATTGCGGATGACCTAAAATTAGAAAAGAGATCACAATAGGTAGTGATGCCCTTTCCCTATAGGAAGACGTAGATAGAATCGCAAATTGGTGTGAACTGAACGGCATGGACTTAAATCCCTCCAAATGTTCTTTTATCACCTTTACTCGCAAACGCACTGTTCTAGACAGAAAATACATAATCAAATTGCCCACTGCAGAAGGTTGAATTTATCCAGGATCTGGGGATTACATTAGACACAGAATTACGCTTTAACGTGCTTATCGACAACATCTGTAGATCAGCTCGTAAAATGCTAGGGTTCGTTTACAGAAATGCCAAGTCTGTTAGAAAAGCTAATACTATAAAAACTCTATTCGCAACTTTAGTAAGAAGCAAACTCGAATATGGCACAACGATATGGAACCTTAGCTACCAGATCCATAAGGATCGGATAGAAATCGTACAGAGGCGATTTACACTATTATGTTCAACTGGCAAAATCAAAAGATTACCTTATAGCACTCAACTGGACACTGTTAAATTAATCTCATTGTCCGATAGACGTAAAATTCAAGATATGGTCTTTTTGCACAAGCTCGTAAACGGTACATTTAATAACTCAGAGTTGTTGGGCCAAATCTCTTTCAAGGTTCCCATCCGAATCCCGCGCTACCCTGTTCCACTTTTTACGCACCGAGTTTGTAGGACTAATCTTGGTCGCCACTCTTTGATACCCCGGCTAAGCAATTAATACAAACATTTCGTTTCTAAAGATAATTCGATTGATATTTTTAATGACAAACTACACAATTTCAAAAATAAAATAATAAAAACACTAGTCTAGTTAGATTTTGCATACTGCGTATATATCACTTACTTTTCTGTTCTTTTGTAATAAGTTCCTTTTTGTGTTTTTTGTTATTTGCTGTTTCTTAATCTAAAATTTTGCATATTATATTATTAGCGACATATTAGCGTCGACTTAAGTTATTAGGCATGCTGTAGTTACCTCTAAATTGATTTATATGTATATCCTAACACTTAAGGTTTTTAAAATGTTTATTTTTTTACATATAAATCTGGTGGCGCTTTGGATAAATAAATAAATAAAATTATTATATGTAATCACTCCTGTTTGTTAGTTATGATGCAGCCGTAGATGACATGTCAAAATGAATATAGACATATCTATAATCAGTTTTTAGTGCCATCTTACCGGAACACTTAGCTGGTACCGACATGTTTGTCTGATACCAAACAGGAACTAAGAAAATTCATAAAGTCACAGCAATGAACTACTGAGCTGCTAATTGGACCACGCATTGAAGTGAATTTTTGCCTAACAGTAAAACATCACAGGCTGGAGAGTGGCATAAGCTACCTATCGGAAGAATTGTTATGGAATAATTACTGATATTACTTTTGAAACTTGTTTTTTTGTTATTCTGAAATAAACGAATGAATTCTGATACCGAAACATAAATAAAATACACATTGTTATTACACTTTATTTGTACACTACACGTTAAGAAGCGATGCAAGAAAACAGAAACATGAAGAACGGAGTAGATTACAAAAAGGCCTTATCGCTTACTAGCGATAGCTCTCAGTTAATGTAAGGAATAACTCATAACTCGGAAAATTATGCAGTTGTTTCGTGATCTTAACTCATTCTTTAATTACTTCTTCATGCTGGAACTGCTGAACGAAGCAACAAAAAATCAATAATCAAAATAAAACAATAAATTTAGATTTTGACTTAGAAGAAAGACATAACAATGTGGGACCACAGTATTAACTGAGCAGTACTTATTAGGTATTTGGATTTTTAGTACATTACATCAGGTAATTGGTACACATCTAATTAAAAAGACGCAACAAATATTTTGTAACAACTGAAATGTCATAAAATAACAACTGTCAGATCCAGCTAAATATAAATCAGAATACAGGTACAATATGGCACTATGAGACGAATTCATATTCTGTTTTACCACCAGCTGGTGGTTGCGAACTTTTTCACACAGACACTTTTAGACAAACTACATTATAGCAAACGCTATATAATTGCTCGAAGATGTTCTTTCACAGCTTTTGTATGTTCAACCATTCGACCATTCGATCTACACCTTATTTATTTGTGGATCATTTTTCAATACGCTTAACGGCTGGCTAGGTGTTAATCTACGATCGAGTTTTTTTTTTCGGATAGATTATTGATTATGGGCATGCACTATGGTTGAATAATTGCACTCAATTGCCTGAATAATACACGAAGGCTTCTCTTATACGTACTATAACTTTTTTGAGCAATTCCGCATAAACTAATAGGTACTCGTGCATGATATTATAAACAAAAAGCACTTCAAACTTACCGTTCTGGAGACAAAATGTTGAGCGCCCTTGACAGGGATACAATAGATACTGTGAATCCAGTTAGATAGACGAACTGAATGGGCCGCCAAACCTAATAATAGAAAAATATATATATAATGCTATGTAATGTTATATATATACAGAAATCCTACCGTTCCATAACTTAAGCCAACTCAATATAACTTGATTGCTTAAAAAAAATCGTTAATTAAAAAAAATTAATTAATTAAACCTTAGTGTTGTTGCAATAAATAGAAAAGTTAAATTAATTAAAAAGTCTCTCTGGTAAACCATTACCAAAGAGATTTTTCGTTCCTTAATTCTTTAGCGCCAAGTTCCTAATGAGATCGCAGCCCTGAACAACTGCATTGCTATCAGCAGCTTCTGTTGGTGGCCATTTTCACAGTAGTGTACAATAAATATGACTGAGTGGACTCCCCTAACAGGCGACTCACTTACTTTCAGCGGTACTTGATACTAAAAAATCCAAGTCTACGCATCATATGTCCAAATTCCTAACATGCACCTCTAGTGCGATATCATAAGAGTCTATTTTTTTATCGAGATGTAACCATAAAAAGAAATAGACTAAAAGAGTTGCAGGCACGAGCACAATCTGGTTGCGATTTCGAACTCCACAGGTTTTTAGCAAGTTCTGTAGTCTAAGTCTCAGTTACTGTAGATGGTAGACCTTTGGTCTAAAGATGCAATTCGGATCCCTCGTCATCACTTTCTTACGACGTTTTTTAACACACTCTCGAGAAGATAATCCTGGCGGGAACTTTTTGTTTACATTCAGCGAATTGGCTTATGATAAGGACTTCTTAAAATAGTAACATAAAATATAATGGTTAACTTTAAATAATAATTTTCAGCACCATAAAACATCTGGGAACCAAGTCTCCTATAGTACGACAGGCAACCTAATGGTCATTAAAAAATCACAGGCGCGTGACGTCATCTGTGGGTGAATTATTCGTAACTTCAAAGTAAACAACATTATTGGAAGCATTATATTCTTAATTCGTTTATTTTATAAATGAAATACTAGAGATGATTTAAAATTAGGACAAAGAACTAAGCATCACCAGGAAACTCGGGTATACGAAGACCGGTAATTATTTTGAGTAATAACAGAAGTATTCGTGCAGCAGCTGTACCTCATACCGCCTTCATTATAGTTAAATTTTTTTTTTTAAATCCACAAGTAAATAATACACGCCTTCTCATTCGATCGATGACGATGATTCCCACAGATGATGCCACACAGTATGAAGAAAACATTTTCCAATTTACTTTAATGGCGTTTTTGTATATATACGAAAGAGATTGGAAATGAATAAACTTTACAAAGCATATTCACTATAAAGAAACTCACTTTTGAAGCGGACATACAAATTCCTATTCTTTCGTGAATGATGGTGATAACTAAATTCACAGGCCTAAAATCTAAGCGGGTTAAAATTGAAATTTTATGTTATTTTTTATAAGCGACTTATATCTTGGATATCTTAAGTCTCTAATGGGTTCTAACGTACTTAAATAAAATATAATATTATAAACATATCTGATAAGTGCGTTTGTTATAGCACAGCCCTGGAGGGCAATAAGCTTTGCGTAAGCGGCGGCCGACAGCTTCTTGTCCCACCCATCGCCAGTGAACGCAAGAAAAAGTACTCTCACAGTCGATTACAATCGTTACTATGGAATAGTCCGCTCGCCTTAGTTTGAGGGTTTGACTTTGTGTCCTCCACTTGTGACCGTTTCCGTAAATGATTCTGAGCGCAATTGGAACCCATAAATATAAGGTAAAGTGTTCTTATTTACTTTTCACCATCGCCATAAAAGAAAGAGTTGTATGAACGCTTCATATAAAGTGTATAAAAATGAAAGTAAATAAGTTTCGTATATTTTATTACATTATTATTAAAAATTACTCACTGCGATGAATTCTATGTCGCAGTAAACAGGAGTGTTGGTCGAGTTTGCAGTTAAACCGTCTACCTTTGTCATGTTTTCTACCATGGTTTGGCATCTGAAACAATATTTAAGCGTTAGTTTTACGTTTTACGACCAAAATTTCTCAGTCACCTACTGTTGTTTCTTAATACATTTCTTTGTACCACCAGGCCCGAGGCTTAAAAATGGAGTTGCACTCGCATGCCTCAGATAGCATTGAAGCCACGTCGTCAGAATATTTACAATGAATTTGTAAATATTCTGACGACGTGGCTTCTTAGGCTTAGCTTAGGGGATGTTAAACCATCATTGGAAAACCACTTTTTGCGCAAAAATATAAACTTTCCTGTAGTTTTAAATCGCTGACAAAAATACCGTATATAATGTCCTTTCAATCCCGCCATGCACACAGCATCGCCTTATCGACATGTTTACGTTAAGAGGTTAATTCGCATTTTATAAACATATTAATAAAATTATTACTCCAGGCCTCGATTGGAAATGTATGAAATCGTTATTTAATGGTTTTTATTATCTCAATTGAAGCGGTGATGGCCTAAAGGAAAGGCTATCCGCCTCCTAATCAGAGGTCGGAGGTTTGAACCCGGGTACGTACCTATAACTTTTCAAAGTTATGTGCGGTTTTAAGCAATTAAAATATCACTCGCTTCAACGGTGTTAACGAAAACATCGTGAGAAAACCTGCACGCCTGAGAGGTTATAATTTGCTTATAATGTGTGTGGAGTCTGCTAATCCGCACATGGCCAGCTTGGTGGACTATGGCCAAACCCTTCTCATATTGAGCGGAGACCCGTGCTCTGTATTGAGCCGGCAAGGGGTTGATCATGATCATGATGATTATCGAAATTTTTCATGTATAATGGACACGTAGGAGAGACCTAAAGCATCTCATTGTAAAGAACTGACAGTGGTCGGAACAAAGGCATTAATAATAAATCGAAACATAACAAAAATTTTTTCGGAATAAACAATTCAGAATGAAAAACCAAGTAAAAACTATATAAGTACCCAAAGTAAAAAGGAGCACAAAGAAAGGAAGCAGAAATAAATTGGAACGCAACCGCCATTTTGCTTTGTGCAACCACTTTTAATGAGTGCTTATTAGATAGGCAGCAAAAGGAAAATGTACGTAATAGTTCACACGTGGCGCGCTCGCTGTTAATGCTTCTGTTTGACTCTTCCCTTTAGAACCCACGTAAGCCTTTCACAATACCACCCGAGTTTCAAGTTCCCTCTTATAATACTTCAGTTGCAATGTTTTTAGTCATTACGTCTTAAAAGCAGTACAATTGTAAGTAATGCTAGTATTATGTGTGCAGAGAACGAATATATCGACTGGTTTTTATTAATTTTAATAATGCTAAATGCCATTATGTTCGGCCCATTTGATATATAATCTTACCGCAGACAAACATACACCTGTTGCAAGCATTTCAGTAATGAGAGCCGTCTAAACTTTATATAGCCAACATACTTGTATATTTAGAGGTCGGTAGATAAAAACAGTAACGATTGCGTATCTCTATCGTGTTTTAAAACCACAGACTATTAATGCCCCTCTGTTAGGAAACGACCTCCGTGGCGAAGAGCGTGCGTTGTCATATTGTAAAGTTGGAGGTCCTGGGTTCAATTCCCAACTCGATACTGGTCTGGTAGGAGGCTTTGGTCGTGGCTAGTTACCATACCGACATAGACGTCTCGCTAAGCGTTGTTAAATTACGGCACGTTTTCGCGTAGAAGTGTGGGCTTACCATACCATACCCTATCAGGTTAGCCCGCTAACATCTTAGGCAGCATTATCACTTATCGTCAGGTGAGATTGCCGTTAAGGTATAACTTGTAGTGTATATAAAATAAAAGGCTTTCTGTTTCCTATGGGGAGAAGGTTTACGGCGTATTTCAACCAAGCTGCTCCAATGCGTTTTGGTCTGCTCGGTTTTTCGGACTCTATACCGATGAAATCCGGTTGTTTTAAAATATATTAATTATTATTATAATAATTGGTAATTGATTTTATTTCGTGAATGATTTTTTTATTAGGAGATTAATTCAAATGTGACCATTAGTAGTTAATTTAAATTTTAACATTTCATCTGTCTATAGTTTAAGCAAGTATAATATATTTATTGGGATAATGTAGTTATTTGAAATTCATGTATTATTTTTAAGTACGTAATATTTAAAGATATTAAATCTTGTATATCATTTAATGAAATTGACATTGACTTGATCAATAATGTTGATTTGCTTAATTCATCTTATAAGCTTAATATTAACTTTATTTGTATAAGACCTATTCGGCGAGCTATCTTGCTGAGAAAGGTTTAATATTATTTTTGAAATGTTCCTCCACAAGCGAATGCAATGTCACCCGGTGGTGAGTGACGATGCAGCTGATGCCTGCAGGTTAATCTGTGCTGGCAGTTATATTGAACCCTTAGTCAACCCGAATAGGTTGCGAGGCGGCTTCATACCAGAACGCTATATTGCTTTGCAGCAAGTCTTTGTTGGTAGGGTGGTAACCAGCCACGACCAAATCCTATTCTTTCCAGACATCTATCAAACTAAAACATCCAGAGAAACCGACCGACTGAAATACACACGAAACATTTCATGTTCAGTGAAGTACAGGACCTATGTACGAGTATACACAGATATTAATACTTACCGCTTGCTTGTTATCAAAATGGACGCTGTTATATCCAGTGAAGTCAGAACAGATCCGCCTTCATCTTGTAGAATCACATGGATTATTGCGATTGTAGCGCACGTAGAGTAAGCCAAGGAGATGAAACAAAGCTGAAACAAACGTATTTACTTTAATAGGGCATTCTAGCTTACCCCTGTTGAAAACTAATATATATAGTTAAATAATAAACTGTTTTTGTATATATAGTTACTAGAATATATATATAAGATGAACAGGGGCGTGTCGGTAATTTGGGTAGTTTCGGGCAAAGAGACCAGATACTCTTGGTAGAACAGTATTACAATTATAAGTATGGTAATTTATAAGGAGTAGACTATACGCTCGACCAAGTACGACTTATATAATATATTTATAAACATGCCTTTCACATTAAAAAATTGCACAGTCCAGCCGCAATATTTCATTTTTTAGATTCTAAAAGCCAGCGATCATACTTTGATCAGGAATTTATAAGCTATGGAGATACGACTATAAAGAAACTCCCATACATGCATGTTCTTTAGAAATAACACATTTTACGAGTAGGTAGCAGAAAACTCTAGAATAGTTTTGAGTATAGCCTTTGTAAACAAATTTCTTCAGCATTACTCAAAGAGATGAGCTATTAGAACATAAGGTTACCACAAAAAGAAAGAGTTTTGATTTGGAATACATTAATAAAAAAGGTTGTGATATTCTGAACTTCCCTTTTTATGTTATAAATTCGGAAGTTGCTGTATTTCACTTCTTTATGCTGAAACCATTAAAGAATATTTCGGTAAAATTGGGTAAATAGATTGTACCCGAAGAGAGGACATAGCATAAGAATTTAGCATGAAAAAACACCGACATATACATCATACATCCCTATTCGCAGTTCCGTAATTTAAAGTTTCATTCAATGGTGTTTGTAAGAGAAGTTTGGCGATTAAATAATCCTTTCAATTTATGTCAAAAAAACATGCAAAGAACCACCGTTGCTGTTAGTTTTGTTTTCGTGATAAATCATTTTTTTACTCAGATAGTATATCCGTCTTAAATGTTACTAACAATGTTCCTTAACTGCGGTAGGAGTTAACAAGCAAAAATAGTTACTTGGAGAATACGCATTATGCCCCCTCCATGCAAGTTATTCAGGTCCGACCAGCCTGTAAAAAGGAAGTGAGATACCCTTTGAGGTGTAATGCAGTTAAAATAAATCCATACTACAACCATGGTCTAGTCTAAAATATTAATTGACTAACAGGAATAGAAAAAAAAAAAACAGCATAGTCTGTGGAATACCCCAGTCCTCGGCTTATAGCAGAGGTATCGTTCTCGTTGCTTGGTAAATATCAGCGAGATGAATGTGCAATAATAAATTTAGTGTGCCTAACTTGATGCATTCGCGTGGATTGCTATTTACTGGTATATATATTGCAATTATAAACTTACCAAACGCCACGGGATTTTGTTCTGCCAGCTGCACATCGCTGCACGTTCCACTGTCCAAGTATGCGTTGTTAAACTCCTCGCCCTATGAAAATAATATGAAACTGTTAGGCGTGTAGCTAGTCTCTCGAGGTGTTACTTAATCGTTAAAGCAATTGATATTTAAATAAAATTTTAAATGGATCGCATTCGGTCTCCCATGAACGAGAGGTAACTCCACACCCTATCTTACTTGCACCTTTTATTAATCACCACCCGTCACTTCCAAGTATAGCCGAGTAGGCACACCTATTAAGATTTCTATTACAAGAACAACGAGTTTTCATGAAAAACATTTTACAATCCTGAAATACTAAAACACACTAGTACTGAATTCCGTGTATCTGTCCCTGACTGTACCCGACTGTTAGCCAGGGAACAACCACATCCTGGTCCCTCTAGGGTTCACCACAATTCAATCTAGGTGGAACAGCACAAGTAACAATATATACCCCATAAAGATGGCGGCCCAAGCGCACTGAGTCACACTGTGACTGAGTGTTCTCTCACAGAACGCTATCTATTTTTATTTTATTTATTTATTCTTTATTTGTACACCACACAAAGTAAAAACAGAAATAATAAGAAAAACAGATACAAGAAGAAGAAGGATACAAAAGGCGGCCTTAAAAAAAAACATAAACCTGCATAATAATAACTAAATAAACCAGATTACATAAATAATACAATACGGTAATAAATATTAAATAAATATACTAATATACACCTAATATCATATAAATTAAATAAATAATATTAAATTAAAAGTCGTTATTTTAGCGTAAGATAATGAGTTACAACTGCACTTTTAAAGATAGTGAGAGACTTTGACTGTCTTATACTCAAAGGGAGCGCGTTCCACAATACGATTGCCTGCTCTATAAATGATTGCTTATAAAATTGTGTTGTATGGAAAGGCATGCTCAAAGTCAGCGCACGACACGAGTTTCGATTTCTTGAATAGATTTTTAAGTTTTTGGATCAAATAGCACATAGTACAGAAGTGAAAGTACGTGCAGATCCCAGCGACGGCGAATGGAGAGCCACTTAAGCTTTTGACGAAATTCATAAACGTGATCATATTTGCGTAATCAAAATATGAATAATGGTTTTGATGACGCTCAAGTTTATTCAGATAGCTCGGTTAAATTAAGATAGCTTGCGTCTGTGTTGTCGAGAATAGAGAAAAGAAGAGAATGTGCAAACATAACTTTGGTTGGAATTGGGAGAACATAAACAATAGCCGCAAACATTCTCCTTCTCAATGCATTAACATGTGTTGACCACGTAAATTTTCTGTCTAGATGTAACCGTTGCACAGTAATTAATAGTAAAAACATTGACATAATAGGAGGGAGAATTCCTCAGTCAATCCTTGCAATTTTTCCTGGACTGCCTATGAAGATAGCCTGAGATTTTACTGGATTAACTATAAGACCATACCTCATCTCAGAAATTTCCGCTAGGTCCTCATTAACAGCAGCAATAGCAGAACCTAGATTATCAAGGGTTAAATGACCATATTTCTGAATATCTGCGTACATGTGATAGAGAAAAGAAATACGTTTAGTGATTGCATGTATGAAAATAGCAAAAAGTAAGTTAGACAACACGCTTCCCTGAGGTACCCCAGCCGTGACATCGCACCAGAACGATAAGGATTCGCTGCCGACGACCTCGCAGGTAACTCTGAAATCTACCACCGATGGAGATATGTTAATCAAGCGTAGAAGATTCAACAAGATATCATAGTCGACTATATCAAAAACATTTCTAAAATCAAGCAATGTCAGGACTTTGACTTCTTTCTTATGCATCGCCCAGCGAATTTCATCTGTAACTTTTACCAATGCTGTAACCGTACTATGACCAGGACGAAAGCTGGATTGAAAAGGACTTAGCGAGAAATGTTTATCAATGAAAAGACTTAGTTGTTTGTACAAGGACTCTTGAAAGAAACGGTAAAATAGAAATAGGACGGAAATTGGAGAGAGAAGAAGGACTAGCTTTTTTAGGTGAAGTGAGAAATGATTTGAGCGTTTTTCCACGCTTCAGAAAATTCACTAGTAATAAAAGAACAGTTCAGAATATGAGTTAGGATAGGAGGAAAAACCATCAAGGATAGGTAGGGTCATATTACGGCTAATGCCGTCAGTACCCACAGCATTCCAGGCAATGGACAAAATGCTCTTCTTAAATTCACACTCAGTGTAAGCCTTGAAGGTAAAAGGTAAAAAGTCAGGAATTCTAGAGGAAGAAAGAATACTAAGAGTACGATCTTTATCGACACTATCAATTGTATCAGAAGTGGAGAAATGTCTACTCAGGGGCTCGATATCGACATTAATTTCTATCAAATACTTCTGTATTATGGGGTGATTTCCCAACACCAAGTGACTCATGAAATTTCCAAGCTTTAGCAGTATCACCGTTTTCATGAAAGACACAGACTTATGAAAGTGGCGTCGTTGGGCATCTCTACACAATGTATTACAACGATTCCGTACTTTATGGTATTTGGAACGGTTAGCTTTTGAATCATTAGCTTTATATTTAGATTTAGCTTTCTTCGATTTAGAGTTCTTTTTATGCATTGAATATTTTATTTCTTCTGACAAGCACGGAGCAGGCAAGTGCTTAATTTAATTGGTCTTCGGGGAAGGTTTATCAGGAAGGACAGAAAGATTACAGGCTTCACCTTTGATTGAATACGTATTAAAGTCCCACATAATAAATATAATAATATATATATATATATATATATATATATATATATATATATATATATATATATATATAAGTTATTTACTTTATTCAGCGGCGCCAAAAACCTCAAGAATTCAATAATTACCCACATTTCAATTTAGACGGTAACAATCAATTTCGTACAAGCATGCTTTGTGCTATAAATATGGGGGGTCGATGCCTTTCAAGGATTCTCTCGCTCGAGGCGTCGTACTGTTCGGACCTTTAAGTTATTATCGCAATAAAAGTGTAAACCGGCAAGTTGTGGTTTTAATTACTATGAACGAAAGTAAACAAAATCGTGACGTCACCCTTACAAAAAACAACTCGGACGCCTTTGATTCGACATATATAATATATAAATAGTAGAATAAAAAATAATTAATATATACAGCAAATGTCCCAATACGCCAGCTGTATAACACAGAAAAGTACGAAAGAAACAAACACACAAAGACACACACAGTTTAAAATACATAGACTGACAAATAAATTCAGGTCTATGAAATATAGGCAAGACCAGACTTCTCACTACAAGTTACGCAGCTACGCTGCTACACAACCGCTACGCTGCTACGTTGCTACGCTTCTACGGTACTAAGACACTGATCCGCGTAATACCACTGTCAGCAGAGACATTGGATATACATATGTCTTTCTTTTTTTCAATCTTTGTTATATAACAGCGTTATCTACATAATATATGTATCCGAATCAAATGCTATGTTCCGACATTCAATTTTCGCACTACTTTAGCTTAACCTTAACAGTTGCCATACCGTAACGTCAAATACAACGTTCTTGTCGGTTAGAAAAAGAAATATGCGCATATTCATATGTGTGTGTGTTTTTGCATGTGTATTTGTGCATATGTGTGAACAAAGTAAGTGCTCGTGAGCATATGAATGCCTGTGCGAGCATTAATGTGTGCATACATGTGTGTATGTGTAAATGATTATGTATACATATGCATGCATTTACATATGCGTGTGCATGTGGGTATGAGTGTGCGTTTGAGTGTAAATGTATGTACGAGTGTGCGTGCTCGTACATGTGCGTGAGCTTATATGCATGCTTGTTCGTTAGCTTTGGCTAGTGCGCGTGCATTAGCGAGTGCGTGTGTGTGTGTTTGTGTGTGATTGCGTGGGCATACGCGTGTGTGAGAACTACCATTGCATCCCCCAATAAGCTCGATGTAGATGTGACAAAATACTTTTTCCATGAACGTTTTGCTCGGAAACCGTATTATCATCAAGAGATGTTGACTTCACAACGATCCATTTCTTAGAATTGCATTGATTCTACGATGTGATGTCATAGGTTCATAAAGATTTTAAATTGCAGCGCGCATATTTGAGTAGTTTTCGCAGAATTTTGCAAAGTAAAATTGCTAAATCTTTATCGTATTATTTTACATTGTTAAACGAAATATTTTTTGGAGACCCATTTATTTTCATTATCACCATCGTCACCATAATCATCGTCGTCGTCATCACCATCACCATCATCATAATCATCATCGACATCATCATCATCATCATCATCATCGACATCATTATCAACCCAGGTACAGGATCTCTTAGTCATCCGAGAAGTATACAACGGGTCCCCTAGGCGACCAGCAAAACTATACAGAGAGATCTTCTTTGTTGGTTTTTAGTTCGGGTATACCCTGATACGGGGGTGGGAATCCAACATAACCGCGTCGTCATAGGTTCATAAAGATTTAAAATTGCAGCGCGCATATTTGAGTACTTTTCGCAGAATTTTGCAAAGTAAGCTAAATCTTTATCGTATATATTTTACATTGTTAAACGAAATATTTTTGGGAGATCCATTTATTTTCATCGTCACCATCATCACCATCATCATCGTCATCATCATCATCGTCGTCGTCATCACCATCACCATCATCATAACCATCATCGACATCATCATCGTCATCATCGGCATCATCGACATCATCATCATCATCGACATCATTATCAACATAGGTACAGGATCTCTTAGTCATCCGAGAAGTATACAACGGGTCCCCTAGGCGACCATCAAAACTATACTGAGAGATCTTCTTTGTTGGTTTTTAGTTCGAGTATACCCTGATACGGGGGTGGGAATCCCACATAACCGCATCATCATAGGTTCATAGAGATTTTAAATTGGAGACCCATTTATTTCCATCATCACCATCATCACCATCATCATCGTTGTCGTCATCACCATCACCATAATCATCATCGACATCATCATCGTCATCATCGACATCATCATCATCATCGACATTATTATCAACCTAGGTACAGGATCTCTTAGTCATCCGAGAAGTATATAACGGGTCCCCTAGGCGACCAGCAAAACTATACAGAGAGATCTTCTTTGTTGGTTTTTAGTTCGGGTATACCCTGATATGGGGGTGTGAATCCCACATAACCGCGTCATCATAGGTTCATAAAGATTTTAAATTGCAGCGCGCATACTTAAGTAGTTTTCGTAGAATTTTGCAAAGTAAGCTAAATCTTTATCGTATTATTTTACATTGTTAAACGAAATATTTTTTGGAGACCCATTTATTTTCATCGTCACCATCATCACCATCATCATCGTCATCATCATCATCATCGTCGTCGTCATCACCATCATCATAATCATCATCGACATCATCATCATCATCGACATCATTATCAACCTAGGTACAGGATCTGTTAGTCATCCGAGAAGTATACAACGGGTCCCCTAGGCGACCATCAAAACTATACTGAGAGATCTTCTTTGTTGGTTTTTAGTTCGGGTATACCCTGATACGGGGGTGGGAATCCCACATAACCGCGTCATCATAGGTTCATAGAGATTTTAAATTGGAGACCCATTTGTTTTCATCATCACCAACATCATATTCATCATCATCATCGTCGTCGTCATCACCATCATCATAATCATCATCGACATCATCATCGTCATCATCGGCATCATCGACATCATTATCAACCTAGGTACAGGATCCCTTAGTCATCCGAGAAGTATACAACGGGTCCCCTATTCGACCAGCAAAACTATACTGAGAGATCTTCTTTGTTGGTTTTTAGTTCGGGTATACCCTGATACGGGGGTGGGAATCCCACATAACCGCGTTTTGCCCAAGGCACGGATGTAGCCATTAAGCTGTTCCAACACGACTATCATTTTAAAAACCTTGGTTTTTAAATGATAGTCGTACACTTTTTTAAAATTTCATTTCTGGGTCGGCCACCTATGTGGCGCAGTGCATGCGCTGTCGCATTATAAATTTGGAGGTTCTTGGTTCGATTCCCGGCTCGAGTCTGGCCTGGTGGGAGGCTTCGGCCGTGACTAGTTACCACCATACCGACAAAGACATGTCGCCAAACGATATAGCGTTGCGGCACGATATCGCGTAGAGACCAATTAGGAGCGTGGGTTTACCATATTCCTAACAGGTTAGCCCGCTACCATCCTAGACAGCATCATCACTTAGCAACAGGTGAGAACGCCGTCAAGGGCTAGCTGGTAGTGTAAAAAAAAGGTACAATTTTTTCTGTTTTCACCCTAATCAACCTGGCATTAAAATAAACTTATTTTATTTTAAGACTTACAATTTTATCATATTTTATCAATAACTAGCTTCTCCCTGTAATTTCATTTGCGAACACTAGTAGTTGTAGGTATTTGGTAGGTACAAGAAGAAAATCGATAAAATTTACAATCGTATTACTTAAATATGTAGCTATAATTTGCCCATTTATAGGTGTCAGTTATTCCTGTTTTACCATTATATAGGCTATCTCCATTCCAAATTTCAGCCAAATCGGTTCACTTACTGAAGCGCGAAGAAGTCATGACATGATCAATCATCACGCATGCAGCTATCACGTTAAATATATCACTTATTTGCAATAATTAAATACAAAAAGTCCGACAAACCTTATTGAGTCAAGAAATAAGTTTCTCGCACGAGTGATACGAATCAACTTTCACGAGCGCGCTTCGGTTATTCCGGCAGAACAAACGTGTTGTCTGCCTGGAAGCTTGGAGCGAACTGAAAACAGGGATGCGATTGGCGAATGCTACGTTTCAAGGTTCCAAGGTCAATGTTGCCGGGCGTTTGGATTGCCCATGACATTCAACGATGTTCGTATCTTCCGAGAGAAATTTTAGACATTATACTTTTAATTGTTATTATTTTTTTTAATCGGTTTATACTAATTAAACCAACAATTTTCTAGCATCGTTGCCGTCGGTCCCGGCAATTTAAGAGTTTAATTATTTTAATGAGTACTAACTCTTATATTTTTGTTTTTTCCCTTATATTTCCTTAAATTATCTGAACTTTGATGGAATGTTTTGTTCAAAATCCTGATACCTGTAGTTTCCGAAATTAGTTTTTGTAGTATTAGCGCGCAAAAAAAGACAATTATCGGATGAAACTATCTTACTTCTGTCCACTTTTGTCTGCTCTGAATGATTTAGAAGTATTGACAGCCGTTAACGACAATAGAGGCGTTTTAGTATTGCAATTGACCTGCTTTAAGTGTAACTGATAATCCAAAGTTTTTTGGTTGCGTTTTATTACCAATTTGTGCATATGTTAAGTTGATTGACAAATCAGAGACTCAACAAGTTGGTGATCTTGTATTAGTTATTTCGTCAAATTTGTTAGTATTGTATTGTTGTTGTGGACTTAATGTCAAGTTGACATACGGATATAACGAGGTACCGAGAGTAGTGGAAGTAGTGGTTGTACTATCAGTTTAGCAGCAAGCCACATTGGCTTGATTTACCACAAATTCCTTAGGCTCCCGGACGGGGGCTTGTTCGCACAACATGACGGATGGAACGTCAGTGGAACTGCATAGTGTGAACCTTCAATGTGTTTGACGGCGGAATGACAATAGTGCGTGGTCGATAGGGTATACCTTTGCGTTAGAAGCGACTTACATTAAAACGTTAGCAGTGACTCATTTGGTCGGTGCCGCTGTCAAATATGCTCAGCGCCGTAAAATGTACGTTATTAGGGCGTTTGATACTCTGGGCCGATGACCTTAGAAAATGGAGAGTTTGATTTCACGTAGTGTCCTAAAAACTTTTCCACATGTGAGGTTACCCAGATTCTGATGATTTGTAAGCCAAGCGGATTTATCTTCAGATTCAATGGGGCAATATTGCAAATTAGTTTAAAGTAAAAGTTAATTAAGGTTTGCTAGATCCTTCAAGTCATAAAATTAAACAAGCGCTGCCTATATAGTATTTTTCTTAGCCAATGTAGTTTTTTATTTATATTAGATCAGCTACAATAGCTATAAGCAGATTTTGAAGCCAATGTAGATGATCTTATATTATTATCTTTATCTGCGTTGAGTTTGTGTGTTTCTTTGTCTGTCAATCACGAAGCAATAGATTACTAACCAGAATTACTTGAAATAATCACAGGATAAACATTAAAGTATCTCCTTTCTAAAAAAAAACAATGAGCAGTGGCATGCGCGTGAGCTGCGCGGTACTGGACAGTACTTGGACATTGCAACATTAGTTAATTTTTCTAAAATAAAAGACTTTTTTAAAATAAAAGTAGCCTAAGTTACTCCTTATTACATCAGCTACCTGCCAATAAAAGTCCCGTATAAATCGGTCTAGCCATTTCAGAGATTAGCCGGAACAAACAGACAGACAGACCGTATGTACCGTATATATATTCATATGCATGCAGTAAAAAAAGATTATTTCCATATTACAAACAGACACTCCAATTTTATTTTATTTGTATAGATTACAAATAGAGGTAATACTAATTATAATATAATTTTATAAGCAAACCTATAGCAATTTTGGGTATTTCTTGTGTAACTTGTACATTTGATCTCAGTTACCATAAGATTAGTAATAATTTGGTGAAGACTACTAACTTGACGAAAAACTTATCGAGTTTTTACCATACCAAGACTAAAAGTGATGATCAGTCACCAGTAGTTTTAAGCAAGTATTCCGTTCGGGGTTTTGTGTGAAACACATACAACGAGGTGAGAATTTGGATTACAAATATTTCATGAAGTTTCTTCTGTTGTTTTGATGACGTATTGCCTGTCATTTTACCATACAGCAGCTCACGAAAGCGTCAGCGTACTCCTATATGATTTCATTTATTCCCTATATTTTTGATGCCCTATATGATTTTGCAAAATTTGGAGAAGACTTGAGGCTACATACGTCCAGGAGTATTACTGCATGAATGTATAAGGTCTGTTCATTCACGGACACGGCAGGATATTACGGAATAATGATGATCTGGTAGAACATGTTTTAAGAGTAGGCGGTGTTAGGAAATCTTTTGATAAAAGAACATTCTGGAATTACTTGAAGTACACAAGATGGTTTATTTCCACAGGTTTGATTAAAAGGTAGTTCTAGAAAATTTTGTGACCAAAAGATTTCAAAACAATAAGTTTTTTTGAAATATATTTATTTATTATTCCATATTTACAATGAACACTTATTCTAAAGAACAAGGGTACAGAACATATTTATGTCGGAGTAACAATTACATATTTTTTATTTAATAATTTCAAATGATAACAAAAGACAAAACAACAACATTAACTGGTTAACAAACATCAGAATTTATATACATAACATTCATTAAAATGGTGAGAATATAACATTCACTATATCACTAAGATTAATTGATTACCAAACATCGGGATTTTGTTTGTTCTTTTAATCAATAAACTTAGAATAAGAAATATGACAGATAAACTTTAGATATAGGAGTTGTTAAAAGTTTTTTCTCTTTGCAGTACACTTATTTTGCACAAAACATATATAGATCTTTGTTATAAGTAATATTCACTACACTGCATATAACCTAAGAACTTTGTTCTTTTAATCAATAAACTAACAATAAGAAATATGTCAGATAAACTCTTGATATAGGAGTTGTTAAAAGGTTTTTTCTCTTTGCAGTACACTTATTTTGCACAAAACATATATAGATTTTTATTATTACTAATATTCACTACACTGCATATAACCTAAGAACTTTGTTCTTTTAATCAATAAACTAAGAATAAGAAATATGTCAGATAAACTCTTGATATAGGAGTTGTTAAAAGGTTTTTTCTCTTTGCAGTACACTTATTTTGCTCAAAACATATATAGATCTTTGTTATTACTAATATTCACTACACTTCATATAACCTTAGAATTTTGTTTGTTCTTTTAATCAATAAACTATGAATATGAAGCATGACCGATAAACTCTATATGAAGGAAATGTTAAAAGTTTTCTTTCTCTGTACTGTACATTAATTGCATAAAACATTTATAGATATTTTATATTTACATTTGATATTTTTTTTGTGTTTTTAATATCTTTTGCTGAGTAGTAACACGTTCTTGTCCTCTGCTCCAGCTCGACCTGTAACAAGTAAAACTTTACGCAACCGAATAGATACACGATATATACAAATACGCTGTAGATAATGAACGGAGTGGGTAAACTTTTCGATATACAATCATTGCCTTTTCAATTAGCTAACAACGGCTGGTCTTATCATCACTGCTAAACTTACCTCTTTAAATCCAAGTCTCGGTTTCCATTAGCCGGCGAGTGCGGGCAGAGCTCGTGGTCTCATGGATTTCGATCATTTCTAGATTGGCTCCTCCTAGTATATTATAATAAATATTAATATTAATTTTACTAACGAGGAGCGATTTAATGTCATCTCTTGAGCACCGGGATGCAAAACGGCCATTAATCCATTATATATTACTATAAAACTACTTATATTTTGGTGGGTGTTTTATTCGATAGAGGAGAGTTTTGTTTCGATAGTAGAAGGTATCCTTTTATGAAGTAAGTTATTTAGGATAGTTTTTTTTTTGTTTCATTCCATACTAGTGTGGTTAAATAGAAGATGAACTTATATTGGTAATATCTATCTTAATTAAACATGAGCTACACATAATGTTTTATGAAAAACTGTTTATGAGGGTTTTTCAGAGAGTCCTGTTGTTGTGTAGTTGTTTTACTTTTTGTTTTGATATAATTTTAAAACTGTTTAATCCTAAACTTATAAATAATTTATGTACTAGCACTATAAATCATAAACCGATAGGTTTTGTTCACCGTAAAGTACTCTATGCTATTTACGATTTTTATGAGATTTCTTTTAAATAAGCACTTTTATGTACGTTAAGTTTACAAAGAAGTATCTTTACAAAAACACTTTAGAAGACAAAATTTAAAACATCTGGGCCTAAAGCAAACCGTTAAAAAAAAAATTGCCACCAACAAAAAAAGATTATGTCACCAACTTTCAAAACTGTACAAATAACAAATTTACTGCCAGAACATAATATTTTAAAAAAGTATAGTCATTCATAGTTTCAAGGATTAGATGAACTTTATTGAATTTATTATCAACTACTTACCGGTCAACTCTGAAGGCTGCACGCGGGGAACATGTCGCCACAAGCGGTCATTCACTTCTTGCATCAAAGTTTTGTTCGTGAAACAGAGCCCCACCGACAGAAAGAATCCCTAGGCATGAAAGAAAAAACCACTGTGTGATCCTTTATGTTAATTAATGTAAGATAAACTATATATATACATATATTTAGTCTTCACATTTTGTTGTGGTTTTCTTTAACCCTAGAGTGGGACTCTATGAGCATTTTGCCGCCCTCACCAAAACAACTTTGACAATAGTACGCGCTTTTTAGTAGCTGTCCGCACTTTCATTCGCTTCTCGTGTGGAGACGCCATCAGTGCGCGGGGAGCTGCTATAGGACGAGGTTGTTACAATCGGTCGTCGCGAGACGGCAATCTGCTCACCGCGCGCCTTTTCACGTAAGTAAAAATTGTGTCAACTATTTTTCGCATAATTTGCTCTATATTTATGATGTATTTGTTATAAAAACTATAATAACGTATATATTATTTCAGGACTTTAAGCGGAGCGCCTCGTGATATAAAATATGGATGATCGAATAATATCTTGGTTAGAGGAAATATCAGAGGTGTACGCTGGGAAACCTCCAAGACAGTTCAATATTGATAACTCCGCATATGCCTTGGTAAAAAGATTATCTCAAAATGTCCTCAACACTGGTTGCAATATCACTATAGATTACTATTTTACTTCGATACCTCTTGCAGACCATTTGCTAACTAAACATAAAAGGACATTAAAAATGAAAACGAAATTCCCCCTAATTTTCCGTATCGAATATAGATCGCATGAAACCAAATGAAATGAAAGAAGAAGAATCTGTTGGAAGAATAACTCGGAGATGGCCAATGAGGTAAATTTTTCAATGATGAATGTTGTCGGCATAAATAGCCAAATAATTTACAACGCCAACACTGGAAACATGATGCTACGCCGACAGTATTTGAGAGAGATAGCAATGGACCTAGTTAAGCCATATATGTCCATAAGGTCTTCCATTGCGACATTGAATATCCTTTGAGGAACCAAATAGCTCGGTTTGTACCTTCAGAACAACCATCATCTTCAAATACGGACAAATGCAGTATATGCCCATCGCAGAAAAATAGACCCACGAAAAAAGGGTGTTGCAGATAATTACTGTGCAATGTTCATTGCACATACTTATGTGAAGATTGTTTTATTAAAGCACATCCTGTAGATGTAGAAAATATATAATTTTGTTATTATTTATCCACTTTAGTTAATTAAAATGATACATTTTCCATATTTTTTTTATTTATCATTGCTTATTTGTGTTTTACTAAATATCTTCAATAAATAAATAAAATCTAATGTAGTATTCCTACTTAAATTATATAATGAAGATGAGCGGCAACATGCTCCCGACGCTCCCACTAACGTTACGCAGAAAGACGCGCCCACTCTAGGGTTAAAATAATTACAGAACCTAGAGGTTAAGCCATTGATTTTTATATTTAGTTCATTAACTCAGTGAAGAGAACATGTTTTAGAATTTACTGTAGTAGTCTATGAAAAGGCTGTTACAAGTCGTAAGAGTTAGTTTTATTCAAGCTGAAAGAAGGCGATGCATATTTTAAACCACCGGTCTTCGTCCACTGGATTGTTCGCACGAAGCACACACACAATAGCCTGCCTTTGATCTTCATACAAATTCTCATAAACAAATTATGCTAAAGCTTGATGGAACCAACTCGTTGCCGCTGAAAACTACACAAACCTATGAGAAAGTTTTTATAAACTTACCTGAAAGCTCATCATAGCACAGAAAACTTCATAGACGTTTCGTGCCACTGTGTCCTCCGACGGGACAAATTGGAACAGGAAAGTGTAAAGCCCGAGGAGTGAAATCTACACAAAATAAGATTCGTATTAACAATTTTATTAAAGCTAGCATTTTTCGCGGCTACGTTATGTTGAAACGTGTTTTTTTTCAAACTTTTTTCAATTGAGTCTTTCTTTCAAACTTCGCTTCAACTCCGGTCAATATGAATAATTTACCGAAAAATGGATATCGAGGTATATAGGAATACCAGACGTTAAATAAAATTGATACCTTAGAGTTATCAAAGATATATGAAGCCGGTAGGTTTACCTTTACAATGTTAATACAATTGAGACCTGTTTCATAATGTCCGCATAAGCTGTATCCATGATGATTTAGGCATATTGCATTTGCAACACAAAAACCTATCAAGTTTTCAAATTGTTTCATCAGATAAAGCTTACATTGTAAAACAATAACGGATTTTTAACATTAACCGCACTACAAAAAAAATATTTTTGTAGTTATGGTAAAAATTTAAAAAATAATTCAATAACTTTAAATAATACTTACGATCAAAAGAGTACCCTTAAGCAATGATGTGATAATCTTGCATTTATCAGACCTGAAGGACTTGATCAGAGTTCGAATCAGCACCGACATCACGCAGGCCATGTTAACTGTGGAATTAAGATTTATAAAGTACGTCGAACAATGCATGTCGTTAACTTTTGAATCGAACACATGTTGAGGAAACATAATACTCGGGAGCGAAGACGATGTTTACATGCTATGTGCCTCTCAATATATGCCCCATCATGCGCTATACAATGTTTCATTTTTGACAACACATTTCTCTACTTCATATACAGCTTCTTAGGCTTCAAATATCAAAGTTAGGACCCTAGTCACTACAAGTGCATCCATGTCTCCGAACACGAGGCATTATGTAGTTTAATCATGCTACACACAAATCGAATAATCACTAACAGACGTTACAAAATTCAAAAAATAATTACGTGATTTACTTGATAACTTACCTACTGACATGTACAGTAAAGTTAAGAGTGGCAAATTGTAGATCCAAATGTACGGGCTGTCAACCATCCAGCATCTAAAATAAAACCGGTACATCCGGGATTAAACACCTAGTTGTTAAACTTGTCTAGTAGCAACCACAAACACACCATCAAGCAAGTTTCCGGTTTTTGTTTTAATAAATGGTTATCTGTTAAATGTGTTATTTTAAGTTTAATATATGTTTTTCTTTCTTAAGACACAATAAGGTATTTTGCCTCTATTATGGCTTTGCGTACATAAACAACGAGTACATTGGTTTTCACAAGAAAATATAGGTTGCACTTCTTCGGTTTTTAGTTTTTGGATTACTCGGATATCGGCAGACCGGCTGAGTGGCTGTCGGTCGCATTCCTGTATCTGCAGGTATTTAGAGGTAGTAGGTATGCGATGATGAGTGAGTTTAGCTAATTTATAGCCAACCGAGAAATGCGTATCTGATGCATTGTTTTTGATAGTAACAAATGCTTTCTTGAGTAATAATAATTACATATTCTTTTACTTAAATTAAGCAAAATGTTTCGTAGCATGATCGCTACTTTATGCTTGTCTAAATCTATTATTATAAATGACACCTAGATAAATAATTTATTTTTAAAAACAAACTTTTTAAATTTACTTAGCACGGGGTTCAGTGTTTTAGTACATTAAATGAAAGTAAATATAATATTATAAAACAGGTCTGTCTGTATTTACGAAAGTATAATTTTAAAAATAATGTTATAAAAATAAATTACTGTATACCATGAAATGTCCTTTCACACCTGACGTGACACCGTCCGTCTCATCGAAGCCAAATAACTTACCAGTAAGGGCTACGCACCAACCCAACTACCGTGATCGGCCATGCCGAGGACCATACGCCGCTATTGCCGGACAATGAAGAGGTATGCCAAAGCAGCTGATCGCCATATTAACATATACGTCTCTTGTTTTGTATTGCATATTCAAAAGCAATAATTATTGACAGTGACGTAATTTGGAGTTAGTTGATTTATCTTGATATTTAATTTTTCGATGGAAATTGCTCGCGTTTTCGTTACGTTACGTCAAAGCCGTTTATTATATAATAAGGCAGATACTACTTGCTTTAATTTTATGTGGTGGACTGTGAAACGGACGACGACGGGTTATGATACTATTTATAAGCTACCGTGATATACACTCTTTTGTGCTTGTGGGTTAAAATATAAACATAATATAGGGTGATAATTAGGGTGTGGACTTACTTTCCAAAATTCCCTGCGAAAATGTGAACCATAGCGTAAACAACTACACACGCAAGTGGTAAACCCCACCCAATTCTAATGTACCGTATTTTTTTCGCTTCATTCAATAAAACCTGCAACAAAAAATATATATTTATGGTTGTACAAAGATGCTATCGCGTAAAAAGAGCCCTTACGGTCCCTACGGCCTTACGGCCCTTTCATTACAAAGTGAAACTTTGCTTTTTTTTTTCGGACTGTCTATTAGCTGTACAAACCCTATTGGTTGCCACAGCGTAACCGGGCTGTTTGGCTAGCTTTGGAAAGAAGCTCTGCCAGAAGAAATTTTGAGCCCTAGGACTCGAAGAAACTAAGGGAACGACTGCCTAAGGGGGCTTGCCTTTAAGGCCAAACCTCGGCTTAGGCGATGTTTGGGATAACGGGGGTTATTATGTTTGGGATATTTGTGGTGATATTTTAAGGTTTAATATATATAACTTTCCAAAGCACAATTAAAATTAGTAAATTAAATAATCACACTTACCTCTAGGGTTGACATGTTTAAGTACACGCCTTCGCAGTGCATCCAGGCGTAGTTCGCAAGTACGAAGTACATCATTACGAAGTGCGTCATCTCGCAGAAGAACTATAGGAAAGAAAATTAATTGAAAAGTGGAATTTTTTTTTCCCATAATTTTAAAAAACAAACACTTTTGTGTGTATGTGTGATTGAAGGGCTAACCAACAAACACTTTCACACTTATGAAAAAAGGCACTTATGAAATAATCAGCGCGATAGAGTCCTGAGAGCGAGTCAGTTTCAGCTGTAATTACACGATTATATGTACTCTTAGTTTGTGACAAAATATGTATTTAGTCGTCGATGACTGCGACTTTTCTGACTGGTGTGATTAGTGCGGTGCACCCGCTGGGATGGTACCACGGTTTTATTTACTAAAGGAAGATAGCGGATTACCACTCACCGAGTTCAACATTATTCCTGGGATGTGCACGATGATGTACAGCAAAATCCAGAGTGCGTCAGTAATTATTAATGAAGTAAACAAGTGCCAGTGCAATACTCGTGGCCGCTTACCAGATCTGAAAAATAAACGATTTTAAACATTTGTTCTTTAGGTCGTAAAAGTAATATTGATTATCACTTATTAATAAGTGATATTCAATATTATATTCGTATCTTGTATTGTTTTTCAGACGTTTGAATTCATTAAAACGTGTGTTTTTTCAAATAGCAAACTAATTAAATAGGCTCTCGGAAGTCTAGTTCATTATTTGAATGAAGTCATGTCATTCCGATTGAATTCTTATTTTACACTGACAATTTTTGACGCCAAACAATTAAATTTTTATTCAAATAATCGTTTACAAGGCATTTTGATGGTCATAACTACTCATTATTATCACCGGTAAGTATTTTTTATTATCACCGTTTCACATTCTCACACGGTCCCAATTGTTAGAGCAATCATTTTTGTCCTATTTTACAGCGTTCAATATTAAAAATCATGCTTGCTGCTGGTACATCCGTGTAAACAATATTATCCCATGTTTGTCCTCAGCAAAGTGGGGTAGGTTAATATTTTAACAGAGGAATGGAAAAAGTTCCAAAATTGCGCCTTAAAAGATCCCTATTTACACAAAGGTCTATCGACAAGTAAGAAAGGAATGCAATGAATCGAGAGCTACACCGTTGATTTCACAGTGGTGTAGCTTTCCAAGCATGTTTCAAGTTGTCACAATCGAACGCTTTGGCAAAAATCACAGACACCAACGTGTCGCACACACGTCAGTTTCCTCAGGCTCAACTCTAAGGTTGTTCGTTGAGTGACTTCTTGTTGAAATGTATTGCTTATTATGTAATAAATCAACTGGTATAAAAATGTTACTGAAATAATGTTCTTTCAGTAACATATAAGGGTAAAGTTACTAGGGTCGGTAGCACTACCCGATTTGATACTACTTTACAATAATTCATTAGGTCAAGTATTGAATATGATTTCTGAGCCCAGTGCATCATCGTTATAGCTGTTACACAATATAAGGAAGTAACATAGGTAAAGAAGGTTTCAAATGAATGAGCAACCTATAAATCAGAGAAAGGTGTATTAAAGTAAAGTTAGTTAGTGTACAAATAAAATTATAGGTTGCCTTATATCTTAATAATAGACTATGTAATTGAATTGAATAGTTTGTTTATTTCTAAGGAGAATGACCAACACAGTATGGAGCTTGGGCCACTTACAAATATTTTTGTGTCTCGATAAGTGTTAGCGTAAAATAAAGCTTGATAATTTTATTTTCATTTATCAAAATATTTTTTTTGTTTGGAATCCCAGATTCAGAGAAAATCAATTTTAAATAATGTTAGGTTAGGTTTGGTTGGTAAAAAGATAGCGCTCGTTTGCGTGACACTGTACTGCCTATGGTAGGCACCTACCTACCTAACTAGGTAGTCAATCTGAGCCATTATTTCAATCAGGACCAAAAGAATGGTGTAATGGCATGTATACCGTTAAATAGATAGCTTATCGCATATCAAAGTAATCGGGTACAACACTTCGTACTACGTAGGTAGTTAATTAATCTGTGTGTTATTCTGACAAGTGATGTATCGATACCTAGCGCTGTTAAAAATTCTTATTGAGACACTAAAATCGCTTGAGGTATGCCGTATTGACAGCAAAAACTGATTCATATTACACTTTATTCAAACTAGGAAAACGTGAACATAAAGAGGTGCACTTTTGTGTCAGTCCAGTGATGATTTGAACAATTATTAACAGACAATTTAAAGTAAAAAGTAATTGCACTGATTAAAGAAAAATAAAACTATTCTTTAAAGTAATATTGTTTTTATTATAACAATAATAATCTCAAATTAAACGTATACAACATGATGAGTTGTTCTGAATCGAGATGTTTTGAAATAAAAAAACGTTTGGTTTTTTAAATGTACTATGAAGAATCGATTATGATTCGATTACCACCAATCGATTCGATTATAATATCACTAGAAATGTCTACGAATAAAAAATCGAGTCATATTTCATTATTACAATAATTTTAAGTACTTTTAAAATATAAAAAAAAACTCGGGATAGGAAGCACTTTATTTTTGGTCCCAAGCTGAATGTAAAAATTTAACTTAAATTATTGTCTGACACAACCAGGGCCTATGTATGGTCATTCTCCTTTCTAACATTTCTTTCTTAATCATCTACTTAGCATAAAATCATCTACTTCGGAAGCTCTTTCATCTAATCTAATAAATGCTACCGGTTAAAACTAGTTCTAGCCTACCATAACTAAATGTAATATACTATGTTTGTCGTCAAGGGGTAAAAGTATGAAATAGCTGATTTGTACATGCATAAACAATAAACTTATATTTTTATAAAGAAGAACCACACCAGTATCATGTGAATAAATATAAACTCGAAATTCTCACACAACGAAGGTTTTATGAAAATTCAGTTTCTTTTGCTATAATAACGGCCATTTCATACTTTAACCCCTACTATAAATAACGTTACGCCAAAGTACTCGTATTGTGGAATTTTTATTGTTGCTTACGATAATTATGTTCTATTAGAATTAAACTAACGAATTATAAGATAAAATATTTCTTACCAAACAAACAACATTCAGTTTAACTTGCTAGAAACTGCTTGAAAGTGTATATTTAGTTCACTTTTCGTTTTCATGTTTATTTATATTAGAAACTCCTTGTGATAAAAGAGTGACTTAAAAAAATCCAGGCGATACGCCGAGTGAAATTAAGTCATACCTAATGGTGCGAGGTCTCACATTTCATGCTGGACACCTGTCGCCATTTTGGAATGGAGGCCTGAATTCACATAAAATTAAACATGACATAAAACGACCGCTTAAATGAAAATATATGACAGCAGTGCAGCTCAGCAAGTTCAGCAATTAAAACATTGTATACAGGTACCAACTCTTGACTTAATATCAACACGCGGTAGCAATTGTTGTTTTTGTTTAAATTTCATTAACCTTTCTATCGGCCAGTAAGTGGCGCGTGTAATTTGTGCAAGGACATTTGCAAAGATAGTCAGCCCTGATTGTGCGCAATTAGTAAAATTGTTGCCTTGCAGGTTTTATTTCGATTCTAGTACGAAAGTTTACCCATATACTTAATTCTTAAATAAAATATTTTGATACAAGATATGAACAGAATTAAGTTGGTTTTATATATGCGTATTTAATGGATTTATTAGTTATTTATACCAATAAAGCCTCTGGATTCCTGTGAAAAATCGATAGTGACGTACGCGTAACAATACGCGTATTATACGCGTACGCGTAAAATCAAAACCCACGTATGTAGCAAAAGGTTCAAAACAATTTCGCATGAGCTCGCAGTAGATTTTAGTATCGCTTGCGACGCTAGCATATGTTATTATAAATATAAGTGGTTAAAGTATGAAGTTGTCCATTTGTGCTGATTTGAATTGAAACTCGTCGTTTTCTAGGAAGTAACATTACATCTATACTTATTACGATATTTAACTCGTTGGATCTAGATTCGACCAATGTCTCCTGGAAAGATTTTTTTTAAAACGTGAATTTATCCAATTCACGTAAGAAATCATCCATTGGAGTAAGGTCTGGCGAGCACAGAGGATGATGTATACAGGTTACTCGTGCAGTGAGAGGTCTTGCGTTATCATGGAGCAGTAATGCCGAAGATTGATTAAACAGTCGGGGCTGTTAAACTGCCAGTTAACAGTTGTTCTTTGAAGTTCGGCACAGTTAACATATTCCGTTATTGCTTGACAAGACCTGAAAAAGCTATAGGGAATAATGCTTTAAAGAAACTACCAAACAGTGACCTGGGGCATTGCATTTTTAGTTTACGGTTATCAATAGGAACTCACATTTTATACATGTCACAATTCAATCCAATATCCCTTTATCTCAGAACCTGTTCACCAAGGTACCGGTCAATTCATGAGGCACCCAATTTAATTTTTTATCTTATTGATTGATGCAAATAAAAATATCGACTATTGTAGGTAACGTTAAATCATGCCATTAACGACTGTTGAAAAAAAATTCATTACAAAATGTGACACCATGAAGGTTTTCAAAGTGTCTGCTGCTGTACCTAAGGCAATTTCATACTTTAACCCACAAGAAGGTACATTCTGCAGTAATAACAATAGTATTATTATTACAGAATGTATATTGAAGGAAATATACAGAAAATCGCTAATGACTTTAGAATATCGCACTGAAGCAAATAAGACCTTTATTTTATATAGAGCAAATGATTTAAACCGTAGATATGTCCTCTTAATGTGATTTTAGAATCGGAAAAATAATCAGCAAGGTATCGTTAATCCAGAAAATTCTCAGAACTTTGTTGGAATTAGAAATTGGTGATCATTAATCCCGTGCGTCGGACTCGGAGAGCAAGTTTTTTGTTTTTGGTACTTTCATGTATTATGTTTAAAGCCCACCAACTCTTAGTGAAGCAGTGTGAGGAAACAAAGGTCTCAATCCCTCTATCTCTCTCTCATTACACAGAAGGCTCGGCAGTGGAAAGTTAATTCGCTTTGTATAATAATGGAGACGATACTAATAAAATAAGTTCACTTGATTTTTCGTGCTATGTGCCAATTGGTATTATTCTGACCGTTCAACTCGATATAGTGTAACTGTACTGTACTCATTTATGAATCATAAGTGTTCGACAGTGTTAAATTTAGAGGAGCAGACATATCTAAGATTTAAATCGCCGGCTAGAATACCTCCGTGGATCTACTATTATTAACTAGCAAAAACAATTTTGTTTATTTGAGCTGGTACCTACACAATCAAAACCCTTCGCTTTAGTCGTACTTCAACTGATATATATTTCAAATGTCAGAGTTTGACAAAGTACTGCATAACCATTTCGACGTTATGCCATGTTTATTTGTGAGGCCCATAGATTAACACAATCCTGCGGTCTAGACGCCTCCAAAGGTTGGTTCATTGGTATGGTATACCCCATAGTGTTAGGGTTACGTCGGAGAGAGTGGAGGGTCGGAACAGTTTCCAAATTGCAAAGTTCTTAAAGTTAGCTGCAAACATAGTAGAGTGCACCGAATACTCAGCGTGTTTCCTTTTACATTATTTATCAAAATTTTACGTTAATATGGTGAAATGTGCAGTACCGAACTGTAGAAACGATTCACGGAGGCAAACTAAAAGGAATAATGTTATTTATTAAAAATTTATATAATTTATAAAACTGTATCTCTAGAGCGTATGATAAGTATGCCTGGGTTACAATAATATTAAAACTTGTGTGGCCATAAATGCTGTTACGACTTAAACAGTTAACGGTAAAGGTTTTCATCCAGGTTTGGTAGTGGTTTCCGGACTTGAAACGTGCCAAAAACTTGTAGCCCAGCTTTGAACCTCTTGGACAACAACTACCCATTGAAGCAGTGCGTAAATTCATTTTTTATGATTACTTCCAGGGTTTAATTTCAAATAATTACATATAATTTTAATTAAGTTATGAAAAGAATACATTTCCAATCTCTTTCTTTGAATCTTTTTGAGATTATGACAGGCCTGTAAGCCTTAATTACAAATAGTCACTTTCGGCTGTAGAATGCGGTAACAGAACTTATGGCTACAATATATAAGTTCCCTTGGTGGCGACACTTGGCGATCCGTATGATGAAATCACTTGACTCCTCTGAATTAATTAATTCTTATAATTCTAGCCTTTACGTTAAGATTTAAATAATTCGCATAGCAGATACTGCTTTTTTATTTTAAATATTTCTTATTCTCTATTTTATTTTCTAGAGCACCACCTTTGACCAATTATTCATACTAGAAATTCAGTTCTATACAAAGAAAAAAATTAGAAAATTGTCTATATTTTTTATTATCTACTGTTGTTTAAGTGAAAAATTTACCATATTATAACTGCTTCACTGATCTGATTGGACTAGATCAAAATTACAGTCTTAATTTATAAAGGCTTGAGTTTATATGATTTTTTTATAAAATAGTGAGTTATTAATGTAAGAGAAAATAAAAATATACTGGTCAGACCGAGGCGTTAACTAAAAATATATTCTTATTTCCGACACTAATAACTTAATTTTATTACCTGTAATCACACCTGGTTGTTAGTTAATGATGCAGCCGTAGATGACATGACAAAATGAATATAGACGTATCTATAATCAGTTTTTAGTGCCATCTTACCGGAACACTTAGCCGGTACCGACGTGTTTGTCTGATACCAAACCGGAACTAAGAAAATTCAGAAATTATAAATTCCCGAACTGCCGTTAGTGAGAACATAAAGCCTCAGCACTGAACTACTGAGATGCTAATTGGTATGCCACGCATGCTATAACAGAGCAACGCATTGAAGCGAATTTTTGCCTAACAGTAAACATCACAGGCTGGTGAGGGGCATAGGCTACCTATCGGAAGAATTGTTATGGAATAATTACTGATATTACTTTTGAAACTTATTATTACTTTATTATTCTGAAATAAACGAACAGATTCTTATACCGAAAGTCATAAATAAAATACACATTGTTATTACACTTTATTTGTACACCATAGTTGAGAAAAAATGCAAGAAAACAGAAACATGAAGAAAGGAGTAGATTACAAAAAGGCCTTATCGCTTACTAGCGATCTCTGTCAGTTAACTTTAGGAATAACACATAAATCGGAAAATTATGCAGTTGTTTTGTGATCTAAACTCATTCTTTACTTAGTTCTTCATGCTGGAACTGCTGAACGAAGCAACAAAAAAAAAAAAATACTAAAAATAAGTTTATATTTTTGACTTTGAAGAAAGACATCCTTGACGAGCAATGTGGGACCGCAGTATACACTGAGCAGTACTTATGAGCTATTTGGATTTTTAGAACATTACATCAGATAATTGGTACACGTCTTATTAAAAAGACGCAACAAATATTTTGTAACAACTGAAATGTCATAAAATAACAACTGTCAGATCCAGCTAAATATAACTTAGAATACAGGTACAATATGGCACTATGAGACGTATTCATATTCTGTTTTACTACCAGCTCGTGGTCGCGAACTTTTTCACACGGACACTTTTAGACAAATTACATTATGGCAAACGCTATATAATTGCTCAAAGATGTTCTTTCTCAGATTTTGTATGTTCAACCATTCGACCATTCGATCTACACCTTTTTTTCAATACGCTTAAAGTCTGGATAGTTGTTAATCTACGATCGAGTTTTTTTTTCGGATAGATTATTGATTATGCGCATGAACTATGGTTGAATAAATACACGAAAGCTTCTCTTATACGTACTATAACTTTTTTGAGCAATTCCGCATAAACTAATAGGTACTAGTGTATGATATTATAAACAAAAAGCACTTCAAACTTACCGTTCTGGAGACAAAATGTTGAGCGACTTTGACAGGGATACAATCGATACTGTGAATCCACATATGTAGACGAACTGAAGGGGCCGCCAAACCTGATAATAGAAATATATATATATATATATAATTCTATGTAATGTTATACAGAAAACCTATAGTCCATAACGTAAGCCATTGCAATATTCAAAAAACGTCACGCAAACGTCAAGTCGCGCGAAATATCTCTGTGATTTTTCCGTTATTAAAATTAAATTCTTGGCGTAAATAGTGCATCAGTGTTTGGAAAGTATTAATGTGGTCCTAAAGTATAGGTGTAAAAGTTATTTTAGTGTGGAATTACAAAGAAGTGGTTTTGGTTGTAAAGCTGAATTGTTGTGGCAGTGTCAACAAAAACTTACGTCATCTATCTGCAAGATGAGCCCAAAAATATCGAAAACCAATAAATGTGCTGCATGTTTAAATGATCTTGTAACAGCTGAACAACTGAAATGCGCTATATGTGGCCAAAGATATCACTTTGATTGCATCAATGCGCCAAACAAAAAATTCAAGGAGCTCACCAGTGACTTTAAGTCTAAATGGATGTGTCCTTCCTGTCGCCCGAAACAATCAAGAGGAGACAATACAAACACGCCAGTGCGTGACCCTTCTAGTGCGTCTTCCGATACATATATAATTAACTATATATAAACTTATTTCGTTATTATGAACACAAAGTTTAGTTTTCAGTTCTTTTGTAAAAAGTTCCTTTTTGTGTTTTTTGTTATTTGCTGTTTGTTAATTTCCATATTATATTATTAGCGACATATTAGCGTCGACTTAAGTTATAATATTAGGCATGCTGTAGTTACCTCTAAATTGATTTATATGTATATCCTAGCACTTAAGGTTTTTAAATGTTTATTTTTTTCACATATAAATCTGTTGGTGGCGCTTTGGATAAATAAATAAATAAACAATATAACTTGGCGTCAGATTAAGAGTCAGAAAATCGTATATGGGACCCAATTAGGTAATTACCTAATCGGTGTTTCTGTGTTTTGATAATAATAAAAAAAAAAACTTGTCAAATTAATTAATAAAACCTTTGTGAGCGATTTGTTGCAATAAATAGTAAAGTTAAATTAATTAAAAAATCTCTTTATTTATGGTCGTTGCTTAATTCTTGAGCGTCAAGGTCCTAATGAGATCGCAGCCCATGCATTGCTGTCAGCAGCAGCAGTTGGTGGCAATTTTTACAGTAATGTACTCAGCCATATTTATTAATATGACCGAGTGGACTCCCCTAACTAGCCACTTACTTTCAGTGGTACTTGATACTAAAAAATCCAAGTAACGTATCCAAAATAAGAGAGTAAGTAATTTGGCAACATAAGAGAAGAAGAACACGAGTCCTAACTGTGACAAGATTGGCACACCTCTGCGCTTCGCTCTCCAAGGTATTCTTAACATGCACCTCCAGTACGATATCATAAGAGTCTCTTTTTGCCATTCTGATGCAAAGGAAGATCGAGATTTAACCATAAAAAGAAATATCCTAAAAGAGTTGCAGGCACAAGCGCAATCTGGTTGCGATTTCGAACTCCACTCGTTTTTAGCAAAACATATATCTCATTTACTGTAGATAGTAGACCTTTGGTCTAAAGATACAATTCGGATCCCTCGTCATCACTTTCTTACGACGTTTTTTTACACACTCCCAAAAAGAAAATCCTGGCGGGAACGTTTTCTTTACATTCAGTTAATTGGCTTACGATAAGGACCTTTTAAATAGTAAAATGTAATGGTGTTAACTTTAAATAATAATTTTCAGCACCATAAAATATCTGGGAACCAAGTCTCCTATAGTACACCAGGCAACCGGATGGTCATTAAAAAAATCTAACGAAACGCAACGCTATCACAGGCGCGTGACGTCATCTGTGTGTAAATTATTCGCAACTTCAAAGTAAACAACATTATCGGAAGCATTATATTCTTAATTCGTTTATTTTATAAATGAAATACTGCAGAAGATTTAAAATTAGGATAAAGAATTAAGCATCACCGGGAAACCAGGGTATACCAAGACCGGTAATTATTTTGAGTAATAACAGAAGTATTTACGCGTCAAAAGTGCCTTTTTAAGGACTATTTGAATAAAGCTTATTTTGAATTTTGAAATTTGAGTTTTGAATTTGTGCAGCAGCTGTACCTCACACCGCCTTCGTTATAGTACAAAAATTATAAAATCCACAGTTAAATAATACACGCCTTCTCATTCGATCGATTCGAATAAACTTTACAGAGCAAAATTCACAATAAAGAAACTCATTTTTGAAGCGGACATACAAATTCACAAGCCTAAGATCTAAGCGGGTTTAAATTTAAATTTTATGTTCTTTTTTATAAGCAACTTATTTCTTGGATATCTTAAATCTCTTAACGGTTCTAACGTACTTAAATAGAATATTATATTATAAACATATATGATTAATTGTTCCAAATTCTGATAAGTTCGTTTGTTACCTGGAGGGCTACTACTATGGAATAGTCTGCTCGCCTTAGTTTGAGGGTTTGACTTTGTGTCCTCTACTTGTGACCTTCCGTAAATTACTCTGAGCGCAATTGGAACCCATACATATAAGGTAAAGTGTTCTCATTTACTTTTTACCATCGCCATAATAGAAAGAGTTGTATGAACGCTTCATATAAAGTGTATATAAATAATAGGAAATAAGTTTTGTATATTTTATTACATTATGATTAAAAATTACTTACTACGATGTATTCCACGTCGCAGTAAATAGGGGTGTTGGTCGAAATTGCAGTTAAATCGTCTACCCATGTCGTGTTTTCTGCCATGGTTTGGCATCTGAAAAAATATTTAAGCGTTAGTTTTACGTTTTACGACCAAAATTTCTCAGCCACCTACTGGTTTTGTTTCTTAATGCAATTCTTAGTACCACCAGGCCCAAGGCTTAAAAATGGAGTTGCACTCGCATGCCTCAGATAGCATTGAAGCCACGTCGTCAGAATATTTACAAATTAACGCTTAGGGAATGTTAAACCATCATTGGAAAACCACATTCTGCGCAAAAATATAAACTTTCCTGTAGTTTTAAATCGCTGACAAAAATATCGTTTATAATGTACTTTCAATTCCGCCATGCACACAGCATCGCCTTATCGACATGTTTACGTTAAGAGGTTAATTCGCATTTTATAAACCTATTAATAAAATTATTACTCCAGGCCTCGATTGGAAATGTATGAAATCGTTGTTTAATGGTTTGTATTATCTCAATTGAAGCGGTGATGGCCTAAAGGAAAGGCCATCCGCCTCCTAATCAGAGGTCGGGGGTTTGAACCCGGGTACGTACCTATAACTTTTCAAAGTTATGTGCGGTTTTAAGCAATTAAAATATCACTCGCTTCAACGGTGTTAACGAAAACATCGTGAGAAAACCTGCACGCCTGAGAGGTTATAATTTGCTTATAATGTGTGTGGAGTCTGCCAATCCGCACACGGCCAGTGTGGTGGACTATGGCCAAACCCTTCTCATATCGAGAGGGGACCCGTGCTCTGTAGTGAGCCGGCAAGGAGTTGATCATGATCATGATGATTATCGAAATTTTTAATGTATAATCGACACGTAGGAGGCTTAAAGTATCTCATTGTAAAGAACTGAAAGTGGTCGGAACAAAGGCATTACTTACAAATCCAAATATAACAACATTATTCTCGGAATAAACAATTCAGAATGAAAAACCAGGTAAAAACTATATAAGTGCCCAAAGTAAAAAGGAGCACAAAGAAATGAAGCAGAAATAAATTGGAACGCAACCGCCATTTTGCTTTGTGCAACCACTTTTAATGACTGCTTATTAGATAGGCAGCAAAAGGAAAATGTACGTAATAGTTCACACGTGGCGCGCTCGCTGTTAATGCTTCTGTTTGACTCTTCCCTTTAGAACCCACGTAAGCCTTTCACAATACCACCCGAGTTTCAAGTTCCCTCTTATTATACTTCAGTTGCAATGTTTTTAGTCATTACGTCTTAAAAGCAGTACAATTGTAAGTAATGCTAGTATTATGTGTGCAGAGAACGAATATATCGACTGGTTTTTATTAATTTTAATAATGCTAAATGCCATTCTGTTCGGCCCATTTGATATATAATCTTACCGCAGACAAACATACACCTGCTGCAAGCATTTCAGTCATGAGAGCCGTCTTAACTTTATAAAGCCAACATACTTTTATATATAGAGGTCGGTAGATAAAAACAGTAACCATAGCGTATTTCTATCGTGTTTTAAAACCAGAGACTATAAATGCGCCTCTGTTAGGAACGACCTCCGTGGCGAAAGCGTGCGTTGTCGCATTGTAAAGTTGGAGGTCCTGGGTTCGATTTCCGGCTCGATACTGGTCTGGTAGGAGGCTTTGGCCGTGGCTAGTTTGCCGTTAAGGTATAACTTGTAGTGTATATAAAATGAAAGACTTTCTTTTTCCAATGGGGAGAAGGTTTACGGCGTATTTCAACCAAGCTGCTCCAATACGTTTTGGTGTGCTTGGTTTTTCGGGCTCTATACTGATGAAATCCGGTTGTTTTAAAATATATCTTTATTGCTACTCTAAAGCTAGGGTAAATGTTTTTATTTCGTGAATGATTATTTTTTTTAGGAGATTAATTGAAATGTGAGCATTAGTAGTTAATTTAAATTTTAACATTTCATCTGACTATAGTTTAAGCAAGTATAATATATTTATTGGGATAATGTAGTTATTTGAAATTCATGTATTATTTTTAAGTACGTAATTTTTTAAGATATTAAATCTTGTATATCATTTAATGAAATTGACATTCACTTGATCCAAAATGTTGATGTGGTTAATTCATCTTATAAGCTATATCTTACTGAAATGGTTTAATATTATTATTTAAAAAAGAACCTGATTCGGATCAAACCACCGCGTTTAATTGTAATTGTTTTTTTCCTCCACACGCGAATGCAATGTCACCCAGCGGTGAGTGACGATGCTGTCTAAGCTGATGCTTGCAAGTTAATCTCTGCTGGCAGTTTTATTGAACCCTTAGTCTACCCCAATAGGTTGCGAGGCGGCTTCATGCCGGAACGCTATATTGCTTTGCAGCAAGTCTTTATTGGTAGGGTGGTAACTAGCCACGACCAAAGCCTATTCTTTCCAGACATCTATCAAACTAAAACATCCAGAGAAACCGACCGACTGAAATACACACGAAACATTTCATGTTCAGTGAAGTACAGGACCTATGTACGAGTATACACAGATATTAATACTTACCGCTTGCTTGTTATCAAAATGGACGCTGTTATATCCAGTGAAGTTAGAACAGATCCGCCTTCATCTTGTAGACTCACATGTATTATTGCGATTGTAAAGCACGCAGAGTAAGCCAAGGAGATGAAACAAAGCTGAAACAAACGTATTTACTTTAATAGGGCATTCTAGCTTACCCCTGTTGAAAAGTAATATATAAAGTTACCCCAATAAACTGTTTTTGTAAATATAGTTACTAGAATATATATATATATATATATATATATATATATATATATATATATATATATATATAAGATGAACAGGGGCGTGTCGGTAATTTGGGTAGTTTCGGGCAAAGAGACCAGATACTCTTGGTAGAACAGCATTACAATTATAAGTATGGTAATTTATAAGGAGTAGACTATACGCTCAAGTACGACTTATATAATATATTTATAAACACGACCTTTCACATTCAAAAATTGCACAGTCCAGCCGCAATATTTCATTTTTTAAATTCTAAAACCCCAGCGATCATACTTTGATCAGGAATTTATAATCTATGGAGATACGACTATAAAGAAACTCCCATACATGCATGTTCTTTAGAAATAACACATTTTACGAGTAGGTAGCAGAAAACTCTAGAATAGTTTTGAGTATAGCCTTTGTAAACAAATTTCTTCAGCATTACTCAAAGAGATGAGCTATTAGAACATAAGGTTACCACAAAAAGAAAGAGTTTTGATTTGGAATACATTAATAAAAAAGGTTGTGATATTCTGAACTTCCCTTTTTATGTTATAAATTCGGAAGTTGCTGTATTTCACTTCTTTATGCTAAAACCATTAAAGAATATTTCGGTAAAATTGGGTAAATAGATTGTACATAGCATAAGAATTTAGCATGAAAAAACACCGACATATACATCATACATCCCTATTCGCAGTTCCGTAATTTAAAGTTTCATTCAATGGTGTTTGTAAGAGAAGTTTGGCGATTAAATAATCCTTTAAACTTATGTCAAAAAAACATGCAAATAACCACCGTTGCTGTTAGTTTTGTTTTCGTGATAAATCATTTTTTTACTCAGATAGTATATCCGTCTAAAATGTTACTAACAATGTTCCTTAACTGCGGTAGGAGTTAACAAGCAAAAATAGTTACTTGGAGAATACGCATTATGCCCCCTCCATGCAAGTTATTCAGGTCCGACCAGCCTGTAAAAAGGAAGTGAGATACCCTTTGAGGTGTAATGCAGTTAAAATAAATCCATACTACAACCATGGTCTAGTCTAAAATATTAATTGACTAACAGGAATAGAAAAAAAAAAAACAGCATAGTCTGTGGAATACCCCAGTCCTCGGCTTATAGCAGAGGTATCGTTCTCGTTGCTTGGTAAATATCAGCGAGATGAATGTGCAATAATAAATTTAGTGTGCCTAACTTGATGCATTCGCGTGGATTGCTATTTACTGGTATATATATTGCAATTATAAACTTACCAAACGCCACGGGATTTTGTTCTGCCAGCTGCACATCGCTGCACGTTCCACTGTCCAAGTATGCGTTGTTAAACTCCCCGCCCTATGAAAATAATATGAAACTGTTAGGCGTGTAGCTAGTCTCACGAGGTGTTACTTAATCGTTAAAGCAATTGATATTTAAATAAAATTTTAAATGGATCGCATTCGGTCTCCCATGAACGAGAGGTAACTCCACACCCTATCTTACTTGCACCTTTTATTAATCACCACCCGTCACTTCCAAGTATAGCCGAGTAGGCACACCTATTAAGATTTCTATTACAAGAACAACGAGTTTTCATGAAAAACATTTTACAATCCTGAAATACTAAAACACACTAGTACTGAATTCTGTGTATCTGTCCCTGACTGTACCCGACTGTTAGCCAGGGAACAACCACATCCTGGTCCCTCTAGGGTTCACCACAATTCAATCTAGGTGGAACAGCACAAGTAACAATATATACCCCATAAAGATGGCGGCCCAAGCGCACTGAATCACACTGTGACTGAGTGTTCTCTCACAGAACGCTATCTATTTTTATTTTATTTATTTATTCTTTATTTGTACACCACATAAAGTATAAACAGAAATAATAAGAAAAACAGACACAAGAAGAAGAAGGATACAAAAGGCGGCCTTAAAAAAAAAACATAAACCTGCATAATGATAACTAAATAAACCAGATTACATCAATAATACAATACGGTAATAAATATTAAATAAATATACTAATATACACCTAATAATATAAATTAAATAAATAATATTAAATTAAAAGTCCTTATTTTAGCGTAAGATAATGAGATACAACTGCACTTTTAAAGATAGTGAGAGACTTTGACTGTCTTATACTCAAAGGGAGCGCGTTCAACAATACGATTGCCTGCTCTATAAATGATTGCTTATAAAATTGTGTTGTATGGAAAGGCATGCTCAAAGTCAGTGCACGACACGAGTTTCGATTTCTTGAATAGATTTTTAAGTTTTTGGATCAAATAGCACATAGTACAGAAGTGAAAGTACGTGCAGATCCCAGCGACGGCGAATGGAGAGCCACTTAAGCTTTTGACGAAATTCATAAATGTGATCATATTTGCGTAAGCAAAATATGAATGCTAGATTTTGATGACGCTCAAGTTTATTCAGATAGCTCGGTTAAATTAAGATAGCTTGCGTCTGCGTAGTCGAGAATAGAGAGAAGAAGAGAATGTGCAAACATAACTTTGGTTGGGATTGGGAGAACATAAACAATAGCCGCAAAAATTCTCCTTCTCAATGCATTAACATGTGTCGACCACGTAAATTTCTGTCAAGATGTAACCGTTGCACAGTAATTAATAGTAAAAACATTGACATAATAGGAGGGAGAATTCCTCAGTCAATCCTTGCATTTTTCCTGGACTGCCTATGAAGATGGCCTGAGATTTTACTGGATTAACTTTAAGACCATACCTCCTCTCAGAAATTTCCGCTAGGTCCTCATTAACAGCAGTAATAGCAGAACCTAGATTATCAAGGGTTAAATGACCACATTTCTGAATATCTGCGTACATGTGATAGAGAGAAGAAATACGTTTAGTGATTGCATGTATGAAAATAGCAAAAAGTAAGGTAGACAAGACGCCTCCCTGAGGTACCCCAGCCGTGACATCGCACCAGAACGATAAGGATTCGCTGCCGACGACCTCGCAGGTAACTCTGAAATATACCACTGATGGAGATATGTTAATCAAGCGTAGAAGATTCAACAAGATATCATAGTCGACTATATCAAAAACATTTCTAAAATCAAGCAATGTCAGGACTTTGACTTCTTTCTTATCCATCGCCCAGCGAATGTCATCTGTAACTTTTACCAATGCTGTAACCGTACTATGACCAGGACGAAAGCTGGATTGAAAAGGACTTAGCAAGAAATGTTTATTAATGAAAAGACTTAGTTGTTTGTACAAGGACTCTTGAAAGAAACGGTAAAATAGAAATAGGACGGAAATTGGAGAGAGAAGCAGGACTAGCTTTTTGAGCTATTTTTGAGCTTAGCTTTAGAAATGATTTGAGCGTTTTTCCACGCTTCAGAAAATTCACTAGTAATAAAAGAACAGTTCAGAATATGAGTTAGGATAGGAGGAAAAAACATCAAGGATAGGTAGGGTCATATTACGGCTAATGCCGTCAGTACCCACAGCATTCCAGGCAATGGACAAAATGCTCTTCTTAAATTCACACTCAGTGTAAGCCTTGAAGGTAAAAGGTAAAAAGTCAGGAGTTCTAGAGGAAGAAAGAATACTAAGAGTACGATCTTTATCGACACTATCAATTGTATCAGAAGTGGAGAAATGTCTTCTCAGGGGCTCGATATCGACATTGATTTCTATCAAATACTATTATGGGGTGATTTCCCAACACCAAGTGACTCAAGAAATTTCCAAGCTTTGGCAGTATCACCGTTTTCATGAAAGACACAGACTTATGAAAGTGGCGTCGTTGGGCATCTCTACACAATGTATTACAGCGGTTCCGTGCTTTATGATATTTGGAACAGTTAGCTTTTGAATCATTAGCTTTATATTTAGATTTAGATTTCTTCGATTTAGAGTTCTTTTTATGCATTGAATATTTTATTTCTTCTGACAACCACGGAGTAGGCAAGTGCTTAATTTTAATTGGTCTTTGGGGAAGGTTTATCTTACAGTTGCATAATCAGCGAGTTAAAAATTTCAACCTTGCAACTAATCCCAAGCAACATCTAAAATATAACCCCAATCCAAATGGCTGGCATCATCACAGATCTCGAATCAATTCTTCCAAATTTACGCCGCAGAGGTATTCTCGATTTTACTTTAGGAGGACGGATCATTTAAGAGAGATAAATTAAATCGTGGTAGGAAAATGCATCAGCAGGACACTGACCATGCCTAAAGACGAAATCCGGAGAAGAAACTATAATTAAGTCAAGAACAGAGGGAGCACAGCCAAGAGAGTAGCAGCAACGGGAAGGACAGAAAGATTACAGGCTTCATCTTTGATTCAATACGTATTAAAGTCCCACATAATAATAGAATGGCTATACATGCACTACTTTTTCTAACAAGGTTTCAAAAGAATGAAAGTAACTTAAAATAGAGAGTGGGCAATAAAATATCCTAAGAAAGATTTTCGTGTGGGATAAGAGAACTTCCAACAATAAGTGCTCAGCCGCATTAGGTAGAGGACGTTGCGAAGACGTACTTACACCAGCGAAAGGAATATGGGATCGTAAATAGATCGCCACTCTACCACCTCCCTTACCAACACGGTTATTACGAATTAGCCGGAAGCCTGGCAGAGAAGAGGATGCAGAAGGCAAACAAGTTTAAAGCTAAGTTTCAGTCACCAGGATAGCATGTAAATTACGGGATTCAAAAGACGCAAGCATATCAGGAAAATGTGCCGAGATGCTTTGTGCATTAAGATGGACCATATTAAATGTTTTCAAACAATCTGAAAAATTATGGCGTTAAGAGGAAGGAAAGATGTACGGTAGATACTATCTTCACCAAAAGATACACACATAATAAGTTTACTATCTATACTGTTAGACGACATAATACGTTATATTAAATAATAATAAATATAATATATAAATAGTAAAATAAAAAATAATTAATATATACAGCAAATGTCCCAATACGCCAGCTGTATAACACAGAAAAGTACGAACGAAACAAACAAACATAGACACAGTTTAAAATACATAGACTGACAAATAAATTAAAATATAAAAATAAAACTTTAGTAACATCGAACAAAAAAAATTTACAAACGACCAGTGTGCTGCAGGTCTATGAATATATGAATATAGGCAAGACCAGACTTCTCACTACGAGTTACGCAGCTACGCTGCTACACAACCGCTACGCTGCTACGTTGCTACGCTTCTACGGTACTAAGACACTGATCCGCGGAATACCACTGTCAGCAGAGACATATAAAAAAAAAAAATGATTTTTTTTTTATGATATACATATGTCTTTCTTTTTTTCAATCTTTGTTATATAACAGCGTTATCTACATTATATGTGTATCCGAATCAAATGCTAAGTTCCGACACTCAATTTTCGCACTACTTTAGCTTAACCTACCGTTAACGTTCTTGTCGGTTAGAAAAAAATATATACGCATATTCATATGTGTGTGTGGTTTGCATGTGTGTCTGTGCATATGTGTGATCAAAGGTCGTGCCCGTGAGCATATGAATACATGTGCGATCATTTATGTGTGCGTACATGTGTGTATGTATATGCGTGGGCATGCATAAATGATTATGTGTACATATGCATGCATTTACATATGCGTGTGCATGTGGGTATGAGTGTGCGTTTGCTTGAAAATGTATGTACGAGTGTGCGTGCTCGTACACGTATGTGAGCTTGTATGCATGCTTGTTCGTAGCGTTAGCTAGTGCGCGTGCATTAACAAGTGCGTGTTTATGTGCGTGTGTGTGATTGCGTGGGCATACGCGTGTGTGAGAACTACCATTGCATACCCCAATAAGCTCGATGTAGATGTGACAAAATACTTTTTCCATGAACGTTTTACTCGGAAACCGTAATATCATCAAGAGATGTTGACTTTACAACGATCCATTTCTTAGAATTGCAATGATTGTACGATGTGATGTCATAGGTTCATAAAGATTTTAAATTGCAGCGCGCATATTTGAGTAGTTTTCGCAGAATTTTGCAAAGTAAAATTGCTAAATCTTTATCGTATTATTTTACATTGTTAAACGAAATATTTTTTGGAGACCCATTTATTTTCATCATCACCATCATCATCGTCATCATCATCATCGTCGTCTTCATCACCACCATCATCATCATCATCGACATCATCATCGTCATCATCGACATCATTATCAACCTAGGTACAGGATCTCTTAGTCATCCGAGAAGTATACAACGGGTCCCCTAGGCGACCAGCAAAACTATACAGAGAGATCTTCTTTGTTGGTTTTTAGTTCGGGTATACCCTGATACGGGGGTGGGAATCCCACATAACCGCGTCATCATAGGTTCATAAAGATTTTAAATTGCAGCGCGCATATTTTTGTAGTTTTCGCAGAATTTTGCAAAGTAAGCTAAATCTTTATCGTGTTATTTTACATTGTTAAACTAAATATTTTTTGGAGACCCATTTATTTTCATTATCACCATCGTCACCATCATCATCTTCATCATAATCATCGTCGTCGTCATCACCATCACCATCATCATAATCATCATCGACATCATCATCGTCATCATCGACATCATTATCAACCTAGGTACAGGATCTCTTAGTCATCCGAGAAGTATACAACGCGTCCCCTAGGCGACCAGCAAAACTATACAGAGAGATCTTCTTTGTTGGTTTTTAGTTCGCGTATACCCTGATATGGGGGTGGGAATCCCACATATTTTGCCCAAGGCACGGATGTAGCCATAAAGCTGTTCCAACACGACTATCATTTAGAAAACCTTGGTATTTAAATGATAGTCGTACACTTTTTTAAAATTTCATTTCAGAGTCGGCTACCTATGTGGCGCAGTGCGTGCGCTGTCGCATTATAAATTTGGAGGTTCTTGGTTCGATTCCCGGCTCGAGTCTGGCCTAGTGGGAGGCTTCGGCCGTGACTAGTTACCACCATACCGACAAAGACATGTCGCCAAACGATATAGCGTTGCGGCACGATATCGCGTAGAGACCAATTAGGAGCGTGGGTTTACCATAGTCCTAACAGGTTAGCCCGCTACCATCCTAGACAGCATCATCACTTAGCAACAGGTGAGAACGCCGTCAAGGTCTAACTGGTAGTGTAAAAAAAGGTACAATTTTTTCTGTTTTCACCCTAATCAACCTGGCATTAAAATTAACTTATTTTATTTAAAGACTTACTATTTTATCATATTTTATCAATAACTAGCTTCTCCCTGTAATTTCATTTGCGAACACTAGTAGTTGTAGGTATTTGGTAGGTATAAGAAGAAAATCGATAAAATTTACAATCGTATTACTTAAATATGTAGCTATAATTTGCCCATTTATAGGTGTCAGTTATTCCTGTTTTACCATTATATAGGCTATCTCCATTCCAAATTTCAGCCAAATCGGTTCACTTATTGAAGCGCGAAGAAGTCATGACATGATCAATCATCACGCATGCAGCTATCACGTTAAATATATCACTTATTTGCAATAATTAAATACAAAAAGCCCGACAAACCTTATTGAGTCAAGAAAAAAGTTTCTCGCACGAGTGATACGAATCAACTTTCACGAGCGCGCTTCGGTTAATCCGGCAGAACAAACGTGTTGTCTGCCTGGAAGCTTGGAGCGAACTGAAAGCAGGGATGCGATTGGCGAATGCTACGTTTCAAGGTTCCAAGGTCAATGTTGCCGGGCGTTTCGGATTGCCCATGACATTCAACGATGTTCGTATCTTCCTAGAGAAATTTTAGACATTGAATTTTATAGTTTTAATTGTTATTAATTTTTTAAATCGGTTTAGACTAATTAAACCGACAATTTTCTAGCATCGTTAGCCGTCGGTCCCGGCAATTTAAGAGTTTAATTATTTTAATGAGTACTAACTTTTATATTTTTATTTTTTCCTTATATTTCCTTAAATTATCTGAACTTTGATGGAATGTTTTGTTCAAAATCCTGATACCTGTAGATTCCGAAATAAGTTTTTGTAGTATTAGCGCGCAAAAAAAGACATAATTATCGGTCCACTTTTGTCTTCTCTGAATGATTTAGAAGTATTGACAGCAGTTACATAACGACAATAGAGGTGTTTTAGTATTACAATTGACCTGCTTTAAGTGTAACTGATAATCAAAAGTTTTTTGGCAGCGTTTTATTACCAATTTGTGCATATGTTAAGTTGATTGACAAATCTGAGACTCAACAAGTTGGCGATCTTTTATTAGTTATTTTGTCAAATTTGTTAGTAATGTATTGGCGTTGTGGACTTGTCAAGTTGACATACGGATATAACGAGGTACCGAGAGTAATGGAAGTAGTGGTTGTACTATCAGTTTAGCAGCAAGCAACATTGGCTTGATTTACTACAAATTCCTTAGGCTCCCGGACGGGGGTTTGTTCGCACCAGTTAATCACAACATGGCGGATGGAACGTCAGTGGAACTGCACAGTGTGAACCTTCCATGTGTTTGACGGCGGAATCACAATAGTGCGTGGTCGATAGGGTATTTGCGTTAGAAGCGACTTACATTAAAACGTTAGCAGTGACTCATTTGGTCGGTGCCGCTGTCAAAAATGCTCAGCGCCGTAAAATGTACGTTATTAGGGCGTTTGATACTCTGGGCCGATGACCTTAGAAAATGGAGAGTTTGATTTCACGTAGTGTCCTAAAAACTATTCTACATGTCAGGTTACCTAGATGCTGATGCTTAATAAGTCCAGCGGATGTATCTTCAGATTCAATGGAGCAATATTGCAATTTAGTCTAAAGTAAAAGTTGATTGAGATTTGCTTGATGCTTCAAGTCAACAAATTAAACAAGCGCTGCCTATATATTATTTTTGCTTAGCCAATGTAGTATTTTTTTTGCAATCAGCTACAATAGCTATAAGGAGATTTTGAAGCCAATGTAGATGATCTTATATTATTATCGATTACAAATAGAGGTAAAACTAATAATATATTTTTATAGGGAAAGCTATAGCAATGGGTATTTCTTGTGTAACTTGTTAATTTGCTCTCAGCTACCATAAGCTTAGTAGTAATCACAATTTATTGGGTGAATTGCAACTGATGGTGAAGTATCACTAAAATTCCTGAACAATTTTCGTCCCTGCATTGGGAAATTGTGACATTTTTGTTTACAATAACCAAAAAGTATTGGAAATTGTATTGGTAAGTGCTTTAAACCAGTATATGTCAGAGTTACTTCTTCTTTTTGGGGATAAAGATACTCAGAATTCTGTGGTGTTTGCTTGTATTGTACGAATTGTAATTAAAATATCAGAAGTTAAACACAAAACTGTCTCATTAGTATCTAAATAATTAGCGAAAAACTTATCGAGTTTTTACCATACCAAGACTAAAAGTGATGATCAGTCACCAGTAGTTTTAAACAAGTATTCCGTTCGGGGTTTTGTGTGAAACGCACACAACGAGGTGAGAATTTGTATTGCAAATATTTCTTGAAGTTTTTACTGTTGTTTTGAAGACGTTTTGCCTGTCATTTTACCATACAACAGCTCACGAGAGCGTCAGCGTACTCCTCCTATATGATTTTGCAAAATTTGGAGCAGACTTGGGGCTACCAGTGGGTCTATTGATACGTCCAGAAGTATTACTGCATGAATGTATAAGTTCTGTTCATTCACGGACACGGCAGGATATTACGGAATAATGATGATCGGGTAGAACATGTTTTAAGAGTAGGCGGTGCTAGGAAATCTTTTGATAAAAGAACATTCTGGAATTACTTGAAGTACGCAAGATGGTTTAATTCCACAGGTTTGATTTAAAGGTAATTCTAGAAAATTTTGTTCGCAAAAGGTTTCAAAACAATAGGTTTTTTTTTAAATATATTTATTTATTATTCCATAATTACAATAAACACTTATTCTAAAGAACATAGGTACAGAACATATCTATATCGGAGTAACAATTACATATTTTTTATTTAATAATTTAAAATGATAACAAAAAACAAAACAACATCATTAGCTGGTTAACAAACATCAGGACTTATATACATAACATTCATTAAAATAGTGAGAATATAAAAGTTTTCTTTCTCTTTAATATATATTTATGTTTTTTTTAATGTTTCACAAAACATAATAAATAGATCTTTTTTATTAGTAAACTTTGTCTGTTCTTTTAATCAAGAAACTCACAATAAGAAATATGACAGATAAACTCGAGATGTAGGAGTTGTTAAAAGTTTTCTTTCTCTTTAATATATATTTATGTTTATTTTTAATGTTCCACAAAATATATATATATCTTTGTTATTATTAATATTATAATACAACTGCATATTACCTAAGAACTTTGTCAGTTCTTTTAATCAATAAGCTAACAATAAGAAATATGACAGATAAACTCTAGATGTAGGAGTTGTTAAAATTTTTCTTTCTCTTTAATATATATTTATGTTAATTTTTAATGTTCCACAAAACATATATATATATCTTTGTTATAAGTAATATTATAATACATTTACATATAACCTAAGAACTTTGTCTGTTCTTTTAATCAATAAACTAACAATAAGAAATATGACAGATAAACTCTAGATATAGGAGTTGTTAAAAGTTATCTTTCTCTTTAATATATATTTATGTTTATTTTTAATGTTCCACAAAACATGTATATATCTCTGTTATTAGTAATATTACAATACAACTGCATATAACTTAAGAACTTTGTCTGTTCTTTTAATCAATAAACTAACAAGAAGAAATATGACAGATAAACTCTAGATGTAGGCGTTGTTAAAAGTTATCTTTCTCTTCAATATATAGTTATGTTTTTTTTAATGAGCCACAAAACATAATAAATAGATCTTTTTTATTAGTAATATTAACTACTCTGCATATAACCTAAGAACATTGTCTGTTCTTTTAATCAATAAACTCACAATAAGAAATATGACAGATAAACTCTAGATGTAGGAGTTGTTAAAAGTTTTCTTTCTCTTTAGTATATATTTATGTTTTTTTTTTAATGTTGCACAAAACATATATATTTGTTATTAGATATATTAACTACACTGCATGTAACCTAAAAACTTTGACTGTTCTTTTAATCAATAAACTAACCATGAGAAATATGACAGATAAACTCTAGATGTAGGAAATGTTAAAAGTTTTCTTTCTCTTTACTGTACATTAATTGCATAAAACATTTATAGATATTTTATATTTATATTTGATATTTTTTGTATTTTTATATTTATTTTTATACCTTTTGCTGAGTAGTTACACTTTTTTTATGGTTGTCCTCTGCTCCAGTTTGACCTGTAAAAAGTAAAAATTTACGCAATCGAATAGATACAAGATATATACAAATACGCTGTAGATAATGAACGGAGTGGGTACACTTTCGATGTACAGTCATCGCCTTTTCAGTTAGCTAACAACGGCTGGTCATCTTCATCACTGCTAAACTTACCTCTTTAAATCCAAGTCTCGGTGTCCATTAGCCGGCGAGTGCGAGCAGAGCTCGTGGTCTCGTGTATTTCGACCATTTCTAGATTGGCTCCTCCTAGACAACAACATAAATATTATAATAAATATAAATATAAATTTTATTAACCAGGACCGATTTAATATGTTCTCTTGAGCACTGGGATGCAAAACGGCCACCTCCCAACTCCAGACTTCTACTATATACAGAAGCGATGCAGAAGTTGAACGAATTTGATCTCGCGTTAAATGCCGAAAGAGTTGTCAAGCAAACGCTTACCATTATGTATTATTACATAACTACTTGTATTTTGGTGGGTGTTTTATTCAATATAGAAGAGTTTTGTTTCGATGGTAGAAGGTATCCTTTCATGAAGTAAGTTATTTAGGATAGTTCTTTTTGTTTCATTCCATACCAGTGTGGTTAAATAGAAGATGAACTTATATTGGTAATATCTATCTTGTCTAAACATGAGCTACACATAATGTTTTATGAAAAACTGTTTATGAGGGTTTTTCAGAGAGTCCTGTTGTTGTGTAGTAGTTTTACTTTTTGTTTTGATATAATTTTAAAACTGTTTAATCCTAAACTTATAAATAGTTTATTTACTAGCACTATAAATCAGTAACAAGATAGGTTTTGTTCATCGTAAAGTACTCTATGCTAATCATGATATTTATGCGATTTTTTTACAATAAGTTTACAAAGGATTGTCTTTACAAAAACACTTTAGAAGAATAAAAAAATTCAATACATCTGGGCCTACAGCAAACCGTTAAAAAAATATTGCCACCAACCAAAAAAAGATTACGTCACTAACTTTCAAAACTTAGCCGTTTGAAAAGCTGTTTCTAGACATTTTCTAAGAATCAATTTTTGATAGCGTTCCAGATGTATACAAATAAAATATTTACTGCCAGAACATAATATTAAAAAAAAGTATATTCATACATATTTTAAAAGATTAGATGAACTTTATTGAATTTATTATTAACTACTTACCGGTCAACTCTGATGGCTGCGCGCGGGGAACATGTCGCCACAAGCGGTCATTCACTTCTTGCATCAAAGTTTTGTTCGTGAAACAGAGCCCCACCGACAGGAAGAATCCCTAGGCATGATAAAAAAACCACTGTGTGATCCTTTATGTTAATTATATATATACATATATTTAGATAAACTATATATATACATATATTTAGTCTTCATATTTTGTTGTGGTTGTCTTTAACCCTAGAGTGGGACGCTGAGCATTTTGCCGCCCTCACCAAAACAACTTTGACAATAGTACGCGCTTTTTAGTAGCTGTCCGCACTTTCATTCGCTTCTCGTGTGGAGGCGGGACGCCATCAGTGCGCGGGGAGCTGCTATAGGACGAGGTTGTTACAATCGGTCGTCGCGAGGCGGCAATCTGCTCACCGCGCGCCTTTTCACGTAAGTAAAAATTGTGTCAACTATTTTTTGCATTATTGAAATTTAATCTGTATTTATGATGTATTTTTTATAAAAACTATAATAACGTATTTATTATTTCAGGATTTTAAGCGCCTCGTGATATAAAATATGGATGAACGAATATCAGAGGTGTACGCTGGGAAACAACTTCCAAGACAGTTCAATATTGATAACTCCGCATATGCCTTGGTAAAAAGATTATCTTAAAATGTCCTCAACACTGGTTGCAATATCACTATAGATTACTTTTTTACTTCGACACCTCTTGCAGACCATTTGCTAACTAAACATAGAACGACCATCGTTAGGACATTAAAAATGAAAAATAAATTTTCTGTATACTAAAGATTGCATGCAACCAAATGAAATGAAAGAAGAATATTCTGTTGGAAGAATCACTCGGAGATGGCCAATCAGGTAAATTTTTCAATGATGAATGTTGTCGGCATAAATAGCCAAATAATTTACAACGCCAACACTGGAAACATGGTATTTGAAAGAGATAGCAATGGACCTAGGTAAGCCATATATGACCATAAGGTCTTCCATTGCGACATTGAATATTCGTTTGAGGAACCAAATAGCTCGGTTTGTACTTTCAGAACAACCATCATCTTCAAATACGGGCAAATGCAGTATAATTGTGTCCATCGAAGAAAAAAAAACGCACGAAAAAAGGGTGTTGCAGATGCTCCAAATTACTGTGCAATGTACATTGCACTTATGTGAAGACTGTTTTATTAAAGAAATTTAATATAAATGCAAAAGTGTTTTTGTATGTTGGTTTGTCCTTGTCACGTTGCAACAGAGCAATGTTTGAAAGTATAGTTGAGGAACTGGAGAGTGTCATAGAAGAGTTCCCGTAGGAATTTTTATAACTTATTCTGACTGAATTTTAAAAACCTATTGCACGCGGACGAAGTCACAGGCTCCAGCTAGTATACAATAAGTGAAAGAAGTTAGTTAAAATGTTACATTTCCATAATATGATGATTTTTCATTGCTTATTTGTGTTTTACTAAATATCCTGAATAAATAAATAAAATCTGATGTAGTATTCCTACTTAAAATAGTTAATGAAGATGAGCGGCAAAATGCTCCCCACGCGCCCCCTAACGTTACGCAGAAAGACGCGCCCACTCTAGGGTTAATATAATTCCAGAATCTAGAGTTTAACCCATTGATTTTATATTTAGTTCATTAACTCAGTGAAGAGAGCATGTTTGAGAACTTATAGTAGTAGCTTATGAAAAGGCTATTTGTTACAAGTCGTAAGAATTAGTTTTATTCAAGCTGAAAGAAGGCCAAAAATATTTGCATAGTTTAAACCACCGGTCTTCGTCCAATGGATTGTTCGCACGAAGCACACACACAATAAATTGCCTTTGATCTTCATACAAATTCTCACACAAATTCTGCTTAAGCATGATGGAACCAACTTGTTGCCGCTGAAAACTAAACAAACCTGTGAGAAAGTTTTTATAAACTTACCTGAAAACTCATTATAGCGCAGAAAACTTCATAGACGTTTCTTGCCACTGTGTCCTCCGACGGGACAAATTGGAACAGGAAAGTGTAAAGCCCGAGGAGTGAAATCTACACAAAATAAGATTTTTATTAACAATTTTATTAAACCTAGCATTTTTCGCGGCTATGTTATGTTGAAATGTGTTTTTTCAAACTTTTTACCAATTGAGTCTTTCTTTCAAACTTTGCTTGAACTCCGGTCAACATGAATAATTTACCGAAAAATGGATATATAGGAATACCAGACGTTAAATAAAATTGATACATTAAAGTTATAAAAGATATATGAAGCCGGTAAGTTTACCTTTATAATGCTAATATAATTGAGACCTGTTACAAAATGTCCGCATAAGCTGTATCCATGATGATTTTGGCATATTGCATTTGCAACACAAAAACCTATCAAGTTTTCAAATTGTTATATCAGATAAAGCTTACATTGTAAAACAATAACGGATTTTTAACATTAACCCCACTACAAAAAAATATGTTTGTAGTTATAGTAAAAATTTAAAAAATAATTCAATAACTTTAAATAATACTTACGATCAAAAGAGTACCCTTAAGCAATGATGTGATAATCTTGCATTTATCAGACCTGAAGGAATTGATCAGAGTTCGAATCAGCACCGACATCACGCAGGCCATGTTAACTGTGGAATTAAGATTTATAAAGATAACTTAAACTTATTCAATTATAATTAACAACTAAAACAATGTAACTTTAAACACTTAAAATAAACCTTAAATTGAACCTAAAACTAAAACTATAACTAAAGTATAACTAAAGTTTATAAAGTTCGTCCAACAATGCATATCGTTAACTTTTGAATCGAACACATGTTGAGGAAACAATACTCGGGAGCGAAGACGATGTTTACATGCTATGTGCCTCTCAATATAAGCTCCATCATGCGCTATACAATTTTTCATTTTTTACAACACATTTCTCTACTTCATAGACAGCTTCTTAGGCTCTTGAAATTTTTACTCGTAGAATAAATAAACTCACAGGGAGCTAAGTCAGGGCTATAGGCTAGGGGTTCGGGCTTTCGGTAGTTCCGCGTCTTAACCACCTGATCTTCTATCGCACAGACAAAACCTTCGGTTTCCCCAAAGAGGTCACCAAAGCGCAACCACTGCACGGACGCTTTCTTATCCACGTGTGGCTCATTAAGAGCTTTAAAAAAGCGTCCGTGCAGTTCCTTCCCCTTCCATATGATCTCCCGGTCAGCTATATATATATCAAGCTGTTCAAAGTTCAAAGATCAAAGTTAGGACCCTAGTCACTACAAGTGCATCCATGTCTCCGAACACGAGGCATTAAGTATAATAGTTTAATCAATGCTACACACTAATCGAATAATCACTAACAGACGTTACAAGATTCAAAAAATAATTAAGTGATTTACTTGATAACTTACCAACTGACATGTACAGTAAGCTTAAGAGTGGCAAATTGTAGATCCATATGTACAGGCTGTCAACCATCCAGCATCTAAAATAAAACGGTACATTTACCGGTATATCCGGGATTAAACACCTAGATCTGCGGTACGGCTTTTATCAACCACAAACACACAATCTAGCAAGTTTTCGATTTTTGTTTTAATTTTGACTTACTTTCCAAAATTCCCTGCGAAAATGTGAGCCATAGCGTAAACAACTACACACGCAAGTGGTAAGCCCCACCCAAATATTCTAATGTACCGAATTTTTTTCGCTTCATTCAATAAAACCTGCAACAAAAAATATATATTTATGGTTGTACAAAGATGCTATCGCATAAAAAGAGCCCTTACGGTCCCTACGGCCTTACGGCCCTTTACAACAAAGTGAAATTTTGCGCAATTTTAACCGATTGTGTAAGAATTTCAATGTTCGAGTCTACTGTTTAGTAGTCACTCTGAGGTCGGAGTTCAACCAATATATAAATCCTGTAAATTTATCCTTCTGCATTAACTTAATGTCTTGTCTAAAAATTAATCATAAATTAATCTCTGGTCTGCTTTAGTTAGGATTGGTTAGACTTTAGACGTTAGAAGTTTGGTTGGTTATGACTGTGGCTAGTTACCACCTTACAGACAAAGACATACCGCCTAGAAACCGATTGGGGGTTATTGGTTTGATATAAGTGATATTTCCTTAGCAGATAACCCTTTTTAAACAAAGTTATAGTGAAAGGAAATAAAAGGATCTATCGTCGGAGCTGTTTTCACGTGAAACGTCATATATTATTCCACTAATAAACCGAACCAGCTTTACTTCTGTCGTTTAAGGAAAAGTTTGAATTAAATGTTCGCTTAAAATATATAAAAGTCTACACAACAGTAACAGATAAAGGGACACAATGAATACTTGTCATAAAATGTCTTTGGCTGTACGTTTTGAAAAAATGAAATAAACATGTCAGAAGTTTCAACATAGCTAAAGAACTGGAAAATCAAGCAAAAATCATTTTAAAAGCTGAGTCCACAGAAAAAGCTCGATATCTGGGTGCCACACGAGCTCAGTGAAATAAATCTAATAAATCGTAGTATTCATTTGCGGCGTAATGCAACCTCACCGTTTTAAAGGCATGCAACTTAAACATATTAATTGTTATACGGGCTGAATTGATTAGTAGAAAGGGTGTCTTTAATCACAACAACGCCAGACCACGCACATCTTTAGCCACTTCTTCGGTCTCTTTATAATTCTTTAGGCAGTGCCAGGTTAGTTTCAAGACTGGGCTGCAAAACCTACTTTTAACATTTTTGGATCAGAAGTGCCAAAATTTCTAAAGGGATCCAACGGATCATATTGTGACACGAAGTGAGTATGCAGTCATATTTATGGCAAAAATTCACTGCCTAAAATATCACTATCACATTATCTTGAGTTTTCATATAAAATGTGAAGAAACTTTTGCCCCAACCATTTTGAAGAACAGCTTATCGATGTATGATATCGATTAATATCGGTGGTGATATTTTAAGGTTTAATATATATAACTTTCCGAAGCACAATTAAAATTAGTAAATTAAATAATCACACTTACCTCTAGGGTTGACAGGTTTAAGTACACGCCTTCGCAGTGCATCCACGTATAGTTGGTTAATATGAAGTACATCATTACGAAGTGCGTCATCTCGCAAAAGAACTATAGGAAAGAAAAATAATTGAAAAGTGGAAAATTATTTTCCCATAATTTTAAAAAACAAACACTTTTGTGTGATGTGTGATTGAAGGGCTAACCAATAAACACTTTCACACTTATGAAAAAAGGCACTTATGAAATAATCAGCGCGATAGAGTCCTGAGAGCGAGTCAGTTTCAGCTGTAATTACACGATTATATGTACTCTTAGTTTGTGACAAAATATGTATTTAGTCGTCGATGACTGCGACGTTTCTGACTGGTGTGATTAGTGCGGTACACCCGCTGGGATGGTACCACGGTTTTATTTACTAAAGGAAGATTGCGGATTACCACTCACCGAGTTCAACATTATTCCTGGGATGTGCACGATGATGTACAGCAAAATCCAGAGTGCGTCAGTAATTATTAATGAAGTAAACAAGTGCCAGTGCAATACTCGTGGCCGCTTACCAGATCTGAAAAATAAACGATTTTAAACATCTGTTCGTTAGGTCGTAAAAATAATATTGATTATCACTTATTAATAAGTGATATTCAATATTATATCCGTAACTTTTATTGCTTTTTCGGACGTCAAACGTCTGATTTTTGATTTGATTGATTCATTAAAACGTGTGTTTTTCAAATAGCAAACTAATTAAATAGGCTCTCGGAAGGCTAGTCCATTATTTGAATGAAGTCATGTCATTCCGATTAAATTCTTATTTTACACTGACAATTTTTGACGCCAAACAATAAAATTTTTATTCATTCATTTATGTAACTATTTTTTTATTATCACCATCTCACATTGTCACACAGTCCCAATTGTTAGAGTAAACAATATTATACCATGTTTGTCCTCAGCAAGGTCGGTTAGGTTAATATTTTAAACGAGGAATGGAAAAAGTTCCGAAATTGCTCCTTGAAAGAACCCTATTTACACAAATGACCCGTGAGACCTCTTTCCATTCACTTCTTCTTTCTGAATGTCTATCGTCAAGAAAGAAAGGAATGCAATGAATCGAGAGCTACATCGTTGATTTCACAGTGGTGTAGTTTTCTAAGCTATTTTTCAAGTTTTCACAATCGAACGCTTTGGAAACATCACATACACCAAGTGAGACACGTCAGTTTTCTCAGGCTCAACTCTAAGGTTGTTCGTTGAGTGACTCCTTGTTGAACCGTATTTATTAATATTATGTAATAAATAAACTGGTATAAAAATGTTACTGAAAGAACAGACATATAAGGGTACAGTTACTAGGGTCGGTAGCACTACCCGATTTGATGCTACTTTACAATATTTCATTAGGTCAGGAACACACCATGCAAGTATTGAATATGATTTCTGAGCCCAGTGCAATAATATCGTTATAGCTGTTACATAATTTAAGGAAGTAATATAGGTAAGAAAGGTTTCAAATGAATGAGCAACCTATAAATCAGAGAGAGGTGTATTGAAACAAAGTTAGTTAGTGTACAAATAAAATTATAGGTTGCCTTAAATCTTAATAATAGACTATGTAATTGAATTGAGTAGTTTGTTTATTTCTAAGGAGAATGACCAACACAGTATGGAGCTTGGGCCACTTACAAATATTTTTGTGTCTCGATAAGTGTTGGCGTAAAATAAAGCTTGATAATTTTATCTTCATTAACCAAAATATTTTTTTTGTTTGGAATCCCAGATTCAGAGAAAATCAATTTTAAATAATGTTAGGTTAGGTTTGGTTAGTGAAAAGATAGCGCTCGTTTGCGTGACACTGTTCTGCCTATGGTAGGCACCTACCTACCTAAATAGGTAGTTAATCTGAACCATTATTCCAATCATGATTTAAAGAATGGTGTAATGGCATGTATACCGTTAAATAGATAGCTTATTAAATTAAGTGGGTACAATACTTCGTACTACGTAGGTAGTTAATTAATCTGTGTGCTATTCTGACTAGTGATGTATCGATACCTAGCGCTGTTAAAAATTCTTATTGAGACACTAAAATCTCTTGAGATATGCCGTATTAACAGCAAAAACTGATTCATATTACACGTTATTCAAGCTAGGAATATGTGAACATAAAGAGGTGCACTTTTGTGTCAGTCCACTGATGATTTGAACAATAATTAACAGACAGATTCAAGTAAAATGTAATTTCACTGATAAAAGAAAAATAAAATTATTCCTTAAAACAATATTCCTTGTATTATTACAATAATTATCTCAACTCAAACATATACGACATGATGAGTTGTTCTGAATCGAGATGTTTTGAAACAAAAAACGTTTGGTTTTTTAAATGTACTATGAAGATGACAGCTCTTAATCGATTATGATTCGATTACCACCAATCGATTTGATAATAACATCACTAGACATCCATAGACTACAGACACTAGATAGTCATATTTCATTATTACAATAATTTTAAGTACTTTTAATATATATAAAAAAACTCGGGATAGGAAGCACTTTATTTTTAGTCCCAAACTGAATGTAAAAATTTAACTTATATTATTGTCTGACACAACCAGGGCCTGTGTATGGTCATTCTCCTTTCTAACATTTCTTTCTTAATCATCTACTTAGCATAAAATCATCTACATTACATATTTTATTTAAATGCTACCGGTTAAAACTAGTTCTAGCCTACCAAAACTACATGTAATATACTATGTTTGTCAAGGGGTAAAAGTATGAAATAGCTGATTTGTACATGCTCCATAATAAACAATAAACTTATATTTTTATAAAGAAGAACCTCATAAGTATCATGTGAATAAAGATAAACTCGAAAATATCACACAATGAAGGTTTTATGAAAATTCAAAGTTTCTATTGCTATAACAACGGCCATTTAATACTTTAACCCCTACTGTAAAAAACGTTATGCCAAAGTATTCGTAATGTGGAATTTTTATTGTTGCTTACGATAATTATGTTCTATTAGAATTTAACTAACGCATTATAAGATAAAATATTTCTTACCAAACAAACAACATTTATTTTAACTTGCTTGAAACTGCTTGAAAATGCATATTTAGTTCACTTTTCGTTTTCATGTTTATTTATATTAGTAAATCCTTGTGATAAACGAGTGACTTACAAAAAAAACCAGGCGATTCGCCGAGTGAAATTAAGTCATTCCTAATGGTGCGAGGTCTCACATTTCATGCTGGACACCTGTCGCCATTTTGGAATGGAGGCCTGAATTCACATAAAATTAAACATGACATAAAACGACCGCTTAAATGAAAATATATGACAGCAGTGCAGCTCAGCAAGTTCAGCAATTAAAACATTGTATACAGGTACCAACTCTTGACTTAATATCAACACGCGGTAGCAATTGTTGTTTTTGTTTAAATTTCATTCATCTTTCTATCGGCCAGTAAGTGGCGCGTGTAATTTGTGCAAGGACATTTGCAAAGATAGTCAGCCCTGATTGTGCGCAATTAGTAAAATTGTTACCTTGCAGGTTTTATTTCGATTCTAGTACGAAAGTTTATCCATATACTTAATAAAGAAGCTATTGAAATTTAAAAACTACATGTTTAGATTCATTTCTAGTATGATCTGATCTCTAGTAATTCAAGCTAAGTAAATAGTAACTCTACGTCGAAAATTGGAATTATTTTGATACAAGATATGAACAGAATTAAGTTGGTTTTATTGATATATGCGTATTTAATGGATTTATTAGTTATTTATACATTATATATATTATGTCGATAGTGAAGTGACGGGCTACTCAATCACCCACGCCAGTGTACGCGTAAAATCAAAACCCACGCCTGTAGCAAAAGGTTCAAATCAAATTCGCATGAGCTCGCAGTAGATTTTAGTATCGCTTGCAACGCTAGCATTTGTTATTATAAATATAATGTATTATATATTAAAGTATGAAATTGTCCATTTGTACTGAATTGAATTGAAACTCGTCGTTTTCTAGGAAGTAACATTACATCTATACTTATTACGATATTTTACGTTTAATGATGAACTTGGGGGATCTAGATTCGACCAATGTCTCCTAGAAATAATTTTTTTAACACGTAGAAAATTATCCAATTCACGTAAGAAATCATCCATTGGAGTAAGGTCTGGTGAGCACAGAGGATGATGTATAGAGGTTACTCGTGCAGTGAGAGGTCTTGCGTTATCATGGAGCAGTAATGCCGAAGATTGATTCTTTAGACTCTTTAGTCGGGGCTATTAAACTGCCAGTTACGCCATTGTTCTTTGAAGTTGGGCACAGTGAACATTTTTCGTTATTGCTTGACCAGACCTAAGAAAGCTATAGAGAATAACACCTCAAAGATGGAACATCACCTGGAACTGTTTGTGTAGTCTACACAAACAGCTCCAGGTACCTCTTTCGGGGTAACCTTCAGGGCGCTGTTGCGGCGTATGACCTGGGCCATTGCATTTTTCGTTTACGGTCATAATTAGGAATTCACATTTTATACATGTCACAATTCAATCCAATATCCCTTTATTTTTATATTATTGATTGATGCAAATAAAAATATCGACTATTGTAGGTAACGTTAAATCATGCCATTAATGACTGTTGAAAAAAAGTTCACTCCAAAATGTGACACCATGAAGGTTTTCAAAGTGTCTGCTGCTGTACCTAAGGCAATTTCATACTTAAACCCATAGGAAGGTACATTCTGCAGTAATTACAATAGTATTATTATTACAGAATCTATATTGAAGGAAATATACAGAAAATCGCTATTGCCTTTTAGAATATCGCACTGAAGCAAATCAGACCTTTATTTTATAAATAGCAAATGATTTAAGCCGTAGATATGTCCTCTTAGTTTGATTTTGGAATTGGAGCAATAATCAGCAAGGTATCGTCAATCCAGAAAGTTGTCAGAACTTTGTTAGAATTAGAAATTGGTGATTATTAATCCCGTGCGTAGCACTAGGAGAGCAAGAAAACCTATGGGTTTAGGTGTTTGCTACTTTCATGTATTATGTTTAAAGCCCACCAACTCTTAGTGAACCAGTGTGAAGAAAAAAAGGTCTCAATCCCTCCCTCTCTTCCACTCTATATCTCTCTCTCTCTTTCATTACACAGAAGGCTCGGCTTTGGAAAGTTAATTCGCTTTGTATAATAATGAAGACGATACTAATAAAATAAGTTCACTTGGTTTTTCATGCTATGTGCCAATTGGTATTATACTCGTATCCTGACCGTTCAACTTGATATAGTGTAACCGTACTGTGCTTTACTGTATTTATGAATCATAAGTGTTCGACGCGTTGTTTTCAATAGTGTTAAATTTAGACGAGACAGACATATCTAAGATTTAAATCGCCGGCTAGAATACCTCCGTGGATCTACTATTATTAACTAGCAAAAACAATTTTGTTTATTTTGAGCTGGTACCTACACAATCAAAACCCTTCGCTTTAGTCGCACTTCAACTGATATATATTTCAAATGTCAGAGTTTGACAAAGTACTGCATAACCATTTCGACGTTATGCCATGTTTATTTGTGAGGCCCATAGATTAACACAATCCTGCGGTCTAGACGCCTCCAAAGGTTGGTTCATTGGTATGGTTTACCCCATAGTGTTAGGGTTACGTCAGAGAGAGTGGAGGGTCGGAACAGTTTCCAAATTGCAAAGTTCTTAAAGTTAGCTGCAAACATAACAATACTCAGCGTGTTTCCTTTTACATAATTTATCAAAATTTTACGTTAATATGGTGAAATGTGCAGTACCAAACTGTAGCATCGATTCACGGAGGCAAACTAAAACAAATTTTTTAATAATTTGTATAATTTATAAAACTATATCTCTAGAGCGTATGATAAGTATGCCTGGGTTACAATAATATTAAAAGTAGTGTGGCCATAAATGCTGTTACAACTTAAACAGTAAACGGCAAAGGTTTTCATCCAGGTTTGGTAGAGGTTTTCTTTCCGGACTTTAAACGTGCCAAAAACTTGTAGCCCAGTTTTGAACCTCTTGGACAACAAATTATGACACGTCTCAAATAGTCCCTAAAGCAAGCAGTGGCACAATTGCCCATTGAAACAGTGCGTAAATTCATTGGAACGAAGTTCCTTATCGCGCGGGGGCTAGACGGAAAAAATTCTTACGAAAAGTTGTCAAGACACTTTTTGTTATTGTAAGCTGTGCGGCGTCGCATGTTTCTCTGTCTGTCTCTCTCTCTCTTATAGAAAGCAAGCCAGATATTTTCATTTCTGTTTCGCATTGAACAGTGTGGTGTCGCGACGATTATTTTTGTTGAGTGTATATAATAATAATGAATCCTGACAGTGTTTCTGCACAAGTTCCGGATATTGCTGATGGAGTACAAAATTGAGCCTACTGATTAAGTTTATATAACATTATATTTGTTAATAATAAAAAAAATATTATTATAACTTAAATAAAATAAAATTTTATAACATTTCCTTCACTAATTAATCGAAAGGAACTTCGTTCCATCCGGGTGTCCCTTGACACCTCTCAAGTTTTTTTATTTTGTATGATTACTTCCAAGGTTTAATTTCACATACTTACATATAATTTTAATTAAGTTATGAAAATAATACATTTTCAATATCTTTATTTGAATCTATTTGAAAATATGTCAGACCTGTAAACCTTTATTACAAATAGTCGCTTTATGGCTACAATAAGTATATAAGTTCTCTTGGTGGCGACACTTTGTGGCGACACTTGGTGGCGACACTTGGTGATGTGTGGGACACTTGATAGAAGCAGCTTTCTGGTAAGGGTCGCTCTTCTGTAATTTCTAGAACGATGAAATCACTTGACTCCTCTGAATGAATTAATTCTTATAATTCTCACCCCGTCTTTACGTAAAGAGTTAAATAATTCGCATAGCAGATACTGCTTTGTTATTTTAAATGTTTCTTATTCTCTATTTTAATTTCTAGGTCAGAGTAGATAAAGCACCACCTTCGACCAATTATTCATAATAGAAATTAAGTTCTATACGAAGAAAAAAATTAGAAAAGTGTCAATTTTTTTATTATCTACTGTTGTTTAAGTGAAAAATGTACCATATTATAACTGCTACACTGATCTGATTGGACTAGATCAAAATGATAGTCTTAATTTATAAACGCGTGATTTTATATGAAATTTTTATATAATAGTGAGATATTAATGAGGGAGAGAGTAAAAATATACTGGTCAGACCGAAGCGTTATCTAAAAATCCATTATTATTTCTCACACCAATAACTTAATTTTAGTACTTCCTACATCACACCTGGTTGTTAGTTAATGATGCAACCTTAGATGACATGTCAAAATGACTATAGACGTATCTATAATCAGTTTTTAGTGCCATCTTACCGGAACACTTAGCCGGTACCGACGTGTTTGTCTGATACCAAACCGGAACTAAGTAAATTCAGAAATTATAAATTCCCGAACTGCCGTTGGTGGGGATCGATCCCAACATAAAGCCACAGCACTGAACTACTGAGATGCTCCTAATTGGAGCTATAACGGAGCAACGCATTGAAGTGAATTTTTGCCTAACAGTAAAACCTCACAGGCTGGTGAGGGGCATAGGCTACCTATCGGAAGAATTGTTATGGAATAATTACTGATATTACTTTTGAAACTTATTATTACTTTATTATTCTGAAATAAACGAACGGATTCTGATACCGAAAGTCATAAATAAAATACACATTGTTATTACACTTTATTTGTACACAAGTTAAGAAAAGATGCAAGAAAACAGAAACATGAAGTAAGGAGTAGGAGTAGACTACATAAGGCCCTATCGCTTTCTAGCGATCTCTGTCAGTTAACTTTAGGAATAACACATAACTCGGAATATTATGCAGTTGTTTTGTGATCTAAACTCATTTTTTAATTACTTCTTCATGCTGGAACTGCTGAACGAAGCAACAAAAAAACAATACTAAAAATAAGTTTATATTTTTGACTTTGAAGAAAGACATCCTTGACGTAGCAATGTGGGACCGCAGTATACACTGAGCAGTACTTATTAGCTATTTGGATTTTTAGAACATTACATCAGATAATTGGTACACGTCTAATTAAAAAGACGCAACAAATATTTTGTAACAACTGAAATGTCATAAAATAACAACTATCAGATCCAGCTAAATATAACTTAGAATACAGGTACAATGTGGCACTATGAGACGAGTTCATATTCAAATTTACTACCAGCTCGTGGTCGCGACCTTTTTCACACGGACACTTTTACATAAATTACGTTATAGCAAATGCTATATAATTGCTCGAAGATGTTCTTTCTTAGATTTTTTGTATGTTCAACCATTCGACCATTCGATCTACACCTCATTTATTTGTGGATCATTTTTCAATACGTCTGGATAATTGTTAATCTACGATCGAGTTTTTTTTCGGATAGATGATTGTTTATGGTTGAATAATTGCACTCAATTGCCTGAATAATAAACAAAAGCTCTCTTATACGTACTATAACTTTTTTGAGCAATTCCGCATAAACTAATAGGTACTCGTGCATGATATTATATACAAAAAGCACGTCAAACTTACCGTTCTGGAGACAAAATGTTGAGTGACCTTGACAGGGATACAATAGATACTAGGTATCCACTTATATAGACGGACTGAATGGGCTGCCAAACCTGATAATAGAAAATATATATATTTATATAATTCTATGTAATGTTATATATATACAGAAAACCTACAGTCCATTACTTAAGCTAATGCCATATAACTTGGCGTCAGATTAATAGTCAGAAAATCGTATATGGAACCCAATTAGGTAATTACCTAATCGGTGTTGCTGTGTTTTGATAAAATAGTAAAGTAGACTGCTTAAAAAAATAGTTTCAATTTAGTTAATAAAACCTTTGTGAGTGATTTGTTGCAATAAATAGAAAAGTTAAATTAATTAAAAACTCTCTTTATTTATGGTCGTTCCTTAATTCTTGAGCGTCAAGGTCCTAATGAGATCGTAGCCCTGAACAACTGCATTGCTGTCAGCAGCTTCTGTTGGTGGCCATTTTTACAGTAGTGTACAATAAGTATGACCGAGTGGACTCCCTTAACTAGCCACTTACTTTCAGTGGTTCTTCATACTAAAATATCCAAGTCTTACGCATCATATGTCTAAAATTAGTAGAGAGTAAGTAATTTGGTAACATAAGAAAAAAGTAGAACACAAGTCCTAACTGTGACAAGATAGGCACGCCTCTGTGCTTCGCTCTCCAAGGTATTCCTAACATGCACCTCTAGTGCGATATCATAAGAATCTCTTTTTTACCTTTCTGATGCAAAGGAAGATCGAGATGTAACCATAAAAAGAAATAGACTAAAAGAGGTGCAGGCACAAGCACAATCTGGTTGCGATTTCGAACTCCACAGCGTTTTAGCAAGTACTGTAGTCTAAGTCTCAGTTATAGTAGATGGTAGACCTTTGGTCTAAAGATGCAATTCGGATCCCTCCTTATCACTTTCTTACGACGCTTTTTAACACACTCTCGAGATGAAAATCCTGGCGGGAACGTTTTTTTTTTACATTCAGTTAATTGGCTTTATTACATTATGATTAAAAATTACTTACTACAATGAATTCTATGGTGCAGTAAGAAGGGGTGTTGGTCGAAATTGCAGTTGAATTGTCTTCCTGTGTCATGTTTTCTTCCATGGTGTGGCATCTGAAATAATATTTAAGCGTTAGTTTTACGACCAAAATTTCTCAGCCACCTATTGGTTTTGTTGAAAAATTCTTAGTACCACGCACAGGTAACATTCATTACACATTATAACCTCTCAGGCACGCCTGAGAGGTTATAATTTGCTTATAATGTGCGTGGAGTCTGCCAATCCGCACATGACCAGGATGGTGGACTATGACCAAACCCTTCTCATATTGAGAGGAGACCCATGCTCTGTAGTAAGCCGGAAATGGGTTGTTCATCAAGATTATCTCAATTTTTTTATGTATAATCGACTCGTAGGAGAGGCTTAAAGTATCTCATTGTAAAGAACTGAAAGTGGTCGGAACAAAGGCATTGACGACCTCCGTGGCGCAGCGCGTGCTCAGTTGCATTTTAAAGTTGGAGGTCCTGGGTTCTATTCGCGGCACGAGTCTGGTCTGGTAGTTACCACCCTACCGACAAAGACGTGTTGCCAAGCGATTCAGCGTTCCGGCACGATGTCGCGTAGAAATCAATTAGGAGTGTGGGTTTACGATGCCCTTAACAGATTACCTCGCTACCATCTAAGATTGCATCATCACTTACCATCAGGTGAGATTGCCGTCAAGGGCTTACTTGTAGTGGATAAAAATAAAATGAATAATAAATCCAAATATAACAACAATTTTTTCTGAATAAGCAATTCAGAAAGAAAAACTGTGATGCAATATAAGTACCCAAAGTATAAAGGAGCACAAAGAAAGGAAGCAGAAATAAATTGGAACGCAACCGCCATTTTGCTTTGTGCAACCACTTTTAATGAGTGCTTATTAGATAGGCAGCAAAAGGAAAATGTACGTAATAGTTCACACGTGGCGCGCTCGCTGTTAATGCTTCTGTTTGACTCTTCCCTTTAGAACCCACGTAAGCCTTTCACAATACCACCCGAGTTTCAAGTCCCTCTTATTATACTTCAGTTGCAATGTTTTTAGTCATTAGGTCTTAAAAGCAGTACAATTGTAGTTAATGCTAGTATTATGGGTGCGAAGAACGAATATATCGACTGGTTTTTAGTAATTTTAATAATGCTAAATGCCATTCTGTTCGGTCCATTTGATATGGAATCTTACCGCGGGCAAACATACACCTCACCTGTTGCAAGCATTTCAAAGTCATGAGAGCCGTTTAGCCCACATACTTGCATATATAGAGGTCGGTAGATAAAAAACAGTAACGATAGCGTATCTCTATCGTGTTTTTAAAGTTTTTTCAAACCACAGACTATTAATGCCCCTCTGTTAGGAAACGACCTCCTCGACGCAGCGCGTGTTCTGTCGCATTGTATAGTTGGAGGTCCTGGGTTCGATTCGAGGCTCGCGAGCCTCCACAAGAAAATGCAATGTCACCCGGTGGTGAGTGACGATGCAGCTGATGCTTTCAGGTTAATCTGTGGTGGCTGTTATATTGAACCCTTAGTCAACCCGAATAAGTTGCGAGGCGCGAGGCTTCACACCAGAACCCTATATTGCTTGGCAGCCAGTCTTTGTTGGTAGGGTGGTAACTAGCCACGACCAAAGCCTATTCTTTCCAGACATCTATCCAACTAAAACATCTAGAGAACCCACCGACTGAAATACACACAAACGACCTATGTACGAGTATACATATATACAGATATTAATACTTACCGCTTCCTTGGGATCAAAACAGACGCTGTTAAATCTAGTGAAGTAAGGACTGATTGTGCTTTATCCTGTAGAACCAGATGGACCACGGCGATGGAAGCCGATACAGAGTAAGCCAAGAGGAATAAACAAAGCTGAAACAAAAGTAATTACTTTAATAGGGCATTCTAGCTTACCCCTGTTGAAACCTATGATATAAAGTTTCCCCAATAAACTGGTTTTGTACTCGTTTATATAGTTACTAGAATATATATAATATAATTTATAAACACGACCTTTCACATTCAAAAATTGCACAGTCCAGCCGCAATATTTGATTTATTAGATTCTAAAATCCCAGCGATCATACTTTGATCAGGAATTTATAAGTCATGGAGATATAGAAACTCATACTTGCATGTTCTTTAGAAATAACACATTGTACGAGTAGGTAGCAGGAAATTGTAGAATAGTTTTGAGTATAGCCTTCGAAAATAAATTTCTTCAGCATTATCCAAAGAGATGATCTATTAGAACATAAGGTTACCACAAAAAGAAAGATTTTTGATTTGGAATACATTTATAAAAAACAGCTTGTGGTATTATGAACTTCCCATTTTTATGTTATAAATTCGGAAGTTGCTGTATTTCACTTCTTTATGCTAAAACCATTAAAGAATATTTCGGTAAAATTGGGTAAATAGATTGTACCCGAAGAGAGGACATAGCATAAGAATTTAGCATGAAAAAACACCGAAATATACATCATACTTCCATATTCGCAATTCCGTAATTTAAAGTTTCATTCAATGGTGTTTGTAAGAGAAGTTTGGCGATTAAATAATCCTTTAAATTTATGTCAAAAAAACATGCAAAGAACCACCGTTGCTGTTAGTTTTGTTTTCGTAATAAATCATTTTTTTACTCATATAGTATATCTATCTAAAATGTTACTAACAATGTTCCTTAACTGCGGTAGGAGTTAACAAGCAAAAATAGTTACTTGGAGGATACGCATTATGCCCCCTCCATGCAAGTTATTCAGGCCCGACGAGCCTGAGATGGAAGTGAGATACCCTGTGAGGTGTAATGCAGTTGAACTTAATCTATACTGCTAACAACCATGGTCTAATTAAAAATATTAATTGCTAACTGGAATAGAAAAAAAAAACAACAGTTTGTGGAATACCCTAGTCCTCGGCGTATAGCAGAGGTATCGTATCTCGTTGCTTGGTAAATATCAGCGAGATACATGTGCAATAATTAATTTAGTGTGCCTAACTTGATGCATTCGCGTGGATTGCTATTTACTGGTATATTTATATTGCAATTATAAACTTACCACACGGCCCGGGCATCCGGTCTGCCTGCCGCTCATCTTAGCACGTACCACTGTCCGAGTATGCGTTGTTTCACTCCTCGCCCTATGAAAATAACATGAAACCCTTAGGCATTCAGCTAGTCTCCCTAGTTGCTACCTAGTAGTACCGTAGTTGCGGTCGAGTGCACGAGTGTTCCCGTGACCCAACCACTAGGTGACGCGAAGGAGCATCGCTGGGTTTTAGTGGATATTCTGGTCGCCAGTCTGGCCGCCGGGGAGTCCCACGTACCCCGTCAAAAGCAGCATGGTCTTGCACTTTTTACCTAGGTAGCATTCCCATATAGGTGCACTAATTAATCACCACCCGTCACTTCCAAGTATACCCGAGTAGGCACACCTATTAAGATTTCTATTACGAGAAGAACGAGATTTCATTGAAAACATCTTACAATCCTGAGATACAAAAATACACTAGTACTGAATTCCGTGTATCTGTCCCTGACTGTACCCGACTGTTAACCAGGGATCAACCACATACTGGTCCATCTAGGGGTCACCACAATGCAATCTAGGTGGAACAGCACAAGTAACAATATATACCCCATAAAGATGGCGGCCCAAGCGCACTGAGTCATACTATGACTGAGTGTTCTCACACAGAATGCTCTCTATGAAAGATCAGGACCAGAGCAAGACCAGACTTATCTTGTCTGGTGGGAGGCTTCGGCCGTGGCTAGTTACCACCCTACCGACAAAGATGTGTCGCCAAGCGATTTAGCGTTCCGGCACGATGTCGCGTAGAAACCAATTAGCAGTGTGGTTTTACCGTACCCCTAACAGGTTAGCTCGCTACCATCTTAGATTGCATCGTCACTTACCACCAGGTGAGATGGCCGTCAAGGACTAACTTGTAGTGTATAAAATAAAATAAATAAATACTATTAGCTACGCAGCTACGCTGCTACACAACAGCTACGATGCTATACTGCAGCTACGCTGTACCTTTCTACCGCTACACTGTAACTTTCTACCGTAGCAACGTTGCTACGCTGCTACGGTGCTAAGATACTGATCCGCGTAATACCACTATCAGCAGAGACATATGTATGTATCATAGAAAGACAATTACTTGTTATACAGCGTCATCTTCTTGTATCCGAATCGAATTCTATGTTCCGACACACAATTTCGCACTACTTTAACTTAACCTTAATAGTTGCCATAACGTAACAGTAGCCGTGTAAAATAAAACGTTTTTCATCATCATCATGAACAACCCATTAACGGCTCACTACAGAGCACGGGTCTCCTCTCAGTATGAGAAGGGTTTGGCCATAGTCCACCACGCTGGCCATGTGCGGATTGGCAGACTTCACACGTCTTTGAGAACATTATGGAGAACTCTCAGGCGTGCAGGTTTCCTCACGATGTTTTCCTTCACCGTTGAAGCAAGTGATATTTTAATTTTTAAAAACGCACATAACCCCGAAAAGTTAGAGGTGCGTGCCCGGATTCGAACCGCCGACCTCTGATTAGGAGGCTGACGCCCTTACCACTAGGCTATCACCGCTTCGTTTTTATCGGTTAGAAAAAAAAATGTGCGTGTGTATTTGCATGTGTGTTTGTGCATATGTGTGATCGCAAGAACGTGCCCGTGAGCGTATGAATGCATGATTTGGCATTTATGTGTGCGTATACATGTACGCACGTGAGTATATGTATGCGTGGGCATGCACAAATAATTATGTGTGCATATGCATGCATTTGCATATGCGTGTACATGTGGGTATGAGTGTGCGTTTGCGTGTAAATGTATGTACGAGTGTGCGTGCTCGTACATGTGCGTGAGCTTGTATGTATGCTTGTTCGTTAGCGTTAGCTAGTGCGTGTGCATTAGCGAGTGCATGTGTGTGTGTGATTGCGTGGGCATACGCGTGTGTGAGAACTACCATTGCATCTCCCAATAAGCTCGACGGCGATAGCATGATCCATTCCTTAGAATTGCAATGATTGTATGCTGTGATGTCATAGGTTTATAAAGATCGAAGATATTTTAAATTGTACCGCGCATATTTGAGTAGTTTTCGCGAAATTTAGCAAGGTAAGCTAAATCTTTATTGTATTTAACAATGTAAAATCATTGTTAAACGCAATATGTTTTGGAGACCTTTTTATTTTCATCATCATCATCATCAGCATCAGGTTCTCTAAATCATTCGGGAAGTATAAAACGGGTCCCCCAGGCGACCAGCAAAACCAACCACACAGATATGCCGTTGTGGTTTTTAGTTCGGCTACGGGGGTGGGAGTCCCACATAACCGCGTTCTGCCCAAGGCACGGAGGTAGCCATAAAGCTTTTCCACCACGATTAAAAAAGTTTCCCTTGGTGATAGGTGCGATTTTTATAGGTTTATATAATTTTATCCTAATTCTTTACTTCTTTGTGTTATATGGCAAATATTCGATAACCTAAAGATGTAATATAGATGGGTGGTCTAAAACATTTTGATAAAGCATAACTGACCCAGAATAATAAGGCATTTATAAAACCACGGTACAATTCTTGCTGTTACTTACGATTTTAACATATTTCATCAATATCTAGCTTCTCCTTGTAATTTTATTTGCGAACACTAGCTAAAGGTACAAAATTATCCTGTTTATAATTAGGTTGAAATAGCAAAAAGGTTAGTCGACATCACAGGGGACCGAAGAGCTGCCAGCTACCTCGGACAAAGAATTAGTCTAGCAATTCAAAGGGGGAACGCTGCCAGTATCTTCGGAACCTTGCCTAAAGGGACTCCTTTTAATAATATATTTTAGTTATGATGTTATTTATTTTTTAAGATTTTTAGTTTTAGATTAATCTAAGTTTAATTTTAAGTTTTATGTAAAATGTTTGATGTATAATAAAAATTTACGTATATATAAAAAAAAAAAAAAAATTAGGTTGAAGTTATTCCTGTTTTACCGTTATATAGGCTATCTCCATTTCAAATTTCAGCCAAATCGGTTCAGTTGTTGTAGCCCGAAGAAGTAACAATCATGCAACTATCACGTTTAAAACATCACTTATTTGCAATAATTAAATACAAAAAGTCCGACAAACCTCGTTAAGTCAACAAATAACTTGCACTCACGAGTGATAGGAATTAACTTTCACGGGCGCGCTTTGGGTATTCCGTCAGACCATACGTGTTGTCTGCCTGGAAGCTTGGAGCGAACTGAAAGCTGGGATGCGATTGGCGAATGCTACGTTTCAAGGTACCAAGGTCAATGTTTCCAGGCGTTTCGGATTGCCCATGACATTCAACGATGTTCGTATCTTCCTAGAGAAATTTTACGCATTAATGCGCATTGGATTTTATAGTTTTAATTGTGATTTAAATTTTTAAATCGGTTCATACTAATTATACCACCAATTTTCTATCTAGTAAAATTATTTTAATTAGTTTTAACTCATATATTTTTATTTTTTCCCTTATATTTCCTTAAATTTTTTAGAAATTTGATGGATTTTTTGATCCAAAAATACCCTAATACCTGTAGTTTCACTGTAGTAACAGTAATTATTTTTCTTGGTAAATAATGAAAAATCAAACTAGGAAATTAATTTTTGTAGTATTAGCGCGCAAAAAAAGATATAATTATCGGATGAAACTATCTTACTTGTGCATTTGTTAAGTTGATTTACAAATCTGGGACTCAACCAGTTGGCGATCTTGTATTAGTAATTCTTTAGTATTATATAGCGTTGTGGACTTAATGTCAAGTTGACATACGGATGTAACGAGGTACCGAGAGTGGTGGAAGTAGTGGTTGTACTATCAGTTTAATAGCAAGCAACATGGGCACGATTTACCACAAATTCCTTAGGCTCCCGGCCGGGGGTTTGTTCGCACCAGTTAATCACAACATGACGGACGGAACGTCAATGGAACTCCACAGTGTGAGCCTTCCATGTGTTTGACGGCGGAATGACAATAGTGCGTGGTCGATAGGGTATACCTTTGCGTTAGAAAATACTTACATAAACACGTTAACTGTGACTCACTTGGTCGGTGCCGCTGTCGAATCTGCTCAGCGTCGTAAAATATGCGTTACTTGGGCGTTTGATACTCTAGGCCTATGACCTTTGAAAATGGAGAGTTTGATTTCACGTAGTGTCCTAAAAACTATTCTACATGTCAGGTTACCTAGATGCTGATGCTTAGTGCTGATGCTAAGCCCAGCGGCTGTATCTTCAGATTTAATGAGGCAATTTAGCAAATTAATTTAAAGTAATAGTTAATTAAGACTTGCTTGATACTTCAAGTCACAAAATTAAACAAATGCTGCCTATATATTTTTTCTTAGCAAATGTGTAGATGATTTTATTAATATTATCGATTACAAATCGAGGTTATTCTAATAATAATAATATATTTTTATGAGCAAACCAATAGCAATGTTGGGTATTTCTTGTGTAACTGGTACAATTGCTCTCAATTACCATAAGTTTAGTAGTAATTTGGTGAAGACTACTCACGTCAACTCACGAGAGCCTCAGCGTACCTATGTTTTTTGCAAAATTAGGAGCAGACTTGAGACTACTAGTGGGCCTATTGATTTCTAGATGAATGGATAAGGTCTGATCATTCATGGACACGGCAGGATATTACAGAATAATGATGATCGGGTGGAACATGTTTTAAGAGGAGGCGGTGTTAGGAAATATTTTAATAAAAGAATTTTCTGGAATTACTTGAAGTACACAAGATGGTTTAATTCCACAGGTTTGATTAAAAGGTAATTCTAGAAATTTTGTACCCAAAAGATTTCATAACAACAAGTTTTTTTTAATAAATTTATTTTTTATTTCATAATTACAATTATTAACACTTATTATTAACATAGGTAAATATATTTTTCAGATTAACAATTACATATTTTTTATTTCATAATTTACTATAGAAACAAAAAAAAAACATAATTAACTGGTTACCACATTAGGTTAAACATAAGGACTTTGATTTTAGATACAATATAATTGCATATATTTAAAGCTAACATATAAAGATCTTTGTTATCAGTAATATTAGCTACGAAAAACATTATATTTGAATTATTATCTTATAATGTAATTTCAATAAAATTATTTTTTGATGTATTTTTCTCTGTCGTAAGACTTTCGACCCGGTTGTTCGCTGCTCCAGCTCGACCTGTAAAAAGTGAAACTTTAGACAACCGAAAAGACACAACAGATACAAATACGTTAAATATAATGAACGGAGGGGGCAAATTTTTCGAAATAACACCTTTCAATTAGCTAGGAATCGACGAAGAAGGAATTGGTTAGTGATGAAAATCAGGTAAGTAATCTACATGATTTTCATGAGCAGCCAGTCGTTAGTTTACAGAAAACATCGACATTAACGAAGCAAGTCGCGACAGCTCAATTTCTAAATCCAAGTGTGGGCGACCATTGGCCGGCGCCTGGGGGCAGCGTTCGCGGTCTCCCGGATTTCGATTACAGCTGGATTTCTGGCTCGACCTCATACATTTACACAGTTGTGCAGTATAAAGTTGTGTATTTTGACGACATCCGTGGCGCAGCGCGTGCGCTGTTGCATTTTAAAGTTTGAGGTCCTGGGTTCGATTCCCGGCTCGAGTCTGGTCTGGTGGGAGGCTTCGGCTGTGGCTAGTTAGGTAGGGTGCTACCGACAAAGGCGTGTCGCCAAGCGATTTAGCGTTCCGGCACGATGTCGTGTAGAAACCAATTAGGAGTATGGCTTTACCATACCCCTAACAGGTTAGCCCGCTACCATCTTAGACTGCATCATCACTTACCATCAGGTGAGATTGCCGTCAAGGGCGAGTACGGAGGTACTCTCTTCGGAGGTACTTGCTTCGAATGGCATCAAAGCTGGTAGCCTATTGGTTTGAATGAATTTATTACCAACTACTCACCGTTTCCCAACCATGATAAACGCTGCACGCGGGGAAAACGTCGCCACAAACGTTTATTCACACCTTGCATCATAGTTTTGTTCGTGAAACAGAGCCCCAACGACAGAAAGAATCCCTAGACATGGAACAAAAAAGCATAGTGTGAATTATGTTAATTAACGATACACAAAATATATAAGACAAACTATATATATATATATATATATATATACCTATATGTAGTCTTCGGTTCTGAAGCGGTGATAGCCCAGTGGTTAGGGCGTCAGCCTCCTAATCAGAGGTCGGCGGTTCGAATCCCGGCACGCACCTCTAACTTTTCGGAGTTATGTGCGTTTTTAAACAATTAAAATATCATTTGCTTCAACGGTGAAGGAAAACATCGTGAGGAAACCTGCACGCCTGAGAGTTCTCCATAATGTTCTCAAAGGCGTGTGAAGTCTGCCAATCCGCACATGGCCAGCGTGGTGGACTATGGCCAAAACCTTCTCATATTGAGAGGAGACCCGTGCTCTGTAGTGAGCTGGTAATGGGTTGTTCATGATGATGATGATGATGATGATGTAGTCTTCATATTTTTTGTGGTTGGCTTTAATGTAAGTCAAGAACTCAGAGGTAAAGCGTTTGATATTTATATTTATTTCATTAACTTAGTGAAGAGAGCATATCTTAGAATTTATATAGTCTTTAAGAGTGTTTCAAACCGTGAGAGGAAGTTTTATGACAGCAATTAATAACTGAAAGGAGGCCAAAAATATTTTCATATTTTATGCAAATATTTTTGGACTCCTTTCTTCCACCGGTCACCGGTCTTCGTCCATTGGATTGGTCGTACGAAGCATGCTACCGACTGAGGTTACAATAACGGATACGAGTTGGAAGCGGCGGTTGCCTTTGATCTTCATTCACACACAAATTCTGATAAAGTATGATGAAACCATTTCTTATTTAATCACATAAACTCGTTGCCGCTGAAAATTTGTTTGGTTTACAAACGTAAGAAAGTTTTTATACACCTACCTGATAACTCATTGTGAGCACAGAAAACATCATGGACTTTTCGTGCCACTGTGTCCTCCAACGGGACTCCTTGGAGCAGGCAAATATAAAGCCCGACAGTGAAACCTACACAAAATAACATTTTTGTCAGCATTTTTATTTACCTTAGCTTTTTTCGCGGCTACGTACGTGTTTTTTTGAACTTCACAATTGACAGTCTTTCTTACAAACTTTCGCTTCATTCCGGCAAATATGAATAATCCACTGTAAAATGATTATCGTGTACCAGGCGTTAAATGAAATTGATACCTTAGAGTTTTCAATGATGTATGAAGTCGCTAGGTTCACCTTCGTAATGTTAACATACCCGTCAAACAACCAAATTTCAACTGTCACAGTTTTTACACGGTTCCTTTATCGTACCCCACGTACCTCGCGCCTAAGTAGGATTGTGTCACTTATCCGAGAAATGCCTATAAAAAAATGTTCTGAATTCTGAATAATTATTTATCTATAAAAAAATAGGATATAAAGAAGCTGATACCTACGATCAACTACATGAAAAGTCAAAAGTGGCTTTCGTTTGGGTTCTACATGTAGGTACTTTCATTTATGTACTGTGTGCCATTTGTTCAAAAAAGCTTCTGCCTATGCCATTTTCTAACGCTGAAATGACGACTTTTATTTTTATATATTTATTTTATGCCTTTTTATTTATATTACAAGGTATACATCAGTATTTTTTTAATATTTATATTTGTATTTTATTACGGAAAGGATGCGTCAAAGATCGTGATATTTTAAAAGCATACTTTCACGATAAAACTATTCCTATTTTCATTGGAAATAAATGTAAAGCCATATAAAGAGTCTATTTAATACATTTCAGTAATAATCTAATAAAAAAAGACTATTTTTTCACCAAACTGCAAGAAAGACGCGCAAAATTTGGGCACAGATTGAAAAGACAACTTTTTTTTCTCAAAATTGACCCTTTTTTGTTGCAGTGAATAGAATAACTATTATACTGCTCTATGGACAATAGATGTTCTAAGAAATATTAACTCTATCAGTAAAAAAAACCAAGTTTATAATCATCTGCAATGGCCGACTTGTGGACGAGCCCGCATCTGTGAAGAAGTTTTCGTTTAAAAAGAAGCGAGTCCGTCTTCGGACTACTACCGATTGATAGGTTAATACATTTAAGCACATACATGATCCGTCCAACGTAAGCTGTTGAATTAAGATTTATAAAAAAAACTCGAACAATGCATGACAATAACTTTAGAATCGAACACATGTCGAGGAAAAACATAATACTCGGGAGCGAAGACGATCTTTACATGCTATGTGCCCCTCAATATATGCTCCATCATGCGCTATAAAATGTTTCATTTTTGACAACACGTTTCTCTACTTCATAGACAGCTTCTTTGGTGCTTGAACTTTTCACTTGTGGGAATAAATAAACTCACAGGGAGCTAAGTCAAGGCTGCAGGCTAGGGGTCACCAGATTACTCAATAAACGCCTTTGTTCTAAGGGAAGTATGTGACGAAGCGGGATCGATTTCCCGAAACCATCAGCCTCCTTTCCCGTACAGTTTGAAATCGAAATCAGAAGCGAGCATTGACGTCGTCAATCCTCTGCTCCACGAAAAACTATTTATTACCCAAGAGACAACGTTGCGCGTTTTTTGAAGTTCGGTCTGTAAGTGCACTTATGTGAAAAACTGATTGAGATCGAGTATAGTGACATAAGTAAACTCGATCTAAGGCTCGCACAGAGAACCAACTTACGGGCAGCGAGGGCCGTCACAGGCAACCTTTCTCCAGTTTAACTTATAGATTTGTTAATTAACCACTAATATATAACAAGATAAGGCCCACCCAAGTCTTATTTAGAAATCAGTGCTGTGTGAGAACTGCCTGGAAATTTGTATATATTAAGCTTTTATATAATAAAGAACTGTTTTATAAAAGATAAATTAAGAAAAACCATTATTTAATCTGAAAGGAAATTAAAAAAAACTGCTATTAACGCTTTTCGAGTGTTATTTTATATTATTGATATAAATTTCTTGTGTAACCTCGTCATTAGATCACGAAATCATTGATCTTTGAAGGCATGCTTTCGATCAAGCAGCGCACGTTATCTCCTGGAAACCTCTGTCAATTAGGGGATTTGGAATCGGACTCATGGCTGGACACGTCAATACTCGAATTCTGGCTGCCGTTAGTATGAATATTGTTAGCCAAGCCGTAAGCGGTCGAGCATTGCCCTGCACCCCTGAACCCTGGTCCATGCGAATTTAAAGATATGGGATTGTACCATACGGTTAACGTAACTTTGGGTCGATATAGTTTCCTCGTCAAGAACTACTAGTTAGCAGTAATTAGTTGTTTTTCCTTTGGTTAGTCCCTGATCTTGCAGGCGAACCTATCCTCCGTCCATCATACCGTAACGATTAATCTATCTATATGTCAAATTAACAGCTCATCAGTCTCGAGCCAGGAATCGAACCCAGATCTTCCCAATTCATAGATGACGCACGCTCTGCATCACGGAGGTGTCCCAAACCTTTTAAGCCACTGGTCTCGAATAAAACCAACTATGCGCTGACTGTGATCTACTGGATCAATCTAGTCATTACAAGTGTATCCAATTCTCCGAACACGAGTCATTATGTAGTTTAATCAATGCTACACACTAATTGAATAATCACTAACAGACGTAACTAAATTGAAAAACTGAAAAATGCACTTACTAAAAAATATTGAGTGACTTACTTGATAACTTACCGACTGACATGTACAGTGAGCTTAAGAGTGGCATATTGAAGATCCAATTGTACTGAATATCAACCATCCAGCATCTAAAATAAAACGGTACATTTACTTGTACTTATCTACTACTTATTGGAAATTTTGTATAAATAAATAAGTTTACAAATGTTACGTAGATTACAATCACATTTTTTTTATTCAATAATAATAATTTTCTATAATTTTGATTTATTCTTATGGATAAACATTAAATTTTCAAATAAGTATTGACCATTGAATATCATTATTTTCACTTCCTTAAGTTTATCTCTTAATGTCTCCATTGAAGCCATTTTAAATATTACACGAACAGCCCTGTTCTGCTTCACGAATGTGGTAAAAATATCAGCAGCATTATCCCATAATTAAATACTATATACATAAACCAGTGTTAATAATTAAAATACATAAACCCAGCCATTTCTTACAACTTCAAATGTTCACCGTTGTTCAATATTAAACAAGATTGATTTATCATCAGCAAATAATACTATCCCTCAGTAAGGTAGGCAGCGTTAATAATTTGAACGAGGAACGGAAAAGTTCTAAAATAGCTCTTTGAAGTATCAATATTCTCACAAGGGACCCGTGAGACCTCTTTCCATTCACTTCTCCTTACTGAATTCTATCGTCAAGAAAAGAAGGAATTCAAAATATCTAGAGCTACATAGTCACAGTGTAGTTTTGAAAGCAATGTTTCAAGTTGTCAGAGTCGAACGCTTTGGAAAAATCTCAGGAGGAACCAAGCGCGTCACGTCACTTCTCTCAGGCTTCAACTATATTGTGCATTAACTCAACTCTAGGGTAGATCGGTGAGCGACACTTTGTAGATTCGTATGGCTTATTATGTAATAAATCAACTGTTTTAAAATTTTAGTTAGTATAATAGTTCATACAATTATTGATGATTTCTGAGCCTGGTTCAACAATATCAATTAAGGATTTAACGATGCTGCCGGAAATACACCACAATTCATTTGGTTTTTTGTATTTATCAATTTAAATCCCTTAATAACGTCATAGCATAAATTAAATAGTTTGAGTTCTAGAATACCATTTTATTCCCGCTTGTTCTAACGTTATTTTCGCTAGTGCCCTATACAACTTCAAACGGCAAACCTCAAATAGCTTACATCAACAATATAACGATTACACCAATTTAATTATTGCACCACAAATACATTTATTTACGTGTATAAACTTGTAGGACAACTCATAAATTCGCATACCAGAAAATGTTTGCCCTTTTATAACGCTCAATTCCGAATTTCGACTAAGAAATATTTTTAACCTAATTTCTAAATAAAGATTTTTTATTACTATTTACGGTGATTATGTTTAATTAAAATTTATCCGATATGTTTAGTTAACGAATCTGTTTAAAGAACGAATATGTCATTCCAACACAACATTTATTTGAACTTGCTTGAAAATGTATATTTAGTTCACTTTTCGTTTACATGTTTATTTATTTTATTTATATTAGTAAATCCTTGTGACAAAAGGCTGACTTACAAAAGAAAGCTGATACGCCGAGTGAAATTAAGTCATACCTAATGGTGCGAGGTCTCACATTTCATGCTGGACACCTGTCGCCATTTTGGAATGGAGGCCTGAATTCACATAAAATTAAACATAACATAAAACGACCGCTTAAATGAAAATATATGACAGCAGTGCAGCTCAGCAAGTTCAGCAATTAAAACATTGTATATAGGTACCAACTCTTGACTTAATATCAACACGCGGTAGCAATTGTTGTTTTTGTTTAAATTTCAATGATCTTTCTATCGGCCAGAAAACGCGCAATCCCGGGTTCTTGCATCCATCGAGCACACTTAGAACCTTCGTTAGATCATTGAACTATACTGTAGGATGAAATTGCACTAAGGCTAATCTAAATAGTGTATTTTATAAAAAGTTAATATCAATCAATCAATAAAATCAATTTCGCATGAGCATGCGCTCGCATCGCTTGCGACGCTAGCATATCTATATATATAAAAGCGAAAGGTCACTTACGAGTACATACTTACATACTGACTTACTTACATACTGATTAAACACGAGATCTCAAAAACTATTGTACGTATAAAGTTATAATTTAGCAAGTACGTAGTTGATAGTTAAGAGATGTCAGATCCTAAGAAAGGATATTTGAAAATTCCACCCCTAAGAGGGTAAAAGGGGGGTTGGAAGTTTGTATGAAATTTCTTTGTTTTTAAAGTTATAGACACAAAAATTTGCATTAAGATTAATAATAATAAATAAAAAACATGTACATCAAATTTTTTTTAAATATTACCTGTCAAGGGGGGTAAAATAGGGGATGATAGTTTTTGCTTATTTTTTTATTATTAAGTCTACAAGCTTGAAATTTTGAAAATAAGTTTCTTTTAGGTAAGTATAAGGTTAGAATTTTTTTTCTTCCAAATCTACCCCGAAGGGGGTAAAATAGGGTTTTGAAGTTTGTATGAAAGTCCCATGTTTTTTCATTTAGAGACACGAAAATCGGCAATTTGACATTTGCCTGTAGCTTACTTTCTAAAGCTGGTCATTGGCCGCACGGGAAACCTCAATCTCACGGGAAATCTACGCATCTAATCTAGCAATTCTACGCAGACGAAGTCGCGGGCAACAGCTAGTGTTATTATAAATATAAGTGGTTAAAGTATGAAATTGTCCATTTGTACTGAGTTGAATTGATACTCGTCATTTTCTAGTAAGTAAAGACTCATTATCTATACTTATAACGATATTTTACATAATGTAATAAATTACGTTAAATATCGTTATAAGGACATAATGAGTCATAGTTACGACTTATTATAACGATGTTTTACGTAATGTAATAAATTACGTAATAAGGCAAAATAAATGGCAAACGAAGACCTGGCGGAAGACGAACATCCTGGCTTAAGAACCTTCGCCAGTGGTTTAATATGAGCTCAAGATCATTGTTTAGGGCGGTAGTGAACAAGATCCAATTAGCCTTAATGATTGCCAACCTCCGGTAGGAGATGGCACTAAAAGAAGAAGAAGATTGTTATAAGTATAGACAACGAGTCTTTACTTACTAGATTTATTTTTTACCGACCGATGTCTCCTGGAAAAAAAAAAATTTAACACGTAGAAAATTGTCAAATTTACGAGAGAAATGATCCGTTGGAATAAGGTCTGGCAAGTGTAATCGCAGCTCCTACAGAGTTTCTCGATGCAGTGTATTGTTTCAAGTTCGGCATAGTAATCATCTTCTGGCCAGACCTAAGAAAGCTTTAGGGAATAACACCTCAAAGAGACTACACAAACAGTAACAAGTACCTCTTTCGGGGTAACCTATGCTTCAGGGCGCTGTTGCCGCTCGTTACCTGGGGTAATGCATTTTTAGTTTACGGTTATCATAAGGAACTCACATTTTTTACATGTCACAATTCAATCCAATATCCCTTTATTTCAGAACTTTATTTTTATATAATTGATTGATGCAAATAAAAATACCGAAATTTGTCACCCTACAGCCCAAAGCAAAATAAATTCTAAATCATTTTGCTTTGACTTTAGATATTATACAACCTGTATCATTATAATCAACTCGTTGCCAGCTCACTACAGAGCACGGGTCTCCTCTCAATATGAGAAGGGTTTGGCCATATGTGGATTGGCAGACTTATGGAGAACTTTGAGGCGTGCAGGTTTCCTCACGATGTTTTCCTTCACCGTTGAAGCAAGTGATATTTTAATTGCTTAAAAACGCACATAACTCCGAAAAGTTATGTGCGTGCCCGGGTTCGAACCCCCGACCTCTGATTAGGAGGCTGACTTCTTAACTACTAGGATATCACAGCTACCATACACACTGCATATATAGATATATATTATGCTATCATAGGTAATCTTTAGAACTGTCTCAGTGCCGTTAGTACTACAACATGATAAAAAATTTACATAGATACCTACACCTAATAACACCCTTTGTTTGGGCAAAAGTGTAAGGAATATTTTGAAGAATGCGAGAATGATTAGTTTGTAGATCGATAACAGATTTTGTTCCGAAACTTAACTTTGCTCGAAATCCATTTCGTATATTAAGGCATATTCTAATATGCCTTAATATACGAAATGATATAAGGTAAACCTCAAATGTCGAGCTCCAATGCACGTGTAGCGTATGGTATAGGTACGTGTATAGACATACGATTCGATTACGTTGCAATTTCACGATTCACAATTTCCACCATATTCTGCGACTATTTCTCTTTGAGTATTCAACCCTGTATGTATGCGTGTGTTCTATCTTAATTTTACTGATAAAGCTTATTAATTACGCCTAATGTGTACTGCCATTTAGTAATATAATTTTATTTTATTAAATATATTGTAGTCATAGTTTAGTCCTTTTTCCAAAAACATAAAAAAATTGGTAAATATAAATAAACTCTCTAATTTAATTTAATTATCATTTTAAAGATCTCTAATAGAGAAAAGCTTTCTTTTGTATACTTTTTATACATATAAGTGTTTGTTATCACAAATTTGTATAGCAATTAATATTAATAAGCAATATGACTTTGCAATTCCGTACTTGTGGCTGTTGAGTTAAAATTTTAACAGACTATATCTATTTCACAAATGATAAAAATATTAGAAACACCGGTAAATTCGCGAAAAAGAAGGCCGTCTTTAAAAGAAATCTGCATAAAACTAAGACTTTAATTTTCGAAAGCCTTCAATTTTAATTACAGAACCTCAAAATATCGTTCTTCAATTTTTACCGTCCAATAGAGTGAAAACTCTATCAAACCTATCACTACCTATTAACTTTTTATTGCTACTTAAATCCCACTTTATAGATCTGGGACTTAAGCTACATATAACTCAAGAAAGTAGGTAAGTAGTCGCTAACTTATCGTATATGAGCTTATAGTGCAGTAAGAAACTATCAGAAAGAAATTATTAGTTTGACGGTTCAATGAACGGTGTTACAAGCACGCTAGCACGTGTATCCAATTTATAATGCATCGATACAACCATAACAACTCATCGTCGGAATATTTGATGTCGATCTTTTATTAATTACGATAAAAATGAAGTCAGTTGCACTTGCTCGACGTGATATAATTAAAATTAATTGAAATGTTACCACGCCCTATTTAACCATTTTATGGGCAAATTGAAATAAAGTCTTTTCATAACAGAACTTTTCATCACTGCTTTAAAAGAAACTTATCTTATAAATTTACGGCTCTAAATGAATTTCTAATGAATGAATAACAAAATGGCAAATCTCGCAGTTGCCCTATTGAACTACCTTAAGAGGTAGTATTCAGTAAATTATGACATAATTACGTATTCCGTGTTTCTTAATTCAAAATTTTAACTATAATATCGTACTATAACTTATGCAATCATCAGAATACTTACAGAAATAATTAAATCATTTACGTACTTATTTTTTATAAATGTATTAGAATATTATTCGACTGCGGACTATTTCTAAGGCTTTAAACCTGGGACGTATCATTTTGTGCAATGACTCTTAAGGTGAGTGAAGTTTTTTTCGCGGATTCGCTTTCTTATTTATAAACAACTTGACCAATGAAAGACTTTTATACAAATGATATTCCCGGTTTTAGAAAATAAATAAAATTTCTCCAAAATGTATCGTTATTCATAATGAACTCCATTTTGCTAGGAAACGTCAATTTGATTTTCTGTTGTGGAAACTGTAGGCTCTGAGCGAAGTTTCCACATTTCGTATACGCGAGTTCGAACGCTAAATTGACCTCATTTTAATCTGCAAGTGATTTTTATTCCTTTAATACTGTTCAAAATAAGCTTTAGTATTCAATTACTTCTATACATATAATATTTCATGAAGCTAAGGGTACTGTTTAGCCGCGTAACCTATTTTGAACACAACGCCAGGTTCAATTGTAATTTTTTTTTTTCTGTCTCCACAAAGTTTCGACTGCAATATCATCCATTAGTTAGTGGTGATTTAGACTTAGCCGATGCTAACAGGTTGATCTGTGATCTTGTACTAAAGGTAATTGAATTCATATGGTTGCGAGGCGGATTTATACTGGAACGCTATATTGCTTGGCAGCAAGTCTTGGTTGATAGACACTTCGTGTTCAGTGGCGTACAGAAGAGATATGTGTATACAGATATTAATACTTACAGCCTGCATGTGATCAAAGCGGTCTCTGTGAAATCTATTGAACTAAGGCTCCTTCATCTTGAAAAACCAGTTGGATTATTACTATGGTAACGGCTACAACTAACGTAATGCGGAAGAATAACATGTTAATGTGTAGCAACGTAGCAAAAAAACAGCATATCAGCAAAACGGCGTAGCACATATTGACAAGTAAGGACTTGCCTATGAATCTTTCATAGAGAGCGTCCTGCGAGAAAAGTGGACTCAGTCACAGAGCCACTCAAGGCGTGCGGGATTCCAACTTTATTTGGTATCGTTACTTGTGCCTTTCCTTCTAAATTGAGTAGCCCCTACATGTGTTTGCTTCGTGGTTGACCTGCGAGTTACTATCGAAATATTGCTAGAATATTGTATGGTATATAGAACTAGTGAGTTATTTTATGGTAGAAGAGTTATTCGAAACCTCACTGTCTTTAGGTAGGTAGGCGCCTACTTAGGTACCCTTGGAGATCGGTGACGGGTGGTAATTAAATAGTATTTTGTTAAATTTAATTAGTGCACTTTTGTGATAATTAAATTTCTTCTCCTTTATGGGAGACAAAAGCTAATCTTTGGCAAGCATCTTTAACTTTTCGTAATTTTGCGTCATATTTTTAAATTAAATTAAAATATCAACTGCTTCACCGATGAACTAAAACATCATGAGGATACCTGCAAGTTCTTCAAAATGTTTTCAAATGGATTTGAAGTCAAACACAAACTTGGCCAGGGTGATGGACTATGACGAAAACCTTTGTCATGCCTAGAAGTGACCCGCCCCTATAGCAGGACGATAAGGAAGTGATTATCATATACTACCTCACATACCTATCAGAGTTATATTGTTATTGACAAACTCGAAAAGCAGAATTAAATGTTTATAAGTGCTAATTTGCTAGAATAGCCTAATATAAAAGTTTATAATGTATACAAAAATTATCTGAATTTAAATATTCCGTTAACATATTATCCATGATGTCACTCTTGTGAGTGTAATATCTTTCCAAAGAGAGTTATTTTCAGCAGCAAAATATCTAACATATTTAGTTTGACCTTTACAGAACTTCTAGTTTTAACTTCAGCGAGGAGAGTATTCAGAATTTCAGTTTGTCAAAGCTTTTGATATACGTGAATTCAACAAGTCAAATATACAGGATTTTGATCTATATTTATCTCGCTGAATTCGCTTCAATTGATATTTACAAAATTTAGTCTATGATACCTCCGCAATAGGCGGTGGAATGGGAAGTCCCCAGACTATGCTGAAATGAGTGACCGTGATACCTACGCATGACCTTATTATTCCAATTAGCCGTTGTTGATTTTGAGAGCTGTTGTCTTACTCGTATAAGTGGGATGTACCGGATTCGAGTCATTAAGAAAAGAAAATTAAGGAAGTCAAAATAATGACATTGCATGGCCAATGAAATTAATTGATAGGGAATTGTATTAATTTTATAACATATTACCAAATTAATTCTCTAGGATGTCGCTCAATAAGTTCAAAACGTATATAAAACGTAAGCTTTATATAAAACGTGTAGAGGATTATGTAAACAAGCTTGGGTATGAAATATTGCTATATAAGATAGCTCTCAAAGAATTTTAAGCGGCATATGAGATGGTGATTACAAAAAGAAAATTTACCTGGCTAAGTTTATTGTAGGCTTCTTCTTAGACAAGGGCACGTTCGGCACCCCCCATCTTTAGTTACGAATGTAGTTATCACCATCAACTCACTACTATGAAATTGACGCATCGAAATTGCCTTTTAAAGGATTTTTTGAATAAAGTTTATGATTGTTGGTTGATTGATTGGTTAATTGATTGATTGATCGATTGATTGCTTGCTTGCTTGTTTGCTTGCTTGCTTGCTTGCTTGCTTGCTTGCTTGCTTGATTGATTGATTGATTGATTGATTGATTGATTGATTGATTGATTGATTGATTGATTGATTGATTGATTGATTGATTGATTGATTGATTTATTTATTTATTTATTTATTTATTGATAGATAACTATCTATCAATAAATAAATAAATAAATAAATAAAAAATAAAAAGATAGATAGATGATTGACTGATTGATTGCTTGATTGATTGATTGTTCGATTTTTAATAGTTATTATGTAATAAACGTGCAACAAACACCTGTGTTTGACTACATTTAAATTACGGAATTGTGAATATGGATAGAATAAAATAAAACAGTGTACTTTTTGCCGAAGAAATCTGTTTCGAAGACTATACATACTTCTAAAGATTCTTATTACCTAATATATCTTGTTTTATAATATTACCCGAGTTTCTGGTATACCTCCATAAGTCATATATTTCTGAACAAAATATGATCTTTGGGATTTTAGAATCTGGATGGTGCATTTTATAAATGTGAAACCACGTGGTTTTTAGTCAATTGAGTATCTTCTTGTATCTCATTATATATAGCAGTACCTGTAATAAAATATATTTTTGCTTATGTTGCATCATTACTTACCATCAGGTAAGATTGCCGTCAAGGTAGTGTACAATAAAAAAACATCCACGGTAAAATATGCGTACGAGTAGACTTCGCATCCCTTTGAGAACATAATTGAGGACACTCGGCCATGCAGATATCCCCACGATACCTTCATCGGTAAATCAGCGGACTCACAAAAATCAATAGTTAAATAAATCATTCACAAACGGATAAAGAGAGCCAGAGTGCACCTACCAGGTCGCACCGCACTTTATCACCGCTTAAGAAATCATTTATTTCCTTATTCGAATAAGCCGGAAATTCAAGACTTTCCACTCCTAATTTGTCAACAGTCACAGACTCACAAAATCTCTCTAAATGTTCAGAACAATTAAGATGACCTAATTATGAAGTGAAGAGTATGAAGAGATATTCTTATATAAATACATTATGCTAAAGAAAGCGGGGACAGTGGTACACGTGTATTACTGTAACCACTTAAACTGATGGGTTCTAGATAAAAATCGATTCACGTAAAGATTTTTTAGACCACAGCCCTAGCCTTTGGTCACAATCTCGTCTACTGTTAAGTGATGATGCAGTCTATGAAGCTTAGATACTCCTAGTTGGTTGGTCGAAACGTTAACGCTTGGCGACAAGTCTTTGTTGGTAGGGTGGCAACTAGCGACGGCCAAAGCCCACCATTTTTTTTTTGTCGTGGTGGAAAAGCTTTATAGCTACTTCCGTCCCTTGGGCAGGACGGAGGTTATGTGGGACTCCCACCCATGGGTGCTCTACCTGAACTAAAAACCACCACGGCATGTCCCTCTCGCTGGTTTTACTGGACGCCCGGGGCACCTATTGTATACTTCCCGGTCGGGCCAAAGCCCACCATACCAGAACAGAGAAATTTACGAAACGGTAAATTTCTAAATGTGATCGAACCGGATATCCACAAGACCACAGCGTAGTTGCGCACTGTAGCATTACTTATAAATCGGATATTCATTGGCCAGGTAATATGATAATGCAATGGTTTAATGGGCTTACTAGATGAACCGTAAGAAAATTATATATCGATCGTAATATTTTTATTCACCCAATAAGCACGTAACTGTATGGATGTGCATAATATCGATTTAAATTTAATATTTAATGAAGATCGGTATGAAATTCATACAATTTTTAGTAGACTGTCCGGTTTTTATTGATTCGCTGTAACGTAACAAAGGTAAATTTTTCTTTTTCTCCTTGACTTAGAAGTTCTTATGTTTTTATAATTTTATCTCCTTTAGATATACTAAGATGACTGCGTGTAGAAGTAGAAATAGTAGGATTAGTAGCAAAAGTAATTAGAGCAAATTAGGGATATCATCATCATGATCAACCCATTGCCGGCTCACTAAAAAGCACGGGTCTCCACTCAATATGAGAAGGGTTTAGCCACAGTCCACCACGCTGGCCATGTGCGGATTGACAGACTTCACACGCCTTTGAGAACATTATGGAGAACTCTCAGAATGCAGATTTCCTCACGATGTTTTCCTTCACCGTTGAAGCAAGGTATACTTTAATTGCTTAAAAACACACATAACTTCGAAAAGTTAGAAGTGCGTGCCCGGGTTCAAACTTACGACCTCTTATTAGATGGCGGCTCTAACCACTGAGATATCACTGCTAGTAGTATATACAGTTGTTATAATGTATAGTAATAATATCATCATCAAAAATAATACATTCCGCTTTTTTCACAAACAGTTCTTGACAACTCCCAACACATTTAGAATATCGTGGTATGAGACAATTTGATATTTGCCTACACGTGTCAGGCTTAACAACTGAGTCGTAAATGTTGGCGATAAGTTTCGAATAAATTATGAATAATTAATTTTCGATAATTTAATATTGAAACAACGTGTTAACTCGTGCAGTATTTCCAAAGGTGTAATTATTAACGCTTTCAGAACTTTGATGTCATCAAAAGTGTGAAATCAAATTGCAAATGTAATTAATTTGACCGGAAAATGACAACAAAAAGCGAACCACCTCAATTTAATTGTCACTCACTCGCTGTACAAAGAGAATATACGTTTTTATATGTAATGAGGCCTTTTGAAAATCAAATACGAAGGGGTCATACCGCCCACTCACATATTGATTGACTATATTGTTGAATTACAAAATCTCAAGAACTATTATCCTCGTAGGCACTAGAGATTAACTGTGACAAAATTAGATACGTATGGGAATTAAATTTTTAAGTAACTTCTTTATTAACATTTACTTTTACCTTATTTGATATTACGTGTATATTATTGCCTTTGTAAATCGAAAGACTCAGCGACTAGGTTCATTAAGGTTCATTCCTGATATGTGGAAATACTTATAGTACACGACGTGGAAATGGCATATGGCATATGTAATGGCATATTCGAAGATCATAGGCCTAGATTCACAAACATCTTTATAACGAATATTTAAAGGTGCTGTGCAGAATCGGTACTCGCCAAGTGAGACGATGCTAACGTACCAACGCTTAAAACACGAAGGCACACCTACGGAGGGTTCTCGTGTTGGAGTTCTGTTAGTTACATTATATTTAAATTGATTAGAGACGGCTCAGACCTCGCACCTAGCTGGCAATCTACCTCATTGCAATCTCAGATCAAAACACTAGCAAGGGTTCTTAAAGTCCTTGCCAACAAAGAATACGCCTACTCCACACTCAAACCAATTTAAATTTAAAATAACCAGCCAAGATACCAATTATAGCAAAGACGGCCATGCTGCACTAGATGCTGAAATATTATAGCGATTTTACCCGACTTCCTAAAATACCTTCTCAAACAGATTAAAGTGCCACTTACCTAAAATTATAGACGGCAACTTAAAGCGCGGAAGTAGGCGTTTCGGAGTATTGAAGTGAAACCAAGAATCGAAAAGCCCTGCGTGGGACTGCAAAGGGCTTCATGGCACAACACAAATAATAATTTTGAGAAAACGGATCAACTGTCGCTCTGTCATGTTTGTATATGGAACTGAGCCTTTATCCGACAACCTAAGAAATTTGTGGGAAATCGTGCCGATGTTGTCACAACATCATCATCATTATCAAACGATTATATTACATTAAATTTTGGGAATAATTTACCTGTCAAATTTTTCCGTTAAAAACCTTATTACGAAAAGCCTAGAACTATGATTTGGCAAGCCTTAACAAGGCATGCGCAAATTCGCTTTACAGCTTTTAGTTCGCTTCAAGTTTCGAGGCTTATAACACGTTTATTCTGCCTGAATAGCCTAAGCGCGCACGTGAAAGTTAATTCGTATGGAGCGTGAGTGGAAAGTTTATTCTTAACTGCAAAGGTTTGTCAAACTTTTTGTATTTAATTATTGCAATTCACCAATGTTTTAAAAGACAATAGTTTCATTATTATTACTTCTTCGCGCTACAATGGCTGAACCGATTTTGGAGAAACTAAACCGACTTTGGAATGGACATAGCCTATATAACGATATGACAGGAATAACTACAACAATTCACAATATATATACAACCGAACCACCTACACCTATAAATATATACATGTAAAGTTAACAATCTTTTGTTGGGGTCATAGCAAAACATGCAATGATAGCGGTTTTTTTTTTAATTTCAACATAGAGCTTAGTGGGTGAGCCCCCCCATTGATGGTGCTCACACACGGATATGAACACGCATACAAACAATACACACACGCACAAATAAGCACAAACAGGTACATGCACAGACACACAACACACATGCAGACGCAAACGTACACGCATAGCCTAATGCATATGCACACGTACTTGCCAGCTCCCGCATTCACATAAGTACACGTACATGATAACACACACTAAATTATTTTTTTTTAACCCACGAGAACGGACCATTTTACTGGGTTACAGATCAGTGACGGTTATGGTTAAGCTGATAAAGAAGACCGAGACTTGTCAGAACATATTTTTATTTTATTTTTATTATTTTTGTACCAAATTTGTGATATTAAATACTTACAGAAGAAGTATACAAAGGAAAGCTTATCTCTATAAGAGATCACAGTATTCGGTTCGGATAAATCAAAGTAGATGGTTTTGTTATATTACGTTGTTTTCTTTCTATGGTATATACATATCATTCTGATGGTAGTGGTACAACGTGGATCAGTGTAGTAGCTACGTAGAAACGTAGCATCACGGCGGCGTAACAAAGTGTCACCAAGACGGCGTAGCGTCGTAGCAATATGGCGGCGTAGTGCCTTCGTGTTTTAAGCGTTGGTACGTTAGCATCGTCTCACTTGGCGAGTACCGATTCTGCACAGCACCTTTAAATATTCGTTATAAAGATGTTTGTGAATCTAGGCCTATGATCTTCGAATATGCCATTACATATGCCATATGCCATTTCCACGTCGTGTACTATAAGTATTTCCACATATCAGGAATGAACCTTAATGAACCTAGTCGCTGAGTCTTTCGATTTACAAAGGCAATAATATACACGTAATATCAAATAAGGTAAAAGTAAATGTTAATAAAGAAGTTACTTAAAAATTTAATTCCCATACGTATCTAATTTTGTCACAGTTAATCTCTAGTGCCTACGAGGATAATAGTTCTTGAGATTTTGTAATTCAACAATATAGTCAATCAATATGTGAGTGGGCGGTATGACCCCTTCGTATTTGATTTTCAAAAGGCCTCATTACATATAAAAACGTATATTCTCTTTGTACAGCGAGTGAGTGACAATTAAATTGAGGTGGTTCGCTTTTTGTTGTCATTTTCCGGTCAAATTAATTACATTTGCAATTTGATTTCACACTTTTGATGACATCAAAGTTCTGAAAGCGTTAATAATTACACCTTTGGAAATACTGCACGAGTTAACACGTTGTTTCAATATTAAATTATCGAAAATTAATTATTCATAATTTATTCGAAACTTATCGCCAACATTTACGACTCAGTTGTTAAGCCTGACACGTGTAGGCAAATATCAAATTGTCTCATACCACGATATTCTAAATGTGTTGGGAGTTGTCAAGAACTGTTTGTGAAAAAAGCGGAATGTATTATTTTTGATGATGATATTATTACTATACATTATAACAACTGTATATACTACTAGCAGTGATATCTCAGTGGTTAGAGCCGCCATCTAATAAGAGGTCGTAAGTTTGAACCCGGGCACGCACTTCTAACTTTTCGAAGTTATGTGTGTTTTTAAGCAATTAAAGTATACCTTGCTTCAACGGTGAAGGAAAACATCGTGAGGAAATCTGCATTCTGAGAGTTCTCCATAATGTTCTCAAAGGCGTGTGAAGTCTGTCAATCCGCACATGGCCAGCGTGGTGGACTGTGGCTAAACCCTTCTCATATTGAGTGGAGACCCGTGCTTTTTAGTGAGCCGGCAATGGGTTGATCATGATGATGATATCCCTAATTTGCTCTAATTACTTTTGCTACTAATCCTACTATTTCTACTTCTACACGCAGTCATCTTAGTATATCTAAAGGAGATAAAATTATAAAAACATAAGAACTTCTAAGTCAAGGAGAAAAAGAAAAATTTACCTTTGTTACGTTACAGCGAATCAATAAAAACCGGACAGTCTACTAAAAATTGTATGAATTTCATACCGATCTTCATTAAATATTAAATTTAAATCGATATTATGCACATCCATACAGTTACGTGCTTATTGGGTGAATAAAAATATTACGATCGATATATAATTTTCTTACGGTTCATCTAGTAAGCCCATTAAACCATTGCATTATCATATTACCTGGCCAATGAATATCCGATTTATAAGTAATGCTACAGTGCGCAACTACGCTGTGGTCTTGTGGATATCCGGTTCGATCACATTTAGAAATTTACCGTTTCGTAAATTTCTCTGTTCTGGTATGGTGGGCTTTGGCCCGACCGGGAAGTATACAATAGGTGCCCCGGGCGTCCAGTAAAACCAGCGAGAGGGACATGCCGTGGTGGTTTTTAGTTCAGGTAGAGCACCCATGGGTGGGAGTCCCACATAACCTCCGTCCTGCCCAAGGGACGGAAGTAGCTATAAAGCTTTTCCACCACGACAAAAAAAAAATGGTGGGCTTTGGCCGTCGCTAGTTGCCACCCTACCAACAAAGACTTGTCGCCAAGCGTTAACGTTTCGACCAACCAACTAGGAGTATCTAAGCTTCATAGACTGCATCATCACTTAACAGTAGACGAGATTGTGACCAAAGGCTAGGGCTGTGGTCTAAAAAATCTTTACGTGAATCGATTTTTATCTAGAACCCATCAGTTTAAGTGGTTACAGTAATACACGTGTACCACTGTCCCCGCTTTCTTTAGCATAATGTATTTATATAAGAATATCTCTTCATACTCTTCACTTCATAATTAGGTCATCTTAATTGTTCTGAACATTTAGAGAGATTTTGTGAGTCTGTGACTGTTGACAAATTAGGAGTGGAAAGTCTTGAATTTCCGGCTTATTCGAATAAGGAAATAAATGATTTCTTAAGCGGTGATAAAGTGCGGTGCGACCTGGTAGGTGCACTCTGGCTCTCTTTATCCGTTTGTGAATGATTTATTTAACTATTGATTTTTGTGAGTCCGCTGATTTACCGATGAAGGTATCGTGGGGATATCTGCATGGCCGAGTGTCCTCAATTATGTTCTCAAAGGGATGCGAAGTCTACTCGTACGCATATTTTACCGTGGATGTTTTTTTATTGTACACTACCTTGACGGCAATCTTACCTGATGGTAAGTAATGATGCAGTCTAAGATGGTAGCGGGCTAACCTGTTATGGGTATGGTGAACCCATACTCCTAATTGGATTCTAAATATAGCTACAGCCATAGCCTCTCACCAGACAAAATCTCTATGGCTAATTACTCTAGGACTGTGGCAAAAAAAATCGTTCTCATTCTAAGAGAAGTCGGTAATGGGTTGATAATGATAATGATTGACTATCGACACTTATTCTCGGCTCGTTTTTGCCCGAGTTTAGTGGAAGTACCAGGGGATGTGGACCCAGCACCTTACGATCCGTAGTTAAACATGCTAACCATAAGAGCTATGAGGTGTAAAACAATTTATTTTCCACCAAATGCTGTGATAGCCTAGTGGTTAGGACGTCCGCCTTCTAATAAAAGGTCGGGGGTTCGAACCCGGACACACACCTCAAACTTTTCGGAGTTATGTGCGTTTTAAGCGATTAAAATAGCACTTGCTTCTACGGTGAAGGAAAATATCGTGAGGTAACCTGCATGCCTGAGAGTTCTCCATAATGTTCCCAAAGGCGTGTGAAGTCTGCCAATCCGCACATGGCCAGCGTGGTGGACCCTTCTCATATTGAGAGGAGACCCGTGCTCTGTAGTGAGCCGAGAATGGGTTGATCATGAATGGAACGCAGGTTTGAAGCTCTTAATTATCGCGTTTATAATGTTTGTATAACGAAAGCTTTATTAAACTGACAATAAAACAAGTGAACCAAAACAGCATAATTCATAACAGATAATGACATAGGCATGTCTGAAGTTAGATAATCCGCTATTTCTCGTACTGTTTGTTAATTTAATTATCAACTTAATAAACACTGTAATTAAAAGTTTAGGAAGTTAACAACATTAAATTCTCAAGACAATTTCATCTACTGCTCGTGACTTTATTAACATGTCTTTCGGTTGACATCTAAGGTATAATCCTAATAGAAAAAGCGAACCTTAGGTCTAGGTAATAAAAATCACCCAAGGAGGATTCAAACACTGATTGCACGTAATGTTTGTGTCTTCATTAGAGACTACGTTTAAAATTTCATTTTCTTTTCTTTTACCAACACAATGTGTGGTAGGCTCGCATTAACAGTTTTTGGCATTATTCCGACCAGCCTCTTGCCTGACGTCAACTCTCTAAGTGCTTAAACCGTCATCGTCGACCTCCGTGGCGAGTCTGGTCTGGTGGGAGGCTTCGGCCGTGGCTAGTTTCCACCCTACCGACAAAGACGTGTCGCCATGCGATTTAGCGTTCCGGCACGATGTGGTTTAGAAACCAATTAGGAGTATGGGTTTACCATACCCCTAACAGGTTAGCCCGCTACCATCTTAGGCTGCATCATCACTTACCATCAGGTGAGATGACAGTCAAGGGCTAATTTGTAGTGGATACAAAAAAAAATCGTTATGCACTTAGTGTTTATATTATCCTCATTCGTTAAACGAGCTCTAACAATAACTATGAAAGCTAAACAAGAAGAAGTTTACAAGCTGCACTAAACTATAGTAGTAATATAAGAACTATATAATTATAACCTCATTTTTAGTATTATATAGTATCTGTGGTAAGTCGAATTATCTTTCCAGATCTGTGTCCAACATCAAGATGGGCAAGTAATCATTGTCATTATTTGTTTATATGAATTTGAAAAGTTATTCGCCACAACGCCAGTATGTCTACAAATTAAACCAAAACAAACCATTGACAATATATTACTGCGTACCGCAAAAAATTTGAATATATATTTTTGAGTAAATTAATATTAATAAAAATGTCGGCATCTCTTGATTCGGCATTGGATCCCATGGAGGAAATACGATTTCGGAAAAAGCACAGTAGAATGTGGATAGAAATTCAGAAGGAGACTCATTTTTCATTCGACGAATTGGAACGTAAGTGAATTTTTTTGATCTCCATCATCATCATAATTCAACTTAATGACGTCTACTGGTAGACAAAGAGTACTTAATATAGTTCCTAATACCACGGTCTTGAGCTGATTGTTTTCAGTGTCTTCCTCCGATCGTTTGATGTCGTCTGTCCAACTTGTCGACCAACTGGTCGACCAACGCTTCCAACACCGATGCGGCATCTTCATTATTAGCTTATAGCCTATATATAAATTATTAGCGCCAATGCTTGGTTCAGTATCACTCTGCGCTGAACAGATTTTATATTATGTAGTATGTAACATATAAGTCTACTATCCCGCGTTGCAGAAGTCTACGTCTGCACATCTAAAGGTATGTTAGAAACAGATTAAGTTGTGTGTATGAGACATGCGCTCCTTATCGCCGTGTTGATCTAGTAGTATAGTCACGAGGATCGTGCAGGATATTTGATTGACTTTTCTGTTTCCTGCGCGCAACGAAGATTTGAATCTGAAGATTTAAATATTGATCACAATGTAGTTATTTAACTTTCAGAGCTATTCGGCGTCATTAAATTCAGCTACGTTGTAGAAAACTAACCCAGATGAAATTCGACGCTCTTAATCATTAAAACCGCATTATCTGTTACTATAACAAATAATTATTTCTTCCTTATTTTTTATATAAGTGGGTGTATGTTAAAGAAAATATATTTTCTTTATTAGTATGTTTATATATGCATGTATAGCTGTTGAGATTTCCCGTCTCATATATTTCTATGCCTGTTTTCGTAACCTGGAAGAGATCACTTTTAGTGATAAGGTCGTTATTTCATTTTCTTTTTTTAACACGTAAAGTTATGTTAATAAATAAATAAAATGTTGAATTTGTTAAATGAATCTCAGTAGGTTGAAACCGACCCGAAAGGAATTGTGCGGTTTCTCTGCGGTGCCGCTAGCCATGAAAGCCGACGATCCTGGTCACTATCACTTACTTGTGGAATTAATTAATAATATTAATAATTTTAATATTATATTATAATAGTCGTTTACAATGAGTTGCTTTCATTACATAAGCTCGCCAACCCACATTGGGCTCTTTGTTCCTTTCCATTATGAGGGAGAAGCCTAAAAATGATTGGAAATAGGTAGTGAATTTATAAAACTACATTGTGTAAATAATTAATTTTATCCCATTGTTGAAGGTGCCATACAACAGCGGGGAATTCTACTCGTAATACACCCTGAATGGAATTAATCATTGTTATATTTCAGATGTTATGGTAATTTTTTTCAAAATCCAAAAGCGAGATGAGAAACCAGCTGCGTCTGATCTGATATCCAGGTAATTAAGTTTGCAGGCTGAAGAGAATTTGAGACACGAGGTTTGGAAAATGGGTACTATAATATTATCAGTAAGGTTGGACTGATAGTGATGAAATTTTTCATCGATAATGAAATGAGGAATTGTTATTTAATTTGCAAGCTGCTAAATTTGTTATAGAATTGAATGCCGACGAAATCGCAGACAGCTTCTAGTAGCCTGATACATTTAAAAACTGTACAGTTTTAATCCCTAGCTCCTTAATTTTATGGTCTTACATAAATTAGAATTCAAGACATTAGTATTATTTTTATATTTGAAAAAGGCATAACTAAAATACCGTACGGCTGATGGATTTAATAAATTCTAAGCTACATAATTGGTATGTGAAATTTTGTTGCTTCTCCGATGTTTTTTTTATACACTACAAGTTAGCCCTTGACGGCTATCTCACCTGGTGGTAAGTGTTGATGATGTACGTGGTACCTAGTATATGATGTACATATACTAGGTACCACGCTCCTAATTGGTTTCAACGCAACATCGGGCCGTAAAGCTAAATCGCTTGGCGATAGGTCTTTGTCTGTAGGGTGATAACTAGCCACGGCTGAAGCCTCTCACCAGACCAGACTCGAGCCGGGAATCGAACCCAGGACCTCAAACTTTATAATGCCAGCACATGCACTGCGCCACGGAGGTCGTCAAATGTGTCCACATTTACGAACTGTGATTGGCTTTGATTAAATGATTGAAAATACATCTATAATAGTATACTTAATTTTGCATTTAATTAAATTTTGAAGAAGAAAATGATCAACAGGGCACATTTTCGCGACGTCTTACATACGGGTCTTGGTATGACAGACGCGTATATGATGGAACGGGTAATGGTGGCTCTGGATAGAGGGACTTCTCCTTACGTCACTATGTCGACATTCGCCAAAGCGATGTCGCTTTATCTACGTGGCACCTTGGAGGAGCGGATTTCTTACGCATTCACGGTACCAAAAATCTGATGTTACTTTTAACTTTTGTTTGTATAATGATGTTTTGTTTCTACGCGCTAATATCTCAAATTACTAGTTGGATGCAACAAACGTTGTCAAGGTATCTTTGGCATCCTTCTGCTAGGTATCCTGCAAAAACTTTACTTAAATAGCTAATTTTCTTAGACATAGATTTATTTCGCAGCCGATTAAGGTTCGCGGTTTGCTGCTGTAGCTTAAAGGAGTATGTTTATTAATTCCATCTTCGTATACGTTAAACCATTTATTTGCAGTGTTACGACTTACTGGGAGAAGGTTATCTTAGAAGGGAAACTATGTACCAGTTAATGAAGAAGAGTCTAGCAAAAGCCTCGCGAGATGATGACGTCGAAGAAGCTGTTAAAGTAAGATGGAACGATTTTGATCTTATTATAACCTTGAAAATTATTTAGTTTACTACCCTCATTTTATATAAACGTTAAATAGAATGTATTATCTTGTTTACTTCTTTAGTCCGTAGTTCCGTAGTCAGTAGTTATAAAATTTATACTCAAACATAAAAACAAATAAGCAGGGCACGTTGAAAAAAGACGTGTGAAGTCTGCCAATCCGCACACGGCCAGCGTGGTGGACTATGGCCAAACCCTTCCCATATTGAGAGGAGACCCGTGCTCTGCAGTGAGCCGGTAATGGGTTGTTCATGATGATGATGATGATCAACCCAAGACACCAATATTCTTGTTGAGATATCAGATAAACTGACAACTATTTTTATCTTATAATAAAATTGATTAATTGCCGGTAATGGGTTGATCTTGATGATGATGATGATGATGAATAAAATTGAATTTCTTAGTTTTATGAAAAGTTCGAAATGGTATGTGAAGTCGTGGGCACACGATAAAACCCAAACTAAGGGAAGTGTTAAGCGATTATCTACCATCACCTTAGGCTTTTTATTTTTAACTAGCTGTACCCGGAACTTGAAAGATAAAATTTCCTGGTTATTTAGGTAGAAATGTGATTGGTCAGCTGGGGAAACCTTCAAAAACCTTTTCTCTTGTGCATAATTATACAACAGATGGCGTTGCGCTGCCCTTATGAACAGGGGTTTTAATTTTAAGCAAAACAGCGTCATCTTTGAAAAGATGTCGAAACTACTGAAGTGGACTTAACATTACCTTTATACTAAAAATTTAGTTCACGTTTCATACAACAATATAATTTAGCAGATGGAGTAGATAGTACAGTATTTTATACAGATATTACTGTTAACTTGTGATGATACTTCCGATGGTATATTTTTTAGGTATTCTATTGAGATGACATTTTGATATTTTGATTTCAAATGTGATCTGGTAGTTTTTAGAGTACCTGATATCCGTTGAAATATATATTTACAAGTGTATGAATGGATTTCATTTCGGTGCGTATTAAAAAAAGGAGCAAGTAATTTCAATTAAGAGCCAACTAAGTCACTTAGCGCTATGCAGAATAGTTCCGTGCATGATGCCAGTCATGTCTTATGGTGCAAAGACGGTAGCTTAGACGCTGGAAGGGTTCGGGTCAAAATCTTGAGCAAAATGCCTGATGCTGAGATCCTCATTCTTGTCAAATAGTCGTCTCCTTCACGGCGGTGAAGAAAAAAATCATGTGCCCCTCCCGTACCATTAAATGATATTCTTGGGCCGAAAAGAACGTTATCTGCCGAGTGTTCAGCTTCCTTTGATCTTCCATTCTACAATTGGATTCAATGTCTGGTAGGTCTCATATCACATGATATTCACAAATCATAAAAGCTGGATGTATTGCAAAGCTCATATCTTTCTAGAATCATCGCGCTGTCGCTCCTTGTCAGTCTAGTATGTTTTCCTCAAGCTAGGTGAGCATATTTCAAGGGAGCGCAACCAGCAGAAAAGCTACCTTTCCACTTAAAATATGTTACGTTACTTAGCTATAGATGTGTCCAAGTAACTTATTATAAAAGCGCTTGAATTTCATAGCTAAGCTAAGCTATGAAATATATAAAGAAATAAGGGAACTCTCCCAAGCAAAGTATATGCACTAGGGCTGGTACTTCTCGCCAAATACTCTTTTATGTCTAGTGGCTTGTTACCACAGACAATGACTTGCCGTTAAGCGATAAAGCGTTCCGGTACGATGTTGCTTAAAACCCGATAAAGGTGGATGCGTTTTAATCTGCTATACCCCTGACAGTTGGTCACCTACAATCTTATAAGTCTGCATTATCACTTACCATCAGGTAAGATCGGAGTCACGAACTAACTGGTAGAAAAACTAAAATTCAAATTGACATAATCGCAGCATATCGAACCCGCTAAAACATAGCTTGTAGAAACAAAAATAAAAATAACCGCCTTCAAAAGACATCCAGGAATAAAAAGCAAGAAATAAATAGATGTATAATAAACTAATTTCATGATTAACTAAATACTTATTTTCTATTCTTAATTATTCTTAAGTATTTAATTTTTTTATGAAGATATCTAAATAACGAAAAAGCAAACAATAAAATTAGAATTATTCCGAAGATCTACTCTTTATGATCATGACTTGACCAAATTTTGGTAATCGAGAACAATTGTACAAGTTACTAATGCCCAAAATCGCTATTCGTATATACAAAATGTAAACGTGACCAACTAGAAAGCCTAAAGTAAATTCTAAATAAATAATGAATACCTATTACTTACTGAGATCTGTGATAACAAACATAAAACATACAACCGAATTGAGAATATTTTCCTTTTTGTAATCAGTGGTAGTAGTTTAGAATGATGCATGCCTGTAACAACTTGTAAAATGCTGCATGGCCCTGCAAAAATAACACATGAATGACGCTGTCTATCAGTTTAGATCTGAGTGATGCCTTTGCAAAAAATACTGGCAAAAATTACAACAGAACAAAGCAAGTAACATTTGATAAACTGAGGGCAACAAAATCAATGGTTCATAAAATGAAATTGTCAGATAAAAATAGCAAACCAATTAAAAGCAATCCATATATGTTACCCTTGAAATCAAATTTAAATAATAAATTGTACAGAAACATACAAAGAGAACACATATAAAGAGATACTTGTACATAAATTCTCAACATTCTCCTTTCATATAAAGTTCGACAAAATAAATTAAAATCGACAGTTCCACCGGCAAAGGCTGCAAGTTATTTTTGCGTAATGAATTCCATGATATATGAATTCCTCTAACATATTACAAAATTGGCATTGTAAGAGATCAGAAATGCACGGGTCTTTAAAGATTTGCGAGAATCTCTAGAACGAGCATGTCTTGTGTTTTAGAAGTGTGTCTTGAGTTTTAGGAGTGTGCATAAGCTAATAAGCTTAGGTTTGACGTAAGCTTCTTAACTATGACTAAAATGGAAATGTTATGTTCATTTTCTGTTACATTCGGGGTAATATATTTCACGGTTACGCTCTTGTGCATGTACTTATCTAATAACTCTGTCTCTTAGTTTACAGGTTCAATGAGAAAATGTATTTTGGAGAATTAAGTGTTATTGTGTTCATCTTACGCCCGAGGTTAATAATCAATCTAATCAAATAGATAGCAGGTATAATTTAGTAGCGCCATCCTTATCGACACGGAAGAATAGGAAAAGGATAACACTTCTAAATTCAATCTGATGACTTTGGATTAGATTGATTATTAATTGGCATATCAACAACCATAAAAAGGAAATATGATTATGTAAATGTCTCGGAAAAAAATATTTTATTTTCGATCTTAAGCTGCAGTCAATAATTTTAGGTGCTTTCTTAACCAAGCACTAATGATGACATCGAAAACGAGCATCTTTTTATTCAATTCCTCGAAGTCCCGATAGACAGTTGCGCATTATTATAATACTTCGAATTTTCTAAAGTATATTTTCTTCAACCGCCATCGAACTTTTATCGGTTCATTAACATATGGCTATGATAGGCTAAGATTTTAGTTCGGTATATATATATATATATATATACATATATATATATATATATATATATATATATATATATATTTTTTATTCACCACAAGTTAGCCCTTGACTGCATCTCACCTGATGGCAAGTGATAATGCAGTCTAAGATGGTAGCGGGCTAACCTGTTAGGGGTATGGTAAACTCATACTCCTAATTGGTTTCTACACGACATCGTGCCGGAACGCTAAATCGCTTGGCGACACGTCTTTGCCGGTAGGGTGGTAACTAGCCACGGCCGAAGCCTCCCACCAGACCAGACTCGAGCCGGGAATCGAACCTAGGTCCTCCAACTTTAAAAACACGCGCTGCGCCACGGAGGTCGTCAAATATAGGTTAATATAGGTTTATAGGTTAATTAATAGTCCGATTGCTTCAGATATACATTTATTAATTTATTAACGTTGAAGCTCGATACAGGTATGCATATAATATTAAAAAACCACAGAAAGTCCAATAAAACCTTTAAAGGAGCTCCTCCCCAACATAATTAAAGTTGCAAAATGCCACTGAATAAACTGCGATCGTCGTCTAAATAGCAATAAAACTTATAAGTTAATAAAACTCTGCTCTTTGAGAGGCAGACAGGCAGCGCAGCTGAGGTTGCATTAATTTCCTGTGAACATGTTTATCATGATTGTAATCTAGTTTTTATTTCAAAGAAAAGTAATAGTTGTAACAGTAAATAAACTCCATAATTATAAAGTGGTTTATAATTTATAATAATTATAGGAGAGTTCAAGTCCATCCGTTTGTTCTTTCGTTCTTTAGTTCGTTTTTTTGTTTGTTTGAGTGCTATTTATTTGTTTATTAGTCTGTTTGTTTGTTAATTTTTATGTATGTGATTAATGGTTTGTTTATTTGCATGCTTAAATTCTTAACTTTAATTTAATCTCAGATTTAAGTGACAAGATATCTGGACACATTATTATTCAGATAATATCAGCAAATATAACAGTTTGTTACCAATGCGAGGCAGAAAAATAACACGGACTTGATAAAATTTTCCACTTTTTGCATCTAGAATTCCACAGACAGATAACGTATAAGTTATATCTGAAGGTCTGGCAATCCCTACTAAATTAAAAGCTATCAAACGTCACCTGTCTCATCAAAATTGGTAGTATCGTCATCAATTTTGGTTGAGGACGTCCACTGCAGACTTCCGGGTATAGTGGTGCTTGTCGGGAAAGCCGATAAGTACCACTATACCCGGTCTTCTTCTTTACCCGGTCTTCTTCTTTACCCGTCTGCCCACTTTTCCCGTCTGTCTAGTTCAGTCTTCAGTCAATTGAAATTCTTTTCAGGATTTCAACCTGGAGGATGTCCCTTACACTTAATTGGTCACAATTAAACAAACATTCATTCACATAAACAAATCATCAAGCTGTGATAGGCTAGTGGTTAAGGCGTCCGCCTCCTAATCAGATGTCGGGGCTTCAAACCCGGGCACGCACCTCTAATTATTCGGAGTTATGTGCGTTAATAAGCAAATTAATATATCACTGGCTTCAACGGTGAAGAAAAAACTGTGAGGAAACCTGCACGTCTGAGAGTTCTTCATAATGGTTTCAAAGGCGTGTGAAGTCTGCCAATCCGCATATGGCCAGCGTGGTGGACTAAGGCCAAACTCTTCTCATATTGAGAGGAGACCCGTGCGCTGTAGTGAGTCGACAATGGATTGATCATGATGAAAGAAATATTGATACAAATGATATAAATAGAGTAAACGTTTTACCCCAATAGTGGTTTATCTTAAGCTGCGAATAAGTTCTCAATGGCTCTATATAAAGATGAAAAATCTTCAAACGCTGCTATAAATAAAGATGTCATTGTAATAAAATATAACATCGAATCCTTTCTGCCCTTATCCCACGATACATGGTACGGCACGCATCTCCAATATGGTTGGTAATCTTATATTTTCTCTAAACAGGAACTGGTCGACATCATGTTGAAACGTATGGATATGGACCTGGATGGAGTGATCAACTTTCAAGATTTTCACACAGCGGTTACCAAGACGCCTCCACTTCTAGAGCTTTTGGGCTATTGCCTCCCAGAACGACCAGCAGTATATGCCTTCCTTAGTACTTGGTGCCCTAATTGGACGAAAATGTGATGACTATGATAAAATTATTAATAGTAAAAGATTTATAATTATGGCAATGTTTTAATTTTTATCATATCCTGATGATTGTCATTTAAATGTAAACAATCGCACTAAAAGTGGTTAATTCAAGTTTAAAACTTATAATTAACAAAACCTATACCTAATTAAATACAAATATTAAATAAAATAATAATACAATCATGCTTGTAAACTCCCGGTTATATATTACAAAATAATAACAGTAAAAATCTGCTCAACGCGTAATTAGCTACTAATAACTGATCAGATAAATATTCCGCAAGAAACAACACACAATTAATTCCTTACACGAAAATTTCTTTCTATAGGGAGATACGTTAACAAGGGCCGGATACTCTTCACGCGTATTACTCTTTATTATATAAAATCCTTGTGGAGAAAAAGTGATATTGTCTACGAGGATGCCCGGCCTAGATTATCTCCTACCCCTCCCCTAGATACTCTAGGGGATCCCCGTGAAATAATCTTTCAATAGAGTCCCCATTCAATAAGACTAATTAATTAATTAATTAAATATCAAACAGTAGGATAGGCGCCGGAAAGATGAGTAAAAAACCTTATTCTTAACTATTTCCTTTATTTATTTCTTACTTGTATTCCATTTCTAGACGAATTCATTATATTCCATTTTGAAACATTTTATAAATTCAAAAACTCGAAGGATAGTTATGTTGAAATGTACACTAATATTTCGAGCCCATAGTAAGTCAGTTAGTTAATGTTTATATTAGTTACCTATTCACGGCTTAACTGTTCTAGCAAATCCTGAATACAGTAATATCGATCGATCTATAAGCCTTTATGTTTCACCAATATGGAAGCTAAATTTTAAAAGCTGGACGCAGAACAGCATAACTAAAACCACATTAATCAAATATTACACAGCACATTCGCACCCTGTAGGCAGATATAGGATACATATACATATATATATATATATATATATATATATATATATATATATATATTGTTGGGAGAGTAAAGCGCATCATAGGCCTCAGGTGGTGTCTGTGACGTCAGAGTGGCGCGATGCTGGTACGAGACGCAAGGTGGCGTGATGCTCCTACGAGACGAAGAGGGGATATCGTTTTAGTGGAAAGCGCGGGTATAAATGTCGACGCGCGCTCGTTTTTGAGGTTCAATTAGTAGCATTCACTTCGTGAGGGGAACCTCTGCCCGGTTCGATAGTCAAGCCTAGCATTGTATTTTGCCGTGTAATTTTAGAGAACGTATTTTGTATTTTTAAAAGTAAAGTGCCACTACGACTTGTAATTGTTTGTTTTTTTATTTGATTTATTAAAAGGGTTCCTAAAATCAGAAGTGGGATACGACAATCTCGCGTGTCCCGTAAAGCTTTGCTACCTGGCAAATCAAATTTTCTTTGAGGTTTACGTAAAGTATTAGGTAAAGTAGTGTAAAATATACGTCGGTAAATCTGGTGAGTACGTTCCAATTTTAGTAATACCTTCAAAAAGTGGATAGTGTCTTTATGTAAAACGCTACTTTGCACTGATATCAGTAGCTTCATAACTTTGCTTTGCAGTTATATTTGCGCACATAAATATTCTGTGCTTTACTGTCTGCATCAGTTACGCTACTATCTCATACTGATAGCTTGTTTTAGCTTTGAAGTTTAATACTTTAAGCCGCGTTCCAGTAGTCGTGATTCTAGATTTGATTCTAGAAACGCGCGTTCTAATCATGCCATTAACCGACGCAGCTCACCTAGCAGTACATTAACGATTAAAATGCAACAAATCCTAGATCGGTTGACGTCATTGGAGGCGCAACGTAGCTCGACCCCGCCGCGAGCACGTCGGCCGAGCGCTAGCGCCTGCGCGACTACGCCGTTGCTGCGAGCTCGGGTGGCGCCTGCGACTGTGGCGGAGCATTCCGAGTCTGCTGCGGGTGCAGCGCAGCGTCGTGAGTCAGTGGTCCTGTCTTCTCCAGGGCGTTCCGTGAGCGCTGCTACTAACCACGAGGCCAGCGCGTCTGATCGTATCGTCAACGCGATACGTTCAATCAACATGACTGTGAGATCCAACCAATCTTTTTATATCTCTAACTTTGATCCTAGCATTTACGACATAGATACCTGGTGCGAAGAGGTAGACCGCGCTAAAATTTTAAATCACTGGAGCGATAACGAGTGTCTGTCTTATATTGGCAATTGTTTAAAAGGTGAAGCTAGGGCCTGTCTCAATGAGTGGGTCAATATTAATGACCGTAGTTGGAGTAATTTTAAAAGGGAGTTCAAACCGTGGTCCTAAACAACCGAATATTGCAAAAGATCTTTACGAAGAAATGAGTACTGAATCCGATAAATACCCTACGTATGCTAACTATGCTCGTCGGTCTTTGTTAAAATTACGCATTGTTAGAGGACAAGTGATGAGCTAATATCAGCCATAATAATACGGGGAATTACAGATTCGCAAATTTGTGCTTCGGCTACTAATGCGAAATTAGTACCTAACGAGTTAGTTGAATTCTTTACGATCTATGTCAAGTCTAGTACTATAGCCATAAGGTCAGGTGAGGCCGAGCTTCACGAGCTCACAGCGTTGGTAAAATCCTTACTCCCTAAGAACGTCATACAGCCTGGTACTCCCTAAGCTACATTGAGGTGCACTGTTCGGACAGCCTGCATCGCACAGGTGATCAAAAAGGATGTTAATTTTTATTCGGCTCCTGAGCAGGATACGGGTGCAGGAGAGTGGGTGTCGCTCCTGTGAGCTGGAGTCTTTTGCGATCGTTGGGACACTGCAACGCTTCCACCACTCTTTAACAGCCTTCGTTTCAAGATGGTGGCCGACTGCAGCGTTCTAGAAGCCACCGAGCGCAGGAAGAACTTGCTGTCTTGCGTTGCGTGTTGGTGGATCTGTCTCCATCGGGTGGCGAAGGGGTGCGATAACGTGTCGTACTGGCTACCTGAGTCGCGGCCCAGGGTTAACAACATTGCCAAGCTACGGCGGGCAATGTGTCCCAAGTATTCCAGAACCTTGGATAGCTAGGACATGGCGTTCTTTGCCATAATAATTCTTCTGCATACTTCTGGTTCACAAGATCCATTGTTGGTCATACATGAGCCTAGATAAGTAAAGTTATCCACCACTTCTGGCTAGATTTTTCCCGTGAGATTTAGTTTGCCACTTTGATCCACAATCATGATCTTTGATTTAGATGAATTGATGGAAAGACCAAGTTTCTTGCTTTGCTTTCATTTTTTTAACTTACTAAGAAGGATCACCATGGACGGTCATCACCGTGGGAGGGCGAATGCCCTTAGACTTGTGCGATATTTTTCGATGGTAAGGTTCTCAAACTGTTTAATTGCTTTTCATTGTTTTGGTGATTGTTTTCAGAAGTAGCAGTGATGCTCGACATCAGTCACCGAGATGCATATGGCATCTCGTGGAACTGCTGCTTTGTGGGGGTTCTGACTACAGCCTCACCGATCACCACCGGCGAGTAACAATGAGAAGGGACGCTCGACATCACTCACCGAGACACATTTGGCGTCTCGTGGAACTGCTGCCTTGTGGGAGTTCTAACTGCCGCCTCCACCGCCAATACCGCAAGCGAACTCAGGGTGCCGAGCCGAGGTACCACTCGTACGAGCTCGAGACCTTGGCTGTTGTTAAGGCCTTACAGGACTATCGACACTATCTGCTACTGGTAAGCTTGACTTGGGCATGCGCGGACCTGCTGCTGATGATGCTTATCGAGTGGTTAAGGCGCATCCCCATGGTCGTAACGAGCTGCAGCTGCTGGCCGGCTCTTCTGGAAAAGCGACCCAGGCCGCGGCAGAATTCATGGTGCCATGGCGAGGGGAGTGGACTCCGGATGCTTGTGCTGCCTTCTTCGAGGGTGAGCCTGTGTAGTACTTCTGTGGGCAAGCTAACGTCGTGCCACTGTCCCACAGTAAGTACTCCCCACGGTATGCTAACGTCGTGCCTATGCCGTGTGGTGTTATGTAAACGGTATGCTAACGTAGTGCCTATGCCGTGTGATTATGTAAACGGTATGCTAACGTAGTGCCTATGCCGTGTGATTGTATAAACGGTATGCTAACGTAGTGCCTATGCCGTGTGATTGTGTAAACGGTATGCTAACGTAGTGCCTATGCCGTGTGATTGTGTTAACGGTATGCTAACGTAGTGCCTATGCCGTCTGTTTGTGTAAACGGTATGCTAACGTCGTGCCTATGCCGTATGTTTGATGTGTAAATGGTATGCTAACGTCGCGCCTATGCCATTTGTGTAATCCTCATGTCATGTAGTAAAATTATGCTCATCGTGCTATGTGTTTTTTCAGAATATCTCGGTCAGAGATTGCTAACGTCGTGCTTCCTCTCTGGCACTGGTTCTAATATCTTCATTTCGCTAACATTCATGTCAGAAAACTGTGATTTAATTTTCTGAGTACATAACTCGAAAAAATATGAAAACTGTGTTAATTTTAGTGTTTCTCAGGTGCAGACTGTAATGATAATCATGCGGAGTCCATGCCTGAGCGAGCTACAAGAAGCGACAAAGTGCCTTGTTGCGAGGGCACACCAAGGTCTACCCCGGGCACCTCTGGTGCTACAGAAGCCTTGCAGCTGGAGTCACAGGAGCACGAGGACGTCCTCCAGTCAGGAGAGGCCGTGTTGGGAGAGTAAAGCGCATCATAGGCCTCAGGTGGTGTCTGTGACGTCAGAGTGGCGCGATGCTGGTACGAGACGCAAGGTGGCGTGATGCTCCTACGAGACGAAGAGGGGATATCGTTTTAGTGGAAAGCGCGGGTATAAATGTCGACGCGCGCTCGTTTTTGAGGTTCAATTAGTAGCATTCACTTCGTGAGGGGAACCTCTGCCCGGTTCGATAGTCAAGCCTAGCATTGTATTTTGCCGTGTAATTTTAGAGAACGTATTTTGTATTTTTAAAAGTAAAGTGCCACTACGACTTGTAATTGTTTGTTTTTTTATTTGATTTATTAAAAGGGTTCCTAAAAATATATATATATATATATATATATATATATATATATATATATATATATATATATATATAGTCTCGGCTATCACCTAGTTGCTTATAGGACGTTTTTCGTTCCATTATATTAGATATATTATATACCGTCCACAGTCCACCAAGTGCGGATTGGTAGACATCACACGTCTATAAGAATATTACGGAGGCACTCTTAGGCATGCAGATTTTATAACGACTTTTTCCTTCAACGTAGCAAGAGATATTAAATTTAAATTTTGCTTCATTTAAATAAAATTACACTTAACTCCGAAACGTGCATGCCGGGGATCTAATTCGAAAAAGCTTCGTAAGAGTATCCGAAGTCTTAACCATTAGGTTATGCTTCATGCTCCATTAGTTTGTACACTAAATAGACATAGTCCTTAAAAAATAGACCTGTCTCTTAGAACTTTACTCATTTATTTTATTATTATTATTAACATTAATTTTATTGTAGAAAAGAAGTTATGGTCAGTGTCAGCTTATTAATGCCCAATTGTTGGCACCAAAAATTCCGTAATTAATTTTAATTTTATTCACTACAAGTTCATGACGGCAATCCCACCGGTTGGAAAGTGATGATGCAGTCTAAGATGGTAGTGGGCTAACCTGTTGGTTATGGTGAACCCATACTCCTAATTGATTTCTACGCGACATAATTCATAATTTTAATTTGCTTCGCGACACGTCTTTGTCGGTAGGTTGGTAACTAGCTACGGTCGAAGCCTCCCACTAGACCAGACTCGAGCAGGGAATCGAACCCAGGACCTCCAAGTTTATAATGCGACAGCGCGCGCGCTCCACCACGGAGGTCATCAAATCCAGAATTTGAGATAGTTAGCTGAAATAACATAATCATCATCATCATCATAATCAACCCATTACCGGCTCACTAGAGAGCACGGGTCTCCTCTCAATATGAGTAGGGTATGGCTATAGTCCACCACGCTGGCCATGTGCGGATTGGCAGACTTCACACGCCTTTGAGAACATTATGGAGAACTCTCAGGCGTGCAGGTTTCCTCACGATGTTTTCCTTCACTGTTGAAGCAAGTGATATTTTATTTTTTTTAAAACGCACATAACTCCCAAAAGGTAGAGGTGCGTGCCCGGATTCGAACCGCTGACCTCTGATTAGGAGGCTGACGCCCTAACCACTAGGCTATCACCGCTTCACCAAATAAAATAACACAATAATAAAATGTAAATCATTTATAAATATTCTATTGTATTCCCGTATATCTTTAACAAATCATAACATTATCCAAGGGCTACTTGTATAATATTTCAGAATCACTGAGAGCCACTCTTATTTCATTACCAATAATATGTTTCCGTTGTAGATATCGAAATATATTTGCTCCGACCGCAAGCGACCTTGAGACAAGTTCCACTTGAACTTGGAAATTCATTTTGCGTTGAACGCAACGAGCTTCCCTATTTCATTTCTTGTAAATACGATAAAAATGATGAAATTTGATTACGTTGAGCGCGACTGCATCTCCAAGATTTTATTATAGAAGATTGTAGGAAACTTTATTTAAATATAAGCTGTTATATTAGACTAGCTTCGCCCGCGGTTTCATGCGAATTATTCCTGGGAATACGGAGATAAAATATAGCCTATGTTACTCATTGATAATGCAGCTTTCCATTAGTGCGAGAGTTTTTTAAATCAATAAAGTGCCTAATGGATATCGATATGGCAATCAAATATTAACCAATTGTGACAAATCTTTTTTTATTACAAATGTTGTATGAAAGGTTACAATTAAGTTTAAATTTTGTGAAGTTAATATTGTTAACATTTATCATGATCAACCCATCACCGGCACACTACAGAGCACGGGTCTCCTCTCAATATGAGAAGGGTTTGGCCATAGTCCACCACGCTGGCCATGTGCGGATTGGCAGACTTCACACGCCTTTGAGAACATTATGGAGAACTCTAAGGCGTGCAGGTTTCCTCACGATGTTTTCCTTCACCGTTGAAGCAAGTGATATTTTAAATGTGTAAAAAAACAAATATTAACCAATTGTGACAAATCTTTTTTTATTATCAAATGTTGTATCAAAAGTTACAATTAAGTTTAAATTTTGTAAAGTTAATATTGTTATTTGGGGTCCCAAGGTGCTGGAATGGCGACCCCGCACCGGTAAACGTAGCGTTGGTCGACCCCCAACAAGGTGGACAGACGACATCAAACGAGTCGCAGGGAGCCGCTGGATACAAGCGGCCCAAGATCGTGGCCATTGGAACTCCCTACAAAAGACCTATGTCCAGCAGTGGACGTCTATCGGTTGAAATGATGATGATGATGATGAATATTGTTAACATTATTTGGCTACAATGTGAGAAGTGAGAACAACTATCTTCATACAACAAGCGTTTGTGTTTTATAGTATTGGTTCCACAAACTCATTGTAAACAACGTGAATTCTAGCATTTGATTATATATGTGCAATAATATACTATGAATTCTCTATATTTATACGCCGCAATGTTACACAGATTATCTAAGATAGGATTCCGAAGCAAGTGTTATTATGGTGAATGATCCTCAAGATGTTGACCTGACCTTTTGTCATGTTTATTTGTAAAACTAGCTTTACCTAAATACTGTGAAATCATACAAACAATTCTATTCAAAAGCAATCGTATCATTGGTAATATAGCAGATATTTTTCATATTTCGCCTTTATTCAGGTATAAAATTGAATATAAGGAGTTCTATGGAGCTGAAGGTGAAGTGTAGTTATTATATCGCAAGGAAATATTCCGTTGCTTCGCTAAAGGTAATATTAGGTATAAATTGCATACTTAGAATCGATACACAAGTAAAATATTTATCGTTATCGAATTGATATTTCAAGGGCAGTAGGAATCTTATACATATTTTATGAAGACTTTCTTTTAAACCGCTTAGTTGCTTTTGTCACTAGCATGTTTGAGAAGTGTCATGAGTTCCTGGGTTCGATTCACTCGTCAGGAATGAGGCGCATATGTTTTGAAGTTTGTTCAGCGGACGGGGTGTAACTTTTCTATTGGAGTCAGACAAAGTTTAATTTTACGCCGAAGCTTCGAGTTTAGAATACAGATCATGAGAGCTTTAACATAGAACAATAAATGAGAACAATGTATTGGGCAACACATAGGTAGGGAGCTTATGCTCTCGTTGCGTAGCTACGCTGAACTTTCCAATATCCGGAAAGTTCAGGGACCATCAAAAACGTAGCCTGTACTTTCTATTATCCGACAAACCTTCAAAAACCGAAAAAGACTTATATCGTCGACAATCATAATGAATTTCACTCACGAATATTTAAACCATGTAGTTTAAATTTTTATGCAAATTATTCAAAACACCATAAAAATTTGTGAATATAATATCATCAAATTAAAAAGAAGGCCGTTATAAATCTTATATTCTCATCCCATCCACTCGACTGTGCTAAATGAAGTTACTCTAACACGATTTATAGAAGGACTTTAACGCGTGGGTGTAGGTAGCTAGAATCCGGAATCAGGGGGGGTTCAGGAAATTAAAATTCAACAATTTAGCGCACACGCCTTCCGAGCCAGTATTTTTTAATTTAGATATTTTAGTATATCTACTATATATATCTATACAGACTAGAATTTTAAATTTAGTAGTGCTTATGTTCGTATGATCTGTCACCTCAGTTTATCTTGATGAAATTTGAAATTTGGCACGGAGTATTCTCGCTTTTTGCAGACGGACATAGGACATAATATTATCTTCGACCTGGATCAGCCCACGCGAAATTCATTTCAATTCAATTTCATCCCGCGGGATTTATGAAATAAAATTTGTTACTTATATAAGAGCTCAGCCGATCTATAGCGTTGCATCATGTTACATCCTTTGTAAAATATAGTCCACGTGAATAAAAAGTTTCTGTGACGTATTTTAAAGGTCGCTACGAAATCGGACAACAGTTATTTTGATACTACAATATTTGGCTCGTTTTTTTGACAGTAAACAATTTCATGGGGTGGCTTATCAATTATAAGAAATTAAGGATATTTTTATTGGCTACCCCCGGGCTTCGAAGAGCATGCTAAGCTAAGGCTTCGACTATTATAGCTTACGTGATTAAAATCTTAAGCAATAAACAGCAAGTATAATTTGCTATATTCCGCCGACAACCGGGAGATTTGTATAACAAAACACCACACAAAATCTTCAACTAGAACCTCTACGCACGTTTCGACCCGACACCGGATCATCCTCAGGAGATGTTGACTTCACAAGCGCGAAAAGTAAAAAAACTACTAATATAGCAAATTATACTTGCTGTTTATTGTTTATCATGGACTTCCGCAAAGTAACGCCTGCTTCTATTCATTATTTAAAATCTTAAGAGCCAACTGACCCCTACTGGAGCAGTATTGAGAGTCTATGCTCTCCAAATAACTGTAGAATGGGAACGGAAAGGAGTCCTGGATCGACGCTTCCCGAATCAAATCTTAAGGAATTTTTGGATACGCCCATTTTTCAGTGCCCCGAAATTGCGCGGAAAATGTTCGCTAAGTTTCCTGTAAATAACTAAATAGCGCCGTTAACTATTGGATCTGCGCTAACTATGTTTTTGATTTGAACTCTGCATTTCACTTCAGGCATTTATCGTTAAATTTGTGCTGCGAGCTAACGTTAAAGTATCTTCATAGTTTCAAGTATTTGTATTAGCGTTCCACACGTTAATGAAGATATTATCGTAATTGGATGATATCTATTTTATATCTAAAAATTGTCGATGGGTTTGGAGAGAAAGACAAGAAAAGAGATAGAGATAAAGAAAGCATTAAAAATAACGCCTGGAAACTTAAAGGAGACGGAGAAAATAATATAAATTAAAGATTATTTGTAGTGCAAAAGAATATATTAATACAAAATAAAACATCAATGGGCAATCTTCAAAAAAAAATAAACATAAAACTTGAGAGGTGTCAAGGGACACCTGGATGGAACGAAGTTCCTTTCGATTAATTAGTGAAGGAATTGTAATAAAATTTTATTTTATTTAAGTTATAGTAATATTTTTTTTATTATTAACAAATATAATGTTATATAAACTTAATCAGTAGGCTCAATTTTGTACTCCATCAGCAATATCCGGAACTTGTGCAGAAACACTGTCAGGATTCATCGTTAAATCATTTTTTTTCAGGATTCATTATTATTATTATTTTTTTTTATTTATTTTTTACCAAAAACCTGTATACACTCAACAAAAATAATCATCGCGACACCACACTGTTCAATGCTAAATAGAAATGAAAATATCTGGCTTGCTTTCTATAAGAGAGAGACAGACAGAGAAACATGCGGCGCCGCACAGCCTACAATAACAAAAAGTGTCGTGACAACTTTTCGTAAGAATTTTTTCCGTCTAGCCCCCTTTCACAACGCGCGATAAGGAACTTCGTTCCAAAAATAAATAAAATGAAATTAGCAGAAAACATTGTAATAATGCAAGTAACAAATGTTTACTATTAAAAGTCAATCAGTATAAAGAGTTCTATGTCATCAATACACAGTATCATGATCCATGATAAATGTACGCTTGCGTTTGATACGAATTCCTTTCTTCATTTTCTTATTAAATGTAGACTACATTTATTAAGAAATGATGAAAGGGTAATAAGAAATATGAATAAGAACTGATATATACTAATGAAACATAAAAGTATAACTAGCACTGTAGATTCTATATCTTTTAGAGATATTTATTGAAAATAGTATAAAAAACAGCAATAAAAAACGTGGAAGAATTTTATGTCGAAGATAATATGAAAAAAAGCAATAATGGCGAAATATTATGTCAATCTAAAAAATATAGTTTTTCGTTGCTTTTTTACGTTCTGTAAGTCAGTCGAATATTAATTTCGATCTTGATTCTATTTCAAGGATATTTTACTTTTTTTATCACCAAAATAGCAATTATCACCTTTTAAATCATACAGTACCCATACGACAGAAATTAAATAAAAGGTAGACCGGTTACTACTTTGCTTTAAACGTCACTTGATTAATTTACGACACACTTTATGTTTTAAACTAATTTCCGCAACGTGAAATTTAGTTTGAAACGAGAATGAAAACTGAAGTGTATGCGCAATTTTAATACACGGTCCTGATACTAGAAAGTGCTTTATATACGGTGCGAATAGTTTTAAAAGCATACTTGTAGGTTTTTCATAACTATGCTGGTAAAAAATTCTGTGTCTGTTCGAGATAATGAAATATGACATCGCCTCACCAGAGCACCATATTCACATTAGCTTCAAAGCTCTTTTAATAAAGATTAAAAAATTATCATCATCATGATCGGTTGATCATTGCCAGCTGACTACAGAGCACGGGTCTCCTCTCAATATGAGAAGGGTTTGGCCATAGTCCACCACGCTGGCCATGTGTGGATTGGCAGACTTCATACGCCTTTGAGAATATTATTGAGAACTCTCAGATGTGCAGGTTTCCTCACGATGTTTTCCTTCACCGTTGAAGCAACTGATATTTGAAATGTTTAAGAACGCACATAACTCCGAAAAGTTAGAGGCGTGCCCGCATTCGAACCGCCGACCTCTGATTAGGAGGCTGATGCCCTAACCACTAAGCTATCACAGCTTAAAAAAATAAATAATGTTAATTAATAAAAAAATTAAAATTGGGCTCAAAGAATATAACTTGAACTAAACACACTCATCACAGCTGTTGCGATGATTATTCTAGAAGAACCGTGGTAGATAAGCACATAAAACTAAAAAGATGTTGGTAGCGTAGTAGCAAGCCGACCTTTCAGATGTTGGAGCTAATCTAATTATCTTTTTCCAATTTAAGTATATCATATAGATGCTTCCAGAAACCAATGATCATTCCAAGTAAACGCAAGTTTTTCCTATCAAGTTATAATTTGTCCTATTTTATCATCCTAGCTTATTCATCGTAGCTTCCAAAAGAAATGTATTGACTAAGTGAGTTTGGGGGTCTAAACCTAGTACAAATACAATATACAAATGAAACATTTACCTAATACATCACTTTGTATTCAATATCAGAAGCTATTTGAGCTTAACGATGATGTTCTAGTGTTCAAACAGGACATTGCTTCATCATCATCATCATGAACAACCCATTAACGGCTCACTACAGAGGACGGGTCTCCTCTCAGTATGAGAAGGGTTTGGCCATAGTCCACCACGCTGGCCATGTGCGGATTGGCAGACTTCACACGTCTTTGAGAACATTATGAAGAACTCTCAGGCGTGCAGGTTTCCTCACGATGTTTTCCTTCACCGTTGAAGCAAGTGATATTTTAATTTTTTTTTAAAAACACACATAACTCCGAAAAGTTAGAAGTGCGTGCCCGGATTCGAACCGCCAACCTCTGATTAGGAGGCTGACGCCCTAACCACTAGGCTATCACCGCTTCAACATACACATTGCTTAAAACATATTTCTTATGATCTATCAGATTTATTATGCATCTTATATACTTACTATGTTTTTGCTTCATCATTATCTCGCAGATGCAATTGATATAAACAATCCTCGATAATAGATCCAAATAAAATAACGTTAGCTGCAAATCTAACTGTACGTTAAACTGTAACATTGTAGGTTAGCTATTTAATTTTTCAAAGGCTATAACTTCTACTATAAGCTATTAAATAGCGCTATGGTTTGCTTGTATTCATTTGTTAACTATAAAACTACAGCCAATTTTTCTGGGATTTATTTTCGAAGACCTCAGCAGTAGATAGTTGTATCTAAGTCTTAAGCCTTGATGTAGTTCTTAAATGATAATGAAAATGCGGTGATAAGCGGTGATAGCCTAGTGGTAAAGGCGTCAGCCTCCTAATCAGAGGTCGGCGGTTCGAATCCGGGCACGTACCTCTAACTTTTCAGAGTTATGTGCGTTTAAAAAAAAAACAAAATATCACTTGCTTCAACGGTGAAGGAAAACATCGTGAGGAAACCTGCACGCGAGAGTTCTCCATAACGTTCTCAAAATAGGCGTGTGAAGTCTGCCAATCCGCACATGGCCAGCGTGGTGGACTATGGACGAACCCTTCTCATATTGAGAGGAGATCCGTGTTCTGTAGTGACCCGGCAATGGGTTGATCATGATGATGATGAAGAATGAAAATACATGTTCTGGCAATAATAATGCCGTGTCCAGTATTGGATTCCTAAATACATCCATTCCGGAATACATAAACAGATATCAATATAACAAGGGAGAGAGTTTGCAACCCTGCCTAATGCCACTTTGTGTTTCAATATACGATGCTAATTGAACTTGAACTCTGACATTTGCTTGTTGCTGCCACTGAAAGTTTTAATTAATTTAATGGCTTGAAACTATGATTCTTCATGAAGCCATTGCAAGAGATTTTGGTATCGCAATGCTTCTCTATAATTTAGAAGACCCAACTGATCTAGTTTTATGTCCCAGCGTTGAGAACCTGATACAACAAAACATTGTTTCAAAACAGATCTGCACCTAAATTACTACATATAACTAGTATCGACTTTTGCTGTATATTCTGTAATATATAATAGCATCGTCACAAAAACTTTAATGCAGAATTATTTTAAGTTATAGTACTGTACTCATAGAAACATTTTGAGTTATTTTTGATTGGTAAGGTGACGTATGTAGATTGTGGAATAGACACCTAAGTGATAATTCAGTTTCCATTTCAATATACTTCATGATGCCGCTCGATTGGTATTGCATCCGTCTTTATCAGCGAGATAAACACCTTGGTATTAGTTATTGGGTGTGGGATTTCGATATCTGGCACAAATTTTTACTACGTCTGCATCAGGAAATTAACTTCTTATCTTAGCTTCACAGATCTCAAATTTCTCGTCTACAATTTTTTTTTAAATAACCAATGATATTCAAAACATATCTTCTTATTTAGCACCGTTCGGTTGTATCTTGTATGATAGTAAATCTTTCACATTACTGATTAATAGTTTTATATTCTAGCGATATTATAACGAGTCCTTTTGACACTGTTATCAGTGTCTGTTAAGTATTAAACCTGAAAATTAAAAATCATCTGTTCACATATTAAAGAACAGATATATTTTCGTTTTAATTTTTAAAAAAATCTACATATTAATGCATGTTTAACATTTATTACGAGTATATTAGTGTGCTCATTATGAATATCGGAATTGTAATGTACGAGTAAGTACCATAATATGCCAGCGGTTACCAACTAACCATGTAATTATTTCTTGCGGTCGGAGCATATCATAACAATAAACTATGCAGATACTTGTTAATCTGAACTATCAACTTAAAACTAACAATTATGGAAATCATTGCTTAATCGCTGGATTGTCATAATCATTGGAAACGTTCTCATAGGAAAGGGATATTTTTAAAAGTCTATTTTAAAAGTCTTATTATAGTGTTGAGGATTATTTAATAATTAAATTATTAATTATTTTAATGGTAAATAAGCTTGGGTATGAAATATTGCTCTAATAAGATAGCTCTTAAATCGTCTCAAGTGACATGTAAGATGGTGATATCAAAAAGATATTTTACCCAGCTAAGTTCGTTGTAGGCTTCTTAGACCAGACCGCGTTAAGATACCGTATAGCTATAATTTTATGCTTATGTAGAACTTATCACCTTCAAGTCGCTGCTTTATTTTATTATATTTATATTATTGATGCATTAAAAGTGCTTTTTAAAGGATTATTTAAATAAAGTTTATGTTCGATCAATTGACCAACGGCGTGTTCTGCGAAGCACGGAGGTTGACTCCGCTTTACCAATCTCCGAGCTGTTACTGGCAACGAGTTTTAACGGAAGCACCGGAAATCGACCCAGGTTATGTGCTTACCACTCGACCAACCACAAACTTAAGACATGACATTTAAATAAATTCAAATTCAAAATAATCTTTATTCAAATAGTCCTTAAAAAGGCAGTTTTGACGCGTCAATAATTTACATAGTAGTTATTTAGTAGTTATTTCATGGTGGTAACTATATTCGTAAACTTAAAACTAAAGCTATGAGGGTTCCAAACACGCCCCGGTCTAAGAAGAAGCCCACAACAAACTTAGCCGGGGTTTTTTTTTTCGTTATCACCATCTCACATAATGAAATAGGTAAAGTTAAGTAACGAAACCAAACTAAAAAACAAAACAGATTACAGAACTTGATCAAAATAGCTTCTGAGGGACGCGAAATATATACACAAGAACTGCTCGCTTACGTAAATTGGATAGATAAACACATTGAACGGTAATTTGGCTTCCGGCTTGCTTAATAACTAAGACCATAGACTGCAGTTTATGTTTACATATTCTACGGTAGCTTGGCCTTTATTGGGTTGCTTTCGATAAACAAGGTACCAAGTGTAATAAGATTTCCGACGTCATCCACTCAATATGACAGTATGATTGGACAGTCATCATGATCAACCCATTACCGGCTCACTACAGAGCACGGGTCTCCTCTCAATATGAGAAGGGTTTGGCTATAATCCACCACGCTGGCCATGTGCGGATTGGCAGACTTCACACGCTTTTGAGCACATTACGGAGAACTCTCAGGCGTGCAGGTTTCCTCACGATGTTTTTCTTCACCGTTGAAGCAAGTGATATTTTAATTGTTTAAAAACGCACATGACTCCGAAAAGTTAGAGGTGCGTGCCCGGATTCGAACCGCCGAACTCTGATTAGAGGCTAACGCCCTGACCACTAGGCTATCACCGCTTCAGTAAAAATCAATAAATATTAAATTTTGACATGGGTTACGAGTTACAAATCAACCAGGGACAGGTAAAATAATACAGGTATGTAAGTGCTAAACAAATACTTTTTTTCTATTCAACCAAAGAAATTGATCCATTGAATGCAATTTCACTTGGAGGTGATTCAATTAATATGGAAGTTGAACTAAGCCCATACACCTCGCATTCTTGTCATAATTTCTCTAAATCAAGGGTTTCCTTGCAGAGATTTCTTGCAGCAATACACTTCAGTTTTTGCATGTCTACAATTTTCACTTGAATTTATTAGCAATTTTGCGTGCCACAAACGGATATTTTTTTTCTTCTTCTTGGTCACTATGCACCAACTTACCGGCATGTTAAATCACTTGGCGGCACGTCTTCCTCGTAGTTTGTAGGATGGTAGCTAGACAAGACTAAAGCTTTGCACCGGGCAAAATCTTATTTAATATGTGTGAAAAGTTTTATTAACAGATAAGGTGTGGCTATCGCTGTTTCCCGTATTAACACGTTTACCTTTAATACCTTCAAGGAAAGAGTGAATAGACACTTCATAGCCACGCGCGTCCCAATCTAGATATGGACATTGCTTTCAACCAGAGCAGAAAGTCGACAAGCGCAAGTTTTCCTTAGAAACCACTTCTTGGAAATAGAAAATTATCTTTGTACGTCTATGAAGTAGTATATTTATGCAAGTAGTTCTTTTTATTATAATTAAATATCTTCGTTTATCTTAATGTTTCCGATGTCATAATATTAATAATAATTTCTTTATTAGGATGTACATCCAAAAAGTGCACTGATATAAAATAATTTAAAACGACCTTGACGACCTCCGTGGCGCAGCGCGCGCGCTTTTGCATTATAAAGTTGGAGGTCCTGGGTTCGATTCCCGGCTCGAGTCTGGTCTGGTGGGAGGCTGCGGCCGTGGCTAGTTACTACCCGTATCGACAAAGGCGTCGGCACGATGTCGTGTAGAAACCAATTAGGAGTATGGCTTTACCATACCCATAACAGGTTGGCCCGCTACCATCTTAGACTGCATCATCAGTTAGCATCAGGTGAGATTGCCGTCAAGGGCTAACCTGTACTGGATATAAAAAAAAAATATATATCATACCTTGTGCCCGTCACTTTCTGATTCGATCTCGATGATAGATGATTTTCTCAATGATATTATTTTAGAATTTATGTTATCATAAAATGATAAAATTAATGCGGTGATCGTAAAAGGTGAGAATGAAGAAAAACAAAATATAAATTGCGATATATATAAAACGCGATGAAGCGGTGATAGCCTAGTGGTTAGGGCGTCAGCCTCCTAATCAGAGGTCGGCGGTTCGAATCCGGGCACGCACCTCTAACTTTTCGGAGTTATGTGCGTTTAAAAAAAAAAAAAAATTAAATATCACTTGCTTTCAACGGTGAAGGAAAACATCGTGAGGAAACCTGCACACCTGAGAGTTCTCCATAATGTTCTCAAAGGCGTGTGAAGTCTGCCAATCCGCACATGGCCAGCGTGGTGGACTATGGCCAAACCCTTCTCATATTGAGAGGAGACCTGTACTCTGTAGTGAGCCGATAATGGGTTGATCATGATGATATATAAAACCGAGTTTGGTATCAATTGGGCTGCGACTACTAATAATACTACGAGTATGTTGATTCAGAAAATACGGGTATATATTACAGTGAACGGTTCTGACGTATCTAGTAACACGAGCGAATGAGAGTAGTAAACAATACTTGCGTTCAAGAGTGGCCATCGTTTTTACAATCCCGTGGGCGTTTCGTGGCCTGAGGAAAACTAAACACATCGCGTTACTTTGATTTGCTTTTGCGAAGATCGATAGCACGTCCGGCTGCTGCAGTTTGCACACAAATACTAAACTGAAAAAAAATGTCTCAAGCGAGAATTTCTTTTGTTCAATAACTTCATTATTTTTAATTCAATAATGTATCATGGTGAGGCTGACACGGCATTACATTCACGAAATATGTTTCCCTAACATTTTAATTGAAAGTGATTAAGAGAATTTTATTGTCAGCAATATTTTTTTTTTAGTGTATAGGCTGCAATATTTTATCATGTAGAAACTAATTATGAAATACTACTAGCTATGTTCGTAACAAAAAGTTTGGTTTTAACAGTTTTAAAATTTAATAGCTGAGATTAATTTTAAATGAAAGTGTTTAATATACTTTATTATGATGATCAACCCATTACCAGCTCACTACAGAGCACTGTTTCCTCTCGATTTGAGAAGGGTTTGGCTATAGTCCACCACGCTGGCCATGTGCGGATAGGCAGACTTCACACGCCTTTATGAACATTATGGAGAACTCTCAGGCATGCAAGTTCCCTCACGATGTTTCATGTTCAACCCATTATCGGCTCACTACAGAGCGCGGGTCTCCTCTCAATATGAGAAGGGTTTGGCCATAGTCCACCACGCTGGCCATGTGCGAATTGGCAGACTCAACACGCCTTTGTGAACATTACGGCGAACTCTCAGGCATGCAAGTTCCCTCACGATGTTTACCTTCACTGTAACAGCAAGCGATATTTTAATTGCTTGAAAAACGCTCCTAACTCTACTAAATCAGTGGTGCGTGTGGGGGGTTGAATCTCCGACCTCTTAAGAGGCGGACCTCCTAACAACTAACTAGGCTATCAATATATTAATATTCTTTATATTCCTATTATATTTTGGAAACGAGAAATATAATTTTTTAGGTTAGGTTGACTTAATATATACAAATATTTATTATTATAAATATTATAAAAGAATAAAAAATATAACAAAAGGGAATATAATATTTTGAATTAGTATACGATAGGTGACGACGCATGGAACCGCTCTCAGACACGTGCCACGTGTACGTACTCCAAAGAATATCTAAGACTATAAACTTTCAAGATCGGTACTCGAGAAAAGCAATATTCTAGACCCGTGTAAGTACTCTTGTAGAGGAAACATCTTGTACCGTTATTCAATAAAATGTGTTTTCAATTTTACAAACGTTTATTTAATTTATTTGGTTTTATCTACTCGAACAGTCGTACTCAAGTTATAAAACTTCGTTGAATGTTATGCCTAATATATCAGCAATGTATTTATGGCAAAGCTCTACGCTAACAAGCAAACTTAAATGTTGATGTTACGGGATTATTTATAAACTTTTCAGTTTATTTACCTAGCTAATATAATAACAAAAAAATCTTATGGATGGATCGTGTATCTTGAAAACTCTAACAATCGAAAGTTTTGTAATTCTATAAAGTTCGCTTCTTAACTTTCTTTATTTATAGCATCGCGATTATAAGTCAAAACATTTTCGATAAGATATTTATATTACATAAAAACTTTTGCAGAAATATAGATATGAACGCTATCTTCTCAAATTTCCTAACGCTCTAATGCCTCCGTCACAACTCTCAACAATCTTGCGTGTGTGCGTGCATGCGTATATGTATAATAATAACGAACAACTAGTTAAATACCGGTGAAGACAACATACCTACGAGTATATCATCATCATCATCATGATCAACCCATTATCGGCTCACTACAGAACACGGGTCTCCTCTCAATATGAGAAGGGTTTGGCCATAGTCCACCACGCTGGCCGTGTGCGGATTGGCAGACTTCACACACCTTTGAGAACATTATGGAGAACTCTCAGGCGTACAGGTTTCCTCACGATGTTTTTCTTCACCGTTGAAGCTAGTGATATTTTAATTTATTAAAGACGCACATAACTTTGAAAAGTTAGAGGTGCGTGCCCGGATTCGAACCACCGACCAAGCTTAGGAAGCTGACACCCTAACCACTAGGCTATGACCGCTTCAATTTATCAGAACACATATGTATTGTAAAAATTGTTTGATAGAAAATAAAAGTAAAGTAGTAAGTAGACAAGTACTTTTAATTCGAGCAATCGTGATCTCTCACCATCTGCCATTAAATATTTTGTACTAAATATTAGTTTTGTGGATTTTTTAAGCATTCATTATTAAGACCGAGTGACGAACATGTGAGTTTAAGTAAATGCATATGCGAGAATCGACACAATACAAATCCTACGATCACCATGAACACCTCTGTGGCGCTGCATTTGCGCTGCCGTATTATAAAGCGGGAGGTCCTGTGTTCGATTATCTGTTCTAGTTTTGCCTGGTGAGAGGCTTCGGCCATGGTATATTACCAGGCTACTGGCAAAGACATTAGGGCGGTATAAGGGCGTGTAGAAACCGACTAGTAGAATGGGTTCAGCCAGTAATGACCAGAGCAGAGGAGCTACTCCTCTGGTATGGTCGTGCGTTGCTGGCTTGCTGCCAAGAAATAACTTTTAAAGTGAATTCTAAAACGAGAGATCTTGAGCTTGGTCTTGGTACACAAATAATAGAATCACATTTTGTAGATAATAAACACGACAAACGGGGTTGTTGGTAGTGGAAGTTTCCCCCTTACTGTACCAGAGGAACTGTCAATGTGTTGACGGCTTTTGAGGCACTCGCTTATCCGCTCCGTAAATAACCCCATGTGAAACTTAATGGAAACCGCAGATGGAAGATAATTCCACAATTCGTATGTGCGTGGAAAAAAATGTTTTCGCAAAACGGTCTTTCAAAAAGGAATAACAAGAAACCTTTTAATATTCGAAATGAGGAAAATGAAAACAGATATATTTAGGGGAATAGGTATATTTTTAGTGCTTCTGTTTGGTACTTTTATTCTTTTGTCATTTATACCGTAGACCAATTTTTTTCCTTCAAGTTTCACGTAATATAATCGAGTAGGTTCTTTCATTAGTAAGAGCCTACCAATGCTGGAATATTCTTTGCTGGCACTTTTATGGTAATAATGAATAGTTTATTTGAAAAGTTGCGAGACCAATTAGAGATAAAAATGTAGACATCACTTGTCGGAAGGAAAATTGTTCCGTTTATATCAGCCTTCACAGTGAACTCGCTGATTGATTATATTGAGCGAAACCTTGAAGAATAGGAACTGGTTGACACAAAGCGACAAATGTATAAAAGTCTGAACAATTTCCTTTCTCACATATTTTGTCATTATGATGATATAAATTCTAAAAGCACAAAATATATAAGAAAATATTAATTACTATGATAGTGTACATTCAACATAAATCAATTAATATATATTCTTTAATTAATTAATCATCATCATGATCAACCCATTACCGGCTCACTACAGAGCACGGGTCTCCTTTCAATATGAGAAGGGTTTGGCCATAGTCCACCAAGCTGGCCATGTGCGGATTGGCAGACTTCACACGCCTTTGAGAACATTGTGAAGAACTCTCAGGCGTGCAGGTTTCCTCACGATGTTAAACTTCACCGTTGGAGCAAGTGATATTTTAGTTTTTAAAAACGCACATAAATCCGAAAAGTTAGAGGTGCGTGCCCGGATTCGAATCGCCGACCTCTGATTAGGAGGCTGACGCCCTAACCACTAGGCTATCACCGCTTCAATTAATTAATATTATAATTTTAATGACAATATTTATTATGCTGATACAGTGTTGTTTGTATAGAAACAACGTTTATAGTTCAATCTATTTCTGATGCCGTATGAGATTATGTTCAGTCTAACGCATTTGCGTCATTAAGCTTTTTAATATTCCGTAGCATAACATGTTAGGTATTCCGCATAACATATGAAAGGTCTATGTTAGGATTAATCCTGTTGTGTTGGCTGGATGTTCTGTTCCGACGGATATTAAATCATAGAAATTACAATTTAAGCTTCTTCACTGCTATACCAAAACTTAAGTTTAAACCGGAATCCAAGTCGGCTATAACAATTATGTCTCAATTGTCGGTCAATGACATTTTGTACATATGACAAAAATAATATCATTAAATTTCTATAGCCAAAACAAATTACCTAACGTCTGATTATAGTACAAAGACTAATTTCAGATAGACAAATGTTTAAATAAAAACTGTTCGTACCCATAAAAGGCATCCTGTATGTGAGTAGGCCCATACTCAGGTTTATATAATTTTTTACTCAGTTACCTAAATTTATTTGAAATGAGAATATAATTGATTCCCGGGACCCAGCCATTTTGCGACGCGAAGGAGCATCGTTGGGTTTTAGTGGATGTTCTGGTCGACAATCTGGCTGTCGGGTAGTCCCACACACCCCGTCGGCTTTTGGAGGGGATGCGTAAACACATTTCCTAGCGTTAAAAAAATAGGCTACTATCACGTGATATGGCTTAACGTGCTCAAATCGATGGTGTCTGGGTAGGCACGATGGTAGATACCATCGATTTTCTTACTCCAGGCTGGTACTGGAAATTTGTAAATATGAAAGCAAATACCTAACAATTCACGTCTTCACCTAGGCCATAGTCCACCACGCTGGCCATGAGCATTGGCAGACTTCACGCGCCTTTGATAACATTAAGGAGAACTCTCAGGCGTGCATATTTCCTCATTATGTTTGGCTTCACCGTTGAAGCAAGTGATATTTTAATCGTTTTAAAACGCACATAACTCCGAAAAGTTGGAGGTGCGTGCCCGGATTCGAACCCCCGACCTCTGATTAGGAGGCGGACGCCCTGACCACTAGGCCATCACGGCTTCTAATCGTGATCACTTACCCACTATACATACATGAATTGATAATTTGCCGATTTTATACCCCGTAAAGTTAAAATCTATGATGAATAATAAAAGTTGTTAAAATTTTAAACCGTTAGTTTACGTTAGGTAGTTAGGTATTTAATGAATTACGGTACTTCGCAGTCGGCGCATTGTTGTCGTTAAACTTTCCGTCGGAAAATTGCATTCAGTAAACTTTCCAGTAACCAGTTAGTAGTCCAAGATCACTAGGGACACACTTAACCAACCTTACTTTATCAAGCTTTGTACCAAAATGTATATTACTAAAAGATAATCAATAATGTGAATAATGTGTAATAATGTAAAGCGGTCATAGCCTAGTGGTTAGGTTAAAAAAAAATTAAATATCACTTGCTTCTACGGCGAAGGAAAACATCGTGAGGAAACCTGCACACCTGAGAGTTCTCCATAATGTTCTTCAAGGCGTTCTGGCCAGCGTGGAGGACTATCGCCAAACCCTTCTCATATTGAGAGGAGACCTGTGCTCTGTAGTGAGCCGGTAATGGGATGATCATGATAATGAATCAATAATGTTATGATAAACACTTTCTTTGTCTGTTACTTTTTCGCGTCCAAGGAATTCACCAGATTTGTTACGATATAGCGTACTTTTTGCGCGGATAAACGCGGATGAAATCGTGTGAAAGATAAAATCGTATTATACGATTAAATATAAACATGGTATGAATACATTATATATATTTATATATACAATATAAACGTAAAGTAGTTTTACAATGAAAACAATACAGTTTTATTAAATAATAAGTAAATTGTAAAAGGTATAAATAAAACGCCAACGTAAGGATGCCTTCCTTTTGCCAAGAAATAATAAAAGGCTTACAGGTGCGAATAGGTACTCAAACTCGAGTAATTAACTTCATCAAGTTTAATTTCATGTAAGTAATTTTTATGCAAGTATAAAAGAGTGATTAATAGTAAGTAGAGTAATTGCATAAAATCTTAAGCGTTGCTCAGGCTAGACTTTTAAATTGTCACGAAAACATATTCTCGCTGCTATACAAAATATTGTTTGTACTTATAACATGGCGTAAAACACCCTTCCCAAACCTACCCTAGACTTGTGCGGGGTTTCCAATTTGATGCCGGTAACTTCAGTACAGTCCATTTTCCAGTATATTAGAAGCTTTCTTTCTCAAACGTCACAAACTCGATGCAAAATGTCGCTCGATCTTTAGTAGTACCTGCCACCTCGCATAAATCTGATATACTGTATAAGCCTCTTTCAGAACGTGACTTACTGCGATCACACATGATCACGTTTCTCAGAACACATTCTCAGTGGTAGAATAAATCCCACTATCGGAGTGTGTTCTGAGAAACATAAATACTCTCATATATTTCCAAACGTCAATACTTGATAAACATTTTTATTATATGTTAGAACATGAAAAGTCGAACAGAAAATATCATCAAGTGAATTCACACTCCCGATTGCGGTATAAAACAAAAGAGCAATGTAACCATTTAATTCAAAATATAGTTGTACCGTTCACCCAGATACCTATTTGTATGGAATTGGGCCATGACCTCATCCACTTAGTGAATTGATGATGCAGCTTTTGTACCGCAAGGGATCATTGTACTAGGTATTTGAATTATTTATAGCATCATACACAAATATAAACTGTTTGAAATTCATTATGATAATTTAAAACATAAATTAACCTATATTTTATGCGTAAACAATACAAATGAATGTCCGGTATCGAATTATTTGTTAATTAATTTTCCGTATGAGCGGATAGATATGCCTCATCGGCGAAGTCGTTGGCTTGTTTGACGCCAGATCATGGTGTTTTTTGTTTCCTTTCCAGAGTTGTGACCTTAAGTAAGAAATAAGTACGTCACAGTTTTGACAAGTGGTGAACGTTTCGATCATATATTTTATATCCTTACGCAGAAAAATGAAGTATCGATAGAACCCGCAACTGGTAGAGTAGACAAAGGATTGTAGGATAACCCCCTCTCTAAGAGCGATGACTTCTGAATTTTATTGCAAAACTTATATATAGCAATGGACATGAATCGGTCGTTATGGTGACCATGATAAACAGTATATTGTTTAAGCAGTTACTACAAATTACAATAAAACGGAGCGTTACTTATGCAATAAGCTAAACGATAATTTGAGCCATAATTAATATCGGGCTTCTTTTGTTAAGTACGTAAAGAACACACGTCTTATCGGGCCCATATTCAGCTTAAAGTCCAGAAATTTTTAGACTTTTTATAGGTTCGCATGTACTTTGATATATGAGAAACGTTTTCAAAGTTTGTATATGCAATATACATCATCATCATCATCAGGCTCACTACAGAGCGCGGGTCTCCTCTCAATATGAGAAGGGTTTGGCCATAGTCCACGACACTGGCCTTGTGCGGATTGGCAGACTTCACACGCCTTTGAGAACATTATGGAGAACTCTCAGGCGTGCAGGTTTCCTCACGATGTTTTCCTTCACCGTTGAAGCAAGTGATATTTTAAAAGTTTAAAAACGCACATAACTCCGAAAAGTTAGAGGTTCGTGCCCGGATTCGAACCGCCGACCTCTGATTAGAAGGCTGACGCCCTAACCACTAGGCTATCACCGCTTCAATGCAAATATACAATGCGTGTTAAAACAGCATAGGCAAAAATGTTGCGGAAAACAAGACATTTTAACATAGCGAGAGGAAAGGAAAACGTAAACGTGGAAAAGTTTCAGGTTTGTGCCTTTTGTTTAATGAAAAAAAGCCTTTCGGTCTATCATAAAACGATATTATCTAGCAATACAGAATATGTCACACAGTTAAAGTCGACGACGGTGGTAACGAGAATAATTGACACCAATCACAGATCGACGCGAGCGAGAGCAAATTTGAGTTATGAGTTTATGTGGATAACTCCACTTTGCCGAACGAAATCTCATAATCGGTTGGTCGAATTGCTCGGCGATACGGATGGGATTAACTGTGGTTACATCCGTAACTAGAGTTACTCCATTACCTAGTTATGGCTATATAAATGCAGTATATAAGCTTAATCTGACTATAATATCATGCACAACAGATGTGCGATGCCAATTAAAAAATCCTAGTCGATAAAGTATTCAAGTCTTAAAACATAACCAAAAAGTATTACTAATAGAAACTCTAATATTGTATTTTAACTTGCCCCTTAAAAATTCATACCTGTAATTGCGTTTGTAAGCGCTCGTTGGAAGCCCGCACTGCATACACAACAAACGCAATTTAAATTTTCTACCTAACAAAGTTACAGTGCCCCGATCCTATGTTCCTTCAAAATTACGTGCCATTCAATTATCAAACCAATTAAGAAGGTTAAGACGTTACATTTTTTTTATCATCATCATCACAATCATTTTATAAATACGCGCAGACCTCTCTAGACCTCTCTAGGGTTCTAGAGCAGATGCCCTTCAAGCAAAGTGGGTTGCATCGTTGATGATTATTATGTATCGCAGCTTCTTTCTCTGCGATTTGGTTTACATATTGTGTACAAATCGCCTAGAAAGAAGCTGCTCACTTAATTACAATCGAACTTCACTTGGTAAGTTCGTTTGATTTTTTAATTATTACAAATACTAATATGGTAAACAGAATCAAAGCTTTCTTGTATTATGATTAGTGATTTCTTTATTCTACAACGTTATGTACAAATAATGTTCCACGTTATAAGTTTCTAACGTATTTCGTTCATTATTTTATAATTTTGAAAAAGAATTTCATAAGTTAAGTCACAAACATTTAATATTTTCTGAGCACTCGACTAATATGCTCGGTATTTCTCGCTTTCCTTTATATTTCCAGTATTTCCCATATTAGAACTAAAGCCGTTGGTACTATGCTGGACAGCAATAGACTTTGTGATATATGAATGTTTTTAAACTATTGATGAGATGGAGTTTATTTCTTATCGTGAACAAAGTTTAATTTAATCTAATCTTAACAAAATGTAAAAAAAAAACTGTGTAATATTTATTTTTAAAGAAGTGCATGAATATATTCTACTTGTCTGCAGTCTAGAGAGTTGTTCGGGTTCTGTAAACATATGTGGCCTTATTAATATACGTTGAATACAGGACGAATACACCGTTTTCTCTCTTCCGTCTTCGTTAATTAAATGTTCGACAGAAGAAGACAAAACATTGTGTAACTAAATAATCGCTACACAACTTTTATTAACAAAGGTGTTGATGTCAGACAATATATGATACTTTTTGAACGAAAAAATAAACCTTATTTTGTACGATAATTTTATTTTATACCGGAACCCATACGTAATATATTTTGAAGTGTCAATAATCAAGTGGAGATACTTTGCTCGATCAACTCATAAACATTATTATAACTTCGAAAGCAAATTACTTTGTATATTTTCTGTTTTACAACACATTTCTGTTAAGATAGGATATTATATATTCCTTAATGAGGAAGGTTATTGGATATCATTCAAACGCGGATAAAGTGGCAAAACAGCCCGTATTATAAAGGGTGTTGCAACCTAGCTGACATTTTTGTTTTGTTTTTAGTGGGCCCATCTACTGACTAACACTACTAGTCACTGTCTGGATTATTTTTTTGTCATGATATTGAAATGATAACTCGACTAATGACCCAAATATTCGACTATTGGACGGGGTGATGTGGATCACCCCGTTCAATAGTCGAATGAAGATTTTAGCGTTCATTCCTTGCAGCAGTATCTACTGCTCCCACTTACTGCAACTTACTGAAAGATAAACCCGGTCTTTGCACCCATTCCACACGCATAACTATTTCTCTTACAAAGCCTCTACCTGTAAGGTCCAAGTTACTGGACTAAAATAATTATCTTACATTGCGCTACGACCAAAAAAGCTGATCAAATGACGTTATATTAAAATATCATAACTTCTACGCGGCCGATATTGTGGAGAAAACACAATTTGATCAGTCGCAAATTTAGATGAAGAATCATTATTACAGTGTAAACGTTCCCCCGACTTAAGCGCTCCTCTTCGAAAGAGGAGACCTAAACCTATCCTTCACGACTTTGACGATCAGATAACTACTGACAAAATACTCGTACCACCCTATCACACAATCATACGCTACAAACCGTCTTTGCCGGCGAAGACGAGGTCCCCGCTATCTTACGTCACCCAGACGTGGGCTCCATCCACGGCCTCGGAGACATACGGACCACTCACCGTCCGACCACCCTGTTATCCAGGCAGACGTTCCCTTAGTTTCTTCGAGCCCTAGGGCTCAAAATTTCTTCTGGCAGAGCTATTTTCCGAAGCTCGCCAAACAGCCCGGTTACGCTGTCGCAACCAATAGGGTTAGCACAATAGTCAGTCCGAAAAAAAAAAAAGTGTAAACGTTAGATTTATTTACAAATCACAAATAAATTCCTAGTAGGTACCATCCATCTTATTATTCGTAACGCTACTACTATATCGGTAAATAATGAAAGCATGCAAGCGAATGGATACCCCTTTAGCTTCCTACGCTCGCTGGGAAAATAGATCTTATGCAAGACTGCATGACATATCGTGACAACAAGTCGCGAGATTTCAAGTTCAACTATAATTACAACGCCTTGTTGACATCAAAATGACAACGTATTTGCCATCCACGTGTCGGCGTCATTCACGTGTTAAACAGCGATGGCGTGTAGGAAATTTAATTAGTATAAATTGAACCATTTTCGGTGATTGTTACCTCGGCTATCAAAACTAATTGGCCGTTAAAAGGTTTAAAACTGATATTGAAGTGGATATAATAAATGAAGCTAATAAACTTCGCGAACAGTTGGGTCTACTGAGGTTAATTATTGACTAGTGATATTAATAGCGATAATAAACGGGCTTTAAGTGCTATTTATGGTACGGTGGTGGACAACGCAATTATCTTGACTCCAGTACTGAAAAAGTATCGGGTATTTTATATGTTTGTTTTCACCCGAGAATCTAACACAGGTCTATAATCAATAGGGAATAAACGATACACCTACACTGCAGTTATTTATTGTGATAATAATCGACAATTACACGTTGTAGTAGTCCGGTGGATTTTTTTTTATCCACTACGAGTTAGCTCTGGACGGCAATCTCACCTGATGGTAAGCGATGATGCAGTCTAAGATGGTAGCGGGCTAACTTGTTAGGGCTATGGTAAACCCATACTCCTAATTGGTTTCTACGCGACATCTTGCCGGAACGCTTAATCCCTTGGCGAAAAGTCTTTATCGGTCTTTGTCTCTCTGGGAGAGCAAGCTATTGCCGAAAATAAAGCTACATGGTGAAAAAATATAAAATAGTCGCATAACTTGTTTCCTAATATGGTGTAATCCACGTGTCATATCTCTACACATATAAACAGCGGGGGAGCTGTGTGGCAGGATGTTGGCGAGAAGTATACGTGGGTGGTAGGGGTACGTATTGGTTTCTGTCTTGCCTTCACAAACATGTCTAGTCACTTCACCATATTTATGCTACATGCTTCAGTAAAACCGATATACCTACAGCAGTAAACAGCTTTTTACATTAAGATGATAAATACAATTGTGATAACAATATGTTTTATTAATAACTAGGTAAATATTCTCCCTTACCAAGAATATCTGACATATATAATACCTGTATAAAAAAGCAAAAGAAATTGATTTATTTCATAACAAATATGTAGACTTTATAAGTAAAATTATTGATATTATCTCATATAATAATAGTACTAATTGACATTTGTATATGAAATCTTGACTTGAATGTTTTAACTTTATTATATCATGTGATTAGTTTTTAATTCTTGCTTTTGTGTTTGATTATATTGCGGTTATTTTGTTCACATTAGCTTACAACGGTAAAAAATAGTCATGAAAAATGTATTAGCTGTTGATTTTCCGTAATAAATAAATAAATAACCTTTATTATTAATTTATTTAATATGGGATAGTGAACGCGTATACATATTATACATGCGTTTAGTATCTCATACTATTTGGTACGTACAGACCTCCACCCAATAGAGAAATAGAAATGCTAACATCCATTCCTTGTAACTTGTATTGTACTGCTCCCATCGGGGACATCGTTCAGTTCACTTTACTGAAGTACTGCAGGATAAGATCCGACTGTTGCAACCATTTCACTGTTTGGATATATTCTCAATGGAAGTCTTTGTTAGAACCGTGTTTCCGCTGGAGCTTTAATGGGCCAGATTTAACGTATATTGCCTGAGGGCACAAAAATGCTATTGATAGAATTATTAATGTTTATCTATAACATGGGTGTTTCCCACCCGCTAAGTTTACTCAATCTATAACACAGATGATTGGATTTACACAGAACAAACAAGTAGGCTAAGAACTATTGCCACTTAATAATAACTAATACTAATTTCATGGTTGTGAGAAACTTATCAAATAAGCAAGCAATTGAAGCAGAAAGATCTATTAAGAAAAAGTTTTGACGTTACTTCCATGCTAAGCAGGCGTGAGACATATAAGAGTTCATAAGGTAATTAACTGTGTCTGTTTTTTTAACTTAAGAATGTTTTTTTGTCAATCAACCCTTTTGAGGACATAAAAAAACCTTTAATCGAATCATCGATGCAGCGGTTGAGCATAGTAATTTTTAATTGGCTTACACTCAATAAGAACAGAATCTCATGACTTTAAAAAAGTTGTAATATAAGTTCTCAATGTATTCCTTCTGTATCGTTGGTTTTCATATTAGCATTACTATGTTTACTACCTTGTGTTAGGAAAAAGTTGTGTCGAACTTTGTGTCACAGACAGTTGGTTAAGCCGACATGCTGGAAAATGATGATGTTACTGCATTGATTAATTCCTTTAATATTATTTTTTATTTTTCTAATTTTGAGATAGGTTTGCGCTTGACGGCAATCAGTACCAGAAGGTCGAGGTTGGAGCGCGCTTGCCTAAAAATACCTATTTACTCTTCCCTTGATGGAACTAAGGTTATACGTGGCTGGAAACACAGATGCTGGAAGTGAGTTCAACACCTTAGCAGTTCGATTCAGAAACGTTGATCCAAATTGTTTCGTCCGAGTAGGTTGGATAACCACGTAAGGGTGCCAGCGCTCACGGTTTCCCGAAGTTCTGTGGTAAAACGGTGAAGGGGCCACGAGATTGTAAAGTTCTTGAGCGCACTCTCCAAAATATATCCGATAAAATACCTATAGACAGGCAACAATGCGTCGGTGCTGAAACCGAGCATTTTCGCCTGAGTTAGTTCAACCAGATCAACCGAGTCTAATGCATCGGGTTGGTACTTGGCAGAGCCTTCCCAGAGGTGGCAGCAGTACTCCATTGCTGAGCGTATCTGAGCATGATAAAGTGTCAGGCGCTGCTCAGGCGTGAAACACCGCTTTAGTTTGTTCAGGATACCAAGTTGTTTGGCTGCTGTTATGGCCTTTGACTCGAAGCATTTCCTGAAATTGAGACCAGGTCAGATGTCTATGTCAAATTCTTTAATATGATCAAGAAGAAAATCGGTTTACATTTAGTAATTAATTTAAAATATATTTATTTGTTTGCTTATCCAGATTTCACACGACACGGAGCAATGACCGAGGTAAATATTATTTACACACCCGTTCTATTTTCTTAAGGTTTATTTATAGTCGCTTTATAATAGAAAGGTGTGGGCACTAACGTCATTTCAGGTGGCTCTTAATTCTAAAAGGAGTGAAAGACGACGTGGGAGGTCATGAAGGCGTCTGGCGGGCTAGACATCCCTCCCACATACCATGTGTATTTAGATCGAGGTTATTTTAAGATAAGCTAAGGGTTATCAAAATAGTATTTATAATTTTAATTCCATCGTTTCAACGCCACGGCTTCCCAGTGATTTGCACAGGGCTATTGACAGACAGACACAGATTATAGAATACGGAAAAAGCTTATCTTATACAGGTATCGGAAGAATGTTAAGTATGTTCAAATTGCACAATGACTCTAAATACCTTTACCAACAACGCCAAGCCTCACAAATATGTGACCATTTCTCTCGAGGCACCTGGTGTAAAGTATGCCCTGCTTGTATGCATATCTGAATAGCATTCCATTACGGCTCCCGTTTCGCCGGCTAGAGTGGTAGAAATCCATAAATCGAAGAAATTTATGCGTTTAAAAGAGTGCCAATCTGACACGATATTTATTGATTTGGATCAGGCTTTAAGTATGCGGTTAGGTCAGAACACATACATTAAAATAAAACACATAGTATTTACTATTGGCACAATAATATTTCAGTACCATGCAATCCCTTGAACAGTTAAGAGCTAGGAAAAAATATATCTGAATAAAATTTACGTTTAATAAAATGGACTTAAATATTAACAATACAAATCTCTTAGTTATAAAGAGCATAGTTTACAGAATACTTTGATGATGATAGTAAATTTAAAATTTAAAGCGCTTCCTAAAGTGTTCCATTAAACTCATAGCTTAGTTCACCGTGACGGGACATAGAAGCAACTTTGCAAAGTATAATGCTGTTCTTTTAAAAATGATGCCGTAGAATACTGCGGATACAATTTTGAACAGAACTAGTTACGAAGCAATGGAAATAAAAGTCTTATTAGACAGGTCATATAGCTGCCACTATCAATGGAGGTTTGATGACCTCGTAAACCGAAGCTTTGGAACACATGCGAGGCCGCTGGTAGTCTTTTGATCAGTTTAAGCCGCCATAGAAACGGCAAATAATTGACGTCAAGAAATAGGATAAGGTTATTATAGCGCCTTTTTAAATTGATCACCATCATTAATGTTTTCAGGATGAATCATTAAAATCCTAATGCTAGACTAATACCAAACTCGATACTAATGCAGGTTGGAGGGGTTTTCCTTTTATTATAACAGTAACTATGTTATAATAACCCTGACCGACGGTTTAACGAACTATCTGAAGTACGAAGGTAGATAACACAACGTCATCAATGAAATTGATACTTGACTGAAATAGACAAAGGCACCTTCTTATAAAAGCTGTGTATGAAACAAAATACTAAAATTCATTGACCGGATTTCACCTTCTAACATAACCTTCAGCTTATGTCTAGGTAAGTTAAGGTTAGATTATGTATGCACCGGTCTTTTAAGAAAAGAAGAAGAATTCTCCACGCTTCAGGTTGGAACGTGGTGTAAACGTAGTTAGACGTACTCCCTGAAGCAGGAGTGCAAATCCCGTCAGGTCAATTTTACGCCCCTCCCAATATTTAACCATTAGCTCGACCCGGGGATCAAATCAGTAAACCATAGCTCTTTATCCACAGTCAAACAGAAACCACTAAATCGTACAGGGAAAGCTTCATTTTAAATTTAAATTTGACTAAGCTGTTATTAGAATCACCGCAATTAGTGAAATTTAGTTGATGCTTCTAGTCTATAAAAAAATATATATTTACGTTTCATAATATATAAAAGTCTTTAACCGTGGCATAATGTAACTATTCCTTCAAGTGAGAATATTTATGAATGATTTTAAATAGCTATTTTTGAAAGGAATGTGTCTATTTATAAATCGCCTATTTTCCCCAAACTACAGCGTTGCAACGCTCTTTTGCACAATTACTTCGCGTTTTATTCATTTCTTTTTCTTGACTTCAAGGATGGTAGCGTACTGTTAAATATCTTATTTCATTTTCATCAAGGAAGTTTTTAAATAAAAAAGGTCTTTCAAATTTATTTATATAAATGCAAAAAAATGTGCAGCAACAATTTTGATGCAATATCGCACGAGGAATATCTTTCGCCTTTTCTTCATGATTGATCTCTGTAGCTCAAAAAAATTAACGGATCTCCAATCTATTTAAAATGGTGAGTAACCCGTTTCTTATTACATTTCTGTATTACTCTCATTAGTTATACAAACTTTACATTCTCTGTTTACAGTATACAGTCTCGACTAGTCCGGAAAACAGATGCATACATAATGCTAGTGTACAATCACACAATTTTAGTTTTACTACTTCTGTTGTATACCTATATGTATGTTTTGCTGCAATAAATAAATAAAAACATTAGTTTAGTTTAAAAATAAAAGTGTGTAAAAATAATAATTTTCTTTCATGTTCATGTTTCATAAATTGTAAGAATATCCTTTGCTCTTAAAAATTGTAAAAATATAATATAATAAAATCGTTAAAAAAATAAAACAAATTGAAAGAATAGTATATAATACGTAGCTACTTAGTGCGCTACGTTCTACACCAACGTAGAAAGCATGCTACGACGTAGCCGTAGCATAACTGTAGAACGACATTGTGCGTAGCCATCATTCCCAACACACAATAATTAATGAATCTATTCCTCTGCTTTGCAAGTCTGTACCTTGTGAACTGAAGTGGGACTTCCTGACAACTGGACAATTAAGAAATATTATGTGGAAATTGTATATACCTGTTATCGATCTTTATCTATTAAGAGCTACGTATGTGTCGACACTCTAGTACAGTTTTAAGAACTATTTTAACCATTTTTCCCCAAATTATTGTAACCGGAATCGCAAAAGCTTGACGGCATGTTTTTTTCGGTGTAGAAAAAGAAAAAATTTATTATTAAAGCGTGCTAAATCGATTGACCAAATAACCAAATGTCTACATTAATATTTGTTACCTTCAGATTAATTGGTAAAACGTTGGTTTGTTTCTTAATTAACCAACCATTAAGGCAAACGAGGGCCGTAGAGTAAATAATTTCTCATTTGTATTGAAAGATCTCGAACCGCAAATTAAGTGGCGGGCATTATGCCTTAGCTAAAATGCTACTTGATTTTGACTTTTTTTTTTTCTTATTCGCACATAACTGCAATCTCTCCTGGCGGTAAGTGATGATGCACTGAAATTGTTAGCGTTATAACCCGATAGGGATATATTGAGATGGTATATTTCACCCATGCTCCTTGTCGGTTTCTACGCGATATCGTAACGGAACGCTAAATCGCTTCGTGGCACGTCTTTGTCTGGAGGGTGGTGACCATCCAAGCAACAAAGCCTGCCATAACATAGTTACATACATGACACACTTAATTTGGTAGTTTCGGATGACATTCCTGTCTCTTATTTCGATAATACAATTATTATTTGATATATTACTAAAAGAAAGATAAGCAAAATGTGGCCTTTTTATGAATATCGGATTTTAAGCGTTGTGTTGCCAAAACTATTTTGGAACCTAACTTATGTAAAAATACTAACAAAGTAACTTTATTGCTGTTCTTTAAATTCAAATTTTAAAATATTGCCGAGGTGTGAAAAATTTACCCCGTTTGAATAACTGAAAAAAGCGTTCGAATTTTGTTGTAGGTGTGAAACGCTACAGTTTGTGTGGTTTTTTTTAGTAAGAATATTTAATAGTAGCTTAGCGGTTCTTTAATTGGAATTTCTTTAAATTTCTTCCTATAATACTGAATTAGAGGGTATATGACGTCATTACGCAACCATTATATCAGAATCGGAATAAGTTATAACATAGGACTGTCACAAAAAGAACAGTCTTTGATGCCTGCTGATATAGATAGCTTGTTTTAATGTCTTTTACTATGTAAATTTTGTTAAGATTCAGATTATTTCGGGCAAACAATATTATCCCAAGTATATTGTGTTATATCGAGTGAAATGCCCTGCATTTAAATTGCCTAAAAAGGTAATTACAACTATACGATTATAAGATAAGCATTGCTTTTGGACTCTTTTTTTTATTTTTTTATTTTTTTATCGAGGGTAAAAGTTATCCTCATGGACACCTCTGCGCCTCTGAGACACAGAGGTTATGTCAGACTCCTACTGACTAAAACCCCCACGTGTCCCTACTCACCGCTATATGGTGGAGCCACGGTAAAGCTTTCGCATACAATCGCAACTCCACCAGCAGGTAGCTGCCGCAGCAGACCCTCCTCGGGCACAACTTGTCCAGTTTCACCGGTTAGAGGTGTGCCGGAATAACAGCCCACCATCCAACTTGAGGACCATAGTGTGAGTTATGGACGATCCATCCCCCGTTTCCATCGCCCACAAGTCCTCCGAAAGCACAGGAGCAAGACAGGTGGAAGAGGAACACCGTCTCGCACCCGGCCTTCCATCGCCGCCAGCAAGTGCAGCGAACGCTCACCGTCCACCCCGGCCCACCAGTCCCATAACTGGTCGAGCCACAAACTTCTAATGGGGACGATCAGTCACAGTCGTCACCTCCACCTCCAGCAGCTTTCTGCCGCCCAACCCAACCTGTCAGTCCCATACCTGGACAGGTCGTCCACCACACGGGGTGATGCACCCCCTGGGTCATCCACTGCGCCCTCAGCTGGGTCTGAGGGACGCGGCGAGACCCCCACCGCGTCGGGTCATTAGCCATCGGCTAACAAATCCCACAAGAGAAATTGTTAACTGATGTTACCAGGATGCACCGGCCCAAATGTTTCTTTTCCCTCCGGACGAATCAAGAGGGACCCACAGCACTCGGGCACACGTGGAGGTTACCCGACCTAGCATCGCTGCTTTTAGACACATAAGAAACTGATGTATTTCCCCAAAACATAAAATCCAGATGCCTTGAAATTGATGCAATAGAGACATGACATCCATTTCTTAGTTGACCTATTTTAACCAATTATTATCATTATCATTAACAGATGGTAAAAACATATGTGCACAAAAGTGTGCCAAATAAAAGCTCCTTTTATGTGGATTCCAAAAATAAACCGTATATAGAATTTAGTGGTGGTATTGTTAACTCTATCATGAAAACTCATTAGATACGTATAATATACATTTCCTTTTAGTAAAAGGAGCTTAAAAAATAATTACTGCTTTTTACCTTGTGTTATGAATACACGGTCTCTTATTTGTTGATATATATTTAGGATGTAAAACATAGATCTGTGCTTTTGAGACAGCTCGGTAATTAAATATATAGATACAAATCTAGGGTCTTTGGTTTTCTCTTAACTTTTGAACCTCTGGGCGAGCAAGCTTCATTCTGTGTTTTTCGCATTTTTTCGGAGAAGGTACTTTCTCAAATCTTAAAAAGTAAAACTTTTAGTATATAAAATTCTTCGCAACATGTAGAGTTTTTTTCGAGATACGAAAAAATATTTCTTCCAATTTTAATTATGTAAATCTTTCAAAAAGCTACTAGCGAGATGAACTCGCAATTGAGAGGTTCCGTACTATCTATGGTACAAAATGGAAAACTAATTGTTGGCATGAGTTGTAGTTCTTGGCTTGGAATAATAGAACTTTGAATCTATTACCTTTATTACGACGACTGTGATACATATTCGTAAGGTACTCAGTGACATCTCCGCAGTTTCTAACAGTATCGATACTATTTACCGACACTGTTTATTCCACTATTGCTTCTCACAAAATATTACTGCATTTTGATCTTCAGACTCATATACAAATATGTTTCTGAACTGAACTGCTGATTTAATACCGCGTTTACCTATAAATAGACATCTAGATCAGTCTAACGGTTCTAAATTTAAATATACAATTTTGTGCACGCTGTGGGATATTGCGTCAAATGTGACAGAGAATTGAACGTTCTAACATATAGCTGCAATATTCAAATTCAAAATTCAAATCCAAATAATCTTTATTCAAATGGTCCTTTAAAAGGCACTTTTGACGCATCAATAGTTTACATAGTAGTTATTTGATGGTGATAGCTACATTCGTAATCTTAAAGTCATTTCTCTTCTGACGTTAGCACGTCCTTATAACTTTGGCTGTTCACTTTCAATAATCCTAAGATTTCGTTATAATAATCTAAACCTATAATTATACCAACGTATTTAATTGATGCTTTATTGATTCACTTAATTTTATTTTTAACTTTTCCTGATTTCGAAATACACATTCGGACTTAACAATATGGTTTGGCGACCTCCAAAAGGAAAGGAATCCAAAAATATGTTTGTAGAAGCTTACGCCTCCTCGTTAAATCTATTTACATCCAAACACGCAATTCAAATACCTAAGAGATTTACGAGATATTTCAGTTTACAAAATAATTTATTAACAAAAGTTTGTTGTAGTTAAAAGCGCGCTTATTCAAATTACACACCTGACTTGGTACATTTAGAACGCGAAACTTTTTCGAAATATATAATAGGATAATGTAACTTGATCCAAATCATTAGCGCCGCTATCGTGATATCTTATCTAATAATATAAAATATCTCTATATTGAGAAAATATATGAATGTACGCAAAAATACTAATTGTAACCCAAATCTGCCACGGCATGAAGGTCTAAAAGGTCGATCAATGACGTCGACCTCTCCACGTGTGGGTTTTGTCTGGTGGGAGGCTTCGGCCGTGGCTAGTTACCACCCTACCGAAAAGGCGTGTGGCCAAGCGATTTAGCGTTTCGGCACGATGTCGCGTAGAAACCAATTAGGAGCGTGGGTTTACCACACTCCTAACAGGTTAGCCCGCTACCATCCTGACTGCATCATCACTTACCACCAGGTGAGATAGCCGTCAAGGGCTAACTTGTAGTGTATAAAAAAAATTAACAGAAATTTTGTTAAATTATTGTGTAGTAAATATTTTTTTTAAGTCATAGTCAGACTCTGTGATAGCCTAGTGGTTAGAACGTCAGCCTCCTAATCAGAGGTCGGGGATTCGAACCCGGGCACGCACCTATAACTTTTCGGAGTTATATGCGTTTATATGCAATTAAATATCTCTTGCTTGAGTGATGATGATGATGATGACAGTTAGTCTCGGTGGCCCAGGAAACTCCAGTCACTAGGAAACCACAATCAAAACAAACGGAGATTGAATCGATCTTAAAAATACACAACTAATTTATTAAGAATGATTGAACCACTCTTTCGCGATAATAGGGATTCTTAAATGATCGCCTTGTTAGCGCTAAAAGCGTTCTTGGAAGCATTAACCCAGATGAAGAATGACGTAATTATCCTGAGTGAAAACTCTTTTAAAGGTTTAGTTCAACTGTAATTGGAAAAAAGATTTAGAATTTATTGTTCATTTATTTCTCCAGTTATTTCTTCCAGCTTCCGCCACCCACAACATGTCGCTCTTGATTTGAAGGTACTTGCTATTAAGCTAAGATGGCTGACTTCTAGGTAAGCAACATCAACATATTAAGAGGTGTCCAGAGTATAAAATCGGTCAATACTTCATGATGTGAAATAGTGAAGTGGCGAAAATTAATATAAAACGATTTGTTTAATTATAGAAAGCTTCCGACAGCAGGTACTTTAAATAATCCCGTTAGTTACCTAATCCTAAGTTTACAGTTGAATTCTCCGTTCAGTCAGCCGCGTTTACAGTGAAATAGCTCACTCAAATTTATGCAGTTCACTGAGATAACATGCAAGCATGCAGTAATAAAGTAGGATACTTTATTGTACACAAAAATACATACAATGTAAATAGTATTATAAGGAAACAACCCGTTGTTTAATAAAACATTGTAGAAAAAAAAAATTAATGAGTTTCTAAGCGGTCAGTGGCAGCACGGTCTTAGTTTTAGTGTGATAAGTAGCCACGGCCGAAGCAGAATATCATGAACAACCTATTACCAGCTCACTACAGAGCACTGGTATCCTCTCAATATGAGAAGGGTTTGGCCATAGTCCACCACGCTGGCCATGAGCGGATTGGCAGACTTCACACGCCTTTGAGAACATTATGGAGAACTCTCAGGCGTGCAGGTTTCATCGCGATGTTTTCCTTCACCGTTGAAGCAAGTGATATTTTAATTTAAGCAGAACAACCCAGATACATTTTTGAAACAATTAATTCCCAAAGTGTATCAGCACAAGCAGGGGACTAAAGATTTATCCCCGATTATATCACTGACCAGGGATAACATTTGTACCTACTGGTCCTGTGATAGAAAGATCTTAGAAATTCATGTTACAGCCATAAACACAGCGCTAGTAGACACAAAACTAGGTGGTATACACGAATTTAAAAGTGGCAAACAATTGCCCGGATTCGAACCGCCGACTTCTGATTAGGAGGCTGACGCCCTAACCACTAGGCTATCACCACTTTTCAAGATTGTATATATATACATATATATCGTGATTGATAATATGGAATTAAGGCGTAGACCGATATAGTAATCTGGACTTCAGGAAATTTAGACGTATTCTTACTCGATTTCAGATAGAATAGAGATATTGTAGACAAGAGGTCCTGGATACGCTACATCCGAGAGACAGCTCGCAAACAATAAACAGGATTATAAAAATCTGACCTTCCACGATTTCAGAGGCACCTTAAAAGAAGAACTTATTAAGTTTTACGAACAGTAACGTGCGTTATCTGTATATTTAATTCAATCACTCGAATTTCTGATTCAGGGGTCATTTAACAGACTTACACGCTGCAGTACCTACGTTTTATCTGAATGCCGAATACCATATCAGGCTCTTAAGCCAATTCATAACTTATAATGATTAAACTTATCCAATTTACATAAAGTAAAGCTTTAATTATATAGTAAAACTTTTATTTGTTTAAATAAACAACAACAAGATGTTGGTTGTAAAGTTTCCATAAAGTTTCCTAATTTCGCCGAGCGCGACAATCGGAGACTTGGATACGAGTAAATTTACATAAATACCTACTCTATTGATTGCGATCGATGGTTAACCATAAGCAAGCTTTACTTTATGTCAACATCAATGAATTTGGAATTATTAATTTGTTTTTGTTTCAAACTATGAACGATCTCTTTCGATTTATTGTAAATAATATTGTATACTGTTTAAAAACTGCTAAATCTATAGTTGATAATATACTCTTTAAACTTTCCGTATTTAAACACTCGAACATTATCCGACACCGAATTTCCGTAAGACTTAAAAATATCTCTACAAAGTTACGTTAATTTTATGTCCCCCCTTATTTTTTAGGAGGCATTTTATTTAATTTCCTTAATTGTTATCCTACATTGCGAGCATTTTCAATATACTATATAAAAATGGAATATTGTCTTATAAGCGTTTCTGTTATTTTTTATATGGAGAAATATTATTAGAAGAAATCATAAATTAGTGTAATAACAAATATGGATAATTATAAATTATTAGAAAAATCAAGAAAAATAAATTTTAAACGATAAGTAAATATAAAAAGGCAAGATGAAGATGAATATTCTTGAAATAATTAATTCATCAGTGTCCAAACAAAACATAATTTATGTATTCCACGAGTTATTTTCATTAATACAGCCATCAATCATGTAAAACTTTTATTAGTACATATTTAATAAATTGTTTTGAATTTCGGTTCTGTGAAAACTGTGACATTTGTTGGTTTTTGTTTTTTTTTTTTCGTTTTATGGCTACATACATACATTACACAGATTGCTCAAGGTCAAGTTTATTATTTTATTAGTTCTCTCTTTTTATGGCTTTGCACAGACTAGCCAATGTCAAGTTTATGGCAATGTAGAAGTTAGGGAGAAATGGCGGGAAACTTCGCACTCTGCGGACGCGGATCCCTCAAACCTTACCCAAATTAATACCTGTTAACCATTCAGAAAACTAGCCACTACACAAACGACACTAAAACTGTCCACGACACAACCAACACCAGTCCTTTTCAAAATTAGCCAACAAACATTAATTCAAGAAAAGCGTGATAAAACCGCGCCCGCCATATACGAAGTCTCCCGCGTTTCTCCTGGTTATTTATTGTAGAACCGAACAGCATTTCCAAGAAAGAATCTACTAACTTGTTTTTTATCTGTGGCAATTTATTCTAAGTTTAGACTTGTGGCCATAGTTACCACGGTGGCCAAGTGCGGATTGGGTAGATCGAAAACACCCTCTGGAAAACTGTCAGGTATGATGAACTGGTGATGGTTTACTAACAAAAAGAGTAAGTTATATTTAATATACTCGTAACTCCGAAAAGTTCGAGTTTCGTGCCGGGGATGGAACTCAGCTCCTCCTCGAAATCAAGGCCCAAAGTCTTTATTATTAGGCCACTACCACTTTTTGGACACGATAACAGCATAATTATCTATTGAATTTATTACCAGCGAATTCATTTGCACCGGTTTTGTATATTCCCGCGGGAATCATTTATTTTCTCAGAGTTAAAACGCTATGGCTATCTCCAGGATATACGCTATCTGTGTGCTAAAGTTTTGTCAATATCGGTTTTGCTTATAGCCTAGCATAGGTACCTATGATTATTTTATTTAATACCGCGAGAATGGTTATTGGGTGCATTCTCTGGATAAAAATCACATCCATCCACGATGCATGTTAATGAGTGCAAAATTTCATCAAAATTGGTGGAGTGTTTCAGCCATACATCGGTCATGCAACAAACTCAGTTTCGCATTTATTATATTTAAGACCACCCTTGTTACTCTCTGAAAATATAGCTTTCCATTGGTGAAAGAGTTTTTAAAATAGGTTTAGGCGTGAAAAAGTTACACAAAACTCATATTTGCTCATATTTATAATATTAGAATATGGATAGTGAAATAGGATTCTTATTTTGTTCTTGTTTCACGCAGCAACGTGAATCATGGGGACCGGTGGTTCATCGACATTGCAACTCTGTTGTAAGCACTACTTGTTAAGATGAACGTGAATTTCGGTATGGTAACAAATATAAATAAATATAATATATATATGTTGTGTTCTGTTATGTGTATGTTTGTTGGGATGACTATTAAAATTTTAATATTATTTTGGATAATATACGGTTTATAACTGAAGATTTTCTAACTAAGCAATGGAAAAAGAAGCTTCTAATTTTCGTCTTTTTTACAACACAAAAAAATCGAGGAAAACGTGAAATAAAGAACATCTATCGTTTTTACCTGTCGTACTGGTTTATACGGTGCCATCAAATTCACTGACTCAGCCACGTATTTTAAAACTCACCAATCTCTAACGTTTTTTAAATGACTGATGGATTGATTAGATTTCGCTGTTTGGTAAAGTTTAGGTTGTTTCCATTTTTTGCTCCCAGAATTTCTACCGCCTGGAAACAAAATTGATAATAAACATTTTGATTGATTAGATTTACTTTGTATCGATTTTAATTCTTCCTGCGTTTGCAAAATTGAAATGATCGTTTAATAAATACCGATAGACTCTATTCCTCATTTGTGTTTTAAAGAAATGTTTTAGTACTTTACTGCTTTAATGTATGTTATATTTGTAGATGCTTAAAAATATGTACCATGCTGATTTGAATTTACGACGTGGCTCTCATTGAATATATAAAGACGATAAGATAGTATTTTTCGGTAGCGCACGAATTTTTTTAGCAATGAACAATGCTTTAATATAGGAGTAAATTTAATAAGCATGAATAAAAATTATAATGGTTAAGGTGATGTTATTATCCCATTGCATAGTATTTTGTCGATTTGCCTGGTTGGCGTTATTAGAAAATAGAGGATTTTTACTAGCGTTACATAGATAATCTGGTATATGCGACAAGAGTTTACTGTATTATATTGTTCTTTAGTAAATTTTTTAAATTTAGAGCGTCAGCCAAGTGTTTAAAAGTAGTGTATACGCAGCAAGGTGATGATTGAAAGCGCCGAGTTTATCATATCTTGCCGGAAATCATTCAGATTGCCAATCGGTGAGGTCGTCGAATTTTACACTTTCCTATGGTTTTGATCTCGAGCTGAAATAACACTAGTGAATTATGGCGAATACAATGAAAGCGAAAGTCAGATGTAACTTAGGATTAGTATGCTAAAGTCTCTTATACCAAATTTTGCACCTAATATATCTTTACTGCAATAATTCAGCGTCAACCAATATTACCACCCGGTACTATACTTCCTGGGACGGGTATTCCGAAAGGAGAATAGTATGAGGCATCAGAGCGTGAGCTCATCATTCACGCTAGGATCAACCAAACATGTTACACCCAAAACCGCGGCGCTTTATGATGATCAGGAGCATTCAAAAAATTTATGTTATTTCTGATCATTATAAAAATCATGGTGGAATAGAAGATAATCTTATTAAATCAATTATAATCAACAGTCATAAATTCTTTTCAAATAATCAATTAATGAGGTATTTATATTGGGATATTGTTAGCCGATGGCTAATGACCCGACGCGTCGGGGGTCTCCGCGTGTCCCTCTGACCCAGCTGAGGGCACAGCAGTGACCCAGGCGGTGCATCACCTCGTGTGGTGGAAGGCACCTGTCCAGGTATGGGACTGGTAGGCGGGGTTGGGCGGCAGTTTGCTTCCAGAAGTGGGGGTGACGGCTGTTTGGTCGTCCCCATTGGTTTGTGGCCCGTCCAGGTATGGGACTGGTGGGCCGAGGTGGACGGCGAGCGTTCGCCGATGGAAGGCCGGGTGCGAGGGAAAGTTCCTCTTGCACCTCTCTTGCTCCTGTGCCTTCGGAGGACTTGGATGAAAACCGGGTTTTCCATCATTCAGAGTATGGTCCTCGAGATGGGTGGTGTGCTGATGTTCCGGCACACCTTTAACCGGTGAAACTGGGCACTTTGTGCCCGGGATGGGTCTGCTGCGGCTGTTGCGGTTGTATGCGCAAGTTTTCCCGTGGCTCCACCATACAGCGATAGACACACGTGGAGGTTTTAGTCAGTAGGAGTCTGACTTCTGTGCCTCCCCGTGGTGCCGAGGTATTCATGAGGATTTACCACCCAATAAAAAAAAAATACTTCACCTACGGTAATGGATGGGTTGATTTTATTTTAATTTTTAAATTTATTTATAAATGATCTTGAAAATTATTATTTATTTTATTAAATAATTATCATTCTACTTTTTTGGTATAGCGATTGGCGTGCGATTAAGACGAGTCCTGATTAAGATTCCGATTTCCGATATTCTATTTTATTGACCTTTTAATTAATGACGTTTATGTTGACCATCCAGAATAGAAAATGCGTGATACGTGCTGGAACAGTATTTTATGAGTTTGGTCGGTTATTAACACCTAGCAAGTTAAAAAATTTATAATCGCCCGCCAAACTAGATTGAATCAGCGTGGTGTCTCTATTCTCTAGATCCATACTACGGAATAAGATGCCTGTAGCCAACAAAAGGAGATCATCAGGATGAGGTTAATGCTTAAATTAATTATTTATCCAGATAATTCGTAAATATTGTGAATTAAATAAATTATTTATTGTAATATATATACGCTGTTATTTTTTTTACAACACAGGTAAATGTGTAGATGGCTCACGTGATACTAAGTGATTACAGCCACCGATAAACATTTGCTGCACAGCAAAACAAATATAGACGAACTTTTAAAAACTTTTTAACGTTTCAAAAGTCGCTAATTTTGCACTTAAATAAATTTAAATCAAGCCAAAAAATTTAATGGTATTCTTAAAATAATTATTTCGCTTAGCTTTCATTTTTATAATTATATATGTATATATATATTGGAAATTAAAAAATAATTAAGATACTACCTGTTTGGTGTAACGATTGGCTTGGGATGCAATAAAGACGAGTCCTGTTTAAGATTCCGATTTCCGATATATATTTTTTATTGAGTTTTTTATTAATAACGTTTCTGTACCACCCGGAGTTACAAAATCCGTGATGCGTTCTAGAAAATTATATTATGAGTTCGGTCGGTTATTAACACAAAAGTTTGAAAAATTATAATCGCCCACCAGGCAAGATTTAAGCAGCATGGTGGCTCGATTCTCTATATCCATCCTACGGAATAAGATGCCTGTACCCAGCAAACGGAGATCATCGGGATTAGGTTAATGCTTAAATTAATTATTTAATTAATATTATGAATTAAATAAATTATTTATTGTAATATATACGAGTATATACACTGTTATTTTTTTTACGACGCAGGTAAATGTGTATGTGATCACAATCGCCGAAAAACATTTCCTGCACCAGAAAAATATATATACGAAGTTTTGAAAACTTTAAATAAGTCGTTAATTTTTCAGAAAAAAATGTAAATCAATCCAAAAAATTTAGTGTAATTCTTTAAATAATATCGCGTATTTAACATTTTTTACATATTTAAAAGATATATATATATATTTATTTATTTTTATATATATATATATATTTTACATCGGGGAGTGCCGTTGGAGTACCATTGTTCTTGGGGTCTGAAGGAATATAATTGATATATGAAAATGTATTTCGGCGCAAGGTGGTGGAGCGGGTCCGGGCGGGGCGCGGCGCGGCACTCTGAGGACCCTACGCCCGCACTGTTTCGCCAAACGCCCCCGTGCTCGCACGTCTTACGACCCTGAAGCACTCGCGCGACGAGTAGTATGTAACTACCTTAACAGTACAAAACAAGCGTCAAACTGTTCTCAACTTTCACAAAAGTTTTTCGAAAGACTGGCGGTGCGTCTGCGGAGCAGCCCAGCACTTCGGGTAAGTTTTTTAAACTTTTTTTTTTTTCAAATTCTTAGCGCGAAAAAGTTTTGGAGTTAGCTGATTATGAGACGGGCGCGTCGCCGCAACAGGTAGGTGGATATCGAACCAAGATTTTCACTTTTACTTTTCCTGAAAGTGACTTTAATCCTGACCCATCCTATATCCGCCATTTTATGACTGAACCGCACCGCTCGCGTTGCGAGCGAGAAACACTCCCGATCCAACTAACTGTTGCGCTTCTCGAAAGCTGTTTCGAATTTATGCTCTATGGAAACTTGAGCTTAAACTTTTTAAAGAAACTTTTAAATTATTACTTATTTTTATTTGTTTATTTATTTATATATATATTTTTTTTATATAATTTTTTTTTTAATTTACCAAAAAAAATATATTATTTTTTCACTGTGATTTTTGCAACGAGGCTTATTAAATTTTCTTACGACGCTTTCCGCGATCGTTATCCTTGCGGATTAGTGGAGTATTGGGAATTATAGAATAAAATATTCCCGAATACCGGAATAAAACTAAAAAAACTTTAATTAAAAATTTGTGATTACTTGTTTATAGAATTTGCTTAATTGGTTATAATTTGAATAATTATTAACCCATATTTATTTCCTTTTAATTTCAATATCAATTTCGTTTTCATTGCTATCACAATTTTGAACGTACATTTTCACGGAAAAGTAAAATTCTTAGTTCATTTTTATTAAAATCTGATTGAACTCGTTTGAAAGATTTACTCCGCGAGCCGTAACAGTTCTTTTTACTTTATAATCCCTCGGTATAATCCACCGTCGGTTTCACATAATGCTTTCAGTAAAAATGTCTGTGAAATTGAAATTGTTGAACAATTTTTACACTTGGATGATATTATTTTAAATGTTTTCAATTATCTTCTTTATTATTTTTTGTTATTTGACGACCTCCGTAGACTGTTGCAACTTGGGGATCCTGGGTTCCTGGGCTTTGGCCGTAGCTTGTTACCACCCTTGTTACTGACAAAGACGTGTCGCGTACAAATTAAATAGGAGTATGGTTTCACTTAACAGGTTAGCCCGCTTCCATCATAGACTGCATCATCACTTATCACTTATCGCTGTCAAGAACTAACTTGTAGTACACATACAAAATAATGTAATCTGGTACATAGCTGCGATAGGAAATAAATTGATCGGACAAAAATTAATAGGGGGTTTTAAAATTATACCTTAAAAGAAGCTGGTCTAGCCTAAACCGATCGACTCATGGGGGTTGACTCTTGACATTGTTGCAAGGAAGCCACCTGCTTTCACAATGTGCGCTCATTACTTTATTACCCCTTAGACAAACTTAAGAGCTACGTTGCCTACTTGAGGGGTATGGTGGCTAATTGAGAAGTACGCAAGCCACTCAAGCATTTCACATGCAAACAATTTAGAAGCAAGTTTGCTAAATGCAAGATATTCCCGCTACATTTAAGTATAACAACTAGAAATATGGTATGACAGATACTTGTAAAGAGATATGCTGGCTACTATAGGAATATTTCGGCTGTTTTCGAGGAACATCGGTTACTTAAGGAGTTTACTTATACTTTTGAGGTAAATTGGCTACATTCGAGGGTACACTACGAGTCAAGCTACTTAAGCAAGCATTAAGGTATGCCAGCTATTTAAGCGGTAACAAGCTACTAACGTCCTACGCGGCTACTGGCTACCTAAGCTCTGAAGTAGCTTGCTTGCTTTCAAGTAGAAAGCAAGCAAGCTACTTCAGAGCTTCTACAACTACTTAAGCTAACTGCAAACCACATTTCGAGTAAGCCGGATACTGAAGCAAGAAAAAATCTTTTTTATAAATATGTATGCTACTCCAGAGCTGCACAAGTTGCTTTCAAAGTATGCAAACTACTTGCGAAGTATGCCAACTACTTCAGAGGATTGCCAGCTACTTCCGAAAAATGCCAGCTACTTCTGAAGAATGCGAACTATTTTAGAGTTATGCAAGCTACTTCCGAATTATGCCAGCTACTTCTGAAGAATGCGAGCTACTTTAGAGTTATGCAAGCTACTTCCGAAGTATGCCAGCTATTTACGAAGAATACGAACTACTTTAGAGGTATACAAGCTACTTTTGAAGAATGGCGTGCTACTTTAGAGTTACGCAAGCTACTTCCGAAGTATGCCAGATACTTCTGAAGAATGCGAGCTACTTTTGACTTACGCAGGCTACTCCTGGATGAATGCGAAATACTTTAGAGTTATGCCAGCTACTTCTGAAGAATGTGAGCTACTTTTGAGTTACACCAGCTATTTCCGAAGTATGCCAGCTACTTTAGAGAATTTCCGACTACTTTTGAAGAGTGCAAGCTACTTTTGAAGTATACCAGCTACTTCTGAAGCATAAAAGCTACTTTAGAGTTACGGAAGCTATATCCGAAGTATGCTAGCTACTTCAGAGAATTTTCGACTACTTTTGAAGTATGCAAGCTACTTAAGAGTTACGCATGCTACTTCTGGAAGAATGCTAGCTCCTTCAGAGGATAACCAGCTACCTTTGAAATATGCAATCTACTTTAGAGGCACACAAGCTACTTCCGAAGTATGCCAGCTACTTCTGAGGATTGCCAGCTACTACCGAAAAATGTCAGCTACTTCTGAAGAATACGAGCTACTTTAGAGTAACGCAAGCTACTCCTGGAAGAATGCGAACTACTTTAGGGTTTTGCAAGCTACTTCCGAATTATGCCAGCTATATCAGAGGATTGCTAGCTACTTTTAAAGTATACAAGCTACTTTTAGAGTTACGCAAGCTACTTCTGGAAGAATGCGAACTATGTTAGATTTATGCAAGCTACTTAAGAGTTACGCATGCTACTTCTGGAAGAATGCTAGCTACTTCAGAGGATAACCAGGTACCTTTGAAATATGCAAGCTACTTTAGAGGCACACAAGCTACTTCCGAAGTATGCCAGCTACTTCTGAGGATTGCTAGCTACTACCGAAAAATGTCAGCTACTTCTGAAGAATACGAGCTACTTTAGAGTAACGCAAGCTACTCCTGGAAGAATGCGAACTACTTTAGAGTTTTGCAAGCTACTTCCAAATTATGCCAGCTATATCAGAGGATTGCTAGCTACTTTTGAAGTATACAAGCTACTTTTAGAGTTACGCAAGCTACTTCTGGAAGAATGCGAACTATGTTAGATTTATGCAAGCTACTTCCGAATTATGCCAGCTACTTCTGAAGAATGCGAGCTACTTTAGAGTTATGCAAGCTACTTCCGAAGTATGCCAGCTATTTTCGAAGAATACGAGCTACTTCAGAGGTACACAAGCTACTTTTGAAGAATGGCGTGCTACTTTAGAGTTACGCAAGCTACTTCCGAAGTATGCCAGATACTTCTGAAGAATGCGAGCTACTTTTGACTTACGCAGGCTACTCCTGGATGAATGCGAAATACTTTAGAGTTATGCCAGCTACTTCTGAAGAATGTGAGCTACTTTTGAGTTACACAAGCTATTTCCGAAGTATGCCAGCTACTTTAGAGAATTTCCAACTACTTTTGAAGTGTGCAAGCTACTTTAGAGTTATGCAAGCTACTTTTGAAGTATACCAGCTACTTCTGAAGCATACGAGCTACTTTAGAGTTACGCAAGCTATATCCGAAGTATGCCAGCTACTTCAGAGAATTTTCGACTACTTTTGAAGTATGCAAGCTACTTAAGAGTTACGCATGCTACTTCTGGAAGAATGCTAGCTACTTCAGAGGATAACCAACTACCTTTGAAATATGCAAGCTACTTTAGAGGCACACAAGCTACTTCCGAAGTATGCCAGCTACTTCTAAGGATTGCCAGCTACTACCGAAAAATGTCAGCTACTTCTGAAGAATACGAGCTACTTTAGAGTCACGCAAGCTACTCCTGGAAGAATGCGAGCTACTTTTGAGTTACGCAAGCTACTTCCGAATTATGCCAGCTACTTCTGAAGAATGCGTGCTAATTTAGAGTTACGCAAGCTACTTCCGAAGTATGCCAACTACTTCAGAGAATTTCCGACTAATTTTGAAGTTTGCAAGCCACTTTAGAGTTACGCAAGCTACTACCGAAGTATGCCAGCTACTTTTGAAGAATGCGTGCTAGTTTAGAGTTACGAAAGTTACTCCCAAAGTATGCCAGCTACTTCCTAAAGTATGTCAGCTACTTCGGAAGAATACGAGCTACTTTAGAGTTATGCAAGCTGCTTGCGAAGTATTCCAGCTACTTTAGAGGATTGCCAACTACTTTTGAAGAATTCGAACTACTTTAGATTTATGCAAGCTACTTCTAAAGTATGTAAGCTACGATAGAAGTACGCAAGCTATTTCCGAAGTATGCAAACTACTTTAGAGTTACGCAAGCTACTTCTGAAGATTGCGAGCTACTTTAGAGTTACGCAGGCCACTGCCAAAGTATGCAATCTACATCAGAGGATTGATGGCTACTTTTAATGTATGCAAGCTACTTTAGAATTACACAAGCTACTTCTGAAGAATGCGAGCTACTTTAGAGTTATGCAAGCTACTTTTGAAGGATGTGAGCTACTTTAGAGGTACGCAAGCTACATCCAAAGTATGCCAGCTACTTCCTAAAGTATGCCAACTACTTCTGAAGAATGCGTGCAAATTTAGAGTAACGCAAGTTACTTCTGAAATATGCAAGCTACTTTAGAGGCGGACAAGCTACTTTTGAAGTATGCCAGCTAGTTCTGAAGAATACGAGCTACTTTAGAATTACGCAAGCTATTTTTGAAGTATACCAGCTACTTAAGAGAATTTTCGACTACTTTTGAAGTATGCAAGCTACTTAAGAGTTACGCATGCTACTTCTGGAAGAATGCTAGCTACTTCAGTGGATAACCAGCTACCTTTGAAATATGCAAGCTACTTTAGAGGCACATAAACTACTTCCGAAGTATGCCAGCTACTTCTGAAGAATGCGTGCTAATTTAGAGTTACGCAAGCTACTTCCGAAGTATGCCAGCAACTTCTGAAGAATACGAGCTACTTTAGAGTTACGCAAGCTACTTCCGAAGTATGCCAGCTACTTCTGAAGAATGCGTGCTAATTTAGAGTTACGCAAGCTACTTCCGAAATATGCAAGCTACTTTAGAGGCACGCAAGCTACTTTTGAAATATGTGATCTTATTAAAAGGTACGCAAGCAACTTCTAAAGTTAGCAAGATACTTAAGAGGTACGCAGGCTATCCCGTAGCTAATTTAGAGATTACTTATGCCTTTACTTATGTCCTTTAGTGATCTGCAATTTTCGAATATGCCGGCCAAAGAAGCCAGAAGTATTTTTTTATTTTTTTATTTGTGGTAGTGCAAGTTTCTACTACGCTTGCTACTTTAGTGATACACTGGCTACTTAAGAAATTTGCTGCCGTTTTAAACAAACAACAATTACTTATGTGTCAACCTGATTATTTTAGAGGTATAAAATCTACTTAAGAGTAAGATAAAGTCTTTTTATGTTATTATGCAATACGTAATAACCCTTACCAAAGTTTCATCAATCAAATCAATCAATCAAAAGATCAATGGTTCGATATCGAATAAATCTTGATTGCTCTATGCATACGCATAGAGCAGGAAAATACAAGCTTTTGTTCTACATATAAACTTTAGTCATGCCTAAAAGTACTAAAGAGATATATACCTATTCAAAGTTTTCTTTCCGCAACTTAATAGATCGATTTTTCTTCATAAGTTCGTACGAAAATGATTGAAATAGAATAAACAAAAAATGAACTGATCCACACACAAACTTTCACCAATAATATCTGCATCTATTAGATGAAAATGAAGGGAAGGTTTATATTTAAGTGTGAAAGTTTTTTTTTGCTTCTAACTACTAAACTACGCTTATATCTACCAACTAACAAGCAGGATTTGTGATAAACTGAATATCTCGTCTAACTATTGTTGGGAAAGGGAGCTGAAACGGAGCGCTAGGTTGCTTATTTCACAGGAATTTAAAATATTTAATTTACGCTTACTTAATAAATAAATAACGCCCAACAAGACTTTTTAATGCTCACTTTGAAAAAGAACATTAAATACCTCCAACTATAAGTCTGCCCGCCCCGAATTGAAATAAAACTCATAAAACTTAATTACATTCCTTTATTTTGTCTTACTATCTTCCTTCCTTCTTACTTATATAAAAACTACAAAAGTTTTGATGGATATATGTTTGACACTCAATTTTATATGGCACTTAGCCTTTTTATCCCATATAAATGTACGAGTCCTATGGTATAGATTTGATTATTGCAAAGAGTGTTCAACATTATTTTTTGCATAGGCAGTTGTGCTAGTAAGGTTACGGGTTAGAGAATGACATGAGAAATTAACATGGAAAAATGCAAGGTTTCAATTGAATTGCTTAGAAATTGCACCCGTGTGTGGAATGGAACAGTGTATTAAAAAGTTCGCGAAAAAGGGTATTAGCTCATTTTCCTAAAGAAGGTTTGCCACATTGTAAATGTTTACCCCCATTGGTAACTCGTATTCAGTAATTATAAAATATCCCTTGCTGATTGGAAAGTAACTGCAAGGTTTTGTTTTACTAATACACAATCTTCCGTTAACATGATCAACCCAGTACCGGCTCACTACAGAGCACGGTTCTCCTCTCAATATGAGAAGGGTTTGGCCATAGTCCACCACGCTGGCCATGTGCGGATTGGCAGACTTCACACGCCTTTGAGATAATGGAGAACTCTCAGGCGTGCAGGTTTTCTCACGATGTTTTCCTTCACCGTTGAAGCAAGTGATATTTTAATTGTTTTTTAAAAACGCACATAACTCCGAAAAGTTAGAGATGCGTGCCCGGATTCGAATCGCCAACCTCTGATTAGGAAGCTGACGCCCTAACCACTAGGCTATCACAGCTTTCACACTAGGTTATCAAACTTCCATAAACTAGAATAATTTACATTTAAGTGAAATTGTAATTATACAATGCAATGAATAAAAAATAAACATTCACGGTATGATGTTATCTTTTAATTTATATTTCGCGATGTTCCTCAAACGTAGCTGCAAAATTACAACAACAGCAATAAAAATAAATAAAGGCCAGCAACCCAGAAAAGCACTCATACCAAATTTTACATTGTACCGAAAAGTTGACGTGGAAAGATTCTACACCGCAGTTTTTTTTTTCATTATTATCAAACTCGGACTCCGCCGCTCACCGCAGCTCGTAGAGATCGCTAAAGTAAACACGTACACGCAGATGTGACCAGCATTATTTATACGTCAGGTATTGTCGGCGAAATTCGGCCTGCATTCGGATATCATTTGGGACGTCATCAAAGGTTTACTTCACCAAATGTCGGACTTCGTGATTGGACTAACGTAGCTTGATAAGCCTATTATTTTCGTGCTTAATCCGGTTTGTAGCATGGCAGGTGTGTTTTGATTAATTCCACGATGTAAATGATATTATACGGGTATTAATAAGCACCCGTATTACTCTGGAGGTCATTTAATATTTAGCCGTAACAGTTTTTTTCTGTCTACTGGTGTTCAGTATCAGGTCAGTTGTAGCGTTAAATTAAACATTCTAGTTTAATAAAACTTAAAATATTAATAAATATAAAGCAAATTTTTCAATTTCTTGTCGCACCTGTATAAATTTAAAAACGAGTCCAAGATTGCTTCGGAATGAACTTCCGAGATGATGTTCGCAGCATTCAATTACCCTCAAACCTACGCCAATTATATGGGAAGCTCGGAGATATTAAAGTCTTTTAAAAATAGAATCTCGCTCAAGCTGACCCAACCCACTCTCTTATCCAAATTTCAATATATCTTTTGTTCGTTAGCTATGAACAGAGTTCAAAATAAACTTCATGCGAAACGAACTTTCATTTATCTCTAACTTTTCAAAGTATTATTAGCATTTAATATGTAATTTTGGTATTTGGAATTTTACAACACTACCATTCTGCACTATTTGGTCGTAAATTTTGACATCCATGCCAAGTATCGACAATCCAAGTCGTCACCAGTTAGTCCAAAAAAGAGTACTACGATTTCCCGTCGCTTAATACATTTGTTATTTCTATATCCTTTCGAATATTATACTGAGAAATGGTTAATTGACTCTCTATAGATTAAATTAAATATATAAAAAAGTTATTGATACTCATATGTAAATTTCACTGGCTTTATTTAAATAGTCTGTTTTAATTTTACATACATCTTTTAGACCTAATTTATTTTCGAACATGGTCTTCCTGTTATTAAATCATACATTTTTATATAAATAAAGTCAGCCTTTTAGATGCCAAGATTGATTTTATAGTAACGTTCAGCTTTACTTAAGAAAGGGATTGCGAACTATTCCAAAACTTCTCAAAACTCTCCGAGTTCTCGCACATACTTGTATCAATATCAAATAAACAAAGCTTTATTAAAGCAAATATTAATGGAATTCATGGATTAGAAATAGATCAAGCCAATTCCTTAAAGTTATTGGAATGTCATCTACGTCTCTACTACCTATCTATCTCCGACCTTTGTCGCGTGGCGCGTGCGCTGTCGTTTTATATAGTGGGAAGTTCTGGATTCGATTCTCGGCTGGAGTTTGGTCTGGTGGGTCGCTTCGGCCGCGTCTAATTACCACCCTACTGGTATAGAGATACCACATAAAATTCGATTAGGAGGATGGGTTCTGCTGGTAACGCCTCGGTGGCTTTTCTGATGCTGCAGGCTAGTACTGTTCATTAGCGTCAATAATTACCATCCCCTGGTTATTATTGACGCTAATGATAGATAGTACAATTTGAAGTCAATAAACTAATACATCATATCAACTAACATAAAAAAGCATTGCAGAATTTTATGATTGGTTGATATGATATTTTCTTCAAGGCATTATTCTTAGGTATTTTCTTATTTATTACTAAACAGTATTGATTTATTACTAATAATAAATACTATTACTATTATTACTAATAATATTTTTGCTTGGACGCTCTTGTCTGAGGAACAAGCAGATGTTTTAAAATTCTCTTTTTCATTTCATAATGGTTCTTTCTATTCTCGAGAACTAAGACTCTTGGGAGCCAATAAAAAACAAAAAAAAACTAAAGCGGGTAGCCGTAGCAACGACGTGGGTCAAGATATCGATACTTTGTAGAAAAGCAGGTGAAATTTTAAATTATTTATTATAATTTGTACGCGGATACAGTCGCGGCGAATCGCTATAATAATTCTATACAATACGAATTCATTATAAAATATTCATAGTCCATTTATCCTAAGCAACTTAATTACCTATTACGAAATTCCAATTCAATATGCCTGGATTACATAGTACCTTTAGTAAAACTTTAGTTGCGTCCGCTCGCAAACTTTTTATTACGAACGTATTACGTAAAGATTTATTCACCAAAAAGAAAATAATTTTCCTCTGATTTAATAGAAAAGCGTATATACAGATAATTAAAGAAAATCTCATACAGCGTGTCAGTTTTTCGCTTGGCGAACTTTAAAAGTTGGCCAAACAGAATACTGTTTGTGTTATTGAGAATTAAAATTCTATGCTCCGAGCTACACATGGTGGAAACACTACACTCTTTGCAATATCTCATAAATATAGAATTTATAGATATACCCATATCATTTTCTGTTGCTACGAGTTTTTATTTTTGCAGTAATGATTCAAGGACTATTTTATTTTTCCACATTTTAAGAATAGAAATTATAACAAAACTTATTCTCTATCAATACAATACCTACTTACAGATGATACAGCAATAATTTATGATGGAGCTACTTGGCCAGAGGTGTTTAGTAAGGCTGAAATAGATATGATACAAGTATCCACTTGGCTGCGTCATAATCTGCTAACGCTTAATTTGCTAAAAACAAACTACATTTGCTTTCATAAAACAGCAACTTCTGCCCCCAGCCCAACATTGCAATTGAAGCTGCATGCCCCTAACTGTGTCCGAAGCCGTTGTAGCTGCACGGTGCTGGCCAGGGCTGATGTAGTGAAATATTTGGGAGTCCTTGTTGATCAAAATTTAAACTTTAAAGCACACATAAAATCTCTTTCCTGTCGCGTACGAAAAATTATAAACATTATGAAACTACTTCGGCAGTCTGCATCAATAGCAACCTTACGGATGGTATACTTCGCTCTCTGTCAGTCAATTATTACTTATTGCTTAAGTTCCTGGGGTGGTGCTGCGAGGACTCACGTTTTTAAGCTCGAAAGAGCCCAAAGATCAGTACTTAAAACTATGCTAAACAAACCTTACAGGTATCCCACGGACAGGCTTTATCGGGAGAGCAAAGTACTTACCGTGCGTCAACTATATATTTTACAATTAGTCCTTAAGGTTCACCGGTCAGTAATATCCTCAAATGAATATAAAAGGTTGCTCAATCGTCGGGTTTTCAAGATCCCCTTGCCAACAATTAAAACTTGTTTTGCTAGACGTTTCAGTCCTTATGTGGAATTATTCATTTACAATAGGGTGGTAAACGTATGTAACATTAAGCATTGTTCCGTAAGGAAAGCCAAATCAATTGTGGGAAAATGGCTCGCTTCCTTAAACTACAAGGAAACGGAGGAGCTTTTCTTACATTTAACATAAGGGCGTTCTCTTTGATACATGTTATTGGGATATATATCAACATTTTTTTTTTTTTTTGCAACAAAACATAGTATTCTATCATTTAACTTTTAAAGCGATGTAAGGTACCCACGAGACAGGATTACCTAGTGTGGGTACCATCGGAATATGTAAAACTGTAACTGTGTTTTTGGTGAAATAAATATTTTTAATTTTTTAATTAATTTAATAATTTTATATTAAATTTTAAGCCAATAAAGCCTTAACAGAGTAGGTATAAAATTCAAAATTCAAATAATCGTTATTCAAATAATCCCTTACAAGGCACTTTTGAAGCGTCAATAAGTTACATAGTAGTGATTTGATGGTGATAACTACATTCGTAAACTTAAAACTAAAGCTATGAGGGTTCCTAATGCGCCCCGCTCTAAGAAGAAGCCCACATCAAACTTAGCCGGGTTTTTTTTTCGTTATCACCGTTTCACATTATCAATAATAAATTATAGTACCTATGGAGATAGAGCAATTCATACCCAAGCTTTTTTATCGTTTATATAATCCTTAAAATCTTAATAAGATTTTTCTATAAGCTTTCGTTTGATAAAAACTTTGAACTTATTGATAGACATCTCCAAGATATCAATAGCTAATTTATTATAAAATAAAATACAATTTCCTTTGAATGAGTTGCTAATTTTTTGCAGCCTACTAAACGGTACTACAAGTTTACTTTTACTTATCATGTTCAGTGCGTTGCAGTCCATTTTTTTCTTGAATTTATCAATATTTTTATGAACATACATTAAATTTTCATATATATATTGACTATGCACTGTCATTATTTTATAATCTTTAAATTTATCTCTTAATGACTCTCTGGGACGTAATTAGTGTATCGCACGAAATACGTAAGTCGGTAGATATATAGGTAGATCTAATGAGTAGTTTCAAAAAAGTATAAATACCTTAAGCTTTCAACTAGTTTTCGACGACGGTTTTTTCTATTTTGAAATCCTATTTATATGAATATAGTTAAAGCCTGAAAAGAATCGTCACGGAGCCACCATGTAGTCTTATCTTTACAGACTCATTTTTAATTAAAAAAGAAGTCCATTATGCTACAAGAAAAGTTTGAAATTTTCGTAAATATTGTTTTGCTCCAATCTCGTTAATGAAGAGCGTTAAAGTTATACCGACAGTGTATAATTCTTTTCTGACGAGTACTTTCAAAATTTTTTATACTTTTGTTGTGTAATCACGGATTTTCGTAATGGAGTTGAAAATTGAAATTGTATTTACATTATTTCTTCATAAATTTGTTCGGATACTATTTTTATTTCTATCATCACTACCAACTAATATCAGCTCAAAACGAAGGGGCATTTGATTCGATGTCAACATTGACAAAGTGTATCGATAATAGCTTACATGTATCAGTATCGACTCCTATACGTCGGAAAATATTTATTTACTTGTTCGTTAGGCACACAAAACAATCAAAAACTGTATTACCATCAAAATATACGTAACTGTAAAAGTATCTAATAAATAATGAGAAAAAGAGACACTTGGCATCTTGGTGACGATATCAACGGTCGTCGTTTGCCACTTCCGAAGTAATCTTTGCGGAAACAGTCCGCTATACTTTTATATTTAACTAGGTTTAACAGTAAATGCAAAACTGTGAAATACTAGTTTTGGAAAGGAACTGCTGATTGTATGGCTACATTCTTGTCTGTATCTATAATATAATAAAACTGTAACAGGACGAATTATGCACATTAAATATATTTTGAAAGTTTTAATTGGAGAATGCTTTATTATTAATACTGAGCCCAAAACATTTTTTTTTTAAATTTATTTGTGAAACAAAAATACACTTTCATGACTATTAGTGTGACGACATTATTTGGGGGTTTTCTTTATTTTATTTTTTATCCACTACAAGTTAGCCCTTAACGGCAATCACACCTGATGGTGAGTGGTAGCGGGTTAACCTGTTAGGGGTATGGTAAACCTATTGGTTTATTCAATCTAATTGTTTTCTACGCGACATCGTGCCGGAACGCTAAATCGCTTGGCGACACGTCTTTGTCGGTAGGGTTGTAACTAGCTCGAAGCCTCCCACCAGACCAGACTGTCGAACCCAGGACCTCCAACTTTACAATGCGATAGCGCGTGCTGCTGAGTCAAAGTTATATACCTATAGCTATAGTCAGAAGATTTTTCATTTCGTTCAACGGGTTGAAAACTGCGATTCTGTTTTGTCATATATAATGGCAATATTTGCGTGACACTATGCTATGCCAGCGATGCGACAACAGTTTTAGCTAAATACATTTCGTGTGTAGTCATGATTTCAACAACAATGGTTCATTACGAGAATAAACGCCCATTATCCAAATAAGAATGTACTTATGCAATGCGGTTACCATATTCAGCTGAAGCTCGGTATATACTGGGATAGCCTCTGCAGGTACTAGGTAAACTCGGTAGGTTCGGTTGGCCATACACAGTTGCAACACGTGCTCGCGTCATTAATAATTTTAATTAGGTCTGTTCGCCGAGTTGGTTGATTAATGTAAACAACCGAATTCGGTTAACCGAACTCTGTTTGTCTGATTCGGTGGCAAAGCAAAACGTCGCGTGAAGGTCATAAATAGGTATTTATGTGGTTCGTTATACTCCGGTATCTTAAAAATCAAGCCGTAGATTTAATTACCTTCATATTGTTTGTTGTTTTAATATTATTTTACGTCATAGTATAGGGTTAACTGTATTTTCTATTCAGGGATTGCTTAAATTTCAGTTTTAGTTAATCTTGTACTAAATTAAATTAACTAAAATAGACTAAATTATGTCGCATTTAAGGAGTCTTCACACCAAGCCACCCCCCGGTCCATTCCAGTGGCTTATTAGCCACTGTATTGAGAGAGAATATTGTCGGCGACTAATGCCTGAACATGTTTCACGGATACATACATGCTTTTGACATTTACTCACTCCGCGGCTTGGCTATGCAAAGTTGTTGATTTCATGCCATCTGCAAAGTTTTCAAACTTTTAACGAGATGCGGTTCTCTCCACCAAGAACAAAATAAATTGACGAGTGATAAAAAAAGCATCACGGAAATAAAGTTTCTTAGCAATATAAATTATAACTATCGAGATGAAACCAATATACCTCGCAATTTCCACTACTTCGTCGAGAGGTTGAGAAGTTCGCAGATTGTCCTACTTTCTGCGGCGGGTCAAGGTTACCGTATTATTGCAGTGCGTTATGGAAAACACTTAGAGGCTGAACATCGAAGTTTTTAAATAAGGCGTGGTAGAACTAAGGTTCTGAGACTTACCATGAGAGACGCTTATCAGAGTCGGTGTATGAAAAATGCTCGGAGTATCTCTATCTGATTAAAATCGAAATGTGAAGATCCTTAGAACATGTTGTCCAAACCCGTCGACTTTGAAACTCTCTACAAAAGACTTAGAACCAGCTGTGGGCGTCATTTAATTTTATTAATGATGATAGATAATACTCTGGGCAATGGTTTAAGCTATTTTTACGCCTAAAAATAATAATAAGGATTCTTTGAACATTCTTTGTTCTTTGTTTCTATTTTGGAAACTTTTTGTATTTGGTTTAATTTTGCGTAAATCTTGTGAACATATAAGTTACCCCTTGACGGCTATCTGATCCGGTGGTAAATGAGGATGCTGTCTAGAATGGTAGCGGGCTAACCTGTTAGGAGTATGGTAAATCTACGCTCCTAATTGGTTTCTACGCGACATCGTGCCAGAACGCTTTATCGCTTGGCGACACGGCTTTGACGGTAGGGTGGTAACTAGCCACGGAAGAAGCCTCCCACCAGACCAGATTCGAGCTGGGAATAGAACCTCCAACTTTATGATGCGACAGCGCCCGGACTGCGCAACGGAAGTCATCAAATATAGTACCTACGGAACTCCTTAGCGGACAGCAGCAAACCCGTGACTTAAAACTTATCTAATACAAGTATATGTGCACATCCCACGTGAGCGAGGGCGTGAACTTAGCTCTTGATAAACATGGTGCAACCTCCCACCATGTTTACCTATCTTGGTTACAACATTCTTCGCCTAAGATACACACAAGTTCACTGAGATCGCGATATCGACCCTTATTTTGATGATTATTAGTTGTTGATGATGTTGTTAAGACGTGTGGACAACCGATTTTCAATCCACTATTAAACCTCTAAAGTTCAGTAATTTACATCAAAAACTTAGTACCAAGAAGTCTTTTTACTAAAATTAAATACAAAAATTCCCGAAAATTTTTCAAACTCCTTCAATACAAAACTTAAATTTTTTACTCACCGATGCCACATTTCGGGGATGAGGATGGACTCTGTACATAAGTCACAGAGATGATGCAATAAATAATAATCCAGCAACAGAACAAGTACTGAAATTTTTCGGCGTTTTCTACTCCAGGAGTCATTCGACACCCGCCCGCCGCGAATCCGGAAGAAGATCGCGCCCCTTTTGGCTAAAACAAAAATTTTATATCAAGTAAAGAAATCCTTCGTTAACTGAGTTGTATACACAGGATATTTTAAAACCTTATAAGTACGCTTGGGTAGCAACTAGTATCGAAAATGTAACTTATGAAATAATCTATAACACAATAAAGTGAAGACAGTCTGTTACCTTCAATCTTATGAGCTTATAAGGTCAATGATAGACGAAAATAACTCATTCTCGATTATAATGGTTATTTATCAGACGACTGGTTACACATGACCTTGTCAAAATGTAATACGATTTTTTTTCTTATACTTTGTCTCACACTTGGGTATATTAAATTTCATATTCACTATGATAGACATATTTCAAGGGTAACTGAAAATATTACTAAAAGACTAAGTAGGCCTTGTTATCTCAAAGTATTTTCATGTCATGGCATCCCCTCTTAACAATTTTATAAATGCGAATAATTGTATGGATACCAACTCGTTTTTTTTATCCCCTTCGAGATAGCCCTTAACGGCAATCTCACCTGGTGTAAGTTATGACGCAGCCTAAGATGGTAACGGGCTAACCTGTTAGGAGTATGGTAAACCCATACACCTAATGGGTTTCTACACGACGTCGTGCCGGAACGATGAACCGCTTCGCGACACATCTTTGTCGGTAGGGTAACTAGCCTCCCACCAGACCAGACTCAAGCCGGTAATCGAATCGAAGCCAGGACCTCCAATTTTAAGATGTGACGGCGCACGCGCTTCGCCACCGATGTAGTCAAAAATAGTGACGCATTCATACATTGAAATTATATACTTTATTTACAATAATTTAATTTTATATTAAATTACATAAATTAAGCACATAAATTTAATTTTATATTAAATTATTATCGGAGTGAAGAGTACTTTTAACGCTTCAGATATTTCTAGAAGATAAACGTTGACTTTTGCACTTAGTAATTAGGACAAACAGTTTGAAAATTATCGTGAAACTTTGCTGAAAAACTCCGGGTGGCCACTAAAGTTTAATGTAAATCCCCCAAGTGTGTGTGTTTGAGTTATAAAATTTTATTTAGTGAGCGCGCTCTTATAACAACTTGAGACTAACTTTTATGTACTTAAATCATCAACAAATATGAGTTTGCCACATAATAACGTCTGTATCTTTGTTAAACATGGTAAATTTAATTTAATAAAAACTTTTTGCTATTACAAGCACATGAAACACAAAAAAACTGAATAAAATATATCATCATCAATCATGATCAACCCATTGCCGGCTCACTACAGAGCACGAGTCTCCTCTGAATATGAGAAGGCTTTGGCCATAGTCCACCACGCTGGCAATGTGCGGATTGGCAGCTTCACACGCCTTTGAGAACATTATGGAGAACTCTCAGGCATGCAGGTTTCCTCACGATGTTTTCCTTCAAAATATATGTAAATTTATTATTAATTAATAGAAGTTGGTATGTAGGTATTTTACTTCAGCAGTATGTCTTGGACGTGACCTTAGAACATATTATGTATTCATGTCATTTAAGACGAATATCTTATTAGTAAAATATGTAACGACAATGCAACCTTAGTAAAGTATTTTGGTTAAATAATGAATGATTCACAGTGAGTAACTTTTTTAAATATTTAATAGTTAGCAATTAGCACAGCCATCACCAAAATACATTGTGGGCCTTTGATGTGCGATTCTCTTTGTGCCGTTTTATTTCTGGAAACGTGAAATTTTAGCAGCTACTACCGCTATAACCTTTAATATAATCGAATATATATTTTTAATCTCAACCTTTGTACTTTATCAAACGTTTGAAACATAATTACGAAGGTTATAATTTTCCTTTACGATTATACTATATTATAAATATATGGTAATAGGTGTAGCCCGCTGCTTCGAGCACATTTATTGTGGTTTTTGGTAAATAGAGCGGGTACAGTTTATCATCCCGAGGTATCCTATCCTGTCACCGACCGTAAGCTTCAACTATGCAGACAGGGATTCTAAATCGATTCACCAGAGCGGAGGGTAGTAAAAAACAACAGCCGAGCGTGTCGGAATACATGTTCAGAAGACATGAGAAGATAAACGCGGAAATATGATACAACAGTTCAAAAGACAATTTTTCATCTCACTATAGCCTAGATAAACGATTCAAATATCGTCTATCAACAATTGGCTTTTTGTTATAAAAGCAATTAGGCTTGCCTGTAAACTTTAACACCGGTTCCAATTGCTTATTATCTTAAAAGTTCTTTTTTTTTATACGTCACAAGTGAGCCCTTGGCGGTATCTTACCTGATAGTAAGTGATGATGCGGTCTAAGATGGAAGCGGGCTTACCTGTTAAGGGTATGGTAAACCCATATTCCTAATTGGTTTCTACGCGACATCTATCATCATCTATATCATCTAGCCATCGCCGAAGCCTCCAACCAGTTAATTCTGCCTACGCCGCTTACAGAGGGGACGCGTAAACACAATGCCCGACGGTAAAAAAAGAGAAAGTAAAACTGATGTTACATTTTATATCTCTACGTAATTGTGACACAAATATAAAAATCGTTATAAACAAATATACAATTCTCTTACTTACAGCTTATCAAGTTATTGTGAAGAACTTAAGGCCCTTAACTTTAAATAACATACGCACTTGTTTTATATTGAAATATGAAAAACATTTACTCAATTATATTCAAAAATGTTTGACGATCCGATTAATTCATGTCTTTATATTCTCTCTAAATTTATAGTCTCAACTCTATTGTTTAGGCAATATGGTTGATATTTCAATAAAGTATATACATAGTAAATCAAAGCTAGTGTATAAAATTGACTTAAGCGCGTGGATTTCGAACTGTAATAAGAGGCTTAACGAGCTAGTGATATGTTAATGAAATGTATGTATTTAAAGAAGCACACCTAGATATTTTTCAAAACTTCATAATATAATTCAAAAAGAATAAAATTTGATTTTAATTGGTTTTGTTTATTATCTTCTTTATTTTTATGAAATTTGTAAGTTTAGTGAGCATGGTGAGTTTATAATTAAAATATCACTTGCTTCAACGGTGAAGGAAAACATCGTGAGGGAACCTGCACGCCTGAGAGTTCTCTATAATGTTTTCAAAGGCGTGTGAAGTCTGCCAACCGTACATGGCCAGCGTGGTGAACTATGGCCAAACCGATCTCATATTTAGAGGCGACCCGTGCTCTGTAGTGAGCCGAAAATGGGTTGAAAATAATACAGAGTTAGCCCGTAAGTGGGGTATGCATTGATACTATTAAATCATTATTTTAATTATTTTGAATATAAGACATTGTATACAACGCTGGCTTCCCATTGAATAAATAAACAGCAGTTTTAAAATGCGGACACGGAAAACAGTCAAAACTGTCTCTGTTCTTGAGCAAAACAATCTTTGAACAATCTTTTGAATAAATTTTTAAACATAAATTCAAGTTATAAACTGAAAATGCTGAAGCTGCAAAAGTTTAGAACGCGTATAATAATTCAAAGACGAAGCTCGCTACGATTTCATCCGAGTAAAATGTTTGCCTTTCATGTATTAGTGGGGAAACATAGCTTTTAAATCTTAGTAAAGGAAGCTGGTATGTGCAGAAAGACAACATGCACTGTGTATTTAAATGTACACTCCCTTTTGCTTTGAGTCTTTGTGCATATATGTCGGAGCACCTGTAGATATGTCGTAGGTCACGCTGTAATTTTGTATTTCCAGCAAAGCTTACATATATCTTCTTCCATTTTCCAAGTTAACCAACAATCCGACATAGTCAAATACACCACAAACGTTTGCTTTGGCTTTACCGTTTGCTCATCTATCCTCAGGTTGTTACTGAGATGTTTTAGTAGTATTGCATTGACCTTTTGTGTGATTCGGAAGTGCGGTGACTCTTCTTGGAAATCCTTTTCGGACGCATCCAAATCGTTAATATCCTTTTGACATCATCATCATCCTCATGATCAACCCATTACCGGCTCAGTACAGAGCACGGGTCTCCTCTCAATATGAGAAGGGTTTGGCCATATTCCACCACGCTGGCCATGTGCGCACTGGCAGACTTCACACGCCTTTGAGAACATTATGGAGAACTCTCAGGCATGCAGGTTTCCTCACGATGTTTTCCTTCACCTTTGAAACAAGTGATATTTTAATTGTTTAAATACGCACATAACTCCGAAAAGTTAGATGTACGTGCCAGGATTCGAACCGCCGAGCTCTGAGTAAGAGGCTGACGCCCTAACCACTAGGCTATCACAGCTTGTCATCCCTCAGCTTCAGCTGTCAGCTTGCCTTTTGACATCGTTGTAGTGCAAATCTTAAATCGGTTCTTGTATTGCTCATTAATTTTAATAAATATCTCGTCAGCAGTCAGATTTTGGCGAGCTTGCAACCTGAATATGGACATAGGTTAGGATTTTTTTATACCGGAAAATACAGTGTTTTTACAGATAAAAGGTACACCGTGATATTTGTGTACTTTTTAATTTCTAATTCAATTGAATTGTACTAAAAATTATAATTCAAAATAATATCGGCCTCGTCCAGATTGCGGTCAGACCTAACGTCGCTTTCAAATCGTATAGAGCGTACGTAGGTTTTGTAGGTCGTACGTCGTCATAACGTAGGTCTGAATCTAAATCGTCCAACGCTTGGCCTACTTTAGTGATATGTTGATAGCTATTAGTGCATTAACTATGCACCTTAACTGAACAACTGCCATCATGATTGGTCACATGAGTTTTTTTTAAAAGCTTGGATATAATCCTGTGTGTGGTGTGGTGCGATATAAGCGAGAAGGCCTTTACAGGGCAGATGGGACATGTTATGTTAGGTAATGAGTGAATAATTGACACCTGGACTTTCGTCTTTATATTAACCACCTCAGGGGTTAAATCTATATTAAATCTCTTCACGTTCCAGTACATTTTTGACGGAACTCTCTCCGTTTTGTTAATTCAGCAAGTTAGCGAAAAAATATAAAAGATGAATTTTATTTATCTTAAAACGCCTACACTCCATGGCGCAGCCCCTACGAGTCTGTTCTAGTGGGAGGCTTTGGCCGTGGTTAGTTACCTACCGACAAAGTCGTGTAGCAAAGCGATTTAGCGTTCCGGCACGATGTCGCGTAGAAACCAATTAGGAGTGTGGGTTTACTTTAACACCCTCCCCCCTAACTGGTTAGCCTGCTACATAGGATGGTATCATCACTTACCACTAGGTGAGATAGCCGTTAAGGGTTAACTTGTAGAGTATAAAAAAAACTTATTAGCATCATCACATACCACCAGGTGAAAAGGTGAAATCACTGTCAAAGTGAACTTGTTGTATAAAAAAGGGTTAACTAAGATTCCGATCCAGCCAGTCTAAGAAGAAACTCGCAACAAACTTAGCCGGGTATGTTTTCTCATTAAGAGATCACCATCTTAATATTCTCGTATTAATTAATTAGCATAATCTAAGAAGTTTCTGTTACTCCTCCCAAGCTTATTAATTCTCGTCTACGTAATCACAATATTATAAAAGGATACTTCTACAAGGTTACGTTTTATAAACATTGAAACTTTTTGAGATTCATACAGCTCAAAGGTTTTTAGGTATTCAATCCAAATACCCGGAAACTGCAACAAAATCGTTGTTATTACGATGAAATCAAATGGAAACTGTTTTTTGATAAAACAACGTTTGGTTAGCTTCCGATTTTTACATAAAACTGTGTAAACGTTGTAACGACAATACTATGTATTGTCACGTCATTCAAAAGTTAACATGAAATTCAATCAAAACCAAACGTTCCGTTGAATGTATGTATAAAATACATTAACAAATATATTATTTTATGGAATTATTAATATTTTTGGCTGGTGGGAGGCTTCGGCCGTGGCTAGTTACCACCCGGGCACGATGTCGAGTAGAAAACAAATAGGAGTATGGGTTTACCATACCCCTAACAGGTTAGCCCGCTACCATCTTAGACTGCATCATCACTTACCATCAGGCGAGATTGCCGTCAAGGGCTACCTTTTAGTGGATAAAAAAATAATAATAAATATATGTATATGTTTTTTAATGAGTCCGTAGTCATTAAAAACTTTATTTTTAAACTGGTAAACAATTTCTTGAGATTTTTTTAAATATTTTAAATTTAAGTTTTGGTTATTGCATTTACGACCACGGATTATTAATAACCGAAATATAATATAAAAGACGGTTTTGTGTTTCATTGTAATATTAGCACAAGGGTACAGAATGGTATACTAGTCAGTGCCAGATGCGATTCTTGGTACTTTTAATTTTACTTGACAAATTGGGGCAGTCTTAGTTGTTACCCTGTAAAGATCTTATTAAGCCAGTTAATTTGTTCTTCTTTCGCTGATTCATTATCAGCTACGTCTGCCAAAAACACCATTACGTACACTGGGCGACGGCGAAAAAAACTGTTTTCATGGATATTTCCTCAACAATCCGACCTTGTAATACTATTCAAAGGCCTGTGCCAAACTTTATGCGATTTTAATAATGTATTCCAGACGTAACTTTAACAGCTTACCTAACGTAAGACCCAGGTATTTCACAAGCCCGCTCCTTAAACACTTTTGCTATTTAAACTTCCGTCTATAGTGTTATATTGCAGCAATATGAAACCATTTTTGCAATAGAATAGCATAACATTACCATACCCTTACATTTATTGCAAAAGTCGAGTCGAGCGCCTTACACCTGCCAATCCGATATGAGTATTGCAGGAATAAATATTATTTTAAAAATGGTAAAACATGTTACAAATATTTCATAACATGTTATAAATATTTATTTGTTTAACTTTTTTAGTTTTTTGATTAAGCCAATACCTTCATTAGTTATTCTAACTAGTAGAAAACTTAATTACTTTAAAATAACTTAACTCATTAACGCATTAACTCAGCCTTTTAATAATCCTACAAAGATTATGAAATTCAGGCCCTTAAATCTGAATTTTCATAATTTAAAAATAAAATTATGCTCTTTGCTTAGAGTGGAAAATGATGTCTTGAACAGGAAAATATTGAATAAAATCGGAACAAGAAGTGATTATTGAGATCGTTTCGATTGCCATCGTTGGGAAACAAAAACCATTTCTCTCCCTATTTTCGTTCCTTTACACCTGAAGATCGTGGCCCTTGAGATAACTCAGCTCCGAACAATTAATTTTCATCGGCTTCTCTTGATGGCCATTTTTGCGATGGTGTGGAATTTTAAAAGTTTGACAACCTCAACTTTTGAGTCTGTTAAGTTGGAAAACAGAGAGCAAGATGTTAAAAGCTCTTCCTAATCAATGTTCCAGAAACCAAAACATCACCGTCATCAATCAAGTAACTGTCCCATGGTTGGTGTTCCATTGAGGTTCCGTGTGGTATGCGAAAAATATAAATATCAAATCATTTAGCACCGAGGACAAACCTCTTTGGTATTTTCGGTGCCGTTATTGTATAATTAATTATATTCCTTTTATATTAATAATAAATAAATAAATAAAATAAATGAGACCTGAGAACTCAATGCATTGTATGGTAAAATACTAAATTCATTTTAGTTAGTCGACTCTTATTTTACTTTATGCGGATATTTTCCTTTTCTCGCCTAATTCCGTAATAAATAATAAACCGTCTTGTTTCTATTAGCAAATAATAGAAACAAGACGGTGCCTCAAATCTTATCAAAAAGTTATTTTTCGCTACTCCTGTAAATGTTTACCAAGCGTAGATTTGTTTCAGATAAGACAATATTCTTGGTCTGTTGTTTTGCGCACACTATTAACTACTGTTAGGTTTTACTGCACTGAGATGAACTTAACACATTTAAACTTAACTTAACACATTTGAACTTAAGGCATTTTGTTCTACTTCACCAAGTTTAATGTAGTGCAAGACGTGTGTATATCTTTCATATAAAAGTAAATTTTTTGAATGAAATAAAAACGGGGTACATAATTTTCGTATTTAAATTCGTGGTTTCCAGTTTCCAGACATTTTATATTCATTGCGTCAATGAACTGAAACGTAGCTTAACCTAAATTAAGGTAGGTACGGCTTGGATTCAGTAATCGGAGGTATTCTCAATCAGCGAAAACATTTTTCAAATTGAAAAACCTTTTACTAGTTCTATTTGAAACATTTCCGTTTCACATTTGTTTTTTGTTTTTCATACGGCGCTTAGTTATATTCGTTAGCTAGATTTATTCTAACCTAACAGTTGTTAGGTTTACAAAAACTACTTTTGCTGATATATCGAAATAATCAATTCTACTCAGTCAAATTAAAAATATTTTTCGCAGAAATCCGAATTGCCACTGTTGATACAAATTATACGTAAGAACAAATCTGATTACAATTCCAAAACTGAACAATACGAGGGTTACCGTTACCTTCAATATGATAGGCTTTATAAGTTTAGTCACGGAATAGAAAATAACACTTTATTTGTTTCAATGAGCAATGTGAGGCGGTTTTATTTTTTTATCGTAAAAATAACTTCAAGCATCTAACTTAGTGGGGAGCGAAGTTACGGAAATAGTCCGTTTAAATATACTGGCTACTATATACATTGGACGATACGCGTCCCTCGTTCTTAACTACCTACATTGAGGCTGTCTACACCAGAGATGGTGCATTGAAGCGATTCAAATTTAAATTCTATACTTCGTTATAAGGGATTATAGATTATATGACATAAAAAATATGTTGTTTTACGAAATATTTTGTAGCCGCTTTAAACTTTATTTCTTTATGATCACACTCACTACGGAGGATTTCCTCTCAAATATGAGAAGGGTTTGGCGGTAGTCCACCGAGCTGGCCATGTGCGGATTCGCAGACTTCACACGCCGAATTCAAATTCAAATTCAAATAATCTTTATTCAAATAGTCCTTTACAAGGCACTTTTGACGCGTCAATAATTTTGAAAAACATTATGGAGAACATTAGGTTTTTCACGATATTTTCCTTCACCGTTGAAGCAACTAATATTTTAATTGCTTAAAAACCTACATAACTCTGAAAAGTAACCTCTGATTAGGAGGCGCATGTCCTTACTGCTAGGCTATCACAGCTCGGTTATACTACTAATAACCCATAAGAATTTTAAATTAGAAATTTTAGTCCCCTCGAATAAGCCATTCTGATTATGAGCGTTAAAATGTCGACGTAATGTGAGTAGAATTCCGTAGATTCCGTACCAAATCTCTTAAATAACTTCAAGTGGCATATGATATGGTGATCACAAAAAGAAAATTTACTCGGTTGTTTATTTTGAGCTTCTATTTAGACTAGGGCTCGCTTGGAACCATCATAGTTTTATTTTAAGTTTGCGAATGTAGTTATCACCATCACTCACTGCTATGTCAATTATTGACGCGTCAGAAGTGCCTTTTAAAGGCTTAATTAAATGATTGAATAGTGGCGTGTGAAAAGTGCATACCGTATTCCAACGCAAAAAACTACCCGCGTCAAAAATGGAAACATATTCGTTGAAAAATCTCGGTTGTAGCCTACAGAGGTGTTGTTGTAAAACGTACTTAAAGACATAACTTCATATATACTTGAACTTAGTGCATACCCAACTCCGAGAAATGGAAATATGTCAGTGAGAAATCTTAAGGATCCGTGTTAGAGAAGAATTTTTCAATATTATATGATCTACCGGCATGCCTAGCTCAAAATTCCAGAGCACACTGCCGAGGTGCAATATGAAACACAATATAGTATTGAAAAATACCAAAGAAGTCGTTTCGTGTGAAGGTCCTACAAGTTTCAAGTCGATTTTATTTCAATTATTCATTGTTAGCGCTGCATATATGGAAATATCAGCAATGCCTAATAAGATTCATGAGCGACACTGATGCCTACTGACAGACAGATGGGCGGATATCCGTCCGTCTATAGGATGAACAACAGAGTTAGTTATAGAATCCCGTTGGCATCCTCCAGGCACTGAAATTTAACAATCGGAATACCCAACTAACTAACCGTGACAGGTACTCTTTCTGAAAATAAAATCTGGAATTGGATTTTCCAATTTTTACTACAATACGAAAACTTCCAAATAAAGAGTAAAAAGGCACGCACCATATAAATAACTAAAAAATTTCTGAAACATTCAAGATCATCAAAACTCAAGTTTTTTTTTACGTAAATGTTATTCAAAACTCATTCAAACAAAACAAAATTAATTATATATTGGAATCACAGTCTTTACATCCTCCATCAACTCATTTAATAACTATGCGAAACCGGCCTGAAAAATAATTCTCACAAGTGCGGCAAATATAATGATATAAGTGAAGTTTCAGGAAGCTCGTACTCAAAGTATAAATACTTTGAGTACTTTTGAGTAAAATAAAACCTCATCTCGTACTCAAAGTATAAATACTTAAATGAGGTTTTATTTTCGATACATGGCTGTCGTGTGTCGTTATTGTCTTTGTTTATTATATATAAATATTTATTCTGTTTTTTTTTTCCTCCGTTTTTGGCTTTACACAGATTAGCCAATGTCAAGTTAATTATTTAATTAGTTCTCTCTTTTTATGGCTTTGTAGAGATTAGCCAATGTCAAGTTTATAGCAATGTAGAAGTTGGGAGAAATGGCGGGAATCCTCGCACTCTGCGGACGCGATTCCCTCAAACCTTTCCCAAATCAATACCTGCTAACCACTCAGAAAACTAGCCACTACACTAACGACACCAAAACTGTCCACGACACAACCAACACCAGTCCTTTTCAAAATTAGCCAACAAACATTAATTCAAGAAAAGCGTGAAAAAACCGCGCCCGCCATATACGAAGTCTCCCGCCTTTCTCCCTATATTTATTCTGTGATCTATTTCTTAAATAATATTGGGTTAGAATGATTGTGGCTCTGTGTGACAAAGTATCATTCAGCGTGATTGTGTGGTTGCGTTATTAGAGCGTGAGAAAACTTAAAAAAGAAAGAGCGGGAAAAGTTGGGTTATTGGTGATTTTAGGTTGGGATAATATGTTGTTACCTCTGGCGCACCACATGCGATTTCACGAACCATCTGAATCCAAATAAACCCTGTGTACTTTGTTTGCAAAACCATTTGCTTTCTTATCAGTTGAGTTTTGTTACATGACTATTTGTGCTGTGCGAGCGATGGAAGATGTTGGTAAAGGCCCTCCTGCGCTTACAAATAAAAAAATTCAAACCCTTTTATTCTACTACCAATTTATTTTATTTATTTATTTATTATAATCAAAAAAGAATAATTGTGTCATAGTTTTTATACTGAATTAATAATTACCAATCCAATTATATTTCTGTTTATTATAATATGTATAACACAATCAAACTATAAAACTTATACGCATACATAATCTGTAGTGGAAGTCTGTTACGGTACGGTTATGGTACGGGTATGGTAGTGTGTGTTGTGTATGTGTTGTTTATGTATAAATTCAGAGAATTAAGGCCTCGGGATGCTACAATTGTTTTGCATATACTTCAGCGGGCTTCAGTGCTAATAAGATTATTCAATTAATTGCCGCTTTTGTTAGCAATTAACATGACAATGCGTGATCCTATTACCCTTTTGTACACACGATTTTGAACGAAAAGATGACGTTACTACATGATACGTATTTAATAATATTAATCGAAATAAAGAAACTGTGATGGCCTAGTAGTTAGGGCGTCCGCCTTCTAATCAGAGGTCGGGGGTTCGAATCCGGGCATGCACCACTAACTTTTCAAAGTTATTTGCGTTTTTAAGCAATTAAAATATCACTCGCTTCAACGGTGAAGGAAAAACATCTACAGGAAACCTGCACGCCTGAGAGTTCTCCATAAAGGCGTGTGAAGTGTGCGGTAATGGTGATCATGATGATGACGATGAATGGCTATATTTTAAACAAAAGGTACAATCGCCTGTATATTTAATAGAATATGCATTTAAAACTGTTATTTCAGGTCTTTAAATCTTAAATAATTTCAAATAAAAAGTCATGTAAAAAGTCCGAACATAATTATTCGTCGAAATACAAATAAAAGGGAAGGGCTCTTTCTAACATCAGAGAAGGTTTCCTTAGCATGTATTGTTTTAAATATTTCAATGTTTTTATTAACCTGGAGGGTGGCACGGGCCCATAACGTTATACCAACTGTACCGCATATATATAAAATAATCGATGGCGCTGGCTGACCCAAGTCGGCAGCTGGATGGGTGACCTACTTTGGAGTAGGACAATTTCATCTTAACTTTAAGCCTCGTTCTCTTGTTATATTATTGATGCGATAATTTACGCTACTACTACTACGATTCTACTAATTTGGGTATTGTAGGTATTTTAATTCTATTCCATTTTCTTCTACTCGTGTTAAGTTGGATTTTGAAAACGATTTTCTCTTTTGGAATTGGCCCGTTTGAGAATCTTTCCCTAAGATCTAGTTACCATCCTACCGACAAAAACGTGCTGAAACGCTGAATTGCGTGCGCGTGTTGCGTAGCAATCAAATAGGAGTATGGGTTTGCTATATACCTAAAAGGTTAGCTCACTACCATCTTAGAATGCATCATCACGAACCATCATGTGAGATTGCAGTCAAGGGCTCTTGTCTCTTCTTCTTTTATTTCACACATTATGTGGGATCGGCGCAACAAGTCTGCTTCTTCCAATCACTTCTATCAGCTGTCACTTCACTACACATACCTCTTACACGCATATTTTTACACAATTCATCCATCATGCCCTTTAACATACATATATAACATTATTTTGGTGACTTTATTTCCCTCCGCATTATATGACCATATCATGTTAGCCTAACCATGCTAGTCAAGGACTGACTTTTAATTTATATAAAAAAGGAACTTCCATATAGACTTTAGATTAAATTATAAGATTATATATAATTTCAAGAAGTTGGAAAACCAATAGCGATATGGATATGGAAATATGGAAAGGATAATATTTTCTAGTCACGGTCACGGTCGACGCTGGTTTATACAAGTTCAAGGAAGCATTGGAAGAAATGTAATAAAACTTTCTAACATGATTACATTTAATATCGGTTGATGCTCGCATGACATCCAATGCGATGCATTTCTACAAGATGTTTCTTTGAATAAAACGCATTGTTAGGTAAAAGGGCATGTTGATGTATTACGGTATTTTTATGATCCACTACACAAGCGTTACATGTTAGTATGTCAAACAGATAAGCTTTCTATGTGATTTTTATTGATAGAGCATTTAATCGTGATTGTTTTGCTCTTGTGCGAATCTGTTCAACCGTTTAATGAATATTCATTTATTGTATCAGCTGGTGCAGAGAGTTCAGTGTTACAATTAATAATTGTCTAATTGTCTTGAAAATTGGTATATAATTAATCCAAACAATACTGCATGATGCTTTGACCATCCGTTGTGTAAGATAAAGTAAAATTTTTATCGCCAGCATATATAAATGGGCCCGCCTGTTATGAAGATAAAAATTAATTATTTCTCTTTTTTATTATAAAATATTGATACTGATGATAGCTTAACATAATATGTATTCAATATTGAATAAAAACAAAGTGGTGATAGCCTAGTGGTTAGGGCGTCAGCCTCCTAATCAAAGGTTGGCGGTTCGAATCCGGGCACGCACCTCTAACTTTTCGGAGTTATGTGCGTTTTAAAAAATTAAATTATCACTTGCTTCAACGGTGAAGTAAAACATCGTGAGGAAACCTGCACGCCTGAGAGTCCTTCATAATGTTCTCAAAGGCGTGTAAAGTCTGCCAATCCGCACATGGCCAGCGTGGTGGACTATGGCCAAACCCTTCTCATATTGAGAGGAGACCTGTGCTCTGTAGTGAGCCGGTAATGGGTTGATCATGATTGAATAAATAATTTATGGAAATTAATAACCTGTATTATAATTCAAGCGTAAAGTCGTTCAAAGTATAACAAAGCGAGTTGGACATGTGTCGGTTATATAAAACAACAGAAAATTATTAAGCTTATGGCTCACGTTACAATTCAAATGGAAGTGTAACAAAACAAATGTGGACTATATATTGTTTTGTGGAATTAAACTATACTTTCGAATCGTATCAGAGTTGGTATTTCCACTTCCCACCGCCATTATTCGACCAACTGTTGTTTCCATTACCGCCCTAATAAATAACTTATTTGTTCACGGAGACAACAATGTAAAAATCCATTAATTATTTTATTATCACTAATTGGTAACTGCGTTCATGCTCGAGCGTGTCTTAATAATCTCTCCTTATTTCTCTTCTTAATTTAGTCTTACTTTGGCATGTTTTCTTTTATTTGTTTTGCCCACGTAATAATTCTTGCTGTTCTCTCTATGAATTGTCAAAGTAATTTCGTTGCTATTTGAATAATATTTGTCGATGTCTTTATGGTTCAATGAATATATTGCTTTATTAAACTACTAGCTAATAAAGATATATTCAATTTGTTACATTTACCCTAATGGAAACATATGAAAGCATATACTTATTTGTCTTATTTCCACAATATGAGAATTTTAGTATAATATCACCCAGCTGAAGTGAGTGTAAAATTGAAAGTGCTTATCTCGATATACGCATATTGAAAGTGGTGTATAACCTACCTAAAGTTTGATTAAACAAAAAAATATGTTAAGGAACAGGAATATTTGATGTAGTTGTAAAAGTCTGCCTCAGCGGAGCATAAACAACACCGCTAGTTGTACGTAGCACAACTTTTAATTACGTAGGATAGAACAACATAGTTTTTAATTATGCCCAAACTCATAAACAATACTTCCTCGATACATAATGGTTGCTGGTAAATTGTTTACGATTCAATAAACATTCACCCTTTCACGTCCCTGACATTGTGTCCCGATATTGAACTTCCAAAGACTATTGAAACGCTGAAATACTTGTACATAATATCAAAGCAACCCTTCAGGCTGAGCTTTTGCAATCACGAATATAAAATATTTATTAGGTTTTAAGAATACAATATCAAACACGGGGTCCTCAAACTATCTTTTACTATAGAAACTACTTGACGACCTCCGTAGCGCAGAGCGCGCGCTGTCGCATTATAAAGTTAGAGGTCCTGGGTTCAATTCCCGAGTCTGGTCTGGTGGGAGGCTGCGCCCGTGGCTAGTTACCACCCTGCAGACAAAGGCGTGTCACCAAGCCATTTAGCGTTCCGGCAAGATGTCGTGTAGAAACCAATTACTAGTATGGGTTTACCATACCTCTAACAGGTTAGCCCATCTCAGACTGCAACATCACTTACCATCAGGTGAGATTGCCAAGGGCTAACTTTATTGTAGTAAATAAAAAAATAAAAAAAGATGTTCAAAACTTTATCAAGATATTATGATATATATAAAATATATCATAATTTAAAAATAAAGCAGCAGGCTTAAGTTTTTGTAACTAAAATCAGGAATATTACACCGGTTAAGCCGCAAACAAGATCTTTTTTCCTGTTAAGTAGCAGGCAAATCATGACAAAGTTTTCGTCATACGTACATTTCGTCAAAATGAATAAAATTAATAATAACTATAGGTACTATAGTTTATTATTAATTTTATTCATTATGTGAGATGGTGATAACGAAAAAAAAGAAAAACCCCGGCTAAGTTTGTTGTGGACTTCTTCTTAGACCGGGGCGCGTTTGGAACCCTCATAGCTTTAGTTTTAAGTTTACGCATATAGTTATCACCATGAAATAACTACTATGTAAATTATTGACGCGTCAAAAGTACCTTTTTAAGGACTATTTGAATAAAGATTATTTTGAATTTGAATTTGAATTTGACTTCATAATTTATCTTAGATCTTAATCTATTCAAAACTCAAGAAACATGATTCAGAATAAAAAATTGGATAAGAGGGTTGGATACAATCTATATACAAAAGGTATAAATATAAAAATGTTGATATTCAAACTCTATCAAAATACCGCTATATCCACAGAATATTTCATACACAATAGGTGAAGTCACATAAACGTCTATAGAAATAAGATTGCGCGAGAAACGTTTCGTAACGTCTTATTATTTCACGTTACTTTGCCTCTTATATCAGTCGTAGAACTCAATGCATTATATCCTTTTATTGTTAATTATCGATATATGCATGCCCGAGACTTCTCCGTAATGTTCTCAAAAGGCGTGTGAAGTCTGCCAATCCGCACATGGCCAGCGTGGTGGACTATGGCCAAACCCTTCTCATATTGAGAGGAGACCCGCGATCTGTAATGACCCGGTAATGGGTTGATCATGTGAACGATATATTTCAATAAATGGGATGCTGCTACAACTGACCCATTTCACAAGTGACGTCAATAAAATAAAATATGGCGGCGGAATCACATTACAAAGTAATAATTATTACAATATAATAGAATGATTTTTATACCTCATACACAAGCCATACATAAAACGAAGCACATAAACAATAACCAGAAAGAGGTAGGATAAAAAGGGGTATAAAAACTCGTAAATATTCTTTTTCCTGCAGGCGGGAAGGGATGCTTAAAAAAACCGACAAAGGAATCGAGAAAGTGAACCACTACACATAATATACTCGTAATTTTATAATGCTCGATGATAAAGGAAAAATCAGCTTATTGTAAGAAATGTTCCCAGTTTTTTTTATATATCGTAGTAAGGTTTGAAATGAACCGTGAGTTTAACTGTGATCATTCCGGCTGGAGGGGCCCCTAGTGCTGCCATTGTTGTTAGACGGATCACCTGTTCCGGTTGTTTAGTTGTTTACGTAGCGTGGACACAATATGTTGTCGGAATATATTATGACTGATTATGTGGAACCGTACTTAAACGTAAGTAATTTGCGTTGGAAAATTTTGCTGACATGTTACGTCTATTACGTTGTAACATCGTTAAAAGATTGCCTGTTCGCATTATTTAGGAGAAGTCATTCAAAAGTTCTTTAAGTAGTTTTTGCAATTTCCTATTCCTGTTTCTGTTTTTCTTACCACTATTCCCTCATGCCTTATCACTCTTGCTTTAAAAGTGTTTACAGTAACATAACAAGGATGTGGTTCTTGCAATACCGTTCCAGTTTCTTTATTCCCTACCACCATTCCCTCATGCCTTAACACTCTGGCCTTAAAAAGTGTTTATAGTAACATAAAAAGGCTATATACCAATACTTCATAAACCTTTGATGTTCTGTGGCCTTAGTGCAAGATTACATGTAAACTAACGTCACAAAAAGTTGTAATGTGATTTTCGTAGTTGTAGTTTGATAACCTGCAAACATGACAGATTCTCGCAACTTTCATGTAACGGTTGATAACTTGATAAGTTACATTAGGAGCTCGGAACAAGTTTTAGTTTTGTTCCTCGCAGCTTCGGATTAAGTACTATAATAGCAACGATTTATTTACAAGTGCTACATTTACTTTCGCGAGTTATCACGAACTTCGCAGATGTTCACGAGGCTTTATCCGCTTATAATGAATATTTATAAAAGCTTCAATTGCTGCGTGGAGAAAACACAAATCAATAAACCATCTTTCCATTTGTACAATTAATAAACTATTGAGCACTTATATGTCTAAAGTTGGGTACCTTATGAAGATTTTGTCATGCCAATTCTATTGTAAGTAAATCTCTAAACTAAACTCATGCTGTACATAGTTGTGTTTTATCCGAATTACAGTATATTACAGTATAGTGTTTTTTATTAACTATAAATAAGTGTCACAGTTTTGAGACTTTATACAAAAGAATTGCCAGTAATAACAAAGTTATGTTTGGCATGCCGAATAAGAATCAATAGGAAACGTGAAATAATTACGCGTAAACTATTGTTGTGCAAGAAAATCGTTTCTGGGAATGGGGTTCTTAAAAGAAGGAAACTCTAACGGACCGGCTAACATACTACATTTATGTTATTAGCAGGGATAGTAGAGATAACTCAGTATTGTGACGGCTGTGTACCTGTCTACGACGTAATACGGGGGAAAACTGCGTGAGTTCCGGGAAATTCTTCTCAATTAGAATGGGAAACTATTTGCTATAATAACAATAATTTATTTATATGTGCCGCCGCTCCGATATCTTCTCATAATGAGCTGAATTTAAATATTGTTATAATTAATGTGGAAATCATTTGTTTTTATTACCATATTCGTTTTGTTATTGGCCACTATCTTATAGTTGTACAAGTAAGCATACTAAGTACGCTCTATAGTTGAATGTCATTGGTGGTAAGACGATTTCAACATCATCGTTATTACGATCAACTCATCCAGCCCACGAAAGGACAAGGGTGTCTGCTCTCTGAATTAGGAGAGTTTAAATTGAGTGAAATTAATAGCAAAATTAAACGAGGCTCAAGTAAATTATCGTCGGATTATGCCCGGCTAGTTTCGAACCCATCCGGGGCTCTTATTCATGAGCTGGTTCGCGCGCGGTAACACACTAAGAGCTAGTCGGGCATACCGCGAGAAAATTCGCGTAAGTTGTGTATAATTTAGATATAAATCCATTTCAAACATCGTGGCGGGGCATTAGACTCACTATGTTCTTAACGCCAATGATACACAAGTTTCTCATAAAAGGGTAACGTATAAAGCATATCGATTCCGATAATGTTGGAAATAAAATTATGAAATAGGTACATAATGTGTGTTCAAAGAAATGTTAAAATTACTCCAGAATAAAGAACTTTTCGTGAGCAAAGTTTGTTTTTATACATATAAGCACGAAACAGAAAAGATTTAAAAGCTTTCTTAAAAAATATTGAAACTGTCTTATGAGCGTTTCCGATAAAACTGAGGTACCCCTATACTGTGATACGCATACGTGATACCTACCTTCCGTATAAACCTTTTAGTAATGGAACCGTGGGTCTCACGTATTGATTTTCAAAAACGTTTCCGCCGTGTGACGCCGCAGTACCCGTGACAGAAATGTCGCGTACCTGTAATATTACTCGCGCCCTATTTTCATAAGTGTAATTATCAGAATTTCTAATGACATCTCTAGAAGGCTGCTATAACTATATTTTCTCGAACAGTAAGTGAATAGCGATGTATGTTAAAAAAAATAAGATGTATACTTATAGTTGAGCTTATATTAAAAATAAGCGGTGATAGCCTAGTGGTTAGGGCGTCAGCCTCCTAATCAGAGGTCGGCGGTTCGAATCCGGGCACGCACCTCTAACTTTTCGGAGTTATGTGCGTTTTAAAAAAATGAAAATATCACTTGCTTCAACGGTGAAGGAAAACATCGTGAGGAAACCTGCACACCTGAGAGTTCTCCATAATGTTCTCAAAGGCGTGTGAAGTCTGTCAATCCGCACATGGCCAGTGTGCGGATTGGCAGATGTCACACGCCAAACCCTTCTCATATTGAGAGAAGACCCGTGCACTGTAGTGAGCCGGTAATGGGTTGATTATGATGATGTTGATGATGATATTAAAAACGTAGACTTATTAGGATTTTGGATAGGATATTTTTTGTCCGTCGCAACGGCTAAGTTACGGGCAACAGATAGTCGATGTTATTTCACTGCAATAACCGTTATTTAACAATTACACTGAGCACAATATTACACTTTAGGGTACAGTTATTTGGAAATTTACTGTAGCGAATCCCTAAGGCAACCAAATTTAGCACATTCACGATAAACCAAGAACGCCATTTTTGCGCTCCCATTAGAAGTAAAAGTATCTCTTTAAGTATTTATTTATCTCAAGCTGTTCATTTCGAGAGTGCACTACATCTCTGCATCTTAATGTGTGAAGTTAGCTAAAAGACTAGACTAAAAGTCTTCTAAGGCCCAAATCTACAAACTACAATAAATAAAATATTGTATTTGTATGTATACTTTTTCCGCAAAGATTACACCTGATCGTTATATCCATACAAATGAATATTATTATTTAATATCAGGTCAGAGATACCTCCTTGCCTGGGCAAGCTTATTGCTTTTTACCTAAGTTCCTTAATAAAAACATTTAAACGAAATTCTCTTTGTATAAGCTTTCATGAAAGATATATATTTATAAACTCACTCGAAATCGTAATTATCTTTTTTGTTTATCTAGCAAACAGGTAAATTTAGAACGCTCGGGTGAATTTTAATAGCCTGTTTATACGTAGGTGGAATACTTTTATTATATACCAGCAGACTCAAGTTAGTAAATCGATGGATTACTTACTAATTTTTGGGTTACGTCGTACAGGTAGTAATAATAGTCAAACTAAGGTCTCGTTGTTAGTTAATTTGCAGAAGGTTAACCGAGACCTACGATTTAATAACATGTGATGTGAACGCTAGGTGCACACCCTCTCTAGCGTGGCCTATGTACAGTACGAAGTAGGTAACGACTATCCTAAAGTATGGGTTTTGATGCTGTCCGCTAAGGCATTCTGACCTTTATCTACCATTATATTGAGCAGATCTTCACGAAATTTGAGTAAAACTAAATAATAACCCTTAAAAGTAGTGTTAAAAATCATATATTGGATAAGAATGGATGGAGTTATGCGATCAATTTTTGTCAAAAAGACTTGTTCTACAGGATTTCTTGTTTTTTTTTTGCTGTAAAATATTGCGCAAAGTATGTTCGAAAGTATGAGATATAAGTGTAATGAATTGTATTTAAATTTACAACAGGACGTGGTACAGAACCCACTCAGTACGCAAGTTCTACCATCATTTAACTGTCTATTTTTATATTTTACTTAAGTGCTCAGAGTTCCTTAACATAAAAAACGTTAAACGAAAGTTCCCTTTTTCTCGTTTTGTAAGCTTTCATGAAATATTAGTTTTTACATTCATTCGGAATCGTAATTATCTTTTTTGTTTATTCAGCAAACAGGTAAATTCACGTTGGAATAACACAAATTTTGAAGCGAATTCGCCCGCAGGCAATTTCTATGTTTGCCGAGTAATCCATACAAACATTACGAATGTCTGGTTTTTTACCTATGTTCGGTTCAACCACTACATCGTTAAAATTCAGCATTAGTATAAGCTCACATTTTCGATACTGACCTGAAATTTATTTTATCGTTGAAAACAAACCTTTGTTACTTCAAAGTTAAGCAGATTAGAAGATTGTCGCGAACTTCTGATAGAGACAGGCTGCACCGTAGTTACCCTCGTGGGATTTTCCTAACATCACAGGCTTCCGTCTTATATAAGAGAGAAGAAAACTAAGCCGGGAAACCAACCAACAATGCTTTGCCATTTTTTATAGATATCGGCTATTCCAGTACATTACTCCCACTTTCAGAATTTCTCCAAGCTAGTAAAAGTGCCGAAGGTTTATAAAAGTCGGCCTACTAGCTAGACTTCGACTTAAGATACCGCGCACTTAAAAGATACGATAAAAACTATGCACAAAATCTCTAGAGAATCCTACCCCCTCCTCCTGCTCCGACCCCGATCCGATCTCTTGAGATCTATCAGTGACTTTATTGCAAAAAAGTTTTGCATATTTCTCTCCAAGGTCTCTGTAACTCGTCGGTAATAAAGTTAAACTGGCGACTGAACTGGTAAAATGATATATAATATAAAATATGAAGACTTTCAGCTCTCGTTGCCGATAAAATTTGCCAACATACGAGGCCGCGATTAACGGGTCTTCATAAATTCCAGATAAATTGGGAGAATAATTAAATGCCAATCTTAAAAGCGAGGTAACGACATTCATTAAATTTTAATCTTGGTTAATGTCCGTTCAATAACATACAACAAAACCTTGCAGATTCAAAATTTTATACATGATATTATATGTCTAAATGATAGTATACTAGCCACAGCATCAGTTAAAACTAAATGTCTCATTTGAACGTCTCGTTAACTGTTATTTGTAAAGTTACATATAACAGTTAAAGTAACGTTCAAATGGGACATTTAATCATGAAAAGACTATTTCATATGACTGATGAACTCATAAAAAGTCATGTCGAGTCCGTAATTTATATTTCTAACCTGCATCGTGTAAATTTATCGTAAAAATCCACTTTTCTTAAAGTTATCTTGTTATTTAATATTAAACATATTCACTCACATAAGGGTCACAATAGGTTGCTTATTGAAATAATTCTTCAGTTCAAAATACTCGGGAACATACATTAGTGTGGAATATTACGAAAAAGAAATATTATTTTCTTTTTATATATTAAGGCTTGCAAGTATTGCAAATTGAATTGCCTTGAAATTACCAGTTAATCTCCTAAAGCGTCCTGGTCGTTTAAGAAAATAAGTTATTTGGGTCTGTTTGGGTTGTATTTTCAAATATTACTCGATGTATGTACGATGTACTGTCAGTACGCAATAGTCCTAAATCCTCATAAAATAATTCTAAATTTATATTTTATATGCTCAAAATAGATACTATATTAACTTTATGTCTTCTAATAAAGTACCAAGATTGACTGGCCATCACTCGTACAATATTGGCAAGATTTAGAACCTACGTGTTTTTCTCAGTTTTCTATATAAATAGCCAAACAACCATTTTCAAAGTAATAGGTTTAATGGTTGCTTTTATTATCTTTGGTATTCCGTGGAGTATTAATTTCCTTAAGGTGTATATTAGCCTAAAGTGGCACTCAAAAGCGTCTGCCGTGTGCCGCATACCACAATAAGTTAGGCTATGTTGCCATGACATTATAAATACATTTTCCAAAGCACCCTGTTTAACCTGACAAAGGTTTAATAAGATTTTGCCCTATTAATTCGTTATATTTTATAATATATTTTATAATTGATGTAAGTAGATCGCACGCCTTTCACGTCTTTTTATATCTATAAATAAACGTCTGCGATACACGGTAAATATATATATATATATATATATATATATATATATATATATATATATATTTTGCGCTGGCAAATACGTTTACATCTCCCTCCAGATGCGACGCAGGCAGAACTGCGCCGCTTCCAGCGAGGTATGTGGGATTCCCCTGCTGCCAGATTCGCGACCAGAATACCCACTAAAACCCAGCGATGCTTGTTCGCGTCGTCCGGTTTCTGGGTCACTGGAACACTCGCAAACTCATCCACAATACAGCCAAAGTAGAGAGCCCCCCAAAGGCCTAACAAATGGGCACCATAGTGTGAACCTCCGTGGGCAGCGAAAGATCGGGCCCCACCTGTTCCACGAGTAATGTTCGCTCGACCGACCTAAGGGCGACGTGATTGGCCTCCGCCAACCACCTCCACGCACTCCACGCACGCTGGTGGAGTTCCCCCTGGACACCGCGTGAAACCTGACCGATCGTTCGGAGAGGTAGGTTGACAAAGTCTTGAAGGCGTTGGCAATTTCGTGTATCAACGCCACGAACAACTCTTCCCTCTGCGTTTTCCGCTAGGGCCTATTGCGTCGATGGTGGACTTGCCCGCGCTATTGCGTCGATGGTGGACTTGCCCTTGTGGAAGTCGTACTCTCCAAGTGGTAAACGAGACGAGCTGCTATTACGCGCTCAAAGAGCTAGTTCACACGTTCGGTACACCAAGGGCCCGTGTGCCGGACGCCTGTCCTTGCGGAGCAGGATCAGTTTTTCCTTCTTCCACCGCACCGGAAATTGACCCTGCTCCAGACAGGCTCCAAAGAGAGCCTGGACCCACGGCTCGAGCAGTGCCCAGGCGCGCCGAGGGATGACGTCGGGGTCGGGGCGGAGTTCTTCGCGCGCATGCGTAACATCGCCGCCCGCAGCTCTCCCTCTGTGACTGGGGGCGCGCCTGAGTTCCAGTCTTTCTCCAGAGTTGGAAGCGCTATGAAAGGCGCCACGCCTTCGGTTCGGTCCGGGACCAGTGCTAACGGTATTTATAATCCAACGAGTTTCTTGCTTTGCGTTGCCATTTTAAATTTATTAGCTGTTTATTTAAAATTGTCCAACTTAAGTGTTGCAAGCTTTCTTTGGGTACGTTTTGTTGGCAATTAGTGACAGTGAATAATAGTTTTAAAAAATGTGTGGGTTCTGAAAACTCCCTGGGTGATTTTAACGTTGTTGTTTGCTTGTAATCTCAATACTAGATACAACTAGAATCGTTTTCAATTTGTGAAAATCTACCTATTAATAAACCTATTTCAAAAAAGGACACGGGAGTTCCTTTTGTCATTTATGAATCGATTTGAATTTTATTTTTGTTCTAATTTCGCTTTGTGATTATTAAGAGCAATATTGGAATGTATGTACTCTTTTATAATCTACTATTAGCGAACTCGGCAGTTTTTTAATGTTTTGAATATTTCGCATTATATAAAACATAAATCGTAATTTGATGTGTTAATAAAATAATTTAAACTGTATGCCAAACACCAAAGTCCCATATTATTTTATAATACATTTGATATGCATATTTATAAAAAACTTCTGATTAGAAAAAGTTTTGCTCTCTACAATATTACGGGATATGGGTTGTTTGATTTCACCTTATCGGTAACTTCCTCATAGTACCACTTAGATTTATATTAAATTCATTGACTCGGTATTTCTCTGATTTGTAAATAATTTTCTTTCTCTATGCCATTAAGTAATCCTTTAGACGAAATTGAGCAAAATAATTCTAAATTAATTATATAAGTTAGTTCCGCAAAATATTGCCGAGCAACTATAAAAAATTACTTATATTATGGTACGCTTTAGCAACACTTTTTTTTTAAACTTTCTATTTAAAATTGTCTTGGGATTTGTCTGTAAAAAAAAAACAGAAAGAAAACTTGAAAGCCCGGCCGGCGATGTAATCTCCATTTGGAGAAAAAAATCTCTATAGTTTAGTTTTATTTTTAGTTTTATAAAGTTCTGTCGTGTGATTTCTTTAAGCAATTCTCTAAATTTAGCTTAGCGAGATTTATTTTGTCAAAAGTGTTTTAAATGTCTCTCTTTTAAGGTATGTAATGTACTTTGCTTTTGTCCGAACAAATCACAATTAATGTCGAAACAATCGTTCTAGCCCACCAAAAATACAAAAAATAATAATGATCTATGTAATTATGGCTATATTGGAGCCATGTTAATGATCTTGCTGATTTAGGTACCTGTGTTATATAAATAGAGATAGGCTGTATATGCGCGTTGCTTAATTAGTAATAACTGAGTGGGATGATTTTGTCGTCCCATGTTCCTACGTCATTCGTTTAAGCGTATATATAGTTTTATATGAAATCTTATTTAAGTAGTCATCTGAACAAATCATGTTTCCACGTTTATTTTAAAAGACGTAGGTATATTATAAATCTGGGGTACCTACGAAAGTATGTACATATACTAGACATCTACGACATCTGTGGATGTTTGTTAATATTTCACGCGAAAACCACTGAACAAATTTGTATGTAATTTTGAATGGAGATAGGTTATACCCCGGATTAATACAAAGCCTACTTTACATCCCGGAAAAAGTATGGATCTTACGGGATTTGCGAAAAGTCAAATAACATGCATGAAGCCGTGGGCATCAGCTAGTAGATTATAAAAGATAAGATTTGTTTCGTATATATAATATTCTTGGGCCAAATATCCGTACATCTTTACTTACTATTTATATTGCCAATGAAGCTGTGATAGCCTAGTAGTTAGGACGTCAGCCTCCTAATCAGAGGACGGGGGGTCGATCCCGGGCATGCACCGCTAACTTTTCGGAATTATGTGCGTTTTTAAGCAATTTTAATATCACTTGCTTCAACGGTGAAGGAAAACATCTTCAGGAAGGAAGGCCTGAGAGTTCTCCATAATAAAGTCTACCAATCCGCACATGGCCAGCGTGGTGGACTATGGCCAAACCCTTCTCATATTGAGAGGAGACCCGTGCTCCGTAGTGAGCCGAGAATGGGTTGACCATGATGATGATGATGATGATGACGATATTGCCAAGTTTTTGCCTTCAACTGTGACCTACTGAATGCTGACCTTAATACCAATACTATATAATGAGGACGAATACTATACTATGAGTACAAATCAACACGTCATGGCTTTTGTAATGTTGGTAGATGAAATTTAACTGTGTGCTCAGTATTCAATATCGAAATACTACGCTGCCAGAAGTTATCCTCAGCAGTATTAATTTAGCCTACGAGCAAATTGATTCCTTTGTTCTTGAAGGCTGTTAGCCATTGCTTCGGTATCAGCTCAGAAACTAATTTGAAATTCAGGGTGATTATCAATTAATTAGTTGCATCACTGAATGGAAACCTTACCAAGATGGTCTTTACGCAATATTATTTTTAACAATGACATTTGACATATTACCGAATGACATTTCTGGGTTTTCTTTCGAAGTTTCGAATTAAACTTCAGCTGGTAGAAATATCATAAATAAATTGTTCGTTAGGTGAGATTTTTTTAAAGTCTTCTTAGACTAACTTTAATTTTCTATTAACGAATTGATATCATTTCACTACAATGTAAATAATTGAAACATCAACAGTGCATTTTTAAGGAGTATTTGAGTAAAATTTTGGCTTGATTGATTGATTGATTTGTTTATAGATTCATTGATTGGTTGAATGATTGATTGATTGATCGATTGATTGTTTTATGGGTTAATGAATTGTTTGATGGATTGATGATCGATCAATGGATTGATTGGTAGATTAATTGATTGATTGATTGGTTGATGGATTTATTGATTGATTGATTGATTGATTGATGAATGATTGATTGATGAATGATTGATTGATTGATTGATTGATTTATGTAATGATTGAATGTTTTGTTGTTTGATTTAATCAATTGCAACCCTTTCTTAGCCTACGAGACTACAGCTATCTGTATCACTTTCAGCCAGTTTCGTCTAGTCGTTTCAGCTGTGCGTTGAAAGATCATTTATTCATTGTACTTTTATAAGTATAAATATACAGAAGATTAGTATATATATTTATATGACTATTCTTGCTGAGGAGCAGCCGGAATACCCACTTAACCCCATCCATCATAGCCACCTGTGTCTCATATGAGGCGCAAAAATCGCGAACGTATGCACATTGACGTCTCGACAGCATACCTACATCAGCTTACTTTTTGTATTTATCTCTCAGCTACGTTTGTTTTCCTTTTAAACTCGCTTATTGATTTCTAAAATAACACGACGCGAAACCTTTGAATGGGTTCAGCATACGTGCTTGCAATCTAATGTGTGAAATTTTCGCGTCATTTAAGACGACGTCCGTTGATCTACGAAATAAATATCGTCCACATAAAATGCCGTAATAATTATTTTTCCATATTTTAGCCTAATAAATTCAGAAAAACTCGGCGCTTGCTGCTTTGTTTTTATACATAATTCTCTGGACTGGACATTCTGCACGTCCGCAACACCTTTACGTCCTCTGTTTTACACAAACACTTTAAGGACGCCTTGTCACTAAAGATGGGCTTTAAAGTAATTCATTGATCAACCATTTTGTAATAGGAATTCTCCTTAGTTGCTACTTAACACTTACTTAATTTACGAAATTAGAGACCATATTACTCAACTATGACAGCCATAATACCTTAAAATCTTGGTATAAACGATTCAATGAGATACCTACGTACTCGTAAATAATTCATAGCGACATTACCTTCGACATCTTACATTAACGGGATGACATTTGACTTCCGGCGTAATATCCTGAACGAAAATCAAATAGCGTTCTCTATTAATAGTAATTTCCACACATTAACAACTCCGAATAACTTCCGTATCTACTATTTTATTTTGATTCTTTAGATTCATAAGTTGCAAAATAGATTTTGGTACGAATTCAACTAAATCAAAACATTGTTGAGTTCATAAATTTTTGTATTTGTGTAGATGATAGCACTATCTTTTTCATGGGAAGCTTTTCAAAAGATGGACCCTACTTTTAGACCTACCGATTTATTAAGATTTAGCGCCATTATCTACCTACACGGAAAAAAATGCTACCCACAAAATTTTCTTAATCATAATCAAGTCAAATCGAATCAAATCATTTATTGCTTAAACATTGCCTCTTCGGGCGTGCCACAGAGGTAAAAACAATTCGTTCAATCTAATTAATTAATTATGTAATCTTCGAATAAAAAATGAAAGCATGTAATACTGTCAGCATATAAGGCAAAATATAAACTAATTATCAAAAAAATTTAATCTAAGTTTCATTTAAAAATTTAAAAATATCGTAATTGAAAAAAAATTATTATTTCAATTATAATTAACAACTAAAACAATGTAACTTTAAACACTTAAAATAAACCTTAAATTGAACCTAAAACTATAACTAAAATATATTATTAAAAGGAGTCCCTTTAGGCAAGGTTCCGAAGATACTGGCAGCGTTTCCCCTTTGGATTGATTTTGGATTTAATATTTTGTAAAATGTCATATCTAACATATAATATAGGATATAAAATAGTATATCCTAATCGCCAATCAAGTAAATGTTTGCTTACAGGAACATAAAGCAGTTTGTTTCTAGAAATAAATCTGTCCATATCACTGATTTTTCCACTTAACATTGTATAATTAAGTCACTTGTGGCAATGTACCCCCACGTCAGCTTCAGCATAATTTATTGAGTTTACATATTATCTCCTCTCAATATGAGAAGGGTTCGGCCATAGTCCACCACGCTGGCCGTGTGCGGATTGGCAGACTTCACACGCCTTCGAGAACATTACCGAGAACTCTCAGGCGTGCAGGTTTCCTCGCGATGTTTTCCTTCACCGTTGAAGCAAGTGATATTTTAAATTTTTAAATTTTTAAATTTTAAATTTTACATATTGTATAAAGTGCGAAATCCAAAATGATTATTTTTATTAAGTATATTTTAATCATATCACTTATCGCTAGCAACATGGTTGGTTTATAGGTACTACAATTCTCTAAATGGAATCAAACGTAAAACACAAAAACAAGGGAATTTCTTTCCCTATTGTTCGACAATTTCCTTGTTCAGTGTATGTACTTAGAAGACAAAGGGAGGAGAATACGAATGTTGATTATTACTTATTTGATCGTTGTCAATTAGATCCCTAAAATATTTAAGCTTTATTATTATACTTAGTTACTCTGGACTTCATAATTTACCATTTTACAATGCCGTTATAAATGAATGCTTAGGTTAGTCCCATCGGGGAATGGATCTTATTAATCTGGCCCTTAATATTTAACCTTTAAACTGTATTAAATGCTTCAACCTACCCGTTTCTTCAAATGTTTGTTGGTAGGGTGAAATAATATACTATGTAAATTCTAATTATGTGGTACTTTAAGTCCAGTTAATTATTAGGGTTTTTCATTATCATTTTCTGTTTTCAGTAATAAGCGGAACTAGGAAATTAGATTTACTAAAGAGCAAGAATTAGAAGGAACACTAAGCATATATAGTAACTTGATGGGCAGTCTCGAAATGTATATATATTTCATAACTACATATATTTAAAGTTTCTCTATTGATTTGAATATCAGATTCGGCTACAGCGATACGTTGTTGTATGAAGCTAATTATCTCTGCCTAACTGTATGTAAACCGCAATAATGGTAAACATCTAATATACTCCTATTGTGTCAGATAAACATACATAAAGTTTTTGTATTATAAATATAAGTCAACTGTCACCAACGCCACGTTAACCGGTGCGGGGTCACCATTCCAGCACCTTAGGACCACCCCAACGTCTATCGGTCATCACCCACTGCTACTTCAGCTTCGCAACTCGCTGATCTATGTCGATAACTCTGTTTTTTTCTAGGGATCTCTTCATTTCTTATTTGATCATCTAGAGATACTCACATCAAATCAAATCAAATCAACCCTTAAAACTTATAATTTAGTTTCCTTCAATTAATCGCCAGTTCGTTCGTTTCGTTTCTAAACTCCGCTTGAACGAAATAAACAAAAAATAAAATTATATCGGTCATATAAATATATAACAGCTTGAATATATCAAGTTATTGAGTTTTTCAAACACTCAATATTTTTTATAAAACCACGTAAACAGAGAAATAAAGCAAGTCATTAGGGAACACTTCTCATTATTCTATTTTAGATCTACAATACAACACGACTTTATTGTGATAGTTGACACACACTTCGTACAGCTAGCTCGTGCTCATTAACGGAAATAAACTTTTATGAATAACTTATATATGCGTTATTATTCGTATGGCACGAGTTCCCTTTTACACGCTCGTCTTGTTCATTAGCGGCCTACGCTCGTTGCATTAGCGAAATATAAATTTATTAATTTGTTGAGGAAATTGTTTATTTATTCACATTATATAGTATTTCAAAGAAAATCATCATCATCATCATGATCAACCCATTAACGGCTCACTACAGAGCACGGGTCTCCTCTCAATATGAGAGAGGTTTGGCCATAGTCCACCACGCTGGCCATGTGCGGATTGGCAGACTTCACACGCCTTTGAGAACATTATGGAGAACTCTCAGGCGTGCAGGTTTCCTCACGATGTTTTCCTTCACCGTTGAAGCAAGTGATATTTTAATTATTTAAAAACGCACATAACTCCGAAAAGTTAGAGGTCCGTGTCTGGATTCGAACCGCCGACCTCTGATTAGGAGGCTGACGCCCTAACCACAAGGCTATCACCGCTTCTCAAAGAAAATAACTATAAATATTACTTCATCTTTACTTTGCACGAGCGAGTACACTAAATTATAGCGTTAACTCCCTGATTCGTCATTAGTGAGTATCAAAACGGACCAAATTTGCTAACTCTGAATGATATTTAGGGGACTTTGATAGGAAGTCGATTTATATTATTAACGATTATTTTTATTCAATGACTTATCTAATATTTCGTTGAAATATTGATTGAGTGTAACGACTACTAGAATTTATTGATATATGCATCAACTAAGCATAATCACGAATGTCGTGATTGACACATTTGGTAACTGACCTAACCTAGCCTTATCTAGGCCATGCCCTTCGGATTGACATGCAAGATAAATATCTCTGTATATGCCAAATTATATTTTTGTTTTTGTCCTATATGCGTTCCGGAACAAGACTATTACGAGACTTTGAACTTGCGGGGTTCCTTAGAGCTGTGTGGGTTTCTAGCATAGCATCTCATATATATCAAATCATATATATTAAAGATTTTTTACGTGGTATTACAACGCACAATTGTGTAAGTTATATTCTATTTTTTTTGGACTGTCTATTAGCTGTAGTAACCCTATTGGTTGCCACAGCGAACCGGGCTGTTTGGCGAGCTTCGGAAAGAAGCTCTGCCAGAAGAGAACCACCAACTGTTATAAAAGCCGAAATTAATCAGCAAAGTAGACAAACAATGAGAAAATAAATAAACAGATAAAGTCACGAACGATTGCGACTGAGCAACCTATTGAAATAAAAACAAGATTTATACACAATATTTATAGTGGCAGTCCTATTGAATGATTCAATCGCAGCGTAGTAAATCCAATCTCTATGGATATCATTGAACAATGGAATCCGCTTGGTTCGGACGATTCGGTTACGGACGGGCACACTGATGCATGGACATACAAACGCATCGCAATACTAACATTCTAGCGGTTCCGTATCAGATGAACAACTTTAAGTAAGATTCGTGTTTTAATGTTATTTAGTATAATATGAGCTTTAAACATAGACGTGAACTCATCTCGCGTACGACAGTTACTTTTAAGTTTATGCTATCTATTTAAGTGCCTAAAAAATTTACAAACAATAATAAACCCTTATAGTGACGGAAAAATTAAGGAATATCTAAATAGCCACAAAAATATTTATCTCGTATTCATCAAGGACAAAATACAGACAATAAAATATATTATTAGTACGTTGAAATGCCACGATGTATAAATAGATTTCTTGGGCAAGGAACCATTGCGGGAGTCTATTGCACCCCCTGGCAATGTTTAATTAAAATATAATTAATGGTTTTGGAACGCATAGAGAACCAACAATGTTTTTTTTTATACAATTTGACAATAGACAAAACAAAGAAATAATACAGAGACGCCTTAAGATGGCAAACTTATTCCTTTTTACGTGCCCCAATGATATGAGCGTCAAATAAAAGGGATTTAAAATTAAGCCCATGTTGTTTTTATCTTTTGAATTAATTTTATCGATTATTATCAGAATTTAAACTTTCTTGAGTCAAATTCGAACCCATTCCGCGACTCTTGTTCATGAGTTTACTCACGCACACACTATCACAACTGGACACTGATTATAATTTTTAATTTTTATTTTCTTATTACAAAATTCAAGGGTACAATGCCGACTTTAAGAGCCAGTGTAAATAACCTATAAAGCACGTATGGATAGAACAAATGTTATTAAAACCTCTCACCCTTCTTTGTTTCATAAAGAATAATGCCCGTGAGGAACGCCCGAGAACCACTTTAGGGGTTTTTGTTAGCAAACATGTTTAGATTATATAACGTTTTATGTAGGTACACGATGTGAGGTGTCTACTAAGATATTAATCCATGCCTTATATAAAAAAAAATTACGGCTAAGCAACTAAATAGATTTTGATAAAAGATTTATTGATAAGAAGATACATTTTACATAGGTTACATTTTGACTCGAGAAAACACTCTAACACGGATATTAAATATTAACAGTACAAAGTTAGATTGATCTTCTTTGAGACAGAAAATTATTATGTAACGCAAGTTCAATACAGAATACTCGTTATAAATATTCTTAGATTAAAAACAATATTCTTTCTCTTTCTCCTATTACCTACATGTTTCGTGCAATGATTGAATTCCCCACTGGCCAAGTGTAAAAATGAAACTTCCAAGCCAATAAGTAGGTCATTAGAGGTAACGCGGACGAGGGAGCTACGAAGTGTAAAGAAAATTGCGCATCTCTCCGATAATAATGAATCCAATAATTGTCTTCATCCTTCGTTTTTACAGTTTTCGGTCTTAAAATTGTATAAAGCCCTAGTTTCAGCTATGAGTACTTGTACTAAATTGCATTTAAGTCCGATAATAATTAAATAGAAAATCTGATTTTAATTCTATAACGATGTTAAAGCTTTTGCAAATAAAAAAGCTTTCAAAAACTACTTCATGTGAGGAATTGTCGTTTTCAATTCTATTTTGAGTACAAATACGTCAACAACAATAGATCAGCCTTCATAAAACTAAACTTTTTATTGAAACTAAGCGAAAACTACTAAATTTTTTACTGAAACTAAATTTTTTAAAACTTATATCACTACCCATTGTACAGATTTTATACAGCAGAACTATTTCATGAAATCGTAGAGAGTTCCAACAGTTAGTTTCACAGTGACACGTTCAAATATTTATACCTGCAAACTCCAGCTTTCAAATGTTAAATTCCAGTTTGAATATCGCAACGATGCAAAAGCAATGTCGAATGTTAATAACTTTGTCAAAAGCTACGAATATAGTTTTTTAAAAGGCTGAGCGTGGGTCGGCTCTTTGTCATTGACAGGGCGGTGAATCGATACTTGCAATGTCTAGGTTACGAGGCTGGAATATTCCGGCTGCTAGAATTTAATTCCCGCTCCGAGAATTTCGCGAGCGATGCAGGAACCGATAATTGCTTTGATTTTCAATGCCAAAGGAAAAATTGTTTTCACGTTTTAAATTTTTAACATTTATTGAACACGAAGCATGTTTCTTTAGTAAGTAGCATGTTTAACTATGCACGACTGGGTTCATAAAATACCTCTTTATACATAAGAAGATAATGAAGTTCTTGTCTTCCTAATCTATTGGTCGTTTAATATTATGTGAGATAATTATCGTGATTTTAATGCTAAGTGCACTTAATCTTCTAATCATAATCAAAGCTTTACTCCAGCTACGAGTATGTTTGAGTGCGTGTTTATATTTACTATTTTCTTAACGCGAATAGATTAGATATTGGGACTACTTAATTAAATATATTACAATCATGAAACCCACCAGCCAAAATTGGATAAATGTGGTGGGTCCAACCTAACCTCTTAATGCAGAAAAAGAAGACTTCTGTCCAGCATTGCAAATTAATGGGCGCAATTGATGACTCTGACTTAATAAATTATTTGCATACGCAATATACCCGAACGCAGAATGACGCAACGCCCGCTGTTCTCTCTTCGTTTTTCGTTTAGCGTTGTATGTAACTTTTCTATATAAACTGCTCCTTAGGGTCGCTATGTTAAATAGCGGGCCATGCAACGCGGTAGATCGGAATGGAAAATTTGTTCTTATCAGAAGTAGAGCATTGTGCTCAAAAAAAAGCTAAGATTACCACATAGTTCAAAAATAAGATTATTTCCACCAATTACGCCTATGTATCATGTCCATCAAAAAATAATAAAAAAAAACTGTTTTTATTCCTATACCTATTTATAAAGGTTTGTTTCATAAGCATTTTTCTGACATCGAGTCCGATACAAGCGAATTTGTCACGAGTTTGTGAGTAAATCAGCGGCAAGAAACTTTTCCAACATCAACAGTAACAATACAATTTACATTTAATTAATCTATCTTTTGTGAATTACAAGCTTCCAAACAACTTATTCATTAATAAAGCCATCACTTGGAAAGTTTAATTAAGCTTAATTTATATCAATTAGCTACTGTAATTATCTCTATTTCTTTCAATTATTCAAGGTGTTAATCCCGTGATCTATATTTAAATATAGCTTGTAAAGCTATCATAGATTAATATACTTCTAAATCAGCGAAGAATTCAGCTAAATCTGAAGCGGTGATAGCAAAGTTGTTAGGGCGTCAGCCTCCTAATCAGAGGTCGGCGGTTCGAATCCGGGCACGCACCTCTAACCTTTCGAAGTTATGTGCGTTTTTTAAAAAAATATTAAAATACCACTTGCTTCAACGGTGAAGGAAAACATCGTGAGGAAACCGGCACGCCTGAGAATTCTCCATAATATTCTCAAAGGCGTGTGAAGTCTGCCAATCCGCACATGGCCAGCGTGGTGAACTATGGCCAAACCCTTCTCATATTGAGAGGAGACCCGTGCTCTGTAGTGAGCCGGTAATGGGTTGATCATGATGATACTTGTAAATCAACAGCTTAGCAAGATTCCATATTACATTACACCTTGGATCTATGCCCAAATAAACACTGTCTTAACTGCCTTTCTTTAACAGTCTTAACGTCACAAAACACTCGTTACCTAGCGTTACCTACCCGCGTCCTTACTATCGTAGGATAGAAGCCAAGCGTAAATTGACCGCGCATAAAAAAATTAAAATGAAGGTATAAAAGCTTCACAAACTTAATTGAAAATGAAAACGTGTCGACTGCGATGTAAAAGCGGGAACGATAATAATCATTTTTCACGCTCACTAACGGGCGTTGTATTAATTTTATTTGTTCAAAATGGTTATATTAAATTGTGTTACCGTTTTATTATTTTCATAGAAATTTTACACCGAAACTTCATTGATCCGTGATTGGATATGTTTCACTAGTTTTTGCCACCGCACGGATATGTTTACCGTTGCAGCGTAAAATAAAAACAACACACTGTTTTTTTTATGATGCTATAATTAATTTAAATCTAGTGCACTGCGATATCTGCTTCTAAACCAAGATTAAACTATAAGTTTGAATAATTATGTTATGCTTACCGACCAATAATAAATTCAAATTCAAATTCAAAATAAACTTTATTCAAATAGTCCTTAAAAAGGCACTTTTGACGCGTCAATAATTTACATAGTAGTTATTTCATGGTGATAACTATATTCATAAACTTAAAACTAAAGCTATGAGGGTTCCAAACGCGGCCCGGTCTAAGAAGAAGAAGAATACATATACCCATTCAATATAACACTGAACTACCTAGTATTTAATAAAGTCATCTACATTATCTAGAAGTTTAATTGATTTATATAATGCAGCAATAAGTCAAATTAATTTAGTGGCCTCAACAGCGTGGCATAGTCGCTCGCATTAGCTTTAAAATACAGTATTTTGTCACACGTGTTGAATTTTATATTAATCAACTCACATTAAGGTACGAATTTATCAATAATAATCGATAAATCCAAAATTTTAAGGTTATGAATTGAGTAGTGCAGACGGTTTTCTACTCTTTCCTATCGATGATGGTGCCACTGAATTCAATCCGCTATCTGAAGTCAAGTACTGGATTGACTTTTAACATCGCGAGTTAGACATTAAAAAGCTATAACATGCCATGAAAAACATTTAAATTCGCACAAAGAACCTATCTATAAAGTCTATTAGCTGTACTAACCCTATTGGTTGCGACAGCGTAACCGGGCTGTTTGGCGAGCCCTAAGGCTCAAATAAATTAAGGGAACGTCTGCCTAAGGGCGCCTCCTTTGAGGCCGAACCTCGGCTTTGGCGATGTTTGGGATAACGGGGTGGTCGGACGGTGAGTGGTCCGTACGTCTCCGAGGCCGTGGAAGGAACCCACGTCGGGATGGGATATGATAGCGGAGACCTAGTCTTCGCCGGCGAAGACGGTGTGTAGCGTATGATTGTGTGGCAGGTGGTAGATACGAGTATGTTGTCAGTAGTCATCTGATCGTCAGGGTCATGAAGGATATGTTTAGGTCTCCTCTTTCGGAGAGGAGCGCTTAGGTCGAGGGAGGAAATGCCATTAAATTTATTAATAACAACATGTGAACGTTAAACGTGGTGTTTGAACAAGCCGGATTTCAAAAGCCTTTTGGTCCACGTAGGTGTAACGTTGAAACGCAGTGGCATGTTATGACATAAGCGAATGAATAAACTCGCCTCTTTGCTTTACGTTTGTGGAGTGCGATGGTCACCGCACAGATGTCGAATCGATTAAAGTAAATCCATCCGTGAAAGTGCTTGTGGGAATGTCAAATAGATATAGATACCCCCGCAAATGTAAGGTAATGTGCCTTCATTACCTTACAAAATTTACTGGCTTCGGCAATTTATTTCGCCGTTCCCTTTTTAAATAGGTACCCTGAAAGAGTTAGGGTTTACTATTCGATTCTGTTGTAAGGTAAAATACACACGAATCATATAATGCGGATGGAACACAGCAATGGTTGCAAAAGAATGTTATATATGTATGTGGAAGGGCAAAACAGTAGAAAACCAAAGAAGAGATGGATGGATTGTGTAAAGAGGATATGCGTGTAAAAGGTGTGGGTAGTGAAGTGATAGAATTGAGTGGAAGGACAAGGAATATGTTGTGCCAACCCCACATGCGTGGGATAAGGGCAATAAACAGAAAGAAAGTAAAAACACACAAATAGTTACTACCCCCGAGATCGTTATAGTCCTTGACTGCAATCTTATCTTATTCCTTTAGGGGTTTGGCAGTTATATTGAATCCGAACCGTTTATTTACCAGGGCTGAAAGTATCAAATGGTTTCTATTCAAAAACAATGTCAACATTGACTTTGCTTAGTCGTAAGTACACTAACAATACATATATGTTTTTGTTATCCTTCGGGAATAATTTCCTCGTATATACCCATGTAAGCGGTGATAGCCTAGTGGTTAGGGCGTCAGCCTCCTAATCAGAGGTTGGCGGTTCTAATCTGGGCACGCACCTCTTACTTTTCGGAGTTATGTGTTTTAAAAAAAAAATATATCACCTGCTTCAACGGTGATGGAAAACATCGTGAGGAAACCTGCACGCCTGAGAGTTCTCCATAATGTTCTCAAAGGCGTGTGAAGTCTACCAATCCGCATATGGCCAGCGTGGTGGACTATGGCCAAACCCTTCTCATATTGAGAGGAGACCCGTGCTCTGTAGTGAGCCAGCAATGGGTTGATCATGATGATGATGATATACCCATGAAAGAAAGCATCCTTGTTGCCGTCTTTGGGATACAATCTATCTCATTGCCAAATTTCGTCAGGATGACTTAACACAGGTAACTAACAAATTATAATATTATTAAGGATGAATTATAAGATGTCTATCACTAATCCAATCGCTAATCTGTCTACGAGTAGAGAAATTTAACGGCGATTTAATTTGCGTTGATTGTTATTAATACAAGTTATTTTAGAAATGCTATTGTTTGTTAACTGTCTCAGTACAGGACATATAATTAAACACACCGATAGATTGGATACAAGAGAAGATTACTTGAAATAAGAAAACATATCAATTCTCTACATCAAGAATTATAAAAGCGAAAGTTTTTATATCTTCTTCTTCAAGTGCCTCTCCATTACTGGAGGCCAGAAGTCAGTTTTTTGAAACGTTCCTTGTAAACGGAATAGTTCTCTGACTGACTTGATGCCAGTCAACTCCCGTATGTTTCTGAGCCGACTTCTTTCGCCTTCCAACGCAATCTCTTTTTCCAGCAATCTTCCCCATCATAATAGATTGCAGCAGGCGGTACCTATCGTTACGCAATATATGACCTAGGTACGAGATCTTACGCTGTTTGATGGTTCTGACTAACTCGGTGTTCTTCTGCATTCGGGCAAGGACTTCAGCGTTAGACACTTTAGCCGTCCAACGTATGCGGAGCATCCTACGATAAATCCACAACTCAAATGCTTCAATCTTTTTTCGTAAGCCTTCCACTAAAGTTTTTATGTAATAGACTAAAATTTGTTTCAAAATATGTTTTGCTAGATAGATCGAATACATAAAATTGGAAGGTCACTTACTTACATACTTACTGATTAAACACGAGATCTCAAAAACTATAGTACGTATAAGGCTAATGTAGCAAGTAGGTAGTTGATAGTTAAGAGATGTCAGCTAAGAAAGGATATTGGGTTGAAACATTTGTATGAAATTTCTTTGTTTTTAGAGTTAGAATAACAAAAATTTGCATTAAGATTAATGTAGTATCGTTTTTTAAGGAAGGATACTAAAATTAATTAAGATGTTATTATTAAGGAATCACGGGGCGGTTAATATTTAAGTGAGTATTTATTCAGAATGCTATTGCAGAGATAAAAGGACAGAGAGGTCTGTCTTACATCAAAGTTAGTTAGGGACTGCCTGCTTCAGTCCCTTACAATTATTTCTTACTTACTACCTGGGTTCCTCAACCCCCGCATCGGTATAACATCTGTTCGGTATCTAACATCTGTTATTTGGGAATTTTTCTTAATCCCTTTATTTACAACCTTTTTGGAACAAAATACTTACGGCTAAGTACAAAGGTGCAATAAAACAATAAAACAGAAAAAACTTAAACCTAAAAATGACCATTCCACATTCGGCCATCCTGCATCGACAATTGCCCTCAATTGTCATCGTCTACTACATCAGTTATTTTGTAGCTTTCCTCCGAACCCATTCCCCATGGCTTCATATGGTAGTTTGCGACTACCTGCTCAACCTTCGGACGCATCTCTTTAAACCAGAAATCCCTTTTCACAATGGCTTCGGTTTTGGTAACGCCAAAATGTCCTCGCTCGTGTGCTCTTTTAATTACCTGTGCCTCCATACTCTTCGGTACAACTACTAATGATTCACCACCTACACTTCTATACAGTAATTGGTTTCTTAACAAATATCCGTTGGCTTCATTGCGCGATGCGGCATCTATAATTTGCTTAAGACATTCATCTTTGTCTTGTGCACTTCTCAATCGCGCAATTAAACCATCGTCATTTTCACAAACGTACAATACTTCCGGTAACGAATGTCTACTAAGCGCATCAACATGTGGCATATTCTTACCTGGCCTATGCTCTATTGAATAATTAAAATCTGCAAGCAAAATTACCCATCTCGCAACTCGCAAACATACTTTCTCTTTACTTACAGTAGCAGTAAAAGCTTGACAATCCGTAACAATCTTAAACGCTATGTTAATCAGATACACTCTAAATTTCTCTAGCGCTTTTACAATAGCCAATACTTCTAATTCATAACTACTATATCTAGATTCAGCATCCGTCGTTTTGCCACTCGCATAATATACAGGATGAAATTTGCCATCATTATAATCTTTTTGCAGCAATATCATACCATACCCTAAACGAGATGCATCTGTGTGCAACTCGGTCTCTGTACCATGACAATACAATTTCAAAACAGGCTCACACACTAATGCAGCTTTTAATTTCTCGAAAGCTTCTATTTCTCTCATACCAAATACAAATTGAACGTCTTTTTTCAGTAAATCAGTCAATGGTCGGGCAATGAGTGAATATCCAGGTATAAAGTTACGAAAATACCCTGTAAGACCCAAAAAACTTTGAACCGATTTTACCGTCGTAGGTCGGGGAAAATCTCGTACAGCTAATGTTTTTGTCTCTGAGGGGCGAACAGTCCCCCGGCATATTACATACCCTAAATAATCGACCGTCGTCTTAAAAAATTGACATTTCTCCCACTTTATGATCAACCCATACTTAGCCGCGTCTTTAATGACTAACTTTACTCTTCTCAAATGCTCTTCCAAGGTTTTGGCTTTAATAATAATGTCATCCATATACACTACTACAATTCCGTCACGTATTAAATCTCTAAAAATGTAATTAATATAACTTTGGAATACAGTTGGACCAATGCATAAACCAAACGGTAATCTAACAAACTCGTACTGACCGTCAGGTGTTACGAAGGCTGTATACTTGATACTACCTTCGTCCATCCAGACATGGAAAAATCCATTTTTCAAATCTATTAATGTAAACCAAACGTCCTCGGCTAAAGCATCTATTGAGTCTTCAATAAGTGGTAATGGAGAAAGAGGTCTTAACATAATAGCATTTATCTTCCGATAATCTACACAAATTCTAAGAGTACCGTCCTTCTTTTTAATCAAAACAATCGGACTTGCATATTCCGAGGTAGAGGGGCGAATAATACCCTCTTCTAACCATGAACTCATTAAGTCATTTACTTCTTTCCGCTCTGAAGGAGCCAACCGTCGCGGTCGTGATACTACTGGTTTATCTGATTTCAAAATTATTTTTGCCCGTATACCCACGTCACGCGTAGCTTCCGGCTTATAATTTGAAACGATCTTTTTAATTTCTTCTCGATAATGCTCCTCTTTAATGTGTGATAATTCAAGTTCTTTCGTCTCGTCTAAGGTGTTTATTTTATAAATGTGCGGCTTTGTCTCTTCGTCTGTACTGTCATCAGCGTTTAATTTGAAAAAAGTAACTGCGCCTCGTCTAACTCTAAGTTCTATCTGGTCTAAAAAGTCAGTGCCCAATATAACCGAACGTCTAAGTATTGAGTCAGGTACAACATGAAAATCTACATGAAACTCATAATTTTCTGCCATCATGCTGGTAGTAAATATACCTAACGTCTCAGTCACCTCAGCTCCCAAACCTTCAAAACATACCTGTTTATTACACAAAGGTGGTAATCCTAGATTTTTATACTCCTTCATACTCATTAACGTTAAATCGCTACCAGTGTCCACTAATGCTAAAATCTTACTGTCTTTAATCGTAATTTCTTTTTGATATTTTTCTTTAGCGGGACGCGACACTAAATACACTTCTTTCGACTTCGGCGGACACTCGGAGGCTACATGCCCAAATTCTCCGCACTTAAAACACTTTTTCCCTTTTCCTTTTTCGGGACACATCGCACTCACGTGGTCATCTCCGCCGCAGTTGAAAACCTTCGTACTCGTCTTCTTTCCTGAAGTTGCAACTACACTTCCCCTTCTTCCTTGGTTGTAGCTCTGTGGTCGTCCTGTCTTCTCCAGCTTCTTCTCCGGCGGTCGTGCATTTGATTTGGACATCTCCTGCTTCATTTTCTCGTACTGTCCAAATTTCTCTTTAAGCTGTTTAAAATCCTTAGCTCCATATAGCACAGCTTTATTTACCACGTCATCAAGAATACCCTCTATTATGTATTGTATCACATCTTGTACCTTTAGCTTCGCTGGTGATGCAATCTGCAACATTTTATATGCGTATTCTTGCAGAGTTTCCTCAGTCTTCTTCTTTCTCTTACTCAGCTCTCGATGAATCTTTAAACAATCTACAGTTTCCTCGAACTCATCTTTCAAGGATTGTTTCAGCTTCTTCCACGTTTTCGCACACTTTTCATAGCTCACGAACATTTTTGCTGATCCGCCTAGTAACCTTTTGGCGTATGCAATTTTCTGGATCTCGTTCCACTTGCAAAGCTCCGCCATTTCCTCAAAATCATCCAACCACTGCTGGACATTTGTGTGGTCATCCCCACTGAATTTCTCTAACGAACCTTCAACGTCTTTAAAGGTAAGTAATACTCGTGATTCTTCACGTCTTCGAATCACTGGAGTACGATTGGCACGCTCACTATTTGCGCCATCGTCGTCGTTGTATTCTCGGCCATCATTCACAGGATTTCGGAGACGTACACCATGGTTTCCTCTTCCTGGGAGTCCCTCAGCATTGACAGCTCGAGCGTCTTCCAAATCGTCTTCTTCTTCGTCGTCTACAAGGTCTGCAATATTTTCTTCATCATTGTCGGCTACCTGATCCCGTTCCACCAACAGTGCAGCTCTTAGCCTTGCCAGTAACTCTGGTTTTCGACCTGTCACCCGGAGATTCCGACGCCTTAGCTCCTCTCTGAGCTCTGGGACTCTCAGTCGCGGAAGTTGGTCGTCTTCCAAATCCGCCGCGGCAATACCTCTTGCAACCTGGTCAATTACACCTTCCATGGCTTACTAACTCGCGCACTTATATGAACTTTCACACAACACCGACACGTCTTTTACACACTTCTTAATTTTCCGATTTCCGTGATCCCGGACGAGCGCCCAAAATGTAGTATCGTTTTTTAAGGAAGGATACTAAAATTAATTAAGATGTTATTATTAAGGAATCACGGGGCGGTTAATATTTAAGTGAGTATTTATTCAGAATGCTATTGCAGAGATAAAAGGACAGAGAGGTCTGTCTTACATCAAAGTTAGTTAGGGACTGCCTGCTTCAGTCCCTTACAATTATTTCTTACTTACTACCTGGGTTCCTCAACCCCCGCATCGGTATAACATCTGTTCGGTATCTAACATCTGTTATTTGGGAATTTTTCTTAATCCCTTTATTTACAACCTTTTCGGAACAAAATACTTACGGCTAAGTACAAAGGTGCAATAAAACAATAAAACAGAAAAAACTTAAACCTAAAAATGACCATTCCACATTAATAATAATAAATAAAAAAACATGAACATCAATTTTTTTTTTTTAATTTTACCTGTTAAGGGTGGTAAAATAGGGGATGATAGTTTTTGCTTATTTTTTTTTATGAAGTCTACAAGCTTGCAATTTTAAAAATAGGTTTCTTTTAGGGCGTAAGTATAAGGTTATATTTTTTTTCATTCAAATCTAACCCGAAGGGGGTCAAATAGAGGTTTGAAGTTTGTATGAAAGTGAAAGTAAGAAAGTTTAATTTAGAAACACGAAATTCGGCAATTTGACATTTGCCTGTAGCTTACTTTCTGAAGCAGGGCATTGGCCGCACGGGTAACCTCAATCTCAAAGGAAATCAGCAATTCTACGCAGACGAAGTCAACAAAAGCTAGTTGATCGATAAAACGATTATGCAAGAAAACCAACTATAAATAGGTACACAAGTTCTAAATTGTAAGCATCAAAACCTGTAATTAAACGTAGCGCGCCGGTACCTGTAATTGACTTAAACATGGCTTTGAAATGGAACATTTAGTTACTTGGCTGTAGAATGCTGTCGATAACCAGCGACGGCTTTACTCTCGCGGCAAAGGAAATTCCTTCCCCCGGAACACTTTAGATAAGATAATTTCTCGATCATTTGCCTTGAATATTCTGATCTATTTTCATTATTATACTTTGTTTATCATTGTTATACGCTATGGGTTACTTATTTTGCACTAACTTCGTGTACTGATGTCATTTATATATCATCATCATAGTCGGCCTATTAATGTCCCATTCCTGGGTGCAGGTATCATCTCTCATAGAAAAGATGGGTAGAGCATCATCATGATCAACCCATTACCGGCTCACTACAGTGCACGGGTCTCCTCTCAATATGAGAAGGGTTTGGCCATAGTCCACCACGCTGGCCATGTGCGGATTGGCTTCACACGCCTTTGAGAACATTATGGAGAACGCTCAGGCGTGCAGGTTTCCTCACGATGCTTTCCTTCACCGTTGAAGCAAGTGATATTTTAATTATTTTTGAAAATAGAACATGGACTTACCATACTGCTCAAACGTAGGTTGTAGGGCTTCTAGCACCATCACCACCATAATGATATTAAACAGGACCGGAAGCTCACCGAGGAACGGTGGCAGATCACGTCTTATTTCAAACACCGGACTGATACTGAAATTTTACTCTTAAAACAAAAATATCCATTATTATTTCCCACGTTCAACAATGTTCATTTCATATTAAATTAAATGTTGCATACTTATATACATGTAGGTAAGTAAACATTCCGAACGGTACGTAAGTGTTTTCTTGAGACTCTCACGACGCCTGTTGATTCTAACTTGTTGCCGAGAGCCTGTTGATTCTTATTTACGTAACATACGAAGTAAGTGTTTGGTCGGGCTGAAAATTTTTGCGCGTATATTACGTATAAACTTGTATTAAATTCTCTTTGTGCTATTTGTATCTAGCTGATTTTGATGACATTTCAAAGGTTATTTAAAAGAAAGATATAGAATTTGTAATATGTTGCTTTTTTTATTCTTGCAAAATCTCATATGTGAATATAATGAAAAAAATCGATACATTGTAAAATTATAATACGAAAAATGAACAAAAAAGAACCAAGGTCACGAGAGAATAAAAAATTGTGACGTTTATGGACAATGCATGGAGAGATTTACAGACCGTTCTTTGTCATCGCTTTGCCAAAAAACGACGCCTGTTGATTCTAACTTGTTGCTTTAAACCTTTTGTTTCTCGTATACGTAACATACGAAGTTAATTTATACCGCAATTAAGTGCTTGGATGAATAATAATTAATATTATAATCGTCAAATTTTATATATGTAAATAAACAGTCAGTGCCGTTCAAAAAGACAGTGTGTCAAACATAACTTTTTTATAATATTAAAGACGCCTGTTGATAGTCACTTGTTGCGAAGTTTGTATACAGCGCACCAACACTTATTGCAAGCAAGGAAACTATGAAATGTGCGTCAAATACACACATTTCAATAGACTTAGTCGCTGTCTTGCATCTTAGACGTGACAGAGATAATGGGAAAAATTAGAGATTTATTGAGACTCTCACAACACTCGTTGAGACTAACTTGTTGCCAAAATGTGTTGATTCTTCTATACTTACATATATTTATATATTTGTAAGTATAGAAGAATCAACACATATACAATCAACAATATATATTATACCAAGCAGTTTTTTACGGCTATCTCACCTGGTGGTAAGTGATGATGCTGTCTAGGATGGCAGTACAGGCTAACCTGTTACGAGTATGGTAAGCCCACGCTCCTAATTGGTTTCAACGCGACATCGTGCCGGAACGCTAAATCGATTGGCGACACGTTTTGTCGGTAAGGTGGTAACTAGCCATGGCCGAAGCCTCCCACCAGACCAGACTCGAGCTGGGAAATTTATCCGTGCGTTTATTTTCCGTGCGATGTGACAGCGCACGGAGGACGTCAAAAATTTACCAAATTATGTGTGTCGCATATCATACTAGATTAACTGTAATACCAGTCAGTACCGTTCATATCGAAAATTCTGAAGCGACAAACTGTAAAAAAGAACTGTTTTGTAGACTCTAACGATGCCTGTTGATTCTTACTTGTTGCTGAGACCCTGTTGATTCATACTGACTTAGCATACAAAAATTGTATACAGCCCACTCGTGATTCAAATAAGAAAGCTAATAGAAAGTTATTGAGACTGTCACGACGCCTGTTGATTCTAACTTGTTGCTAAGAACGTGTTGATTCTTGACAAACTGTAAAACGTAACTGTTTTGTAGACTCTAACGATGCCTGTTGACTCATACTTGTTGCTGAGACCCTGTTGATTCTTACTGACTTAACATACAAAAATTGTATACAGCCTGCTCATTCGAGATTAAAATAAGAAAGCTAATAGAAAGTTATTGAGAGTCTCACGACGCCTGTTGATTCTAACTTGTTGCCAAGAACGTGTTGATTATTGTTTACTTGACATATAAATACCAAACAATTTGCCATATTATGGGTGTGGCATCAAATAAGATAGCTTTCAAATATAGGTTAACTTTAATACACGTCAATAAACATTCATGTCGGAAATTCTAATGAGACAGCCTGTAAAACAGAACTTTCTTGTAGACTCTCACGACGCCTGTTGATTCTTACTTGTTGCTGCGACCCTGTTGATTCCAGATTACTTTATCAACAAACTTCCCTCGTTCCATTTTATATATGTTAATAAACAGTAGCTGACGTTTATTCTTATGACTCAAAAGTTACAATGTTTTTACAACAGAACTTTCTTGTAATACCTGAGTATTGTTTACTTGCATAATAAATTGGTATACTATTTGTTGTATTACATTCTTATAACAAAGAAAATAAACGTTCAATTTTATATGTCATGTCAATAAACCGAATCTGGAGTTTATTTATGACCTTCAAAAGACAACTTGTAAAACAAAACTTTCGTGTAATTCTACGTTCGCCTGTTGATTCTCACTTGTTGCTGAAACCTTGTTTATTTAATACTAGCTTTTACCCGCGGCTTCGCTTGCATTGAAGCCATTTAATAAGTAAATATGGGAAGCTGTGATAGCCTAGTGATTAGGACGTCAGCCTCCTAATCTGGGGTCGGGGGTTCGAACCCGGTCGAATGCACCTCTAACTTTTCGGAGTTATGTGCATTTTAAGCAATTGAAATATCACTTGCTTCAACGGTAAAGGAAAACGTCGTGAGGAAACCTGCATGCCTGAGAGTTCTCCATAGTGTTCTGAAAGTACATGAAGGCTTGTGAAGTCTGCCAATCCTCGCATGGCCAGCGTGGTGGACTATGGCCGAACCCTTCTCATATTGAGAGGAGACCCGCGCTCTGTAGCGAGCCGAGAATGGGTTGATCATGAATAAGTATCCAGATATCATTACAATAGAAATTAATCAATATGATATCAATTTTAACAAACCAGACTTTAAACTTTTATATTTTTATTTAAAAAAAAAATTATGTGACTTTTAATACCTGCAAAAAAATTAATACAAAGTTTCATGATATTTCGCAGTTTGCGCTTGAAAGCGTAAGATACAAACTTACATTCATATTTATAATATTAGGTAAGATGTCATTATTGTGAAAAACATGGTTAGTAGTAAATATACCTATAATATACGTCGTGACAAAAAGCAGACGCTGCCGTATATTTAGGAATTTCAAGAAACTCAACGTGCTAAACAAAACTTTCTTGTAATTCTGAGGACTCTGTTGATTTTGTTTTACTTGACATAGAAAGTTGGTATAACGTTCCTCCATTGTTGTAATGAACAAAAGATACGTAGCTATAAAATGTGCGATACATTTTATAAATGTCAGTAAACATTCGCTGTCGCGCATCTGAGACATTCCAAAGACGTAACATTTAAAACAGAGCAATCTCGACACTTTAGAAGCCTGACCTTGTTGCATTGTTGATTCTTGCTTAGGAAATTAACATAGAAAATTTATACATCGTTATTCACAAACGAGACTAATGAGACAATATATGAGACTAACTGATGCAATACAAGCTGTGATAGCCTAGTTAGGACGTCCGCCTCGTAATCAGAGTTCGGGGGTTCGATCCCCGGCACCTCTAATTTTTCAGAGTTATGTGCGTTTTTAAGCAATTATAATATTACTTGCTTCAACGGTGAAAGAAAACATCGTGAGGAAACCTGTGCACCTGAGAGTTCTCCACAATGTTCTGTGAAGTGGAGTGCGAATACGAACATGGGCTTCGTGGTGGACTATAACCAAACCCTTCTCATATTGAGAGGAGACCCGTGCTCTGTAGTGAGCCGGAAATGGGTTGATCGTAATGATGTTGCCCGCGGCTTCGTAGCGTGTATAAAGGCTTTTAAAATCCTCATGGCATAAGCAACTTTTTAAATTGAGGATTATCAGGTGCCATATTCGCTACATTCCCAACATAGAACACTAATTTTATATAGTTATAGCTTATAAACATAAGCTATATTTGTAGCTTATAAACGTGAAGTTAAGTTGTACACAAATCACGCGGGAACCTAACCAATTTGTTTGTCCAGGATATAATCTACACTGAAAACAAAAGTTATTGCTGCCAACGAAATTTTGTTAGTGGCTATCAAATAAAATGTTTGCATAGGGGAATAAAGCTAGCTTTATTGTTGTAACATGACGCTCATTGTTTCAACAATAATGCTACACTAACTTTATCACAGATTTTACCACTTAAAATTGTTAAATTAAACGAGTTATTATTTGTGTAAATGCCACGTCATTTTCGCCTCGATACTTTGTTAAATTTACAGAGTGAAATTTCAATATTATTGTTTTACTATTTGACTTTATCGCTAGTAACATGTTATCAGTACTATAATTTTCATATGGGAAGCAAACATAAAGTACTCAGATATGTGAAACATACACTTGTTAGAAAATCTTTTTTTGTTAAATTGTAACACCATCATTCGATCGTGGCGTGAAGGCGTACCAACATACAAACTTAAACATAAACTTACTTTTATAAAATTATTGTTTAATATCAGACCGATAGTCAATTTTGAATGGTTAATAATGGAATGCGTATCACCCTATTAACACTAATAACCGCACGTTATACCATAACATACGCTTACAGCTTACTAGCATTAAAACAGTGTTAATATTAAATAAAAGTTTTTATACCTTGACATAGTTTAACATATAATTCCTAAAATTCTTAAAATAGAGTGTCAGTAATATTAAAGTAAAAAAGCTTTAAGTGACGCTATTCTTTATTAGACTAAGTTCTTAAGACTCATATTTAGGCATAACCACTTCCAGCTAGCGACCAATAAAGAAGTGACTTCCACCCTATTTATATACATTGTCATACTCAGCATCTAAAGGTCACATGGCTCGACTGTCTCAAAACAGAGGGATTTTAATTATTCAATCCTCAAAAGTATGTAGGCGGGCTTTTCTGTTATTTGTTGATATGATAAGTTAGTGAAAATATTCGGGGCTATTTCTTTTGTGACATGTGTAGGCAACGCAAATTTCTACACGTGTAGTCGAACTAAATTTAGGTAGGGTGCCAATTTGGGTAGCGAACCGGTACCCACCTATCCTAGATTTAGGTGTACAAATAATGCCATAAAACCCTTCAGTTTTATAACATTAGTACACATTATTATTTGAACGTTGACAAGGTTTCTTGGCCCTATCTTATCCGCCTGTTTCTTTTCAGACAACGACGGCGATCAAAATTCCGACCCAACATCGCCAAATCGTTTCATCACCAGGATGTCTGCGATAATTTCGAAGCTGAGGGACAATACGAACAACTGCAACCCGCCGCTGCTCGTAAACAATCCCATTATGCAATACTTTGAAGTCATAAAGGAGAGCAGCTGCGCCGGGCCCGACTTAATCTGGCGTATCTACGACGCCTTCCGCAAGACTGATGGCAAGGTAAGTCGTAATAAAAGCCTTTTCTTTGCTTCTGTGTGCCTGGTGTTACAAAGTGAAAAGTTTTCGATGGTACCCCGCTTTTTGCCGCGTATTTGCCATTAACAAAATACACAGTTTAGGAACAAGGGTGCATTGTTTAAAAACTTGCCTACTATTAGTAAAAGAAGGACTTATTCACTGAGCCAGTCTTTAATTGAATTGGAAATATATAAAAAAAACACATTTTATTTAACAAAATCCGCTATCTGCCGCGTATTTGCCATTGACAAAATACATTGTTTAGGAGCAAGAGTGCGTTGTTTAGAAACTTGCCTACTATTAGTAAAAGGAGGATTTATTCACTAAGCCAGTCTTTAATTGAACTGGAAATATATATTTTAAAAAAGATGTGGTGTCCCGGGACACCAGGTAGGAACGAAGTTCCTTCGGCTAAGGTAGAATCGACACACACATTTGCAAAAGAAATTGTGCGCAATTTTATGTAAGTTTTCTTAATTTTTCTCTTAAATTTTGCTGATTAGTTTTTATTTAAGTACAGGAAAGTATTTAGGAAATTCAGTATTTTAGGAAATAATAAATTACGTAAAATAAAAAAAAAACCTAAATCCAAATTATTAACTAAAATAACAAAATGTCTCTTTATTTTTGTTTGAGAACATAAAATTACATAGAAATAGAAATAATTAAAGAGGGAGAAAGAGAAAGGTATTATACACTACTCGCTTGTGTATGCGACTGTCGCGCCTGCAGACGTCTCATTTAATGGTTTTATTCCACGGACTTTTTCTTACGGTTTTACTATCACATTTTTTCAGTTCCCTATTATTTCCCATAAAATATTTCACAGCAAAATCCCTATCTCCTCAAAGCCTGCCGTAAGGAACTTCGTTCCAAAAACCACATTTTATTTAACTAAATCCTCTATTTGCCGCGTATTTGCCATTGACAAAATACATAGTTTAGAAACAAGAGTGCATTGATTACAAACTAGCCTACTATTAGTAAAAGGAGGATTTATTCACTAAGCCAGTCTTTAATTGAAATGGAAATTAAAAAAACATTTTATTTAACTAAACCCGCACCTAAAATAATAATTTCTAAGAATCTGTAAATTGTGATTATCCAAGTTACTTTAATAAATTGCTTTCCTCTCTGAGCAGAGCGAATAATTATAACAGTATTGCGGGAAATAATATATATAATTTAAACTTCCAAAGCTTTTGAAATCCTAATACCGTATTCATGTTATTATATGATCACGATATTCATTCATTCATATAGTGTTAGGATAGAGATTTAGCATCGCGCGCTTATGTGTACTTTGTATGGCTTGCTGAAGAGAAAACTAGGTCGCAAGGAAAGGTAAGTAGATCTCGATAATTCCTGCTACCTGGAAACAACATCAAGAGGTAAGTCGCATGTATTTCTAACTTTTTTTATCGTTGTCAGTTAATATTGTTCCATTGCGTCGTTGAAATGAAATGAAATGAATATAGGTAGGTACTTAACTTTTTATGATACAGCCAACTTTATACTAACAAACAACTAACAACAACTAACAACTGCTGTCATTAGTTTTTGACGTGTTTATAGAAGAACCCTCTCGTGTTTTAGTGAAATGAAAAGTTTATTATTTAATATTTATGTTATGATAATATCACTATATTAGAATCTCCACTTTAAAAAACACGCAAGAAATAATGGTCTGATCTGCGGTTCAAAGGCTAACTATTTTTATAAAATATTTACAGAATAAATTAATTAACTAGTTTTTTTCTCTCTTTATTCGCAATTTCTGTTCAGAATGGTTTGAATCTAACAGATGAACGGAGCCACTTTGATATTTATATATTCATAATAGGGATTTAATCAATCCGTTCAAGCGTGTCGACAAAGTGAAAGTTGATATTTCTTCAAAACAATAATTTCGCTCGTTCCAAAGGCAGAAAGGTACAATTTGGACACGAACCCTTTCCTTAAATTATATAAGAGTGGAAGGTGTACCGTGATAAAAAAGTTATCTTGGTAATTAATAACAATTTAGATAACGTTTGTACATTTATATATTTATTATCTCGAATGAATGAATGAACGAAAGGTTCTTAAAATTAATTCACATTAATATTTTTCTATGTTTATACGATATTAATATTTACAAAAAAAAAGTTATATTATTATTAAGATAATCATATTTTGATAAATTTGTACCTGAACAGTATGTTATTTAATCGAATAGTTAAGGGGATATTTAAAATTGTGAAATACGTACGGATGAAGAAATTGCGGTTAGATAGATAATCGAGCACTGCGAGGTGTTTTTATGAAATAACATTAATAAGCGACCTTAAGTTAAAGCGAGTGAAACTGTGGGAAACAGCTAGTTTTATAATACGAGGTTACTTATTTTTTCATGAATAAAATAGGCCCATAAAATTAGGCTAAAGTACGAAAAATATTACTCACATCAGCGTTCCAACAGGTGTGGCCGTTTCCCCGAGGGACCGCTATATTTTTATCAGGATAAAAGGTGACATATGTCACTTTAGTATACATCTTTTCCAAAAATGTGCCTTTTATACGTTCAGTGTTATTTTCGTACTTTTTAGCGAGAAATCATTAAGGCGTTAGCGTAGAGAGATCGGAATAAATGGAACTGTCATTTTGAATAATATTCATGTTGCTAATATCATAGTATTATATATATATATATATTTCTTTTTTTATACACAACAAGTTAGCTCTTGACGGCAAAAATGGTAAGTGATGATGCGGTCTAAGATGGTAGCGGGCTAATCTGTTAGGGGTATGGTAAACCCATACTCCTAATTGGTTTCTACACGACATCGTGCCGGAACGCTAAATCGCTTGGCGACACGACTTTGTCGGTAGGGTGGTAACTAGCAACCAGACCAGACCAGACTCGAGCCGGGAATCGAACCCAGGACCTCCTACTTTATAATGCGACAGCGCGCACACTGCGCCATGGAGGTCGTCAAAAAAATACGTATAAAACACGTTTTTGAGTTCTCGAAAGATTCGTAAGCTATTTAAGAAAAAATAATGAACTTATCACCATCATTTCATTTCAGTATAATATAAAGTATCTACTTAAAGTGTCATGTAAACATATTAAATAAATTAAATAAATTCATGATATTGACTTTGAGTCTGAATGTCAGCAAAACTGCGTCAAAATACGAGTGGAAAATGTCTCCTCTCAATAAGTATGTCAATGTGACGGTCGATTTTCCGATGAACCCGTGCCGTGAACGAAAGTGAAACACGCCCGTCTATACTACCTACATATATTTGACTTGACGTCATATTATGCAGCGTGAAACGTAACGTAAACTTGAACTTTTCGTCGACGTGGTTTTTAACATACGTCATTCGAGATAAAATTTACGTGGATTGTTAATTGTATCTTGGCATTTGCTTAAAATCTCACAACTCCCTGGTCACATATATAACTTGGTGTGTTTGAAAGAATAAGAGTGAAGTAGTATCTCCAAGATTATTCGAATGTTTTTTTTTTTTAATACAGTACAAGCTAGCCCTTTTCGGCAATATCATCATCATCATCATGATCAACCCATTACCGGCTCACTACAGAGCACGGGTCTCTTCTCAATATGAGAAGGGTTTGGCCATAGTCCACGACGCTGGCCATGTGCGGATTGGCAGACTACACACGCCTTTGAGAACATTATGGAGAACTCTCAGGCGTGGTTTCCTCCCGATGTTTTCCTTCACCGTTGAAACAAATAATATTTTAATTTTTTAAAAACGCACATAACTCCGAAAAGTTAGAGGTGCGTGCCCGGATTCGAACCGCCGACCTCTGATTAGGAGGCTGACGCCCTAACCACTAGGCTATCACCGGCAATATCACCTGATGGTAATATAGTATCACTTGGTGGAGCGATTACCTCAGAAAAGAGGCAGGCATCGACTGGATACAAAAATCCGGAGACAGGATAAGTTGGCGCTGCTTCAAAGAGGCCTATGTCCAGCAGTGGATGAATATTGGATGATAATGATGATCATGATGTTCTTTCAAAGGAAGAGGCGACGAGCCGGCTTAATGATCCGCGACATATTAAAACTGATAGATTTTACAACGTAGGTCTATAGATAGATAGGTTTTAATTCATCAATAGCCAAAGTTACGAGAGTCTATCAGTTTTGAAATTAGAAAGACGAAAATTATAACCTAAGCGCAAGCGAAACCGCGGTATAATTCTAGTATATATAAGCGGGACGTAGCAATTTTAAGGACTTAAGTAATATTCTATGAAACAATATAAATAATCAAACAAAACGGATTATTGTACGGTGATTCATTGTATAAAGTGGTTCTGGCAATTGTTTTCAAACTCGAAATGCTTACCCAATTCATTATTGAAAGCGCCGTTAAAAACTTGAAACTTTCCCGTTTTGTCTACTAATGCCATTCCGGGCGTTTCGACAAAAGATATTGTTTTCATTGTGCGGGAATACTAAAAGTCTTGCCACAATTCCCACTTCAAAAACCAATAAAACTGGAGATTTTTAATATTTGTCTCGTAAATAATTGTGGAATATGAAAGTTGGTTACACTAGTAGTGAATTTCAATTGCAATTTGTTCAGAAATATTCAATTAATGCTTAGGTATTGTAACATACCAATACATTAAATATTAACATATATAGCTTTTTATAACTTAAATAAAATAGGTAATTTAAGTAAATAATGATTTATATATAAGGTCTATTGTTAAATAATTGAACATGACTGTAAGTTGCAAGAAGTTATATAATTGCTTTTGTGCTCTTATAATTACAGTTATAAATATACAAGTCGTATAATAAATACTTATTATACGACTTGTAATAAAGCTTTTTGAGCTTGTAATAAACGCAAATTTGTTATTGAAAAAGTAAGAAACTAGGTGAGATTAAAAAATCTATGAGTTGGAAAAATTACTCTACGAAGGTAGTGGCATATATATGACTTAAAATATATTACTCAAATTTATCATTTGACTCGTTAGGAGGCAGACTTCCTAACCACTAGGCTAGCATTTTTTATTATAATAATAATATTTGTGATTGTGAAGTCTGTAATAGGGATTAAATTAACTAAATTAAAAGAAAAATAGACATATAGATGACTTTCAAACTAAACGTGCCTCTTTACTCCATTCGGCTTCTTAAATTGTCGCCACTCTATACCCATAAAGCAAACCTTTAAGGGCAAGCTTAAAATTATCTTCATACCTTTTTTATAAACTAGATTAACAGTTCTGAGCCTTATCTCTTTTGAAGTTGAAATCATTATGCAAAATAAATTACAACGAGATATTTCAAATAAGTTAGGGCGTAAATCTTAATTTTATTTCTAAAATATCTAGGCATTATTTTGATTAAGAAATAGTTTCATGTTCCGTTTGCTTGTCTCCAAAATCTCACGTTTGATAATTAAAAATACGACGTTCCATTTCCATGACGTTTAGTGTCCTATATATATACTTTGAAAAGTATATGGGACATGTACCAACAGCTTTATATTTCTTAACAAAGGTTTCAAGTTATCGTTGTATTGTTCCGGTATTAAATGAAATAAAAAACACTACGCTTCACGGTTAAATAAATCGTACACAAACAACAAACCCAGTCAACTGGGGTTCATAAAAGCTACAAGTACACTCCACTTGTTTTCCGAGATTACTTGAGTAAATCCCCACTTTGTCCGTTGGTCGGCCAGGGGTTTATAATTTGTTAAGTGGGAACATTATTATTTCAAATGAGGGTCAGATATACTTTAAAAGATGCACAAATATTTTCATAAGGAAGAAATAAAGTCGCTGTTATATAATTGGTTGTGCCAAATGTGATTTTAATCATTTAAAACTGTTATAACAGTTCCGTCTTTCTCAATGAAAATCCGAATGATATCGAAAAATTTGGATACTCAAAACTTTTTTTTGAAATGAGATAACTTGAAAATGTAATCATAAAGTAAAAGCGAATCCTTACTATGATGCAAGAAAAATAATATTATTTCTAATTAATCTTCTAATAAACTAGGGGAGTTCAAAATACGCTTAGACTCTTAAAATAAATCATATAAGTTTTAGCTTAAGAAATCAACTAGCAGACGTAAATGAGTTTTAATATCCACCTCCTGGATCATGGCTCGTCAGATTATCTTCACGTTACAAAATTATCCACAGCTTTATTTTGGGACTACGTAAACGAAAAAGAAAAAAGATTACGAATGTAATTATCACCATCAACTCACTTATAACTATGTAAATGACGCAAAAGTGCCTTTAAAAGGATTACTTGAATAAAGTTTATGAGTGGTTGATTAATAAGTCGATGAAAATTATGTTAAAAATGGCTTCGAAGATTTCACTGAAATGAAGCTTTGAATCCGGAAGTGGAAATGTTGTAAACGAAGTCAGCCTTGCCTAGGCGGTCTTCCACTCCAGTTACTATGTGTGCAATGCACTGCGGATCGAGCAGAGTTCCTCTTCATTTGTTCAACCTCGCTTCGCTGGTATCGCTTATCTAGTTAGCATGTTTAACTACAAGTAAAGAAGTCTTGCAGAAATACGCGTAATCTTCCGCAGTCGCATTTCTTGATATAAAGAATAAAATATTTCATTGCATAATATAGATCAGTGAATTGAGAATGAATAATGGAAACGGACCGATTAATGTACCAGCAAGAAAGCTAGGTGCCATGTTTAGTTAAAGTAAACTAACTCAGTTTAGAATTTCAATTAGAAATTCTCTGCCTTCTCAGTCCGGAGTTTGGCATTTGTTGTGTGAGGTTTTACGATGTTACTAATATAGTCAGCTTTACTTGTACATATATACGTCATATATTATAAACTGGATAAATTTTATCTGTCGGTTGAAAAAAAAAAATAGGATGCAGAAGTTAAATGACATGAAACATTCATGGTTCTATTTCATATAAAAGCATTCAAAACGATTTCAAATTCAAGAGTCAGTATTCTCACACAATTGGCGAGACTCGTCGGCGCGCATCTTACTATCACAAACTATTTTTTCGTGAAAATATGTAGGAAGAAAAACACGTCACCTCGAACGTAGGCTAAACTATATGCGTTGGCAATGCCTCTAATAACGTGACACAACCTTCATTACATCATAAATCTACCATCCCACACAGTAGCATGGCGGGTCGTGCTATATGTGCAAACTAGTTCAAAGATTCAGTAATTTGTTATGATTTAACCTTATTAAATTAAGAAATTTAACGTAATCAATTTCAAATTAAGTACCACTTGCTTTAATGATGAGGGAAAACATCGTGAGAGTTCTCTATAGAGTAAAAGCGAGTGAAGTCTGCCAATCAGCACTTGGCCCACGTAATGGGCTACGGGTTAAAATCCATCCGACTGTAAATAATTGGTTGATAAAATTGAATTAACCAACAAACGAAATCAAAAATATTGATTGAAAATATATTTCGTCTCTCATTTAAATGTGAAGCTCGATCCTGCATTCGTTACGAATAAATTAATGAGGACTCTTGAATGCGGATTTCATGTACACTTTAATGGAAGGGGTGATTAAATTACACCACTCGTATTGTAGTGAAATAATATTCAGATATGCAATGATTTCGCTACGCTTGATAATTTTGTTATGAAACCTCCTTAGCACAAAGCAGATATTAAGTAGCGATCCAATGAAGAATAAAAGAAATATATAGCCATTGCCAAATATTCCAAATATTTCAGTCATTGGTATCAAAGAGCAATGCTTTCATTGGTGGCGTACTACCAGCCTCATGACAACGATTTAAGTTCACCACAATTGCGATTTGAGCTGTTTCCGGCTTTTACGATGGGAACATAAACATTGGGCACCCATATGATACAGATACGTAAATCTAAACAATTTTCCAACATATAAAGTGATAGCAAAATTAAAATACCTCTCACAAACTAATAAAGTATAATAAAACTAAAACAGTCGCGCTTTTACTTTGATAGTTTTTTCTTTCTCATATTTTCAACATAGAATAAAAATTTCGATGTAGACGTTTATACTTACGTTTTCTATATACTCACGCTTTTTTGAAATGTTTTAGTACGTCATGTATAATATTTTTTCCTGCATAAACCGTCATCCCTAAACACTATCAGTATATTCTTAAGGGATGTTTAAAAAAGGGGTTTCCATTGGAAAGATTTGTTCATAACTAAATATATTTATCAGTTAAATTTAAATTTAAATATAAATTATTTATCTGCACAAAAATTTTCTTTGAAGAATTAAATAAAAGATTATTTCCTAATGTTAATAGTTTGTGCATTTTATCATATTTTAATGAATATTCTACGTCATGACCATCGCTTTTTATAGTCCCACGGCTGGGCATTATATATACTAACATGTTCTACTGTGTGATGGTGGATCTAAGTGATCAACGGGAGTCGAGAGCTGAACGTGCTCCCCGGGGCACGGGGATAGACAATGCCAGTTTATAGCATTGGTTGGCACTAAGGCCGGTTATAAAGGGGTTTTAAATGTTCATTCAGTCAACAAGCAACAAAGTGAGAAACGGATGTTTACATCTTGGAGTCGGTTGACTGAACTTCACTTTATTTGCTAAACTACTCGAGCGGTGTCCGCGTGCGACCTTGAATCGCTTCGATATTGAATCGAAGCTGTTCCGGTTCAAAGACGACAACCCTGTTTGAAGTTAAGTAGAATTCCCTGCTTTGACCAGTTTACCGGAAACTGGTTTTTATACAATCTAGATAATACTTTAATTACCTATAAGATAAATAAATATCACCAACGCTGTTTTATGTAATATGTCTTCGATGTCAAGGCTTTTAAAAAAATTATATTATAAATGTATCACTTCTCACTGTAATGGTAATAAGTAAAATTTTACTTTAAGAGTAACACCATCAGCCGACATAATGAACGCTAACCATCTTATCTATCTTCTTCCGCGAGACAGTTATATTCTGACAGTTGTGATGAATATTTTTTTGATATTATGGTGAAAATCTAAAATATGTCTTTTATGTTTATTATACATTTTTATGTTATTATATATTTATTTTAATAACATGATAGTAACGCCTACTTCAATCCAATTGAACCAATAAATATTAGGACTGGTAATTGAAATCGAGAGGAAGAAAACTTTACGAAGAATAATCTATCGTATATTTATCGATTAATATATATTTATTAGTATCCGTAATTAAATCTCCTTAAGTAGCAATAAGATTTTATCAAAACAATGATATTAGAAGTAAAACTTTTTTGTGTTATAAACTCGCGATCTCAATAAGTACATACAAAAATTTTTAAGAATGACTTTTGTTATAATTTGACAAATAATTAGTTCTTTTCCTTTGTCCTCTCTAAAAGATTCTTTGAGGTCTAAATTTGTCCTCTTTGAAAGATGAGTATTAATAAAAACAATCATATTTAGCCGTGGGCGATTATACAAATCTGTAACAACATTAAATAAGAGTACTAAAGCATTTCTCATAATTATGTATTGATAATACTGTGGAAAGATTTATTTAACATTTAGAATACAGTCAAGGTGGTTTTGCCCTCGAGCCCTTAGGCAGGGAGTACCTAAGGGGTACGTTGACAAGTTAGAAGTATCTTTTATCATTATGGAGGGGGGGGGATGGGTCTTAACTGATCCTCTATCCTGTCCTATGAGAGAGAAAGCCTGTAATATTATGATGATATTATGCTGGTCTGTAAGATGCAGGGTTTATTTTTCGAGAGTACGTCGCAAGTTGCTGATCTGTAAATAAAAAACAAATGTTGTTTTCAGGGATAAAATTATAATCCCAGTGTTTCTAGAATGCAAGTTATCTCTGTCAAATTTGGCCAGGATCCAATCAGGTGTAGATGATAAAATTTGATATAACAAAGAAATTATCAAACAAAAAAACACACTTTTACATTTATAATATTAGTAGTTATGTTTATTCATCATATTTGTTGACATACATTATTTCAGTGTTTCAGCCCACAACCAGCTTAGCTCTTTTGAGGCTAAATCTTTAAAAGCTCGGATTTAGTCCGGATTATAACCGGACCGAATTTCGAGCGACCAGCGACATAAAATACGGTGCAAATATTATTTCTGAAACCGCATAATATTTGTGACGCGCGCATTTGCGATGAGAAAAATCTTGCATTTTTTTTCTGAAATCTCCTATTCATTTATGTATGCGATCATCTATGTTACCTTACATGTACATAGTTTACGCAAGTTGTCTAAACATTAAAAATATAATTAGTAAATAGGTCATTTGCAAGAAGAAATTAGAAATATTGCCAACAATAGTTTATTATATCTTGCCGCGTGATCTTGAAAATACACAAAGAGGGCTCTTACGAGGTGATGCAAAAAGTATTTCTGTATAATGATGCTTCTTATAGCATTGTTACCTGGTTGCGGTATTTCTTCGCTAACAACTACTTGTGCGAGTTTGCTGTTAATATTTTAATTATTATTAGCTTATAGACACAGAGTGTACTTGTAAATTGTATTGTTTTTATGTGTTTCCTATTATATAATAAAACTTTTTTGTTCTTATTTCCTCTTTATTTATACAACACAAAATGTCAGGCCATTCTTAAGGAAAACAGTGACGTAAAGAAGAAGGATATTAAAGGCGGTCTTATCGCTTAGTAGCGGTCACTGCGAGGCTACCTTAAGACTTTATGGATGATAAAAGAAAAATAAAAATCAAGTAGAATAAAGTTAGAAATAAACCTATACGTGTTGTATATATGTTTTTGTTTTTGGAATAATGTATTATTCTAGAACAAGAGCATTAACAATATTACTGCTCTAGTCAATGCTTGTTACTTGTAAGCCCCTAAAGAGTCGGAAGTAATAGCGCTGCGTTCGTAGACATACGAGTAGAATTTACTTCACTGTCTACGAACGTTCCACATAAGGTTATATTATCAGTTTGCCATATGTCAAAGCAGAGCCAGGCTTTATAACGTCACTACTATTACATTTCACTGGCCTGAAATGTTATCGCAGAGTGATCCCATCTGAAGGCGAAGTACTCGAACAAAGGTAATAGAATATATCCTCCGAATTTACGATGTGATTCCAGGTACATCTCTTGTATTGTATTGTGTCTTACATCTAATATAATCAATATTTCAACTAGAGAATAATTTTACTTTCGCGATCATAAGATCGAACATCGGCAACACGCGTCAACCGCAAGCGGCGGCAGTGTTCGGCGACAGCCGTCAACGCGTCAACTGCAAGGCAGTTGGCCTGTTGTCAGTAATACCGCTACGTTCGTATACAGGCTCAATGCGGTTTATCAAATTCAAAATTTATTTAACAAACATATTCCAGATATTATAATAGAGAGTACTCTACACTCTATTATAATACTCTGAAATAACCTTTGTGCTGACTAAACAAAATATTTTACATTGCTATTTCAGATTTCATCACTTTAAAAAGTGTTCCAACATAAGTATGTCCATATTTAATGCTTCTTTGGTCATACTCTCCCGACCTCGTCACCGCGAAGTAATTAATCCTAATTAGATTTCACAGTTTAACTCGTTTTTGCTTTTAACTAAAACATACATGCTTTAGCATAAATGAATACACTTTTAATATCTAGTCACGAGAAAAAAACAAAGTGTGAATATTCTATTATTTAGCTAATTAGGTAATTGAAATAACAACAATTGTTAAATGAATTTTTAATACTAAAATAATTTTATAATATTTATAATACTGACATTTTTACATTAGTAAGTAGTAAGTAGCACTAGAAAAGAAAATTATAGAAATTATTTATGTTACTTATGAATCTTGTTACTCCGCAAACTAGAAATATAATCGAAATATATTTTTATACCACATAATAAAATTCAGTCTCCTTTAAAATTTGTCTCTTTATACATCATTACCAATTTGTAACAATATCACTCTGAAATTCTTCTTAAATATTACTTTTGATATCGTCGTGTGAAGTTTATACAGATTGATTTATTATTTTGTACAAAAAAGTAGTTTGTTTATGAAAATAAAAATGCATTCCGAATAAACGAAAGTAAATGAAGCTAATCAGATGTGACTGTGAGTGTGATCTTTTAGTAAAGTTGTTACAAAGTTAATTTTGTATACGTATAGTATCTTATTTGTGCTAGGTTGCCTGGTAGAGATCGCTCATTAGCGATAAGGCCGCCTATAGCACCTTTTTATTTTCTGTGTGTGTTTATTTCTTTTCTTTTTTTCCTTCTGTATTGGTGTGCAATAAAGTATATTTTCATTTCATTATCTTAGTGTTTCTAAGTATACATATTTTTTTTGACATGATTGCACGATATTATTATCGGCATCTAAACCACAAGGCTTCTAATATCGAGCATACATGAAACGATTTCGCAACCGACTTTCTGGTCCCACTTATGTCCAGATAATTGCGATGCCTATTGAATTAAAGGCACAAAGCGCTTCGTGAATGTCAATGTAATATTATAAAGTACATAATACAGGACAATCGTATTTGCTACTGGTTTGATTAAATTGGATGTGGTGTTCATTTTGAATAATCTCTTGGTTTCGCTGCAGAATAGTTTATTCCGTTACTTAGTTTATCGTTTTAGTGGAAATAGATGCTTCGTAACTCAGACATATCCATAGCCGACTCGATAGACCTAGTCTGCTTAATTTGAGGCTTTCTTAGTGCTGCGTTTACTGGCTGGGTTGCCTTAGATAGTTATAGATACATCTTTTGACCCTAGCGTTTATGCTACATGGGGTCCATTGCTACTTTAGCTTCGAAACTCGTTTAAATATTTCAGACTTTGGCTCTTCCACGAATCTTCTGTAGAAATTTTCTAAAATTCCTATCATCCTCTGAGTGACTCTCTCGCTTTAAATGCCTTGATAATTACCTCTGTGAATATTATAGATAACATATTATTATGGTTGAAGCAAAATGAACGTATGTAGTATGGTTGATCTCTAACAGTTTCACGGCATGACGTAGTAGAATTATGTAGGTGATAAAATATAAACATCAAACTAAATATAAAATGCTAAAACTTAATACAATAGAATATTTATTTTAAAGAAAAAAAAAACTAATTATTCTATTCTTGAGGTTCTTGGCTGAATAATTACCCACATTTGAACTCTTAATAATTTTGTACAAGCAATCAATTTTGTACAAGCATGCTTTGCTATAAATACGGGCGGTTGTTGCCTTTCGTGGCATTCTTGCTCAAGACGTCGGACCGTTCGGACCACTTAGTTATTGTCGCAATAAAAGTGTAATCCCTCAAGTTGTGGTTTTAATTACTATGAGCGAAAGTACATTTTTACTAAAAACAACTCGGACGCCCTTAATTCGACATATACAATTCAATACAAAATGTTTTCTATAAAACGGAGGTAGAAGTGACAAAAACTCACACTCTGAACTTCTTTATTCGAAGTGGCCTATTAGGAGTTCCTTTGAAGTGTTCAAACATATTTTTTCCATTGTTTCCATTGTTGTGAGGGTCTTACACGCAGCCTGGTTTTAATAGTCCACATAAATCTCAGTTGGGTATTTCGTTTTGCTATCACCAAGTCACAGTCAATAAAAGCTCCAATCAATAATGTACAATTCAGGAGTTGTATGCAATGCGATACAGAATTTAACAAAAAGAGGTCGGTTTTATTTTATTCCCTTTGAGTGTTGCAAAATAACTTTCGAATGTTATACGTATATTGTCCTTTTACAAAAAACTCTGATTGCTTTTCGGAGATTACGCACGAACATATTGGGTTTTTCAGTAGGAAAGAAACGAAAATAGACCGAGTGGATTTATATTTTTCACGGGCATTTTTTGTTGAAACGAACTTTATTAAATTGACACATCCGAAAATACTCGTATCGCTTTTACCGGGAATATTGTACAAAGGATAACACAGCTAATAGACAAACTTGTCAATTTAGATTAGTAGAGAGATTTATGTAGTTACATTGTCACTGAAGCGGTGATAGCCTAGTGGTTAGGGCGTCAGCCTCCTAATCAGAGGTCGGCGGTTCGCTTCCGGGCACGCAGCTGTAACTTTTCGTAGTTATGTGCGTTTTTAGAAATTAAAATATCATTGCTTCAACGGTGAAGGAAACCTGCACGCCTGAGAGTTCTCCATAATGTTCTCAAAGGCGCATCTGGCCATGTGCGGATTGGTCGTAAGACCTGTCATGTTGTATGGATCAGAATGTTGGCGGTAAAAAGGACGGATGAAAGATGAGTTCATCTGACAGAAATGTTAGACGAATGTTGAGATGGATGTGTGGTGTGACAAGAATGGATAAGATAAGAAATGAATCATGATCAACCCATTACCGGCTCACTACAGAGCACGGGTCTTCTCTCAATACGAGAAGGGTTCGGCCATAGTCCACCACGCTGGCCATGTGCGGATTGGTAGACTTCACACGCCTTTGAGAACATTATGGGGAACTCTCAGGCGTGCAGGTTTCCTTCACCGTTGAAGCAAGTGATATATATTTTTTCTTAGCACCAGTTATGGATTAATAATGATGATAAAGATTGCTTAAGGATTATATAAAGATTGATTTTAAGCGACGCTAGTAAGTACAATATTCCAAGATAACTTTTTTCGTGCTTGTATTCCATTCGATGGCGAACTCTTTCATTCCCATTAGTGCCCCTTTTACAGCTGTTATAAATGATGTCGAGGCACGTGGTTAATACTGTAATCTACACACATTTGTCTCCGTCGACGCTTTCACTCCCGTTGATGGTATTAAATAGTGCAAGTTTAACTCGGCCGAAGATTTGTTATCGTTGGTTATTTTTGTATAGCGGAAATATAAATACACACTATGCGAGTTTTAATTTCAACTCTTTACCGCTTACGGCTTATGAGATTATTAATAATTAGTGACAGACAATCGGACGGACAACGCAGTCATAGTATAATGGTAACGTCGGCACCCTTCAGACCTTTTCTTTTTTATTCACTACAAGTTAGCCCTTGACGGTAACCTCGCCTGATGGTATGTGATGATGCAGTCTAAGATGGTAGCAGGCTAACCTGTCAAGGGTTTAGTAAACCCATACTCCTAATTGGTTTCTACGCGACACCGTGACAGAACGATAAATCCCTTTGCTACACGTCTTTGTCGGTAGGGTGGTAACTAGCCACGGCCGTGGCTTGCCACCAGACCAGACTCGATCCAGGAATCGAACCCAGGACCTCCAACTTTATAACGTGACAGCGCGGGTGCTGCGCCACGGAGGTTGTCTACTACAATCATAGCACAGACTTATCTTCGTAATCGTTCATATGAACGAACTACTCGTATATATTAAAAAACATTTGTACAGCCTGTGCTATGCTATTACAAAGGGAGTTCGTGGGTTTGGTTGCATGCTCGAGTCTGGTCTAGCGTGAGAAGTTGGCCCCTCTGGTGCTCCAGATGTTCATTGACGACGGTAATCAGTAAAAAAAAAAACCTATAAGTAGGTACCTAATTTTAAATAATATTCTATATTTTAATATGGGAAGATTATATTTTAATATATAATAAGTACTTCTAGACACTGAGGTTTTACACTTAAAATAAGGTAAACCTATTCAAATATTCACATATAATTATGAAATGTGTGAACGAATAAATTAACATTTCATTTCATTTCATAAATTCTACTGTAGTTATAGTGCGTGTTTATTTACTTATATTTTAAAAACAAATTTTCATTGTTAGCTAACAATTTTAAAGTGTATTTTTTATTCTTCAACTCGATGCGATAAAAATCGACTTTCATCTCGTTGAAGGTCCGAACGATGCTAGAGAAACTTACACCGTAAACTGAAATACACTTTAACTTTCTTGAAAGGTTTTAGTTCAAACTCAAATAATGCATTTTTTATTATTGTTTGAAATTTTCATCTAGTTTGCATCCGTAAATTTAATTTATCTTTGTTTTACTAACTAGCTGACGGCTATTTTATACTGGTAATGTTACCGTTATGAAAATTATTCTATGTCTATCTTCGGGATACAGTTAATATATTTGCCAAATTTTACGTCTAACCGGGTAATGCGTGCAAAGGTAACAGAGCATTACTTTACCATTTACTTTCAGAATTACATATTAAGTGTAGATATATAGTATATATTTTTTGATCGCAGATTTGTGATCCGTGAAACCGAGGTACTTTGATGCCGCTCATATTAAAAAAATTCAACAACAACAACAATACTAACAAGTTCAACAGGCTTATCAGATATTTCGCATGAAATCTGTCTAAGGGAAAGAAGATCTATAATTACAGTTCACATTTCGTCTGAATCTTAAATATTAAGGAGGTTGCGAAGATCAAAGGAGATTTAGGCCCACAACTCACAAGGCGAAAAATATCTTACGACATGAAATCGCTATAGAGGCCTAACAAAAGCTTTTCCCGTTAAATTCTGAAAAACTAACTAAAGACTAAAGCCTTTTTCTCTTTGTTATCAGTAGGTACTTTCTTATCAACCATCATTTATTTTCTTTAATAGCAGTATCTATCACGCGACATACGTCACGTTTCAAAAACGTATACGAAATTTTGACTACGAGATCTTCAAAAATTAAATGAAAATTTTTGAGGCTGTCTGCGAATTTTACTCGATGGTTATTTTACCACGATTTAGCTGACTTCCAGCAAGGCTTCTCGCAAGGCAAGGCTATATTTGGTTATATATCCCATTACTGACCAATTTTGTTTCAAACCGGGAACAATGACCTTCTAGTTATACTTGATTACATCAACTTGATTAAACTAATGAGGCAGTTGTTGAGGCGCCATCTTTGGTCACATTCCTACTTCATTATGAAGCCCTGGTCACTGTATTTGCAACAACTTCAAGTGAAGACAAAATTTTACTTAAGTAATTCAAACACAGCAAATCTGTTTTACAAAATGGGCAGAACATTGAACAAGCTTTAACAAATAGCTATCTGATATGTAATGATAAATATCTATCTGATATGTAACACACATGTCAGACTACGTTTCACATACAAGTGCAATTAATAATGCCAAAGTGGAAATACAATTTAAGCTGTTTCATATCACGAATTTTCCGAATATAAAGCCACTTATAAAATTGTAGCACTCACCGAAATTACAGTATAAAATACGTTCTACTTGTAATGCTATTATAGGCTTTAATTTTAATACTTAATGTATATTAAAATTTTGTTTACTGAAAATATATTGATGAGTTGCTAGTTATTGGTACTTACCTGACAGTACAGAATTGCATGGATAAATCTGCTAATGTAAGTAGAGGCTGCTGGCAGCGATTTGGTTCGCTAATTCAATTGCTACTGTAGACTATAATCTATTTTTCATTAAGCCCTTTCCGCGGTATCTTCGTGAATGTGTCAAAAATATCTATTCATTCATTTGTCATTATGCAGATCACGGAAAGGGAGTAGACTATAATCTATTTTTCATTAAGCCCTTTCCGCGGTATCTTCGTGAATGTGTCAAAAATATCTATTCATTCATTTGTCATTATGCAGATCACGGAAAGGGAGTAGACTATAATCTATTTTTCATTAAGCCCTTTCCGCGGTATCTTCGTGAATGTGTCAAAAATATCTATTCATTCATTTGTCATTATGCAGATCACGGAAAGGGAGTAGACTATAATCTATTTTTCATTAAGCCCTTTCCGCGGTATCTTCGTGAATGTGTCAAAAATATCTATTCATTCATTTGTCATTATGCAGATCACGGAAAGGGAGTAGACTATAATCTATTTTACATTAAGCCCTTTCCACGGTATCTTCGTGAATGTGTCAAAAATATCTATTCATTCATTTGTCATTATGCAGATCACGGAAAGGGAGTAGACTATAATCTATTTTTCATTAAGCCCTTTCCGCGGTATCTTCGTGAATGTGTCAAAAATATCCATTCATTCAATCATCACGGAAAGGGAGATATTGGTGTGGTCTACTATACCAATAAAACGCTGATTAGGTATATAGTGAGCTAGGCTCCATCCCAGTTTGTCCAGTGACCGCTTAAATAAAGCTATCCTAATACCATAGTGATTTAAAGCTCGCCAATCTATTTACATTATCAGGAAGTTAGCGCCAATGGAGCTCCCTGAAATTAATTAAAACGTTCATGACTGAACCTTCCAATTTGCATCAGGAGTGAAACGTTATTCGGAACCATTGTGTGAATAAATTGCGCCGTTGTGAGCAAAATTACAGAGAGCAATTTTTACACTATCCAAAAATTGAGTCATGTCATGTAATCATTCCTCTTTTGTTATTGCATGACCATGACTGACCATGACTTCATCTACTTTGAGCAAGGTTCCAAAAAAGATTTTTCTTAGAAGAAATTTTTGCTAATCAACGTCTATCCCTCTCTAGTTTAAGAGAGACTTATCGCTTAGTCGTTATCCCAGGGATTAAAGATATAATATCTAATTCGTACCTACACGCTAGCGGTATTGCAAGGGGTGTTAATGAAAGGCCGTGATATAGATAGTTACAAAGGCGGCCCAGATAGCGCGGGTAATTAGTTGGTATAATATTGGTTATTAGGAGAATGGAGAGATCCCACAGGTACAGATTTCAAAGCTAATATTGACGAGTGATCTTACAACTCTAGCCGACTAAGTAATTTACCAATTGAGATCTAGAAACTTGCTCTAATAGATATTAACACTTTAAGCCTTAATCTTTTATACTAATATTAAATACTCATGGTTAATTTAATCGCAGGAAAGGTTCCCCGAGAATTTCTTTGTGTTGAAGGAGACAAGATAACGAACTGACATCGTGTGACAATAGTAAGATGTTGATAACGGAACTCTAAACACACAGATTGACAAATTGAGCACTGTATATATCATCATGATCAACCCATTGCCGGCTCACTACAGAGCACGGGTTTGGCCATAGTCCAACACGCTGGCCATGTTGGAAGACTTCATACTCTTTTTGAGAACATTATGCACTCTCAGGCATGCAGGTTTCCTCACGATGTTTTCCATCACCGTTGAAGCAAGTGATATTTTAATTGCTTAAAAACGCACATAACTTTAAAAAGAGAGATGCGTGCCCGGGTTCGAACCCCTGACCTCTGATTAGGAGGTGGACGTCCTAACCACTAGGCTATAACAGCTTCTATGTGTATGTGTAAATTTTTTTAAATCTCTAAAACTTAAACTTTTTTTTGTCCCAGTTCCAATTATTTCGCGCTCACCAATATGCCCATGACATGTCAAAAGGCACGTACGAAACAATGCACTCAATGTAAATATTCATAAAAGCAGTCCGACAATTCGCACTGAAACAAACATATTTCACAATGTTATTCAAATTTTGCAAGCCCAGTCCTAATGCATTTCCAGTGTTTCCATACTGAAACGACGTGTTTTGTATTTATATCCCAATCTATCTATCTATATATAATTTTTCGTATCATCATCATCATGATCAACCCATTACCGGCTCACTATAGAGCACGGGTCTCCTCTCAATAAGAGAAGGCCATAGTCTACCACGCTGGCCATGCGCGGATTGGCAGATTTCACACGCCTTTGAGAACATTATGGAGAACTCTCAGGCGTGCAGGTTTCCTCACGATGTTTTCCTTCACCTTTGAAGCAAGTAATATTTTTAATTTTTTTATAACGCACATAACTCCGAAAAGTTAGAGGTGCGTGCCCGGATTCGAACCACCGACCTCTGATTAGGAGGCTGACTGAATGCAAAATTGAGTCTGTTTCTTCTATTGTAATATATAACAAAATATCTTCTTCTTTTAGTGCCATCTTCTACCGGAGGTTGGCAATCATTAAGGCTAATTGGATCTTGTTCACTACCGCCCTAAACAATGATCTTGAGCTCATATTAAACCACTGTCGAAGGTAACAAAAATAATACATAACAAAATATATTTGGCTTAAATACTTGAGCTTGACGTGACGTGGAACAGTCACAGCTTGCGACCTGTAGCAGGTGATGCATCAGAGAACCATTCCCTCGGTATTTCAAAACAATATATTTATTGTACTATCTAGCTATGCTTGCATATTACATATAGAAAAAAATACTTTTGAGAACGGGAAAATGAACAATTCCCACTTGTTGCGCGCGGAGGTTTTATAGAAACCTCCGCGGTGGCAACAAGTGGGCTTCCAGAAAATTTGTTACCGAAACAAACATAAATTTCGACTACGCCTAATCGTATATTATGTATGTACACACTGGTTTTGTATAAAGAGTTGCTAGTGAGATTCCAGTTTAAGATAAAGCCTTCATTTCGGGTCAAGCGACAAGTATAGAATCTAAGACAATATAGCATACCTTATCGATGAAATATTAATTATATATTGAACAATAGCATCGAGCTCTATACGGGAGGTGTCAACAAACTTAAAATAAACCCTATTTTTATTTGTGCACAATATGGACGTGGGTAATGAATTATTATCCTTATTAATTTGGAATTCGTCTAGTGAACTCGACTTCAAATCTAGGGCAAGGAGAAAATAAAAGTTTCTGCGAGGGCCGGCATGAATCGCGTATGCTGAAATGAAATGCGTCTGGAATATAAATTTCAGCGCTTTTCACATAGGTAAAGCTGATTCGTGTTATCACCCTGCCTACAAATTTAGCACCAATTGACGTTGCAAACGTTTTTAAAAAAAAAATTCACTTGCTTCAACGGTGAAGGAAAAGATCGTGAGGAAACCTGCACACCTGAGAGTTCTCCATAATGTTCTCAAAGGCGTGTGAAATCTGCCAATCCGCACGTGGCCAGCGTGGTGGACTATGGCCAAACCCAACTCATATTGAAAGGAGACCCGTGCTCTGTAGTGAGCCGGCAATAGGTTGATTATGATGATGATGATGATGACGTTACAGCGTCAACTTAAAAAAAGGTGACTAGCCACTACTGAAGCCTCTTACTGTACTTGGATAAAAAATTACCTAATTGCCTATAAAACTCCACTTAAAGGCCACCGCGCTCAGTATAATGAAAGATGCACATTGCTTATTTTCATTTCTTAAAGTAGTATTATTTTAATAGTATCTCGCATTTTTAATATAAAATATCTCGGCGCTTAAATTTATATCATAACCTTTTATTATAATTGAAACATTTTGAAACTAACTGCCTTAATCATAAACGTTGTATAGTGCGTGAATATTTTTTAACACCCAGATGACTCTCTTTCCATCATCAGTAATTTGTTAATCGAAAGAAGAAGACAAAGCATTGTATAACTACAGCTATACACCGTTTCAGTTTTCATAAAACAAAAACGTTTCTTCTTCTTTTATTACTGCGTCTGTCTCTGTGTTTGAATGGCTGGAAACGTCTGTTGTAGGTAGGGCGGGTGGTACTCCTCACTGGTTCACTCCAGCCATCTGACACCAGAAACTTAGCGACCACCCAGACCACCAAGTAAGAGAACGATAAGGAAGGGGAAGATAATCTGCGTGTTGCTTCTACGCCGTTTCGACCTTGAGAATTATAATAAATTACAGAATCAATATTACGCTCACAAATCAATTCAGAGTATCCTTTTTAGATTTTAAGGCGTTGCATAAAGCTCCTTAAACGATACGTCATCATCATCATCACTTCAACCGATAGACGTCCACTGCTGGGCATAGGTCTTTTGTAGGGAGTTCCAATGGCCACGGTCTTGGGCCGCTTGTATCCAGCGGCTCCCTGCGACTCGTTTGATGTCGTCTGTCCACCTTGTTGGGGGTCGACGTACGTTACGTTTACCGGTGCGGGGTCGCCATTCCAGCACCTTGGGACCCCAACGTCCATCGGTTCTCCGAGCTATGTGCCCCGCCCAAAAGATACGATTGTGATCAAATGGGAAGCAGTTTAAAATCTACTTTATAAAACTCTAAGCCTGTACTAACTAGGATTATACCCGCCTTTCAAGAACGGGAAAACTTTGACATTCTTGTGTTTAAACTTGAAAATGTTTAATCTAAACCACTAAAAGGATTCAGGGCTTAATCTAATCGTTTTATGGAACTTTGACGTTCATTTTTAGTTTTATCTTTTAAAATGGATAATATCTTAGAAGATCGTATCGTACTTGTGAGCAAAATCTTGAGTAATTTTATACGATGATAATAAGCAGTAAGACCATTTGCGACCTTTAAACGTCAACCGTCTGGTACATATTGTTTCACAATATAATATCACAGATTTGCATGACAAATCTATGTATAGCAGCGCTTTGATGAAAGGTGATTTTTATTTATAATTTGAACCTTATTTTGTTTTACTAAGGTTCTTATTGGTATGCAAACTCTAAAATAGCGTCCGCATATTGTTAGGTCGACCCAGGGATCAGCCGCTTCGACCCCAGACAGTGGCTTGGTTAAATGAGCGGACGTTATCTCTATTCGTACTTGAGCTTCACGTGGAATGACTACGTTGTATATAATTAATAACATGTCTAAACGTTAAACTAGGTTAGGTTAATCGTAAATATAAAAGGAAAAATTTACTGTTTAACCGATCTACCAAAGCACAATTAAAACCAATGAATGGAGCAATGAAATGGCAAGCATTTAGGTGGCCGCTAAAAAAGGAGATTTTCAAAGACATTCATCACTTTTACGATACTAGTCGATTTTTTGAATTTGAATTTAAATTGAATCAATTAATAAATTGTTCTACTCGACCGATTTTCATTTAATTTTTGCGTTTCATCCCAAGGTTATTAAATAAGAAACATGGATAAAACAAAAGCAAAGCCCAAAAAAATTACTGTGATTCGTAAATTTTTTATAAGATCGTGAAAGGTTTGGTGACTTTGAAGTACAGTAAATAAATAAATCTTTATTGTGTGTGCCTTAAAGTGTCTTGTTTCTTGCATTAATAATCACAATGCCAGGTGCGTTAGTGGTTCCAGGACTGTACTGTTTCACTGGTGTCACGGTTGCCTGTAGACCGTCTGTCTAGCTATGTGATTAGTCAAGTTTAGCAATTCCCAAGCAACGCGACATTCGCTACGATCTCGTCAGTAAGAAGGCCGGTCCCCGACTAACTTGCCTCTTATTCGATATAAATAGTTTATCCCTTCATAGAATTTTAAAAATAACCATCATAACTTAATGCGAATGTTCATGAAAACTTGTTATCGACGGTGTTTCGCTATAAATACCGGTGCACCGTCGACGAAATCAATTGCTTCCGATCAAATTAATGTCGCTCCAAGATTCAACGATAAATAGCGTTAATTAACGTTCGTTATGAGGTATTGCGGTTGCCTGCAATCTTGAATATAAGTAAAAATATCAATTTGTTCTTATGCTATCCTGTATAAATTTAATTGATATAATTTTACAGGCGCAAGCTATAGGAGAAGAATTAAAATTATTTTAAGAAATTAAAATATCACTGGCTTTAACGGTGAAGGAAAACATCGTGAGAAATCCAGCACGCCTGAGAGTTCTGCATAATGTTCTCAAAGGCGTGTGAAGTCTGCCAATCCGCACATGGCCAGCGTGGTGGACTATGGCCAAACCCTTCTCATATTGAGAGGAGCCCCGTGCTCTGTAGTGAGCCGGCTATAGGTTGATCATGACAAGCTATAGGTATATCAATTGTGTTACAAGAATTGGTAGATGTTGAATTAAATTAAAATACCATTATTATAATATAACAGTGATAAAGTAAAATATGTTAATGCAGATATTGTTTAATAAATTTATAGAATACGTATAAATTCAAATTCAAATAATCTTTATTCAAATAGTCCTTTAAAAGGCACTTTTGACGCGTTGATAATTTACATAGTAGTGATTTAATGGTGATAACTACATTCGTAAACTTAAAACTGAAGCTATGAGGGTTCCAAACGCGCCCCGGTCTAAGAAGGAGCGCACAACAAAGTTAGCCAGGTAAATTTTCTTTTTGTTATCACCATCTCACATGTAACATAAAATTATATTAAGAGCTATCTTATTAGAGCAATATTCCATACCCATGCTTGGTTATCATTTACATAATCCTTTTATAGTAGGGCTTTTCTACAAGCTTACGTTTTATATAAACTTTGAAGTTATTCAGAGACATCAGAAATTTCATTTGTTAATTTGTTATGGAATTGTTTACAATTACCTTTAAATGAATTTATTTATACGAGTATAACTACGTCCTGCTGATGACCGGTGGTGCTTTTATACTTTATTTTTGATGCAAGTATTTGATTTATGTCGCTGTGCCATGTCTATGAAGTTCCAAGACAAGTTGGTGCGAACAAGCGGTTAAGTATGAAATTTGAATATTGAGAAGTTCGCCAGTAAGCCACGGTTCTTACCAATACTTACAGTAAAAGTTCGACACCAGACGTCCAAGTGAACTTCGAAACTACGAGTATGCACGTCTTTGTGTTTCTTTGAACGCAATTTGTTCGCGGTGTTTTTTTATTTTATTTTTATAACACTTCTTACAATAGACGGTAGTCTATTTATTTTGTTTGAATACAAATTCAAATCTTTAGTGCATACAAATATTAGTTTTATATTACTTGTCGTGTTTAGAGGTTTGCTATTAAATGACAGGCAAATAAATACTTTTTGTTTTATAAACTACGAGTTAGCCCTTGACATCTCACCTGATGTAGTGATAATGCAGTCTGTGATGGAAGCGGGCTAACCTGTTAGGGGTATAATAAACCTAATTGGTCATAACGCGACATCGCACCGGAACGCTCAATCCCTATGCATGTTTATCGTTAGGGTGATAACTAAATACAAATAAATAAATAAGTAATTTCTAATTTACGTTAATTTTTACTTTAGTCTAATTATATGAACCTACTACACACGTATTGAAATCCTGATTTAAAATGCTTTTTCTTCGAATAGGACCTTAATAGATGTTTTAACTATTTTACAGTAAAGTGAAATAATAATGAATAGGTACTAAATGTATTAACTTAAATAACATTTAAAAGTTAACTTTGATCAATAACTATGTATCATATATTTTATATATGTATAAGTTATATACAAAAAATGTAGACGTTGTTTTGCGTAAATTTGCATTATGCAAAATATTGCAACAAAATTTATATTGGGTACAAAAGCCTTGCATCTTGAAGACGCGCATGGTATTTGAAGCTCGGGAATATTTTAAAACACCAGAACAAACGCGGATAATGTCGTGGTCAAAGGTTACTCTGAACGAGTACTAACAATAGGAGGAGAATATAAAAGGTGTCATGAATTTTTAGGAAGGCAATCTCTGCCATGCATCCACAGGATTAAGACAATATAGGTGAGAACTGAGAAATAACAGTGGTCAATAATGTTCGATCGCACTTTGGCATTTGAAGGATGCACCTCTGCCCTAGAAGATGTTGTTAACTCAAGTGATTATGATTAGCCAATATAAATTAACTTGTACGTGAAAACTAGCCGAGGCAAACCTTTATCTATGACAATATTTCTTCTCTAGTTTAAGTAATACAATTTTGCAGAGAGGTAAATTTTTTTGGCATACAAAGAGCAAAAAGGTACTTTACGTGGAAAATGGGAACAGGAAGCAGAAATACAGTTTTTATTATTATATGTAATGGATGTTAACATTTATCCTAAAACAAGAGAATAGGAATAAGGAGAAATATTTATAATAAATCCACAATGTACATATTAATAAAATATGAATTAAAAGAGAAACATTACTGACATGGGAAGGATAAAGGATAGTTTTTAGCTCCGTACGGCAACCATGTAATATGATTTAATGGAAGCATGAATAAAAAATACAGTAAAACATTAATGAAATGCATGCAAGAGCTAATAACGGTCGTCTGTAAAATAAACAGAATTTTTTATTAACTTACAAGATAAAAACCCAGCATTTTTAATTACATCCAACGACTGTCTCCAACATGGAGAGCGCACTAAAAAAAGATGATGCTAACCATCATGAATATTTTTCTAAGTAAGATTTGTATAATATATTTCAGTTAAAAATATATTAATGTTAGCGTTTTTGCTTGTTACATTCAGTAAAGTAGGTAACCTATATTCAGTTCAATGATGTTAGTTTATAAGTAGTAGTTATTTAGCTTTTAAGTAAGTAATATAAAACTAGATTTGCGAGCTACGCTTTGGTGTACGGAATAACTCAAGTTATCGAGTTATTATTATTGTTAGTTACATAACTACTTTACAGCTTTTTGTATGCAATAATTGTAATATTAAATAAATAATTGAAGCGGTAATTAAGCCTAATGGTTAGGGCGTCAGCCTCCTAATCAGAGGTAGGCGGTTCGAATCCGGGCACGCACCTCTAACTTTTCGGAGTTATGTGCGTTTTAAAAAAAATTCAAATATCACTTGCTTCAACGATGAAGGAAAACATCGTTAGGTAACCTGCACGCCTGAGAGTTCTCCATAATGTTCTTAAAGGCGTGTGAAGTCTGCCAATCCGCACACGGCCAGCGTGGTGGACTATGGCCAAACCCTTCTCATATTAAGAGGAGACCCGTGCTCTGTAGTGAGCCGGTAATGAGTTGATCATGATGATGATGTATGTAATAAAAGATTCAAAAAAACTGTTAAGTAATTAAAAAGGTTATAATTTTCGTTAGTGGAGCGATAGCAAACGAGCTGAATCAGATAAATATCGCCCCCGGGCTTCGTCGGCAATATTGAAGTGCTCAGCTTAGTTCACTCACGCGGCTCAATATCAGGTAGGCGAACTAAGCTCTAGAATATACGATTCCATTTCGGGATTCACTGGGATCATAAATGTTTCAGCGATATTCTAGACCGATACGCACCAATCATTTACTTGTGTTGGTCGAGTATTGACCATGTACGTCAGACAGCAACCGAAGGCCAATGGATTTCCACCATGTGTTATAATAACTAGTTTGAAATGCGTTTGAACAGCTGTTCATTAAGTACACTTGAAGTTCAGGAAGTACATTTGAGATTCGCAATATGTTAGACGATTAAGATGATAATTTAACCGCACCAGAACTTGATCGTCATTTTCATATCACAAATTCAAGTCATATTGAACGATATAAAATTAAAAATAGACGTAATTTTTTGATCTATAAAGATACTATGATCTGACAGATTTAAGACGGCTTTAACAAGAACGGTACGAATATATGATTTTGATAGCAAGAAAGGAATATTTTACTCGACACTGACGTAAAAATTTTAATTTTTGGTTGATCTTTTGACGAGCTTGTTTTTGAACTGGTACTCTTTTTTCTAATAAATTTTTTTATATACCAGTAAACTCTTACCTACAATTTTATTATACACTACAAGTTAGTCATCATCATCATGATCAACCCATTCTCGGATCACTACAGAGTACGGGTCTCCTCTCAATATGAGAAGGGTTTGGCCATAGCCCACCACGCTGGCCATGTGCGGATTGGCACACTTTGGGAACATTATGGAGAACTCTCAGACGCCTTTGAGAACATTATGGAGAACTCTCAGGCATGCAAGCTTCCTCATGATTTTTTCCTTCACCTTTGTTGAAGTAAGTGATATTTTGATTTATAAAACGTATGTGCGTTTGAAACACCGAAAAGTTAAAGGTGCGTGCCAGGATTCGAACCGCCGACCTCTGATTAGGAGGCTAACGCCCTAACCACTAGGCCATCACCGCTTCATTGTTTGGCAATAGCAAGTGCTAAAATATTAATACAAATTATATGGTCAAGTTGTAGCAACATGTAAACACACATTGAAGGCTCTTACTGAAGTTCACGGTTAAATTTCCGCATAAAAAGTTAATGAGTTTTTTAATAGCTTTTAAGCCGAAATTTCGAAAATCCAATCTCATATTTATAAAGGCGGGAAAGGTTAATAAATTATCGATTCTAGTTTTTGAAGGCCATCCGTTTCATCAACTTGCCACGTGTAACCATCGTAAAATCGGTACAACATTGATCGTGATTATTTCTACTAGAGGAACGTAATATAAAATTACCTAACTTATTATTAATCATAATAAAGGATCATCATTCACAAAGATACGTATTGAATGTTTGACGAAGTGTACAATATCCTTACAAAATTTCCAATGTTGAATAGATCAATGTTTTTTTAAATATAATTTTGGTGTTCCGAAGCCACCCTAGACTAGAAACTTTATTAAAGTAGAAGAAAATCCAAGTCGGTCAATCCATTTTCGAAGTTCATGAAGACAGTTGATTTTTGTTTGACAAGATAGGTATATAACATATTTATACACATGTACATAATATATAACACTAGTAGTTCCCGCGGCCTTATGCGGGTTTGCTAATCGCATGTATTATGTTCTTATTTTCTGATAAAAGCTGTGTTGATGCGATAACGCATAAGCGTGAATGGGTTACAAGAGAATTGAACTTTAGTTTTTTTTCGAGTAAAAAGGACTATCACTCACCGGTTTAAAAAAATATATCTACTCAAAACATCAATCAAGTTGTTCTGTAGCTGCGACATAAAATTAAAAACCAGCAACACACTTTATTTAAATTAAACACACGGTCAACCCATTGCCGGCTCACTACAGAGCACGGGTCTCCTCTCAATATGCAAAAGGGTTTGGCCATACTCCACCACGGACCATGTGCGGATTGGTAGACCTCATACGTTTTTGAGAACATTATGGAGACCTCTCAGGCATGATGTTAACTTTCACCGTTGTAGCAAGTGATATTTTAGCACGGCACCGAAAAGTTGGAAAGTCGAAGGTTCGTGCCCGGTATTGAACCCCCGACCTCTAATTATGTAGCGGACGTCCTAACCACAAGGCTTTCACAGCTTTTTAAATTAACAATCGATTAAAAATTTAGCGTAAATTTTTCTACCCAAAAATTTACGTGTCATCTAAATCTCCGCACGTTTAGTTCGAAAACCTATTCCCATCCCTAACATGATTTGCACTGCCCACATGATTTACAAGATTATTGCACAACGCTTGGGCAGCTCTAAAACTATTCCCGGAAAACCGATTAATTTTACACGTGCACATCGATAGCTGACCTGTAAAATTACATATTAAGACCTTGGCAGTTCGTACACGTGGATATTTGGCGGCCAAAGGTCAACCCTAATATTGGATGACCTCTTTGGTGCAGTTGTGGCCGCGATATACTCGTAAATGACAGTGACGATTCGGGAAATTTATTATTTATATGAAAATTATTGACGCGTCGAAAGTGCCTTTTAAAGGACTGTTTTTTTTTTATTCATTTATTTGAATAAAGATTATTTGAATTGAATTTGAATATATTATTTCTGATTCAATCAGGTCAGTCTGGGTGTAGTGGGTGGCTACGGGAATGACTAGTTACACTACTGACAAAGACGCAAAGCGATTTAGCTTTCCGGTACGATGCAGCATAGAATCTGATTTCTTTGGTATGAGTTGAGTATAACTGTCTACAACAAGTACTTATTCTTACAGGTGATATTACACTTACTGTAATACTAAGTACTAAGGCTAATTTGTAGTGTAATAAAAAGCACATATAAAATATTCTCTATGCCTTTATAGTAAGTTTCCGAATAACTTTGCTAGTTCCGATTGAATAACATGACCGCAAAACTAAGTTTATTCCATATCTTTCAATTTACTTAATTCATAGCTAATCTAAGCGCAGCGTCGCTCTCGAATGTATTCTTTGGTACTGCATTCCTATTTCCACAATTATGACGAACCGGCAAACTCAATTTTCGTTTACAATGTTGACCGTAGTTTCCAATTCGTCGTTAGTTTTAGTTTAATTAGAAAATACTATGTTTATTAATCCACAGTCTAATAACACACTTCATATTATTCAATCACTCCATTTTGACACATTGAATTAAAGCGCAAAAAAAATGTTTGTCCGACCTGAGAATCTGCCCCAGCATCTCTCATCCTTTAGATCAACAAGGATGATAATTTGCTAAATCATCATCATCACTGTCAACCTATTATCGGCACAAAAACCAGATTGCCCCTGAGTCGAACCAGGTACCATGTCAAAATACATCAAAACCAGATTGCCCCTGAGTCGAACCAGGGACCATGTCAAAATACATCAAAACCAGATTGCCCCTGAGTCGAACCAGGGACCATGTCAAAATACATCAAAACCAGATTGCCCCTGAGTCGAACCAGGGACCATGTCAAAATACACCAAAGCTCACCATTCGCCCGGGAGATGGTCAAACTTTAATTCTGTCCATAATAACGATTCTCTGATAGTTATTCTAAAAGTTACGCGATACAGTAGACAGATAATGCCTTTAACATTGTTTTTAACTTGAACTCCAAGTCCGTAGAGCGGGGCATGATACGATAGTTAAACTAGACTTATAAACTGTCGATGTAGTTAAATAAGTTTTATCAGCTTATCGATTTCATCGTTCGCTTCCAAGTTACGGCAGCGGATGAGCTTTAAAGGTAAATTACCGATAAAAGAAAACTGGGCAGATCGCTCAACAAGTTTTGCGATACTCTGAATTTAAAAATAAAACTCAACTGTATTTGATGGTTTTAACAAAGCTAATTTATATGAATATGATATTGCTGTTGGAATAAAAATAATCTTTTAGCTATTTTGCTGCAACACTTTTTGCAATGTTTATTTAAAACCGTTTCAATTATGTTTACAACGGTTATGATTACCATTAGGAGAATCAGATCTGGTGCTACAATTTTTACACGGTTTGCAAAATTTTAAAAGGAATTTATTCTAGAGGACGAAAGACGCTCCAAAAACAGCAGAAACTGCAGAAAATGTCTACTAAAATTTTGGTGCGTGAAGATCCGCGAATCTCATGTAGATGTAGACATCAAGAATATCCTAAGCATTATTTCGGGGAGTGCTTTTACCATACCGCATCAAATCTTGAAGTGAGCAAGATAACCTGTTAATCAATGAAAGCGAAAATATAATATTTAATTTATGCATTTAAAATCAGTAATCGATTTAAAATCGGGTGGACCTGTTTAAGACTGGCATATGTGTTTTCAAAGTTTAGACGAATGGTACTTAAAAGGTAGTACTGGACAACTATTTTAAAAAGATGCAAAGTCACTAATATTTACTAATTGAGAAGTTTTTTTATTGAGTGACCTACAAATTATATTTATAACGCTGTTAAATGCGTTTACGCATCCCCTCCGGAAGCGGCGGAGGCACCACTGTAACGCTTCCGGTGGGATATGCAGGCCACGCTGCCAAAGTGTCGACCAGAATATCCACTAAAACCCAGCGATGCTCCATCACGTTTCCTGATGCCTAGGTATTGCCTAAATGATGTTATTTCTTCTTCTTGCCAGTCTTATCCCAAACTAAGTTGGGTCAGTACAATGTGTCATCTTCAAAATTGGGCACATGTTATAGCGGTTTTTTCATATTTTTTATGTCTTCCGTGAAATGCGGGGTTTGCCCACTCTCTCTCTAACTCCGCTCTGGGAATGTTTTTGCGGGTGAAATTACAGCCACCTTTCTGCTCATAGGTCAGGCTATAATCCTTTTTAGTATCAATAAAAGCAATGGCTGCTTCTCAGAATACCAGCTAGGTATTATTTTATTTTTGTTTAGTTTTTTATATCTAATTACGTATTTAATGATTTGCTACGGATAATATTAGTGCAGCCGCAAAACTAATATACCAATAAACATAAACTAATCGGCCGAATTTTTCTACGAAATGTCTAGGAACACTTTGTTTCTCCTTATTTACTCGCACGCTACGTGGAATTTTCTGCTCCGGTTCCGGGCCATTATCGTTTGTTTTATAACAAAGTTATTTGGGAAGATGGGAACCTTTAAAGTTAGGGAAAAAGACCTGAAAGCAGCATGACTACTTTAGATTAGGAAACTCTAAATCCTTCAATGAATTACATATCCTTTGCGCGGTGGGAGGATCTGGGCTCGATTCTGAGTGTGGTCTGGTGGGAGGTTTCAGCCGTGACTAGTTACCATTTAATGGAAAAGACATCATCATCATCATCATGATCAACCCATTATCGGCTCACTACAGAGCGCGGGTCTCCTCTCAATATAAGAAGGGTTTGGCCATAGTCCACCACGCTGGCCATGTGCGAATCGGCAGACTTCACACGCCTTTGAGAACATTTTGTTTGACCATGATGATAATGTAAGTAAAATGTAAGATAATCCTAAAAAAAAAACGTTGTTTAAGCCTTTTTGAAATAAATAAAATTTACGCGATGCAAGAATATCAAACAACTAAATTCTGAATATCGTTTGGTAGCCTGAGGCATTACAAACTTCATGTCAGATGACTTAGAGAGTTAGCAAACTACGCTATGTTATAACAACAGCAAGGTTTATATCCAATTTACTTGCATGCACTAATGGATTTGACGTCGTGGGAACAACGGTGCGTATGACTACTTCATTTAATTTTAGTTGCATCATAAGCTCCATTATATTTGAAAGTTCCTGTACAATGCAGGTAAATAACTTTGAAGTATGTTAAGAGTCAAAGGATTATTTTAAGATCGTTTGTTGTTATGATAGCAAACATAATCATATATTATATCATATTATATGCGATATGGGAATCACAAAAGCTCCTTAAACTTAAGGGGAAAATTTATAAAACAGTCGTAAGACCTGTCGTGTTGTATGGATCAGAATGTTGGCGGTAAAAAGGACGGAAGAAAGATGAGTTCATGTGACAGAAATGTTAGACGAATGTTGAGATGGATGTGTGGTGTGACAAGAATGGATAAGTAAGAAATGAATCATGATCAACCCATTACCGGCTCACTACAGAGCACGGGTCTTCTCTCAATACGAAAAGGGTTCGGCCATAGTCCACCACGCTGGCCATGTGCGGATTGGCAGACTTCACACGCCTTTGAGAACATTACGGAGAACTCTCAGGCGTGCAGGTTTCCTCGCGATGTCCTTCACCGTTGAAGCATGTATATTTTAATGTTTTAAAAACGCACATAACTCCGAAAAGTTAGAGGTGCGTGCCCGGATTCGAACCGCCGACCTCTGATTAGGAGGCGGACGCCCTAACCACTAGGCTATCACCGCTTAAGAAATGAATATATAAGGGGAAGTCTAAAAGTAGGGCCAGTGACAGAAAAGATGAGGTAAAAGCATGGTATGGTCATATAATGCGGTGAAAGACAGTGATGTCACCAAAAGAATGTTATATATCAACATGGAAGGGCAAAAGAGTAAAGGAAGACCAAAGAAGAGATGGATGGATTGTTTAAAAGAGGATATGCAGGTAAAAGGTGTGGGTAGTGAGGTGACGGCTGATAGAAGTGAGTGGAAGAAGACGTGTTGTGCCGAACCCACATAATGGGATAAGGGCAAGATAAAAAAAAAGTTATAATTATTAAATCGTGGACAAACGAGCAGATGGCTCGCCTGATGATAAGTGATTGCTATCTTCATGTACCTGTGCAGTACAAGATGAGCCACTGAAGTACGACCGGCTAAACTCATCCTCCTAGTCGGTTACGACTCGGCATCATAGCGGAATGCTAAATCGCTTACCGCTGTGTCTTTGCCAGTAGGGTGGTAAGTAGCCGCGGCCGTAGCCTCCCAACAGATCAAACGCAAGCCAGGAATCGAACCCAGGACCTCCCGCTAAATGAAACGGCAATACACACTGTGCCACTGGTCCTGTCTGGTGCAGATTTAATTGCGGGGTAGGAATCAATTGATATAGTTATATAAAAAATAGACAGATTAAGTTATTCATAAATCCCTTTTTGCACGCAAGATTAATGAAAGAACATTAGAGATAATGCAGTTTGAAATTAGAGCAATCCGTACAGCGTTTCTAATTAAAAATACTGCAATATTTTTCCACTTTATACATTCCACGTTTAAATAATCTCCAGAGGCACTGTGCCGCAACTTGTGAATGAAATACTGTTGCATAAGCGTAAAGTACTCGTAATCTACGCTACAGTAGTACTTGTGTAGTAGTGAGTTTTCACAATTCACGTTAAACTTCAGTGCAGCTCCGATCGGCGTGCAAAGAGGACGTGCATTTTGATGTCATGCGCAGAAAAGTTTAACGTGAATTATAGAGTTGAGGATAAAAGATGCACGTGGTAAAGTTGCAGACTGACATGTATATACCAACTACGTTACACTTCTGCGCAGAGAGGGTGCGCCATGGCAGTACCGCGTGGAACGCCGTCCGAGAAACACCTCTTTTCATATACAAACTCATTTGGATAACTTCGTTACGTTTTTTGCAAGATACTCGGTTTTTCTTGATCATTCAACGTTTTTTGATGTCAGGGGGCTCCATAGACCAACCAAACTACTATTTTTAAAGCACAAATGACGCTTTCAAAATCAATACTTATACGTAACAATCTTCGCTGTACGAGTCATACTCGTACAATTGCAACACTCTAAGGACTAAAATACTGTTTTTCAAAGCATAAATAAGCTTTCGAAATCAAGCACACAACTAGAGAAACACCTGTTTTCATATACAAACTTATTTGGATAACTTCGTTACGTTTTTTGCAAGATACTCGGTTTTTCTTGATCATTCAACGTTTTTTGATGTCAGGGGGCTCCATAGACCAACCAAACTACTATTTTTAAAGCACAAATGACGCTTTCAAAATCAATACTTATACGTAACAATCTTCGCTGTACGAGTCATACTCGTACAATTGCAACACTCTAAGGACTAAAATACTGTTTTTCAAAGCATAAATAAGCTTTCGAAATCAAGCACACAACTAGAGAAACACCTGTTTTCATATACAAACTTATTTGGATAACTTCGTTACGTTTTTTGCAAGATACTCGGTTTTTCTTGATCATTCAACGTTTTTTGATGTCAGGGGGCTCCATAGACCAACCAAACTACTATTTTTAAAGCACAAATGACGCAAAATCAATACTTATACGTAACAAGCTTCGCTGTACGAGTCATACTCGTACAATTGCAACACTCTAAGGACTAAAATACTGTTTTTCAAAGCATAAATAAGCTTTCGAAATCAATCACACAACTAGAGAAACACCTCTTTTCATATACAAACTTATTTGGATAACTTCGTTACGTTTTTTGCAAGATACTCGGTTTTTCTTGATCATTCAACGTTTTTTGATGTCAGGGGGCTCCATAGACCAACCAAACTACCTACCTACTAGCGGTGTCTCACGGCTTCATCGTCCCAATCATTTAATCGATTTCACTGATTAACTAACTGGTCGACTCAGTAAATTTATGGGTGACAAATTGCAAGGCTAACCGTGTATCTCAGTTCAAAACAATTAGTAATAGTTAAACAAAGAACCGATTACAACTACTAACTGTTGACTCGAACGCAGAAGGTGGACCACACCCTTATTCATGGGCAGGCGTGCCCATGAATAACGTCGTCACGTACACGTCTTATATATAACGATATAGACAACGGTCTTAAATGAAATGTTTGCTGCTGAACGTGAAGATGCAAACAGACAAAAATTAATAGAATCATGTTTTGGATTCTATTATATATTATATATACTAGCTACTAACAGTCAAAATTTTGACAATATATTCTATGTACGAAAAACCTCCATTTACATCTTTATTAAGTATCTAAGTATAGATAAATAGATAGGTAGATCAAGATTATCTAGAAAATAGTTTCTAGATATTTTTTTAAAAATCTATCTATCTAAAGAGAAAATGGATCTGTATTTCATCATCATCATGATCAACCCATTATAGGCTCACTACAGAGTACGGGTCTCCTCTCAATATGAGAAGGGTTTGGCCATAGTCCGCCACGCTGGCCATGTGCGGATTGGCAGACTTCACACGCCTTTGAAACATTATGGAGAATTCTCAGGCATGCAGGTTTCTTCACGATGGTTTCCTTCACCGTTGAATCAAGTGATATTTTAATTGCTTAAAAACGTACATAACTCCGAAAAGTTAGAGATGGGTGCGAAAATCAGAGGCCGGGTCGAACCCCCGACCTCTGATTAGGAGGCAGACGTTCTAACCACTAGACACCAGTATATTAATATATACTTTTTTATCATACATTTTCTCTTTCATTTATAGATAAATCTTTTCGTAAATTAACAATGTCATGACTATTGAAAGCAGTGGCAAACATTTAATTGCTAATTTCAATATGAATAATTCTTGTCAAGAAAAGCTTCTTATCGAATACTCATAATTTCGATACTTAACCATTATGTAGCGTAGTCTTAGCAATCATTCAATTACCGTACTAGTGAAATAATATTTAATTATTCCACAGCTTTCATATTAAGGTAGGCAAGTGTAAGAGAATAATTCAAAGTTTCGACTACGGTCGGAGGAAATGTATAGAACCATTTAATATATTCCCCAGTTCTATAATACCACAAATTATTCACAAAGTTGCCCTTTACAAAGTCGGAGTCTATAAACCGCTTAAGTGATTTTCCTTGGGGGCAGTAATTATCTAACAAGGCACTATGGGAAACCCGAACGCCTAATAAGTATTGAATTACAGAGTTCCTCAAGATGTTCAAGTGCAGTGCATTTTCTCACGTTTATTTTCTTTTTAATTTGCTTAGATGGGATGGAAACTGTATATATTAAGTTTGAGTCATTTTCCTTTCCTTCCTTTCTTATTGAAATCCGATCAATAAATCAATCAGCCTATAGACGCCCACTGCTGGACAAAGGCCTTTCCGAGAGTGCGCCACCATACACGGTCTTCGGCCTTTCTCATCCATCCACTACCAGCGATCCTTTTCAGGGCGTCGGTCCAGCTTCCGTTACGGTATTCCGGCGGTCTCCACACCAGAACACGTCTGCCCCGACGGCCATCGGTTCTGCGTCAGATATGAACCGTCACTGCCACTTCAGCTTGCTAATCCTTTGGGCTATGTCGATACTAAAGTTATGTTATCAGAATTCCAACTTCTCTCTATTAATCATTAATCTATTCTGGTTTGTATTAGGCACAACATACTGTAGCAAATTCTTAACATTGGGTTCGTATTTGGTTTGCGCAAACATATCTGTCTCTAAACTCAAATAGTTCGGCAAGGCTTTACCCGAAATCCGCCTATTGTTTGTACTGTGTATTATTAATTCCTGTAAAACTCTTTTATTAGTCAAGGAAAGTTCAAGAGTCATTACTCAGTTTTCCATTCTCAATTTTTGATTTCTTCTGATCTCTTTGGCCAAGCAAGAAATTCCAACCCAATATAATCTAATTTTTAACATAAAACATACATATCTATATTACTGCCTAACACTACTAGCACCTTTTGTAATCAAAAACAGAATGTACAATATATATTATTTTATACACTACAAGTTAGCCTATAACGGCTATATATCTTGATGATGCAGTCTAAGATAGTAGCGGGCTAATCTGTAGTATGTTAAGCCCACAATCCTAATTGGTTTCTATGCGACATTGTGCCAGAACGCTATCATACCAATATCAATTAAGTTCTACCCTTCGATTCGTATCTTATCTCTTTGTGTAATATTGATGAATGCATATTTCGTACTTGATTTTTAAATTAATCACATGTAAAACAAATAAAATAAAACTACATTAAACCTAAAACGTCGCCGTTGCCACCGGAACAAGGCAAAATACCCAAGTTACAGACAGAAATTTGAATGGCCAAACTAATTCTTTGGCCAAGGTGTACTGTCAAAATTAGTAGTTTAGTAGGTCTATGGAGCCCCCTTACATAAAAAAAAAACGTTGAAAATTAAGAATTACATTTAATCTTACACAAAACGTAATAAAGTTATAAAAATGAGTATGAACTTGAAAATAGGTCTTCGTCGGACGACGTTCCACGCGGTACTGCCATGGCGCATCCTTTCCGCGCAGAAGTATAACTCAGTTGGTATATACATGCCAGTCTAGCAACTTGAATAATAGAAAGGAAAAAATTTAAAAAGCGATTATGAAACATACCTACCGTATTAACGGTTGTGAGTGAAATAAATAAAATGATTCTAAGAATACGCTAAAATTACAAAGGTTCGAAGATTTACTTTGAAATAATATAATTAATATAAACTTTCTCGTTAATCCACTAAGTAAATTACCTTAAGTATATGTAATTAAATAAAAGTACATTAAACCTAAAACGTTGTCGACGCTACCGAAACGAGGCATAGTTCCCGAAATTCTGGCAGCATTTCCCCTTTGAATGGCCAAGGTAACTGTCATTTTAATGATCAAATTAAACAATTATTCAGCCTCATTGATGACACTGCAGTGTCAGCCTTGACGCCTTCGGTCACCATGGACTCTCCAGGTCAAGATATGGTCGGTGGTCGTTTCTTCCGCCATATCACCCTAGACGACGTAATCCGAAGATCTCTTGCGTACGTACACGTACTAGCTATATTAGATGGTTTGGCGATGGCAAGAGACCTGATGGTATGACGCTCGTTCGAAATTAATACTGAAATCTTATTAACTACGAGTAAGGTGAGCGGACTATTCCATAGTAAGGAATGCAATCAACTCTGAGAGACCTATTTTCTTGCGTTCATGGGTGATGGGTGGATTATGGTAGATGGGTTATTATTTTGCAAAAGTAAAACCTTCGGTTTGTTTTCGCTTGTTACCCATCTGTGTTCCACTCAACCCCGGCACCGTTTTTGATGAATGATTGTACCTACTACATATGATAGTTAGCATTCTAAAGACGGGCAAAGGAGAAATTGTGAAAAATGACCGCACTGACGCTGTTGCAAATATTTTTCATACGTTTTCCAAACCTGAAAATAAATTCAAAAAGTAAAGGGTTTCACATAACATAGTTTTATGTGAAACCCTTTTCTAGCGCATGTCTAAATCGAAAGAAGTACCGTTAAGTGAATGTTAGTTCTATGTCTACTTTGAGTTACATTAACAGGTTAATAGTTCAACATAAAAAACCTCTTACTTCTTAGCGTGGACGTGAAAGATGTTAAAAAAAAGCTTTTAAAGGTTTACAATAGAGGTAGAAAGTTTGAAGTAAGAAAATATTTCTTCAGAAATTGTAAGTTTAAAAAGTCGCGGGCACTGGCTCGTAAATAAATAAGATTAGTTTGCCGCTGAATACGTAGCAGACTAACTGAAGAGCAAACTTTATATACACTTGGTACTTTTCAACTATTCCGCTAGTTACCTACCTACTATATTATTTTCATAACCGTGGTTTCATTTTCCGTGAGCAAGAACTTTTCCCCGCTTAGTTCGCTGCTGCAATCAGCTAAGCTCGTTTCAGAATCCAGCAATCAGCCTCAGGTTACGAGAACTTGTGGAAGAGTGACTGGGTATCCTAGGTAGAAAAGAAAGAAAGAAGAAGTTTTTTATTTAGTCATAATTTGCTATACATACTATCTCTACTATACATACATACGATCGACATGACCAAATAAAGGCAACCCACTCAGCGTCGCAGCTGCGGCAAGTCGCAGCGCTGGTTTTCAGTGGGAGCCTGAACACTAGTAGCATCACGGACATGATCACCTATATACACATGCATAATCACCTACCGAAAGATCAGAAATAATAAAAAATAAAAAACTATATTACCAATTATTAAATAATACTAAAACTAAAACTAATACTAATACGAATACTTATTCACCCATACAAGTATACCGTTATATATTCACACATACAAGTATACCGTTATACAGGGTGCTAGATAAACGCGCCATTGCGAAGCCAAAATATCAACTAGATAACAATATAATTAGTATCACTATTATAATTTTTATATACTCGTAAATTGCACAGTAAATTTAGTATGAATTTGACATACCAATAAGTTTGTTAAGTTTCGACTGTCCTGGGCTACGCCACACACACATAGGTTTAATAAAACGTAACGAGGCAATTTTCGGAGCTGTTCAGTATCGATAATATAATAGATTTATATAATATAAGACATTGTTGAACTTTCAGGTAATTTGGTTTCATTCCTATATTGAAATACCTATGCGTGTGTATCATGAAAGTCAAAATAATTAGAACCATCGATCATAGCTGACATCCCACTGAAAATATCGAGTGATTGGCCTTGCTTTTTTATGAATATAGATTAAGTAAAGATTGTAATCGATATACTGTCAGAACTATGATGAATTATGGAGTAACGTATAATTCTGGTTGTATGTCTTTCCCAATTAAGTAAAGGTCACTAAAAATCTATTATCTCAATCCTTAGTACTTACCGCTTTAAGCAGTATGATTTAAGTAACAGTTTTAAACGGCAACACTTAAAGTTAAAATAAAGTATGCAGTAAAGCGGGATGCAGTCTTAACAAAAATCACTTCTGTCCTAAAATATGGCATTCCTTGTTTAAAGAGATGTCAAGATTAACGTCAATAATATATTTTATGCGCAGTAAGGCCTAAATTAAATAGACACAGTGACCAAATGATTACCAATAAAATAAACAGAAAAAAAAATCTTTTCTTTTCAAATAATTAAACATGCGAATACAATACGAATAATATGAAAGTAATTCAGTTTGTCTGGTACCTATTCTCGCTACAACTGCTGAACAGATTTCGATAAAAGTAGGCAAAAAGAGCGATAGTACTATCGCTCTTTTTAGACTACTTTTTAGACTTAACAGACTACTTAGTAGAGAAGTAGAACTTTCCCAAAAAATGTTCCCATGGGACTGTATAAAACCTAATGATCGCTATACTTCAGTCACGAGTATCTTCAAATTCAAATTTCATTCATTCTAGGTTTCTTTATCATACTTTTTTTTAAGAAGTCAACGTTTTTCAACTATATATACTTGTAGATAAAACAACTTGATAGTAACTTTACTGATACGCTAACACATCAAGCATTCATATATTTTTTTACAAAAATAAAGGAGAGAAGAGAAATACAAAAATTATTAATATTACAAAAAATTAAGAGCTGTAACAATATATGCTTGTAGCATATATTGTTACTTTTGCATAATGATATAAAGATCAGATTTTCTATATAAATGTGATAAATCTGTATGTACCCGATAGGGCGATAAGGAGCAATTAGTGGCAGTATATTGCCTTTGTGTCACTAGTAGGTAAATATAACGTTTCAAAGCGCTGTAGAAGCAATGACGAGCTCAGGTTTGCTCTTAAGCCAACAAATATAGATAATTAATTCCGAGATCCCGTCTTATATCAGTGTCTTTTTCGATCTCTAAACGTTTATTTCTAAACGTACTAGAAATATAAAGTAGATTTTAGCTTTTTTGTGTGTGTGTGTGTTTGTAGTAGTGTGGTAAGACACTTCTAACGCTACTTTCAAAAACTTTCAGAACAAATATTGTGCATAGCCAAATTCGTAACGCCTAAAGTATTTTTTTACCGAAATTCATTAAAATTACGTTGACATCGGACACAAAGGATTTTGATAACATTTCAGAGCATTTTGCTCATAGCATCGAAGCGGTGATAGCCTAGTGGTTAGGGCGTCAGCCTCAGTCAAAAACAAACAAAGGAAAAACAATCAACCAAGTTATCAATCAAACAAACAAACTAATTTTAACAAGAGGCCATTTAAATTTTTGTGGAACACAAATCACTCTGCAGCCTTATAGAAGACTCCTAACGAACCACCATTGTTAAAGAAATCATAAAACCAGCTTTTATTTACCCTTCGTTTGATACAACATATACCTGTACCTATCACCTTGCATATCTCTATGACATAGCAAACATAAATTCAGTGCATCTAGCTTCTTATAGCTTGGTATGTATATGTACTAGAAGTAGGCTTAAATGAGCTAGTATAGGTGATTACTACATGTTATAGGTTAACTAAAAGATTGTACCTGCATGGCAGACCACTTCTTTGTCACGCTCTGACATACCAATGGTGCTGACGGTTGAAATGGGATAGAACACTATCACTTCCTACGTCATACTCCGTTTATATGTAAGACCCAATTAATAATTTAATTGCCTATACCACAGCAGAAAGGGATTACGGATCTGTGTACTTAATCTACCTACTTACTACCACTTTAGTATTGTTTGGGTATCTGCTACTAATTGGTCTTATATACGCTCTGCGTAGAAGGAATAATCTTGTGAATGCAACTAATTAATTAGGTGAATATTAAGATAATGTTAGTAATATTGGTAAATTGTGGAGTGTGGCATAATAAAGTTGGACGTCTTGGGCAGCTCAAGTCTGCTCTGGTGGGAGGCTTCGTCCGTGGCTAGTTATCAACCGACAAAGAAGTGTCACCAAGCGATTCAGCGTTCCAGCACGATTCAGCGTTCCAGCGCGTAGAAACCAATTAGGATTATAGGGCTACTTATACCCTTAACACGTTACCATCTTAGACTGCATCATCACTTACACTATTGACGATTGCAATCAAGGGCTAACTTGTAGTAAATAAATTGCAGTAAATTTTTTGAAACTAACAATTGCTTAAGCAATAAAGATATTCTTGTTATTATAATTATTATTGATTTGCATACTCGAACTGTGTTGGCTCGGCCGTTCTAAGTTTGCGCGGGGACGTGAGTCGAACACGTAGAGGCTCCGTGAGAGAATTAATCTAAACTATGGATACTATTGCACGAAATGGACAGCGACATCTTTAATTAAACTATTTGATAGGGCTCTTGGATACCCACTACAGATGGGATGAGATGACGTACGACAGCCATTATACATACCAATATCTTATGTCTTAACTAAACAGTTAGGTTAAGTTACGGTCAAGAAGTAGCGACATCTTGAAAGACCATTTTTTCTTTAAGCGGGCTCCTTCGTTATTACGTCATTAAAAAATCCACCCTTCAGTGGAAACTCTTGCGTACCCTCTCATGCCATTCGTTAATGGCGTGGTATGTCTGGTCCGTGGTGTCGACACTGACCAACGTCATTATGTCTTTAACTTCGCATTACCTTCAGAAATTAAGTTTTCTAGTTAACTATATTCTACATTATGCCTCACTGATTGGATCGTCGATTTCTAGCAGATCCTAATCCTTTAAGGATAAGCCGCTCGCAATACTATTTGTTGATATGGCAGACTCTCGGTTTAAAGGTTCATTCATGATGCCAATTCACGCCGACGTAAACTTGACAAATATGGTAACAGCGGCAAATATGGAGTGGGCCGCCTCAAACGATTTAGTGCAAGTCCCTCGCTCGTTCAAGCTTCGCAAACAGACGCGACTTTGTTAGTTTTTCTCTTTTGTTCACGTCTCTTAACTTTAAAGAAAAATGTCTCTAAACTTTAAAAAACAAGTTTTGCTGTTAAAAGAAGTAGCAGAAGTATTTACGAGCAGTAATCATTCTTTTTAATAATCAAATCCAATCAAAATAGCTTTATTCATGTGAACGTATTACAGGCATCTATGAGTCGTTCATGTATCGTTATTTTTTCTTATTCGTGTTGTGATTGTAATAACTACACTTGCCTACTTAAAACTAAAGCTAAGAGGGTTCCAATTGCGCCCAGGTCTAAGAAGAAGCCCACAACAAACTTAGCAGTTTTTTTTTTTGATTTCACTATATCATATAATCGATAATAAATTATAATTAGCTATGGAGTTGGGCACATAGCTCGGAGAACCGATGAACTTTGGGGTCTCATGGTGATCAACCCCCATCTAGGGGGATAGACAAGATCAGATGATTCAGAAAGAGATGTTGGAAACAAGCGGACCAAGATCGTGGACATTGGAAAAGACCCCTACAAAAGAAATTGATTGATTTGATGATGATGATGATATTATCCTTAATTAGGACTTTTTGATCGACATCTCGAAGCGGTGATAGCCTAGTGGTTAGGGTGTCAGCCTCCTAATCAGAGGTCGGCGGTTCGAATCCGGGCACGCACCTCTAACTTTTCGGAGTTATGTGCGTTTTTAAAAATTAAAATATCATTTGCTTCAACGGTGAAGGAAAACATCGTGAGGAAATAATAATAATGTTCATAATGTTCTCAAAGCCGTGTGAAGTCCGTACATGGCCAGCATGGTGGACTATGGCCAAACCCTTCTCATATTGAGAGGAGACCCGTGCTCTGTAGTGAGGCGGCAATGGGTTGATCACGACGATCGACATCTCCAAGATATGTAGGTAATTTATATAAAAGTAGTTCAGTCCAACTAAATCCAAAGAAAAGCTTAGTGGCGTGGGATGGCGTGATCCTCTTTTGTGTCGCGTGTATCGCATCAGTTTGCACGCGTCCATACAACACAATTGATACGAGCGACTTCTGGCCCGCAGCCCACGCCGTATTAGTCTCGGCTAAGCTTTGAACATAGCTTCATTCCCATTCGGAACGGCTCAAATGCACTCCGAACAATTCCATTTAGCCTCTTATTTCTCAGTGAATACCCTAAGCTACTTTGTCGACAAAGCCAAACAATTTAGTTGGCAACTGAATTGTTTGGCTTTGTCCTCAACTTTTGTACTAGGCTTTTACACACGCTATTACCTCTATATTTTATTTAATCTTTAAAATACGATTCTAAGGTCTGTGATGACGTATTGTTACCAGATGTATGTGGCTATAATTCTTTAAGAAACTCTCGAAAAGCTATTTCGAGAAATTAATTCGACACCCCAACCCTCTCGTAGTTGCGGCTTCTTTTTATTCCCCTGACCCAAGTGCTCCTCTCCGAAAGAGGAGACCTAAACATATCCTTCATGACCCTGACGATCAGATAAGTACTGACAACAAACTCGTACCACCTACCACACAATCATACGCTACACACCGTCTTCGCCGGCGAAGACGAAGTCCCCGCTATCTTACGTCATCCGGACGTGGGCTCCATCCACGGCCTCGGAGACGTACGGACCACTCACCGTCCGACCCCCCCGTTATCCCAAACGTCGCCTAAGCCGAGGTTCAGCCTCAAAGGAGGCGGCCTTAGGCAGACGTTCCCTTAGTTTCTTCGAGCCCTAGGGCTCAAAATTTCTTCTGGCCCATTTCCGAAGCTGAAACAGCCCGGTTACGCTGTGGCAACCAATCGGGTTAGGACAGCTAATAGACAGCCCGGAAAAAAAAAAAAAGACAATTCCCGTATTGTAACGGCGAACGGCAATTGTTACTGATATTGTAGCCCCTAACATGTGTTAGTGTTTGCCTAGGCTTAAACTAATTAAAGAAGATCTTTTCTAGGCTTTAAGAGAAGAACTGAAGTCTTTTCATCAATTTTTGCTTCGATTTCGTTTCCTTCTCCTAAGTTAAGAATAGTTGATATATTTACAACTAAAAGCTCTTTTGTTCATTAGTAACAAAAAATATAACTAGAACACATAAAGTCAGATTCTGGAAGAAAAGACTCCAGATACTTTTTACACTGCGCACTGGAAGACTTCACACGCCTTTGAGAACATTTTGCATCGGACATATAGTTTGCCTTACTATATTATTACTTTACTTATTGGGAGGCTTCGGTCGTGGCTGGTTACCACCCTACCGACAAAGACGTTAAGCGTTTTATCGGCACGATGTCGCGTAGAAACAAATTAGCAGCGTGGGTTTACCATACTCCTAACAAGTTAGCCCGCTACCATCCTAGACAGCATCACCACTTACCACCAGGTGAGATAGCCGTCAAGGGCTAACAAAGAAAAATAAATGATGATTGTAAAAAAACAACTGAGTGTTAATTTAAAATGACGTGCATGCCGGGGATCTTACTTGACCGGTGTTCGGAGAAACAGAAATATTAAACCAACGCTTCATATAAATGAAAGAATAGGTTCCATTATTGTGCCACTGCGCCAAGTCATAAAACTTTGTCAAAGAGATTGCCCTTACTTTATAGCCACCCCAGGCGTTGAAGCAGGGGATCTAGTTTCACTGAACCTTTGACTGCGCTAATTAATTTACTGAGTAACTTTACGGATACAGTTTGGAAGAGCCCTTGAAATGTGTGTCGCAAGATACTAAAGGTGTCTGTCATGTCGCGAAGTTTACGAAGTTAGAAGGGGTTGAACCGAAATACTGTATACACTGAAATATTAATGCAAGAAATCACATTGATACGTTACTGCCTGAAAGAGCCGTGAGAGGGTCAGTACACAGCAACTTCCATTAGATTATGTTGATTTGATTACGAATTCAATCAATCATTCCATTCACCAACTTTATTCAAATATTTCTTTAAAAGGCACTTTTCGACGCGTTAATAATTTACATAGTAGTGTGTTGATGGTGATAACTACATAAAATAAAGTTATGAGGGTTCCAAACGCGCCCTATTCTAGGAAGAAGACCCACAACAAAATTAGCCGGGTAATTTCTGTTTTTGTTTTCTCTCACATGCCACTTAAAATTATTTAAGAGCTATCTTATAAGAGCAATAATTTCATACCAAAGCTTGTTTATCATTTAAATACTCCTTTACAATAAAATAGGACTTGGCTACAAGCTTACGTTTTATTTATTTATTTTTTATTTGTCACCAAAAAAAAAATAGAAATAACAAGAAAACAAAATAAAGAAGAAGCAGGATACAAAAGGCCGCCTTATCACTTAGTAGATCGCTACTAAGCGATAAGGCGGCCATCTGCCAGGCAACCTTAGGATTAAGAAAAGTTTTTTAAGTTTAAATAACTTATTGAGAAATTTATTTTCATAGTCTGTTTTAAAATTGTATATATCTTTTCTCTAGTTTAATTTTACTAATGTTAAGATTGTACAATCAAATTATTTATTGCATTTTGTTATATCCCTATGGACATAGATTAAATTTTCAGAAGGTAACTTATGATTTGAGAAATATAAAGAGAAACAAAACTGAGAAAAACGGTTTTAAAATTGCGTGGACGTTTATACACAGAGGTGCTGATGGCTCAATCTATTGCAAAAATATGGGGGTGAAAAATTATGGGATAATTAAGATTACCAAAAAATAAGACTATAACACAACAAAACAGACAACGTAATTTTATTTAAATAAATAGCGTTCGCTTAAGTTGTCGGTCTCGGTCAATATTTTTTTTTTTTACACATTACAAGTTAGCCCTTGACTGCTATCTCACCTGATGGTAAGTGATGATGCTGTCTAGGATGGTAGCGGGCTGACCTGTTAGGACTATGGTAAACCCACCCCCCTAATTGGTTTCTACGCGACATCGTGCCGAAACGAAACGAATCGGAACGCTAAATCGCTTGGCGACACGTCTTTGTCAGTAGGGTGGTAACTAGCTACGGCCGTAGCCTCCCACCAGACAAGACTCGAGCCGGGAATCGAACCCGGGATCTCCAACTTTAAAATGCGCCAGCGCGCGCGCTGCGCCACGGAGGTCGTCAAAAAAAATATAAGTGTAAGTGTATTTTGTATGTTATTTGTGTATATATATTATGTATCACGATTGTAGTCAAGCCTGAATTCACTATCACGAATTGCAAACGATTGTTATGAAAACGATTGTGTTTGACAATAGCGGTGCCGTCGACTTAACGTGCGCAGCGAGGCATGGGGATAGATATCGCCGATTTCTCGAATCCGAGTAACTCTTGTATTTTGTATAAAATGATTCAATACAATTTATAAGCCATACAAGAGAATCAATCCATCTGAGATCCGAAGTCGAATCGACAGTCAAAATTAAACGAACGATTGATTGCACACTTGTGTAGGTTGAAGCTGTGATAGCCTAGTGGTTAGGGCGTCTGCCTGCTAATCAGAGGTCGGCGGTTCGAACCCAGACACGTACCTCTAACTTTTCCGAGTTATGTGCGTTTTTAAGCAATTAGAATATCAGCAAATAGAATAGAGGAAACCTGCGTGCCTAAGAGTTCTCCATAATTTTCTCAAAGGCGTGTGAAGTCTGCCAATCCGCACATGGCCAGCGTGGTGGACTATGGCCGAACTCTTCTCATATTCTCTGTAGTAAGCCGGCAATGGTTGATCATGATGATATGTAGGTTATCTTACGATCAATAATATCCTATAGATGTGCTGTCAGTTATATAAAAGAGCCCGTAAGAATAAGATGCCTTTTCTTGTTATTATTCTAGTATAAAAGCAGTCAAATTTAACTTATACACCAGTCTATTTTACAGTTTTGAGTACGAGAATATGAAACTCCGGCGCTGATATGAATGCAGCTGACATAAAATATACAGCTCACACGATGAATTACTGCAGTTTAATTACTTCCACATAATATACCGTTGAGAAATTGTTATACTCGGTAAACTGCTGGCTTCCCAACGTATGCTCCACAGGGATTGTTAATGACACAAGGAACGTGTGAATTCCTTATAAAGTTTGTTGCTACGAATTATGGCCGGGGAACTATATCGTCTCTGAAATTAAAGCAATAGAATATGGGCTTTAAGTTCTAAGATTTAAATCAAGCTTTCACCATTTATTTGCTGAAGTGGTATATGAGTGGAACACTCGTTGGCAATTCGTCACACATTTCTAACAACACTGTACGTCACATGACAGTATATTCACATTTCAAGGTTTAAAAATTCAATCGAGATTGTCGGCTCACTAACTATAGTGTTTCATGCAAATTCAATACACTAGTGTGTACATGAATTTGCATGAAACACTGTTCCGATGATCTACGTGACGCAACGAGTGATATTATAAAGCGGTAGGTCCTGGGTTGGTTTCACGGCTCGTGATCTCTTTAAGCCGATTTTAGTTACCACCCTATTCGCAATTATATACCACCAAGCGATTTCGTGTTTCGGTATGCCACGTGAAGAAGGATGAATACCAAGTTTTCTGCATACTCTTTAATAAAGCCGATATTATAGCACGTATTATAGCCGCGCCCATGAACTGTACCAGCACTGCCCAACTTATATAATCAATGCCGAAGTTGCTACGTGACAGAAAGGGCTAACAAATAAACCTACTGTCATCTCAGTTCATCATCATCATCATCATCATCATCATGATCAACCCATTACCGGCTCACTACGGAGCACGGGTCTCCTCTCAATATGATAAGGGTTTGGCCACAGTCCACCACGATGGCCATGTGCGGATTGGCAGACTTCACACGCCTTTGAGAACATTATGGAGAACTCTCAGGCGTGCAGGTTTCCTCACGATGTTTTCCTTCACCGTTGAAGCAAGTGATATTTTAATTTTTTAAAACGCACATAACTCCGAAAAGTTAGAGGTGCGTGCCCGGATTCGAACCGCCGACCTCTGGAAGAAGGCTGACGCCCTAACCACTAGGCTATCACAGCGTCTCAATTATTCTATTGTATTAGAAGAGACTTTTATTGGGAGATATATTATGCGTAAACTAGTTTATAACAGAAATGCTTTATAGAACACGTTTGTGAATAGAGTAGAGGGTGTCGTACGTAAATAACAGAAATAATAAACGGTTTCTGATAAATGTTCAGTGCAGTGCTGATATTCCCTTCTACACACTGAAATAGTCATAATCATAATGAATCAGACAGATCGTTTTCCCAAACGCCTTCCACAAGGAATGATAGCGTACGCTAACATAAACTTGGGTTGAAATACACGCGTATAGTTCACGCATTCAGTTTTTATACTTCGCGTATCTTCCTCTTCTCATCATTGTGTCATCTTCTATCAGAACTCTTAATTCTATCATTAAGTTAACTTTATTTAATTTATATCAATTCTGTCTAATCTCGGATCTACATACAAAGTAGTGCCGCAAAGCGATTGCCGGGCTAAAATATACATAATACTTTACAAACTATCTCCAAAAATTTTTGAAATATGCTGCCAAGTCATACAGTACATAGTTTAATTATTAAATCCGCGTATAAAAGACCTTTTACTGTTGCAATAAAATTACCCTCTGTCCCCCTCTATGTATATATCCGTGAGAAACTGTCAAGATTCGTGCAATGCTTGAGATGAACGTAGGTGACAAACAAACACACATTTGCGTTTATGAAATAAGCGTGTTTTTTCCATATAATTTGTATTGCCTAAACTACGATTTTCTTCTTTGACGTACCGTTATTTAAGTAAATAAAGTGTTTCAAAGTACATCTTTATGGTTTTGTTTTATAGCAATGAAAGAGTCCGTATTCAAAGTATAACGCTTTGTGGCGACATTTCCCACGAGTAATAAGGATTACTTAACAATACGATCAAAGCTAAACGTGACTTGTTTATAAAATAGTTTTTTTTCTGTCATAATCAGATTTGATAACCGCACAAACACGAAGCTAAAGATAAAATCTAAACTGAATAAATTAGGAAGAATTATCTAAACGAATATAACATCATCATGATTTTTGATTATTGAACTCCGTCTACTGCTTTTCATTAAAACATGATCAGAATATAAATTCAACTTATCGTTTATCTTAAGCACAATAAGACCTATTATTATTAGTAGGTTTCATCCCCTATTGAGTTTTAATATAGTTATAAAAAGGCGAAAGATTTATATTTTTTAAAGGGAAACCAGAGAATAAATACTAATCAGAGGTCAGCGGTTCAAATCCGGGCACGCACCTCTAACTTTTCGGAGTTATGTGCGTTTTTAAAAAAATTAAATATCATTTGCTTCAACGGTCAAGGAAAACATCGTGAGGAAACCTGCACGCCTGAGAGTTCTCCGTAATGTTCTCAAAGGCGTGTGAAGTCTGCCAATCCGCACACCGCCACCGTGGTGGACTATGGCCGAACCCTTCTCATATTGAGAGGTTTATTTATATTGAGAGGTTAATATATATTGCCGTGCTCTGTAGTGAGCCGGCAATGGGTTGATCGTGAATAGTTATAAAGTAAATAACTACCAATCGTATATTATGTCACTGCAATGTCTATGAGGTAGTCTGTTATGTTAGTTTGGTAAACTGTTAGGGGTACGGAATTTACCTGCATTGCCAAGCCGTGCGTCTATGTAGGATGTTGTAGGTGGTAACAATCGTCTGTTTAAGCATCAGGAAAAATCAAAATTGATTCTGGAAGTGAACCCGAAACCACTGATTCATAAGACAGTCGCTCAACGTACCTACGCTTTTTCACATTGTCAATTTACATTATAATTGGAAAGTGACGTCACTAATGACGAAGGTTTAACAGCTCTTTTGCGTCAGCCTGTTTAACATATTTCACCCCCGTACCAGCATACTTGAGTACCTAATCGAATGTGAGTTCCGTTTGAAATTAATTTATCAACCACGCTCTGATGTGTAAACAAAAATACATTATGAACAAAAGACAAAGGACATCTATAATAATATCGCCCATTCAGTTACCGACATGGGTGAGCATTAATTATTTATTGTTCCTCTCGTGACCCAACCTGGCGTTTACTTAACTCAGCAGCTACTTGTCTAGCTATACGAGTATATACAAAGAGACAATAGCAGCAACGTTTTGTAGCAACTATATAATACTAGCTGACCCGACAAACGTTGTTTTGCCATATAAATTATTTCTAGGGAATTTCTATTGTAGAAATAAAGTGTATCTATTTTGAAAAATAGATAGTAGTCGATTGTAAGACTTACTGAATATGAATAAGAAAATTCATAAGAATCGGTCGAGACGTTTCGGAGGAGTATGGGAACATTGTGACACAAGAATTTTATATATAAGAAAATTTTACTTGTAAATAAAAAGTTATTCTTATTTGAAATAATTTTAGTTTGCTTATTATTATTTGAAAAAGTATTTAATTAGAATAGAAATATCACTTGTTATGTATTGTTAACTTTCAAACATATACTTAAGATACATATCGGGACTGGTGTTACACTAAGTAACTCACAATTTTGAATACTACGTAACTAAAAGGTCAGCATATTAATGTCTGACTTCTGGGCACTAGAGCTGAAGGGTTTCCAAACAACATATTACTATAATATGGTTGAACGAACTTAAACTATCATTCACATGTTATGCTTAGTAATCATAACGGTGCCCGAAAGTTTAACATGATCTCCATGGTAGTGGGATGTAAATATCTAATTAACTAACCGGACTGATAATCGGTAAGTTCCTAGAATTTCTTGCAAACCACTATTTTTAGGCGAGCTTAACAATCATCATCATTATCATGATCAACCCATTATCGGCTCACTACAGAGCACGGGTCTGCTCTCAATATTAGAAGGGTTTAACCATAGTCCACCACGGTGGCTATGTGCGGACTGGCAGACTTCGAGAACATTATGGAAAACTCTCGGTGAAGGAAAACATCGTGAGGAAACCTGCATGGTTTCCTCACGATGTTTTCCTTCACCGTTAAAGCAAGTGATATTTTAATTGCTTAAAAACGCACATAACTCCGAAAAGTTAGAGGTGCGTGCCCGGGTTCGAACCCCCGACCTCTGATTAAATGCCTTGGGCGGAGGTCCTTACCACTAGGCTATCACAGCACTAGAAGTAGTACTAGTAAAAAATTACAACCACCGAACCATTAAGCAAGTTTTTATATAAATGCACGAGTATTCCGTAATAAACAATTTCTACTCTTGATAAAATAAATATGAAACCATTTAAGCAGGGCAAATTTCCACTCGCTTTTACACTTTTATTCATTTCCTTTTATATTTCCCTGCGGTGCATTGTCGAGGGCTATTAAATAATAAAGAAATATTTATGAGAAGAAAGATGAATCTTTCGCGAATAGGTGTAATTTATTTTAAAATTTGCCAATCACATAGAAAAGTTGCAAAGTAAATTTAACTTTTTCATATCTGAAGTATTCGGGAAACTTTGGATTTGTTGCAAAATCATTTCACTGTACAAGCAACGGAGCTTTGCCCAAAAAGCTGTTATAAAGTTCAACAAACTTATAAACTGTTATTAGGGTGTATACAGTGGATCGTTAGAACTGGAGTAAGGGTGTTTTATTAAGGGCCAACCGACAAGTTGTGAAGATCTTACATGCGCGATCTTGTTTAACAGGCTGTGAAAGCATATTGTAATTAAATTTGAGCTTTGCAAGATACAAAGTGTGTTTTATGGTGAGGTAACGTTAATTGATTCTTCTACACCACGTGTGCGTGTCTCAAAATGTAATTTATTATGCAAGAAGAGGGCGTGCAGTCTATATTGGTTATTTCTTATGATTATGTGGTTAATGCTCGGCATTTGAATCGCATAAAGGTTGTATAGAAAGGTATCATAAGCAGGCAGTTTAAAAAAGAAAATATAATAGCTGAAGTCAATGGACATTAAATGAAGTAGATTTGAGCATACGTGGTTCACAGCTCTGTCAGTTACAACCAATAATAGGTATCATTAATCGAAAATGAATTCTTTGTTGACTAGTACGCTGTAGGTTAACCGAGAAATTTCCTTCTGATTTTATCAAGTTCTTACGTTTAAATTCAGATAAAATAACATGTGTCATCATGATCAACCGGCCGGCTCACTACAGAGCAAGGGTCTCCTCTCAATATGAGAAGGGTTTGGCCATAGTCCACCACGCTGGCCATGTGCGGATTGGCAGACTTCACACGCCTTTGAGAACATTATGGAGAACTCTCAGGCGTGCAGGTTTTCTCACGATGTTTTCCTTCACCGTTGAAGCAAGTGATTTTTTTTTAAAACGCACAGAACTCCGAAATGTTAGAGATGCGTGCCCGGATTCGAACCGCCGACCTCTGATTAGGAGGCTGACACCCTTACCACTAGGCTATCACCGCTTCACATAAATTATATTCAATAAGATTTTGACCGCGTCTTTATCCGCGTTTTTGGTTTTCCAGGGCTAAAAGTTTTCAGACCAATAAAAAATATAATATATTTTATATTTTACTAACTACGGTCTTTCTGCCGCGGCTCATAACGCTGTATTTGAGAATTTCACTTACAAAATGTATAAGCCATACCTTGACTTCCCTAAGATAAGGATTATTATTCTGAAAACAGAATGTAAACGATTTTAACAAGAACTGCTTAGTAGGCCCTCAGTTCGAAAGTATATTATGTGAAGTGTACTTTAATAAACCGAACACCCATTTTACGAGGCGAAGTTAAGATGCTTTTACGATAATGGCATCTAACATAAACTTTTATTTGTCCTAAAATTGTCGCAAACGTTTAGTTAAATTTTATACAGTGGCTCGCCACGCTGCTCTTTGATTTACGCATTTTTATAATGAATAAAATAATTGTCTCTGTTTATTATTTACATATATATAGAAGCGGTGATAGCCTAGTGGTTAGGGCGTCAGCCTCCTAATCAGAGGGCGTTATGTGCGTTTTAAAAAAATTAAAATAGCACTTGCTTCAACGGTGAAGGAAAACATCGTGAGGAAACCTGCACACCTGAGAGTTCTCCATAATGTTCTCAATGGCGTGTGAAATCTGCCAATCCGCACTATGGCCAAACCCTTCTCATATTGAGAGGAGACCCGTGCTCTGTAGTGAGCCGGTAATGGGTTGTTCATGATTATTTACATTTCATTTTGAATAAAACAATTATTTATTTATCACTACAGTAATTAAGTAACAATAACAATTAAAAATAAAGCTCTAAAATATATTACTTTAGTTGGTACTTTACTTAGATCGACATCGCTAGATTATTGGTACGCTACGCTGTGTCCCTAAAGGTATGAAGATTTCCTGGAAATTTCTAATTATAGGTGACACAGTCTTAGTCTGGCGTTGACCTTCCAAGGCCAAGTATCTACATCTGATAAAAACCTACCGTATAAGTATTATGTGTCCATTCAAAAACAACAACAGCGTATTGAATTACCGTCTAGTCCGGTTTATTTTTGTGTAATAGGATAGCTGCTGTCAAAATGTATGGTGCGCGAAATAATTCAGTTAGAAAAGACTTGTCAGTATAAAGTTCTTTGTTTGGAACGTTCATTGTTCATCGACAGTTGTTTTCTTGTTATTGAACGAAATCAAATTAATCTTATATATAAAATTCTCGTGTCTCAATTTTTATTCCCATACTCCTCCGAAATGGCTCGACCGATTCTTATGAAATTTTTAATGCGTATTCAGTAAGTCTGCGAATCGGCTACAATCTATTTTTCAAACCCCTAAGTGATAAATGTCCAAAAAAAATATTTTTATGTTTTTGGATTATTTTTTTTAGTATTATGTGGCATTGAAAACTACATAAACCCCTAATTTTTTTACCATGCTATCACCAACCCCTATTTTTCAATAGTCATTTTAGTAATTTAATCATTTGGCATCCCGCTCGATAACTGAACAATTATCGTCTTTATTGTGAATGTTTTTCACTCTAATTTGACTAAAATTTCCCTGAGCGTATTGTAAAGCAAAAATTTTTGAACATAAAAAATATTTAGGTATTTTTTATATTCCCTCATTGTTCACAGCGCTCCATGCCTCTTTCACTCATATACCACATCCTTACACACAATAAGATAGTTATTATTTTCTACAATAGAAATTGCCCCAAAATAATTTATTTATTACTATTTGCCCCAAAATAATTCATATATTAATTATTTATTACTAGCTGACCCGGCAAAACAACGTTTGCCGGGTCAGCTAGTTACAGTGATATTATTCATTCTATTGACCATCCTATTGAAATTCCGCTGCTGGGCACAAGACTCGCCATAGAGAGGCATTAAAACAAAGAACATCTCGTCCCCCACGTTGCTTTAAGGCGCTTAAGTGGGTTGAAATAGTTATTTCAACGTATATGTTCCAGTGATAATAGCCGCAATAAATATCTCAAAATACTAGGCCCAGTCCGGCAATTTCCACATCTAAACCTAAATGTAAATATAGATGCCAAATTTATATTTAATGTGTAATATAGATGCAACGCATTTCAATATGTTAAGCTCACGCCGACAGGAAAAGAAATAATTGCGAAAGCGTAAAGCTGTAATCGGAATTCATTTCATTCAATATGAATACTATTCATAAAGCTTAGCAATAATATGAATACAGTAATAATTAGTTAGCTAAACGAATAAATACCATACAATGGCATGTTTGACTGCTCTCAGGTTAGTGACATGACACATCCATCTACCTATATAACTATATTGGTACTAAGTGGAAGAGGTTATTTTATAAAATCAAGTGTTTCTGTAAATTTGCTGTGTCGATACTGGGTTCGTAAGTGACATATAAGCGTTTAAAGAACGCCACGTGGAATAAACAGTCCCTTATGGGAAGAAGTAGAAGAAAGAGGGCATATCTTATGCGGCCATGTGGTACACGACTGTTATTGTTAAAATTGATTGATTGTAAAGGATGTTAAAAAAGCAAATATGTCTGGCATTACGTGACTCCATCAAACAGATGTCAGATGATGAATAGAAATACGAGGAGAGCCCCAAATAGTAAGAGAGGGCAGGACAAAAAACACAGCTAAGGGTCGATGTTGGCATAATATTGCAAGATAGCTTCCATCCCTAAGACAGACGGGTAGCATAACTTGCATCCTAACAATACTAATGGTACACTTAATACTTTCAAAGTAACCATATTAGTTGCAGATAAATTCCGGGCAACTAGTTGGTAATGCGAAATTGTTTGTTTGACATATGCCATTCCAAATGTGCGGTTGAACCAAGGAATTTCAGGCCATTTAAAAGAATAGGCAAAACCAAAAGTGCGCTGCAAACTCATTCCTATATTTCAATACTTTAGTATTTTATACCGCCAACTGAATTATATCGGGGAGTGTTCTGGATACCTGTCGGTAGTAATGAAACCACCATGCCTGGTCTAATTTAACCTCAAAACAACAGAGACAAAGTTCATTTTAGTTCCTGGTATTTCGTCTACACCACATCGCTTGCATAAGATCGGTATAAAAATATTTTTTTTATGCGGGAGAAATCTTAAATTTTTACTTTTTATTATTATACTATTATTAATTTTTATACACTACAAGTTGCCCTTAAGGCGCTGTGTATAGTGAAATTGAGTCGAATGAGTATCGTTTTCTGCAAAATCTATAGCTCATAACATTATGAAAAAAAATATGGTTACACTTGATCGTATTTCTGACGTGATGGCCGATTTAGAAACACGATTTAACAAAGTTTACTAGATAAAAAAAAATTGCAATCGCACCTCTGAAAATACTTAAATACTAATTTTTCTCAGTTATGCCTAAATTGATTAGGGTGAAATTAAGTACAATTATTTGTGATATATTAATAAAGTAATTGGCCGATTTACATTTTGCATAAAACGTATATTATAATTTTAATAATTTTTATTACGATTTGGCACTTAGGTCCTTTGCATCCGAGTATCGGCGTCCTTGTTACTCGTACGCAAACCGACAGTGATCGCTGAGGCGCGTTGCTAGGTGGACCTGTGACCAGCTGCGATCGCCCGTCATTCAAACATTATTTTCGATTACATTAATTAAAAATTTGTTACAGGAATTTATTTCGTTTATATTAATTCATTTAAACATAGTGTCTGTAATAAAAGGTGTAAATACGTGTGTTTATAAATAGTTCTGGTAATCTAATCATATTATCACAGTAAAATCAAATTGCTTAAGGTAATGAATAATGTACCTTAATTTCAACCTTATTTTTATAAGAACTGTGGCTCAGTTGAATCACGCTCACATGTGGTGTATTAAATAAGCGGGAGTTCGGATCCTAAAAGGTTTCAATAACTTTTTTTTCCGTAAATATTTTTATATTTTTTATTATTTTCGTATTTTGTATTTTTGAATATTTTTTTTATTTTAATATATTAATTTTGAACAGATAAAGTTTTTTGAAGATTTATTCTGATGAACCGTCAACTGTCATTGTTTTACAAGAGTGAGGATAATTATTTGTTTGACCTGAGTAATAATCAAAAATACCGCCGCTATCAATTCGGCGTATGCTGCCTACTTTAGATTTAAATACGCCGACTTCTTTGGAGGTACGCCGACTACTTTAGAGGTTTGCTGTCTATTTTTATCAGTCAGCATGCGTAGTAGTATTTTTGTGGGTTCATTAGAGTTTCCCTTGGTTAGTTTTTGAGATTGTTTCAATAATAAAATAAAATAAAAAAAGCCACCAAGCCAATAAAAATAATAAATTATGTCAATGTTTTTTTTTTCTTACAAGTTTCAGTCAAATTTTATATTGTAATATCACAAGTGTTTGGTAGAAGTCGCCTCTCTGGCGTAGGCCTCCCCCAGCTCTTTCCAAGTCTTCCTTTCCTTAGCTTTTCTGGTCCATAGCGGGCCACTGACGCGAAGGAATAAGTCTTCTTGGCCTTCCTCTTTTCCTTTTGCTACTACGCGGAATCCATTCTGTGGCAATTTTTGCCCATTTTGTATCTGTCATCCTGCAGATGTGACCAGCCCATTTAAATTTAAGCAATCGTATTTGGCTGATGACATCTTTGACCTTGGTTTTTTTTCCGAATATTTATGTTGCTCACCTTGTCAGATAGTTTGATATCCAGCATGCTCCTCTCCATTTTTTTTTATCCAGCAGTTGCAGATGATATCCGGCCATAATCTATATATATAAAAGCGAAATACCACTGACTGACTGACTGATGATCACGATATCTCAGGAACTATAAAACATACGAACTTGAAATTTGGAAGGTAGATTCCTTTTATGAAGTAGAGGTCAGCTAAGAAACAGTTTTGAGAAAATCCACCCCTAAGGGGTTGAAATGGGGGTTGGATATTTGTATGAACGTCCTATATTTTTGAAGTTAGAGACCTGAAAATTGGCAACTAAATTTTTAATTACAAATAATAAAGATCAGTATAATCAATGTTACCAAAATCTACCCCAAGGGGGGTGAAATGGGGGTTGGAAGTTTTCATGAGGATTCTATGTTTTCGAAGTTAGGGACAAGAAAATGGGCATTTAGGTAATTTGTTTTAAATAATAAAAACCTGTACACGCAATATTACAAAAATCCACCCCTAAGGGATAGAAATGGGGGTTGGAAGTTTGTATGAAAGTCCTATATTTTTGAAGTTAGAGACATCAAAGTTGGCAACTAAGTTGTTAATTATAAATAATAAAGATCTGTATGATCAACAATGCGAAAATCTACTCCGAGGGGGGTGAAATGGGGGTAGGAAGTTTTCATGAGGATTCTAAGTTTTCGAAGTTAGGGACATCAAAATAGGCATTTAGGTAATTTGTTTTAAATAATAAAAACCTGTATACGCAATACTACAAAAATCCACCCCTAAGGGATAGAAATGGGGGTTGGAAGTTAGTATGAAAGTCCTATATTTTTGAAGTTAGTGACATGAAAATTGGCAATTAAGTTCTTAATTACAAATGATAATGATCTGTATAATCAATGTTATGAAAATCTACACCAAGGGGGGTAAGATGGGGGTAGGAAGTTTTCATGAGAATTCTATTTTTTCGAAGTACGGGACATGAAAATTGGCATTTAGGTAATTTGTTTTAAAAAAAAAAAAACCTGTATACGCAATATTTCAAAAATCCACCCCTAAGGGGTTAAAATGGGGGTTGGAAGTTTATATGAAAGTCCTATATTTTTGAAGTTAAAGACATGAAAGTTGGCACCTAAATTGTTAATTATAAATAATAAAGATCTGTATCAATCAATGTTACGAAAATCTACACCAAAGAGGGTAAAATGAGGGTTGGAAGTTTTCATGGAGATTCTAAGATTTCGAAGTTAGTGACATGGAAATTGACATTTAGGTTATTTGTTTTAAATAATAAAAACATTTTAAAAATCCACCCCAAAAGGAGTGAGAGAGGCGAGAGGGTGGTAGGAAAGTTTTGCGTTTTTGGAATTAGAGAAATTAAAATCGGTAATTAGAGCATTACTTTTCAGTAATAATACATGTAGGTATAAGCTCTTTTGCAAAATCACACCTTGAAAGTAGAAACATAAATAATGAAAAGGAATTTGGAAGTTCGACCGAAGAGCCGTAGACATCGCTAAGAAAATAATTTGTAAAAGTCCGAATAGTAAAATTATAAATGCGAAAGTGTGTTTGTATATTGGTACGTTCTTCAATCACGTCGCAACAGAGCAATGGATAGACGTAATTTTTGAAAGTATAGTTGAGGATCTAGAGAGTGACATAGGAGAGTTCCCGTAGGAATTTTTACAACTTATTTTGACTGAATTTTTAAAACTTATTCCACGCGGACGAAGTCGCGGGCGCCAGCTAGTTCTTTATAAAATAGTAATTTCACACATATGCCACTTGTCTAAATATACTTGTATACACTCTAATAATACATGACTTTTTCATTATAAGTTATCTCGTTTATAAATATTTCCCATTGGATATATTAATATTTTTGTTAGAATGGTCAAGCTCCAAGATTCCTCTTGTCTTTTTTCACTTTGGGCAGTCTGGTACAGTTAAATGAACTGCTAACGGATTTGGATGATGTTTTAGCCGCAATTTGTAGTTTATACAGAATGTTGGATTTCCTGCTTCACAGTATAGTGATACATCTGCGTTCATGGATCTCGCTATTTCTTAAAAACCATAATGCGTTGGCTTTTTGTTTGAGTATGTAATCCTCTGCCCGTTGTATCACTTTGATATCAGAGTCGCATGCGGAGCCCCAGAGCGGGATTCCAAATTGCCAGATTGGTCTGAGTAAAGCCTTGTAGATGAGAAGTTTGTTGTCAGTTGTGAGCTTTGCGTTTCTTGAGAGTAACCAATACAAACCAGTGTACTTAAGTTTCAGTTCGACCTTCTTTGCTACAATATTTTGTCGACAAGTCATCTTTCTATCCACAAGAAAGGTTCCACAAGAAAGTGTGACAACCACCGGACTTTGGCTTTAATCTCCCACGCTAGCAAATCGCCACTTTAATCAAAAATCAAAAGGCAAATCTCTGAAGAACAGGCAGGCTTTGTTAAGGGGTACCCGCGAACAGATAGTCAACATCAGACTTATTATAGAGAAAAGCTACGAATTTGACAATCCTGTCATCATCTGCTTCGTAGACTATAGCAAAGCTTTTGACTGGACCTGCATGTGGAAGGTTCTCTTAGAACTGGGCGTACCTCAGCATCTTGTGGCACTACTACAAACCTGATACAATAACAGCCAAGGTTCCGTCAGATTAGATAAGACCATGACAAGCTCATTTCACTTCCAAAAAAGTGTGCGTCAGGGATGCATTTTGTCACCCATACTTTTTAATGTTTATGTTTAGTTCATAATCCGTCGCACTTGTGAATCTTAGGATGGGGGCATAAACATTGGAGGCACCACAATTACTAACTTGCGGTACGCTGATGACACTACACTTTTGGCATCCAATGAAGCAGAAATGGTGAGTCTCCTTAGTAAGTTGGAAAATGTAAGCAAGGAACTTGGTCTTTCCATTAATGCATCTAAATCAAAGATCATGGTTGTGGATTGAAGTGGCAAACTTAATCTCACGGGTGCACTCAAGTTAGAAGTGGTGGATTACTTTATTTATCTAGGCTCATGTATAACAAACAATGGATGCTTTCAAACAATGCTTTCTTGTGAACAGGAAGTGCGCAGGCGAATACCATGTACCAGCTATCCAAGATCTGAAATAGCAAGAGCATATCAATTCGCACCAAGCAAAGACTAGTAAATGCTCTGGTTATTTTCCATATTTCTATACGGTTCTAAAACATGGACTCTTCGGGCTACAGATGCTTTCGAGATGTGGTGCTGGAGGAAGATACTAAAGATACTACATTCAGGACCAACGCATCTATCCTGAAAGGGCTGAAAATTACAGCAAAGCTGAAAACTATATGTATCAAGCGCACCTTGAAATACTTCGGACACAGCCCTGGGAATTTAGGAAACTACTCGTAACGGGCAAAGTGGAGGGAAGAAGGCCAAGAGGACGTAGCCCCATGCGTTGGTCCGATCAGATCAGCACTGCACTCGGTACATCATTCCACGCCACACCACATAAAGCCGGAAACAGAACCATCTGGAGAAACATCATACGGAAGAAGATGATCCATGTTAAGGATCGCGACCCTCAGTAATGAGAATGACGATGCAAGGAGACATCTTTCTATGGAAGACGATTGTGGGGTAGTTGTTTGGTGCTAAGCCTAACTGGAGGGCAGTCACCTGATCTCAGAGTGAACGTTATGTGCTGTGATTTCAAAGCAATAGCTAGAACTTTCTATTTATCATGGATGGACAAATGTCTGAGTTTCTTGGAGGCTTTTTTGTAGCATTTCAGATGCTTTTGCAGGTTTCTCGTAAGAAGCAAGTAATGTAGTATCATCAGCGAAGGTTTCTACAGATACTCTACAAGTTTTTGGTAGGTCGACTATAAATAATGTGTATAGGATTGGACCTAACACTGAGCCATGAGGTACTCCAGCTTTAATATAGTAGAATCTAGAGGTACATTCACCTTCTGTGACCTTAAAAATTTATACTAGTAAAGCAAAGTAGGTGTGTGGTAGAAGCATTTTGATTTTCCGAAACAAGCCTTGTTGCCAAACTTTTTCAGGCTTGTTGTATATCAAAGAAAACATACAGTTTTCGTTCATGTGCTTTTCTTATGATTTGACATACTCTGTGAACTTGTTCAATAGTTGCAGTTTGTCAATAGGTCTCTTCTACCGACCGACTTAAAACACTAGACTCTGTGCACCTTAATGAAATCCCCGACACCATAGACTCCGTAGAGGACGCTAAACGTGCAGCGTCTCACTTTACCAGGCACGTTCGTCAGTCAGTCAACGACTGTTCCCGCACAATTTCTAACGACTTCGGTCGTAGGGAATTGCCGGCCAACGTTCGACAAATACTGACGCGTAAGAACAGCCAAGCTAGAGCACATGCCGACTGTCCGTCAGACGACAACCGGAGAAAACTCTGGCAAATCCAAAGAGAGCTCAGGGCTCGCCTTGACTCTCTGAGGGCCCACTACTGGGACAGAAAGCTAGGAGAGCTCACGCCATCCCATACAGCGTACCATGGCCTAGCGAGAGCTCTCAAAGCTGACCACGTTGCAGCCACACCCCCTCTCTTACGACCCAATCTTCCACCCGCTTTAGAAGATCTGGATAAGGCCGAATGCCTCGCTGACTCGTTTGAAGCACAGTGCACCCCGAGCGATAGTTCTATAAATCCCAACTTTGTAGGTATCGTCACCAATAAAATAGACTCACTAGGCCCACTGTCTCCAGACAGCGAGCCCATAGCTCCCACGACTTGCGAAGAGGTTCAGTCGATTATCAATAGGCTGCACTCTAAGAAAGCTCCCGGTCCCGATGTGATCACAAACAGGGCACTTAAATGCATCCCTCCCCAGCTACTGTACCTACTGGTAATGATATATAACGCCCTGCTGGCAGGATGCTCTTTCCCCACAGAGTGGAAAGAGGCTATAGTAATAGGTATTAAAAAACCTGGTAAGCCCGCTAACCTCCCCTCTAGTTACCGCCCTATAAGTCTTCTCAACTCCTTAGCAAAGGTGTACGAGAGGATAATACTCGCCCGACTTAAAGTCGTCATCGAAGCTAAAAAGCTTATCAATGACGAGCAATTTGGCTTTCGATCCAAACATTCTAGCGTCCACCAAGTGCACCGCCTAACGGAGCACGTGGCGCGAGGGCTTTACGATTGGAAACGTGGTCGCCTCACAGGAGCCGTATTCTTCGACGTAGCCAAGGCTTTCGACAAAGTCTGGCACGCCGGTCTCATTTATAAATTACAAACCCAGGGTATCCCGGATAGGCTTTTATACCTATTAAAAGACTATTTAACCGATCGCACCTTTAGGTTTCGAATAGACGGCACTCTGTCGTCTAGGAGACCCCTAAAGGCCGGCGTACCCCAGGGTTCAGTTCTAGCGCCCTACCTCTATACGCTGTACACGAGCGATATACCCAAGAGCCCTTATGTAGAGCTAGCCCAGTACGCGGACGACACTGCTCTTTACACGACCAGTCGTTCGCTACCGTACATAGTAGCCCGCCTTCAGAAAGCGATCAAGCGCTTAGGCGCTTGGTTCCGCCAATGGAGGATAGAAGCTAACCCGGAAAAGAGCAAAGCGCTTCTTTTTACCGGGCTAAACCGCCCTGACCCCAGATACAAAAAGGACCTTATATTATTTAATCGTGTGATTCCATGGGAACGCACTGTCAAATATCTAGGTGTAACCTTTGATAGTCGCCTGTCCTTTTCGCCGCACATACGTAGAGTCAGTCAGAAAGCCCGTTTTGTTCTTAACAGACTCTACTTCATGATTAATAAACGCAGTAGGCTACCTCTCCGTCACAAAGTGACATTATATAAAACTTGTATCCGCCCAATCATGTCTTACGCGAGCGCCGCTATAGCGCTTCGTCCCACGTATAAAACCTTTCAAACGATTCAGAATCGTTTCATGCGCACGGCAACCGGCTGTCCCTGGTATGTGCGTAACGTAGATCTGCACAGAGACCTAGAACTTGACACTATCGCTCAGCACTTTAAGAAACTCTCGAAAATCTATTTCGAGAAATCAATCCGACACCCCAACCCTCTCGTAGTTGCGGCTTCTTTTTACTCCCCCGACCTAAGCGCTCCTCTCCGAAAGAGGAGACCTAAACATATCCTTCATGACCCTGACGATCAGATGACTACTGACAACACACTCGTACCACCTACCACACAATCATACGCTACACACCGTCTTCGCCGGCGAAGACGAGGTCCCCGCTATCTTACGTCATCCGGACGTGGCCTCCATCCACGGCCTCGGAGACGTACGGACCACTCACCGTCCGACCCCCCCGTTATCCCAAACGTCGCCTAAGCCGAGGTTCGGCCTCAAAGGAGGCGCCCTTAGGCAGTCGTTCCCATAGTTTCTTCGAGCCCTAGGGCTCAAAATTTCTTCTGGCAGAGCTTCTTTCCAAAGCTCGCCAAACAGCCCGGTTACGCTGTGGCAACCAATAGGGTTTGTACAGCTAATAGACAGTCCGAAAAAAAAAAAAAAAAAAAAAAATAGGTCTCTTCTAAAACCGAATTGGTGGTCAGGCAGTATTTTTCTGTCAGAGATTACATGCAGTAGGCTATTTAGCATTATCTTTTCAAGTGGTTTGGATAACGGTGGCAGCAAACTTATAGGTATGTCTATAAGACGTAACTTTACTAGAAGATTTACCAGGTTAGCAGATCAGAGATTTGAGGGATTTCCACAACAGTGGGAAATAACCAATTCTAATTATGCTGTTGGAATGGACAGTACGATACATAAGGCCTTTTTTTGGAGGTTCTTTCATTACTCTTTTGTCTATTAGGTCAAATCCTGGAGCTTTCTTGTCTTTGAGTGTTGTGACTGCTCTTCGAATCTCCTTCGGTGCGACACACTTAAGAGGTAGATATAGCTGGAAGTCCTGATCCAATATCTTATGAATGTCAGATTCATCTGCATTTGCTAATTCCATATTTGGTGCGAATAGTATTACAAATGTAAGTATTACAATCTTCAATAGGAGAGGTAGAAACAGCAGGTCGAGTAATATTTATAATTCCTTTCATAGAGAATATCTACGGGCTTTAGTAGGAGAGAGCGATTCAATGCTAGTTTTATTTGTATCATCCTCAGCTTCTACAATCACATATTTTAAGGAATGTCCATTAGGACATTAATATACCCTTATACTTTTATGTTATGTATTTTTTCCACTTTTCTTTTTGTCCTTATATTATGCAATTAAGTTGGTTAAAATAAATAAAAAATAAAATAGCTAGATAATTTTCTTTTCGCTTGGTGGCCATCGCTTTCTATTGCCATGGATAAATATATAGAATAAGTGTAATGGGCATGAGTCGAAATGCCCACATAAAAAAAAGCTGATTTTTTGACCAGGTACCCCAACACCTCAATAAACTTTCATCACATATTCTAGGAACACAGCAAAGGACAAGCATATCAACATCATTTTTTATTTATATAAAAAGATGGATCGTTCACTGCGAATCATATAAGTGGGTAGTAGGAAGAAATACCAATTTTCCAAATTTGAAATTTTGATTGAATTTGAAATCCGATGTTTATCGGCGAAAATTTAATTTTTATGTACGAAAATTATTGTAAACAATATAAAAACATAAACAAGATAAAAAAAAAAACATATTTTGTTTAAGATGCGAACAATTCGAATTCAAGTTGTATTAGTCCAGACGACCGTTCAATCGTATCAATCAATCAATCGAAATTAAGGTAACGTATCTATACCTACAGTTGATAAGACTTGTCGCGAGCCGTTTATTGCAACTGTTATGGCGAGCTGCACTAAGTATTGCGCGAGGTGGGCGGGGCTAACCGTCCGCTACTGCCGCTGCTTCACCCCCTCAAATACCTAAAGTTCGTCTATACAGAGCGCCTTAACGGCTATCTCACCTGGTGGTAAGTGATGATGCATTCTAGGATAGTAGCGGGCTAACTTGTTAGGAGTATGTTAAGCCCATACTCCTCATTGGTTTCCACGCGACATCGTGCCGGAACGCTAAATCGCTCGGCGACGCGTCTTTGTTGGTAGGTGGTAACTAGCCACAGCCGAAGCCTCCAGACTCGAGCCGGGAATCGAACCCAGGACCTCCAACTTAATAATGCGACAGCGCACGAACTGCGCCACGGAGGTCGAAAATTTCACGAAATTCTGCACGCTGATAGACAGGCAGACGGGGCCTTAGTAATAGGGTCCTATTGGCACCCCTCGGGTATGGAACCCTAATAAGAGCGGCAGTTTCACTATAATGCATTCGTAGCGGATATGGAATTTAATTATGAAGCGCATTGCTGTTCCGTATCGTACTGATATTTTCATTTTAAATGCTAAATTCATTGCATATTTAACGGTCGCAAAATAACTCGACGACCAAGGAATTTTGGTACCCCTTTACAAACAAACAATTCGTGTTTTCATTTCACATCAATGGCCAACGGCATTCACATAAATTCAGGTATATATATTATTATTAATCGGGAAATTGTTTCGCTATTAACACGGATGATAATTTTGAGTATCTTATAAAAAAATATGAGAAACTAAATTAAAAACCTTAACATATTTCTAAATTTGAAATAAATTATCTTTTAAACATATAAACTAGTGCTTGGCTATTATCACACCTGGTAAAATGAAGATTTAGCCTGAATTGGACCGCCCTTATCAATAAGATAGTATCTCATTATATGTTGACAGTATATTGAATTTTGTTTTGAAAGTCCTCTTATGATAGACGGTGTAGAAATTAAGCCAGAATAATAAGCAATAACAAATTTGGTTTCTTACGCTTCGTACATTTTTTTTTATATACTAACTGTTAACCCTTGACGGGTATCTCACCTGGTGGTAACTGATGATGCAATCTAGGATGGTAGCTGGCTAACCTGTTAGGGGTATGGTAAACCAACACTCCTAATTGATTTCTACGCGACATCGTGCCGGAACGCTAAATCATTTGGCGACACGTCTTTGTCGGAAGGGTGGTAACTAGCCACGACCGAAGCCTCCAACCAGTCCAGACTCGAGCTGGGAATCGAACCCAGAACTTCCAACTTTATAATGCGACAGCGTAAACACTGCGCCACGGAGGTCGTCAAAAACATGCCAATAGAATATGGACTACGTACAGTGCACATCTTTAATAGTTCAAACTTTTCGATGATAAAAAAGGTCTTATATGGAATGGAACGAAGTGTTCAGCCGAATATCATTGCCAATTAAACCTTCTTGAGTGTCGTGTCGTTGTATAAGAAGCTAAATACAAATAAAATCAATTTGCCGTCGCTTACTAGGGACCTCATAAGTGGCTTAGAGTCACTCAGTGGGCAACGGAGAGAGCAGAGCTATACTCGGAGAATATCATGTGATTAAATCTAAAGATCTACTAGGATGTTCCATTACTAAACAACATTCCTTGTTTCTTTTTGGAGAACTATTATTGAAAATACCAATAGGTTAATTGTTCAAAATCTTTAAATCATCTTTCGGGTATTTTTGTTTTCGTTTAGGTCTAAGTTCATGTACTAGTTGCGTACACATTTTCTTATCAGTAACAATCAACTAATGAAATAACGCATATCATTCTTCTTGCCCATAATGACCCCCGTCCCCTACTTATGTCACTCAGTACTTAATATCCTTACTACTAGTATGATTATACTATCTGGCTGACACACTTTCTACTTCAACAGAAGATCTTTTCCCAAAACGCTAGTAAATAAGAAGCAATAAATTTATACCATAGCATACCATTTCATACATATCCGCAAACTAATATTACAAACATGAAAAATCCATTTTTAGACTTAGTTTTTCAAACATATCAATCAAATCTATCCAATCCATCTATCAATTAACATGGAGATAGATTGGAAAATAAAATAAAATTTAGCACCAAAAAACAGAGGGATCGAAAAATGGAAACAAAAGCGGACGAATTCGCTATTTTTTGTTTTCATATATATACATATAAAGAGTGGACTCGTCTACTAGTTTGCTCGTGATTTAATTTATTTATATATGCAGCCGGCATCTCATCTCTGTAATTTCCAATGGGTGGTGATAATCACTTAACATAAGGTGAACCTTCTGCTCGCTTGCTCGCATGTATAAAAAACGCAGCATTTCTGTATCGCGAAATCTCTTTGCGGTATGTCTTTGACAGTAGGGCGATAACCTGCCGCGGCTGAAGCCTCCCATCAGACCAGATTCGTATCGAACCCATGACCTCCCAATTAAGCACTGCCTGCGCACACGCTGCTTTAGTATCTAAATCTTTAAATTTTTGTTTTTTGAAATTGACAGCAGCAGTTCACTACGCCGCGGACTTAAATGCATACTTTAATAATCATAGATGACAAATGGATCGTAACCGTTAGTAAAATAACGACGTTTTTGTGTAACAATGACAGTAATAATTTATTCTGGAATATTCGCAAAAACAAAAAGGCCAGTCAGAATATCACCAACCACGCATTGTAGTCACAATCAATTTCAATAATTGTCAATCAACATAAGCCGTGAATTTTCGACATGATGTTTTATTCAGAACGAGTTTTATTTTGCTTATTATTTCTGACACCACTTGAATTATCTTTTGTTCCGTTTTAAACAACTGAATTATACGCTATATGTGTCGCATCATTCAAATACATTTACCAAGGACATATCTTTTTGGTCATTTGTATATTCAAAATTCAAAATAGCTGTAGTCATGTGTCTATTACAGGCATCTTTGAAGCGTTCATATATCAAGGTGATAACAACATTCGTTAATTTAAAACTAAAGCAACTTACATTTTTCACTGTTTTTTTATCTACGTGATCTTAAATGATGAGTGCTGAATTTAAATTCCAAATTTAATTAACCCTTTCTCGTTAACGAGGCGGTGATGCTATTAATACGTAAAGATTAACTGGTATTAATTGGTATCCGATCTGTCTGCCGAACTTTGGCATGGAAGCCTCATAAAGCCAACCATATATTGTGGTAAAATCACCCTTGGTCTTAATAACTGAAAGCCCAGGATAATGATGTTTAATTAGTGGTGAAGCATGATCCCAATTACGCACGAATGGGATTACGAGAAAACAAGAAGGCTTCGCTCAATATGCGATGAGTCTTAAAATAGCAATCATGCCCTAGACCTAAAATAACACTTTTACAGTGTGAGATTTAGCACAGTTATTGTTTATATGGAGCGGGGATTATAATTTAAAATAATAACATTTAGATACATTTTCCACCAATATAGTTTATATATTAGATATATATTAGTTCTATTTCCATGTCATTTGTGGGGTTTACTTACTATAAGCTGTTATCACATAGCACCGAAACAACATAGGTTATTTTAGATTTACCATGCATACGTTTAATGGTGGATTATTCAACATGGGGTTAGTGAATTGACTTACGTTACGGGCGTCAAGATAATTCCCGAGAGAACCGACAGTTTAAGATTGCATCTAGTATCCTCAACTTAGGGGTGTCGTAGCAGACAGCATTACCACTGGTTAAATACTCTACCACCTCGCACCACCTCAATGTGATGTTTTGGAGATAAACCCAGGACCTCCAACTTTATAATGCGTCGGCGCACGCACTGCGCCGCGGAGGTTGTCGGCGCCATGCTTTATCGAAGTGAAATAGTAATGGATGAAGGATAGATTCTCTTAAATCACATCATATTTCTAGAATTAACAGGATTTATAACAAAGCTCTGTAGTTAGGGGTTTGAAAGTTATTATTATTATTTGCATATTTAATACATCGACTTTACTATATTACTGGTGAAAGCTTATTTTACTGCCGCCTATTTTCAAGATGGTATATTTCTTTCGAATCGGTTTTTGAGTCACTACAAAAATGCTCATAATGTTTATTTGAAATAAACCATGCTGCCGCTACATATATATTAAATCATTGTTGATAACATAAAATGATACGAATAAATTGAAGTGGATACATGGGTTAAGAAAACCAAAATAACACATTGAAATCACGGTAACGACGCAATTTACCTAACTAGAATTATTGAGGCATTGATGTTTTTCCTCCATTTGATATTACGAATGTATAAGTATCAAAATATTATTTTTACTCAATTAGAGGTATGGATAAGTTCGCCCATTGTATATTTTAAAGTAGCTAGTTTCTTTACTAACGAGATGCTATAGAAAGTTAGGTTGTTAGGCACAATATTGTCAACAATATTATTTAGTAAGCACCTGCTTATGACAACATAACATAATATAAACATTCTTTTGAGTAAGAGTTTTGTGGTAGCAATAAAAAGTCTATTATCACTTGTGAACACGCTCTGTGGTTCAACCTCGTTGAAATAAAAAGCAATCAACATAATTAAATACGGACTGTACTTTGAAAATACTTCACTAGTGTTTACTTTTTAAACAATTGTTTGTATATATTCGCACTTACAAACATATGAACTTACAAATAGAGTTTCCAGAAAATAACAAAAATTTCTATAAAATTATAAATAATATGTTTTATTTAACTAAAATTATTTCATTAAAATATTTTTACATGTCAAACAGAAATCGCAACGTGTTCGGCCGTTATTCTTTATTATTGGGTGAGTTACTAATCCTTACGAATAAAGTTATTCGTAAGGATTAGTTACTTATCATACTTATCAAGACTTAGTTAATATAATAAATAACGATGATTATACTTTTTTTCGGAATTGCCTGATAGCGTTCTTACTGTGATTCGCCGCGTGATCTAGTTTGTTAAAAATATGAAAAAAACAAAAACTAATATGAATTAATACCCAATAGAGAAATAATATTTCCAAGTGGCGTTATTTTCGTTAGTTCATTTCCTTAAATTGTGTTCCATATACGATTAAAGCCTACTTCTACTGCAACCACCACTAAGATATTCTAAGCTAATCTCGCATTTCCTCCACAGGAGTGCTCCGTGTTTGTCTTCGATAAGCGCATTGCGGACAAGCTCTACAAGCCGAAGCGGAACCAAAGCATGCTGGACCGAATCAAAAGCAGCATTATGATACTGGACCAGCTTCGCCATCCGAGGATGCTGCAAATCATACATTCGCTCGAAGAAGGGCAACACTCCTTGGCCTTCGCTTCTGAGGCTGTGCTCGCCAGTTTGCACAACATACTGGCTTGGCATGTAAGTACACTTTGGGGCTGAAATATTTTAGAATTATGTTGACTGTTTATACGCCAATGGACTTCGGTATCGCGATCTGAAGTATCCGATAATGAAGGGTATTAAAACGCAAAAGCATTTTCAATTTCGCGCCAGTCTGAAATTATTTACTACCATTGGCGTATAAACAACTGAACTTCGGTACCCCGACCTGAAGTATCCGATCATGAAGGCTATTGAAACGCAAAAGCGTTTTTAATTTCGCACCAGTCTGAAATTATTTACTCTACACCTCCAAAAAATCGTACTGCATATTGAAAACATGTAACAACTGCTCGCCTAAAGTGCCATGATGCCATAATATTTCCAGTCAGTAAGTAGAGAAATATGTATCGAAGCTGCATTATATGCATTATAGCTGCATTATATTACATCCATAATAACTCTTTCTACCCTAATCCACTGACATAATAGATAACTTCGTACGTTTCAACCACAACAGATTACGATAAAGTTTGTCAAGGAGATAAATTTCACCGTGGGGAGTGATAGGATAAGTAAGGATACTTTTTACCCGGGTAAACACAAATTTCCTGAGGGAATTCAAAAACCGAAATAAACGCCAAAAACGAATACTCGTTAATAATAACAGAAAAGTAAATTATATAGTAGGTGCATAACCTCTAGCAAAAAAATTACAAATTACATCTAAAAAATAAAAGGTTATCAGATCGCAGATTAAATTGAACAGTGCAATCTTGTTCGTTATTTATCATTAAGAAAAATAAAGCACTATTTTCTAGACCTAACAATTTTAGTTCAGTGGTCTATGTAAAAAAATATTCTTTACAAAAGTAACAAATACTATGTTAAATTAAAACCACTTCATTTAAAAATTGAATGAATACCATTTTTCGACCGCAATTGCGATGTGAATAGGTTTTTTATTCTATAAAAATAACATATACATATAATCAGATTGTTAAATTGTTTTTTGTGAAAATTGGAAAAGAGGAATTGTTGAGCTTCTGACCGCTTTTTTCCTTACCTTCGGAATTCACCTAATTGTAGAACTATGCAAAACGAGGTCACAAGCTCGAAATTCTAATAGTGCCTATATTGCAAGCCTTTTTTTGAGTATAAGCAGTTATAACTCAAGAAAAGTACCGAGAGGATCTTCTTTCTACAATTTTGTTAAACCCTAAAACCTATATGAACAACACTGGATATGATGTAAATAACAACGGATGTTTGCGAATGTAAATAAAAGTATGCTATGTAGTTTTACAACAATAAATGGGTTCGTAAAAAATGAATCATTTTTGTTACTCATAAAACCGGAATATTTGCAATAGTTCTAAAACAAACTACCTTAATCAAAGGCCGCTTTTCAGGGAAAACCAATCTATAACGGTTTCCATTAGGCACAACGGTTGTACTCGTACAGCTCTTGATGAAATTTCACAAGCTTTAGCTCAAAAAAGGCACCCAGATTTCCACGGGGTTCTTCATTACCGAAGTAGCAAAAGCAATTGTTTTTATCGCAGAGAAATTTCTCTGCGATTTTGCGATCGCGATGATCTGCTATCTTGGCGAAATTTTACATACATTTGTAGTTTTCATCCTGGGAACGGATTATGAATGTTTTTTTTATCCCAGCTTACCACAACCGCAAACGGTGCCATGTACATTTGTGGTAAGTCAAACTAATGTGTAAACTAAACGGTATGTGTTTACGGAATATTGTTTTCATATAGGACCTAAATCTATAGTCTGTTGCCATAATAATCCTTGAGGCCATTTTACTTCAATGTTAATAGTGGATGTTATGTTTGTCACTGCGTATATTTCTAATAAACAATCTGTACAATTATTCCTCTAACACCGTTACTCCCAGGACAATGTTGTACAAAGTAGAACAGTCTTTCTTTATAATTAATAGAAGGTTTCACCCTTTCAAATAGTTTAAATCTGATGTGCCAATTTTTATCATAATAAGTATCAGATAACTACACTATAGAAGCGATGATAGCCTAGTGGTTAGGGCGTCAGCTTTCTAATCAGAGCCCGGCGGTTCGAATCCGGGGACGCACCCCTAACTTTTCGGAGTTATGTGCGTATAAAAAAAAATATCACTTGCTTCAACGGTGAAGGAAAACATCGTGAGGAAACCTGCACGCTTGAGAGCTCTCCATAATGTTCTCGAAGGCGTGTGAAGTCTGCCAATCCGCACATGGCCAGCGTGGTGGCCTATGGCCGAAACCCTTCTCATATTGATAGAAGACCCGTGCTCTGTAGTGAGGCGGTAATGGGTTGATCATGATGATGATGATGATGAAGTACACTATGAATAGTGTAAGCAAGGATGAGCTGACGTCATTTCCGGAACCATAATACAAAAGTTTCAAGCTTTATGGTGCAAGTCTTTGTGCCTATCATGTACCGTTCATGTTTCGTGTCCGTCAACTTGTTAGTTACAACAGGGGAACACAGTTTCACGTTCATGGTATTAGTAAGGATGATCTAGCGTCGTTACAATAGCCCGAATACAATAGTGTCAAGATACAATGGTGTGCCAATGCATACTGTTATATTTTGAAGCCGTTGTACCACAAACTACAACTTGTTACGCTGCTCGTTTTAGTTTCGTTGCTGTTAACTTGTTAGTGTCAACTTCATTGTTAAAACCACGAATTTGGAGTTCTGGCTTCCGAACATCGTTAGTTACGCAGGGATGTTATAATATTTTAATATTGTGATACAATAAACCGCCTAAAAATATAATTTATGATTTATAAATTTCACTAAATAACAATTTAACAATTTTTCTTTTATACTATTTGCAATTATAAAGTAGCAAAAAGTTTACGAAGCTATAAAAATATACATGAGCACGGTGGTTTTCAATTTATTGCAAAAAGGGTACTTGAATAATTTTCCAATATTTGTTTTTGGACATATTTTTTTAACTCAAATTATTTTAAGTTATATGTTTGTTTATTCTTTTTATCGAATTTAAGCAACCGAATATGTTTTGGAATACAATTAACGCAAATTATATTCAGGATAAATCTAAACTAGTGTTAGCTACTAGATAAATTATATATTTTTAAAAACATCAAATTTTTCGTTTAAGTTTAGTAGTTTGATAAATCTAAACCAGTGTTAGCTAATAAAAATATCAAATTTATCAATCCAATACAAACTGCAACATAATCAATTATACCCTGATTGATTTTTCAAGATCTTTATAAATATCTCTTATAAAACAAATCACACCGCTCCTTCATATATCCATTTATTCTCCATTCATATACTCCGCTAAACGGAAATTATAGGTAAATATTTTTTGGTGTAGACAATATTATTTATGTTCTAGAATCAAAAGAACGCATCGGTAGCCTAAAGTCTAACAAACAAGGATAAGAACAGAAAATCTATTCTAAACTGATTTAAATAATTATAAATTTTAATTTTAAATACAATACCCGGTTTATTTCGGAAAATTTTAAAGAAGGTGACAGGGGCCGTTTAGAGGCGGAAATGCATTGAAGGTATAAAAAATTGTGTAACTAATACTATCTGTGAAAAGTGGTGAAAATATAACTTTTCAGAGAACCTTTGCAGGGATCAGAGATTTTTTAACGAGTTTGAGAGCATAATATCGAAATTCTCAAATAGAAAAGCCCGTAACAATATATGGATATTATATGTACCTGAACAAGTACTCACGAAAAGTTTCACAATTGTATACACCCTCAAAACGCTTTATTATTTTACAAAGGGAGCTTTATAATATCCCTTTTCGGTGCTCGTGGATTGAATGATTGATTGCAAGATGCTTAAGAGCCTTTCATTGCACGTCTAAAGGTTTAGGACCACAATGGTTCCTCCTAAAGCTGGCGCAAATTTAAGGATTACCTTAGTATAGTGTTGTGTATCTTCTCATTTTGTAAGCGATTTATTTTAGTTGCTGTAACTTTTCGTTGGTGTGGTGTAAGCGAATTCGACTACGTACCAAGAAATCCTCTGTTCGGTAACCACGTTTGATAATAAATTGAAGTTTTCTGTTAGGAATTTTCGGTTAACCAAAGCGTTAATTACAGCTGTATACTGTCAGTCAGATAGACGGACAACAAAGTCCTACAACAGCACCATATTTTTCCATTACAGGTTTGTAAAGGCTAAAAATGATCAAAGTGAACTCTAGCACGAAAAATGGGCGCCTTTTTTTTTCAATTTGCTCGGTTGGCAAGCTCAAAAGGCTTGGTTTTGTATAGAGTTGTTATTTCCACGTATAGCCACGTTACCCGCGCCGTTTGCTCCGCTCCGCCTGCTTTCATATGAAATTGTGATTACCATTTGATTCGAAAACCTGATAGGTGTTCCTACAAAGCCGGAATAATATTGCAATACTAAACATCAAAAAAAGCGGTGCTAGCCTAGTTAGTGGTTAGGCCGTCAGCCTCCTAATCAGAGGTCGGCGGTTCGCATCCGGGCATGCACCTCTAACTTTTCGGAGCTATGTGCGTTTTAAAAAAAAACAATTATTTAAAAACAAATAAAAAAATTAATTAAAAAACAAAAAATATCACTTGCTATAACGGTGAAGGAAAACATCGAGAGGAAACCTGCACGCCTGAGAGTTCTCCACAATGTTCTCAAAGGCGTGTGAAGTCTGCCAATCCGCACATGGCCAGGGTGGTGGACTATGGCCAAATCCTTCTCATATTGAGAGGAGACCCGTGCTCTGTAGTGAGCCGGTAATGGGTTGATCATGATGATGATGATGACTAAACATTTACGTAGCGTATATAAGACAGACTACACTACGCGAATTAGAGGGAGCTGGTGTGTACTGTCAAAACGAGACCCTGGAATATGTAGACCTCTACAAAGACCTTTGTTTAACATGTCCATCGTGTGATATGATGAGTATATATTTCAACGAAGTTACACGTTATTTGCGTATAATAAATAAAGTTGTTCTATAGAAAGAGAAAGTGCTTTGATAAAGCTTTCCAAATGCATCATCAATCCAGATATCCACTCGTGTCAACGTAGCGAATATAGGTACCATATACCATAGGTTCAGTGATATCAGATTATAATCTTCTCTTGATATAGTCTAACAAAGTATCCCATTAAAGAAATCTTCGTTGAACTCAGAAGTAGATAATAGCTTGTGATATAATATGTGCATCATACAATGGTATAAGTATAAATGAAATGTCCTTGAATTCCAACCACAAAGAAAAATAATATGAGGGAGAAAACTTAGTATTATACTTCAGAGAAAAGAAGATTTGCTGGATACAACATAACCCGCTTTCAAGGTCAATTTAGGAAACTCAATCTAAGGGATAGTTTATGTTAGCTCACATTAAATCAAATAGAAAGCTGTTTTATTAATCTTGTTTTTTTTATACACCACAAGTTACCCCTTGATGGTATCTCATCATGATCAACCCATTACCGGCTTACTACAGCACGGGTCTCCTCTCAATATGAGAAGGGTTTGCCATAGTCTACCACGCTGGCCATGTGCGGATTGGCAGACTTCACACGCCTTTGAGAACATTATGGAGAACTCTAGGGCGTGCAGGTTTCATCACGATGTTTTCCTTTACCGTTGAAGCAAGTGATATTTTCATTTTTTTTTGCAATGGTATCTCACCTGAAGGTAAGTCATGATGCATCCAGGATGGTAGCGGACTTACCTGTTAGGGGTATGGTAAACCTATAATTGGTTTCTACACGACATCGTGCCGGAATGCTAAATCTCTTGTCTCGTCTGTGTCGGTAGGGTGGTAACTAGCCGCGGCCGAATCCTCCCGCCAGACCACACCCAAGCCAGGAATCGAACCCAGGACCTCCGACTATAAATGCGACAGCTCGCGCCGCGGAGGTCGTCAAAATGTTAACCTAATACAGGCATTTTTGTCTGGTGGGAGGCTTCGGCCGTGGCTAGTTACCACCCTACCGACAAAGGCGTGTCGCCAAGCGATTTAGCGTTCCGGCACGATGTCGTGTAGAAACCAATTAGGAGTATAGGTTTACTATACCCCTGACAGGTTAGCCCGCTACCATCTTAGACTGCATCATCACTTACCATCAAGTGAGATTGCCGTCAACAGCTAATTTGTGGTGAATAAAAAAAAAAAAAGGCATCTATGAAGCGTTTATAAACGATCCCAAAGAGGGTTTACTAAAGCTAGGCACATCAAGTCACATCTTTTCAAGTTGGAGGCATTTCCTGCAACAACACAGTGCGGGGATCACAAGAAGAGTTTTTGTGTTTTTTAATGTTCTTGCTTATATTTTTAACCCTGGTTTTTATTTGTAATAGGAGTCATCGCCAATACCACCTGGAGGGTTTTTGCCAGTGATGCCGCATCCCATATCCTTGGGCCCGCCAACGGTTCAGCCGATGCAGCAACACGGGTCAGGTCAGCGGCCGCCATACGCCAAGGAGTACCACTTCTTGGACATGGAAATACGCTTCGGACTACTTCAAGTAAGTGTGATTTTTTGTGTTTCCAGGCATATTACTTATGTTAAAGCGTCGTAGGTTCACCGATTGCCCAAGAAAAGCTGAGGAACAAAAGTTTTTCAGCATCAAGATTCCACCGCATCGCAAACATATCACCTTTTCAGTAATCAATTTTGACAGCATCTTCTTTTATTATGTACTTTTATACAACACGATGGATCCTATAACAACAGTTCTGGAATCTTTCTTGATCATACTAACTACTTCACTAAAAAGTCAATCAAAAATTTCTCGTTACAAAATGCATTAATACGGAAATTGTGACTTTAATAAACAACATTTTTATCAAACAAAATAATCTACATGTAAGATTAGTCACTAACGGCAAATAAATATTTCATTTAAAAATATTTCTCGTCTCTTTGGATGTAATAACGTTGCCTCACGACTTCGGAATTGCAAACTAATTGAATAATTTGAAATTCCTTTGATTAAAACATAAAAACACAGACTTCGTTTTGTGAAAGTCTGTTTGAAAATATACCTTTTCTGGTTATGTGAGAGCTCATAATTTGGGACTGATTACTTTGAATAAAGATGATAAGAATTTCAAGCAAGACATTGGGATTAAAATTTTGCATTAACATCTAACATCGTGTTCTTCAAGGGACGCAAAGTAATGTAAATTATACGGCTTTTCTCTACGCCATTTTTATTGCCTACTGGAAGCAAAAATATAAATATTATATTGAATAAAATCAAAATAAACAAATAGAGGAGCGATATTATCGCTAAAGAAATTTCTCCCAGAAAGCCTTTCGGGGAATATCAAAAGAATGGATCCGTGCGGCCATGCTCTCGGGCCTTAATTTTTTTTTGGCCTTAAATGAAGGTCTCAGATCAACCTAATTTCTAATATATTATTAGACGAGACGTTGCTCGCGACTTGAGTCGCATCCGTTACGATTTTTCTTATAAGCCTCTGGAAAATATTTTAGGCAAAATAGTAGCCTATGTATATAGGATGTGCGTTATCTATAATAATGATATCTCGAACAGATCTGATAAGTTGTTTCTGTTATCCTGCGGATGCGGTGCCCGGATGTTTTTCTGAGAAGTTCACTGATTTCATTAAGAGAAATTATATCATTAAGAGATATGCGAATGTGCTCGTAAATATTGTTCTGTTGGTTCTATATAAATTGAGACTGAAATTATTAGTAAATTTGACTGCATGTTGTCATAACTGTAGATGGAGTTCATTTACTGTTATAACACAGTTATTATACAGTTATCAACATAGCTCTACTAACTAAACTATGGCTACGTGCGGAACACTTAACTCTAACCCGGTGGAACCAACGGAGGTTGGTGTCCCAATTTGCTGAAATTTCGAAAACGGACCATCACGAAAATCAGACGAGTCACAGGGGTCCGCTGGGCGCAAGTGTCTACGGTATTTGAAATTTCCTAAAAGCGACCAATTTCCAGCAGTGGACGGCTAATATTCCATATAATGTTGAAGTCAAAAGAGTTTCTTCTATTATCTTATTTATTTATTGCCTTCTTATATTTGAGAACGTTAAACTTCCCTATTTGAAACGAAATGTAAACGTTATGATACGGAACAATAAATATCAAACATTTAACAAGGGCAAACAGTATAAAACTCAAGCGATAAAAGGAAATATAACGGCTATGTAATTTTAACATCTTTTATTTTCTCAATAAATAATTGTTTGAAGATGAACCGGAATTAGGTACTTAAATTATCAATACTTTATCCATAATATCTATACTTCCATATTATAACCGAAATGTATATCCGAAAGTGTTTCTGTTTGTTTATATGTTGTAACTAGCTGATGCTGTAACTTCGTCTGCGTTAAGTTAGTGTGTGTGAATGTGTGTTTGTCTGTCTTCCAATCACGAAGCAATGGATTACTACATCGACGACCTTTAAATAATTACAGAATAATCTGTAAAGTATCTCCTTTCTAATAAAAAAGAATGAATTAAATCGGAGTACCCGATAATGAATTACAACTACATACAAATTTTGATTTTCATCCCCTCTCCCAAAGGAACCGTGCTGAATTCTGGCATGGAAACTATATGTTTAATCGTAGTACCAGCTACTCCTATACCAAATTTCATTCAAATCCATCCAGCAGTTACGGCGTGATGCGCGGCCAAGATACAGACAGACAAAAAACAAAACTTGTTTTAGGCTCAGTATCGATAGTAAAGCATCCTTCAATTAAAATTTTCAAAATATATTTAATGTTCAAATTCGTCCTGTTACAGTTTTATTCTAACTTTATCTACAGTTCAGTTCTTTTATTTACAGTTTAACACAAGATAGCTTGCATCCAGGAGATATGACAGTTTTAATTCTGAATACAGGGACTGATTCCAGGAAATTGAAAAAAATAAACTTTAGTTGAACACTGTGTCCTTGTAAAACAAATGTTGGAGGTTCGATTCCTGGCAAAGTATATATGAAAATTTTTAATTTCAAACTATTTTGCAAATAAGTACTGAATCCTTGAGACGACTTGAGACCTTGGTGAGATCAGACCATGGATATTTTGTATGCTGAGAAAGCACAAGCGGCTCCCAAAAAACAACAAAACAAACACAGACCAAGTAGCGAACAGGCGCTAGTATTAAGATAAATGTTCAATAACCTCAATAATTGAATAGAGACGAAATAGGATTACTTTTATTATAAAAATATTATTATATATCTTCGTGATCCCTAGGGATATTAAGCAGCATGAAAAGATTACTCAGATCTCCACAACCTAATTTTTTATCCCCCTGCAAAAAGGGGGATGTTATATATATGTTTGACTGCTTACTCTGTCTGTTAGTGTGTCTGTCATAGTGATCCAAGGAATGGAGCGATTTTAATACATTTTCATGTTTTAAAAATAAAATATATCAGTTTACGTTATATCAGGTACTTTCTTAACTGAAGCTGGGATTACAGACATACAGTTCATTTTTATATCTATTAATTAGCGCCACAGCGTCATAGAATGTTATATGGTACGCTAAAATTATTTTAGTACTTGTACACTTAATATTTCAACTTACAATTGTTGATCGCTTTTGCAAGTTTTGTTCTCCGTCATTAAAGGTGTTTTTGACGTTTCTTACACGAACTGCTAAGGTGAACTAGCTTCAAATTAAAAGGTAGTGGTAGATAATTAAAATATAAATGAGTCATTCGTTTCCTTCATTTACAGAATTGACGTTGTACTCTTAAGCTCAAGTTATGAAAATAAATTACTTTCCGATATACGGTAATGATTTCCTACATTTATATACAGCCACACCCGTATGGCAAACTTTGTCAATAACTCTCAATAACTTTTTATGTGCTCGAATTTTGCAAACTTTTACAGTCGTACATGTGTAGTTTTCATTGAGAATACAAGTGAGCGCAATGGGATGGGATGTGTTCCTTAACTGAATGCCAGCTGCCAAATTGCATTTTGGCACAAGTTTAGTTTTTTTTTTTTCGGATATACTATTAGCTGTGCTAACCCTATTGGTTGCGACAGCGTAACCGGGCTGTTTGGCGAGCTTCGGAAAGAAGCTCTGCCAGAAGAGCTTTTGAGCCTCGAAGAAACTAAGGGAACGTCTCACCTTAGGGCGCCTCCTGTAAGGCCGAACCTCGGCTTAGGCGACGTTTGGGATAACTGGGGGGTCCAGTTGAGTGTGGTTGGCATAGTTGTATCGAAGAAGGTATCGATTCTAATGCAAAACATCTGTCTAGCCCCTAATCCTTGGCAAGGGGCATGGTCTTTCTGCTAAACTGCAGTCCCCGAAGGAAGAATGCGTTATGCAAAAAACTACCTTTTAAATACTTACAATATTTTGTGACGTATCCCTTAGTGGAACAACATAATGCAAATTCGCCTACCCGATATCTACATTTTGCGTCAGGTGAGATTATTTTCAAGCGTCCGTGAATATCTCATCAAAAAAACCACTAAATCGCGACCCGTCTTTAACGTGGTAACTAGCCACGGCCGAAGCTGCCCACACGACCAGTCTAGAGCCGGGGATTTGAAACCAGGACCACTAACTTTATAATGCGAATTTATTATGTATGTTAATTCAATTCAATTCAAATAATCTTTATTCAAATAGTCCTTTAAAAGGCACTTTTGACGCGTCAATAATTTACATAGTAGTGATTGGATGATGATAACTACATTTGTAAACTTAAAACTAAAGCTATGAGGGTTCCAAACGCACCCTGGTCTAAGAAGAAGTCCACAACAAACTTAGCCGGGGTTTTATGATTTATCAATATCAGTGCCAATGCATCATCATATTGGAACACTAAATCGATTGAACCAGTCAATTTTATATTACCAATATTATTATACCATCACATAAGATAATATTTGCATTTACTCCCCGTGCTCCACATGCGAACACTGGTTAGTAAAAATAAAAAGAGATTTTACGTGGTAGTATGTACAGAGCCCGTAAAGCTATCTTGTAAATCAATTGCCTTTGTGCACCCATTCAATCTCACTAAACGTGACGCTATTATGTCGCGCAGTTAAGCTCCGTTTATTGAGAAATAAACTTCACATTCTATAGCTAGCTACTGATAATTTTCTTAGAGTATTAAAGTCGTCGTTTTATTTATGACTTTATAAGTGGGAAGTCCCGTCAGATTGTCTTTAGAGTATGTTTTTATATACAGCACAAGTAAGTGGTAAGTGATGATGCGGTCTAAGATGGTAGCGGGCTAACTTGTTAGGGGTGTGGTAAGCCTATACTCCTAATTGGTTTCTACACGACATCGTGCCGGAACGCTTAGCCGCTTGGCGACACGTCCTTGTCGGTAGGGTGGTAACTGGCCTTGGCCGAACCCTCCCACCAGACTAGACTCGAGCCGGGAATCGAACCGAAATAAAAGGAATTGATTGTTTGTGGCTCTTCATTGGTTTTTAATATTATAAAAATTGTTCTACCACTGGCTGAAAGTTTAGTCTTTACACATAAATATTTGCAGAGAACCCATTGGGTGGTGTGATGTTTAGTCCCGCGGGAATAGGCATGCCAGACTTAGGGATTTATTAAGGAAGACGTTGGCTTGCTTCATTTTCAAAACTATATTATCCCCATGACTGACAAGCTGACATTCGACAAAAGATATATAAAATATATAGAACCTACATACGTCACAGGTGGTAATAGATTTTATCAGAATGTTAATCTGGTTGCCCAACTCCTCCGTAGCGTAATTTTAATTGGCCTACAACCTCCGCCAAGAATTGGGCTATTTATTAATATTTGTAACAATGATTACGCAACATTCCCGCATATGCGAACATATCATATCCCTGGGAATAAAGCAACTTGGTAACTGATAATGCTTGGTCGAAAACAATTCAGAATTTCCAATGCGAAATACGTATTCTACTTGCGCCTGTGAATTTCCTGGTTCAGCCATTCCAAAGGTTGTTCTAATATTATGTTTTGTATAGTTAGTATTGCTAAACTCCAATAACTTTAATTCATCATCATCATTTCAACCGATTGACGTCTACTGTTGGACATAAGTCTTTTGTAAGGAGTTCCAATGGGCACGGTCTTGGGCCGCTTGTAACCAGCGGCTACCTGCGACTCGTTTGATGTCATCTGTCCACTTCGACCAACGCTACGTTTACCGGTGCGGGGTAGCCATACCAGCACCTTGGGACCCCAACTTTAATTGCTTTTTCCTTATTATTTCCTATTGTACTTTTTGAAGTACAATAACGCAAGCAACGTTGCTAGTCTGTAAATGGGGCACCCATTTACTGACTAGCACAACTTTGGACCTAAAACCATCTTCGGATTATTGAGCAAACCGGTTTGGAGGACAACGAATGGACGGTTTTTAACCTATAACGGATAGGTATAAGTAGAAATGCTTTTTGTGTTTTGTCATATAGATAGATACCAGAACATGCTTATCACATCATGAACGGTGGACCTTTAAACCCTTAGAGATTGGAGACCGCGATCATGTACAAGTGCACTGTGGTACCTCCTCCAGCGTTATTAGATACTGACTGATTTATATATATAAAAGCGAAAGGTCACTTACATACTTACTGATTAAACACGAGATCTCAAAAACTATTGTACGTATAAAGCTATAATTTAGCAAGTAGGTAGTTGATAGTTAAGAGATGTCAGCTAAGAAAAGATATTTGGAAATTCCACCTCTAAGGGGCTAAAATAGGGGTTGGATGTTTGTATGAAATTTCTTTGTTTTTAGAGTTAGAGGCACAAAAAATTGCATTAAGATTAATAAGAATAAATAAAAAACATATAATCAATTTTTTTTTAATTACCTGTTAAGGATGGTAAAATAGGGGATGATAGTTTTTGCCTATTTTTTTATTATGAAGTCTACAAGCTTGAAATTTTGAAAATAGGTTTCTTTTAGGGCGTAATATAGGGTTAGAATATTTTTTCATCCAAATCTACCCCGAAGGGGGTAAAATAGGGGTTTGAAGTTTGTATGAAAGTCCTATGTTTTTTAATTTAGAAACACGAAAATCGTTAATTTGTCATTCGCCTGTAGCTTACTTTGTGAAGCAAGCGGTTACCACACGGGTAACCTCAATCTCAAGGGAAATCAGCAATTCTACGCAGACGAAGTCGCCGGCAACAGCTAGTTGACAAGTAAAATTGGATTTTATATGATAATTATCGCAATAAAGTGTTAAATTAGGTAGTCATCATGACACTCGTAATATCATTATGTAAATAATATTTGTATCTTCTAAAGTATATTTAAATCTGTCTGGCTTAAAAGATTACACTCTCATCAGTCATGTACGTCAACGATTGAATATCAATCACCCTTCATAGTTTATCAATGCCTTTCCATAGGTGGAAGGTATTTATTACCTTTCATCATCAAAGCAATTAGCTTACACTAATGCGAACATAATAACATAGTTTAAATGCCGATCTATGGGACAAATACTAATGACTGATTTCGATTGGATAGGTTTTTGTTTATTATTATATGTTACGCCACCTACAAGTAGACACAGTATGCAATTAAATATACGATAACCTTTTTTTAAGTCGTGGTGGAAAAGCTTTATGGCTACCGAGGGTAGCGAGGGACGGAGGTTATGTGGTACTCCCCCCAAATAAGGGTTACATAAACGAGAAAAAATGGGTGTGAATTGCTCTATCTCCATAGGTACTATAATTTATTATTGATTATGTGAGATGGTGATAGTAAAAAAAACCCGGCTAAGTTTGTTCTGGGCTTCTTCTTAGACCAGGGCGCGTATGGAACCCTCATAGTAAAGCAATGAGGATTTTGTACTGCTACGCCAATGTATAGCGATCTTTCTGGTAAAATATTGGATACACAAAATCGGAGGCAGGCTAAACCTACTGATACCGACCACATCAATGGCATTTGTTAGAAAGACGTGTTCTTGGAATTTGTTATACGTCAAAGTGAGCGTTTTAGAGAATGAATGAATAAATTAACTACTAGGCAACGTTTATTATGAGTTGTTAGGGATAAATCCCGGCACCGACGGATTAGGATGTTCTTCAAGGTTAAACCAAACCTCCGATGGTTTGCAACTAGGTCACGCCACCCTCATTGTTAAATAACGGCAAGTGCCAGTCAAACTTCCACATCAAGGGTTCTGTAGAAACATAATATCAATAGTTATTTGTATTAATAATTGTTTGGATGATTAAATAAATGAATTTTTGTTTCTTTGTTCTGTATTTTTTGCACAGACGATCAACATACCTTTTCCGATATTTCACTTCACCAGCTTCAAAATGCTGAATGGTGTTCATTTAACGATAGCTCAAAAACTACGCACATATGTAGAAATAAGAAATTTGGATATTTTAGAATGAAATTTTAATATTATTTTTTCAAAATAGCGTCTACGTATATATTCGTAACCTTTACAAAATGCTGAAACATATAATCTTTCAAAATTTTATGCTATAAGTAGTTTGAAAATAAAATAATAAATTTGTGTTAAAACTCCTGTCGTTTAGGAAAATTTGGTGCTTCACTTAATATTTAAGGCTATTTAAAAATTTCGACGCTCTCTTTTTATCTAATGTGTTTAAAAAGGTGTCTTGAGTCATTCCAAATTTTAAGTCTGATAGCACTGATGAGCGATGGTTTAACCATTTTGATAACGGAACCCTATAAAGATAAATTGTATACGGAGGATGAGATGAGAGCATTTAAAATCCTGTGACCAATTTACAACGAGATTTGCGATGCTATAGTAAATTTAGGGAAATTATTTTTAATTTCAATTTCATCTATATTTGTATAGCCACTCGACTCTGAAGGGTGATCATTCCTCCAGAACAATTTTGTATGGGTTTTTTTTTAATGAAAATGTATGTTCGAATAGATTCAATAATGTAAGCGCTACGAAATTTTGAGGGAGCTGGTTGTGAAAGGGAGACTAGAGCACCTCTATGGCATATTTAATACCTCAGAACCGTAGGTAACGTGACAAAAAATGGTAGCCACAAACAAAAAGAAAGGAAAAGCTGATATTAACAATTTGTATGACACTGATTGTAATAGCTCAGCTTTATGCATAAGAAATAATGATCCTAAGTAAGTTTTTCGATCTGGTTAGAAAAAGATGACCACCAAACAAAAAAATTATCACCATACAAAAACAAAACTTTTGTCATATAAATATAAAATCTCATAAAATCGAGAATAGGTAATATAGTAATAGTTTGAAAACTATCTTCGCCGTTGCGACCTCTGCCAGGCAAACTTAATATTATGAAAGAAAGAACCGACTATGGTGTTACATACATGCATATAAAATAATACGAACCTTCATAAGATCTTCAACAAATCTTCAAGTGATCAAATAAATCCGTCAAACAACTATAATTTCAATACGAGAACCTAATATAGAAGTTTTCGAATACATGAACCATCATGAATCACCACATAACAAAGCCACAGGGCAGTGTTAGCGGGTCGGTGACTTTGAATAGCAATGGCACGAAATTATCAACTTGTTGAAATGAATAACGTCCAGTTATTAGGTGAATTGCATAAACCATTGTTGAGTAGGTCTTAGCGCTTAGTTCCTACCCTTCCTGATCATCGATTATATAATGTAATATGACGCCTGAAATAAAGATAGAAGATAAAATTTCGTAGTACTATAATTTTCCTATCTTTCAATTACGATGGGCCTACCTCACTTCATTATTTCAACTTAATATTTAAGATAAATTTAAGATATTTATTTTTAGCTCAAGACGTTACCGTTTATTTATATAAATATATTCGTAAATCTTAATTTCTATGAAAATATAATCTTATGAAAATACCTCTACAAGGGTTTCTAATTATATTGTAAATTTCTACTACTCTTATAATTATCAAGAGGTTTGTTTGCCAAGTATTATAATTAAGGGTTTTTGTACACACTTCAATCTGAACTTTCCTCTTCGGAGTAATAAATAGGTTTGATTTATTAATAGAAACATCAAATTAGTCTTTCCGTTTATAGATTATATCTATAAACTTGTTATCAAATTTGGGTAGTTTCGATGACCTTTTAAAGGTTACATTTAAGAAACATACTCAAGTACAAAGTTGTGTACAACTATTTTTCTTGTATTGTTCTTTTTATCAAAATGAGTGAATCTAATTAAGAATTTGATGCCGACAATTATTTGATGTGATAATTTTTATTATAAAAATAACTTTATTTAAAAAAAAATTACGTTGTGCAGCGTCAGAAAGAGTAGTACAAAGTTGGTTTAAGCGTTTTGAAACTAAAAATGTTGATGTCAAAGAAGAAACTCGCTTTGATCGCCCTGTTACGGATAAATTGGAAGCCATTTTTTAAAAAGTGGAACAAGGTTGGCATGTCAGTTGTAACGGCATAACTAAAGAACTGACCACAAAACGGATTTGACCCATTTAAAAAAAACTGGTTACACGAAAAAGCTCGATAATTGGGTGCTACACGAGTTTACTCCATTGCGATTCTTTATTGCGACGTCATGAAACCGAACCATTTTTAAAGAGATTGATAACTTGTGATAAAAACGTGCGAGAAAGGTCGTGGTCAAAGGTCGGTGAGCAAGGTTCTAAAGCCCGGATTAACTCGGATGATCGGTGATGCTGTGCATAGTAGAATTGGAAGGGCATTGGTCAATATATTTTAATGCCGAGCAGAACCTTCGATTCAAATCTCTAATGATAATAACTGATGAGATTAAAGCATGAAGTCGAGAGAAAGCAGCCGTTATATATCAAGAAACGGTTCCGTCTTTCATCACCCATCTTTAGTCACTCTGCATAAAATAAGTCAGTTTCATATAAGTCTTGTCCAGTCATGTACCTTCAGATTTCTAACGGCTTGGATCTCTTCAGAAATCTTTAGGCAGTGTCAAGTTAACGTAAAGAGATTCTTATAAATCGTCCAAACTAAAGATCAGTTCACTAACTCCATCACTTAATCCTTATCACAACATTTGGTCCATGGTTCCGGAATTTATTAAGGCAGCAATAACCTTTAACTCAACTGGTTGCATATTATAAAACTACAATACAACATTTGTTTGGTATAGAACTTCAAAATTTAAAAACGTGCCACTAACAACTGAACAAGATCTATTCTACGAATGCGGAGAGAGCTTCGCTGTTCACAAAAAAGTTCACAAATAATTTCAAACTTTTTTCATCATCAGTGAAACTCCACGATATGATATTTGCAGTCTATTTTTTTATTGTTAGAGATATTATTGTAGAGATTTTATTTATTTTATTCGTTTTACCTGGGCTTTTGTAATGCTTAGGTTTACCTATCACAATAGGTAAAACTAATTCTATCTATTGGTTCTATCCAAGGAGATCTTATAGTTTCTAACTATTGTACTATTAACTGAAATTACTCATTATGTAGGCTGCAACAGAGCGTACAATTCGCTCTTGAACGCGTACGTTGTAATGTAACTACATCATTTTGCATGTATAGCATGTTACTATATTATTCCATTGGATGACGTCTCAAGCTGCATTAATTCAAATTAAACAATAGTTATTGTACTGCGTTCATCTAAATTCTAAACGTAGCGACTCGAGATACGTTGAGTTATCTACACGAAAGTTGGAACTATTTAAAGATAACATTAATTGTTTTATGATCTACGAGTATATACCAAATTTTATTATACATAATTTGAGTGTTTTTGTTATGTTACACTTTGACGAGGTATCTATGGGCATGGATGGATTCATTTTACGGGAAAACTCCGACGGGTCTTATAAAAACCCCATATTACCATCGTGGACAAAAGTGCGCCTAATATATATATATATATATATAACATAAAAGGACGTTGCGGAAATGGCGGATTAAAATCCGAATATTGTGCTACTGATTTAGAAAGCTTTATTGTTGTACTACCCTTAATTGAGGGCTGTTTAAAGAAAAAGAAATTGGAGAAAACCTGAGGATATTAAAAATATATATAAAAATGGTATTTTGTACTATGGGAAATTTTATTTAAAACTATTATAATTCTTTGAATGGTTCGAGTTCACAATTACTCGTTATTATCATAATTATTGTGCTTATCTGCTAAATATGAACTGTTGATTTCCGACATGCGACAGTCTCTTACAAAAGTGAGTGGTAATAATTGAAAATAATTTTAATTCCATTTATTCGTGTTAATAATTATTAGTGTCGAAATAATACTTAATTTGGCTAATTTTCAATTATTAATGAATTTTTCCAATGACCTTTTTATCATATCCCATTTTTCGTCAGTTGAATGCATCTTATTAAAAGTCACAGCATAAATGTAGACACAGAATTCCAATAATGCTATTTTAGTCACATTAGACCTCCATTAAACAGTGCGGACTGGCGGTCGAATTAAGTTTGCATTCTATACCAGATTGCCAGTAGAGAAGTACTGCCTAATCTACATTTTAAGTTCGTTTTAAATTGCAATTTTGTATATTTTGGTTTAATTGCAGTTAAATATCACACTTATATTACACAGGCGAATTTTTTTTACATATAAATGTGTGTGTATTTTTGTGGGTGGATCAATTTGCCTGGAATTTATACTGGAGATAGAATATAATGGTTTAACCTGTAAGCTACTTTTGATGTCGGAACAATCCATGGTTCCCGCGGGATTTGTTAAAAAAATTACTATTTATTTACAACTAAAGCTTTTGTTTGCAATGGCAAACTACTTCCAAATTAGATTTAAATGTTGGGAAATGAAGCGAAAACAGGAGCGGAACATTATTTATTCTACGGGAATTTTTCGAACACTCAATCTAAGCGTAATATTAGAAACGGAAATTTAAAACAACCACTTTATCAACAGCCTCGGAAAATTTAGACTTCGTATAAGAGCGAAGTTGTGCCTCCTAGAACACTAAGCCATCCACGCAGATTGTCATCACAAACATGTGATAGTCATGCTGAGTCATTCCTCTTAAACCCACCTGAGATATCAAGCAACGGGACAAGATTCCTTACCGAAACTATCCCATCAATATAATCCAAAATCGATGGAATTAACCTAGCATTACTGTAAATAGCCGTGTCGTTTCATTTCGGTATTATGATGTATATAATACCTATAGGCATATAAGGTAAGCTTTTCCGATAATAATATAATATTGAGTATTGAATCTATTACAGGAAGGCAACCTGCTTTTAATATAAGCTCAGCAAATACGTACCCATAGATGTAATGGAATCTTTCAATTAAAGTTCCCTCCGCTTACAGACCGTGTCCAGACGTCATTTGCACATGTTGGTAATAATTAACGCGTTATTTAAGTATCTTAAAACACAACAGCAAAATATCACAAAATTTGCGACTTATTATAATTTTTTTCTATGTCAGTTTTTATACTCTTTGCCCCATAGTTATCTATCTATATATCTGTTTGAATTGGAAACGTTAACATCAACGAGTAAGAAATGGGAAAAGGAACTATCGCGATCAAATACTCCGTCAAATATAAAAGGCAAAAGTTACAAATTATTTTCGTTGCGTTAGATATTAAGACGTCATCAAGAAATAGGTCATTTTTTTATTTCCATGCAAAGTTGTAAAACACGCAAGGAAAGAACAACTTTACAAAGTTCGCGAACGCCTAATATAATTCGAACTATTCCAATTTATTATTTATTAACGGTACACTAATGACTACTTATTAATGTATCAATATAATGAGCTTGTGGTAGGCAGGTACATCATATGATCAACTATCACAGCCGATTGGGAATTAATTTAGCGGCGTGTTACCTCATACACATGAGACAATAGTCTTGATCAAAGCAAAGGCAGTGAGCACTTCACAGATAACTAGAGTTAGCACGCTTCGTCGAACTTATATTTCCTGCAAACTGAAATCATAATTGTATTGTTAATCTCAAGAGTAGTTTTTGGTGATTTTATTTGGTTACGAAGTTTCTTAAAATGATCTCAAAACAAATCAAATCAAATCGAATCAAAATGAATTTATTCATGTTAACCTATTAAAGGCATCTATGAAGCGTTCATATAAAGCATATGTTTTTTACCATTTTAATTCGTTAGGTGATGGTGATAAGTAAACTCGCTAATCTAAAACTCACCTACCCAGATTTAAGAAAAAACTCACAACCGGTTTTTTTGTATCACTATCTCACATAGTCAAAAAGAAATTACAATTAGGTATATTTTTAAGATAAGATAAAAGATTTTTTATTTGGAACAAATAGTACAGGAACCTTATATATACATGAAAACGATGAACCTGCCGAAGTATAGACTGTGTTACAGTAATTATCGCGCTCCAAGAAATAAATACAGTGTTTCACAGAGAGAAGGATTACAAAATAAAGGATTATAAAGTACAAAAACCAATTAGAGCAAAAATTTAGAGAAATTATGGCATTAGATAATGATATGATGAAAATTTATGGCGGTATGAAGATAGATCAATTCACACCCAAGTTTTTTTACCGTTGATGTACCTTAACAGCGTAATAGGATTTGTCTATAAGCTTACATCTTATAAAATCTTGGAATTTGTTGTTACAAAAATACGATTTATTTAAAGCGATACTTCGGGCCTTTGTTAAAATTTTCAACATGAAATGTACATGTGCCCATTCTGCCAGTAGGCTCGCGCAACTCGCATGTCACATGTCACATGATTTCCGGTATAGGGTCACGAGGCCACCACTGTGACACCAGCGTCCATTAGAATCATGTGTCCCAATTGCTATTATATCTAAGCGACTCTTTGAAATATGTTAATTAATTTTTGCGGATCACCTCGTTTCAGATTTGATCACTCCTAGCAATGATTTTGATCGCCCGCGTTTGTCAAAAGCTTTCTTAAAAGGTCTACAGTTAGAGACCAAGGAACAACCGTTAAAGTAAAATGGACCTATATTAGAGTCGCAAATTCTTTTTACAGTATTTTATTTAGCAAATGGCACATGTTCTACTAAGATCACCAGCTTTAGAAGCATAGAAAAAGAGAAATATTTATTTTATCTATTCTCTCCATATAAAACTTCTCCATATGATTAATATATATTTTATAATTTATATATTTTTATAGCATATTAACAGTATACGACTATATGTGTATGTAAAAAATACAGGATGGGTGGGAAATACACATCTGTTTTTTATGTTGAGTCTTAGGTTTTCGGTACAAAACGAATACATTACCTTAGAAATCTGACTTAACAGTCTTTCGGTACTTGGTAACCAGCCAAAAATTGCTAGATAACAAATGATATTAAGGGTTTTATCGGTTGCGTAGTGTGAGCTGTCCCTTACCAATTTATTATTTTGTTTCAAATAAATTAAGCCTGTCTCTTCTTGTAATAGCTTTAAATGGAGTTGCACCTGAAGGGAAACAAAGTAATTAAATGAAAGAACAGTTCCCGGCAACTTTCCGATATAAACTGGATCGTATTGGAAACTTTCACAATACGTTCTTAATTTAATCGCCATCGCAATCAAGTAAATAAAATTAACTTCAACTATTCTTAGTTTCTGACAAGTTATTTTTATGCCGTTTTATATAATAACGAAAATTTATTTATTTATTTATCCAAAGCGCTACCAACAGATTTATATGTAAAAAAAATAAACATTTAAAAACCTTAAGTGCTTGATGTGTACATATAAATCAATTTAGAGGTAACTACAGCATGCCTAATATAATAAATTAAGTCGACGCTAATATGTCGCTAATAATATAATATGGAAATTAACAAACAGCAAATAACAAAAAACACAAAAAGGAACTTATTACAAAAGAACAGAAAAGTAAACCTTGTGTTTTATAATAACGAAGTAAGGAATATATATATACAGGTATATATGCACTATGCAAAATGTAACTAGACTAGGGTTTTTATTATTTTATTTTTGAAATTGTGAAGTTTGTCGTTAAAAATATCAATCGAATTGTCTTGTTATTATGACATTTCGAGCCCTAAACAATCGGATGACCAATTTGCATGTAAAAAAATGACTGTCTGTGTTAAGATGCATTTCGTGACGCAACACTAACCTTATAAGAAAGCCGCCATTTTGAAACATAAAACTTCCCTGCAACTCGGAGTTCAGAATTTACCTATAAAACGTTAGAATAAAAAATATGTACTTTTGATACTAAACTGGTGTTAACAGTACATAATAGTAGTAATACCTGTTTGTGACGCGTGGAGTCTGGTTTACATGAACACACGCTTCAGTTATGTTAAGTTACTTAGTTGGACAAAAAAAAATAATCAACTCATGATTATTTCTTCAATTCAATTCAAATAATCTTTATTCAATAGTCCTTTAAAAGGCGCTTTTGACGCATCAATAATTTACATAGTAGTGATTTGATGGTGATAACTACATTCGTAAACTTCAAACTAAAGCTATGAGGGTTCCAAACGCGCCCCGGTCTAAGAAGAACCCCTCAACAAACTTAGCCAGGTAAATTTTCTTTTTGTTATCACCATCTCACATGCCACTCAAAATTATATTAAGAGCTATCTTATTAGAGCAATATTTCACACCCATGCTTGTTTATCATTTACGTAATCCTTTACACTATAGTAGGAAATCAGCCTTCCGCATTACACGTATTATTACGATAACTAAACAGTAAATCCTTTTCAGATTGTCGAAGCACTTAACTACATACACTACTCAATACGCCAGATACATCGCAACGTGTGTCCGCAAGTGATCATCGTCACTAAACGTGGCACTTGGAAGCTCTTCGGACTAGAATTCGCAGGTAAGCAAATTTTTATTCCAAAAATCTTTTAATTAAAATGAGGATATTAATGGTTGTAGCGTTGACCGCTCAAATTAAACGAAAAGGTAATTCAAATTCAAATTCAAATTCAAAATAATCTTTATTCAAATAGTCCTTAAAAAGGCACTTTTGACGCGTCAATAATTTACACAGTAGTTATTTCATGGTGATAACTATATTCGTAAACTTAAAACTAAAGCTATGAGGGTTCCAAACGCGCCCCGGTCTAAGAAGAAGCCCACAACAAACTTAGCCGGGGTTTTTCTTTTTTTTCGTTATCACCATCTCACATAATGAATAAAATTAATAATAAACTATAGTACCTATGGAGATAGAGCAATTCACACCCAAGCTTTTTTAATCCTTAATATCATAATATGATTTTTCTACAAGCTTTCGTTTTATAAAAACTTTGAACTTATTGATAGACATCTCCAAGATATCAATAGGTAATTTATTATAGAATAAAATACAATTTCCTTTGAATGAGTTACTAATTTTGTGCAGCCTACTAAACGGTACTACAAGCTTACTTTTACTTCTAATGTTCAGTGCGTTACAGTCCATTTTTTTCTTGAATTTATCAATATTTTTATGAACATACATTAAATTTTCATATATATATTGGCTATGTACTGTCATTATTTTATAATCTTTAAATTTATCTCTTAATGACTCTCTGGGACCTAATTTATATATCGCACGAACAGCCCTCTTCTGCAAAACGAATATAGTGTCTATATCAGCAGCATTACCCCATAATAAAATACCATATGACATAATGCTGTGAAAGTAGCTAAAATATACAAGTCTGGCAGTCTCTATATCCGTCAAATGACGGATCTTTTTTACCGCGTAAGCAGCAGAGCTAAGTCTGTGCGATAAATTATTTATATGTGGACCCCATTGAAGTTTAGCGTCTAACGTTATGCCTAAGAATGTAGCCGTATTTACCAGATCCAATTCCTCATTATTAAGTAGTACACTGGTTTTCACCTGTTTAACATTATTTATTGTTATTATTTTAATTATTTATACGGTTCGTCATCATCAACATGATCAACGCATTACCGGCTCACTACAGAGCACGGGTCTCCTCTCAATATGCGTGGGGTTTGGCCACGCCTTGACTTGATTGACTTCACACGCCTTGAGAACATTATGGAGAACTCTCAGGTGTACAGGTATCCTCACGATGTTTTCCTTCACCGTTGAAGCAAGTGATATTTTTTTTTTAAACGCACATAACTCTGAAAAGTTAGAGGTGCGTAATTGCAGTGCGTAATGGTGCCCGGATTCGAACCGCCGACCTCTGATTAGGAGGCTGACGCCCTAACCACTAGGCTAGCACCGCTTCCATATATATACGATACTTAATACATATTAATCATCAATGCCAGTAAATAAATAAACACGTTGTTAATATAAGTTTATCATAATTTAAAAAGTAAATAAACGGAAATACACTTAAAAATAGTAATACAGTTAAAATCAGTGGTTACATTGTTAAAATGCATAGGTACTTTAACATGTAACCCAACAGATGACATAAAAAGAAGTATGTACAGTCTAATATTGAATACAGTTAAAAGAAAATAAAATAAAATTCTTGTCCATAATTATAATTACAATATAAATGTCAGCATAAATAATAACAGGTAAAAGGTAAATGACGCAAACGGAACCGACAAATTAGCCGAAAGAATTTCTTAACAACATAAAAAACAAAAGAGGATTTAATTACTCATTCTCAGGCTTTCCAAGAAGCAAGGCTAATGTTTCCAAGAAGAAAGTCGTTGGGTGTTATAAAAAGTTGGATGTTTCATAAGGAAAAGAGGCGTTATAATAACGTTTCCAAGGCGTGTTGTCGTTGTGTTTTCGCTTGACATACCTTGTTACAGATGACCGGCTTGCTTATAAATGTTTCCATAACAATTGTGTTTACATGTTATTACACTCGGTGACTTTTTTGTAAGCGGTTCCTACCTACCCGATCTACGATTATGGTGTAACAGTGCAATATTCAAAATGTGACACCTTAAAGTAGACTAGTGGCGTCAGCCTCCTAATCAGAGGTCGGCGGTTCGAATCCGGGCACGCACCTCTAACTTTTCAGAGTTATGTGCGTTTTTAAAAATTAAAATATCACTTGCTTCAACGGTGAAGGAAAACATCGTGAGGAAACTACACGCCTGAGAGTTCTCCTTAATATTCTCAAAGGCGTGTGAAGTCTGCCAATCCGCACATGGCCAGCGTGGTGGACTATGGCCAAACCCCTCTCATATTGAGAGGAGACCCGTGCTCTGTAGTGAGCCGGTAATGGGTTGATCATGATGATGATGATGACACCTTAAATAAGTTTATAATCAAATAACATTTGGTGATGGTTTGAATCAGCTGATTGTGTTTCATTACGGTAACTTGTCTTGTTGCATATTTTTTGCACTGGGATATTTGGTCGATTGCTATACTTGAATATACTCGTAGATACTCTCACACGCTGTATACGCATTTGTATTCTGCCTTGGCTAGTTACTACCCTACCGAAAAAGACGTGTCACAAAGCGATTTAGCGTTCCGGCACAATGTCGCGTAAAAACCAATTAGGAGCGTGGGTTTGCCATACTCCTAACAGGTAAGCCCTCTAGCATCCTAGACAGCATCATCACTTACCACCAGGTGAAATAGCCGTCAAGAGCTAACTTGCAGTGTAAAAACAATGCATTAAATTTAGAATTTTATTTATATTTTGATGAAGAAGTTAATTAAATTCGCTTATCATAATACTCTTTAACTCCGTTCGCCGTTTTAGAACATTAAAGCTAAAGAGGCGGCAGAATTTCCGAAACTTCCATTGGTAGTAGATTCAGAAATTCCAAACTTATTTCAATACCTTCTTCACAAATTGTTTTTGCTTTATTTCGACTATGAACCAGATCTAGTTCACGATGCCCGGACAAGTTATCAGCGTTAATTAAACGCCTCGTCGAAATTGCTCACACCTTCGCGGACGCTAAAGTATTTAAACACTGGTGTCTACTCCAAGTGGACGTAAAAAGCATTTCGTTTAATAATTTTATCGTGTAGCTCTTAAATTTAATTAAGTAACTCCAGTGAAGCTTTTTATCTATTTTATTTTAAACTGTCGAGGTTATCTAACTATTTTCAAATTAGTGGTAAACGTAGAGGGCGTTTCGATCATAAAGTATGTTCAAAAATGACTCTTTAACTTGAGACTAGATCATTACCCATTATATTATGTTTGGTCCTAAAATAAAACTCCATATTATTATCATCACCATCGGCAACTAATGTTTTTATACTTCTATTGGACACATGCCTTCCTGGATATAAGCGAACCTAATAATTATTCTACGCAATATAAATGAAAAGTTCTTCAAGGAATGCGAACTTACTAAGTACAGTTATTGACCTAGATCTCTTGTCTACTAAATAGTAAATAGATAGATAGTCTTTAGTGCACATTACAAGACTGAGATTATATAACAAATAAAAATCAAAAATATATAACAAACATAACATGCATCTGGAGAAGATCGCTTTAAGCGACATGACCGCCTTGGTCATGTCGCTTAAAGTGATCTTCTCCAGACAACCTTTTGTGAAGGGAACCATTTACATGAAAAGGGGGATGCAATATAATAATAAGTAATAGGTACATCGTAAAAGTAACCCTTCAACAATAACTGTATTTAAATCCGACTGTGTTGAGCAGTATCTATTACAGTAAATAGTTAAAAATAGACTTAGAGCAAATAAAACAATTATTCTACAATTAATTGTAATAAATATGTCCATTTCTTTTGTCGTATAACTTTCGCTCAATCTACTAACTTTAGAAATAGATGAAATACATTTGGCACCAATGTGTAATGACTAGGATACCGTACAAAATACGGATTCAGGGTCGTGCCTAAACCGGGATCAAATTTTAATTAGTTTGAAAATTGCGTACGTAAATATAATCTGATAAAGGCCTGGTCCAAGGCGTGAATTAATTATTATTATACGTAACTAATGGAGTGATAGGCATTATACTAATTGAAACCTCCTTTTCTCTATATATATAGGTATATATCTATACACGTTATCCCCAAAATATTATTAAAATGTTAACTAAAGCTTGTCAAATATGTCGGATATTTAATAAAATTTGATTAGCAATTTTACTCATGTATAGTAATTGTTTGATTTGTTGAACGGTTAACAAGCAATAATTATGATTATTTATTATATTTAAATAAATATAATAAATAACCGCTCTATATAAATATATAAAGCGGTGATAGCCTATTGGTTACGGCGTCAGTCACCTAATTAGAGGTCGGCGGTTCGAGTCCGGGCACGCACCTCTAACTTTTCGGAGTTATATGCGTTTTTAAAAACAAAATTAAAATATCACTTGCTTCAACGGTGAAGGAAAACATCGTGAGGAAACCTGCACGCCTGAGAGTTCTCCGTAATGTTCTCAAAGCTTCTCTGGCCAGCGTGGTGGACTATGGCCAAACCCCTCTCATATTGAGAGGCGACCCGTGCTCTGTAGTGAGCCGGTAATTGGTTGATCATGATGATGATGATTATATTTATCTCACTACAATACTTTTAACCTATCTTTTAACCTTCGATTTTAAGTTTATTTTTTGATAAGTGGTGACGATAGCAGCTGTTCCCAAGAAATTAATTTCGCCCTTAGAGTGAAAAGAGAATGTTTCTTTTTTAGGCAATTGATAGTTTTAATTTAACACCAAATGAAGTGCATTAGTTAGTCGATTCTTCGTAAACGTTACTTTGATCCTAGTATGATCCTAGCATCATACTAGGATCAAAGTAACGTTCAACTTTCAGAGAACGTTCAGAGAGTGGAAATTAAAGTCTATAGCAGAATATAGTTTTGCATCTGACCTACATATATTTTCAACCTTGATGGCAGCTTCATTTCTATGCCTTCAGTAATAACCGGGAGCCCGAGCTCCTTTGAATGATATTTCTAAAAAGGTTCTAGTCTAGGGGTTCCTTGGCCAAGTATTCAAAGGAGCAATGCATCTTGGGTAAATTATTATATGCTTCGTTGATGTTTAATTAGACTAGACGTTTTAGATATACAGTTTAATTTTGTAATAAATATAAAAAGAGTTTTCAAATTTGTGCAGTTTATTATAGTGTATATAAATATAAGTTATAAGGTAGGTCAGGAAACACATTTCAAAAACTAGTAGAAAAAAAACCAATATTGTTTTTTCTTTTTTTATACTTTAAACAATTGTTTCTTCCATATAAAATGAAAACTTTACATTCTAAGACAGATAAAAAGAAAATCGTTCGCTAGATAATTAAAGGTAGAATCCACAGGTATTTCGCTATCACAGGTAACGGAAGTTGCTGTTTAAGGTAACGGCAACTGGACAGTGATTAGCGATTGCTAGTTCTGGTGCCAATGTGAACTGAATGCTGTACGCGAGCCGACTAAAATGCAAAAAGTTTTTTCTCGGAGCTGGATCTTGTAATCAGTTGCAATCAGTAAACATTTTTATAGAGCTGACTATGAGCAGATGCGTTTCAAGTTCGTATTATGCCTTATATTAATCATCAACATCTAAATGATCAACCCAAAACCAGCTCATTAAAGAGCACGGGTCTCCTCACAGTATGAGAAGGGTTTGACCATAGTCCACCACGCTGGCCATGTGCGGATTGGCAGACTTCACACGCCTTTGAGAAAATTATGGAGAACTCTCAGGCGTGCAGGTTTCCTCACGATGTTTTCCTTCACCGTTGAAGCAAGTCATATTTTAATTGTTTAAAAACGCACATAACTCCGAAAAGTTAGAGGTGCGTGCCCGAATTCGAAACCCCGACCTCTGATTAGGAGGCGGATGTCCTAACCACAAGGCTGTGATAGCTACATAAAACATTATTAATTAGTAAATAATGAAACAAGTTTGTTTACAGTAACAGTGCATCTCAAACATAAATATTTATGAAACGATGAAACCGAGCGAAAAGTAAACAGAATGGACAACCACGATACTTACACACACGCGGTTTTGTTTGCAATAAAATTGTTTACTAAATCAGTTAAATTGAATTAGTAAACAATTTAACCGGGGAAGCGTAGAGCGTCGGTAGTGCGGTGTAATATGTTGGTAGACAGGTTTGCTAGTTGTGGCCAGGAAGCCAAAGTTAGTTTGTTCAAAACATTTTACGAAACCTTTTATACGGGATGCCTGCTAGCTATATTAAATCATCGGTGAACGCTCTACGAGTTCAATATAATAAAGGTACATAATGTTATTGGCCTTGCCTCGCTACGGTAGTGCGTCCGTAATGTTTCTGTGTTTAGACTGACGAAATTTTTGCTAACAGAAAAAAGCGTCATTGAAAGCAATAAGAGCGTTGCAACAGCATTCCGAAGACGTTAATATAGATATGACTCTCCTATCTAAAAATAGGTTAGTAAAAATGCGCGTAGGTCGTCCGGAATTCAACTTAATTTATCATTATTTTATTTCTCTGTATTCATTGTACGTTGAGGTTAAATTGGGCGTAGTTGCTAAAAATAACGAAATGGTATTATTAGACATTTTTTTACTACCAGTTGTTACCTCACCTTTCGCCAACATTTACATCCAACCATCAGTGCATCCGCAATACAGCAGATAGACTTAAGACCGCGAAATTGTGAGTTGGCATATACATACATATTGATCATGCCGACAAAGTGGTAAAATACAATATTTTGGATACTTAACTCTTACGGTTAGTCGTTCAATGCTCAATCGTGGAACATAAACCCGTGATGTAAAATGCTGAGTTTAGATACTATCAGATGTTTCCATATTTCGTAATATTGTTTTGGTTTTTTGTTATAATTTATCATTCTCATTTATTTTAAGTGATGAAAAATAAGCTAGGACCACTTACATCTGCAGGGCACAAAAACAATATGTTCCCTTACAATCAACGCCACGGCGCGTGCTGCGTGCTAAGTCCAGATAAATTGCAGTATTTCTGCAATCATCAATCATTTGACGACCTCCGTGGCGCAGTGTGTGCGCTGTTGCATTTTAAAGTCGGTGGTCCTGGTTTCGATTCCCGGCTCGAGTCTGGTCTGGTGGGAGGTTTCGGCCGTGGCTGGTTACAACCCTACCGACAAAGACGTGTCGCCAAGCGATTTAGCGTTCCGGCACGATGTCGTGTAGAAACCAGTTAGGAGTATGAGTTTACCATACGCCTAATAGGTTAACCCGCTACCATCTTAGACCGTATCATCACTTACCATCAGGTGAAATGCAGTCAAGGGCTACTTGTGGTGAATAAAAAAAAAATCATCATCATCATCATGATCAACCCATTACCGGCTGACTACAGAGCACGGGTCTCCTCTCAATATGAGAAGGGTTTGGCCATAGTCTACCACGCTGGCCATGTGCGGATTGGCAGACTTCACACGACTTTGATTACGCCTTTACATTTCTGTAATAAGGACACATAACTGACGCGACGTGGCGTCTGATGATCGAACGGCGATAGTAACGAATTGTTTTTTATAATAATATTTCATTATAATGTTATTGTTCACAGAAAACATCATAGGACGGGATCCATTGGAACTAGTGAACGTGCCACCCTGGTCCATAAAAGTGGCTAAAATAACGCAACCCAATTTGGACTTTATGGGTAAGATTTTAATTATTTCTTATACGCTTATTTATTCAGATGTAAAACCTGCTTTATTTTTGTATGTGCGTTGGTTTCAATCCGTTCCCAATAATTAAAGTTGAGCACTTTAACAAGGTACTTAAGAATGAGGAATTGAAATTTTTTATTAGGTATGTAACGTATGTACGTACAATACGCCTTATATTTTGCAAAAGTTGGCGAGGCAAGATTGTATATAAAATAATGGACCGACGCCTTCATCCTCCTTTTCGTTCAATTCATTCAGTATTTTTCTAATTTATGTGGGAATTATTTTCTTTTCCGGAATAAATATCCACTGCCCGTGATCAGAATCGTGTATGCAATCACTATGACAAATTTCGACATAATCACTTTGACTGCGAAGAGGTGCAGTTTTATATCCGGTTCTCCGAAACGTTTCTCGATTGCTTTTCCGGGATGAAAAATGTTCTATATCCGCCAATATGCAAGCTGTTTATGTGTCCATTTCCATGAAGATCGGAGCAGTGGTTGTGTCCAACAGGCATACTATCATCATGGCATCAGTTAGGCCAGCGTAAAAGGTTTTTACCTTTGACCCCTTCTCATTCAGAGAGGAGATCGTGTCACATAGTGGCCGGATTGTGATGAAATATGGATGTTTAACAGCTCCGGAGTCTCAGATGAGTGGGCAATGCAACATCCTCTCGGACATGTTCTCCCTGGGCCTCGTCATGTGCGCAATCTTCAACCACGGCAAACAGCTGATTCAGGCGAACAATAACCCGATGCTGTACTCGAGGCAGATTGAATTTGTGAGTATTTCCGTTTTAAGCCTTATTAACAAGTAACTATTGTAATACACAAAATACAAATTCAAATAATCTTTATTCAAATAGTCCTTTAAAAGACACTTTAATTTGACGCGTCAATAATTTACATAATAGTGATTTGATGGTGATAACTAAGTTCGTAAACTTAAAACTAATGCTATGAGGGTTCCAAACGCGCCCACAACAAACTTAGCGAGGTAAATTTTCTTTAAGTTATCACCATCTCAGATGCCACTTAAAATTATGCTATGAGCTACGAGTATCTTATTAGAGCAATATTTCATACCCATGCTTGTTTATCATTTACATAATGCTTCACACTAAAGTAGAACTTTTCTACAAGTTTATATTTTATATAAACTTTGAACTTATTATATGTATAACATATACAAATGCAGCTTCCGTGTAGTAAAATAATGGATAGGTATGCTATGGATTGTATATGTTATCTTTATTCATTCCATTTCTATAGTCTGCTATACATTGTATTCATACACCTATACTAGTATTCTTTTAGGTTAATTGAATTTTGTACGATTTGGTTCCAAGTAATAAGAAAATGTATCTTATTTTATAGTAAATTACCTATTGATATCTCGGAGATTAGACATCTCTTTTTTTGAAAGAATGCTTATAGCTTATTAATTTTGTATTAGGATATTTCTATAAGCTTTCGCTTTATAAAAAATATTGATAGACATCTCCAACATATCAATAGGTAACTTATTATAAAGACCATTGTTCAAGAGTTAGGTAAATAAATCTTTATTTTTGTGTGAAGAGGATTTTGTTTTGATTCATGCCAAATTACATTTTGTATAGGTTCTAATATATTGTACGTGTTTAATTCCAGCACTACTCGTATATTTCTCATAGAATCTGTTCTATAATTACGAAAATCAGGTTCAGATTAGATTAAACAGATACAGACAGGACAGCCCAATTAATTAACACGCTTTTATTAGCTTCACCTGTATGTATGTATGTTTGTTTGTTTGTAACCGACTCCTTTGAGCTCGATTTTGCCCTACTTTGAACGATCAGATTTGATTCAAACTTTGCACACCTGTCAAAGGTCGATGACAATGCAATAATCCGATCAAAATATCCGATTATCCTAATTAGATTCGCCAGGATTAATTAATTTCTTTCCGCATCCTTTGCATGCGAGTAAGAGAGACAGAGCTAGTGCGCGAACTACGCATGCGTGCAGTAGCGTGTTTTTTTAGTTTTTTAAACTATTATATTATTATTTTTAATTGATTAACAGTTAAATATCTGTGTATAATATAGCCTACAGACTATTTTTACTCAAAACAAAAATGTTTCCAAATTGTACACTGTTTTGTGTGTAATATAATTTAATAAGTAGCCAAAGTCGTGGATTAAAAACTTTTTCTTATCACAAATTGGAATCAAATTGGCTATTGGAAAAGATTTACCGGAATTCCGATTCCGGTTTTTGGAGAAATTCTTTTAACATTTATAAATTTCCCTATAAAGAAAACATCCGTAAACATTTTCTTTTTGTACCCAATCATTCAATAAAAGATTGTTGGGAAATAAAATTCCGCAATTAAATTAAGAATTATTTAAATTAATTATTTATTGATCGTTGTCTTATCACACCAATACTATAAATACGAAAGTTTGTGTATGTGCACATATTTGAATGTATGTTTGGTGCTTCACGACTGTACTACTAATTCAATTTGGCTGAAATTTGAATGGAGATAGTTAATACCCCCGATTAATACAATCGCTAGTTTTTATCCCGGGAAAATTCATATTTTTGTGACAAATTTGATTTCACATCGATGAGCTATCTCAAACTTAACTAACTCTAGCTTTAGTTTGCCCAAGCAATCTTCCTCGAAAGTAGATATATGTTTTTGGATATGGAGCAGAAATGGAAAAGGATACAGGAATGAGATAATCTTTAATTACAAATGCAGAAATTTCCTATAAACCTTAATCTAGGTAGATGATGCCGCGGACTTCAACTAGTATTTTGATAAACTATATGAACGCCTAATGAATATTAAGACATCAGATATCCTCTTACCTATTCTATATATACATGTACGTAGATAATACGCTGTGTATGTAGAAAATGTAAATAACATCTAAAAACACAGAAAATCTAAATAACATTTAAATACACGCAAATAACCTTTGAATTAATAATTACGAGCTCCAAACAGTAGCGATCCGAACCACTAAGCGTTCTGTTAATTAAAGGTTTCTATAAATTTAGAGTGCCTGTCTTCTACAGGAGTGTAATCTCATTAGAGAAATTAGGGGAATGTAAATAACAGGTGGTGTGCAAAGCAAGCGATAAAAGCGTAGTGGAAAACTCCGGTTAGCGTAATTATTTTTCTTACTCAAGTAGCAGAAATATTGAAGGGTCGACCGCGACGGACTCTTCAAGCCACGAACACGGAATTCTGCGAATAAAAATGAGAAAAATTGTGTGCTATAAAAAAAATATCACAATAATAACTTCCAGTTTTATTTTTTTACACGTCCAAGTTTCGATTGGGTCTTTATTTAGTAATTAAGGAAATATTATACTTTACTGGGTTAGTATGTGGCACGTAGTTGGCGGGCTACGAACAGTTTTTGGGGATTCCTGAGAGTTAATCGTATTTCGTATAGGTGGGTGTGGTAGTCTGCATGAGCCTAATTCTGAAGTTCTTTCAATCTCTAGAAATCGTTCTCAAATTTTTACTGTAGTAGTTGTAGTTTCGAGCCCATAAATATATAAATCACTAAGAAATATAAGGTAACATAAATATGACCCGTAACCCGTACTTTTAGGGAAGGTACCAATTAAGGAGTGTGGGTTTACGATACCAAAACAGGTTAGCTCGCTACCATCCTAGACAGTATCATCACTTACCACCAGGTGAGATAGCAGTCAAGGGCTAACTTTTAGTTTAAAAAAAGTATCTACTATAGGTAACAGAAATGTCAAAGTCAAGCGATTTCTTTTTTTTCTTCGTTATGAATGTTTATTTTATAATATCCTGTCAAGAAGGTAGGTACGGTAAGATGGAAATAGAAGGCTATATTATTTGGTTATACAAAAGCAATGAGTAATTCAATAAATCAAACGTGGAATGAAACTATGAATAGGTATTAATTTATTTCATTTCAAATTACAGTTTCTAGATATCTACGCTTTAACCTAAGGAAAAACGTAAATATCATATGTTACGTATGTTCTACATTATTTGTATGAAGTAAAACAGATATTAAAAATTTTGCTCGACTAAGTTTCTAAAGGTACAACCTTGTTCAATCTCGGGAATAGTTATTTTAAAGCCAGCATCTTAGATTGCAACGACAGGATTGTAAGCCGATGCGTTGTTTAGATGAAACAAGATAATCTTCGTTAGATTTGCGACATACAATTACGCGGATTTAGAATTGTTTGTGCTTTGTTCTGCATTATCTAGGTATTCAATTTACTGTACCTTTATTTTTCTTAATTCTTAAGATGACGGTATATAAACAAACTATAGTTACATTGTAAAGGTAATTTCTCGTTTAGACCATTGCTAGAAATCGAAGCATTATACGATCAGCATATTAATATTTTACAATTGGTCCAAGCAACGTCTTTTTTCTTATACACTTCAAGTTAGCCCTTGACGGCAATTTCACCTGGTAGTAAGTGATGATGCTGTCTATGGTAGCGGGCTTACCTGTTAGGAGTAAACACGCTTCTAATTGGTTTCTACGCGACATCGTGCCGGAACGCTAAGTCGCTTGGCGACACGTCTTTGTCGGTAAGGTGGTAACTAGCGATCATGGCCGAAACCTCCCACCAGACCAGACTCGAACCGGGAATCGAACCCAGGACTGCGCCACGGAGATCGTCTGCTACCAAGCGAAGAGCAAAAACAAACCAGTACTTTTTAGGTAATTTGTATCAGTAGGTACCTACAACACAACCCTTTAAGTATATATTTCCTGCAACTTCGTCCTCGTTTTTTTTGTTTATCGCAGCAATACAAGTCCGAGATAAAAAGTAGCCTACGTGTTAATCCAGGGTTAAATCTATCTCCATTTCAAATTTCAGTCAAATTGGTCAAGTATTTATTGCGTGGAAAAGTGAAAATCATCCACATATCCATACATAAAAACTTTAGCGTTTATATTATTAGTACGGAAAACGTATTGATTGAATGCTTTGTAGGCAAATCAAAGGTATCCAATATCCGGGCGTAGTTAATATTTTTCCAACTTTTTTGCCAATTTTTTTATTATTTCAACCGTACGCGAACAAACAGCAATCAAACGGTTTCTAGTTACAAAACACAGAATGAACATCACTTTATTTGTTTTAGCATCGAATGGATAGTCCAGCTTTCCAGTCACTGTTTACTTTATAATTCCCTTTGCGGTACAAGCTGATACGGCGTTCCCCTTTTTTATTGGACCAATACCGTTCACTTTTTATTGTACCTGAAAACAATTTGCTGATACTCTTAGTTTTAATACCTTTATTTTCGGAAATGGCGAACATTCCACTCATTAATTTAATGTTACGCATTGTGTTAAGCGGTGATAGCCTAGTGGTTAGGATGTTCAAATACGGGCACGAGTTATGTGCGTTTTTAAGCAATTAAAATATCACTTGCTTCAACGGTGAAGGAAAACATCGTTAGGAAACCTGCATGCCTAAGAGTTCTGCACAATGTTCTCAAAGGCGTGTGAAGTGTGCCAATCCGCAAATGGCCAGCGTGGTGGACTATGGCCAAACCCTTCTCATATTGAGAGGAGACCCGTGCTCTGTAGTGAGCCGATAATGGGTTGATCATGATGATAATGATGATTTTGTTATAGACATGCGTATTTAAAAAAAACTAAAGTATACCACCGATCAAATACTTACTCTTAAAATACTTTTAGCTTATGCCAAAGTAGACAACGGGCACTCGGGACGTTCTCGTACCTTGGGAACACATTTTCGCGTAACATTGCATAAAGAGGAGTGCTTTGACGCTTGCACTGGGTTATATATATACATATATATAACCCAATATATATACATATATATAACCCAATAAAAAAGTTTTCTTATAACATCTTATAGAAGAGGTGAATCAACGTCATCAAACTGTTCTACAGCTTAAGTTCCTTTTTTTAATATAATAAGTTAAAAAAATATACGTATTACGATCACAGTTGGAACAACAAGTGAATGCAATGCTGCCTCGGATCCCGGCTGGTCTGCAAGAGGCGGTTCAGAGGATGCTGTCACGGGATCCGCACCCACGGCCCACAACTCAACTGCTGCCGCTGATCAACTACTTCAAGTTAGTGACTTGATTCCATTAGATTTAATTATTCATGTTTTTAATCTGTCTTATGTGAAAGTAGGTGATCAGATTTTAAAAGAGTTTAATTTCATTATTTTATTTCTGATTAATTGAATCAATTGTACAATTACTGAGAAAGTCAATTCAAAGTTGTTGATTTTTGGTTGATAATATTAAAAAAACAAAGGAGAAAAAATATGGTGTAGATACGACTTTTTGTGACTTTGTATAAGTCGTAACTGTTGGTATTAGATGCCAGAGCGAGCCAGCGATTCAAGCGATGCAATTCCTAGATGTCATAACCCTGAAGGATCTTCTGCAGAAATCGAATTTCTATCGCGGCGCACTGCTCGAAGCACTTCCGTTCATACCAAAGGTAAATATTATAACAATAGTTAACTCAGAAATTGAGTCTTTAGCTGTGCGTATTTTTAAGTTGATTTTCCGTTTTCTGCGCGTGTGTTTGTGTGTGCGTGAATGTGAGGGTGTGGCTGTGTGGTTTTGGGAAACGTGTGTATGTATACATTGTATACGGGGTGTTGGTTACAATGTACCGTGTCTTTTAATGAATTTGTTACAGCTTATGATATGCCTAAACACCGTAAAAGGGATGTTAACTCCACAGGTAATGTAGATAAAATTACCTGTGGAAGGTAAGACCTACACGACTCAGAACGTTCTAAGTCGTGTATGTAGGTTAGGTGCCTACAAGTCCATTGATCGTGGAGAGTTTCAATAGTTGTTAAACATTAAGTAATCAAAAATTACAGAATCGTCAACAAATAATTTCCGATATGAATGGTACTTGTAATTTTTTATTGAAACTTCGTCACAAAGTTTTCTTTAACTTGTCCCTTCCGCCTTGTATATTTATTCAATAAGCTTCAGTTCAAGTAATTGAATAAATTCATCATGCATATTAAAATACTGATTGTAATGCTTGCGAGCTCAAAACCTTCGTCGAAATCACAACCAATTACTAGTAACTTCATGCTTGTAACATGCGTGGTAATTTATCGCGAAATACACGTAATTAAAAATTCTTCTTTGTACTCGATCTATGAGCCCCTTTTTTAACGGAGAGTCATGAAGTTATTTGTGTTGCTTTTGTACACGAAATAAATAAATATTGCGTGTGTATATGAACATATTTAAAGTCCGGAAATAAAAACCCTACCTGCCCGTGCGAAAATCTGAGCGAAATCATTTAATTAAGTGCTTTATCGTAATATTTAACAGTTAAAATTCATTTCATCATCACTTTCACTAATTTTCATCATCATTATCATTAGTAACTGGATAGATTTAAGAAGTAACCTTAGTCTATGAGGAATATTATATTTTGGTTCACCAGCTAGAGATGTGTCACTTTATTTTTCGTAATGCAACCTTTTTTGTGATCGAGACTATTTGTATGATTTTATCTCTTTTCCTAACTTTTCACAGAAAATATATTTAATAACTTTTCACTTAGTTCTTAACTTTTAAGCACACGTAACACCTCTTTAGCCATCATAGATTAAAACCTCGCCTTTGCGAACTGTTTGTTCTATGTTAGCAACGTGCCCTGCGGATATTTAAAGATACGGGTTGTAAAGTTACTGTACGCTCAGAATTATGAATACATAAATGCCTTTCAGAAACTTCGTTGGCAACATGTGTGGCCAATTTTACATCTAGAGGTGAAGGCTGGTGAAGTGTTGGACGACATACTGTTGCCAATCTTTTGGATTACTAATGAGTCTACGTCCGATGAATTCGTTACATACATTCTTCCGGCAATAAAGTGAGTGCATTGTAGTTGTATTATGATATAATAGAAGGGCATTACTAGTACCTATTTAATTTTCAAGCGGAACTAATAATGGAAAGGTTGACTGTTTTTTTCTTACTTTATCTTTCTTCTGAAGCAGTGGTAGCCTAGTGGTTAGGGCGTCAGCCTCCTCATCAAAGGTTGGCGGTTCGAATCCGGGCACGCACCTCTTAACTTTTCGGAGTTAGATGTGTATTAAAAAAAAATATCACTTGCTTAATCGGTAAAGGAAAACATCGTGAGGAAACCTGCATGCCTGAGAATTCTCCATAATGTTCTCAAAGGCGTGTGAAGTCTGCCAATCCACACATGGCCAGCGTGGTGGACTATGGCCAAACACTTCTCATATTGAGAGGAGACCCGTACTCTGTAGTGAGCCGGTAATGGGTTGATCATGATCATCTTTCTTATGATTAGTATGGATGCAGCTAAACGAAAACTAAAAGCTGTTTCATAATTGTTAGGTGTTGAAGCTTTTTTATGTACTCGAAATTGAATGTACTTTAAAATAATTTTACTTCAAAATCTTGATCACTCTTTCCTTCACGGAATTTAAAATGACAGATGTTCTGCTTTTATAACGTTGTTGTTGGAAAGAGCTTTATAAAGTTCCGAAAAATATTTTTTCACGAGATGCCCAACCCTTCAGATAATCTATAAACTTCTTTTAATCTTTTCATACTTGCTTTTCAGAATACGACGATGTTATCTTCTCTATTTATGTTTACTATTTCTACTTTTTGGAAATCTTGAAATAATTTTAAGCATGACGATTTTTATGATTCTGTTAGACAAGACGGTTCTCATTGCATTGAATCGAAAAAAAGGCGTATACTATGTTGAGATTTAGGTTGATAGATTTCAGGAGTCTAATGAACTCACCAAAGACGATCGACCCGCCGTTCGTCATGCTGGAGAACCTGCATATTATAATGCGCAAGTGCCCGAGGGATGAAATTAACAGACTGCTGTTGCCACTTTTCTACAGCGCACTGGACAGCCCAATCAATCAGATACAGGTCAGTCCATTGCTAACTTTATTATATTTTAAAATATTTTTTGAAGTTTCTTGCTGACATATCTTTAAAAGCTAACACGTCAAGAGTGTTTTTATTTTTATTTATTTGGGACAGTAAGCAATTGTATATTCAATACTAGTACAAGATAAACTAACACATACTCGTAATAACTATAAATAAATATACAATTAACACTATCCACGACTTAATGAAAAAGACTATAACTAGGGCGTGACAAAATATTTAAGAAAAAGATTAACAATGTAAATAATAGGAAAAGTAAAATTAAAATTAAAACATGTGAAAGAGAAAAAAAAAAATTAAAAATTAAAAACGATTATCATAATAAGAAGCGGTGATAGCCTAGTGGTTAGGGCGTCAGCCTCCTACTCAGAGGTCGGCGGTTTGAATCCGGGTACGCACCTCTAACTAATCAAATATCACTTGCTTCAACAGTGAAGGAAAACATCGTGAGAAAACCCGCACGCCTGAGAGTTCTCCATAATGTTCTCAAAGACGTGTGAAGTCTGCCAATCTGCATACGCAATTCTGATTTTAAATCCTTAGAGTATCACGGCTTTATGTTCAGTAGTCGATGACGTTGTCAAGGCTATAGGCATGTGTATTCAAAATTTGTAAGCCTTCTCGTATAGTATCAAAATATATAGTAGATGTGCATTATATTAAAAATAAAAGCTATCACTCCATGACACTCTTGTTTTGTTTCCTTACATACTCACACTATTCAATTAAAGCAAGAAGTAAGAAAAGGATAGCGCTAATAATATAGCTACTACTACTAGGATAGCACTACATTAGATTGAATAATCTGTTATTGGAGATTTTGGATACTAATTTTGGCTAGAAGGTTACTGCTTCTTAACCGATCTATCAATCGCCATATGGATTTGTTTATAATACATATTAATTCTTCTTTTTCTTTGGTGGCTAGTGTGGTAATATACGTATTGTGTTTATTTCTAGACTGCATCTCTCATAGCCGTGCAAAACATAACGGATTACTTGTCCGACGCGGCAGTGCAAAACGTCGTTCTCGGTAAAGTGAGGCTTTTGGTTGAGAAGCATCCTAGTGACATCAACAAGATCAGCTTGGCTCTAGGTTTCTTCGAGAAGGTACTTTCCCGTTTAGAGCGGAGGCACATACTGGAAGAAGTCATACCCGCTCTGCTTTTCATGAGGCTCACGGACCCTGATACTGTTACGCGAGTTGTCAGTAAGTATACATTCTATATCGAGCGATATAATTAGCGATTATTAGTGTTTTAACGGAAAGTTTGTTTATAAATGACATATATATATATATTATTAAGAGTAAAAATTGTAAAAAGTGTGTAAGCTGACAATAAAGCAAAACAAGGTCTCTTTTTATTGAAAGAGGGCACCCTAGTATATTTAAAATAAAAAAAAACATTCTATATCTAAAATCACACAGGGGCTAACAACCGCTTAAAGCAATATTTCTTAAATAACTTACTTAAAAGTATCTAAAATAACGATCGGAAATCGGACTTGTTAATCATCGACAATTTTAATATAATACTGCTTTTAGCGATGCGATACCCCAAGGGCTTAGAAGGATTCAAGGGGCTATAAGTATATAAGCTACGTTTTCAATTGTAGAGACGTTTTCGAGTAAGTATCAAACGTCTGTGAATTTGAGCTAGCAATTGCAAAAGCTCAAAGCTCCAACTTGTGTGTATTTCTCGGAAAAGCTAATCTAGGCAAACTAGCGACTGTAAGCTTCTATTAATGGTTAAATAATTTAATCATATCTTATTAACGTTATCAGCATTAAGTGTTGATCTTCATTATTCCTATCATGCACATGCAAACTTCTAAATGACACTAGGCAGTATGATTTTGCTGTGACGTACTAATAGTAAATCAAAACATTATGGAAGTTTGGAATCGATCAAATAGTTTATAGAGGTTGTCATGGGTTCTGTGGAAAAGAATATCAGTGAATACTATGTTTAATGGTTTGGCGACCTCCGTGGCGCAGCGCGCTGTCTCATTATAAAGTTGGAGGTCCTGGGTTCGATTAGTGACTCGAGTCTGGTCCGGGGGCTGCGGCCGTGCCTAGTTACCACCCTATCGACATAGATATGTCATGATTTCAATGTTCCCATTTCCCATTGCAATATAATAAACTAAATCCCTTATTATATTTTAATAGGTATTCAGTTTATTTATCTACATCGACCTATTTACATAAATCGCGGTAACGACGAAATAGTTCGGTTCCTAGTTCTAGCTCTTCAAACTGGTGACTGAACCGCCTCGCTGTCGATATGGTATTCCCAGCATCGACTACATATTCCTTCTCACTCTGCAATATCACAATAACTTCGCCCCGGATATGAAATTAGGCTGAGTGTAACATCTCCTTTTCCATAATCGCTGTCTTCCATCAATCTGATCAGATACTTTTCACTATGAGTGCATAGTCAAAGTAACCGTCCCCATTGGTACATGACCCAATGTTCAATTACTATTATTTAAGTTTTGGGGCTGGAACAGATACATATTTTAACTCTTAAATGCCCACTAATCAACATCTTCCTTACGCACACTCACTGGCACTCTAAGCATGACTTGAAGTTCACCCGCGTCAGAGCGAGTTTGAAGATGGACGAAGCGGGCATCTTGCCAAGAACGTCCACCTATTTTTGCTTTGGATCTCTTTCCTTACAGTCAACCTTGTACCCTGTACCTTTCGATACTGCGAAAATCTTTGAAACTGATGACGGCAAAGACCGTCATTTCAAAGACTGGCGGTAATAGATCTAAGGGTGTGGGAACGATCTCTTGTAGTGATAAATTGAAAATTCTAAGAGATTCCAACTGAGATTTGACATCGAAATTGACAAGAAGAAAAAACCTTTTCTTATTATATTCAATTTACTAAAGTAAGTCGACGAAATAAGTAGCTGTCTTTGTTCCATTCTTAAAAATGAGTTCCAGATAAAAAAAAAAGTAACATAGGCCAATTTTTTATTAAGACAGTATATAGTTTTTTTCTTTTCCACTTGTGCTGTTGTGTGAACATGTTAAATTATGAATTCTGTGATTCTCAATACGACATTATTTATATATTATTCATTTATATTAGCAGCTATGAACCAAATGGAACATCATATTAATTTTATGTTATCGTTCAGGTATGTAACCTCTTTTTAATACTACAAAGTGGAAGTGGCGGTATGGCTGACCAGTGCCCCGATAGCTATTCTTCACATAATATATTATTAATTGCAGGAACCACAAGTCTTTTCAGAATTATATTGTTTCATTTAATATAGAAAAGGGCTTGAATTTAACCGCAGGGCATAATTGGTGATAAAATAATATTAAATCATTTACAATGTTTATCCATCATCATTGTCATCATCCACATCATCATACTTACTGTCTACTCCGTCATAGAAGAGAAGTGCGTAGATAAGATGCTTTGTACAATTGACGATTTCCAAGTCTTAAAGATTACAATCAGTTGTTATTGATAATGACCGGAACCGAGTGGCAAACCAGTCATTTCTTACGTAAGCCAAGTCACTCCTCCAAAATCGATGCTGTCATCGATTTGGATCAAAAATACTTAACCAACGCAATCGACTCATTTGCTATGCTCAGTAATACTGCTTTGCGCTAATTTGTCATAAGGTTATTTAGCGCTGCGAAGATTTTATATCTTAAACAAAAACCTGCTGGTCATAAAGCGAATGATGAATTTAAACTGTACCGCTATTATTTTTTTTTTCATTTTAGTAAATAATGCTAACGATTTACAGGACTTTACAAGAACATAATTTTGGAAGAAAAGTTCGGATTATCTACCAACATAATGGCTACAAAGATGATACCCTCATTGGCACCACAGACTATTAACCCTGCTCTTACTGTGGAGCAATTCGGAGGTCTAATGGAGGTAAGAACTCCTTTAACATTCACTAATAATTTCGCGTGATGCTTGTTCCATGAATGTTTTGTTTTAAAAGAGACATTGGGCATATTAGCAATCGAGCCGATTTAGGTAACCGAAGACCTTGAAGGTGATGCTAACGTGGCTTTCTTTTGACAACTTAAAGAAAGTACGAAATACCATTTGATAATAATCAAAACACAATTTAACTAAAACCAGTTTAATAAAATACTACCATTATTTTAGGTTCTTACTGTTATAATTTTATAATTTGGGTTAGAAAGAAACCACTAAACGCGATCTATATGCATTGATTCAGATCCTCTATGAAATGCTTGAAAACATTGAGCAGAACCAGCGCCCTAAGCTGAAACAAGACAACCCGCCAGGACAAAGCCCAGAACGCCGAGGTCTTCGTCACCAGATAAGCAATGATAACATACCTGCTCCGGTATTCAATATCCCTAATCTGCGCGTTCAAAGCCGTAAGACTTCCAGTGCGGAGAACATGGCTCGCAAGAACTCTGTCAATGTTCCACAAACTTCCACTTCGAACACCGGAAGTGTGGCTAGCGGATTTAGAAGTGAGTGTTTATCTGAAACAGACACTAAATATCCAAAATTTTTGATTATTGTTAAGGTGAAATGTTTTTTTGTAGGTATAAGAATTTTAATATCGCTATTTTTTATAGATCTCGGCCAATGGTTCTTCGGATCAAACAATTCGACACAAAATGAAGGCAACCAATTCTTGCAAGTAACACAAATATATTCGAATCGCCGTTTATCGGACAACACAATGTTGGCACCGAAAATAAAGATTGCACCATCGTGTGCTTCTTCTCCTGGCGGTACTCCAGGCGGTGCTTCCGGATTGCCAAGTCGTCGTCACTCAAGTATTGGGCCACAAGAGCGCCGCAGCTCTGCAGTGAACTTATCGCCACCAACTGTAAGTCATATTACCGCAACTAAAGAATTATTACTACACTGTTAACACTTCCAATCAATCCAAATGTTATTAATTACACCTTTTTATGAACAGAAGAAGTTATTAGGATCATCGATGGTGCTCGTCGGGACTTCAATACACACGGTGATGTGACTATATTCTTTTGACAGGCTCATCAGAACAGAGCGAGGGGCGGCTCAGGCTCCAGCCTATCTGTGCCGTCTACCTCCCATTGCGTCGTAAGTGATGTACATCACCCAAAGACGCCTAAAAAGGTGTTCCTACAACCTTTATTAAATGTCGGTTCGGCTTAAATCAATGTGGACTGCCTTTTCTTCGGTCGTGTCTTCTTCCCAAATGGACTGGGAGAGATTGTGTCATTCCATTATCACCATCACACACGTCCATTTGCACGAACCTGGTTGGCGTTTATCACATGTTGCGAACTCTTATCTGTCTCATCTTATACCTCATCGCATACCATCGTCACTATTTACATTCCCCTGAGGAGACTGAGACCGAAAGCTTCATGGGCAAAGTGATGCATGCTCGTTAAATTGTCTTGTGAACGAACTGCGATGCATGTTGCCTAAATGTGGCAGTCGAATCCTACGCAGGGAGAGTAGTCCCTCCCGTATCTGGTAATGCTAATCGTCTTCTAAGACCCTCGTCGAACTAGTCTTGTCACGGAAATAATTGGCAATAAATTTTTATAAATTTATGCTTTGTGATGTTCAATTTATATTCAAAATTTCACAAATATTATTGTACGTTATAATCCTATATTGAAACTGTAATGCAATGTCAGCATATACAGTCTCAAAGAATAAGACACAGTCGACTTGAGCTCTGTGAGCTTGTCTACATTACGCTTTAAACTTTGATGTCTAATGATTGTTGAAGAGATCAATGTTACTGTCATCTCTATCATCCACTATGAGGCTGAAAGCCGAACGGTTAACGCTGTCTCATTCATTGTTGCTATTTGTTCTTCTACGCAGCTTGCACGGAGCATGATCGTGAGTATGATCTTCTCTTAATGTTTGTCGTTATTTACGACTTTTATATTGTCTATGATCGACAAACAGTGTCCACTATTAATTTTGATAACATCTACCAAAATTAATAATAAATTAATATTCAAAGTTTATTATAAACATCGTAAGTTTGATATAACGTTGGTAACATTAATACAGTTGCTTTAAATACAATAATTTATACAAAAGGAACATCTCCGTGCAAAAAATTAACGTAACGTATGAATAGCGAAATTTACTAATGTATTTATTAACCACGATTATGTAAGCTAGATATGCAAAACGCGCGATACTCAAACGCTGGTATAGTGTTCAATTTATTCTACTTATTTACTACTTTAAATATATCTCCTTATATTTCATTTCTATTTTAATATGAGCACCTAAATAAAAAGCATTTTCTTATCACGATTGTATTACAGAATTTTTCCCTCTATAGTTTTAATTTATCAATTACATCGAATTTTTCATTAATTCCAGAAATAAATCCTTCTTTCAATGTGTATTTTGCATGAAATCTACCTAATACATGGTTAAAATAATAACTCTCCTGTAAGAAAAAGAACATTTTCATCGGTTATTTCTTTTGCGACAGCTTAAGTTTCCACAGTAGCTTCAATAATGTCCTTTTAACCCATTGGGTTACTGGGTAGGCGTTTCAAATTGCGTTAGTTACCGACAGTGGTTTTATGAAGACCTGTACGTTCTTAAATATGACCAAAAGACCAAAACCATAAAATGACAGCTATTTCTTGAATTTAAGGGGCCATACGTTTTGCTCATCTTATCGGTTATTTTCAACGTTTCATCCAAAAATATAGATGCTAAAAACATAATAGGTAAGTTGTACCCTGATGATAACAATAGTACATTCTTCTTTCTTGAATTTATTTTTTGATTAAATTTCATTGAAACGACATCCATTGCACGATAAATTTTAAGACATTACAGTATTACATAATCAACTATTTTTAATGGAAAGTTGAAAATAACCCATTACTGAGCCAAAAGTTACATATTATACAAAAGCCTAATAATTTACAAAGTGGTGGTTAATGCAACGAAAGGATTTAAATTTGAATGCTAACGGTTAGAGCAATATAATTCCTGTCTGTAATTAGAAGTCATGCAATCAAATCTTTATTGACATTGGGATGATGAAAACCTGTTTCAAGTACCTACTTACTTGGTAGTGGCTTGGGATAAATGCTAACAAAATCAACTATATGTAGTCACTAAAGAAATAAATAAATATGTATATTATTATAGACTTCCTGTACAATCCCCAAAATTAATGTAACTTATAATAAAAAGTATTTACTCACTATTATGTAGGGCTTGCAACCGTGAGTTACTAACAACATTTCGAAACACATCAGTGTTCTTTATTGGCAACAATGAATGACTCCTTGAACGTTACCTGCATGAGACATCATAATACTTGGAAATTTCGAACAAATATACTAACGCAGATCCGGCATGTTTGATACAAGCTGAAAGTTGATGAAAAGGTTCATCTATATATACCGAGTAAGGCAGAGTTCCTATGAATTAAAAAAACTACGCCATGCTCAAGGCCACAAGTACGTGAATACAATTTTTTCAATAGCAAAGCTGACAGAGTATTTGTTATTAGACGAGCAAGTAAAAGATTCTAAAATGAGGTGGAATGAATGTTGGAATTGAAAGGCACAATAATGTGAACTTTTAATCCACACCACTTTCAGCGCACTATTCCAAGGTGGCATAATATGTACTTATGCGTACTTCAAACAATAAGAGCTGCCGCTTTAATTCGCTTGGATGTCTTGTAACAGGAGCAAGACCTTTTATATAGTTTTACCTACTGCTGATACTATTTTTAAATACAGACTACGTTCCGGAGAATCAATTTCCAGGAAAGGTAGTGAAACTATCCCAGATATTTCCGCTTATATCAAACATTCCACGAAATCGCCTGCGCACTAAGGTCGTACCCATTGCTTTAGTTCCCTGCCAATATCAACGTTGCTTGATGTGAGGCGCACGTTGCAATGAAAATTAAATGAATGGAATTATTTAACAACCAATATAATTTGCTATAATGTGATTATGCCATGTGTAGGGTGGATCTATGCCGAATACTTCATCAAGCGTACCATATTTGCTGACAACATCGATGCAGTCGATCAGGTCCCGGCGTCAGTCGGCGGCCATGAGCGGATCGCAGGGCTCCGGATTATTGCAGCAGCTTAGCAGTGGCATGGTAAGGCACTTGCCAGGTGGCTCCCGCGGCAATGCGCCGCAGGCACAGCAGCCATGGTCCACGTTGCAGTCTGCCACAGCGGCTGGCTACAGTGCTCTGCGACGCACGGTCATGGCAGTCAGGAAGTGCCCCTCACAAAAACTTACACTGGCGAATTAAACACCAAAAGGCAAACACAAATAAGCGCGCTACAGCTTTCTGCGTATTTGTGTTACAAATATACGAGCGCTGCACCGAGTTGGTTCAGTGCAGCGCTCTCTTACTGTTCCGCCACTCTGGCCCATAGCCCTCATCCAACATTCCCCTGTAGATCAGTAGATCCACTGTCAGTGTTGTAACGATGTATCACAACTTCGCATCTATTTTTGCTTTCAATTTTCATTCTTTTATTAAAAGTTATTTTTATTTACAAAATTATATAAGACTGATTTGGAGATCATTTATGCCGTTAGCTCAATTATTTACTAATTTCTCGAACGTATATTGCGGTAGGAAATGGCAAGTAAGCTTTAATTGGTATAATGTGGACATATCATTCCTCCATTGGGTAAAAATGAGAATTTCATGTCCAATTATATTTTGAAATTCTAGAAATTTTGAAGATTGAGTCACGTTATATAAAAAAATGTTACCAAAATTCCGACATACAGCTATGTGCTGTATGCGGTACTGTGATATGGTATTGTTGTATTTATTAGAAAATATATTAAAAATATAGAAATCTTATTTTATTTTATGATATACTAACTTGTTAATAGAAATTGAAATATATTCTATTATTACTAATATGCAAATATTCGAATTTAATTTGAAAATATATGATGGTCCATATTATGTATAGAAAGATTTTAAAATATATTAATTGGACAAAAACAACTGTCATCTATTAAGGGTACATTCAAATTTGAGTTCTTGCGTAAGCAGTGACAAAAACTGGAAGAATGGAGAAACCTTTTATGTCTTTATATAAAATTGTATAAAAAACATATAAATATTTGTATACAATATGTCCTTATTTACTATACTATTATATAACTATTATCAGTTTATTCGTAATGTTTTGATTGTTTCATGGTTCTTTTACGTTACATAATTGGAATAATATCTAAAGAAGCTGTTTAACATTAACCTTTAACGCCATTACGGTCTAAACTCTAAAGCACTGTTGGCTTACTAACATTGTATAATGCACGTATTTAAAGACGTTACTAAATCAAGAATTGTAACTATAAAAGAACGTCAACAATATTAAAATATGCGATAAACAATTCTCCTAGTCAAACAATTAATCACTAATGGGACACCATATATATTACAATGCGAGATTTACTTATTCGATCTCGTTAAAGTTAACTTCAATTTGCATAGAATCGAAAGAGCGCCATCTATTACACGATAGATGAAGAACTTTCAAGCGATCGAACAAGTAGAAAATCTTGCAGTGTGAACTCTGGTAGCTCCTTAGTCAATATGAATGTACCCTAATAGTTTGAAAAAAAAAAGAGTTTATATATATAAATTTATATATATATATATATGTACATATGTTTTTTTTTTATTTACTCTACACGTTATTCAGGGTGACTTTTTGCACCAACTTTTGTGACATATTTTCTTTAATATATTTCTTACTTATTTCTATTAAACTTTTAATAATATCACGAAAAACTAATACTAATATGATATTATACTTATATATAGTAACAGTTTTGGATTTTCTTTTTTGCTATCTTCTTTTAAATAACTACCATCTATCTCCTATGACGAATCATGCATTTTGAAATAGTCGCTGTACTGGTAGACCTACTCATCGATTTCAACCTTGAGTTTGGCCTCTTGGCAAATCATTTAAATATTTAAAATTCTAAAAGTTCCCAGCACAAACATCTAAACACAAATCCTTTTAAGTGTCCTACGTCATAAACTAGAGTTGGAATTTTTATGCAGTAGGGTAAAGATTCCAACTTCATATAAGGTAGGTACTTCATTTATTTAAAGGTTCCTTCAAGATTATAGAAATGGTTGTGTTCAAGTACAGTTTTCTTTAGTTGTACTGTCTAATAATTTAAATGACACAACTAATCATTTCATAAAGGGATATATTTGTGGGTACCTCACACATATTATCATTAACAGTGTCCTTCATATTTTCAAACCCTTTTGAAAATATAGCCACATCTAGAAAATATTAAGTTCACATTCATCCTCTCTTGTAGTTTGGTTTTGTTTGCTTTTTAGCTAGTGTCTGGATTGAGTAGTGCTGGAAGGTAATTATCTATATCATTCAGCTCGTGTCACACCCGTAGCAATGATTTGTGACGTCAAATTCGACAGTTGTTTTGTGAATTGGCTAATTTTACGTCATAAAATGCGTGCAGTTTCGTATGTGTCGTGAAGAATCAGGGTTCTGGTACTCTTTTTTTTATTACTAAGCGGTAATATCTCAGAAGAGTAGCTCAGCCCTAGTAGATCAGTGGATATAGAAGCCTCGGAGCGGGCGAACGGGGGCCGCGCGATAATTTTTATTTTATTAGCGTTGCGTGACTCGAGTTTCCTATATATTAAATAGACACTGTTACCATTTCTACCCTGTACACAAATCTCTAAAGAAAACTAAATAGACATGGCTAAAAGTAGTCCTGTCCCTTTCACATGCTTCCAGCGGTAAAGGAGCAGCACTTTTTACAGTCTTGTCAATTTATTTTAGATATTTACGTACAACAGTATGGGCACAATTTCGATTGAAGACCCTTTTTGTGACACAGACTATGTTGATGATTCCCCTCTTCCGTAAAGTTACGCTACTCGACAAGTCGTCCAATCTTGTGTTGATATAAAAGTGATTGCGAAGCCACATATCATAGTAAAAACGAGTGGGCCGCATGAACTCGAGTCGGGGAACGGTAATGATTGGCATACAAACACGTGCGAACTGAGGTTCTAACCAGTCTTTATTGTGGTTGCTTCCAGCACCAGCTGCTTTCCGGGCGTACATAAGGGCCTTGTATTATTTATTACAATGGGAGCGGCTAGCGGCGCGTGCGCAACGATTCACCCGTCCACGCCTCGCTCCCCACCGCGCATCGCCCCCTACACTCATTCTCCAGCTCTTATAAAGTTTCATCAATCAACATTCGCTCAATCATTTTACACGCTTAAGAGGACACTCGGTGTATTGCAAAGTTGATGCATGAACGTCCGAACCCTTTACTGAGATATTATGAGAATTTATATTGTATTTATTGATTTGCACATTCGCACCTTCCGTCGGACGGTGTCGCTTTTCACTGTTTCACATCATGACCGCGTACCTACAAATTTTACGATTGGCTCACCTTTAGTTAGAAACAATAGTCAATATCATTTCTTGTCTCGTATAAATATAAAAATCTTGAGGGAATCGTATCTGTGTGGGTTTTGTTTTTAATGACTGAGCGTGCTTACACAACCATGCATGATGCTGTGTTCCCATGTCAGAATCCCTGGTGTAAGCTTCAATTTGACTAACGAGGCACTGCAGGATGGAGTTCACGTAAATCTGAAACTTTGTATGGACGGCCAAATGACGTCATTTGACAACTCCATACTAAATTCAAGACTTAGCTCCGGCATCGCGTTTGTTAACTTGAGAACTTACCCAGGCACTCACTTAGGAGCGCAGATACTCAGATAGCCATCCTGTATGTACGTTTATTGAGTAGGCAGTACGCGTGATGTTACGCTGGAACTGCTATATCTAAAATTTTGAAGAATTAAAGTCGAAAAACAATTAAATAATTAACATTATTAAAAATTTACAATTTAGTGGATTAAATGGCGGCCTGTTAAAAAAACTATATTACATTATATAAAACTCTCTATGGTTTTTTCACATTAAATTTGTTGCTTGTCTGTCGGGTTGAATAATTTCGCTGCGCTGTAGGTATATAAAACAGGTAGGTAAGTATGTTAATGGGAAGAGATTGGAAAATGGGTAAACATCATAATAATCTCACGGCGCGCACGCTAGCCGTCTAACTACTCAGTAACTTGTCTGATGGTTGGCAACCAGTGCTGTCATCTCATGTCATATAAAATTGGTGATCAGTACCTATACTATTGCCGCTGTCAAAATATTGAAAGCAACCGATCGGCAACTTAGAAAGTTACTGGTTTGGGCAACTGCCTTTTTAATAATAATAAATTAAAAAAAAACGATTTTAGGTAATTTACACATTAAGTTATTAATTGAAGAACTTATCTGCCGGTTACTAATATGCCCTTGGATGCTAAAGAGTAATTAGCTAAAAGTATTAAAAAAGCCCAAACAATCAGTTTTATATGAATAATATAGTTTTTATAGGTGCTTATTTAATGTGATGAATTGTGACAAACGCGTCTGTAGTGAGGTTCAGGTATCATGCCACTGTTACACAAAAAAGAAATGAAAGTACTTGCTTAGCACAGTTTTCACTTTAAGAACAAATCAGGGAAGAATGTAATTTTGTTCTTATAGTAAGAACACTAGGAGGTATGTTTCATATTTTTTTTTAGTCTTAGTGAATAGGTGTGACTAAGCTAAGGCGCTTTCATCTTCATTGCGCGTCTGTCAAATAACAGTGACAGTTTTATTTTCCAAAACGCACGATGACCCTAAAAGCGAATGAGTTTGGACACAGCTGTTATTATTACTAATCTTGACTTCTAATAATATTAGTATAGATCAAAAGATGTCTTCACATTCGTAAATCTTATTATTCGAATCAACGTCCGTAGTCACGAAGACTTGGTTAGCGTATTTATTAGAAAGGTGTACCATTGTGAAGATATCTTATCGCTCTTTCACCCTGATCTATGAGAGTATAAGAGAGAGGCTATGCAATACGAAGTATTTTCTACGCTCAGACGACGCGCGTTATCCTACGTACCTTACACGAGATATAGTTGCAGTTATTAGAGACGTTTTGATGACTTGAGAGCCCCGAGCTTGTCCACGCAGGGCAATTTGGGAATATACAGTTCCAGAAATTGCCCAAAGTCGTGCCGCCAAGAAAATTCCGTTCCACTATGATGCCGCGTAAAAACCGATGAAATAGATGCTATCTATAAATGCACCCCTTCACCCCTAACAAGTAAGTCCACTACCATCCTACCACCATCACTTAATCGGCTGGGCTGCAATCGAACGCTAACTTGTAATGTAACAACAAAATTAGCGATACATATATTTTTATTGTATACTGTGTCTTAGAGAGCGTTATACTCGACGTTAAACGTCTGTAACATTTGATAATAATCACCAAACCCACATTGAGATATCCTGGAGGGTCGAACTAGCAACAAAATTGAATATCGGTATTATGTATACTTGGAGCTTACAAACTTAGATTTAATACGTCGTCTACGCGTAGATAATATGCCATATATACAGTATACATAGCCTCTTAAGTTAGGAGGTAGCGTCAAATAAAGAGGATGAGTAATGGTAATTGTACCCTCAAGAAAAAATTATTTATTTTTTAATTAATTAAATTAAAGTAGTTTTCATTATAATTTTGTGAATTAAATTCATATATTTTTTCTTAAACATTAAATTTACTCTCAATGGTTGAAGGAGTGATGATTCACTACTAAGTTGGTGGTATAAGTAGTATTATAGTAATGGATCAGTGGGATATTAGAACCTTGTATTAGACTAAAACTGTTTAACAGGTTAGACGGACACAAATCTGGCTGAATCAACAAAGCAGGTTCTTTTTTAATATCAGGTTACTTAAAGTAACTCAACAATGTCATTGAGTAAAATAAAACCAAATTATTCATCAATAAACACAATATGAGAAAAAATTAGAAAGACGTATGTTTACTTGAAAAGATGTCTTAGTAAGTATTAAATTTCACTATTACGAAAGTTTCTACAATTTTTTGAACCTACAAGGTAATAATATCCCACTGCAATAAGTGATAAGAAAGTCCAGACAGTGAGAAATAGAGATAAACTATTAAGTTTGATATTAAAGACTATCAAAATTTTATAATATCTATTATCTATAAATAATATTAAATAACACTAATTTGTAAATCTTTCAAACACTTGCCTTCATTGTTACTAATCTATTATATAATCTATATTATAGAATATAAAAATTGGAATTATAGTATATAAAAATATTATAATATATACCTATCGGAAAAATTATAAAAAATGTATAGACTTATATATTTAATCACTTATAAACATCAAGTTTATGTAAAAGTTATTTAGGTAAGGGGTTTTAATAAGCGTTCCCTTTGGTCTAGCAGTTTGACTACGGATGAGTACGGGTTTGATTCTCAGTTTGTGCCAAAAATATTAGGTTATAATAATAAGTATTGGGTCTTATTATCAAGACCAGCCTGGGGTTAGGAAACTGACGTTTTCTACCCTCGAGCCTCGGAGAGCATACTAAGCCATCGCGTTGACCCGGATTATCACTATCACTACGTAAATTTGTCTTGTGATCATAAATAATTTTTGAAGCCAGCAAATTCTAAACAATCTAATTCAAGGCCTATTGTCTACATTGATGAACTAATTGCATATAATTTTGATAAGCTTACCTTACCTAAATATCTCTTAAAAAAACTTAAAAATTAAATTATGCGTGCCTACATAAAATTATGAATAATTATTGGTATTGGTATTGAACGAATTTCGAAGGGTTGGCAACATATAGTTACGCTGTAAAAATTAAAGGTACTTAATTATTTATTTAGAATTTTATGTTGCTGTTATATTACACTTCTGAGGGTTGTGGTGTTTGCTCAGAATTTGGTTTATGTAAGAAAATTAGTCATTTTACGTGTCTTAAGTTAACATTTTATCTGTTGAATCGGTATTATTTATGATAAATTTTCATATTTAAACTTGTTACTAAAATTTAAGTATATACCTTGTGATCTCTTTCTACGGCTTATATATTCTTGACTTCTCACTAAGACGAGAATAATGTGCGACAATACTTTTCTTACTAACGCCTAGTCGCAGCCAGCGATGAAGGGGTGTTTATTAACTCTTAGTAGATTTAAAAATAAACGAGTTTGAGCTTACCCTAAAATATTTATAAATTATAATAAATATATATTTTGATTTAATCATATTTATTATGAGTTAATACTTTAATTGTATCGTTCATAAGTATTTCGTAAATCTATTATTATACTGATAGTGTACCCAAAGCTTTAATCTGTCCTTTTTCATAAACATTACACATCAACATCTTGATCCTTAGAATCTGTTTCTCAGATCTATAATAATGTGTCACTTTTGTGGTTACTGTATTCGATGTAATGTATAGATTATTGGGGATCGGTTACACCATTATAATTGCGTATTTGTGGGTATCTACCATTCAAAACAGCGATGCAACTTAGCAGGTGATGAAAAGAAACAAAAATTAAAATTCGATACCAAAGTCTTTTATTTTAAGAGATTTACAATTTACAAGAGATTTATCTTTACGAGATAATCTTTTACCGTTTCAGTGAGGTTAGTGTTTCTAATCCAACACACTGCTACGAGATAATAATGTGTTGGTGTACCCATTTTTGTCAGGACAAATAACACAATAGAACAGTTACGTTCAACTTAAGTCTAGGAGCACTGCCTAAGTTTTTTTGACTATTCGTATTGGAGGAGAATTCTTCCAATCCACGTCATATCTATGGCTATATTTTTAATGATTAATATCAGAATACGCTACATAGACTAATGGTGTAAACGGTCCAGCGGACTAAGTTCCATAAGAGATATATTTACTCAATGATATTTAAAAAAAAAAATGTTTAAATAATCAACATGTCGATGTTATAGTACTCGTAAATTATCTTTATCCACTAATAAAGTAGAAGTTATTCGTGTCTACATTTTAACACCACAATTTGTCAGTAGATCCAGGTAAAATGGCTTAAGTAATAAATTATAATGAGTGTTGATTTATTTAGAGACCACGAACAGCTCACTACTACAGTATTTATTGATATTTACCAACTCGTCTTAATATATGACGACTTGATTTATTTGCGATGTCTTGACTAGTACATATAATATTTTAATGTCTACACCTGAAGATATATAGTAGTTAATACTACCTACGTGTTGCCCAAGTAGAATAGGAAAATTATAATATTTAAGTATCTTAGTATCTGTTAACTTTCATGATATCTACACATGTTTCGAGTAGATTTTTTTGTTAAATATATATTTACTCTATCGCTCACCAATGAATCTGGTGGAAGCCCTTCAAAATATGTTATTATAGAGAGATATAAAATTATAAGAAAGAATATAAATAATAAAAATATGTTATTATTGAATGTTTTAATCTAATAAAATATGTATTTCGTTATCACACGCCGTTCAATTTATGTATACGTGGAAGTAGAGAACAAATAAATGGATAAAATAAAAAGTTACGCAGTTTTATTACCTAACCTGTCTTAGCTTAGTGGTTAGGGCGTCAGCCTCTTATTCGGAGGTCGGCGGTTCGAATCCGGGCACGCACCTATAACTTCCGGAGTTATGTGCGTTTTTAAGCAATTAAAATTTCACTTGCTTCAACGGTGAAGGAAAATATCGTGAGGAAACCTGCACGCCTGAGAGTTCTCCATAATGTTCTCAAAGGCGTGTGAAGCCTGCCAATCCGCACATGGCCAGCATGGTGGACTATGACCAAACCCTTCTCATATTGAGAGCAGACCCGTGCTCTGTAGTGAGCCGATAATGGGTTGATCATGATGATGATGATGATGATGATGATGTACACTTAGAAAGAAGATACTTTAATGTTTATCCTGTAAATATTTCAAGGTTTAGTAATCCATTGATTCGTGATTGGAAGACAAACAAACACACTTTCACACACTAACACAACGCAGACGAAGTCGCGGGCGTCAGCTAGTTATGACATAAAAGCGCCATCTAGTTAACACCGACTGAACTTCTTTGCGGCCTTTTATGTAAGTAAACTTTGCAACCATTACGTCCAGAGCCATCCAGTGGCCGGTCAAGAAACTAAATAAAAAAAAGGCCAACTTCTAAACGAACACCTGGCACAGTGGCGGTGATATGTGCGGTGTTCGATCCCCGGTGGAGACCGTTTAACAATTTAGGTAATATTTCTAAATTTTTCGGGCCTGGTGTGGAAGACTAGGCCGTCGCTATTTACCACAACTGACAAAGATGGACCGCCTAGCAATTTAGCGGTCCGACACGATGTCGCTTGGAAAGCAATTAGGAGTAATACTTACTACCAGATGACTCGGAGTTTTGCGCCTTCGATGCAATTTTATCGAGTGCTTTTTTGCGTACTCGATAAAATTGCAAATGCACGGATACCTCATTTATATCTGCGAAAGCATAATTGCATTTTTTCGACATCTATCTATAGGTATATATAAAAGCGAAATACCACTCACTGACTGACTGACTGACTGACTGACTGACTGACTGACTATCACGATATCTCAGGAACTATATAACATTTACTTTAAATTTGAAAGGTAAGTTCCTTTTATGAAGTATAGGTCAGCTAAGAAACGGTTTTGAGAAAATCCCCCCATTCCAACCCCTTAGGGGTTGAAATGGGGGAACTCTGTATGAAAGTCCTATGTTTATGAAGTTCTTTTTTTTCCCCAAAAAGTAGTAATGAATGTCTAAAAATATATATAAAATATAGATAGCGATCTCCACAGGTGATTTCCCTAACAGTATATTTTGTCGATATACCTCTTTGAGCAAGAAATTTTAGTAATCACGGTTCATCTTCACTAAGCACATCAAACGTTATTGTACGCGGATGAAGTCGAGGGCAATTACTACTGAGTTTATTCGAGCGCGTTAGGTACTAGGTCTTATTCACATAAAGCGCCATTTCTTTATCGGTACCTAGTAAAAGTGTTCCCACTCAAGTTGCAATTTGAATAAAATTGCATTAAAACAAAAGTATTTCTTTTTTACTGTCCGCAGAATGCTGTTTTTTGAGTTGCCAAATAACAGTGTAAATACGTTGTTCGTGATGTGTCAGACTTATGTCGGACACATAATATTGTCTCGTTTTAACTGTATTATAAGACAGAGGGTAACGTTAAGGTCGCTTTATAGATATCGATAGTGAATAAAAGAAGAAGATATTAAACACTAACACTAACACTTTTAAGCCAACCCGGGATGTAAATCCTGAGACTTCGAGTTCCGCAGCTGACATGCTAACCACTTCACCAAAGCGGCACTGTAAAAACAAATCATGTATAAAGCAACTCCCTCGCCCTGCCTTACGAAAATAGCCCTTTGTTATATTTACAAGGCAGCAAACTTTTAAATGTTTTCGTGTTTCCAAACGTGACAAACGTCCAGGTAGATGTCGAAAGCACCTATCAAGGGGTGGCGATTTCGCAAAATTCTTTGAAAGTGCCCATAGCATTGTTTATTGTTTTCAAGTTAACAACGTGAGAGTTGATTGAAGTTAATTTAAGCGTCCACAAAAAACCACCTTCAGCGTCACGTTTGTTTCTAACCTGAAGCCATGAATGTGCTTTAACGTGGCAGAGCAACACTCCTATAGATTGTACCAACGTGATTATTTTTTACACACTACAAGTTAGCCCTTGACTGCTATATCACCTGGTGGTAAGTGATGATGCTGTCTAGGATGGTAGCGGGCTAACCTGTTAGGAGTATGGTAAACCCACGCGCCTAATTGGTTTCCACGCGACATCGTGCCGGCACGCTAAATCGCTTGGCGACACGTCTTTGTCGGTAGGGTGGTAACTAGCCACGGCCGAAGCCTCCCACCAGACAACGATTCCTCGTGTACCACATATTTGTATTATGAAGATTCAAATCTTAAGCTTCCTTAAAAGTTGGTACAATGGTTCCAAACAGTAGGTATAGTGGGTATAATATATATTTATAAACTACTAGTTTTTTCGTAAGATACCTTTTCGTACACTCCGAAGGTAGGTCAATTTGAGTTGGTATTGTGATGGGAAAGACAGATTAGAGCTTAATAATTATACTTCGGATTCGTTTTTCTTCCGATTCCTATTAAAATTATGTTAGCACTGACTGACCTTCCTTTTATTATTGACTAGCTGTGACCCGCGGTTTCACCCGCTTAGTTCCCGTTTCCGTGGTAATTCCGGGATTAAATAATGCCTAAATATCTAATAGCCGTCTTCAATAAAAGGACTATCGAACATCGAGTTTGTTTGAGTTGAAAGAGTTTTTCACATCGGACCCTTATTTCCCGAGATTACCGCGTTAGATAAAACAATTGAAATTAACTGATTTAGACATGATTGAACTTGACTTTTGTGCAGCGGTAATAAATTGCAAATTGACTCTATGAAGTGAGGAATACACCTACATTTCTTACAAAACAGTCAGTGATTATAATTTAATATGAACTTTATTGAATAGCAATAAAGTTATATAGAATGCAAATTATTACAGAGATTATGTAGATATCTTCTGTGATAATATACATAGCATTAAGAAGAAAATATGGTGAATAAAATTACTGACTAACTTATTAGTAAGTAATTTTATTAACCCTTTGTTTTGTTTTGTTGTTTTTTTTGGTTTTGTAATCTTAGTTTAATGTTGTATGGTTATTTTGTGCCCTCCCCTTAAACATGTCAGGTCCACATCCAGGAGACTCAAATGTAAATCTATTAATCTCAAGAATGCATTAAGGCTATTTTATACACTTGTATTCAGTTTTGTGGACTAATAATAATAAATAAATAAATAATTGACTCTACATTTTATTGAGAAAACGTGTATATGAGAAAAAGTAAAGGGCTGTTTTTAGGGTTTTCCCGGCAAATATTCGGATTTTTCTTTTTATACCTTCCCTAGACCTTCACGAACATTTTAAGACCAAGATAATTTCGTTCAGCCGTTCTCCAGTTTTAGCGAGACTAACGAACAGCAATTGATTTATATATATATATAGATTATGTATGCTATTTAACACGTGGTGGTTCCTGTTACGATATTAAGGAATAAATAAACAATATGAAAGTCTGGTGTGAATTGCTGAACTTCATGGCTAATTATTATTATCGACTATGTGGGATGGTGATAACAAGAAAAACCGGCTAAGTTTGTTATGCGCTTCTCCTTCGACCTGAGCGCGATTGGATCCCTCTTAGCTTTAGTTTTAAGTTGACGGGTGTAGTTATCGTCATAAAATAAAAAGCATCGACCTTACGTATATGATATTAAATGTTTTTTTATTTTTTATTTTAAAGCTGTAATAGCCTTGTGGTTAGGACGTCCGCCTCGTAATCGGAGGTCGAGGGTTCGAACCTGGGCACGCACTTCTTTTCGGAGTTATGTACGTAGTTAAAATATGATTTGCTTCAACTGTGAAGGAAAACATCGTGAGGAAACCTGCACACCTGAGTTGAAGTCTGCCTATCCGCACATGGCCAGCGTGGTGCACTATGGCCAAATGCTCCTCATGTCGAGACCCGTGCTCTATCATGATCAAGCCATTGGCGGCTCACTACAGAGGTTTCCAATGGGTTGATCATGATTATTGTAAGTTTTTATAGCTACCCACTGACTTATCACTAGTAGATATACGTGAATGATAAAATAGGTTCAGGTGCACTAGCTTATTTTTTTATATACACAAGTTAGCCCTTGACGGCATCTCACCTGATGGCAAGTGATGATGCGGTCTAAGGTGGTAGCGGGCTAACCTGATAAGGGTATGGTAAACCCACACTCCTAATTGGTTTCTACGCGACATGGTGCCGGAACGCTAAATCGCTTGGCGACACGTCTTTTTCGGTAGGGCTCCCACCAGACCAGACTCGAGCCGGGAATCGAACCCAGGACCTCCAACTTTATAATGCAACAACGCACGCGCTGCGCCATGGAGGTCGTCAAAGAACTTTTTATACCAGGGCACGCTTTGAACCCTCATAGCTTTAGTTTTTAGTTTAAGAATGTTTTAAATTATCATTTTGTCGCAACACGCATAATCGTATTTTGAAGTGTAATTTGGTAGCCCAGACTTAGTTCATAACTCGGATGCCAGCACGATTAAGGTGCTTAGGGAAATAGGTATACGCGGGAGAAGGAAGTATGCTTGGCAATAAAATTGGGTTTATTGGTGAATAAATAAAACACTTGTTTCACATACATGATTAATATGATTTCTATATTAATTACTATATGAGCCATATGGAACAAACAAACATAAATAATGTTACGGTCAACTTTTTGAAAATTATAAATGACTTCAACCTGTTACATAAATTTTATTAATAAAGGAAACTACATAATTTTAATTAAACCGAAATCCGAAAGATTTGCTCTTTAATTAATTTTCATGGAGTTAACCGTAGTCTAAGATTGGATCTTAGTACGTACGTAGTAAAAATATAAAATATTAAAGCCGATTTTTCAATCCTCAGGTAAACGTGGTTGAATTAAGATTTTATTTAATTGGTTCGTTATGGGGTTTATTTGGCGTATTACCCCTTTGACAAAGAAATTATATATCTGCTTATTAGACCACTAAACGGATACAGTATTCTGATAACCTAGTTTGGCCGACTAGGTTATGAGTACTGCACTATCTGTGGTCACACCATAAAACGACAATTATCAAGCAATTGAGCAGATTTATAACATCATTTGTGGACGAACTATTTACCCACAGACCATTTAAGAAAGGATTGAGAAAGCGGGCTTTAGAATGAAATCGATAAAACTTATATTACTCATAATATGTGACTACATCAAACATCGAGAACTGTCGAAAAGTTAATCTAATAAGGGATCATTCAAGTATTACGTAACACATTTTTTGGGGATTTTAGACCTTCCCTCCCCCCCATGTAACGCATCGTAACGTTTTTCTGTACCCCCTGCCCCTTCCCTAAACGTTACGTAACATAAAAGTGACTATAAAATTGCACAATTATATTGAACAAAGTATAATACCTTTGTTATTGTATACATACGTAACTCGTTCTTTAAATACTACCCCCCCCCCCTAACACCCAAATTGCGTTACTTAATACTTGAATGCTCACTAACTATCCATTACCTGATTATATTATAGCTAACCAAGTTACTAAATGTAATGTATAATATAGCCTTAAATAAAGCTCATTACACGAGGAGAGTTTCTTGAATGCGTGCGGCAGTTTTCGCTAGACAATAATCTTATCGCCTTTTTGTAATCATGTGGCGAGAGATACTCGTAAGTAGTGAAACCTCCAAGCGTCTTCGATGAGCACACGTGTTCACAGGTAAAGGTTTCACCATTCATTTTCGCTTGTCAGGAAAAAGAGCTTGTCAGTAAGCATAAGAGTGATTCATTCGAATCTCTCATCGACGCTTGCTATTCCCGTCCGAGTTTGTGTACACATGTCGAGACATTAATGCATTCATCGACTGACAAGCTCATTCCCGGAGCGATAACATTATGGGAGAAAGATTTCATCTTCGACACCCACATTCGAGTATCGCTGGACTTCTACGTGTCATTATCATACAGTAAATAACTGCGAAAGAGAAACGTATTGACATTTACGCATACGTATATTTGCCGCTCGTCTCGAAACTCTTCTCGAGTAACTCAGCACTTACCGATTTAATATATTAGTCTGGCCATAAATACTGTTACATAAAAAATTTTTTTTTTTTTCAACCATTTTACTGTTTTCAATTTGGGACACGTATATTATTTTAAAAACTTTCACGGTTGAATAACACTACAATAATCAAAATTGTAGTGTACGCTCAAAGTTCTAAAGAAGCTGTTCAAGTGATCGGTAAGATACAACGGGATCATCATCGTGCAACAGTGATGGTTTGGTCGTGACGTGTCTTATTAGTTTTGTGACCACCTTGGTCAATACTTTCACTACTTTTTCACAACTACACTTGTGAAAAAGTAGTGAAAACTTCAGCCAATGTTTATCTAGATACGGTCTTGGATCATGTTGTGAAACCTCTGAGCAATACACTTTTAAAAAATATACCGTGGATTTTCTAGTAGGACTCTGCACCTAGTAAGAGACCTTATAAGAGCTGAAGACTGGCCTTTATCTAGCCCAGAGCTCAACCCTTTAGACTTTATGGTCAGTTTTAGAGGGCGTGGCCTTCTCTAAACGCAGTGGCGAAATTTTTCTTGGAAACAGTGCGTAAATCCATAGTGTGTTCTGTGACAAACAGATTAAAAGCCTGTATAAAAGCCAAAGGTGACCATTTGGAATTGAATATTTTTTATTATTTTTTGTCGAGACTAATAAATATGAAGGTATACATTTTAAAGTGTATGCTCACGGTTCTAATAATATGACACTACTTCATAAAAAAAAATGCATTTTCATTTGTAACAGAACTTATGGCCGGACTAAGTATGAGTACATGAAATGCAAATTCTCAAAATAGCAATGAAACGGGATAACAAATTTCTTGACTAATTAAGATCGAAAAATTTCCAAATACTACTTAACCTATTGCAATAACAGGGTCACTTGGAAACCGGGAACAAAAAAATTAACCTAAAAAAATATCACATGTTCTTGATTTAGACAAATGATTATTATTTCACTTAACGCGTATCATATGAGAGTTAAGTTTTACTAAAAGAGGTAACACTTTATGTGAATGATTGTTTAACACTTTTGGTATGAGCTTACAACACGTGACCCTGTTTATCATTGTCATCGAATAAAAACGTGAGTTACTTTCCGGAAGTCCATGAAATACAATGAATATTAAGCTGAATTTGCTGTAATCGGCGTAAAAGATATAATCTAAATTTATAATTTCTTCCATCATTATACACCGCACCACGAATCTTCCAGAGATGTTGAATACACTATATAATATAAACTATATATTATAGTAAACTTTGCAGTGTAAGTTGTTAAGTGTAAAGATGGAAGATATTATAATTGCACCGTGCAGATGTATCTATTGTACGCGGATTACAGCAACTTAAGTTATTTTTATTACATTGTATTGTCATTGTCGTCACCGAGTATTAAACCCAGGAAGTGGACAAATCTAGGAGAGAAAAACATGTCGGTAAATATATCCTTATTTTGCGTATTTCGAAACGACTGCAACTATTTGCAACATGTTTTGAATATAGATAAAATAACGCGATTTGGGGAATATAAGAATTTAAATCTTTTTTAAATGAATACATTTGATGTAATCGAATTCTTCTGTTAGCCGACTGGTGCCTCAAATATTAACGAAGTGAATGGCGTGATAAAACTACGACGAAAGATTTTCACATTTCTTTGGACGTTTAATTCATAGATCCAGCCATCCATCCATTCTTTGGATCATATCCATATCATACCTGTATCAGGTCCAAAGGATACGATACTACGAAAAATAGAAAAACGCCACAAGAAATTCGGTCGCCTTCGTAAAAATTAAATAGTGAAAAGAGAGAGGAAAATTCAGTGTTTTACCAATGATTTTTTTTGACGAAATACGACAAAATAATATATATTATGAACCAGGTCATAAGAGTAAAAATATTAGGAGATATTGAAGATTTGCATTTCAAGTCATTACCTAATATATCAATTACATAAACACATAATAAATTAGTAATATGTAATCCAATAAATATAACGCTAACATTCAGAATCGAGAAAAAGGTTACTATATCATACGCAAACACATATCGACACTAAACATCAAAATACATTTAAAAGACATGAAATACGTGAATATGGATTTCCTACACGATAAAGGTAAACATTCAAAACATTATAGTGGTATATTGCACGTTGTGAGCTGGCACGTACGACGCAGAAACACTATCCTGATCACTGTCTAAATCTCGACCAATATATGAATAATACTACAGTCGGATTAATTTTTACGTCTAAGGTCGAAGACGTCATCCTTTGAACGTTATCGTCACATATACATGAAAAGCGATCGCGTGCCCTGTACGCTAACGATAGCGTATTTTTTTTTTTCGGACTTTATTAACTGTGCTAACCGGGCTGTTTGGCGAGCTTCGGAAAGAAGCTCTGCCAGAAGAAATTTTGAACACTAGAGCTCGAAGAAACTAAGGGAACGTCTGCCTAAGGGCGCCTCCTTTGAGGCCGAACCTCGGATTAGGCGACGTTTGGGATAACGGGGGGGTCGGACAGTGTTTGTACCGCCGCGGACTTACAACGCGGTTCTCACGCGTTTATACCGATACAAATGCAATTGTAACTTAAGGGTCTGCACGTCGCTGATAACGTAAGTTAGTGACACGTGAACTGTCTTAAGTAAAACCGTGACCTTAGATATCGAGACAGCAATCTAACATGGATGATGCTGCGCAAGGCGAGGACTCCGAGCCGACGCGGCGTGGTCAATACTTAATTAATGGAAATAAGAATCGTCTTACGGAGTTTTCCGCTCCACGCATTTGATGTGTTTCAAAATTAAAGTTACATCCATTAATTTATAAAACCGGCACCGCGCTTTACCTCTGCCTCCTCCTTACACCGCAATTGTGTATTCTGCACCCGATGGTGTATTTTCGACGCACAAGTTAAGGATTCGCAGGTAGCTATCCTATGATCACAGATTCATACAGCACTGAAATCACCTTCTCCGTCAGAATTTGAACTCGAAAGTCGTTATCATAAATAAACCTCGCCTCAATCTCGCTCAAGTTCTTTCTAGAGCTGTTTGGTATAAAGATAACTATGACCAGACTTTAGATGATAATGGCGATAGTATTACAGAGTGCGATCTTAAAACTGTGCAAACATATCGATCACTGCTGTCGAATGTGTGAACCCGCACGTACGCCGAAAGGAAATATGGCATGTGTAAGTGCCAGCTCCTCAACGCGATGTACTTATCGACTTAAGGTCGCAAAAATCTAAAACCTATTCGAAAAAACTATTCACTAATCATACTTCATTAGATAAATACGACGATTAAAAACCATTAAATATTCTAAACACAACCGTATTATGTAAGTTCAAATAAGTTATGATAAATTAACATAGTCTGTGATGTCTTACCGTGTTGCCGACGTTGTCAAATAAGTTCGTAGGGGTGATTGTATAAGAACATCGTATGCATTTTGCGGTTGAAACCGTATGGAATCATCAGTCAAACACCTAATTATAACTGTGTTTAGGATGATAGGTGCTTCACTAATGTTAACTATGAAGTGAAGACAATCAGTGAAGAAAACGTTGTTAATTTGTGCAAATTAGTGGTCCAAATACATTATTGTTTACCACCGGTTTATTTTCATGTCTTCATTACATGAACCGTAAAACACATAACACGATTCATGATCTATTTTATATATAAAACGATCATTGAATTGAGTCTTACACAATCACCCTATTACGCTCCAAACTGAAATAGGTTGTTCCAGGAATTAAGATAATAAAATGTTCCTAAATTACTTGTTATTTAAAATTGTGTAGAATTCGTATTTTATCCAGATGCTGAGTTGCATAGAGAGCACTTTGACTTTGCTCAGCCAAGTATTAAAAAGAGACATTTTGCTCTTTTTAGCTATTCCTTAAGTCAAGGCAGAGCGCGCTTTACAGATCTCAGCCTAAGTGACGCTGAATTTAAAAGTTTTCATTAAATTCAATATGGCAGCTGTAAGGCTAATTTGAAAATGTGCTTTTTTAATGCAATGCGGACTATCAAGGCCTATTGTTTTTTAAAACCCGATAAAATGCGTTTTAGATCTCTAAAACTGAACTAAGATTCCGATCTTCATCATGTGTCCTACTGCTGGACACAGACCTCGTCTCTCATGGGAATAAGAATTTTAGAGCAAAGACATCACAGACTCAAAGGGGCTTAACGATTATCATCACATTTCAGTAGTAATAACCGAGACCGATGGGTTAGCGTGTTTTCCGGGGCACAGGGGTGGATACCGCCAATGTCTAACTTCGGATTGGTACTAAGAATTTTTACGGAAAAAAACTGTAAATACAACCAAATAAATTATGACCCGACCCGGATATTAGCCGTAGTTGTATCTATATTATTAACCGTTGAATTACAAATGACAAATATTCCTGGATGTGATAGATTTTTTTTTGACGATGTGTATATAATTAATTCCAATCGCTTGATTTTTATGAATATTGTAAGTATTTTTCGCTGCACAAATAAGTTTACTTTATTTCAGAGTCGCAGTAGGTACTATGAAGAAATATTTGTTTGATTAAATGAAAGAAATACATAAATATAGTATAATACTTATTGTGATTTAATGGACGCATACCACGGATGGTAGCAAACTGACCGGAAATTGTAATTAAACTAAAAAAAAAGATTTGTACAAAGTGTAAAAAGTTAAAATTGAGACTTTAAAAAAATATTTTGCCACTATATTCATGGATTAATTTGAAGATAATGTACAATGTGACGATAGTATACGATTTGCAGATAGGTTTTGTTTTTTTTTTTAAATTGATACAAACTTACATAATAAGGTAGTTTTGTTAATTTACAATAATATATAAAGTCCGCGCTTAAACACAACACTTTTTATGTTGGCTACAAGTTAAAAAGTTAGTCGTATTGTATTATAATTATATTTTTAATGGAATTCAATTTGTGTGCGTGTCATGAATAAAGTATTTAAAATACTTTTTTACTTCTATATAAGCACACAAATTACCCATTTTTTAATTATGTAATTTTGTTTTTTTTTTCCGTCATCGACAAACAATAATTTCGTGTAAACAAAAAATAATTCAATGAATAAAAAATAAAATAAACCGCGAAACAGTGTTGTAAAGGACAACTGCTTATATTGACCAATTTATGTAAAAGAGGTCAAAACACTGCCAAGAGCTGGCTCATTTAAAACAGTCACAGACAGTTTTTTTTTTTCAATATTATAATATTTCAAATTTACAAAGGAATATTCCTCAAAACGCAATATCGATAACTTAATGTCATTTACTAAAAAGAAAAAAAAAGAAAAAAGTTAGGTAGTCCAAAGGAACAATCAGATTTTGTTGACTAATTTTATTAATTTATCGGACAAAAAAATAAATAATAATAATAACAAAATAATAAATATTAAATTAATAAAGAAGACGATTAATATAAAACAAGAATCATAAGGTAAAATTTCATTTGAATATGTAATGTTTATTCTAATTTAAAACGTTCGGTTAGTAAGTATTGAAAGGGTAGTTAGAGTTAGTGTTAGTTAGGGTTTTTGAGTGAATTGTTATACTTTTAACTCTTTAACTTGAAGCCGACAGCGAGAACTCGTTTTTGGGGTATCCTTTATTCATTGCTGTTTTCGGGCGACCTTCGAGCGACTGGTTTGCTATTTTCGGGCGACCTCCGTGCTGATTTTCTGGAAGGATTTATTTTTTGTAATCAAGACGCGTTTTTTTGTACCCTGAAATATTTTAGTAGACCGCATAGGCAGCTACAAGACAATAGTCCCCACCATAAACATCGTAATCAGTGCATTGCTGTGATATATATGTTGATTGCAGTGAAAGAAGTGTTTGAAGGCAATTGAGGCAAGTGGAAGGGATGCTGACAACTTGTATACGCTCGCTGAATAAGCCCAGCTCTAATCCCTGATGCAAGCTATAATAAGCATACAAAATGCCAGATCCAACGCTTCAGACGGGCTTTCTGAATAACAACAGCGGCACTCGGAGCCTCCATACACGCTCTGTTGTTACAGACTGTCCTAAACTGCTCTCAAACCTCTACACGCTACGCTAGCTCGTATATGCTCTCTGAATTTCACAATACCTCGACTGGCTGAGGAAGCGCGCTGTGCCTGCAAACCGGCGAGGCTCGTAGTCGGGCGAGGCGGCAGCGCGGGAGCGAGAGAGGTTCCGTACGTGCTCACGGACCGTGGCGCGCAGCTCCTCGCCCTGCGCCTCGTCCGGCGAGCCTGACACTGCGTTTACGCCCTCTGAATAACACACGACAATCTTGTACCACCGATATCGCCATGAAGCCGGCCATACCGATAGCTCATCATACTCAGATCTTTCAACTTAATGGAATATAAGTATTCGCATTTATTGCAATAATGGAATTCTGATCCACCTTTAATAATCTACATAATGAAGATATTTTGAAACTTTATATTAGAGGCCACTGTATAATCGATAATGAAGGCAAGGATGTTTTCAAAATCCAATCTTTTCCACTTATTTTTATTATTACATGTGTACAGGTTATGTGTAAGTGAGACCTCGCAAATACACAATCGGGGTCAAAGAGACCGTCTACCTCCTTCTTTCTATGTTGGTTAGTAGTAGTCTACAGCGAAAGTCAATCCTGTTCTTTTCTGTGAAAAACCTATACCAAGCTGAAATAGTTCAAAGTCTCACCAGTGATGAACGCGTTCAAGGTTGTAGGCGGTCGAGACTGTCGCACGCAGCGGCGCTTCTTGGGCGGCATGCCCGTAAGATACGCGTCGCTGTAGGGTTCGTCCGCACTAGCAGCCCTCTGCCGCTGAAGGTCGCGCGTGATTGTAGGACCCCAGCTCTCGCCCCAGTGCTGCGCTATCTGCGCAGGTGGTACCTACAACAATGGTGAAATAAAACCCGAGCCAACTATTGCTTCAACAAAAGGCACGACACAACATCAACGTGGTACCAATGTGTTGACCATATACAACAGAGACGAACATCATCATCTGTTCTTCCAAAGGGTCGCAGAAAATTCCATTCACATATAAACGTTTTATTATTTAAAATGCTGGACAGGTTATTTACAACTTATCTGAAATATTATCTTGTTTAATATTCAAACGGGGAAAAGTACTATGCCTTCAAGTTACGACCAAAAGTTGAATGAGCATCGACAGTCAAATAATCTACTGCTGGAAATAGGCCACCTCTCCCATATTAATATTAACGGATTTAAAGCTTAGCCTCCATGGATCAAGTTATTGTGCGGGGTTTTAGACTCTCCACTGTTCCAATGTGGATTGACTAACTTAATCGATTATTATCAGAGACAAGTTGTAAAAACCGGGGGATACATTGGGGGAAAGATATAGATTATAATATTTACGTTTCCTAACCACGTACTAGCCAGTACTGAGAGAACAGAAAAAGCTTATATCGAGGACCTCTTGATCAGTAGTCAAACATGCTAACTACTGGACAAACGAGGTTGTATATCTATACTTTGGCCAAATTCGATGTGGAACATATTTGTATACAAACCACGAATCATCATGCAACTCTCAATATATGTATGTATATATGTAAGTCTCAAACTTTTAACAAACTGAATCTATGAATCACGAAACCATTTCGCCATATTTGTTTTTAAGATCGCCAAATTAAATTATTTTCATTATAATAAACAAGTACAAATTCAATGTTATTTCCTCCAAGCGTATGTATATAAAAACACGACACTCAAAAATATAAAAATAATAAACGATATAATTTAAAGTGTCGATTAAGGCTCGATCATACACAAGCATGTTCCCCTTTTTAATAGATATTAGTAGACGATATATAAATATATCTAACCCTCTTAAATGTTTTTTAAAAAAATAACTTAATAATTATTATTATGCCCCAATATCTGACGATCATTGGATGGAATGGTTTGTTTGCAAACATTCCATATCAATTTTGGTTTAAGCATGTATACATGCATCTTTCAAATTAAGATGATCAACACATAGCTACCACTCGGTATTAAGAAATGCCGTTCATGCTGATATGGCATAATTTTCACACAGAAATAAGTGTTTTGACTGTAACAGCGTTTCAATGTTGCCTTTATGTCATGGATTTCCTCGTTCCCACCATTTTTTGTGAGTATTATAAATGTTAAATGATTCTTTATGATGCTACGCTAGCTCAATGCTTAATAGGTGTATTAAGTAACGGTAACAAAATTGTTAATCTAATTTGAACATTAGAGAGATATTATCAGAGTTTGTTGAATTAGTTTTTCTATTGTATATCGAGGATATTATTAGATATTTTATACATAAGCAGTAGAACGTTTACAACTTGCGGTCAGAGTCAATAAATGATTTGACATAAAGACAATTAAACACTTCAGTTTAACACTTATGAGAGAACTTACAGTTACTTCAATTGTTACCTTACTCAGAATAACTTCCATCCTGGTACGTAAGGCGTTATTTAAGACATACTTAAAAGCAAAATCGATTAATAAACAATGTATTTTAAAATCGCAATACAGGTCAAAGTATAATTAATATATTTTTGTGTTTCAGTAGAGTTGATCTATATTATATACAGACAGATTTCAATACAAAATTAATGTATTGTAGTTTTAATATTATTTTGTAAGACATTTTGAAAGTTAGGTACTACTTTAGAATAAAATAATAGAATTGATTATTTAATTTATAAGCATTCATCTGCCTGTGTGATTTAACGTTAAACAAAAAATGCGCAACAAATGTATAACAGTACTGAAGATTACGATTATTTTGTAAATATTTTTTTGTAATATTTATATCAAGCATGCGAGGAGCCCTTGTACAGTGCATAAATTAAATAAAAATTCAAATATAAACCATTTTATGGTGTTCAAATCCATGACGTATTTTTCACACATTAAAATGATATGCTTAATAACGTACAATGGTTGTTATTAAGTCATTTTTGACGATCTTTATGTCAACTGTGAATGCTGTTAATTATGGGTATATATTTTTTCTGTACTAATAATTTATTCTCGTAAGCGATAGATACATGTCAAGTAAAAATACTTTACAATTTGATGAAGATGTATTCTGTGTGGCCAGATGCCTTGAAGTCAGATTGAAGACATGCAAAAAGTGCATTTTGTTATGAACTTTATGACTTCATGTAATTAAGAGCTAAATTATTTCATTTTGATTATAATCTCACAATTTTTAATTTTTTTTATATACTGTACAATAGTCTAATCAAAATGGACCGGCACCTTTACAATTGTAATTTTAAAACTTTTGATACAGTATCATGTAATGTAATGCGCACAATTCTTCTGGGAAAGTTTTTATATTTAACAAGGGCCTCTATAGTAAATTAAAACAAATTCAAATTTACTTTATATTTTTTAAGTTTCGATGTTGTTCGGGTTCCACTCATAATACGCGAAGCGCGTGAACAGAGCCGCTAGCGCCTCACTTCTCTTCATTTTTCAATTTAGGTTCATGGTTGTACATTGCACTCAATTTTAGTTAGACATTGCTCGAATTGTCGAAAAATGTAATAAGAATACGTTTTATTTGTGGAAATGAAAAAAGCAAAAAGTGGAAATGAAAAAAGTTCTGTTTTAATGAGAACTATTCGTCGAATATGAATTATTTATTACTATAATATTTTGATAGCTGTGCAACTCCCGCGTAAAAAATATAATCCAAATAGAATGTGTTAAAAAATACAAAAGTTATTAACCTTTAACACGTAAAATCGGGAGATTAATAAATTGTCTTATTACGTTTTCGGCTAGTAACTACATTTCTGTACAGAATCCCAAATTCGTTAAGTTCAAAACCAACAGAGTTGTGTTTGTAATCTACTACTACTACTAATTTAATTAAGAACCAGATTAAATTATAACGAATATTTTAACAATTCGCTATAAGAACAAAGAATTATTTTCCATTCCCACTATTTGATTGTCTTACGCGTTTCAATGTTATTTTACAAACTTAACCTGGTTGTTAGTAAACAAAAACCTAACTAAACCTACAGTTGCGAATTCAAAATCTGTAATTAAATTAAATGAATTAATCAATAAACAATTAAATTATATATATTTATAAATAAAACACAACAACTGTTTCTACCTATGTCCCTTTTAGACCGTTGATCAGATTGTGATGTAAATTTGGTAAAAATCTATATGTAAATGTTTTCACGGGGCATTTGCGTCGCATGCTGGATTCAACTAGCACTGGATAAAATTGTAATAGCGTTTCGCCTTATCTGACGCTGCTGACGTATCATTCCATAGTAGTTTTACTACACTTGCATCACAATTTTGTTATTTATGTTGTTAGTAAGGTGGACGTATAAAAATCGTCCCAACTTTAATGACCTCTTAAATATCATTATAACTTTTAACAATGGGTACGTGTATCATACAACATAATTCAATATATTTGCAAGAAAACTACAACAACGGAAAGACACGGTGGTTGGAAGGGTGTAATGTTTTGTCAAAAATAAAGTCTGCATTTTGATTAAGTTTTAAATAAAATCCCATTTGTCATCCATATTCGACTTCGTCAGATCGTCCAACTATTTTATTTTTCGTGATCCTCTGAATGTCAACTTAATTAATTTACTAATTTTAGAATGTCAATAATTATATACTTACATATAATTAATTATTAGTAGGGATATGTTTAAAAAAAAATTAAAAATGAACAGATAAAAGATGTCAAAAATTTTTATCAATAAATATATTGATATATTTTCAATGATACACGTATCCATTATAAATTTCAATGAGATGTTAAATAAGTGAAATAGCATGATTCCCGATATTATTACATTAAACGATAAATTATGTAATCCGATGTCTAACGGAGTAACATAAAGTAAAGTTTGAATACTAGCGGTATGTTAACCTACTTTAATCAAATAATTATTGAGGTATAATTTTATTATATTTCTGGAATATAAAACGACTGAACTTCGATTAAAACGTGGATTGTCATCGTCGTTTGAACAAATCCCGATTGGGTTCCACACCAGATTGGCGTAATCCAACATAAGTCATGCAAGTTCAGTCATTTTTATAGGCATTGGGTATATCAACATGAATATTAATCACATTTTAAAGACCAATATTATATTATACTTACGAAAATGGCATCATCCGAAGAATCCGGCGGGGGTGGTGGGCCGGGTATGGGTTGTCGGTTGGGCCTGAAAACAACAGATTAGTTAATATGAGCCGCCGTATTATGGTCTGTGTACAATATGCCTACGCCTCGGTTGATTATTACTGGATTTTTAGTCCTTCATTGCATTGAGTGTTTTTCAGTATGATCATTATTAATACTATCATACAGTAACATTACTATTAAACAAAAAAATATATTGATACGATTATTTATAAATAATTGATATTATTAATGAATATTCATCGTCGAATTTTTCAGTAAATAATGAGTATAAATTAATATGGCCTTCACAGGGCACATTTCTAAAAACAAGATTGTGAAGTTATATTATAAAATAGTAGATGTAATTACAGTTTTAAATTAATATCTTTGAAAGATCATTTCAAATTCACTCTCATCGTCATCTCACCTGAACCGAGGATTCGATGGTCGTCCGTCCATACGGTTCAAAATCAATCCGTTGAGGGGCCCGGTAGGGAATGGAACACTTGTCAGTTCAACGAAACCTGGTCCGGTAACGGCTGGACGTCGGATTGTAGGCCTAGTGTTAGTATAAAATGGCCAAAATTAAACAGGTGTCAGGGCCTTATTATTTGTATTTCTGAACATTTGTATAACACCGGCTAAGGCTTACCGTTATGATATCGGTCAAAATATAATTAACAGTTTCGCTAACATCCATACTTACTTGGATCGTTCGCGGGCGGAGTTACCGCGCATTGGTTGTACTTCTTCAAGGCAAAGTGGTACGAGAGGAGGATCTGTGTGGACCCACTAACACTTACGCTTGGCTCGTTACTTTGCACTGACTCGGTATAGCGAGGAACATCCACCCTATACCATGCTAGGATGAAATTTTAACGTTCTCTCACCACACAAAAAGATAAATATGCTTTGTGTATGTTACAGAGTTTACACAAATAGGGAATTGAAGCACCAATATATAGAGACCAGAACCGTAACTGTACTAATTGAATTTCCTCAATCTGCCACGGTTGTGCGTGGCGGTAACGCACCTGAACCCGTCTCGATTGTCTTCAGTTGTGCCTTCCGGGGCCGGACCTGGCCAGTCCAGGTCATCGTTACCATCAGCATCTGTAGCTGACGGCTTTACCTGTGTACTTTCCTCGCCTTTGTGGTGTTGGGGTGCATCTTCCCTAATGTAGCATGAAATGTTAAGCAACCCGTAATCAATAGTTTTATTAATGAGAGATGTATGGACATACAAAATTGAAACCCAGTCTTTACTGACTTGGAAAAAAAATTAATTAAAGTTTTTAATTGAGATTAGTTCACACAAGTTGCTATATTACTACTATTTATATTACTTGTTACCTGTATCTGCCACGTTTCTTCTTCTTTGCTCCTTTCTTTGCCTTAAGATAAGCAGCTTTGATTTCCGCACTAAGTATGCATGAAATTAATTAAATGTCATTTATGATACATATTTATTAAGCAATCGAGTAATGATGAATGAATATGGAATAGTTTATGACAACTTGACCTTTGTACAATAAATTACAGAACTTTACAATGTGAGTCACCTTAAGCGCACATATGAAAGCATGAATAATTAGTACATTAAATTCAATCTGCGTTCTGCATGCGACAATCTTGAGTCTCTTGCTATAACCGTCGCATTTTATCATAGGTTTGTACAGGGATCACTAAGCTCATTGGCACGTCACCAAAGACGCAAGCAAGAGGCATTGGCTTGGCCTTGAAATAAAAAATAAATATAACACCTTACTTGAACAGACCATTTCCTATTATTAGTAGCCAATGTGGACTTTTTGTACCTTGCATATAACTTATCAACCAATTTGTGCCTTCATATCCCTGACATGAGACCACCTTTCACGATGTACCACGTGTTAGTGATTATAACAAAGATCGTCAGCTAAACGTATTCCCGTAGGCATTCGCGTAGATTACGCCAAATTTGTGTAACACGGGACTGGTTCCTTTTAGCGAAAATCCATTAAGTTTAGCACTTTAAAGAAACTCAATGTTTAAAATTTTTATTCTTATTTGAAAAAAGTTTATGATTGACAATGTTTGGAAAAATTTATAGACTTACTCATTGAAGAATGCTTAAATGCAATGGCTGGATGCCAAAAAATAATTTCCTCGTAGAAATTGTCTACTTTCACCTACCTTGACGCGCATCATTTTTGCAATGAGCACCTCAGGAAATCCGTATGGACTTCAATTAAAGTTACGCAGACTAGTCAACTCTTGGCAGGGACCGGAATATCAATACTCGAGAGTGCTTGGAATCAAGATTAATTGGGAATCAAAAGTACTGAAGAACAAATGCACTTTCGAAATTCTCGGCATCATATCTGACTCGTTTTAATATACTACCATAGTTGGAACGCTCGAGGCGGCCGTTGGAGACTCAGGTGCCCTGGTATAATTTAAATATATATAATCGTTTAAACTTACTTCACTCTCTCGCGGCTTAGGCGGCCAGGATCTTGATCACGACGTATAGCGCCCGTAGCAGACGAGCGTAATTCCGGTGTAGAGCTTCGCGTTTCGGATTCTTTATTTTCATCGACTGATTCGACCTTTGGTTCGGCAGCTACTGCAGGTTCTGTTGTAGGCGACACCTGCAACGCCTCGACTTGGGGTTCCAGTTCGGTAGAGCTATCTGTATGTTGCTCGGTTTTCTCTGGTTCCTTTGGATCTTCAATCTCGTCAATGTCGTCAGCATCATCGGTGTCGTCAGAATCATCTGTATCTTCAGTATCAGGATATTTGTGTGTCATTGAATCCTCAGCTTTCTTCAAATTTCCAGTTCCAAGGGAATCTCCATAGCCTCTATTTTCAAACAGCATTGGTGAATCCGTTTGCGCCTGTTAGATTAAAACATTATCGAACTGACCAAGCGGAAAAAAAATTGTAAGTTATGGATCTGAAAGTCTACATACCGAACCAGATGGTTGATCTTTACGTTTTATAAACTCAGCATAATTTAACTTTTTCTGCTCCACGCGGATAAGCGCTTCATTCAAGTTTTCCACAGTGATGCTGTGTATGAGATCGCGCACTGGTTCATCCAGATTTTGAATCATTTCAGCCTGTCGAATAAATAAGAAACATGAGATTTTTATTTTTAAAAACTTTATATATTTCAATATACTATGTTGTTTCTTTTTTATATATATACAAGCACTTGTTCAAAACCTCGCGACCAACTCTTTTACAATTGTGTCTCAATGGTCGAGCAATAAAATATTTAAAGTAACAAAAGAAACAGAACAATTAATAAATAACTCTAAAATGAATTCAATTTCCGTCGATACCTATTTACCCATTACGCAAGTTTGGATCGATGTGCCTATTTCAGTGGTATTTAGTTTTAACTCCATAACTTCTAAAATATTTCACTGCACAAAATATTTTAATATTTTCAGGTTTTTTTTTCAGTTTCATAGTTTTCATCGCTGACGCTGAGACACAACCGTAATATCAGACTGGGTCAGAAGTAGTCTAGTCTAATTTATTTAAAGGTGCTCATATGACGGAGACCACTTAAAATTTCATACTAACCATGAACGAGCGATAGATTTTCTTCAGTCCTTCGATCCCCTCCAAACTGCAATACGCAATAACTCCGCAAAGCTCGTAGAACAAACGAGGGTACACAATGCGGAATCGCCGCGCGAATATATCGATGTCTTCTATACCAAAAACGAACATTGCTTCGTCCATAAAGCGGTTGAAAACAGCCTTCATAGATGCGATCACGTCGATATGCTCACGCATTGGAGTGATTGTCATCTGAAATTTCAAATTATAATTTTACCTATACATGACATATTTTAATACCATGGTCTTACAAAGATAAAACAATGCCAATAGAAAAAAATATATTTTAGATTTTAGTCTTACAACACTTTTATAACACAATATTGGTTGCGTCATATGGTTAAAAAAAAATCGTTCATGGAATATGTACACGTCGTATAGAATATCAGAAGTGAAATTGACTCACCATGCGCTCAAGGAATCCAGAGTGATGCTGGAAAAATAAATCTGTCAGTTGTTTAAAATTTCCAGCTTCATACTCCCCCTGCATCATCTCACGCATGTAGATTTGGAGACGACAGCGCAAAAGATGTATCTCATTGTGCTGTAGAATACGTCCCGAGTCGAACGCGCATGCCTCGCGCTGTAGATAAAAAAAAAATATATATATATATATATATATATATATATATAGCTTAACACATAGTCCCTACGAGTATACTAACACCATCGTTGGTACAAAAAAAACCATGAGAGAGCACAAATGAGTCGTTATACTTCTTTGGAGTAACGAAAAATGAATTAATTTATGCATTAAACTACTTTTGAGCTACGAAATACTACTTCATCATGATCAACCCATTGCCGGCTCACTACAGAGCACGGGTCTCCTCTCAATATGAGAAGGGTTTGGCTATGGCCATGTGCAGGTAGGCAGACTTCACACGCCTTTTAGAACATTATGGAGAACTCTAAGGCGTACAGGTTTCCTCACGATGTTTCCTTCACCGTTGAAGCAAGTGATCTTTATATTTTTTTAAAACGCACATAACTCCGAAAAGTTATAGATGCGTGCCCGGATTCGAACCGCCGACCTCTGACCTCTGACCTGATAGGAGGCTGACGCCCTAACGACTAGGCTATCACCGCTTATGAATGCACATATATTAATATATAAAGCGATATGTGGATCAATTTGCGAAACAAAGTTGTTATTCATGTTAGGAGTTATATTGCCATCAGATTTTGCACATTCATAATTATTTTTACACTTTTAAATAATTCAATCTTCGATGATTTTAATCTAACAAGTTAACAATTGGGATTACTAATGAAAATTACCACTATAACAAACTTTTCAAAAGAAACGGTTTAGACTACTATAAATCTTTTTAACACGCTTTTATTAGCTTCACCTGTATGTATGTATGTTTGTTTGTTTGTTTGTTTGTTTGTAACCGACTCCTTTGAGCTCGATTTTGCCCTACTTTGAACGATCAGATTTGATTCAAACTTTGCACACCTGTCAAAGGTCGATGACAATGCAATAATCCGATCAAAATATCCGATTATCCTAATTAGATTCGCCAGGATTAATTAATTTCTTTCCGCATCCTTTGCATGCGAGTAAGAGAGACAGAGCTAGTGCGCGAACTACGCATGCGTGCAGTAGCGTGTTTTTTTAGTTTTTTAAACTATTATATATTATTATTTATTATACACCCAATAAATATAGTAAACCAAAAAACCCGTAAAAAAAATCGATATTGCATAAAATGCGTAGCAATTCCTGTCAGCAGTGTTTGAAGTGACGTTTTTAAAATTTTAAAATTATAAAGCAAATTCCGGATTAGTGTTAAAGAACTTCAATACAAACCAGAGACAAGTGAAAAGCGATGTTCAATGACTCTTCATCAATAACCTCCCTATCGAATCTGTCGTACAAAGTCTCAACGATGTTCTGAAAAAAAAACGTAATATAATATAAATACGTATTTGGTTATTATGTAGCCTAAAACTTTGTCAATAACCGAGCTATCTAACACAAATAAAAGTTTGGTTTTCATTTCATACATACATGTCCATACATATATAAAACATCTAGATAATTCTTGATGTTTTTTGTATGTCCAGTCTCATTCGCCTATAGATACACCTATCGGCGCTCGTTATCCCAGTGTTTAAAAATCAAGCGTAGAACTTACTTGTATGCGGTTTGATTCATTATCACGCAGGGTCGGTCCGCCAGCAGCGACGCTCTCATCCCTTCAAACAATTATAGAATTAAAAACACAGACATACACACGCAACTTCTAACAACTACGCTCAAAATATCTGTTCCGTTGCCATTGAGGATAATTAAACAACCTACATATTAAAGGTGTATTTTTAGTCTACTGAGCGAACATCTGCGAAGCACGCATCTTTTTCTCGATGTCCAGCAAAGTCCATCTGTTGATTCTTCATCAATAAGAAATTCTCGCCATCAGTGCAAAGTTGACGTGAAGCTTTTTGTCGGCTTCTCCTGTACTCTTGTAAACAGTATAGAAAAAGCTAAATAAAAAGAAGTACTTATAAAATACAATCTTAAAATATCATCATCATCAATCCATTCTCATCTCACTACAGAGCACGAGTCTTTTTTCAATATGAGAATTGTTTGGCCATAGTCCACCACGCTGGCCACGTGCGGATTGGCAGACTGGATTGAACTAAACCATTGGGTAGTGCAATGCGACTACAATAGCGGTTACATCAAAATCTAAAATAAAAATATGTTTTACTGTTCACAGTTGTTTATTCTTATGTATTTCGATGGCGGGATGGTGGTGATTGTCTTGCGTTCGTAAAATATTACATACCGACGCCTTTGCAGTTGAATTCTGGCATGGAGGCTGTCGCACTGCAAGAACCTGTCGTAGACTAAGTTGAAGATCGACAAGGTGTGAACCCTTGAACTGCGACCGCTCGGCACTGCGAAAAACAATACAAATTTGATTTCCAGAGAAATATTATTGTATACTCCAGCCAGCATAATCATCGCGCTAATGTACAATAGTTTTTAAGCACTTTAATTAATAACATAACATTCCCAAACGTTTCTATTAATAATCTGTTTAATTTCACGACAGAATCCTTACGTACCTTAAGGGTCGATGTTTTTTCACTGATACTGTAATTATTTTAAAATTCCACATGAATGAATACAACTTTTAATAATCTTATTATTTTTATTTATTTATTTTCTAGAAGGTTATATATATTGTGAGTTGTTTTGATTAGGTCATCAAATCAAAAGCTTTGTTGTTGGAACACTAGCAAAGGTATAGCAGATTATCTAGAATATAGTAATCTTTCAGCTATGCTGGATGGAGTATAATGAATAATGATTATGAATTTCAAAACGCATCTTTGTTAAACAATGTTTATGAATTTCCAAAGAATTCATGCTTTGAAGTTGTTTAGAACATGATGTTTTTCATATTATATTTCGAGTTATTGGTGTATTCAAGCGAGTAGAGTACATAAATGTATTGTGTGTTACAGTTGTGATACCTTATTTGTGGTTGCTAACGTATTCGAATATATTAGAGTATACAAATTCAAACTAATTATTAGTTTTAATTTTGTATCTCATTGTCATAAACCAGCCTTTATTGCGTGCCTATCCTGAGGCGACACGAAGACATTTTCAAGCAGTACAGTAGCTTGAAATATTTGAGCACTCAGACACGGTTTCGGTGTGACTTGGGAGACTTGCGGTGCTGTCACAGATACCTTCTCGAAGCATGCACGCTGGAACGTGTCTTATGACGAATGCGTGTATGTATCATAAGCATATGCATGTAATCCATGCTAGCATCGACTGCCATGCCCTGCGCCTCAGAATACGCCAAAACCGATGGACTTTGTCATCTGAAGTGGCACAATAAAAGCTGGCACTATAATTACCTTTGAATATATCCAAGCGGTGTTTTTACTGAAAATAATAATAAATTGATATCTTCTTCACTTACTCCAGGGGTCTGTATTTATTGTATATATCCCATCACCTCCTACCTAAATAAAAATTAGCGTGGAGTACATACCTGTGTGATGTAGATTCCTACGTAGGTGCATAAAATAACATAAATGAACTGAAGTTATACACTCCAGTGATCAATTGTCGGAATAGAAGAGTTATAAAGCTCAGCATGCATGCACGCACATGTAATATATTGCGTATACGCAGGCATTACATGCAATAACCCAGTAGTTCTAGGTGTATATAATAACGTATTGCGAAAACTAAGACGAATTTGTTATTCCGTCAGCGTCTATGTTGAAAAAAATAATAAAAGGCAGGTTATAATATATTAAAAATTATAATGAGGTATAATGAGGATTTAAAGATGATTGTGATGGTTATAAAAATCATTACATAAGAGTTATAAAGATATAAATGCGAGTTGTTATCTTGCAATGTTCGACTCGGCCATTGCATCTGTGCATTGGCGAAGTTGAACATGAGCACGAGCAACACCATGCTTAACTAATTTGGAAGAAAATGATTCATTCATGAGGCATTCAGTTTCGCGCATTTAGCTTTGCTTATGTGCACACACTTTTTATTATATTGTGATGAATGTTTATACAACACCCAAAATTACTAGGTTATGAATAATGAAAGCAACATCGAATCGTATGCTTTGGACAACATAATTCGTGCATATCTCAAGAGATCTACCCCTTTTCTCGCATTTTTTTCCCAACTCTCTATGCAAATTCTGACGCGTTCTAATGAGAAAACATTTGTCTATACATACATTGCCTGGGTTGATTGGCGTTTGCCGAATTCGCGTTTGCGTTTTGCTCGGTATTGGTATGATTCTCTTGAGATCGTTCCTGGGTCGGAGTCTGATTTGGGACCTGAGATTGGTTTTGAGCCTGAGGCTGATTTTCGGCCTGGGATTGGGTCTGAGGTTGGGGTTGGGGTTGGCTTTGAGCTTGGTTTTGGGCTTGGTTTTGGGGTTGGCCTTGACCTTGGTTTTGGGCTTGGCTTTGGCTTTCGCCTTGCCCTTGATTCGGACTCTGACCCTGGACCTGTTGCACTGCAGCGTGCACGACCCCTTCCATTCCTGGGACGAGACCCTGACGAAATACTGACGCCACAATGTTGTGCAACAAATCAGCAGTCTGGGCGAGGTACACTGTAAAATTTAACCCAACATTAGAATCATATGGTTTTATAAAAATAAAAAAATAAAAAGAAGCATACCAATACTTTAAAAGTTAAATTTTGCTCAAAAAAAATGAAGTAACAAATAAAGGAAGATAATAATAAAAACATTAACATAATTTAATAAACTAAAAATTATAAAAGTATTTCCGACTGTAAATTTTCATTCGCCAGCCAAGATAGTTTACCCCCACCCCCACCAACCGCGTCGCACCACCCGCCTGAGGCTTCGGTTTCTGTTACCGTTTTATTAAATTTAGTTCGTCGCTCGCTTCTAAGCGTATCAGCGTGACTTTGGTAAACTTTGTAACACCAATATATAAACCGATATCGGTATCAACTGATATCGGTTTATATAGGGACAGAGGCTGCACAGTTTTTTAATGAGTACAGATTTGTGCGCCGGCGGCCAAGGCGTAAAATAGGAAATACTTTTTAAAACCATAAGATTCGCAAAGCGTGGAATTCATACTGACTTTGCGGTCCCAAAACTGATAGAGACGCATTACCTCCGCGTTCGGCCGGCTGAAAAACATTTGTAGATCCGGAATTGTTGTTATTCGCACCCGTTGCGACCTGTGGGATCTCTTCCATACTCATCACCACCTCCACACCCCCAAGACCGCCAGCTTGCCCAAGTCCTCTAAACAGATTCTCAAACTCTACAACAAAAAGGCTCAAAATAAAACGACGATCTGCAGTCTCTCGTCGTGTACACCTAAATAGAAGCAACATCTACAGGAAACTCCATTTAAACCATTCAAAGCTTGTCGCCAACACAACTAGCCAAAATGGAGACCGAAAAAATACTCGAGACAGACAACACACCCCTTAAGATATCCGTTTTTTATTAAGAAAGACCAGTTAAAAATATTATTTAAAAGATACTAAATCGATCATCATGTCTCACTTATAAAAAGTTAGAATTAGGTACGTGTTCATAAAATGAATTTAAGCGGAATAAATTGTGTACACTTCACACAATTTATTCTGTGTCTGTTGTGTAGGTATTGGAATAACGTTTTGACGACCTCCGTGGCGCAGCGCGTGCGCATTACTAAATTGGAGGCCCTGCGTGTCGCCAAGAGATTTAGTGTTCCGTCACGATGTTGTGTAGAAACCAATTAGGAGTATGGGTTTACCTTAACCCTAACAGGTTAGCCCGCTACCATCTTAGACCGCATCATCACTTCCCATCAGGTGAAGGTCACGGTTTTATGTATCATATAGTTGTAGCAGTTTATTTAAACGATATTAAAGGAGTTGCTAAAAAAATGTGTTCCGTCTAGATGTGTTGGCGCTTGAAAAGGAAATAGGTAGGATGTTTACCAAAGGATTTAGCATTCAAAGCCGTATCCGAACTTAATATCTGCAAGTATTGTTTTCACACCACATAATATAAAATTGGATGCGACTTCAGGGTGAAACATTTAACATGAAAAGGTTAACACAAAACAAGCATGCCTCACACCTATTCAATAATTATTATGAAGAACTTTTGGCCAATTTACTTTATTTACATTTAGTAAAAATACACAATATAAATCCTTCTGTATGAAAGTATATAACGCAAAACTTTCTCTATAGACTCACGTACCCCGATTTAACTACTGATACTGTATTACTATTTTAATAATTTTAATAATAGCTTGATTAATAAATCTCTATACATAAAATTCGAGATGACTGACTGACCGATCTATAAACGTTCAGAACAAAGCTGTACCGTATCGGGCTGACATTTGGCATACAGGTAGCAATTATAAAATAGGCGTCCGCTAAACTATGATTTTCGAAAATTCCTACTGGACAGGTTTTATTTGAAAGTCTTTCAGTTTTCAAGATAGAAACATGAGAACTGCGAACTTAGCGTGAGTGAAATCAAGGGCAAAAGCTAGTATAGAATAAATTAGGTATGTGTCAAGAGTTCACATAATACTCTAGTACCAACAAACCATGTTTAGGTTACACAAGCATAAAAACAAAAACGTATACGTATATTATTTTAAAATCAAAAGAATCAATACTTATACTACGCTAAACACATACATCTCAGACATAAAGCTGCATAATATTATTCGAACATGTGTTTTAATAGACATACGACCGCGTTATCGCTCGGTCACCTACCATTAGTTTTTTCTTCTTCACTCATGCACAAGATGCAGCGGCATCTCATGCTAATCTTACAGAAAAATAAAATAAAAGAACTTTTTTTACATTCAAACGTTAGTTATTTGAATGTTTTACCTGTACCTTGTTGTGAGTTAATACACTTGAAGACTCTTTTTTTGAGAATTAATGTGTTAATGGAATGTTTAAAATTATTTTAAAAAAGCGTACCCAGCGGTCCTATGGGCCTTATTGTTCTTGCTCCAATATGTACGTGCTATGCATCGCGTTTATAAAAATCATCTAAGATACAATTAAGTTAAATTTTTTGAAAATTTGAAAGTTATCGCCGTCAATACTATCCTTCACAAAACTTAATATACCTACGAGTGAAATTATATACAAGTGATATAAAATTATATATAAACAAAGGAAAACGGATAAAAAATTAGTTAGCGCGTTAAAATAACACCTGATTATAGAACGCGCCTCTCAAGAAGTATAACTTCAAAAATAGACAACTTTCAGTGTTGTAATTGACTTGTCACATGAACATTACTGGAGAGAAAGGACCTTTTTTAATCAACTTAAAAAACGGGAGAAGTAAGGAAGGGTTTTAATTCGCAAGAGTATACTTCCCAGGCGGTCCTTCTGTCATCTTTCTAAGCCGGTAACAATAAAAAATAAAAGTGGTATGTAAATATGATATATATACTTTTATTTTTTCTTTCCCGGGCGATTTTAGAAGACGGTTAGTTTGTGTTGTTAATTCTTTTTTTTTTGTAGTAATTCTGAATTCACAAGGTTTGCTTTACGGTCTATTTGATTCGTTTAGTTTATATTACCTAACCTAACTAAATTAGGAAAACACTTGTGATGCTATTCGTAAAACGCTGTAAAGGTTTTATTATCATGAATTCTGTAATTCCCCATTAGCAACTAATTGTAATAAAATATATATATATATATATTATATATTTATAACAAAGTAAAAATAAAAGAATTGAATAGAAAATATTTGACATTTTCCATTAGGCATTTTTTACAAGAGCCCTTAATGAGCATGTTCGAATAAAGAATACTTGAATTCTAGGAATAGTATCTTTGAATATACACATAATACATGCTCCTTTGGGAGAGTGTGTCGCTGGGTATATGGGGTATCTAACAATTTTTATTGTATGTGGAAAAGAGGGCGTAAGTTATTGATTTTTTGAAGTTACACTTCTTTGGCGCATTAAACGGTAAGACAAGATGAACTATTTAGATTACTTTTGAATGAAAGCGTTTTTGTTTTAAGTTCATTTGCGCGCTGTTAAGTTTTCAATTAAAGTTAAATAAACTTTAATTTAATAATAGAATTTAAAAAAAAAATCTATTGTGATCGTCGAAGAAATCTAATTATTACTTGCGGTACACACGCGTTTTTCTTTTAATAGCAAGGGTACGAGAGCCTAGCTTAGTTGAGGATCAATACGAAGGTTTAACAGTAACGTGCACGGGGTGTTATCCGAGGCACATAGTAGGCCGGCTAAAATAGTCTCCAATACGTGTTGTAATTTTGTTCTAAGGTGGTGATGATAATTTTGTTGAAACTATCGACGGTGCGGCAGCAACCCAAACCGGGATGCCGGATGCCTGAGCAAATAATCTTACCGATCATAACTTGACGCCGATCCTCCATATCCTCCTCATTCTGCTGGGAGGCGTCGTTCTGGCTTTGCTGCGATTGAGTTTGGTCGGGCCCGCCCTGACTAGTGTTAGTACCGTTCATGAAAACGTTTTCGATGTTGACCGCAGTCTCTATTTCTACTTGATATGTGACGGGGTCAGGCTGTATGTTAACATTGATGGTCGGTTGTGTTGTATTAATCCTACCCGCTAGTGCGTTGCTCGGCTCTTGACCGGCATCGGAGCTCGTCCCGGCACTAGTGGAAGTGGCACTTTGCGGACGGCGCGTAGGTGACTGCGTAACGTTAAAGTGTGCCTGCGAAAACAGATACACTGCTTATGGCCACTCACTCAATCAACACAGACTGAGATCAATAAAGCGTGCTCAGCCATAACCCAGATTTATATATTGTTAAAACGAGATAATGTTATGTGTACAAATACGTCATACGTACGAACGCACGCGAATCTCAGCCTAAGGCTGGGGTTTATATAGCGCTCTTAGCCTGTACTCTGACTTATGAAACGTTAAAAACGAAACAAAGGTTAACTGTTACACATAAATCGGTCTCGTTCTAACACTAACTTTGGCTGAGCAAAGTAAAAGTAAGCTCTATAGATCTCAGCCTAAGTGTTTACCGATTAGGTCATCACTTGCCAAAAAATATTTAAATTTAACAAAACACAAATGTGTGTGACAGTTTCTTTATATAACATAGATTTTTAAAAAAACACTCGTTTCTCATTTGCTTATTAGTGAAGCTTATTACTTCAGTGGGAAAACCGAAACCAGAGGCTTTTGGTGAGAGCAGAATTAGCCTCTCTTTAGAATTAGAATTTAGTTACTCTATCAACTTTATATTGTAAATTTCTAAAAAAAAAAAAAAAAAGTTGTAGGTGGAATGCGCAGTCTGGCATGACACTTTGAATCATTGATGAGTTCGCAGCCGCTGTCCAGACATTTATGGATGATGGACGTCCAAAGCTGTGGACACGTGTGAGGTCTTGTGCATCTTGCTGACTCGGAGTTGTCGTCTACGCTGTAAACGGCGAGGAGTATGGTAGTGGGTAAAACTTACGTGCACTGGCAGAGGGTGGCGCATCAATGCTTCGGATGTGAGACGCGTGTTGGTGTGCGCGAGCAAAATGCCGATGTCGCTGACGGTGTGGTAGGCGTGCGAGAATGAATGATACAGCTCAGCACATAGGTCAGCCGTCACCTGCCTGCGCTGCAACAACTCCTCGGGAACCGTGACCTGTAGTACAATTGAAGTTACTTATGGTCGTCATGATCAACCCATTGTCCGCTCACTACAGAGCACGGATCTCCCTCTGGATATGAGAAGAGTTTGGCAATAGTCCACCACGCTGATCATGTGGCGATTGGCAGACTTCACACGCCTTTGAGAACATTATGGAGAACTATCAGGTTTCCTGAACATGTTTTCCTTCACCGTTGAAGCGAGTGATATTTTGATTGCTTTAAAACGCTACATAACTGCGAAAAGTTAGAGTGGCGTGCCCGGGATCGAATCATTACCTCTGAATAGGAGGCGGACGTGTAAACCACTAGGCTATCACAGCTTTTTACTAATGATAAGGTACTACAACTGTAGTATCGTATAATGCGTAACTACAATTGTTATTATACATGAAATGGTAGTTTTTGTTTTGTTTTATTAGCGTTTTATATACACTTGGGAGTCTCCCGCCGATACTGAAATATTTTATTTTATATTGTCTGTTTGTATGTTGCCAATTTTACATAACAAATATGGCACAGAGACAGCTTGAACCCTGGAAAGGTACACAGGACCATTTCCATTGTTTTTTTGTTGACTTTATGATGCAGTCTAAGATGGTAGCGGGCTAACATCGTGCCACATGTCTTTGCCAGCATGGTGGTAACCAGCCGCGGCCGAAGCCCCACCAGACCAGCCGTGAGCAAGGAACGAACCCAATACGAGTTGTAATGCGAGAAAATTAACTTTGTTACCAATTTACAGTTTAGCAACTTAAACTTTAACTTCATCACAAGCTTTTCGGGATACATGATACTAACTTTAAAAACTCAGGATCATACTATACTTAAGCAAACACGGGGTTTATTACATCAAATAAATTCAGATACAGTTAATTTGTTTGCATGAACAGATATTGTACACTTACCTGCGGATCGCCGGCGTCGCGCAGTAACTCGATGTAGATCTGCCTGAAGGGCGCGAACTCGGCATCCAACTCATGCAGCTGTTCAATGAGCAGACCCAAGGTTTCCGGCGCCGTGTGACCGGTAGAGCGCATGGCACGAATCCTAGGAGCCAATCGAAAAACTTCCCTTAGTTTCTTCGAGCCCTAGGACTCAAAATTTCTTCTGGCAAAGCTTCTTTCCGAAGCTCGCCAAACAGCCCGGTTACGCTGTCGCAACCAATAGGGTTAGCGCAGCTAATAGTCAGTACGAAAAAAAACCATTACTAATCACCATCCAATATTATTCTTGTCATGGATGAATGTTTGTTACATGTTGAAAAGATCTATGCGTTATGCCACAAATATGTACCGATCTTGTGTAATATATATTTAATGATGCCATCAAAAATGTTATTTTATTATTATATTTATTATGTTTATATATAAACACAATTATATTTAATTGTAATTTGGTAATACTTTGTTCAGCCATAGGATGTCGAATAATATAGTCGCCCTAAAGGTATAAACAAGCAAAATGAATAAACTATACTTCATAAAAATAATCTTTTCATAATATAGCTTTGTAAATTTAGTATCATGGTGAGGCTGACATGGCAAAAAGCGATAAAGTTAGTTTTAGAGGGGACATTTTATTTGTGGCTATTGTGCAACATTTTACTCGTGGCTATTGTAAACTGTTTTTGGCGAATGCTTTTGTATTAGCTCTACTGTACCACAGAAATAAGCGCATAGAAACCTGTAAGTTAAATCTTACCTGCGACCCCGGCCTGTCCGGGAAGCTCCGAGACCATGGTTGATCTGTGAAGTATACATTTTCCAATTATTATAACATAAAGTTACCGTGAAATTTCTATTTTTATTTACAAAATATTAAGAATAACCTTGTTATTAGAGTAATTAATGCCGATAATATATTAAAAAATCTTTATTGCCTCAAGGCCAAGGAAAAATATTTCTCAACCTACTTACCCAAACCAACCCAATGCATTTTATATGGTAGCAAACTTGTTATTTACATTGCTGTGTATTTTGATAAGCGTTAACACATACCTCACCCAAGCGTTCAATGCAAAATGTTCCATAACCATGATGCTAGTTGATAATTCGTTTGTGAAATTCATTATTAGTTCACCTTCTGCGTACCATGCTCTTCAAGACCTTTATTAATAAGCCACTCGTTACTGATGTTCATTTCTTCTTAATTGTCTTGTAATGTAAACTATCTTTTCGGTAACTTTTAGTGTTAATCATTTTCTTTGTTCGCGACAAAACAAAAATACGCAAATAAAAAAAAACGAAAAAGAATAAGTGTAACTTGGTAATAAATAATTTTTATAGCATATTTTCAAGTAAAAATTAATGAAAAGATTGTTTATATTTTTAAAACAGATAAAAAAAATACTGTAGTTAAGATTTTAAAATAAAAGAATTAAGAAAATGGGACATTCAATCTTCGCTTAAGTGTACGCTGATCGTCAGTTCCTAGACGTGCGTGTAGGCGTAGTTAAAAAAAAAACATGCTATAATACCGAATTTGCGGGTGTAATTTATACAAGTGCTAGCGCGATGTTTTTGCCGGAAACGACTACGCAATTTTGATACTACGGTAATTATGGCAATACTAATCGCTGAAAATATTAAAACATGCGAAGTTTTTAAATTATATTTATATTATTTATTTAATATTTTTAATGTGATGCTTAAATTAACTAGACCAATTTGATGATCTTTCTATTGTATACGGAAATCAATAATTGCCGTGCTTGCGTAGTGGCAAACATTGGTGGCTCGAAAAAGGCAAAACCGGTATAATTTTATTAGCCATAATACTTTTCGCTACGGGTGGTTTAGAAGTAAAGAAATAGAAAACTCACAAAAAAATAGTGATTTATATATAATCAGACTTTTTTTCTTCAGAACACTTCAAAGTAACTCTCACACGTCTATAAAATTTAATAAAAAATAAAAATAGGGGAAACATAATTAAAAATAAATAAATAAATGTATATTTTATAAATAATTGAAGACTCAATTTCTAAGATTTTCGCGATCTGTAACAAATTTAGCTTAAAACGTTTATTGCATCGATATACGCTATGCATAGGGAAAAAACGCATACTGCATTACAGTGCGAATTCTTAGTTCGAGGCGAACTATGATTTCAGTGTGTTAGTAAACTTTCTTAACAGAATTACCCCATTAATTAATAACGAGTGACGCATTCCCATTCAAAATTTAAGTTTTCAATGGCATTTAGAGTATTAAATTGGGGTTAGCTGAAAACATTGTGACCTCACACAACTAATAAATGATTGTATTTTTTTTCTTGAGTAAAAATATTTTAAATATTATAGCCGGAAAACATCAGTAATATTAAAAATGTAGTTATATAAATTTGCAAATATGTATACGCGTAAAATGATTACATCGCTAGAATATTTATTAGCTTTATGAGGGCACGAAAACATACTTAAGTGTCATCCATCAATTACTTATGTAGATAACAATGAATGTGAAACACTTCAAAAAAAGAGTATTACTTTACTGACTCAGAATTTAACAGTATCAGAATTATAATTATTTTATAATTTATACTATTTGGCATCTATTTAGAATTATGCCCGAAATATTACAAAACAATATGACATTAATGATATCATAATATGTGTGCAATCCAACAATTTTAGTGACGAATGGACACAGTTTCGCGCAAATCACGAATTATATATTTATAATCGGTGAGCAACGTGAAAGGCTATACGAACATTGTAAGATAATGATATGACGTGAACCTCTCGAGCTAATGGAGCGGTCAAAAAACTAAGTAATTAATGGATGATCCTTCAAGAATAAAGGTCAGTATAATATTATGGCATGGTTAGCTTTCGAATTAAATCTTTATTAATGTTGTGAACTTACGTACTTTTAAAATAAAAAATCTTAAGATCTTTATATTGCAGGTAGATGTTCGATATGACATAATTTTTTAAAGTGGTTAACTGGTAAAAATCGAGATCCCGCAAGACCATGAATCTCAAACAATTGTTCCTAATGCAGGGTAAAACTTGGGGCATAAAGTCACGCTTAATCAAATAGCTGCTCTATCTATCTAGCTATCGTGTCGAGCTGGCCAAAAAACCCTTCAATCCCCACGAGAGGTATACTACCTAAGTCTAATCTGAAACAACACTCGCAGCCCTTACTTAGACTTGAAGCATATGGGCTATGCAAAGACGTAAACGGAGGCAACACAAAGATACTATCAAAAGGCATAAAAAAGAATCCTTTACTGAAGTGGACCTGCGACACTACGATGAAACAGTATGTGACAGATAAAGATTATAAAATCATTACAGAAAAAGACGGACATTGCAAAACATCGGGTCCAAAACTAATTAGATATGGTTAAAGAAAAGAAAAATCTCGTCTCTACTTGCTTTAAAATAACCATTTAGCACATAACCAGCTATCATAAAGATGGTACCTTTAAGTTACAAGGCACTTTGCAATGTTATAAATAAACTAGTAGGTTCTAGGCGTGGCCGGTATAAAATCAATACGAACGCTTGTAGGTCAAAACAAAAGAGATGGAAGCGTATTATATTACCGTGAAGTATTATTTGCTGAGGGTAACTAAATCATCGTGATGTTTCTTAAGAACTTCTCTTTTTTTTTCAGACTGTCTATTAGCTGTACTAACCCTATTGGTTGCCACAGCGTAACCGGGCTGTTTGGCGAGCTTCGCAAAGAAACTCTGCCAGAAGAAATTTTGAGCCCTAGGGCTCGAAGAAACTAAGGAAACGTCTGCCTAAGGGCGCCCCCTTTCATGCCTAACCTCGGCTTAGGCGACGTTTGGGATAACGGGGGGTCGGACGGTGAGTGGTCCGTACGTCTCCGAGGCCGTGGAAGGAGCCCACGTCCGGATGACGTATGATAGCGGGGACCTCGTCTTCGCTGGCGAAGACGGTGTGTAGCGTATGATTGTGTGGTAGGTGGTACGAGTATGTTGTCAGTAGTCATCTGATCGTCAGGGTCATGAAGGATATGTTTAGGTCTCCTCTTTCGGAGAGTAGCGCTTAGGTCGGGGGAGTATTATCTTCACGGACTTCACTTCTTGTATGTTCACGGAGACTACATCAATCTACCTGTGAATCGTAGACGTCCATATCGACCAAAACTCCGTGACGAATGTTGCTTTCCCGGTAATCGCTATCATCATCTCCGACTTCTATACCATTTAATTATCTAACCCGGCATTTCGAACATACACCAGTTTAGTGACTCTAAAGATCCACCGAACTTCAATCAATCATATACCGACGTTTATTCTTTATATGTGGTGCTACCGTGAAGTCAAAAGCCATGCGCCCCACAAACCACTTGATAAAGATTGGTTGATAATATTTACGAATACTATGTAATGTTATTACAACGTTATACAGAAGGTCACAAATATACATTACTTGCAACAAAAAGCGTTTGAATGTTTTAACCTAATAAGAAAATAATCTACAAACATACTAAAACAATGACTTTTATTACTTCTTTTAATATGTGTTTGTATTACTTGACTATGTCTTTAAAGTGTCTTGCTAGAACATAAGGCGATTGGTCACAATTAAATACAATCGCGTTTTTATCAGTGCATATATAGACATAAATTATTTGAAGATATGTAAATAAATTATAAGCTCAAAATGGATGCCCTAGCTTCGTATTCGATGTGCGTCATCGCGCCGGGCTGAAATCAATAATGCACTGGGGCGCACTGAAGTGGGCGGGGTGGGAGGTAGTGTTGCAGTATCGATCCCGGGAACCTGAATAGCTTTTAACGTAACAGACTTGCAGGGCGTTGCCCAACATGACATATAGTCTAGATATACAGGAGTAATGGATCTAGTAGCATTAGATTTTAAATCATACTTGCAACTGTAATATAAATATAATACACTTTTAAAAACTTAATAAATATAAAGAGTTGTCATTTGAATTGCGTTGTTATAATAAATGCTAAAATATAAATTTAATGATAATATTTCGTCATTGTTTTAAATTTTCTTCGTCGTCGTCGTCGTCATTATTTATTTTAAACGATCTCAAAACACATGAGTCATTTTAGAAATCATGATTGAATAAAATTGGAATGTTCTCTTCAACTTTAAGTCATAAATGGAGCCCGAAAGGACATGTCGAAAAATCACGTACAAACGAATCAATCTATTTACTGTGCACGCTTTTATGTTGCTAAGTACTGCATTGTGCAAGTAATCAACCAATCTTTACCAAATAGTCGTGTCTATGATCAACCTGATATAGAAGCGGTCTGTCGTGGATATCACACGTCACCTCGGTGGGGTGACGACCATACGGAGGTTCTCGCAAGGCTTCCTCCAGTGGATCATCAGTTGAATAAGTAGGTGGTTCCTAGTGGCACAACATCAAAGTCAATAAAGATCCGTGGATCGGCTATTTGCCACTAAAGTATATTTACTCATTAGTTTGGTTTTCTTCCCCTATTAAAATTTTTAAAAAAAATCATCTTCTCAATTGCAATATGAAATATCGTTGTATTTTTTTTTCCGAAATGCTAAATAGATGACCTAAAATTTAAATTGTTTCCAATCATTTCTTCGGTTGGAAAAAACCATATATTATCGATTTTCTTCTTGACTATTAATAATATAAACTTGTAATATATATACTCCTAATCATTTGAATATAAAATTAATAATGAAGATATTACAAAGGCGTGTCACGTCGGGTTCCCTGTTAAACAATATTTAATTATCTTACATCGGTCTCGTTAGCTCTCAGAGCATCAAGGTTCGTCCTTATCTCCGTGATGATATGACGAAGGAACTCCAAACGGGACGCCGTAGGCGTCAGGCCTGGTCCAGGCTGTTCTTCAATCTCTATTCCATGCGCGGTGGCTGCCATTGTCTATGGCAAACAAATTAATTTAGATTCTCATCGTACCCGCAAGGGAATAGAATTTTATGAAAATTGCCATCGGTATTTATTAATTAGGTGACTGACTGATCTTACTGTTCAAACCTCTAGACGGGATTGGCCTGATTAGCTATCATAAAGTAGGCGGCCGCTAGGAAAAGATTTTTTGAAAATTCATCTGCCTACGAAGCCAAATAGGGGTTAGAAAATAGTTATAAATTCTGTGAAGACGAGAACGGCATGCTATGCCGCAGCAGTTAGAAAGCCGATATCGTTCCATTTCAAATCCAGCCGGTTCCGATATTTTTGTGCGCATAATGTATTTTTTATCAGCATTACATAATATCTTCTTCTGGCTATGATGACTTACTCTAAACCCCCTGTTCTGCTGTTGACAAATACAGTAAAGTGGTATTATATTTATTCAAAGGTTCAATTAGCATTAAATGTTAGAATATACATACCATGAGCCTTCTGATCTGCTGTTGAGTGGCGTTGTTCAAATTGACCGGGCCGAGACCCATTGGCTCTGCAGCGACGGCGGCACTATGATTTCTAATTGCAGCCTCCCTTTCCCTCTCACGTTCACTATCTTGCAAGGCAATAGCCTGCGGGCCCTCCACACCCGGAGGGGCTCTTTGCACCATATGGATGACTTTTCCGTGTACGGCTTAAACATGAAAACGGGTTAGTAACTGATGCTTATGTATAGGAATAGCAGAATATAATGAACTTAAAGACAATTTTTTTTTTTTTGTGTCTTGATTGTGTTATTTTCCAATGATTTAATCATTTCTATAGGCTAGAAAAAATACAGATGGTATAAATACATATCATATGTGATATTAGATATTTAAGTCTTTATATTAAAGTAAATTTCATAGTGACAAAACTGTGACTACCATATTCCGACAACTTTTTCTCATCTTGAAGGACTCTGCCGCAGAATATTAGACGTTGAAGGCCAATTTCAATGCCCATCTGCTCCAGAACCTTCTCCTTGAGTTCCAGCACGGTAATCTATTAAAATAATAAAAAGTCATTTATACAACAATATTTTGCATGAATCCTGAGGATCTTGGAAATTATTTAGTAAGAGCTTAAACAATAAGGATCTGTAAACTATCATGTATGCCGCACATCAGCAAAGGTCTCCCTTTTCAATCATAATACCGTAAAGTACACAGTAACCATCCACCTCGAAGGAGGTCATGGATACAAATGTAAATGTGAAGTCCGATCTTAACAATATGTTGAGGTTCTTTTTTTAAAATAAAGGTTTGCATTGAGATGCATATTTATATGTACTTTGTGTGATATCATAATCTGCATAACCACTAAAGTTTAAAAGCAACTTTAGAAAGAACATTCTTGAGTTCATAGTGTAGCAGTTTTAAACATTATGTTGCCCCACTACAAGGAAGGCTGGACAATTATTCAAGCTTATGAGCCTAATGAACAAGCTAAAGTAGAAGTTTTAGTCTTTTATAATTGCATCAAAGACACCATAAAAGGGAATGCGAAATTGGGGATTTTCAATGCTTGGAACAAAATTAAACACTGACAAAAAACAACTGTTGATTATAATAAATGGCAAAAAGAAATTGGAAAATATATTATCCATTCTTTCTATAAATCTAAACATTATTAAAGAATACTAAAAGTAAATGGACATTGATATCTCCTAATGGTAAATACAAGAATGAGATTGACCACTAATTTGTAAACCCAATGTATTCTCAGACACGGGAACAGTACATAATTACAGAACATGTTCACAATAGCAACAAACAAATAATGAAGAAAAATAGAGTATATAGAAAACTGCATTGAAAATAAAACTTTCGCTTTATACATTACTAGTTATGTTTTGAATTATTTTATTCATTTGCTTAAAACAAAAAAATATTATTTGGAATTTAAAGCTCAGCATAATAAGTGCATTTTTTTTTATTTAATAAAATTGTTTAATTAATATATATAATAAAATCTAAGTTTTTATAAAACTTATTGTTCACAAATTGCAAATTTAACAAGATCGCTAAGCTATCAGTAACATTCTCGCAAGCTACACAATATGTGTAAAATATATATGTAATAGAGAGATACACACTTTATCGCACAGAAAGTAAAATATTAATTTTACAGGTACTAGTATGCAAAGGCAGTCTTATTCTAAAGAAATCCCTCACACAAAACTTTTCAGGAGGGTTTTGTGTGAGGGATTTCAATTGTAAACACACAGCACATTAGGCATCAAAACTACAAAAAATACAATGAACATTTATATAAATATTATTTAATAAGATATTTTGTTAATTATGCTGCTGACTATACTTTTTTTATTGTTAATAAAGCAATATTTATATTGCACATTGAAAAATATGAAAATGAATGGTATCAATAAAATTACAAAAATGCATATTGTTTTTGTTGAAAATTAGAGTAAATCTGATTCCATCTTAAACACAAAATGGTTGCAATAGGAGACTTTTTTTATTTTCAATTCAGATTATCAATAAATTTAAGGTAAGAGCTATGTTGGTATTCATTGAAACATAAAACTCTTTAGTTATCTGTCATCTATTCATCTTTTAACTTTTCATATCATTTATGTTCTCAGATAAAGTTGATGAAGCCATGAAACAGTGAGGAAAGAGGAAGTGTGAAGCATATACAAGAATTATGTAAGAACATTGAGACAAAGCGTCATATCATCTTGTGTTGAATACTACACACAAGTATTTTGCTTGGCAAACTCAAAATTTTACCAAACAAAGTACCCTATTTCTTGGTTTTATGCCATTTCAGCTTTTGACATTTTTAATTTTCTGGAATGGTTTGGGGGAAATTTTGCATAATAGCAAAAATTCAATTGTCTATGGGTGTTATGGCATGGCATATACAGCAACACAGTGGATTTATCTTTTTGTATAAAATCTAAGGTCATGATATATTTCCAGCTTGGACATGTACAATTCAAAAGCTGTTGTATCTATTCACCCACCCTTTAATGAAGTAGTGTATAAAATTGTAACTTAGTCATATATCAAATGTTTGAATGTAATATAATTAATATTAAAGGTAATGTGATAAATTTCCTGTTTTTCGCATGGATTTGTCCAATTTTATATAGTTGAATGATAATATTGCCTATTTTTCTACATAAATAACCAAAGAATGTGATATTAAAAAATCACACAGGGAATCCACATTTTATTTAGTTATTGACAAGTATTTCCTCTTTATTTGATGTAAAGCTAATCCTCATGATAAAACCATCCTCTGCTCACTACAGAGCAATAGTCTCATCTCAATAATATAAGATGGGTTTGGCCATCGTCCAGCACGCTGCCCTGTGCGGATTGGCAGACTTCATACGCTTTTGAGGACATTCTGGAGAACTCTCAGGCGTACAGGTTTGCTCAAGATGTCAAACGCACATATCTCCGAGTAGTTATAGGTGTGTGCCTGTGTTAAAACCCCCAACCTCTGATTAGGAGGTGGACATCCTAACCACTAGGCTATCACAGCTTCTCAAAGCTAATGCTTGAGTGTAATCCAATTTGATGGTAAGTGACCATTCAGTCTACGCTGGACGTATACTAAACTTGAATGGGGTGGTTTGTGGAATCCATAACCAATATATTTTTTTGAGCAACATAGTTCCAGAATGATTGGCTTCACCATTAGATTGAAGACTAGCTATCACTAGACATAAAAATCCAGACTCAAATTCAAACAATAGAGCCTCCATTTGTAAAACCTCAAGAGTTCTTTACTGTCTTGTGTGCAATAACATTTGCCCACTAAAATGTGTCTCTTTGTGTTTATTGAGTTAAATTACAGACAATATTTCAGAATTAATGTAGATTTATTACTAGTATCTCGACCTTGAACGTTAGCTTTTGCAAAATATACCTACTTATTGTCAGAAAAATCGATTGATATGGCGTCCATTCCATACAGACGCTAAATTCAACTTTTGCTCCTATTTATGAAACATATAACTTGAAGGTACAGATCTGTAAGTAAAAGTGTATAGAAAAAAGAACGACAGCAATTTATGATAAACACACAAAGTATATATTTAAATATTACATACAATGCTTACGCATACCATTGTAATAGACCACATTCGAACTTATATTACATTTCATTGCTTATCACTTACCTCATCGTCCACGGAAAAGCGGTGATCCCTTGAATCCAACGTTTTTATCGTAAAATCAATCATTTTGAAAAGAAAACATGGACAACCTCGGCGTAGTAGTTATAGCTATACGACGAAGCTCACCTACGGAACGAAAAATAATTTAAGATATCAAACAATTTTACACGTATCACTCACAATTTGGATTATTTTACGATAGTTTAACCGAAAATAATTGTAATATTAAAGTAATTGAGAATTAACAATTTATTTCGATTAGGATTTGATCGTACCATGCCAACCCGCAATGAACTATGATTTAATGTACAGACGAATAACCTAAAAAACTCAGTTGGAAGAGAAGTAATGTTGCCAGACTCTTGCCTCTATAATAATATATCTCAAGCAAATCCGTGTTATTTTATATTTGAATGATGAGTTTCTATGATGACGCCACTAAGTTATGAGCTTATAATTAAATAGAATTTAATAAAGAATCCAAAACCTGTTTAGAAAATAGTTCTTTAAGTTTTTCTTGATATTTTGTTTGATACACGAACAACTTTTTATAACTTTAATGTCCTGACCAAATACTTGCAACACTGACGCAAGAGACGCTTGCATTAGACGCAAGCGCGTTTATATTGATCGGTCCCAGGGGCAGGCTGAGGTGGGTCTGGGTAGGTACCGCGCTACATCTTATAGCCTAGATGTAGTATTTATACATTGTGGCCTAGATCTCGCTGCCTCAAATATCCTAAGCCTATTTGTTTTTGAGTCATTCATATTTAAAAAAATCTATAGTTTATGCCTAAAGTATAGAAATTAGAAATTCTTTAATGTGTATAAAATAAAATACTTTCAGAATTTAAAAAAGGATTTAATTGTAATAACACCTATTTGTTGATATTGGGAGGGTATATTAAGTATAAATCGATGTAACTACATTATTAATGTTTGAACTCCCACTCCCATGAACTTACATGGAAGACTGGCAAGTTAGATGTCCTGCTAAGCTTTTACTTAGATGTATACAAAATTCTACATACAATAAGTGAAGATACTTTCGAGCAGATTCAGAAAGAGAAGAGAAGTACGTAAAATATATGGAACGGAATATCAACCGATATCAACATTATCATCTCAGTAGTAGTACTGATACAAGGAACATCGTGCGGATGGTCTTTTGCTGATGTCGTCTGTTCAACTAGTGAACCGAGCTGACACTGACACTGAGCTTTCTAGTGTGGGGTCGCCACTCCAGCATCTTTGTAATACGACGTCCACCAGGTCGCTTCGCTACCCTGCAATAACTCATTCAGATAAAATAGATAGAAATGAGGACCAATTCTAATTTTATCCACGTTCATCTTTTATATTTTTATAAAAATATGAACGTTGTTGGGGGGTTTGCTTTATGTATAAACAACCAGTTACCTGTGAACCTAGAATTTGTAGCCTTTTACACCTGATGAGGTTCCTAATAGCCGTTGCCGTATGAAGAGTCGGAGTAGTTGGCCTCGTAAGAGGCGTGTAAATCATTAGGTTGATGTAGTATGTTTAGTGCTTACTCACCTTTCAATTTTATTCACCACAAGTTAGCCCTTGACTGCATCTCACCTGATGGTAAGTGATGATGCAGTCTAAGATGGTAGCGGGCGAACCTGTTAGGGGTATGGTAAACTCATACTCCTAATTGGTTTCTACGCGATATCGTGCCGGAACGCTAAATCGCTTGGCGACACGTCTTTATCGGTAGGGTGGTAAATAGCCACGGCCGAAGCCTCCCACCAGACCAGGTGTACAACTGAGCCCTGCTCAGCCGGAAAATGCCAGTCATAGAGACTGAGCATGGTGAAAACTGATATACTGGTAGGCACTACATATAGTGCTATAAAGAAATGTGCCACACCTTGAAATTCTTAAGCGTATTATTGGATAGAGGCTGTGCTAGATGTGTATTGCGTCAATACGGTTGTCAACCTTAATACGGTACGATGCATCCCAATTTTGCTATCAGAACGCTCATGGAAGCACATGGAACGAACTCTTTACACGGCGTTTTTTACGCTTTAATCATGATCAACCCATTTCCGACTCACTACAGAGCACGAGTCTCCTCTCAATATGAGAAGGGTTTGGCCATAGTCCACCACGCTGGCAATGTGCGGATTGACAGACTTCACACGCCTTTGAGAATGTTTTGGAGAACTCTCAGGCGTGCAGGTTTCCTCACTTTGTTTTCTTTTGTGTATTGTTTGCGGATTTTTTCTACTTAATTTAATATGCAAGCATTAATCAGAGTTAATTAACAAGATCTTATTATTTTTTTTGTTGGAGCATTACAGAATCATCTTCATAAGAAACAGCGATAAATTTTAAGATCAAAAGCGTAAAAATGAAAATTTTAGGAGAGAGATATAATCATCAAAGTTGTCAAATGCCAGATTTATAAATTGGAGTAACGTAAGCAATTTTCCATTTAGTGGGAAATACACCAAGATGTAAATGATGTATAGAATATACATATACGTGGAAACAAAAGACGTTTAGCACATTTCCTAATTCAAATTGGTGGGACCAGCTCGGGACCCATTCACATATTTCCTGACTACCTTCAGCAAATGCATTTCTAAAGAACATTTTATTTAGAATGTGGATATGGAATGAAATACTATTAGGGGTATGGGGCAATGTTGAAACCAATTTGGCTACAGTAAACGATAAATAATTGTTAATAACTAAGTTATTAGCGTTATTATTCAAAATATAATTAAATTGGAATAAGTTACAAAAAGATAGTGTATTTAGAAAATTATGAACGATTATACGCGAGAACTGAGGGGTAAGAGAGAGTGACACTCTAACGGAGACGATTACTTACGGCTGAAACACTGATTTTGTTGTCGTGTGAGGTACCTTTATGACGAAGTTATGAAATTAAGTACCTACCTAATTTTTCATATCTATACAGTACCTTTAAATAATTACACTTTTATTCCAGACTGCCAACTCGTAGATCACCTTTATAGAGTTGAAAAACAAAAACTCTTAATTGGTTATTACCAAGATATTATGTAGTAAAAAATTGATGAAACAGCAAAAATCTATCAATAACACTCATATCCGTATGACTTTATTTTAGCGGATGAAGGACAACAATTTCCTGTTATTAATAATGTTTTGTAGCTAGCTGACAAAATAAACAGTCGAATATACACAGTATGGGGACTCGATTGTTCTTTAAGTATAGGTATTTCTATTAGTCTATAACAAGAGATATAGCGCTTCTTATAGATTTATAATTTCTATTCATAGTAGCTTTTTTCATGTAGACCTATTACATGCATCTATGAAGCGTTCATATATAATATATTTTCAATTCTATTAATTTATGAGGAAATGTGATGATTACACTTAAAACTAAAGTCAAGTCACCTTAAAACAAACTAGGTCTAAGAAAAAAGAAGCCCAAAACAAACTTTTTTCTATATCATCATCTCACATAGTCCATAATAAATTATGATTACCTATGAAGTTAGAGCAATTCACTACCACGATTTTTTATCGCTTAAATAATTAAATTACGTTTTATAAGAACTTTGAATTATTGATAGACATCTCCAAGATTTTAATAGGTAGTTGATCCTTTCAATGAGTTAACTAACTAAAAGTTTACTTTTACTTCTGCACTTATGCACAGTGCGTTCCAGTCCATTTTTTCTTTAATTTTGCAATCTTAAATTTTCATATACTTAAATGTATTGATTATGGACTGTCATTATTTTATATTCTTAAATTGAAATTTAATGTTTTTTTTTGGTGCCCAATTTGTATATGGCACGAACAGCCTTCTTCTGCAAAACGAATACAGATTCAACATAAGCAGCATTACCCTCAGAAATATAGCCGTATTTACCAGATCCAATTCCTCATTATTGAGTAGTGAAGTTACACTTAGTTTTCTTCCCGTAGAGTGCTAACGATTGCACTGTTAGTACTACATTGCTTTACTTTACTACTTTGTTGTTTAAATCTTCAAAATATATTTCACTTATTCATTTTTAAATCGAGTGATATATTACCATCTGCAAAAATTTTATCCTTAGTAAGGTAAAGAAAGTCATTTATATAAGTGAGCAGGAGAAAAGGTACCAATTTAGTTCCCTGATGAACCCCTATTTTCAAAAATTACCCATTAGACCGTTTTTCGTTTACGTCAAATTGTTGAACTCTATCGCATAAATACGAGCTGATTTAATGTAATTACCCCCGAAGTTAACACTTCCAGGTACCTATTAGGGCTCATGGCATACAGTCAGACAGAGGCTGCTTAGAAATAAAGGTATTAAAAAAACAACATTTATTTTTTTATTTTATTAGTACCAATAATTTCGTACTGATTTACACTGACACTTTAATCTACACAATGATTTTAACATCCACTTAATATTGATATAATACTACTTTAAATGAGTGCATTTTGATTAATATTTCAATTAGCAAAGTGTAGTTACGCGGTGATAATGTTGATTTGAACGCGGTATAGGTCTAGTACTTTACGAAGAATAGGAGTATAAACATATTATATTATATCAAAATTGGGACAAAGTACAGTAAACTCTTTACCGCACATTTTACGCGTCATAGAGCTTCACCAATTATATGATTCAATAGGAGTGATGCAAATTGCCCTAGAGATTAAAAGAAAAAAATCTGATAGTAACCAAAATTCACTCAATGCTGGCGATGCCAATTGGACATCTAAAATAAACCATACATATATATTTTAATTACTGTATAAAGTATCTTAACTTTCACAACATCCATCAAATACTCAGTAGATACGGTGAGAACACGTTCATATTAATAATTTAAAAGTGTTTTAGGATCAGAGTCGCCGTAAACAGATGTTTGTTCCTTCCATAATTAACTTTTTCCTTGATTATTCTCCATAGTTCGTTTTCTCTTTCCAACTCATCTCCATGCTACCATTAATACATTTATATTAATATAAACATCAAAAGCTTTCACATTAAAGTTATATATTGAAATAGAAGTCTTCTAAACGAACACTCAAGATTATTTTTTATTATCCAGAAATACGCCTATTACATAAATGCAATATTTTGCCAACGATTGTACCACTCTAATTCAACTTTTATATTATAAGATGCGTCAAATTTAAATATATTAGATCTGTAACATGCACTGGCAGCACTGAACGACTGACATCCTTTCAAATATAACGTCAAACGAATGTCACTATTTTGACATAATACCTATGTGGATACTGGATAGTATCAATTCAAACACTTTTTTCATAAGCATAAAACCCTAATGAATCGTCCGTTTTAAATACTAAAGTAGTTTAATTAACAAAAAAACAGGTAAATATTTTTTGAACAAAAATCTTTTGTTCTCTATCATGATTCAATTTGTAAAATTTGATATTTTCTTTTACTCATAATTATTTTAAATGTCTTATTACTGTTATTATGAATGCAAAAGTGCAGTGCCGCAAATGTAATTTTACTAAAATATGTACTTAAGTCTAACAACAATATTAATAACATCAAGATATTATGTAGTGCCTTTTGGTCACTGCCTATTTACCCTTTAGGGTTTTATCACAAAAACATATCATCTTTTATTTTAAAAATTATAATTTTAAGTATAAATATTTTGAAATAACTAAGTTCCATAACGAAAACCCGGTCACTAATTTTATTATTATAATTTTAATATATAAAAACAAATTTTAATTATAAAATAAGTAAGTGTATATTAGCAACAATTTTGAATGTAGATTACAGACAACCATTGTTAGCAACTTTCAGAACAGTTTAGGATTCGGGCCAGACCCATCAATGTATAATAGACATTTTATAGTATACAAATTTTTAATATGCAGGCTAGTTTATTATATTACCTTATTTTAGTTATATACATATATACTTTTAACAACCTTTAGCATGACCGGGCAATAAAATAAAATTTCATATTTAATCTCAAAAGCATTAAATTCATTTCCTTCACATGACATCCCTGTAAAAGTCTCATCTTTGCGCCTAGTGTAAGTTTGATAGTTAAAGAAGCTCTACTTCTACCATAGAATAGAGTAAAGTTGGCAGAGAGTTTTCAATGCATACATTACGACAAATTAACGCTACACTGATGCATGTGAAATCTTTGTACATGAAAACTTACACTAAAAGCACTTTCTCAGAAATATTTATTATAAACTACTATTATAAATATCTCAATTCAATTGAATAAAAAAATAACGAGATATAGAATATAATTCTGTAAAATAGTCTCAAATCTCTAAACAATACAAATTATCTTCCAATATTCACAGACCTCACAGCTGATTTAAAATAAACTTAAAAAACAACAACAGGTTCTGACTGCTGATAGGCTTTTATGTGGCACACATAAAATTTATAAAGCATTTTGATGCCTTGAAGCTCATAATTACCCTCCCACCCTTACAGGAGTCTCGGGAATATTAAACATATATAAATTAAAATTGCACAGATTTAAAAGAAATAGACTAATAAATTATTGCACTATTGTATGAATGTTGCCAATTCTGTGTACATAAACCCGTAAAGTTAAAACTAAATTAGCACATTTGAAAATCATAGCATAGATCAAGGGTGAAAGATGTAGTATAAATTGTCATCATTATTAAGTATAGTATATTAAGTGTTCAAACTTAAATTGAAAATGTCTTTATTTTAATCCTCACCTTAGAATCTTTATTTTTATTCTGAAGCGGTCAGTACACAATCCTAAAAAGTCAGATCCAATTACATAACATTCCCTTTTCCTCTATTTGTTATGATTACATAAAACATAAAAATAATTATTGTTTCACTATGTAGTGTCACACAATTGTAGGTAATGATGACATAATTTGATTAATAGTTAAAACAATACTGTTTGAAGAATGTACAGGTGGCTGAACTTCTAGTTAGTACGAAGTAGGTAAAAGTCAGCCAAAAATACTATGCCATGATTCTTGACCTATGTCTAAATCAGCAAAATAAATAAAAAATAATAACAGCTTTAAAAAATTAGTGGTTATACTTAATATTAACAATAACATGCAGCAGGTATTCAAAGTGATAGACTGTGAAGTTTGAATAATTTCCCAATTCAAAACAGCTTGGGGAACAGTCTGGTTTCAACTCATCCTATTCTCACGATTAGAAATATTTGATAACCATTCACATGCAATCAAACATTTTGTATATTATATGATCATTTAAAGATGCATTCTTGCATTAGATGATGGAATTACCTTAGAAAGCTTTCCCTAACTAAGGTAATGATTTGGAGCTTGTTCTTGTGCACGTATAATTTAGCGCATTATTTAACATTATGGCTTTTTTATATGAGTACATAATGAGCTGGTAGGTACAAATTATTACAAAATTAGTACCTATAGAGATCTCGATCAACCTGTCTTTTTCGTTTTAGGCTCAAAATGTAGGGCAATCCATGTACTCTTATATGTCTCCCTAAATCAACGGAATTCTCAAGTTGTATTTTACAAACCTGACATTGATTTTCTTTAACCACTTCATCGGGTGGAAAGATTGAAGTATATAGAGTTTTAGCTTGTACGCGCTCATTATAACAAGGTTTTGTTTCAACATAATCCTGTACTTTACGTATTTCATGTGCTATGAATAAATGAATGGCAAAAGAGGCTCGAGCGGAGAAACAATCTCCACATTCTAAGCACTGGTATGCCATTTTAGAATCTCGATGAGTGATGAAGTGCTTTTCTAAGTTTCCCTTAGTATCAAAAGCACTATTACAAAATTTACATTTATTTGGCTTTTCTTCTGCCTGCCCTATGTCATTATTTTGTACCATCGAATCTTTTGATCCCCCAACAGTAGGATCTTTATCAACATTCTTTACTTGGAGATCTTTGTTTTCTTGGTACACATTTGGGTTTTCTTCTGTCTGCCCTACTTCAATATTTTGTTCTATTGTAGCTTTTGATCCCTCAACAGTAGTGTCTTCATCAACATTATTTACTTGGAGATTGTTTTGTTCTTGATACACATTTGGGTTTTCTTCTGTCTGACCTACGTCGTTATTTTGATCTATGGAAGCTATCGATCCCCTAACAGTAGGATCTTCATCAACATTATTAACTTGGAGATCATTTTGTTCTTGGTACACATTCAGGTTCTCTGATGTCGACACTGATTCAATATTATCTTGTAAGGAAAACAAACTGTCCTTTTTAGTAGGCTCTTCATGACTTTTTACTTCACGTTGATTCGAGCTCTCTGGCATCTGCAGTATTTCATTATTTTCTCCTAAAGAAACATGACTTTCCTCGACAGTAAGATCATTATCATCACTAGTTACTTGGATTTCCATCTGATCCATCTCTACCGATTCATTATTATCTTCAATGATAATGAGATCACTTTCTTCATCAGTGTCATCACAACTTTCTCTTGTTTCTATTTCCATTTCGCAGCATACATTCGAGTTGTGTGCAGCCTGCATTGATTCATCAGTTTCTTCTGAAGCAACATCAATTTCCACAACGCTAAGATCATCATCATGACTAAAAACTTGCATTACCATTCCAGATAAACTCGGGATATCGGATATCTGAACGGATCCATATTGTGACGTGTAAGCTTCTTCTGAATAATTTTGTATATTCCCCGTTACATTTTGTATATTCGTCGTTTTGTTGTAGTATGAACTCATATCATGTTTTGTAAGCTCAAGTTTCAAGTCTAAACATTTATGTTCGTTGTGATATTGCGCATAATGGGATTTTATATCTTCCCATTTTTGAGTTATTTTCATTTTACATATGAAACACTGTATTAGTGATTCTTTATTTTCCAAGCATCCATATGGACAAATATTCTCCAGAATATTCATATTCTTTTTATTACTTTGGTATGCATAGCTTTTCAAACACTTACTACAATTTTTTATCAACCAAAAATTATCAGTGTTATTGGGATTTCCAGAATTTCGCATAACTAACACTTTTGCTAAAATGTTCTTGATGTTGAAAGCATTGTGTTTAACTATGTGATGATGTAACAAACTTTCTATATCCTGATGAATTATGTTACAAATTCGACATGGATGAATTTCGACATTCCATTGTTTGCATAAATCATCATAATGTAATTCGACATGTTCGTCGATGTTATGTTCAGCAAATAATTTGTTAGGACAAAGTGGACACCGATATCCAATCGACATTATGATTTCTTTATCATTGTAGTGTCGGCATCTAGTTTGTGCGTCATTAGACCATACTGTCGAACATATTGAGCACTGAAAGACCTTAATAAGGTGGGTTTTATAATGAAGGGTGAATTCTCCGGGATGAACCAAATTGTTACAATTTGCCAACTTACAGTTGTATCTGACATTGGCTCTCATCTTATTGAACCCTTCACAATAATGTTCGAATGGATATGACATGATCGACTCGGGCAGAGTTTGACCACATTGTGGGCAAATATATGGAGGAATCTTTAAATGTAAGCGTAAATGAGCAGCTATAGCACAAGTAGTTGGTAGTATAAGTAAACATACTGGGCAAGAATGGACTGCATAAGTGTACCGCACATAGTGGTCTGCTCTATCTCTGCATATATCTCCCGTTCTAAATATATTTTCATGGCATTCATTGCAAGTAGTATTTTGTTCTTGAAGGGCTGGTCCCTTTAAATTACCTGTAGATGATCCTGCCATTTTTATATATATTTATATCAGCATTGATAAAATTTTCCCATTGAAAGTTTTAAATAAAAAGGTTTGATAATTAATATGTATAATATATGTGCAATTAATATAAAACTGATAATGGGATTCTTTTAAAAACCTGTAAATAAAAATGCAGACTATATAACAATACTTATCAAAATAATATTTGAAACTACAAGTATCTATGCTGATTTAAACATTACCTCTCTCCATGATGGAAAACATTGATTAGAAATTTCCCATGCTCCTGAAATGTTTTAGGTCTTCAATATAATCATTCAATGTATGCAGTTTTACAGGATTACCTGGAACAATAAATTTTCTATATAAGAGTTCGAATATGCAAGAGATAAAAATTATGAGGCTTTTAAAGTTCTAGCTACTCATAACAGATAAAGCATATATTTAAAAATATATGTGTATATGTACCTGCATTGCTAGGTACATATATATTTTGGCCCTTTATGATAAGATATTTTGGATTTAGCACTTTATATACTTGTATTATAATTTGACATAGTAATTTCAGTTTCTACATATTTACGGAGTTGTATTTAAAAGGCTAGGGTAAATACAATATATTGGGTAAGATAGGTAAAATAACAACAATTAATAAAACAACTTTTATTTGAACACATCTCAACTAAAGTATCATTTTTGGATTACATCATGTACATATATGAATAGATAAATTAACAAATAATATTATAATACCATTAATCAATACTAATTAAGTGGAGACAGAAAAATTATTATTATTATTATTTTTTAATAATCAAAATATTATTATTATTTTGTTTTTCTTTTGAAACATTATGTAGTGGAGGTAGAGTTGACATTCTCCTGCCTTTAATTTTCCAGTTTTAGTCCCCTCTCCAACTTCAAGGTGAACCTATAAAATGAAAATATAAAATAATTAAATTGGATCAAGCAATATTATTTGCAAATCTTACCATTGGAAATACAGAAGATGTTTTTTATGTCAAACTGAAATTATGTAAGATTATGTATTATATATACCTATCTTACATAGGTTAATATCATATTGAAACTTAAGCAAAACAATGCCAGTGAACTTTTATACAAATAAAGCAAGTTGATAGGAAATAAATTTCACTACTTACCAGTGGAGAGCAAAGATCACTTGGCAAAACCTCTACTTCACAGTATTGAGTATAGTTAGTTGCGTAGTTTTAAGTTATTGGCATATATACCAATCAATAAAAATTATTTTGAATTTTGCTATTTCATTTTACACTTTAAATATGTTAGGGTATAAGAGTTATTTTGGTATATTATCTCAAATTAGTCGTAAAAGTTCCGCATACAAATGTTGTTAGTGCCTGTCATTGTACATTTTAGCCATTTTGGCGCTGCCATTTACTATACTCAGACAAGTGCCAATTATTATAACGTATATGAATTATTATACTAGTGATGTTTAGATTTTTAACCAACTACAGCTAAAAGAATAATGTGATACATAGGTAAGCCATATTAGAATTTGCAAACTGAATTATAACAACTAGAATTGATTTTATCGGCACACCTACCTTGTACCTAACTGCCTGTCTAAACTATCGTCGAAGGTGTGAAATTATGTCATGTAAGCTGAGTACAATATTTTAGCTTAAAATAGATAAGTATAAGACTTGATAATATTACTAATATGCTGGTATATTTTTTGAGGCATATATTTTTTGCCTAACATTTTCATTCATTTTCAATCACTATTACGTAATGGTGCATATTGAATGGCACCACTCATGTGCAGTGATTGTCAATGGTAATCATTATACTTTATTGGTTCCAACCACTGGCTGGAAAGTGCCAATAATAGTGCTTTCGAAAACGATTCATTATTTTCTTCAATTTGATATAAAAAACGTGGTGAAGCGGATCAAGGAGTATCAAGAACAATTTTGTATCCATACAGATTCCAAATGCATAGTTTATCAGCGAATTACTAAATTTCATTCAGGACTATTAGAGCTCAAAGTTGAAAGTTGCCTTAAGTGCCAATCATTGTACTGTTTCCTTATTTATCTATCTCAGGATAAAAAGAAACTACAAATTTTTATATTCTTATCTGACGCTTAAGATTGTTTTATTACAATTTAATGCAGGCAAACAAGCTTAAACTGTGAAAGCCTAGTGGTTAGGGGGTGAGCCTCTTAATCAGAGGTTGACAGTTCAAATCTGGGCACACACCTCTAACTTTTCGGAGTTATGTGTGTTTTAAACCTGCACGCCTGAGAGTTCTCCATAATGTTCTCGAAGGGGTGTGAAGTCTGCCAATCCGCATATGGCCAGCGTGGTGGACTATGGCCAAACCCTTTACATATTGAGAGGAGACCCGTGCTCAGTAGTGAGCCGATAATGGGTTGATCATGATGATGAACCAAGCTTATCTATACATACTTTGTGATTTGAAATGGTACACATTCATGTATTTCTATTATGAGTGACTTCATTTATTTTATAACTAATAATTTAATATTCTATATTATAATGATCAAATATTTAATTTTTCATCTACCCTTACTAGAAAAAGAAAAATAAGTATTTAACTTACGATAAGTACTTATCCAACAAGTAACCTATGGTAATGTTGAAAGTATTGATTTTTTTAAAGGACTTACTATTTTATTTTTTCTTTTAAATTTTAAAGTTTAATTCAGTAGATACTTACCTGTTATAGATTTTATGTTATATTTTGAACTAAGAAATCACCAGAGCTCACTAGTTTGTACACAGATTTTGATATGAGTCAAACTGAATCTAATAAATCATTTACACTTCAGAAATGAAATAGTCGCAGTAGGTGCCGCCTATTACACTTGCAGCCTTGGGGTAGGTATTGAATATTGATTTTTAAGGAGATACAGGATAACGTAGCATAGAGACTACAGTACAGACTACTACATTGAATTATTTTAAATATGTTGTACTACCCTGCATATACATTACTGGATAACAGAAAAATATCTTATTATGCTTACAAATTACAAATAAATTATTCTTTCAAACTAAAAAAAAAGGTTTTTAACTTGAAAATCTAGTCTTAATTTGAATACCTTGTCCATGATTATTCTGCCCTTTATATTTGTAGCAAAAAAATCCAAACAATCACACAATCCTTAGACACACAGACTAGTTTAAGCTAATAACGCTCAAAAAGAAGTCCTGTTCACAGCTCCAGCCTCCCATTGCTGCAAAAATCAATAATTGTGATTTGGGGCTGCCAGTAGTAATATTTTATATATACAGCCTGGTTCGGAATATTATTCATTATAAAAATTATTATTATATAAAACACGTACACTCGTACGTACATTCCACAAGAAATAAGAAAATTCATTTTAATGAAGTAAAGTTAGAAATAGGATAGAATTGTACAACACTTCTATTTTGCAGTAGTATTTGTATACTCTTAAAACTCATAGCACTTATGCTTATATAGTCAGTAAAAATATTCTTTAAGAATTGGCTACCGCAGACTTAGGTGAATAAATAAAGAGATGATATTTTACAACTTGCAAATTGGTACATTTAAAAAACAACTAAATAAAAGGAAGAGATGCGCTGCTGGTAAAGAGGATATAAATAATATAACGGCCCCTTCACGCTGTGAATTATGCTAAATACTAAACGGAATTACTGTATGGAAATTCTACAATAATATTTAAAAAAAAAATCAATAAGTATAAAATTCATATTCAATTTACACATCGTTTATCTACACAATACGCAAAAATCTAATAAATAACGTTCAAACCTTCTACCTTCAGTATTTTCAAGACAGAAAATGCTGGCCAATTAGTATTAAATATCTGATCCTAAACCGTAGAGTTTAGATTGGTATAATGTTTAAACCTGCTCTATGCTTTGCTATTTTATTCTAGGTTTTTAACGTGTGTCTGAACTGTGCTGTCTGTGGTCAATAAATTGTGAATGTGCTCCACACTTGAGATTTAAATAAATTCTATTGAAAATAAATATTGAATGAATTAGAATACCAGCTTCACACCATGTCTTGGCTATTTGGGTACAGTCGTCCTCAGCAGCCCCCTCCAGAGGACCCACCTGCGGACGGGGGTGGGTCAGCCGCTCCTGTTAATCTAACCAAAGCTGAGAAGAAAGCCATGGAAGCTTATAGGTTTGACTCTAGTGCATTAGAAAGAGCTGCTCAGGCTGCTCGGGAACTGGAAAGATCGAGTAAGTAATATATTTAAGTCACATTTTAAGGTATTGCATAATGCACTCTCATAACCTAATAATTATCAGTTTAATGAGAATCTAATCCACATGGATTCGATTCTCATTAAACTGATAATTATTTTAATGAGAATGTAATCCACATGGATTCGATTTTTTTTGAGCCGGGGGTTTTTCAATTCATCACGGTCTCTGATGCTGCACGGATGGATGGTAATCCAGCATGTAACCTGTGTACCTGCTTCCTAGCAGTGTATAAACATAATTCCCACAACATGCATGAATAAAATGTGTTTTGAAAGTATGGAATTCAATTAACCTCTCACATCCCACAATGTATATTTTTACTTACCTAATATACTTCAGCAGTCCTAGGGAACAAAGTTATGATGCACTGTTACAACCATTTAGTTGTTGCTTCTCGATGGCTCTTTTTACCACTGTTTGGACCACAATAATTGTGCCAATGTCAATGTGGTGTAAAAGACATGCATTTTACATTGTGTTGACGCAAAGAAAAACACTCTCAATAATTAGTACCACTATTTGTGATTTTTACATTGTTAGTTGTTGTAGTTGAAAAAAAAAAAAATTCAAAAAATATAATTAATCAAAAATTTTACAACTGTGGGATTCAAAGTCTGAGCTGATTAGAACTTTATTGGATAGCATATTGTATTAGGAACTGGAATTTTTGATGCAATCGAAAAATATTTGTTATACTGATCCTTCATATATCATACTCGCAAAGCAAGTTGTTTCTCACTTTGATTTTGTTTAAAAACAACAGACAATAAGAGAGTTTTTTGCTAGAGTATTATTCAACGTTACATTCTTATTCCTGAGTATGGAAGTTAGAGCTAAAGGATCCTCAGTATCAAGTTTCTAGATGATAAAGTTATAAGTTGGAAAACTACAATTGAATGCCTCCTTAGCCCACATTATTGACATGCTTATTTCATACTATTTCCCTGTGTCCAGGGATCCAAGCAAAAGGAATCTCAAAAATTTTGTTATGGAAATAATGCAGTGCTTATTGGATAATACCTACAAACAACTCTTTGAGTCTGACAGAATTAAGACTTTAGTTAAGCTTGGGAGTTGTCATATAAAACATAGCTAGATAGAGATAGAGCTAGATATTATGGAAAGGACTTTTAAAAAAATAATTTGTTTAAGAGCATGAGTGAAAACTGAAATCTTTACACTTTACACAGTTCTGGTCGAGTACTTGGCTCAGTTTTATGTTGTCTTCACTTTCATCTTTGGAAATAAAATCAGAACATCTAAGTCACCATTAAATAGAGTGAAGGTGCATTAGGAATAGCCCCTAATGCACCTCCATTAAGCTCCATTGACTTAAAAAAATTATAGGGGGTCCTTGTTTGTCCAGTAGGTTTCCGTGAGAGCCTTTTGTGATACAGTGTGAATTTGTATTATTATAGAAATAAACTGATCAGACTAATACTGCAGTCTCAGATCTTAACAGGGATCTGCACACTCAACCATTACGCAAGATTTTGGTGAGGTTTTGGAGGCATTTAGCCTGGATCAAATTGAGTTTTTCCAGCCCCTTCTTTTTTACATTTCTATAATGGCTCCTTGGATTTCACAAAGGGGCCATTATATATTAAAAATGATGTCTTATTAATTTTTATACAGCAGTTACTGACAGTTTTGCTGAAAACCTCACCATACCCCAAAAAAGCTCTGCATTACACACATTTATTTTTCACATTTTTTACCCACATAGTTGTAATTATAATATCTTGAAAGAGCTTTAGTCATGGACCATTCCCTAGGGACTCCTGTTATGATACTCAGCGAGTGATTATAATAGGAGGGAATTATTGCAATTAGGTCGTAATTTGGTCTGAGGGCATAATTTGAATTTGCCATTGCTGTAGGAAAACAAGAAAATTCTAGGTTATGTCAGTTTTTTATACATATATTTTATATTAAACTAGTGGAACAAGAAAACTATGTAAAATTTAGCTGGATAGATTGTTTTTATCATATTGACTGACAATTTATCCTCCTCTAGGTCATGCCAAAGATGCATTGGAACTCAGTAAATTGCAAGAGAGCACGCGCCAGCATGAGCATATGGCCAAGATTAAAGAATATGAAGCATCAATAGAACATGCAAAAGTGGATCAGAAAAGAATTGATTATGAAGAGAGACGTAAAACGCTCCAGGTATTTATGTCATTGCATATTTAGTCTTGTGGGAGACTTTAGCTGCATATAAATATGACCTTACCAATAAAGTACCAGTACAGAGCAGCATAGAGAAACCGATTAGGGATATGGGTTTAATATGCCACACAGAACAGATTGGCCTGCTGTCATCTTAGACTGTATTGTCGATTACCATATAATGAGAATTCAGGGGCTATTTAAGTGTAACAAAATTATAATTAATTAATTTTTGTCTGGTGGGAGGCTGCGGCCGTGGCTAGTTACCACCCTACCGATAAAGACGTGTCGCCAAGCGATTTAGCGTTCCGGCACGATGTCGTGTAGAAACCAATTAGGAGTGTGGATTTACCATATCCCTAACAGGTTAGCGCGCTACCATCTTAGACTGCATCATCACTGTATCTCACCATAAGGTGAGATTGCCGTCAAGGGCTAACTTGGTAGTGGATAAAAAAATATTTTAATTTTGGTTTTAGCTTAATTATAATCTGTTTGTTGGTACTGAACTGTTTTTTACCTACTTTAAATAGCATGATACTAGCAGGTTATTTATTAGAATTAATACTAACATTGAATTGAATTGAATTTAGCTCTATAAACATCCTTTTTCTATTAAATTAAACCTCATCTTCTCAACTGAGAATGGGAATTGCGACATTGCTACATACCAACTGGGATGACTCTCAACTGTGAAAACTCTTGCAGCTTGGGCGCAGAGGCCTTTGTAAGTTGTTTTAAAAAATCAAGTAGGAATCCCTATTCTTCCTTTCTACTTTCTATTACTTGCTAATAATAAGTATCCTATAATGTTAATGTTGTGCTCTTGTTAAAATCAATAATGTTGACAATTTTGTCTTTGTGTCTCTCTATGTAGTACATGAGTAACATGTATTTCAATTTGTCTATAGGAAGAAACAAAACAGCATCAAATAAGAGCGCAGTATCAAGACCAACTAGCCAAGACTCGCTATGAAGAACAATTGGTTCAGCATCAGAAATCACAAGAGGAAATTCTAAGAAAGTAAGTCTTAATTGCTTAAATTACTTTGAACCAACTGCAGCATTGTATTCCAAAGAAAATTTACTTATTTCGGAGCCTTGTCACCTTATATCAAAACAATCACAGAGGAAACCAGGACATACAGTAGAGGGTATCAGGAGCGATTAAAAGCACATGTCAACAACCTGGCAAACTAACTGGAAGGAAATGGCAACTCTAGAATAAGAAACAATATTCCCAATTTAACGTACTGGTACTACAGTTTCGCAATTTGTTCAGATATTTAATAACTCAGGTTCTTCTAGAGATACACATATTTCTTATGTAATAACGTAGGGATAATAGGAGCATAGGTTTCTCAATCGATGGGTAGTATGTCACACATAGTAGTAGGTAGCTGTGGTAGTAGGAGCCTAGTGGTTAGGACTTCCGCCTTCTAAGCAGAGGTGGGGGGTTTGATCCCGGGCATGCACCTCTAACTTTCGGATTTATGTCCGTTTTAAAGCAATTAATACAAAAAATCACTTGTTACAACGGTGAAGTAAAACATCGCGAGGAAACCTGCATGTCGGAGATTTCTCCATAATGTTGTCAAAGGCGTGTGAACTCTGCACATGGCCAAACCCTTCTCATATCAGAGAGGAGACCCGTGTTCTGTAGTGAGCTGGCAATGGGTTAATCATGATGATGATGCCACGCATAAGTTATATAACAATTAGTAGTAAAGGGGGCACCCTTCATTACTCATTGTTATATTGTTGCCAACGAGACCCTAAGAGAGGAGACCCGTGCTCTGTAGTGAGCTGGCAATGGATTGATCATGATGATGATGCCACACATAAGTTATATAACAATTAGTAGTATAGGGGGCACCCTTCATTACTCATTGTTATATTGTTGCCAACGAGACCCTAAGAGAGGAGACCCGTGCTCTGTAGTGAGCTGGCAATGGATTGATCATGATGATGATGCCACACATAAGTTATATAACAATTAGTAGTAAAGGGGGCACCCTTCATTACTCATAGTTATATTGCTGCCAACGAGACCCTATTACTGAACTTCCGGCAGACATCATTAAAGAGGAATCTCAGGGCAGCACGTTTCCTCAAGATGCTTCACTGCAAGCAAGTTATATTAAAGTATAAGTGCCTGCCGTGCTATCGTTAGATATTTATTTTAATGTGTTATTGTATAGACAAGAAGAAAGTGTAGCTAAGCAGGAAGCCCTGCGCCGCGCTACCATTGAACACGAAATGGAAATGCGAGAGAGAAATAAACTTAAAGCCATCGAAGCAGAGGCGAGAGCGCGTGCCAAGGCCGATCGCGAGAACCGTGATATCACATTGGAGCAAATTAAGTTAAAAGCTGCTGAGAACAGGACAACTATTTTGGAGAGCATACAGTAAGTACCTACACCTCACTATTTTATAAACTCTATTGCACAAGAAATTAATGTACAAAAAGCGAACTGAATGCAAACCATTCTCTACAAGACAACCTTGGTGCATCTGGAAATATTCATGGTAGACGTAAAAAATATATAAAAAAAAACATAAATATAATATAAAATAAATACAATATAGGTATGATTGGAGAAATAAATAAATTATAAAGTAAGAAAATGTAATTAGCTTCTAATTAAATCAAAAATAACTTTATTCATATAAATGGCTGCATATAAATATTACCAATATTAAAAAATACAGGCATCTGCGAATCGTTCATCTAATCTAAATCTAAATATGAACATAATACTAAAACCATTAAGCGGAAATGATTTTACCCTAATTATCAAAGAAGAAATACATCTGTATAATGTTAGAATTTATTAGAAGTTTTGCCTAACATTGATCAGTCACTAATACTTATATATAACATAATGTAACAAGATCCTTATAAAATTTAAGAATCTTGTACATCTTGTTTTTTTTAATGCTACTGCAATGAAAACGCTGTGAAAAATGGATAAAAACATTGTTACATTATTTTTTAATAAATGCTATATTAAATAAAATGTAATAGCCTTAATGTTCAATAATGTTTCCATACAAAATTCTTCTTTTTCTTCCCTTTTCCCACATTATGTGGGGTCAGCATAACCCATCTTCTTCCACTCTTACCCGCATATCCTCTTTTACACAATCTTTACTCTTTGGTCTTCCTCTACTCTTTGGAAGTGGAAGGGCATTCCACGTTTATATATAACATTCTTTTGGTGACATCACTTTCTTTCTTCCACATTATATGACCAACAAAATTATATACCCTAATTTAACATCACTTAATCGCTGTAGTTAATGAAGTGAACTCCATCAGTTTGTGAAGTATTATTAATATATAAATTAATTTACCAGGACAGCAGGAAATGTTATAGGCACAGGGTTGAATGCCCTTGTAACAGACTGGGATAAGACATTGGCAGCTGTGGGAGGGTTGTCATTGCTCGCCCTTGGGGTTTACACTGCCAAAGGAGCTACTTCTGTGACTGCGCGATTCATTGAAGCAAGGATTGGTAAGTTATCAGTGTCATTCCCATCTTCACCCCATTCTAAATCATATTACCATAATATCATAGGCCCGCCGCTCGAAGGATTTCCTCAAACGACCATTATAATTGGTTAGTGATAATGACCAGGTCCGATAGCCTTACTATGAGAAAACATTCGTTGGATTTTTAAGTAATAAACACAAAATAAATTAAAATTGAATACAAAATTTGACAATGTACCAATTACCTTTTGTACCTTGAGATATGGGCAAGGTTATATTCGTTTGGCAAAAAATTATATTTGTTTTTTGTATTCTATTTTTTAAGATTCGTTTTTTTGGGTTACGTCGCTTCTGTTTCCATAGAATCTTTATTTTGTTCGGCGGATAAAGGCTTGGATAACGCTACATCAGATGTCACAAAGTTTGTTACGTAGAAAGTTGTTAAATTGAAAAGGTACTAAATGGCTTTGTAATTCTAGTCTTACGTTTATTTTTAAAGCCTTAATTAACATTGCATTGTCTTATAGGTAAGCCTGCATTAGTCAATGAGACGTCAAGATTCTCCTTGCTCGAAGCACTTAAGCATCCAATCCTTACAATATCGAAAGCAGTGGCCAATTTCAGAAAACCCTCAGATGCACTGGCTGGTGTTGTTTTGGCACCAAATTTGGAAAAACGCTTGAGGGATATTGCAATAGCCACAAAGAATACTAAAACGAACAGGGGTTTCTATAGGAACCTGCTCATGTATGGACCACCCGGTACTGGTAAAACATTATTCTCGAAGGTTAGTAAAGATTTATTAGTAAGTAGTACGTTGGCATTGAAGCGGTGTTAGCCAAGTGGTTAGGGTGTCATGCCTCCTAATCAGAGGTCCGCGTTTCGAATCCGGGCACGCACCTCTCTCTAACTTGTTAGAGTTATGTGCGTTTTTATAAATTTAAAATATCACTTGCTTCAACGGTAGAGGAACGGGAGAGGAAAAACATCGTGAGGAAACCTGCACTCCCGAGAGTTCTCCATAATGTTCTCAAAGGCGTGTGAAGGCTGCTCATCTGCACATGGCCAGCGTGGTGGTCAAACCCTTCTCATATTGAGAGGAGACCCGTGCTCTCATTTTTGATGATTCAAAACTCAGTGTTAACTATTTATAGCTTTTACTTATTTTTGTACAATATTTCGCTTACAGAACAATTTTATCTAAAACTTACTTGATCAAACGTCAAAACCGAACACCTCTAAAATGCCCTTCTTCCCACGAAGTTTTTCCTTCCCGCCAAAATCTGATGGTCTAAAAAGGAACCGATTCTGATTTGTCAGCGTTATAGCGCGGGTGACGTGGTTATTTTCCATTCGCCAGTCAAATTCCAGTTTGCCACTAAAAAGTATTAAACGATTACGAGGGTGGTGACACAGAATACAAAACTGGATAATCATGTAAATTTTTGATGTCTTTGTTGTAGAAACTAGCGAAGCATTCGGGAATGGAATACGCCATAATGACTGGCGGAGACGTGGCTCCAATGGGCAAGCACGCGGTCGCAGCTATACACAACATGTTCGACTGGGCCAATACCAGCAGGAAAGGTAAACAGATACAAATACAGAGAGTTTTTTCTGTAAATAATTAATAGATGAACTATCATCATCATCATCAGCCAACATTAATCCACTGCTGGACATAGGCCTCTTTTAAGTAGCGCCAACTCATCCTGTCTCCGGCTTTTGCATCCAGTCGATGCCTGCTACTTTTCGGAGGTCATCACTCCACCTGGCCGGAGGACGGCCCACACACCGTTTGCCGAGACGTGGTCTCCACTCGAGGACCTTCCGACTCCAACGTCCTTCGGTTCTCTACTATATTATATTCTCTACTATCATTACAAAAATATATATATTTTACGACAGGTGTCCTTCTATTTATCGATGAAGCTGACGCGTTCTTACACAAGCGTTCCTCGACGCATATAAGCGAGGATCTCAGGGCGGCGTTGAACGCTTTCTTATACCGCACATCCGACCAGAGTAGCCGCATAATGTTAGTTTTGGCATCCAACACGCCACAGCAGTTTGACTCCGCGATAAATGATCGTTTGGACAAGATGATCGAGTTCGGGCTGCCCGGCTTGGAAGAGAGAGAACGATTGATCAGACTGTACTTCGACAAGTTCGTACTGCAACCAGCTTCCGAGGGCAAAAGGTGAGTTACAACCTCTTTGAACAATTATATCCGATACAAAATATATTTAATCCCTTAATCTACAATGAAGCGGTGATAGCCTAGTGGTTAGGGCGTCAGCCTCCTAATCAGAGGTCGGCGGTTCGAATCCGGGCACGCACCTCTAACTTTTCAGAGTTATGTGCGTTTTTAAGCAATTAAAATATCACTTGCTTCAACGGTGAAGGAAAACATCGTGAGGAAACCTGCACGCCTGAGAGTTCTCCATAATGTTCTCAAAGGCGTGTGAAGTCTGCCAATCCGCACATGGCCAGCGTGGTGGACTATGGCCAAACCCTTCTCACATTGAGAGGAGACCTGTGCTCTGTAGTGAGCCGGTAATGGATGATCATGATGACTCTACAATAGTAAGCACGTAATTTTTTTGACGTTATACACGAGTACATGGACTTTTCCTCTAGCAAACATAAAAATACACGATATTCGGTAGAGTGAGTTTTAATTTTTGGCGACAGAAATAAATCCTGTAAAGTATTTATCGAAACAGTAATAAAACTGTATCTTTACTATAACATTTGTTTGCTTACAATCGTAGAGTCGTTTTCGAATATCGAAACAGAATTAACTTCATAGTAAATTATAACGTTTTCAACGAGGCTTCATACTCAAATTTGCCCCACACTTCTAAAGCTCGGACAAGTTTGTTAAATAACAAAAACGGAAATTGCTACTTTAGCTAAATAAGAGTAAGGTCTATTTTACTTTGATGTTATAGTGTTACGATACTCGAAAGCGACTCCACGATTGCAAATCTGTAAATGTTCTAAGACTACAGAATAACTAACAGTCTCCACAGTTTTTTTTAACTATTATTATTATTTATAATTAAACATGCACGACGTAATGAGCAATTGGTATAGTGCCCGCATTATGAACTGAGTCGTCGGGCCATAAATTTAATAGCAATAGGAATTTTCAACGCTTTCTTCATATCGATAAAATATTCATGTAAGCGATTGCTTAGTAGTTGGTCGCTATGTAATAGTAATAATAAAAATCTTGATATAATTATGAAAAATCTACGGGTAATATGTTATTATAGTTCGGTTTAAAGATATTTATTTTCTCAAAAAAAGAACATACTGTTCACTTAAAAAGAGATTATATGGTTACAATTCTTAAAATCTAAACAGAACGCATGCACGCATTATGTTATGACAAACTTATCAATATTTTCTACTATATAATTCTTTAGCTTACTTTTAAAGATGTTAGTGTTATTACATTCTTTTATTGTGTTTGGTAATGTATTGTATAAATGAGCACCCTCACACAATATGTTTTTATTACCATAGGTCTTAGTTCTTGGCCGCCAAGGTTTATTTCTGAGATTGTGTACATTGGCCCTATGCTTAAGTGTTATATTTGAATGTAGTTTCTTACTCACTCAAGTGTGTAGTTTAAGTGTACACTGGGTTTGGAAATATATATATTTACTTCTAGGCGATTGAACGTAGACCAGTTTGACTACGGTGCACTTTGCTCAAATCTGGCTGAAAGGACAGCCGGTATGTCCGGTCGAGCTTTGTCGAAGTTGGGCGTCGCCTGGCAAGCTGCGGCGTACGCTTCCGACGACGGAAGACTTACCGAGCAAATGTGCATTGAGATATGTGACGATGCGGTACAGGATCACAGACAGAAGGTAACTTTTGCAAAACCTTATTTGGAAATAGGATGATGATGCCTCTAATATAGTTAATGAATAGAAGCAGGCGTTACTTTAAACGATAAACAATAAACAGCAAGTTTAATTTGTAATATTCCGCCGATAACCGGGAGATTTGTATAATATAAAACCACACAAAATCTTCCACTAGAACCTCTACGCACGTTTCGACCCGACACCGGATCATCCTCAGGAGATGTTAACTTCACAAGCGCGAAAAGTAAATAATTTACTTTGCTTTACTTGCTCTTTATTGTTTCTAATATTGTTTTCACGAATTCATATTGAAGTCGTACAAACAATTGATCTTTTTTTGTAATTCACCGATAACTTGAGGGAGGCTGACTACTGAATGTGTATGCTAATTCAGTAGCCATTGATCAATTTGACTATTTCTAATCATGCATGTTTGTAATTGTTATAAATATATTTAAAAAATTTAAATATCACTTGCTTCAACGGTGAAGGAAAACATCGTGAGGAAACCTGCACGCTTGAAAGTTCCCCATAATGTTCTCAAAGGCGTGTGAAGTCTGCCAATCCGCACATGGCCAACGTGGTAGACTATACCAAACCCTTCTCATATTGAGAGGAGACCCGTGCTCTGTAGTGAGCCGGTAATGGGTTGATCATGATGATGTTTAAATGGGAACAAAAAATATGATGATTATTACATTATGTTGATGATTTACATAAAAGAGAATGGTGGAACTATGGTTAAGTAGCTATCTTTTCTAGACATCCTTTGGATTAGGAACACTTGGAAAACAAACTAGGTGTCTAATGTAAAATGAATCTAATGCCCATGTGATTCGTAGATGATTATACTATTTACCTAGACAGAATATTATGTAACGTGTATTTATTTGTTTATATAAGCCAGCCATTCCCTTATTTACGTTAAATTATATATAATATACAATATATATGTCGTGTTAACTTTATAGATGGAATGGTTGTCCGCGGAGGAGAAGAGCCGTACTATGATGCCCTATCTCCTGGACCTGCCGCCTCTCGATAAATCCGATGGCAATGCACAGAAAGCGACGATTACAGAAATAACGGACACCAAAGAAGACTCCAAAGAGGACTCCAAAGCCAAGACGTCCAAGAAAATGGCAAGGAAGGATACCAATTTGGAAAAGTGACACATCACAAACAACAATACCGTACCAAATAAAAACACAAGTTCCAAGCGCAACAGTGACTGTGATAATAAACAGTGCATATATGACTTTACTATGAGTAAACCACAAAAGTTTGTTATATTATCGGACAATGATATGAGAGTTCTGCGAGAATTGTCTATGAAGATGAGTAAGAAATAATTTCCTGTAAGTGTACAATTTTTGCTAAACATTTTAATATTATTGGTGTATTATATTATGATAAATATCAAACAAAAATGTTATGAATGACAACCAATTGGATGTTGTTATGCAAACAGTTCTGCTGAATTGGTTTAAATGAGTGCAATTTCATATGTAAGTCGGATAAATTAAATTGTATAATATTTTAAAAAATCTCAGTGTACAATAAATAATGCACACTAATGACTTGTTTGTGAGATTGAAACTACCTGCAATTTTATATTCAAGTATGTGTCATAAATGCAATTCTTGCTGTATATTAGTTATAAATGCACAATGATTCTTAAGAAAGATTTGGAAGCAAACAGGATGCAACTTAATAAATATGTTGAATTGTTTAGAATATTATATTCAAATAATGTAATTTGAATTAAAATTTGATAATTCTTATACACACACTTATTGGGTAGGTTAAACACGTGATTGCCACATTGTTTTCGATTGTATTTTATATAGCATTTAAATATACTTAGATTGGAAGGAATTGGAATAATCGTATATCTATGAATAGCTATCCTTAAAATGACGAATTCTTTTCTATTTGAATTTCATTCTAGCATTTACCTTACAAATTCGTCGTAATATATTATTGGTGGAATTAATATTAACCGAGAGTGACGGTTAAAGTATAATTATACATTTGTCTTTCTGGATGACGTGAAAACCATATTTGTTAAATAGGATTTAGAATAATGCTTGTTGAATATAAGTTAAAGCTAAAGTGTATGTGCGAAACTTACTCTTATAAAGTGGGTTAGTGATGAATAAATGTTTTGCAATGTGCATTTCATAAAGTAGGTTTTTGTTTTGCAATATATGTATGTAGATTTATGAATACATAAATGTTCATTATATCTGTTGTATTTTTAAACCTATACATCCCAAGCCGTTAGTGAAAACGCCACAAAATCTGTTACTGCTCATAATATGTTGTATAACTAGGGCAGTCACTGTATATATGACGACCACCGTGGCGCTTTATGAAGTTGGAGGTCCTGGGTTCGATTCCCGGCTCGAGTCTGGTCTGGTCGGAGGCTGCAGCCGTCGCTAGTTACCACCCTACCGACAAAGGCGTGTCGCCAAGCGATTTAGCGTGCCGGCACGATGTCGTGTAGAAACCAATTACGGGTACGGGTTTACTATACCCTAACAGGTAAGCCCGCTAACAAGTCATAGACTGAACCATCACTTACCATCAGGTGAGATTGTCGTCAAATTAAGCTAACTTGTAGTGGGTAAAAATTCGGAGCCTGTACGTAATGAGTTCAGCAAGTCGTGAATAATCGTATAAACCTAAACGGATCGTTACGGAAGTATCTAATTTAAACCTAAAAACAGTCGTTACTTAAAACTGCACTTAGGACAAATAAATTGAAATGAATTACGAACGATTAGGTAACGCAAATTTATCCAATGCTCATTATTTAATTTGAAAAACCTACTATTAGGTGCTTAACCTGAAAAAATAAAACTACTAAAATATAAAGTTGGTTTTATTTCAATTACATTCGGCTTAAGATAATGGAATACGCGAATTGGTGCCGATTCTGGTGTTAACAAAAATCTCTGAGCGAAAATTAGGTACATTGACAAAAATTATTGCTGACCTTTTCATACTGTAGCCTGTGGGCAACCCCTCGAAAAGGATAAACTTATTTCGCATTATTTAGTTTAGAGATTGTTGTATCAAAGAATTTGCACCAACGTATAAAAAAATAATTACATTTAAATTCATTAAAATAAATACATAGTTACTAATTTTAAAGCATTGCGAAATGTATGAAATTTAACAAAATATGTAGTAGGTACTTAATGCTAAAAATATTTAAAATATGAAATTAAACCAAATCAAACTAGCCGTCTCGTGCTAATATAAAATAGTCAACAAAAAGGTTGAGATCTATAATTGGTAGGTATCTTGATTTTGAGCAGTTAAAGTGTTAAAACAGAACATATGTTTGTGAGACACATATAATCGCCTTGTTATGTCTGTTTTTAAAGGCAAATAATGCTTAACAGATCTCAGTGTTAGTTAAACATCTATTACAGCTATTGTCCATCCCTGCATATTTATATGGTAAGTATTATTTTAATATTTACACTTCAAACGCACCAAGCGAATGAAAACAACATTTTTCTATTCATTGGATCTACTAGGAAGGACGTAGGTAGCGGTTAGTTTTCCCTGAAACTAAACACAATGTATTAGAAGATTTACTTGCTATAATATTTTGACTCTTGTTTCGGATACGTGATACTATAGTTGGATTCCAAGATTTTAGGCATCAGGAAGTGTCAGAAATTGCCTCGCTAATTTATGTCACTGGTCCAAAGTTCGACCACCCCAGAATTGACTCCTGGACGAAGGCGTTAGTGAATGCATTGCGCCACTGGTGTAGCAAGTTTTCGGTATCACTTTAATTGCGTAATATTTATTCATTCGTTGCGTGCCATAATTGAAATTTAATAAAAATAATAGGTGTTAATGCAACATTTACGTACGTTACGTTTAAGTCTCGATTTATAAACTTATTTTTACTCCACTTTATCTAAAAGTAGGTATATACTTACTTACGTCTTAAGTAAAATTCTATAAAATTTGGCAAGAAAAATCAATAAATAAATTCATAGCATCCTGAGGAAGGACATAGGATACTTTTCAGCCCGGAAAACAATCAGAGTAAAAAAAACCGAATAGGTAAACGCTAAGGTAAAGTTTAAGGCCATAATTTACAAATAACTTGAACCAAATTCTTAAACAAACGGGGCTATTGTTGTTCCAACAAAAAATACTAAACTAAACTGATAGGTGGTGTTTGTCTCTGTTGAAATTAAAGATATAAGTATTTTCTTTTATATTTTGTACCCTTCACCGGAAATAGCAACAATATTAGAGATGTTATGATTTTAAGAAGTGCAAATTTCTAATATTATTATATTATAAATTCTCTAGCACACTAACTATAATATTAAATATTTAGTGTGCTGTGTTGGTTATAACTAATTGTATTCGAGACGGTATTATTCGAGAGCCATTGGTGAGCGTAATATTATAGCAGACGAGAGTGTGCACTATAACACGTGTTTTAATACGCGTTTTTAACCCACAAGAGAGGAAAACACACATTATTATGTAATTGGATACAATTTTAGTTTATGAAGAAATTAATACCTTTACCTTAAAAAATACCAAAGACTTTCACTTACCAAGTAGATAATTAATAATAATAATTTATGAATGTGCAAAAATGCTTAGCCGGAAGGCAGGAACTTACATGAAACTATAACTTAAATTCCTACAAACAGACAAAGGTGGAACCAAAAAATAAGTTTGTAATAACATAAAAGTATAATAAAACTATTACGTATGTATGTATAATTTTTATTATTTTTAAAACATCATTACCTATTTTACACTAAAATGTTACGCAAAAATTGTAACTTACATTACATGATAGATAAAAAATGGCCTATAAGTTTATAGTGTGTAACCGTTTTGAAAGATCGCGTCACGTAAAATGATCTTCGACGATCGACCTTTGCAGTACTACAATAATACTATGCGATTTTATTTCTTAGTTCATGAATGATATTTAGTTTCATAAACATTCAACGTTACACTGCGCAGTAAGTGAACATTTTACTTGACGCGTTTTACACAGTGCTATAGAAGAAACTATGAATAATTTGAAAAGTTTCAAAAATAAAATTCATTTAGTTTTTTTTTTTTACATCTCAAAGATCAACTACTTATGTAAGATTAACCATTTATTCTAATAATTCTGTTCGTTTTTTTCTTTCCAATATATTATTACAAATGCATTATATATCATATTTTTTACCGTCTTTAAGTTATCGTTTGTCTGCAATTGCACCTGATGGTAAGTGATTATCATGCAGTCTACGATTGTAGGCGGCTTTACTTAAACCCTTACCCGATCTGTGTCTACGGACTTTGTACCGGAACTAAATCTTGGCAGCTCGTCTCTGTCTATAACTAGCCTCGGCCGAAGCCTCCCAGAGCAGACCAGACAAAAAATAATTCCCAAATTGCCTCTGCCGCTCGACACTGCCAGGGAGGTCAGCTGAACACCTCATACGCGGATTGGCGAATTGTTTTTTACAATAATAATTCTTATTATCATGAAATGCCACCATCACCGCATTTGTTTAGCAGAGTATCTAGCCATAAGCATCGAAAGTGCCTTCCCCAGGTCTATTCGAATAACGAAAATTTAATGTAAAATTGAATTAAGGTATATTTATTATTTAAGTATAAGTATACATATAATATATCATATTTTAACAAACAAAAATAATGATTCAGTTTTTCCTAATACTGCATCTAATTATTAATATCATATACTTCTACATTTCCTACCTACGTATAACAAATAGTCTTTAAAACCTAACCTACTCATAGTGTCTACTTCTCTTTTTAGACCATCAATCAAGTGAGCAGCATAGCCGATGGGCTTTATAACCCAGTCAGGTGTTTAAATTCCAATATTTAGTTGTTGATGAGAAGATTTTCATCGCTTTCACCACACATCAGGAGGTTAGGTTAGCAAGTTAACCGATTTGTATGTGAATAAAATAAATATTTTTTTAACATACTCTATATAGCTTCTCTAAAAGACAATCTATATAACTACGATAACTTCATTTAAATCAGTTCAAACATAGTATATGTTTGAAAATGTAATTCACTGACTATACTATTACTATATAATGATAGTGATCATAGATATTTCTAAACACTACAAACTAAACAATTACATAAGACTTTTTGTCACAGCGCTATATTATATTAATTTAAACAAATTCTATAAAACCATTGAAGACATCAGCCAGTAATAAGATACTTTTCTATCTTAAAACCTTTATCAGACTAGATGACCATCGTATCATTGGAAGAACGCCATCTCTTGAAAGTAATCTAAGGGGGCAATTCCCATACGAAGCCCAATTCTTGAGGAAAGTAAAGGCAATAAAGCTTGTATGGTATGGTTATATTGTTAAGAGTTTATTTGCCCTCATAATACGTAGACTTGGTAGTATATTATGCTGCCTCGATTTTGAAATAAGATAAAAAGAGAGTAAGTTTAAGGTAAAATCCCTACATTCATGTTAATATAACGATGCTATGAGCAATTACCTAATCCTCCTACCTAAGATATGAAACTGTATGAAAAAGTACATTTCAATGTACTTTTACGCGAATTTTTTTTTCAATTTCATTTTACGCGAGTTATTTAGGTACTGAAAAATAAACTTCAACCAAAGAAGCGATTCAAGGAGTGAACATTTATCAATAATCCTCATTTCAGCTAACAAGCGAGGACAAATCGACTTTTCTCTGAATCAAAATATCAAATCAGCATTATTTTTATCAGGAAGTAAACACTTGACTGCTGATATGAAACTGCGTCATCATCATGCAATGTGTTGATCGATTCAATGAGAACATTTCCAAATTTAGCTCAAACCACAAACTTTAAGCGTTTACGGTGCGTTGGCGGTCGCGGATTGATCGCGCGTCACTTCAGTTGACACAGTTCGACATCCTGTACGGCTAAGATGCGTGTCACAAGATAATAACGTCTACCATTTTCTCGTTCTATTGAACTATATCGTGTTGCGCTTAGCTCTACTAGTGTTGATATAAAAGGCGAGGCCACGGTTGTGGTAGCTTTCTCATCGTAAAGTTCTTACGGTCGCCGGCACCCGCATGCAAATCCTATCCGCGCGATATATAATATGCAACCGCCGCGCGCCGCCAGCAATAGGTATATATAGATAGATCTATAGATCGCTCTCTGTTTGAGTAACGCTTAAATAGTAGGTACATATTATTTACACCCCACACTATGTGTGCAGACGCAATGGTGCTCCAAGTGTAAATTTCCACACCGCATAGCACCTTTTTGGACAAGTTAAATTCTTGACAGTAGTAAACCCGTCCTACTGTCAGTAACACCTATATATAATATTTGCAATGAGTAAACCAACACCGCGTTCAAATTATTGAGTTTTACGAAATACGAATGTTTGGATGTTTGAGGGAGAAGTTACGGAATAAATAAAATATATTTCTACCCTTTAGGGTTTCACATACAACTAAATTGGAATTATTTTGTCTTATATGAAGTTACTACGGAAGCATTACAGTATTATTCTTTTCCATAGTTAAGGGAAGTCAAACAAATAGTAAATTTTAATTATCGTTATAACGTTGTAAAATTCGAGCTTCAAAAATGCAACACTATGGATTAAGATTTAAATATTCTATATAACAAGACAATCTATATTTTTAACCTTGGAAGAATTCATATAAGTAATTCGTTTGTAACATCTGATTTTATAAGTATATAATAAAATGTTTCCTACACACAAGTGACATAGATTATAACACCAATGTTTGACAAGAATTCAACACTAAATATTTATATACATGTGAAGTAATAAATAGCACATTATTTGAACAAAGTAAAATAATTACATTATATACGACTATGTACACATTTCAATCAAATTTGTAATATAGATAAACAATTGTATATAATATATAGGTTAGTAGGAAAGGGTATCATAAAAAAAATTGCATTTCTCCCGAATCAATATGTTTAGAGAATTAACTGCACACCCGTTTTCCTAAAACCATAAGTGGTGGAGTGGTAACCATAACAGCATCTGTGTAAAATGGTACCAATTACTAGAAACAGTGGCAACCGAAAGCTGGTCGTAGGTAATATGAAAACAATATTTCACCAACACGGTTCATATTACCTATTAAAACGTACGTAGAAATTTATTTTAAAGTCTGTTATTTATGTGATGTCATGTTACTAACATTGGGTCGACAACTTTTTTTTTTCGGTAACTTTTAGATGAAATGTAATTCCTTATTTCTTGTGATTCATATATCACTTTATTTGGAGTATTAGTTATACTTTATACAGTTTGTTTTCTACCAGCTTTCCAATTGACCTTGTATATATAAAGTACTAAAAAATCTTAGCAAACAGTCAATATATTTATTAACAAAGTAACAAATTTAAGACACGTATGAATAAAAACCATATAAAGAATACAATGGTGCTAATTCTGCTGTACACAATTGGCTTTGCTCTAAAGAGCGTGCTGTCCTTTTCTAGAGGGAACAAGTTAGTACAATTAAGAGATGTATACAACAGAATCTGAACCATTACCAATTTCACTAAGAACAAAGGCAACATTTATTTCAATGGTTGGTCCGATGCTTGGACTCGTTTGTCGCTTTGAAATTGGAAGGAGTCTGAACAATGGTGCCGGGTTGCAAATTAAGTTTCATTTATATGACATATTGTATAAATGTTTATCAAGGAGTTAGTAATCATATAATTGTGGACTCCTGGAAATACATATTCAATATTATTTAACAAAATAAAATAAAAATGTATCCTGCCTGAAGGCCTGCTCAGTTACACAGCTGGTGAAGGTCAAAAGTTCCATTATAGAGTAACCAAAATAGCTTTGGATGAAGCAAATATGAATGGTAATGTGTTTATTTTCAAGTAATTTGTCCCCTGGCTGTTCTACTTTTAATGTGGCCATATAGCTGGTAGAATTTTTGACATTGAGATAGTGGGGATTTAAATTGATTATTTGGCGAGAGGAACGGTCAGGGATAAAAGATGGTGGTATTAATGCAAAAACTCTCAAAAACACTCTCTTTGAGATAACTCAGCCATGTAAATGCATTTGAAACAGGATATTTTTTTTCAAAAACAGACATTATGTGGTGAGACCTAATTCCCTTGCTGCCTGCCTTTTCCATTGTGATGCATACTGATTTTTTTTGAGTGTATTTAACATGAAAACAATCAATCACCATTTTCAGATATACATAAAGATACAAACAATACAATATTAATATATGGTATGAGATGGATATGATTATATCTGCTCAATCAAAATATATAAAGTCAGGTTGAAATGAATCAATCATTAATACAAATTTGTTTGAAAGAGAAATATAGAAATTTTACCAACTTAGGTGCTTCTGTTACCAGAACAGCACGAGGTCTGTGTTGGTGTCTCTTCATCAACAACAAGAACTCTCGCTGATCTGTTGTTATCTGCTTGTGAGCTCCTTTCGAAACGTTCTGCCATTTCTCGAGTTAATTCGAGAAATAGGTCTTCTACTCCTTGATTAAGTTTCGCAGATGTGTAAAAGTGTTTTGCACCAACCATTTCTGCATAGCTGAAAATTAAACAATTGTTTTACAATTGAACAACACAATTAAATGCCACAATCTTGAATATTAAATGTGTTTGATTGCAGTAAAATATCAATTTATAATTTTTATTTTGAATACCTTTCAGCTTCCTCTAGAGGCACCATACGTTCATGTTCCAAATCAATTTTGTTGCCAGCTATAACCAGTACAATATCAGATCCAAGCATCTTTTTCAATTCCTTTACCCAGTTTTTAACCTGCAAGTTTTCAAATAATAATTGTACTAAAATTACCAGAGGTTACCAACAGCTGTTTAGTTGTTATTATTTACAGGCTACAGTTTACTGTTAGATTCCCCAGTCTCCATCCCCACTATCCAGCCCTGGATATGGTTTTTCTATGAAGATATTCCCAGTAACAGCCCGGCAATTAATTATACTTAGTGTTACTTAGTGTATGTGTTATACATAATTATACTTAGGAAAGCATGTTTCGGCTTATAAATATAATCGTTAAAGACTGGAAACCTGGTTTGGAACAGCACGGGAACTCAAAAGCTTCTTATAAATCTTTACCTAAGAGACCAAGGTTAGGTAAGAGAGGACAGAGTTCTGATGAACATTCTAGATATTATTCAGCTACATTATGAAGATAATTAATCAAGTCTAGCCAAGCAAGAATAAAATGTATTTATTATCAATGATTTAATTTTTTTTAACTGTCCACACTTTTTAATTATATTCCACTGGTACACTAGTGAGTGTTTGATCACTTACTATTTTTTTAATTCAAATGGAATATAGGTTTTAAACTGCCCCAAGTTTAGTATTTCACATTACTACTTCATTTTATGAAATATTTATGTATTCTCTACTTATGTATTCTATCTATCACAAGTAAAGTTACGCACAGCCCATTAAATAATAAGTCTGCTGACACAAATGCTCATTACAAGGCACAAAGAATCTGTTGAACTATATTATCATTCATGTCCCTCGACAACCCTCTAGGTCTCGAAGGCACTACATATCCGATCAACAACATTTTTCAGCCCCAATACTCTAAAACTAACCTAGGCAAATTCGCCCAAATAAATTGTTTGATGAATCTCTAGACTCTAACTCTAAACATTTGTCTTTAAACATTTTCAGACAAATTTTCAACAAATAATATAAGGAGTATGCAGATTTAAAAAATATATATATACTGCCTCAATTTAGATTACCTTTCCAAAAGATTCTTCATCTGTGATGTCATACACAAGGATAGCACCATTTGAATTGCGGTAATATATAGGACCTAGTGCGTGGAATTTCTCTTGACCAGCTGTATCCCAGATTGATAGGTTAATACGTTTCCCATTGATGTTCAGCTTTTTGTTGAGGAATGTTGCCTGAGAACAAATATGTATTTACAAATTATATAAATCACTGGGTGCCATCTATTAGCAGTAATAATCAAGAACTCTTTAGAACAAGGCACTAAAGCTGTATAATCAAGTTTCTACCAAATCTTCCTACGAAAGAAGGGATGCGCAATGAAGATGCAAACTGCCCCTTGAAAACCTATGCCAAAGTTAGAAGTTGCTTGACACTTTTTTACCCACATCATAATCGAACCAGCTCTTGCAAAAAGTACCAAATCCTTAAAAATTCTAAGAAGTCTCTAGAATATTAAAATTAATAGTTGGTTAACTATTTACCTTTTTTATTTTATTTAAACATTTTCATTGCATAATATAAAAGACAAAAGAAAAGTGAAAACAAACAAAACATCGAAGCATAAGGCAACCTTTATCATTAAAAGCAATCCCGTCCAGCCTACCTCATCACAAGAATCCAACAGATATAATATGAAATCAAAAAGCACTATTGTAATAAAAGTAAAAAAAAAAATATTAATATGTTGAACATGTTATTATATTTATAAAAATATTTTGTCTATGAAAGTTAATCAACATTTTTTACAGTCAGTGATCTGAACCACTTTTTTGTTCTGTGTAGGTGGATATAATAACTAGTATTGATTATGCAATATTCTTTCAAATAATTGTGTAAGAGGTTTGTATAACACGGTTATGGTCTGATCTTGTGTTTAAAATTATTATATAAGAATGCACTGGCATTCTTGTATAATTCCAAGCCACTGGGCTTTGCCAGAGTAATCTAATTGAACAGATTAATTTAAAAAAATCCTGTTTACAAATTTAAATTGTTTTCCAAGTCTGCTTTTGGAGAAATACTATATCAATACTTAAGTTTGTCTAGATTGAACTAGTTGTTAAACTATCATCATCATATCTATCGATTGACATGTCATCATCATCATCATGATCAACCCATTGCTATCTCACTACAGAGCACGGGTCTCCTCCCAATATGGAAGGGTTTGGCCATAGTCCACCACCCTGGCCATATGCAGATTTGCAGACTTCACACACCTTTGAGAATATTATGAACTCTCAGGTTTCCTCAATGTTTTCGTTCACCGTTGAAGCAAGTGATATTTTAATTGCTTAAAACGCACATAACTTTGAAAAGTTAGAGGTATGTACCCGGATTCGAACCCCCAACCTCTGATTAGGAGGCGGACACCCTAACCACTAGGCTATCACAGCTTTCATTAGGCTATCACAGCTTTCGATTGACGTCTATCACAAACAATACAAAACACAAACAAAGGTATTTTGTGGCAAGTTGAAAAGTCCACAGTTTTGGGCCACTTGTTTCTAGCGGCTCCCTGCAACTCGCTTGTTGATAGTAGATACAAAACCGCCACAGTTAAACCATACCATTGGTATTATGGTTATTTTTTTTCAAACCCTACAGATTCTGAATGTTTAGAGATGACAATAACCTCCTTCTCCTTTATCTTATATCCAACGTCAGGACTCCACCTATCTGTTAAATTCTGTCAAGATTGGTGCAGCAGTTAAGTTGAACATATTAAAAAAAAAACACTTTTGCATTTATAATATAAGAATGGATCTTTTAAAGATCTTAGTGTATAATCATCCTTTATCATTTATTTAAATGTATAATAGCTATTCCAGGCAACAATTCCTGACAATGTCATTCAATGGCTTGACAATGGTTAAAATAGGTAACAATAATAACAAGATGGCTACAAAAGAAACAAGATATTGATATATTTCTCAATCTAGCTATATGGTAATATATCTAGACATACCTACCTGATAATATAAATGCAAAGGTATTTTGGCCTTCATTCCTACAGCAAGAGCCACAGATTTACATAATTTAATGCATAGTATACATACATTAAGGGTCTGTATGTGGCAAATGCAAGAAAATGAAGATTGTTGAACAATGTACAGGAAGCTTGTATCCTGAACATCCTGAACGAGATAGTATAAAGAAAGGGAAATCGTTGGTTTGCATTTCCCTCAGGCAGCAACTTTTCCACTAAAATCTTTATCGTAGCAGAAAGCACACACCACTCGAGGGCAAAGTCACGGGCGAAGCCAATTTAGAAACATAACGTAAGAAACGAACATTTAATTGGATTATATTTGCTACCCTTTCAACATACCTGCAATGTTGTTAAATGTTTGTCGTTGAACTTGTCCTCAATATATCGGAGCAAAATTGATGTTTTACCAACGCAACCCTCTCCCAGCAAAACCACTTTAAAATTATTCGTCCCACTCGGCACCGCACTCATTGTAACAAGGTCTAGAAATATCTTAGTAATTGGATACTTTAGAACTAAACTTACGTTCACGCTATTAACAAATTAACTCATAAGCACATCAGTAAAATGTTAAAATAAATTACTTTTTGATTAATTTAATCGATTTGTTTACAAGTAATGCTAATAGAGTTAAATAATTATTTATTGTACAGAAAAATATTTTACATATTTATCTCCGCCGTGCAATGTCACAAAACACTTGAACCACAGACTAATATTCTTACGACACCCATAGATTATACATAAGCGACACCTACGACCACAGACTTGGATTAATTAGTTGAAGCCATAAAACAGTGAGGAATGTGGAAGCAAGAAGCGTTTATACGGATTATATATAATATATTCTGTCTCATACAGCATGACGTTGCTTATGAGGCAGAAGATTCAATAGCTCTGTCTGAATTTTCTTATATAAATCGTATATATATTTCTCACAGTTTCACGGGTTCATCTATATAATCTGAGCTTACCACTGACCATCACAGACCTTTAAACTCATATACAGACGTCTGATTTTTTATTCCGTGGAATTCTTGATGATACCATAGATTAACGATTTTAAAAAATTTAAATAAAATTTCGAACAGGCTATGGATTCTTAAGTTTAATTTTATAAAGCCGTGAGTTGGTATTATTAAAGTGAAATTATTTTATGTGGGCGAAAGAAATTTAGAACGGTTAGACCGAGGTAAACTGCATGTATACAAAACCCTTTTGAGTAAAAATCTAATAGTATTATTTTCGACACTACATAATAATTGTAAATCTGCATCCTGCAATCTTACCCAGTAGTAAGTGATAATGAAGTCTTAAGATGATAGGGATATGACAGAAATAATATAGACATACTTCTAATCAGTTGGTGGTACCAATGTGGTGGATGGTCTGTTTTTTCACACAGATACAATCGTTTAATAATGGTATATGCGGGACAATCATAGTGATGATTTTAGCACTTCATTATATGAAATAAAGTGCAGCATTGTTAGTATAATATTCATAGTAAAAATACTTCTAACTGAGGAATGACTATTAGGATTTTTAGAAACATTAATACCACAAAACATTAGGTATTGGTACATATCAAAACTAAAAAAGAAAAACAAAATGTTTGTTGCAACTGAAATGTCATAAAATCACAACTTTGAACTGTCTTTGAAATCATCCAACCAATATGCCCCAAACCGGTGTCATTAGAGGGGCAATGCCAAAATGGTTTTAGTCATAAAGTCGAATACCCGACGTAAGGTACACCGGCCGGACCCCCCCGTTATCCCAAACGTCGCCCAAGCCGAGGTTCGGCCTCACGGGAGGCAGACGTTCCCTTAGTTTCTTCGAGCCTTAGGGCTCAAAATTTCTTCTGGCAGATCTTCTTTCCGAACCTCGCCAAACAGCCCGGTTGCAGCTGTCGCAACCAATAGAGTTAGCACAGCTAATAGTCAATCCGAAAACAAAAACTGACTTCGTTCAATGTTGCTTATTTCCATAGGATCTTTTTTTAAACCTCAATCTACAAAGACATAGTCGCATCGATATGTGCAAATAGCGAATGAAAGCACGTGTGGGAGATTAAATAGACAAAGAAAAAAATTCGGACAAAGACATGTCGCCAAGCGGTTTAGCGTTCCAAAACCAATTAAGAGTCTAGGTAGGTTATCATGGATGGCGGCACTCGGCGCAGACCGAGCTCTACCGCCAGTGGCAGGTCAGACTTGAGTCACCAAGTGCCGGTCTCAGGACCATAGAGGCGATTCGCCCCGTCCTCCGTCAGTGGGCGGAGAGGCGGCACAGGCAGGTGACCTTCCGCCTTGCGCAGGGGCTTTCCGGATACGGCTGTTTCGGGAGGTTCCTGTGCAAGGTGGCAGGTAGATAGCCCACGGAAGTATGCCATGAGTGCGGCTGCGCTATCGATACAGCGCAGCACACGCTGGCTGTGTGCCCCAGTTGGTCTCAGCAGCGTGCGGCACTCACGTCTGTAGTCGGGGGGGACCTCTCCCTGCCGATCGTAGTTTAGGCTATGGCTGGCAGTGAGAGGTCTTGGCAGGCGGTGGTCTCTTTCTGCGAGGACGTGATCTCGCGGAAGGAGGCGGCGGAACGGCTGAGAGAGGACGACGTGGACTCTCAGCCGATCCGTCGCAGACGTGTCGGGCGTAGGCGGCTCGCACTTCATCACCGCCTACCCCTTTGAGAGTAGCACCTCCGGGCGTTGGATACGAGCATCTGTCCAACACCTAGGAGTTAGGTCCTCGAGCTGGAAGACGCACCCTGTGCTCCTGGTGCGTCTTATGGCGTTCAATTGGGGGGCATCTGATATTGCCCCCGAGTTGGCACCGTCCTAAGGACGGACTCTGCCGGCCTGGTTGCGGTTGTGTGCTCGAGTGTAACCCGTGACCCGGCCCCCAGGCGGCGGGAAAGGATATGCACCGTGGGGGTTTAGTCAGTAAGAGTCTGACATAACCACCGCGTGTCCTCGGATGCGGGGTATCCATGAGGATTACCTACGTTAAAAAAAAAAAGATAGGTTATCATCCTCGTAACAGGTTACCCCGCTACCATCTTAGACAGCATCATCATTTACACCAAATGAGATTGCCGTCAAGGGCTAAATTGTACTAAATAAAAAAAACATTAACCTACTTAGTGGGTCAGCAGCAAAGCTGTAGGCAGGTAGAGAAGAGTTTAGGGTTTCATATTTTGAAAACATATGTAGTTTACACCAGCAAAATATGATAAAATCGTTATCGTTACATTATAAGACAGGTGGGGAAAAATGGACTACAGTATTAATAGGTATACTTAGATACATAAGTACGTAAGTAGATAACTACTTATCGAATGTTATTCTTCCCCTTCCAATTTGTAGGGATGGTTCCAATAGATTCATTATTTGATATGTTGATTTAAGTTACCAGATTATTTAATTCGGGCGTAAATTACCTTGAGAAACGCTAGAGGTTGTTCATTCCGAAGATGTTTGGAGGATGTTTTGTGACACAAATAAACAAAATTATTAATTTAATGTAAATCGGTATGATATGTTAATTACATTGCATATATTTGTCTCGCATACATATTCATATAGCTAAGCAAAATTTTATGCGCATCATTACCTAAGATTGGAAAACGTGAGATCTATTTTTAGTTCAGTTACCTACTGGTGGAGCTTAATTATCGAGTTTTGTAGTTATTAAAAAACTGACGATATTATGACTATTTTAGATAACAATGTATATATATAGGTATATATTTTAAACAATTAAAATATCACTTGCTTCAACGGTGAAGGAAAACATCGTGAGGAAACCTGCACGCCTTAGATTTCTCCATAGTGTTCTCAAAGGCGTGTGAAGTCTGCCAATCCGCACATGGCCAGCGTGGTGGACTAAGGCCAAAACCCTTCTCATATTGGGAGGAGACCCGTGCTCTGTAGTGAGCTAGTAATGGGTTGATCATGATGATGATCAATCCGGATGTAACTCACCTCTAAATACCAGACACTAACGCTGCGATCTATAGATCGTACTTAGACTTGGCTCAGCCAAAGTTTTTCTCGAAGTTCTTTCAGTCTGGTGGGAGGCTTCGGCCGTGGCTAGTTGCCACCCTACTGACAAAGACGTGTCTTCAAGCGATTTAGCGTGCCGAAATGATGTCGCATAGAAACTATATACTATAATATATAACTGTATACTTAAAATATAACTCAATTCTAGAGGAATGCCATTTGACACAAATATACCTCATATAAATTACACTACGATTCCGTGGAGCCAGGCAAAGTCACAAAGAGTTCTAAGCGATAAGTATGTACCTACCTAATATCGTAAATTAGCGCATGTAAATAGTTCAATATGACGACAAGGTTTAATAGAATTATATCAAAATAATGTGGATAATACAGATTTATACCTTTGTTATGAATGCAATAGCGTAGCCACTTTGTATATGTCTATAGGTACCTACCTTCTAAGATTATTCACGAATTAATATTGCTTAAAAAATACATTTAAAAATCTTGATTTTCAAATTAAGTGATTTTTTCAAGTGATGGTAGGTTATGAACCCTTACTTAATTAAATTAGAACGTTTTCTGTAAATAATATAACCCGGATTTCTTATTTTTATTTAAGTTAGTTTTTTGTGTATATATTACTTTTTCTGAGCTAAATTGCTTTGTTAGGAGATTTTACCTGGGAATAAAGTAATCTGTGTAGCGTTTTAGGCGTGAAAAGGTAATCGACAATTGGAGTTACTAACGAATGCTTATGGACAGCAGGGATAGAAGTGTTTACACGCCCGCTCCGAGGCGCCGGCGCCGCTCGCGCATTCCATGCGATCCAGAGAAAAGTGCATCCATGAATACCCCTCAATGAACTCGCATTAAACGATCACGCGCCACCGCTCAAAATAGAGACGCTCCATTCATAAACAATGCATATCAGCCAATTCTATCATATTTGATTACAGCATCCATGTGGCTAGATTTTTCGCGGACATACGAGTAGCATAAGTACGCTTAACCCGCGTCTAGTTGTACACTACTTTTAAAGGTAAGCAAATAGTTGCGACCATTGCATTTTTAAATATTAGTGGTTGAAAGATAATTAAGGCGCTTACTCATTTTTATGACAACAATTTAGCTTCCGTCGTCATCATCATCATCATAATCAACCCATTGTCGGAACACTACAGAGCACGGGTCTCCTCTCAATATGAGAAAGGTTTGGCCATAGTCCACCACGCTGGCCATGTGCGGATTGGCAGACTTCACACGCTTTTGAGAACATTACGGAGAACTCTCAGGAATGCAGGTTTCCTCACGATGTTTTCCTTTACCGTTGAAGCAAGTGATATTTTAATTGCTTAAAAACGCACATAACTCTGAAAAGTTAGAGGTGCGTGTCCGGATTCGAATCCCCGAACTCGGATTAGGAGACGGACGTCCTAAGCACTAGGCTATCACAGCTTCAAGCTTCCGTATTATCGCAAAACTCGAAACGTGCTTTCTGAGTGGTATACAATTAAAGTGTAATCATTATGAATACATTCATAACAAATAGCAACATAGTGTGGTAGCCTGTTTTTTAGTTATATAACGCCGTAATTGGACCTTCCTAGCTATGAAATTTTAAAAATCATAACTGCGCCTAAAACCGCTTACCTAGTTATTCAGTAGGTAGTTTTCAACTACTTCGCACTGTAAAATAGTGAAAAATTAAGGGATTATTATTGTTAATTGATAATTCTTTTAAAGTTCTATCGTGTATAGACAAAGGCATCACAAAATTAAATTTAAGATTTTACGTAAAGAACATGTTTTTATACCTGTTCAGACTTGGAGTTGAGTTGAGAGCTACAATAAACTAACCAATAGTTTATAGTGGCATTTTCTCAGTCGAAGCCTTTGCGTTTAATGAATATTTGTTCAGCTATTGTCAGTGCTATTAAATATTAGTGCTATTCTTAACTGATGTTTTTTTTATACACTACAAGTTAGCCCTTACGGCTATCTCACCTGGTGGTAAGTGATGATGCAGTCTAGGTTGGAAACGGGCTAACCTGGGTATGGTAAACAGACACTCTTAATTGGTTTCTACGCGACATCGTGCCGGAACGCTTAATCGCTTGGCGACACGTCTTTATCGGTATATTAGTTACATACCGACATTAGTATATTAGTACTATAATTATTTTTTGCGACTATATTACCCCCCCGTTATCACAAACGTCGCCTAAGCCGAGGTTCGGCCTCACAGGAGGCGCCCTTAGCCAGACGTTCCCTTAGTTTCTTCGAGCCTTAAGGCTCAAAATTTCTTGTGGCAGAGCTTCGGAAAGAAACAGCACGGTTACGCTGTCGCAACCAATAGGGTTAGCACAGCTAATAGTCAGTCCGAAAAAAAAAATTTGTTCACTGTCTAATATAATTCAAATTAAAAAACTAAGTTATCATTACTATCACCACCTTAGCTTATTATAACCCAAAGCTACGCACAGGCTTCCTCACTCTTAAAGGTGAGTGCAAAATATAGCATTGACCAACCACAATACTTCAATCCACGTTAGCATGCCTTAACGATAATCAAAAATGTTAATGATAATAAACGGCAATATAAGTAATAATAGCACTGCAATATTATGGTCACCCAGTACCTATGCTGCAACTAAGACAATCCACCTAACTGTAAGAATATTTAGCTATAGTTTTAGACGTGTGTTTTCCAAAATGTTCACGTTATTAGTTATTTCAATTTTAAAATGTGTCCGGGCTTCAAAATATGAATTCATGGCCAGAGTAGCTTTAACGCATTACCATTAAATTAGCCATTCGGAATTCGATAATCTGACTTATGATGCCAGTGGAAGCGCACGCGATAAATCAAGATAAGGTCGGCCAGCTATGCGGATGGGCATCCCATTAAAATTCCAGTAATATGCCAACTTCAATTGCAATCAAATAGTTATGATACTAAATATTTTGATGTACTGACGTTGCTCCTGCGTAAAAGCCCCGCAATCGCACCGCGTCATCCATTTAATGAAAACGTGCGCAGCTGTTCTCGATTTCAAACGTACTAGTAACGGATATCGTTATTAAAATATTATAAATAGTTCCACATGCCTTTGTTTGTAGAATTGTTAAGAAAATTATACATAATAAAGTTTAGGTTGCGTTGGTGAAGGGAACAACCTACAAAAGTTATTTTTTTAAGAGGCCATTTTTGACTGGACCTTCTTAATTTAATTATTAAATTTTAAAACGTGTTTCAAATAAATATAGATTAGGCAAAAAAGAAGCGGTGATAGTCTGAAGCGGTGATAGCCTGAGTGGTTAGGGTGTCGGCCTCCTAATCAGAGGTCAGCGGTTCGAATCCGGGCACGCACCTCTAACTTTTCGGAGTTATGTGCGTTTTTAAACCATTAAAATATCACTTGCTTCTACGGTGAAGGAAAACATCGCGAGGAAACCTGCACGCCTGAGAGTTCTCCATAATGTTCTCAAAGGCGTGTGAAGTCTGCCAATCCGCACATGGCCAGCGTGGTGGACTATGGCCAAACCCTTCTCATATTGAGAGGAGACCCGTGCTCTGTAGTGAGCCGGTAATGGGTTGATCATGATGATGATGAGGCAAAAAATAGTATGTACGCACAGAATAGAGGTGGTAAAAAAAACAAAAAGATATATTATTTGGATGCTTTATTTTTCTATCCAGTGTTATTAAAGTAAATCATTTCGCCTAAACTAACAGGCAATAGGCATATTTTTAAATCTACAATACTTTAAACGTGGGTGTTCCATAGGTTTCGTGGGGAACGCCCTGACTAGTGGAAACGAGAGTAGTTTCAAAAGTAGATCCAGTATTTGAGTTACCAGAACCTAAGGTTCCTGAACCAAATTTGCTTGAACCAGCGCCGAAATTACTGGAGGTGGAACCGAAAGTTGTGCCAGAACTATAGCTGTTTGAACCAGAGCTAGAGCTACCAGAAGATTGACTGTTTTCAGTGCCACTAGAAAAGCCGAAGTTTGGCGAGACAGTACCGAAAGAACTTGAACCTAGACTACTTGGCTTATTAACTAAGTTACTACCACTTACAATGGTTGATGTAGGCTTATAGTTACTTGTTGAAGATAAACCATTACCAGAGGTAGAACCCAAAGAGCTAGAGCCAAAGCTGCTGCCAGATGACAAACTGCTTCCCTTGCTGACAAATCCGGATGTTAAGCTACTACCAGAGGATAAATTGTTTCCATTGCTGACAAATCCGGATGTTGAGCCACTACCAGAGCCAAACTGTGTGGAGGTACTACTGGGCTTAGAAACATAAACGTCACCTGTTGTGACCTTGTTAAAGGTAGATCCACTGGTTCCCGATACTGTGTTGCCAAACCCTGAGCTGGAACCAAAACTGCCGGATCCACTGCCAAAATTGTTTGAAGCGCTCAAAGGGTTAGGAACCGAACCAAACGTAGGCTTTATTGTGGTAGATGGAAAATTACCAGAACTTAAACCACTGCTACCACTAGGCTTCGGACCTACAGAACTACCAGACGTTACAAAGCTACTAAATTGGGAGCTAGAAGAGGATGATGATGATCCAGAACCTAAGCTAGGACTAACAGAACTATAACTAGGAGTGCTAGAGCCTGAACCAGTTACTAGTTTACTACCAGAACTGAAAGTATTGGAGCCTGATAGCAGAGTGCCGCTAGGTTTAGAAACGGAATTACCAGAGTTAGATCCTAAAGTGGAGCTACTTCCAGAGGAATAGATGCCACTAGAATCAGAGCTTGATGTAAAACTAGGCTTTGAACCCAAAGTATTTCCCGAGACCGTACCGAAAGAAACACTGGGTTTTGTGTTAAGGGTATTAACAGTATTATAATTATTAACAGATGATAAACTGCTAGGCTTGCTATATAGGGTACCTGCAGTCAAAGTGTTACCAGTGTCTAAACTATCTGAACTGACAATATCCTGAGAAGATGATCCAAAGCGATTGTCAAACACTGAAGTAAATTTACTAGGTGATAACGTGCTACCAGACCCAAATGACGTACTACTAGGAGTTGTTGAAGATATACCTCCAAACGAAGTTCCAAAAGAGCTTCCAGTATTTTGATTACCAAAAACAGATTCAACAGATCCAGAAGTGGCACCAGAATTTTTGATCGGATTGCTAGTAACTGAAGAAGATGTTAATGAACTACCAGTCTTATAACCGGAGCCGAAAGATCCTGGTACTCCGCCAGAAATGCCTGAGAATGAAGCGGATATTCCCCCTTTGTTGTAATCACTAACAATGTTGTCGATTAGAGACTGAGAATCTTGTTTATCATTGTACTTAATAAAGAAAACGTCAGGTTTAGTTGGTGCTTTTGGCTCAAACTTAGGAAGTACAATATTCTTGGCATCTTCAGGTTTCTTAAGAAGAACATACACGATTGTTTTTTCTTCATTTTGTTGTGAAACTGGAATGACCTGAGGTACAGCAGGTTGTTGAGTCGGTGCCTTGATGAAGATGATCTTATAGTGTTTTTGTGGCGGCGGTAAAATGATTTGTGGTCGTTGCTTAGGAGTTTCGATATCTTCTGGCGCGGCATGTACATAAAAGTGTTTAAATATTTGGGCTGGTTGTTGTTGAATTTGATTGTAGTATTCCTGGTAATTCTGAACAGCACCGTTTTGGTACTGATTTGATGAAATGAATTGGTTAGCAGCACTGGCAGATTGGTAGTAGTTTCCTATATTATCTAAGCGAGAAGTGTCCACTGTAGTCTGATATGTGCCTTGGTTTTGTCCAAAAGTTGATCCTGGATATACTCCTTGTTGATTTTGTACATTATAATTTAATCCATTCCCAAACGCATTGTAGTTTGAATTAGAACCCAAACTGGATGGTTGTTGGACGTAATAGTTCGTGTTTGAGCCAGTGGAACCAGCTGTATTGTAATTCGAACCAATTCCACTACCCGATACACCAAATCCAGAACCAGCCCCTCCATTGGAACCGAAAGTATTGTAGTTAGAATTAGAGCCTGTAGATCCAGTTGCATATTTAGTGCTTAAAACAGACGGACTGACTACTTTATACCCAGATCCAGAACCCACGCCAAATTTCGATGATAATCCACTGGTGCTAAATCCATTATTATAATAGCCATTGTTACCACTGAAACTTTGCCCTGTAAACGCAGGTGATGAACTCTGTCCTAATCCAGATGTTGAGCTTTGTTCAAATGTGTTAATAACTTGTTGGGAGCCTTGACTGAAGGATGAAGCAGGTACTCTTGAGCCTTGTCCAAAGGACCCAGAAGATCCGCTTGAGCCTAAACCAAATGTCGTAGAACTTAGTCCTTGTCCAAGAGATCCAGACGAACCACCGGAGTTTTGACCAAAAGAGGTAGCTCCTTTAGAGCTTTGGCTATAGAACGTGGAAGGTACGCTTGATTGTTGACTGTATACAGTCGAACCTGGTCCGAAAGTTGCACTAGAAGCTTGTCCGACAGTTCCAGTATTCAAATTTGAGCTGCCGAAGGATGATAGAGCTGGGTTTGATGCGACTGAGTACGCTTTGTTATAATTGTTAACTTGAGAAGATGAAGCACCGTAGCGATTGACAGGTGCTGGGTATTGGTAGCCGAGTCCAACATCCGCTACCGCCACCCCCACCGTGAGCGCCAACACCTAGAAATACACAATATTATGAATAATGGTAACGTTTATTATTTACAACTAACCAACAATTTTAATATACAGTTACCCTTTTTTTAAATATTTCTTTGGCGGAATGGTCCACCACGGTCAGTTTGCATATATGAGTGATTCTCTACTACGGTCGATTCCAGACCAAATTGCAACACCCATCTGGGTATGTGTACACAATTACAAAGAAATAAATAAATAAATGAGTTTTGAGACTAAGTACGCAGAAGGCTTTTCCAGTGCCTTGAAATATATTAAAATAATCCGCAATATGCAGAATGCAATTTCTGGTGGGAGGCTTCGGCCGTGGCTAGTTACCAACCTACCGACAAAGACGTGTCGCCAAGCGATTTAGCGTTCCGGCACGATGTCGTGTAGAAACCAATTAGGAGTATGAGTTTACCATACCCCTAACAGGTTAGCCCGCTACCATCTTAGACTGCATCATTACTTGCCATCAGGCGAGATGCAGCCAAGCGTAACTTGTGGTGAATAAAAGAAAAAAGAAAAAATTTCCAATTTTAGTGTGTTATAAATTTGTTTTGTATTACACACAGCAAATAAACACTAAATAATTAAGCCATACTAAATACAAATAAATTGAAACCCTCTTGGCAGGAAGGTTCTTTTTGTTCAATAAAAATAAACCCTACTCAACGCGGCCGAAACGACAGCTTAAAATTAGGAAATAGGATTTGTTAATAGTCAAGTTAAGTACTTAAAAGAAAGCCTTTCTCAAAGAACAATGACCTTACATTGCTCGCAACCTTAACCTCACGGGACTGGTTTAATGATTCCCGGTTTGGGCTTCGAAAGTGAAAACGACGGTTCGAAAGTGATCGTACCAAGTAAAATTACCCAAACCTTTTTTCTTTCTTTACCATGTGACGTTCGCATTTTTTTTAATAATATAACCTTTGTATCGCTAAATACATAAAGGTCTTTTTTTTTACTTTGATTAAATTAATTTATAAATTTTAACTTCAAAGCTGGATGGTAGCTACCGATACATGTACTACTCTAATTATTATTTTGGATTTGTAACAGGTATTTTAGGTGGCCGTTGACGACAGATGTTGGATGGAAGACCACCCACCACCTGGTTGACGAAGAACCTTAATACCTTAACCAAACCAAACGTGGTGGCTTAATACCACCAGCCGACCCCGTATCGGACAACGCAGTGTTGGTGCACATTCGGTGTTAGCCCTTGACGGCAATCTCACCTGATGGTAAGTGATGATGCAGTATAGGATGGTGCGGACTAACCTATGACATATATGATAGGAAATGGTAACCCATACTTCTAATTGGTTGGTGCCGGAACGGATTGTAACTAGCCACAGCCGAAGCCTCCCACCAGACCAGACTCGAGCCGGGAATCGAACCCAGGACCTATAACTTTATAATGAGACAGCGCACGCGCTGAGTCACGGAGATCGTCAAAATATCCAACGAGTTGCTTGGAGCTGCTGGAAAGTCATATTGACAGTACATACGCATATGGAATACGAATCTATGTAAGTAGACAAATAATTGGTAGCTTCGTATATAACTATTTATATTCGACGTACCTATGATTCTTTGATTTAGAGACCAAAGATATTCACATAGTTTTTGCTAATTTATATTGATGAACCCAGAACGGCTATTCAATTCAGATATAGTAATAGGTTGTAATAAAGCTTTATGATTATGGCAAAAAACAAAAACGATGGATAGGTAGGTATCATAATTATATTATAAATAAAAGTTTGTATGTAAGTGTGTATGAATTAATGTTTCTCATTCACCCCAGAACTAATTAGAGATTTATTATGTCCTGGTAATCTCTCTGGTGGGAGGCTTCGGCCGTGGCTAGTTACCACCGTAACGACAAAGACGTGTCGCTAGGCAATTTAGCGTTCCGGCACGATGTCGTGTAGAAACCATTTAGGAGTATGGGTTTACCATATCCCTAACAGGTTAGCCCGCTACCATCTTAGTCTGCATCATCACTTACATCAGGTGATATGCCGTCAAGGGCTAACTTGTGGTGTATAAAAATATGTACAGACTATTTTTATACAGGGGATATCCATGGTTCGCCGGATTTTGTAAAAAACTAAATTTTGGGTTGATGAGCTACTATAGTTTGAAATAGCAAACTTCCTTGACATTACATTTATATGTTTTGAAAGAGAATAGGAACGAGACATGGGATAATATTTAAATACAAACGTTAATTATTCCACAATAATTATTAAGATCTTTTATACACGCAGGTGAGGTCGCGTGCATCAACTACTCTAACATATAATAACAATAATACTCTAACATATATTATCAAGGCGGAAAATACGGCCTAACGCCCTTCACAGTAATTTTTTTCTTATAAAACAACGCTGTCAAATACAACAGTATAAGGTAGGTTTCTACCAATTCTTTTGTACGGAAATATCTAAACTTAATTAAAGTAATAACATAAGTAATAAATGTATGTCGGTATAGCTTAGCTTATGGATTTGTATTATGTGTACAACTAAATGGTCATTATATGTAGTCTATTTTTCCCTTAACAAAATAATTGAAAAATCGTAGGGCTTTCTCGTAACACATTATTTGAATACCGTCCGACCCCCCCGTTATCCAAAACGTCGCCTAAGCCGAGGTTCGACCTCAAAGGAGGTGCCCTTAGACAGACGTTCCCTTAGTTTCTTCGAGCCCTAGGGCTCAAAATTTCTTCTGGCAGAACTTATTTCCGAAGAACAGAAACGAAAAGAAAAAAAAACAGCCCGATTACGCTGTGGCAACCAATATAGGGTTAGTACAGCTAATAAACAGTCCGAAAAAAAAAATTGAATAACGTACATCTGCTTAGCATTCATGCAAATAAACAATACCTTTAAATTTAACCTTTTAACAAACTGCGAACGTTAGGTGCCGTATTGGTATGTTGTATAGTTTTAAATTTATTTTTATCATGTAAGCCATAGAGGTATAACTTTTTACTCTCTCTTCTTACACACACGTTTTTAATTACTATAAAGTTCCGTAACCGAAGGACGGCACTCTATTACAAACTCCGTTTTCTCTCTCTTTGTCATACCGTCATCAGGCTGTAAAGCACTATTAATGAATAGAGAGTTATATAAGGAAATAAAAAATATATAAAAGTGTAAATGATCGCAGCAACGTAAAGTGTTGGTCGTGTATTTTCTTCCATATTAAATTGCCAGTAAAGTTTCATATTGTATCACACAAACTTTCAATTGCGAGCCCTGCACGCTTTTTACTAAACATAGTAAAATCATAAATAAACAAACCGATACACTTTCCTTATTACAATATTAGTAAGATTAACATCCTAACCTAAAAGCTCTACAGTTCTCTAGCTAAAAAAACACCGCACCGAAATGAATATTCCGTCTATTTGGAAATGAACTTATCTTTCTTTCGGTAGGTTTGGTACCCATTGCGCAAACTAGCCTTGACATTGAGAGAAGATCGACGCCCTCGAAACGGGTTACATAACTTTAACACTATATTATTTAATCTCAAATGTTTTAATTCAATATGAAGAAATGGAAAATTAATAACGAACTGTTTAAAACCGGTAACAGAACATAATTTAGTGTGCGGATTGGGTATTAAATGTTAGGTCATTTATTAAGTTTCGCTCTTTATAGCTCGTAAATATTTTCTTATTGATGACTGAAGTTAGTAATTTACATAAATACCTAGATATTGTAGCGAAAAAGTTACACCTAGGGCTGGTAACCTCCGATATCCGCACTAGATCCGGGACTTAACGGGAAAAGCATACAGATGTAAAATTTTGAAGGAAGGTTTTGTATAGGTTTCGGGTGAGGTGAGTTCGTGAAAACATACGTATCAAAAGTTTCCATTGATCTAATTAGATGACATTCTAAATGGTTGAGATCTTTAGAGCGTAATTTAACTTTTCTCATTCATGGTTAGTATTATATTAAAACGAGATAGACTTATGTGGGAACATAACGTTCTCTCATTTTAACTATCTTAAGTTAGAGGTGGGGCTGAGCTTGCTTTAAAGATCTCTAACTTCGTCGAAAAAATCACGAGGAAACTCGCATTACCTGCCTACCTAGGCTTATATAGCTATACTCTTAATATTTTTTATATAGCTGTTTATACCTAGACTAGGAAATAACATATTAGTCGCTAAAGTTTTTGAAAGGCATACATACATAATAATACCGGGATTCCCGCAGAGATGCGGGTTCGAATTCTGCCGGTTTTGTAACTCTGGCATACATTTTAAGTTTATGAATTCTCCATGATATACTCAAAGAGGGTGACATCTGCCAATTTGCACAGCGTTGTGTGGTTTTACCCGTATCATTCTGATAGGTGGCTCTCGTTACTGTGCATTGGTATTTTCATGAATTTCGATTAACTTGTAAATAGCGCTACCTTATAAGGTCGTTGAAAACGTTCCAAAAGTACGGTTGTCTGGAAGACATTTATTGAACAATAATATTAATATGCATGTTTAAAAAATGTCCCATGATTCGTCACAATATTTGGTAGAGTAAGTAAGCTAAGAGGTCACTTATATTGGCACTTCTTGTATATTATTAGGTATGCGCTATACTCGTATTAGAGTGTATATATATATATATATATATACATACTCAAACAGGGCCGCTTTTCATAACAGTTGTTGTATATCATGCCTGGTACCTGCTCCAAGGTGTAAAATCAAAAGAACCTACTAAGAATCTAAGAATTCAACAGTTTTCTGTATGGATGACCAACATTACGTTTCAAACACATGAAAATAATCAAGCTGTGGTTTTGACGACATAATGATTAAATCTTATCTTATTTAATATTTTATTGGCATAAAACCTTATTTTTGTTGCTTTAGCGTCACTTCCCAATCGAGATTCAGGGTTTATGATTTCATATCGCCACTGCGATTCAGTAAAAGAGTTTGACAGTTTAGACATCTACTTTACATAATTCCTAACGTAAATACCCACCGCGATACTATCATATTTAATAGACAAAAAAGGAAATGCAAAATGCAACAGATTCATTTCTGTGTTGGAGCTCCATTGAGTTGGAAGGACAATACAAAAACCGTGTAATTTCCATATTTAACTTGACATAACGTTGGCGATACATGTGGATTTAATAGCTTAAGTCTCACTTAATTGACACGAATTAATACGAAACCTTACTTTTTCTTTAACAATTTTAGTTACGAACTGTTATTAAATATTTACGACGTAATTTCGGTAAGCAATTATTTTTACTATAAGTTGGATTAGTTAATTAATTGTTAGACAGTTAAGACGGCAGCTTTCCATAAGTTCCAAAGTTAATTAAAGTTATTCTCACTTGTAAAATATAGAAACAAGATTGTAAAATGCAACAGTTTAACTTCTGTGCGTAACAGCATTATCTGGTAAGACATAGGCACAAATTATTGTGTTAATTCCGTATTTGAACTTGACATTTCGTTGGCGGTGTATTGACTATTAATAACTCATATTTTAGTTAACTGACCATGAATTTATAATGCAAATGTATTTGATGAGCGATATTATTTAACGAATGACGTAACTCTTGCGGTTATCTATATCTAATACTAAAAAACGTTGTCAACGTTATTGTACCTCATGATCAACCCATTGCCGGCTCACTACAGCACGGGTCTCCTCTCAATATGAGAAGGATTTGGCCATAGTCCACCACGCTGGCCATGTGCGGATTGGCAGACTTCACACGCCTTCGAGAACATTATGGAGGAGTCGAGGCATGCAGGTTTCCTAACGATGTTTTCCTTCACCATTGAAGCAAGTGATATTTTAATTATTTAAAAAACGCACATAACTCTGAAAAGTTAGAGGTGTGTGCCCGGATTCGAAACGCCGACCTCTGACCGACCGACCGACCTAACCACTAGGCTATCACAGCTACGTTATTGTACACCAAGCTCTTATTTTTGTGGTCTAGATGGTCATTTTAAATGAATTGACGAGCGCGGAATGACTGCGATGAACCACGAGTATATGATTCATCGTAGACTTACACTATACATTAATCTATACGAATATCCTAAAAGAACAGCTAGAAAGAGAGAATTAAAAATTAAAAATATTTATTTCACCAAAAACACAGTTACAGTTTTACATATTCCGATGGTACCCACACTAGGTAATCCTGTCTCCTGGGTACCTTAAAGAATAGAGAGGAATTTTGAATCCTAAATCTTCTACGCTGCTTGTATAGAATTGAAGTGGGTATTAACGATTATAGTTTTTAAATGTTAGCGATGGTAATTAGCACAGAGAGCGGAACGTGCTGCACGGGAGTAAAAACATTTTCCAACTCCGGGCTGGTAATGAGAATTTTTCGTCCGAAGTTTTACCGGATAGCCTATATAGTCGGACTAATTATCAGAATTTGCAACTAAATAAAAATACAGTCTATCTCGTGCTTATTATTTCAATTAAGAGGTATTACCGAATACCTCTTATATAATTTAGTTTTACTAAATAACTTGAAACTTAGATTAAATTACAGGTAATGTTAAAAGTCAAAAAATTCATATAAAGCCACGTTTTTCGCCTTTTTGCCTTTCTGTCAGTCAGACTAAACGGTTTTTATGATCTTAAAAATTTGTCTTAACGAAGTTAGAACTTTTGATGACTCCTTCGTCAACAAATTATTAAAGGCATATCTTACAATTTTGAACCAACCAGCCGCTATAAAATTCGAGCCACGAGTTAATTACGTCACTTGTATCTCAATTTTGTCCAATCTCTAGGAACTTGTTGTTCGCTGGCTGGGTTGCGGTCGAGTGCACAAGTGTTCCTGTCACCCAGCCACCAGGCGACGCGACGGAGCATCGCTGGGTTTTAGTGGGTATTCTGGTCGCCAGTCTGGCCGCCGGAGAGTTCCACATACCCCGTCGGAAGCGGCGCCGTCTTGCCTGTGTCGCTTCCGGAGGGGATGCGTAAACGCATTTCCCAGCGGGAAAAAAGGAACTTGTCGTTGCTCTCAATGGCGCGCATGGTAGCCCGGAAGGGATAAAACGGTTGTCTGAAAGATATTATTTTTAAAAGTTGACCATCATTCTTTCAAAACTACTTAGTATTTGACACTATTAAAATAATAATGACTAGCATATCATGAACGTTAGATTAAATAGAGATTCATTAGATCTCATTATGTCACCGGTGTGTTCGCGATATTTTCATAGATGACAGCACCGACAACACGTTGATCGAAATAGTGAGATGTTAAGTTGTACGGTTATAGTTTGACGACCTCCGTGGCGCAGCGTGCGCTGTCGCATTATATAGTTGGAGGTCCTGGGTTCGAATCCCGGCTTGAGTCTGGTCTGGTGGGAGGCTTCGGCCGTGGCTAGTTACTACCCTACCGACAAAGACGTGTTGCCAAGCGATTTAGCGTTCCGGCAAGATGTCGCGTAGAAACCAATTAGGAGTGTGGGTTTACCATACCCCTGACAGGTTAGCTCGCTACCATCTTAAACTGCATCATCAAAATATACGGCTTGAACAGATGAGCTTGGAATGATGTGTGCAGTATTTTGCGGATTGTAGATGCCTACCTGTATGCGTAGTGTGCTACGACTGTACTAATCGCTACGCATTTGCAAACCTCGGTGCAAAAATAGCCAACGGCAATTTTGGGTGTGGTACGTGTGATCGTAGAGCTAAAATGTATTTACTGGTTGGAATTAAATTTTTCATGTAAAACCTCTATGGTGTTATGCCGTCACGGATAACGGCATAACACCCTATTGCGGTCTCCTCTACGCCATCGCTCTCTACTCTTGGGTGTACTGTTTACCCAATATTTCCCGGAGTAATTATTCTTCTTCTCCTTATTCGTTTACTCTTGGCAGAGTGGTCGTGGTTATGATTTTTCCTTCACAGCAGCTCTTACGATCTCCTTCCAGCGATTTCTGTTGGTGGCATCACGGGAGCACTCGGAGACCGATAAATTTGTAGCGGCACGGATTGAGAGTTGTTAGGAGTAATTATAATTGCTTCTATTTATTCGGGTGTTCCACTGAAACATTTTTTTCCTCCTTTGATGATGTAGCCAAATGTTCTGTGATTCATTTGATGTAGCCTGCCCATCTATCTGGAGTAGGTTTTACAATGCGGCATTACTACTCCAACAAATCGCACGCTTCTCCGGACTACTGCCCCGCTTCATTTTCTTTCGTTATTTTTTTTTAATCCACTACAAGTTAGCCCTTGACTGCAATCTCACCTGATGGTAAGTGATGATGCAGTCTAAAATGGTAGGGCTTGGCGAAACGTCTTTGTCGGTAGGGTGGTAACTAACCACAGCCTCCCATCAGACAAAAATTATTCCTTGTTTTATCACTTAAAGATACCATGGAGTCCGACCAGATTATTACAATGCCCGATGACTGATTCTAGGGTCTCATTAGCTCATAGTTATCGACCATGTTTCATAAGTCATCACTGTCAAGTGACCAACGATTTGAAGACTTAATCTTCTCGCATTTAGGATTTTGCACGAAGAGGTATCATCAAGTTTCTCGAATAGGATTCTTACTTCGATGGGCTTTCCGTGGAGGATCGGCAGTTTACCTTTTGCTTGGACCTAGGTTTATATCTATACTCGTAGACAATCCACAGAGTAAAGAGTTCTCAACTATTATACTGTACAGTATCCAGCCAAAGATCCAGTGAGTATAAGTAATACTCCACTGTATGGTGCTGGGTGGAGTTTTAATTTGCGTGTCTTTATTTATTTCCGAATTAAGAAGAAAGCCGATGTTTTGATGGCTTCGATTTGTGCGCACTTCATAGCGAGACTGGCGTACTTTTAGTAGAGATCCTTATGCAACTTGAATATTTAAGCTTACCTCTTCTACTCTGCTTCAATGTGAACTAACCCTAACATTACTGCTGCACTAAAACAAGGCGGATCTGATAAAAATAAGATGCCAGTGTGAATGTCAAGATTGATTTAAATTTAGAGTCCAAAAAAAATAACACTGCATATTTTATGACGTAATTATTAATTTGATTTGGAGTAACTTATACTAATATAATTTATGTGACCGTAAAGCTACGTAAGCTCATATTAATATCTAATGTGGCCTCTTTTATTAGTATTGAACACAGTCATAAAATTTTAAGATATTCATATATCGTATTGTTGATAAATCTACTTAGCTGTAGCATCGTATTTACTACTAGATATGGGCATACCATTCTGGAAAATACGTAGAAACTTGTAAGGTTTTAGACAAGGTTATTTTTGAATAATTTAAAAAACCACCAATGACATTTTGTACAAGTAATAAATATTTCTTTTCATATCAATAAAATGTTATGTCTTTTAGATTGCAATAAATTTATATAAATAAATAAATAAATAAACAATAAATAAAAGTGATTACAATTTTCTAGAACAATGTTTTGTAAATAATATAATAATCCATATCAATATGAGACATTTGAAAGTCTCCGTTTGATTCTTATCTTTTGAAAGAGATATACTCGTAACATCCTATAAATCATCCCTGTTTACTTTGATATTAAGGAGATATTTAAATCTTAGTAATCGGTTCTGTTCATTTTGGTTTTATTTCTTCTAGCAGCATAGACCATCTGCTTTCAGGGGCCTAAAGTATCCGTTGACAAATTTCAACCAAATTTAGTCAGTGATACAAATAATCGTGGATGGCAAAAATGTGCCTGTAACATTTTCACACGAAGGTTATATTGAGCTAATTTATAGGATTATCATGGATTATTATTATTATTACTACATAATTTACAACGCACCATTACTAAGTAAGAATTTGTGAGGAGCCTCAGTAGACGGAATACCTCAGGAGACGGAAGCGAGAATTGGGTAGAGAGCGTTTTTTGGAAGATCATGTGTATGTAATATGGTGTAGAAAATAAAGATTGAATAGCTATTATAGCGATATATGGATGAGGTTATGGACTGGAGCAAAATTCGCCCAATTTTCACGAACTTCTGCAAATTGAATTGCTTCTACACAAAATCACTTTCACGATTTTTAGAAATGAAATTCACTCCAAATCCAATAAGATTTATGTAAAATGTTTCTTTGATAAAGTCCAACAATTTTGATGTAAATAATATATTTCACAAGTTTGTATAATTAGGATACGGATGTTGTATTTTTGTCGATTTGGTCGTCGAAGTCGTCAGCAACTAAGTATATGTATATACCTACACCTCACAAAACTTTAGTAAAACCATTTAATAATATAATTTATATTAATTTCCGTTTGCTATCGCTATGAATATGTATATACAACTTAGTATCGGATCTAAGTGTTTCCACAGTCAACAGATGAGGGGTCAAGGCTGACAGCTAATTATTTCAAGGTCTCGTAGTCAATAAGACACCCTTAAAGTTTCACAATGTCCAACTATCCGTCCGTCTGTATTCTGTTCTCGTCTATTTTACTTCTGTAATAGAAGTGCATAAGCTTTATTTATTTATTTTCGTTGCATATTGTGTACACATTACCAGTTGGGTGTTGCAACTTGGTCTGGAATCGACCGTAGTAGAGCTTATTTATAAAGATTAAAAAGCAATACTAAAATTAAATGCCTAACCCAACTTGACACCACTTGACATGGTATGCATCTTTTTTTGATTTTATCCCACCAGGTTGTTATTTTGTTACGACCACCCTGGTCGTAACAAAATAACAACCTGGTGGGAGGCTTCGGCCGTTGCTAGTTACCACCCTACCGACAAAGACATGTTGCTAAGCGATTTAGCTTTCCGGCAGGATAGCGTAGGAGTATGGGTTTACCATACCCCTAACAGTTTAGAATACCATTTACAATTTTGCAATTTCACTTTAAACCATGTAGACTGAACAATATATAACAACCAATTTTGTTACGACCACCCTGGTCGTAACAAAATAATAACCTTGTGGGAGGCTTCGGCCGTTGCTAGTTACCACCCTACCGACAAAGACATGTTGCTAAGCGATTTAGCTTTCCGGCAGGATAGCGTAGGAGTATGGGTTTACCATACCCCTGACAGGTTAGAATACCATTTACAATTTTACAATTTCACTTTAAACCATGTAGACTGAACAGTATATAGTAAAGAAATGAAAGCACAAGGAATTGGATTTATGATGGTTTGACCGATCGATCGATATTAATGAATTTATTACAATCATGTACTTTAAAAAAGTTTATTCTTGACCACTACTTTTTTTATTGTACTATATTTATTCCACATCATGATCAACTCATTACTGGCTCACTACAGAGCACGGTCTCCTCTCAATATGAGCCAAAGCCCACCACGCTGGCCATGTGCGTATTGGCAGACTTCACACGCCTTTGGGAACATTATAGAGAACTCTCAGGCATGCCGGTTTCCTCACAATGTTTTCCTTCACCGTTGAAGCAAGTAATATTTTAATGGCTTAAAAACGCACATAACTCCGAAAAGTTAGAGATGCGTGACCTTTGACACGCCACGCCCTTTTTTGGGTTTGAAACCCCGACCGCTGATTATTAGGCAGAAGTCCTAATCACTAGGCAATCACAACTTCATATATGGTTGCTATATAATTTGTTGTTTGTTGTAGTATCAAACGTGATCTAAATCGACCCCCCAGCCGGTAACGGCGCCGACCCGCAAGTGTTTTATGAGAATTGAGATGTAAATGGATAGTGAATATATTAGTAATAAAAGTACTTTTTAACAAAAAATATCTTTCAAATTGTACACAACACTTAATCTGCGATAATCACATTTGAAATTTTAAGAAATTACCTTTTGAAATCATGGGGATGTCTATGAATAAGTTAAAACTTTTTATAAAACGTAAGCTTACAGAAAATTACTATTACGGTATTAAGGATTAATAATAAACGATAAAAATACTGTGAGATGGTGATAACAAAAAAAAAACGATTGGATCCCTCTTAGCTTTTAGCTTTAAGTTGGCGAGTGTAGTTACCACCATCACCGCACGAATTAAAATAATAATAAATAGGTATATTATATATGAACGCTTCATAGATTCCTGCCATAGGTTTACACGAATAAAGGTATTTTGATTTGATTTGACCTGAATTTATGAATTTGTAACGAGTCAATAAATGTGGTCCTCCCAAAACTGTAAAGTATGGCAAGTGAAAACCGTTTCTAGAGTGAGTATCTTTACTTTAATATAAAAACAATAGATAAATGGGTTCAAAATTGTAATCAGTATTAATTGAACATAGTTGAAAGAAAGCCCCGTAACTCGTATAAGTACTTAACAGATTTTGCGACTGTGCAAAAATTACGATTGCACTTTAGAATTTTTTTTTGTGAGGTTATCTTTTCAAGTCATTAATAATAATCGTTTAATGGATAACTTATCTCCATTTACAAATTTCGCAAAGCAAGCTTACCTACATACCGACACAAATCTTGTTAATAATATATGGTGATATACATAGCTAAAATTTAATTAATCACGAATCCGCCGAATCAGTTTGAATGCTTTTTACAGTGTCATAAAACAAAACAATACACAATCAGTAGAAACACAGTTATTTGAAAAATATTTCGTACACACACTGGCACAATTAGCTGCACATAGGAAAATAAAAAAAAATCTAATTTAAACGATCAAGTAATATCTGTTAAACAATATTTTTAAATGTGCCGCTTATTTGGCCGGCGCATATACCACCAAGTATTCTAACGTATGCCATTAGAATACACAGTGACAACTTTAAGATAGGAGTATGTACGCACCAAAGTCGTGAACATGCTTGATCCGGTCTCCGTGTCACCCACAACAGACCCGAGAATGTGGTCTTGGAGTCGAAATCTTACTTATATACGAGATGAGACTTAATGTCGGATGCGAAGTACTCGTTCAAGGTCATGTCACGCTTAAACCGGTAATAGACGAAAGCTCTATGAAAAACGACGAAAGCTTCAGTTGACACGCTCATAATTTTTTTTTTAAGTATTTGTATCGCTTTTTTTTGCATTGGCCTGTACTGTAGCGTTATTCTGAATCTGTGGTAGTTTTAAGCTCGTAAAGCTTATAACGCAACGTTGTGCTTGTGATGCAAAATTTGTAATTCATTTTTCGTCTAATTTTTTTATATTTTTTTTATAACTGAAATTAGTTTTAAATGTATGTAGTTTTGTTGAAGGAATACGATGACAATTGCTCTTCGGTTATGATACAAAATATATCAACTCAGTGAAACTTTCTAACTTAACTTGGAGAAATATAAATATATAATATCTGGACGAAGTTGTCAAAATGGTCTGTGTAATAATAAATGTATGAAATATGATCTGATCTAAACTGGATGTGACTATAATTGACGTGTAAAATAAAACAAGAATATACCTAGATATCACGGTGTTACTGTCTACTACTTGGGCTGAAGTTTGGCGAGAACTTTCCGTAATATTTCAGTGAATTCTTAAGAAGCACGTCTGGGCAGCTGTTTTTGATTTACTACCGATCGACCGCCTCCGTTTAGGTACATAGTCAATTGCAATAATCGCAAGAGGTTTTTTCATCCTTGCTTGAATTTAACTTTGCTTGGGTAGGTATTTTTGTTATATTTGTGTTTACTTAAAATCATTTAAACTATAAGATATCGATAAACATCGATTACACACAATCAAAAAAAAAAACTTTCCTCCTTATTACATTAGTAGGTATACACAGATATCTACAGTTTTAGACGACCTCCGTGGCACAACGCGTGCGCAGTCATATTATAAAGTTGGAGGTCCTGGATTCGATTCCCGGCTCGAGTCTGGTAAGAGGCTTCGGCCTTGGCTAACCAATTAGGAGTACGGGTTTACCAAACCTCTTATAGGTTAGCCCGGTATCTCAGACTGCATCATCACTTACCATTAGGTGAAATTCATGAGCCAACTTGCAATGAATAAAATGAGTATAACTCTAGGCGGGGTTATATAATGAGGTATTAAAGTATTTATTGGGGTTTAGCTGTGCGATCCAAGATCAGTCAGTCCGTGTGTTATTCTGCTTAATTTCCTTTTAGACATACATAGATTTATTTCGTGTACGTATCTTGAAAATAGCTCTACCATACCGATAGTTATACCGTATATTTTTGCTTATATTCTGTAAGAGTATAATCTGTAAGCCTTGCCAAAAAATATATTTGTTTGCTTCATACACATATATATCTTATTTATTCTTTATTTGTACCCCACATATTAATAGAAATAATAAGAAAATCAAGAAGAAACAGGATACAAAAGGCGACCTTATCGCTTAGTAGCGATCTCTGCCAGGCAACCTTAGGATTAGGAAAAAAGAAAGTAGAAGAAAGTAGGTGGCGTAAGTAGTAATATAAGCAATAACCTGCATACTAATGACAACATACTAATACATACACCGGATTACATAAATAATACAATATATTATATCTTATCTTCATAGGTATGTATATTTTACAATAAAACAAGATTGCACAAAAAACGAAAAACGAAGCTTGGTCGCCCAGGTAGGAACGATCATAGATTTACCTAATCCTAACATTACCTAACATTTGAATAAATGATACTATATTCGGATGGTATTCTCATTCGTAGGTAAAATAATTTACACGGTATCGGCGGCTATATCAATAGTTATAATGTCTGTATTTATTTATTTATGCAAATACCGTGTTGTAGAACGAACATGGAAAGTAAGAGATTGGTTCCCCGGGGATTCTTCGCGAATGCCGAGGTCGTGGGCAATATCCATCTAGATTGTTTACCTAGTACAACGTTGTTTGCCTTCTAGCTTTCCCCAGCTCAATTTGCTGAACAACAAAATATTATAAGACAGTTTGCATTGTAGGGAAGGACACAGGATTTTGCGGGATTAAAACAAAACGAACTCAGACGATGTCTCGTCAAACAGCTTATAGATAACATTAGCTTACATGATAATATAATATGGTGCAATTATTAAAATATGAAAAAAAAAAATACTTATTTATATATATTATATTAGGTTCAACCAACTCAAAACAGAAAGTACGAAGAAGTACGTAGAAGTGAATTAAATAAAGTACCTAGGTACGTTATATTGAAATCTTTGTATATAAATATTTATAATATTTTGATTAAAATATGTTACTTACTATGTAAAAAGTCGATTAAATGTTACAGAAATAAATGGCTTTATTAATTTATTCTGTTTCTTTTATTTTGTACTATGTGAAGCCTGCTACTTTATCCGCGTAGATTATACTTTTAAAATGCATATTTTTTTATCTGTGAAAATAAGTAAAGTTTTTCTGAAGTCAGTAAAAAGGTTTTGTTATCAATTTAGAGTCCATAATCTTTAGCAGTATTGCCATTACAATAAACATAGTTTGAGGCACATCAGTTGGTTGGTGGACATAGGTAAAAAAAAATTTTGTTTAGATACGATAACATAACACAAACGTATTTCTTTTGAAACATTTTATTATATAATATATATAATTAATTTGCAAACATAATATCGATTTACTTATATAATATGTTTATAATCTACCTGATTATCATATTTTCACGGACAAAGGTGCCTTGACATCGATAGTAGGTATTTTAAACAATATTTTGGTTGGTAGGTATATCTAAGACGACTAAATAACTGAAAACAAACTATTGATGCTCACTAGCTGGGTTTATGTTCGGTTAAATAAATACAGCAATGAACGTACTGAACGACACCTTGTATGATTGACCTGTAAAATAAGGAACAATATTTTTGATCGGGGGCTAGGATGTCGATATAGAACCCAAACTTCTAAACGGATATAACACTCGATAAAAATGGTAGAAAGATTCTCAGTTAACTTTTGCACACAAGTTAATTAAGGTTATTTCGAACAGTACAAAATTAGGGGAATAGCAAAATTCAATAAAAAAAATGCTATTGTAACAATTTTAACACTAAAAGCAAAAATAAACTTACTTGTGTTGCACGCTATTTGACAAAATCAAAAGTTCAGTTAGAGGTAATTCTATATATACATACAATTTTATAACGAATTACAAATGAAATTACTATAATGTCTCTCAATAATTTTAAAGTTAAAAAGCTTATGGAAAAGTCCTATTATAGTAAATGGTTATGTAAATGAAAAACAAGGTTCGGTATTAAATATTGTTCAAGTAGTAGAGATAAGTACCCCGAATACATAAGTCAATAGCGCCATTGCCTCTTTGTAGAAGTCTAGCCAGACTGGGTATGAAATATTGCTCTAGTAAAATAGCTCTTAATATAATTGTAAGTGGCATGTGAGATGGTGAGAACAAAAAGACAATTTACCTGGCTAAGTTTGTTGTGGGCTTCTTAGATCGGGGCGCTTTTGAAACCCTCATAGCTTTAGTTTTAAGTTTACGAATGTAGTTATCACCGACTCACTACTATGTAAATTATTGACGCGTCAACAGTGCCTTTAAAAATACTATTTGAATAAAGTTTATAATTGATTGAATAGTTTAACAGTCGTTGTTAATGATAGACACTGCAAACGGATCCCCAATCCTCCATCAAATCTATAAAATTAGGTCATCTATTTGCTGACTTTAGTCAACTTTGCTTTATTACACATGGTCTATTAAAAACTTCAATCAAACCGAGGACGCGGCCATTCGGATATGTCAATGCAAAAGTAAATATGCTTATCTGATACCTTTCTTTCTCAAACGCCTAATAGATTTAGATATAGTTTGGTAAGGAGATAGAATGCATCTCACTGGTGGCGTAAGGATGTTTAATTTTGAAAACATTCTGGAAACGTTTTCGCTGGAAATAAAAAATATAAGCATTACGTGCTTAAACGTGATGTAGTAGTGTCGTTACACAAACAAAGAGCTACCTACGTATTTGTAACATTATTTCGTTTTCATAATTTGTATATAGGTATATGTTATGTTACGGATGTTGTACGACTCATTGCGAAACTGTTTAATTGGGAAACCCTAAAAAATCCCTTTAGTACAATGATTTCCAAATAATAATTCTTGGACTTTTGTTCACTTTCTTTTTTCAGTCCTTTGTTCAATTCTGCCATTGTTGTATTGCACACGCACTAATCAAGGAACTGAAAACGTGTACAAAACTTATTATGTGTCGCAACAGCCTGATTATAAGGAGCTTCCGCCCTCGTGAGTCGTGACCTTTAACTCGGGCGTCAACAAGAAACCCGCTCGACTCTTTCGTAATTTTTACTAAGTTTTTTTTGTTGCCTTTTTAATTGAGTTGGAGGCGGAGGCTTTTTGTTCTCATCGCTTTGTATTTTTTTTAATGTTCGTTGTTTTTACCGATTTCCCCGATTATTGTGGACCGGTATTCAAAATTATTTTACAAGTTATATAAGGATATTGTGATATAACCATTGTCACGAGGTGAAAATCAGATTATGTGTATTGAAGGAAATCCTCATTTTTATGCAGTCCTTGTTGAATTTCCTTAATATAAATTATTTATTTACTCTTTAGAATCATTATGTTGTGTCTTGTATATAAAATTTAGAGATGCATGTTACCCTCTCAAGACTACACAGCTGACTGTGATTTCGATAGAATTAGAAAAAAGAGACCGGAAAAACAGTCGGACGGTACCTACTCAAAAAGTTTTCACTTTAAAAAGCGACATTAAATTGAAGGTTTATTTAGTTAGTAACCTTGTGTTTTGAAACTCACAATTTGATGACTATGTTAAAAAATAGTCAAGCCCATAATACATGTATAGAGTAACCTGCGAGTTCAGGATCGATAGTTGCATAGTTGTTATCCTCTCGAAGTTTTATTTTCTGAAAGTTTCAGTACTGCCACGTGCTCACGTGTTTTTCGATTTAATGATTGCCTCGTGCGAGTTTTTCTACTTATTATCGCTTGAAAGTGAACTTTTGTTTGTATAGAAACGAAAAGCGTCATCAATTGTTGAACATTGTATAAGATGGCACGAGGAATTATAATGTCACATTGCTAAACCACTAGTCATATATACGGGGAAATGGTATTGGAGCTCAATCGCTCCACGCTGGCTCTATTTTCCTTGGTAGGCTTAAGCTATTATATAAAGTTAAAGTTTATTTACGAAGCTGTGATAGCCTAGTGGTTAGGACCCCCGCCTTCTAATCAGAGGTCGGGGGTTCGAACCCGGGCACGCATCTCTAACTTTTCGGAGTTTTATGCGTTTTTAAGCAATTCAAATATCACTTGCTTTAACGATGAAGGAAAACATCGTTAGGAAACCTGCATGCCTGAGAGTTCTCCATAATGTTCTCAAAGGCTTGCCAATCCGCACATGGCCAGCGTGGTGGACTATAGCCAAACCCTTCTCATATTGAGAAGAGACCCGCGTTCTTTAGTGAGCCGGCAATGGGTTGATCATGATGATAATGAAAGTTTATTATATAAGCAGTGACACTATGACAGATAAAACAGGCTTCATATGCTCTCCGAGGCACGGGGGATGATGACGTCAATTTTCTGGCTTTTTGACAGACACCCCTTGTTTATTGTATATATCAACGGTATGTTTTGACTTTATTTCTCGTAGCAACGGATGACGTGCGAACAATTGAAGCATTGGGGAGTGACGTAAGCTTGGAAATTATAGCTGTGTATTATGTATTAATAATCTATGAAGCAGTTCAAACCATATCGATTTTTTATATCATTCGTACTCAGATTAGGTAGATGAAGCCATGAAACAGCTAATGTGAATGTGAGAAGCGTATATATGGATTCTACGAGATAATTGAGACAAATTATGGTATCGTTTTTCTCGTATAGCTTCCCGGTTTTCTTTATTTGGCTATCTTTGAAATTTAACTAAGAGAACTGGGGCTGTTCCAACTGTTACTGCGAACAATTTTTTTTATACACTAAAAGTTAGCCCTTGACGGCAATCTCAACTGATGGTAAGTGACGATGCAGTCTAAGATTGTAGCGGGCTAACCTGTTTGGTAAACCCACACTCCTAATTGGTTTCTTCGCGACATCGTGCCGGAACTCTAAATCCCTTGGCCGTGAAGCAACCGACACGAGAAGCAACCGACACGTCTTTGTCGGTTGGTTCACTTGTCACTTGATCTCTTTAAGTTTTTCTCTGTTTTTATTCAAGCACTTTATACTCTCTATTTTTTTTTCTTGTAACATATGGCTCAGATTTTGCATAATAACAAAAATGGAGGTTTATATTGATATTTCATAACTTCATATTACTGTATTTAATTTGGGGTATATAATATGATATATGAAGTTTTTTTTGGCTTTTTCAAAGGAATTATCGGACTGAACAAAAAGATTTAATTTTTTAATTTGCTCATTGGATTTCATTACGCCACGTTTTCATTTCGTATTATTTATGTGCAGGTATGACCCACGGTGTTGCGTGTTGCTACGGTTTTGCGTGTACTTACTCGAACAATAATTATTGTATCCAGTGCATGTAAAATGTTTTATATCAAGCCAAAAAGTATATTTTCATTCATTCATTCCAGGTACATTCAGGTCATTCCGTTTTTCATTCCAGATTCCAAGTAGATATATTTTTTTTTTCGGACTGTCTATTAGCTGTACTAACCCTATTGGTTGCCACAGCGTAACGGGCTGTTTGGCGAGCTTCAGAAAGAAGTTCTGCCAGAAGAAATTTGGAGCCCTTGGGCTCGAAGAAACTAAGGAAACGTCTTCCTAAGGGCGCCTCGTTTGAGGCCGAACCTCGGCTTAGGCGACGTTTGGGATAACGGGGGGGTCGGACGGTGAGTGGTCCGTACGTCTCCGAGGCCGTGGATGGAGCTCACAGTCGGATGACGTATGATAGCGGGGACCTCGTCTTCGCCGGCGAAGACGGTGTGTAGCGTATGATTGTGTGGTAGGTGGTACGAGTATGTCGTCAGTAGTCATCTGATCATCAGGGTCATGAAGGATATGTTTAGGTCACCTCTTTCGGAGAGGAGCGCATAGGTCGGGGAGAAGTAGATACATAAAACATGCGAGTAGCGTGAAGTTTTTAGTTTCATTGCACAAACTTCACTTTACTTGCGTGTCACACAAGCCACTCGCAAATGCAAACGTGGCTTTATTGATGAGTATTCTCATTAACATAATAAATTAAACAAACTGATATTTATATCAACGGAGAATTTTTAAACTTGTTTGTTGAACAGCACCTGACATTTTAATGTTTTTCTTTCTTTTCAAACTAGTTTCTATCATTAGATTTTAATAAAATCATTAAAAACCGGCGTTAAAGATATTTTTAAGCCGGTTTATTAATTTATATTTATAGCATATTAGATCAATTAAATAAGAAAAAAGAAATGCATGCCTATACAGGGTGTGTCGAACATCTAGAATAATGGGTTGTAAGCCTTATCTATATACTTCTATACTCATATCATCATTATATACACTGAAATGAATGGTAAAAGAATAATGACATTTTTTTTACTTTACCATTACTTTTAATCATTCATTCAAATTCAAATTCAAATAGTCCTTTTAAAGGCACTTTTGACGAGTCAACAATTTACATAGTAATAGTAAACTTAGCTTGGCAAATTTTCGTTTTGTTTTCACCATCTCACATGCCACTTAAAATTATATTAATTAGCTATCTTCATCATCATCATCATCATCATGATCAACCCTTTCTCGGCTCACTACAGAGCATGGGTCTCCTATCAATATGAGAAGGGTTTGGCCATAGTCCACCACGCTGGCAATGTGCGCATTAAACAAGCCTTTGAGAACATTATGGAGAACTCTCAAGCATGCAGGTATCCTCACGATGTTTTCCTTCACCGTTGAAGCAAGTGATATTTTAATTGCTTAAAAACGCACATAACTCTGAAAAGTTATAGGTGCGTGCCCGGGTTCAAACCCCCGACCTCTGATTAGGAGGCTGACGTCCTAACCACTAAAATATCTCAGCTTCACTATCTTATTAGAGCAATATTTCATACCAAGACCTAGTCTGGCTAGACTTCTATAAAGAGGCAATGGCGCATAATGACTTATGTATTAGGGGTAATATGCCGATAAATGATCATTTTAAAGATATATTCTTTTTGTATAATTTTTGCAGTATCTTGTATGTAAAATATAGTTTTAAGGTTATTTAAACAAGCACACTTAGGTTAACTGACTACTTCAGTGGTGAGCGCGTGGCTAGTACCACCCTACCGACAAAGACGTATCGCCAAGTGATTTAGCGTTCCAGCATGATGTCGCGTAGAAACCGATTAGGAGTATGGGTTTAAAAACAATTAAAATATCACTTGCTTCAACGGTGAAGAAAAACATCGTGAGGAAACCTGCACGCCTTAGAGTTCTCCATAAAGTTCTCAAAGGCGTGTGAAGTCTGCCAATCCGCACATGGCCAGCGTGGTGGACTATTACCAAACCCTTCTCATATTGAGAGGAGACCCGTGTTCTGTAGTGAGCCGGTAATGGGTTGATCATGATACGCCTAATAGGTTAGCCCGCTACCATCTTAGACTGCATCATCACTTACCATCAGGTGAGATTACCGTCAAGGGCTAACTTGTAGTGGATTAAAAAAAAGCTAAGACCCCTACTACACTGGAGCAGTGGGTTTCTACGAGTTGACGATTATAAGCATATTTAGCATTCAAAACATTTTTATACTGATTTAACACTCATGCATCTTTCATCAGATTTCAACGAAGTGCGTAATTTGGCACAAAACTCAATTATATACTCACTAGCTGTTCTTCTTAATAAACCGCCGACTTCATAATAAAAAAATAAGCAAAAACTATCATCCCCTTTTTAACCACCCTTAACAGGAAATATTAAAAAAAATATATATGTAGGTACTTGTTTCTTATTTCTTATTTCTTATTATTTATTTTAATGCAAATTTTTGTGTCTCTAACTCTAAGAACAAAGAAATTTCATACAAACTTCCAACCCCTATTTTACCCCCTTAGGGGTGGAATTTCCAAATATCCTTTCTTAGCTAACATATCTTAACTATCAACTACCTACTTGCTAAATTATAGTTTTATATGTATAATAGTTTTTGAGATCTCGTGTTTAATCAGTATGTATGTAAGTCAGTATGTAAGTATGTAAGTGACCTCTTGCTTTTATATATATAGATAGATTGAAAGTAAATAATGAGGTGGCAGGACACGGCCGGCTGGCAACAGCTTTACAGAATAGACAAAGATAAGATGTGTACAGACATTAAAAGCTTAATCACTTGGGTGTCTATGTCTTGATAGCGGAACCTAGATGGGTTCAAAGACCTCAGGCCTTTTAGAATCAAAACCGGGCCTTCCAATTTGTGAGGTCACCAAACTACTTCGCAAGTCTTCTGTGCTTTGAACAGCTCAAGTGATTAAGTGGTATTGATTCCACTGTGACAGAATTCGCGTCAATATAAGCTTTATTATGAAGCTGGATTTTACAGACTATTAATAAATACCTACCTTTAAAATTAATACGTTTTCCTAGTAGCATATCTTACTAAAAATACCGACTATGTGCGAGTTAAATCCGCCGATTGCGTGTTCTATAATTTCCGCCTTTGTTTATAAGTCAGTATATCTAAGTTTATTTGTAAATAATTGCTACTAAATACGTATACAATTTTGCTATTCGGAGATGACTTTAATTTTTTCCGCGATAAAACAATACACAAAAATTCTGTATCTAAGTTTACGCTTTGTGAACTGTTGTAGAGGCGAGTGAATAGTATTTTTACATTTTTTTGTGTTATTATATGAAAAACATACCTATCTTGCTTGAATAATAAACAACTAGAATTAAACTACTTTACAGGTATTCGTAACAGGAGGGTGCAAATGCACCGTGAGGTAAAGAGATTTAAAATCGCCATACTAACCATCATCATGATCAATCCATTACCGGCTCACTATAGAGCACGGGTCTCCTCTCAATATGAGAAGGGATTGGCCATAGTCTACCGCGCTGGCCATGTGCGGATTGGCAGACTTCACACGCCTTTGAGAACATTATGGAGAACTCTCAGGCGTGCAGGTTTCCTCACGATGTTTTTCGTCACCGTTGAAGCAAGTGATATTTTAATTTTTTTATACTAACCATACTCATCATGTGCGTTTATAAGTTAGTTTACAAGTTGTTTAAGTACTTATTGTGATGCTTGTTTTTGTGAAATAAAGAATTTAAACAGTCTGTGAAGAGACTTCACACTGTTTGGGATGTATACCATGAAAAAAAAAAAAATTTTTTTAGTGTTACGTATTTATCGGTGTGTCTGAGAAAACTGACCTTGACACACGAACTGACAGTGGACTAGTAAACAAAGGTGTCGTACGTTGTAACTGAGGTTTCGAACACAAAAAAAAAATAATAGCCGGTATTTGACAGCTGTATGTAAAATGGTTACGATGTTGCGTAATTATTTTTATACTATACCAACGCGTTAATTGTTTGTTCAAAGCATATACCGTCAATGCTATAACCTCTCATTATGCTTTAGTTGGATCAAATGTATGTGCAGTGTATATATTCTACCAACCAGATTATCGGGAGATCTCGATGTTTATTACAAAAAACTACCGGATGTAATCTTGGCGTTGTCTCTCAATAAATTCATAATTAGGCTATCTTATGAAAATGAAGCTGTGGTAGCCTAATGGCTCGGATATCCGCCTCCTAATCACAGGTCGGGGGTTCGAACCCGGGCACGCACCTCTAACTTTACGGAGTTATTTGCGTTTTAAGCAATTAAAATATCACTTGTTTTAACGGTGAAAGAAAACATCGTGAGGAAACCTGAATGCCTGAGAGTTTTCCATTATGTGCCAAACCCTACTCATATCGCAAAAATACCCATGAAAATACCCGACTTACTACAGAGTAGTAAGCCGGCAATGGGTTTATCATAATGATTCCTATTATGGTATGAAAATAGCTTGGGTAAGAATTGGATTGGCACCTTATTTTTAGTTTTAAGTATACGAATGTAGTTACATAATCTTCAGACTAAAATGTTAAACAATTTATGTATCGCTTCAAAAGTGCCTTTTAAAGGCTAATTTGAATAAATCATATGTTGAATTTAAATTTGAAACTATTAACGGAATTATTCCAAATTGGAACTAACAAAATATTGTACGGCATATGAATTTTAACAGATCTAACACCTAGTTAGGTTTATCATACCTATGTCTCTCAATATTCTTGCCCGTCAAAGATCTAAAGATGCCATCTCTCTACAGTTGTTCCTTCATTACCGAAGATCGTGGGCCTGGTGTCCTTGCAACCTCGTGCTGATTAATTGTTTCCACCGGCTTTTATCAGACGCTAGTCTTGCAACTGTGTGAAATTTGCACTTAGAGTCCCTCAGCTGGTCTGCCCATCTGGTTGGTGAACGGCCTCCCGATCTTTTGCCGTCTGTATTACCTGTCACAATAAGTTTTTCTAGACTAGAGAGTTTTCTAGCGCGGTCTACTATCATCAACTTGGTCTTACTCCTGTTGATATTCAAGCCCAGCTCTAGACTCTACGCTTCCAGTCTACGCAGAAGTTCTTTCATATCGTCCAGTGATGTACTAACGATGATGGATGCCATAACTCTGTTCAAATACATAATTTTCTGTGCAGTGCAGTTGTAAGTGTTTTCTGTGTGAGTTGTGTTGTTGTGCGTGAGGTTTTTTTAATAAGATTTATGTCGTGATTTTTATTATTTAAATTATCATGTAACTTTTTGTTATATAGTAAAATAAAACAATGTGCAAAATTACATTTAGCATTCATTTCTCTCGGGAGCAATAAGGTTTGTTATTACGAGTACTCTTTGGGTATACTCGTATATATCCGAAACAACGTATATGTATATATATTCGCACTTAATGTTAAATAAAGCCTACCACTACATATAAGTATGTATGCTTGTGCGCGCTCACAAATACAAAACGTACAACATTCTTATAATCATATATTAAAATTCTATTATGTTAATAAAGCTATTATATATATGGATGAGAACTTTTAAAGAGAAGCTTTTAAGCTTTCCTTTGTAAACCTCTTATATAAGTGTTTGTTATCACAAATTTGGTGCAAAAATAATAAAAATAAAGACAATCGTTTTTCTTAAATAACTTAAACGCACAGACAGCGATCACTTACAATTTTATTACAAGGATAGGCAGATCTTGGATACAGACAAATTGTTACACTACGTTAGAAGCTACAATGAAACTGTTAAACTTTAGTTGATATCGGCTCATCGTGTATGAAGACCTTTGATTTTGCTTAGATTGGCCGAATGTACAACACCTACGCAGAATTTTATTTATCTCTAGGTATATATAGGTTCATCATGAAACTGAAAAAGGGGAAACTACCTGAATGGAGCAGATATAATGCGTAGGAGTAATAGATTTTGTAAAACCATTATGTTGGAAAAATATGCTTCGAATTATAGTTAGGAACCTAACATAACTAAATGACGTTCTTACTGATTTAATGAATAAAATTGACTCATCCAATTAATTTTTAATTCGCGGAATTAATTGCGCCATGGAATACCGATACCGAATATCTACCTAGTCTACCTATTAACCGCATGTGTACGTTATGACCTTAACCTTTTTCATTTTTTCTCAAACTAAGTAATGCTTCCTTGTTAAACTTTTAAATAGTTGTTGATGAATCTAGGCGGATCTTCTTACAAGTAGGTAGATGTGGGGACACAGTATAAATTAGGTACATAAAAGGCCAAAGCTTCTGTATACATGCACTCAGAAAAAAGATTGTCTATCAAGCGGGAATTTTACTTGGCTTAGTATTTTACGTTTAATTCAATAAGAATAATATAGTAAAAATAAACTTTTTAATAAACTTGTTACTAGCGATTACGTCAAAAATACGGCATACATAATCTTTATGGAATTATCACTTTTAAGATATCATAATATATTGTTTTTTTTTTATCCACTACAAGTTAGCCCTGGACGGCAACGTCACCTGATGGTAAGCGATTTAACCTGTTAGGGGTATGGTAAACCCATACTCCTAATTGGTTTCTACGCGACATCGTGCCGGAACACTTAATCGCTTTGCGACACGTCTTTGTCGGTAGAGTGGTAGCTAGCCACTATTGAAGCCTCCCACCAGACCAGACTCGAGCCAGGAATCGAACCCGGGTCGTCAAATACAATAGATAATTTGCTTAATTTAACTATGTTAAGTTATTAAATCAATGAAAGGGTTAGCTTTATTGCTCGAAACAAACTGATTTATGTTCACCTATGCAAACATTTTACTTGATAATAGTTAACAATTTCTTTTTCCTTGTATGTGGCCACTAGAAAAGCATGTATGAGATACATATATGTATCTCATACATGCTTTTTTTTATGTATCGGTAAACTATATACCTACCACTTAAAATTAAATTGTTCGACAATTTTCATAAGCGATATTGAATCCGGACGTCATAACGTGGTAATTCCAAAATAATGTAACCTTTTTCATTTGTATTTGTTTGTTGCTTTAGACAACTGTCAGCACAGAAACAGTGACAGTCACTAACCACTGAGTTAGTCCTTCTGTCTTCCTTTCGAAGGACCGAGTCAGCCCCCTGAATACGTCTCCTATTTTGAAGAATTATGTGCGTTTTAATTTAGTAAATTTTAAAGGGGATAGGAGGAATACAGGGTGTATTGGACCTGTTATGGGTCGTTAATGATTTTCGTAATTTTCGTTATTTCTGTATATATCCATTCATCAGTGCTGAGGCGAACAAAGCAAAAAAAATCAGTCAAAACATTTTTTAGTTTTTGTGAGATTAAAAAGTAAAGTAATCTTTCAAGAATATATACAGGGCTTCCTGTCGAACCTTTAGCGTAATACAACCAATCCATAATTAATAAAAAATCATGTTGAACACATTAATAATACTATCATCATCATGATCAACCCATTACCGGCTCACTAGAGAGCACTCCTCTCAATATGAGAAGGGTTTGGCCATAGTCCACCACGCTGGCCATGTGCGGATTGGCAGACTTCACACGCCTTTGAGAACATTATGGAGAACTCTCAGGTGTGCAGGTTTCCTCACGATGTTTTTCCTTCACCGTTGAAGCAAGTGACTTTTTTTTTATTTTTAAAAACGCACATTACTCCGAAAAGTTAGAGGTGCGTGCCCGGATTCGAACCGCCGACCTCTGATTAGGAGGCGGACGCCCTAACCACTAGGTTATCACCGCTTTATTATAAATTAATATATCAGTCTATTCTTCCACACAACAACATTCGCATTTATAAAATAAGCAGCGAAATGGGAACCAGTGTCTGTATTAGTATCTGTTTATATGGTGTTTTCCATATAATGCTTATAATTATCTCATTTCAATTTAAGGCTTTGTTAACAATGATAATATTATAGAGGTAATATTATTAGAAATGCACTGCGGTATGAATGATCGTTGCAGGTGGGTGCCGGGCGGTTCCCTGAATAAAGTACAACGAGATATTATCGGAAAATTTAGAAAAACGGTGTTTTGAAAATTTAAGAAAATTTAATGTTTGTTTTTCCTTTATAGGAAAGTTGAGTGGCACCACAATAAGCTATGTGCAATAGCGGAAGACAATTTATCGAGAAATGTGAAAGTTACAACTCTTTTTATAATATCATTGTTTGTTAAGTTAAAAAAAAAATATATAAATACATAAACTCATATAATAATTAAAATAAACTCACTCTCACACACAAAACTACTATTTACTAATCGTAAGCGTTAATAAACTACGGATCAAATTTTAATGAACTTTAAATAAATTTCTAGCTGCAGAATAAGCCAGAAATTGAATCGCAAATATTTACTGAGGTTGTTCCTAAATGAAAATTCTTGAATATAATGCCCGTCTCTCTCACTGCATAAACCCGCCGACTGGTAAACATGTTTAAACATGCTCGAGGCGAGCATGCAAGTTCATTATTAGGTTATTTTAGAATGGGACGTAGTTATGCAACAGCAATCCAATCCACAAAACATAAAAATTTAGATACCTTCAAGACTATATTTTCGGTATGCGATTTTTTGTACCTAATAACCTCTACTAATTGAGCCATACAGAAGTAATTTAAGTCAAACGTCACAATCCAAGATGTTTATTTTTAAACTTGGCTTACTTTTGCCGGCCGGCCTACCATACACAACAGTCATCATCATCACCATGATCAACCCATTACCGGCTCACTACAGAGCACGGGTCTCCTCTCAATAAAAAAAAAGGGTTTGGCCATAGTCCACCACGCTGGCCATGTGCGGATACAAAACAGTACTCAAGCAAAACTCTAGTGTTGAAGACAAAAGAGTGATAAAAAGTAACGTTATTAATCTACTGAATTTATGCGGCGTATCAATATAAGCCTACGCATATTGTTCACCACCGTACGTGCTATGCAGCTTAGCATTCGGATTACATAAAATTAACTAAATGTTGGGAAAGGATTACGATCCACTCGGGGTGAGCGGAACAAAACCCGGTAATGGTCTGCACAAAATAGACGGTTTTAATCCTTTTAGGGTTCCGTTACCAAAATGATGACAAAAGAAAACGGATCATTATAGTGCAACTTTATCCGTCTATCACAAACTCATATGCAGTTGGAAACTTAAACTGGGTTATTTGCCATCTTGTTGGACTTATTTTTTTTATGAAAAAAAAGGCATAATCGAGATTTTAAAATGGAGTATAAATAAAAGGACTTTATACGCATAATTTATTTTATTAAACTTTCTCCTTTTTTACCCGTACAATTGTACGTTTCAAACGTTTGTAATCAAGCGTTTAATTAGTCCCAAAAATACAATTAATTCGCCCTTTATCTCCGATGTTTGCAAACAAACATCTGAAAGAAGTATTATTTGTATACGCCCGAGGGTAATCAGTACTATTCAAAATATATCCCCCTATTCTTTTCCTACTCTCCCCTGTGCATGTAAGACGCTTCTAAAACTGTTATCTGAAGATTATGTATTACTTTCATAATTAGTTTCGGCCGATACAGACTGTATAGAAAAATTAAGTCCACGTGTTTATTTTACTAGCAAAGGTTTGAGAATATAGCAATACTCAACTAGATACAGATAAAGTATGGTGAGTTGTTTGAGTTTCGGTGTTTCACATGCGGTCGAACAATTAATAGTGTTATTTCCATCTACGTTGCAATTATTCTTCGATGACATCATAATTCTGACATCGACTTAGTTTTAAGGGATTTCGTAGCGTAAGAGTGCCCAACAAGAGGGACGTTACTAAAACTGTGCTCTCCGTCCTTCCACCCGTCCTTCTTCAGTCCGTCCGTCAGCCCTTCACTCCGTTGATAAAACAGCGGACTGTATCTCTTTAACCATCATAGATTAAGAGTTTAAATTTCCACAGAATGTGTATTTTAATTCAATGCTTATGCGATATCCAATGCTTGTGCTGGTACGCACCTATAACTTTTCGGAGTTATGTGTGTTTTTAAGCGATTAAAATATCACTTGCTTCAACGGTGAAGGAAAACATCGTGAAAAAACCTGCATGCCTGAGAGTTCTCCATAATGTTTTCGAAGGCGTGTGAAGACTGCCAATCCGCACATGGCCAGCGTGGTGGACTATGGCCGTATAGGGAGCCAAGAATGGGTTGATCATGATGATGATGTGTATTTTAATTGTCACTATGACGAAATAATAAAAATGAAATAAAATTCAGGAGTCGTAATGTTTGATCAAACGACATGATATCTACAGTTTTATATTAACCTTGGTACGGAACCCTTCGTGTGCGGATCCTTCTCGCCCCTGTATTGTGTTTGTTTGTTGTAAGCTTTCAGTGAACGAGCTGTTTGCATTCATATGTTGTACGGATCAAAAGAAATTAATTTTTCATGCAGTTTTCTATTTATTTTTCATTACACACACTTGTACACAATACTGCACATATTTATGCAATGCAATGTTAATACCATGTATTAAAAAAGGACGAGTATCTAATGTATTCGATTTTATTATATTTGTCCTTTAAATCCGAACCGATTTATTTTTTCAACGAAATGTCGCATCATACATGAGCTTTTTTTTATTCAAATACGGTGCAGAGATCTGAATACTTGCTAACCAATAATCGTTAATAATTTCCTTGAAATTCCTAACCTTTTAAGACTGAGATTTATAGAGCACACTTTGACTTTTCTCAGCTTAAGTTTGAGTTAAGACAAGACAGACTTGTGCCGTTTTATAGATCTCGGTCTAACAGTACAATTTAGTCTGTAAGAAATGTTTATAGGTCAGAAACTAAGCTGGCGTAAATTGTTTTTCTCATCAGTTTACCGAAGGTCGTAATTAAATTATAATTAAAATTTAATATATGACCGTGAAAATTCCATAACAGCTTGTCATAACACTCGTAAAGTTATCTTTCGTGACAAGTATAGTTATAATTTTCGACTTTAGTAATATAATGTATTCAGGGTTCGCGTATTCTAGGTATTTCCGAGGAACTTGTTTGGTGTCCGGGTGGTGAAAGAAGACGTCGTCACCTTGTTTACGCCTGTTTGAGATTAAGGACATCTACAAACAAGTGAACAGACACACATGGCGGTATGCGATTACCCAATCATGGGACATTATCGTTATAAACTAGTAACATTTTGAGAGTATTTTGAGGATAATTGAAAGAAGGATGTATATGTGTGTCGCAATCCGCTATTCTGATTTACTTGTTTGTGTAATTTTTCGTATAGTGACTTTCAGCATTGTAAAAGTTGGATTAATAAAACTGTTAATACGAGTATTTTTTTAATGCTTGCACGTAACCCTGTTGACGCCCACTGGAAACGTGTACGATAATGATGAGACGTAAAAGAGAAGTCTTTCCCCGACATATATTTGTATATATATTTCGAAGAAGTTTTATATTATATAGTAGAGCAGAAGTGGGAACGGAATAATGAAGATCTTCAATTACAAACTGTTTAATCTACGCGGAAGAAGAATCGCGGGCTGTAAGAATTAGAGTCACAATAATAATTACTTTCGCACGCCACTCTGTGTTATTAATGTTATTTATAGCACCAATTGTACCACCACAATCTGAGCAAATAAATAATTTAAAAATTCAAATGTGTTTTTCCATCATTAATATTATAGTTAGCATAATGAAAATCATTCTTAAGTAACAAGACAGTCTTATGTTATGTAGTAAAATTTGAACAGTTTGTTTTAGACGTAAACTTAAGAAGATATTTAAATTTAAATACGGTTTGACGACCTTCCGTGGCGCAGCGCGTACGCTATTGCATTTTAAAAGTTGGAGGTCCTGGGTTCAATTCCCGGCTCGAGTCTCGGCTAGTGGGAGGCTTCGGCCGTGGCTAGTTACCTACCGACAAAGACGTGTCGCCAAGCGATTTAGCGTTTCGGCACGATGTCGTGTAGAAACCAATTAGGAGTACGGGCTTACCATAACAGGGTAGCCCGTTACCATCTAAGACCGCATCATCACTAACCATCAGGTGCGATGCCGTCAAGGGCTAACTTGTGGCGTAAAAAAAACTGTTATTCCGTATTTATTCTGGAGAGGAAATGACATGAATTTGCAGGGTATACGGCATAAAATATGCTAAATAATAACATTATGTTACGTGAACGCGAACGAACGAACGCTTTGTACCCTATTTCAGGCGTACTTTGTGGGGGGAGAACTCCTTTAAGCTTTAACATTGTCAAAGTTCGTATCTTGGAGCAGTTCATAAATGTGAAATTGTACTGATCTTAGCTCTAACATTGTAAAGGCGAATATGAGTTTGTTTGTGACGCTTTTACGCCGAAACCGATTTTAAATGTCATTTCACCAATGGAAACCTTTATTATCATATATAGCGAGGTTTTATTTTATCCCCTTCATGATCAACCCATTACCGGCTTAAAACAGAGCACGGGTCTCCTCTCAATATGAGAAGGGTTTGGCCATAGTCCACCACGCTGGCCATGTGCGGATTGGCAGACTTCACACGCCTTTGAGAACATTATGGAGAACTCTCAGGCGTGCAGGTTTCCTCACGATGTTTTGCTGCACCGTTGAAGCAAGTGACATTTTAATTGTTTCAAAACGCACATAACTCCGAAAAGTTAGAGGTGCGTGCCCGGATTCGAACTGCCGACCTCTGATTAGGAGGCCGACGCCCTAACCACTGAGCTATCACCGCTTCTTATCCCCTAATGACACGGGAATGGGATTCGCGGGGCGGAGCTAGTATAGTAGTATAGTATGATTAAATTATTTAAATGAAAAAACGCTATGTTCGCAGCATTCCTTAATACTTATGAATTCAGTTAAGTAAGTAAGCGGTTAGTAAATTAATTTAAATTTAATATTAATGCTTCATCCTATTATAGATACGTGTGTTCATTGCCTTCGTACCAAACACTAAACGTATTGGATAAGATAGCTAACACAAAATTGCACCGATTTCGATCAAATTCGACACAAAACTGAACTTCCTGGAGATGGCCAAACTATAGTTTTTATACCGGGAAGATTATTGGTGATAGAAATTAAATAAAATGAACTTTAAAACGCATATATGGCTTAACAGCATCTAGAACAAAATTAGTCGCATCATCGTTAAAAAAAGTTATAAACCGCGGAAGAAGTCGCTGGCATTGTCTAGTTATAAAAATATACCGGTTAGAACGCGTGTTCGTTGAATGTTTTTAATAAGCGATTATTTTCAAGATTCGGATATCATTCTAGTCGTTTCAAATGAAAATATAAGGATTAATTTGGATTGAACACGAAATTCTATGGTTGCTACACCATCAGATAAGCTTCTGCCTTCGCAGCTAATGGACCACTCTACGGGTGTAATATAACTTGATACTTCATTTACTTACTGTATTTTACTCGTATTCGTTTAACATAAAATGAAGCGTTAGGTGGTCGATGTATCTTTATTAGTTTGGTATGTATATATGTGTTGGAATCTTTGAACACTTTTTCAAGTATGATAGTAAAAGCGTGTTTTTTATTATTTTAAAATATTATATTATACATGATATGACTAATATATATATAATAAGAGACTAGCTACTAACTAGACAACGTTTGCAATTAAGATTATTTCATGTCTTATTCTAGATCTTGTTCCCATTATAGCTCCCTTCTCAGAAAGAGTAACAAACAAACAGACTTTTGCCTTTATAACATTACTAGCTGGTACCCGCGACTTAGTCTGCTTAGATTAAAAAATAATCCTATGCGTAAGCAACGTGTGTAATTATTAGATTACCGGCTTCTTTTTCAGCATATAAATTTCGGCCAAATATAAATAGCAGCACAGCGACGTTCAATTCCGCTGTAACCATGGATTTTTAAAGGATAAAAATGTGTTAATCTAGGGCATAATCCACCATCATTCAAAATTTCATTCAAATTGGATCAGAAATTTCGGTGTGAAGGAGTAACATACATATCAAATCATATACACAAATCATATCTTGATAACATTATTATTGTGATATTGTGTTTGTAATGAGATATTTAATCATCGTCATGACCAACCCATTGCCGGCGCACTATAGAGCACGGGTCTCCTCAATATGAGAAGGGTTTGGTTTTTAGCACGCTGGCCATGTGCGGATTGGCAGACTTCACACGCTTTTGAGAACATTATGCAGAACTCTCAGGCATGCAGGTTTCCTCACGATGTTTTCCTTTACCGTTGAAGCAAGTGATATTTTAATTTTTAAAATCGAATCCGGGCACGCACCTCTAACTTTTCGGAGTTATGTGCGTTTTTTAAAAAAAACAAAAAAAGATTGTGTATTTACATACTCGTATTACCGTCACAAATTTAAAGTGAGCGAAATCGTAGACTGAAGGTAGTGAATATATATAAAGGCATGCGTAAATTTACATCCGATCCGGGCACGCAAAATCTAAATGCAATGAGAATTCCATACGCCTTTCATTTGCATATTTGAATCAGAGCAAATTTCCAATATTGGATATGCTACATAGATAGCGGGGAAACTGGGGAATGTATTGGAAAATGCATCAGGAATCTCACGGCTAGTTTGCATATCATAGATGTAAGCTATTTCAATGATATTATGCTGTCCAAAACAACATAGGATCAAGTGAAATCATACGACCAACACGATATGTGTTCTAATTCAAATAGTGTAGTACTTATACAGTACAGAGTTATAGGTTTCTCTTTTTTTTTGTAATATTACAGTTTTTATGATGTACTTTGATTTTGCTGTTAGGTTTATTGTAATCACGCATGCTGTGGTCATTTTTTGACAACCTCCGTGGCGCAGCGCGTGCGCTGTTGCAAATTAAAGTTGGAGGTCCTGGGTTCGATTCCCGGCTCAAGTCTGGTGTGGTGGGAGGCTTCCGCCGTGGCTAGTTACCGTCCTACTGACAAAGACGTGTCGCCAAGTGATTTAGCGTTCCCGCACGATGTCGTGTAGAAACCAATTAAGAGTATGGGTTTACCATACCCCTACAGGTTAGCCCACTACCATCTTAGACCGCGTCATCACTTACCATCAGGTGAGATGAAGTCAAGGGCTAACTTTCATGTAAAATCTAAGTCTTTGACATTTACTTTCGATTGTTACCAGTTTAATGATCCAGTAAAAAAATTACATTCGCGGCGAGTTTTGAAGTTTCATTGAGAAGAACCATTGTATAGGTTGCAGAGGAAGCCGTAGACGACACTGCTGGATTTTGGTGGGTATTATGGCCAGCGAGTCTGTATACCTTCACGGAAACTGAATATAATGGGTTGCTTAAGGAAGGACAATAGAGTAAGATAATAATCTTATTACTACAGTTATTAAATAATGCATAAAAATATGAGTACGCTCCATCAAAATCCATGATTGGCTTACTTCTTGACGCCTCGCCCCTCATTAGTCGATATCAATGGACAGTACCAGGATATCGGTTCTGAAATATAATTTCGATAATATTTTTGTTATATTCTTTATTCTGGCCGGAATAAGGTTGAGATTTACTTAACCCACTTGTTCCTGAACCAACTTTTTTTCTCCGATCCTTTTGAAATTCACACCGTAGGCTAATAATATGCTAGATTTAACATAAAAAATACGAAAAAAAATTTTCGTCCCATAGAAAGCTCGGAAAATGGTGTTCCTTAAAAGGAACGATAGTATAATGTACTACCATGAAACAGGGATATGAAATCAAAACACCGTTTAAGTTTTAGGTGAATTTATTTAAGGATAAGATGTTTTTTTTTAAGCAGTTTTATGTTACACTTAACACAGTATTATTTAGCATTTTTGTGACACACGGAACATCTCAGTTGGTTATCTCGGTACCGAATAATATGGTATCTTCCAGATTGAAGTCCGATTTTGTACAGGCCGATGTTGTTTTGTGTTTGTATTTTGATCGGATCTACCGACTCTTCCCATATTTTAATTTTTTTTTATTAACAGTAGGTTTATACACATATAACATTACACAAGTATAAATTACTTCCTTTGCTAAGAAAATCTTTGTTCAGGTCTAGACTCTAGGTACTTTGTACGTACCTCGTGCTGTCTTCTGTATCTCTTTGTTTGATGGCAGTGAACATTTAGATACTCGACTTACTCGTATAGTTTCTATGGCTTTTATTTCTCTTAATCGCACTTCATCTATGAGCTGATGTAAAAAAGTTAATGAAAGTAAAAAAAAATTAAACGGGACTGCAGAAAAACTTTCGATTTGGGTGCTAGCGTCGTCTTACAATATGCAGATGTTCAAAATTTATTTGTGTTTATCTGAAACAGCAGACTGAAGGCAGCAAATTAAATACATATTAAAGACTTAAAGGCAGCATAATAAAGACTGAAGAAAGTAATTTGCTTCGCGAATTTGTCACCAAGTAATACTTGTAGGTTTTGATTCGCATTCGCATCGCAGTAATGAAGATTTGCCATAATAAATATAAATCTGGCACTGGACTATCTGCTGAAGCATTTTTCCAGTACATGTTTCATCTAGATAGTACGACATATCTGCTATAACGAAGTATTGAAAAAGCAAAGCATATCGTCTGAACTAACAGTGAGTAGATTTGTTGGCCTGTTTTTTTATTTATGCAAATTCGTGTATTGAACCAACTTGTTGATAATATCTTCGTCAAACATCATTTTGAAATATTTTAATGGACTCTAATATACAGCAGAGGTCTGCATGTCCTTCACAAATCAAAAGTAGTATCGAAATTACGAGCGACCCACTTGTAAGTTTATTTTTTAACAGAATTAGCTCATTTGCCGAACCACGTGTTGAAGTACCACTTGAAATGCATAGTTTTACTCCTGGGAAAGTATTTGACTGCGTTTCAATACCTTAATAAGTAGCACATTATTGTCTTCATTACTTTCTTCAGTTGATAGAACACAAACCTCTGCTTGCGCTCGTAACTGTGATCTGGTTAAATTATTCAAAGTCACCAAGTTTTCGTCGTCCGAATCATCCCAATACATCCGAATATCAGTTTTCGGTTGGTAATATGGATATGGATTCAGGTACTATCTCTTCATCATCTTTTTCACTCACTAACTATGTCATGCAGCGTCAAAGGACGCGACCATCACTTCATTGCTATAATATAAAATCAACATGTGATAGTAGTGCATATTCCTATCGTTTGATTAAAGGAACAGGAATTTAAATCTTAAAAAATGCGCATTTATAATAGTAATTTAAAAATTATAGATATTGTATCAAATAATAGACAAGACAAATAACTTAATTCTGTTCTTGTTAAAAAATATTTATAATATTTTATTATTTTTACACTTACCTAAAGATAGGCATAATACAACGTCTGTTTTTTAAAAATCTTAAAAATTCAGTATGTTTCAAATTACACTCAAATACTTAACACATCAGTCCATACACTTGTAACCTGTCAACTAAAAATAAAACTGTTAACACCAACAACCCTTAAGTGTTATAATTTTTTTTTTTTGTGCGCCGTTCTTTTTATGGAACGATAGTAACAAGTGGGTTAAATAAGAATCAGAGGTTGTTAAACTTTATTTTTTTTTATATTAAAGGTGAACTAAGACTGCTGCAAATCCGCAAACCTTAGTTTTGAAACAGTCTCTGGTGCCCAGTTTTAAAAGTTCCCTAACCGAAAATTTCCAACAGGACCTTATTAATTAGCCTCCTTTATCCCGTCGTTCATTTGTCTGTCGGCATTCTGTGTATCACGGAACGGCAGCACCAGTTGAAACTTTCCACCTAGTGACTGTATTCGCTATAACAACATCAATACTATGTAGTGTTAAATATTGTACCGTAGTACGTGTTACAAGCTGTGATAGCCTAGTGGTTTAGGACGTCAGCCTCCAAATCCGAGGTCGGAGGTTCGAACCTGGGCACGCACCTGTAACTATTCGGAGTAATTGTTACAAGTTCCGGCCCCCTCCACTACGACGTCATCCAGTTGACGTGTTACCGTGACATTAGTTTTATTGATTATTGATATTTGTTGAATTATTCGATTGATATAACTATTTTAGTAAATACATAATTAACATTATTATACTAATAGTTTACTTATTATACTAATACTTCATTAAGTATTGAACATATGTTTGGTACTAATTATTATTGAGACACCCACGTACCTACTTAACGCTGCTCGTCGTCACGACATAACAACGCAACATTTCTGACGCACACTTCGCAGACTTCACACGCCTTTGAGAACATTATGGAGAACTCTTAGGCGTGCAGGTTTCCTCAAGATGTTTTCCTTCATCGTTGAAGCAAGCGATATTTTAATTTCTTAAAAACGCACATATTATTATATGCGTTTAAAAAAAAAATACCACTTGCTAAAGGCGTGTGAAGGATGCCAATCCGCAGCCAGCGTGGTGGACTATGGCCAAACCCTTCTCATATTGAGAGGAGACCCATGCTCTGTAGTGAGCCGAGAATGGGTTGATCATGACGACGGAATGCTTTGTGTGGGAAGTGAGAACGAACATGTAGTTAGCCGGTATTTTCATTCTGAATGAATGTCGTCGAGCTCTCTATTCTAATGGCATTATCATCATCCAAAATTATTTGGCTCACATCAGCTGTCCTTCTTGTTGTAGTGTGCGATCAATTTAATAGCTATTAAACCCGAGTCTCAATGTTATAATTAATATAAATTGGTTGTTCGGAATTAATATCGTTTTAAATTTTTATTTATCCTTCCTAAGAACATCGTTATCAAAATCAAAAATTTTTTTATACATGTAAAACTAATACAGGAATTTGTGAAGCGTAAATTTTCCAATATTTTACTTCGTTGTAATAATGATGACTACGTTAATGAACTTAAAACTGAAGCTAGAAAAGTTCCAATCACCCAGGTCTAAGAGGAAGCCCACTACCAACTTAGGTGGGTTTTTATTTTGTTATCACCGTGTTATTCAATAAGTGGTGGTGGCGTCTTACTTTCGAAGTATAGCCGCAAAAATCTTATATATACTCGTAGGTTAAAAATTATCTATGCGGCGTATATTTCCCTGGTCCAGATTATTTTCCATTTGCGGTAGAAAGAAATAAACAAACTTTTCTTCGGCTAAGTGTTTTTTATACACCACTCTCTCGACAATATCTTAATATAAAAGTTCTTATAATATAACAAGCTACAATACATTCAACAATACAATATAATTATGGCTTAGCGGAGTTCTAATATGATTTCAACATTGCCGTGTAATTTGAATTAAGAAACATCCCGCATCTGAAGGAAATTCAGTTTAATCTTAAATTACTATCTCGCTACGATGAATAATAGCGCTCTACTCACTCGATTAAATTTAATGTTACCGTCTCGTTTCAATAAATTATCTCTTTCTCTCTCCTTCTCCTTCAATAAATAGTGTAAATAAACTAGTAAATCACATCTAAGGGTAGCTGGAAGAGATCTCTTATAGGGATAAGCTTTCCTTTGTATACTTATTTTGTAAGTTATTGATATAACAAATTTGGTACAAAAATAATAAAAATAAAATAAAAATAAATAAATAACGTAACAATAAGATTTGTATGCTCACTCAATCAGTCAGTCAATCAGTCTCAACTCAATCGCACAGTTATTCTTGAATATCAAAGCATATTAATGTTCTAGAAAATTAATCAAATCTACTTAATACAAATTCGTCTACACTGTCATAGCCACTATCATAGTCTCGTTTCAATGAATTATCTCTTTCTCTCTCCTTCTCCTTCAATAAATATTGTAAATAAACTAGCAAATAACGTAACAATAAGATTTGTATGCTCACTCAATCAGTCAGTCAATCAGTCTCATCTCAAACGAACAGTTATTTTTGAAAATTAAAGCATAATTATTAATGTTATAGTAAATGAATCAAATCTACTTTATACGAATTCGTCTATACTACCATAGCTAACATGTTAGTCAAATCAAAATAACAAGCACGGAAATAGCGACTGCAATTTGACAAAATAAGGTCCACTTTATTTTGACGTTATAATATTTCGATACTCCGAAGCAATTCCACTGTTGTGAGCGTACAAATTTTAAACTAAGGCTACTTATTGAAAATAATCTACCATTCTATCAAACTGCTCTTTACCCGACATGTTGAAAGAAGCAACAGTAATAGGTATGTCAAACCCAAGAACTCTCGTCTCACTACCGCTCCATAAGTCTTCTCAACACCCTTGCCAAGGTGTACAAAAGGGTGGTTCGTCATAGATTTAAACCTTTCATCAAGGAGAAGAAACCCTTCAACCACACCAATACACCAAGCGCAACACTTCACGGAGTATACGGAGTACGGCCCCTCCGTACTTGAGTAACATAATCCTTCTAGACTAGTAAAGTTTCACTCGCCAGCTTTGTTTACAAACTTCTCCAGATTGGCGTGCCAGCCAAGCTTGTACGACTGCTACGAGTTTACCTTATCGATCGCACCTTTCCGCGGCCTAACCGAGCAAGAGCTGCTCAGGGTTCCACACTTTTTCCACTATTTTATGCCCTGTAAATCAACGACATACCTAAAAGTAAACCTATTGCCAAAATAGGATAGTCCCAATTCGCGGACTATACTGCATCGTCACGACTGACTCCTATCAGGGGAAACTAGTTCGCCGCCTGCGAGAAGTGGTCCACAGACTAGGTAAGTGATTCCACCTTTGGACGATCAAGGTGAACACTGAAATGAGCGCAGCTGTGCTTTTTGCATGCAAATCGGGCTTAACAGCCAATTCTTCAAGGTCACCCTCTATGAGCGTCCCATCCCTTGGCAAGATCAATTCAAGTACTTACCTGAGTAACGTTTGACAGTCGTATTACATATGGATCTTCGCCGGACAAATTCGGAAGGCTCGTCAAAAAACCGTTCATGTGATGGATCATCTTTGTCTGAGTAAAAAGCCATTTGGCTTGGCCCTTCACAAGATTACTCTCTATTTCTCTTATGACCTACGCTAGCGTTGTACGAGTATTTGTAGCGTTGTATAAGTATGTGTAAAGCATACAAGTATTTTCTTTCAAAAAATTCAAGATTCATGCGCATGCATGACTGCCCGTGGTTCGTGCGCAACTTGTCCTAGATAGCGCGATTTACAGAGCTCTCCAAGGGTTACTTTCACGGAGTCGCCCGATGATACCTAACCTAACCCAACCCACTAGAGGTTGAGGCATCAGATTACACTCCCGACTCCAACTCAGCTATCGTCAAGAGACGTTCCAAAGACGTCCTTTATGGACCGACAACGTTGCCGTAGTTGCTCCACTATCTTCCGATGACTTCGAGCTCCGTTACTCTTTTCTCAGGCTGAGCTTCACGCTTGTGACACTGTAATAACTAGGTTATCAGGTTATATAAAACAACAACACGGAAATTCCATCCAAAACTTATCTCCGAAACGTTATAGTGTGATTGTAATTGATGGCTAGATGTGAAAAGTGGAGAATTCAGCGCAGGTGTAATCAATCTGCAGTGTTGTCTTCGCTACACTCGAGGTACTCTAATGCATCTCCTTCGTTTCTCTTGGGATGTGAGAGTGGGTCTTGTCTTTGTCATTAAGTAGTGAGCAATCAATCTCTTAAAATTATAATCATTTATCTTTTAAACTCATACTTAATATTTCAATATATAGGTGAGACAGTTGTTGAAAATCTCCTCGTACCTGGAATTCAAAAGCCCTGTTATACCTTTAATTTAGGTAAATTTTAAAACTTATTAGTAGCAAAAGAGCGTTGCCATGTTTTTACTATTTAAATTTTGGGGACACAATTATTAAAGGAACTCGAATTTAAGTTTTTATTTTAAAGTACTTTTGTCATTATTTGATTGATTTTATAGTTTAATATTAAGCCTAAAAATTAAACATTGAATTGCGGGCTTTATTGTATTGAACAATCTCACGTGAGATACAGTGTTGCTTGATTAGTGTGACGCCTAGGTTAGAAGTGGTCCATTGTTTAATCGTCCTGTACCTACATAATATATAGAAAAGTTTTCACATAAAATATAAAGCTTACATTCCTATATTTAAATTTCAGCACAGCCGGTAGACTTGAGATGATGAGCTAAGGCCATAAATTTATAGACAGGGTTTTTTATAATTTCTCTGTTAGGTTTATTTTGGTAATTAAGGCAGTTTATATACTTTTTATTAGCAATAATAAGTTTCGATGTTATAACTATTACATTTTTCAAAGGTGGATTTAATTTATTAATTTGAAAAATGGTACTATAGTGAAGTTAACCATTTATTGTTTTTTCTTTTTTTATAAAAGGTAAATCTATTGTGTCTTTTAGTTTTAGTAATTATTAAATGACCTGAGAATTTTGCATGGGCTCAGTACGGGTTTAATTTTAAACCTAAAAATGAGAATAAAAAGGTTATCAGTTATTTTTCATAACATTTGCTCGATTCTGCACTGGTGTTGATTTTTCCTCTTAGCAATATTCTTCAATAAACAATATTTTTAAAACTTGAACTTTGGCCCTAAAATATAATTTTTATTGCCATTTGCTTTGGAGGTGGTTAAATTATATTTTATTTAGGATCGTAAGTATTTGCAGTTTAATTACTACGGAACCCTACGGTGTGGAACTCGAGTTGCACTTGGCCTGTTCCTTTTTACTCGCCATGCAAAGTGTGGAACTAAGCAACTTTGAAACGAAATGTCTGTCTGCTTCTATTGAGTCTAGAAATCAAGGGGAAAGAAAATAGTAGTTGGTTTTTACAAAGATAATTTAAAGTTTTTATCAATAGCTTGCCTTGTGTTTGGGTCTTTAGAACTTGAAAGTTATCTTCTTCCTGTTAAAGTACTACTACTAAATCTAATGTGGCAACAAACAAAATGGCGGATTGATATCATTTCTTACCCACTCCCACAATATGGTTATCGAATCAAAGAGTTTGAAAATTAGAATGTACTATGTATGTACTTTTAATGAAAAATCTAATCGAAGACTTTTTAAGTTAAATGGTTTATTTATAAAGATTATATATATGTTGATGATTTTTACGAGAAGCTAAAAAATATTTTTGTGTTTGCTACATTGATGAATAGTAGCTAGCAAGGATATGGGAATATATCCATAAAAATAAAAACAGGTTGTCTGGGTTGCCCTTATGCCTATTGATTGTGTTACAATAAAATGATAAAAAAACTTGGTATATGTACCTAAATCCCACCTTAAATTTGCGCTTGAGTCTGATCTGGTGGGAAGCTTGAGGAAGGCCGTGGTTACCCTACCGACAAAGACGTGTCGCCAAACGATTTAGCGTTCCGGCACGATGTCGCGTAGAATTAGCGGCGTGGGATTACCATACTCCTAACAGGTTAGCCTGTTACCATCCTAGACAGCATCATCACTTACCACCAGGTGGGATAGCCGTCAAGGGCTAACTTGTAGTGTATAAAAAAAGAAATATATAAAATAAATTAGCAGGAACACATTCGCATTTTTGGGCTTCTTTCTCCATATTTTTACCTAAATTATGCTAGCGCGGGCTCTCCTTTTTCCATTCTTGATTAGCTGACGCAAGCTCATAGGTTAATAAAAACTAACTGAAGACCAACTAAATAAGCTTGAGTGACTTCGAATAACCAGCATTCAGTTCGTCTAAGGGTTATGCAAATACGCCCATTTCACAATTCCGTCTCGTCTTAAATTATCTAGCTTTGCTTTAATTTTCACGTTCACTCTAGTCTGTAAGAACATCCTTCTATTTCTGTTTATTTAGTAGATTAATTTAGCACCCTAGGGAAGCTGATGCTCTTCCTGATAAATAATTCTTCTTTAACAGATCATTTACAGTTCAGGCCAGTCAATTACTGTTCTGCCAGATTTTCGTTGGGCACAATATATCAGCAACTTTAAGTTTAGAGTGAAGGATCTCTATTTCTGAATCGCTCGAGTTACGATTGGATCAATAACTGCTATAATATATTTTGTATTTCGTATCTTGTGTGTTTGAGGGTTTTAAATTTATTGTGTATATATATATATATATATATATATGTAATGGTTGTATAGTACGTACTATAACTAGAAAATATTTTTCATTATAATAAGGGTTAAATCACGACATTACCGTCGTTATAGTAACAGATACTTTGAATTAACATAAAACCTTTCTGGTTTCAAGTTCAAAAAAAAAGTTTTTTCACGTGATACCAATATGAAGGAATTTATGTGTAACATTCGTTTTTCGTTTTTAAATTTATTTATTTTTATTCAGCTTAGGTATGAAGAATGGATAATTCAAACAATGATGGTGAAACTGGCTGTATGTAGCTGCGCCAACTTGTGAATTGATTTTCACTCGACTCATCAAAATTACAATTAGGTTACATGAAAGTACTCTTTCTCCCTGAGAATAACATAATTGGCTAAGTTGAATGTCCGGCCGAAAAAACGTACATTAAGAGAGATGACACGCTTTGTTATACATAGCGTATATATGCAGTAGTATTCAGTACCTCATGTTTTAACCCTGCGAAAAATGAGTCGTCGTGTAACAAAGCTACTATAAAGAACTACTATCCAAAATCCAATATTTAACCGTGGCCATGGAAAAAGCTGAATCTAAATAATTAGAAGCTGATCCCCAAATAATCTAAGTTGATTTTTCACAGTAGGAACAAATATTGATCTCATTAAATTGTAAAGGAAATATAACTCCTTATACAAAGATTTTTTACTACAGAGTTTCTCACGAAGCAGTTTACAATATAATAGGGTGTTTTCCCTATATGCTTCAATAATCAGCTTGTCCAAGCATGCTTTTCATTTGGAGCACAATCACCTACTACAGTATGCCCGCATAGCATTTTGCAATAACCCACTAGGCTTTTAGAGAATAGGTGGCTGGTGATACTGGGGTAGACAACGCCTTTTTCCGATCTCCAGCCATAGTTTTTTGTTTTGAAACTGGGAAATGCATTAACGCATCCCCTCCGGAAGCGGTGCCGCTTCCGGCGGGGTATGTGGGACTCGCCGGCGGCCAGAATGGCGACCAGAATGAAAACTTCACTATGTTAAAGTATTTGTACCAACTCTGTAACAGAACCCATGATAAAAGTGAAATGCTCACATAGCTACAAACATAATAAAGCAAACGTTAGAATAGAATAGGTTTACTATCATTGCATTTTGTTGGTTATAGGTAGGACCATCTACTAAACATCTTTCACGAAATCCTTTTGGAGAACTGGGTTATGAGTGTTTCATAAAACGCGCTGCTGCGAGAGTTTGAAAGAGAGATGTTGGCAGGATTCAGAATCCCAGACGATCTCACCGGTTTCTTGCACGACGTGCTGATCAGTGACGTGCAGCAGAAAACCACACATCACTATATCGAAGATAGATCTCGCCGTGATTAAATCAGAAATAAGAAGATACTGAAGAACCATAGTGACCCACATAACTTAACCAATCTGCATAAAGTAGCAGTGGGCGACAAATAGCTACAAAAACCGATGGACGCTTAGGTGCCTGCAAGGAGTATGTTAAACCCATACACCTCATTAGTTTCTACGCGACATCGTGCCGGAAAACTAAATCGCTTGGCGACACGTCTTTGTCAGTAGAGTGGTAACTAGCCACAGCCGAAGCTCCCCACCAGACCAGACTCGAGTCGGAAACCGAACCCAGGACTGTACTTTATAATGCGATAGCGCACTCACTGCGTCACGGAGGTCATCAAACGGAACTGTCACCGGTAAATGTTGGTGGGTCTAACAACTAGGTGGCCAGGCTACATCAAACGAGTTGCAGGGAGCCGAAGGAAGCATGTGGTACAATAACGTAGAATATTTAAACTCCCTTCAAAAGTCCTACGTGCAGCAGTGGACGTCTATTGGTTGATATAATAATGAACCGCAAGAGCCCCAAACCGCCGCTCGCATGGTTATTTCATACCTTAATGAACGAATGGACTACGGCTGTGAACATCGCAAATAACCTTTGACGTAAAACTTATTTTGATTACACATTGACACATTAGACCTCTTTCTATGTAGGTCTACGTATTGTAATCGCATCAACTCTAGTTACAGCCTAAATTTCATAGTAATATAGTTTTCGGACGAATGTTTCATGTTGAATTCAATCGAACGCCTTAAACGACGACCTTTTTGACGACCTCCGTGGCGCAGCGCGTGTGCTATTGCATTTTAAAGTCGGAGGTCCTGGGTTCGATTCCCGGCTCGAGTCTGGTCTGGTGTTAGGCTTCAATCGTGGCTAATTACCACCCTACAGACAAAGAAGTGTAAAGCAATTTGGCGTTCCGGCTCGTTGTCGCGTAGAAATCAATTAGGAGTATGGATTTACCATACCCCTGACAGGTTAGCCCGCTACCATCTTAGACTGCATCATCAATTAACATCGGGTGAGATTGCCGTCAGGGGTTAACTAGTAGATAAAAAAAAATACCATATAATATTGATTAATTAAAAATCATTCATCTGCTACATTCGGGCATTCATTATGTTTGTACAAATGTATGACAAGACAACAAACTAAGAGACAAGAATCACTATAGCCTAAAGCTTAAAGCTTAATCGTACATGCTTCTCTGAATCGGGCTTTAGTGGTTATATAACAAACGTTACCAACCGCTTAAAGCACTTACCTTGTAGCCCTCCCCCGACCATCATCACCCTGACGATCAGATGACTACTGGCACCACACTCATACCACCTACCACACAATCATACGCTACACACCGTCTTCGCCGGCGAAGACGAGGTCCCCGCTATCTTACGTCATCCGGACGTGGGCTCCATCCACGGCCTCGGAGACGTACGGACCACTCACCGTCCGACCCCCCCCGTTATCCCAAACGTCGCCTAAGCCGAGGTTCGGCCTCAAAGGAGGCGCCCTTAGGCAGTCGTTCCCTTAGTTTCTTCGAGCCCTAGGGCTCAAAATTTCTTCTGGCAGAGCTTCCAAAGCTCGCCAAACAGCCCGGTTACGCTGTGGCAACCAATAGGGTTTGTACAGCTAATAGACAGTCGGAAAAAAAAAAAACTTACCTTGTATCTGCAGCCAATATTCCAACTCTGGTCTGGTGCTGAGGACTCACAGCTATAAATTTATTTAGAAAGTTCTATTTACATTTTATTATAAAATAATTCTGAGTTCAAGGTCGAAACCCCTCAATGTATAAACAAAATAAAATAACTTTTAATTGCTGCAACAGTTTAATGAATACGAAACATTTAACGATAAGTAACTAGTGTAATATAACATATTGAATTAAATTGTAAATTGTAAAGTTATAGTTAAGGGTGAACGTACTATAACAAAATAATTTCACATACATCATAAATGTTCTTCGATTATGCGAATGTTATCATTGACTACTTATTGGTTATTTTCTTGGAATTGTTATGTACTTCTCGTGATGTAATTTCGTTATCAGTCCCTATATGAGAAATAACGTGGCTTGTTTATTTGACCTTTATTTTGAAAAAAAGAAACTCAATTTGGTTTAAACTCTGGCGTGGAATTTGGAAATCATAATTTCAAATTCAAATAATCTTTATTCAAATAGTCCTTTAAAAGGCACTTTTGACTCGTCAATAATTTACATAGTAGTGATTTAATGGTGATAACTACATTCGTAAACTTAAAACTAAAGCTATGAGGGTTCCATACGCGCCCTGGTCTAAGAAGAAGCCCACAACAAACTAAGCCTAATTATAGTACCTATGGAAATAGAGCAATACACACCCAAGCTTTTTTATCGTTTATATAATCCTTAAAATCGTAATAGAATTTTTCAATAAGCTTTCGTTTTATAAAAACTTTGAACTTATTGATAAACATCTCCAAGATATCAATAGGTATCATAGATGAACATAGAATGCGCGCGGTAGAACGTCAGTCCGGTTTATTGTTAGGATAGTACTGTGAAAGAACAGCCCGATTACGCTGTGGCAACCAATAGGATTAGCACAGCTAAAAGACAGTCCGAAAAAAGAAAAAAAAAATTGAAAGTATTAACTAAGTACTAATCGTTAAATCCAGTCCAACCCGCAAAAGTGCTTCGATGAGGGATTAAGTTGTGAATATAAAATCTCTCTCCAATAACTGTAGGGTCGGACCTACTAGTGGTTATGATGTATGATGTACCGAGATACTGGCGAAAATGCATCTATTAGATACGTTAAAAGCGACTAAATTTGCGTAGAAATTTCAATTTATAACCTAACGACCTAATTATAAAATCTATCATAAGAGAACTGATTACCTCGTATTAATTGTTGATTAAACCCTGATGATAGAAAGATGGATGGCCGTTAATGGACTGTTATTATTGTTTAACAGTCAAAAATACTACTTAAAACCTAACTCCTTAACTACTGTGGTATTTTAAGCTATTTGGGGTGACGAGCATTTAAGTTGGACGAGTGTAAAATGTCGTAGTGCATCTTCTTAAGTACCTCCGCCACAAAATGAGTCTCCTCAGGATATCTTTTTACTCTGAACAAACATGAAAATGCAAGAGAGTTTATATAAACTTGTCTAACATGGACATGTATTTTCAATATGAGATTCGTGTCTTTTCAGCCATCTCCAAAGGGTAATTTGGTCTTCGTGTCTTGCGTTCGCTTCTTGCTGCCAATATAAGTTTTTAATAATTTAAATGACGTGGATGGTGGATGTAGATCGCAGACAGGGTGGTGGAGGCGATGGAGAGGTGGCGGGTGCGGCGCGCGGCTGCGTGCGCGCAGTATCGCGACCAGCCCCGACCGGTACACACGATGATCGCGTCCGCGCTCGCCGCCGCGCTGCTGTGCGCGTTGGCCGGCCGCCTCGGCGCCGGGGCCAGCTTCCACTGCGCCATGCGACGCGAGATATCCCCCTGCACCTGCCGAAGAGACGACGTCGGCACCGGCGCCATCCTCGTCATCTGCCAGCGCATCGGCACCTACGAGGACATCGCACGCGCCCTCACCAGCAAGTTCAGCCCCGAGACCAAAATCGGTCTCGACATATCCTACTCCCAGCTCCCGGACTTCGCCGACCACAGCTTCCGTGAACTCGGCCTCTCAATAACGAGGCTCAAACTCAACTACGACAATCTAAGGCAAGTCTAACGATGCCATCGAATGTGCGCTCCTAACGATGAAATGTGTAAGTTCTTTGTTGTGTAAAACGGTCTGACGAATGACATATTGAATCGTGATAATAAAACATCAAAACAGTGCGTGAGTTGAAAGAGAAACAACAGGTCTGTGATAAGGGAAGCGACAGCGATGAGAATCGCGTCGTTATCAAAATCGTGGGCGGCACCCTCTCCAGGGTTGGCTGCAAATCCACAGCTTTGAGACCGCAGGACCGCAGAACGCGACACGCTTTTTACGCTTCCCAGTAACTTTCCCCTCGTTTTGTTATTCGAATAACGTTTCTTATCTATATCATTGTGAATAAATACGACAAATTACAGAGCACTTACATTTATTGCTCTAGTATTTCTGGGTTCCAAAAAACCCAATTAAATTGCCCGTGACCCGTCACCCCGGCCCTTACTGACAACATCAATTAAGTTTCTGGTTCCACACAATTCAGTATTCAGTACCTACTTACAATATACATCAAAAATATCAATTTCTCTGAAACTCAATCGCTACTATTTCATATGGAATATTGTTAGTCATCTAAAAGTATATAGTTATCTACTTAGGGCACTTGTTCGTGTATATTGTACATATAACTTTCGCACCCAATAACTTTTTTGATCCATCAATTAAAGTATTTACATAGAAACAATTGTGGTGATTTAGTGATTTTCTGCATTCAGAAATTTCAAACTCTAAACTCGGAGACGTTCATGGGCTAAAAATTAATCGTTGGTCCCACTTCTAAATAATTAAAAAAGCAAAATGTACATAAAATAATTTCAACACAATCACATAATCGATGAATGAATGAATGAATGTCAAAAAACCTGTTAAATTGATATATTCTTGAGACAGTTAGTTTAAAAAAGAAAACAAAATATTTAGGAATGAAATGCCAAATGTTGTGATATAAGACGAGGAAACGGGTATCTTCGGAACCTTGCCTAAAGGGACTCCTTTTTATAATATATTTTCTTAAGATTTTTAGGTTCAATCTACGGTTTATTTTAAGTTTCAGTTGTTATAAATAAATAGACGAGGAAAGCAAGGTAGCTATCTCTTAGTAGAGTCGGCATAAATTCCACTACCATACGGGGATCACATCTAGGAGACGCAGTGCGATAGGTCGCTGGGTTATCGCAGGTCGGTTCTAAAGCAGTAAAATTGAATGATATCACATTGGTCGTGTCGTATTCACTATATTTACCCATTAATGGTGTACTAACAAATTACAGTGGCCGTTGTTTGTCGAAATGTTATTGTTTGACAAACGAACAAATCCAGTTAAACAATTTGCAAGTAAACATTTCTCTTTGGAATTCATGTCCGGTTGCATTTCGATAGTTATTCGATATTTCGTCACGAATTATAACAAATACAGAAAGCGAAGTGGTCCGATAAGGAACAGAGTTAAAATACAACATACAGAATTTTATAATCAATTGGAATATATATAATTTTACAACTTAAATTAGTAATAATAGCGGAGTACTGTTTCCATGTATCCTTCATTTATTATTATAAAATTCATTTTTTAATTTTATATCAACTATTATTGAACATTTTTTTCAATAAACTTTATTTAAAAAAGTAAAATGCCTTTGGTTACATTAAGTATATTGATTAAACGTACGTACTACAGGTCCAAATTTAGCTTGGAATCATGTTTTAAAAGCACATACTATACCTCCGAAGACGTATCTACATTTTACGAGTATAATATATACATATAATATCATCATCATGATCAACCCATTACCGGCTCACTACAGAGCACGGGTCTCCTCTCAATATGAGAAGGGTCTTGGCCATAGTCCACCACGCTGACCATGTGCGGATTGGTAGACTTCACACGCCTTTGAGAACATAATGGAGAACTCTCAGGTGTGCAGGTTTCCTCACGATGTTTTCCTTCACCGTTGAAGCAAGTGATATTTTAATTATACATATATAGGTATTAATAATTTTCACCAACGAAACGTTAGGTACTAATACGTCCTCGAAGGTATTTCATTATTTCACCTTTTTAATACCTTAAACAAAGATGCATTTCTAATTGATCAAGTTGCTTATTAGTAACGTTGCGTGAAAATTAGTTGCACCAGATGTACAAACAATTGTCTATTTGTAAGTTTTGGGAAAGAACAATTAGTATTGATTTTGCGAGCTTTTTCTCTTAAGAATCTACCTTCTGAACTGGTTATGCTATAGCCAATAAAGACATTTGTTGTTTCCTTACTTTCTAAAAACAATAAATCTAATTTGGAAGTTAAAAAAGTACTATAAAAATTTACATACAAAAATAGTGGAATATGTGTGGACTTTTTTTAGATAGCAGCAGAATTTAATTTTTTAGCAGCGTTTTTATTAAAATGAAAAAATTTAAATTCTCACGATCATGAAATTCCTGTGCTTCAAAAAATATTTCTACGAAACAATGTAATTAATAAAAGTCTGTAAGAGTAAATACTCTGCCATATTTCGCAGATGAAATTCCGTTGAATTTAAACGTTGTAGTCATTTATGAAATATTCGAGACTAGAGTGATTCAAAATATTCTTTGCAGACTGTCGTAGGTAGTAAAATGTTTACTGTCACTACGTTTTATTACTCAAGAAATGTAAAGTTTTGAAAGCTAATGATGTGATTTCGTTCTAACTACATTATTTTTTTAAAAGACATACCTAATATCGCAGGAATAGATCTTTCTAAATAACAGTAATGTCAAATTAGTAAAACATACTAAATTATATGGGCCTCAGCATTTTGAATCCGTCTGTTTGTTGGTTTGAATACACTCATCCCTGACTGTCTATTTTGGTTTAAAAATACCATTTCTGAACTTAACATGATTTAAGGTACGCTATTTTTAAGAAAATTTAAAACAAAACTAAATTGATGAAACAATCTTTCTTATAAAAAAAGGAATCACCAAAATATTTTTAATGAAGATATGATGTAAAATCGAAAAGAAAACTTTGAATCCTTTAATTTAAAGCGATAAACAATTTCTTAAGCTTCACTTATAGAGTTATATATGAACTATATTACATTCAAATCAATTCAGTAGTTTTTGCGTAATCACCCCTAGGGACAGACAAACAGGCATAAATGAGAAATAAATCTCTTACCGATCACAATTTACAAAATATATACAATGGCTCTCCATTCAGTAAAGTTATATTATAAATAAAAGTATAGACTTTATATTATTTTTATTCGTTAGTTTTTTTCCCCAAAAGAGCTGTCACAATTTTTTTCTTAATTACCTGGCTCTAACAGACTTGCAGACAGACATTGACAATATGGTCATATTGGTCAGAAAAAGGCTACATTCAATGCCGTAGCGAGGAAGTACTTAGGAAGCTCCGGCCCACTACAAGAGCTTTTCATCAGAGAGATAAGCAATAACGAAAATGCATTACGACTTAAAATATCAATAATTATTTATTGTTAGTTAAAAACAAATCCTATCCAATTATCGTGTCCGAAAGACGAGTCCAATATGTGACCTGGAAACGGCATTTCTGTGTCTGAACGGGTACCAAAACTCCTCTGCTGCCTACAGCTTTGGCTACATGTATATGTATCAGGAAACATAATAAAACCAAGTCATAATGTGACTTACACGCTAGCTATCTTCCATAGTAATAACTTCGTATTAGAGGGTAACAAATGTCAATATAAACACGTATTAATTACAACATTCCGTATTCTTCCTGCTTTATGCTATTCAAACTGTTCCCATTATAGTATTTAAATTTATATATATATATATATATATATATATATATATATATATATATATCTAACAACTAAAACAATGTAACTGTATTATAAACACTTAAAAACTTAAAATAAACCTTAAATTAAAACTAAAACTATAATTAAAATATATTATTAAATAGAGTCCCTTTAGGCAAGGTTCCGAAGATACTGGCAGCGTTTCCCCTTTGGATTGCAAGACTAATTCTTTGTCCAAGGTAGCTGGCAGCTCTTCGGTCTCCTGTGATGTCGACTAACCTTTTTGCTATTTCCCTAAAAAGCCCTATAGCGCTAGGACCCCACGGATCAAGGGTCTCGACACCGAATGGGACAAAATCATATTCAGAGCTTAGACCCCTGTATTTGTATGCTTTGGCTTTTTCAGCCGCTTCAGAAGCCGCACCAACTCTGTTGTTGGTTCCATGTAGATGGGAAGGGGCCAACGTGTCTGAACAGGTTGCATCCCATACCAGCACCCGGCCCATCTTCCATGGAATCAAACTCATACCATCCGGTCTCTTGCCATCGTCTCTCGCAATACCAGTCGGCTCAAGTAGACTTGGCACGTTGACGGTGGCAAGGGACCGGCGTATTTATATATCTACATTAAACCTAAAACGACGTCGATGCCGGTACGGTAGCATTTCAGCAAAGGGGAAACTCAATGGTCAAATCAATTCTTTTGCCAAGGTGTATAACTGCCAGCTCGAGGATGCCCAGTAGACTCGATAACCACTTTTGAAACTTTCTTTAAAAAGGGATTGAGCCGCCGGGTCCCACGGCCCCATGAAAATGATGAAAATCCTAACTCTCGAGCTCGAAAGAAGTCTTCAACTTCCTAACTATTCTCATCTCAGAATCCACATCAAAGTTATCCGCTGTATACCTATTTAATTGACACGTCACTTAAAATTCACAAATATAGTTAAACATATGGCAAAAGGTGAGCTCGAAATCACAACAATAATGAGGTCTTCATGTACATTTTTGTCCTCTCAGATAAATAATTCACAGTATTCTTTTAACATGATTGCATGTATCACTTGAAGAGCCATTACAAAATAAAAATAAAAATTTCATTCGCAATCGTTAATTCCATCGAAGATATAAATATTTTTCATCAGTCCGGTACAGACTGTAAAATTAATTTATGAGACAAACAAAATGTTATTTTAAGATACACGTGAACATTGATGTGGGGTATTCATTATAAAGTGGATCTTTATCGATGCATTTACTAACCAATGTAGCTTCTCATCGTCGTCAGGTCACATTATCTCTCGTCGGTCATCTCTTAATCTTCAAAAACATAAACATTCGTTCTACCGTTCTATTTGTGTCTTTTCATGTACGCTTACTGATCATGCCTTACATAATATGTTTAACATTTGTTCCATAATAGTTGCGAAACATTTTGCAAATTCTTTTTGGGTTTTACAATACAAAATATTAGATACAATACAAATATACTCACACGTACAGTCGAGTACAATAATCAAGCAAATGAAAAACTTCACATCTCCCCATAAAGTACAGGCCGGACCAGACGTGTCTTGCCTTTAGGCATTTCCCATTTTTCTACTATCTAAAATATATTTTTTCTACCACAACTATGTATGCTTATGCAAGTTCATTTATTTGCATTGAATTCAGTATTAGGTTCAGAGATAATTAAAAAATTTGAGAGAAGTTCAGCGCTGACCCTCTTGTATTTTAGAGTTAGCCACCCTCGTTAACCAAATTTGTAAACATAAATTAATCGTCCGTCCTTAAGTAGTAAAAATAAATATATTGCTGAGTATATGGAAATATTAGGATGACATCAATATCTTGACGAAGGCCACGTAATTGATGTCTGAGCATACATATTTAGGGGATACTTTATTAATATGTAATGCGTTCCAAATTGTACACGAATACGAAGATGCAATATATAAAATAAGAAAGTAAAGTTGTCATTGGCGTTTAATATACACGAGTTTTTTTTTACCATTTTGGTGGAAGACATTACTTAAAGTTTTCGCAATGTTTTCATTTCTATATTCCATTTAGCAGTTAAATATTAGTTCCACGTAATACGGTAGACATAGATACCTACAATGCGATAAAAGTTTTATCACAAAGCTTTCGGGAATTTTATAAACACTGTTTATCGATATGGTACACCCAGTTATTTTCCCCGACACATATAGATAGGATAGGAAGAAACAGCTGTATTATTATCAGTGCCGGATTAAGCCAGCACGGGGCTTGGAGCAAATATGGAATGGGGCCCTTGATTTGCTTTAGGTCGCTGTGAATATCAATTAAAACCTCACATTTATGATTCCATGTGATCAGGTTAAAGGAACCTCTTGGTACTAATTTGTTAGGAAATCTCTAGAAGATTGCCTTACTCGTGAATACTGTTTCAAACTTGAAACATTATGTAAGAAAACATCGACACGAATCTTGCATGCCTGAGTGTTTTCCATAACGTTCTCACAGGAATGTGAAGTCTATCAGCACGTACTTGACCAGCGTAGTGAATTACGGAGTACCACAATAATACATGAGCAATAACACAATAATAATGAAATATCTGTTAAAAAGATAAAAAATTACCTGTTTTTGTACAATTTGAGCTTTATAATAAAATGTTGCCTCAATAAATGTGTGAAATCCCTGTACATGATAATTTATGATTTGTTTTCAAATATGAACAATACTGGGAAAGCCCAAAAAGCCATACACTTATTATTATTATTATAGGTATTTGGCTCCCCCATTTGGGTCCCCACCTCTAAGAACGCTTATTTTTATACTTTTTTGTAGAGGTTTATATTGCACTTTGGTATCCTTCGTATGCGAGTTTTAACCTGTTTTTAATCCAGCACTAAATAATCTAAATTAGTAGTAATAGTAGTATTTACCATGGAAACCGTTTTCGAAGAGCCGGGTTCCTCTGTCATCTACCGATCTACTCTCTCTAATATAACTTTTTTTTAACGTTTTATAACGTTTTCTCGTGGCCCATTTTGTTCATGGTAAAAATTTTCTTCGTACGATTAGATACAAGCCTTCACAAAGGTTTAAGGTTAAGGTGTTCTTCCTTAAAAACCTTTAAATGAGCGTGAGGCTTACATAAAATCAAATGATGAAAGTTAGCATGGAGAAATTTCACTTATATGTCGTAAGATACCCGAAGTAATCAATAAAGCCCAGGGCTAAACTTTGAACGTAGCTGAAATTGACCTCGCACAATGTTTATCTTTGGCTCGCCTCAATCACGTGTAGGTAACTTCTAAACTTTGTATTCGAACCTAATGCTGAGTCAGAATTGAATCGATCTCATATATTTCTTGTTCCTTTACATAGGGGTTTGAATTATTGAGTACGGCGCCATGCTTACCTAACGTCTGCCATAATCACTTTTAAAAGCGGCCACGCAAACACCTGCGGTAATCAATTGCTGGCTACACATAATTATTGAACTTGGCGTATAATTGTCTGGATTGTGATGAGTCCCTGATGTTTAATTATTTATGACACATTGATTGTTTCAAAGTGGGCTTATATCCTCATTGTTTTTACATATTTTTTTAAGAACCTGCCAATGTCTTCTTAGAACATATTCACCTCATTTCAGAACTTGTAAATCGTAAACCTCTAAGTTTTACCTCAATTTTCTGAAATTTAAAAAATCGTTATGTGAGGTCCAAGCGGATGCGTCATCAGGCCACATTTCAGGCCTTCGAATACGCAATTGTTATCTGAGCGGAATGCGTGGACGCGTTATCGTGGTGAAGGACGACGCTGCTGTGAGGACGCGTTTCGCGAACTTATCTATAATTCCGGGCAAGCTATTGCTTACGCAGGCACTCAACCTTAACTTTAATTGTACATTTAAACACACAAAATAACAAAAAACCGAAAAACCAATAAAACAAATATCATTCTTTAATTGGATAAACCCATTCTGCTGACTTTTTTTTTTATTCACCACAAGTTAGCCCTTGACTGCATCTCACCTAATGGTAAGTGATGATGCGAAAATGGTAGTCGGCTAACCTGTTAGGGGTATGGTGAAATACTCGTAATTGGCTACACAACATCGTGTCGGAACGCTAAATCGCTTGGCGACACGTCTTCGTCGGTGGGGTGGTTACCAGCCAACGGCCGAAGCCACCAGACAATACTGACTGACTGGTTTTTACTATCTCCTTTTTTTATTTTCTACAGTTCAGTTTCTGGTTATTTGTACCATAAACTGTTTTATTACTGTATGGCACAAGGAAAATGTTGTAATTTCTGGTCCTCCGTTTATTGATGAATGTCCATTAATCCTTCCATCTATCCAGTCTTAACAGACGCATAAGTGATATTCTCGGGATTTTCTAATGTTTAATACTGTGATTACGTATATATATACGTTTATTAGCTGACAAGTAACAGTCGTTTGTTTGAGTCACTGGAGGAACAGTATCAATATTGCATACTCTAACTGCAGTCGCCGTCTTAACAGATGCATAAGTGATATTATCGGGTTTTTCTAATGTTTAATACTGTGACTACGTTTTATATACGTACATACGTTTACGAGCTGACAAGTAACAGTCGTTTGTTTGAGTCACTGGTGGAACAGTATCAATATTGCATACTCTAACTGCAGTCGCCGGCCGGCCAGCACGCACATTGTCATGACGTTGATCACGTGCACGCCGGAATTCTCGGAACCACGAATACACAGAGTTGCGACATGGGGCTTCGCCGTCTAAATATTGATGTCCCTGATAAATCGCGTGCTGACTTAAGCCACATCAAAAATCGGTATAAACACTGAGTCACTCAGCGAAAATGATCACCTGTCTCTGAAAAAAATTAAACAACAGCCTCGCTTTAAAGTGACATGTGCCATTTCTGAATCCAGTATTTTTTGTGGCCTGAAACTATGCCTTTCGTGTTTAACAAAACCTTCTACAGTAACGTTTCCCAGGTCAAAGTTATCATATTTTTATTCGTTACAAAAATAAAACGAAACAATAATTGTGCTCCTTATGCATAAGTCTAGATCAACAACAAATCAACCGTTGAAGTAAATTTATATGATTTTTTATATTTGATGATGATGATTACAATAACCGAGCTGAGTTTAATAGCCAATTAGCAATCAAATGTATCTTTATAAATATCATCTTCGTTACTAAGAGGGCTTAGCGTAATTTATCAGGCTGGTAGTTCCTGAGTGCTTAAAGGTTCTCCGAATTTCAATTCAGGCGTAGTACGATGGCTGTAACATTATTACTAATTGATTTAATTTGGCATACATTTCGTTTATGTATGCATCAAGTCATCTCGACTTGCCTGAAATTCCAAGATGATCGGCAACTTTGCAACCTCTTTGTACGTCACATCTCGTTCCATTCGCATCTTGTACTACTCGTAATTCGCCCCCACCTCACTTTTTTCTTTTTTGCAGTCTTCCAAAGTTCGCGCTGACAATCAACACGTCGCAAGACTTCCTAATTGGTAACCTTTTGGGTCCAGCTGATCTTTAGCATGCGTGATAAGCTCACATGTCGAATGCCTCGAGATGTTTCCTAAGATTCTTTTCGATTGTCCAGGAGCCATATGTAAAAATGTAAAAGACGTAGACGTAATACGATGTTCAGGTTACGGCTAGTGAGCACTGTTTTCATGTTATGAAAAGCACCACGGCATATTTCTATCCGGGTTTTATTTCTGATTCACTGTTCCAGTCTTCCAGTCAGCCTAGAGTGCTTAGATGTTTATATCTGTGCACTTTTTCCAGTACAATATTACAGTATAGTACAGTATAAAATGTAGTTTTAAATTTATATTTTATAAATATAAATATAATAAATATAATTTTGCAATACTTCGGCAGTGTTCTTTTACACCAAAAACATGTATGGTGGAGATCATTATATGATGACATAGTAAAACAGGGGACTAGATGATTTCCCATTGAGGTCAAAAACTTAATATAGCATAGTTATCGAAAATACAAATACATACGATATAAATATATGTAATTAACTATTTTTAAATTTGAGTATATCAAAGCAAATGAAAATTTGAAAATTTTAGTGTTCGATCGACATGTCCAATTCAGAAACTCTAAAAGTGTATGTATAAATGTCCCTAAACAAATCGCTTTCATCATGATCAACCCATTACCGGCTCACTACAGAGCACGGGTCTCGTCTCAATATGAGAATGGTTTGGCCGTAGTCCACCACGCTGGCCATGTGCGGATTGGCAGACTTCACACGCCTTTGAGAACAATATGGATAACTCTCAGGCGTGCAGGTTTCCTCACGATGTTTTCCTTCACCGTTGAAGCAAGTGATATTTTAATTGCTTAAAACGCACATAACTCCGAAAAGTTAGAGGTGCGTGCCCGGATTCGAACCGCCGACGTCTGATTAGGAGGCTGACGCCCTAACCACTAGGCTATCACCGCGTACAAGTCGCTTTACATACTAATATTAAAAATGCGATATTGTGCCTTTTTTGGTGATTTAAATATTTCATTTGGTTTGTTTGTTTGAGTGACAAAGTCGCCGGCAACAGCCAAATAAATAGATTTTAATTTATTTATTACGTACGTCATAAGATAAAACGCTAATTAGGTCAAGAGTAAATCTACAAATGCACCTCATATGATTAGGTTATTAAATGCCTACCAACCAAATTAATGGGTAAACAAAATCTGTTACCATGCGTCCATTTTTTTGTGAGTTTTATAACATCTTTACTGATCATCGTTCATCCATTCATCATTACTCTACCGAAAATAGTTGGAAATTCCCATTTTTTTTCAAATGGTTTTTACGTACACTATCGATCTCCGTTTTTCAAGCAAAAATATTTAATTCTCATCTTATTTTGGACCACTTATATACAGTTTTGCTGCTGAGGCTTATGTAGGTATCAAAATAACTGATTCTATATCCGGCTGAAGCGATGATAGGCTAGTGGTTAGGGCATAAACCTCCTAATCAGAGGTCGGCGGTTCGAATCCGGGCACGCACCTCTAACTTTTCGGAGTTATGTGCGTTTTAAAAAAATTAAAATATCACTTGCTTCAACGGTGAAGGAAAACATCGTGAGGAAACCTGCACGCCTGAGAGTTCTCTATATTGTTCTCAAAGGCGTGTGAAGTCTGCCAATCCGCACAATGGCCAGCGTGGTGGACTATGGCTAAACCCTTCTCATATTGAAAGGAGACCCGTGCTCTGTAGTGAGCCGGTAATGGGTTGATCATGATGATGGTGATGATATACAGTTATACTTACTTACATACACGTATGACTGCTGCAAATCTTGCAAGCTCCAGCACTTGATGAAGTGACTTTCTTTGTTTGAATTAGATATTATTTTTGGGTAATACTTTGTTGTGGGCTTCTTCTTAGACCGGGGCGCGTTTGGAACCCTCATAGCTTTAGTTTTGAATTTACGAATGTAGTTATCACCATTAAATCACTACTTTGTAAATTATTGACGCGTCAAAAGTGCCTTTTAAAGGACTATTTTAATAAAGATTATTTGAATTTGAATTTATTACTCAATGAAACCCTAAACCAAGCCTCACTCTACGTTGATTATTGTAAAATCATTTTCTCTGTGGAGTTAATTAAAATGCTCATCCCTATCGTTAGCAGCGTTGCCGAGATACGACAGATATTTTTTCAATGATATGATACGATTATTATTGCAATCATGCTTTCGCAGTGGCGATATTTTTAACCAAACGTAAAAACTAAACCTTATCTTAATACAAAACTTGATAGAAATCTTCAAGGCAATTTCCGAGATGCACGAAATCTGTTTATACACAAAAATTCTTCGTTAAATTTTAGGAAGCTTAGCTTGTTATTGCTTTTTATACAACTGATGTTTGCCGTAGCCATGTTCTGTTTTCATTGCAAACTTAGTTAGTTAGTAGCATACCTATAGTATTTTTGGATGCAGTCTTAGGCTTAGATCTTTAGAGCATATTTTCACTTAGCTCAGTCAAAGTTAGTGTTAAAACCAGAGAATTTTTGTCAGACACAGCTTTGTCTCGTTTTTAACTGTTTTTTAAGCCAGAGGAAGGGATAAGCTCGCTCCTACTTTGACTTTGTTCAGGCAAGGTAACATGAGTCAGATTTATGTCGTAGAACTGTGGTTTCGTTTTAACTGTTTCTTCATTCAGAGGAAAGGCTGGGCGATCTTAATAGATCACGGCTTAGTGCTTTATAGATACTAAATATATAAAGCAATGCAATCTCTAGCGGAAACCATCAAGTCAGCGATAGAATAGTTATAAAAGCGTTTGAATGGCCCTTGGATCTGTATGTTTTAGTATTAAGGCAATAAATAAGTAAACGAAACAATAAATGTATAATAGTTTACCCAAAGATATTTTTTAAGTTCAAAAAGAAACTTAAAAAGCATTGTGTAAATTTATAAACACGCCACTCTTGGCCAACTATTTCTTTTTGTAAACTGTTTTATTTTATTTTATTAATTTCTCATTAAGTGAATAAAGATCTTCTCTTTTCGTTTCTTCTGAGAATAAAGATCTTTAAACCTAATCAATTTATACAAGAGTTGTGATCGATATAAACCTGTCTTTTAGCAAAATTTAAGGTCTTAGTTAATTCTCTCGAATATCGAAGAGGAGACCTGTGCTAATTGTGGGATATTGATTGGCTTATTATTTGAAGTTCAGGAAATACTTGTTACATTCCATATCGTAAATCACTACTTAGTGATAAGGCCTCTTCTATCTTCTACATTCTTCTTCTTGGTTCACGCTGTTTGTATCTTCCTTTACATGTTCATTCACGATGCACAATTAAAGCAACGCGTAGTGAAACTATTTAAAAAACAAGTAACTAACGTATTCTTTGATTTGTTCAACACAAGAACAACAAAGTGGATCAACAATGATTAGATTAAAAAAAAATGTTGATAGCAAAAACGTTTAAAAATTTTTCGTTGCGTGCCGAGCCCGATGCACAATTATGTAGGTCTCAGTACAATCACGCCGGGCAGAGCCTAGCGCTCAGTTTAATTGGTCCCGTTTTGTAATTTAATTACCCTTTGGCCTAAGCCAACGACAATTATGAATCGTTCCCGAGCGCGGCCATTCTTGTGCCACAGTGATAATTTCATTGATAAAAATATGCTATAAACTAGAATAAATAGTATTATTATTGCCCTCAAATATTCCATGTAATGGGTTCGAAGGTAGATTGTGTCAATCGTAAGACAAGTCACTTTAGTGCGAGTGTCTACGCACTCCTTTGTGAACAAAGAAATGTTTGCAACATGCACATCGCAAGACAAAAAAATGGACGACCTGTCTTTAGCTGTGGTCTGGCACTATTGTAAAATGCCCCATATTTGAACCCCAGCTGGGACAATTAAGGAATTAATAATATCAAAATGCACGCCTGCACGCCTGAGAGTTCTCCATAATGTTCTCAAAGACGTGTGAAGTCTGCCAATCCGGCGTGGAACATGGCCAGCGTGGTGGACTATGGCCAAACCCTTCCCATATTGAGAGGAGACCCGTGCTCTGTAGTGAGCCAGTAATGGGTTGTTCATGATAAATATCAAAATTATCATGAGTGGTTATCTCCATGGATAGTTACCACCCTACCGACAAAGCCTGCCACCAAGCGATTAGCATTCTGGTATGATGTAGCGTAGAAATCATTTGTTAAAGGTTCATATAACTAACCCTTTAACAGGTTACCTTGCTATCATCACAGATTGCATCATCATTTAACACCAAGTGAAATTGCAGTCAAGGGCTAACTTGTAGAGTACAAAAAAAAACTATTATTTTTCTGATCGTTTTTCCGTCGATGTTCCAACGATACAACAACGATGCTACAACGATGCTTCAACTTAGTCTTCATCATCTTCATAATAGATGAGAGCGGTTCATTATTTGACCCCTGTTGCTGCTTAACTGCGAGTTAGCGAGCTATATTGGCAGATTGTGCAATCAGTGCATAAAAAAAGGGTTTTGACCGAGTTAAATAAGTACTTTTTATTTTTAATGCTAAGGAATATAACAGTGATTTTATAAAAATATTTTATGCTTATGTTTCTACATCTATACATATATACTGATATTGTAAAGAGTAAGAAATCGTTTGTTTATTTCTTATCTATTATTTCTGAAACTACTGAACTGATGTTTGGTAATTCTTTCATATGTAGAAACTTATATACGAGTATATACTGTTATATTACTGTAATATACTGTTATATTATATTAGGGATTACAGTCTGAAGGTATTGTTTTTTTATAGGAAGCCAGTTTAAATTATAGGGTTCTAGCTGCTAATATTTACTCCACCAGTCTGTCCTAAAGTTAATGTTTTTATTAGGCGATATGGTATTAATGCTGACCAAAAAAATCATTTTTGCTATAAGACAATTTTATGTAGACAAACTATTCACTTTAAAGCACTTTAGTAGGACGTACGGATAATGAGATAGCTTAGGTTTAATTTATAAAAAAAAATTAAAAATAAGCTCTTTACAACTTACTAACCGTGCTAGCATCCTTGTGCAAGGTACGCGACTCATATTATTACGATGCGAAAAAGCTAATTTAATTTCAAAGGAGAATACTTATTATATCTGCTCCTTTTGCTCTAACTACGATTTCCCTTTGTATCATTGTTTATATAAGGAGTAAGATTTATATCATCCAACATGATAGCATAACAGACTATAATGTGATTAATATTATAAATACGAAAATTTGCATGTATGTGCATATGTGTGGATGAGTATGGTTCATCATCATCATGATCAACCCATTGCTGGCTCACTACAAAGCACGGGTCTCCTCATAACATGAGAAGGGTATGGCCATAGTCCACCACGCTGGCCATTTGCTGATTGGCAGACTTCACGCTCTTTTGACAATATTATAGCGAACTCTCAGGCTTGCAGGTTTCCTCACGATGTTTTCCTTCACCGTTGAAGGAAGTGATATTTTAATTGCTCAAAAACGCACATACGAGTAACTCCGTAAAGTTTAAGGCGTGTGCCCGGGATCGAACTCCCGACATCGTATTACGAGATGGACGTCCTAACCACTAGGTTGTCACAGCTATTTTTGAGCATGTTGTCAGTCATAGATTAACTTGAATTGGATCAAAAGAAAACTATCACACCTGTCTCCAAACTTATAATGAGTTGGTGCGGGTAGGATACGTAAATTCCTGTTCAGAATTCTAGAAACAATGCCCTGGGGAGTTAGTCTATAATCTTTCGTTCGATCGAGATTAATTCCGGCCCGTGTGACGAAAGTTACCCCATGTTCAATAATTATTAAGTTTAAACCAATATGAAATCCATGGTTACTAATATTATAACTGCGAAAGTAACTCTGTTTGCCTTGTCACTTCATATTAAAACATCTGAACAAATTTCGGTTAAGCAAGACAAGAACGTAGTAACCTTTATCCAGAAATAATTAGTTCCATTTTCAGAAACTTCAATTAATGTGTACGAAGATGAGGTTATTAACTAGTATATGAACATAAAATCCCGCTGTTAGAGTTTAATTTTACCAGCTTCCATGAAAATTCACGGGGAAATTATAAATTTTCAGTGCATCGTAAATACGTTCAGGGGAAATCAGGGGGAAACTTCCAGCTCCCACCACCCTTTTACCTTTTCTACGATGGTAGTACAGTTTGCATCACTCGAAAATATTGATGGTTTTCGTGAGTTTCAATTTATCCTTTCAGTGTTATATCATGCAATCTCGACTGTCGAGTTTTTTTTACCACAAATTTAGATTTGGGTATTATCTTATTCATTATAATAAATATAATACTTTTCGTACGAATCGGAGAGAATTTTTATTTATTATTGTTTTATAAAATATAAAACAATTGTATTATAAGATATTGTCTGTAACACTAAATACGAATCATGCAGCAGAATTATGTCGTTAGTGTTACCACTTTAAATTTTATAAAAAAAAAAAACTGTTATTATGACACGCGCCGTTTGGTTGTTTTTTTTTATATACAGAGAAATTGCTCCACGTCGGGGGAGCAATATGTGGTACTTGTAACTACTAAAACCTACGTTTGTTCCTCGATAGACCCCGTAGCTGGAAAACGACCGGGAAAACCATAAGAATTATAGGACGGTCCATAATGCACTCTATGCCAAATTTAATCAGGAATTGTGGAATGAACGAACTGAAATGAAATTAACGAACAGACAAGGTTTAACAGTTAAAATCTCTCTGTATCTCTTTCTCCAGTCGTTTCTTAGTTACTGAAGATCGTGGTCCTAGTGCACTTGCAACCTCGTGCGGATTATTTGTTTTCACTGGTTTCTATCGGAGGCTAGTCTCGCAATTGTGTGAAATTTGCACTTTCTGGTTGGTGAGCGGCCTCTCTTTTTTTTCTTATTGTGATAGGTAATACAGATGGCAAAAGATCGAGAGGCAAAAGAGCAGTTAAAATAAATAATCAAAAAAGACACAACATTTATATAAATATAATTTATATATGGGCATATAATGCTTAATTTATAAATTAAGCATTATATGCCCATCATATGCTGATAGATGCCCTCATGATTATCATTTAAGTAATTATAAAGCCATACTCACTTATAAACTCCCTTTCGCCCTTTTAATATTAATAAAGATACACACATTCAGATTACACAACATAAATATAAATTAAATAGATATTTTTTTATATTTAACTTTATTATATCATCTTTTTCTCATCCTTATTCCACACTATTGAAGGTGGCCACATGTCCACATATTCTGGTTAAATTTGAAGACATGTTTTGGTTTTCGCACATATTTTACGAACATAAACGTCCACAATCACAATTATCAACCTATTTATTATTCATTATCGGCCCAATACAAGGCGCAGGCCTTCTTCAGAATTCAACTCTCCTTCTCAAAGTCTCCTTAACAAAATGATAAGGGTTTGGTGACACGCTGGCCATGTACGGGTTGGCAGACTTCACCACACCTTTAAAACTATTATGGAGAACTCTTAGACAAGAAGGTTTCCTCGTGATTTTTTACCTTCAGCAACAACAAGTGATATTTAAATTGCTTAAAAACGCTCGTAACTCAAAGTTAGAGAAGCGTACGATTTCTGATTAGGAGGCGGATGTCCTAACCACTGGGCTGCCCCAGCTGATATCCTGATAGCATGACTTCGTGGATTACTATTGTAAAACTAGTATTTTATTGAACTGTTCATTCAATGAAGACCTAAAAGATATGCCACAGATTTGAGCCGGCCACATCTCCTTGTTTTGTATAACACATTGTTTTAAATCTTATAATCAGTGATATTTACCTCTATCTCCGATTTATCAAGGCATAAGATTGAGCAACTTTAAAAAAATATAGTGGGTAGAACGAAAAAATATCTATGATTTAATAAATCACGTTAATGGTCTAGGAACTCTGTACCTAACACTGACTGACAACTTTCATTAAACACAAAAGATTTTACGCAGAGCTTTCAATTTACTTCTCAGAACTACTTTCTTGCAATAAACACAAACACCACAATGACAAACTGAGATCTCAGTGTGAAGTTACACAATGAACTCTAATAACGGGATTGATCTAAAAGGAAGAGAGAAAACTTTGGAAATTCAATCTCTTAAGAGGTCCGTTGCATTGTACTCCGTGTTTCACTGTCACTTATACTTTTTTGAATGTTGCCCTCAACGCTAGAAAAATTATTTAGAGTGTGTTGGTTGCTTTAAATTTTACCTTAAACCACCTTTTACGGGATCGAATAGTTTGTAGTAGAAAATCTGTCTATAATTTTTTTATACGTAAGTCTACGACATATCAGTGTGAATATAAGTGAATTCCTAAATTGTATCGTATCTTACCGCATTTTTTGTTTGATTTTCGTTGTGTGATGTACAATTAAAGTGTATATATTAATACGTTCATTCAGTATGGAGATGCGCCCGGGAGGATCTGCTAATATCATTCCAGTCAATCAGGAGTCTCCGCTATACCCACTGACAACTGTCAATCGTGCATGCTCGCCTGCCGTTCTGGTAGAACAGACGTAGTAAGATTACTCATGAACAAACAAGACATCTACATGTGGGAGGGCCATATCAAAAAAATGAAACAATCTAAATATTAATCAGTGTTATTTTCCAAAATTTTCGGCATTATTAAATCTTCTAGTCATACCCGAGTTATTCCAACACTTTGGTGTAATAACAGAATTATTACAGAATTAATTGCACTATGCAGATTAATAATATCAAAACATAGCTTCATATAAATAATAATAATATATATCAATTATTTCCACTCACTCATCATCATCATCATCATGATCAACCCATTACCGGCTCACTACAGAGCACGGGTCTCCTCTCAACATGAGAAGGGTTTGGCCATAGTCCACCACGCTGGCCATATGCGGATTGGCAGACTTCACACGCCTTTGAGAACATTATGGAGAACTCTCATGCGTGCAAGTTTCCTCACGATGTTTTCCTTCACCATTGAAGCAAGTGAAGAGTATGCTTGAATTAGTGAGTCCACTCACTAATTCAATCATATTATATATCAGTTGTAGATTATTCACTGATTTCATTAATTTGTCTAATTTCCTTAATCCTTATCTTCCTCCGGTCTTCTCAACGTCGTGAGACATGGGATTTAAGTTTGTGCTGAGTTTGTTTCCCTTCTCCAAAACGGGACGGTGTTAAATATTTTAATATTACAGACGTTGCAGGAACATTTATTAGGAAGACTCTTCGCTTATGGACTTTTTCCATTTTCCACAGTTATTAACGGGATACCCAAGTCTGCTCAAAATTTATTTTAATAGTCTTCAAACTGGCCACCAATTTTTATTTATTTATTGTACGACGTATTATCGACTGTAATAGTCAATCGCAACAAAGAAATATTCCTGGGTAGGTAAGGGACTTAATAAATACATTGCAACATCTACCCATGGCTCTAGAAGTTTTTCAATTGGGTCTCTCTGAATTAAGTAACCCTACCAAGGTACAGCTTATAAATGATGTTACAAAATTTTCGATAAATTTGTTGATTCGCGTCCCTGAGACCTACATTGAGCATACATTGCCACGATCCCTGGATGACCTTCGTGTGCTGCATCTAAAACATTATTTCGCTACTATTGGGGTATTACAAACCTCTGAGCAGTATATTTCTACAAAACATAGTTAAACTTAGTTAGTTATAAGAAGGCTCAGAGTCACTCAGCGAGCAATGGAGAGAGCTATGCTAGGAGTATCTCTACGTGATCACATCAGGAATGAAGAGATCCGTAGAAGGACCAGAGTTACCGACATAGCTCAGCGAGTTGCGAAGTTGAAATGGCAATGGGCGGGGCACATAGCTCGGAGAACCGATGGACGTTGGGGTCCCAAGGTGCTGGAATGGCGATCCCACACCGGTAAACGTAGCGTTGGTCGACCCCCAACAAGGTGGACAGACGACATCAAACGAGTCGCAGGGAGCCGCTGGATACAAGCGGCCCAAGATCGTGGCCATTGGAACTCCCTACAAAAGACCTATGTCCAGCAGTGGACGTCTATCGGTTGAAATGATGATGATGATGATAGTTAAACTTTGTAATTTTCATTGTTTCGTCCCAATTTGGTTCATTAATTCTGTGAAAAGCGGCATTAATTATTATTCACAGAATTAATTTCTGAAATCACTTCCGAAAAACTAAATGAAATAGCTGATTGGAATGGCCCGCAGCCTGGATTGTTCGACAATTTTGCGTATTTATATTAATAATATAGCCCTTGAAGGATGGATAAGATATCAGTAATGTTCATTTGTGCTGATATATACATAATGTTATATTTATACGACTGTAGATCGAGATCCATTCGAGCACAAGGCTCTTCAAGGATTTAAGTCGTCCGAACAATATCTCTAGAGGCTTATGATTTGTAATGAGATTTTAAATGGACTTTTGAAACTATTCAAGAGATAAAACTTACACGTGCCCTTTAGTATAATAGTAATGTTTAATTCTTGAACTGTGTGTACACTTAATTATAAATAAATTAATGTAATTAGTAGCTAGATAACGATAAGCTACTTATTACTATTATGATGTTTTTGAACTAGTTTTTTTAAAAAGCTTTCGAGTACAGAAATAATCAGGTGAGTTAAGGGCGCCTCCTTTGAGGCCGAACCTCGGCTTAGGCGACGTTTGGGATAACGGGGGGGTCGGACGGTGAAATCAGGTGAGTGCGAGTAGATTCGCAAAGGCATGTTTCCATACCAAGGTTCAATCTAAAACACTCAAAAGCGTTGACATACGGGCGCCATGGTCAGACACTCGATCGTTAAGAAAATGTTCCGGCGAGCAAGTGCTAAGCCGAGACCGTTTGGTCTAACCCTTCTTCTTGAGAAGTTCTATGAATGTTTCTGAAAGATCAACCAACAACACCTAAAAATGTTTCTTGTATGGACCCTCTAACTTATATGTTCAAGTTATAGTGAAAATTTCTACGTCTACCCAATACGGTTTATGAAATACAACCCGCCGACAGACAGACAGACGGACGGTAGGACGTATAAACAGCAGAGTCTTAAATCTTATCGAACATTAAACACTTTATAGTCTAATAAAAACTATGAAATGTTTCGATATTCGACAAAGCGACGATTGCAGTAGGTAGTTCGTACTAAGGTGTAGGGGTTTTATGTACTACAGGAACCGGATGTTGATGAAAATCAATAAGTGCAGACACGGATGTTCGCTGGGATCACTCTATATGTATATGGATGTTTATTGCTTCCCTTCGCTGCCACTCTTTTTGTTGAACTATGACGAAATCATAAACGTGAATCCGGCGATTTTATTAGAGAGACATATTATGTAGTACTGGCTTCTTGGCGCAGTGGTGTACGCTGTAGCATAACTGTATGGTCCCGGGTTCGGTCCAATATATATTTCTGAACTGCCTTTGGTCTGATCTGGTGGGAGGCTGCGGCCGTGGCTAGTTTCCACCCCACCGACAAAGACGTGCCGCTAAGCGATGAAGCGTTCCTGTATGATGCTTGAAATCTGACAATGGCTCTAATAGATTAACCCACTACTATTTCGAATCACCAACTTAACTTGAAGTAAAGTCAAAAATACACAAATACGCGATAATATTTCGAGAGGAATATTCTTCGGCAAGTAGGTAGATACCGTGTTTCATTTCCTGAGAGGGTTGCTTTGGAACGGAGAGCGGAATTCACGAAGTCGATAATTAAAATTGTAAAAAATCTTAAGATCAAAAGATAATGAAGCAGCCTTAACGACAGGCATGATCAGGACAAGGGTACTACTGAATGTAATCTTTGATCTGAGGATTTCGAATGTTGGATTTGCTTGATTATTATTTTTTTACGACCGTAGACAAATGTACAACTTGAACCTTCGGTACACAGATGATAATTCCACTACCCTGATGCACCAGCTCTATCTAAAACAATACAATATTCACACATATATGACATAACATACATATATAACACTGATATACAGTTTTTAAAAATTGTTTTATTATGATTTTTAAACCATCTCCCTAACGCAACGTCTAGTACATAGCCACGTAAAAAAATCCGTACGAAAGTGTCATCATTATGATATGATAATTATAACTCTTGACGACCAGTGTCAGAGATCTGCATCTTATCAATGGGAGGGGCAATTTGGAAATTTGGAATTTTTGAATTTTCTCTACTCATCCTCTTCTGGAAACTTCTTCCGTGGCTAATTACTATCCTACAGACTTGATTGCGTTCAACTGAACATTCCTAAGGAACGTTTAGTTCAGACAATTTGCGGAATAAAAAGTACCTAAAATTAGTTTTCAGGATGCAAGCAAACTAAACGTAGGCAATTTCTTGCCGAGTAGAGTTAGAGCTGCAGTCGAGGGCTTACGAACTGGCAATTACACATGTTTGGCAAGCTTTTAAATTTAGATTTAGACCATTTGATGCAATAGGTACTATATCAATGTTACTGTTCTTACTTAACTTTATTAAAATATGCAAAAGTACCTACTCGGCTATGAAGCCTCGCGGCTAAAAAGTACACAAGCGCTACGTTTCTTAACGAAAGCCCTCCAAAGCATACCAGGATGAAAAACAACCAGTTAATTTTAAAAACGAACGTAAAAGGCAAAATGAATTAACTTAAAACACTGTCGTCGACATCAAAAGACTACGGAGAATGAATTTTCTTAGTAATTATCAAGAAAGGTTCTTTTTAAGCTAAAGTTCTGTTCATACTCCGTACATAAATGTAATATTTTAGAGAGTCTTTTTAATTAAATTAATTTTTATTTGAGAAAATAATAACTTTGATACAGTGCTTTTCATTTTCGATTCGGACTTTCTAACTGCCAATTGATATGTCGGGTACACGTGACAAGTGCATAAACTTCACTTTTAATCACAGACAGTAAAGTGACGTTTTACCCTTTAGTGAGTGCTTTTCATTTTCGATTCGGACTTTCTAACTGCCAATTGATATGTAAGGTGCACGTGACAAGCGCATAAACTTCACTTTTAATTACAGACAGTAAAGTGACGTTTTACCCTTTAGTGAGTGCTTTTCATTTTCGATTCGGACTTTCTAACTGCCAATTGATATGTAGGGTGCACGTGACAAGCGCATAAACTTCACTTTTAATTACAGACAGTAAAGTGACGTTTTACCCTTTAGTGAGTGCTTTTCATTTTCGATTCGGACTTTCTAACTGCCAATTGATATGTAGGGTGCACGTGACAAGCGCATAAACTTCACTTTTAATTACAGACAGTAAAGTGACGTTTTACCTTTTAGTGAGTGCTTTTCATTTTCGATTCGGACTTTCTAACTGCCAATTGATATGTCGGGTGCACGTGACAAGCGCATAAACTTAACTTTTAATTACAGATAGTAAAGTGACGTTTTACCCTTTACTGAGTGAACAAAATGAATGATGATTTTACCAAACAATTACCACGTGCACTTGTCATCCACACTGGCTGTTATAAGTTTTCATACTAAACTGCATCTAACGAACCGGGTCGGTTTGACCTTGGTTAAGTCAAGTTCTTTCAATTCTCAAATGCTCAAGGCAATAATGATCAGTAGAGAGGAAAAAGAAAAAGCAGAAAAGAAGAAAAGTCAGACCGACACATACCAAGGAGGGTCAGCATGAAGTAATGCAAAGCGGTTCCGTGTTGACTCGTAAGAATTGGGGGAGGTTGTTTTAGTCCGTGCAAGTTGGACACACCCTGCTGCGAGGCAAAAGTCCGTAGAGATTTTTCCTCCCCAAGGAGAAAAAATAGTATGTCAAGTTTCAACGGTAACGGTACCAGCCTGATTTTATCAAACACTTGTCTCCGGCACAATGTGTCATCTGGGCAGTTTTTAGTAAGTCAGGTTCATGTCACGACACCAATTGTAGGCCTCCGCCCACCTCGTTGCCGTTAAGACAGATATCCTGGGCACCAATTATCTAAATAATCCTAAATTGACTACAGAAAGAAAATAAAGAAACATCATGATTGCACAGAACTTAAATTGTGATTGCGTTCAACTGAAGATACGAACATTAGTTAGGCATCTTGTATTAGGACTCAATGCCTATCAGGCACGAGACGAGAGGTTCAAGGTGCCCCAATTGAAGATTTTCAGACGCCTTCAAGAATTCCCTCTGTTTACTAATTCGTAAAGCTGTGATAGCCTAGTGGTTAGGACGTCCGCCTCCTAATCAGAGGTCGGGGGTTCGAACCCGGCCAAGCTCCTCTAACTTCTCGAAGTTATGTGCGTTTTTAAGCCATTGAAATATCACTTGCTTCAACGGTGAAGGAAAACATCGTGAGGAAACCTGCATGCCTGAGAGTGCATAATGTTCTCAAAGGCGTGTGAAGTCTGCCAATCCGCACATGGCCAGCGTGGTGGAATATGGCCAAACCCTTCTCATATTGAGAGGAGACCCGTGCTCTGTATTGAGCCGGCAATGGTTTAATCATGATGACTAATTCGTAAACCGATATTTCTGGAAGTTTATTACTTTTTTTATGTAATACCCGCCGTGTTGGATCTTTCCAAGTTGCAGTTTCGCAAATTGCAGCAGCGCTGAGTTTGTATTGCGTGTGCGCCGTCCATGCGACCGTTTGGCGCCGCCCCTGCCACGATAACCCCGGCACGTTGACCTCGCATTTGTGTTTACTAAGGCATTATATGCACAAATGATGCCAGTCGCCTTGCACTTCCACCTGCTCGAGTGATTTTTCCGTGTTCCCAACCTCCGAGCTGTACCCGAAAGTGGCGTGGAAAGTCGAAATGCAAACTTGTTAGAATCGTCGGCGCCTCTAAATCACCATCTGTTTCCAAAACTGTTACTCTTACTATTATAATATTATGAATACCAATGTGATTTCATTCGAACGTAATCCATTGGACCGTTTGAAAAAAGATTTACAAACGAAAGCTCCCTTATCAGCGAGTAACATAGGCTTTTGTCCCCGCATTGCTACGGCAACGGTAACTATGCGGGTGAAACCGAAGTTCTCTTTGTGTATATAATCGGTACAAAATCGGTATTAGGTTATTCATAAACGTTGGCTGGGGGTCTGGGGTCGATACCCGGCATTCACCTTTAATTTTATGAAGTTATAAGCAATAAAAGAACTAAAAGAAAACATCGTCAAAACTGCATGCCGAAAGACGTTCATAAAGGTGTTTCACTCCACCAATCATCAGATGGCCAGTTGAAGGACTATGGAGTCCACCATACTGGCCATCTGATGACTGGCCATTTGGTGTTTATATGATAGTAAAGTAGAAAGAGAATTTTATAGATATATAAGAAAGAGAATCTTTCTGAGAAGAAACCCGTTTTTAATTGGCGGGAGTTTATAAACTTTTTACTGACGATGATAATAATCAAGCTAGCAGTAAATCTCAGAGTAAATCTCAGTGCTGTCCTTTTCCTACTCTTACCCGTCGACAAGAATGGCGCTACTAGATTCAATCTGCTATCTAGTTTTTGGAATAGATCAATTATCAACCTTCTTTACGATCCTCAGGTTTTTCGGTTAATCGGTTAGCCTGGAATGGCTTAGTGGTTTAAAGCTAAGCGACGTAAGCTGAGCCAATAAAAGTTAGCTTAGCTCGCGGTATGACTATTTGCTAGTATTATCTTAAGTTCTTTCAAGATTAACTACAAGTAATTATATTTGTCATAAAGATTTTCCATTTTCTTGTTTAATATTAATTCCCGGTATGAGATTCCCTAGGGTTAGAAGAATACGTAACCCCTTTGCCTCGACGAGCATATTGCCGTCGGCGTCAGTTATTATCACTAACGCGCGATCATTATCACGGAGGGTCAAAGTTATGCCTCTCTTCCCGCGCTTCTTCCACAAGCACGCCAGTTAGAAGTTGCCATACCTGTCATTACTACCACACAGCCCGTATGTATAAACCAATCGAGCAAAGACCAGGTTCGTCAGTACCGGGGGGATTAAGATGTCCTGATCCCCTCTCCTCTAGCGCTGTTGCTGAGGCCAGGGCGGCTGGTAGACGTCCGTGAGGTATACAATGGGTTCCCGAACGTTTGGCAAATCTAGGGACAGTCCAAACCAGTTTTTATTTTTGGGTATACCAGACCGCATGAGGTGTTGGCACATAACCTCCATCCTGCCCAATGGGTGGAGGTCGTCATAAAGCTTTTCAACTACGTCGAAAGTTTCTCAAGAAATATCAGAATCAGAATATAGCTAAGCTCTAGAACTCCCCCATTTTAGTGAAGATGCCTGATTATTTTGTTCATTGACGACCTCCGTGGCGCAGTGCGCTGTCACATTATAAAGTTGGAGGTCCTGGGTTTGATTCCCAGCTTGAGCCTGGTCTGGTGGGAGGCTTTGGTCGTGGCTAGTTACCGTCGTACCGACAAAGACGCCAAGCGATTTAGGATTCCGGCACGATGTAGCGTAGAAACCAATTAGGAGCGTGGGTTTACCAAACTCCTAACAAGTATGCCGCTACCATCCTAGACAGCTTGTAAAAAACCTTCTAAAAAACTCTTTAAATGATCTTAAACTAAAAGATTATTTAAACGAGCTACGGGATTTGTTAAAAAAAAAACAATGATATAGACGTTGTTAGTATGGGCTCAGCCTTTCATTTCCAACCTAATATTTGTTGGCAGATGGAAATGGACGGTAATGGAAATGCACACAGTGAAAATTTCAACCCTTTACCTATTCATGTGTTTATCCCATTGACAGACAGCGGAGGATTAGTGATAGGGTTGGCACCCTTCAGTTATGGAAATCTATAAATAGAATTACAGTAAAAAATAAACTGTACGCAACCGAGATAAGGAGCAAACGTGAAAATTTGGGGGGTTATTTTTATTTATGTATTGGTATGGATATGGAATTTATTTTGATGATTACAAAACGGGTATATTATTTTAATCTGCATAGGAAATCTCTGAGTCACTCATCAAGCGCTCCATTCGGTTTTTAATTGAGTTGTAACTAAGAGGGTGGTCATGGGACCTCTGTGATAAACGACGCAACCTTATGGAATTGAAGTTTTCTTTTATCCACTACAAATGAGCCCTTGGCAGCCATCTCACCTGATGGTAAGTGATGGAGGGAGCAAACATGTTAGGGGTGTATTAAACCCATACTCCCAATTGGTTTCTACACGACATCGTGCCGGAACGCTAAATCGCTTGCCGACATGCTTGCCTTGCCGAATGTAGGGTGGTAACTAGCCACGGCCACAGCCTCCCACCAGACTAAGTTCATCTGTTTCGTCTTGAACTCTCTGGTTCTATAGTTAAGTTTTTTTTTTAATATAAGCAACTGATAAGAGCTTGTTTAAAAAAACATTTTTGACTAGGCTATATTGTATGAATATATTGTATTTAATATGAGCAGAATAACTTAAGCTTCTTAAGTAGAGCCAAACAAGCACTATAGACCTCAACCTTAGGGTGCTTTTTCACCAGAACAACAAAAGGAATAATAAGTTTGAAATAATTAAACGATGCGTAATTGGAAGCCTAGTGGTTAGGACGTCAGCCACCTAATCAGAGGTCGGGGATTTGAACCCGGGCACGCACCTGTAACTTCTCGGAGTTTTGTGCGTTTTTAAGCAATTAAAATACCACTTGCTTCAACGGTGAAGGAAAACATCGTAAGGAAATCTGCACGCCTGAGAGTTCTCCATAATGTTCTCAAACGCGTGTGAAGTCTGCCAATCCGCACATGGCCAGCGTGGTGGACTATGGCCAAACCCTTCTCATATTGAGACGAGACCCGTGCTCTGTAGTGAGCTGAGAATGGGTTGATCATGATGATGATGCGTAATAGCCTTTACTAAATTTAAATAAGCATTACCCACTTTAGTGTATTCTGTATTCTTATATATATCTCACTATCATCACCATCACCAGCGCTATATCGACAGACCTTTTCTGAAAGATACTGACACTGATATCTCCACTTAGGCGTTCTCCAACTTAGGCTTGTGTTACAAGCCCAACATGTTTCATCATCATCATCATTAACAACCGATTGACGTCCACTGCTGGACATAGGTCTTTTGTAGGGAGTTCCAATGCTCACGGTCTTGGGCCGCTTGCTTCCAGCGGCTCACTGCGACTCGTCTGATGTCGTCTGTCCACCTAGTTGGGGGTCGACCAACGCTACGTTTACCGGTGCGGGGTCGCCATTCCAGCACCTTGGGACCCCAACGTCCATCGGTTCTCCGAGCTATGTGCCCCGTCCATTGCCACTTCAACTTAGCAATTCGCAGAGCTATGTCGGTAACTCTGGTTCTTCTACGGATCTCCTCATTTCTGATTTGATCGCGTAGAGATACTCCCAGCATAGCTCTCTCCATCGCCCGTTGAGCGTGTTTGTATTTTCGAAAATGATTCCGGATTTACACTCGAAATATTGGTTGCACGTCTGTACTGTACTTGATAGGTTAAAGTACATTTTGCGGAAAAAATTGTATTCGTCTACTCAGAATATATAAGCCCGCTCAGAATGATATTATTTTCAAACAGATACATAAAATACTGCGATCAGTGGTAGCAGAACGAATAGGTAGCTATAAATATTATCAAGAACCATAACAAAATATACTTCATAATAATAATTTTATACGTCTCTCGTTACATTGTAAACGATAAAAGTTATATTTAAACAAAAGTTTTATTTTTATCCTTCGTCGGTCGGCGCTGTGTTAACTGATATGCGATGCAACCCGAAATATAGAACGAGGTTGTACTTTTTATCTCCGTAGGGTAACTAGGAACGTGTACGTAGCTGGATGTTAATTATATTCTAGAAGGTCATACTTGATGATTTCACGCTACTAGACAAAAAAACCAAACGTATAAGACCCAGACTTACCGACATAGCTCAGCGAATTGCAAAGTTGAAGTGGCAATGGGCACATAGCTCGGAGACCCGATGGACGTTGGGGTCCCAAGGTGCTGGAATGGCGACCCCGCACCGGTAAACGTAGCGTTGGTCGACCCCCAACTAGGTGGACAGACGACATCAGACGAGTCGCAGGGAGCCGCTGGAAGCAAGCGGCCCAAGACCGTGAGCATTGGAACTCCCTACAAAAGACCTATGTCCAGCAGTGGACGTCAATCGGTTGTTAATGATAATGATGATGAGACAAAAAAAAAATTAAATGAATTTAAAGGTAATTGTATACAATTCTATAAAAAATTACCAAATGAAATTTCTGGGATGACTCTCAATAAGTTCAAAGTTTATATAAAACGTAAGCTTGTAGAAAAGTCCTACTATAGTGTAAAGGATTATGTAAATGATAAACAAGCATGGGTATGAAATATTGCTCTAATAAGATAGCTCTTAATATAGTTTTAAGTGGCATGTGAGATGGTGATAACAAAAAGAAAATTTACCTGGCTAAGTTTGTCATGGGCTTCTTCTTAGACCGGGGCGCGTTTGGAACCCTCATAGCTTTAGTTATAAGTTTACGAATGGAGTTATCACCATCAAATCACTAGTATGTAAATTATTGACGCGTCAAAAGTGCCGCGTTTTTTGAATTTGAATTTGATGGCAGCATCCTATGCTCTCCCCAATGCTGCACATATCTTCCTCTCTCTAATTCTAGGACGAGAGGATGTAAGACTTATAGCGAAGCGGGTTCGCCTGGTTTATAAAATTATCCGACGGCGCGCCGTTCTACCGGTTAGCACAGCGCGCCGACGGGCCTGGATGTCACAGTGTTAGTCCAGAGTGAGATAATTAAATTAATACCATTACGAAAATAATTTTAATGAATGAAATCATCGCATTTTCCAGTGACCTGAAGGAGAGCGTTTTCACGAAGCTGGACCTACTCGACTACTTCAGTTTGGCTGACAACGCGTTTACCGAAATGCCGAGACACGTCCTCCGGCATATGCCGCACGTCAAGACCCTCGACTTCTGCAGAAACAAGATCACAAAACTCACAGAAGAGGATTTTCAAGTGAGGATTTCATTACTATTATATTTGACATCCTACCACATTAGTCCTTAAAACTTGCAGTTAAATATAACAATAAATAATATTGGAATAGAATCTAATTCAAAACCTTCAGATTTTTACATTAAGAAATTAGCAGAGCCACGCTTATCGACAGGAGCGATAAAGAAAATAACCTATAGTTATATTAAATTCAATCTGTGATCTATCGATTTTAGATTATATCGATTAAAATTGTTTCTGTTTTGTAATAAATATTACTTCTTTTGATAAGATTAATATCTTACTTAACTTTTTTAACTCAGGCTAAAACGTTTTTTAAAACTATATACTATATTAAATATAGGTAAAAAAGGATTCAATCTATTTTAAAACGAAATAGCTGTCTAATTTTAAAAAAATAATGAAATTACTCCTTAAGTTTCAGAGTTTGCTAATTACATATTAACATAACAAACTAATTATATACCTCTTTATAATACCAATTAGCATACAAAAATTAAAAGCTCACATGAATTTTCAAGATTTCGTTCCGTTTCGTTTAAAGATTAACTATTATTAGAACTATTGACATTTTTTCTGAACATCTCTGCTGCCGCATTCTTTCTAAATTTCCCAAAAATTATATAAACATAATGGAATTCTTATCTACACAAAAAATCATCATAAGATGACATTATATCCTTACTAATATTATAAATGTGAATGTATGTTTGTTAGGCTTTCACACAAAAACTACTCAACCGATCGTCATGTAACTTTGTAAACATATTCTTGGAGGTATTAGAAGTAACATAGGATAGAATTCTTGGTGGAAATTAGAAGTAAAAAAAAATTTACGAAAGATAAAAAATTTGATGACCCCAGCCAAGCAACAAAATATAGTTATCACATTGATTCATTTCTATAGTATCAATGCGAACGAAGCAGCGTTTAAAAGCTACTATGTTATAAATTCTAAAAACCACAATTAGCGATTTATTTGAAATAGTATGCATAAACAACTAATTAACGTCATGATTATTTAAACTATGACCTATCTATATCGAATACAAGCTGTTGACCGCATTAATTTGGTTTTTGCAAACCCCGCAGGAGCCATACATATTTGCGGGATAAAAAGAAGCCATGTTTTAATCCAGGTTATAATCTATCTCCATTCCAAATTTCAGTCAATTTGGTTCAATAGTTTTTGCTTGAATGAGCAACAAAAATCCATACATACAACTGCGCGTTTATTATATTAGTAAGGATTGGACGCCCGTCGGCTGGTTGATAATAAGGATAAAGTTAAAATGTCACTTTAGGAAATTCAGTAGTAGTTTAAGTCAATCATATTATTTTGTAAATATTTAATGTCTTGTTCTAATTTGTGACTATATCTTGTTAAAGGATATTCAAGAACTGGAACACTTAGTGGTAGCCGACAATCAAATATCCAAGATTGAAAAACACGCTATTCCGAAGGGCTTAAAACACGTCCATTTGGGAATCAACAAACTAAGCTCTTTAAACGGAGCTCTGCGAGATTTAGATTATTTAGAATGGATATTCATTAATGCCAATCATCTTAAATCTATTGACAATGAATTACCCGTGGTAAGTACATACTGTGGTAGATAATAGAGTCAAACAAGTTGTTGTAAATACGTAGTCACGGACTAGTGGGAATTGCGACGAGTGAATGCGTGGGTAAATACCGAATTGTCCACGTCAGATACACTGAAAGCTAAAAACAGTTTGACGTCACTAAACATTTCGTGCGTAGTTAAGATTTTAATAACAAAGGGGCTCACACTTTCACTGCATGACTTTTGTAACTGCGGTGAGGCTGTTGATATAGAAAATGCCAATCGTGATCAGGACCAGCCAAGCCCAGGGTTTCCCGGGTTCGAACAATAATAATTTATTTATTTATCTGTCAAGTATTTCTCCGTACCAGTCTAAAGTTAGGAAGGTTGCATTATCCACCCCCGTGTCTGGGAAGGGTCTGCAAGGCTCTGAATCCCTCTCTCCTATGAGCATGGGGACATGGGCCCACCTCTAGAACATTCATAGGATAAAGTTGACTTTACTGTCCATCCAATCATTTCATCCTATGACTTTAAAACTTATGTATCATCAAATAGTTTGTAACTAACTAAAATCCACGTTAAATTAATTTATCAAGGACCAAAAATCAGAATTTAATAACACCATATCAACTTGACAGATATACGTCACCCCATAGTTAAGTTTGAAAACTTGATACACGACAGTATCTGAAATATATGACAAAGTTGAATAATAGCGAAATGTTTATTTGTTTTCAGAAAGCAAAAAAGATCACACTCATACACGCTGCTCATAACGAGCTGCAAAGTTTGCCTAAGGATTTGACGCAAATGCCGTCACTAGAAGCAATGTTTTTCTACGACAATCATATCAAATCACTGGACGGAGCATTGCAAAAGTCGAAGAGGCTTACGAGGATAGGCTTATCATTTAATAAAATTGAAAGTGTAAGTTATTAAGCTTACACACAGCTAAGTTTTTTGTGTTCTTCTTCTTAGGTCTTTTTTTTTCTTTTATTATCACGGGTGTCCTCTTTAAGTAAAAAAGACCTTTTTTGCTTTACTTCTTAAAATCAGTTAACTTATTATCTTCTTATTTAAAACAACAATTACATTAAAACTTACAATTACTACAAAATTCACATTTAAAATAATTTTAAAAAATACCATTAAATTAATTTAAAATTCACATTCATTAATACAGTAAAGAAACTTAAAAGGTCTATAATAATTTAAAACATTAAAATCACTTAAATCTATCTTAAAAATAAACTTCTTCTTAGGTCAGAGCGCATTTGGAACCCTTGTTATCGTTTTTACCACCGTCCTGACTAATTGAAGTGTGGCATCACAGATGTCCGTACTAGGTTTAGACGAAAAAACCAATTTGGAGTCACGTAGTCAAACATAAAGTCATGTTATATATGTTCCTTTGTGACAAACATTTTGATTCGGAAAATATTAAAGTGGCAAAGTGCAATTATAGAAAGAGGTTTTGAGCTTCCATAAATAAAATTTAATATTGTACCTACCTGATCAGAAGTATTGAAATGCATTAAAAATCTAAAATTTAATTTAGGAAAAATATCGAGACTTAGTCATAAAGATGCTTTGAATTAAATAAATTATTCAATAATATCTGTCCATTCTATAACTTGCCTTGCCTTTTAACTGCCAGTTTGCATAATAGTCTACAACTAACGATAACGGTATAAGGAGGTTCCGAGGTATGCACGAGGTCCTGAATTCAATATCCGGATCAGAGCAAAGTTTATTCTTGTATAGGAATCCAAAACAAGCTAATAGTTGGGAAATTGGCGTAATCCACTCTCGTGTCTCGGAGAACGAGATAAGTCGATGATCCCGTTTATTAACGTATCATGATATATATATGAGCATAAACCAGGCGTGGATCCAGGTTGTGGCACAGATTTCCCTGCTCCGATTTTTTCCGTTGCATTTATAAAATATCCAGTCAGTGTTTCTTATTATTTTATAAACTACTTATCGCAAACCCTCGAGGAAAGGGGCGCCGAGTTATCGACCCAATTTAATAAATTGTACATCCGACGCTGGCATTTATACGTTATTTACCTCAATTCAATAAATACACTTTTCTATTTGATGCCTCGTTCCTTTTAACCTTCCAATACCTGTTAATTAACTAATTAGCCGTTTTCATTTCGTTTCTTCGATTATAACCACTATAGCAAAATAGCAACATTACGTGTTAACATTTTTAATCATAAATATCTTTTTTTACAGTTAGCCGAAGATGAGTTTGCTGAAACAGAAATATTATCTGAATTGGATATGGCATATAATCAGCTGCGGTCTCTGAACGGTTCCCTCAGAAATTTGAAATCATTGCGTTACTTAAATTTGACTCACAATTTCCTCACTGAATTCTCCTTACAAGATATAAAGGGATTGAAACGGTTGTCCGTGATAGATCTCTCACACAACAAAATAACAAGCATAACCGGCAATATGGTAACTTATTTTTTATAATATATATTTAATAATTAAAAGTATATTGAATATAAGTGGCAATGATAAATAACTCCATATCATAGATACTTCAGCTGTACGTTGTAATTGATGTATTTTTAATTATTATACGCATCACTGCATAGATCTTTTAAACTATACCCTCTACGCCATTCTGCTTTCTTTTTAATTGTGAAGTCTCCTGACCATGTCTAGCTTCGGCCCAGCGCCGCGGGAATAATAATAATGAAACGTTAAGAGAGCGTTCTTCGGATGATCTATTCGGTGTTGTATATAAAGAACAAAGATAACATGATAGCAAATTAATCTTAATGCTCATTTCAAACAAACAATAAAGCCGTCGCTTACAGAATGACCAGAAGTACATTGTTTCAAATACATATGCATCGATGTGAGGATAACAAAATTCATTATATCATAAGATTTCTCAAATGTTTTATCTATTGTATATTTATATTGCTGCAGAATCTTGTGGATGTCGAAACGCGAGTATTAGAGTTGAGATTGGACCATAATCACATTCTGAATTTGGGCGGAGCGCTGATGGGTCTTCGTGGACTCTTAACGCTAAATTTGAGCAATAACCAGATTCAACAAATATCTCCGGACGACCTTATCGGCCTAGAAGATTTGAGATACCTGGATGTATCTCACAACCATATTACTACTTTGGAGGAAACCTCAAAGGTTTGTTTTAATGAGAGGTGTGATAGAATGATTCTAGCTTGCGTGCATTGCGAATTATGTATAGTAACTTATCTAATTTATAGTTCAAGTGCCTTTGCTTGAAACTTGAATATTTTATTGCAACTTGTCTTAAATTACTTGCAGACGTTTTTGCCATCGCTTGAGGAACTTATCGCCCACCATAACAACATAACTATGTTGGATAAAGATTTCCATGGCCTGCCATCGCTGTGCAAGGCCGATCTGTCCTATAATAAGATTCAATCAGTGAACTATGAAGTTGTTTCGAAATCAAGATGTACGATCAACGGAGTGCCCAGTATATTGAAGATTTATCTTCAAGGTTGGTTTAACCCACTCTAAATGCCACATTATCTCTGATTACTTACACTATTTATATCTTCTATTATGCACTTTGTATTTATTTTATCTTGTCCAAGCTTTTAGATGTCAGTTTTTTAGTATATATTGCGTTATACTGCGAATGTTTATACCGATTTTTTTTTCCTGCTTTTGCGAATTATTATTATACTATTTGCAGAGTGACATAAGTATAGTTTAATGTAATAATGTTTTACATATAATTTATTTGTAATATTTCGGAGCTTAATTTCTTACAGCAGTTGCTAAAGAAAATTACAGTCGAAAGAACATATGTGTACCTAGTGTAGTAATGTAGTTAGTGAAAACATGTGGTTACTTACTGGTGATGGTGTTTCAGATAATCCTGTGTTATGCGACGAGCGCTTGTACGAGTTGATGACAATACTGGGAAGCTTAAACGCACGAGTCAGTGGCGTATCCACATGTGTAGCTACGCAGACCACAGCGCCTGTTCTGATGAGGGCGCTCAATGACATAGTGCCCGATACTCCCGTTCTTGTTGTCACACAACTGGGACCAGGCGTCCAAGTCGTGGAAGGGCGAGAAACAATACCGTCTCAGCTTGCGTATCAACGCGTCGGCGCGCTCATTGGCCACGTCATGCCTGAGCGCGAGGGCGGTATGTCGGTCCTGGTGGACCCTCCGGTTACGCTGCCTCCAGAAAACACTAACGTGGTAGTCAAATGGCCTGATGAAAGGAGAGACAAATCTCACCCCCTCGCGGATCATCTCCGCCTACGCGATCTAAACACCTCCCCGCAGTGAAAGAGTGTTGTTCACCGGCGGCGCCGCACGCCTTCGTCTAAGAACTCAGTGCTTTGCCTTAGAAAATATACTGCCCCTGACTTAAACGAGGGCAGAGTGTCTTCTGATTCGTTTGGATGCATGGAATTCCCACTTTAAGCCTTCGCGATGTATATAGGAGACATAATTCAATGCATCCTTATCATTTGGAGTCTTTTAATACGACGAGCGATGCACATAACTACGTTTATACCTAGAATATAGAATCTGAATGTGTAGATAAATGATTTATTGCCGATGACTGTTCGAGTGATTGTGTATCCGATGTATTTGTAGCCAATTAATTTGATACTTACGGTGTGTATTAGACTAATTGAAATAAACGACACATTGGTGTCTCAAAGTTTTATTATCTTGAAGAAAAGTGCCGCATTCTTGGACTGTTCTAACAATTTCGCAACTTAATATGTGTAAACCTTAAAGTTGTACCTACCTAAAATAATTTATGGAATGTAATATTATTAATTGTAGAATATAGATATTAATGTAATTTATATTGGCAATTAACAATATGTAGGGGAAAATTTCTTAATATACTGGGACCGTAAAAAAATGTTTTGCTTCAGGCAATACTTAATAGTACCTATACACAAAATCACATGCTGTTGAATAAATCGTATCTTTCTCTTTGATAGACACGCTTCTATATCTATTTTTTCCAATTCATTGTATACAGTATACTTACTAAGTTCAATATAGTAACCTGTAATCGATAAACATACGAGTACTATATCAAAAAATTTGACAACATGTAATTTTCAAGCCGACATAACTTGTAACTATAATTTTCACTGTATGGAGATAAAATAACGATTGTAGTTGTTGTTTGGAATAAATAATACATGAAAGAGACTTCGTTCATTATCATATATTCTTACCTGAATTTAAAAGTAAGTAAGTTCGGAACAAACTTAACAATAAGTTTACCAACAAAATATTATATGGAAAGCGGTTACCTATCGTCTTCAATAGGTAATTATTGTGCCACTTTTGTTAAAATGAAACCAATAATGCTGTTATTTTCTACAAAGTTACGTCTTGTTTTTATTTTTGCGCGTGTTTGGAACACGTAAGCTAAATAATTGATTACTTGACGCATACGTATATCTCTGGCACCACAAGTGTGTTTGTGTGTTCACTCGAATGGGTGTTACCAGATAAATTTATTAATTTATTATTTTTAAATATAAAATCGCGATAAATTTACGAATAATTAATCGATATAAATTTTTCTGGTAACTCCAACTGTTGGCTTGATCTTGGATTAACTATTCGGTCAATGTCCGCGGTTCTTACTCATTATCCAACTACCCTCCTGTTCCATATGCTGTGACAGATATTCGTGATGTAAGCGAGCATAACATTGAGTCGGCAAGGGACCGCTCTGGGGTCGGATCGGAGCGTGTCTGTCTGTGCGTAACCGGTTCATTGGAGTGACATTTGATCCCGCGTGGTGACAGAGGGCCGCAGTGGTATCGAGGCCGCGGATCTACTGAAGTTGGTGCACCCGTATCCTTCACGCACGTGGACGCCTAAATTCTGAATTATCTAGTCCACTAGCTTTTACCTGTCGATGGTGGACATGATGTCTCCATAATTTTTGCTCCATCAGAGTCGGATCTCGAAGTTTGTGAGGTCGACCACGGGTAGATTGCGATCATTACTGGTGCTCGTTTGATTTACCCATACATGCGGTCATCATCATCATCATGATCAACCCATTACCGGCTCACTACAGAGCACAGATCTCCTCTCAATATGAGAAGGGTTCGGCCATAGTCCACCACGCTGGCCATGTGTGGATTGGCAGACTTAACACGCCTTTGAGAACATTATGGAGAACTCTCAGACGTGCCGGTTTCCTCACGATGTTTTCCTTCACCGTTGAAGCAAGTGATATTTTAATTATTTAAAAACGCACATAACTTCGACAAGTTAGAGATGCGTGCCCGGATTCGAACCGCCGACCCTTGATTAGGAAGCTGACGTCCTAACCACTAGGCTATCACAGCTAATAATACATGCGGTATGTATGAGCAATTCCGCCCTTATTAGGATTACCTAATAAGTATATTTAACATATTTTTAAATATATATCATATACCGTGTGACGTAATTAGTCGTCACATTTTATCGCAATAGCATATAAGACGCCACAACAATTGAGTTGTAGGCAACACCCGCATTTTTATATAGGAACTTATACGTACGAGTATATTCTAATATTTTATATACAATATTACGTTTTTTAATAAATAACATTTTCATAATCGACATTTCATTGTTCGATAATTTTATATTCCTACCAGCGTTGGCGTCGCTAGTGACTTCGCGAATACTCCTTATGCATAATCTCCGTTGTTTACTCGTTAATATAATTTATTCGTACAACCATGACGCACAAAAATAAAGGTATAAAATGCTTAAAGCTTAAACGATAGGGAATTAAAATATTTTAGAGGCTAAACGCAGTGTTGTATTCAGAATACAAAATATGTATGATTCTTCGAAAAACTTATATACAGATATAAATGTAAGGGAAACTTTTCCTAGTTCGATAGTCACATTAGATACGCTTAGTGTGGTGTTTCAAAAACTACTATATCTATATAATTATCGTTTGTTCACGATCGATCTTTATGCGACAGTATTGTAGTTTAATTTCCTTTGACGAGTTTAGTTGAGGCCGTATCAAATTAGTTTGTACGAATCTTCAATCAATTAATCAATTAATCAATCAAACATAATCTTTATTCAAATAATCCTTTAAAAGGCACTTTTGACGCATCAATAGCTAATATAGTAGTGAGGTGATGGTGATAACAATATTCGTAAACTTAAAACTAAAGCCAAAAGGCTCTGGTCTAAGAAGAAGCCCAGCACTTAGCCGGCCATTTTGTTTTTATTATCTCTCTCTCACATGCCAGTTCAAATTATTTAAGAGCTATCTTATTGGAGCAATATTTCATACCCAAGCTTGTTTATCATTTACATCATCCTTTACACTATAATAAGACTTTTCTACAATCTCTTTTATATAAACTTACATACCAGAAATTTCAATTGGCAATTTTTAGTTTAGTCCTCTGGCTCAAAGCAGGGAGGTTTCGTTACGCAAAACCAAGTCCACTTTACCATCTATCGAGTTGAGATCTTGAGACGGTGATATTCTCTCAAGGTTCTCAAAGGATTTTACGCTTATTTTAAATCTACGATACACGACAATACAACGAGAAAATGCATTATTTTTATATTGTTCAGATATAACACCCTGCGCAGAAAATTACTCAGTGTACTACAGACAATCTATATATATAAAAGCGAAAGGTCACTTCATCATCATCATCATGTTCAACCCATTGCCGGCTCACTACAGAGCACGGGTCTCCTCTCAATATGAGAAGGGTTTGGCCATAGTCCACCACGCTGGCCATGTGCGGATTGGCAGACTTCACACGCCTTTGAGAACATTATGGAGAACTCTCAGGCGTGCAGGTTTCCTCACGATGTTTTCCTTCATCGTTGAAGCAAGTGATATTTTAATTGTTTAAAAACGCACATAACTCCGGAAAGTTAGAAGTGCGTGCCCGGATTAGAACCGCCGACCTCTGATTAGGAGGCTGACGCCCTAACCACTAGGCTATCACAGCTTAATTCACATACTGACTTACATACATACTGATTAAACACGAGATCTCAAAAACTATTGCACTTATAAAGCTATAATTTAGCAAGTAGGTAGTTGGTAGTTAAGAGATGTCAGCTAAGAAAGGATATTTGGAAATTCCACCCCTAAGGGGGTAAGATAGGGGTTAGAAGTTTGTATGAAATTTCTTTGTTTTTAGAGTTAGAGACACAAAAATTTGCATTAAGATTAATAATAATAAATAAAAAACATGTGCATCAAATTTTTACTAAATATTACCTGTTAAGGGTGGTAAAATAGGGGATGATAGTTTTTGCTTATTTTTTTATTATGAAGTTTACAAGCGTGAAATTTTGAAAAAAGGTTTCTTTTAGGGCTTAAATATAAGGTTTTTTTTTCATCCAAATCTACCCCGAAGGGGGTAAAATAGGGGTTTGAAGTTTGACATTTGCTTGTAGCTTATTTTCTGAAGCAGAGCAATCACGGGAAATCAGCAATTCTACGCAGACGAAGTCGCGGGCAACAGCTAGTCATAGATAAATATGAAAGATTGATTGCTGCCACTTATTAAGATCAGTTATTAGAATTTAAATCTATCAGTGTCTCGGTGAATAATTTGATTTATTCACGGAAAAGTCTGCATTTAGAGGCCTCAAGAACCTGAAGCTTCCAGAAAACAACAAGCGTCCAAAATTAGCGAATTTCATTGTATTATATATCGCGCTTAAAAAAATAGATTCCGATTCTGGACGCCATTTCAAACGACTTGGACTAAATTCATCCACGAAACCTATCTTCGTAATTTTATAAAAAATCAAGCTAAAATAATGCAGCGCTCGTCTCCAAAGACGGTTAATAATATCACAAAATCATGCGAGTTAAGATTAATAATAACACCACTTTATAGTTATTGTGCACTAATATGATTTATTTAAGCCCGAGGATATTTTTACATTGGTTAAAGATACTCGTAGCAACGCATGTGTGAACTGCCTGTCCATAAAGCACAGAGTTTGGGTTTGAAATTCTAGTAATAACTGTAAATAATGTAATCTCAGACATTAATCATCGTGATCAACCAATTACCGGCTCACTTGAGAGCACGGGTCTCCTCTCAATATGAGAAGGGTTTGGCCACAGTCCACTACGCTGGCCATGTTGATTGGTAGACTTCACACGCCTTTGAGAGCATTATGAAGAATTCTCAGGCGTGCAGGTTTCCTCACGATGTTTTCCTTCACCGTTGAAGCAAGTGATCTTTTAATTGTTAAAAACGAACATAACTCCGAAAAGTTAGCGTGCCCGGATTCGAAACGCCGACCTCTGATTAGGAGGCGGACGCCCTAACCACTAGGCTATCACCGCTTCTCAGACATTCGTCATGGCTTAATTTTAATCGGACGGTTTCGAACCCAGCTTGCTCCAATCGCAACCACCGAGCCGCAGGGTACTATATCAGCAAACCTGCATTATGACTTCATTGAATGAGAGCATCGCATTAAGTACCATCTACCGCATCGCGCACCCTATGACTTCATTAATAAGAATTATAGATCACGTTTTGAAGAAGCTGACTAAAAATCGTATTACTTGGGGATTCATACTGCCGGCCTCTCCACATTTTGGTGGATACTGGGAAAGCTGGTACCAGCAATTAAATCGCATTTAATTAACGTAATTGTAACGTAACTTTTCTCTCACGTAGAATTTAATACGGATACAGATCGAATGGAAGCGGTGAAAGCCTAGTGGTTAGGGCGTCAGCTTCCTAATCAGAGGTCGGCGGTTCGAATCCGGGCACGCACCTCTAACTTTTCGGAGTTACGTGCGTTTTTTAAGCAATTAAAATATCACTTGCTTCAACGGTGAAGGAAAACATCGTGAGGAAACCTGCACGCCTGAGAGTTCTCCATAATGTTCTCAAAGGCGTGTGAAGTCTGCCAATCCGCATAAGGCCAGCGTGGTGGACTATGGCCAAACCCTTCTCATATTGAGAAGAGACCCGTGCTCTGTAGTGAGCCGGTAATGGATTGATCATGATGATGATGATGACAGATCGAATGCTAGCTAAATTCACCGCGCTTAGTTCAAACCCCGCGGAGCCGTCGGCATTGACTCCCACTCACTTTTTACATATTGCTCCTTTGGATTTACTTCTTGCGCCTGAAGAACCTATTTTTATAATTTGACTTTAAGACATTAAGACACTGAGGTCGACTTATATTCATTCTTAGGTTAGTGCACGATTCCCGTTTTCTCCATGACGCCTCTGTCCAACGCTGGACGCCTTAAGTGTAATTATCAAGCCTAGCTTTTACTTGTCGATGGTGGACAGTGGTGGCAGACGCGCCTTCATATAGCTGGGAAAATTGAACCAGTGCGCTGCACAGGCGTCCTTGCAAGTTTTTTTTACACTACAAGCTAGCCCTAGACGGCAGTCTCTAATGGTAAGTGATAATTCAGTCTAAGATGGTAGCGATATAACCTGTTAGTGGTATCGTTAACCCATTTTCCTAATTGGTTTCTACGCGACATCGTGCCGGAACGCTTAATCGCTTGGCTGCACGTCTTTGTCGGTAGAGTGATAACTAGCCAGGGTCGAAGTCTCCCACCAGACTTGAGCCGGGAATCGAACCCAGAACCTCCAACTTTATAACTCTGCCACGGAGGTGGTCAAACCATATCAAAATTAGAATTCCAATTTATTTATTTCAAATGCAAGAAACACTCTTGCTTGATGTTCTTTTGCTTTAAAAATTTAACAATATTTCATCTTGTGAGAGATAAGCATACCTGCATATAAGCAACTCGAATTAGATTATATTATCATACTGGATTAATAGAAGTAACCCACACTAAATAGCATATGACTTCACTACCTTCCACAAACGAAAAGCAGCAAGAGGAAGCGTGACCATTTCTTCAAAGGTTCAATGTTTATAGCCCCTTTAAAACAAACAGTTTGTCTTAGAAATACTATCTATATATTGTGTAAGCCACTGTAAGTACAACCAATTCTCAATACACATTTATGTATAGATATTGATTAACCCAAATGCCGTAACGTCCGATAATCGCGTGAGCTTCACTGCACACACGACAAAGCCTCTGTTGTATTGGGTATTAATCCTGTGATAACGTCGATCAAGATTTGCATACGTGCCACCGTGTGCTAAAGCGTAGTTCCTGTGCACAATGTAATATAACACTCGTATATCAATATACCGACGATAGAAAACTTGAGAAATCACTCCAAAATTTTATTACCTTTGAGACCTAGAAAAGGCGTCTTTATACCCTACCAGATCTCATCCTGAGACGCTTTAAACACGAGCTTTTTAAACCAGACGATAAAATGACAGACAATGCTATATATGCAATTAAGACATACAGATTGAAACGGTAAACAGCATTATCGTCGACGATAACGAGGAGATGATTTTGAACCTCTACACTCGATACCGACTAAAGACTCGTCACTGAGTTTAAAACGAAGCCAATTTATTCAAATTTCGCCGTCTCACTGGAGTGCCCTTTGAGGACTTTCTTCTAGTGTAGTCGAGTCCGGTAGCTCACCCTTCTTCCTTGATGATGCTGGAAAAATCATCCCCATCAGATGCGGAGCCCTAAAATGTTGAACAAGTGGGTAGACATAGGCAACTTTAAGCCTTTTGAATTTCATTTGTGTTGCATTTCACAGGACTTCCTTTGACCTACAGCTATCACAATACGTTCTGAAATACACAAAATGACATTATATAAAACTTGTATCCGTCCAATCATGTCATACGCGAGCGCCGCCATAGCGCTTCGTCTCACGGATAAAACATTTCAAACGATTCAGAATCGTTTCATGCGCACGGCAACCGGCTGTCTAAATAATAGTGTCAAGTTCTAGGTCTCTGTGTAGATCTGCACAGAGACCTAGAACTTGACACTATCATTCAGCACTTTAAGAAACTCTCGAAAAGCTATTTCGAGAAATCAATCCGACACTCTTCTTCTTTCTTCTTTTTACTCCCCCGACCTACGGGCTCCTCTCCGAAAGAGGAGACCTAAACATATCCTTCATGACTCTGACGATCAGATGACTACAACATACTCGTACCACCTACCACACAATCATACGCTACACACCGTCTATAAATTTCTTCTGGCAGAGCTTCCTTCAGAAGCTCGCCAAAAAGCCAGGTTACGCTGTGGCAACCAATAGGGTTAGTACAGCAAAAAAAAAATGTTCTGAAATGTAGGTATATCTTCTTGTTATGGTTATTTACACTTTTTACTGGAATAAGGGACCATCTAATTAGTGAAAATTTTATATCTAAATTTAAGTTCTAAAACTATTATCGACACACAGCTGACTGACGGACAGTGAACGGAAAGGGCTTCCATTGTCACATTAAGAAGTAAAAACACGTCCCCCGACATCGCGTGTGATGTTTATGGGGTATGATTCTGAGGACAATAAATATTATATACCAATTGCTGCCCAGCGCTCGCGACTTCCCGCCCTTACTTTATATATTCCCAGACTAAAATATCGATGTCCAGGATGCAATCCAATCACTATGCAACCACAATTATATTATTAATATAGACATTTTCTACGAAGGGATACCCTACACGGGATAACGAATCGGTGGGGGTTTCTCCCCACGACGGACAGACGAGGTCAAGTGAGTCGTAGGGTGCCTGAACATTCGACCATTGAATTTGGCTATAAGTAGCATCAGTGGATATAGTCGTAACGGCTTATATCAAGTTATCAGGCAATTTCATAAGATGCGAGGTCTGGAATTTACTTTGTGTTTTGTTTATTTGTACACATATAATAAGTACCTACTAAAAAAATAGTGGCCTGCAATAGATCCAAATAAAGTCAGCGAAGACATATTATTAAATCGCCATAAGCTGTGATAGCCTAGTAGTTAGGACGTCAGCCTCCTAATCAGAGGTCGGGAGTTCGAACCTGGGCACGCACCTATAACTTTTCGGACCTATGTGTTTTTTTAAGCAATTAAAATGTCACTTGCTTCAACTGTGAAGGAAAACATCGTGAGGAAACCTGCATGCCTGAGAGTTCTCCATATCCATAAAGTTCTCAAAGGCGTGTGAAGTCTGCCAATCCGCACATGGCCAGCGTGGTGGACTATGGCCAAACCCTTCACATATTGAGAAAAGACCCGTGCTCTGTAGTGAGCCGAGAATGGGTTGATCATGATGATGTTGATGATGAAGTCACCATACGAATGATGGAAATCACTTATCAGTTTACTTATATTATAAATTCAAAATTAGCACCATGTCTTTTAGCTTTTCAAGCCATAATCAAACGTTTCTTAAGCGATTTCAATGTTATTTAACTAGATATGTTGCGCGATACGTGATACGTTTAAGCCCATAAAATCTGACGATCCCGCTTGTGTAAAAATAAACCGAAACAAACGCAAGGAAGATGCTGGCAATTATTTGACTATTTTAAGTTTACCTGCCTCCTTGTATATATATACATACACATATATACTTGTATATATATACATACTCATATATACTGATAATAACAAATTGCAGGTATCGTCAGCTATATATATTAAGTTGACTTAAACTTAAAGAATTTGCAAGCAATTACATTTTGTTTATATCGAAAAAAAAAAAACAAATATAAAAGTTGATATTCAATATAGGCATATGGTTCCGGGAACTACCTAAAGCCAAGAATTCCTAATGCACCATGTAGCCTGCTACTTCGGTATAAAAGAATTATTTATTAAAATTGGTTCAATAATTTCTAAACGCTTACAAATAAACAAACAAATATATTTATAAAAGAATTTTCCTTTTCATAACATTAATCGTAAAGATATAAGTATCTAATATTGGTGCATCTGTTAATATATATATCCTTCTTAAATTTTTCTAGCAGAATATCTTGTTTATATTAACGAAATAATAGGTGAGGGAAAAATTACTACGCATTTTATATTAAAACTCAAGACTTTGTTTGCAAGTTTATTTAACAAATACATTAATACATACAATTACAGTATATAATTATGTACTATTTTGTTCGGTGAGTTTTTGTTATCTTGTGACAATCACTATGCAAGTGGCAAAAGTCATAATGACATATGTCGATAATTTATCGATTCCGGCCATATTCTCTCAACTCCTTGTTTTAATATCATCAGTTTTTGGCATTAGAGATTGAAATCGACAGTTTTGCCCGGCGGTGAAACGAAAACCTCATAGTACTTAGTCATAATAGGTAATGCCCGGGTTTTGGCACAGTCTGTGGAACGGAATGATCTGTGACCGCAACCTTTTTCATCACCAGTTTTCGTTTCATTACTTCTCAATGAGAAATCTCAAAATGAGTACACACAATTCATAAGGTTTCTTTCAGTGAGCTTTTATGTGTGTAGCTTCTTTCATATACCTACCTAGGTAACTACTGATATAACAGAGCCAATTTTGCGTCACTTTTTCAAATATGGTGTCGTTTTGGATTAAAATCCGTAACAAAGTGAGCAGAGTGAGGTGCATCATTGACATCAATATTTCATAGGGGTTGAAAACGCTTAACCCAACTTTGTGCTGGTTTTACTGATGCTGCATTAAGGCAAAAGCCCTTTCATCATCAGATTTTATTACAAGTTTACACGTGTACTTTATGCTGTAAGACTTTTTCATCGACGTTATATTTTGCTGTGTTTCGTGTAGTGTCAGTCAAACGGAAAGCAATGCGACAGCCACATTCGTGTCAAATCTGTTGCAACTTAACTAAATTAGCAAGTTTTGAATTAAAGCAATAATTTTCAATTTGCTAAGAGATTTGTATTTGATTTTGTGCATAGTTCTGTTTGTTTTATTTTAATCTTTTGCTACTTCTGCATTTTTGTATATTGATAATTTAATTTTAGTCTTAAACTGGCGAAAGAAGTTTGTGAACCAGGTAAGAATGTTCTTTAGTCCTTTTTAATGTAATAATAGAAACAAATATTTTATCCCTAACTTTTGTCAATCAAATAGATATAGGCAGAAACCCACAATAGGTAGGTACACATTGCTTTAGTTTGTTTCAGTAATGCCAATTCTTTCACGCGTCAAGTTATGTTGAACAACAGAATTGTCACCTCAGATTAAACAAATTAAAAAAAACCCAGGGTGCGGGCGCTCATGAAATAGCAATATTTTTTTATTATTTAAAAAAATTTCCCAAATGTACCTAGAAAACAAAAATACAGAAATCAGAAATTGCTGAAATAAAAAACACAACGGTTCTTCTACATTGAGAACAATGTTATTTGTGAAGCTGACTGTTAAAGTTAGCCAAACAAAGAAAAACGGTACGCTGTATAATGTTTTGTCTCAATGTTATTACAAAATCCATGTATATGCTTCTCACTTCCACATTTCTCATTATTTCACGGCTTAACCTAATTAATTTGAGACCTGTACCATTGAAGCTGCGAGGTCGCTGTCGTTCCAAATCGACTTCCTGATAGAGAGGACACTATATAAATTTCGAACAAACGAAGAAACTAGGTAAGTATAACTATCCTTCTTAGGACCATATAGAATTACTGTGTGTCAGAAAGAGGCAAATATAATTGCTCTAGTGGGTCGAATAAGCGTTATGCTAGCTGTTACGTGTTTGCATCATCTTCGTTGTTATATTTATATTGGCTAATAGTGTTGTGACTTATTACGAAATATTGGAAACAATTTAATTACTAAGGTAGTATAGGTGAATCACCTCTTTTATTTTTAATAATTCTAGACCGATTGGCTACCCGCCTAACTGCCCATTTTATAATCAAAATCTGATAAGAATAGTTTGCAATCTATATTTTTACCAAAATATGTCGCTCAAATTAATTAGACAAAATATCTGACTATAAAATACAATAAAATTACTCGGTTATCTTCGGACTGTCTTTTTATTATGGTACTAATATAATACATAACTAATAAACCTATTATCATAAAACTTTGTACACATAATCTAATTAGAAATAACATAAGATCATATAAATATATTGATTCATTTATATTGTAATGATCTAACGTCTGATACTGATTTAGGAATTATGTTTATAAGTTTATCGATATTTTACAACCCTAAGGACCCCCCTAGCTCCTTTCTCCCTGTCCACACCGTGTTCATTGGTAAATCTACGTAGCAACGTGCCCGGTACTCTGTTAAAATTATGTTTTTCTCTTTTTAACAACAGTTGCAACATAGCAGTTAGAGTGAAGAAGAATGAGGATTACTAGGAAAGGAGGGGGAGACGAATAATCGATAAGAGAGCTACGTTGTCTATGATATGATTTTATATGGCTGTGGGTATTAGGGGAGGGTGTTGCACACTTGCAAAGTGCGAAAATTATTCGTCAGTGAACCACAGACAAAAGATATATCATAAAATGTATAATGTATATCAGTAAACTTGCGAGCTGCTGCGAGCCGTGATTTCGATTCTGGATAGAATTTATCAGTCGTTGTTGAGTGATATTCTAGTCGTGTCGTTCCACAGGAAAGTGGCCAAATACTTGCCTTGTGGTGGACTCAAAGCTTGTGTTAATAGACTAGTTTATTGCGTCTCAAAATACATACGGTGTCAATCGTGAAAACTACCTATTTTATCATGTAAAATCAGTGCTACCTTCAGAATGTCGCAAAAGAAAATAAGTTCGCTGTACGACAGTTGCCCGGACTCCCTTCTGCACTTGTGCCTGGAATACATGATAGCTAATTTAGATCTTTACACAGAATCTGATGTCAGAAAGGATTGTTGGAAATTGAGAGATGATATAATATTACCAGCAGAGATATGTGAAAAATTCATTGAAGTATACCAAAGAAAGAATGTCGTAAATGATCATGTTGCTAGCCTGTTCCGTAACCGAAATTCCACACGTTTGGATCATGTACGCCTCAAAAACTCGAGGGTGACTTTGGAGGGCATTCAGTATTTGCTGGAGCACAAGCCGCACAATGTTGAACTGCTAAAATGTGAGTACTTGACCCAAGCTTGGCTGGACCTAATTAGTAACAACAGTGAAAATCTGGTGTCCCTGAAGTTTGGACCGCTCAAATATGTGGTATCTCAAAAAGACACGCTATTTCGGCAACGATGCTTTGTCATCAATGCACCGAACCTACGGCGGCTAACCATCCAGTGCAGAGGGAGTGGGATATCACCATTGCTGCTCTCAAGACCATTACGTAACCTCACACATCTAGATTTGTCAGACTTCACCACTGCAGGTACAACATGGGCCATAAATGAGTTGAAAAATTTACGGTCCCTCGTGCTCCACAGTGTTTTATGGTCGATGGAAATAGTTGAGTGGATAGCAGGTTTGAGCTTACTGCGGCACCTGGATATCTCACAGTCTAATGAACGTCTTGGAAAATACTTTAACCCAAATCAAGTCTTGGCTAAATTGGTGACAAGTTTGCCTGATTTAGAATCCTTAGACATATCTGGTACAAATTTGGCCGGGACAGGCTCAGTTGCTTTAAACCTTGGTGAAGGAGGACCTTCAGATCAGGAAGCTGCTAATGTCCGTTGTGATATACCAGGGCTACTGAGCCGGGTGAATAGACCTCTAGAATTCCTCGGATTATATGGAACTCACCATGGTGCTTGCAAGAGACATGATATTCCAGCAAAAGTGGTAAGTTCCTATTATTTCAAGTTAGTATGGTTTTTTTTCAGTTAAACGATAAAAAGTTTTAGTACACATATAAAATGATTAAGTCATAACTAAGATATCATAGTTGTATAGTTTTTCAGTGTATAATTAATTATTAACACTAAACATGTTATACTACTGTTCAAGTAAAAAACAGTACATATGCAAAGGGTTACCCATTGCTTATCGAGTTTTTATGCAACATGTTTGTTTTTTTTATCCTGATAACATAAAATAAACTTATATTACTAGAAATTGGTTGTGAAACTAACATTTTGTGATATTCTTCATTACTGAATATCAAATGTTTTTTTAAATTCTATCTATCTCACTTTCAATATAAATATTTATTAGAAATTTTTTAAATTACACGGCATTAAAACAATTATAGAGAATAAAGGCTTATTTTTAAATTGAACTGTTAGTGCTAAACGACAACTAAAGTGACAGCCATTTGTCAAATAACATTCAAACCTTAGATTGAGAGATACAAATCTTTCAGTTAAAGAAGACGCTCTGCAGTGTGCCAAGAATGGTTTGATCATGATGAAACAAGACTTTGCTAGTTGGCTTTATTTTTTGAATGCCATTTAAATCAATACCAATTTACACCATTGGTGAATGTTTAATGTCAGGCAGAAAAAAAATACTTATTTATTGAATAGGTAACGGTGTGTAATCAAAGTGCTCCAATAAAGTTATGGTATATATTACCTACTTGCTTTTGTGCAAAACAAGTTAACTTGATGGAAAAAATAAACCTCCAGTAAACATGCAAGCTGACATTTTGTTAGCAAAGAAAATAATGGTCGACTCGGCCGTGACATCCTTGGAAATGGGGTTGGAAGATGGATCTTCAGGACTCAGGTCTTGAAACAAAGTGACCTGGATAACATTGCAACATTGTATGCGTAACAACACAAGATCTTAATCTATGTGAATTCATACAGTTGATTAAGGATTTCAGTGTACTAAATCATCCCAGAATCCCACTTCATCACTACCTGCACCATTATATAGTTAAGTCAGAGAGGATGAAAAATCTTGGTTCAAGTGAAGCTAACCCTCGCTGGAGTCATGGCTGGAACAAGCTAGTGTAACTCCTACGTGCACCTGGTTTGTTGGACACAAGGATGATTGCTGCTGGCAGTGCGCTGTCGCTAAAGGCACGCGAGATAAGACGTTTTGATTGTTTTTATAGTTATTTATGTATTTCGAATGGTATATTGTGTTTTATATGAGCCAATTATAGTAGCTTGAAATAAATTATTAATAACAAAAAAAAAGATCTTTTTATTTTTCATTGTACTCCTCTCCTTTGACTTTGAAAAACTTGCTCTGCTCTATTACCTAATGAGAAAGGTAGTAAAGGAAGTACCTTTTTCATTAGGTAATAGAGCATAGCTCAACCATCCTACTCCAATTTGGGTTGCTGTGATTTTAACGATTATTATAAAATATTAGCAACAATAACTTTTGTACGAAGTGCTTGCAAAGTGTACTCCGTAGACAAGTGCAATGTTCAATGAAATTTTTTAAAAGCTTCTGTTTTACGATAAATGTGTAATACAATAACGGAAAACTAATCGTTAGTTCATTTATAACTTTAGCACCATCACCCATTTCAAAGATTTTCTTTTTGGGTAAATAAGTCACCATTGTAAGCAGGGTAACGTTAAAATATGACGCTACTTTCTGAGTAATTTCCGTTACGGTTACGAAAAAAAATTAAACCATAAGCAGTACCAAACTTATCCGTCTCCTCTCAAACGCGAAACTTTAATAAAGGGAGCCGGTTTTTCAGCGTTAGTTCCGCGTCGGAATTCTTATTTAAAAATTACTCTAATTTTCGAAGTATCCCACTTTTTTTACGCTTAAGCCAAAAAAAACAATTGCAAGTCGAAAGCTTCTCTCGAAAATTTCACAATATGAAGGTTTTATGTCAACTCAAAGTATCTATTACTTTAACAATGGTAATTTGATGGTGTTAAGCCCCTATTATAATAATAATAACCACAAGATCAACAAGGCAGTTACATACATGCAAATGGACTTAAGTTCGAATCTATTCTAGTTAAAAAGGTAGCTAGGTAATTTTAATGTAAAGATTTTAGTCTATGATTTTAGATGATCTTTTACTATTTACGTGTATGTTCTCATTAATACCATCAGAATAGTCTTTCTATCATTCACCTAATACACCATAAAGTTGTAAAAAAGAGTTTAGCTTTTTATAAAATCCCGTATTCGATTAATGGTCAGACAAAAGTTGCCAGATACTCTTCGATTTTTCCGTTGTTGAAATTCGCCGAGTATTTTTGGTGTGCAATTTAATAATGTGTTTGAATTGAAATTCAGTAACATAATACGTCACAGAATATTGCTATAGGTGCCAACCTTAGTTGGCAGTTTAATGTTCGATCGTGGGTGGATAAAATCAAGGTCACACTGTACCATTATGCACCCTGTATTATTTAAAGTAATGATTATTGCTGTACTTTCAACTAGCTGAAGCAATTTAGTAGACCAATAAGTTTATTGAGAATAAATATTAGAAGTTGAAATAGGAAATTGCCGTTTTGTGTTTGTTATTGTTGAAAGCAGTTTTTCCTAAGATGTAACATATTTATTTAATGAAAATATTTACCTAAGCTTTTTACTCTTTCAATTATCTGGTTCTGAGATGTCAAGGGCCATTGAAAGCTGGGATGATTTAGTCCTTAAACTTAATATAGGTATATTAAACGTAAAATATTGTCGAAAATACTGATTCACCAATCATAGTGCCCAAACCTATTAACTTTATTCCGCGCTATTAACAAACAGACAACTAAGACTTCTAAGTAATACTGTTTTCGTGTCAATAGCGTGCTGCTATTTTTTCATATACATCACAATGATGATTATCGTCAGATTTTTTTTAAAGATTAAACAGGCGAAATATAATTTCTACAACCTCATACTTTTGGTCAGATTACCGGAGATGCTACGGAGGAGCAAATCCTGACCGCTGGTGTGGTTTACATGGAGCGCCCTGGCATGCTGACGCGCGTCCTCAACGACCTGTACTACATGTTCCGCAGTACCGAGAAATACAATAACTACGTCACCCGCACTTTGTCTGTTGTGCTCAACGCCATGGAACAGCACGTGTCTGAAAAACACATCCAGATTTCTGGCAGGTAAGTTATGTTTAAGTAAACATTTAAGAAGTGAATTTTCTTTAGCCGTGTCACCGGCATGCGACATGCTAAATGAGTTGCACCAGATTGGCGAGGCGCAGGATCCTGTTTACATGTAAAGACGTAATATTTTTTTGTGTTTGTGTATATTGCCGTACCGTATTTTTTTTTTCCCCTGTTTTTGTATACATTATCGGCGAGATGCAGGTAAGGTTCTATTCTAAATTGAATTTGTTGAACATTTAGCTTGATATTATTTCTAAAAAATTCCGTCACAGCTGAACTAGCGTTAGCAACATATCCTGAGAAGATCCGGTGTAAAACGTGCGCATGAGTTCGTATTGTGAAAGATTTGTGTGATGTAGCGTATAGAAATGATGTAGATGATATTAAAATTACTTAACGTATTTTAAAAAGAAATATAAAGGTATTTAGAATTACGGCCAATGAAATAGATAACATTTGAAATAATTCTTGGCTTCAAAGTGAGATGAGCTACTTAAAAAGATCGGTGAAATTTAATGAATCGATTGGAACACTTGTGAATTTAAACAACGGTAATTGTAAAAAAATGCAACAAGGTTCTGTCTGTCCTTTAGATTTTTATATTGAAAAATCAAATCCACAGTACATCAGTCAGATCGCATACCCCTTTTTAATTCCTTTCTATATTGAGGCAACAAAATAAGCCAAGTACGCAATTCAACAAAAAGAAGATAACTATTTATTTGAACTGTTAGAATGACACCTAGTGTTCTCATCGTCATCACTGTTGTCATGAAGTTATTTTTAACAATATTGTCTATAGTCTTCTTACTAATTATGTATTTTTTTTTGTTTGTAATTACCTCCGCTCTGCACACGCAATTTCTATAAGAACCTGCAAATGCAGTACTAAAGGGTAGCTAGAAATTGTTAGGCGTGGTTGACCCAATTAAGCTCTATAACCTAGTTTTATTAGCAACTGGCTGCAGGGAGGTAATCGAATAACTTCGTGTTCATGCTCAGGACAGATTTATACTCGTAGATTACATAGCGACGTTGGTAGGGCTTAATTGCTTTTACCTCAACATTTTTAATAAAGTTAGAGTCTTGTTACGGACACCAGTTTTTTCCAGGCTAAATACATTTCCTTTGCTTTTTATTTACTTGACTTGGTGTTTGATATTTTATGAAAGTGTTTTTATCCACACTTGGAGGAAATATCTAATTGACACATCAAATCAATACGAAATTACACAAACAGCTTGACTTAGTTAGGCTCTGAGTGGTTTGCCAATCACATCTCGCAGCTGAAAATTTTTGTATGCATTTTAAATTTAGAAATTCGAGTTGGTGATTTATCAACTTGTACAGAGTGTATTATTTCAACCAAAATCTCTTTTGTAGATTTAGAGCAGGCAGTTTGAAATACATTCTTAAAAAACTGAGCCCACGTGACACATCCCGAGACCTTGTCCTGATGAGGCACTTAAGATGGGAACCGCTGTGTAATCAGTCCATGTCTTGGTTCCCATTGAACCATGTTTCGTCATCGAACACGACTCTGTCCCAATCGTGACGTAAGATAGCAAATCTGGTGTGTTTTTTTTTTCAGTGCCATACTGTTTTACATAGTAAAAGGGAAAGAAAAGACACGCATCCGTATAAAGCTGAAGCGACGCATCATAACTGCGCTGCTAGACGGCATGGAGGCTCACCTTGGGGACGACACTTTGATGCGGAATGGCTGCTTGACCCTCTGCCAGTTCAAGATACCTGTTGATGTGGTAAGTGCCACAAAAAATTTTTACTTCTTTGATTTACTGGAGATCTACTGTATCATGTATGCATACCTTAATGTAGCAGCAACACAGTTGTGTTGTGAGATTCATGATCCTGCGGCAACTTGGGGCAAAAAAAATCATTAACCAAAATTATAGATATACAATATTGATCAAAATTTTTATTCTCTCGATTTTACTTTAATGTTTGAAGACATCAACGTTTACATATATTTGTTTTGGGTAAAGACTTCAAGTAAGTTTATAAATTGATATTTCTACATTTGTTATATGATAATACTAATAATAATTATATATTTACAATAAATATTTACCAACAACATAAAACATTTACCAATAGTGTCCTTTGCACCCGGGACATGGTACCACAATTTCAAGGGGTACGATGATGCTATCCTCTTATTGTACCCTGAGTTACACATGGCTAAATTTAATACCGTTAAAATTACCCGCAGGAATAAAGGAACTAAAATTGATTTTCGGTTTTGCTATATCTCCTATATTTTGGGAAGAAACACTTAACGGTGTTTTTATAACTCTTACACATTATTTCGCGTATTTAGGTTGCAAGCAGAAACTAGCTAATGTTGACTGTGTATACTATTTTTACTGGAATTCAGTATCGTCTCGTGATAGGGATCATAAATAATGGTTTAAGGAGTGTCCAGACATTATCCATTCTTTAGCAGGATTGTGTTGCAGCATAAATCTTCGTGCAGCTTTGATTGGCTAGTACTCGTGTTATTGTTCAAGATTTGTATACGTTGGCTATCTTATTAGTTTGTAAACAAATATATGAATGATAGGAGAATTCGTTTTATGATTTAAACAATTAGGCATCTAGCTTTATCGGCTGTTCTATATACAGACTGTAGCAGTAGAATATAAAAGTTCGTAAGAGAGAATAATGTTATTATGAACGTATGTCCATTAAACGACATCTACTCAAGATTCTTGATTGCTTATTATTTATAATATTAACTTTTTTTATAACGGTAGAGATGCAGTGTTAAAATATATTAAGTGCTTTTAACACTTTTTTAAATCAAGTGGCCAAACATAATTTTTTCAAACACGCCTTAAAAACTATCGGGCTTTTTTAATACTATAAATGTATCGTGTCTTTGCCACGTGTAAAAGCTATAGTATGTGAACGTGACCTTGATTATACACAGTTTGTACGTAACAAGGTGTTTCCTTCCCTGAGTGCCAGCTTCCCTCGAGCTACCGTCGGGGCTAATTGCCATTTTATATAATAGGATAATGTAGTTGCACATGCACTTCGTATACGTTAATTTTACTGATGTAACGTGACGACGTCATGTACGGAGGGCGCACGTGAATGCAAATATTGACTTGTCAACTCACCAATGGTTCCGTCTCCCTTATGTGTATGAACACATTACCTTTTAGATAGGTATGGGCTTCGATCAATAATTATCTAGATATGCATTTCCATACGAAATCTAAACAGTGTCCTCTGTTACTTTTTGATTTATACTCAAAACTGTTGAGTTGTGAAAAATATTGAATATGATAACTTCTAATATGTATTTTTCTCTCGTGTTATGCATTGATTTCCTGACGTTTGACACGAGCATATTGGCCTTTTCACTAGAAAACTAATTAACATAGTTAACAAATGAGTGAGTTTCTCAGTGCGAATTTCTCTCATTCGATATTCCCCGGTGACTAGAAGAATCGATGCGATCGATTTCGGGTTTGTTTTTCCGATGGCCCCTTTATCGTCAAGCAAAGATTTGATGATGGAGAGATCCTGGAGAAATCGAAGGCACTATGAAAATTACACGCACACCAGTAGTGATTTCGATATTTTTTTATCTTGTCTATGCATTTGCTCTAGAATATCACGATTTAGTGAAGTGGATCTGAAGATGAAGCCACTTATTGTCACCGGAACTACTCAATAATAAGTATGTCACGATTGCGATTACGATACTTTGATAAGCATCATAACTTTGACAAATCATAGTATCATCATTTGACGGATCAGATTAGTGATGAGGTAGGGTACAATGGTTAATGAACGGATTTGATTATCGATTAGTTTTCTCATAGATCTTGGAATCGATATATGCATCAATATGATGTATAGTTGGATTACCAAGTAGACGAGTTTTTATTTCTGTTAAATTAATCATTTATCAATATGACTATAGAGTACTACTATTTTATTTACCACCTTCTAACACTCTCACTCGAACCGCTGTAGTGACAGAGATTTTGAAGCCTTACAGCAACTGGTATATTATTAGATAGGTTATAGGGATTTAAACCTGCAACCTCAAACCACCAATATAGTTGACTTCAAGCACACTACGCAAAACTTTACGGTGGTAAGAAGGCCATGGGAATCTGAAGCCGATATTTAAGCGGTTTTTTTGTATAACATGCTTATCGCACCAGAACAGTTTGTGAAATACAATAAATTCAATATGGCGGCCGCTGCAATAATACGGAGTTTTTATACAAATATCAATATTGCTTCATTTTACCTTTTTCAGCTTTTCGAATACGAACGGGTAGTGCAGATATTGCTGAGCGGTGTGGCCGACGTGAACCAGGAGGGGTTCGTGCAGCGCATTGCTATTTATCTGCTGAACTCCTTGGCCTGTCAGGTCGACGGCAATCAGAAGCGTTTCCTCGGAAACCACGGGGCCATAGGGGTAAGTTTTGCCATAATTTTTGATACTAAAAGACTATCTAGGTTTTTTCATGCGTGCCTGGTATTTTAAATGCGAATGTGTTATGTGATTTTCATCGATTACAAACTACTCAAAACATTGCATCGCTGCGTTTTCAAAAAAAATTGATTATACGTTAAAAAAAAATCACTCCGTTTCACCCTCGTGAAGCAAAACCGCAGTTCTTGATGTGGTTTCCATGTTCTTATTACTACGAAAACTAGACGACTAGTAGTGAGGCCCAGTTCTGTTGAATATTGTTGAAATTGTTGTAGCTTAGAAAACAGGTTTCCAAAATGTTTAACTTTGCTAATATATAACGACTATTAGACTCATATTAGAAAAATATATATATTGAGATTTAATTAGGGCCCACGCCCAATTTCGTTTTGAGTAGTTTTTAATACAAAAGAGTGATATATGTTTGCAATACGACGTAACTAAATTTGATGAGCGATTTCCATTTCATTATTTATTAAATTAATGCATTTGTGATTACTCAAATTATTTTGTTAATACACGCTAGCTTCTCAGTGCGAATGATACTCTTTCTCCCTCTCTCTTTCTCTCACTCTTTCTTTGTAGCCTTCATCTATCGTATCGAGGAATACATAAGTGACAGTTGTCATGAAAAATGGCACATGTAAGAAAAATGTTCACATTATGTCTTCAATGGTGTAAAGTAACTACACGGTCATAGTTTCTACGGCTCTATTACAAGCGCCTCAACACTTTAAATGAGTAATATTTGCTCTATTATAGACTTCGAGTGTTGTTGATACTGCTCATATCTAATCATACGTGACAAACGTAAATGGCTGTGTTTAAACGCTCGGTAGTAGTTTAGTACCCACTAGTAGTAGTTTCTGGAATAAGTTTTAATAACTGCTAAATCATTTTAAGTAATGTAACGGCGAAGTCATTAAATTTCTATTTATTCTTATACATATATTTATTTACTCTGCAACAGACTTTATTAAATTTTAATGACGATGTTAAAAATATAAGTACAATTATTTGTACTTATATTTTTAGTGTTATAAATTAACAAAACAATTATAATGTTGATTTATCATTGTATTAGGCCTAATAACCATTATTAGGCCCTTTTTCATAAGGGATAGGGATGAAATTGTTTAAAAAAGCTCCAAGTAATTGGGTCCGAAAACACCGAGATAAAAAAAAACGCCGAACCTTAATATTAACGGGAAACCATAAGTTATCAAATTGGGTACCTAAATGGAATCCAAGGCCTCGTAAAACCCAGTGATACTAATAACTAAGCAGAGAAGAAATGAAAAACTTGTAAAATGCATGTAATGCATTGCAATATAATTTAGTATCACAGTAGGATACCACTGTAAAAGCAATAAAACTTCAAACTATCTATTAGTCAGAGTAGAAATTTCCTCGTTGTAAATGGTTTCATTAAAGACACTACCTCCATCTATAATGAAACCATTGCATCAGTTGCGACTGTTTTTTGCCTATACTTAAAACTTGTGTCTCTATGTAAGCCTGTATAGTAACCAACTTCACATTTAAGTAAATATAAATGACAATTACATATACTGTAAAGCTTATGAAGCTATTACTAGACAGATGTCCCGCATAAATGATACGTAATTATCAAATCAAACGTAATTAAAATAATGAAAAATATTGTGTGCATACAATATATTTTTCATTATTTTAATTCGGGAAGTGAATACTACATTCGTTATCTTAAAACTAAAGCTATATATAAGGGTTCAAACACGCCCAGGTCTAAAAAGAAGCTAAAAACAAACTTGGGCGGTTTTTTTCTTGTTATTACAATCTCACATAATCGAAAGTTAACTATACGAGTACTAATCACTGGACAACGCTGTGCAGTACTTTATGACGATTTTATTATAATGATGCTCCCTGCAATAAATAATGATTTTTTTTTGTGTATACTGTAACATTTTACATGGTTCCTTTAACAAGTTGTCTGGAGGCGATTGCCCAAAGCGATAGGCTGTCTTTGCGTATTATTTTTGTTTTGTTGTGTGGTAATTCTTTTATATTTGTGTTACTATTTATTTTTGCAATAAAGAATTAATCCAGCTAAATATCTTACATAGTTAATAATTAACTATGCTAATCATTGGACAACGCTGCCTCATTTTATTTTATGTCGATGTTTTTATAAAGATGCCTTCTACAGAAATGCCTTCATAAATTCCTGTAAAACATTGTTAAAAATTCACGGCAACAATGGCTGTTTTTGTTGTTTATATTCTATAATAACAGTATCCTATTTTAAATGGGTTTTTTCACAAAGATTTGTGTAGAGAAGATTGCTTTTAGCGATAAGACCGCTTTTGCGTATTTTGTTTCTTTGTAATTCTTTGCTTGTTGTGTTTACTATTAATTTTTGCAATATTAATTGTTATATATATATATATATATATATATATATATATATATTGCAGCAGTTTATGACGATGTTATTAGAAAGATTTACTATGCAAAAATGCGTTCGATAATTCCTGAAAAATGTTATTAATATTTCACGACAGCAATGGCTACTTACTATATTTCTTCCTTTTCTATTCAATAATTTGTAAATTTAATGCTATGGCAAAAATATTTAAAGTAAAGATGTACTTATTAGCGAAATATTAAATGTGTGTTGCGAAACAGAATGTCGTACAGAGTACCTAAAGAACTCCGTATATTTTTTCGGTGTTACTGGCATGTTACGTCATCGATGTTTGGGTTTTTTTTTAATATTAGGGAACCAACCAACTATATCATATTACCTATATAATAATATACCCTGCTAACTATATAAAACTATATTATTTGTGAACTTAAACAAACTCACAACTGCATGGCAATGCAATTGTAAAAATGGTGCTATCTGAACAATGCATTTTTTATATTTAAGCTTTAATTTAAAGTTAACTAAGGTAGATTTTGGTATAACCGTATTTTTTAGTGATTGCTATATATTGTTTACCTTGTTGCAAACTGAAACGTCTTAGCGATTAATGAAACGTTACTATTTTTTTATATCTTTCACAATTGCTACGCCAATTAAAAAAAAAGTAACCTCTTTTGAAAATACCTCCGTCAAGATTACCGTTGACCTTTTAAATGGTACTACAATGAGTACACAATTCTTCCAGAAAATGTTGAACCTGATCTCGGACCGGCTTGAGAGACGCATATGCGACGACGTGCTGGAAGTGGCCTGGTCCACCATGTGGAATGTGACTGATGAGACGCCCCAAAACTGCCAGCGCTTTTTAGACAACCGTGGCATGGAGTACTTCTTGGATTGCCTCAAGGTAATTGCACGGTTATTAAAAAACTGTACACATAGTAATTCATAAATAAACGATTTTTACAAATAGAGTTGCCGTACTATAGTAATTATGATACTTGAACTAAAAATCTACTTATATATGTGTTGTTTTTATAAGCTGAAATTATTTATTCCAACCCAATGTTTTGTTTATTGGTCAGTATTTTTTTATTTCCATCATATTTTAGTCGTTTTAATCCACATATTGAAAATAAAACGTTGTATAGAGCTTTCATATTCCAAACTTAGATATTTTTTTAAATATAAGTATTTAATTATTATATTATTTATTATTCTATTACATACCAGAATTTTAATAGAAAATGAACTGAATTACAAACTTAGAAAAGTGAATGCTTGGAAAATTATGAATGCAACAAGCTTATGTTCCATACTATAATAAAAATAAGTACTTATTAAGTTTATTTATCATTAAATGAATTAATTTATAAGTGGATATGTGTAAAAAGTTCTTTCTTACTAATAATAATATTAATTAAATTTTAGAACTTCCCGGACAAAGAAGAATTGCTTCGTAATATGATGGGTCTCCTGGGGAACGTGGCTGAGGTGGTTGAACTTCGACCGCAGCTCATGAACAAATTGTTCCTGACCGTCTTCTATGAGCTTCTAGAATCTTCTAGCGACGGCATCGAGGTATTTATTCAAAGGCATCTTAATTTTCTTATCATCATAATCCATAGGCAGCTAAACTGCTGGCCACAAACCTTTCTAGCAGCGAGGATTTTAGAACATAGTGTTCACAAATTTAAATTATAAAATAAGTTGAATACTTTTTAATCTGCTATGGCGTTAGTGTTCCGATAGACGAAAACTATTATACCATAGCGAGCAACCAAATCTTATACTAACGGTAGTCAGTTAGTTAGTATAGCTATAACACCTTGCATATAACAAATGCATGTTTTTAAAAGTTAAATTATCACATTACGTCCATCTCAGGGACGCAAGCTATATGTGTGGATTTAGTTGAGTTTTAAAATGAAAAATTATAAACCACAGGTGAGCTACAACGCAGCTGGAGTTCTGGCCCACATGTTGTCCGATGGACCCGAAGCTTGGACCGTGGATGAGCCGTCCCGAGTGGCTGTACTGGATCGCTTAGCCGCATCAGTGGAGAGATGGGACCGCAACGCTGAGCGGAACATAAACTACCGCTCCTTCGAGCCGATATTGACGCTTCTGCACATTTACCACACGCCCCAGTGCCAGCACTGGGCAGTCTGGGCGCTGGCCAACCTCACCACTGTCTACCGTAAGTTTTTTTTTTAATATACTACAAGTTGACGGTTAAACGGCTATCATCTCACCTGGTGGTAAGTGATGATGCTAGGATAGTCTAGGATGGTACAGGCTAACCTGTTAGGGGTATGGCAAACCCCCGGTCCTAATTGCTTTCGACTCGACATCGTGGAAAACGCTAAATCGCTTGGCGACACGATTTTGACGGTTGAGTGGCAACTAGCCATGGCAGAAGCCTCCCACAAGACCAACTCGAGCGGGGAACCCAGGAACAAAGTTGTCAAATTTATCCACTACAAGTTAGCCCCTGACGGCAATCTTACCTGTCATAATACATATAGACAAAATACTGAGTCATAAATGCATGTTATATTATCGCTTATGACATTTAAAGTGGTCAAAGTTTGTCTTCTACACTCAGTAATTAAGACATATAGTTTGCAAGTTAGCCACAATAGTTTTTAGCTATAGTATTCTACTAGCTTGTATAGTTTGGCATAGCAAACTTTTAGTTAGTATGCTACAATACATTGTAGTGTAAATACACTATATACTAAATACCATATACTAATTTTATATGGTGATAAGTGAAGATGCAGTCTAAGATGGCAGCGGATTAAAGTGCTAAGGGTAAATCAGTTAAACCCATACAGCTGACCGATTACTACTGTGCGCTTGGTGACAGATATTACAACAGAGAATTCAGAAAATATAAATTTGCCAATAATCATGGAACATTTCTTATCAGGAGTTTGTCCCGTACCTTATGTTCTAGCATTTCTACCACATGTAACGCTGACATTGAACGTTTCAGCTGAAAAATACTGCAGCTTGATCGATGCAGAGGGCGGACTACAATTGCTGCACAACGTGTTACGTCACCCCGCACCGTACCGCATGATTAAGGACCTGGCGTTGATCGTCATCAACAACTGCAACAACTTCTGGGACGACCCCGAGGTGCAAGACCTTTACTAGCAGGAGGACTACTTCGAGCCGTTGTACCCCCTGAATAATATGTAAACTATTATTCAGACGCGGATGCAATGCTGGAAGTAATACTAGTGTGTGAAAGACAGGAAGGACTCTACGTTACCTGGTGTGAAGTGACAATTTGTTAGTGTTATACGGTTGATGAAGTGAATCGTGAATGGGGTGCTTTGAGCTTGAAGATACAGGAACTACCATAATAACCCTCAATCCCGGTCTAATGTTACCTTAATGCTACTTAGTTATGGACACGTCGGTAAACGGTGTTAAGAAATTTTTAACAATTATGAATTGATGTTTTCAATGTGCAAAATCAAAGAAAAATCACAAAAAAAAAACGAAAAAAAAAATAGATATTCTGCTCTAGTAGTGAATATTATATTCAGTAATGATTGATAAAAAATTGTCTTAGAGTTAATATATTATGTAGAAATAAGAGATCAAGTTGGTACAAATATATTGTACCCGAAAGTTTAAACTACAATGACTACTCTTTAAGAATAGTACCATCCATTGATAACAACTTCTAAAATCTTCTACACTACACTCAAATTCGAGTTAATTAATTAGATTTAAAAAACATTATCATGTTTTATTCTTGTTCATATTTTTGTACATAATATTCTATTTAACATATTATATTATAAAGTCTAGTAAGGAGTAATTTAAAAAAAGTCTTTGAGATTAAATTTCTGGTAAGCACTTTTCAAAACAGATAATATATATATATATATATCATAAAACTCAACATCAAATTTATTTCATGAATATATATTGATATTCTATCTGTTCAGTATATAAAAATAAGTTAATAATATTAAGATAAAAACAGAATGAACTATATGTAGTAATTAATATATGTTATAAAAATGTGTAAATAAATTATATAAATATGATAATTATTACAAAATTAAGTTATTTGTTTTTTTTTGGAATTTGTTCTACATATTGAATATTAATATTGTTATGATAAAGGATTACGTTTAGTTTACGTATAACATTGTTTGAGTATTTTATTTTGTATAGAATGCTATGAATTCTTATCAATGAATGATAATTTTGAATAGTTGGCTTTATTTTCTATTCCAGAGGAACAATTTAGGCAGATTTACACTTAACTTATCATGGTAAAGCAAATTTAACTTTGTTTCGGTTTAGATTTATACATCTCTTTAATTGATCAAAATTGTATGGAGTGGTCAAATTATTATTTACAGATTTATTATCATAATTACAGATTTAGGCTAACATTTATGTAACGTTAGATTATAAATGAAAACTTACATTTAAGACCACCATCCAAACCTTAAATATATTCCTCAATATTAGATTATTAGATGATTAAAATGTCGATTCAGACAAAAATAAATATTAAGAAAGAAAATGAAAAACCAAAAAAAAAAAAAGATATATATATATATATATATATAAGTTTGATCTGACATCTTTGTAAGGTCGTTTGAAGTCGTTTAAAATGAACATTATTGTGCTACGAAGGCAAAACGCAAAGTATGTAATACTTGTAATGTACATACACAATACATTATTTTACTAATAGATTTTAAGTATAACTATATTAGACCGGTATATGAGCGATGATTAAAATCAATGTAGAGGATATGAAGGTTTTGGCAAGTTACGTAGTATACTGTACTATGAAACATTACTGTGGCAGCTTACGTCATTCATGTATCTTGTAAGTTAGACACTCGTACGTTTAAATTTTTTCTTTGTTTTGCCAATAGTTTATTTTTGTTTGTTGAACTTCCACAGTAATATTTTTAGTTGATAGAACACTGAATAAGTTCTTTATAATATGAACTATCAGATTATATTTTTTGATTTTTTTTTTCCCTATTGACATATTTTGATTGACTTTTGTTACACTGATTAATTTCTTTACTTCTCTTTTTATTAACATTTTTATGTCATACTTTTGTTATGTGTGTTGATTGTGTTAAGATTTAATTATAAAGAGCTGGTTTCCACTATGCTGTGGTGGGCGCTTATACGAAACCGGAGCGGGTAAACGCTGATGCATCTGCACCGGAAGGTGTAAGGGGGTAAATTGGCACCTCTGGCTTTTCCAAACCAAGTATTCCAGATAAACAATATCCTGTACAATTTAGACACCAGAAATGAGTTCTCCGTTTTCGATTGCCAGGAATGCCAGCGGGTGCAAGCATTACTTTTAATAATCCTTCCGATGCTCATGCAAATATGCATTTATTCTCCGGGACCTTCTTAATTTAGAAACATTAATATAACTTTCATTAATTAAGCGTGCAGTCCCGGTAGTGGGAACCCAGCTCGATTGGTTCAAGACTTAATTTGTGTCTGGAAATTATAAAAAAAATACAGTTCAGGATGCTAAGGCCGAGATCTTTAAAGCGAGCTTAGTCTTCCCTCTGACTTAGAACAGTTAAAACAAGACAACGCTATGTTCTATATAAGTCTGTCTCGTTTTATCACAAACTTTGTCCGAGCAAAGATAAAAGTAAGCTCTATTGATCTCAGCCTCTAATTGCACGCAATTATTTTGAAAGAAACTGAAGTAAATGTCGAAGTACATCAAATTATTCGTGGCCGGTGAGAATAAATATTGTAACACGTTATTTGCACCCCAACAAATATTAAGCTGACTAGTAATTTGTTGTCAGATTAAAGAATGCGAACGGAAAATGTTTTTGAAGCATTTTAGATTAAAGGTATTGCTCACACATGCTCATACAACGACATGCATAGATAGCATGCTCTGTACCCGCACAGCATGCTCTTGTCCCGCACAGCATGCTCTGTACCTGCACAGCATGCTCTGTACCCGCACAGCATGCTCTGTACCCGCTCAGCATGCTCACATTTACTAACAACAAACTTGTTTGCGTGGACTGAGTCGATATCAGCATGCTTATACGCAAACCTGGTTAGACTTGGTCCAATGACGCTACAACCACCTATATGACCATATGATATTTGTGTGTAATCAATATTAGCATGCGTAATACAAGCGGCATGCTTTCGTGCAAGTAATGAGCATGTGTGTCAATGAGGTTAATGGATACTCGAATAGTATGTGTGCCCAATCTGACTAAAGCTACTCGTAGCTTGAAACTTGACTACAGGGTGTCATTATTTTAGTAAATTATTTTTTTATGCATGCCGACCCCACTTAACGTGGGATAACGGCAATATAAGAAGAATATTTTAGGTGTAGAATTAATAGCTGATTACATCACAATTAAAAAATCACAAAATGTTACGTAGTATGTTTGAAATTTAGTTAATTTTTTATTTAATGTAAAGTGTAATTTTATTATGTATACACCCTGTATGTCGGAGTAAATTATTCATTAGCTTAGACGCGCATGACCGGCCGATGCGCACCTAGGCTTGCATACATAATATTATTAAATAGAGATATAATATGTGTCCAATCTTACATTATATACTTGTCTATTAGATGTAAGGCGGTTGGTATGAGTACAGTAAATAACAGCGTATGAAAATCTTGGTAAGACAAAAATATGAAGGTCGTACGCTGACGAAGTCGTGCGGAACCGCTAATATATAATATAATCAATCTATTAAGTGTGAAACCATTATTAATTGGGGGGGGGGGGGGGGGTTTAAGTCTGCTTTAAATACAATAAATACTAACAAATCCTAGTAAACAGTACACACAACTTGATTTGACACCACGGTACCTTTTGCCTTTAGCAGTGTGGATTATTTTTTGATACTGCAATAGTGTCATTGATCTACCGTTACGATTTTGACAGTAAGAGCAGACTTGTACCCCTGTCTATCAATGAATGCATCGGGAACGTGGTTTTAATAACCATATCTATATAATCTGCGACCACCAGGCTGGTCTAACTTAACTAATAAGTCTTAGACACTAGTTATTTCCGCTCAGTGTTAGTCTTGATGAATTGTATCGCTTATTAACACCCAATATATGTGATGTGCGACCAAATATTTCTTATAAACTACTCAGTAAGTCAAATAAGAATATTAATATATACTTTTCCATCTGATGCATCGCGCGGACATCGTCTGATACTCGTTAGGGCTAGCATGCTTGCTTCGTGATAAATATGTATATCTACCCGTTTTTTATCTTATTTCTAAAGAGATAGATGAGACAGTGGCCAGACATAACATTCTCGTGGTGCACGTGCTGTCCCAACTGTAGATGTTGACTTAACAACGCACAATTGCTAAGTGATACAGTAGCAGATAAAAATGTTACCATCATAAAAAAAAATAAACAGATAGGTATATAATGTAAGTGTTTCATGTTAAAATTAAGGCCAAATATTTAATCGCATATAATTGGTGTGCATTCAATAAATTGTTGTATTTCTTCTGCACTATGCTCGATGTTTTCTCAACGAACTCTTACTGTTCGACGTGGTGATCTGATTGTTATGATTATGTTAACAAATTTGAAACTTCATTTTTAATACAGGATAAAGGACAGTGACAAAATTCAACCCAACAACTGTGTTTAACAATCAGCTATAGAAAGTATGCCCGTATGTTTGTGTGGATAAGTTGATGCCAATCCATCCATGGCTACACCTAGCTGAATATTATCTTTGTTTAAAATATCATTATGTTTTTAATAACATCTACTAACGTGTAATGTTTAAAGATCGACCACGAGGTATCATAGCGGAATTCCCGGGTTTATTTGTTTAACCAAAATACCACTCTGCCATTTCCGGCATACGCTGGTCATATTTTCGCATGAAACGCTCAAATTGCATCAGTAACAATGTAAAGCGATTTCCGACTCTATTGCCATTGCATTGAATGTCGCGGCGGTACCACACTTTATGGTTAAATCTAGTAATACACCATATCATATCCTGAAGCGGTATAAACATGAAAAGCTCCTAAAAGATCTATATTAACCTGACTTCATACTACTCCACATTAATTCACCTGTGGGTTGCATGCTAGTGACAATTATTGAAGTCAGTGTAAGTAGAGGAACTTACCTAACGAATTGAACATTGGAACCAAGCAGTAACATTGTCCTTTGTCCTTTTAAAAATGGAGTCGCTGAATAATACCCATTGCCTGGAAATATTTGGACCATGAGCAAATAATCTTCTCGTATTTTCATTATGTGGATGTCTGTGAGTAGATTAGACTTGTTAAGATTATTTTGATTTGGTTTTGAATATTATTTTCAGGCAATTTACGTCTACCAGTTTACGTCAATCATAATCACCACAAGTGCTCGATCAGTTGTACACAAATTCGTGAACTAAACTAAATTAGCCGGGCCCTTTCCGCTAGGCGCCTAAAAATGAAATAAGTCAGACTATTTATTAAAGTAGAATTTAAGTTAACAATTGGACGTACAATCTGTGTGGAACCAATCCACAAAAACCTCGCCCAGCAACACGATCGGTCAGTACCCGTCTTTACGGAGTAGGACTAGTTCCGTCTCATCCACTGCACCGGAAACTGACCTTGCTTCAAACTCCAAACAGAGCCGGCCTCACAGCTCTTGTCTGTTTGTCTGGTCTTCACGGGTCCGAGCCCAGAGTTCCGTTCGGGGCCTATGGCGGTGTTCTTCGGGCGAATGCGCAATACCGCCGCCCGCAGCTCTATTCTCTGGGACTGGGAGCACTCCTGGGTTCCAGTTTACCTCCACAATTCGAGAGGCCATACAACACGCCACGCCTTCGGTTCGGTCCCGGAACAGAGCCGCGACTGAATATTAGTAAACTAGCTCAACGTGGATTGGATCTCTTCTCTCTACGTCCAATTGAACTAATTTTCTATTTCGATCAGACTTCCTAAATTTTTTTTAGTTCATAGATTTGTATACAATCGATCAACATTACTAATGTCAGTGTCCACTAGTTAGTACATAATTATCTCGTTTAACGTTTTAAGCGTTCCAGACTTTATATCCATGTAAATCTAGTGAGATGTTATTACCGCAGGAGGAAAGGACTCCGTTTTAAAAAGCGCTACAGGACGAATGATATAATGAATAACATCCCTCATTATCTGAGGCCAAAGGAACTGCCATTGCCAAATATACTACATCACAAAGAAACATCGCTAGAAAGCACAAAGTATTTGAAGAATATCATCCCTAAACAGTCGTGATGTCAGACCTAACATAGTTTCAGGCTGATGTCTACGATAATGCAGACTTCTAATAATAACATCTCACTGTGCAAAACTTGTTCTTTCCGAACCATACTGATAACATGATATGTATGGTTACTAAACTGTATGGTACTTTTGATTTATCACTGGCATCACGATAAATTCAGAAGGACCTGTCTAAATGTTTATAGTAGATTATATGTCTATAACTAAAAATATTTCTTAATGAAAATCTTACTATTTATTATATGTGTGTAGTTTAGAATAAATAGAGATATATTCAAATTTAAAATTTACTTCGTAAAATATTTTTATGTACCTACGTTCATATTTTTTTTGCACGCTATGTAATGTTATTCATGTCTTTGCATTTTGTACATGATAATCTTTCATCATAATCATGTTGGCGAATAACTCAGGACGAGGTCTATAAAGCGAACTTAGTTTTACCTCCGTCTTAAGAAGCAGGTAAAACGAGACAACAGATACATAATCCGACATAAGTCTGTCTCGTTCTAACACTAACTTTGGCTGAGCAAATTCAACACTATAGGTCTTAGCCTCAGTTAGATATTAGTTTACCTAAGATTTGCCAAAATAGATTTCCTAACCGAATCAAAGAGAGTTATTTCACGAAAGATACTTTCAATTAATCAGAATGCAATAGTTATAGTCGACCCAAGAAAAGTAATAGTTTATATAAAGGAGATAGACGTCAGATTAGACCGGTCGTTAGAAACTAACAACAAAGTTAATACATCGATTAATTGACATCTGTAACTTAAGAAAGTCTTAGGTGATTTCCATAACAGAACTGCTGTTATAAAATACAATATGAAATTCAAATAAAGCTCTCATTAAAATGTCGATTAAATGATATTTTTAAAAAAGGTATAAAAAGCTCTTGTGCGTGCGTTTATATGCGCTACTTTTATGACCATATTTCAAATATGCTATATATATGTTTTGATATTATGCCTATATACTTTTATGTAAAACATAATATATACATCAACTATGTTATTTATATTGATCGATTTAAGATCGCTTACTCCGCCTACGCCCATACTCGAAATTTCTTCCATATCCTAAAGGTTGAATGGCAGAAAAATTAAGTCTTCCCATGTAGTTAACAGACAGTCTTAAAAACTGCAATGAAAACAGGAACTTCGTGTTTCTACTGTTAAAAACACGCATCTACATATTGAAATATGGTTTTAATCCATCACCTTCACTTCACCTAGCATGTCAGCATTCAATGTGACATGCACCAGCCATAATTACAATATATCAAAACATAGCTTGCGAAAAAAATATGTGGGTACTTTTCTGTATACAACTATTCACGTCCATTTCTTTTATATAGGTTTTTTTTCTACGTTACATAAGGTGGGACTGTTTTTGGCGAAGTGATTCTGACTACAATTGATATAATTGGACAATAAAAATCCACAAACAACGCACCATACTGAGTTCCGAGTGCAATGTTTTCTAACTACTCGATCGTGTGAAAGTTAACTTTAATTTGTCAATTAATTAAATCAAGATAGTGCCATCTATTGTGTGATAGATGGCACTATTTTGAATTCGATAGCGTGAAAGTTAACTTCATTTTTTAGTGACTTGAAATTCCATCAAAGACTTAGAAAGCTCGCACCAGGCACTCTGTATTGAAATTTTGTACTAATGATGATGATGATGATCTCTGATAACAATAAAAACACAAAGAATATGGAATGTTTATCAACTAACTGTTGCTTAGCAACCATTTAGCGGCAAATGTTAATGACGTGTGGGAAATTTGTATTATGATAATTTGAAACCACAAGTAAGTACATAAATATATTGTCTTCATTATGAAAAAAGGATCAATATCCGAAATGTCATATACCAATATCCAAAAAAAAAGGTGAAACTTTCTCATATAAAATATTAAGAAATTATTTGATAAATGTGGTAATCGTAACACATTAAAGCTGTACACATGCATACACAATATCGTCTCAGAAGTCATGCCATTTGAGGATTCTCAATTGGCCCCAAAGCCATCGTCGCAACCAACAAACACGATTATAATCTTTCCCAGCTTGTTGGTCTTGATTGGACTGGACTCGTCGAAATCACGCACTCGCCACTAACAATACCTAATTAAATTTAATTTTATATCCTTATTATATACTTGTAGGTGTTCATTTGTTATATAAAGTTTGAATTATTTTTCAACAAGAATGTTGATTCTTACTCTAAGAGAATTTTCGTATAGATTAATGTTCTAATTCTAATAAATTATATTAAAATATCAGTGTTTTATTCATGACCCTGAAAAAGATTAAGTTCTAAGTTAGCTTTTTAGTTTTTTTTATTTTTTATTTTAACAACCCCATAAGTATAATATATAATCGTAATTGTATCATAGTTTAGAGACCATTAATAAAGACCTGTAAAGCGTAGTAATCTACATCTGGCCATCATACTTCGCTACGGCCACAGTGTCAATGCTGTTTACACCATTGTCTTCTCAGCTTAAGAGGGCTACACTTTGTACTGGGCCACTAATGGGTTGAAAGTGATGGTGATGATGACCAATATAAAATTGTAATGGAACAGTCTACTCTGATAATAACTTCTCTAAGCCTTATACCATCAATGATAATAATAGCATATAACTTTCAGTGGTGTGCAAATAAGAGAGTATGTCACCGAATAAAGGCTAAAATAAGGCTTTTACCCATGGAGTCACACCTTAACTAAGCAAGCAATACCTATACCATATTTTAAAACTCATATAGTCCTCTCAATGACCAATTGCCGGCAAAGAATAAATTAAGATTCTAGACCACAATAACTCTTCTATGAGAATGGTATTGTAACCATCTTTTCTACACATAAGAGCCTTGCAAAGTTCTGATAGATGCATTTATTTTGACTTAGTCCTGCAATGCACCCACGAGTGATACAGATTGATTTCTTCTGCTTAGACCGGGGCGCGTTTGTAATCCTCATAGCATTAGTTTTAAGTTTACGAATGTAGTTATCACCATCAAATCACTAGTATGTAAATTATTGAAGCGTCAAAGTGCTTTTAAAGGACTATTTGAATAAAGATTATTTGAATTTGATGCAGAACCAATCAACTAAAAGCCATCCTTAACCATCGATCACTTGTCCCTTACATGGTCGTATACATGGACAACAAATCTAAGCCCTTCGTCATAACCAGGCAGATGCGAGAACCAGACCTGTCTAGCCAGGAAAATCTAGATGATAGACATGCCTGTTCACCACAAAAAAAAAAGACGGGTTGCACTCCGGGAGTGCCGGAAGAAGTGAAAACTTGATTATTAACGTTGAGCATGTTTGATATTTTGGAATGGTTAGGGAATAATTTTGCACCAATTGCTTTATCAGTATAAAAGTACTATCATTTATGTGGTAGAATACAATATTCATTTATTGCGCTATCGTACACAAACATGACAATTTATATTACATTAAAAAATAACACTTTAAAACTATTACAATTATTTTACATTTAAAAGTTTATCTCTCCGAAAAATCAACTTTCATCCATAATTTCAACGACTTTTTCATAACGCGAATGTTCGTGTAACATACACGAACATTCGCGCAAGCGCCCTGCGCTGCCTAAACGAAACAGTAGGCCCAGGCATACATTTTCGCCGCGCCGTAGAGAGGGGATAGCTGTCTACTCTCCATCCGTCTTACGCTTTTTCGATCAGGTCACGTGTCCTGACGCGAGTTTAAGATTTTATACCCATTACAGAAAAAGTGCTCAACGCCGCTAAAGAAGTTTTCACTTCAAAAAGTAGATGTTTAATCCTCTAGTACCCTGACATCGGAACATCCGCCCGCAGCAAATAATCTGAAGCTCCTCGTACTAAATAAGCTTCATAGCTATGACCTAAGTTACATATTGTGATAATATTTGTTTCTTCATTTGGTCACCCAAACAAATATTATGTTGTGTAACTTTATGATGCCTTGAATACTAGGATACCTTTACCGCCAAAATACATAAAAAAGTAAGAATTTAAATACTTGTTGGCCACATAATCAAAACTATCAGTCAGAAACGCTTTTATTAAATATTCCCGCCATTATAGACGTCAAGTAATCGTCATAAGCACAGACTATGATTACTCACTTTCACACCACAGACAAAAAGGTCTATTGTTTTCTCATGGAGGTGTTGCTGATTTACCTACAATGTCCATAGTAAATTCGCGTATCGTTCTCGATTCGCGACTGGTTTTGTAGACCGTTCATTAGTAGTTCATTATTTTCGCATTTAAATAAGGTAATTACAATACGTAATTTAGTGAAAAATCCATGTTTTTTATTGATTCCTATTTTTTTACCGCTGATATTTATCGATCGACCGATCAATATTGATTAGTACTTTATGTTATACCAAATGAGATCTTTTTGCAAACGTGCTTCTCCATCTCTTATAAGATAAAAGAATGTTATGAGATGATTAGAACGCCACTAGTTAGCCCCTAAGTAAAGGAAGAGGTACTCAAATGAGACGAGATTTGTAAAACTAGAAATAAAACAAATATTAGAACAAATCGTATCATTTATTTTTATAACGCTCCATAACATATTCAATATATAAATTATAATAAAATTTGTTAAAATTAAGGCATGCATATTTAATCCATCGAATTAAATGAATTCATAACATATGTTTTATAAACTACATTGTGGTGTTTAGTTTCCATTTCATAAGGCAAGGCATTCTTATTCGATATAATTATTATTTTACTATAGGTAGATATATTTGTTTAGGCATGAAATTATCATTAACCTATTTCCTCTCACTATTGGATTAACAATAAATTATCTATATAGGTACATTATAATTATGATTTCGTTAGTAATTCAATGTATAAACGACGTAATATTCAATCGGGTATATTATTTCATCGCTTCCCTTATCTAACTATGCAATAAAATGAACTTGTTAGAAATAATGATATGTGATTATTTGTATACGATAAACTATTTAACATGAAAATAACAATTAATGTTTAAATATCACATAATAGTCGTAAAAATATTCTCTAAATATTTTTTAATATCTTGTGGTCCATTTTAACGCTCTACCTCGTATCGTGCCTCGAAGCGCGAAGTGCTAGCGATATTCTATTAACATTTATTTTATTGTAAAAAGTTCAATTCCTAGACATATTTCAAGCTACAGAACATTTCAACATACAGAATCTTGCGCGGCTAGTGATGGTGAACAACGCTCGTTTGCCATGCCAATTTAATTGGCATCTTCTTTCCTCTGCTATGTTATAAGCTTTAATCGCGTTGATAAGTTTTGCTCCTGTAGTCTTGCTTTTATTAATAACGAGTTCACGTGGCGTACATTTTTACATGAATTATTAATTCGCATTATTAGTTCGTTTGTGCATTAAGTATTCCCGCAGGTTGTGAAAGAGAATGCTTGCTGCAATCTCTTTGACGTGCTAACATAGTACAATAACTTGCATTATTACACCTAATTTCAAAATGATACATCATATTCCGCATGCTTAGAATTAATGCGATTGCTAATTATATTAAAATTGCGCTAGGTGACGACGTATTGCCTGCTAATTTGTATTAGTACGTTACGATAAAAAAGGCATCGTAGGTACCATTCTAATTCATTTTTACTCAGTATGATTAACCTTATATTATCAACAATATTTACGATTACCTCTACTAAGTCACATAAGAATTCACGTAGTTAAATTGTAAAACAACTTAGTCTAAATTGCGACTATTTAAGGCTTCGTGTATAAAATTGTAAAACGTGCTACAGACATTTTATTATCTTGATTAGAATATTATTGCCAACTGATGATCTTTTCTCCCAAATTAATTGTGTATCCATTCCATTCTCTCTTCAACCAACTTACTATAATTTAAACTAGTCAGAATTGTCTTTGTAGATTTCTAACAACCCTAAATTGGTCAACTATTCTCATAAATCTCTCACATACAATAATTATTTTTAATGGAACCTTAAAACATTTACGGAACTCTCTAATAATCATTTCTTTCAATAAAATCCACATAAACATCGAATAAATAAAATAATTGTGTATACCCAAAAATGTGGGAAAAATCCCGTAAATTGGCAACACTATGCCGCGTGCGTCGGGTATAGTGTTATTTCTCGCTGCTAGCTGGCACGATCGGAAGCGGCGTGATCTTCTCCCCGATGTTATTCGTTGAGGATGCAAGTTCGCATCAGTGCGTTGATCACAGCGTACGGGTCGCAATTGGAAGCCGGCCGGCGGTCCTCGAGGTAGCCCTTCTTCTCCTCAGCAACTAAGCGAGGTATTCTGATGCTGCTTGCACGGCTGGCAACACCTGGAAACGATTTTAAAAATCAAACAACTATATCCCACCATCAAGAAAAGATTTTCTTAAATTTTTATTGTATTTAACTTTAAAGTGCCCTTGCCCACCTAGCCGGCCGCAACTCCATACAAAAGTTAAGTTACCGACAGATCAATGCACTACGACTTCCACTATCTTAAATAAATATATAACATACATAATTTAATAAATGAATACATATACATATATTTCTCAAAGCAATTCAAATATCACTTGCTTCAACGGTGAAGGAAAATATCGTGAGGAAACCTGAGAGTTTCCTCCATAATATTCACAAAGGCGTGTGAAGTCTGCCAATCCGCACATGGCCAGCGTGGTGGACTATGACCAAACCCTTCTCATATTGGGTTGAGTATGACATTTATTTTTTACACGTTGAATGTGTTGACCTTCGGATATAATATAAGAAACAAATCTATTTTTATATGCTGTAAGATGGTAGCGGGCTAACCTGTTAGGGGTATGGTAAACCGATACTCCTAATTGGTTTCTAGAGGACATCGTGCCGGAACCCTAAATCGCATTGCAACACGTCTTTGTCGGTGTTTAGAAGTAAATATATATAATTCTGAGATAAAGCCATGCCTTACATTTTCAGGATACAGAATGTTTCCACCTGCTATGTAGTGAGCCGGCAATAGGTTGATCATGATGATGATGATGATGATATTTATCGAAGTTGTATAATGAGGGATGACAATGAAAAAAGTGACAGAGACATGACATAGAACATGACTGTGTGACCATGACATGTCACAGAGTGTCTCAGGGAGTGGAAAAACTACTAGGGCGACATATGTGGGTGGGATGTTGATGTTAAAACGGTGCCAACCGATAGCACAAGAATGAAAGTTTCTCATACCCGCACTGAAGTCGTTAATACTGGCTGTCTCGTGCAGGCCGGTGAGGCGGCGCTCGTTGTCCTTGCCCCCGCGCGGGTCGTAAACCTTGATGTGCTTCATGTGGACCTTCGACAGCTTATCGATCGCCTTCTCGATCTCGCTGTTAACAACGGAATATTAAGTACGTTCGACTCATGAAGATGGCCGTCGTCGACCGTTGTCATGATAATAGTAATTGTATATAAAACACATTTTGTTATTGTATAAAATGTTATCCATAAGATCGTGAAGTGTAGATATTCTTAGAAAACACTTGCTCCGGATCGAAAATCAGATGATTATATGTTACCTATATAATGTAGGTACATATTTGAAATGGTTTGTTAATTGTATGATAATTATGTTAGCATGTTTTATATTATGTATTATTTATTTACAAATAAAAGATAAAATCGCTCACAGAGTTATCTCCATTTAGTCTTGACGACGTATCTGTGGGACTGTTATCTCTTTAACTGAACACAGGAGGAAACCTCTCGAAATTAGCGGCTGTTAGATACTAACTTAAGGCTGCGTGAAAGCTTAACCTATCAACTCACTCTCCTATTTAAAATATTACTAAGTTTATAAGGATATCTAACTAATATCATAATTTCAACCGATAGACGTCCACAGCTGGGCATAAGTCTTTTGTAGGGAGTTCCAAAATCCATGGTTTTGGGCCGCTTGTTTCCAGCGGCTCCCTGCGACTCGTCTCATGTCGTCCACCAAGTTGGGGACGATCAACGCTACGTTTTCCGGTGCGGGGTCGCCATCTATACCTAAGTACCTTCACATGAATTTTGTAATGGGTTTAAGCATTTGAATTACAAAAAAATATGGTGTATTAATTCGTACACACAATACAAATAAAAAATACTAAACAATAAACTTTTATAGTTACATGCCTACTCAAGACGTCTTCATTGTTCTGTGCTGGTTATAGTTCCCGAAGATGTCGGAAAGAGATAAAGTAGTAATGTCTAAACAAAACAGTCCTATCAAGATTTGTTGTTTCTTGACTTTGTTATCTTCATTTATTCAAACAATCAACATCAAGCACTGTTCTCACATTAAACATGATACCTAATTCTTGGTTAATTACGATATGTTTCCTATTATATATTTACCATTTATAATTTACCATTCCTAAAAGTCACGTAGTCGAAAACTAAAACTAGTTATAAATTTTTAATCGCGGACTGAATTGAACTGCGTGGTATGGATCCCACTTCTGTTATGATCCTACTTCTGTTGTGATCCTACTTCTGATGTGATCTGTAATGCCTTTCCGACTTTCGCCACGTACTACGACTACCTTCGTAAGAGTGCAAGCAAGAGCGTTCCACCATAGGCTGCATTCATCCATGTCTTACAGATTCATCTATTACTCTTGATTGCCCATAAATTGGCTCTCGATTACGTTTGTGCTTTTACCATACGCATAATGCATCACCGAGTTCATTAATTACAAGGGAAAGAGAAAATTATAATACATTTGCGAAACCTTATCTGATTGCAGCCCGGTTAGTAAGCCAAATATGCATTAGAATGGTACTCACATAATACCATTTTCTTCTCTCATCTTCTTAGTCGAGAAGTTAGTATGGGCGCCGGATCCGTTCCAGTCCTGTACGGGTTTGGGGTCGAATGTGACAATAACTCCGTACTCTTCGGCGAGTCTGTGTAAGATATATCGAGCGACCCAGAGATCATCACCGGCGTTCACTCCAACAGCTGGTCCGACTTGGAACTCCCACTGGGATGGCATCACCTCTGCATTGGTGCCAGCAATGGGAATACCGGCATACAGACAGCACCTGAGAAAAGCCATTCATTCATATAATAAGATTGTTATATCCATTAAGTAGCGCACATAGACAGGCCATTTTTATAACAAGTTAGACCTTGTAAGGAATTTCACCTGGTGGTGATATTACAGTTTAAGATAGTAGCGGGCTAACCTGTAAGGGGTATGGTAAACCATATAGGTTTCTATTCTCCATATTGGTTTCTACACTACTTTGTCGGTAGGGTGATAACTAGTCACGGCTGAAGTCTCCCACCGGACCAGACTCGAGCCACGAACCGAACCCAGGACTCCCAACTTAACGACTTACACTTCAGGCACTTATGCCATAGGTTTACATAAATTGTTGCGTTTTCCCTGGTTATCCTCAAGCTATGGAGTCTCTGTGCCAATTTCAAGATTAAACCAGGATTAACAGCTTAGTGTGGTGTTGAATAGCTGGCTGACATTTCGGGCAAAATATTGGGCTGTTTAAAAAATGGCACCGTCCACTCTGGCATTACTGGTAGGTATATCGTAAGTTAATAATAATTCTTAATGGTACCTACGTACTTGAAATCTTAGGTAGATTCAGAAAAACCTTTTGTTAATTAACACGGACGTAATAAAACTGGCAACGGTTCGAAAAAGTTGTTTTTGTTTTTACCGTAAAGAAATAATTTAGTACGTACTTAAGAAACTCCGATTTGATTTTGCACGGTTAACGATTCCTTTGTAACAGGTTTACGAACAATGCTGTGTTACCCAGTTTATATACCTACCTAAACAACTTAATGCCTACCATTGTGGTTGGATACGAACAATGTACGAGTACTCGTTCTGATTACTTGAATACGTTTATGCATTCTTTGCGGTGTATAATAACGTGAACGTATTCACCCGACTTTGAACCGTATGAGAGAGTACGAGGTCACTTATACAAGGTACGAGGGGAATACAACAAGGGACGCTTAAAACAAATTTGTATCAATAATTAGTTATCGTACCGGTAATGTGCTTCAACGAGATCCCTGGCGAATACTTTATTCGCCCCAACGCCGCAGTAGTAAGGGCCCTGTGGTGGGGGGAAACCGCCTGGGGGCCATCCGAAGGGCCTCAGGTCCGCGTCTAGGAGTATGTACTCTTGCTCAATCCCGAACCACGGCTCATCATCCTTGCATTTGTCGTACGCTTCTTGACACTTCAGGCGGTGATTGCTTTCTGTAATATAAAAAAGATGTTGCATAAAAATTATTGCTCGTATATCAGAAAAACAACGGATGAAAGAAGAGTTCATGCGACAGAAATGCAAATGTTGAGATGGATGTGTGGTGTGACAAGAATGGATAAGATAAGAAATGAATATATAAGGGGAAGTCTAAAAGTAGCGCCAGTGACAGAAAAGATGAGGAGTAAAATGCTAGCATGGTATGGTCATATAATGCGGAGGAAAGAATGTGATGTCACTAAAAGAATGTTATATATGAACGTGGAAGGGCAAAAGAGTAGAGGAAGACCAAAGAAGAAATGGATGGATTGTGTAAAAGAGGATATGCGGGTAAAAGGTGTGGGTAGTGAGGAGACGGCTAATAGAAGTGAGTGGAAGAAGAAGACGTGTTGTGCTGACCCCACATAATGTGGTATAAGGGCAAGAAAAAGAAGAGACATCAGTGTACGGTACACTGATAAATGTCGTTCATCATACATAATCACGTATGCCCAATTTTAGGTATACAACATATAGCTTTCTTGCTCTCTACGTTGTATCTTTCTTCCTTTGCTGTAACGAAATGTGTCCAAAAGTGACCGTGTAAATTCAATCTCTATTCTCGTATAAAAAATACTATCTAGGTTCTAACCATAGTAATATTCGTATTAAATTTGTCCGTTGTTAACCTTTATTATCATTGGAGCAGGAGCATTTTCCTATGAGAAAGGCAGGCTCCAACTGTGGGACACGTAGGCTGACTTTTGTTGCGTTGAACAAGTTCATCTCTAACTTATTCCGAATTAAGCATTTTGGCAGATCAAAAAATAATAAAGTACTAGTTAATAATGAATTTTAGCGAGACCCACACGGGACAATTGATTATTATTTTTTGTTCGGTTACGATGTCCGGTTGAAAACCAATTAGGAGTATGAGTTTACCTCCTAATACCTACCTACCTCCTAATAGGTTATCTCGCTAGCATCTTAGACTCCATTACCACTTACCAGCTGGATTTTTTTCAAGGATTTAATGAAAAAGGTATGCTGTTGATTATTGAAAAAGAACGGTACCTGTGGGTTCCATGTTGTATTTGAAGGTGTCGCACATGACGATGATGTGGTTGCCGCGACGGAATGGGTCCTTGTACATAGCGCGGGGCACGAGGAACGTGTCAGAGTTGTGGCCATCCGCTTGCCCCGTTGAACTGCCATCGAAATTCCAAACCGGCAAGTCTACAAAACAAAAATATCAGAGTTAAACATATTTTACTTGTCTATATATAAAAAATCCATCGCGGGCAAATGAACATACTGGTCACTTGGTGTGTAGTGTTTGAGCCCATGGAATTATTAGCATTCATCAGCCCTGAACTGAACTGAACCCATACTAATCGGCTTCGTCCCGGCATCATATCGAAAGCTATCATACTGGCAGTCAAATCGCTTAGCGTTAAGTCTTTGCCAGTAGGATAGTAACAAATTCTAACAAGAGATAAGTCTAGAGCGATAAATCGAACCCTGGCCCTCCCACTATTCAATTATTCCCCTGGGTAACGCGCTGCATCATGGAGAAGAACGCAATCTCGCAGATATCCCAGGAAAAATTTCCGATGAACTTTGACAAAATGGAAAACTCAAAGTTAAATGTCATGTCTTGCTTAACACCTCGTACGACTAGTCCCAATTGATCTCGTGTTACACATTATTCGCTTGTTAGAGAAGCTCTTGTAAAACTTGCGCAGTTGAACGTATTTCCAAGTTAAGTGGCTCGATCCACTTAAGATTAACCGTGTAATTCACTTTCAGAGTTTCATCGGACAGCAACCGTTCTCACTTTATAGATGATACTAGGGATACTAGAGATACTACGGGTATACTACCTATTTTAGGAGCGTAGCTCTTAAATAAAGTATTATCAACTCAGGTAAATCTATAAATGTCGAAAACAGTATCTCTAAGATGGGTAAAAATGAATTATGCTTAACAATTTTTTGCGCCATACTAAAATTATTATGAACTTATTACCGGCCCGCTTCTAGGGATGGGTATCCTTTCAGCGTTAGGTTTTTTGCCTCAGTCCACCACTACACTTACACGCCTTTGAAAATATAATGAAGTACACTCTGGAATGCAGGTTTCCTCACTATATTTTCTTTCAACGTTAAAAGTATCACTTGCATAGAATATCGTTAAAGCCCGCTCAAGGACCTCTTCAATGACAGAGTAGGCCAGTGCATAGCTATGGGACGTTAGGTCAGGTATGGCTTAATGAAGAGTTGATCATAAAAAAAATTATACATTTAAATTTATTTAATTTTATTTTATGAAATTTGGAATGAAAACAAAATTTATGGATCCTTTCAGGCTTAGAGAAGTTTCTTGTGTCAAATATGCTTTTAGAGATGATTGATGGTAAAAATGAAGCAGTGATAGCCTAGTGGTTAGGACGTCAGCCTCCTATGCAGAGGTCGGGGGTTCGAACCCGGGCACGCACCTATAACTTTTCAGAGTTATGTGCGCTTTTTAAGTAATTAAAATATCACTTGCTTCAACGGTGAAGGAAAACATCGTGAGGAAACCTGCACGCCTGAGAGTTCACCATAATGCTCTCAAAGGCGTGTGAAGTCTGCCAATCCGCACATGGCCAGCGTGGTAGACTATGGCCAAACCCTTCTCATATTGAGAGGAGACCCGTGCTCTGTAGTGAGCCGAGAATAGGTTGATCATGATGATGGTAAAATGTTTATAAATTAATTGTATTACGTATATACTGATAAACAAAGTGATAGAAACGGTGGAGAGACGAATAACCTACAGACAATGAGAAAGACAAGGCGAAACTAAAACTTGACTGGCCACGGAACCCTACAGAATGGAAGCTATCTTGTTGAATACGTGTGTGCTACATTTCTACGTCTGCTATGATAATGGTGTGAAACCTTTGAAATTCTCATCAAAGCTATCCGTATTATCGGGCTCCCGCCAGTTGCATTGCACGTCGAACATGCCCTCCAGATCCTTGGGACAAAAATACGGTGGCATGTGCTTTGTTTCGTACGTCTCTTTCATGGTACTCCGAACTTTCAATGTAGCTTTCTCGTCTATTCCTTGCAGAATTTGTGGCCATTGTAAAACTTTAAATCAAACATATATTTATGTTTTACGTCTAAACTATCCAGTATAGATCTTTATATATCGCCTATGTATGTAAATATACCCGTTGAGCATTCCAAAACCGCTCGACCGATTTTGATGAAATTATCAGACAGTACACAGATAAGCCGAGCCGGTGATCCTGTTTATGCTTCTTCTTCTTTCTTCTTCTTCTTAAAATATATAAACAAACTAGATACGGTTTAACTAGGAATAGCGGAATTATTATTGTCAAATATAAAAACTTTTTTTAAAAATGTGACCGTAATATTACTTTACAAAATTGTTATAACCAGCGTTATTAAAACTCTTCTAACTTCAAAACTCTACGCGGTTATAGTTTAACATAATTTTGTAGGCTCATTTTATAACAGATTAAATACCTACTTCGAAAAAATAAGAATAAGTACATAAACAAACCATTGTGGTAAAATAATAATAGTCATTACGATCGTTCGAAGAAATCGTTACCATTAACATTATCAACCCATTACCGGCCCACTCAGGCCAAGGGTATCCTCTCAGCATGAGAAGTTTTAGTACACAGTCCACCACGCTGTACGTACGGATCGGTAGACTTCACACGCGTTGAAAACTATATGAATAACACTTAGGCAGGTTTCCTTACGATGTTTTCCATTACTATTATAATAAGTCATATTTAACTCATATGCTTCAATTTTTTTTTTGCTTTTATTTGTGCTTCAATTAAGAAGCTATCTACAAAAACTCTCCGAACGCCCAGGCACCTAGTTTGATCCCAGGATCGAACTCGATCTCACCGGAAGGAAGGCTCCGGTACTGGAGTACACTAAGCGATTACCACTCCAACAAAAAATAACCGTCATTATAAATAGTAGGTAGTTTTTCAATATTTATTAGCTACCCTCTTTTTTAAATCGTTTCGAAAACCTTGTGAAATATCCTAAACGTGTATTGTTTTAATACAAGATAATTTAGACCTTGACGGCTATCACACCTGATGGTAAGTGATGATGCAGTGTTAAATGGTTGCGGGCTAACCTGTTAGGGGTATGGTAAACCCATACTCCTAATTGGTTTCAACGCGACAACATCAACGCTAAATCGTTTGGCGACAGTTTTTGTTGGTAGGGTGGTAATTAGCCACGGCCGAAGCCTCCCACCAGACCAGACTTGAACCGGGAATCGAACCTAGGACCTCCGACTTTTTAATACGACAGCGTACGCGCTGCGCCACGGAGGTCGTCATAATATTATATGATATTGATAGATAGATAGTACGTAAACAATTTATGTGTAGGTGTATGGTTTAGATGCATGTTTACAAATAGCCCATAATATAGTCCGAAGGTCGTGGAATTACGCAAACTGCTAAATACAAATGGTTAATGAGGACGTATTAAAAACTCACTCGTTTTAATAGGAGCGTAATGTTTCATACATTTGCCGAGGTCCCACATCGCAGCATACCTACGTACTTACTTGGTACAATGTTAACTGACCTTAATTTTGTACAATTCGCAACAGGGCGAAATACCGAGAAAGTGTCGCGTTAAATGGTATAGGTAGGTAGGTAGCTTAATATTACAGTTACGGCTAATAATTTCCTGTTTCTTTTGTAATATTCAATCAGTTCAAGGAATAATATTTTACATGTAATATATCATTAACATAATAAATTATTTTTATTCATAATAAATGTCCTTTGTATTTTAGTATTTTTTTATTATTATTACCTAATTATAGTAGTAGGTAGTAGTTTTACTTTTAAATTTTTTGTTGTATTCAAATTTATGTATTCATAATTTCTGTTGTGTTACGTTGTTGAACTGTACTTTTTATGTAGCATTTTTTATAGACTTCTAGTTAGCCTTTGACTGCTATCTAACCTGGTAGTCAGTGATTAGGGCATGGAAAACCCACGCTCTTTATTTGGGTTCTACGCGACATCGTACCGGAACGCTAAATCGCTTGGCGACACGTCTTTGTCGGTAGCGTGGTAGCCACGGCCGAAGCAGACTCGAGCCGGGAATCGATCCCAGGACCTCCAACTTTATAATGCGACACATACCTTTGTGGCTGCTGAAAATTGCATTATTGCCTTCTGGGCATTTATGCACCACACCGTTTGAACCCTATGTGTAATGTGAATATGCTTTGGGAACAAGCCTTTTGAATAAGTAAATTAAAAAAAATTAAGTAATTGTTTTACAAAGAGGAAGACTCACCTTTTGGTTGCTTTGGAATGAATGTCAAGGTGCGATCCTTGCATCTCAGGTGCTCGCCAGTGCCGTCAATCCAGACGTACGTGGCCAGGATTCTGTCGACTGGCAGCGCAAGGTCATTGTAGCGACCCAGTAGTGTCTTGGATAATACTGCGTTCGGCGAGTTTGTCAGAACTGGTCCCGAAAGTATTTTGGGGTTGTCTGTAAACGTGAAATTGTTGTATGAGTTTTAGCAAAACATAATATTAAAAATATTATGCTTACATAAACAATGATCGGAATATAAACACACAAAATTAACTTTAAACGTTTCAAGCGCATATAATTATAGTCAGCGGTAGATTGAGCAATTCAGGGTAACTGCCTCCAATGACATTTCAAACAAATGCATGTTATAATCTATTTAGCGTAAGGGGTTGACCACTTATCACTCAATCGCTCAATACAGAGCTCTGAGCCTTTAAATCTACGTAAATATTATGGTTAGTAACTAGTTAAATTATTCTTCATAAAGCGTTAGCGTAATATATTTTATCATTATTTTAATTCACGAATTAACTGTGATGGTGAAAATTACGTTCTATAACTTAAAACTAAGGCTAGGAGGGTTCAGAAATGAGGAGGATTTTTTTTGTTATCACCATCTAACATAGCCATGTAGTTCTGAAAAAATACAAGTCGCCTGCCAGTATAAAAGTGATTTATAACCAAAGGTTTTGTTTTCAACACGAGTTGATAACACGTCTGTCGACTTTTTCAAAATTTTTGATAATCTTCCGACTTTAGAATATCACTCACCAAACGATTAAAAACTTTAAGCTCTGACTGTCTGTGATATGATAAAATAAGTGGAGATGAGGAGATCGAGGAGGGCCTATAATTACTGATAACCCCGAAACTTAGGACCTCCCTAAGTTTTGTAGTGGTAGTGAAATTGGTTGAATTACATAGCTCGGTGCATAAATAGGACGTTGGGACGCCGTTCTTACCCAAAGTCCTTGAAACGTAGCTTTCAGAGACCCTCACTAGGGTCTCGTAAAGCGAGGCAGGGGATATCAAATATGGCACAAAAAACACAAGATTTCAAAGGTCAACATTTTCACACTAGAAAGATGAACGTGATAATAAAGAATTTCCTTTTATTTCACATATAGGTACTCTTTGCACATCGCAACAGGAGTCCTTATTCCTTATGCAGACTTAATTAAAAAGTTCTAGTGCTAAATCTGGGTGAACCGATTAACTGCTAAGTAATGCAGACCAGTTTACCTAGATTCTATATCGGCATATCCGATATTCTAACACAATACACAGATACGGGTCGGTAAAGTGTTAAAGCGATATTAGATATCCATGCCACAGAGTATATAATGGTAGATATTGAGCAGTGGGAATACCTAGTAAATAGGTAATCAAACTTCCAAGAGATTTTAAGTGAATAGTGAAAACAACTAACGTGTTCGGCGATCAACGACATCAGCTCTCATAATGAGAAATGGGTAATAGGTATATTTACATTAGAAAGTGCATATTATTATAAACATTTTTAATTTATACACTAACAGAATAATGAATACGAGTAAATAATATTATTATTACTAGTTCAATTTGTCATTAAATAAATAACATGACTAAAACTTTATCTACCACACAATGGATTTTGAATTTATAATACATATAATCTAGTCTATCGTGAATATGTCAGTTTTGTTAGTGACGTGCTCGTGACATGTCTTTTGATTAAAGAACAAAGAGAATACAAACCCATGTACGTAGCGAAAATATCAAACAGGACATTTCTAAATGGATGTTTAAACATTAAAGTTTTTAAAATATCCAATAAGAAGGATTCGACATAATGGCAGTACTGCATATTCTAAGATTTCATATAGCAAATGTGCATAAATACTCAAAATGCAGTTTGAAGGTCTATTCATGGATGTGGCATAAAAAACGCGCGTAAATGTTCAATAAGCAGCCTGTTGCATTTTCTAATGTTATTATTAATCAAATTATAAATCAAAATATTTTCTTACCTTCAATCTTAGCGTGTCCCGAATCGCTCATTTTGAATTATTATAATGTAACCTGCAACAAAGAAAAATTAAATTAGTTAAGTTGGCACGTAGTTACCTGAAGATAATTAATTTAATAATAAAAAAAAGTTTTAGTTTTAGTAGAATAGATATAGTACTGACACGATGGTAGGTACAAGCAGTAATGCACATATTGTTTACCTATTTAGAATAATTACACGATATATTTATTCTGACGTCATCATGATAACGTTTTAATTTTAATTGTTTAGAAATCGATTGTAAAGATCTTGTGCTTGTAGATAAAGACAATATAGGAAGCAAAATGTTATTTTATAATATTACAACATCGGTACCACCCAAATTATACTACGCCTTCATATAGAAATAAAGACAAGGTCGTAAAGAAAAAGAATAAACAAAATATATGAAAATAAAGAAAAAGGGATAAGAGAAACGGATATAAAGTAAAGAGAAAGAATTATAAATTTTCAGCAAATCCATTAATCTTTAGTTTTCATTTTAATGTAGATAACCTAAGTAAGTTGGCAACCCTAATCCTTAACACGTGTGCGTCTTAACGCGTCGTGTATCGTTCTACACGCATCCAGGATCCAAATATTTTTTCTATCGAAATCCGTGACCCCTTTTAACCTTATATGTAATTACAGACAACTATTGCAGATATTTTATTGCTCTCCACGGATAAAAAATGTAAAAAAAACCATGTTAAGACTTAAAACTGTAGCAATGATACGAGTATATGAATTTCGTTCCCGCCTCCTAGACAAAATGATACGAAAAAACACAACCTACTTTGGTATGAATCCGACTGTCACGCGATAGAAATCGTTAGTTTATACTACGATACCTACGCATTATGTTTTCCTTGACATTTACAATTATGAATCGTAAAATACGTATTCAAGTTAGGAGTCAATATGGACATAATTCGATACTATAAATAGGTATATATCCATATAATATACATTTTACATACTATACTAATATTATATATATAGTTGAAGAACTTATTATTGTAGAAATAGAATCGCTAAACTCTGACACTACTGGTCTGATTTGACAATTTATTTTTGCTTTAGGTAGCCCGTTGAAATTGAGCAAGGATTATATAATATTATACAGGCAAAGTTTATAAATGTGTATGTTTGAAACTTCTTCAATTTAAAGCGGAGATTGATTAAATATAGCTTTAGATCGCCATATGGGAAATGGGAGATGGGAACGGAATTAGGTATGAGATATATATATATTTTATGCAAATTGCATAAATCATATTACGCGGAGGAAGTCGCGGGTATATAGTGCATTAATCAATAAATCACAAATTTAACTAAAATAATCCTTTAAAAGGCACTTTTCATGCGTATCAATAACTTGCATAGTAGCGATGGTGATAATTACATTCGTTAATATAGGTTATATCCGCCCTCAAAGTTTCAAATTCCAAACCGCTTTGGAGCAGCTTGGACGTGATTTAATATAAATCCTTCTCTCCTATGAGAGTAGCCAGATGGGATGCGAATAAGCTGAGAATAGTGTTTATGGGTATGAATATTTGATTATACAGTTAACGCTTCCAACTTAGCAACGTAAACTTAGATACATTTTTTATAATACCTTTAACAATACCCATATTTAACGTAAGACAATGTAGTAAACATACCTCCTTACAAAGAATTCTAGAATAATCAATAATGTGAAATATAATTTCACATTTTTAGTTTCGCTGTGAACCCAGTTCTGAAGCAGTCGCGGGCAGTGAAAAGGACGGTCTATTATTACGGTATTGTCATCTTGACAGTTGTGAATTATTGGATACCTGGTAAATGTTTTCTATCTGATATTCTATTTGTATATAGAGAAAAACCACGCCGTATCGTTTGCTAACGTAACAATAAATATAATTACGGAGGTGGGTTGCAATAATATGGGTCCCCTTTGAACCCCGGACTCGGGGCTTTTCATTTGTTAACAAACCGAATTAAATATTCTAACCGCTCCCCAATATAGGTATGTACTCGAAAATGGGCCTTTGACTTTTTATTTATTACAAAACATTGTACCTTTGTTGCCTTATACGCGTAATCACGATTACGGGTATTGTTTTGAAGTGACTAGGTGAATGAACTTCGTCTAGACAATGCATAGACTAAAATATGTAGTAAAAAGTGAACAACCTTGTGATGAATTCTTACGCTTGGCTTCGAAGTGTTTTAGATAGTAGCGTAAGTTTTTTTTTTTTTTTTAGTTTAGTACTAAACTAGAGTTCTAGGTTTCTAAGCGTATACGCAGATATTAATTTAAATTGTTAATACAATTAATGTTATGTTATTACGTAGATTTCACGAAATCGCAAAAGACCTAACCTAGAATTAGAAAATAACCTAAGGAAGTTTCCGAAATAAATCACGTCACCATTTTCCTGCGACGTTTATAGATATGATTCGTTGAGATGGGACCTAGAATTATAAATATCCATTTCATCGGGCAAAAAAAAACAAATATTTTTAAATCCAGGAATAGAAACGTACTTGTAAATTATATAATACTTTACTTATTTATTACGAGACAGCGCAGTTAAGTTATGGGATCTGTAAACTTTGTAAAAAATCCCTGAGTCGGGGTTTACGAGGCGAAATCGGAAAAGCCAATATGCTCCCATCGTTTGAAAAGAAAATTAAAAAAGGAATTGAAAATGAAGTCATTCAGTTTCAACGATTTCCGGTACAATATGCGATCCAATAGAATTTTAGCGGATCGCATATTGTCCCGGAAGTCCTGGACACCTCTAATCGTCTTCTATTAGCCTTCACATTGAACGCGATACAAAGTGAATCGAATAGATTGAAATTCTAAAATTTCCTATAGCATCTCCAGATTGTAATGCACAAATTATATATCAGCAAATCTATATGAACACGAATGCACGCCTATTTTATTCATTATCATTATCTATAATAAGGTACCTTATAACTGATGTCTTAACTACTACTACGTATAAAATTTATCAATTTTTTAACTTACCCCTACACATCTACGCCCGAATTCGTAATTTGACCTTTATGTAGCCACTTCGATCGCGTACTATTTCCAATCTTTTAATGATATGCAATGATAAAGAAATTGAATATTTAAAAGGATGAACCAAAAAACTAGCCCTGATCACCCGAAGGTTGTTTTCCACTAATGATGTAAGCAAGAGAGAAGGAGAGAGAATTTGAAACTACCGATAGGCTGGTATCATTTATCGCTTGGCTGAGCACAGCTTTGGTGGGAAAGGTTAACGTTAATGAAGGAATCAATTGGTCTTCAATTTTATGTTTTCATTTCCTTTCAACTGGTTAGTAGTTTTTCTTATAAAAAAAAATATTAAACAATGAAACTATTAATTATTAAACAATGAAATTTCCATTTATGTATTTCGAAACACCTAGTCAACATTAATCTTACACATTATTAATTCAGCGTGAATCCGCAACAAATAAAAATTCCAACTTCACGTTAAAATGTTACGTAACGTAAAATATCAATGCACAGAGAAGGTAATAGGTATTTGGTCTAGGTATTTTCTCAACAGTACTTTGCTTATATAAACATCGGAGCTACCATAGTAGGTAAATAACTGGTTTGTTCAAACGTTAATACTCTTACATGAAAACGTCAACTAAAATTAATGTATAACAAAGTGATATGATATAAATCGCTTAGTTGATATGCAAACTGATTTATATAACTAGATATTCGAAATAAAATGTACAAAGAGCTAAAGAAGAAATAAGTAGTATTAATGTATGGGCTTTACATACAATATAAAATACTTATATCTAATCTTCATAATGAGAAAAACGTAACCTACATTTTTCTGACATTAAATTTTTTTCGAAACATGAACTTACATAGGTACATGTTTATTTTAATTTCGTTTCCATCTTTCCGTCGCTAAGATTTTAGCAGCCTTTTTACTTTTTAAAAAGTTTTAATGACCTGTTAAGTAACCCTGAACTGTGCGCTAATCTGATTTCGTAGTCCTTTGAATTTTGTTTCTAAGAATCCCGAGGTCTTCGGTTTAATTTCCGGGTTGGATAAAAATTGCATACCAGAGCCAGGAGTTATATACTTACACGTGATAAATAATAAAAATCTGAGGTTAATATATATAATATTGCAATGTAAGCAGCTGTCGATATCAATACACAGTTCGTAAAAGAAATGGGCCTTTGACACACGACTTTGGACGCGTACGTTGGCATCTTGCCCAGACCATCGGTAGGTATCATAAGAACGGCATTGGGAACTCGCATAAACAAAACCATCCGTCTACATTTTCCTGAAGTTTACTATAGGAATGCCGATTGCCAGTTTCCAATAAATACAGGGAATAATATTTCTGATTTCTTTTAACGCTCAGATTAGAATAATTTAATTAAAAGCATTAACAGGGTTACCTCTAAAATGTTACCAAATTATGAATGAATTAATACATTTTTATTTTACACCACAAGGAAAACATAAACCAGAAAATAATATAAAAACAATATACAATTTGGCGGTGTTATCGCTACATAGCGATCTCTTTCCAGGAAACCAAAGATGTAAAAGACGGAGAAAAGAGATACGGAAAGAGGAAGGTCGTGCAATAATATATATATGTATTTACAATTATTTTATAATTTTAAATATAAAAAAAGGAATTATAAAAGTTTTCAAATATAGAAACAAACTTATGTGAATTGAAATATATCCTAAAGATAAAATTATTATTAGCTCGGTATCTAAGAAACCCTCTTAGGGAGTACGAGCGCTGCGGTGCGGCGGTAGCACTGCACCGGTCATTGCCTTTAGCCAAACACATTATTCGCATAGATAACTAAAGTAGGTAGTAGGTACGTTAATTATTTGAAAATTTCTAACGCTTAAGTGAAGAAAACTGAGCACAATTTTTATACATTGTCTAGATATAGTTTAGATCGAATGAATTTAAGACGATAAATCACCGTATGAACTTTATGGGTATGATGTCTTGCAACCTGCGATTTCACCTTTTTTTCGAGTTAAATATGTAAATGTGTGAATTCACATTCGTATTGCGTAGTTGTTGTAGATGTAGGGCATAGAGATAAGTTCGATGACAGTTCACCTACCTACTCTCCAAACGAAGGTATGGAATTGTAGATTTCAATGTTCATTGGACTTTTTATACAGGTTACCTTAGGAAGAATTTCGCTTCGTATGCATTCGTACTAATAGTATAAACATAGGAGTAACCTTCATCGATCAGAATTATATTTCGGTTAAAAACATTGTATCGTTTGCCTCATTACAGTGAACATCGGGTATAACAAACCCCGGGAATAGCCTATTGCAAAGATTTTTTTGTGATCGAACGTATGTAAAATAAATAATTACAAAGGTGTTTCACTGCGCATAATTACGAACTAAAGTGACCGAGATAAATAGATGCCAATAAAATAAACGCGGTATATTCATTATGTCATTATGTGTATAATAATCAAATGCATGACTACATGCCAATTATTTATCAAAGAGTATAAACAAAATAATTTTTAATTCCTTAAGTCTTAGATTATACCAGCATTGTGGTCTACATATTTATTTATTTAACTATGACACTTTGTTAAATAAGACCTGGTCCGTTGGTATAAGCTTTGTTTGCTAGCAATCTTAAAGTCGTATTCGAATGAAAAAAAATATACTAACGTCTCAGCTAATTCAACCATTTCTAGCTTGTTTTAAAAATGAATTACGTTAATAACAATCCAATGCTGGCTACTAATTATTATTACTACTAATTATGTTTTTACAGTCTTATGCTGTTATGGCTTGTTAAAATAAAATAAAGTACGAAAATTGACACTCTAATTGTGAGACATAAAGTCCATTTTACTTTGATGTTATAGTGTTTCGATACTCGAAAGCGAGTCCACGTTTGCGAATGTATCGCGAGTGCAAATCTTATACTTCGGCAACTGTTAGTCAACAGGTATATGGGTGGGTAATATTAAGGGTAGTAATGTCAGGAATGTATCAATATCATGATCATTATCATCATTGTCAAGTCAATATTCAAGCAGAGCGTAACAAAGAAATAGCTATTAGATTCGTTAGGTTGGCATATTTTTTAAATTTCAAAACGATTACTTCGTCACCATTATCAAATCACAGACCAAGCAGATTAGTTGTTAAGTTAGTGTTAGTGATTTTATTGTTATATAAATTGAATTCAGTATAGACCTTTTAAATGAATAATTATTTTATAGTTTTAAATTAATTTAATTGTTTATGCTTGCTATGTTGTGAAATATTTAAATGTATTGATTTTTAATTTAAAATAAAGCAAATAAGGTCTATTTTTATGAAAGAGGACACTCTGGCGATAACGCCCTGTGATGACGGGTGCGTGAAAAAAAAAATCACAGACGAAATCTTAGGAAATATGTCTGAATTCTTTGCCACCTCGCACTGGTATTTACCATTTGCAAATCCTTTTTAAAATAAACGTGACACTAAAGTAACAACATGTATCGATTTTTGTAGAAAAACTTAAAGCAAAATACCCGTGTACCGGTAAAGTGTTTGAAATCTATTTTATGCATATCTGATGATAGCTTCGTGACTCAACACGTGTTGTTATAAAACTTTATTTTTCATCGCTTCCCTTTGTCTTTACTCAGGTCTGTAATAAAAGATTTCATGTCACTAAGATTATACTGTAAATACTACTATACTAAGTAGACTATTATACTACCTATCCATCAAAAACCACAAATCGCGTGCATGCACTTTACATAGCTTATCGTGTACACTAAATCTGACCACAGGTTCGCGTATCTATAATCAGTTTCATCATCATCATCATGTTCAACCCATTATCGGCTCACTACAGAGCACGGGTTTCCTCTCAATATGAGAAGGGTTTGGCCATAGTCCACCACGCTGGCCATGTGCGGATTGGCGAACTTCACACGCCTTTGAGAACATTATGGAGAACTCTCAGGCGTGCAGGTTTCCTCACGATGTTTTCCTTCACCGTTGAAGCAAGTGATATTTTAATTGCTTAAAAACGCACATAACTCCGAAAAGTTAGAGGTTCGTGCCACGATTCGAACCGCCGACCTCTAACTAGAAGGCTGACGCCCTAACCACTGGGCTATCACCGCTTATAATCAGTTTATTAGGGCCTATTAGTGTTTACTTAGGCAAGTAAATAAAATTGAAAATTCATTCACTTTAAGTGAGCTTACTTTATAAGTAGTTTAAAATAATAACTGCACCACCGATTGGTACGGCAGATTCCGCCGAGTTAAAGCCGACAAGAACAGCATTGGCCCTTATCCAACATAATTTATAAATTGAGAATAATTTTCTTCTGAGAGATGAAAGCCTCTTTCAGGCCAGTAATACTTTATTTTTTGACTTTGGTCTAATAAATAATGTGTTTTTTAATTATTTTTTATTAATACAGGCACGTCCAAATTTACCTTAAGAAACATCTTACTTACTAATATTATAAATGTGAATGTAAGTTTGTTCGTTACGCTTACACGTGAAAACTACTAAACCGACAATTTAATATGTATTTGAAGAATTTGAAAGAATTTTTTAATTAGAAGAAATGTTGGATACTATACGAGGTATAAATTTTAATTTTTTTTTTTTACGAAAGCTACCAGGACCTCCAACTGTATAATGCAAAAGCGAACGCGCTGCGCCACGGAGGTAATTACCTATATTAATAGACGCGATCAGTTGGAATAGATATTTATAATTTAACCCAGCTAACTTAACAAATAATTTCGGAAGTAGTTTGACCCAATTCTAGTTTATTCATTGATCGACCAAATTACCTACCCCTAGCTCTGCCCCATCTATAGACGCTTTATTTTAATCTTTTGTTTAAAAAGTTGTACCCCAGTTACGTACACCAAAGTGAACTGGCAATTTTGAATATCGCAACGATACATTTGTACATCAAAGGGCATATTAAGCTAGCAAAAGCCGGTCTGCCCGATGGAAATTTAAAATTTATTACCAGGCAGTACAGTGTTATTATAGGTGGGTATGTGCTCCATTTTTTTAAATCCCAAAATCGTTTTTTTTATCGTACGTGTATACTATATGTACTAGCTAGTATGTACTAGCTTTTACGCGCGGCGTCGCTCGCATTTAAGCCATTATCAGAGACAATAGAAATGCGTCAATACGATAATTATATTTTCATCCTGATCAACCCATTACCGGCTCACTACAGAGCACGGGTCTCCTCTCAATATGAGAAGGGTTCGACCATAGTCCACCACACTGGCCATGTATCCATGTGGATTTGCAGACTTCACACGCCTTTGAGAACATTATGGAGGACTCTCCGGCGTGCAGGATTCTTCACGATGTGTTCCTTCACCGTTGAAGTGATATTTTAATTGCCTAATAACTCCGAAAAGTTAGAGGTGCGTGCATGCGTGGTGCCCGGATTCGAACCGCCGACCTCTCATTAGGAGGCTGACGCCCTAACCACTAGGCTATTAAATCAATTATATTTTAACAAAAGATTTTATTAACTTTAGTAATTAGGTGCTAATACCTCCAAGAACAAGTATACAAATTTCATGATGATTGGTTCTATAGTTTTCGCGTGAAAGCGTAACAAACAAACTTACATTCACATATGTAATATTTGTATTTTATATAATAATTACATCTTCATAATTCTTCTTTCTCGTAATCTCAGTTTACGTGTAAAATGTTGTTATAAAAATGGCTTCATAAAAGGGAGATTTAATTCTATGTACCTACTTCTGATGTGTACAATGATATTTTTTAATGTAGCTCCCCCTAAATTGGCTACCTATAGATTCAGATATTTTCAGTTTAATTTGATGTCCGTGACGTGAACTCATAATTTTTCGAGTGATAAAATCGCTAAACGCATCCAAATATGTCTGTATTGGCTTATATGTGAAGTGTTTAATAAATATAATGGTAGGACTCTCAAATCAATGCAAAAGGGTAAACTCGCGTTTTAATATTAAAACCACTTCGCGAATATTCCCGAGAGAGTTTTATGAGTGCTGTAACCCGTAATATAATTTTGATCGCTCCAGGGCAAACCCGGGTCAAGAACGAAATTACTGGCTTTTGGAGCCATTTTCTTAACCCTTTCCCATTTGATTGTATGCTTTCGCGGTTTATCTCTCTGTTTGTTTTTATGTATACCTATTTTGCCCCCTTCCGGGATCATATATGTATATATTCAGATAAGAAAATACAAATAGTTATACATTTGCGGAACTTATTGCCTCGAAGCATTTTCTTCCAGTATCAAATATGGTAAAGTAGGGGGGAATACTGAAAACAAATACTTTTAAAATGGTGTATAGATCAAATGAATTGAGAATTCAAGTCCAAACCAAATGTTAGTTCGAACTGGTACAAATAATTTCTTAACAGCAACCCCAACACTTTTTTGCCTCAACCGGGATTCTAACCCTGAACCTGTGATTTGTACACACTAACCACCAGACAAACGAGCCACTGTGAACATGCCGTACTAATAATAAATCATTAATTCATTAAAAACTAACACATTGTTAATTTAACACCACGACGATCGCAATTCATATGGACTTTAAACCGTGAAGTGAGAATTCTGTGCCTGCCAAAAAAAGTATCTATTTTCATACATTAATGCATAATGCACGATGAACATCGCATTTTTAGGGTTCCTTAACAAAAGATGTCAACGGGACCCTCCATTGACCGTATGTATGTCATCTCTTGAACCTCTTGGCAATTAGAGAGTTGTCATAATAAAACCCCAAAAATAAAATGGGGCTAGTGTATAATTCCACCGAGGTACGGAAATCTGCGAGTCTAGCACTTTCAAAAGGAGATATTCATCATCATCATCATCATCATCATCATGGTCAACCCATTACCGGCTCACTACAGAGCATGGGTCTCCTCTCATGAGAAGGGTTTGGCCATAGTCCACCACGCTGGCCATGTGCGAATTGGCAGACTTCACGCGCCTTTGAGAACATCATGAAGAACTCAGGCGTGCAGGTTTCCTCACGATGTTTTCCTTCACCGTTGAAGCAGGTGATATTTGAATTTTTTTAAACGCACATAACTCCGAAAAGTTAGAGGTGCGAAAAAGAGATATTATTTGAATAAAAAACCAAGCTATCTGTTATTAGATTTTTCCGTTTCCCTTTTAATCTTCGCTGAAATTCGCGTCAAACGAACTAGAAAATACCGTGTTCGAGTCCCAGTCGAGAGCACTTGTCTCGAAATGCACTATATCGGAGTTTTCGCACGTATTTTCAATCTGCTTCGAGGAATACGGTTAGCGAGAAATCAAAATTCGTGAACATTATTAATTATATCAGATAAAATATCTCTTTTATTAATTACAATATAAGTGTCTCAGAGGGTTATTTTTATCCACTACAAAACTCTTTGACGGCAATCTCACCTGATGGTAAGTGATGATGCAGTCTAAGATGGTAGCGGGCCACCTGTTAGGGGTATAGTAAACCCATACTCCTAATTGGTTTCCACACGACATCGTGCCGTAACGCTAAATCGCTTGGCGACATGCCTTTGTCGGTAGGGTGGTAACTAGCCACGGCCGCAGCCTCCCACCAGACAAAACCATTGTATAAGCGAGCGTTGTTTAAAGTACAGTCTGTAATGACCCTAAACCTTAATTAACATAACCGTATGGACTTAAATAATATTTCAAAATTATTAGAACAATTCGATAGTATCATTTTGTTTCCACAGAACAGCCGACCTTCCCAGATATGTCGTCACAAGGTCATATACAGAGGTCCAGTTCAATATCGTCTTTAACATACAGAAGAGAAGGTCCACATTTGACGTTTCTTTTGTACACTACTCTGAAAAAAATAAGACAAATGTCTTAATAAAGCAGAATAACAGATCTAATAAGTTACTAATTATGTTAGTATTACATCATTTGATTTCAAGTATGATGTAATTTTGTATTATTTACCTTGGTTTTGTATTTTTAATACTAGAATAATTGTTCAAATTTTAAGAGTTCCGTACAAAAATATTTTACCGTACGGAACTGTAGTTACTTATAAGCCATCTATGTCTTGACGTCCGCTTTTTTTTAGACCCTAGGGGTTTAAGGTTTCAGTAGTAAAATTATCTAATTTACATATGTACACGGGACTAAAAGGTACTAAGGTAAAGTTAATTCAATAGCCTACTTTACATTAATAGTACCATCGAACCTAAAATATAATATATTAATTAAAAAATAGCTAATATACGTGCCATTCATGACAGGATGACTGTTTTATCTCCAGTATGAAAACACTTTTGTGTGTAACAAGTATATACCTATATACATTATAATCGGACATAACAATGAATCAGCTGTTCTTTGTTATGCATATTTATTTATGAACAAAGAGACTTCAGTAATCATGAATCACTTACTTTTGGTTTAACGCGAGTTCGTCCTAATTATATAGATAGTAAATACAAAAATTTATTATTATTGACTGTGAGATGGTGTTAATAAAAAAAAACCTTGCTAAGTTTGTTGTGGGCTTCTTCTTAGATCCTGGGCGCGATTGAAACCTTCTTAACTTTAGTTTTAAGTTCTCGAGTGTAGTTATCACCATCACCTCATAAATTAAAATAAAGAAAAATATATTATATATGAACGCTTCATAAATGCCTGTAATAAATAGGTTTACATGTATATAGGTATTTTGATTTGATTTGATTTAAATAAAAAGTGTCCAATGTTCCCTGGGGAAAAAATATAAATCCTTAAAAAAATTTAGGATTAAAACAACAAAGAAACCCAGTTCCCGATTTATAATATAAACGTTCTTGTTCTTTTATATTAAATATGATGATATATTTAGTAATTAATACTAATTCTAATTGTTAATTATTGCAAAATGTTACAATAACTACCTCCAATCTGATTTGCGTAAACGTTTAATTAGTATTATTGCGAAATTCAACTTCAAGTAAGTTACCTTTTGTGTAAATTATATATAATGTAAAAAGGAAAAGACCACTCGTAGGCCTTGTCGAACATTACACAACACTCGTAAAATGTTCTCTTTAGTGAGTAACGATAAAAAATACAAAGGGTGGACGGTTACCTGAAATAATTTTAATATTTATAAATCGGATCACGTAAATGGCGATTTTACTCTCGATTATAATAAGATATATCATGAGAAACGGAGCCCCTAGCAAATACTAGGTATTTTAATTAGATATACTTTTTATACTGCACGCTATAAAAAAACCTAAATTGTTAATATCGGCGAATTGGGTCCCACGACACAGGATTACCTAGTGTGGGTCCCAACGGATGTACTAAACTTTGTAAAGTTGTTTTTTGGCAAATAAATATTTTTTATTTTTTTTCATTCGCGTCTTCTTCCACGGTCTGTTTAATAATACGGGAACCGTATGCTTAACACCATTCCCTACGTCGTTTTCAGGGATACAACCTATCTCCTTGCAAAATATCATCGAAGTCTGATCAATGGCTTAGATAAGATAAGATAAGATAAATACTCTTTATTGCACACAAATTTTAAAGAAATAACAACACAAAACACTTAACACATAAGTATGCAAAGGCGGTCTTATTGCTTCAGCAATCTCTTCCAGACAACCTGGAACCTGAACTTCCTGGTTTAGTTGTAAAAAGATTACGGACGCTGTTACTTTCGTATTATTAAAACAAACATGGATATTGGATATGGACAAATCGATATTTGCTTTAGTGTGTCGTACCGTAGGATCTCGTGTTGAAATGGGTAATATCTATCTAATTTACCACTTACATAAGCAGATAAACTTACAAACATTTTCACAAGTTTCACAATTTATATTATTTGTGTAAAGTGTTATCTATATTGGATTCTACTGCAGTGCGGCAAAATGCCCAAAATGCTGGCAGTGTTCGTTTTAGACATTATGATTTGAATGAATTGCTTCGCCAGGCTGGCAAGTTGTCTTACCGTCAGTAAGTGCGAAATTATTATGGGTTCGATAATGATTATAATTGATGATTTCAATAATTGTATCTCCATTCATCACCTCATTGTATTAGAATAACGTAGCTGGCCAAGTGTTCTCACTCCTAGGAAATGAGGCATCAAAACCCCATCACCACACAGTTCCAATGAGAGTTTTCGAATTTCCGGTTAACGATAACTATTAATCAACCATCTCAAAAGTAACCAGGACCCAACAGTTTTAAAGCTTTGGCTGTGGTTACTTACCACCCAACCGACAAAACCATTCTGCCAAGCAGTGCGGAGTTCTTTTTTTTTTGTACACTACAAATTAACCCTTGACGGCTATCTCACCTGGTGGTAAGTGATGATGCAGTCTAAGATGGTAGCGGGCTAACCTGTTAGGGGTATGGTAAACACTCCTAATTGGTTTCTAATCGGCATCGTGCCGGAACGCTAATTCGCTTTACGACAAGTCTTTGTCGGTAGGGTGGTAGCTAGCCACAGCCTACCACCAGACCAGACTCGAGCTGGGAATCGAACCTAGGACCTCCAACTCCAACAAGGTCGTTCCGGTAAGATATCGTGTAAAAAGCGATGGGTATTTAAGATTAGCTGGCTGCCATCTTAGAGCATCATATACCACTTACAACCATGACATTGTGGTGCAGATATTGTAGTAAAATAGAGTTAAGATTAATATAATTCAGTTATCCGACGAAGGTGGGTAGATAACGAACATTTAAATAGAAATGCCCTATACTAAACAAAGTTTAGCTCGACCCGGCGAAACTAGGATAACGTGACGTATAATCTAACATGTTAGCCACGAGACCGACGAGATGTTTAATAATTCAATTAGTAAGGTAACGAAAACCTCTTTGTAGTCTTTCAATACACGAGTGTCAATATTTAATGGGCAACATAACGTTAATTGAATACGAAATCGTTATACTGTGACTCCAATCGCAATCGATTTGTTACAAAAAATGGCTGGATTACAGATAAGTTCTGGAAGCTTCACCGCGTTCCACTTCATGTCGCTTTTGCTGTCCAATATATTATTACTATTTCGGGCAACAAAAACGGCATGAAGTTGACCTAACGTGTCAATACCGTAACATATCGGTGTATAAAAGTTTCAAATTACAACTTAATACGTGTCAATATAATATCTTTTATCGTAGCCTTTAGTTTTATTTTAATAGTGTTTTGTAGTGTACCTACTTCTGAATAAATAATAACAATCTTTTTTTTTTATTGGAGGTATCATTGTAGCTTACTAAGCAACTGGGACCTTATCGAGATTAAATAAACTACGGATTAATGAAATAAGAAACGTGTGTTATTGGAGTACATTCATAAGCTTTCAGAGGATGGAGTGTGATATTATACTTAATAATGATAAACTTTTGTATCATCATCATCAATCCATTGACGTTTCACTACAGAGCACGGGTCTCCTCTCAATATGAGAAGGGTTTGGCCACAGTACACCACGCTGGTAATGTGCGGATTGGCAGACTTCACACGCCTTTGAGAACATTATGGAGAACTTTCAGGCATACAGGTTTCCTCACGATGTTTTCCTTCACCGTTGAAGCAAGTGATATATTAATTGCTTAAATACAAACATAATTCTGAAAAGTTAGAGGCGCTTGCCCGTGATCGAATCCCCGACCTCTGATTAGGAGGCCGACGTCCTAACCCCTAGGCTATCATAGTTTGTATACCACAAAATCATGAAGCCTAGCAATTGAAAGATTTCATAAAAAAGTAAGCGTCGAAAAGCGATCAAATCAGTTTACATTTAAGGTCAAATAAGGTCACGGATAACGCGTCACGGTAAGCTTAAAGAAATTTGGAAGAACGGTCGGATAAAAATCTTGTGGCATGTTCTTGAAATACAAGTACAAATTATTATATGAAAAGTTGTTTCTTTAAATCGAGTACTAATGATGCTTTTTATAGCCGATCTCCCGGTACGTAAAAAGGGTACGTCTTTCCTAATGATCTCGTACAAAAAACACGAACTGATAGTTACATTTGCCATTTTGGTGCCTATTCAGATAAAAATGCATATAGGTATTATAGATTTTTAGCAAAGAATGTCATAGTTTAAGATTACTATTTACAAGTTTTAGATTACGCATTATGAGTGAGCCTGTAAGTATGTATGCATTTATAGTCCTAAGTAATATACATAAGTTGTCTTAAAATGATTATTTATTTGTATACCGTTGGCAAAAAATGAGCCAAATAAATAGTTCGCCATACCTCTATTGCGCTGAAATAGTAAGTTCCCATGTCTTTTGGTTGAAGATTGAAGCCCGTCCTGTCCCAGATAAATAAAACACTGCATAAAATGGTCATATCGGTGCGATGTTGTTTATTTTAATGTCCAATGAACTTTGACGTTTTCGAACGATTACAAACTGTTACGCGATAAGGCATATTGCTAATATGATGAATCTTTTTTGGAATTTAAACTGTCATGAGTGAAATTTATATATAAACAAGCTTCCGCCCGCGACTTCGTCCGCGTGGACTTCAGAAGATTTGGTTCTAAAGGTTCGCTCGTTAACAATTTTTAATTTTCCCACGGGAACTATTTGAGAGATCATTATAGAGAATACACGCCCTTTTCCATAGCATAGGTGACATGCATACCAAATTTCAAAGCTCTCTGCCCGCAGCTTAGAGTGTAAGAAATTTTCCATTTTCCCTCGGGAACTACGCAAGGAATCGGGATAAAAGGTAGCCTATGTTCTTTTCCCTGTCAAAGGCTACATGCATGTCAAATTTCATCTAAATAAAAATAATTTTTCCGTGAACTTTTTGTTACTTACAACAAAAAATCCACACTTACATTTACCTATAATATTCATAGATTATATAGATAATACACGGATAGACTTAAGTAAATTATCGATTCATTGTGTATAGATTTTTTTTCGTAGGAAATGGTGGTATCTACGCCTATACCTTTATAACACGTTTAGTTTTTAACTAACAGCTGATAATAATTCAAATATTAAAGCCCGCTAAACTGCATTGGGGCAGGTTGATGGGTCAATGTTCCGATGCCCTTTGTTTTAGAGTGGAGGCCAGTGCCCAGCAGTAGAATATTAATATCCCAAGGTTCATTCTCGGTCGTCGGCTTAACGTGCTCTTACAAACTTCAGGCAGGAGAATCTCTTGGCGAAAAAACTCTCTAATGTTGATCCGACAATATAGCAGTAAGTTTTCTACAGACTTCTCATTGGGCTAAGATAAGCGTCACGAGATAATAATCACTATAATTTTCTCATCTTATTTCTATGACATTAGACGAGAAAATGGTAGGAATAATTAAAAAGAGCTGCAAATCCAGGCCCATGGAAATCCAGATCCACGTATGGAACACTGGTAGCTTTTTGTTCTAAGTTTTCGAATAATTTTATATTCATCTCAATAGTATGGTAACATATTGTATACGAGCGTTAAAAGTGCTTTCTTTAGAACACGATAAAGAAATATTATGACGTAAAATAATGAACAATAAACAAAATACATACTTCCAGTTAATCCAAAAAATTATAATCTTATTCATTTAAGAAAATCACGAATATATAACAAAGAGACTGCATGATTTTACACTTTGCGTTTGTGATATCATAGAATAATTGTTCACTGGGGCAACTATACTTCAATAAAAGCGGGACTTCATTTACAATGCATGCTAAAACAATAGCCATTATCAAATGGGTCGCAATTTGGCGCATTTCTTATTAAAGGATTTGGACTACTGATTTTACAGAAACTATAGCTAAGCTAGCTAACTATAGCCCAAAGCTGAATATAAATATAAATAAGTAGCAAATACACTCCAAATTGTACAAGCGAATAGGGTGTTAAACTCATTTTAAATCACATAATCCATGGGATATATAGGGCCATACCAAAATGAAAAGTGATATCAAAGTATAAAATTATTACCCTTTCATCTACCTTGTTTTTTAATGATACGGGGACTTAGATAAACGCTAATTTGTAAGAATTTTGTTAGTGGTACAATTTCAGTCATATCCCGTCAGTAAGTGGTAGTTACGCTTAATAGTCAAATGTGTTCTAGCTTTCATCAAAACATCCTAGCGTAACAATGACGCGTTTTGCTCTATGGGTAAGTACATAGTCTATGGGTAGACTTACATGGTGGATTTATTCATTTCGAAATTTGCATGAGCGTATTGCCACGTTATTTATTTATTTGTAATTCAAGTTATTCAAAATAAACTCACCTTTGACTACAATTTTACCTGATAATATAAAGTTTTGAAGTTCTGAAGAAGACTAGCAGTAACTTGCAGCAAACTTCCCATTGGGTTGGAACGGAAAAAGTTTTTTAAAACAAAACGCAAGTTCCAGAACGCGAATGCAATGGGTGTCAGCGGTAAAATAATGTCAGTAGAGGGGATTACCTCAGGTCTTAGGATTTTTAGTAAAATGCTGATACTGATGCTTTCTGTTTTCTGCACAAGTTTCGTGAATTCAGACGGAGATCAATTCAATTCAATCGAAGTAACTAGGCAATGATAACCCAATTTAAAAAAATAATAAGGAAAAAAGGTTGTTTAATTCTCCAACCGTGTTTTGTGTAGACTAAACTAAAACATATCCCATGTCCGTCTCCAAGATACAAGGTAGCTCGATGCTTAATTAAGATATAATTTATCAAATTAAACCTAATAAGGCTTTGACCTCAAGGTAAGTAAGGATTTTATTTCTCTAAAATATCTGATCATTATAGGTATTCTCCAACCGTGTTTTGTGTAGACTAAACTAAAACATATTCCTTTACCGTCTCCAAGGTAGCTCGATGCTAATTTAAAATATAATTTTTCAAATTAATTACTGCTTTAATTTACACATTTTAGTTAAATAATTCGTTGACCAGATTCAGTTTTTTGTATGTTCTTGTTTTTTCTCCTTATTGTTATTATTTCTGTAAAATATCTGCTAATTATAGCCATACTCAGAGGAACCAATACCGCGTAAGTTTACGTTTACGGGTGTTACATTTGATAATAAGTAGGTATCTATATATAATAGCTCGTTTTAGCTAGTAAATTTTCAAAACGAATGCATTTTGCTTAGGAAAATTGAACATTTTTTTACGTTTTTTAAAAGTAATTATTCCCAGTAGTACGGTTGCATAATCCATGACGCGGTATTACTTCAAACAGTTAAGGATCATTACCAGCTTACCACCACGGCTATTCGCAGTTTTATTTTGAAATGGCTGTTTAACATGGCATACCGTCACCCCTTTAAAATAAGGTTGATATTACTTTAACAAGAGTGTCAGCAACATCAAAATAAAACTAAGTTAAGGTATTAAACCACCAGTATATATTTAACTAACTAACACCCAAGCGGTATTTCTTACGTATTTGTATCCTATTCATGGATAATATGTATTCTCATTTATCCAACCATTAATACATAAAGAAATGTAACCAGTGCTCAATGTGGTAGATATTAATCATCATGATCAACCCATTACCGGCTCACTTCAGAGCACGGGTCTCCTCTCGATATGAGAAGGGTTTGGCCATAGTCCACCACGCTGGCCATGTGCGGATTGGCAGACTTCACACGACTTTGAGAACATTATGGAGAACTCTCAGGCGTGCAGGTTTCCTCACGATGTTTTCCTTCACCGTTGGAGCAAGTGATATTTTTTTTATTGCAATATAGCATAGAATCTAGTGTCCAATTTAATAATATTGAACATAAGCAACGAAAATAGGCCCTTAGAGTGTGAGTAAATTCATATTATTTTGCGGGTACACTGACTAACTGACTGACTGACTGCGCATCGACTATGCTTTTTTTAGGTCTACTACAAATTAGCCCTTGATGGCCAAAAGGTAGGTTACCTTTGATGACCGCCGTGCCGCAGTGCGTGCGCTGTCGCACTATAAAAGTAGGAGGTCTTGGGTTTGATTACCGGCTCGAGTCTGGTGGAAGACTTCGGCCGAGGCTAGTTACCACCCTACCGACAGACATGTCGCCTAGTTATTTAATGTTCCGGCCTGATGTCGCGTAGAAATCAATTAGGAATGTGGGTTTACCATACCCCTGGTTAGCCCGCTACCATTTTAGACTGCATCATCACATACCATCAGGGGAGATTGCCGTCATACACTAACTTATAGTGTATAAAAAAGCCGTGGTGGTAAGTTATAGTACTTGTTAGTAGTATGGTAAACCATTGTCCTAATTGGTTTTACTGCGAAATTGGTAACGCGATATCGTGCCGGAACGCTGAATCGCTTAACGGCACGTCTATTGCCGGTAGGGTGGCAACAAACTACGACTGAAACCTCCCGCAAGACCTGGAATTTTCTGTTTATAAAACTGTTATCGTTTAAAGTTTACAATAGAGAGAGCATGGTCTAGCGAAAAGTTGGTAGTTAGTTGGCTAGTGGCTTCTTTAGGGTTTATTATGAGCCCTTTGTAAATCTTGCAACACAATTCACAGCCTTCGTGTACCACGATCTCAGACGAGTTGGTCTTGACCTAAAGAGGTGCAAGTTTACTGTACTGTATATAATGAAGTTTAGATGCGGTGCTTGCATTTATATGTGCGATAACAACACAAGGTAATTGCCTGATAACGATTTGTAACGCACAACGTCCTTTGTCTCGACAGCACTTTTTATCTATTACTTTATGCCCAAATATTATTCGCTCAAATGTATAGCATACAATTTTTAAATAGAGTATTGACTATGATAGTTCGGTAGATTATATTCTCACCTATCATCCCCATCAGACATCCATCTATATTTTTTTCGAAAGTACACTGCTATAAGCTTAATATAAGGAGAAAGAAAAAAAAATTCTTCTTGCTTAATACTTAAATTACTTGAATGGAATAGTAAAAGGAGATTAATTATTATTTTATTCTAGCGATGTCGTGTATGAACGAGATATGTGTAAGTGTTGAAAGGAGCGTTAATAGCAAACGAGCCAAGCGCGTGCCTTTATCGTTTAAAAAAACAACAAGACATGCGTGTGATCCGTCTATTTATAGAACTTCATGAATATTGTGCATAAGTAAGTTGAGTCACATTTACATAAAATTTTACATAAAAACTCAATGGAGTAGTTATTGTAATTTGTAGCCAAGATGATCTTGCTGTGGATTTTGTACACTGAGCTAAATATAAAACTTTTCATCTAGTAGTGACATTTTCCAAAATTCCCATATTTTCTATATTTCTCTATTTATTTTCTATACTGAAATTTTTACGTATGATCTGCATAGTCATAGTATTTTTTTATTTTGTTTTATTGAACTTACTAAATACTCCCGAAACTAACGGTCGCTTTTGATTTGAAAATGATTATTTTTGTCCGTTTGATAGAAAGATAGCTAATGACTAGCTAACATCGACTATAACCTCCTATTTGACGACCTCCGTGGCGCAGCGCGTGCGCTGACGCATTATAAAGTTGGAGGTCCTGGGTTCGATTCCCGGCTCAAGTCTGGTGTGGTGGAAAGCTTCGGCCGTGGCTAGTTACCACCCTACCGACAAAGACGTGTCGCCAAGCGATTTAGCATGCCTGCACGATGTCGTGTAGAAACCAATTAGAAGCGTGGCGTTATCATACTAATAACAGGTTAGCCCGCTACCATCCTAGACAGCATCATCACTTACCACCAGGTGAGATTGCCGTCAAGGGGTAACTTGTAGTGTGTAAAAAAAAATAACCCTTAAGAGTCTAGTCAACGGCGGGCGGTGAAACGTGGTAGGTCATAGACGACAGAAAAAACAAATATCGTATGTCGTACATGGACAAATTCGCGGGGAACCGCTAGTGCGTTACATTCCTCGACCTCGTGTTGTAAAACAGAAGCAATTTACTTTTATAAAATGTTATGATGTAATGCTTACTTTAAACGATAATTTTTAAAATAAGCTTTAGATATCTATAACACTTTCCGAAATCTGATAAAATAGATACCTATCATAAATGTTATCGCTAATATTTAGTTAATGATATGTACGTGTTCGCCAAGCGGTGATAGCCTAGTGGTTAGGGCGTCAGCCTCTTAATCAGAGGTCGGCGGTTCGAATCCGGGCACGCACCTCTAACTTTACGGAGTTATGCGCGTTTTAAATTTAAAAAAAAAATACTTGCTTCAACGATGAAGGAAAACATCGTGAGGAAATCTGCACGTCTGAGAGTTTTCCATAATGTTCTCAAAGGCGTGTGAAGTCTGCCAATCCGCACATGGCCAGCGTGGTGAACTATGGCCAAACCCTTCTCAAATTGAGAGGAGACCCGTGCTCTGTAGTGAGCCGGTAATGGGTTGTTCATGATGATGATGATGATGATATGTACGTGTTATATAAAAATTATAAGTTCTAACAAAAAAAAAACACCTATCTAGTAAACGTATTTTTATTTCATCTGATTGATTTTGTTGGACTCGTTACCCATTTTATCTTGATTATGCAATTGTCAATCAAACTGAAACTAATGCAATCTGTAATTTATATTTTTATCTTGAATCATCATAATTCTAATCATCATCAACATCATTATGATTATCATCACTTACAGAGTACTTTTCACCGTACAGTACCACGTGGGCCAAATGCGAAATGGTAGACTTATTATGGAGAATTCTCAGTGTGCTTCTCCGGTGTTTTCCTTTACCGTTACAGCATATGATACTTTAATTTGCTGTAATTAATACCATAATATGCAAAGAACATACGAGACAAATTGACATACAACATATTTTAATAAACACCACAGTTTTCCTTTCACGAGAAATCCTATTGTCTCAATTTAGCAGAAACTTTTTTGGTATCATAATAATGAATGTGCAAACTTTCGCATTGATTATATCTAAAACAAACAACCCTCCCAGAATTAAGTGGTGTCATTTGCATACTTTTAACGCTGTCTTAATTTTGTGTAGTTTTTATTATTTTAATAATTATTTATATATTAATACGGTTGAGAAAACATTATATGTACTTAGGTACACTTAATCGGGAACAGGGCCCGCGTATATGTGTGGGGTTTGGCATTATACAAGTTTATATAGCCACGGAGTCAAGGAACTAAAATTCTAGTGAGAGATCAGTCTAATTATACGTATACCTATATTTGCTAGTTAATTCGTTTACCTTCGTTTAACTCACATCGCATCGGAAGGGACACAAAAATCTAATTAAAAATTCCATGGTGGTAATGTCATGTGAATAGCGTGAAAGAATTACCAACTCCATTACAGATAGTCATGTTAATTTAAAAGCTAACGGATTTCATATCAGAAATTGCGTCACTGTTTTAATTATTAGGTCACACTCACAGCAGACTTGGCAGATAAGCCGTACCAAACTAGTTTGTGTAATATATTATCTTTGTATTAAGTAGGTATGAAAAATATAAACGATTCCATACACTTGTAGCTGTTGCTATTAGCAATCATGCCAGATTATAAAATACGATAATGCCTACAAAGTATTGTAGAGCAACAATGCAATAAACGCTAGGAATTTAATTAGATAGATTAATATTAAAGTACTTTCGGCTTGAAATATGGCGCACAGAAACGTCGGCGTCGGCTATGAAAGGATTTTTGAAAATTCCTTTATTGTAATTTTTTTCTATGTAATTTTATAAGTTGAGCTTGCCCTACTCAATGCGGTTTTTTAAATATTTTCAGTGTTTGTTAAGTTGTTTAATTAGTGGCTAGGACGTCCGCTTCCTAATCAGAGTTTGGGGTTCGATCCCGAACACGCATCTCTCGGTGCTATGTGCTTTTGTAAGCAATTAAAATATCACTTGCTTCAACGGTGAAGGTAAACATCTTGAGGAAACCTGCATGCCTGAGAGGTGTCCATAACGTTCTCAAAGGCGTGTGAAGTCTGCCAATCCGCACATGGTAGCGTGGTGGACTATGGCCAAATAAATAAATAAAAAATATATGAAGTGATAAGCTAATCTCGCGCTATTCTGAAATAGGCCGATGCTAAATGTACAACATAAAACGGAATACCGTGGCGCTGCGCGTGCGCTGTGGTATTTTAAGTTGGAGGTCTTGGGTTCGATTCCCGGCTCAGGTCTGGTCTGGTGGGAAGCTTTGGCAATGGCTACCACAATACCGACAAAGACATGCCGCCAAGCGATAAAACTTTCCGGCACGATGTCGCTTATTAATTTCGCAGGAAAACTAATCAGGATTATGGGTTTACCATACCCCTAACAGTTTAGCCCGCTACCATGTTAGACTGAATCATCATTTACCGCCAGGTGAGATTGTAATCAAGCGCTAAGTTGGAACAAAACAAAAATATCATAAAATTAATACGATCTAGGATAAGATACCATTTTGCGTTGAGTTAAGTAACGCGGTCCAGCGATTGTCATTATAGTTGTAATTAATATCATTCTATCGAAGGACACGGCGTAGATAGCCTAGTTTCGTAAATATAAAGCGTTCGCCGCAAATGCAATATGCTTTGTTTACGTTTCGATAAAACGCTCACGGTCGATATAATAAACAAAATAACTTTATTTGATGATAGAGAAACAATATGCCAAGGCAAGGCACAAAATCTACATAGGACCATGGACGTCGAAATTTCGTACCTTCTTTTGCATAACTACTAATATGAAATTTATATTTCGATTGGTATGAATGAATTCTTTATTCTATATTTGATACGGAAGAATATTTCGAGCACAACAAGTTTGTCTATGTTGTTGTATGTATGTCATTACTTACATATACATTCGGTATTGTTCAAGGGATAAAAATAAGCATTTAGGTAGTTTAAAATTATTTTTTCCGAAACTGTGTTGTTATAAAGTTAACTACGATACGTTTAGCCTTCTGTCTAAAAACGTGTTAAATATTTTAATATAGTAATAATACATTCGGAGTTAAATTTAAAAAAAAAACATTGTTTGATGATTTTAACATAATATTACATTTTTGTTAAAATCAACAAAGCCACCCATTATGTGAAAATAAACAAACACTTGATATGAAACGAAATATTTTAGTTTGAATGAATTAATGTTTACACTTTTATTGTAGGTACCCTACCGAACGTCTTAAAAAAACATTGAACAGCCAAAAAAATTTTTTTTTTTTGTAAATAAATTTGGTTTCTTTTATTTAAAAGCCCTAATGAATTTCTAAAACGTCATTGTTTATTCTAACAATCACTGCAAACCAACCTTGATCAGTTACAAATGCCAAAGTTCACACTGGCACACTCATTCAAATAGGAAGTTCTTGACTTCACCATCATCTTCATAACACTCACAAAATTACGACTGTTAAATGCTATATTTTACCCGTCTAAAAATGGAGATTAACGAATACAAATATATATTAATAAACATAAACTAAGGCAACAAGCATCCAGTAAACACACCCGTATTGTAGTTATCCATTCGTCTATTACATATGCCGCAAGCGAGCCAACAATACAAATGATTGAGGCTGTCTGGGAAAACGGAAATGGAACGATCACGACTATCAGAGGGGTGGATATACAAAAGCGTAAGCGTCTTCAACTTACTACCCTTAGCTATACGGATGTAGAACAAAACACGGGAGTTGCTGCCATCGTAAGCAAAGTTTATTTTAAATTCGTTGATGCTCTTGTCCTAGAACTACGAGTATAATCCTTATTTCGTGAACGACTAGTCTACCTTTTAAAAGTTATTGATAATTATAATACTGCTTTGAAATCGGTTTAAATACGTAATAAGCTAAAAGTTGTATGCAATTCGAAGTTAGTTTCCAAAGTTGTTAACAGGTGACATACATGTTAGGAGTGCAATAGGTTAGTTCGAATAGTTTGAAACATTTTCTCAACTATAATATTTACTGTCTCTAAAACTGTAGCAGCTTGACTTTTGTTTATTTAATTAAATAATTCAATTTGTACATTGTTAGAATAATTATATCGGCAAACGACGTTATTTATTTATATAAAACGTCGGGTAAGTTACAAATAAAAAGCAATACTAATTGATTCGATGCACCATATTTATTTAATAGTACTTTCTTGAACGGTAGTGACCTCAACGTTATAAAATTCTGACGACCTCCGTGGCGTAGTGAAAAGTAAAGTAAAGTTAGAGGGTCTGGGTTCGATTCCCGGCTCGAGTCTGGTTTGGTGGGAGGCTTCAGCCGTGGCTAGTTACTACCCTACCAATCGATTTAGCATACCGGCACGATGTCGCGTAGAAACCAATTAGGAGTGTAGGTTTACCATACCTCTAACAGGTTATATAAAATAGCCGTCAAGGGCTAACTTGTAGTGTATGAAAAATAAAAAATAAAGCTTTAAAAAGTTTGTCCGCCGAGTGACTTGGGCAAGATGACTATCAGAAAAAAGTCACATTTGGGCAGGCGAAAATAATATCTAAAATACTCCGGACAGAACCTAACGCAGTATATAGTAAATAAACGTGGCGGGTTCTACCAGTTTATTGCTACTGAGGGTCTTGTTAAGAATATTAATAATTAATTTTTGGCGAGTATCGAATAATCAAGCAATCAAAAAGTACATTCAAATAATCCTATGGAAGACAATCTAGGTGCGTAATTACATTGCAGCGAGTTGATTGTGAAAACGAGGTATATAAGTAAACTTAAAAATAATATTAAACGTTGGTTCCATAGTTCGTAATTAATGAGATGAAATTGCTTGAACTGCACAATTTTTTTGGCTTAATTAAACAAACAAAGCCGTCTGAAAATTGAACAGGCTGCCTATGTAATTTGATGTGTCAAATCTGATTGATATATTGACATACTAGTTCACGTTCTAACATACCAAGTTACAAATAAATAAGCGAATTATTCAGCTGTACCTACTCCTAGCATGACTTTTATATTCTTGGGTATTTCTTCAGTTATTGTGACAACAAATTTCTTATTAATAAAGTTTTTGATTTTTGTTTAAATGTTATTAATTTAAATGAAATTAAAAATAAAAAAAATAAATAAATGAAAGAAATGTATTAATTTTTGATTCTTAATTGTTTCATTAATAAAGGATATTCGTAAGGACGAATAAATAAGTTAATGTACAAACATAATTATTTATCTACACTTAGGATTATTACAATGTTCATTCCGTGTTACTGGTTAGGTAAATAGTGCTGAGAATCTAAATAGTAGCGTGTTTTAAATAAATATTATCCACCAACATATTTGCTTTAGAGTAATTTGTTAAGTATTGTTAAGGATACTATAATATAATTATGTTCTATTTTAAAGGGATCGAGGTGTGTATGTGATTATATAATGAGAACCGTTTTAACTATTAGTCATAATCAGCCAATTAACGCCCCACTGCAGGGACGGCCACAGGCCTCTTCTCTCAAGGGAGAGAGGGCCACCGAAGGGTGTTGGCGGACCTTACGATTATAATGACATAATTATTGCTTAGTGAGATTTGCGCTCAACACCGCCAACTACTTCACTCAAAAGTCAAAATCTTACCCAACCCGAGTTTTTTTTATTTTTCTTATAAGACAAGTTATTACAAGTTAGCCCTTGACGGCAATCTCACCAGGTGGTAGGTATGGTAAACCGGTGCCGGAACGCTTAATCGCTTGGCGACACCTCTTTGTCGGTAGGGTGGTAACTAGCTAAAGACCAAACTCGAGCTGGGAATCTAACCCAGGACCTCCAACTTTATAACGTGGCAGCGCGCGCGCTGCGCCACGGAGGTCGTCACATCTTACGGAGTATTCTGCGATAGATCATGCTAACTAACCACTAGGCCGACAAGGCAGTTTGTTCAAGAAACTGTTAGCGTGTCTGTGCTATACCTATCGCGTACGGTTAATATTGACAGAAGTCAAGCTCTATGATTAATTAGTAAGCATTTATCGCTACTAGTTATACGATACATATTATAAGAACACTTATTAAAGAACGATAACGAAGAAATCTTAGGCTCCCACTGAAAATCGGCGCTGGGACTTGCTGCAGCTGATGCTGAATGGGTTACCTTTATTTCGGCAGTATCGGCATAAGGTAAAATTATGTTATGAACAATAGTTATACCGCGCCAAATAATTTGTTTTTTCTTTCTTTCCTTAATTAATTCTTTCTTTCTTTCATTCATTCTTTCTTTCTTTCAATAGCCAGCCGTGCTATTACGGTTGTACATACAAAACATTGTACCCCTTTCATGCGCGAACGGAGTAGAAAAATTTGGCACAGTCGATGAAGCGGTGATAGCCTAGTGGTTAGGGCGTCAGCCTCCTAATCAGAGGTCGGCGGTTCGAATCCGGGCACGCACCTCTAACTTTTCGGAGTTATGTGCGTTTTACAAAAAAAATTAAATATCACTTGCTTCAACGGTGAAGGAAAACATCGCGAGGAAACCTGCACGCCTGAGAGTTCTCCATAATGTTCTCAAAGGCGTGTGAAGTCTGCCAATCCGCACATGGCCAGCGTGGTGGACTATGGCCAAACCCTTCTCATATTGAGAGGAGACCCGTGCTCTATAGTGAGCCAGTAATGGGTTGTTCATGATGATGATGATGATGAAACTGACATTATTCTCCATTAATGTGAAAGGTATTATAAAGAATCAGAATTATAAAGCTTTTTATTTTCTTATTATTTATATTGTGTATCAGTTTGCATGCCCTAATCTTAGAAACATACAGTCCGATTTGATAAAATTAGGTGTATTTATTTAGCTTATAAGCTACGTTTATAAACGAACACTTAAGCCTTTCTTTAGTTAAAGATGAAATTTAAACACGAAAACTCACAGTCACTGCATTAACAATTTTTCTAGCTATATTTACTGAAGCAACTAATATCACGGCCAGAACTACTACTAACGGAAACTGGGTTACTCCACATTTTAATGTTTGCTGTGGACGAAACGACCACACACGACAAAAATGTATTGAACATTACCTTAATATTTTGTTTTTATTCAATCCACTTCCTACACATATACACATATACTATATGTAATTTGGGTGCCTTTAGCCAATCATAAATTATAAGGCGAGGTTGTATACACATTATATGTACCAATAAACGAGGGTATAATTTTTTACATAAGTAAAATCTCTCAACTTCGTTTGCACTTTGCTAGTCACTAAATTTACATTTGAAGGTACAAAAGTGTATGGAAAACAAATTAAAAGCGCTCAAGATAAATTCGTACGAGTACGGTATCGAAAACTAATTTTTCATAAGACCTAAGATCTGACTAAGATAACATGTTTGATGAAAAAAATGTTGGTTGTCTATTTATATGGTTGTATATTTTCCTATATAGGAAAATCCTGTACATGTCCTAAAAGTAATAAAAGCTAACGCCTTTACTTAATTACATTATCAACATATTGTTACGATCTTAAAACATTTATTTGTGTTAAAAAAGGTTTAGATTTATTATTTAAGGTTCAATTATTAATTTAGTCAGAAAAGATTTTAGAAGATTCAATCGCATATTATAATCACACTTTTACACTAATGCAATGATAGATTACGAATTGTAATTACGAATTTAAGTAAGATTTTGCGCAGAAAGTGTAAGTATGTATGTATTTATTAGAGCTAATTCGTTAAAGCATTAAATTCAAGTCAGTCAAGCAGTGGCACGATCTATGGCAGTCTTTAGTCGAGTTTATAAATAGTATTCATTCGGAAAGTTTGCAGCGGCTAGTACTCCAAGGGTGTGAAGGTGCGTGACCGGCTCTGGTGATTCACGTCTGTTTTTATTTTTACGAAGTCCAATCACCGCTGTTGGAGTGTACTGTACGTACTTTTCTATCACGCGCGTATGCCGTGATTATAAACTTTATTAAATCTTTTTGGAATATTCAGCCACATCATGATCAACCCATTCTCGGCTCACTACAGAGCACGAGTCTCCTTTCAATATGAGAAGGGTTTGGCCTCACATGTGCGGATTGGTAGACTTCACACGCCTTTGGGAACATTATTGAGAACTCTCAGGCATGCTGGCTACCTCACGATGTTTTCCTTCGCCGTCGAAGTAAGCGATATTTTAATTGCTTAAAAACGTACATAACTCCGAAAAGTTATAGGTTTGCCCTCTGGTTAGGAGGCTGACGTCCTAACCACTAGGCCACAGCCACAATACTTCTCTCTTATAAGAAGGAGGGTTTTAGAGCTAAAAGTCTTCTACTCTACTCCAGTGGGCAATGACGTTTTTCAATTATTAATTAGTTAATTAAAAACACAATAATAGTCAATAAACGGATTTCGAAGCGATCGTAATATTAAGCCGCCAATTATTTGATATAATTTGATAGGCTACTTACTGGCAATATGGATGTCGTGGTTTTAAAATCGATCGCGGGAAAATACCTCAATGCATTCCAATCGTTATATTTCCTTGAATCACAAACCTTGGTGGAAAAAATCTACTCTAGATTTATTATTTACTGTATGGTTTAGCATGAATAAAGATTGCACTAGGATGATTAAACTAAGTCTTCTTTATAATCTATCCATAAAAACTTATAACTATTAGTCTATTTAGGGAAAGAATTATAATTTATAGCAATAAATGTTACATAACAGATTTCATTTAATGATCTGTAAAAGAAAATTGTAGCTGTGATAGCCTAGTGGTTAGGACGTCAGCCTCCTAATCAGAGGTCGGGGGTTCGAACCCGGGCACGCACCTATAACTTCCGGAGTTATGTACGTTTAAAAAAAAATTAAAATATCACTTGCTTCAACGGTGAAGGAAAACATCGTGAGGAGACCTGCACGCTTGAGAGTTCTCCATAATATTCTCAAAGGCGTGTGAAATCTGCCAATCCGCACATGGCCAGCGTGGTGGACTATGGCCAAACCCTTCTCATATTAAGAGGGGACCCGTGCTCTGTACTGAGCAGAGAATGGGTTGATCATGATGATGATGATGATGAAAAGAAAATTAACAATCATAATTAATTCTTATGATTTGATATCATATGTACGACCTATACGTCGTGTTGCGGGTACAAATATGAGTGTGGATTATAGTTTTTCACATTATCTAGGACCTTATATTTTTTCTGTTGCCATTGTTATATTCCGTGACCCCGTTTGACACTAAATGATAACAGATGATGGTTGTCACGGCTTATTATTTCACGAAAGTGTAGGTAAAAAATATGAAATTGTTAAACGATATGTGTCATGTTTTGTTTCAAAGGCTCATTATAATATGGAACTTTGAATGGAATATTGAAACTGCAATATCTCTAACTAGATGGCACATAAAATCATTGACGAAACTTCTATCATTAGCTTGTCGAAAAATCATGTCTAAATTTCTTTTTTTTTTTTTTTTTTATTCACCACAAGTTAGCCCTTGACTGCATCTCACCTGATGCTAAGTGATGATGCAGTCTAAGATGGTAGCGGGCTAACCTGTTAGGGGTATGGTAAACTCATACTCCTAATTGGTTTCTACACGACATCGTGCCGGAACGCTAAATCGCTTGGCGACACGTCTTTGCCGGTAGGGTGGTAACTAGCCACGGCCGAAGCCTCCCACCAGACCAGACTCGAGCCGGGAATCGAACCCAGGACCTCCATCTTTTTAAAATGCAACAGCGCACGCACTGCGCCACGGAGGTCGTCAAAAATCGTCGTCGTCTATTGCATATATATTTAGATATGTGTTATACAAGGTGTCTCAAAAGAAAGTTCACATTTAAATCTTTTTTTAAAAGAAAAGTCTTAGCTTTATTGAAAAAATGTTTATTTTATATTGAAGTACACTGTTTGGGAATTTATTTTTTAAAAATAACATCGTCCAAATGTAAACCGTTGTGCTCTCGGCATTCATTTAGTCGGGCACTAAAATTGCCTATGACAGCTCGGCAGGTAGTCTCCGTGATGGCTGCCATTTCATGACGGATATTTTCTTTTAATTGTGCCAGGGAAGTCGGTTTACTAGCGTAAACTTTTGATTTGACATAACCCCACAGGAAAAAATCCATAGGCGTTAAATCGGGACTCCGTGGAGGCCAATTTATGTCACCTCGCCTGGAGATTAATTTGTTCGGAAAAATTTCTCGAACTCGAGGCAGAGATCTGTTGGACGTGTGTGAAGTTGCTCCATCCTGCTGGAACCATGTTCTTTGGTTGTAACCAGGAAAGTTTTGCAGTTGGGGTACGAAAAACTCGTCTAACATCTCCACATAACGCTCTGAATTCACTGTGAGTGTGCGTCCCCTTCCATCTTCAAAAAAGTAAGGGCCGATAATTCCTCGCGCCGACATCGCTGCCCATACGGTGACTTTGGGTGAATGTAGCGGTTTCTGATATTTTTGTTTTGGGTTGGTTGCACTCCAGTAACGACAATTTTGCTTGTTTACATGCCCATTCAGATGAAAATGGGCTTCATCGGAAAACAAGATGTTGGTGAACGTTGGAAAGCGCTCAATCATCTGATTTACAAAGGCAAGCCTCTGACCAGCATCTTGAGGCTTCAGTTCTTGCACTAACTGAATTTTGTACGGGTGCAGCTTTAAATCTTTGTGTAAAATGCGGCATAATGAAGATCTGTGCACATTTAAAGCAACAGCACGCTTCCGAATCGAGAGGTTTGGATCATCTCGAATAGACTGAGTAACACTGTCCACGTTTTCGGCTGTTCTTGATGTTCTTGGTCGCCCAGATTTTGGTTTCTCCAGAGTTGACCCAGTCTCTTCAAACTTCTCAACCCATTTTGCAATGAGACGAGTGCTAGGCGCATCATTTAAGTGACGAATATGTCGAATACTGCAGAATTTTCTACGCGCTACAGTCGCCGAATTACCGTTTTTGTAAAACTCACGTACGCACAACGCACGGTCCGCACCAGAGAAACGCTCCATAGCGACTAAATTCCCAAGAGCCAGACTACCGACTGACATACCCCCCGCGCCCCTCAGAATAGTTGCTTTCGCGTAATAAAATAAGCAAATGTGAACTTACTTTTGAGACACCTTGTATTTTAGATATGTGTTGTTGGCAAATGACTTCAAGTTTCCAATAATCGTAGCCTGATTCTGTCACGCACCCCTCCACTCAAATCGTTTGAAAGAGGTTGCCTCATTTGTATCTGGCGCATTCGATCGGAAAGTGAGGAGGTAGTCGTAATGACAGTTCGTGTTTGCTTGAACATAGTCAGATCCTCAGATTAAGTAAATGTAAGAAGCCATGAAACTGTAAGGAATGTGGAAGTGAAAGCGTAGATACAGATTATGTAAGTAAATTGAGTCAAAGCATCAAAGTATCCTCCGTTCATGCGTTTGCGCCGGTTTTTCTTTATTTGGCTAACTTTCAAAGTTAGCCAAACAAAGTATCAGAAGTGCTCCCACTTCTTCTAAGAACCGGATTCCTATTAGTATTTCTGTGTTATTTTAAGTCTCGTCATTCCCCTATATTTTGTATTCTAGTCACATTTTAGTAAAATTTTGCATAATAAATAATAAATAATAAAAAATTTAAAACAAAAATTAAGTTGTATATTACTGCTTCACGTGTGGTTTTATCTGTTTGTATTTAATCTGAGGTCAAAACACAGAGCAAAATTGTGTGATAGTTAATCTTCTTCTTCAAGTGCCTCTCCATTGTGATAGTTAATATTAGGTGAAAAAAAGGAGTTATTAGTTGTCATAATTAAGAAATGTGCTACAATAAAGGTTAGTGAAATCAAAATATGTACATTTAGGAAGATATGCCGTGTACAGCTCTGATTCTGATGTCAATTGCAGATTTATAGCAAATTGAGCGTAAAATATGTTCATTGGATGTTTTATAATCAGTAATTACCAACTACGCACAATCATTGACATGTTTACATATTTTTTGTGTCGTTGACACTTTGATAACTCAGTCACAGTAACCTTTGGGGTCTTGTGTTAGATTTGTCATCGAACATAGTAACATTTCTTTGTGAACAGCAATTATGGCTCAGTTTACGTCATCTACCAACAGTTTCACCAATAATAGCCAATACCTATTTAAAAAAAAATATCACGTGGACGCTGAATGTGGGTTTTTCGACCAGCTTTGTCTGTCTGTCATCGCACTTCGTGGCACTCAAACAGATATACCGTTTCAAGTGCGGTTTTTGCATTGCGTAAATACGAGTGTATCGAGTCACTTCTGTTTATGTTTTATGGATAAATGCCATATGTTTTTACCTATGATCACTCAAGTTTTAGATGGTTTGTATTTCATATTATGTAATCATTTATTTAGTTAAAATCTTTGAACAGGTTCTTAAATAGTGTAAAGTATATATAAATATCTATATAATTCGCGATTCACCCTAAAAGTTTATTAACTTTTAGGTGAATCGCGAATTTTTTGTTTATGTCATGAGATTTTATGTCAATCTGGGATATTGCAAGCTTTAGGCTCTTTTTAAGCTCGGTTTAAAAATTTGTGCATTTTTAAGGTGCAAGGTAAAGGAATTTTTAGTAGGTATATACCAGCTATGCTCGTAAGTTCAATAAATTAGATTAGCATTTATTCAATCGCTTGCAAAGAATGCTATGCCATCGATTTCAGTTGATGACAACATAAATCGACGGCTATAACATAATATGAATATAATAATTGCCCGCGAACACGCATTAAAATGGCTGGTAGGGTCAAATCTTAAATTTCTCCGTATTAAGAGATAAGTGGAACGTGTCCTGTAGTAGATAGAACGTTAATTAAATGAATTAATAAAGGATGAAGACATACATCTAGCTAGAAGATTTATCTAAATCAAACCTACTCTGGAACGCAAGTGAGCTAACAAACACAGAAATTAATATTTAAATATTACTGTTTTAGAGAATAGCGGGGATCGAGAAGAAAATCTTCTTAGCTTTATTGATAAGTAGTATTATGGATATCATGAGTTTTAAATGTAGAATACGAACGCGATGATTTTCGCAACAGTCAATGCACCAATAAGTAGATAGGTATAATATTATTGCGTTTGCTTGACCTTTGAATAAGTCGCCCGTTACACGCTGGCGCGCCGTGGTCTAGTGGCGTCAACGGTCCAATGAAATTTGTAACGAAAGTCCGGTGAATTGCCAAAAATATATATAACACGGGAGATGCCCACAAGACGCCCGCGTGCCAGGGCCCTAATTACGTATGACGTTTTAACTTACGTGATGTTACGTTTACGGTGTTGTCAAATAATGACATTTGTATGTCAACGGATTGTAGTAATGTAATATGTAACGTCGACGTTTGTTACGTTGAAAACCACGCTACGGGGCTCTGATTGCCGAGTCGACATGTCTACCTATTCGATCGCGTGAAAGTTAACGTCAATTCGTATAGAATCAGAATAGCGCCATCTTTCGCGAAATAGATGGCACTCTTTCAATTAGACAAAAATATGAGTCTGCCACGTGATCATTTCACACGGAATACGATGCAAAAATTTATAACCTTAACTTGTGCCAAAATACCTTCCTTAATCCCAAAATTCAATATTATTATGATGTGTCACCGTAAAGTACTGTTTCTTAATGGCCAAATATTAAACGAGGAATGTTGACTGTTTGCCAGTGTTTGTGTAGAAAATCGGTGCATCTGATCAACTTTTCATTAACTGTGTACAGTTAATGAAAAGTTCATCATCATGACCTTGATCATCAGTATCTACTAGTATTATTATTAAAGAAACAAGACATCTTTTTTCATTTGAATTTCACAGCAGTATCACATGTCCCAGACCCAAGTGGTGATATTCATTTCAACTTTATATATCTAGCTGCTAAGGCCTTGTACAAACAGACCATGACCGCACTCGTTATCCAAGAAAGGAGCCGCTTCGTGACTAACTATTAATGCACGACGAAAAAAGAATATTAAACAAATAAACGGCTTTGGGTAAAATCAATGTATGGCAAACGATGTTAATTATTAAAAAATAAATATCGTACCTACATTTTTATACCACAATTAACTATGTTTTATATATAAATACACAACAATTCCATTATTAATTACGGAACCCGAAAAAATAATTAAAAAACCTTTATCGTGCAAGTTTTTGCCGCGAGTAGGTATACGAGACTCAGATAGAGTACAAGTGAATTAATTGCAATATTCATTAATGGAGCCGTCATTAATTCAAACTGCCTTGTCATGAATCGTTTATCGTAGAAGCACAGGGCTATTTGTAAAATGCTCATCGTTTTTGTCAATGATTTAATGTGTTAATAGTTCGGCATCGGTTTAAGTGTTTGATTTTATACCACTTGCTAAACTATATTACGTTAACTTCAAGTTGGATCATATTCATACACTATATGAAGTTAGTTTTTTTTTTCTCTGTTTTAAATTCCTGTTCGAGTAATGCCAGGTCTGAAATTAAACTCGTAGGTCTCGTGTTTTTAATTTAACTGGCTTTTTGTGTATTCAAATTTATTTTTCCTAAAGAGTTATAAGAACCTTTAATATTATGAAATGGTGTATTAAGAATATCAATCATTGTATTAAAAATATAAAAGCAGTAAAGTAGTAAAAGTACTCCATACCAGTGTCTACCAGCATTACTTTGTACGCTCCAGCCTAACGTTTTACACGTAAATCGCGAAGGTATACTATATCTATATATATATCTTGCTATACTATGTTACGTTTAGCTTATAATATTTTCATACATGGATAAAAAGGATGACAGCTCCAAGGCCATTGACAAGTTCTCAGTGGCAGATTAATGACATCATAATACTGATGAAAAAAAAACGTTTTATTAACATAAAAAATATTTTATGCAATTAGTATTTAGAGAAAGTTTCCGAGCGAAAAGTAAACAACTTGGATATGCACCAAGTTACCAGTTTGCAAAGTGTTGTTAACAAGGAAAATTATGTTCACTGTAAAAATGTGTCTAAAAGTTTTTTTCTTATATAATTTGCTTTCGTCGTATATTGAGTGACAATTGTAAAAACAGACGGAATATTTGGATAACCCAATGCATATTATAAAAATCTTTTAAATATTTTCGTTGCATTTATCTATAGCAAGCTGTTGCCCGCGACAAATCATATTACGAAGAAGTGTGGCTAACTATAGTTCTAGCTAGTCGATGTGAAATGGCTGGGGTTGAGTTTGGCGGGGATAAAAAGTAGCCTACTTGTTAATCTAGGAAATAATCTATCTCCATTCATAAATTTCATCCAAATTGGTTCTGTGTGTGCGAAAAAAGTAAAGTTCCAGCTTGACAGGGTACACGCTTACATACAAACTTTTGACTTATACCTTATTACCGTATAACACAAATAAGTACAAATAAGTAAGTTGTATGCACCACAAACTAAGCTTGGCGCTATGTGACATAAAGTTAACTTAACTTTTTATATTTTTGTGCCAGAATTAAACGACGACGTGTGTATTACAAATTACAAACGCGTCACACAATTCGAACTACGTTTTATTTCATATGATTAAAAAGCTTACATACAACGTTGGATAGCAGACTGGCATTGCGTGATTCACCGATTACGACTGACATGCAAGTGATCAGCTGCTGCTGGCCCCCTTTAAGGTACAGCACCATGCTTTATGCATTATAATAACCGTATTGTAAGATAACGTATACTGACGACCGACTGACTATAGACAACGCTTCCCAGGTAGGTCATACACACATATCACACAACAGAACACAGCGTCTTCACCAACGAAGACGAGGTCCTAGATATCTGACGTCATCCGGACGTGGGTCTCATCCACAGTCACGGGGGCGCTCGGACTGAGTTCCTTCCCACCGTCCGACCCCAAACGTTCGTTATCCCAAACGTCGCCTAAGCCTAAAGAAGGCGCCCTTAGGCAGACGTTCCCTTAGTTTCTTTGAGCCCTAGAGCTTAAAATTTCTTCTGGCAGAGCTTCTTTCCGAAGCTCGCCATGCAGCCCGGTTACGTTGTGGCAACCAATAGGGTTAGCAAAATTAATAGACAGTCCGAAAAAAAAAACTGAGAGCCCAGTCCAACAAACCCAACAAGTCTCAACGTAACCCTAAGTCGAGGTCCGAGTCTCGCAGGAGACGTCCTTAGGGTGACGTTCCCCTAGATATCGTCGAGCCCAAGTGCTCTTCTCTCAGGCTGAGCTTCATGCTCGCCAAAAACCCACGGTGACGCAGTAATAACTAATATAGTTATTACTGCGTCATCAATAATGGAAACTGTCAATTCGAAACAACAACATAACGTAAATGGTAACTAAGGAATATTAAATTAATGACACGAGCTGCAACCGCCTCCTCTTTGATTGGTATCAAAACTAGACTAAATTAGCATCGAAGTCGGAATTGGCCGCTGTAGATATGCTTTCGTGTCAAAAGTTAGACGGGCCTGCCTATAATTCTGTTACTAGTGTGCAATAACAACAATTCTATTTGTTGTTATTGAATGGAACAAGAATTGGTGGCGCTGTGACTTGCGAACTAATTATGGTTACTATACTACATGGATGAAACTGTGATAAGCCTAGTGGTTAGGGCGTCAGCCTTCTTATCAGAGGTCGGCGGTTCGAATCCCGGCACGCACCTCTAACTTTTCGGAGTTATGTGCGTTTTTAAGCAATTAAAATATCACTTGCTTCAACGGTGAAGGAAAACATCGTGAGGAATCCTGCACGCCTGAGAGTTCTCCATAATGTTCTCAAAGGAGTGTGAAGTCTGCCAATCCGCACATGGCCCGCGTGGTGGACTATGGCCAAACCCTTCTCATATTGAGAAGAGACCCGTGCTCTGTAGTGAGCCGGTAATGGGTTGATCATGATGATGACTACATGGATAAAATGTGTCCCGAATATCAAAAGCAATTTTTGATTAATTTAATGGGCCTTGCGATTGAAAACTAATTAAATGCGTTGCCTAAGCATCAGTTACATCGACCCATTAGCGAAATTAAAATTGAAATGCTCGTACAAGCGCTTTTTTCGCTTCAACCGCTTGTTAAAATTTAACTCTGAATAGATATGGCTACCTTATTCAAGTAGTCTTATACGCATACGTGATATTATTGCGTAACGTAGCCGCACTGTTCCCTACTTTACCTTCGTCTATTGTATGGCATAAAATAAACTTATTTCTAACGATATGTAGTAAAGTCTATAAAATCTTGCAACCTATCATTTCTTCTATAAAAAATTTAATACCAACGAAAAAGGGTTATTATCGTTTGCAAACTACATCTCTCGTCATATCAAATCTTTTCACAAGGTAACCTAAAAGAATTTCCCAGGAAAATCTTGGAAGCGTACAAGTAATCATATCAGATATCGGTATAGGGATCCAATTTGTTTAGTTCCATCCATGTATCATCGTTATTACAGTATCGTTTTTGATCATCATCATCATCATCATGATCAACCCATTACCGGCTCACTACAGAGCACGGGTCTCCTCTCAATATGAGAAGGGTATGGCCACCATGCTGGCCATGTGCGGATTGGCAGACATCACACGCCTTTGAGAACATTATAGAGAACTCTCAGGCGTGCAGGTTTCCTTACGATGTGTTTCTTCACCGTTGAAGCAAGTGATATTTAAATTTTTAAAACGCCAAACTGCCAAAAGTTAGAGGTGCGTGCCCGGATTCGAACCGCCGACCTCTGATTAGGAGGCTGACGCCCTAACCACTAGGCTATCACCGCTTCAAACCGCTTCGTTTTTCATATAGTATCCTAATTATACCATAATTAAATCATTCGCCACTTGGAATGCCGAATATTGGCTGATCAATTATTCGTCACCATCACTATCCGTGGCATCAATATAGTTTGTACCAGTGCCAGGGGTTCTGAGTTCCGGTCAAAGTTTTCTCGGAGTTGTGTGTATTTGTAAAAAAAGTTTGCTATAATCGGTTGGTTTATTTGAGAATGTTTTTAGGGAACGAAATCCATTAACCGACTTATAAAAGGAAACCTTGTGAGGACGTTAACTGGCTGGATTGGCCTTGAGATTTAATGAGTAATTAATATTGGGCTAATAAATACATATTATATACGAAAATTTAAAAATTGTTTTAAAAATATTACTTTACTACTACTACTACTACTAGTAAAAATACAATTAATAGGATTTCTATTATAATATAAAGGATTACCTACACAAATTATAAAAAACTTGAGTGTTAATTGGCGCGTTTGGAACCCTCATAGCTTTAGTTTTAAGTTTACGAATATAGTTATCACCATGAAATAACTACTGTGTAAATTATTGACGCGTCAAAAGTGCCTTTTTAAGGACTATTTGAATAAAGATTATTTTGAATTTGAATTTGAATTTATATAACTTCTAATTATAGCTATGGACTATGTATTGTGTATATTGAGTAAAAAAACCTGGCAAAGTTTTTTATAGGCTTCTTCTCAGACCTGGCCGCGTTTTCCTAGCTTTAGTTTTAAGTTCACGAATCTTGTTATCACCTCACGAATTAACATAATGAAAAATATAAAAAGAACGCTTCACAGATGCCTGTACTAGGTTTACTTGAATAATACATTTATGAAATTAGAATTTTGAATAATCACTCTCGTTCTATATCGCACTTGGCAGCGCAGCGGGGAATGTTTCTTTGACCCCGTGCACACGTGCGAGAATACGCTTTTCGAGCGGTTTGATAGATCACTGCATAAAGCCGAAGTTACGAATCCAGATTTCCCTATATATAAATATCAGTTATTATAAAACCGGTTTCAAGCGGTGTTAGATGTATGGGAATTGCAAGTAAGTCAAATGACTGCCACGACGATGACATAACGTCATTTTCATTCATTAGCATGAGATTAGCATAGTTTGCTAATCCGATTATAGAGTGATAACTTTGCTACACTCGAGCCCCAAGTTGGCTGTTACAATTGTGTCTCAATGGTCAATCAATGGCATTTATTTACTTAGTAATTGATGTAACTAAAAATTAAATATCCGTTGACAACACTACACTAGACAAGATTGTAACGTGATGCCAAACGAAGTACCAGTTGTTCATTTCTTGCTCGGAAACTTTTAAATATGTATTGCTCAAAATATTTGAAGTTTAAAGATCTATACATTTTCTTTTTTATTAGTGGTATAGGTATAGTATATCACGTATTACTATACGTGATATAATAAATGAGAATAATGTTTTAAAATTATTTTAGTAACAATGATTATTAGTGGTTATTAATTTCATCAATGATTGAAGTTGTCACTTATCGATATTACATTATAGCCAGGGGGCAAGGTGCCATCTCTAAACGCATTATTGTTTTAACATTGTCGACGTTCTTGTTTTTCAATTATAACCCTTATTTCAAGGTAGATAGTTATTACAACTTTAATTCTAAAACAATACTGCATCAAACATAATCGAAGGTAGTATTGCAAGAGTACTCGTACATTATCGAGATATCATCGGAATATTTAATTACGTAATATACCAATAAGCTGATTGAAGTAAAATTGTACTTTTTAAATAAAGTATACCATAATTATTGCCTACTATTGTAATTACTGCGAGTTCATACAGAGTAAGCAATCCATTTTTTCACGTTCCTGACGGAACTCTGACGAACACTGGCCCCGGTATGTCTGGATAGTGTCGATCGGGTTTTGGCTTTGAACGTTATCTCGTATCTTTTTTGCGGCTATTCAAGCGCATATCTTATCTGATATACATAGAAGTACCTCGACATTATCTTGACTAGAACATCATTCTAGTGATAATGAATATACTAACATATTAGATATTATAACCACATCTATGCAGGTAGGTAGGTAGGTACACCGAGATATCTTCCGACTATCGGAACTGAAATCACCCAAGAAATCTGTTCGGTCGTCGTGTTAATCTGAACTGGATGTCTAAAAGGTGTGTGAAGTCTGCCAATCCGCACATGGCCAGCGTGGTAGACTATGGCCAAACCCTTCTCATATTGAGAGGAGACCCGTGCTCTGTAGTTAGCCGTTAATGAGTTGATCAAACAAGCATGTATAAGTAGGTATATTTATCAAATGATAAATGAAATAAACATGTATTAAATGCAGTAAGTAATTTATTTTGCAATTGTAATATGAGTTCAGTAACCATGGACAACCTGATGACCTTATAATCATCATGTAATTGAACTATTGCGGTTTGTGGTAATTCTCGTATTTGGCCTCCTTAGGCTTTAATAATAATCATTGAACGGCGATATTGATTTCGTCACCTATTTATCCCATCTTACATATCTTTAAATATAAAAAGTGAGTGTAACTGACTGACTGGTTATTTATTAACTATGAATGATACTGAAACATCTCACTAGTTTTCGCAATAAACGATTAATGAAGTTTTCGAATGTAGTGCCGCCGTCATAGTATTTATGTTTACATTAGGCTATTTCTGATGATATACTTCAGTTGAGTGATTTTCCACGGAGTTTGTAGTGAATGACGTGGCGAGCTGCGTTGTGTGTAGGTGCTATGTATAGAAATATTTCTAGCACGCTTTTGGTGGTATTTCCTACATACATACTTTGAGTTTAAGTCTCATTGGGTACCGTGCCGTATAAAACTCTTTTGAAGTGCTCATCAGCCTTTTTACTACCAAACTTTGGTCGTCGTTTACGTATAATTGAAGGGGACCAATTAAGTACTTAATTTCTAAGTAAACGTAATTTTATTGAGAGCATTTTTCACCAATAATTTAAATAATACACTATCGCAGAAAGTGTCCGGTTTTCATTAGTTACGGATGTAAAATATTTCGTAATCTAGGATAAGGTATTCTGTCCCTATTATTAGTTAAGTAAGAAGACATAATACACACCAAATTTGTGAGTAAATATCGCGTATTCATGGAAACTTTTGAACGATTTAAGATCTCGGATAGGTATTATATGAGGTATGAGAGCTTTATCTACTCCGTATATAAATATACACAAAAACGCACCGCATTCAGAACCATTGCTTTTTATGGAGGTTGTTTAAAATTGTCCTCTTTATTTCTGACTCCGTTTTAACGATGAAAAATTAAAAATCTTTCCATCCATTAAATGTATATTACACTGGCGCCCATAAAGGGCAATGGATACGAGAGAAAGGCCGAGAAAAGATGTTTGACCCTTTTAACTTAATCTCAATGCACTTCAACAACATAATAAGACATCTTAAACTTTCGTTTACCTATCTCGAAAAACATTTTGATATTGCATCAGACAGGTTGTCGAGATATTTAAGCAGACTCCCAGTTTAAAAGTTGTTGTAAGATGTAAGTATGGTCATACCTACCGCTTACTGTTAGTACAGTATAAATAAAAGTACTATAAATTTTCCAGAAGCATTTAACTCCATTATTTCTTACATTTCACAACTTTTAATGGAAATATTATTTCAAAAAGTTATATGTATAATATATAGTGTTTTTAGTTAATAATAATAAGATAAAAATAACCAAAATTCATAACAATAGACTAAGTATAGAAAAATAATTGCAATACATTTTATAGGATTATGTTTTTTTTATGCGGCTTTTTTTTATCAATATCGGGACTCCAATACAATATGGTGTCTTAATGAGACAAAAGCACAAATATTAAAAAACGCAAACTTTTATTGCTTCTTCTGTACCTTTTGTTTAAAACTTCGATACTTATGATGGGAAAGATCACCACTAATATTTTGCCATGTATATTAGAGGAAAAAGAAATAAGCAAGCTGACGGATATCGCGACATTGAGAATTACCAGTTTGTCTGACTTCTTCGAAATATAGAAAATCTTTTGAAAAATACGTTGCATTACCGAAGTGCTGCTCCACTCACTTTACACGCTGGAATGAAGCTGAATTACTTAATGTTTAGGAACTGCCGAGAAATACTGAAAAATACATTTCAGCTATTTGACAGTTTTCCTCGTAAGGTTTTTCTCAAAAACTAAACGACTTAAAACTTTGGAATGTCTCAATAAAACACGAAACGAAATGACACGAAATTACGAAAATTTTTTACGAAATTATGCAACTAATGTAAATAATACATTAGTTGCATAATTTCGTAAAAAATATATTAACTAAGCACTAAGTAAAGTAAGTAAAAATTATCCTTTGTCTTTCCCCAATCTTCTATCGAAATATTTACGTTACATTTTTTTTAACTATTTATCTAACTGAGTTAGGTTTAGTATGTTGCGAGACTTTATACGTATAAATAAAGGAAAATAACTGCTATGCGACGTAAATAAATAAATAGGCGAGTAATGAATATAGAACCTGCTTCTATAGTCTAGTAGTTATAATGTTTGACAACCTCTGTGGCGCAGTGCGTAAGCTGTCGCATTATAAAGTTGGAAGTCTGGTCTGGTGGGAGGCTTCGGCCGTGGCTAGTTACCACCCTACCGACAAAGACGTGTTCCCAAGCGATTTAGCGTTCCGGCATGATGTCGCGTAGAAAACACTTAGGAGTGTGGGTTTACCATACCCCTTAACAGGTTAGCCCGCTACCATCTTAGATTGCATCATCACTTACCATCTGGTGAGATTGCCGACAAGGGCTAACTTGTAGTATATAAAAGAAAAAAATACTAAAGACACTAGCCTTAGTTTTGATTCCCGAATCGGACCAATAAACTAATAGTCACTGGATTCGGTTTAGAAATTCTCAGTTCTCACCAGCTCCGAGTTAGGAAATTGGTTTGGAAATTAATTTAGAAAATTGGGTGGTCGTTTCCTCGGGTAGCACCTTAAGCTGTCGGACCCGGTTATTACCAATTCAAAAATATCCTTTTCATATAAACCTAGTGCAGGTATCTAAGAAACGCTCATACATATTCCCCGCGATCCGGTAAGTCTGCGAATCCATTTTGCAAGACCGCGACTCGAAACCCACATCAAACCATTATCCAACACGTTAATACTTGGATAATAAATATTGTGAAACTCTATACAATGTACCTAATGATAAAAATCGTTTTGAAATTTTAATATAGCGACGGATTTAGCAACAAGATATGGGTTTATACCATCACTATAACTTTCATATCAAAATCTAATAACGATCCGATTAGGTAAATGAATATTTGCATTCGCTTGATCGATAGCATCACCATTTTGCTATTTTTAAACTATGGGATCATAATGTTAGTAAAGTACCTATAATAAACTTATTGATGAAGCAGGCTTAGTGTTTATTTTGCAATTGTTGTGCCTTGAAGCCTTTGAGTTTATTCCTAAAAATGACGATTGAAAGTTTGTTTTACTACTTCGCTACAAAATAGCTTTAAATAGGTGAAAAGATTATTAAAGTCTGTTTCAGAGCTTATAGATCTTGTCTCTTTATAATATTGGTATATATAAGACTAATAATTTTGTATAATATTTTTTAAAATAGAATTTGTTTCGTAAACTTTACTTAGAAAAACTTCAACATATTTATCTTTTGTTAATGTTAATGGCATTATATTAATGAGTATATAAGGTCTTTATATTGATAAAAATGTAGGGATTTTTTCCAACAGAACTATTAATACATGATATATTATAAATAACAACGTTATCTTCATCCACATTGTACCTACTAAGTCGGTAAATATCTAATGGCAATAACACCTAATTGTATAGACTTATTAAGTAATTATCTTTTGAAATCGTTACTGAAATGTTTTGTTTTTTAGTTACCAAGTAACATGGAAAGTACCAAAAATGGATCTTTTTATTTTTAAACTTAATTAGGTTTTAGTTAATAAACATATTAATTTTTCCAATGGAATTGTAAAGGTGAATACCTTTTTAATGTGTAATAAAACTTAAATTACAAATTGTATATATACTGCTTTAAGAGTATGGAAATATTTCATCATAATCAACCCATTGCCGGCTCACTACAGAGCACGGGTCTCTTCTCAATATGAGAAGGGTTTTGCCATAATCCAACAAGCTGGCAGACTTCACACGCCTTTGAGAACATTATGGAAGAGTCTCCGACGTGCAGGTTGAAGCAAGTGATATTTTTGATTGATTAAAAACCGCACGAAAAGTTAAGAGTTGCGTGCCCGTGATCGAATTCCCGACCTAGGTCCTAACCACTAGGTTATCACAGTTTATAAATTAAAGGAAATATTTATATTCGTATATTTATGCCTAGGTATGTGTTTTTATTTCCACAAAATTAGTCACGAAGTAAGTTACGTAAATAGTCATGTAGTAGTTTGTTTTTTTTTATAAAGTTAGCGAGACTTTTTCCAGCACTAATTAAAGACTAAAATTGACCGGTTCCACCGCTATAATCTAAAGTTTTCTACTAGAATCACTTTGACAACACAAAAAAAGCGTTGCTCAAAAACCTCAATATTTGAGTTGAAATAACTAATATTCACAAGTTTTCTAGAACAGCTATCGTACTTTTTATTAAACATTTGTTTTATTTTTATTTTTATTTAAATACGATTGATTGACCCACCTCATACAATACCCACCTTCCTAGGACCTCATGAATAAATCAAATTGCCCGGACACTATTGCTATGAATATTTAATTCCTTAGAAAAATAGTTCGTGTGGAAAATTATTGACCGAATTCTCAACAAACTAAAGGTAGTTCAAAATTGTTGCCTTGTTAAGCGTACCTACTTTTATAATGTAATAATATTAAATTAACTATTTTTGTGATAATCGAGTAGATTAACTACCGATAATTTACAAAGAATTATTTATGTCGGAATAAATGTAGCAAATTAATATCGTCTCGTAAATTTAACTTAATTAAAGAAATTGATTCACTACCATTCATGTCCAAAACATAAGTTTTGAACTTGAATTTTTTCCGCGTTGAGGGCATACAAGTTAACTTTTACTCGCGCGCCATAAAACAAGATCCAAAGAAGTTACTTTAGTCACTTAAAATTTCGTAAACACACTTTTCAGGGTAACATTAAATTAACAAATAATTAACACGACGTAAAAGTTCGCATAGCAGTATACTTAAGTCATAATACGAGCGTTTTGGTGGTATACGCGCGTATTTTGGCCTAGAACGATGGAATTCGCAATGCAACGGATTACGCATGCACCGCCTTCACTTGATAGGTGAAATTTTACGTTCAAAATCTCACTCGGAGTCTCAAAATATAAATGTTTTACAATACCTTGGTAAAGTCCCACGAAGTCACGCGCGAATCTTGCGTGTGTAGTGCGATGTTTATTTGCTGCAGTATTATTAAAATCGTGCGCGACGGACGCCGCTTTGAGATTGACTGATGGTTACACGGCGTGTCGGTGAATATATGCGCGCGCATCTCCGCGCCTGCGTGGAGGGAGAACTGTTTGCGGAGTGTCACTGGTTGCTAGTCCACAGCTCATTGACGATCAGTTAGGTACACTTTACGACTTCCTCGTTACCCACCCTATTCATCAGCGACAAAGGAAGTGTTCTGCCAAATTGGTGCAGGGAATAGTTCCCGTTGCGAAACTACCAAAGGTTCCGCTATCGAGTGTTCGGGAGTGATGTTTGGCCAAGTGACCGCAACTGCTATCATGGAGAAGAGGCGTCTGAAGGGGAAGAAGCTGCCAGCTGGGCGTGCTCTGCCGGCCGGCTACATATCCGTAATGTACACCGGCCCCAATCAAGCAGACATGATTGCCTTTTATTAAATTCCGCATACAAGTGTGCACTTTCGTAGATGATCAGAATTAGAAGAATCATGTAGTGAAATAAAATCGATAAAACAAAATATGTATTTTATTTTAGTGATCCTTTATACTCAAAATCAACGTGAAATATTCATTTGAATAGTATTCTTGTTTCAATATAACACAGTAGAACACCGAATAAGGCTTGCCGAATATCGATTTAGGGACACCATTACGTGACTCCTATATTACGTTCTTTCAATGGCGGTCAATGCCGAAGCAATTTCAGTTTTGCCCATATCCTTATTTATATAAAATCATCATCAATTTGACTTAAATCTAAAACCTCTTGGGTCTCTTGTCAATTGTGTCTCAGTGGCAGATCAATGGCATCATAGCTCCTACTGTAGAACAAAAACAATGAAAAAAGATCATGTTTACAAACATCAGAACATTTTGTGCAAAAGCTCTATGAATTAAGTTCTTAATTTTTAATAATTAATTTATATTGAGACAGGAAGCATGAAAAATTTCTCATCACCACCCTCAGTACAACGCAGGGGACTTTCAAAAGGGACCGTGTAACATCTTCTCTGATATTACAAGTGAGATTTCTTCTACTGGGTCACAAAAAATATAAATGGACCCCACAACCTGATACAAGTCTGAAACCTGTAAAAGAAATCACTGTACACCGGAAAGCAAGTGTAAATAATCTTTCTTAAAAGAAAACACGCATAATCGTCAAGTATGCAATCTTAGATTTGTATCAAATATCGTTTATTTTGGCATGGAGAACTGACTCAAGCAACCACCGCAACGGAATGGAGAAAAAAGGACCAATGAGTAAGTTAAAAGGTAAGTATTAAGGGCCTGAAGTAAATCTTATTTTCATCATCAACCCATTGCCGGTTCACTACAGAGCACGGGTCTCTTCTCAATCAAAGAAGCGTTTGGCCAGAGTCTACCACGCTGGCCATGTGCAGATTGGCAGACTTCACACGCCTTTGAGAACATTATGGAGAACTCTCAGGCATGCAGATTTCCTCACAATGTTTTCCATCACCGTTGAAGCGAGTGATATTTTAATTGCTTAAAAACGCACATTACTCCGAAAAGTTAGAGGAGCGTGCCCAAGATTGAACCCCCGACCTCAGAATAGAGGCGGACTTCCTTACCACTAGGCTTGTTTTTGGGCAGTCCTGACAGGTAATTAGTGTGATCACATAGCTCGGAGAACCGATGGACGTTGGGGTCCCAAGGGGCTGGGATGGCGACCCCGCACCGGTAAACGTAGCGTTGGTCGACCCCCAACAACGTGGACAGACGACATCAAACGAGTCGCAGGGAGCCGCTGGATACAAGCGGCCCAAGACCGTGGCCATTGGAACTCCCTACAAAAGACCTATGTCCAGCAGTGGACGTCTATCGGTTGAAGTGATACTCGATTCCAGTGTTATAACTGAATAAATCACCCGACGTTCTAGATTCAATTTCAAAATTTGGTTATTTCTCTATAATACTGAACTATGTTTCAATATTTCATAGTTTGTCTACGAAATATAATACTACCAGAAAGTATGATCGATTCAATAATTATTTAGACATTATAACCCTTCGTAAGGGGACCAAACATGGCTTTAAATTAAGTGGTTCAATTATTTTATAACGGTTGAAATTATTTTTCCACTTATTTCTGTAATTTGCTTGCTAAAGTATCAATTTACTGATAGGTATGTTGTGATATTCTATTACATATGCATACGTTTCAAAAAGGTAATTTCGAGAAAATGGATATGATTGCAGTTTCAATCTGGGGTTTAGAGCACTTAAACTTAATGCAATTTTAGAGTTTTGTTACTATTTGTAGTTACTCCGGGTCGGTACTACGGCCCTAGTTAGTAGTCCAACAACTAAAAACTTTGAAAACACATTGGCAGGCCTTCGTATCCGTGAGGAAAGTGGATTTTTTTGTGTCAACTGTACCGGATAGGCATTGGGATAAATCCTTTGTTCCCATTAAAACTAAATCTCATTGTTAGCAACTCACACTTATTTTAGCTACTGACAAACAACACTCCTTAGGTAAATACGTCCAGATGATTTTAAGTTTATTGTGATTAGGGATGATTAATCATAATTAGGAAGCAATTAATGTTAACAGCAAGCATTACAATCAGCGACCCCTGCTCCGGGGGGGTGGGGAGAGGGTGCAAATGGTTACCTGCCCCGGGCGTCCGTTTAAGAGGGCGCCGAATTCATGTTCGAAAAAATTGGGTTAAACTCCGATAATCTAGAACACATTCTCGTGTGCTTATTAAAATTTAGAAATGCGTTTCAAATTAAATTCCTAATGATATGGTGGATTCCGATCACGTCTGAAAAATAAACTTTTCAGTATCTCAAATTATAGAGCGCTAATGTCAAGTTACTAACTAGATAGCTCTTAATATAATTTTAAGTGGCATTTGAGATGGTGATAAAAAATAGAAAATTTACCTGGCTAAATTTGTTGTGGGCTTCTTCTTAGACCGGGGCGCGTTTGGAACACTCATAGCTTTAGTTTTAAGTTTACGAATGTAGTTATCGCCATTAAATCACTACTATGTCAATTATTGACGCGTCAAAAGTGCCTTTTAAAGGACTATTTGAATAAAAATTATTTGAATTTGAATTTGAAATTTAACCATAAAATACATATTATAAGTAGATAGCGTTTTTGGATCCCATGGCCCAGTTGTGTCGCAAACGTGCGGCAACGTACGTAATCTGGGTTTATGTGACAAAGGGGGCTGGTTTCATTAGGCAAAGTGGAGGCAAACTAAATGCCACGCTAATGCTCGCATCGCTTATGTTGTGGTAGCTCTTAGGTGATTGTTTCAGCATGTTCGACGGTGGTGTCCGAAAGTCACCCTCCTTCCTTCCGCGTGCTCTTGTCGACAAAAATGGCTATACAATTTTTGGTTTCATTCATATATCCCTCTGATATCATCATCATCATCATGAACAACCTCCAACCTTTTGACGACCTCCGTGGCGCAGTGCGCGCGCTGTCTCTTTATATAGTTGGAGGTCCTGGGTTCGATTCCCGGCTCGAGTCTGGTCTGGTGGGAGGCTGCGGCCGTGGCTAGTTACCACCCTACCGACAAAGACGTGTCGCCAAGCGATTTAGCGTTCCGGCACGATGTCGTGTAGAAACCAATTAGGAGTATGGGTTTTCCATACGCCTAACAGGTTAGCCCGCTACCATCGTGACTGCATCATCACTTACCATCAGGTGAGATTGCCGTTAGTAGATAAAAAAAAAAAAAAAATGAACAACCCATTACCGGCTCACTACAGAGCACGGGTCTCCTCTCAATATGAGAAGGGTTTGGCCATAGTCCACCACGCTGGCCATGTGCGGATTGGGAGACTTCACACGCCTTTGAGAACATTATGGAGAACTCTCAGGCGTGCAGGTTTCCTCACGATGTTTTCCTTCACCGTTAAAGCAAGTGATATTTTAATTATTTAAAAACGCACATAACTCCGAAAAGTTAGAGGTGCGTGCCCGGATTCGAACCGCCGACCTCTGATTAGGAGGCTGACGCCCTAACCACTAGGCTATCACCGCTCGCAAGTTGGTATATGGGTTCTTAAATATAATGTGGTAAAAAAAACTGTTCAATATAAATTACCTACCTTAATACATTTCTTTATACACTACAGCCCTTGACGGCAATCTTACCTGATGGTAAGTGACATGCAGTCTAAAATAGTAGCGGGTTAACTTGTTGGCAAACCCATACTCCTAATTGGTTTCTCCGAGACATTGCCGGAACGCTTAATCGCTTGATCAGACTCGAGCCGGGAAACGAACCCAGGACCTCCAACTATATAATGCGACAGCGCATGCGCTGCAACACCGAGGTCTTCGTACATTTATTTCCATCTTTAGGTTATAATTGATGTAGATGATTATACAGTAGTTTACAAAAGGATCTATTAGGCTCTAAAGAGAACGGAAAGCAATACATGAATGGGACTGGCAATTTAGAATATTTTTGTTAAGAAAATAACAATTGAAATTATTTTTATTAATTATTAATCCATAGAATGTAAGCTGAATAATAAATAAATTAAAACTATTCAGCTTACATTCTATGGATAATTCAGAGAATGTAAGCTGAATAGTTTTAATTAATGCAAGAATAGTCGATTGTTGCCAACAGTGAGACGAGAATTGTCTTTTTTTTTTATCCACTACAAGTTAGCCCTTGACGGCAATCTCACCTGATGATAAGTGATGATGCAGTCTAAGATGGTAGCGGACTAACCTGTTAGGGGTATGGAAAACCCATGCTCCTAATTGGTTTCTACACGACATCGTGCCGGAACGCTAAATCCCTTGGCGACACGCCTTTGTCGGTAGGGTGGTAACTAGCCACGGCCGCAGACCTCCCACCAGACCAGACTCGAGCCGGGAATCGAACCCTCCAACTTTATAAAGCGACAACGCGCGCGCTGCGCGGTCTGACGGAGGTCGTCATAAATAGAATGGTAGGAAAAGGTTTAGCTTTCACGATGAACGACCTACCAAAAATGACGCTCAGGCAGAGTAAGGTTTAAAAATCCGCGCGGGGTCAGTAGCTATTGCTACTTTTACTACGAGGGTAACCAGGATATATACCTCTAACCTCTCTACGCGACATCGTACGTAAACACTAAATGTCTAAGCAGCACATCTTTGCCAGTGGTTGCTCAAACCTCCATTAGGTTTTTGAATAACACAAGAGTCAAATTAATGAATCGCAAGCAGATATTTTATTTGCATTCGTTGTTGGCATTCTAATTACTTCGTACGTCACTGCAGAGAGATGCAAACTTTACTATTTCGAATAAACAATGATATATTATACTCATATATTCGTAATAAGTAATTCGACTCGCATGTTATGAAAACTGGTTCATATTATGTATAAGTAGCAAACCTCCAAATCATTTATATTTATATTTTTTATATTTATACTTTACTGACGCTTGGATTATTTAATAGGTGATCATTCATAAATCATTCCCTTCGTTAATCAATAAATGATTTCATATGTGTTTGTATTAGATTAGGGTTACGTTTGGTATTTTTTATTCTTAAATAATTGCAATTACGCTAATAAATAAAAATAAAAAATTATAGATTTTTGAAAAAGCTCAGACATGTTTTTAATTCATGCCTGGTTGAAAGCAGTGGTCGGTTATTATAGCTATCAAATATATCTGAATAGTTTGAAGGGTGGTTGCCTAGAAAATGCCTACCTACTCACTCTCGCTTTACCTTTGTGGCAGGAACAGATGTTAGAAGATACACCACACCTTAGCGGTTCGTATCGGAAACGTATAAGTGATTTATAGATAATTTTATAAGTAAGTTCGAGGTGACAAGATGTCGACTAAATGAAGAAGCAAAAAGAATCCAACCCACATTGAGCAAGTAAAGAAATATTCAGTATGAATAAACGTGAAGATGCTTGACTGAAATAAGTAACTTTATCTACATTCCATAATAGGGGTGTTTGGTAATCTTTCCGCTGGCCAAAAGTACCAACTGATATGATCATACTATAAGCTATAGGTCAATTTTCTTTCATTTTAATGCTTTTGTGAATTGGATCACTTTTGCATAATTACGTCCAATGAAACGTTTGTATCGTATGGATAACAAGTATTCATACTTGGTGGCAAATCTTGTTAAGCCCTCGATAAATAGGCAAAACTGAGTTTGTGACGTCATCAGATCGTATAAGCAGCTAGATAAAGCAATATATATAATACAGAGTAAAACATACATAAGTTATAACATGTACTAATAATTATATATGTTTAATTGTTACGATTCCCTGTCATGTAAATACCCTGGAAAAGACGCTTTAAGGTATTTTATATGCAATCATCATGATCAACCCATTACCGGCTCACTACAGAGCACGGGTCTCCTCTCAGTATGAGAAGGGTTTGGCCATAGTCCACCACGCTGGCCATGTGCGGATTGGCAGACTTCACGCGCTTTTGAGAACATTATGGAGAACTCTCAGGCATGCAGGTTTCCTCACAATGTTTTTTCTTCACCGTTGAAGCAAGTGATATTTTAATTGCTTAAAATCGCACATAACTCTGAAAAGTTAGAGGTGCGTGCCCAGATTCGAACCCCTTACCTCTAATTAAGAGATGGATGCCCTAACCATTAGGCTATCACAGCTTAACTATTATATGCAATAAAGATATGTATTTAAATAAAAAAAGCCAGAAACAAAATACTCGAGCGACTTCCCCCACATTTAAGAATAATATAAGTACCTAGGTAAATAAGTATAAAACATAATATATGACAAACACTAAAGCGAGAAAAACTATGAAAGATTATTGCCTATTGAAGTTTGCAATTTTACTGAAACATTGTTATAAGTTCTTCACAATTTTACGTTTAATCTAAAATGAAGGCGTGCAAAATCTATATTTACATAACTTATGAATATGTATTAAGTTATAAATGAATAAGTAGGTAGTTTGAATGGGAACAAAATATACATAATTATCATTTATCCAGCTAACGACTTTGGATATACTTACCCACTTAGAACTGAACGTTGGAAGGTAATGGTAATTTATACTTTTGTTAAAGTTGGTAAGACTATCAATAGTGGGTATGACTATCAAAAGTAGGTATGACTACGCCCCCTAGGTCTAGTGGTCAGCCAGTTCAAGTACCGATCAACTAGTCGCGTAAAGTTAAGTACGTAGCGAGAATTCCAAGTTAAGTTTTTTTTTCTTTAAAAAGTCCTCAGTATCAATATTCATCCAGAGATAGGAAATATCCGTTTTGCACCGGTTATTTATTTATATATATTTAATTATTTCTGTAGCAGACATATCTACCCTGGAGAGACCTCAGTTGCCCAATTCGTCTTCCAAGGGCTACGGAAAAAGGTTTACTGACAATTGTCTATCTTACAATTAAACATTATATTATGCATATTTGTTAAGCCATTAGCCACGACCCTCTCTTAAAGTCTCTACCGCAATCTTTCGCAACTTTCGCTCTTAAAAATCCATTCTTCGTCGTCTCTTCCCAATAACCCTCCATTCTCCGTTCTGTTATGTTGTTGATAAATTCACGTGTCTAAGTAGGTGACTGATCAAGGTTAAGCCACTAGTAATCCCGCAAAAGCGGTGATAGCCTAGTGGTTAGGGCGTCAGCCTCCTAATCAGAGGTCGGCGGTCCGAATCCGGGCACGCACCTCTAACTTTTCCGAGTTATGTGCGTTTTTAAAAATTAAAATATCACTTGCTTCAACGGTGAAGGAAAACATCGTGACGAAACCTGCACGCCTGAGAGTTCTCCATAATGTTCTCAAAGGCGTGTGAAGTCTGCCAATCCGCACATGGCCAGCGTGGTGGACTATGGCCAAACCCTTCTCATATTGAAAGGAGACCCGTGCTCTGTAGTGAGCTGGTAATGGGTTGATCATGATGAAACCCGCATTGGCGCAGTGTGCTGGGTATATGTTTTAGAACATTCTCCTATAAGAGAGTATACATGTGACCAGAAGTGACTTTAATAAGCAGATATTTGTCGCAATCAGCTTTATTTATACCCCACTGCTACTACACAAAGTCTTCTCTCGCATATTATGGGAGAGAAATAAAAGGAGACGGCGTGCTACGAGATTTTTTTATGAATTAGTTTTTTACGTTATCTAGGATGTGGTCGCTTCTTTTAAAGCAAGTTTTTTAAAAGAAACGTCCGCATCCTATTCAAAGTATAGCGTGGTATAGCTATTCTTAAAGGTCTTTTGAAGTAATCTTAATATATATAAATCTCGTGTCACAATGTTTGTCCTCAATGGGCTCCTAAACCACTTAACCGATTATAATCAAATTCACACACCATTTGCAGTTCGATGCAACTTGAGAGATAGGATAGTTTAAATCTCAAATTATAGTCGCAATTTTAATTTATTGCTAATTATTTGTCTGTTATTATTTGACAGTCACAATTATCTGTGAACTCCAAATGATTCTAACAGATGTCGATACCTTTCGACTGGGTTGAGTAAGTAATCAATAGATGGCGCTGCTATGGTAAATCTACGAACGTGTCATATAAGCTACATTTTAACAGCATAATTACCACGTGTTGTTGACGCTATAAAATTAATTAAATTTATTTTGTAGTGAACGAAATACCGTATAATTCAATTATTTCAACTTTTTAAATTTTTGGTGTTAGCATAGCCGGCCACGTGTTACTTAAACTGAAGTGTAAATTGAATTCATATTATAATGAAGATAATACAGTGAAATTAATCCCGTTTTTTACTTATTTGTGCTTCATTGATCAAAACTTTATAATTTAATTTGAATATATGTATATAAGTATTATAACATAATTATAAAATTTAATTAAAATGTCAATGCAAAATGATACACAATTTCCTACACTTTTTCAATAGTTGTACAAATATTTTTTTTTAATGTTTTTATTTAACCTCTATTAAAAAATATTTAGCACTTATTATTTCAATGTGCTATGATAACAAGTTTTTCAGATTTTTTTTTCTTATATTTAAACGATTAAATTAGTATTTCAATTCCTATTGAAATTATTACCGGTTATACCTCGCTCTACTTTCGCGGATGAGATTAATGCATGTTTGAAACAATCATTCTTATGGTGAAGTGTTGAAACACTTCGATTGACCATATATGCGAGTACGATTGCAAAATGATCCATCAGCACAAATATTTTCCGAACAACTACTAGATATTGGGAACGGTAAAATAGAACTGCAACCAAATACGCAATGCATTAAACTACCAGACAATTTTTGCACTGTTGTTCAGGATAAAAATGAATTGATTCAGAGTATTTTCCCGGATATACAGAATAATTATTTGAATCATGAATGGGTTAGTCAACGGGCGATTTTGGCAGCCAAAAACGTTGATGTTGACGAAATTAACTTCCAGATACAACAGTTGTTACCAGGCGATCTGATGTCTTTTAAATCAATCGATACTGTTGTTGATGAAAATGAAAGTGTAAATTTACCAATTGAGTTTTTAAATTCATTAGATATCCCTGGAATGCCACCACATAATCTTCGATTAAAGATTGGTTCCCCTATTATTCTCCTCCGTAATTTGGATCCACCTCAATTATGTAACGGTACGCGTTTGGTCATCAAAAATATCACCGGAAACATTCTTGAAGCAACCATTTTGGCTGGGAAGTTTAAAGGAAAAGTGGTCCTGCTGCCACGTATTCCGATGATACCATCAGATTCTACCATACCCTTCAAAAGACTACAGTTTCCAATTCGTTTAGCTTTTTTTATAAATAAATCTCAAGGTCAAACAATGTCCATTTGTGGTTTAGATTTGGAAAATCCATGTTTTTCTCATGGGCAACTATATGTTGCGTATTCACGTGTTGGGAAACCGTCGAATCTATTTGTGTTAGCTAAAGACAGACATTTATAATTCAAAAAAAGCGGTGATAGCCTAGTGGGTAGGGCGTCAGCCTCCTAATCAGAGGTCGGCGGTTCGAATCCGGGCACGCACCTCTAACTTTTCGGAGTTATGTGCGTTTTTAAGCAATTAAAATATCTTCTTGCTTCGACGGTGAAGGAAAAACATCGTGAGGAAACCTGCATGCCTGAGAGTTCTCCATAATGTTCTCAAAGGCGTGTGAAGTCTGCCAATCCGCATATGGCCAGCGTGGTGGACTATGGCCAAACCCTTCTCATATTGAGAGGAGACCCGTGCTCTGTAGTGAGCCGGTAATGGGTTGATCATGATGATGATGATAATTCAAAAAAATAGATATTAATGTTTAAAAGTTTAAGACTGTCTGCCTTGCCTACCTCATTCATGAGTTTAAGCGTCACATGTTATTTACTGTATTATACTGTAATATACTTATATTTATTATAAAATGAAATGGAAATAATAAATTGATAAATTTTTATTTTGTACCTATTGATTTCTGCTTAATATCAAGTGTAAGAACATTTTAATTAATTGTGTTCAACGTACTTCCCCTTCAAATCTCAATCCAGTGAATTTGTATACCAACATCAACATTTTCGTCTTTGTTCGTAAATAATTTCATTGTACTAAAGGGTTATAGTAGTAGAAAGTCAAATAAGGAGATCACCATATTTTTTTACAAATAGCATCTGTGTGAAAAAGCATAGTGGTGACTCCGTGACTGATGTTCTCTTATTGTTCCTCTTAGATTGTTTACTATAATGTAATATAACAAAAACTTTAGCCACAGCAACGCGTGGCCGGGTCAGCTAGTAGGTATATATATTACTAGACATGAATTTAATTTAGTTTTATTTAGACATTAAGTACCTACCTAACTCTAATTAACTACTTAAGTAAGTACCTTTATATCAAAAATATTGGTTCCGGAATTAGGTAAGTAGAAGCGTAATGTAATTAATAGATAAACCTGCTTCTTTCAAATCTTAAAATAAACTTTTATAATGCTGGAATAGTAATGCAGTGTTTTGTCACACTTCAATTTGCAGCTCATGCCAATTGTCAGAGCGTGACAAAACACTACAATACTATTCTGATGTTAAATCACGTTTATTATAGTCTATTAAGATTGAGTTCGTGTTCATGGGCCCATAAAACTATTGTAATTAACTTTGGCAGTAACTACTTGTAACGATTCCATTACCATTGTGACAATGACAGTAACACATTGTATTATTTGTATTATCCTGCTCTGTACATAGGCTGACATCATACAATATTTTCGTTACTTTTTTATTGTAAGTTTGTAAGTATGTTTTCAAAATGTTACTAAATAATTAAATCGTATTTCACGTTAAGGAAATTATTTTATTTTATTTTATTTATTTCACTGCCAAGATTGTTTATACAATAATACAAGAAAAAAAAAAAGAGTACTTACTGTAATGTAAATGTAATTCATATTACAAAATTAAGAAATATTAAAGCAGTGATAGCTTTTCTTAAAGAGTACCTATACAGAGGACTGAGTTCTATTTCCGGCATGCATTTTTACTATTCGAAGTCAGTTGGTTAGTAAGTGATTTTGATTTAATTTAATTAATTAAGAATTAAATAACGGTCAAGCTAGACATCGAGAGGAAACCTGCATGCCTGAGTGTCTTCTATAATGTACTCAATGGCGTCATGTCAACCACAGCACTTGGCGAGGGTGGTGGACTACAGCTTTGCGAAGAGTGACCCGCGCTCTTTGGTGTGCCGGTAATGTGTTGATAATAATGGTGAAGAAAAATATACCATAGATACTTTGACTTTCCCGGACTTTACTTAGCGTTAAAACTAGACAGGTAAACAGGCAAAGTAAAATTTTTGTCTATAAATCATAGCCTAGTCTCTCTAACTTTGGACTCTCAATGGCAAGCTACACAAAAGTCAGTGGCATGCTATTAGGTCATATTCATGGTTATAAATAATCAATTTCGTTGAGATTAAACCTGCTACTATTATATAGCTTAAGAATAACAGTTAGGAGCAATACTCAAGTCCTCCCCCGACCTAAGTTCTCCTCTCCGAAAGAGGAGACCTAAACATATCCTTCATGACCCTGACGATCAGATGACTACTCACAACATACTCGTACCACCTACCACACAATCATACGCTACACACAGTCTTCGCCGGCGAAGACGAGGTCCCCGCTATCATACATCATCTGGACGTAGGCTCCATCCACGGCCTCGGAGACGTACGGACCACCCACCGTCCGACCCCCCCGTTATTCCAAACTTCGCCTAAGCCGAGGTTCGGCCTCAAAGGAGGCGCCCTTAGGCAGACGTTCCCGTAGTTTCTTAGAGCCCTAGGGCTCAAAATTTCTTCTGGCAGAGCTGCTTTCCGAAGCTCGCAATACAGCCCGGTTACCAATAGTGTGGCAACCAATAGGGTTAGTACAGCTAATAGACAGTCCGAAAACAACAAAAAACTCAAGTATCCAACTTTCGGTAAGTTAAACGTATACATGGAACCAAAAAAAATTGAAATTCCTCGTGAGATCTAACAAGAAACCCAGAAGCCCAGTTCACACAAAAATCACCCATTCCCTCCTAAAATTAACTAACGTGAACCAACGTTAATATCCAGTAAAATAATGAGCATATGAACAATAATACAATCATATCGTAATAAAAACCTAATACAGTAAAAATATTTACTAATAAGATGTACTCAATAGTTTTTATCATCAATACGTCAATAAACCTCCTTTTTTTCCATTAGAAGTTGTAATATTATGTTATCATAAGTTATGAGTATTACAAATACACATATTTTTCTTACAATATGTATGATGTAATTGAATGCATAGAAAACAAATCTTTTATACTCCAACAATGGCGCTGCCGTCAACTTTGGGGTATGTACGAGTGTTTCTTTAGCTTCTTGTAGTCTAATAATTCTGGATTTTAATCAGGATCAGGCCGGTCATTTTGACCGGGTAATCTGTGACCTCACTTTTAACCAAGGTATTTATAGGCCCGTGACTTCGAACGAATTTCGACTTTCGAATTAACAATTTTTCAAAAATCCCAAAATTTTCAAAAAAGTACTTTTTTTAATGAATAATTTTGTCAAAATCAGTTGTGCTGCTGAGGCTTATGTAGGTATCAAAATAACTGATTCTATATCCGGCTGAAGCTAGTGGTTAGGACGTCAATCTCCTAATCAGAGGTCGGAGGTTGGAACCCGGGCACGCACCTCTAATTTTTCGGAGTTATGTGTGGTTTTAAGAAATTAAAATATCACTTGCTTCAACGGTGAAGGAAAACATCATGAGGAAACCTGCACGCCTGAGAGTTCTCCATAATTTTCTCAAAGGCGTGTGAAGCCTGCCAATCCGCACATGGCCAGCGTGGGAGACTATGGCCAAACCCTTCTCAATTCTCATATTGAGATACTTTTCCGCGAGAAAATATGTCTAATGTCCTGTCTCTGGGATGAATGCTATTCTGTGTCAAATTTCGTCACAATCTGAATTGCAGTTGAACCGGACATAGGTACTTGGCAAATAAACATACACACTTTCGCATTTATATTTAGCATTGATTCGACTATGAATTCAAATAAAATGTATTAGTTTTAATTTTAACTATGTCTAGGTATGTGTGTGCGTGTGAACGTGTGTCAAATATTGATTTCATTATTGACTAGGATTTTAATATTTTTCTGTTGCTACAGTAATTTATTATATTAATAATATTACATTAATATACATAATATACACAATTGATATCATGATTATCGCATTATATTTTTATTGAAACTTTGTACATATACAGATTTAGTCGCATATTAAAGCAAATTAAGCTTGTGTTCTTTCGCTATCTATATATATCGCTGTTGCCGTAATTTCACCCGCATAGTTTCATCCTTTTTTTTGGACTGACTATTAGCTGTGCTAATTGGTTGCGACGGCGTAACCGGGCTGTTTTGCCAGAATAAATTTTGAGCCCTAGGGCTTGAAGAAACTAAGGAAACGACTGCCTAAGGGCGCCTCCTGTGAGGCCGAACCTCGGCGTAGGCCACGTTTGGGATAACGGGGGGGTCAGACGGTGAGTGGTCCGTATGTCTCCGAGGCCGTGGATGGAGCCCACGTCCGAATGACATAAGACACGGGGACCTCGTCTACACCGGCGAAGACGGTGTGTAGCGTATGATTGTGTGGTAGGTGGTCCGAGTACGTTGTCAGTAGTCGTGTGATCGTCAGGGTCATGAAGGTATTTTTAGGTCTCCTCTTTCAGAGAGGAGCGCTCAGGTCGGGGGAGTAAAAAGAAGCCGCAACTACGAGAGGGTTGGGGTGTCGGATTGAAGTTTCATCCCTGAGAATACCTGCTGGGGGAGTCTACGTTACGTGATACGGCAGCTTTCCATAATTAAAAGAATTTTCAAAATCAGATCCGTAGTACCGGAGTATACTCTCCAAACTCACTTCACCTCTTTATAATATTAGTAAAGACATCCGCAAAGTAACGCCTTAATTCTATCTAATAACCTTATGTTTGGTGATTGGCGAATATATACACGTTATTTATTATTATATTTCCATTGCTAACAGATGTAGATACACGACTTACAGGCGTGATGTACGCTGTTCGGTAATCTATGCTAATAGGCGGCGAATGCTTTGTGATAAACAATGTATGCATTGCGATCCGGTATTAACCGGCGATGCTTTGGTCTTCGATTAGAACGTTTTATTGTCGGTACCTACCTGAAACTTGGATGGTTACACGTTGTATTTATATAACACGAAAATATACTCTTTAAAATTTGCAGTGCCACAATATCACAGCTTTGGAAACTTACATAATACCGAACTTCAACCTTAATAGATACTGATATATAGAAATCTTCTTGACAAAAAGACAGTACCTGAAGTTTTCGAAAGGCTGAGTGCCTAGTGTAAGATTTTCTGCTTATTCGATCGCTAAACTTCACTTTGTATAGAATCGAAAGAGTGCAATATATCATCTATCTCTTACGATCCTTACTTTCAATTAGTAGAAAAACTCGCACTCTGTACTCTGAAAGAATGATATCTTCTGAAATGTATATAGGAAGTATGAACTGTATAGGTACTGATAGTTTGATACTCAGTATGATATTTTGGTTTCCAAAAAATGAATACTTAACTATATGACTACACTTTATAATGTTGAACAATATAATATCTTCTGAAAATAACTAAACAGTTATAGTTGAGATACTTAAAAGTTGCTAATTAAATCAAATCAAAAAAATAGCTTTGTTCACATAAACCCAGTACAGGCATCTATGAATCGTTCATTTCATTATTTCTATTCCTGTAGTGATAGTTATAACTACACTCGACAACTTAAAACTAAAGCAAAGAGGCTAATTTAATTAAAAAAGAAAGAGAAAAAGTATTAAAAAAAAGATAAACAGAACTGAACAGAGGGCCTAGGTAAGAACTAGGGGCGGTCATTTTAGTCCGTGCAAACAGGAAACACCCTGCCGCAATCAGAAGTTCGTAGGGATTTCGTCTTCCCCGTAATAAAATCGAGTTAAACATTAAGTGGAAACCAGGAAAGAAAATGTTTTTTTTTCCTTCGTTTAATTTGAAAGAGGGTTAAGGACTATCCGTGCACAAGTCCAGGTCTCACAAAGATTTTTCCGTTAACTTATGAAATATAAGTTAAAGAAAATTATAATAATGTCTTAGTAGTGTTTTTTCCAATGGGCCGATAATCCACTTAAGGATTATTTATAGATTCGATGCCAACAGTCGGAACTTCTTGTTCATTGCTCAGTAAAAGAACACCAGCGGTTGCCGGCGGCATAGTTCTAGTTCTATTGTGAATAAGGGAAGTAATATAACATATGTAACGCGCTGATAATGTACCTTTCGAGTGGTGAAAGGATTATTAAAACTTGTTTTTTTTTTTCGTTTACACAAAAAGACTCATTCGTATTTATAACATAAATCGATTTGGCGATTAAATATCGAATCATGATCTTAGTAGATAAGTGTTGTAAAAACGAATGACCTCTTACATTGGTAGATAGCAAGACAACCTGTTAGCTATGTAATACCTATAAAAGGCTTATGTATCGTAGATAAATTCTCTGCCAGTTGAGATAGAAAGAAAGAAGGAATAAGTATTTTATTTGGCACGATATATATATTGTACCTAATATAAACAATCAATCAATCACAAAATTTATTCTAATAATCCTTTAAAAGGCACCTTTGACGCATAAAAAAATTTGATAGTGAATTGAAAGTGATAATTACATTTGTAAACTTAAAACAAAAGCTATGAAGGTTTCAAGCGCGCCCTGATCTAAGAAGAACCCCATAACAAACCGGATAAATTTTCTTTTTGTTATCTCTATCTCACTTAAAATTATTGAAGAGCTATCTTATTACAGCAATAATTTCCCAATAATACCCAAGCTTTAGAGATCCAGAACAAGACACTATCGCTCAGCACTTTAAGAAACCCTCGAAAAGCTATTTCGAGAAATAGATTCGACACCCCAACCCTCTCGTAATTGCGACATCTTTTTACAACCCCGGCCTAAGCGCTCCTCTCCGAAAGAGGAGACTTCAACATATCCTTCATGAGCCTGACGATTAGATAACTACTGACATCATTCTCGTACCACCTACCACACAATCATACGCTACACAACGTCTTCGCCGGCGAAGACGAGGTCCCTGCATCTTACGTCATCCGGACGTGGGCTCCATCCACGGCCTCAGAGACGTACAGACCACTCACCGTCCGATCCCCCCGTTATTCCAAACATCGCCTAAGCCGAGGTTCGGCCTCACAGGAAGCGCCCTAAGGCAAACGTTCCCTTAGTTTCTTCGAGCCGTAGAGCTCAAAATTTTTTCTGGCAGAGCTTCTTTCCGAAGCTCGCCAAACAGCGCGGTTACCCTGTGGCAACCAATGGGTTTATATGGGTTTGCACAGCTAATAGACCACCCGAAAAAAAAAACACCCAAGCTTAATTATCCTTTACACTATAATAGGACCCTTCTTTAAGCTTATGTTTTATATAAACTTTGAACTTGTAATTTGACCATATGCTGGTATGGTGATATGGACCAAATAATGGTAACCCACTCAGCATCAGATGCAGCGAGCCGCAACGCTGGTTTTCATTGGGAGACTTAATATTGGTAAAATTTATCTCAGGACAAATAATCAAGTATTTTGTGGGAAATTTGATCTAGTCAATCGGACGGACAGATTAGCAACAAAGTAAATGGTTTTCCCATTTTTAGTTACGAAATCCTAAAAACAAGAACAAGTTTTTATAGTTACCTCAAAGATTTGATTTGCTGTTCACTGTTCGAGAGCTAGGGAAAAAACCGACAAGCGCGAGTCAGGCTTTATTATTTGTTAAACTAGTTAATTGGTTAAATCATACTTAATATAATATTATAAATATATAATATTAGCTATTCAAAGGGGGAACGCTGCCAGTATCTTCGGAACCTTGCCTAAAGTTCCCTTTTTTAATAATATTATATTTTAGTTATGATATATTTTTTTTAAGATTTTTAGTTTTAGGTTAATCTAAGGTTTATTTTAAGTTATATATGTATTCTTGAAATTAAATATACTAATATCAAATTACAAATGTGAATGTACATTTGTTTCTTACACATGAATCCAACTGCTTGAATCCGATCATCATGAAACTTTGTACACATATTCTTGGAGGTATTAGAAGGAACATAAGATACTTTTTTTAATTGCAAAATATTAGCAAAAATAAAAAAAAAACATGGTTTGTTAAAATATAGTTATCATATATATTACTTATTATATTTATTAAATCGCTTCAATGCGAGCGAACCCGCGGGTGAAAGCTAGTAAATAAATAAACAAGTCGACTCAGATATTTGGTTAAATAATTAGTCGTTCGATTCGACAGAATCATAATTATGTGCTGATTTAACTATGTGATTCTGTCTGTTTTAAAAAGCAGCAATATATTTTGTATTGCTGCTTTTCTGGGTTCCATATTTTTGGAACCTCTATTTTTAGGGTAGATATTAGCGTAACCGAGCTCAAATTTTCACAGATTTTTTTTTATTATTGGAACGAAGTTCCTTATCGCGCGTTGTGAAAGGGGGCTAGACGGAAAAAAATCTAACGAAAAGTTGTCACGACACTTTTTGTTATTGTAAGCTGTGCGGCGTCGCATGTTTCTCTGTCTGTCTCTCTCTCTCTCTTATAGAAAGCAAGCCAGATATTTTCATTTCTATTTCGCATTGAACAGTGTGGTGTCGCGACGATTATTTTTGTTGAGTGTATACAGGTTTTTTGTAAATAATAAATAATAAAAAATAATAATAATAATGAATCCTGACAGTGTTTCTGCACAAGTTCCGGATATTGCTGATGGAGTACAAAATTGAGCCTACTGATTAAGTTTATATAACATTATATTTGTTAATAATAAAAAAATATATTATTATAACTTAAATAAAATAAAATTTTATTACAATTCCTTCACTAATTAATCGAAAGGAACTTCGTTCCATCGAGGTGTCCCTTGACACCTCTCAAGTTTTTTTTTTATTAAGGTTTTTAAGACCCGCTTTAATTTTAGTAAATCCGTTTTAAACTACCACTTTAAATAGACTTATATCTTATATGGATCCAATCATATGAGAAAATATTGTTTTAATCTTAATAACGGTGGGAAAAGCGCTTACGCATTCCCTCCGGAAGCGACGCAGGCAGTACTGCGGCACTTCCGGCGGGGTATGTGGGACTTGCCGGCGACCAGAATACCCACTGAAACCCAGTGATGCTCCTTCGCGTCATCTGGTAACTGGGTCACGGGGACTCGTCCGGAACTTACTTTCCTAAGGGTTATGTTTGCAAACAAGCCAAACTTGCACATATAATTTTTAATCATATCCCACTTTAAAAAAAGTTATGTGCCCATTATAAGAGTTTGATTTCCCCAGTTTTGCCGCGTTTGTAACTACTAAACAAACCATTTATTTCGTTTTTATCATTATTTTAACGGAATCCTAAAATGACGGAGCGGAAAATCACAAAAACGAGTGCAACGCAGCACTAGTACAATCTAATATATATAACTTACCTGAAAATAAAAAGAAGGTCAAATAAATAAAGGTCACATAGAGGATAAAGCGAACAAAACAGATTTTTTTAAGGATTCCGTATTTGCTGAATGGGTTGCGGAGTTGCCAAGCAACGCGAAGTAGGAATTCTAGTCGCCACTCAGGTCCGCGAATCCCACATACACCGCCGGAAGCGACGCAGTTCTGCCCGCGTCACTTCCGGAGGGGATGAGGCATTTACTAGCGTTTAAAAAAAGGCTATACCACATGCACCGCACTCGCACGTAGACAGTTCAAATTATCACAGAATGTGTATTTCTATTGCCACTAGAAGACTATAACAACATCTAAAATAGTATCAATCAATCAATCAGCCTATAGACGCCCACGGCTGCACATAGGCCTTTCCGAGAGCGCGATCACGATCAGGTCCGCCTTCCTCATCCACCCGCCACCAGCGATCCTTTTCAGGTCGTCGGTCCAGCGAGCAGTCGGTCTCCACTCCAGCAGGCCTACCATGAACTTTAAGCTAACGATCCAATTCTTACTCTATTCAATATCGGCGTCTAAACGGAATCGCATTCAATTCGTACCATGAAGTCTTCTACAACATATCTCATTGGATCGTGTATGATGAATGAATGACAGAACACGTCTGCCCCAACGGCCGTCGGTTCTGCGACAGATATGACCCGCCCATTGCTACTTCAGCTTGCTAATCCGTTGGGCTACGTCGGTTACTTTCTTTCTCCTACGGATGTCCTCGTTACGGATTCTATCCCTCAGAGAAACACCCAGCATAGCCCTCTGCATAGCACGCTGAGCTGCGATTTTGAACTTGTGGACAAGGCCTACTGTGAGTGTCCACGTTTCTGCTCCGCACGTCATGACCGGTAAGACGCAGGTGTTGAATAAAATAGTATAAATGAAATAAATTAAAGTTTTTAATGTTTTTGGCTCGATTAATATTGTAATAACTTTTACAATTATTTGTAGTGTTTCATATTGCATCTTTATTCGTGGTACGGAATCTTTCGTGTGCCGTTTCGACTTACGGCGCACTCTATTTTATCCAGCAGTTCGAATCAATCACACCATCAATCGGAGTCTGGTCTGGTGGGAGGCTTTGGTGGCTTATTACCACCTTACCGACAAAGGAACCCAGCGATTTAGCGTTCCGGCACCATGTCGCGTAGAAATCAATTATTACGAGAATATTAGGTTAGGTTAGGTTATACGCCTAAAAGTTAAGCCATTTACCATCTTAGACCGCATCATCACCAGCTGGGATTGCCGTCAAGCGCTAACTTGTAGTGCCATAAAAACCTCCATTTAAGCGAGCGTTCTTTTAAGAAAGCGTTAGTGCTTCGCCATATAGTTCACCAAAAGTTACATATTTTTGCGATTGGTTATATTAAACGGGCAAGAAGCTGTGATAGCCTAGTGTTTAGAACGTCCTCCTCCTGATCAGAGGTCGGGGGCTCAAACCCGGGCACGCACCTCTAACTTTCGGAGTTATGTGCGTTTTTAAGCAATGAAAATATCACTTGCTTGAAGCACAACGGTGCACAAGGAAAACATCGTGAGGAAACTTGCATGCCTGAGAGTTCTCCATAATGTTCTCAAAGACGTGTGATGTCTGCCAATCCGCACATGGCCAGCGTGGTGGACTATAGCCAAACCCTTCTCATATTGAGAGAAGACCCGTACTCTGCAGTGAGCCGAGATGGGTTGATCATGATGATGATGATGAACGGGCAAGGTGGAAGGAAGAAGGCCAAGAGAACGTAGCCTGATCAGCACTGCACTCGGTACATCATTCCCCGCGTCACTACATATTGTCGTGAACAGAAACACCTGGAGAAACATCAGACGGGAGAAGGTGATCCATGCTAGGGATCACGAACCTCAGTAATGAGGATGACAAGGCAGAGCGGGGTTATAGCTATATTATAGCAAGCGTATTTCACAGACTCCCGTAGAGTAAAGCTTCTCTTCAACGCCGGAGTATAAAATTATATAATAATAAGTAGGTAGGTACACGAAAAAGCTTGTTTACCGCCTTCCAAAAAAGGCGGCGATGCACAGTCTTTATTATTGTGTGACCACTGGTACATAACTGTACCATACAACGAGTATGAAAACCTGCAACTACATTGTTAACCTTGTGAGATAAAACCAGTCAAATTGTAGGTAAACCACACTTGTGGATTTTGGGTGGAGGTCCTGGGTGTTCATGGACGAAAAGTACAATTTCCATTTTACAATCTATCTCACTTACTGACCTGACGACCTCCGTGGCGAAGTGCACGCGCTACCGCATTATAAACTTAGAGGTCCTGGGTCGATTCCCGGATCGAGTCTGGCCTGGTGGAAGACTTCGGCCGTGGCTAGCTACCACCCTACTGATAAAGACGTGTCACCAAGCGATTAAGCGTTTCGCCACGATGTCGCGTAGAAACCAATTAGGAGTATGGGCATACCATACCCCTAACAGGTTAGCCCGCTACCATCTTAGACTGTATCATCACTTACCATCAGGTGAGATTGCCGTCAAGGGCTGACTTGTAGTAGAAAAAAACTATGAATACCTGGCTCCCATATTCCGGTTTCGATGAAACTTTTGTTAGGTATTGATGTTACTGTCAAGAATTATACACTAATACCTTGGGACCACGTTATACCAACTGTTTCGGCGTTATATTACTTTCTTCGCTTTAAATAGTACTTCAATGATAATTTGTTTTAATGTTGGTTAAAACGCAAAACCGATGTACAGCAGTCTTCGACCACCATTTCGGAGAAAACAATAAAATAATACATGAAGGTGTGATAGCCTAGTGGTTAGGAAGTCAGCCTAAAAATTAGAAGTTGGGGGTTCGATCCTGGGCACACACTTATAACTTCTTGGAGTTATGTGTGTTTAAAAGCAATTAAAATATCAATTGCTTCAACGGTGAAGGAAAACATCGTGAGGAAACCTGCATGCCTGAGAGTTCTCCATAATGTTCTCAAAGTCGTGTGAAGTCTGCCAATCAGCGTGGTGGACTATAGCCAAACCCTTCTCATGATTCGCGCCCTAAAGTGAGCTTGTAATGTGTCGAGCATGATGATGACGATGATGATGATCACGTCATGATAAAGGAGGCATTCGGTAAGCAGAGAGACAGAGTAAATCAATATTTTAATAATGATGAAAAACTTTACTTTAAATTTCATAGTACATAATGTATACACATAATATGGGTCTGAGTTTCTAACTGGCTGTGTTCCTTCCAGAATCAGATTTTCAAACCGTTTGAGCGCAGAGTAGCTACAATATTACATACAGACTTGACATTTAATGTGGGTGTCTGTTCACAAACACCCAATCTGTGGTGCCTATTTGAATTTGACGGAAATCAGAGAACAGCGCTATCTAGTTTTAGTCATGTACGCCAGACAAGAGAGTTGGATCGCCCCCACTCTTTACTAAACTAAGTGGGTTATGCAGGTTTTTAAAATACGCACCAGCGCGGAACATCGCATTGCATTCATTGCATTCGGTCGGTTCGGATCGGTGGTTGAGTCGCGGTAGTGCATAGTCGTACTTGGTGGAGCGAATAGTCTGCTCCTTATAAATTACCATACTTATAATCGTAATTCTGTTCTACCAAGAGTATCTGGTCTCTTTGCCTGAAACTACTCACGTCTACCCAAATTACCGACGAAGACAACCCTCCGCCCCGTAGTCATTCTATAAATTAAATGTTTGTATTGTTTTGTTTTACAAAGTTAAAAATGATGGTAGCTGTAGTTAGGTATCTGCCGTAATATCGGTGGCACACTGGCATTGATCCCAATCGCTATATGACGGCAGGATGCGGGAGATATAGGGATGTTGGTACTTATACTGGTGCTAAATGTTTTATTTGTTCATGTACTCTTGAACCATTATATGACAGAGCTATCCCAATCGCTTAAGAGCTACTAGTTAACCCTTGACGGCAATCTCACCTAATATAAGAGCTGGTGCAGTCTTATATGGTAACGGGCTTACTTGTTAAGGGTATGGTAGATCCACACTCCTAATTAGTTTCTACGCGACATTGTGCCGGAACGCTAAATCGCTTGACACGTCTTGACACTAGAGTGGTAACTAGCTACGGCCGAAGCCTTCCACCAAACCAGACTCGAGCCGAGAATCGAACCCAGGACCTCCAATTTAATACAGCGACGCGTGCGTTGCGTCACGGATGTCGTCGTTATGATGAGATAGCATGTTTTAAAAGAATATGCATAGCCGTATATCTCTATTAGGACTGGGGTAGAATGGAAGAATTAAAAATGGGTAGAATTTTACATTATTAGATAAAACCATTCGTACGTACGCTGTTCTTCTAATAAATTACGTGCTGAAGGTAACATCCTCAAATCAACCTAGGTGTCTGAGAAAGGTATCTAATAAATATACAGATAAGACCTAAGAGTTTTCCGCGACTTATTCCTCGATTAAATGTTTTTTCCTCATCCTGCCTTCACTTGAAGTTCAGTAAGAAGTGGAGTCAATGCAGTCTTCCCCGCTTAAAGTATCCTAGATTAGTAATTACCCACTGAGTTGTCTACCTGCCAATGAAAACAGGTCAAATTAATAAAGAGATAGGTAGGTTAATGTCACAAATCGTATGTCATATTTCCAGCGATGTGAGACATATCGCTCGAAATTTGTGTGTGTATGTGTCACAGTAGATTATTTTTTTAAATCTCCTCATAGCCCATCACCTATTGTTATCTGTATGTTAAATTTCTGCACAAAGGAACTGACAGATCAGCCAGTAAGCCACAGACGCTTATTTATAATCTGTACCTTTATTTTATTAAAAAATAAATTACCAGTAAGAGCTTGTTCAATCTAACCTTACTAAAGGATAATGCCAATAACATCCATATTATGATAAACAGAAGTGGTACTTTCAGTAAAGGGTTTTTTTTTCCGCTGGGAAATGCGTTTACGCATCCCCTCCGGAAGCGACGCAGGCAAGACTGCGCCGCTTCCGACGGGGTATGTGGGACTCCCCGGCGGCCAGACTGGCGATCAGAATACCCACTAAAACCCAGCGATGCTCCTTCGCGTCGCCTGGTGGCTGGCTCACGGGAACACTTGTGCACTCGACCGCAACCCGTAACATCGTAAAGGGTAAGCCTAACCCTACGAAACCTATTAATTTTAGTTTAGTTAGTTTTTTATTAAAAATTTAAAACTATTTGAAGCCTACGACTTAATAATAATAATATGTGAATAAGCAACGTTGATTCAAGTCAGTAAACAGTCCATTGGTGTTTATAATGTATTCGGTTTGGAGCACCACATTGGCTGGATGGTTTCTATCTCTATAAGGATATAGGTATGAAACATATATAAATAACTTTTCCTACATTTTTGAAGTGAAAACTTCTTTAGCGGCGTTGAGCACTTTTTCTGTAATGGGTATAAAATCTTAAACTCGCGTCAGGACACGTGACCTGATCGAAAAAGCGTAAGACGGATGGAGAGTAGACAGCTATCCCCTCTCTACGGCGCGGCGAAAATGTATGCCTGGGCCTACTGTTTCGTTTAGGCAGCGCAGGAATGTTCGTGTATGTTACAGCGTGCCACGCGCATCCATGGATGGTGACAGCTGATGGCTCGACCGTCTGTGTAGTGATCACATTGTTGTGTATTCGTAGAATTCGTGAATGTAAAGTGCTTAAAATATGGAAATTGATATAGATAAACTTTTTAATGTAAAATAATTGTAATAGTTTTAAAGTGTTAAATTTTTAATGTAATATAAATTGTCATGTTTGTGTACGATGGCGCAATAAATGAATATTGTATTCTACCACATAAATGATAGTACTTTTATACTGATAAAGCAATTGGTGCAAAATTATTCCCTAACCATTCCAAAATATCAAACATGCTCAACGTTAATAATCAAGTTTTCACTTCTGCCGGCACTCCCGGAGTGCAACCCGTCTTTTTTTTTTTCCTAAATATTTTTTTTGTACTAAACTACGAGTAACTTTAAAACAATGATATGAAATTTATCGAACTTCGGAAAAAATTCGGAATAATTCAAATTCAAATTTCAAATTCAAATAATCTTTATTCAAAAAGTCCTTTAAAAGACACTTTTGACGCGTCAATAATTTACATAGTTGATGATACAAGGTTGATGATGATAACTACATTCGTAAACTTAAAACTAAAGCTACGAGGGTTCCAAACGCGCCCTTTTCTAAGAAGAAGCCCACAACAAACTTAGCCGGGTAAATAAGGAATATTTAATCCATCCATTTTATAAGTGAACTGGCCGTTGGCTGCGCAATTCAAATACGGGAACTGTTTTCCCGGGATCATCTCCAGCACACAAGTTAAATTTGTATGATACACTTTCACGCCTTAACTAGTCACAGGACTTAAAATATTTTTTTAACCTCAGTACCTTCAAGGCAAGTGTGAATAGGCATTTTTTGGAGAAGCGCACTTCAACCTAGACCGCATCAGTGCTTTCTGGTGCCGACTGTTGTCAAGCGCAAGCCTATCTCTATATTTTGATATTATTTTCCAAAGTCAGATTTTTTTCATATCGTTTGTTAGTAAGCTTTGATATTTATGATTAACTATATAACTTTGCTTAACAAAACTCACATAACAATATAGATAAAAAATAAGTTATAAAGATTAGTACCTACCTATATATAAAAATATCACCAAGGTCTCATACACCTCGATTACACAGGATTTTTAAAAACCTGGACGAAGTCTCAAAATAAACTCGAAGTATTAGTAATTTTGTCTCGAGAATCACATAACAAATAATCAAATATTCAACGAATGGTTGACAAATATTTTCCTTTGGAAAATTTAGCACCGTCTGCAAACGCGTGATTTGCGCCATGTTTACCTACTTATCTTGATATTATCTAATACCTGTATTGCAGTTCAACAACTTAAAAATAAACGCTATCTTGAAATCAATCTTTTATCTTTCCGATAAGATATATTTAGGTAGGACCATTTGAATTTAAAGTGGCAGTCCTTAGCAACCTAAAAATGCACGCACGATCGGCGTGCCCGTGTTTTGTTGTCATGTAATGCGCATCGCACAATCTCTGGCCAGAAGTTGTAACTTGATGCAAAGGGCAATGTCACCATTAAATTCCTAAAAAAGACATCCGCAGAGCCACTCGTGAGTTCCCCAGAATTATTCAATCGTGTGGAAGTTAACTAACAGTTTGTATAGAATCGAAAGAGCGCCATCTATTATTTAACCGATACAACAACATACAAGTTAAATCTTGTAACACTTAAGCACACTCTCGTATAAGTTTGTCTCTTTCTTACAATAACTATAATTAACAACTAAAACCATATAACTGTATTATAAACACTTAAAAACTTAAAATAAACCTTAAATTGAACCTAAAACTAAAACATTAATTAAAATATATTATTAAATGGAGTCCCTTTAGGCAAGGTTCCGAAGATACTGGCAGCGTTTCCCCTTTGGATTGCAAGACTAATTCGTTGTTCGAGGTAGCTGGCAGCTCTTCGGTCTCCTGTAATGTCGACTAACCTTTTTGCTATTTCTATAGACTAGACTATGTGAGATGATAATAACAAAAAAAACCTCGGCCAAGGCTTTTTGCGAGCTTCTTCTTAGACCTATGCGCGATTGTAACCCTTGTAGCTTTAATTTTAGTTATCACCATCACCGCATAAATTAAAACAATGTAAAATATGCGATATATGAACGATTCATAGATGCCTGTAAATTCATATTACATGAATAAAGCTATTTTTGATTTAATTTGATTTGACTGAAAAGTACTTCTACATTCATAGGCGAAGAACGTAGCAATAGCTCTTATTAAGTGGTTAATTCCGCAATGGTGTATCAACTTTAAATCTAGCTAAGAATTTGTTTTATTCCACTACTAATTAGCCCTTGACTACAAACTCACCTGGGTGATGGTAGCGGACTGTACGGTAGATGGTAACCTGTTATTGTGCAGCTGTTGTACTAGCACTAGATTAGTAACGAGCCTCCAGCTGAACCTGACCGGACAAGTATCAATTTAGATATTAAAAATCAAAGTAATCTTCTCTGTTGAATCCATACCTACTAAGCGTACGAAAATAATACCCAACTGCCAGTTACTGTTCGCTTACAACTCATAAGAACTACTCAACTTGTTTTAATTGCTAAAGTTTCTGCGTAACGAGAAAATTGCCTATTAGGTGCATTACTTTCGAACTTTTTCTAGTTTACCTAACCGTTAAAGATTAAAAATCCTAATAGGCGCCTCAGACAATGCTATTATTAAATCAACAAATGTTTAATGCTAATGAATATCGATAGTTTGTTTGATTTGACATAATATATAATATAGTAACACTTAAGACTGGACAAGAGAGCTGTGATAGCCTAGTGGTCAGGACGTCGGCCTCCTAATCAGAGGTCGGGGGTTCGAACCCGGGCACCTATAACTTTTCGGAGTTATGTGCGTTATTAAGCAATTAAAATATCACTTGCTTCAACGGTGAAGGAAAACATTGTGAGGAAACCTGCACGCCTGAGAGTTCTCCATAATGTTCTCAAAGGCGTGTGAAGTGCCAATACGCACATGGCCAACGTGGTGGCCAAACCCTTCTCATATTGAGAGAGACCCGGGCTCTGTAGTGAGCCGTGAATGGGTTGATCATGATGAAGACTGGACCACTATCCACTTTAGTATTAAATGTTAGTATTGTATTAGCGACAAGTCATTGTTCGGGAACACTTAAGTGTATTATTAAAACAAACACTGCAGACGTTATTTCAAAACAAAGAAATCCTTTTAATGCTAGGCCAAGATACCAATTACGTTATCTATCTTTAACTCAGGATCAACACCTACTGTTGCTACACAACCGATAAGTTTTGCACCTATCTCATTCTCAGATCGCAATTCAGTAGGTATACCTACCTACATGATTGTATCTTTTATTTTCAGGTTTGCGTTACCGCTGCATTTTCAAATTCAAATTCAAAATAATCTTTATTCAAATAATCCTTAAAAAGGCACTTTTGACGCGTCAATAATTTACATAGTAGTTATTTCATGGTGATAACTATATTTGTAAACTTAAAACTAAAGTTATGAGGGTTCCAAACGCGCCCCGGTCTAAGCAGAAGCTCACAACAAACTTAGCCGAGGTTTTTTTTTTGTTATCACCATCTCACATAATGAATAATAAACTATAGTACCTACGGAGATAGAGCAATTCACACCCAAGCTTTTTTATCGTTTATGTCATCCTTAATATCGTAATATGATTTTTCTACAAGCTTTCGTTTTATAAAAATTTTGAACTTATTGATAGACATCTCCAAGATATCAATAGGTAATTTATTATACAATAAAATACAATTACCTTTGAATGAGTTACTAATTTTAATGACAATATTGACATGAATTGTAGGAAAATTTCACACATAAGGTACATGTACGCATTCAAATGATCCACAAATAAAACGTAATATGTATTTACATAACAGTGGCAGAAGCGATTTGTTTCAGTGCTCAAATGACTGCCAATTTTGGACTAAGTATCAGAAATTATATGTTCGAAATTTAACAAAAGGTTCGCACAAGAAAAGATTACGCTCTGCATTCATATGATCACTTGTCAGAATTTAAGCAACAATTTTGTGCTAATGTCCTTTAAGACTTCTTTTAAATTACGTTCATTATATATATATATATATATATATATATATATAGAAGCGGTGATAGCCCAGTGGTTAGGGCGTCAGCCTCCTAATCAGAGGTCGGCGGTTCGAATCCGGGCACGCACCTCTAACTTTTCGGAGTTATGTGCGTTTTTAAACAATTAAAATATCACTTGCTTCAACGGTGAAGGAAAACATCGTGAGGAAACCTGCACGCCTGAGAGTTATCCATAATGTTCTCAAAGGCGTGTGAAGTCTGCCAATCCGCACATGGCCAGCGTGGTGGACTATGGCCAAACCCTTCTCATATTGAGAGGAGACCTATGCTCTGTAGTAAGCCGGTAATGGGTTGACCATGATGATATATATTGTCATTATATGTAAGCACTAAGCTCAGGCACTCAGGCACGTTTCCTAATTCTAGGTTTTCTAGGTGCAAAGAATTTAAAGAGTAAAATCCGACAATTCATGCCCTGGACTCGGGCTTTGATTCAAGGAACTCGATATCCCTAACAAATAGGTTTTAGCTAAAACTATCAATTCAACGGACGATTTCCGTGGCGCAGCATGTGCGCTATCGTATTATAAAGTTGGAGGTCCTGGGTTCGATTCCCGGCTCGAGTCTGGTCTGGTGGGACGCTTCGGCCGTGGCTAGTTACCGACAAAGACGTGTCGCTAAGCGATTAAGCGCTCCGGCACAATGTCGCGTAGCAACCAATTAGGAGTATGAGTTTACCATACCCCTAACAGGAATCCCGCTACCATCTTAGACTGTACCATCACTTACCATCAGGTGAGATGGCCGTCAAGGGCTAACTTGTAACGGATCAAAACAAAAAAATACTAATATGTATTTTATGACAGAACAGCATCTCCATTTATATATTATAGGCTATGCGACCGACAATCTGCTGCATCCCATAAAAAATCTGATTTTAATAATTACTAAAGAAGCCTTATATTTATATATATATATATATATATATATATATATATATATATATATATATATATATCAAATATATATACTCAAAGGCGTGTGAAGTCTACCAATCCGCACATGGCCAGCGTGGTGGACTATGGCCAAAAACCTTCTCATATTGAGACGAGACCCGTGCTCTGTAGTGAGCCGGTAATGGGTTGCTCATGATGATGATGATGATATATATATTTTAAGATTTTTAGTTTTAGGTTTAATATAAGGTTTATTTTAAGTTTTTAAGTGTTTATAATACAGTTATATTGTTTTAGTTGTTAATTATAATTGCTTAAATTAGATTAAATAAATATGATCGGAGAAGGGAGGCCAGTCTTAAACATTTTTTTATCGGAGAATACCGAGGTGTTTTAACAGTGTAAAAATAAGCATTTTCATGCTGGATTGATGAAAGTCTCTTAAATACCACATCTGTCTTGTGTCTGTCGCAATATAATAGCAAACGATCACTTTTATCACGCAGAAACATTTTACATGATAAGAATTATTGCCTATTAAAATTCAAGACATTTCTTCGTTGTCTTGTTCTGTTGCATGTTTTTATGTGATTATGTATAGCCTCTTTACTTATGCTGTTTCACTAAGTACAGGCCGAAAGAAATAAAGACTGACAGTTAAGTACCATTCTGTTGAATCTTTTTTTGTCTGCCTTAGTTCTGAGACATTACTAAAGAAGACATTTAGGCCCCTTCTTTCATAGCAGAGAGGAATATAGAGTTCACACCCACCACCCTGGTACAATCTGGGTTAGCGAACTTTTACGATTATTGTCACATCAATCGGACCGGATTATGGCATCGACGATCTTCGAGGCACGGAGGTGGATAACGCCAATATCTCCAGTTAGAATACCGTTGTCCACCTCGGCTAGTAATCATCAATTTTGGTTCCGGCACTCGAACCCAGAACCCCGTGATCGTAAGAGAGTGGAGAAATCAAAATTACCATCTTGTGTTAATTACCTTCTTCTGCATCGTCATCCTCATTACTGAGGGTCGCGATCCTTAGCATGGATCACCTTCTTTCGTACGGTTTTTCTCCAAATGGTTCTGTTTCCGGCATTATGTAGAGCGGCGTGGAATGATGTACCGAGTGCAGTGCTGATCTGATCCGACCAACGCATGGGGCTACGACCTCTTGGCCTTCTTCCTTCCACCTTGCCCGTTACGAGCAGTTTTTCTAAATTCCCAGGGCTACGGCGGGCAATGTGTCCGAAGTATTCCAAGGTGCGCTTGAGACATATAGTCGACAGCCTTGTTGTTATTTTTAGCCCTTTCAGGATAGATGCGTTGGTCCTAAATGCAGTCCAGGGTATCTTTAACATTTTCCTCCAGCACCACATCTCGAAAGCATCAGTGCGTTTGCGATCTGTAGCCCGAAGAGTCCATGTTTCAGAACCGTATAGAAATATGGAGAAAACCAGAGCATTTACCAGTCTTTGCTTGGTGCGAATTGATATGCTCTTGCTATTCCAAATCTTGGATAGCTGGGACATGGCGTTCTTTGCCATACCAATTCGTCTGCGCACTTCCGGTTCACAAGATCCATTGTTGGTGATACATGAGGTAAATAAAGCTATCCACCACTTCTAGCTTGAGAGCACCCGTGAGATTGAGTTTGCCACTTCGATCCACAATCGTTGGAATTGTTAATTACCATTCTGTATTAAATCAAAATTACGAATTTTTTAAAGTGTTGTAAATTTGTTGTTTAAAGTGCACTCTATATTTAAATCTACTAATTGAGAATACGACACTAGGAATCCTATCAATTTTGCATTTTCAAACTGCGGAGACTACAATTCTATGGCATTGAAATCTTAAGGCTGCGGACCAATTTGACATATAGTTTGAAGCTGCCTATCGGCGCTGACCACAAACTGGACTGGACAGACCGCTGGCTGAATCAAATTGAGCGCGTACAGTCGTTTCCACAGCATGTACATCGGTCGCTGTCAAAATGAATTCAACCACTCGCCGTCCGACCCCCGTTATCCCAAACGTCGCCTAAGCCGAGGTTCGGCCTCAAAGTAGGCGCCCTTAGGCAGACGTTTCCTTAGTTTCTTCGAACCCTAGGGCTCAAAATTTTTTCTGGCAGAGCTTCTTTTCGAAGCTCGCCAAACAGCCCGGTTACGCTGTGGCAACCAATAGGGTTAGCACAGCTAATAGACAGTCCGACATAATATCTGTTTATCTATTACATGCTGGGTCCATGAATAAATGAACAGGGCCATGTCACTCGTTCAATACGCCTCTGCTATTTATATCTCATCTACTTGCCAAGCTTATAGTTATTATTCACACGCACAAAGGTAGGTACAGCCGCAAATTGTCCGCATGCAATGCATACAAATAGTGCATTCAACCAATTGATCTATTAAGGCAACGATTAGCTCATATTTGCTGTTGCTTATTATATATAAGTACTTATCTACTGTATACCATAGTATCGTCATCATCATGATCAACCCATTACCAGCTCACTACAGAGCACGGGTCTCCTCTCAATATGAGAAGGGTTTGGCCATTGTCCACCACGCTGGCCATGTGCGGATTGGCAGACTTTACACGCGTTTGAGAACATTATGGATGTGCCCGGATTCGAACCGCCGACCTCTGATTAGGAGGCTGACGCCCTACCACTAGGCTATCACCGCTTCGCATACCATAGTATAAAGACGCGTAAAGGACGGCAATCTCGTCTGATGGTCACCTACCATCAGATGAGATTGCCATCAAAAGTGCAGTCTAAGGTAGCGGGCTAACCCACACTCCCAATTGGTTTCTACGCGACATCGTGCCAGAACACGAAAGTTAAATCACTTGGCGACACGTCTTTGTCGGTAGGGTGGTAACTAATCACGGCCAGACCAGACTTGAGCCGGGAATTGAACCCAGGACCTCCAACTTTATAATGCGACAGCACACGCACTGCGCTTCGGAGGTCGTCAAAATATAATAAAGATAACTTGTAATTCATTGTATCACTATTATCTAACAAGTAAAATAAACAACGATTAAATATAGATGTTAGTTAAAAAGTTACTATACAAATACTATAAACTGCATAACTCAATAAAATATTTAAAATGTTATTTAATAAACCTTTGCAAGCAAACATCTTTGCAAGGAAAATGTCCTTTAAGTGTGTCAAAGTCGTTGGATTAAGCAAGACGAGAACAATGAAATGTTTAAAAAGGACAATTTATTATGACATTATGTTAACAACACAAAGTTTGTAAAATAAAATCCTACTCAGAAGTCAAATCCGTCCAAGGACAATATTTTTATACACAAAAGCATGCTACTATCATATTGAGCTAATATCAACTTGAGTATTTGCTACTAGGTAGCACGTGTGTACAGCGATTACTATCACGCAATTATTATAATTAGTATCATGCTATTGAACAAATCCTACTTAGTGGCATTTCAATCATTAATGTCAATATGTAGTAGGTAAGCCATCAACCATAGGTATGCTCAGAAATCGTCAATCCCTTAAATATACTTACCAATTGATTTGCTATTCTCTTTCTCTCTTCAGTCGTTCCATCATTACTGAAGATCGTGGTCCTGGTACCTTCCAACCTTGTGCGGATTATTTGTTTCCATCGGCTTCTATCGGAGACTAGTCTCGGAATTGTGTGAAATTCGCACTTAGCAGAGTCCCTCAGCCGGTCTGCCCATCTGGTTGGTGAGTGTCCTCTCGATCTTTTGCCGCCTGTATTGCCTGCCACAATAAGGTTTTCCAGGATATCACTCCCCCGCCGCATGATGTGTCCGAAATAGCAAAGCAGGCATTGGTAACATATGATTTGCTATATAAGACGCCAAATAAACTCATATGAATAACTGGTTCACATTTGCTACCTAAAAGCATGCTAGTTTTCTTTAACTAAGTTAAATCAACACAAGACTCTCTTGGGCCCAATTTGTATACCGCACGCTCTCTTCTGCAAAATGAATACAAAATGAGTCAATATCAGCACCATTATTTGAGGCCCTCGTTGGATAGGCCCTCGTTAGATAGGCCCTCGGTGGAGGAGATTCAGCCACCAGGCGATCCGAAGGAGCATCGTCTGGTCGCTGGGGGGTCCCACATACCCCGCCAAAAACGGCGCAGTTCTGCCTGAGTCGCTTTCGGAGGATCAGAATGCTCTGTTCTATCTATATAGTGGGAATCCGAATTTACCTTATAATAAGCATCATCATCATGATCAACCCATTCTCGGCTCACTACAAGCGAGCGCGGTTCTCCTCTCATTAAGAGAAGGGTTTGGCCATTGTCCACCACGCTGGCCATTTGCGGATTGGTAGACTTCACTCGCTATTATGGAGAACTCTCAGGCCCATAACTCCGAAAAGTTATAGGTGCGTTCCAACCCCCGACCTCTGATTAGGAGGCTGACGTTCTAAACATTAGGCTATTACAGCTATAATAGCTGCTATTATTGAGCATATCTTGAGTATTGAGCATCTTTATGATATCTCTATAATTTTCAGTATTTACTTAATTATAGTAACATAATAATATATATTTATTTTATAAACATGGTTGATTAAGTGCCTAAAAACGTCTTGTTAGTAAAAAGTTGGTAACATAACTCTGATGTGAATCAGACTTTTTTGTCGTGTATGGCTATTTCAATTTTCAATTAGATAGACATTGCAAATGAGTCAAATTTTCCTTCCACAGGCCACTGTGTGATCTGGCTCGGTCGTATAAACTGGTATACTTCTATCAAAGTGTTAATTAAATCACACACCGATTTACATTATATAAATCTTTTAACACATTGGTCACGTAGTTTGGTGTGAATAGGTATATATTCTATATATCTCTTGGCTGTATCAATTATGCAGTCAGGTACATAGGTATTCGTATACCCGCCGTAGGTTTACTCTTGGCAGTGTATCAATAAACGAAAACAGTTAACAGTATCATAATAATGAAGATATTGCCCGAGAGTCCAGTCGCATACTTTGACTTACCTATTAGCTATTACCTACCAATAATATAAACAAATCTATACAAATAAATAAAATTGGAGTGTCTGTTTGTAATATTGAAATAACCGTTTTTTACTACATTCATACGAATATGTATACGGTACATACACCAAAATAACATTTTTTTCAATTTTTGTCTGTCTGTCTGTCTGTTTGTTCCGGCTAATCTCTGAAATGGCTGGACCGATTTTTACGGGACTTATATTGGCAAGTAGCTGGTGTAATAAGGAATAACTTAGGCTATTTTTAGAATGAATATTTCTAGAAAAATGAAGTAATGTTGCAATGTCCAAGTACTGATCAGTACCGCGCAGCTCACGCGCATGCCTCCGACTGTGCCATCACGTCTCGGGCGCCTCCCACAACTTAATCAATAACCGATTTCACTCATTCTGTTTTTTTTAGAAAGGAGATACTTTAATGTTTATCCTGTAATTATTTCAAGTAATTCGGGTTAGTAATCTATTGCTTCGTGATTGAAAGACCAACAAACACACTAACTCAACGCAGACGAAGTCGCGGGCGTCAGCTAGTTGTAAATAAAAATGAAGAATTAATATTATATTATAACTTCTTGAACTACTTAGTTATCTCACGCTCTCCATTTAGCTCCATCATTGATCTTATCGATTGGATGAAAATGGGTTATTTTTTATCATTGTTTGGATTTAGACGAGATACTCGTAAGTGCCATTGCATCGTTTTCCCTTGAAATACTTTTTATTGAACTAAACAAGTACTTATAATGATTAAAATATTGAGAATCTAGATATCTAAAAATTCCGGTCAAGTGGGTGTTCTGTCACTAGTAGTGTGTTCCTTAGTTACTCGTCACTATAAGAAACGGCTTTAGACACAGACACCAAGTGCATTACTTGTCAACTTTTAAAACCTAACTATCTCTGATTGTGTTCGTTTTAATTTCGGTAAATAATTTCACCTGTACCAAAATAACTAAGCTGACGTGGAGAAATAAGGAAAAACGTCCTTCACAACTAGTTCTTAGTAGTCCTGGTGATCAATATAAAGGAGTACAACCTCCTTCAACTTCAAAGGTAAAATCACGTTGGTTTCATGCTAGATGGATCACAATATTAACAGTAGAGAAATTTTACATGACATTTATTTTCTTAGATGAACTCGTAGATACGTCTCAATCGAGTTGAAAAATTTGCGAAATTTCTGTGCTACAACAGTCTGTAATAAACTCTTTAGAATAACTTTATTTATTTTCATTGAAAAGTGCATAGTTTTATATATCCTGTTTTCCGATAAAAATACTAAAAGTTAATTGATTTATTGCTTCGTAATGAAACTACCATTACTTACCATTACTGAATACCCCTTCCTAATGTTGAAGGGTTCGAATTTCGAAATACTTACCCATGACGTCTCGGTGTCGGTCAAGACTACTAACTTTCAAGACTTTTCTGAAAGCGAAATAGCAAAAGTGTCAATCAATCATAATCTTTATTCAGATAACACTTTAAAAGGATTTTTTAACGCGTCCATAATTTACATTGTAGCGAATTGATGGTGATAACTACATTCGGGAATTTAAAACTAAAGCTATGAGGGTTCCAAACGCGCCTTGGTCTAAGAAGAAGCCCACAACAAATTTTTCTTATTGATATCACCATCTCACATGCCACTTAAAAATATTTAAGAGCTATCTATTTAGAGCACTATTTCATACCCAAGCTTGTTTATCATTTACATATCCTTTACACTATAATAGGACTTTTCTACCAGCTTACGTTTTATATAAACTTTGAACTTATTGAGAGAGATCTCAGAAATTTCATTTGGTAATAAATTTACGGTGAACAGCGTTAGTCTAAGCTCACTAATTTTATATTTTATATTATTAATTTTAAGTTCATTTATACATTTTTAAAATGTTAAAGAATGAGTTTATGATCAATCAACCAATATATCTAGTAATCTTTCGAATTTCGAACTTCAGGAGGAAGTTTTTTTTTTTTGTTTTATCGCAGGTAAATCCTCCGAAGGCACAGGAGCAAGAGAGGTGGAAGAGGAATACTCTCTCGCACCCGGCCTTCCATCGCCGACGGCAAGCGCAGCGAACGGTCGGCCACCCTGGCCCACCAGTCCCATTGCTGGACGAGCCCGGCCCACCAGTCCCTTGCCTGGACGAGCCGCAAACTTCCAATGCTGCCAATGGGGACGACGGGTCATCGTCACCCCCACCTCCAGCAGCTGACTGCCGCTCACCCCCGCCTGCCAGTCCCATACCTGGACAGGCCTTCCACCACACGGGGTAATGGGTCATCCACTGCGCCCTCAGCTTGGTCAGAGGGACGCGCGGAGACCCCCACCACGTCGGGTCATTAGCCATCGGCTAACAATATCGCACAAAAGAAATTGTTAACCGATGTTACCAGGGTGCACCGGCCCAAATGCTGCTCTTCCCCCCGGACGAATCAAGAGTGACCCACAGCACTCGGGAACACGTGGAAGTAGAAACGGTACCGGCTTAGATTAGTAAATGCTTAGTTTGCTTAATCACTATATTTTCTGTGTACAGTCTGCCTCCGAGCGGGAGCTGCTGCAGAACTCTCGAGAATTAACTATCGATTAGACGATAATATGACTGTTGTCAGCCAACTCATTTAGTTATAGTAGGTATTTCACTTATTTTAAAGTTAAAATTCACTATTTATTAAATAGATGGAAGAATGGAAGCTGTGATAGCCTAGTGGTTAGGGCGTCAGCCTCCTAATCAGAGGTCGGCGGTTCGAATCCGGGCACGCACCTCTAACTTTTCCAAGTTATGTGCGTTTTTAAACAATTAAAATATCACTTGCTTCCACGGTGAAGGAAAGCATCGTGAGAATCCTGCACGCCTGAGAGTTCTCCATAATGTTCTCAAAGGCGTGTGAAGTCTGCCAATCCGCACATGGCCAGCATGGTTGACTATGGCCAAACCCTTCTCACATTGAGAGGAGACCCGTGCTCTGTAGTGAGCCGGTAATGGGTTGATTATGATGATGATGATGATGATTAAATAGAGGCCCGCATCGCTCCTCTAACTTGTTTACCTGCATAATATTATGTTGCAGTTTATTGTCGACGCGTGTTTAGCATTTTAATACGTCGGTACATCTATACAAGAATGTACCTAAGTTGTTCGACCTGAACAAATATTTTCCATTAGGGATTTTCCAAAAGGGATATGGGCACAAGTAGGTCGGAGTGTAGCCTTCACGAGCCTGAACCTTAGCAGCTCCACTTACAATATTGTTATGAACATATTCATAACATAATATAACACTTGGAGCCCCAAAACATGGTCGATAACTATAAGGCCTCATAGTAAAGCTCACTGAGTTATTTAGCGAGCGATGGAAAGAACTATACTCGGCTTTCCAATGTTGAGATCCGTAGAAGGAACATAGTCACCGTCATAGCTGAATATAGGACGCGTGCCTACAAACAGAAAACATTCATCATCCGCCGAAATATACTCCTATTTTCCTGGTTTCTTATTATCCCTGGTTTAAAGCTAAACCAAAAATAAATAAATAATTGCACACTTTTAATTTTCAAAATAAGTGCAAGATAATATTATGCCTTTATAATTACTAACCGGTTAGAATGTTTTGTTTACTCTAAACAATAGATAGCGTTTACAGTTCATAATAATTATAAGATAAGATAAGATCTATTGTTTTATATGACTATTTACAATATATATAATTTAATTAATTAAGGAATCATTTATCTTTAAGCGGTTTAAAAGTATTATAATTTGTTATTAATAACATCGACAGCATAATAAAAGGTAGTTACCTATATTGAATCTAACTGCCAATTATCGTGGATTATTCCTTCTAAAGTCTTGACTTTCTGAGAACTACGTATACTTGCCCAATGCATGATCTTTGTCATACGATAGCGCATAAGACAGGCCTGGCCATCATGGACGTCCTTCCTAGATACCTTATATTCACTTTACTAAATAGTAAAATTATTTGGTTTAAAAAAGTCTTAAAAAATGGCCCAGGAACTAAAAGTAAAAAATTATTGGACAGATAATAAACAATTCAAAGTTTATCTGTGAACATTTATGTGTACTGACATCATAAGGTAGTTAAAAATCAAAATATTTTTTGACGAATGAATGGTTGACGATGGTTTGAAAATGATGAATGACGCAAGCAGAACTGCGCCGCTTTTGGCGGGGTATTTGGGACTCGCCGGCAGCCAGAGCGGCGACCGGAATACCCACTAAAACCCAGCGATGCTCCTTCGCATCGCCTGATGGATGGATTAAGGAAATGGTCGCGCACTCGTCGTTTAGACAGACAGAAATACGAATAGTGGAAATCATGCGTGTTTCTAGAAATATATATTATCGTCTTTGTACATGTCAAATTTGTACTAAGGGGCTTTATTTATTTTGTTAAAAAAAATACATTTCTATACTTATACATTTTTGGGAAGCCTCGCGTCACCAGAACAACATTAATTCTTATTTATATGCAAGATAATAATAGTAAAAATAAGAGAATAGTAAATCCTAATAATACAATTGCCAATCAAAAAGTTAATAACGTTAATATTAATTGGCATGTAATGATGCACAGCATCTGTGAGAGCGCGCAGTACTTCCCATTTAATCTTTCTACCAATCCTTTGTCTTTACTCGCTTGTCTGTCCAGTACTCGTCCAATCAGAGTCATGTATGATCGTTGTTCGGTGCGTGTCACAGAATTGAGGCGTGGTGCGCAGTTTTTTCATAGCGTCGTTTACTTCCCGTCAAAGACGTTTATTTCAAAAATTTCTTTGGTTATTTGACGTAAACTTAATTTTTGTGTTTAGTTAGACGCCTAAACGTAACAAGAGTATCGCGATTTAGAAGTGAATAACGGGGAACTCACTGGACCCAGCAATGGCAGTTCACCGGACGCAAGCGTGGTACAGTGCAGAAGACTCGGTGATTCATTGAAAGATTTGTATATCGAGAGTTTGGTAAGTCAAGTCAGCTTTTTAACCGACATTTTGAAAGCCAATGCTGTTTCTCGCACTTTACCTACACCCGGCCCCCTTTTCTTTTTTTTTTCGGACTGTCTATCAGCAGTGGATGGAGCCCACGTGCGGATGACGTAAGATAGCGGGGATTTCGTCTTCGCCGGCGAAGACGGTGTGTAGCGTATGATTGTGTGGTAGGTGGTACGAGTATGTTGTCAGTAATCATCTGATCGTCTGGGTCATAAAGGATATGTTTAGGTCTCCTCTTTCGGAGAGGAGCGCTTAGGTCGAGGGAGTAAAAAGAACCCGCAACTACGAGAGGGTTGGGGTGTCGGATTGAACCCGGCCCCTGTGACTTTGCTAAGCTTCGGTACAAATAATTTGGGAGCCCTATTAAGAAGATGGCGCGTACACTATCCTCACATTATTGCGCTGCGTTGGCGTTTCTGATAAAATACTAACTGATGAACTTATTTATGCTCCGCTATTGTCGCATACCGCGCCAATAGCTGCATCATCCATTGCTCGTCAGTAGCAAGTCAGCTCAAATGCAAGCTACTACCACTACGAGTACTGATAATTTTTTGACACGTCCTAGTAATATAGACAAGCGAATGAAATGCCTTGCTTACACATAGGTCTAATTAACATTACGTTGTAAAATACTGAAGCTTTGATGGCCTAGTGGTTAGGACGTCAGCCTCCTAATCAGAGGTCGGGGGTTCAAACACGAGCACGCACCTCTAACTTTTCGGAATAATGTGCGTTTTTGAGCAATTAAAATATCACCTGCTTCAACGGTGAAGGAAAACATCGTGAGGAAACCTGCACGCCTGTGAGTTGTCCGTAATGTTCTCAAAGGCATGTGAAGTCTGCCAATCCGCACACGGCCAGCGTGGTGGACTATGGCCAAACCCTTCACGTTTTGAGGGTTGATCATGATGATGATTATGTAAGATAATAAAGTGCCGCATACCAATTGGAGCGCTTGAATCGACTCGCATACTTGGTGAAATTTGGTGATCAAGCATGGAATGATGTCAATATATTTGTTATATTGTCATCTTTCCATACTATACGCCTTGAAACTTCTCAACGCTTCCTCGGGCTTTGTTGAGCTGGTAATCAATAATTAGCTCAATCTAAGGCAAGAACTGTATCGCTGGGTCCGACGAGCCATGGCTGCCACAGTGAGCTATTCAAACAGTTTGTTGACTGATCCGCTGCATCGAATAAAGTGCTTACAGTGGACAAGTGGTACCCTTGCTTTTAAAAGTACTGGACAGAGAAGCGAGTAAAGACAAAGGATTGGTAGAGTAATTAAATGGGAAGTACTGCACACTCTCACAGATGCTGTGCATCATCTCTGCTCAATTTCTAAAACTTTTACTATTTTGTCTAATCCATGTGACTTAGGACTGTAATATCGAACTTGTAACAAAACGTCAAGTTCAATGCAGTGATCCAAATGATGTATGGGAGATGGGATTTCCTCAATCAAAAATAATATAATACATGTTCAGCAATTTTCCATTTAAAATAACTTTATAGTTAGTATAGATAGATAATAGGGGAGTCTGCACGCGAAGATAAACTGGATAATTGGCAAGAGGGGGACCATTGTTAGCGACCTCGCGCCTGAACAGCGACATCCGTTTCATCTGTCATAGACACATACCTATGTTAGGTTATTACTATGGACCAACAGTATTTCAATGACATGAGAAAATGTTGTTATACTACTTCGCAAGTTACATGAAATGGGAAACATCCATCTTTGGACCTATCTTTCATTACTGAAGGTCGAGTCCGGACTGAAGTTCACTCGCTGCGATTTAACTATTTCCCGCAATACAGTCTGATCTTCAGCTTTCCTGGTGGCTATTGTAAGTAGAAGGCCCGTTAGTGACTTTACCTGGTCAGACCAACGGCTAGGTGAAAGACCGCGTGGTATTTTCCCTTACACCTTGGCTATAAACTCTAGTTATCGGGAAGGCGGCGAGCAATTGAACGAAAATAGTTCAGTATCATCTGGTTACAGATAGTTGAGAGCCCAGTGCTAACTAGAAACTCTGAGAATCGAAATATTAGTTCTTTTGAATCGAAATATTAGGGCAAACCCCTGGATCGTCCATTACTCGGAGCTATAGAGGAAGATTCAAAAGACTAAAGCTTTGTCTAGTGTCTTTTTAATTCTGTTGGAGACCTTTTTTATTAGCTGTGATGGCGCTTTAAGATATCTGGATACATCTTCTAGTAAATAAGAAAAAACAGACCTCAAAAGTATTTAGTGTTATATTTTGTTTAACCCGATGACCAAGTCTGGTTTATAGTGGTCGTTCGTTTACATAGCAGAAGCCAGTACTGATGTAGTAACGATGAAAAAATGAGTTTACTGCATATATTTTTTTATTTGATGCACCAACAGCGCAAGCATCCTCAAGTCCCTCTAACCAAGCCGAGAGCGCAGATACCCAGAGGGTGATTCACCCCGTATGGTGGATGGCCTTTCCAGGTATGAGACTGGCGGGCGGCAGTCTATTGCAGCCAGAGTGGGCAGGTGAATTTTTTGGTCGTCCCCAATGGATGGTTCGGGCCCGTCCAGAAATATTACATACCTCTGTGCCTCCCCGTGGCGCAATCATCTACGTTTTTAGTTTTTTTTTATAAAAACCTGCAAAAATTGCGATGACTTAATGTATCATCGGGGTCGGGGTGTTCGAACCCGGGCACGCACCTATAACTTTTAGGAGTTATGTGCGTTTTTAAGCAATTAATATTTTTATTTTGCTATATAAATTGCTTCAACAAAACATCGTGAAGAAAGGAAAACATCGTGAAGAAACCTGAACGCCTGAGAGTTCTCCATGTTCTTTATGGCGTCTGAAGTCTGCCAATCCGCACATGGCCAGCGTGGTGGACGATGGCCAAACCCTTCTCATATTGAGATTTATCTCATTTGCTGTGTAGTGAGCCGGCCATGGGTTGATCATGATGTTGAATGTATCATCTGTACCTAGTATGAGCGGTCGAGTAGGATATTCGCAAAACGTCACTATTTCATCATGATCACCCACCACGCTGGCCATGTGCGGATCGGCAGACTTCACACGCCTTTGAAAACATTATGTAAAACTCTCAGGCGTGCAGGTTTCCTTACGATGTTTTCCTTCACCGTTGAAGCAAGTGATATTTTAATTTTTCTTTAAAACGCACATAACTCCGAAAAGTTAGGGGTGCATGCCCCGATTCGAACCGCCGACCTCTAATTAGGAGGCTGACGCCCTAACCACTAGGCTATCACAGCTTGGTCTTTCGTCTATATTTATTTGTACAAAAAACTGACATAAAATTGCTCAAGCATATATAATCACACTATTGATATAAATGCGAAGGTTTTTGTGTCTCATTAAACAAGAAGATAGAAGAATAAATTGAACCTAATTATTTGGCTTGGCCTACCTTAAAAGGCCCGCGGTTGTTTGTTTTCACGTTCAAAGGGTTACGATGAGTTCGTAAAGGATAAAATACAATAAAAAATAAAACAACGTAGGTATAAGGTGAACTATTTATTTCATACAATACTAAACAATACTAAATACTAATAAACTGCAACAGTTCATGCGATGGCTTATGCTTCGCATCTACTACTCCTCAATAGCATGTCAGATCGAATGCAAGCTACTAATACTACGAGTTCTTATAATTTTTTGACACGTCCTAGTAATAATGAAATGCGAATGAAATGCCTTGCTTACATGTGTAAGCAAGGCATTTCATTAATTAGACCTATGTAGGTCTAATTAACATTACGTTGTAAAATACTGAAGCTTTGACGGCCTAGTGGTTGGGACGTCAGCCTCCTAATCAGAGGTCAGGGATTCGAACACGAGCACGCACCTTTAACTTTTCGGAGTTATGTGCGTTTTTGAGCAATTAAAATATCACTTGCTTCAACGGTGAAGGAAAACATCGTGAGGAAACCTGCACGCCTGTGAGTTGTCCGTAATGTTCTCAAAGACGTGTGAAGTCCGCACACGGCCAGCGTGGTGGACTATGGCCAAACCTTTCACGTATTGAGGGTTGATCATGATGATGATTATGTAAGATAATAAAGTGTCGCATACCAATTGGAGCGCTTGAATCGACTCGCATACTTGGTGAAATTTGGTGAAAAATCAAGCATGGAAAGATGTCAATATATTTGTTATACTGACATCTTTCCATACTATACGCCTCGAAAATTCTCAACGCTTCCTCGGGCTTTGTTGAGCTGGTAATCAATAATTATCTCAATCTAAGGCAAGATCTGTATCGCTGGGTCCGACAAGCCATGGCTGCCACAGTGAGCTATTGAAACAGTTTGTTGACTGATCCGCTGCATCGAATAAAGTGCTTACAGTGGACAAGTGGTACCCTTGCTTTTAAAAGTACTGGACAGAGAAGCGAGTAAAGACAAAGGATTGGTAGAGTAATTAAATGGGAAGTACTGCACACTCTCACAGATGCTGTGCATCATCTCTGCTCAATTTCTAAAACTTTTACTATTTTGTCTAATCCATGTGACTTAGGACTGTAATATCGAACTTGTAACAAAACGTCAAGTTCAATGCAGTGATCCAAATGATGTATGGGAGATGGGATTTCCTCAATCAAAAATAATATAATACATGTTCAGCAATTTTCCATTTAAAATAACTTTATAGTTAGTATAGATAGATAATAGGGGAGTCTGCACGCGAAGATAAACTGGATAATTGGCAAGAGGGGGACCATTGTTAGCGACCTCGCGCCTGAACAGCGACATCCGTTTCATCTGTCATAGACACATACCTATGTTAGGTTATTACTATGGACCAACAGTATTTCAATGACATGAGAAAATGTTGTTATACTACTTCGCAAGTTACATGAAATGGGAAACATCCATCTTTGGACCTATCTTTCATTACTGAAGGTCGAGTCCGGACTGAAGTTCACTCGCTGCGATTTAATTATTTCCCGCAATACAGTCTGATCTTCAGCTTTCCTGGTGGCTATTGTAAGTAGAAGGCCCGTTAGTGACTTTACCTGGTCAGACCAACGGCTAGGTGAAAGACCGCGTGGTCTTTTCTCTTACACCTTGCCTTTAAACTCTAGTTATTGGGAAGGCGGCGAGCAATTGAACGAAAATAGTTCAGTATCCTCTGGTTACAGATAGTTGAGAGCCTAGTGGTAACTAGAAGCTGTTTGAGAATCGAGGTATTAGTTATTTTGTCAGTCCATGGTATACGAACCAACAGCACATCTCAAAGGCATCTATTATTTTCCTATCCTTTGCCCTGATCGTCCATTCCTTGGATGTATAGAGGAATATTCAGAACATTAAAAGACTTTTGTCTGGTGGGAGGCTGCGGCCGTGGCTGGTTACCGCCCTACCGACAAAGGCGTGTCGCCAAGCGATTTAGTGTTCCGGCACGGTGTCGTGTAGAAACCAATTAGGAGTATGGGTTTACCATACCCCTAACAGGTTAGCCCGCTACCATCTTAGACTGCATCATCACTTACCATGAGTTGAGATTGCAGTCAAGGACTAAGTTGTAGTGGTTAAAAAAAAACTAAAGCTTTGACCAGTGTGTTTTTAATTCTGTTGGAGACCTTTCTGTTTAGTCATATTTTTATTAGATTTATGACGGCGCTTGAAGATATCTGGATACGTCTTCTAATAAATAAGAAACAAAAGACCTCAAAAGTCTTGGGTGCTATATTTTGTTCAACCCGGTGACCAAGTCGAGATCGCCTTTTAGTGGTCGTTCGTTTACATAATAGAAGCCAGTAATGATGTAGTGACGATGGAAAAGGAAGTTTACTATTTTTTTTATTTGGTGCACCATCAGCCCATGCATTGATGCGGTGGGGGGCTCCGCGCGTCCCTCTGACCAAAATGAGAGCGCAAATACCCAGAGGGTTATTCACCCCGTATGGTGGAAGGCCTTTCTAGGTATGGGACTGGCTGGTGGCAGTCTATTGCAGTCAGAGCAGGGAGGTGAATGTTTTGGATGGTTCGTGGCCCGTCCAGGAATATTACATACCTCTGTGCCTCCCCGTAGCGCAATCACCTATGTTTTTTATAAAAATATGCAAAAATTGCGATGACTTAATGTATCATCGGGGTCGGGGGTTACCCGGCCACACACCTATTATAACTTTTCGGAGTTATGTGCGTTTATAAGCAACTAAAATATCACTTGTTTCAACGGTGAAGGAAAACATCGTGAAGAAACCTGCACGCCTGAGAGTTCTCCATAATGTTCTAAAGGTGTGAAGTCTGCCAATCCGCACATGGCCAGCGTTGTGGGTGATCATGATAAAATATGGAGAACATTATGGAGAACTCTCAGGCGTGCAGGTTTCCTTACGATGTTTTCCTTCACCGTTGAAGCAAGTGATATTTTAATTTTTCTTTAAAACGCACATAACACCGTAAAGTTAGAGGTGCATGCCCGGATTCGAACCGCCGACCTCTAATTAGGAGGCTGACGCCCTAACCACTAGGGTAGGCTATGTGGCCTAACCACAGCTTTTTCTTTCGTCTATATTTATTTGTACAAAATACTGACATAAAATTGCTCAAGCATGTATAATCACACTATTGATATAAATGCGAAGGTTTGTGTGTCTCATTAAACAAGAAGATAGAAGAATAAATTGAACCTAATTATTTTGCTTGGGCTACCTTAAAAGGCCCGCGGTTGTTTGTTTTCACGTTCAAAGGGTTACGATGCGTTCGTAAAGGATAAAATACAATAAAAAATAAAACAACGTAGGTATAAGGTGAACTATTTATTTCATACAGGTCTTAGGAACAGCGAAATAGAGGTATGATTATGTTAGGTAAGTTCATGTCAATAGTTTTTTTTTTTTTAATATAATATATCTTATAAGGGAGACGCAAATTTAAAAGCAATACAAATTAAATTAAAAAAAAAACAATATGTCAGCGGAACAATATGTTTCCTTAATGTCTTGTGCTCTTTAGAGAGAACGAGACACTATTTCCTAATTATTCCATAAAATAGAGTTATGACTATAATTATCGAAAATGAATGAATGAAATGAAATTTAATTGAAAAAATGGAACAATATTTTAAAATTTAATTTTACACTATCATCAGGTGTTGGATTCAGAACAAGATTTTCAGTCGGCTAATATTTTTGTTTCGTTTTTTAAACGGTCAATTTTGAACATGAATTGGTCTGGTCACACTTCTGAAAGAAGTCAAGATATTCCCTATTTATTTTTAGATACTACTATCTTTTTCATGGGGATAAGGATAAAATGTCACTTCCATGCCATTATCTTTTAATGAACCGATTGGTACATTCACTGGGATAAAGCCAAGTAGAAGAAGACATTTTGGCCCTACTCAGCTTATAAATGCACACTTAAGTTGGGCGAGCCGCTTTCGAATCAACAAATAACTAATCAAACAAATCAATCAAACTAAAACTAGAGAGAAACAAACTAAATAGAGATGAAATATTAAGGGAAATACATTAATACATATTATAGCAAACAAACATACAAAAATTAAGCCTAGAGTTATTTGATAAATATAGTCATTCAGTCTTAATTTGATCTAAACTAAAATAATATTTATTGTATAATGATGTTGTGCAAACATTCGGAACTAAAAATTATTCTTGACCGCTTGTAAACTTAATTATGTGAAAGTTATGACTAATAAAAAGAATGGAATTAATAATACTAAAGAACACTTTAAACTGTTTTCAATCTGCAATTCGAATCTTCTGAATATTTGAAACTGTCGGATGTTACGTAAATTGAGAACTAGTATAGTTACTATAATAAAATCGATTAAACTTCACTCCAACGCCAGTGTTCAAGATAGGGACATATATGTATGGATACAGAGTCAAACGAAGGGTGTACTTACTACTTACATACTGATAACTAAACTTAAACATACCTTACACACATGTGTGTATATATATATATATATATACACACATGTATATATATATTTAATTTACGGACTTGATGATTTTTGTTAATGAATTTTGCCTGCGAGCAAACTGTCATGGGAAGCGAGTTGAAGCTAAATGTGATTAAACCAATCTCAGATATTAAGGATGGTTTCAGTTGGCTCCTCATGGGACAGAGAGACGTTACGTTTTTTCTCTGTCGCAGTTCTCACATCCTCAACTATGTTTAGTCCACTTCGCACATGCCCTAAACTACCAAAAAGCAACCATTGCAGACACTCTTTCATCAATGAAAATGTATTACAGTAAATCCCTTTTTATCTCTATCAGTTACAAAAAATAATAAAATAAACTAAACAAGATTCAAAAACAAAATTCAATTCATACAACATTTGCACAATAGATTATCCTCGGTTACATGTTCAAATCGGAAACAATAGCAGAACCGCAGAAGAACTGTTTTAGCTCAATGCCCAATTGCAAAGCTAACTTGATAATGGGCGGGTCTGGAATAATAATACACCGGAAAACATACAGTATAATGGCCTATCAAATAAGTCCCAGCGAGTTGCCGTAACCAGCAATGGATTCGTTGATATGGTGATGGAAAAATTAAGCTATCCAATCGTATCAAAACAGTCTCTAAAGTAAAATTTTAAGTGGTACATTTTTCTTTCACAAGCCATTGAAATAATATATTTTAACAATTTGGGATAACTAATGAACATGTCGCAAAAAAACACTGCTTACATTCAAAACAATATGCTTAAAAATACAAGTTATTAAAGGTATACATATTCTCTCATATAATAAATGTATATTTTATAGTAAACATACTGAATCAGAACTTACATACCATCCACAAAACCAGTTAAGCTAACTCAAATTCTATAAGCGGAATCATTCAACTCAAATAATAATCAGCAGGTGGTAGGTGGGACACGCGTTGCCAGTTTAAGCTGTCCTGAGAATGATGTGGATACCAGAGTCCGTGTCAACTGGTTGACTTAGTTGACCAACTTCGAGATTGAATGACACCAACTCAAAAGGCTTCTGCATTTGGCCCTTCTTGAAACGACCTAAGTCTCCGTCACGCTTGGCTGAAGAACAATCAGAATATGTACGAGCCAACTCTTCAAATTTAGCCTCCTTGGTCACGATTTGCCGCCGAAATTCTGTAATAGAAATCAATCAAATATTATTCACATAATCCTATAGAGGGTGCTTTTATGCGCAAACTAACTTTTAAACTGCAGTGAGTTAATGGTAATTGGATTAAAACTCAAAACAAAAGCCAAGAGGTTTCCCAACCACAACTCAGCCCTGAGCTTGGATGCTCGGTTTAGTTTGTTGGGAGCATATCAGACCACTGAGAAGCAAATAAACTTAGCCAGGTATTCTTTTTATGACAACCATCTGGGATTAGCACTTAGAACATTATTATATATAACAACACACATATGAGGCCATATAAAAATGTTTAGCTTTTAATATTATCCTGAAACGAATATCTTCTTGCATTAAGGAACAGTGAGATCCCAAAATTGAGAGGTATTTTATAGCATTGAACCACCACACTGCTCTGCAATTGAGATAGCAAGCTTATACTATTACCGTAAAATAACCAGATCCAAAGCTCAATATGCAATGTTGTTGAGGCAGTCGTGTACAACCGATGAGTTTGCAACAACAATGAGTTGGTACTGAGAATATCTAAACCAGCAGAACATAATACCTCACAGTTCAGGCCCAGCACTTAACACAAAAGTGGGTTCTAATATATAGTCAAACATGCTAACAACAATGTCAACAATGAAGAAAAAGGAAGTTGAGTTCAATTAACTACCTCATTGGGTTATGGTTAAAATTTTCAGTACTAGACTGCAGTTTAGAAACTGGCAGTGTGCACTATAATATAAATACGTGTAAATATATGTATGTATCATCATCATCATGAACAACCCATTACTGGCTCACCACAGAGCACGAGTCTCCTCTCAGTATGAGAAGGGTTTGGCCATAGTCCACCACGCTGGCCATGTGTGGATTGGTAGACTTCCCACGCCTTTGAGAACATTATGGAGAACTCTCAGGCATGCAGGTTTCCTCACGATGTTTTCCTTCACAGTTGAAGCAAGTGATATTTAATTTTTTTTTAAAACGCACATAACTCCGAAAAGTTAGAGGTGCGTGCCCGGATTCGAACAGGCGACCTCTGATTAGGAGGCTGACGCCCTAACCACTAGGCTATCACCGCTTCACCACTAGGCTATCACCGCTTCTCCACTAGGCTATCACCGCTTCTATGTATGTATGTTTATGTTAGTATAATAATAGCTAGTCCCAGCTATTATTACTAACATGTGTTAATTGCCCAACATATATTAATAGGATATTAACAGGCTGCTGCTGCTAATAATGATGATGATAATGCTTTTATTTACCTTTCACCATTTCCAGAGCTTCTTCCTTGGTTCTGGTGATATCCTTTTCACGCCAAGAGGACGGCCGTCGGCTACCAGCGTGCTTTACAAGCAGGTGACTGCACTGTACTGAAACAGGGTGCCGGGTTTCGTCATCATCATCATCTACCAATGGGGCTGGCCCAGTCGGCTTATCCCATTGGGATTTCTTAGTATGCTTGTTAAGGTAGTATATCATGCCTGTAATTAGAATTTAAAAAAATACTTAATATCATTATTTTTCTACCACGCTTATATATTTCAAATCTGTTTATAAATTTTATATGTGGCTGTACAAAATGGATGGAAATTTTACAGTAAGTAGAGGGTTGTGGTAAGTATTTAATTTTATTTTTTCCGTTTGTTTGAATGTCCTGTTATATGTTATGAGACATAAATCTGTAGTAAAATTTTAATACTTAATTTGTTACCTTTGTTCAATAGAAGAACAACTTTTTCCTTATCGAAAATGCATGCTTCACTGCATATAATTGTTTACAGGTTATTGTTACAGTTTTACGAGTATTACCAAATTACATTTCTGGGCTGTTTCCCAATATGCAACCAATTTATTTAAAACATAAGCTTGTAGAAAAAACGTATTATAGTGTAAAGAAATATGAAAATTATAAACAAGCCTGTGTATGAAATATTGCTCTTAAATCATTTATGTGGCACGTGAGATGGCTATAACAGAAGAATAGTTACCTGGCATAGTTTATTGTGGGCTTCTTAGACCAGGGAGCATTATGAACCCACAAGGCTTTAGTTTAAGTTTTCGAATGTAGTTATCACCATTAACTCACTACTATGTAAAAGATTGACAAATCAAAAGTGCCATTTAAAGGATTATTTGTATGAAGTTCATGACTGATTAATTATATAATCATATAACATTTACCCCTTATATAACTTTAATACAATTGACAGCAAAGCTTATAACCAATATGAATGAATCATTTCACAATTGCCATTGAAAATTATGCTTGTTTTTGTTTGAAAAGATTAACAAATTACTTTTAACAATAACTCAATATTTGTTATTTGAACTTTAATAATACTATAACATTGACTGTTCATAATAACAAACTGTTAGAGCAAAATTGAGCAAGATTGTTGAACACTCTTCCCATCTTAATGATAAGTAATTAATTTTAAAAGTTCTTTAATTAAATATAAAATTACGTACAAAGTAAACATATTATTTTCAAATACTGACTTATTGCTTTATTGAATATTCAAAAAAATTATTAGCTATACCACCTGGTAATTATAAATCAATACACACTTTTTTTCCTGGCTAAAGTATTGATCAGTTATCAATCACTCAATCAATCAAATAATCCATTAAGACACTATTAACACATCAATAATTTACATAGAAGTGAGTTGATGATTATAACTAGGTTCATTTGTAAACTTAAAACTAAAGTTATGAGGGTTCCATACACGCCCCGGTCTAAGAAGACCAAACTTAGCCAGGTAAAGGAGACCAACACAGTATGGAGCCACTTACAAATAGTTTTGTGTCTCGATAAGTTTTAGCGTAAAATAAAGCTTGATAATTCTTCCATTTCCATTCTCCAAAATATTTTTTTGTTTGGATTCCCAGATTCAGAGAAAATCAATTTCATAGAATGTTAGGTTAGGTTGGTAACAAGATAGCACTACTTTGCGTGACATTCTACTGCCTATCGTAGGCACCTACCTACCTAAATAGGTAGTTAATCTGAACCATTATTCCAATCATGATAAAGTAAATAGGTACAATACTTCTTACTATGAAGGTAGTTGATTAATCTGTGTGCTATTGTGACTAGTGGTGTATTGATACCTAGAGCTGTTTAAAATTCCTAATGAGACAATTAAATCGCTTGAGGTATGCCAAATTGACAGCAAAACTGATTCATATTACTCCCTATTAAATCTATTAAGAAAACATTTTGTAAAACGTGAACATAATGTGTGTAAAATGTAATTGCGCTTAAACAGAATTGATAAAAAAAACTATTGTTTAAAGAATTTTTTTTTTTTTTATTACAATTCAAACACTGTAACTGTTAGTTTCTATGGAGTTTTAGTGTATACGGAGGAAATATAATTATTATCACAACTCAACGTAAAAAAGACACTTAACTACAGCCCCAAAAGTATACACAATGAGTTGTTCTGAATCTATTTGAATTGGTTTTAACAAGATGTTTTGAAGAAAACACGTTTGTTTTTTTAAATGTACTATGAAGATGACAGCTCTTAATCGATTATGATTCGATTACCACCAATCAATTTGATTATAAGTCATATTTTATTATTACAATTATTTTAAGTACTTTCAAAATATATATAAAAACTCGGGATAGGAAGCACTTTATTTTTAATCCCAAACTGAATGTAAAAATGAAAAATGAAATATATTAATGTCTGACACAACAAGGCCATTGATGGTCATTTTCCTTTTAAAAATGAAATAAATTTTCCAGATTAAAATGTAAAATTAATGGAATATTAATTTCAATAGGTAGTTATTTAAATGCAAAGTTCATTCAAACAAAAAGAAAGATTTAAAATAATTTATTCATAAGTACGTAGAACTGAAGATTGATATTTGAATAAGAGAACTTCCAACATGACTTAAATAACATATTTATGAGTACATACATAGAATCCAACTTAATATTTATGACTCTGATATGATCAGTGCTTCATTGTAAACCTGCTCTTAATTTTGAAGGAATATACACAAAATATAAGGGATGACCATTGACTAAGGTTGCAATCAAATTTTGATTTTATTGTATTGTATTTTATTATTTGCATTAGGACTTTCATCATCATCATCATCATTATCAACCAATTGACGTCCACTGCTGGACATAGGTCTTTTGTAGGGAGTTCCAATGCTCACGGTCTTGGGCCACTTGCTTCCAGCGGCTCCCTGCGATTCGTCTGATGTTGTCTGTCCATCTAGTTGGGGGTCGACCAACGCTATTCTTGACACCCCCTGCCCCGCCGTTACCATAACCGCTTATTAGGGCTTTACAGCACTCAAATCTGATAGAATGTGAACTTTGCATACTAACATGAAGTACACTTTAAGCTGCTGAACAAGACAGTATATTCACTCTCGATTTGGATGAAACCCATTAGTGGCAAAAATGGAAGCCAAAGCTTTTATTTTTTGTTTTATCTATATATATATATATATACATATATAGCGAGCAAACGAGCAGGCGAGTCACCTGATGGTAAGTGATTACCGCCGCCCATGAACATTTGCAGCACCAGAGGAACTGCCAATGTGTTGCTGGCTTTTGAGTAATTTGTTTATCCGCCCTTTGAAGATCCCCATATAAACATTAGGGAACACAGAAGATTGAAGCTGTACCACAATTTGCAGGTACGTGGCAGAAATGACCTGGAATAGCGGGTGGTGGAAGAGGACCAGGCATCCAGGTGGTGAGGATGAAATTTGTTTCTGCGACGAAAAAAAAGGGAGACTGGAGAACACGGAATTATTATTTCCCTTCTTATGCAATGTTTGCCTTAGTTTCATGTTAAGTTGGAGGTAAAACATATACAGACTTTCTTTGAAGTCCCAGAGAGTGGTTAAGCTATCAGCCATATAACATAAACTAGAAAAATATATAAAACATATGTAACCTCATAGATGTGGATGGAGCCATAACTGGTATGATTAATAAGTCATACAACTTATGAAAGCATGGCTAGGATAGCTTTTGCCAAGAACATGTCCATAACTAAAAACTCCTAGAACACTCCGTGACACATTATGGAGAGTTTGCCCAAAGGAGTGTCTTAGATTTCATGAATGAACTCATAAATTTCTTTTACAACAACCACACCTTTTTAAGATTTACATCCATCTTGCATATTACTTATTCTAAAATGTCACCTGGATGATAATCCCAATTCAATCATACCCTCATTAGCCAAATTAAAATTAATTTGAAAATTAATTTTAATTTGGCTAATGGGAATTATTTTTGAAATTTAAAAAGTAATTGGAATCAGTTGATATTATTTTAAATTTGCAGTTTCTATTAAGTTTACTATTAAAATTAAATTATATGAAAGCATCCATATATGAGAAGTGCGAGCACAGGGGTCTAGCACAGTTTTAACAAAACTCAAGTAAAAAAATTACGAGAATAGCATTACCCTATAGTCTATGAATTGGATACACTTAGTGGGCATAATTTGAAGAGATTATCATCTCGGCGAGTTGGTTTCGTTAACTTTAAACTGAATATATTACTTATTTTATTATTAGCATGTAAGACACAATATTCAGCAAATTACAAAAGTATAAATTTTATATAAGAAATAGGACTATAAGTAGCCCTATAGCCCTATTTCTACAATTTGATAGGTTACACCTACTTTCGTCATTTACTGAATATTGTCTCTTAACGATTTCCTTTCCTTTTATTTCCTTTCATTCGATTTACACTGAAGATAGGTTCTAGACAAATCCATGTAAAATGAAATCTTTGTTTTATATATATAATAAAATACACGGTTTTGTATGTAAATGAAAAAAAATGCGCATTTAAGTCATTTATTCAAATGGAACAAGAGTAAAACATATCCAGAAACTTTAAACTAGGTATAGTTTACCCAAAAAATGGCGTGATGTCGTAGTAAACTTATTCTAAAAATGAAAACCAAAATAGGACGAAATGTTTTGCAAAAAGTACTTACTGAACTTAACAAATTCAGGTCTGTTTGAAATTTACAATTTAGAAATTTTCCGAATTTCATTAGTTTATGAACCGTGTAAAAGCGAAATCGTGTAAAACAAGTATCATGTAAATCAGGGGATATTCAAATTCAAATTCAAAATAATCTTTATTCAAATAGTCCTTAAAAAGGCACTATTGATAGATGTACATGCTAATTATAAAATAAGTTATATACATAGTTATAAGTCATTGAAAATAATTTTATACAACTGACCAGTACTTCGACTCATACGTGCCTCCCAGCCTTCAGGAAGTCCTTCGTCTTGATTTGTAGCCATTACTAAATTTTCCAATCACGTTTTTACAGATTTTTAATACTGAGAAGGAGTGTAAATTCACTTTAAATAAATTTTCTAACACCTCAACAACCACTTGGAAATGAGGGCCGAATGCTTATTTGCAAAATGGAAATGCAAATCCTACCACAGAATACAATTACTCTAAGGAATCCTACCCTATATTGTATATAATCTATGACAAAATTACAGAATACACACTCACAGGTTAATAAAATTAACAACCGCGTATACCCGAAAGGGACATATAGAAAGTACTTTGCATTTCTTGGAGCAACTTTCCTTTAAAAAAACTATACACTGAAAACGAAAAAAATATTCGGCTTGTTATACACAATTCACAACTCTACTATGGATTTTGTTTAAACGGTCAATTTTTTTTCATTTCCAGTTCATGCTATTGAATGGAAAGGCCTTATTTTAGTACCTTCATTGCTTTTTTTATACTAAAATGGTTTATTTGAAATTTTGTTTTGTAACGCCGTGTTAATTTAGTATGTATAATATCAATATTTTAGTCTGAATCCATTGTCTTTTTCTCGGGCAAGTGTCTAGACACTTGCCCATACTAGTATGGTATATATACATATATATATTTACTCGTATATATGTCATATACATATATACGAGTAAATATATAATCCTCCCTCCCTTACAATAATTTGTTCTCTCATAAGATGGTAATAATGATATAGGATGGTATAATTGGGGAAGCAGCAAATTAAAAAACTGTGAAGAAATAAGTTTATTTACTGCGTTAATAACGTTAACAGCGTTGGAACTGATAAGGCATTTAAAAATGTTATGGGTTCAGTTTTACTAAAGCAGGTTTCAATAAAATGCTTAGAACCAAATATGCGGGTGTTTTTTCCTGGAGTCCAATGTCCTCGACCAATTGAATTTATCCAGAAGTCCCGAAGTGCAGTATCTTTTGTAAATCTAAAACATAAAACAATAAACGAATAAACGAATCTTAACAATATTTATTAAAACTGAGTACAAACTTCATTATTAACATTGGTCCATATCGACGTAGGAAAGCGTATTTGCTGTAAGTAGACATATTGCAGTTGTTCACCAGAGCCAAAATACTTTATTAATTTCGGAAAAAAAATTATAGTGTCTGACCTATCCATGATATTGCTACCATTTTTGGAACGTAAGTTTATTTGACTGCCAGTCTTCATTTGCAATGTAAACTTTTTATCCAAAGTTACTATAAGTACGTGTTTGGCTAGTTACAGCAAACAGTTTTTTAAATCACATACCTTCAAAACGCTGTAACTAAGGAAGAAAAATGTACGCTTAGATGGAAATATTATCAATTTACAGGCTGTAAATATGCTGTATGCAGTAAATTTATTGGGTATGGGTACTGAAATTCAAGATGTAAGATTAAATTTATAATTATGATTAGATCTAGAAATGCAGTAGGTCAGTTGGTAATGTAATGTTTGGTTGAAATAAAATCTCGTAAATGGTAAAAAAATTATGGTCTTTTAAATTGTTGAAACAAAATGTGAAAATCTAATTATACTGCCAGAACTTCGTTTCAACAATACAATAAATTAAAAAAGTATTTTTCTCCCATATATAAGAGATAAAACATAAAACATAAAAAAAATATATACAAAATAAAAACTAAGGCCCGAAAACTAGTTAGGACCGCAAGATGTAAATAAAAACATTGTATCCAATCAAAAAATATTCATTTAAAAGTAAAAAACAGAAATTTAGTAGCAATTATTTTATTAGTAAGCCTTATTTTAGAACGAAAGATGTAACAAAATAAAATTATATTAGAAACTTATAACGTGAAGACATTGTATGCAATCAAAAACATATTTAAGGAAAAGTAAATAAACCAATATATTAAAATGATGCTATCGCGAATCATTAACATTTTTTTACAGTCATCTTCATCGGTTTCAGGTAAACAGTCATTTTTTTTACAGCTGTACTTAAAACCTAAATATTCTTTGGCGTACATATTTGGAATAACTGTTTTCTCCACAATTTTTTTTAAGTCATTATATTTTTGTTGGGATATTGGTAACTTAGTCGCATATAAATTTGATTTTGGCATTGCACTATTGAGGCTGCTCAATTGAACTTCAATTGTTTCAGTTTGTGGCAACATTGAGTTTTTCACATACATTACATTTGGTTTACACCTTTTAAATGTAACCACATGCATCTTTGAAATATTAAAACTTTGGTTTTTCTTAAAAGTATTAGTTGTTATTTCTTCAAATCCCATAAAATTGGTTCCTTCCAGTGTGGTTACTTTGTAAGGAAAGGGGTTCTTCCTGGCTATTCCTACAATAGTAGACCATTGAGATGGAGCCCATACTATTGTTTTCTTCACTGCTCGTTCTATCACAGAATGCATGCTATCTACAGGCATATATTATGTATGGCCAGGGATCAAGTAGTTGATCTGAATAACTTCAAGATTAACACACCTAGATAATGCAAAGCGAAACATAGATAAAACGGTCTTATTTTTGTTTTGTCCGTAGCAAGAATCGGAATACAATAATAAGGTCTTAACTTTAGCTTGAGAATCAACTTCCATTATATAATTTAATAAACATGTCGAAATCTCATTCCCTCCACGATGGGCATCTGTTTCATTCCATATATTACAGAGCCCTACCTGCGTGTTACTCTCATAAACCGTGAAATTATACACTGATATTTTTCAGCTATGATAAAGGGCCATGTTATCACCGTGTGGAGTATTAAGCACTTTCTGCATTTAAAACAAATACGTGATCATTTGCTGTAAATAACAAAAACTAAAACTGCAGTATTCCCTAAACTTGCTGTTAGTAAACGAATGTAAAAATCACACGCCGCAAAAATGCTGTAAGTAGCGTTAAGTTTTTAAATGGGAAGAAGTGAGTATTTGTAAAGCAAAAAATGCAGTCTTTCTTTTGCTGTAAGTACAAAATGTCTTAAATGACTAGATTTTGGTCTACATACAGCATTTAATCTTGCAAAAAAATATATAAGTACGGGCGTTTTCAAATACGTAAGTAATTTTTATTTCATCGTAGAGATACAGGACCCGGGTCATTCGATGCGGCTTTTTTTTCTGATTCTAATGGTATTAAAAAGTCACTTTAGGTATTTTGTCTACTTACAGCAAATATGCTTTCCTACGTCGATATGTGAAAAATTGCTATTATGGGTAACTTTAATTCTTAACTACTGGTATTCCTAAAATAGGAATAACCCGATAAAATTCAAAATGCCCTATAAAATGGCCGCATGACATTGATATCGCCAATGTTTTACGATTGGTTGTGTATTTCTAAATTTATACAGTTAATACTAAACTTTAAAATTAGAATTTGGGACTTTTCTCAATTATTTCTGCATATTATAAACCTGTTATTCTGTAATCTAACAGAACCTTTATGTAATTTTACAATGCAAATGGTAAACAACAAAACAATAATTATACTTAGGAAATTAAAGGTTATGTTTCTTAATTTGCGTTCGCTGCGACTGTTACAGCTGATCACACAGCAATGCTCCATAATTATTGCGTTCTATACACCTTCAACATTATATAACACACATAAACCTAATTAAAAACTCGTAATATTCGCTATAAATTAGTATCACAGAGGCACGCGTCAAATTTGTTGGGCATCTAAGACAGTTGAGCACACCAAAAAAAAGCTAAACTATGAAAGGGACAAAAGAATGGGTTTTTGCCTTTATCACTCTTCAGAACTTTCCATATACTTGTCTTGCTCTAACAAGCTATTATATTATTATATTATTTTGATGACAAGTCCACCTTGATTCTTCGTCCGAGCACAGGGCACTAGCCAGAGCCAAGCACATGCAATCAGTAGGAATCGCTAGTCTAGGCATATTACTTTACTCTATGTCATTCGGTAAATTTCGTTGGAAAATTTAAAATTCTTTTACTCGCTTAATTTGAGGTTTGACTTTTTTTTTTGTTTATTTCATGATCCTGGATTGAAATCAATTCTCATTATAAATAAAATAAATAAATAGAACAATGAGGAGGGTATTAATAATACGATGGAGGATTTTTCTTTTTTAATTTATTTTACGGCCCTGGATTCAAGATTCAAAGTAAATTATGATTAGTAAAATTTCTTCTATAATACATTATAATGATTATACTTTCCTAATCAACTGGAGCGAGAGCTATGAGTCGCCATTGCCAAATTAATATTATACGCAAAGAAGGACTAAATACATCTGATGCTTGAATTAAAAAAAACATTTTAAAAAGTTTTTATTTCGCGTATTTAATATTAATAATACATATGAGAATATACAAAATTCAGTCAGGTGCTAGGTAATATGTTTAGAACAGAACTAATTTGGCCTGAGTCAACCAAACGACCATTAACGGTATTAAATATACCCATAGACTTAAGAGTAGTTTTAGCGGCGCCACCCCAGCAAGTGATACAATATTGAACAATAGATTGGCATAAAGCATAGTATACTTTACGGATCACGGTAGAATTTGCCGCATAACGAATATTTTTCAAAATAAAAATTAGTTTACGAACCCCATTTGTGAGCAAAAACATGGCCTTTAAAATTTAAATATTTGTCCAGAACAATTCCAAGGTATTTAATGTTATTTGTAGAAGCTATAAAGCACATTGACAGACTGTCCTATAAGTCTCATGGCAAAAGTGAGCTTAAAGGGTTAGCGGAGATAGAGGTTGAGAGATTGAGCGAATTTAATAGGTGGTGACTTGGTGAGATAAGATTTGGAGATGTTAATTGTTACAGAGTGGGAAAGTAGCCAGTCACAGACAATGTCAAAACAACACTGGGCTGTCTTCTGACCTTTAGTTTTAATCGTGTAAAAAAAATGTTTATTTGTCGTCCGCTGTTCTGTACATGGGTTCATTAGCAAGATAATATTAGTATATGAAATACTAACTACATCTATATACCTCGGTCATCAGATATATCAATTAATATTTCATTAAAAATTTAGGAAGAAAACAAATATGTTTTAATTGTATTTCAATTGCATATTTTTGTATCAGTATTAAAAGAATGGTTAGTGCAAAAGTGTTTTTATAATATTCAAGAATTTCTAACACTATTAGTAACCTCAATAACACGCTTCTCTCACACCCTTGCATTTTGATGTTTTCATTCCTTAAGCTCAAATACCATAATTTTAATTTTAATTATAATGATTATAATAATTTTAAATAACTTTAATTTTGACTATCATAATATTGACTAATTGAATTATGTTATAGATATATTGTTAAACCTCTTTGGTGTTTTTAGTTTGGTTAAGAAGAAAAGTTTTGGTTACCATGACAATAAGCTTGTTAAGTCGTAAGTGAGTCGTAAGAGAAAAATAAAATTACTCAGTACCACAATCATAAAATATGTTCTTATTTATATAATAGGTTATGGGCCCAGTCAAGTAAAAATAAGAGAGAAAAATGAGTCTTCACGGAAATATTGAGCCATTGAAGCGTGAAAACTACGATACATGGCGTATCCACGCCAAAGCGTTACTCTCGAAACTTGGCCTCTGGGACTACGTTTCACAAAAAATAAAAAGGCCGAAACAGGAAGGTGATGATTTAAGTAAATATTTAGAGAAAGATAGTCTCGCATTAGCCGAACTACTTCTCATTATATCACCAACTGAACTCAAACAAGTAAAAAATTGTGGTACGAGTAAAGATGTTTGGGATACTCTTGAAAGCATTTATAATAGTAAAGGTCCTGCAAGGAAAGCAAGTTTATTAAAAGAACTAATCCTGAGGAAGATGAAAAATGATGACAATATGGTTGATCACTTGAACAAATTTATGGATATAGTAGATAAACTGGCAGATATGGAAATATTAATAAATAGAGATCTACTTAGCATAATGATGCTCTATAGTTTACCTCAATCTTTTGAGAATTTTCGGATCGCCATTGAATCTAGGGATAATCTACCAGATCCAGATAATTTGAAAATAAAAATTATTGAAGAAGCTGAAGCGAGAAAAAATATAACGACGACTAGTGAACAAAGCACTGAACAAGAAGCGTTATATAGCAAACAGCGTAAGAAACCAAAGAAACCTATTGTAGAATGTTTAAAATGCAAGAAGAAAGGACATAAGGCAAAAGAATGCTGGTCTAAAGTAGCCCAAAATAATAACAATAACGCAAAATATTGTTCAGAAGAGACATGTCTAAATACGAATGATAATGTCGAAAAAGTAAAGAAGTGGTGTCTTGACAGTGGCTGTACATCACATATGACTCATGAATTAGAAAGATTTCGTGAATTAGAAAAAGATAACCAAAAATCGTTAAGGTTAGCCTCAACGAACTGTACAGTGCACATTGAAGGTCATGGTACAGCAAAACTTAACATTAAGAGAAGGCCAGATCTACAATTAACTGATGCTCTATATGTACCGTCACTAACTACAAACCTTATGTCAGTAGGAAAAATGACAGACAAAGGTGCAACAGTGTTATTCAAAAGGAATAATGCAACTGTGATGCGAAATGGTGAAGTACTGTTAAAAGCAGAAAGAAATGAAGACGGGCTATATTATGTTAAAGAAAAATTTGAAGAGAAAGCTAATTATGGTGAAGCGAGCAAAATGTACCAATGGCATAGAAAGTTAGCACATCTTAACGAGGGACAAATGCGGATAGCCCTTCATAAGAAAAGTATGGATGGGTTAGACTTTAATAAAAGCGACACAATTCGAGACTGTGAAGTCTGTGCTAAAGGTAAGGCAACAAAACTTCCATTTACGTCTAGAAAAGAACAACGGACAGTTGAACAATTGGAAATTGTGCATACTGATGTATGCGGTCCCATGAGACAGCCATCGAAGGGGGGTTCGAAATATTTCATCACATTTACAGATGATTATTCAAGATATACAAGAGTATATATGATGAAAACTAAAGATGAAGCCCTATCAAAATTTAAAGAATATAAAAGCGAGGCTGAAAGATTTACCAAAAATAAGATAATATGTCTACAAAGTGATAATGGGACAGAATATATAAACAATGAATTTAACAAATTCTTAAAAAATAATGGCATCAAAAGACGCATTTCCGCACCATATACACCAGAACAAAATGGTCTAGCAGAAAGAAAAAATAGAACGTTACTTGATAAATCAAGATGTATGTTAGTAGATGCAAATATGAAAGAAGTTTTTTGGGCTGAAGCCATTAATACAGCTAATTACGTAGCAAACCGAAGTCCTTGCAGTAGTATTGATAATGCGACTCCATTTGAGAAATGGGTAAAAAGAGTTCCGTCTGTGAGACATTTTCACATATTTGGAACTAAGGAAGGTACTAAAAAAGGGAAAGAAAAATGGAAAATTTGAAGTCAGAGGAATAGCTGGAATTTTCGTAGGATATTCGGAAAATCATAAAGCATACCGGATTTTTAACAGATGGGGTTATAATCAGTAGAGATGTAAAAATACTAGACAAAATGTTTTTCGGAACTGAGATAAACGATGAAATAAAACAAGGTGAAACTGATAAAACAGGAATAGAAGTCATATTTTTTCCTGAAAATGTGGAAAACAGTGAAATCTCGAAAAGCTACGAAATTGATCAAGAACAAGAATTTTATGATGATGATATATTCGTAGATGCTGATACAGAAGCAGATGGAATAAATACAGAAGAAGATGGAATAAATAATGAAGCGTGTACTAGTTCCAGTGTTAATAAGCGACAGAGAAAACCACCAGCATGGCACCAAGATTATGAAATGGATGCTGGACAATCATTCCTCTGTGGAATAGATGAAAATAGTGGTGAATGGGAAAATGCAATAATTAGCGAAATTGAATCTCATCTTAAAAACAATACTTGGAAAATTGTACACAGGAAAGAAAGTAATAATTTGATAGATAGCAAAATTATTCTAAAAAACAAATACAATGCACTTGGAGAAATAGATCGAAGAAAAGCTCGACTTGTGGCGCGTGGTTTTAATCAGAAAGAAGGCATTGATTACACAGAAACATTTGCACCTGTAGCAAAAATGAGTACCATAAGACTACTCATTGCACATGCAATAGAAAATGAGATGAAGCTATCTCAACTAGATGTGTGTACTGCTTTTCTAAACGGCGATATAGATGAACAAATTTACATGAAGACGCCGAAAAACCTTGATAAATACTTGAAAATTATAATAACACGCGGAAAAAATAAAGACTTGGTAAGGAAAGCAAAAGAAATGCTATTAGAGATTAATAAATATAGTAGTAATGGAATATGTAAACTAAATAAAGCTATATATGGATTGAAACAGGCAGGACGACAGTGGTTTTTAAAGCTACATAAAAAGCTGTTACAAATTGGATTTAGGAATTCTACAGCAGATCCTTGCTTGTATATTTTAGAAAAAGAAGAAGAAAAGTTATTTGCTAATATTTATGTTGATGACTTAATACTGGCATATAAGTCAGAAAATTTGTTAAACGAAGTTAAAACCAAATTGCAAAAAGCTTTTGAAATTCGGGATATGGGTTTACTGCATCATTGCCTGGGCATACAATTCACCCATGTAGGGGGAAGAGATGATATTGTCACAGGAAAATTATATTGAAAATTTAATACAAAAATTCAACATGGATGAATGCAAGCCAGTCAGTCAAGTGCAAGTCTACGCCGATGGAAACAGGTTTAAAATTGGAAAAAGAACAAAATGAAGAAGAGAAGGATAACAAACCATATCAGGAGTTGATTGGATCGTTAATGTATCTAGCAATAGCCACACGACCAGACATCATGTTTGCAGTAAGCTATTTAAGCCAATATAACACATGTTTTGGGAAACCACATTGGCAAGCTGCAAAAAGAGTTATTCGTTACTTAAAAGGAACGAAAAAAGTTTGTATTAGATACAAGAAAACAGGAACGGGATTAGTAGGTATGGCTGATGCCGACTGGGCAGCATGTACCGTTGACCATCGTGCATATACTGGTTACATCTTTAAGTATGGTGGTGGTCTAGTGAGTTATGAGACAAAGAAACAAAGAGTTGTAGCTTTATCAACAGCAGAAGCCGAATATATGGCGATGACAGAAGCAACGAAAGAAGCTTTGCATTTGAAACATCTGCTAAATGATATTGGAGTGTCTCAGCAAACTGTTCCAATCTACAATGATAACTTGGCTGCACAGAAGTTAGCAAATAATTTAATGACTGGAAAAAGATCCAAGCACATAAGCATAAAGGAACATTTTATAAGGGATTGTGTTCAGAATAAACTGGTAACCATTTGTTATAAAGGCACAGAAAATATGGAGGCAGATCTTTTAACGAAGGCATTACCACAACCAAGATTGTTGAAACTGCTCAAGATGATAGGAGTCACTTAGATCTGTGGTAAGACCCCGAGATCATCGTGAGGGGGAGTGTTATAGATATATTGTTAAACCTCTTTGGTGTTTTTAGTTTGGTTAAGAAGAAAAGTTTTGGTTACCATGACAATAAGCTTGTTAAGTCGTAAGTGAGTCGTAAGAGAAAAATAAAATTACTCAGTACCACAATCATAAAATATGTTCTTATTTATATAATAAATTATTACTGTTATTATTTCTGTTTATTTTGTTTATAGAATTGTTAATATTAGAATATTATAATGTATATCAACAATTGTAGTGTTTGCAATGCCCTAACCGGGTTTCATGTTTGTAAAATATGAAAGCAAATAAATAAATAAAAGTGCAATATTTTCTCGAATTCAATTTCAATTTAATTTCAATCTTAAATTTTTTAGTTTAAGATTGAATATTTGCAGCATGAACTTGCAGTCGTGTGTAAGTAAATGTAATCATTATCATCATCATTTCAACCGATAGAAGTCCACTGCTAGACAGGTATTTTGTAGGGAGTTCCAATGGCCACGGTCTTGGGCCGCTTGTATCCAGCGACTCCCTGCGACTCGTTTGATGTCGTCTGTTCACCTTGTTGGGGGTCGACCAACGCTACGTTTACCGGTGCGGGGTCGCCATTCCAGCACCTTAGAACCCCAACGTCCATCGGTTCTCCGAGCTATGTGCCCCGCCCATTGCAACTTCAACTTCGCAACTCGCTGAGCTATGTCAGTAACCTGACCAGACCATAGACCAGAGTTATCTGGTCCTTCTACGGATCTCTTCATTTCTGATTTGATCACGTAGAGATACTCCTAGCATAGCTCTCTCCATTGCTCGCTGAGTGACTCTGAGCCTTCTTATGAGGCCCATAGTGAGCGACCACGTTTTGGATCCGTAAGTCATCACTGGCAACACGCACTGTTCGAAAACTTTAGTCTTCAGGCACAGGAGGGATTTTGGATGAAAAGATGTCGCGAAGTTTCCCAAACGCTGCCCACCAGAGCTGAATTCGATGGCTGACCTCCTTCTCGAAATTGGAGTCACCTAACTGAATCGTGTGTCAGATATACATACTCGTCTACAATTACCAGAGCAGAGTTCTCAACGATTACTAGGTAAGGCAGAACATTAGCGTTCGACATGATCTTTGCCTTGCTCATGTTCATACGTAGGCCAACCTGTTGATAAACTCTGCTAAGGCCATTGAGCATTGCGTCGAGATCTTCCAAAGTCTCTGCCATTACGACTACATTATCGGCAAACAGAAGGTGATTAATGTACTCGCCATTGATATTGATGCCCCGTCCGTTCCAATCCAGAGGTTTGAAGACATCTTCCAACGCTGCAACTGCTAAACAGCTTCGGGGAGATCACATCTCCCTGTCGCACTCCTCGCTACAGTTGTATCGGCGTCGTCGTCTGGTCCTGTATACGGACTGACTGGCTGGCTTTCTCATAGACCCCAAATGCTAAACAAAGTGGCCGGTTGTACTCTTCGGTCTTCTGTACAATCTGCCGCAGTGTATGGATGTGGTCTATGGTACTAAAGCCCTTCCGGAAACCGGCTTGTTCGGGAGGCTGGAAGTCGTCGAACCTATTAGCGAGACGATTCGTGATGACTCTCGAGAACAACTTGAGAGCATGGAAATTGGTAGAAATGTAATATGGAGTTACAATGACTCCTAGCAAGAAAACGTAATATGTCACTGTAGGTACAATTTTATCACACCTCTAGATTTGAGATTTAATGTAGTAATTATAAATAATTAATAGTTAGATGTGCATTCTTTGTTATCATATTACTAATTGCTGATGTAACTTCATTGGCCATTTTTCTTAGCTTTCAACTTTAAAAAGTTAAAATAGCTTAAACGGTATGTCCTCAATTCAAAATAAATGTGTTGAACGTGATTATTTCTAAGAATCCAAAAAATATATTTTAATTCAAATGGGCATTAACGTCGTCTTCTTTTTATTTATAAATGGATTTCATTGCATTGGCAATGCAATACCGCATTAGAAAGAGAGGTCAGACAGTGAATGAGATAAGTAGGTATTTGCCTTAACTATGTCTGCTTTTTCATAGTTATGCAGTTTCATAGTACTTATCTTTTATCTGTGTGTTTCTGAATCCCAATCCACCCAACCTGCGGGTGCGCCCTGCGTCCATTTTGTTTTTGTCATTTTCATTTTTCATTTGTAACTCTCCAAGTAGTGCCTTTCCCTGTGCTTCCAGCTTTTACCAACTCTAACCTAAGAACTTATTCTAATTAAATTAGAAATGCCGAAACGTAAAAGAAGTCAAAATAAAGTCGACGCTTCGAGCAGCGATAGTGATGAAGGACCGGTTGATGTTAGTATTTTTAAAGACCGGCAGGTCCTTTTAACCTCTAAATTGTGGTATTCTGACTAGTGTTTAATTTATTAATTACTATGATATCGGTATTATACTTGATGTATTATTAAATATAGTTTTTCTATTTTTCTTTAGCGTAATGTACCACTTTCGAAAAAAGATAAGCTGGGCTCAAGAACTGAAGACAAAGAGCCTACGTGGGTGCTCCAAGGGAAGAAATTAGTCAAGGTTAGAGAATTTAAAGGCAAAGTTTATATAGATATTAGAGAATTTTATGAGAAGAATGGTGAGTTGTTACCAGGGAAGAAAGGCATCAGCCTTACTCCAGAGTTATGGAAGAAATTATTATCCTTAGGAGAAGAAATAAATGAAGTAATAAGTAGCAATTGATAACTGTATAACTTTACACTTGTTTATAAGAGAATATAACATTGTTTCTCGTTAAATTGTGATTAAAAGTGTTTCTTTATTAATGGTCTATTATTTTGTACCTTTTTTTTATGTAATAAAGCAGTTTTGGATAATAAAAAAAAACTTTTTATATTTAGTTTTGCAAAACTGTTCTAGAAATTTTATAGAATGAATGCAGATAAACTTCAATCCCTACTACTAGGTGTAATATTATTTATTTACAAGAATTTATTGAATTGGAAAGAAAACTGGTCCAGATAACTTTTCAATAAATCTAAAACTATTCAAATTATCTATAGTAGTAAAACAATGGTGAACTACATTGGTAAAAATTAAGCTATGAGGGTTCCAAATGCTGGGTCTGAGCTGGTCTGAGAAGCCCACAACAAACTTATTTAATTTTCTTATAACCATTTCACTTGCCATTAGAAGCTTGGGTATGACCCAAGCTTTTTAATCATGTAAAGAATCCTTTGCACTATGATGAGACTTTTATGAGTTTATTTTATGAAAACTGAACTCGTTGAGAGACATCCAAGATATGTCATTTAGTAATTTGTTATAGTATAATTGTTTAAATTCATTTCAAATTTTATTTAGTCTACTAGGATTCAAATGTTACAATCATATTATTACTTTTTAAATTATATTTCTACATATAATAAATCTTTAAAAAAGGAATGGCCATATGATATCATTATTTCAACTTACTTAAATTTTTCTCTTGACAACTCTGAGCCATTTTATAAATTACGAAGCCAGCTTCTTCATGAAAAGCTGTGAAAATTACTAAAATACAAAAGCCTACCCATTTTTATATATGTCATGTAGAGTATCTTTTTAACAGTGTATGTAACAGAACTAAGTTTGTGGCTATGAAGACTCCATTGAAGTTTTGCATCAAACGTAATTCCAATAAAAACTTTTGTATTGACTCAGTCCAATTCCTAATTATTAAGCAGTTTTTTTTATAGGCTCTTATATTTTATGGCCGCCATCTTGTATCCACCATTTTGACATTTTTTCAGCTTACTGCCTATTGAATGAGGTTGCGAGTATTTTAAGGTTCCACAGCTTCCACCCATCTATGATACCCTGGTGCTCCTCACCCATCTTCCTAAGCCTCAATCGCCGTTTCCAGTCTATTTCCGTCTATATTTTCTTTCAAATCATTTTTGCCCTCTAGCCTAAATTAAAAAGATAGGTACTTCATAGTACAAAAGTTATGGGGAGGTAGACAATGAATCCGCAACTATAAATGCTACTTGTAGTAAGTACAAAACATCAAGTGAAATATAATATATCTCTGTTAACTTATTGAATTACCATAAACTTATATTTGAAACGAAACTTATAAAGAATCCTTTGCACTATGATGAGACTTTTATGAGTTTATTTTATGAAAACTGAACTCGTTGAGAGACATCCAAGATATGTCATTTGGTAATTTGTTATAGTATAATTGTTTAAATTCATTTCAAATTTTATTTAGTCTAATAGGATTCAAATGTTACAATCATATTATTACTTTTTAAATTATATTTCTACATATATTAAATCTTTAAAAAAGTATTGGCCATGATATATCATTATTTCAACTTTCTTAAATTTTTCTCTAGACAACTCTGAGCCATTTTATAAATTACGAAGCCATCTTCTTCGGCATGAAAAGCTGTGAAAATTACTAAAGTACAAAAGCCTACCCATTTTTATATATGTCATGTAGAGTATCTTTTTAACAGTGTATGTAACAGAACTAAGTTTGTGGCTATGAAGACTCCATTGAAGTTTTGCATCAAACGTAATTCCAATAAAAACTGTTGTATTGACTCAGTCCAATTCCTAATTATTAAGCAGTTTTTTTATAGGCTCTTATATTTTATGGCCGCCATCTTGTATCCACCATTTTGACATTTTTTCAGCTTACTGCCTATTGAATGAGGTTGCGAGTATTTTGAGGTTCCACAGCTTCCACCCATCTATGATACCCTGGTGCTCCTCACCCATCTTCCAAAGCCTCAATCGCCGTTTCCAGTCTATTTCCGTCTATATTTTCTTTCAAAACATTTTTGCCCTCTAGCCTAAATTAAAAAGATAGGTACTTCATAGTACAAAAGTTATGGGGAGGTAGACAATGAATCCGCAACTATAAATGCTACTTGTAGTAAGTACAAAACATCAAGTGAAATATAATATATCTCTGTTAACTTATTGAATTACCATAAACTTATATTTGAAACAAGCTTATTAACTTTCTAACTCAACAAGCTTACTATCTTTCTTTTGATTATATTTGTGGGTATATAAAATTGATGGCTCCATTTTCATATTTTCACCGAAAAAGACTAGGCACGAGACATGTTTTTCATGCATTTTGAGCACTTTTTCTGAGTATTGTAATTATTGGATCAGTGACTATAAATAACATCGTATTTCAAATCACTTCAATATACTTCATCATCATCATGATCAACCCATTACCGGCTCACTACAGAGGACGGGTCTCCTCTCAATATGAGAAAGGTTTGGCCATAGTCCACCACGCTGGTCATGTGCGGATTGGAAGACTTCACACGCCTTTGAGAACATTATGGAGAACTCTCAGGCGTTCAGGTTTCCTCACAATGTTTGCCTTCACCGTTGAAGAAAGTGATATTTTTAATTGTTTTGAAAAACGCACATAACTCCGAAAAGTTAGAGGTGCGTGCCCGGATTCGAACCGCCGACCTCTGATTAGGAGGCTGACGCCCTAACCACTAGGCTATCACCGCTTTATATATACTTACTACAACATAACCTTGTGCTAGTGTGGGGTAGCTGTATCATCTTAAGTTTTTTGAAAGTTTTTAACCTAAGAGTTATATACCAGATAATACTCTCGTTAATTTTATAATAACTGAACGTGAAGCCCGTGGGGAGAGACCTCATTCTCTCATGAGTGGGTTAAGAGTTAAAACATAACATTCGTCACATAACTTACCTATATCTATAGTAATTAATTTTCATTTTTCCTAGATACCTATTTGTTGCAACACTAAATTACTAAAATAAAACTACCAATAATTAGGCAATTAAAATCTTTATTAAGCACTTATATGCAAGTTTATTATTAATAAGTTAATAACGGCTTATAAATAAGCTGAAAAAACAGATTTTAAAATTAACTACCTACATTGAGTCTGATCTGATACTACTTTTACCAATATTGAGTAATGTCTAAATACAGGAGCAAATATGTCCACAAAAAATCTTCACACGCAACTCGACGTTGTTCAAATCTGATAATCAAATCATTCAGTTTTCTTTAAAAACTTTATTTACAGTATTTGAGTACACGAGAAGCCATTTGAGACTTATTTTTGTTAAAGTGTGGTTACAGTAAGTGTACAAAAACCCACCGATACACTTGTACTCCCTTGGACCACAAAGCAGACGTTTCTTTTAAAGTAAGTACATTATTATTCAAACACTAGTTGATAACTTAACTCCCCACCTAACGCGATCAGCCATTTAATCAAATTGCGACATATTTACACACTATAAATAATAAAATTATTGCAGGTTTTTTTTTATTCACCACATGTTAGCCCTTGACTATATATCACCTGATGGCAAGTGATGATGCAGTCTAAGATGGTAAACTCATACTCCTAATTGGTTTCTGCACGACATCGTGCCGGAACGGTAAATCGCTTGGTGACACGTCTTTGTCGGTAGGGTGGTAACTAGCCACGGCCGAAGCCTCCCACCAGACCAGACTCGAGCCCAGGACCTCCAACTTTTAAATGCAACAGCGCACGCGCTGCGCCACGGAGGTCGTCGAACGTATGTGTGTGGTATCAGAACGAAACCCTTCGTCAAGTCTAACTTGCACTTAGACGCTGATATTTTATAATAATAGTGATTCTTACGATTCTGATTAAGTAAACATTCATTAATAGCTAGTAGGTACTTAATTTTAAATAGAATGGACAGTATTTCACCTAGATATAGTGTACAATATCCAATTAATCTTAAACACGTAGAGAATACATATACAATATTATTATGTATAACAATTATCATTATTATTCTTGTAAATTGTAAATGTATAAAAGTGAACTAAAAAGTTCTTAAGTAAGCAATATTAAAAAATAAAATAAATCTTAACACTAATATTTGACAATGCTAAAATAAATATTAGACAAAGAATATTGAGACGGACTTTAGTTTATAGAACACATTCAGAAGAGTAGTCTTTGAAAGCCATTATACTAAAACCACCAGCCTTTAGCTGTATTGTTCTTACACAGAAATAATTAAAACTATATTCTGATATAATCCTCATTCACCAAGATTTATTATATATTTTACACATACCATTTTGTATGTCTTTATTCTGCGCTTTTTAAATATTGAGTTTTCATTGACTAGAATAATTGCCCCACAAAATATTTAAACACCTTTACCAACTGACTCATAACTAAATTGTATTGAGTTAATCTGCTCAAACTAAGACTGCTTTGTAAGTTTGCAAGAATCTTTATGTTGTAGGTGTAATACCATACTGGAAAGTTTAAAGGCTCTGGCAGACACTTGCAATTTAATTCAAGTAAATTCTATGATATTGTTTCAGTTGATCATTAAAACACATACACAAACATTATGTGTATGTGTATCAGCATACATACACAATGGGCATAAATAGCAAATAACAACAGAACATTATGTGGAATAATGACACAGCATGATTATGAATAAATATAGCTATTAGATATTCAAGTTTGGCCCTATTAGCTAGGTATAGCTTTATTTATTCATTATAGCCAATTTCACCAAAGTCTCTATTAGCTTGTCTTTTTTACAAAGGCAAGCTAATACTTAAAAAAAAGCACTTCATGTCAACATTACAGTATTGCTGACCAATTACTATGGCACTTATAATGATTTGGTCATCCAAAAACAGAGATCAAACCTTATATTAATATAGCTGCTAACAAGAAAGATTATGTATACATTATGTAATATATATCCAAATAATATAAAAATTCAAAAATGTCTTCTTAAAATGTATCTACAGGTTTATAAAATAGATTGGATCAAATAGACTAGTAGATGTGATTCATTATTTCAAGTACATACAAATAAAACTATTAAATATACACAGATCTAAAAACAATTAATTTCTTATCTAAAAAATTTCTATCACTTCTTCCTAAGTGTGATGCTTTATAGATTTAAGCACTGGAATAATTATATAAAGGGCAGTTATGGTTTAATATATGAAGAATGGTGACATGGTGGAATCAAATTACTGTTACTTTGTCAGTTATGAACATCCAAATATTCTTATCATTTATATAAATGATTTATCGCCTGTAGCGTCCAAGGTTCTCTTCACAGTTGGGACATGAGTGGTGAACATCCATGCAGCTATCTATGCAGCATGGGATCAAGCAACAACCCAAAATACCTCTGTAATATGAAAACATTTTTCATATAAAATCTATATAGTTAGAAATGTTTGCTCAAAATTTAAATTAGTAAACATAGTGATGCTATAGTTTCAAGAATATAAAGCAAGTTTTCTTACCCTAACATAAATATGACAGCGCCAGATATATAAGCAATAATTCCTGGCTTAGTATGTGTTTCTGTGTTGATTTCAGAATGGCAGCTTGGGCATATCATGTGAGTGGATTGCGGCCCCACTGGTACCACTGTTGTCACTATTATAGGACCTGCTAATATTTACAAAAAATAACATTTATCATTTGAACTAAAAATATTTTAGAGCCTAATGGCTCCTGCATATGGGGAATCAATGTTCATATATTTGAATGCTGATATGTTCTGCAATTTAACACAAAAATAATAAAACAAGTGAAATGAAATCAAACTTTTGAGTTTTAGCTTTATTCATATAAACCCATTAGTGGCATCTATGAATCTTCATATATTATATCACATTTTTCATTATTTCTATGTGTGAAGTGATGGTGATAACTACACTCATCAACTTAAAACAAATGCTAAGGGGGTTCAAATTGCATCCAGGTCTAAGAAGGAACCATCTCACATAAACAATAATAAATTATAGTACCTATGGGGATAGAGCAATTCGCACCCAAGCCTTTTCATCGTTTTTGTAATCCTTAATATCGTAATATGATTTTTCTATAAGTTTTTGTTTTATAAAAACTTTTAACTTATTAATAGACATCTCCAAGATATCAATAAGTAATTTATTATAAAATAAAATACAATTTCCTTTCAATGAGTTAATTTTGTGCAGCCTACTTAACTAAAATACCATAATGCTGTGAAAGTAACTAAAATACACAAGTCGGGCAGTCTCTATATCCGTCAAATGACACGTCTTTTTTACCACATGAGCAGCAGAGCTAAGTCTGCAATAAATTATTTATTTGTGGGCCCCATTGAAGTTTAACATTATACCTAGAAATCTAGCCATATTTACCTGATCCAATTCCTCATTATTAACTAGTACACTTAGTTTTCTTCCCGTTAAGTGCTGAGCTATTACCTTCAAATCATTGTACTTGAGTTGCTTACATTGTCTACATTTGTTTCACCATGTTTAATTTAAAAAAGTGATTTATCATCAGCAAACAATGCTATCCCAATATAAAGGTAGGTCATTAATATAAATGAGGAACAGAAAAGGTCCAATTAGACTGTTTCCCGTTTACATCTACTTGCAATATATGTTAGGATTTGTGTTAAACCTGGCACAAAGATATAATATAAAACGTAAAGAATCAGTTTCTTGTACACTGTCCCCTTTTATTGACTTATATACTTTTTCTATTAAAATTTCAACTACCTATTTCAGTTCATGTCAGCTAACTTACATAAAAGTAAAATTGAGCAAAGACCCCCTCAACTCTCCTCTAATTCAGTCAGTATTATATCACTTGTTAGGAGCAATAACGAGGAATGATTGCTGAATCTATTTTTTGAGACATAAAGAGAATATGAAATTGGAAGTATGTATATTAATTGGAATAGGGGAATGGAATTTCTAGGGGGCGAAAAAAAATACTGAAATTAGAAATATTGCCCACAATAACACAAGAGTAGACCAAAACTTGTATAAATTTATAGCTAGATTGTGTAGTAAGATAAGTATACAGTTTATTCAGAATAAAGACCATCATGTATTAATGTTCAAGACAGTCAAAAACTGAATTTAAACAGAAAATATCACTTGACCTTTGCTTCCATTAAATATGGAAACTGTTACAAGGCCATAATATATTAGTCTACAACTATAATATATTAGTTTACAACTATTTAGTTGTAGTTATGACATTGGTTATTCAATTCTGCATTCATTAATTGTATTTTATACTTACCAAATTGATACCGAGGCGTGTATGGGCTCGAAGGCTCCACTCCCCCAACGGCCTGGGAATAGCTAGGCGGGGCCGATGTTGGGGGTTGCAATGTGTTTCTGTTATTAAAACCATATGGAGGAGGGCAACTGCTTTTCTCCATATTTACAGGCCACCTGGAATGAAAGCAAACAAACAATCTTCACTCACAGGCTAGGACGCTTACTGTATACCTTGTGATGCAATAAAATTGCGTAGCTATTTTTAGACATGATCAATCAATACACAGAAGAAACGAGATGGAATGCTCCTTTGTGATTTATATGAGTAACGTGTGTTAATTGTTACGAGCAAGATAAAAAAATTGAGAAATAGTAGTACCAAGCTATTCTAGATACTGAGCAACAATTGTTTGTTTTTAAAACAAATTAATTTGTTAGTCGCTGTTGCGATGTGAAAACTCAAGATGCGACAACAGACACATTTGTCAAATTGACAACACAGGTCAACACAAAGACTACAAAAGCTTGAGTGTTGATAGAATTGAGAATATTGCATTATTTAATATAAATAGATAAAGTCGCGCGAGGCCGCATATGAAACAACAATATTCAATGAATTTTTTTTATTATGCAAAATAATATATAAACCCCAAAAAACTCAGAAATACTGATAAAAATTAAGTTCCTAGTAACAATAACAGTGTGTTGTGTATGGGTACCTTAAGGTAGCCTAATAACAGTACCTAGTTTATTAGGCGACCTTAAAGTACCCATAATAAGGTAATCTTGGTCTATAGGTTGCCTGGCAGAGATCGCTCTTTAGAGATAAGGCCGCCCATTATACCTTCTATTCTTTGTGTGTTTTCATTTACTGTCTTGTATTTCTTCTGTTTGTGTGGTGTACAATAAAGTGTATTTTCATTTCATTTCATTTTATTTCATTTACCCAAAGACATTTTTATCAAGTATGTATTTTAATTGACACTATATTAATTGTTTCCATTTTCATTTTGTTCTATTTTAACTCAAAGGTGTGTTCATGTTGTTTGGTTACAACTTTGAGGTAGGTCTAAAATTCGTATGTTTTTCTGGCAGAATAACTAATTTACCGCCACCCTGAGCATCTGCAGGATATTATTTCGAACTCTAGCAGGAGTTTCTGGTTAGACTGATTATAGAAATAAATTTTCTTCCAGAAAATTATGAAAGTAAAGATTTTCATTTTTATTGCATGTTCAATTCTGGATGCTTTTCTTGTTCCGCCCTTAAAACATTTAGCACATCGCATGCCAGAAGCTTCGGTAGAAGCTTAAATTGTTTCTTGGTGGAAGTTTTAAATTAGGTGGTTGGCACTGTATTTCAATCTAGCATTTTTCTATTGTTAGAGTTGTAGCTTTTACTGGCTGGAGAATAATTAATTTTAGAATAAAATATTTAATGTGGAAATATTTTTCAGATTTGCCACATATATTAAACGCATCAATATTAATTGTTATTTTTGAATAATAACCATTATTCAAAAATATAATTATTGAAAGTCAAAAGATGCCGACATACCAGAAACGACTCTGTATTGCGAATACTATGTATTATTTTTTATTTGTTTTTTAAACATACTGGTGTAACAAAATATTAGTATAAACATTCTTTTCATAAATTGTGTTATTGTACCAAATTGTAACATTGATTAAATAATGTAAGTCTATGCTAATACAAAAAAAGTAAAACAACAACGTTACAACGTTTTCATCAGTAACAATATTGAAAATGTGTAACAAATCTCAAGAAAAATTTAATTAAGACGCGAGTAAATTTTCCAGTTTTATTAAATGTTTACTAATCGTTTTGGCAGTGTGTGTTTTAAGAAATTGTACCGTACTCTATGCTATGTCATTTTGAATTTGATCCTCTTTGTAATTGGATTTGTTTGTGGTTGGTGGATTGATTCTAAATAGGTGAAATAGGTAAATTAAATAAAACTTGTCAATTTAAGATAGCATAGCATTAAATAATAAGATATATTTAATAAAACGCTCATCTAAACTTAGATCATTGTTTATACTTTATTAACGGATTCAGTAGTAGATATTATCGGTGATGATTCATGTTGGTTTTGTTTTCCTCTTTAGAAGCGAATAAAATGTCTTCACCACGCCCGAAATCACCCCGCACTCCAGTATTGCCTAAAAAGGAGGATAAAGAAGAATCATTCTGGGACAAAATTGGGACAATTGGTCGTAAAAAGCGCATCAAGGAAGGTAAGTTTGCGTAGGTTGACACACTTATTGCCTTGATTGCCTCATACTTCACAGGTGTTACAAGTTTAGCCCATTTTTGTTTACTGATATTTGTTTTGTACAGTCCAGGAGGTGCAGGCGGAGGGTAAATATGCAATAGACTCGCCAGGGAGTCCTACCGCGCCAGAAATACCACCTGAGGACTACAGCCTGCGTAAGTTATATTCTTTTAGGCGATCAAATTTAAGGAACGAGGTTCTTTAATGATCGTATTGCATATGTTGTAATACACATGTTAAAGGAATATCATTACAGTGTACAGATACTTCAACTCAGTTGTGCGCGCGGCCCTATGTGTGCGTGCGCTTGTAAATATACAACTTTCATTCGTGTGGCAGTGACGCGGCAGTCGTCGTTCGAGCAAGACGTGTTCCTATCGCTTTTTCTTACGGGTACAGTCGTTTACGAAAATGTCTAGTTCTTCACGGAAAAAATGTTTAAGGAGTCAGGTAAATATTTTTTATTTTTAAATTTAGATGTAATGAATAGGTATTTATTATGATTCTATATACGAAAAAATATATCCTTGTTGACGTTTACGTATTATTGTTTTAGACTCGAGAAACCATTGCTAAGGTATACGAATTTCTGAAAATAGATGCGAGAGATATATTGGAACTAGTAAGTGATCCAGTTTGCAGTGCAAGTCCAATTTTAATATCGAAACTAAGTGAACATTTAAATAGCGTACGGAAAAGAACAGCAATGGCAGTGGGGGTATCAGAGAGAACAGTTACTAATATATTGGCTGAAGGAAAAGAATCTGACTCTAAGTTTAAATCTCCGCATAAAGACCGTAAAAAACGTTTAAAGAAGTTAGAATTAGACAACTTTAACGTTGATGTTATACGTTCCACTATTCAAAATTACCATTTAGAACATCGTGAGTTACCTACCTTGCTAAAGTTGAAAAGAATATTTCAAGATAAACTTAACTATGATGGAAGTATTTCGACTCTGCGTACAGCTTTGTTAAAGTTGGGATACAAATGGCGAAAAACTGTGGATAACAGACGTGTTATTATAGAGCGGCATGACATCCAAAAACTACGATTTTCCTACCTAAAAAATTTACTCAGATACCGTCAAGAAAATCGGTGTATCGTATATACAGATGAGAGCTATATCTTAACTAATCATGTTCAAAACAAAGGATGGGGTAATAAAGATGGACCACCTTTAAAGAGAAACCTGTCGAAAGGACAAAGAATTATCATTGTGCATGCTGGTTCAGAACAAGGTTTCGTACCTAACGCACTATTGACATACAAAGCAAATAGTGTTTCTGGTGATTACCATTCTAACATGAACGCGGAAAACTATGAAAAGTGGCTAAAAGAACGTCTAGTACCGAATCTTCCACCTAACTCTGTGGTTGTGCTTGATAATGCCTCATACCATAACGTTCAAAATGACAGAGCCCCAAATTCGAATTCCAAAAAAATAGAAATGCAGAGATGGCTGACAGAAAAAAATATAGCTTTTAATCAAGATATGAAAAAAATTGAACTGTATGATTTGATTAAAAAAAATAAAGAAAACTATATCTGTTACAAGATTGATGACATACTTCAGCGATATGGCATAAAAGTTCTTCGATTGCCACCATATCATCCTGAACTAAACCCCATAGAAAATGTGTGGGGAATTTTAAAAAATTATATTGCTTCGCGTAATGTCGACCAAAATGTGACGGAAATAATGAAACTCATAAATGAATGTTTAAGTCAAATTGATGAAGGGATGTGGGGTAATACTTGTCGACATGTACAAAAGAAAGAAGAAGAATACTATAGACATTTTGACATGGAGTCAGAATTCATAATTAACCTTGATGAGAGCAGCGAATCCGAAAATTCATCATTTGATTTTTCAAGTAGCGATTCAGAATAATGTTCAATAAATAAACATTAAATTACCAAATAACTGTTTTTTTAAAAAAAAACCCGTATATAACCCGTAAATAACTGTATTTGTATTTGTACCCGACTGTACCTCTTGTCACGCACACAAAGTCACTGTATATGTACAAGGTTTACCCACACATAGGGCCGCGCGCACAACTGAGTTGATGTATCTATAATAGTGTGTTAATAAATAACAGACTTATATTCTCTTTGTCAAATACATTTTATACTTTTAAAAATACTGAGCAGTCAGGTAATTCCTGGAATTTGTCACTAGACGAAAATAAATTTGAAGATGAATTATTTAAAATTATTGCCAAATTGTTCTTGTCTGCTAATAATTGTTTTAAAATTTTAGTTGATAATGAAGAACGAGCAATAATAGAACCAAGGTCATTAGATGATCCCAGAGTGAAAGAGCTTATACAAGTTTTGATAGACTGGATAAATGATGAGCTTGCAGCCCAGAGAATTATTGTGAAAGATATCAGTGAGGATCTGTATGATGGACAAGTGCTTCAGAAGCTTCTAGAAAAGCTTACAGAAACAAAACTCGATGTTCCTGAGGTGACACAATCTGAGGAGGGCCAGAGGCAAAAACTGGCTGTGGTGCTCCGAGCTGTTAATAGGGTATGTTTATTATTCTTAGATGTGTCTTTCTTAAGATTAAGCAACAATAATATAGCATATAGCTTGAGGTGATTTATATTGGTGTCTAAATTAGCTTCAGAGAAACCAGAAATTCTGTATTGGTCACCGACAGCGTGGCTTTACAATATTAGACATAGACAGGTAGTTATAAACACTATCTAATATCCACAATTAGTGTGTCCAGACATTCATTAATTAAGGTTATGGTGATCATCTTTAAATTCAGATCATATGTAACTTCTTGGTTTAATCTTGAACCATTTTTCGTATTAGTGTAAAATGGTATTAGACAAACCTACATTCCTTTTCCCATGAGATATGTTTATAGAGATGAAATTTAGCTAATATTCCTTGTGGTTAATGTAGCTTTCTATTAGTGATTCAATATGATGCTGCACTAAATTTATTACTTATGCAGGTTAGTAGAATTGACACACTATTAACAGGCAAGTCTGTTAGATGTGTTCTCCGAGGCCCTATGGAAATCTATATATCATCATGATCAACCCATTACCGGCTCACTACAGAGCACAGGTCTCCTCTCAATATGAGAAGGGTTTGGCCACAGTCCACCAAGCTGGCCATGTGCAGATTGGCAGACTTCACACGCCTTTGAGAACATTATGGCGAACTCTCAGGCGTGCAGGTTTCCTCACGATGTTTTCCTTCACCGTTGAAGCAAGTGATATTTTAGTTTTTTAAAAACGCACATAACTCTGAAAAGTTTAGGAGTGTGTGCCCGGATTCGAACTGCTGACCTCTGATTAGGAGGCTGACGCCCTAACCACTAGGCTATCACTGCTTCAATCTATTTATATATATAATTATTTGGCTTTGCAACACATTCTGTAGTACAGCTATAGTCAGCTAGTAGTGGAATAAACTAATAATAACTTTTTATTATGCAGGTGCTGTATGGAACATCAAAGCCAGTTCAAAAGTGGAGTGTAGATTCTGTACACTCCAAAAATGTAGTGTCTATACTTCACCTACTAGTTTCCCTTGCCCGCCACTTTAGGGCCCCCATCCGTCTTCCTGAGAATGTCAGTGTCAATGTTGTGGTAGTAAAGAAAGATGCACCTAATCAGCTGTCGCATAGGTTTGTTATTATTTCTAACAAATGATTTAATAAAATTTTAGAAGACAAATTTTAACCTACTTCTTATATATACACATGTAATATATAATAGCAATAAAATTTCTTAATATTATCATTAGTTCATATAACAAAAATTGTTTTTTATGTAATAAAATGTAAAATCTTGATTTCTCATAAATCCTGCTTCTGTACCAAATATATGCATACGTACATATAAAAGTCATAGTCGGAAAAATGAGTAGTTATTCTTAGTAGGGCATAAAACCCATACTTGCATTTTTCAAAATTAAGTAACGTGGTTGGTTAAGCCGGACATCTAGAACCCTTTGACCTGTGCCTTGAGACATTATGATGTGGACTAAAATTTTATTTTTCAGAACCTACATTGAAGACATTACAACTACATACGATGATCTTGGTATGAAATGCGAAAGGGATGCGTTCGATGCATTATTTGACCATGCACCAGATAAACTACAAGTTGTTAAAAAGGTAAAGTTTATTTATTCAATATTGTTCATAATGAAATTACATGTCATGTAATTTTGAATGCAGTTTAGGGTTTACAGATGCTATATTTATAGTGGTGTTAGCGCGGATAATTATTGGATGTCCCAAGGAGTTGGTATAGCGACCCAGTGCTGGTAAACAGTGTTGGACATCCACCAAATAGATTGACTTACAATTTTAAACAAGCCGCAGGGAGCCGCTGGAAATATCTGGAAAGCCCATATGCCTTTTTCATTTTCCAAGTCCACAGTATTCTGTGGAATTTGGAAATATAATGATGTAGTGTTAGTTACACTCTAAACAACAGAAAAAGTATTCACTTTACGTTCCTTCAGTTCAGAAAAATTCAAATAATTATATAAAATGCATTGTGATATATTGCTACACCAACCACTTATAGGTTTTCATGGATACTGTGTGTGTTATTGCATATTATATTAACCGTCCAGAAGCAACCATCATCATCATGATCAACCCATTACCGGCTCACTACAGAGCACGGGTCTCCTCTCAATATGAGAAGGGTTTGGCCATAGTCCACCACGCTGGCCATGAGCGGATTGGCAGACTTCACACGCCTTTGAGAACATTATAGAGAACTCTCGATATTTTCCTTCACCGTTGAAGCAAGTGATATTTTAATGGCTTAAAAACGGACATAACTCCGAAAAGTTGGAGGTTCGTGCCCTGATTCGAACCGCCGACCTCTGATTAGGAGGCTGACGCCGTAACCGCTGGTCTATTACCGCTTCACCATTTAAGCAACCATACATAATCTGAATACTGACTCTAGAATCTTTTTTAAATAGAATCGGAAAGATTTGTTGGAATCAGTAAGTACAAAATAAAATGCTTTCATTGCAGTCATTGATCACATTTGTCAACAAACACCTTACAAAAGTTAACCTGGAGGTGATGGATCTCGACACACAGTTCCACGATGGGGTGTACCTCTGCCTCCTGATGGGACTTCTTGAGGGTTTCTTTGTGCCACTCTACGACTTCCACCTGACACCTCAGGAATTTGACCAGAAAGTTCACAATGTGTCCTTTGCGTTTGAGCTGATGCAAGATGTCGGGCTCGCTAAGCCTAAGGCAAGACCTGAAGGTAATTATTACAAGTAGTTTCAACTTTCAATCATCAGAAGCCTGTTAATCATCCCACTTGTTTGCACAGGGCTTAACCTCCAATGTGCTGCTCCAATGTGGTTGGATGGGTTTTATTGGAGATTTTATAGGGACCAACTGTGATGTTTCTAAGAATGCCAGATATATCTTCTATTAGAATGGCAAACTCTCTCTGTATTTTATCCTCATTTCCTAACTAATATTACAATTGCGATAATACATATATATATATATATATATATATATATATATATATATATATATATATATATGGAATTTTTAGTTAGTTTGATGCCTTGGTGAGACAGTAGACCTTTAGAATATCGTAGAATGTGGTTATGATACTTTTCAAAATTAAGTGAATATGTCCATTATATAAAATGATCTTTAATTTTCTCTCCAGAACCCATAATTTTATTTCCGACTGTATTTATAATAGAGGGCAGCTGGAAGAGATCTCTCATAGATATAATTTTATATAATATATATATTTTGACATTATTACCATATGCGTGTTACTGTATATATGCACATATTTTAGATTTTATTTTATTTTTACAGATATCGTGAATCTCGATCTGAAGTCAACGCTCAGAGTTCTATACAATCTCTTCACAAAATACAAAAATATGGCCTAAATCATAACTGTCATCACTACATCACTAACAATACGTCATTACTTTTTATTAATATTTTACATCACAAATGCACGTTACTTAGTTTACATTTGAAATAAATATTATATAAATGAATTTATGTAATATAACATAAATTTAATATTACTTCCAATATAACACGTTACAAAACACAGAACACAAAAGTAACTAAAAAGAAAATTTGCATGCATAATATACTAGATTGTACAACAAGTGCATAAAACAAGCTATTTTACATGACATTACCTGAAAACAAGTCGGTTTTATGACTGAGTTGTCCTGTCAATTGTATTTCACTTTAACTGTTTTGAATCTTGCTGCATGAAGCTATTAGACTTTGTTTCAATTTGTTTTCTATGAAATATTTTACTGGTATAATAATAGAAGTCTTACAAATTTTAACTAACCTTTATGATCACATTTTGAATTTTTTACTGGTATAATAATGGTAATAAAGTCTTACACATTTTAAGTAACCTTTATGATCAGATTTATTTTTAAAAAGTTTTATGCACACGAGCATAAAAGCAGATACGCTGCTACGCATAAGCAAGAAAAATAGATGAAGTTCATTTGAGTATAAACAAAAGCTATTTTTCCAACACTACTGACATTTAGAATTTTTTGTTTATTTGTGTGATGATCACACAGAGACACAGAGTTTGATCACAGAGAGTATCTACAAGATAGACGTCATCACAAATCTAAGTCTTTGCATCTTGTGAATTTAATATTTATTTAAATTTTAAAAAACGACGTATTCCTAAGTTTTATATAATGTTATGTCTTGTATAACAATTTATAATTTTAATTTGTATAACTTAAAGATAGTATTTTTTTTCTAACACGTTTTGACACAGATATAAAATATTTTCTTGTAATATTTATTAATTATTAACAAAACAAACTTTGTAGGCTTGCAACTTGATCAACCAAGAACCTATAGTGGGGGAGATATGATCTTTAATTAATATATCATATATTTATGTATTATTATTAAAAGTCAGTGTTTTGAGTTTGTGCCTTTGTCATGTATGTTTTTATGTCTTCCAAGCAAATAAAAAAAATGTTTTAATAGTTAATGTAGCTCAGATATTACTCTGAGATATGCCCACATTTATGATCTCTGCTTCTTGAAAGTTATAAAATTGGCTATTCATGCCTAATTAACGGCTTCTCTTAATCGAAAATATTATATTCAAACGGTCGACAAAAGTTGATATAATCGCCTTACAAACTACACCCATCCCCCGATTTACAAGATACTCGTTTTACACGATTTCGCTTTTACACGGTTTATAAACTAATGAAATTCGGAAAATTTCTAAAAAAATAAATTTCAAAGATACCTAAATTTGTTAAGTTTCAAGAGGTACTTTTTGAAAAAAAAATCTTTTTTGTTTTCATTTTTAGAATAAGTTCACTACGACATCACGCCATTTTTTGGGCAAACTATACCTAGTTTAAAGTTTCTGGATATGTTGCGCAGTTTTTTTTCGTTTTACACGGTTTTATATTGGAAAAAGAAATGTTTCATTTTAAACGGATTCGTCTGAAACCTGTCTTCAGTGTCAATCGGGGGATAGGTGTATCAACTTTTATTAAGAACTTCTCGATATGTGCCATCAACTTCCACATTAGTAGTTCCTTCCTAACGTTCTTCTTAACGTTTGTAACGTTCAAAATGTAATACAGAATACTGTATTACATTTTTAAACGTCCCGTTCCCTCTTATCTATAAGCTCCCGTTATTGCTCCCTGGTCCGGCATAAATTTTCAGGTAAACCAAGCTCATAGTCATGATCATATTCAGTTTTCACAAATACCGCGGAAACTTTCGGATTATTTAATATTTTTCGACACCTTTGGTATTTATTTAATATATTCTCTGTTATCGTACTGACTGATTAAGGTGAATTGGGTAATTGGCTTTTGGACTGGGCCGTCGATCATACAAACGGGGGTAACTTAGTAGTGCTAAATATAGATTTAAGGAAGAGAAATATTAACGAATTTTACAAATTTATTAACAATGCATAATGTGCCTTTACTAATCAATGTATTGAATATAAATTATTAACATAATTGTTGTTGTTTCATTGTAATATTTTAATTCGTCCTGATGTTTTTTTATACTCCCTGAAGATAAACTTATCGACCGATCCCAATGTCAATGTATTTCTCAATAGATGATGGAAGAGAGCTTTGCTCGCAGTATCTCTACGTGATGTTAACAGAAACGAGTGGATCCTTACAAGAACCATCATTGCTGGCTACTCAGCACCAAAGCCTCACTGGTAAAAGTATACTAATAACTGGTAGTTAGGTGTATTTGTTGGTCACGCGATTCTTGGTTGCTTTATGGTCAACCCTCCGCTAATGTCGCGGGAAAAACGAGACTAAATCATCAAGCAAATGATGATGAAGGAAAGCGGCGGTTTTCGAGTTAAATTAGGTTATTAAATATCACTCAATTACTTTTATAGTGTTCCTATTTAATTTAATGATCGCTAAGAATAATGTTTTATTCTATTAAGATTATAAGATAAAAATAATATAAGCGCTTTTTAAAAATCAGAGTTTAAGGTAAAAACATATTTTTGATATATTCAAGTCTCGAGCAACCCCTAGTACCTATGGAATAGATAAGTTGCACTCAAAAATAAGGTTCTCTATACAACATTCTCATCGTATATATTATGTTCTCGGGCCCCTCAGATTAAGTAGCCATGAAACAGGAATGTGGAAGTGAGAACGGACTTATACGGATTTATACGGAATAAAATTGAAATTAATAATTTGCTCTTTCATACACTGTGCTGGTATTCACTTGGCCAACTTAAAGTTCGCCAAACAAAGTACTGTCACTGCGACTTAGCACCACTACTAAGAACATGATTTCTATCAGTATTTCTGTGTTTTTAATTGGTTTTAGCAGTTCCAGCTTTCCGATTTTTTTATCTAGTCACATTTATGGAAATTTTTTCACGCGATGGCTATATCTATTTCTAATCGTCTGGATTTTTATCGAATTTTCTATGAAAACACAAGACATTATTTTCCAAAGTTTATTTACATTTAATTACATATTTATGTGGCAATTTTTTTTACATGAGCGCGTTGATGTAATACTTTTGGATCATTTGACAGTTAAAAAAGCGATAAGTAGTTTAGGCAGTCCCGTCTTGATGTTAACTTAATACTGCCTAAAGAATTCAGAAGAATATGGCGGACAACCTCCCAGCCAACTCTCTTAATGTTTGCTGTGTGGCTAAATGTGGGTGTCAGCGTATTCGTGATATAATATCACTGCGGCTGCTTTATTTCAACTAGCTTTAATCTCATTACTTCTTCTCCGATTCATCAATGGAGATCCGAATCGATTATTCTGCTATGGTCATCAGGCTGAAAGAAGCGGCAGAGAGGGAAAGGGCGAAGCTCTTGAGTGAGGCGTTGAAGTGTGATGTCGAATGCGAAAGCGATCTGTTAGTGCTTCACATATAATGCAAAGCATAGGTTAGCTAGGTTTAAACCTTCTTTGTGCTGCTTTCTGTAAATGCATCAGGTCTATGGACGTCAGAACTTTTTAAAAATGTCTCTAATTTCTTTTCTAGTCCCATTAGATTCACTAATGTTAGCAGAATGAATAAGAGGTTTAATGAAACATAGCTGGAATACCCATTTTTCTAATTTTTCCTTTCTATTAAATCATCCAAAGCAGTCAGACTCCATTAATAGTTTATACATACTATCTGGGAAAACACTTTTCTCCCGCGCTTATTAATCTGAGCCGGTTCTCTTTTCTAGTAGATAGGTTGCTGTTCGTCTGTGATGCTTGCCCGGGTGAATTTCTGCGCGCGCAACTTTCGTATTGCGCTTGCCTGGACATCGATCTACGAGGACCCAGCCTCCGCTAGCCTCACAGAGCTGTTCGTCGACGATCCGAGTGGTCCTCTTTGCGGAATCTTTGTAAATCGCCTACGTGATGACTAGTCAACGCAAGAAGAAGCAGCTTGACAAGGTGCTGCAGGGAATGGTCCCTAATCCAGAGCAAATCAAGTACGTGGCCTGCGACGTGATGTTCAAGCGCGTGTCCGACACTTCGGTCATCGTGCAGCGACGTCGCACTGGACGAAAATCGAAGTCTGCGGGTCACGTCGTGTCTACGGGAACCATCTCCGTCATGTACTCAGCTGCGGAGCCCACCCATGGATACGTCATGATTACTTATTAATCGCGTATCTTCCATTCAGTAGATGCAATCCCAATACAAGATGAATAAAAAAAAATAAAAAAAATCAATTCTTTTATTTAAAAAACCCAAAACCATCATTAATGATTTGCTCGGCCAAAAGGCTTTGTTAAAATTATTAAAAAAAATGATCCATATTAGTATTACTGAATCATTAAAGAAAATGTTATTTATGAAGATTCTCGATTCTCCATTAAATTCAGACTGTTATACCAAAATTTTCCATTCTTTGTGTGCAGAGGTGGAAAATATTGGTCGATGAAAATGGCGGTCGGCTTTCAATTTCCCTAGCATATAGAAGACCAGTGAACGAAATGGTAGAAATCGATGACGAAAGAATGGTGATGGATGAAATACTATCGGGGAACCGATAAACGGTTACCCATGGTGCTCATGATGATGAAACCCAAAACAAGTCGTAGGGTGTGATTTATTACAACAGGGATATTCATGGTGGGAAAATGCAACCCATAGCGTTTCACAGAACCAGTATTCAGATCTTCTTGAAGCGCCTCTCCGACCAGTGAATTTTTGTCATTTTACCTGGCTAAGTTTGTTGTGGGTTACTTAGACCGGGGCGCGTTTGGAACCCTCATAGCTTTAAGTTTACGAATGTAGTTATCACCATCAAATCACTACTATGTAAATTATTGACGCGTCAAAAGCGTCTTTTAAAGGACTATTTGAATAAAGATTATTTTGAATTTGAATTTTTCAGCATTCCCGGACTGCAACTCAAAGTATAGGCCAGTACATACCTAGTTCCCGGAGACCTACAATTATGAGTTTCTAGTGTGATTCGTTTGGAATCAATTATGCCTAATAAAGCTTCCTTATTTATCAATTCTAATTCATCGCTTAATTCTTCTGGTGAAAATGTGAATAATAGATACAAAGGAAATTAACTTCTCTTTTGATTGAAATAAGCATTAACTCATTTTAATACTGTCTCATCAAAGGGCATAGCCTGGTACCTACTATTTAGGTTTGTTGACAAATCAGAGTACTTGTGAACCTTTGTTTAAGTTGATTAGGCAAGTGGCAGTTAAACAAAGTTCTTTTTAATTTAGCATTTATCCTTGAATGATGTCTGCTTCGTAAAAGGTGATGGATGGATTGTTTGACACAAAAGCATATAAAAGGATTAAGTGGATAATAAGTCGACGGCTGACAATAGAATTGCTTCTATATGCCTTCAACTTATCCACTAAATCCTATATCCCCTTACTTTTTGCAAATTCTATTTATAACCCTTTTGGGAACCCAATATTCAGTATATATATGGCTGAAATCTTTAAACCAGCTGAGAAAAGTTCTCAAATTTTCATAGCTAATACCACCATGACGATTAAATACTCCTTTTAATAAATAAATTGTATTTAAATAGGTCAGCATCGAAGGCTATAAATTATGAAGCTAGAAACAGTTTGAGAATGCGGTCCAATTTGTAACGTCTTATTATGATAAATATATTTTTGGGGTTAAAATTAAAATAAAGGAGTTTTAAAGGAAAGCTAAATCTCTTGGAAAAACCAAAAGATGTAGCAGACTCTAAAAAATAATCAAGTAAAAAACATTTGTAGTAAACAGACTAATTTTATTTCCTTATATTACTCGAGGTTACAGGTATATTATTACAAGTTAATATAAAATAATAATACCTAAAAAAATACATTGAAAACCATTTTGGTCATTACGAGCACATACTTGCTAAACTTTTGTAACCTTTCATATTCTAAGGTCTCGGGTGCATGTGCATACTTTATTGCATACTGAAGAGATAGTATAATAATACATACGTAATCGAGATCCCTCAAGTTGAAAAATATTCTTTAACGCGGAATATCTTTAACAACATCCAGTAACATTATAAAATGAGACAACTTCACTCATACATTGTTTTGCATTTTAAGGTTCATATTGTTTTTTTTTCTTAACAATTTTTGCAAATCTACGTCCAATTTTCTGGATACAATTTTTGATGTTTTACAGAATGCTATTAAACTCTCCTTGTTTACAATTACATGATTACTAATTGCAATAGATATGAAAACTTCCGCTGGAAGCAAGCGGCTCAAGACCGTGAGCATTGGAACTCCCTACAAAAGACCTATGTCCAGCAGTGGATGTCAATCGGTTGATAATGATGATGAAAACTTATTGTTTTCCCAATTTTCTAATGTGCTATGGGTTTATGTTTTTATCATTTCGTTAGAATAGTATAGACATATGAGAAAAACAAATCCCGTTTTACCTTACAATCGATCGAATCGAGAAAAAATGTTCAAAAACAAAATTACACAGAATATTACAAAGTGTGAGAGCTATATAACAGACAAAGAACTTTATACAATACAATATGAAGAAATATGAATATGTGAAGCCTGAATGGATCTTATGAATAAACAGTACCTTTTCTTCCAACAGTAGTTTTTAAAGTTTATTTTTTCTTTAAACCAATTTCATGGGGTGACATAGTCTGAATTATGGGCGTAAAAACAATATGCCGAATGCAAGGTGTTTCATTTATCAGCTGCCCGGAAATAAACATTAAAATTAGGTTAAACTGCTTTACCTAGGTTTTGAATGAATTAAAATAAACATTGATCCTTTCAAAAGGTAAGTCTATAAATAAAACCAAATATAAAAGCGATATGAATCCTTCAAACTCCTTCCTTTAATCTACCACCAGCAACGCAACAAAGCTTTGACTGTATCATACTGCCTCGATTTCGAGACCATTTGGAATGTGTCCTTGATAATTAATCTTACATCGGTACTAAATTACTTTAAATACTAAATTAATGTATATTTTATTGCACATAACGTGTTCCACATGTTTTCATGGTACAAAGCTAGTTGGAAAGGGGGTAAAACTGTACGAGAACCCTAACTACACCCTAACCCTAACACAGCTGTCGCTGTGTTTACATTGAATACCAAATGGGGTTACGGAGTACAGAACATAACAAAATAATGTGCACTTCACGTACGCTACACGGTTTTTTTTTAACTTAACTTGTATAATCGAGTACTAGTGGTCCTTCTATAGATAGTGTCTATTTCCCCTTTTCAAACTAGCCTTAATTGTAGTAGTATAATTAAAGTAAGAAATATAGACAATTCGGTATCATCATTCATAACACTTTATCCAGTGTGCAAGATTAAAAACATCTCAGTCATTTCATTAATCGTGTGAAAGGCATGTTTTAACAATTGTATACAAAACATACTTTTAAATGATATATAAGACAGTTGGGTTATTTCTCTCTTGGCAGATTGACGAAACAGTGTCTTAACCAATTTTAATATAGGAAACTTACACATTGGTTTTTGCTTTTAACCTTGTGTCATGCTTACTAACAGAATAAATGCGAAAGTGGGAACAAACACACATAATTGTTGGTACTCGCGGTAATACGACTTGACTTGATTTTTGCATTAATTATGAGCTTATGAGTGAAATAGCCTACTATTTATTTCGAAATGTGGTACATTTCATATAGGTTAGAGATGAAGTAGTATTAATTTTGTTATATCATTACGCTTAAACGATTTCGCATTTACTACATTAGTGATGCAGCAGGGATAAAGTACATACTAACAGGAGATGTACGCAGCCAAAGTCGTGGGCAATTCTAGTCTATCTAGTACATATATACTTACTACTTAGTATAAGACATGTGGATTTCTGCTACAATATAACTCCAACATAATAGAAAAAAATCTTATCTAATCTCTTTAATAATCTAAGGTATAATAAAAATATAATTCCTTTGTTTTCTTATTCTCATGCCACGATTAAAGGATAATAAAATTATATATAAATTTTCCGTACCTACCTCAACAGAGAATAAAAATAAATAATATTTTAATGAATTTCCCACATACCATTTAATGAGGGGTCTCTATGAGGTGCCTACGGATCTATAAAGCTATAAATTATAGTTTAACTTGACTAAATAAAATAAAAAAATAGAGCGATAAATAACAATGAACAGCTGCCAATAGTTACTAATAATAATTTCAAGTCCAATTAACAATAATAATTATATATAATATATTATTGTTAATTAGACTTGAAATAATAGGAATACTTTGATGCGCTTAAAATTAAATTAATAATTCGATAATAGAGATTATTTCGTTTTGATAAATAACTTAATTATTAAATAGGAAACTATAGCTGGCAAAATAATATATAATAAGAGTTAATTTTAGCCGTGTTGTGTGTATTATAGATTTAAATAGATATATGTTTGCAAATTTATAATAACTCATTTCTTTATATTTGATATTAATTTAAGTATATGATATTGCATATTTGCTTCTATAATTGACACCAACTCTTTTTTTTTTTTTTTATAATACACAAATGGGTTTTTGTTAGGTTATACATTTGGACTGTGTTATACCGCGAAAGTACTGAAGCTAATCATATGTACGAGTATAGGATTAAATTGGATGGAAAACTCATATATTTTTCTCGGATTACAGTTCCGATCAATAATGTATAAGATATGCAGCCTCATTCAATACCTACTAGGAAAAGCGTATAGTTAGTGTTTAAAAATATTGAATATACATTCTAATGTTAAAATATGTCTGTTTGTTTTGGCTCAATTACTGCACTGACCTTGACAAAATTTGGCACAGATTGCATCCTAGTGACCGACGTTGGATAGATTGAATCCCCGGAAAGAGACTGCGGACACTTTCCTTGGAATTTAGAAACGTAAACTTTAATAAATAAAGTTTACGTTATAAACGTAAACTTTATTTTATATTTACGTTTATAAATAGCCTAGCATCATAGAATATAATTATATACTTTTTGCCCCTTAAAGATAAGAGTTTCTTTCAGGGATTCTTCGCAAAACGAAATCAACACGGTCAAACTCAACAATCTCTATGTTATTTAATAAAGATTTTTTAATAAATATTCACTGTTTTTCACGTGTATTTTCCTAACACTAAAGAAAATGGAGCCCTTAAATAAAGCTTACCTAGGTCACCTGGGCTTGAATTGTGGATAAATCCATTTAAACCGCTACTTTATCAATATTGAAATGTGTGGGTCCACAAACCATATTAAAATTAAGAAAAAAAAAAAATTGAGTATTACATAAAGCCTTCAATTAATCTTAAATCCTAAAAATAACAACAATGATCTAAGTACATACCTAAATATTTTGTTTTATTAGACTAACGTGTCGTCGTGGGTTTGACTTACGCATTTTCTACAAAACATGTACCTAATAATTGCACAACGAATAAATATTTATATACGTCTTACGTAAGATGTACTTGTTAACTAGGTATGTGTAACCTATACTACTTATAATGTAAATAAAGTTAATTAAAAAAAAAAAACATAGATTTTTTGATTCGAATATTTTTTGCTTGTTTCAAATTAAAATAAATTAAAAGTTCTCTAAATTACTAATTTAGAGAACTTTTTTCTTTTACCTTTTCGATGGTATAAAGCGAAAATGGTATGATATGGTGAATAAATAAAAAATATGTTTAGTCCTAATTCTGAAGTATGCAAACAACCTTAATACCGATATAGATATACTCGTAACAGTGGCTGGCACTTTCATAACTTTTTTTTAAAATTCACGTAAGACAATAGAATATAAACAAAGTATAATATGTAACATAATAAATAAAAAATAATAGGTGCTATGGAATGTTCGCTAAAAGTACATGGTACACAATTAAAAAATATATATATTCTTCATGTTGTATTATAAAAACCAAGTGCGGTGTATTTTCTTCCGCTCTACATTTGCACATTGAAATCTACTTAGCTCAATAAAGCTGTCAATTGATATTGATTTTGTATTTTTTGTTAAATCACGATAATGCAAGATATATTTTTGCAGGAAATTGACGATTCACGATAATCTAAGAACACAGATTACTACATCAATTAATAGCAACATTTTTCTTACAATAAGTTTTTAATAAATTTAAGCTGAACAACATTTAGAGGATACTAAATCATAGCCAATACAAAATTCAGAACGTCGAGTAACTTTAATGACGCTTTATAAATTTTTATCTTATATTGTAACTTCTTAAGGATTGTTTATAGAGTTATTTTTAGTTGTGTTGGCCATGTACCCGTCTTCTTAATCATACACTCTATAATAAATATTTGGGAAAGTTAATTATAAGTTATTAATTAGTTAGGCATTAATGCACCCACGCAACGTCACCCGTTTTGAGTCAAAGTCCTTATTTCGTATACCCTTTCTGGGTTTACAAAATAAGTACCACATTACCAATAATTAAACTATGTATTTTATTTGTCTAAACCCAATCGCCGTGAGGCGGCATCTTTCCATTTAGTTCCGGGAACTCAACAAAATAGCGTTTATATTTTCTCAATCCCAAACATACATCATTGCCTTAATAAATACTCGTAAAGTCTATAGACATTATAATATCAATATTTTTGTCATAATTTGTCAATATACCTAAGCCTGTATATGTAACACTAATTCCTTGATTGCAAATAATATGTGGTTACACAATACTTTGTTTTTTTTTGTCGATTGTTAAGTTATTAATGACAGTCAATATGTATATATAACTCGGTAATGAACTATTTACGCACTACATTAGGCCCGTTTGACGTTATAGCGTTGTAAAATCTATATACGATAACTACTCCACTAAGGATGTCACAACGGTTCTGCGAAGTGCAGAGCCTATAGTTTTCAGTTTTAGTTGCGGGTTAACCTCCTCTTGCATTATGATCATCGCATACCATATCGACTAAACTAAGACATGACTAAAATGAAAGGTACATCTAGATTTAAAGAGCTTTTTTATATTATATCTTAACTGGTGGCTAACCTATTAGGGGACCTGTTGATTTGCGGTCGAGTGCACAAGTGTTCCCGTGACCCAGCCACCAGGCGACGCGAAGGAGCATCGCTGGGTTTTAGTGGGTATTCTGGTCGCCAGTCTGGCCGCCAGGGAGTCCCACATACCCCGTCGGAAGCGGCGCAGTCTTGCCTGCATCGCTTCCGGAGGGGATGCGTAAACGCATTTCCCAGTGGAAAAAAAAGGGGACCTGTTGGTAAACGCATACTTTGAATTGGATTCTATGCGACGTCGTGCCAGAATGTTAAATCGCTTGGCGATACATCTTTGGCGGGAGGGTGGTAACTAGCCACGGCCGAAGCAACCCAACAGACTAGACTTGTGCCTTATCTCGAGCTTTATATAATATGGCACAAATACACATAAAGATTATGACAAAGGCTTGTTTGACGTATATGACGGGTGGATAACTCGAACTAGTCGTGTACTACATGAACTTTTAGTTTACTTCATATGACATAATATAGATCACATTTCAAAGTTTTAGTTTGTGTCGAGTCGGTATTGAGTCGATATGGTATTTGATTGCCATAATGCGTGCCGTGTGTACCTAAGCACTATTACCTGGTCTACATCATATAAAACAGAGATGTGTCAATATAACTAGTCTGTTTTTTTTTTTTTACAATAGTCATACTTAGTAGACTGCATAGAAGAAAAAACTCTAAATACATAATATCCACAATTTAGACGAAAAAGTAGAAAAAATAAAAAGAATATTAAATATATCCTTTTTCCAAATCATTTTATGTTGATTATTTAATAATTGATCCTCAGAGGCACTCGACAATATTTCAATTGTTTATCAGCTAGTTATTTGGCACTTCTCACACTTGCACTATTTTGCAATTTTGGGTGTTTATCGCACCCAGTAATCCAGTCTTTCCTTTACACAAAACGGCAAAAATGCATTTGAAATTAGAAAACCGGTATGGGGCCGGTCAAAGTAAATGGTAATCTTTAATTACAAAGCTTGTGTACTACATGAATGTTAATACGGTTATCGAAAATGTGACATTACTTTGATACCTTAGATAACAACGCGGTACGAGTTAATTGGTTGGAAATTAAAAAGATCGAACAGAACATAGAAATGGTAAGGAAATAGAAATCAATAAGCGTAGATAAATGAATTGGAAATAATGCAACAAATGCACAAGAAAATTAAAAAGATCGAACAGAACATAGAAATGGTAAGGAAATAGAAATAAATAAGCGTAGATAAATGAATTGGAAATAATGCAACAAATCCACAAGAAAATTAAAAAGATCGAACAGAACATAGAAATGGTAAGGAAATAGAAATAAATATGCGTAGATAAATGAATTGGAAATAATGCACAAGAGACTGAAATGTTGAAAATGGGTCAGATACAAATATCCAAACATTATACCTACTTAGTGCAAATAATACAAGTCTTAGTAAGCGACATTATCTTTACAATTAAGATAGATGAACTAATATATTACAAACTAATATACTATATTATAGCAAACCTGTCATTTACAGTCTCGAATATATTAAACCACTAAAAACACCGGAGTCCCGGCTGGTACTAGTCATCAACAATACTGAATACCACGGCCTGGCTTCTGTGTTTTCGCTTTAAGGCAATTACTACATCGATGTAAGAATACTCCTAGTGACAAAATACACATTTTCACTCAATCGATGTCCAATCTTAATTCTTATAAGAACTACGACATTATAATAAAGCAATCTTAGTGTAATTGGAATTTTCCACCTAAGAGAAAATTCCAACATTTAAATTACTATAACTATGCAGGGCGGAAGGGACAAGTTAACGAGAACTTTACGAATAACTGTAAATTAATGCTTTCAACAAAAACCTGTGTCATTTGTATCAGGAATTATGAGTTTATATGCAATTGGGATAGACTACACTAAGGCGATTATAACCTGTTACTTGTTAAAAAACAAAATCATTACTATCATATAATTGTTTCCAGTACTGGATGGTTTAAATTTTCGTTAGCACGCCCCTCACACCATTTATAATCTATGACAGTAATTATTTTAATCTTTTATATTACCCGATCCAAATGCTAAGTGGAATCTCAAGAAGGAAACAAAAAAAAAAACAAGTGTGCAATTTGGCAGCGTAATCGCTACATAGCGATCTCTTCCAAGACATTTCAAGACAACAAGACAACATTCTGGAATTATTGAATGTTGGCGTAAACATTTGTATGAATTCACTCTACAGTTGCCTAGAGTTGAATTGCGCAGCCGCTTAGCCCTTGGATCTGTTGTTTGCGAGATATATATGTGTATGTATGTATATTTAATATATTTCGTTATAACTTAAAATACAGTTATATTATACTATGCGTATTTTTGTATTGTAAAGTCGTGCAACATGACATCAGCTGTATAGCTCCTTCAAACATCACTTTTTTACAGTATTAAAAATCTCAATGACGTCATTATTCAACGGTGTGCATTTCTGCACAGTATTCACGCAACGCAAACATAACATAACCCGACTAAAAAATACGAACGACAAATTACATTCAAATAAAGTAGTCACTTTAAAAAAAAAACAGCGTTTACGGTTCTATAATTGCCGTGCTTTCAACGCGTGCTGTATATTCGGTTAGGATGTCCATTGAAAAGTATATTCTCACGATTATAATTAAGTACGTGCTACGAATTCTTGGTGCTTAGTTCTAAGGACGTAGAAGATTCTCTTCGGAGGGTCAAATTCAGTTTGTCATCTTCTTCCAGATCTTCTTCAATAGAGACGGTGCGTGTTATCGAGTGACCCAGCACTCGAGCTTTCCATGACTCTAACCTCAGAACCTAGTACAAAATTCCGTGACTGTATCCAACATATTATTTTTTATAATTCGACGAGAAAAACCAAGGCCAGAGTTATATCGACATAAGCATATTTTAAGCACATTGTATTTTTTTTGAGCCTAGAACTTATTGTAATGTACTTTTAGGGCATTAAAATAGATGTGATGACGATAGATGTGTGTTTCACGATGATAATTAGAAAGTATTTGAAGGACTGTGTTACATAAGCAAAGCGCAATAGTGTCTGTCGGCTGCTAAATTTTTCTAACCAGTATTATATTGAAAATGATGTAGGGCAAGGGCTAAAGGCAAACGTAAGTTTTATAGACAAAATGTGTTAAAATTGATATTTACAAAAAAAAGTTTAAATTAAAAAGGATCGAAAAGCACGTTTCCATTATAAAGCCAGCAAGAAAAAAGGACTATAAGCATGATGTACCTCTTCTGTGATTTGATAACATGTGATGGATTTAACGTAATTAATAAACGTACTATTATCGAATAAAGAAAGTTTTGCATACACCATTTTGGCTTCCGATTAAACCAATGACGTATATTGGTTTGATGAACATTATATGTTTCGTTCTGTGTAAGTTTTTTCGCCAGTCGAGTTTTGCTTCAAACTTACATAATTAAATATCATCTCCCAGCACTGACAAAGAACATCAGGGCTTTTCTCATCGAATCTGGGTTGATTTTGGATATATAGTATAAAAAAACCATTAAGGATCAGTACATTCCTATCATTTAATTTCATAATCATGTTTGCGTAGATACCCCAGAAGTGCTAACTGGCCCCTGACTAGATAATTATATCCACTCTTTTTTATCAGATAGAGGAAAACAATTATATTTATACTGATAAATGTATGCAAGCATGCGTGTGGAGTATGACGCGCGATCTGCTCTGACCTTGGATTTTCTCTATCGCATTGAAATCTTCACTACGCGTACAATATATATCAAAGAGTGTATGTATTTTATGACGAAAAATTTGACAGCTTATTATTTACTTATACTGTCAATGTTTAAGTCATGAATTGTTGTGTGGCTTATGCATCTCCAAATAAAAGTGATAACAAAATAAATGTTGTTACTATTAATTTTTCTAATCCTACACAAAGCATCATATCGCTTTACCTTAGCATTATCTACACCTAAATGTTATCCTATCTTGTCTGTATGTTGTTTAGATGTAGATATATGTTATAGTCCTAAATTTTTTTACTTTTGTATGGAGATACGACCGGCCAGGACCACCTTAACTTCCTTCGCATACCATATCGACTTCAAACTGACCAAAGTTGAAATTTGAACTTTATATCATGTGACGAAAGTGTTGTTTTGAGCGTTTGATGTTTATACAAAGAGTTGTCCAATTGTCGTACTATATTGGGGTGGCAATTTTATCGATCAGAGTTGTGTCGGTATAGAGTGCGAAGGCGATAAAAGTGTGTTAAAACTAGAATATAGGCCTTTGTATAATGCTAACACCTAGATACCACCACAACACCTTAAACATTAATACAACACAAAGCAAGTGCAGCTGTGTAAATACAAATCCACCCTCAAGCACATATAATTATAAAACAATACTCCCTTACATTTTCCAATCGCACGCGTCATAAACATACATGAAGCATAAAATGAAGTCATTACAGTTAATACCGATACCAATAATTATTCCTTTTAATTAGTACCAATACCCACAATCAACATTAAACAGTCGTCGTAGTGCTTAATTTGGTAAACATGCGAATTATGATCGATTAGCGCCAGAGACGGCCCTGAGATTTCTTGCCAGTAAAATAAAAAAATAAAGCCAAAAATAGTACAACATATTAACGACACATAAACATGTTGTTATAAAAACGAATGTTGCAAAATCAATTTACTTAGATAAATTCAATTTGTTTTATAGGAAATCCTACAGCCATCTCTTAAGAAACATTCAAATTAGCCGACATAAGTCGCGTGTCATTGGTTGGAAATTGATACCGCGACGCTGACAATTCCATACTCATTTAAGCTTTAAATTTGGTAGAAGATGACACAAATAATCTCTTTTGTTTTTTATTTTAAAGACCTTTGCCATTTGGCATTCCAAAAGTTGGTGGGTGATTAGATTTTTATTGGTTCAATTACTAACGATTCTTCGTACAACGAATAGGACCAGGGCATCTTGCGTAAATTGTCAATTTGACGGAATGTACCGGCGGCCATAATTTAATCAGCCAAATTTTACGAGGTATCATATCATGCTATTAATGTAGCAAAAGTTCAGCTAATTTGAATATTGCTTAATGGTTATTGAGCAGTAGCAAAACATGATCTCTGCTTATATTCTACTTAGATATTTCTATCTATCGCTGCTCCTGTGTATTCAAGCTAACGTTCCAGCGGATCATTTTAATCTGTTAAATTTGCATGAAGTTGACAAATGATGGCGTGGGTAGAAAGGCGGGAGACTTCGTATATGGCGGGCGCGGTTTTTTCACGCTTTTCTTGAATGAATGTTTGTTGGCTAATTTTGAAAGGGACTGGTGTTGGTTGTGTCGTGGACAGTTTTGGTGTCGTTTGTGTAGTGGCTGGTTTTCTGAATGGTTAACAGCTATTGATGTGGGAAAGGTTTGAGGGAGCCGCGGAATGCGAAGTTTACCCCCATTTCTCCCTAACTTCTACATTGCTATAAACTTGACATTGGCTAATCTGTGCCAAGCCATAAAAAGAGAGAACTAATAAAATAATGCCATAAAACGAAAGAAAAAAAAAATCATGGCGTTTGTTACTCCATGTAGAATGACAGATTAACGCGAACGATACTGTGACGCTTGCTTGAATCGAACACTATAGAACGTATATTGACTTTGCTCAGTCAAAGTTGGCGAACTTTTAACTGTTTAAGATTCTGTTTATATACTCGAATACATCCCAGTCCGAGGCTATATTCTTTAAAAAAAAATGTATATATTATATCACTGTTATAAGCTTAGCAAGGCACGAATAAATAAATAAATAAACAAATAAAAGCAAAAACGATGAAACGGTATACACGTACCAGCTGCAAATAAGGGACAGCACAACACAAATACGATGAACATAAGTATCTAAAACTGTTTCAACTAGTTACGGCACTCAAAATGTACCTTAATATAATTATATTATTTCACAGCGATGTAACTTTATCTACGGATACATTTTTGTTAGTTCCATACAGATACATCTGAATTCCAAAATTCTAAACAATCCTTTTTTACTTACTCCACGTTTGAGTGTGTTGTATCGTGTAGGATACTTTTTTATCTGGAATAATTTAACTATCAATTTAGATAAAGCAACCATATGCTAATATTTTAAATTTATGTTTATTTATGAGATATCTTTTTGTGTTGCCCTGTATATTCTATACAATTAAATTAAGAATTTTGAAAGACTATTTGAATTTTGAAAAAAATAAAAAAACCACACACTACATGACTGATCCTCTGTAATAAACTCTACGGAAATCACATTTAAAGTAGCGAGCGATATTTGAAATCAAGACAAACGAGCCTCTAAAGGTTTGTAATCAAGGCCAACACACAAAATCAACACATACTATATTCTATCGGTGAGAACGACCTCGCAAATCGTTGTGCCACCTCCACGTCTCTGCGTCGGGCGAAGTGACTGGTGTAAGTTGCTGTGCAAAGATAAACAGCAGAAGCCAATGTTTACGTACAAGTTCTTCAATGACTACATATATCCCATTTCACATGAACTCTTCAGCGAAGGCAGACCCAGTGTAAATGGATACGAAAGCCAGTAAATTGTATTAACATTAGAGGAAATAATCCCGATGTATATAAGAGCTGTGACGGCCAACCGTATGTATTTGTTAGCGAGAAACGAGAAACTAGTTGAGTCAAATTATAGACTCGTTAGTGGCGCAGATCCATTTCAATACATCTGGCAATATTGGAAAATTGGTTCTGGTTATTTTTATCCTTTTTCATGTTCATGGATATTTAATAATTTAATATTTAGGTTTTGAAATAACCGCAGTTACTCCACAAAAATTAGGAATAAGTAGTCATTAAATATACTCATTTTAGGTAGAACCCTAAACCGAAATTTTGATACATTTTCTTTTGGCAACAAATACATACGGCGTCTAATATTTTGTCACCTCCATCGTACAGCTCGTTGCCTAATATACAGAATTGAGCTATCAGACCTTGTAAATCTTATTCTATATTTTAAGTTTAAAAACTTTGCACCCCTAGTTGAATACAGCATAAAAACGTGTATTGTTTTATTGACATCTATCTCCCAAAACCAAAAATTACTCCATGACTTACAGAAACACGTTTACCTAAATAGTTGGTGACAAATTAGTGTACATTCAGTAAAGAAAAAGCACCGTAATGAATACCATGAAGAGTTAGTGCTGTTTTTAATTGTGATTTATTTACAAAGCATGTTTTTTTAATAAGTGCTGAGCCATTTGTGCCATTTAGTTGAATCTACCGACAGCATACACTGTCTTCACAAGAAAGCGTACACTTAGAATGGATGACATTTTTTGTTTCTTTTTGTAAATACTAGTTTAAAATGTATGAAGCCTCGCTGTGTATTTGATCGTAAACTGTACTTCTTGCTTGATTAGCAAGAAGTACAGATTATTTTAAGGCTACTATACCATCTGATTTTTTTTTAAATCCCAATGGCGTGTATCAACTCTAAGCGATCCGATGGGCCGTGACATTTTTTTAAAATAATTTGAGAAAAGGTTTCAGATTTATAACGTCACAAAATTTTATAATTTTTAGTTTATATTATAGACTAACCTTTCGCTGTCTGTCAGTCTATTGAAAAGGGTTAAATTTGGGCGCAATAAATAAATTCTATATACGGACTATTGGTAGTATAGAAGCAAGTAATCTTTACTGCGCCAGAAATATATTTTATAACGCTAATATTCTCGCCTATTCATACGTCACAAGATGTGTTTAATTGAATGTTAACATAAGAATGTGATAGAGAATTTCAATACCACGCTCGAATATGATACGATTTTTTTGGAGTTTAGTGTATTGTTAGTGTGAAACTTGTTAGCAACCAAACAAGTGTTTACTTGCATTAGAAAGTATCAGAATTGTAACTATTACTCTACTGAGACTCGCAGACGGTATAAACTTCGTGTAGTTCAACTAAATAGCACTTGGTTCTAAGCAAAGCAAGGCACGAGATGTTAGTTTCATGATACATTTTAGTGCAATGGTGTATATCTTTACGTTCATAAATATACATTTATTCTTAAAAAGGCTGTCTGGTATCAAAACGTTTATAACTGTTCTCTAAAAGATAACAGGTATAGTTTCATATAAAATACATAAATGTTACGTAATAATGTGAAAATGGTGTAAATTTTACAAAATTGAAAACAAGATTGAAAATTGCTATTTATATAAGAGGATTTATGGCTAAAGATTACAATTGTATTCTATATTATAATTATATATATAAACCTATCGTTTTGGCACATAAAGATATATATTAATGGTCATTAAGTACAAACATCATTGGTAGATCAGCCTTCAATTTCGTTGATAATGCCAATATCTATATAGAGTGCACAGAAATAGCAAAACGCGCTTCTTAAATAAAATACATGTACCATTTAATTGAACTGTAATTATTTAAATAATTGAACTAAGGTCGGTCCTAGTGCAAGTGCAGATTTTGTTATTTTGTATGCACTATCAAATTGTGCAATTTGTGTCTACCAACAACATAGTATTAATGTAACTTTCTCACGTTACACGGACCACCAAGGAGAAAAAATGTTAAATCAAACACGCTTCGCACGCAAACGAATTCGCTTCGTTCACTCAATATTGTAGACATGCGGAAAAGGTAATTTCCTGCACGATAAGAAAATGACGAAATTGAAGGACTTTATCATAGGGCACTTATCTGAATTTAGTTTTGTATCAATAATTGACTACGTGGAAATAGTGCGGCAAGAGACGCAACGTTCACAAAATTACTGAAAATGCGAATGCGCAGTCGCCCCAAGACTCTCCATTCATCTCTTTAGACTATATAAGGAGAATTTCAGGTGACCTTGGCGAATCCCATACATATCAGTTTGTACTGCTATAGTATATTATTCGCAATAACTTCGGCCACTTTAGTACTGAAACCTAGTGTAAGTTTTCAAGCTACGAATGTAACTAGGCAGTTAAGTTAAACCGTTAATTTTTTAGGAAATAGCCAATGTTGACTGAACATATTCAATTTCAGATTAATTCAATCGTTCATATAACATTATACTAGGGCTGCTGAGAGTTTCATAAGCTTGTTAATGTTGCGCCTTTTGCCGTAGTCAGTCAGTCAGTGAGTGTGCGTTCGACTTATTAGTTTAGTTTTGTTTTTGGGGTTTTAGTCGGGTGTAGGTTTTACTCGTACCTCGGCCTTGAGTTCAGTGACTTGTTCCTGCAATTCCCGAACTCTGTCCGAGTCATCCATATTGTTGCTACGAAGCTCACCCTCCGTTGCCATCACTTCGTGCTGAAACGTATTTTTAATCATCATTATAACAATCAGCCTAGCATCAATCGCTCGACAATTCCTCATTAGCTAAAGGTTTTAAATGTTGAGCATCCTTGACGTGTTCGTCAACGGCGGACCTGACTAATACCGGACATGTAGACAATGTGGCCAGCAAATCCAATTTGTTTTCGTTGCTGGGCGTAACTAGCACCTGCATCTGGCGTCCGTACGAGAAAAAGTATGGACATATACTAGAGAAAGTGCAAAAGGCCTTCCTAAGATACCTTTACAAACGTTGTTATGGTTATTCATCATCATCATCATCATGATCAACCCATTTTACCGGCTCACTACAGAGCACGGGTCTCCTCTCAATATGAGAAGGGTTTGGCCATAGTCCAACACGCTGGCCATGTGCGGATTGGCAGACTTCACACGCCTTTGAGAACATTATGGAGAACTACCAGGCGTGCAGGTTTCCTCACGATGTTTTCCTTCACCGTTGAAGCAAGTGATATTTTAATTTTTAAAAACGCACATAACCCCGAAAAGTTAGAGGTGCGTGCCCGGATTCGAACCGCCGACCTCTGATTAGGAGGCTGACGCCCTAACCACTAGGCTATCACCGCTTCATTATGGTTATTACCCTTTCCTATATCCAACCAAATTTCTTTTAGGTTGCTTAGGATTCAACTCCTTGGAGGTCAGGCGGACTTGTGACCATCTTAAAATAATGTGCCGAATTTTGCGGGGTGACGTCGTCGTCGTGTTGTTTAGTAATTATTAGTTTGTATTGAATAATTTGTTTAATGTTGTCTAGTTAGTGTATGTGGCATTTTGCCGTTATAATGGAATGTAAATAAATAAATAGTACAACTCGCAAGCTGCATTGTTCGTTCAGATGTAAGTTACTTTCGGTTGGGTCTTTTTACTATATATCGATGCGTTTTATATCGAGGTATTTTAATAGATGTTTCTCTCAAAAGTCTGATTTACCGCCGAGCAACTGTGTCCCACCATGTGTGTACATTGTATGTAAGATGCTGTAAGGTAGCGCTTGAGAACACCCTTGCTTAGAAATTGACCACCAGGATTTCGCTCCCTCCTTAAGTTCCGAATTGAAGACGGACTAGAAATTCTGGAGCCCTTCATACGTACAAGATGCCTGCACCATTTTAGATGAGATTTTATTAGCATGGCCCCATTTCTACTTAACTTCGCCCTACGCAATACTTCCAAGTTGGGTATGCACTATACAAAAGCTGTACTGTAATTTGAATTGAAAAGATATCGCGTCCGAAGAAAATTTGCTCATTGCATTTTCGCTTTGGTTATTACTGGCAACTAAAAGGTGGTATTAAAATTGATCATGTGATCTGTGAAATGCACTTAGCAAATTGTTACTACTTACTTTTAATTTATATTCTGAAACTTCATTTTCTAATTCGGCTATTCGCTGTGCGTCTTCCATGTTTCGAATATTGGCTTGCATCGACTCATATTTAGCCTGTGGATAGCATGATTGCAAAATACGTTATCACAGTATTACATTGGGTGTTATATTCAGTAGACACACACACACACACACACAATTTAGTGTAATTATATACATTATTAATAATTTTGTATATGTAACGATCATTCTTTTACGAGAAAAATGGTAACATGTAAATATTTTTATTTACGTGACAAAAAACAATGTAGATACTTGTAAGGTCCTATTTTAAGGATTTAGATGTGTCAGCGGACTAAACTCCAGCCGTAAATTAATGAACATCATTATGAATATTCAAGGACAATTATTTTTGACTATTTTCAAGTGTCAGTAACAATAATCTGGACCGACGGTTTAATGTGCTCTCGACGGTAGACATCGAATACAAATTACCACATTATGTAACAACTTGAATACCTAAAAAATAGCATATTCACTAGAACAAACTTATTTTGAAGTAAGGATATAGGGTAACTTGCTCTCTGAGGCTGACCCGACGTGAGGGTAGACACTGATATATTACCACATTATGTAACAAACTTATTATGAAGTAAGGGAACAGGGTAACATAATAGAAAGGCACCTTGCTTTCCAGGTCCGAGTACTTGTGCTGGAACTCTCTTTGCCGGGTCTGCAAGGTACGCTCCCTCTGTAGCGCGGCGTCCAGCGCCTCACGCAGCTGCCTCAGCTCCTCGTCCTGCCTCCTCAGCTGATTCGTGGACACTTGCACTTGGGTGCGGAGCTCCATTTCCTGGAATTTAATTTCAACTAGATTTCCTCGATCCTTCGCCCACGCTCGCCTCCGTTCCCAACTTCCCCACTAATGTTATAAAAGGGTAAAGTAATGCTTGAAAATAAAAATTACAAATAGGCCGTCACGGAAAGCGCGGTAAATTTAAATGATCAACGTTAAAAGTAGAATTAACGCGGAGGTATTACGGTACGAGAGCGCGTTATGCCATTTATTGTGACGGCACATGGGTCTTTTTTACTCCTAAGACGTGCATTAACAATTTAAAACTTCACAGTTATATAATAATAGAAAATAATTTGGAATGAAAAGTATTATTCCTAGACAAATTCCATCAAGAATTGGTATAATTGGTAATTGAATAGTAAAAAATTGCTTGATAAAAAAAAATGGTTTTGAACTCACTTTAAGTCTGAGCTCCTTTAGTTCCGTGAGTGCCTCCACTTCCTTAATCCTTATAGTCATCAACTCCTCGTCAAGTTTTTGCATGTCAGCGGACCTGCCCTCCCACGCCCTCAATAGTTTCTTCGGAGTTGCCATAATGTCCGAGACCACATTAGACTGAGCTGGCGGCGTTGGCACCTCTTGTCTGTGTTCCTGTTTACAATATTAAATCGAATTCACAAGAATTCACTACTCAGTGACGCTAATGCATTCGTGGACGATATATAACGGATTTTTTCATAGTTAAAAAAAATATTTTACCCATGACAAGTCGATGAATAGTCGATATCTACTTACTTGCAAATGCTTCTGCCACGCCTCGGACAGTTCCGAAACGCGTTGCCTCAAATCCTTTAATGATAGATTCGCTTCAGCTTCGCGCAATTTCACTGCTATCAACTCGTCCTTTTGACAAAAATATTGAATTATTATTTTATACTAATATAATATAATTTTAGAACGTTCAAACATAATATATAAGCAAAAGATATGTTTTATAATCCATAAAATAGTATAAATCGATAGATAAAGTTTTTATTGGACATTTAGACTTATATTCTAAAACAAATAAAAACAAAAGTTAAATTAAACAAAGATCGATATTACAACATTCGATGTTTACTTTTTTTTTTTTTTATTTATTTTATTTGCTAACAATTACAGTGGTAAATCATTTTATGATCTCCCACTTTCCAAACTAGTTTATACTGTATCTTCGAAAGTGAAAATGTCCTCTATGATACAAACATAGTTGCTAGCATATGTTCTGTATGTGCGCGCGTGCGTGTGTGTGTGTGTGTTTTACATGTTTATGTCTTTTTATACTATTTCTTTCATAAGATCTTCTGTTTGATTGTAAGTATTAAGTGTAGATATTTTAGTAATTCTTCGAGCAATTAAAATAACACTTGCTTCTATGATGAAGGAAAACATCATGAGGAAACCTGCACGCCTAAGAGTTCGAATAATGTTCGCAAAGGCGTGTCAAGTCTGCCAATCCGCACATAGCCAGCGTGGTGGACTATGCCAAGGTCAAACCCCTTTCAATACTGAGGGGAGACCCGGTTAAGTGAGCTGGAAATGGGTTGATCATGATGATGAAATTGGGAACACAAACAATATTACACTAGACACAGACTTAGCTCTGCTGCTTACGCGGTAAAAAAGATCCGTCATTTGACGGATATAGAGACTGCCAGACTTGTATATTTTAGCTACTTTCACAGCATTATGTCATATGGTATTTTATTATGGGGTAATGCTGCTGATATAGACACTATATTCGTTTTGCAGAAGAGGGCTGTTCGTGCGATATATAAATTAGGTCCCAGAGAGTCATTAAGAGATAAATTTAAAGATTATAAAATAATGACAGTGCATAGCCAATATATATATGAAAATTTAATGTATGTTCATAAAAATATTGATAAATTCAAGAAAAAAATGGACTGTAACGCACTGAACATTAGAAGTAAAAGTAAGCTTGTAGTACCGTTTAGTAGGCTGCACAAAATTAGTAACTCATTCAAAGGAAATTGTATTTTATTCTATAATAAATTACCTATTGATATCTTGGAGATGTCTATCAATAAGTTCAAAGTTTTTATAAAACGAAAGCTTGTAGAAAAATCATATTACGATGTTAAGGATTATATAAACGATAAAAAAGCTTGGGTGTGAATTGCTCTATCTCCATAGGTACTATAGTTTATTACTAATTTTATTCATTATGTGAGATGGTGATAACGAAAAAAAAGAAAAACCCCGGCTAAGTTTGTTGTGGGCTTCTTCTTAGACCGGGGCGCGTTTGGAACCCTCATAGCTTTAGTTTTAAGTTTACGAATATAGTTATCACCATGAAAAAACTACTGTGTAAATTATTGACGCGTCAAAAATGCCTTTTTAAGGACTATTTGAATAAAGATTATTTTGAATTTGAAATTTGAATTTGAATTTATTGCCAAGAAGAATGGTAGATGCCAGTTAAAAAAGTACTTTCCAAAAACAATCAGGAAAACAAATGACGGTTGGAAGGTTGCTTGAAAGTTCTACAGGCATACACTATGAGACTACTACAGCATTGTATAGTAAAGAATATGTATAATAGTAAAGTATATGTATAGTATAGTCTACCACATTGTATAGTACATAGTACAAAGGATGAAAAAAAAACAAACCTGCAAGTGAGCGACGTTGTTATCTACACGTTGTTTCCTCAATATCTTATTCTCGTTCTCTAGTTCCGCGATTCTTGCATTGAGTTCTCTCTCGGTGGCCTGCCGCTCAGCAGCGTCGAGCCTGGCTCGTACGAGTTCCCGTTGGAGACAACGAGCCAGCTCCTCGCCCTTCGCAATATTGCCTTCAGTGCCCTCTAGTGACGATTGCCTCGAATTATTCTGTAAATGAAACCAATGATAATGCAAGTTAGTTTAGTTTGGCTGGCTTTGAATTTTCGTGAAATTAGGAACAGATAAAACTTGGAAAACTTTGTTTTGTAATGCTTACGGCTTGAAGGCAAAGCTGACCTTGGGAATATTTTAATAGAAATGGCCCGCATCTTGATTTGATCACAGACCTAGGCTCCTATTAAGAGCGAGTTGCAGGGAGCTGCTGTTAGAGACAAGACCGTGCTTTGGAATTCCCTAAAGACCCTAGGTAGGTAAGGTAGCTAATTTCGTTAATTTGATAGGGAAAAAGACAATATGCGTGTAGAACATTACGTTCTAAAAAGCATTACCGATGGAATAACTTATTCAAAGTAACGTATTAATTACATTCGACTTTTTAAATGTAACGAATAATATTAATTGTTTATTTTATAGGTAAACAACTTTATAACGAAATAAAACACGTCACAATACGTGCGGAAATGACGTAATTCCTGATTAGTTTCTTTGGAGCCAGCTGTGTCGCTAATATGGCCATGGCTTTTTTGAAATATTTCAACTTTTTTTCATTTGTTCTATAAATCTTTAAGAAAACCGAACACTTTTTAATTTTGTATTTGACTGAAACATTGTAGGAGGGTATTTACCTCAGCTATAGTCATTTCTAAGCTCCGAATCTCATCTTGGGCAACCGCCAGCCGCTGTTGAGCGTCCATATTGGCCCTCCGTAAAGCCTGTACTTCGCGGGCCAAAGCAAACGTCTCTTCTGCCCCCTCTGCTCTATCCACCTGACCCTGTACCAGCCTTTCCGCTAAAGCTGAACTCTCCTTTTCCAAGAGCTCGACCCTCTGTTTGAGTAAACGGTTCTCCTGACGCAGACACTGAAAAATGGAAGTATTGTTAAAGGCAACCAACCAACTTGGCACTCCTACAAAAGAGGACCTAGGGCCAGTAGTAGACGTCTATAGGATGATATGATAAAACACACAGTAGCTGTTGCCAATTTTAATACATACAAGTCTGATAATTTGACAAAAGGACAGCACTCTTAGGCTGAGACCTATAGAGCGTATATTGAGTTTGTTTAGCTAGAGTGTTAAACTCGAAAGACTTGTGTCAGTCACAATTTGTTTCGTTTTAACTGTCTCAAATAAGGGACTAATCGCGTTTTATATGTCTCGCGCGGAAGCGGTGATAGCCTAGTGGTTAGGGCGTCAGCCTCCTAATCAGAGGTCGGCGGTTCGAATCCGGGCACGCACATCTAACTTTTCGGGGTTATGTGCGTTTTTAAAAATTAAAATATCACTTGCTTCAACGGTGAAGGAAAACATCGTGAGGAAACCTGCACGCCTGAGAGTTCTCCATAATGTTCTCAAAGACGTGTGAAGTCTGCCAATCCGCACATGGCCAGCTTGGTGGACTATGGCCAAACCCTTCTCATACTGAGAGGAGACCCGTGCTCTGTAGTGAGCCGGTAATGGGTTGTTCATGATGATGATGATGATGTCTCGCGCTAAAATATCACTTAATTCAACGGTGAAGGAAAACATCGTGAGGAAACCTGCACGCCTGAGAGTTCTCCATAATATTCTCAAAGGCGTGTGAAGTCTGCCAATCCGCTCATGGCCAGCGTGGTGGACTAAGGCCAAACCCTTCTCATATTGAGAGGAGACCCGTGTTCTGTAGTGAACCGGTAATGGGTAAATCATGATGATGATAATGATTTAAGTCATCCTAAAGACTACGAAGGAATAAGCGATATTCTCGTGTCATGCGAGTGGTTTAGTTCCGTTAAAGTATTTAGGTAATTATATAATTGAGCACCGTAATCATTGAACGATTAATGTAATTAAAAAAAATGGCTTAAACTTTAAACTTACTCTGAGCACAGCAATGTCACCCTGTTCCTTAGTCTTAATAACGGTGTATTCTTTTTCTAACTTCTTCATTTTCTTAGGATTAACTTTGATAGAGTAGGCGAGATTCATAAACGCGTCCTGATCAGCTTCGGCTTTCGACGGCAATTCTTTTTGCATGAACTGTAATCAATAATTATAATTGTAATCATTGTGATAAAATAGATAACTTTATCAATGCGCAATATTGTGACTCATATTGTAAAAACATTCGTGAATAATGTTTAGTCTAAGATAAAGCGGTGATTATGTTAGGCGTCTGTAAACAGTTTGGGTTGATGACGAGTGCGCCAGCGTTCCCATGACCCAACCACCAGGCGACTCGACTTTAACCCGCATTATATGACCATACAATGTTTGCGTAGCCTAAAATAAAGAAGTGAAATTACATTGTCCCCAATCTTAAGTTATAGAGTTTCAGTTCGGGATCTGTATGATTTATTCTTATTTTTTTCAAAGTAAAATAGACTTAATGTTAATCACTAACTATTGAAGCGGTGATAGCCTAGTGGTTAGGGCATCAGCCTCCAAATCAGAGGTCGGCGATTCAAATCCGGGCACGCACCTCTAACTTTTCGGAGTTATGTGCGTTTTTAAGCAATTAAAATATCACTTGCTTCAACGGTGAAGGAAAACATCGTGAGGAAACCTGCACGCCTGAGAGTTCTCCATAATGTTCTCAAAAGCTTGTGAAGTCTGCCAATCCGCACATGGCCAGCGTGGTGGACTATGGCCAAACCTTTTTGAGAAGAGACCCGTGCTCTGTAGTGAGTCGGCAATGGGTTGATCATGATGATGATGATGATGAATGTTAATCACCATAAGTGTCACAAATTCTATGTGCTGTTTTTTATTTTACAAACGTTCCGCCAAAATGGTTGGATGCAGATATAAGAGTACACGAAATTGTTATTTATTACAAGAACGCAAGATCTATTTTACTCTGACTGTTTATAGTTTTCGATCCTCAAAATCAATAGTGCGATTTCGATGAGTGTGCTGGTAGTGTGTTGTACGAAGCTTCTGCTCGAATGATATCGACCCACCTTCAGAATGCTTTCCATATCGAGCGATAAGATATCCTCCTTGCCCAAAGTGAGTAAAGCGAGCGCCACTTTGAACACTATCTCTATGCCTTCTGATAGGAACACGTCCATGATGCGACATGCAAGAGGTAGCGATAGTGTCGTCGTGAAGAGAGTTAGGAACCAGCTGCTAGCGTATATTGATGTACTGAAGCTCTGTGGGAACAAAATACACTATTAAAAATAACTGTGTGAGATAAATAATAAATAAATAACTTTATTTTTAAAACAGTTTAAAATTATAACTAATTCCAGTGGCCTCCAAAATAGATGACCTGTATCGTGGAGACCATAAAGTTAAATTACCAGACATTTCCTTTCGGAGCGGTGGCGATGCGAGTATTTTGGGTTCATTTATAATAAATGAATTTTCTCTGGTCTGTTGGGCTTTGGTAGTATCTAGTTTTTGTATAAATAGTTAGCTCCTTGACGACGTCCGTGGCGCAGTGCGTGCGCCGTCGCATTATAAAGTTGAAGGTCCTGGGTTCGATTCCCGGCTCGAGTCTGGTGTGGTGGGTGGCTTCGGCCGACAAAGACGTGTTGCCAAGTGGTTTAGCGTTCCGAAACCAATTAGGAGCGTGGGTTTACCATACTCCTAACAGGTTAGCCCGCTACCATCCCAGACAGCATCATCACTTACCACCAGGTGATATTGCCGTCAAGGGCTAACTTGTAGTGTATAAAAAATAACTTTATATACTGATTTTGAGCCACTAAAAAGTAACGCTAACCTGCGATTGGAAATGCACATGTAGATCAGGAATTAGCTCCTGCACGAGGTTTTCTAGTTGAAACATACAGAGACCCAGCTCTGCCATGCTCGGCTTGAACATGTCGCGCATCCTGTGATGCTGCATGATTTTTAATAATACTGCGAAGGCTTCTTCCTCCGGCATCTATTGAAGAAGATAAGAACCTCAAAAATGGAGAATGTTCTCATTTCGAACAGTGTGTAAGAATAATAAAATCTTCTTCTTTGTCGTTACACTCTTGACAGAGTGGTCGTGGTCATCATGAAGCAATGTCTTTGAGGACAGATGTTATACGCCTCACGAGCATCCGACAGTTTTCTCGGCTGGCCGAAAATAAATGAAATAAAATGTAAGAATGAAATTGTATTAAATGCTCGTTTTTAAACTAAACTATATTTTCTAGCTGTCATCATAAAATAAGATCCCATTATGAATGTAAAGTACGACTCGATTGAGTTGACCCAAAGAGTAAACATACACAAATTTTCGCTATCTCGAAACTTCGTCAACATTTTTCACAGCGATAATACAATTTAAAACACGCAAACATGTCTTGGGGACCACGAACAAGATCTAAATGAATATATTTGTTTACCTTTTGGCTTATCTATATCTAAATATATAATTAAAATTCAAATTTCTGTAAAAGTAACATGAGTGTGATCGCATTGCAAATAAACATATTAATTTTTTATAATTAATATTCGATATATTTAAACTTATCGGTTTAAATTAATAACTATAACAATTGCTAATTGTAATTGTTTAAAAAAACGGTCTGTGCTTACACTTTTTACTTAGATCTTCTGTGGTATGTTCTGTGTGTTATTGATCAAAGTAAGTATGCATTTATTTCAAAGTCCACTTAGGCTACGGAGCTTGTGTAGTTGGCTAGCCATATTTGTTGGGCGTATATTTTCGATGCGTCATAAAAAAGTAATGTACGCAGTTTGCGGCGTACGCTCGGCGTCTCGTCAGCGGTCGTTATTCGAACCATTGAACCGAAAGTACGCGCGCAATTTAATTAATTCAGCGGTCAGTCATAACCCGGATAGAATAACAGTATCCTATATTGTTTGCCGGATGCATGCTATATTTGTCCCAAATTTCATTCCGTTACAGTTGCACCGAACACAGAGAACTATAAACTTACAGACTCGCTTCCGCATTTACAATATTGCAAGTATAGATAAGTGGGTAGATTTCAATTTACCTGCATGAGCAACAATCCTACAATGAACCCCGAGCCCTGGCAGTAACCAACTTCTCTATCGTGGAGCGAGTAAGCTTTCATCACATTAAAGAGCGACTCCTGGCCAAGGCCATCTTTCTCTTTGAAGAAATCGTGCTCCGGATACGTCCGCGCAATGTCACGTCGGATCACCTTCTCACACGCTGATTTGGCCTGAGGAAGTTATATATAAAAATTAATTTTTTTTTAGTTGACAAAGTCTGGTAAAATAAGCAGAAACAAATAATTTCAGATTCTCAATTCTTTGCAAAACTTTACGTTATAACTATTTTTTTGCGATATGGTATATGGAAATTCGTACAAAAGACCTAAGTCCAGCATTGTTTAATTTTGTCTTTTGTCCGTTGGTCGATGTGATGGCAAAGATGACCAGACATACTGGCTGTCGTGGATAGGAGCAAATTTAGCTCAATGTTCATGTTAACAGTAGGAAATTACCTTGATATAAGAGGCATACAATTTCTTGTCCGGCGAGGAGTCAACTCCCGCCAATAGTTGCCAAACGATGCCTCTGAAGTGATGCGGCACACCTTGACGGACAAGGTCGCGCACGAATTGGTTGCGACGTCGCCACTCCGACTCCCAATTGCTGACGAGTCTCCCCCAAAGGCTCCATAGGTCCTCCTCACCGTTACTTCCAATTCTGGATTCTTCATGGCTCGAGCTGGATGCTGAGGATGGTAAGGAGAGTACAGTAAGAATAGCTGAAAAGCTGTTACTTAGGATACGATACTGGTCAACACTAACATCCAATACATAATATGATTATTGAAATATAGATAACGATACAAGCTTTGTAACGTATTTTGACCAATTTAAAATTAAGGCATTAACCCCATCACTTACTTACCATTATAGAATTAAGAACCATTAAGAATCTTACCATTAAAGTATTCTTCTCGAAATATTTCAAAGTTCGCAGCAGTTATTACGTTTAGAATATAATATATGCATACAATCGCCTTAGCAGATAGCAGTAGGTACATAAAAATAGGAGACATAAAACAGTTCAATTGCGATGCATCATCATTATTAAATAACTTAAAATGAAAATAGAGAATTTAGGGTATTTATTATAAGACAGATAGCAACTAAATATTCAATAAAAAAAACAACGACACGGGACAGACCCAGTGTAATATATAGGCTTTTATGCCACCGTTGTCAAAAGTTTACAATATTTATTACGCAAGCGTCCGTTTGTACTTATTATTATGAAATATTTAACACATAATATTTTGTTTAAAATTTGTAAAATGACTAGGTAGATAAGTAAACTAAAAAGCTGTTTAATTATAAAATAATAATTGTCGAAATCGCCAGCTTCAATAATGTCCAAACTTACAGTAATATGACTTAATAATCTATATATCATATGGGGTAAATGTTCTCATATTATTTCCGAGTTGAAGTGATTCTTATAGACACGAACATTTTTCAGACGTAATATAATTTGAGATTAAATAAATAGTAGTTCTCATATGTTTACCTAAAAGATAACTACTACCTAACTAAGGTAGGTAACATTAATGGAGCTGATATTTATTTATAGTAGTTAAAGCTTACTTTCGTTAATTTAATTGGCCTGCTAACTCTCGAGTCTTAGCATACTAATTGCTAAGACCGTTAGCAATCTACCGTGGTGCTAATTTACCAAACAATGAATTAATTATCTCATTAACATTTTAACAACTATATTTTTTATATAATATAATCATTTTAATTAATGTAATTTTAATTGCAATATATAAGAAGAAAAGTCCTGACACATGAACGTCCCATGAGCCGTAATTATAAATTTAACGCAGGTTTTTTATTATGAAGAAAAAGATAAGAATATAAAAATAGGCGGACACGAGAAAAATAAAGCTACTAGTCTAAAGTTCTACGTGTACGTAGTAGAACCCCTTGTTATCATATAAAATGAGGTATGTTTGTGCGTCTGAACGTGTGCAGGGATCGTTGTTTCAATACTATGTAGGAGCTTATATTTTTTCTGTTGCCATAGTAATGCCCCCATTTAACTTTAAATATAACACAAGTCTTGTATTGTTTTTGGACGTACTAGTTTGATAATTGTATAGCAATTGACCTAAAAGTATCCACGGCCGAAGCCTTCCACCAGACCATACTCAAGGCGGGAATCGAACCCAGGACCTCCAACTCTATAATGCGACAGCGCACGCACTGCGCCACGGAGGTCGTCAAATTAGATGATTAGACGCGATGACGTAACTATCAGTCGTGAATAGGAGTCGAGTAATAATTTATCAAAAGCAGATTTTCAATTAACTTTCGGCAATGCCTTCATCTTCATGAATACACTGGTGTAGTAAGCTTCATAACAGTTTGGCGCTCAGCTCTGCAGAAATATAACAATACAAATAATTTGGTGGTAAGATCTTGTGTTCATAAGTATAAAAAGAAAAAATAATAATTATCACCACGGCATAGCAATAATAAACCTTTTAAAAATTCGCTTACTCAAAAACAATAATCGATAGCGGGCTGCAAGCTGTAATATTATAAATAATTCAATCAATTCATACATTATAAATTTTTTGAAGTCGGCAAAACCAAATATGGAAGGAAGCCTTAAAACTATGATGATAAGTGGAAAAATCAATTAAATTGTTCTTTCCTCTTTCTTATGAAAAACGTGAATTGATACGCTCTTTCGCAGCAGAACAAAATCATACTTCATGTTATGAACATAGCTAACATAGCAGCCCGGCGGTCCGTATTTAAAACATCTCTCGCAATACGCATAGCAAAATCTATATATAAATTTAAAGGCTTTAAAGTCATGTTGAAGCGAGCTGTTAAATTTTCATGAAATAAAATTTCACTTGCGTGCACTAAGTAGAATTTTACAACCTGTAGACAGACCTGTGCATGCAATGCATTCATAATAAATTTGTAGTTGTAACTCGATAGTAATTATTGATTCGACAATGAAGAATTAAGTTAATTATTATTTTAGCCTATTTTTAGGTCTGAAATAAATCTATATACTAGAATACGTGAACATAAAAGTTTTTTCCCTTTTAAATCCTTTTGCGCGAACTGTGGATTTGAGATTCGGGATTTTGGGAGGCAAATAAGAGTAATGAGCCACCATTGTTAAATATTTTTTTACATACCCTTGATGGGTTAAATGCTACACGTACCTAATATATTCTCGATGAGATTTGAAATATAGAATTCAAAAACACTTTTACTAGATTCACTGTTATCACTCATCTCAAGTAGGAAGGCTAAAAACGTAGTGCTCCAAAATTCCTAATCTTCACTATCGCTGATGTAAAGTAGAAGATAATACTAGATAATGTGGTCGCATACACAAGCTAAAGTTGCACAACTGAGATGACGCCGTCCATTTCGCACGCGTAGTTAGTTTTCAAAATATTCTGTATAACGAGCAACGTTTGCAACGTCAACGTCGGATTTTAGTTCCCGCTGCCTTTCCTATCACAAGTCTAATTTCGAGAAAGTTTAAAATGCAAATTAAGGCCAATTTAGAACAGGCAAATCTGAAGTTAATTAGTGATCGGGTTACTAGTCTTGCCCCTAACATATAATCGGTATGTAAAAGAAATTAAATAGAGCATTTTTAAAAATCCTATATATTTTGAACGTTCATGAAGACGATAAATGATTGACTAATGTTTGATGTTTTGTACGTATACGTAGTTATGGAAATTCACTTACCGCACCTAAAACATTCAGATCGCATCGAAGGCGTAGGACCAGACGGTACCCCGACTTTTTTTGATACGTCTTGTGCGTCTATATATGTGGCTATAGCTTTGTGTATTTAAATTTTAATAAAATACTTATTATTGGTACGTTTCCAAAAGTATGGAAATCAGCTGAAAAACCTACCCTAGTCCAGAACTAGAGAATTATCTCAATCCTTTCTTGGTTTGCTAAGATATTTAAATGTATGGTATGTCCTCTGATCCGAAATTACCTAAAACAATATCTAACCATGGAACAGCATGGGTTTGTCTAACAGCACAAACCTAGTACTGAAACTAAATTATGTCTCCTGTACCCCAGTACACATAATACACAATGGTTTAATTTTGTTTAATATTTGCATCCTTAGTATTATACATGTTTCTTACGTCGATTATATGCTCATACAAAATATCTTGATAATTAGACTGGTGTGAAAACCACATGACGTTGAATAAAATTATTTTATTCTGTCAAATTCTTAACGAAATTAAAATCGCTTTGCTTTGATTATCTATAAAAGGATTATATGATCAAAAGTTAACCGTCCTTATACATAGAATACTACAAAGCGAGCTTCTATAATATTAGGATTTATTATGGGAAATGCAACAATGTTTAGAAATATTAAAATTAAGAAGCTTCTCTATAGTTAAGTATCTTCCTATTTAGTTTATTAGTAAGATATAAGATATGAATATTATTATTGTATTCTCAGTCAAATTACCTTTTCTTTTCATTATTATAATCCTTGTACCGAAGTATAATATATTGTTGTTATATCGTATAAATTTTTACCAATGCTATTGATTACTTTTAAGTAAACACTAAACTTACATGGAATATATTTTAGAACGTATTAGTGTAAGTGTTTGTAAGTGAACCTAATAAATTTATTAAAAAGAAATACTCAGAGAAAACCCTAGCCCAATAGTCGGCCGGTGACGGGTAGATAATGATGATGATTATAATGATCATGATAAGCATTACGTTGTGGTTAACTACAATTCACGTTCACAGCGATTCCTATTAGAGTTTGATGGTACGGTAAAAAATTTGATCTTATAAAAAAATGTGATTCTGACACATTAAGTGATATTATGAGACCCGTGTTTTGCTTGACTTTGTTTCATATTGTCTTAGCCTAGTTGCACTGTAAGAGTATATTTTACGTTGATTTCCTCATACTATAAACATTAAAACTGACGTTATAAATGTGTCTATATGTATTATCATCATCATCATCATCATTAACAACTGATTGACGTACGAGTATGGGTTTACCATACCCCTCACAGGTTAGCCCGCTACTATCTTAGACTGCATCATCACTTACCATCAGGTGAGATTGCCGTCAAGGGCTAACTTGTAGTGGATAAAAAAAAAAACGTCCACTGCTTCGACATAGGTATTTTGTAGGGAGTTCCAATGCTCACGGTCTTGGGCCGCTGGCTTCCAGCGGCTCCCTGCGACTCGTCTGATGTCGTCTGTCAACCTAGTTGGGGGTCGACCAACGCTACGTTTACCGGTGCGGGGTCGCCATTCCAGCACCTTGGGACCCCAACGTCCATCGGTTCTCCGAACTATGTGCCCCGCCCATAGCCACTTCAACATCGCAATTCGCTGAGCTATGTCGGTAACTCTGGTTCTTCTACGGATCTCCTCATTTCTGATTTGATCACGTAGAGATACTCCTAGCATAGCTCTCTCCATCGCCCGTTGAGTGACTCAGAGCCTTCTTATGAGGCCCGTAGTCTATATGTTATGTATCAATCATAATTACGTTGATATTTCTTACGGGCTTTCAGAAAAAGACTGAGCTTGAATGAATTCATAATAAGTTCCTGTAACTTATTATTTCTCAACTGTTCAAAGTTAATATTTAAACAACCAGTCATTCCTCGTTTACCCCATCAGCGTTTGGCCTTCGAGAAATCCTCGCTCATTTCTGTTTTATACAGGAGAGTGCAAATTCATTCTTTCAAATTCAGGCTCAGCTGATGCTTAGTGGGTTGCCTTTATTTGGTCATTTGTGTATGTATGTATAGTAGATATAGTATGTATGGCAAATTATGACAAAATTAAAAAAACTTTTTCTTTCTTTCAAAATTAAATGCTTCGAAACTCTCTTTAGTTATTTACTGTGGTATTAAGTTTAAAACTATCTTAATCCAAATAAATACTTGTTTTAGTGTGAATCTTGCGACATCAAAACGCGGCATTTGGTGGATTAACTTAATGCGGTTACATTTACGTTTTATACGCAATTATAGTTCAATGGCTTACGAAACCAATAAACTAGATACTTTACTTAATATAGTCATAGCTACTGTATACATGGAACGAAAGTGGTATAAATAAATAAGAATTTTTAAAATGTCACTGGAATTAGAACGTAGTTCGGTGGCAATAGTATTTCAAATATTACTCTTACAAAATTATCACCACTTTATCATTTTTGACAATTAGCATAAGATCTTAACTTTATACGGATTGTAATATGGCGAGGACAAAGATTGCATACCGGAGAGTAAGACATTACTACTTAAGAATTACAATTACTACTTAAGAAACTTTCTATTTCCGCAAAGACCAAGAAATGGATTGTTTTAAAACTTAATGCTCGCGGATATCTTAACAAAAACCTGGGTAATATATAACAAATATGATTTACTCGCTTTTTCCGGCTACATTTTGCTATAGCTCCTCCTGATATTTATTTTCGTTAATTGTTCTTGATGATAAAAGCAAATAAAAACTCCGTTTAGGAGACATGCGCTGTTGATAAAACATTCCAAATCGATGCCTTCCCACTTTGAATTACTTGAAATTTCGGTCTACTAAAGATAATCGAATCTTATATTCAAAAGTTAATATGTAAAAATGTGTGTGTGCGTATATTTTTTACGCTACAATTTGGCTGAAATTTTAATGGGGGTATCCCGGAATAACACCTAGGCTAGTTAAAAAAATGCTCGTATAGTGCTCTGAGACACTGCAGTGTCCTCATAGCACACTAAATTAAACAGAATAACATAATTTTTGAAGATAACATTCTTTGCAGTGAGAATACTATAGTAATATTATTATTAATTAATGAATATACTCAGTAGGAAGATACGTTAGCCCGACCAACTGCTACGAGGGTACAACTAGAAGGACTCAAGATATCCATAACGAGATTATCGTATCTGGAAACTTGTATAATGAGTCAGAATGAACGCAACGATCTCGCTGTGGTTTAGGGTTTTTTTATAATATTGAGACACAGGAATGGACACCAAGAACAGTTCTTCACAATAGATTACAAAGTGGAGTAACAATGGGTTAACGTGTTTAATTGATAGGAAACCTCAATCTGAAACTAACAGAGACGTGGAACAATCAATTTTAGCATTTAAGATATTATCCACGAATTGCAAACATCCAGTGTGACATTACTCATATTTTTAGGATTAGGCCTTCATGAATACTAGGAACGATCTTTCCGTTAATTTTATCTAATCAACGACCGTCTCTTATTTAGCTAAAGGTTAACTTTTCAAAATTGCGTACAAAAATGTCTGTTTCAGGCCGAAATAAATCTGTATAGCCTTAATTCTGGCAGCAGCTTGAAGAAGGTTATTAGTGGAAGAGAGGTGCTCAGAAACGATCTCCGTTTTTATTTCAGTTATAGCAAACGTCCCGTTCACAATTCAATTTGTCATCAGAGTCAGCTTTATTTCACAACGGAAGCAAGCATTTCATCTCGTAGTCTTGGCGTTTGACAAACTCTATTACAATTGTACTTGGACGTTTCGATTCAGTTTGTAATTTCGCAACGCTGGTGCAAGTTTAAATTTGTTAGTTTGTTAATTTACTACCTTGTTAATTTAAGTCAATTACGACCTTTCCTATCCTAATGATAATATTAATAAGATTCTTATGTTTTTTTTGGTACGCATTGGATTTCTATGTTTTTAGCACAAGAATGGCAAATTCTATTATTAAAATCAGAAACAGATCTTAAAAGCTCATTTTCAAACTTGAATGTTATGAATAGATTTATGTTCCTCAAATTGTTCGTTCATGTGCTCCGCAGATTTGATGATTTCTTTCATTTCATTCTGGTTTAAATTTTCGCTCAGAGCGGTGACGAGGTTGTTAATAAGCTTTGAAAGCATTTCGTTGAAATTTCTTTGTATTATATTTGAGACAATGTCGCTGATATCATCACGCGTGACTGAGTCGGTACGCAATATCTCGGGGGCTGAATTTATGGTAGGTTTCTTATTGCTTCCGGATGTGAGCACGTTGCGGATTAGTGAGTTTTCATCTATTTCTTTTCTTGTTAACGAGAAGTAGGGTATTTCAGGATGCACATTTTCCGGGGTGCAACAGTTTTCATTAACTCAACATAATTTTATCAGCGCGAAAAAATAATAAATTTAGCACCATTCCACAATTCGCTAAACACTCCCAAAAAATCCCGAAGACATGACAGACACACACAAAAATATTTTTACTAAGAAAAGTATCACAAAGAAATGTTATCGTATTTGCTTGACTATATATTTGGGGTATATAATCGGTTTATATATTTAGGGGATAGAACAAAAAAACACGATGAATTTTCGCATTGAAAAATATTACTTTTTACATGTAATGTAGATAGAAAAAAGTCACGATAATTCCACTTCAACAGACTAGAAACAATTTCATAGAACATGATAAAGTTCCGTTGACATAATGCTTCACATATTTTTATGTCCACTTTCACCATTACATTGTATCCATATGATAGTAAATACATTTTTTTATATTTATAGTGGAGGGATTCTTTTTACTGTTGAGAGTTAAATGGCCCTAATACTTCACGCTGGTCGACTGCAGATCGGTAGATTTAATACGCCTTTCAAAACATACTGGCAAACTCCGAGGCATGAAGGATTCCTTTGAATATACTATTATTATATATAATCTTATTCACCGTTAAAATTTAATTTAAGATGCTGAATGCCAAAATGTAGGCCGTAATGCTTACCTGAAGCCAATGAAATCTGCGATGTGTCCGAACTTTTACGGCTGTGCAATTTGATAGTCGAGGGGCACTTGGCGTCCGCCTCGATCCTTCTATTTTCTTCCTCCAGCTTGGCAAGCAGCGTCCGCTCGGGCGACGAGATCACCTCTGTGGCTGTTGCGACGCAGTCTGTCAATGTAGACAATTACATAACATATCCCACCATACATAAAAGTTATTTATATTATTTTGTATATTTATGTTATACAACAGTAGTAGTTTAAGTTTTAAGTTGACAAATACGATTATCATTTGACAACAGTGAAAATATGCACACTTAACAATTCAAGAGAACACTTAACAATATGCAATTTTTGAATAAAGATATTTCTGATTCTCATTGTTTGTTCAGAAAAATATTATAAGAGTAGGAAATTATTCACACTCGGCCTTTAAATATATGAAATAACTTCAACGTCTTAGTAACGATTTTCTAAAGGATGTGTACTCGATTATCACTTCAACAAAGACAGAATTGCAATTCTAGTTAAACTATATTTAACACACACTAAGTGATTAATACTTCGACATATTCCATACATATATTATATCTGTAGTCAAATAAGTCAAATGTATTTGTGATATCGCTATCATCTTCAATTCCACTTTACAACAAAATCTAATATGTCTATAGATATTCTTCTGGTATGTGCCCTTCTTGATTTCAGCAATTTATTCTACATTACCTGATGGTGGTATGTAACTTGTGAATTTTGATCACTTTTTCACATAACAACGAAAGCAAAAAGATATATTTTCCTGCTAAGTATGTAAAATTTACATACTAAGTAGGAAAATATATTAAGTCTGTTAAAAACTAAAAAATACTAAGTTTAAATTCAAAAAAATACATTGCATGTTAAAAAAATTTTAGTAATTGGGTGAAAATTAAAGCGGTAATTGGGGGTTACGGAGTTAAATGCGATGCAGGCGTTTATATACAGTGCATGGATTGGGGAGGGAAGAGAATTTCTGTCTTCCTTCTTTCTGAACATGTATTTATGTAAGATAGAGAAAACTCTACTGAACAAACCTCGATAAATGCAAAAATAATACTAACTACGAGGCCTTGCTTTAAAACTATATAGGTGTATTATAAAAAACTACTTTACAGATAAAACAATATCTTAAACTTTTAATACGCCTTTAGGAACGGCCATTTCATTAAACTCTGAAACTAAATACTCTTTGTAAAAGCTTCAAGGCACCCATCTTTTATTACTGTTGGCGTACCTCTCAAGGCAACTTTTACAAAATAAAGAATTACGTTTTAAAATAATTAAGTAATATATTTTTAAACGATTTCACTCGTTAGTAATGTGTTTCACTCATTAGTAATTTATACTAATGCAAATGAGATTATTCATTTGGGCAACTAATTTATGGGTATAATTAATCACTATTGTTTAATTTTCCCCATATTTCGCCCTTAACGAACACACAATACACTTTTTTTTAAATACAGTAACGCTCTCTCTATTGACAATATTATGTTATACAAGTCCGGATAACCAGTCAGACAGATAAAATCCTCACATTCATTAGTGTGTTAGTTATCAAACAAACAATCAAGAAATGCGACAGGCGACACTGTATTACCAGTAGGAGAACTGCTGGCGGGAACCGCTTCCCGGGCTTCCACTTCCACCTTCATGTTGTACCCTCGGCCATTAAGTGCAGAACCTCGGCCATATGCCGGCACGCGTCGCACCGCTCTGCGCCAACCCAACTTCGTCAGACCCACAGTTTTTATCTTTCAGAAGGTCCCATTAAGAGCCGGAAACTCTATGCGCAAATCTACGCTTACTTTTTCCACACAAACGATACTTTTTCCATGAGCGATACACCGACTTTGAAACGCATTTGACGATATTTTTGCGATCAATTGATATATTGAACAGCACTGCCGTGGGCGTTGTTTAACTCCATAACTTTTAAAAGCCATCAACTTTTGCGGCTGGATCGCTTCATAAACATACAGTTTTACTGCGTTTATTTGCTGTTTTTATATTGCCCGTTTCAGTGATTGCTTCGATCCTGCATGGCTCTTACTAGTTGATGACATCTATGGCAGAGCCTCGCTATATCGAAACATGAGTGTGTTGTATGTAGTGTTCTATCGCTGTCAGCGACTGGAGTTTGTAAAGGTACACACTGAATTGGTCTTCAGAAAATCAACTAAATAAAAAGCCGATCGCCGATGCTAAAAGTATCGCGTGTGCCTTCAAACGTAGTAATAACCCGACATGCTAAAATATCTATCATTCCGTTGCATACATATCAAAATATTTTATAAAAATAAATTCTAATATGGAATGTTATAATGAAACGCTAATTAGTAAGAAAGAAGAAAACAATGTAATACAGTAACTGCGCATTAATAAAATAAATTGATTGATTTTATTAATCTTGCTATTTAAATAAAAGGTTATATTTTTTAATTAAGATTAAGTGATTATAAATAGTCCCGGCTCTTAGGGTTTCTATGTTACTCCAGCATAGAGAACATTGACCGGCCTTATATCGGTTGCCACAGGGATTTATCATTTCTACGAGTACCTTGTTTGTATTTAAATCTTGTTGCATTTTGAAACACGTTTGTATTGAAAAGAACCCTCCCCAGGAATAATAAGCCCATTAGCTGTGATTACTTGCCTTATATTAAAAAATCATCACCTGTGAATCATTGCAATATAATTGTGAATGAATGCACCTAAAACCAATAGAGTTTTTAACCCAGTGAGTGCTTTGACATGTTTTATCTTCAACCGATGATACAATCTTTAATTTCTGAACGTATACCCAAAATTAAATATTGAAGACAGTCCACCACATGCATTTCGATATCGCATAACATGTATGATATGATGGTATGACAAGGGTTCAAGAAGTACAACCACCGGTAAATAAAGGTAGTAATTAAAATGTTCTAATCAAAATTCGCATGCTAAAAGGACATAACGTGAGGGCGCAGATAAAGCAAACCTTAATATATAAATAACACGATTCCTCTCCATCGTTGATAATATTATGTGGTGAATGGAAATATTAAAATATTCCTACCTAATTAAGAAGTCTCATTGGGATAAGTACTTACAGAAATGTATAAGTGGATACTAATTAAGCCTTCGTCGGTTCGCCGGGCGCGAGCCTATCTCCGGGGAAATCAGACGGTTTCAAATGCTAGAACATTAAAACTCGCATTGCATTTTTGATGAACGGCTAATATCAACGGTGTCGCTACGCCGTCTGACACTTTCCCACTTTTGGCTAAAACACGTAATTGGAAATAGAGGACCACGAAATCGCGCAATCGCAACTTAACTATCACGAGATTGTCTTCAGGCCCATATATCAAGCACGGCACACGACGGCCAAAGAACTGCTAACAATTTGAATGCGGAGGTAAAACTTCGAGCGCGTCAAGTGATTTGATCTACGATGAGATCGTATTTCGCGTTGTACGAAACAGTGCAGGTGAAAGTTGGCGATACGCGCGCCAGCCGGGCGACCACTAACCATGAAGGCCGTCCGTCACATCGCACAGTAAGCGCGCGCACCATCCCAAATGATATAATAAACGTTCACAATGTATTATGAGGATACAAACAGACCCGCCCGGCATACGTACGGCTCCACCACCAACACTTGTCCTTTTGATTAGAGTTTGCTGTGTTGATGTTACTGCATGAAATGCAACATGAAAAGCAACATGAAAAACATAAAGTTTTTTTTTTCAATGTTCCACTACTTTTTAGTCTTTGACTGCTATTCTATTCTGATATAAAGGTAAGTGATGATACAGCCCTAAGGTGGTAGCTGGATAACAATTTAGGGGTATGGTAACAATGGCGGAATGTACGCGTACGGGAACGCTTTAGAGCTGGGCACGTCTTTGTAGGTAAAGCAACTAGCCAAGGCTAAAGCCTTCCACCAGACCAGACCGGAGACAATTCAGAAATAAAAAAAAAAACCTGTAACATAATGTAATATTGCTACAATAATAAGACGATGAAGACGTAAATTTTAGTTTAAAATTAAACTCATTATAATTAAATTTAAAAAATAAAATTCATATATTTAAAGCCCTAATTGTATTATGAAAATATTTACACATGTGAGGTGTGCATGTGAATGTGTGCGAATTTTTGCAATATTATTTATTCATAGGAATATAAAACTATTCTTTTACCACAGCGATCCGTGACCCTAAATTGACCTTAAATTTAAACACAGTTAATTATTAATGGTTGTCACCGCCAGTATCATTTATGAAAATATTTGCCGTACAGTAATTTCACAATAAGTAATAATGTTTGTCTGGTGGGAGGCTTCGGCCGTGGCTAGTCACCACCCTACCGTCAAAGACGTGTCGCCAAGCGATTTTAGCGTTCCGGCACGATGTCGCGTAGAAACCAATTAGGAGCGTGGGTTTACCATACTCCTAACAGGTTAGCCCGCTACCATCCTATGCAGCATCAAAAAAAAGGAAAAGTGGAACTAAAGAACAAAATATCTTATTTAAGGTAAGAAAATATATATGTTATTCAATAAATTTAATCACTCGACCGGTAATCAGCAGTTTACGCTACTAAACAGGACATCTGCTTGTTTTTTAATGGACTGCCTATCTTTATATAGAACGGTTTTTAACTAAATCTTGCTGAAATAGTTTGTTTTCCTGGGCTATAAAGTATTCCATGTTATTTTCAGGATGCGAGATTAATCTGCAAAATTTAGAACATCGCTTTGTTTTCTAAGCCGTGCATAAAAAGTTTTATCTATTAAATCTCGCCGCAACATGACCCTGTTGCGTATGTATCCTAGGTCCGTCTCCAGAGATTTTGTCTCCATGCCAATCATGAACGTAGCATTTATAATATTAGAATAAATGTTACAATTTACAAAAAATTTAATGAGACCACTATATAACGGACATTAACTAGTGTAGCGAGCTGACATTATATAAGTGAACTAGCTGTGACTCGCGGTTTCATCCGCGTAGTTCCCGTTTCCGTGGAAATACCGGGACAAAATATTGCCTAATAAATTCCAAATTGACTCTTTGAGAAACTCTTAGGAACACACCTACATTTCTTAGACAACAGTGAGTGATTATAATTAAATGTGAACTTTATTGAATAGCAATAAAATTCATATTGACCCTTCATTTTATTTAGAAAACGTTTATATGGGAAAAAGAAAAGGGCTGTTTTTTGGGTTTTTCCGGCAATTATTCGATTTTTTATCACTTTTTAAATCTTCCCTACACGAACATTTCAAGACCAAGATAACATAAATCCGTTCAGCCGTTCTCGAGTTTAAGCGAGACTAACGAACAGTAATTGATTTATATATATATAGATATCAACGTCTATGTGTTTGACCCCTATGCGTCCCAAACCATTAATCAGATTGTGATGAAACTTTGTCAGAGATTCTGAAGACGCCTGCGGGGGTTCATGGTCAAGAATTACCTTATTTTACGTGGCATTATTGCAATCTACGTGACATAAAGCGTCATATATTTAGTCACAAACAAATAAACTTTTTGCTACTTAAACTTTCAGTTCGGGAAGACCTAGTATCTATAGTGTCTTGCTCCATCATCATTACCAACTTATTGGACATTTATAGCTAGCAAGAATCAGTGTATCTCTACGATTTCATAGATGATGACTTCTAATGCTTTACTATCTACTTATATACACAAAAGTTGTTCTAGAAACATCTGATCCTTTGAAAGTATGTAGAAAGTCTTCTTAGACACGCTTGCCGATCAAAAACCTAACAAATTTAATAGTATACTCGTAGTAAGGACGACAAAACAATATCCAGAATTTATTTTCATCAATAAATATTAATACTTATTTATATTTTGTCAAAATTATTCAACAGCAGGCCGAAGTTGGGAAATTGCCATTGTCCATCCCGTGCCTCAAAGAGTACGTAACTCGCTTTGAAGTTTAACGTTAAATCGATCAAACGATCGATCGCTTTTTTGAACTTAATTGTTTTCAAATTGAGGCATAATTCTTTCTATTGTGGACTTTATTTCGGTAACACGAGTAGCTATAATTTTGCTTTCCCTGAATAAGTAGATTCGTGGGTTGGGTAGCAGGAAGCCACCCTAAGTGGGTGCGACCAGACAGGGCGTAGCGCTAAACATTTGTTTATTGGGAACTATTTGTAGGCCGTTGCTCAATTAGAAGAGTAGGTTATAAACACAAGCAGATTTTTGTCCCAATTCTTAATTACATTTTCGAATCCCTTTAACTCTAGTATATGAGGCAAAATATACATCAAAATGAAAATAGCGCGATCTGAGAGGTTAAACTCAATTAAGCGTTAGATCTAAAAGTATCGGAAATAGATTCACTAATAAAACTATTAAAACACTATATATTCCGAATTGAAACTAAACAACGTTTATAGTGCCATCCTAAAATATATACTTTCGAGTTTATAAATAAATTCAGAGAGATGGTAAATCGAAAAGCTTTGTGGGCGCTATAGATAGACGATGTACATAAAATTGAAAATTGCAAGGGTAAAACTGTCTTTTGAAGTGTATTTTTAAAATAAACATTTTCTAGTTTACGAATAATAGCAAAGAGTGATGGTAAATCGAAAAGGTTTCTTGGCTTTGTGTTGTTTGAGACCAAACTCCGCTTGATCTCATCGTGGAACAAGGTATAACCAAAGACCGCGGCATACAAAAGAGAAATTGCATACTCTACTATAATTGATAGGTTATGAGCAAAGCATATTTGACACAAACTTACTATAGATAATTTTACCTATATATATATATATATATATATATATATATATATATATATATATATATATATATATATATATATGTGTGTGTGTGTGTTTGAAGGTTATCATCAAAATTGAGTACTCAAAGATACCTTAAGCAAAAATAGAATTGATAAATGTACCCAGTTTCTTCTAAAATTTACGCTGAAGGCTTCGTTGACTTAATGCGATTATACCTATTCAAGGAAATATATAAGATAAATAACAGTTTAATACCTTAATACTAACGGTTTTACCCCAAGAAAACATCTCATTTAACTCGCATTGAGTAGCTGCGGGTATTCCATCATTTCTTTTTATCCGTTATCATTGGAGATTTTTCTTTTGTATCCGATATTTCAGATTTAATGATATACTCGTATACAATTATTTCTGATAAATGTTTTTCATTTTTAAAAATAAAAGCATGTCATTGTTGCCGCAGTCGAGGGCGCTAGTAAAACTTTAATAAGCTTTTGTTAAATTTTATTCATGCTGTTTTAATTAACTTAAATTTTCTACCAAAAGCATTCGTGGGTTCACTATATTTGAAATGTACTAGATCTTGAAACTGTAACATATTTAGATTACTTGACACAATTAATAGTTATATTATTCAAAAATAGTTCTAATAATAATAATCTCTATTATATCTGTAGGAATCTGACGTAATCATCATCAGCCATGGATATCACCAGCAGATAAAATTGGAGATACAATATGATGAATGTGAGTAGCGTATAAGAATCGTGTCTATACTATTTTCTACCCTGGATCATAGTTCTAAAAGCAAATAGAACTTTCCGTGGACCAAACCGCGTTTAATCAAGTTTTTTTTTAAACTGAACATTAACAAAATAAACTGTTTATTGATTTTTTACCGTAAAAGTGGACCGGACAACTTTGCTGAAAGTTAAAGACTTATTGTACTGCGTTCACAAAGCCTTTAATTAGCAGATGCCAGTTCAAGACGTGCAAAAAACTCCCGTCTCTCGTAGGTTAAAAGGAAATTTTCCTTTAAACCTTCTTGGATTTTATGGTTTACCACAAAAGTAATAACAGTATTGTATAAATATATATAATAAAAGTAGTAACAGTGCTTTTATTCGGAAAGTTAAAGCTGATAATATGAGGGTGGAACCGAATGTAGTTATCATCATCTTAGTACAACGTAAAAAACTGTACATCCGCATCAAACCACCACTTGAAAGACCACATTGATTTAGTAGTAACTATGTATTTGTTTGTGCGTTCATATCGCGAGTATCAAATCTTATGTAGTATATCGCTTCTTTACATACTTATATTTTAGTTTGATGATTAAGCCTATGTTTACTGTTTAATTTGGTAAATGACACATCATCATGATCAACCCATTACCGGCTCACTACAGAGCACGGGTCTCCTCTCAATATGAGAAGGATATGGCCATAGTCCACCACGATGGCCATTGGCAGACTTCACACGCCTTTGAGAACATTATGGAGAACTCTCAGGAGTGCAGGTTTCCTCACGATGTTTTCCTTCACCGTTGAAGCAAGTGATATTTAATTTTTTTTTACACTTATGTATATGGTATATGTTGAAGTCTGATACACACACACACAGTTTCAGAAATATCATGTTTTCGTAGGAGCGCCGCCCGCCTTAATGTTGTTAGCGCAATAACGTTACGGCTAGCGGCGTAATAACGTCGATTATTCGAAACATTTTTAATCTCCACTCCTCGGAGGAAGTTTGATCTTTTACTTACTGTCTGACCCGGCAGACTTCGTTGCACCTTTGATTCAATTTGTGTGGCGATACACTATTAACTGTTATTTTATCACTATTCATTTTAAATTAGTTATACTGCTATTATATAGATTAATTTGACTTGAAACGATAAAAAAAATACTAAGTCATTATAATATTTAGGGTTATAATAAGTACTGAGAAGAGGCGTGCACAGGACTTTGGACTAGGGTATGCAGGCACATGTGTTAGTATAGGAAAATCTTCTCTAATGTGTCCTTCAGGTGGACATTGCTTTTAAGCATGCAAAATGTCTAAGGCCTTATGTCTCTTGATGCAATTCCATAAAACACCAAGAACAGCTTTCTCACGAATATATTACATTTATTCCGAGGGTCTTGAGGTAGGTTATGTGAAGTGAAGTACAAGGCACTGGTAGTGGTTTTTGTATAAAATGCAAAGCGGGCGATCTTCTATTTACTTATTATATGTTCATCATCGGAAGCCAGAAGAACAAAAGCGCGCCAGTAACCGTACTTGGAAACCCATTTATAAATGGTGAAAAATACATCCGTCTTTCTCATCCAGCCATCTGTTTAAAATCGTCTGTTCTGCTGGCTGGAGGAGGTCGTCCAGCGCGTACCTTTTTGCGGTCTCCACTACAATTGCCCCAACGGCCCGTCTTATGACAGATACGAGCCGCCTAAATAAGATCATTGAATGTTTTTTGATGACCTCCGTGGCGCAGGGCGCGCGCTGTCGCTTTATAAAGTTGGAGGTTCTGGGTTCGATTCCCGGCTCGAGTCTGGTCTGGTGGGAGGCTGCGGCCGTGGCTAGTTACCACCCTACCGACAAAGACTTGCAATTTAGCGTTCCGGCACGATGTCGTGTAGAAACCAATTAGGAGTATGGGTTTTCCATACCCCTAACAGGTTAGCCCGATACCATCTTAGACTGCATCATCACTTACCATCAGGTGAGATTGCCGTCAAGGGCTAACTTGAAGTGGATAAAAAAAATAAAAAATTTACGCTTACTCAAAAAGCAGGTTTTCTCGCAGATCTCTGTAGTAATATTGAACGTAAACCTAACCTGACTAGCTAACACCTATAATTGGAGCTTTGATGCAGCTGTTATTATATAGTGGTTGGGGTGGTTGAGCCGCGACAGCGCTGGTCATTATAACGGGATTTACATGTACCTGTTTTAACTGTAGCGTTAATCTATCATAAATGGTTAGATATAATCGTAACTAATATATATGAATTCGGTTATATATCTTTCATCGTCAGGCTATTAAAGTCCCACAGGTGGGCATAGCTCCACATTCAGTCAGTTAGTGGTAATAACTGGGAAAGAAGGCATAACGTGCTCTTGTAGGCACGGGGTTGGATTACGCCATAATTCTGATCCCGGACTGAAAAGTATTTTGTGAGGCTGGCATAGCATTGCATTGACACAAATAATAATTTGATTTACTTTGTAAAGTGGTAAAATCAATAATAAAGTTAGCTTTAATTCTAGAAGCACAGTGTCAGTATTTAGGTGAAGGTACAAAGAAAAAAAAACTTGTAGGCCTAGCTCAGAGACCTAATCACATAAGTATCTCTTATTTCCATTATAGTGAATTGAAGACGATAAAATACATTCGTTAATTTTGAACTAAAGCAATAAGGGTTCTAAACGCGAACTGGTCTAATGATAACTATACACCCTAAAACTTAGCAAGATATACTTTTCTTTTATCGACAACTTACATATAGTCTCACAATAATTAAGTAATTATATATAAAGTTAGAGAAATTACAATGCGGGATATTCATATTTTACTATCAGTATCAGCTGTTTGCTTCAGCACATTTGATAAAAATCTTTTCAAAGATACCCGCCTGTGCAAAAAACACTTCGTTCGAAATTCGCTTGGATGTAGCAAACAATGAACAGGGCGACGTCAAAGGGATGTCGACATCCAGTCTGCAAACAGTACATTTTATGGAGGCGATTTCATTCCAACAAATATTTGAGTTTGTTCGCGTCTTTTTGCTTAACATTTCTGATACTATGGAATATTACTGCGTGGCAGATACAAAGACTTTCATGTATAAAACTGAAGGAACGATCTATAAAATACCTACTACGTTAGCGTATTAAAAGAACAGTCCATACAGTTGATTATTTAGTCCTCGCAGACCTTTGGACCAAAAGCTCTCCAGACTCTTGCAGATCGCTAGGCCTACCACACGCTGATGTTACAAAATCCACTCTAGTTAGCAGGTGAATATAAACAAATCAAAGATACATAATTATTTAAACGAAAAACATGTAATTGATAAAAAACATACAACTTGGCCTCTTGGAACTTTTGATATCACCGTTATACCTACTGCGAAAACCAATTATCGCGTGATACAAAAAAGACAGATAGCCACCTAGCAGATTTCAAGATAACTTTTTGTTCAAACATCAACAATTTAGAAGTCCTAGGTATAGAAATAGTTGGCATGGTAAATTTATTCGGTAAAATATTCGAAAGTTAGTTACTAATATCTGCTACCTTCTCGCGCGTGAACGGTTAAAAATATTATTATAGAATTTTCGAACATTTAATATTAATATCTTGATAAAGGTTATAGGACTTTTCAGCCCGTAAAAATCCACTTCCTGCGCTATTACAAAAAAAAAACACAACATTCCTTTGATGCCCAGATATGGTTTAAGAATGAAATATTTGGCTTCAATTATAATCAACTGCATTTATTGAGTTTGTGTTTTGACTTGGTCATTGCAATATGAATATAAAAAAAAAGGTAAGTTCTTATTCGTGAAAAATTCAGTAAACTTGATTGTTGTAAAACAAAGAGGAAACAAACAAGGTGATCATGATCAACCCATTCTCGGCTCACTACAGAGCACGGGTCTCCTCTCAATATGAGAAGGATTTGGCCACAGTCCACCACGCTGGCCATATGCGGATTGGCAGACTTCACACGCCTTTGAGAACATTATGGAGAACTCTGAGGCGTGCAGGTTTTCTCACGATGTTTTCCTTCACCGTTGAAGCAAGCGATATTTTAATTGCTTAAAAACGCACATAACTCCGAAAAGTTATAGGTTTCGTTTCGAGCATCCGACCTCTGATGAGGCTCACGTCGTAACCACTAGGCTATCACAGCTTCAACAAGGTGATACGCGGGAGATTTTTAATTTACTCGACTTTCGAGTGCACTTGCGACACACGTTCCACTGGACGTTGCACCACTTCAATCTCATTTCAATTGGTACGTACTTTCTGCAGTATATTGACCTTGCTTTTTTCCAATACCTGTACGTCATCGCTAAATAATTCATCAAAATCATCTAATCGTCGTAGATTGAATTGAACTAAACTGTCTCTGTTTAAGCAATTAAAATATCATCCGCTTCAACGGTGAAGGTAAACATCGATCGCATGCCTGAGAGTTCACCAAAAATGTTCTCAAAGGTGTGTGAGGTCTGCCAATCCGCACATGGCCAGCGTGGTGGACTTTGGCCAAAACCTTCTCATATTGAGAGGAGACCCGTGCTCTGTAGTGAGCCGAGAATGGGTTGATCACGAAAACTGTCTCAACAGAAGACATTTTAATTTAATTATTCTTTAATTCTATTTTATTTAATTCTTCGATTATTTTAATGACACACGCCTAATTTTACGTAATTCGTTTGATTTCATGAAACTCTTTAAATATTTTCGTGTGTGTTATACATTCGAATGAATTATAATTGCGAATGAACGTAAGTTTGTACATTTATTACCAGTGATCAGCCACTGCACTGATCTTGACGAAATTTATCATAGCGATAGCTTATCGTATCATAGGGACGGACTTCTTGAAAGACTTAGTAACATATATGCATTATATTTCTATGTTCAGATCAGTATCAGATGTATTATGACGAAATTTTGGATACTTTTTTTTTTTGACGACCTCCGTGGCGCAGCGCGCGCGCTGTCAGATTATAAAGTTGGAGGTCCTGGGTTCGATTCCCGGCTCGAGTCTGGTCTGGTGGGAGGCTGCGGCCGTGGCTAGTTACCACCCTACCGACAAAGACGTGTCGCTAAGCGATTTAGCGTTCCGGCACGATGTCGTGTAGAAACCAATTAGGAGTATGGGTTTACTATACCCCTGACAGATTAGCCCGCTACCATCTTAGACTGCATCATCACTTACCATCAGGTGAGATTGCCGTTAAGGGCTAACTTGTAGTGGATAAAAAAAAAAAATACAGATCACACATTCTGAAGACAATTTACGGACGTTATATTTTGGTCACTTGTAACTTGTAAAGTTTGGAGTGAATGACCGAGTGAATAAGTAAGTGAGTGAGTGAGTGAGTGACGGAGTAAATTACTTTTACATATTTAATGAGCGGGATACGCGGGCAAAGGCGCATTAACAGCAGTTTTATTTATTGCATGCCCGTGTTGCTAGCCTGAAATCAACTCGTCCATGCTACGTCTTATAACAATTATTTTGTTGAAAAGGTTTTCCCCCAGCAGCGTGATTATTGCTGGAGAAAAAACGCGGCCGTTTTTTATTATGGTTACACTTTGTATAAAATATTCGCAGGCACGTCTAGTCTGAAGGACTTCTCGGAGATGAAATGTAAAACGTAAAGAATTTGAAGGGACCTAAATATTAATGATTTTGTTAGTTTGCGGAAGCGAACTAATTCGAATACTGTGTATTATATTATATTAAATCTACTATGGACTATAAGTGCTTGTGAATATTTTCATATTCTAAGAGATCCTCAGAATATGATTGGCTGTTTATTAAATCAGTCAATAATCTTTAAGGCATCAATCAGTTTGGCTTAACTGTCAAGTTGCTCTTTTTATTTTCTAGAAATAAAAACTTGGTTCCATATTACCAAAACTTGTATGTTGTGTGTTATGGTCTCGTGTATTACATTGTGATTATCACAGTTGGTAATATTAGTGTCAAAATGGGGGTCCTCAAATTACGTATTATAGCCAATATTGTGTCACTACTGTTTACAGGTCTCGTACTAGCAACATCATGAAAGGGATGGAACCAGTTCTTCACTTTCGTACAGAAGTATTGGCACCAGTGTCAGCCAATTTGTGTGCCAGTGCCATCCTATGAAAATCGACTCCAAGAAATCTGGTTCCTATACTGCCATTCACCACGCCCGTAAACGTCTAGCAATTGATCTAGTAATGTCTAGCAATTGATCTAGTAATGTCTAGCAATTGATCTTCAACACAAGATAATTCCTTCTCTAAAAATCTGTTATTTGCTATAACAACCTCCAATATGTAGTATTTTTGAACGACCCTAACGACAACGGCTTGCCCTGTCTTCTGAGCTAAAGATGGAGAGTAATAAAATGATTTCCTACTAATATTATTTCTAAATAATTGTGTCCGAAAATAAACATAAAATGATGTTGATAAAAATGCAACTAATCATCACTCATATCTGCTAATCTAATCTACGTAAACTATTCATTACGTAACTAGGCAATTTATCTAAAATTTAATATAGGGATTGTTAGTTTAATCTTATTTGCAAAGAATGGAAATTTAGCGTATATACTTGACATTTAAGTTATTTAAACATCCTAACTCACAAATTTCGAGAATAGAAATAACCAAAATATTTTTAGGGTATATAATTCAGATTTAACTTATTTAAACATAAACTCACAAACTTTTTCCAGGCTTTTATCAGCCATCAAAATAATCAATATTGTGTGCCTACAAAACTAAATTATTTTTGTGTTTTTGAGCTTTTTAAGTATTGAAAACGTACACGCACAATAAACTGTCGTACCGAAAAAAGATTGACTGACTTGAATTTTGACTTAGTGGTAGAAAAATACATTCGAATTCGTCATTAGATATAATACATTAATTAGAAAAAAGGAAACATATCCATTTATTTGGCATTTTCAAAGTATTCACACGCCTAAATTGGTCATGCATTCAATTTGTATAGCCATAACAGTGTCAATGATAGGTCATAGGCCTCCTCTTGAGTCAAAAGGTTTGGCCCGAATCCAGTTGTCTCACAGCCAATATCGGATTGATACATAGTTTTTAGAGAGCAATTGTTTATGCTAAGCAATAAATTTTTCTGATATATGACGGGAAAAAGCGGTGATAGCCTATTGGTTTGGGTGTCAACCTCCTTATCAGAGGTCGGCGGTTCGAATCCGGACACGCACTTCTAACATTTCGGAGTTTTAAAAAAAAAAAAAATATCACTTGCTTCAACGGTGAAGGAAAACATCGTCAGGAAACCTGCACGCCTGAGAGTTCTCCATAATGTTCTCAGAGGCGTGTGAAGTCTGCCAATCCGCACATGGCCAGCGTGGTGGACTATGGCCAAACCCTTCTCATATTGAGAGGACACCCGTGCTCTGTAGTGAGCCGGTAATGGGTTGATCATGATGATGATGGGAAAATTTCATAGGAGCTTAATTCAATATTGGCAAGTATTAAACAGGTTGATCGCCAGATATATTCACATCGTATCATTATTATTTTCGTACGCCATACAAAATGCAAAGGTTCAAAGTCAGTCGAAGTCAAAAGCAGCAAACATACCGTTTTGTGATCCTCTTTATTTATAAAATATTCAATACACTCGAGTAGGATGCTATTTTAGACACATCTTGATATTCCTGAGTGTTCCCGGATATAATGTGGAACAAGTGTGCCTGTCTTGTTCGAATCTTCACTTATAGAATTTGGGATGCTTCATATTTGATATTTGTGAGCAACTTCACCTTTTACGTTTAGGTACCAACTTGAAAAGTAGTTTTGTTTTATATTAGCCGTTGTTTGCAATCTACAATGGTGATGATGATGTAGTCAAGATGGTAGCGTCTTAACATGTTAGGGGTAACCCAGTTAAATTAAATCATACTCTTAATCAATTTTACGCAACCTTTATCGTACCGGAACGCCAATTGGCTTGACTGCACGCGTTTAGGTACAATGTATTAATGTAACTAGCCACGACCGAACTGAGACACCCAACAGACAAAGAATACACGGTTCCTAGCTTTAAATAATTCTTATAACATCAAGGTTAACTATTATGTTTATGAACACGTGTGACCTGGACGAGACTCCATGTGTACCTGATACAAGCATTTATTTAAGCAACTGTTCAAATTTAATAAAAGCAGAATCTAAAAAGATTGTTTGTTTGGCAGTTCATCAAACGGACATTTTTCCACAACAAGTTAGCTCTTGACGGTAATCTCGCCTGATGGTAAGTGATGATGCAGTCTAAGTGGGCTAACCTTTTAGGGATATGAAAAAACCATACTCCTAATTGTTTTCTACACGACATCGTGCCGGAACGCTAAATCGCTTGGCGACACGCCTTTGTCGGTAGGGTGGTAACTAGCCGCAGCCGCAGCCTCCCACCAGACCAGACTCGAGTTGGGAATCGAACCCAGGACCTCTATAACTTTATAAAGTTTTCTTAAAACAAAAGATGGCGCTAGTGAGGTAGATGTCAAAATTGATGGTAGGACCGGAAAGTTTATAAGGTTCTAATCAGATGCCACATACCAATTAAGTAGAAATTAAATAATTTATCACAAAAAAAATGTATTAAAGTACTTTTTGTGTGTTACGCAGTGCCATATTTATGCGGAAACAATAGGTGACATAGATGTGATGCGTCAATCTGATTTTAGGAGTAAAACATTGACAGCCATCGACCCGTGTCGAACGTTTCCCACATGTTGGCCCCTAGCAGGTAACTTTAAAAGTTAGCAGGCGTAACGCCCGAGTAAGGCTAATCTGAGAGAAATAGAAACGCATACTCAAACGTTAGATCGTCCGTACAAAACGTTAGTTCTACGCTAACACCGTTACATTTGTTGATGACACAAAAAATTATGTACGTGTAAACCATAATGGTGCAGTTGAAATGCCACCAATAGTAAAATTAAAGTGATAATCGGCCTATATCTCACATAGCTCCAATGCGATCACGGTGCGAATTCAAGCGAAATTAACTAAAGCGCTGGCCGCACCGCTAGCTTTTTTATAGCTATGGAGTATGTTCACATCGCGAACCATTGATTTACTCCAGGTCATCAAGAGTTATCTAGTTTTCTAAACTCACGGTGTCTCTATTCTTTATTTTCGCTTTCCCATCAGGTGGACGACTTTTAAACTACAACCGGGTTTTTGTTACATTGTGTTTTCGGCATACCATATAGCTCGTATTCATTAAAAATAAATCTTAATTATGAAATCTCCAATATGTTTGAACACATGATGTAGTTATTGACACCTCAAAAAAAAAGTTGATCCAATGACTTCAACAACGCTTTTTATGAACATTTTTTTTGACCGAAAACAAATTACCAATAAAATAAACAATTGTTTTTTTTATTGTATATTCTGCGCCTATTCTTTTAAAGTACTTGTAATGGTTCAAACACTTTTTCCTAGGAAAGTGTATTCTTTATCGAACGAGATATTCTATGCTTCAAAAATAAAGATGATGATCGAAAAATCGCGAGAATGGCGGCCGATATTATAAATCGATCCAATCCAAAATCTTCAGAAAGCAGATTTAAGATGTAGTCTCTTCCTACTCTTCCCTGTCGATAGGGATGGCGCTACCAAATCCAATTTGGTATAGAAAGATTTTGGAATAGATCAATTATCACCCTCGGGCGTTAGTCAGAAATTTATGAACGATACTCAAGTGTTTCAGCTTCTCGGCTAGCCGGGACGGCTAAAACTGGCATAGTTGTTTAAAGCTAAGCGACAGCGTAAGCTGAGCTAATCTAAGTTAGCTTAGCTCGCGGTATGACTATGTGCTTAAAACTCTAATCTATTGAGAATAATTATATAAGCACGAACAAAACGTCACGAAGAAAAAAACAACGAAGCAATGCATCTTTAATATCATATTCGAGACTAGGTGTCGTCCATGCGACTTGAGTTTTGTTTCGGTATAGGCAGTGGTTATTTTTACAGTCAGATGCTATCCAACAATTGAGAAATTTGCTTAATGTTATCCAAATCATAATCATATCATACATCTTACTAGACTCAACTGACGGAGAAATTTGAGCACTGGTGTTTACACGTTATACGGTAAACAAGTTCGTATGGATCGATTACTCAATATTAAAAATGCATCGACTCCAATATATTACAATATAAATACAATTATTCAGAAGCGGGCAAATAATAATTCATAATAATTATCCCCCACAGCATAACTTACCTTTAATTAGAGTAAAAGTCGATGTACACGTCACGGTCGGCGCGGACTCGCACATTAACTGAAAAAAAAAGAAAAGGAAACCAGAATTAAATACAATAATTACAGTTATTTTCACAACTGTCTGTACATTTTCCGGTAAAGTAAACGATGTTAGTTATCACTAAATATCGATGTAGAGTGTTGACAAAATTTTGTGTAAGCGGTTTCGTTCTCTGGTTTCTAACTGTAACACGTATAGCCTTCCCTTCTAATTTCGTAACATTACTTATAGAAGATACGAAATCTTGAAGTGAAGAATCGTAGAAGGATCAGAGTAGCCAACATAGCACTTCGCGTCGCAAAGCTAAAACGTCAAAGGACCGTTAACAGCTCGGAGAACCGATGGGTATACCAAGATGCTAGAACGGCGACCACACATCGGTTATAGAAGCATATTTATTATTATTTATTTATTATTAATATAAAAGGAATATAATTAATATTACAATAACAGCACCGAAAAAACCGAAGAGGTTTGTCCTCGGTGCTAATCTGTAACTTAACAGCTTAAAACGAGTCGCTATGAACCGCTGGACGAAGGCGGTGCAAGATCGTGGCGTTGGGATATATGACGATGATGAGGATTTCAGAAGACGCCTGCGTTATAATTATAATACCCATCTGTATCTATGTCTTTCTTTCTCATCCTACCTGGTGATTGAAGCTGTGCGTGTATAGATCAGGTAGTCAATCGATAAAAACAAAATATAGCCCATTTTAAAACCTTCCTTAATTAATTTTTCAGCATTGTAATAATAGAAGGATAGGTGTGATGCTAATTCAATTAGCTATTCAAGAAAATTCAAGGATATAAATATCAAGATTCGTCAATTTTCGCCAACCGTATAAAATATTTATATTTGCTAGGATAACTGAAATATAACTCTTAGTAATAGTAACCAATACATCTAAATTAATAAAAGTTATACTTTAAGATTACAAATATACCGAACTGCATAAGATTACGTAAGAAAAATAAAAAGCGAGAGCCGGTTAACTGTAATTTTTGCGTCTAATTTGAATGTTAAATGCCTGTTAAATACAGCTCGCGAACACCGTCTCCGAGGAAATTCAAAAAGCTATTCAGTGAGTTAAATGACCAGTCTCAAGCAGACGCTTAATCGAAAGCCGGGTGACTTTCGACGAAAGCTCTCTAAATTGTGAAAATTCAGACAGTATTTCACTATTTTATACTTTAGAAACACGGCGTAAGGTTAGGTGTATGGCATGGTGTAATTTAGAAATTTTTGTCCTGTAAAAGCTTTAGTCTATCTACACAATATAGCCCGAACCTTTATCATTTTCCTTTGATTTTCTCCTATGGATGATGTTAAATACCATGTTAGCTTTCTTAACCGTTGGGTTTTAAAATAGAAAATACTTTTTCAAATCCAAAATCAGGCTCTTCACTTTTACTATGACTTAGTAGTAGGTAGATTTTTGACGACCTCCGCGGCGTTAGAGCGTGCGCTGTCGCATTATAAACTTGGAGGTCCCGGGTTCGATTTCCGGTTCGAGTCTGGTCTGATGGGGGGCTTCGGCCATGGGTAGTTACCATCCTACCGATAAATACGTATCGCCACGCGATTTAGCGTTCCGGCCCGATATCGCGTAGAAACCAATTAGGAGCGTGCGTTTACAATATTCCTAACAGGTTAGCCCGCTACCATAATAGACAGCATTATCACTTACTACCAGATGAGATAAGGGCTAACTTGTAGTGTATAAAAAACAGGAATGTATCTCTAGGAATTCCGGTATGTCCAGAACCAATCAGCTATGCTTGGATGCCTTAAATTCTGTAGGAATCTGTTACCAGTGTTACGACTCATGACCAAAAAGAATTTATAGAGACTCCGATAACTGCAAAGAAATCGCTTCAGCGATCATGCCCGACACGATGCATTATCTGGGAAATTTCACAATGCGGTATGCGTCATTAAACTACACCCCTATGGTGTTAAAAGACACCCCCTCTTGTACCGAGAGCATGACAGACAAGTGTAATGAAGTATTCAAACTGCTGAACGGCTGAAGCTCATGAAAAAGAAATGGCGTGCACGAACTGTTCAATTCAGGATTGTGTGGACAGATTATTTTTAATGCTCCCATTCCAATATGAGTTATGTGATGGCTGGTTTCATTAAGATGGTTGTTATAAAATAATGCATAAGAAACGGGTCGAAAATAGTCAGAAATTCACAGTTCAGGTGATGATATATCAGGCACTTCATCTTAATATCGATTTATTATAGTGCAAAACAGATGAATCCTTTATGAACAGCAATGGTTATCAGGTTTAGCAGATGTCAGTATAGAATAGTAACGGTAGTTATAAATAATTTAATAATAATTTATGAAAAAGTCAATGTCAATGGACAAGCAGACTCAGGAGGTCTCTTAAAATATTCATTTTTTTTACGTATTTTCATTTCCTGACGGCTAACAACTGCACATATATATTTTTCAACTTATTTTTCATATGTGCGCATGGGGATTTTATTGTTGTTCTCACCATAGTGCCTCTATTGTTCTTAAAATTTTCAAATCCGCCTGTGATATTTTCAAGACGCGGTTGCTAAGGCCGCCATCCGTTGTCCTAGCGACGAAATGCGTTGCTAGGTCTCTTCCACTGCAGCGTCCAATTACAAGACAATGTACAAGACAATACGTAACGACGCATGCGTCGTGTACCAAAACAAGCGGCCGTCATATTTTAATTTTGACTGTTGTGTTTTCAGTTTAACCTAGTTTATTGTGTTTTTTTTTATTTTAAGTTATATTTTATATTTTAATGTATTTAATTGTTGTGAATGCAGTCCGTGACCCAATCTTGTGATGGTACGTCAAACGCGACCTATACATGTACACAGTGCAACAAGTCTTTCAAATCTTTGAAAGGCCTCAATATACACACTACAAAAACACACGGCAAATGTAATACCCAAAACAGTTCCCCTTTAGACATCCATCCCATTAATCCGAGTGCGCCTACTTATGTAACCAACAATCGAACTCCTTTCCACACATATCTTAGCCATTTGAAAAATAGTTTACCCGTAGTTAAAAGAATCCCTCGAGGAGCCCGAATAACCGTTGCTACACATTTGTCAAAATTAATCCAGAAATGCTACATAAGCAATTGTACTAAAGACTGGCAGAACCTATTTTTATTTTCATACAGCATACTACATATAATAAAAACTGATGAACCGAATTTATCTCTGACACAAAAGATTAAGAATAACTGTGCTGTAAGCTCTTCACCTTCTCCCGCACCCCTAATCAAACATGATGCCCCTCGTAATCGCAACAAACTCATCGAGAACAAAATCTGTGACGGTGATCTCAAAGGTGCCGCTCGCCTTTTGTTCTCCAACGACGTGCTATCACCAGATACCCCTGACACCCTTCAGGCCTTACGGACAAAACATCCTCCAGCTCCAGTAAACCCATATTTTCTCGACCCACCAACAGCAGGGCAAGCATGCCTTCAAATTCATAAGAAAGATGTTACGGATGCTATATTATCTTTTAAACCAGGTTCGGCTGCAGGTTTGGATGGAATCTCACCCCAACATTTGAAAGACTTAACTGCGCATTCTGTGGGTGATGCAGGCGAGCAACTTGTAAATTCGATCACAAAATTAATCAACTTTATGTATACCGGTAATGTCAATCCAGAAATTGTTCCCATTCTTTTCGGCGCGAACCTCATTGCCCTCACCAAAAAGGACGGAGGGGTGAGACCAATTGCTGTTGGATCAACATTAAGACGTCTGGCCTCCAAAATTGCTGTTCGACGTATTTTACCAAAATTAAATTCAGAATTTGAACCCGTACAGTTAGGCTTCGGTGTGAAAGGAGGGTGTGAGGCAGCCGTCCATGCCCTACGCTCTTTCCTAACTTACGGTCAGCCTGACGTGTTGCTCAAAATTGATGTCAAAAATGCATTCAATTCGGTAAATAGGGATACCCTGCTGACGGAAATAAAACAACATATACCGGAAATTTATAATTATCTTCTTCTCAGTTACGCTGACCCAACAAAATTATTATATCGTTCTAATGAACTGTCCTCGGAAGTAGGTTGTCAACAGGGTGACCCCTTGGGCCTGCAATTTTTAGTTTGGCAATAAATCCGATAATCAAAAATTTAATTTCTAAATTCAACGTTTCGTATTTGGACGACGGGACCCTAGGAGGTGATATGGATACTGTGTTTTCGGACCTCTTCTCAATCAAAAATAAATTTGAAGCCATTGGTTTGGAGCTTAATTTTAGCAAATGCGAATTATTCATAAATAACCGCGACTTAAATTTAAATGAAGTAAAACAAAAATTTAATATTTTGGCTCCAAATATTAAAATAATTAGCAGTAATTCCCTATACCTTTTAGGTTCTCCAATTTTTGATGAATCTATTTCTGAATATATTAATAATTCAATTACTAAATTTCAAAATTCCGCGGACCGTCTCCTTGAAATAAGTCCACATTATGCACTTTGCATTTTAAAATTCTGCCTTTTTGTCCCAAAATTTACGTATGTGCTCCGTTGCTGCACCTTTTGGAATCACCCAGATCTTTTGACAAAAGTAGACGACTTAATCAAAATTAGCTTAGAATCGACACTTAATATGCAGCTGAACGAGCAATCTTGGACCCAAGCATCCCTACCCATCCGTTATGGTGGTTTAGGGATTCGCAAAATTTCCAGTGTAGCTTTACCAGCCTTCCTATCTTCTGTCCATAGTTCAGCAAATCTCATAAGTAAAATTTTAAGGGCATCCCCTTCAAACTTTGAGATTGCTGGCTTGGAAGAAGCTTGAAAAGCTTTTGCATGCCCAGGTCAAAATTTTCCAGTTTCTCCAAATTCACAAAGGAGCTGGGACGACATTAACTCCAAATTTATTTATGACAACCTTTTGAGCTGTTGTACAGGTTCGGCGCGTGCTAGGCTTTTGGCCGTGGGTGCACATGAGGCTGGCTACTGGCTTCACGCGTACCCATCGTCAAATACAGGAACTTTTCTCGAGCCTGACACGCTCCGAATCGCAACCTGTCTACGGCTTGGGGTTCCGGTCTGCGCTCCTCATAAATGTCCCTGTGGCAGTGATGTCGACAAGCTAGGGCATCACGGACTGTCATGCCAAAAAAGTGCAGGCCGTTTCTCGAGACATGCTGCACTTAACGATATCATACGCCGGTCCCTTGCCACCGTCAACGTGCCAAGTCTACTTGAGCCGACTGGTATTGCAAGAGACGATGGCAAGAGACCGGACGGTATGAGTTTGATTCCATGGAAGATGGGCCGGGTGCTGGTATGGGATGCAACCTGTACAGACACGCTGGCCCCTTCCCATCTACATGGAACCAACAATAGAGTAGGTGCGGCTTGTGAAGCGGCTGAAAAAGCTAAAGCATGCAAATACAGGGGTCTAGGCTCCGAATATGATTTTGTCCCATTCGGTGTCGAGACCCTTGGTCCGTGGGGTCCTAGCGCACTAAGGCTTTTTAAGGAAATATCAAAAAGGTTAGTCGACATCACAGGGGACCGAAGAGCTGCCAGCTACCTCGGACAACGAATTAGCCTAGCAATTCAAAGGGGGAACGCTGCCAGTATCTTCGGAACCTTGCCTAAAGGGACTCCTTTTAATAATATATTTTAGTTATAATGTTATTTATTTTTTTAAGATTTTTAGTTTTAGGTTAATCTAAGTTTAAGTTTTATGTAAAATGTTTGATGTATAATAAAAACTATTTACCACTAAAAAAATTTAGAGGGCCTGTCAGATGGTGATACCAAAATGAAAATTGACCTGGCTAAGTTTGTTGTGCGCTTCTTCTTACACATAGCTTTAGTTTTAAGTTTACGAATGTAGTTATCACCATCAAATCACTAGTATGTAAATTATTGACGCGTCAAAAGCGCCTTTTAAAGGAATATTTCAATAAAGATTATTTGAATTTGAATTTGAATACAACAATCACACAGTGGGTACACAATAAAAAAGGTAAACAACACGAGAACGAGAAACTGACAAATGACAGCAGAGAGCAGTCAGATCATACGTACGATGTTATGCAGTATTTATTAAAAAAAAAAAAAAAATTGATCGACACAATAATTAATTACTTACTATGTTGTACAGTGTGTCAATAAATAAACGTAATTATAAACAAAGGATATAATTTCTTTAACATTCACTTGATTGAAAATACTTCGCACGTATTATTTAGATTTATCTTTTCTGTTCAAAATTAGGGTAACGCATGATTATTATTTACACATAAAATGGAACATCAAAATGATGGTAAAAAAACACAGTTATATTAAATTATATTTTAAATCTTGGCCTTTTTCGGAATAGCCCTTAATTTGAATCTTACTGTAAAAGCTGAAATCCTGCACATCTTACTACTATCGGACTATCAGACTTTCTATTGACTTTCGGAAGTATTTAAAATAGCCATTGAATGAATCACCATCATGTAAGGTTTAGAATGTTCAGGACCAATTCCTATGTGATAAGACGATAACACAATTATTTCGTGACGCTTACGCTAGGCTTACTATTACCGGTCTCATGCCAGAGGGGTTCTGATACACGACCCGCTTAGTTATTAGAGGTGTTATATTGCAGTTCAAACCTAATGACATCGTCATCATCATCATGATCAATCCATTACCGGCTCACTACAGAGCACGGGTCTCCTCTCAATATGAGAAGGTTTTGGCCATAGTTCACCACGTCAGCCATGTGCGGATTGGCAGACTTCACACGCCTTTGAGAACATTATGGAGAACTCTCAGGCGTGCAGGTTTCCTCACGATGTTTTCCTTCACCGTTGAAGCAAGTGATATTTTTTTTTTAAACGTACATAACTCTGAAAAGTTAGAGGTGCGTGCCCGGATTCGAACCGCCGACCTCTGATTAGGAGGCTGACGCCCTAACCACTAGGCTATCACCGCTTCACCTAATGACAATATAACAATAATTAATATTAGTTGTGTATAATAATTATTAGTTCGTAATAATAAGATGTTTTTTGTGCAATGTTGCTTCAAATGCAAGGGGTTTTTTTCAAATTTTTAACCATTAGCAACTATGCGTTTCATTGACAAACTAACCCAAATGAACTCTTTGTTGAAGTGTGGGTAGCAAGTTGATATTAACCTTATTCCATATAAAGAAAATCTATTATAGTGAGCATAACATACGCCCATTATGCTAAGATCCCGTTCTTGTACAAGGTCACGAACACTGGGTCTTACACGGTAATTTGTTAAAATTTATTATATGTATATTTTTTACAGGTATGTTTGCTTGATGGAATATAAACGATGAATTATCCGGTAATCTCATTTGTTTATTATGGTTAGCTCAATATAGTACTTATCCCCCGATTTACACGATACTCGTTTTATTTTATATTTTTGTGTTCACTACGACATCACGCCATTTTTTGGGAAAACTAAACCTAGTTTAAAGTTTCTGGATATTTTTTATCTTGTTTCATTTGAATAAATGACTTGGGGTGCCAGGTCGGGTAACCTCCACGTGTGCCTGGGTGCTGTGGGTCCCCCTTGATTCGTCCGGGGGGAAGAGCAGCATTCGGGCCGGTGCACCTTGGTAACATCGGTTAACAATTTCTTTTGTGCGAGATTGTTAGCCGATGGCTAATGACCCGACGAGGAGGGGGTCTCCGCGCGTCCCTCTGACCAAGCTGAGGGCGCAGTGGATGACCCAGGGGGTGTATCACCCCGTGTGGTGGAAGGCCTGTCCAGGTATGGGACTGGCAGGCGGGGGTGGGCGGCAGTCTGCTGCTGGAGGTGGGGGTGACGACTGGTCTGGTATCCCCATTGGAGGTTTGCGGCCCGTCCAGTGATGGGACTGGCGGGCTGGGCCCGTCCAGGAATGGGACTGGTGGGCCGGGCTGGACGGCGAGCGTTCGCTGCGCTTGCCGTCGGCGATGGAAGGCCGGGTGCGAGAGAGCTCTTCCACCTCTCTTGTTCCTGTGCCTTCGGAGGACTTGTGGGCGATGGAAACGGGGCCGTCCATCACTCACACTACGGTTCTCAAGTTGGCTGGTGTGCTGTTGTTCCGGCACACCTCTAACCGGCGAAACTGGGCACATTGTGCCCAAGGAGGGTCTGCTGCGGCGGACACCCGCTGGTGGAGTTGCGGTTGTATGCGAAAGCTTTCCCGTGACTCCACCATACAGCGGTGAGTAGGAACACGTGGGGGTTTTAGTCAGTAGGAGTCTGACATAACCTCTGTGCCTCCCCGTGGCGCAGAGGTATCCATGAGGATTTACCCACGATAAAAAAAATAAAAAAAATTTGAATAAATGACTTAATTGACAGTTTTTTTTTCCGTTTTACATAGCAAAAACAAAGATTTAATTTTACACGGATTTGTCTGGAACCTATCTTCAGTGTAAATCGGGGATATTATAGTCTCGGAATAGTTCAGCTTTTCAAGTGCGCGTTTCATTAAAGCGCGTCTGCTTCGTTACTTTTGACCGTTTGCCGTATTTGAGACAAAGGTGATTAAGTATCGCTGCAAACTCCGACTTTATTAATTTTCCTTTTATGTTTCAAGTGTTATATACATTTTTGAAATGCTTGTACGGGCTAATATAAATTTAATTAAGCATTGCCACCGAAGGTTAAAAATTATCGCTCATTTATTCACCGGACACAATATGTCGAACGTCCACACGCAGGTACAACGTATGTGAACCTTTGAACGTGTTCAAAAGTATGTGGTAAATATGGAAAATTGCCATAATGATAAGTGATTGACCGACACGCGACGTTATTATCAAATTATTATTGCTATGGTATTGCGCGTGGGAGAATTAAATTAATTAAAAAGAAATGAATTGTTTTATCTGTAACTATGAAACAGAACAGTAGGTTTACTACCGTCGCTTAAATCCTTGGAGGCCCTAAGATAGCCTGGAAGAGATCGCTCTTATCGCCTTTTTGTACCTACGCGTATTATTATTTTCAATTTGTGACGTGCAATAAAGTGTTTACATGCATAAATATTATTTCAAAACTACAGTTTTAAAGGACGTAGCTTAGAGTTACTAAAAAAAATATTATAATTATCCTAAACAAACACTGATGCGGTGATAGCCTAGTGGTTAGGGCGTCAGCCTCCTAATCAGAGGTCGGCGGTTTGAATCCGGGCACGCACCTCAAACTTTTCGGAGTTATGTGCGTTTTTAAACATTTAAAATATCACTTGCTTCAACGGTAAAGGAAAACATCGTGAGGAAACTTGCACGTCTGAAAGTTCTCCATTTCATCTCAAAGGCGTGTGAAGTCTGCCAATCCGCATATGGCCAGCGTGGTGGACTGTGGCCAAACCCCTTTTCATATTAAGAGGAGACCCGTGCTCTGTAGTGAGCCGGCAATGGGTTGATCATGATGATGATGATGAAACAAACACTACGCATTTATTTAATAATATTGCTTAAAGCGATGCAGATGCAGACTAAAATCGTCATAAAAGTACTTTTAAAGAATGAAACGAACGCAAAGTGAGTCATTCCTTCGCAGGCATACACACATAGATGTTTGTATTTATAGTGTCGCTTTTTCGTTACATACAACATTCGTACCGTTATTATAAGATTTAAGTATGCTTACTCATAGTCGTGTTCGAGTATCGAAACACTTACGTCATAGTGAATTGAAACGTATCTTGACTAGTTATATAGCTCAAATTCGTCCACACTTCTACCCTCTCACAGTTTGTAAAACAAAAAAAAATACTATAGAAGGTATTTAAGTTTATAAAAAAAATATTTGTAATCACACGCGATACAACCTCCAGAAAACTGAAAATCAAAAGAGCGGAATGCGGAATATCAAAGGGTCTTACTTAAATTTATTGTTACTTTTTGGTTTCATCGAGTTGCTAATCGCAATGGCACTAAATATTTGCACATTTTAAAAACTAGCTAGTTATTCTAATGCATTTATATTATGGGATCAAAGTAAATGAATTTATTTATTATAATTGTAACTAATTATATCATCATCATCATCATGATCAACCCATTGCCGGCTCACTATAGAGCAGGGGTCTCCTCTCAATATGAGAAGGGTTTGGCCATAGTCCACCACGCTGGCCATGTGCGGATTGGCAGACTTCACACGCCTTTGAGAACATTATAGAGAACTCTCAGACGTGCAGGTTTCCTCACGATGTTTTCCTTCACCGTTGAAGCAAGTGATATTTTAATTGCTTAAAAACGCACATAACTCCGAAAAGTTAGAGGTGCGTGCCCGGATTCGAACCGCCGACCTCTGTTTAGGAGGCTGACGCCCTAACCACTAGGCTATCACCGCTTATCAAGTTTAATTAGCTTTTATACTGTGTGGCATAAACACGATTTTTCTTTATTATCCTTCTTTCTTGATAGGTTTTTTGTAGCGTTGTACGGAAGATAGCTGTGAGGTGCGTAAGGTGGTGATTACCCGCGATCTAAGTCACATACCAAGTAAAAGTAGGTAGTAGCATACTATAATATAAGAGAGGGTACAGAGCTAAAACTGTTATTTGTCGTAATATATAACGGTCTTAGCTCTGTAGCCTATCTCTTAAGAGAGCAGGTTTGTGCCGAGGAGTGAGATAGAAAGACAGAAAAAATAGAGCAAAATATGGCTGAGATATCTATGGAATTAATGAATAATTTACTTTTTTTTTGCGATCATATGAATGTACCTGTATTTGAGAGTTCGTTGTTAACTTAATTTTATCTATGTTTTAAATAAATAAAATTGGAGTGTCTGTTTGTATTATAATATTGAAATAACCGTTTTTTACTACACGCATATGAATTTATATACGGTACATACACCAAAATATTTTTTTTACAATTTTTGTCTGTCTGTCTGTCTGTCTGTCTGTTTGTTTGTTCCGGCTAATCTCTGAAATGGCTGGATCGATTTTTACGGGACTTTTATTGGCAGGTAGCTGATGTAATAAGGAGTAACTTAGGCTACTTTTATTTTAGAAAAATAAAGCAATGTTGCAATGTCCAAGTACTGTCCAGTACCGTGCGCAGCTCACGTGCATGCCACCGCCTGTGCCATCACATCTCGGGCGCCTCCCAATACTTCTCCCACCAAGGAATCAATATCCGATTTCACTCATTCTTTTTTTTTTTTTTTAGAAAGGAGATCCTTTAATATTCATCCTGTAATTATTTCAAGTAATTCGGGTTAGTAAACCATAGTTCGGGGAAATAGATATTTTTTCGGGCTTGAAAGCCAAACACACTAACTTAACGCAGACGAAGTCGCGGGCGTCAGTTAGTAAGATATAAAATTGAAATAAAAAAGTTTTTGAACCGCTTTTCAGATACTATTGGTACATGTATAAACATCGAAAATGTATAACATATAAAATTAAAACTGTATTACCCATGGCACAGATTCTCCTGACCATTCACTAGAAACCTTTATGTTTTAAATACCACTGTATAGGGATCTAGGAAAGGAAACAATCGTAGCAAACAATCACAACATGGTCGAAGCCTGTTGCCGGACACGATGTAAAATGCAATGTAGCGTTTTTGTGCGTTTAGAGTCGAGGACACACCTCGTGGGTAGTGACTCACAAACTAGTTTTCATCGCGGACTAGACGGAACACACACTCGTTTTCCTTGTACACAAAATTATACATTTCAATGCGATAGTTAGTAGAGTAACCTTTACGCCCTTTGATATTCATAGTTTACTGGGGTAATCTATAGTAATGTAACAAATTAGACGTGACTGATTTGTTTTTAATTTGGCAATAAGTTTTATTTGTGAACTAAGTAACTTAATTGAATGCATATGTTGGCACAATCCTTGATGCTGTTTTAGATTACGTTTTTACCTAAAATTAAAGTGTGTGGAACTGAGAGATACAGCCATAATGGAATAGACCTAAGCGATACGGTCGTCAAAGCACAAAGGCTGCGATAGCCGAGATGCGGGTTCGTCTCATCCGCAATTTTAGATGTGTCTAAAAATATGGTTTAAAATGTATAGGAGGTTACTAATAAAAATTGTCCCAACCTGAGATCAAATCCTAACTTTGGATCAGAGCCATACAATTTCGGAATTAAATTAGTAACAAATTCCCATAGAATTTGTATAAACCTAAGCCATTATTAAGAAAAAAGCGGTTTTATTTTAGGAGAACTTTTCTCATACCTATTTGCACAATGAGCGGAAATGTAACCAAAAGATTTTTCAACCTACGAAAGATTTTGCATACAGCGTTTAAATAATATTGATTTGATTGGATTTAGTAGAATGTTATGGCCTCTTAACCGATTGACATCGCTTGCTAACATCTGACTTTGTACATACATTCTGGCAAATAAATGATTATTATTAAAAATTGATTTAGTAGGTATGCAACGCAACGTTATAAACTACCTCAAAATAACATGTTTAAAATTTTGAATTCAGGCCGTAGTTTGTAAGAACCGTTGTTTTAAAACTAATTATAATGTATTCTTAGCTGTGACATCATCGGGTCACATACAAAAATCAGCATTGTGTTTAATACGCGTTTTTACTGCCAGGCATAATATGCTGAGTTACTTGTACACGCAATACGACTGTTGCCACAGTCAGACATTTTTCCACCTTAGATTAACAAGACCACTTCTATACCTACCTATATGGATGTAATATTATCCATACTAAGATTAAAAATGCGAAAGTTTTTTTTTCGGACTGTCTATTAGCTGTGTTAACCCTATTGGTTGCCACATCCTAACCGGGCTTTTTGGCAAACTTCGGAAAGAAGCTCTGCCTGGAGAAATTTTGAGCCCTAAGGCTCGAAGAAACTAAGGGAACGTATGCCCAAGGGCGCCTCCTTAGAGGCCGAACCTCGGCTTAGACGAAAGCGTTCTATTAATCTGATAAATTTGTATGGAGTATTTAAATCATTAGCATTGATCGGTCATATGCAGTGGCAAATAGCAAAAAGTGACGTTTCCTTACTCAAAACTTTACAAGTACATAGGTGAAATAATTAAGAGTTAAAATCAACACAAACAGTAATTTTGGCTTGAATTTTAAATGGTTTTGTGGCTGATAGTATAATACAGCACCCTTTTACTGGGTTGTTAACAAAGGTATCACTTATTACTTGGCGTGGTTTGTTGATGATTTAATTAATAATTAATAAACTTATGATTAATAAACTTATGACACTTAAGACAAAGGCAGACTGCCTTTGTCTTAAGTGTCATAAGTTTAGGTTACAGTCTGAGGGTAGCCTAAGTACCTGCAGTATCTAGAATATTAATTTGGCACACACAGGTGTTCCCAGTACACTTGATGGGTCAACAGTATTAATTAAAATTATCGAGCTTAATGCCTAGAACGCTTACGTACGCGTTATAGCTATTAAAACAGCTTTTCAAGAGATTTGAAAATGTTTGCGAACGACGACATCGCTTGAAAATTAGTTTTGCATCGACTAATAAACATTAGTTTTGCATCTACATCATAAAATATATGTTATTTACGGACGGTTAACGGATTATTCTCAAAATCTATGCTGGATGAAACATCTTCTTAAATAATAATCTTACATGTTTAAAAGAAGGTTAGGGCGTTAGCCTCCTAATCAGAGGTCGGTGGTTCGAACTTCGAATCCGGTCAGGCACCTCTAACTTTTCGGAGTTATGTGCGTTTTTAAAAATTAAAATATCACTTGCTTCAACGGTGAAGGAAAACATCGTGAGGAAACCTGCAAGCCTGAGTGTTCTCCATAATGTTACTATTAGTACTACTAGTAGTAGACTATGGCCAAACCCTTCTCATATTGAGAGGAGACCCGTGCTCTGTAGTGAGCCGGTAATGGGTTGATCATGATGATGATGATGATGATGATGATGACTCTTGTTTTAATCTACGTAATATTCACGTTAAGTAGTGTTTAGTTATGGTATGCATGTAATAAATAGGACCGTATAACGTAATTTCAAAATTATACCATTCAATTTTTACTATTAAATGGAAACAAAGGGATCTCCCCTATGAAACGTTTCCATGCTTTCATTTAATCGTGACAGCGGATCGGTCATATAAAGTGACAAATCTCAAATGGCAATGTCAATTTTCTCAATACAGTAATTTGGCCTTGAAATTTTACAGAATTTGGACAACTCAACGTCATTCGAAATGATATCATGCATAATTAAGCGATCTTTATAATTATCTACAATTAAAATAGCTTTTATGTTATGGGGTGCATTCAAGAGACATTGTTGACGTTTCTAATAAAATAATGTAACAATTGCCTCGTTCACAGAATATAAAACTAAAAAGTTCAAGTTACAAAGTTTAAGAGGCAGGCAGCATATTTCAGCGTTCTGTTTCACAACGAAGTGAATCGTTTGTGATGCAAAATTTCCATCGTGACTGCAAAAGAATCGTCGGAGAATAGAGAATGCAACTTTTTAATTTTTGCATTTCTTTAAAACTGTCTCTTTGTTCTAGAATCTACTGGTGACGGCGGGATGAAATGGTTTATTTGGGTGAATGTACAGTCTTATGTAATTTTTTCTTTCATTGAACGTTCATTTTAGATATGTTTTGTTTTCACGGTTCCATGAGTGAAAAACGACGAATGAAAAGAATAGTGAATCGTACGATGTCACTTTTAGACCCTTGTTTATATTTGGCAACTTTTATTATTATTATTTTTTTTTTTATTGTTTATTGTATTAAATCTAATTAACAATACAAGACATATGAAACAAAACAAAGCATGGTGTATCAATAATGGCTGCAGTAGTGTCAACTGTGGCGCAACCATTATTGTCCACCTCCAAACTAACAAATAGTACCAGTGATAGAAAAATAGCAATTAGTTATTAAGTTTACAAAAAAAAAAAACAATTAAATAATAAAAGCACGCAGTTGTGTGCGTGTATGTTTGTGTGTGTGCGTGTGTGTATATGTGTGTGTGTGTGTTTTAAATATCTATATCGGGACGCATTATTTTATAAAGTCTTCAACATTGCTGTAAGACAAAGTCATGGGCCACTTTACTACTGAACGTTTACATTTATTGACCGTTAGGGGATATATATTTAAAATTAAATTTACTTTGTTGTATAGCTAGCATGGTAATAATGTCGTTTGGAAAGCATTTGCCATGTAGGCGCTGGGTTCTTAATTTTACTACGTAGGAGAGTATTTTCACTACTGTTGTTTCAACCAAGGGTATTGCAAGTGCAAGAAAATGAATATATCGTTTAACGCTATACTTTACTTAGTAACTCAACAATGTATCAAGGTACTAACAACAACTAACCTTCACTCAACAATTTTACGCGTAAGTACATATTTTTAAACGCTACGCTACGAAGATTGCACTTTAATTAGAAACTAACTGAAATAATAATCAAAACCCGAGAACGAACTCAAATAAATTTCATATTCAAATACCTGAATCATAATATATATAATTTTGATTGATTTGATATGTGGGACTGCCATGAAATTCTACCTAGTAAGCTTTAAACCAATTATGCAATTTTTCAAAAGCGTTTCATAAGTAAAAGGGACAAATCTGAAACAACTGGAAAAAATACATACAGATCTGTATTTTTGGATTTGGTAAAAAAATATTAATTTTCTGAACTATTTTGCCAATTGAATTAAAGAATTAGACGAATGCTTGTCATTTCGAACTATTTTAAACGTGTTAAGTTTTTAGAAACTTAACAAATCCACACAATCGAGTAACTCTCATTTAAATGATTATAATGGAGTTTTTTTTAAAACTGATTATTACGTTTTATATATAACATACACTTTATTACTTCCGAAGTTTGGATATACAGAGCTTGCTTCCTGAAGATGTGCTTCCGAGGGTAACAGGAATAATTAAGAGGCGGTCTAGGGCCGAAATAGTTCACAATACTTTTACTACTACACTCATTTACAGGCTTAAGTTAGAAGGTTAACTATTAGGAAATTAAAGTATCCGTTTACATAAATAACCATGCGTAAGTTTTTTATGGTTGTTTGAACAGTGGAATATTGAAGTGGACTTTTTTTTGATTCATTCTCCATGAAGACTACTATGTAAATTAGTTCATATATTGACAAATCATCTTCTTTTTCTTGCCCTTATCCTACTTTATATTCCCACAGTATGATCGGCACAACACGTCTTCTTCCACTCACTTCTATCAGCCGTCATCTCACTACCCACACCTTTTACCCGCTTATCCTCTTTTACACAATCCATCCATCTTTTCTTTGCTCTTTTTCTACTCTTTTGCCCTTCCACGTTCATATATAACATTCTCTTGGTGACATCACTTTCTTTCCTCTGCATTATATGACCATACCATGCTAGCCTATTACTCCTCATCTTTTCTGTCACTGGCGCTACTTTTAGACTTTTTAGATATATTGATAAATCATAACGGGTGATGTGAAATATCAACCTTTTAATCTCTTACGAGTATTAGTAACGATGTTCGTTGCATATTGCATTTTAATATAATAAGAAACGATTGTTACGAACGCCCACATTTTAACTAGAAGTATGATAAAACATTCAACGTTGGCTTGCTAACTATAAAACAACCCACCAATCAACGTAATTGTAGTAAACTTGATATTGAAGTTTACAAAATACCCATACTAGTTTTCAGCAGGATGTCATGGCTTTGTTAGTAACATTGATTAGAATAGAGAAAGCAAGATAACCTTCCTGAATTTAGGCAACATAGAATTTTTATTAATTTATTTAAATACAAGAAATTTCAAACAAATTTTCATAAGAACACAACAGTATTTAAACCATCGTATCGCAAGGCATCGTAAGAATCTGCACCCTTAAGTATTTATTATTCCATAGACTCGTGAAAAGGGTTCGCTTTCCTTGTTTCTATACGCAGCGCAAAGATCAAGAATTCCCTTCCGGCATCCGTTTATCTGACCACATCATAGTGAGTACCTTCATATAAAGATTAGGCTTCTTCTAGAAAAGCGTGCTCTACTTTATGCACCGTCATTTACTATCAGGTGTATGATTAGATGATAGCCTAGTGGTTAGGGCGTCAGACTCCTAATCAGAGGTCGGCGGTTCGAATCCGGGCACGCACCTCTAACTTTTCGGAGTTATGTGCATTTTTAAACAATTAAAATATCACTTGCTTCAACGGTGAAGGAAAACATCGTGAGGAAACCTGGACGCCTGAGAGTTCTCCGTAATGTTCTCAAAGGCGTGTGAAGTCTGCCAATCCGCACATGGCCAGCGTGGTGGACTATGGCCAAACCCTTCTCATATTGAGAGGAGACCCGTGCTCTGTAGTGAGCCAGTAATGGGTTGATCATGATGATGATACTAGAATGAAAAAATATTTATTTTAAAAATTCTAGGCTAAACTGTGTTCGTACTTAATTGTCAAATAAATGTACTGAATATGACAGAGGGAGCATATCTACTTGCTGTCACATAAATCTTCTCATATTAATGAGCACAATTATAAGTAACGAATTTATATGCTGAGGCAACGAATTGTTCCATACAGTTTTCATTCTAGCGCTACATGCATTACAAGAATATGCCTTAATTATCACAGTTACCGCCACATCTCGAACAGTTAATAGAGATCGTAGTCATAACACGGCGGGTACATCGACCTAAAACCGCACTCCATCCCACTCACACTTGGATGCGAAAACTACTTCCATCTCGTTCCGACCAATTAATTTTCGTGTGGCATAGCTTTTTCTCTGATACGTACGTATTTCCGCACGCCTGGCTCTGTTATTCTTTGGTAGCGATCACGCAACCTTTTATACTAACGCCAACGTAATATTACCGTTTCGATCTGTTACTTAGATGCAGTGGCGTACACCTCATACATGCATAAAGTGACAGCCTACCTTAAAATTATAACTCATAGTTAGAAGAAGAGAGAAGTTTTTTTTTTACCGTCAGCAACAATGTGCTTGCCCTGGTCGAAAAACTGGTACCTGTCCAAGCACGCCAAAATGATCAGATCGATTACTATAAAAGGCAGTTCTCTCATACAGTGCATATTGTATAATGTAGATAGGGTATGTATGTTCATATTCGTCACGGTTTTTAGACCCATTTACGTCATTTTTAGGATGCGAAGTATCTAATGCGGATCAGACGGATGTCCGCGACGTTTAGATGCGCAGTGGTAATATCGAGTTTTGCAAAAATTTAATGTATAATAATTTTGACCGTTTTTTTCGTATCAAATGTTTATGATGATTAATGATTAATGTATAACGGGCTGTTTTTTTTAGAGTAAAGCAATATTTGTTAAACGTTGCATATATTTGAAAATAGTCGTCCTAATAACTTTAACGGTTCACATCCGCCGAGACGTAGAAAAGTAGGTAGAGAATGCTTCTAAAGGCTTCTCTTTCACGGGTGAACTGGTCATGCGGTTTAATTAAATATTACCCAATAGAGGCAAAATTCTCCACCCGCGGTGTAAGCGACACCGCGGTTAGTCTTGGCATGCCAAGATAGTCACGACACCCTCGCTTGTTGAGGTGCAGTCTAATAGGTGTCCTTCGAATCATAAAATAAGTTTCACTATAAATTAAAAAGTAAAAACGTTACAAACTAATTATTTATAGTCATTTGCGTCGTTATTTTCACCATTCTCTCTAACGTCGGATGGGCAAGAGATTGTTGCACATTTTTCTAATTATCGAAATTAGGCTTATTTTTAAATACGGTACAAATTATATCTTATCATCAATATTACCTAGTAGCAAGTGGTGATATAGTCTAAGATGGTAGCGGGCTAACCTGTTAAGTTTAGTTTTTTTTAATACAAAATAAATTATATCTTGCTAACCCGTTAGGGGGTTATTGCAGGAGTGACACACTCCAAACCGGTTTCTACGCGTCATCGTACTGGAATGCTAAGTGAGGGATATTTAAAGCGCAATTAGCCTAACCTCTGCTTTAAGATAGAGTTAAAGCGAGACAAAGTTTATGTTTGACATTAATCTCGTCTTAACTCTAACTTTCGCTGAGCAAAGTACGATACGTACGATAGATTACAGCCTAAATCGTAGGGTTCCAACTAGAATGAAGACATGAATTAAAGTGGATTTAAATCAGTGAACAATGAATTGTAGATAATAGAGACTATACTCTTTCAAGTTATTGTGTTGAATTGCATGCCAGTGAGGTATTGAGTTCTCAAGGTCAACACGATTTCATTATTAATTCTAGGTTTTAATGTAGGCATCTAACCAGTTCACTAACAATAAAAACCTATTAAATAGATTTTTCAATAGCATGCTACGAATTACAGGCAATTTTTACGCTATATAATATTAGTGTTATAGAGCCAAAAGATTGTTTGTTTATTTATATGTAACAGCCTAACTATGAAGCTATTAAAACTTTTTCAATAATAATAAGATTTCAGGCTGAAATTGTAGTATTTGAAACAAAAACCATAAAATAAGCACACACAAGCTTTAAATCCACGTGTGGTGAGGCACGGTTGTGCAATGCATGATATATAGCCATCAAGGATCCTTACAAGAAAATAAGTTATTTTATTATGAAGCCAATCGAATGGAGATAAACTCAGTCATTTAAAGCATATTATTTGAATTATTTGTATGTATACTTTAGGAGATAATGAAAAATTTAATTTAAAATACATACAGCGGAGGAATTTACTGTGTGTACTATGTGTGCAAGTGTGGAACTGCAGGGAACAGCTGGTTCAGTATAAACATCATTGATTTATTGCTTATCAAGGGTGCAATGAAATAACAGCAGACAATTTTGTCTGTTTAAAATTAATTAAGTTATAAAAATTTTAACAACTATTTGGATGTTATAAATTTTTTCCTAAGTCAACCAAGGTAAGCGAATGTTAAGGTTGTAGGTATATGTTGTTATACCGGCCATTCTATTTCTAGTAGTTACTTGCAATTTAATAATTTAGAAGCAGATGTAGCTGTTAACTAAGAGAGGGGAATAAGACTCAATGCATCTTGACGTCACTCAACTGAGGACTTTGTTTTCTAGTACTAACTAACACGTTATCTAGAGTTAGATGATTTTATGATTTACAAAGTAGTAGTGTTTCTTTAATGCATCCTTCATTAAAATATTATTAATGATTTCCAATTGGTTATAAATAGGAAATCAATAATAATAAATTAAAATATATAGGAAACAATGCATCTACAATCTTTTTGACTTTTAGGTTTGCTTGTAAGTGCTTGCTTATAACCTGTTGTTGTCATTCATGTCTTCCGTCCAGACTCTAGACACAGTGGTGCATCTACTCAGTAGTTTCCAAGCACTTCAGTGATAAAACTCAATTTTTTTTGATATCATGTCTATATAATACAGTACAGCTAAATATGCAATCAGAAAGAAAACAACGTAAACACACATTAAAAAAAAATTAAGAGTCATTGAAATGTTGGAATGACAGAATAGAATGAAAAGCGATCCACATGATAGTAGGCTATCGAACCAAATTCTTTAGTGAGTTTGAACAAAAAAATCTGATATAGACATTCAAATCCTGAGCCATGACAGAGACACACCTCTTCTTCTTCTTGACCTTATCGCACATTATGTGGGGTCGGCACAACACGTCTTCTTCTTCCACTCACTTCTATCAGCCGTCACCTCACTACCCACACCTTTTACCCGCATATCCTCTTTTACACAATCATCAATCAATTTTACGCAATTTTGCCCTTCCACGGTCATATATAACATTCTTTTGGTGACATCACTTTCTTTACGCCGCATTATATGACCATACCATGCTCGCCTGTTAATCGTCATTTTTTCTGTCACTGGCCCGCACTTGGTAGCTACTTTTAGACTTCCCCTTATATATTCATTTCTTACCTTATCCATTCTTGTCACACCACACATCCATCTCAACATTCAGAGACACACCTATTCTTGGAATTAAAATAGAGTCTCAAAAATACAAGTATTTTTTACAGGCTTAGTACTGTAATGCTAATGCAAGCATTCAGGTACGTACATGAGTGTAGATTACTTCTATCTGTCATCATGTAAAAAGAGGTCACACAAAACATGAATTTCATTTCTTAAGACTTAATAAAGTAATGCTAAATGCTTTTAATTCTAAATGGTGAGGGAAATCTTATCATCTGCACAAGGGACTGTACATTGTAATGTCGGTGTTATTTGAAACTTTTATAAACTTATATAATATGGTATGGTCATTTGATTTCAAATTCTTGACTTCCTTTGTTGGTTGTTATAAATATATTGTCCCACAGAAAGGATATTTATATCTCCCCATTTTTCTACTTTATTTCTCCTGTATTAGTTCTGTGTTTTATGGGCGATTTGTTTAGGAGGTATTTAAATCAGTCAAACGAGTCGCAGGGAGCCGCTGGATACAAGCGACCCAAGACTGTGGCCATTGGAACTCCCTACAAAAGACCTATGTCCAGCAGTGGACGTTTATCAGTTGAAATGATGATGATGAAATCAGTCAATATTGGTCGCATATTTTGTGTATATGTAATGCTTGATGAGGTCATTGGTATGTTTTTGGTTGTTGTGTGTTTTGAACGTATTGGCACAGTTGTGTGTGCTGTACAAGGCTATATTTTTCTCTAAAACATACATAAAATTGGGATACAGCTAGATTACTAATTGATTAAACACATGACAACAACTTTAATTAGGATTAAAAAGCCTTTTTATTGAGGAATGTTTTAGGCTATACTTTTCTTTGGCTTATTAAGTAAGAATTTATTAATAAATGATAGAATTTGCCAAGATTTTTTTTTTTATAATTACTAAAAATCCATTCTATTGTCATAAAACTAAACCTATTCTGGGATATCACGTAGTAACTTGATCTGGAGAAGATTGTCTCCGATTTGAAATAATAGATATGAGTCTTTGCTAGATGTTGTTAACTACAAAAGTTTGTTTTTGTCTTCTATAGAATGTAAACATTAATGAATCATCAACACATTAAGCTGGGTAAGTATATTAAATAACTTCGTATGGTTGTTGTAATTAATTATTGCGAAATTATTGAATTTCGTCTGTTGTTAGTATTTTATGTGTATAAATAAGAAGTTAGTAGTAGTTAGAATATTATTTAGGACTAGAATTGTACAGTAATCTTAGCGCTTTGCATTATTAGCCTAGTAAATTCTCTATTTACAAGTAGAAATTTATTCCGATAGCAGCGTCGGAATACATTTCTAACAAGGTAGGTACTGTTACTTTCGCAACTAAGTTCGTGTAACCAGAAACAACTTATAAAAAGCAAAAAAAAAAATTATATTATAATTAATTGAAACTTACATTCTGTTGTTTATGCACGCAATGTTAAAACTCGTGAAAAGTTACTTTAGTTTTATAAAATTAAAAATTGGAACCGCCCAGCTGGCAGAATTCTGAACACACCATAACGTAGATAAATAATCATAGAATAGAATATTGTCATAGAGAATGAAGCAGTCAATGTACAGGTAAAATATTAGATGGTATATTTTTTAAGTTGACCTTGTAGTAATATTTTGTAAAATTGTGTTTGTTAGATCATATTTTTGTTTTGTATTTCAAATATCTTAAAAGTAATATTAAAATGACTTGAATTAATTTAATAATAAACTATATAGATAGTGGTGACACCTAACGAAAACTATGATAGAGTAGGCACACTTCAAGTACAACACTAAGTAACTCTTAAACTTGTCGAAAGATGGCAATAGCTTTTTTTATTTTTCGACGTCCTAACTACAAAAATATATACCTACCTATGTAGACATTAAAATTCTGGCCCCAAAAATTCTGCTAGAAAAAAATATTATCAAACAGATACATTCAGTACTGTAATGGTATAAAAAACCTAACAGAAAAAATCCTTTCATCATTCGCGACAGTGACATCTATTGTGAAATAAAATGACTATTACGGTCTGACATTAAGCCATGCACCTAGGCAATTCCGGTGTTTCTAACAGATGGCAGAAGCTACTGAAAGAAGACGTTATTCCAGAAGGAGTTGAATTTTGTTTGAAGTTATCATTTTGTTGTATTGTAGAAAAGTATTGCATGTTTTGGGATTGGATGGAATTTAGTTTTTTTTTATTTAGAGATTTGTGGGTAAAAGTAATACATACTAACCCACGCAAAACCTTTGATCATTATTCTTAAAATGGGTAGGTAGCTTACGATTAAATTTTATTTTAGTTTTGGTCCTAGATGTAAAAATTCCATAAGAATGATTGGATTTGAGGAACTATTCAGTGCCTGCCCTTTGGAAATTAGCATTTGCCACCACCGTGCCTTGGATAGCACGATTCTCAGTTTGCCATCAATATTCACTAAATTGACGTGAACCTCACTATCAACCCACATTGGAAAGAAGAAGCCAGTGCCTTGAGAACAAAATGATAAATATCTTGCAATAAAGGTACCTAGTACCTAGTTTTGCTCAGTCTTTTTTGCATGAAAATTATTCGCTTCCTTTGTCAGCAACTTGGCGCAACATCGATTCAAATGCAAATTGGGAATCGACCCCCGTTTCGTCATTCCTTCAACGCCATACACCCTTAATTACCGACTTTGTCGACAAGAGTCAGTCACTGTCTATTTCACTCAGCCTTTTTTGTCGCTTCTTGCATTCTCCTTACAAAAGGGAAGGTTTTGCGCTTCTGACGGATGAAAAATGTTCCGAGCAAATTTCTAAGTAAATATACCTAGCTATAATAGAAGACACTTTGGTATTGTTGATATGTATTTATTTAGAACATTGTAAGTGTACTTGGTAAGCCTGACAAGACCTAATTGGTCAGGCTTTTTAGCTAACGGGTGTTAAATTATAAACCGGTAAACGTTAAAACTAAGCCTCTTTTATACAGAGTTATCTTCATGTTTCATTAAAGCGGTGATAGCCTAGTGGTTAGGGTGTCAGCCTCCTAATCAGAGGTCGGCGGTTCGAATCCGGGCACGGACCTCTAACTTTTCGGAGCTATGTGCGTTTAAAAAAAATTAAAATATCACTTGCTTCAACGGTGAAGGAAAACATCGTGAGGAAACCTGCACGCCGGAGAGTTCTCTATAATGTTCTCTAAGTCGTGTGAAGTCTCCCAATCCGCACATGGCACGCGTGATGGACTATGGCCAAACCCTTCTTATATTGAGAGGAGACTCGTGCTCTGTAGTGAGCAGGTAATGGGTTGATGATGATGATGATGAAGTGTACTTGATAAGCCTGACAAGACCTAATTGGTCAGGCTTTTTAGTTTAAATGGGTGTTAAATTATAAACCGGTAAACGTTAAAACTAAGCCTCTTTTATACAGAGTTATCTTCATGTTTCATTGAAGCGGTGATAGCCTAGTGGTTAGGGTGTCAGCCTCCTAATCAGAGGTCAGCGGTTCGAATCCAGGCACGCACCTCTAACTTTTCGGAATTATGTGCGTTTAAAAAAAATTAAAATATCACTTGCTTCAACGGTGAAGGAAAACATTGTGAGGAGACCTGCACGCCTGAGAGTTCTCTATAATCTTCTCAAAGGCGTGTGAAGTCTGCCAATCCGCACATGGCCAGCGTGGTGGACTATGACCAAACCCTTCTCATATTGAGAGGAGACACGTGCTCTGTAGTGAGCCGATAATGGGTTGATCATGATGATGAAGCGTGAAAACTTAGCCTCTTTTATACAGAGTTATCTTCATGTTTAACCAATTGACGCACATTTCTATTACACGAAATTACGCTCGTCACTGCCTCACAGCATTCTTAGCAACTTATAACTTAACCTAACCTTACTATCAGCTATTTGCAACTATTTTCATGTCCAACGAGAGTTACAGTAGGCATTTTAGATTTAAATTTTTACGGGTAGTTTTGTATCATATTGTCAACCATAGCTAAATATATTATAACTGCTTAACATCACATTCACTGCTGAGATCTATAAAGCACGCTTAGCCTTAGCTCTGATTTGAGAAAAAGTTAAATGAGACAGTCACGTATTCGACATAAATCTGTCTCGACTCAACACAAACTTTGGCAGTCAAAGTAGTCTTAATAGATTTCAGTCTGTGTACCCCACAGCTGGGCTCTCATTTTACCAGAGCTTTCTAAACAATGAAACTTTGCTACTGTAACGTTCTGTGCTATTATGAATTAAGGCTCCGAACCCTGGTGGCTATTAATAGGCCTCATAAGAAAGCTTATAGTCGAAGGAGGGAGCTATTCTCGGAGTTTCCCGAAAATCGCGAAAAGGGTTCGCAGAATACCCGTTTTAGCTAAGCGATTATTGTATAACTAGGAGTGATTATGGTGGAAAATTGGTGCAGGAGTATTTATTTATTATGTAGAAATAATACAAGTTAAAAAAGCAGCTCTATTTTCAACAGGTTCATCATTCACATTCACAAATGTGGGCATGGTTTTGTCAAAAACGGTTGTTCAATATTAATGAACTTCACGGCGAAAAAACTGAGTCGTTTTTTTTTTCAAAAAACGCGTTCGTCAGTGTTTGCTAACAACTTCGTTTGTGAATACCTAGCATCTTTTGTTTCAACCTGTTGTTTAAGCTGTGGAAAACAGTTAATTCGTTGCCGATATCAAAGCTATTTTTAAAAAGTCGTTCTTTAATTAAATTTCCCGGGATTTATATCTGGGAAGAGAAAGACTAAGAGAATAACAAATAGTTTTCACTTCTAAATAGTTTTTTGAGGTCCGTTTGTCGTTGACATGTGTAATGTGTATGTGCAATGTGCCTATCATCATAATGTGTTTAAGGACATCGAGGACTTGAATCCAAGGCCGTAAAAAAAAAGTTAATATGCGAAAGTGAAAGTTTATTTTATCTGGGTATGTTTATGTAACATTCAATATGTTTTCTGTTCTTCAGCGGTTTTATTTCTTGTTTATACACTTTGTACTGTCTTGGTAATTGAAAGTTATTGGCACACGTGTTGTATACTTAAGCTTGTGTGTTGATTGCTCAGATTAGAGAGGGCATTGACGTAGGCTGGCATTTATCCTTTAAGAGTTGTATTTATTGATTGCCGTAGACTTTTTTTTTCGTTTTATGGCTTTACACAGATTAGCCAATGTATAGTTTATTATTTTATTAGTTGTCTCTTTTTATGGATTTGCACAGATTAACCAATGTCAAGTTTATAGCAATGTAGAAGTTAGGGAGAAATGGCGGGAAACTTCACACTCCGCGGACGCGGCTCCCTCAATCCTTTCCCAAATCAATACCTGTTAACCATTCAGAAAACCAGCCACTACACAAATGACACCAAAACTGTCCACGACACAACCAACACCAGTCCTTTTCAAAATTAGCCAACAAACATTAATTCAAGAAAAGCGTAAAAAAACCGCGCCCGCCATATACGAAGTCTCCCGCCTTTCCCTCTGCTGTAGACTAATATTGTCTATCTACTATCACAAACAGATCCAAAGTTATGTATGATCTGTGTAATGCATATACACAGATCATACATAAGTGGCATTACAAAAAGATTCATTGGAAATGACCAATTAAATTGGTGTGCTACGTGAGTAGGTAAACAAAAATAAATAACATTATAATTGAATTTAAAATATTAAAACTGCAAATTATATTTAAAATAGAATTTTAACAAATTAATCAGTTTGTTTCTTGATATTATTTGATGTTTAATAAATATTATTCATTAAAGGAATGTTTTGTTACGTAGCCAATCTGAGCCAAGCCAATTCTAGCCAAGCCACCACTCAACTACCGGACGCCACCGGTGGGAGTAAAGCCTGCGAGCTAATTTTAGATACCCTTTTCGCTAGATAAACATTATAAGTAGAAACTGTGCCAGTTTGTATATAGAAAATTAATAATATAAAGATCTGTGTGGTGATTGTAATTTTTTAATTACGCCTGCTTCAACTGCATAAAACACCCAGCACAAACCACTTACCTAGCTGTCGGAGCCTGTGGTTCCAATGTTACTCCTTCTTGAAGATTCTCTATCGATGTTTCAACTGCCAACTTACAAAGTTAGCAGATGACGATGGCTAACCTGTAGTGGAAAATAAATCCTTTTTTCTTCCACTACAAGTTAGCATTTGATAGCAATCTCTCTTGATAGGTGATGATGCAGTCTAAGCTGGTAGCGTGTTAAACAGTTAGGGGTATGTGAAGCCCATACCACTAATTGATTTATACGCGACATTGAGCTGCAACGTTGAAACTCTTGGTGATAACTAGCCATGGCCGAAGCCTCCCATCCGACCAGCCGGGAATCAAACCCAGGTCCTCCAACTTTATAATGCTCCAGCGCTTAGACACGGAGGTCGTCTGACAGGCACACACATCGTGGTACGTGTACGTGTTATGTTCATAACCGTCATCGTGACCAGACATCATATACAAGTTTGAATTAAAAAAATTAAAACCCCAAAAAAAAACGGGTTTTTTCCCAAAAAAAAAAACATGTTATCGTCATCATAATCATCACCAACATCGGCTTTCCTGTCATGAGGTGTATATAATCACGAGCATATAACCATGTTGCTCCAATTCGGGTTGGAGGTCAGGTAGTTGCAAGGTATGAAATATCGTAGTAAAGTTACGACTCACGAACTTTTGTTCTTAGTTGCAAAGGCAGAGATGTATTGTATTGTTTTGTGCACAGTTTCAGCGGGAGTTGGTTTGGAGAAATGTTTTGCATTTTTATTGATAGTTTTCCGCTTGGGATTCACTCAACGGAACCGTACAAAACGATCGATCTTTTGCTTATGTTAGAAAACCTTGCAAGTTTGTAACTATTTAAAATTCGCATCAATATCAAACTACGTCTGTAGGGCAGAAGTACACTTTCATAGAAATTAAATATTGGCACACTTCACGCTGCATCAATGGACTTAAGTAAAATTTATCATCTCTTAGTTTGCTAGTGAACAAATTAAAAAAAAATAATTAATATCATTTGCTTCAACGGTGAAGAAAAACATCGTGAGGAAACCGGCACGCCTGAGAGTTCTCCATAATGTTCTCAAAGGCGTGTGAAGTCTGCCAATCCGCACATGGCCAGCGTGGTGGACTATGGCCAAACCCGTCTCATATTGAGAGGACGGGTCATTACAGAACACGGGTCTCCTAGACGTGCTCTGTAGTGAGCCGGTAATGGGTTGTTCATGATGATCAAATCAGAAATCAAAATTCACATTTACATTCACTTTTGTGGAATTTTTAAATTTAACACTGGCTGTTATCCACTTTCCATCACATCTACCAACTTTTGGCAATAAATATAATCTGCAGTGCTGGCCATCTATTTCAGTAACAATGCTGGCTGTTATCGGCCTGTGGATTAAGCAATTTGTTAATTATTTGTGGTTTAGGTGTGGTAACGGCATACATTATTGTCCACTACTGTTACTACTTGGGAGGGACATAGTAAAACGGCGCGGAACAGCGCGAGATCGCGATGTGCATCTGTCAATTCTCATCTGTCAAATTTACTACTGCTGGGCATTACTTTACTATTTATTATATTTACTACTCCCTCGCAGAAGCAGCGCCAATACTTCCTATCTCTGGCTTTTCGCATGTAGTAGATGCCTGGCACTTTTCGAAAATCATCGCTCACCTAACTGGCGGCCCACACTCCGTTTGCCGACATGTGGTCTCCACTCTCGCCTTGTCTCACCTCTCGATGCAATTGGATTGGTTTTGTAGATGCACCTTGTATTTGGACCTAAACGCTGCGCTGTACAAGCATTTCAGCACTTCGATGGTTTTCGATTCGCACTACTTGGGATGGGCCGAGGTTTCGATGAAGTCAAACATAGAGGCTGTACGTGTCAGTGTGTGTGAAGTACTCTTTGTACTTCTGTATAGTCTGTCTCAATGTATGTGGTCTATGGTGCTGTAGCCACTCTGAAACCCTGCCTCCTGCTTTTCTGTAAATCATAAAGAATTGGAATTGGCTAGAATTTACATGACTGCCTTAAATTCTCAGCTATAAGCTATATTCCATCCACCACTCGCATTTAATCCGCCATTATTCAACCAAGCCTCGTTGGGAGGCTGTCTTGTTAACCTCATAAGAAAAAAATCCTGAATTACAATTTGTTTAATATAGTGCAGTGAGAGGCGTGTAAATGAGGTTTCGATACAACTAAAGCGTTTTGTGATTGAAATCTGTTGTTTTTCGTTCGTTGGCTGCTGCGTTAGGCTATACGGCTTTTTGGATTTTATTGCTTTTCAGACGAGATATATGATTGATAGAGCTGTGTGTTTTGTTTTAATTTTTGAACTGTATTTTGTATTCACTTACCTTTGTTTTCATTTAAGGACACACGCTTTGCACGTTAGTGTACGTTTTGTATTCTTCTATGATAGAAATTCCAAAAAGAAAGACAGGAAATCAGGTATAAGGGTATTGAAATTAGGTAACAAATACTTGAAGCGGTGATAGTCTAGTGGTTAGGGCGTCAGCCTCCTAATCAGAGGTCGGCGGTTCGAATTCGGGCACGTACCTATAACTTTTCGGAGTTATGTGCGTTTTTAAGTAATTAAAATATCACTTGCTTCAACGGTAAAGGAAAACATCATGAGGAAACCTGCACGCCTGAGAGTTCTCCATAATGTTCTCAAAGGCGTGTGAAGTCTGCCAATCCGCACATGGCCAGCGTGGTGGACTATGGCCAAACCCTTCTCATATTGAGAGGAGACCCGTGTTCTATAGTGAGCCGGTAATGGGTTGATCATGAGATATCAGTTATAATGTTATATATTATTACGTATTTAGTATAGTTATAATATTAAATTATTACGTTAGCGAAACTGAGTGACTTCATTAATTTAACTATACATAATTACTTGAACGCCATCATATAAAGAGAACTTCATCTCAGTCGAAGTTTCTATTTGCCAAAACTAAATGCAAATTTCTAGCAGCGGAATTAGTAAATTCGTTTATTTTAGAGCACTAAATGAGTTCATTCACAAAGTGGAAAATTTGATGAACATAAGTATTTACTCCATTGATTAAATGATTTTTACGTAAATATAGTGTATTATATTTAAGAGTAGCGCGCTACATCTCCGCGTTATGTTCCTTCTCTTGTTTCTTACTATAAAACTGACAGACTTATATAAAAACTTCTCACCTCTTCCTCTTGAAAGATACTTTATTTTCGTTGATAGATTTCAGTGTGCATACACATAATAAGAAATCTTGCTACTAAGAAATTTTGATTAATATATAAGTTACTTTGAAAAATGTAAGGATTGTTGCAAAATTTATTTTATGATAATCATGATAAGTAATAAATTATATTTGTTGACTTAATTTCTATGAATGAAAATTTTGGATGGATGGTTTTTTTTTTACACAGATAGTTTATAGCCTGGTATCTAATTTTTTTTTCGAAAAAATTTAAGCTCTTACACGTTATTTAGTTTACACATCACAGACTAAGAAGTCTGAGTTGTATAAGTTTTTAAAAGTTAAGTAATCTAAGATCACGAGTTTTTAGATCGGGTTTTTTGTTCCCTAGAGCAGAATAAGCCATCGGTGCCGATAATTATTACCAACCATGTGAGGTGGTGTATAGTCCAATTTCCTAGACTTCGGTCTACTCCTAGGGGGGACCGAGTTCAAACCCAGGCTCGCACCTTTAACTTCTAAAGCCCGTTACAAATAGGGATCTTTGCAAAAAAGCTGGGCTGGGTGATTATTTATGTCAATAATTATATACCAGTAGGTACCAATACAATTGTGCCGAGACATTTTCTCGGAGATTTGTTAATTTTGTCAAGTTCACGAAAACTTTACCCTCGAAACGGGCCCATAGCCGTCTGCAACTTCATTAGCACAGTCCAAGTTTATGAACGTGTAAATTAATTAGCATTTATCTCTAGGCAAAACGGCATCCAAAACATCTGGTCGTTATTATTTGACTAGTAAACCGTCAATCGTTGATTGGAATATTATAAGTTCAATGATTAACCTAATAGATTTACAGTTTAATCATAAGTATCTGTTAAGTTCTTAAAAATATTAAACTTATGAATAAATATTGTGTGTTACTCAAAAGAAGATAACTGTTTTTTCGGTAGGTAAGCATGAACAAATTAACTATTCACTAGCAAACTGACTTAAGTTAGATTCCAATTCAGGAGTGCATTTCAATTTTTTTACGTACTGAAGACTATTCAGACGAAAAAAATGCGACGAATGAACCTATAGGTTGGACAATAATTTTGAACGAAACACAAACAGCCCAATCTTTCAATGCAGTTAAGGAAAAAAAGGACAACAATACACTTATTAAAACGAACTCATCTGGAAACAGCGAGTCCCAGCACACAGGATTGGAGGTCATCAGGTTATTTGACTACAGTCGGCTGAACGCTGCTTATCAGCGAGCGCTAGTGGCTAAACTCTGATTTATATTCACTCGGCGAACTTACCCCGCTCTCTGCACCAGCCAGGGCTGCCAACAACGCAATTACCCCTTCCGAGACACTTTTAAACTTTTTACTTGCGCCATTTTTACCACGCTAACACTATTTTGTTAGACTTGGCAATTTTTTGAATAGCAGACTATAAAATCTGACCGACTTTGTAATGTGCAAATTAAATAGACTAGTATTTCCCTTTCATTTTTATACAATTACCTGAACGTTTATAATATTGATAATATATTTTATTGAACTGTTATTGTATGTTCAACATACACGCAGTACCTCTCAAGCATGGCAACAAGTCTTTGTTCATATTGGTCTTCAAGAAAGATAACTTTTTTTATACCTCGTAAAATAAATTGTTTCCATATAACATATTCATTTTTAAATTCGTTCTACAGAGCATCACTTACACGGTATTTCAAACGGTTATATTTATATGATGATATAAATACTATTTATTTGCAGAAAATTTAGAAAAGAAAAAGACTACGTAAACAGAACCCCGTTCGTAGTCAAATAAGGCAGTCTTATCGCTATAAAGCGATCCCATTCAGGCAACCCAAGGATGGATAACATGATCGAGAAAAAATTGGTATGTACTTATTCATAATTAAAACTTTTGGTTAATGGCTAATTGTACACTTGAAACAAATATGCAATACTCATACTAGGCTATAGATCAATCAAAAATCAAGAACCTGCATAGACACATGAGATAGCTATAAATTAACGTACGTACAATGTGTCTTTTATAACCAGTACAAAAGGAATAGGTGACATACCTCGTGTGTAGCAAAAAGAAATACTAGGGAAAAAGCTGACAGATTTAAAAAGTAAGTGAATTTCCGTTAAAGCATTCGCGGGTAAAACTAGTAAAATACTAAGTAAATAGAGAATGAAGTTGAACGGAAGAGGTACATTTCAATATCAGTTGCTTCTGTTATTTGCACAGATATATCCAAGGAGAATGCTGGTAGACAATATTGAATGTCTAGACGATAAAAATGGAATAATGCATGTGAACTCGAATGATCATATTCAGATTGCAAAGGACGCGGGTGTGGATACATGATTGTCAAAAGTTTTTGCACGGCGTTTTGTCGCTTTGTCATTTGATGTTGCACGGACATTGTAAGTTAACAAACGCTTTTAATTTAATATTTGTGCGATCCCATGGAATCGTTTTAAAAGTTTCGAGGAAATTCTTTTAAAGCGAAGTGCGTGTGGAAGTTCGAGTGACACCTTTTAATACAAAAATCTATGAAATCTCTCATTACTGACTTCTGAGGTATGCATTATGATTTATCGAGGTGTGGAAGCATAGTGACGAAAATGATGATGATGATCTTGCTATATTATATTATGGCTTTGTTTCTAAAATTGTACATATCGGACGCTAGGTTACATCATCATCATTTCAACCGATAGACGTCCACTGCTGGACATAGGTCTTTTGTAGGGAGTTCCAATGGCCACGGTCCTGGGCGGCTTGTATCCAGCGGCTCTCTGCGACTCGTTTGATGTCGTCTGTCCACCTTGTTGGGGGTCGACCAACGCTACGTTTACCGGTGCGGGGTCACCATTCCAACACCTTGGGACCCCAACGTCCATCGGTTCTCCGAGCTTGGTTACATCGTTTGCCATAAAAAACTAAAATGTTGATTTTAGCGTGTAGTTGAATTCGAATAGTAGGAGGAAGTCTTCTCACTATCATCACTATTAACCACCCATTATCCACCCGCTATAGAGAGTTTAGCATCTTGTCCCAGTATGATAGCATTTTTTATTTATCCACTACAAGTTAGACCGTATCCTAGCCTTCAATATCCTGGTAATAAGTGATGCAATCTAAGATACTGCTAGCTATATTGTTGGGTGTTTGGTAACAGTCCATACTCTTAATTGGTTTCTACGAGATCGTGCCGGAACGCTAAATCCTACCCTGATCCCGACGACTGTCGATTTCCGGTGCTCCACGGAGGTCGTCAAATTGCTTCAACTTCACACGCTCTTGAGAGCATTATGGAAAATTTTAGACATGCAGGATTCCTCTTGTTGTAGAAGTAAGGGATATTTTATTTAAATTAGCTTAAATATAACCAAAAACGCACATAACTAGCAAAGTATGATTATAATTAGGTAAGTTAGTAGAAAGGCCAGGATACTTTTTTTTAATGCGTTTTTTTTATACACCACAAGTTAGCCCTTGACAGCATCTCACCTGATGGTAAGTGATGATACGGTCTAAGAGAGAAGCGGGCTAACCTGTTGGGTGGTCTTGTAGGGGTATGGTAAGCCCACACTCCTAATTGGTTTCTACACGACATCGTGCCGGAACACTAAATCGCTTGACGACACGCCTTTGTCGGTAGGGTAACTAGCCACGGCCGAAGCCTCCCACCAGACCAGACTCGAGCCGGGAATCGAACCCAGGACCTCCCAACTTTATAACGCGACAGCGCGCGAGCTGCGCCATGGAGGTCGTCAAATGGAGGTTTTAATGCATTTGGGAGAACTACACCGCTTCTGGAAGGGTATGTGACAGAGGATAATATCCTAATCTTTTATATTGCGCCTTGGTACGGAACCCTTCGTATGTCAAATTCATATTGCATTACCAGGGTTTTTTATTATTCACAAGATTTTGCCGGCGACTCCGCTAAAGTTTCTCGTTCTCGTGTTGTCTAACAACAAAATTGACAGAATGTCATACATATTCCAGACCGCTTTTTTGATAGTTGAACACAGTTTATATGACTTGCTAGTTCGTTTTATTCTTCCAAGTAATTTAAGAAACAGTGTTTTTACAAAAAGTTTTCATACTTTTTAAAGTGAAATTATTTAAGCTCTTTAGAGAAAATAAATTTTGCACACAAATTTGCCAGCGATCTCACCCACGTGGTATTTTTAAATTCTTCTCTTTAGATATACTTTAAGAGAAAAAAAATGTTATTTTTAAATTAGCTAATGTAACCTTTGCGTAATAATGTACTTTTTTCCCTCGCTGAAAATAGCAACCCCATTTGATCTATAGTTATCGTTCTTAGAAAATCGCTCTTCTATTTCTGGCCATTATCTACACAAATAAATAAAATTGGAGTGTCTGTCTGTTTTTTACTACATGCATATGAATATGTATACGGTACATACACCAAAATAACATTTTTTTTCAATTTTTGTCTGTCTGTCTGTCTGTTCCGGCTAATCTCTGAAATGGCTGGACCGATTTTTACGGGACTTTTATTGGCAAGTAGCTGATGTAATAAGGAGTAACTTAGGCTACTTTTATTTTAGACAAATAATGTTGCAATGTCCAAGTACTGTCCAGTACCGCGCGCAGCTCACGCGCATGCCACCGCCTGTGCCATCACGTCTCGGGTGCCTCCCACTTCTCCCACTAATTGTTTTAGTTTAGTAATTATTTCAAGTAATCATCATCATCATCATGATCAACCCATTACTGGCTACAGAGCACGGGTCTCCTCCCAATATGAGAAGGGTTTTGGCCATAGTCCACCACGCTGGCCATGTGCGGATTGGCAGACTTCACACGCCTTTGAGAACATTATGGAGAACTCTCAGGCGTATAGGTTTCCTCACGATGTTTTCGTTCACCGTTGAAGCAAGTGATATTTTAATTGTTTAAAAACGCATATAACTCCGAAAAGTTAGAGGTGCATGCCAGGATTCGAACCGCCGACCTCTAATTAAGAGGCTGACGCCCTAACCACTAGGCTATCACGGCTTTGTTTTTCACGGGATTTTGAGTAATACGGGTTAGTAATCTATGGCTTTGTGATTGAAAGACAAACAAACACACTAACTCAACGCAGAGGAAGTCGCGGGCGTCAGCTAGTTCAACATAGAAATTGATTTTAACACTTTTCTCATCGCTTCAACTTAAGTATCCATCTTCTTTCTAAATATTTTGCATTAAAGGTAAGCGGTAAGTAGGCACCATATGTTAGTCATTTAAAATACACGTGTAATAAAATAAAATTCGAAACTTGAAATGTTTACAGTTAAAAATAAAACTTTTGACTTTCAGTCATCATCATCATTATGATCAACCCATTACCTGCTCACTACAGAGCATGGGTCTCCTCTCAATATGAGAAGGGTTCGGCCATAGTCCACCACGCTGGCCGTGTGCGGATTGACAGACTCCACACGCCTTTGAGAACATTATGGAGAACTCTCAGGCGTGCAGGTTTCCTCACGATGTTTCCTTCACCGTTGTAGCGAGTTATGTTTTAATTGCTTAAAAACGCACATAACAGAAAAGTTAGAGGTGCCCGGATTCGAACTGCCGACCTCTGATTAGCAGGCTGACGCCCTAACCACTAGGCTATCACAGATACAGCTTGACTTTTAGTATTTAGTTTAATCTCCAACTTTCACTAAAAAAAACTTCGACACATAAACGGTGACCGTTTATTATTCACTGTGAGGTTAAAAAAAAATTACAGTTTCTCAGCAAACTGAGACTCCTGTACTTGCCGTGCGGTACTCGCACATTAAGTGAGTTCTACTTCAATCTCAAAGTACTTGCGCAGTTGGACTGGCTCAAGAGCTAATCTAGGCTAAGTATGTTGAACATGATACTTAGTATTTTTCGTTTGCTATAGTTGCAACTACTTTTTTTTTAAATCAGGCTACTGTAGTCAGTATCCTGATCGCACGATTATCAAGAACAAATTTTCTCGCGCTAGACATCGCACACTTTAAGTTGTAAATGCCACTGTTTTATATATAGAACATCATGCACAGACAAAATGACACTCGCAGTGTACCTTTTAGTTATCGCAATGATATTATAAAGGCGAAAGTTTGTAGGTTAGTTTGTATATATGTACGTTTGATACTCTATCACGCCAGAACTGCTGAACCAATTTGGCTGAAATTTCGAATCAAATATATATTCATTCAAAATGTCAGCAGTGATAGCTCAGTGGGTAGGGCGTCCTAATAAGAGGTCGGGGGTTTGAACCCGGGCACGCACCTCTAACTTTTCGAAGTTACGTGCGTTTTTAAGCAATTAAAATATCACTTGCTTCAACAGTGAAGGAAAACATCGCGAGGAAACCTGCACGCCAGAGAGCTCTCCGTAATATTCTCAAAGGCGTGTGAAGTCTGCCAATCCGCACATGGCCAGCGTGGTGGACTATGGCCAAACCCTTCTCATATTGAGAGGAGACCCGCGCTCTGCAGTGAGCCGGCAATGGGTTGATCATGATGATACCCTGGGTAATGGATTAAAATATGGGTTACTTTACATCCTTGGTTATCTATAGTTTTCGTAGGATTTATAAAAACTGCATTGCAAGTGGTTGAGTTACAACCGTAGCTTTACCTTTAATCAACCTCTCTCTTTATATTCTTATTTAAGGAAAGGATCAGTTACAAATGTTGCTTATTATGTAGGATTTTTATAAAAACCTTTGATCTAGGCGAAAATAAGTTTGCTATGTAAGTGAAGTGACAATCAAAACCCTTGATAAAAATAGCTGGTTACATTAAAAAGAGTATATAAAGGAAGAATATATTTTTAAAGCCGAAAATAACAGAATAAAATGGGATATATTACTCTTTTTTTATCTTACCTACATTAAAAAGGCTTATGATGTTGTTTATAGCTTACCTTTCTGTGTGATTTACTTCATGGCCTTTTATAGGATCGTCCAGCACCAAGAAAAGGCAAAAGCAAAATGTTTATAAAGAGCACACAATTTTTTTTTATTCACCAATATTCAGTAATAGAATTCTTATCACGCTACTTACTGTCTAGACTTCAAATTGCCTGTCAAATGGCTATACTTACGTTTTGAATACACGTCAGGGCCGTTCACGTCAAGTATTGTAACCTTTCCGACAATCACACGTGCATTACATAATTACGTGACTTTCACGTCAGTCAGGTCATCATCATCATCATGATCAACCCATTACTGGCTCACTACAGAGCACGGGTCTCCTCTCAATATGAGAAGGGTTTGGCCGTAGTCCACCACGCTGGCCATGTGCGGATTGGCAGACTTCACACGTCTTTGAGAACATTATGGAGAACTCTCAGGCGTGCAGGTTTCCTCACGATGTTTTCCTTCACCGTTGAAGCAAGTGATATTTTAATTTTTAAAAACGCACATAACTCCGAAAATTAGAGGTGCGTGCCCGGATTCGAACCGCCGACCTCTGATTAGGAGGCCGACGCCTTAACTACTAGGCTATCACCGCTTCCAGTCCAGTTCACGTCAGTCAGGTACACGCATGCATTTCATACTTGCTTCACCTGAGCAATATAGCAAGCCATACCTAGAACAAGCTGAAAATTAAAAAATACAAAGTTGCCATTAAATATGTAAATGTGACTACTAAAAACGATTGCATTAAGTGGCTGAAATTTTTATGAGATTTCATGATGACATGATATCTTCAAAATTAATTATACAGGTTTAAGTTTCAATTGTTACAAATAAATATTTCAAAAACAGATTATAATTACTTGCAAGCCAATTTGTTTCTAATAATATTTATGAAAAATTTAAAATAAATTTTTATTATATTTATTTCTTAGAGGTTGGTTTTGTTATATTATACATAATAAAACAAACCTTTGTGCTAATGTTTACCATTCAAGGTGCCAGGGTTAAGTCGTTGATAAATTAGTCAGTAAGTGAATTGGAATCTATAAAGTCTTTACTTATTTTATTTAAATATATTGCTTATAAAGGACATGTTAACAGTCAGTAAACGAGAAAATTAGAAATAGGAAAGCAAAAGGCGATCTTGAACGGATCTCTTCCATGCTACCTATTCGAATGGAGGCAATCAGATATATGTGAGATGGGAAATCGCCAGAATTATATAAACATACACTAATAATTACCCTGGGACCCTGATATTTGGAACTGCGAAAGACCTACGTCCAGTTGTTAAAGTCCATGATGATATAGGTCTCCCCAATTAACTGTATTTCGTAAAGCGCTCATCAAAACAACGTTTAAGTCTATGTTAAATAATCCGAAAAACAATGGGACTTCTTATAATACACTTAATAAAAGAGATTGTTTTATAAAACTGTTACCCGAGATGCTAACTTTGAGAGCAAATTGCAACAGTTATTTGCATTGTAACTTCACCTAGTACGTCTTCTTAGAGTGAAAGCTAATTTACAAACTTTATTATGGCGTGTCTAACTTCCATTGTCGGTTGATTTTATGACGAAGCAGTTTGTAGAATTACAAGCGGATACCTAAGACTTATAGTTCCATCCCTTGCTATGTGACATATATAGGTAATGTGTGTAATAATGTCAATTGTATTCATATGTGGTTCAAATCGCGCCGGTTCCGATAATTTTTGTATGCAGTTCAAATATATAAATTTGATATTTCCTCCCAAGTGCACGTAAAACAATTCAATAAAATAGTTAAATACGACTATTTTTTATCCTCCGGATCTACCTGCACGAAATTTAGCTTCAGAGCAACTGGTTTTTATTGGCAACTTTTACGAGAAGCCTGCCTATAATTTTGGAAAAAGTCGTTACTTCCTACTTCCTAAGTTTCAGTTGATTTAGTAATTAACAATATAATATCTTTATTATATATATAGCCAAAAAGGACAATAGAAAAGTAAAATAGGTTTAAGCTCTCTACTTTCATTAAGTAAACCTTAACAGTGAGGCAAAATCGATGTGCTGATAAAACTTCTATTGTTTTAGCATAAATTATGTATATTTTCAGGCATAGAAAATGAATTCAGGTCAACTGTTATTCAGGTGAAATGCAAAAGTAATATTATGACGTGCACCTGGGCGCGAAGGTTCATTATAAAATAATTACGTACGGCAAAATGCGATAATACATAATTCATTTAAATAATTTAAAAAAGAGCCAAATACGATTACGTTCAATTTATAATATCGTAAATCGGCAAATTTCCAAAGTGACCTATATTTTTTTAATGATGGTTTTGTTGGTGCTAGCTTTATTTTAAAAATCAGAGCTATGCGAGTCTATTTATATATTAAGGTTGGGGAAATAGTTTACGCATACAGTATTATATATATATATATATATATATATATATATATAATATATATATATAAACTTGTAATAAAATCTGTTTGGCTGTACTATTTGTATTTGGCTGGTTTTGATAACATTAAGCAGTTTACATTTATTATATAAATATATATATTACACATTTACATATATATAAGTGCAGCGAAATGCTCTCATAGTGTATCGGTATTATTAAATTAATATTTCACGCATAATTAGTTATTTATTCGTTCATTAGGAAACCGATAGCGAAATAATTACAGGTTATCAGAAAACAACAAACTGGTTGAACAATATATTATACCTATAGGTATATAATAGGTAAGGTATATATAATAATAAATATATTTTTACCAATAACTAACCGAAATTTACCGCTAAATCATAACTGATACTGTGCTCTGGATCGAGCTATCAACGAATAGCTCAGACCACAGGACTGATCTATTCAATCTAATCAAAAAACTTCACATAGAAGATTAAATTTAGTAGCGCCGTCCTTATCGTCAGTTAAGAGTATAAAAAGGACAGCATTATTAATTTAAATGTGCTATCCAAAGCTATTGTAAAATGAAGATAAGATTGAATATTAACATCGGCCGTATGGCGCCAGATAAGAAAGCATTTTTTTTAATATACTTTCATGAAACGGGAAGAAATTAATGTTACAGCACAAAAACAATAATTTGCAACTATAACAATTCCTTATAACTAAAGCAGTATAAAATAATAATCTAATGTTCTGATATAACATTACTCATTACATTTAAGTTAAAAAAAATAAAAATTAACTAATTTAAATAAGGCTATCATATCATTGCAATTTAATTAAAGTGAACAGTTTTTGATCTCCGAAAAAAAAAGTGTACCAGTTTTTTTTTTCGGACTGTCTATTAGCTGTACAAACCCTATTGGTTGCCACAGCGTAACCGGGCTGTTTGGCGAGCTTTGGAAAGAAGCTCTGCCAGAAGAAATTTTGAGCCCTAGGGCTCGAAGAAACTAAGGGAACGACTGCCTAAGGGCGCTTCCTTTGAGGCCGAACCTCGGCTTAGGCGACATTTGGGATAACAGGGGGGTCGGACGGTGTAGCGGGGGGTCGGACGGTGTAACGGGGGGGTCGGACGGTGCTAGTTTTGTAGTAACACAAGTAGGTACGACGAAAGTAACGTGGACGAAGCCGTCGGTTAAAGCCAGTTTGTATGATATGTAAGCAGTGCAAATTAGCCTATATTTTATGCTTACCTCAAATATAAGATCGGATAGCTGCTGGAGACATCTGTACTGAGGCATTATTGCATTACATAGCCACGAAGCTAACACTGTTTAATTACCACTCCGTTACAAACCTCAAAAGGTAAGCGCGACTTGAGATAACGAGGTTAACTTAGGAATAATTACTAAGCACACTACCATAGCCAATCAACATTTTGAATTTCAACCATCTTTTTAACTATTAAGTTTCTTATAAAGTTTCTTCTCGTCTTTCGAACTAGTAATAGAGTCAATATAAAACCACATATACATATACCTGTATACCTAGTGGTTAGGGCGTCAGCCTCCTAATCAGAGGTTGGCGGTTCGAATCTGGGCACGCACCTCTAAATTTTCAAAGTTTTGTGCGTTTTTAAAAATTTAAAATATCACTTGCTTCAAAGGTGAAGGAAAACATCGTGACGAAACCTGCACGCCTGAGAGTTCTCCATAATGTTCTCAAAGGCGTGTGAAGTCTGCCAATCCGCATATGGCCAGCGTGGTGGACTATGGTCAAACCCTTCTCATATTTAGAGGAGACCCGTGCTCTGTAGTGAGCCACTAATGGGTTGATCATGATGATTTCACGTTTAAATGTACCTTGAATTAGGATTTAAGTTTATCCAAATATTTGAGTGTTGTTTATTCATAAAGCGTTATGCATTACATATTAAAACTGGAGAATAACCCATACTAACATCAGCTAATACTGAACTGACTACCTAACTTTGGTGACCTTAATATATACTGCAGGGTAATGGAGTTGTGTGGTGAGGTCGAAGATATAGTCGCCTTAATAATGCCTGTAAGGTCAATGAGCAGTTAGGCGATGATTGGAATAAAAGAGGTGCCTTAAAATTGTTGGATGTCTGAGGACTTTTTTTTCAGACTGTCTATTAGCTGTGCGAACCCTATTGGTTGCCACAGCGAAACCAGGCTGTTTGGCGAGCCTCGGTAGAAGCTTTGCCAGAAGAAATTTTGAGCCCTAGGGCTCGAAGAAACTAAGGGAACTTCTTCCTTTGAGGCTGAACCTCGGCTAAGGCGACGTTTGGGATTATGGTTTTGGGATTACTGAGGACTGAAAATCTGATGCAGTGGCGCAAGTACTAAGCTAATGATGACATCTTTGGTCCAATGGTGTGAGGTGTTCCTATAACTGAGAAATTTCTTGTAGTTTAGGTTTTAATGGATTTTCCTCTGGTCTGGTCTGGAGGAAAGATTTGCTTATAAGCCGGTTTGTTGGGATGCGACGTAAAAACTGATCAGGTTTTTGGTCTTAACCCACTTGTTACTATCGTTCCATAAAAAGAACGGAGCACAAAAAAGAATAATTATGACACTTAAGGGTTGTTGGTATTAACAGTTTTAGTTTTAATTGAGAGGTTACAAGTGTGCGGACTGGTGTGTTAAGTATTTGAGTGTAAATTGAAACATACTGAATTTTTAAGATTTTTCAAAAACAGACGTTGTATTATCCATATTTTAAGGTAAGTGTTAAAAATATAAAATATTATAAATATTTTTTAAAGGGAACAGAATTAAGTTATTTGTCTCGTCTATTATCTGTTACAATATCTATAATTTTAAAATTGCTATTATAAATGCGCATTTTTTACGATTTAAATTGCTGTTCCTTTAATCAAACGATAGTAATATGCACTACTATAACATGTTAATTTTATTTTATAGCAATGAAGCGATGGTCTCGACCTTTGACTCTACATTAAATAGAAAGTGAGTGAAAAAGATGATGAAGAGTTAGTACCTGAATCCCTGTCCATATTACCACCCGAAAACTGAAATTCGGATGTAACTGATGATTCGGGTGACGAAAACTTGGTGACTTGGAATAATTTACCAGAATCACAATTACGAGGGCAGGCAGAGGTTTTTGTTCTATCAGCTGAGGTTAGCAATGAGGACGTTAATATGCCACTTATTAGGGTATCGAAATGCAGTCAAATTTTTTCCCAAGAGTCAAACTATGCAACTTCATCAACTTCAAGTGGTACTTCAACACGTGGTGAAGTACCACTTGAAGTTGATTACATGAATTACTGTTTTAAAATAAAACTTATAAGTGGGTAACGCGTGGTTTCGATCCTACTTTTGATTTATGGAGGGCATGCAGGTCGGTGCTGTATATTAGAGTCAACTACAATATTTCAAAATGATGTTTGACGAAGATATCATCAACAAGTTTGTTCAATACACGAATTTACATACATAAAAAACAGGCCAACAAATCTAATCACTGTTAGTTCAGACGATATGCTTTGCTTTTTCAAAACTTCTTTATAGCAGATAAATCGTACTATCTACTAGGAACATGATCTGACAAAATGCTTCAAACTGCGGTATGTCTCTAGTATATAAAGCTATTTCCAGTGCCAGATTTGCATTTATTATGGCAAACCTTCATTACTGCGACAATCAAAACCTATTACTTGGTGACAGTTTCGCGAATCTGTCTAATGTTTGACAAACTTAACGAAAACTTTTTAGCCTATGTTCCCTTCAGTCTGCTTTTTCAGATAAATACAAAGAAGTTTTGGGTTTGTGTCTAGAACCCGAACCCAACACCCGTCGTCTTTCAATACGCAGATGTTCTGAGAACGATAAATAGCCACTTTTGTTTTATTATTTTGACTTTCATCCACTTTTTTACATAAACTCATAGATGAAGAGCAATTGAGAGAAATAAAAACCATAGAAACTATACGAGTAAATCGAGTATCTAAATGTTCACTGCCAGCAAACAGAGAGATACAGAAGACACAAGGTACGTAGTAGTACCTGTCTACCAGAGCTGAACAAAGATATTGCCAGCAAAACAAGTAATTTATACTTCTGGAGCAACCTGCTGTTAACAAAAAATATAATGAAAATATGGGAGGAGTCTATAGGTCCGATCAAAATACTCGTATATCGTACAGAATCGGACTTCAAATTAGATGAGACCATCTTTTTCAGTACCGAGATAACCAACTGAGATATTTCGTGTGTCACAAAAATGCAAAATTTTACTGTGTTAATTGCAACATAACTGTGCTTTAAAAAAACTGCTTTGAAAATTTTTTTCTGTTGTGTTTGTTTTGATTTCCTGTCCCTACTTCATAGTAGTACATTATACTATCGTTCCTTTAAAGGAACACCATTTTCCGAGCTTTCCATGTAACGAAAATTTTTTTTCCTATTTTTTATGTTAAATACAGCATATTATTAGCCTATAGTGTGAATTTCAAAAGAATCGGAGAAAAAAAGTTGGTTCAGGAACAAGTGGGTTAATATAAAAGCTATAACCCTTTCAAATTAGCCTCCAAGGGTTTAAACTTTTCACATTTTTGAAAAAACCTGCCAGAGTCAATTACTTTTCCGTGGTTAAAACCTAACCTATATCTACAATTCACTATGTATGTTTAAAGATTGGAAGCTATTTTATTTTATACAATACAAGTTAGCCTTTGACAGCAATCTCACTTAGTGGTAAGTGATGATGCTGTCTAGGATGGTAGCGGGCTAACCTTCTAGGACTATGGTAAACCCACGCTCCTAATTGGTTTCTACGCGACATTGTGCCGGAACGCTAAATCGCTTGGCGACACGTCTTTGTCGGTAGGGTGGGAACTAGCCACAGTCGAAGCGTCCCACTAGACCAGACTCGAGCCGGGAATCGAACCCAGGACCTCCAACTTTACAACTCGACAGCGCACGCACTCCCACCACATACGAGTATGTGCAAACCACCATAGACGTGCAAAGTTTAATTTTAAGTAACTAAAGATTGAATCGCGTAGCAAACAAAGAGTTACAAATTTAAGTTTTTAATAATTTTAGTTATATTGGTGTACCTAATGATATCATGTTACATGAAATCCATAATGTATTTTTATTGGGAAAATACACTCGGGTATTATTTTCCACTAACCGCATGAGTTAGTGTTATTTATTCTGTAGCGACAACTGACAACGTGTACATATTGGAAATAAATTACACGCTCTTCTATTATTCATGTGCCTTATAAACTCATTAGAGTTACAGTATGACTTTCTCTCTTTACCTCTTAAACTTCGTTAACTATATTATAGCAACAGAACTTAGCGTTTCACCCACTGTAATTATTAGTTTCAACTTGAAGTGACTGAAGCAGAAGTTCTGGAATATTATTGTTATATAATTTTTATCGATTATAGTTCTTACTCAACTGAATCAGGATAAAGTTTTTTTGAGTAGTCATTTACTTACATAGATCTATACATTTACTTTTATAGGACTTTATATGTTTAATATATATAGTTTAGCCGATTTACGTTTCTAAATGAGGTCACGTTAGAGATTTTTTATTTCTGGGAGTGAGTGAAATAAAAAATACATGATAAACAACTGTAATAAGTAAGGTAAGGTACGATAAGATTAAGAGAAGTAAGGTAAGATATTAAAAAAAAAAAGATACCCTTAACTCCATAATTAAACTTTATTGTTATAAGGTTATTTCATTTCAAATGAAATGAAATAACCTTTTTTGAATAAAATAATTTTACATGAAATAATTAAATATTTTTCTTCTCTAGTAGTCCTACACTACTTGCTTTGTCTTTGAGTCTCTATTCGGAGCTTCGAGCTATCAGTTTCCTTAACAAATAAACACTAACTACAAAGCGAATTTTATTAACACAGACAAAGCAATTTCTGTGTAACAAAAGAACATAATAATTGTTTCACGGAGCGCAAAAAATGCCTTATTAGAAAAAGCTAGTAGCGTTTTACAAGTACCTACTTGTCGGCAAGTCCTGGCATTCTCAATTATTTGGAACCTGATATATTAAAAACATAAACAAGAAACCTAGCAAATGCTTCTAAAGTGCAAAAGAAGAATAATTTGATCTTCAAAGGAAGATCATTCTCCAGACGGATTGTATTATCTTACCTTACTTTTACTTGCCTACTTAGAAGATGGAAAACAATAATAGGATTTTCTCTGAAACAGTAGATTTGTTTATGAAACTAAAGCTGCAGATATTATATTTTAAAAAATTGCTTCTCTCCTATCACGAATAGCTCCAGTTTTTTTTAATTCGTATTACGTGATTTAAAGGGGGCCACCGATGCGTTGTTGAACCCATTCCTCCGTGATTTAAAGTGTAGTGGGGCCACCGATGCGTTGCCATTCCTCCTAATCGGTTTTTACGCGGCATTATATCCAAACGCTGTGGTGAGGCGCTAGGCTGTAAGTTTTTTCTAATAAGGTGGTGAATTGCCATGGCCGAAGCCTCCCACCAGACCACTCAGGTATTCCCACTTTATGATACTACTGTCATGCAACGCCACTCATTCATTTTTAAATTATATTTATGCGTTTTAAAAAGTAGGATGAGATAAATAAATGATAGATTACAGGTGCGGTCAAACCATCGGCCTCCGTGGCGCAGTGCGTGCGCTATCGCGTTGTAACGTTGGAGGTCCTGGGTTCGATTCCCGGCTCGAATTTAGTCTGGTGGGACGCTTCGGACGTGGCTAGTTACCACCCTACCGACAAAGACCTGTTGCTAAGCGATTTAGCGTTCCGGCATGATGTCGTGTAGAAACCAATTAGGAGTATGGGTTTACCTTACCCCTTACATGTTAGCCTACTACCATCTTAGACCGCATCGTCACTTACCGGGTGAGATGCCGCCAAGGGCTAACTTGTGATGTATAAAACAAAAAAAAAAACGGTGATGCGTAGGTGGTGATCTTATTAGAACACCGCATGCAAGATTCAGCATTATTTTGAAACAGAGTCGAAACAACATCGAAATGAATTTTTTGATAATTATTTTCTGATTTTGATTAGCGGTGACAATTTTCATAATTAAATAACTATTTAATAAACTACTACGTCAATATGATTATTGGAATATATCATACCATAGAATAAACTAGAAACATCAATGTCTTACTTTTTTGTACAATACTGTGCCTAGTTTTAGGCACTCCTATTTTCACGCAACTACGGTCGGTTCACTTTAAGATTCACAGAAGAGAATGGTCTAGATCATGGAATTAATTTGGTGTGGGCAAAGGCTCTATATGCCGTGAATTCTAATTTCTCGACGCCGGAGTCGTGGGCAACAGCTAGTGCATTATACAATCTTATCCTGCATCCTCTTTAACGTATGTAAAGTGATTTTTTATTCCGTGAGGTAAAGGTAGAATTCCATATTGTATCGGTGTTTTTGTTCCACGTACCTACTGTAGGGACCGGATTTACATTTTTATTGATGGCTTCCCACTTGCAATTCAGATTGCTGTGTTGATCTGTATTTTTTATTATTCACTGGACTTCACGGGAATGGTACATTCCCTATTGGTCAAACATAAATCATATAGGCGATATATGTAATACACTATATCCAGTATATTTTGGTTCGTAGCCTAAAAAATTAACATAGTTCTCAAATACAAACAAAAGCAATCTACAGATTTTTTTTTATTAGTTCCACACTTATAATGTGTACAGATTATTCGTATTATAATTGTTCCTGTCTTATAAAGTGCACAATTTGTTCATTATTATATTACGACTTTCATTACTCTAAACTAAAATAATTATAACCAGGCGACGTAATAAAAATCTTGTATATTAGGTATATCTGATCAAATAATGTTAGCAGGGTTCGGAATTCCGAGAAGCGAAAGTATTAAATATATTTCTATTACAACTTCTTATATAGTTATTTTTGAGATAGACATTTCTTATGAGTGTTTTTGAAATCTTCCTTCAATAAAGGTAGATTTTATACCCCGTAAGCTTAGGCAGGTATAATTACTAATATTCTCTTTATTAAAGGTATATTTACTAGTGTTAAAAGCCTGTCAGTCTGTAGGTCTGAATTCCTGTTTATAACAATTTAAGGGTTTGGACGTTGAACCGATCTCGTTGTAATTTGGCACTCGGGTTTCGTTTTAGTGCCAAATTAGGCCACTTTTTTAATCCTCGACGCAAAGAACAGGATTACTTTGACCGCTTTGTTTTTCTTTTCGCATATCTTCATCACTATAGCGCTCCACAGATCCTAATGAGTTCTGTTTTTAATAACGTATGGTAATATATCGTACGGTATATTATGTAGCCATTTTATGTACCCCGTACCACACAGACCGTAGATAAATCAACTCGTTTGTCTATTAGTTGACGTGCTCGAATATGGACCCCGAAACTTTTTAATTCCCGGGTCGGGCCAAACATTGTTAGGTGTTGGAATTTTCCTGTTAAAATGTTTATTTTCTGATATATAGTAATTTTGCATGCGATGCGTTAACAGTATTACCAAGGTTTATTTAATCCTTTCAATGTGTTACGTATATATAAATATGCGTGAAAAATTCGGTCTAGCGGATGAGTAACTTGCTGATTTGATCGTGTTATTTAACGGCTGTTACTAGTAGTATACAAAAATTAATAAAAAAATCTCATTCCCAGACCGGGAATTTGGCGGTGTACACACCTTTGCCTCGGAGACTACGTTATAACCCAATAATCCATTTCTTGATCCAAACATCCATTATTTGGGGCAGCAAGGGTATATGCTCTGCATATCTCTCTCCGTAATTAACTATGCATGTGTCCAGCAGTGTGATGCTAATCACCTGATGATGAATTTGAAGAGACGACAGACGACTTAATCAAAATTAGCTTAGAATCGATACTTAATATGCAGCTTAACGAGCAATCTTGGACCCAAGCATCCCTACCCATCCGTTATGGTTTAGGGATTCGCAAAATTTCCAGTGTCGCTTTACCAGCCTTCCTATCTTCTGTCCACAGTTCAGCAAATCTCATAAGTAAAATTTTAAGGGCATCCCCTTCAAACTTTGAGATTGCTGGCTTGGAAGAAGCTAGAAAAGCTTTCTTAAAAACATGCCCAGGTCAAAATTTTCCAGTTTCTCCAAATTCACAAAGGAGCTGGGACGACATTAACTCCAAATTTATTTATGACAACCTTTTGAGCTGTTGTACAGGTGCGGCGCGTGCTAGGCTTTTGGCCGTGGGTGCACATGAAGCTGGCTACTGGCTTCACGCGTACCCATCGTCAAATACAGGAACTTTTCTCGAGCCTGACACGCTCCGAATCGCAACCTGTCTACGGCTTGGGGTTCCGGTCTGCGCTCCTCATAAATGTCCCTGTGGCAGTGATGTCGACAAGCTAGGGCATCACGGACTGTCATGCCGAAAAAGTGCAGGCCGTTTCTCGAGACATGCTGCACTTAACGATATCATACGCCGGTCCCTTGCCACCGTCAACGTGCCAAGTCTACTTGAGCCGACTGGTATTGCAAGAGACGATGGCAAGAGACCGGACGGTATGAGTTTGATTCCATGGAAGATGGGCCGGGTGCTGGTATGGGATGCAACCTGTACAGACACGCTGGCTCCTTCCCTTCTACATGGAACCAACAATAGAGTAGGTGCGGCTTGTGAAGCGGCTGAAAAAGCTAAAGCATGCAAATACAGGGGTCTAGGCTCCGAATATGATTTTGTCCCATTCGGTGTCGAGACCCTTGGTCCGTGGGGTCCTAGCGCACTAAAGCTTTTTAAGGAAATAGCAAAAAGGTTAGTCGACATCACAGGGGACCGAAGAGCTGCCAGCTACCTCGGACAAAGAATTAGTCTAGCAATTCAAAGGGGGAACGCTGCCAGTATCTTCGGAACCTTGCCTAAAGGGACTCCTTTTAATAATATATTTTAGTTATGATGTTATATATTTATTTGTTTTTTAAGATTTTTAGTTTTAGGTTAATCTAAGTTTTATATATAATGTTTCTTATCCAAATAAATTATCACATTTGAAGAGAATGGCCACAATGTAATATTAGACCAGTGTAGTGCAAATGCAGTGCACATACGAGTTTTGATCTTCATCACGATTTTTAAATTGTTCTCAAGAATAACAGAGCATTTTTGAACAGATTTTTGCAAGCACTTTACAACAATCACATTACTCAGGTAAATTTCGATGTTAAGCAAATTGGTCTGCCTGCTAAAGTAACGACTTCAAAGGATTCGATGTCTAAGGAAGGAACTGAAGGGTCCATGAAATTTAAATGTCGGTCGGTAAACGACGTTGGTTCTAGTTTAGGCAGATCGTGACTATTATTTTAGCTTTCCATAGATGAATTGTTTGAAATTTTAATCTTTCAAAGGAACAGCGGAGCATAATATTGGCTGTCATAAGCACATTTGAAGTTGATAGATCAAAATATTAGGTATTGTGCAACGAACTCAGATTTTTCAAGTTCGCTGGTAGGCTACATCAAACCCAAGTGGCAAGTGTTCAACGATTCTAAAAAGTTTTTCCCTATTGACATAGGCGTGTCGTCAAGCGATTTAGCGTTCCAGCATGATCTTGCGTGCAAACCAATTAAGAGTGTGGGCCCATACCGTAAATAAGATTCGAACTCTGGGCTTGGAGGTCGCTCTGCAAAAATCCGAGGCCCTGTGATTTCATTTCGGAGAGCGACTCCCGCCCGGTGCGAATTGGTGGCGGGTGGGGTGTCCAACAGCGTAAAGCGTACGATGAAGTAGCTAGGACTAGTCCTCGACAGCCGGTGGACTTTCAGCGAGCACTTTCAGCATCTGGTCCCGAAGCTCGTGGGAGTCGGTGGAGCCCTTGCAGTGTCGGCGCCTATATACGGGCGTGGTCCCATCCATGGCGGACGCTCTGACTGCTCAAAGCCAGGCTACGCAGACCTCAGCAGGTCATGGCGGTCAGAGTGATATGCGTATATCGCGCCATATCGTACGAGTTTGCCTGTGTGTTGGCGGGGACACCGCACTGGGACTTGGACGCCAGTGCGCTCTCCGAGGCGTACTGGCGTACCGTCGATGCGGGTGAGAACACCAGACGCCAGCGGAGGATCTTGCGTGGAGGCGAAGGTAATCTCGTCGTCCTTCGGCGGGCTAGGTTTCTTACGCAGCTAGCTACCGCACGATTGATGTGATCCAGTCCTCTCCAGCGATCCTGGACGGGCTGCAGAGCCTTTCGGGGCACGGTTGCTTCGGGAGGTATTTTTCAAGGTTGCAAGGCCACGAGTGCGCGAGCGACCCCTGACCCAGCCTGGAGTTTTGTGAGCATCGCTGCGTTTTTAGTGGGTATTCTGGTGGCCACATACCCCACCAGAAGCGCTTCCAAAGGGGAAGCGTAAAAGTATTTCCCAGCATTAAAAAAAAAAACTTTTATCGTGGCTATTTTATGAATTTTTAATTTTTTCTAAGAAAAAATCATGGAAAATAAAAGAAAGAAAATAAAAAATGCTCTGAATCAGGATTGGCAGATATCTACAACTCACCATTACTGGTGGAATACAAAAAATCATTATGCAACTTTAAATTCTTCTTTCTTTATGAAAAATCCACAGCGTCGGCTCTAAGGAAACGTTTAAGGTTTACTTAAGATCGGCTATAAAAACCTTTTTCTTTGTTAACCCAATCATTCAGGCGTATTTTCTTTTTTTAATTTTTTTGAGGATTGCTCACTAGTTTTATATTATTTTTAAAAGGTTAGTTTAAATAATTACGGCAAATCCGATAATTTTCATGTGAATTATTGGGGGTAATAATTAATTATTAGTCTTCAGATTTCCATTTCTGCAAGTTTATATCACCAAAAGCATTAGAATTTCATACGATATTCCTCCCAAAACTCCGTATTGTTTACTCGCCCACAAGTCCCGTCAAAATTCATAACTTATTTTGACGGGAATTGTCCAGACAATTCCAAAGTTAAGCCATGGTACTGACAATAATTTTAAATGCTTTTGTATTATTGTTGCTTCAGAACAATCAAATTACATGAATGTGGCAGATTTTCCCCTAAACACAGACTTGCTTTAAGTAGGTATTAATGGCGCACGTTACAATATTTGTAATCTTTTATCTGTCTCTTCCATACACCCAGATCGTAAATACATTATCATAGCATTGAATTCGATCCGTGCGTTATAAATGCTTTCCTGTTTTGATTTGATTCTGAAGGCTAGATCGTCTGGAACAAATATTTTTGAATATAAAGTACTACAATCGCATTTCAATGTCAAATCATATAGGCACTGCATATATAAGTAAGCTGCATATGAATAAGTCAGTTTTTACATGGCCCGCTCCTTTTTACAGTCTACACATGTTTGCTGTTATGGAGATGAATACGTTTACATCGTTTTAGCACTCAATATAAATTGCCAGACTCGCCGATACCCTTCAACGCCTGCGTCTTACCGGATTGGTCATGACATACGGAGCAAATGTGTACACTCACCGTAGGCCTTGTCCACAAGTTCAAAGTCGCTCAACTTGTTATGTCTCTCCATAACACGTTGAGCGACTTTGAAAATATATGACAGCATAGCTCTCTGGCTATGCTGGGTGTTTCTCTGAGGGATAGAATCCGTAATGAGCACATCTGTAGGAGAACCAAAGTAACCGACATAACCCAACGGATTAGCAAGCTGAAGTGGCACTGGGCGGGCCATATCAATCGCAGAACCGACGGCCGTTGGGGCAGACGTATTGTGGATACTGTGTACTGGTAAGCGCAGTGTTGGACGACCTCCTTCCAGCTGAACCGACGACATTGAAAGGATCGCTAGTAGCGGGTGGATGAAGCAGGCAGAAGACCGTGAGTGGTGGTGGCAAGGCAAAGGCCTATGTCCAGCATTGAACGTCTATAGGCTGATTAAGTTAAGTAAGTACCAAGTTTTAGAGATCAAAACAAACACCAGGCTCTTTTAAGATAGGACGCGTAAGATTACCTTCCCGAAGAAGTACCTTCCCGAGTAGCACATATTACGATACTTTATCACAGTTTTGTAACGCATCGTTCAAATTAAATATAATATAGGAAAAAAGCTTGCTAGGGGTAGAATAAAGGTGAAGTGCGAGGAGGGTACGTGTCTTCCGTGCTCATATGTTTTACTTTACTGCACGATTAAAATGTAACAAAAGTAATATCAATAACAGTTTCAATAAATGTATAAGGTGGTTGCACGTGAGGCTGCGCCCCTCCCTTGTACCCTCTTTGTCCCTATTGGATCTCTTGATATAATTAAGATTTATTTGGTTTCATCATAGACTTTGGTATGTCAATATAAAATTCAATATAAATGAAATGACAGAGTACAAAGACAAATCTGTCTATAAATTTAACACCAATGTAAAATAAAAATTGTTTGTGTAACGAATTTCACTTCTTTAAGTATTCTATTTTTAGTACCGATTAACCAAATATGTCACTAAGTTATAATGTCAAAATGATTAGAATATGCATTGTTATAAATAATTATTTCGGAATATCACCTTTTAAATCTAATGAAGTATCATGGTGAGGCTGACATAGCATTCCATTGCCACCGATGTTAACTTGCTTAATTTTACTATGTTAACTGGTAAAATATTTACTATACAAAGTTATACAACGTGCTTTAGGTATGCAACCTATAGTGACAAGCAAATTATTGTTATCATAAAACAGTTATAAGAAAACATCTTCATCATCATGATGAACCCATTGCACTACAGATCTCCTCTCAATATGAGAAGGGTTTGGCCATAGTCCACCACGTACATGGCCAGTGTGCAGATTGGCAAACTTCACACGCCCTTGAGAACATTATGACGAACTCTCTTCCTTTACTGTTGATACAACTGATATTTTTAAGCATAACTCCGAGAAGTCAGGGGTGCCCGGGATCGAACCCCCCCGACTTTTGATTAGAAGGCGGATGTCCTAACACCACTATTACAGCTTTTGTTTTTAAAGAACACATAATTCCCTGGTAAAATAACTTATTCACTGATTCAAAAATGCCGTATCGCATAACTCAAGAAATATTTTTTCCACCACTATCAGCTTTGCAAACTTGTAATATTAGTAGTATAAGAAGATATTTGCTGATAAGCGTTTAAATGAAATATAAAACCATTCTATTAAGATGTAAGTAACTCGAAAACTCGAAATATTCGTGGGTTTATTAAACCGACAACCTTAAAGCATAACATTATAGTCTACAGCCAGGAAAACGCTATTGCGTCTAACAATATATCTTCTTTGTAACGAGAATCCGGATGCTCGGTAAAATTAGAGGAATAGTTTCAACGAACATTTTTCTTCATTTTGCCGAGCTGCCGAGATCTTTATTTTAACTCTTCAGGGTTAACAACTTACTTTCGGCTAGATCTTTGTTAATATTAAGGTATTATGTATGGAATGATTCGAATAAGCTGGACAGCGCATCGAACAAACGCTATACTAAAAAAGCTGAAAATAATTCAAAGGCTTGTACAACTGCGAATCCTTAAGTTCTTTGGGCATATGACAGGGAAGACTGGTACCATCGAACATCTCGTAGTACAAGATCGAGTAGAGGGCACATGTCCACGTGGTCGCTTCCCTACTAAGTGGACGGACTCAATCCGTTCCGCTACAGATTTATCGATATCCGAATGCTCCCGTGATGCCACCAACAGAAATCGCTGAAAGCAGTTCGTAAGAGCTGCTGTGAAGGCCAAATTATAACCACGACCACTCTGCCAAGAGTGAACGAATAAGAAGAAGAAGATTCAAAATTTTATCTCTTTGAGTTTGGTCGTAAGATGGTGCTGCAGTTATACCTTAACACTCATAATCATTATCAGGATATCGTATGGAGTGCCGCTGGTGGGCGCAGAACTTTTCATTTATCTTCCTTGGTTGAATTCTTTATGACGTTACTTCATTAAAGATCATTTGTTGCGTTTATAACTATTGTTCTCCATAAGGTCCGATCATTCAACATGGTGATCAAAATAATTCCTTTTTGGAATTTTTCTCTTCATCTGGAAGTTAAGACTTCCTTTTATACACAGTTTCAGTCACTAGGAAGGTTTTGATATAGTCAACAAGTAGTCAAATAGTACTGGTAGGAAGAAAATTTTGAAAGACTCTAAGTAGATATATATTTTTATCAGGATTAAGTATTTTCACAGAATAACGCCTGCTCCTATCGAAAAAAAAACATCGAATTTTTCAAAAATACTGATTTAAAAATCTCTATTTTGCTTTTTTATGGAATGCACTTTCAAACATCCTCTCATACGTTTTAATTACGTATGTATGTAATATGTACGCCAAATTTCAGTCCGATGCGGTCAGCTGTGTCTTGACAGATGCGTCAGTCTGTTATCTTTCCTTTTGTTCAAAAAATTACTTTGTATATCAAAACTGTGATAGCCTAGTGGTTAGGACGTCAGCCTCCTAATCAGAGATCGGGGGTTCGAACCCGGGAACGCACCTCTAACTTTTCGGAGTTATGTGCGTTTTTAAGAAATTAAAATATCACTTGCTGCAACGGTGAAGGAAAACATCGTGAGGTAACCAGCATGCCTGAGAGCTCTCCATAATGTACTCAAAGGCGCGTGAAGTCTGCCAATCCGCACATGGCCAGCGTGGTGGACTATGGCCAAACCCTTTCTCATATTGAGAGGGGACCCGTGCTCTGTAGTGAGCCGGCAATGGGTTGATTATGATTATGATGATCAGTATCCATTGATCCGTGGGAAATTGGCATTTTTATTAATTCAATCAAACTTCACACGTGTTATTTCACACGTGTTTTAAACACTGCACTTCCGCCACGTCGCCGCAGTTCCATTAATTGATAATGCCTGGTTCATGTCCGATTTACTTCCGTTGCCCACGAGTCCAACCACATTGTAAACTACATAAAATTACTTAAACAATAACAGTAATAATGCTCATTTGCGGTGTGTGAAGTGTTTATAAGTGTTGCCAATTTTTTTTTATACTTTAAATTGCTTACGTCGATTTAAAATGGCGTACAACATTCCGTTACCATACAAGTAAGTTGTTCATTTTGATGGCTGTCATTAGAGACCTCTACACAAATTTTATAAGGTCATATTTTTGACTTGGGACGCACTATATCTGAAAGCGCCCCGGAGCGATGAGATTTATAAATTGAGCCCAGCCTTAACAACCAGTTAAGATAGGATAAAGTCGGGTGGTTATCAAAGCCAAAGTCGGTTGTTATCAAAGACAAAGACGTGTCGCCAAGCGATTTACCGTTCCGGCATGATGTCGCGTAGAAACCAATCACGATCATGAGTTAACCGTACCCCTAACAGGTTAGCCTGCCACCATAAGTATATTATCACCATAGCATCATAAAGGTTAGCCTGCCACCATAATATACTGCATCATAACTTACAAGCAGCTGAGATAGGCGTAAAGGGCTAACTAGTAGTGGAATTAAAAAAAATATTTGTCCTTCATAAGTCTTGTTTAAATATGTTGATTTATTCTTAGCCTACTTTGTTTAATTGTACAATTGAGACCTATAGAATTCTCGATGATGAGTCTCGTTGGTCTGATGGTCAGCTTGTTCAATTACTCTTTTTTTCAAGGTTTAATTTTAGGTTTTGTGTTAAAATTCTCAGTACCAACCAGGAGCTAGGAAAATGGCTCTATTCACGCACCTCAAAGAACAAGGAGTAACGATCGCGCCGTCTATTTCTTAATTTTTTTTTAATAATATCTGACACATATCAAACTCTAGTTATTAAAAGTTTTATAGTTTGCCCATAGCCTACTACGTAACAATACTCGAATTAAGTTAATTCGTCGGTTCCGAATGAGAATATTATTACTAGCTAATACACTAAGTATCACAGCCCGGTTACGCTGTGGCAACCAATACGGTTAGCACAGCTAATAGACAGTCCTAAAAAGAAAAAATAGCAAGTGATAATAATCGTTAAAGCCGACCATTTAGAGCAGCGTGGTTGGTCTATGCTATGAAACGCGCCAACCAATAAGAGAGACTGTCTATGCAGTGAGACGATATACTAGTAATGATGATAAATGACTATCTGTAATAGATATTGTCGGTGTCACATTGGATGTAATCTAAACATTATCTTGATGTGGTGCTTTAACGCTTTTTTTTTTTTTTTTTTTTTTTTTTTTTTCCGCTGGGAAATGCTTTTACGCATCCCTTTCGACGGGGTATGTGGGACTCCCCGGCGGCCAGGCTGGCGACCAGAATACCCACTAAAACCCAGCGATGCTCCTTCGCGTCGCCTGGTGGCTGGGTCACGGGAACACTGATGCACTCGACCGCGGCCCAGCCAGCGGCGTCCGCCGAGGCAGACCCTCCACGTGGTGCTTTAACGCTGGTGGATCTTAGATAACGGGTTGGTTAGTGATTGGTTCGTAATTGCCGAGCGACCTTTGTAATCAGTAAATGCAAGGCTTCTATGCCTGGTAGTTAATCTATATAGATTCATGTTTAGTATTTTATAGTCGCAGTCGAGGCACTTTAATATGATACTGTTCTGTTACAGCCACAGGGTTTTTTTTATCCACTACAAGTTAGCCCTTGACGGCAATCTCAGCTGATCATCATCATCATTGTGATCAACCCATTGCCAGCTCACTATAGAGCACGGTCTCCTCTCAATATGAGAAGGGTTTGGCCATAGTCCATCACGCTGGCCATGTGCGGATTGGCAGACTTCACACGCCTTTGAGAACATTATGTAGTACTCTCAGGCATGCAGGTTTCCTCGCGATGTTTTTCTTCACCGTCGAAGCAAGTAATATTTTAATGTCTTAAAAACGCTCATAACTCCGAAAGGTAAGGGTTGCGTGTGAACTCTTGACCTCTGATTTGGAGGTGTACATCCTAACCACTAGGCTATCACAGTTTGGTCAATATAGTTTTAATTATGTCTTGCACAGCTTTATTTTATTTACATTGCTTATAAGTTAAATAAAATATCGAGCTCGCTATCAAAAGCTCCAAACGCTGTAAAACTGTTTTCAGCCACTTTAACAAATTACTGCAATAGTCACATGACACCTTTTTTACTCCCCGACGCGATGTTAAGGTATATGCGCGAAAGGTCACGATAGGCTCAAACCTTTGAATACATTAATGTATTAAACTCGTAGTTGGTATATTTGCATGTATTTAAAAATAAATCGTTAATTTGAAAAGCATTGGGTTTGTATGTATCTATATTTCGGACGAATTTCATTTTGAAGGGAGAGCTAATCTTGTGTGCTTATAAAAAGCTCCGGGTGTCCCACAATGCGAAACGTCTCTTTTATTTGACTACTAAATACTGTTTTATAAAGCGCATGTTCGATAGCTCACTTGAAGTACCCATTTTGTATTCAAATTGATATTTGTTAGGGTACCGAGATAAAAGGGGACGCTTTTATGATGACTCTCTTGTCCGTGAATCCGTGTGTCATCACTCATCAGTCAGGACCCTATCTCTAAGGACTGGACTGAGGTACTAAGATATGTATTATTTTTAATACCACTACAAATACTGACTGTTGCTACAGTACTCGAGTTCTGATTTTTTTTTGAGATAGGTTTGCGCTTGACGACAATCAGTACCAGAAGGCACTGATGAGGTCTAGGTTGGAGCGCGCTTGTCTAGAAAATGCCTATTCACCCTTCCCTTGAAGAATTCAGTTTAATGTGGTAATTGGAATTTACACTGTATTTTTTACGCTAATTAGGCTACGACTGAAGCTTCTGACCAGAGAATATTCCGAATGTTTCAGACCCAAATCGCCTCTGCAGGTAATCGAACCCGACACCTCCCACTTATAAGACACCGCAAACCACTGCGTAATCAAACTTCTACTTAAAAAATGAAATGTAAAAATATTATTTTCGGAAAATTTCCGCTCTCTGACCTGTTATCAATTCATTCAAGGTGGCAGTGTAACGTTGTTTACTCTCAGTCAGTTTATTAAATATTCTATTTACTGCCATCTTGAAATGGGCCATGAAGGCCAAATACGCGTTTGTATGTAGGTGTGTATTTGTGTTTGTTTGTTGCTCCTTTGCATCAGAATTACATAATCCACGGGATGTGAGAAAAACTGAATTTCACGTCATTCGTGTAAATCATACAACTATAGCTATTAACTATAGTTCATAACAAAATTCCTTGAAATTCGATTTATGTTGGAGCGGAAACGGGAAAGAAATGGGTAAGATACATACACAAGCTTCAGACCTAAACGTTCCTCATCCCAAAGGATTTTTTAAAACCCTTACTTGAACTACGTAGATTAAGTCGCAGACATCAGCTGGCAAATAGATAATTCAAAAAACTTATGATCCGATGTCGAATTATTATTACGAACTTTTCAAAAAGAACTGGGTACATGCTGTAATTCCAAGTATACATTTCAATATGCTTCATGAGCAACCCATTACTGGCTCACTACAGAGCACGGGTCTCCTCTCAATATGAGAAGGGTTTGGCCATAGTCCACCACGCTGGCCATGTGCGGATTGGCAAACTTCACACGCCTTTGAGAACATTATGGAGAACTCTCAGGCGTGTAGATTTCCTTACGATGTTTTCCTTCACCGTTGAAGCAAGTGATATTTTAATCGTTTAAAAACGCACATAACTCCGAAAAGTTAGAGGTGCGTGCCCGGATTCGAACCGCCGACCTCTGATTAGGAGGCTGACGCCCTGACCACTGGGCTATCACCGCTTCGATATGCTTAAATATACTTTATATTTTAACAGTACAGTTTCGTTGTAAGCTTACACCCCAGACCTCAAATCGCAGCGGCAAAATGTTTGCAATAACGTGTAATATTATATTCATGTTATACCACAATATAATTCAAAGATCACAACAAAATGCAACAACAAATTTTCCGTGTCGAGAAACTCCAATATACGGTACGGTACCTAATATGTTTCGAATGAGCGAAGTCGATCATTGAATAAAGTGTCAAACTTTTGCACATGTCACATGCCTAGCGCCCGAATGCTGGCTTAATCGTTATAAAAAATATGTTTCATCCATCAAATTTTATTTCAATTGAAAAACGAAGGGAAGTGACTGCGAGTATAATGCAATACGACCCGGAAATAACAATTTCCTAGTACTTCCTTTGAACTTCCTGTCAGGACCAAGGCAAAATATATGTGGAGCATCTATACAATTCATACGGGCTCAGAGAATGTTATATACGATTGAAGTAATTCTAGATGTAGGGCTTCGGTTATCCGATAATAAAAAAAAACGCGAAATTATCGCGAATTTTCTCTTTCTCATTTCTATTTCTTGTTAAATAATTTCAAAAAAATAGATCTGCTAAAATCCCAAACGTGCACAAATGGACAATTCCTTAATACTTTTCTAAAAAGAAAAATAATTTAAAAATATAACCAGTCAACATCCATATAGAATGAATTTAAATTCTTATGTAGTGGTTTTCAAGCTATACTAGTCCATCTCAAGAATGTATGTTATAGACATGCTTATATGTTATATTTCATCAAGCTAAGTACGATAGGTAGAATATAAACATACGCATACAAATTACATTAAACAACTAAGGTTAATCAAGTCCGCAAAAAAAGGCAGACAACACACACAAAAGGCTGGTCATAAAATTAAATTTAAAGATGAATTTGTTCACTACATGCATATGTATTCTTAGAAATCTGTCCTGTCTTTTCCTCTGGATAAATAAAGCTATATTAATCTGGATATATTAATCATGTTATAAAAAAATTCTTACTTGCTTCAATTAAAATTAATTAATAGGAGTGGAGCAAGTAAGAAATCTAAAATCTCTACAAAATAAAGAAACAAGTGATTGGAAGAAAATAGTTTTAAACTGGTTACAATCAAAGCAATGCCAATTAAAAAATTTCAAAGTAACGGTTCATTTATTAAACTTCTAATGTTTATTTTTATTTTTCCGTCGAATCAGTTTCTCTAGACTATTTCATTACAATTATGATCATCATGATATCATATTGTGAGCATGATATGATCATCATATAATGCCCACTTCTCAGCACTATAGTGCTCCAAAAGCCTAGCGGCTGCTTCAGTCGTTTTATGTTAAAATTCAAAATAGATTTATTCATGTAAACAGAATAGTATGAAGCGTTTATATCATCATCATCTTCACGATCAACCCATTATCGGCTCACTACTGAGCACGGGTTTCCTCTCAGTATGAGAAAGGTTTTAGCCATAGTCCACCACGCTGGCCATGTGCGGATTGGCAGACTTCACACGCCTTTGAGAACGTTATGGAGAACTCTCAGGCGTGCAGGTTCCTCATGATGTTTTTCTTCACCGTTGAAGCAAGTGACATTATTTTTTTTTTTTTTAAAACGCACATAACTCGGAAAAGTTAGACGTGTGTGCCCGGATTCGAACCGCCGACCTCTAATTAGGAGGCTGACGCCCTAGGCCATCACCGCTTTGACGTTTCTTTCCGCGTTTATATATAATATAATAAATTTTTCTATATTTTAATTCGTGACGTTAACTGAATTTAAGGAATTTAGTTACATTCGTCAACTTTAAATAAATCTAGGAGGTATCCAAACACGTCTAAGAAGAAGTCCACAACGAACTTAACTAGGCTTTTTTTAGTCATCCATATAGTCAAAATTATATTATAATGCTATGAAGTTAGAGCAATTCGCACGCAAGGCTTATATCATTTATGTAATAGTTAATATCGTAATACGATTTTTCTATAAGTTTAAGTTATATATAAACTAAACTTATTGAGAGACATCTCTAAGAATCCAGTAGGACATTTGTTATAAAAAAATAGAAAGATAGTTGACAATAGCCATCTCTCGATCCATTTCGGAAAGGTATTCTTATGCTGGGTTTTCTGGTCGCTTCCTCAACCCGTAGAACTCCAAAATCGCTCTCATCCGAACTAGTGTGTACCCCGCCTAATATTTAGATTCGAAACTCCCAAATAAGCCGGTAAATATGGTTCTTCTAATGAACTTATCTTGATTGGATCACGTAGAGATAGACTGATACCACACAGCTCACTCTATCGCCAGCTGAGCGAGCATAAAGCTACCTTGCCTGGCCGATATAATAACACTCACAGATTTACTGTTCATTCATCATCACCATGATCAACCCATTATCGGCTCACTACTGAGCACAAGTCTCCTCTCAATATGAGAAGGGTTTGGTTATAGTCCACCACGCTGGCCATATGCGGATTGGCAGACTTCACACGCCTTCAAGACATTATGGAGAACTCTCAGGCGTGCAGGTTTCCTCACGATGTTTTCCTTCACCGTAGAAGCAAGTGATATTTTAATTGTTTAAAAACGCACATAACTCTGAAAAGTTAGATGTGCGTGGCCGGATTCGAACCGCCGACTTCTGATTACGAGGCTGACGCCCTAACCACTTGGCTATCACCGCTTCAGGCTATCACACTACTATTCATTATCAGTATCTTTTTTGATTCGTTTGAATAAAAATTCACTTAAACTCTGCGTCTTAGTGAATAGCAGCAAAAGAGGTAATTAAAGGTATATAGACTTTTAAAATTCTTTAACTGCGAGGGCTTCCAAATACGTCTGGAAAAATACGAATGTTTTAATATATTTGGAACTATTTCGCAACATTTGCTTTGGTTCGTAACTGAGCGCGACGGCAGAGCTTTTTTAGATGAAGAGAGATTTTAATCTTTCCCTTCTAGTTTTTAATCAAAGGTTAAGACAGTGTATATTTCGGAGACTTTCATGAGGTTAAGTTAGGTTGACTTACGTTTCATGTTTCTATTAACTTTCTTATCGCTTTCTCAAATTATAGTTCGGTTGTTCAAAAAAATCCTGAAAGGTCATATTTGAATTGACTATGTAACTTTGGCAAGATGGTGAATATAAGTTATAACTATTTTTATTGGTTAATTGGTATGCTAATGAATGTGATAATCATTTAAAATTAAGGATTATAGAAACGATGAAAAAGCTTGGGTGTGAATTGCTCTAATTACATAGCTAGCTATAATTCTAAAATTTATTGTTGATTATGTGCTATGGCGATGAAAAAAAATCTGGCTAAGTTTGTTGTGGACTTCTTTTAAGACTTGGACGCGATTGGAACCCTTTAATACACTCGCGAACTTAAAACTAAATTTTAAGCTCGCAAGTGTACTACATCATCACTTCACGAATAAAAATAATGGAAACGGTGTTATGTATGAACGAGTCATAGATGCCTGTAATAATTTTACATGAATTAAGTTATTTTGATTTGATTTATTGAGTTTAGAGCATTGACGAGTAGTATGTGTTACACTTCACATTAGCACTATCCATGTATTTTGTATAAGTTGTGAGTTTGACTCGTTAAGTGTCTACGTATTATTGTATCATGACATTATTTGTATTATGACCGATAATACTACTTCCTGTAAGATGCTTTAGAGCTATTGGTTAATTGATTAGAATAGGAGGGGACTGTATTGAGTTGGAAGGAGATATGATAGGTTATAAATAAGAGAAGGTTTGCTATTAAGGCAGATACGGCTGACGCGCGGGAGTGTGCACTAATTATGAAATATAAGATCTATATAAATGTAATATAGTTTGATTCTATATTTGTGAGATTACCGTAATGAATAATAATGGAATATATATCAATATAATAAAGATCTATGATCATGAATATAATATAGTTTGATTCTATATTTGAGAGTTTACATCTTCAGAAGTGGGATGAAGCAAGGGATTTTTTTTATTCCTTGAAAACCACGCCAAAGCTAAGTAAAACTTATTTTCTTTTTTTTTATATATGTATCTTGATTTTTTTCTTTTTATGTTTCGTGTTCTCCGGAACGATACCGAAGCGATAAACAGTTAAGCCCTTCTTTTCTGTGACATGGACAAGAAAGAATAAACTGTGAGAAAGTCACTTTTGGATAAGTCATTTTACATGACTATAGAGTAAAGTTGATACCGTTTTTTTATTTCATTTGACGTGTCTTAAAGAAAAAGTTAAAGTACTATGTTTTAACGACCTTCCTGGAGCAATGTTGGTTCCGTGCCTTAATTTATTATAATATAACTATTTTTGCCTACGGCCTCGCTCGTCACTTGGCTCGCAAATGGCTTCCATTAAATAAGTATCATAGATTATTACAATAGAAATGAATCAATATGACCAAACCATTGTTTTTTGCCTTTTATAAAGCATATATTTTTATTAAACATGTGGTTGCCTAAAGCCTAGTGGTTGGGACGTCCGCCTCCTAATCAGAGGTCGGGAGTTCGATCCCGAGCAGTCACCTGTTACTTTAATTATTATCATGCTAACCGCTCCAATGGCATTTTACAGATTATTTAATAATTTTCAAGAATATGTAGCTTCACACAAAAGGTTTATCACATATTATATTGAACCAAGTTTCTGCATTAAGTTGAATCGAATTTACGAATTTTTATGAGGTACCGCCATAAAATGTTTCTTTTATTAGACTCTAAGCATTTTTCTTTTAAGTTCCAGGTTATGAATTTAATATGATGAATTTAAATGAGAAAGATATTGAATGTCGGGATAGGCCAAGAGAAAAATCGCCAATACTAATATATTGAGGTTGGAAGAAAATTTATAATAAAGACTTTTTGAAAGACTGAAGGCATTGGAACACTAATCACGAAATTGATCTTCGAGCGGTGAGCATGAGCGACGCTCGTGAAGATCTGCTATTGGGAGTGGTGAGCATGAGCGACACTCCCAAAGATCTGATAGGAGTGGTGAGCTTGAGCGACACTCCTTCTAGACCCAGACATTCGAGCGGTGAGCATGAGCGACGCTCGTGAAGATCTGCTATTGGGAGTGGGGAGCATGAGCGACACTCCCAAAGATCTGATAGGAGGAGTGGTGAGCTTGAGCGACACTCCTTCTAGACCCAGACATTCGAGCGGTGAGCATGAGCGACGCTCGTAAACGTCTGAAGATAGGAGTGGTGAGCATGAGCGACACTCCTATAAAACCAACGTTCGAGCGGTGAGTATGGGTGACGCTCGCAAACGTCTGACGATATGAGTGGTGAGAATGAGCGACGCTCGCAAACGTCTGACGATATGAGTGGTGAGAATGAGCGACGCTCGCAAACGTCTGACGATATGAGTGGTGAGCATTAACAACACTCTTCCTCTAGAGCGATGAACATGATGACGACACACGGACGTTAACCAAAAGAAATCAAGGACAAAAATCTGTAAGACAAATTTCTATTTTAGTTTTAAAATAGTTTGAATTAGGGAGTAGCAGCATCATTATCTTGATTTCGGGTTTATTTACTGTTTGCGATTCATTAATATTAATACTTTAATTAGATCCCAAGGATTGCAATATGGTGGATACAGTTATAAGAGTATAATTACACCATTGAATAAAAATCCGGGACTAAAACATGGCCCATGTTTTATGTGAGGCTGACATGTGAGGCTTTATGTAAGAATCCTGTAGAGCAACCCACTGACAAAATGTACTTGACATACTTACTATTAATAAAGATAATTTGCCAACAATGTCCAATTAACCGATGATTAAAGAAACAAAGAAAAAAAACATAAAAGAATCAAATGGTTGGTTCCCTGGTTAAATCACTGTAAAACGAAAAGTAGTACATCCATATAAAGATCTCAAGATTAAAGTGTAGTCACATTTTGCCTAAAAAGCGTGCTAAAAAAAAAACTTAAAAGAAAAAATATTAATAGCAATTTACAAAAGAAATAAAAGTTATGAAATCAATTAAATAGAGTGAAATAGTATTAAAGATTTAATCATTGCATTGCACAAATAAATATTACATTGCGAAGAAATTCCAAAATTCCTGAAACAAATCTAGATCATAAATTTTAAATTTTCCTGCAGAAACGCATTTACTTTCCACTTGTTTAACATTATATTAAGAGTTTTTATACACTGTAGTAATTTATTATAAATACGTAGGGATATGCATATATATGTATATATATATAAAAACGAAATACCACTCACTCACTGACCGAATGACTGATTATCACGATATCTCAAGAACTACAAAACATACGAAATTGAAGTTTGGAAGTTAGGTTCCTTTTATGAATTAGAGGTCAGCTAAGAAACTGTTTTGAGAAAAATCCACCCCAAGAAACTGACTTTAGAAGTTTGTATGAAAGTCTTATGTGATTTGGCATTAGAAAATGAAAATCCGTTCTTTTGAATAATCACACCTTGAAAGTGGAAACATAAAGAATGAAAAGGGATTTGGAAGCTAGATCCTTCTTAGGCGTAGACATCTAATCAACAATAATTGGTGAAAATCCAACGCAAAGAGGTTTATAAAAAGGATTCCAATATTAGATATTATTAAAATTAAACAACGCGAAACAAATATATGATGTATGAGGAATTGTATCTGGCAAATACAGCTACATTCCTAGTAATAACGTTAGACGCTAAACCTCAAACCAGATATAAATCATTTAAAGCACAATTTTTTTTTCCTTTGACGTATATAGACTGCCAGACTTGTATATTTTAGCTAATTTCACAGCATTATGTCATATGGTATTTTATTATGGGGTAATGCTGCTGATATTGACACTGTAGTCGTTTTGAGGGCTGGTTGTGCGATATAATAATGACAGTATGAAAATTTAATATAGGGCCATATAATATTGATAAATTCAAGAAAATTAAAAAAAAAAAGACTAACGAACTGAACATTCGGAGTAAAAGTAAACTTGTAGTACCGTTAGTAGGCGGCACCAAGTTAGTTACTCATTCAAAGGACATTTTATTTTATAATAAATTACCTACTGATATCTTAGAAAAAAAATGTCTATCAATAAGTTCTAAGTTTGTTGTGGGTTTCTTCTTAAACCTGGGCGCGATTTGAACCCTCTTGACTTTGGTTTTGAGTTGGCGATTGTAAATATTACCATCACTTCACGAATAGAAATAATTAAAAAGTGGTATTTATGAATGATTATTAGATGCCTGTAATAAGTTTATATGAGTGGAGCTATTTTTGATATGATTTGATTTGGATGAAGATCTTATAAGGTTTTACTTCTTTGAACCCACTCGAGGTATAATTATACTAATTAGTATAACACTGAAATACTTCCTACTAAGAAATCCTTACTATCCATAGTAACTAATATTAGAAATGCGAAAGTGTTTGTATGTTGATCTGCCCTTCAATGACGTCGCAACAGAGCAATGGATTATACAATAGGATTAACACGTGATTTTTTTTTTAGTATAGTTGAGGACCTGGTAAATACTGACATAATATGACAGTTTCAGTTTTAGGAATTTAAAAAAAACTTATCCCACGCGAACGTCGCACGCGGATTGTCTAGCAAATACTTTTACCAGTATTCAAAATATTCTAAATGCTGTTGCTACTCAACGAGAAAAGTCAAGTGGAACGGTTTCATAAGACTATATTGGAGGCCCATGGTCCAGACGATGACATTACACGTGACGAGTAGATTCCAGACAGACAAAAGCCCTTCGGAACTGTATTTCTGATAAAACCAATAATCATCTGATAATACTTCGGAAACTATATTAAATGATGTATTAGCTACCATTACTAACGTAGCTTCTACAGAAGAGTTAGAAATTCGGACAAGATTTAGAAAATTCCATTAAAGCAGTCAATAAAGACAAACAGATGGAGATAGTTTACTAACAGTAGGAAATAAAATATTCTTTACATTTACTATTATATAAATTAACACAATTTGGCCATGGCTTGGCTTTTCCACAAATTTGGAAAGCAAAGAAATCTAAACTCAAAATTAAACTTTTACACAATAATGTATGTCATTTTAATTCTCAATGTTTATAGAACAAATGTTTGTTTTGTTATAAATTAATAAAAGAAAATAATAGATATTTTAAAAGAATAAATTTAGAATTAAGTACGGAAATAATTAAAATGTGAAATATTTTATTTTGTAAATTAACACGAGGACGCGTAATATAACAGGATGACCGAGCTGTTACACTTCACATTAGCACTATCCATGTATTTTGTATAAGTTGTGAGTTTGACTCGTTAAGTGTCTACGTATTATTGTATCATGACATTATTTGTATTATGACCGATAATACTACTTCCTGTAAGATGCTTTAGAGCTATTGGTTAATTGATTAGAATAGGAGGGGACTGTATTGAGTTGGAAGGAGATATGATAGGTTATAAATAAGAGAAGGTTTGCTATTAAGGCAGATACGGCTGACGCGCGGGAGTGTGCACTAATTATGAAATATAAGATCTATATAAATGTAATATAGTTTGATTCTATATTTGTGAGATTACCGTAATGAATAATAATGGAATATATATCAATATAATAAAGATCTATGATCATGAATATAATATAGTTTGATTCTATATTTGAGAGTTTACATATGTGAGGTAAGTTAGAATAAAAAGTAAACTTTTGCGGTTTGGAATACGCTTTTCTCTCCGGTAAACAACGGCAATGCGTACGTCTCTCCATCACAGTTTTACCATAGGCTTACTAGGTATGTCTATCAAATACACCTGTATAATTCAGGGCTCTCTTGTACAAAATATCCAATGTATACATGTCTGTCAGTCTATCGCAGCTTGATTTTCTCAGCTTGACGCGTTGCGCTAATCTGTGCGGTGACTTAGACTGCATATTTAATTTCAGAGGACATCCGACCGTACGTCTTTAGCAACCACGAACACCTTATCTCATGAGATGTGGCTGATAACACGTGTGGTAACCAATGTGTATCATTTTATTTTGCGTCACTCTTTAGTACTTTTACTGAAGGAAAAAGTAAAGTTAAGATTTGAGTTATAACAATATAGTTCTAGTTAGCGGGCTATACCAATCAAATTACATACTAAAAAAAAATTTTGTTTTATGCACTACAAGTTAGCCCTTGACGGCAACCTCACCCGATGATAATTGATGATGCAGTCTAAGATGGTAGCGGCTAACCTGTTAGGGGTATGGTAAACTTATACTCTTAATTGGTTTCTACGCGACGTGACGTTCGTGCCGGAACACTACTCTTTGTCTACTAGCAACTGCCAAAGACTCTAAGAATTTCCCAGATTAAAGCCAAGAATCGAACCCAGGATGCTCAAGCACTGCGCCACGACCGTCGTCAAATCTGTACATCGTGGGAAAATTACAGGCAGGTGAAATTAAGTCTGCAGTGCCAGAGGAGTCATAATGCATTGCCAGCTAAAACCATCAGCCTATTTCGTTTCTACTCGGCATCATATCAAAACCCTAAATCGGTAGTAACTAGCTTCAGACAAATCCTCCTACAAGATCTGACTCGAGGTGAGAAAAGAAGCCGAGATCTCGCTGTATAAAACTGCATCTTGTATTTTATTTCATCATGATCAATCCATTACCGGCTCACTTCAGATCACGGGTCTCAATGTGAGAAGGGTTTTGCCATAGTCCACCACGCTGGCCATGTGCGGATTGGCAGACTTCACACGCCTTTGAGAACTAATTTTTGGATTTTATTTAATTATTTGAAATTCGTGTGAAGGATCTAAGTAAAGCAACTTACTTCTGACGGTTGAGCTGCTGTTGATGATGATCTTATCATCTCGTTAAACCACAAATTATATTTCAACAGCGATATAATTCTGTAGAGGACCCATGTACCAGTAAATAAAGTTAGTCTGACGTCAAACATAAATAAATGTGTAAATTTTAGTTGTATAATTATAGGGAGCTTATAAGCTGTGATAGCCTAGTGGTTAGATCGTCAGCCTCCTAATCAGAGTTCCGCGGTTCGAATCCGGGCACGCACCTCTAACTTTTCGGAGTTATGTGCGTTTAAAAAAATTAAAATATCACATGCTTCAACGGCGAAGGAAAACATCGTAGGGAAACCTGCACGCTTGAGAGTTCTCCATAATGTTCTCAAATGCGTGTGAAGTCTGCCAATTCGCACATGGCCAGCGTGGTGGACTAGGCAAACCCTTCTCATATTGAGAGGAGACCCGTGCTCTGTAGTGAGCCGGCAATGGGTTAACTAAGTAAGTAAGTAATTATAGGAAGGTAGTTCATGTTACGCTATTGCTAATTAGCAGTTAACGGAACTAAGTGGATTAAGCGGAGCATTAAATGAACAATAGCTTCAATTGCAATTCAATATTCGTGTCAAAAGCAATTCTCTTAATTATATTATGGCTTCAGCGTTGAGCGCACTGATTGTCTGTTCCAACGTGCCTGTGTCAAATGCCTTGCTAGACAGCTTACCTTGGGTGGATCTGCCTCCCTCCTGCAGTCTTAGAACGAACATTTGCACGCTCGCAACCGAAAAGGAAGTTTTCGAGTGACAAAAACAATTGTTCTAATCCTATTCAGTTTAAAGTTTGAATCCAACACATCTTATGTTTTTTTTATTAACTACAAGTTAGCGCTTGACGGTAAACTCACCTGATGGTTAGTGATGATCAGTCTAAGATGGTAGCGCATAAACCTGTTAGGAGTATGGTAAATATGGGTTTACCATACCCCTAAACCAATAAACCAATTAGGAGTAGAAACCAATAAGGAGTATGGACTCCTAATTGGTTTCTACGCGACATCGTGCCGCAACGCTAAATCGTCTGCTAAATCATTTGGCGACAAGTCTTTGTCGGTAGGGTGGTAACTAGCCACGGCCGAAGCCTCCCACCGGACCAGACTCAAGCCGGGAATCGAACCCAGGACTATCCAACTTTATAAAGCGACAGGAGGTCGTCAATTTATTCAACAAACTTTTCACTAATAGAGATTCGAGCTTTAAAACAAGAAATATGTAGAATATGTTTACGGTCTAGTGTATCTATACTTAAGAATGAAGTTTTACGATTCTGTATTAAAGCATAGTAAAACATATTATCTGCCTATACATTTTATAGATGGACACGGGCCATACTGTCTAATCTAGACATAGTTTTAGAGCAAAGACCCTCCATACTGCTCCAATAAGTGACAATATCCGGGACCGACGGCTTAACATGCTCACGCGAGACATGGGGGTGGACACCGCCAATTTCCTAACTACGGGAAAAATCCAATAGCTAACAATTTGTAGTCTGACACGCCAATTGAACCAAGTAGGTACCTCGACGATGTTTCAATCAGTAGCCGAATTTATTTACTCCCAGACCAAAGGGCATTCGAATACGTAAAATCTAGGTAATACATAATATTACATAAAGCTCCTTGCCCACCCCAGTTGCCTATGTACAAGGCAATGTAAACTTTCACCCTCAAATCAACAAACCGGCACTGGAATTGCAAGCGATAATCTAAACAGGGCTGGGGTGTAATGGACGGATATCTAAAATTGATTGACAGCGTAGTGCAAAGGGGTGCATCTGTTAGGGCTTAAGCTTAGGTACGCGGCGAGTATTTGATACGAATTCAACAACGGATAATTAGAATTGGACCTCGATTCTAATTAACGAATCAAATCGGGGCTACAAGCAGAACGTGTATTTCAAACTAACATTATTAATTTGAATGTGTTTGTTTAATGAAGCGGTGATAGGGTAGTGAAGCGGTGATAGCCTAGTGGTTAGGCGTTGGCGACCTAATCAGAGATCGTGGGTTCGAATCCGGGCACGCACGTTTAACTTTCGAATTATGTGCGTTTTTAAATAATTAAAATATCACTTGTTTCAACGGCGAAGGAAAACATCGTGGGGAAACCTGCACGCTTGAGAGTTCTCCATAATGTTCTCAAAGGCGTGTGAAGTCTGCCAATTCGCACATGGCCAGCGTGGTGGACTAGGGCCAAACCCTTCTCATATTGAGAGGAGACCCGTGCTCTGTAGTGAGCTGGCAATGGGTTAACTAAGTAAGTAAGTAAGTAATTATAGGAAGGTAGTTCATGTTACGCTATTGCTAATTAGCAGTTAACGGAACTAAGTGGATTAAGCGGAGCATTAAATGAACAATAGCTTCAATTGCAATTCAATATTCGTGTCAAAAGCAATTCTCTTAATTATATTATGGCTTCAGCGTTGAGCGCACTGATTGTCTGTTCCAACGTGCCTGTGTCAAATGCATTGCTAGGCAGCTTACCTTGGGAGGATCTGCCTCCCTCCTGCAGTCTTAGAACGAACATTTGCACGCTTGCAACCGAAAAGGAAGTTTTCGAGTGACAAAAACAATTGTTCTAATCCTATTCAGTTTAAAGTTCGAATCCAACACATCTTATGTTTTTTTATCAACTACAAGTTGCGCTTGACGGTAAACTCACCTGATGGTTAGTGATGATGCAGTCTAAGATGGTAGCGGGTAAATCTGTTAGGAGTATGGTAAATATGGGTTTAACATACCCCTTAACCAATAAACCAATAGGAGTAGTAGTAGAAACCATAAGGAGTATGGACTCCTAATTGGTTTCTACGCGACATCGTGCCGCAACGCTAAATCGCTTGCTAAATCATTTGGCGTCAAGTCTTTGTCGGTAGAGTGGTAACTAGCCACGGCCGAAGCCTCCCACCGGACCAAACTCGAGCCGGGAATCGAACCCAGGACCATCCAACTTTATAAAGCGAAAGCGCTCGCGCTTCGCTACGGAGGTCGTCAATTTATTCTACAAACTTTTCACTAATAGAGATTCGAGCTTTAAAACAAGAAATGTAGAATATGTTTTTTTTACGTTGACGGTCCAGTATATCTATTGTTAAGAATTAAATTTTACGATTCTGTATTAAAGCCTAGTAAAACTTATCATCTGCCTATAAATTTTATAGACGGACACGGGCCATACTGTCTAATCTAGACATAGTTTTAGAGCAAAGACCCTCCATACTGCTCCAATAAGTGACAATATCCGGGACCGACGGCTTAACATGCTCACGCGAGACATGGGGGTGGACACCGCCAATTTCCTAACTACGGGAAAAATCCAATAGCTAACAATTTGTAGTCTGACACGCCAATTGAACCAAGTAGGTACCTCGACGATGTTTCAATCAGTAGCCGAATTTATTTACTCCCAGACCAAAGGGCATTCGAATACGTAAAATCTAGGTAATACATAATATTACATAAAGCTCCTTGCCCACCCCAGTTGCCTATGTACAAGGCAATGTAAACTTTCACCCTCAAATCAACAAACCGGCACTGGAATTGCAAGCGATAATCTAAACAGGGCTGGGGTGTAATGGACGGATATCTAAAATTGATTGACAGCGTAGTGCAAAGGGGTGCATCTGTTAGGGCCTAAGCCATAGGTACGCGGCGTGTATTTGATACGAATTCAACAACGGATAATTAGAATTGGACCTCGATTCTAATTAACGAATCAATTCGGGGCTGCAAGCAGAACGTGTATTTTCATACTAACATTATTAATTTGAATGTAAGTTTGTTTAATGAAGCGGTGATAGGGTAGTGAAGCGGTGATAGCCTAGTGGTTAGGGCGTCAGCCTCCTAATCAGAGGTCGGCGGTTCGAATCTTTAATCGGTAACTTTCAGAGTTATGTGCGTTTCTAAAAAAATTAAAATATCACTTGCTACAACGGTGAAGGAAAACAACGTGAGGAAACCTGCAGGCCTGAGGGTTCTCCATAATATTGTCAAAGGCGTGTGAAGTCTGCCAATCCGCACATGGCCAGCGTGGTGGACTATGGCCAAACCCTTCTCATATTGAGAGGAGACCCGTGCTCTGTAGTGAGCCGGTAATGGTTTGATCACGATGAAGTTTGTTTAATATTAGTGTAATGTTACGGTACAATCTCTTTCATAACAATAAAATTTGATTAAATAAGAACATATCAGTTGTTTTGTGATCAAAGTGGATTTTATGTGTACCTGTGGACAAATGGACAGATAAACAAAAAATTAAACTCGCGCCTCGTTTTACCATCAAAAAAAGAAGTTTGTTTATTACCCTTGCTTAACCGATCATTATGAAACTTTGTACACATATTCTTGGAGGTTTTAGCAGTAACATAGGGTTACATAACATTTTATTTATTTTAATGATTTTTTAAGAAAGATATATTTTTTTAATCATAGGTATATACATTGATTCATTTCTATTGTAATGATCTGATACATATTTAACGGCTTCAATGCTTGCAAATCCGCGGGTAAAAGCCAGAAACAAATAATGGAGAATCGTAAAACTTTTAATAGTTTTGCGTCTTCTTTATACTGTACTAGTAGATGCCCGCGACTTCTTCGCATAGATTACTTAAGTGCCGGGTTTATGATTACACCTGAATTTTAGTAAAATGGTGTAGTGGATGAGTACAACAAATGAACAAAATAATCCTTCAACGTCGTAACATGACAAGTAAATGTTACACCGGATTTCTATGCAAACAGGTAAAGTGTCATGACGAAAATAAACTGAAACCGAAAATCTTTTCTGAAAAAACGTCTGAAAAACAGTCTCGTTGTAATTTTGCTTATATACAAAAGAGTTGTATGAACGGTGTCTTCATACCAAAGTGAAGGGGTGAACTCATCTTTCATGTACTGGTACCTATATCACGCAGCGCTTGATCGTCTGGTACAAGTACGAAATCTTTCGTACAATATTATATATATGAACTCGGTACTCGGTTTCTTTAGGTGTTAACTGATAATTTGTATTTTCTTCAAAATATCTGAAATTTCAATAATCTGTAAGTTTCTCACGTTATTTTTTAATAAAAAAAAATATATTGTTCTTTTTAATCAGATGATTAAATTGTTCTGACTTTGTACAATGATTGAGTTATATCAAAAAAAGAATTTATTTCATCCGCTTGGATTAAGGTTTTTTACACTCATAGGAAAACTTCAATTTTACGGGATAGGAAGTATTCTAGCATAAAATTTATCAACTAGCCATTTAGTTAGAATCTGTTTATTAGTTTAAGCAACAAAATGTAAAGATAATGAGTTTAAGCAATAAAATTTATAGATAATTAGTTAATAATACAGCTCTCTTATTTATAATGATAATGTATGTTTATAAAAATTGCTTTCATAAAAATACTGATGCATTGAAAATAAATTGACGTTGATCCTATCTGTTCGTAGGTGCTCCATGACAGTCGACGGTATTTCAATTTAACAAGTGCGATGCGGGTTTGTTGTCTAAAACATCCATGTCGTAATATATAATATCTATATAACTCACTCCCTTGTCAATTAGGAATACTAAGGCTGCCTTTCCAAAAGAGTTGTGTGAAGCAACTGCGCGAGAATACACGAATGGTAGAAAAGGTTACATACGCAACTAACTACATAATATTAGGGATTTAAGTGTAATATTTTGATTCATCACTGTCCGGAGCTCAGTATCTGATTTTATTGCTTCACTAGACCCGGGAAAGTCACAGTGAATAACCCTCTGGAGACTACCAAAACCCTTTACCTAAATTCTTGGTAAGCTTTGCTTTAGGGCACGGTTGTATTTTTCGCTTACGAGTATCGTTAGGCCACGTCTTAATTTGATCCGAGATTCCTCTTAAAAACAACAACACGCATTTTGTTATGAATTATTATAATTATTATTTATTATGAAGGAAAACATCGTGAGGAAACCTGCACGCCTGAGAGTTCTCCATAATGTTCTCAAAGGCGTGTGAAGTCTGCCAATCCGCACATGGCCAGCGTGGTGGACTATGGCCAAACCCTTCTCATATTGAGAGGAGACCCGTGCTCTGTAGTGAGCCGGCAATGGGTTGATCATGATGATTATTTATTACATTGTAAATTAGTCGTAAAATGTGTCACGAATTTTTTCGTATCTATATATTTTTTTTATATATACAAAGCGAGCAAACGAGCAGGCGGGTCACCTGATGGTAAGTGATTACCGCCGCCCATGAACATTTGCAGCACCAGAGGAACCGCCAATGCGTTGCTGGCCCTTGAGGAATTTGTTTATTCGCCCTTTGAAGATCCCCATATTATAACCATTAGGGAACACAGAAGATGGAAGCTGGTTCCACAATTTGCAGGTTCGTGGCAGAAATGACCTGGAATAGCGGGTGGTGGAAGAGGTCCAGGCATCCAGGTGGTGAGGATGAAATTTATTTCTGCGACGAAAAGTGCGACTGGAGAACACGGAAGGTGGAATTAGATTAAATAGCTCGTCAGAGCACTCTCCATTGTAGAGACGATAGAACACACAAAGAGAACAAACGTCTCTTCGGTGCTCTAGGGACTCCAGCGTGTAAGTAATCTTGGGATCATCCACGAGACGAACCGCCCGCTTTTGTATCCGGTCAAATGGAAGGAGCTGGTACTGGGGTGCTCCGGCCCAGAGGTGAGAGCAGTACTCCATGTGGGGCCGCACTTGCGCTTTATACAGCAAAAGCCTGTGCTTAGGCGCAAAGTATCTTTTCGCTCTGTTGAGCACCCCGAGTTTTTTGGAGGCTAGTTTAGCTTTACCTTCCAGATGCTCGCGGAACTGGACTTCGTTCGATATGCTAACACCGAGGATCCCTATGCTGTTAGATGGAGTCAGGGGAGTGCTCTGGAAGATAATAGGAGTTGTAAAAGTGGTCTTTTTTGCCGAAAACGCGCATACTTGTGTCTTCGTGGGGTTGAAGTGCACAATATTTTGTGAGCCCCATTGAGATACTTGGTTGAGACAGAACTCTATATTCGACACAAGCGTACTTCTACACTCCTCCAGCTGAGCACGAGAAAGCTGTGCACGACCTTTATATAAGGCATCACCCGTACTGTCGTCCGCATAGCAATGAACATTGTTATTATGTAACATGTCATTGATATGCAGTATGAACAGCGTGGGTGAAAGCACAGATCCTTGCGGAACGCCAGCATTGATGGGCTTCAGTTCAGAGCAAAAACCGTCAACAGCGACTTTAATGCTACGCTCGTTCAGAAAACTGGCGATCCAATCACACAGCTTCTCGGGGAGTCCGTAAGAAGGCAATTTGGACAGAAGTGCCTTATGCCAAACCCGATCAAAGGCCTTTGCAATATCCAGGCTGACCGCCAAAGCTTCTCCCTTGCTGTCGATTGCCTCCGCCCAGCGGTGAGTGAGGTAAGCTAGGAGATCACCAGCTGAACGACCGTGGCGAAAGCCATACTGACGATCGCTAATCAGCTGGTGCTCTTCCAGGTAATGAAGCATTTGGGTGTTAATTATACGCTCCATAACTTTAGAAAGCAGGGAGGTTATCGCAATTGGCCTGTAGTTCGATGGGTCTGAATGATCGCCCTTCTTTGGAATAGGGTGGACTAAGGCAGTCTTCCAGGAAGACGGAACAGTGCCGGAGGAGTAAGACTGCCGAAACAGGCGCGTTAAGACCGGAGTCAACTCAGGAGCACACATTTTAAGCACTACGGCAGGGATACCGTCAGGCCCGCTCGCCTTGTTGACGTCGAGAGAGAGAAGCGCTTTACGCACTGCGCTCTGAGTGAAGCGAATGTCACTGAGCGAATTTTGGCATCGCGGGATGGTTGGCGGTGTTCTCCCTCCGTCATCAAGTGTCGAGTTACCAGCAAAGAGAGAGCCAAAAATATCTGCTTTCTCCTTGGCGGTGTGGGCCAGCGAATCGTCCGGTTCTCGTAGAGGTGGAAAGGTTGAGCGACAGAAGTTGCCCTGTATGGCTTTGGATAGCGACCAGAACGCACGGGTGCCAGAAGGCAATGCGACAAGTCTGCGCCCAATTTTGTCTATGTGCTGGAACTTTGCCCTGGCGATGGCATTTTTATAAGATCTGGAGGCAGCATTATAACTCTTCTTCAGATTAACTGCGTTAGGATCATTATTGCTTTGTGCTGAGGACCAAGCTTGGTAGGAGCTGCGTTTTCGGTTGCAAGCTTTGTTGCACATCCCATTGAACCACTTCTTAGCACGTTCTCCAATGGGTATTAATGAGCTGGGAATGTAACATTCCATACCCTGGAGTATAACGTCGGCCACGGCCTCAGCACAGGTGTTAGAGTCGTCGTCCGAAAAGCAAAGCTGCGCCCAGGGATACGAAGCGTAGAACTCACGCAGTCCATCCCAATCCGCTGACTTGTAGTGCCACACTCGACGGGTACCGGCCACCGGGGTGCGAACGGAGGATGGCAGTTGCACGGATGTTTGTACCAAGCAGTGGTCAGATGATCCCAAGGGAGCATCGACGACCACCTGGTAGCCGGTAGGGTGAGTGGTGATGAAAAGATCCAGTTTTGACGGAGTGTGATCAGCGATATCGGGTATCCTAGTTGGTACAGAAACCAGTTGAGTGAGGTCATATGCCAGGACGAAGTTTTGAGTGGCCCTTCCCGCGTGATCGGTGATACGCGATCCTAGCCATTCCACATGGTGGGCGTTGAAGTCCCCTAGGATCACCACCTCCGCAGAGGGAATATGCTCTAACACATAGTCGATCGCTTGTTGGATGTGCTCGAAAAGTCGATCCGTTTCGGCGTTACCACTATGGGATCTGTACAGGCACGCGTAGACCCGGGTTTGACCGCAGTAATCCACGCGCAACCAGAGAAGAGACAGATCCCCAACCTCAAGTCTAAGTAATCGTTGACCACAAATGTCCCCTCTGATGAACACGCACACACCTGCTCGCGGCGAAAAGGCATGTTCTAGTTTGTAGCCGGGGAAGTTTAAATATGATGTATCGTCAGGAGGTGAAATCTGGGTCTCAGTCAGAAAGAGCAAAGCGGGCTTTACCGTTTCGAGATGGTGGTGAACGGCGTTAAGGTTGCAGTGTAAGCCTCTGATATTACAAAAGTTCACCCAAAGTGTGGAAGGAGGCGCCGCTGTAGAACGTTTCTTTCTTTTTGTCAATTTCATAATTTATGGGGGCTGAATCAAAGGAGGACAGACGAACCGTGCAGTGCTGGTGGTCACCAGGTCAAAGAAGCGGAACCAGCCGCCCCCGAGAGCGTAGGTGGTGTGAGTTACTGGTGCGGGGGACGGAAGGGCCCCCAATCCGATCCGCTGAATGACCGGCGGGTTCCACTCCGGTCTCCCACTCCGGCACTCCGGTCATTCACCGGGCTTTTTTCGCTGGTGGCGGGGCAGCCTCCTAAGACGGGATATCCTAGGTTCGGGCCCCCTACGGACCAACGGGCGGCCAGCGGACAACCGTTTCATCGGGTCTCCCTGGACCCCGCGCCAATACCTCACGCCCACGCACGCGGGAAGGACTTCTGCCCCACTACGGACCCAAAGCCCACCAACACTGCACTATTCGGGAGGGAAACTGGCTCTCCAGCTCGCAACCGGAACGCATAGAATGCTTTGCGGCTGATTACGACTAGAGTGTGGTCGCTAGCCAGACGGATCCGAGATAGAACCCTACCACAAAGCGGGGATACCATCAAGATTAAGCCGTGCGGTATCAGACACAGCAACCCAGGGGGGACTGGAAACGTCAGAGCCTCGTTCGCTAACTGGCAGGGTGCACCACGCGCAGGTGAGGTTGACTTTGGCCACTGAGATGGAAGTTGGGCCACTTGCACCCCAAATTGATGATTGATTTGCAAATGTGCGAAAATTGAAGGTAGGGTTACGTTAAACCGTGCCAATAATATCTGGGCATTTTCAAGAGAATCGGCTTCCAACATCTTAAATTTGCCCGGCTTACAAGTTTTCATTATGAAAGCGTTTAAATCCAAACGCACGGCGAGTTCATTAGCCGTCTCCTCTCAAAACGCAGCGTTGGTATTGCAAGCCGTTACTGTCACGTAATTTCCACGTCGGAACGCGTATTCTAAAATGACTCGGGTTTTCCGGAAAGTATCCATCTTTCACGACTAGGCGGACTTAAAAAATAGTCGAAAGCCTTACGTTGAAAATTTATAGAAGATTAGATAATATATGGAAAAAAATATAAAATCTCGCGCCATATTTTTATGTAAGTTAAAATTTTCTTAAAACATAGTTATTAAAAAAAAAAAAAACTAAATTTATATTTATTTATATACATATATTTATATAAATTTAGTTTTTTTGACCTCTATTACATATTTTTAACTAAATATAAATCAGTTACTGAAAAAATTACAAAATAAAAATTAAAGAAACGAACAGTCACTTAACGCTTTTGTCTTTAATTTAGTCTCAGTGTTAGAACCTTGGCGTTGGTTCTTGCCTCAATATTATCGCTGAATGTCACCAATAGAACAGCGTGGAAGATCAGAGCTCTATTTATTTATCGTTAGGATAATGCTAAACTAATCAAGCCGCCTGATTTTGGTCCGTTGGGAAAGAATCTTAACCCAATGGTATTCAAAACATTGTTCGATTTACAGATCATTACAGCTGTGTAACATTTCCCCTCTTCCATTTATTGAAAATTCCGTCTACATACTCGCATATCGCGATCATATTTGTATGGCAGGAATTATGTGAATACCAAAGCTTCCTAGGGGAACGTTCTTATTTACTTGAGCGTTGGTGCCATACATAAATCTTTAAACTAAACTAAATGTCAAAATTACCATTAGACATATTAATTCTGGACATAGGTCTTTTGTAGGGAGTTCCAATGACTCCCTACAAAAGACCTAAGTCCACGACAGACAGGTCTTTTCTAGCAGTGGACGTCTATCGGTTGAAATGATGATGATGATGATATTCATTCAGTTTTATGTTACACCAATTACCATTATAATTAGACATATTAATTCAGTTTTGCGTTATAATATTACATCGCCGAAAATCGAGCAGATGGATCACCTCATGTTAAGTGATAACCGTTGCAAAATTTTGTTTTCACTAGCTATCGTTACGCTATATAATTGTAACATTTAATGACTGACAGATAACGCACTGTTTAAGCCGGTTAGTCTCAAGGCATGAAGCATAAAAGTCTTTCATTAGCTGAGTATTATGAAAGGATTACTATTTTAATAATCCATCACTAATGGAGTGAAACGAGGGTGCGTACAATTGCAAAAAAAAACTACAACAATTGAGTTACGTTATAATAAATAGTAGCTATCGGAACAGATTTTTGTTTTTGTTTTATATAACGATCAAACGTCTTTATCAATAGGGTGGTCTTACAAGCCCTCACCTGATCAGACACTAGCCGGAATCGAACGCGGAACTTCCCACATTATAATAATTCATGGGACGCACTGTGGCTAGAAGGTCGTCATCATGTCGTAATTCGAGAATAACAAAACTAAATGCAACCCATTTAAATTGCATCGATACTTTTGTCTACCCATATTATTATGGCATATCCACTCGACCAAAGGTGCCCTTTTTAAAAGTGTTCACAATAAAACCAAGGTTAACATGTATCATTACTGAAAAGAGTTGATTTTAATGGGTTTATTCAACCAAAATAGAGCGTCCCTCGAGTGATTGTATCCATTCAGTGATATTCATCTTTCATTAGAACCGGATCTTTTAGAGGACGCGTGTAATCCGTAATTGCAATTCGCAAAAATTAAATGGATTGATTTTCAAAGAGCAACCCGCCCCGAATACTAAGGGAACCTTCATGAAAAGGGAGATTATGTGCAGTATTATATGACATGGGGCTTATTAAATTTGCACAGAGAACAAATTGAATAATACTACTTCCACCCTAACCAGAGTCCAGTCCTCCATCGATATTTTAGTACTTATTGCAAAATAAACTGAGTTTAAGTTAGGTTGAGTGTTACAGTTTGTGTATTGCTTTGGTTATTTTTTCTGTCTGGTTTCGCGACCATGTATCATGTTATTATGAACACGAAATAATTGTCACGTATGCACTGGTATATAGACCGACAGCTTCCAGATTTTCAATGCAATCACACTGTATTGTTTTTAAGAGAAATCATTTTGTTCATACCCAGTTACAGTCACTCTAAAATTGAGCGCACTTATCTAGAATATATCTGTTCATTCGAAGGTACCTGACTATGTTATAAGTGGCGGGGAAATCGGAAGGAAAACGAAATGTAACTGCACTGGTTTCTAAAGGGAGCAAAAAGATTGAGAGGTTTACGCAATGCTAGATCAGCCAGCAAATTTGGTTTCGGAGCATTGTCCGTAATAAAAATTTATTATTTTTACCCAGAAGCTCAGTCCTATCGGCAAAATTCACAGGTACAAATATATCTCGGAAAGTGGAAGTAGTCTATGGTACTATCTGCTGCAAGTTAAATCTTGTTGTCCAACTACAATACTATCTTCATTTGCGATCTTTGCATTGTAAACATTTATCTATTATAACTGTTTGTGAAACAAGAACTTTACGTATTCATGTGATACTTTTTTACATATATAATTATTTCCAAGCAGGCTTGCATATTATGAAATTCAATAAAATATTAATAAATAAGTAGACATTCTACAATTGCAGTATCAGACGGCTGTTACAAAATATTTCGTTTAAAAGTGGTTTTACTCGCTAACTACTAAAACTTTTTAACTACTTTTTTTGGTAGATAAGATTTCATTAACTGTATTAGTTAGTAAGTATTTTGAAATCGTTGTTTTGCAGCCCATTGATGTGTATTAGTCTTCTTTAATATCTGGCCGGATACGTAAGAATAAATAAATCTTTTTACGGCCGAAATGTGACACAAAGCATTTTCTTTTCTTTTTTCTTCGGAAGTTTTCGGTAGCCACGTGTTTTAAAAACGATTGTGCTTAAACAAACTTTTACGTGCTCAATTCAAAGGTTAAAAATTGTTAAACAATTTTTGGGGTTCATTGTTAAGTTTAACTTTGAATGGTTTCGTGTTTTTCAAAGAAATCACGTTGAAAACGTGGCTTACGTATCAAAAACGTGGCTCATTTCATGTGAATAATTAATATTAAAAAGTTTAACTTTGTATGAGTTCATTTTGGTTTTTGTAATTGCGACACGTTTAATCACAGGTACATAAGTATCCAATTTATATACGAGTAGCTATATGCCTAACCGGTGGGTTGAAGCTAGTACAGAAAATTAAAATTAGTAAATAACTATAACAATTGATGAATATTTTTTTATCATATTTTAACACAAACAAAACTTCAGTTTTTAAAATAGCTTACGTTTTATATATAAATGTTATGTCTTCATACTTTCAGGTTTAACTTCGTCACCTTGTATCTAGAAAATGTTTGTGGCCAGTGTCTATAAAAATAAATATACGTACGATTTATCTTTTTAAACTTCAGATTAATAAATGCACGTATCATACATAGTGCTCATCGTAAGCAGTTCTTTGTAATCTGTTTGTTAAAGGAGCAGTATAATAATTAAGCACTGTGTTTTATACAAACATTTATTATAGTGAATAGGTAAATTTTATGAAGGGTGACGTACTAGAGTTTTATTAGCATCGCATATTGGCAAAGGCTCACTCATCCGGCAACTTGGGTTAATATACGCTCAATGTACAGTTTAGGCTCCCCCGATTTTAATTAAACGAATTTTAATTAACTTCGATGCCCTAGGCCATGCAGTGACTAATATTTACTTTTACAGGGTACTTGTTTATTACTGTATCCCTTTGAAGTTAGCTGAAACGCTCGACGCTTTGTTGACAGACCCTTTAATATTGGTACCAATAACAGTTTTCTAGTACACCTATCTACAATGATATAGGATGTTGCGTTTACCAATGGTACTCTAATGAAATCTCTTGTTTTTTTCGGATGTCATTTCTGAGAACCGCTTAACTAACACGCTCAGGTATAAGATGCCTTCGCGTGATTGCGCTCGCTGATGATTGGTCGCTGATGAAACCATCCGATATAACACTTTTTTGGAGTGTTTGGGTTATGCTATTTTCGGCAGGGTATGTGAGATTCGTATGCCGCCGGCTCTATTAATTTTTTTGGAGAGTCTGGGTGTCCGGAACACTCGCAATCGTCCACGTCCCAGCCCACTAGCGTCCGCCGAGACATACCCTCCATAGGAAAACTATACACGAGGTCCAATACGGTTCTTTTTACTTGTCAACATTACAAAAAAAAAAAAAAAATGTTATAAAAATAAAATCACATTAAATCTCAAACGTCGTCAATACCATCGCAAAGACAATCTTGTGCAAGATGCTGGCAACTTTGGCATTGAATCACCGAACTAATTCTCTGGATTCCTACTCAATATTTTGGGAGGATTTCATATTTGCAGCTCATGGTCTGCTCGGTACTTCAATGGGTAGCAGTTTATCCTACCATTGCGCGCGTGCATCTTCCCGGCCTCCAAGGAACGAACACCTTACCGTCATTGTGATTGCTCCTCGTCAAACTAACAAATACAGAAACAAGAGTTCTTCAGATGACGTCGTTTAGGTTCCGTTTAGCGACCAGTGCTTCTCGTACAAGAGAGTCCATAGTGAACCTTGGTGTCCCCGCAGTGGTATCATCATCATCATGATCAACCCATTACCAGCTCACTACAGAGCACGGGTCTCCTCTCAATATGAGAAGGGTTTGGCCATAGTCCACCACGCTGGCCATGTGCGGATTGGCAGACTTCACACGCCTTTGAGAACATTATGGAGAACTGTCAGACATGCAGGTTTCCTCACGATGTTTTCCTTCACCGTTGAAGCAAGTGATATTTTAATTGCTTGCAGTGGTATCGGTAACGTTCAATTATTGAGACCCCTGACTGAGACCGATCTCCACTGCAAGGATGGTGGTGTCTAATCAATAGCTGATGAAAAAGCTGGCGCCTCGCAGAGCTGGCGAGTAAATGAGTATATAATTATTCAAACTCAATTTTAATCACCATTTGAATTACACAAATACAACAAACGGAATTTCAGCATTTACCCGTAAGCTTCAAATATAAGACTAGCAACGACGTGTGCGGTGATCGGGTTTTTGTTACAGTGAAAATAAATAAAAATCTTAAATAATCTTAAACATCTTAAGTTATTTTTCAAATATACATAACAATATTAGGCAAAGAGTCCGTCGTAAATAAATTATTTACTCGTACCTAACGAGTCATTCGGCAGTTAACAATAAGATCTAGTTAGTGAGCATTGAAGTAGTTATCTCTGTGAAATCTCCTCTTTTTAAAGGTTGAATATAAAGTCGTTTATAATGAATTTAATGGCACAATTGATGTTACTTGCCTTTCAATATCACCCCAGCTGCCGCTTCAAAAACACGATGTAAATATCTTTATATTCAATGGCGTTTGTCCATGGCAGACTCGTTTTGGACCAAACCATAATTAGTTTCCCCTTATATGCAAACTTACATAGGTATCGTTAGGAACAAAATGACGAAAACAGACACCGGTGGCAATTTGTATATGATGAAAGGGTGTTGCTAGGTTTCCTGCGAGGGGCATCGATCGGAGGGAGCGTCATGTGGGGTGGTAAATGCGCAATTTCAGGATGGTATAAAAGACTAAGGTTTAATATTTTCGTTCATTCCACATCTTATCGTGCAAGTTAACGTACACACGTATGGCCCGGGGAATTCCATATTGCCCCGGGCCAAGTATATATAACTAATAGTATAGATCTAATAGTACAGATCTGTTTCTGCGTACCATTTTAAAACTGCACAATTTATTTTTCACCGGTCGCATCAAAGTATTTCAAGAAAACAATATCCACCAAATATTTGACTACAATGGAATATGAACAGAACTAAAACATAGACTGGAACCATAAAGGACAAAAATACCAACCGTCAATATTTAAAATGGAAAATCAGCCACATTTTTTGTTAATGCTGAATGAAAATGAACCGCCGCAAACAACAAGAAATCTCTGGAAAATAAAACGAAGCGAATAGTCGTATTGGAACTGGTATCATTTCAAGGAGGAAGTAAAAGAACTGTAAAGAACTACGAACTTCTAACAACCTAGCAAGATTACAAGGTACATTTTTTTTTCACTGTCATCAATGTCTTTCATTTATAATTTTTAGTTTTTGCTAAGCGATACATTTTTATGTCTTACTTTCTTTTATTAAAATTGTAATGCACTCACACGCACAAATTCCACTTGATTTAATAATGGCGAAGTATTTTACTAATAATTTGCATTATTAATATTATAAATTGTTATATTTGATTGGTTCTACTTTGCTGACTGTCCATTTTCAAAAATTTTATTTTGAATATTTAATATTTCAATTATTTGATCCAATGCACCAACTATGTTTACCATTGTTTTTTTTTATATTTTGAGTAATCCAATAAAACAAAATAGATAATATTATAGTAATAGGAAACGTTTATGCCAAAACACGTCATCAGTTCTGTTTAAATTTTTACTCCATTTTACATTATAAGACAAGTAGGATTTTATATTATATTTTAATTTTCCTAAAAATCTATTTTTATATATAATACCTACCTCAGAAAATCGTTTACTATCATAACTTTATTTCTATACATAACAGAGAATAATTTAAAATAATGCATAGAATCCTTAACATTTAGAACTCTTACTGAACTGACCGAAATCAGAGTAGGGCCGTGTAATACTAGATATAATTTGTGAGATTGAATACAATTTTAAAGAATGATATAAACAATTTTGGACCTGCCTAATAATAATAATTATTTATAAAAACACTTTTTTCTTAAATAAATAAGATTACTGCAGTGCAATTGATGAAATTCTCGTAATAACAATGCAAAAAAGATTTGCAGAGTATATATAGGGTAGAATTTGCTTTCCGATTAGCAGTCCTTCAAGTTCACTTCACACCCTTAATCAGACAGAAATTGACACTCTTGAAAATATTTTCTTTAAATATATTAAATCAATGATTTATAATCAGTTACTATAAAATTATCTATTACACTATTATACAATAAAACTGAGCTATACTGCTAGGATATGAACAAAAACAACTGTTAATCCTAACTCCTTACAAGATTGGGCATAAATCAATATATTGCGTTATTTTTCAGTGCTTTTTAACAGAAATAATGTGATAACTAATCTTTCCGGAACATTCTAATTTAAAATTAATTTATGCCTTACGATCGCATTATTATATATAACAAATTATTTTATGTATTAAATTGGTATTTAATATTGGATTAAGGTGCTATTTTATGTTATCATATTACAAAACTATACGTAAACAATATACCTATTACATTACATCTTGCATTAACATAATTTTGAAAAAAAAAAAAAATCGCCATTGGACCGAGAGTACTTTAACGCTAACTTACTAAAGTTAGTATCTATTTGATTGCGTGCGTCAATTCACCTTGATTAAACTTACTTTTACCGTAATAATTTTGGATATTGTATTGTTTAAAATATAATCTTTGCGGTTGGTCTCGATATGGCAGCTAGCACGTAGTATTCCAGACCTATGGCACTTTCGCTATGCGTTTGTTTAGGCTGGATACTGTTACATGGCTGGCTGCCATTAATATTACTCGTTAGAAAGAGTGTTATATACATAACACACTCTGTAAGGATATAGATGGTAAGATTAATAGATATTAAGATTGTACTCTATGCTTTTTGTATTATTAATTTATTATTATTCTTTTATTTTTAAAAGCCCAGAAGTACTATGTGATATTAATTGGAACTGGTCTCAAAGAGGTTAAATATTTTTCGAATATTAATTTAAGCATAAGATTAAGAATTTTTTAAGCATTGTCATGTCATGTCATTCAGATCAAAAATATTAACAGAACATAATAAAATATCCATAAAACATTTGGACACCACGCAAATTATCTAAAAGTATATTTGTAAAACCTCTAACAAGATGGGACTAAAATCAATGTATTATTTTATTCACTCAGTAAGAATATAGAAAGTAAGATTAACGATAGATATTAAGATTGTACTCTATGCTTTTTGTCTTATTAATTCTTTTATTTTTAAAAGTCCAGAAGTTCTATGTGATATTCATTGGAACTGATCTCAAAGTGGTTAAATATTTTTCAAATATTAATTTAAGCATAAGATGAAGAATTTTTTAAGCATTGTCATGTCATGTCATTCAGATCAAAAATATTAAAAGAACATAGAAAAAAATCCATAGAACCTTTGGACACCACGCAAATTATCTAAAAGTATATTTGTAAAACCTCTAACAAGATGGGACTAAAATCAATGTATTATTTTATTCACTCAGTAAGAATATAGAAAGTAAGATTAACGATAGATATTAAGATTGTACTCTATGCTTTTTGTCTTATTAATTCTTTTATTTTTAAAAGTCCAGAAGTTCTATGTGATATTCATTGGAACTGATCTCAAAGTGGTTAAATATTTTTCAAATATTAATTTAAGCATAAGATGAAGAATTTTTTAAGCATTGTCATGTCATGTCATTCAGATCAAAAATATTAAAAGAACATAGAAAAAAATCCATAGAACCTTTGGACACCACGCAAATGATCTTAAAGTATTGTATGATTGGCAAACGTATTTGTAAAACTTCTAACAAGATGGGACAATCAATGTATTGCTTTATTTTTCAGTGTTTCTTAACGAAAAAACTGTCATTGTGAACAAATTTTTACGCAACATCTCAAGTTAAAATTAACACAAATGTCTTACAACAATATGTTTATAACAAAATATTTAATGTCAAAAAAATCTTTAAAAAAAAGAGTTAAGAAGCGCTGCTGTGCAATTTAGTTTTTAAGTTTATGAAGATTACGATACTATTGAATGTCATCAAATTCCAAACCTCTGACTTGTACTTGCTTTACCATAATTTTGATTAAATGTTTGCCATCTTTTTCGAAGTTACTTTAGTTAGGCTATGTATTTTATTAATTTTCTAATTTAAATCATATTTTAAGTACACCAATCCACCATGATTAGACTTATTTCACGAAATAATTTTGTATTTATTCCATGTAATAGATATAATTTGTGCGATTTTCTCGAAATCGCATGCGTGCGCAGCTAGTAGCAGTTAAGACCTGGCCGGAAGCGATCTATATTACTTGTTAGAAAGAGTGTTATATACACATGAATACACTCTGTAAGCATATAGCTGATAAGATAACCGATAGATATTAAGATTGTACTCTTATGCTTTTTTGTCTTATTAATTCTTTTATTTTTTTAAATCCAAACGGTCCTATATAATTTGTTTTAAAATGAAACAGGAGCAAAACTCATTTAACACTGAGAAATAATCAAAAATCCAAAATATAAAAAAATAACTTTTGAATCTTCGACACTAACGCACCTAAAATTAATTGGCAACCGTATTTTTATAATTTATTACATCGATCATTGATAAATAATATTTACGAACATCATAAGCTAAAATTTAAAAAATTCACACAATGCTCCGAACCAAAATATTTAATATCAAAAGAATTAATTAAAATGAGTTTAGAAGCGCTGATTAGTGTATTCGTTTGAGTGTATTAAGATCATTGTTTTATTCTATGTTCTCAAATACTTACATTAAAATAATATCAATGTAACTTACATTAAATAATTTTAATTTAATGTTTAATGTTAATTTAATCTTTTTCGAGGTCACTTTAACGTTAACGTGTGAACGTTAACTTATTATGTATTTTATCAATTTCTCAATTTGTATCCTATTTTAAGTGCATTTCATTTCATTTCACCTTGTTTAACTTACTTTTATTGTAATCATTTTGGAAACTTTCTATGTTTTTCTATGTTTAAAATGTAGTGTGTGCGGCTTGTTCCGATCGTAGTAAGGTATTGTGTAGCATTCCAGACCTATAGCAATTTCATAATGCGTTTGTTTAGGCTGGAATATTACTTTATAGAAAGAGTGTTATATACACATGAATACACTCTGTAAGGTTATAGATTGTAAGATTAACGACAGACTAATGTCTCCATGTCTTAATGTCAGATTGTACTCCATACTTTTTTCGTCTTAGTAATTTTATGTCTTTCTGTTTAAAAGTCCTTACACTTTTCTATCCACTCGCATATATTTGCTAAATTTGAACATGTACCAATGTCGTGAAATAGTTTTCGATATATTATTTAAAACTGAAAAATAATATTAATAACTTTATCGAGCATTATTGTCATAAAGATCCAATTTATAGACAGAACTTTGAAAAATTTAACTTATATTATAACTTTTGCACCTGACGTATTTTGACTTAGAAATATTGTAGAATTGGCAAACAATTTTTTCTTATTTTATATAGTAATGGACTTTTATCAATCGCTGCTTTATTTTCAGTGCTCCTTAACACAAATTCTAAGATTTATTTTTATATTTATCTTTTCTTTGTAACATTCAAAGTTAATAGTACAAATATTATTCGCGAGAACATTTGGCAAGTTTTGATAAATTTGTTTAAAAAATCATTTTTTTCATAGAACAGCTACGCAGCACTGAATAACATTTTAGTTTTTTAAAATAATTTTGATGTCTTAAGGTACTAAAATAGTATGCGTCTTATTTATTTCCTACGTTCAACCCAATTTTATTGCAGCAATGCACTATGGTTACAATTTGACTTCTATAGTTTTTCAATCATTACAGTGTCTTAGTTATAAGCTAAAAATATAATTTGTGTGGCGTGTGATTAAATCTCAATTGTGGATGGCACTTAGCATATTCAGACCTAAAGCAAGTTGCGTTTCAATCGCGATTGCGTTTGTTTAGGCTGAACATTTTTGCGATGCTGGTACCACAATTAAGATTGTGTGTTTTATATACTATAATAAATGCATGTAATCCAGTAAAGTTTTTTTATTACCTGCCTCATTTTTAAGAAGAACATTCCATTTTCTTGATCTCTAGGAAATCTTGTATGACAGTATGATATGCATTGAAAAAGAGGGCGACGTCACTCTCTTGTCTAATCAAGAACTACTATTAACTTAATAACGTAAGATAATTGCAGATATTTAGCTTAATCTTAAAATTCCATTAAATAAACGTGAAAAAAAGTCTTTATGCACACTACGAAACTGAATAAGTGAGTATATCTGATTTCCGATACGTCCGCAATAAGGTTTTAATAACCCTTTCAGGAAAAGTTTGTTTCGTGAGATAAATATTACCAAATCATTTCATCAGAGTATTCAAAAAATGATTTTATACATTAAAAGCGCCACGGTTATTAAGGTCTAACTAATGTCCCGGAATTAAATGAACCAAAACAAATAATTAAATAAAAAATATATGCAAATTGAACGAATGAAAGAAGAGTACTCGCGACCTTAACGTGAATGTTGATATGGGTGTGTGGTGTAACAAGAATGGATAAGATACGAAATGAATATATAAGTGGAAGTCTAAAAGTAGCGCCAGTGACAGAAAAAATGAGAAGGCTAGCATGGTATGGCCATATAATCCGGAGGGAAGATGTTGCTAAAAGAATGTTAAATATGTATGTGAAAGGGCAAAGGAGTAGAGGAAGACAAAAAGAGATGGATGAATGAATTGTGTGAAAGAGGGTATGCGTGTAAAAGTTGTGGACAGTGAAGTGATGGCTGGTAGAAGTGAGAGGAAGTAGAAGACTTGTTGTGCCAACTCCACATAGCGTGGTTTTAGGGCAAGAAAAAGAAAAAAAAACGAAGAAGACTGACCCTCTCAGTCCAGTCTTCAAGATTGCTTAATATGTTATGATAAAATCAAAAAAGTCAGTTTGCATATTGCATAAGTAAGATGGCCGCCATGTTTTCCGTCGCATGGAACTAGTTGTATACCATGTCAGTACACCTTCGAGATAGAGATAGGGGAACATAAGCATTGACGATCTCCGTGGCGATGTGCGCGCGCAGTCGCGTTATCAAGTTGGAGGTTCTGGGTTCTGATTCCCGGCTTTAGTCTAGTCTGGTAGGAGGCTTCGACCGTGGCTACTTACCACCCTACCGACAAAGACGTGTGATTGTGACGATTTAGCGTTCCGGCACGATGTCGCGTAGAAACCGATTAGGAGTGTGGGTTTAACATACCCCTAACAGGATAGCCCACTAACATATTAGACTGCATCATCACTTACCATCAGATGAGAAAGATGTCAAGGGCTGACTTGTAGTGTAAAAAAAATATATACATATATGACATACAAGCAGACAATGGTGAGGCATTCCAAGGGATTCGGATCAACCGTTACCCGACCAAAATTTATTTGGCGAATGTTAGCGAAAATTATGCAGCTTTGAGCCATGACGCTATACGAGACTCTCTTGCCCTTGACCTTGAACGCAATCCCATCTATGAACTAGTGGTATTTGATGCTGAAGCCTAACTTGTTAGTTAGGTGTGGCAGTTATGTTAAACTATAACTTATCCGTTCCTACGCGGTAAGGCCTCGGTAACTATAGCCCTCACTGGACCAGAACTAGAGAAAATTCTGATATTTCAAATTCCAAAATTAGTCCTGCCGGGGTTCTGACCCAAGCAGATCTGAATGAAGGAATCCATACCTCACAGTTTCAGAAAATTCTGCCGTTCATCTCTGATCACGTGTACCTTTCTTTTCGCCTTGCCCAAAGATGTTGGCACGCCTGTTGATCTGTCTGTTTACCTTTCCCAAAGAGTATCGTCTTGTCGCATTTTAAAGTTAGAGGTTCTGGGTTCGATTTCCAGCTCGAGTCTGTTCTGATCGGAGGCTTCGGCCATGGCTAGTTACCACCCTATCGACAAAGCTATAGTATCGCTAAGCGATTTAGCGTTTCGGCACGATGTACCAATTAGGAGTGTGGGTTTTCTATACCCCTAACAGGTTAGCCCGTTACCATCCTAGATGTATCATCACTTACCACCAGGTTAGATAGCCGTCAAGGGCTAACTTGTAGTGCATAAAAAAAACTTAGTTAATTCACGTGATGCCATGCATATGCATGCATATGCTCGTGCAGACTACGAGTCACAGTACCATTCTAAAGCATACCAATTTTATTGGATACAAACGTACGCACGTACGCAACATTTAAATTTAAATTCAAATACATACATACATACATGATCAACCCATTAACGGCTCACTACAGCGCACGGGTCTCCTCTCAATATGAGAGGGGTTTGGCCATAGTCCACCACGTTGGCCATGTGCGGATTGGCAGACTTCACACGCCTTTGAGAACATTATGGAGAACTCTCAGGCGTGCAGGTTTCCTCACGATGTTTTCCTTCACCGTTGAAACAAGTGATATTGAATTTTTTTTTTAAACGCACATAACTCCGAACATTTAGAGGTGCGTGTCCGGATACGAACCGCCGACCTTTGATTAGGAGGCTGACGCCCTAACCACCAGGCTATCACCGCTTTAAATTCAAATATACGGTGGTAAAACACAGTCCGATAAATGTCTTCCGGTACGATGTTACGTAGATACTAATTAAAGCATGGGTTCCCTAATTCCTTATCTCAGACTCTTGAGATATAATCTTAGACTTAAACAACCAGGAAAATGTGTAACATGTAGAGGAAAAATAATACAGATGTTGCTAAAATGAATGCATCTGTCTTTTTATTTTATCATCGCTTAAAATCTCTCGTACGGTTAAAAAAGAGCCCTATTGTACTTTTAGGTACAAAGGGAAACAAATATATAGTAACCCTTCACTCACTTTTAGGTACGCTTAATTCCCATCCCATGCATCAGCAAAACATCATGGACCAGTAGTTCGTAACGCTACGGATTAAATTATCTTTTGATTAAATAGGTAACCTTGTTCTGTTTATTATGCTAACAAGCGAGTGGACCCTTCTTTTAAAACCGTCATCTGCACGTGTAGACTATAATACCAGTGGGTAGGTATATACTTTACTTATCAATCCCCACATCTGGTAGATGGGAACACGTTATTAAGCTGCTACCCTCCAGTCTACATTATGTAACATTACGACTAAGTTATAAAGGGTGCCTGGATAATGGTTAAACCCTAAAACGAATTCCAAGGTCTTAAGCTAGTACTAAGTACAGAGGGTCGCCATTCAAACTCGTTCTGGCGTACGATTAAAATCCAAGGACACTCGCAACCCTTTGTAAAAGTTGCATATTTTATTGTATTATTTTGATTCAGTCATCTGTCAGTGTTTTTATATACTTTTGCTATTCAAAAGTTCCAATAATATAATCGAGTTAAACTTGACCGAGAAGACAGGCAGATGTGGACAACTATTGGTTAATGTAATGTAAATGATGGGAAAAAATTATCTTAATTTTGGTAATATACGTACAATGCCTTGCTCATCTCATAATTTGATCTTAGATTATATTAATTTTCAATTCGGGCAAAAATAGTCAAAATGTCTTGGCCTGGAGTAAGGAAATTAACGGTGTTCTACTCTAGAACCTTATTAAACCTAAGTATGTTATAGCGGTAATATAATATTAATGATAGTGCATACTATGCAGAGTATGTCCAGAAGTGACAAACTAAGTGGCAAGTGGAAATAAGTCCGTGTAGCAAGCTTTGTGTTTTATTGCGTAGCCCTGCTACGGTTGCTTAGAGGCTCTACGCCGCAAAACCTACTCATACGATCTATTCGTAGCATTGATTAACTAATTATATTCATCACCATTATCAACCACAAGCCGAGAACAAGAACAAGAAGTTTTGGCCGGAGTCTACCACGCTGGCTTGTGCAGATTGGTAGACTTCACGCCTATGAGAACATTATGGAGAATGCCTAGGCATGCAGGTTTCATTACGATGTCAAATTAAAGATCATTAATTTTAAATGTGACGACCTCCGTGACGCAGCGCGCGCGCTGTCGCTTTATTAAGTTGGAGGTCCTGGGTTCGATTCCCGTCTCGAATCTGGTCTGGTGGGAGGCTGCGGCCGTGGCTAGTTACCACCCTACCGACAAAGACGTGTCGCCAAGTGATTAAGCGTTCTGGCACGATGTTGCGTAGAAACCAATTAGGAGTATGGGTTTTCCATACCCCTAACAGGTTAGCCCGCTACCATCTTAGACTGCATCATCACTTACCATCAGGTGAGATCGCCGTCAAGGGCTAACTTGTAGTGGATGAAAAATTGTTTAAGATGCGTGCCAAGGATCCAACCAAGTCTCTTCAAAAGGCAATGTCCTTAACCATGGGCTATCAGCACCTTCTCTTTGTGGTACCTACGTATTTATTTTTAACAACGTAGTATATTATGCATACATATACCTTCATGAGGTAAATAGATTTAAATATATAACTTTCTTTCTCAATTGGTTATGATTTAACTTTATGAAGGAATGCCTTCACCCTTAAAACAAATGATATTTAATTTAAAGTTGCTTAATTTAATTATGTGTGCTGGGGATCGAATTCAGCCCCCAGAAAGGAAGCATTAAATCTTAATCTCTAGGCTATCAACGATTTAAAATTAGTTACATTAAAACAAACATTCTAGCGGTTGAGTTCAGGGTTCTGTTGGTATTTATGTTGACATGAACCGACTTGCGTTGTAAAGTCAACATCTCCCGATGCTTCTGTAAACAAGCTTTGACATCGTTCTCGTTTAATTTTTTTGGATGTTATGTGTTTCTAGTTATCATATTTATGTTTGATAGTTAAGTGTATTATATTGCAGATTCCGAGTGGTATTACTTATTAATTACTTGTACGCTTTGTTCTCGTTTTTCTTACTTGTTAATCTATAGAGATGATAGTTCAAAAATATTTCTATGGCGGTCATGAATGCAAAATTTCAGATCAATCCGCCATGTCTAAAGATCAGTCAGGCATTGAGTTAGTAAGTTGGTCTGTTTATTTTATACATACAGATCAAATTCATAGATTTCATCCTTCCGATTTGGCAGGTCTTGGATAAATAGCATCTTGTTCAGCTTCTTCTTTTATTAACCACTTTTGCAGTCATATCACACAGAAAGTAAAACTATTCTTACAGTGTTCAAAAATTATGGGACTTTTAACTGACACAAGAAGAAAATTAAATTGTAATAATTATTTGCGTTTTTAACCCACGATGAAAAAGAGGGGTGATATAAGTTGGACCGCTGTGAGTGTGAGTGTCTTTCTGTGCTCTTTAACTAGAGAACCGGTTGGAAGGAGCTTATGGAGAACTCCGGGCGTCTTAATATTCTATCTTGCTTGATCATTAAAGCGAGGAATATTTATTTGGTTATTGCTAATATTAAAAGCAAATAAAGCCATAAAGTCAAAAGTGCGTGTCGGGGATCAAACTTGTTTCCCCCGAAAAGGAGGCCGGGTCTTAACAATTAGTTTACCACAGAATTATAAGCAAGATCTGTTTCACCACTAAGCAGTACCATATAATAGCGTTACTATTAAAACCTAATGAAGCTGTGATAACCTGTATTAGGACGTCAGCCTCCTTATCAACGGAAGGAATTCGAATCCGGGTACGCACCTCTAACTTTCGAAGTTATGTGCGTTTTTAAGCAATTAAAATATCACTGGCTTCAACGGTGAAGGAAAACATCGTGAGGAAACCTGCACGCCTGAGAGTTCTCTACAATGTTCTTAAAGGCGTGTGAAGTGCCAATCCGCACTCGGCCAGCGTGGTGGACTTTGGCCGAACCCTTCTCATATTGAGAGGAGAGCCATGCTCTATAGTGAGCTGGTAATGGGTTGATCATGATAATGATGATGAATAAAACTTCGGGAACGGTTTTCGGTTGCTTTCCTCGATATGAAATGTATTCTATATCCGTTTCCAAGATGCAATCTTTGAGTTAAATGACATAGGCCCTTGTGACGCTATTCCAGGTCATTTCTGCCACGCACCTGCAAATTGTGGAACCAGCTTCCATCTTCTGTGTTCCCTAAAAGTTATAATATGGGGATCTTCAAAGGGCGGACTAACAAATTGCTCAAGGGCCAGCAACGCATTGGCGGTTCCTCTGGTGCTGCAAATGTTCATGGGCGGCGGTAATCACTTAACATCAGGTGAACTGCCTGCTCGTTTGCTCGCTATGTATATGTCGAATCAAGGACGACCGAGTTGTTTTTTTTGTAAGGGTGACATCAGCATTGCTGACGTCACGATTTTGTTTACTTTCGCTCATAGTAATTAAAACCACAACTTGCCGGTTTACACTTTTATTGCGATAATAACTAAGAGGTCCGAATAGTCCGACGTCTCGAGCGAGAGAATCCGCGAAAGGCATCGACCACCCGTATTTATAGCACAAAGCATGCTTGTACAAAATTGATTGTTACTGGCTAAATTGTGTTAGCAAAATCATCAATAGTTAAAATGTGGGTAATTATTGAATTCTAGAGGTTTTTGGCGCCGCTTAATAAAGTTAATAACTTCTTCGCGCCGACATATATATAAAAAAAAAGATATACTCGTATATACAATATTTATAGGTACCAAAAATAAACAAAGAGACAAACATTGACATCTTTAATAATAGTATGTCTAGCAAAGCTTGGTCGGTCAGTTCCCTCAGACACTATTGGTCTTTGTCCGGTGCCTGTTTGAATGATTCTGATTTCATTTGAGTACCTGAAGTTACTATGTTCCACAATTGAGCATTGTGATAACAGATTCAAACTCTCTGGCGCTGGACAGGAAGTGGGTATAAGTGCAAATTCGAGCAGAAGTTTCAATACAGTGACATAGCGATGTTGAATATCTACTACGTTTTGTTGTAACAATGACGTAGCAATGTTGAATGTCTAAGCTACTTATGTAATATATGTATTTACTAGATGTTGCCCGCGACTTCGTCTGCGTAGAATTGCTGATTTCCCGTGAGATTGAGGTTTTCCGTGCGGCCAATGCCCTGCTTCAGAAAGTAAGCAACGGGCAAATGTCAAATTGCCGATTTTCTTGTCTCTAAATTAAAAAACATAGCGCTTTCATACAAAACTTCCAACCCCTCTTTTACCCCCTTCGCGGTAGATTTGGATGAAAAAAATTATAACCTTATACTTACGCCCTAAAAGAAACCTATTTTCAAAATTTCAAGCTTGTAGACTTCATAATAAAAAAATAAGCTATAACTATCTTCCCCTATTTTGCCACCCTTAACAGGTAATATTTAAAAAAAAATGATGTACATGTTTTTTATTTATTACTATTAATCTTAACGCAAATTTTTGTGTCTCTAACTCTAAAAACAAAGAAATTTGATACAAACTTCCAACCCCCCTTTTACCCTCTTAGGGGTGGAACTTGCATATATCCTTTCTTAGCTGACATCTCTTAACTATCAACTACCTACTTGCTAAATTATAGCTTTATACGTACAATAGTTTTTGAGATCTCGTGTTTAATCAGTATGTAAGTAAGTATGTAAGTGACCTTTCTCTTATATATATACTAGCTGTTGCCCGCGACTTCGTCTGCGTAGAATTGCTGATTTTACTTGATATTGAGGTTACCCGTGCGGCCAATGCCCTGCTTGAGAAAGTAAGCTACAGGCAAATGTCAAATTGCCGATTTTCGTATCTCTAAATTAAAAAACATAGGACTTTCATACAAACTTCAAACCCCTATTTCACCCCTTTCGGGGTAGATTTGGATGAAAAAAAATTTTAACCTTATACTTAAGCCCTAAAAGAAACCTATTTTCAAAATTTCAAGCTTGTAGACTTCATAATAAAAAAAAAAGCAAAAACTATCATCCCCTATTTTACCACCCTTGACAGGTAATATTTAAGAAAAAAAATGATATACATGTTTTTTATTTATTATTATTAATCTTAACGCAAATTTTTGTGTCTCTAACTCTAAAAACAAAGAAATTTCATACAAACTTCCAACCCCCCTTTTACCCTCTTAGGGATGGAATTTCCAAATATCCTTTCTTAGCTGACATCTCTTAACTATCAACTACCTACTTGCTAAATTATAGCTTTCTACGTACAATAGTTTTTGAGATCTCTTGTTTAATCAGTATGTCAGTAAGTCAGTATGTAAGTATATAAGTGACCTTTCGCTTTTATATATATAGATAGATTTAAAACAACTGAAACTTAAAATATCGAATCTAAAACTAAAAATCTTAAAAAATATAATATATTTACTAAAATTTATTGTTAAAAGGATTCACTTTTGGCAAGGTTCCGAAGATACTGGCAGCGTCCCCCTTTGTCCCCCTTTAGCTACACTAATTCGTTGTCCGAGGTAGCTGGCAGCTCTTCGGTCTCCTGTGAAGTGAGCTACTTATGTTATATTTTGTAGTAAACCCTCATAAATTTTATTTTATACTAGCTGATGCTCGCGACTTCGTCTGCGTTGAGTTAGTGTGTGTTAAAGTGTGTTTGTTTTCTTCCAATCACGAAGCAATGGATTACTAAACCGTCGACCTCGAAATAATTACATGATAAACATTAAAGTATCTCCTTTCTATCAAAAAAAAAAAGAATGACTGAAATCGGAGTACGCGTTAATGAATTACAACTAAATACACATTTTTACTTTCATCCCCTCTCCCAAGGGGAGCGTGCTGAATTCCGGGATTAAAACTATCCTATATCTTGAAGCGGAGAGTCAGCTACCCCTATATCAAATTTCATTAAATTCCATCTAGTAGTTTTGGCGTGATGCGCGGCCATGTTACAGATAGACACACAGAAAATAAATAAAAAATAAAATGTTTTGGTCTCAGTATCGATAGTAAAGCATCCTCCAATTAAAATATTCATAATATATTTAATGTACAGAATTCGTCCCATTACAGTTTTATTATATTATAGATTTTCCATCACAAAAAAAAACAACGTATCAAAGCTTTGATTTCGATTACGACCCATCGATACGATACGATTGTCTGTAAACTAAAGTTACAGCAGTATCGAGTACAAGCCATCAATCATCATGATCAACCCATTCTCGGCTCACTACAGAGCATCCTCTCAATATGAGAAGGGTTTGGCCATAGTCCAACACGCTAGCCATGTGCGGATTGGCAGACTTCACACGCCTTTAAGAACATTATGGAGAACTCTCAGGCGTGCAGGTTTCCTCACGATGTTTTCCTTCACCGTTGCTTAAAAACGCACATTACTCCGAAAAGTTATAGGTGCGTGCCCGGGTTCGAACCTCCGACCTCTGATTTGGAGGCTGACGTCCTAACCTTGTTATAGCCATATGATGCATTAAATATTGTTTATACTACTTTTTCCCTATTAGCGACTCCGAATTTGCAAGGCATTGTGTTTTACCAGCATGGATATAGAATTTCAGCCCTCTCCACTCCCGTACCTCGCACGTTAAGCTGCCTGTTCCGGTTATTATCACATCGAACCCGCATTGGAGCAACGAGGGAATAACAAGGGCTTATATTAACGTTACGATATCTACATCCATATGAAAGACGGTGATTTCTCATATCATAATGTGTTTGGTCCAAATGGATTGTGAAGATATCAACGATTTTAAACCTCATTACGCGTACTAAAAGCGGTTTTGTGGTTATCGACTACACACGCAATTACAGTCGCGCATTCTCCGATCCTAGCACTGGTGGCTATAATTTATTTCGGATTCGAAATCTCCAATATCTGTTTTTGAAATCGTTATCAACCTATTACCAGTCCACCACGTTCACGGTCTCCTTTCAGTATGAGAAGGAACTGCCGTAGTGCACGAGGCTGGACATATGGGGACGTCACATGCCTTTGAGCACATCGTGGCGAGCTTACAGGTAAGCAAATTTAATCGCGACGTTTTTTTTCATAATTAAATAACTTTAAAAACTTACCGGTGCACACTTGATTTGCTCGGGCGCCTTGAATGGTCGCCGGATTCTTATCCACTGCTTTATCATATATTTTTTTAATACACTTATTTATTTAATAGGACGCCAAGGTTGTTGACAATGTCTTATATTCAAAGTAATTTAGATAATAACTTAATACCTTACAGGCAACTTAATAACAAGGCATGTATTAATAAATTACAAAGTTAAGAAAAATAAAGAAATAATAAACAAAAACAATTAAAATTATATTAATAACGAGAGTAATGGACTGCATGAAAATATATTTTTTAATCTTTTGCTAAAATTATACAGCGTAGTTTTGAAAAATATCCAGGACATCTTTTTCAAATATATTATTATAGGCTAGATTATTTTTTTATAAGTTATAAACCAGGCGTAATTTGTGGAAAGACTGTCTGACTCTAAGCACAGCTCAAAACACTTCATATCATGGCAAATTATAACATAGGTGTTCGCTAAGATATTCATCTCTTAATAAGGCCAAATAGGGGTTCTTTTAACTTATTTGATATGCAAGCCTGTCACTTTTGAAATTTAAACACGGAATCCTCGAGCTAAACATAAAAATTTATGAAATTTTGCTTAAATCTACAACAGGGTAAATAAAGATAGATAGATATTTACATATTGCACACAAATGATTGAGAAACAATAACATGGAACAAAATCGCCCTTATTTCCTAAGCAGTCTTTTCCAGACAACTCTTGGTGAAAATGAATGATGAGGGTAGCGACGCAATATTTTAACTAAATATAATAAATATAACCTATAAATATACAAAATATTTTTTAGGGTTAATACATAATATTAATACACATTTACATATAACTATTCTTTAATTATCATAGTATATAGTCAGATATCTATCTGACTACATGCCATAATAATTAAACGCTGTCTAACATATCTATGTTAGTATAGCATTCGTATTTATATGCTTTTTTTTATTTTTTTGCTTAGAAATGAAACGTTTCAGTTCAACATATCCCGATGATGGAAGTGAAAGTTACAAGTGTCTTTGGGGATTTGGCATGATTTATCGCACAAAAAAAACGTATATAGATAGTTCTGAGCTATTACTTATAAGTAGCATTTCGTTGTCTTGCAGTCAACGAGAATATTCGGCTTCGGAGAGCACAGTAACCCATCCCGGTTTTTATTACCGACATGAGATAATAATTGTTGAAGCGCACTTACCTGTGATGGAGTAGCGTTGGAATTCTATATTCTTTTAAATATACGAGAAATATCTGTTCCCAGCAATGAGTGATTATAGGCTGATGATGATGATGAGAATAACCAATTTTTGGCCCTATTATTGTAATAAGCATTGATAAAACTGATGTTATTATGTTTACATACCTATTCGATAGCATACCCATAAAGTAAAAAATAACTTTTGAATGGGAATGAGAAACAATAAATTTAACTGCTTATCGGCATGGGTTTATTGGATTTGTGTGTAACATTATTGTTTGCTATTTATATTTCTAAAGGTATTTCGATAAATGGTGTTGTTCAACTTAGTTGCAAAGGATGTGCGTCGAAACAAAATCAATGTTGTATGGGTACGGCTATGTCACTCGGCTACATTTTGACTACAAACTACTGTGCACAAACCTGCCAATCCGTTGAAAGGAATAACAGGTCGTTTCTGATTAAGAAAAAATATATTTATCCAAATCCCAAGACTTTTGTTATCAATTATAATTTTAATGGACCCAATACAGTTGCTCTTTTATACGTTGATGATAAAAAATATAATAATTACAGTTACGCAGACACAACAGTTGAAGATGTTCCTCCAGCGATAACATTGGAAGCCGTCATGCCTATACTAAATGAGTCTCTTATATTCAGAACTGTTATAACGAAGCCTTGTGATAAGGATTTTGGTTATGTAGAGGGATACTATATTTGTGCAGTGGACGAAATTAGCGAAGATTTTGAAATTCAACAAGGTGCACCGTTATTTATTAACGAACAGTTAATAGGCATATCCGGGTTGCAAGATTTCATAACATGTCAGTATTCACAAATTAGATTAATTGCTGTCGCTCCAGTAAGATATTGGATTCAATATCACTTGAATCGTAATAATATAATAAACAATCCAGCACAAAGCAACTCCGATGAAAGCAGCTTACACGTTCCCTCATTTAATATTTCAAATGAGAATTTAGTTTTTCAGCCAATTTTAAATAAAACTCAAGAAATATCTTTAAAAAAACATTTAGACGTGAAATCTACGCATAAGAAAATAAATAATAAAAGAAAAGTATATTTCAGTAAAAAGCCAATATTTAGATCAGGAGATTTAAAGGGAGATTGTGGTTGTTCTTCCGTGACTAAAACTAGAAACAAGCGAACAAAAGTTCCGCTTAAAACAACGAGATCACCTAAAGTGGACAACAGGACTAACATCATTAGTGACTTTGCCCATATTAATGTCACTATTGATATAGTCAACACAAAAGTAGCAGAAAAATCTTTTTCTTCTTTTGATATTGATCATACAACTCGTCCGTCCCATATTGCAACAAAAATTACCAATATCAAAAATTCTGGGCGAAGTGGAATACTACCTAAAGTAATGGATTGGTTTAGGCAAGTACATACAAGAAATAAGAATGATAATTCTTCAGTTTTCATACTCAGCACAACTAGAAAATCACAAAAAGAATTTATAGATCTTACTTAGAATTATGTATTTGTAATAAAGAAGGGGCTTTTCATACAATTTAGAAAATGGATCTAAGAGATTAATTGAGAGATATGTGATATTGCCCAAATTATCATAGTGCCCAACAATAATAATAAAATCCAAATATAAACATAGAGAACTTATTTTAACATTGACGTAAATAAAACTTTTAATATGCAATGATTGATGATTTTTATGCAATTACTAATAATATAAAAGTAAGATAATGTACTTACTGTTTCTTATTCAATTTATATTTTTCCAAACTACTATTAATAAGTGTTTATTTTAAAATAATAATCAAATTTATTGAACGGCTCACGTCCACTGCTGGACATCAGTCATCACACCATATTCAAATTCAAATTCAAAATAATCTTTATTCAAATAGTCCTTTAAGAGGCACTTTTGACGCGTCAATAATTTACATAGTAGTTATTTCATGGTGATAACTATATTCGTAAACTTAAAACTAAAGCTATGGGCGTTCCAAACGCGCCCCGGTCTAAGAAGAAGCCCACAACAAACTCAGCCGGGTTCTTATTCTGTATTTGTATCCAGCGTGTTATACCAGTCAGTAAGGGGTTGACCCCGGAGTGCCCGTTTGAGTATCTCGGAATCCAAAGTTTCATCGGTTTAAGTCGCCACTGGCAACACGCACTGTTTTAAGAGACTATCTTGTAGCACTGGGGGATTTTGGATGAAAATATATCTGGAAGAATTCAGCGGTTCAACTCTTTTTTAAAATAGGAAAAACCAACCTATCTGGATCGTGTCTCTACTACGCCTTGATAATTTCGAGTGCAAAGCTATCGACGGTAATTCGAACGAAACCTGAGCATGAGACATAATCTTCATATTCATTTGCAGACTGACCTAAGCCTATCTGCGAAACACAACAGTAATCATTGAGCACATCTATCCCAATGATTCAGTCGTGATAGCAGAGACACGACAATATAATCGTAGAAGATATTTTCGGTATATTTTTGGGTCAATTTACTTCTGGGATCTTTAGCATAATCATTATTAAACTTCTGAGTTGGAAGACAGAACGCGAGACAGACGCGTTGAAAGAACATTTAAAAATGTTATCTTAAAAACATCGAAGGTCCCCTTGTGAAGCAAAATATTTATAAAATCCGCTGTAACATAATAAATATATACCTTTTAATGGCAAAATCACCGAAACACTCTGGAAAAAAGGTAACAACAAAACACAAAAGATCCAATGTTGCTGAAAATATTTTTTCGTTTCATAAACGACATCATCTAATAGGATAACGTTGATAATATATATATATATAATAAAGTGTCTATAACTAAGCTTGAGTAGTTTAATGGACTTTTCAAGTAAGTAGTTCGATTCTTGAGACACGGTAAAGAGATACATTGGTGTGGTACCTATTTATTTTATCCTATCCGATAGTACTGGGAGGTTAGTTATATTTTTGATATGGTTTTTAGGGTTTTGATGCTCACAATGGAAAGAGGGATGCCTTATAAGATCACTTTGATCTTACTATCTACCTTTTTGATTCAAAACAGGTATCTATCAAACCAAAGAGCTATTAGCATTATTGAAAATGTTATAGAAGTTATCATTTGTAATATTATTTTCTAAAATTATTGAATTTAAAAGATATAAAATTGAACTTTGATTTGAACAATGTTACTGAAAATTTCCGTCCTGAATAACAAAATTTGTTTATATATACCTTAAAAATACAATTAGATACTATTAAAGGAACTGAACGAGTATGGTATAGTATGGAAAAAGTCCATGGGTGCATGTCTTGTGCACGAATCACTTTAGGTTATTTACATATTTATTTGTAAGTTTCTTGAAAATATTTTCAATAATAAATGATAGTGAGTAATTTTGTTGAGGTTATAACAAAATGTGGTCATTATTATTGTTGGTAAACTTCATTTAAACAATATTAGAACCGGAGTTGTAAAGTAATTCGAACATTTAACGAGGTGACTTTGGATGACAACCGTTTGACTCTCGTTAGAATAACAAGCAGGCTGGCTTATAATTTGTCTGCTATTGAGAAAGTCCACCGGGCATTTCTTGTGCAAAAATAAATTCATCTTTTATTTAAAGTTCATCATCATCATCATGATCAACCCATTACCGGCTCACTACAGAGCACGAGTCTCCTCTCAATATGAGAAGGGTTTGGCCATAGTCCACCACGCTGGCTATGTGCGGCTTGGCAGACTTCACACGCCTTCGAGAACATTATGGAGAACTCTCAGGCGTGCAGGTTTCCTCACGATGTTTTCCTTCACCGTTGAAGCAAGTGATATTTTAATTGTTTAAAAACGCACATAAGCTCGAAAAGTTAGAGGTGCACGCCCGGGTTCGAACCTCCGACCTATAATTAGGAGGTGGGCGTCTTGACCACTAGGCTATCACAGATTACATCGTATCGTCAGGTCGTAATCAAAATTGAAGCTTTTTTTCCGTTGAAATTTTTTTGTGATGGAAAATCTATAATATAATAAAACGTTTAATTGTTTAAAAACGCACATAACTCCGAAAAGTTAGAAGTGCGGGCACGGATTCGAACCGCTGACTTCTGATTTGGAGGCTGACGCCTTAACTACTAGGCTATCACAGCTTAAAGTTCACGTTTATTAAAAAAAAAAGCAAAAAAAATCAGTATAAGTCGTCGTCATTATTCCGGACGTTATTAAAACAATATTAACCACGGAGGTGCAAAGTTATTCGTCCATATAACGAGGTCACTTAAATGACAATCGTATGACACAAGTTCAAATAACAAGCAAGCTACAAATTGGTGTTGAAGTAATGTAGTTTTTATTTTAAAGTATACATTATTTATGGACGGAAAGAAAGGTAACTCTTTAAAATCAGTTTGAAGGAGTATTTAGTTGTAAATTAACAACGTAAATACGTTGTTAACTTACAACTAACGCTAGGCAATTAACATTAATTGCTGGGAGCAGAAGGGTTTGTTCTTCACCTATACTTACTCCTAGTGCCTTACATATAACTTGTGAAAGAAACGGTATTGTTGCCTGGATATCTTTTCTTCTGGCAAGCCTCTACCAGACGAAACGTTATAAGTTATTCTCCGAAGGATATACTCGTATTAATTACTTACGCTGTCGGAACCGCGTTTGAGTGTGGAGAAGTTGTCCTGGCTACTCCGTGAGGCAATTAGAGCTGGACGAATAGAACGACCAACATATTTTTTATTATTGTCCCAATAAAAGTTAGTTTTTGACCGCAAGCTCATCTGGTAAAAACCAATGACCAGTCTAAGATGGTATCGGGTATACCCACTTAAGGGTATGGCGGATATATTAAAAAACCTCTTATATATTTCTACGCTACAGAGTAGTTGAACTTTTAATAGCTTGGCGGAACGTCTTTATTTATTGTTTCTTATCCAACCTCACCATACAAGAGAACAATCATATACTGAAATATACCGTATATATACCTACTGAATTTTAAAGATCGATGCTGGGTTGTCCCTTTTATAAGATCAAAGTGCTCACCACTGTACCAAGGAGCTCGACAAAACAGGACATAAGAAAAAATAATGTGATCCTTTATGAAAATGGAGGTACTGTGGATTACCGGTCACACATTAAATTGCGCACGTTTCATGCGAGTTTCTAAGTTGATACAGCAGTGTCAATAAAATACTTTATGTCCCCAGAAATCTTCGGGTATCCACCACTAAAGTTGCGGGTAATAGAAAGTGTACGAGAATTATTTATTGTATGACTTGCATGCCCCAGTTTCAGCTTATATCTTGCTCCGAGTTTTAATGCAAAGATTAATGTCTTGGAATACAACTGTTAATTTTGAAATGTATATATAAATATTTTAGTACGTACAACACGTTTACGAAACATTTCTTATATATATTGCTATTTCGACGGATTTTAAAACACCTTTATTTTAATTATCATTATCTATCATTATAATCATGCGCCGCAAATATTAGTCAAGTAACCTAGTACCTTATTGCCTTGTCTGTATCAAGGCAGGTAGATTTGAAATGAAATGAAAATACACTTTATTGTACACCACACAAAAGAAGAAATACAGACAGTAAAAAAACACACAGAAAAGAAAACAGATACAATAGGCAGCCTTATCGCTAAAGAGCGATCTCTGCCAGACAACAATATCATAAGATAAAATATAATAAGATAAAAATGTAAATAAATATAATATAATACCTACAATATCTATAAAAAAGACAATAAATAAAATACATAATTAGATAAAAAATAAGCCAAAATTAATTATTTAAATAAATAAAAGAATCGAAGAAATAGGAATAGATTTGTGGCATAATTTCCAATCACTTCACGTAGCACCAATGTAGTATTGCTTGTAATCATATACGATTGAATGGAGTAGCAAAATCTACGGCAAGTCACGTGAAAAAAATTTAATTACTCCAGTCAAGTTATGTGAATATATAGAATTATTCCAACGAAACCAATCACCAAACTTGCTAAACATTACGCCAACAAGTTCGTTTTTTGGACAATACATTGAAGGTTAGGTCCTCTCGTTGCATATCTAACCAAGCGAACAACACCAACAAGACAGTAAAATATCCCCCTCACAACAACAGAGACATAGCCAACTTTAAGGGGGTCTGGAATTTGTACTCGAGTTAAAGGATTGTCTAAATTAACGGAACCTATGCCCAGGTAGTTAAATTCACTTCTAACGTAACTAATTAAAACTCGGTAGGGGTGTATTAGTATTATTGTTGGTGCTAACTTCGCTGTGTCGCCGGCAGGGGGTGGCAAGCATAGAAATTCTGGCGACGAGGGGGAGCCCTCAAACTCAAAGGACAAGCCTTTGTAGGGGTGCCTCTTATGATACCGGCCCTTTTCATAACCATAGCGTTAGGTCTACGGGGGAATTGATTTTGATTTGCTGCGTATTACTATGGCTGCTAACTACTTATTTTTATATTACATCGCGGACAAAAAGTAGACGGGTTTGTTTACTTATTGTCGTCATTGTATATGTGCAGCAATAGATGAAGCCACCGATGCGTTGTCATTATCCCCCTTGTCGGCTCCTATTTGGCATTATACCGAAACGCTATATTGCTTGGCGCTGTCTTCACCAGTAACGTTAGATAAAAAGTAAACGTAAAGTTACTATATTATATAACTGAATACTACTGGTACTACGGAGTTATGTGCTTTCAAAAATGTGGTTTCGTGAGGAAACCTGCACGCCTGAGAGTTCTCCATAATGTTCTCAAAGGCGTGTGAAGTCTGCCAATCCGCACATGGCCAGCGTGGTGGACTATGGCCAAACCCTTCTCATATTGAGACGAGACTGCTCTGTAGTGAGCCGGTAATGGGTTGATCATGATGATGATGATGACTGGTACTAAAGCTACCATTAACGAAGCTGAAGATATTGTTGGTTGTAGACTTTTACGTTCTAGTATTTTTTAATCAAAAAGTGACAAAATCTCACACAAATATAAAACCTTACACCTTAGGCGATGAATTTCTAAAAATCGTTTCTAATCTGACATCGAATTCATCTGTAAGTTTATTACTAAAGTTTACAAAGAGCGCTAAGCAAAAACTAAGTTATATCACGTGAAGTTCAAAGCGAAACAATGGGTCAGGGTAAATTGATACGAATAGCGAATTAAAGTTCATAATCATCATCATGATCAACCCATTACCGGCTCACTACAGAGCACGGTCTCCTCTCAATATGAGAAGGGTTTGGCCATAGTCCACCACGCTGGCCTTGTGCGGATTGGCAGACTTCACACGCCTTTGAGAACATTATGGAGAACTCTCAGGTGTGCAGGTTTCCTCGCGATGTTTTCCTTCACCGTTAAAGCAAGTGATCTTTTAATTGTTTAAAAACGCACATAACTCCGAAAAGTTAGAGGTGCGTGCCCGGATTCAAACCACCGACCTCTGAGTAAGAAGACTGACGCCCTAACCTATACCTAACTAGGCTAACACCGCTTCCGCGCAATTAAAGTTCGTGGTAGTTAAAATTTGTTCATTAGATCTAGCGGTAAATATAAATCGATATTGATGAGGGCTTATAATGCTGTACTAAACAGTTAGAAATTAGTTAAACACAGACCGACGGAAGGAAAGACGAGGTAGATAAGTACAGTAGACGGAGATGTGTATTAAATAGTAGTGGAGTTAAAAGCTCGGCAATAGCGCTTTAGGTAAGCGTAAATACCTAAAGCGCTATGCCGAGTTTATGTATGCGCTTTCCGAACGGATGTGTGATAAGCAAAGCTTGTCTGTGTTATATTTGTGAACCTTTCTTAGCTGGGGTTAGCTTATATTGGAACTTTCGGAGATTACCTCGTGGCGCAGCGTGCGCGCTGTTGCAGTTTAAAGTTGGAGGTCCTGGGTTCGATTCCCGGCTCGAGTCTGGTCTGGTGGGAGGCTTCGGCCGTGGCTAGTTACCACCCTACCGACAAAGACGTGTCGCCAAGCGATTTAGCGTTCCGGCACGATGTCGTGTAGAAACCAATTAGGAGTATGGGCTTAACATACCCTAACAGGTTAGTCCGCTACCATCTTAGACCGCATCATCACTTACCATCAGGTGAGATGCCGTCAAGGGCTAACTTGTGGTGTATAAAAAAGAAAAAAAAAATAATAAGCACTATTGACGTCCTCCGTGCTGCGTATTATAAATTTTGAGGTCTTCGGTTCGATTCTCTGGTCTGGTGGGAGGTTTTCGTCGCGTCTAGTTACCACCCAATTTATCGACATACCGCCAAGTGACTTAGACAAGTTACTTATTTCCTGTATAATGCCAAGTTAAACTGATTAGAAGGGTGGGTTCAGCTGGAAACATATCTGTAACTCCTCTGATGCTGCAGATGTTCATGGGCGACTGTGACCACTTAACGTCAGGTGACCCATCTGCACATGTGCCCGCGATGTATAGTAAAATAATCTTTTTTCATCATTTTACTGGCTCACTATTACAAAGTTTTCGCTGTAGTCCCCCACGTTGATAAGTAATAATATAAGTGCGGATTAGTAGCCTTTGAGAACATCATGGGGAACTCGCAGGCATGCAGGATTTCCCACGATGTTTTCCTTCAACGTTAAAGCAAGTGATATCTAATTGCTTACACACAAAAGTTCGTTAAGTATGCGACGCGTGACGGGGAACAAACACGGTCGCCCAAAAGGGACTAAAGACTTACCCACTAATCTTTAGTATGTGTCTCAAAACAAAAATAGAGTAAGAAATATAGAAAAGAATCTTTAGGACTCACACTGTAGGTCTTAGATCGGATTCTCACCTCCATAATGGTCATCCCACTCTTTTATTACAATCTCTAGGGACACTCTGTTATAAGTTTGACCCATTTTCATTTTTAAGTTCTCATTTATTTACACTTACTCTTTTTTTGGTTTTTGATTTTAAATTAAAAAAATTGCAGCCAATTAGAAGTTAGCTACGAAGTGACCGACGTTGGAGCGTCCCATAAAATTTCTTATTGTATATTTGGCACACTTTAGTAATGCGTTTTTATTGTGTTTTCGTGCTAGTTTCCAGCATTGTGCTGAGGATTTGTCCATTGAGGCAAACGGTGTTCGCGCATTTATTATTTTTCAATGAGCAAAGTTTCCGTTATTTCTTTCCTCCCCAGTACAACATCTATACACATATAATACAATCGTATAGAGACCGCGTCTGAACATCGAAGGTTATTAAAATAATTGGGAGACGTTAGGTTTAGGCATAGTTACCGACAAAGACGTGTCGCCAAGCGATTTAGCATTCCGGCTTATTATATACCGATTAGGAGTATGAGTTTACCATACCCCTAACAGGTTAGCCCGCTACCATCTTAGACTGCATCATCACATACCATCAGGTGAGATTGCCGTCAAGGTCTAACTTGCAGTGGATAAAAAAAAAAAAGTTCGAAACTCAACGGATTTCAATGAAATTTGGCATAGTTTATATTTAATCTAGGCTTTTTATCTCGAAAACCAGCAGGTTTAAAACATAGGCGATGTATTTTTTTGTCAATCTGACAACAAAACTTAATCAAATCCAAGGTGTCTTAGTAAAGCTTTATTATTAGTTTGGATTCGGCTACTTCACGCAAAGAACTGGAATGTATCTACATTAGTAGATAAATAATAAAACTTCTCAGCGGTCAGCAGCTTACACAACTCTTAAGACTCAAGGACATAACATTTCCGTGAAATTTATTAAGACAAACCGAGGACGAAATCGCGGGCAACAGCCAGTCCATAGATAAAGAAAATCGTGTATGCATGGCTTCATGAAGTATTCATGTCAAAAGTTATTTCATGGTTCACAACAATATAATACAATGCTATATTTGTATCAAGAAGCGGAGATAGCCTAGTGGTTAGGGCGTCAGCCTCCCAATCGGAGGTCGGCGGTTCGAATCCGAGCACGCCTCTAACTTTTCGGAATTATGTGCGTTATTAAAAATTAAAATATCATTTGCTTCAACGGTGAAGGAAAACATCGTGAGGAAACCTGCACGCCTGAGAGTTCGCCATAATATTCTCAAAGGCGTGTGAAGTCTGCCAATCCGCACATGGCTAGCGAGGTGGACTATGGTCAAACCCTTCTCATATTAAGAGGAGACCCGTGCTCTGTAGTGAGCTGGTAATGGGTTGGTCATGATGATGATGATGATGATGATTTGTCTCAATGATTTTATGTGTATAAGACACATAACCATTCTAAAAAAACATTATTTCCAGCTTATATACAATAAACCTGATGGTAACAAAAGTCCAAGATGATAGCGGGATAACCTATTAGAGGTAAGCTGAATCCATGCTCCTAATTTGTTTCTAAGCAACATCGTTTGGCGTCCCGTTTTTGTCGGGTGGTAACTAGCCACAATACCAGAATCAAGCCGGGAATCGAATCCTGGACCTCCAACATTTAATGCGACAGCGCTAATGCTGCGCCACTGAGGTCGTCAATGGATATTCTAGGATCCGGGGATCATTTTTTTTCAATTTTCTTTCCCTGCCCCTTGATTGCTTGGCCATAGGATCTTCTAGGCGAGACATTATATCTTGAAGGGTCTCAGCGAATTACCTGACGGGCTTAAGCGTACAGTCAAAGGAGTGTACAGTAACTTGCTTTAAGTCTAAAGCAAACTGTAATTTGGCCAACTCAACCTACGCCCTGATTTCCTAAATGTATTAAAAAGGAGAATAAACGATAGCGTTTATATGTTTTCCCGTAATTTTCCTTATTCTTTATCCGAAAATAAAACAACGTGACACGTTTTCAGCCATGAAGAAATTGTTAACAAAACAAAGCAAAACAAACAAGTTTTTTGTAGGTTTCTGTTTTTTTTTTAACTTACTTACCTTAACGATTGGGTTCCTTTGTCTTAATTTGAAAGATTAATTAAGAAACATCCAGAAACGTCATAGCTTTTGTTTTCCTTTTTATGTGGCTTCCAGGGTTTATTGTATGACGTATGAAAAGGTTTTTTCGAAAGGATTTGTTGTTGCCATGTCTTTATAAAATAACCCACACTATAGTGAAAACGATTTTGTAACAAAAATCGCACACTAAACCCCAGGTATGACGTATAGTTAAAGCATAATATGTTCTCAAGACTTGGTTATATATTAATACGATATTGGTAACTAAGTTTTTATGCGATCTTTCTGCATGAAATTCATTTGAACAAAATTATCTAAAAATTTTGCTGTAATTGATTACAAAATGAACAAATTAATATAATAGCCAATATACGCTGATAGCGTAGTAGATGAGACTAAGATCATTAGAGCTTTAAGTAAAATATCATTTCTTTAAATGGCAATTCAATATATCGTTCGGAAACCTGCATTTTTAATTTTTCGTAATGTCCGCAAAAGGCGACCGAAGTCACAACCCATGCAGAGATGCGAGCTGCGCTCTTTAGTGATTCAGTAACAAGTTGATAAAGATGCCGACGGCTATGAACAATTAAAAGAAAAATTATTTTATTTGTGATTAATTTTGATTTAAATTCAGTAAAGTGGATTATAAACGTAAATGTATGTTTATATATTCAAAAAAATAGAACGTTCCATTTTTCATCCACGTTTTACTTCCTAAGGGATGAATTTCGAAAAAGCTTTTCTGAGTACACCTCTGGGACACAGAAGGATTATTTTCTCCAGATTTCAAATCACAAGATGTTGAATGTACTTAAATTATTTTATGTGAATATAATAAAAAATTATATAATAATATATATGAAACATAAGTTAGTCTTTGGATCTGTTTGTACCAGCGTTTAGCTATTAGTTGAATAGAATCATGAGGTCCCATATTTTATACTTTGTTTAAAATTCAGTGTTTTGTACTTTGATTGTACTAACATCTGGTGTTATATAGTGTAATCGGTTTCTGCGCGGCATCATACTAGAACGTTTCCTGGGTTCGATTTCCGAGTCGAGTATTTTTTTTTTAATTGTTGTGTTGTGTTAAAATAAAATTGGATTTAGGAGATTACCATGTGGAGGGATAAACAGACAATGTATTGTTTGTTTTTCAAGTCTTTTGTTACATTGCATTTTTCTACCCACTGGCATTTGTCGTCAGTCTCGACTATTAGTTGATCGTGCTTTGTTGCTAACTACAACACTGTTAGAAACTATACTCATTTAAAATTTTAAACCTCCCCTTTGCCTTTGCGGACGACTACGTCATAAAATTTGCAGTTCTAAACTAATATATAAATGCAAAAGTAACTCTCTTGGCCAATTACATTTTCATTTGCCTGAACAGATAGATTGTTCTCTTGATACGTACATATCGATCGTTACTTCTATCGAGAGATTACAGAATACAGACCGATTTTTTTCCAAAACGTTAATCCGGGAAGACGGAGTCGTAGCTATCAGCTAGTATACAGATAAAGTAATAACCCCTCGGTGCCCGGGTAATTAGGAACAACATCAAAGAATTATGACTGAAGTACAAAAATTCTACCTTTCTAAGAAGAATATGGAATGATCCTGTAAATAAGAAAATATTCCCTGAATTCAAAAGTTTTTGAACCGACTTTGTTTGTTTGAAGCTCCTTTACTTATCATGGTGCTTGAAACTTGGGTAATTGGAGTGCTTCTCAATTTGCAATCGTCGCGATACAGGTTCCTTTTCCCCGTGGAGTTTAGGTAACTCTTCTATACAGAACTAGCTGTTGCTTGCGACTTCGTCCACGTTTGTTTTGGGTTTTAGACAAGCGTGCGTTAACAACAATCACATGTTGAACGCTGTGTATAGCCACTCTTCTAAAGCACAATTTTTAACCTTAAAAATAAAGGATCCCACACAAATAAATAAATAAATCAAAAAATCAAAAAAAAAAAATGTCATCACCGACGGGGTGAAGATTTAATTGTGTGCAATAAAGGCCTTTCATCCACTTTAACTTATACATTCATTTGGATAATTTTAAATATGAAATTGTTTTTTTTTAATGCGGAAAATATGTCTTAATTTTTAACCGTAAGCGCAAATGATTTTTTACATTAACATCGCTTAAGAAATGAATTTATTTCTTGATTATAATTTAATATTATAATTCTCTTTTATTGACAAAGTTCAAACGGAAGCGACGATGTCTCTTTGCGTAACGGTAGGTATAAAAGTCGTCTGTTCTGTAAACATGCCAATGCCAATAAAAATGGCATCCTGAAGCAATTTCAGTACTGCACCCTTTGAGCATCTAGTCTTTTGTGAATACGACCCACAGCCATCTCGATTAGAAATGAGAACCCCGAGTGGATACATTGAGTGCGCCACTGGCATCTTATTGCTAACCCTTTTTTTACTCGCTCTAAGTCTACTAGACTTTTTAGTTCCTCCGTAATATAGTATGTAGTGCATAATTAGTTAAAGGTTACATTAGGTTTTAATCTCACGGGTACGTTTACGGTTTTATTACTGAGATAAATCTATTCTATGTCCCTCTCTAAAATGCCAGCCATCTTTTAACCACATTGCATACAGATTTATTTATTTATATACTAGGAAGCCAACGGTATACAAAGAAATATATATGTATTTTTTAGCAACAAACTATGTATTTACACTTAGGACTATCAATGTATACTCCCTTACAGGCTAACTCGACATGCGTATTAAATCTACAACTAAAAAAAAAAACTTTGCCAAAAAAAAAATTATAATAATGTACAGCTATAAAGTTATAATAATGACTAAGCCAAAATACCAATTTTATAATTAACTAACAATTTTAAAACAAACCATTCATTAGGAATTTCTTAATTTTATTGAATATGTCTAGGTTAGCTTTTCTAAACATATTTATTTATATTATATTGTTATAGCATATGACAATTCTATTAAGAAGAGCTGCCCTACCAAGGTTACTTTTCGATACTCTTGTTGTATTTTTTTATAAACGATCTTGCGTTTTGCTTTGGTATTGGTAGCCGTAATCTATTTAATAAATTCGGACAATCAATATCCCCATTTATAACTGTGTGAAAAAACAAAGATCCATCAGATCCCTGCGATTGGTAGATCAGTTGAACTGAACTTTGTGAGAAACATACAGACACAATTTCGCATTAAATTATCAGTATAAAACATGGACATAGATATGTATTTTATGTAATACTAATTGAAAAAATATTTTAACAGTGTACGTGTTCCCAGACATATGATTCCGGAAAATGTTCGCTCACTATTTGGGCTTGATAGGAAGTGTGCAATATCTCTCATCTTATAGAGAGAGTTAGTTAGCTCACATGGTTAAGACGAGAAAAAAGATTCTCAGAACACAATAAGTTATCGATATAGTTGCGAAACTAAAATATAAGTGACATGTATAACCGAAGTACGTTAAGGTCCTCAGGTACTGGAATGGCTAACGCCTTGTCCCTCTCGCTAGTAAAAATTGTCAAGAAATCTTTGAAATGCCAATCCATATTCCAAAAGAAAATAATTTGTTGAAAAATGCACAACAAAGGATTTTCAAATTCCTTGGATTTCTTAACGTCTAGTCTGCAGTTTTATTTTTATTGGAATAGTAAAATATTCCAAGACTTTAAACTCCAGAAATAATACGATAAAATTTTTATAAAGTTCCTTGGTCCTTTGCGATAATTTTCTGTGTATTGGAACTCCTGGGGAACTCTCCCCTTCACTCCGGATACAGCTAACTAATGAGATTTTCAATAGAGCGGTTAAATAGATGGAACAGAAGTTCACGTAGAGATCAGTCAAGCGAGGTGTTCCTTTGAAAGAAATCCAAACATTCTGCAAAATGGAACTCAAGCTTGTAAGCCTTCCTGAGAGTCTTGTTTTCCCAAAGTTGTTTATTTTATGTCAGAGTGCGCAGTCTGCTGCATCAAAGTTCCATAATAATGTGCATTATATTATGCAGGGAAAATTGATGCTGGTAATCGGATTTATAAGATCTGCAATGATTGGACCGCCTCCATCAAAGGAAATAAGGGTGGCTTTCATGTTATTAGAGCTTAAGCATTTGCGGTTTCGTCCACGTCTACCATTTGCATGTATCCCTATCGCTCTTTTAATTTTACAAATATAAAAGTGTCTAGAAATAATACTCGTAATAGACTTTGTTTTGCTCCAATACAAGTTGGACCTACGCTAAAATCTCACCTGGTGGTAAGTGGTGATGTAGTTAGTCGAAGATAGTAGCGTGCGGACCTGTCAGGGAGATGCCAGTAATAAAAACAACAATGAATAAAAATAAAATAAAATTGAAAATTGAAGGAGGTCCTATTGCAGTAAATTGTTGGTAACTTACCACGTCCGAATCTTTCCATCAGAAGAGCCCTAAAAGAATTCAGAAATGACAAATTTTGCAATGGTTTCCGCCGGATCCCGGATCGAATCCGGGACTTCCCACTTATAATACCAAAGCATTCAACACTGTTAGAGGAGGTAGTTAAAATTTATCTATATATTAAAATAATACTTGTCTCATAGAAACTTATTTATCGCTGTGTGTCTGAATACATAAAACTTACAATTTAAAATAATCATGACCTATAGTTTACCAAGGCCAAGAGGACGTAGCCCCCAGGCGTTGGTCCGATCCGCACTACATAATGCCGGGAACAGAACCATCTGGAGAAATATCATACGGAAGAAGTTGATCCATGCTAAGGATCGCGACCCTCAATAATGAGGATGACGATGCAGAGAGAGATAGTTTACTAGAGTCCACCGCTGCACGTAGGCCTTAGCGCACCTCCACCAGGACGGTCTATACTTTGCTGGTTAAGTAGGGGACGAGTGTGCTGGTGTTCCTGTGACCCAGACATTCGGAAGGAGCATCGCTGGGTTTTAGTGGGTATTCTGGGTGCCACTCTGGTCACTGGTGAGTCCCACATACCCCGCCGGAAGAGGCCCAGTTCTGCCCGCGCCGCTTCCTGAGGGGATGCGTAAATGCATTTCTCATTGTCATTTTGTCGACCTCTGTGGCGCATTAAAAAGTTGGAGGGCCTGTGTTCGGTCCGATTTCCGGCTCGAGTCTGGTCTGGTGGGAGGCTTTGGCCGTGGCTAGTTACTACCCTGCCGACAAAGACGTGTCGCCAAGCGATTAAGCGTTCCGGCACGATGTCGCGTAGAAACCAATTAGGAGGGCGGGTTTACCATTCTCCTAACAGGTTAGCCCACTACCATCTTTGACTGTATCATCGCTTAACATCAGGTGAGATTGCCGTCAAGGGCTATCTTGTGGTGGATTAAAAATAAAAAGCGTTAAAAAGAAGCGATTGGTGATATACGGTCTCCGATTTAGAACTCTTACAAAATTAGTAAAAACCATATAGGTAGTTGCTGAACTGTAATTTATAGATAGTCATATATTTAATTTTCATTGATAGGCAATGCACAGTTATGCCAAGCAAACTATCATCTTTGACGATCTTCGTGGCGCAGTGCGAGTGCTGTCGCATTACAAAGTTGGGGGTACTGGGTTCGATTCCAGGCTTCAGCCGTGGCTTACCAACCTACCGACAAAAACGTGTCGCCAAGCGATTTAGCGATCCGACACGATGGCGCGTAGAAAACAATTGGGATTATGGGTTAAGCATACGCCTAACAGGTTAGCCCGCTACCATCTTCACTTACCATTAGGTGTCATTACCGTCAAGGGCTAACTTGTAGCGTATAAAAACAATCAGTAAGTTCTACAGGTTAGGGTATATTTAAACTGACATTTCAGGTATAATCTGTCCCTTTTGAGTTCGCCCTATAGGATTAAATTGGAACAGGCGTTTCTTGTGTGCGAGCTTCTTTGCTTCTATTATTTTATTTAAATCTGTTTCAGAATCTGTTACAAAGGTAATAACCACAGGAAGGATTAACCGTCAGCTAGTCTGTGGAGGTCAGCTTATCATATTTGTACTTTGAACAGCAAATTAAAAATAGATACAGTTTTTACTGTAATACGTTCCGTGAGAGACCGCAGCGATGAGTAATGAGATGGTGAGTGTTTTTGAAGTTTTTAACATGCTTCCTATAGTTCTAGCAAAGTGCATGAGAATTAAATTAAAAATTCAATTTCAAATTCAAATAATCTTTATTCAAATAGTCCTTTAAAAGGCACTTTTAATAATTTACATAGTAGTGATTTAATGGTGATAACTACATTCGTAAACTTAAAGCTATGAGGGTTCCCAACGCGCCCCGGTCTAAGAAAAAGCCCACAACAAACTTAGCCAGGTAAATTTTATTAAAAATTATTCGATCACTATTATCAGATCGATAATAGTGATCGATCAGTTATTTTATTCAATATTCTTACGAGCATGTATTCTTAGGATTTGCATCGTTAATGAGGTAATATCCCTTCCCATCTCATGACACGGATGCGCTTAGCTTCCTTGTTGTAGTAAGCGATGTTGTAGATCGCACCTTTAGAATTATACAGACCCAATACGAAATTTTGATATTTTGACTTTCGGCCACAGAACGACCTAAAATGATCATCTGCATCGACTTTAATTAAAACAGTGACCGATTTATGAGTAGAAAAGGACAAACACATATTTCGGTCTTTATCGCTCGGCCCCTGTTCCCCGCGCCCTCTCGGGTTTAGAGTGACGCAATCAGTAATGTGCCACGCGTCTTATCTGAAAGTCGCTTTAGTGTTTGTTTTTGAGGAGACCTAATCCGGATTCAGTCTGTACATTACTGAAAAATAAGGTATGTACACGTTACTTTTTTTGATAAAGTAAAGACCCATTTTGTAATAAGTCCATGTTGTAGCAAAAATGTTAATTGTGTACAAGACTTATTATTGTTTAAGTCCATCTTTAACTGAAAATATATTACAACTAAAGACTCAATCATCCTTTGGTCGTTAAAATTATAAAATACTGTGCATTATAAAAACTTATTCGTGATTACGGCTTTCTTGTAATAATAGTTATAGTTTAAAAAGTCGTATTTATCGAAATGTCTATCTGGTAATGAAATTGTTTTGTTTCTTCTATTGAATGTGACAATTGTAGTTCATATTTTTTTTTACATTTTAGGTGAAACAAGTCAAAACATGAAGAGAAGAGTAGATTATATTTTAGAAAAAGTCAATTTCAACAGTAAAAACCAGGCACATGCTAATAATATGACGGAAACATCACAAAATTACCAAGATAACTGTGTTCGTATGACTGACACAAACAAAGAAAATAATATTCTGCCATTTAATTCATCTTGTGAGGAGTATCCAGATAAATTATCATTCAACCAGATGGACCAAATTGTTGCAGAGGTCATCCCCGAAACAAATGATAAATCGTTATCGGATAGCCCTTCCATAATAGAAAACTCTCCAAACCGATCCATTCCAAACTTTGACCTAAAGGTGCTTTGTGTAGCTGACACCAACAAGCTACAAAAGAAAACGCAAATCCAGGAATTTACTATAGTTTTAGAACCAGAGTTGAACAATTCTGAACAGTCACATGTACCTACTAATGAAAAAGAATACCCACCGTCAAAAAAGTCATATCGTGATTCGTCAACATCATCTGACAGTACTACTTCTTCTTCAAGAAGATCTTCATCATCATCGTCGTCGTCTTCTGATGCTCACACCAATTTTGACAAAAATACATCAAATACCTATTTATCCATAGATGGGCCTTCCACATCCAACTTGACGGGTCAAGTTACACGCAAAAATACAAAGAATTACCATCAGTCACCCATTCATTCAAATGAAAGTGATGTAGACTTAAGTGACACAGACCCAACTTATAATCTTGATAGCTCTCGGTCTAGAAGAACTATTCGTTTATCCAGCAGCAGTTCTTCGTCTTCAGCCAACACTTCAGCCCTCGAATTGACTAAAACTTCCGAGACAACTAGAAAATCAAGAAAACGCATACGAAATCCATCAAACTGGAAGCAAAATGTTGCAAAAATCTTAAGAAACACTGGGAAGGCTTATGTTTCATGTACCACTAAAAAGGAAGTATCGGCCCGTGTCATTAAAGATGCTTGTAAATGTAGACTTAAATGTCCAGAAAACGTCGTTGATGCAGACAGAAAAACATTGTTTGATAAATATTGGTCATTAGGCAACATAGAACTACAAAGATCTTTCATACGAAATTGCATGATGGAAATTAAGCCAAAGTACAAATATAGTAATTCTGCTAAACCTAGACTACCAAATAATGCATTTTATTTCACAATAAATAACACCCGAATTCGGGTATGTAAGACTTTCTTCATTAATACTCTGGGAATATGCGATCGTCAGATCAGAACAGTAAAAAAGAAGACTGACCCACAAGGATTCTTAAATACCGATATAAGAGGTAAGCACGTGTCAAGACAGCCTATAGATCCAGCACTCATTGAGAATATTAAACAACACATAAACTCAATTCCAAGAATAGAGTCTCATTATTTGAGAGCAGCAACTTCCAGAGAATACATCAGTGGGGATAGAACAATAACTGACATCTGGAAAGATTTTGATAAAATTCAAAAACAAGAAGGTAAACCTTCTTGTGACTATTGGGTCTACTATGAAATTTTTACAAAACAATTTAATATTAGCTTTTTTCAACCGAAAAAAGACAGATGCGATTTATGTCTAGACTATGAAGTTGCAACGGTGGATCGGAAAACAAAAATAAAAGATAAATACGATGAGCACCTTAAAGAAAAAGATTTGTGTCGCCAAGAAAAACGCCTAGACCGCCAAAACATCAATGATACATTCATTTGCTCTGTTTATGATTTACAAGCCGTTATGCAGTGCCCTACCGGAGACATTTCTTCGTTTTTTTACAAATCAAAACTCAATTGTCTAAATTTCACTATAGTAAAATTAATGGCTAAGAAATCAGAAATACCTAAAAAACGTAAAAGAAATGAAGAAGACAATGACAATGACATAGGTGCTTACAGTGACGTGTACAGCTACTTTTGGGATGAAGTGCAAGGAAACAGGGGAGCTAATGAAATAGGATCGTGTATTCTAGACTATCTGAACAACTTAAATGAAAAAAATCCGAATAAAAATCTTCATGTCACTTTTTATTCGGATAATTGTTGTGGACAGAATAAAAATAAGTTTATAATAACGTTATATTCTTATGCAGTTACTCATTTTGAAAACATAGAAACCATCACCCACAAATACCTCATCAAGGGACATACACAAAACGAAGGAGATAATGTTCATAGCTTGATTGAGAAAGAAGTTAAAAAAAACAAAAAAGCTGGACCAATTTATGCACCATATCAATATGTAACTCTGATTAAAAATGCACGTAAGAATGGGAAACCTTTTAACGTTAAAGAGTTAACATACGAGTTTTTTACTAATTTAAAGGCACTTCAAGAACTATGGGGATATAATTTCAATGAAGATGATGATAAAAACACTGTTATTTTGAACGACGTAAAAGTTTTGCAATTTAATAAAGCCGAACCATTTATCTTCTCTTATAAAACTTCGTACAGTCAAAGTGAGTTCAAAAAGGTTAACATGAGGAACAAACGTAAGAAAATGATGAGTCCAGAAGAAATAACTGTGACCAAAGCATTTTCACAAAGACTAGAGTTAAGTGAACGTAAGAAAAAAGACTTGCGCGATCTCATTAATAAAAACCTAATTCCTAGTTATTACGCAGATTTTTATAACTCTATGCTGTAATTTTTTTGTTATTATGAAAGTTTTAAGTATTAAGTTCCAAACAAGTTCCTTAATGATTGTGATAAGCTATACCTAGTTATTAGGCAATTTATATCAAAGATTTAAGTTTTGTTGCAAAGCAAAGTTTATTGGTAAATTATTTACCATGGTTGTGATGATTGATAATAATAATAAAAGTAGATTTTTAAGCTAAAACTCTTTGTAAGTTTAATTTTTAATAAAACATTTTATTTCTTATGTTGTTTTTTATGTATCGAATATAAAATTACCCTAAATAATTTAACTATTATAGTGTCTTATTTGTGAATGTAACGCATCTTACAATCAAAACTCAGAAATATAGAGACCTAAAACATAAAAGGTCTTTTTAAAAAATCCAATTTCATTAAAATAAAAACCTAAAATGCACCATGATTTAAAAATGTTTTAAATATTATAGTTTTATTTATTTAATTTCGTTTATTTGTTTAAAATGATCTAGGTAAATAACTAAAGTTTGATATAAAAATAACAATTTCATAATATTTTCAAAATTCACTCGAATATCTTTTGTTTTCTACAAGATTGATAGACTTGTGAATCTTTATGCCACGCTTACCAAAAATTTGCGTTTCCTTGTTGAGTCTCTATAATTCTAAGGGTGCGAGATGCTTGCTTCAAATGAAGTATGAAGAGGCATTCTCTCGGCAATTACGATTAACCTTGAATTGCCACCAAGTGTGAAAGCATTTTATACATTAATAAACGGGTCACCGTAACATGGTTGAAGGTATAACCTAATTACTGCGATTTGAGGACCTTCGTGGTACAGCGCATGAGCAGGTCCTGGGCCCGATAGCCGGCTTGAGTCTGATCTGGTGGGAGGTTTTGCTCGCGGCTTGTTACCACTCTACGGGCAAAGACATACCGCTATAAAGCTTCGAGTTCAGGCATGATACAGAGAAGAAACCTGGGAACGCATTGCCAGCTCTTGTGGTTTTTTACTTTCTACCTAGTCTTAACCATTACCAACCATGCATAGGATGCATCCCTGTGAAAGACAGGCGGACGGGACGTAAAAGCTTAGTAAAAATAGAGTCCTTTTTTTTATAGACTACAAGTGAGCCCTTGACAGTAATCACCTGCTAGTAAGTGATAATGAACTCTAAAATGGTAGCCGGCTAACCTGTTAGGGGTTTGGTAATCCCTTACTCCTAATTGGTTTCTAATTGATTGAGACGTCTTTGTCGGTAGAGTGGTAACTAGCTACGGCCGAAACACCCCACCAGACCAGACGCGAGCCGGGAATCGAACGCAGGACCTCCTACTGTATAATGCGACAGCTGACGCGCTGCACCACGGAGATCGTCAAAATGTTTTTGGGGTTTCGTATCGGAAAGAAACAAACTTAACTTGAAAAGGAATGATACGAAACCCCAAAAACATTTTGATGACCAAAATAATACCTAGCTCAGTTTATTTAAGAATTCGAAGCCACTTAGCGTTGGGAATCCTAGGAGCTATTATATGTCCCACAACACTCTAAAGCCACAGAAAAAAGAAGTTCACCACGCCCGGAAGATGAGTTCAAGCGAGCGTTATACCATTCACCGTGACGGCGCACGGGTTCAATTATCTGTCAAGGTTCGAATATATGTTTCACATCGAAAATCTTACGATGGTAGATATACGCATATCAATTTGTTACACGAGTATTTGATATTGAATTTATACACATACTTCGAGTTATTTAGTAAGATATTGTCAAGGTAATATATTTGTAAAATGCTTGGTATGTAGACTGCTACAAATTTTGAAGCATATTACAGATTTCCAATATCATTCCTTCAATGAATCCGCCAATATTCACTGACAAGCATTCAAGACAATTTATGATATTTGAAACACAATATTAATCTACATATTAATTCCATAAATTGAATCCCGCTGTTAAAAGAATCCTGTAATTTTAATCAGGGGAATAAAATTTTCACGAGCGGTTTAAAATAATGAAATCGCAGACTCACACGAGATTACGAAAAGCTAGAATATAATCATCATCATCATCATGATCAACCCATTCTCGGCTCACTACAGAGCAAGGGTCTCCTCTCAATATGAGAAGGGTTTGGCCACCACGCTGGCCATGTGCGGATTGGCAGACTTCACACGCCTTTGAGAACATTATGGAGAACTCTCAGGCGTGCAGGTTTCCTCACGATGTTTTCCTTCACAGTTGAAGCAAGTGATAATTTTTTTTTTTTAAAACGTACATAACTCCGAAAAGTTATAGGTGCGTGCCCGGGTACCCTCGACCTCTGATTAGGAGCGTCCTAACCACTTGGCTATCACAGCTATATATATAGATATATATATATATATATATCTATATATATATATCTATATCACATTATCGCTGGAAGCAAGCGACCCAAGACCGTGAGCATTGGAACTCCCTACAAAAGACCTATGTCCAGCAGTGGCCGTCAATCGGTTGTTGATCATGATGATGATATCCCATTATGAGTTAGGCCTTGGCGGCAATCTCACTTGGTGGTAAGTGGTGATGCCTTCTAAGACGGTAGCGGGCTAACGCGGCAGGGTGGTAAGCCGAAGAACTCAGAAGTTATATTTTTACAAATTGTCCCTGCCGGGAATCGAACCACTTATAAGACCAAAGCGCTCAACACAGAGTCAGGGATTTTAACACCTAGGTATATATTAAATATGTATTGATTTGCAACAGGATCTATATACACTTATTGTATTTTTTATATACTACAAGTTAGCCCTTGTAGCGGGCTAACCTTTTAGGGGCATACCCCTAACATACCATATTAAACCTATACTCCTAATTGGTTTCTACAGGACATCGCGCCGGAATGATAAATCGCTTGGCGACAAGTCTTTGTCGATAAGTTGGTAACTAGCCACGGCTGAAGCCTCCCATCAGACCAGACTCGAGCCGGGCATCGAACCCAACACCTCCAACTTTATAATGTGACAGCGCACGCGCTGCTCCACTGAGGTCGTTATAGAACGTCATAGGTACTATCACATACCATCTCTACGAATATGTTTACGTCAACAAAAATAAAATAATGGGAACACGACAATAGATTTTACACAAAAGGTCTGTGAAGTATTCATGCATAGTACTTATGTCTATATTTTTATGCTGCCAGTGCTAAATTGATGTACAACCGCAGATAGTACGAGCTTGCCGAAGTACTTTACACAAAAATGTGCGATCCCGGGGAGTACTATTGTATAAAGGTCTAGCGGTATTTTCTTGTCTCAGTGAATTTTTTTTCCAAGTAAAATTTTCCTTCACTAACAATCGTTTCCTATTATATTTTTTTTTGTTATCATACATAAAACTAGCCGTAACTTTTAGGTCTCAGAATCATGTATAGGTGTTATTTGGTTTATCATGATCAACCCATTATCGGCTCACTACAGAGCACGGGCCTCCTCTCAATATGAGAAGGGTTTGACCATAGTCCACCACGCTGGCCATGAGCGGACACACTTCTACTAGTAGACTTCTTACGCCTTTGAGAACATTATGGAGAACTCTAAGGCATGCAGGTTTCCTCACGACGTTTTCCTTCACCGTCGCAAGCAAGTGATATTTTAAGTGCTTAAAAAACGCACATAACTCCGAAAAGGTCAGAGGTGCGTACCCAGGTTCGAACTCCCGACCTCTGATTAGGAGGCGGACGTCCTAACCACTAAGCTATAACAGCTTCATTTGGTTTATAGTTCACGGCATATGCTATATATAAATTGGTAGCTACAGTTATAGCTACGGTAGCCCTATCTGAGTGGTTAAAAATTTAACATCTTTTTAATTTTTAATTGTAATTCAAGCGACAACGACGATCTAACCAGGTATAAATACATAAGGGGTATGGTAAATATATTCTCCTGATTGATTTCTACGCGGCGTCGCATGGAGACGCGTATGGTCTTGTGCACTTTATAACGGTTAAATACACTTTCATTGGATCTTTTTCCTTCAACCTGCCTTTCCTCCTTGCGACCATTCCTTCCTTTCATTCCTTGAGTTGTGGAAAATTCAAATTGTCAATATCTGTAATGTAACGTCGACGAAAATGTTCTTTTACCTTCAATTCCAACTTGACTGGTTGGTGCGGAATTCAGTTAACAAATCATTAAAAGATCATAAAAAGGTTGTTAAATTAGAGAAAAAAAAAAAAAGATTTTCCTTTATTTTTCTTTTTAAACTTGTGCACTTGAAAGTAATGTAATGATTTTTACATTATAAGTCATTGTAAGTTAAGCGGTGATAGCCTAGTGGTTAGGGCGTCAGCCTCCTAATCAGAAGTCGGCGGTTCGGATCCGGGCACCTCTAACTTTTCGGATTTATGTGTGTTTAAAAAAAAAATTAAAATATCACTTGCTTCAACGGTGAAGGAAAACATCGTGAGGAAACCTGCACGCCTGAGAGTTCTCCATAATGTTCTCAAAGGCGTGTGAAGTCTGCCAACCCGCACATGGCCAGCGTGGTGGACTATGGCCAAACCCTTCTCATATTGAGAGGAGACCCGTGCTCTGCAGTGAGCCGGCAATGGGTTGATATGATGATAAGTTAAATTGAGTATACATTAAATATGAAACTCAATAATACAAACTTAGTTGTAATATTCCGTGCACATGCCGTTCAATTAAACCCCCGTTGCAAGCGTCCCTATAAAGCCATCTCACATAGACCGGCTCGAAGTTATTTTTTTCGAATAAATATCTTACAACAACGTAAAAAGCAAGTTTATCCATCTATCTTACGTGTGAGTGATGAAGCAGTCAAATATATATGTACGTATGGCAGATATGACGTTTGTAGTAAGCCCATGTCCCAAATCGTTTTCTAAGTAGCGTTGTAACTAGCCACAGCACTTACCACAGCGATAAATACGTCGCCTAATTCCATCTACATCTATGTATAATCTCCAGCTAAGAGTATCCGATTTTAGAAAATTCGTCTGTGTCTGATCCAGTCTATATGAAAGGATGCTAAGGCGGCTTCGCCCTTACCTCCCTCACGTTGAAAGGGGCGGGAGAGGGCTATATAAAGGCCCGCCGATCACCCACGGGCCATGACTCCGGTCGCAGTCTACGTCGAACCGTCCTTGCGCGAGCACCCCCCCCGACGCGGTCGGATGCAATGAGTTCGGTTAAAGTTTATTTCGTGTAAATTTTCCGAAGTGCGAGATGTATGCAGTGCTGGCACCGAAAAGGTTTGTGCAATTTTATTATTTCCATTTTTCTGTTTATTTATTTATTTTTATTTATTATAAAAGTTTTGCGGCCCGACGCGATTTTAGATCTTTGCGACCTGTTTTATTTACGACGCGATTGTTTGCTGTGCGATGCGTAAAATTGGGGTGGCTTCGAATTGTTAGGGTCGAGTTTTATTACTTTGATTCGTTGTCTGCGAAACTTAAAATTTTGATTTTTCGTTCATTTTAAATGCTACGCGGCACCGGGTAGAGTTTTGGTTAGTTTTAAATATTTTTTCAAGTTGTTTTCAATTTTTGGTTAATTTAGTCACGAGAATTAAAAAAAGTGATTTTAGTTTGCAATTGCTATTTCATAACTTTTTGGAAAAAGATTTTTGAAATTTGTTATCAATTTATAAAATTCTGTAATGAAAAAAAAATCTTATTTAAATACAACTGAAATTGAGTGATTTTTATGTGTTTATTACATATATAGTTTTCAATATTAAAACCGTACTTAATTCAATATTAAATCCAAATTCAAGTCAATGAAAGGAACGGAATTTAATGTACTAAAATACCGTTTTAAAATTATTGCACCTTAAAAATATATTCGCAATAATATTTTATTGCTTAAAATCGTATCATGTTTTTTTTACGATATGTTAAGATTGGCCCTTTTTCCATTTCGTTTAGTTTTCAGTTTGGCTGTCATTAAGTTCGAAAATTTTTGCTAACTCACTTAACAGTTTTGTTATTTTATTTTTTGTACCTAGCCGTTGTTATAATTTCAAAGGGAAATATAAAGTAGTTAAGGGAAATATCATTATAGAGGATAGCAATAAAATTAAATGACCAGCGTTACAAAAGAAGTTATATCATAATTGCGGAAAAGCACAAGAAACTTTAAATTGGAGAAGACCCATCTTAAGGCACTGCTTTGAACTCTCGGTCGGCGCGGCGTTGCGAAAGAAAAGTTTACACAACTGAACTGAAGAAGGAATAAATGTAATTTCTTCATAATATCTAAAAAAATATTTTCCTTAGCCCAACGAAAAACTGATTAACTTAGTTTTGTATGTTATAAAAACTACATTCTTCAACGTGGAACATAAAGCTTTATCGTACTAATTTTACAAAGGCGAAAGTTTGTATTTGTATATTTGTTACCACGCCAGAACTACGTGTCCAATTTGGCTGAAATTCGGAATGAGTATAATCTGCAGGATTATAAACTGGATTCACACTTATTATATGTGTCGGAAAAATCCACGCTCGAAGAGAATTGTGAAGAACTGAATTTCTCTTCGATGAGCGATGATTTGCCATGGCAAATAAGATGTTATATGTTGGAAAAGGGAGCGAAGACGGCAACTGAAGCAGGAATGAGATATGAGATATTATAAAAACCATCTAACTCCGACGTAGCTTTTTTCGGGCATCTCTGTAATCATGTCTAAAATTCTACGGCATCCTTGTATATAATTTATTTGATAAACTGCGCCACACAGATCTTCTTTTATACTTTCTGTACGGACGTTTCGCTCCGACACCGGAGCTTCCTAAGGAGATCTCGACTTCATAATCAGCAATAGCTCAGACTTTTATTGCCTCGTCTTACAAAAAACTAAATTCGCTAAAATAAACGATCATTGTACAATAACGTTATTAAATCTAGCTTGCTGATTAAGGGAGCTCGATTTTTATGTTTCCTGTAAAGTAGCTTCAAAAAATTTTGTTTTGTAAGTTATAAAATTTTTACCGTATTGTAGAAATCAGAGTGTAAAGTGAGAAAGTGTAAATTTTTTGAAGGATTTGTAAAAGAGTAATTTTATTATGATTATATGTAATTAATTTAGATGTAAGCAAAATAAAAATAAATATAAAATTATTTTGTTTAAACACGTATTTATTTCGAAGTCCGTATATCATTTATTGCGTTTCATCTTATCGCTGTGAGACTTAAAAATACATAAATTTTATTTTTTTACTCTTTGTAAGTTAGTTCTATCTTAAAAGAAAAAGATTTTTATTAATTAAAGTCAAAGTAAAGTAAGAATTATAACAATTTTATTAAGCTTATAAAAAGAACATTGATACTAATTATTTATTGTAATCATAATAATTGAATGATCATGGCGATGAATAAAAACAAGTTACAAAAGCGCCCAGATCTAATCTATGATTTATTCTTCATAAACAAATAATCAATTACTAGAATGTGAATAAAATTACGTTTTAATAATATATATTAAAATAAAGTTATAGTTGTTTCTTTTTTCTTTTTTTTTTCTCTACCAGATTTACAAAACCGCGTTATTAATACTAGATAATCGTATGACAGTAAATCTTCGGCTAAAGGCTTAGGCTTCTTTTTCGGTGGACCAATTGCAATCCCCCGCAAGCATCTCGAACTTTTCGAAGTTGTTTGGTCTCTAAATTGTATCTAAGTAATTTTAAACCAAATAACACTTACTTCAATAAACAATCAATACAAAAATATTAAGCCTCTTAATTAATAATTAAGACGAAACCTGTATGCCAAAGAGTTCGCCCTAATTTTCTTAAAGACGCACTCTGTTCTACCAACGCGCACTTGGCCAGCGTGATGAACTATGGCCACAACTCTTCTCAGCATGTAATGTGTCCGCGTTCTATAGTCGGCCGGTAATAGATTGATAGTAAAATCTAGAAAACGCAACCTTTTCAGGTTAAGCGTAACGATACGATCTTAGTTTCAATTGGGTTATAGGAATTACATTTATATGTCGTATAGGGGGTATCAAGAGAATCATTTCAATTATCAATTTGTAAACTGTTACATTCAATCTCCGTTTCTTTTGGCAATCTTTTGAAGATAACTAATTATAGTCTGTATGAGGAGCTAATAAGCAATGCCAGTTAACAGTTGAACTAATAAATAAATATTAGCTAAATGATTAAGATATTCATGAATTTATATACCAGTAATAATAATGTCAAAAATTTTGGCAGTACACCGTTATAACGTTTTTATTAAGCGATTTCATAATTACAATGTATGTAAATGCGATATTGTATTATGCTAATGATTATTTTGATTGTATCGCGGTTGACTTATATGATGTAGCCTAAATATGAAGTTTATTAATTTATTAATTATTTAAAACACTTACACGAAACGAAACGCTGTCAACATTATTAAAAAAAAATGTTGCCTTACCGTCAAATTCTTTAAAGCCCCACGCGTTTATCTTTTGTTCCTGAATAGTGCCCGGTCCTTATACGGTTAGTGTCTGGTACATATCCGGCCGTGTCCTATTCGTGTCTGATTTGTGTCCGATCCTTACCCAGTCGTTGTCTAAATTGTGTCCGGTTTGAGTTATGTGAGTGGTTATGTCCCGTCCATTTAAGTTCTGTGTCCGAATCGTGTTTAGTCTGTTTCCAGCTTCATTTATATGCTACCTATGACCAGCCAGTATCAAGCCTGTCTCCACTCTGTTACATAATAGAATCCGACAATAATAATCCTACTAATTAAGTTGAGAGTAGTCGACTTTTCATTAGTAACTTGAAACACGAGATATAAAAATAGACGCCCTTTATTCACTTGTATTGTAGAAACTTTATTCGATACCACTTAAGACTTTTATAAAGTAGTTAGGTACTTGAAATCTATCAAACTTTAAGAAAGGCACTTGAAATAGTTTGCTATGTTCATTGGTTCGTAAAGTCAATGGCAAGTCTTCCTATATTCATCTAAGTAAAATCTACTATAATAGTCAGTCGCAATTTATTTTCGGAAAATTCTCTGAAGTTTGAATTTTGCGATTTCTACATAACAAAGTACACGCGTTTCTTAACAAATATATTATAAACATATACATACGTTTGCAATTGAAACTTCTTGAGATGTGATAGAATATTAATGGTTAATTCATCATCATCATCATCATGATCAACCCATTACCGGCTCACTACAGAGCATGGGTCTCCTCTCAATATGAGAAGGGTTCCGCCATAGTCCACCACGCTGGCCATGTGCGGATTTAAAGACTTCACACGCCTTTGAGAACATTACGGAGAACTCTCAGGCGTGTAGGTTTCCTCACGATGTTTTCCTTCACCGTTGAAGCAAGTGATATTTTAATTATTTAAAAACGCACATAGCTCCAAAAAGTTACAGGTGCTTGCCCGGATTCGAACCACCGACCTCTGATTAGGAGTCTGACGCCCTAACCACTAGGCTATAACCGCTTCATAGGCTTCATCTTCATAGATGATAGTATAATAACAGTTAATTATTACAGGAATAAAAATGTAATGAATAGTTGAATCTTTCCGTTTAGTTGAGAACATATTAACTGGACACATGAACAGTAAATTATCATAATGCGCACCTCAATCTCTGAACTTAACGGATTGGAGTTTATCTGATCTGGACAAAGTCTGCAAAATGTATCTACTTCTACGTTTTCTATTTATCTACAGCTCAACCGTTACAATAGCATCTCCAGCAGGATTAAAAAAAAAATAGTTTATTTATTTTAAATAATTTTTACGAAATTTTAGCATCGACATAGTTTGCGGGAGACCGACATACAATATTTTCTATAAAGGAATTTACTCGGGAAACAAGTGTTTCTGATGGGATTGAGAAAAAAAGGAAATAAGAAACGTGGATGAGTACGTGACGTACATTGAAAAATTTTAAAATTTATTAAGGAGGTCCTGGGTTCAATTCCCGGTTCAACTCGGGTCTGGTGGGAGGATTGTTACCTGGCATAGTTCACAAGCGATTTTGGCGTTCCGGTATGATATGAAACTGATTAGGAGGATTCATTTAACCGGCAACGCATTTGTGGCTCCTCTAGAGCTGCTGATATTCGTGGCGGACGGTAATCACTTAACATCAAGTGACCCTTCTGCTCGTTTGCAAAAAATTAAATTTACATCTTTCACTTTTATTGCATTCACAATGAGAGGTTGGAAAAAAGTCTGTCAAGCTTCCACACTTAAAATGGTAAAATAAGGTGAACTTTTAATCATATCGACAATAATTAATTATTTAATCGACAAGGGTTCTCACCTTTACCCACTTTGGTTGCCAGTCAGTCTAAATGTTTTATATCAGCCTGAAATCTCTGGGTCTGTGTATTTTAGATAAAGTTTGAGTCTTTTTAAAGTGAAATGGCTTTTCAGTTACATTGAACTGTCACTGATACATGGCAAAACACTTAAATGTGCCCTCTTACGTAAATTCTACTCGCATCTTTGATTCACATCTACCGGGCGTCTGGTGACTGGCACCCTTTTTTGTGATCTTAATGTCTACGATATTCTATTTTATGGATGTTTTGGCACCAGATATTAGGCAGGAGATTCTATTATACAACAAAATACACCGTGTTTTTGTTCAGAGAGGCTCTAAAACATATGTTACTGCAGATTGAAAGTAAACAAAGGCCGTACTTATCCACTTACTATGAAATATGAATAAAATTTTCAATGTTATTGTAAAAAGAGGCCCAGGCGATTCTTCAAGTCACATTATACTTTTACTAGCTGGCTAGACTACAATAGGAGATGGTGGCATACAATACTCTGTAGAACTTTCTCAATATAAAAGAACCTTTTCGCCTAGCAGGAAGATGTAAATGGACCGTTACCTTTCTTTTCTCTGTTTAAATTCTCGTACATGATTCACTTTAAAATCTATAGTTACTAATAATTCAATTTTAATTGTGACTTTGATATTATAAATCTCTCAAATTTAGCTCATATTTGTACTCATTCCGACTATTTTTTTTCTGTAGGTACATAATATTATAGAATATATTTAGAATTGTTATGTCAAGAAATTACTCTTCACAAAAACAAGAGATGAGCGAACAAAATGACGAAGAAATAATACTCCATCTTCATTTGAATCCATCGGTAGTAGGGAAATCGGAAACATTGCTGAAAAAGGGTCTACTTGATAAACAAAATGAACCAAGAGTGATTGGAGACGTAAAATTGAATGACTGGACAACGGGGTTAATAAAAATTTCTTAATTAGATAGGTTCAAAACTCATTATTAACTAACTATTGAAGATTTTGTTGTTAATGTTGGCTAAGTAGTTTCTCGTATTTCCTATATAAAGTTTATTAGAGTTTGATAAATGAATTGTCTTCGGCTTCAACGCTCGAAGTCTAGCATTGAGATAAATGCATTGAGCTTATCGCAAAAATAAATTTATCCGTTAATAAATAGTTAACTTACTTTAACCGGGTTTTCTTTTGATTAGATTTATCTTCCTTGGATCCGAAGTAGTAGTTACTTATGCCACTATCCTAGACTTTAAAAATTAATCTGTAAAATTATTTTGTAAAAGAAGGATAGACACACGTTTGTATTTATAACTAGCCTTTGCCCCCAGTTCCATTCACGTTAAGCTAGTCATTCCTTTGATTCTAAGATTAAATCTGAGAGAATTTTACTAAGAATTTCGAATTCATATTTTGCCTCATTAGAGAAATAATTTTGCGAAAATCCTTTACTAACTGACATTATAGGTATCTGTCCGAAACTTCAGTAAGATCTTAATCTAGAGGCGAGTCTAATACTTTGAGCTGTTGGTCCATAGATCAGCCAGTCGGCCATCTTTAACATTTTTAAATAAAGTGATTAATAGAAGGATAAGAAAATAATGATAGAATCTTTTTGGTAGGAGTTATTATTTGAGAGCTCCTGGGTTCTATCTAAATTTTGCGTTAAGAAATCCTTTCCAAAAATGCTGGAGCAACAATAGCAAATATGTAATTAAAGTGTCATGGTTGTATAATCATAAAATGACATAAAAAATAGTAATGTGATAATAGAATCATTAACAGTCAGTTTTAGAAAGAAAAAAACAATTTGAATACGGGCGTAGTGGTAATAATTTCTTTTCTCACTATATTTCCTGGGGTGTTTATTCAGGAGTAATATTTAAGATACAACTGTGCACCATAGTGTGACTGTCACATAAATTTTAAACTCTGGACAAAACAACACTTATTTACCCATATTGAAGCTGTTGGGGAATCCACAATGCCGGACAGTCGACAATTTATTTACGTTCCCATTTTATTAAGTCACATTCTATATATGCATTTTTATTCTCAACTTAGTAGTTTATTTTTTATTCGGCGACTTATAAATCTTTCAAAATGTTATCGTCGTTGCTGTCTCAGCACATGGTACCACTAAAGTCGTACCACAGTTTGGCTTTGTCATTATGGTAGTATCTTACCCCAGCTGTGGTCTACCACCAGAAAAGACGAACGTGCCGATTCTCTACGATAGTGGTTATGAACTTCGTTACCAGATAATAAGGTTATCATGAAAAAATTATCAAACCGTTTTATAATTCAGTTCAGTTCTATATATAAACGAAGATTGTCGAAATATTTTCTCTTCTGAATCTAGATTTTCTCATTTTCAGTCGTAGAATGTTCGCAATTCGCAATTATTTCGCAAAATATTAATTCGCGTTTCAAAATCTTCACAATTGTATGAACGCAACGTTAGAGCTTCGAAATTTGCGAAAATGTATAAAATTATTGTTACTGTAAAATGTTTTGTAATAATTTTCCATAAATATTAAATATACAGAAACGTGTAAAATTGTGATTCTTGTTTGTTGTTGGCGTGTTTATTTTTAAACATATGTATTCTTCCTAACGAATATTTGTACAAAGGTTGGTTGAACCGTTTTGTTTGATTTGTCGTGTGCTATTCTCACTTTACATTTAGGTATTCATACTAATATTATAAATGTGAATGTAAGTTTGTTTGTTAACCGATCATCATGAAACTTTATTTACTTATGCTTGGTATAAGAAGAACATAGGATACTTTTTGCACATGCACACATGCTGTTAACAGAAATTTAGACCTACCGTTTAAACGCAAGATATGTTCGGATAACATTTATTGAATAAATTCATTTCCCAACAGTTTTACTAATTAATGGAACATATGATTTCAACTTCACACAAAAATAAGACCATGATTTCTACTGAGTTTTTAAATTAAGTAACAGGTAAGTTTAACAGACTCCCTTATTAGTTCTCCTTTATTACGTACGCGTACGCGTATGTTTTTCAATTTGTACTCTTAAAATAGGTTAGTAAATATTAATTAATATTTACTCTACCACTAGTTTTTGGAATTGTTATTTATGTAGCTATCACAGTACAAAGTTAAACTATAATTAGGTGGCATTGCTGAAACGTTAGTGACTTAAACTATCGCGTAAAACTAAATTAAAGCCACTGTACAGAATTCGCTACAATAAAGTTATTATTACACTCGTATTGTTTACCGAGATAAAAGCATGCCTCGATTTCACCGCAGGTTTTGTGAGGACATTAAAACTAGCAAATTTCAGCAACGAAAAGACTTTGTATGGAATGGGCTGAGTCGCGTATCCTCTTTGCTAAATATTATGTGGCGGTGTTGGAAATAATACATAGGATAGAGTTACAGTTCACGTTTAATTTTAAAGCAAAGTTTACCTGAAGGGGAACGTAGCACGATTTCTTTTGTTTATGCAACATACACGTTTTCTGTTATGAGATTAAAAATTTCCAAATTGTAATGAAGTTTTCATTAAATTGCCTAAACTAAACGTAAGCTTTGGTTGATTGCTCGCTGATTTGTCACAGGTCAGCCCAGAATTTAATAGGTTCTTTCGACTTTTTGCCTTGTCTGACTGACTGACTGTCGAAATTTTTTGGCCACAGTCAAAATACTTGTGTGTGGTGGTGCTGCGTATGGCAGCCGTGCCAGAAATACTATAATATAAGTCAATCAGGGACATCTATAGCCAGCTGTAGAAAGAAATATAATAGTTTAACGTAATTTCTTAAATATCTGTATAATTTGTATTATGAGTGTTTAAAAATAACAATTGGCTATTCCTATTAACAATATACAATTTAGAACAATTAAAGCAAAAACAATAAATTCATAAAATATCTCTCGAAAAAGTTTACATTTTGACATTAGATATTTTATTAAAATTATTATAAATTAGTTGAAAGCTATATCAGAGGCCATAAAAAATAAATAAAGTGTTCAAACAATTCTCGAAGAGCTCTCTATAAGTCGTCGCTTCGTATTAATTACTAACATGAGTTAATCATGACTAGTATGTGATAATAAATATAGTCACTTAAGCATGCCAACCCTTCCTACAACGACGTCTACCCTATCTTCTACCTAACAAAAGGCTGTTGCCCATCAGTGGGTCATTAATGCTGAGGACGACAAATATATCCGTACATTTTCTAAACCAAAGAAAACCATACTTTCAACTCTATTCCTTTTAAGTAGCTCATGTATATAAAAAGCAATCCCTTATGTTAAATACTGTTATTAGAAAGCTCGGTTTCCCGTAGCAATAAAATATCGTTCACATTATTTTATTACGATTCAGTTTTCAGTCCACTATTCACTAAAACGGCTGATGTTCACTCACCGAGTTGATTAAATTAACGCGTTTTGTGATTCCTTTTGCAAGCGTTTATTCATCCCCGTCTAACAGGTAGGTATTAATTAGCTGCTCTGCTTATATTTATAATACCTTTAGGCAAATCAAAATTCTAACCTAGCTCATATTGGATAGAAAAACGCCCTATCACCGTCGAAGATACAGTATTTGTTATTTATATTTATTTATTTATTCATGCCATAAGCAATTAAATTTATCATAAACTATTTATATTACATGCGCTTAACATAAGTCGATAAATCTAAAAGTGCGTTAAAACAACGAGGAGACAAAAAACAAACATAAAACATTTACCTACATAAACAAAAATCAACAGGTTGTGAGAAATTAGCAAAAATAAGACTAATTTACACTTCGAGCATTTTGGTAATTATAACTAATTAAAACTAATTACAGATATTTCAAATAGCTTTAACATTAAAACTTAATAAAACTTAAACCCAACCAAATTCAAATTAAAGACGACTTGTTTAATTATTTATTACAATATGATTAGTAAAATTCATCATCATCATCATGATCAACCCATTCTTGGCTCACTACAGAGCACGGGTCTCCTCTAAATATGAGAAGGGTTTGGGCATAGTCCACCACGCTGGCCATGTGCGGATTGGCAGACTTAACACGCCTTTGAGAACATTATGGAGAACTCTCAGGTGTGCAGGTTTCTTCACGATGTTTTCCTTCACCGTTGAAGCAACTGATACTTTAATTGCTTAAAAACGCACATAACTCCGAAAAGTTAAGAAGCCCAGGTTCGAACCGCCGACCCCTGATTAGGAGGCTGACGTCCTAACCATCATAGCTTCTTAGTAAAATTCATAGTACATAAATATATATTTTTACGTACCTTATGTACAGTAAATTAAAATACATGGAGTACTAATGAAAGCTCAGGTTTGTCTAGAGAAAGAAACCCATCACAATTTTAATGACTAGCTAATTAGGTTCTGGGTGATTTAAACAAGTGTTAAATACTAGTAGGCTACCCAAGATAATAACTCTAAAACAACATAGGGGCGGTGCATTAGTTAATGGGTTTTACATCGATCACCTTCGGTACTTACTTGTACTTGTATTCACGGTCTAAAAGATCGAATGATGGCGACGCAAACTATCGATCATGACATACGTTGTTGGCTACAATTTCACGGCATTTGAAATGCAATGATCGACCCAGCCTACACTCAGAAATGTGTTAGTATATCTATGGAGTTTTATTACGCTTACTTTGAGAACCTTTCAACATTTTACGAGCTAACACGAAAACTAAAATGTTAAAAGAATAATGATATACGTAAATTAAAATATAAAATGACCAGATGAACCGTAGGAGTTCGAAAGAAGATTTAGATTGGAAAATTCCACATTCAAGTTTCCTTTCCTCTAGGTTATTCTAAATTAGCTTATTTTTGTAACTGAAACAATAAAAATATCTGAAACCGATTTTGTCTTTTTCACGATTTTTGTTTTTATTTATTTATTATAGATAGAATATATAGATATTATCAATGCAATGTTTTTTTAGATGCCCCGCATAACAGTCACTATGACTGGTATATAAATATACAGCAAGACCGTGGCGGAATCGGAAAAGTACTGTAGCGTCGTTACGTTCTTAATCATGAGCTCGTTCGCGTCGCGCCGTAAGATCCCTGACGGTTTAAAATAGTCAAGCTAGCATAGCCAAAACGCGCGTGAGTTTAAACGATTTATTTGTTAATAATTATAAACGTGTTTTTATCATTTTTATTTTATTTGATCCAATACATATAGCATTAGATGAGGTCCGACATTGGCGACCAGTAGCTGAGACACCGACAGCTGACAAGGGACCATATCACAACGATTTTATCGCGGTGGTCGTTATAAAATGAAACACAGCGATATTTTCATAACATTTACTTCGATGAGTATATCCAGATTTCAAAGAAACACTATTTGATAACAAAAAAGAGTGAGATACTCGTAAAGAGACTGTAAAATCAAAGAAGGTGTTCATACTAAAATATTTGCGTTTTCAAGTGATAACGGCTTCATATAGAAAGGCATACCTATCGAAACTAATAAACAACTGGCTCTTAGGATCTGTTAATGACACGCTTCTGGTTAGCCTGAAGCTTGTCAAAAACAGTAGATTGTCGCAGCAGGGCGTCGGGGGGTGGTCTGAGCCTTAACTGTTTCCAAAATGTCATTACAACAGTGGTTGTACATCGTTCACGGAATACGATTACCCGCAATATTCGATCTCATACTGTGTGAATGATTGACATTTTAATTAAATTTCCTTTAGAGCCGCCCACTGCTCGTACGAACAGTATGTTAATCTGGTGTTTACAGTCCTCTGATTGCTTTGTAGTTATATTGAAATTCTAGATTACGTGTTTTTTGAGACACAAATTTTAGGGGTTTGATTATCCATCAGTATTTCTTCTTCTTCTTCTTTTTCTTGCCCTTATCCCACATTAAGTGGGGTCGGCACAACACGTCTTCTTCCTCGCACACGTTTTACCCTTCTCTTTGATTATGTATAATTTATTTATATTACACTAGAAGAACTATTTTAACAGTCAGTAGAACTTTCCTTACGACGGGTTAACTTAATTTAATTTTTAAATTGAAGATTTTGATTAACGTACCTAGGTTATACCTAGAGCTTTTTTGTAGTTCGCATTTTAACGATGTTTTTTTTATTGATATGTTAGGTTTAATGGTCGGCTCAAAACATTTAGTGAAATCCAGATGAATATGTTCAGAAAGAGGATGAACTGAAAAAGATATCCCAATTAGTGCATGTTTTCAACCATTACTCGTCTAGCACTTTCGAGTATTGGTCGAGTTTTGGTTTTTAAATCTAATTCATATTGCCTATAAAAAAAGTGCTTAAATACGTACGAGATATATTGAGAAAGCTGAAATTGCATCGACGTCCGCGTAGCTAATGGTTTTAAAGAAATATTTCTCAAGTTTGTCAATAAATGAATGGGTTGAGTTAAGAAAATGGTGTAAAGGCTGATCTGGCGAATAATAAATTGAATTAAAATTACCTTAAACGAAGACAGTAAATGTACGGTGACTAAATTTGTAGGTTTTAAGGCGAACGGGATGCATCGGGTGTTCTCATTTCCAAAGAGTAATATTCATTGAAATCATGTTAAACGTTTAAAAAAAAAAGAAAAATTCGTTTTGTAGATTTTGTGTGAAGCTTTTGCACATTGCCTAGGTGCGATACAAAATATATACATGTTAACGCTATTTAACATTACAGTAATTCCTCTTCAAGTTGTTAAAAAATAAATGTTGAAGAGAACTTGCGAACTGTAAAATTCATAACTGCCACTAATGGATTTTCAGTTATTCCAGAAGCTTATGTGCCACGTATGGTATGAAAATTTGAAATTGGTTTTTCCGTTTGTAAAAGCGCTAAAGCAAAGCCGTACCTACGCCACTAAATATCGCTATTTTTGTGGTGTAAACGTGTTGGTTGTCTAATCTACATGTACGAGTACGGATCATATTATTAAAACCTGGACGGCGGGATTAAATTAAAACGTAAAGCTTTTTAGTGCGCTTCGCTTTCACACTTACGTATTCCAGCGTTGTTTACTTTTGCGCTGAAAACTGACAGTTATTTAAAAGGATTTTTGGTTCGAGTTCGTTATGAAATGTGAATTGCAATTGGATTTAGATTATATTTAGTTGGATTAAAAATAACGATAACAATATTCTCGTTAATTAGCAGAACTCACACATTTTATATTATTAGTAGCGGTTTACTGCGTTTTATAGGGATTTTGCCAATACAGTATCATGCTATCTCCAAGATGCTAGCAAGCTATCAGACGTATTGTTATATTAGAATGGATTATACTTATTAAAAGTATATAAGTATGGATTATGTCCTGAATGATTATAAACGCTTTTAAGTGAACTTAACATTTAACAAGTTGAAAATCAATTCATCATAGGTGCTGAACATAGATGTTTTTTAGGGTTTCCCCACCTACCGGTATTGTGTCAAGATATCCCATGACGTGACTTATATGGTCCATTTAGCAACGCTTTGTTTTGAGATGCAGCGTAAGTTAAGATTAAGATTTACAAAAAAAAAAAAGTTTTTCAAAAGGTATTACTGGATATGTCGTCCAATACAAAACTTTGTATGGTAACGTACTCACTAATTGATATCGCACAAAGAACATAATGTTTCATGGTGATACAAAAAATTAATACAAAATTCTTCACGAGAACTACTTTTCGTAGTCTTCCGAGCTTATCTAGATTAGTTGTGCTGTCATGCAATGTCATATCAACTTCGAATTGCCTTTGTATGCATTTCAAATGACCCATTCAGCTGTATTAACGTGATTAATATGAGACATATCTATTGATCATTGAAGTGACCAATGAGCTTCTGTTTTTGATTAATTATGTTAAAATTTACCTGCGACAACGGTATTCATTAGAGCAGTATTTAATACCTATCGATTCTAAATGGACGCTCATAAAATGATCAAACTACGTGTTTTATATAGTCTGCAAAATGTTTTCCAGTCCGAGTGTACCGACTTGAACCAAGAGTCAAACTTACAAGTGTCAAACTTGTAAGTTTGACTCTTGCTTCTCTTTACCTTCATATGAACGTATGTAATACAAAAAATCTTAATACAAATTAGGTACATTATTTTAGGCAAGATTTAAATGTGACTGCTTTAATTTTAATTTATCAGTTCAGACGAGGAACTGAATATTTTTTTCATCATGTCAGGATTAATGAAATGTCGTAAACCGGATATTAAATCTGTGAATATAATTTTCGATCGAAAAAAGTTGAACAAAAATTGTATGTAATGGTCTATCACTTTGCCAAAGAAGCATCGGGGAGAATACGCTAAAACAGGCAATTTTCTTAACGCATAATTTGCCGATATTGATTCTTTAATTATTCTAATGATAAATCATTTTCATTCGTTATGATAACGACAAGTATCTTACATGTAAGCTGCAAATCATTTCGCATGAAAACAAAAAATAGAAATAGAAATTCATAAAATTTACCGAGGCACACCAAACACACAACAATTTCAAAACCATTCCGCCAGGTCTAACAAGAAGCAATCATCAACTTTCAACAGTTCTGTGAAAGGGCACCCCTTTTAGAACTGTCAATAAAGTTGTGACATGTCAATTGTTCCAAAAATTTAATTAAACGATACAAAAACTATTAAGCAAAGCAATTTTCACGCGCCCGTTCTGTTTCGTTTATTTTTTAATTTCAAAACACTTGCTGACAGGAAATGGATTCAATACTGGATAAACTTAAATGAAAGAGAGAAGGCATTTGCCTAGCCGAATTATTAGGCTGATGGCGATGATTATGATTATGATGAGATAGAGTATAGAAGCATATAAACGTTTCTGCACAGTTTGGCACTTTTCTAGCACAATAAAACCTTAACCTTAGAAGCTGTGATAAATAGATAGTGGTTAGTTCGTCAGCCTCCTAATCAGAGGTTGGCGGTTCGAATCCGGGCACGCACCTCTAACTTTTCGGAGTTATGTGCGTTTTTAAAAACAATTATAGCAAATGCTCCAACGGAGAAGGAAAACATCGTGAGGCAACCTGCTCGCCTGAGAGTTCTCCATAATGTTCTCAAGGCGTGTGAAGTCTGCCAATCCGCACATCTCAGCGTGGTGGACTATGGCCGAATCCTTCTCATATTGATAGGAGACCCGTGCTCTGTAATGAGCCGGTAATGGGTTGATCATGATGATGATGAAGATGAAAACCTTAATGAAAAACAAACAGCATCTGGAAATACATTAAGTGACTTATAAAAGTTTCGCTAGCCCTTGATCGTGCTTTCGAATTTGTTTAGCTCTCAATTAATATATCCAAGCTCTAGCTAGGAATAAATCAGGTAGCTAATAATACCAATGCTTAGACACGTGCGTTCATTAAAATGTAATCGAGTTCCCATCACGCGCCTGTGAATTATTATGCGTCATGCATTGCATCCCAGTACAGGTGGGTCTATGTTTGAATTATCCTTGCAATGAATCCAAGATAATAGGTAACTGGCATAACATTTCGAAGCTCTCTTCTTTCTCCTCTTATCTCCAAGGTGGAATAATAATTATAAATTGTGAAACGTTAATCTTGTAAAACGTTTAAGTTTTTACCAGCTTCTCTTCATGAAACAAAGACCGACTTATCTATAGTGCTTTTAAAGTACGGCTTGCTTTTGATCAAAAAGGACAATGTAGGTAAGGTTATTTTCGTATCTACAAAGCATATTATATTATGAGAAATTTTGCAAAGTAAAATTGAACCGCAATTGAAGATGAAAGACACTTTACGTAACGGATTTGTTGATAAGTTGCCTAGCAATAATAAACCCTTCATAAATTTCCAAATTGTAATTATATATATTCCAAAGGGTAATAAAAGGAGCTTACGTTAAATACGTTATACACGTATAATATTTGATCCTCCTTATCGTTATTGTTTCGATAATAATAGAGTTAATTTAAAGTTTGAAGCTCTTTTTTAATTATATTTTTTAATGATTAATGGATTGATTAGTCTTTGTCGTTTGGTTAGGTTAAGGTTATTAGGTTTGGTTAGGTCAATACAATTTTAAACTAACCTCTGGCCAATTGTTTATTCTGTGCTCTTGCACATGTGAGGAGCTATGTAAGTAAGGTATATCAGTGTGTTTACACTACATAATATATATAGCTATTGTTTTGATTCATTATGTACCTATATATGTTATTGAACTTTTTTTTACGTTTTGGCAAAAGAAATACATTCTATAGGAAAACTTTTTTTTCAATAGGTTTAGACCGCTGGTACGTACAGGAAGAATTATTACAGAAGTAGGGTCCCGTTTATACGCTTCGGTTGCGGTAACCTAAAACGGATAGAATTGGCACGCTATCCAGCCATCTGATTCGTCTAATAATAGGTCTAGTAATAAGGTTTGTACGTTTCCGGTTCAGCAGGAACGCACCTAAAGCGAACATGTTGATGTAAGAGGATGTGGACACTAAAAAAAAAAACAACAGACTTATTTGTAAGTAAAATCATACGCGGATCGAGTGTTTTTAAGGTTCAGACAATTGAATTTCAAATTTACCCGTATGTGCGACAAGTTTCAATAAAATGGCGGTATTTTTGCTACTTTATCGTCGGGTACTCTCCGGTGTAGCAATCCGATAGCAATTATGATACTAATTCAATTTTTTTTTAATAAATGTTTTACGGCTCTAGATTCAAGTCCTATTACACTTAATTTTAAATATGTGGATACCAAATATTAGTTACTCGTCATCATGAGCCTTTTATAATCACAGGCCTCCTTTTCCATTGGAGAATAGAGGCCTATTCGAGGATATACCTACCACGCTGCTCAGCGGCGGGCTTTAACGGTTGACTTAGTGATAATAATCGGAAACTATGGCTGAACATGCTCTTGTCAAGGCAAGACACCGTCAATTTTAGTTCCCGGAAATCGAAACCAAGGACCTCGTAAACTAATTTCAAATATGCAGAAGAAAGATAAAAAAGTAAAGTAAGTGTAAGTGATTTTTCTCTCTATTTTTATGTTATTGTTATGGTCTTTACAATATATTTTTTGTTGTTGCTAAGTATTTGTAAAATAAAACCGTTTTTAGAATGTGTATGTTAGGTCATCAGTCTTAAAGGAGGGAGCAAACAATTCTACCTAAATTAAGGGTGTTAAGAACAATTTGTCTTTTTGTTCCGCCTAACACATGGTATAACGAAACCACGTAAACGAGCCCGGGGACAAACCATAACAATTCCTTATAAAAATACTGAAGAAAATACCTAATGCTTTGTATAAGACTATTTATAATAAAACCCCAATTCCATCTGTAAGTAGTGTTTCTACGGCCGGATCAAAATAAATGTACATGCCACTTCGTAATCAATCACTGGCACCTATTGCGCAAACGGTTTATCATGAAACAACTGAATACTAACTTGTAATTATTAGATCAAAGTGATAACAGTTATTAAATAAAAAAAAAAAACAAAAATACCTTAATGTGTTCGTATTAAAATTACTGATTGAATTTGATTCGTTTATATTACGACATAATAAATAGGTTACAAGTATTACTTTAACGCATATTCATTGAAAATAAAGCGTGAAAGGGCCAAGTATAATAAGTAGTCTCTTAAAACTTGAAGGTTCGGAACACTTAATTGGCTTTTTTTTTTTTTTTAAATTAAAATAAAAAAAACATTTTAATTGTTAGGCTAACCGCCCTCCGGAAACTTTACGTTTATGGGGAGACGGCGAATGGTATTTTATTTTTTAAATTTAAAAATCTAGAATGAACTGACACTTACTGGCATAAGGAAAAATTACTCGTTACACGTCAGACTTAAATAAAATTAGGAGTAATTCAAAATCGGAATCAATATAGGTTTGTCTGTCAATTGAATTTAGTAGCGATAAAGACATTCTAATAGATAGGAAATGTTGGCAAGCTGGCGGCTTGGTCGATGGGGTTGGGACAGAAGGGTGTTTATTAGCGAGTCACGCTATCCAAGGTTGGCGGTTCACGCCATTATTTGGAATATACAAACGTGTCAAAATACTAATAAAAATACTTCATCGCGTTCAATGTTACCCGAAAATGTTATTTCAGTATTGATATGATAATTTTTATTAACTAGATGTAATCTGTTTGAAAATGCAAACGCTAATAAATTTAAAATTTAAGTTTTATAACTTTGTCAAATTTTGTTTAAATATATTTACTTAATATAATCAGCGTACTTTATTAACACATATCAACTAATTACAATCCAACCATTGAAAATAAAAAAAATCAATCAAACCTAGTGGTTAGGGCGTCAGCCTACTAAACAGAGGTCGGCGGTTTGAATCCAGGCACGCACCTCTAACTTTTCGGAGTTATGTGCGTTTTTAAAAAATTAAAACATCACTTGCTTCAACGGTGAAGGAAAACATCGTGAGTGGACTATGGCCAAACCTTTCTCATAATGAGAGGAGACCCGTGCTCTGTAGTGAGCCGGAAATGGGTTGATCATAATAAATATTGGCACAATAAAACACATTAAGCATATCTTAAAGAAAGTTAAAGGTAAAAAGAGCTTTCAGTATATCTAATAGTAACGACTTATGGGATTAATCCGTCAGGTTCTTTCAACGTAAATTTTTCTTCGATCTTTTGCTTAACGTATCACGCGACAAATTGTGTTAAGCAAATTTATAAATGTAAAAGGTTACTCGAGGAAAGGTTTCTAGTATTAATGAAAATACCCTTGAATAAACTGGAAATGAAATAAACCAAAAAATATTCGTTGTTGTTTCGTGTTTTATTATTAAATTTTTATGATATTTTACGTTCCCGGCAGTATTAATTCTGTTCTCAAAAGCTCTTGATGTTTTTATGCTTTTATTATCTAGCATTTAATTCAAATGTTACAAAGAGGCAGTAGTTAAAGTCATAACCTGGAATGTTCATTAAAATTTACTCGACCTTTTTAGTCTCCTCTATCTTATGAAAAAAGTTTTTTGGGATCTTTTCGTTGGGACTAATGATCATATTTAAGATTAGCGGTGCAGTAATTGCAAGTAAAATTTTATTTATATTAAAAACTCAACTTCACTATAATAAAACTAAAATTAATTAGTTAATCATAAAAAAGCGAAGTACTATGTCTCGAGAAAACAAACATCTATACAATTAATTCCGTAATAGTTTACAAAAGATCGATATACTTAGAATGGAGAGCATTAAAGAACCTTCTCGTTCTCCGAATTTAGTTAACTATTGTTAAGTTTGAACAAATATTTAAGTAAAATTTACGTCAGTGTTTTCCTCAATGGACCGTTATATCTTTGATTTACCACTCATAGAAAGTTAGGAGTAAACAAAGGTTAGGGGTGTCGCATTAGAAATCTAAAGACGATGATGATTATGATAATGCAAGTAATATTTTACTGGCTTATTAATTTACTAACTTACAGTGGCACGTTATATTACAAATTTGTTTTAACACAGGTCTTCAGAAGGTTCTGGTGTAGTGGTAATTTAAATATGTAGCGATAATATTACTGACCGCAAACCAACTTTATCCCCTTTTCTTATGTTATTTGACTCTTGTGTCCAGTAACCAGTGGGATACTATTTTATACTCAGATCGATGGTGGCCATGAATGTATGTTTAAACAATCGATATCGTATATTCTGGAAGGCAGACGAAATCAATTTAAGCGCAAAAAAGTCGAGGCCAAATCGAGTGGAATATTAAAATATTCAACCCGAAGCAAATACTGTGGAAGGAACTATATGTACCTACGCCGATAATAAAGAGGGACCAATTTTGTCACTGTATTGCCGGTTCGACCTATTTCTGCTTATGGGTATAGGATATGGTTATATCAGAATAAATAAACGTTTACTATAATAATAACGTGAGAACAGTTATCTCTGATAGCAGACAATATAGAATTCCACTATTAGTACCTACCTAGTGGAATTACTATTACACATTTATTGCGTCTCTAGGATTCATAATGGTTTAGTTTTCACGAAAACTTCGTTAAAAAAATGTTTCAAGACATCATATCACTACCGATACCTAGATTAATCCAATAATTGCACAGTTTTTAGTACGAGAACTATTAAATAAAATCATTAGAAATTTACCCGGAAGTCATCGGTTTCAAGTATAACTTATTATGTCGACACAAATTCGCATATGACACTAATTTCAGAATAAGCCAGTAGGTACGTAAAATATATAAAAATAATTATTAGTATAACCTAATATACGTTAATTATTTATTATTAGTATAACATAATTACGAAGTAATTGACTTAAAAACAAGCTCACAAGTATAATTAGTACACACACAACGATTTCATTAATTCGTACAGAGTTTCATTCTAGAAGGCTTTAAGGGGTATCCACACTAGTGTTGTATCATCTTTTGGTCTGGAGGGAGGCTTCGGCCGTGGCTAGTTACCACCCTACGATGTCGTGTAGAAACCTTGTAGAAACCGTGTATTGGCTTACCATACCCTTTATAGGTTAGCCCGCTGCCATCTTAGACCGCATCATTACTTACCATCAGGTGAGATGCCGTCAAGGGCTAACTGGTGGAATATAAATAAATAAGGTTTCATTTCGAATTGTTTGCATATCTCTTCGTCTACTCAAGAGGCACTTGAGTGTGCCAGTTTTGATTACGTAGACGCAAGCTATAGATGTAAGCGTGCGAGTGTGCACACGCCTTTGAAGTACTCGCTTGGCAACCAGCAAGCGGCTGCTATACGAACTCGCCAAATGGAGCTCCATACATTTGCAATTCTCTTAGCTTTGACCCTCTGTGTAATAACGTAGAGCAGGGTTGCCGCGACGGTTTTGAAATAGTTTCCAGTGGCAATTAAATATTTGATAATGTTGTTCAGAGCCGTATAACCACAATACGAACTTTCAAAGTAATTATACTTCGCTAACTAACTGATTGATGTGTGCCGAGAGGTTCGAATTTCAATAGTTAGGCCGAATAACAGTCAAAATTATTTATTTGCTTTAATTTAGTCATATATAAGACTCTATATAAAAAAAATCATCACCTGATTATTTGATCAGATAGTTAAGCTAAACTACAATGTTGGAGAATAAAAAAACTGTATTATTGAACAACATATCGTTATTTATTTACGTATACGTTACATTACCACAAAAGCGCAACACTGGACCACTGCACCGATGGGGGTAACACCAGAATAATTATCTAATTCGCCACTAACTAATATAATAAAATACCGTGACTATACATGCGTTAAACACATTCGCATTAGCAAACACTTGTCAACCTCATTCACTTAAACATAAGCTACGGTCTAAGTACGAGGTGTCTTTCTTTTTTGGAACTGCTTATTAATAATTGAATCATAATTCATTGACTGTGTATCAACAAAAGTTTAAAATAATTTCACTTATTCAATGACATTCATAACAAATCCTAGTAGTTGGTCACAGGCGTCGACCGTGTTATTCGAAAATAGGTACTAAGACGTATTTACAAGTTTAATGTAGCGGTTTTCTTACTGCGTGATTACAGGACAAACAAACAAACATACTTTCGCATTTATTACATACAAGTAAGGCGATGTGCCAACCCTACAATAACATTGTGTGATACCACGTGATACCGAGTGAAATATTGAACGATAAATAGTCTTTCGGTTTTACATTGAGCTTAAAGGTTCGACCATTACTGATTTACACAAGCGTGGCCAACGCGTTTGGTGTAACTTGGATATTCTAACTTATTGTTTCCAATTCTAACCCCTGTGCGTGCACTCTCGTTTTATAAAGTTGCAGTTCCTGGGTTCGATTCCCGGCTTGTGACTAGTCTGGCAGGAGGCTTCGGCTGTAGCACCCTACCGATAAAGACGTATCGGCAAGCGTTTTAGCGTTCCAGCATGTCGGTTTACCATACCCATAATAGCGCCCCGTTTCTGTGGCAACCAATAGGGTTAACACAACTAAAAGACTATCCGAAAAAAAAAGTCAAGGACTAATTTTTAGCGTATCAAAAAAAAAAAACCTTTTGTTTTTTAACACTGACTTCAAAGATACTTTCATTGTTTGTATCCATTGTTTATCATTAATAATCAGTTGGTATCAATTATATATATATATATAATGTCATATAACACACAGCTGAAATCGCTCTGTCTAAGCCGGATATCGTGTACAGAAGTTGGTTAAAGATTTTTCAAAAATACATCGTCGAAGAGGTAAAACGGGGATTGAAATCCCGGAATATAATTCGTTTTACCGCTTATGAACAGAGTATTGAAAAGTCCCTTCTTAGCCATTCCAATCGTTATGAACGGAAGCTATTGTCCGAGTGGCTATTTAGGAAGGATGTAAATTGCATAGGGTCCCATACTTGACCGCGATATTGAATTAACTAGATCACTCTTAGTTATTTTATGTGTGAGGATATAACAGTGATATGTTTTTAGTACTGTACCAGCACCAGATTAGCCCCTTGGGTTACCCTGTATCGTGACATTATGTAATCCCCTTGTATGTTGTAATGATAATATTTCCTCTCGTTCACCCACTTTTTGTTGGCTTTCGGTAGTCTTATAACTTATTTCTATTAAAACGTAAATAGTGAGACAGCTGATATCATCATGATCAACCCATTACCGGTTCACCACAAGGCACGGGTCTTCTCTCAATATGAGAAGGGTTTAGCCATAGCCCACCACGCTGGCCATGTGCGGATTGGCAGACTTCACACGCCTTTGAGAACATTATGGAGAACTCTCAGGCGTGCAGGTTTCCTCAAGATGTTTTCCTTCACCGTTGAAGCAAGTGATATTTTAATTTTTTTTAAGCACAGCTTTTTGAGATAGTTGATATATATAGATATATATATATATATAGTCTTGATAGATTTATAGATTGTGTGTTTACTCTTAAAATGAATTGGTGAAAAATCATGAAAGATGTCGCTTACTAGGTAAAAAGAGTTTAACTCAAAGAAAACTATGCATACATTTATTATACTCTACGCTATAATAACCTAATTCCCCTCTAATACAGAATATATGGTTGAAAATGCGAATCTAAATGCAAAGGGGCAAAGCATGCATATTCCGCAGAAATTGCAAAGTACCCTTTGTGTGAAACGAAAGTGTTCTCGCGTACTATGAATCCACTTGACGTACTTATTTCGTTCGCAATTTATAAGTTAAAATACATTTTAGTGTTGCGAGCTCTTGTTATTATTTCCGTTGTTAGAGGAACGTTGTATAGAAAAGGCAGCATAATGTAGGATGCAGGGCACATATCAACAGGCCTTATAAAAGGTATCAAACAAATTGAGATCACAAATAACATTTTATTCAGCCTGTGAAATTAATGGGCTGAAAATAATGCTGATAAATTTAAGTACCTTAAGTAAACTTAAGTATCTTTCTATTTAGCGATGAAAATAGACTTAACAAACAATAGCTTTATAAAATGTTGATTTCAAAATAGAATTTATCAAAATAGAATCGTTATTTATTTGGGCTTGCTTTTCGGTATGATATTATGCTTTTGAAATCAGTACTACAAAGAATGCTGCATATATACACTAGGTGGTGTTTCGTGCTACAAACAGACAGCGTGCGCATTTTATAAAAGCTTGTTAAGTAGGTCTACAAACACAAACGTTGTTTGTGTTTTATAATTTTCGGACGCCATTAAAATTAAAAGAAGTGTGACATTTTAATACTAAAACCATGTATCTAAAGGTCGTTATGGTCGTTCGAGGTAAAACGCTTGGTTTCCTGAAAAATAAAAAGAGAAACACTTAAATGTGTGCCGCCCGCCCCCAGTCTAACTGAAATACCGGGAAATGGTTTCGTTCAGCCTTAATTATTAAAAGAACGATGCTTTGCTTGTTCTAAAAACGTGCATTAAAATTTACCGTTTCAAAATGGTTACATTTATATTGCAATGACCAGCAAAACGAAGCGATAATAGCCTAGTGGTTAGAGCGTCAGCCTCCTAATCAGAGGTCGGCGGTTCGAATCCGGGCACGCACCTCTAACTTTTCGGAATTATGTGCGTTTAAAAAAATTTTAATCACTTGCTTCAACGGTGAAGGAAAACATCGTGAGGAAACCTGCACGCCTAAGAGTTCTCCATAATGTTCTCAAAGGCATGTGAAGTCTGCCAATCTACACATGGCCAGCGTGGTGGGCTATGGCCAAACCCTTCTCATATTGAGAGGAGACCCGTGCTCTGTAGTGAACCGGTAATGGGTTGATCATGACCAGCAAAATTACCTTTGGTTTGTATAACGCAAAACCGAATTCTGTTACCAATTTTAATATGTTTTTGTTTATTAACCAGTTCGTCTATAATTTGACCTGCTACCGAATTACTCCTGCAGAATTTTAGGGCTATAAACATGGGCTGGTATATTCTTAGGATTTTAGATGTAGCATATCATTAGCGGCAATATAAACAATTCTCAGTAAATAATGGGTTAAAATTGAATAGAACTTGCAGGGCTCGAGTTCCAACCTCACCTGTTGCACTATTTTTAGTAATTTTTTTTATAAGTAGTTTTATTTATTTCGACTTATACGCAGGTATGTTTTAACGTAGATTTAATTAAATAAAGTTAATTTTTATTTATTCCTTCTATATTTTTATATTAGTATACAGTATATATTATAGAAATTATTTATTTATAATATTTTTAATAGTATGTAATTACGAGTATTAGTATGTATATATGTATAAGTGTTGCAATTTCCCGTCTTTTATTTCTGTCAGCTTCTTACAAAAAGGTGGCCTGGAAGTGATCCCTTTAAGTGATAAGGTCGCCTTTTGCTTTTATATTATGTATTTCTTGATGTCCTCTTTTTCTTTTTTTTGTATGTAATAAAATTGTATAAATAAAAATAAAAAATGAGTGAAAGGCAAACACAAATACTATAGGCATAAAAAAGGCTTGCATGGTGTGTAACGGAAATTCTATTCATTGTAAGATATTGTTTAATTTTCATTCATTTCATTAATTAAAATTCATTTTATCGTGTACCCTCCTCATGTCACTGAAAGAGTACTTAAGGGTGTATTTACAAGTTGTAATTTATGTATATTTTCCACCGTGTCTGCAACACTGTAATAGTTGAGATAACGTTTTTCTGAAGAGCTCTACAATTAATGCGCTTCTATTTCATTCCCTACCGTAATGCTTTAATATCGCTTGCTTTTATTATATCCTCAACTTGATTTGTATGCATTTGCGTGGTAATTTAAATGAAAGTATAATATTTGTATGTCTTTTATTAAATACAAGCGGCAGCCCGCGTTTTAATAGCGTAAGTTTGTAAAAAGAACTTTTTTTTAATTAATCCGTAATTTATAATTATTTGTGTACATGCTTGTAACTTGCACTTTTCGGAGTTATGTGCGTTTTTAAATAATTAAAACATCACTTGCTTCAACGGTGAAGGAAAACATCGTGAGGAAACCTGCACGCCTGAGAGTTCTCCATAATGTTCTCAAAGGCATGTGAAGTCTGCCAATCCGCACATGGCCAGCGTGGTGGACTATGGCCAAACCCTTCTCATATTGAGAGGAGACCCGTGTTCTGTAGTGAGCCGGTAATGGGTTAATCATGATGATGATGATGATGATGATGATGATGATGCTTGTAACACAATTACACAGTGGCTGGATTACAATAAAATTTGCCAATGACAGACAATGGATATCATTCATTAACAAATTAAATTTTAACGCAGAAGAAAATGTTTAAGTTAGTTTCGTTTCAGCCTTAGGCTATTAGGCTATCAGAACACACGTGGTGAATTCGCAGATACTAGAAAAGGCACAGTTGCGGTTTCAAATCTTACGTTGAGAGTTCAATTAATAGTTCATACAACCAATGTCGGAAGCTACTTACGGTTGAATTTTAGATGATGATGATGATGATTTGCGGTCGGTGTTTCTGAATTTTGATATGATAGTGGAAGTTTTACGCCTTTATGGCCACGTTCGACAGAGACCACAAACTTACGTCCGTAAAATTACCTCAAGATACTCAGCGAGCAGATTCACTGCCGTCCAATACACAACAAACGCTGTTAGTTCAAAACTTCGGATTTACACAGCCGGGAAAAGTGCACAATAATATGCAGGAAAACTGTAACCAGCATCTTGAAATGGAGTCAAGGTAAGCACACAGTCAGAGGAAAAAGGATACAAACTACTTTTTTTTGCAAAGAAAAAGCCACCTTCCATCGATTAAATATCGCCTTAATTTTGGGAAGGATTTGCTAATAAACCTGGTTCCTTTATTAATATTCCTTATAGTCCTATAAATTTGCTCCAAAAGATAACTCTTCCGTCCCAAAAAAATTAAGTCAAAAATGTTGTACCGAAATGAAAGTAGATGGAAAAAAATAACACAAACTTATCGAGGTAAGGTAAGCAATAGACATTTGCAAAATTGTAAGAAAATTTGTGTAATTGTAGGGCTGGGTATGTATAGCAATACATTTGCTTCCCAAATTCTCTGAGAAAGCCCCAACGAGTAGGATCCATGTCCCTTGCAAGCTCCATAAGGCCAGGCTTCGTAGCTCATGAAGAGGACAAGCCTTACAGTACAGCGTAAAAAGCGATTGCTCTATGATTATTATTCGCAATATAGGATATTCTGCTGCCTTTTGACAATGATATGCTCTGTAAGGTATATTAGCCGTGATAATGATGATACAATAACTGATATTGTAAAAGCTCAATCTGCGGTCATCACTGTGATGAAGAATGGAGCTGTCTAAATCACAATATGCTTCTATTCCGATCAGAGCATTTTTTTAAGTTACTATAATATAGTTATCAAAGTTACATGTTTATTTATCAAAAGCATGTTTCACTGAGCTGTCATAGTACACATTTTACCCAGTACTTTTAATTATTTGGTTTATAGACCACTAAATTTCCTAATGATGGCATATGACAATGTCAGTGTCAGTGAACAGACTTGCTTTTGGGTCAGTTTTGCGAATAAGACATAAAGCTAGACGCATTTTACCCAGTTGTTTTAATTCTTTAGTTAATAGTGCCCTAAGTTCCTCAATAAAGTTAAGTCTCCCAAAAAAACTTAACTCAAAAATGTTATTGCTTCCTAAATTCACTCAGAAAGCCCCAACGAGTAGGATCCATGTCCCTTGCAAGCTCCATAAGGCCAGGCTTCGTAGCTCATGAAGAGGACAAGTCTTACGGTACAGCGTAAAAAGCGATTGCTCTATGATTATTATTCGCAATATAGGATATTCTGCTGCCTTTTGACAATGATATGCTCTGTAAGGTATAGTTGCCGTGATAATGATGATACAATAACTGATACTGTAAAAGCTCAATCCGCAGTCATCACTGTGATGAAGAACAGAGCTGTCTGAATCACAATATGCTTCTATTCCGATCAGAGTATTTTCTAAGTTACTATATAGTTATTAAAGTTACATGTTTATTTATCAAAAGCATGTTTCACTGAGCTGTCATAGTACACATTTTACCCAGTACTTTTAATTATTTGGTTTATAGACCAATACATTTCCTAATGATTATGGCATATAGCAATGTCGGCGGCAGTGTACAGACTTGCTTTTGGGCCAGTTTTGCGAATAAGACATAAAGCTAGACGCATTTTACCCAGTTGTTTTAATTCTTTAGTTAATAGTGCCCTAAGTTCCTCAATAAAGTTAAGTCTCCCAAAAAAACTTAACTCAAAAATGTTATTGCTTCCTAAATTCACGCAGAAAGCCCCAACGAGTAGGATCCATGTCCCTTGCAAGCTCCATAAGGCCAGGCTTCGTAGCTCATGAAGAGGACAAGCCTTACAGTACAGCGTAAAAAGCGATTGCTCTATGATTATTATTCGCAATATAGGATATTCTGCTGCCTTTTGACAATGATATGCTCTGTAAGGTATAGTTGCCGTGATAATGATGATACAATAACTGATACTGTAAAAGCTCAATCCGCAGTCATCACTGTGATGAAGAATCAGAGCTGTCTGAATCACAATATGCTTCTATTCCGATCAGAGTATTTTCTAAGTTATTAAATAGTTATTAAAGTTACATGTTTATTTATCAAAAGCATGTTTCACTGAGCTGTCATAGTACACATTTTACCCAGTACTTTTAATTATTTGCTTTATAGACCAATAAATTTCCTAATGATTATGGCATATAGCAATGTCGGCGGCAGTGTACAGACTTGCTTTTGGGTCAGTTTTGCGAATAAGACGTAAAGCTAGACGCATTTTACCCAGTTGTTTTAATTCTTTAGTTAATAGTGCCCCAAGTTCCTCAATAAAGTTAAGTCTCCCAAAAAAACTTAACTCAAAAATGTTATTGCTTCCTAAATTCACGCAGAAAGCCCCAACGAGTAGGATCCATGTCTCTTGTAAGCTCCATAAGGCCAGGCTTCGTAGCTCATGAAGAGGACAAGCCTTACAGTACAGCGTAAAAAGCGATTGCTCTATGATTATTATTCGCAATATAGGATATTCTGCTGCCTTTTGACAATGATATGCTCTGTAAGGTATAGTTGCCGTGATAATGATGATACAATAACTGATACTGTAAAAGCTCAATCCGCAGTCATCACTGTGATGAAGAACAGAGCTGTCTGAATCACAATATGCTTCTATTCCGATCAGAGTATTTTCTAAGTTAATATATAGTTATTAAAGTTACATGTTTATTTATCAAAAGCATGTTTCACTGAGCTGTCATAGTACACATTTTACCCAGTACTTTTAATTATTTGGTTTATAGACCACTGAATTTCCTAATAATTATGGCATATGGCAATGTCAGTGTCAGTGTACAGACTTGCTTTTGGGTCAGTTTTGCGAATTAGACATAAAGCTAGACGCGTTTTACCCAGTTGTTTTAATTCTTTAGTAAATAGTGCCCTAAGTTCCTCAATAAAGTAAAGTCTCCCCCCCCTTCCCCCCCAAAAAAAACTTAACTCAAAAATGCTTTTGCTTCCCAAATTATCTCAGAAATCCCCGACGAGTAGGATCCATGTCCCTTGCAAGCTTCATAAGGCCAGGCTTCGTAGCTCATGAAGAGGACAAGCCTTACAGTACAGCGTAAAAAGCGATTGCTCTATGATTATTATTCGCAATATAGGATATTCTGCTGGCTTTTGACAATGATATGCTCTGTAAGGTATAGTTGCCGTGATAATGATGATACAATAACTGATACTGTAAAAGCTCAATCTACGGTTCCTCCTGTGATGAAGAATCAGAGCTGTCTGAATCACAATATGCTTCTATTCCGATCAGAGTATTTTCTAAGTTACTATATAGTTATTAAAGTTACATGTTTATTTATCAAAAGCATGTTTCACTGAGCTGTCATAGTACACATTTTACCCAGTACTTTTAATTATTTGCTTTATAGACCAATAAATTTCCTAATGATTATGGCATATAGCAATGTCGGCGGCAGTGTACAGACTTGCTTTTGGGTCAGTTTTGCGAATAAGACATAAAGCTAGACGCATTTTACCCAGTTATTTTAATTCTTTAGTTAATAGTGCCCTAAGTTCCTCAATAAAGTTAAGTCTGCCCCCCCTACCCCCCAAAAAAAACTTAACTCAAAAATGCTTTTGCTTCCCAAATTATCTCAGAAAGCCCCGACGAGTAGGATCCATGTCCCTTGCAAGCTTCATAAGGCCAGGCTTCGTAGCTCATGAAGAGGACAAGCCTTACAGTACAGCGTAAAAAGCGATTGCTCTATGATTATTATTCGCAATATAGGATATTCTGCTGCCTTTTGACAATGATATGCTCTGTAAGGTATAGTTGCCGTGATAATGATGATACAATAACTGATACTGTAAAAGCTCAATCCGCAGTCATCACTGTGATGAAGAACAGAGCTGTCTGAATCACAATATGCTTCCATTCCGATCAGAGTATTTTCTAAGTTAATATATAGTTATTAAAGTTACATGTTTATTTATCAAAAGCATGTTTCACTGAGCTGTCATAGTACACATTTTACCCAGTACTTTTAATTATTTGGTTTATAGACCACTAAATTTCCTAATGATGGCATATGGCAATGTCAGTGTCAGTGAACAGACTTGCTTTTGGGTCAGTTTTGCGAATAAGACATAAAGCTAGACGCATTTTACCCAGTTGTTTTAATTCTTTAGTTAATAGTGCCCTAAGTTCCTCAATAAAGTTAAGTCTCCCAAAAAAACTTAACTCAAAAATGTTATTGCTTCCTAAATTCACGCAGAAAGCCCCAACGAGTAGGATCCATGTCCCTTGCAAGCTCCATAAGGCCAGGCTTCGTAGCTCATGAAGAGGACAAGCCTTACAGTACAGCGTAAAAAGCGATTGCTCTATGATTATTATTCGCAATATAGGATATTCTGCTGCCTTTTGACAATGATATGCTCTGTAAGGTATAGTTGCCGTGATAATGATGATACAATAACTGATACTGTAAAAGCTCAATCCGCAGTCATCACTGTGATGAAGAACAGAGCTGTCTGAATCACAATATGCTTCTATTCCGATCAGAGTATTTTCTAAGTTAATATATAGTTATTAAAGTTACATGTTTATTTATCAAAAGCATGTTTCACTGAGCTGTCATAGTACACATTTTACCCAGTACTTTTAATTATTTGGTTTATAGACCAATAAATTTCCTAATGATTATGGCATATAGCAATGTCGGCGGCAGTGTACAGACTTGCTTTTGGGCCAGTTTTGCGAATAAGACATAAAGCTAGACGCATTTTACCCAGTTGTTTTAATTTTTTAGTTAATAGTGCCCTAATTTCCTCAATAAAGTTAAGTCTCCCAAAAAAACTTAACTCAAAAATGTCATTGCTTCCTAAATTCACTCAGAAAGCCCCAACGAGTAGGATCCATGTCCCTTGCAAGCTCCATAAGGCCAGGCTTCGTAGCTCATGAAGAGGACAAGTCTTACAGTACAGCGTAAAAAGCGATTGCTCTATGATTATTATTCGCAATATAGGATATTCTGCTGCCTTTTGACAATGATATGCTCTGTAAGGTATAGTTGCCGTGATAATGATGATACAATAACTGATACTGTAAAAGCTCAATCTACGGTTCCTCCTGTGATGAAGAATCAGAGCTGTCTGAATCACAATATGCTTCTATTCCGATCAGAGTATTTTCTAAGTTACTATATAGTTATTAAAGTTACATGTTTATTTATCGAAAGCATGTTTCACTGAGCTGTCATAGTACACATTTTACCCAGTACTTTTAATTATTTGGTTTATAGACCAATAAATTTCCTAATGATTATGGCATATAGCAATGTCGGCGGCAGTGTACAGACTTGCTTTTGGGTCAGTTTTGCGAATAAGACATAAAGCTAGACGCATTTTACCCAGTTGTTTTAATTCTTTAGTTAATAGTGCCCTAAGTTCCTCAATAAAGTTAAGTCTCCCAAAAAAACTTAACTCAAAAATGTTATTGCTTCCTAAATTCACGCAGAAAGCCCCAACGAGTAGGATCCATGTCCCTTGCAAGCTCCATAAGGCCAGGCTTCGTAGCTCATGAAGAGGACAAGCCTTACAGTACAGCGTAAAAAGCGATTGCTCTATGATTATTATTCGCAATATAGGATATTCTGCTGCCTTTTGACAATGATATGCTCTGTAAGGTATAGTTGCCGTGATAATGATGATACAATAACTGATACTGTAAAAGCTCAATCCGCAGTCATCACTGTGATGAAGAACAGAGCTGTCTGAATCACAATATGCTTCTATTCCGATCAGAGTATTTTCTAAGTTAATATATAGTTATTAAAGTTACATGTTTATTTATCAAAAGCATGTTTCACTGAGCTGTCATAGTACACATTTTACCCAGTACTTTTAATTATTTGGTTTATAGACCACTGAATTTCCTAATAATTATGGCATATGGCAATGTCAGTGTCAGTGTACAGACTTGCTTTTGGGTCAGTTTTGCGAATAAGACATAAAGCTAGACGCGTTTTACCCAGTTGTTTTAATTCTTTAGTAAATAGTGCCCTAAGTTCCTCAATAAAGTTAAGTCTCCCCCCCCTTCCCCCCAAAAAAAAACTTAACTCAAAAATGCTTTTGCTTCCCAAATTATCTCAGAAATCCCCGACGAGTAGGATCCATGTCCCTTGCAAGCTTCATAAGGCCAGGCTTCGTAGCTCATGAAGAGGACAAGCCTTACAGTACAGCGTAAAAAGCGATTGCTCTATGATTATTATTCGCAATATAGGATATTCTGCTGCCTTTTGACAATGATATGCTCTGTAAGGTATAGTTGCCGTGATAATGATGATACAATAACTGATACTGTAAAAGCTCAATCTACGGTTCCTCCTGTGATGAAGAATCAGAGCTGTCTGAATCACAATATGCTTCTATTCCGATCAGAGTATTTTCTAAGTTACTATATAGTTATTAAAGTTACATGTTTATTTATCAAAAGCATGTTTCACTGAGCTGTCATAGTACACATTTTACCCAGTACTTTTAATTATTTGCTTTATAGACCAATAAATTTCCTAATGATTATGGCATATAGCAATGTCGGCGGCAGTGTACAGACTTGCTTTTGGGTCAGTTTTGCGAATAAGACATAAAGCTAGACGCATTTTACCCAGTTATTTTAATTCTTTAGTTAATAGTGCCCTAAGTTCCTCAATAAAGTTAAGTCTGCCCCCCCTACCCCCCAAAAAAAACTTAACTCAAAAATGCTTTTGCTTCCCAAATTATCTCAGAAAGCCCCGACGAGTAGGATCCATGTCCCTTGCAAGCTTCATAAGGCCAGGCTTCGTAGCTCATGAAGAGGACAAGCCTTACAGTACAGCGTAAAAAGCGATTGCTCTATGATTATTATTCGCAATATAGGATATTCTGCTGCCTTTTGACAATGATATGCTCTGTAAGGTATAGTTGCCGTGATAATGATAATACAATAACATCAGTTATTGTAAAAGCTCAATCTGCGGTCCCAACTGTGATGAAGTGAAGAGCTGTCTGAATCACAATATGCTTCTATTCCGATCAGAGTATTTTCTAAGTTACTATATAGTTATTAAAGTTACAAGTTTATTTATCAAAAGCATGTTTCACTGAGCTGTCATAGTACACATTTTACCCAGTACTTTTAATTATTTGGTTTATAGACCACTAAATTTCCTAATGATGGCATATGGCAATGTCAGCAGCAGTGTACAGACTTGCTTTTGTTACGGTTTTGCGAATAAGACATAAAGCTAGACGCATTTTACCCATTTCCTTTAATTCGTTGGTTAATAGGCCTCTTAATTTCCCAGCAACACAAATTTTTCTCCCAATAAAAAATTTTGCCCAAAATATAAATGGATTGAAAAAAAATAAGACTCACACTAATCAAGGAATGTACATACCCAGCCCTAACATTTTGCAAATATCTATTGCTTTTGCTTCCTAAACTCTCTCAGAAAGTCCCTACGTGTAGGACGAATGTCAATGTTCTTTGTTCGCAATATTGAATATTCCAGTTTAATTTGTAATTTTTTAGTTCTGTAAGTTCTGAATCACATCATCATCATCATCACTTCAACCGATAGACGTCCACTGCTGGACATAGGTCTTTTGTAAGGAGTTCCAACGGCCACGGTCTTGGGCCGCTTGTATCCAGCGGCTCCCTGCGACTCGTTTGATGTCGTCTGTCCACCTTGTTGGGGGTCGACCAACGCTACGTTTGCCGGTGCGGGGTCGCCATTCCAGCACCTTGGGACCCCAACGTCCATCGGTTCTCCGAGCTATGTGCCCCGCCCATTGCCACTTCAACTTCGCAACTCGCTGAGCTATGTCGGTAACTCTGGTCCTTCTACGGATCTCTTCATTTCTGATTTGATCACGTAGAGATACTCCTAGCATAGCTCTCTCCATTGCTCGCTGAGTGACTCTGAGCCTTCTTATGAGGCCCATAGTGAGTGACCACGTTTCGGATCCGTAAGTCATCACTGGCAACACGCACTGTTCGAAAACTTTAGTCTTCAGGCACTGAGGGATTTTGGACGAAAAAAAATGAAGAGCTGTCTGAATCACAATATGCTACTATTTCGATCAGATCATTTTCACGTTTTAAAAATTTCAAATTAATAAATCAACAGTAGGTTTCATTTTTAATTTGTTCATATTCTTTTCTTGAGGGGTATCTTAAAATAATTATTTATATATTTAAATTTTTTCGTGATAGTCATGACGAGATATTTAACTCGAACGTATCCGGTCTTACTGTATAATGTAAATAAGCAAAAATATAAATAACCTATGTCAAACATAAATACAATATTCAATGCGACATATATATTCAAACGAAATATGTACTAAATATTTTTGTATGCTCTTAATTCTAAGATTTAAAACGTACGCTCTCGTCGTATTTCTGTTATTTGCAGTCTTGCAATTAACAAAATTATAAACTCTGTACGAAAGCGAGAATAACTTCATCTTCACTTAATTCTGTTGCGTGTAACGTATACCAGTTAAGTAAAAAGATTTAAAGTTTATTTGCTCTTTAAATATAACGTATCATTTGCATCATTTTATGGTTACATCTTCTTTTCTCTATCAATGTTTTAAAGATGAAAATAATACGTTTTTTTAATAATGCAACATATAGGGTAAGCCACGTATAGGGTTGTTCAAACTTTTTATTTATAAGGTCTAGATTTTTTCTTCATGTTTACATTACGGTCGAGTAGGCTTTGAGTGATTACCGCCGTCCATGAAAATCTACTGCACCGGCGGAGCCACTGATGCGTTGCCTCCTGAACCCATCCTCCTTTCCAGTTTCTACTCATCATACCGGAACGCTTAATCGATGCCTTTACCGTCAATAAAAACTATCGGTGGCTTTCAATTTATATGCGAGCGTTGTCTGTCCCATGCCGCCAGTACTCGAGTCGCACTGATTCATCGGTTTGATTCTAACTATAGTATTCATGCATCAAACGAAAATCTTGAATAATTATATAAGATTAGGTTTCGTTAAAATTCACATCAATGAGGTATAATTATATTTCATCATGTTATACAACCGCACTAACGGCTGAGGAAGTGGACAGAATAAATGTTGGAGCGTACTTTAGCACAGTTAACTTTTGTACACAGTAGGTACTATAGCTTAGAAATTCTTAAATAGCTCGGGAATGTACGCGAGGTTTTAAATTATTTACACATTTTAAAATTCCAACGAAAAATCCCTGTGCTGCAATTTTATTATCCTTTTTGTTCTATATTCAATGTGTTGCTAGGGTTGGGAGACTGTCAAATGAAGATATATTTTATTCAAACTTTATTATTACATAAATATAGCCATATTATTGCGTATTTAATTACTAAGCCGCGATTAATAATAAATCACGATTTAAATCGATGCAAAATTACTACGCGTATTTGGTTTGAGCTGACGTTAAAAGAAAGAAATGAAATGAAATACTTCCATCCGAGAACCCTCTTAGGAAGACCTTTAAAAGGGGCGCGAGCTTCCACGCCCACAGCTTCGGGTTCTATCTGTCTATACCTCAAAAGGCACCCTTCACATTATGTTTGTATTATAAAAAGTAGGAAAATGGTCTACCGGTTGATGCTTTAACCTTTTCTTGAGACATAGCGGCTTCACAAAAATTTCTCTAGAAAGATAATAAAGGCCCTTGCGTACAATATTGAAATAAAAATAAAAACATAAGGTATATGTTTATGATATATCCATTGACTTCGACGGATCAACAATATTAATTTGATATTGGTCTGGACAGTATCATCTCCTTCTGGAGAAATCTAACTTAATCTAACATCACATCTTTGACACTTTTAATCTCGTGATAGAAAAATAATCAAAGTTTATCTTCGAGTGAATATGTTTTTAAAACTACAGATTTTAGATATTAAGGCAGTTGCGTTTAATTATGAATTTTAATAATTTCTTTGTTTTTATGCACTAGGGTTGGAATTTGAGCCTGCGTTTTTCATTATATCCATATAAGTGAGTGTTAAAACGATAAATTTCATTGGAAACTCGCGCATATGAACAGAATAGATATATGTTATACCTATTTAAACAGGGCATAAAACTGCGATGCGCATAAGTGAGATGTGTACTGGCGTGTGTGTGAGTAAAGGAGCGAGAACATTAAATTTGTAGGACTTTGTAGATTCCGATTCAAAGTTTTTAATTGACGCCGTTTATACATAGAAAGATCGTGGGTAACAGCCCTAGGGTTTATAATATGGAAACGATATCCCATTCGCACAGTAAAGTGCAATGACAGAAATAAGAGAACGTGCCGTATTGTCTAATGTGGTTAGTGGTCACGATTACACATTGTCGTTAGGAACTTTGTGTTTTGAAGTCATCCTTGCCACCGTAATGTTTATTTGTTACTTTTAACTTAACAACTGCACTTATCTTAATAAAATTAGAAATATACTCAGCTCGCATCCTGGTTGCCGCCGAAAATAACCGTAGACTTTGAAACTTCTTGCACAATACGACGACTTCCGTGGCGAGTTCGTGCGGGCGGGGGGGACTTACTGCGTTATAAAGTTTGAGGTCCTAGATTTGATTCCCGGCTCGAGTCTGGTCTGGTGGGAGGGTTCGGTCATGACTAGCCACCACTCAAACGACAAAGACGTATCGCTAAGCGATTTAGCGGTCCGTTACGATAGAAAACATGTCGCAGAGTATGGGTTTACCAGGTTCGGCCTCAAAGAAGGCGCCCTTAGGCAGTCGTTCCCTTAGTTTCTTCGAGCCCTAGGGCTCAAAATTGCTTCTGGCAGAGCTTCTTTCCGAAGCTCACCAAACAGCCCGGTTACGCTGTGGCAACCAATAGGGTTTGTACAGCTAATAGACAGTCCGAAAAAGGAGTATGGCTTTACCATACCTTAGACTGCATCATCACATCACTTACCAGGTGAGATTGCCACCAAGGGCTAACTGGTAGTTTATTAAAAAAAAAACTACCAAGTATGTCAATTGTATGATAATGACGATGCCAGACTCCTTGATTACCATCCCATTCTCTACATGCGATAGTGCATAAAGCTACTTAACATAACTTACTTTGCATATTTCCCGTCAAAGGCAAAGGGCTTCCCGGTCTAAGAACTCAAGAAAGTTCTCTGACCGAAAATTTTTCACGTCACGTAGAGGGTAATTAAACGGGGCTCTCGAGAGCTGTGGGGGTAACAAAAGGCGCAAGAGCCGACTGCAATGAATTTGTCATTTGGTAAAAATGCAAATGACGTCAGCAGTTCCATCAATCAACTGCATCGTACGGTATTCATGCCTACTTATTCTTTTGTGAGGTATGTTTGATATGACGAGCCGCTCATGATCATTATTGACTATTAATGTTCCACCATTGGACGTTCTCTTTTATCGAGCTCTTGTTATCTCTCTTAAAAGAGAGAGGGAATAAACTACCACGTTGCTCTGGCTCTGGATTAAAGAATAATTTCAGTAAACTAAGTAATATTAAGCCGTTGGGTCGTAAATCAACTATGTATTTCCAAACTTCAAGCTTTGGAGCTAATAAAGAAAATTTGTTGTCGAAGCAAACGAATGATGAACTAAAGTAGTTGTTTATCTGCTAGTATATTATTTTTAATGCTCTTTTTTGAAAATAACGTAAATATACTAAGGCTCAATTTACTCGAAGTTTTATTGTTTGTTAATAAAAAGGCATATAAATATTTTATTTGCAGTTCTTTCGTATATTCCGAGACATCCTTTGTAGAAACTTGACTTTCAATACACGCGTTAGCAGAGAAAAGTTCTGAAGGAAATCACTTTCATGTCATGTAAGTGGCTTGTTCTGTAAGGCCGTAGTTGTCTGTCAAGGGGACAGAGGAAAATCGTTTTCCATCCACCTCATTCTATAGCTCGCCTAACACGACTTCTTTGGAACAAAAAACTGAAGATTTATGTATGCCCTTATTATATTAATAATTTTAATTAATTTATACCACAAATTATTATTATTATACCACAAGCTTATACGAAAAACTTTACACAAACGTTAAAGAAAAACACGAGGAAACCTGCATGGGCGAAAGATGTCTATTCTGTTCTCAAAAACATGTATGCTAATGCGCATTTGGCCATTGGGTGAACTTCGGCTCAAACTTTTGCATGCTGTGAGAAAGCCCGCGCCAAATAATCAGCTGATCGGTTCATAAAGAAAGGAAAGATATTACATGATTGATTAAATTAACTTTCCAACAACTGAGGAGCGCCATGAATACTTTTAGGAATCCAAGCCTCAAAGTCAAAAAGTAAATAACAGTAGTTTTTTATTTATTTACAAAGAAATTAAGAAGGATTGTTAAAAAACTGAGCCGGTGGGCCCAATGTTTAAAACGAAAAATCACTGAGTAAATTTACTAATGAAATTTTCTTTGTAATATTCTATTACTAATATTTAACTTTTTCGATATTACGCATAATGATCAAATTATACCAATTCACCACTAATACAGCTTATAACTTTGTTTATTGTATTGTAAGGTATTCTTGTTACTCTACAATTTATAATAATTTATAATTTGCTTTGTTTTTTTAATCAAAATAATAAAATAATTTTAATTTTTAGTGTGCCACGTTACTTGCTTATTAATATATTTCAGGGATGTCGTGAGTAACATATCGTAAATTTTCAACATTTAATGCCGCGTTGACACGGTATGAGGGAATTCCGACCACATATGCATAATTTCCTACTGAGAACTTTTACTGATGTTTGAATCGCTTCGACCTTCATGAATATTATTTTAGTTTACCGTACATCTACATTATGAGTGTGCTTCCCCTTTTGTATCAAGCGTGGCGTTCATTTTAAGCGGGTAGTGTTGCTCTAGTCGGTTTCTTCAGAACTCAACTAGTTCTAGTTAAAACCAGAAATTCATAACCATAAATAAAATAGTAGAGACCAAACAAATAAGATCTTGTGGTAAATGGAATAGCCATAGTGGCTATGTTTTTTTGCAGCCCTAATACAGTATTAGTCTTTGATGTGAACCCTTTGTGTTATAATATTGAAGACTTGTCCGAGCTTTTATGATCCTCATTACGTCGGCTCCGGTTGTTTTGTCTAACACCAGTGATATCCTAATATTGAGATTTTCACGTTTGCAATAATTGAGCTGCTTTCAAGCTGCTGGCAAGCAACTATATACTGCCCTTGGTTTCAAAGTCGTAAATTCTACATTATCGATTTTTATAAAGAAGGCGTTCTGGTGTACGTACGAACTTAACCTTTGGGGCAATATAAATTAGGTCATTTATACGCTGACACAATACTTTTGTACCAATGAATTCATATTTTTGTATTATAGGGAAAAAGTGATGTGGTTTGATCTAACAAAAGAGATGAGCCTTTTTCGTTTGAAATAAGACTGCCTGATTGAGACAGGTTTTAACGAGTTTTGGGTGGGGCACTCAGTCATATTTAAATACAAAAGTTTTACAAGAGTTGGTTACATAAATAAATTACTTTTTGGCGGTATAACTATTATGGTAAAATAGGCGGACTTCATACAAATTCAATACCCTATGCTGCCCCTCGAGCATAAAGTTTCAAAATTACTTTTTAGCGGATGGCTAAGTTCTACCCAAATGACCCAAATTTCTAACCGATACATCCATTAAATTGGTAGATCAGTCAGTCATATATTCCTTAATACAGCCGACGATGAACTCATATCCTTAGTTTTTGCTTTAACTCTTTAATATTATTAAGCTTATCAAGCTCTCTTAAATTTTTATTTGAATTGAAATTTTGAAATGACATTCATTTTTATACATTTTTCGGATTAAGATATAGGGTTTATTATAAAGCAAATATCGCTGATTTCTTATTTCCTTAATATATAATCATAATCTTTAATATTTATATATAATCATAACCGTTATTATTAAGATTCAAATCTTGAATAGATCTACTATTCAATAAACATTGCTCTTATTCAATGTTATAGTATTGTTATTTCGCTAATCCTTCACATACATGTACTCGTCACCTCCTGCGAGCATACTGTTGACTTAGGATGTCTTTGTTGCGGGAATGGGCAAATAATTTGCACAGCCTCTCTCAACATTTCCTTCAGGTTTCAGAATCGGCTTATATTCAAATATTGTTTGAAAATTTTAGATAGAGCTTACGTTATGTGTGTAAAGAAAGATAATTGAATGTTTGCTCTCATATCAATTGAAGAACTGAACATTCCGTTATAGAATTTAAAATGTATTGTGTTGTATTATCACAGTAAATTGTAATACAAAAAATTAGTACCACTATTATTATCACATAGCATCATTCAGAACTAGAAATGACGACCTCCGTGGCGCAGCGCGTGCGCTGTTGCATTTTAAAAAAAGTTGGAGGTCCTGGGTTCGATTCCCGGCTCGAGTCTGGTCTGGTGGGAGGCTTCGGCCGTGGCTAGTTACCACCCTACCGACAAAGACGTGTCGCCAAGCGATTTAGCGTTCCGGCACGATGTCGCGTAGAAACCAATTAGGAGTGTGGGTTTACCATGCCCTTAACAGGTTAGCCCGCTACCATCCTAGACTGCATCATCACTTACCATCAGGTGAGATTGCACTCAAGGGCTAACTTGTAGTGGATAAAAAAAAAAAAAAAAATATATACATATCTAGTAGTAAATAGTAATAGGTAATAATGTAAAACTAACTGCTGGGAATCTTGCCGACTTCTTCCCAGTAGAAAATTTTTTAAACTCGGTAGAGCCATAGATACTTGAATATATATAAATATGACGTTTCAAAAAAGATTAAAAATAAAGTCTACTTGAAATCAGATAAGTTTGAACTTCGAATTTTCGAAACAATAAACGGTTTGTCATAGAATAGTTAGAAGGATAAAAAGGCTACTCTTAAGGCAAATTCGTTATTAAGCAATTGAACTATTTGAAGTAAACATCTGCTGAAAATGCTCTAGTTTGGACCAAACGTGTGGAAAGAGCGCATTTTGGAAGATCACCGTGACTTATAAAGGTTGAAGTAATTATAAATTATCCTGAAATGTTAATTTAAAATTTGCCTAGTTTCCGCGGCTTTTAGAAATTAAGCTTAAATATTATTTTATATCACGGACTTCCGCAATGTCACGTATGCTTCTTTTCATTAATAATTATAACATTCGTTTTCATAAAAACGAAAATTCAGATGTAATTGCTAAATTATTCGGATAGATAGACATAAAGATATTAAAAAAAAATGCCGAAAGTTGATTAAAAATATAATAACCGCATTTCTATGCAAATAGCCTGAGCAATTTTTCTTTTCACTAGATTATATAGAACAAAACGTATCGCGTAAATTGGGAAAGTCCCGGATGTCATTTGCATAGAAGAAGCTGAATATTATGAAAACAACATTATTTTTATAATAGAATTTCATATTGGAGGAACAAACATCACCAGAAAGCCTAATTTTTCAATTTAAAATTACATTAATAATATATAGTAGGAGTTTTGTAAATTAAATATTTTTTTATCTGTGCGCAATATTTATACAATATAATTTTAGTATTCACAAATTCACCGACACCAAAGAATTTAAATTTTGTCACGGTAGTATTGTAACTTTCACAAAACTTAGTCCCAGGACAGCGAGTTAGACAAATTTACGAACGAAACTTCTATATTGATAGTTCAGCTAAACATAAGTTTCAATTCTGGAACGTGATACGATTTTATCTGCTTGTTCATTTTTGACAGTCGTACATACATCCGTTTTGTTGGGAATTAAATGCTTTTATCGTTTCAACTAACTAATATAGTACTATTTTTGTATATAGGAAACATCTTTTTTTATATGGTCTATTCTATCTGCATCCATATACCATAATTTCGTAATATTTTATATAGTAAAGTTGAAAGTTACTCTGTTGTGCTATCACTCTAGTAAACAGTCTTACCCGAAACTGTGCCTTTTTACTATAAATAAGTAAGTAGTCTATGTACTAGAGATTGGCACTGTCATAAAATATCCCTACGCTAGATTAATATTGATAAGTCTTCATCGTCATAATCACCCTCAGTCTATTACCGTTTCACTGCTAGCTTTCTTTTTTTTTTAAAAGAGAGAGGGACTTCGCTCCTTGCGCCAAGAAAATAATAACAATTAATTTAAACAATACTCAGATGATACATGTTAATTAATAGTTATTAATTTTAATAACCGGTTAAATGCTTGTTGGGTCACCCGGATGTAGTTTGCCGTAGTACCGTTAACCATCACCCACCTATTCTTTGAAATATAAATCAACTAATATGTAGTTGTATGTGTAGATTTCTATTTCAGAGATCAACTGGGCTAATTCGACATGGCACAACTATGACGCTCTAGCTACCTGAAATTAAAAAAAAAAAATAATACTCCTTTAAAATCAATTAACATTTTTATAGCTGCAAGTCAAGTGCGATCCAAATGGGCTATATCGAACAGTGAGTGGGTATTACTAGTACTTAACACAATTACACCGCCTATGCATTATAGCTCTTTTCACCGAATATTTAGGGGCTATTAAAAACGGGTGTGTTTGTTGTACCGTCATTAATCTCAATACATCCAAAGGGCACGATCTTTAATGTTCCTAATATAATTTCCAAAGTGAATCTATGTTCGCCGCTGGAAATGTACCATACGCTGTGTGATATGACATCACATCAACTATAAGATTTTTTGAATTGACAATAGCTTATACTATTATATATTACTACGGAAGGGCTCGATGAAATCCGGAGATAAACCTTTAACTACTTAAAATAGATTTAACTTGCATTAACAAATGAATAGAAAAATATTGTATACGTGTCAAGGTAATCAGATTATTCGTATATAGTTTGTGAAACAGAAATAGCATTCTATTTGTATCATATTGCTGGAGCACGGAGGCGTTTGCGGTCGTTTGTACTAATTGTGATATTATATAGCATTACGAGCAAAGAGTAAGCTTTACGATTTTTGTGTATAGTTGATCGGAAAAACGAGAATTTAAAATTTTAAATTCTCGTTTTTCCGATCAACTATATAACTAGGTAATTACCTAGGAGACAAACTGTACTCATCTTTTAAAGATCTATTCTGTGTTTAGAAACCGGAAGTTATTAATTTATAATTCAATTTATCTTGAAATTGTATCGACTTTCTTGAATGAGAATCACGATTCCCAGTTTCCCCAGATTCTTAGCTATTGGGCGTTATCTATTAAACAATTTACTTACCACTTTGAGTTACAAAATTGATGGGGCCCCCAATGCTCCTTAATCCCCTCTATTTTGAGAATATAAGGCCAAAATGGTATGTGAATATTAATCAAATAAATTTCTCCCGAATGTTTCTATTTGCAGACATCTTATTACAAAGTGTGTATTTTTAGTATTATTCAGGCTATCCAAAATTGGAATGGCTAAACTTTTTAACTAAGTTTGGCCAATCCATTAACAAAATGAAATATGCACTGACAATTTTAAACTAAAAGTAGAAGTTTTTTCTGTGTGGATACTAACATGACCATTTTAACTTTGTCCGTCTGACTTTGAGTGTATTGAATTGACTTTTTAGCCCATAGGTCGTAACCACTTTTGCGGGATGTTTGATTAAAAATGTAAGCTTGTAAGGAGGTTCTCTACTGTGGAGATTATTTTTTTAATATTGCACTACTATCCTTGACATCAATCGGTGGTAAGTGATGATGTATACAATAATTATATATAATTGTTAGTATAGATTTGTCAATAGCTTATAATATATTACTCTTTTGAGAATCTATTTAATATAAAAATATATGATAAATTATCATCATAATTGCGAAGCCTATTCACGTCCTACAGTAGGACATAGGCCTTTTCTCACAGTTGAGAGGGATATAGCTCTAACCAAGCTCTGTCATGGTTTGTTTGTGAACTAACTGAATAAGTAGCAAACTAAAAAACAGCCGTTGACACATATGCTACATCAAAAAAAATTTTTACTCATTATAATGTAACGTCATAAGAAGGCTCAGAATCACTCAGCGGGCGATGGAGAGAGCTATGCTAGGAGTATCGCTACGTGATCAAATCAGAAATGAGGAGATCCGTAGAAGAACCAGAGTTACCGACATAGCTCAGCGAATTGTGAAGTTGAAGTGGCAATGGGCGGGGCACATACCTCGGAGAACCGATGGACGTTGAGGTCCCAAGGTGCTGGAATGGCGACCCCGCACCGGTAAACGTAGCGTTGTTCGACTCCCAACTAGGTGGACAGACGACATCAGACGAGTCGCAGGGAGCCGCTGGAAGCAAGCGGACCAAGACCGTGAGCATTGGAACTCCCTACAAAAGACCTATGTCCAGCAGTGGACGTCAATCGGTTGTTAATGATGATGATGATGATAATGTAACGTATATTAAAATAATGTTTGGATACAATTCAGATCAAAACTGCCGTGAGGACCAATCGCTATAATAATATTGGCAAATGACCAAATGCGGTTTAGTGTTTAATGACAATAAGCAAATTTACGCGGCAAATTAATGGTAACAATGATGGAATATGATAAACGACTTCGATCGCGTTACGTGAAACCAGACAAATCATACTATACCTACATAATGTTTTAAAGAGTTATTTTTTGAATGAAATGAAAATATATATTATTGCAGACCATCCAAAAAAAGATGAAACAGACAGAAAAGAAAATAGGTGCAATAGGCCTTATCGCTAAAAGGGATAATATACACAAACTAGGAATAAAATATAAAGAAAGGCAAGTTTGGGGTGTACAAATATGAATAATTTCGGTGAGTTAGCCTTTGCCCACTCATAAGACTAAAGTAGGTAAAAGTTTTTCACATTGCACGCCAAGTATCCTGAAGTCTTGCCTGGAAAAGACACATTGATAAGTCAGACATTTTCTTGATAAGTAACGACTCCTAGCTCATTTTGATTATGTTAAAGCCTATTCCTTGTAAGATGTATCTTAGATCGATAACGTAATACCTAAACGAATTAAGGTACTTGACATGGGGAAACAAGTAGTTGTAAATTTTAATTAAAGAAAATAGTTTCTGGATCAATACAATAAAAAGATTAAAATAAATCGCAGGATAAAAATATATACAAATCATGGATATTAGTTTGATATATTTTTGGCGCAAATGCTTCGCTGCTTTCTAAACAATATGCAAAATATAATCAGGGATATATTAACAAGATTGAGATACACTATTGTTATAATGTAACAAAACACAATATCTACTAAACAACCCAAGAATTAGGCTTATTATTTATGTAGACCCATAATAAAGTGTAAACCTCAATAGCTCGTGTACGGTATGATTACGGATGGTAATCCAAACGGGTTGAGTAACCCGTTGCGTTGGACTACAGTCTTATATACTTCAAGTTTAATAAACGCTTCGTTAGGTAGAGGGAAGTATGAGCTGTTACTGTGAGTAGGTCATGTCCGTCGCAGAACCGATGTACATTGCGGCACACGTGTTCTGGAGTGGACCCTATCCTATATGCTTGTGACTCAGCTTCAAGTAGTGTGATATCTTATCCTTCCCTTGGCACCCAATCTTACCAGTACGTATATGGGGCACTCAGCTGTAAAGCGAAAGCGGGTTTCTTGCAGGCAGTACCTGTCTGGTTGGATATCTATTTTATATATTCTGTGTCATAAGTTTTGTCGTTCTTCAAGCTTTTCAGAAACAATTTCGATTATAATAATATTTTATTTTGTAGTATTTACCTATTGAGTTCTTAGAGATATCTATCAATAGTTAGTTACAAAGATTTTATAAAACGAAAGCTTGTAGAAAAATCCGAATACGAGATCAAGGATTATAGAAACGATAAAAAATCTTGGGTGTGAATTGTTCTAACCCCATCTAACCTCAGCTAATTATGTGAGATGGTGATAACATAAAACACCCCCGGCTAAGTTTGCTGTAGGCTGCACCATTAAACTATTAACATGATTGAAAAATAGAAGATTCATTCGAAGAATGGTTACTTCAATATTAAACCTTCTTCTTCTTAGACCAGGGCGCGTTTGGAACCCTCATAGCTTTACTTTTAAGTTTACGAATTTAGTTATCACCATTAAATCACTACTATGTAAATTATTGACACGTCAAAAGTGCCTTTTAAAGAACTATTTGAATAAAGATGATTTTAATTTGAATTTGTATTTAAATAAGTAAATGCCACGGACACGTATTAAATAGTTTGCTGGCTTTTCCAACACACACCGCAATGATTTGGAACTCTCTGGCATCCAATTTCCCCACCACCTATAATATGAGTATCTTTATATCAAAAATTACTTAATAAGCATCTTGTAGTCAAGTATGCTCCACCTTACGCTGCACCATCTCTTAAAATCACTATGTATGTATAAACATATGTATGTATAAAAACAATATGACAAAAACGTTTATAATTTTTCTGCGGCTACGACCGATCACTTATGTCGTATATTATGAGTAACAAAGAAATAATCGATTGGTAACAAAAGTAGGTCAGTGCTGGCGAATAAATAAACTTATAATCTCGATTATTATGAAGTTAAAGTGTGACCTGCATAACGATGTTAATTAATAGCGAGCAACAACCAGCCAAAGAAGTACGTAAAATGTTTCCATAAAAATTATAGCTCTCGCTTAAAAAGGACTGAAATTCCATGTGCATTGAGTGAGACTCTAACACGTAGCATATTATTATTATTATTTATTAAGTATTTATTTATTATTAATGTAAAAGGAATATAATTAATTATACAATAACGGCACCGAAAAAACCAAAGAGGTTTGTCCTCGGTGCTAATCTGTAACTTAACAGTTTAAAACTAGAGGAACTGAGTAAGCAAATTAAAATGCGTATCACGAATCCTGGGTTCGATTCTCGCGTCGGGCTAAAGATCTGCAGGTATTGGTAGTTTCCTGTAAAAAAATTGGCATTAAATCGCCAATATCCCTGCTTTGAGGAGAATACTATTTATAAACCGACAACCCGAATTGAATGAGAGGAGACACTAGTAATGACTAATGATCTAATGATCTATTTACGTCACAAATTTGTCTAGACATTGATTAGAGACAATTTAGAGCGTAGTAATACAAAGTGCTGCTCCGTCATGTGTATAGATAGGCAATTTTCTAAGTACAGTATGGCATAGAAACCAGTTCAGAAGAATGTGATGAATGCAGGTCTAAGAATTCCTGATCCAACCGGGAAGGTTTGCTGAAAAATTTATGGGGTTCAACGATTATTATCCCTCGTAAGCGATAATAACTGAGAAGTGGAAAAAGTGAACAACTATACATGGTGCTATTTAGTTAGTATGTAATCTGCTCAAAGTTGTAAGTACTTATGAATTAAATGACCCTTTAGTAATAAATGTTGAGAGTCCACATCAGGGTTCCATAGCAAGGGACGATTTTAACTGAGAATCTAGCTAGTATTGTGAACATGCACGTGGTATTAAATGTCCGAGGTAGATACCTAGAGTTTTAATGCTTGCGCAGTTTTGGAGAGAAATTCAAATGTGATTTTTTAACGCTCGGTAGTCACGGCGACGTTGCATTCTAGCCAAAATTGTTCAGTTTTTAAAGCCTTAATTGCTTACAAAAAACGCCCCCAAAACCAGTCTATTTTAGAAAGCCGAAATAGGTTGATGATTTTTATTTGGAAATGCAATTGGCTTATTATTGCAGTTGTTCGTACAGTGGACTAGCTTATCTTTATTATTTTATTTCACTTTGTTTTTTTTTGTATCCATACAAGTTAGCCCTTGACGGCAATCTCACCTAATGGTAAGTGATGATGCAATCTAAAATGGTAGCGGGCTTACCTGTTAGGGGTATGGTAAACCTACATTCCTAATTGGTTTCTACGCGACATCGTGTCGGAACGCTTAATCGCTTGGTGACACGTCTTTGTTGGTAGGGTGGTAACCAGCCAAGGCAAAATAGTTTTAAGTTTAAGAATATAGTTATCACCATGAAATAACTACTATGTAAATTGTTGACGCGTCAAAAGTGCCTTTTTAAGGACTATTTGAATAAAGATTATTTTGAATTTGAATTTTGAATTTGAATTTGGCCAAAACCAGACCAGACTCGAGCCGGGAATCGAACCTAGGACCTCCAACTTTACAATGCGACAGCGCGCACTCTGCGCCACGGAGGTCGTCAAAATGTATGTAATGTATGTTTGATTTGGCGTTACGCACAAGACAGTGACAGTGGTCATCAATTTAATATGATATAAATATACTTTAAGCAATCCTCACTATTTAGTCTTTTAATATTTTTGACACGTAATATTTTATGTTTTTTCATTGGAACAATCACTGATTCACAGTTCCAAATGCAATGGCAATCCCGTCAGCGGAATGACATAGAAACAACTACACTAACGTAGCACTGACATTGAAATAGTTACGGTTTAAGTTTCATCGCTTTGAATGCTTCACGTCGGAAAGGCGCAACTTCAACGCTTTGTTTGTTTCGCTTTGCATACATTGGTTTTGTTTCACATGTCGATTGAAAATTCGCCTTCGCTCCGAGATAATAAATAAATAGTACGTTATTTCGTTTACATTATCAAACGAAGCGAACTAATCTTTTTCAAAGTAGGTTATTGTGAGAATACATCATTACGTGCTTACCTTAATACATTTAAATATGTTTTTTATAAACCGTAAAAATAATTAGTCCACATCGCTGAAGTCCCAGAGCTTGTGCGTGACGGTCGATTTACTGGGTTCAATTCACAGGTTAGGCCAGTCAGGTCTCAGTTCCAATCCGGAGTAAATAAGAGCTAATAAGCTTTAACTACCCCTGTGCTTTGGGGAACACTCCAAGTCACAGGTTCCAGTTGTTATAACGAATAGGTTATAATAATAGTTAAAACCCGTATTAAAATTATTAACGGTGGCTATTTATTTAAAATAAAATTACATAATATGTACAGAGTGTGGGTTTGTAAGGTTAATACAGACTATCGTCAAGAATGTGTTCTGCATAACCATGCGAAACGAGCGTTATACTAAATTTTTATTGAGAACCTCCGTAAAGCGCAGTCGCATTCTATTCGAGGTTCCACCTCGATTCTGTTTTGGTGGGAGGCTTCGGCCGTGGCTAGTTTCCACTCTACCGACTAGGACGTGGCGCCAAGCGATTTATTTCCCGCATGATGTTACGAAGAAACCAAATTAAGAGTATGGGCTTACCGTTCCCCGAACAGTTTTGCCGGCTACCATTTTAGACTGCATCATCACCAGGTGAGATTGCAGTCGAGTCTAACTTGTTGAGTATAAAAAGCTTTGATAGACGCTTACTATCCATTTCGGGAAGTCGGCTGAACTCATATACAGGTCCTCGAGTAAAACGAGATAGTTACCTCATGTTAACCGCAATGTTGCTGGCAGTTAGTTGTATTACCAATAGCAAAAACAATTTTTGTCGACCTCCCATGGTGCAGCGCGTGCGCTGTTGCATTTTAAAGTTGGAGGTCCTGGGTTCGATTCCCGGCCCGAGTCTGGTCTGATGGGAGGCTTCGGCCGTGGCTAGTTACCACCCTACCGACAAAGACGTGTCAAGCGATATAGCGTTCCGGCACGATGTCGTGTTGAAACCAATTAGGAGTATGAGTTTACCATACCTCTGACAGATTAGCCCGCTACCGTCTTAGACCGCATCATCACTTGCCATCAGGTGAGATGCAGTCAAGGGCTAATTTGTGTTGCATAAAAAAAAATATTACTACCTAAACATTGTCTATTCGTGTTTAACACGAATTAAAGTATCAGGCTATCACACCTTTTTTACTTACTTTGAACTTCCTGCGAACTCCATAACTCGTAGTTTCAAACCACAATTTAAACGAAGAAGATAGGTGAATATCTCTCGATATTTCAGCCACGTTAGTTTAAATCCAACTGAGGTGTTGACGCAAACTGTTTTCAGAAGGTTAGTATAATGTTCGTTCTTGCTTCAGTCTGCTTCAATTAGTGGTTCAGGTTCAGTGTTCCAGTACTAACCGCAATGGCGCTCGCCTCACTGTCGTTTCAGTTCACAGTCAGAAAATCTACCAGTTTTCTCCCAGGCCAAAAGTTTAGCCGTGTGAAAAGTCTTAAGTAGTAGACACTAACTGCCTCAGACGGGGGAATGTCGATTGAACGTTCGTGTTTCGGTCTGCATCAATTAGTAGTTCTTCAAGTTAAACGAGGTAGGTACCTCGCGCAAGCTGCATTATTGTACGCTGTATTATTTATTGCTTCTAACTGAAATTTGCTATCGAAATGAAACTAAACGATAATATTCAATGTAGAAGGTGTTTTATAGAATTCCCTCATTAGAAGGTCTTGTGGGACTTGTTTTCAACTTGCTTCCTACGCCACCTATTCGCCTAGTAAGACCTCCCTGGCCCAATGTTAGACATTGTGGTTCTAGGTTGGAGGTGCCGGATTCAACCCCGGCTAAGAAAAATTTAGAAAAATCTCTTTTATGAATTTTCACTGGTTTTGTTTGGTTAGAGACTTCGGTTAAGGCTAGTTACCACACTAAAAACGAAACCAATCTCTTGGCATGCCACAGAAAATCAAGTAGAAACTATTTAGATTTAACATCTTGGTCTGCATCATCACTTACCGGGTAAGATTGCAGTCAAGTATTAAATTGTAGTTGAATAAAAAAATTATATGTTACGTTCATTGCAATATCTGCTTTGCAACTTATTTAGCAATTTTTGTGTCTCTATTAGGTCTCTATTTTTGTGTATCTAATTCCTTTAGGTACATAGCTCTCTTTACTTCATCATCGTTATGATCAACCCATTATTGGCTCACTATAGAGCACGGGTCTCCTCCCAATATGAGAAGGATTTGGCCATAGTCCACCACGCTTGCCATGTGCGGATTGGCAGACTTCACACGCCTTTGAGAACATTATGTAGAACTCTCAGGCATGTAGGTTTCCTCACGACGTTTTCCTCCACCGTTGAAGCAAGTGATATTTTAATTGCTTAAAAAACGCACATAACTCCAAAAAGTTAAGGTGCGTGCCCGGGTTCGAACCCCCACCTCTGATCAGGAGGCGGACGTCCTAAGCACAAGGCTATCACAGCTTCTTTACTTACTCTGAACTTTCTGCGAACTCCATAACTCCTCCAAACCGCAATTTAAACGAAGAAGATAGGTGAATATCTCTCGATATTTCAGCCACGTTAGTTTAAATCCAACTGAGGTGTTGACGCAAACTGTTTTCAGAAGGTTAGTATAATGTTCGTTCTTGCTTCAGTCTGCTTCAATTAGTGGTTCAGGTTCAGTGTTCCAGTACTAACCGCAATGGCGCTCGCCTCACCGTCGTTTCAGTTCACTATTAGATTTTATCTTAAACTAGATAAATCTAAAATGCGATAATAGATAAAATAAACTCAGCTTGTAAAATAATTAAGAGTATTTATTAAATGGGTAATGACCAATGTATTTATTAGTTCAAAGTATAACTATTTGATAATAGTTTAACATAACATAGTTTAACATCACTATGTTAAACTATGTTATGTTTCGTATATGACCAATACGAAAACGAAAACGAATTGGTTAGGTTCAATACAATGTAGAAACATTTAGGAAACAAATTAATTTAGGTAAACGAAAACGAAGGTTTCAATACGATGTAGAAAAATTATTAAAAAAAAAATCATAGATATTTATATCTAAAATTATGAATTTAAATGGAACAGATAAAAACTTTAACGCTTTTGTAAAAAATTACAAAATCTATTCAAAAAGTTTTTATAGTTTTTAGAAATTTATTAAAACATTTTCCACACTTCAGCTTAGTGTTATGGCCGAGAGATTTATAAACTTATGTACAATTTCAACAGATGATCAGAAAAACCACCCAAGAAAGCTCAGACATTGCTTAGCTGGATCGACAAACCCACCCCACATTTCAGATTTAATTAAATCGGAACGTTCTCAATTAGATATCGATGGAAACTACCTTTGTCTTCGGGAAGTCAGCGAAATATTTGTTTTTCGCTCGAGTTTGCTTCAATTAGTAAGTTGGCAGTTTCCTCGCAGCAACCACAATCCGGAATCCCTTTGTCATATTACGCGTTCGAATAGTCTAGAATAATTGCAGCGTTCATGATAAATTCAAGCTTAAGGAGCCCGGACGGTTGTTTCTTGAAGGACGCTTTCTAAACCTTTAGCATTTATACGTTATGATTACATCGCACTCTTTAGAAATTGGTACTACCTGCTGGAGTAGAGCATTCATCATCATCATGATCATCACGATTAACCCATTCTCGGCTCACTACAGAGCACGGGTCTCCTCTGAATATGAGAAGGGTTTAGCCATAGTCCACCACGTTGGCCATGTACAACTAGTAGAGCATTACCCACACTATAATTAGGAACCAATCTCGGTCTTCAGCGAATATAGGAACTACAATCAAAACAAGCATGGTTTTTTTAATACACTACAAATTAGCCTATGACGTCAATTTCATCTGATTATAAGTGATGATGCAGTCTAAGATGGGCTAACCTGTTAGGGGTACAGTTAATCCATACTCCTAATTGACTTCCACGCGACGTCGTGCCGGAACGCTAAATCGCTTGGCGACACGTCTTTTGTCGGTATGGTGGTAACTATATGTGCACCCCATTTTAGCGTTTTTCTACTTGAAAGCCCCGACATAAAGTTTTTTTTTCTTGTTTACCTTATTATATGTAAACATTTTTAGTGTAGATCAAAAGAGCCATATTTGGTTTCCTTCAGCCTTAAGAGCATACCTCTATGGAATCTGCGATCAAAAGCGTTTATAAGATGTCTATCTTATAAACGCAATTGTCATAATCCTATGAGCATAATTAAATATTTTTAAACCAAAATCCGTTATTATTGTTCATTAAAAATTACCTAAATTATAATAAATATTTAAGATGTAATTACGTCTCGGCAAAGTTCACTTAGTATTCTGAGCTAATTGTTTGTGCTAGGAAGTCTCCCTCAGCTGCTAATCGCTTTGATCCACAACAACTATTTTATCATGATCCAAATGATTGAATTATTTTTTTATTAATAATTGGCAGTCCAATATATTTTAATAACGTATGCAGCAATATGAATATGTACTATTTATTTATAACAACTGAAATGAATAAACCTTATATTAAACCCAAAAGTAAAAATCTTATTAAAATACTAAAATATATTATTAACAGGCTTTATTGTATAGATTATTTGAAAGTCTATCCACATTAATACTTTAAAAATGTATTGTCAGGTAATCAATTTAAAACGGGGTAATTACTAAAAATTAATATCACAAATAAGAACTACTGTGAATTTATTTAAATTTCCAAATTAAAATAACTTTTTTAGAAGCCGTAATATTTTTCTCTACAAAATACTTTACAGAAGTTTTATCTTTGTCTAGGTTTAAACAAATCGATAAAGAAAGGAAGAAAGGAGGTTTGCGAGAATTTTTATTAGCATTTCTATTCAAGTGAAAGTGCAAATTTCTAATTTCTTAATATTTCCTAGTTTTTATATCTCATAAGTAAATGATATATATTAAGGTGGTTATGCCTATAAATCCCAATGTCCACTAAATAAAGAGCAAAGTGCTAAAAAGAGTTTAGAAGTTCGTTAATTAGTTCCACTTGTACTTCGCAGGCGCGTTCTGAAAGCTGTTATACAAAAAATTCTGAATAACTTCGCAAAATTTACTAACGCCGTCCTTCATGCTACTTGTTTTCCCGTAATTAAATTAGGAAACATTTTCTTGCAACAACTTCTAAACTTAGCTGACTCGTTCAGTTACTTTGCAATTTGGGTCTGGTAAAACAATTTTTTTTTTGTTTGTAGTATTTGAGGGATTGGATTGCAAAAGTCACTAAGCTAATACAGCGTTTATTACTTTTTTTTTGTCTCCGCCATGATGTATCTATTAAATTTGAACAAGCAATTCTTGTGTCTTTTACATTAATATTCGCATGTCCTATGACGATGTTGCTTTATTTTTAGAAAAAATGTATTGAGTTAAACTTGAACAGTTTAATTAGTAGGTATATCGCATCGTATGTATTTTTATCCCAATTGTTAGAGCTGTTAAAAGTTGAACGTATTCGAGATAAGTTTGCCTGACTTTATGTTATGGTTAAAGGAACAGTAAATTCGTTTGCAAGCAAATTAAATAGTTTCTTTAATTTAATCACGATAAATTTCTTATGTATTTTAATTTGTTGCATAAATTATATTATCTGTGTTATAAGGCCACATTATTATTTAATGATGTGGCATAGGTTATTTAAATAAGTAAAGAAATACCAAGGAATTGTTGACTCCAGTAAATTTTCCATGACATAAAATATGAGAAAGATTACGATGAATTTGTTTATATAAAACACATATTTACCGATCTCAACGAAAACAACACACCAATGTTTCACTATTATAACTTCTCCAATCTCGACCTTCGTCTTTATTTCACTAAATGTATTTTATCTGAAAGGATCTATAAATAAGGCTCTGATATTTTAGGATAATCTGTTCATTCGTTTTCAAATCATCGCCTTAGTTTACAGGAATATTAAGATTATTTTATTTTAATAATCTTTATTTTTTAGAATTATTATAAAAATTAATGCAATAACAACATACCTTTACGAAAATCTTGTTGTTTGTATTGTTGAGAAAGTTTATGATTAAGTATAGTTAATACTAATAATAGAAAAAACAGTTACAATTATTATCCTTTCTTAATATTATTGCTTTGGGATTCGCTATAAAATAAATAAACTTTAAATATCGCCTGATAAATATTGGGTAGTGAAAGCTTTAACAAACACGGATTTATTTTAACGATAACGAACGGTCGTTTGCTTAACCGAAAAAACATGAAAAGTGACTTTCATTGATTGCAGATTGAAAGGAATGCAAATAACAGGCCATTTTTAGGGCAAATACTTTTTGATTTATTGTGAGAGTAAGTCTCAACTGTAAGCAATTTTTCACCCAACTTTATCATAAAAAGCAGACTTTAAACAGTCTTGTACTTGTATGTATTCTTGAGGCTAAATCGTGCACAGAATTTTTTACCCTAGTCAAGATGCAATATAGACAAACTATTATGGTTATTTAGGGTAGCCAATGCTTTTAAGTTTATATGAAGTGTACGCTCATCTAAGTAGGTTTTTCAACAACACAAGACACAGAATTTTTCAGAAATGTTTCCATTTCTCCCGAGGCTTCTGGGGTATGTACTGCCTTTCTGTATGTGGATGGATTTGTAAAGTCAGAGACAGATACAAAAATACGCTACTCTTTAGACATTGTCTACAGTCTAAAGAGGTTGTAGACTCTTATTATTTGAATATTTTTCTTATTTAATTGTTCCACTAACAAATGATTATCATCCATGATCAACCCACTACCGACTCACTACAGAGCACGGGTCTCCTCTCAATATGAGAAGGGTCTGGCCGTAGTCCACCACGCTGGCCATGTGCGGATTGGCAGACTTCACACGCCTTTGTGAACATTATGGAGCGTGCAGGTGCCTCACAATGTTTTCCTTCACCGTTGAAGCAAGTGATATTTTAATTGTTTTAAAACGCACATAACTCTGAAAAGTTAGAGGTGCGTGCCCGGATTCGAACCGCCGACCTCTGATTACGAGGCTGACGCCCTAACCACTAGGCTATCATAACTTCATCATATAGACTATCATCATATAGACGTAAAATCAATTATTAAAATAGTCTTGTTGACTTTTCAAGATCATGAGATCACGTGGAGTTTGACGACCACAGATTAAAAGCAATCCAAATCAGATTTTTTAACGCTTCATTGAATCCCGACAACTTCATAAAACTTTTTAATCGACCTTCCAAACTGACTATTATTCTCGCGGTTATGAAAGCAATTATTGGATTTCTCCGATTGCTTTATAAATTTTCATCTTTGACTTGTTGAATCGAGTTTAAAAATGGAATTGTGAATCGTGCAGACGATTTGTGAATTTGGAGAGAAAGTTCAAAGTTTCTGTGCCCCTAGGGTGAGTTTTCAAGTTAACGAAAGCAATTTTCATTAAATAACGTTTCATCGTCCTCATAAAATGAAAGATTTACGATAACATTTACGACTTGAGTAATAATAAGAAATAAATTTATCAGCAGTACTTCTTCAATGATATGATGATACAAACATCACGCCGCGTCTATCTGGAGGCAAAAACTCAAAAACTACCGAACGGTTTTCCATACAATTTCCCCAATGGACGGAGTGATTCATAAAGAAGGTTTTAAGGCATAATTCATTGATGTGAAATGACGATGCTTGTTAAGGCTGTCGTATAAACGGGTAGTAAAAGGCGGGAATGAAATGCTGAAAATACGTATTAAATTTTTTAACTATCCATTTAATAAAAATATTAATTAAGGTTTTGTTATTTTGGCTACGTGATTTTTGGATATGTCGGAAAAATCATGTCCACGGGCACTGGCGTGAATTAAAAGTATATAAGAATTAAAGGAAAGCTATTATAATGGCTAATTAATCTGAGATTAATCCAACAATAATTGATAAGCTATTTATACAGAATGCTCTTAAACACATCTTTGTATCATGCGTTTTTAATTTGCTATTACTTATTGTTTTAAATATATGCTGGATTGGAATAAAATACATCAAAATTATTCTAAGTAGGATGAACGTCAGTTACATTTTAATCTAACCTATATGCTCGGCGAATCAGTTTTTAACTAAAACAAAAAAAAACAAAGAGATATACGCTTTGCTACTCGTGCTAAGCTGGGCGGAGTGCTAGTCTACAATAAGGACCACTTAGGTAAAGACAGGTTGACAATTCTAAAATAGTGCTATTCTTTTCTACAAAGAACACAATTTCAGGGACGGCAGAACTTTTAGACTTGTCATTTTATGTACAACAGAATTGGCACCAACGTCGCGTACAAAGGAGGTTGATCGGATTTTCTTTGTGTAATTGATTTTCCGAGTTCGATACGACATCAAGCGAATTTAAATCTTAAGGCTAACAATAAATAACCTATCCAACCTATCAAAGAGAATATTAATATAACGTTAAACATGCAACAACACAAAAATCGTTTTGCGTTAATATAAAATCTTTTTATCACATAAATTGGTATAGTACTCACGACTATAAAAATGCCTTTGTCTTAGCAGCTTAATCTAATAATGTTTGCTTCCTGGAGTTGGGGAAAAGTTAAACAAACAAATCGGGGATCCTTGAACCAACGCGATCAAAATCGCAGGCAACAACTAATTGTTTAGGCATAAGTTAATTGCTTTATATAATTTTTTTCTTATTTTTATAATTTAATGGAAACACAGCAGATGGAAGTTGATTCCACAAGTTGCGTGGAAGAAACTGTCTGGTGAAACGGACGGTAAAGGATCTCCATAATAATAAAACTTGTTTCTTCGACCAATGGTACGATCAGAGAATAGGTAAGGCGGTATTATTTTTTTTTTTTTTTATCCACTACAAGTTAGCCCTTGACGGCAATCTCACCTGATGGTAAGTGATGATGCAGTCAAGATGGTAGCGGGCTTACCTGGTAGGGGTATGGAAAACCCAAACTCCTAATTGGTTTCTACACGACAGCGTGCCGGAACGCTAAATCGCTTGGCGACACGTCTTTGTCGGTAGGGTGGTAACTAGCCACGGCCGCAGCCTCCCACCAGACCAGACTCGAGCCGGGAGTCGAACCCAGGACCTCCAACTATATAAGGAGACACGCGCGCACTGCGCCACGGAGGTCGTCAAAATCGTCGGTATTAGTTCAAACAACTCCTCAGCATACTCCCCATTACAGAAGCGATAGAAAGCACATAGTGAGCTGATTGTACTCGATCAAATGGAAGGGGTTTATATTGAGGTACTGCGGCTCAGAGGTGAGAGCAATACTCCATATGCGGTTTAACTTGCGCTTTGTACAGAGCCTGTGTTGGGGCGTAAAGCACCGCTTAGCTCTATTGAACACCCCAAGCCCTTACGAAGCCAGCTTTTTTTTTCCTTACCTACCAAATGATCGCGAAACTGGGACACTCAAAATTCCAATAGTTTTCGAGGGTAGTTTTCCATATATACCTTTTATCTATAGGCACAGGCGTTTGATTATTCACATTTCACTCAATTTGATTATGAAATAAATAAAAATGCACTCCATGTTATTGTTGCGTATTCGGGAAGCGTAAATATTGTACATAAATTGATTGCTATTCGGTGCACTCGAATCAAATCACAAAAACACCTTATGGTGAGTAACAATGATTCGAAATAGCGGTTACCCGCTTCGTCTACGTTAAGACGAAAGAAAACTCGGGCTAAGTGCTTCTCATTTTTCGTAGTTATATAAAAATCGCAGGGTACGTTCCTATGTTTAACCGGTAAACTGGACCTTTGGGCTGCAGGATATTTCTGTGCCGAATTTCGTTACAAATGTTGTCTAGTTGTTGATACAAATAAACAAACAAATAGGCTTGGATTATACTATTTAAGATGACTTTAAACTAGAGTCTACACAAACAACAACGAAATTTTTCGAAAGCCTAATGCTTAACGCGCGATGTTATCGTCGCCAGCCAATCCGTCGACGATTGGCCGGTTTGCGTTTGATCTATGAAACGTTTGTGCATGTTCTTTGGCCGATTTAGGTACGCGTTCAAATGCAATTAACTAATAAATTAATTAGGTGCTTTTATTAAAATACAGATTTTTATTATATGTACCATAGCATAATGGTATCAATGACTATTCAAGAAGCTTCCATAACTTAATTACAAGTTTTGCAAATATTATTTTCCAACATTGAATTACAAGGCGTTTGAGGGAGTAAGCAGGCCGCAGGGTAAAAATTATCGAATTAGTATGTCGACCTAAATGGGGGTTTTACCGGAGCTTCAACCTTAATCTTCTCTTCATGAACTAAATCCCGAGCCATTTCCTTATAACGGCCCTATTATTAAACCGAACGTCCCTCGAACACGCGTCCATCACGATTAGGTTTCTGAGACAAAGCTTTGCTCGCTACATTGACCATTGACGAATTCCTTACACGGAAGATCGGAGTTTATCATCAAAGGATTGATGTATGGATTATTCAACACCATCTCAAATCGCTTTCTGATCTCAATGTGTTAAATTGGGCTCTCCACTAACCCTCACAAACTATAGGTATAGGTATATTTGTTATCACAACCATAACAAAGTCATCTAAGGGCTGATTTTTGTTAAACAAATTATAAATAATGTTTAACGTTTGCTGATTGAACGTTTGAGCCTTCATGTGGTCCAAGAAATTGGCTAAGAATCATTTGAAGATTTGAAGATCTTATCGGATGATGAGCTTGAGGCTCTCATCCAGGAGAAAAAGATGGAAATCAAGTTTGAGTATAAGAAGGTAAAGCAACTTCGCCTTGAACATGAGGGGACGAGCTTGGCCCACAGGCTTATGACTTTATGATAATGTATGAGTACAATAGAATTACCACCAGGCTAAAGACTTAAAGACTGGAATCGAACAGAACAATTCACGATTCGTAGTGGAAAAATCTAAATACTAGGCCAACAAAGCAGTTATATAAGAGGAATTGTATCTGCAATGCAAGTACCAAATATATTGGATAGAAGCAAGCGTTACTTTGCGGAGAAGTCCATGATATACAATGAACATTAAGCTTAATTTGCTATATACATTTCGCCCGGACACTGGAGCATGCTCAGGAGACGTTGTCTTTGCGACGTACAAAGGCTAAAATTTCGCAATTAGTTAGCAATTGCACGATGTAGAGTCAACCATCATTTGAGGATGCTCCAATGTGGAGACAAATCTTGTGTAAAAAGCGTATGTTTGCATTGTTAGTGCGGCGTATATAAAAAAGTTATATGAATTAAATCGTACAGATTTGTAAATTTTTTACATTTGGAAATTAGCAAACAAAGTTTTATGTTTATTAGTCTTTGAACATTGTGTACACAGTAAACAGTAAACATTTGTTACACTTTTAGAAATGTCCTTATTATTTGTATTTGATTTATGCTAATATAATTATATGATATACTGAGAATGCTCTAAAAACTTTGTGTCCTATTAATTAGGGTCCATTTTAAATACTTTTTTCTTATTGAGAGACTCACACGGTGTGAATAGGAAGTATCTTTGTTTCTTAAGCCATAACATTTACTGTTTTTTCATCCATACCTTTACTTGACCACTAGTCTGATAGCATTTTATTCTAATAACTAATTTATGTAACTACAATTCATGTTTTATTGGAATGGTTACCAGAATTCTGATTGCATTATCGCGCCATACAGCCAGACTGATTCTTTACACAAAAAATGAGCCAGCCCTTCTGTCACCGTCAGACTAAACAAATGATCACTTAGATAGCAGGCAATTTAAACGACATTGCGAGAATTTATCTGTCCTACGCAGTCCTTCGTAAATACCGTCTTAGAGTAACACTGAAAGTGTTCCGTGATTATTTTTTAATCACAATTTGTAGCAGCAGCTGCAGAGCTCTAGTTTGTACAAGTAATGTAAAAACCTTGTAATGAAACCTGCAAGTGTTGTCTCAACGCCTACTTTTGTTTACAATAGGTACCTAGACAAAACAAACTTGCGTGGTACATTTTAACGCTCATAAACAACTATACAGATAAACAAAACGTAAGTTTATATTTAGCATTTGCAATAAATATTATCACGTAGAATAGTCGAAACATTGTTTTTTTACCTATCCCGGCCACCGGACCGTTTATTAAATTAATATAATTTTATAGTTGTAGATTATTATAGTTTTTTTTTTCTTTTGGGTAAAAAATGTTTTAGTTTATGATTTTTATTTTAGTTTTATATTATGCATGTCGAGTTAGCCTGTAAGTGCGTATACATTGATAGTCCTAAGTATACATAATTTGTCTTCAAATATATATTTCTTTGTATACTGTTGGCTTCCTAATAAATAAAATAAAATAAAATTATACTTTTACAATATAGTTCCATTAGCTAATGATTAACATACGTAATAAAAAACTATTCGTAGTTAAAATATTAAGCCAATAACTAAATTTAAGACATTTACTCGTAAATTGCATTATGTAGAGTACACGCCTTTTCTGAATCTGGTACACTGTTTTACATAGGTAGGTGGCAACAAATTAAGCTCAATAAATGCAACGGTGCGGTATTCGGCTTAATTTTGGTCGTCGGATTCATGGTGTCATCGGATTCATCCTGTCGACGGATTCATAGTGTCGACGAATTTTCCGCTACCATTAGCATTGCATATCCGGACGTATAGTGGTGATTTAATCATGCATTAACTCGGATGAAAATGCATAGCGTGATTAACATCGGTACAGTAATAACTTATCTAAATTATATTGGAATGTTGTTATTTTATCGGAAATCTAAATGAATTTTCACGCGAGTTTTATGACAGTATTTATACCAAAAATATTAATAATACGTAATATATAATATTTTGAGGAAATATTAAACTCTTTAGCCATATCTTTTTGACCAACTGGATAGAATCTGGTTTTAATTATTTTAACACGCCCACGCTTCAAAACTGCATAATAGAGGGAGCTTGTCGGTTTAAAGGATTTTGATTGCATAAATACTTGTACCTTAGATGCCACTGGATACACTCAAGTAATCCTACAAAGACTCAACAATGTTTATAATTTAGATCATGATTTTTATTATAGGAAATTTAACATATAATTTAAAATGTCATCTTTAACTCAGTTTAAATAGGGCCAATGGTTCTTTGTTACGAACAAGCTTAACATGAACCTAACCGAAAACTAAACTATTCTATAATAGCGATAAATTTGAAGTGAGCTTGCATTTAATTTTGGTGAGTAACGTATCGTTTTAATATGATTAAATCAACTAATATGCATGCAGATAATTGAAACGATAAAGTTAACATAAATTACATTGTTAAACTCCTGTTTTCTGTTAGTGTAGGGTTTAGAATGGTGTAATAATAATACTTTAAATATGTATCTAAATAGAGTAATATTGCACGGTGGATTTATCACAATTAATTACGTACAGTGAATTTAATATACGAATAGATTACATTAAAATACAATATCTGATTCCGGTCATGATAAATGTAATAGTTAAATTTTGCTTCATTTCAGTTGAACTTATAATGCCATCTGATTGCATGGTTATTTAAAAATGCATTGAATTATTTTATATGTTATGTCACATTATCGGCGTTCATGCTAATTGATCAAATCAAATTAAATTCATTATAAATAATATTTCAGAGATCCACTTCATCACATTCCCAAAAAAATCGCTTTAGAAGCCTAAGCCTCATTACAATTCTACTCATTTTAGAAAGGTAGGATTTTATATAGATCATTTTCGAATTATAAATACGAATATTATCGTTGATTTATGAATTCAAATGCACCAAATTCAAATCCAAGTCGTTAAGTATTATTATAAATGATATGATATTATAATAAATTACATGAAATAGGTTATTGAAATACTCAATACATAAGATCTTCTTAAATAGGGAAATGTATTGAGTATTTCATTAACCTATTTCATGTCATTTATTACCTACATCGCTCTCTAGTTTGGCAATCAAACGGTCTAACGTCACGGAAACGGAATTGCGGATAATTACGTAGCAATACTAAAAACATTCTGATTCTGCATGAAAGAAGTTAAGTGGGTCTTGGATTGCAAAGAAAATACATCGAAAGCAATAGCTAATGCTTAATACACTATCTTCATCTTAAATAAATGTTGCAATCTCTATATTCCTAACGGTGATTGAAATCTTTCTGTCGAAGAGGAAATAAAAGGAAGCTTTTAAATTGATCTCTTGAAAATTAAAACATAATTACTTAAACATATAAAACCTTCTTATAATTGTTCAAATTGTCACTCTACGCCAAGAGTTTCATTATCTAGGAATGCAATTTAACTTACTGAACATGTTTCCACAGATTAAATATAGGCTTAGAGTTGCTGTTTCTTTTTTTTTTTGAGAAATTTTATCTATATTTCGAAAAAATAATTCTCATCGCTGAAAATAATGTTGCTAATCTGTGTGTATTGGAATTATGTTTGGTCGAAAAACAGATGGAGAAGGTTTATCTTGTCCATCACGAATTCGGCTCGAACTGATATACTCGTTGATTTTGGTACTTGGAATAAGTCGAAATTCATTTGTTGTATGAATACAATTACATTAGAGGTTTTGTTTTATTTCTTTTAAGAGAGTTATCCATATCTATTATCTTGAATTTATTATTATTTCTTGTAAATCATAGTTTATTCGTTGAAAATCTTTTATTTTTATTTTCCCATAAAATGTATAGGTATATTTATGATTGTTTCTTATGTCCAATAAAACTTTATATCGTCCATTAACCATAATTAGCAGCATTTGGCTTCAACAGAGATTAAATGCGGTTTCTTCTTATATACGATATTTATTAAATATAATACTGATATTTCTTCGGTTTGACGAGGGCGCCTGTTTTCACCTTCTGTAACTTAGTTGGAATAAAATTAAGATTTTTAATAATTTATGACTTTAGTTATTTGGATCAACATTTTGTATTTAGAGCAAACGGGTTTTTGTTTAGACCATTAATCATATAAAACTAAAGGCCCGCAGCAAAGTTTACCTTGTTATTTAACTCGAGTCCTTTGTAATTGAAATTATGGGCGGCCATTGAGACTTCACAAACAACTCCCGAAATAAAGGCTTTGTTTGAATTGCGGTTACTCATGAGAAAAACTCTGATAAGAAGTAAGTTTCCATTCTTCCACGATGTTGAAATTGTTGAACGTTTCGCAAGGTTTCATGCACACTGAATACGTTTTCATTTTTATGCCAACTTTATTATTTTTAATTAGGAAGTTTGTTTGATAGAATGCCACATATTTTCGAAAATATCGTGCTGTAAAATATAGAAAAAAGAATTTTGCCAGTATTGGCAAAATTTATGTTTATTAATAGGAAAAAAAATTGTTTGTTCACAATAATATGCTTATTTAAAAGTATGTTTGATGTTCATGAAATCAGAATATGCTTTACCTGACTGATAATTTTGAAGAACACTGTCTTTATGTATTAAACAATTGCGACTTGAAATTACATTTGCGAATCTTCTTGCCGTACAGTTCATTATTATCGAAGGTTGGTACAATAACGTAGAATCCATACTCATGTTTTCTATTTTAAATTCGTTTATTTTGTCTGTTACGTTTTCGTCGTCAGAACCACTATACCGATTGCAATAAAACTTTGAAAGGAAATGGATTGCATGCTCCAGACGTGTACCTTTTCATCCCTAAAGTGGATGATCTAAAAAAGAAATCTTTAAAGACGAAGCTAGTAGGGCTGTATCTATAATGCACAATAGACAGTTTGAAGTAGTAGGTTGACTTTTGTAATAATTTCCATGAAAATCTGCATTTTAAAGTTATCGATCCGAAAACTGAAAAACCATCCATAGTTTTGAACTCGATTTTGTTTTTAGTACATTGGAGCACCGGTATTAAATTAAAGTAATAGAGTGCTGAAAGTTACATGAGTACTTTTAGATTGTGAACTTTTAATGGCGAATAAGCAGTAGACTTTCGTCATAATTGGATTGTATATCGACGCTTGAAAGGTTATACGTAAGCGAAATGTTGGCAACTTTAAACTAGAGCATTTGTAAGCCTTTTTTATTTCGTTTTGAAATAAATTCGCCTATAATTCACAACTGCTGGATCTCAAAGAGTTTTAAACGAAATTTAAGACTAAGTAAGCTAATTAAAAGACAAATAAATCAAGCTTACTGCCAAATATGAAAGCGTCAGCCTTCGATTTCTGATTTTGGCAAATTCCGTGGATGTGAACGAGATTAATTCTGAAATCTAATCTAATGTTCATACCCTAGATACCGTATAACTTTATGTTTGAAAGCGTTAATTAAGGTAGGGCAATTACTTACACACGTGTGACGTGACATCATCATCAATTCTTAACTGGTTTCGCTTTTTTTTTTTAAATATTGTTTGTGTCGAGCTCATCTTATGTGTATGGTATTGCTTTATTGCTAATGGGATCACGATGACGTCACAACTCTCACAGGAATTTAGACCAGCGTGTATAGCCAGCTGATATGTTAGAACTGTGACATCGTAATAAATTTTAATTCTAAACTTGTTGAATTTTTTTTTTCAATAAAATTTGTTTGTTCTATCTCAACTTTTGTAAGCTTATTTCCAACACTCACCTCTAATTTTACAAAGTTATTCTCTGTTTTTCTTTATTTAACCTAACAATTTATATTGCAATATCACTTGCTTCCACGGTGAAGGTAAACGTTGTGAGGTAACCTGTAACCCTGAAAGTTTCTCTATAATATTCTCAAAGGTGTGTGAAGTCTGTTAAGTTCGCACTTGGACAGCGTGCTCGAGACTACGGCCACAACTCTTCCCAAACTAAGTGGAGGCTCGCGACCTGTAGTGGGCCGAATATGGTCTGATAATGATGGTGATATTGCTTATCTCTATACGATGACTTGCTCATCGATGACCGTAATCACTCATCATCATCATCCTGATCAACCCATTGCCGGCTGACTACAGAGCATAGTCCACCACGCTCTCCATATGCGGATTGGCAGACTTCACACGCCTTTGAGAACATTATGGAAAACCTCAGGTGTGCAGGTTTCCTCACGATGTTTTCCTTCACCGTTGAAGCAAGTGATATTTTAATTGCTTAAAAACGCACATAACTTTGTAAAGTTAGAGGTGCATGCCCGGATTCGAACCGCCGACCTCTGATTAGGAGGCGGACGCTCTAACCACTAGGCTATCACAGCTTATCTCTATACTTATATCTATACTTATATCTCGTTGACTTTATTGCTCATCGATGACCGTAATCATTATGACGTCACAACTCCCACAGCAATCAAGACCATCTTATATAATATACGGACAGCAGTAACAACTAATTCCGCATACTAATATAATCAATAGATAGCAGCTTGTGGAACTATGATAATATTAGTGCATTGCCGTAGGTGTTGGTGAATCTGAATTAACAAAATATTGCACACGCTGTCATTGTAATTGAACCGACGATGTATCACTCGAGTGTCGTCCACTTGACACGTAATTAACTAATTGCACTGCTTCATTGCCAAATATTTTCTCTGCCCTGATTCATATATCGCCTCGTGAACCTGAGTTTTCAGTAATGATCAACCCATTACCGGTTCACTACAGAACACGGGTCTTCTCTCAATATGAGAAGGGTTTGGCCATAGTCCACCACGTTGGCCATGTGCGGATTGGCAGACTTCACACGCCTTTGAGAACATTATGGAGAACTCTCAGGCGTGCAGGTTTCCTCACGATGTTTTCCTTCACCGTTGAAGCAAGTGATATTTTAATTGCTAAAAAACGCACATAATTCCGAAAAGTTAGAGGTGCGTGCCCAGATTCGAACCGCCGACCTCTGATTAGGAGGCTGACGACCTAACCACTAGGTTATCACCGCTTTCACTAGGCTATCACCGCTTTCACTAGGCTATCACCGCTTTCAAGTTAATTAATACAAGAAAAAAATTAATGAATATTTGAATCTTTCTCTCATTTGGAGGCTGACGCCCTAACCACTAGGCTATCACCGCTTCAGTATACGAGGCATCATTTACCGATTCCACTCAAGTGAATTTCCTTTGGTCTTCCCTACCATCACTATATCATACAGTTGAAGATAACTAACCTAAGACTTTCCAATACTGGCTTTGACCAATCCCTCCAAGAAAAAAAAACTAAACACCTTTTTAGTGAACGTTGCGAGGTCACTGTAGTTTTGTCAGTAACTGTTCTACGGATTAGACCGCTAGAGGAGATTGTCTACTATTTGGATCATATGAAGAGATCCAAGTTTCGTCATCAGTAATGATTTTGGAAACTCGTCTTTATGACTCATTTTTTTTTAATACTCCACAAGTTAGCCCTTGACGGCTATCTCACCTGGTGGTAAGTGATGATACAATCTAGGATGGTAGCGGGCTAACCTGTTAGGGGTATGGTAAACGCACACTCTTAAACGGTTTCTACACATCTTTGTCGGTAGGGTGGTAACGAGCCATAGCCGAAGCCTCCCAACAGACCATACCCGAGCAGGGAAACGTTTTTAAATGTTATTATTTCAGCAGTAACATATTTGCGTATGCAACATGATGACGATAACTGTCCCTTTTTTGTTTTTTTTTTTGGCTGAACCCAAGTCGACTTTTAAAATAAGAGAGCGCACGGGTGGACTCTGAGCAAAGAAGAATGTCCGATTGCACTCGGATACGTGTTTACACAGTTCGAATAGCATCCGAGTATATCCCAGCGCACGCCACCCGTGACAACTCGTACTACACTGAAAACCCGGCTATACGTTTCCGGAATTGGTTGATTCACGCGTATTGCTTCAGTTTGAAACTCTAGTAGCTAACACCAAACATCGCAATGTGCTTTAAAAATAATAATGACATAATTGAAACAATAGTAACCAATCGCAGATAAGATATATCATCACGGTCAACCCATTATCGGCTCTCTACAGAGCACGGGTCTCCTCTCAATATGAGAAGAGTTTTGGCCATAGTCCACCACGCTGGCCATGCGGATTGGCAGACTTCACACGCCTTTGAGAACATTTTGGAGAACTCTCAGGCGTGCAGGTTCTCTCACGATGTTTTCCTTCACCGTTGAAGCAAGTGATATTTTAATTGCTTAAAAACGCATATAACTCCGAAAAGTTAGAGGTGCGTGCCCGGGTTCGAACCCCCGACCTCTGATTAGGAAACGGACGTCATAACCACTAGGCTATTACAGCTTTTTTCATTTAAATATAGTACTTCTTTAACCTAAAGTGGTACGGCACGGCCAAAGAACTTTATAACGATTCTAGCATCGTTTTTAAATTAGATTTTCTATCGGAAATAACAAGTAAAGTTCGTAATAACCGTTATGGTATTGAGGCACGCTTTGCATACTTTCTCATATTCAACTATGGTGCGGCCAGCTCTTCCCGACCTCGTTTCCTGCGAGTTACACTTTTGGATTCCAGTGAATATCATTACTACCCACTAGCTTTATCATAGTTTCATCTACTAGAAGCAGTTCGATATTAAACCGATTAATATAATCGTTTAAATTATCTATTATTTAACTTATTTGTTATTTATCTGTTGATTCTGTATTGACAATAATAATGTCATCAAAACTGTTTATAATCGCATTTTATTTTTCGTTTTCTGAATAGGTACATCGTGTAAAATTTAATACTGCGTGCCGCAAGGTCTGGTTCGTCAATCCAATTTATTCTGGCACAAGTCATTGATAATATACACTTCTTAAGAAACCCTTCTATAGCAGTAGCATAAACAACGCAAATTTGATAAATATCTTATAATTAGAAGGTACATGGGTTAAAGCTAGTCAGAGTTATTGGGCCTTGTATTTTGGTAGGCCATCATATTATTATAAGATAAGGCCTCATCTACAGAACTCATTTATCCTTTGTGCATGCTTTACAAAATAAGTCATGCTTCGCATCTTTTTGAATATGTACGAGCGGTTTGTATTACACATATCCTATTCTGCTACCACTTTCCCAATATTAGCTTTTTCTTCGAGTTTTTTATAGTCAATGCTTAGAGTAATTCGGTACCTACTCCTAGATTGTATTGTTAGTGGATGACTAGATTTTTATGCATATAATGCGAAACAAAACTATCCTTCTTTTATGTTTCAATTAGGTTTATCATCATCCTCAGCCTATTAATGGCACAGATCTTGTTTCTTATAGGGGGAAGGATTTGAGAGCAAAGACTCGCGAGATGCTCAAGTATGGGTTTAACATGTTTCTCCGAGACCAGTAGATGGTAAAAGACCAGTAATAATTTCCAAACTCCAGTCAGATATTGACAATACAATACCTAGCCATTTTACCTAGATAATTACATATTAAATATTAACATATCGCATTGAAATCAGAGACAGTAATACCGTTATAATTTAAATATCATCATAAAATTGAAGTATCTATTATGCGTAATCCGATTTCGTTCCTACTTTGGTTTTAAAAATCGTCCAGTCCAGGTGAGTGAAACACTGCTTTTATATTTAATAAAGCACTTCTTTTAACAATACCCAGTTCATATTAATTATTAACAAACTGAAATACGAGAGCTTAATAAATGTAAAATCAATGAGCATGAAATAAACCAAAAGACCTTCAATAATTAAGCATATTATTATAGTGAGGCACAAAGGGTTTTTACTTGTAAGTTCTGTACAACCTTATGCTAAAATTTGTTAAACGAAGTTATCTCTGAATATAAATGAATACTTAAAAATAGTATGACAAGTCAATCGTCATTAGCATATCAATCAATGGACGTCTACTGTTGGATATAGGTCTTTAGGGGATATTGGCAATGTGTCCAAAGGGTCCATGCGACTCCTTTGTTGATGTTTCCACAACTAGTTGGACAACTATAGACCAAATCGCAGGCTAACACTGGATGGAAACGGCAAAAACCATGGGATTTTGAAGTCCCTATAAAAACCCGTTTACCAACGGTTGATATGGTGATGGTACGCGGATTTCAACCGCAAGCGTTTTCGCAAACACCAATAGTATAATAGCCACATGATGCCAGCTATATAAAATTTGGCATAAAATAAACAGACACTTTCGCATTCACAATATTGATATTGTGCTTATCATGCCAACTTGTTTGCTAACCGTCGTTAATATTACCTATTTTGTTATAACGTCATTGCATAAGTCAAATCAGAAAGTATCTCTATGTGATCAAATCAGAAATGAAGAGATCCGTAGAAGGACCAGAGTTACCGACATAGTTCAGCGAGTTGCGAAGTTGAAGTGGCAATGGGCGGGGCACATAGCTCGGAGAACCGATGGACGTTGTGGTCCCAAGGTGCTGGAATGGCGACCCCGAACCGGTAAACGTAGCGTTGGTCGACCCCCAACAAGGTGGACAGACATCAAACGAGTCGCAGGGAGCCGCTGGATACAAGCGGCCCAAGTCCGTGGCCACTGGAACTCCCTACAAGAGACCCATGTCCAGCAGTGGACGTCTTTCGGTTGAAATGATGATGATGATGATGATAAGTCAAATATAGTAGGTATTGTCGTTCAAAAACTTAAACTAGGTCAGACCAGGATTTAACTAGTGGCAAATCAACTTTGACGAACACTCTAAGAATGTATTTGTATGGCATTTAAAGCAGCAATAAACTCATAGCAGCGTATTAACAGTGTATTGAAGTTAATTTTAACTTTCGAAGTGTCGCCAGTGATTTTGATCAAATAAACTATGTCATTTGAACGTACGTGATTTTTGCTCGTAGTTTGCCTAACTTCTATCGTACCCTTCGGGTCCATATTCATGAGGTTCGTTCGACACGGCACTAGGCAAACTCTTCGAAACTAACCGGGCTTACTCCGATGTTAATTTAGGTGAGTTCAGACGTGCGATATTTCACTAGCAGCCAGTCGACGCAAGAGGTAAATTTTGTTGTAAATTTTGAAATGTCGCTCAAACCGGCTGCTATGCTATGAAAATGAACACTATTGTAAATTCATTTTAAAATCTACAGTGGTTCATTTTTAGTACCACATATTGTGGATATAGGTACGTGATTAGTTTACAACAGAATTAGCAACAATGTTGGATCTACCTATAACTTAAACTTAACTTAATCAGCCAAAGACGCCTCCTATAGACGACGCTAGACATAGGCCTTTCCAAGCGCATCACCCTTCCTCCGCCTTCCTCATCCACCCGATCCTTTTCAGTTCGGTTCAGCGGGTAGGAGGTGCTTTACACATTTTTATTTTTTCTAACCTTTTGTATAATGTTGATAGTATGCTATGGTGATTATGGACACGAATTGTGAAAGCGATAGTGAGGGTTTAATAAAAGACCGTACTAATTTTAGTTTTTCAATTTGTGTACACCGCCTGAGAATATATCTACAAATAAATATCTACAAATTGATGGATGGCCGTGTATGAAGTTTCGCATATCCTGTGCTTATATAACGATGCAAAATGTATCTAGTGGAAAATTTACGCTGTCTAAGTATTATTGATATAGTGGTTATTTGATAATGCCGATTGCATATTAAACTCAGCGAGACAAATACGAATCGAAAAAAAAATTGTACGTACCCATTATTTTCAATGCGAGTGTTTATGAAATAAAAACATATTTGTATCCGTATTATGCGTAAAGATTTGTAAGATGCGTGGATTATTTCAAGTATTGAAAGCTTACTTATTTAAAAGACATCCAAATTTAACATTTCTGTATAAATGTAAACATAGAAACACTGCGAAATACTTAGCCATGCTAGACGTCAGAGTTTTCATTAGCTAGCATATCTATTTAGTGAAATCCCGTACAGAATGTAACTTATTCATGTCGCGCTTATTTAGAATGTTTTTACGTCGTGATTTTAACATTCACGTTTACATATGTAATTTAACTTTTTGATAGAGTAAAGAAGGCATTGAAACAGCGTCTTATAGCTCCGAACTTATCCGAATTCACAAGTATATTAGTTAGTATTTTCCTTGTGGAAAATGCTAACTAAAATTAATCGCGGTTAAATAAATTTCGTTGTTTAAATATCAAGATAATATAAAACGACATGAATTTTTAACAGTAAATTTAGTGGAAATTTATGAAATACTAGCTGTGATAGCCGTTAGGACGTAAGCCTTCTAATCAGAGGTTGGGGGTTCGATCCCAGGCAAGCCCCTCTAATTTTTCGCAGTTATGTGCGTTTTTTAAGCAATTAAAAATATCACTTTCTTCAACGGAGAAGGAAAACATCGTGAGGAAACCACGCATGTCTGACAGTTTTGCATAATGTTCTCAAAGGCGTGTGAAGTCTGCCAATCCGCACGTGCCCGGCGTGTTGGCTCATGGCCAAACCCTTCTCGTATTGAGAGGAGATCCATACTCTGTAATGAGCCAGCAATGGGTTGATCATGATGATCATGATGAAGATGATGAAAAAAAAATTCGAAACATATCCAGAAATATACATCAGCACAAAAGCTTTTAAAATAATTTTAATTCAACTTTGTTTTAGTATGGAATATAAAGCATTGAGAGGACACATCATTGTATAAAGAGAATCATTGATATTTATATGAGACGCAAAAACTTATGTTTTAAAAGCATTATTACATATTCTACGTATTTAATGTGAACGCAAATTATTAACGTTTTCTATAGTGCTACCTCTTTTATTATGGAACTAAAAATAGCTATTTAATCCGCTCTCTTAATAAGGGTATATTTATATTTCTCTTTGAGTCCGTACAATTTAAATGTTTCATCGAAAATAATATCATAAAGAAACACACACAAAGCGAATCGGCTGACAAGTAGATCGCAAATCTCGTCACTATTATACTAGTGACCCCATTTGGGGTCCTTCCAAACCGACCCCAGCATTTTACGCAGCTGTCAGTAATGTGGAATCCCTATAAGCATTTGTACAATGGCCCATACATTGACATACCTACTTATAGAATAGAAGTACTTAAGCACGTACATTTAGAGGTCGTAATGCTGCGACCATCGTTCACATCTGTGCGTCACCCCAATTCTGGTATTGCGTTCAAAAGATTCACGAACGATTAGGACATCTACGATTTTTGGATGCATGAACTTGCTGGGGCGATGCGATGTTATTTTTTATTATATTCCGTAAACACGTGTATGACTAGTTTCTTTGATATAAAGTACGCGTGTTGAATGAATGTAACCCTTCATGAACAACCCATTACCGGCTCACTACAGAGCACGGGTCTCCTCTCAATATGAGAAGGGTTTGGCCATAGTCCACCACGCTGGCCATGTGCGGATTGGCAGACTTCACACGCCTTTGAGAACATTATGGAGAACTCAGGAGAACCGTTGAAGCAAGTGATATTTAATTTTTTTTTTTTTTTTAAAACGAATATAAATCCGAAAAGTTAGAGGTGCGTGCCCGGATTCGAACCACCGACCTCGCATTAGGAGGCTGACGCCCTAACCATTAAGCTATCACCGCTTTTCTAACCCTAACCCTTACAGTTCAAAATTTATAATATTGATTAATAACTTAGTGGTCGAAATAATAAGAAGTATAATACCGTAAAACCTGTTATTCTAGTCAAAAATACATTGTTGAAATGTGCTGTACTAGCGGTCTGCATTTAATATGGCTGACATCTGCAAATTGCAGTTACAGTGCAGTTGCGATAATAGCATCAAACAACTGTATCTGCACAATAATTATGAAAACTTGGCCGAAGTTTCTCACTGCGCTCAGATAGTCGTGTAGACAAATGCAAAGTATTTCTAGTTTTCACGGAACTCAACTTGTATATTTTCTAGATCAGGCAAATATAAATATTGTATCTTCATGTTGTTTTACTTTAGAAATTCAGACCGGTGGAAATACAAGTACAATTGGAGCGGTGGTAGCCTAGTGGTTAGGGCGTCAACCTCCTAATCAAAGGTCGGCGGTTCGAATCCGGGCACGCACCTCTAACTTTTCGGAGTTATATGCGTTTTTTAAACAATTAAAATATCACTTGCTTCAACGGTGAAGGAAAACATCGTGAGGAAACCTGCACGCCTGAGAGTTCTCCATAATGTTCTCAAAGGCGTGTGAAGTCTGCCAATCCGCACATGGCCAGCTTGGTGGACTATGGTCAAACCCTTCTCATATTGAGAGGAGTGCTCTGTAGTGAGCCGGTAATGGGTTGATCATGATCATGATGATGATGGAAGTATGAGACACTTCAGGCATTAGATTTCATGCAAATCATTTCGGTTGCTCTCGGAAACATGATAGCAAATACAGACACATTAAGCTATCGTTCCTGGTTAATATCACTAGCATCTGAGAATAATTGTTAACCATTGGCGGAAAATTATTCTAATCTATGTGCTACCGGCTTAACGAGATTCGGGATCGTATGGTAATTACTGTGCGTAGAACAGTAGGCAGTAGTAGCTGTATTTTTAAACTGACATCGAGCTGAGGCCAGGATCTCAAGTACCGGTCAATGTACGCTTAAGATCGACCTTGAACCAGATCTTAACTCTCATTTTAAACATCGTGTTAACAGCGTTGATGTATTTATTAATAGTTATAAAAAATGAGAAGTAACAGGTTTTTCAAATAATAAGGAAAACATTACGTAATAAACATCGCACCACAAACATACTATCCGGACATCAGCAATTTTTTTAAATCTGCTATTTTTGTTTTTAAAACTAAATGGTAGTATTTCAAACATATCGACATTGATAAGTGAGGAGTAAAGTGGACTAAGTTATGCGATCTGCGAAATATAGAAAGACAAAATAATGTTTACGTAATTGAAACAGCTATTTCAACTCCAGCATTAAATGCCATGCTCTGCGGTTAAAAGTACGGATTTAATATTTCAAGTTTAAACGACAACAATCCTCGGACAAATTGTTCAATAAGGGAACTTGTTATGACACGACCGCATTTACGGAACATTGCAATTCACGATGAACGCTGAATCGGCGATTCGTATAAAGTTCTTTGCATTCTTGCGATTATTCAGTGAATTGCTTAATTTTATTTGCTTATTTACTCGTTGATAAGTAGATTCTGGATCCTCTGGGATATGCAGATTTATAATTCTTTATTGAACGAAATAGTTTTGCTAAGAGATCGATTGATTTATTTAGTGATTGTATAGAAGATAATAATCTTTTCAATGATTTCAAAGTATGGTCGGTCTGTCCTCTTGTGGGATTAGACGTCAGACTTCTGCTCAGCTGTAGGATAGGACCTGATCATACCCTGAGGATGATGTAATGATATTACTTACAACCGTTTATTTATGACCTATAAAAATCTTTTGTATTCCGAAAATCAATATATTAATTATTGTGTAAATATCTATTTAGCTGAGACTGCATTAAAGGGTAAGCCAATGATTTTTTTTTGTGAAACGCTTTACGTAAAAAAACTTCATGATTAACCCATTGCCGGCTCACTACAGAGCACGGGTCTCCTCTCAACATGAGAAGGGTTCGGCCATAGTCCACCACGCTGGCCATGTGCGGATTGACAGACTTCTCACGCCTTTGAGAAGATTACGAAGAACTCTTCAGCGTGCAGGTTTCCTCACGATGTTTTCCTTCACCGTTGAAGCAAAAAAACGTAAACACGAATTTTAATAGATTTTATTATTTAGTAGTATTTATTGAAAAGTAATGTATTTTTTTTTTTGTGTAATACTAGTAAGTTAAACAATTAGTGATGCAAAATTTTACTTAAAATATTAGGAAATGTTATTATTCTCATTATAACTAGGGAACTCATTTTTCGGTAGCAAACAATAAAATAAATTACAAGTGGAAATATTTCAAAGAAAGTAATAAATTTAATAGTACAAGTGACCCCATTCTCCTCGGATAAATTTATCTGGCTTCATTCCTCCCGCTTCCCTTAGCCTCGTTGTAAGTGACGTTAATACCAAGTATTTCAGTATAAGATAAGTGCGAAGGTTTTGTTCCTGTTAACAAATTTTCGATATAACAAATTTGTTCAACTTACTCAATATTATACCTCATCATCATTATAATCCCACGCAGGTTTCTTAACAGACTAAGAAATCTCTTAACTATAATAAATTCCCTATTGATATCTTGGAGATGTCTATCAATAAGTTCAAAGTTTTTATAAAACGAAAGCTTATAGAAAAATCAGATTACGATTTTAAGGATTATATAACCGATAAAAAAGCTTGGGTGTGAATTGCTCTATCTCCATAGGTACTACAATTTATTATTGATAATGTGAGATGGTGATAACAAAAAAAACGCGCCTAAGTTTGCTGTGGGCTTCTTCTTAGACCAGGGCGCGTTTGCAACCCTCATAGCTTTAGTTTTAAGTTTACGAATGTAACTATCACCATTAAATCACTGCTATGTAAATTATTGACGCGTCAAAAGTGCCTTTTAAAGGATTATTTGAATTTGAATTTGAATTTAACGGACTAAGGCTAAGTGCGGCTTGGTGGACTTCGCACGCCTTTAAGAACATTGTGGAGAACTCTCAAGCCTGCATATTATCTGCTGTTAAAGCAACTGCATCAAACTCGATCGGAAAATATATCACCGCTTAAGTGATGTTTGTAAAAATATCAAATGCAGCACAGTTGAAGGATGCAGCAGAGAGCAGTCACTCCCCCGACCTAAGCGCTCCTCTCCGAACGAGGAGACCTAAACTTATCCATGACCCTGACGATGACTACTGACAACATACTCGTACCACCTACCACACAATCATACGCTACACACCGTCTTCGCCGGCGTAGACGAGGTCCCCGCTATCATACGTCATCCGGACGTGGGCTCCATCCACGGCTTCGGAGACGTACGGACCACTCACCGTCCGACCCCCCCGTTACCCCAAACGTCGCCTAAGCCGAGGTTCGGCCTCAAAGGAGGCGTCTTTAGGCAGACGTTCCCTTAGTTTCTTCGAGCCCTAGGGCTCAAAATTTCTTCTGGCAGAGCTTCTTTCCGAAGCTAGCAAAATAGCTCGGTTACGCTGTGGCAACCGATAGGGTTAGTACAGCTAATAGACAGTCGGAAAAAAAAGAGAGCAGTCACGATAGAGTTACCGAAAATTTACTACCAGTACAGGTTTGCCTTTGAAAGTACACGTATGTAAATTGGCAGTAGCGTCACACGGCCGTCGGAAGGAATCAAGCGATGCCATAATGGAATGTCCGTGTCACAAAACAAATGTCTTGCGGTTCGTTGAAGGCGCAAACTAAATTCACTCCATAAAAACGAATAGTTACAAATGTGAATGATCAGAAACGATATAAGGAATGATCCAACATCATAACTTCTTTTGTTCGGTCGAAAGGTGCTCTGCAACGGAGTACTTCGTGGTACTCATTGTAATCGAATCCCTTTTTGATCATTACCCTGTATAGTGTATTATGCTTAAGTTCTATAGAACTTTTATTATAAATGCGAAAATCAATCGACGGATGTAGATTTAATCTGGCATACAGATAGATTATATCTCTTAGTCTGGAATGGTTGCTAAAAGGTTTACTTTTATTTTATTTTTTAAATAAGGTTCGCGTAATTTTCACAAAATGAACTTAAATAATATAAAGTTAAATGACATGTACGAAGTATGTGAAATCATTTGAAAGCGAACTACAAGCATAATATAAGTAAAATATACATAAAATGTGTTCGACGTGACTTTTTTAGTTGATCAGGTCGTCATTACATAAAAAGTACACATAAAAAGTTTCGAGCCAATAAAGTGGCTGGTAACCGCTTGTAGTTGTATAATTCCGATTTAGCCAGTTGTAAAATAAATAAAAAACTAAATCTATAATGCACATTTAGTCTTAACTCGTATGCGGTTATGAGCCGGTTGAGAATCTTTTTCGTTTTAACACTAACTCTTCTTCATTTGCCAGAATAAGGGTCTGCTCATATAAGGATTTCCGGGCTGCGGACCACCGGAGGCGATAACTATATAGGTAATGAGTCTCCGGTGGTAAATATGCAAGACAGGACTGATTTTTTAAAATTCGTACTGATCGGATATTTACAAAAAAACAAGAAAGAAAAACGAAGAGTACAAAAGTTGAAAGTTTAGAACCGATATCTGCTATGCTACGATATAAGATTGGAAAAGAAAACTGATACTGCAACAGTCCTTAATGTTTTAAACTTTTATTCCAAAAATGCATGAATTTTAAAAATTTCACCCGAGAAAGTCAGACGAGTTGATAAAGTTCCACTTTTCTTTTCTACTACCGAGTGTGCTTATGGACACACGGAAGAAAATAAAACTTCGTTGAAAAATTTCATTTTAAAGAAAATATTGAGTGAAATAATAGTCGAAATCAAGTACAGCTACTAGGCGCGTAAATAATAATAATTTTCTAATAACTTCATTTTTTTCCTCTTTCACTAAAAAACTCACTCTCATTAATTATTTAAACGCGCTAAAAGAAGTATATATAACTCATAACTTATAAAAACAGGAAGTACCTGTGGGTTGAGTTGTTGAAAAAACAAAATGCACGGAATCATTGGTGCTAAACAAAGAGCACCAAGGGAGCACAAGATGAAAGTGTACTGCCGATTGACAAGTAAGATTTGACTGAATAGAGCAAGCAATTTCGTAAATAATCTCTCTGACAAGGATTTGGGTATGTGTTCTAGTCATGAGTAATATAAGAGATGGCAGTTATTATAAAAAAATATTTTCCCGCAGAATCATAATATCAAAGCTATTAATTTATGTTGATGTTATTACTTCAATAACTATAATAATAAAAATTTATATCGATTATCGCAAGTAGGACACCGCACTAATGAAATAGTTAAACCTGAATTATTGTAATTTGTCAAACTGCGTTTAAATAACTTTATGAATATTAAAACATTTTAATCAACTAAAACAATCAGCTTTGGTTAGATAATCACTAACGCACGCAAACATTTCATATTAGTCAGTAATCATTGAAAATTACATTAATTCTCTGCATTTTCGAATATATTTGAACAAATATCATTGTCATTACCACTATCAGCTTATCTCTTATGGGAGAGGATAGGCTGATAGTGAGGTCATATCATTTAATATGCAACTGCTGACCACAAGTGTGACCGATGGGTTGTGCCGCAACGTGCTCTAGCGGTTTAACTCCAGGGACTGATAAGAAAAGAAGAGAGATTTATTAGAGTTTTCTATTCAAAATCCGTTTACTTACATAATCTTGGGACCTACACAAGAACATGTGAATCTCTAGACAAACCACACAGTTTCTCAATCGATCAATCAATAAATCAGCCTATAGACTCCAACTGCTGGACATAGGCCTTCCCGAGAGCGCGCCACCACACACGGTCCTCCGCCTTCCTTATCCACCCGCCACCAGCGATCCTTTTCAGGTCGTCGGTCCAGCGAGCAGGAGGTCGTATTCTTTGCACGCCCTGCCCCGCCGTGACCACGACTGCTACCAAGGTCGGGAATAGCAGGGCGACCGGGAACTGGGAACAATTGTGTATTGGCGCTATTCATCGAAAGATATGCATAGTGACTACGCTGGGCAGGCGGGTTGGTCACCACAGGGCTGCCCGACAACGGCCTGTGTTTTCGTTCAGTTTGACCAATTGCGAAATGGTTATCCCGCCATTTGTCGGTGAGTGGTGTTTACGCCACACGAGGTCCACTCACGTCCCCGAGGGGACTGCCGTAATTTTTGTGAGCCAGCTTCGCACCATATGTCCCTTGGGTAACACCCACTGGGTAATAGGGGTGATACTTTTCTATTCTGCCGGAGCCACACGGCATAAATATCTTATATATAAAATTCTCGTGTAACGGTGTTTGTAATTTAACTCCTCCGAAAAGGTTCGACCGATTTTTTTGAAATTTTGTATGCATATTCAGTAAGTCTGAAAATCGGCTACTATCTATTTTTCAAACCCCTAAGTGATAAGGGGTATCCACCACAAAAAAAAAATTGTTTTTTGGATAATTTTTTTTAATTTTATTTTTGTATTATGTGGCATTGAAAAATAGATATAATCCTAAATTTTCATCCTTCTATCGCCAAACCCTATTATATAATATTCATTTTAGTAATTTAATCAATTGTCATCTCGCTCGATAACTGAACAATTAACTGAACTCTAATTCGACTAAAATTAGAAATAATTTATGGAAAAACAACGTTTGCCTGGTAAACTAGTATAATTATAAACAAATGTAAAATATTGCTTCGTATATAAATTAACTGTTATGAGATTACTTACATACAACAACAACAACACGAAGTGAGATAGCAATGATTTTATGATTAAAATACTAGATTGAAGGAGACAAAATACAGTCCTACGCACAAATCAAGGAGAACACCGAAAGAGCAATCCTGCTTGATATTCAGAGTACAATTTTTACTACAAATTACCAGATAAAGTCACGGGAGCGCGTCTCACGATGCCGACACGTAAACGACTTATTGTGAGCGACTTGTTTGCTATGTTAAAAAAACTGTTCGAGCAACTTTAGCTCTACACCCGTTCCATATAATATCCAATGTCCCTTACATTAAAAAGATTTAAGCTTGTGTTTTGAACAGCATAAATTTTGTTCAAAGCCGCTACGTCGCCACCTTTGTAGATAAAGGAAGTATATTCCCTTGGCGCTGCTTTTTACTGTCCATTGATAGTCGAGGTCAGTGACAGCGATATATCAAATAGAATAACAATGGCGTACCTATTCGATGACTTTCTTTTAGTGAAATTGTATGGATCTCGGATACCTTTTATTACGGTTTAGATGTTATTTTTACAGGTTAAACAAATCGATAGTGATTTGTAAGAAGGGTGAATAATATTTGCAATTTTTTTACAAATTTCTTACATTGTTACAAATAAATTGGGCACTTTTTTTGTGCGAATACGCGGTCGTTGGATTTAGGTTTCTCGAGACGTACCTAACACATATTTCAGTCGATTTATTTACAAAGATTATTAATACCTACGCGTTTTGTTTTACCGACGATGCTCTAACATTGCTTACATCGTTTACTTCACAATATTAAACAATCAAGTTTAACAATATATATATATATATATATTTAAACTTATAAATTATAGATAAAAAAGCTTGGGTGTGAATTGCGCTATCTCCATAGTTTATTAATCATTATGTGAGATGGTGATAACGAAAAAAAAACCCCGGCTAAGTTTGTTGTGGGCTTCTTCTAACCGGGGCGCGTTTGGAACCCTCATAGCTTTAGTTTTAAGTTTACGAATATAGTTATCACCATGAAATAACTACTATGTAAATTATTGACGCGTCAAAAGTGCCTTTTGAAGGACTATTTGAATTATTTTGAATTTGAATTTATAAAATTAATATAAATATAAATTTGTATGCAATTTTCTATAGACGAATTACATATTTTAACTGAACTAGTAATATAGCTTTAAACCACTAGTGTATGAATTTACTACACATGTAACACATCAAACGAAATTCAACTAACTCGTCACTCTAACTTGCCAAGTTGAAACTAGATGGCGCTGGCTGTATGTTGGCAAAAAGTATATCGCGCTAGAGAGATTGCCGGAGCCTACTATAAGACACCGCCACAAGCCAGCGAATGATGATTCTGACTAGATTCAGATCCACATTCAGTATTCGGATTAATTCCGATTAGATCCAGCTACGGATCTGCATCTCACTCGACTTACGAGACTACAGTGCTTCAGCGAGCGCTTTCCGATTGTGGAGACACTCGCCGGACTCTGCTGGTTCTCCCTTGTCGTGCTTCCGACCTCTGCTTCCACTGCGTGGGACGTTGGTAAGGGACTCGACTCGCTAAGTTGGTGAAGATTCCGACCCCCGTGGCTCCGTCCATCGTGTCGCCTGTCGGTTCTCCCTTGTCGTGCTTCCGACCTCTGCTTCCACTGCGTGGGACGTTGGTAAGGGACTCGACTCGCTAAGTTGGTGAAGAACCCGACTCTCGTGGACCCCGTCTATCTTGGAGGAGCCACCCTTCGCGACAACTGCAGGACTGCTTCTCCTCGTCACCAGCGGCGAGCAACGTGGGACAGTGCTGGTTACCACTGTCGTACAACTGCTGGCTGCCTGTCGTCGCTACACTGCCCTCTCGGCGCGGGGCACTTCCCGTCTCCACCGTCGGTTACAACTGGCGCGCAACGCGGGACGCTTTGCACGTTTCCCATTCTCCTCGCTTACACACATAGTTTATGTAAAAGCCACTACATTGGTGAGAATACTAAACCACTATAAGTATTTAAAAATAAGAGTATAGAAAATGCCAACATTCCCCGCGTATTTGAAAGGAAACTTATATAATGAGGGATTTGATCCAAACACCTCGGTTGCGGCTGTTTCTAACTACTTACGAGATATAAGTCGAAAATAATGAGCAGCTTTGCCTGTGACGTCACACGTGTTTCATATTACTGAAATGAATTGCTTGGAATTATTTTTCATTTCCATTCCTGTTACACATATAATATATAAATTGTGTGTGTTATTTATAATAATACGCCTACCTCTTTTCTTTTACGCTATTAATAATTGCCTGGAAGAGATTGCTATTTAGCGATAAATGTAGGGTAGGCATAAGAAGCTAGCTTTTAGTAGCTTTAGTAATTTTAAATGAACTAAGTACTGCAATAGCAATAAATAAATATTCTCTTAATTGTCATTAATTTGGTCGAGATTTGGCTTTTGAACACGAAATAAATGTTAGAGGACTCGAGAAACCCGATCTATTAGACCTTAATATTTCATTTGTGCGATTCCGGAGTTTAAAGTGATTTATGCTTCACGGTACTCCAATTTCGGGTTTCTTTTGATCGCAGATATAATAATATTATTTCATATTAAATTAGAAAGGTTTTCTTGGAGCTTTCGATATAATATCACTGATGTTTTTCATATTTTTCCTTTATACTAAAGCCGTATAAGTACTTAGGAAATTATTATAAATAAATCCCTGATAATGTTTGACTGTACAGCCACATTACCATTATATTTCTATCAAGACTTCATACTTGTAAACATTGTTACGTATCCATGAATTCTTTGGAAAATCTCAATCTTTAGTATCGAGCTTTCCTTCTTTATATCACCTAAACTAACTTCTAGAGCTATCTAAACATCACTAAAAAATACTGATATATTTATGGACCATATTGTATTGCCTAATTTGTCTACTAGTTACCATGTTACGGCTACGGAACACGAAGTCCTGGGTTCGTATCCAATATCGGGCGATCTAGCTTTGCCCGATCCCGTGCCTTGGAGAGCACGTTATTCCGTGTAACAGTCGTTAAATCTAACACGTGATAATAATAACAGCCCGCCAACTAGGATTGGATTATTGGTTAATTGGCCAAACACCATTGGCAAGCCAGTGTCCAGCAGTGCGACATTAATTAGCTGATAATTATGATGATTATAATTATAATTACAACAAGCATAACACACCTCATAATCGTTATCTGTTGGTGATCGAAACCTTTTAATATCATTCCTTAATTAAGAACAACTTTAGTAGAGATAGCGTAACTTAGTTTAATCATCGTATCCATAATTTCGACACGTACCAAGTTTAAGTAGGAGGAAAACCCTGCTTTATTTGGCACGTGAACGGCTAATTACTTATACGATGCGATAAAGTTGTCGGCCGATTCCGTGTCAACTAAAGTCGGTCATTTGCGACGACTGAACGTCGGCCAATTCAAACTATACGTGCGTTGCTCGCGTGAAGAAATTTCATTGTTACTGTATTAAGAACGCTTAATCAAGTTAGAGTAACAAGAGTATTTTCTGTCTGTATTATTAGCAAAGTAAAAATTAAAGGAGTTAACTCACCATTCACTCACCATTTGCTCCGTCAATAAACCCGTACCTTGACCTCTCAAAAATCTAATAAAGTTAATCTCTAATAAAGTTGGAGGTCCTGGGTTCGTTTTCCGGTTAAAGTCTGATCTGGTAAGAGGCTGCGGCCATGGCTAGTTACCACCCTACCGACAAAGGCGTGTCGTCAAGCGATTTAGCGTTCCAGCACGATGCCGTGTAGAAACCAATTAGGATCATCGGTTTATCATACCCCTAACAGCTTAGCCCGCTTCTCTTATCTAAGCCTGCATCATCACTTACCATCAGGTGAGATTGCCGTCAAGGGCTAACTTATAGTAAATAAAAAAAAACCTTGTCGGTTTGCATTTAGTTCATTCAGCATTAGTTCACTGTTCCAGCATGTATTTGATTGCTTATACTGCACGTAACTCCATTAGGCGGTGTTATCACGCCAGGATTTGAATCCCAGCGTAATAGTGGTAGGCCGAAATCTCTTTAGGTATCTGTATTATTATCAAAGTAAAAATTGGTAGTTATTCACCATTACTTCCGTTAATTAACCCGTAGGCTTGTGGGTTTCCTAATGATATTCCTTCACCGTTAAAGCATATCTGATTGATTATATTGCACGTAACTATGTTAGGCGGTGTTATCGCGCCAGGGTTCGAATCCCACCGTCATAGATGTAGGCTGAAACTCTCGCTTCAGGAACAAGCTTTTACATCATCTCGAATCTATAGTTTTCTTTTGTTATCACGAATCTTCACAAAGACTCTTTTGAAAGGTATTGCGACTGACCCGACGGCAACAAAAACGCCTGTACCCGTACAAAATTGTTAATTTAGACTCACGTTTGATTGTGCACATTCCTGTACAGAATCCGATGTATACACGAATAGTACCCCAGTAGGTAATTCCGTAGCGGACCGCCGCGCGCCGTTATATCCAATCCGTTCCATTTGAGGCAACTTCCTATTCGTCGGACATATCACATTTTTGCTCTGGCCTCAGGAAAATTGTAGAAAAGCTTTTAGTGCTAGCTGACTATAAAATGTTGGGTTGGCCAAGCGTTCATTGGATTGCATTAAAATAACCTCAGTACCAGCCCTGACTTAATAAAACTTAACTGTTAACCCTAAGGTTTCTAGCATTTTCTGTAATGTGATAATAATAGTTGAAGCTTACTAACCCGGAATGGCACAGCTAAGTGTGCTCTAGAACCATCTCACATATGAAAACAAGAGCTGTGCCTAGTTGTGGACGCGCAGAAATTTTGCTGATGATAAAAAAATATATTTATATATTTGACTAAGAAGAGAGAAAGAGGTCTTGTTAGGCCTTAGAAAGTTACTTTTCTAACGAATCTTTCAGTAGTCCTAAGGTCATACAAAAGAAAGAAAAAAGAGAATTTCAAGAAATACATAATATAAAAGCAAAAGTCGACCTCATCACTTAAAGTGATCCCTTCCAGGCCACCTTTTTGTAAGAAGACTATTCAATATCTCTATTTTTAATATTATGTTTAATAAATTTATGATGTGGTGCATTTCAATTTCTCGCTCGCAAGCGCATCTTCAACATTTCCCAGCTTAATATCTCGCTCAACTGGAATTTAGTCGTGTGAGATATTTCATTCTTAGTTCATTGATACATAAGTCTAAATCTATCATGTTACGATACAAAAAAAAATATTAAAAGGACGACTTGAGTTGCAATTAACATATGTTCCATTTGTGATAACTAGCTCGGTCAACGGGAAAGATTTAATCTTTTAATTCACTGCTGTTTCACTGCTATTCGTTAGGAGTGGGGTGACATTGTGCAACAACGCAAAAAAAAGTTATACTTCAAATAAATAATCTCCTGTGTTTACAAGTCGATTATCAATAAATTCAATTCGTTCGTAAATAAATATTTATTTGAACTGAAATCAATGTAGTAAAAACTCGATTTGTGCAACGTAATTTGCTTCATACATTCCGAAAACAAAATGAATTCATCCGTAAAATACCATTTGACACTCGCCGATCAGTATTCGGGGATAACATCGAGGAACCGACGCGGTCCCTCTCGGCGTAAATCTCCGGAATTCTATTATTATTTGCCGCCACGAATATTAGTATGAATATTTATCAGAGAGATCGATGCATGAATAATGCAAGGGACACCGCTGCAGCGGGTTCGCTAGGCCTATCGACGCATCGCTGCTCAACCGAATTCTCAATGAGCTGTAGTCGCATAACTGTTACTTGATGGGACACTTCCTCGAACGGCGCATAAGTGGATGAAGGAAACTCCTTTTAGATCTTTGCCGTAATCATTTTGGTTTGTTGTTTCTTAACACATTTGTACAATGTATGACATTATGGACACTAATTTGGAGTTTTATTATTAATTTTATAAATGTTTCATGAAAATCTTAGAATAGTATCTTCGAAAACTCGAATTAGTTCTCGAAATCCCACGAGTTAGTTCCTACAAAATTCTGTTATTGATAATTGAGTTTCCCTAAAATGCGTTATTTAATTGTGATGCCGGTCTAGATTTGTCAAATGGTAACTGTATCAACTCATATTATGTTATATTCGTTTGTCGGACGAGAGAGTTAAGCCGCGGCTGATTGCTAACTCTCTAGGTAAAGCTGCCTGTAAGAGCTAATTTCTCTGTTCGTTTAAAATGTTCAAACGGTCCTGAATCCATTTTATCGCGCAAACTGAGTTTTGCTTGTATTTGTCGTGTTTATTTTTATCAGTGAAATCGGGCAGTATAAATAGAATGGATAGAATTAAATCTTTACAAATAACATTGACTACATAATGGTGAACCTTCGGCGGGGTGGTCCAAGAAATCGAGGGTGCGTGGGAAAAAAAGGAAGAGATGTATTCAAAAGATTATTTTTCATTTCTTTAAGCTGTTTGTGACGCATGCCACAAGCTATAAAAGAATAATATTTTGAGAAAAAAACGTCTAAGGATGCTTTTTATATATTTGGTTATAGTGTTTTCTGTTTCAAAGTTAGAAAAACAAAAACAATGTAGATCACGTGATGCTCTTTTGTTTTTTAACTAATATTTCGTAAAAAATGTAGTTTAGCAAAAGGGATTTGCTTTTTGTAGGGTGGACATACATCGGATATGTCGGGTTTTACAAATAAAAACAATGGAAAGCGCATGAAAGCCGAATGCATTAGGCATCGCATACGATTTCACGTTTGTTAAACCGTGCTCCCGCATTTTGAGCTTCTCTCAAACAAACTGTGCTATCAAGTTCAACAACAAAGTTCGATATCTATGAAAATTGTACAACTGCCAACAATGGTGCTGATTCCGTTGTTCACAAAAATGTGAAAACCAAAAACATGTATGGTAAAAGACATTATAAATATATGCTACCTAAAATTCTTCAGGATCTTCCGAACTCCTTACAATTTCCTGACGTTGGGAAGCATATATTTATAAAAAAATGTAAAACCCATTTTTTAAGTTATCTTTAATTAATAACTATAATTAGTTTTAAGTTCTTTTGTATTATTATATTTCTTTTGTATGTAATTATTTATCTTAAGGTGAACTCGCCGTCCTCCCCATAAACGTAAAGTTTCTGGAGGGCGGCTAGCTTTACAATTAAAATGTTTTTTTTTAAATTATTTTTTTTGGACAATAAAATAAAAAAATAAAAAAATAAAAAAAAACAAATCTTTAACGAGTCCTAGAAGTCCTTAGTCACACCTGTAATGCCATTTCGCTATTATACATTATTAAATTTACAAAGGTATATTCTTCAATTATTATTTTAACTACGTACATTTCAACTGTATCGTAACATCATCGTATGTATCGTATTTTGACGACCTCCGTGGCGCAGCGCGCGCGCTGTCGTATTTTAAAGTTGGAGGTCCCGGGTTCGATTCCCGGCTCGAGTCTGGTCTGGTGGGAGGCTACGGCCGTGGCTAGTTACCACCTACCGACAAAGACGTGTCGCCAAGCGATTTATCGTTCCGGCTAACAGGTCAGCCCGCTACCATCCTAGACAGCATCATCACTTACCACCAGGTGAGATAGCAGTCAAGGACTAACTTGTAGTGAGTAAAAAAAAAACATGTATCGGTACTATAACTGTTTTTCTTCTCTCTGGCTTAATTAACGTAATATTATTTTCTTATTGGAACCCAACAAAATATTTAATCGTTTCTTACGGTGCGTCGTAAGCGTCAGACGTCTTCAGTTCTATACCGAATTGCTTCTTGTTGGCTTTTTCAAACATAATATTTTGAGTAAACCCAATGGAAGGGGATAGACAGTTCTAGAGCTATCAATATATTTTCTAATTCATGTACATACATACAATAAATCCACATTTAATAGGTACCAAAAAAAGTAATTTAAAAGCTAGAGCGATTTGAATGAATTTTTTGGGAAAACCTCAGAGAAGCATAGTATCCTACAAGGACCAACAGAAAAAAGCTAAATGCATGTTAGACTCGTACGCGAAGACAGCTCCATATGACAGTGCTGCAAACTGGCACTATTAAGATCAATTAAAAACATAAGTATAGACGTTTCTTATAGATCTCTACCTGCTTACATTTTCTTTATTATTTGTAGTTACAGCGGTGATTCTAAATACTATTCAGATTTGAATCAGACGCTTTATTAGAATCAGCTAGTTTAGTATCAAATTTTAATATATATATACATATATATTATTTTTTATTTTATACTACACTACACTACAAGTTAGCCCTTGATGGCTATCTCACCTGGTGGTAAGTGACGATGCAGTCTAAGATGGTAGCGGGCTAACCTGTTAGGAGTATGGGTAAAACCACACCCCTAATTGGTTTCTACGCGATATCGTGCCGGAACGCTAAATCGCTTGGCGACACGTCTTTGTCAGTAGGGTAGTAACTAGCCACGGCCGAAGCCTCCCACCAGACGTATATATATAGAACATATATATATGTTACCAATGCCTGCTCTGCTATTTCGGAGACATCATGCGGTGGGGGAGTGATATCCTAGAAAAGCTTATTGTGACAGGCAGTACACACGGCAAAACTAGACTAGCCTCCGATAGAAGCCTTTGGAAACAATTAAGCCGCAAGAAACGACTAGAGAGAGACTAAGTTTTTCTACACTCTTTATGTACTTCTTGTTACCCATTTTGTGACTGTAGTAAATAAAAAACGCTGGTAGCCAACATACAGTCTGATGAAAATTTCGATCTAAGTTGGAATGTATGTAATACATATTACACATCGTGGGAAAAGCACACGGGTCACCTAATCTAAATGATTACCCCATGGCATATGCAGAATCAGAAGAGCCACCGATGCGTTGCCCGCTGAACCAATCCTCTTAATCGGTTTTAACTCGACATACTGGAACGCCGAATCTCAGCAGCATATAATGATATACCGCTGAGTGATTCACTGGCAATGGATAGTAAATAGGGTGGTAACTAGCCGCCACTTGAATTTCATCGTGCATGCGAAACAAAACCGTTTTATCTGTTCCACAAAAATAAAACGCAACTCTTGAGGCGTAACGTAACTGGCGTTATGTAAAGTTGACAAATGTGTTGACTCACGGGATCAAGGTTATTTTTAAATGTCATGATCGGACATTTTTTGGCGACATTACCTAGCGTTACCTGAAACATGCGGTAACGTTCGTCTAATTTTATTTACTGGATGACCATAACTTCTCTATGTAGATTAAGTTTTTAAGGGATCCAATATGTTACTGAAGATTGTACCGTGTCTTACTCTTGTGCCTGTTTCTGCTTTTCCAGGGTATAAATCCAGTTTTGAGGTAGTTTTCCTTGGCACACAGAATACTTAAATTTCATCGTCAAGAAATTCAGTTTTTCACTAATGGGAACCATTTGGTTTTTAATCTATAAGGCCTCTAGGTGCATCTTCATAATCATCATCGAAACCATCGTGAGGAAACCTTAATAGTTAATTTCTCTCCTTGAATAACTCTCCTGAACATAACCTAAGGCAGTTTATTATGGAAGTCTGGCAGTTCATATACAGTTCCTTAAACCGCAATCAATCTTGAAAGTTCTTACTAGGGTTTGAACTCCTTTAACAGGGGTTTTAGTTGATCCACTAGGCCATCGCCGTTTAGCATTATGTTCGCCTTTGGTGCAATAAAATAAAAGATAAATAAATACCTTTTAGAATTTTCCTCAAAAATTCGACGAAACAAAAAAAAAACTGTGCCAGTTCACTACCGAACCGACCTCATTACTCGGATTAGAGAGAGAATTTGAACTTAAATGCACCACGCTACCCACTGCAGTTCCGTAAGTTAGATATAACTATTTGCTCTTTCCCTGGAGATACCGCTCAGATTTATTTTCTCAAGATTTCCGTACTTAAGATTACTTGATTATACTATTATATAACATTAATAACACACTTATGACTTTTAACACTTCTCTGTGATGTTATTAACTTTAAGTTTTAGACAGAGTTTATCTCTGTAACTACCACTAAAAAGTTTCTACCGGTCAAACCATTTTGGAGTGTTTGTGAAAAGTGAGTTGGGCAATTTATTTTTATTATATCCTATTCATTATATATTGTAAGCCTTGTTTACTTGGAATATCTTAATATAACAGTATTAAAGGCTCACTTAAACTTGAACTGAACTCACTTAAAATGAAGCATCTTTTAATATGGAAGACGTTTTTATTTCACGAAGCATTTAAATCCTTATATAATAGAAGGTTCAGGAGGATATATAAATCTAATCTGTCATTTAAATAATACTATATTATTCAACTAATTAAGTCTTTATAACTTCACTGCAATGGAAAAAAAATATCAACGTTCATCTAAATTGGCTTCAACAAAACTTTGAATAAAAAAGGAGCAATTTGGTCTCCGCTCATTGGTATGCATATGATGTACAGGAAATCAAAGCTTATTTAAGGAAATCCAAACGAAAACATTACAATTATTTAATTGACGTCGCATGTTCAAAAGAGGCTGTTAAATGAACCGTTAATACATTCATGCTACGATACCGTTCGATCATATTTTATTTAGGCGTTACATCGTTTATGTGATTGCCTCATATTTTCCGGCAAACGCTATACGGCGCTTTTATCATCCCTTTTACCCAAATAAAGATATAGTGGTAAGAGTTTGGCTTTGCACACAAAAATGTATGAGCATAGCCTAGCTACGTAATACCTAACCTTACCTTTAATTCTTGCTTTACAGATGTTTACAGAAGTGGCTTTGCTAAACAAATTAGTATTACAAATTCTCCATATTAGAATATTATCCCGGGATTTAGCATATATATGGGGATATATCTTTACTCCCCCCAGAGATGGAGGGGGAGGCCTTGACCCGCGAGGGGTTTTCCAATAATTAAAAAATACTTTTTACGTTATACTTGTATATTTGTAGTAGTGAGTTAGGATTAAGATTAACCATTTTAATTAGCTTTTAAGTTTATGCTGTAAAGGAAAAATGAAAGGCTTTATTTTATTTATTTATTATATCTTTAATATCATCCAAGTGTGTAATAAAAGAGAGAGTTTAGAGGCCTGGACCCACCACTGCTCCAATACGGATTTGCAGACTGTGTATTACCTCAATAAATATTCGAAGCCACATTAATTTTCGACGACCTCCGTGGCGCAGCGCGTGCGCTGTTGCGTTTTAAAGAGGTCCTGGGTTCGATTCCCGGCTCGAGTCTGGTCTGGTGGGAGGCTTCGGCCGTGGCTAGTTACCACCCTACCGACAAAGACGTGTCGCCAAGCGATTTAGCGTTCCGGCACGATGTTGTGTAGAAACCAATTAGGAGTATGAGTTTACCATACCCCTAACAGGTTGGCCCGCTACCATCTTAGACTGCATCATCACTTACACCAGGTGAGATGCAGTCAAGGGCTAACTTGTAGTGAATTAAAAAAAAAAAATCTGAAGTGAGCGTTTCTATAACGAAAACGCCTTTATTCGAGAACGTCATCTCATACTAGCTCTCTAGCTAATGGGAATCAATAATCCCGCGCTTCATTTATGCAACTCTAAGTAGATAGATTATGAGAACTAGCTGTTTTCCTTTCATTAAACTTCCAAGTAAGTGTTATAGGTACGAGGGAGCTTCCAAAACTTTGATACGAACCGCGAACTGCACTTCTACTGTTGCTGTTAGGATACCAATTAGCGAGGCCTTGTTTTGAACTTTCGGTACCGCCAAGAAATGCTGCATATATGTACAACGAAAAAAAATAATTAAAAAAAATGAGATCTCGTGCAATATGTAAAGTCTCATTTTGGGTATACTCGAGAGACTCACCAAAAAGTTCAATCCAGCTCGTCAGTTAACTGTATTTTGACTGGTGAGCTGTATTCTAGATTGTGTATGCGGTCTATCCAAAATCCAAATCCAGAGTTGAAAGTAAGATTGCGTCCAGTAAAAACCCTCTGGCTGACCAGCAAAGAAGACCTTTTTCAAATTCCAAATGACCATGTCCAATATTTTAGTTCGTCATCAGCAATGCTAGCGATGGAAACGAAAATCTGCTTTTCTTACATGTTTTAAAAGTAATCGACTTTATATAAATATCTTCACTACTTACTCTCCAGAGTACTTATGTCTGAAAAAATATTTGTGTGTTAGAAATTCCCTTTGCCGACAAACTGACAGACGTGCAGGTTTCCTCACGATGTTTTCCTTCACCGTTGAAGCACGTGATATTTTAATTGTTTAAAAACGCACATAACTCCGAAATGTTATAGGTGTGTGCCCGGATTTGAACCGCCGACCTCTGATTAGGAGGCTGACGCCCTAACCACTAGGCGATGTGTTCATACCTATGATGCAAAACGCTCTTTTGTATGAATTCAGTGATATTTTGTAACCCTTAATTATTCAATGGAATTGATATTTCCATCTCGGCGGTTGGGTCTCTGAATAATCTATCGGTATCATAATGACGTTGTGTATTGATTGCGAATCCTTAATTACACCGAAACCCTATAACCTCTGGTATTTTCATGAGCGGGATGTAAAACGTTCAGCACGCCATAAATGTATGAATATTTAATGAATGGAGTGATATTGCGAAACCCTATAACGTGAAATTGATATTTGAATCTCGAAAGTCGACACATTATCTGTACTTATTGGATTAAGTCATATAGCCAAAATTTTATATAGAAATTGGAAAGTCACTTAATTTGTCGGTTACCTTTTCACGCCTAAGGCGCTGAACAGATTTCAGATAAATTGGGCCAAATGATAGATTACATCCCGGAGATAGATATTAAAGATGTTTTACAGTTAATACTGTATTTTTTAATTTTATTTGTTATAGTTGATGATATACTGTTAATCATGTTTAAATTATATTTTATAATCGTGAACTTAACTCACGTAATTCTCTCTGAATTATGCTAAACCGATTTTGTCTGAGAAGCGGTGATAGCCTAGTGGTTAGGGCGTCAGCCTCCTAATCAGAGGTCGGCGGTTCGAATCCGGGCACGCACCTCTTACTTTTCGGAGTTATGTACGTTTAAAAAAATTAAAATATCACTTGCTTCCACGATGAAGGAAAACATCGTGAGGAAACCTGCACGCCTTTGAGTTATCCATAATGTTCTCAAAGGCGTATGAAGTCTGCCAATCCGCACATGGCCAGCGTGGTGGACTATGGCCAAACCCTTCTCATATTGAGAGGAGACCCGTGCTCTGTAGTGAGCCGGTAATGTGTTGATCATGATGATGATGATGATGATTTTGTCTGAACTGAAAACTGCATGAACGTCTTACTTCATAGTTTTCACCTTCAGAAGTCCTGTTTATATTACTGTGGTTAATATCCTGTGGTTTTTGAGTGAGTGCCATATGGACGAGAAAGCAACCCACAATGCCTACAAGTTTCCGCCCTTGAGTTATTTGGTACATTTACTAGCGATAAAAAATATATTCCATGGGTTAATTTAATTCAAATATATTCAACCACTGAGTAAGTAACATCCATATTTATTAATATGGTAATACTGACATGTTATTGCTTTTCTTCAGCCCGGTGGACTGGATAAAATCTTTATCAAATTCAACATATTAATTTTAGACTCTCATAATTAATGAGTTATTATATTTAGTTATTTTTTAAGATTGTTAGTTTTAGGTTAATCTAAGTTTTATGTAAAATGTTTGATGTATAATATATTATGCCTCTTTACACAATTGAAAAAAAATGAATTAAGTAAAAAAAAAATAACTTAGATTAGTTTAAAAAACAAAAATGCCCAATTTGATTTCTAATTAAAGTTATTTAAACTTAACATTAATGAGTAGTTGATATATGCCTGCTAGTTGATGGCAGCGACTTCGTCCGCGTAGATTAAGATTTTAATATAACTTCGTATCGTAATTAACGTTAATTTAATTGAGTTAACGGATGGGTAGACCAAGTTCGGGGGTTTAAATGAGAAATAGTCATCCTTCGGTTTATCTTTAACAACGAATAGTCATAATCATTAAATTAAAAGTCGATATCCCCACTGTTAGCTGATTTGACTGCTAAATCGAGGAACATACTATAATTTTCTCAACAAGAGGTAGCGATCACGCCTTCACTCAAGTGCCCCATACGTATCTGAATTAATTTGCCTTCACAAAGAACAAAAATAAAACTAAACTAATAATATTGCCTAAATCGGTTTTGATTTTATAAAATTGTAAAATATTTAATATACCAAAGTAAAGCGACAGACAATAATTAAAACCTCCAATAAAATTAATAAAAAAAAATATATATATATCAGTCTATGGTTTGTATATGAATATTACGGGCAGGAGTTATCCTGTACTAGTTTTATTATAAGTAGAATAATACTATTATTATTCTACTAGAGAGTAGCTAAAAATCCTTTCTGTTTTGGTTTTGTCATATTTTACTTTTACCTTCTGTTATAACTAAGATAATAAAATATATAAAATAATATATACTAAAATGTACAAACTTCCAAACATATAGCTCCACGTTCCCCTCTTAAATTTGCCACACGACTGCGTATACATACCTCTTTATGAAAAGAAAATAAGAAATATTTTTGTGGGAGCAAATAAGTTTTTTATTTTAACAGTAATACAGTGCAAAAAATATAAACCTTATTTTCTGGCATAGTTGGGTGGAAAGTATGCCTGGAATACATCCCTATAATTCATATTACCTACTACTAAAATCACTTCTCGCCTGTGATTCTATCCATCATACATGTTAATTTAGTATGCAATAGCTGTTTCGATTAAATAAATAATTAATCATTAATTATTTGTAGAAGCCTGTTTGATTTACTTTTTAATTTTTGTTAGTAAATCGTTTGAAATGAATTTAAAATAATCTTTACGTAAATTTGCCTCTTATTTTAATAACATACAATGTTATAGATTTATATATGAATGTTCCAAAACTGGTCCAAGGAGTAGCCCACAACATATTTAGTTGTGAAATATTTGTTTATTCTTTGCGATTTTTTTTAATGATTTCTTAAAAAGTGTTCAATATTAGATATATTGAACACTTTTTAGAAATCAATATATCTAATATTGAACACTTTTTAAGAAAGCATTAAAAAAATCGGCAGTGACTTACAAGTCGTTATCCAACTTAAAAACTAAATTTAACTTCTGTGCACCGGTTAATATCTGTAAAATGGTTCCACATGGTTGCAATATTTGCAAAATAGTCTGTAAACGGTTTCACTAGTTAACCGGTGAAAGTAAACGAAACCGAAATCTTCACCTAATGTAAATGACAAAGATATTCTTATATTCAGCTGTAGCAATATCAATTATTGCACACGTGTATTGTACAGTCATCATCATCATCATGAGCAACCCATTGCCAGCTTACTACAGAGCACGGGTCTAATCTCAATATGAGAAGGGTTTGGCTATAGTTCACCACGCTGGCCATGTGCGGATTGGCAGACTTCACATGCCTTTGAGAACATTATGGAGAACTCTCAGGCGTGCAGGTTTCCTGACGATGTTTTCCTTCACCGTTGAAACATGTGATATTTAAATTGCTTAAAAACGCACATAACTCCGAAAAGTTAGAGGTGCCCGGGTTCGAAGATTGACTAGTAAAGTTATTTTTTGTGACCTAATATCCTATTAAAACAAGCGTGTGTGATTTTAATATTTATAAAACGGTATATTATTTTATATCGTAATATACTAACTGCGCCTGTATATACTGGACTAAGAATTCTTGGTACATATTATAAGGAAAGAAATATGACGTGATACATCAGGATCTAAACCGTCATTATGCCAAGCGATTTGCTCGGAACGTCAACATTTTTATACATTTGAAAAAAGTAATGGCTCGAGCGGGCGTAGGTAACGAGGAGGGGGTGAATGAATGAGCGAATGAATGAATGAATCAATGAATACCCTTTTATTGTACACAACCCAAACGTGTAGAAAAAAATTAAAGCCATCTCCATAGGTGCTTGATGTCTTTATGTTTATTTAAAGTGAATTTAAAGAAATTCGGCAAAGCGCAACTTCTGTCTGCCAAATTAGCATACAACTGTCTTAATAAGTTATTATCTCGTTATCTTTTACGTATCAAATTAAAAAATAATAATAATGAGAATTAATTCTAATATAAGGTTGTTTTAAAATAACTACATACATATAACTTAAGTTGCTACCCGGGTTATTTTGAAAATTGGCCGAATGGTTCGTTGACCCATCATGCAAAACTATGTGACTATAGCAATAAAGAAAAGACTAGTAACTAATTTATTAATTTGCAACAGCGCCTGCATTAATCATAATAATAACTTTTCATAATTTTCCCAAAGCCATCTGTCCACTACGGAAGTGCGCGAGTTACCAAGCTGTGCGTAAAATATAAGATATGAGATAGTTAAACTCAAAAGTAACTGATAGCTTAGCTTTCTTTTAAAATTATTGTAAATAATATTTGACAATCATAAACTATCTAGGATTATTTGTAAAAAAATATCAAAATATTAGAATTTAATAGGTTATTTTATAACTCCCATTGCATTTCTGTCGAACACGTGTAACTTGTAAAGTAAAAGGATACCATTAAAACTTTCATCCTACCATCCACCATTTCATCTTCAGAGTAAGCTTGCTCAGTCGGCTTAGTTTAAGCTTCAAACGTGCCAATAGCATAAAGCATGGGATGAGCTACTTCGCATAGCTTCAATGGAAACTTGCCTTCAATTTTGACAGAAGCCAACTCTTAAAGAAGAATTTTTCACTCCGCTTTATTCATTATATTTTCAGCGCAGGCTGCCCGCATTATCAAATAATGAACGAAATTTAATCTTATAACAGTCGGAAAAACTCGCAAAATCCGTATTTAACCGTCGTCGCAAGCTGACAGCCTAAATGATTGCTGAACTTTTTATTGGAGTTTGGACATCATTTCGCGAACCACAACACTTTTTACTGCGAGACCGAGCCTCAGACGTTTATTAAACGTAGTAAAATAGATGTAATATCTCGTACTTTTGCTATCTTTGGTATTAGTTTACGTAAGAAATTACGTTATTTGCGCTCAATAGAGAAAATCTTAAAATGAAATAAATTTCACTATTAATTTATTTTAATTCATTTTTGCCCCCAAATTCCAATTAAAATATGAAAAGGATATCTTTTGTCTACCTGTTAAATTAATCAAAAGTTTTAATTCAGATTTTATCATCATTAAAATCAACGTCATGGTTCCATAGATCAAATTTCTGTTTCCAATTAATCCTGACGTACTGAATATTTTTTTGATCTTACATTTAACATTGACCACAGATAATAATAAAAAGCAGGTATGCTTATTTCTGTAGTTGTTTGCGGTAAAAAACCATTTCTACTTCTTCATCTTTTAAATTAAAAAATTTAAAAGATAACTCTTTAAGATGTTTAAAGAAATTGCTTTCGAAATAAAGCTTAAATTCGAAATGGTATCTCCATCAGTGTAAAAAAATGGCCAGTAATAAATATGTTCCGTAAGAGTTTAATTAAAAAAGCGATTACGCGAGTACTTCACACGAGTTAAAAATTAAAAGCGCGATACCAAAATGCTTACTCAACAAATTTGTGCAATATCCAGACGCTTCATAAAAATATCTTCCATTTCAGCGAACTGCAATTACATTAGGCAATATTCATCAAACAAGTTATAGAGAAGGTTATGGTTCCCTTTACACATACCTACTATACTAGGTTATATATTTTTTATCGACATAAGAAAGGACTCGTATATCTATCATATGATAAAAGTCAAAGCCTCAACCTCAAAAAATGATTTCAATGCCTGGATGGAACACAATAGTGATGAATGTCTTCTTCAATATAAATCAACTTAACTGAAGCTTAAATATATTTTTGACAGCATAGAACATGAAATGTGCAAGAGAATTTTAAATTATTTCTAGAAGACCTTGTGAGAAGCTTTTTTTTTTATAAACTTTATTGCGCAATTAAACAATGTAGAAAAGGCGAACTTAATGCTAAGCATTTTATACCAATCAAGCTTTCTTTTGTATCCTGATTAAAATGCTCAACTTATGCATGGTGTATTATTATGAGAGAATATGGTGCAATATTTATTCTATCTAGACCCTAAAAATCAATACAAAACAATCGCCAAAAATTCCGCTGGGAAAAGTCGTGGTTGCAACTTTGCTTTTATTTTTCCATCTTTTCGTGAAATTTATATTTACTTTACTATATAAATGAACCGTTTCGCAAAAAATAACTCATGAAATATTAAAATGATTATTGAAAAAATTGGGAGTAGAATCATTCAACAATACATATATCACGCTCAATTCGAAAATAGCTCGACCCAATTAAATATTTTTTTTGTGATTTTTTTGCGTCAATAATGGGAAAGCATATAAAAAGAGTAGTAACATATTAATGTTACTATTAATATATACAAATTTTGGATGGTCCTAATTTCACCGGGTATTCTCGTTAACAATTAAAAAATAAAGTAAAACAAACAAGATGTTACTTTAATAATATGTGCAACGAAAAAAAGCCCCTTTAAAAGCTTAAACAGTATTCATACACATGTAAATATTCATAGAGATTATATCCACACTTGAAAATTTTATATCGAGATAAAAGGCAAAACTCTTTAGTCCGGGATAACAGACGAAAAATCCCAGGATTAACATAGCGTAATAAATGCGGACAAAGTCGTAGGAAAGTAAGTTATAAAAAAATAAGACGCCCGATTTACGAATGCAAGGACACATAAAACAGACAAAAACACCGTTTTGGAACTTTGCTACGTGATAAATCAAAAGAAAAAAGCCTTTGATAAGTATGCCTTTTCCCGTCAGATTAAGTGCCGCTATTTATTTTCGGTAATCGCTGTCAACTATTGTACTGAAAAATAACGTAACTGTACGAGAGCTACCCCGGAACTGGTACACCAAAGTTTTGACGGGGGAAATACTAATCGTTACATTTTATAGGGTAAAACAACAGTTTAGATTTCCTAGGGGGTTATACTTGGCAGTGTTATGTTGGACTTGCGAATTTGATCGTTTGGGAAGTGATTATTGGACATTATGCATAATTAATGCATACATTTATGCAATAATGCTAGTAGCATACTATGCAAAAGCACATCTCAATTTTTTTGATAATATTAATTTACGTTTTTAACTGCTCGTTAAAATGGGATTGCCATGTTCATTGCATAATAGTAGTTTAATTTGATCAGTGAATGTTTACAAAAATTAGTAGCAAATATGGTATAATTAAATACGTGTGAAAAAAAGTTATAATAATCGGCTTTAACTTTCCACAGATTGAAGATGACAAAAAGCCGAATTGTAAGGATCGTAATTTTTAAATTAAATTATTTTTAATAGCTTTAAATGAAATTATAAAAATATCCGTCCGCAAATGGATAATCTGGTGGACCCTCCGTCAAAATCCTTTTGTTATCTTTGAGTTATTTTTCGGAGTTTGAATTTTGCAGACAAAGCGCGGCGCATATTTCAGAACACGTAATCTCGTTTTAGTTCGCGAAGGCTTAGGCAAGTTTTTTTCTGTTGAACGCGTTAATTCTGCTTGATGTATAGCATTCGGACCTACAGTTTTTAGCAGAAATTACATTCGTAATGGCCTCTGATACTTAATAGGGTAATTTGTTCAATAAAAGGGAAGGGACGTTTCTAAAATATATGGAGCGAAGGGTCATGAATATATCAATTGTAGAAATGAAAAAATTAACCATTTGTGACTGTTCAAATTCATGATTTTGTTTAATTAAAAGTGATATTCACTTTGAAAATACGAGCATTTTGCTTTTTATTTTATTGTTATTAATTCGCTAAGTATTATTAATTGCAGAAAAAAAATAAAGTATTCATGCTAACTCGTCCACTATATTTTATTGCAATATTTTACCTCTCTGCGCACTCATAAATCCCCACGCAGTAAAAATAGGTGCTGAGATTAGTCTTAACGTTTTAATTAAATATGTTAAGGTGGACAGACGACATCAAACGAGTCGCAGGGAGCCGCTGGATACAAGCGGCCCAAGACCGTGGCCATTGGAACTCCCTACAAAAGACCTATCTCCAGCAGTGGACGTCTATCGGTTGAAATGATGATGATGATGATGATGTTAACTAACACACATTATTGTACTAAGAGCACAGAAAATCTGAGAGTTACACATAAAAAGATTACTGGCCTGTGAAGTGAACACTCATTCACACAATTAAACAAATGGATGCCCTCTATTTAACTAATTAATAAAGCTGATCTTAATTAAAAGAGCGAGGGTTTAGAGCCTAGACCTATCACACTGCTCCAAAGCAATTAGCGGGCTTTTATGGTTTTTGGATAGTAAAATAAAAATGGCGCATTTATCGAACTTAACTATTCTAAATTCTGAGACCACATACGTGTAGTAAAGGAAAAATAAAATACCAAAGATTACTATTGTAACGAAAACCTATAAGCTGTATGAGGCACGAGTTATGTCGCATATATCTACATATACACATACATCTATCTACATATATAGATGTTGCCTGCGACTTTACCACATTTTTCGGCAGTTTACTTTCCCGGGCTAAAATTATTCTATGACTGTTACCCGGACACAAGTTATACGTATCATCATTTCATCAGTTTTAATGTAACTAATACGCCGTGCTTATGTAAAATAAGAATAGTATTTAAAATCTCGCGAGATCCCGTTTGCTTATTCAGCATAAAAGCTACCTATATCGTTCTCCAGAATGCTATCTCTGTGTCCCATTTCATCAAGACCGTTTAGGCGGTTGTTTCCTAGCATGGATATTAATTGTTTACAATGTAAAAAATATATATTGACATTCTAAAATCGCAGCTTTTAAGTACATTCAGACACCGCTCACAATCGATTTCGATGAAATAAATGGTTCCTTAGTAGGTCAGAAGGGCCAAGTTCATTATTGTAGGGGTAAATTTTGCCTTGTCACGTACAACATACCTTACCCTGCACGTGAGTAGATATCTTACCATCTAACCTTGATTCACGTCTATTTAAAAATAAAACTACCTATGTCATACGTAGAGTTAAAGCCTTGATCATCATCAATTTTTTCATGATAATTGTCAACCGATGAGCATGTAGTGGACATGGCGTGGGCCTCCTCTGAGCACGAAAACGGTTTTGGCCGTAGTCCACCAATTCCTGATAGGTCGATTTAACCCGCCATTAAGACCATCAAAGAACAAGTTCCAGGCATGTGACCATGTTGTCCTTCACCATTTAAAGAAGTGATCTTACGTATCATCATCATCATCATGATCAACCCATTACCAGCTCACTACAGAGCACGGGTCATGTGCCAATTGGCAGACTTCACACGCCTTTGAGAACATTATGGAGAACTCTCAGGCGTGCAGGTTTCCTCACGATGTTTTCCTTCACCGTTGAAGCAAGTGATATTTTAATTGTTTAAAAACGCACATAGCTCCGGAAAGTTAGAGGTGCGTGCCCGGATTTGAACCGCCGACCTCTGATTAGGAGGCTGACGCCCTAACCACTAGGCTATCACCGCTTCATATTACGTATAAAAATACTTAAATAACTCCGAAAAGTTAGAAATGCGTTCAAACCCGGTTCTTATGAAAGAAATTTCGGGAGTTCGAATCTTAAACTTATTTATTAGTGAGAGTGGCAGAGGAATTCGCCTTGGAACCAACCAACTCACTTACCTCACCACTAGTTCATCAAGTAGCTACATTAAAAGTACATAGGGACATTAAGGACATTGAACAGCTCTAATAGCACCTTGGCTAGTATATAATTATTCATAAAACAGAAATACGAAACAAGTTTACTATTCACGTTCAATAGGAATTTTTTATTTACTCCCTTTTCCTAAACGGAAAAGTAACGACATTTTAATTAGCTTTTCATGGGTTTTTCATCAAAGCCAGGAAAATAAATTAGAATATGGTTTTTTAATTAAAAACACGTGTGTGCTTGGAAACGAAACTTTCGCGAATAAAATAATTATACAGTATTGGCTTTAAATGAAACTCTTTGAACTTAGCTTTTAATTAATGTATACATTTGTATGTAATCAACAATTTAATTTAGAAATAGGTTACAATTATATTTTGATTAAACAACAGTACGTATATTATTACTAGCTGAAGCACGCGACTATGTCCGTATTTCTTTGATTTTTTGCGAATTCTGCAAGAACCGTACATTTTTCCTGCATAAAAAGTAGCCTATGTGTTAATCTATACCTAGATTCTCTGATGATCTGTCTCTAATCCAAATTTCCTCTTTGCATGAAAGAGAAATAGATCCATACATCCAAATTTTCGTGTTTATAATATTAAGTAAAGACAATAAAGACATTGCTTTTATAGTAATAATGCAATACCAGTATAAGTCGGGTATATAATCAGTTAAACTAGAAATCTCTTAGAAAGTACTACCTTCTTTACAAATTGTTATACTAATGATTAGTGTATATTATTGTTAATGCTGGTACCTTTTATAGTATGCATTAAATTTTTTGCACGGTAAGGATTCCTTACCACTTTTTGTTCTCCGTTTCTGAATTAATGTTATCTCTGTACTGAACTACCGATGTACCAACTTCTCCAGACCCTTAGGTATAAACCTTATTATAATAAGGTTCTTACATTAATTCATTCCCGTAGAGTAAACGACGTTTGTAATTGAATTAAACTAAAGCTATTGATATGAAATTCGGTTTTTCTCAAATCCCGCGGGGACCATGCATTTTTCCGGGACAAAATACTAGCTTTATAATATTCCACTTCCAAAACCGACAGTTGCATCTAGCTCATTGCAACTTGTTTGATCATCTGTCAATATGGGTGTACTAGCAGTGCGAAGTCACCATTCCAACATTATGGGACCACAACGTCCTCCTCGTTACTTTTAGGGAACTATATATTTCTAATTATATCACGTAGAGCAAACATAGAGATACAAGTAACTTTTGCATAGCTTTAACCACAGCCAAGTAACTTTAAGCCTAATTTTAGGCAAATATCTAGCGATCATAAAAATCTTCATCAATACGTTCTACAACATACTATATATTGTAATGTAAAACTAAAAAAAAAAGCGGTGATAGCCTCTAACTTTTCGGAGCTATGTGCGTTTTTAAGCAATTAAAATATCACTTGCTTCAACGGTGAAGGAAAACATAGTGAGGAAACCTGCATGCCTGAGAGTTCTCCATAATGTTCTTAAAGACGTGTGAAGTGTGCCAATCCGCACTTGGCCCGCGTGGTGGACTATGGCCAAATCCTTCTCATATTGAGAGGAGACCCGTGTTCTGTAGTGAGCCGGTAATGGGTTGATCATGATGAATACTAAAAAACGTTTCTTTTTGGTGCACATTCACTCTTCGAAACTTCGAGAGGGATCGGTTGTGCAATACTGATTTAGTTAGTCACGTCAGTGCTTCACTGTTTATATACCTCTTGTATATGCTCCTAACTATAACGAAAATATATATCTAAGACCGAACGCTGTCGTACTTCCATCCGTATAATCTCAAGGGAAATACGTTGATCTTAGAAAACTATTTTCAGAATTCGCCGGCTACGAATGATACCAGAATATTATAAGCATGAGATATCTATTTCGAGTTTTGATATGTATTACCTGACACGACAGGAATATAATTTTTGTTATAGATACATTAGGTAATAATAGTTATTTTCATTTTTGTATTTTGAGACGGTTATAAATATTTGCTAGAAAATTGTATATCTTAAAAAAAGCGAACTTGTGAAACTTCTGTCACAGATCGAAATCGTAAATATGCTTTTGATTTGACTGACTTTCATATTGGCGAAATATGGAAGTAAGGTAATAGCATATTTACGACAGTGTGGTTTGTTTGCACACACTTGAGATTTCAGAACAAAAGAGTTACATTTCTCTATATTACCGGCTATGATCTGTTATGACCCAGTCCCTGTATAGGCCAAGAGCGTGGTCATTTTTTATATATGTTTGAGCTATTGCTTTGCTTGCAACGTTACGTAATGCCACATTAAAGTTTTATCTCTTTGTTTCAGATTCGCCAAGTTAATACTCATATTATGGAGTATTACAACGACAACGTACTGCCATGGAGCGGCGGCCCTGTGCCCGAGCGAATGCATTTGTCGCAACGTTTTCGACATCGAGATCGGAAGCACGGTGCGTATCGAATGTACACGGGGCGATATGCGAACTATCCCCGTCGACTATTTCGACTATAATATAGATAAAGTCATTATATCTGCACCGGCTAATCGACCTAATTATCTCACCATTGGACCTATATTCACTCAACCGATACCATTCGTCAATCTGCGTGAACTACACATCATCAACTCTAACATTCCGTCAATAGGCCAGTATTCATTTTGGGGTCTACGAAATTTGAAGATTATAAAACTTACGGACAACAACCTAACCAGTATCAACACAGACAACTTTAGGGGTCTCATCAATCTCGTTGAACTACATCTTGATTACAACAATATCGAACAAATGCCAAGTGAGACATTCCGGCATCTGACTGCCTTGAAAACCCTAAATCTGGCACATAATCAAATTTCTACCCTCGTACCCAGACTATTCCGGATGTTAGCAAAGTTGACAGTCCTTGATTTGAGTGACAATCCACTAGCGGACCTTAATCCAGAAGTCTTTAAGGACATTCAGCACCTCAGAATATTTAAATGTCGACAATGTCTTTTGCGAAGAATCAACACTCAGATCTACCATTTGGTACCGAATTTGGATGAGCTAGATCTGGGGGAAAATCTTTTTAAATATTTGACATCAGATGAGTTTATCAGCTTAAAAAAGCTAAAGAAACTTAAATTGGATGGAAACCAACTATCAGTGATAGTTGATAATATATTCGGAAATAACCGGGAGTTACGAACGCTAACAGTGGCACATAACCGCCTCGCCCTGCTGGCGCCCGCTGCCCTCACTAATTTAACCGCCCTATTCGATCTGGACATTAGCCACAACAAAATTGATAGGTTCCACTTGCAAACATTTGGTCCCGTTGTGTACTCCTTGAAAACTATCAACTTCAGTGGCAATAATTTACCGCTGAACGAAATTGCAATCGTTCTGCAGATATTACCAGAGATCCAAGGAGTTGGTTTAGCAAACTTGTCACTGAAAGAAGTGCCCCCTAACTTTTTCACATACAATGAACATTTGATTTCATTGGATCTCTCTTGGAATAAGATAGCGACCTTTCCTTATAAACTGCTTACCAAAACGAAATATCTGCAAAAGCTTGACCTATCACGGAATAAACTGCAAACTCTTGGAGAACATGATTTACAAAGGCTCGAAGCTATAGCACACGTCGATCTATCAAAAAACCAATGGACTTGCAATCAATGTTCTGCGAGCACCATGTTCATATTTATGGAAACTACTGTGCTAAATTCAACTATTCGTCGATTGAAATGTCACTCACCTTTGCGGCTTCATGGAGTGCGTTTTGGGGAGCTAAGACTGGAGGAACTGGAACAATGTGGTTCTGCGTATGAAGCGCAGTTGAGCGTAATAGCAGGATTGATGCTATTGTGCGTAGCTATTCTGGCTGCTGTCACCACTGCGTTATGTTGTTCAAGGCGCCGCGCAGCGCACTACTATACCAACGAGGAAAAACGAAGGGAAAAGGCTAGAGAACACGAGAATGATCATCCTGAGGAGCTACTCGGCCAGACGGAGCTAGGCAGCGTTTCTACTATTCACGCGCCTTACCACTTGGTGACTAAGGGCAGCTAATATCGTGCTCAGACTCCGCCGGCGAAACGCCGTGCGCGTCCATTGATAATGAGTCCCCACGCGCCTTCCGGCTCAGATGGCTGCAACTCCGCCCCGCTACACGACTTTCCCACGAACTTGCTACAAGTGTCGGCTGAAGACATTATGTGATACGAAGATGACTTAGTTTAAGACAAAGGACAATGTGTTATTGAATAATATATTGTTAGAGCAGGTAAGTATATGTTAGATAATAGTATATATATATATATATATATATATATATGTGACATGACGCAACATGGCATGGATTTTTGAATTACGAAAGTATATTTTTCTACACCTACAATTTTACATGACTACGTATATAACTGTATAAAATTGTAAATTTAATCTTTCGTGGTAAACTAAAATCGTAATATTTAGATTTCAAACTAGATTCCGCCAGCGTCCTCATTTGCATAGATTCATTTTCAGGATTAAAATTAAACATATAAAACAACGTATGTGCCAAATCACCTTGAAACCCAAAACCATACGAAACATTTCATGCGTTAGAATCGAAAGAAAGTTAGTTGACGACCTCCGAGGTGCAGCGCGTGCGCTGTTGCATTTTAAAAGTTGGAGGTCCTGGGTTCGATTCCCAGCTTCGAGTTCGTTCTGATGGGAGGCTTCGGTCTTGTCGCTTGGCGACAAACACGTGTCGCCAAGCGATTTAGCGTTCCGGCACAAAGTCGTGTAGAAACAAATTAGGAGTATGGGTTTACCATACCCCTAACAGGTTAGCCCGTTACTATCTTAGACCGCGTCATCACTTACCATCAGGTGAGATGCCGTCAAGGGCTAACTTGTTCTGTATAAAAAAAAAATCATTCAAACGTCTTAGTATATAGTCAAAATTTTCACAATCTTTCACAGTATCCTACGATACGAAAACTACACACATACCGGTTGATCATATAGATACATTTTTCTTGTAAATATTCCATACATAATAATAAATTCCATACCTAATAATTATCACTTCAGCATTACTGTCATTAATAATCCTACAGTTGTTTTATTTTTTGATATAAAAACAATGAAAATTACAAAAAAAAAAACAACATAATTATAAGGTCAGAGTATTTTTATTAGATATAATTAAATACTATAAAAAAAAGGAAAAAAAAATATTTGTGTGTAGGTTAAGCAGCCCATGTAGTTAGTTAAATCTACAACTGTCTATAAAATAAGTGCCACTATTTTTCAAAGAGCCTTTGGAAACTTTTTAAAATATACTATCCGTCTTTATAATATTAACTACTACTACTGCTAAACGATTAAAATTAAAATTAATCGATTTCATTCATAAGGTACTTCACATAAGTCAATAAACTATTTAAATTTAATGATCCTACTAACTTAATTTATCCAGAATACCTGTATTATTTTTTTATTAATATCTGCATGGGTGCCTATTCAGTTACTTGTAACTACTCGTAGTATCGTAAGGTTAATGTATTTCAGAAAATTTTACTCTTCTGATTCTGACACATCTTAAGACTTTATAAAACGAGCTTTTAAGGTGAAGAGGGTGGTTTAAAGGGTTGGAACGATGCCTCAGTTTTCATCTTCTCGAGTGCAAATTTTTCAAAAATTTTTTTTGTGTTTGAACTTATTTATAATGTTTGTGATTTAAAAGTTTTCGTCAGATATAGACTCGTTCTTAACTGATGGAAATGCCCAAAAAAAAATTCGTTCACTCTGGTATTGAAGTTGTTTCTGCACGATGGAAAGATGTTCGGAGAATGTGCAAATTGATTGACGCATACTCAGCGACATCAATATGGTCGGGCGAATATTGGTGGCGTAGGGACGTGACGACCCCATCGCCCACTAGGGACCAGCTGTACAAGCTGGTTACCCGGTGCAATCAGTCAACGCAGATACCTCCTGCGAACCAGTTAAGTCTGATTTGGCGAAGAAGGCAACTAATGCTGATAAGCAAACAAAGTTGGCGGATTCGGCAAGGCAGCAAGGCAATGTTGATGGCCTAGGGCGGCGGTTGAGGTCAAGGTGACTGCCGCGCAGAAACTGCATCCAAAATTCTCTTTGCTTGTAGCGGCATTCACACACTTCAAGCAAAGGGAAGGCAGGACGAGAGAGTGCACTTCCGGTTGCGCAACGGTTAGTGGACTGAATATCTATTGCGCATTTTTTTTTTTTTTATAAATTATGTGTATTCTAAAAGCTTGAATCCGAAATTTCACGCTGTTTAAATTCAGTAAAAAATAAAATGAACGTCAACGATAGTGGATTTTCATGGGTAGAAATTTCATAAATTTAATACTACGCGAGCTAAAAAGCAATGTTTTGTTGAAAAGATATATTCAAAAGCTAAAACCTTGGAGACTTCTGGCTCAAAGAACCATGTTAGGCAGCACGATATAACCAAAAAAACTTGTAGATTATTTTTTTTATATGAGACATCTATTTCTATATCGAATGAGAGCAACTAGCAAGTATCGGTTAGAGAACATTAAATGAACATACTCCTACTTCACTACTTCAGAAGAAGACTTCAACTATGACATACAAGTTAATTATTCTAAGTTTCTCACACTCTCGCGTAAAGTTTCACAACTGTAAGTACTAATGATACTCACGTTAAAGCAACCTATATGTCGATTACGTAACCTTACTTCATCTACTATCTTACGTGCAAACATAACAGTAAATTAAGAATAGAAACAACTATTTTAAATAATATTGACATTTCTCCTTTCAAATATTGAAGCTATGATCTATAGTTTCAACACATATTATAACCAACCAACTCCTTAAAATTAAGAGTTCATCACTTACCCACAGAAGTTATTGCAGTTTATCTATTTATTTATATTTATTAAAAAAAACACTTAAGGGCACAATTTCGTGCATTTAACTTAGTTATAATTTAATTATAAAATAATTATTATTGGTTTATTATTTATCTTTAAAACTTAAAACCATATTACCGCTATACAGTGTTTCTCGGTAAGAGGATAAGTTAAATCCCTGTTTTGGACATTTCTGGTAATTGCGGTTTAATATCGTTGCTAATGAACACAGCAGATAAGAATGCGTCTTCCAAATTTTCCAATTATATATTATTTGTTTTATTTTTATTTTTAAGTTTTACTTTTAATCCTACTTATACGCATATTTAAGTTAAAAAATTTCTAACGAAATTATAAATATAATAAAAGCCACCTTCTTTGCTCACGAATTATGTAATAAAAGTTTCGCGTAAGTTATAGTAATAAATTAGATGGTAAGATGCCAAGTTAGGTATAGTTAATATAGGTATGCAATAAGTAATTAGTATACACGAAGTGTTATAGGTATTTTACTAAACTATTCGGTATTACATACATTGACAGAAAACTCTATAACTAACAACTATTGGTCCTTTTCTGGATTCGAAGCCACTAGGAAGAGGCAACTAGCGTAAGTTAAGTTAAGCCGTAAGAAATTAAGTAAAGTTAGGTAAACCACAGAAGATTATAAAACCTACCATCTTAAGAAGGATTCTTAGTTCGTTGCCGTCAAGTAGTTAGTTTTGCAGTCATATTAAGCGATGTCAACGATCGTTGCTTTAGGAGGTACTATGGAGAGATTAAGGCTTAATTCGTACGTCCACAGTGCGCCATCCGAACGTGAACTTGGATTGTAAGTACTTAACGAGTTCTCAGTAAGATCTTTTTACGTTCACATATAGGTAACATTATATTTGCATTTCATTATTAATTTGAGGTATGCATTACTTTAGATCGCAATATTTTTTTTTTACAACGGACGCAATCCTTTACATTTTAAGTTAATGATATTATTTTTTTAGGTGCGAAATGAGATTAGCTTATATTATAATACATTTTATTTGTGTTGAGGAAGTTTTGGATTACGTGCAATATAGTTATGTTGAGTTTTCTTTAAGAAACCAGGGTGCAATGTAGATTTTTAGTCCGGCAAGGTTATAAGCAACAGAAAATAAATAGTACTTATTTCATAATTAATTCATAAAAATAAAAAGAAAAATAAAAGATAAATAATCATAGAAATATCAAAATCAAAAGGTCAAGGTATCAAGAGATCAAAATTCAAAACAATAGCATGACGCCAGATTATGAACTCAAAACAAAAAGTACCTATTCCTTGGTCAATTAATCTTAAACATTCTTAATAATATGTTACGATGATATAATATTATATCTTTTGGATTCGTTTTCTTTTTCAAAATAAATTACACCAAACTTAAAGTGATCGAACCCCCAAACTAAACGCTGACATACTTGTACTAAAAGCATCTTTAGATAAACTTGTCATTCTCCAGTAAATCGAATATAACAAGAACAGAATAAAATAAAAAATCTCAACAAATGAAGATCATTAGATTAATTTTTGTATTTAATTAAGTTTCTCTAAATAAAATAAAACAAAAAACATTTTTTAATAAAACGGTGGCTGTAAACCAATCAATATCATCCTATCATTTTAATTTTTAAGAGCTTGCTCTGAGGTTGTTTTTGTATTTTATGCAAGTAGTGGTACAATGTACGATTACTAAGATATTGGCAATAATCTAATAATAAATAAAAATATTAAAAAAAAAACCACGACTGCTTCCTTTAGCGATTACAGTTATTTAAAAAGTAAATTCTACTCAAGTTATATATCGGTACAGATTTTTCAAAAATATATCGGTATACTTATGCAAGAAATCACACTTAAAATCCAGCAGTTTTATTTCCGAGGCCGTACCAAAACGGTCAGCGTTCAGTCGTGGGTAAAAAAAACTTACATAAAATTGGATATCACTACTCTCTAGCTAGGGATATGTAAAAATCAATATGCCACAAAAAAATAACTATTAGGAAAAAGGTAAATAAAATCTTAATTCTTTGGACGTCTGCATTATTTTTATGAAATGCGATAACTCAATATAAAGACATTCAATTCGCAATGCTCGCAGTAAAACATGTGATATTCATGTTTTTTATTCATAGTATAATTAACTGTTGTTCGCAATTTTGGTGAAATCTGGTAGTGTTGGGTATATTGTGGCACGCACGCTGGAGTGTCTTAAACTGAAACCTATTAAAAACCATCATAGTCTATAATACATCCCTTCTCTTTAATTGTTCTCTTATCTTATCCACAATCGGACATCTTACGACAGGTAAAATTTCTTAATCAGATACTTTGTCTGGCCGTTGGTACACCCTTGTAAATCAGGGCATCTGGTTCCCTGACCAATGGGTTAGATTTACCTCTTGCATTTCACATCGCCTGATCGCCAAGTAACTATTATTATCAGGTGACAGAATTAGCAGATGGAGGTAAATGGTAACGATATCTTTCCAGTGTGATTAAGGGTTTTACGCTGTCAAAGAATGACCCACGGTATTCTAATACAATTCTATTTTAAAATTACTTTTCCTAATAAACAATATTTGCAGTATCTAGACTGTTCGAGACAAAAATGATTAATGTAATGAAGACAGGATTTTTGACTATTTAATGAGGCCTATCTTTATGTGCGTAGCCGATTAACGTCCCATTTTGGCCTACTATCACACTACCAGAGATTATATCTTGTTTACTTTGACTATGAGAGATCAAAATCCAAATGAGTTAAGATCACAACCATGGGAATTCAGGTTTATCATTATCACTACGATGTCAACCAAACGACGTTGAAATACCTAGAGAGTCCTAAATTCCACGGTCTTGTGTCGCTGGCGTTCAGTACAAGCATATACAGTAGCTTATTGACTTATTTAGTAGTTGACAACTGCTCAGTTTGTATGCTATTCTAACATTTCAATCCAAATTTAAATACTTTACAATGACATTAACTCATTAAAATTGTTTGATAGAAATAAACATTACCCCACGCTTTGTTCTTAAATTTGCTTTTTAATTATTCGAGTAAAGAAATTAAGATTTCATATATCTTTATGGTTTTCATGTTAAATCGAGAATTTACGCTGGCTATGCAATTCCGTTGGGTTTTAAACGCATATAACACAATGATTATCTAACTGTACTATCGCGTACTTTCACTCACTTGGCATGTCGACACGTCAAAGTCGAACATTATATTGAAAATTTACACGGAGAACAGCCGCTATGCTGAGACACAGGATTTAGCCACAAATGTGGTTTTGAAAATCTGTATGCGATTATCCAGGATTTTCATATGGTTCGATAGGTATCTAAAGAGATTTCTATCTTAATTATTGGCACATTTTCTAAAGATCCTATTGCTGTTTTTAAACACCGTTTAAAAAAACTCGCAGAATAATATTAATCCAGGTAAATTATATCAGCTAAGTAGGGCAAAACCCGAAAAGCTTTTTTTTAAAGAAATAAAAAATCAACGTACGCAAAAGTGTCACATTTTGTTACTTAAATGACATTAAAGTTTTTAGTGCCGACATAAAACATGCTTTTGTGTTGCCATCTATGAAAAAATATTTTCCCTAAATAATATTGATTAATTACAAAATTCACAACTATTTTCTTACACTTGATGATGCATTTAATTCTGGATAATTGACACTGATTTTGAAAAAACATCCTCCATACTTAACTGGGACATGTCCTTTATCGATACTCGGCTGACCAGAACACTATGCCGTGTCGATGTGACGTACCAAAGTGAGTGCACCTTCAAGCTATTTTCTAACACATCGGGTATGGTTTCTTAATAGCGTTGTGTTAAAATGCGATCCCACCTCACCTTGTAACAATGTAAACAAGATATAAGTATGAGCGTTAATTCACTTGTTGCATAATGCAGATCAATCGTTGCGTCCAGACTTATCTAGACACATTTAGGATTAGCTCCAGCCATGACACCTAGCTGTAGAAAGCATCACGCAAAAAGCGTTTTTTGGCAGGGGACACTTTAAACAACTACATGGGAATGGAAGCGGCGTTTTAATATTAAGCTACACATTAGTTTTATGTCCAAGAAAATAATACTCATTAGATAATAATACTATAATTAATCCTACTCATTCGCATATAGTTGTATAAATTGTCTCCTGTTAGTGATCATCTACAATAGTTTTGAACATTTGATATATCCAGATGTGTCCAGATATTTGACTTCTAACAGTACCAATGTTTTAGTACGTATATATACAACTATAAGTTCGTAGCATACTTAGAGAGGGACTTATGACATCGTCACATTTATAACGCGTGAATTTTTAAGCGATCGGGAAGTGCTTTGCTCTGTCTTCATATTAATGTCTAATGGAGAAGGGCGTTTAAGTCACAAATAAATTTCTGTATATTTAGATTTGGAATATTTTTTTATGAAAATAAATTCATGAACCTTATAGAATACGGTTAGTATTCTATTTGTTCTACGTTTTTAACTGCACTAACGAGAACATTATTATTTTTAAATAATGATGCACCGGAATTAATAAGAAACATCGTTAAATCAGTCCGGTGCCTTTGATATTTAAATATTGCCCACTTCCCGCAAGATCTGATGTTTAACATCTTGATATGCATGCTTTGACCTATAGTTAGGACCGCTTAAACCCTTTTAGTAACTCACTTTCTGTACAATAACATTGGTACTTAGCCGCGGCCATTTTAATATACCACTTTTGAGATTTGACTTCGACGTTCTGACGTCATTAGATTGTAAACGCGGACACATTGTTCAACAAAAGTAACTATTGGATGTTGAAACATCTCCAATAAAGAATTCCTTTAGTATTTGATATAAAAATTGTGTTTCAATAACAGCTATCAAAAATGGTCTTATATTAGAATGGCTGTAATTTACTGTTCCAACTTACAATTGTTCTCTACTGGACGCACATTGCAACTGGTTAGGGCTCCAAAGCCGGTGCTATACCAACGAAGCTCAAATATTTTATAAGTAGTTTAATGTAGTTTAGTCTTTAGATATAGTATAGAATTTAAGTCTGGAAAGAAATAGAAAAGTCACTAGATACATATTTCATTATTTCATCTAAAGCTAAAATTATTTCAGAAATGATTTCAGTAATACATGCGTAGGCAATAACGACGTCATCCATTCATTGTCGAATTCAAATTTTAATTAAATATTATATAATCTGTCGGTATAGATACCTTCTAGGTTGGTTTATACATAAATAAAATATTATTTTTAAATTGTTTCGATAAAATTAATACCTACATTTCTGTTTGGATTGATCGCGATTATAAGAATGAAAATATTTGTTTTTTCTTACCAACTCAAATATAATAACCACTAGAGTAGTAAATAGAGATTTATTAACATTTAGCAACAAAATCGGAACATCGACCTAACATCAAGGTTTTCTCGCAAAACGGAAAGTATGAAACAATTCTTTCTAATACCTATTTTATTCTCGTTTTGTAACGTATTTTTAAATATAATTACCAGATACCATAACACCACGATAATTATAATTTAAATTTGTCTATATTTTAACCTTGTTATAAAGAGCTTGGTTACGGCGTGACTTGACCCGGTGCTTTAAGTTTTAAGTCATGAGAAAATCATCTCGATTCTCAATTCTAGAAATTGACTATTTCCTCTAACATCCTTCAACAGAAAAATAATTATTTTCAAATTTTGCTTCGATTTTCTCACTTATTTCAATTTTCGTCAAAATCTTCCTCGCAACCCTGTGTGACTTGACCGTCTACACGAATAAGGAGCGCGCGCGTGATCTGCTTCTTTGAATTGAGAAAACATTAAAAATGGACTTTACAAAAGCGATGAAATTATTCAGAATTTTAAATGATAATATAACTTTTTCAATATTTTCTCAGACTATATTTACATTGCTTCACATTTACTTCTATTAGGAGAAGTGTAAGCTATTTTAGGTCTATTACTTGCCTTTTATTTTTTATTATATTTCAATGTATAAGGTAAGTTAAGTTAAGTTGTTTCTTCCGGCCGGTAAGTTGTTTCTTCTTAGTCATGGGTAAATTCTCAAATTTCATAGTATAAATATATGTGTAATGACCGATTTTGTTGCTAATTGAAATACGTATGCTGCGTAAATGTAGACACTTTTTGTAATTGACCCGGTGACATACTAAAGAGACTCAGGATATCCACGGCTTTTCGCGCATACGGCTCCCACTTCTAAAATACAATACTTAAAACCTATCGAAGTCTAATCGGTTGTTTTGGGGCAGATGGTTCATTTGTTCACACAATGTTGGTCCACAGAAGTGTCTACGCTTGCGTAGTACTTTAATGTAGTAGTAGTGAACATACACCGCGTGCCTTGTCATGATTTAATTGCGAGCATATGCGAAATGTATCGTTTTAATTTTATTATCGTAGCTCACCAAAAAATCCATTCATCATCATGCCAGTAGAGCTCTTCATTATATACATCTCTAGACAATCATAGTATGATCATATAACTTTAAGAATTAAGTAAAATAATTTCTAGGCAATAATTCATTTAATCATTTCACATTGATTTTGAGATTATTATTGATAAAATCACAGACTTTAAAATATTGTGGTGCTTCTAAGAAGCACTTTTCCAAACTGAACGTTAATATACCGTAGTTACTATTATTATTTTAATAATAGCAATGAATATTTTTTAACTAACTATTTTGCTTGTATCCATATCCTCATCAATTTGAAAATAAAAATACGACACTATTAGTAAATTCGTTGGTGCTCTGAAGAATTGTATAATTATTTCATTGGTTCAACAAAATTACCGTCCAAACAATTATAGATAGTTGTCGTATCACTACAAAACTGCCATTTATTACCTACTATAACACAACATCTGAAGTGGATGTACCAGTTATTCTTCAAGAGCGTACGCTTTACTCGCGCGAACGGACACTCTATTTATTTTTATATTTTATAATATAACAGGCGTCTTAAAGCATGATATTACTTTTGAGATTATTAATATAGGATACCATAATTCTTTGAGAATAAGTAAATAATATTTGATTTTATGATGTGATATTTTTTAGGTTATATTTTTTTTAGTTGTTAAGGTTATAAATATAGTTTTTTCGTTTTATATTTTGCCTATGCTACCCTGAAATGGGTAATCCACTTAATACTCATACCTCTTATCGTGCGGCATCGAACCAGAGCACTTACTAAGCGGCAGCGTTAAAAAGAGAATTGTATTTTTTTATCATACCAAAACGTTGTCACGAGTATGTAATACCGAATAGGATTTAGATTGTAAGTTGAAAACAAAAAAAAAAAACAAAAAAACAAAAAAAAACTAAAAAAACAAAAAAAAACAAAAAAACTAAAAAAACTAAAAAAAAAAAAACAAAAAACAAAAAACACAAAGAAAACGAAAAAAAAACAAAAAAAAACAAAAAAAAAACAAAAAACAAAACCAAAAAAAAAACTAAAAACAAAACCCAAAAAAAAACTAAAAATTAAAAAAAGACAAAAAAAAAGTTTCTTAGCTTTCTTAATATATTTTAATGTTTTTTTTGTGCGTTTACCTTTATTTTAAAAGTACTCGTCTAATATGCTATATTAAAACATAATTAATATCAGTTCAAATTGTCAAGCGTGCTCCACCTTAGCTGCATAATCACTTAACATCAGATGTGATAGCAGCCACGCGCAAGCCTATATATTTCAAAAAAAAAAATAGGGTTTCTCTCAAAATTAATATTAATAATATGTGATTAATTAGTATTCTCACCGTAGCTGTAGTCTGGTGAATTAGACGATACTATTGTGTTCAAAACAGATATAGTTTGTACTTATGTTAGGTACTTATGATACTTATAGAACTTACTGTTTGTGTAGTAGGTTCATATAGTATCTTAAGATTATTAGGGTCAGTACTCAAAGAGTATTGAACCGGGCCCCGGTACGATATACGTCAGTGTCCGTCCTTTTCGTCTGTAACAGGGGCTGTCTGCTTATTGCTTAGCTATAAAGAAGTAGCCCGCTCAGCTCTAACCGAATTAAAAAAAAATTTTTTTTCGAAAGTTCATAAAAAATTCAAACTCAAACGAGGACGTTATAAACGTCACTTTTGCGCGATATTGCTCCATAAGTTACAAAAACTTACCAGATCAGGAATGTTATTTTTTCCGTTTATTCTAAAAATTGTTATTTTATCGATTATTTTAGGCATCCTTTATGAGAAACCTTTTTTAGTTATTTTTAGTGCGTTTCTTTTTTTTCTACCACATGGTTACGGTGTAAAAGGAAACCAAATTCTCTCTCTCATTTATAACCTTCCGCCCTTGTTATTCTCTTTACAACGGATGAAACCTGACATGCCAGACACGGACTATAATATGTTATAATTTTTCCGCCTAATTTAATTATAACGTTATTCTTAATTTTAGTTAGAGATTCTTTAATTGCCAGGTTAATTTTATATAATATTACAACACATCTTTTATTTTGTATTTTTACCTTATAAACACTACTTATCAGCTCTATACTTATATACAGTTTACGTTTATATATACACATACAGGAGATCTTGTCAATGTTAAAATCAGTTTTCACAAAATGCGTAACGTAATCGATGAATTAAAACTTCTACTAAAACTAAACTAGAATTATTATATATATTATTCAGTAATAGCGAAATGTGGTTGGTCAAAGCTATTATTTTATTCCCAGTATATGCTACCTCTCACGCCCGTGTGCAAAATAAATACATATAAAAACCAAAAGAGATATAATAAACTTAAATAGATAATAATAAATAAACCTACATATACATTACATAAATACATATTTGCACCGGGCGGAGGAATACGCCCCACGGCAGGGGAGACCAAACGGCCGGGGGTCAGGGTGACAGGTTGAGAAACCGGCGGACTATCCTAGCCGAGTCCAGTAAAACCGCTTTTTGCATCCTGGCTGCGAGCGAACTGCCACGGAACCCCAGCCGCCTCAGATGGCGTGCGAGGCTGACTGGGCTCAACCCATTCGCAGATATAACGATTGGGATGGTTTCAGCAGACTGCACATGCCACATGTCGGAAACCTCGTGAGCCAGATCGAGATACTTACGCTTTTTCTCCGTCTCAGCTCTCACGAGGTTTTCGTCATATGGAATGGTGATGTCCACCAAAAACACCCTCGACTGTGCCCGGTCCACCAACACGATGTCAGGCTTATTCGCGAGAATAGTCCTGTCCGTGATAATGGACCGGTCCCAATAGAGCCGGACCGGTGTGTACTGGTAATAGGGCAACCTCTCATCCAGGAGACCGTACTTCAGAGCAAGCTCTTGGTGAAGGATTTTGGCTGCTTGGTTGTGTCTGTGCAAATACTCAGTGTTGACAAGCGCGGAACTTATTTTTTTATTACTTATTATTTTATTTATTGTTGTAAACTTTATGTGTATTTAATTTTAATCGGCCGAATCGTGACGTGAGATTTTTAGACTCGAGTCTTTGTGAGTACATAAGTGTCTTCTCCATGTTTAGGACTCCCGGTCAAACGTAAAATATGATTTCGTCGTCATAGGCGTCGTTAACAATTCCTTATGTTGCCAAACTTAAGACAAACATGAAGCAAACCGATTACCATATTTTGTGCTTCACAAATACTACTTTTTGGAATGTCGCAGATATAAGCTCGTCAAATAGCTATATCTAAATAACATTCAGCACGTATAATTAAGGTTATATCTGTTACATTTCATTAGTACGTGCTTTAATATTTGGCATACCATGAATGTCACAGTTGGCATAATTTACTTTGTTCCATTTTTTTCGTATTTTCCCAATTCAAACCCAAGAGAAGTTTTTTTTATTATTTACGATTTGTTTTCATTAGCTTTGTTCTTATTCTCATTTGCGTTAAGGGATTTTAACTATCCATATTTCATGTTTTATCATATTCCTTTATAACAATTTCTTATGTTACCAAACTTAAGACAAACATGAAGCCAACCAATTACCATATTTTGTGCTTCACAAATACTACTTTATGGAATGTCGCAGATATAAGCTCGTAAAACAGCTATATCTAAATAACATTTAGCACGAATAGTTAAAGTTATATCTGTTACATTTCATTAGTACGTGCTTTAACATTTGGCATACCATGAATGTCACAGTTGGCATAATTTACTTGGTTCCATTTTTTTCGTATTTTTCCCAATTCAAACCCAAGAGAAGTTTTTTTTATTATTTACGATTTGTTTTCATTAGTTTTGTTCTTATTCTCATTTGCGTTAAGGGATTTTAACTATCCATATTTCATGTTTTATCATATTCCTATAAAACAATTTCTTATGTTACCAAACTTAAGACAAACATGAAGCCAACCAATTACCATATTTTGTGCTTCACAAATACTACTTTTTGGAATGTCGCAGATATAAGCTCGTAAAACAGCTATATCTAAATAACATTCAGCACGCATAGTTAAGGTTATATCTGTTACATTTCATTAGTACGTGCTTTAACATTTGGCATACCATGAATGTCACAGTTGGCATAATTTACTTGGTTCCATTTTTTTCGTATTTTTCCCAATTCAAACCCAAGAGAAGTTTTTTTTACTATTTACGATTTGTTTTCATTAGTTTTGTTCTTATTCTCATCTGCGTTAAGGGATTCTAACTATCCATATTTCATGTTTTATCATATTCCTATATAACAATTTCTTATGTTACCAAACTTAAGACAAACATGAAGCCAACCAATTACCATATTTTGTGCTTCACAAATACTACTTTTTGGAATGTCGCAGATATAAGCTCGTAAAACAGCTATATCTAAATAACATTCAGCACGAATAGTTAAGGTTATATCTGTTACATTTCATTAGTACGTGCTTAAATATTTGGCATACCATGAATGTCACAGTTGGCATAATTTACTTGGTTCCATTTTTTTCGTATTTTTCCCAATTCAAACCCAAGAGAAGATTTTTTTATTATTTACGATTTGTTTTCATTAATTTTGTTCTTATTCTCTTCTGCGATAAAGGATTTTAACTATCAATATTTCAATTTTTATTTTTTCCTATATAACAATTTCTTATGCTACCAAACTTAAGACAAACATGAAGCCAACCAATTACCATATTTTGTGCTTCACAAATACTACTTTTTGGAATGTCGCAGACATAATCTCGTAAAACAGCTATATCTAAATAACATTCAGCACGTATAGTTAAGGTTATATCTGTTACATTTCATTAGTACGTGCTTTAACATTTGGCATACCATGAATGTCACAGTTGGCAGAATTTACTTTTTTCTATATTTTTTCTATTATTTCCTATTTAAAGTCAAAACTTTAGTATGCTTAATGCATGCATTTCTTACCTTAGCAGAACAGGACAGGCTTACATAAAATATGTTTTCTTTGTCCCATACGAACGAATTTGGAAGGAAATCAAATTTTGTATTTGCCCAAACTTTAATCCAACATAAAGCCAACCCCTTACCATCTTTGTACTCGTACCACATAAACTACTACTTCTTGGAATGTGGCAGAAATAAGTTTTTACAAGAACTACATATACCTAAATTACATACGTTCAGTCAGTGTAGTAAAGGTACCAACTTCAAACTTGATGGTGGCATTTCTATTGCATCAAGTAACATTACGTTATATCTGTTACATTTCATTAGTACGTGCTTGATCATTTGGCATACCACGAATGTCACAGTTGGCAGAATTTATAATACTTGGTTCCATTTTTTCGTATTTTACCCAATTCAAACTCAAGAGTAATTTTTTTAATCAATTAACGATTTGTTTTCATTGGTTTTGTTCTTATTCTAATCTGCGATAAAGGATTTTAACTATGCATATTTCATGTTTTATCATATTCCTATATAACAATTTCTTTTGTCACCAAACTTAAGACAAACATGAAGCCAACCAATTACCATATTTTGTGCTTCACAAATACTACTTTATGGAATGTCGCAGATATAAGCTCGTAAAACAGCTATATCTAAATAACATTTAGCAAGAATAGTTAAGGTTATATCTGTTACATTTCATTAGTACGTGCTTTAACATTTGGCATACCATGAATGTCACAGTTGGCATAATTTACTTGGTTCCATTTTTTTCGTATTTTTCCCAATTCAAACCCAAGAGAAGTTTTTTTTACTATTTACGATTTGTTTTCATTAGTTTTGTTCCGTTTCTCATCTGCGTTAAGGGATTTTAACTATCCATATTTCATATTTAACGTATTCCTATATAACAATTTCTTATGTTACCAAACTTAAGACAAACATGAAGCCAACCAATTACCATATTTTGTACTTCACAAATACTACTTTTTGGAATGTCGCAGACATAATCTCGTAAAACAGCTATATCTAAATAACATTCAGCACGCATAGTTAAGGTTATATCTGTTACATTTCATTAGTACGTGCTTTAACATTTGGCATACCATGAATGTCACAGTTGGCATAATTTACTTGGTTCCATTTTTTTCGTATTTTTCCCAATTCAAACCCAAGAGAAGTTTTTTTTTATTATTTACGATTTGTTTTCATTAGTTTTGTTCTTACTCTAATCTGCGATAAAGGATTTTAACTATGCATATTTCATGTTTTATCATATTCCTATATAACAATTTCTTATGTCACCAAACTTAAGACAAACATGAAGCCAACCAATTACCATATTTTGTGCTTCACAAATACTACTTTATGGAATGTCGCAGATATAAGCTCGTAAAACAGCTATATCTAAATAACATTTAGCACGAATAGTTAAGGTTATATCTGTTACATTTCATTAGTACGTGCTTTAATATTTGGCATACCATGAATGTCACAGTTGGCATAATTTACTTTGTTCCATTTTTTTCGTATTTTCCCAATTCAAACCCAAGAGAAGTTTTTTTTATTATTTACGATTTGTTTTCATTAGCTTTGTTCTTATTCTCATTTGCGTTAAGGGATTTTAACTATCCATATTTCATGTTTTATCATATTCCTTTATAACAATTTCTTATGTTACCAAACTTAAGACAAACATGAAGCCAACCAATTACCATATTTTGTGCTTCACAAATACTACTTTTTGGAATGTCGCAGATATAAGCTCGTAAAACAGCTATATCTAAATAACATTTAGCACGAATAGTTAAGGTTATATCTGTTACATTTCATTAGTACGTGCTTTAATATTTGGCATACCATGAATGTCACAGTTGGCATAATTTACTTTGTTCCATTTTTTTCGTATTTTCCCAATTCAAACCCAAGAGAAGTTTTTTTTACTATTTACGATTTGTTTTCATTAGTTTTGTTCCGTTTCTCATCTGCGTTAAGGGATTTTAACTATCCATATTTCATATTTAACGTATTCCTATATAACAATTTCTTATGTTACCAAACTTAAGACAAACATGAAGCCAACCAATTACCATATTTTGTACTTCACAAATACTACTTTTTGGAATGTCGCACACATAATCTCGTAAAACAGCTATATCTAAATAACATTCAGCACGTATAGTTAAGGTTATATCTGTTACATTTCATTAGTACGTGCTTTAACATTTGGCATACCATGAATGTCACAGTTGGCATAATTTACTTGGTTCCATTTTTTTCGTATTTTTCCCAATTCAAACCCAAGAGAAGTTTTTTTTTATTATTTACGATTTGTTTTCATTAGTTTTGTTCTTACTCTAATCTGCGATCAAGGATTTTAACTATGCATATTTCATGTTTTATCATATTCCTATATAACAATTTCTTATGTCACCAAACTTAAGACAAACATGAAGCCAACCAATTACCATATTTTGTGCTTCACAAATACTACTTTATGGAATGTCGCAGATATAAGCTCGTAAAACAGCTATATCTAAATAACATTTAGCACGAATAGTTAAGGTTATATCTGTTACATTTCATTAGTACGTGCTTTAATATTTGGCATACCATGAATGTCACAGTTGGCATAATTTACTTTGTTCCATTTTTTTCGTATTTTCCCAATTCAAACCCAAGAGAAGTTTTTTTTATTATTTACGATTTGTTTTCATTAGTTTTGTTCTTATTCTCATCTGCGTTAAGGGATTCTAATTATCCATATTTCATGTTTTATCATATTCCTATATAACAATTTCTTATGTTACCAAACTTAAGACAAACATGAAGCCAACCAATTACCATATTTTGTGCTTCACAAATACTACTTTATGGAATGTCGCAGATATAAGCTCGTAAAACAGCTATATCTGAATAACATTTAGCACGAATAGTTAAAGTTATATCTGTTACATTTCATTAGTGCGTGCTTTAACATTTGGCATACCATGAATGTCACAGTTGGCATAATTTACTTGGTTCCATTTTTTTCGTATTTTTCCCAATTCAAACCCAAGAGAATTTTTTTTTATTATTTACGATTTGTTTTCATTAGCTTTGTTCTTATTCTCATTTGCGTTAAGGGATTTTAACTATCCATATTTCATGTTTTATCATATTCCTTTATAACAATTTCTTATGTTACCAAACTTAAGACAAACATGAAGCCAACCAATTACCATATTTTGTGCTTCACAAATACTACTTTTTGGAATGTCGCAGATATAAGCTCGTAAAACAGCTATATCTAAATAACATTCAGCACGCATAGTTAAGGTTATATCTGTTACATTTCATTAGTACGTGCTTTAACATTTGGCATACCATGAATGTCACAGTTGGCATAATTTACTTGGTTCCATTTTTTTCGTATTTTTCCCAATTCAAACCCAAGAGAAGTTTTTTTTATTATTTACGATTTGTTTTCATTAGTTTTGTTCTTATTCTCATCTGCGTTAAGGGATTTTAACGATCCATATTTCATGTTTTATCGTATTCCTATTTCTTATGCTACCAAACTTAAGACAAACATGAAGCCAACCAATTACCATATTTTGTGCTTCACAAATACTACTTTTTGGAATGTCGCAGGCATAATCTCGTAAAACAGCTATATCTAAATCACATTCAGCACGAATAGTTAAGGTTATATCTGTTACATTTCATTAGTACGTGCTTTAACATTTGGCATACCATGAATGTCACAGTTGGCAGAATTTACTTTTTTCTATATTTTTTCTATTATTTCCTATTTAAAGTCAAAACTTTAGTATGCTTAATGCATGCATTTCTTACCTTAGCAGAACAGGACAGGCTTACATAAAATATGTTTTCTTTGTCCTATACGAACGAATTTGGAAGGAAATCAAATTTTGTATTTGCCCAAACTTTAATCCAACATAAAGCCAACCCCTTACCATCTTTGTACTCGTACCACATAAAATACTACTTCTTGGAATGTGGCAGAAATAAGTTTTTACAACAACTACATATGCCTAAATTACATACGTTCAGTAAGTGTAGTAAAGGTACCAACTTCAAATTTGATGGTGGCATTTCTATTGCATCAAGTATCATTACGTTATATCTGTTACATTTCATTAGTAGGTGCTAGATCATTTGGCATATCACGGATGTCACAGTTGGCAGAATTTAGTTGGTTCATGTTTTTTGTATTATTCCCAATTCAAACTCAATTCTCATGTTTTTTTAAATATTTACCATTTGTTTTCATTGATTTTGTTCCTATTCTCATCTGCGACAAAGGCTTTAATGTATATGTATTTCATGTTTCATCATAACTTTCATTTGATTTTGATGTGCAGACTAGTTGCTTTTAGAAGATGACCAATGGTTGACCACTGGTGCTCACTGGGTTTTTTGGTTCTAAAGACAAGCGTTTGGCCATAATCTCACCCGAAAGTCTATATGTGGCCTGTCGTAGTGGGGATTTCTATATCTCTTGCATATCGTATCAAATGTATGTACGGAAGAGCGTTATACCATGGCGATTATTAATTAATAAAGATATTGAATCTCTTTAAAACAAACTATAAGAAATACAACAAAAGAATTTGTCAGACATGTCAGATAAAACTTAAGTCACCTATTAGTAATTACTATACAACAAATCTATTTGCTTTGGTTCAATACTTTATTTAATGATATTACCCTCACTATATTCGAACCATATCAAACCATATCATATTAAAATTCCTCTTCGAAAATTATTTTTCTAAAGGATGATGAAGATTTTATGTCATATTTTGTCTATTAGTTTTCTACATCATCAGATATGCTTATTTTATTTCAATAAAATAAGTGAGAGACTACAGTTACGGCTAGTAGGCGAGTGTAGCTTTTTTCATTTATTTACGGCGTTTATTAATCGGGTCTAGGTTGTGCTAGGTCATACAATGCTCTACAAAGAGTATTGCCGGTCAAGTGTGCGTTTCACATAATATTGTAAACAATCTTATTGTAATGGTTCACAGCTTCACCTAAACAAACATTACGTCTATGCTAGTGGAGACCTACTTCACAAACTAACAGGTACAGTCTGGACCTGTTAAATTATTTCAAAAACACATTAAGTACATTTATTTTATGCTTTTGTTTATAACTAAATAAGTGTTTGCTTATTACCATTTTACTTATATTATTATTCAATACATATGATACATAGATAATAATACATATAAACAATACCAATATTTTATAATCCATAGAGTACATAGGATATTAAAGATTTACACTCATCAATGGTAAAATACTTGTAAGTACAATATAACGTAATGAACTATTTAATCATACATAGACATAAAAAACTGTAAGAGAACACCAAAAAACGTAGACTGTAAATAAAATCGGTATAATATAATACATACAATACGACTATATTTTAGATTTTGAATCATAGTACTGTAAAATTTAATCCGATAAGTATATTTTTGTCTGATTCCGGATGTTTAGTTATTTAAGACATCCGATAAAAAAAAAAAAAAAGAAGTGGAATATGCTGGGCATGCGTTTCTCTCGGTATATTTGAATGTGTGAGGACTATAGTTAGTCTGCGAAGTATAAAGTGGCAATCCAAATATGCAACCTGCCCAAAAAATGCCCCAAGATGCAACCTGTTTAAATGTTACTCTACATGCACACTCTGTATAAATTTTGGATAAAATACTTCCCAACCTCTCTACCCTATATCGTTGCAAATGACAAACATCATATAGTAAATGTATGTATATTAAAAAGTTAATTTTGTTGAAGAAATACCTCGCACAACACTATATCAAATATAATTTCAGATAAAATTTATATAGAATATTGATTTTTTCAGATAAAACAGATGTACAAAAGATAAAAAAGATGTTAAAGATACAGCTTTCATACAAGTGTTCACAATAAGAAATTATTTCCTCGCTGCAATACTTGCGCAGGCTAAATGACTGTGTAATTAATATACCGAAAAAATCACAGTTGCCAATTATTAAGAGATTTGATCTATCTATAAGTAGTCTCTCTAATGCTAATCGTTCTAGAAAAAAAACCCAGACAAGAACTAAATTATTGTGACGAAAAATATAAATGGTAACAGTAGAACATCGTATTCCACCTCTAAATACAAAAAAAAAAGAAAAAAAATAATAATCCATAGAAGATAATAATAGATAAATTGAACAGTATTTTTATTGTAAATTACATAACCAAGTAAAATCTATTTAATAATACATAGAATCTACATAGCTCTAACCACTGTAAGATGAACACCAAAAAATTTAGATGTAAATAAATGCAGTCTCATACATACTGCCTACTGATAAATATTCGAATTACTCGTACATTAATTACACTAATACATAATAATAATAATCAACTTTAAGATCAACCTATCAAATTAAGTATAAAATAAATATTATCGATACATTACAAAGGATATACCAAAATATCGTCAGTAATCAAATAAGTAAATTTATTGTACAGGTTTCCCTAAAATCTTTACAAATTGAGAAAAAATATATCTTATATCTCATAAAAAATTGTGTCTAAGCAATGATTTACATTTATTATGATGAATAATACCAGCATTTTGTAACATTAACTTGAATGTCACCATAAGAATTTTTGGAACACGAATTGTCAAGGGTCAAGTCACCATTCCTTAGTGTCAAGCTTTTCTCAATTTGTGTGATTTACTCCCAATGTATAATAATTTCCCGATAGTTGTAAGGTTGGCAAACACACATACGTGTCTTAAACTCAATGAATATAAATATAAAACAGATAGTTTGTTTTATAGTATTTGTAAGTAAACACATTATATGAAAATTATATCGAAAGCAGGGAATTATTCTATTGTGATGTGACTTGGTATTTTATTTTCATATATTTAGATGAATTATTTTATTTTGCTGCATTTTTATTATATAGGCAAGTTTATTTTGCCTATAAAATTAATTATCAAATATTTTAATTTAGTTGCTTCTCATGAATACATACACAACTTGGTTAAATTAAAAATCAAAGTGTGTACATCAAACTTTCGAGTGATACCAGAAGTCTCTGTTTTTTTTTATAAATGGTTTTTGAATAAATTGATCAACAAACTTGTGTAGAAAGATTTATGAAATTCGTAACCTAAAAAATGCATTGTGTAATAGATACCATGCAAAAAAGATTCCAGTGTGACTTTTAAACAAACTTTGCGATTATTTATATATAGAATGATGATGATTACTCTGTTTAAAGCGACCAAATATGTTTGTGATTTTCGTTTCCACTATCAAATTTTGACACTTTGTTAGGTTATTTTACGAAGAATACAATTATACCAATGTTTAACACATTTACATTTTTTGTTTTATCTTACGATATTTTTTTCTCTTATTTCAATTATTTGCATGAATGAACCTTTTAGCCAGGCCCATTTAACTTGATAAGGTATGGTGAGGTATAGAGGGCTGACCTCAGCAACCTACTACAGTAAATGGCTCGATGGCGATGCATTCATTCATTAAACTGTATCCTTTCAATTATTGTAATTTAAAAGTATACCGAGTAAAACATTGAAGTTATTTAAAATCATTGGAATATATTGTATCAATTATAATTTTTCTATATACACATTCTAGGACTATCACATATAATCTAGATTTTAATGTTGGTCATTAAATTAAAACTAAATATTAACGTAAAATTTACAGATTTCTTTTGCAATTAATTGTATCGAAAATGGTTCCGAGTTTATTTCAATATTGTACTTATTTCAAAGATCTAAAAATTCAAGAGCTATTGTGACAGGAATACTCAAATGAATCATCATTAAAATCAAGAAGTTACAAATTACGCAGTAAATACCGATTTATCTCTGGAAATTTTCTTATTCCGTTAGTAATGATGTGATGGTACCGCATATCTCTCTGTATGCACAATTTAACTGTAAGAAAAATAAATATATCATTATAAATCTATCGAACAGTAGCCGTGTGACGGATTCATGTTCATTAAAATACAAAATCTATATTTAATGGATAAGATATATAAGATCACAAAATACCTGCTTACGTTTGAAGACATCCTGTATTGGCAATTCACACTACCTACATATAAAAACAAAAAACATCAATTAGATCAAACGCGAATTTTTTCCGAAGCCACTTTAAATAAATTCCCTGGATTACTATACTATGTCTTTACTATTTTATATGAGCCTCTGTCCGTTTTCTTGTATTTTCTTGCTTGCAGTTTTAGGATATTTCTTAACGAATTCATTTTAATCGACAGTAGGGGTTAACTGTTTGATTAAAACAAACAATGCTGATTTTCGCGCTAGGTATCCTGTATAGAATTCAAAAAATATATATATTAAGCAGGTGTTTTGTGGGTAGTTTGCAAAAATTCTAATCACCTTAGCTATTTTGTATTTACTACTAACTACTATCTCAAACCTTCCGTGTCTTTTTTCAATATTCTGGTGACGTATTAAATTTTTTCATAAAACAAGTTGTCGATGCTCAAGATTATATCTCCAGGTACCTCGGCATTCGGTAATTCTAATGCTAATTATAGAGTATTTGATATTTATTTCAAAATTTTTGGTACAAGTATTCAAAATAAGTCCCCCAGTCAATTAAACAGCCCAAACATAAATAACAGATGATCTTGTTTTCATAATACACTTTGCTAGTAGCTAAAGATGTATTTACTGTAACAGAACACAGAAAACACCTCTGAGTCGTATTATACAGAAAAATTTCTTCAAAAAGTTCATAGGCATCGTCTTCAAAAATATGCCGTAAAATTCAAAGGAAGTTAGTTTATCGGAATCAAACCGTTTCAAATAACACGACGTTCATAATATGCCAACTACAGTATCCAAATCATTATAACATTCAAATGAGTTAATTCTTCGAATAAATAATATATTTTAAGGTGGTAGAAGTTTTGCAAATTAGCGTTTTATTACGAAATAACAGTCGTGGCTAACTTATTGAGGACAACTAAGACATCTCGGCAATATTTAATATAGTGGCTGATTTATAAATTCCATAAGTCTTTTACACGCTCTCCGTCGATTTGATGACCTCTGACGTGATCTGGTCTGGTGGAAGGCTCTCGATGTGGCGAGTGACTTATTCCTTTGAGAGTCGTCACCACCATCATAATCCTAACAGGTCAGCTCCTAACATCTTAGACTGCATCATCGCTTATCACCTACAGATGAGATTGCAGTCAAGGGCTAACTTGTACTTGAAAATAAAACTGATCAAGTCTCCATTTACTTACAAAATACAAATTGAGTCGCAATTAAATCAGTAATAGCTAATGTAATGAAGAGATCTAATCACAATGCCACATTTTACCTGGATCATAATAAAAAGTGCGACTAACTCATATTGCCAGTGTTCCCAATTCGTTTGCCCACTGTATATCTTTAGGCTAAGGTTTTTTTTCTGTTCTTGAAAAAGTGGCCTTCGTGCCGCTCCTGAGTTTTTTATGACATGCACCGAACAAAGTACATAATTTTGGCACATTAAATGTCGCCAATAAATTAATTAAATTCGATGTTGTAGTAAATGGATATTATTGGATCTTATATGAATGTCTATATATTGAGTAAATTCCCTACAATGTTTGTATTAGAGTGTGCAAAATGATTTGAAAAAAAAAAAAGCTTTTTTATATACCCATTATATTTTGTAAACCTTCTATATAGATAAAGAAACTATTTCTATGTAATCATGGTTTCTGATAGATTATAGTATGTAACTTCGATGTTTTATATGGATAAAAGTTGTAAGCTTATACAGGGTCAAAAAACGTAAATAAAAAAAAAAATATCTAGCTTCTTAGAACTAGTGCATCGAAATTATGGCAACTTAATCAAAAACCACAGATAAATAGTAAACAATGTGACCAAAGATTATAGTTAACCACCGTTCGCATGTTATTCTGACTACGAATTCGTTTTGAATTCACGTTTCTTGGCTCAGTATATAGCTAAGCAACACTGTAAGAATATCTTGTCTTAGCTCAAAATTGTATGAGCTTTTATGGTATAGAACAGTGAGATGTTATTACTTCTAGTTGTGTGACCTCTAAAAGGCCCTACGGACCCAGGATCCACGTTCAGAAGGACAGGATTCCAACTTTTTTATACGCAAGAGTACTTTTAAAATCACTTTTAATATCCAATAACATCAATCCGTTATTGCGGAACTGTGACTATTCTAGACCTAATGACATATCACTGATTTAGAAAAAAAAAATGTCTATTTAGATTACGAAACAAAAAAAGAATTTCGAAAATCTTACATGTAATAAGGTTTGACTGAAATGAATATCTTGTATTTGTAATTGCATTCTGTATCGTAGTGTTTTACGTGTGTATTAGATATAGTTAAGAGAGTTGATTGCTTGATGTATGGTTAAATTGACCAGTACCTATTAAATATTATTCTAAATTCAAACCACATAGAAACACCTTTATAGATTTATAACATCTTTATTTATTCACAGTTTGACGACCTCCGTGGCGCAGTGCGCGCTGGCGCATTATAAAGGAGGTTCTGGGTTCGATTCCCGGCTCGAGTCTGGTCTGGTGTGAGGCTTCGGCCGTGGATAGTTACCACCCTACCGACAAAGACGTCAAGCGATTTAGTGTTCCGGCACGATGTCGCGTAGAAACCATTTAGGAGTGTCGGTTTACCAAACCCCTAACAGGTTAGCTCGCTACCATCTTCGACTGCATCATCACTTACCATCAGGTGAGATAGCGGTCAAGGGCTAACTCGTAGTGAATAAAAAAAAAATGTGGATTTGATTCTTAAAATAATAACAGTTACAAATATTTTCTTAACCATAGATCAACAATCAAGAGTCGTACTTAAAAATGGTGCTCCTTCAGAGTTGTAACGATTGCACAAGTTTTATAATATTCTAGGTGTATCACTGTATAATGTATAACAATATTAAGTACTATTCGAAATTGTTATACCGATTTTGAGCGTTTACGACATGCAAGCGGAATGCTTAAAGTTTCTACTCTTAAATTCGGTATAGGAGCACCATTAGGCACACATTCAATAAAAAGCGGAAATTGTCAACGCAAACCAAACTTTAACTGGCAGCAGAACATCAGCTGTCCTAGAGTTGAATGTGTGTTCCAGTACACATAATGCCAACTATATAATTAACAATATAAATGTGTATATGTTGTCTATGTCGTGTTTTAGGCTAAACCCCGATTAATTTTCATGCCATAAAAACTGCACCCCTGTCCTTCTTTGTCGTGAATAAGTTAACTAGTTGGTGTTAAATATAATATATAAATATCTGCAAATCACACATGCCGTCCAAATGTCCGCTTAACATGGTATCTAGGTGGGACGCGTTCTTACGCGTTATCTTATTGTACCACTGTTATCTACTGGCATCGTCTTTTGTCTCGATTTTCTTTCTCTAGCTGTTTATTTTTCTTATCAAATCAAAATAATTATCTCTGGTATGCAATCTATTTTTCTGAAAAATCTTTGTCAAAATCAGTTGAGCCTGAAGACCGAGCGTTGCTAACGGCTCCAAGTGCATTTTAAGGATTGTATCTAGTTTCAAAGAGATCCGATGTCAAGATGCAAGGCACTAGACTACTAATGTACTTACTAGATTGACCGCTACTTCGCTTTTGTTTTGGTTTTAAATAAAAACAAGTGGGTACGCAAGTCAAATATCCTATGCCTGTAACCAGGGCATAAGATTCAAATTTCAGTTAAGATCGGTTTTATTTTTAACTGTAAGATCATAGTGAACAAAAAGTTATTTTTTTAAAATACCGCAGATTTTTTTTTGTTTCCTAGAAAGCACGATGAGCGGTGCTTTTCTCGCTTAAAAAGTACTCAATGTCGCCTAGGCAAGTACGTCTGTAGCCTTAGTATAAGTACACTCGCAATCGTGGGGTCCCTTTCGAGTATCGAAAAACTATATTGACAGTGAAAAATGGACCTTATGTATCCGCTTTAGAGTCAGAATTTCTGTTCGACCGAAAACGTCTCAATTTACTATGACGTTAGTTTGTTTCGAAAATGACGCTACGATTTCGACATACTTATACCAACGGTGCAGTATTTAAGCAGAGGATGTGTCAATTATTGTCAAAATCGGTGGAGTGAGACTTCAGCCTCACATAAACAAAATAAGCAGGCACAATTTCATTTCGTTTAATATTTGCATATTAGTTTATTTTCTGTAAGTGTATTCTCCAATTTGTCAAAAAATACATGGATCAGAACACCTGATATAAATGAAATGAAAAGTAATTTGTATGTATGTTTGTTATCATGAAACCATAGATGAAATTGTGGTGAAATTTGACGGTTCTGGAAACGCCTGCGAGGCCAACAAACACTAGTAAGTCATGCCAATCCCTAACCGACTAAAAGCATCTAACAGTGAACGAAATTTCAAAATATTTAACATGACATTATTAAGGATGTCAAGTAAATAGGAAAACTATGTTTTATCTTTACGTGTCCATATAGCTACTAAAACTTACACCGATTGGTTAACTTATTCACGACACTACGTAGATGGTTTCTACCTAAAAGATCATTTAAATGCATAGGCAAAGATGGATCGACAATGAATCATTAGGCGCAGGCTTAAATTAAAAACTAGATACAACACATGATTTATACGCGATACTATAGATCTTTAACCAAAGTGTCAGTGTCTGTTTCGCCTAAAAACTGGTCGAAATAAAATACTAGCACAAAAAATAACTAGTAACAAGTAGTAAGCCCGAGCCCCCGATTTAAAAAAGTGAGTTTGATATTCAAATTATCGTATATTCATAAACTACCTTTTTCCTTAACCATGTTTTATACCTCAACACTTTTGTCGCCAATTTGTATATCTTTTTCATTTTATCTCTACTTTCTCTGAAAAAAATGAGGTTCATTTTTAAATATGAATATTTTAATATGTTTTAGCTCGTTTTTGCTTTTGATTTATTACGTTAAAAAAAGAATCGCGGTGATATGGCTCACTTGCAGATTTCCGCATGGACCAGTACTCTATGTCCAACTAGAGTGAGAGTGAGTTTTAACAAATCTCAAAGTAGTACTCAGCTTTGGTCCACCGATGTACACATTATTTTCAAATAAACTGTATTCCTTAATTTATGAATGATCACGCAAGTTAATTCCTGCGTGAGTCTGGAACTGCTTTCAACCTATCAAAAACTTAATATAAACTCGCCCAAGAAAACTGGGCAGTGTTTTGGTAGGCTAATTATAATTACCTATTAAAATGCTAATTATTGTCATTCTTGTCGACCCATCTTATGTAGAGCCGGTGCTTTATGTTTTGTATTTGCATTTCAATATCAATGCAGCTCCTATAAAATGAAAGTACTGGCCGTGCATTTAAAATAACCCTGTACCTACCTGTCCTGATGTAATCGGAACTAACTACAGTATTGAAGGTCGCGGAACAAAACGTGGAAAATTGAAACGTAAAACTATTTAAAAACTATTTAAATATCGGAAACAATATTATTTTTCACCTCACTAGCCCAAAAAAGCGAGACTTTGTACCTTAAGTTCTCAGTAGTGTTGAGAAACCAGCCCATGTTACTCAGAAGAAAAAAAAATTGAATGAATAACGCAGTAATAAAGTGACACAGAAAACTTTCTTAATTCATTGACAGGCGAAAATTCGAATATTTTGTAACATTTCATGAAATCTTATGGAGTTATCATTTAATTGTAAACAATAAATTAAACAATAAATCGTTTAATCTGCTCTTTTAAATATACAGAAAGCAGCTTAATTTATAGATTTTTTTTTAAAATAATTTATGAGCAATGTAACGTTATCCGAAAGCATAAAAAAAAGAAAGTAAACATCTGGAAGGAAACAAATTAATATGGAAATCAATAATGCTTTCAATTTTTATTATCTAAAAGTATACAAAATAAAACTATGAGTGACTAAAGCTGGTTATTTTTCCGACGTCTTGTATTTTCTCGCTAGTGAGGTAAAAAGTTGTGTGTGTGACACGAAAGCAGTGATTTGTTTTATGCACTGTTAAATCACTCACTTCGCTCAGGGTTCTGTGAAATTTTGCTTAGTTTACCCGCAACGTTCGTGGTTCACATAAGGAATCCATCGGTTGATCGGGATTCAAAAGCAGAACTCTCAACAGACAAATTTTGCTTTCGTGTTACACTAATAACTTTTAGCACGTCTATAGTATATAGTGGTATATATTTTATAAAAATTACAAGGTTATATAATATATTACTTAACTACGACTTAATAGACTCTAGTATGTATAAAAATACATTTAAAAATTGTAGCATTTCAAGACTTGTGTATTAAATACACTAAACGAAATAATATTGTCCGTTTTGTACCTAGTGTATTATATCGTGGTTTGTACCATCGGAATGTGAAATGAAAGTATTATATTGTAGTGGTTCCGTAATATAAGTACCCTATCTCTTTTATATTGTGTTTAGGATTTCATATAATTAATAAACCATTCAGGACAAATGTTGTTCTTATTTGTTTCTCCTTTTTTATTTCAAAGATTTATCAATAAATTACTGTTGCATTAAATGGGCTATAAAAGTATAGTATGAGCTTCAATCAGTAATGAGTATTTACAGAGACAAAACCTAACATTAAGAGAGGCCTTTTTCTATTTTTATGTATGGCTATCAATTGAATATTATTAACATATATGAGTTTATATGTTATGTGAGTGTAATATGGCTTGGTCACACTACACATTAAAGACCTCCGTAAATCAGTGCATGCGAAGTCGCATTATAAAATTGGAGGTCCTGGGTTCGATTCCCGGCTCGACAAATCTTGTGGGTGGCTTAGGCTGTTGCTGTGAAACTATGGCACTAGAAAAATAAGAATATCGTAAGCCTAAGCCGGTCATGTCACCCATTCACTTTAGCAAAAAGTTCCCGCCGCCGATACCACCTCTACATACTAACGGAACGCAGAAGTCACCTAGCAATCCGTCACAATGCAAAAATAATTGGCACTGTCAGAAATGATGTATCTTCGCGATTAACTCAGACTGGCTGTTGAAAAGCCTCCAGCTAACTACCTGCAAATGCGTGTATAATTAAACCTTGAGATCAGACTATCAGGCCGACGCCTGCCTAAACGCAGATTGACAGGCTCCAGACTTGAAGTTTTCTCTTTGAACATTTTTAGAACAAAAGGTTTTTTTTTCAAACAGTTAACATTAAAGGGTCGGAAAACATGCCGTCCTAAAGAAAAATTCTTTAACAATTTAAAGACTTGTATCAAAGACTTGTTATCTAAAAAGTCGAGCTCTTTCTCTTCGTATGTCAAAAAATAATCAGTTATAATCTTAAAAAGAGCCAAACCCTTCTACCATTTAAATTTATTAATATATAATCATCATCATGATCAACTCATTACCGGCTCACTACAGAGCACGGGCCTCCTCTCAATATGAGAAGGGTTTGGCCATAGTCCACCACGCTGGCCATGTGCGGATTGGCAGACTTCACACGCCTTTGAGAACATTATGGAGAACTCTCAGGCGTGCAGGTTTCCTCACGATGTTTTCCTTCACCGTTGAAGCAAATGATATTTTAATTTTTAAAAACGCACATAACTCCGAAACGTTAGATGTGCGTGTCCGGATTCGAACCGCAGACCTCTAATTAGGAGGCTGACGCCCTAACCACTAGGCTATCACTGCTTCAATATATAATAATATGGATTAAACCAGACAGATTTTGCACTTCAACAACTAAGCCTATCTGTGTTTCTTAGATGCATTTAATATGTGTTTGCGTTGAAAAATCTATCAATAACGATTAAAAGATATGAGTTTAAATAGTTATGTAGTAAATTATGTGTCATATTTATTATAAAAAGCCGTATTCTTGAACTAAAGCGATTAGTTATTAATAAAAATGTTATAAAGTGCGAGTTAAAGTTCAAGATTTCTTCGGAGTTCATTCTCAGAGGACTTAATAGTCATAACAATTCCATCAACTGGGGACGGTTTACGTTAATTAATAGGTCAAAACTTCAGTAAGGAAAACAATGTCCGCTTTCGCTTTTGTTAAGTTACAATTAAAGCCAGTTTGATTACACTGTTGGGGGAAGTATTTTAGAAATATTGCTTTAGCAAATTGTTATATTGTTTACCTGCTAAGATTGCACGAGAGGTAAGTGCTAGGTACTCGTAAATCCTGGTGAAATAACCTGCTTGGACGACCTAGTTTCGTGGTTAAATCAGCCGAGTAGAGAGAGTGATTTTTAATTGCCGTCAACTATAGCAAAAGTTGTGATAGCCTAGTGGTTAGGACGTCAGCCTCCTCCTCCGTCAAGCACACACCTATAACTTTTTAAGTACTTAAAATATCACTTGCTTCAACGGTGAAGGAAAACATCATGAGGAAACCTGCACGCCTGAGTGTTCACCATAATCTTCTCGAAAGCATGTGAAGTCTGCCAATCCGCATATGGCCAGTGGAGGACTATGGCCAAACCCTTCCCATATTGAGAGGAGACCCGTGCTCTGTAGTGAGCCGGCAATGGGTTGATCATGATGATAGCAAAAGTTAATGTAAAATTCAAAATTCAAAATAGTTTTACTCCTGAAAACCTATTACAGGCATCTATGAAGCGTTCATATATAATATATTTTCCTTATTTTAATTCGTGAGGTGATGCCGATAACTAAACTCACTAACTTAACTAAAGCTAGGAGGGTTTCAAAACACGCTCAGCTCTAAGAAGAAGCCAACAACAAACTTAGCCGGGTTATATATAGACCAATATATTATTTATCGGGAGCAAGTGAAGAGCAGCAATATCTCTTTTTAAACTGATGTTGTTAACTGCTCTGTGTTGTGGTGGTTTCCTGGTCAAGGGGTTAGTATGTTCAACTACGGATCTCGAGGTTCGATTCCTGGGTTACTCCAGAATTTTTAGGCAACTGAGTATTGAGCTGTCGGTTTTGGCTCAAGATGCTCTCGAACTATCACTTAAATGTAATAATTATTGTTTAAATCCACACATTCGATTTCGAGCAACGCCACTGCGTTTGATGCTCCTATATCTTATTTTCCTTTAAGAAAGCAGGCCCAGCAGTACTGTATTAATGGATTGATGATGGCAATCATGACTGATGATAAGGAAAAAGCGCACGGAAGGTTTAAGCTTCAAATCCTAACTACTATTATATTTGCAAATTTGAGTTTATTTAAAAAAAAAAAAATAACGCTTTCACGTCTAAACCTCTCAACAGATATTAAAAGTTCTTTCACCAATGGAAAGCATTATTAACGAGATCACGGACTATACTCCTCCCACCCTGGTATTCCCACGCAAATGGAAACTACGTGGGTAAAACCGTGGTATGCAACCGACTAATTCTCATTTCAATATAATTTTCATTCCCCTTGGTCCAACATTCATTCTAGTATAAAAAAAAAGTTAAAAACTTGAGAGGTGTCAAGGGACACCCGGATGGAACGAAGTTCCTTTCGATTAATTTGTGGAGGAATTGTAATAAAATTTTATTTTATTTAAGTTATAATAATATTTTTTTATAACAAATATAATGTTATATAAACTTAATCACTAGGCTCAATTTTGTACTCCATCAGCAATATCCGGAACTTGTGTAGAAACACTGTCAGGATTCATTATTATTATTATTTTTTATTATTTATTATTTACAAAAAACCGCGACACCACACTGTTCAATGCGAAATAGAAATGAAAATATCTGGCTTGCTTTCTATAAGAGAGGGAGAGAGAGACAGACAGAGAAACATGCGACGCCAAACAAAAAGTGTCGTGACAACTTTTCGTAAGAATTTTTTCCGTCTAGCCCCCTTTCACAACGCGCGATAAGGAACTTCGTTCCAATATTTTTAAAATATACTCCATATCGTTGGTACACTGAAGACCGCGCTCTTCCACAAACTCCGCTCTCGACTATAATTTAATTTAACCAGAAAGTCGCTGTGGGTGAATACGACTGTGATACTGATATATACCCAGGATACACAATCCACTTATGTAAGTTCAATTTCGAGATCGCGAACCGCTAAATCCAGCTTAGATGGGCAGCGTTCGGGAAACATCGTGGCATCTTCACATCTAAAATCCTTCAACGTCCGAAGACAAGTCTTCGAACAGTGTAATTAGCTATGACTTACGGATCTGAAACGTGGTATTCTATTATAGACTTGATTATTAGAGTACTAGGAGTGCATGAAAGTAGAGTATCTCTATGAAATCAAAATATACAAGAGATTTATATCCGGCAATGGATGTATAGCTTTTGATATAATTATGGTAATGAGTGATAAATGTCTCATTTATTTAGTAGCTAGCATGATTGACTACGGCTCTCCACTAAGGTAACGGGTTCAATTCCCGAGTAAAAGTAAGATATTCGCAAACACGCTCAGCTATCACTTTAATAAATTTATAGTCACTTTGATCTATGCCTATTGATATTTAGGTATTATATTTTGAATAGGATATTTTAGTTTTATTCAAATATGGCAGAAAAAGTGTCTAGATTGATTAAGTAAGTTTCGAGGTAGTTTATCATTTGACGATCTCAATGGCGCAGTATTAAGGTCCCGGGTTCGATCCCCAGTAGGGCACAGCTTGGAAATTTATCATTTCCGTATTTTCTCTCGTCTGGTCTGGTAGGCTTCGGTGGTGGCTTACACTCGACACTCGACAACGACGCATCGCCAAACGATTCAACTAGGAGTAAAAACAATTAGGAGTAGGGGTTTACCATACACTTACAGTTTACCATCACCATCTAAGACTGCTGAATCACTTACCACCGTTCTGCCGAGTTTGCCGTCAGAGGATAACATTTAGTGTAATAAAAAAAAGTTAACTTAAATATTTTTATGGAACTATACATTTAATTGCTTTTTCATAGAAATCATTATAAAACTATGTTACTTTTTATTTTAATGCGGGTCGTTTTAAAGAATATATAAAGGCATTATCCTGTTTTTCGTTTATGAAAAAATATATTGGATAAAGGGTAAATCGTAAATCGATGCGTGCCAAAAGCATGTGACGAGAGTACATTAGCATAAAGAGCGACTAACGACATCCCTACGTGACCGAGACGTTATCCAAACATATTAAAAATTACGTAACGTTACACAATATACAATTAAAAAGAGAACTGGTACATATTGTACTCAACATGAATGGTTTTTTAATAGTTTTTAAATAAGTTACATGTTGATACACAATATTAATATCTTACACTGTGATATGTGAAGATATATAGTAAGCTACAGACTTTAATACATTTTAATTTAAATATGTTGAAGAAATAAACTAATTGAAATGATTCTAGAAAAATCTCTCACTATGACGAAACGTTAACGGATGAATCTTAATATTTAACGAGAAACTTTATTAATATGTGTGACATCTAATTTTGTATATTTGTATTTATATTACGCCGCCTACTTTCCTCTTCTTTTACTTTTCCTAATCCTAAGTTTGCCTGGCAGAGATCGCTACAAAGCGATAAGGCAGCCTCTTGTATCCTGCTTCTTCATGTTTGTGTGTTTCTTATTATTTCTATTTTTACTTTTTGTGGTGTAAAAATAAAGAATAAATAAAATAAATAAACAATATATTTTTTATTTATTTTATTTATATTGAACATTTAATATTTCTTTTGATATGGCCTCTTACACATACTTCGTTTACTAACGTCTGAGTATTGTAAATACATGAATATAATTATTACTAATAATAATAAAAAATAATAATATAACAATATTAAAACTCAACATATTATTATATAATCCTGAAATTCTATATAACACTATCCATCTTATGCTAACAATACAATTATCTTACCTTAGATATTAAGAAGCTTTATTCCATGTTATTTCTAAACTTCGTCCTAACTAAGGGGTTGTCACGTAATTTGACGTGGTCGTTCATCAATATCGACGAACTATAGTCGTTGATGTGACAAACAAACTGTAGTATGTGGATTCTATACATCCTATACAGGCTGTTCGCAGACGATTATTTTCGCAATATAAGAGTAATGATTGTATGCAACTAACTACGATGAATCCCTTTCCGGGGCTTTTTTAATTTTAACAATACTTAGATCAATAAGCGGGCGGAAATAAGGTCTATACGCGTGTAGTAAATACATTTTGGAAAAATAAATGTTTTGATTTTCATAAAATATCAGAAGAAACTCTTCCTCTAACCTTCGTACTCTAACCAAGAAAACCTCGTGAGGAGGCCTTAGAGTTTCTCATAATGAGAGAACATGATAGAAAACTCTCAGACACTTTGCCAACGTGACAGACTAAGCGTTTTTTATTCTGAGAAGACAACTATGTCCTACGTTGGACCGGTAAGGGGTTAATAATAATGAAGATGGTAATGCCAGTAGGCAGCTATAATTATAATTCCAGATTCGTGCCAAAATTTCAGGTGTTGTATTTTTCTGTCAATAAATTCTTAGTACCTGTATGGAATTGTCTTCCCATGCGCTTTAGGCCATCGGTTCCCAGTTTCTCTATCAAGAAATTCTGTAAGTACCCGTCTGGAGTTACAAAACAAATTGTGTCCCCATGCCTAAGATAACGCGTTAGGCTACCACTTTTACTGTTACATATCTGTATTTAATGTTCTCAAAGGCGTGTGAAGTCAGCCAATCCGCATGGCCAGCGTGGTGGACTACGGCCAAACCCTTCTTATATTGAAAGGAGACCCGTGCTCTGTAGTGAGCCGGTAATGGGTTGATCATGATGATGATCTGTATTCAAGCATTTTAAGGTCAAGGTATCGCCTATCGCCAGAGGCGTGATGACACCTTAGTATGATGATGATAAGGTATCTTGTAAACAAAACACGTTTGTATGCTTGTGTTCTTACATCTCAACTGTTTACCAAACTCTTTATTATAATTCATTCAATCATTAAAACTGTTCCAAGTTAATCTTCCTGGGGTTCCTGGGATATTACAGTATGATCGTAAATTTGTCGAACCAGGACTGGTCAGCATGCGCCTGTCTATAGAATATGCTCAATTCTGAATGATCTCAGGAAAAACTGCGACGTCTCCTGCGGTTCTGTTGCCTCTTTTAAAAACCAAGTAAGATTCTATTACTGCATTATAGGTATAAATTGAATTATTTAGATGTAAGGTTAATTTTAAGGTTGCATGCTGTGCTCATTTCTAGAAAGTCACTATCTCGTGTTTGTTCTTCTGATTTGTTTTTTGTTGTTTTTATTTAGATTGTGACTAGTTTAATGATCCAATATAAAAAAAAATTGAATACTTGAAAAAACTGCTAACCTTTAGGAAGTTAGTTAGAAATTCATTTTCCGCTTACCCTTCCATAAGGAAAATGGAGAACCTTATCATCCCCATCCCTCTTATTGACGCATATAAATGCATACAAATGCCTACCTAAAAGCACCCATGTGAAATACCAATATATTTGTACTGGGTCCCTGATTTTCTATTTACACATAGTCGCAAACACAATTTGTGAAGATAAAATGAAGTTGTGGCAAAATTTACGCTACAAAATGTATTTCGTGCTCAGTTAAGATATCAAATTTATAAAGAGTAAGTGCTATGGCGTGCAAAGTGTTTTATATACCAACCATAATCATCATCATCATCATCATGATCAACCCATTGCCGGCTCAATACAGAGCACCAGTCTCCTCTCAATATGAGAAGGCTTTGGCCTTAGTGAACCACGCTGGCAATGTGCGGATTGGCAGACTTCACATGCATTTGAGAACATTACGAAGAGCTCTCAGGCATGCAGATTTCCTCACGATGTTTTCCTTCACCGTTAAAGCAAGTGATATTTTAATTGCTTAGTAACGCACATAACTCTGTAAAGTTACGAGGTGCGTGCCCGGAATCGAACCCCCACCAACATGATGAAGTGAAGTGTCAACGAGCGATAATCTTATATATGAACGTTATGACGTATAACTTTGTATTTGTGAAGTGAATAAATAATTTACATTTTAACAACAAATGTTCTACGTCAAAAACATATCAAGTGTCATATTAAACGGTAATAAATAAAAACGCTTAGGGACCTTTGATGCAATAAATTAAATCAGTATACAGCTTATGGAAAATCCTTGCGTCAGACAATGGGAAATCACCCCTCTCGACTTTGATGTAATACCTACTCGTATGTAGGCATAGAGTGAGAGCATTATCACCACTGTGGATACTTCAGAGGGTCCATTTACTCACGCCGATTTGTTTGTAGAGGCTTACATTTACCAGGGGCCTAAGTCTGCTCTAATTTTGTATTTATGAAAGTAAAATCTGTGATAGCCTAGTGGTTATCGCGTCAGCCTCCTAATCAGAGGTCGGCGGTTCGAATCTGGGCACGCACCTCTAAATTTTCGGAGTTATGTGCGTTTTTGAACAATTAAAATATCACTTGCTTCAACGGCGAAGGAAAACATCGTGAGGAAACCTGGACGCCTGAGAGTTCCCCATAATGTTCTTCAAAGGCGTGTGAAGTCTGCCAATCCGCATATGGCCAGCGTGGTGGACTATGGCCAAACCCTTCTTATATTAAGAGGAGACCCGTGCTCTGTAATGAGCCGGTAATGGGTTGATCATGGACAAGCTTGAAAACCTTTATATTGATTGTAATAAATATTATAATGTTAAAGTTTTTTGTCTTTTTAATTTTAATTTTCTTCTATTAGTACAATGTGTCTTTGTGCGACCACTAAAATCCAATTGCAATGACGGACTTGCTCCCTGCTCGGCTGTTATGGGCAGGAGATAAAAAATTATCCCCGATTACATCAGATGGCCTAGTACATTTTATCCCTTATCAGTCGATATATATTGGGGGCCTTTTGTCCCCCGCCCATGCTAGCCGTTTTGGTGTAAATAATATGTTTGCGGACGCATTGAAAAGTAATTCAAGCTCTTTGTAGCGCGCGTTTGTTTTTGTTTGTTTTATTTTTACGTACATACGTCCAAAGTATGCCATACGTTTGTTTATATAAAGCTCTTAGAAGCGATGGACATTGGGGTCCCAAGGTATTGGAATGGCGATCCCGTACCCGTACATGTAGCGTTGCTCGATTCCCAATAAGATGGACAGACGTCATCAAGCGAGTCGAAAGGAGTTGTTGGAAACAAGCGACTCAAGACCGTGGACTTTGGAACTCCCTAATGACCTTTGTCCAGCATTGGACGTCAATCGGTTGATATGATGTTGATGATAATGTTTTTACTTTAGTAAAGTTGTTAGAATTAGTGTATTGTAGTTAGATCACTACACACTCACTAGTTACCATTGATTTAACATTGTATTTGCAAGCCAGAACATGTCTTGACTGTTTGTTTTCTCTCGTTATCTTAGTTATATTTTATATAACATAGCTAAATATATTTTAAATTTGAAACTATGGTCCCAATTATAAACATGGATATAAGATAACTTCACCAATAAGTAAACTCGGTCTCGATTAACAATGATATTTTATTGAATCCTAAGTATTAATAAAAAATAAGTCAACCAGAAGTAGAAAGTTATAATCGTCTATCAAATAAAACCGTCTTTTCATATAATTGGTCTATTAATAACATAAGAGAGCTTCGAAAAATTCGAACGAAAAATGTAGTCCAACTAAAAGTGACCGCGATAAAATTTAGCCAACGTTATAATATCAGCGTTATATGACCCACTTTAGTTTCGCCATATCAGTTCAATACCTTCAAATATCTATGATAGTTGGTTATAGAGAGAATTGAAATAGAATTGTCAAAACCCGCCATTCGCTTGTGATATTTTTATGTAATACCGAAACAAGGTATTCGGTCCCAACAGACAATTAAATTTAGAACAGTGAACAGCTGTTTTGAACAACTGTCAGTTCGAATTTACAGCTTATGTTTACATGCAGTTTGTTTACCTGACCTGAAAAATTAGAGGTGAGTGCCCGGATTCGAACCGCCGACTTCTGAATAGAAGGCTGACGCGCTAACCACTAGGCTATCGCCGCTTCTGTATGTATGTGCTCTGTAGTATTTGTATACTCATTGAATATTACAAGACAAACGGTTGTAGTGAAAACTTTTTATGCAGCATAAAACCTTAATATCAGTAAAGGAGGAAAAAAACAAGATTATAAGGTTAGGCATTAGTCACACAGCAGGAGTCCGTAGATAATGTAATGCATAATTTAGTACATGTCAGCTGTCTAGCCAATGAAATAATAGTTCATTGGTTTCCTGACGTCGGTCATTTTATCATATCTAAAAGTAATAAATAGACATTACCTTGTAACAGCGCTGTACGATGTCGTGTAGAAACCAATTAGGAGTATGAGTTTACCATACCCCTAACAGGTTAGCCCGCTACCATCTTAGACTGCATCATCACTTACCACCAGGTGAGATGCAGTCAAGGGCTAACTTGTGGTGAAAAAAAAAAAAAAAAAAAAAGTATGGATTAAGTAAATTTACTTTACGTATTAAACAATAATATTAGCTCAAAAGTTTTATTTCTTTAAATTGACATAATTATTGATAGTTATTATAATAATAGTTGTTTTTATAATATATCTATCTACAGCAAAAACATAAATATAGTTTCATCGTAAATTAAAATTTAAACACACATCGTCCTTTATTAACGACCAGTCTGGAATGCATTCCGTTAACCGCTCAATTAATGAAGCATTTATTTTTAATAAATTTCCAAACGCAACTTATTTTTCGTACCGAATTCAAAATCAAACTGTCATCACACCCTACCACGTCATGTGTTTATTGTTAATTTGACGTTAAAGACACACATCACGTATTAAAGAAAATCATAATTAATAATTAAATTGAATATTAATAAAGGGACGTTATAATATCAAAACAATGTTAAGAATTGGCAATCTTATCAAGAGCGATGTTAAGAGGATAGGTTATCAGTTTCGACAGTGTTTTGATCCATGCGGTACACCGAGTCCACCTTGCCCAATTAGCCCACAAATTGCCCCTGACCCTTGTCCGCCAGTGTTCCCGCCGCCGTGTACTCCGGCACCACCATTCGCTTGCAATCCAAGGACCAAGTACCAAGTACATTTTTATAACATATCCGATCCGCCACCGAAGACGGAAATGAAAGATTTTGTTGACAGAATCGCTCAGACGGTTTTCTGGTCTGAAATAATAAGAGGTAATATTACGAGATTATCAAATAATGTTATATAATATATATTTATACCGATGTGAGAAGCAATTTCTAGCAAGTTTTTGGTTCTAACATCTCTTATTCTATGCTATCTATCAAAATATCTTTATTTTGATTTTGAGAGCTTGATTTATGTTGTTTCTTTGAACGCGCTGAAACAAGACATCGGACTTTTATTTTTTAGATAGCCCTATTCTTGATGAAATATACAGGGGCGATGTGATGCATTGTGTCGAAGAATGTAGCTTTGTATGGGATGAATTTACTTCACTGAAATATCTGAACGTCGTGCAAAGTCATGGGACACTATTGTTTCTTGTATTAACGTCTTGCAAGTTTTATTTATAAGACGTTAAAACAATGATTTATTATAAGACCTTATTACAAGGTTGTAATAAGGTCAAACATATCAAAGTCTCAAAATGTTATAAAGCCAATTAAAAATATATTTTTACAAGTTATGCAAATGCATCGGTAATAAAACTACTTATAATTACTTTCCCATTTTATACCAAAATACTTTATAACAAATTAATATGTTACCATAAACCAATATGCCTTTACTCGATATTGGTTTCTTGGTCATAGTTTAGTGATTTAGGGCTTAGGCCATCCACGCGGCTCAAATGCGGGCTTGAGCGATTACTGTTACATGTCAGAAATAATAACCAGGACTTATGGCTACGTGCGTTCCGAGGCATGAGGGTGGTTCCCAAATCAAGAATTTTATCATAAATATCCAACAAAGGATATTATTGTCTGTTTTTGGGGATAGCTACTCGTAGTAATATTTTTGACACTTGTTTGCAATATCGCCTGGTGGTGATTGATGCAGTCTAAGGTAACATTCATTTTTTGATTCTACGCTTCACCATGCCACGGAGCTGTAGATAGGGTGGCAGCAAACCGCGGATGAAGCCCCTTACCAGACCAGACAAAAATTTGGAATCGATAAGTTCCCAAATTAAATTGCTAGAGATCGGATTTGGGACCTCCCACTCCCCCTCCCACATCATCAAATGAATATGCTGGTTCTTATGTTGCATGTTTCCAAAAGAGTTTTTTTAATTAACACACTTTTTGTAGCTCTTGCAGTGACACTGGGACATATTTTCAAAGAACCTGCCACGATAAACTACCCATTCGAAAAAGGACCATTGTCGCCACGATTTCGCGGTGAACACGCTCTAAGGCGATATCCATCAGGTGAAGAGAGGTGTATTGCTTGCAAGCTGTGCGAAGCATTATGTCCAGCACAGGCTATAACTATAGAGGCTCAGGAACGTGAAGATGGCTCACGCCGTGCTACTAGGTATGACATAGATCTAAGCAAGTGTATCTTCTGTGGATACTGCCAAGAAGCTTGCCCTGTAGATGCGATAGTCGAAGGACCGAATTTCGAATATTCAACGGAAACACATGAAGAACTATTGTACAACAAGGAAAAGCTACTCCTCAATGGCGATCGTTGGGAGCCTGAACTTGTCAGTACTATTAGAGATAATCATTTGTATCGCTAATTTCCATTACTATAGAAATTGTGATAAAAAATATTTTTTTGCGATTATATTTACATTATGTTGTCTGTTAAAGTAATAAACAACAGAGAGACAAAGAAGTGCATAAAATGTATTTTTTTTGTGTTTGGAATAAATTATAGTACGCTGAGCAGGATAAAAGATAAGGCATTATTTGTTACTGACAGAATTCCAGCGCAGGGAACTGTGGTCAATCGCCCGGTAGCGTCAACCACCGTTTCTGTTCGCTAGCACCAAACACTACCAAAGATTTACTTTAGTATAACTAATCGCGAAAACTACTTAAAGCATTACTATTATATTGTCCACTAGTTAAAAGTACCCATAAAATCATATTCACCGCAACCGTTCTTATAACAATATGTATCTAGATTTCTGCACGGCCTTTAAACAGATTGACGGCTTTTGACTTTGTAGACGATTTGCAAAGGTATTTTAAGTTCAATTATAGAGGTTGTAATTCTGTAAATTACTTCAGTACAGCCTTAAACGCTTGTTGAATAGGAAGGTGAATGTTAAATTTCAATTTCAGGTGATCGTTACCTTTTACAATGAATCCCTATTTAATATTATAATTAAAATTATTTAGTGCTTTCATGGCTTTTGCGTCTAATTAATTATTGGGAGCTCTTTCAAATTAATTTATCAAAATATAATGAAACTTTGGATATGTAATTTTATTTTATCCATCCTATAGGATTAATTAATATTAGATTTTTTATGTCTTCAAGATACTTTAGTTTCCTGACGAACACGTAATAAATTATTTGTTATAATCTTGACTTGCTTGTTATTAATAATCGGCCTTTTGAATTAGTAGCTAGTAATTTTATTTTATCAATGGTAAATTGTAAATTGTTGTTGAAATTTCAATTAAATTCTGTACGTGATCTGTGAAAACAAAAGATATTTTAAAATCAGGCTTCCAATGTACGAGTAGATCATTCAACGTTGTATGTTTGATTTGGTGACACACGTCATGGTAGCATGATACGCATTTACAAAACAAATTGGGAATTACAGCGTGCGCTAGACCGATGTCATTGTGTGTGATAATTCAATCCATGAGTACGTGTCCAATCAATGTGTGTATTGAAACGTAAATCAGGTACAATATTTGATTGAAAACAATATTTTGTTAAAAAACTTTACAATATTGTGGATGCAGTATATTTTCGTAACAATATTCATCATCATCATTACTTTTTATTTCCCACTGGGACAGGCTTCCATCTCATGCGAGAGTGGGATCACAGCATAGATAGCCACGCTCCTCATATAAGCATATGGCGGACTTTAAGACTATAATCCCAAATAAAACAAATATTTGAATTATGCCACTTACTAGCCACCTTTGTATGACTCTTGGTAGTTTGTAATAGTAGGTTTATCAGACAGACGTCTACTTCGTGCACTTAGATAATGATATCGACATGGGTTATTACTTCATGAACCATTTGCGAAACGGGATAAAACGGGGCAGTTACAAATTAGAAATTGTGAAAAAAATTAAAATTAGGTTAATTAGCCGCATTGTCATCAGTATGGGCTCCGGACTGATCTGGAGGAAGTAGAAGCATGTCAAAAGTGGTTTATAACTGGAGGCAAGATAGAGGCATTTTACATAATAGGGAGGTTAAAAGGCTTTTTTATTATGGCACAACTACTCTGAGGTAGAATGGTGATGGAAGAACATAATTTCGCGCACCCTCAACAAACTCTGACATGACGACGACGATAAAATGTTGCATAGAAAAGTAGCAAATAATTCCCGGCTCGAGTCTCGTCTGGAAGGACGTTTTGGCCGTAGCTAGTGACCACCCTACCGAAAAAGAAGTGCCAAGCGATATGGCGTTCCGGCATAATGTCGTGTAGAAACTAATTAGTAGTATGGGTTTGCCATATTATAACAGGTTAACTCGCTATCATCTTAGACTGAACCATCACTTAGCACCAGAACCTGATAAAAATGCAACTTTGCGTCGGTGCTGTGAAATAAGTAGTCATTCCTGTGACAGTGTTCTGTTGCCGATGATTCTTCTGATGTCATCAGGTTTCATATAACATCACGATTTGGCCCGTCAAATAGGGTGAAAGTGAAGTGGGGCAAACTTAGTGTTTGATCTTTCGAATATTATATTGTAACATCACTTTACAATGTTTCCTGCAAATTGACCATTCCATTTAATTTAATAACACCGTTTGTGAGATATACTGCATGAATTGTTTAATTTGTATTCATTAGATTACAAAGTAAGGTAACAATATTAATTAAAGCAATGACGCAGTAGGCTACCTGTCCTGATTCATTATATTACGCCCTCGAGACATCGAAGCACTGACTCTGAGAAAAACTTTTTTTCTCAGCGATGTCCTTGCCCGAAACAAATAAAAGTCGCTTGTAATTAGGATATATCCTTAGAATTTAAGATAGATTAAGGCTCCTTTTGCTAGTAGAATTTAATTGTTTCGGCTAAAATTCTATTTACGACCCAGAACTTCTTTTATTAAAAACGTTGTTTTCATCAAATGTTGAAACTGAATGAAGGAATGAATTATAACACATATGTGGCGATTGTTTTAAAGATAAATATATAAGATACGTACCCTTAAATGTTCTTTATAAATTTCATTGGAGAAGGATCCTCCAAAATGAAAAAACAGAAGTTAAAATAAATTTTAAATAAAAATACAAGACAACAAAGAAACACACAGTAAAGTGGTCCAATAGGCGGCTTTATCGCTAAAGAGCGAAAGTGGTCCAATAGGCGGCTTTATCGCTAAAGAGCGAATCTTCCAGGCTTCTACAATGTTATACATGTATGCTTGGTTTGTGTTATTGCTTGTAAGTTTTTTTTTGGACTGACTATTAGCTGTGCTAACCCTATTGGTTGCGACAGCGTAACCGGGCTGCAGGTTGCAAGTCAACCATAAGGTAAGTAAGCGCACCTCGAGATTTTCTCTTCTTGTAGAATTACGAGTACATCGTGGCGTTGGCCCTGAAAAACTGCAAAACATGCATATAATATATCATCATCATTTCAACCGATAGACGTCCACTGCTGGACATAGGTCTTTTGTAGAGAGTTCCAATGGCCACGATCTTGGGCCGCTTGTATCCAGCGGCTCCCTGCGACTCGTTTGATGTCGTCTGTCCACCTTGTTGGGGGTCGACCAACGCTACGTTTACCGGTGCGGGGTCGCCATTCCAGCACCTTGGGACTCCAACGTCCATCGGTTCTATGAGCTATGTGCCCCGCCCATTGCCACTTCAACTTCGCAACTCGCTGAGCTCTGGTCCTTCTACGGATCTCTTCATTTCTGATGTGATCACGAAAAATAGCCTAGGCTGATGTTATTTTCATACTTTTATAAAATAGATATATTATATGTAATGGCTTTGTCCTGGATGTTGTAATAAAGAGCTTTCAGTTAAAACTCCTATGTTTTTTACATTATATGCATACATAGTTTTTCATTAAATGATTATGGCTTATATCACACGATTAAATGTTACTTGTTTTGCTATTCGATAGGACGGATGAGAAACAATTGAGACTAGCTAAGTGGAAAATTAAATTTTAATGCAACGCAGCGGAATCAAATTTTCTCCTTGGCCTATGATTGTTCTCTCCTTTTTGTTATTGCTGCATAAAAGGAATTGCCTATTTCAGTGTGCAGAGTTTATTCTATTAAAACACGAATAGTTTTCTCATAATATAAACCTTCGAATAAATATCAAGTTCGGCAAATTAATCAAAATTTGTCCAACTAAATAAAGTATTAGCAAAATCAATCCCAATCACCGCAATATCGTTCGTAGGATTGCAGTTTTGGTTTCATTTAACTGGGACTGGAATAATTAATATTGTTATAAATGAAATCATAAAATACGGTGCTATAGGAAATATCTTTTACTTATTTGATATAAATAATGGGTCGGTAGTTTTAACGTCATATATTTTCCATACAAGCTGATTTAATAACATTATTTACAAAACGTGGGGAATATGAGGAAATATCGTGAAAGGTAAGAATGAGTATTGCCTGACTTTTGTATATGATCTGTGGTCATCGGGCATATTTGTCAGATGACATTATGGCGGTCATGATGGTTGAATCTGTGATAGCCTAGTGGTTAGGACGTCCGCCTCCTAATCAGGGGTCGGGGGCTCGATTCCTGGCACGCACCTATAACTTTTCGAAGTTATGTACATTTTTAAGCAATTAATATATCACTTGCATTAACGGTGAAGGAAAACATCGTGAGGAAACCTGCTCGCCTCAGAGTTCTCCATAATGTTCTCAAAGGCGTGAGAAGTCTGCCAATCCACACATGGCTAGCGTGGTGGACTATGGCCAAACTCTTCTCATATTTTGAGGAGACCCGTGCTCTGTAGTGAGCCGGCAATGGGTTGATCATGATAATGATGGTGGTTGGGATTCAAGCACGTGAGGGAAAATATATTTAATGGGATATTTACAGAAAAGTTATTAAATGTAGTTTACCACCACGAATTCTTTCTACTCTGGTTCATGACTATAGGCGAAAGCTCACAATCGTGATTAAATATGTTACTCACGTGAACTATTTTGCACATGCGAAATACATTAAGTTACTTAGTTAATAAAAGCGGTGAGAGCCTAGTGGTTAGGGCGTCAGCCTCCTAATCAGAGGTCGGCAGTTTGAATCCGGGTACGCACCTCTAATTTTTCGGAGTTATGTGCGTTTTTAAAACATTAAAATACACTTGCTTCAACGATGAAGGAAAACATCGTGAGGAAACCTGCACGCCTGAGAGTTCATAATGATCTCAAAGGCGTGTGAATTCTGCAGCGTGGTGGACTATGGCCAAACTCTTCTCATATTGAGTGGAGACCCGTGCTCTGTAGTGAGCCGGTAATGGGTTGATCATGATGACGATGATGACTTAGTTAATTTCATTTCTTTTTCTGCTGTCGGCAAATAAATCGCATAATCTGAATACCTCGAAAATATAAGCGTTTAACTTAATATGTGCTATAAATTGTGAGATGTGTAGTTTGGTTATCATTAAATCATACTAGCATTTCAACAGTGTTCTAGCTTTATTCCTATGGTTCTAACTTACATAAACATAACAACTAAACAAACGCAGCCTTATAATTTCCATGCCCAAAGAGTATACAAACACTAAAGCCTGTTGAAAATGCAGAGTGTCATTATTAATTAGGCTTTCATCAGTCGATGACACTGGTTAACGTATCTAGGTAATGTAAGCACATTGGTTTAATACATAATCAGGAACGTTATTTAAACGCAAAAAGCTAGTTCGGAAAGCAAAACCTACATTGAACCGATATTTAGCTGTCTCGCTAATTAATTAGGTGAGTGTTTCAACATTCGAACCGCACACAACCATAATACAACCATATTGTGGTAGCGTGAGGTTCTAGTCTGAGCGACGGTTCGTGACGACGCATTTACCATCCTCATTTTCACTGAATAATACTTGAGTTAATTTAAATGTCGTAGCAGAGTACTGTCGCACTCTTTTTATGGAAACTATTTTAACGGGTAGATTTTAAGAATAAAAACATCCTTTGTTGAAAAGAAAACGACAAAATGTCTATGGTACACAGACTATTATACTCTGTGGTTTGGGTTAAGTTTTGTGGTTCTGTCACTTTTGTAAAAGTATTTTTAGTTCAGTGAAAAGAACCGGGACCAAAGGCTAAATTTATTTCCGACATACGGGGGTGGGCAACGCCAATTATTTAACAGATTTTAACAGGTTTCTTTTTTACTTGTTTACTCCGGAATGGTTTTCTTGAGCATTTCTTCGTGGAATATTTTATTATTACGCGATTGTACTATTTTTGGCATTGAAAAGAAAAACCCTCACCCTGTTTTATGTGTTTATTCTATTGGAGGATTTAGTCGGCTACATCGCGACATTCCTTACACATACATTGATAAAGATTTATGCGCCGCACGATTCACCAGTCTTACACGAGGTTGGGTAGAAAACTGTACTTCGAATAGCAGCGAGTGTTCATGTTCATTATTAAGATTCAAGATTAGAATAGTTCCATCGTAATAACATCGTCACTACTTTGGTATCAAAGAGGATATAAACACGCCGTTACCTCAAGATGAGATCATCGAAAAAATAAAATAAAAAAAAAACACTGTCTAAAGAAAGTTCGTTCTCGCTGTATGTATATCCAAATCAAGGAACTTAGCACCGGAATGCTAATAATTTACCATATTAATGCCAAATCAGTATGGAGTTGTCAAATCAATTATACGAAATTACAGCCCATTCTAATTCAAAGTTATATGTTTGTCAACTTAAGCACTCAATACAGGGGCAGGTTGTAAAGTAGATTTTAGGTATATTATATAGCTCAATCTACCTGAAAATTTGGAAAGGTATCTTTACGTAGGTGTTTGTTAGAATAACTTTTTAAAGATTAATTATCAATGTGGGCGAAAAATTGCTTTTAAAATCTTATGAAAGCATCAGTTAATTCGTTTTATTCAGTTTTAAAGCTCAGCTCACGAGAAGGCCCACGTGCGAAGTCTGGTAGAATTGTTTAGATTTAATGTAGGAGCAAAAATTTAGATTTGCATCGCAGACATACCTAGTGCTAATGTTACGTGTTACGCCAGATCGCGGGTGAATGCAGTGGCCTGCGTTCATAATATGCTAGCAAAAGCGCCGTCCATTGCGGTTTCAGCCGCGTTAACTACGGGTCGTAAAGTAAGACGCAAATTACCCTTTCGTACGTAAATTAATTTATATTTTTCATTTTCTTCTAAACATTTAACACACATGATGCTGTTAGGTGCGAAATTTATCTTATCATCATCATCATCAAAGCTCTGCTGTCGTGGTTGTGCCTTGTCTTGGTTAAGCAGATCTTATTTGTTTGCGGCATCACCACAGGTAATGAATTTTTTTTTTTGCAAGAGATTGCACTAAAATCTTTAAGTATAATATACTTATATGTTTTGATATATTAACATTACTTTTGTACTGCAGTGTATCTCTACAAACAGGTGGGCCTCTCGGCTTGTGTTGAGACTCTGGGCTTCTGAGGCACTAGGCCTCACGAATGAGGTTTCAGTGCACCAGTGCTGATTTTCATTTGCCACTTTTTAAATACCTAAGAACGTCAGTTCATATTTATTTAAAATAATGAATACAAGCAGGCGTTACTTTGCGGAAGTCCATGATAAACAATAAACAGCAAGTATAATTTGCTATATTCCGCCGACATCCGGGAGATTTGTATAATATAACACCACACAAAATCTTCCTCTAGAACCTCTACAAGAAAAGTAAACTTTACTTTAAGTTACTTTACTTTTCTCGCTTGTAAAGTCAACATCTTCTTAGGATTATCCGAAACGTGCGTAGAGGTTCTAGTGGTAGATTTTGTGGTGTTATATTATACAAATCTCCCGGTTGTCGGCGGAATATAGCAAATTATACTTGCTGTTTATTGTTTATCATATTTATTTGCCAGTTATGAAAAGAAAAAGTAAATCAACGAGGAACTAAAAAGAAATAAAATGTTTGTAGAAGAGATACCGTAATAACTCTTTATTTAATAACCCCAAACAACGGTGTAGCAAAATGTAACTGGCTTCGGTATTCCATTTTCATAATTCCAACATTTGTTTAAAAAGGTGCAACGTGTGTTGGAGGTTGAGTGATAAAACAATGGAGCGCACAAGCGATCTGCACTCATTGTACGAGGTCCATAGTGCGAGCCAGTATTCGTGAACTGATAGCAATGTCTGCATAATTTAACTTGGATAAGATTAGAGATTCACATAGTCGGCTGCGTATATCAGTCTTAATAAATGGTCTCATACGCTATATAACTTTGAACGTTAAAGTTTCGTACTAACTGTGGAACATGGTTTTCATCCATCATTACTGTAACACGTTAAGTATCTGACTGAAGCGATGATAGCTTAGTGAAGTGGTGATAGCCTGGTAGTTAGGGCGTCAGCCTCCTACCCAGAGGTCGGCGGTTCGAATCCGGGCACGCAACTCTAACTTTTCGGAGTTATGTGCGTTTTTAAACAATTAAAATACCACTTGCTTCACCGGTAAAGGAAAACATCGTGAGGAAACCTGCATGCCTGATAGCTCTCTCCATAATGTTCTCAAAGGCGTGTGAAGTCTGCCAATCCTGACATGGCCAGCGTGGTGGACTATGGCCAAACCCTTCTCATATTGAGAGGAGACCCATGCTCTGTAGTGAGCCGGTAATGGGTTGTTCATGATGATGATGTTTAGTAACTTCACCTTTTACTTTGTGAATTGTGAATTGTTATACAAAATCTGCATGTCATCAGCGTGATAATATAAAAAGAGACCGAGTATGGAACCCTGGGAAACTCCTCTTATAACAGATTTTGGCCTTAGATGTTGAACCATCGTGATTTCTTAATTATGATAACTGACTTCTGTTATTTAAATAACTGGCAATCTTACTCAAGATTACATAAATCGTAGTAATTTAATTTAGAAGGTAAAGTCGGTATTTTTAGTAGTATGGCCCACGCACTGTCCGCACTGCAGGTGTCCAGAATGCTCCATAAACCGAAATGTATCATATATATAAAATAAAATTTATAATACCTTATCACTCATAATAACGACTGGAGATCTTCTCAATCCTCTTCCTTTCAATTTACATAATCGTTTGTTCAACTTACGTATCTCTGTAGTGCTTTTAATAGTGGCTCTTCGAACGACATTATTTTAGGCTAAAATATTAATTTTAAAATAATGTTAAAATTTAGGTATCTTAACGATTTCAGTAATTATTTATTGTTACTGTAATGGAATGAATGAATATACTTTATTGTATATGATAAAATAAGAGATAAATAAAAACAGAAATACTCACCCACGTGTACTATTTACGTGTACTACATCACAACTATATAATATTAAAGGATTAAAGCCGATCAAAAGTAGTAAGGTAATAAGGGCCTACAAACTACAGACCTACAAGAATTTATTTTAGCCTTTATAATATTAATCATCTTCATCATCATGATCAACCCATTACCGGCTCACTACAGAACACGGGTCTCTTTTCAATATGAGAAGGGTTTGGCCATAGTCCACCACGCTGGCCATGTGTGCATTGGCAGACTTCACACGCCTTTGAGAACATTATGGAGAACTCTCCGGCGTGCAGGTTTCCTCACGATGTTTTACTTCACCGTTGAAGCAAGTGATATTATTATTTTTTTTTTAAACGCACATAACTCCGAAAAGTTAGAGGTGCGTGCCCGGATTCGACCCGCCGACCTCTGATTAGGAGGTTGACGCCCTAACAACTAGGCTATCACCGCTTCATAATAATATTAATATTGCTTGCAAACTTTTGAAATTTATTAAATTTTATATCTATCCCGCGGGAACTGTTTGATTTTCGGGATCCAAAGAGTTCATCCTTTTTCTGAACTAAATTTCATAAAAACCTGACGTTGTTTATCATAAAGAGGTAATAACAGAAATGCACTTTAGATTCATCCCACACAAACCATGCATATTTTCCGGGATGCAAAATAGCCTATGTTACTCCCTGGACCGTAAACTATTTCTATGCAAAATTCATGATTCCGTAGTCTTATGTGAACACACTTTCGCATTCATAAATTTAGTAGATATTTAAATTACAACAATAAAAATAGGATCTAAACAATTTTTTTTGCTCCATCTGAGAGTTTTTCTTTAAGTATATAACTTAAAGAAGAAAATCTCAAAACCTTTACAGTGGTTCCAAATGAATGAAGTAAAGGCAAACTTCAGAAATAATTCTATTGTATTATTTGAAAACAAAGTGCTCGAAATAATTCGGTCCTATAAAAATTATTTAATCGTAGGCGGTTGGACTTAATATCAACTTAATGACAAACAAATACTTTTAAATCTCTAAGTAATATTTAAGTACGTCAGAGATATTTGTTTCCAAATACGATTTATTCGTAATATAGAGAGACCTTTGTAAAGAAAAAAAACGGCTTAGTGCGAGTTGAACTCGCATAAAAAAGGTTCGTAGGGAAATACTGCAAAATATAGGCATTATTAAGAGCGAGCAATAACAACAGTCAAAAAACTTTTCCTATATAGGGACCTCATTGGTTTTCAACTTTTTTATTATCTAAACGAATACATTTTCTGTTTTTACGAAAAGCACTCAACTATCTCTATTACAGTTCATGAAGTAAAGTCTCTCTGTCTCTCTGAACTGTGTGTTTGTTAGACACACGGTTCCATTGGCATTTTTCGTATCCCTTACAACATACTAACTACTAGGGCACTTTTTTACCATTTATGAACATTCTGCTTATCTTCTTTTAAGGCTCTACCATTCTTAACGTAGTTACTGCATAATGTATTCTTTATTTTACACAATAATATTGTATTCAGTAATTTAAGCCTCCCTACATTATAAAGTTGTTTAATGAAATAGTAGGTAATTACAAATATCACGATTTTTACAAGAACTTGTTTAATATGATTTTAATCAAATTACATGTATATAACTAGATTGCGTTAATTAAACTTAATTGAGTTATATGTTTGACAACATTACTTTGAAAAACATGGCGGCGTGACGGTGAACTTTACATCTCGCTCACAATCTTTACGCACATTTTATTAACGGGGTGTAGCGCTTTGAAATAAAAGTAGGAACATTTTCTTTTTCCGCTCCCTTCTCAATTATTTCCTCGTAGCTTTGACTTACTCATTTATTTTAACAATGTTAGGTTTGTCATCCAGTAAAGGGTTCATTGGTTATCGTTAAACATTTAACGTTGGAGTGCCAAGGTGACGGAGAATGGTGATGCGACCCTGCTCCAAAAGACGCTGTGTTGAAAGACCTCTCAATAGATATGTTACCAGCTCTGTAGATAGCATCGTAAGAAACGCAGAGCCTAAGTTGCAACTTCTAGAATACAGCTGATGCGGTAGTTCGTTCCCGCTTTCCACCTGATATATATGGAACGATGTGAATTTAGGTGTAGGGGAACCTTTAGATGTTAATATAATTTTATTACCTAAATATCGTAAAACAGACCTAAGTAGGGCTCTTAGTTCACAATAGCACGAACTTATTAAAACTTATTTGTTTATTACATAATTGTTTTTGTTTGAACTTTCTGTATCTTTATTACTATGTATCCTTATTACAAATGAGGGCAATTTATTTATTTATTCAGTAACATTCCTAGAGCACTGGATGTGTACTGTGTCTGATCCAAATCTAAGACAGTCTGGTCTAAATACGGTTGTTTATTACAAGGCTATTTTGGAGAATAATCTCATATTCAGATCAATTTAACAGTTTTTTTAAAAACAGTATTAATTTTAACAGTTTTTCGCTTCAATAAAAAACGATCAAGAGAAATAAATCGAGTTCAATCACCGGTACGGAAATTTAACTTTTTGGCGTTATATGCGTTTGATTAAAGCAATTTCAAAATATATATCACACTTTGACTATGAATAAAATTATTTATAACCTAAATTGTGTCTGAAGCCTATGGATCCGTGCTTGGCCAGCGTGGTTAAACTATGACCATGTTCCGTCTCATGCTGATAGGTACGCTCTAGTGGGCAGGTGGTGGTTTAATAATGATGATGAATTATAATGTAGGGGTTGAATAAAACATAATGAGAAATGCAAATACGCAATTTAAACTGCGACTAATGAATATGAAGATTTACTTGGTATTAAAAGATTAGACGTTGCAACATTTGACGTGGCTATTCTTACAGAAAAAAAATATATATATATATTTTTCTGTAAGTCTGTGTGAATTATGTTTTTGTTTGTTTGTTGACTTTTATATAATATTGTTCACTGTAGCTTACCTTCTAGTGCAACAGTGGGTTTAAACATTCTGCGTCAGTTATAAAATCAACGGGAGCACATACGAGAGAAATGTACCTACTGAAGATTGTGTACGCACTTGCTTTGTAGCTCCATGGTCTTTCTACTTCCTACTAGGGTAGGCAGTTAGGTAATAATATTTTCCGCACAAATGAAACTAATTATATTAGTTCCAGAAGTGCAGATGCATTTATGATTGTCCACTACAGTTGAAGAGAATACGATATCAATATTGTACTGTCGCTAGTACAAGTACAAGTAACTGTAGGCAGTTAGGTAATAATATTTTCCGCACAAATTAATTATATTAGTTCCAGAAGTGCAGATGCATTTATGATTGTCCACTACAGTTGAAGAGAATACGATATCAATATTGTACTGTCGCTAGTACAAGTACAAGTAACTGTAGGCAGTTAGGTAATAATATTTTCCGCACAAATTAATTATATTAGTTCCAGAAGTGCAGATGCATTTATGATTGCCCACTACAGTTGAAGAGAATACGATATCAATATTGTACTGTCGCTAGTACAAGTACAAGTAACTGTAGGCAGTTAGGTAATAATATTTTCCGCACAAATTAATTATATTAGTTCCAGAAGTGCAGATGCATTTATGATTGTCCACTACAGTTGAAGAGAATACGATATCAATATTGTACTGTCGCTAGTACAAGTACAAGTAACTGTAGGCAGTTAGGTAATAATATTTTCCGCACAAATTAATTATATTAGTTCCAGAAGTGCAGATGCATTTATGATTGCCCACTACAGTTGAAGAGAATACGATATCAATATTGTACTGTCGCTAGTACAAGTACAAGTAAATGTAGGCAGTTAGGTAATAATATTTTCCGCACAAATTAATTATATTAGTTCCAGAAGTGCAGATGCATTTATGATTGTCCACTACAGTTGAAGAGAATACGATATCAATATTGTACTGTCGCTAGTAAGTGGTCTTGATCTAGATCAGCAGCTTGTTTCTAAGGATAATAAATCTATGAAAACCTACAGGCATCTATGAAGCATTTATACTTGATATATTTTCCATTATTATAATTCATCTCACGAATGGTGATAACATCGCAATCTTAAAACTAAAGTTACTACGGTTCCAATCGCGCCCAGATCTAAGAAGAACCCTACAACAAACTTAGCCGGATTACTCTTTATGATACCACCATCTCACATACACAATAATAAATTATAATTAACTTAAAATTAAAATTAGCTATAGAGTTAGAGCTTTTCACATCCAACTTTTTTATCGTTTATATAATCCTTAATATCGTAATAGGATTTTTCCATAAGCTTAAGGTTTCACTGACTAAGGTAAGGTTTTAATGACTCGCTTTCATAGATCTATATAATATAGCAAACTGCGTAAGTACTTGAATTTTAAATCAGTTCATATAATGTGCCAGTACTATATGTAGTAGTATGTATATACAGTAAGTAATCTTCATTTCACCTTAACACAAATCTAGTTTGATGATAGGCTTCGTTCGTTGGATTCAATTATCTTCCTCCAATAGCCCGGCAAACGAGGACATCGGTCAAGCGCACTCCGGAATAGTCTCTATTTGTTCTGCTACAGTGTATCGTCCATCTAAGACGCACCTAAGCAAATCTCGTATTAAACACTACTTACATTGTACAAAGTAGTTGGCACTGATTCTGGTTGCGTTGCTTTTATATTCAACTAAAAGTTAGTCCTTGACGGCAATCTCACCTTAATGTTTTTTCCTTCTTGAGTAGAAAAAAATCCCTACGGCCTTCTGCTGCATAGCGTATCCTACTAGACTAAAATAACCTCCCTTAGCTCTTTTGAGTCAACACCGAACCGATTAGCAGTACTTCATGCTGACCCTCTTATCTGTCTCTCTTTTATTATCTTCTATTTCTTCATGTTCTTCTCTTCTACCATAATTTCACCTGGTGGTAAGTGGTGATACGGTCTGAGATGGTAGCGCGCTAACCTCTAAGAAGTGTGCTATACATCATCATGAGCAACCCATTACCGGCTCACTACAGAGCACGGTTCTCCTCTCAATATGAGAAGGTTTTAATTGTTTTAAAAACGCACATAACTCCGAAAAGTTAGAGGTGCGTGCCCGGATTCGAACCGCCGACCTCTGATTAGGAGGCTGACGCCCTAACCACTGGGCTATCACGGTTTTGTGCTATACACATAATCGGTTTTTACAATACACATAATTGGTTTCTACGCGATATCATGCCGGAACGCTAAATAGCTAGGCACGTCTATGTCGGTAGAGTGGCAAGTAGCCACAGCCGAAGCTTCCAACCAGATCAGACTGCAGCCTCCTAGACTAGATCTCCAACTTAATGATGCGACGCACGCCACGGAGGTCTCAAAAAATTAATGGAAACCACATATTAAGGAAGGATGGCGACGTTATTGAGTTTTATAATTAATTTTATTATCTTTACGTGACTATGCACAAATATATAATATTAAATACAGTATTAAGAAAATATTATATACAGTATTAAGAAAAAGTCAACTGAGTTATTCCTTAGTCATCATCATTATCATGATCAACCCATTACCGGCTCACTACAGAGCACGTCTCCTCTCAAAATGAGAAGGGTTTGGCCATAGTCCACCACGCTGGCCATGTGCGGATTGGCAGACACGCCTTTGAGATAATGTTCTCAAAGGCGTGTAGGTTTCCTTCACGATGTTTTCCTTCACCGTTGAAGCAAGTGATATTTTAATTTTTAAAAACGCACATAACTCCGAAAAGTTGGAGGTGCGTGCGCCCGGATTCGAACCGCCGACCTCTGATTAGGAGGCTGACGCCCTAACGACTAGGCTATCACCGCTTCAGTTTCAGTATCCCTTAGTAAATGACCTTTATTTATATTGGCCGTCACATCTGTTTGCAAATCGTATAAAGGTCATTCATTATAATATAATACAAAAATAAACAAAAAAATTCGACCATTAACTGTCCAGTAAAAAAGGGCCACTGGAATCATACACTTTTCCGGGATAAAATTAAACGTTGGTGCTTTCAAGACAGTTTTTAGTCAAATTTCAACAAGACCTCTTCAGCCATCTTGGATTGATGGAGCCACGACATCCATCCATCCATCCAAGCCATCGCATATCTGATTTAGGTAATTTATAAAGTACGCAAGACTGACACACACATTTACACACACAAACAGTTATCCAGATTTATTAGAAATGACGTCAGCATGGCTACGTCATCTAAACTGATAACGCTTCTAAATTGGGGGCATTGCCAAATTACCGCCACGAAGCCGTATTTAATAAGATACGGCCATAGAAGTTTCTTATGGACGGGCAATCTATCCAGGTCTCGTAACTTCTGACTTGGATGGATGTGATGAGAGACCCAATCATTAATTAAGCTCTGATAACTTAGTGGTTAGGTTCCACCACATAATTTTCCGGGTTCGAACCCAGGCAACCTCTAACTTTTCGGATTTGTGTGCGTTTTTAAGCAATTAAAATATCACTTGCTTCAACGGTAAATGAAAACATCGTGAGGAAACCTGCGCGCCTGATAATTCTCTATAATGTTCTCAAAGGCGTGTGAAGTCTACCAATCCGCACATGGCCAGCGTGGTGGACTATTGCCAAACCCTTCTCATATTGAGAGGAGACCCGCGCTCTGTAGTGAGCCGATAATGGGTTGATCATGATGATGATGATGATGAATCATTAATTGATAAAATATATACCTACTGACCCCTCTGGGGATAAAACACGGCATCACGACGTCAGTTAATTAGCCATCTTTGTCGCGCGTCCCTCATGACCAGGCAATGTTTCATAAAAATGGCACACGAGCCGAATATTTTTAATTAAACCTGAAATAACAGGCCACTTTTAACGAAAACCCCGTGAACTGTGTCACAACTCACAATGCTGTCGAACCGATTTTACTGACTTATTTGAACGTGAATTTTTTCGTGCGAATTCGTGGGCCATGCATCTATTTTGTATAAATCTTCTACTCGTAGCTACAAACTGTTGCAAAAAAAACTTAATTATTAATTTTTCTATTTATTCTAGATAAAACATATATATGTATATATTTTTTAAACCTCAACGGCAATCTCACCTGGTGATAATGCAGTCTACCTCAGTTTACCTAGAAGGCAGTATGCTAACCTGTTAGAGGTAAACCCACACTCCTAATTGGTTTCACAACATCGCGCCGAAACACTAAATCGTTCGGCGACACGTCTTTTACTACATAGTAGTAGTAATATCTATAGTAGATACTAGTAAGTAAATTATAAGCATTACAGTAAACCTACCATTTTAAAGTACATTCTCAAAATATTATATTTGTATTACGAACATGCTGCTATAAGCACTGCACACGTGATGGTAAGTGATGATGCGGTCTAAAATGGTAGCGGGCTAACCTGTTAGGGGTATGGTAAACCCATACTCCTAATTGGTTTCTAAGCAACATCGCGCCGAAATACTAAATCGTTCGGCAACACGTCTTTATCGGTAGGGTAGTAACTACCCACGGTCAGAGCCTCCCGCCTGACCAGACTCTAGCCAGGAATCGAACCCAGGACCTTCAACTTTATAATGCGACAGCGCATGCTACGCCACGCAGGTTGTCAAAATGATTGTAGTTAAATTGGAGCTCGTAGGTCAATAATATTGCTTCCTATGGCAATGGCTTTAGCCCATTTCAAAACATGGATTTCCCCTCAGCATATGAAGGCTATAATTTGGGCTATAGTCCGCCATATAGGCCAATGCGGATTGGTACCCTTCACACGTCTTTGAGAACATCATTAAAAACACTCAGACATGCAATTCCCCTCAATATTTTGCATCACCATTAAAGTAAGCGACATTTAATTTAAAATTGTTCAAAGGGGCTAAATGTTAGAAGCATATTCTGGGGATCGAAGTCCGTCCCTCAGAAAGAGAAGTTAAGTATAAACCACGAGGTTATCCATCGCTTAAATCTGGAATGTAATTTAATTTTATTTGGCCACATTACGACTTATCCAACACATTTCTGCCTCTGTAAATACATCTAGATGGAATTTTCATCGCATTTTATCGGCTTCATTCCGGGTTCCCAAGAGAATTGCATGGTGAAAAATATTTAGAGCTATTTTCCGGATGCAAGCTGTGCATGGTTTAAACTTCACTGCTTTTGCAGGAATAGTAATATATTTGGGGAATGAAGAACCTCAATAGCTAGATTTCCCCTAAATAAAATAGGCAAGGTACGAAACATGGATTTTACACCTTAGCAGGAAACTAGAAAAAGTTACTTCATCTACAATGGATTTCTAGAAACATTGGTACTGCCAGAAATGATTATCAATTGGCATATAAAAGGGGAATACTTATTATTTTGCCATGATAATTTCCATAAGTAATATTCTATAGATAAACCCGGTTAAGTTCAAGTTGGGCTCACACACAAAGATTTTGTGAAATTATCATTGCGAGAAATATATTTTTTTTTTATTTCTCGGTCTTTATATTGCCAATATTTTTGATTAAGGTATACGAAATTAACATAAATTGAAAGGGGCTTTTGTATATTTGAATTATTATTCTTAATCGGTTTGATAGTGGCAATAGACACTCCGTAAAAAGTCTACTCTCTATCTATTAAGTCCATGAGATATTGCCCACTGATAAACGCGGCAAGGAAAGACGGACGAACAGATGGAGAGTTTAGGCTTAGTGATAAAGTCTGTTGGCACCCTTAGTACTTAGAGTACGGAACCCGCAAAACAAGCAAACATTTTTTTATATTATTATATGATTTAAACTTTTTATTATCAAGTCGATAGCAGAAGCTAGTTACTATATAATATAAACTTTATAAATACTGTATATGCAAGCTGTGATAGCCTAGTGGTTAGGACGTCCTAATCAGAGGTCGGGCATTCGAACCCGGGCACGCACGTCTAACTTTTCGGAGTTATGTGCGTTTCTAAGCAATTCAAATGTCACTTGTTTCAACGGTGAAGGAAAACATCGTGAGGAGAGTTCTCTATAATGTTCTCAAAGGCGTGTGAAGTCTGCCAATCCGCACATGGCCAGCGTGGTTGTCTATGGCCAAACGCTCTTCATATTGAGAGTAGCCGTGTTCTGTAGTGAGCCGGCAATGGGTTGATCATGATGATGATGATAACTGTATATGAAATTATGACAGACGGATGGGTTAACTATGAACGTCTGTTTTTCCCCGTTTTGGAAATAGACGGTATAAACTAGATGTTAATGCTAGATGCACCACATTTTTTATTAATTAAGATTACTAAATTTCAACTTTACTTAGCCTACTGTTAAATGAGGATATAACAAAATAGAAACAGTGGTAATTATTATTCATAAGTACACCTTTGCTCGGTTATATCCCAGTCTTATCTGGTGCACTCAGGATGTATTACGAGCATCGGGAGAGGGAAAAGCCATTATGGACGCAAAATCGGATTTAACCTGTATTATGTAAAACACTATTTTCTCGAATACAAACGCTTCTCATCTATTTATTTAAATCTTTATAAAACATAAAGATAGACAAAGGACACACAAACTAAAACTTGAGCGTGCTTAAAACGTACTAAAACGAATTCTCCCGGTTATCCTTTGATGTTGAATTTTGTAACATACTCGTAGGATTTTTAGTCACGCTAAATGGTTTCTGCAAAATGCATGCAATATACCCAGTTACTTTGTATTTATATATTTATAAGATACTAGCTGATGGCTCGTCTGCGTTGAGTTAGTGTGTGTGCAAGTGTGTTTGTTTGTCTTCCAATCACGAAGCAATTTATTCGACGACCTTGAAATAATTACAGGATAATCTGTAAAGTGTCTCCTTTCTAACAATGAATTACAACTAAATACACATTTTGACTTTCATCCCCTGTCCCAAGGGAACCGTGCTGGTTTCCAGGATAAAAATTATCCTGTATGACGAACCGGAGTATCAGCTACTCCTATACCAAATTTCATTCAAATTCAATGTATTTTTTTTTCTATTCCTTTCTTTTGTTATATATATATATTTATATATATATATGCAATAAAGTTGTATAAATAAATAAATAAATCAGTCATTAATGAATGATTAAAACATTTCTGATTAATTTAAGAAGAAGAATTGAATAAGTGTATTAACAATTATTAGTTAATTATGTTGTTTAAACTTATCCATTGGTATTTATATTATGAAATTTAGCAATTTAAGATAAAGTGATAATTTCGCAGATATGTTGTTAAAATATTACTAATATCATCATAAATAGAATTAAATAAATACATTAAGCAAGGATAACTTAGAAAAAACTGCATAGTTTATGACAACATGAAGTGTATTTACATTTACAAAACTCAAAGACAGCATTTTAAAAGCTGTACATTAGAATTGAAAGCACACTTCATGGTATTTCTAAAATGAATGTGTCGGAATCAATGAAAAGTTCGTCAAGGCTTTAAAAGCATTTTGAAGCATAGCGTGTACACCTTTGTTGCTGAGCGAAGCAGTGGCTTTTACTTCTGTATTTCACATGATTTCGATTGCACGTTAACGTCGAAATATGGTCTGAATATCGCTGTTTCCTGATCACGGAATTGGTAATCTTGGATTTCAACTACGTTCAATAAACCTCGGCCTTAAGCTGTAAATGTACCTACTTATGCCGTGGATTGAACATAAAACCAATGGTAGAAGATAAACAAAACTTCAATATAAGTAAATACCATGACTAACCATAAACTATTAGGCATAAAAAATCTGCGAACATTCGTCCGAAGAAATTTGAGCAATATGCAAGAAAGTTTTACAAATACTATTGTATAATATTTGCATATTTTTGTCAACCTAAATTTTAAAATATGCATGTAACATGGTCTGTGTAACATTAAATACAATTTTGAGAAAATAGAAATATTTTAATTAGATTATCCTTTTTCTTTTTTATTACTAAGTAAGTGATGGTGCAGTCTAAAATGGCTAACCGGTTAGGTGTATGGTAAACCCATACTCCTAATTGGTTTCTACGCGACATCGTGTCGAAACGCTAAATCGCTTGACGTCTTACCGACAGGTAACTAGCCGGGAATCGAACCCAGGACCTCCAACTTTATAAAGTGGGGTTCAGTTCATCAACTGCTTATTTCGTTTCATATAAGTTATTTTCAGAAACTTTTAAATGAAAATAGAGAGAAAAGAGCGATCGACTACGCTAGGTAAATATAAATTGATTAAAAATGTATACGCCATTATCATTAGGACGCGTAAGCCTAGATTATATAAAACAATAAAAATCGGCCGACTTAAACTTGTACCGCGTAGTATGGTTTAATTAATGTGCTTCTTGTTAATTAATGAACTTCACATAGTGAAATAGTTTATAATGATAACAATAATCATCCGCAAAAAAATTATTAATAGTTACATTTTCCATTCACTAACGTTATACACTCGTAATTATAATGCAAAACTATTGAAAAAATATTTATTGATGTAATTTTAATTAAAAATAACAATTACAATCTTCATTAAAAGCAATAGCAAGCACAAAATTTCTTACTATACAATTACAAGTTCTAGTTACAATACAATAAAAATACAAATAATATATTAGATGACAATGAATCTAAAATACAAACGCGCCTTAATTTTTAAAATCCTGTAATATTTATGGACGTTATAATTAAGGACGAGCATTAGGTAATATTTTGTCAGCAATATTTATTTTAAATTTGAGTACGAATGCATGAATTTAGACTCATTAAGGCATTAGGCGACAATAGTTAAGAATCCCATGCCTTACGGATTCAGAAATCTTTTATAGCTATCAATTTACCTCAAGGTGATGTAGAAGATGTTGCTATATTCTACTAAATAATATTTTGTCGTAGTTATTTTATGTTTACTTAGGTTAAGATATTAACGTGTGGTAAGCTTTTCTGGCTACTATCCAAGTTCCTGTAGCGACGTTTAAAAATATGTCACTTCAGAATATAATATTACTAAGTAATCCTGTTTTGAGAAGAAAAAATATTTTCGAAGGAACATAGTAATTTTATTTCGAGCAACTGGATATTATCACTGGAAGTAGAAGAAGACAATATTTTTATAAGTAGGATGTATAATATTTTTATCATTCTGCAGTATCTATCTGCGATTAAATTTTGTTCCTGTATGATCTGTAATGGATCATTTAACAATTATTATTACCGATGAGCCTTAGCATTGAGATATATCGTATATTGTGTGTGTCATTGCTGTCGTCGAATATCAGAGTAAGCCTTTTAGAACATACGCACGATTTTCATTTTCATTTGCGATAAAAATTTAAAAGACACAGTAGGTGTGTGACCGGGTTCAAAACCCCGAACTCTGTTTAGGAAGCGGACGCCCTAACCACTAGGCTATAACAGCTTCTTCATAAAAATCTCACATTGATAGCTTTTTCAGACACATACATGGGTTTATCACTACCAAACTATTCAACAGGCCATCTTGTATATTGTTGAACGTTGGTAAACGTAATAGTAAGATATTAATAACTGAGAAGTTGAAATGCATCTCGATTTCGTATTAAGGCCTGGATTTGCCTCTGCATGTAAATCGTAGCGGGTCCTTCATCAACGAGAAGGGGTGAGGCTTGAAAACCACTTAATTGAAGTGAAGCACGAAAGGATTCCAGATTGGTTTGGATGGAATAGCATTTAATATATATTGTGTTTGTGATTGTTGCATGCGCGAACGTGTCAACTTATCTTCAACCAGATCTAGTACGATTGTGTGAAATTAACTTGTCGAGAAAGTCTGTATCTATTCTGTAGATGCGTAAATAACATTTTTCACTATGATAGGAGTATGCATGACATATTTTTCTTTCTTTAGTCTAATGTGGCTTAAGGTTAAGAAAAATTACTACTATGTAAAGTATATATATATAGTAGTAAGTACATTATAAGCATCACAGTAAACCTAACATTTTACATTATATTTGTATTATGAACGTACTGCTATAAACACTGCACACTTTTTTTTTCCACGACTTAGCCCTACACTGCATCTCAACTGATGGTAAGTGGTGATACATTCTAAGATGGTAGCGTGCTAACCTGTTTGGGGTCTGGTAAGCCAATACGCCTAATTGGTTTCGACAAGATATCGTGCCGGAACGCTAAATTGCTTGGCGACACGTCTTTGTCAGTAGGGTGGTAACTAGCCACAGTCGAAGCTTCCCACCAGACCAGACTCGAGCCGGGAATCGAACCCAGGACCACTAACTTTAAAATGCAAGAACTTTATATACATATAGCTATACTTATAGCTGTTATTTTGTTTCAGGCTGTAAGTATTTTATTTACACTAAAAGAATGGTTTGGGATAGAGGATTATTCGTCGTTACGTGTATTTTGCTCCTCAGCCTCCTTCAGAACTAAGTCAATTTTGTGTCATTATTGTAGTTATGCGTAAATTTCGTAAAGATTTGAGTTATACTTAAGACTTAACGATACTTGGTATATGATATGCTAAGTAAGTGATGTCGCGAACGCATTTTATTTCGTTGATAAAAATGGTAGAAATTACTTGCTTATACCGTTCTAATTAACTCAAAACGCTATTTGAATCCTTACATAAATCATTAATATTCGGTGTTAATAATAGAAAATGTGAATGTCGGTAAAAATTTTATTCTTATAATCTCCAAAGTTAGTCTATTTATTGACTTTGAGTCAAATTAGTTTGTTCCCTAAGAATATTTAAAGACCTATATTGCGGAAAAAGTCACGAACATTAGTAAAAAATTAATATGAAAGTTATTGACTTATATATATGTTAAAACGACAAAAATTCAGTAATTTTTACCCTTTATTGACTTGACCCACATGTATCTCGCACTGCACGCGGCTTCGCCAGTGCCTCAGTAGGCATCTATACTGGAATTTCCTAAAAACGAGCTCTATCTTTAGTAACACAAACGTGAAAATCATTGAATGGGCGTGGGAAAACGATGAAAACTCTGCGGCACACAAATTTCCAAAGTAAACTAAATTAGCAGGTGTTTTAAAGCTATCTTTTCTAAAACGATCAAAATAAAAAGGATGACTTTGTATTAATTGGTTTAGTTTATATATTTGTAAAAATAATTTGCACCATTGTCGGTAAGAGCCAAAGTTTTTAGCCCTGAGTTAAGTCATCATCATTATCATCTTGATCGACCCATTCTCGGCTCACTACAAAGCACGGGTCTGCTCTCAATATGAGAAGGAGTTGGCCATAGTCCACCACGCTGGCCATGTACAGATTGGCAGACAGCACATGCCTTTGAGAACATTACGGAGAACTCTCAGGCGTGCAGGTTTCCTCACGATGTTTTCCTTCACCGTTGAAGCAAGTGATATTTTATTTGCTTAAAAACGCACATAACTCCGAAAAGTTATAGGTGCGGGCCCGGGCTCGAATCCCCGACCTCTGATTAGGAGGCTGACGTTCTAACCTATCACAGCTATAACAGCTTCAGAGTTAAGTATTGAATTTCCTTTGGTAAAAACTGGAATGAAACATCACGTAACGTTAGTGAAAGGTGAGCAGCTATAACTCGTGTGCCTGGCAGTCTCAAACTCCAGGTAACTTTGCCAAAAATGCAAACTAAGGGCAAAAATATTCCAACTTTTCCTTGTTAGGCCGATTTTCAATTCCTAGTTGCTAGTTAATATTACAAAACAGTTCCACCGTGTTATCATGCTGCGTCTGTGTAGTAATTCTCGTTACCGAAAAGCCTTTCATCTGTTGGTTATTTAATTTCCGTCATATGATCAATCAAAGCGGTGTGGAAGCGGTGATAGCCTAGTGGTTAGGGCGTCAGCCTCCTAATTAGAGGTCGGCGGTTCGAATCCGAGCACGCACCTCTAACTTTTCGGAGTTATGTGCGTTTTAAAAACAATTAAAATATCACTTGCTTCAACGGTGAAGGAAAACATCGTGAGGAAACCTGCACGCCTGAGAGTTCTCCATAATGTTCTCAAAGGCGTGTGAAGTCTGCCAATCCGCACATGGCCAGCGTGGTGGACTATGGCCAAACCCCTCTCATATTGAGAGGAGACCCGTGCTCTGTAGTGAGCCGGTAATGGGTTGATCATGATAATCAATCAAATCAAATGAAAAAAAAATCCTATTAACCTAATCCGATATCCTATAACCGCATACTTTGATGATAGATACATTATGTATACTTAATTTTATCTGTAATTTATTTATTCGGGAATCGGGAAACCGGAAGACGGAGTCTGTAGAACTCCCCGGCGGCCAGAGTGGCGACCAGAATACCCACTAAAACCAACGATACTAACAGTAGTCTGTTAGTATCGTTGGTTTTAGTGGGTTTAACAACTATGTTATGATATTGTTTTTTTAAAGTTAAATTTGATTCGACAATTTCTTTCACGATTGTGAACAATAATTTTAAAATTTCATGCTATGAGTGATTTTAATTGAATATCTTGGTTTTAATTGTATTATTTTTATTTCATGCATACCTGAATATATTAATATGTTTGTTACGGAAATAAATAATGGAATTAGCTTCTAAAAATATTAGATTAAAATAAAAACTTCACTATACATCCACTTTTTGGTCTGGTGGGAGGCTACGGCCGTGGCTAGTTACCACCCTACTGACAAAGACGTGTCGCCAAGCGATTTAGCGTTCCGGCACGATGTCGCGTAGAAACCAATTAGGGGCGTGGGTTTACCATAGTCCTAACAGGTCAGCCCGCTACCATCCTAGACAGCATGATGATGCTGTGTAAGTGATGACTTACCACCAGGTGAGATAGCAGTCAAGGGGTAACTTGTAATGTGTAAAAAAAAACTTTTAATTTTCGTTAAAGACCGCCTTGGCTACCCCTGGATATTAAATCATCAAACTAGCAACATTATCTCGCTTTAAGCTATTGACAACCATTGGGCCAGTAAATCCGATAGTGGGCGTCCAATCACCCAAGCGAAAGACCTTCCTCTCCCCATGACAACATCCCGTTGTCTCCGCAGCCAATGAGATGAAGAGATAGCGATAAGACTCTATTGTTAAAATTACTCGAGAGCAACAAATTGACCTATGAGGTATAAAGGTTAGCATACCAAATTCACATTCAAATTCAATTCCTTTAAAAGGATATCTACTACTAAAGAGGATCAACGCGATATCTAAAGATAAAGATAAAATTATTAATACATGTGTAAATTACTCTGATTAAATCAATATTTAAAAAATGGTAATATTTCAATTACCTGCCTATTTTTTATGCGGTTATGAGCAAATTCAAATATGTTGTCCTCCATTTGATCTTTATTAAAAGCTTTGAGCCGAAATAAATTAAGCTTTGATACGATCGGTTAAAGTTAAGTTTCCTTAAATACTGATTCAAAGGAGTTTCGATTTGCTCTATTAAGTTGTAATTTGACGACGCACGAATTTTTTCTTTCGTTCCGTAACTTAATTTATAATAAATCACGTTGGAAAGCGATCATTGAGTAACTTTTCACAGGATTTTCTTGACTTCTCCTTTCCGGAACGAAGCTCCTTAGCGTTGCTCCCTGTTGGAGTTAACTGTAGATATCGCCCATTACGCCATGCGAATCATTCAGTTCCGTCTGGCGTCCGAGTACTTCATATACTAAAGTGAACCGATGGCCGCTATACTTATCTGCATCGTATCAAATTTTTCATTAGTATATTAAAAATAAGTAAAGAACAAAACTCCTTTAACCCCCGGGGGACCGTCCACTGCAAACGGTTTTCTTCTGCGTGCCTCAGAGGCAAAAAAATGTCGGGTAGTCAACGACGATAACAAATCAGATTTGTACACTCTTTTCAGTTGGAGTAGTATAGCTGAACGTGCTATACCGGCTCACTCTATGATATTGCGAAGACAGATGATTTGTTCACCACAAGCGCCTCGCCTCTTCTTGTGGCTACGTAACCGTAGTGAGTTGTAAGAGTTTTGTTTATATAAGCTTGTACCCAAAATATTACGCTACTGAACTGGCTGAACGCGCAAAAAATGGCTTTTGATTCACCCCTATTTTAATATATTTAAATCTTATTGCGTCCTCCAGTTGGTGGCCTAAATATTTACGTCTCAAAAGCTCCCCGAGGTATTTTACGACAGATATAAAGAGTGCATAGAATAGCTGTATATAAATATAATTACGCATAAGTCAAATGTTAAGTCAGCGTTTGCAGAAAACATTTTCGTTTTGTTGAAAATTTAAAGAGTTACTTCGATTCGAGTCTTAATTTCCTGATCGCAGCTCCAGGTTTCGTTTAGCCACGTACCTAAATATTTATATTTGCGCTATCTCTGACTGGCACCTTCTCACATTATTTTCATTCTAGGGGAAAGAAATAGACTGGCTATTTTAAGAATATCCACGAGTAGGTAACATCAAGAAAGTTTTACAATATGAGGAATCCTTGTAGCACAGTGAACGATAAAAAAAATGCTTGCTTGCTGGAAGTTCATATTGTGCATACTTAAATACTTCAATGAAAAATTAGTAAAAAACTCTACAAAAATCAAAATAATTAACAAATTTATCGTCAATTTTTAACAATTGTTAAAGATGATTAAATTGTTAAAATTAACGATAAATTTTGTTGTTTTTCATCGAGGTTCTTTCAACTTAGCTTTTACGTTTACTGGGATACCACTTAATGTATATGCAGATAGGCATAGACTAAGCTAGCTAAATACAGTAATTCCTTCGGACGCAGCTCTACGGGCACCCGCTTGTTACATATTATTACTGCAGCTGCATAAATTGAAATTATCAGTGCAATTTATATACTAAATTAACCTGCAAGCTGGTTACAACCTTCTTTTGAATACTATAATAGATTTTTCTACTAACTAGTTATAACTATCTTGTATTTTTAATGTGCTATTATGTTAAGCAAAATATTGCCTTAATTACGGTCTTTGAAATATCCGATACGAACAAAAAAAACCGAAACCAACAAATTTTTCTCGTGTACCTAATCAGAATTCCAGTCTCTAAGAGGTAAGCGATAGAGTAAATTTTGGAGACCATAGTTCTCATTGAGTGAAAATAAGCAAAAGAGAATGTAAATAAGCATGCATGCCAAAGACTATTTCAGTATAGGGTCAAAGAAAATGAAAATAAAAAACATCTGTGGTCTGTCACAGATAAAGGTTTTGTTTTATATTTATATGCTCATGGGCATAGTAAAGTAGATGCTTTTTTTCGCTATGCCTACAACACCAAAAAAACAAGTATACACACTTTTACACATATTACATTATGTATACAGGTATAAAACTACTTACTGGTGTTTTGTTATAGAAATATTATAAAATTACATAAAAATAACTATTCATTTCGGTCATCAGATGGCGCTGTAGTTAATCAACTTAAAACCATACTGCCTATGGTGTCTATGGTTACTGTTAACGGTTTTTCTAAATATTAAAAAAATATATGCTTTGAATATGCCATTTTGTCCGCTCGTAAATGTTAATAAATGTGATTGCACAAATTAAAAACTAGAGCAAGGTTTACCTAGTTATTATTCGTGATCCCTTCTTCGGCACCGATATAAAAGGGTCGGCCTCGTTAGTCCAGTAGTTAGCATTAACGACTGCAGATTACGAAGTCTTTGATGTGATTTTCGCGCAAGGCCAACATTATTGGATGTTGGGAGCATATGGCCAAGCATTCTCTTGAATTTCTCTGGAATGACGGGAACGGTATCGTAAACCTCGATCATTGCAGAACAGTTTTGGTCCTAGTCAATTTTATTGTAAGCAACTAGAGAAAAAGGCGAATCGCAATTATTTTGGATGAAGTATCTGTGCAAAATTTTAATTAACATGATATTGTAAGATATACTTCTATCTATCTTAATCAAAATCGCAGTCGATAGGAAAAGAAAAGGCAAGAACTTTTCGTAAGTTACCCGGCCAGAGATACTATACAAACTTTGCTTAACTACGTATATACTCGTAGAGTTGTTTGTACTTTAAGTGTATCTTATAAAAGAACATTAACTATTGGTAAAATTAAAACTTGATTTATTATGAAAGACTAACAATTGAGTAAAATCATACTAACCTCATCTAAACCAACCAATATAGCTTTAGCTAGCTAGCTAGGCTATAAACTTATAGTTATTGAGAATATACTATATCATCATCAAGATCAACCCAATTTCGGCTCAGTACAGAGCAGGGTCTCCTCTCAATATGAGAAGGGTTTGGCCATAGTCCAGCACGCTGGCCATGTGCGGATTGGCAGACTTTACACGCCCTTGAGAACATTATGGAGAACTCTCAGGCGTGCAGGTTTCCTCACAATGTATTCCTTCACCGTTGAAGCAAGTGATATTTTAATTGCTTAAAACGCACACAACTCCGAAAAATTATAGGTGCGTGCGTGCCCGGGTTCGAACCCCCGACCTCTGATTAGGAGGCTGACGCCCTAACCACTCGGCTATCACCGCCGAATATGTTATATACTAATACTATAAGAGAGACATGGAAACAAAATTGCATATTGCTAGATCTGAGAGGTAAATTGCGAACTAGCCAGACTTAGTCCGACAAATATTGACGTTAGTTAAACCGTTTACATATTGCAATAACCCAAGTGCCCGTATGCTATAGTACGTGGGTGTAAGTGTTTAACCATACCTTCTTTACCGTGCCTCTGGCGCTAGCCTTCGGTAATACCGCTAAGGAAGTCGATAGTTAAGCAAGCGTTAGGTAAACCGATGTTTGCTGCTTGACTTGTTTGAACTTATAATGGAGATATATGCTAACGCCCTTCCGGCATAGACTAAACTTTGTCTCGGAGAATTCTAAACTTCAGTTCATATTTAATTTTTATGTGGACATTTTTATGATAATCACGCAGTCACGTGTTGAGGCTACAATACTATAGTATTAAATAATCATTCAGACAGTCAATCAAGCAATAAATTAATTCAAATAATCCATTTGTTGTAAGCTGATACTTGACTGATATCTGACTTACTGATTAAATGATCATACTATGCCTAGTAACGTCAATTGGGCACACTTCTCATAGAAGAAATGGGTTTTAGTACGTAGACCCACAGTGAAAAAAAAATATTATTGCCAACTATATTTTTTTTACTTACTATCATGTAAAATGTTGCATAGATAAAACACTTTGTTACTAGCAATAAAGTTTACATCATCACTCTGATTTTAGCGCTAAAATTAGTAGAAGTTGTATTTAGTTATTATTATCAATGTAATGTCATGGAGCCTCTCCATGATACATGATTAAATTCAAAATGTTTGTTCCAGAATGATTATTTTTACTTATCATGTTTTGATTATTCTGACTACATCGTAAGCAACAATTTGAATTTAAGCAAATCAAATACTTCATCGTCATCAAGATCAAACCATTGCCGGCTCACTATAGAGCACGGGTTTCCTCTCAATATGAGAAGTGTTTGTCCATAGTCCACTTAGATGAGAAGACTTCACACGCCTTCGAGAACTCTCAGGCGAGCAGATTTCAGCACGATGTTTTAAAAACGCACATGACTTCGAAAAATTATAGATGCGTGCCCGGGATCGAACCCCAGACCTCTGATTAGAAGGCGGATGTCCTAACCACTAGGCTATCACAGAATCAAATATTATTCTCATTTGTTAGACAATCTTTTATTTTTTTTCGGTGCACTTGGTTATTTTCTTCATCATCATCATGATCAACCCATTCTCGGCTCATTACAGAGCACGTGTCTCCTCTCAATATCAGAAGAGTTTGGCCATAGTCCACCAATTTTCCTCACGGTATTTTCCTTCACCGTTGAAGCAAGTGATATTTTAATTGCTTACAAACGCATATAACTCCGAAAAGTCTTAGGTTCGTGCCCGGGTTCGAACGCCCGACCTCGGATTAGGAGACTGACGCCCTAACCACTAGGCTATCAGAGCTTCAAATACTTTAATGTCCCTTATTTATTATCACAATATTATGTTAGTAGTCATGGGAACGTGCATCGCACCGGTATCACGTGCTAGCTGCCTATTTCCAAAGTCCAGGCTTGTGCTAAGATTTTTGAAGCCACAATCCTTACCTATATTATAAACGCGAAAGTTTGTATGAATGGCTGTGCGGATGTTTGTTACTGTTTCAGGCAAAAACTACTGAACCGATATGACTGAAAATATTGAATGGATATAGATTATACCCTGGATTAACATATATACTACTTTACATACCGGAAAAATGTATGGTTCGTTCGGGATTTGCGAAAAAACAAAAAACGTGGAAGCAGCCGTGGGCAACAGCTAGTACCCTGTAATTCTAGAACTGACCCTGGATCGAGCCCTCATGAAGCATTTATTTATTTAAGGATACGAACAATACCCATACTCCATTCAGTAAACAATATACATTTTACACATTACCTATATGTATTCATTCACTGGGTATCATATTCACACAAGAGGAAATGATGTCATGTAAAGACAGAAATACCATTTACTGGACCAATGAGTCATTTATATTGATAGAAAAATATAATACGTTCCTAAAAACAAGTGGCGATGTTTATAGTGCACTGGGGGAAAAATGAAATTACTTAGGCCTTCCGACCCCACTTTAAGTTATATTTTGCTCAGAATCATTTCGAACTGAGGCCTTCCCCGATATAGCAATCGGGCTTATTACAACGGTCGATGAAATTTTAAGGATAACGGAATCAATGTATCGGAAAACTGAAAACGTAGTGAGTGGCGATATAAAAATACTCGGCATTCTTTTTAGGTTGAAGCGTTAAATCATAAAACGATCGTGGTGCAAAGGGGAAAGAAAATTTCACCGAAATGAACAATTTACGTTAGGAATGGAGATATGAATATCGGGTTTCCTTTGCTATTACGTACGTTTGCACGTTAGCTTTTGCTAATGAAATATCATAATCTAAATATAGTTGTTAAAAATTAAACCCCGACTAACTCAAACGTGGTGGCTAGCTGATAAAATTTACTGCCAACGCTCGCATATTCGACCGCTTTGATCGAGGTTATTAAAAATTGAATGAAACTCTTTAATTTTCTCGGATATCGTTTATTTTTTGTCTTCAAAATGCAGGGACATAATAATTTTATGTTCCGCGATAAAGGCTTGAAAAAATTATAGAGAAGCAAAGTCTATTTCGAAAATGTAAGAAATATGGGCTTTAGTTCACAATTAACATATTGAATTTTAAGTAATATCTATAATAATACGTTGCTAAAATTTTTGCCAATAGCTTCGTACGCTTGGTTTATATACTAGCTTTTACCCGCGGCTTCGCCCGCATTGAAACCATCAATTATCAGAGATCATTACAATAGAAATTAATATAAAAAATGGTATGTCAAAATATTGTTATCATATGATAACAATATTTTTTTATCTCTAGTAAAAAAAATAATCTTAATAATAAGTATTGTTAAGATTGTATTGTGATAGCCTAGTGGTCGGACGTCCGCTTTCTAATCAAAGGTCGGGGGTTCGAACCCGGGCGGAACTTCTAACTTTTCGGAGTTATGTGCGTATTTTAAGCAATTAAAATATCACTTGCTTCAACGGTGAAGGAAAACATCGTGAGGAAACCTGCATGCCTGAGAGTTCTCCAAAATGTTTTCAAAGGCGTTTAAAGTCCGCACATGGCCAGCGTGGTGGACTATGGCCAAACCCTTCTCATACTGAGAGGAGACCCGTGCTCTGTAGTGAGCCGGAAATGGGTTGATCATGACGAATCGGTTAAGAAGTTTGCGCGTGAAAGCTTAACAACGAACTTACATTCACATTAATTAAGTATGATATAACTTTTAATAAATATGATAGTAGTTGAGAGAACTTGCCTTGAATGGGGCAAAGAACCATCCCATTCTCATCCTATTAGAGACGGTTTAGTTGCTTTCTGAGGGCAAATATGGGTTCAGGATACCCTCCGTTAATAAGTTTGCATCCAAACTCATGATTCCAATAAAATGACTAAAAGGCGAAGTGGAAAGTTTTCAAGTACTTATAGCTTCCATTCAATATGCAGCTGGTAGATTGTAGATAGTTTAAAACGGAAAGAGTTTGGTAACAGCTTAAAGTGTATTGATGCAAGAAATTGAGTCACTTGTGAAGGAACTTTACGGGCGAGGTTTATCTAGATACCTAGCTGGTATATACTTGATTTACTTTTGACATGTAGTTACATATAAACTGAACAAGTTGACCGACGTAAATTAGACGCACTGGAAATGTGGTGCTGGAGACGCCTATTGCGAATAAGCTGGGCAGCGCATCGAACAAACGCCTCCATTCTCAAAGAGCTGAAAATAAATCTTTCTTCGCTTGTACGAATCGAACGAAAACGAATCCTCAAGTTCTTTGGGCATATAACAAGGAAGACTGGTACCATCGAACATCTCGTGGTACAAGGTCGAGTCGAGGGCACACGTCCACGGGGTCGCTGCACTACTAGGTGGACGGACTCAATCCGTTCCGCCACAGATTTATCGATATCCGAATGCTCCCGTGATGCCACCAATAGCAATCGCTGGAAGGGGATCGTTAGAGCTGCAGTGAAGGCCAAATCATAACCACGACCACTCTGCCAAGAGTGAACGAATAAGAAGAAGAACTTACATATTACCCTTACTAAATTGTATGACGTAGTAAATTTCGTGTTTGATTAAAGTGTAAACTACATGACATTCATTGAACTGTCATGTCGCAATATGCCATCGTGAACTCGATACTCGAATACTCATCATCATCATCATTAACAAACGATTGACGTCCACTGCTAAACATAGGTCTTTTGTAGGGAGTTCCAATGTTCACGGTCTTGGGCCGCCTGCTTCCAGCGGCTCCCTGCGACTCGTCTGATGTCGTCTGTCCACCTAGTTGGGGGTCGACCAACGCAACGTTTACCGGTGCGGGGTCGCCATTCCAGCACCTTAGGACCCCAACGTCCATCGGTTCTCCGAGCTATGTGCCCCGCCTATACTATATCGAATACATATATACTCGAATACTATTGTCTTATTACCTATGGTAGAGTTCGGCGATTTCATTTCACATTATTACATACTAAACTACTACATTATTACACCATACATTACATTACATACATTACAACTCCATGGCGCAGCGCGTCCGCTGTCGCATTATTAAGTCGGAGGTTCTGGGTTCGATTCCCGGTTCGAGTCTGGTCTGGTGTAAGGTTTCAACTTTGGCCAGTTACCACTCTACTGACGAAGACGGCCGCCAAGCGATTGAGCGTTCCGGCACGATGTCGCTTAGAAACCAAATAACCAAGGAGTATGGGTTTACCATACCCCTAACAGGTTAGCCTGCTACCATCTGAGTTGATATCAATAAGGTGAGATTGCAGTCAAGCGAAGGGCTTGGACTGTATAAAAAAAATATTTATTTGCAAATTAATATATAACTTATTTATATAACGAGCCTGCAGGGTAGTAGTTCTATAAATAAAATAAAAAATACCGCTTACTATCTTCAAATTAATCCAATATGTCATACACATAGAAAAGAATTAATAACAATATATTATGTAAATATAATTCAGATTACTTTTGTTACTGTAAGAAAATATTTCTACCTGAATCACGCGAGTTTTCTGATATTCGAAATTTAAAAATGTGATACACCTGTATTTTATTTTAAATGAAATTTATTTGAAAAAAGAACTTGATGAGCTATTTGCTCCACAGCAAAAAAGCGAACAAGTTGTAACAATTTTGCTGCAATGCATTTTTATTTAAAACAATGTAGTGTTAACCGCGAACATTTACGCGCTATGAAATATTACGACTTTAAATTTGGTTTGACCCTACAAATTGAGTTAACGGCCGTCACATTGAGTTACATCTCGTGCAACAAGTTATAGATCATCATGATCAACCCATTGCCGGCCCACTACAGAGCACGGGTCTCCTCTCAATATGAGAAGGGATTGGCCATAGTCCACCAAACTGGCCAAATGCGGATTCGCAGACTTCACATGCCTTTGAGAACATTATGGAGAACTCTCAGGCGTGCAGGTTTCCTCACGATGTTTTTCTTCACAGTTGAAGCAAGTGATATTTTAATTGCTTAAAAACGCACATAACTCTTAAAGTTAAAGGTGTGTACCTGGGATCAAACCCCGTCCTCTGATTAGGAGGTGGACGTCCTAACCACTAGGCTATCACAGCGTTTCATGTATTTAAAAGGGGTAATATTAATCTTAAAGTTGACCACGAAGAAGGCAACGCAATCTCTCAAATAGCAGAAAATTAGACAGCAGAAGATGTCTGCAGTTGTTAAAAGTTACACTAATAATATTCACGTATATCGATAAGATCAGGCATTATTTTGGGGACATACAATATTAGTATGTTAGAACTCATTACTAATTTTAATTGTGGATCACTCGTTTGCTCTTTAGAAGCATAAAAAGGCTTGTCGACACGTTGCGTCTATTGGCAATCCAAATGTTGGCTTGACTTCACCTAGCAATGTAGGCAAACAATATATATGAAGCTTAGCGATTATAACATTGATTTACCACTAGCCGTAGATAGAGCGCGTCATACAAAAAAAAGGCGAGAATTTGTCACCAACTAACTATACATTCCTACATATCGGTATATCGATGTGTTACAACCCGTCAAATACACTAGACATCTGGCCGTTATATTATCTATATCGGCGCGTAGTGCTTTCCAAATTCAAATTCAAATTTCGGATTATATGGCTCGAGTGTTAGAATCGGTGACTTTCGTCTAGCCTTGTCACACACTGGGAGAAAGGAGTGCACGCGTCGCTATTTGTGCACTACTCTTCCGTCCCTCTTTTAACGCTTCGTCATTAACGCTCAACGTTAATGATCGATCTACGGCTAGTGGTAAATCAATGGATTATAACTTGTAAAAACACTCGTTGTTGGAGTTGTTGTTTGTTGTTGTTGTGAGTTGGGAGGTTTCTAAAATAAGCGAGAATTGATTGACTCCTTGTGCTGTGAGTAGATGTCAAAAAAGTAAATTAGGATGGAATCACTTTTTTGATTGGCCAACTTTACTCTTTTGACGTCCACTCACAGCACAATCAATCAATTAATTTACCAATAAATTCTCACTTTACTTATTTATACTAGTAATTCGTAGTACTCGACCGTAACGCAAATCTAAAAAGATTTTATCTTCATTCATTGGCTATTGGGAATATGGTAGAATTTTTAGCTGCAGAGGGTGCATTGGAATAATCTTAATTTTGAAAGGGTCTGTGAGAAAACAGTCTGAAAACCCCGGTTTGGACGAATGGAACTTTGTATAGCTAAAAGAACATGACGTGGGATACATTGTAAAGATGTAAAATAAATAGTATTTACACGATAATTACTTTTTCTTTACTGACCTCCTTACGCACAAAAGAGCATTTATTACAAAGAGTAGCTTGGCTCTTATTGTAAATGTATTTAATAATATAATAATAATTTATTTATTTCATAATCATAACCATAAATACATATCTAATAACAATAAATGAGATTTTTATCGAAATCTCATTCTCTCTCACACACACACACGTACACACATTTTATTTTTGTTTCATTAAAAGAGTACATATTGAATTAAGCTATGAATATTTGTTACAGCGAGACGTTTTTTATTTTTTATTTCAATGAATGGCATAACTTCAGGAATACACACGATTAACACTCCAACCCACTTTGTACATACAAAACATTGTTTGAACTCACTGGGAAACAGTAAAAACAAAAAAAGACGGGTTGCACTCCAGGAGTGCCGGCAGAAGTGAAAACTTGATTATTAACGTTGAGCATGTTTGATATTTTGGAATGGTTAGGGAATAATTTTGCACCAATTGCTTTATAGTATAAAAGTACTATCATTTATGTGGTAGAATACAATATTCATTTATTGTACACAAACATGACAATTTATATTACATTAAAAATTTAACACTTTAAAACTATTACAATTATTTTACATTAAAAAGTTTATCTATATCAATTTCCATATTTTAAGCACTTTACATTCACGAATTTTACGAATACACAACAATGTGATCACTACACAGACGGTCGAGCCATCAGCTGTCACCATCCATGGATGCGCGTGGCACGCTGTAACATACACGAACATTCGCGCAAGCGCCCTGCGCTGCCTAAACGAAACAGTAGGCCCAGGCATACATTTTCGCCGCGCCGTAGAGAGGGGATAGCTGTCTACTCTCCATCCGTCTTACGCTTTTTCGATCAGGTCACGTGTCCTGACGCGAGTTTAAGATTTTATACCCATTACAGAAAAAGTGCTCAACGCCGCTAAAGAAGTTTTCACTTCAAAAATCTCCACGTATTATGAGGGCAGGAAAAATATATATGCATCATTTTTACGCGTACATTTCCAGCATTTTGGAGTTTTTCAATTCACCAAACCGGATTCGATATTGAAATGAAGCCTCGAACACTTTTGATTATAATATATTCATCCTTGGTTACCTACGTGATATTTTTGAGAATAGGTTGTTTTTCATTCGCGGTAATGTTTAAATTTACTTTTATTAAGTTTATTATTGAAATATTCCATTATTCATGACACCATGAAAAAGTCACTTTGAAAATTGTATCACAGCCACAATAAGTCATTGAAGTCAGAATGGTTGTAATATGCTGTCATATTTGTCATGTGTCACGTGATTTAGTGTATGTGTAGTGTTTATAGTAGTCTTTTTTTTCTCCTTTTTATGGCTTTACACAGATAAGCCAATGTCAAGTTTATAGCAATGGAGAATTGAAGTTAGGGAAAAATGGCGGGAAACTTTGCACGGCGGACGCGGCTGCCTCAAACCTTTCCCAAAAATAATAAATTTTAACCATTCGGAAAACTAGCCACTACATAAACGACACAAAAACTTTAATTTCCACAACACAACAAACAACAATCCTTTTCAAAATTAGCCAACAAACATTAATTCAAGAGAAGCGTCAAAAAACCGCGCCCTAAGGCCTTATTTACTTGTGTAAATAAGGACACCTATGCATGCTAACGAATTTCTTTACTATTTATGTGGCGCTGTTTTTAAGTGTTTCTCCTTCTCCTTAAATAACTAACCACAGATGTAGTAATAATATAAATGCGTTTATATTATTATCATGGGACGTCATTAAAAACTGCAATTAAGAAAGCTTTTCTAGCTTCTTCCAAGCCAGCAATCTCAAAGTTTGAAGGGGATGCCCTTAAAATTTTACTTATGAGATTTGCTGAACTATGGACAGAAGATAGGAAGGCTGGTAAAGCGACACTGGAAATTTTGCGAAAAGAACATGACCTGGGATACATTGTAAAGATGTAAAATAAATAGTATTTACACGATAATTATTTTTTCTTTACTGACCTACTTACGCACAAAAGAGCGTTTATTACAAAAAATAATATAAATGCGTTTATATTATTATCATGGGACGTCATTAAAAACGATTCAGACGAGTAAAGGATGAAAATCAGTATAACAACCGTAACAGTAATCAGTTGCACCTGTAAATAACTGTAGGCTATTAAAGCCGCGGGCAGCCACTAGTTCGTTAATGAAGCATAAACACAAACACTGGTAACTGGAAACATTCCTATTTAGTCCCACAGCCGGCAGTTACAACCGTTTCAGGACGCCGCGAACGATTGCTATACAAACTCCTAGAACGCTATGCAATTTGTATTCACCGCCCGCGGACGTGCCACCGGGTCAAATTCTATAATTGGACGATGCTATGCAGACATGATCCAATCCACGAACACACTAAAATTGAGATTTTAGTGAGTACATTAGTACCTTACGTGAGTACAGAGCCACAAAAATCTTTTACATAACCAACATTATATACTTAATAAAATTATGTCAAATATCATAAACCAAGCTGAATAATACTAAACTTCCAAAGTGTGATTTTGGATGCTTATTGCATAACTGCGTCCTTGTTTATCACTGCATTTGAAAATCACCCACGGCTTTTCCAGTTGGGAACAGTAACGTGTGCTTCGCCAATAAACTCACTCTCGTAATAATAATACCGCTAATGTGTATTTACATAAATTATTATTACGGCCAGATTGTACTGCCGTCCATTTCATTTCACCAATACTTTTTAGGTTCCGTACCGGAGTTAGTTACCCGTATAAGTTAAAAGATCTGACATCTTTGACGACATCCTTGGCATAGACTGTACACAAATATATGTTAAAGGACGAGGCTCCGATTCTGGGCTCAAATGTAGTCTGTTGGGAGACTTCGGCCAAGGCTACTTTCTGGCAGACATGAAAATGCGACTCTAATATGTGAACATAAGGTTAATTTTTTTTGACGTTTAAAAAAACATATGAAATCATATTATTACTTTTTAGATTAGTGTTTTAAGAAAAGATAATAGCATGTTGTATTTAAGTAAATAAATAGCGAGAATACCGTAAACAAAATTTGCATTCCAGCAGATGTTTATAAGCGTTGAAAATCACTTAATATTAGGTGAGCAGACTTCGTTTACCGCGATTTTTATAAACTAAAATTTAAAAATACAGAATATAATTATATTTACTATATTATTATATTCCCATCAAAGTGATGCCTACTAATGATCACCCTGAGGGCGGGTTTGTCATAATTAAGCTAGACCTTATACACATCTCAATACACCCTGTCACTGTAACCCGACACCGTTTTGTGCTATTAGTTGAGTCTAGACGGTTTGGGATCGTTATACCGCAACTTACAGTCGCCAGTGCCTCGTCGTTTAGTCGGCAGAACCACGGGCTGTCTGGTACTAGGTCCTTCCATCCCAGTTGAAAGCAACCGGTAGACTTTGGAACCCCAACAAAAGACATAGGTCATTTGTAAGAGTTCATTCCAGTGGACGTTCATAGGTTGATAATGACGTTGAATATAACACACTGGTACACTGGCCTATCCCCGAACACTGGGCGACGACTTGTACAAAATAAATAAACGTTGTATTCAAAAATGCCCCAACAATATGATACCCCCCATCGATTACAAGCGGCAACGCCTCTTTCCGTCAGTGATTGATTGCTTGAAAGCTATTCGGCAGCTCCTCTGCAAACCCTAAAAGAAATGCTGTCCTTTCAAACAATTAATGATTTTGACACATTAGCCTCGTCCCACATTAGACTGCTTCGAAAAAAGGAGGGCACGTTGGCGCTGCCCAACTTTAAGCTGTGATAACCTAGTGGTTAGTACGTCAGCCTCATAATCCTCATAAACCCCCGACGGTTCGAAACCGGGCACGCACCTATAACTTCGATCAGAGTTATGGGCGTTTTTAAGCAATTAAAACATCACTCGCTTCAACAGTGAAGGAAAACATCGTGAGATAACCTGCACGCCTGAAAGTTATACTCTCAAAGACGTGTGAAGTCTACCAATCCGCACATGGCCAGTGTGGTGGTATATTACCAAACCCTTCTCATATTGAGAGGAGACCCGCGCTCTGTAGTGAGCGGAGAATGGGTTGATCATGATGAACTTTACCCGCCCGTACCAATATATTACATTTACATAAAATATACATTTCAATTTTCGCTTCATTTAGAATGTGCCTACAAATTTAATTACATATATTAGGTAACCGTTTAATCTATAATTTGGAAATATCATTATAACATCAGTTCGGAAATCAATTTGAATTTCTGTTAGCCTCGATGTTTAAAACCTTCGGTGTTAAGTTGAAAATTTGTTTGAGTTTGACGAACTGTGTGGCGCAGTGTGATGCCGTGATAAAGTGGGAGATCCTGGGTTCGATTTCCGGATTGAGTCTGGACTAGCAACGACATACCGCCAAGAAATTTAGCGTTCCGATATGGTGTCGAGTAGAAGGATGAGTTCATTACTGTACATGTACATTTGTACTGGAAATCACTTACCATTAGGTGACCCGTCAGCTCTTTGAAAGTGCCCGCATTGTATTATAAAAGAGGTAAAAAAGTTGAAAATATTAATATGCACGAACATCGTACCAACGCACCTACTCAAAACTTATCCATTATCAAGTCATATCATGTATGTTATCAAGTTAGTCCTTGACGGCAATCTTACCTGATGGTAAGTGGTGATGCAGTCTAAAATGGGAGCGGGCTAATCTGTTAGGGATATGGTAAACCCGTACTCCTAATCGGTTTCTACGCGACATCGTGCCGGAACGCTAACTCGCTTGTCGACACGTCTTTGCCGGTAGGGTGGTAACTAGCCACGGTCGAAGCCTCCCTCGAACACAAGACCTACAACTTTATAATAAGACAGCGCGCGCGTCGCGCCACCGAGATCGTCAAATTAATTAGTAATATTAGTAATTGTTGGAAAAAATAAGGTATATCAAAGAAATATTCATTAATACTCGTGTTTCCATTGGTCTGAAAATTGCTAATTTATATTTTACCTTATTTTTTGTCGTGGTGGAAAAGCTTATATGCTACCTCCGTACCCTTGGGCAGGAGGTTATGTTGGACTCCTCCCCAGAAGGGGGTATACCCGAACTAAAAACCACCACGCCATGCCCACGCTGGTTTTATTGGACACCCGGGTGACCCGTTGTATACTTCCCGGAGTGTATATATTATACCTGACATCTCGGTAAATTACACAAAGCACTTATACAAACTATTTTAAAATTATAACAAGCAAGCGACAAGTCGTTACCCATTAAATTAGTAAAGTTTCATTAAAGGTGACATTGCAGGGATATACATCACACAGGAGTCGTATTACGTAGTACGTTATATTGTTTTGGTTCAGTGGTATATTTTTCTTCATAGTACTTGATGAACTAGTAATATTGTGTTATGGGTTAAGAACTGCAAAAGGAAAAATATAATTGACGGATTGAATTAACTTTTACAGTTACCAGAAGGGGGTATACCCGAACTAAAAACCACCACGCCATGCCCACGCTGGTTTTATTGGACACCCGGGTGACCCGTTGTATACTTCCCGGAGTGTTTATATTATACCTGACATCTCGGTAAATTACACAAAGCACTTATACAAACTATTTTAAAATTATAACAAGCAAGCGACAAGTCGTTACCCATTAAATTAGTAAAGTTTCATTAAAGGTGACATTGCAGGGATATACATCACACAGGAGTCGTATTACGTAGGTACGTTATATTGTTTTGGTTCAGTGGTATATTTTTCTTCATAGTACTTGATGAACTAGTAATATTGTGTTATGGGTTAAAAACTGCAAAAGGAAAAATATAATTGACGGATTGAATTAACTTTTACAGTTATTAGAAATGTAATGTTAAAATCAAGTAAACAATTACGTAAAAAAAAGTTTGTACCATGCAAGAGATACATAGGATGCAAGAGATTAGGAAGCTGTGATAGCCTAGTGGTTAGGGCGTCAGCCTCCTAATCAAAGGTCGGCGGTTCGAATCCGGGCACGCACCTCTAACTTTACGGAGTTATGTGCATTTTTAAAAAAATTAAAATATCACTTGTTTTAACGGTGAAGGAAAACATCGTGAGGAAACCTGCACGCCTGAGAGTTCTCCATAATGTTCTCAAAGGCGTGTGAAGTCTGGCAATCCGCACATGGCCAGCGTGGTGGACTATGGCCAAATCCTTCTCATATTGAGAGGAGACCCGTGCTCTGTAGTGAGCCGGTAATGGGTTGATCATACATAAATTTTATGGCATAAGCATGCACCCGTAGGTGCAAGTGACCTGATTCGAATTTTAAGGAAGCGTGACTTGCGCCATTTTGACGATAACTTTTACGTAGTAAAAATAAATAAAATAAAATAATGTATTAATTGTAATTTATTTAATTTTATTAGAAACTTTTCAAGTTAATTGTAATAATTATAACGCCTTAAACTATGATGTTTATCAAAAACATTCAAAAAATTACGAGATTACGTTATTTGACGACCCCCATGGCGCAGCGTATGCGCTGTCGCATTAAAAGTTGGAGTTCCTGGGTTCGATTCTCAGCTCGAGTTTGGTCTGGTGGGAGGCTTTCAGTCGTGGCTAGCCACCCTACCGACAAAGACATGTCGCCAAGCGATTTATCGTTCCGACACTATGTCGCTTAGAAGCCAATTAGGAGCGTGAATTTACCAAACTACTAACAGGTTAGCCCGCTATCATCCTAGACTGCATCATCACTTACCACCAGGTGAGACAGCCGTCAAGGGCTAACTGTAGTGTATAAAAAACGTTACTTTACTTATTACAAATGTTTTTGTCTAGACATCATCAACAACTCTACAGATATATCTCTGAGTGTTCTCTAGAGATGCAGTCAATTCAGTGACTCTGGTCGTCAAAATACGAGTAGTAAACGTCAGGCTCGGTTCGTGTACTCACCCATTTAAATAGAAATCAACTTTTAAAAACACCATAATATTTTCTTAAATGATATTAAACGGATCATCAGGATTAGTATCAATAAAACGTACCTCCTTTAACTTTTTTCAATAACTTCCAAAGTTTCATAATTGATATTTTTCTTTTAACTATTAGATATTTTTATGATAGAATTTGGAACCAATTCCAAATTTACGTTATAAGCTCTTATATATATATATATCTCAATTCCAACTGAAACGAATGGCGAATCGGTCCACAGTATTGATATGCGAGTCGTGTTCGAATTATCAAATGGGCAAGGTGGAAAAAATATCGTAGAACGGAGGAGGGACTGGTTTCAATTCGCATCTCGAGGGAAATACGTTTCTACGATCCTGGGGATCACTATCCAACAACCGGCGATAGCCAATGAGTGTTACAAACTAACAATACACTGAAGATTGGTTATTCCGAATATAAAAATAATTCCATTGCACGGCCAATACATACTTGAAAATTTAATGTATGTCCATAGAAATATAAAAAATTAAAAAAAAATGCGATTGCAACAATCTTAACATCAGAAGTAAAAATAAACTTGTGTTGGACGCTACAAAAAATTAGAAATTCATTTAAAGGTAATTGTATACAATTTTATCACAAATTACCAAATGAAATTTCTGGCATGTCTCTCAATAAATTCAGTTTATATTAAACGTAAGCCTGTAGAAAAGTCCTACTATAGTCTAAACTCTAAAGGATTATGTAAATGATAAACAAGCATGGGTATGAAATATTGCTCTAATAAGATAGCTCTTAACATCATTTTAAGTGGCATGTGAGATGGTGATAATAAAAAGAAAATTTACCTGGCTAAGTTTGTTGTGGGCTTCTTTTTAGACTGGGATCCTCATAGCTTTAGTTTCAAGTTTACGAATGTAGTTATCACCATTAAATCACTACTATGTATATTATTGACGCGTCAAAAGTGCCTTTTAAAGGACTATTTGGATAAAGATTATTTGGATTTGAATTTATACCTCAAAATCAAAGTAATATTGGTCATGAAAATTCTTACAGAAATATTTAGATATAATACAACTATATGGCAGGTCTACCAGGGTTTTCCGTTGTCTTACTGATGTAACAATTGTGGAAGTGGTTGTGTGAAAGAATAATCTAATTATCCTCGTGATCAACCCATTGTCGGTTCACTCAATAGGACGTCCTATTGAGTGAATATGAGAAGGGCTTGGCCATAGTCCACAACGCTGGCGAAATGCAGATTAGCAAAATTCACACTCCTGTCAACGAGTGATATTTTATGTGCCTGGGATCGAACCCCCATCCTCTGATTAGGGACGTCCTTATCACTAGGCTATCATCATGATCAACCCATTACCAGCTCACTACAGAGCACGGGTCTCCTCTCAATATGAGAAGGGTTTGGTCATAGTCCACCACGCTGGCCATGTGCGGATTGGCAGACTTCACACGCCTTTGAGAACATTGTGTAGAATAATCAGGCGTGCAGGTTTCCTCACGATGTTTTCCTTCACTGTTTAAGCAAGTGATATATATATATTTTTTTTAAACGCACATAACTCCGAAAAGTTAGAAGTGCGTGCCCGCATTCGAACCGCCGACCTCTGATTAGGAGGCTGACGCCCTAACCACTAGGCTATCACAGCACTCAAATACTCAAATAATAATCTAACAAGGTACTTATATATCCATTAAATAACCCAAATGTCATCCGAACGAGCTCAGGAAGCTCTAACTAACGAGTACGAGTATCTTTGAAAAAAATTAGATCAATCTAATCCAATATATTGAGATTTTTTCTTAGTACCGTGTATGTCTTTCTACTCCCCGTAGATAATAATGGCAATTTAGTTTTTCGACATCGATTCTGATAATTTAAGGAATGGATTTTGAAACATTTATTTTGAGAAAACAGCGAACTATTTCAAAATTACCACACCTATTAATTTATTTATATTCAAAATGTACGTGAAAAATAATATGTTACCTATAATATTATTTCCTATTAATTAACTGTCTTTAAATTATTATTAACTCTAATAATTAATAATTTCTCGAAGAAATACTTGAATATGTATGTTAATGGTAGATTTTGTTAGAGTTGAGTAGGTACCAAGTGAAAGCGTCAAAAATATTGCGGAATATTAAGTTTTACCGTATCCTCGATCTTACGTTTTTTAATTCCCAGAATATATTCTCGGAGTGGTCGTAACAAACACCTTGAAATTTGTAAATTCTCTGTAACAAGAAATGAAAAAATTAATAACGAATGTTCCAGTGTCTACTTACCTATTTCGTACTTCTACCTTCTTTCTTATTTAGTAAGACAGTAGATTTATCTCATTAAATTAAATTTGTAGGGATATTCGCAGAATCAATTTCAGTATTTTTATTTATATTACCTATGGCAAAGATAGTTTATTTTTGCCATATAATATTGTGAATATAATAATTTACTTTAAATATTGATTAGATGTAATTATTATTAACTAAAATACATATTGGCTATATATATAAACATAGCCAACGATGTATAGATAGTAATATTTTTTTATTTCGTGACAATTAGTTGTTAGGAATACATATATACTCGTAACTTAAAATAAAACTTAGATTAACCTAAAACTAAAAATCTTAAAAAATAAATAAATATATAACATCAAAACTAAAATAATTAAATGTACATCCGCACAATATAGATTCATATTAAGCGTGCAGACTGATATAACGCGTATTCACCATAAAGTGTATTTACTCTTTATAGGGTTTCGAAGGGTGCCACCGGGAACCTTTTACTAAGCCTCCGTTGTCCGGTGTGTTGGAGAGTTAAAATACAAACAGATAAAAATGAAATAAAGATGTAAAGGGGATGGCCCTGTGATATGTTTGATGTTTTTTTCGATCTTATTGTACCGCTTGGTGTTTCATTTTGCACTGTCGGTTCTTTTTGTTTGAGTTCTAAATATGAATCTGATGAGCATTTATCGTAACTCTAACATACTACTATGAATATGTACTGGTAGTATTTTATCTTATGTAACCATGATCTGACTTGTTTACTATTAAAACTATACATCATTTGGTACCACCTGACTATAAGAAAGCTATATCGTCATTCATTCATGATCAACCCATTGCCGGCTCACTACAGTGCATGGGTCTCTTCTCGGTATGAGAAGGGTTTGAGCAAGGTCCACCACTCTGGCCATGTGCGGATTGGCAGACTTCACATGCCTTTGAGAACATTATGGAGAACTATCAGGAATGCAGGTTTCCTCACGATGTTCCTGATTTCCTTCAACGTTGAAGTAAATGATATTTCAATTGCTTAAAAACGCATATAACTCTGATAAGTTAGAGGTACCCGAGTTCGAACCCCCGACCTCTGATTAAGAGCCACCTCTTCCATGTCGCGTCCTAACCATTAGGCTATCAAAAGCTATATAAATATACCTATTATCCTTCAGGCTTCTCTCATAAAAGGTGTCAAGTAACGTGATCCCTGTTACTAAGATATCGTAGTCCATTTGTACGTCCGTTTTTCTGTCAGCTGTTTTAGTTCTTAAACCGTAATAAGCAAAGAGCCTAACCTCCAGGTTCAAAAAAGTTTTTTTATCCCCCATCGAATCCAATTCTACTGCTAATGCAAGTGTACTTCTCATGTTATTGTTCAACCTTATTTTAGCGTGCCTTATGAACGTGTAACTCGTCCCGAAACACTTCTACAAGGAACACTTTTTTCTATAGAACACGTGATTCAAACATTATTGGGCAGTGATGTTAGAAGTTATCTGTGTCAGCGAACCAAATTTAAAAAAAAACGGCGAAGGAGATTATGAGTGATGATGAGTCATTGTTTTAAGTGTGGAGTGCAAATACTGAAAAACAAGTATATTTGGTTATTCGTTTTTGTTGCAACAAAACTAGTATTATAGCACTAGCTGCAAGCAGCTAGTTAAAAATTGGTCTATTGGCCAATAGACCAATTTTTGGAAAGATTTTTCGTGTTATTTGTTGCAAAAAGTTGTTTTTTTGACATATATTTATAGTTTCTATTGTCAAAAAACTATAAAAAGGTAATTATTTGTAATTTCTAAATGTTAACTGCAATGAGCGTTACAATTATTTTCATAATATTATCAAAAAAAATTTTTGTTACAAAAATAGCACTTAATATTAAGTGCTTTAAGTGCATAATTATTGATATTATATATCTCTAAAGTGTTTAGATAGCTTGGAGTTTTACTAATTAAGAAAATCTTATAAAATTTTTAAAACCCACTGCACATTATGGCGTTCACAAAGACATTCACGTCACAAGTGTCAAGAAAAGTGTATATTTTTTTACCTTTATATAAAATATACTGAAGCATATACGAGAAGATACAATTGTATTTCAAAGCGAAACATAACATAAGTTGTACACGTTTGCGAATACGTATTATCGAAAAACGCGAATCATTATACATAACTGTAATAATTCATATAAATTCAGTTGTAAATAATAATTATTGTGTAAAATATAACAGTTGAAGCAAATATGGCGGATTAAAATCATACAACTGTCTCATATATGTTCAATAAGTGAAAATATAATCCTTTTTAGTGTAATTTTTAACTACCATGTATATTTAAAGCGTGGGTGTTTTCGGTGTCGGATAGGTATTTTTAATCAACACGTAATTTTAGCAAAAAGCAAACTGACAGGGTTGGCGCACTCTGGTATAAAGCTACAAATACCGGGCGGGCCTCGCTAACAAGCCTTAATATAGAGAAGTGTCAAACGCGTCGAAGATACGAGTGTTTAACCAAAATGCAGCTAATAATATATTGAATAACTAGAGAATTGGATCTAAAGCTTCGCCTATTAGTAATTTTTAATCATCCCGCAGGAGCTGTTTGATAGGTCGGTATAGAATAGCTAACATGCATACCAAATTAAAAAGCTGCCAGTCCGCGCCTTAGCTCGTAAAAAAAAAAAACTTCCCTCGCGAACTACTTAAGGAATCGGATCAGACAGATCTACACTTTACTAACACACTAATATTATAAACGAGAAAGTTTTTAAGTATGGATGGATGTTTGTAGTTCTTTCAGGTGAAAACTACTGAATGGATTTTAATAAAATTTTACAATAATATTAAATCGTATAAATTGCATGTAGCCCTTGTGTTACCCTGATATCAGAATAACACCAGGGCTTCAATTTATAAAGATATTGTGTGAATTGTCCAAAATATGGCGATAAGTAGGAAAAAATCTACCATCTGCGTGATAATTTTAATGATATAATGTTGGTTCTTTTCTACGCCACGCTAATATAAACTAATCGAAATACTAATCCTGCGCGGACGAAGTTACGGGCACCAGTGCCGCAGTTCGATCAGAAATAGTATAGAACTAGTATTGAATAATAACAACTAACAAATTATTGGACCGGATAGGATACCTTCTATGCATAAAGTGATAATTGTTTAGGTTGCCACCATAATTATGTAGGGAAATATCTGCCCTAATCAAGATAGTTGGAATCCAATATTATGATATTCTGGTTATGGCTTCTCAAGGACATTTTTTACGCGTATTTTTCTGTCGTTCCGTCCTGTTCCGCGTAGTAGTCTGATTCCAGATTTATACGCATGCACCTTTATCTATTCAAAGTTCACTCTAACGTACGCAGTAGGCATAATGTCTTCCCATTTTAAAGTACGTACGCAAATATTGTAATCTACAAAATGTATAGTTTTCACCTATTAACTCATAAGTCGGCTATCCTAGGTGAACTTACTTCATACATAGGAGCGTTTTAATATAAATTATAAGAGAATATATGTATATTCTCTTATAATTTATATTAAAACGCTCCTATGTATGAAGTAAGTTCACCTAGGATAGCCGACTTATAATACTTTCTTACAATTTGACGGGTATTTTTATAATAATTAATATGTATTAATTATTATAAAAATACCCGTCAAATTGTAAGAATTTGACAATAATTGAGGCCAACCGAAGTGGTTAGTAACCGGACACAGATATCTCATTTCATTATGATCTTAAATGCGCAGAGAATGCAGTTTTTTAATAGTACTAGCTTTTACCGGCAGTTTCTCTCGCATCGAAGCCTTTACCTCAGAATCAGAGATCATTATGCTTATATCTTTCGTATTGTTTTTTTTTTACAAAATAAAAAGTGTCCTATGTTACTTGTAATACCTCCAAGAATATGTGTACAAAGTTTCATGATGATCGGTTGAGAAGTTTTCGCGTGAAAACCTAACAAATAAACTTACAATTCACATTTTTAATATTAAGTAGGTGTTATAAAGATACCTTGAAATATAAAGTAATTTTAGATGTTATTGTTTCTCTATATGTGTTAGACGTCTAATGACTACCGATATATCACTTAAACGTCTCTCTAAGTTAAAACCAACAGTTCACACTCAGACTAAGTGCAACCGGTACCACGTCGCTCAAAGTTTCACTGAGCCTGTAGACCATGCACCGCACACGTTAAGGAAAAGCAAACATTTACCACCAGCATTGCTCCTTGCATCTTCCTCCAGGAAATCCTCCAAGACACATTTTACGCACGTTTCTCGTCGATTCTGTAAAGTTTGAATTAGTCTATACACTTACAGCCAGCACTCCCAAGTGGAAGCTTTGTGAAATAATGATGATGGTACTAAATTTATGACTTTAAACACATGGTAATAGGGTATATTTTACTCTGATGTTATGTTTTTTATACTCTACAAGTTAGCCCCTGACGGCATCTCACATGATGGTAAGTCTGACGACCTCCGTGGCGCAGTGCGTGCGCTGTCGCATTATAAAGTTTGAGGTCCTGGTTTCGATTCCCGGCTCGAGTCTGGTCTGGTGGGAGGCTTCGGCCGTGGCTAGATACCACCCTACCGACAAAGACGTGTCGCCAAGCGATTTTAGCGTTCCGGCGCGATGTCGCGTAGAAACCAGTTAGGAGCTTGGGTTTACCATTGTTCTAACAGGTTAGCCCGCTCCCTTCCTAGACTGCATCATCACTTACCACCAGGTGAGATAGCCGTCAAGGGCTAACTTGTAGTGTATAAAAAAAAAGTGATGATGTAATCTTAGATAGTAGCGGGCTAACCTGTTAGAGGTATGATAAACCCATACTCCTAATTATATAAAAAAAAAATATTGAGCTGTGATAGTGGTTTAAGCTGGCTTGAAGCACATTGAAGTTCAGGTGACAAAAAGCAACGACATCCTGCAAGTCCACTAAAAACAACAGCCAACCAACAAAAGAATCCCTACAAAAGATCTTCGAGTATACGTCCATTGGTTTTAAATGGCGCTGACGTCAATGCAATCTAGCTATACAAGAACATTACATCTAAACTAACTATTTCCCATGGCTATACTAACATTAAGTTGGAATATCTCTTCAAAATTTTAAAAGGTTAAAAAAATAATGAATAGAAGCAGACGTTACTTTGCGGAAGTCCATGATAAACAATAAACAGCAAGTATAATTTGCTATATTCCGCCGACAACCGGGAGATTTGTATAATATAACACCACACAAAATCTTCCACTAGAACCTCTACGCACGTTTCGACCCGATACCGCATCATCCTCAGGAGATGTTGACTTCACAAGCGCGAAAAGTAAAGTCTTATAAAAATTCAAACCACTGAATGAGTAATTGTTAAGCCTTTATTAACGGTACCTTTAAAATCCGTACTGTGTTTGATGATCTGTGATAGCCTAGTGGTTAGGACGTCAGCCTCCTAACCAGAGGTCAGGAGTTCGAACCACGCACCTCTAACTTTTCGGAGTTATGAGCGTTTTTAAGCTACTAAAATATAACTTGCTTCAACGGTGAAGGAAAACATCGTGAGGAAATCTGCACGCCTGAGAGTTGTCCGTAATGTTCTCAAAGGCGTGTGAAGTCTTCCAATCCGCACACGGCCAGCGTGGTGGATTATGGCCAAACCCTTCTCATATTGAGTAGAGACCCGTACTCTGTAGTGAGCCAGCAATGGGTTGATCATGGATTGAACATTCAACATTGGTGGGAGGCTTCGGCCGTGACTAGTTACCACCCTACCGACAAAGACGTGTCGCCAAGCGATTTAGCGTTCTGGCTCGATGTCGCGTAGAAACCGATAGGAGTATGGGTTTACCATACCCTTTACAGGTTAGCCCGCTACCATCTTAGACTGCATCATGACCGCCATCTAACTTGTAGTGGATAAAAAAAAAAGCAGTAAGTCACTTGTCGTTTTATTTTTCTTTTCAGTCTTCAAGGACTGATCGTGGTCGTCACTTGGATGGTGCGGCTCGCTTATATTCGTGAGGGACTTCATTGCAGCCTTTCCTTGAAACAATTTATTATATCGTTATAGTATAGTCTTTATATCGTTTTAACATTTAAAGTGCAGGCAATGCACGAACAGTCTGAAGTAAAATAATATTGGTAAAATAAACGAGACGCTTGTTTGCAACCAATCCTAAGGGAAATTCTTAGGTACTTTAGAATAGTAATTACGACTGCCGGCGTTTGTCGATAAAACAATTGTATTGAAATTCTCGAGAGATTGGTGCACTGCGTTCGTTGATTAAAATCCACGTTAGAGTCGCTGACTTGTGAAAATATTGATACATTACAAAGGGTGTATATTTGGTAAGAGTTTTTTAGTCACTATAATGAGAAACTGCCCTTGGAGGCAAAGACTTTGTATCTTCGATCTATAATTTACTCACCAGACACGCAGCACTTAAATATCGGGCAATGAAGTGAATAAAATATTGAATACAAGTATTAAGTTAAGCCTCACTTTTTTGGAGGACTTGTGGGTGATGGAAGCGGGGTATCAGTTGGAGTCTGTAACTTTCTGGTGCCGGAACAACGTGTAATGTTGTTGTTGTTAAAGTTACGGATTTCGCAAAAGAGTTTCGACAAAACCGTAATCCACAGAGTCGGGTAACTTTCGGCACTTATGTAAATTCGCTATAAGAAGATAGCTAATATTAATTAAATAATTATGCAAAAGCTGGGAGTGGTGAACACTGAATGGCTATGGCTATCTACATAGAAACTGAGCTCATATTAATTTCTAAATAAAATTTAATGAAGTAGAAATCAGTAGATTCATTTCATTATGTTTAAGTGTGAACAATTTCTTAGTTCATAATACGTTGTACTGCTTTTAAATCATGCTAACATAAAATTTGTCACATTTATGGTTAATAATAAAAGTAAGCTTTAAAAAAGCTTTTAAATGAGATCATAAATTCACCAAAATTTTGGCAATATCATAAATATCGTCAGTTTAACTGTTTTTAAGGAATTTGATAGAATTTAAATATGCAGCTACCATATTGCAGCTTGAATGCGGGAATTCAGGTCTATCACGAAATTTAACACCTCAACTAAAAATGAAATTTTTTTAAAACAATAACATTTCCACTTTCAAAGAAATTTTTCAATTTTTTTTCCGATGAATTTTATAACATATAGCGATACTACGATGTAACTTATTGAGGCTTTATTAGTTTCATCAAAAATGATATCGCGTGACCTTTATCCCAAAGCGTCAATTCATCAAGTTTTTCTATGACTAGGGTCATGCCTTTTATTCCAACAAAAGAAACTTTCGCCTAAGCTCGACGCAGATATCCATATCGGGTAATCTCTGTTAATTATTCGTAAAATAAAAATCAAACGCCAAAATCGAGCAAATAACATATTATTAGCTTCTAATACCTAATATTTGAATGAATTGTTCAATTATTGCAGTCAGATTTTTCTTAAATTAAGTAGGTAATGTTTTTATAAATGTACATAAAATTTTCAAAAATGACCCCTATTATTTTAACCTCTTTAAATTTAACTTCTTTATAAAAAGGAGTTATCCTATAGTTCTTTATTTCAGCATTACAAAAAATATTTTAATATCAGCACCATTATCATTAATAATAAAATACCATATAGGTTAATCCTGTGAAAGTAACTTAAATAGACCAACCTAGCAGTTTTCTATGTCTGTCATATGACGTACCTTTTTCACCGCATAAGCAGTAGAACTAAGTCTGCTCGATAAATTATTTATGTCGTAGACGTACGTACGTTTTACTCACATGTCACAAGAATAATTTAAGTTTCATCTTATTCTATGAGAAGAGTGTACCCAGTAAACAGTATCAGACAATAGTGAAAATGTATATACTTACTTACGAATAATTTTCATAATTTTTGGAGAAGTTTGCTGTGTTGATTAGTGAATCAACGAAGCAAACTTCTCTGAAACTTTCTCCTTCTCACTCACTGGAGTGGTATTGTAAAGTCTGGTGAACCCTTATTCATTATTGGTTTCTACGCAACGTACTAGTCTTTGTCGGTAGGGTGTTAACTAGTGACGAACGAATCATCCCTTCAGACCAGACTGGGAATTAAACCCAGGACCTCCAACTTTATAATTAGACATTCGCACGCGCTTCGTCACGGTGGTCCCCGAAATGAAACGTCAAAACAATAGTACGTTCATCATCGCCTATTATCGTCTCATTGCTGGGAGTATACTGGTACCAACCACACTCCCTTCGTCACAAAATGTTTGTTATGAAATCCAAGACCGTGCTCTCCGGCACGGTGGTGTCGACACCACCAATTTGATATGGTAGTTTTGTACAGAACACTCGAGTTCTCGTTGCTAGAACCTTGTGATCTGAAGTTGAACCAACTAGTAACATAACGTGGCATTTGTAAATTAACCTTAGAAGTCCTCTTCTTCTTCGTGGTAACACTCTAAGCATCAGCTAAGCAGGTCGTAGTCTGATGGTCACGAAGAAATGTGTTTGAGCGCAGATGTTATACGCTTCAGAAGTATTCGCCACTTCTCTCGGCTGGCCGAAAGCCTGGTGCACTCGTGCAAAAACCACCCAAAGCAGAACTTAATCTGATCGGTCTATCGCATGGGTGACCTTGCTTGACCTCTAGTGTCCTTAGAAGTCTATTTTTAACGTAATATTATGATATATAGATAGATATATATACTCTTTATCGCATACAAATTTTTATGACAAAATAACATGGCACAGGTCGTACAAATAGGTATTTGCATACCTATTTGTATGGTTGCCGTATTGCTTAAGCAATCTCTTGCTTTTTTTTATACACTACAAGTTAGCCCTTGACGGCTATCTCACCTGACGGTAAGTGATGATACAGTCTATGATGGTAGCGGGCTAACCTGTTAGGGGTATGGTAAACCCACACACCTAAATGTTTTCTACGCGACATCGTGCCGGAACGCTAAATCGCTTAGCGACACGTCTTTGTCGGTAGGGTGGTAGCTAGCCGCGGCCGAAGCCTCCCAACAGACAAACTGACAACCTTTGGCGGAAAAGTTATTGAAAAAAGATGCTAGCACTATATATGAACTTGATATATACTAATTTACTCGTATATATTACATTATTAGTTTTGATTTGACCTATTATTAGAGTTATTCATTGTTATTGTTATCATATAAGTTTTGTGTTTATTTAAACTATAATTATTATACTAAATAGTAACTCAGTAAAAGTTTGTGTAGCCCTGGGAAGACGAATTGTGCAACTATAAGGTCTTCCCGGGTATCTCTTCTTAGTAAATAAAATACAATAAATAAATACAAATCAATACACATAAATAGCTATCGATGATTAATTATATATAATTAATCATCGATAGCTATTAATTATAATTACTTAAATGCTAAATCTATAAAATGAGCATAGAGATTTTGTCAAAGCAATTAATCTCTAAAGGACCCAATCTAATAACGAGTAATGAGCTTAACATCAAAGCCATTCTCTCCCTTTTCAATATGAAAGCTGAACAATCAGTTAAAGAGACAATTTGCGATGTATAAACAGTGCGCTAAGCCCCGGTATACCAAAGCACACAGAGGTTGATCCGGCTGCTGGCGCAATTATTTCGACTTTCGATTTATTCGCGAGCATCCGCAAACCATTTCTGCCATGAGAATAATTGGATGACGTGCTTTCCCTATTGTCGATTTTCATTTATCTACCTTTCAAAGCTCACTTGTAAATGTTCTTTGTTGTCGGATGCAATGCATATCGCATGAAATATGATAAGTTATTTAATTGCGAAAATAATATTGTGACGTATTTTATGTGTTTAATAAACTGCGTCGCCAAAACGCCTGTTTATTTGCTATGTATAATGAGTTATTTTATCTTTTTTTTTTTTTTATTTACTACAAGTTAGCCCTTGACGGCAATCTCACCTGATGGTACAGTCTAAGATGGTAGCGGGCTAACCTGTAAGGGGTATGGTAAACCCATACTACTTTCGGTTTCTACGCGACATCCTGCCGGAACGCTAAATCGCTTGGCGACACGTCTTTGTCCGTAGGGTGGTAACTAGCTACGGCCGAAGCCTCCCACCAGGCCAGACTCGAGCCGGGAATCAAACCCAGGACGAACTTTTTTATAATCTGAAAGCACGCGCGCTGCGCCACGGAGGTCGTCAAAACCACCAACCAGGTAACCAATATATATATATGAATATTTAGTGTATGTTCATAAAAATATTGATAAATTCAAGAAAAAAAAGGACTGCAACGCGCTAAACATTAGAAGTAAAAGTAAACGTGTAGTACCCTTCTGTAGACTGCACAAAATTATTAACTCACTCAAAGGAAATCGTAAAAATAAATTACCTATTGATATTTTGGAGATGTCTATCAATAAGTACAAGTTTTTATAAAACGAAAGGTTGTAGAAAAATCATATTACGATATTAAGGATTATATAAACGATAAAAAGCTTAAGTGTGAATTGCTCTTCTTCATAGGTATTATAATTTATTATTAACATGCGAGATGGTGATAACAAAAAAGAAACCCAGCTAAGTTTGTTGTGGGCTTTTTTTTAGTCCTGGGTGCGTTTGGAACCCTTTTAGCTTTAGTTTTAAGTTGGATAATGAAAAATATATTATATATGAACGCTTCATAGATGCCTGTAATAGGTTTACATGAATATTTTTGATTTGATTTGAAAGTTGAAAGAGAGAAGAAGAATAAGTGATACGAACAGGACAGTTGCCAGGCAGGTCTGTTGGTGTCAGTTAGTAAACTGTCAGTATCGTTTTGGAGTTCGGAAATAAGTGCCATGCAATACCTTGACTTGGAGAACACAACCAGCTGTTTCCCTGTGTTATTATCACAAACCATCTAATATAAATCCGCCAACCCGATTATAGCAGGATGGGTCTTTGCTCCAATCCATCTCTTCAACTGAAAAGAAGGCCCGTGTCCTGCATTGGGGCATTAAAACGCTCACAATGATGATGACATCCTTCTACGTACTATTACATTAACGTGTCTCGAGGGGACGAAGTAAAATTTATTAGAGCAATAAAAGCAAACCTCGTCTGTTCTTCACTTGTGTCCTTTTCATCGCGTAATCTCTCTTAATTCGACTAAAGCCCCAGTTCCTGCCGTTTTATCCCTTCGGTTGCTATAAATCTAAAGCTTTGTGACAATTATTTGAGATTCGTTTATATCTTTGTACAATTTTTTATGAACGCTGGGCGATATTAGTACCGAGGTGGCTAATAGTATATATGAGTTTTTTTTATACACTTCAAGTTAGACCTTGACGGCTATCTCACCTGGTGATGATGCAATGTAATGGACAAAATTAATAATCGATCCAATACAAAATATTCCGATGGCAGATTGAATTTAGTAGTGCTGTCCTGTCGATACAAATGACGTTACTAAATTAAATCGGAAGTTTTTGGTTTATATTGATTATAAGCATCAGGCGTAAGATGGTAGCGGGTTAACCTGTTGGTTATGGTTAACCTTATGTTATACCTTATGGTTAACCCACAACCCTAATTTGTTTCTTCGCTACATCGTGCCAGAACGCTAAATCGCTTGGCCACACATCTTTGTCAGTTGGGTGGTAACTAGCCACGGCCTCCCACCAGACCAGACTCGAGTCGGGTATTGAATTGAGGACCTCCTACTTTATAATGCAACAATGCACGCATAACGCTACGGAGGTCGTCAGAAAAACATACTTATAATAATATTATATATTGCATGTTTGTTAAATAAGAGATATTACGCCGTTTTCTATTAAAACTGAATTCTGGCGTCATATCATTGAACCAAAAGTTAGAGGCGAACGAAAGATGAATTATTGACATAAGAGACATACGGTACATACGAGTAGTTCTAAAAATATATGACATGTCCCGATCGTACGTGGTGTGCGATACAGGCAAGATGAAGAAAAATTATATTTTGAGGGTTTGTAGGTTTGCCAGAATGCTGTGAATTTGTCTGTCACAACTATGAATTGCCTTCATTATTGGCCTTGGATTTTAGAATGGGTGTTTGTAGATAACTCTAGTTCAACTTTATTAGAAATGCATAAAGTATATAAAAATTGAAGGAAACGTAAAACTTTCCATGTTGCACGCATTGAAATTTTTTTACGTTTTTTTTTAAATAATCATGAAAATGACAAAATAAATATTCTCAACCTCTTATTTCCTCTCTATTAATCCATAGTAACTAATCCCAAAACTAAAAATACGACTGTTTCTAAGATATTAGCATTAAATACCTCAACAAGCTGTTTTACAAACAAAATTTCTCGGTTCTATTTTTTAGCCACCGTACAATTTTTATAAATGGCAGCGGGCTAGCCTGTTAGGGGTATGGTAAACCCACACCCGTAATTGGTTTCTACGCGACATCGTGCCGGAAAGGTAAAACTCTTGGCGACAAGTCTTTGTCGGTAGGGTAGTAACTAGCCACGGCCAAAGCCTCCCACTAGACCAGACTCTAGCCGGGAATCGAGCACAGGAACTCCAACTTTTATATTGCGACAGCGCACGCACTGCGCCACGGAGGTTGCCAAAATAAAATAAAAAGCAAATAAAATAATTCAAATTTCATAAGCAGCTCACTTCATCTTATTTTACTATAATTGAGACGATCGCACGATTGATTTTGAATTTGAGACTGGATAATAACAGAAACCCCTACTCATTAAATAAGGTTATTAACGGCTTAACAGTGAAGCGATAAGTCGATTGGGGCTAAGGTTATACCGGTAGGAGGGTGTCTGGTGCGGGCCGAACGACCAAATTGGAAAATATATTACCCTTAATTGTTTCAGTTGGAAATTGAATCGGAACCTTTTTAAATGAATTTATACTCTGCAAAAATACATCGAAGGAACAAATTGCAGAGACCAAGATTACTTTTGGTTCATTATTTTTACTTTAACTAATTTTGTTGATGAGGGTTAGTATTATTGTCTTGCAAAATAAATGGTGATCTTCATAATTCGAAAAACCTTTGAAGTTTCAAAGAGTGAATGAGCGTTTTGCTTCATGATCAACCCAATACCGGCTCACTACAGAGCACGAGTCTCCTCTCAATATGAGAAGGCTTGGCCATAGTCCACCACGCTGGCCATGTGCGGATTGGCAGACTTCACACGCCTTTGAGAACATTATGGAGAACTCTCAGGCATGCAGGTTTCCTCACGATGTTTTCCTTCACCGTTGAAGCAAGTGATATTTTATTTTTAAAAACGCACATAACTCCGAAAAGTTAGAGGTGCGTGCCCGGATTCGAACCGCCGACCTCTGATTAGGTGCCGTTTTGCTTGCGTAGATGAAATGTTTGTCAGTTTTTCCCATCGGCGTGCTACCTACGTACTTGCGAGCCATCACATATCGAGAACGCTCCTTTCCTCATTACAATAGCTAACATAAATGTCTCGCATGTTGTTGACATTTATGTAAAGCCATTGTTTGATATAGACGTTGTCTAGACTCGGTGCTATTTAAGTTGCTTCATAATCTTTCAACTGTATTTAACCGATAAATCAGAAATGAAGGTTATAGATTCCGATGCTCCCTGCCGATAACATTTAATAAGATAACACGACCTCTAGTCAATTAAATTTAGTTTGGCGGTTTGTGTACAATCGTGTGGTTGCTTAACTATAAATTACTGCGCTGTAAAGTTATTAAATATTAAGTATTAGTTAAATAAAGTTGGAGGCCCTGGGTTCGATTACCGGCTCGAGTCTGGTCTGGTGGGAGGCTTCCGCCGTGGCTAGTTACCAGCCTACCGACAAAAGACGTGTCGCCAAGCGATTTTAGCGTTCCGGCACGAGGTCGCGTAGAAACCAATTAGGAGCGTGGGTTTACCATACTCCTTATAGATTAGCCCGCTACCATCTTAGACAGAATCATCACTTACCATCAGGTGAGATTGCCGTCAAGAACTAACTTGTAGTGAATAAAAAAAATACTATAGCCAATGTTACAAACTAAAAATATGACTGTTTTTAAGTTATTGGCATGAAATAGTTTTACCTCCACACTCTACAAACAGAATTTCTCAGTTCTGTTTTTTAGCCGCCGTACAGTTTTTATAATTACTATAATATTATAACCAAATAACTATGAATAATCTTCAAGATACAGAGCCACTCCTACTTCCACTTGACTGGTTTATATATATATTTTTCATAATTAACTAAAACTTACTAATATAATTTTATCATTATACAGACGATTGCAGGATTGGTTTTGAATTTGAGACCGGATATTAACAAACTCCGGATTCGGATAGCTTAAATATGATGAGTAGTATCATATTTAAGCTATCCGGATACTTAACTACTAATTACTAGAGCCAATGTTATAAATATAAGACTGAAAATAAGTTAATATGCCAGTCAATATATAGTTTTTTTTTATACACTACAAGTTAGCCCTTGACGGCTATCTCACCTGGTGGTAAGTGATGAGCTAACCTGTTATGAGTATGGTAAACCCACGCTTCTAACTGGTTTCTACGCGACATCGTGCCGGAACGCTAAAATCGCTTGGCGACACGTCTTTGTCGATACCTACCTATCGCTACCTACTAGACTTAAAATAGTAGCAAAAGTGTCCGACTTCACTTGGTTGTCATCGCGAGTGAGAGTATGATTTAAACGCTTGTTTGCTTTTGATATATCGTTCAAAATAGTGACCACTTAACTTTTTTGTCTGTATTTAAGGAAGGGTTGGATGGATCGAGCTTAAATTTGGCTTACAGCTTTTATACAGTAGGCGCTTGTAAAGAAAAGATTTTTGAAAATTCCGCAAATCAGTAAAAAAAAAACGGGTTGGAAATTACAGTTTTTTTTTTATCCACTACAAGTTAGCCCTTGACTGCAATCCCACCTGATGATAAGTGATGATGCAGTCTAAGATGGTAGCGGGCTAGCCTGTTAGGGGTATGGAAAACCCACACTCCAAATTGTTTTCTACGCGACATCGTGCCGGAACGCTAAATCGCTTGGCGACACGTCTTTGTCGGTAGAGTGGTAACTAGCCACGGCCGAAGCCTCCCACCAGACCAGACTCGAGCCGGGAATCAAACCCAGGACGAACTTTTTTATAATCTGAAAGCACGCGCGCTGCGCCACGGAGGTCGTCAAAACCACCAACCAGGTAACCAATATATATATATGAATATTTAGTGTATGTTCATAAAAATATTGATAAATTCAAGAAAAAAAAGGACTGCAACGCGCTAAACATTAGAAGTAAAAGTAAACGTGTAGTACCCTTCTGTAGACTGCACAAAATTATTAACTCACTCAAAGGAAATCGTAAAAATAAATTACCTATTGATATTTTGGAGATGTCTATCAATAAGTACAAGTTTTTATAAAACGAAAGGTTGTAGAAAAATCATATTACGATATTAAGGATTATATAAACGATAAAAAGCTTAAGTGTGAATTGCTCTTCTTCATAGGTATTATAATTTATTATTAACATGCGAGATGGTGATAACAAAAAAGAAACCCAGCTAAGTTTGTTGTGGGCTTTTTTTTAGTCCTGGGTGCGTTTGGAACCCTTTTAGCTTTAGTTTTAAGTTGGATAATGAAAAATATATTATATATGAACGCTTCATAGATGCCTGTAATAGGTTTACATGAATATTTTTGATTTGATTTGAAAGTTGAAAGAGAGAAGAAGAATAAGTGATACGAACAGGACAGTTGCCAGGCAGGTCTGTTGGTGTCAGTTAGTAAACTGTCAGTATCGTTTTGGAGTTCGGAAATAAGTGCCATGCAATACCTTGACTTGGAGAACACAACCAGCTGTTTCCCTGTGTTATTATCACAAACCATCTAATATAAATCCGCCAACCCGATTATAGCAGGATGGGTCTTTGCTCCAATCCATCTCTTCAACTGAAAAGAAGGCCCGTGTCCTGCATTGGGGCATTAAAACGCTCACAATGATGATGACATCCTTCTACGTACTATTACATTAACGTGTCTCGAGGGGACGAAGTAAAATTTATTAGAGCAATAAAAGCAAACCTCGTCTGTTCTTCACTTGTGTCCTTTTCATCGCGTAATCTCTCTTAATTCGACTAAAGCCCCAGTTCCTGCCGTTTTATCCCTTCGGTTGCTATAAATCTAAAGCTTTGTGACAATTATTTGAGATTCGTTTATATCTTTGTACAATTTTTTATGAACGCTGGGCGATATTAGTACCGAGGTGGCTAATAGTATATATGAGTTTTTTTTATACACTTCAAGTTAGACCTTGACGGCTATCTCACCTGGTGATGATGCAATGTAATGGACAAAATTAATAATCGATCCAATACAAAATATTCCGATGGCAGATTGAATTTAGTAGTGCTGTCCTGTCGATACAAATGACGTTACTAAATTAAATCGGAAGTTTTTGGTTTATATTGATTATAAGCATCAGGCGTAAGATGGTAGCGGGTTAACCTGTTGGTTATGGTTAACCTTATGTTATACCTTATGGTTAACCCACAACCCTAATTTGTTTCTTCGCTACATCGTGCCAGAACGCTAAATCGCTTGGCCACACATCTTTGTCAGTTGGGTGGTAACTAGCCACGGCCTCCCACCAGACCAGACTCGAGTCGGGTATTGAATTGAGGACCTCCTACTTTATAATGCAACAATGCACGCATAACGCTACGGAGGTCGTCAGAAAAACATACTTATAATAATATTATATATTGCATGTTTGTTAAATAAGAGATATTACGCCGTTTTCTATTAAAACTGAATTCTGGCGTCATATCATTGAACCAAAAGTTAGAGGCGAACGAAAGATGAATTATTGACATAAGAGACATACGGTACATACGAGTAGTTCTAAAAATATATGACATGTCCCGATCGTACGTGGTGTGCGATACAGGCAAGATGAAGAAAAATTATATTTTGAGGGTTTGTAGGTTTGCCAGAATGCTGTGAATTTGTCTGTCACAACTATGAATTGCCTTCATTATTGGCCTTGGATTTTAGAATGGGTGTTTGTAGATAACTCTAGTTCAACTTTATTAGAAATGCATAAAGTATATAAAAATTGAAGGAAACGTAAAACTTTCCATGTTGCACGCATTGAAATTTTTTTACGTTTTTTTTTAAATAATCATGAAAATGACAAAATAAATATTCTCAACCTCTTATTTCCTCTCTATTAATCCATAGTAACTAATCCCAAAACTAAAAATACGACTGTTTCTAAGATATTAGCATTAAATACCTCAACAAGCTGTTTTACAAACAAAATTTCTCGGTTCTATTTTTTAGCCACCGTACAATTTTTATAAATGGCAGCGGGCTAGCCTGTTAGGGGTATGGTAAACCCACACCCGTAATTGGTTTCTACGCGACATCGTGCCGGAAAGGTAAAACTCTTGGCGACAAGTCTTTGTCGGTAGGGTAGTAACTAGCCACGGCCAAAGCCTCCCACTAGACCAGACTCTAGCCGGGAATCGAGCACAGGAACTCCAACTTTTATATTGCGACAGCGCACGCACTGCGCCACGGAGGTTGCCAAAATAAAATAAAAAGCAAATAAAATAATTCAAATTTCATAAGCAGCTCACTTCATCTTATTTTACTATAATTGAGACGATCGCACGATTGATTTTGAATTTGAGACTGGATAATAACAGAAACCCCTACTCATTAAATAAGGTTATTAACGGCTTAACAGTGAAGCGATAAGTCGATTGGGGCTAAGGTTATACCGGTAGGAGGGTGTCTGGTGCGGGCCGAACGACCAAATTGGAAAATATATTACCCTTAATTGTTTCAGTTGGAAATTGAATCGGAACCTTTTTAAATGAATTTATACTCTGCAAAAATACATCGAAGGAACAAATTGCAGAGACCAAGATTACTTTTGGTTCATTATTTTTACTTTAACTAATTTTGTTGATGAGGGTTAGTATTATTGTCTTGCAAAATAAATGGTGATCTTCATAATTCGAAAAACCTTTGAAGTTTCAAAGAGTGAATGAGCGTTTTGCTTCATGATCAACCCAATACCGGCTCACTACAGAGCACGAGTCTCCTCTCAATATGAGAAGGCTTGGCCATAGTCCACCACGCTGGCCATGTGCGGATTGGCAGACTTCACACGCCTTTGAGAACATTATGGAGAACTCTCAGGCATGCAGGTTTCCTCACGATGTTTTCCTTCACCGTTGAAGCAAGTGATATTTTATTTTTAAAAACGCACATAACTCCGAAAAGTTAGAGGTGCGTGCCCGGATTCGAACCGCCGACCTCTGATTAGGTGCCGTTTTGCTTGCGTAGATGAAATGTTTGTCAGTTTTTCCCATCGGCGTGCTACCTACGTACTTGCGAGCCATCACATATCGAGAACGCTCCTTTCCTCATTACAATAGCTAACATAAATGTCTCGCATGTTGTTGACATTTATGTAAAGCCATTGTTTGATATAGACGTTGTCTAGACTCGGTGCTATTTAAGTTGCTTCATAATCTTTCAACTGTATTTAACCGATAAATCAGAAATGAAGGTTATAGATTCCGATGCTCCCTGCCGATAACATTTAATAAGATAACACGACCTCTAGTCAATTAAATTTAGTTTGGCGGTTTGTGTACAATCGTGTGGTTGCTTAACTATAAATTACTGCGCTGTAAAGTTATTAAATATTAAGTATTAGTTAAATAAAGTTGGAGGCCCTGGGTTCGATTACCGGCTCGAGTCTGGTCTGGTGGGAGGCTTCCGCCGTGGCTAGTTACCAGCCTACCGACAAAAGACGTGTCGCCAAGCGATTTTAGCGTTCCGGCACGAGGTCGCGTAGAAACCAATTAGGAGCGTGGGTTTACCATACTCCTTATAGATTAGCCCGCTACCATCTTAGACAGAATCATCACTTACCATCAGGTGAGATTGCCGTCAAGAACTAACTTGTAGTGAATAAAAAAAATACTATAGCCAATGTTACAAACTAAAAATATGACTGTTTTTAAGTTATTGGCATGAAATAGTTTTACCTCCACACTCTACAAACAGAATTTCTCAGTTCTGTTTTTTAGCCGCCGTACAGTTTTTATAATTACTATAATATTATAACCAAATAACTATGAATAATCTTCAAGATACAGAGCCACTCCTACTTCCACTTGACTGGTTTATATATATATTTTTCATAATTAACTAAAACTTACTAATATAATTTTATCATTATACAGACGATTGCAGGATTGGTTTTGAATTTGAGACCGGATATTAACAAACTCCGGATTCGGATAGCTTAAATATGATGAGTAGTATCATATTTAAGCTATCCGGATACTTAACTACTAATTACTAGAGCCAATGTTATAAATATAAGACTGAAAATAAGTTAATATGCCAGTCAATATATAGTTTTTTTTTATACACTACAAGTTAGCCCTTGACGGCTATCTCACCTGGTGGTAAGTGATGAGCTAACCTGTTATGAGTATGGTAAACCCACGCTTCTAACTGGTTTCTACGCGACATCGTGCCGGAACGCTAAAATCGCTTGGCGACACGTCTTTGTCGATACCTACCTATCGCTACCTACTAGACTTAAAATAGTAGCAAAAGTGTCCGACTTCACTTGGTTGTCATCGCGAGTGAGAGTATGATTTAAACGCTTGTTTGCTTTTGATATATCGTTCAAAATAGTGACCACTTAACTTTTTTGTCTGTATTTAAGGAAGGGTTGGATGGATCGAGCTTAAATTTGGCTTACAGCTTTTATACAGTAGGCGCTTGTAAAGAAAAGATTTTTGAAAATTCCGCAAATCAGTAAAAAAAAAACGGGTTGGAAATTACAGTTTTTTTTTTATCCACTACAAGTTAGCCCTTGACTGCAATCCCACCTGATGATAAGTGATGATGCAGTCTAAGATGGTAGCGGGCTAGCCTGTTAGGGGTATGGAAAACCCACACTCCAAATTGTTTTCTACGCGACATCGTGCCGGAACGCTAAATCGCTTGGCGACACGTCTTTGTCGGTAGAGTGGTAACTAGCCACGGCCGAAGCCTCCCACCAGACCAACACAGTTAGAGATAAATTAACGGGAAAGCTTACGTGAGCTTAGACATAGATATAGCAAGTTAGTTATAAGTGATATTCCAATTATTATTTTTATTCTGTACATGGGTGCTTGGTAAACCCGACACCAAGCGAAGTACGAAAGATGCCTGATGACTTTGACTCTTGGACTTCTATAACATAGGTTTATCGGATGTCTTGATACCAAGTTGTTTCACTTGGTTAGCTGGTATAAGTTTTACAATATTTACCAGTATACGCTGGATTTGAGTCTTTTGGCCTCGCATGAATGCTCAGTCAGCTATCGGGCTATCTCGGAGTACCTGTATATGTTCAAATAAATAGGTTATTTATTTGGTCATAGGTACAACCTAAGAAAAACTCGAACTATCAACTCCGCTCATAGCTCAAGACAGAGTTAAAGCTCGGAGAATCGAAACACCTGACGTCCAAAGTTTTTGGAATAGCTAGAACTTCGGTAAACGCAGATTTGTTTGGTAGAAACGGCACACAGAGTTAGTGGCCTCACTACTATACTGTGAAATTCGGAAACCTAACACAAAAAACCCTTAATACCCACACAAGAAAGTGGACGTCCATCGCATTATATTTATTTATTTATATACCAATAGACAAAGACTTGTCACTAAGCGATTTAGCGTTCCAGCACGATGTCGCGTAGACCCAATTTAGGAACGACCCAATTTAGGGTTAACCAAACTCCTAACAGGCTAGGCCGCTACCATCCTTGACTACATCATCACTTACAACCAGATGAAATAGCCGTCAAGGGCTAACCTGTTGTGTAAAAAAAATACACACAAGCAGCTTGTCCACAAAATAGATTATAGTTAATATTACATACCCGTAGGATGCTAATAGGTGTGACTAACCACTTGGAGAAAAATTGCTACGAAATCACCGTACAACAACCTCGTAACACAAGTTATGCTCCTAAAGTGTATAATTATATAATGTCTTACTAGCTGTGATAGTGGTTAAGACGTCGGCCTCCTAATCAGAGGTTGGGGGTTCGATCCCGGCCACGCACCTCTAACTTTACGGAGTTATGTGCGTTTTTAAGCAATTATATTGTCACTTGCTTTCGACGCCGTAAGAAAACATCGTGAGTGAGTAAGAAAACAACCTGCATGCCTGAAAGTTCTCCATAATGTTGTCAGAGGCGCGTGAAGTCTGCCAATCTTTTAAAATGAGATGGGTTATCTCTATGTAGAGGAGACGTGCTATGTAGTGAACCGGCAATGGGTTGATCATGATGAGGATATAATATATTATAATAATAATATACATTGGAGTGTAAGGGGAAGACTAGTACCAGTCGGCCTTCCCAATTGCCAACCTCACCTGCCCGTGGTGCACCCTGCCGAATTACCGACGAGGCTCTGGCGACCGATCAATGGCGGTATAACCATTCAGTATTAACTGGTCTTAAATTGACTGACAATAACGGGCAGCAGCGTTATTGGTGCGAGAGGACCAGCACTGCGATCACCAACCCGCATGCCAAGCGTGGTGATTATCGGCATTTTCTTTGTATGGTAGAAACAAAAAAGCCACAGCCCCTAGTCCCCGGCAGCCCCGCTATCCCTGGCTCTGGCAGCGGTTATGGTAACGGCGGGGCAGGGGGTGTCAAGAATCTCCGGAAGAGATTCCGCTGCCAACCCCGACGACTAGACCTGGCAACTTATAACGCACGCACTTTGAGGACCGACGAAAAGGTGATAGAGCTGGAAGAAGCAGTGAGCAAGTTGCGTTGGGATATAATAGGATTATCTGAAGTCCGAAGAGAGGGGGAGGACTCCATAATCTTGAATTCTGGCAACTTGTTCTACTACCGGGAGGGTGACCAGCAATCTCAGGGTGGTGTTGGATTCATCGTCCACAAGTCCCTCGTCAACAATATTGTACGAGTCGAGAGTGTGTCGAGTAGGGTAGCATACCTTATACTCAGAATCACCAAACGGTATTCGTTGAAGGTGATACAGGTATACGCACCGACCTCAGCACACCCGGACGAGGAAGTAGAGGTATTGTATGAGGATATTTCTAAAGCCATACATACCTCAAACACCTATTACAATGTGGTGATGGGGGATTTTAACGCAAGACTAGGTGAGCGTACAGGTTCAGAGTTGAGAGTGGGGCAATTTGGATATGGGCAACGAAACCACAGGGGCCAAATGTTGGCCGACTTCATGGAGAAGGAGGGCCTCTATATGATGAACTCCTTCTTCAAGAAGCCGCCACACAGGAAATGGACCTGGATGAGCCCTCATGGTTCCACGAGGAATGAGATTGACTTTATCATGTCAACAAAGCGGCACATATTCAATGATGTCTCTGTGATCAACAGGGTGAAAACCGGGAGCGATCATCGTATGGTAAGAGGCACATTGAATATTAACGTCCAGCTGGAAAGGTTTAGACTGGTAAAGTCTACACTCCGGCCTACTCGAGCCCATATACAAAACCCCGAGAGCTTTCAACTGGAACTGCAGAACCGGTTCGATTGTCTTGCAAATTGCGACATAGTGGACGATTTGAACAACAGGCTGGTGGAAACTGTCCATACGGTCGGGTCCAAGTTCTATAAGACTCACCGTAAAAATAGATTAAGAAAGTTTTCAACCCATACACTCAAGCTCATGGAAGAGAGACATGAGATGAGACTACAATCTTCAGTGGATGCGTCCGCCTATAGGAGGATTAATAGGCAGATCTCTAAATCACAGACATGTGACCTGCGGCACTTCAATACAGAGCGCATTAAAAATGCAATCGAGCAAAACAGAGGCTCTAAAGTGTTCGCGAGAGATCTGTCTATCGGACAGAGTCAGTTGATGCGACTGAAGACGGACAATGGTAGTCTCATCTCTTCTAAACCTGAGATCTTGGGTGAGGTTGAAAAGTTCTATGGTCAGTTGTACACCACAACACAGAAGCCTGTAGAAAATTTAGCCAAGGATCCGAGAGCTAAATTGACCCGACATTACACCGAAGATATCCCGGACGTCAGCCTATATGAGATTGGGTGGGCTCTCAAACAACTTAAGAATGGCAAAGCGCCAGGCCATGATGGAATCACAGCAGAACTCCTGAAAGCGGGTGGAAAACCGATACTTATAGTCCTTCAGCGATTGTTCAATTCCGTCATTCAGCAAGGCATAACGCCAGAGGCGTGGCGCAGGAGCGTTGTGGTTCTGTTCTTCAAAAAAGGTGACAATACCTTACTGAAGAACTACAGACCCATCTCGCTGCTGAGCCATGTCTATAAGTTGTTCTCGAGAGTCATCACGAATCGTCTCGCTAATAGGTTCGACGACTTCCAGCCTCCCGAACAAGCCGGTTTCCGGAAGGGCTTTAGTACCATAGACCACATCCATACACTGCGGCAGATTGTACAGAAGACCGAAGAGTACAACCGGCCACTTTGTTTAGCATTTGTGGACTATGAGAAAGCCTTCGATTCGGTGGAAACTTGGGCTGTTTTGAGGTCACTGCAGAGATGCCGAATCGACTACCGGTACATCCAAGTGTTGAAGTGTCTGTATGAAAACGCCACTATGACAGTCCGTATACAGGACCAGACGACGAAGCCGATACAACTGCAGCGAGGAGTGCGACAGGGAGATGTCATCTCCCCGAAGCTGTTTACCGCAGCGTTGGAAGATGTTTTCAAGCTTCTGGATTGGAACGGACTTGGCATCAACATCAATGGCGAGTACATCAATCACCTTCGGTTTGCCGATGACGTAGTCGTAATGGCAGAGACTCTGGAAGACCTCGACGCAATGCTCAATGACCTTAGCAGAGTTTCTCAACAGGTAGGCCTGCGTATGAACATGAGCAAGACAAAAATCATGTCGAACGCTAATGTTCTGCCCTACCCAGTAATCATTGAGAGCTCTGCACTTGAAATTGTAGACGAGTATGTATACCTAGGACACACAATCCGATTAGGTAAGTCCAATTTCGATAAGGAGGTCAGCCGCCGAATTCAGCTCGGGTGGGCAGCGTTTGGGAAACTGCGAGACATCTTTTCGTCCAAAATCCCTCAGTGCCTGAAGACTAAAGTTTTCGAACAGTGCGTGTTGCCAGTGATGACTTACGGATCCGAAACGTGGTCGCTCACTATGGGCCTCATAAGAAGGCTCAGAGTCACTCAGCGAGCAATGGAGAGAGCTATGCTAGGAGTATCTCTACGTGATCGAATCAGAAATGAAGAGATCCGTAGAAGGACCAGAGTTACCGACATAGCTCAGCGAGTTGCGAAGTTGAAGTGGCAATGGGCGGGGCACATAGCTCGGAGAACCGATGGACGTTGGGGTCCCAAGGTGCTGGAATGGCGACCCCGCACCGGTAAACGTAGCGTTGGTCGACCCCCAACAAGGTGGACAGACGACATCAAACGAGTCGCAGGGAGCCGCTGGATACAAGCGGCCCAAGACCGTGGCCGTTGGAACTCCTTACAAAAGACCTATGTCCAGCAGTGGACGTCTATCGGTTGAAGTGATGATGATGATGATGATACATTGGAGAATGGAGAATTAACTTGTATTACGTCGTTGTTAAAAAATTAGTTACATAAATATAAAAATAATAATTATATGCGGTGATAGCCTAGGGCGAATCGAAATTCGGGATCGAATCCGGACACGCACCTGTAACTTTTCGGAGTTATGTGCATTTAAAAAAAAGAAATATCATTTGCTTCAACGGTGAAGGAAAACATCGAGAGGAAACCTACACGCCTGAGAGTTCTCCATAATGTTCTCAAAAGCGTGTGAAGTCTGCCAATCCGCACATGGCCAGCGTGGTGGACTATGGCCAAACCCTTCTCATATCGAGAGGAGCCCCGTGCTCTGTAGTGAGCCGGTAATGGGTTGATCATGATGATGTAATATAAAAATATCCAAAAACAAAAGTAAAACTACTACTATTTAAAATATTTACATGAAAAAGAAACTAAAATACTAAAGATGCAATATCACTGAGCTAATAAATCTGATACAATGATGATGATGTGTACCACACGTGCTAAGGGTAACTTACCCTGTTTAAGTAGGTAATTAAATCAGTTCTCATGAAGTGTGGTTATAGTGAGCGTTTATGTGTGTGGCAACCTTAAAAAGGGTCGAACCAAGCGACGACAGTTTGCGTATAAAACACTCAACGTTGTTTACCCTCGAAATTAAGGTAAGGCCAAATAATTACAGGTGCTCGTCTAAATTGAGGACATAAGGAGATTATGTAACGGTTGGCTGTGAATTAGCTTTAGCATACTATTAAGTTTATTGATGTAAGAAAAGGGGGTACATTGTAACGTTACAACATCACGTCCCGTTCTGACCCCTTTATTTAAATATTAATAATAATAATGTTTATTTCAGGCAAACCAATATTTGAATTACAAAAGCGGAAAAAGCCATCAACAATATGACCGACCAATAACACGAAGATATCCGTTGAGAAGCGCGGGCGCTATCACATTTGAAAATTGGTGGTCCTGGGTTCGATTCCCGGCCCTACCCTATCCTACCGGTAAGGAAGTGTCGTCAAGTGGTGTAGCATTCCGGCATGATGTCGCGTAGATACCAATTAGGGTTTATTTTTTCGGACTGTTTATTAGCTGTACCAACCCTATTGGTTGCCACAGCGTAACGGGGCTGTTTGGCGAGCTTCGGAAAGAAGCTCTGCAATAAGAAATTTTGAGCCCTAGGGCTCGAAGAAACTAAAGGAACGTCTGCCTAAGGGCTCCTCCTGTGAGGCCGAACCTCGATTTAGGCGACTAAAATATGGGTTGGAAGTTTGTATGAAAATTCTTTGTTTTTAGAGTTAGAGACACAAAAATTTGCATTCAGATTCATAATAATAAATAAAAAACATGTACATCATTATTTTTTTAAATATTACCTGTTTTTTATTTTACCGGGTGGTAAAAAAGGGGATGATAGTTTTTGTTTATTTTTTTTATTATGAACCCTACAAGCATGATATTTTGAAAGTAGGTTTCTTTTAGGGCGTAAGTATTAGGTTAGAATTTGGTTTTATCTAAATCTACCCCGAAGGGGGTAAAATAGGGGCTTGAAGTTTGTATGGAAATCTTATGTTTTTTAATTTAGAAACACGAAATTCGGCAATTTGACATTTGCCTGTAGCTTATTTTCTGAAGCAGGGCAATCACGGGAAATCAGCAATTCTACGCAGACGAAGTTGCGGGCAACAGCTAGTACAAAATAATTACGCAGTACTCAGAATGGCGTAACTAATTATCAGCCTCTTTTACTAGACATCCTTCTAGTAATTGTATAAAACTTGAAATCGAAATGATATAAAAATAAAAACGTAGACCTTAATTAAATAAAAAAGATTTCAACTGCGATCCGTAGGAAAAGGAAAAAGTTAAAGTATTTTCAAAGATAAGAAAAACTTTAAGACGATAAAAGCTTCAACACTATTGTATTTCACTCCTGGTAAGCCCTTGAGTGCTGTCTCACTCGGTGGTAAGAGAAGTAGCAGTATAAGATGGTAATAAACAAGATCTCGCAATCCAAAAGTACATAAGAAACATGGCAACAAATAGACCATCAAGGGAACGTAAGTGCTTCTATTGAAACAACTGTAAGTAAAATAAGATTAAATCACAGCAATCCTATTAATGAATGCCAATTGCTTGCTACCATTTCTACACGTTATTTATTTGCAATAAATACCTAGCAGTATTTCTTGGAACGTGGACTTATTTTCCGAGTCGCATTAAATAACGTAGACGTCTAATAGCACGTCTTACCTTCCACGAGAAAATTTTCTTAGCAAAAAAACGAAGAAAATCGAGAGCTACAAAAAGAGAGTGGATTCTCGTTAAACACCAACTAATATTACTTGATCCTTCGGTAATTTTCCCATTTAGACCAGGTACTTAGAGGTATATTTGTGAATTTCCATTTAATATTCCGGCAATTTAAATTTTAAATTTTATTCTGGACTTTGAGCTGGCGTAACAATGGAAATATCATCGGCATTGCGTTATATAATTATTTAAGTTAATAACTGGTAAAGCAATGAAATATTTGAATAATATTTAACGTAATGCTTCTATCTCTAATAAGTCGGTTTCGCCATTACCTAAATTAGGTGCATTGTTACTTACGCATATATTATATAGAAAATAAACATAACTAGGGACACATTTAAATTTGTGTAGATGTGTTGTACAATATATACTTGTATAAAAAATAAATAGCACGGTGCAAAAGACAGTATTTCATAAAATAAGCCAAGTAGATAAATTAAGCAAATTAGTTCTAGGGTGCTAGGTAACGAATTTAATCAAGATGAACTGGTAGATCAAATCCTAAATTTCTCTAATTAACGGCCCGAAAATAACGGCTTCGGAATAAAGCTAACCATACCTATATCTTGTTATACGAGTATATGTAATATTCTCAAGAAAATATATAAGTTTTACGACCTCGTTAAGTCTTTTTAAGATAATTTCTTCTGTTATCCAGAAAGTAAATATAATTAAATAACGTTACCTGTTGCATATTATTGTATTTTATGTTATTTTTATTTGCATGAAGCTGTGATAGCCCAGTTGTTAGGACGTCCGCCTCCTAATCAAAGGTCGGGGATTGAACCCGGGCACGCTCCTCTAACTTTTCGGAGTTATGTGCGTTTTTAAGCAATTAAATTATCACTTGCTTCAACGGTGAAGGAAAACATCGTGAGGAAACCTGAATGCCTGAAAGTTCTCCATAATGTTCTCAAAGCCGTGTGAAGTCTGCCAATCCGCACATGGCCAGCGTGGTGGATTATGGCCAAACCCTTCTCATATTGAGAGGAGACCCGTGCTCTGTAATGAGCCGGTAATGGGTTGATCATGATGATGATTATTGTAGTGACATAATATATGTGACATGCTTGGGGTCTCTGGCTTTAATAGCTTGAGTCTGGATCCCACAAAAGCAAGGTGCACGCATTCCCACCCATAATTACGCGGAATTACGCGTCATCACGTCGGGATCACCACTATTATACTACGCGACGTTTTAACGATAATCTCGTTCTAATTGAAAATACATTTCAATGCTTAATTCTTAATAATGTGACAATTCAGCGTATTGTAAATGGCAGTGATTTTATTCAGATCTGTTCTGTCGAGCCGAGTGAAGTCACATCCCAACGTTAACTGCTACAAAGGACCATTGAATGTAACCCGGTGCACTGCATCTTTTGAGCATTGTTTATGAATTGAATGGCTGACCTCAATGGATGTAGTGAGAAATGTCGTACTCATCATAGCATTGTCTCCGTATTTATAGGAGTAATTTTTATGAATACGGTCATACATAGCAAGGTCTGAACTCTTAGTTATAGTGAAGCTATAACATAAACGAAACTGCACTTTCGTCAAGTGTACAGGCAGAGTCCTTTTAAAACTATGATGGAACGCAAGACAATATAGCTGCATCTTAAATACCACAATATTGTGTTCTCTTCTGTACTTAATTGTGGGGACTTTTTATTTTTCAATTCAAATTCAAATTATCTTTATCCAAATAGTCCTTTAAAAGGCACTTTTGACGCGTCAATAATTTACATAGTAGTGATTTGATGGTAATAACTACATTCGTAAACTTAAAACTAAAGCTGTGAGGGTTCCAAACGCGCCCCGGTCTAAGAAGAAGCCCACAACAAACAGCCAGGTAAATGTTCTTTTTGTTATTATTTTATACCCATGCTTGTTTATCATTTACGTAATCCTTTATACTATAGTAGGACTTTTCCACAATCTTACGCTTTATATAAACTTTGAACTTATTGAGCAATTTCTAAGCACTATAATGTATTTTTATTACGTAGGAGTTGAAAAGAACCAAACAAAATTATGCGAACAAATTTTGTTGCGAAAAAGGATTAAATAACAGATTCTATGCCTTAAAAATTCGTAAATACAAAATATGATTCTGAGCTATATAAATGGGAACGAGTAAAAATTTAAAGATGGATTTTTATTTAGTTGTACGAATTGTGCAAGCAGGAATATGTTTTAGGGCTGTTAATAGCAAAGCCTGGGAACATCGATAAGTCACTCGAAAAAAAGGTCAAGCCCTTCGCTCTACAGCCCGGGCCAGCAACCGGCTAATGAATGCGGATGAGGTGTGCCATGGCAAGCTTTTGCTGCATCAGTCATATTACCTACCGCTACTAGTGGTTGCACAGTTTTTCAACTTCTAACAAGGGGAATTTTCATACTTTCTTCACTGTTATAGAAATCTACACGTAATAAAAGACTAAGATTAAAAGGTTTTTTATTTTAATTTAAATTCAATGAATATTATAAGCTTAGTTTGCGTGAAATTGGCATATCTGCGCGTGAACTAAGCCATTCTATTCTGTTAAGTCAACAGCTCCTAAGGATGCTGTTGACTTAACAGAATTGAATGAGGGCGTACTAGAAGATCTTCCAAATTTTTCACTTATTTTCCAATTTTGCGCTTATTTTACGCGGTTTTTCACAAAGTGTTCAAATTCAATATTTAAATTTAAAATGAAACAGTAAGTGTAACTCGAGGTTTTAATTAATTTAGATACATAAAGAAATACCAATTTCATATTTTTAACAATATTTTAAACCTCATTTTACTTTATGTTAAATTTAAATGTATGTTAAGTTAGTTGAATCTTTCATCCCCAATTTTATACTACTTTATGTTGTGATTAAAGAATGGGATTTTTGGAGATTGAAATTAGAGATCAAGAAAACAGAAATTTTCAGTGTTTGTACTTTAAAAACACATAGGTCATTCACTAAGTAATCCAACAACAATTTCACCCCTCGCGCATTTGATTTACTAAAATCTTTCCTTGGCACATAACAACATCTTAAAATGAAACTTTGACGACCTCCGTGGCGCAGTGCGTGCGCTGTCGCATTATAAACTTGGAGGTCCTGGTTTCGATTCCTGGCTCGAGTCTGGTCTTCGGAGGATTTGGCAGCGGCTAGTTACCACCCTACCGACAAAGACGTGTCGCCAAGCGTCATCACTTACCATCAGTTGAGATTGCCATCAAGGGCTAACTTGTAGTAAATAAAAAAAAAACACCTTCTGATTTTTTATGTTCCTATATAATATTTAAAATCATGAGATTCATCATACTCCCAAATCCAAATTTCGTAAGGTTTTCCCTATGTATATAATACTCTATATAATATATCCCTGGGATAGTGTCGTCAACATTTTTTCTATAGTTCTATTAGCCAGTTCAAACCAATTAATTATAGGCGGACAGAATCAAAATGTTTGTTTTGGTTATGTTATGTGTCAAATAAATATCTGAACTGAAGAAGAAACAGATATTTCTATATCACCGAACAGACCCTTGATTTTTTTTCATCTGTATTGATCCGTATAGATAGTTCCATACTTAATTACAAAGTCTATCTTGAGAAGCAATAACTCACGTAGTTCGTAACAGATTACGATCATCCTGTACGTAGATTATGGACCTTTTCAAGGTCAGTATTTTGGGTCAAGACCCTAAACGTGGGGATCGACTGCTCCATTATTGTATTATGTCCTTGAGAGGTTCGAGACGTTTTGTGATTATCTAAATTAAATTTGCCGTTCGTAATGGAAACTATATATTGCCTCTTTTGTGGAAATGTTTGTTTTTATATATTAAGTTATGTTTTGTAATATTATGTATACCTTTGACGCTGTATTTATGCGTTTAAAATTATGAATTACTAGCTGATGCATGCGACTTCGTCCTCGTTGAGTTAGTGTGTTTGAAAGTGTGTTTGTTTGTCTTCCAATCACGAATCATTGGATTACTAAACCGACGACCTTCAAATAATTGCAGGATAAACATTAAAATATCTCGTTTTTGACAAAAAAAAAGAATGAGTGCAATCGGAGTAAGCGTTAATGAACTACAACTAAATACACATTTTAACTTTCATCCCCTCTCCCAATGGAACCGTGATGAATTCCAGGATTAAACTATCCTTTATGTTGAACCGGAGTATCTGCTACTCCTATACCAAATTTCATTCAAATCCATCCAGTATCTTCAGCGTGATGCGGGGCCAAGATACAGACAGACAGACAAAAAAAATTGTTTTGGGCTCGATAGTAAAGCATCCTCCAAATAAATTTTCAAAATATATTTAATGTACAGAATTCGTCATGTTACAGTTTTAATATATTATAAATATATTTTATAGTACGAGTAGCTCATAGCTAGGTGTCTTACTCAGTAAAACACACATTATGTGTTTTTTCACTAAGCTAGATAAATTTAGTTATCATCGGCCTGTAAGTTATATGTCTTGAGGGACAAGGGACAATACCTAGCAAAAATTTTACAGGCTGATGTGCGACCAACTTATATTTATATCTTTGTCAGTAGGGTGGTAACTAGTCGCGCCCGAAACCTCAGCATACCACACTTGAGCCGGGAATCGAACCCAAGACCTCCCACTTTATAATAAGGCAGCGCACACTGCCGCGGATGTTGCCAAAAATAGTCTTTTAAATTTTTTTATCCGCCGAATCTTGGTTAGCCATAACATAGACCATGCTCACTAATGCACCCAGGCATTCAATTAAATATCGATATATAGACATAATAGCCAACGCTGCCAGCCAGGCCAACTCTCAGTTGTTAACCACCTCGTTAGTGTATTGAACCAAAAAACCTCAGCTCGCAACTCCAGCTAGCTTTAATATGACCCAGGGCGCAGATATTCTATACAGTCTTAGTAGAAGCAAAATAATCGACTTAGCAAGTTAACGATGCTTTGAGTAGGTTTTAATCAACCAAGGCGTTAAGGTACTAAGGTGCTTATAATGAGTGGAGTGGAGTATAGGAGATAGCGCTAAGATTGTCAATAATAGGTAGGTTTTTTTTATTCACCACAAATTAACCCTTGACTTCATCTCACTTGATGGTAAGTGATGATGCGGTCTAAGATGGTAGCGGGCTAACTTGATAGGGGAATGTTAAACTCATACTCCTAATTGGTTTCTACACGACATCGTGCCGGAACGCTAAATCGCTTAGTGACACGTCTTTGTCGGTAGGGTGGTAACCAGCCACGGCCGATGCCTCCCACCACACCAGATTCGAGCCGGGAATCGAACCCAGGACCTCCGACTTTAAAATGCAACAGCGCACGCGCTGTGCCACGGCGGTCGTCAAAAAAGTTTGACACTTTTTAATATATACATAAGACGAACCTAACATTCCATGGATTTATCGAGTGGCAGGTCGAATAGCGCCCAACATTTTCGAATAAACACTTTACTGATCATTTTCCCCCTACCCCCTAAGTCATTACGCATACACATTCTAAAGCTGAAATACGGCTGATCTCATCTACGGCTCATTTAACTAATAAATAACTCGTTTTCATTAGCTTCTTTGAAAGGTCTTAGTATTTCTAAGAAGAACGTATCATAAAACATTAAAATCTACGACTTCTTACCACTACATGGATTTTCACTTTTGTAAGTATAGGGGCCCACATTAATGTTTTTCATCAAATTTCTGATCCCCATGGACATAGACTGATGGCTGACACTGCTGGGAGTACCACGTATGCGAATCAGTTCAGTCACTTAGAAGTGATGGTGCAATGAACTCACTGCTGACCAACACACACTATTCTTCACAATGTATTAATAATGTCTCTTTCTGTGTCAGATCGATGCGCTTGTAACACGCTCTTCTAAAGTTAATTAAGATATTGTTATAAAAAAACAGCTGTTTCTATTTCCTAAAACGCTAAAAACCTACGCAATCAAATTTGTCGCGAAAAATCGCGAGCTATTGACGCAGGTTTGATGTCAATCACAAATATTGCATCAGCAGACAACGGGCTATAGTAAATCCCGACAATGTACTTCTATTTCGTCGCTGCTGTATGCGTTTTAATTTGCCAAAAAGCGATTTTTAGACAGCGCTGCGTCACATAGCGCGCGCGTGTTGACCACTTTGATAATATTTTGGCGTTAGTATTATATACAGCCTAGTGGTTAGGGCGTCAGCCTCCTAATCAGAGGTCGGCGGTTCGAATCCGGGCACGCACCTCTAACTTTTCGGAGTTATGTGCGTTTTTAAAAATTAAAATATCATTGCTTCAACGGTGAAGGACAACATCGCGAGGAAACCTGCATGCCTGAGAGTTCTCCATAATGTTGTCAAAGGCGTGTGAAGTCTGCCAATACGCACATGGCCAGCGTGGGGGACTATGGCCCAACCCTATTGAGAGGAGACCCGTACTATGATGATGATGATGATGATTTTATACAGAATGAGTGTATACCGATGGTGGAGATCACAAATATTCATCTCAAAAATAATACACATCGGTTATTGTATGTCGGTTTCTCTCTGTGGGCAAAGGCCGCACAAAACAAAAATACGTCGAGGCAGACCGAGGCGTCGTGGGCGGGACGAACTCGAAGCCTATATGTCGGCTTGGCCCCAAATATCCCTAGACAGAGACAAATGGAAGAAAGAAAGGGAGGTTTTTGCCCAACATTGGGACAGTAGCCGCTAGTAATAATAATTCTCTTTTAGCCCTATCGACTGACCAACAATAAGTTTGTAAATGATGAATTGAAAAACTAGGTTCTTTAATTCGTGTTAAACGATTGATTGCGTTAGGTAAGCAGCATTCAACCAGGGCAATAACTGGATGATCCGGCACAATACTTACCGTTGGACATTATAAATAACAGCTAATAATTTTCGTTTCTGAACAAGTACTTTCAGAAAATGATTAATAAAGGTGATGAACAAACGTATACGAGTAGATCTAAATGCCAATATAGCGTTTCCTGTTATAATATTATCCCAGCCACACTAGTTTGGGCGCGTTTCTAACAGAGCTGTGCAATGTAGTGAAGGAAGTCAGGCTAAAATACTAAGTACCTAACCGTTTCTATTAATGCACTGTAACTATACTAATATAATGTAACGGAGTGTGTAAGTTATGCTTTGAACATACGCTGCTCGAGGTAATTATGTGAGTAAGTATTTTGGTTGGGATGAGTCTAAACTCTAGCGTGTGTATAACAATGAATATGTTAGCGGGAAAGGTTGACTCACCGATACTATAGCACTTTATATAGGTGCTGGTCCGGTGAAACAAGCTTTATTTAATTTAATTTAATTTGTTTTAATTTAATTTAATTTAAATTTCATTTGTTTGAAGTGTATACATACTAACATAGTTTTTGAGCTGTACAAACAAGAGGCTAACAAAACACAACAAGCTAACAAAAATAGAGGGTCCATTTTTGATTTTTGAATCACCTAAATAAAGAAAATTTATTATTTATTTATACATAGTACATAATGTGCACAACTGTGCATTATAAAATTTCCTATATTCCTTCCATAGTTCAAAAATAATAAATTTACTTCATCCCTTTCCACCAGAACATATTATATTAACTAAGCTATGAATTTATATATGATTATATTTATACCGATCTAATTAATGGTATCTACGAACATCCATAGATTAACAACTTAGCTTATATCTGGTAGATAGCCAGCATAACTCTAACTCATATATATATAACATAATGTGCCCGTTCTTTGAACAGCAATATACAATTTTGTTCTAACAAAATAATCCCCAAATGCGAGAAATGCATAAAAAATACGGAATACTTAAACTGCTAAAAAAGGAGCAATACTGATGGGTGACGACCTCCGTAGCGCATCGTGTGCGCTGTCGTATTATAAAATTGGAGGATTGGGTTCGATTCCTGGCTCGAGTCTGGAGACTTCAGCTGTGGCTAGTTACCACCCTACCCACAAGGACGATTTTTTTTCCAGCACGATGTCGCGTAGAAACCGATTAGGAGTATGGGTTTACCATAACAGGCTAACAGGTTAGTCCGCTGCCATATTAGACTGCATCATCACTTACCATCAGGTGAGATTGTCGTCAAGGGCTAAATTGTAGTGGGCGCCAACCCAGAGCGCGGGTATCCTCTCAATATGAGAAGGGTTTGGCCATAGTCCACCACGCTGGCCATGTGCTGATTATCAGACTTCACACGCCTTTGAGCACATTATGCATTCTGAGGCATGCAGGTTTCCTCACGATGTTTCTTTTACCGTTAAAGCAAGTGATATTTTAATTGCTCATAAACGAACATAACTCCGAAAAGTTGGAGATGCGTGTCTGGGATCGAACCCCCGACCTCTGATTAGGAGGCGGACGTCCTAACCACTAGGCTATCACCGCTTCATATACACATACTAACATCGTTTTTGAGCTGTACTAACAAAAATGGACCCTAGTCGCCTAAATAAAGAAAATTTATTAATTATTTATTATTATGTTAAATTCATAGTTCATTATGTGCACAACTGTGCACTATACAATTTCCTATCCATAGTTCAAAAATAATAAATCTACTTCATCCCTTTCGACCAGAACATATATTAACTAAGCTTTGATTTTATACCGATCTAATTAATGGTTTCTACAAACATCCATAGATTAACAACTTAGCATATATCTGGTAAAAAGCCAGCATAACTCTAACTCATATATATAACATAATGTGGCCATTAGAGCTTATTCCATATACTTATACTTAACGTCAAGACGTTAGAACGTCGCATCGTCTGCGGAACGCGAGTGGTCGATTTCCGGTACCTGAATAAAAATTTCAGGAAATTCAAGTTGACCATCGGCGTCGGAAAGATTGAAAATGAAAATAAAATGTACAAGCTGTCAAACCGGTTTATATTTTCAATACCTGTCTTCTTTGAAAAGGCAAGTCCGTGCCCATATGTATTTATATTTTTGTAGCTACACCTCATACTAAGTAACTCACAATATATTTCGCTTTGTTGATAGTAAATTGTTTACGCGAAAGCTCGAGTTAACTAAGCTTCATCCGGGCGGAAGTCGATTTGCATGCCTACCCTTTTATCCTTGGAAGGTTACTGAGCGAACTTTTTTGTTTTTCTTGAGTCTGTCGAGGAGATTCCATATATATTTTTACCTTTTTGCACATTTCGTCTACGGTAGTTCGGATTTTGAAGAATTTCAGGACGGTATCTTAGGAGACGGTTAAACTGTGCAAAATAGAGCAAGCAGCACGTTCCGTGCCCGGTTGTGAGAAGGAATATTTTTGCTATAAATCTTGGCAGGGTTCCGATCGATTGAGCCGTTTTACCTACAGAATTTACCTTAATACATTTTTATGTTTTCTACTTACGTTTGCATGGTTCTGGATTAAAGGTTTCTCCCCCGACCTAAGCGCTCCTCTCCAAAAGAGGAGACCTAAACATATCCTTCATGACCCTGACTATAAGATGACTACTGACAACATACTCGTACCACCTACCTCACAATCATACGTCCATCGTCAAGTCACACCGTCTTCTCCGGCGAAGACGAGGTCCCCGCTATCATACGTCATCCGGACGTGGGCTTCATCCACGGCCTCGGAGACGTTCGGACCACTCACCGTCCGACCCCCCCGTTATCGCAACGTCGCCTAAGCCGAGGTTCGGCCTCAAAGGAGGCGCCCTTAGTCAGATGTTTCCTTAGTTTCTTCGAGCCCTAGGGCTCAAAATTTCTTCTGGCAAAGCTTCTTTCCGAAGCTCGCCAAACAGCCCAATTACGCTGTGGCAACCAATAGGGTTAGTACAGCTTATTAGCTGTACTAACCCTATTGGTTGCCACACACACACCACAGCCACACACACACCACAGCCACACACACACCACAGCCACACACACTGTCTATTACAGTCCGAAAAAAAACCCCAAACACCTAACTGGTTTCTACGCGACATCATGCCGGAACGCTACACCGCTTGGCAACACATCTTTACCGGTAGGATAGGGTAGTGCCGGAAATCGAACCCAGGACCAGAAACAGCTCGGTTACGCTACGGATTAGTACAGCTTATAGACAGTCCGAAAAAAAAATGAAAAATAAACTAAAGAGCAAAGCTCCAGTTATGAATTCACACGTAGAAAGTAAAATAACCACTTCAAAAAATGGTTGACGCTTCAGATAGTAAGCTTTGTAAAGCGACAGTCACGCGTCGTACATTATACGAGTAGATAATACGACTCGTGAACCTGTCCGAGACAAATGTCGGTAGCGTGAACTTGACGTGCGTTTGTAAAAATAAATAAGGGACTGCCGACAGCTTAAGCCAAGCACACATCAGATAAGGTTGTACTGTTTTAGTTTACTTTTAATGAGAAACCAACAGCTGTTAACCGTTTTTAAAGTAGTGAATTCAGATTTTCAGATTGGTTGTCGCTCACTATGGGCCTCATAAGAAGGCTCAGAGTCACTCAGCGAGCAATGGAGAGAGCTATGCTAAGAGTATCTCTACGTGATCAAATCAGGAATGAAGAGATCCGTAGAAGGACCAGAGTTACCGACATAGCTCAGCGAGTTGCGACGTTGAAGGGGCAAAAGACCTATGTCCAGCAGTGGACGTCTATCGGTTGAAATGGTGATGCTGATGATGAAGATGAATTCAGATTTTCATAGATACAAACTTAACCTTATCTCAGTTAAGAATACTTGGGGAAGCAAACTTTATCGAAGTTTATCTAGCTTTATCGAAGTTTATAACGACCTCTGTGGCGCAGCGCGCGCACTGTCAGATTATAAAGTTGGAGGTCCTGGGTTCGATTCCCGGCTCGAGTCTGGTCTGGTGGGAGGCTTCGACCGTGACTAGTTACCACCCTACCGAAAAAGACGTTTCGCCAAGCGATTTAGCGTTCCGGCACGATGTCGCGTAGAAACCGATAGGAGTATGGGTTTACCATACCCCTTACAGGTTGTCCCGGTACCATCTTAGACTACATCATCACTTACCATCAGGTGAGATTGCCGTCAAGGGCTAACTTGTAGTGGATAAAAAAAATCTAGCGTTTAATATTGGCCGATCGTACTATTTATATTGCCCTAAATCTATATAGATTGTAATAAAATGAGTTACCGTTTGAGTCATTATAGACACAAAACTAAGAAGGCGAGAAGCACGAATCATACAGTAAATAAATCTGGAATCAGTTTGGGTTTAAGGTATATGTTGAATCTATACAAAACGAAGACGTAATCTTACTACGTAGTTACTTTGCACATTAATATATATGATTCACAGAAAATTTAAGACGGCAAATCTGTTTGTCTGTATTCACTCTACTAACTGGTCTGTAATGACGAAACCGAAAAAGAATCAGTAGATACTTGCTCTTCCATATTATGAATACATCCAAAATGTAAATTGATACAAGTAAATGAAGTAAAAATTCATTCATATATATATTTCATAAAAGTAATTTTATAGTAAATTACCAAAGATGTTTCTTGAATGTCTCTGTAGAATAAACCTTTTATTTTACAAAGGATTATGTAAATGATAAAAAAGCTGGGGTATGGTTTATTGCTCTAACAAGATTGCCCTTAAATAATCTTAAGTGACAATTTCAGATGGTAATAACAAAAAGTAAACCTCAAAAATAATGTATTTCTTTTTAAACAGAGCGCGTTTGGTACTCTCGTAGCTTTAGTTGATGCATGTAGTTATCACAATCAACTCACTATGATATAAGTTATTTATGCAACAAAACTGCCTGCTAAATTATAATAATTTAATATTTAATATTAAAAATGATAATAAGTTAATATTTAATTAAAATATCACTTGCTTAAACGGTGAAGGAAAACATCGTGAGGAAACCTGCACACCTGAGAGTTCTCCATAATGTTCTCAAAGACGTGTGAAGTCTGCCAATCCGCACATGGCTAGCGTTTTTTTTTTTATACACTACAAGTCAGCCCTTGACGGCTATCTCACGTGGTGGTAAGTGATGATGCTGTCTAGGATGGTAGCGGGCTAACCTGTTAGAAGTATGGTAAACCCACGCTCCTAGGTTTCTACGCGACAACGTGCCGGAACGCTAAATCGCTTGGCGACACGTCTTTGTCGGTAGGGTGGTAACTAGCCACGGCCGAAGCCTCTCACCATAGCGTGATGGACTATGGCCAAACCCTTGTCATATTGAGAGGAGATCCGTGCTATGTAGTGAGCCGATAATGGGTTGATCATAATGATGAATATCTAATATTAATAATTTAATATTCAAATAATAATATTTGAATAAAGATTTAGTGTTTTTCGGCGACTGGTATAATTTCTGAGTGAATATTCATTCACTCAGAAATTATATATCATAGAAATGAGGAAATAAGTTGCAAGATGCATCCTCTGTTCTATAACCCACGACATTGAATTGCCCCCCATCATTTTCAGATTTGCTAGGCGTGTTTTCTCTAAACAGTCTTCCTCGATAAACAGAACTAGAACTGTTAATTGTATTACGCGATAGTAAAGTATTATTTAATCCCAGTTCGGTCCCGGTTTACTAGTTCGAATTATTGACATAATGAATAGAAGCAGGCGTTACTTTGCGGAAGTCCATGATAAACAATAAACGGCAAGTATAATTTGCTATATTCCGCCGACAACCGGGCGATTTGTATAATATAACACCACACAAAATCTTCCACTAGAACCTCTACGCACGTTTCGACCCGACACCGGATCATCCTCAGAAGATGTTGACTTCACAAGCGCGAAAAGTAAAGTCTTTACTTTTCGTGTTCTATTATACAAATCTCCCGGTTGTCGGAGGAATATAGCAAATTATACTTGCTGTTTATTGTTTATCGAATTATTAACGTTGCAAGACAAAGACAAATAAATGTAATCTGTTAGGTAAATATTGGCATAGACTTGAAATGTACCCGAGCAGACTTCGTTCATTAATTTTCTTCATATAATGAAATATGCACGAGGTCAATGAACTAATACCCAATAAGCGGCTTACCTCACTACGATGGTTAATGGCAAATTCACTTTGTTACGCACTTGCAAATTGCACTCAACCGTAACGACCATTGAATACCATTCTGATACAAGATCGTTGAAAACATCCATGCGTTTTCATATCCATGATAAGCTTTTCACTTACTGTGAAAATGAAAACAAAATGTGCAATGTTTCATGAAAAACCAACCTACTAGTGGGACTTTATAGGCAGATGTTAATAATATGCAATATTATTTTGACGACCTCCGTGGCGCAGCGCGCGCTGTCGCATTATAAAGTTGGAGGTCCTGGGTTCGAGTCTGGTCGGGTGGGAGGCTTTAGCTGTGGCTAGTTACCACCCTACCGACAAAGACGTGTCGCCAAGTGATTTAGCGTTCCAGTACAATGTCGCGTAGAAACCAATTTGGGGGTGTGGGTTTACCATACCCCTAACTGGTTAGCCCGCTACCATCCTAGACTGCATCATCACTTACCATCAGGTGAAATGCTGTCAAGGCCTAACTTGTAGTGTATGCAAAAAATACGTTATTTTATTAATTTTTTTATATATATGAAAGGTGCTTGTAAAAAAAAAATTATACTATAGTGTACACCTATGTATCTAACATTCTTCAGAGGGAGCCACTTAATATTTTTAATAAGAGTACACGATGGTACATGACGAGTTAAGGCCGTCTGATTTGTTTTTTAGTAAGAGTGACGTCAGAATTGCTGACGTAACGCTTTTGTTTACTTTCGCTCATTGTAATTAAAACGACAACTTGTGGGATTACATTTTCATTGCGACAATAATTAAGAGGTCCGGACGGTCCGACGTCTCGAGCGAGAGTGCCACGAAAGACGTCAACCGCCCGTATTTATAGCAAAGCATGCTTGTACAAAATTGAATGCTACTGTCTAAATACACTGATTAACAAAGAAATGATTAATTAGTGATTTAAATAGATCAAATGTTGGTAATTATTGAATTCTTAATGTTCTTAGCGCCACTGAATGAAGTTAATAACTCCTTCGCGCCGACATACATCATGTACCGGGTCAGTATCATTTAATATGCTTAATAGTTCATTTTATTATTTTCATTGCAACACGTTACTTAAATATTGTTATATTCAAATTTAGGCATGTGGCGCACAGTTTTTAATTTTCAAAATGTTTCCATTCATAGCATTTCTCGCAAAACAATATCTGGCACAGAATTCGTTTTGAATTAAAAAATATTTTAGAGGGTTGAAAAAAACGTACAACATATTCTTTTCATTTTAGATCTCGAGTCTAAAATACAATTTCAAAACTGTTTGCTGTGTTGATAATTACATCGAGGATTGAAAATTTTATTTTGCAGCTAACTCTCTATAACTACTCCAAAAATCGGTCAGACCAGTCCAATAGTCTAAAACCTAGCTTTCCTTTTTCAAAATATTAAAATCACGTCTTTCAGTTAGTCTTTAGTTACTCAAGGGGATTCGCAATCAAGTGTACAAAATTTAATTCAGCAAGATCTACAAGTACACAATTACGACAAATGTCTTATTGTATATATTTTATTCTGTGCCATTGTCTGTAAATTATAACTAAGTGTAACAGAGCGTAGAATTTCCGGTTGTTTCGGGGCAGTGCGGGATAAACTGCGCAGATCTGAGACTTACGACGAATTAAGAGAGATTACGTGATGAAAGGCACGACCTGCCGAGAAAAGAAACATGAATTGGTTGCGTTAATAAATTATAATTAATCTTCTCGGCGAATAACAACAAGTTTTCTTAAGTTCTTAAGCACAAGGAATTTTAGATTATGTCCCTTTAGCAATAAGAAAATTTTAGTCAAGTCTTAGGCGATAGTTAGTAAATAACAATTATGTATCGAAGGGCAAATCAACAACAGCTGTATAGTTTGCGATACATAATAAAATAAAATCAATGTTCTCGCCCTAATTTTTAAGAAAAATTATCTTTCACTTTTCCTAATATCAAGACAATGATTTCATAAAGGTAGTTGCGGGGCTTCATTAGGCAGTTTTGTTAATTCTTTATAGATTATTTACGTAAAAAATCGTACTTCATCCACATAAAAACTCTCAGCTCTTATAACAGTTTTGAATCTCATCTGGTGGTAAGTGATGACCCAGTCTAAGAGGTAGGTTACTTTGCGACTACGGACCGGAACGCTAAATTGCTAGGCGATACGTTTTTGTTGGTAGGAAGGTAAACAGTTACGGTCACAGCCTCCCTCAAGACCAGACGAGAAAATTCAGAAGTTATAAATTCCCAAGTTACCCCTGAAGATAATCGAAACCGAGACCACTTATTAAACCACTAATTAACTGAATTATATTTCTGCAAAAATATTACCTGGAAATTGGTGAAAAATCAGAAGACCTCCTTCTTCTGTTTTAAGAATAAATAAATTTTTAGTGTAGTATTATTATTAATATCTTTACATCTTGTTTGAATAAATATTTCACTATTCTAAAATGATGAAATAAATGTAATTAATTCAAAATTAACTATGGTTTCGCTGTAAGAGGTAGACATATCCCTTCCATACCTCTTGCGAAGAGCACAAATAATTTTCGGTTAACACAACCCGGGTAGGATAAACCGTGCCAACCAGATGTTTGTGGGGGATTAAATGCTATTAAGGAACTGGCTGTAAGTCATTTCCAACCAGCTTTAACGCAGAGTATGGGCAAAGGAACTAGTTCACTTTGTTACCCAAATAAATTCAAGTTTATCTCTCCAGGAAGAAAAAGGAAACAGACTGAGTGAGCGATAAAGGACTTGCGACTGTGATTTGTGTAATGTTAGCGTTGAGATAACAACTTACGTAATTAAACGAATAAGAAATAAGTTAATTAATCTATCTAAAACGTGCGATGCGACTCAGCTACTCTGTATAAGTAAGTTTTATGTAACACTGAAAAATGGGTAGTTTGATTGTCATTTCCTTTACCATCGTTGGCAGTTTTTATCTATCTAATGGTTAGAATTATTGCGTTCCATCACGACAAACTTGATTTGTGGTCGTCACAAGACAAATATTAGTATTGTGTTTACTTATTTAAGCGTAGAAGCGGTGATAGCCTAGTGGTTAGGGCGTCAGCCTCTTAATCAGAGATCGTCGGTTCGGGCACGCACCTCTAACTTTTCGGAGTTATGTGCGTTTTTAAAAAAATAAAAAATCACTTGCTTCAACGGTGAAGGAAAACATCGTGAGGAAACCTGCACGCCCGAGAGTTCTCCATAATGTTCTCAAAGGCGTGTGAAGTCTGCCAATCCACACATGGCCAGCGTGGTGGACTATGGCCCAAACCCTTCTCATATTGAGAGGAGACCCATGCTCTGTAGTGAGCCGGTAATGGGTTCATCATGATGTTTACTTATTTAAACATCTAGGTTGCTTAGGAAACGCCGGCTTGGTATTAGAAAATTGGCAGTGTCTACCTCAATATCCGCTAATCACAGAAGTTCTCGCTAACAATTACCTTGGTGGGCATGTACTCTAAGGCTAGTGTTCAGTGGTATGATATTAACAGGCCAAACGCCATTATGATGGTGATCGGCATCCTAAAACTATTTTTTTAATACAAGTAAGCCTTTAACGGCTATCTCATCTGGTGGTTAGTGATGATGCAGTCTAGGATGGTAGCGGGCTAATCTTTTAGTGGTATGGTAAGTCCTGATTGGTTTCTACGCGACATCGTGCCGGAACCCTAAATCGCTCGGCGACACGTCTTTGTTGGTAACTAGCCACGGCCGAAGCCTCCCATCAGACCAGAGTCGAGCCGGGAATCGAACCCAGGACCTCCAACATTATAATGCGACAGCGTGTTCACTGCGCCACGAAGGTCACCAAAAACTATAATTTATATGTAATGATGAATCTGGATAACATCAATATTACCATAGATAAAATAGATACAGGATATAGTTTAAAACTAGTCTTGCTGTCAAATTGTGACAGAGCAGCACTATTACAAATAACAGTTGAAACCGACGATATCTGGAATATGTATACTCGTGAATGCTGAAAACGGATGGACCAAAAATGGGTATGGCCAATACCGCTTCCATCATCGTTTCAATCTTTGCTTACCATCAATTCAAATCACAGTGAAATTCTACTTCTGCAAACAATAAAAAAAATACGATATTTCGACATGCATACACTTTGTGGTGATAGCCTAATCGGTGGTCGGCGGTTCGAATCCGGGCACGCCTCTAACTTTTCAGAGTTATGTGCGTTTAAAAAAAAAATATCACTTGCTTCAACAGTGAAGGAAAACATCGTGAGGAAACCTGCACCCTGAGAGTTCTCCATAATGTTCTCAAAGGCGTGTGAAGTCTGCCAATCCGCACATGGCCAGTGTGGTGGACTATGGCCAAACCCTTCTCATATTGAGAGGAGACCCGTGCTCTGTAGTGAGCCGGTAATGGGTTGATCATGATGATACACTTTGTAGTATACGAGTATATCATCTCGGAAAACGTCGTTCATGGTCCAAGCCAGAAACTCAGAGCCACCGTACTTACGATCAAGAGAGCTATGGTTAAACAATCAATAAAGAAATGAGGAGTACCGTAACAGAATAAGTGTTATTGACACAGATCAATGAAATTTAAAGCCAAAGTAGTAATTGGCAAATCCAATAGCTCGAAGAATCTGGTGATGTTGAGTCACGAGTCAGTCCAGAAAATTGTATGAGAAGACCATCTTATTGCTAAAACAATATCTTCCAATCTAACTGTAGGGTAAATGAGAATAGATTTAAAAGCAAAACCTACTTACTTCATCTTCCTTTTCAGTAATCTGACAATATTAAAACTTAAAGGTCATTCATCATCATCATGATCAACAAATTATCGGCTCACTACAGAGCGCGGGTCTCCTCTCAATATGAGAAGGGTTTGGCCATAGGCCACCACGCGGGCCATGTGCGTATTGGAAGACTTCACACACCTTTAAGAACATTATGGAGAACTCTCAGGCACGAAGGTTTCATCACGATGTTTTCCTTCACAAAGCAAGTAAAATTTTAATTGCTTAAAAACGCACATAACTCCGAAAGTTATAGGTGCGTGCCCGGGTTCAAACCCCCGACCTCTGATTAGGAGGCTGACGTCCTCACCACTAGGCTATCATAGCTTGTTAAAGGTCATTATGAACATAGAATGTGAAAACACAAAGTAACCATTTATTGAGACCACGTAGTATATTGTATAAGTCACTTAAAAATGCACAGCACAATATCAAATAATTAGTACAGTAATTGAATAATCTAATAATTTAGCTATCCTAATAACTATCGTTACATAATGCTAATGAAGTAACATAAGTAATAAACCGGAATACAATCTTGATATTATACAGATCTAATAATTCCTTCAAAGGAAATCTAACTACAGGAATTCGGCACGCGTTCCTAGATATCTGAGAGTCTCACAAATCAAGTTACAGTGGCTGTTGGATTGAAGCAACTGTATAGATCAAAGATAATTAATTAGTTCAGTTCAGTAGACAAGAAGACAGTTGGTTCTGTAGTAGAGAACAACAATAGAGCAAGACTAAGTATGCTCAACTCTTAACCACTGACGTGGGTACATAGTTCAAACCATTAAAACTTGAAATGCAATACGTGCACGAACTTTCCACTGTACGTTTCTATGATCAAGGTACAAGTGCGCGTAGTCTTCGTAAGTTTATTATATCTAGGTATTGTTAATATAACTTTTTGGGTTTTGTTTTATATATTTTTTAATATATTACAAGTTCGCCCTTGATGGCAATCTCACCTGGTGATAATGCAGTCTAAGATGATAGCGGGCTTACCTGTTAGGGATATGGTAAACCGAGACTCCTAAGTGCTTTACCCGTAAAGTAACTAGTCACGGCCGAAGCCTCCCACCAGATTTAAATTAAAATTTAAAAAAATTATAATTATAGGTATAGGTACGTTATGTCTACACGTATTGTGACATGGTAGTCTATACAATGTAAGGAAATACACGTCAGACACGGAAATAAGGTGTAAGACTGGAGTATTTCTTGGCGTAGGAGCTAGCTTTAGTTTAGTCGGTGGAATACACGTAGTGAATAGCTACACGAGTATGGATATAATGCAACTATATGAAAATCAATCGGATTTGTATATAGTTTGCTAAGAACCTGTTTGTACAGTACAGCCATTGATTTACCACTATCCGAAGATAGAGCGCGTCATACAAAAACAAGGCGAGAATTTATCACCAACTAACTATACATTCCTACATATCGGTATATCGATGTAATAAAACCCGTCTAATACACTAGACATCTGGCCGTTATATTATTTATAGCGGCGCGTAGTGCTTTGTAATTTCGGATTATACGTCTCGAGTGTTAGAATCGGTGACTTTCGGCTAGCCTTGTCACACACTGGGCGAAAGGAGTGCACGCGTCGCTATTTGTGCACTACTTTTCCGTCCCATTTTTTGAGTGTTAATGATCGATCTACGGTTAGTGGTAGATGAATGAGTACAGCCCTCGATTTTCTATTATTGAACTGCAAAATCACCCGTCAGGATCTACAATATTACATAGTATACTTCACACTGCCACGTACAAAGCGCTTTTCTTTCTCGTTATTTGATATGCACCACATATATTTCTATTGCTTTAGTTTTTACCTACACTCGTATTAACAGACAAACAACCAGTAAATCTGTCGCTTCAGCATAAGCACTAATTGCATATATATACAACAAAATCAACTTTGTTCTGCACGAAACTGGGTCATTACTAGCTCGGTCTTTTGTAGCTAAGCCCCGCAAATACCTAACAAAAATGCAGTCGCATAACCTACTTACGTATAGTAAAAAGGGAAAAGAAAACTTAGTAACCTTTGTTAAGAATATCAGGCAGACTTAGAAGTGCGAGATAAGATAAAAAGCTAAAATTTTAAGGACTTTTTTATATAATAATCTATTTAAATAGTGTATGATAGCCTAGTTGTTAGGACGTTCGCCTCCTAATCAGAGGTCAGCGGTTCGAATCCGGGCACGCACCTCTAACTTATCGGAGTTACGTGCGTTTTAAAAAAAAAAAAAAATATCACCTGCTTCAACGGTGATTTAAAACATCGTGAGGAAACCTGCATGTCTGAGAGTTATCCATAATGTTCTCAAAGGCGTGTAAAGTCTGCCTATGACTATGGCTAAACACTTCTCATATTGTGACGAGACCTGAGCTCTATGATGTGTCAGCAATCATGTGATAAATCAAATCAAATCAAAAATAGCTTTATTCACATAAACCTATTACAGGCTTTTATGAATCGTTCATTTCATTATATTTATTCGTGAAGTGATGGTGATAACTACAATCGACAACTTAAAACTAAAGCTAAGAAGGTTCAAATCGCGCCCAGGTCTAACAAGAAACCCACAACAAACTTAGCCGGGGTTTTTTTTGTTATCACGATCTCACATAATCAATAATAAATTATAGTACCTATGGAGTTACAGCAATTCACACCCAAGCTTTTTTATCGTTTTTATATATTCTTAATATCGTAATATGATTTTTCTATTAGCTTTCGTTTTATAAAAACTTTGGACTTATTGTTAGACATCTCCAAGTTAACAATATCACGCGAACAAATATAATGGTGAATAATCTATCTCTAAGTGGCCTATAATCCATATTTTCATTCCACTATTCGAGATATAAAGGAAAATGTCATTAAAAGGCATGTTTGCAAAGGTAAGAAATAAAATACTCCTCGAGAATGATTTACGTAAGAGATTATACGCGATATAAGGCGACAGTCACACGCCGTAACTCGTTCGCAGAGATAATACAAGGCGTGACCCGTTAGGGACAAATGTTACTGACATGTTCTTGATGTGTTGTTACATATATAAAATACCTAGGAGGCTTTCATTCACTGTGCTTTTTAAACAGATTCTACCTACTGACATCTTGGAGTTCAATAAGCTTATATGAAACGTTAGCTTATACAAAAGTTATGTTATAAGGTTACGTTAATGATAAAAAAGTTTGAGTATGAATTGTTATTGCAGCCTAGTGGTTAGGGCGTCCGTCTCCTAATGAGATTTCAGGGGTTCGATCTCGGGCACGCACGTCTAACTTTTCAGAGTTATGTTCGTTTTTAAGCAATAAAAATGTCACTTACTTCAACGGTGAAGGAAAAAATCGTGTGGAAACCTCTACGCCTGAGAGTTCTCCGTAATGTTATAAAAAATACTTGTGAAGTATGCTAATCCGCACGTGGCCGGTGGGGTGGACTATGACCAAACCCTTTTCATATTGAGAGAAGACCCGAGCTCTGTAGTGAGCTGGCAATGGGTTGATCATGATAAATGAACTGTTGCTCTAACTAGTTGCTGTTAAATAGTTTTAAGCGACAATGTGAGATGTTGATAAGAATAAATACCCGGCTTAGTTTTTTGCAGAATTCTAGAGAGTAGCTTTATTTTTAAGTTTACGAATTTAGTGTAGTTCTCATCATCTTCTCCCTACAATTTATAAAGTTGTATGTCCGCATCACAAGCACATTTTAAACAACAAGTTGAATAAAGATAAATTTCAATTTCAATTCGATTAACATGAGATTTGACTGTACTTATCTAGAATGGTGTCAAATAGATAGGTTGATCAAAAATACCCATCTCGCGACATCAGATTATTTAGCCAGGTAAGAATTCAGGACTTACCATATCCAATTAGCTTTTCTGTTGTGAATGGATAACAAACATTTCCAAACTTTCACCTTTATAAAAATAAGATTAAAAGTAAGCTTAGTGTTACATTTTACCACATATATATATATATATATACATATATATATTCCGCCTGTTTGTATACGACTGTCCGACTGCCTATACGATCAAGAGGATTTTTTCACTTCCCTTCTAACCACTCAAAACTAAAAGTAGGTAGTAAGTGTAAGTTAATAAAATTACCCGCATGTTAAGTTATTTTCTATCTTTTTAAAGTGTACCATGTTTGGTTGTAGAAACCACCATAAGTGGGTAGTGTCTCTTTTTTATTGTCGGAGGTATCGTAGGTTTCCTTGTAAGCCCTTAACGATAATTTTTTTATGTTGTTTATGAGTGAGGTAGATTTAATGTTCCAACGACAATACGACTACCTGCCTGAACAAGGAAAAACACTTTTAATAAAAAAAAGATTGATGTTAAGTACCCTTTATTGCACACAAAGATATTATAAAAGAAAATTCAGAGAAGATAAGCTGAAACTCATTTAATCTCACTCTTACGTAGCCTTAAGTGTTGAGGCGCAGTTTTAAAAGTGCAATGACTCTGAAACGACGTAAAAGTATCAAGACAGGTTTTATTCGCTTTGAGACGGTTTTAAAAATGTATATACATGAAATGTGTTTTGCAACGTAACATACTCCGCCGAGCGAAACCTTACAATGTTAGTGCCGTAAACTGTAGCAGAGCTGTCTCATTGGTGTTGTAAGTATTTCTGAATCACGAAGCCCTGAGCCCAAGGTTCCGTGTTCAGTAGGGTGTCAGCCTCCTAATCAGAGGTCGGCGGTTCGAATCCGGGCACGCACCTCTAACTTTTCGGAGTTATGTGCGTTTTTAAATAATTAAAATATCACTTGCTTCAACGGTGAAGGAAAACATCGTGAGGAAACCTGCACGCCTGAGAGTTCTCCATAATGTTCTCAAAGGCGTGAAGTCTGCCAATCCGCACATGGCCAGCGTGGTGGAGAATGGCCAAACCCTTCTCATATTGCGAGGAGACCCGTGATCTGTAGTGAGCCGATAAAGGATTGATCATGATGATACAGGCAGATGGTAGAATAAATCAATTTTTTCTCCAATACGGGTTTTTAACTAAATACATGCAATGCTATTACGCGCATATGAAGTGCACGCTTCAAGAAATGTTGAGATCTCTCACGAATTTTTCCTTTCTTCTGTCGCTTATAGTGCAAAGCTAAATAAATAATAAATTAAAAATTATTCTTCAAGATTGGCTTCTGAAGCAGACTTATGCGGCTACTGAAGGACTATTGAAAGAGAGAGAGAAGGCGTTAGGTTTTGTTGTAGTAAGTGCGGACGTAACTGTCGTTCACGGATTGGTCTTAACAGTCACCGGAGAAAATGCCTCCGAGAAAATGTAAACCTGAACATGATGAAGGACTATTGGATATTCTTCTAGTGTAATCAAATAGTTACACATGCATACGCACATATGCATCCACATTCCCACACACACACTCACACACATACACACCAACCAACATACATACTCTACACTCACATACTATACACACACATAAGACACACTCATGCTCATTATAAAACATTTCACTTAAACTCCTTAAGCTTACAGACGCTTGAAATTGTCTTCAGATCTTAGTGACTCCGAGCTGGTGGCCCTGTTTTCAGAGATACATTCTCAACTAGTTCGGAAAACAGGTGCATAATGCTAGTGTACTATTAGACAATTATAGTTTTCCTACTTCTGTTGTATCATGATCAACCCATTACCGACTCACTACAGAGCACGGGTCTCGTCTCAATATGAGAATGATTTGGCCATAGTCGACCACGCTGGCCATGTGCGGATTGGCAGACTTCAGACGCCTTTGAGAACGTTATGGAGAACTCTCAGGCGTGCAGGTTTCCTCACGATGTTTTCCTTCGCCGTTGAAACAAGTGATATTTTATTTTTTTTAAACGCTCATAACTCCGAAAAGTTAGAGATGCGTGCCCGGGTTCGATACGCCGACCTCTGATTAGGAGGCTGACGCCGTAACCACTAGGCTATCAATGCTTCCTTTTATCATTTTTTTGCTGCAATAAAGTTGTTTTGTTATTGTTGTTGTATAAAGTGCCCACCACTCATTATCACCACCAGACCTCAAAGAAAACATTCCATCATTGACTGTATGTGTATATATGTTATAATAGTCATTTAGACCTGCTTATCAATGCTGATTATTGTTCTCTCGCGAGTGAGAGGAGTGTGTCTAGCTGTGGGTTATTAATAGGCTGTCAATTAACCAAGACCTGGATAGGAAGTGAAAACGTAAAACCATACACAATTTATTTGTAACTCCACCGTGTCGTCCGCACTTTAAACGATCTGTAAACCAAAAATGTAATAAGCGTTGGCGAGTTTTTGAAGCACTTTTATATAAGACGGCGTCATAAAACTATGTTACATAAAGGATAAAAGGATTTAGAACGAAACACCTTGTGTCTTCACTTATTACTTTCATGGTTGCATGTTCAATAATCATCATCACGATCAACCCATTGCTACAGTATTCACTACAGAGCACGGGTCTCTTCTCAATAATGGTCATAGGCCACCACGCTAGCCAGCTGCGGATTGACGGACTTCACACGCCTTTGAGAACATTATGGAGAACTCTCAGGCATGCAGGTTTCCTCACGATACTTGCCTTCACCGTTGAGGCCTTCACCTTAAAAACGCATTAATTCCGAAAAGTTGAAGAAGAGGTGCGTGCCCGGGAACCCCCGACCTCTAACTAGGAGGCAGACGTCCTAACCATTAGGCTATCACAGCTTCAATAATATTGATAGTTTTTTTAGACCAGCGCTGGACTACTATGCCATCAAAAGCATGCATGATGCAGCTTAAAGTCAAGAAGAAGTCAAGATGTCCTTATTAGCGAGAACAGGTATCCAGTAGGAAGTTCTAACTTATGCGTACATGTCAATAGGATTAAAACTGTTTACTTTGTGGTAGCAAAGGAAGGGTGGAATTAAATCTGAAATAAAGAATATCGACAGTAAACCTTGCATGGTGGTCCACCAAAACTAACTAACTGTTACTTAGCAAAATCAGGTAAAAAATTTGAGCTTACAAGTAAATTTTTGTAATTTGTTTTTTTGTTGTTTTTTTTTTTTGTTTTGTAATCTTAGTTTAATGTTGTATGGTTATTTTGTGCCCTCTCCTTAATCATGTCAGGTCCACATCCCGGAGACTCAAGTGTAAATCTATCAATCTCACTACTGCATTAAGGCTATTTTATACAGTTGTAGTCAGTTTTCTGGACAAATAAAATAAATATATATAAATAGAGTAACTGCTAATTATGTTCTGGTAGAATCCGATTTCAAAACCGGCTATAGATACACTAAAACGGTCATGACGTTTCAACCGGGCATGTAAGCTACGTCTACTTGAATGTTAATTACTTTAAAGTAGGCCTACAATATTCTCATATTTTGTATTTGCATATAGAACGATGAAATTCATCTTAACTTACGCTTTCGTTCTTTCGAGCGGGTAATCGTTTGTACAATTTATTTTGCGCTTGATGTAATCTGTATTAATACGTAAAGAACAAATTTTGGGCTATTGTATTACATTGTGGAGGATAGACATTATAAAGATAAGAATATATGTATATATATACGAGTATATATATCGCTACAGAGCACGGGTCTCCTCTCAATATGAGAAAGGTTTGGCAAAAGTCCACCGCGCAGGCCATGTGCGGATTGGCAGACTTCACACGCCTTTGAGAACATTATAGACAACTCTCAGGCGTGCAGGTTTCCTCACTATGTTTTACTTCACCGTTAAAGTGAGTGATATTTTAATTTTTAAAAACGCACATAACACCGAAAAGTAAGAGGTGCGTGCCCGTATTCGAACCGCCGACCTCTGATTAGGAGGCTAACGCCCTAACCACTAGGCTATCAGAGCTTACGTAAGCTAAAACTATGACCATCTGAAAAAAGGTCACCTTTAATTAATACAGGATTTATAGAAGTGTGCCGGGACCGCCTGAAATAATATCCGAATACGCCGTCGAAACCGAATGTAAATTTTTCTATTCGTGACGATTTTTACCAATTTATTTCTAACTAAAGCTCTATTCTAACCTTAACAACTTTGCTACAAAATGTTGCAATCACTATGCACCTCGAGAAAAAGCTCGTCACATTGTTGACAAAGTTTAATGTTCAGATGACTTTTTTATACCGCCAACGAATCTTGCTACGAGTTGAGTGTAAATATTTTGTAGCAGACGCCGTCTACGCTTTGTAGCTAACGTAGCTTTCACCAGTTTACGACGTAGTACATTTTAAACCGGCTTCAAAAAAGTAGGAGGCGAATTTATCGCTATTTTTTTTTGGGCCTAGCACCGCCTTCAAACAAATACCTAGCTCCTAAAGATAACAGAGTATAATAGATAAATTTTTTAAGTTTTTTTTGTTATTTTATTAATCGAAACCTATATTTAAATCCTCTAGACTCATAGCTCTATTGCGGTAACTAAACTTTTTGTTATGAATTTGCTTTTTATAATTACTTTTTTTCTATTTTTTTAAATGTAATTTTTTTTATATACTACAAGTTAGCCCTTGACGGCTCACCTCGTACCAAGTGATGATGCGGTCTAGGATGGAAACGGGCTAACCGAGTATGATAAGCCCTAACTCTTAATTGGTTTCTACGCGACATCGTGCCGGAACGCTTAATCGCTTGGCGACACGTCTTTGTCGGTAGGGTGATAACTAGCCAGGGCCGAAGTCTTCCACCAGAACAGACTCGAGCCGGGAATCGCACCCAGGACCTCCAAATTTATAATGCGAAGGCGCGCGCACTGCGCCACGGATTTTTATATGGCAAATATAAATTTATTTTTTCATTTTTCAATATTTTTTTATTTTTTATTTTATTTTTTATTCACTACAAGTTAGCCCTTGACGGCAATCTCACCTGGTGGTAGGTGGTGATGCTGTCTAGGATGGTAGCGGGCTAACCTGTTAGGGGTATGGTAAACCCACGCTCCTAATTGGTTTCTACGCGACATCGTGCCGGAACGCTACATCGCTTGGCGACACGTCTAGGGGTAATAAACTAAGTAATTACCGTTGTAGCCTTTGCTAATAAGATGAGTGGTTGGAGGGCAAACTCATAGCAACTATATGACAGTAAAGTATTAATAAAAAACAACATTTTGACCCGACCCGGTCATAGACCTTGTACAACGCAATCGAAGTGTAACTCGGCCCTATAATGGATTTTATGGCTATGATTTATCTTTTGTACTTATTGCACAATCTACTATTGTTATGCATAGGTATGCACAGTTTATATCTCAACCGATCTTGGCACGGAGTTGTTTCATATTGGAGTTAGCTAAAAATCCATATTTAGCTCAGATAAATGAACGCGGACGAAATCAAAGAAAGTATAACATGTATAATTTTTATATATTTTACAGTTAAAAAGATTGCATAAGTTTTATCGAAATTATATTATGCTGTAATTTTTTCTATGAGTTACGATGAAAGAATTATGCTCATCTGTTATATCTGTAAAGTTATTTTATACGACAGTATAGTGAAGTAGATTAAAAAGAATAACGACCTCCGTGGCGCAGCGCGTGCGCTGTTGCATTTTAAAGTTGGAGGTCCCGGGTTCGATTCCCGGCTCGAGTCTGGTCTGGTGGGAGGCTTCGGCCGTGGGTAGTTACCACCCTACCGACAAAGACGTGTCGCCAAGCAATTTAGCGTTCCGGCACGATGTATGTCGTGTAGAAACCAATTAGGAGTATGGGTTTACCTTACCCCTAACAGGTTAGCCCGCTATCATCTTAGACCGCATCATCACTTGCCATCAGGTGAGATGCAGTCAAGGGCTAACTTGTGGTGAATAAAAAAAAAAAAAAAATAACACCTCAATTATCTTAATGAAATTAGGTAATTGGAATTACATATGTAATGATTTCCAAATGTTTTAGGTTTTAGTGTCTTTGAATTTATGTGACTTAAATGATTTAGGTTTACTTTTGACTATTTTAACGAAAAGTATCTCAATTTACTGTTTTCTTAAGATACCGGATTTGAATAAGGCAAAACGGAAAACATGACGTTCGAATCGACCCTTTATAAGTTAGTTAGTCGTTGGTCATTGTTGATTAGTTCTTGTTTAGTGTTGGTACCGAAGATCTCCAAGGTTCTGGTTGTACAAAGGTGTGTAAAATGTTATAGATTACAAGTATAGATATTAGCGTTGTATTCCTTATCAATAAGGTGTTTACCATCTTGTAAATAAATAAGAATAAATACTGAAGAAGTGTGTTTTTTAACACATATAGGATAATATATAAGCATAGGGTTCGATGTATAGTGACAAAGAAACAAACACGAACATGAACTGTTTTGCTCAAAACCCTTGCCGTGTCTGCATTTGTGTACAGATTGTCCTGTATACATATAATCGACAATGGAGTTATCAAGTAAAGTCATACAAGGCATTAATTTAGCCGGTGCGTTTGATCGATCATCATCAATATGTAATTACTCAGTTTGCTATTCCATCATCAACACAGGATTTGGAATATGTATCTATTAATTATCTTGCGTTACTGTTTGGATAGAGTTGCTAAATTCAATCTCAGGTAAACCATTATATTACGTATAATAGTGCGGCCAGCATTACGCTGTCGTATATTATGTGGAGCTTACTATGACAAGATTAATTTCAGTTTTCTTGCCTCGTATATATAAATTTTTCCATTTAATAATTTGACCAGTTCAACAAAGGGTTATTTTTATTGTGACAATTCTCTCTCCGGTTTCTGATGTTACACACAAAAATATACTCGTTCATCGTACCTGGGAATACCACTCACGGTTCGGTTTTGATTCACGGTGTGCCGATATGAATTTACTGCAATCATTATAGCTATAAATCTTTTTAACGAACAAAATTTCAATATTACTATTTTACAATACGTTCCAATAAATCCTTATAAACGTGTTTGCACATAAAATACTATCCGTGTATCGCAACGAACTGTATTTACAAAAACAGACAAATAACGCCATGACGAAAGACACGCGAGCTTTCGTGAAAATAATATTTTTTTTATTTTCAGGGAACACTTCCACTCGTAGTTCGCTTTTTGCTATGATTTAACTAAAATCAGGTTAGGTTACTCTGACGGACAACTGGAAATGGGATTTCTATGCTCTTTTTACGTGTCGGTGCCCAAAGGGTGCCAGCGGTACTATTTTACGACTCCACTGTCCATCCGCTTGTCCGTCGATCTGTCTATTAATGCGCTGTATCTCAGAAACCGTTTCAGCAAGAGAATTCCAATTTTCCCAAAATGTATTGTTTTTATATAAAAATACATATTTATTTGAGTTTTTTTTAACGATGTTATTACTACTTAAGTGATTCATATTACACCTTGGTACAACCCTTTTATCTATTAATTCACTGAGATAAAATGTTTGCAATTCGAGTATAATTCAGTTATAGGGAATAGAATAGGTTTTTTGATCATAACCTTTTAAACAGCTTTCTGAGCCCTCTCAATTCTTACTAAGGACGTTTTCAGAGAACCACTCCAAAAGGTTATACAATACAATAAAACAGATTTTGCGAGTGCAAAATAAGTGGATTTTAGGGACTGGAAATCAATAACATTCCTTATTTTCCTAAACTGGTTATCATCATCATTTCAAACGTTAGACCCCCACTGTTGAACATAGCTCTTCTGTAGGGAGTTCCAAAGCCTTGGACAGTAAAGTCTTGGGCCGCGTTTTTTGTACAGGCGTACCAGAGGATAATCATAATATAATAATAAAACCCTCCTTCATCTCTTGACTGACACTGGTATAATATAAATAAATAAATCTAAGATAAGATAAATCAAAAACTGGCCCCTAGAACGGTGCTTCTACACAGAGACAAATTTTAAACCCGAATAGTTCCCGCTTCGTGGGCGTATATATATATATGTATGTATAATTAAGTAGTAAATCCCATTTAGCTCATTGAGTAATGTTCCTCGATGATAATATAGGCTACATGAACTATATCCTTTGATGAAAGAATTTTTAAAATCGGTTTAGTGGTTTAGGCGTGAAATCATTACGCGCTATCCCGAGACTGGTAATATTTCTTATTGGTGTGCATTAGGATATTGAATTATAAACTAAAATTGAATTAATACTAAAACGAAATGCTGTAACAACAACAACGCGTTAACAATATGTTGCGACATACTTACTTACTCGCTTCACTCTCTTGTATTTGATTTATATTTAATCGCGAATAAACGTTTTGTAATTTTTATAAGTGCTTATGGCTTGTCTTATAGGGTTTATTTTTGCTAACCACGGATCGTGACATTATGTGCCTGTGCGGTGCACATTGCCGTTTTTGGCAGTTCGGTTGTCACACGAACTTCACCCTGAGCAAGCCGTTATTGCTGTCTTTGATAATTACTGTCAACCTCGTCGCAAAATTCATATTTACAAGGTGGGAGTGCAAGGAAGCTGATATCCAGACGCAATCATCCCGGAAAATTACTACATAAGGTAAGTCGTAAGTGGCTGTTAATTTTACCTAGCTTGTGTAATTGGTATAGATCGATACTTGGGAATCGTTTTGCTGCATCACTTGTCCGCCATATTTGTATTTATTAATATAAATATTTATATTATTATAAATATATATATGGTATATGCCGGCGCGAAGGAGTTATTAACTTCATTCAGCGTCGCCAAGAAAATCAAGAATCCAATAATTTTCCAAATTTGAACTCTTTAAATAACTAATTAATAATTTATTTGCTAATCAGTGTATTTAGAAGGTAGCAAGCAATTTTGTACAAGCATGCTTTGCTATAAATACGGGCGGTTGTTGCCTTTCGTGGCATTCTCGCTCGAGACGTCGGGCCGTTTGGACCTCTTAATTATGGGCGCAATAAAAGTGAAATCCCGCAAGTTGTGATTATAATTACTATGAGCGAAAGTAAACAAAAGCGTGACGTCAGCAATGCTGACGTCACTCTTACTAAAAAACAACTCGGACGCTCTTAACTCGTCATATATTAATATTAAATGTCCCTCATCCCCATCAACTTGGAGTAGCTATTTACACGCCCCTCCACGGCAAAAATAGGTTTATTCAGTAAAGGATTATTTTAAACTCACCAGCCGTAAATAACACACTATGGGTGCGTTGTAGACGAGCACTTACTGTCTGTTAGGTAAAAGCCAGATTAGAGACTACCAAACATAACGTTCGCGGCAAAATCCATTAGACACTAAAACATGAAATCTGCGTGTACTTACCTAATAGTGCTGTTACGAAATATTGATTCCGAATATTCGAATGTGGAGATACGGAATACGGATATGAATATTTAATTCACGCATTCGTGATGATCAGTAGGGAATTACTTTGTTTATAGGTTGCAGATAGGTTGGTATACCCATCCTATAAAAATATCTTACAATAACTATACTGTGGAATTAGAAAGAAAATCTTTTTTTTTACGATAAACTATATTACGATATTAAGGATTATATAAAGGATGAAAAAAGCTTTGATGTGAATTGCTCTTTCTCCATAGGTATTATAATTTATTATTGACTAGCTGTTGCCCGCGACTTCGTCTGCGTAGAATTGCTGATTTTACTTGAGATTGAGGTTACCCGTGCGGCCAATGCCCTGCTCGAGAAAGTGAGCTACAGGCAAACAGGGTAGATTTGGATGAAAAAAAATTTTAACCTTATACTTACGCCCTGAAAGAAACCTATTTTCAAAATTTCAAGCTTGTAGACTTCATAATAAAAAAAATAAGCAAAAACTGTCTTCCCCTTTTTTACCACCCTTAACAGCTAAAATTTAAAAAAAAAATATGTACATGTTTTTTATTTATTATTATTAATCTTAATGCAAATTTTTGTGTCTCTAACTCTAAAAACAAAGAAATTTCATACAAACTTCCAACCCCCCTTTTACCCTCTTAGGGGTGGAATTTCCAAATATCCTTTCTTAGCTGACATCTCTTAACTATCAACTACCTACTTGCTAAATTATAGCTTTATACGTACAATAGTTTTTGAGATCTCGTGTTTAATCAGTATGTCAGTAAGTCAGTATGTAAGTATGTAAGTGACCTTTCGCTTTTATATATATAGATTATGTGAGATGGTGATAACAAAAAAAAACCGGCTAAGTTTGTTGTCTTCTTAGACCACGGCACATTTTGGACCCTCATAGCTTTAGTTTTACGAATGTAGTTATCACCATCAAATCACTACTACTATGTAAATTATTAAAATAATCTTTATTAAACCTTTAAAAGTCCCTTTTAAAGGACTATTTGACTAAAGATTATTTGAATAAATACCTACATTATTTATCCTTCTAATAATAATATAAGAAAGCATCAATGTTTAAACGGTATTAACTTTTATAGAAATGTGCTCCCATTTCAACATTTTATTCGACAGAAAGTCTTGCTTGGAAATAGCAAAATATATTTATAGAATTTGCGATCAAACTTGTAATCTCAAGTAGTGTTCCTCGAATACTCAAATAGACTGCTGGTAGTCTGTTTCCGTAGCTGTCTCCAACACTGGACAAAGAATTCCTTGTAGTTTACTTTTATATCGGGGATAAAACTAAAGCCTTCTAAAGTACAGAGCTCATTAGTGGGAAAGATGCTTTTTGTCAAGTTACGAGTACAGTTCATTAAAATAGATAGTACGTAGATGTGGGGTTAATTTTAACTACTTACCCCGATAATAAGCGGTGATAGCAAAGTGGTTAGGGCGTCAGCCTCATAATCAGAGGTCAGCGGCACGCGCCTCTAGCTTTCCGGAGTTATGTGCGTTTTTAAACAATTAAAATATCACTTGCTTCAACGGTGAAGGAAAACATCGTGGAGAAACCTGCACGTCTGAGAGTTCTCCATAATGATCTCTAAGGCGTGTGAAGTCTGCCAATCCGCACATGGCCAGCGTGGTGGACTATGGCCAAACACTTCTCATATTGAGAGGAGACCCGTGCTCTGTAGCAAGCCGGTAATGGGTTGATCATGATGACCCCGATAATTATACCATAAAGTGAACACCATCGGTATTGAATCTGCTTTGAAATGAGCAGAATACACGATCAGTCCAATCATGTATTATACAGCTATTTTACATATATAACAATTTTTATATACCTCCTGTACTAATAATAAAGTTAGCGAGTTGGTAGCTGTATTAAGGAAATATACATTTAATACCTGAGTTCTTAGTGTAACATTTTGTAAACAAGCTGAACGTCGAAATAACGTTAATATTTTAAAGTACAAAGTTATAAAATTTTAACATTAGGTAATTCCGGCGTGTTCCTAAATGTGATGATAGTTTACATACAAACTTATACATAGACTGCAAGGCTGCTAGGCATACCTAGTATGTATATGATAAATTACTAGAGTCGAAAACAAGGTTTCGAATAGTTGAATGTTACAGCAATACTATCTAGTTCGCACCACACCTTAATATAAGGGTATTATTTTAGATTTGATGAAATTGTTCTTGCCTAGTTTTTTATCACTGGCTGTCTGCTATGGGGACTTTTTTTTGCACTGGATTTTGTCACTGGCTCAGACAGGTTGTTTCATCATCATCATGATCAACCCATTACCGGCTCAGTGCAGAGCACGGGTCTCCTCTCTATATGAAAAGTAGTTGGCCATAGTCCACCACGCTGGTCATGTGTGGATTGGCAGACTTCACACGCCCTTAAGAACATTATGGAGAACTCTCAGGCGTGCTGGTTTCAGTTTCTTTTAATTTTTTTAAACCGCACATAACTCCGAAAGGTTAGAGGTGCATGCCTGGTTTCGAACCGCCGACCTCTGATTAGGAGGCTGACGCCCTAAACACTAGGCTATCACCGCTTCCGTTGTTTAATTAGCGAAAAATGAAAGCATTCATCATCATCACATCCTTTATCAATTTTAAGTTTAAAATACTCACAAGAATATGAAAAATAATGATTAACTTATTGGACTCGGTTACCGGGATAAATAGGTTTAAGTAATTTTTTTTAAGGAGTTCTCAGTCCAGATGGCAGTTAGGGGTAAGACTTGTGGGCGATGGAAGCGGGGCCGTCCATCACTGATAGTACGGTCCTCAAGTTGGCTGGTGTGCTGTTGTTCCGGCACACCTCTAACTGGCCAAAGTGGACAAGTTGTGCCCGAGGAGGGTCTGCTGCGGCGGCCACCTGCTGGTGGAGTTGCGGTTGTTTGCAAAAGCCTTCCCGTGGCGTCACCATACAGCGGTGAGTAGGAACATATGGGGGTTTAAGTCAGTAGGAGTCTGACATAACCTCTGTGCCTCCCCGTGGCGCACAGGTATCCATGAGGATTTACCCACGATAAAAAAATAAAGTTAGGGGTTAGAAATTGACATTATTACCCCCGTGCCTCGAAAAGCATGGGAAGCCTCGTAAGCACATTATATGGGTTACAATAAACGAGCCTGGCTTAATTCACAGTGGATTTTTGGGCCTTAACAAAACATAGTTACAGTTTCGACGACCTTCATGGCTTAGCGTGTATCGTATTATAAAGTTAGAGGGTGGAGGTGCTTTCGATTCCCCTGCCGATGAAGACGTGGCAAGCGATTAAGCGTTCCGGCGCGATGACCAATTAGGAGTAAGAGTTAACTCTATAATCTTAGACTGCATCATCACTTACCACCAGCTGAGATTACCGTCAAGAATAAGGAAAATAAAAATAAATACAGCAATTCTAATTTATGCAAACTATCATGTTATAGTGACTAAAAATTAATATGTTTATTTAGTGCATTATTTATAGTATTTTAATATAATTTCACGTTGTCAACTCGGTAAATTTAATAGCCACTTGTTTATTCAGATGGGTCATTAATGTGCCAGAGGGCCGCTATATGAGAAAACTTTCCTGAAATGGGAATTTATATTCAAGTGCCTTGTCCAATATGCGAATCCATGTTTTAGGCGTACATAGCTGTGGCCATAAGTATGTGTGCGATCATCTAGCTAGGAAGGTATGTTTACACGTTTTACGTGATCGTTAACGTTAATGTAATACTTTGTTAATAGAATACATTCCAGTTATATTGACCGTGTCTAATTATTCTAATCATCTTTCCACGTATAGTACCTATTACGTAATAGTTAATTTATTTTATAGTTACAATGATATTTTAATTTTATCAGTAAGCATTACATTATATTTTTGTAAAAAAACTTTGTTGATTTGGTCAGACCTGATTGAAAGGGACCATAACCTTAAAGTGCGCCTGCCTAGAAGTAATCTTGGCGTTGGAGAAAACAGAAGCCCAAGGGTCATTTAGAACATCGCATATTATAAAATCGGTAGCACTTGCTACGCGCCCGCGGGATATCAACTAAATATTTTGCAGAAACGATTTCAAAAGCAAACAATAAAAAAACAACCGTCTGTCCCATTGTACATATACAGCCATACACAGGGTAGTTTTTATCCTGTAAAAACATTGAAATACCGTTACCACCGGTATATATTTTTTTTAAAAACCCACACCTATTTATACCCATTCTTTATTTTATTCCACTGTATTTGTTGTACTTGAATGTGATGATGCAGTCTAAGATGATCGTGTGCTAACCTTTCAGGAATATAGTAGTTATAATTAACGTAATAGGTTATACGCATCTTACCGTAATGCAAATGATATAAATAAACTTTTTTCTCGGCAGGAGCGTTACTAGAAAATATAATTTTGTGTCCGAAAAGAATAAAGGTATCCGCAGGATTATTAAAATATTGAAAAATCGTGGATGAAGTAACTGGTGAGAGCTCACAATCCAACGTTTTAAGTAAAGTGGGTGTTAAGGCGGCACGGTTTCCGGAAGTCATAACTCCGTGACGTAATTACTAAACAAATTACACAAACAGCAATTTAGTTGGAATATTATTATTTATCTAAATCATTCAAAGGCAAATGTATTTTATTTTAAAACAAATAACCTATTGAAATCTTTGATATTCATAAAACGTAAGCTTATAGAAATACCTATTACGATATTAAGGATTATGTAAAGTATAAAAAAAACTTGGGTGTGAGTTGCTATAACTTCTAGCTAAACATAATTTATTATTGAATATGTGAGATGGTGATAACAAAAAAAACGTGGGCGCAATTGGAACGCTCTTAGCCTTAGTTTTAAGTTGGCGCTTGTAGTTATTAAAGTTATTTACTCACGAATTAAAGTAATGAAAAATATATTTTATACGAACGCTTCATAGCCTGTAATACTCGAATAAAGTTATTTTGACTTGATTTGATTTAACAAGTGTGACTTCCACAAATTCGGCAACAGTTGGAAACGATACGCAATTACTTACTGCAAGCCTGTAAAGGATGATCAAAACTGCACCATACATATACAATGAACCCAACTCAGCGGACGATCGAGCTCAACAAGCTTCAGATTTAAAACGTTGAGTTTGCAATGCCGTAAAATGTATTCGCTTTCGGGTCGATTCACTTGTATTGAAGCGTTACAAGCGAACAATTACCAGCATGCCTTCCCTCTTTCACTGTGAGCTTTACTTGTGAGCTTTAATTTTAAATAATAAACTGTCATCTAATTAGCTCAATTTAACAGAATTTTAGGTTCTTTCAGTGCTAATACATTTGGTTACATATGGTATAAAAGTATAAGCTATAGTAACCTCAACCTCATCAAACACGCGCACACGCACACACGCACACACACGCACACACACACACACACACACACACACACACACACACACACACACACACACACACACACACACACACACACACACACACACACACACACACACACAAGCACACACACGCGCACGCACACACACACCTACACACACACACACGACGTCGTCTTCGTGGACCTTACAATTAGATTACAGCGCCTTTTATTCCTAGCTTATTATTAGCTTCCAATATAGATTTATTAAATCCAAATTTACCAATTTTCCCACCTCACTTAGTAGGATTTTTAACTCAATACCTACCAAACAAAGATAACGCACATTTCGTTATCAACAGCTACTAACTACAATAGTTCATACGGACCTAGTTCCAATTAGATGCAATCAAGCATCGTAAGTTTAAGCTCCAGCGAGTTGTTCACAGTGACTGGTTCTTCAATTATAGTATACAATTGTTAGGCAACGATGTTCAAGGTATATTAACGTTGTGTTACGTTATATGCCTAACCGAGAATACCGACAGTCTTTTTCATAGAAGATCTTTACACAACTTGGTGAGTAGTTATATAAATTTGTACAGTTCAAAAAACACTTAATTAAAAAGCACCACCTGTTTACATAATCAGTGTTTCGTAACTTATAAGAAATTAATGAATGGACTTGGCAAAACAAGTCATATAACTTTGTACTAAAGGGATTTCATTGAGGAATAATCTCAAACAAATTATCTTGTTATGCAAAAATAATTTGTAAACAAAGTTTAAATGTTGGAAATGTCTTTTATTTAGAGAGGACGTTTATAAATTATGTAACAATGGCTATATTATTAATAATTATAACACGATTCATGAAATAATTATTTATTTAGAGTTAGTATTATTAGTATAAGTATATATCATTTTATAGTTATATTTTTGCTGCTGCCTCAGTTTCCCCGTTATTTGTAATTGTTTTTTTTTCTTTTTTTGTAATTATTATTTTTTTGTTGTTGTGACGTCACTCTGGTCTAAGCTGATAATCAGCGACGTGTTTTTCTAAATAGTGTAAAGGATTATGTAAAAGATAAACAAGCATGGGTATGAAATATTGCTCTAATAATATAGCTCTTAATATAATTTTGAGCGGCATGTGAGATGGTGATATCAAAAAGAAAATTCACCTGGCTAAGTTTCCTGTGGGCTTCTCCTTAGACCGGGGCACCCTCATATTTTTAGTTTTAGTTTAGGAATATAGTTATCACCATCAAATCACTACTATGTAAATTATTGACGCGTCAAAAGTGCATTTTAAAGGACTATTTGAATAAAGATTATTTAAATTGGTTTGAAATAAGTCACGGCATATGCTGAGCTGTACACCCTTTCTGGTTGGTGTTACAGACAGACATAAAATTGCTGAATAGGATAAGAGGTACAGTGTTTTGTTTTCGGACTGTCTATTAGCTGTACATACCCTATTGGTTGCCACAGCGTAACCGGGTAACACCATATGTGTATCAATACATTTTATTTCTTTATTTCTATAACCACTCATAAGTTTCACCGTCCACCTGTTGGCTCAATCATCAGATCATCTCCAAGAAATTATAGAATCTCATCCAAACAAAATAAACATACGACCTTTCAGTTGATATTTAGTTAAGTTAAAATCGACCTCTAAGATTATATAAGCTGTTAGGTACAAGTGAAGCTAATAAGAGCGCATTAAAATACTATACATGTAAAAATGGTATATATGTAAATTATGCGAAGCGGTGATAGCCTAGTGGTGGGCGTCAGCCTCTTAATCTGAGGTCGGCGGTTCGAATCCGGGCACGCACCTGTAACTTTTCGGAGTTATGTGCGTTTTTAAAAAATGAAAATATCACTTGCTTCAACGGTGAAGGAAAACATCGTTAGGAAACCTGCACGCCTGAGAGTTCTCCATAATATTCTTAAAGGCGTGTAACGTCTGCCAATCCGCATATGGCCAGCGTGGTGGACTATGGCCAAAACCCTTCTCATATTGAGAGGAGACCCGCGCTCTGTAGTGAGCCGGTAATGGGTTGATCATGATGATGAAGATGTAAATTATAAAAGCTCTTAGATAGACCGCGTCACTCGGTATATCAATCAATAATAAATCCCTTTTAAAAATATAACTCCTTTTTGTAATCTCGTAATAAAGTGTACCTACACTTTAAGAGGAATAAACCAAGTAATATTATATCAATCTCAATTGCTGCTTATGTATACACTTTTCCCTAACCCATATCAAATGTGTCGTTATCGACATCTGGTACTTATCATGCTCCACTTTCGCGATATTTTGGGAGATATCTCGTGACCTTAATGCAACCATATTCGAATAGTTTCACATGTTACGGTAAACGAGTTCACTTTCTTAATATAACCTTATGACGACCTCCGTGGCGCAGTGCGTGCGCTGTCGCATTATAAAGTTGGTGGTGCTGGGTTCGATTCCCGGCTCGAGTCTGGTCTGGTGGGAGGCTTCGGCCGTGGCTAGTTACCACCCTACCGACAAAGATTTTAGCGTTCCGGCACGATGTCGCGTAGAAACCAATTAGGAGCGTGGAATTACCATACTCCTAACAGGTTAGCCCGCTACCATCCTAGACTGCATCATCACTTACCACCAGGTGAGATAGCTGTCAAGGGCTAACTTGTAGTGTATAAAAAAAATATATAATAAAAATGCGATTGCAACAATCTTAACATCAGAATTAAAAATAAACTTGTGTTGCACGCTACTAGACAGTAGCAGTTGCACAAAAACAAAAAATTTGAAATTCATTTAAAGGTAATTTGTATACAGTTCTATAACAAATTACCACATGAAATTTCTGGGATGTCTCTTAATACGTTTAAAGTTTATATAAAACGTAGGCTTGTAGAAAAGTCCTACTATAGTGTAAAGGATTATGTAAATGATAAAAAAGCATGGGTATAAAATATTGCTCTAATAAGATAGCTCTTAATATAATTTTAAGTGGCATGTGAGATTGTGATAACAAAAAGAAAAGTTTGTTGTGGGCTTCTTATAAGAGCGGGGCGCGTTTGGAACCCTCAAAGCTTTAGTTTTAAGTATACGAATGTAGTTATCACCATTAAATCACTACTATGTAAATTATTGACGCGTCAAAAGTGCCTTTTAAAGGACTATTTGAATAAAGATTATTTGAATTTGAATTTAATAGTTACAGAGTTTGAGATTTTCTACCTATACAATCGTGTGGACCTATACTCAGGAATGCAAGGATACGGCTATACGGCTCGCCCCTGTGAGTGATCCTCTAGTTTACTCCAATTGGAATCCGGATTGTTCAGTTACGTGCTAAAAACAAACGTTTAACGGAACTCAAGTGTTAATTAGGTTTTGTCTTCAGGTTCACAAAAGCTTTGAAGCTCTGATTACAAAACAATAAAAGAACACGTCTAGACGCCAATACCGAAACCCTTTAAGGATCGAATAACGATTTGTAAAAAATGTTTGCAATACATTCTCTTTTTACGCATTCTCGCTAAAAGTGATTGCTTTCACAACATTTTTGACTTGCACGTTTTAATTTATATTTTATTATCTCTTATTGCTCCGTTCCGACTGTCAATGGCATCTTAATTGCATATTAGACATCTGTTCATCAGACAAACAATTACTGTATCTTTTAAGCGTATTGTGAAATCATGGTTAACAACGATTCAATAGCGTTTTAGAGTTTATCGATTACATACAAACAGAAAAATTATTTTTTCCCCCCTACTGTATTAACCTACCTACCTTTATATATGCAGGCAGGCAGGCTATATATAGTATATGTAGGCAGATATATATGTACCTATATATATCGGCCTTCTTGTTACAATCTGTCACAAATTTTGTCATGATCGCTTTGCAACTGAGGCAACTTAGGAAAAAGGGTTTTTTTAATCCTTTCCGCAGGTATGAAGGCTTGCTGTAACTTATGTCCGTCTCCAAGATGTGTACATCAGATTAGAACAAAAACAAATAAATAGGCATAGTCAGCATTCATAATATTAGTAAAGATAAATAGTTTCGTAGTATTAAAGGCATGATAGCCAAGTGGTTAGGAAATCAGATATCGAGGCTTCGATTATGTGTGATATGTGTGTGTAAGCATTAAAAATATCACTTGCTTCAAGGGGGAAGGAAAACATCGTGACGAAATCTGCATGCCAGAGAGGTAAATTAAAATATCACTTGTTTCAACGATGAAGAAAAACATCGTGAGGAAATCTGCATGCCTGAAAGTTCTCCATAATGTTTTCAAGGGCGTGTGAGAAGGGATTCGCCATCCACTAAGGCCATGTGCGGATTGGCCTTCACATAGCCGTGGTGGGTGGCCAATCCCTTCTCATATTGCGAGAAGCCGCATGCATAGTAGTGAGCCGGCAATGGGTTGATCATGAGTAAAGGGGTGGTTTTTTTTTTTTGATGGAAATTTCGCTTATACAATGCATATTAGCGTATTAAACGCTAATATGCATTGTTACTTCAAGTAATATTATCTATAATTATATCGATGTTATACTGCATCATGCTACGATTTCGCAGAATCATCAAGAAACCGCAGGGCACCGTTTTTATGAATCAAATTTCAACTTCACTCATCATTTTGAACTTTTCGTTTAAGAGATTAAAAATGTACGTGATTTTAAGGGCAGGTAATAATTAAGCAATGTTTTCGCTTTATAACGATGAGCGTACATAATTTATCTTCGTATACGATCCGATATTGGAGAGGCCTTTCACGATAATATACGTGAATTAATTTAAAATTATTTTACGGTTTTAACACTTAATTTATACGAAGGTATATAAAGGAAAAAAAAAGACTGTTTAAAGTTGCAAGGAAATAACAGAGTTTTATTAGACTTTTATAATAAATTTAATATATCGCCGCCTGCCCCCCTGACGAGGAGCTCCGGGTGATGGATGAGAGGTATCCTCACCCGTCGAGCCTAATCCTCGGGTCGTAAGGCGCGCCCAATGTTCCTGGCGCGCCTCAAATGGAGTTAGGGGGCCTCGATCATACGGCCCCGGTGGAGGCTCTGTCTCGGCGGACACCGCTGGTTGGGTTGCGGTCGAGTGCGCGGGTGTTCCCGTGACCCAGCCACCAGGCGACGCGTAGGAGCATCGCTGGGTTTTAGTGGGTATTCTGGTCGCAAACACGGCCGCCGGCGAGTCCCACATACCCCGTCGGAAGCGACGCCGTCAAAACTGCGTCGCTTCCGGAGGGGATGCGTAAACGCATTTCCCAGCGGAAAAAAAAAGACTTTTATAATAATGCGAGGAAGATAATTTGCCCCGTATTTGATGGAGAGACATTTAGATGCACTAATTATTTCAGTTTATAGTAAATGGACAATTCTTAGACCGGGGCGCGTTTGCAACCCTCATAGCTTTAGTTTTAAGTCTACGAATGTAGTTATCACCATCAAATAACTACTATGTAAATTATTAACTCGTCAAAAGTGCATTTTAAAGGACTGTTTGAACAGTCCTTTAAAATGCACTTTTGAAGATTGTTTGAATTTGAATTTGAAGGATTATATCACCATGGCATCATTGAAATTTAAAGTAATTGTTACCCTATAAAATAGTCTATATAGTGCTATTGCAAATCCTATGAGACATGGGTGTAATGATAAATACACAACATTTCTTAACATACGCCACAAAAAAAAATATTTGCCACACAAACAATCTTGAAAATAATTAGCTTTTAAATACGGACATTTTGCTATTGTTTAACTTTATAAGAGTTTGTACACTTTTGCAGCAATCACTTACTTTCGCGTTTCGAGCTTTGATTAGTATTTCCGGTCGCAACAAATCTACAGGGTAAAAAATGGACTGTAGCGCACTGAATTTTAGAAGTAAAGTAAACTTGTAGTGCCGTTTAGTAAGCTGCATAAAATTAGTAATACAATCAAAGGTAATTGTATTAAATTTTATAACAAATTGCCTAGTTATATCTTGGAGATGTCTATCAATAAATTCAAAGTTTAAACAAAACGAAACCTTATAGAAAAATGTCATAACGATTTTAAAGATTATATAGAACTATAAAATAGCTTGGGTGTAAACTGATCTAACTTCATAGCTAATTATAATTTATACTAATTTAAACTTGGCTAGGTTTGTTGTAGGTTCCTTCTAAGACCTGGCGCGATTGGAACCCTCTTAGCTTTAGTTTTAAGTTGGTGAGTGTAGTTATCACGATCACCTCACGAATTTAAATAATGCAAAATATATTATATATGAAGGCTTCATAGACGCCTGTAATACGTTAACATGAATAAAGCTATTTTGCATTTTGAATTTTACTTGAACTCGATATTTTTAATTATCCACCGTACTGCGCAATTGTTAGCAAATATCACCATATTCGCAGTATTAACAATTATAAACTTTGTTAAACAAACATTGGACGAGACGAAATTTTTCGTAACTAAATATCCCGCAGGCAAATTTTAGCCCTGGAAAAGTTACCCCATGAAACTTTTAAAAACTGGACGCCTAGCCGAACCGTGTGGAGTTGCGTGTTATGTAGGATTACTCCCACAATGGCAGCACACGAAATACGAGTATGCTGCCTCGTCTGCCACGGCAGTGCAGCTGTGTTGGGTTATTTTATCTCAAGCGATAAGAAGAGTTCCTGTTTAAAGTAGATTTCCTTGTACTTAGTGTTCCTTTTTCATACACTACATCGCTTTACACTCTTCCATTTGCGTGAGACAGGTGTGGCCTAGTTGCGTTAATGCAAGACAGGTAAGGTCGCATGTCTAAATGAATGGAAAAAGAAAATGTAAATAACATAAGATATTTTGAATAATGAATTGTACCGGTGATAGTGGTTAATACATCGGCCTCTATTTCGGGAGACCGATTTTTTTACACACATAAAGTTAGCCCTTGACGGCTATATCACCTGGTGGTAAGAGATGATGCAGTCTAAATGGTAGCGGGCTAACGTGTTAGGGCCTTAAGGGTATGGTAAACTCACACACCTAATTGGGTTCTACGCGACATCGTGCCTGACGCTTAATTGCTGGGGGCCCGTCTTTGTTGGTAGGGTGGTAACTAGCCACGACCGAAGCCTCCCACTAGACAAAAAAACCCATGAATATCCGGATATTCCACGCTTACCTTTATCTTTTGGATGTGCGTTTTAATTATTGTTAATAACAAAAAATTTTAAGTTTTATAAAAAAATAAACTATCAAAATCCTATTACGATATTCAGGATTATATGAACAAAAAAGAAACTTGCGTGTGAATTGCTCTCACTTCATAGCTGATTATCATATATTATTGTCTATGCGAGATAGTGATAACAAAAAAGTTGTGTTGTGGGCTTCTTCTAGGACCTGGGCGCGATTGGAACCCTCTTAGCTTTAGTTTTAATTTGATGAATGTACTCGTAGTTATCACCATCATTACAATACAAATGAAAAACATATTATATATGAACGCTCCATAGATGCCTCTAATAGGTTTAAATAAATTTATTATGATTTGATTGGATATGAATTTAAATAAATTCGCATTATAAAATTGGAGCTCCTGAGTTCAATTCAATTAGGAGTATGGGTTTGTCATACCCCTAATAGCCCGTTAGCCCGTTAATCCGTTAACCGTTAATCCGTTACCATCACTTACATCGGGTAAGATTGCCGGCTTGAGCTAACTAGTAGTGGATATAAATAAAAAACATTAAGCAATATTAAATTATACCTACATCATATTACTATCTTTAAGGGAAAGAAAATATCGTGAAATCTGCATCCTTGATAGTCTATAATAATCTCTGAAGCATGTAAATTCTATTAAAACCCTTCCCAGAGGAGAGCCCGTGCAGTGTACCTCAGAGCCAGGCCACGTGATATTTACTTTTGCTAATTGCTTAAATTAACCATGCATGTATTTGTAGGTTACAGTAGTAAATTGTGAGATAAAGAAATAACATTAAACATGTAAACACTATTTATTGTTCATATTTTCATACTATTTTCCATAATCCTTTAACAAAATTTCATTCATCATCATAAACCCATTACCGGCTCACTACAAAGCACGGGTCTCCTCTCAATATGAGAATGGTTTGGCCATAGTCCACCACGCTGGCCATGAACGGATTGGCAGACTTCACACGCCTTTGAGAACATTATGGAGAACTCTCCAGCGTGCAGGTTTCCTCACGATATTTTCCTTCACCGTTGAAGCAAGTGATATTTATATTTTTTTAAAACGCACATTACTCCGAAAAGTTAGAGGTGCCCGCCCGGATTTAATCCGCCGACCTCTGATTAGGAGGCTGACGCCCTAACCTCTAGGCTATCACCGCTTCAAATTTCATTAATATAAACCAACTTTGAAAATACTTTTGCCAGTGTCGATCTATAAGTTCAAAAATCGCTACTACATAGGTAGCCAACGCTTCCTCGGCGCTCGAAAAAAACTTCCTTTCAAATATGCGTACCAAAATAATTCACAAGGCTTTATGGTTGGTGAGATAGTGTCAATGCGAGTTTTATCAATAAACGCCTTTTTTCTAAGGGGCATATATTAAGAGGCATTATCTGGAAACAGCATGTTTCCCAGAAGCCCAGCCTTGCGTTTCCATAATATTCTCAAGGGCGTAAGTAGAGTTTCTCAATCCATGACCAGCGTGAAGAACTACAGCCCCTTTTATCCTGAGAGAAGGTGTGCCCTAATTACTTACTCCCCGAGTCGTCCAGCAAAATCAGCGAGATGCCGAAGCCGTGGTGGTTTTCAGTTCCCCCGGAGTAGGAGTCCCACTGAACCTCGCTCTACCTAAGATACGAAGGTAGCTATACAACTTACCACTTCGTCAAAAAAAGTGCTCGCGATACTTTAAATCTTGAAAACCTCACAGATCCTCTCTCTCTTCTATCGGAGTTACCGCTTATTTAAAAAAAAAAAGACGGGTTGCACTCCGGGAGTGCCGGCAGAAGTGAAAACTTGATTATTAACGTTGAGCATGTTTGATATTTTGGAATGGTTAGGGAATAATTTTGCACCAATTGCTTTATCAGTATAAAAGTACTATCATTTATGTGGTAGAATACAATATTCATTTATTGCGCTATCGTACACAAACATGACAATTTATATTACATTAAAAATTTAACACTTTAAAACTATTACAAATTAAATCAAATTACATTTGCAAATCATCTAATTGCTTTTGGAACAATTCTTCTACATTTTTGTCATTTTCCTTTAAACCTTTTGTACGTTAATAATATGCTCTTTGATTCTCACAATTTCTTTTTCTTTTTTTTCTTCTATTTCCTCCTTCGAATCTATTTTCTTCAAATCTTTTTTACGCTGACGCCATGCCTTTTGGTATTCTCGATTCCGTTCTTTTTTTTTTCTTTTCTTTCTCTGAAAAACGGAGATTATTTATTATCATTTTATTTCATTTATTTTCATTCGAAATTATTTGTTTGGTAAACCTACACCGCACATGTGCTTATTGTGATGTTATAAAAATATAGGTTAATGCTATAAAGTATAAACATATTACAAATATTACATTTATACTATGTAAGTTCATATGTATCTAAAGGGTGTAAAAAGACCCTTAACGAAAACGAAAACCACATATTCTGCCCATCATTGGGATCATTTTTTTCTTCTAGACAATACCTGGGAAACCACAGGTTCTGGAGATATTGAAGGTCAAAGTGTCCATTTTTTTTTCAACTTTTTTGCAAAATCGAATTCTAAGCGTTAACACAACGCGCGGCGCGGCTCGAGCCGGTCGGTTGTGTGTGTGCAGTGTGCCGTGTCCGTGTACTCGTGTAGGCACAACGCACACATTCGAACAGCCGGTTGCGCGCAAACCATTACCCGCTACAAAAATCTGATTATTTTTAAAGTCCAAAAAAAAATTCCGTTTCCCAGCAATTATTTTTGCGCAGTGTTACTTAGTTTCATGTACAGAATGCTTGGTTGACGGCTTCGTGAAGGGTCTGTTTACACCCGTTAAACAGTACGATAGACTCGATCGAAACCTAACCTTAATTATAAAATTATATTAATTAAAAATTAAAACTTATTAAATTTTCATCTAGTATATTTATAAAGTACTCACTCATTTTCTTTCGCTATTTCTTCATCACTTTTATCATTAATAGATGCACTTTGTTCAATTTCCATATTTTAAGCACTTTACATTCACGAATTTTACGAATACACAACAATGTGATCACTACACAGACGGTCGAGCCATCAGCTGTCACCATCCATGGATGCGCGTGGCACGCTGTAACATTTATTTTATTTTTATTTTATTTTTATTTTTATTTTTATTGGATCATTAAACTAGTCACTATCTAAAAACAACAAAAAACATTTCAGAAGAACAGACACCAGATAGTGGCCTTCTAGAAATGACCACAGCATGCACAACCTTAAAATTAACCTTACAACTAAATAATTCAATTTATACCTAAAGCAAGTAAGACTATTACAGCATTAAAATGCTGCTGTAAAAGAGGCTACAGAACTGCAGGAGATGTCGCAGATATTCCTGTGATCATTCAGCATTGAGCATATTCTATAGATAGGCGCATGCTGACCTGCCTTGGTTCGACAAAACGGTAAATGAAACGGTTTTCGATTCCGGAGGCGACTACCCTTACGCGGCACACTAAACCTCAGACGCTCCAGGATTTCCGGTGAATCAGTGTATCCATTAATGATTTTGTAGAAAAAAACCATGTCTAACATTTTACGTCTGTTCTTTAGTGACATAAGATTATAGGATAGTAACCGAGAATCATACGAGACCAAGTCACTTAATCTGAACTGACGGTGACTCATCGTTCTTGCGCACAAAAATACGGCCTCCTCGAACCCATACGTATCTATAGTGTTTTTCCTGTGCGGCAAGCCTAGTTGATGCATGCAGACGTTTGTTAGTTGGGAACAAGTGCTCTGCGACATAAACCTGCTGCTTAGTACCGGCAATCCCTAGGTGAGAAGTGTTGAGTTTGTCAGCTGCATGTTTTTTATTAAAGATTCTCACAGCCGCTAAAAAGTTATCTCGCTTAAGTGGGCTAGATAGTTTAAAAATGATACTGCGTGGGCGTTTGGATTCGGTATTCATTTTTGCAACTCTATGAAAGTTTACTATATCAGTGGGTCCAAGCTGAAAATTAACCACCTTGGCCAATTGAGAAATCAATGTTAGCAGATTTTCTGATCGATGCTCGGGAACACATTGAATTTCTAAGTTGCTGTCACGAGACTGTTGCTCCATCTGAGATATTTTAAATTCAAATTCAGTCGACCGAGATCGTAGTTCCAAGTTCTCAATTTCCAGTTTAGATATTCTGGCAGACAAGTCCTTATTTAAAGTATTCTGTTCGTCGTGACAGTCAGAGAAAAATTTAAGAGATTTGATAGCCTCATTTAGCTCATCCTGTATAGTAGTAAATTTTTTTATAACTCCGGTAACTTCTTGTTGTAATTTCATTATGGCTATGTTAAAATTACCCAAGGTAGATTGCTGGTTTTCAAGCTTTTGATTTATCTCCGTTCGAAAACTACGTATTTCGCTCAAAAGACAATCAAGGGACATGTCTACTGATGTAGGTGAGCTATTAACGTCCGCACGCTGCACATTTTTCCTTTTATTGGATATTGGAGTATTAATATTATCTGCCTTAGGACGCTTGGCAATACACGTTGGGCATATCCACTTAGACCGATGGGTTGAAGTCTCACCATAATTAACACAATCTGAATGATATACGAGTAAACAATCGATGCTTGAGCACTTCACGCGTTTTTGAGTGACAGAAATGCTGGAGTTACAGGCACCGCAATTCATATTTATATTATGTGGATATTTATGACAACCGTTTTGACTTTTTCGTTTTGACACCACTCCGATGCTCAAGTTAAACAAGTTTTAATAGAAGAAAACCATAATGATCTCTTGAAATATCACATTACACGATTCTCCTATCACTTAATAATACAAAAACTATGACTCTGTAACAGTACTGCAGGTAAAAACGATACTTTTTGAATTATAAAGCGTAGCGCGTTAGTAGCGTGTAGGTTGACGTTCGTTGCCATGGAAATAAACATACACGAACATTCGCGCAAGCGCCCTGCGCTGCCTAAACGAAACAGTAGGCCCAGGCATACATTTTCGCCGCGCCGTAGAGAGGGGATAGCTGTCTACGTCATCGTCTTACGCTTTTTCGATCAGGTCACGTGTCCTGACGCGAGTTTAAGATTTTATACCCATTACAGAAAAAGTGCTCAACGCCGCTAAAGAAGTTTTCACTTCAAAAAAAACACATTTTATATCTCCTACTTAAAGTTACCCAACTAAGTATACCACTGTAAAACGATCCATTCAAATTTAACAAAGATATCGAGTAATATCACCTCACAAATCACAATAATGGTAAAGGTTATGTGTATGAACGTAACACCGTAGATGTAGGTCATATGTTACACACTAGGCTTCTATAAATCACAGTGTTTGACTGAATCTTTGCTCCCAAATGTTGTTAGTCTGTGGTGAAATAATTTTATCTAATGTCAGTTGTCAAAAAGTTCTAGAACAAGTTTCCCGCCACTAAAAAATCTGAGTTGTACCTTAGAACATTAAAATTACTCATTTCACACCGAATCTTTAATTTCGAACCCAAATATATCAAATAACCGAGCTATTGAACTGTTCACATGTCATCCTCATGATCAACCCATTACCGGCATTACAGTCTCCTCTCAATAAAAGAAGGGTTTGGCCATAGTCCACCACGCTGGCCATGCGCGGATTGGCAAACTTCACTCGTCTTTGAGTACATTAAAAAGAACTCTCCGGGGTGCAGGTTTCCTCACGATGTTTTCCTTCACCGTTGAAGCAAGTGATATTTTAATTTTTTTTAAACGGACAATACTCCGAAAAGTTAGAGGTGCGTGCCCGGATTCGAACCGCCGACCTCTGATTAGGAGGCTGACGCCCTAAGCACTAGGCTATCACCACATACTAGAATATTCACACCGTCATATTAGAATTTGAATATCACTGAATTTCATAATTTTGGGAGCTAAAATTAATAACCTAGCTACATGAATTTCGTTTAACATATCGCTGGTTAATGGTTTCAGGGTGATACCATTTTATTTTTCATAGTTTTCTCAGCAAATAAAGGAACCATATCGAGTGGGTTCTTTTATATATATATATCAATATATATTTATATATATATAAAAGAACAATGTCACTAATACCTACCCAATCACACCACGGTATTGCGTGCAAAACTTCAGTTCAGGTTGGGCTTAACTGATTTACAGTTACATATATAACTCACATGAAATAACTAGGAGACATAGGGTATTTGACCAGGATTTGTAGGGAGGTTATAAAATATGGAGAAAATCCTCCGTCACGTTAATCTTTAGGGTGACGATGTAGTAGAGAGTACTTCCAAGCATATATGAAGAGCGCGCCCTCTCAGTAAGTGTGCACGTTATAAGTATTTTTTTTATACACAACAAGTTAGCCCTTGATGGCTATCTTACCTGGTGGTAAGTGATGATACAGTCTAGGGTGGTAGCGGGCTAACCTGTTAGGGGTTTGATAAACCCACACTCCTAATTGGTTTCTACGCGACATAGTGCCGGAACGCTAAATCGCTTGGCGACAAGGGTAGGGTAGTAATTAGCCACGGCCGAAGCCTCCCACCAGACCAGACTCGAGCCGGGAATCGAACCCAGGACCTCCAACTTTATAATGCGACAGCGCACGCACAGCGTCACGGATGTCGTCAAAGTATGTTTTCCAACAACGATTTCTTACGAATATTTTTCCATTTATCGTAGGCTCCTAGTATGCAATGACTATTGGAATGTTAAATAAAACTTTGCGACTTCCTCCTTTGTTTCAAATCCGTTACAAAGGGAAACGTAATGCGCTTCTGTTGCATATTGCTCAATTCGCCGCAGAATGTTCTTAAGAATCTCAAACGTAAATAGCTCTCTACCTTTATCACGACTCACGTGTATTCTGAGCTATACGATGCCGGGATAAAAGATTCTAAGACTATGCCTGGGAATAAGGTGGAATTTAGCCTGGCTACGGATGGTTTTAAAGAAAACACGTATGCAATTCGAAAAGGTTTAATTACGACTGTCTCTTTATAGACCCGGGATAGTCAAAATAAAGGTTTTAATTACAGACAGGAGTTTTATTGCTTTAACCTTTTGGGGGATCACTGGCATTCTGAATTCAAATTTCCGACCAAATTCTTCCGGTGCATTTGCCAACGTTTAGAACTACAGGGTGAATTCTTTGTGCTCAATAACTCAGTTTTTTTTCTACTTTTTAACAACAATGATCTGAACGCTATTTTCCATAGAACAGTGAAACTTTATTTTCTTTTTATATTTACGGCATTGTTTGACGACCTCTTAGGCGCAGCGCTTGCGCTCACATTTTAAAGTTGAGGGTCCTGGGTTTGATTCCCGGCTCGAGTCTGGTCTGCTGGTACGCTTCGGCCGTAGCTACCAAAGAGGTGTCGCCAAGCATTACTTACCCCTAACAGGTTCGCCTGCTACTATTTTAAACCGCATCAACACACAAGGTCAGATTGACGTCTAGGGCTAACTTGTAGTGGATAAAAAATATACAAATACAATTTTAGTCACGCGGACTTAGTGATATTGATTGAGACTGATGGCCTAAAGTGATCTTCGAAGCGCGGAAAAAACACGAATGGTACGTTCGAACCTCGAAAACCAATCTATCATTTAGTTTCCTCATTCAGTCTACATAACTTAATCAGCGCAATGAATGACTCATACGCCCTGTATTTATAGTATATATGGAATATTATATTATATTATATATTATTTAGACTTTTAAGCTGTGGTACTAGGCTAGTGGTTAGGACGTCCGCCTCCTAATCAGAGGTCGGGAGTTCGGACCCGGGCACGCACCTCTAACTTTTCAGAGTTATGTGCGTTTTTAAGCAATTAAAATGCCACGTGCTTCAACGGTGAAGGAAAACATCGTGAGGAAACCTGCACGCTTGAGAGTTCTCCGTAAAGGCGTGTGAAATCTGCCAATCCGCACATGGCCAGCGTGGTGGACTATGGCTAAAACCTTCTCAATATTGAGAGGAGACCCAGGCTCTGTAGTGAACCGAGAATAGGTTGATCGTGATGATGATGATGATGAAACCTTTATACTATTTTTGTGTATTATAAAGATTTAAAAACTTAAAATAAGCCTTAAATTGAACCTAAATTAATTTTTTGTGTTATTTGGAGGAAATCATCATGATTAACCCATACACTCACTACAGAGCACGGGTCTCCTCTCAATATGAGAAGGTTTTGGCCATAGTCCACCACGCTGGCCATGTGCGGATTGGCAGACTTCACACGTCTTTGAGAAAATTATGGAGAACTCTCAGGCGTGCAGGTTTCCTCACGATGTTTTCCTTCACCGTCGAAGCAATGATATTTAAATTTTTTAAAACGCACATAACTCCGAAAAGTTAGAGGTGCGTGCCCGGATTCGAACCGCCGACCTCTGATTAGGAGGCTGACGCCCTAACCACTAGGCTATCACTGTCGACTTTGGAGGAAATACAAATGTATAAATTCGATGTTTCATAGAATAGTACGAAATATCTTAAGTTTAACAATCGGACTGAGAATCGATAATTCTTTCATACGTACACAGAAGCAGATGTTCCCAAACGTACTCACATTCAAGCCGCGAAAAATACAGATTTAGTGTGTACGTGAGGAGAGTCGGTATACACGCCTCCACCGTGCCAGTGTCCGCCGCTTACGTTTATAAAGAAATTGTTTTACGCTGCTAAGCGCTCAAAGCATTTGAGGGTCCGCCCAGTAAAACCAAATGTTGTTTAATGTGAACCTACGAGTAGTAATTGTCACAAGAAAGCGTACTAAATTGTTAAATGTAATTTTGTAAATGGACTTGTGATTATTTTCAGGAATATCAAAGCTGAGGAAAAAGGCTGGCTACAAAAATATTGTCTTATGTCTAAAGTGTGCAAATAAAGTTCAACAATTATTTATATTATATGCTACCAACTATGTTTGTATCATAGAAGGAAGTTCACACTTTCCAAGATACAGTATATACTTGTTTGGAAAGTGGGAGATCATAAAATTATTTACCACTGCAATTGTTAGCAAATAAAATAAATAAATAAAATAAATAAATGCCAACATTATGTAGTGTTTCATACTAATACGATATATTACTATATATCGTGCCTCATTGTGATTAGAACTAGAGGTTTTAGTAAAAATGTATGCTAATTCCTGGAAATTTTATTAATCAGCGTGCACATATTAAAGGCATATAATTACTGTATACCCTAGCTATGATAGAGAATTCGAATTAACTTTTAGCGAAAAGTTAGTTAGCTTTAAGCTAAAAAGAACACAAACAACTGTATAAGTTTTTATATTAGCGAAAAAAAAATTGAATAGGAATATAGGAGATCTCTTTTAGTGTCGACTTTTGCTTTTATATTATGTATTTTTCTTCTTTTCCTTCGTTTGGTTTTAAATGCAATGAAGTTGTATAAATAAAATAAATTAATTAGTTAATTTATTAATCATTAAGAAGCACTAGACTTTCTATTTTATAAATACATAGCAATCCGCTTATCATATTAATACCCATTGCTGATCTCTTGCCAGTCGTTTTTCTAATTTAAATTCACTGTTGTAACGTACGTGTTCGTAATCACAGATAATTAATATTTTTTACTAACTAGCTTTACTCGTCAGTACACGTGAAAAAAACATACTTTTTATTTTATTTTATTTTATTTTATACACTACAAGTTAGCCCTTGACGGCTATCTCACCTGGTGGTAAGTGATGATGCTGTCTAGGATGGTAGCGGGCTAACCTGTTAGGAGTATGGTAAACCCACGCTTCTTATAGGTTTCTACGCAACATCGTGCCGGAACGCTAAATCGCTTGGCGACACGGTCTTTGTCGGTAGGGTGGTAACTAGCCTCGGCCGAAGCCTCCCACCAGACCAGACTCAAGCCGGGAATCGAACCCAGGACCTCCCAACTTTATAATGCAACAGCGCCCGCACTGCGCCACGGATGTCGTCAAAACCTTTATTTTAGTCTATGAACCCTAGCATCCAAAAAACACCCTATTTAATCAGTAGTTTCAGAACGCATAGAGGGCAAATACACAATACATTGATTATATTTATTAATATAAAAGAAAATATAATTCATATAGCAGTAACGGCACCGAAAAAACCGAAGAGGTTTGTCCTCGGTGCTAGTCTGTAACTTAACGGTTTAAAACTAGAGGAACTGAGCATATTAAGGCATGAAAAGAACATTTTTAAACTGAGTTAGACGGTTGACACAAATCGGTTGACACCTTCCTACTCGGCTAAAAAATATTCTAATATGATGTGTACCTAAGTTCTAATGGCTATCAAATAAACTCTTTAAATTATTTGTTATTTGGTTAATTAACGATCTGTTTTAGTCCTTTATATTAATTCAAGTCTCTTGTTGAATTATATAAAGCAAGTTGATAAATTAATAACACAGAAATATCTTTGTAATTTAGCTAATCTATTCAAATAAGTTGCGGTTATTAAAATGATATTGTTCCATCAATTCACTAATTGTAACCCTCGTTTTCAGTTGAAAAGCAAAAAAAATAGGACAATGGGTTTGGGCTGAAAGAGGTCGCTTTGTTTTATAATTATGAAACGGAAGGTTTGATTGGACCCTATGAGAAGCGGCTCCAAAAAAGGTGAATCTGCCATATCCACAATTGTTCTTTAATATGATCCAAAACTGTATTGACTTAAGAGTTTTCGCTTTGAAGATTTCGGACAGAAGTGGGTGGGAAATGTTCTTTTTTTCCATGTTCTTCCTTAATAAATTTAATAAAACATCGATGTAATAAAGCAGTCGTGTCCAACGAAATCTGCGCTCATGCCGATAGTCACGTAGGTACCAATAATAGCATGGAATAATTCGTCTATATTTCTTCAGTGATTTGTATTTCGTTCGTTCTCCGCGTATACGAGGTTTTCTTTTGAGATTATTTCATTTTGTGTATTAACAACACTCATCGTGTATCACGAGTCTCTCTCTCCCTCTCCCTCTCTCATTAGCATTAAATTAGCGAATTATGTATTTTAAATAATGCGCCTAGTTTGTGCAATGCAGATTATAATATTATTTATTATATATGGTAAATGGATTAATACTGATAAAATTGAATCCCTCAGTTTTTCTAGGTAAAACTTTTACACATAAGATATCTTTACATGTAGAATATCAATACATGATTATAATCGATGCGTTAAGCCTAGAAGCAGCTGGCTTCGCTTGTACTTGTAACAGTATAGGTTTTATTTTTTTGAAGCTCTCTTCCATAATGGTGGCTGGTTTATAAATAAAGATTCATTTAGAAATAATATGTTCGAAAAGTTGAGCTTATAAAGTTAGTTATGAATCATACTTAACCATTTTTTGGGCTAACATCTCCACCAGATAAAGCAAGGTATATTAATTCAATGTTTCGTCAAGATCAAATTGTGTGCCAACCAAATTTTTGAATTTTTTTTTTTTAATACCTGAAAAGGTTTGCTATGTTTATCTAAAGTACCCTCCAGGATACAAGTTCCGGTGCAAATACACACACACCAATCTTGATACAATTTGCCACATAGCTACTACGTGGCAAATTGTATTAGTCTAATCAAGATCGCTACTTCACTTGAGTCGGATATAGATGTCTAATAAATAAGCGAAACAAATAAATACAAAAAAAAAAAAAACAAAATATTATAAAATCACAATACTTTAAAAGAGAAGTTCTGACTCACTGACTGACTTTTGTTTTACAGAGATAATAAAAAATAAAGTTTAGATTTTTTCTTTAGTTCTAGATTTTTCGGAATCCAAACTCGAGGATAAAAGATAAGAAGGGTAACATAATTTGACCTCCGTTTAAAATAAATTAATTTATTTTGGAAGCAATAAACCGTATGGATGATCAATACCTACTTACCAAAACTCGTGACCGCATGAAATCGCGGTAACCGTTTTACGTGATTTATAAATATAAATTAATAAGTTCCTAAGCTTACGTTTATTATCATAACCAATAGGAAAGTCACTGCAGCAAAGTATGAAAAGAGATGAAAAGCGTGCCTTCTTTATGTAGACAACTACATAAAGAAAGAGCCCATTCACTATTCAAGGTACCCAAATTGTGAACAGATAACGCGGACGCCGGAAGGGCATCTTGCGCCCTAGCGGTAAGCTTTAGAGACGAGAGTATATCGGCTCAGCGTTCAATTTCTGCTAGTAATCAAACTTCACTATTGTCATCACGGTTTCACTCAATTTCCTCCTCATAGGCTTAACAGAGGTAGCTCTACCTAGAGCTACATTACATACATACAGTATACATTAAACTCTACCCATTATGTGGGTTGGCGAACTATAATAGAAATAATCTATATAAATAAAATTAATGTATGTCCATGCGTTTCGAAACCATCGATTAGATTGTGACAGATTGTGATGAATCTTAAAAAAAAGAATATCAGTTTTAAAAGATAATATTGTGTGAGAAAAAAAAAAGAAACGAAAGGTGCTGGAATGGCGACCCCGGTATACGCAGCGTTGGTCGACCCCCAACTAGGTGGACAGACGACATCAGACGAGTCGCAGAGAGCCGCTGGATACGGCCCAAAACCATGGACATTTGAGCTCCCTACAAAAGACCTATGTCCAGCAGTGGACGTCAATCGGTTGAAAATGATGATGATGATGATGATGATGAGAAAAAAACGATATTATCTTTTGAAACATATATTGTTCTATTTCACGACTTCTATTATTATGAAGAACCTTCTTTGAAGTTTAGATAGCGGTTGTAACCGAATATAACTTCGAAATAAAACTATTTTGTTTGACTCTAAACGTTGCAAAAATTAAAAAAAAACTAACCTATTTGAAAATGAACGTTAAGTTCAAAAAGCGAAAGATGCAATTACTAAACCCTTGGAACTTGTCTGTATTATGCTGGTATCTTGTATACTAAACTGTGTATAATAAGATATAACTTGGCCTATAGCACTGCCTTTAAAAGCTCGGGGCATCGTTAAGTGATTCTGTTATTTGAATTCCTGGTTCATCTGAATGCATTTAAGCTTCAGCTTATCAGCAATTTCCTCGAGCGTATGAAATGAAAAATTGAGAATTTAATATTTGAAATTGAAGTATTAAGTGCACAATACCATTCTAGAGGGCAAGTCGTGTGCATAATTTAATAGAAATGGAATTTCTGAATGCATTGCAGCATGTAAATGTGTTCTCCGATTACTTATAATTAATAACCGCGTATTTTTTACGTTCGTATAACAATAGGCAGTTTAAAGGTTTTGGGCGTTTTAAGATCGTGAATGGCATTCATGTAAACTAAATGTATATGATAACTAATATTAAGAATACTTCCTTATGAGTTAACTGACTTACTATATCAATAAGTACCGTGGTCATTTAGACCAACGTTTGTAAAAAAGATTATGTTATTTTTATTTTTGTTTTCTTCTTCTCTACCAAGTATTAAATAGATATTAGAAAATTTATGGATCTAAAGATCTAAACAATAAATCCTTGACACCACTTAATATTTATATCCTGAATTCATTTACTAAAGTACAATATTAGCGAAGCGGGCGCCGACATGTACGACAGACCATTAAAGGGGCAGAATTCAGTAGCAAGGTGTGTCTCACCTCTATGGTTTCAGCATATCTTCATCGCTGTAACCACTGACGTTATCTAGGCATGCATGCACAGCAAAATGCTAAAACGATTTCCGCGCTGGGAGAAGCACCTTACAGCTGAATCGACTCTAGCGGGACGTCTTATTTCAATGGATTCTATATATCTCGTATCTTGCTAGTGGCTGCTCTTATTCCTAGACAACGATGAATAAATAACTTGCTGGGAATACTCCAAAGAGAATTACCGTGATCTTTACTTTACCTTGGTATGTTTTATATACACGACATTAAGGACAATGATATCCTTTCTATACTTTGTGTATCATGATCTAAGTAGTTCGCTACAAGCGATAAGAGACCGCCCTTGCGTATTTTAATTATTTTTTTAATAATTTTATTCAAGAATCTTTTAAAGTTGTAATTCGTTTTAATAATAATAATAATAATAACGGTCCGGTGGTACTGACCACCTCTGACCGGGAGACCGTATGGAAGGGGAAGGAACTGCACGGACGCTTTTTTAAAGCTCTTAATGAGCCACACGTGGATAGGAAAGCGTCCGTGCAGTGGCTGCGCTTCGGTGACCTCTTTGGGGAAACCGAAGGTTTTGTCTGTGCGATACAAGATCAGGTGGTTAAGACGCGGAACTACCGAAAGTATATTCTGAAGGATGGCACTCACGACATCTGTCGAGCCTGTCGCCATCCCGGCGAGTCACTCAGACATGTGCTTTCGGGATGTTCCGCGCTTGCCAACACTGAGTATTTGCACAGACACAACCAAGCAGCCAAAATCCTTCACCAAGAGCTTGCTCTGAAGTACGGTCTCCTGGATGAGAGGTTGCCCTATTACCAGTACACACCGGTGCCGGTACTCGAGCGCGACGGAGTCCGGCTCTATTGGGACCGGTCCATTATCACGGACAGGACTATTCTCGCGAATAAGCCTGACATCGTGTTGGTGGACCGGGCACAGTCGAGGGTGTTTTTGGTGGACATCACCATTCCATATGACGAAAACCTCGTGAGAGCTGAGACGGAGAAAAAGCGTAAGTATCTCGATCTGGCTCACGAGGTTTCTGACATGTGGCATGTGCAGTCTGCTGAAACCATCCCAATCGTCATATCTGCGAATGGGTTGATCCCAGTCAGCCTCGCTCACCATCTGAGGCGACTGGGGTTCCGTGGCAGTTCGCTCGCAGCCAGGATGCAAAAAGCGGTCTTGCTGGACTCGGCTAGGATAGTCCGCCGGTTTCTCAACCTGTCGCCCTGACCCCCGGCCGTTTGGTCTCCCCTGCCGGGGCGTATTCCTCCGCCCGGTGCAAATATGTATTTATGTAATGTATATGTAAGTTTATTTATTATTATCTATTTAAGTTTATTATATCTCTTTTGGTTTTATATGTATTTATTTTGCACACGGGCGTGAGAGGTAGCATATACTGAAAATAATAATAATAACTTTATTTTCCAAACAGTTTAAAATAATAACAAATTCCAGTGGCCTCCACACTAGGTGACCTGTATCGTGGAGACCATATTTTATATTGTGTTTCTAATTATAATCATATTCAGTAAGTCTGAGAATCGGCTACTATCTATTTTTCAAACCCCCTAAGTGTTAAGGGGTGTCCACCCCAAATTTTTTATTTTATTTTTTGGATATTTTTTTGTGTATATGTGTGTGTGTTATGTGGCATTTAAAATACATATAACCCTAAATTTTCACCTTTCTATCGGCAACCCCTATTTTTAACAGTCATTTTAGTAATTTAATCATTTGTCATCCAGCTTAACTGAATAATTGTTTTTCACTCTAATTCGACTAAAATTTCCCGACTCTATCGACTAAAATTTCGGGCTTATTGTAAAGCTAACATTTTTGAACATAAACAATATTTATGTTATTTATATATTCCCTCATCGTTCACAGCGCTCCATGCGTCTTTCACTCATATACCACATACTTACACACAATAACTTAGTTATTTTTTTTCTAGAATAGAAATTCCCTAGAAGTAATATATATGGCAGAACAACGTTTGCCGGTCAGCTAGTGACTGTAATTTTTTCGAACATCGGTCGAACTGATAGCTTCGTATGGTATTTCAAATCCATATAATTAAGTTTAAGATTTTTGACGACCTCCGTGGCGCAGTGCGCGCGCTGTCGCATTATATAGTTGGAGGTCCTGGGTTCGATTCCCGGCTCGAGTCTGGTCTGGTGGAGGCTTCGGCCGTGGCGAGTTACCACCCTACCGGCAAAGACGTGTCGCAAAGTGATTTAGCGTTCCGGCACGATGTCGTCTAGGAGCGTGGGTTTAACATACTCCTAACAGCCCGCTACCATCCTAGACAGCATCATCACTTACCACCAGGTGAGATAGCCATCAAGGGCTAACAAGTAGTGTATAAAAAAAAGATCTTGAATTAATGCCTAGACATCTATCTGCGGTGTTATTACATGTCATTTCATCCCCCTAAAACCATTCCATTGCGAGACGTTATAACCTGACGGGTTGAGAATAGTACTGTCGATCTGCAAAGCAAATATTATTCTGAAGACCTGTTAGAATTTACTACAAGCTTCCTTTAATAACTACCATGAGAAATGGAGTACAATAGTGCAGGCGTTTTAGTTAATTGCTTATGTAAATTCAATGTTTGAGACAAAAGCTTAAGGGAAAGCTAGCTATTTGTCTACTTCTCCGTAAGAATTTTATGCACTAGGATCAGATCTTCAGCATCGGTAACACACCAAGAAATTGTTCTAAATATCGCGAGCGGGCAAATGCATTTATATTACTTTACTTTTTTACTACTACTATATGTTTCATTATCTTTCCGTAATTATTCTTAGCCTGCAAGAGATCCGGTCACAATGCGATATAGCGGTATACGTCTCGATCCGTTTCCCACTTCCGGTCCAAATCCTTCTCATATTGAGAGGGACTCCTGTCAATATGAGAAGGGTTTGGCCACAGTCTACCAGGCTGGCCATGTGCGGATTGGCAGACTACACACGCCTTTAAGAACATTATGAAGGACTATCAGGCATGCAAGATTCCTCACAATGTTTTCCGTCAGCGTTGAAGGAAGTGATATTTTAATTGCTTAAAAACGCACATAACTCCGAAAAGTTAGGGTGCGTGCGTCGAATCCCCGACCGCTTATTATGAGGCGGACGTCCAAACCACTAGGCTATCACAGCTTCAGAATTATTTCACATGAATCATAAATATTATGAATCAGAATAAGCACTAATTTGATTTATTTATAATATCGTCTTTGTTATTATGAACTCTGATCATGACATGGATCTAAAAAGAATGTGATGCAGGTATTATAAGAACTTTAATACCATAATGCTATAGGTATACCTAGTGGTTGAAGCCAGTAAGTATACGAGCAGTATAGCAATAGAATTAACAAGATAAGACGGAGATTGCTAAAGAAATGCTTAGACATTTTAAAGTGCAGCTTACAGTGCGGAAGTTTTAGCCGTCTCGACAGAAGGTGCACGCTGTTGTAACAACATGCTGAGTCTAAGCCGAGATTAACCCCGATTGCTCTGACAAAATCGGTTCTTGCTTAGTGTATCTTTATAAACATAACTAGATGTTTACATGTTCCTCCTTCATGCGGTCCCAAACCGTTGATTGAAGGTCAGTCACCACAAGGTCAGTCAATCAAACAATCAATCAATCAATTAATCATTCAAATAGTCCTTTAAAAGCGTCAATAATAACTACATTCGTGAACTTCAAACTAAAGCTATGAGAGTTCCAAACGTGCCCTGGTCTAAGAAGAAGCCCAAAACAAACTTCAAGAGTCAATATCTTAAGATTATTTAAGATCTTATTAGAGCAATATTTTATACCCATGATTGTTTATCATGTACCTAATCCATTTATATATATATGTTTCATTTACACGTGCCATGCAAGCCATGCCAAATATGGTTAATTATATTCCTGTGATAATTACAATGGTCTCGAAATATATTTTAATCTAGTGAAAAGAATTTATACATAATCAATTCATTTATCAAAAAATGAAAATATCTGTTAATTTATTCAATTTAATTCATACAGTAAATTTAACTCCTCTTTACTATTCCTTGCATTTCTTAGATTAATTTTAGAAATGTCAGCATTTCGTATATATTTCGAACTCCTATTATATATGAAGGGCTAGTTTCAAAATCTATTCTTACCGAACTTTTTTTTATACACTACAAGTTGTGACCCAAACCCTAACCCGTGACGGCTATCTCACCTGGAGGTAAATGATGATGCTATCTAGTTGTTGTTGTAGCTTGTTAGGAGTATGGTAAACCCATCTAATTGGTTTCTACGCGACATCGTGCTGGAACGCTAAATCGCTTGGCGACATGTCTTAACATGAAGCCTCCCACCAGACCATACTCGAGCTGGGAATTGAACCCAGGACCTCCAACTTTATAATGCGACAGCGTACGCACTGCGCCACGGAGGTCGTCAAAACTCTTAATTTAAAATCTATCTGCAGCCTAAGGCAGCCCAATTTAATAGTATAGATCAGTTAGCCGACGAAAGAAAGACGACCGTCTAGTCATGTTTTCTTTTTATACGAGTATATACCGAAAGCATAAGATTCGTAAGGATTCAAACAGAAAATCCTAACAGAATATAATTCAAATAGTTAAGTAACTTACTAGCGCATGGATGCGTTTAGCAGGAGATGATAGGTATATTCCATAATTCCAAAGGTACTTCTTCATATCGCTATTGACATTTTTAAACCCAGCCAACTGGGTCACAAGCATTACCTCGATCATATCGCAGGTAAAGTATTTCCCCATCTATTAGATTTCCCATTTAGATAACTATATTATTATAATGAACCGGTAATAGTACGGTGGTTGAGACTTCAGCCTGCCTTTCGGAAGGACTAAATTCGATCCCCGCCGTGCATCTAATAAACCTTAAGGGTTACGTAAGTTTTTAATTGAATCCCAAAAACGTTGAATATCACAGTTTATTAAACAATCGTTAGGACATAGAGTTCTCCATTATGTTTTCAATACAGTTTTAAGTCTACCAATCTGCACTTGGCCAGAATTGTGAACCAATCCTTCTCAATGAAAAGCCACCTACGTTCTGTATTTGGCCTTTAACTTGTTGACAATGATGATGATTGTCATACACCAAGTTTTTTTGGTACAATATTTTTTATATAATTTCCATTACTGCATTATGAACCACGACTACAACTCTCCTCGATAAAAAGAGACCCACGTAATGTATTAGGCCGGTAACTTGTTAAAAATGATGAATATTATCATACCTATAACAAAAAAATGGGTGCAATATCTATTATTTTTAAGTATTTTCATTATTGCCCACTTTTCGTGATGAGTGAAATAAAACTAATTTCCTCTATTTTCCTTATCTCCAATAACATTCTATTGAGATATGATTAAAGCTGTGTGTGAGGGTGTCAGCCTCCTAATCAGAGGTCGGCGGTTCGAATCCGGGCACGCACCTCTAACTTTTCGGAGTTATGTGCGTTTTTAAAAACAAAAACCTGCATGCCTGAGAGTTCTCCATAATGTTCTCAAAGGCGTGTGAAGTCTGCCGATCCGCACATGACCAGCGTGGTGGACTATGGCCAAACCCCTCTCATATTGAGAGGAGACCCGTGCTCTGTAGTGAGCCTGTAATGAGTTAATCATGTATGAGATATGATCACCACTCACTATATATACCACTCACTTCTAAAAGTATCATAAATGCAATGATTGCATGATCAAGTTTTGATGGGGAAAAACCACTAACAAAATTTACTTTCACATCCTTGCGTGTATGGAATTTAATGAAGGTGCAGCGGTTGTACAGACGTAGACAAATCTACGAATTAAGTAGCATGAGAAGCTTGAAGAATTCTGTAATAACGAGAATCCCCGAGAATGTTCCGTTCACGAACAGTTTACAAATTCACCAGCTAGGTTAAAGTATTAAAAATGCAGTTATTGTTTCCGCCAAGACTAAATATCACTAAATTTGTCTGGTTGGGGGCTTTGGCCGTAGCTAGTTACAACCCTACCGACAAAGACGTGTCGCAAAGCAGTTTAGCGTTCTGACACGATGTCGCATAGAAACCCATTAGGAGTATGGGTTTACCATAGTCATAACAGGTTAGCACTTACACCAAGGGCTTACTTGTAGTGGATAAAAAAGAAAAAAAAATACAGTTTATGATTTATTTTTCAAACTTGCTATAGTCACTTAATATAGTAGTTACAAACCAAGAACCTACGTTACTTACGTTCCTTCAAATATATATATTTCATCTGTAGGAATGCCAGTTTGATCCAATAGATTAGATCCTTGTGCTTCACTGGACGAACTGAAGAGAGACGTCAAATTAGGGCCGTCCATTTTCCTCCGTATTAGAGCCAATTTATGTTTGAAAGTAAAAAGACGACCCTTAAGCTGCAGTTGGAACTTTCTACTTATCTTAAAGGATTATGACGGCTGAATTAACGTATCACAGTCTCATCACTGTGCATTATTGCGACAAAAAACCTTATCACTAGACATTTAAAGATCATTGTTGCTCGGGAATTTAATTTTGAGAACAATATGTAAATAATTAAGTACCGAAACTAATCAGTAATATGGTCTTATGACTGCCATTCCCCTTACAGGTTGTATCTCAGTGATCAATCGATCTATGACTGTGAAAAATATTTTTTTATAATTTTAATATAAGTGCGATTTTCAAACTATCTGTAGAGTAGAGCATCGTGTCCGTCTGGTTTTTTCGTTACTATAAAATAGTAATGGATTGATATACCATTAATGGACGATTGAGAACTGATAATTATAATCGCAGACTCGGGCTTCAGATAAGATTTCAACAACTTTAGACGAGTTCTTTGAAATCAGATCACTCTATGTTTGCTCGGTTTAATAATTAAACTTTAATATTGTGGCATCTTGCACCGCTCCCCTTTGCAAACCGAGCAATTATAAGTTCAAAGGATTGCATAGTTCAATAGATTTAAAGTTTATGAACAGCGTTCGTATCTTTGGAGAACAAATTAAAGCGTGTGGTAGCGCACAGCGACAAAGTTGAGAGAAACTAAACTGCACGCATACCGAACACAATTTACAAGAACTAACTTCCAGCTGTTTTAAACCCCCCCCCCCCCCCCTTAATCCATATATACCAAAGTTTGTGCAACGCAGTCTCTCAACGGCCAAAGAGTACGACCAGATACAAAGAATTCAAGATTGCACTATCACTGCTTTGATATTTTCTTTAATATACTTTAACATCGCGGGCATATATATTTTATGCTAATATTTATGCATTCTTGCTCCGTGCTCTATAGTAAGCCCGCAATGTGTTGATCATGATGATGCTTCTGATACATTTTAATAATATTCTTTAATATATATGTAGTGATAGTGATACTGTGATATTGTATGTGAGAAAAACGCACTGACATGCAAACTTGCGCTTTTATAATATTTATGTAATAAATATAACCTGAACAGAAATTTCAGAAGGAACCAATTCAAGAATGGTGGCGAATTTTTAATTTTCTGTACCAATGGTCACTTACCAGATTGCTAAGACTTTGTTGTCAAGAAAAAAGAAAGTCGTGTTAGTTACACTATTTATAACTCAAGAACCAATTTGGCTGAAGATTGGTAGGGTGGTAGCTTAGAACCCGCGGGAAATATAAAAGTACCCTATGGCCATAGGGTACTTTATATTTCCCGCGGGATTTGTGAAAATAGTTTTCACGTCGATGAACTATAACTATAGCTTCAGTTTTCCGTTGCAACCTTCCTCGAAATTCAACTTATATCTTGGGAAAGGGCGCGAAAACAGAAACGGGAACAGGAATCAGCCATGAGATAACTGTCTTCAATACAGACGTGGCTTATTCCATAGGAGTTTTAAAAAACCCCTAATCTACGCGGAAGAAGTCGCGGGCATCGACTGGCATAAAATAAGGTTGATAACATGAGAGAGTCAGCATTGAAATTATTAAGATCGAGTACAAGCAACAGATAAACGTTTCTTGTACTCGATCTTAATAATGTCAATGCGATGTAGTGTCCTGTATTAAACCTTGGTTTGATTACGTTCAGGTATCCAATAGAGCAGAAATTTGGTACCATGGGAATAGAGTGATGATGGGTTATGATAAAATATGAAGAATATTTAAAGTATATAAACGTCTTTATTTCATTGCATTATAAGATATAATAATGATGGTTATAACAAAGCCATTATTCCCCATTACAATTATAATGTTTATGTGTCAAATAATATAAATGTCAATTTTTGAATATATTCATCATCATCATGATCAACCCATTACCGGCTCACTATTGAGCACGGGTCTCCTCTCAATATGAGAAGGGTTTGGCCATAGTCCGCCACGCTGGCCATGTGCAGAATGGCAGACTTCACACGCCTTCGAGAACATTACGAAGAACTCTCAGGCGTGCAGATTTCCTCACGATTTTTCCTTCACCGTTGAAGCAAGTGATATTTTAATTGTTTAAAAACGCACATAACTCCGTAAAGTTAGAGGTGCCCGGATTCGAACCGCCGACCTCTGATTAAGAGGCTAACGCCCTAACCACTAGGCTATCACAGCTTCAATATATTATCTAAAATGGAATTCCAGCTAATCTTCATTGGAACGCCCATTTTTGGGCATAGGCTTGCTCCATGTGTTCTCTTGCTATTCTCGTACTCTTGGTCCCTGTTGTATCGGTATTGTCGTCACACCAGCGCCGTCACGGCCCACATCTCGACCGTTCGTCTCGTGGGTACCAACGAATTATTTTATTACGCTTTCCGTCCACCGTTCGTCCGTTGATCTCACGATGTGTCCAGCCCGGCGCCATTAGAGGAGACATGCTAGTTTTGCCGCGTCTATGATTTTTATCCTACTTCTTATAAATTTGTTTTATATTTTTTTATTTTATTTTTAAGCCTAGCAATCTTCTCTCTATGGCTCCTTGGGAAACCCAAAGAGTCATCATAAAATATAGTTATACTTATATCAAGAGCCAGTTTATAAAGCCGTCATACCATTCACATCATACCGTAAGGCCTAAATGTTAGTAGCAACAATATAATTTACCCCTGTCATGGTCGAATGGAAATTAATGTTTGTGCAAAATTAATACGTATATAAACGTTTTGCTACTGAATTTTCTTGCCAAGCTGTAGACGTTCGTAGCAGTTAAGTCACATAAAATTATGCTAATGTGAAATATATCGAGATTTATGAAAGCAAATAGCTATTTGGCTTCAATATTCCCATTTTCGCTGAAGTGTAAATTTCTTAGTTCGCGGTTGTTGCGAATTGGTAAACCTATTATCATTTGAGCGTAACAACCTACCTATGTAGGTACAAACCAATTCACGTCGGTACCTTTTCGGGAAATATCAAAGGGATATTTCCTAAGAAGCATACATGTAAATAGTTTACAGCCGCAACATTGGTCACGTTTCCCGGCGGGACATAAATGTTTCCCGGGATACAAATGGCCTTGGTCAACTTTTCTTTGGTATGCGTACGTTCTTTTTTCTTTTCTTTGGTATGCGTACGTTGTCGTTGTTTGTATGTTAATCCTTATGACCCATTTTCACCAAAATACCTTTTTTTTTATATACACTACAAGTTAGCCCTTGACAGCTATCTCACCTGGTGGTAAGTAATGATGCAGTCTAAGATGGTAGCGGGCTAACCTGTTAGGGCGCCGGAACACTAAATCGCTTAGCGACACGTCTTTTGTCGGTGGGGTGGTAACTAGCCACGGCCGAAGCCTCAAGAACCTCCTGTTTAGCCTCACTAGATTGTTCCCATTGATCATATATTGAACTGAGAGTTTCCTTTCCGAAACAATACTCGAAGCAACATTCAGATTCTTTATCTGTTATAAATATATAAGTAAATAAATTGAAGTTTACTAGTCTATATTATCTAATTGATTATTTTTTTATCATACGACATTTTGAGTTATTTTTCTTTCTATCTACAATCTACGAGTATATACCCACGTAAAACTTTAACCCTGTCCACTTTACTCAAGGTTAGACTGGTAGATAGAGCCTCTGGGCATTTAATTTTGCCTAAATGTTTAATTGAGTGTTTAAACAAAGAAAAATAACGTACGCCATAATTATTTAGTTAATTAATTACGTTGAAATTTTATAAGCACTTTTTTATGCCAAATAATATTGCAAATAACTACTAATTATTTAATCAACATAACTGGTTATAACATATTTTAGTAATAGGTAATCTATTTAACTGAAATTGTATGTTGATAAGTAACATCTTCATCTCAGTTTCATCATCCTCTGGCTATTGATGTTTTGCTACACAGTCCGGTATACATATTTTTATACTTGGTCAGTTGCTAACAAACCTGCTTATTCACTCGGTAGTTTTTAATAAGTATTCCAACTTGTGAAGCCGCTGATAAGAAAAGCGTAGCTTACTATTTATTTAACCCTCTCTTTTATCAAACCCAGCACCAAGTGATCTTTATTCAAACACGCTAACCATTACGCAACGGGGCAGTTGATAAGAAACTTTGAAAGTTTCTTGAAGGTTGAACCGCATATCAGTAATTTTTTCATGAGAAAGTAGAGGAGCAGATGTTCTGAAGTTGCTCACATCGCAAGGAATATGGATTTAGTGTACGTGGACAGGGTATTAATGCCACTACAATTTTTCCCTGATTCTCATTGTGCACTTTTATTTTATCACGAATTCAAGAACTACATATTATACACTGTGTTTATTCTCGTTAAAACTAAAATCTTACTATACCAACGCCCTAATTTTTTGAAATGTTGTGTACTTTTCACGTATTATAAAAATGACCATTCCACGCATTACATAAGTAAACATTTTTACTGCTTTATTCCCATACAACAATTAAGCATTCAATTTTGTGATGCGCTTTATGTGGCAAAGATTATGCGTAATGCAATTAAAATTTAAACAAATAAACAGTTTTATCACTAGATAAAACTGTTTATTTGTTTATAAGCGGTGATAGCCTAGTGGTTAGGGCGTCAGCCTCCTTATCAGAGGTCGGCGGTTCGAATCCGGGCACGCACCTTTTCGGAGTTATGTGCGTTTTAAAAAAATTTAAATATCACTTGCTTCAACGGTGAAGGAAAACATTATGCCTGAGAGGTCTCCATAATGTTCTCAAAGTCTGCCAATCCGCACATGGCCAGCGTGGTGGACTATGGCCAAAGCCTTCTCTTTTTGAGAGGAGACCCGTGCTCTGTAGTGAGCCGGTAATGGGTTGATCATGACGATCACTATTCAAAAAGGAAAATTACGGTTCCGAGATTAAAATTCTAGTTATTATTAGTTTTTAACACAAACATTGCATTCAATGAAATACTTTAGACGAATATCGTGATTGTGGTAATAATAATTAATATTTGTTGAAGACATGTAGTACCTATTTCAGCTCAATAACACAGGTTAATTTATCCATGGGCAGACTAAGTAAATATTAATAAAATACAGTGTAACGCTTTATCCAACCGCTTTTACACAGAAACAACATACACGTTACGTATACAGGTTCCGGCCAGACAATGTTGACTTAGCTCTAGGGGCGGGATGTTCCATGAATGTACATCTATATAAACAAATGGAAGTAAAGGGTCTGTCTGTGATTTTCAAATATCAGCCTTTTATAACGCCGTGCCGTTGGATAACGTAACGAATCGCTCCTACCACGGTCGTCTTTTTGTAGGTATAATAAAATGTTAATATATTTTTTCGGAACAGCTTCGTTGGTCTAGAGGTTAGAATATTCGGAAATGGAACACGAGTTCCTGGATTCAATTCCCGGGCGGGGTCCATTGCGAGTATAAAGTTTTCCTGTTTAGACATTTTCATTACCTGTGCGTAGTCCAGAAATTTGCAGTAATCACCCCATTGCCTAGGACGGAACGATAAGAGGAAAAATTGTTAAAGCCCACCAACCTGTATTGGAGCCACCATATGCTCTAATCACTCACTATGACACTCTCATGAAAAAGGAGGTTTGTCTAAGCAGTGGGTCATAAAATGAGCTGTAATAAATCGAGGTGATTACGATGGTGATTATTTTGACCGAATTTATGTAAAATAGGTTTTCGATATTACATATCTATATTCCCTTTTCACCAAAAAAAAATCTATTAGTATTTTTCACAGTTTATATCTTTTTATCCAAATAATTGGAATGACTAAACAGAGTTTAACGGTAATTTGAAGCAAGGATTCTTAAGAGTTATTTGTAGCTTGGATTATAATCCAGAAAAAATGTAAAGCGATTTCGAAAGAACTTACTTTGGTTACGTTAGGTTAGGTTATACAATGCCTGTTACAACTGTAAGCAAACTTGCTTCAGATGGGGATAAATGAGAGGTTCACATCGCTCAGAGAACTCCCAAGATGTTAGTATGGTGAAACATTAGTTGATCCCTTCTTGGTTGGTTGATTGGACTAGTAGACTGATGTCATCAAACAAGACGCAGGGAGGCCTACGAAAGGCCCATGTTTAGCAGCAGAAATTGATGATGAAATTTAAAATAGAATTACTCACACGGTTGATGTGACTTAGTTTTAATCTATATTAATATTCATCATGAACAACCCATTACCGGCTCACTGCAGAGCACGGGTCTCCTCTCAATATGAAAAGGGTTTGGCCACAGTCCACCACGCTGGCCATGTGCGGATTGGCAGACTTCAGACGCCTTTGCGAACATTATGGAGAACTCTCAGGCGTGCAGGTTTCCTCGCGATGTTTTCCTTCACCGTTGAAGCAAGTGATATTTTTTTTTAAAACGCACATACCTCCAATAAGTTGAGGTGCGTGCCTGGATTCGAACCGCCGACCTCTGATTAGGAGACTGACGCCGTAACCACTAGGCTATGGAGCGGTCTCCATATTAATATTATAATGAGGTAGAGTTTCGATGTTCAGGGTAATTCTGGTACTACTGATCCGACTTTGACGATTTTTAAGACGATATTCTTTGACTAATTGAAAGCTATATTATCCGTGATTAACATGGCTATATTTTATATGTTTTCCTACAAATTTGGATAGAAATATGGATTTATCATGTGCCAAATAATCTCTAAGCAATTTCGACGTTTTGCCAGTTGTCGCATTTGAAATTTGACAAATTTAGTACTCAATCGGATTATCTAGCGATTGAACAAAGTTTCAACAAATACCTCGCTAAAAGGTAATGCTCTACCATAGCAACATGGACACGGAAAATCACAACAATGTTTTGTTTGCGAAATTAAAAGCTACAAAAGAAGCATGCAAGCATAAACACCGATTGTAACGCAAGTTATAATAAGCTTACTATTTGGATAACTACTGTACGAACATAGCAAATACAATCCTAACATGAACATAGACAGTTCCAAAATTGTTTAAGCAACTTTAATCCCTAAGTGTAAAATTTATAGTAGATATTCCTATCACTTTATTCAGCATTATACTCGTATATTTGTGTAATTTTGTCATGTTACATACCACGTTTATCGTATAACCGTTATTTAACGTGCACCAGCTACTGCTCGCAACTATGCTCGCTTCGACACATTGACCTTGGTTTTTTTGTGAATAACCTCGCTATGGACATTATCTCTCAGAGAGATTATGAGCAGAGCTCTTTCCATAGCAGGCTGAGCGACTTGAAGTTATCATGATTAGCCTCGCTGTCAGCGTTCACGTTTGTGATGACCCCGTGCCAGAAGTCATGTCAGTCATGACGGGTAGGATGCACTGATCGAAAAATTTTGCCTTGAGGACTCGGCCGAGCTGCCAAACGCTGCTCAGCCCATCTGCACTCCCCTATCAATCTCCTTCACGAAACTGTTTTCGTAGCCGAAGCATTTGTCCAGGGTATGTATATTCTTGGCCTTAGAAGGCCGACAGATATTGACCCGAAACCACCAGATCATTAAACATAATAATAGTAATCCGAAATCCGACACGCTGAGAAACATTGTGGAAGCATCGAGCATCTGTTGGAGTTCCTACAGCGAATTTGCAATGATGACGATATCATCAACAAAACGGTAGTTTGAGAGAAGCTACCACTCATATTGATAACACGTCTTTTCCACGATAATATCTGTTTTTTTTCTGATCTAATAATCAAAGTTGAAACTGATATAAATATTAATAGTAGGCACCTTTCAACTAACGAAAATAATTAATGCCACGATTTTAATTACATAAACATATGATAATAAATCAGATTACATGATTGCCAATCAGAAAGTTATGAACACACCGCTGAAATGCCAGGAGATATTATAAGTTGGCAAATCGTATGGGATGTTCTTCAGAAGGGAAGCTTTTTACGCATTGTCTAGGAGCACGGTCTTGAGCGCTCATTCCACTATTTGAAAGTTCAGTGGCTAACCCGAACGTGCCTTGAAAAGAAAATTCCTAAGCGGAAAAGGTTCATTTTTAAAGAATAAAAGAACACACAAAGTCTATCTTGCAAAAGCTACCACCAGACGGTAAGAAAAAGTGAATGAAATCAGTAAAATCTACGCACACTAAACGATTACATAGGTTACTAGCTGATGCCCGCGACTTCGTCTGCGTTGGGTTAATGTGTGAAAGTGTTTTGTTTGTCTTCCAATCACGAAGCAATGGATTACTAAACTACGACAGACGACCTTGAAATTATTACAGTACTTGGACATTGCAACATTACTTTATTTTTCTAAAATAAAAGACTTTTTCTAAAATCAAAGTAGGCTTAGTTACTCCTTATTACATCAGCTACCTGCCAATAAAAGTCTCGTAAAAATCGGTTCAGCCATTTCAGAGATTAGCCGGAACAAACAGACAGACAGACAGACAGAGAGACAAAAATTGAAAAAAATGTTATTTTGGTGTATGTACCGTATACATATTCATATGCATGTAGTAAAGAACGGTTATTTCAATATTACAAACAGACACTCCAATTTTATTTATTTGTATAGATAATCGTGTAGTGTGCGTAGATTTTACTGACTATAGGTAGCAATATTTGGTATTATTTTCCCTGGACTGCCATTCAGGCTTTCGGTTCGAAAATCTTTTCGCAATTATCCAGAAAGTCGTAACGCTAATTACGTACCAGTTGTAGATAACTGTGAGAAAACTGACCCTGCTAATAATATGTTTCTATATAAGTACATAAGTGAAATCTAATTCTACCTCCCATTTTCGTAAAAAACTTCCTATCCTCAACCGATATTCTTTTTTTTTTTGTCCACTACAAGTTAGCTCTTGACAGCAACCTCACCTGATGGTAAGTGATGATGCAGTCTAAGATAATAAACTCATACTCCTAATTGGTTTCTACGCGACATCGTGCCGGAACGCTTTGCGACACGTCTTTGACGGTAGGGTGGTAACCATGGCCAAAGCCTCCTACCAGACCAGACTCGAGCCAGGAATCGAACTTAGGACCTCCTACTTTATAATGCAACAGCGCGCGCGTTGCGCCACGGAGGTCGTCATTGCTGTCCTTTTTATCTTTATTCTACTACTTTAGTAAGCCCTTCTCTGCTAGTCACCCTGAGGTAAGTGATAATGTGGCTCACTTTATTGTCAATTTTGAACCGTCAAATTTGTCTGCTAGCAGGCAGTCAATCTAACGTTTGGCCAAAGAAACCAAAATCCACCGAGAAGAAGCCTTCAAGAATCAGAGCATTTACAATTTTCTTATTAATTCAAAAACATTGTTCAGGCTTGTGAGAGATAAAGGGTATGTCAAAACTGTCTTATCAATGAGAAACTCATAAATTTTATAATGATCATCATGATCAGCCCATTACTGGCTCACTACAGAGCACGGGTCTCCTCTGTATATGAGAAGGGTTTGGCCATAATCCACCATGCTGGCCATGTGCGGATTGGCAGACTTCACACGCCTTTAAGAACATTATGGAGAAATTTCAGGCGTGCAGGTTTCCTCACGATGTTTCCTTCACCGTTGAAGCAAGTGATATTTTAATTTTTTTAAAACACACATAACTCCAAAAAGTTAGAGGTGGTTAAGAGTTAATATTAACTTGTAGTGATTGCCAAATAAAACAAACCTGTGAGAACTGCATTATGTTACGTACGTATTTTGATTAAAAACAGTTGTACCAACGTCTAATAATCTCTCCCAACTTCAAAAATTATATGAAGCATATTATTTATAATTAAATTTTACAGATATTTGTATTTAAAAGAAAAAAAAATTATTAACCTATTGTAATATCAACAATTTTCTTGCGAAATTATGATTATAATTAATTATAAATACTTAGAACATACTATGAAATTTTTTAATTTTAATTTTTTTTAAAACACACATAACTCCAAAAAGTTAGAGGTGCGTGCTCGGATTCGAACCGCCGACCTCTGATTAGGAGGATGACGCCCTAACCACTAGGCGCACTAATTTTATAATAAATTAATGAAATTGATAGCATACATCCAAATTTAGGAATCACAATAATATAATGGGTTACAAGTTGTGATAGCTTTATATAATAGATTACCACTACGGTTAGGACGTCCGCCTCCTTAGAGATGACAGGAGTTCGATCCCGTTCGATCGTTTTATGCAATTAAAATATACGATGATGGAAAACATCATGAGGAAATTTGCATGCCCAAGAGTTCCGAAATGTTCTCAAAGGCGTGTGAAGTCTGACAATCAGCACATGGCCAGCGTAGCGGACTATGGCCAAACCCGTTTCATATTGAGAAGGGACTCGTGCTCTGTAGTGAGCGGACAATTGGACGATCATGATGATGATGATGTTGATAACGTCTTTTACTCAATACCACAATTTACTTCTGTACCTACTGGACAAGAAGATATGAAGTGAAATAATACTACTTAATTTGCAATTCTAGTAAGTCGATTGTTTATATCCCCTTTTTGTTTATAAAGACCATTATAGACGACCCTTTCAAGTGATATTAATACTTTCAGCATCTGAGAGAAGATTACTTTGTACTTGTAGTACCGTTTAGTAGGCTGCACAAAATAAGTATCTCATTCAAAGGAAATTGTGTTTTATTTTATATTAAATTACCTCTTAATATCTTGGAGATGTCTATCAATAAGTTCAAAGTTTTTATAAAACGAAAGCTTATAGAAAAATCATATTACGATATTAAGGATTATAAAAACGATAAAAAAGCTAGGGAGTGAATTGCTCTATCTCCATAGGTACTATAATTTATTATTAATAATGTCAGATGGTGATAACAAAAAAAAACCCGGCTAAGTTTGTTGTGCGCTTCTTCTTAGACCAGGGCGCGTTTGGAACCCTCATAGCTTTAGTTTTAAGTTTACGAATGTAGTTATCACCATCAAATCACTACTATGATAATCATTGACGCGTCAAAAGCGCCTTTTAAAGGACTATTTGAATAAAGATTGTTTGAATTTGAATTTGAATTTAACATCCAAGGTGACACCCAGAATGAAGTTTTTTTTTTAAATAGTTATATTGCTATATCGTAGAATATTTTGTAAATATCTGGCATATTTTAGAAATTTTCTGCGGCATAGTAACATTTCAGAGCCAAGTGCTCAACTAATTGACCGTGGAGTCTAATAACGCCCCACTACGATGCTCTACGAAGTGCTCCTAATGTATATTGCAGAATAGCGTTAAGAGGTCTAACACGAAGTAGATAGTACTACTATTGTACATGGAGTACATAGACATGCACGGAATAGTGTTGTAGTAAATTTAAAACACGATTAAAATCCTTTATACGAAATGTTATATTCATGCACACTTAGCACAGGTATCTATGCTGCTTTGATACCGTCCGACCATCGTTATCCCAAACGTCGCCAAGGCCGAGATTCGGCCTCAAAGGAGGCGCCCTTAGGCAGTCATTCCCTTAGTTTCTTCGAGTCCTAGAGCTCAAAATTTCTTCTGGCAGAGCTTCTTTCCGAAGCCCGCCAAACAGCCCGGTTACGCTGTGGCAACCAATTGGGTTAGTACAGTTAATAGATAGTCCGAAAAAAAAAATATATAGCATTCTTATAAAACATTTTTTTCGTTTAATTCGTGCGGTGCTGGTGATAACTATATTGGTAAACTTAAATCTTAAGCTAAGACGGTTCCAAATGATGGATGGAAACGAGGTTATCTATCAATCCCAGTACGGTCCTCAAGTTGGCTGGTGTGCTGCTGTTCCGGCGAAACTGGACCAGTTGTGCCCGAGGGTGTGCCGCTGGTGGAGTTGCGGTTGCATGCGAAAGCTTTCCCGTGGCTCCACCATACAGCGGTGAGAAGGATCACGTGGGGGTTTTAGTCAGTAGGAGTCTGACATAACCTCTGCGCCTCCCCGTGGCGCAGAGGTATCCATGAAGATTTACCCACGATAAGAAAAAGACGGTTCCAAATGCACACAACAATTAGGAGAAGCCCACCATCAAGCTCACCGGGTTAATTATTTTGCAATTTGAGTGCAAGTGGTAGGTATAAAGTGCAAGAGAGTACTTTAAAGTTGTATGAAAAGCTTTTCTGTATAGTTGCACACAAAATTGTCCTGTTAAAATTTCGCTCATTTTTATTTTTACTCAGCTTTAATAATTGGACCAATTTTAACGTTATCACTATTATAAACCCATTATGAGAATGTGTCGCCTATATAACGAGATTATCAGCCGAGATTCCGATGCTCATATTTTTAAATGCCGCTTATCTAAATTCTAATCAAAGGGTATTTAATTAATAAAATAAAATATATTATTCATTTATTATGCCTAATTTCTTCTTTTTATTTCTGAATTTTGCTTTGTCATGCTATAATATAGTGACAATAACATATTTAACAGGGTAAATACTCGTAAGTATATTCATCATCATCGTCGTGTTCAACCCTGGCCATGTGTGGATTGGCAGACTTCACACGCCTTTGAGAACATTATGGAAAATTCTCAGGCGTGCAGGTTTCCTCACGATGTTTTCCTTCAGCATCGAAGCAAGTGATTTTTAATCGCTTAAAAACGCACCTAACTCCGAAAAGTTATAGGTTGCGTGCCCGGGTTCGAACCCCCGACCTCTGATTAGGAGGCTGGCGTCCTAGCCACTAGGCTATTATAGCTTCGTAAGTATATTAAGAGTTAAAATGAAATTGCAGTGATTGCCTAATAATAAAACCTGTAAGAACTACATTATGTTACGTACGTATTTTGATTAAAAACAGTTGTACTAATAATCTTTCCCAACTTCAAAAATTATATGTAGCATATTATTTGTAATTTTACAGACATTTATATTTAAAAGAAACAATTTTTACTAACCTATTGTAATATCAACAATTTTCTTGCGAAATTATGATTATAATTAATTATGCATACTTAGAACATATAATATGTTCTAAGTATGCATAATTAGAAAAGATAAAAATTTCAAAATTTTCCAATAAGGATCTATTTGGTTTTGTAATAAAAAAGGCATTAAAAGTCATTGTTTTTTTATCCGAAATGAAGCGGATTACATTACATTTATACGCCCGTTGACCTGCGAAGATGAAGATAACTAAATTATATGAAACTTTCAACACCCGGAGTATAAAACCAGAAGAATTTAAAATTAAAGTCTCGCGTCTGTCACGAAAGATAAGGCGAAGCCAAAAGGCCACGAACATAAAAAACATTAGTGTTATCACTCATCTAAAAGAAGATATCTTCATCTCACAGTGTCACTTTAGAATTAATTGAATTTCAGAGCAATAGTGCAATTCATACCCAAGCTTGTAAATCTCCATAATGCAAATTTACTTGTTGATAGAAAAATACATTTTTCGTTTTGTAGCTAGTCGAATGAATAGGTTAAATTATGTGGCTAATCCAAACATATAAGTTATTGATGAGTAAAGTAAGTATTAGAATTCAATATAAAAACTTTTCATTCCCCTTGATCCAAGAATATTTTATAAGAAATACATTTCAAAGCTGACTGACGTTGGATTTAATAGTCTTTTCAAGTGTTGCTTCTGGAAATGGTAAGATTATTGCCTCGTATAAAACATTATTCAAAATCTACGCTTTTGAAGGGCCGTTCTAGCTCGCTTAAGGGGCAAAGCTTAGATCGTCATCACTGTAATATGATAAATTTGGAACTTAATCTCTTCGTTTACAACTTCTTCCTGACCAGAAGGTCTAAGGACCCAATAAAATAAATCTGCGGTAAAATTTAACGAACGAGGAAGTAAGACACCTGCTGCCTTCATTTTGAATAATATATGCATTGTAACTGCCTACATACGAGTAGTTGTGTGTTTAAAAAATCGACTTACTTTAAAATGTATTTTGCGAACAAAAAAGTGGATTTTCGAAAAACTTTAGAAGATTTCACGGGATTTTATGATTTTTTTGTTAATAATTTTCTTTTCTTTAATAAAGTTAAGAGTAAATGGTTATAGTATGTCATAATTGTAACTAGAAATTATTATAATCACTAATAAACGATTTTGTTAATTTTAGGGGTTTTAAATTAAGGCTATCTAAGGCTGTATCCGATGTCCATCCGCCCTTTCGTCTGTCAGTGTATTTTGCAAAAACAGTAATAGCTATAGAGTTAAAACAACAACAACAGAAGTAAAATATGTTTAGGAAATTAAAAGTTGCTCTTAAATTATTTAATGGTATTTTCTGCTGAACTTATTTTTTACTTCTACGCCTACCCTCTGGAAGCGATGCAGGCAGAACTGCGCCGCTGCTGGCGGAATGTGGGACACACCGGCAGCCAGAGTGTGGACCAGTATATCCACTAGAAACCAGCGCCCTTCACATCGCCTGGTGGCTGAGTCACGGGAAAGCTCGAGCACTCGTCCACAACCCAACCATCGGCGTGTGAGTTTCTGCTGGATCTTAATAATGCCAATGTTATGGTGAGTTTATTTTATTTTATTTACATAAAAACAAAATCCTCATGACTTTAGTAAATATCTTTTGGAGGCGCGAATGCCGCCACTGTCCACCTTCGATAGGCAAGAACTAGTGGACTGTATCGTGTATTAATTTAGAATTTAGGCGTCCACGTGTCGGGCAAAGGGGGCGTGAAGGAAAAGGGAAATCGTGCACTAACCTTAGCAGGTCCGCGACCTATACCTCGGCGACGAGCACAAAATCACGCTCACAGCCAGCACACACCCTGGTGCGGAACACGGACACCTCGCGGGATAAGATGGCACTCGGCAGCACTCACGGCACCACACTTCGAAGATGGCGGAAGCGAATGTCGACCCGCTCCACGTACCGTGCGATCGCGGAGAGGTCTCGAGCCGACTTGAGGCGGCGCTTGCGTCGCGCCGCGAGCGTTGGTGACAGTACACGATAAAAAAGGGAGGGTAGATGGATAATAATCGTGGACATTGTTCGAATAATAAATCCAAAGACTCCCGCCCTTAAAGGGTCACCTTTAAAATTATATAAGGTATATATGCGGATATAATTATGTTGTGTATATGTGCGGATATAATATAATATAGAGATAATGTATAGTAGTATGTATCCTAGTCTAACCTAATTTTATTCTTAAAATAATATGTGTATTGAGTAGGCAGAGGACACAAACGAATTACCTGTGCGTAGTCAGGAAATTTGCAGTAATTACCCCATTGCCTAGGACGGCACGATAAGAGGAAAAATTGTTAAAGCCCACCAACCTGTATTGGAGCCACCATATGCTCTAATCACTCACTATGATACTCTCATGAGGAAGGAGGTCTGTCTCAACAGTGTGTCATAAAATGAGCTGTAATACATTGAGGTGGTTTTCAATATTAAAATCTATATTCCCTTTTCACCAACAATAAATCTATCAGTATTTTTCACAGTTTATATCTTTTTATCCAAATAATTGGATTGACTAAACAGAGTTTAACGGTAATTTGAAGCAAGGATTTTTAAGAGTTATTTGTAGCTTGGATTATAATCCAGAAAAAATGTAAAGTGATTTCGGAAGAACTTACTTTGGTTACGTTAGGTTAGGTTATACAATGCCTGTCACAGTTTGCTTAAGACGGAGATAAATGGGCGGTTCACATCGCTCTGAGAACTCCCAAGATGTTAGAATGGTGAAATATTAGTTGATCCCTTCTTGGTTGGTTGATTGGACTAGTAGACTGATGTCATCAAACAAGACGCAGGGAGGCCTACGAAAGACCTATGTTTAGCAGCAGAAAATGATGATGAAATTTAAAATAGAATTACTCACACGGTTCATGTGACTTAGTTCTAATCTATATTAATATTCATCATGAACAACCCATTACCGGCTCACTACAGAGCACGGGTCTCCTCATAATATGAAAAGGGTTTGGCCACAGTCCACCACGCTGGCCATGTGCGGATTGGCAGACTTCACCCGCCTTTGAGAACATTATGGAGAACTCTCAGGCGTGCAGGTTTCCTCACGATGTTTTCCTTCACCGTTGAAGCAAGTGATATTTTAATTTTTTTAAAACGCACATATGTCCGAAAAGTTAGAGGTGTGTGCCTGAATTCGAACCGCCGACCTCTCATTAGGAGGCTGACGCCCTAACCACTAGGCTATCACCGCTCCATATTAATATTATAATGAGGTAGAGTTTCGATGTTCAGGGTAATTCTGGTACTACTGATCCGACTTTGACGATTTTTAAGACGATATTATTTGACCAATTGAAAGCTATATTATCTGTGATTAACATGGCTATATTTTATATGTTTTCCTACAAATTTGGATAGAAATATGGATTTATCATGTGCCAAATAATCTCTAAGCAAGTTCGACGTTTTGCCAGTTGTCGCATTTGAAATTTGACAAATTTAGTACTCAATCGGATTATTTAGCGATTGAACAAAGTTTCAACAAATACCTCGCTAAAAGGCAATGCTCTACCATAGCAACATGGACACGGAAACGACGAAGCTACAAAAGAAGCATGCAAGCATAAACACCGATTGTAACGCAAGTTATAATAAGCTTACTATTTGGACAACTACTGTACGAACATAGCAAATACAAACCTAACATGAACATAGACAGTTCCAAAATTGTTTAAGCAACTTTAACCCCTAAGTGTAAATTTTATAGTAGATATTCCTATCACTTTTTTCAGCATTATACTCGTATATTTGTGTAATTTATTTGTCATGTTACATACCACGTTTATCGTATAGCCGTTATTTAACGTGTACTAGCTACTGCTCGCAACTATGCTCGCTTCGACACATTGACTTTGGTTTTTTGGTGAATAACCTCGCTATGGACATTATCTCTCAGAGAGATTATGAGCATAGCTCTTTCCATGAATTACCTGAGCGACTTGAAGTTATCATGATCAGCCTTGCTGGCAGTGTTCACGTATGTTATGACGCCGTGCCGTAAGTCATGCCGGGTAGGATGTACTGATTTGCTTTAAGGACGAAGAGAAGACTTGGCAGAGCTGCCAATTACTGCTCAGCCCATCTGCAATCCCCTATCAATCTCCTTCTCGAAACTGTTTTCCTAGCTGAAGAATTTGTCCAGGGTATGTACATTCTTTGTCTTAGAAGGCCGACAGATATTGATCGTACCCGAAACCACCAGATCATTAAACATAACCTTGGTATAACATAACCTGTCATTATTCATCCGAAATCCGACATGCTGGGAAACATTGTGGAAGCATCGAGCATCTGTTGGAGTTCCTACAGCGAATTTGCAATGATGACGATATCATCAACAAAACCGAGGTGTGATAGAAGCTCATCATTTACATTGCTAACATGTCCTTTCCATGATACTATTTTTTTTCTGATCTTTTAATCAAAGCTAAGACAGATATAAATATTAATTGTACGCACCTTTCAACTAACGAAAATAATTAAAGTTCACATTATTACCACTTATGAACTGCATAGTTATTTTTAATGCCACGATTTTAATTACATAAACATATGATAATAAATCAGATTACAGGATTAGCCATCAGAAAGTTATGAACACACCGTTGATCTGCCAGGATACATTATAAGTTGGCAAATCATATGGAATGTTCTTCAGAAGGGAAGCTTTTTACACATTGTCTAGGAGCACGGTCATGAGCACTCATTCCACTATTTGAAAGTTCAGTGGCTAACCCGAACGTGCCTTGAAAAGAAAATTTCTAAGCGGAAAATGTTCATTTTTAAAGAATAAAAGAACACGCAAAGTCTATCTTTCTTGCAAAAGCTACCATTGGACGGTAAGAAAAAGTGAATGAAATCAGTAAAATCTACGCACACTAAACGATTATATAGGTTATAATCGTTTAGTGTGCGTAGATTTTACTGACTATAGGTAGTAACAATGTTTGGTTTTATTTTCCCTGGGCTGCCATTCAGGCTTTCGGGTCGAAGATCTTTTCGCAATTATCCAGAAAGGCGTAGCGCTAATTACGTACCAGTTGTAGATAACTGTGAGAAAACTGACCCTGCTAATAATATGTTTCTATATAAGTACATAAGTGAAATCTAATTCTACCTCCCATTTTGGTATAATACTTCCTATCCTCCACCGATATTCTTTTTTTTTATCCACTACAAGTTAGCCCTTGTCAGTGATGATGCAGTCTGAGATGGTAAACCCATACTCCTAATTGGTTTCTACGCGACATCGTGCCGTAACGCTTTGCGATACGTCTTTGACGGTAGGGTGGTAACCACGGCCAAAGCCTGCCACCAGACCAGACTCAAGCCAGGAATCGAACCCAGGACCTCCATCTTCATAATGTGAAAGCGCGCGCGCTGCACCACGGAGATCGGTCACTGCTGTCCTTTTTTTCTTTATTCTACTACTAGTAAGCCCTTCTCTACTAGTCACCTTGTCATAAGTGATAATGTGGCTCACGTTATTGTCAATTTTGAACCGTCAAATTTGTCTGCTAACAGGCAATCAATCTACAATTTACAATTTTCTTATTAATTCAACAACATTGTTCATTTATAATAAATTAATGAAATTGATAGCATACATTGGCAGATGCAGATTTTGTTGAATAGGAATCATAATAATATTACAAGTTGTGTTAGCTTTATATAATAAATTACCACTAGGGTAAGGGAGTCCACCCATGGGTGGGAGTCCCACATAACCTCCGTCCTGCCCAAGGGACGGAAGTAGCTATAAAGCTTTTCCACCACGACAAAAAAAAAAAAAAAGGGGTAAGGGAGTCCGCCTCCTTCCAGATGACAGGGGTTCGATCCCGTTCGATCGTTTTTATGCAATTAAAATATACGATGATGGATACATCGTGAGGAAATCTGCATGCCCGAGAGTTCCGAAATGTTCTCAAAGGCGTGTGAAGTCTGACAATCTGCACATGGCCAGCGTAGCGGACTGAACCCGTTTCATATTGAGAAGGGACTCGTGCTGATCGTGATGATGATGATGTTCATAATGTCTTTTACACAATACCACCTTTTTCTTCTGTACCTACTGGACAAGAAGATATGAAGTGAAATAATACTACTTCATTTGCAATTCTAGTAAGTCAATTGTTTATATCCACTTTTTGTTTATAAAGACCATTATAGACCCTTTCAAGTGATATTAATACTTTCAGCATCTGAGAGAAGATTACCTTGTACTTGTAGTACCGTTTAGTAGACTGCATTAAACGAAAGCTCATAGAAAAATCATATTACGATATTAAGGATTATATGAACGATAACGAGTGAATTGTTCTATCTCCATAGGTACTTATTATTTATTATTGATTATGTGAGATGGTGTTAACGAAAAAAAACCCGGCTAAGTTTGTTGTGGGCTTCTTCTTAGACCAGGGCGCGTTTGGAACCCTCATAGCTTTAGTTTTAAGTTTACGAATGTTTATTATTATTATCACCATCAAATCACTATGTAAATCATTGACGCGTCAAAAGTGCCTTTTAAAGGACCGTTCCAATAAAGATTATTTGAATTTGAATTTGAATTTTCTATCCAAGGTGATGCCCAGAATGAATATTTTGTAAATATCTGGCATATTTTAGAAGTTTTCTGCGGCATAGTAACATTTCAGAGCCAAGTGCTCAACTAATTGACCGTGGAGTCTAATAACGCCCCACTACGATGCTCTACGAAGTGCTCCTAATGTATATTGCAGAATAGCCTTAAGAGGTCTAACACGAAGTAGATAGTACTACTATTGTACATGGAGTACATAGACATGCACGGGATAGTGGTGTAGTAAATTAAAACACGATTTAAATCCTTAATACGAAATGTTTTATTCATGCACACTTAGCACAGGTACTCGTATCTATGCTTCTTTGATACCGTCCGACCCCCCCGTTATCCCAAACGTCGCCTAAGCCGATATTCGGCCTCAAAGGAGGCGCCCTTAGGCAGTCGTTCCCTTAGTTTCTTCGAGCCCTAGGGCTCAAAATTTCTTCTGGCAGAGCTTCTTTCCGAAGCTCGCCAAACAGCCCGGTTACGCTGTGGCAACCAATAGGGTTAGTACAGTTAAAAGACAGTCTGAAAAAAATATGAAGCATTCTTATAATACATTTTTCATTTGTTTAATTCGTGCGGTGTTAGTGATATCTATGTTGGTAAACTTAAATCTTAAGCTAAGACGGTTCCAAATGATGGATGTAAGCGGGGTTTCCATCAATCCCAGTATGGTCCTCAAGTTTGCTGGTGTGCTATTGTTCCGGCGCACCTCTAACCGGCGAAACTGGGCACCAACCAAGGAGGGCTGCAACGGACACCCGCTGGTAGAGTTGCGGTTGTAAGCGAAAGCTTTCCCGTGGCTCCAACATACAGCGGTGAGTAGGATCACGTGGGGGTTTTGGTCGGTAGGAGTCTGACATATTCTCTGTGCCTCCCCGTGGCGCAGAGGTATCCATGAGGATTAACCCACGAATGATGGTTCAAAATGCACACAACAATTAGGTGAAGCCCACCAACAAGCTCACCGGGTTAATTATTTTGCAATTTGAGTGCAAGTGGTAGGTATAAAGTGCAAGAGAGTACTTTAAAGTTTTATGAAAAGCATTTCTGTATAGTTGCTCACCAAACTGTCCTGTTAAAATTTCGCCCATTTTTATTTTTACTCAGCTTTAATAATTGGACCAATTTTAACGTTATCACTATTATAAAACCATTATGAGAATGTGTCGCCTATATAACGAGATTATTGGTCGAGATTCCGATGCTCATATTTTTAAATGCCGCTTATCTAAATTCTAGTCAACGGTTATTTTATTAATAAAATAAAATATATCACACATTTATTATGCCTAATTACTTCTTTTTATTTCTGAATTTAACTTTTTCATGGTATAATATAGTGACAATAACATTTAACAGAGTAAATACTCATAAGTATATTCATCATCATCATCATCATCATAATGTTCAACCCATTGCCGGCTCACTACAGAGCACGGGTCTCAATTCAATATGAGATGGGTTTGGCCATAGTCCACCACGCTGGCCATGTGCGGATTGGCAGACTTCACACACCTTAGAGAACATTATGGAAAATTCTCAGGTGTGCAGGTTTCCTCGCGATGTTTTCCTTCAGCGTTGAAGCAAGTGATATTTTAATCGCTTAAAAACGCACATAACTCCGAAAAGTAATAGGTTCGAACCCCCGACCTCTGATTAGGAGGCTGTCGTCCTAGCCACTAGGCTTCGTAAGTATATTAAGAGCTAATATTAACTTGTAGTGATTGCCAAATAAAAAAACCTGTAAGAACTACATTATGTTACGTACGTATTTTGATTAAAAACGAAAAGATTGTACCAACGTCTAATAAACTCTCCCAACTTCAAAAATTATATGAAGTCTATTATTTGTAATTAAATTTTACAGATATTTGTATTTAAAAGAAAAAAAAATATTAACCAATTGTAATATCAACAATTTTCTTGCGAAATTATGATTATTATCTATTATTATGCATACTTAGAACATATTATGAAATGATACTTTTAAAATTTCAAAATTTTCCAATAAGGATCTATTTGGTTTTGTAATAAAAAAGGCATAAAAAGTCATTGTATATTTTATCCAAAATGAAGCGGATTACATTACATTTATACGCCCGTTGACCTGCGAAGATGAAGATAACCAAATTATATGAAACTTTCAACACCCGGAGTATAAAACCAGAAGAATTTAAAATTAAAGTCTCGCGTCTGTCACGAAAGATAAGGCGAAGCCAAAAGGCCACGAACATAAAAAACATTAGTGTTATCACTTATCTAAAAGAAGATATCTTCATCTCACAGTGTCACTTTAGAATTAATTGAATTTCAGAGCAATAGTGCAATTCATACCCAAGCTTGTAAATCTCCATAATGCAAATTTACTTGTTGATAGGGAAACAAAATTTTCGTTTTATAGCTAGTCGAATGAATAGGTTAAATTATGTGGCTAATCCAAACATATAAGTATAGTAAATGTTAAGTTAAAGTATTAGAATACAATATAAAAACTTTTCATTCCCTTCGATCCAAGAATATTTTATAAGATATACATTTCAAAGCTGACTGACGTCGGATTTAATAGTCTTTTCAAGTGTTGCTTGTGGAAGTGGTAAGATTATTGCCTCGTATAAAACATTATTCAAAATCTACGCTTTTGAAGAGCCGTTCTAGTTCGCTTAAGGGGCAAAGCTTAGATCGTCATCACTGTAATATGATAAATTTGGAACTTAATCTCTTCGTTTACAACTTCTTCCTGACCAGAAGGTCTATGGACGCAATAAAATAAATCTGCGGTAAAATTTAACGCATGAGGAAGTCAGACACCTGCTGCCTACATTTTGAATCATATATGCATTGTAACTGCCTACATACGAGTAGTTGTGTGTTTAGAAAATCGACTTTTACTTTACAATGTATTTTGCGAACAAAAAAGTGGATTTTCGAAAAACTTTAGAAGATTTTACATGATTTGATAAAGTTAAAAGTAAATGGTTATATTTGTATGTCATAATTGTAACTAGAAATTATTATAATCACTAATAAACGATTTTGTTAATTTTAGGGGGTTTAAATGAAGGCTGTCTAAAGCTGTATCCGATGTCCATCCGCCCTTTCGTCTGTCAGTGTATTTTGCAAAAACAGTAATAGCTATAGAGTTAAAACAACAACAACAGAAGTAAAATATGTTTTGGAAATTAAAAGTAGCTCTTAAATATTTTTTATGGTATTTTCGGCTGAACTTATTTTTTATTTCTACGCCTACCCTCTGGAAGCGATGCAGGCAGAACTGCGCCGCTGCCGACAGTATGTTGGACACGCTGGCAGCCAGCGTGAGGACCAGAATATGCACTAAAAACCAGCGCCCTTCGCATCGCCTGGTGGCTGGGTCACGGGAACGCTCGAGCACTCGTCCGCAACCCAGCCAGCGGCGTGTGATCTTAATAATGCCAATGTTATGGTGAGTTTATATTATTTTATTTACATTAATACAAAATCCTGATGGCTTTAGTAAATATCTTTAAAAACTTAAAAGTCAGTCGTGCTACGGAACGTAGTGTTATGTCAATTGGCTGTGGGTGCACCTCAAGGCGTAATCCTGCTTTGTACTACACGCCGATACCTTACCGCTTACAATAAACTATTAGATCACTGAACAGTAAGCTGCTTAGACCGTATTGTCACGGGATATTAGCTACGTTAAGCTATGGACGTTGTCAAACCAACAAGTTCACTCAAATTTCATTGCTTCGGTGGGAAGGGGTTGGGTTTTACGAATGCGAGTAGTGCGACTGCGGAAAAAATGGAGCACATCTTTGACGATGACACCACGATACATACCAATACATAGTTTACTAAAAACGTACGTTTTACTGCATCTTTGTCGCACAGCAATCTCCGCCCGATACGCTAACCTAGTTCCTAACGTCGGTAGTAGTAAGTAGTATCGTGAAAATAGCTACATAGTTATGTACCCTAACCTGCTAACAGCTTAGGCACATTGCACAACTCTGTTGAAAAGCCATGCTAAAGATTGTATTTGCAGTCAATGGAAGTTTTAAGATATAATAATGGGTTACTTTTTTGCCTCGCACTTATACCTTTAGCAAATAAAGCGTCGCTGCATATCATGTATTCCGCGAAGTGAAGCCTGCTTGTATCCAGCTGTTCAGGTCGCAGCAGCTCCACGATGTCGGTCTTGAGGCGCATCTTGAAAATCTCCTGACAGATGGCCTCGCTGTGCTTCTTGTTGGTCACCCCGCGTGTCAATGAGGTGTGGTCGTTGATTTCTAGGTTTTCAAGGTTTCGCGCACTGCACTACATAGTACTACGTAGATTAAAAAATACAATAAGTCCTCCTAATCAGAAATTCTTCTTAAACTTACCAATTAGTTTCGAGGAGTACTAAACTGTCACATTGTACGTTTTTAAATTGTCAGTTGGCTGGCAACTTATTGGTAAAAGGACTGAATTGGCCAGCAAGGCTTTTAACTATAAATCAAATAGATACCGCACAAAAATGGGCGATAGTTTGTTTTTGTTCAATTGGTGATTAAACTTCCATCGTACCATTTTACATCCAATACAGATTTAAGGACCTATACCACCACAACTGTTATATCATCACCAGATAATCGTCGTTAGTGACTATTAAAATCTTAATAACCACTCTCTCTGGGCTTGATCTCCAGCACACGTACCTTTATAGAGTTATGTGCGTTTATTTCACTTTCTTCAAAGGTGGAAGAAAACCCGTTATACCTATAGATAGTTTTCCATAATGTTCTCAAAGGTATCTGAAGTCTACCAAGTCACACTTGCCCAACATGTCCACCACGCTAGGCAAGTGTAATTTGGTATGATATAATTTATTTTAACGCTGAGAGAAAACACTGGACCAATTATAAATATATAATGTTGACACGCAGCCACGCACGCACGCACACAAGCAACAATTTTCTATATATTTTTAGTTTTTTTTAAATAACATAAAATTATTAATATAAGATTCGGAGGTGGGTGACGGCTTATACAATACAGTTATAATGCTATGCCGTCCTTGCCATTTTTCTGTATGACTTAAGTGTTCTCAATAAAGATTTTATTCATGATCAACCTATTCTCGGCTCACTACAGAGCACGGGTCTCCTCTCAATATGAGAAGGGTTTGGCCACAGTCCACCACGCTGGCCATGTGCGGATTGGCAGACTTCAGACGCCTTTGAGAACATTATGGAGAACTCTCAGGCGTGCAGGTTTCCTCGCGATGTTTTCCTTCACCGTTGAAGCAAGTGATATTTTTTTTTTTTTTAAACGCACATAACTCCGAACAGTTGAGGTGCGTGCCTGGATTCGAACCGCCGACCTCTGATTAGGAGACTGACGCCATAACCACTAGGCTATCACCGCTCCATATTAATATTATAATGAGGTAAAGTTTGGATGTTCAGGGTAATTCTGGTACTACTGATCCGACTTTGACGATTTTTAAGACGATATTCTTTGACCAATTGAAAGCTATATTATCTGTGAGTAACATGGTTATATTTTATATGTTTTCCTACAAATTTGGATAAAAATATGGATTTATCATGTGCCAAATAATCTCTAAGCAATTTTGACGTTTTCGCAGTAGTCGCATTTGAAATTTGACAAATTTAGTACTCAATCGGATTATTTAGCGATTGAACAAAGTTTCAACAAATACCTCGCTAAAAGGTAATGCTCTACCATAGCAACATGGATACGGAAAATCACAACAATGTTTTGTTTGCGAAATTAAAAGCTACAAAAGAAGCATGCAAGCATAAACACCGATTGTAACGCAAGTTATAATAAGCTTACTATTTGGACAACTACTGTACGAACATAGCAAATACAATCCTAACATGAACATAGACAGTTCCAAAATTGTTTAAGCAACTTTAATCCCTAAGTGTAAATTTTATAGTAGATGTTCCTATCCCTTTTTTCAGCATTATACTCGTATATTTGTGTAATTTTGTCATGTTACATACCACGTTTATCGTATAACCGTTATTTAACATGCACTAGCACCTGCTCGCAACTGTGCTTGCTTCGACACATTGACCTTTTTTGGTAAATAACCTCGCTATGGACATTATCTCTCAGAGAGATTATGAGCATAGCTCTTTCCATAGCACGCTGAGCGATTTGAAGTTATCATGATTAGCCTCACTGTCAGCATTCACGTTTGTGATGACGCCGTGCCGCAAGTCATGCCGGGTAGGATGTACTGATATGCTTTAAGGATGAAGAGAAGACTTGGCAGAGCTGCCAATCACTGCTCAGCCCATCTGCACTCCCATATTAATCTCCTTCACGAAACTGTTTTCCTAGCTGAAGAATTTGTCCAGGGTGTGTATATTCTTGGCCTTAGAAGGCCGACAGATATTGATCGGCCCCGAAACCGCCAGATCATTAAACATAACCTTGGTACTGTCATAATTCATCCGAAATCCAACACGCTGGGAAACATTGTGGAAGCATCAAGCATCTGTTGGAGTTCCTACAGCGAATTTGCAATGATGACGATATCATCAACAAAACGGTAGTTTGAGAGAAGCTACCACTCATATTGATAACACGTCTTTTCCACGATAATATCTGTTTTTTTTCTGATCTAATAATCAAAGTTGAAACTGATATAAATATTAATAGTAGGCACCTTTCAACTAACGAAAATAATTAATGCCACGATTTTAATTACATAAACATATGATAATAAATCAGATTACATGATTGCCATTCAGAAAGTTATGAACACACCGTTGATCTGCCAGGATACATTATAAGTTGGCAAATCGAATGGGATGTTCTTCAGAAGGGAAGCTTTTTACTCATTGTCTAGGAGCACGGTCTTGAGCGCTCATTCCACTATTTGAAAGTTCAGTGGCTAACCCGAACGTGCCTTGAAAAGAAAATTCCTAAGCGGAAAAGGTTCATTTTTAAAGAATAAAAGACCACGCAAAGTCTATCTTTTTACCATTGGACGGTAAGAAAAAGTGAATCAAATCAGTAAAATCTACGCAAACTAAACGATTATATAGGTTATAATCGTAGATTTTACTGACTATAGGTAACAATGTTTGGTTTTATTTTCCCTGGACTGCCATTCAGGCTTTCGGGTCGAAGATCTTTTCGCAATTATCCAGAAAGGCGTAGCGCTAATTACGTACCAGTTGTAGATAACTGTGAGAAAACTGACCCTGCTAATAATATGTTTCTATATAAGTACATAAGTGAAATCTAATTCCACCTCCCATTTTCGTATAATACTTCCTATCCTCAACCGATATTCTATATATTCTATATTTATCATATTCTATATATTCTATATTATATTCTATTTTTATCCACTGCAAGTTAGCCCTTGATGGCAACCTCACCTGATGGTAAGGGATGATGCAGTCTAAGATGGTAGCAGGCAAACCTGTTAGGGGTATTATAGTAAACCCATACTCCTAATTGGTTTCTACGCGACATCGTGCCGCAACGCTTTGCGACACGTCTTTGACGGTAGGGTGGTAACCACGGCCAAAGCCTCCCACCAGACCAGACTCGAATCAGGAATCGAACTTAGGACCTCCTACTTTATAATGTAACAGCGCGCGCGTTGCGCCACGGAGGTCGTCATTGCTGTCCTTTTTATCTTTATTCTACTACTAGTAAGCCCTTCTCTGCTAATCACCTTGCGATAAGTGATAATGTGGCTCACTTTATTGTCAATTTTAAACCGTCAAATTTGTCTGCTAGCAGTCAATCTACCGTTGGCCAAAGAAACCAAAATCCACCCAGAAGAAGCCTTCAAGAATCAGAGCAGCTACTATTTTCTTATAAATTCAACAACATTGTTCAGGCTTGTGAAAGATGCAGGGTAGAAAGGGTAGCAGCCTACTTCAAAACTGTCTTATCAATGAGAAACTCATAAATTTTATAATCATCATCATGATCAGCCTATTACTGGCTCACTACAGACCACGGGTCTCCTCTCTATATGAGAAGGGTTTGGCCATAGTCCACCACGCTGGCCATGTGCGGATTGGCAGACTTCACATGCCGTTGAGAACATTATGGAGAACTTTCAGGCGTGCAGGTTTCCTCACGTTGTTTTCCTTCACCGTTGAAGCAAGTGATATTTTTTTAAATGCACATAACTCCAAAAAGTTAGAGGTACGTGCCCGGATTCGAACCGCCAACCTCTGATTAGGAGGCAGACGCCCTAACCACTAGGCGCACTAATTTTATAATAAATTAATGAAATTGATGGCATACATTGGCAGATCCAGAATTTGTTGCCTAGGAATCATAATAATATAATGGCTTTACAAGTTTTGATAGCCTAGTGGTTAAGACGACCGCCTCCTTACAGATGTCAGGGGTTCGAGCCCGTTCGAACATTTTTATGCAATTAAAATATACGATGATGGAAAGCATCGTGAAGAAACCTGCATGCCCCAGAGTTAACCGCAATGTGCTCAAGGGTGTGTGATGTCTGCCAATCAGCACATGGCCAGCGTAGCGGACTATGGCCAAACCCGTTTCATATTGAGAAGGGACTCGTGCTCTGTAGTGAGCGGACAATTGGACGATCATGATGATGATGATGTTGATAACGTCTTTTACTCAATACCCCAATTTACTTCTGTACCTACTGGACAAGAAGATATGAAGTGAAATAATACTACTTCATTTGCAATTCTAGTAAGTCGATTGTTTATATCCACTTTCTGTTTATAAAGACCATTATATACCCTTTCAAGTGATATTAATACTTTCAGCATCTGAGAGAAGATTACCTTGTACTTGTAGTACCGTTTAGTAGGCTGCACAAAATAAGTATCTCATTCAAAGAAAATTGTGTTTTATTTTATATTAAATTACCTATTATAAATCTTGGAGATGTCTATCAATAAGTTCAAAGTTTTTATAAAACGAAAGCTTATAGAAAAATCATATTACGATATTAAGGATTATAAAAACGATAAAAAAGCTAGGGAGTGAATTGCTCTATCTGCATAGGTACTATAATTTATTATTAATAATGTCAGATGGTGATAATAAAAAAAAACCCGGCTAAGTTTGTTGTGGGCTTCTTTTTAGACCAGGGCGCGTTTGGAACCCTCATAGCTTTAGTTTTAAGTTTACGAATGTAGTTATCACCATCAAATCACTACTATGATAATCATTGACGCGTCAAAAGCGCCTTTTAAAGGACTATTTGAATAAAGATTGTTTGAATTTGCATTTAACATCCAAGGTGACACCCAGAATGAAGTTTTTTTTTTTTAAATAGTTATATTGCTATATCGTAGAATATTTTGTAAATATCTGGCATATTTTAGAAGTTTTCTGCGGCATAGTAACATTTCAGAGCCAAGTGCCCAACTAATTGACCATGGAGTCTAATAACGCCCCACTACGACGCTCTACGAAGTGCTCCTAATGTATATTGCAGAATAGCCTTAAGAGGTCTAACACGAAGTAGATAGTACTACTATTGTACATGGAGTACATAGACATGCACGGGATAGTGTTGTAGTAAATTTAAAACACGATTAAAATCCTTAATACGAAATGTTATATTCATGCACACTTAGCACAGGTATCTATGCTGCTTTGATACCGTCCGACCATCGTTATCCCAAACGTTGCCTAAGCCGAGGTTCGGCCTCAAAGGAGGCGCCCTTAGGCAGACGTTCCCTTAGTTTGTTCGAGCCCTAGAGCTCGAAATTTCTTCTGGCAGAGCTTCTTTCCGAAACTCGCCAAACAGCTCGGTTACGCTGTGGCAGCCAATAGGGTTAGTACAGCTAATAGACAGTCCGAAAAAAAAAATATATAGCATTCTTATAAAACATTTTTCATTCGTTTAATTCGTGCGGTGATGGTGATAACTATATTGGTAAACTAAAATCTTAATCTAAGACGGTTCTAAATGATGGATGAAAGCGGGGTTGTCCATCAATCCCAGTACGGTCCTCAAGTGGGCTGGTGTGCTATTGTTCCAGCACACCTCTAACCGGCGAAACTGGGCACTTTGTGCCCAAGCAGTGTCTGCTGCGACGGACACCCGCTGGTGGGGTTGCGGTTGTATGCTAAAACTTTCCCGTGGCTCCACCATACAGCGGTTAGTAGGAACACTTGAGGGTTTTAGTCAGTAGGAGTCTGACATAACCTCTGTGCCTCCTCGTGGCGCAGAGGTATCCATGAAGATTTACCCACGATAAAAAAAGACGGTTTCAAATGCACACACAATTAGGAGAAGCCCACCATCAAGATCACCGGGTCAATTATTTTGCAATTTGAGTGCAAGTGGTAGGTATAAAGTGCAAGAGAGTGCTTTAAAGTTGTATGAAAAGCTGTATAGTTGCTCACGAAATTGTCGTGTTATAATTTCGCTCATTTTTATTTTTACTCAGCTTTAATGATTGGACCAATTTTAACGTTATCACTATTATAAAACCATTATGAGAATGTGTCGCCTATATAACGAGATTATCAGCCGAGATTCCGATGCTCATATTTTTAAATGCCGCTGAACTAAATTCTAGTTAACGGGTATTTAATTAATAAAATAAAATATATCATACATTTATTATGCCTAATTACTTCTTTTTATTTCTGAATTTTACTTTTTCATGGTATAATATAGTGACAATAACATTTAACAGAGTAAATACTCGTAAGTATATTCATCATCATCATCATCATAATGTTCAACCCATTGCCGGCTCACTACAGAGCACGGGTCTCAATTCAATATGAGAAGGGTTTGGCCATAGTCCACCACGCTGGCCATGTGCGGATTGGCAGACTTCACACACCTTAGAGAACATTATGGAAAATTCTCAGGTGTGCAGGTTTCCTCGCGATGTTTTCCTTCAGCGTTGAAGCAAGTGATATTTTAATCGCTTAAAAACGCACATAACTCCGAAAAGTTATAGGTGCGTGCCCGGGTTCGAACCCCGGACCTCTGATTAGGAGGCTGGCGTCCTAGCTACTAGGCTATCACAGCTTCGTAAGTATATTAAGAGTTAATATTAACTTGTAGTGATTGCCAAATAAAAAACCTGTAAGAACTACATTATGTTACGTACGTATTTACATCTAATAATCTCTCCCAACTTCAAAAATTACAAGAAGCATATTATTTGTAATTAAATTTTACAGATATTTGTATTAAAAAAAATGTTATTAACCTATTGTAATATCAACAATTTTCTTGCCAAATTATGATTATAATTAATTATGCATACTTAGAACATATTATGAAATGATACTTTTAAAATTTCTAAATTTTCCTATAAGGATCTATTTGGTTTTGCAATAAAAAAGACAAAAAGTCATTGTATATTTTTATCCGAAATGAAGCGGATTACATTACATTTATACGCCCGTTGACCTGCGAAGATGAAGATAACCAAATTATATGAAACTTTCAACACCCGGAGAAATTAAAATTAAAGAATTTAAAATTAAAGTCTCGCGTCTGTCACGAAAGATAAGGCGAAGCCAAAAGGCCACGAACATAAAAAAAACATTAGTGTTATCACTCATCTAAAAGAAGATATCTTCATCTCACAGTGTCACTTTAGAATTAATTGAATTTCAGAGCAATAGTGCAATTCATACCCAAGCTTGTAAATCTCCATAATGCAAAACAATTTACTTGTTGATAGGCAAATAAATTCTTAAATTTAGTAGATAGTTGAATGAATTGGTTAAATTATCTGGCTAATCCAAACATATAAGTTATTGATGAGTAAAGTAAGTATTAGAATTCAATATAAAAACTTTTCATATCCCTTAATCCAAGAATATTTTATAAGATATACATTTCAAAGCTGACTGACGTTGGATTTAATAGTCTTTTCAAGTGTTGCTTGTGGAAGTGGTAAGATTATTGCCTCGTATAAAACATTATTCAAAATCTACGCTTTTGAAGAGCCGTTCTAGCTCGCTTAAGGGGCAAAGCTTAGATCGTCATCACTGTAATATGATAAATTTGGAACTTAATCTCTTCGTTTACAACTTCTTCCTGACCAGAAGGTCTAAGGACCCAATAAAATAAATCTGCGGTTAAATTTAACGCACGAAGAAGTAAGACACCTGCTGCCTTCATTTTGAATAATATATGCATTGTAACTGCCCACATGCGAGTAGTTGTGTGTTAGAAAATCGACTTTTGCTTTAAAATGTATTTTGCGAACAAAAAAATGGATTTTCGAAAAACTAGAAGATTTCACATGATTTGATTTTTGATACTAATTTTCTTTTCTTTTATAAAGTTAAGAGTAAATGGTTATAGTATGTTTGTCATAATTGTAACTAGAAATTATTATAATCACTAATAAACGATTTTGTTAATTTTAGGGGTTTTAAATTAAGGCTGTCTAAGGCTGTATACGATGTCCATCCGCCCTTTCGTCTGTCAGTGTATTTTGCAAAAACAGTAATAGCTAGAGAGTTGAGACAACAACAACAACAAGTAAAATATGTTTTGGAAATTAAAAGTTGCTCTTAAATTATTTTATGGTATTTTCTGCTGAACTTATTTTTTACTTCTACGCCTACCCTCTGGAAGCGATGCAGGCAGAACTGCGCCGCTGCTGGCGGAATGTGGGACACACTGGCAGCCAGAGTGGGGACCAGTATATCCACTAGAAACCAGCGCCCTTCACATCGCCTGGTGGCTGAGTCACGGGAAAGCTCGAGCACTCGTCCACAACCCAACCAGCGGCGTGTGAGTTTCTGCTGCATCTTAATAATGCCAATGTTATGGTGAGTTTATTTTATTTTATTTACATTAATACAAAATCCTCATGACTTTAGTAAATATCTTTTGGAGGCGCGAATGCCGCCACTGTCCACCTTCGATAGGCAAGAACTAGTGGACTGTATCGTGTATTAATTTAGAATTTAGGCGTCCACGTGTCGGGCAAAGGGGGCGTGAAGGAAAAGGGAAATCGTGCACTAACCTTAGCAGGTCCGCGACCTATACCTCGGCGACGAGCACAAAATCACGCTCACAGCCAGCACACACCCTGGTGCGGAACACGGACACCTCGCGGGATAAGATGGCACTCGGCAGCACTCACGGCACCACACTTCGAAGATGGCGGAAGCGAATATCGACCCGCTCCACGTACCGTGCGATCGCGGAGAGGTCTCGAGCCGACTTGAGGCGGCGCTTGCGTCGCGCCGCGAGCGTTGGTGACAGTACACGATAAAAAAGGGAGGGTAGATGGATAATAATCGTGGACATTGTTCGAATAATAAATCCAAAGACAACCAATAGTTGGCGTTACCATTTCGCCCGCCCTTAAAGGGTCACCTTTAAAATTATATAAGGTATATATGCGGATATAATTATGTTGTGTATATGTGCGGATATAATATAATATAGAGATAATGTATAGTAGTATGTATCCTAGCCTAACCTAATTTTATTCTTAAAATAATATGTGTATTGAGTAGGCAGAGGACACAAACGAATTACCTGTGCGTAGTCAGGAAATTTGCAGTAATTACCCCATTGCCTAGGACGGCACGATAAGAGGAAAAATTGTTAAAGCCCACCAACCTGTATTGGAGCCACCATATGCTCTAATCACTCACTATGATACTCTCATGAGGAAGGAGGTCTGTCTCAACAGTGTGTCATACAATAAGCTGTAATACATTGAGGTGGTTTTCAATATTAAAATCTATATTCCCTTTTCACCAACAATAAATCTATCAGTATTTTTCACAGTTTATATCTTTTTATCCAAATAATTGGATTGACTAAACAGAGTTTAACGGTAATTTGAAGCAAGGATTTTTAAGAGTTATTTGTAGCTTGGATTATAATCCAGAAAAAATGTAAAGTGATTTCGAAAGAACTTACTTTGGTTACGTTAGGTTAGGTTATACAATGCCTGTTACAGTTTGCTTAAGACGGAGATAAATGGGCGGTTCACATCGCTCTGAGAACTCCCAAGATGTTAGAATGGTGAAATATTAGTTGATCCCTTCTTGGTTGGTTGATTGGACTAGTAGACTGATGTCATCAAACAAGACGCAGGGAGGCCTACGAAAGACCTATGTTTAGCAGCAGAAAATGATGATGAAATTTAAAATAGAATTACTCACACGGTTCATGTGACTTAGTTCTAATCTATATTAATATTCATCATGAACAACCCATTACCGGCTCACTACAGAGCACGGGTCTCCTCTCAATATGAGAAGGGTTTGGCCACAGTCCACCACCGCTGGCCATGTGCGGATTGGCAGACTTCAGACGCCTTTGAGAACATTATGGAGAATTCTCAGGCGTGCAGGTTTCCTCGCGATGTTTTCCTTCACCGTTGAAGCAAGTGATATTTAAATTTTTTTTAAACGCACATAACTCCGAACAGTTGAGGTGCGTGCCTGGATTCGAACCGCCGACCTCTGATTAGGAGACTGACGCCATAACCACTAGGCTATCACCGTTCCATATTAATATTATAATGAGGTAAAGTTTGGATGTTCAGGGTAATTCTGGTACTACTGATCCGACTTTGACGACTTTTAAGACGATATTCTTTGACCAATTGAAAGCTATATTATCTGTGATTAACATGGCTATATTTGATATGTTTTCCTACATATTTGGATAAAAATATGGATTTATCATCTGCCAATTAATCTCTTAGCAATTTTGACGTTTTGGCAGTTGTCGCATTTGAAATTCGACAAATTTAGTACTCAATCGGATTATCTAGCGATTGAACAAAGTTTCAACAAATAACTCGCTAAAAGGTAATGCTCTACCATAGCAACATGGACACGGAAAATCACAACAATGTTTTGTTTGCGAAATTAAAAGCTACAAAAGAAGCATGCAAGCATAAACACCGATTGTAACGCAAGTTATAATAAGCTTATTATTTGGACAACTACTGTACGAACATAGCAAATACAATCCTAACATGAACATAGACAGTTCCAAAATTGTTTAAGCAACTTTAATCCCTAAGTGTAAATTTTATAGTAGATATTCCTATCCTTTTTTTCAGCATTATACTCGTATATTTGTGTAATTTTGTCATGTTACATACCACGTTTATCGTATAACCGTTATTTAACGTGCACCAGCTACTGCTCGCAACTATGCTCGCTTCGACACATTGACCTTGGTTTTTTGGTGAATAACCTCGCTATGGACATTATCTCTCAGAGAGATTATGAGCAGAGCTCTTTCCATAGCAGGCTGAGCGACTTGAAGTTATCATGATTAGCCTCGCTGTCAGCGTTCACGTTTGTGATGACCCCGTGCCAGAAGTCATGTCAGTCATGACGGGTAGGATGCACTGATCGAAAAATTTTGCCTTGAGGACTCGGCCGAGCTGCCAAACGCTGCTCAGCCCATCTGCACTCCCCTATCAATCTCCTTCACGAAACTGTTTTCGTAGCCGAAGCATTTGTCCAGGGTATGTATATTCTTGGCCTTAGAAGGCCGACAGATATTGACCCGAAACCACCAGATCATTAAACATAATAATAATCCGAAATCCGACACGCTGAGAAACATTGTGGAAGCATCGAGCATCTGTTGGAGTTCCTACAGCGAATTTGCAATGATGACGATATCATGAACAAAACGGTAGTTTGAAAGAAGCTACTACTCACATTGATAACACGTCTTTTCCACGATAATATCTGTTTTTTTTCTGATCTAATAATCAAAGTTAAAACTGATATAAATATTAATAGTACGCACCTTTCAAGTAACCAAAAAAATTAAAGCTCACATTATTGTCACTTAATTATGAATTGCATAGTTATTTTTAATGCCACGATTTTAATTACATAAACATATGATAATAAATCAGATTACATGATTGCCAATCAGAAAGTTCTGAACACACCGTTGATCTGCCAGGTTACATTATAAGTTGGCAAATCGTATGGGATGTTCTTCAGAAGGGAAGCTTTTTACGCATTGTCTAGGAGCACGGTCTTGAGCGCTCATTCCACTATTTGAAAGTTCAGTTGCTAACCCGAACGTGCCTTGAATAGAAAATTCCTAAGCGGAAAAGGTTCATTTTTAAAGAATAAAAGAACACGCAAAGTCTATCTTTTTATCATTGGACGGTAAGAAAATGTGAATCAAATCAGTAAAATCTACGCAAACTAAACGATTATATAGGTTATAATCGTAGATTTTACTGACTATAGGTGACAATGTTTGGTTTTATTTTCCCTGGACTGCCATTCAGGCTTTCGGGTCGAAGATCTTTTCGCAATTATCCAGAAAGGCGTAGCGCTAATTACGTACCAGTTGTAGATAACTGTGAGAAAACTGACCCTGCTAATAATATGTTTCTATATAAGTACATAAGTGAAATCTAATTCCACCTCCCATTTTCGCATAATACTTCCTATCCTCAACCGATATTCTTTTTTTTTATCCACTGCAAGTTAGCCCTTGATGGCAACCTCACCTGATGGTAAGTGATGATGCAGTCTAAGATGGTAGCAGGCAAACCTGTTAGGGGTATTATAGTAAACCCATACTCCTAAATGGTTTCTACGCGACATCGTGCCGCAACGCTTTGCGACACGTCTGTGACGATAGGGTGGTAACCACGGCCAAAGCCTCCCACCAGACCAGACTCGAGCCAGGAATCGAACTTAGGACCTCCTACTTTATAATGTAACAGCGCGCGCGTTGCACCACGGAGGTCGTCATTGCTGTTCTTTTTATCTTTATTCTACTACTTTAGTAAGCCCTTCTCTGCTAGTCACCTTGCGGTAAGTGATAATGTGGCTCACTTTATTGTCAATTTTGAACCGTCAAAATTGTCTACTAGCAGGCAGTCAATCTAACAATCTAACAATCTATCAAGTTTGGCCAAAGAAACCAAAATCCACCCAGAAGAAGCCTTCAAGAATCAGAGCAGTTACTATTTTCTTATTAATTCAACAACATTGTTCAGGCTTGTGAGAGATAAAGGGTAGCAGCCTACTTCAAAACTGTCTTATCAATGAGAAACTCATAAATTTTACAATCATCATCATGATCAGCCTATTACTGGCTCACTACCGACCACGGGTCTCCTCTCTATATGAGAAGGGTTTGGCCATAGTCCACCACGCTGGCCATGTGCGGATTGGCAGACTTCACACGCCGTTGAGAACATTATGGAGAACTTTCAGGCGTGCAGGTTTCCTCACGATGTTTTGGTTCGCCGTTGAAGCAAGTGATATTTTAATTTTTTTTATAACACACATAACTCCAAAAAGTTAGAGGTGCGTGCTCGGATTCGAACCCCGACCTCTGATTAGGAGGATGACGCCCTAACCACTAGGCGCACTAATTTTATAATAAATTAATGAAATTGATAGCATACATTGGCAGATCCAGATTTTGTTGCCTAGGAATCATAATTATATAATGGCTTACAAGTTGTGATAGCCTAGTGGTTAGGAAGTCCGTCTCCTTACTGATGACAGGGGTTCGACCCGTTCGATCGTTTTTATGCAATTAAAATATACGATGATGGAAAGCATCGTGAAGAAACCTGCATGCCCCAGAGTTAACCGCAATGTGCTCAAGGGTGTGTGATGTCTGCCAATCAGCACATGGCCAGCGTAGCGGACTATGGCCAAACCCGTTTCATATTGAGAAGGGACTCGTGCTCTGTAGTGAGCGGACAATTGGACGATCATGATGATGATGATGTTGATAACGTCTTTTACTCAATACCCCAATTTACTTCTGTACCTACTGGACAAGAAGATATGAAGTGAAATAATACTACTTCATTTGCAATTCTAGTAAGTCGATTGTTTATATCCACTTTCTGTTTATAAAGACCATTATATACCCTTTCAAGTGATATTAATACTTTCAGCATCTGAGAGAAGATTACCTTGTACTTGTAGTACCGTTTAGTAGGCTGCACAAAATAAGTATCTCATTCAAAGAAAATTGTGTTTTATTTTATATTAAATTACCTATTATAAATCTTGGAGATGTCTATCAATAAGTTCAAAGCTTTTATAAAACGAAAGCTTATAGAAAAATCATATTACGATATTAAGGATAAACGATAAAAAATCTTAGGAATGAAATTTGAAATTTCTCTCCATAGGTACTATAATTTATTATTGATTATGTGAGATGGTGATAACAAAAAAAACGCCCGGCTAAATTTGTTGTGGGCTTCTCCTTAGACCAGGGCGCGTTTGGAACCCTCATAGCTTTAGTTTTAAGTTTACGAATGTAGTTATCACCATCAAATCACTACTATGATATTCATTGACGCGTCAAAAGTGCTTTTTAAAGGACTATTTGAATAAAGATTGTTTGAATTTGAATTTGAATTTACCATCCAAGGTGACGCCCAGAATGAAGTTTTTTTTTAAATAGTTATATTGCTATATCGTAGAATATTTTGTAAATATCTGGCATATTTTAGAAGTTTTCTGCGGCATAGTAACATTTCAGAGCCAAGTGCCCAACTAATTGACCGTGGAGTCTAATAACGCCCCACTACGACGCTCTACGAAGTGCTCCTAATGTATATTGCAGAATAGCCTTAAGAGGTCTAACACGAAGTAGATAGTACTACTATTGTACATGGAGTACATAGACATGCACGGAATAGTGTTGTAGTAAATTTTAAACACGATTAAAATCCTTTATACGAAATGTTATATTCATGCACACTTAGCACAGGTAGCTATGCTGCTTTGATACCGTCCGACCATCGTTATCCCAAACGTCGCCAAGGCCGAGATTCGGCCTCAAAGGAGGCGCCCTTAGGCAATCATTCCCTTAGTTTCTTCGAGTCCTAGAGCTCAAAATTTCTTCTGGCAGAACTTCTTTCCGAAGCTCGCCAAACAGCCCGGTTACGCTGTGGCAACCAATTGGGTTAGTACAGTTAATAGATAGTCCCAAAAAAAAAATATATAGCATTCTTATAAAACATTTTTCATTCGTTTAATTCGTGCGGTGCTGGTGATAACTATATTGGTAAACTTAAATCTTAAGCTAAGATGGTTCCAAATGATGGATGGAAACGAGGTTGTCTATCAATCCCAGTACGGTCCTCAAGTTGGCTGGTGTGCTGTTGTTCCGGCGCACCTCTAACCGGCGAAACTGGGCACGTTGGGCCCAAGGAGGATCGGCTGCGGCGGACACCCGCTGGTGGAATTGCGGTTGTATGCGAAAGCTTTCCCGTGGCTCCACCATACAGCGGTGAGAAGGTACACGTGGGGGTTTTAGTCAGTAGGAGTCTGACATAACCGCTGTGCCTCCCCGTGGCGCAGAGGTATCCATGAGGATTTACCCACGAATGATGGTTCAAAATGCACACAACAATTAGAAGCCCACCAACAAGCTCACCGGGTTAATTATTTTGCAATTTGAGTGCAAGTGGTAGGTATAAAGTGCAAGAGAGTACTTTAAAGTTGTATGAAAAGCATTTCTGTATAGTTGCTGTCCTGTTAAAATTTCGCTCATATTTATTTTTACTCAGCTTTAATAATTGGACCAATTTTAACGTTATCACTATTATAAAATTATTATGAGAATGTGTCGCCTTTATAACGAGATTATCAGCCGAGATTCCGATGCTCATATTTTTAAATGCCGCTTATCTAAATTCTAGTCAACGGTTATTTTATTAATAAAATAAAATATATCACACATTTATTATGCCCAAATACTTATTTTTATTTCTGAATTTTACTTCTTCATGCTATAATATAGTGACAATAACATATTTAACAGGGTAAATACTCGTAAGTATATTCATCATCATCATCATTATCATGTTCAACCCATTGCCGGCTGACTATAGAGCACGGGTCTCCACTCAATATGAGAAGGGTTTGGCCATAGTCCACCACGCTGACCATGTGCGGATTGGCAGACTTCACACGCCTTTGAGACATTACGGAAAATTATCAGGAGTGCAGGTTTCCTCACGATGTTTTCCTTCAGCATTGAAGCAAGTGTGATTTTTAATCGCTTAAAAACGCACATAACTCCGAAAAGTTATAGGTGCGTGCCCGGGTTCGAACCCCCGAGCTCTGATTAGGAGGCTGGCGTCCTAGCCACTAACACCTAGTCACAGCTTCGTAAGCATATTAAGAGTTAATATTAACTCGTAGTGATTGCCAAATAAAAAAACCTGTAAGAACTACATTATGTTACGTACGTATTTTGATTAAAAACAGTTGTACCAACTAATAATAATGCTCCCAACTTCAAAAATTATATGAAGCATATTATTTGTAATTAATTTTTACAGATATTTGTATTTAATAGAAAAAAAAAATTATCAACCTATTCCAATATTAACAATTTTCTTGTGAAATTATGATTGTAATTAATTTTGCATACTTAGAACATATTATGAAATGATACTTTTAAAATTTCAAAATTTTCCAATAAGGATCTATTTGGTTTTGTAATAAAAAAGGCATTAAAAGTAATTGTATATTTTATCTAAAATGAAGCGGATTACATTACATTTATACGCCCGTTGACCTGCGAAGATGAAGATAACCAAATTATATGAAACTTTCAACACCCGGAGTATAAAACCAGAAGAATTTAAAATTAAAGTCTCGCGTCTGTCACGAAAGATAAGGCGAAGCCAAAAGGCCACGAACATAAAAACATTAGTGTTATCACTCATCTAAAAGAAGATATCTTCATCTCACGGTGTCACTTTAGAATTAATTGAATTTCAGAGCAATAGTGCAATTCATACCCAAGCTTGTAAATCTCCATAATGCAAAACAATTTACTTGTTGATAGGCAAATAAATTCTTAAATTTAGTAGATAGTTGAATGAATAGGTTAAATTATCTGGCTAATCCAAACATGTAAGTTATTGATGAGTAAAGTAAGTATTAAAATTCAATATAAAAAATTTTCATTCCCCTTGATCCAAGAATATTTTATAAGATATACATTTCAAAGCTGACTGACGTTGGATTTAATAGTCTTTTCAAGTGTTGCTTGTGGAAGTGGTAAGATTATTGCCTCGTATAAAACATTATTCAAAATCTACGCTTTTGAAGAGCCGTTCTAGCTCGCTTAAGGGGCAAAGCTTAGATCGTCATCACTGTAATATGATCAATTTGGAACTTAATCTCTTCGTTTACAACTTCTTCCTGACCAGAAGGTCTAAGGACCCAATAAAATAAATCTGCGGTAAAATTTAACGCACGAGGAAGTAAGACACCTGCTGCCTTCATTTTGAATAATATATTCATTGTAACTGCCTACATACGAATAGTTGTGTGTTTAGAAAATCGACTTTTACTTTACAATGTATTTTGCCAACAAAAAAGTGAATTTTCGAAAAACTTTAGAAGTTAAAGTTAAACTTTCACATGATTTGATGATTTTTTTGTTAACAATTTTCTTTTCTTTTATAAAGTTGAGAGTAAATGGTTATATTATGTCATAATTGTAACTAGAAATTATTATAATCACTAATAAACGATTTTGTTAATTTTAGGGGGTTTAAATGAAGGCTGTCTAAGGCTGTATCCGATGTCCATCCGCCCTTTCGTCTGTCAGTGTATTTTGCATAAACAGTAATAGCTATAGAGTTAAAACAACAACAACAGAAGTAAAATATGTTTTGGAAATTAAAAGTTGCTCTTAAATTATTTTATGGTATTTTCTGCTGAACTTATTTCTTATTTCTACGCTTACCCTCGGGAAGTGATTCAGGCAGAACTACGCCACTGCCAACAGTATGTAGGACACGCTGACAGCTGACTAAAACCCAACGCCCTTCGCATCGCCTGGTGGCTGGGTCACGGGGACGCTCGGGCACTCGTCCACAACCCAACCAGCGGCGTGTCTCGTCAGCTCGATCTTAATATGTTATGGTGAGTTTTTTTATTTAAATTAACATAAAATCCTCATCAACGGTTATTTAATTAATAAAATAAAATATATCATACATTTATTATGCCTAATTAATTACTTCTTTTTATTTCTGAATTTTACTTCTTCATGCTATAATATAGTGACAATAACATATTTAACAGGGTAAATACTCGTAAGTATATTCATCATCATCATCATGTTCAACCCATTGCCGGCTCACTACAGAGCACGGGTCTCCACTCAATATGAAAAGGGTTTGGCCATTAATATAAAATCCTCATGATTCTACCGGAAATGTTAACGTATTGTAAATATCTTTTTAAAACTGTAACTTAAAATTCAGTCGTGCTACGGAACGTAGTATTATGTCAATTGGCTATGGATGCACCTCAAGGCGTAATCCTGCTTTGTACTACACGCCCGATACCTTACCGCTTACAATAAACTATTAGATCGCTGAACAGTAAGATGCTTAGACCGTATTGTCACGGGATATTAGCTACGTTAAGCTATGGACGTTGTCAAACCAACAAGTTCATTCAAATTTCATTGCTTCGGTGGGAAGGGGTTGGGTTTTACGAGTAGTGCGACTGCGGAAAAAATGGAGCACATCTTTGACGATGATACCACGCAATACATAGTTTAATAAAAACGTACGTGTTACTGCATCTTTGTCGCACAGCAATCTCCGCCCGATACGCTAACCTAGGTCCTGGGTTCGATTCCCGGCTCGAGTCTGGTCTGGTGGGAGGCTTCGGCCGTGGCTAGTTACCACCCTACCGAAAAAGACGTGTCGCCAAGCGATTTAGCGTTCCGGCACGTTGTCGCGTAGAAACCAACTAGGAGCGTGGGTTTACCATACTTCTAACAGGTTAGCCCGCTACCATCCTAGATAGCATCATCACTTACCACCAGGTGAGATAGCCGTCAAGGGCTGACTTGTAGTGTATAAGTAAGAAAAGTTCCTAACGTCGGTAGTAGTAAGTAGTATCGTGAAAATAGATACATAGTTATGTACCCTAACCTGCTAACAGCTTAGGCACATTGCACAACTCTGTTGAAAAGCCATGCTAAAGATTGTGATTCTGGTCAATGTAAATTTTAAGATATAATAATGGGTTACTTTTTTGCGCTAAGACGGTGGGAGAAGCACTAATACCTTTAGTAAATAAAGCGTAATGCTCGTTGCGTATCATGTATTCCGCGAAGTTAAGCCTGCTTGTATCCAGCTGTTGAATATATCAACGTTGAAGAAGTAATGCCACTGCTCCAGGTCGCGTGTCTCCACGATGTCGGTCTTGAGGCGCATCTTGAAGATCTCCCGCCAGATGGCCTCACGGTGCTCCTTGTTGATGACCCCATGCGTATCAAGGTGTGGTCGTTGATTTCTAGGTTTGGAGGTTTCGCGCACTAAAACCCTGCCCATGATATCGTACTACGTAGAATAAAAAATTACAATTAATCCAATACAGATTTAAGGACCTATACCACCACAACTGTTATATCATCGCCGGATGATCGTCGTTAGTGACTATTAAAATCTTAATAACCACTCTCTCTGGGCTTGATCTCCAGCACACGTACCTTTTCAGAGTTATGTGCGTTTACTTCACTTTCTTTAAAGGTGGAAGAAAACCCGTTATATAGATAGTTTTCCATAATGTTCTCAAAGGTATCTGAAGTCTACCAAGTCACACTTGCCCAACATGTCCACCACGCTGGGCAAGTGTGACTTGGTGTGATATAATTTCTTTTTCCCCTGAGAGAAAAATAGTGAACGAATAATAATTATATAATGATGACTCGCAGCCACGCACGCACGCACGTACACTCACTTACAAACCACAATTTTCTATATATATATATATATATATATTTTTTAAATAACAAAATTATTAATATAAGATTCGGAGGTGGGTGACGGCTTATGCAACACAGTTTTAATGCTTTGCCGTCCTTGCTATTTTTCTGTATGACTTAAGTGTTCTCAATAAAGATTTTATTCATGATCCAACCTAGTCTCGGCTCATTACAGAGCACGGGTCTCTCAATATTACAAGGGTTTGGCCATAGTCCACCACGCTGGCCATGTGCGGATTGACAGACTTCACACGCCTTAGAGAACATTATAAAGAACTCCCAGGCGTGCAGGTTTACTCACGATGTTTTCCTTCACCGTTAAAGCAAGTGATATTTTAATTGCTTAAAATTTTATTCTTATTCCCAATCTCTTCAGCGTAAAAAATATATACGTAATAACCGACAATACTTTAATATCAGCGAAGACAAGCCAAAGAAATATATGAAAAGATTTACGGAACTTTGCATACCATGCTGCGGTAGTGTAGTATTGTGCTTAAACCCACTTCAGCTACTAGATACTCGCATGTTGAAACCTGTTATCCGGACCTGAATGCGGAGCCTCTCAAGAAACTCGAGCGTCTGAATACATGCATAAGTTTAACTTTCTATCTTCACAAATACGACCACAATACTTATTGTCCCACTGCCAACTTAAGTGGATCCCCATTCGAGACCGATGGCAACAAAGAACTTTTTGTACACTTTTCTCTGTTATCAATACGTTCGCGTACCATTATCTAAAAATAACTTTAAATTTAAATGTGCCGTTTGATATCCATCGTGGATATTTGAGTCTCACTATCTGTGCCCTCGAACAACACCAGTTCATTGTTGGATTTACCTGTTATTTATGCAGATCATCTTCCATCTTTTGTCCGAAACAGTAAGAAGAGTTACTTTTATATATTTTTCTATCTTTAAAATATAAATATATTTTAAAGATATATTATTTAATTATATGAAAAACAATTAATACAAAAGAATAGTTTAGTCTTGATCATTTTTTGTAGCTACTGCTAGTTAGCCCTTGTGGGTAATCTCACCTGGTGGTAAGTACTGATACAGTTTTTTTTTTCTTTTTCGGACTGTCTATTAGCCGTATTAACCCTATTGGTTGCCACAGCGTAACCGGGCTGTTTGGCGAGCTTCGGAAAGAAGCTCTACCAGAAGAAATTTCGACCCACAGGGCTCGAAGAAACTAAGGGAACGTCTGCCTAAGGACGCCTCCTTTCAGGCCGAACCTCGGCTTAGGCGATGTGAGGGATAACGGAGGGGGCCCGGACGGTGTCAAAGCAGCAGAGATACCTGTGCTAAGTGTGCATGAATAAATTCATTCCTTCATGCATTTCGTATTAAGAATTTTAATCGTGTTTTAAATTTACTACAACATTACATTCCGTGCATGTCTATGTACTTCATGTACAATAGTAGTACTATCTACTTCGTGTTAGACCTCTTAAGGCTATTCTGCAATATACATTAGGAGCACTTCATAGAGCATCGTAGTAGGGCGTTATTAGACTCCACGGTCAATTAGTTGGGCACTTGGCTCTGAAATGTTACTATGCCGCAGAAAACTTCTAAAATATGGCAGATATTTTCAAGATATTCTGCGATATAGCAATATAATTATTTCAAAAATTGTAGTGCTAACCTGTTCTGGTATGGTACTCCCACTTTGTTTCTAGGCGACATCATGCCAGAAAACTAAATGGTTTGGCGACACGTCTGTGTCGGTAGGGTAGCAAATAGCCACGTCCAAAGTTTCTCACGCCAACTTTATGATGTGCTAAACGCTTTGCTCCGTGGAGGCTGCAGAACAATCGTACATTGTAGTGTATTCAGGGCCCATTTGATAAAAATTGAAAATTCGTTGCGGTGTCCGTAATATATCTATTTAAATTAAAGTACAAGTTACCAAGCACTCAATGACCTCAGCAGAGTTTCTCAACAGGTAGGCCTGCGTATGAACATGAGCAAGACAAAAATCATGTCGAACGCTAATGTTCTGCCTTACCCAGTAATCGTTGAGAGCTCTGCACTTGAAATTGTAGACGAGTATGTATACCTAGGACATACAATCCAGTTAGGTAAGTCCAATTTCGAGAAGGAGGTCAGCTGCCGAATTCAGCTCGGGTGGGCAGCGTTTGGGAAACTGCGCGACATCTTTTCGTCCAAAATCCCTCAGTGCCTGAAGACTAAAGTTTTCGAACAGTGCGTGTTGCCAGTAATTAAAAAAAGACTTACGGATCCGAAACGTGGTCGCTCACTATGGGCCTCATAAGAAGACTCAGAGTCACTCAGCGAGCAATGGAGAGAGCTATGCTAGGAGTATCTCTACGTGATCAAATCAGAAACGAAGAGATCCGTAGAAGGACCAGAGTTACCGACATAGCTCAGCGAGTTGCGAAGTTGAAGTGGCAATGGGCGGGGCACATAGCTCGGAGAACCGATGGACTTTGGGGTCTCAAGGTGCTGGAATGGCGACCTCGCACCGGTAAACGTAGCGTTGGTCGATCCCCAACAAGGTGGACAGACGACATCAAACGAGTCGCAGGGAGCCGCTGGATACAGGCGACCCAAGGCCGTGGCCGTTGGAACTCCTTACAAAAGACCTATGTCCAGCAGTGGACGTCTATCGGTTGAAATGATGATGATGATGATACCAAGCACCCATGACATTAATCTCAACTGGTTGTAAATGATGATGCAGTCTAAGATGGTAGCAGGCTAACTTGTTAGGGGTATGATGAATACCATATTTATAACTTTGCAATACGTTCACAGTCTTCGCCACACATCTTTTCGTCACCATCTGTCTATTAAGGTGCTGAGTGCAGACCTTCTTTCATAAGAGATAGGGAATATGAGCATATATCCACCACATTACCATATTACCGGGGAAGTATCCAAGGGGCGTCCAGCAAAACCAGCGAGAGGGACATGCTGTGGTGGTTTTTGGTTCAAATATACCCCCACGGGGGGGGGGGGGGAATCCCACAGAACCTCCTTCAAAAAAAGGTATATGTTATAGTGAAAATAGCCGGGATTGACGGAACTAATTTCAACAACAACAATTGTGTACTCCAACTAAAGGTAGATTGAGATTAATTCTTACTCCGATCCGGGAATACGAAACCACTCGCAAAGTGGTTAACACTTCAGTTACAGCGCGAAAATTGCAAGCACAACAAAACCTTGTTTAGTCACTAAATATCGCTATACGATCACTACTTAAACGCAACATTATACGAGTAATATTTTTCAGTCGATTTCTATGCAGGACCCTGGGTACGCTATATCGGTCTAATCGGCTGGAAAGACTTGGTTGAACTATACCAAAAAGAATTCGAAATATAAAGTTCCAAAACGCCACTGAGCACGAACCCGAGACCAAAACTTGAACACCGACAATAACTTCGCTATTAAGTAAAAAAATTGCATAGGTCCCATATATAAAGCAATTTGTTACTTGCAATAAAGCAAACTTTATCACTGGCTTTACCACTTAACACAGATATTAAGCAATTTATTTGTTAGATGTTTAAGCATCGGGTCAAAACAATGCCATGTCAGCCTCACCATGATACTTCAATATTATTACAAAGTGATTATTTTGACAAAGTATACTTTAAAAAAGCTGTGATGGCCTAGTGGTTGTGGCCTATTGGATAGCCTAGTGGTGGTGGGACGTCAGCCCATCAGAGGTCGGGGATTCGAACTCGGGCACGCACGCGATCTTTTGAATTTATGTGCATTTTTAAGCATTACATCTACTATCCAAAGGTCTATCTTGCAATAAGACACATTTGAACGAGAGATAACCAATTGCCGGTAACGGTGAAGGAAAACATCGCGAGGAAACCTGCACGCCTGAGGGTTCTCCATAATGTTCTTAAAGGCGTGTGAAGTCTGCCAATCCAGTGCACATGATGGCCAGCGTGGTGGACTATGGCCAAACCCTTTTCATATTGAGATTAGACCTGTGCTCTGTAGTGAGCTGGTGGATCATGATGATACTTTAAACATTTTGACTTTATCGCTATTAACATGAATGGTTTATTTAAGCTAAGTTAAGTTTAAGCTTCTATCTGGAACGGTAATAGTAATACTACTAAATAAACTACAAACGTTGCCCGTCTCTTAGGCTTACCCTGTATTTTTATAGGCTTAATTTAAACATATCTATTTAGTTCAACAGGTTACTAATTTACATATTAATACGGAATAACTTACGAACTTTTAACAACACTTATTTAAGATGTGCATTATTTAAAGTACAATTAAGTACCTACTATTATCCACACATCACTTAATTCGTACGCAATTTTAAATAGCATTCTCACTTTCTTTTTCTTTACACATGAAACATTTCTCTTTTCATTTCGGGTCTTTCATTTTTAATATATTAATTATCAAAATATATGAAAACACGTATTGAAGACGGTTCTTTAAAAATTAAATGATTGGTATTAAGAAAATTTGAGAGTTATCTATGAATGTCCTCAGATGCCTGGGAATAGGGCTACAGTAGCTAGATAAATACTAATTTCGCGTTTGTAAGGTATTTCAAAAAGAGCTTTGTCTTAAAAATAATACTATGTATGTCTCAAAATAATAATAAGCGGTGATAGCCTAGTGGTTAGGGCGTCAGCCTCTTAATCAGAGGTCGGCGGTTCGAATCCGGGCAGGCACCTCTAACTTTTCGGAGTTATGTGCATTTTTAAACAATTAAAATATCACTTGCTTCAACGGTGAAGGAAAACATCGTGAGGAAACCTGCACGCCAGAGAGTTCTCCATAATGTTCTCAAATGCGTGTGAAGTCTACCGATCCGCACATGGCCAGCGTGGTGGACTATGGCCAAACTTCTCATATTGAGAGGAGACCCGTGCTCTGCAGTGAGCCGGCAATGGGTTGATCATGATGATGATGATGTCTAAAGACACACATTAAAAGGTTGGAATGCCCAATTCGTCCAGATTAATTTAGCTCTTTTACCCAGGTAAATGCGTCGCAGTGGTTTTCCAGGTTTAATATATAGCCTACTTTGACCGTTTTTAATATGATACAAGCTATCTCCGTCATGAAAATTAGTTCGGCTTCTCGAGGAGTCCCGTGGTATAGTCCTTTGAGTCTAGATATGCTTCTCAACCCGACAATTTAATGACCCCGACATCCATCTCTCTTTTGTGAGTCGTTTAATAAAAAGATCTTGTTCTGAAATAAAAGCGAGAAAATAATAATACTTCTTTGGCATCTTCATAACTTGAAAGCGGTAAATTTTAAAAGTGTCAGGTTTCATTGCATCTTTTAACTTTTCCCTCATCTTTCTGTTGAAAGTTATCACAAGAAGTTAATTTAAATGTTCGAATAGACTTTCATTAACATTGTAGCCATTAGGCACTGCATATTCATCATCATTATCATAATTATCACACCCAGCGAGTATCTTCTCAGCATGAGAAGTTGGTAGACACCGCACGACTTGAAAAACATCATCGCGAACTCTTAAGCGTGCAGGCACCATTTATTCCTTCACCATTAAACTTATTTGGTCTGGTGGGAGACTTCAGTCGTGGCCTGTTACCACCCTACCGACAAAGACGTGTCGCCAAGCGATTTAGCGTTCCGGCTCTGTAATTAGGTGTATGAGTTTACTACACCCCTATCAGCTTTGCCTGCTACCATCTTGGACTGCATCATCACTTACTATCAGGTGAGGTTACCGCAAGGGCTAACTTGTAGTGTATAAAAATAATGATATTTAATTTAAAATATACGGAAAAGTTAGATATGCGTATCAAAATCGAACTCGGCTGGAGTCATTATCTCCGCTTCCTTTGTCCTTCCACATTGCATATTACCGTTGGAATATTGGCCCGAAAATAATGAAAATTGACAGTGTTCGTTTTAGCAACGTATTTTCACGCATATACTACGAGTATAATGACCTCCGTGCGCAGCACGTGCGCTCACATTTTAAAGTTGGAGGTCCTGGTTTCGATTTCCGGCTCCAGTCTGATTTGGTGGGAGGCTTCAGCCGTTGCTAGTTACCACCCTAACAACAAAGACGTGTTGCCAAGCGATTTAGCGTTCCGGCATGATGTATGAGTTTACCATACCCCTAGCATAGCCCGCTACCATGTTAGTCTGCATCATCACCAGGTGAGATTACCATCAAGTGCTTACTTGTAGTTTAAAAAAAATATATATTTTAACATAATTATTTCGGGACTAAAAAGTATACAGGAGCACCTCTTTGCCCAATTTTCATCAAAATCTGATCAGGTACTGCAAAGGTAACAAAGTCATGCAAAACTTTTTTCGAAGTCGTATGGAAACGGTTTTCGGATGCTAAAAAGTTTATTTTTATGTCCGTCCCCAAGATGCAAAGAACGTTAGTTGCAAATTTATTAAAAAACAGTAAGACACTTTCGCATCTATAATATTAGTATGATGATTTATACAAACCATATATCACAAATATCGTCAAAATTAACTCTATTTACGGGATATGTCTAATATGTAATTTGGTAACTCGTAAGTCCGCAATTTTATATTTTATATGTTTTAGCTATTAGAAACAATGTTACATAGATTTAGCCGGTAACAAAATACAATTAAGATACTGTAATCACAACGCAAAGAGCATCCAATGAATGGAAATTGAATAGGCAAATCAGTTTTAAAACATATTATACCCATATCATCATCATCATCATCATGATCAACCCATTACCGGCTCACTACAGAGAACGGGTCTCCTCTCAATATGAAAAGGGTTTGGCCATAGTCCACCACGCTGGCCATGTGCGGATTGGCAGACTTCACACGCCTTTGAGAACATTATGGAGAACTCTCAGGCGTTAAGTTTTCCTCACGATGTTTTCCTTCACCGTTGAAGCAAGTGATATTCAAATTTTAAATTTAAAAAAATTGCGAAGTGGTGATAACCTAGTGGTTAGGGCGTCAGTCTGCTAATCAGAGGTCGCCGGTCCGAATTCGGAATTACGCACCTCTAACTTTTCGGAGTTATGTGCGTTTTAAAAATATGTAACACCCATATAATTTTGCATAATTTCAAAATGAATTCATTCATTCGGCCGGTGAATTTCGGACTGCTAAGCAATTACCTCCTCTCTCATTGGAGCGAGGGTTTAGACCCAGACACTGTTAGTGACCACCATGCACAAAATACATACGACCTTTCTACAACTCATAAGGACGAAACAACTCCCGAAAGAAAAAGGTTTTATCGGAGTTAACAATCCTGACCACGCCAGAAAGAGAGTAGATAAGAAAAAGCGCTGCTGCTATATCACGCAATGAAAAACGGGAATATGTAAGTATTTTATTTACCTTAGGTACGTACCGAGTAGGTTTTCTCTTTGCAAGTTTCTTTCTTTGCTAGACGAGTAAAGAAACAACCCACAAATAAAAGATTAAGATGCGTTAACAATGTTGCACGGAATAGTCGCGAATGAGTCTTAATACGTTTTTGTGGTCCAGCCACGAAGCAAAGAGATTTTGGAGGAGGAATTTATAACCTTTTGCCCCGTGGAGTGAAAATCAACCTAGAATCTATTAATTGAGTTGATTTGTATATTATTATTTAAGAAAAATCGTAACTTATGAGAATTATTATCTATAAAGGAACAGTCAAAAATAAAAGTTAAACCTTAACAATTTCCTTCCACAATATTGGAAATATATTATGAAAGGAAATTATTAAGGTTTTACTTTTATTTAACAAAATTTTAAACTTGGGAATAGTTTAAAAATTGGCTAATATAGTTTTAATAGTTTGTATATTATTTATTGGTTATTTTTCTCACCGTTTCTAACTTCCTCTTAAAGTAAAGGCCGTAACAAAGTTTGAACAAATCGAAGGAGGCGCACAAATATGCATAACAAGAGATACTAAAATAAATTATTGCTCTTGACTCTTAACTCATATGCGAGTAGGTGATGAGGGTAAGATGGTAGCGGACTCAGTTTTTAAGGCAACTTTATTAAACCTATAATCGGTTTCTAAGCGGCATCGTACCGGAATGCTTAATATAGGCATAATCCTATAGGTTTCGACGACCTCCGTGGCGCAGCGCGTGCGCTGTTGCATTTTAAAGTTGGAGGTCCTGGGTTCGATTCCCGGCTTGAGTCTGGTCTGGTGGGAGGCTTCGGCCGTGGCTAGTTACCACCCTACCGACAAAAACGTGTCGCCAAGCGATTTAGCGTTCCGGCACGATGTCGCGTAGAAACCAATTAGGATGTGGGTTTTCCATGCCCCTAACAGGTTAGCCCGCTACCATCTCAGACTGCATCATCACTTACCATCAGGTGAGATGGCCGTCAAGAGCTAAGTTGTAGTAAATAAAAAAAAAAGCCTCCTAAGATTGAACCCGTGTCGTCTATCATATAAGACCACAGCGAAAATCATCACGAAGTATGTTATTTAAATCCCTAAATGCTGAGTTATACCAAAATAACTTAACATTTTAGATAGGAATGTACCAACGTTCCTATCTCATGCTGTGATTTAGTACTTTCACGGGATATTCCGAGCATCAGACATAGTTAATATATTCTGAAAATAATTATGCGAGGAAGCCGGTGATAACAGAGTAACCTTTCCCTTACAACTAAACTTTAACGTCAATTTAGCTCGAGAGTGTTGTTGATTCTGCATAGATAATCCTGAAATTTACATGTCTGCTGCACTTGATATGTGTAGATTCACTAGCGTTGCTTTAATAAAAACGTAAAAAAAAACTTTAATGTGTCTCAATTTTCAAAGGAAGTAAATAATGAACTAAATATAAGGAGTTCTGGTGAACGGTAAAAACTGTATTGGTATAAAATGTGTCACAGCTATTACCGCCCACGTCGTATTGAACTCCGTGGCGCAGTGCGCGCGCTGTCGCATTATAAACTTTATTTTTTATTTATTTATTTATTTATCTCCTCTTAATCTACCTTAACAGGATAAAAACCTAATTTGCTAGAGTAGCCTAATATAAAAGTATATATATATATAAATTGCCTAAATTTAAATCCGGTAACATATCATCCATGATGACACTCAACTTGGAGGTTCTGGGTTCGATTCCCAGCCCGAGTCTGGTCTGGTGGGAGGCTTCGGCCGTGGCTAGTTACCTACCGACAAAGACGTGCTATTAAGCGTTCCGGCACGATGTCGCGTACAAACCAATTAGGAGCGTGGGTTTACCATACCCCTAACAGTTTAGCCCGCTACAATCTTAGACAGCATCATCACTTGCCATCAGGTGAGATAGCCGTCAAGGGCTAACTTGTAGTGTAAAAAAAACACAATATGGTTGATATTACAGGCCTAATTACGCATTGAAAAAAAAAAAACAGTGAAGAGTTTCATGTCTGGATCAAATTAAAGACCTCAACGTGTACATTAAGATCAGGGTTTGAACGAGTTTTTTTTTTATTATTCGGACCGTGTTTAGCTGTACAAACTCTATTTGTTACGGGCTCTTTTTTGTTTTCTGTTTGCCAGAAGTAATTTTGAACCCAAGGGCTCTAGAAAACTAATGGAACATGAGGCTCTCTAGAAAACTAGCTCCTGTGAGGCGAAAATTATTCTTCCTACATATAAATCATATAAATAGGCATATAATTCCGTTCATTAAATATTTATATGCGCATAGCGTTATGCGTGACGAGACAGACAGATAGCCAGACGAAAATATTTTTTTAGTTCCATATCAATTTTATAACTATCCTCAATTAAAATTTTCAAAATACATTTTTTTTTTTATAGCTACGTCAAGTTACAGTATTTTTATCAATATAGATAAACAAGTCTATAAATTCTGCTGATTAAAATTTCCAATAGTAATTAATTTATTTAAAAATATAACATATTAATTTATTAAATATATATGGATATTGAAAATGTTAATTCTTTATTATAAGTACATAATTATTAAAACTCTACCGATGGTCACTTTTTTGTTTTGCTCTATTGGGTAAGTTGTAAGTACACAGAGTATCCTCGCTGCTGGAAAAGCCACATCAGCCATATGTTTCTAGTTCTAGAAGCTAGAGGAACCACATGCCTCATGTATCTGGAGGTATTATTTGGCAGGTATTTAGAAGTTAATAATCTACTAATCACTTGGTAAGTCTAGTAGGTGGGTCAGTTACTCAATTATTCTTGAACAAACTTGAATCTGGGCTAAAGTTTGTATAACAATTTTATTTTAATTTAATTTTATATTTTTTATTCGAGAGGCTGGAAAAGCACAACGTAAAAAATCTCCCATCGCTTTGTAAGCTTTTATTAGAGCAATATTTATAGAACTTTTTTTTTTATACACTACAAGTAAGCCCTTGACTGCTATCTCACCTGATGGTATGTGATGATTCTGTCTAGTTGTTGTTGTAGCTTGTTAGGAGTATGATAAACCAACCTAATTGGTTTCTACGCGACATCGTGCTGGAATGCTAAATCGCTTGGCGACATGTCTTAACATGAAGCGTCCCACCAGACCAGACTCAAGCCAGGAATGAAACCCAGGACCTCCAACTTTATAATGCGACAGCGCACGCACTGTCTGTCTGTCACTGTCAAAACTCTTAATTTAAAACCTATCTGCAGCCTAATGCAGCCCAATTTATGCAAGCTGATCGTTGATAGATCAGTTAGCCGACGAAAGCAAGACGACTAATCATGTTTTCCTTTTATACGAGTATATACCAAAAGCATAGGATTCGTAAGGATTCAAACAGCAAATCCAAACAGAATATAATCCAAATAGTCAAGTAGCTTACTAGCGCATGGATGCGTTTAGCAGGAGATGATAGTTATATTCCATATTTCCAATAGTACTTCTTCATATCGCTATTGACATTTTTAAACCCAGCCAACTGGGTCACAAGCATTACCTCGATCATATCGCAGGTAAAGTATTTCCCCATCTATTAGATTTCCCATTTAGATAACTATATTATTATAATAAACCGGTAATAGTACGGTGGTTGAGACTTCAGCCTGCCTTTCGGAAGGACTAAATTCGATCCCCGCCGTGCATCTAATAAACCTTAAGGGTTACGTAAGTTTTTAATTGAATCCCAAAAACGTTTAATATCACGGTTTATTAAACAATCGTTAGGACAGAGAGTTCTCCATTATGTTTTCAATACAGTTTTAAGTCCACCAATCTGCACTTGGCCAGAATTGTGAACCACGACCACAATCCTTCTCAATGAAAAGTGACCCACGACCTTTATTTGACCTTTAACTTGTTGACAATGATGATGATTGTCATACAACAAAACTTTTTGGTATAATATAATTTTTAAATAATTTCCATTACTGCATTATGAACCACGACTAGAACCCTCCTCGATAAAAATAGACCCATGTCTTGTTTTAGGCCGGTCACTTGTTAACAATGATGAATATTATCATGCCTGTAACAAAAAAAAATGGGTGCAATATTATTTTTAACTTTTCGTGATGAGTGAAATAAAACTAATTTCCTCTATTTTCCTTATCTCCAATAACATTCTATTGAGATATGATTGAAGCAGTGATAGCCTAGTAGTTAGGGTGTCAGCCTCCTAATCAGAGGTTGGCGGTTCGAATCCGGGCACGCACCTCTAACTTTTCGGAGTTATGTGCGTTTTTAAAAACAATTAAAATATCACTTGCTTCAACGGTGAAGGAAAACATCGTGAGGAAACCTGCATGCCTGAGAGTTCTCCATAATGTTCTCAAAGGCGTGTGAAGTCTGCCGATCCGCACATGACCAGCGTGGTGGACTATGGCCAAACCCGTCTCATATTTAGAGGAGACCCGTGCTCTGTAGTGAGCCGGTAAGAGGGTGATCATGATGATGATAGATTCCCAAGGGCATCACGGCATAGGTGAGCGAGTGTTAGGCTATTTATCATATGGGTCGTGTCTACTCACAATACCAACAAAAAAATGCGTTTTTGGTTAAAATAAGATAATGAAAAAAAACTGACGCTCGATGAAAATTAGAACGATCGGGATGACCCATTTTTAGTCATTTAGTTAGTCCTATTTTGAAAAAAAAATTAAATCAGTGATTGCATGATCAAGTTTTGATGGTTAAAAACCACTAAGAAAATTTACTTTGACATCCTTGCGTGTATGGAATTTAATGAAGGTGCAGCGGTGGTACAGACGTAGACAAATCTACGAATTTAGTAGCATGAGAAGTTGAAGAATTCTCAAATAACAAGAATCCCCGAGAATGTTCCGTTCACGAGCAGTTTACAAATTCACCAGCTAGGTTATACGAGTATGTTAGTATTAAAAATGCAGTTATTGCTTCCGCCAAGACTAAATAACGCTAAATTTGTCTGGTGGGGGTCTTCGGCCGTAGCTATTTACAACCCTACCGACAAAAACGTGTTGCAAAGCAGTTTAGCGTTCCGACACGATGTCGCATAGCAACCCATTAGGTGTATGGGTTTACCATAGTCATAACAGGTTAGCACTTACACCAAGGGCTTACTTGTAGTGGATAAAAAAGAAAAAAAAAATACAATTTATGATTTATTTTTCAAACTTGCTATAGTCACTTAATATAGTAGTTACAAACCAAGAACCTACGTTACTTACGTTCCTACATATATATATTTCATCTGTAGGAACGTCAGTTTGATCCAATAGATTAGATCCTTGTGCTTCACTGGACGAGCTGAAGAGAGACGTCAAATTAGGGCCGTCCATTTTCCTCCGTATTAGAGCCAATTTATGTTTGAAAGTAAAAAGACGACCCTTAAGCTGCAGTTGGAACTTTCTACTTATCTTAGGGGATTATGAATGCTGTATTAACGTATCACAGTCTCATCACTGTGCATTATTGCGACAAAAAACCTTATCACTAGACATTTAAAGATCATTGTTGCTCGGGAATTTAATTTTGAGAACAATATGTAAATAATTAAGTACCGAAACTAATCAGTAATATGGTTTTATGACTGCCATTCCCCTTACAGGTTGTATCTCAGAGATTAATCGATCTATGACTGTGAAAAATATTTTTTTATAATTATAATATAAGTGCGATTTTCAAACTATCTGTAGAGTAAGAGCATCGTGTCCGTCTGATTTTTTCGTTACTATAAAATAGTCTTGGATTGATATACCATTAATGGACGATTGAGAACCGATAATTATAATCGTAGACTTGGGCTTCAGATAAAATTTCAACAACTTCTTCGACGAGGTCTTTGAAATCAGATCACTCTATGTTTGCTCGCTTTAATAATTAAACTTTAATATTGTGGCATCTTGCACCGCTCCCCTTTGCAAACCGAGCAATTATAAGTTCAAAGGATTGCATAGTTCAATAGATTTAAAGTTTATGAACAGCGTTCGTATCTTTGGAGAACAAATTAAAGCGTGTGGTAGCGCACAGCGACAAAGTTGAGAGAAACTAAACTGCACGCATACCGAACACAATTTACAAGAACTAACTTCCAGCTGTTTTAACCCCCCCCCCCCCCCCCCCCCTTAATCCATATATACCAAAGTTTGTGCAACGCAGTCCCTCAACGGCCAAAGAGTACGACCAGATACAAAGAATTCAAGATTGCACTATCACTGCTTTGATATTTTTTTTTATATACTTTAACATCGCGGGCATATATATTTTATGCTAATATTTATGCATTCTTGCTCCGTGCTCTAAGTAAGCCCGCAATGTGTTGATCATGATGATGCTTCTGATACATTTTAATAATATTCTTTAATATATAATCTTTGGTTCATTTATGTAGTGATAGTGATACTGTGATATTGTATGTGAGAAAAACGCACTGACATGCAAACTTGCGCTTTTATAATATTTATGTAATAAATATAACCTGAACAGAAATTTCAGAAGGAACCAATTCAAGAATGGTGGCGAATTTTTAATTTTCTGTACCAATGGTCACTTACCAGTTTGCTAAGACTTTGTTGTCAAGAAAAAAGAAAGTCGTGTTAGTTACACTATTTATAACTCAAGAACCAATTTGGCTGAAGATTGGTAGGTTGGTAGCTTAGAACCATGAGACGGCCATAGGGTACTTTTATATTTCCCGCGGGATTTGTGAAAATAGTTTTCACGTCGATGAACTATAACTATAGCTTCAGTTTTCCGTTGCAACCTTCCTCGAAATTCAACTTATATCTTGGGAAAGGGCGCGAAAACAGAAACGGGAACAGGAATCAGCCATGAGATAACTGTCTTCAATACAGACGTGGCTTATTCCATAGGAGTTTTAAAAAACCCCTAATCTACGCGGATGAAGTCGCGGGCATCGACTAGCATAAAATAAGGTTGATAACATGAGAGAGTCAGCATTGACATTATTAAGATCGAGTACAAGCAACAGATAAACGTTTCTAGTACTCGATCTTAATAATGTCAATGCGATGTAGTGTCCTGTATTAAACCTTGGTTTGATTACGTTCAGGTATCCAGTAGAGCAGAAATTTGGTACCATGGGAATAGAGTGATGATGGGTGATGATAAATAAAAAAGAATATTTAAAGTATATAAACGTCTTAATTTCATTGCATCATAAAATATAATAATGATAGTAATAACAAAACCTTTATTCCCCATTACAATTATAATGTTTATGTGTCAAATAATATATTTGTCAATTTTTGAATATATTCATCATCATCATGATCAACCCGTTATCGGCTTACTACTGAGCACGGGTCTCCTCTCAATATGAGAAGGGTTTGGCCATAGTCCGCCACGCTGGCCATGTGCAGAATGGCAGACTTCACACGCCTTCGAGCACATTACAAAGAACTCTCAGGCGTGCAGATTTCCTCACGATGTTTTCCTTCACCGTTGAAGCAAGTGATATTTTAAGTGTTTAAAAACGCACATAACTCGAAAAAGTTAGAGGTGCCCGGATTCGAACCGCCGACCTCTGATTAAGAAGCTGACGCCCTAACCACTAGGCTATCACAACTTCAATATATTATCTAAAATGAAATTCCAGCTAATCTTCATTGGAACGCCCATTTTTTGGCATAGGCCTTCTCCATGTGTTCTCTTGCTATTCTCGTACTCTTGGTCCCTGTTGTATCGGTATTGTCGTCACACCAGCGCCGTCACGGCCCACATCTCGACCGTTCGTCTCGTGGGTACCAACGAATTATTTTATTACGCTTTCCGTCCACCGTTCGTCCGTTGATCTCACGATGTGTCCAGTCTAGCGCCATTAGAGGAGACATGCTAGTTTTGCCGCGTCTATGATTTTTATCTTCTTATAAATTTGTTTTAAATTTTTTTGTGTTTTATTTTTAAGCCTAGCAATCTTCTCTCTATGGCTCCTTGGGAAACCCAAAGAGTCATCATAAAATATAGTTATACTTATATCAAGAGCCAGTTTATAAAGCCGTCATACCATTCACATCATACCGTAAGGCCTAAATGTTAGTAGCAACAATATAATTTACCCCTGTCATGGTCGAATGGAAATTAATGTTTGTGCAAAATTAATACGTATATAAACGTTTTGCTACTGAATTTTCTTGCCAAGCTGTAGACGTTCGTAGCAGTTAAGTCACATAAAATTATGCTAATGTGAAATATATCGAGATTTATGAAAGCAAATAGCTATTTGGCTTCAATATTCCCATTTTCGCTGAAGTGTAAATTTCTTAGTTCGCGGTTGTTGCGAATTGGTAAACCTATTATCATTTGAGCGTAACAACCTACCTATGTAGGTACAAACCAATTCACGTCGGTACCTTTTCGGGAAATATCAAAGGGATATTTCCTAAGAAGCATACATGTAAATAGTTTACAGCCGCAACATTGGTCACGTTTCCCGGCGGGACATAAATGTTTCCCGGGATACAAATGGCCTTGGTCAACTTTTCTTTTGTATGCGTACGTTCTTTTTTTTCTTTGGTATGCGTACGTTGTCGTTGTTTGTATGTTAATCCTTATGACCCATTTTCACCAAAATACCTTTTTTTTTATATACACTACAAGTTAGCCCTTGACAGCTATCTCACCTGGTGGTAAGTGATGATGCAGTCAAGGATGGTAGCGGGCTAACTTGTTAGGGGTATAGTAAACCCATACTCCTAATTAGTTCCTACGCGACACCGTGCCCGAACACTTAATCGCTTGGCGACACGTCTTTTGTCGGTAGGGTGGTAGCTAGCCACGGCCGAAGCCTCAAGAACCTACTGTTTAGCCTCACTAGATTGTTCCAAATGATATATGATGACCTTAGAGTTTCCTTTCCGAAACAATACTCGAAGCAACATTCAGATTCTTTATCTGTTATAAATATATAAGTAAATAAATTGAAGTTTACTAGTCTATATTATGTATTTAATTTTTTTTATTATATGTGTTTAATAAAATGTGTTCCACTGAAGTTATATTAAAAGTTATTTTTAGTTATTTTTCTTTCTATCTACAATCTACGAGTATATACCCACGTAAAACTTTAACCCTGTCCACGTTACTCAAGGTTAGACTGGTAGATAGAGCCTCTGGGCATTTAATTTTGCCTACGTACATGAAATGTTTAATTGAGTGTTTAAACAAAGAAAAATAACGTACGCCATAATTATTTAGTTAATTAAGTACTTTGAAATTTTATAAGCACTTTTTTTATGCCAAATAATATTGCAAATAACTACTAATTATTTAATCAACATAACTGGTAATAACATATTTTAGTAATAGGTAATCTATTTAACTGAAATTGTATGTTGATAAGTAACATCTTCATCTCAGTTTCATCATCCTCTGTCTATTGAGGTGTTGCTACACAGACCGGTAGCATGTCAACACCAAGTATATTTGTACGGACATATTTTTATACTTGGTCAGTTGCTAACAAACCTGCTTATTCACTCGTAGTTTTTAATAAGTATTCCAACTTGTGAAGCCGCTGATAAGAAAAGCGTAGCTTACTATTTATTTAACCCTCTCTTTTATCAAACCCAGCACCAAGTGATCCCTATTCAAACACGCTAACCATTACGGAACGGGGTAGTTGATAAGAAACTTTGAATCATAAAATATAATAATGATAGTAATAACAAAACCTTTATTCCCCATTACAATTATAATGTTTATGTGTCAAATAATATATTTGTCAATTTTTGAATATATTCATCATCATCATGATCAACCCGTTATCGGCTTACTACTGAGCACGGGTCTCCTCTCAATATGAGAAGGGTTTGGCCATAGTCCGCCACGCTGGCCATGTGCAGAATGGCAGACTTCACACGCCTTCGAGCACATTACAAAGAACTCTCAGGCGTGCAGATTTCCTCACGATGTTTTCCTTCACCGTTGAAGCAAGTGATATTTTAAGTGTTTAAAAACGCACATAACTCGAAAAAGTTAGAGGTGCCCGGATTCGAACCGCCGACCTCTGATTAAGAGGCTGACGCCCTAACCACTAGGCTATCACAACTTCAATATATTATCTAAAATGAAATTCCAGCTAATCTTCATTGGAACGCCCATTTTTTGGCATAGGCCTTCTCCATGTGTTCTCTTGCTATTCTCGTACTCTTGGTCCGTGTTGTATCGGTATTGTCGTCACACCAGCGCCGTCACGGCCCACATCTCGACCGTTCGTCTCGTGGGTACCAACGAATTATTTTATTACGCTTTCCGTCCACCGTTCGTCCGTTGATCTCACGATGTGTCCAGTCTAGCGCCATTAGAGGAGACATGCTAGTTTTGCCGCGTCTATGATTTTTATCTTCTTATAAATTTGTTTTAAATTTTTTTGTGTTTTATTTTTAAGCCTAGCAATCTTCTCTCTATGGCTCCTTGGGAAACCCAAAGAGCCATCATAAAATATAGTTATACTTATATCAAGAGCCAGTTTATAAAGCCGTCATACCATTCACATCATACCGTAAGGCCTAAATGTTAGTAGCAACAATATAATTTACCCTTGTCATGGTCGAATGGAAATTAATGTTTGTGCAAAATAATACGTATATAAACGTTTGCTACTGAATTTTCTTGCCAAGCTGTAGACGTTCGTAGCAGTTAAGTCACATAAAATTATGCTAATGTGAAATATATCGAGATTTATGAAAGCAAATAGCTATTTGGCTTCAATATTCCCATTTTCGCTGAAGTGTAAATTTCTTAGTTCGCGGTTGTTGCGAATTGGTAAACCTATTATCATTTGAGCGTAACAACCTACCTATGTAGGTACAAACCAATTCACGTCGGTACCTTTTCGGGAAATATTAAAGGGATATTTCCTAAGAAGCATACATGTAAATAGTTTACAGCCGCAACATTGGTCACGTTTCCCGGCGGGACATAAATGTTTCCCGGGATACAAATGGCCTTGGTCAACTTTTCTTTGGTATGCGTACGTTCTTTTTTCTTTTCTTTGGTATGCGTACGTTGTCGTTGTTTGTATGTTAATCCTTATGACCCATTTTCTCCCAAATACTTTATTTTTTTTACATACACTACAAGTTAGCCCTTGACAGCTATCTCACCTGGTGGTAAGTGATGTTGCAGTCTAGGATGGTAGCGGGCTAATCTGTTAGGGGTATGGTAAACCCATACTTCTTATAGTTTTACGCGACACCGTGCTAACTGGAACACTAAATCGCTTGGCGACACGTCTTTTGTCGGTAGCTAGCCACGGCCGAAGCCTCAAGAACCTCCAAGAGCGTTTTAATTTCTTTAGCCTCAGTAGATTGATCCCAATGATCATATATCGAACTGAGAGTTTCCTTTCCGAAACAATACTCAAAGCAGCATTCAGATTCCTTATATGTTATAAATATATAAGTTTACTAGTCTATATTATGTATTTAATTTTATTTTATTATGTGTTAAATAAAATCTGTGTAATTCCACTGAAGTTATCTTTAAAGTTATTTTTACTTATTTTTCTTTCTATCTACAATCTACGAGTATATACCCACGTAAAACTTTAACCTTGTCCACTTTACTCAAGGTTAGACTGGTAGATAGAGCCTCTGGGCATTTAATTTTGCCTACGTACATGAAATGTTTAATTGGGTGTTTAAACAAAGAAAAATAATGTACGCCATAATTATTTAGTTAATTAATTACGTTGAAATTTCTATGATGATTATGTAACATCTTCATCTCAGTTTCACTATCCTCTGGCCATTGAGGTGTTGCTACACAGACCGGTAAAATGTCACCACCAAGTATATTTGTTAGGACATATTTTTATACTTGGTCAGTTGCTAACAAACCTGCTTATTCACTCGTAGTTTTTAATAAGTATTCCAACTTGTGAAGCCGCTGATAAGAAAAGCGTAGCTCAGTATTTATCTTACTCTCTCTTTTATAAAACCCAGGACCAAGTGATCTTTATTCAAACACGCTAACCATTACGCAACGGGGCAGTTGATAAGAAACTTTGAAAGTTTCTGGAAGGTTGAACCGCATATCAGTAATTTTTTCATGAGAAAGTAGAAGGAGCAGATGTTCTGAAGTTGCTCACATCGCAAGGAATATGGATTTAGTGTACGTGGACAGGGTATTAATGCCACTACAATTTTCCCTGATTCTCATTGTGCACTTTTATTTTATCACGAATTCAAGAACTACATATTATACACTGTGTTTATTCTCGTTAAAACTAACATCTAAGTATACCAACGCCCCCATTTTATTAAATGTAGTGTACTTTTCAAAATTACTTAAATAGTACCTTTAGTAACTTTAGTAGTAAAAATAGTACCTTTTTCACATATAATAGAAGTGACCATTCCACGCATTACATAAGTAAACATTTTTACTGCTTTATTCCCATACAACAATTAAGCATTAAATTTTGTGACGCGCTTTACGTGGCAAAGATTATGCGTAATGCATCAATATAGATATTTTTTCGTAAATAAAAAGTTGTTTTCGAGAGTCATCACGAATCGTCTCTCTAATAGGTTTGACGACTTCCAGCCTCCCGAACAAGCCGGTTTCCGGAAGGGCTTTAGTACCATAGACCACATCCATACATTGCGGCAGATTGTACAGAAGACCGAAGAGTACAACCGGCCACTTTGTTTAGCATTTGTGGACTATGAGAAAGCCTTTGATTCGGTGGAAACATGGGCTGTGTTGAGGTCACTGCAGAGATGCCGAATCGACTACCGGTACATCAAAGTACTGAAATGTCTGTACGAAAACGCCACCATGTCAGTCCGTATACAGGACCAGATTACGAGGCCGATCCAACTGCAGCGAGGAGTACGGCAGGGAGATGTGATCTCTCCGAAGCTGTTTACCGCAGCGTTGGAAGATGTCTTCAAACTTCTGGATTGGAACGGACTGGGCATCAACATCAATGGCGAGTACATCAACCACCTTCGGTTTGCTGATGACGTAGTCGTAATGGCAGAGACTCTGGAAGACCTCGACGCAATGCTCAATGACCTTAGCAGAGTTTCTCAACAGGTAGGCTTACGTATGAACATGAGCAAGACGAAGATTATGTCGAACGCTAATGTTCTGCCTTACCCAGTAATCGTTGAGAACTCTGCACTGGAAATTGTAGACGAGTATGTATACCTGGGACATACGATCCAGTTAGGTAAGTCCAATTTCGAGAAGGAGGTCCGCCGCCGAATTCAGCTCGGGTGGGCAGCGTTTGGGAAACTCCGTGACATCTTTTCGTCCAAAATCCCTCAGTGCCTGAAGACTAAAGTTTTCGAACAGTGCGTGTTGCCAGTGATAACTTACGGCTCTGAAACATGGTCGCTCACTATGGGCCTCATAAGAAGGCTCAGAGTCACTCAACGGGCGATGGAGAGAGCTATGCTGGGAGTATCTCTACGTGATCAAATCAGAAATGAGGAGATCCGTAGAAGAACCAGAGTTACCGACATAGCTCAGAGAATTGCAAAGTTGAAGTGGCAATGGGCGGGGCACATAGCTCGGAGAACCGATGGACGTTGGGGTCCCAAGGTGCTGGAATGGCGACCCCGCACCGGTAAACGTAGCGTTGGTCGACCCCCAACAAGATGGACAGACGACATCAGACGAGTCGCAGGGAGCCGCTGGAAGCAAGCGGCCCAAGACCGTGAGCATTGGAACTCCCTACAAAAGACCTATGTCCAGCAGTGGACGTCAATCGGTTGACAATGATGATGATGATGAAAAATAACTTTTGCTTAATTAAAATTTAAACAAATAAACAGTTTTATCACTAGATAAAACTGTTTATTTGTTTATAAGCGGTGATAGAATAGTGATTAGGGCGTCAGCCTCCTTATCAGAGGTCGGCGGTTCGAATTCGGGCACGCACCTCTTCGGATTATGTGCGTTTTAAAAAAAATTAAATATCACTTGCTTCAACGGTGAAGGAAAACATTATGCCTGAGAGGTCTCAATAATGTTCTCAAAGGTTGTGTGAAGTCTGCCAATCCGCACATGGCCAGCGTGGTGGACTATGGCCAAACCCTTCTCATATTGAGATCATATCTCTCTCTCTCTCTCAATAAGTTCAAAGTTTATATAAAACTTAAGCTTGTAGAAAAGTCCTACTATAGTGTAAAGGATTATGTAAATGATAAACAAGCATGGGTGTGATATTGCTCTAATAAGATAGCTCTTAATATAATTGTAAGTGGCGTGTGAGATGGTGATAACAAAAAGAAAATTTACCTGGCTAAGTTTGTTGTGGGCTTCTTCTTAGACCAGGTTTGTAACCCTCATAGCTTTAGTTTTAAGTTTACGAATGTAGTTATCACCATCAAATTACTAATATGTAAATTATTGACGCGTCAAAAGCGCCTTATAAAGGACTATTTGAATAAAGATTATTTGAATTTGAATTTTGAATTTGAATTTGAGAGTAGACCCGTGCTCTGTAGTGAGCTGGTAATGGGTTGATCATGATGATCACTATTCAAAAAGGAAAGTTATGGTTCCGAGATTAAAATTGTAGGTATTATTAGTTTTGAACACAAACATTGCATTCAATGAAGTACTTTAGACGAAAATCGTGATTGGGGTATTAATAATTAATATTTGTTGAAGACATGTAGTACCTATTTCAGCTCAATAACACAGGTTAATTTATCTATGGGCAGACTAAGTAAATATTAATAAAATACAGTGTAACGCTTTATCCAACCGCTTTTACACAGAAACAACATACACGTTACGTATACAGGTTCCGGCCAGACAATGTTGACTTAGCTCTAGGGGCGGGATGTTCCATGAATGTACATCTATATAAACAAATGGAAGTAAAGGGTCTGTCTGTGATTTTCAAATATCAGCCTTTTATAACGTCGCGCCTTTGACTATTCTATCGATAAGGTAACGAATCACTCCTACTACGTTCGTCTTTTTGTAGGTACAATAAAATGTTGATATATTTTTTCGGAACAGCTTCGTTGTAACACACGAGTTGTAGAAATGGAACACGAGTTCCTGGATTCAATTCGCGGGCGGGGTCCATTGCGATTATAAAGTTTTCCTGTTTAGAAATTTTCATTATCTATGCGTAGTCCGAAAATTTGCAGTAATCACCACATTGCCTAGGACGGCACGATAAGAGGATAAATTGTTAAAGCCCACCATCCTATATTGGAGCCCCCATATGCTCTAATCACTCACTATGACACTCTCATGAAAAAGGAGGTTTGTCTAAACAGTGGGTCATAAAATGAGCTGTAATAAATCGAGGTGATTACGATGGTGATTATTATAACCGAATTTATGTAAGATAGGTTTTCAAGAATACAATCTATATTCCCTTATTACCACCAAAAACTCTATCAGTATTTGTCACACTTTGTCTACATATCTTTTTATCATAGTTTGACGGAAATTTGAAGCAAGGATTTTTAAGAGTTATTTGTAGCTTGAATTATAATCCAGAAAAATCTAAAGCGATTTCGAAAGAACTTTATTGGTTAGGTTGATACAGGGATATAATGCCTGTTACAGTTTGCTTAAGACGGAGATAAATGGGCGGTTCACATCGCTTAGAGAACTGCCAAGATGTTAGAATGGTGAAACATTATTTGATCCCTTCTTGGTTGGTTGATTGGACTAGTAGAATGTTGTCATCAAATAAGACGCAGGGAGACCTACGATAGACCTATGTTTAGCAGCAGAAAATGATGATGATATTTAAAATAGAATTACTCAAATGGCGGATGTGACTTAGTTCTAATCTATATTAATTCATCATGAACAACCCATTACCGGCTCACTACAGAGCACGGGTCTCCTCTCAATATGAGAAGGGTTTGGCCACAGTCCACCACGCTGGCCATGTGCGGATTGGCAGACTTCAGACGCCTTTGAGAACATTATGGAGAACTCTCAGGCGTGCAGGTTTCCTCGCGATGTTTTCCTTCACCGTTGAAGCAAGTGATATTTTTTTTTAAAACGCACATACCTCCAATAAGTTGAGGTGCGTGCCTGGATTCGAACCGCCGACCTCTGATTAGGAGACTGACGCCATAACAACTAGGCTATGGAGCGGTCTCCATATTAATATTATAATGAGGTAGAGTTTCGATGTTCAGGGTAATTCTGGTACTACTGATCCGACTTTGACGATTTTTAAGACGATATTCTTTGACCAATTGAAAGCTATATTATCCGTGATTAACATGGCTATATTTTATATGTTTTCCTACAAATTTGGATAGAAATATGGATTTATCATGTGCCAAATAATCTCTAAGCAATTTCGACGTTTTGCCAGTTGTCGCATTTGAAATTTGACAAATTTAGTACTCAATCGGATTATCTAGCGATTGAACAAAGTTTCAACAAATACCTCGCTAAAAGGTAATGCTCTACCATAGCAACATGGACACGGAAAATCACAACAATGTTTTGTTTGCGAAATTAAAAGCTACAAAAGAAGCATGCAAGCATAAACACCGATTGTAACGCAAGTTATAATAAGCTTACTATTTGGACAACTACTGTACGAACATAGCAAATACAATCCTAACACGAACATAGACAGTTCCAAAAGCAACTTTAATCCCTAAGTGTACATTTTATAGTAGATATTCCTATCCCTTTTTTTCAGCATTATACTCGTATATTTGTGAAATTTTGTCATGTTACATACCACGTTTATCGTATAACCGTTATTTAACATGCACTAGCACCTGCTCGCAACTGTGCTTGCTTCAACACATTGACCTTTTTTGGTAAATAACCTCGCTATGGACATTATCTCTCAGAGAGATTATGAGCATAGCTCTTTCCATAGCACGCTGAGCGATTTGAAGTTATCATGATTAGCCTCACTGTCAGCGTTCACGTTTGTGATGACGCCGTGCCGTAAGTCATGCCGGGTAGGTTGTACTGATATGCTTTAAGGACGAAGAGAAGACTTGGCAGAGCTGCCAATTACTGCTCAGCCCATCTGCAATCCCCTATCAATCTCGTGCTCGAAAATGTTTTCCTAGCTGAAGAATTTGTCCAGGGTATGTATATTCTTGGTCTTAGAAGGCCGACAGATATTGATCGTACCCGAAACCACCAGATCATTAAACATAACCTTGGTACTATCATAATTCATCCGAAATCCAACACGCTAGGAAACATTGTTGAAGCATCGAGCATCTGTTGGAGCTCCTACAGCGAATTTGAAATGATGACGATATCATCAACAAAACGGTAGTTTGAAAGAAGCTACCACTCACATTGATAACACGTCCTTTCCACGATAATATCTGTTTTTTTCTGATCTAATAATCAAAGTTAAAACTGATATAAATATTAATAGTACGCACCTTTCGAGTAACCAAAAGAATTAAAGCTCACATTATTATCACTTAATTATGAACTGCATAGTTATTTTTAATGCTACGATTTTAATTACATAAACATGATAATAAATCAGATTACAGGATTGGCAATCAGAAAGTTATGAACACACCGTTGATCTGCCAGGATACATTATAAGTTGGCAAATCGTATGGGATGATCTTCAGAAGGCAAGCTTTTTATGCATTGTCTAGGAGCAGGGTCTTGAGCGCTCATTCCACTATTTGAAAGTTCAGTGGCTAACCCGAACGTGCCTTGAAAAGAAAATTCCTAAGCGGAAAAGGTTCATTTTTAAAGAGATAAAAGAACACGCAAAGTCTATCTTTCTTGGAAAAGCTACCATTGGACGGTAAGAAAAAGTGAATCAAAGCAGTAAAATCTACGCACACTAAACGATTATATAGGTTATAATCGTTTCGTGTGCGTAGATTTTACTGACTATAGGTAGTAACAATGTTTGGTTTTATTTTCCCTGGACTGCCATTCAGGCTTTCGGGTCGAAGATCTTTTCGCAATTATCCAGAAAGGCGTAGCGCTAATTACGTACCAGTTGTAGATAACTGTGAGAAAACTCACCCTGCTAATAATATGTTTCTATATAAGTACATAAGTGAAATCTAATTCTACCTCCCATTTTCGTAAAATACTTCCTATCCTCAACCGATATTCTTTTTTTTATCCACTACAAGTTAGCTCTTGACGTCAACCTCACCTGATGGTAAGTGATGATGCAGTCTAAGATGATAAACTCATACTCCTAATTGGTTTCTTCGCGACATCGTGCCGGAACGCTTTGCGACACGTCTTTGACGGTAGGGTGGTAACCACGGCCAAAGCCTCCTACCAGACCAGACTCGAATCAGGAATCGAACTTAGGACCTCCTACTTTATAATGTAACAACGCGCGCGTTGCGCCACGGAGGTCGTCATTGCTGTCCTTTTTTTCTTTATTCTACTACTTTAGTAAGCCCTTCTCTGCTAGTCACCCTGTGGTATGTGATAATGTGGCTCACTTTATTGTCAATTTTTAACCATCAAGTTTGTCTGCTAGCAGGAAGTCAATCTACCGTTGGCCAAAGAAACCAAAATCCACCCAGAAGAAGCCTTCAAGAACCAGAGCAGTTACAATTTTCTTATTAATTCAACAACATTGTTCAGGCTTGTGAGAGAAAAAAGGGTAGGAGGACTTCAAAACTGTCCTATCAATGAGAAACTCATAAATTGTATAATAAACTTAATAAAATAGATATCATGCATTGGCAGATCCAGATTTTGTTGCTTAAGGAATCATAGCATTATAATGGCTTTACAAGTTGTGATAGCCTAGTGGTTAGGACGTACACCTCCTAACAGATGTCAGGGGTTCGATCCTGAGCTACCTCTAACTTTTCGGAGTAATGTGCGTTTTTATGCAATTAAAATATACGATGATGAAAACATCGTAAAGAAACCTGCATGCCTGAGAGTTAACCGCAATGTGCTCAAGGGTGTGTGATGTCTGCCAATCAGCACATGGCCAGCGTAGCGGACTATGGTCAAACCCGTTTCATATTGAGAAGGGACTCGTGCTCCGTAGTGAGCGGGCAATTGGTCGATCATGATGATGATGATGATGTTGATAATGTCTTTTACTCAATACCACAATTTACTTCTGTACCTACTGGACAAGAAGATATGAAGTGAAATAATACTACTTCATTTGCAACTCTAGTAAGTCGATTGTTTATATCCACTTTTTGTTTATAAAGACCATTATAGACCCTTTCAAGTGATATTAATACTTTCAGCATCTGAGAGAAGATTACCTTGTACTTGTAGTACCGTTTAGTAGGCTGCACAAAATAAGTATCTCATTCAAAGGAAATTGTATTTTATTTTATAATAAATTACCTATTGATCTTGGAGATGTCTATCAATAACTTCAAAGTTTTTATTAAACGAAAGCTCATAGAAAAATCATATTATGATATTAAGTATTAGGTGAACGATAACAAAGCTTGGGAGTGAATTGCTCTATCTCCATAGGTACTATAATTTATTATTGATTATATGAGATGGTGATAACAAAAAAAACCGGCTAAGTTTGTTGTGGGCTTCTCTTTAGACCAGGGCGCGTTTGGAACCCTCATAGCTTTTGTTTTAAGTTTACGAATGTTTATTATTACTATCACCATCAAATCACTACTATGTAAATCATTGACGCGTCAAAAGTTCCTTTTAAAGGATCGTTTCAATAAAGATTATTTGAATTTGAATTTACCATCCAAGATGACGCCCAGGATGAAGTTTTTTTTTTCTTAATAATTATAGTGCTATATCGTAGAATATTTTGTTAATATCTGGCATATTTTAGAAGTTTTCTGCGTAGCATAGTAACATTTCAGAGCCAAGTGCCCAACTAATTGACCGTGGAGTCTAATAACGCCCCACTACGATGCTCTACGAAGTGCTCCTAATGTATATTGCAGAATAGCCTTAAGAGGTCTAACACGAAGTAGATAGTACTACTATTAGTAGACTACTATTAGTAGAATAGTGTTGTAGTAAATTTAAAACACGATTGAAATCCTAAATACGAAATGTTTTATTCATGCACACTTAGCACAGGTATCTATGCTGCTTTGATACCGTCCGACCATCGTTATCCCAAACGTTGCCTAAGCCGATATTCGGCCTCAAAGGAGGCGCCCTTAGGCAGTCGTTCCCTTAGTTTCTTCGAGCCCTAGGGCTCAAAATTTCTTCTGGCAGAGCTTCTTTCCGAAGATCGCCAAACAGCCCGGTTACTCTGTGGCAACCAATAGGGTAAGTACAGTTAAAAGACAGTCTGAAAAAAATATGAAGCATTCTTATAATACATTTTTCATTTGTTTAATTCGTGCGGTGTTAGTGATATCTATGTTGGTAAACTTAAATCTTAAGCTAAGACGGTTCCAAATGATGGATGTAAGCGGGGTTTCCATCAATCCCAGTATGGTCCTCAAGTTTGCTGGTGTGCTATTGTTCCGGCGCACCTCTAACCGGCGAAACTGGGCACCAACCAAGGAGGGCTGCGACGGACACCCGCTGGTGGAGTTGCGGTTGTAAGCGAAAGCTTTCCCGTGGCTCCACCATACAGCGGTGAGTAGGATCACGTGGGGGTTTTGGTCGGTAGGAGTCTGACATAACCTCTGTGCCTCCCCGTGGCGCAGAGGTATCCATGAGGGTTTACCCACGAATGATGGTTCAAAATGCACACAACAATTAGGAGAAGCCCACCATCAAGCTCACCGGGTTAATTATTTTGCAATTTGAGTGCAAGTGGTAGGTATAAAGTGCAAGAGAGTACTTTAAAGTTGTATGAAAAGCATTTCTGTATAGTTGCTCACGAAATTGTCCTGTTAAAATTTCGCTCATTTTTATTTTTACTCAGCTTTAATAATTGGACCAATTTTAACGTTATCACTATTATAAAACCATTATGAGAATGTGTCACCTATATAACGAGATTATCAGCCGAGATTCCGATGCTCATATTTTTAAATGCCGCTTATCTAAATTCTAATCAAAGGGTATTTAATTAATAAAATAAAATATATACACAGACATATATTATTCATTTATTATGCCTAATTACTTCTTTTTATTTGTGAATTTTGCTTTGTCATGCTGTAATAGAGTGACAATAACATATTTAACAGGGTAAATACTCGTAAGTATATTCATGATCATCATCGTGTTCAACCCATTGCCGGCTCACTACAGAGCACGGGTCTCCACTCAATATGAGAAGGGTTTGGCCATAGTCCACCACGCTGGCCATGTGCGGATTGGCAGACTTCATACGCCTTTGAGAACATTATGGAAAATTCTCAGGCGTGCAGGTTTCCTCACGATGTTTTCCTTCAGCGTTGAAGCAAGTGATATTTTAACCGCTTAAAAACGTACATAACTCCAAAAAGTTATAAGGTGCTTGCCCGGGCTCGATCCCCGACCTCTGATTAGGAGGCTGGTGTCCTAGCCACTAGGCTATCCCAGCTTCGTAAGTAGATTAAGAGTTAATATTAACTTGTCATCATCATCATTTCAACCTATAGACGTCCACTGCTGGACATAGGTCTTTTGAAGGGAGTTCCAATGGCCACGGTCCTGGGCCGCTTGTATCCAGCGGCTCTCTGCGACTTGTTTGATGTCGTCTGTCCACCTTGTTGAGGGTCGACCAACGCTACGTTTACCGGTGCGGGGTCGCCATTCCAACACCTTGGGACCCCAACATCCATCGGTTCTCCGAGCTATGTGCCCCGCCCATTGCCACTTCAACTTCGCAACTAGCTGAGCTATGTCGGTAACTCTGGTCCTTCTACGGATCTCTTCATTTCTGATTTGATCACGATCACAAGCATAGCTCTCTCCATTGCTCGCTGAGTGACTCTGAGCCTTCTTATGAGGCCCATAGTGAGCGACCACGTTTCGGATCCATAAGTCATCACTGGCAACACGCACTGTTCGAAAACTTTAGTCTTCAGGCACAGAGGGATTTTGGACGAAAAGATGTTGCGAAGTTTCCCAAACGCTGCCCACCCGAGCTGAATTAGGCGGCTGACCTCCTATTAACTTGTAGTGATTGCCAAATAAAACAAACCTGTGAGAACTGCATTATGTTACGTACGTATTTTGATTAAAAACAGTTGTTATATGAAGCATATTATTTGTAATTAAATTTTATAGATATTTGTATTTAAAAGAAAAAAAATGTATTAACCTATTGTAATACAACAATTTTCTTGCGAAATTATGATTATAATTAATTATGAATACTTAGAACATACTATGAAATGATACTTTTAAAATTTCAAAATTTTCCAACAAGGATCTATTTGGTTTTGTAATAAAAAAGGAATTAAAAGTCATTGTATATTTTATCTGAAATGAAGTGGATTACATTACATTTATACGCCCGTTGACCTGCGAAGATGAAGATAACCAAATTATATGAAACTTTCAACACCCGGAGTATAAAACCAGAAGAATTTAAAATTAAAGTCTCGCGTCTGTTACGAAAGATAAGGCGAAGCCAAAAGGCCACGAACATAAAAAAACATTAGTGTTATCACTCATCTAAAAGAAGATATCTTCATCTCACAGTGTCACTTTAGAACTAATTAAATTTCAGAGCAATAGTGCAATTCATACCCAAGCTTGTAAATCTCCATAATGCAAAACAATTCAAATTCAAATTCAAAATAATCTTTGTTCAAATAGTCCTTAAAAAGGCACTTTTGACGCGTCAATAATTTACACAGTAGTTATTTCATGGTGATAACTATATTCGTAAACTTAAAACTAAAGCTATGAGGGTTCCAAACGCGCCCCGGTCTAAGAAGAAGCCCACAACAAACTTAGCCGGGGTTTTTCTTTTTTTTCGTTATCACCATCTCACATAATGAATAAAATTAATAATAAACTATAGTACCTATGGAGATAGAGCAATTCACACCCAAGCTTTTTATCGTTTATATAATCCTAAATATCGTAATATGATTTTTCTACAAGCTTTCGTTTTATAAAAACTTTGAACTTATTGATAGACATCTCCAAGATATCAATAGGTAATTTATTATAGAATAAAATACAATTTCCTTTGAATGAGTTACTAATTTTGTGCAGCCTACTAAACGGTACTACAAGCTTACTTTTACTTCTAATGTTCAGTGCGTTACAGTCCATTTTTTTCTTGAATTTATCAATATTTTTATGAACATACATTAAATTTTCATATATATATTGGCTATGCACTGTCATTATTTTATAATCTTTAAATTTATCTCTTAATGACTCTCTGGGACCTAATTTATATATCGCACGAACAGCCCTCTTCTGCAAAACGAATATAGTGTCAATATCAGCAGCATTACCCCATAATAAAATACCATATGACATAATGCTGTGAAAGTAACTAAAATATACAAGTCTGGCAGTCTCTATATCCGTCAAATGACGGATCTTTTTTACCGCGTAAGCAGCAGAGCTAAGTCTGTGCGATAAATTATTGATATGTGGACCCCATTGAAGTTTAGCGTCTAACGTTATGCCTAAGAATGTAGCCGTATTTACCAGATCCAATTCCTCATTATTAAGTAGTACACTGGTTTTCACCTGTTTAACATTGGGCAACGTGAATTTAATACACTTTGTTTTCTTCCCATTAAGTGCTAAGTTATTAGCCTCAAACCAATGTACTACTTTCGCGAGAGAGTTGTTTACCTCGTCAACATTTGTTTCACGTCGTTTAATTTTAAAAACGAGTGATGTATCATCAGCAAACAATACTATCCCGCTATTGTCCTTAGTAAGGTAAGGAAGGTCATTTATGTAAATGAGGAACAGAAAAGGTCCTAATATAGATCCCTGAGGAACCCCTATTTTCACAAATGACCCGTTAGACCGTTTCCCGTTTACGTCTACTTGTTGAACTCTGTCACGTAAATACGAGGTCATTAAATCTAGAGTTACCCCCCGAAGTCCATAATGGTGTAGTTTTCTGACTAATGTTTCATGTTCAACACAATCGAAAGCCTTGGACAAATCACAAAAAACACCAAGTGCGTCACGTGACTCCTCCCAGGCTTTAAATATATTGTGTATTAACTCAACACCAGCGTCGGTTGTTGAGCGACCCCGTGTAAAACCAAATTGTTTGGCGTGTATTAAATTGTTTCTATTAAAATGATTAATTAATTGCGTTAAAATAAGTTTTTCAAAGATTTTACTGAAAGTAGGTAGTACTGATACCGGTCTAAAGTTAGTGGGGTCAGTAGTACTACCAGATTTGAATAACGGAATTAACTTGCTATGTTTCATTAAGTCAGGGAACACACCACAGTCAATGCAATTGTTAAAAATAAAAGCTAGGTCGGGTGCAACAATATCAATCAATGACCTTATAACATTAACGGAAATGCCCCACAAGTCATTTGTTTTCTTAATATTTATTTGTTGAAGGGAAATAAATTTTTCATTTAGTAGATAGTCGAATGAATAGGTTAAATTATGTAGCTAATCCAAGTATAAGTAATATATAAGTTATTGATGAGTAAAGTAAGTATTAGAATTCAATATAAAAACTTTTCATTCCCCTTGATCCAAGAATATTTTATAAGATATTGTAGCTGCCCATACAAACTGCACTACATATGGCGCATACATCGGCGCGCACCGCACGTCTGCTCCGGTCGCCGGCCGCCTGCGACTGGAACCTCCGGTCGGCGCAATGAGCCGCCTAGTAAACGCCGCGCCGCCGGCGCAATACCAGCTTGAGCGCGGTATTTATACCTTCCTGGACCCGCGCGCGTCCGCCGTTCACAGCGCGCGGGGGGCCGCGCCCCGCACCACTCGACGGGCGCTCTCGCACGCTATTGGCTGGCAGAAGGAGCTACTCAGTACCATACTTATACCTAGACCACTAACTATCTAAATAAATGTGGCTAGGTAGTGTGTGAAATCATTCCATTCCACTCCAGTACATACAGTAAACTATTCAACAAGACCAACAAGCAATTCTACTTTCCCTCGTCAAGCTAAAGTGGTGACCCCGACGAACACAACGCCAAGGAGCAGCTATCAGCGCACTATCGAAGATGGAATCAAACCCCACACCACAAATATCTGTCGTCGAGGCGTCAACAGGAAACACCGGCATGAAAATGCTCATTCACGAAATAAGCCGAATGTCCCCTGAAATCGCCGCACTTAAAGAACACTGCAACGCGAGCCATGGCAGAAGATCATCTTTCCGGAAAAATCGATCCAGGTACCGCGATCCTTCAAGAAGTAGGTCACGCAGCTCAACTCCTTCGCCTCACTGCTATTACCACCGAAGATTTGGGTCCGCAGCAAGGAAATGTACGACGCCGTGTACTTTCAAGTCGGAAAACTAACGACTACGCTGGATGAAGCGGGTTCCGGCGTAACCAAAAAGTCCTACCGCTTATTCGTCACCGACAAGAAAACACAAACCACCTACCTCGTGGACACGGGCGCTAATATCTCGGTCGTACCGCCACGAAAGGGCCAAACCGCCACGCCGCTCAATTTTCAACTTTACGCCGCAAACAATACGGTCATTCCTACATACGGGGAGAAGACTATGGAGCTCGACTTGAACTTACGTCGGCCGTTCAAGTGGACTTTCATCATCGCGAAGGTCAGCAAGCCGATAATTGGGGCCGATTTTCTGGATCATCATCAACTAATAGTCGACATCAAGAACCGAAGACTCATCAACGGAAAAACGAACCTGACGTCACAATCTTTTGTCCGCGCAACCAACATACCTACAATCCGAAGTATCGATGTGCAACAGTCCTATCACGACATCCTGGCAGACTATCCCGGCGTAACGAGACTTACGTCAATGAATCTTACGCCGAAGAACAACGTCGAACACTACATCGAAACAACCGGCCCACCACTTCACTGCCGTGCACGCCCAATACCACCTCATCGCTACGAGCACGTTCGGAAAGAATTCCAAAATATGATGGAGCAAGGATTATGTCGTCCAAGCAAAAGCCCTTGGTCATCGCCGCTTCACATCGTTCCGAAGAAGAACGGCGATCTTCGTGTATGCGGAGATTATAGAAGACTGAACAACATCACAATACCTGATCGCTACCCTATTCCACGAATCAAGGACTTCACATATCAGCTTGCAGACAAGACAATTTTTTCCACGATCGACCTGAACAGAGCTTATCAGCAGATCAAAGTCCGAGAAGAAGACATACAGAAAACTGCGATAATAACTCCAATGGGACTCTTCGAATTTCCAAGAATGACACCAGGATTACGGAATGCAGGACAAACATTCCAACGGTTCATTCACGAAGTACTACAAGGTCTTGATTTTGTCTACGCGTTCATAGACGACCTTCTTGTCGCAAGTCCGGATAAGGAAACCCACGAAAAACATCTGCGAACAGTGTTACAAAGACTCGAAGACAATGGCATAACCATCAATCCCTCAAAATGTGTTTTTGGCCAACCAGAAGTTAAATTCCTGGGATATACAGTAAGCCAAGACGGCATCATACCGCCTGCAGAAAAAGTCATAGCAATTTGTACCTATCCGCAACCGAAAACGATCGAAGAACTAAGGCGTTTTCTCGGAATGATAAATTTCTACAGAGATCACATAGCAAAAGCTGCCGAAATACAAGCCCCTTTACATGCCTTTCTTCACAACTCGAAGAAAAGAGATCGCACGACTATAGAATGGACAGACGAAGCATCGAAGTCATTTGAAGCATGTAAGAATGCGATAAAAAATGCAGCCTTACTCGCTCACCCATCCCATGACGCTCCATTAGGTCTTTTCACTGATGCCTCAGATTCATCGGCAGGAAGCGTAATGCAGCAGTTCGTCAATGGAAGATGGCAACCCCTTGGCTACTTTTCAAAGAAGTTCTCAGACGCACAAAGAAGAAAAAGTACCTTTGACAAAGAACTTACCTCAATATACCTATCAGTCAAGCACTTCAGAAAAACATTTGAAGGAAGAAACTTCATCATCTTAACCGATCATAAGCCACTTACCTTCGTACTTCAAAAGCCGCCTTCGCCGTCTGAAACACCGCAACGGGCAAGACAACTTATTTTCATCAGCGAATTCACGACCGACATCCGTCACATCAGCGGAAAAGACAACGTCGTAGCCGATGCACTGAGTCGCATACCGATTGAAAGCATATCAGTACCATCAAAGCTTGACTATAGTAGGATTGCTCAAGCTCAAGAGAGAGACAGAGGTAGCATTGAACAACTAATGAAAAACAATCAAAACATCACTTTGAAGAAAATCGCAATACCGAACACCCAATCTACTATCTATTGCGAAACCTCAACATCTCACGCTCGACCATACATCCCGGCAGAATATCGACGAGCCGCTTTTGACGCAGTTCATAACATCAGCCATCCCGGAATAAGAACTACGAACAAACTCGTCACACAAAAATTCTTCTGGCCCTCGATGAACATTGACGTCAGAACATGGGCGAGAAACTGTATTCAATGTCAACGCTGCAAAGTACAACGTCACACAACCAGCAGTCTGTCGGCATTTCCACCCGCCGACAGATTTCAACACGTACATCTGGACATCGTCGGCCCTCTCCCTCCGTCACCTGAAGGACAGCGATATCTCGTCACAATGATCGATAGAGCAACAAGATGGCCTGAAGCTATCCCAACCGATGACGTCACAGCCGAATCAGTAGCGAAGATATTTTATAATTTTTGGATAACACGCTTTGGTTCTCCAACGTTTGTCACAACTGACCAGGGCAGGAACCTGGATTCACGTCTTTTTGCCAAGCTACTCAACACCATGGGATCACAGAGGACTCGTACAACTCCCTACCATCCTCAGTCCAACGGATTAGTGGAACGCTGGCATCGTTCTCATAAGACTTCGCTGAAAACTCGCCTATCGCACAACACGAAGTGGATAGACGAATTACCTACAGTCTTGATGGGCTTACGCGCTGCACTGCGTTCAGACACAGGCGTCAGCGCAGCAGAACTCACATACGGACAAACACTACGTCTACCGTGTGATTTCTTCACAACAACATCGGACGAGCAGAGTTACAACTACGACTACGTCGATAAACTGCGAGAAAGCATCAACTCCGCAATACCTACTCAAACTACAGTACCACACGGGAACAAAAGAGCTATCTTCGTTCATCAAGATCTACAAAACTGCGAGCAAGTATTCATACGAAATGACGGCGTGAAGAAACCACTACATCCTACGTATGAGGGTCCCTTCAAAGTGTTGGAGCGAGATAGCAAAACGTTTAAATTACAGCTACCAGAAAGACGCTCGGCAGTGATTTCTATTGACCGATTGAAACCTGCCTATACGCTCAACGATCACATCTCTAGTAACAGCGTGCCACAGCCAACGCCAAGAAAAACCGCAGTTACACTCGTTTCGGATACAGTAAAAAAGCAAGACGCTAAACTGGCGCCACCAACCGATCAACCTAAGCCAATTCTAAAGATAACTCGGTCTGACCGCATTAGCAAACTGCCGGTACGTTTTCACTAAGGAGGGTGTCATATGTAGCTGCCCATACAAACTGCACTACATATGGCGCATACATCGGCGCGCACCGCACGTCTGCTCCGGTCGCCGGCCGCCTGCGACTGGAACCTCCGGTCGGCGCAATGAGCCGCCTAGTAAACGCCGCGCCGCCGGCGCAATACCAGCTTGAGCGCGGTATTTATACCTTCCTGGACCCGCACGCGTCCGCCGTTCACAGCGCGCGGGGGGCCGCGCCCCGCACCACTCGACGGGCGCTCTCGCACGCTATTGGCTGGCAGAAGGAGCTACTCAGTACCATACTTATACCTAGACCACTAACTATCTAAATAAATGTGGCTAGGTAGTGTGTGAAATCATTCCATTCCACTCCAGTACATACAATAAAACTATTCAACAAGACCAACAAGCAATTCTACTTTCCCTCGTCAAGCTAAAATATACATTTCAAAGCTGACTGAAGTGGGATTTAATAGTCTTTTCAAGTGTTGCTTGTGGAAGTGGTAAGATTATTGCCTCGTATAAAACATTATTCAAAATCTACGCTTTTGAAGAGCCGTTCTAGCTCGTTTAAGGGGCAAAGCTTAGATCGTCATCACTGTAAAATGATAAATTTGGAACTTAATCTCTTCGTTTACAACTTCTTCCTGACCAGAAGGTCTATGGACCCAATAAAATAAATCTGCGGTAAAATTTAACGCAAGAGGAAGTAAGGCACCTGCTGCCTTCATTCTGAATAATATATGCATTGTAACTGCCTACATACGCTTGGTTGTGTATTTAGAAAATCGACTTTTACTTTAAAATGTATTTTGCAACCAAAAAAGTGGATTTTCGAAAAACTTTAGAAGATTTTACATGATTTGAAGGATTTTTTTGATAATAATTTTATTTTCTTTAATAAAGTTAACAGTAAATGGTTATAGTATGTCATAATTGTAACTAGAAATTATTATAATCACTAATAAACAATTTTGTTAATTTAAGGAGTTTTAAATTAAGGCTGTCTAAGGCTGTATCCGATGTCCATCCGCCCTTTCGTCCGTCAGTGTATTTTGCAAAAACAGTAATAGCTATAGAGTTAATACAACAACAACAGAAGTAAAATATGTTTTGGAAATTAAAAGTTGCTCTTAAATTATTTTATGGTATTTTCTGCTGAACTTATTTTTTACTTCTACGCCTACCCTCTGGAAGCGATGCAGGCAGAACTGCGCCGCTGCTGGCGGAATGTGGGACACACTGGCAGCCAGAGTGAGGACCAGAATATCCACTAGAAACCAGCGCCCTTCACATCGCCTGGTGGCTGGGTCACGGAAAAGCTCGAGCACTCGTCCACAACCCAACCAGCGGCGTGTGAGTTTCTGCTGGATCTTAATAATGCCAATGTTATGGTGAGCTTATTTTATTTTATTTACATTAATACAAAATCCTCATGACTTTAGTAAATAACTTTTGGAGGCGCGAATGCCGCCACTGTCCACCTTCGATAGGCAAGAACTAGTGGACTGTATCGTGTATTAATTTAGAAGGGGGCGTGGAGGAAAAGGGAAATCGTGCACTAACCTTACCAGGTCCGCGACCTATACCTCGGCGACGAGCACAAAATCACGCTCACAGCCAGCACACACTCTGGCGCGGAACACGGACACCTCGCGGGATAAGATGGCACTCGGCAGCACTCACGGCACCACACTTCGAAGATGGCGGAAGCGAATATCGACCCGCTCCACGTACCGTGCGCTCGCGGAAAGGTCTCGAGCCGACTTGAGGCGGCGCTTGCGTCGCGCCGCGGGCGTTGGTGACAGTACACGATAAGGAAGGGAGGGTAGATGGATAATAATCGTGGACATTGTTCGAATAATAAATCCAAAGACAACCAATAGTTGGCGTTACCATTTCTCCCGCCCTTAAAGGGTCACCTTTAAAATTATATAAGGTATATATGCGGATATAATATAATATAGAGATAATGTATAGTAGTATGTATCCTAGCCTAACCTAATTCTATTCTTAAAATAATATGTGTACTCTAATAAAAGAGCGGATTATTGAGTAGGCAGAGGACACAAACGAATTACCTGTGCGTAGTCAGGAAATTTGCAGTAATTACCCCATTGCCTAGGACGGCACGATAAGAGGAAAAATTGTTAAAGCCCACCAACCTGTATTGGAGCCACCATATGCTCTAATCACTCACTATGATACTCTCATGAGGAAGGAGGTCTGTCTCAACAGTGTGTCATAAAATGAGCTGTAATACATTGAGGTGGTTTTCAATATTAAAATCTATATTCCCTTTTCACCAACAATAAATCTATCAGTATTTTTCACAGTTTATATCTTTTTATCCATTTAATTGGATTGACTAAACAGAGTTTAACGGTAATTTGAAGCAAGGATTTTTAAGAGTTATTTGTAGCTTGGATTATAATCCAGAAAAAATGTAAAGCGATTTCGAAAGAACTTACTTTGGTTACGTTAGGTTAGGTTATACAATGCCTGTTACAGTTTGCTTCAGACGGGGATAAATGAGAGGTTCACATCGCTCTGAGAACTCCCAAGATGTTAGAATGGTGAAACATTAGTTGATCCCTTCTTGGTTGGTTGATTGGACTAGTAGAATGTTGTCATCAAATAAGACGCAGGGAGGCCTACGAAAGACCTATGTTTAGCAGCAGAAAATGATGATGATATTTAAAATAGAATTACTCATATGGCGGATGTGACTAATCTATATTAATATTCATAATGAATAACCCATTACCGGCTCACTACAGAGCACGGGTCTCCTCTCAATATGAGAAGAGTTTGACCACAGTCCACAACGATGGTCATGTGCGGATCGGCAGACTTCACACGCCTTTGATTATGGAGAACTCTCAGGCGTGCAGGCTTCTTCACGATGTTTTCCTTCACCATTGAAGCAAGTGATATTTTAATTTTTTTTAAACGCACATAGGCCCAAAAAGTTAGAGGTGTGTGCCTGGATTCGAACCGCCGACCTCTGATTAGGAGGCTGACGCCCTAACCACTAGGCTATCACCGCTCCATATTAATATTATAATGAGGTAAAGTTTGGATGTTCAGGGTAATTCTGGTACTACTGATCGGACTTTGACGATTTTAAGACGATATTCTTTGACCAATTGAAAGCTATATTATCTGTGAGTAACATGGCTATATTTTATATGTTTTACTACAAATTTAGATAAAAATATAGATTTATCATGGGCCAAATAATCTCTTAGCAATTTTGACGTTTTGGCAGTAGTCGCATTTGAAATTTGACAAATTTAGTACTCTATCGGATTATTTAGCGATTGAACAAAGTTTCAACAAATACCTCGCTAAAAGGCAATGCTCTACCATAGCAACATGGACACGGAAAATCACAACAATGTTTTGTTTGCGAAATTAAAAGCTACAAAAGAAGCATGCAAGCATAAACACCGATTGTGACGCAAGTTATAATAAGCTTACTATTTGGACAACTACTGTACGAACATAGCAAATACAAACCTAACATGAACATAGACAGATCCAAAATTGTTTAAGCAACTTTAACCCCTAAGTGTAAATTTTATAGTAGATATTCCTATCACTTTTTTCAGCATTATACTCGTATATTTGTGTAATTTTGGTTGTCACGTTACATATCACGTTTATCGTATAGCCGTTATTTAACGTGCACTAGCTACTGCTCGCAACTATGCTCACTTCGACACATTGACCATGGTTTTTTGGTGAATAACCTCGCTATGGACATTATCTCTCAAAGAGATTATGAGCATAGCTCTTTTCATAGCACGCTGAGCGACTTGAAGTTATCATGATTAGCCTCGCTGTCAGTGTTCACGTATGTTATGACGCCGTGCCGTAAGTCATGCCGGGTAGGATGTACTGATATGCTTTAAGGACGAAGAGAAGACTTGGCAGAGCTGCCAATCGCTGCTCAGCCCATCTGCAATCCGCTATCAATCTCGTGCTCGAAAATGTTTTCCTAGCTGAAGAATTTGTCCAGGATATGTATATTCTTGGCCTAAGAAGGCCGACAGATATTGATCGCCCCCGAAACCACCAGATCATTATACATAACCTTGGTACTGTCATAATTCATCCGAAATCCGACACGCTGGGAAACATTGTGGAAGCATCAAGCATCTGTTGGAGTTCCTACAGCGAATTTGCAATGATGACGATATCATCAACATAACCAAGATGTGATAGAAGCTCACCATTTACATTGCTAACATGTCCTTTCCATGATACTGTTTTTTTATTCTGATCTATTAATCAAAGTTAAGACAGATATAAATATTAATTGTACGCACATTTCAACTAACATAACGAAAATAACTAAAGCTTACATTATTGTCGCTTAGTTTTGAACTGCATAGTTATTTTTAATGCCACGATTTTAATTACATAAACATGATAATAAATCAGATTACAGGATTAGCAATCAGAAAGTTATGAACACACCGTTGATCTGCCAGGATACATTATAAGTTGGCAAATCGTATGGGATGTTCTTCAGAAGGGAAGCTTTTTACGCATTGTCTAGGAGCACGGTCTTGAGCGCTCATTCCACTATTTGAAAGTTCAGTGGCTAACCCGAACGTGCCTTGAAAAGAAAATTCCTAAGCGGAAAAGGTTCATTTTTAAAGAATAAAAGAACACACAAAGTCTATCTTTCTTGCAAAAGCTACCATTGGACGGTAAGATCTAAAATCTACGCACACTAAACGATTATATAGGTTATAATCGTGTAGTGTGCGTAGATTTTACTGACTATAGGTAGTAACAATGTTTTGTTTTATTTTCCCTGGACTGCCATTCAGGCTTTCGGGTCGAAGATCTTTTCGCAATTATCCAGAAAGGCGTAGCGCTAATTACATACCAGTTGTAGATAACTGTGAGAAAACTGACCCTGCTAATAATATGTTTCTATATAAGTACATAAGTGAAATCTAATTCTATCTCCCATTTTCATAAAATATTTCCTATCCTCAACCGATATTATTTTTTTTTATCCACTATAAGTTAGCTTTTAACGGCAACCTCACCTGATGGTCAGTGATGATGCAGTCTGAAATACCCATACTCCTAATTGGTTTCTACGCGACAACGTGCCGTAACGCTTTGCGACACGTCTTTGACGGTAGGGTGTTAACCAAGGCCAAAGCCTGCCACCAGACCAGACTCAAGCCAGGAATCGAACCCAGGACCTCCATCTTTATAATGTGAAAGCGCGCGCGCTGCACTACGGAGATCTGTCACTGCTGTCCTTTTTTTCTTTATTCTACTACTAGTAAGACCTTCTCTGCTAGTCACCTTGTGATAAGTGATAATATGGCTCACTTTATTGTCAATTTTAAACCGTCAAATCTGTCTGCTAACAGGCAATCAATCTACCGTTGGCCAAAGAAACCAAAATCCACCGAGAAGAAGCCTTCAAGAATCAGAGCACAACATTGTTCAGGCTTGTGAGAGATAAAGGGTAGCAGCCTACTTCAAAACTGTCTTATCAATGAGAAACTCATAAATTTTACAATCATCATCATGATCAGCCTATTACTGGCTCACTACAGACCACGGGTCTCCTCTCTATATGAGAAGGGTTTGGCCATAGTCCACCACGCTGGCCATGTGCGGATTGGCAGACTTCACATGCCGATGAGAACATTATGGAGAACTTTCAGGCGTGCAGGTTTCCTCACGATGTTTTCCTTCACCGTTGAAGCAAGTGATATTTTAATTTTTTTTTAAATGCACATAACTCAGAAAAGTTAGAGGTACGTGCCCGGATTCGAACCACCGACCTCTGATTAGGAGGCAGACGCCCTAACCACTAGGCGCACTAATTTTATAATAAATTAATGAAATTAATGGCATACATTGGCAGAGCCAGATTTTGTTTCCTAGGAATCATAATAATGTAATGGCTTTACAAGTTTTGATAGCTTAGTGGTTAGGACGACCGCCTCCTTACAGATGTCAGGTGTTCGATCCCGTTCGATCGTTTTTATGCAATTAAAATATACGATGATGAAAAACATCATGAGGAAATCTGCATACCCGAGAGTTCCGAAATATTCTCAAAGGCGTGTAAAGTCTGACAATTGGCACATGGCCAGCGTAGCGGACTATGGCCAAACCCGTTTCATATTGAGCAGGGACTCGTGCTCTGTTGTGAGCGGGCAATTGGTCGATCACGATGATGATGATGTTGATAATGTCTTTTACTCAATACCACAATTTACTTCTGTACCTACTGGACAAGAAGATATGAAGTGACTAAATACTACTTAATTTGCAATTCTAGTAAGTCGATTGTTTATATCCCCTTTTTGTTTATAAAGACCATTTTAGACGACCCTTTCAAGTGATATTAATACTTTCAGCATCTGAGAGAAGATTACCTTGTACTTGTAGTACCGTTTAGTAGGCTGCACAAAATAAGTATCTCATTCAAAGGAAATTGTGTTTTATTTTATATGAAATTACGTCTTGGAGATGTCTATCAATAAGTTCAAAGTTTTTATAAAACGAAAGCTTATAGAAAAATCATATTACGATATTAAGGATTATAAAAACGATAAAAAAGCTAGGGAGTGAATTGCTCTATCTCCATAGGTACTATAATTTATTATTAATAATTTCAGATGGTGATAACAAAAAAAAAAACCCGGCTAAGTTTGTTGTGGGCTTCTTCTTAGACCAGGGCGCGTTTGGAACCCACATAGCTTTAGTTTTAAGTTTACGAATGTAGTTATCACCATCAAATCACTACTATGATATTCATTGACGCGTCAAAAGTGCCTTTTAAAGGACTATTTGAATAAAGATTGTTTGAATTTGAATTTAACATCCAAGGTGACGCCCAGAATGAAGTTTTTTTTTTAAATAGTTATATTGCTATATCGTAGAATATTTTGTAAATATCTGGTATATTTTAGAAGTTTTCTGCGGCATAGTAACATTTCAGAGCCAAGTGCCCAACTAATTGACCGTGGAGTCTAATAACGCCCCACTGCGATGCTCTACGAACTGCTCCTAATGTATATTGCAGAATAGCCTTAAGAGGTCTACGAAGTAGTACTACTATTGTACATGGAGTACATAGACATGCACGAGATAGTGGTGTAGTAAATTTAAAACACGATTTAAATCCTTAATACGAAATGTTTTTATTCATGCACACTTAGCACAGGTATCTATGCCGCTTTGACACCGTCCGAGCCCCCTCCCCTATCCCAAACGTCGCGTAAGCCGATATTCGGCCTCAAAGGAGGCGCCCTTAGGCAGTCGTTCCCTTAGTTTCTTCGAGCCCTAGGGCTCAAAATTTCTTCTGGCAGAGCTTCTTTCCGAAGCTCGCCAAACAGCCCGGTTACGCTGTGGCAACCAATAGGGTTAGTACAGCTAAAAGACAGTCTGAAAAAAATATGAAGCATTCTTATAATACATTTTTCATTTGTTTAATTCGTGCGGTGTTAGTGATATCTATGTTGGTAAACTTAAATCTTAAGCTAAGACGGTTCCAAATGATGGATGTAAGCGGAGTTTCCATCAATCCCAGTATGGTCCTCAAGTTTGCTGGTGTGCTATTGTTCCGTCGCACCTCTAACCGGCGAAACTGGGCACCAACCAAGGATTGCTGTGACGGACACCCGCTGGTGGAGTTGCGGTTGTAAGCGAAAGCTTTCCCGTGGCTTCAACATACAGCGGTGAGTAGGATCACGTGGGGGTTTAGGTCAGTAGGAGTCTGACATAACCTCTGTGCCTCCCCGTCGCAGAGGTATCCATGAGGATTTACCCAAGAAAAAAAAATGCACACGACAATTAGGAGAAGCCCACCATCAAGCTCACCGGGTTAATTATTTTGCAATTTGAGTGCAAGTGGTAGGTATAAAGTGCAAGAGAGTACTTTAAAGTTGTATGAAAAGCATTTCTGTATAGTTGCTCACGAAACTGTCCTATTAAAATTTGGCTCATTTTTATTTTTACTCAGCTTTAATAATTGGACTAATTTTAACGTTATTATTATACTATTATAAAACCATTATGCGAATGTGTCGCCTATAAAACGGGATTATCGGTCGAGATTTCGATGCTCACATTTTTAAATGCCGCTTATCTAAATTCTAATCAAAGGGTATTTAATTAATAAAATAAAATATACTAGCTGACCCGGCCACGCGTTGCTGTGGCTAAAGTTTTTGTTATATTACATTATAGTAAACAATCTAAGAGTACGGAGTACGGAGTCCACTATGCTTTTTCACACAGATGGTATTTGTAAAAAAATATGGTGATCTCCTTATTTGACTTTCTACTACTATAACCCTTTAGTACAATGAAATTATTTACGAACAAAGACGAAAATGTTGATGTTGGTATACAAATTCACTGGATTGAGATTTGAAGTGGAAGTACGTTGAACACAATTAATTAAAATGTTCTTACACTTGATATTAAGCAGAAATCAATAGGTACAAAATAAAAATTTATCAGATTTATTATTTCCATTTAAATTTATAACAAATATAAGTATAAGTATAATACAGTAAATAACATGTGACGCTTAAACTCATGAATGAGGTAGGCAAGGCAGATTGATATCTATTTTTTTGAATTATAAATACTTTCAATTTCAATTTAATTTAACACCAATCGGTGCACAATGTTTTTAGTTAACCTGTCTTTAGCTAACACAAATAGATTCGACGGTTTCCCAACACGTGAACACGCAACATATAGTTGCCCATGAGAAAAACATGGATTTTCCAAATCTAAACCACAAATGGACATTGTTTGACCTTGATATTTATTTATAGACATGGCGAAAGCTAAACGAATTGGAAACTGTAGCCTTTTGAAGGGTATGGTAGAATCTGATGGTATCATCGGAATACGTGGCAGTAGGACCACTTTTCCTTTAAACTTCCCAGCCAAAAGTTTTGATCAATGAAGCACAAATAAGTAAAAAACAGGATTAATTTCACTGTATTATCTTCATTATAATATGAATTCAATTTACACTTCAGTCTAAGTAACACGTGGCCGGCTATCCTAACACCAAAAATTTAAAAAGTGAAAATAATTGAATTATACGGTATTTCGTTCACTACAAAATAAATTTAATTAATTTTATAGCGTCAACAACAGGTGGTAATTATGCTGTTAAAATGTAGCTTATATGACACGTTCGTAGATTTACCATAGCAGCGCCATCTATTGATTACTTACTCAACCCAGTCGAAAGGTATCGACATCTGTTAGAATCATTTGGAGTTAAGAGATAATTGTGACTGTCAAATAATAACAAACAAATAATTAGCAATAAATAAAAATTGCGACTATAATTTGAGATTTAAACTATCCTATCTCTCAAGTTGGATCGAACTGCACATGGTGTGCGAATTTTATTATAATCGGTTTAATGGTTTAGGAGTCCATTGAGGACAAACATTGTGACACGAGATTTATATATATTAAGATTATTCATTTATTATGCCTAATTACTTACTTATATATACTTATTATTTCTGAATTTTGCTTTGTCATGCTGTAATATAACAGGGTTAATACTCGTAGGCATATTCATCATCATCATCATCATGTTTAACCCATTGCCGGCTCACTACAGAGCATGGGTCTCCACTCAATATGAGAAGGGTTTAGCCATAGTCGCTGGCCATGTGCGGATTGGCAGACTTTACACGCCTTTGAGAACATTATGGAAAATTCTCAGGCGTACAGGTTTCCTCACGATGTTTTCCTTCAGCATCGAAGCAAGTAATTTTTTATCGCTTAAAAACGCACATAACTCCGAAAAGTTATAGGTGCGTGTCTGGGGTCGAACCCCCGACCTCTGATTAGGAGGCTGGCGTCCTAGCCACTAGGCTATCACAGCTTCGTAAGTATATCAGAGTTAATATTAACTTGTAGTGATTGCCAAATAAAAAACCTGTAAGAACTACATTATGTTACGTACGTATTTACATCTAATAATCTCTCCCAACTTCAAAAATTACATGAAGCATATTATTTGTAATTAAATTTTACAGATATTTATATAAAAAAAATGTTATTAACCTATTGTAATATCAACAATTTTCTTGCCAAATTATGATTATAATTAATTATGCATACATAGAACATATTATGAAATTATACTTTTAAAATTTCATAATTTTCCAATAAGGATCTATTTGGTTTTGTAATAAAAAAGGCATTAAAAGTCATTGTATATTTTATCCGAAATGAAGCGGATTACATTACATTTATACGCCCGTTGACCTGCGAAGATGAAGATAACCAAATTATATGAAACTTTCAACACCCGGAGTATAAAACCAGAAGAATTTAAAATTAAAGTCTCGCGTCTGTCACGAAAGATAAGGCGAAGCCAAAAGGCCACGAACATAAAAAACATTAGTGTTATCACTCATCTAAAAGAAGATATCTTCATCTCACAGTGTCACTTTAGAATTAATTAAATTTTAGAGCAATAGTGCAATTCATACCCAAGCTTGTAAATCTCCATAATGCAAATTTACTTGTTGATAGGGAAACAAAATTTTCGTTTTATAGCTAGTCGAATGAATAGGTTAAATTATGTGGCTAATCCAAACATATAAGTATAGTAAATGTTAAGTTAAAGTATTAGAATACAATATAAAAACTTTTCATTCCCTTCGATCCAAGAATATTTTATAAGATATACATTTCAAATCTGACTGACGTTGGATTTAATAGTCTTTTCAAGTGTTGCTTGTGGAAGTGGTAAGATTATTGCTTCGTATAAAACATTATTCAAAATCTACGCTTTTGAAGAGCCGTTCTAGTTCGCTTAAGGGGCAAAGCTTAGATCGTCATCACTGTAATATGATAAATTTGGAACTTAATCTCTTCTAAGGTCTAAGGACGCAATAAAATAAATCTGCGGTAAAATTTAACGCACGAGGAAGTAAGACACCTGCTGCCTTCATTTTGAAAAATATATGCATTGTAACTGCCTACATACGAGTAGTTGTGTGTTTAGAAAATCGACTTTTACTTTAAAATGTATTTTGCGATCAAAAAAATGGATTTTCGAAAAACTAGAAGATTTCACATGATTTGATGATTTTTTTTATTAATATTATTTTCTTGTAATAAAGTTTATATTAAGTGTTAAGAATATGTTTGTCATAGTTGTAACTAGAAATATTTTAATAACTAATCAACGATTTTGTTAATTTTAGGGGTTTTAAATTAAGGCTGTCTAAGGCTGTATCCGATGTCCATCCGCCCTTTCGTCCGTCAGTGTATTTTGCAAAAACAGTAATAGCTATAGAGTTAATACAACAACAACAGAAGTAAAATATGTTTTGGAAATTAAAAGTTGCTCTTAAATTATTTTATGGTATTTTCTGCTGAACTTATTTTTTACTTCTACGCCTACCCTCTGGAAGCGATGCAGGCAGAACTGCGCCGCTGCTGGCGGAATGTGGGACACACTGGCAGCCAGAGTGGGGACCAGAATATCCACTAGAAACCAGCGCCCTTCACATCGCCTGGTGGCTGAGTCACGGGAAAGCTCGAGCACTCGTCCACAACCCAACCATTGGCGTGTGAGTTTCTGCTGGATCTTAATAATGCCAATGTAATGGTGAGTTTATTTTATTTTATTTACATTAAAACAAAATCCTCATGACTTTAGTAAATATCTTTTGGAGGCGCGAATGCCGCCACTGTCCACCTTCGATAGGCAAGAACTAGTGGACTGTATCGTGTATTAATTTAGAATTTAGGCGTCCACGTGTCGGGCAAAGGGGGCGTGAAGGAAAAGGGAAATCGTGCACTAACCTTAGCAGGTCCGCGACCTATACCTCAGCGACGAGCACAAAATCACGCTCACAGCCAGCACACACCCTGGTGCGGAACACGGACACCTCGCGGGATAAGATGGCACTCGGCAGCACTCACGGCACCACACTTCGAAGATGGCGGAAGCGAATATCGACCCGCTCCACGTACCGTGCGCTCGCGGAAAGGTCTCGAGCCGACTTGAGGCGGCGCTTGCGTCGCGCCGCGAGCGTTGGTGACAGTACACGATAAAAAAGGGAGGGTAGATGGATAATAATCGTGGACATTGTTCGAATAATAAATCCAAAGACAACCAATACGTTGTGAAATGTTGGCGTTACCATTTCTCCCGCCCTTAAAGGGTCACCTTTAAAATTATATAAGGTATATATGCGGATATAATATAATATAGAGATAATGTATAGTAGTATGTATCCTAGTCTAACCTAATTTTATTCTTAAAATAATATGTGTATTGAGTAGGCAGAGGACACAAACGAATTACCTGTGCGTAATCAGGAAATTTGCAGTAATTACCCCATTGCCTAGGACGGCACGATAAGAGGAAAAATTGTTAAAGCCCACCAACCTGTATTGGAGCCACCATATGCTCTAATCACTCACTATGATACTCTCATGAGGAAGGAGGTCTGTCTCAACAGTGTGTCATAAAATGAGCTGTAATACATTGAGGTGGTTTTCAATATTAAAATCTATATTCCCTTTTCACCAACAATAAATCTATCAGTATTTTTCACAGTTTATATCTTTTTATCCATTTAATTGGATTGACTAAACAGAGTTTAACGGTAATTTGAAGCAAGGATTTTTAAGAGTTATTTGTAGCTTGGATTATAATCCAGAAAAAATGTAAAGTGATTTCGAAAGAACTTACTTTGGTTACGTTAGGTTAGGTTATACAATGCCTGTTACAGTTTGCTTAAGACGGAGATAAATGGGCGGTTCACATCGCTCTGAGATCTCCCAAGATGTTAGAATGGTGAAATATTAGTTGATCCCTTCTTGGTTGGTTGATTGGACTAGTAGACTGATGTCATCAAACAAGACGCAGGGAGGCCTACGAAAGACCTATGTTTAGCAGCAGAAAATGATGATGAAATTTAAAATAGAATTACTCACACGGTTCATGTGACTTAGTTCTAATCTATATTAATATTCATCATGAACAACCCATTACCGGCTCACTACAGAGCACGGGTCTCCTCTCAATATGAGAAGGGTTTGGCCACAGTCCACCACGCTGGCCATGTGCGGATTGGCAGACTTCACACGCCTTTGAGAACATTATGGAGAACTCTCAGGCGTGCAGGTTTCCTCGCGATGTTTTCCTTTACCGTTGAAGCAAGTGATATTTAAATTTTTTTTAAACGCACATAACTCCGAACAGTTGAGGTGCGTGCCTGGATTCGAACCGCCGACCTCTGATTAGGAGACTGACGCCATAACCACTAGGCTATCACCGCTCCATATTAATATTATAATGAGGTAAAGTTTGGATGTTCAGGGTAATTCTGGTTCTACTGATCCGACTTTGACGATTTTTAAGACGATATTCTTTGACCAATTGAAAGCTATATTATCTGTGATTAACATGGCTATATTTTATATGTTTTCCTACAAATTTGGATAAAAATATGGATTTATCATGTGCCAAATAATCTCTAAGCAATTTTGACGTTTTCGCAGTAGTCGCATTTGAAATTTGACAAATTTAGTACTCAATCGGATTATTTAGCGATTGAACAAAGTTTCAACAAATACCTCGCTAAAAGGCAATGCTCTACCATAGCAACATGGACACGGAAAATCACAACAATGTTTTGTTTGCGAAATTAAAAGCTACAAAAGAAGCATGCAAGCATAAACACCGATTGTAACGCAAGTTATAATAAGCTTACTATTTGGACAACTACTGTACGAACATAGCAAATACAATCCTAACATGAACATAGACAGTTCCAAAATTGTTTAAGCAACTTTAATCCCTAAGTGTAAATTTATAGTAGATATTCCTATCCTTTTTTTCAGCATTATACTCGTATATTTGTGTAATTTTGTCATGTTACATACCACGTTTATCGTATAACCGTTATTTAACGTGCACCAGCTACTGCTCGCAACTATGCTCGCTTCGACACATTGACCTTGGTTTTTTGGTGAATAACCTCGCTATGGACATTATCTCTCAGAGAGATTATGAGCAGAGCTCTTTCCATAGCAGGCTGAGCGACTTGAAGTTATCATGATTAGCCTCACTGTCAGCGTTCACGTTTGTGATAACCCCGTGCCAGAAGTCATGTCAGTCATGACGGGTAGGATGCACTGATCGAAAAATTTTGCCTTGAGGACTCGGCCGAGCTGCCAAACGCTGCTCAGCCCATCTGAACTCCCCTATCAATCTCCTTCACGAAACTGTTTTCGTAGCCGAAGCATTTGTCCAGGGTATGTATATTCTTGGCCTTAGAAGGCCGACAGATATTGACCCGAAACCACCAGATCATTAAACATAACCTTGGTACTGTCATAATTCATCCGAAATCCGACACGCTGAGAAACATTGTGGAAGCATTGAGCATCTGTTGGAGTTCCTACAGCGAATTTGCAATGATGACGATATCATCAACAAAACGGTAGTTTGAGAGAAGCTACCACTCATATTGATAACACGTCTTTTCCACGATAATATCTGGTTTTTTTTCTGATCTAATAATCAAAGTTGAAACTGATATAAATATTAATAGTAGGCACCTTTCAACTAACGAAAATAATTAATGCCACGATTTTAATTACATAAACATATGATAATAAATCAGATTACATGATTGCCAATCAGAAAGTTATGAACACACCGTTGATCTGCCAGGAAACATTATAAGTTGGCAAATCGTATGGGATGTTCTTCAGAAGGCAAGCTTTTTACGCATTGTCTAGGAGCAGGGTCTTGAGCGCTCATTCCACTATTTGAAAGTTCAGTGGCTAACCCGAACGTGCCTTGAAAAGAAAATTCCTAAGCGGAAAAGGTTCATTTTTAAAGAGATCAAAGAACACGCAAAGTCTATCTTTCTTGCAAAAGCTACCATTGGACGATAAGATCTAAAATCTACGCACACTAAACGATTATATAGGTTATAATCGTGTCGTGTGCGTAGATTTTACTGACTATAGGTAGTAACAATGTTTGGTTTTATTTTCCCTGGACTGCCATTCAGGCTTTCGGGTCGAAGATCTTTTCGCAATTATCCAGAAAGGCGTAGCGCTAATTACGTACCAGTTGTAGATAACTGTGAGAAAACTGACCCTGCTAATAATATGTTTCTATATAAGTACATAAGTGAAATCTAATTCTACCTCCCATTCCTAACCTACCTCCTATTCAGACTCGAGCCAGGAATCGAACTTAGGACCTCCTACTTTATAATGCAACAGCGCGCGCGTTGCGCCACGGAGGTCGTCATTGCTGTCCTTTTTATCTTTATTCTACTACTTTAGTAAGCCCTTCTCTGCTAGTCACCCTGAGGTAAGTGATAATGTGGCTCACTTTATTGTCAATTTTGAACCGTCAAATTTGTCTGCTAGCAGGCAGTCAATCTAACGTTTGGCCAAAGAAACCAAAATCCACCGAGAAGAAGCCTTCAAGAATCAGAGCAGTTACAATTTTCTTATTAATTCAACAAAATTGTTCAGGCTTGTGAGGGATAAAGGGTATGTCAAAACTGTCTTATCAATGAGAAACTCATAAATTTTATAATAATCATCATGATCAGCCCATTACCGGCTCACTACAGAGCACGGGTCTCCTCTCTATATGAGAAGGGTTTGGCCATAGTCCACCACGCTGGCCATGTGCGGATTGGCAGACTTCACACGCCGTTGAGAACATTATGGAGAACTTTCAGGCGTGCAGGTTTCCTCACGATGTTTTCCTTCACCGTTGAAGCAAGTGATATTTTTTTTAAATGCACATAACTCCAAAAAGTTAGAGGTACGTGCCCGGATTCGAACCGCCAACCTCTGATTAGGAGCCAGACGCCCTAACCACTAGGCGCACTAATTTTATAATAAATTAATGAAATTGATGGCATACATTGGCAGATCCAGATTTTGTTTTCTAGGAATCACAATAATATAATGGCTTTGCAAGTTTTGATAGCCTAGTGGTTAGGACGACCGCCTCCTTTCAGATGTCAGGGGTTCGATCCCGTTCGATCGCTTTTATACAATTAAAATATACGATGATGAAAAACATCATGAGGAAATCTGCATGCCCGAGAGTTCCGAAATGTTCTCAAAGACGTGTAAAGTCTGACAATCGGCACATGGCCAGCGTAGCGGACTATGGCCAAACCCGTTTCATATTGAGAAGGGACTCGTGCTTTGTAGTGAGCGGGCAATTGGTCGATCATGATGTCATCATCATGATATATTGTTGATAATGTATTTTACTCCATACCACAATTTACTTCTGTACCTACTGGACAAGAAGATATGAACTGAAATAATACTACTTAATTTGCAATTCTAGTAAGTCGATTGTTTATAACCACTTTTTGTTTATAAAGACCATTATAGACGACCCTTTCAAGTGATATTAATACTATCAGCATCTGAGAGAAGATTACCTTGTACTTGTAGTACCGTTTAGTAGGCTGCACAAAATAAGTATCTCATTCAAAGGAAATTGTATTTTATTTTATAATAAATTACTTATTGATCTTAGAGTTGTCTATCAATAACTTCAAAGTTTTTATTAAACGAAAGCTCATAGAAAAATCATATTATGATATTAAGGATTATGTGAACGATAACAAAGTTTGGGAGTGAATTGCTCTATCTCCATAGGTACTATAATTTATTATTGATTATGTAAGATGGTAATAACAAAAAAAAATCCGGCTAAGTTTGTTGTGGGCTTCTTCTTAGACCAGGGCGCGTTTGGAACCCTCATAGCTTTAGTTTTAAGTTTACGAATGTAGTTATCACCATCAAATCACTACTATGATATTCATTGACGCAGCAAAAGTGCCTTTTAAAGGACTGTTAAGATTGTTTGAATTTGAATTTACCATCCAATGTGACGCCCATAATGAAGTTTTTTTTTAAATAGTTATATTGCTATATCGTAGAATATTTTGTAAATATATGGCATATTTTAGAAGTTTTCTGCGGCATAGTAACATTTCAGAGCCAAGTGCCCAACTAATTGACCGTGGAGTCTAATAACGCCCCACTACGATGCTCTACGAAGTGCTCCTAATGTATATTGCAGAATAGCCTTAAGGGGTCTAACACGAAGTAGATAGTACTACTATTGTACATGGAGTACATAGACATGCACGGAATAGTGTTGTAGTAAATTTAAAACACCATTAAAATCCTTTATACGAAATGTTATATTCATGCACACTTAGCACAGGTATCTATGCCGTCCGACCCCATCGTTATCCCAAACGTCGCCTAAGCCAAGATTCGGCCTTAAAGGAGGCGCCCTTAGGCATTTATTCCCTTAGTTTCTTCAAGCCCTAGGGCTCAAAAATTCTTCTGGCAGAGCTTCTTTCATAAACTCGCCAAATAGCTCGGTTACGCTGTGGCAACCAATAGGGTTAGTACAGTTATAGACAGTCCGAAAAAAAATATATATAGCATTCTTATAAAACATTTTTCATTCGTTTAATTCGTGCGGTGCTGGTGATAACTATATTGGTAAACTTAAATCTTAAGCTAAGACGGTTCCAAATGATGGATGGAAACGAGGTTGTCTATCAATCCCAGTACGGTCCTCAAGTTGGCTGGTGTGCTGTTGTTCTGGCACACCTGTAACCGGCGAAACTGGACCAGTTGTGCCCGAGGGTGTGCTGCGGCGGACACCCGCTGGTAGAGTTGCGGTTGCATGCGAAAGCTTTCCCGTGGCTCCACCATACAGCGGTGAGTAGATAGTACTACTATTGTACATTGAACACTTGAGAGTTTTAGTCAGTAGGAGTCTGAATTTGAGTGCAAGTGGTAGGGATAAAGTGCAAGAGAGTACTTTAAAGTTGTATGAAAAGCATTTCTGTATAGTTGCTCACGAAATTGTCGTGTTAAAATTTCGCTCATTTTAATTTTTACTCAGCTTTAATAATTGGACCAATTTTAACGTTATCACTATTATAAAACCATTATGAGAATGTGTCGCCTATATAACGAGATTATCAGCCGAGATTCCGATGCTCATATTTTTAAATGCCGCTTATCTAAATTCTAATCAAAGGGTATTTAATTAATAAATTAAATATATTATTCATTTATTATGCCTTATTACTTCTTTTTATTTCTGAATTTTGCTTTGTCATGCTGTAATATAGTGACAATAACATATTTAACAGAGTAAATACTCGTAAGTATTTTCATCATCATCATCATCATGATCAACCCATTGCCGGCTCACTACAGAGCACGGGTCTCCACTCAATATGAGAAGGGCTTGGCCATAGTCCACGACGCTGGCCATGTGTGGATTGGCAGACTTCACACGCCTTTGAGAATATTATGGAAAATTCTCAGGCGTGCAGGTTTCCTCACGATGTTTTCCTTCAGCGTTGAAGCAAGTGATATTTTAATCGCTTAGAAACGCACATAACTCCGAAAAATTATAGGTGCATGCCCGGGTTCGAACCCCCGACCTCTGATTAGGAGGCTGGCGTCCTAGCCACTAGGCTATCGCAGCTTCGTAAGTATGTTAATTAGTAATAGTAACTGTAGTGATTGCCACATAAAAAAACCTGTAAGAACTACATTATGTTCCGTACGTATTTTGATTAAAAACAGTTGTACCAACATCTAATAATCTCTGCCGTCTTCAAAAAATATATGAAGCCTATTCTATTTCTTGTAATTAAATTTTACAGATATTTGTAAGAAAAAAATGATATTAACCTATTGTAATATCAACAATTTTCTTGCGAAATTATGATTATAATTAATTATGCATACTTAGAACATATTATAAAAAGATACTTATAAAATTTCAAAATTTTCCAATAAGGAACTATTTGGTTTTGTAATAAAAAAGGCATAAAAAGTCATTGTATATTTTATATCCGAAATGAAGCGGATTACATTACATTTATACGCCCGTTGACCTGCGAAGATGAAGATAACCAAATTATATGAAACTTTCAACACCCGGAGTATAAAACCAGAAGAATTTAAAATTAAAGTTTCGCGTCTGTCACGAAAGATAAGGCGAAGCCAAAAGGCCACGAACATAAAAAACATTAGTGTTATCACTCATCTAAAAGAAGATATCTTCATCTCACAGTGTCACTTTAGAATTAATTAAATTTTAGAGCAATAGTGCAATTCATACCCAAGCTTGTAAATCTCCATAATGCAAATTTACTTGTTGATAGGAAAATTTTCGTTTTATAGCTAGTCGAATGAATAGGTTAAATTATGTGGCTAATCCAAACATATAAGTATAGTAAATGTTAAGTTAAAGTATTAGAATACAATATAAAAACTTTTCATTCCCTTCGATCCAAGAATATTTTATAAGATATACATTTCAATGCTGACTGACGTTAGATTTAATAGTCTTTTCAAGTGTTGCTTGTGGAAGAGGTAAGATTATTGCCTCGTATAAAACATTATTCAAAATCTACGCTTTTGAAGAGCCGTTATAGCTCGCTTAAGGCGCAAAGCTTAGATCATCATCACTGTAATATGATAAATTTGGAACTTAATCTCTTCGTTTTCAACTTCTTCCTGTCCAGAAGGTCTAAGGACCCAATAAAATAAATCTGCGGTAAAATTTAACGCACGAGGAAGTAAGACACCTGCTGCCTTCATTTTGAATAATATATGCATTGTAACTGCCTACATACGAGTAGTTGTGTGTTTAGAAAATCAACTTTTACTTTACAATGTATTTTGCGAACAAAAAAGTGGATTTTCGAAAAACTTTAGAAGATTTTACATGATTTGATGATTTTTTTGATAATAATTTTCTTTTCTTTAATAAAGTTAAAAGTAAATGGTTATAGTATGTCATAATTGTAACTAGAAATTATCATAATCACTAATAAACGATTTTGTTAATTTTAGGGGTTTTAAATTAAGGCTGTCTAAGGCTGTATCCGATGTCCATCCGCCCTTTCGTCTGTCAGTGTATTTTGCAAAAACAGTAATAGCTATAGAGTTAAAACAACAGCAACAGAAGTAAAATATGTTTTGGAAATTAAAAGTTGCTCTTAAATTATTTTATGGTATTTTCTGCTGAACTTATTTTTTACTTCTACGCCTACCCTCTGGAAGCGATGCAGGCAGAACTGCGCCGCTGCTGGCGGAATGTGGGACACACTGGCAGCCAGAGTGGGGACCAGAATATACACTAGAAACCAGCGCCCTTCACATCACCTGGTGGCTGAGTCACGGGAAAGCTCGAGCACTCGTCCACAACCCAACCATCGGCGTGTGAGTTTCTGCTGGATCTTAATAATGCCAATGTTATGGTGAGTTTATTTTATTTTATTTACATTAATACAAAATCCTCATGACTTAAGTAAATATCTTTTGGAGGCGCGAATGCCGCCGCTGTCCACCTTCGATAGGCAAGAACTAGTGGACTGTATCGTGTATTAATTTAGAATTTAGGCGTCCACGTGTCGGGCAAAGGGGGCGTGAAGGAAAAGGGAAATCGTGCACTAACCTTAGCAGGTCCGCGACCTATACCTCGGCGACGAGCACAAAATCACGCTCACAGCCAGCACACACCCTGGTGCGGAACACGGACACCTCGCGGGATAAGATGGCACTCGGCAGCACTCACGGCACCACACTTCGAAGATGGCGGAAGTGAATATCGACCCGCTCCACGTACCGTGCGATCGCGGAGAGGTCTCGAGCCGACTTGAGGCGGCGCTTGCGTCGCGCCGCGAGCGTTGGTGACAGTACACGATAAAAAAGGGAGGGTAGATGGATAATAATCGTGGACATTGTTCGAATAATAAATCCAAAGACAATAGTTGGCGTTACCATTTCTCCCGCCCTTAAAGGGTGACCTTTAAAATTATATAAGGTATATATGCGGATATAATTATGTTGTGTATATGTGCGGATATAATATAATATAGAGATAATGTATAGTAGTATGTATCCTAGCCTAACCTAATTTTATTCTTAAAATAATATGTGTATTGAGTAGGCAGAGGACACAAACGAATTACCTGTGCGTAATCAGGAAATTTGCAGTAATTACCCCATTGCCTAGGACGGCACGATAAGAGGAAAAATTGTTAAAGCCCACCAACCTGTATTGGAGCCACCATATGCTCTAATCACTCACTATGATACTCTCATGAGGAAGGAGGTCTGTCTCAACAGTGTGTCATAAAATGAGCTGTAATACATTGAGGTGGTTTTCAATATTAAAATCTATATTCCCTTTTCACCAACAATAAATCTATCAGTATTTTTCACAGTTTATATCTTTTTATCCAAATAATTGGATTGACTAAACAGAGTTTAACGGTAATTTGAAGCAAGGATTTTTAAGAGTTATTTGTAGCTTGGATTATAATCCAGAAAAAATGTAAAGTGATTTCGAAAGAACTTACTTTGGTTACGTTAGGTTAGGTTATACAATGCCTGTTACAGTTTGCTTAAGACGGAGATAAATGGGCGGTTCACATCACTCTGAGAACTAACAAGATGTTAGAATGGTGAAATATTAGTTGATCCCTTCTTGGTTGGTTGATTGGACTAGTAGACTGATGTCATCAAACAAGACGCAGGGAGGCCTACGAAAGACCTATGTTTAGCAGCAGAAAATGATGATGAAATTAAAAATAGAATTACTCACACGGTTCATGTGACTTAGTTCTAATCTATATTAATATTCATCATGAACAACCCATTACCGGCTCACTACAGAGCACGGATCTCCTCTCAATATGAGAAGGGTTTGGCCACAGTCCACCACGCTGGCCATGTGCGGATTGGCAGACTTCAGACGCCTTTGAGAACATTATGGAGAACTCTCAGGCGTGCAGGTTTCCTCGCGATGTTTTCCTTCACCGTTGAAGCAAGTGATATTTAAATTTTTTTTAAACGCACATAACTCCGAACAGTTGAGGTGCGTGCCTGGATTCGAACCGCCGACCTCTGATTAGAAGACTGACGCCATAACCACTAGGCTATCACCGCTCCATATTAATATTATAATGAGGTAAAGTTTGGATGTTCAGGGTAATTCTGGTACTACTGATCTGACTTTGACGATTTTTAAGACGATATTCTTTGACCAATTGAAAGCTATATTATCTGTGATTAACATGGCTATATTTTATATGTTTTCCTACAAATTTGGATAAAAATATGGATTTATCATTTGCCAAATAATCTCTAAGCAATTTTGACGTTTTCGCAGTAGTCGCATTTGAAATTTGACAAATTTAGTACTCAATCGGATTATCTAGCGATTGAACAAAGTTTTAACAAATACCTCGCTAAAAGGCAATGCTCTACCATAGCAACATGGACACGGAAAATCACAACAATGTTTTGTTTGCGAAATTAAAAGCTACAAAAGAAGCATGCAAGCATAAACACCGATTGTGACGCAAGTTATAATAAGCTTACTATTTGGACAACTACTGTACGAACATAGCAAATACAATCCTAACATGAACATAGACAGTTCCAAAATTGTTTAAGCAACTTTAACCCCTAAGTGTAAATTTTATAGTAGATATTCCTATCACTTTTTTCAGCATTATACTCGTATATTTGTGTAATTTTGGTTGTCATGTTACATACCACGTTTATCGTATAGCCGTTATTTAACGTGCACTAGCTACTGCTCGCAACTATGCTCGCTTCGACACATTGACCTTGGTTTTTTGGTGAATAACCTCGCTATGGACATTATCTCTCAGAGAGATTATGAGCAGAGCTCTTTCCATAGCAGGCTGAGCGACTTGAAGTTATCATGATTAGCCTCGCTGTCAGCGTTCACGTTTGTGATGACCCCGTGCCAGAAGTCATGTCAGTCATGACGGGTAGGATGCACTGATCGAAAAATTTTGCCTTGAGGACTCGGCCGAGCTGCCAAACGCTGCTCAGCCCATCTGCACTCCCCTATCAATCTCCTTCACCGAAGCATTTGTCCAGGGTATGTATATTCTTGGCCTTAGAAGGCCGACAGATATTGACCCGAAACCACCAGATCATTAAACATAACCTTGGTACTGTCATAATTCATCCGAAATCCAACACGCTGGGAAACATTGTTGAAGCATCGAGCATCTGTTGGAGCTCCTACAGCGAATTTGAAATGATGACGATATCATCAACAAAACGGTAGTTTGAAAGAAGCTACCACTCACATTGATAACACGTCCTTTCCACGATAATATCTGTTTTTTTCTGATCTAATAATAAAAGTTAAAACTGATATAAATATTAACCCACTTGTTACTATCGTTCCATAAAAAGAACGGTGCACAAAAAAAAATATTTATGACACTTAAGGGTTGTTGGTATTAAGAGTTTTAGTTTTAGTTGACAGGTTACAAGTGTACGGACTGATGGGTTAAGTATTTGAGTGTAAATTGAAAAATACTGAATTTTTAAGATTTTTAAAAAACACACGTTGTAATATCCATATCTTTAGGTAAGTGTAAAAATAATAAAAGATTACAATTATTTTTTAACAAGAATAGAATTAAGTTATTTGTTTTGTCTATTATTTGATTCAATATCTATAATTTTTAAATTGCTATTATAAATGCGCATTTTTTACGATTTAAATTGCTGTTCCTTCAATCAAACGATAGGAATATGCACTGCTATAACATGTTGATTTTATTTTATAGCAATGAAGTAATGGTCGCGACTTTTGACGCTGCATGAAATAGTTAGTGAGTGAAATAGATGATGAAGAGTTAGTACCTGAATCTATATCCATATTACCACTCGAAAACTGAAATTCGGATGTAACTGATGATTTGGACGGCGAAAACTTGGTGACTTTGAATAATTTACCTGGATCACAATTACGAGCGCAAGCAGAGGTTTGAGTTCTATCAGTTGAAGTCGGCAATGCAGACGATAATTTGCTACTTATTAAGGTATTGAAACGCAGTCAAATACTTTCCTAAGAGTAAAACTATGCATCTCCATCAATTCCAAGTGGTACTTCAAAACGTGGTTCGGCGAATGAGCCAATAATTACTGTTTTAAAATTAAAATTTACAAGTGGGTCGCTCGTAAATTCGATCCTACTTTTGATTTGTGGAGGATGTGAAGACAGCTGTTGTATATTAGAGTCCATTATAATATTTCAAAATGTTGTTTGACGAAGATATTATTAACAAGTTTTTTCAATACACGAATTTACATACAAAAAAAAACAGGCCCACAAATCTAGTCACTGTTAGTTCAGACGATATGTTTTGCTTTTTCAATACTTCTTTATAGAAGATATGTAGTAGTACTACTACTACTAACTATCTAGAAGAAACATGTAAAGGTGAAATACTTCAGACTGCAGTATGCCTCTTCTATATAACGCTATGTCCGGTGCCAGATTTACATTTATTATGGCAAACCTTCATTACTGCAACAATCGAAACCTACGAATATTACTTGGTGACAAATTCGCAAAGCTATCTACTGTTTAACAAACTTAACGAAAAGTTTGCGGCCTATGCTCATTTCAGTCTGGTTTTCAGATAAATACAAAGAAATTTTGGGTTTGGGTACTAGCGTCGTCTTACAATATACAGATGTTCTGAGAAAGATAAATAGTCCCGTTTCATTTATTTTTTTTACTTTAATTAACTTTTTTCAATAAGCTCATAGATTAAGTGCGATTGAGAGAAACAAAAGCCATAGAACCTATACGAGTAAATCGAGTATCTAAATGTTCACTGCCAGCAAACAAAGAGATACAGAAGACAACACGAGGTACGTACAAAGTACCTGTCTACTAGAGTCTAGAGCTGAACAAAGATTTTCTTAGCAAAGCAAGTAATTTATACTTGTAGATCAACCTGCTTTTAACAAAAAATATACTGAAATATGGGAGGAGTCGGTAGATCCGATCAAAATATCGACTTGTACAGAATCGTACCTACTTCAATCTGGAAGATACCATAGTATCCGGTACCAACTGAGATGTTCCGTGTCTCACAAAAATGCCAAATTTTACTGTGTTAAGTGTCATATAACTTTGCTTTAAAAAAAACTTCTTATCCTCAAATAAATTCACCTAAAACTTAAACGGTGTTTTGATTTCCTACCCCTGCTTCATGGTAGTACATTATACTATCGTTCCTTTAAAGGAACGCCATTTTCCGGGCTTTCTATGAAACGAAATTTTTTTTTCGTATTTTTTATGTTAAATACAGCATATTATTAGCCTAAGGTGTGAATTTCAAAAGGATCGGAGAATAAAAGTTGGTTCAGGAACAAGTGGGTTAATAGTACGCACCTTTCGAGTAACCAAAAGAATTAAAGCTCACATTATTATCACTTAATTATGAACTGCATAGTTATTTTTAATGCTACGATTTTAATTACATAAACATGATAATAAATCAGATTACAGGATTGGCAATCAGAAAGTTATGAACACACCGTTGATCTGCCAGGATACATTATAAGTTGGCAAATCGTATGGGATGATCTTCAGAAGGCAAGCTTTTTATGCATTGTCTAGGAGCAGGGTCTTGAGCGCTCATTCCACTATTTGAAAGTTCAGTGGCTAACCCGAACGTGCCTTGAAAAGAAAATTCCTAAGCGGAAAAGGTTCATTTTTAAAGAGATAAAAGAACACGCAAAGTCTATCTTTCTTGGAAAAGCTACCATTGGACGGTAAGAAAAAGTGAATCAAAGCAGTAAAATCTACGCACACTAAACGATTACATAGGTTACTAGCTGATGCCCGCGACTTCGTCTGCGTTGAGTTAATGTGTGAAAGTGTTTTGTTTGTCTTCCAATCACGAAGCAATGGATTACTAAACTACGACAGACGATCTTGAAATTATTACAGTACTTGGACATTGCAACATTACTTTATTTTTTTAAAATAAAAGACTTTTTCTAAAATCAAAGTAAGCTTAGTTACTCCTTATTACATCAGCTACCTGCCAATAAAAGTTTCGTAAAAATCGGTCCAGCCATTTCAGAGATTAGCCGGAACAAACAGACAGACAGACAGACAGACAAAAATTTAAAAAAATGTTATTTTGGTGTATGTACCGTATACATATTCATATGCATGTAGTAAAAAACGGTTATTTCAATATAACAAACAGACACTCCAATTTTATTTATTTGTATAGATAATCGTGTCGTGTGCGTAGATTTTACTGACTATAGGTAGTAACAATATTTGGTATTATTTTCCCTGGACTGCCATTCAGGCTTTCGGGTCGAAAATCTTTTCGCAAGTATCCAGAAAGTCGTAACGCTAATTACGTACCAGTTGTAGATAACTGTGAGAAAACTGACCCTGCTAATAATATGTTTCTATATAAGTACATAAGTGAAATCTAATTCTACCTCCCATTTTCGTAAAAAACTTCCAATCCTCAACCGATATTCTTTTTTTTTTATCCACTGCAAGTTAGCTCTTGACGGCAACCTCACCTGATGGTAAGTGATGATGCAGTCTAAGATGATAAACTCATACTCCTAATTGGTTTCTACGCGACATCGTGCCGGAACGCTTTGCGACACGTCTTTGACGGTAGGGTGGTAACCACGGCCAAAGCCTCCTACCAGACCAGACTCGAGCCAGGAATCGAACTTAGGACCTCCTACTTTATAATGTAACAGCGCGCGCGTTGCGCCACGGAGGTCGTCATTGCTGTCCTTTTTATCTTTATTCTACTACTTTAGTAAGACCTTCTCTGCTAGTCACCTTGTGATAAGTGATAATGTGGCTCACTTTATTGTCAATTTTGAACCGTCAAATTTGTCTGCTATCAGGCAGTCAATCTAACGTTTGGCCAAAGAAACCAAAATCCACCGAGAAGAAGCCTTCAAGAATCAGAGCAGTTACAATTTTCTTATTAATTCAACAAAATTGTTCAGGCTTGTTAAAGATAAAGGGTAGCAGCCTACTTCAAAACTGTCTTATCAATGAGAAACTCATAAATTTTATAATAATCATCATGATCAGCCTTTTACTGGCTCACTACAGACCACGGGTCTCCTCTCTATATGAGAAGGGTTTGGCCATAGTCCACCACGCTGGCCATGTGCGGATTGGCAGACTTCACACGCCGTTGAGAACATTATGGAGAACTTTCAGGCGTGCAGGTTTCCTCACGATGTTTTCCATGAACCGTTGAAGCAAGTGATATTTTAATTTTTTTTGTTAATTGCCGACCTCTGATTAGGAGGCAGATGCCCTAACCACTAGGCGCACTAATTTTATAATAAATTAATGAAATTAATGGCATACATTGGCAGATCCAGATTTTGTTTCCTAGGAATCATAATAATATAATGGCTTTACAAGTTTTGATAGCCTAGTGGTTAGGACGACCGCCTCCTTACAGATGTCAGGGGTCCGATCCCGTTCGATCGTTTTTATGCAATTAAAATATACGATGATGGAAAACATCGTGAGGAAATCTGCATGCCCGAGAGTTCCGAAATGTTCTCAAAGGCGTGTGAAGTCTGACAATCAGCACATGGCCAGCGTAGCGGACTATGGCCAAACCCGTTTCATATTGAGAAGGGACTCGTGCTCTGTAGTGAGCGGGCAATTGGTCGATCATGATGTCATCATCATGATATTGTTGATAATGTATTTTACTCAATACCACAATTTACTTCTGTACCTACTGGACAAGAAGATATGAAGTGAAATAATACTACTTCATTTGCAATTCTAGTAATTCGATTGTTTATATCCACTTTTTGTTTATAAAGACCATTATAGACCCTTTCAAGTAATATTAATACTTTCAGCATCTGAGAGAAGATTACCTTGTACTTGTAGTACCGTTTAGTAGGCTGCACAAAATAAGTATCTCATTCAAAAGAAATTGTGTTTTATTTTATATTAATTACCTATTGATATCTTGGAGATTTCTATCAATAAGTTCAAAGTTTTTATAAAACGAAAGCTTATAGAAAAATCATATTACTATATTAAGGATTATAAAAACGATAAAAAAGCTTGGGAGGGAATTGCTCTATCTCCATAGGTACTATAATTTATTATTAATAATGTGAGATGGTGATAACAAAAAACCCGGCTAAGTTTGCTGAGGGTTTCTTCTTAAACCAGGGCGCGTTTGGAACCCTTATAGCTTTAGTTTTAAGTTTACGAATGTAGTTATCACCATCAAATCACTACTATGATATTCATTGACGCGTTAAATTGCCTTTTAAAGGACTATTTGAATAAAGATTGTTTGAATTTGAATTTACTATCAAAGCTGAGGCCCAGAATGAAGTTTTTTTTTTAAATAGTTATATTGCTATATCGTACAATATTTTGTAAATATCTGGCATATTTTAGAAGTTTTCTGCGGCATAGTAACATTTCAGAGCCAAGTGCCCAACTAATTGACCGTGGAGTCTAATAACGCCCCACTACGATGCTCTACGAAGTGCTCCTAATGTATATTGCAGAATAGCCTTAAGAGGTCTAACACGAAGTAGATAGTACTACTATTGTACATGGAGTACATAGACATGCACGGGCTAGTGGTGTAGTAAATTTAAAATACGATAAAATCCTTAATACGAAATGTTTAAGCCTAAAGCCTAAGCCGAGGTTCGGCCTCAAAGGAGGCGTCCTTAGGCAGACGTTCCCTTAGTTTCTTCAAGCCCTAGGGCTCATAATTTCTTCTGGCAGAGCTTCTTTCCGAAGCTCGCCAAACAGCCCGGTAACGCTGTGGCAACAAATAGGGTTAGTACAGCTAATAGACAGTCCGAAAATAAAAAATTCGTGCGGTGCTGGTGATATTGGTAAACTTAAATCTTAAGCTAAGACGGTTCCAAATGATTGATGGAAGCGAGGTTTCCATCAATCCCAGTATGGTCCTCAAGTTTGCTGGTGTGCTATTGTTCCGGCGCACCTCTAACCGGCGAAACTGGGAACCAACCAAGGATGGCTGCGACGGACACCCGCTGGTGGAGTTGCGGTTGTAAGCGAAAGCTTTCCCGTGGCTTCAACATACAGCGGTGAGTAGAATCACGTGGGGGTTTAAGTCAGTAGGAATCTGACATAACCTCTGTGCCTCCCCTTCGCAGAGGTATCCATGAGGAATTACCCACGATAAGAAAAAGACGGTTCCAAATGCACACAACAATTAGGAGAAGCCCACCATCAAGCTCACCGAGTTAATTATTTTGCAATGTGAGTGCAAGTGGTAGGTATAAAGTGCAAGAGAGTACTTTAAAGTTGTATGAAAAGCATTTCTGTATAGTTGCTCACAAAATTGTCCTGTTAAAATTTCGCTCATTTTTATTTTTACTCAGCTTTAATAATTGGACCAATTTTAACGTTATCACTATTATAAAACCATTATGAGAATGTGTCGCCTATATAACGAGATTATCAGCCGAGATTCAGATGCTCATATTTTTAAATGCCGCTTATCTAAATTCTAATCAAAGGGTATTTAATTAATAAAATAAAATATATTATTCATTTATTATGCCTAATTACTTCTTTTTATTTGTGAATTTTGCTTTGTCATTCTGTAATAGAGTGACAATAACATATTTAACAGGGTAAATACTCGTAAGTATATTCATCATCATCATCATGTTCAACCCATTGCCGGCTCACTACAGAGCACGGGTCTCCACTCAATATGAGAAGGGTTTGGCCATAGTCCACCACGCTGGCCATGAGCGGATTGGCAGACTTCACACGCCTTTGAGAACATTATGGAAAATTCTCAGGCGTGCAGGTTTCCTCACGATGTTTTCCTTCAGCGTTGAAGCAAGTGATATTTTAACCGCTTAAAAACGTACATAACTCCAAAAAGTTATAAGGTGCTTGCCCGGGCTCGATCCCCGACCTCTGATTAGGAGGCTGGTGTCCTAGCCACTAGGCTATCCCAGCTTCGTAAGTAGATTAAGAGTTAATATTAACTTGTCATCATCATCATTTCAACCTATAGACGTCCACTGCTGGACATAGGTCTTTTGAAGGGAGTTCCAATGGCCACGGTCCTGGGCCGCTTGTATCCAGCGGCTCCCTGCGACTTGTTTGATGTCGTCTGTCCACCTTGTTGAGGGTCGACCAACGTTACGTTTACCGGTGCGGGGTCGCCATTCCAACACCTTGGGACCCCAACATCCATCGGTTCTCCGAGCTATGTGCCCCGCCCATTGCCACTTCAACTTCGCAACTAGCTGAGCTATGTCGGTAACTCTGGTCCTTCTACGGATCTCTTCATTTCTGATTTGATCACGTAGAGACACTCCAAGCATAGCTCTCTCCATTGCTCGCTGAGTGACTCTGAGCCTTCTTATGAGGCCCATAGTGAGCGACCACGTTTCGGATCCATAAGTCATCACTGGCAACACGCACTGTTCGACAACTTTAGTCTTCAGGCACTGAGGGATTTTGGCCGAAAAGATGTTGCGAAGTTTCCCAAACGCTGCCCACCCGAGCTGAATTCGGCGGCTGACCTCCTATTAACTTGTAGTGATTGCTAAATAAAACAAACCTGTGAGAACTGCATTATGTTACGTACGTATTTTGATTAAAAACAGTTGTACCAACGTCTAATAATCTCTCCCAACTTCAAAAATTATATGAAGCATATTATTTGTTATTAAATTTTACAGATATTTGTATTTAAAAGAAAAAAAATGTATTAACCTATTGTAATATCAACAATTTTCTTGCGAAATTATGATTATAATTAATTATGAATACTTAGAACATACTATGAAATGATACTTTTAAAATTTCAAAATTTTCCAATAAGGATCTATTTGGTTTTGTAATAAAAAAGGCATAAAAAGTCACTGTATATTTTTATCCGAAATGAAGCGGATTACATTACATTTATAAGCCCGTTGACCTGCGAAGATGAAGATAACCAAATTATATGAAACTTTCAACACCCGGAGTATAAAACTAGAAGAATTTAAAATTAAAGTCTCGCGTCTGTCACGAAAGATAAGGCGAAGCCAAAAGGCCACGAACATAAAAAACATTGGTGTTATCACTCATCTAAAAGAAGATATCTTCATCTCACAGTGTCACTTTAGAATTAATTAAATTTTAGAGCAATAGTGCAATTCATACCCAAGCTTGTAAATCTCCATAATGCAAAACAATTTACTTGTTGATAGGCAAATAAATTCTTAAATTTAGTAGATAGTTGAATGAATAGGTTAAATTATCTGGCTAATCCAAACATATAAGTTATTGATGAGTAAAGTAAGTATTAAAATTCAATATAAAAAAATTTCAGTCCCCTTGATCCAAGAATATTTTATAAGATATACATTTCAAAGCTGACTGACGTCGGATTTAATAGTCTTTTCAAGTGTTGCTTGTGGAAGTGGTAAGATTATTGCCTCGTATAAAACATTATTCAAAATCTACGCTTTTGAAGAGCCGTTCTAGCTCGCTTAAGGCGCAAAGCTTAGATCATCATCACTGTAATATGATAAATTTGGAACTTAATCTCTTCGTTTACAACTTCTTCCTGACCGGAAGGTCTAAGGACCCAATAAAATAAATCTGCGGTAAAATTTAACGCACGAGGAAGTAAGACACCTGCTGCCTTCATTTTGAATAATATATTCATTGTAACTGCCTACATACGAATAGTTGTGTGTTTAGAAAATCGACTTTTACTTTACAATGTATTTTGCCAACAAAAAAGTGAATTTTCGAAAAACTTTAGAAGTTAAAGTTAGAAACTTTCACATGATTTGATGATTTTTTTGTTAATAATTTTCTATTCTTTTATAAAGTTAAGTAAATGGTTATAGTATGTCATAATTGTAACTAGAAATTATTATAATAACTAATAAACGATTTTGTTAATTTTAGGGGTTTTAAATTAAGGCTGTCTAAGGCTGTATCCGATGTCCATCCGCCCTTTCGTCTGTCAGTGTATTTTGCAAAAACAGTAATAGCTATAGAGTTAAAACAACAACAACCGAAGTAAAATATATTTTGGAAATTAAAAGTTGCTCTTAAATTATTTTATGGTATTTTCTGCTGAACTTATTTTTTACTTCTACGCTTACCCTCCGGAGGCGATGCAGGCACAACTGCGCCGCTGCCGGCAGTATGTGGGACACGCCGGCAGCCAGTGACGACCAGAACATCCACTAAAACCCAGCGCCCTTTGCATCACCTTGTGGCTGGGTCACGGGAACGCTCGCGCACTCGTCCGCAACCCAACCAGCGGCGTGTGATTCTGCTCGATCTTAATATGTTATGGTGAGTTTTTTTTATTTACATTAATATAAAATCCTCGTGATTCAACGGTTATTTAATTAATAAAATAAAATATATCATACATTTATTATACCTAATTAATTACTTCTTTTTATTTCTGAATTTTACTTCTTCATGCTATAATATAGTGACAATAACATATTTAACAGGGTTTTATTTCGTAAGTATATTCATCATCATCATCATGTTCAACCCGTTGCCGGCTCACTACAGAGCACGGGTCTCCACTCAATATGAAAAGGGTTTGGCCATTAATATAAAATCCTCATGATTCCAGCGGAAATGTTAACGTATTGTGAATATCTTTTTAAAGCTGTAACTTAAAATTCAGTCGTGCTACGGAACGTAGTGTTATGTCAATTGGCTGTGGGTGCACCTCAAGGCGTAATCCTGTTTTGTACTACACGCCGATGCCTTACCGCTTACAATAAACTATTAGATCACTGAACAGTAAGCTGCTTAGACAGTATTGTCACGGGATATTAGCTACGTTAAGCTATGGACGTTGTCAAACCAACAAGTTCACTCAAATTTCATTGCTTCGGTGGGAAGGGGTTGGGTTTTACGAATGCGAGTAGTGCGACTGCGGAAAAAATGGAGCACATCTTTGACGATGACACCACGCAATACATAGTTTAATAAAAACGTACGTCTTACTGCATCTTTGTCGCACAGCAATCTCCGCCCGATACGCTAACCTAGGTCCTGGGTTCGATTCCCGGCTCGAGTCTGGTCTGGTGGGAGGCTTCGGCCATGGCTAGTTACCACCCTACCGAAAAAGACGTGTCGCCAAGCGATTTAGCGTTCCGGCACGATGTCGCGTAGAAACCAACTAGGAGCGTGGGTTTACCATACTTCTAACAGGTTAGCCCGCTACCATCCTAGACAACATCATCACTTACCACCAGGTGAGATAGCCGTCAAGGGCTGACTTGTAGTGTATAAGTAAGAAAAGTTCCTAACGTCGGTAGTAGTAAGTAGTATCGTGAAAATAGATACATAGTTATGTACCCTAACCTGCTAACAGCTTAGGCACATTGCACAACTCTGTTGAAAAGCCATGCTAAAGATTGTATTTGCAGTCAATGGAAGTTTTAAGATATAATAATGGGTTACTTTTTTGCCCTAAGAGATAGCCTCGCACTTATACCTTTAGCAAATAAAGCGTCGCTGCATATCATGTATTCCGCGAAGTGAAGCCTGCTTGTATCCAGCTGTTCAGGTCGCAGCAGCTCCACGATGTCGGTCTTGAGGCGCATCTTGAAAATCTCCTGACAGATGGCCTCGCTGTGCTTCTTGTTGGTCACCCCGCGTGTCAATGAGGTGTGGTCGTTGATTTCTAGGTTTTCAAGGTTTCGCGCACTGCACTACATAGTACTACGTAGATTAAAAAAATACAATAAGTCCTCCTAATCAGAAATTCTTCTTAAACTTACCAATTAGTTTCGAGGAGTACTAAACTGTCACATTGTACGTTTTTAAATTGTCAGTTGGCAACTTATTGGTAAAAGGACTGAATTGGCCAGCAAGGCTTTTAACTATAAATCAAATAGATACTGCACAAAAATGGGCGATAGTTTGTTTTTGTTCAATTGGTGATTAAACTTCCATCGTACCATTTTACATTCAATACAGATTTAAGGACCTATACCACTACAACTGTTATATCATCACCGGATGATCGTCGTCAGTGGCTATTAAAATCTTAATAACCACTCTCTCTGGGCTTGATCTCCAGCACACGTACCTTATCAGAGTTATGTGCGTTTATTTCACTTTCTTTAAAGGTGGAAGAAAACCTGTTATATAGATAGTTTTCCATAATGTTCTCAAAGGTATCTGAAGTCTACCAAGTCACACTTGCCCAACGTGTACACGTTGTGCAAGTGGGCAAGTGTGACTTGGTATGATACAATTTTTTTAACGCTGAGAGAAAATAGTAGACCAATAATATATATATATAATGCTAACACGCAGAAACGCTCGAACGCATACTCACAAACCACAATTTTCTATATATATATATTTTTAAATAACAAAATTATTAATATAACATTCGGAGGTGGGTGACGGCTTATACAACACAGTTATAATGCTTTGCCGTCCTTGCCATATTTCTGTATGACTTAAGGTGTTCTCAATAAAGATTTTATACATGATCAACCTATTCTCGGCTCACTATAGAGCACGGGTCTCCACTCAATATGAGAAGCACCACGCTGGTCATGTGCGGATTGGCAGACTTCACACGCCTTTGAGAACATATTGAAGAAATCCCAGGCGTGCAGGGTTTACTCACGATGTTTTTCTTCACCGTTAAAGCAAGTGATATTTTAATTGCTTAAAATTTTATTATTTTATTTTCATCCCCAATTTCTTCAGCGTAAAAGATATATACGTAATAACCAACAATACTTTAATGTCAGCGAAGAAAAGCCAAAGAAATATATGAAAATATTTACGGAACTTTGCATACCATGCTGCGGTAGTGTAGTATTGTGCTTAAACCCACTTCAGCTACTAGATACTCGCATGTTGAAACCTGTTATCCGGACCTGAATGCGGAGCCTCTCAAGAAACTCGAGCGTCTGAATACATGCATAAGTTTAACTTTCTATCTTCACAAATACGACCACAATACTTATTGTCCCACTGCCAACTTAAGTGGATTCCCATTCGAGACCGATGGCAACAAAGAACTTTTTGTACACTTTTCTCTGTTATCAATACGTTCGCGTACCATTATTTAAAAATAACTTTAAATTTAAATGTGCCGTTTGATATCCATCGTGGATATTTGAGTCTCACTATCTGTGCCCTCGAACAACACCAGTTCATTGTTGGATTTATCTGTTATTTATGCAGATCATCTTCCATCTTTTGTCCGCAACAGTAAGAAGAGTTACTCTTATACATTTTTCTATCTTTAAAAAAAATATATATATATATATATATATATATTATATATATTAAACATATATTATTATTGCATATAAATGCAAAACAATAGATGAGTCTCGATCATTTTTTGTAGCTAGTTAGCCCTTGTGGGTAATCTCACCTGGTGGTAAGTATTGATACAGATTTTTTTTCTTTTTCGGACTGTCTATTAACTGGAATAACCCTATTGGTTGCCACAGCTTAACCGGGCTGTTTGGCGAGCTTCGGAAAGAAGCTCTGCCAGAAGAAATTTTGAGCCCTAGGGCTCGAAGAAACTAAGGGAACGACTGCCTAAGGACGCCAATTTTAATCGTGTTTTAAATTTACTACAACACTATTCCGCGCATGTCTATGTACTCCACGTACAATAGTAGTACTATCTACTTCGTGTTAGACCTCTTAAGGCTCTTCTGCAATATACATTAGGAGCACTTCGTAGAGCATCGTAGTGGGGCGTTATTAGACTCCACGGTCAATTAGTTGGGCACTTGGCTTTGAAATGTTACTATGCCGCAGAAAACTTCTAAAATATGCCAGATATTTTCAAAATATTCTGCGATATAGCAATATCATTATTTAAAAAAGTATAGTGCTAACCTGTTCGGGTATGGTACTCCTACTTTGTTTCTAGGCGACATCATGCCGGAAAACTAAATGGTTTGGCGACACATCTCTGTCGGTAGCAAATAGCCATGTCAAAAGTTTCTCACTAGCCGACACCAACTTTATAATGTGCTAAACGCTTTGGTTCGCTGAGGCCGCAGAACAATCGTACATTGTAGTGTTTTCAGGGCCCATTTGCTAAACATTGAAAATTCGTTGCGGTGTCCGTAATATATCTATTAAAATTAAAGTAAAAGTTACCAAGCAGCATTGACTTTAATCTCAACTGGTTGTAAATGATGATGCAGTCTAAGATCGTAGCGGGCTAACCTGTTAGGGTTATGGTGTAATACCATACTTATAACTTTTCAATACGTTCACAGTCTTCGCCACACTTCTTTTCGTCACCATCTGTCTATTAAGGTGCTGAGTGCAGACCTTCTTTCATAGGAGATAGGAAATACGAGCATATATCCACTACATTACCATATTACCGGTGAAGTATAAAATGGGCGTCCAGCAAAACCAGCGAGAGGGACATGCTGTGGTAGTTTTTGGTTCAAATATACCCCACTACGGGGGGGGGCGGGATCCCACATAACCTCCATCACGCAAAAAAAGGTATATGCTATAGTGAAAATAGCCGGGATTGACGGAACTAATTTCAATAACAACAATTGTGTACTCCAACTAAATGTAGATTGATATTAATTATTACCCCGGTCTAGAAATAAAAGACCACTCGCAAAGTGGTTAACACTTCAATTACTGCGCGGAAATTGCAAGCACAACAAAACATTGTTTGGTCACTAAATATCGCTATACGATCACTACTTAACCGCAACATTACAACATTATAGGAGAAATGTTTTTCAATCGGTTTCTATGCAGCACTTTTTGTACGCTAAATCGGTCTAATCGGCTGGAAAGACTTGGTTGAACCATACCAAAAAGAATTCGATATGTAAATTTTCAAAACGCCACTGAGCACGAACCCGAGACCAAAACTTAACACCGACAACAACTTATAACTATTAAGTAAAAAATTTGCATTGGTCCCCCTATAGCATAGCCCCTCTATATAAAGCAATTTGTTACTTGCAATAAAGCAAACTTTATCACTGGCCTTACCACTTAACACAGACATTAAGCAATTTATTTGTAATATGTTTAAGCATTGGGTCAATGCAATTCCATGTCAGCCTCACCATGATACTTCAATATTATTACAAGGTGATTATTTTGGTTGTGGCCTATTGGATAGCCCAGTGGTGGTGGGACGTCAGCCTCCTAATCAGAGCTCAGGGGTTTGAACCCGGGCACGCACTAGATCCTTTGAATTTATGTGCATTTTTAAGCATTACATCTACTATCCAAAGGTCTATCTTGCAATAAGACACATTTGAACGAGAGATGACCAATTGCCGTTTTATAAACGTCTAAGCAATTAAAATACCACTTGCTTCAACGGTGAAGGAAAACATCGCGAGGAAACCTGCACGCCTGAGGGTTCTCCATAATGTTCTTAAAGGCGTGTGAAGTCTGCCAAGCCGCACATGGCCAGCTTGGTGGACTATGGGCAAACCCTTCTCATATTGAGAGGAGACCTGTGCTCTGTAGTGAGCTGGTTGATCATGATGATACTTTAAACATTTTGACTTTATCGCTATTAACATGAATGGTTTATCGGAACTATTCTGGTCAGACACAATTTTTTCTTAAGTTTAAGCTTCTATCTGGAACGGTAATGGTAATACTACTCAGTAAACTACAAACGATGCTCGTCTCTAAGGCTTAACCTGTATTTTTATAGTCTTAATTTAAATATAATATGTATTTAGTTCAACAGGTTACTAATTTACATATTAATACGGAATAACTTACGACCTTTTAACAAAACTTATTTAAGATGTGCATTATTTAAAGTACAATTAAGTGCCTACTATTATCCACACATCACTTAATTCGTACGCAATTTTAAATAGCATTCTCACTTTCTTTTTCTTTACACACGAAACATCTGCTTTTATTTTGATTTTTAATCTATTAATTATCAAAATATATGAAAACACGTATTGAAGACGGTTCTTTAAAAATTAAATGATTGGTATTAAGAAAATTTGTGAGTTATCTATGAATGTCCTCAGATGCCTGGGAATAGGGCTACAGTAGCTAGATACATACTAATTTCGCGTTTATTTAGGTATTTCAGAAAGTGCTTTGTCCTTAAAATAATCCTATGGTTGTCTAAAAATAATTATAAGCGGTGATAACCTAGTGGTTAGGGCGTCAGCCTCTTAATCAGAGGTCGGCGGTTCGAATCCGGGCAGGCACCTCTAACTTTTCGAAGTTATGTGCATTTTTGAACAATTAAAATATCACTTGCTTCAACGGTGAAGGAAAACATCGTGAGGAAACCTGTACGCCAGAGAGTTCTCCATAATGTTCTCAAATGCGTGTGAAGTCTACCAATCCGCACATGGCCAGCGTGGTGGACTATGGCCAAACCCTTCTCATATTGAGAGGAGACCCGTGCTCTGCAGTGAGCCGGCAATGGGTTGATCATGATGATGATGATGTCTAAAGACACACATTAAAAGGTTGGAATGCCCAATTCGTCCAGATTAATTTAGCTCTTTACCCAGGTAAATGCGTCGCAGTGGTTTTCCAGGTTTAATATATAGCCTACTTTGACCGTCTTTAATAAGATACAAGCTATCTCCGTCATGAAAATTAGTTCGGCTGCTCGAGGAGTTCCGTGGTATAGTCCTTTGAGTTTAGATGTGCTTCTCAACCCGACAATTTAATGACCCCGACATCCATCTCCCTTTTGTGAGTCGTTTAATAAAAAGATCTTGTTCTGAAATAAAAGCGAGAAAATAATAATACTTCTTTGGCATCTTCATAACTTGAAAGCGGTAAATTTTAAAAGTCTCAAGTTTCATTGCATCTTTTAACTTTTCCTTCATCTTTCTGGTGAAAGTTATCACAAGAAGTTAATTTAAATGTTCGAATAGACTTTCATTAACATTGTAGCCATTAAGCACTGCATATTCATCATCATTATGATAATTATCACACACAGCGAGTATCTTCTCAGCATGAGAAGTTGGTAGACACCACACGACTTGAAAAACATCATCGCGAACTCTAAGCGTGCAGGTACCTTTTATTCCTTCACCATTAAACCAATTTTGTCTGGTGGGAGACTTCGGTCGTGGCCTGTTACCACCCTACCGACAAAGACGTGTCGCCAAGCGATTTAGCGTTCCGGCTCGATGTCGCGTAGAAACCAATTAGGTGTATGGGTTTACTACACCCCATCATCTTACCATCAGGTGAGATTGCCATCAAGAGCTAAGTTGTAGTAAATAAAAAAAAAAGCCTCCCTAAGATTGAACCCGTGTCGTCCATCATATAAGACCACAGCGAAAATCATCACGAAGTGGGTTATTTAAATCCCCAAATGCTGAGTTATACCAAAATAACTTAACATTTAGATAGGAACGTGGTACGTTCCTATCTCATGCTGTGATTTAGTACTTTCACGGGAAATTCCGAGCATCAGACATAATTAATATATTCTGAAAATAATTATGCGAGGAAGCCGGTGATAACAGAGTAACCTTTCCCTTACAACTAAACTTTAACGTCAATTTAGCTCGAGAGTGTTGTTGATTCTGCATAGATAATCCTGAAATTTACATGTCTGCACTTGATATGTGTAGATGCACTAGCGTTGCTTTAATAAAAACGTAAAATAAAAACTTTAATGTGTCTCAATTTTCAAAGGAAGTAAATAATGAACTAAATATAAGGAGTTCTGGTGAACAGTAAAAACTGTATTGGTATAAAATGTGTAACTGCTATTACCGCCCACCTCGTATTGAACTTGTTTTTTTTTTATATTGACGACCTCCGTGGCGCAGTGCGCGCGTTGTCGCATTATAAAGTTGGAGGTTCTGGGTTAGATTCCCGGCTCGAGTCTGGTCTGGTGGGAGGCTTCGGCCGTGGCTAGTTACCTACCGCCAAAGACGTGCTATTAAGCGTTCCGGCACGATGTCGCGTAGAAACCAATTAGGACCGTGGGTTTACCATACACCTAACAGTTTAGCCCGCTACAATCTTAGACAGCAAAATCACTTGCCATCAGGTGAGATAGCCGTCAAGGGCTAACTTGTAGTGTAAAAAAAACACAACATGATCGATATTACAGGCCTAATTACGCATTGAAACAAAAATTGAGTGTTCAGTGTCGAGTCGGGATCAAATTAAAGACCTCATCGTGTACATTAAGATCAGGGTGGACAACGTTTGTACGAGTTTTTTTTTTATTATTTGGACTGTGTTTAGCTGTACCCTATTTGTTACGTCAGCGTAGCTGGGCTTTATTTTTTTTTCTGTTTGCCAGAAGTAATTTTGAACCCAAGGCCTCTAGAAAACTTAGGGAACATGAGGCTCTCTAGAAAACTAGCTCCTGTGAAGCGAAAATTATGCTTCCTACATATAAATCATATAAATAGGCATATAATTCCGTTCATTAAACATTTATATGCGCATAGCGTTATGCGTGACGAGACAGACAGATAGCCAGATGAAAATATTTTTTTTTTGTTTTGAGATCCATATAAATTTTATAACTATCCTCAATCAAAATTTTCAAAATACATTTAATTGATAGCTATGTCAAGTTACAATATTTTTATCAATATAGATAGACAAGTCTATAAATTCTGCTGATTAAAATTTCCAATAGTAATTAATTTATTTAAAAATATAACATATTAATTTATTAAATATATATGGATATTGAAAATGTTAATTCTTTATTATAAGTACATAATTATTAAAACTCTACCGATGGTCACTTTTTTGTTTAGGTGAGTAAGTGGTAAGTGAGTACACAGAGTATCAGCCATATGTTTAAAGTTCTAGAAGCTAGAACAACTCCATGCCTCCTGTACCTGGAGGTATTATTTTGCCACGTTTCCGGGCATTAGAGACAGGTATTTTAAAGTTATATCTAACTATCAGTCAGTTACTCAATTATACTTGAACAAACATTAATCTGGGCTAATTTTTGTATAACAGGGTGGTTTGATAAACCACCCACCACCTTATTCGAGAGGCTGGAAAAGCACAACGTAAGAAATCTCCCATCGCTTTATAAGCTTTTAAATAAACATTATTCTTTTAAATTCTTCTAAGCCAGCACGATGTCTGACTGCGTGAACATGGTGCTCTAAGATTCTCGATACAAGATACAGTTAGAGGTTTTGTATAGGTACAAAGACTGAATCCTTGTCGAGAATCTATTTTCCATAATAATAGCGGAGACATTAGAAACACAATAGAGGCTCTCGATAACCAATATCGGATGTTGCGTGATGTCATAAATACCCATCAACTATGTCGCGTCATGTCACGGCGTCTCGCGTCGTTGACTCGAGATTGCCCCGTTGTGATGAGCAACGCTTTTAATCTTGCCTTATATTATTCGGGACCTAAAAAGTTTTACTTATACTTGCCTAATCTTTATACCTCTCCTGTTATTTATCATCATCATCATCATCATCAACCTATTGCCAGCTCACTACAGACTACGGGTCTCCTCTCAGTATTAGAAGGGTTTGGCTATAGCCCACCACGCTGGCCATGTAGCAGACTTCACACGCCTTTGAGAACATTATGGATAACTCTCAGGCGTGCAGGTTTCCTCACGATGTTTTCCTTCGCCGTTAAAGCAAGTGATATTTTAATTGTTTAAAAACGCACGTTTTTCCGATAAGTTAGAGGTGCGTGCCCGGGATCGAACCCCCAACCTCTGATAAGGAAGCGGACGCCTTAAATATCAAAGCTTCTGTTATTTATATGGTTAGGTATTATGAATGCGATGTAATCATAATGATCAATTTAGGAATTAAATCAGAAGCTAAGAATGTTTTACAATGCATTCGTGTTTGTTTTTGTAATTAATGCACTATAAATGTGATAGCTAACATACAAGGTGTCTCAAAAGAAAGTTCACATTTAAATCTTTTTTTAAAAGAAAAGTCTTAGCTTTATTGAAAAAATGTTTATTTTATATTGAAGTACACTGTTTGGGAATTTATTTTTTAAAAATAACATCGTCCAAATGTAAACCGTTGCGCTCTCGGCATTCATTTAGTCGGGCACTAAAATTGCCTATGACAGCTCGGCAGGTAGTCTCCGTGATGGCTGCCATTTCATGACGGATATTTTCTTTTAATTGTGCCAGGGAAGTCGGTTTATTAGCGTAAACTTTTGATTTGACATAACCCCACAGGAAAAAATCCATAGGCGTTAAATCGGGACTCCGTGGAGGCCAATTTATGTCACCTCGCCTGGAGATTAATTTGTTCGGAAAAATTTCTCGAACTCGAGGCAGAGATCTGTTGGACGTGTGTGAAGTTGCTCCATCCTGTTGGAACCATGTTCTTTGGTTGTAACCAGGAAAGTTTTGCAGTTGGGGTACGAAAAACTCGTCTAACATCTCCACATAACGCTCTGAATTCACCGTGAGTGTGCGTCCCCTTCCATCTTCAAAAAAGTAAGGGCCGATAATTCCTCGCGCCGACATCGCTGCCCATACGGTGACTTTGGGTGAATGTAGCGGTTTCTGATGTTTTTGTTTTGGGTTGGTTGCACTCCAGTAACGACAATTTTGCTTGTTTACATGCCCATTCAGATGAAAATGGGCTTCATCGGAAAACAAGATGTTGGTGAACGTTGGAAAGCGCTCAATCATCTGATTTACAAAGGCAAGCCCCTGACCAGCATCTCGAGGCTTCAGTTCTTGCACTAACTGAATTTTGTACGGGTGCAGCTTTAAATCTTTGTGTAAAATGCGGCATAATGAAGATCTGTGCACATTTAAAGCAACAGCACGCTTCCGAATCGAGAGGTTTGGATCATCTCGAATAGACTGAGTAACACTGTCCACGTTTTCGGCTGTTCTTGATGTTCTTGGTCGCCCAGATTTTGGTTTCTCCAGAGTTGACCCAGTCTCTTCAAACTTCTCAACCCATTTTGCAATGAGACGAGTGCTAGGCGCATCATTTAAGTGACGAATATGTCGAATACTGCAGAATTTTCTACGCGCTACAGTCGCCGAATTACCGTTTTTGTAAAACTCACGTACGCACAACGCACGGTCCGCACCAGAGAAACGCTCCATAGCGACTAAATTCCCAAGAGCCAGACTACCGACTGACATACCCCCCGCGCCCCTCAGAATAGTTGCTTTCGCGTAATAAGATAAGCAAATGTGAACTTACTTTTGAAACACCTTGTATTATATGACGAATCAATAATAATAAATCTTTACGTTAATTTTTTCAACAAACACAGTCGAAATACCTAAAGATATAACAAATCAGTTCAATACAAAACTTCATTTTTTTAAACCTTGAGAGCAATAAACTCCCAAAGATCTTAAATATATTTCAAATATTAATTATCTCCTCGCGCAAATTCTTTGCATTTCGAAAAGAATAAAATTGCTTAAATATTTTTTAGCTTATGAAAAATTAAGAATTTATCTTTAAAATTTGTGAATATTAAAATATGTATAAATTAAAATAATCCAGGTAAAAAATTACACTTAGGTATTAAATCTAAAATCATTGGAATCGCTTTTTTTTGAGACTTTTTTGAAGTGAAATCTTCTTTAGCGGCGTTGAGCACTTTTTTTTAAATAGATGAATATAAAATTGCAACCCCACGTGTACAATTTGTTTGTCAAATGTTGGACTGAGGGACTTGTGCCTCAAGATATGCGCGATGCTAATATTGTCACCCTGTATAAAGGGAAAGGTGACCGCGGCGACTGTAACTCTTACCGCGGCATATCCCTCCTTAGCATTGTCGGCAAACTATTGGGTAGAATTATTTTAAGTAGGTTACAGATCCTGGCAAATCGTGTTTACCCGGAGGCTCAGTGTGGGTTTAGGGCACAGCGTTCTACAACCGACATGATTTTCACCCTCCGTCAACTACAAGAAAAATGTAGGGAACAAAGAACTCCCCTATACATAGCGTTTGTTGACTTAAACAAGGCTTTCGACTCGGTTAGCAGAGAAGGGCTATACAAAAGTCTTAAAGGTATCGGCTGTCCACCCAAACTTCTCCAACTTATTCGGTCATTTCATGACGCCATGCAGGGTAGAGTCGTGTTTGATGGTAGCACATCTGAGCCATTTCACATGAGAAGAGGCGTGCGTCAGGGCTGTGTATTGGCACCAACGCTTTTCGGCATATTTTTCTCTCTCATTCTAAAGGCTGCTTTTGGGGATGCAAACCAAGGTGTACATCTACACACGCGACCTGATGGTAAGTTATTTAACATCTCGCTCCTCAAAAGTAAAAAACACCGTGTAGATCTGTTTGTTGACAGCCTCTTATATGCCGATGATGCAGCCTTTGTAGCAAACTCCTCCCAGGAGCTTCAGGAGATAATGGACAAGTTTGCAATAGCATGCGCGCACTTCTCCATGTCAATAAACACCACCAAAACCGTTGTGATGGCACAGGGCACTACTGAGACACCATCAATATCACTAAACGGAGTAACACTATCTGCTGTCGACGATTTTTGCTATCTGGGATCCACCATATCAAACAAGCTATCAATAGCAAAAGAAATTGATATCCGTATTGGTAGGGCAGCTACAATGTTTGGCAAACTTCGTGCAAGAGTATGGGATAACAAACATTTGTCGATAAAGACAAAAGCATATGTATATCAAACTTGTATTTTATCCGTACTCTTGTACGGAGCAGAGACGTGGACATCCTACCTTAAGCAGGAGCGGAAATTGAACACTTTTCACATGCGTTGCCTACGTCGCATTTTGGGTATATCTTGGAGGGATAGAGTCACAAACGAGAGTGTATTAAACTCGGTCGGACTGCCTAGCGTTATTGCTCTCCTTAAGCAAAAGCGGCTGCGGTGGCTGGGTCACGTCCACCGTATGGAGCACTCTCGTTTGCCGCGCCAAACTCTCCTTTCAGAAGTTGCCAACGCTAAACGACCGGTTGGTAGGCCGCTGTTGAGATACAAAGATAGTGTAAAACGTGACATGTCTGCCTTTGCTGTCGACCCGAAAATTTGGGATACCCTTGCCGAGGATCGTAACAACTGGCGTAAGGTTGTTGCGGAGGGCGTAGTTGCTCATGACGCCGCCTTAAATGAGCATCTGGCAAACAAGCGCGCTATAAGACACGAGCGCGTAGAGAACCCCCTACCTCCTAGCGGTTCCTATGTTTGTGAACTGTGCGGACGTCACTGTCGCTCTCGTATTGGCCTCATAAGCCATGAAAACAAATGTCGCCGCCCATGAGACGCTGTTCAAAACATCTTTCGAAGATGGATAGGGCCAATGATGATGATGATGAATATAAAATTACTGCATTGTATTAATTTCTTCGTCATTGGTATTATACGCACACAGGATCTAATAATACAAGGAACTCAATGACAGTCAATGGCGTAAGCTTGAAAAGGCGGTCTTATAACTTAATATGATATTTTAAATGTGACTTGACAGTAAGAACCCTGTGTTAAGATAAACAGTTGATGCTACAGTGTACCCTTCAATAGCAAGGCATACTAGTTGCCACGGGAAACTTTATACAATGCCAACCATAACTGCATAATTTCTAAGTAGGTATATTATATGTGCAAGCCTTTACAATACAATATATTTTAGACTGATTATAACATTTTCTTCAAAGAACAAGCATATAGAACAATACTTTCTGTGTAAACTAAATAACTAGTCAAGTGTACACCGAGGTCGTCAAGTTATTGTGTATACTTGAACATTTTGAATACCTACTATATTAAATTTATAATATATAGTTTAAAAAAATCTTTATACTTACCTTTTTATCTCTATCTATATATATAAAAGCGAAATACCACTGACTGACTGACTGATGATCACGGTATCTCAGGAACTATAAAACATACGATCTTTAAATTTGGAAGGTAGATTCCTTTTATAAAGTAGAGGTCAGCTAAGAAACGGTTTTGAGAAAATCTACCCCTAAGGGGTAGAAATGGGGGTTGGAAGTTTGTATGAAAGTCTTATATTTTTGAAGTCAGAGACATGGAAATTGGCAACTAAGTTTTTTATTATAAATGATAAAGATCTGTATAATCAATGTTACGAAAATCTACCCCAAGGGGGGTGAAATAGGGGTGAAATAAGGGTTTTCACCAAAATACCTTTTTTTTATACACTACAAGCTAGCCCTTGACAGCTATCTCACCTGATGGTAAGTGATGATGCAGTCAAGGATGGTAGCGGGCTAACTTGTTAGGGGAATAGTAAACCCATACTCCTAATTAGTTCCTACGCGACACCGTGCCCGAACACTTAATCGCTTGGCGACACGTCTTTTGTCGGTAGGGTGGTAGCTAGCCACGGCCGAAGCCTCAAGAACCTCCTGTTTAGCCTCACTAAATTGTTCCCAATGATCATATATGATTTCTAAAATGCGTGTGAGATCTACCAATCCGCACATGGCCAGCGTGGTGGACTATGGCCAAACTTCTCATATTGAGAGGAGACCCGTGCTCTGCAGTGAGCCGGCAATGGGTTGATCATGATGATGATGATGTCTAAAGACACACATTAAAAGGTTGGAATGCCCAATTCGTCCAGATTAATTTAGCTCTTTACCCAGGTAAATGCGTCGCAGTGGTCTTTCAGGTTTAATATACAGGCTACTTTGACCGTTTTTAATATGATACAAGCTATCTCCGTCATGAAAATTAGTTCGGCGTCTCGAAGAGTCCCGTGGTATAGTCTTTGAGTCTAGATGTGCTTCTCAACCCGACAATTTAATGACCCCGACATCCATCTCCCTTTTGTGAGTCGTTTAATAAAAAGATCTTGTTCTGAAATAAAAGCGAGAAAATAATAATACTTCTTTGGCATCTTCATAACTTGAAAGCGGTAAATTTTAAAAGTCTCAAGTTTCATTGCATCTTTTAACTTTTCCTTCATCTTTCTGTTGAAAGTTATCACAAGAAGTTAATTTAAATGTTCGAATAGACTTTCATTAACATTGTAGCCATTAGGCACTGCATATTCATCATCATTATGATAATTATCACACACAGCAAGTCTCTTCTCAGCATGAGAAGTTGGTAGACTCCACACGACTTCAAAAACGTCATCGCGAACTCTTAAGCGTGCAGGCACCATTTATTCCTTCACCATTAAACCAATTTGGTCTGGTGGGAGACTTCGGTTGTGGCCTGTTACCACCCTACCGACAAAGACGTGTCGCTAAGCGATTTAGCGTTCCGGCTCTGTAATTAGGTGTATGAGTTTACTACACCCCTATCAGGTTTGCCTGCTACCATCTTGGACTGCATCATCACTTACTATCAGGTGAGGTTACCGCAAGGGCTAACTTGTAGTGTATAAAAATAATGATATTTAATTTAAAATATACGGAAAAGTTAGATATGCGTATCAAAATCGAACTCGGCTGGAGTCATTATCTCCGCTTCCTTTGTCCTTCCACATTGCATATTACCGTTGCAATATTGGCCCGAAAATAATGAAAATTGCACAGTGTTCGTTTTAGCAACGTATTTTCACGCATATACTACGAGTATAATGACCTCCGTGCGCAGCACGTGCGCTCACATTTTAAAGTTGGAGGTCCTGGTTTCGATTTCCGGCTCGAGTCTGATTTGGTGGGAGGCTTCAGCCGTTGCTAGTTACCACCCTAAAAACAAAGACGTGTCGCCAAGCGATTAAGCGTTCCAGCACGATGGATGAGTTTACCATACCCCTAGCATAGCCCACTACCATGTTAGTCTGCATCATCACCAGGTGAAATTACCATCAAGGGCTTACTTGTAGTTTAAAAAAAAATATCTATTTTAACTAAACTATTTCGGGACTAAAAAGTATACAGGAGCACCTCTTTGCAAAATTTCTTCAAAATCTGATCAGGTACTGCAAAGGTAACAAAGTCATGCAAAACTATTTTCGAAGTCGTATGGAAACGGTTTTCGGATGCTTAAAAGTTTATTTTTATGTCCGTCCCCAAGATGCAAAGAACGTTAGTTGCAAATTTATTAAAAAACAGTAAGACACTTTCGCATCTATAATATTAGTATGATGATTTATACAAACCATATATCACAAATATCGTCAAAATTAATTCAACTCGCGGAATATGTCTAATATGTAATTTGGTAACTCGTCAAGATACTGTAATCACAACGCAAAGAGCATCCAATAATTAGAAATTGAATAGGCAAATCAGTTTTAAAACATATTATACCCATATCATCATCATCATCATCATGATCAACCCATTACCGGCTCACTACAGAGAACGGGTCTCCTCTCAATATGAAAAGGGTTTGGCCATAGTCCACCACGCTGGCCATGTGCGGATTGGCAGACTTCACACGCCTTTGAGAACATTATGGAGAACTCTCAGGCGTTAAGGTTTCCTCACGATGTTTTCCTTCACCGTTGAAGCAAGTGATATTCAAATTTTAAAGAAAAAAAATTGCGAAACGGTGATGTGCGTTTTAAAAAAATTTAATACCCATTAAATTTTGCATAATTTCGAAATGAATTCATCATTCGGTCGGTGAATTTTGGACTGCTAAAAAATTTCCTCCTGTCTCATTAAAGCGAGGGTTTAGTTAGTGACCACCAGGTACAAAATACATACGACCTTTCTACAACTCATAAGGACGAAACAACTCCCGAAAGAAAAAGGTTTTATCGGAGTTAAGAATCCTGACCACGCCAGAAAGAGAGTAGATAAGAAAAAGCGCTGCTGCTATATCACGCAATGAAAAACGGGAATATGTAAGTATTTTATTTACCTTAGGTACGTACCGAGTAGGTTTTCTCTTTGCAAGTTTATTTCTTTGCTAGACGAGTAAAGAAACAACCCACAAATAAAAGATTAAGATGCGTTAACAATGTTGTACGGAATAGTCGCCACGAAGCAAAGAGTTTTTGCAGGAGGAATTTATAACCTTTTGCCCCGTGGAGCGAGAGTATATAATCAACCTAGAATCAATTAATTGCGTTGATTTCTATATAATTTAAGAAAAATCGTAACTTTGTAACAATTATTGACCGTTTTCCCACAGTTAATGAGAAATATTTAAAAGGATCACATCCATTTTTATTTAGTTCTATCTATAAAGGAACAGTCAAAAATAAAAGTTAAACCTTAACCATTTCCTTCCACAATATTGGAAATATATTATGAAAGGAAATTATTAAGGTTTTACTTTTATTTAACAAAATTATAAACTTGGGAATAGTTTAAAAATTGTTTAATATAGTTTTTATAGTTTGTATATTATTTATTGGTTATTTTTTCTCACCGTTTCTAACTTCCTCTTAAAGTAAAGGCCTTAACAAAGTTTGAACAACGATCGAAGGAGGCGCACAAATATGCATAACAAGAGATACTAAAATAAATTATTGCTCTTGAATCTTAACTCATATCCGAGTAGGTGATGAAGGTAAGATGGTAGCGGACTCAGTTTTTAAGGCAACTTTATTAAACCTATAATCGGTTTCTAAGCGGCATCGTACCGGAATGCTTAATATAGGCATAATCCTATAGGTTTCGACGACCTCCGTGGCGCAGCGCGTGCGCTGTTGCATTTTAAAGTTGGAGGTCCTGGGTTCGATTCCCGGCTTGAGTCTGGTCTGGTGGGAGGCTTCGGCCGTTGCTAGTTACCACCCTACCGACAAAAACGTGTCGCCAAGCGATTTAGCGTTCCGGCACGATGTCGCGTAGAAACCAATTAGGATGTGGGTTTTCCATGCCCCTAACAGGTTAGCCCGCTACCATCTCAGACTGCATCATCACTTACCATCAGGTGAGATTGCCGTGAAGAGCTAAGTTGTAGTAAATAAAAAAAAAAGACGGGTTGCACTCCGGGAGTGCCGGCAGAAGTGAAAACTTGATTATTAACGTTGAGCATGTTTGATATTTTGGAATGGTTAGGGAATAATTTTGCACCAATTGCTTTATCAGTATAAAAGTACTATCATTTATGTGGTAGAATACAATATTCATTTATTGCGCTATCGTACACAAACATGACAATTTATATTACATTAAAAATTTAACACTTTAAAACTATTACAAATTAAATCAAATTACATTTGCAAATCATCTAATTGCTTTTGGAACAATTCTTCTACATTTTTGTCATTTTCCTTTAAACCTTTTGTACGTTAATAATATGCTCTTTGATTCTCACAATGTCTTTTTCTTTTTTTTCTTCTATTTCCTCCTTCGAATCTATTTTCTTCAAATCTTTTTTACGCTGACGCCATGCCTTTTGGTATTCTCGATTCCGTTCTTTTTTTTTTCTTTTCTTTCTCTGAAAAACGGAGATTATTTATTATCATTTTATTTCATTTATTTTCATTCGAAATTATTTGTTTGGTAAACCTACACCGCACATGTGCTTATTGTGATGTTATAAAAATATAGGTTAATGCTATAAAGTATAAACATATTACAAATATTACATTTATACTATGTAAGTTCATATGTATCTAAAGGGTGTAAAAAGACCCTTAACGAAAACGAAAACCACATATTCTGCCCATCATTGGGATCATTTTTTTCTTCTAGACAATACCTGGGAAACCACAGGTTCTGGAGATATTGAAGGTCAAAGTGTCCATTTTTTTTTCAACTTTTTTGCAAAATCGAATTCTAAGCGTTAACACAACGCGCGGCGCGGCTCGAGCCGGTCGGTTGTGTGTGTGCAGTGTGCCGTGTCCGTGTACTCGTGTAGGCACAACGCACACATTCGAACAGCCGGTTGCGCGCAAACCATTACCCGCTACAAAAATCTGATTATTTTTAAAGTCCAAAAAAAAATTCCGTTTCCCAGCAATTATTTTTGCGCAGTGTTACTTAGTTTCATGTACAGAATGCTTGGTTGACGGCTTCGTGAAGGGTCTGTTTACACCCGTTAAACAGTACGATAGACTCGATCGAAACCTAACCTTAATTATAAAATTATATTAATTAAAAATTAAAACTTATTAAATTTTCATCTAGTATATTTATAAAGTACTCACTCATTTTCTATCGCTATTTCTTCATCACTTTTATCATTAATAGATGCACTTTGTTCAATTTCCATATTTTAAGCACTTTACATTCACGAATTTTACGAATACACAACAATGTGATCACTACACAGACGGTCGAGCCATCAGCTGTCACCATCCATGGATGCGCGTGGCACGCTGTAACATTTATTTTATTTTTATTTTATTTTTATTTTTATTTTTATTGGATCATTAAACTAGTCACTATCTAAAAACAACAAAAAACATTTCAGAAGAACAGACACCAGATAGTGGCCTTCTAGAAATGACCACAGCATGCACAACCTTAAAATTAACCTTACAACTAAATAATTCAATTTATACCTAAAGCAAGTAAGACTATTACAGCATTAAAATGCTGCTGTAAAAGAGGCTACAGAACTGCAGGAGATGTCGCAGATATTCCTGTGATCATTCAGCATTGAGCATATTCTATAGATAGGCGCATGCTGACCTGCCTTGGTTCGACAAAACGGTAAATGAAACGGTTTTCGATTCCGGAGGCGACTACCCTTACGCGGCACACTAAACCTCAGACGCTCCAGGATTTCCGGTGAATCAGTGTATCCATTAATGATTTTGTAGAAAAAAACCATGTCTAACATTTTACGTCTGTTCTTTAGTGACATAAGATTATAGGATAGTAACCGAGAATCATACGAGACCAAGTCACTTAATCTGAACTGACGGTGACTCATCGTTCTTGCGCACAAAAATACGGCCTCCTCGAACCCATACGTATCTATAGTGTTTTTCCTGTGCGGCAAGCCTAGTTGATGCATGCAGACGTTTGTTAGTTGGGAACAAGTGCTCTGCGACATAAACCTGCTGCTTAGTACCGGCAATCCCTAGGTGAGAAGTGTTGAGTTTGTCAGCTGCATGTTTTTTATTAAAGATTCTCACAGCCGCTAAAAAGTTATCTCGCTTAAGTGGGCTAGATAGTTTAAAAATGATACTGCGTGGGCGTTTGGATTCGGTATTCATTTTTGCAACTCTATGAAAGTTTACTATATCAGTGGGTCCAAGCTGAAAATTAACCACCTTGGCCAATTGAGAAATCAATGTTAGCAGATTTTCTGATCGATGCTCGGGAACACATTGAATTTCTAAGTTGCTGTCACGAGACTGTTGCTCCATCTGAGATATTTTAAATTCAAATTCAGTCGACCGAGATCGTAGTTCCAAGTTCTCAATTTCCAGTTTAGATATTCTGGCAGACAAGTCCTTATTTAAAGTATTCTGTTCGTCGTGACAGTCAGAGAAAAATTTAAGAGATTTGATAGCCTCATTTAGCTCATCCTGTATAGTAGTAAATTTTTTTATAACTCCGGTAACTTCTTGTTGTAATTTCATTATGGCTATGTTAAAATTACCCAAGGTAGATTGCTGGTTTTCAAGCTTTTGATTTATCTCCGTTCGAAAACTACGTATTTCGCTCAAAAGACAATCAAGGGACATGTCTACTGATGTAGGTGAGCTATTAACGTCCGCACGCTGCACATTTTTCCTTTTATTGGATATTGGAGTATTAATATTATCTGCCTTAGGACGCTTGGCAATACACGTTGGGCATATCCACTTAGACCGATGGGTTGAAGTCTCACCATAATTAACACAATCTGAATGATATACGAGTAAACAATCGATGCTTGAGCACTTCACGCGTTTTTGAGTGACAGAAATGCTGGAGTTACAGGCACCGCAATTCATATTTATATTATGTGGATATTTATGACAACCGTTTTGACTTTTTCGTTTTGACACCACTCCGATGCTCAAGTTAAACAAGTTTTAATAGAAGAAAACCATAATGATCTCTTGAAATATCACATTACACGATTCTCCTATCACTTAATAATACAAAAACTATGACTCTGTAACAGTACTGCAGGTAAAAACGATACTTTTTGAATTATAAAGCGTAGCGCGCTAGTAGCGTGTAGGTTGACGTTCGTTGCCATGGAAATAAACATACACGAACATTCGCGCAAGCGCCCTGCGCTGCCTAAACGAAACAGTAGGCCCAGGCATACATTTTCGCCGCGCCGTAGAGAGGGGATAGCTGTCTACGTCATCGTCTTACGCTTTTTCGATCAGGTCACGTGTCCTGACGCGAGTTTAAGATTTTATACCCATTACAGAAAAAGTGCTCAACGCCGCTAAAGAAGTTTTCACTTCAAAAAAAACAAGTTCAATACGAGGTGGACGGTAATAGCTGTGACACATTTTATACCAATACAGTTTTTACCGTATCTTCATATATATAGTTCATTATTTACTTCCTTTGAAAATTGAGACACATTAAAGTTTTTTTTTTTAAGTTTTTATTAAAGCAACGCTAGTGCATCTACACATATCAAGTGCAGCAGACATGTAAATTTCAGGATTATCTATGCAGAATCAACAACACTCTCGAGCTAAATTGACGTTAAAGTTTAGTTGTAAGGGAAAGGTTACTCTGTTATCACCGGCTTCCTCGCATAATTATTTTCAGAATATATTAATTATGTCTGATGCTCGGAATATCCCGTGAAAGTACTAAATCACAGCATGAGATAGGAACGTTGGTACGTTCCTATCTAAATGTTAAGTTATTTTGGTAAATCAGCATTTGGGGATTAAATAACCCACTTCGTGATGATTTTCGCTGTGGTCTTATATGATGGACGACACGGGTTCAATCTTAGGAGGCTTTTTTTGAAGTGAAAACTTCTTTAGCGGCGTTGAGCACTTTTTCTGTAATGGGTATAAAATCTTAAACTCGCGTCAGGACACGTGACCTGATCGAAAAAGCGTAAGACGATGACGTAGACAGCTATCCCCTCTCTACGGCGCGGCGAAAATGTATGCCTGGGCCTACTGTTTCGTTTAGGCAGCGCAGGGCGCTTGCGCGAATGTTCGTGTATGTTTATTTCCATGGCAACGAACGTCAACCTACACGCTACTAACGCGCTACGCTTTATAATTCAAAAAGTATCGTTTTTACCTGCAGTACTGTTACAGAGTCATAGTTTTTGTATTATTAAGTGATAGGAGAATCGTGTAATGTGATATTTCAAGAGATCATTATGGTTTTCTTCTATTAAAACTTGTTTAACTTGAGCATCGGAGTGGTGTCAAAACGAAAAAGTCAAAACGGTTGTCATAAATATCCACATAATATAAATATGAATTGCGGTGCCTGTAACTCCAGCATTTCTGTCACTCAAAAACGCGTGAAGTGCTCAAGCATCGATTGTTTACTCGTATATCATTCAGATTGTGTTAATTATGGTGAGACTTCAACCCATCGGTCTAAGTGGATATGCCCAACGTGTATTGCCAAGCGTCCTAAGGCAGATAATATTAATACTCCAATATCCAATAAAAGGAAAAATGTGCAGCGTGCGGACGTTAATAGCTCACCTACATCAGTAGACATGTCCCTTGATTGTCTTTTGAGCGAAATACGTAGTTTTCGAACGGAGATAAATCAAAAGCTTGAAAACCAGCAATCTACCTTGGGTAATTTTAACATAGCCATAATGAAATTACAACAAGAAGTTACCGGAGTTATAAAAAAATTTACTACTATACAGGATGAGCTAAATGAGGCTATCAAATCTCTTAAATTTTTCTCTGACTGTCACGACGAACAGAATACTTTAAATAAGGACTTGTCTGCCAGAATATCTAAACTGGAAATTGAGAACTTGGAACTACGATCTCGGTCGACTGAATTTGAATTTAAAATATCTCAGATGGAGCAACAGTCTCGTGACAGCAACTTAGAAATTCAATGTGTTCCCGAGCATCGATCAGAAAATCTGCTAACATTGATTTCTCAATTGGCCAAGGTGGTTAATTTTCAGCTTGGACCCACTGATATAGTAAACTTTCATAGAGTTGCAAAAATGAATACCGAATCCAAACGCCCACGCAGTATCATTTTTAAACTATCTAGCCCACTTAAGCGAGATAACTTTTTAGCGGCTGTGAGAATCTTTAATAAAAAACATGCAGCTGACAAACTCAACACTTCTCACCTAGGGATTGCCGGTACTAAGCAGCAGGTTTATGTCGCAGAGCACTTGTTCCCAACTAACAAACGTCTGCATGCATCAACTAGGCTTGCCGCACAGGAAAAACACTATAGATACGTATGGGTTCGAGGAGGCCGTATTTTTGTGCGCAAGAACGATGAGTCACCGTCAGTTCAGATTAAGTGACTTGGTCTCGTATGATTCTCGGTTACTATCCTATAATCTTATGTCACTAAAGAACAGACGTAAAATGTTAGACATGGTTTTTTTCTACAAAATCATTAATGGATACACTGATTCACCGGAAATCCTGGAGCGTCTGAGGTTTAGTGTGCCGCGTAAGGGTAGTCGCCTCCGGAATCGAAAACCGTTTCATTTACCGTTTTGTCGAACCAAGGCAGGTCAGCATGCGCCTATCTATAGAATATGCTCAATGCTGAATGATCACAGGAATATCTGCGACATCTCCTGCAGTTCTGTAGCCTCTTTTACAGCAGCATTTTAATGCTGTAATAGTCTTACTTGCTTTAGGTATAAATTGAATTATTTAGTTGTAAGGTTAATTTTAAGGTTGTGCATGCTGTGGTCATTTCTAGAAGGCCACTATCTGGTGTCTGTTCTTCTGAAATGTTTTTTGTTGTTTTTAGATAGTGACTAGTTTAATGATCCAATAAAAATAAAAATAAAAATAAAATAAAAATAAAATAAATGTTACAGCGTGCCACGCGCATCCATGGATGGTGACAGCTGATGGCTCGACCGTCTGTGTAGTGATCACATTGTTGTGTATTCGTAAAATTCGTGAATGTAAAGTGCTTAAAATATGGAAATTGAACAAAGTGCATCTATTAATGATAAAAGTGATGAAGAAATAGCGATAGAAAATGAGTGAGTACTTTATAAATATACTAGATGAAAATTTAATAAGTTTTAATTTTTAATTAATATAATTTTATAATTAAGGTTAGGTTTCGATCGAGTCTATCGTACTGTTTAACGGGTGTAAACAGACCCTTCACGAAGCCGTCAACCAAGCATTCTGTACATGAAACTAAGTAACACTGCGCAAAAATAATTGCTGGGAAACGGAATTTTTTTTTGGACTTTAAAAATAATCAGATTTTTGTAGCGGGTAATGGTTTGCGCGCAACCGGCTGTTCGAATGTGTGCGTTGTGCCTACACGAGTACACGGACACGGCACACTGCACACACACAACCGACCGGCTCGAGCCGCGCCGCGCGTTGTGTTAACGCTTAGAATTCGATTTTGCAAAAAAGTTGAAAAAAAAATGGACACTTTGACCTTCAATATCTCCAAAACCTGTGGTTTCCCAGGTATTGTCTAGAAGAAAAAAATGATCCCAATGATGGGCAGAATATGTGGTTTTCGTTTTCGTTAAGGGTCTTTTTACACCCTTTAGATACATATGAACTTACATAGTATAAATGTAATATTTGTAATATGTTTATACTTTATAGCATTAACCTATATTTTTATAACATCACAATAAGCACATGTGCGGTGTAGGTTTACCAAACAAATAATTTCGAATGAAAATAAATGAAATAAAATGATAATAAATAATCTCCGTTTTTCAGAGAAAGAAAAGAAAAAAAAAAGAACGGAATCGAGAATACCAAAAGGCATGGCGTCAGCGTAAAAAAGATTTGAAGAAAATAGATTCGAAGGAGGAAATAGAAGAAAAAAAAGAAAAAGACATTGTGAGAATCAAAGAGCATATTATTAACGTACAAAAGGTTTAAAGGAAAATGACAAAAATGTAGAAGAATTGTTCCAAAAGCAATTAGATGATTTGCAAATGTAATTTGATTTAATTTGTAATAGTTTTAAAGTGTTAAATTTTTAATGTAATATAAATTGTCATGTTTGTGTACGATAGCGCAATAAATGAATATTGTATTCTACCACATAAATGATAGTACTTTTATACTGATAAAGCAATTGGTGCAAAATTATTCCCTAACCATTCCAAAATATCAAACATGCTCAACGTTAATAATCAAGTTTTCACTTCTGCCGGCACTCCCGGAGTGCAACCCGTCTTTTTTTTATATTGACGACCTCCGTGGTGCAGTGCGCGCGCTGTCGCATTATAAACTTGGAGGTTCTGGGTTCGATTCCCGGCTCGAGTCTGGTCTGGTGGGAGGCTTCGGCCGTGGCTAGTTACCTACCGACAAAGACGTGCTATTAAGCGTTCCGGCACGATGTCGCGTACAAACCAATTAGGAGCGTGGGTTTACCATACCCCTAACAGTTTAGCCCGCTACAATCTTAGACAGCAAAATCACTTGCCATCAGGTGAGATAGCCGTCAAGGGCTAACTTGTAGTGTAAAAAAAACACAATATGGTCGATATTACAGGCCTAATTACGCATTGAAAAAAAAAACAGTGAAGAGTTTCATGTCTGGATCAAATTTAGGACGTCAACGTGTACATTAAGATCAGGGTTTGAACGAGTTTTTTTTTTTATTATTCGGACCGTGTTTAGCTGTACAAACCCTATTTGTTACGGGCTCTTTTTTGTTTTCTGTTTGCCAGAAGTAATTTTGAACCCAAGGGCTCTAGAAAACTAAGGGAACATGAGGCTTTCTAGAAAACTAGCTCCTGTGAAGCGAAAATTATGCTTCCTACATATAAATTATATAAATAGGCATATAATTCCGTTCATTAAACATTTATATGCGCATAGCGTTATGCGTGACGAGACAGACAGATAGCCAGATGAAAATATTTTTTTCGTTTTGAGATAAATATCAATTTTATAACTATCCTCAATCAAAATTTTCAAAATACATTTAATTGATAGCTACGTCAAGTTACAGTATTTTTATCAATATAGATAAAGAAATCTATAAATTCGGCCGATTAAAATTTTCAATAGTAATATATTCAAAAATATAACATATTAATTTATTAAATATTATTATATATTTAAAATGTTCATTCTTTATTATAAGTACATAATTATTAAAACTCTACCGATGGTCACTTTTTTGTTTTACTCTATTGGGTGAGTAAGTGATAAGTACACAGAGTATCAGCCATATGTTTAAAGTTCTAGAAGCTAGAACAACCCCATGCCTCCTGTACCTGGAGGTATTATTTTGCCACGTTTCCGGGCATTAGAGACAGGTATTTTGTTTAAGTTATATCTATCAGTCAGTTACTCAATTATACTTGAACAAACATTAATCTGGGCTAATTTTTGTATAACAGCCTCTCGAATAAGGTAGTGGGTGGTTTATCAAACCACCCACTACCTTATTCGAGAGGCTGGAAAAGCACAACGTAAGAAATCTCCCATCGCTTTATAAGCTTTTAAATAAACATTATTCTTTTAAATTCTTCTAAGCCAGCACGATGTCTGTCTGCGTGAACATGGTGCTCTAAGATTCTCGATAAAAGATACAGTTAGAGGTTTTGTATAGGTACAAAGACTGAATCCTTGTCGAGAATCTATTTTCCATAATAATAGCGGAGACATTAGAAACACAATAGCGGCTCTCGATAACCAATATCGGATGTTGCGTGATGTCATAAATACCCATCAACTATGTCGCGTCATGTCACGGCGTCTCGCGTCGTTGACTCGAGATTGCCCCGTTGTGATGAGCAACGCTTTTAATCTTGCCTTATATTATTCGGGACCTAAAAAGTTTTACTTATACTTGCCTAATCTTTATACCTCTCCTGTTATTTATCATCATCATCATCATCATCAACCTATTGCCAGCTCACTACAGACTACGGGTCTCCTCTCAGTATTAGAAGGGTTTGGCTATAGCCCACCACGCTGGCCATGTAGCAGACTTCACACGCCTTTGAGAACATTATGGATAACTCTCAGGCGTGCAGGTTTCCTCACGATGTTTTCCTTCGCCGTTAAAGCAAGTGATATTTTAATTGTTTAAAAACGCACGTATTTCCGATAAGTTAGAGGTGCGTGCCCGGGATAAGGAGGCGGACGCCTTAAATATCAAAGCTCCTGTTATTTATATGGTTAGGTATTATGAATGCGATGTAATCATAATGATCAATTTAGGGATTAAATCAGAAGCTAAGAATGTTTCACAAATGCACTCGTGTTTTTTTCTGTAATTAATGCACTATAAATGTGATAGCTAACATATATGACGTATCATTAATAATAGGAAAGAAATCTTTACGTTAATTTTTTCAACAAACACAGTCTAAATACCTAAAGATATATCAAATCACTTCAATAATAAACTTCATTTTTTTAAACCTTGAGAGCAATAAACTCCCAAAGATCTTAAATAAATTTCAAATATTAATTATCTCCTCGCGCAAATTCTTTGCATTTCGAAAACAATAAAATTGCTTAAATATTTTTAAGCTTATGAAAAATTAAGAATTTATCTTTAAAATTTGTGACTATTAAAATATGAATAAATTAAAAAATCCAGGTAGATAAAAAAATTACACTTAGGTATTTAAATCTAAAATCATTGGAATCGCTTTTTTTAGGACTTTTTTTTTTGACAGATAGATATAAAATTACTGCATTATATTAATTTCTTCGTCATTGGTATTATACGCACACAGTATCTTATAATACAGGGAAATAATGACAGTCAATGGCGTTATCTTGAAAAGGCGTTCTTATAACTTAATATGATAGTTTTACTTGCAAATAAATAAATGTGGCTTAACAATAAGAACCCTGTGTTAAGATAAACAGTTGATGCTACAGTGTACCCTACAATAGCAAGGCACCAGTTACCAGGGGGAACTTTATACAATTCCAACCATAACTGCATAAATTCTAAGTAGGTATATTATATGTGCAAGCCAATTACAATACAATATATTTTAGACTGATTATAACATTTTCTTCAAAGAACAAGCATACAGAACAATACTTTCTGTGTAAACTAAATAACTAGTCAAGAGTTCGAACACACTTTGAGAAGGGTCCTGTTGTAATAATATTCTGTTATTTTTTTAATCCACTAAAAGTTAGCCTTTGACGGAGATTGCCACTACCATCTTACCATCACCACTACCACCCACTACCCACTACCCACCACTACTATCCACTACCACTACCACTATCCACACACTACCACTACCCACTACCATCTTACATCGTAGTGCATCGTAGTGGGCTAACCTATCAGTGATATGGGTAAATGCGACATCATGCCGGAATGCTAAATCGCTTGCCGGCACATCTTTGTCGGTAGGCTCATAACTAGACAAGGCCGAAGCCTCCCACGAGTAAAGACTCCAACCGGTAATTAAACATACGCGCGCACCGGGTCGCGTTTTACAAAGTTTGAAGTACAGGGTTTGATTGTCGAGGTATTATAAAATAAACGTTTGGTATAAGGTTAGGTAATATATAAAAACATTATAGATTTCTGATGCAGTTGGGATTTGTAGGTATTAATAGTAGGTACATAAAGATTTAAAACCCAAATTTATGAGAATTTATATGGTCGATTTTTTATTTTCTATATTTAAATAGAAAGCTATATAATCTAGCGGTACCTAACTCTGGTTTCCCGTCAAAACGCATAAATCTTTCGCCATTTACTAAAGATTTCCGTGGAGGGGATAACTCAAATGAGTCTTTCATTTTAATAATATATTTTAGTTGTGATGTTAAATATTTATTTATTTATTTTTTAAGATTTTTAGTTTTAGGTTAATCTAAGTTTTATTTTAAGTTATATATGTATTCCTAACAACTAATTGTCACGAAAAACTAAGAATTAGATTTCTATTACTAAAAAAAAACTTGAGAGGTGTCAAGGGACACCCGGATGGAACGAAGTTATATTATTTTTTTTATTATTTATTATTTACAAAAAAACCTGTATACACTCATTAAAAATAATCGTCGCGACACCACACTGTTCAATGCGAAATAGAAATGAAAATATCTGGCTTGCTTTCTATAAGAGAGAGATAGACAGACAGAGAAACATGGGACGCCGCACAGCTTACAATAGCTTACTATAGCAAAAAGTGTCGTGACAACTTTTCGTAAGAATTTTTTCCGTCTTGCCCCGCCCCTTTCACAACGCGCGATAAGGAACTTCGTTCCAAAATTCTAGCGGTAATATATCTCATTCATAATAATGCGCAACTGTAAAAGACATTGACACTGCATCTTCTAAATTGAATGAATCTTAATAAAGTCTTATCATCTGGTTAAAGGTGAAAAGATGATTCCTTATTTAACAACGATGCCCTAAGAAGGTAGCTTGGCTGTGATTTATTCAGGAGCATCAAAAGTTTCGTTTGAGCGATACAGTCGTGAAACCCGCGAACTTTACTGGCTGGAGCTCTTATTTTTATATTTCAAGACACTCAAATAATCTGAAGCCTCTGAAGTATAAATTCTAAGCGCAATATAATATAGTGTCCGAAGTTTTAATCGTAATACCGTGAATTTGGAAGTTGTGAAGAGTGAGTCCATTTCAGTGTTCGGATAGCTGAAATTCAAATCGTAAATTAATACGGAAGTTTTGCGGTGTGCTTTTCGTAATTTAAAATGTGCATTTATCTGAATAATATGACAGACAATCTCCCTTGTCACTGAGGTTATTAGTAAAGTTTAACCACGTAATACTTTATTATCTATTATTTACTACAAGTTAGCTCTTGACGACTATCTCACCTGTTGGTAAGTGACGATGCAGTCTAGAATGGTATCGGGCTAACCTTAGCAGGTCCCTAGGGTATTGTAAACCCACACTCCTAATTGGTTTCTACGCGACATCGTGCCGGAACGCTTAATCGCTTGGCGACACGTCTTTGATAGTAGGGTAACTAGCTAAGGCCGAAGCCTCCTACCAGACCAGACTCGAGCCGGGAATCGAACCCAGGACCTCCAACTTTATAATGCGACAGCGCGCGCGCTGCACCACCGAGGGCGTCAAGTTATTGTGTATACTTGAACATTTTGAATACCTACTACATGAAATTTATAATATATAGTTTAAAAAAATCTTTATACTTACCTTTTTATAAATTAATATTGGTGAAATGGATCGCACTACTTTTAGACTTGTAAAAACCAATCTCTAAACTCTTGACTCTAAATAACTTGATTATTACCCTACAAATCGCGTGCGCTAGCATGTTATAAGGTTTCGATAAGGTCCTGGGTTCGATTCCTGGTTCAAGTCTGGTCAAGAATTACAAACGCGCTTCGGAAGAACACGAGTTAAACTTGGTCGGCTACATAGTTGATAAAATGCAAAACCATCGGTTCCAAGATTTACCAATAAAATTTTAATTTAACGCAAAAGTTAGGCGGCTGTCCGTACTTAATGTTTCAAAATGGTGGATTTGCCTACATTTACTATATTTTTTTTATATACATAGCCAGCAAACGAGCAAGCGGGTCACCTGATGGTAAGTGATTAACACCGCCCATGAACATTTGCAGCACCAGAGGAACTTAAGCAATTTGTTAATCCGCCCTTTGAAGATCCCCATATTGTAACCATTAGGGAGCACAGAAGATGGAAGCTGGTTCCACAATTTGCAGGTGCGTGGCAGAAATGACCTATGTAAACCAAGCATTATTTAATCATTTTATAGACCTAAATGGCAAAGTGATGAATGCTGTGAGAGGTGAGGTGCGTTATAAAAGAGAGTTCCCGTGTTTGATAGCCGGCAGAGGCAATTTGGGAATTTATTATATTGTAATTTCTTTTTTCGTGTTTTCTTATCCGCCTAGCAACAAAGACCGGTTGCAGAACGATATTCAGGTGATACCCTTGGTACTTATTATTACACTTATTAAAAAGTTGATGCTATCCTATCTACTTGGAAATTACATGAATAAGTGCAACATATACATCGTATGAAAATAATGGTTCGTTAAAAATATATTATATCACAGTTATTCTTTAGCTCTGTAGTTTCGATAGTTATATCAACCAACCCGCTTTAGCAGCAATCTGCTATCCTATGACTTTTGCCCAGTAAATGGCCTTAAACAGCCTATCGATAATTCTTTAGGTAAAACATTGTATTACATATTATAATGATTTGACGACCTCCGTGGCGCAGCGCGCGCGCTGTTGCATTATAAAGTTGGAGGTCCCGGGTTCGATTCCCGGCTCGAGTCTGGTCTGGTGGGAGGCTATGGCCGTGGCTAGTTACCACCCTACCGACAAAGACGTGTCGCCAAGCGATTTAGCGTTTAGAAACCAATTAGGGGCGTGGGTTTACCATAGTACTAACAGGTCAGCCCGCTACCATCCTAGACAGCATCATCACTTACCACCAGGTGAGATAGCAGTCAAGGGCTAACTTGTAGTGTGTAAAAAAAAAATACCGTGGGACATCTACGTATTTATTTATTTATGATTAATATACAAGGAATATAATTAATAATACAATAAAGGCACCGAAAAAACCTACGAGGTTTGTCCTCGGTGCTTGGTATACATACATACATACATATATATATACTGTATACATACATAAACTGATACGAGTAAACACACCCTTTCTTCGATCCACCGTTTTGCACAATTGGGGTAATTACATCGATAACAATTACATGGGTCTTCAATTAAAGTGACATTTACTTCACAAAGGTAATTCAATGCCATTGAGATCGGGTTACGAGTTAAACGCATGTTCATCACACGAATTGTACAGCTATAGGTACGTAGATTAGTGCTAAGGGTTATCAGAATGATAAAGAGTAACCCTAAGGGTGCGACTTATTAAGGCTATTACAAACATACCTATAGGCCACCATCAAAAATACTATTTAGGGTGGTAATATTAAAGTTAACCAAGAAAAAAATTATATAAAGCGATATTTAAACTGAAGAAACATAATTTTAGAAGCGGCAAGGCAAAAGTTGAAGGCAAAACTGCTGCAGTCGGGTACGATTCCCGACTGCAGTCAGTCAGTCGGTTTGGTGGGAGGCTTCGGTCGTGGCTAGTTACCACCCTACCGACAAAGATGTGTCACCAAACGATTTAGCGTTTCAGCACTATGTCGTTTAGCAACCAATTAGGAGTGTGGGTTTACTATATCCCTAACAGATTAACCCGCTACCAACTTAGACTGCATTATCACTTACAATCAGGTGAGCTGCCGTCAAGGGATAAAAATAAACACCAATCCACAGCCTAGAGTAATAGAATGGTCGTTAACCTTTTCTTAAAATGCACGTGAGTTTTTATAGTTATTATCACAAACATCATAATCTTTATATATAAAAGCGAAAGGTCACTTACATACTTACATATTTACATAAGTTTACATACTTACATACTGATTAAATTAAAATCTCAAAAACTTTTGTACGTATAAAGCTATAATTTAGCAAGTAGGTAGTTGATAGTTAAGAGATGTCAGCTAAGAAAGGATATTTGGAAATTCTGGCTAAGAAAGGGGTAAAATAGGGGTTGGAAGTTTATATGAAATTTCTTTGTTTTTATAGTTAGAGACACAAAAATTTGCATTAAGATTAATAATAATAAATAAAACACATTTACATAAATTTTTTTTTAAATATTACCTTTCAAGGGTGGTAAAATAGGGGATGATAGTTTTTGCTTATTTCTCTATTATGAAGTCTACAAGCTTGGAATTTTGAAAATAGGTTTCTTTTAGGGCGTAAGTATAAGGTTAGCTTTTTTTTTCATCCAAATCTACCCCGAAAGGGGTAAAATAGGGGTTTGAAGTTTGTATGAGAGTCCTACGTTTTTTTCATTTAGAGATACGAAAATTGACATTTGCCTGTAGCTTACTTTCTGAAGCAGGCCATTGGCCGCACGGGTAACCTCAATCTCAAGTAAAATCAGCAATTCTACGCAGACGAAGTCGCAGGCAACAGCTTGTAATAGATAAAGCCCGTCGACCTGTATTTGGCCAGCTTATGGAAAGGGATTACCAACCTATGAGAGTAAATACCTGTGTAAAAAAAAGATTATACATTAGACGACTAAGTAAATATGAAAGTGCCAACTCGTATATAAAATAACTAATTATATGTCTTCAATTAAATGTACTTTGTTTTATTTCAGCTGTTTTAAATCATTATGAAAAAAATTTAGATACCATTGACATTTGGCTCCCGACTATATTCTCGCTCGAAAAATGTAATAAATACATTTGAGTGTACAATTAAAGTTCACTGAATCCATTACCGACGAAAACGCTCGCTTCACTCGTTTGTCGTAGCAACAAAAGATAGTAAAAAAATATATATAAAAAAAATATTTTAGTAATAAACCTACATATACATAATTTGCGGAAGTCCATGATAAACAATAAACAGCAAGTATAATTTGCTATATTCCGCCGACAACCGGGAGATCAGTAAAGTACTTCACTTTTCGCGCTTGTGAAGTCAACATCTCCTGAGGATGATCCGGTGTCGGGTCGAAACGTGCGTAGAGGTTCTGGTGGAGGATTTTGTGTGGTGTTATACTATACTGATCTTCCGGTTGTCGGCGGAATATAGCAAATTATACTTGCTGCTTATTGTTTACATATACATGTTTGCTGCAAATTATACTTGCTGTTTATTGTTTACATATACATGATACCGCATTCGATAAAATATGTTTGAGTTTATTCCTTACTTTCTTTCATACCGACCGACTACTACACTTCTACAGAACACTACCTATAGAAAGTAATCCGAAGTGGCAATTGCAATACAAAACACAAGATATACCAATTTCGATTTTTCGACTGTTTCTTTAGGATTTTCCTACTTTTCATTTCTTTGAAACCACCTCTTATTTAGGTCAGCAAAACAATTCAAAAAAAAAATGATTTAGCCATTGTCACCATGTAATACAAATCCGCAAAATGATTTTCATCTATAGATAGACAGAAGACAGATTGTAATGATTGTTAAATGTCCCTCATCCCCATTAACTTGGAGTAGCTATTTACACGCCCCTCCACGGCAAAAATAGGTTTATTCAGTAAAGGATTATTTTAAACTCACCAGCCGTAAATAACACACTATGGGTGCGTTGTAGACGAGCACTTACTGTCTGTTAGGTATAAGCCAGATTAGAGACTACCAAACATAACGTTCGCGGCAAAATCCATTAGACACTAAAACATGAAATCTGCGTGTACCTACCTAATAGTGCTGTTACGAAATATTGATTCCGAATATTCGAATGTGGATACGGAATACGGATATGAATATTTAATTCACGCATTCGTGATGATCAGTAGGGAATTACTTTGTTTATAGGTTGCAGATAGGTTGGTATACCCATCCTATAAAAATATCTTACAATAACTATACCGTGGAATTAGAAAGAAAATCTTTTTTTTACGATAAACTATATTACGATATTAAGGATTATATAAACGATGAAAAAGCTTGGATGTGAATTGCTCTTTCTCCATAGGTATTATAATTTATTATTGACTAGCTGTTGCCCGCGACTTCGTCTGCGTAGAATTGCTGATTTTACTTGAGATTGAGGTTACCCGTGCGGCCAATGCCCTGCTAGAGAAAGTAAGCTACAGGCAAATGTCAAATTGCCGATTTAGGTATCTCTAAATTAAAAAACAAAGAAATTTCATACAAACTTCCAACCCCTATTTTACCCCCTTCGGGGTAGATTTGGATGAAAAAAAAATTTTAACCTTATACTTACGCCCTGAAAGAAACCTATTTTCAAAATTTCAAGCTTGTAGACTTCATAATAAAAAAATAAGCAAAAACTATCATCCCCTATTTTACCACCCTTGACAGGTAATATTTAAAAAAAAAAATGATGTACATGTTTTTTATTTATTATTATTAATCTTAATGCAAATTTTTGTGTCTCTAACTCTAAAAACAAAGAAATTTCATACAAACTTCCAACCCCCCTTTTACCCTCTTAGGGGTGGAATTTCCAAATATCCTTTCTTAACTGACATCTCTTAACTATCAACTACCTACTTGCTAAATTATAGCTTTATACATACAATAGTTTTTGAGATCTCGTGTTTAATCAGTATGTCAGTAAGTCAGTATGTAAGCGACCTTTCGCTTTTATATATATAGATTATGTGAGATGGTGATAACAAAAAAAACCGGCTAAGTTTGTTGTCTTCTTAGACCACGGCACATTTTGGACCCTCATAGCTTTAGTTTTACGAATGTAGTTATCACCATCAAATCACTACTACTATGTAAATTATTAAAATAATCTTTATTAAACCTTTAAAAGTCCCTTTTAAAGGACTATTTGACTAAAGATTATTTGAATAAACACCTACATTATTAATCCTTCTAATAATAATATAAGAAAGCATCAATGTTTAAACGGTATTAACTTTTATAGAAATGTGCTCCCATTTCAACATTTTATTCGACAGAAAGTCTTGCTTGGAAATAGCAAAATATATTTATAGAATTTGCGATCAAACTTGTAATCTCAAGTAGTGTTCCTCGAATACTCAAATAGACTGCTGGTAGTCTGTTTCCGTAGCTGTCTCCAACACCGGACAAAGAATTCCTTTTAGTTTACTTTTATATCGGGGATAAAACTAAAGCCTTCTAAAGTACAGAGCTCATTAGTGGAAAAGATGCTTTTTGTCAAGTTACGAGTACAGTTCATTAAAATAGATAGTACGTAGATGTGGGGTTAATTTTAACTACTTACCCCGATAATAAGCGGTGATAGCATAGTGGTTAGGGCGTCAGCCTCGTAATCAGAGGTCGGCGGTTCGAATCCGGGCACGCACCTCTAACTTTTCGGAGTTATGTGGAATTATAAAAAATTAAAATATCACTTGCTTGAACGGTGAAGGAAAACATCGTGGAGAAACCTGCACGTCTGAGAGTTCTCCATAATGTTCTCAAAGGCGTGTGAAGTCTGCCAATCCGCACATGGCCAGCGTGGTGGACTATGGCCAAACGCTTCTCATATTGAGAGGAAACCCGTGCTCTGTAGCAAGCCGGTAATGGGTTGATCATGATGACCCCGATAATTATACCATAAAGTGAACACCATCGGTATTGAATCTGCTTTGAAATGAGCAGAATACAGGATCAGTCCAATCATGTATTATACAGCTATTTTACATATATAACAATTTTTATATACCTCCTGTACTAATAATAAAGTTAACGAGTTGGTAGCTGTATTAAGGAAATATACATTTAATACCTGAGTTCTTAGTGTAACATTTTGTAAACAAGCTAAACGTCGAAATAACGTTAATATTTTAAAGTACAAAGTTATCAAATTTTAACATTAGGTAATTCTGGCGTGTTCCTAAATGTGATGATAGTTTACATACAAACTTACACTTCGACTGCAAGGCTTCTAGGTATACCTATTATGAATTTGATAAATTACTAGAGCCGAAAACTAGGTTTCTAATAGTTGAATGTTGCTGCAGTAATATCTAGTTCGCACCACACCTCAATATTCGGGTATTATTTTAGATTTGATGAAATTGTTCCTGCCTAGTTTTTTATCACTGGCTTTTATTGCACTGGATTTTGTCACTGGCTCAGACAGGTTGTTTCATCATCATCATGATCAACCAATTACCGGCTCACTGCAGAGCACGGGTCTCCTCTCTATATGAAAAGTGTTTGGCCAACACGCACATAACTCCGAAAGGTTAGAGGTGCGTGTCTGGATTCGAACCGCCGACCTCTGATTAGGAGGCTGACGCCCTAAACACTAAGCTATCACCGCTTCCGTTGTTTAATTAGCGAAAACTGAAAGCATTCATCATCATCACATCCTTTATCAAATTTAAGTTTAAAATACTCACAAGAATATGAAAAATAATGATTAACTTATTGGACTCGGTTACCGGGATAAATAGGTTTAAGTAATTTTTTTTAAGGAGTTCTCAGTCCAGATGGCAGTTAGGGGTAAGACTTGTGGGCGATGGAAGCGGGGCCGTCCATCACTGATAGTACGGTCCTCAAGTTGGCTGGTGTGCTGTTGTTTCGGCACACCTCTAACTGGCCAAAGTGGACAAGTTGTGCCCGAGGAGGGTCTGCTGCGGCGGCCACCTGCTGGTGGAGTTGCGGTTGTTTGCAAAAGCCTTCCCGTGGCCACCATACAGCGGTGAGTAGGAACATATGGGGGTTTAAGTCAGTAGGAGTCTGACATAACCTCTGTGCCTCCCCGTGGCGCACAGGTATCCATGAGGATTTACCCACGATAAAAAAATAAAGTTAGGGGTTAGAAATTGACATTATTACCCCCGTGCCTCGAAAAGCATGGGAAGCCTCGTAAGCACATTATATGGGTTACAATAAACGAGCCTGGCTTAATTCATAGTGGATTTTTGGGCCTTAACAAAACATAGTTACAGTTTCGACGACCTTCATGGCTTAGCGTGTATCGTATTATAAAGTTAGAGGGTGGAGGTGCTTTCGATTCCCCTGCCGATGAAGACGTGGCAAGCGATTAAGCGTTCCGGCGCGATGGCCAATTAGGAGTAAGAGTTAACTCTATAATCTTAGACTGCGTCATCACTTACCACCAGCTGAGATTACCGTCAAGAATAAGGAAAATAAAAATAAATACAGCAATTCTAATTTATGCAAACTTTCATGTTATAGTGACTAAAAATTAATATGTTTATTTAGTGCATTATTTATAGTATTTTAATATAATTTCACGTTGTCAACTCGGTAAATTTAATAGCCACTTGTTTATTCAGATGGGTCATTAATGTGCCAGAGGGCCGCTATATGAGAAAACTTTCCTGAAATGGGAATTTATATTCAAGTGCCTTGTCCAATATGCGAATCCATGTTTTAGGCGTACATAGCTGTGGCCATAAGTATGTGTGCGATCATCTAGCTAGGAAGGTATGTTTACACGTTTTACGTGATCGTTAACGTTAATATAATACTTTGTTAATAGAATACATTCCAGTTATATTGACCGTGTCTAATTATTCTAATCATCTTTCCACGTATAGTACCTATTACGTAATAGTTAATTTATTTTATAGTTACAATGATATTTTAATTTTCTCAGTAAGCATTACATTATATTTTTGTAAAAAATCTTTGTTGATTTGGTCAGACCTGATTGAAAGGGACCATAGCCTTAAAGTGCGCCTGCCTAGAAGTAATCTTGGCGTTGGAGAAAACAGAAGCCCGAGGGTCATTTAGAACATCGCATATTATAAAATCGGTAGCACTTGCTACGCGCCCGCGGGATATCAACTAAATATTTTGCAGAATCGATTTCAAAAGCAAACAATAAAAAAACAACCGTCTGTCCCATTGTACATAGACAGCCATACACAGGGTAGTTTTTATCCTGTAAAAACATTGAAATACCGTTACCACCGGTATATATTTTTTTTAAAAACCCACACCTATTTATACCCATTCTTTATTTTAATCTTTATTCCACTGTATTTGTTGTACTTGAATGTGATGATGCAGTTTAAGATGATCGTGTGCTAACCTTTCAGGGATATAGTAGTTATAATTAACGTAATAGGTTATACGCATCTTACCGTAATGCAAATGATATAAATAAACTTTTTTCTCGGCAGGAGCGTTACTAGAAAATATAATTTTGTGTCCGAAAAGAATAAAGGTATCCGCAGGATTATTAAAATATTGAAAAATCGTGGATGAAGTACGTGGTGAGAGCTCACAATCCAACGTTTTAAGTAAAGTGGGTGTTAAGGCGGTACGGTTTCCGGAAGTCATAACTCCGTGACGTAATTACTAAACAAATTACACAAACAGCAATTTAGTTGGAATAGTATTATTTATCTAAATCATTCAAAGGCAAATGTATTTTATTTTAAAACAAATAACCTATTGAAATCTTTGATATTCATAAAACGTAAGCTTATAGAAATACCTATTACGATATTAAGGATTATGTAAAGTATAAAAAAAACTTGGGTGTGAGATGCTATAACTTCTAGCTAAACATAATTTATTATTGAATATGTGAGATGGTGATAACAAAAAAACGTGGGCGCAATTGGAACGCTCTTAGCCTTAGTTTTAAGTTGGCGCTTGTAGTTATTAAAGTTATTTACTCACGAATTAAAGTAATGAAAAATATATTTTATACGAACGCTTCATAGCCTGTAATACTCGAATAAAGTTATTTTGACTTGATTTGATTTAACAAGTGTGACTTCCACAAATTCGGCAACAGTTGGAAACGATACGCAATTACTTACTGCAAGCCTGTAAAGGATGATCAAAACTGCACCATACATATACAATGAACCCAACTCAGCGGACGATCGAGCTCAACAAGCTTCAGATTTAAAACGTTGAGTTTGCAATGCCGTAAAATGTATTCGCTTTCGGGTCGATTCACTTGTATTGAAGCGTTACAAGCGAACAATTACCAGCATGCTTTTCCTCTTTCACTGTGAGCTTTACTTGTGAGCTTTAATTTTAAATAATAAACTGTCATCTAATTAGCTCAATTTAACAGAATTTTAGGTTCTTTCAGTGCTAATACATTTGGTTACATATGGTATAAAAGTATAAGCTATAGTAACCTCAACCTCATCAAACACGCGCACACGCACACACGCACACACGCACACACGCACACACACACACACACACACACACACACACGCACACACACACATACACCTACACACACACACACACCTACACACACACACACGACGTCGTCTTCGTGGACCTTACAATTAGATTACAGCGCCTTTTATTCCTAGCTTATTATTAGCTTCCAATATAGATTTATTAAATCCAAATTTATCAATTTTCCCACCTCACTTAGTAGGATTTTTAACTCAATACCTACCAAACAAAGATAACGCACATTTCGTTATCAACAGCTACTAACTACAATAGTTCATACGGACCTAGTTCCAATTAGATGCAATCAAGCATCGTAAGTTTAAGCTCCAATGAGTTGTTCACAGTGACTGGTTCTTCAATTATAGTATACAATTGTTAGGCAACGATGTTCAAGGTATATTAACGTTGTGTTACGTTATATGCCTAACCGAGAATACCGACAGTCTTTTTCATACAAGATCTTTACACAACTTGGTGAGTAGTTATATAAATTTGTACAGTCCAAAAAACACGTAACTAAAAAGCACCACCTGTCTACATAATCAGTGTTTCGTAACTTATAAGAAATTAATGAATGGACTTGGCAAAACAAGTCATATAACTTTGTACTAAAGGGATTTCATTGAGGAATAATCTCAAACAAATTATCTTGTTATGCAAAAATAATTTGTAAACAAAGTTTAAATGTTGGAAATGTCTTTTATTTAGAGAGGACGTTTATAAATTATGTAACAATGGCTATATTATTAATAATTATAACACGATTCATTAAATAATTATTTATTTAGAGTTAGTATTATTAGTATAAGTATATATCATTTTATAGTTATATTTTTGCTGCTGCCTCAGTTTCCCCGTTATTTGTAATTGTTTTTTTTTCTTTTTTTTTAATTATTATTTTTTTGTTGTTGTGACGTCACTCTGGTCTAAGCTGATAATCAGCGACGTGTTTTTCTAAATAGTGTAGAGGATTATGTAAAAGATAAACAAGCATGGGTATGAAATATTGCTCTAATAATATAGCTCTTAATATAATTCTGAGCGGCATGTGAGATGGTGATATCAAAAAGAAAATTCACCTGGCTAAGTTTGCTGTGGGCTTCTCCTTAGACCGGGGCACCCTCATATTTTTAGTTTTAGTTTAGGAATATAGTTATCACCATCAAATCACTACTATGTAAATCATTGACGCGTCAAAAGTGCCTTTTAAAGGACTATTTGAATAAAGATTATTTAAATTGATTTGAAATAAGTCACGGCATATGCTGAGGTGTACAACCTTGCTGGTTGGTTACAGACATACATAAAATTGCTGATTAGAATAAGATGTACTGTGTGTAACGCCATATGAGTATCAATACATTATATTTCTTTATTTCTATAACCACTCATAAGTTTCACCGTCCACCTGTTGGCTCAATCATCAGATCATCTCCAAGAAATTATAGAATCTCATCCAAACAAAATAAACATGCAACGTTTCATTTCAAATTTAGTTAAGTTAAAAACGAAACATTTTATCAGCTGTTTAGATACAAGTGAAGCTAATAAGAGCGAATTAAAATACTATATATGTATAGCTCATAGCTCGGAGAACCGATGGACGTTGGGGTCCCAAGGTGCTGGAATGGCGACCGCGCACCCGTAAACGTAGCGTTGGTCGACCCCCAACAAGGTGGACAGACAACATCAAATGAGTAGCAGCAATGAGCGGCTCCCGTTGTACACAAGCGGCCCAAGACTGTGGCCATTGGAACTCCCTACAAAAGACCTATGTCTAGCAGTGGACGTTTATCGGTTGAAATAATGATGATGATGATATGTAAAAAGGTATATATGTAAATTATGCGAAGCGGTGATAGCCTAGTGGTGGGCGTCAGCCTCCTAATCTGAGGTCGGCGGTTCGAATCCGGGCACGCACCTCTAACTTTTCAGAGTTATGTGCGTTTAAAAATCTAAAGTGAAGCTAAACATCGTGAGGAAACCTGCACGCCTGAGAGTTCTCCATAATGTTCTCAAAGGCGTGTGAAGTCTGCCAATCCGCATATTGCCAGCGTGGTGGACTATGGCCAAAACCCTTCTCATATTGAAAAGAGACCCGCGCTCTGTAGTGAACCGGTAATGGGTTGATCATGATGATGAAGATTTAAATTATAAAAGCTCTTAGATAGATCGCGTCACTCGGTATATCAATCAATAATAAATCCCTTTTAAAAATATTACTCCTTTTTGCAATCGCGTAATAAAGTGTACCTACACTTTAAGAGGAATAAACCAAGTAATATTATATCAATCTCAATTGCTGCTTATGTATACACTTTCCCTAACCCATATCAAATGTGTCGTTATCGACATCTGGTACTTATCATGCTCCACTTTCGCGATATTTTGGGAGATATCTCGTGACCTTAATGCAACCATATTCGAATAGTTTCACATGTTACGGTAAACGAGTTCACTTTCTTAATATAACCTTATGACGACCTCCGTGGCGCAGTGCGCGCATTATGAAGTTGGTGGTCCTGGGTTCGATTCCCGGCTCGAGTCTGGTCTGGTGGGAGGCTTCGGCCGTGGCTAGTTACCACCCTACCGACAAAGATTTTAGCGTTCCGGCACGATGTCGCGTAGAAACCAATTAGGAGCGTGGAATTACCATACTCCTAACAGGTTAGCCCGCTACCATCCTAGACTGCATCATCACTTACCACCAGGTGAGATAGCTGTCAAGGGCTAACTTGTAGTGTATAAAAAAAATATATAATAAAAATGCGATTGCAACAATCTTAACATCAGAATTAAAAATAAACTTGTGTTGCACGCTACTAGACAGTAGCAGTTGCACAAAAACAAAAAATTTGAAATTAATTTAAAGGTAATTTGTATACAGTTCTATAACAAATTACCACATGAAATTTCTGGGATGTCTCTTAATACGTTTAAAGTTTATATAAAACGTAGGCTTGTAGAAAAGTCCTACTATAGTGTAAAGGATTATGTAAATGATAAAAAAGCATGGGTATAAAATATTGCTCTAATAAGATAGCTCTTAATATAATTTTAAGTGGCATGTGAGATTGTGATAACAAAAAGAAAAGTTTGTTGTGGGCTTCTTATAAGAGCGGGGCGCGTTTGGAACCCTCAAAGCTTTAGTTTTAAGTATACGAATGTAGTTATCACCATTAAATCACTACTATGTAAATTATTGACGCGTCAAAAGTGCCTTTTAAAGGACTATTTGAATAAAGATTATTTGAATTTGAATTTGAATTTAATAGTTACAGAGTTCGAGATTTTCGTATACAATCGTGTGGATGTTAAGAATGCAAGGATACGGCTATACAGCTCGCCCCTGTGAGTGATCCTCTAGTTTACTCCAATTGGAATCCGGATTGTTCAGTTACGTGTTAAAAACAAACGTTTAACGGAACTCAAGTGTTAATTAGGTTTTGTCTTCAGGTTCACAAAAGCTTTGAAGCTTTGATTACAAAATAATAAAAGAACACGTCTAGACGCCAATACCGAAACCCTTTAAGGATCGAATAACGATTTGAAAAAATTTTTGCAATACATTCTCTTTTTACGCATTCTCGCTAAAAGAGATTACTTTCACAACATTTTTGACTTGCACGTTTTAATTTATATTTTATTATCTCTTATTGATCCGTTCCGACTGTCAAAGGCATCTTAATTGCATATTAGACATCTGTTCATCAGACAAACAATTACTGTATCTGTTAAGCGTATTGTGCAATCATGGTCAACAACGGTTCAATAGCGTTTTAGAGTTTATCGATTACATACAAACAGAAAAATTATTTTTTCCCCCCTACTGTATTAACCTATCTACCTTTATATATGCAGGCAGGCAGGCTATATATAGTATATGTAGACAGATATATATGTACCTTTATATATCGGCCTTCTTGTTACAATCTGTCACAAATTTTGTCATGATCGCTTTGCAACTGAGGCAACTTAGGAAAAAGGGTTTTTTTAAATCCTTTCCGCAGGTATGAAGGCTTGCTGTAACTTATGTCCGTCTCCAAGATGTGTACATCAGATTAGTACAAAAACAAATAAATAGGCACAGTCAGCATTCATAATATTAGTAAAGATAAATAGTTTCGTAATATTAAAGGGATGATAGCCAAGTGGTTAGGAAATCAGATATCGAGGCTTCGATTATGTGTGATATGTGTGTGTAAGCATTAAAAATATCACTTGCTTCAAGAAGGAAAACATCGTGACGAAATCTGCATGCCAGAGAGTTGAATTAAAATATCACTTGTTTCAACGATGAAGGAAAACATCGTGAGGAAATCTGCATGCCTGAAAGTTTTCCATAATGTTTTCAAGGGCGTGTGAGAAGGGATTCGCCATCCACCAAGGCCATGTGCGGATTGGCCTGCACATGGCCGTGGTGGGTGGCCAATCCCTTCTCATATTGCGAGAAGCCGCATGCATAGTAGTGAGCCGGCAATGGGTTGATCATGACTAAAGGGGTGGCTTTTTTTGGTGGAAATTTCGCTAGTATTAATACGCTAATATGCATTGTTACTTCAAGTAATATTATCCATAATTTTATCGACGTAGGTTATATTGCATTATGCTACGATTTCGCAGAATCATCAAGAAACCGCAGGGCACCGTTTTTATGAATCAAATTTCAACTTCACTCATCATTTGGAACTTTTCGTTTAAGAGATTAAAAATGTACGTGATTTTAAGGGCAGGTAATAATTAAGCAATGTTTTCGCTTTATAACGATGAGCGTACATAATTTATCTTCGTATACGATCCGATATTGGAGAGGCCTTTCACGATAATATACGTGAATTAATTTAAAATTATTTTACGGTTTTAACACTTAATTTATACGAAGGTATATAAAGGAAAAAAAAGACTGTTTAAAGTTGCAGGAAATAACAGAGTTTTATTAGGCTTTTACAATAATGTGAGGAAGATAATTTGACCCGTATTTGATGGAGAGACATTTAGACGCATTAATTATTTCAGTTTAAAGTAAATGGACAATTCTTAGACCGGGGCGCGTTTGAAACCCTCATAGCTTTAGTTTTAAGTCTACGAATGTAGCTATAACCATCAAATCACTACTATGTAAATTATTAACTCGTTAAAAGTGCCTTTTAAAGGACTGTTCAAACAGTCCTTTAAAAGGCACTTTTGAAGATTGTTTGAATTTGAATTTGAATTTGAAGGATTATATCACCATGCCATCATTGAAATTTAAAGTAATTGTAACCCTATAAAATAGTCTATATAGTGCTCTTGCAAATCCTATGAGACATGGGTGTAATGATAAATACACAACATTTCTTTACATACGCCACAAAAAAAATATTTGCCACACAAAAAATCTTGAAAATAATTAGCTTTTAAATACGGACATTTTGCTATTGTTTAACTTTATAAGAGTTTGTACACTTTTGTAGCAATCACTTACTTTCGCGTTTCGAGCTTTGATTAGTATTTCCGGTCGCAACAAGTCTACAGGGTAAAAAATGGACTGTAGCGCACTGAATTTTAGAAGTAAAGTAAACCTATAGTGCCGTTTAGTAGGCTGCATAAAATTAGTAATACAATCAAAGGTAATTGTATTAAATTTTATAACAAATTACCTAGTTATATCTTGGAGATGTCTATCAATAAATTCAAAGTTTTAACAAAACGAAACCTTATAGAAAAATGTTATAACGATTTTAAGGATTATATGAACTATAAAAAAGCTTGGGTGTGAACTGCTCTAACTTCATAGCTAATTATAATTTATACTAATTTAAACTTGGCTACGTTTGTTGTAGGTTCCTTTTAAGACCTGGCGCGATTGGAACCCTCTTAGCTTTAGTTTTAAGTTGGTGAGTGTAGTTATCACGATCACCTAACGAATTTAAATAATGCAAAATATTATGTATGCTTCATAGATGCTTGTAATACGTTAACATGAATAAAGCTATTTTGCATTTTGAATTTTACTTGAACTCGATATTTTTAATTATCCACCGTACTGCGAAATTGTTAGCAAATATCACCATATTCGCAGTATTAACAATTATAAACTTTGTAAATCAAACATTGGACGAGACGAAATTTTTCGTAACTAAATATCCCGCAGGCAAATTTTAGCCCTGGAAAAGTTACCCCATGAAACTTTTAAAAACTGGACGCCTAGCCGAACCGTGTGGAGTTGCGTGTTATATAGGATTACTCCCACATTACCAGCACACGAAATACGAGTATGCTGCCTCGTCTGCCACAGCAGTGCAGCTGTGTTGGGTTATTTTATCTCAAGCGATAAGAAGAGTTCCTGCTTAAAGTAGATTTCCTTGTACTTAGTGTTCCTTTTTCATACACTACATCGCTTTACACTCTTCCATTTGCGTGAGACAGGTGTGGCCTAGTTGCGTTAATGCAAGACAAGTAAGGTCGCATGTCAGAAATGAATGGAAAAAGAAAATGTAAATAACATAAGATATTTCGAATAATGAATTGTACCGGTGATAATGGTTAAGACTTCGGCCTCCATATCGGGAGACCGATTTTTTTTATACACTACAAGTTAGCCCTTGACGGCTATATCACCTGGTGGCAAGAGATGATGCAGTCTAGGATGGTAGCGGGCAAGCGTGTTAAGGGTATGGTAAGCTCACACGCCTAATTGGTTTCTACGCGACATCGTGCCAGAACGCTAAACTGCTTGACGATACGTCTTTGTCGGATGGTAACTAGCCACAGCCGAAGCCTCCCACCAGACAAAATAACCGAGTTCAAAATTCCGCGCTTACCTTTATCTTTTTGGATGTGCGTTTTAATTTTTTTTAATAACAAATTACGCCGGGAGTATATATTAGTATATAAATTGAGTTTCAGTCTTATTACGTCATTCGTTTACGAATACTCGCCTGCTAAACAAGTAAATCCGGAAGAAAACTGAAACTATGGAGAAAATTGAACACCGTGCTGTGATAAAATTCCTTACCAAGCAAAGAAAGAACGCTGAGACCATTTTGAATGAAATGGAAACCGTTTATGGGGAACAGTGCCCTAGTAAATCAATGATTTACAAGTGGCATAGTCTTTTCAAACATGGTCGGGAGTCGATTGAAGACGCTCCTCGCTCACGAAGGCCAGTTGACCACCACATCAGACATCATCGAAAAAGTGGAAAAAATTGTACTAGAAGATACCCGTTTGAAGAAAAAATAGTTATCTGCATTAGTTGGAGTATCAGATACTACCATTTTGCGAATCTTACATGACCATCTGGGTATGACAAAAGTCAGTGCAAGATGGGTACCGAGAATGCTCACGCCGCTTGAGAAACGGCAACGCGTCGATGCGTCAAAGCAATTTTTGGAGTTGTGTGGAGACGATCCTGCACAGATTTTAGAGCGGATTGTTACCGGAGATGAAACATGGGTTCATCACTTTGAGCCTGAGTCCAAACAAGAGTCCATGCAATGGCACAAAAAGGGGACACCACCGCCAAAGAAATTCAAAGTGTCGGAGTCGGCGGGAAAGTTGATGGCTACTGTTTTTTAGGATTGTGAAGGGATAATACTGATTAATTACAAGGAAAAGGGAAGGACCATAACCGGAGAATACTACGCAACGATACTAGAAAAATTAAAGAAGGCCATCAAGGAAAAACGTCGAGCAAAATTGACCAAAGGTGTGTTGCTCTTGCAAGACAACGCGCCGGTTCACAAGAGCAGAGTTGCAATGGCTGCTCTGCACACGCTTGGCTTCGAATCACTAGTCCACCCACCCTACAGTCCAAATCTGGCCCCATGTGATTTTTATTTGTTCCCCAATTTAAAAAAAGACTTAAGGGGAAGAAAATTTTCCGACGACAATGAGGTTAAGGAGGCAATTTTGGCTCATTTTGAGGCAAAAGATAAAAAATATTTTTACGATGGTTTAAAAAAATTAATTCATAGATCTAATAAATGTATTCAGCTTAAGGGTTATTATATTGAAAAGGAAAAATAGATTTGTTGTTTCATTTTATTTAAAACCCATTCATTCCACGAACTTTTAGACCTCCCATCGTACCTATTGAAATCTTGGAGATGTCTATCAATAAGTTCAAAGTGTTTATAAAACGTAAGCTTATAGAAAATCCTATTACGATATTCAGGATTATATAAACAAAAAAAGAACGCTTGCGTGTGAATTGCTCTTAATTCGTAGCTGATTATTATATATTATTGTCTATGCGAGATGGTGATAACCAAAAAAAAGTAAGTTTGTTGTGGGCTTCTTCTAGGACCTGGGCGCGATTGGAACCCTCTTAGCTTTAGTTTTAATTTAGTGAATGTACTCGTAGTTAGCACCATCATTACACGAATTAAAATAAAGAAAAATATATTATATATGAACGCTTCATAGATGCCTCTAATAGGTTTGAATACATTTATAATGATTTGATTGGATATGAATTTAAATTTGATGACCTCCATTGCGCAGCGCCTGCTTTGTCGCATTATAAAATTGGAGGTCCTAAGTTCAATTTAATTAGGAGTTTGGGTTTGCCGTTGGTCCATTAACCGTTAATCCGTTACCATCACTTACATCGGGTAAGATTGCCGGGTTGAGCTAACTAGTAGTGGATATAAAAAAAAACATTCAGCAATATTAAATTATACCTTCATCCTATCACTATCTTTAAGGGTGAAAGAAAATATCGTGAAATCTGCATCCTTGATAGTCTATAATAATCTCTAAAGCATGTAAATTCTATTAAAACCCTTCCCAGAGGCGAGCCCGGGCAGTGTACTTCAGGACCAGGGTTAGTGATACTTTTGCTAATTGCTTAAATTAACCATGCATGTATTTGTAGGTCACACAGTAAATTATGAGATAAAGAAATAATAACATTAATCAAATAAATTTAAACACTACTTATTTAAACACTATTTATTGTTCATATTTTCATAATATTTTCCACAACCCTTTAACAGAATTTCATTCATCGTCATCATGATGATCAACCCATTTTCGGTTCGCTACAGAGCACGGGTCTCCTCTCAATATGAGAAGGGTTTGGCTAGAGTCCACCACGCTGGCCATGTGCGGATTGGCAGACTTCACACGCCTTTGAGAACATTATAGGGAACTCTCAGGCGTGCAGGTTCCCTCACGATATTTTCCTTCACCGTTGAAGAAAGTGATATTTATATTTTTTTAAAACGCACATTACTCCGAAAAGTTAGAGGTGCCCGCCCGGATTTAAACCGCCGACCTCTGATTAGGAGGCTGACGCCCTAACCTCTAGGCTATCACCGATTCAAATTTCATTAATATAAACCAACTTTGAAAATACTTTTGCCAGTGTCGATCTATAAGTTCAAAAATCGCCACTACACAGGTGGCCAACGCTTCCTCGGCGCTCGAAAAAAACTTCCTTTCACATATGCGTACCAAAATAATTCACAAGGCTTTATGGTTGGTGAGATAGTGTCAATGCGAGTTTTATCAATAAACGCCTTTTTTCTAAGGGACATATATTAAGAGGCATTATCTGGATACAGCATGTTTCCCAGAAGCCCAGTCTTGCCTTTCCATAATATTGTCAAGGGCGTCATTAGTTTCTCAATCCTTGACCAGCGTGAAGAACTACAGCCCCTTTTATCCTGAGAGAAGATGTGCCCTAATTACTTACTCCCCGTGGCGTCCAGCAAAATCAGCGAGATGCCGAAGCCGTGGTGATTTTCAGTTCGGGTATATACCCCCGGAGTGGGAGTCCCATAGGATCTCGCTCTGCCTAAGGTACGAAGGTTAGCTATACAGCTTCCCACTTCGTCAAAAAAAAATGGTCGCGATACTTTAAATCTTGAAAACCTCACAGATCCTCTCTCTCTTCTATCGGAGCAGAGTTACCGCTTATTTAAAAAAAAAACATATTTTATATCTCCTACTTAAAGTTGCCCAACTAATTGGTATACCGCTATAAAGCAATCCATTCAAGTTTAACAAAGATATCGAGTAATATCACCTCACAAATCACAATAATGGTAAAGGTTATGTGTATAAACGTAACACCGTAGATGTAGGTCATATGTTACACACTAGGCTTCTATAAATCACAGTGTTTGACTGAATATTTGCTCCCTAATGTTGTTAGTCTGTGGTAAAATAATTTTATCTAATATCAGTTCCCGCCACTAAAAAACCTGAGTTGTACCTTAAGAACATTAAAATTACTCATTTCACACCGGATTTTGAATTTCGAACCGAAATATATCGAAAAACCGAGCTATCGAACTGTTCACACAGTCGTTAGAATTTGAATACCACTGAATTTCATAATTTTGGGAGCTAAAATTAATAACCTAGCTACATGAATTTTGCTTAACATATCAGGGTGATATCATTTTATTTGTCATAGTCTTCTCAGCATATCATATAAAACAACCCACTGGTTGTTTTATATATATATATATATATATATATATATTGAACTAGCTGTTGCCCGCGACTTCGTCTGAGTAGAATTGCTGATTTCCCGTGAGATCGAGCGTGCGGCCAATGCCTTGCTTCAGAAAGTAAGCTAAACTTCAAATCCCTCTTTTACCCTCTTCGGGGTAGATTTGGATGAAAAAAATTCTAACCTTATACTTACGCCCTAAAAGAAACCTATTTTCATTTTCAAATCAAATTTCAAGCTTGTAGACTTCATAATAAAAAAATAAGCAAAAACTATCATCCCCTATTTTACAACCCTTAATAGGTAATATTTAGAAAAAAAATTATGTACATGTTTTTTATTTATTATTATTAATCTAAATGCAAATTTTTGTGTCTCTAACTGTAAAACAAAGAAATTTGATACAAACTTTTCTTCAACTCAAACAACCCCTCTTTTACCCGCTTAGGGGTGGAATTTCCAAATATCCTTTCTTAGCTGACATCTCTTAACTATCAACTACCTACTTGCTAAATTATAGCTTTTTACGTACAACGTACGTAGTTTTCGAGATCTCGTGTTTAATCAGTATGTAAGTATGTAAGTTACCTTTCGCTTTTATATATTATATAGATTTAGAACAATGTCACTAATAGCTACCCAATCACACCACGGTAGTGTGTGCCAAACTTCAGTTCAGGTTGGGCTTTAAATTCGGATTTTAAATTCAGTTACATATATAACTCACACGAAATAACTAGGAGACATAGGGTATTTGACCAGGATTTGTAGAGAGGTTATAAAATATGGAGAAAATCCTCCGTCACGTTAATCTTTAGGGTGACGGTGTAGTAGAGAGTACTTCTAAGCATATATGAAGAGCGCGCCCTCTAAGTAAGTGCGCACGATATAAGTATTGTTTTTTTATACAAAACTAGTTAGCCCTTGACGACTATCTTACCTGGTAGTAAGTGATGATACAGTCTAGGGTGGTAGCGGGCTAACCTGTTAGGGGTATGATAAACCAACACTCCTAATTGGTTTCTACGCGACATAGTGCTGGAACGCTAAATCGCTTGTCGACAAGGGTAAGGTAGTAATTAGCCACGGCCGAAGCCTCCCACCAGACCAGACTCGAGCCGGGAATCGAACCCAGGACCTCCAACTTTATAATGCGGGAGCGCACGCACAGCGTCACGGAGATCATCAAAGTATGTTTTCCAACAAAGATTTCTCACGAATATTTTTCCATTTATCGTAGGCTAGTAGTATACAATGATTTTATGCATGGCAATGACAATTGGAATGTTAAATAAAACTTTGCGACTTCCTCCTTTGTTTCAAATCCGTTACAAAGGGAAACGTAATGCGCTTCTGTTGCATATTGCTCAATTCGCCGCAGAATGTTCTTAAGAATCTCAAACGTAAATAGCTCTCTACCTTTATCACGATTCACGTGTATTCTGAGCTCTACGATGCCAGGATAAAAGATTTCAAGACTATGTCTGGGAATAAGGTGGAATTTAGCTTGGCTACGGATGGTTTTAAAGAAAACACGTATGCAATTCGAAAAGGTTTAATTACGACTGTCTCTTTATAGACCCGGGGTAGTCAAAATAAAGTTTTTAATTACAGACAGGAGTTTTATTGCTTTAACCTTTTGAGGGATCACTGGTATTCTGAATTCAAATTTCCGACCAAATTCTTCCGGTGCATTTGCCAACGTTTAGAACTACAGGGTGAATTCTTTGTGCTCAATAACTCGGTTTTTTTTCTACTTTTTAACAACAATGATCTGAACGCTATTTTCCATAGAACAATGCATTTTTATGTTTACGACATTGTTTGACGAACTCTGTGGCTCACATTTTAATGTTGAGGGTCCTGGGTTCGATTCCCGGCTCGAGTCTGGTCTGCTGGGATGCTTCGGCCGTAGCTAGTTGCCAACCAAGAGATGTCGCCAAGCATTACTTACCATACCCCTAACAGGTTAGCCCGCAACTATCTTAAACCGCATCAACACACAAGGTCAAATTGACGTCAAGGGCTAACTTGTAGTGGATAAAAAATAGAAATACAATTTTAGTCACGCGCAGTTAGTGATATGGATTGAGACGGATGGCCTAAAGTGATCTTCGAAGCGCGGAAAAAACACGAATGGTACGTTCGAACCTCGAAAACCAATCTATCATTTAGTTTCCTCATTCAGTCTACATAACTTAATCAGTGCAATGAATGACTCATACGCCCTGTATTTATAGTATATATGGAATATTATATTATATTATATATGTCGGCGTGAAGAAGTTATTAACTTTATTAAGAGGCGCCAAAAAACCTCAAGAATTCAATAATTACCCACATTTTGACATATATTATTTACACTTTTAAGCTGTGATACTAAGCTGTGGTAGTAGGCTAGTGGTTAGGACGTCCGCCTCCTAATCAGAGGTCGGGGTTCGAACCCATGGCACCGCACCTCTAACTTTTCGGAGTTATGTGCGTTTTTGAGCAATAAAAATATCACGTGCTTCAACGGCGAAGGAAACATCGTGAGGAAACCTGCATTCTTGAGAGTTTTCCATCATGTTCTTAGAGACATGTGAAGTCTGCCAATCCGCACATGGCCAGCGTGGTGGACTATGGCTAAAACCTTCTCAATATTTCGAGGAGACCCAGGCTCTGTAGTGAACCGAGAATAGGTTGATCGTGATGATGATGATGATGAAACCTTTATACTATTTTTGTGTATTATAAAGACTTAAAAACTTAAAATAAGCCTTAAATTGAACCTAAATTAATTTTTTGTGTTATTTGGAGGAAATCATCATGATTAACCCATACACTCACTTCAGAGCACGGGTCTCCTCTCAATATGAGAAGGTTTTGGCCATAGTCCACCACGCTGGCCATGTGCGGATTGGCAGACTTCACACGTCTTTGAGAAAATTATGGAGAACTCTCAGGCGTGCAGGTTTCCTCACGATGTTTTCCTTCACCGTCGAAGCAATGATATTTAAATTTTTTTAAAACGCACATAACTCCGAAAAGTTAGAGGTGCGTGCCCGGATTCGAACCGCCGACCTCTGATTAGGAGGCTGACGCCCTAAGCACTAGGCTATCACCACATACTAGAATATTCACACCGTCATATTAGAATTTGAATATCACTGAATTTAATAATTTTGGGAGCTAAAATTAATAACCTAGCTACATGAATTTCGTTTAACATATCGCTGGTTAATGGTTTCAGGGTGATACCATTTTATTTTTCATAGTTTTCTCAGCAAATAAAGGAACCGTATCGAGTGGGTTCTTTTATATATATATAAATATATATTGTATTTAGAACAATGTCACTAATACCTACCCAATCACACCACGGTATTGCGTGCAAAACTTCAGTTCAGGTTGGGCTTAACTGATTTACAGTTACATATATAACTCACGTGAAATAACTAGGAGACATAGGGTATTTGACCAGGATTTGTAGGGAGGTTATAAAATATGGAGAAAATCCTCCGTCACGTTAATCTTTAGAGTGACGATGTAGTAGACAGTACTTCTAAGCTTATAATATGAAGAGCGCGTACTCTAAGTAAGTGTGCACGATATAAGTATTTTTTTTTTATACAAAACTAGTTAGCTCTTGACGACTATCTTACCTTGTGGTAAGTGATGATACAGTCTAGGGTGGTAGCGGGCTAACCTGTAGGGGTATGATAAACCCACACTCCTAATTGGTTTCTAAGCGACATAGTGCTGGAACGCTAAATCGCTTGACGACAAGGGTAAGGTAGTAATTAGCCACGGCCGAAGCCTCCCGCCTGACCAAACTCGAGCCAGGAATCTAACCCAGGACCTCCAACTTTATAATGCGTCAGCGCACGCAAAGCGTTACGGAGATCGTCAAAGTGTGTTTTCCAACAAAGATTTCTCACGAATATTTTTCCTTTTATCGTAAGCTCCTAGTATGCAATGACAATTGGAATGTTAAATAAAACTTTGCGACTTCCTCCTTTGTTTCAAATCCGTTACAAAGGGAAACGTAATGCGCTTCTGTTGCATATTGCTCAATTCGCCGCAGAATGTTCTTAAGAATCTCAAACGTAAATAGCTCTCTACCTTTATCACGATTCACGTGTATTCTGAGCTCTACGATGCCAGGATAATAGATTTCAAGACTATGTCTGGGAATAAGGTGGAATTTAGCTTGGCTACGGATGGTTTTAAAGAAAACACGTATGCAATTCGAAAAGGTTTAATTACGACTGTCTCTTTATAGACCCGGGATAGTCAAAATAAAGGTTTTAATTACAGACAGGAGTTTATTGCTTTAACCTTTTGGGGGATCACTGGTATTCTGAATTCAAATTTCCGACCAAATTCTTCCGGTGCATTTGCCAACGTTTAGAACTACAGGGTGAATTCTTTGTGCTCAATAACTCAGTTTTTTTTTCTACTTTTTAACAACAATGATCTGAACGCTATTTTCCATAGAACAATGCATTTTTATGTTAACGACATTGTTTGACGAACTCTGTGGCTCACATTTTAATGTTGAGGGTCCTGGGTTCGATTCCTGGCTCGAGTGTGGTCTGCTGGTACGCTTCGGCCGTAGCTAGTTGTCAACCGAAACGTGTCGCCAAGCATTACTTCATCATGATCAACCCATTACCGGCTCACTACAGAGACCGGGTCTCCTCTCAATATGAGAAGGGTTTGGCCATAGTCAACCACGCTGGCCATGTGCGGATTGGCAGACTTCACACGCCTTTGAGAACATTATGGATAACTCTCAGGCGTGCAGGTTTCCTCCCGATGTTTTCCTTCACCGTTGAAGCAAGTGATATTTTAATTGTTTAAAAACGCACATAACTCCGAAAAGTTAGAGGTGCGTGCCCGGATTCGAACCACCGACCTCTGATTAGGAGGCTGACGCCCTAACCACTAGGCTATCACCGCTTACTTACCATACCCCTAACAGGTTAGCCCGCTACTATGTTAAACCGCATCAACACACAAGGTCAAATTGACGTCAAGGGCTAACTTGTAGTGGATAAAAAATATACAAATACAATTTTAGTCACGCACAGTTAGTGATATGGATTGAGACTGATGGCCTAAAGTGATCTTCGAAGCGCGGAAAAAACACGAATGGTACGTTCGAACCTCGAAAACCAATCTATCATTTAGTTTCCTCATTCAGTCTACATAACTTAATCAGCGCAATGAATGACTCATACGCCCTGTATTTATAGTATATATGGAATATTATATTATATATTATTTACAATTTTAAGCTGTGATACTAAGCTGTGGTACTAGGCTAGTGGTTAGGACGTCCGCCTCCTAATCAGAGGTCGGGAGTTCGGACCCGGGCACGCACCTCTAACTTTTCAGAGTTATGTGCGTTTTTAAGCAATTAAAATACCACGTGCTTCAACGGTGAAGGAAAACATCGTGAGGAAACCTGCATTCTTGAGAGTTCTCCATCATGTTCTTAGAGACATGTGAAGTCTGCCAATCCGCACATGGCCAGCGTGGTGGACTATGGCTAAAACCTTCTCAATATTGAGAGGAGACCCAGGCTCTGTAGTGAACCAAGAATAGGTTGATCGTGATGATGATGATGATGATACCTTTATACTATTTTTGTGTATTATAAACACTTAATAACTTAAAATAAGACATTGAACCAAAATTATTTTTTTGTGTTATTTGGAGGAAATACAAATTTATAAATTCGATGTTTCATAGAATAGTACGAAATATCTTAAGTTTAACAATCGGACTGAGAATCGATAATTCTTTCATACGTACACAGAAGCAGATGTTCCCAAACATACTCACATTCAAGCCGCGGAAAATACAGATTTAGTGTGTACGTGAGGAGAGTCGGTATACACGCCTCCACCGTGCCAGTGTCCGCCGCTTACGTTTATAAAGAAATTGTTTCACATTTCCAGTCAGTTTACTTAAGCGCCTCGCACATTTGTTCGCTACTAAGCGCTCAAAGCATTTGAGGGTCCGCCCAGTAAAACCAAAGGTTGTTTAATGTGAACCTACGAGTAGTAATTGTCACAAGAAAGCGTACTAAATTGTTAAATGTAATTTTGTAAATGGACTTGTGATTATTTTCACGAATATCAAACCTGAGGAATAACTAAAAAGGCTGGCTACAAAAATATTGTCGTATTCTAAAGTGTGCAAATAAAGTTCAACAGTTATTTATATTATATGCTACCAACTATGTTTGTATCAAAGAGGGAAGTTCTCACTTTCCAAGATACAGTATATACTAGTTTGGAAAGTGGGAGATCATAAAATTATTTACCACTGCAATTGTTAGCAAATAAAATAAATAAAATAAAATAAATAAATGCCAACATTATGTAGTGTTTCATACTAATACTATATATTACTATATATCGTACCTCATTGTGATTAGAACTAGAGGTTTTAGTAAAAATGTATGCAAATTCCTAGAAATTTTATTAATTAGCGTGCACATATTAAAGGCATATAATTACTGTATACCCTAGCTATGATAGAGAATTCGAATTAACTTTTAGCGAAAAGTTAGTTAGCTTTAAGCTAAAAAGAACACAAACAGCCGTATAAGTTTTTATATTAGCGAAAAAAAAAATTGAATAGGAATATAGGAGATCTCTTTTAGTGTCGACTTTTGCTTTTATATTATGTATTTTTCTTCTTTTCCTTCGTTTGGTTTTAAATGCAATGAAGTTGTATAAACAAAATAAATTAATTAGTTAATTTATTAATCATTAAGAAGCACTAGACTTTCTATTTTATAAATACATAGCAATCCGCTTATCATATTAATACCCATGGCTGATCTCTTGCCAGTCGTTTTATTTTTACTGTTATATTAACTCTAATTTAAATTCACTGTTGTAACGTACGTGTTCGTAATCACAGATAATTAATATTTTTTACTAACTAGCTTTACTCGTCAGTACACGTGAAAAAAACATACTTTTTATTTTATTTTATTTTATACACTACAAGTTAGCCCTTGACGGCTATCTCACCTGGTGGTAAGTGATGATGCTGTCTAGGATGGTAGCGGGCAAACCTGTTAAGAGTATGGTAAACCCACGCTTCTTATAGGTTTCTACGCAACATCGTGCCGGAACGCTAAATCGCTTGGCGACACGGTCTTTGTCGGTAGGGTGGTAACTAGCCTCGGCCGAAGCCTCCCATCAGACCAGACTCAAGCCGGGAATCGAACCCAGGACCTCCCAACTTTATAATGCAACAGCGCCCGCACTGCGCCACGGAGGTCGTCAAAACCTTTATTTTAGCCTATGAACCCTAGCATCCAAAAAACACCCTATTTAATCAGTAGTTTCAGAACGCATAGAGGGCAAATACACAATACATTGATTATATTTATTAATATGAAAGAAAATATAATTCATATAGCAGTAACGGCACCGAAAAGACCGGAGAGGTTTGTCCTCGGTGCTAGTCTGTAACTTAACGGTTTAAAAGTAGAGGAACTGAGCATATTAAGGCATGAAAAGAACATTTTTAAACTGAGTTAGACGGTTGACACAAATGGTGACCCATTTGTTGTCCTTCCTACTCGGCTAAAAAATATTCTAATGTGATGTGTACCTAAGTTCTAATGGCTATCAAATTAAATCTTTAAATTATTTGTTATTTGGTTAATTAACGAGCTGTTTTAGTCCTTTATATTTATTCAAGTCTCTTGTTGAATTATATAAAGCAAGTTGATAAATTTATAACACAGAAATATCTTTGTAATTTAGCTAATCTATTCAAATAAGTTGCGGTTATTAAAATGATATTGTTCCATCAATTCACTAATTGTAACCCTCGTTTTCAGTTGAAAAGGAAAAAAAGTAGGACAATGGGTTTGGGCTGAAAGAGGTCGCATTGTTTTATAATTATGAAACGGAAGGTTTGATTGGACCCTATGAGAAGCGGCTCCAAAAAAGGTGAATCTGCCATATCCACAATTGTTCTTTAATATGATCCAAAACTGTATTGACTTAAGAGTTTTCGCTTTGACGATTTCGGACAGAAGTGGGTGGGAAATGTTCTTTTTTTCCGTGTTCTTCCTTAATAAATTTAATAAACCATCGATGTAATAAAGCAGTGGTGTCCAACGAAATCTGCGCTCATGCCGATAGTCACGTAGGTACCAATAATAGCATGGAATAATTCGTCTATATTTCTTCAGTGATTTGTATTTCGTTCGTTCTCCGCGTATACGAGGTTTTCTTTTGAGATTATTTCATTTTGTGTATTGACAACACTCATCGTGTATCACGAGTCTCTCTCTCTCTCTCTCTCTCTCTTTTATTTGTAGCAATAGCGAAACGTAGCTGTAACACGTATTTTAAGTAATGCGTCTAGTTGGTGCAATGTAGATTTTAAGAATAATATGTGGTGAATGGGTATGAATAATGATAAAATGGAATCCCTCAGTTTTTCTTTAGAATATCAATACATAATTTTTTATAATGCATTAAGCCCAGAAACAGTTGGCTTCGCTTGTACTTGTAGCAATAAAGGTTTTTTTTGAAGCTCTCTTCCATAATGCTATTTTTATTTTTTATTTCATCCACTTTAAGTTAGCCCTTGACGGCAACTCATCTGATGGTAAGTGATCACGCAGTCTAAGATGGAAGCAGGCTAACCTGTTAAGGGTATGGTAAACCCATACTCCTAATCCGTTTCTAGGCGACATCGTGCCGGAACGCTATATCGCTTAGCGACACGTCTTTGTCGGTAAGGTGGTCATTAGTCACGGCCGTAGCCGATAGTGGTCCCATCAGACAATGATCTTCTTATATGGTGGTTGGCTTATAAACAGAAGAAAGATGTGTGAAAAGATAATCTTATAAAGTTAGTTATGAATCATACTTAACCATTTTTTGGGCTAACATCTCTATTCAGATAAAGCAAGGTATATTAATTCAATGTTTCGTCAAGACTTGCTATGCTCGATATAAATGCCTCAAAAGAGTTGTTCCTGTGTTCGGCTAAAGTACCGTCCAGGATAAAGATTCCGGTGCAAATACACCAATCTTGATACAATTTGCCACAGATATCTAGGTAGCAAATTGTATTAGTCTAATCAAGATCGGTGTTTCACTTGAGCCGGATATAGGTGTCTAATAAATAAGCGAAACAAATAAATACAAAAAAAAACAAAATATTATAAAATCACAATACTTTAAAAGAGAAGTTCTGACTCACTGACTGACTTTTGTTTTACAGAGATAATAAAAAATAAAGTTTAGATTTTTTCTTTAGTTCTAGATTTTTCGCAATCCAAACTCGAGGATAAAAGATAAGAAGGGTAACATAATTTGACCTTCGTTTAAAATAAATTAATTTATTTTGGAAGCAATAAACCGTATGGATGATCAATACCTACTTACCAAAACTCGTGACCGCATGAAATCGCGGTAACCGTTTTACGTGATTTATAAATATAAATTAATAAGTTCCTAAGCTTACGTTTATTATCATAACCAATAGGAAAGTCACTGCAGCAAAGTATGAAAAGAGATGAAAAGCGTGCCTTCTTTATGTAGACAACTACATAAAGAAAGAGCCCATTCACTATTCAAGGTACCCAAATTGTGAACAGATAACGCGGACGCCGGAAGGGCATCTTGCGCCCTACCGGTAAGCTTTAGAGACGAGAGTATATCGGCTCAGCGTTCAATTTCTGCTAGTAATCAAACTTCACTATTGTCATCACGGTTTCACTCAATTTCCTCCTCATAGGCTTAACAGAGGTAGCTCTACCTAGAGCTACATTACACACATACAGTATACATTATACTCTACCCATTATGTGGGTTGGCGAGCTATAATCGAAATAATCTATATAAATAAAAGTTAATGTGTGACAGATTGTGATGAATCTTGAAAAAAATAAAGACTGTTTTAAAAGATAATATTGTGTGAGAAAAAAAAACGAAAGGTGCTGGAATGGCGACCCCAGTATACGCAGCGTTGGTCGACCCCCAACTAGGTGGACAGACGACATCAGACGAGTCGCAGAGAGCCGCTGGATACGGCCCAAAACCATGGACATTGGAGCTCCCTACAAAAGACCTATGTCCAGCAGTGGACGTCAATCGGTTGAAAATGATGATGATGATGAGAAAAAAACGATATTATCTTTTGAAACATATATTGTTTTTTTTCACGATTTCTATTATTATGAAGAACCTTCTTTGAAGTTTAGATAGCGGTTGTAACCGAATATAACTTCGAAATAAAACTATTTTGTTTGACTCTAAACATTGCAAAAATAAATAAAAAAACTAACCCATTTGAAAATGAACGTTCAGTTCAAAAAGCAAAAGATGCAATTACTAAATCCTTGGAACTTGTCTGTATTATGCTGGTATCTTGTATACTAAACTGTGTGTAATAAGATATAACTTGGCCTATAGCACTGCCTTTAAAAGCTCGGGGCATCGTTAAGTGATTCTGTTATTTGAATTCCTGGTTCATCTGAATGCATTTAAGCTTCAGCTTATCAGCAATTTCCTCGAGCGTTAGAAATGAAAAATTGAGAATTTAATATTTGAAATTGAAGTATTAAGTGCACAATACCATTCTAGAGGGCAAGTCGTGTGCATAATTTAATAGAAATGGAATTTCTGAATGCATTGCAGCATGTAAATGTGTTCTCCGATTACTTATAATTAATAACCGCGCATTTTTAATGTTCGTATAATAATAGACAGTTTTAAAGGTTTTGGGCAGTTTAAAATCATGAATGGCATTCATGTAAACTAAATGTATATGATAACTAATATTAATTTTATTTTACTCATAGTTTGGAATCCGTCGAAGAATACTTCCTTATGAGTTAACTGACTTACTATATCAATAAGTACCGTGGTCATTTAGACCAAAGTTTGTAAAAAAGATTATGTTATTTTTAGATGTTTGTTGTCTTCTTCTCCACCAAGTATTAAATAGATACTAGAAAATTTATGGATTCAAACAATTCGTACAAAGATCTAAACAATAAATCGTTGACACCACGCAGTATTTATATCATCATCATCATGATCAACCCATTACCGGCTCACTACAGAGCACAGGTCTCCTCTCATATGAGAAGGGTTTTGGCCATAGTCTACCACGCTGGCCATGTGCGGATTGGCAGACTTCACACGCCTTTGAGAACATTATGGAGAACTCTCAGGCGTGCAGGTATCCTCACGATGTTTTCCTTCACCGTTGAAGCAAGTGATATTTTTTTTTAAACGCACATAACTCCGAAATGTTAGAGGTGCGTGCCCGGATTCGAACCGCCGACCTCTGATTAGGAGGCTGACGCCCTGACCACTAGGCTATCACCGCTTAGTATTTATATCCTGAATTTATTTGCTAAAGTACAATCTTTTCGAAGCGGGCGCCGACATGTACGACAGACCATTAAAGGGGCAGGATTCAGTAGCAAGGTGTGTCTCACCTCTATGGTTTCAGCATATCTTCATCGCTGTAACCACTGACGTTATCTAGGCATGCATGCACAGCAAAATGCTAAAACGATTTCCGCGCTGGGAGAAGCACCTTACAGCTGAATCGACTCTAGCGGGACGTCTTATTTCAATGGATTCTATATATCTCGTATCTTGCTAGTGGCTGCTCTTATTCCTAGACAACGATGAATAAATAACTTGCTGGGAATACTCCAAAGAGAATTACCGTGATCTTCTACCTTGGTATGTTTTATATACACGACATTAGGGAGAATGATATCCTTTCTATACTTTGTGTATCATGATCTAAGTAGTTCGCTACAAGCGATAAGAGACCGCCCTTGCGTATTTTAATTATTTTTTTAATAATTTTATTCAAGAATCTTTTAAAGTTGTAATTCGTTTTATATTGTGTTTCTAATTATAATCATATTCAGTAAGTCTGAGAATCGGCTACTATCTATTTTTCAAACCCCCTAAGTGTTAAGGGGGGTCCACCCCAAATTTTTTATTTTATTTTTTGGATATTTTTTTGTGTATATGTGTGTGTGTTATGTGGCATTTAAAATACATATAACCCTAAATTTTCACCCTTCTATCGGCAACCCCTATTTTTTAACAGTCATTTTAGTAATTTAATCATTTGTCATCCAGCTTAACTGAACAATTGTTTTTCACTCTAATTCGACTAAAATTTCCCGACTCTATCGACTAAAATTTCGAGCTTATTGTAAAGCTAACATTTTTGAACATAAACAATATTTATGTTATTTATATATTCCCTCATCGTTCACAGCGCTCCATGCCTCTTTCACTCATATACCACATCCTTACACACAATAACTTAGTTATTTTTTTTCTAGAATAGAAATTGCCTAGAAGTAATACATATAGCAAAACAACGTTTACTGGGTCAGCTAAAGACTTTTAATATTTTCGAACATCGGTCGAACTGATAGTTCGTATGCTATTTCAAATCCATATGATTAAGTTTAAGATCTTGAATCCTAAATCGCTAGACATCAATCTGCGGTGTTATTACATGTCATTTTATCCTCCTAAAACCATTCCATTGCGAAACGTTATAACCTGACGGGTTGAGAATAGCACTGTCGATCTGCAAAGCAAATATTATTCTGAAGACCTGTTAGAATTTACTACAAGCTTCCTTTAATAACTACCATGAGAAATGGACTACAATAGTGCAGGCGTTTTAGTTAATTACTTATGTAAATTCAATGTTTGAGACAAAAGCTTAAGGGAAATCTAGCTATTTGTCTACTTCTCCGTAAGACTTTTATGCACTAGGATCAGATCTTCAGCATCGGTAACACACCAAGAAATTGTTCTAAATATCGCGAGCGGGCAAATGCATTTATATTACTTTACTTTTTTACTAGTACTATATGTTTCATTATCTTACCGTAACTATTCTCAGCCTGCAGGAGATGCGGTCACAATACGATATAGCGGTATACGTCTCGACCCGTTTCCCACTTCCGGTCCAAATCCTTCTCATATTGAGAGGGACTCCTGTCAATATGAGAAGGGTTTGGCCACGTCTACACGCCTTTAAGAACATTATGGAGGACTGTCAGGCATGCAAGATTCCTCACGATGTTTTCCATCACCGTTGAAGGAAGTGATATTTTAATTGCTTAAAAACGCACATAACTCCGAAAAGTTAGAGGTGCGTGCGTCGAACCCCCGACTTCTAATTATAAGGCGGACGTCCTAACCACTAGGCTATCACAGCTTCAGAATTATTTCACATGTATCATAAATCTTATCAATCAGAGTAAGCACTAATTTGATCTATATATATAAAAATCAATTGCTGTTCGTGGGTCTCGCTAAAACTCGAAAACGGATGAACGGATTTATGTTATTTTGGTCTTGAAATGTTCGTGAAGGTCTAGGGAAGGTTTAAAAAGTGAGAAAAATTCGAATAATTGCCGGGAAAACACTAAAAACAGCCCTTTTCTTTTTCCCATACAAACGTTTTCTACTGAAACGTAGAGTCAATTTGAGCTTTATTGCTATCACATAAAGTTCATGTTAAATTACAAGCACTCACTGTTGTCTATGCAATTTAGGTGTGTTCCTAACGTCAAAGAGTCAATTTGCACTTTATTACCGCTTGACAAAGTCCAAATTCAATCATTTTTATCATAATAGTGTTGCGTTGAAAATATTGTTGGAGGATTTAATGTCGCGTTCCGAAACTCAACAAAACTGATATCGCGGACCCGACCAAATTAATCGTCATAGAATGTAAAAGATCATTAGTACTGATTTTCAATTTTGTCGACTTTTTTCTTTTGTTTTACTTTCGGCACAAGACATGAAAATACATAAAACATTGGTATGGCTTAAAGGATTTTATTTCAAGTCATATCAAATTTAAAAACATGTATGTAGATTTACAGGTGTACAAGTGTTGTTTTTCTTGGATTTTCTGTTACTCTACTGAGTTTGCTTTTGCCAACTGATACACGACACAAATTTGTATATCGTGTTTTGTGCAGAGTGTTTAGTTTGATTGAGACTTATGATCACTAATTATTGCATGTGTCACAATAATTGTTCCGTCGCGTCCCACGATTCTTTTTTGTTTAATTTTTTTATGAATAAAATAAGATAAATAGTTTCAGTAACATTAAGATTATCATAAAAATATTCAATTACCGCTTTTCTAAAATACATTTTAAGTACTGTAAATGAATAAGAAATTTATACATACTTTTACTTTAGCTTATATATAGATTTAATCTTAATCACCACTATAAAGACAGTATTGACTAGCTTGCAACACATGGGAGTTTACAATTTATTATAACCATTGTACTGTTTCCTCATACTCATATAATTATCGCATTTTCTTTTTTATAATAGATTTTGGCGCAAGACGTAAACTTGGTCTAGCGCGTAACATTCAAACTCGCGAAAAAACAATCGTGTGTCAAAACAATTAATATAATAAAACTGTAACAGGGCGAATTCTGTACATTAAATAAATTTTGACAATTTTAATTGGGGGATGCTTTACTAACGATATCTGTGCCCAAATCATTTTTTTTTGTCTGTCTGTCTGTTTCTTGGCCGCGCATCACGCCGAAACTACTGGAAAGATTTGAATGAAATTTGGTAAAGGAGTAACTGATACTCCGGTTCAACATATTGGATAGTTTTATGCCGGAATTCAGCACTGTTCTCTTAGGAGAGGGGATGAAAGTCAAAATGTGTATTTATTTAGTAATTCATTAACGTGTACTCCTGTACTGTAAATATTTCAAGATTGTCGGTTTAGTAAGCCATTGCTTCGTGATTGGAAGACAAACAAACACACTTTCACACACACTTACTCAACGCAGACGAAGTCGCGGGCATCAGCTAGTTTATTTATAATATCGTCTTGTTGTCTTGTATGTTATTATGAACTCTGATCATCATATGGATCTAAAAAGAATGTGATGCAGGTATTATAAGAACTTTAATACCATAATGATATAGGTATACCTAGTGGTTGAAGCCAGTAAGTATACCAGCAGTATAGCAATAGAATTAACAAGATAAGACGGAGATTGCTAAAGAAATGCTTAGACATTTTAAAGTGCAGCTTACAGTGCGGAAGTTTTAGCCGTCTCGACAGAAGGTGCACGCCGTTGTAACAACATGCTGAGTCTAAGCCGAGATTAACCCCGATTGCTCTGACAAAATCGGTTCTTGCTTAGTGTATCTTTATAAACATAACTAGATGTTTACATGTTCGTCCTTCATGTGTTCCGAAACCATTGATTGATTGTCATCGATCAATCAATCAATCATTATCTTTATTCAAATAGTCCTTTAGAAGGCACTTTTGATGCGTCAATAATAACTACATTCGTGAACTTCAAACTAAAGCTATGAGAGTTCCAAACGTGCCCTGGTCTAAGAAGAAGCCCAAAACAAACTTCAAGAGTCAATATCTTAAGATTATTTAAGATCTTATTAGAGCAATATTTTATACCCATGATTGTTTATCATGTACCTAATCCATTTTTATATATATGTTTCATTTACACGTGCCATGCAAGCCATGCCAAATATGGTTAATTATATTCCTGTGATAATTACAATGGTCTCGAAATATATTTTAAGCTAGTGAAAAGAATTTATTTCAAAATCAATTCATTTATCAAAAAATGAAAATATCTGTTGATTTATTCAATTCAATTCATACAGTAAATTTAACTCCTCTTTGCTATTCGTTGCATTTCATAGATTAATTTTAGAATTGTCAGCATTTCGTATATATTTCGAACTCCTATTGTATATGGAGGGCTAGTTTCAAAATCTATTCTTATCGAACTTTTTTTTATACACTACAAGTCGTGACCCAAACCCTAACCCGTGACGGCTATCTCACCTGGAGGTAAGTGATGATGCTATCTAGTTGTTGTTGTAGCTTGTTAGGAGTATGGTAAACCCATCTAATTGGTTTCTACGCGACATCGTGCTGGAACGCTAAATCGCTTGGCGACATGTCTTAACATGAAGCCTCCCACCAGACCATACTCGAGTTGGGAATTGAACCCAGGACCTCCAACTTTATAATGCGACAGCGTACGCACTGCGCCACGGAGGTCGTCAAAACTCTTAATTTAAAATCTATCTGCAGCCTAAGGCAGCCCAATTTAATAGTATAGATCAGTTAGCCGACGAAAGAAAGACGACCGTCTAGTCATGTTTTCTTTTTATACGAGTATATACCGAAAGCATAAGATTCGTAAGGATTCAAACAGAAAATCCTAACAGAATATAATTCAAATAGTCAAGAAGCTTACTAGCGCATGGATGCGTTTAGCAGGAGATGATAGGTATATTCCATAATTCCAAAGGTACTTCTTCATATCGCTATTGACATTTTTAAACCCAGCCAACTGGGTCACAAGCATTACCTCGATCATATCGCAGGTAAAGTATTTCCCCATCTATTAGATTTCCCATTTAGATAACTATATTATTATAATAAACCGGTAATAGTACGGTGGTTGAGACTTCAGCCTGCCTTTCGGAAGGACTAAATTCGATCCCCGCCGTGCATCTAATAAACCTTAAGGGTTACGTAAGTTTTTAATTGAATCCCAAAAACGTTTAATATCACGGTTTATTAAACAATTGTTAGGACAGAGAGTTCTCCATTATGTTTTCAATACAGTTTTAAGTCTACCAATCTGCACTTGGCCAGAATTGTGAACCACGACCACAATCCTTCTCAATGAAAAGTGACCCACGACCTTTACCTTTAACTTGTTGACAATGATGATGATTGTCATACAACAAAACTTTTTGGTATAATATAATTTTTAAATAATTTCCATTACTGCATTATGAACCACGACTACAACCCTCTTCGATAAAAATAGACCCATGTCTTGTTTTAGGCCGGTCACTTGTTAACAATGATGAATATTATCATGCCTGTAACAAAAAAAAATGGGTGCAATATTATTTTTAACTTTTCGTAATGAGTGAAATAAAATTAATTTCCTCTATTTTCCTTATCTCCAATAACATTCTATTGAAATATGATTGAAGCTGTGATAGCCTAGTAGTTAGGGTGTCAGCCTCCTAGTCAGAGGTCGGCGGTTCGAATCCGGGCCCGCACCTCCAACTTTTCGGAGTTATGTGCGTTTATAAAAACAATTAAAATATCACTTGCTTCAACGGTGAAGGAAAACATCGTGAGGAAACCTGCATGCCTGAGAGTTCTCCATAATGTTCTCAAAGGAAGTTGAAAGTCTCAAAGAAGTCTGCCGATCCGCACATGACCAGCGTGGTGGACTATGGCCAAACCCCTCTCATATTGAGAGGAGACTCGTGCTCTGTAGTGAGTCTGTAATGAGTTAATCATGTATGAGATATGATCACCACTCACTATATATACCACTCACTTCTAAAAGTATCATATATACAATGATTGCATGATCAAGTTTTGATGGGGAAAAACCACTAACAAAATTTACTTTCACATCCTTGCGTGTATGGAATTTAATGAAGGTGCAGCGGTGGTACAGACGTAGACAAATCTACGAATTAAGTGGCATGAGAAGCTTGAAGAATTCTGAAATAACGAGAATCCCCGAGAATGTTCCGTTCACGAGCAGTTTACAAATTCACCAGCTAGGTTATACGAGTATGTTAGTATAAAAAATGCAGTTATTGCTTCCGCCAAGACTAAATAACACTAAATTTGTCTGGTAGGGTTCTTCGGCCGTAGCTAGTTACAACCATACTAACAAAGACGTGTCGCAAAGCAGTTTAGCGTTCCAATACGATGTCGCATAGAAACCCATTAAGTGTATGGGTTCACCATAGTCATAACAGGTTAGCCCGCTACCATCTTAGACTGCATCATCACCTACATCAGGTGAGATTGCTGTCAAGGGCTTACTTGTAGTGGATAAAAAAGAAAAAAAAAAACAATTTATGATTTATTTTTCAAACTTGCAGTAGTCACTTAATACTTACAAACCAAGAACCTACGTTACTTACGTTCCTTCAAATATATATATTTCATCTGTAGGAACGCCAGTTTGATCCAATAGATTAGATCCTTGTGCTTCACTGGACGAACTGAAGAGAGACGTCAAATTAGGGCCGTCCATTTTCCTCCGTATTAGAGCCAATTTATGTTTGAAAGTAAAAAGACGACCCTTAAGCTGCAGTTGGAACTTTCTACTTATCTTAAAGGATTATGACGGCTGAATTAACGTATCACAGTCTCATCACTGTGCATTATTGCGACCAAAAAACCTTATCACTAGACATTTAAAGATCATTGTTGCTCGTGAATTTAATTTTGAGAACAATATTATGTAAATAATTAAGTACCGAAACTAATCAGGAGTATGGTTTTATGACTGCCATTCCCCTTACAGGTTGTATCTCAGAGATTAATCGATCTATGACTGTGAAAAACATTTTTTTTTATAATTGTAATATAAGTGCGATTTTCAAACTATCTGTAGAGTAAGAGCATCGTGTCCGTCTGATTTTTTCGTTACTATAAAATAGTAATGGATTGATATACCATTAATGGACGATTGAGAACCGATAATTATAATCGTAGACTTGGGCTTCAGATAAGATTTCAACAACTTCTTCAACGAGTTCTTTGAAATCAGATCACTCTATGTTTGCTCGCTTTAATAATTAAACTTTAATATTGTGGCATCTTGCACCGCTCCCCTTTGCAAACCAAGCAATTATAAGTTCAAAGGATTGCATAGTTCAATAGATTTAAAGTTTATGAACAGCGTTCGTATCTTTGGAGAACAAATTAAAGCGTGTGGTAGCGCACAGCGACAAAGTTGAGAGAAACTAAACTGCACGCATACCGAACACAATTTACAAGAACTAACTTCCAGCTGTTTTAACCCCCCCCCCCCCATTCTTAATCCATATATACCAAAGTTTGTGCAACGCAGTCCCTCAACGGCCAAAGAGTACGACCAGATACAAAGAATTCAAGATTGCACTATCACTGCTTTGATATTTTTTTTAATATACTTTAACATCGCGGGCATATATATTTTATGGTAATATTTATGCATTCTTGCTCCGTGCTCTATAGTAAGCCCGCAATGTGTTGATCATGATGATGCTTCTGATACATTTTAATGCATGATCAACCCATTACCGGCTCACTACAGAGCACGGGTCTCCTCTCGATATGAGAAGGGTTTGGCCATAGTCCACCACGCTGGCCATGTGCGGATTGGCAGACTTCACACGCCTTTAAGAACATTATCGAGAACTCTCGGGCATGCAGGTTTCCTCACGATGTTTTCCTTCACCGTTGAAGCAAGTGATATTTTAATTTTTTTTAAACGCACATAATTCCGAAAAGTTAGAGGTGCGTGCCCGGATCCGAACCGCCGAGCTCTGATTAGGAGGCTGACGCCCTAACCACTAGGCTATCTCCGCTTCCTACACACATTTTAATAATATTCTTTAATATATAATCTTTGGTTCATTTATGTAGTGATAGTGAGACTGTGATATTGTACGTGAGAAAAACGCACTGACATGCAAACTTGCGCTTTTATAATATTAATGTAATTATTATAACCTGAACAGAAATTTCAGACGGAACCAATTCAAGAATGGTGGCGAATTTTTAATTTTCTGTAACAATTTTTTTTTTTTTTTTCGGACTGTCTATTAGATGTACAAACCCTATTGGTTGCTACAGCGTAACCGGGCTGTTTGGCGAGCTTTGGAAAGAAGCTCTGCCAGAAAAAATTTTGAGCCCTAGGGCTCGAAGAAACTATGGGAACGACTGCCTAAGGGCGCCTCCTTTGAGGCCGAACCTCGGCTTAGGCGACGTTTGGGATAACGAGGGGGTCGGACGGTGAGTGGTCCGTACGTCTCCGAGGCCGTGGATGGAGCCCACGTCCGGATGACGTAAGATAGCGGGGACCTCGTCTTCGCCGGCGAAGACGGTGTGTAGCGTATGATTGTGTGGTAGGTGGTACGAGTGTGTTGTCAGTAGTCATCTGATCGTCAGGGTCATGAAGGATATGTTTAGGTCTCCTCTTCCGGAGAGGAGCGCTTAGGTCGGGGGAGTAAAAAGAAGCCGCAACTACGAGAGGGTTGGGGTATCGGATTGAGGTTGGGGTGTCGGATTGATCTGTACCAATGGTCACTTACCAGTTTGCTAAGACTTTGTTGTCAAGAAAAAAGAAAGTCGTGTTAGTTACACTATTTATAACTCAAGAACCAATTTGGCTGAAGATTGGTAGGGTGGTAGCTTAGAACCATGAGACGGCCATAGGGTACTTTAATATTTCCCGCGGGATTTGTGAAAATAGTTTTCACGTCGATGAACTATATAGTTTTGACGACCTCCGTGGCGCAGCGCGCGCGCTGTCAGATTATAAACTTGGAGGTTCTGGGTTCGATTCCCGGCTCGAGTCTGGTCTGGTGGGAGGCTTTGGCCGTGGCTAGTTACCACCCTACCGACAAAGACGTGTCGCTAAGCGATTTAGCGTTCCGGCACGATGTCGCGTAGAAACCAATTAGGAGTGTGGGTTTTCCATACCCCTAACAGGTTAGCCCGCTACCATCTTAGACCGCATCATCACACTCATCAGGTGGGATTGCAGTCAAGGGCTAACTTGTAGTGGATAAAAAAAAAAAAAAATTAGCTTCAGTTTTCCGTTGCAACCTTCCTCGAAATTCAACTTATATCTTGGGAAAGGGCGCGAAAATAGAAACGGGAACAGGAAACAGCCATGAGATAACTGTCTTCAATACAGACGTGGCTCATTCTATAGGAGTTTTAAAAAACCCCTAATCTACGCGGATGAAGTCGCGGGCATCGACTAGCATAAAATAAGGTTGATAACATGAGAGAGTCAGCATTGACATTATTAAGATCGAGTACAAGCAACAGATAAACGTTTCTTGTACTCGATCTTAATAATGTCAATGCGATGTAGTGTCCTGTATTAAACCTTGGTTTGATTACGTTCAGGTATCCAATAGAGCAGAAATTTGGTACCATGGGAATAGAGTGATGATGGGTGATGATAAAATATGAAGAATATTTAAAGTATATAAACGTCTTTATTTCATTGCATTATAAGATATAATAATGATGGTTATAACAAAGCCATTATTCCCCATTACAATTATAATGTTTATGTGTCAAATAATATAAATGTCAATTTTTGAATATATTCATCATCATCATGATCAACCCATTACCGGCTTACTATTGAGCACGGGTCTCCTCTCAATATGAGAAGGGTTTGGCCATAGTCCGCCACGCTGGCCATGTGCAGAATGGCAGACTTCACACGCCTTCGAGAACATTACGAAGAACTCTCAGGCGTGCAGATTTCCTCACGATGTTTTCCTTCACCGTTGAAGCAAGTGATATTTTAATTGTTTAAAAACGCACATAACTCCGTAAAGTTAGAGGTGCCCGGATTCGAACCGCCGACCTCTGATTAAGAGGCTAACGCCCTAACCACTAGGCTATCACAGCTTCAATATATTATCTAAAATGGAATTCCAGCTAATCTTCATTGGAACGCCCATTTTTGGGCATAGGCTTGCTCCATGTGTTCTCTTGCTATTCTCGTACTCTTGGTCCCTGTTGTATCGGTATTGTCGTCACACCAGCGCCGTCACGGCCCACATCTCGACCGTCCGTCTCGTGGGTACCAACGAATTATTTTATTGCGCTTTCCGTCCACCGTTCGTCCGTTGATCTCACGATGTGTCCAGTCTAGCGCCATTAGAGGAGACATGCTAGTTTTGCCGCGTCTATGATTTTTATCCTACTTCTTATAAATTTGTTTTAAATTTTTTTGTTTTATTTTTAAGCCTAGCCATCTTCTATTTATGGCTCCTTGGGAAACCCAAAGAGCCATCATAAAATATAGTTATACTTATATCAAGAGCCAGTTTATAAAGCCGTCATACCATTCACATCATACCGTAAGGCCTAAATGTTAGTAGCAACAATATAATTTACCCCTGTCATGGTCGAATGGAAATTAATGTTTGTGCAAAATTAATACGTATATAAACGTTTTGCTACTGAATTTTCTTGCCAAGCTGTAGACGTTCGTAGCAGTTAAGTCACATAAAATTATGCTAATGTGAAATATATCGAGATTTATGAAAGCAAATAGCTATTTGGCTTCAATATTCCCATTTTCGCTGAAGTGTAAATTTCTTAGTTCGCGGTTGTTGCGAATTGGTAAACCTATTATCATTTGAGCGTAACAACCTACCTATGTAGGTACAAACCAATTCACGTCGGTACCTTTTCGGGAAATATCAAAGGGATATTTCCTAAGAAGCATACATGTAAATAGTTTACAGCCGCAACATTGGTCACGTTTCCCGGCGGGACATAAATGTTTCCCGGGATACAAATGGCCTTGGTCAACTTTTCTTTGGTATGCGTACGTTCTTTTTTCTTTTCTTTGGTATGTGTACGTTGTCGTTGTTTGTATGTTAATCCTTATGACCCATTTTCTCCAAAATACTTTATTTTTTTACATACACTACAAGTTAGCCCTTGACAGCTATCTCACCTGGTGGTAAGTGATGTTGCAGTCTAGGATGGTAGCGGGCTAATCTGATAGGGGTATGGTAAACCCATACTTCTTATAGTTTTACGCAACACCGTGCTAACTGGAACACTAAATCGCTTGGCGACACGTCTTTTGTCGGTAGCTAGCCACGGCCGAAGCCTCAAGAACCTCCAAGAGCGTTTTAATTTCTTTAGCCTCAGTAGATTGATCCCAATGATCATATATCGAACTGAGAGTTTCCTTTCCGAAACAATACTCAAAGCAGCATTCAGATTCCTTATATGTTATAAATATATAAGTATATAAATTGAAGTTTACTAGTCTATATTATGTATTTAATTTTATTTTATTATGTGTTAAATAAAATCTGTGTAATTCCACTGAAGTTATATTTAAAGTTATTTTTACTTATTTTTCTTTCTATCTACAATCTACGAGTATATACCCACGTAAAACTTTAACCTTGTCCACTTTACTCAAGGTTAGACTGGCAGATAGAGCCTCTGGGCATTTAATTTTGCCTAAATGTTTAATTGAGTGTTTAAACAAAGAAAAATAATGTACGCCATAATTATTTAGTTAATGGAGATGGTGATAACAAAAAGAAAATTTACCTGGTTAAGTTTGTTGTGGGCTTCTTCTTAGACCGGGGCGCGTTAGGAACCCTCATAGCTTTAGTTTTAAGTTTACGAATGTAGTAATCACCATCAAATCACTACTTTGTAAATTATTGACGCGTCAAAAGCGCCTTTTAAAGGACTATTTGAATAAAGATTATTTGAATTTTGAATTTAATTACGTTGAAATTTCTATGCTCATTATGTAACATCTTCATCTCAGTTTCACCATCCTCTGGCTATTGATGTTTTGCTACACAGACCGGTAACATATCACCACCAAGTACATTTGTTAGGACATATTTTATACTTGGGCAGTTGCTTACAAACCTGCTTATTCACTCGGTAGTTTTTAATAAGTATTCCAACTTGTGAAGCCGCTGATAAGAAAAGCGTAGCTTACTATTTATTTTACCCTCTCTTTTATCAAACCCAGGACCAAGTGATCTTTATTCAAACACGCTAACCATTACGCAACGGGGCAGTTGATAAGAAACTTTGAAAGTTTCTTGAAGGTTGAACCGCATATCAGTAATTTTTTCATGAGAAAGTAGAGGAGCAGATGTTCTGAAGTTGCTCACATCGCAAGGAATATGGATTTAGTGTACGTGGACAGGGTATTAATGCCACTACAATTTTCCCTGATTCTCATTGTGCACTTTTATTTTATCACGAATTCAAGAACTACACTGTTTTTATTCTTCTAAAACTAAAATCTAAGTATACCAACGGCCCCATTTTATTAAATGTTGTGTACTTTTCATAATTACTTAAATTTTTTAAACAAAAATAGTACCTTTTTACATATTATAGAAGTGACCATTCCACGCATTACATAGGTAAACATGTTTACTGCTTTATTCTCATACAACAATTAAGCATTAAATTTTGTGATACGCTTTACGTTGCAAAGATTGTGCGTAATGCAATATAGATATTTTTTCGTGAATAAAATAACTTTTTCTTAATTAAAATTTAAACAAATAAACAGTTTTATCACTAGATTTATAAGCGTGACAGCCTAGTGTAAACGGTGATAGCCTAGTGGTTAGGGCGTCAGCCTCCTAATCAGAGGTCGGCGGTTCGAATCCGGGCGCGCACCTCTAACTTTTCGGAGTTATGTGCGTTTTTAAATAATTAAAATATCACTTGCTTCAACGGTGAAGGGAAACATAATGCCTGAGAGGTCTCCATAATGTTCTCAAAGGCGTGTGAAGTCTGCCAATCCGCACATGGCCAGCGTGGTGGGCTATGGCCAATATCTCATATTGAGATCATCTCACTCTCTCTCAATAAGTTCAAAGTTTATATAAAACTTAAGCTTGTAGAAAAGTCCTACTATAGTGTAAAGGATTATGTAAATGATAAACAAGCATGGGTGTGATATTGCTCTAATAAGAAAGCTCTTAATATAATTTTAAGTGGCGTGTGAGATGGTGATAACAAAAAGAAAATTTACCTGGCTAAGTTTGTTGTGGGCTTCTTCTTAGACCAGGTTTGTAACCCTCATAGCTTTAGTTTTAAGTTTACGAATGTAGTTATCACCATCAAATTACTAATATGTAAATTATTGACGCGTCAAAAGCGCCTTATAAAGGACTATTTGAATAAAGATTATTTGAATTTGAATTTTGAATTTGAATTTGAGAGTAGACCCGTGCTCTGTAGTGAGCTGGTAATGGGTTGATCATGATGATCACTATTCAAAAAGGAAAGTTACGGTTCCGATATTAAAATTGTAGGTATTATTAGTTTTGAACACAAACATTGCATTCAATGAAGTACTTTAGACGAAAATCGTGATTGGGGTAATAATAATTAATATTTGTTGAAGACATGTAGTACCTATTTTAGCTCAATAACACAGGTTAATTTATCCATGGGCAGACTAAGTAAATATTAATAAAATACAGTGTAACGCTTTATCCAACCGCTTTTACACAGAAACAACATACACGTTACGTATACAGGTTCCGGCCAGACAATGTTGACTTAGCTCTAGGGGCGGGATGTTCCATGAATGTACATCTATATAAACAAATGGAAGTAAAGGGTCTGTCTGTGATTTTCAAATATCAGCCTTTTATAACGTCGCGCCTTTGACTATTCTAACGATAACGTAACGAATCACTCCTACTACGTTCGTCTTTTTGTAGGTATAATAAAATGTTGATATATTTTTTCGAAACAGCTTCGTTGGTCTAGAGGTTAGATTATTCAGAAATGGAACACGAGTTCCTGGATTCAATTCCCGGGCGGGGTCCATTGCGAGTATAAAGTTTTCCTGTTTAGACATTTTCATTACCTGTGCCTAGTCCAGAAATTTGCAGTAATCACCCCATTGCCTAGGACGGCACGATAAGAGGAAAAATTGTTAAAGCCAACCATCCTGTATTGGAGCCACCATATGCTCTAATCACTCACTATGACACTCTCATGAGGAAGGAGGTCTGTCTGAGCAGTGGGTCATAAAATGAGCTGTAATAAATCGAGGTGATTACGATGGTGATTATTTTGACCGAATTTATGTTAGATAGGTTTTCGATATTACATATCTATATTCCCTTTTCACCAACAAAAAATCTATCAGTATTTTTCACAGTTTATATCTTTTTATCCATCCAAATAATTGGAATGACTAAACAGAGTTTAACGGTAATTTGAAGCAAGGATTTTTAAGAGTTATTTGTAGCTTGGATTATAATCCAGCAAAAATGTAAAGCAATTTCGAAAGAACTTACTTTGGTTACGTTAGGTTAGGTTATACAATGCCTGTTACAGTTTGCTTAAGACGGAGATAAATGGGCGGTTCACATCACTCTGAGAACTCCCAAGATGTTAGAATAGTGAAATATTAGTTGATCCCTTCTTGGTTGGTTGATTGGACTAGTAGACTGATGTCATCGAGTTAGACGCAGGGAGGCCTACGAAAGGCCTATGTTTAGCAGCAGAAAATGATGATGAAATTTAAAATAGAATTACTCACAAGGCGGATGTGACTTAGTTCTAATCTATATTAATTCATCATGAACAACCTATTACCGGCTCACTACAGAGCACGGGTCTCCTCTCAATATGAGAAGGGTTTGGCCACAGTCCACCACGCTGGCCATGTGCGGATTGGCAGACTTCAGACGCCTTTGAGAACATTATGGAGAACTCTCAGGCGTGCAGGATTCCTCGCGATGTTTTCCTTCACCGTTGAAGCAAGTGATATTTAATTTTTTTTTAAACGCACATAACTCCGAATAGTTAAGGTGCGTGCCTGGATTCGAACCGCCGACCTCTGATTAGGAGACTGACGCCATAACCACTAGGCTATCACCGCTCCATATTAATATTATAATGAGGTAAAGTTTGGATGTTCAGGGTAATTCTGGTACTACTGATCCGACTTTGACGATTTTTAAGACGATATTCTTTGACCAATTGAAAGCTATATTATCTGTGAGTAACATGGCTATATTTTATATGTTTTCCTACAAATTTGGATAAAAATATGGATTTATCATGTGCCAAATAATCTCTAAGCAATTTTGACGTTTTCGCAGTAGTCGCATTTGAAATTTGACAAATTTAGTACTCAATCGGATTATTTAGCGATTGAACAAAGTTTCAACAAATAACTCGCTAAAAGGTAATGCTCTACCATAGCAACATGGACACGGAAAATCACAACAATGTTTTGTTTGCGAAATTAAAAGCTACAAAAGAAGCATGCAAGCATAAACACCGATTGTAACGCAAGTTATAATAAGCTTACTATTTGGACAACTACTGTACGAACATAGCAAATACAAACCTAACATGAACATAGACAGTTCCAAAATTGTTTAAGCAACTTTAACCCCTAAGTGTAAATTTTATAGTAGATATTCCTATCACTTTTTTCAGCATTATACTCGTATATTTGTGTAATTTTGGTTGTCATGTTACATACCACGTTTATCGTATAGCCGTTATTTAACGTGTACTAGCTACTGCTCGCAACTATGCTCGCTTCGACACATTGACTTTGGTTTTTTGGTGAATAACCTCGCTATGGACATTATCTCTCAGAGAGATTATGAGCATAGCTCTTTCCATGAATTACCTGAGCGACTTGAAGTTATCATGATCAGCCTCGCTGGCAGTGTTCACGTATGTTATGACGCCGTGCCGTAAGTCATGCCGGGTAGGATGTACTGATTTGCTTTAAGGACGAAGAGAAGACTTGGCAGAGCTGCCAATTACTGCTCAGCCCATCTGCAATCCCCTATCAATCTCGTGCTCGAAAATGTTTTCCTAGCTGAAGAATTTGGTATGTATATTCTTGGTCTTAGAAGGCCGACAGATATTGATCGTACCCGAAACCACCAGATCATTAAACATAACCTTGGTACTGTCATAATTCATCCGAAATCCGACACGCTGGGAAACATTGTGGAAGCATCGAGCATCTGTTGGAGTTCCTACAGCGAATTTGCAATGATGACGATATCATCAACAAAACCGAGGTGTGATAGAAGCTCATCATTTACATTGCTAACATGTCCTTTCCATGATACTGTTTTTTTTTTCTGATCTATTAATCAAAGTTAAGAGAGATATAAGTATTAATTGTACGCACATTTCAACTAACATAACGAAAATAACTAAAGCTTACATTATTGTCGCTTAGTTTTGAACTGCATAGTTATTTTTAATGCCACGATTTTAATTACATAAACATATGATAATAAATCAGATTACAGGATTAGCCATCAGAAAGTTATGAACACACCGTTGATCTGCCAGGATACATTATAAGTTGGCAAATCGTATGGAATGTTCTTCAGAAGGGAAGCTTTTTACGCATTGTCTAGGAGCACGGTCTTGAGCGCTCATTCCACTATTTGAAAGTTCAGTGGCTAACCCGAACGTGCCTTGAAAAGAAAATTCCTAAGCGGAAAAGGTTCATTTTTAAAGAATAAAAGAACACACAAAGTCTATCTTTCTTGCAAAAGCTACCATTGGACGGTAAGATCTAAAATCTACGCACACTAAACGATTATATAGGTTATAATCGTGTAGTGTGCGTAGATTTTACTGACTATAGGTAGTAACAATGTTTGGTTTTATTTTCCCTGGACTGCCATTCAGGCTTTCGGGTCGAAGATCTTTTCGCAATTATCCAGAAAGGCGTAGCGCTAATTACGTACCAGTTGTAGATAACTGTGAGAAAACTGACCCTGCTAATAATATGTTTCTATATAAGTACATAAGTGAAATCTAATTCTACCTCCCATTTTCGTATAATACTTCCTATCCTCCACCGATATTCTTTTTTTTTATCCACTACAAGTTAGCCCTTGACGGCAACCTAACCTGATGGTCAGTGATGATGCAGTCTGAGATGGTAAACCCATACTCCTAATTGGTTTCTACGCGACATCGTGCCGGAACGCTTTGCGACACGTCTTTGACGGTAGGGTGGTAACCACGGCCAAAGCCTCCTACCAGACCAGACTCGAGCCAGGAATCGAACTTAGGACCTCCTACTTTATAATGTAACAGCGCACGCGTTGCGCCACGGAGGTCGTCACTGCTGTCCTTTTTATCTTTATTCTACTACTTTAGTAAGCCCTTCTCTGCTAGTCACCTTGTGGTAAGTGATAATGTGGCTCACTTTATTGTCAATTTTGAACCGTCAAATTTGTCTGCTAGCAGGCAGTCAATCTACCGTTTGGCCAAAGAAACCAAAATCCACCCAGAAGAAGCCTTCCAGAATCAGAGCAGTTACTATTTTCTTATTAATTCAACAATATTGTTCAGGCTTGTGAAAGATAAAGGGTAGCAGCCTACTTCAAAACTGTCTTATCAATGAGAAACTCATAAATTTTATAATCATCATCTTGATCAGCCTATTACTGGCTCACTACAGACCACGGGTCTCCTCTCTATATGAGAAGGGTTTGGCACATGGCCAGCGTAGCGGACTATGGCCAAACCCGTTTCATATTGAGAAAGGACTCATGCTCTGTAGTGAACGGGCAATTGGTCGATCACGATGATGATGATGTTGATAACGTCTTTTACTCAATACCACAATTTACTTCTGTACCTACTGGACAAGAAGATATGAACTGAAATAATACTACTTCATTTGCAATTCTAGTAAGTCGATTGTTTATATCCACTTTTTGTTTATAAAGACCCTTATAGACCCTTTCAAGTGATATTAATACTTTCAGCATCTGAGAGAAGATTACCTTGTACTTGTAGTACCGTTTAGTAGGCTGCACAAAATAAGTATCTCATTCAAAGGAAATTGTGTTTTATTTTATATTAAATTACCTATTATAAATCTTGGAGACGTCTATCAATAAGTTCAAAGTTTTTATAAAACGAAAGCTTATAGAAAAATCATATTACGATATTAAGGATTATATAAACGATAAAAAATCTTAGGAATGAAATTTGAAATTGCTCTCCATAGGTACTACTATATTTTATTATTGATTATGTGAGATGGTGATAACAAAAAAAACACCCGGCTAAATTTGTTGTGGGCTTCTCCTTAGACCAGGGCGCGTTTGGAACCCTCATAGCTTTAGTTTTAAGTTTACGAATGTAGTTATCACCATCGAATGACTACTATGTAAATCATTGACGCGTCAAAAGTGCCTTTTAAAGGACCATTTCAATAAAGATTATTTGAATTTGAATTTTCCATACAAGGTTACGCCCAGAATGAAGTTTTTTTTTTAAATAGTTATATTGCTATATCGTAGAATATTTTGTAAATATCTGGCATATTTTAGAAGTTTTCTGCGGCATAGTAACATTTCAGAGCCAAGTGCCCAACTAATTGACCGTGGAGTCTAATAACGCCCCACTACGATGCTCTACGAAGTGCTCCTAATGTATATTGCAGAATAGCCTTAAGAGGTCTAACACGAAGTAGATAGTACTACTATTGTACATGGAGTACATAGACATGCACGGAATGTAGTAAATTTAAAACACGATTAAAATCCTTTATACGAAATGTTATATTCATGCACACTTAGCACAGGTATCTATGCTGCTTTGATACCGTCCGACCATCGTTATCCCAAACGTCGCCAAGGCCGAGATTCGGCCTCAAAGGAGGCGCCCTTAGGCAGTCATTCCCTTAGTTTCTTCGAGTCCTAGAGCTCAAAATTTTTTCTGGCAGAACTTCTTTCCGAAGCTCGCCAAACAGCCCGGTTACGCTGTGGCAACCAATAGGGTTAGTACAGTTAATAGATAGTCCGAAAAAAAAAATATATAGCATTCTTATAAAACATTTTTCATTCGTTTAATTCGTGCGGTGCTGGTGATAACTATATTGGTAAACTTAAATCTTAAGCTAAGATGGTTCCAAATGATGGATGGAAACGAGGTTGTCTATCAATCCCAGTACGGTCCTCAAGTTGGCTGGTGTGCTGTTGTTCCGGCACACCTGTAACCGGCGAAACTGGACCAGTTGTGCCCGAGGGTGTGCTGCGGCGGACACCCGCTGGTGGAGTTGCGGTTGCATGCGAAAGCTTTCCCGTGGCTCCACCATACAGCGGTGAGTAGGAACACTTGAGGGTTTTAGTCAGTAGGAGTCTGACATAACCTCTGTGCCTCCCGTGGCGCAGAGGTATCCATGAAGATTTACCCACGATAAAAAAAGACGGTTTCAAATGCACACACAATTAGGAGAAGCCCACCATCAAGATCACCGGGTCAATTATTTTGCAATTTGAGTGCAAGTGGTAGGTATAAAGTGCAAGAGAGTACTTTAAAGTTGTATGAAAAGCTGTATAGTTGCTCACGAAATTGTCGTGTTAAAATTTCGCTCATTTTTATTTTTACTCAGCTTTAATAATTGGACCAATTTTAACGTTATCACTATTATAAAACCATTATGAGAATGTGTCACCTATATAACGAGATTATCAGCCGAGATTCCGATGCTTATATTTTTAAATGCCGCTTATCTAAATTCTAGTCAACGGTTATTTAATTAATAAAATAAAATATATCACACATTTATTATGCCCAAATACTTCTTTTTATTTCTGAATTTTACTTTTTCATGGTATAATATAGTGACAATAACATTTAACAGAGTAAATACTCATAAGTATATTCATCATCATCATCATCATAATGTTCAACCCATTACCGGCTCACTACAGAGCACGGGCCTCCTCTCAATATGAGAAGGGTTTGGCCACAGTCCACCACGCTGGCCATGTGCGGATTGGCAGACTTCAGACGCCTTAGAGAACATTATGGAGAACTCTCAGGCGTGCAGGTTTCCTCGCGATGTTTTCTTTCACCGTTGAAGCAAGTGATATTTAAATTTTTTTTAAACGCACATAACTCCGAACAGTTGAGGATGCCTGGATTCGAACCGCCGACCTCTGATTAGGAGACAGACGCCATAACCACTAGGCTATCACCGCTCCATATTAATATTATAATGAGGTAAAGTTTGGATGTTCAGGGTAATTCTGGTACTACTGATCCGACTTTGACGATTTTTAAGACGATATTCTTTGACCAATTGAAAGCTATATTATCTGTGAGTAACATGGCTATATTTTATATGTTTTCCTAAAAATTTGGATAAAAATATGGATTTATCATGTGCCAAATAATCTCTAAGCAATTTTGACGTTTTCGCAGTAGTCGCATTTGAAATTTGACAAATTTAGTACTCAATCGGATTATTTAGCGATTGAACAAAGTTTCAACAAATACCTCGCTAAAAGGCAATGCTCTACCATAGCAACATGGACACGGAAAATCACCACAATGTTTTGTTTGCGAAATTAAAAGCTACAAAATAAGCATGCAAGCATAAACACCGATTGTAACGCAAGTTATAATAAGCTTACTATTTGGACAACTACTGTACGAACATAGCAAATACAAACCTAACATGAACATAGACAGATAGTGATGATGCAGTCTAAGATGGTAGCAGGTAAACCTGTTAGGGGTATTATAGTAAACCCATACTCCTAATTGGTTTCTACGCGACATCGTGCCGCAACGCTTTGCGACACGCCTTTGACAGTAGGGTGGTAACCACGGCCAAAGCCTCCCACCAGACCAGACTCGAGCCAGGAATCGAACCCAGGACTTTATAATGTAATAGCGCGCGCGCTGCGCCACGGAGGTCGTCACTGCTGTCCTTTTTTTCTTTATTCTACTACTAGTAAGCCCTTCTCTGCTAGTCACCTTGTGGTAAGTGATAATGTGGCTCACTTTATTGTCAATTTTAAACCATCAAGTTGGTCCGCTAGCAGTCAATCTACCGTCGGTTTAGAAGCTAAAAACCACCCAGAAGAAGCCGTCAAGAATCAAAGCAGGTAGGTACTATTTTCTTATTAATTTAACAACATTGTTCGGGCTTATGAGAGATAAAGGGTAGGAGCCTACTTCAAAACTGTCTTATCAATGAGAAACTCATAAATTGTATAATAAACTTAATAAAATAGATATCATGCATTGGCAGATCCAGATTTTGTTGCTTAAGGTATTATAATGGCTTTATAAGTTGTGATAGCCTAGTGGTTAGGACGTCCACCTCCTAACAGATGTCAGGGGTTCGATCCCAAGCTACCTCTAATTTTTCGGAGTAATGTGCGTTTTTATGCAGTTAAAATATACGATGATGGAAAGCAAGGGACTCGTGCTCTGTAGTGAGCGGGCAATTGGTTGATCATGATGATGATGATGTTGATAATGTCTTTTACTCAATACCACAATTTACTTCTGTACCTACTGGACAAGAAGATATGAAGTGAAATAATACTACTTCATTTGCAATTCTAGTAAGTCGATTTTTTATATCCACTTTTTGTTCATAAAGACCATTAAAGACGACCCTTTCAAGTGATATTAATACTATCAGCATCTGAGAGAAGATTACCTTGTACTTGTAGTACCGTTTAGTAGGCTGCACAAAATAAGTATCTCATTCAAAGGAAATTGTGTTTTATTTTATATTAAATTACCTATTAATATCTTGAAGATGTCTATCAATAAGTTCAAAGTTTTTATAAAACAAAAGCTTATAAAAAAATCATATTACGATATTAAGGATTATAAAAACGATAAAAAAGGTAGGGAGTGAATTGCTCTATCTCCATAGGTACTATAATTTATTATTAATAATGTCAGATGGTGATAACAAAAAAAAACCGGCTACGTTTGTTGTGGGCTTCTTCTTAGACCAGGGCGCGTTTGGAACCCTCATAGCTTTAGTTTTAAGTTTACGAATGTAGTTATCACCATCAAATCACTACTATGATATTCATTGACGCGTCAAAAGTGCCTTTTAAAGGACTATTTGAATAAAGATTGTTTGAATTTGAATTTAACATCCAAGGTGACGCCCAGAATTAAGTTTTTTTTTTAAATAGTTATATTGCTATATCGTAGAATATTTTGTAAATATCTGGCATATTTTAGAAGTTTTCTGCGGCATAGTAACATTTCAGAGCCAAGTGCCCAACTAATTGACCGTGGAGTCTAATAACGCCCCACTACGACGCTCTACGAAGTGCTCCTAATGTATATTGCAGAATAGCCTTAAGAGGTCTAACACGAAGTAGATAGTACTACTATTGTACTAGAGGACATAGACATGCACGGGATAGTGGTGTAGTAAATTTAAAACACGATTAAAATCCTTAATACGAAATGTTTTTACTACTAGGTACTCGTATCTATGCTGCTTTGATACCGTCCGACCCCATCGTTATCCCAAACGTCGCCTAAGCCGATATTCGGCCTCAAAGGAGGCGCCCTTAGGCAGTCGTTCCCTTAGTTTCTTCGAGCCCTAGGGCTCAAAATTTCTTCTGGCAGAGCTTCTTTCCCAAGCTCGCCAAACAGCCAGGTTACGCTGTGGCAACCAATAGGGTTAATACAGCTAATGGACAGAGAGAAGAGAAAACATTTTTCATTTGTTTATTTCGTGCGGTGCTGGTGATAAATATATTGGTAAACTTAAATCTTAAGCTAAGACGGTTACAAATGATCATTGTAAGCGGGGTTTCCATCAATCCCAGTATGGTCTTCAAGTTTGCTGGTGTGCTATTGTTCCGGCGCACCTCTAACCGGCGAAATTGGGCACCAACCAAGGAGGGCTGCGACGGACACCCGCTGGTGGAGTTGCGGTTATAAGCGAAAGCCTTCCCGTGGCTACAACATACAGCGGTGAGTAGGATCACGTGGGGGTTTTGGTCAGTAGGAGTCTGACATAAACTCTGTGCCTCCCCGTGGCGCAGAGGTATCCATGAGGATTTACCCACGAATGATGGTTCAAAATGCACACAACAATTAGGAGAAGCCCACCAACAAGCTCATCGGGTTAATTATTTTGCAATTTGAGTGCAAGTGGTAGGTATAAAGTGCAAGGGAGTACTTTAAAGTTTTATGAAAAGCATTTCTGTATAGTTGCTCACGAAACTGTCCTATTAAAATTTCGCTCATTTTTATTTTTACTCAGCTTTAATAATTGGACCAATTTTAACGTTATCACTATTATAAAACCATTATGAGAATGTGTCGCCTATATAACGAGATTATCAGCCGAGATTCCGATGGTCATATTTTTAAATGCCGCTTATCTAAATTCTAATCAAAAGGTATTTAATTAATAAAATAAAATATATTATTCATTTATTATGCCTAATTACTTCTTTTTATTTCTGAATTTTGCTTTGTCATGCTGTAATATAGTGACAATAACATATTTAACAGAGTAAATACTCGTAAGTATTTTCATCATCATCATCATCATGATCAACCCATTGCCGGCTCACTACTCTCCACTCAATATGAGAAGGGCTTGGCCATAGTCCACGACGCTGGCCATGTGTGGATTGGCAGACTTCACACGCCTTTGAGAATATTATGGAAAATTCTCAGGCGTGCAGGTTTCCTCACGATGTTTTCCTTCAGCGTTGAAGCAAGTGATATTTTAATCGCTTAGAAACGCACATAACTCCGAAAAATTATAGGTGCATGCCCGGGTTCGAACCCCCGACCTCTGATTAGGAGGCTGGCGTCCTAGCCACTAGGCTATCGCAGCTTCGTAAGTATGTTAAGAGTTAATTAGTAATATTAACTGTAGTGATTGCCACATAAAAAAACCTGTAAGAACTACATTATGTTACGTACGTATTTTGATTAAAAACAGTTGTACCAACATCTAATAATCTCTGCTGACTTCAAAAATTATATGAAGCCTATTCTATTTCTTGTAATTAAATTTTACAGATATATGTAAGAAAAAAATGATATTAACCTATTGTAATATCAACAATTTTCTTGCGAAATTATGATTATAGTTATATATGCATACTTAGAACATATTACGAAAAGATACTTTTAAAATTTCAAAATTTTCCAATAAGGATCTATTTGGTTTAGTAATAAAAAAGGCATAAAAAGTCATTGTATATTTTATATCCGAAATGAAGTGGATTACATTACATTTATACGCCCGTTGACCTGCGAAGATGAAGATAACCAAATTATATGAAACTTTCAACACCCGGAGTATAAAACCAGAAGAATTTAAAATTAAAGTCTCGCGTCTGTCACGAAAGATAAGGCGAAGCCAAAAGGCCACGAACATAAAAAACATTAGTGTTATCACTCATCTAAAAGAAGATATCTTCATCTCACAGTGTCACTTTAGAATTAATTGAATTTCAGAGCAATAGTGCAATTCATACCCTAGCTTGTAAATCGCCATAATGCAAATTTACTTGTTGATAGGGAAATTAATTTTTCGTTTTGTAGCTAGTCGAACGAATAGGTTATGTGGCTAATCCAAACATATAAGTATAGTAAATGTTAAGTTAAAGTATTAGAATACAATATAAAAACTTTTCATTCCCTTCGATCCAAGAATATTTTATAAGATATACATTTCAAAGCTGACTGACGTTTTTTTTTTTTTTTTTTATCCACTACAAGTTAGCCCTTGACGGCAATCTCACCTGATGGTAAGTGATGATGCAGTCTAGGATGGTAGCGGGCTAACCTGTTAGGGGCATGGTAAACCCACACTCCTAATTGGTTTCTACGCGACATCGTGCCGGAACGCTAAATCGCTTGGCGACACGTCTTTGTCGGTAGGGTGGTAAAACTAGCCACGGCCGAAGCCTCCCACCTGACCAGACTCGAGCCGGGAATCGAACCCAGGACCTCCAACTTTTTTAAAATGTAACAGCGCACGCGCTGCGCCACGGAGGTCGTCAAAACGTCACGTTGGATTTAATAGTCTTTTCAAGTGTTGCTTGCGGAAGTGGTAAGATTATTGCCTCGTATAAAACATTATCCAAAATCTACGCTCTTGAAGAGCCCTTCTAGCTCGCTTAAGGGGCAAAGCTTAGATCGTCATCACTGTAATATGATAAATTTGGAACTTAATCTCTTCGTTTACAACTTCTTCCTGTCCAGAAGGTCTAAGGACGCAATAAAATAAATCTGCGGTAAAATTTAACGCACGAGGAAGTAAGACACCTGCTGCCTTCATTTTGAATAATATATGCATTGTAACTGCCCACATGCGAGTAGTTGTGTGTTTAGAAAATCGACTTTTACTTTAAAATGTATTTTGCGATCAAAAAAATGGATTTTCGAAAAACTAGAAGATTTCACATGATTTGATGATTTTTTTTATTAATATTATTTTCTTGTAATAAAGTTTATATTAAGTGTTTAGAATATGTTTGTCATAATTGTAACTAGAAATATTTTAATAACTAATCAATGATTTTGTTAATTTTAGGGGTTTTAAATTAAGACTGTCTAAGGCTGTATCCGATGTTCATCCGCCCTTTCGTCTGTCAGAGGGCTATTTTGCAAAAATAGTAATAGCTAGAGAGTTGAGACAACAACAAAAACAAGTAAAATATGTTTTAGAAATTAAAAGTTGCTCTTAAATTATTTTATGGTATTTTCTGCTGAACTTATTTCTTATTTCTACGCTTACCCTCGGGAAGTGATTCAGGCAGAACTGCGCCACTGCCGGCAGTATGTTGGACACGCATCGCCTGGTGGCTGGGTCACGGGAACGCTCGAGCACTCGTCCACAACCCAACCAGCGGCGTATGATTCTGCTCGATCTTAATATGTTATGGTGTATTTTTTTATTTACATTAATATAAAATCCTCATGATTCAACGGTTATTTAGTAAATAAAATAAAATATATCATTCACATTTATTACGCCTTATTAATTACTTCTTTTTATTTCTGAATTTTACTTCTTCATGCTATAATATAGTGACAATAACATATTTAACAGGGTAAATACTCGTAAGTATATTCATCATCATCATCATGTTCAACCCGTTGCCGGCTCACTACAGAGCACGGGTCTCCACTCAATATGAAAAGGGTTTGGCCATTAATATAAAATCCTCATGATTCTAGCGGAAATGTTAACGTATTGTAAATGTTTTATAAGCTGTAACTTAAAATTCAATCACGCTACGGAACGTAGTGTTATGTCAATTGGCTGTGGGTGCACCTCAGGGCGTAATCCTGCTTTGTACTACACGCCCGATACCTTACCGCTTACAATAAACTATTAGATCGCTGAACAGTAAGCTGGTTAGACTGTATTGTCACGGGATATTAGCTACGTTAAGCTATGGACGTTGTCAAACCAACAAGTTCACTCAAATTTAATTGCTTCGGTGGGAAGGGGTTGGGTTTTACGAATGAGTTGTGCGACTGCGGAAAAAATGGAGAACATCTTTGACGATGATACCACGCAATACGTAGTTTAATAAAAACGTACGTCTTACTGCATCTTTGTCGCACAGCAATCTCCGCCCGATACGCTAACCTAGGTCCTGGGTTCGATTCCCGGCTTGAGTCTGGTCTGGTGGGAGGCTTCGGCCGTGGCTAGTTACCACCCTACCGAAAAAGACGTGTCATGATATGCATCGACGTTTTAGCAAATAAAGCGTCGATGCATATCATGTATTCCGCGAAGTGAAGCCTGCTTGTATCCAGCTGTTGAATATATCAAGGTTGAAGGAGTTATGCCACTGCTCCAGGTCGCGTATCTCCACGATATCGGTCTTGAGGCGCATCTTGAAGATCTCCCGCCAGATGGCCTCACGGTGCTCCTTGTTGATGACCCCCATGCCTATTAAGGTGTGGTCGTTGATATCTAGGTTTTTTGAGGTTTCGCGCACTAAAACCCTGCCCGTTACATAGTACTACGTAGAATAAAAAAATACAATAAGTCCTCCTAATCAGAAATTCATCTTAAAGTTTGAAACCAATTAGTATCGATTTGTCATCTCCATACAAAGTCCGCGAGGAGTATAAAACTGGCGCTTGTCAAATTGTACGTTTTATAAATTGACAGTTGGCAACTTGTTGGCAAAAGGCTAAATCGGCCAGCAAGGCACTTAAATACTTTTGCACAAAAAGGGGCTATAGTTTGTTTTTGTTCAATTGGTAATTGAACGTCCATCGTACCATCCTACAGCCAATACAGATTTTAGGATCTATACCATCCTATACCACTACAACTGTCATATCATCATCGGATGATCGTCGTTTGTGACTATTAAAATCTCAATAACCACTCTCTCTTGATTTCCAGCACACGTACCTCTAACTTTTCGGAGTTATGTGCGTTTACTTCACTTTCTTTAAAGGTGGAAGAAAACCCGTTATATAGATAATTTTCCATAATGTTTTCAAAGGTATCTAAAGTCTACCAAGTCACACTTGCCCAACATGTCCACCACGCTGGGCAAGTGTGACTTGGTATGATATAATTTATTTTAACGCTGAGAGAAAACACTGGACCAATTATAAATATATAATGTTGACACGCAGCCACGCACGCACGCACACAAGCAACAATTTTCTATATATTTTTAGTTTTTTTTAAATAACATAAAATTATTAATATAAGATTCGGAGGTGGGTGACGGCTTATACAATACAGTTATAATGCTATGCCGTCCTTGCCATTTTTCTGTATGACTTAAGTGTTCTCAATAAAGATTTTATTTATGATCAACCTATTCTCGGCTCACTACAGAACACAGGTCTCCACTCAATATGAGAAGCACCACGCTGGTCATGTGCGGATTGGCAGACTTCACACGCCTTTGAGAACATTATGGACAACTCCCAGGCGTGCAGGTTTCCTCACGATGTTTTCCTTCACCGTTAAAGCAAGTGATATTTTAATTGCTTAAAATTTTATTCTTATTCCCAATCTCTTCAGCGTAAAAAATATATACGTAATAACCGACAATACTTTAATATCAGCGAAGACAAGCCAAAGAAATATATGAAAAGATTTACGGAACTTTGCATACCATGCTGCGGTAGTGTAGTATTGTGCTTAAACCCACTTCAGCTACTAGATACTCGCATGTTGAAACCTGTTATCCGGACCTGAATGCGGAGCCTCTCAAGAAACTCGAGCGTCTGAATACATGCATAAGTTTAACTTTCTATCTTCACAAATACGACCACAATACTTATTGTCCCACTGCCAACTTAAGTGGATCCCCATTCGAGACCGATGGCAACAAAGAACTTTTTGTACACTTTTCTCTGTTATCAATACGTTCGCGTACCATTATCTAAAAATAACTTTAAATTTAAATGTGCCGTTTGATATCCATCGTGGATATTTGAGTCTCACTATCTGTGCCCTCGAACAACACCAGTTCATTGTTGGATTTATCTGTTATTTATGCAGATCATCTTCCATCTTTTGTCCGAAACAGTAAGAAGAGTTACTTTTATATATTTTTCTATCTTTAAAATATAAATATATTTTAAAGATATATTATTTAATTATATGAAAAACAATTAATACAAAACAATAGTTTAGTCTTGATCATTTTTTGTAGCTACTGCTAGTTAGCCCTTGTGGGTAATCTCACCTGGTGGTAAGTACTGATACAGTTTTTTTTTTCTTTTTCGGACTGTCTATTAGCCGTATTAACCCTATTGGTTGCCACAGCGTAACCGGGCTGTTTGGCGAGCTTCGGAAAGAAGCTCTACCAGAAGAAATTTCGAGCCACAGGGCTCGAAGAAACTAAGGGAACGTCTGCCTAAGGACGCCTCCTTTCAGGCCGAACCTCGGCTTAGGCGATATGAGGGATAACGGAGGGGGCCCGGACGGTGTCAAAGCAGCAGAGATACCTGTGCTAAGTGTGCATGAATAAATTAATTCCTTCATTCATGCATTTCGTATTAAGAATTTTAATCGTGTTTTAAATTTACTACAACATTACATTCCGTGCATGTCTATGTACTTCATGTACAATAGTACCATCTACTTCGTGTTAGACCTCTTACGGCTATCCTGCAATATACATTAGGAGCACTTCGTAGAGCGTCGTAGTGGGGCGTTATTAGACTCCACGGTCAATTAGTTGGGCACTTGGCTCTGAAATGTTGCTATGCCGCAGAAAACTTCTAAAATATGCCAGATATTTTCAAGATATTCTGCGATATAGCAATATAATTATTTCAAAAATTGTAGTGCTAACCTGTTCGGGTATGGTACTCCTACTTTGTTTCTAGGCGACATCATGCCAGAAAACTAAATGGTTTGGCGACACGTCTGTGTCGGTAGGGTAGCAAATAGCCACGTCCAAAGTTTCTCACCAGCCGACACCAACTTTATAATGTGCTAAACGCTTTGCTCCGTGGAGGCTGCAGAACAATCGTACATTGTAGTGTATTCAGGGCCCATTTGATAAAAATTAAAAATTCGTTGCGGTGTCCGTAATATATCTATTTAAATTAAAGTACAAGTTACCAAGCACTCAATGACCTTAGCAGAGTTTCTCAACAGGTAGGCCTGCGTATGAACATGAGCAAGACAAAAATCATGTCGAACGCTAATGTTCTGCCTTACCCAGTAATCGTTGAGAGCTCTGCACTTGAAATTGTAGACGAGTATGTATACCTAGGACACACAATCCAGTTAGGTAAGTCCAATTTCGAGAAGGAGGTCAGCTGCCGAATTCAGCTCGGGTGGGCAGCGTTTGGGAAACTGCGCGACATCTTTTCGTCCAAAATCCCTCAGTGCCTGAAGACTAAAGTTTTCGAACAGTGTGTGTTGCCAGTAATTAAAAAAAGACTTACGGATCCGAAACGTGGTCGCTCACTATGGGCCTCATAAGAAGACTCAGAGTCACTCAGCGAGCAATGGAAAGAGCTATGCTAGGAGTATCTCTACGTGATCAAATCAGAAATGAAGAGATCCGTAGAAGGACCAGAGTTACCGACATAGCTCAGCGAGTTGCGAAGTTGAAGTGGCAATGGGCGGGGCACATAGCTCGGAGAACCGATGGACTTTGGGGTCTCAAGGTGCTGGAATGGCGACCTCGCACCGGTAAACGTAGCGTTGGTCGATCCCCAACAAGGTGGACAGACGACATCAAACGAGTCGCAGGGAGCCGCTGGATACAGGCGACCCAAGGCCGTGGCCGTTGGAACTCCTTACAAAAGACCTATGTCCAGCAGTGAACGTCTATCGGTTGAAATGATGATGATGATGATACCAAGCACCCATGACATTAATCTCAACTGGTTGTAAATGATGATGCAGTCTAAGATGGTAGCAGGCTAACTTGTTAGGGGTATGGTGAATACCATATTTATAACTTTGCAATACGTTCACAGTCTTCGCCACACTTCTTTTCGTCACCATCTGTCTATTAAGGTGCTGAGTGCAGACCTTCTTTCATAAGAGATAGGGAATATGAGCATATATCCACTACATTACCATATTACCGGGGAAGTATCCAGGGGGCGTCCAGCAAAACCAGCGAGAGGGACATGCTGTGGTGGTTTTTGGTTCAAATATACCCCCACGGGGGGGGGGGGGAATCCCACAGAACCTCCTTCAAAAAAAGGTATATGTTATAGTGAAAATAGCCGGGATTGACGGAACTAATTTCAACAACAACAATTGTGTACTCCAACTAAAGGTAGATTGAGATTAATTCTTACCCCGATCCGGGAATACGAAACCACTCGCAAAGTGGTTAACACTTCAGTTACAGCGCGAAAATTGCAAGCACAACAAAACCTTGTTTAGTCACTAAATATCGCTATACGATCACTACTTAACCGCAACATTATAGGAGAAATGTTTTCAATCGGTTTCTTTGCAGCACTTTGGGTACACTAAATCGGTCTAATCGGCTGGAAAGACTTGGTTGAACCATACCAAAAAGAATTCGATATGTTAATTTCCAAAACGCCACTGAGCACGAACCCGAGACCAAAACTTGAACACCGGCAACAACTTCGCTATTAAGTAAAAAAATTGCATAGGTCCCCCTATAGCTATAGCACAGCCCCCATATATAAAGTAATTTGTTACTTGCAATAAAGCAAACTTTATCACTGGCTTTACCACTTAACACAGACATTAAGCAATTTATTTGTAATATGTTTAAGCATTGGGTCAATGCAATGCCATGTCAGCCTCACCATGATACTTCAATATTATTATTACAAGGTGATTATTTTGGTTGTGGCCTATTGGATAGCCTAGTGGTGGTGGGACGTCAGCCTCCTAATCAGAGGTCAGGGGCTCGAAACTGGGCACGCACGCGATCTTTTGAATTTATGTGCATTTTTAAGCATTACATCTACTATCCAAAGGTCTATCTAGCAATAAGACACATTTGAACGAGAGATGACCAATTGCCGTTTTATAAACGTCTAAGCAATTAAAATACCACTTGCTTCAACGGTGAAGGAAAACATCGTGAGGGTCAACCATCAACCTGCACGCCTGAGGGTTCTCTATAATGTTCTTAAAGGCGTGTGAAGTCTGCCAATCCAGTGCACATGGCCAGCGTGGTGGACTACGGCCAAACCCTTTTCATATTAAGATTAGACCTGTGCTCTGTAGTGAGCTGGTTGATCATGATGATACTTTAAACATTTTGACTTTATCGCTATTAACATGAATGGTATATCGGAACTATTCTGGTCAGACACAATTTTTTTTTAAGTTTAAGCTTCTATCTGGAACGGTAATAGTAATACTACTAAATAAACTACAAACGTTGCCCGTCTCTTAGGCCTACCCTGTATTTTTATAGGCTTAATTTAAATATATCTATTTAGTTCAACAGGTTACTAATTTACATATTAATACGGAATAACTTACGAACTTTGAACAAAACTTATTTAAGATGTGCATTATTAATAGTACTATTAACCACACATCACTTATTTCGTACGTAATTTTAAGTATCATTTTCTTTTTCTTTACACATGAAACATCTGCTTTTTTTTTCTATTTTATTCTATAAATTATCAAAATATATGAAAACACGTATTGAAGACGGTTCTTTAAAAATTAAATGATTATATAGGTATTAAGAAAATTTGAGAGTTATCTATAAATGTCCTCAGATGCCTGGGAATAGGGCTACAGTAGCTAGATAAATACTAATTTCGCGTTTGTAAGGTATTTCAGAAAGAGCTTTGTCTTAATCCTATGTATGTCTCAAAATAATAATAAGCGGTGATAGTCTAGTGGTTAGGGCGTCAGCCTCTTAATCAGAGGTCGGCGGTTCGAATCCGGGCAGGCATCTCTAACTTTTCGGAGTTCTGTGCATTTTTAAACAATTAAAATATCACTTGCTTCAACGGTGAAGGTAAACATCGTGAGGAAACCTGCACGCCAGAGAGTTCTCCATAATGTTCTCAAATGCGTGTGAAGTCTACCAATCCGCACATGGCCAGCGTGGTGGACTATGGCCAAACTTCTCATATTGAGAGGAGAACCTTGCTCTGTAGTGAGCCGGCAATGGGTTGATCATGATGATGATGATGTCTAAAGACACACATTAAAAGGTTGGAATGCCCAATTCGTCCAGATTAATTTAGCTCTTTACCCAGGTAAATGCGTCGCAGTGGTTTTCCAGGTTTAATATATAGCCTACTTTGACCATTTTTAATATGATACAAGCTATCTCCGTCATGAAAATTAGTTCGGCTTCTCGAGGAGTCCCGTGGTATAGTCCTTTGAGTCTAGATATGCTTCTCAACCCGACAATTTAATGACCCCGACATCCATCTCCCTTTTGTGAGTCGTTTAATAAAAAGATCTTGTTCTGAAATAAAAGCGAGAAAATAATAATACTTCTTTGGCATCTTCATAACTTGAAAGCGGTAAATTTTAAAAGTCTCAAGTTTCATTGCATCTTTTAACTTTTCCTTCATCTTTCTGTTGAAAGTTATCACAAGAAGTTAATTTAAATGTTCGAATAGACTTTCATTAACATTGTAGCCATTAGGCACTGCATATTCATCATCATTATGATAATTATCACACACAGCGAGTCTCTTCTCAGCATGAGAAGTTGGTAGACACCACACGACTTCAAAAACATCATCGCGAACTCTAAGCGTGCAGGCACCTTTTATTCCTTCACCATTAAACCAATTTTGTCTGGTGGGAGACTTCGGCCGTGGCCTGTTACCACCCTTCTGACAAAGACGTGTCGCCAAGCGATTTAGCGTTCCGGCTCTGTAATTAGGTGTATGAGTTTACTACACCCCTCTCAGGTTTGCCTGCTACCATCTTGGACTGCATCATCACTTACTATCAGGTGAGGTTACCGCAAGGGCTAACTTGTAGTGTATAAAAATAATGATATTTAATTTAAAATATACGGAAAAGTTAGATATGCGTATCAAAATCGAACTCGGCTGGAGTCATTATCTCCGCTTCCTTTGTCCTTCCACATTGCATATTACCGTTGCAATATTGGCCCGAAAATAATGAAAATTGCACAGTGTTCGTTTTAGCAACGTATTTTCACGCATATACTACGAGTATAATGACCTCCGTGCGCAGCACGTGCGCTCACATTTTAAAGTTGGAGGTCCTGGTTTCGATTTCCGGCTCGAGTCTGATTTGGTGGGAGGCTTCAGCCGTTGCTAGTTACCACCCTAACAACAAAGACGTGTTGCCAAGCGATTTAGCGTTCCGGCATGATGTATGAGTTTAACATACCCCTAGCATAGCCCGCTACCATGTTAGTCTGCATCATCACCAGGTGAAATTACCTTCTAATTCTACTTGCGGAATATATCTAATATGTAATTTGGTAACTCGTCAATCCGCAATTTTACATTGGATAGGTATTAGCTGATAGAAACAATATCACATAGATTGAGCTGTAACAAAATACAATTAAGATACTGTAATCACAACGCAAAGAGCATCCAATGAATGGAAATTGAATGGGCAAATCAGTTTTAAAACATATTATACCCATATAATTTTGCATAATTTCGAAATTAATTCATTATTCGGCCGGTGAATTTTGGACTGCTAAAAAATTACCTCCTGTCATACAAAAATACATACGACCTTTCTACAACTCATAAGGACCTTTTATCGGAGGAAAAACGTTTTATCGGAGTTAAGAATCCTGACCATGCCAGAAAGAGAGTAGATAAGAAAAAGCGCTGCTGCTATATCACGTAATGAAAAACGGGAATATGTAAGTATTTTATTTACCTTAGGTACGTAACGAGTAGGTTTTCTCTTTGCAAGTTTCTTTCTTTGCTAGACGAGTAAAGAAACACCCCACAAATAAAAGATTAAGATGCGTTAACAATGTTGCACGGAATAGTCGCGAATGAGTCTGAAAACGTTTTTGTGGTCCAGCCACGAAACAAAGAGTTTTTGATGGAGGTTTTATAACCTCTTGCCCCGTGGAGCGGGAGTATATAATCAACCTAGAATCAATTAATTGAGTTGATTTCTATATTATTTAAGAAAAATCTTTAAAACAAATAACAATTATCGACCGTTTTCCTACAGTTAATGAGAATTATTCAAAAGGTTCACATCTATTTATATTTAGTTCTATCTATAAAGGAACAGTCAAAAATAAAAGTTAATCCTAAACAATTTCCTTCCACAATATTGGAAATATATTATGAAAGGAAATTATTAAGGTTTTACTTTTATTTAACAAAATTTTAAACTTGGGAATAGTTTAAAAATTGGTTAATATAGTTTTTATAGTTTAAATATTATTTATTGGTTATTATTTCTCACTTACCGTTTCTAACTTCCTCTTAAAGTAAAGGCCGTAACAAAGTTTGGACAACGATCGAAGGAGGCGCACAAATATGCGCCTTTTTTAAACATAACAAGAGATACTAAAATAAATTATTGCTCTTGACTCTTATCTCATATGCGAGTAGTTGATGAGGGTAAGATGGTAGCGGACTCAGTTTTTAAGGCCACTTTATTAAACCTATAATCGGTTTCTAAGCGGAATCGTACCGGAATGCTTAATATGTATAGGCAATAGGTCTATAGGTTTAGACGACCTCCGTGGCGCTCCGTGGCATTTTAAAGTTGGAGGTCCTGGGTTCGATTCCTGGCTTGAGTCTGGTCTGGTGGGAGGCTTCGGCCGTGGCTAGTTACCACCCTACCGACAAAGACGTTTCGCCAAGCGATTTAGCGTTCCGGCACGATGTCGCGTAGAAACCAATTAGGATGTGGGTTTTCCATGCCCCTAACAGGTTAGCCCGCTACCATCTCAGACTGCATCATCACTTACCATCAGGTGAGATTGCCGTCAAGAGCTAACTTGTAGTGAATAAAAAAAAAAGCCTTCTTAGATTGAACCCGTGTCGTCCATCATATAAGACCACAGCGAATATCATCACGAAGTGGGTTTTTTAAATCCCCAAATGCTGAGTTATACCAAAATAACTTAACATTTAGATAGGAACGTGGTACGTTCCTATCTCATGCTGTGATTTAGTACTTTCACGGGAAATTCCGAGCATCAGACATAATTAATATATTCTGAAAATAATTATGCGAGGAAGCCGGTGATAACAGACTAACCTTTCCCTTACAACTAAACTTTAACGTCAATTTAGCTCGAGAGTGTTGTTGATTCTGCATAGATAATCCTGAAATTTACATGTCTGCTGCACTTGATATGTGTAGATTCACTAGCGTTGCTTTAATAAAAACTTAAAAAAAAAACTTTAATGTGTCTCAATTTTCAAAGGAAGTAAATAATGAACTATATATATGAAGATACGGTAAAAACTGTATTGGTATAAAATGTGTCACAGCTATTACCGTCCACCTCGTATTGAACTTGATTTGTTTTTATATTGACGACCTCCGTGGCGCTGTGTGCGCGCTGTCGCATTATAAAGTTGGAGGTTCTAGGTTCGATTCCCAGCTCGAGTCTGGTCTGGTGGGAGGATTCCCCCGTGGCTAGTTACCTACCTACAAAGACGTGTTATTAAGCGTTCCGGCACGATGTTGCGTAGAAACCAATTAGGACCGTGGGTTTACCATACACCTAACGGTTTAGCCCGCTACCATCTTAGACAGCATCATCACTTGCCATCAGGTGAGATAGCCGTCAAGGGCTAACTTGTAGTGTAAAAAAAACACAATATGGTCGATATTACAGGCCTAATTACGCATTGAAACAAAAATTGAGTGTTCAGTGTAGAGTCGGGATCTAATTAAAGACCTCATCGTGTACATTAAGATCAGGGTGGACAACGTTTGTACGAGTTTTTTTTTGAATTATTTGGACTGTGTTTAGCTGTACTAACCCTATTTGTTACGTCAGCGTAGCTGGGCTTTATTTTTTTTTCTGTTTGCCAGAAGTAATTTTGAACCCAAGGCCTCTAGAAAACTTAGGGAACATGAGTCTCTCTAGAAAATTAAGGGACCTCCTGTGAGGCGAAAATTAGGCTTGCAACTTATAAATCATATAAATAGGCATATAATTCCGTTCATTAAACATTCATATGCGCATAGCGTTATGCGTGACGAGACGGACAGATAGCCAGACGAAAATATTTTTGAAACTCCTCAATCAAAATTTTCAAAATACTTTTAATTGATAGCTACGTCAAGTTACAGTATTTTTATCAATATAGATAAAGAAATCTATAAATTCGGCCGATTAAAATTTTCAATAGTAATTAATGTATTTAAAAATATAACATATTAATTTATTAAATATATATGGATATTGAAAATGTTAATTCTTTATTATAAGTACATAATTACTAAAACTCTACCGATGGTCACTCTATTGGGTGAGTAAGTGATAAGTACACAGATTATCAGCCATATGTTTAAAGTTCTAGAAGCTAGAACAACCCCATGCCTCCTGTACCTGGAGGTATTATTTTGCCGCGTTTCCGGGCATTAGAGACAGGTATTTTGTTTAAGTTATATCTATCAGTCATTTACTCAATTATACTTGAACAAACATTAATCTGGGTTAATTTTTGTATAACAGAGTTTATTCGAGAGGCTGGAAAAGCACAACGTAAAAAATCTCCCAACGCTTTGTAAGCTTTTAAATAAACATTATTCTTTTAAATTCTTCTAAGCCAGCACGATGTCTGACTGCGTGAACATGGTGCTCTAAGATTCTCGATAAAAGATACAGTTAGAGGTTTTGTATACGTATAAAGACTGAATCCTTGTCGAGAATCTATTTTCCATAATAATAGCGGAGACATTAGAAACACAATAGCGGCTCTCGATAACCAATATCGGATGTTGCGTGATGTCATAAATACCCATCAACTATGTCGCGTCATGTCACGGCGTCTCGCGTCGTTGACTCGAGATTGCCCCGTTGTGATGAGCAACGCTTTTAATCTTGCCTTTTATTATTCGGGACCTAAAAAGTTTTACTTATACTTGCCTAATCTTTATACCTCTCCTGTTATTTATCATCATCATCATCATCATCATCAACCGATTGCCAGCTCACTACAGACTACGGGTCTCCTCTCAGTATTAGAAGGGTTTGGCTATAGCCCACCACGCTGGCCATGTAGCAGACTTCACACGCCTTTGAGAACATTATGGATAACTCCCTGGTGTGCAGGTTTCTTCACGATGTTTTCCTTCGCCGTTAAAGCAAGTGATATTTTAATTGCTTAAAAACGCACGTATTTCCGATAAGTTAGAGGTGCCCGGGATCGAACCCCCGACCTCTGATAAGGAGGCGGACGCCTTAAATATCAAAGCTTCTGTTATTTATATGGTTAGGTATTATGAATGCGATGGAATCATAATGATCAATTTAGGAATTAAATCAGAAGCTAAGAATGTTTTACAATGCATTCGTGTTTGTTTTTGTAATTAATGCACTATAAATGTGATAGCTAACATATATGACGTATATAATAGGAAAGAAATATTTCCGTTAATTTTTTCAACACAGTCTAAATACCTAAAGATATAACAAATCAGTTCAATAATAAACTTCATTTTTTTAAACCTTGAGAGCAATAAACTCCCAAAAATCTTAAACAAATTTCAAATATTAATTATCTCCTCGCGCAAATTCTTTGCATTTCGAAAACAATAAAATTGCTTAAATATTTTTAAGCTTAAGAAAAATTAAGAATGTATCTTTAAAATTTGTGACTATTAAAATATGTATAAATTAAAATAATCCAGGTAGGTGAAAAAATTACATTTAGGTATTTAAATCTAAAATCATTGGAATCGTTTTTTTTTAAGACTTTTCTTTTGATAGATAATAGATATAAAATTACTGCATTATATTAATTTCTTCGTCATTGGTATTATACGCACACAGTATCTTATAATCATCATCATCATTATCATGATTAACCCATTACCTGCTCACTACAGAGCAAGGGTCTCCTCTCAATATGAGAAGGGTTTGGCCATAGTCCACCACGCTGGCCATGTGCGGATTGGCAGACTTCACACGCCTTTGAGAACATTATGGAGAACTCTCAGGCGTGCAGGTTTCCTCACGATGTTTTCCTTCACCGTTGAAGCAAATGATATTTTAATTTTTAAAAACGCACATAACTTCGAAAAGTTAGAGGTGCGTGCCCAGATTCGATCCGCCGACCTCTGATTAGGAGGCTGACACCCTAACCACTAGGCTATCACCGCTAGGATCTTATAATACAGGGAAATAATGACAGTCAATGGCGTGAGCTTGAAAAGGCGGTCTTATAACTTAACATGATATTTTAAATGTGACTTGACAGTAAGAACCCTGTGTTAAGATAAACAGTTGATGCTACAGTGTACCCTTCAATAGCAAGGCATACCAGTAGCCACGGGGAACTCTATACAATGCCAACCATAACTGCATAAATTCTAATTAGGTATATTATATGTGCAAGCCTTTACAATACAATGTATTTTAGACTGATTATAATATTTTCTTCAAAGAACAAGCATACAGAACAATACTTTCTGTGTTAACTAAATAACTAGTCAAGAGTTCGAACATACTTTTAGAAGGGTCCTGTTGTAATAATTTGTATTCTGTGTTTTTTTAATCCACTACAAATTTACAAGTTAGCCCTTCACGGCAATCTAACCTGTTGTTGATGATGCAATGTAAGATGGTAGTGGGCTAACCTATTAGTGGTATGGGTAAATGCGACATCATGCCGGGATGCTAAATCGCTTGCCAACTCTTCAGTCTTTGTTGGTAGGCCAGTTACCAAATAAGACACGGCCGAAGCCTCCCACGAGTAAAGACTCGAACCGGTAATTAAACATACGCACGCACGGGCTCGCGTTTTATAAAGTTGGAAGCACAGGGTTTGATTATCGAGGTATTATAAAGTAAACGTTATGGTACGCAAGGTTATGTATTATATAAAAATATTACAGATTTCTGATACAGTTGGGATTTGTAGGTATAAAGTGTTCATAAAGATTTAAAACTCAATTTTATGAGAGTTTATATGGTCGATTTTTTATTTTCTATATTTAAATAGAAAGCCATATAATCTAGCGGTATCTAACTCTGGTTTCCCTTCAAAACGCATAAATCTTTCGCCTTTTACTAAAGATTTCCGTGGCGGGGAACACTCAAATGAGTCTTTCATTTTAATAATATATTTTAGTTGTGATGTTAAATATTTATCTATTTATTGTTTAAGATTTTTAGTTTTAGGTTAATCTAAGTTTTATTTTAAGTTATATAATTATATAACTTATTTTAAGTTATATATTATATTCCTAACAACTAATTGTCACGAAAAACTAAGAATTAGATTTCTATTACTAAAAAAAAAACGTCAAGGGACACCCGGATGGAACGAAGTTATATTATTTTTTTTATTATTTATTATATACAAAAAACCTGTATACACTCAAAAAATATTATCGTCGCGACACCACACTGTTCAATGCGAAATAAAAATGAAAATATCTGGCTTTCTATAAGAGAGAGAGAGACAGACAGAGAAACATGCGACGCCGCACAGCTTACAATAGCTTACTATAGCAAAAAATGTCGTGACAACTTTTCGTAAGAATTTTTTCCGTCTAGCCCCCTTTTACAACGCGCGATAAGGAACTTCGTTCCAAAATTCTAGCGGTAATATATCTCATTCATAATGCGCAACTGTAAAAGACATTGACACTGCATCTTCTAAATTGAATGAATCTTAATAAAGTCTTATCATCTGGTTAAAGATGATTCCTTATTTAACAACGAAGCCCTAAGAAGGGAGCTTGGCTGTGATTTATTCAGGAGCATCAAAAGTTTCGTTTGAGCGATACAGTCGTGAAACCCGCGAACTTTACTGGCTGGAGCTCTTATTTTTATATTTCAAGACACTCAAATAATCTGAAGCCTCTGAAGTATAAATTCTAAGCGCAATATAATATAGTGTCCGAAGTTTTAATCGTAATACCGTGAATTTGGAAGTTGTGAAGAGTGAGTCCATTTCAGTGTTCGGATAGCTGAAATTCAAATCGTAAATTAATACGGAAGTTTTGCGGTGTGCTTTTCGTAATTTAAAATGTGCATTTATCTGAATAATATGACAGACAATCTCCCTTGTCACTGAGGTTATTAGTAAAGTTTAACCACGTAATACTTTATTATCTATTATTTACTACAAGTTAGCTCTTGACGACTATCTCACCTGTTGGTAAGTGACGATGCAGTCTAGAATGGTATCGGGCTAACCTTAGCAGGTCCCTAGGGTATTGTAAACCCACACTCCTAATTGGTTTCTACGCGACATCGTGCCGGAACGCTTAATCGCTTGGCGACACGTCTTTGATAGTAGGGTAACTAGCTAAGGCCGAAGCCTCCTACCAGACCAGACTCGAGCCGGGAATCGAACCCAGGACCTCCAACTTTATAATGCGACAGAGCGCGCGCGCTGCACCACCGAGGGCGTCAAGTTATTGTGTATACTTGAACATTTTGAATACCTACTACATGAAATTTATAATATATAGTTTAAAAAAATCTTTATACTTACCTTTTTATAAATTAATATTGGTGAAATGGATCGCACTACTTTTAGACTTGCAAAAACCAATCTCTAAACTCTTGACTCTAAATAACTTGATTATTACCCTACAAATCGCGTGCGCTAGCATGTTATAAGGTTTCGATAAGGTCCTGGGTTCGATTCCTGGTTCAAGTCTGGTCAAGAATTACAAACGCGCTTCGGAAGAACACGAGTTAAACTTGGTCGGCTACATAGTTGATAAAATGCAAAACCATCGGTTCCAAGATTTACCAATAAAATTTTAATTTAACGCAAAAGTTAGGCGGCTGTCCGTACTTAATGTTTCAAAATGGTGGATTTGCCTACATTTACTATATTTTTTTATATACATAGCCAGCAAACGAGCAAGCGGGTCACCTGATGGTAAGTGATTAACACCGCCCATGAACATTTGCAGCACCAGAGGAACCGCCAATGCTTTGCTGGCCCTTAAGCAATTTGTTAATCCGCCCTTTGAAGATCCCCATATTGTAACCATTAGGGAGCACAGAAGATGGAAGCTGGTTCCACAATTTGCAGGTGCGTGGCAGAAATGACCTATGTAAACCAAGCATTATTTAATCATTTTATAGACCTAAATGGCAAAGTGATGAATGCTGTGAGAGGTGAGGTGCGTTATAAAAGAGAGTTCCCGTGTTTGATAGCCGGCAGAGGCAATTTGGGAATTTATTATATTGTAATTTCTTTTTTCGTGTTTTCTTATCCGCCTAGCAACAAAGACCGGTTCCAGAACGATATTCAGGTGATACCCTTGGTACTTATTATTACACTTATTAAAAAGTTGATGCTATCCTATCTACTTGGAAATTACATGAATAAGTGCAACATATATATCGTATGAAAATAATGGTTCGTTAAAAATATATTATATCACAGTTATTCTTTAGCTCTGTAGTTTCGATAGTTATATCAACCAACCCGCTTTAGCAGCAATCTGCTATCCTATGACCTTTGCCCAGTAAATGGCCTTAAACAGCCTATCGATAATTCTTTAGGTAAAACATTGTATTACATATTAACATCTTGATAATGATTTGACGACCTCCGTGGCGCAGCGCGCGCGCTGTTGCATTATAAAGTTGGAGGTCCCGGGTTCGATTCCCGGCTCGAGTCTGGTCTGGTGGGAGGCTATGGCCGTGGCTAGTTACCACCCTACCGACAAAGACGTGTCGCCAAGCGATTTAGCGTTTAGAAACCAATTAGGGGCGTGGGTTTACCATAGTACTAACAGGTCAGCCCGCTACCATCCTAGACAGCATCATCACTTACCACCAGGTGAGATAGCAGTCAAGGGCTAACTTGTAGTGTGTAAAAAAAAATACCGTGGGACATCTACGTATTTATTTATTTATGATTAATATACAAGGAATATAATTAATAATACAATAAAGGCACCGAAAAAACCTACGAGGTTTGTCCTCGGTGCTTGGTATACATACATACATACATATATATATACTGTATACATACATAAACTGATACGAGTATACACACTCTTTCTTCGATCCACCGTTTTGCACAATTGGGGTAATTACATCGATAACAATTACATGGGTCTTCAATTAAAGTGACATTTACTTCACAAAGGTAATTCAATGCCATTGAGATCGGGTTACGAGTTAAACGCATGTTCATCACACGAATTGTACAGCTATAGGTACGTAGATTAGTGCTAAGGGTTATCAGAATGATAAAGAGTAACCCTAAGGGTGCGACTTATTAAGGCTATTACAAACATACCTATAGGCCACCATCAAAAATACTATTTAGGGTGGTAATATTAAAGTTAACCAAGAAAAAAATTATATAAAGCGATATTTAAACTGAAGAAACATAATTTTAGAAGCGGCAAGGCAAAAGTTGAAGGCAAAACTGCTGCAGTCGGGTACGATTCCCGACTGCAGTCAGTCAGTCGGTTTGGTGGGAGGCTTCGGTCGTGGCTAGTTACCACCCTACCGACAAAGATGTGTCACCAAACGATTTAGCGTTTCAGCACTATGTCGTTTAGCAACCAATTAGGAGTGTGGGTTTACTATATCCCTAACAGATTAAGCCGCTACCAACTTAGACTGCATTATCACTTACAATCAGGTGAGCTGCCGTCAAGGGATAAAAATAAACACCAATCCACAGCCTAGAGTAATAGAATGGTCGTTAACCTTTTCTTAAAATGCACGTGAGTTTTTATAGTTATTATCACAAACATCATAATCTTTATATATAAAAGCGAAAGGTCACTTACATACTTACATATTTACATAAGTTTACATACTTACATACTGATTAAATTAAAATCTCAAAAACTTTTGTACGTATAAAGCTATAATTTAGCAAGTAGGTAGTTGATAGTTAAGAGATGTCAGCTAAGAAAGGATATTTGGAAATTCTGGCTAAGAAAGGGGTAAAATAGGGGTTGGAAGTTTATATGAAATTTCTTTGTTTTTATAGTTAGAGACACAAAAATTTGCATTAAGATTAATAATAATAAATAAAACACATTTACATAATTTTTTTTTTAAATATTACCTTTCAAGGGTGGTAAAATAGGGGATGATAGTTTTTGCTTATTTCTCTATTATGAAGTCTACAAGCTTGGAATTTTGAAAATAGGTTTCTTTTAGGGCGTAAGTATAAGGTTAGCTTTTTTTTTCATCCAAATCTACCCCGAAAGGGGTAAAATAGGGGTTTGAAGTTTGTATGAGAGTCCTACGTTTTTTTCATTTAGAGATACGAAAATTGACATTTGCCTGTAGCTTACTTTCTGAAGCAGGCCATTAGCCGCACGGGTAACCTCAATCTCAAGTAAAATCAGCAATTCTACGCAGACGAAGTCGCAGGCAACAGCTTGTAATAGATAAAGCCCGTCGACCTGTATTTGGCCAGCTTATGGAAAGGGATTACCAACCTATGAGAGTAAATACCTGTGTAAAAAAAAGATTATACATTAGACGACTAAGTAAATATGAAAGTACCAACTCGTATATAAAATAACTAATTATATGTCTTCAATTAAATGTACTTTGTTTTATTTCAGCTGTTTTAAATCATTATGAAAAAAATTTAGATACCATTGACATTTGGCTCCCGACTATATTCTCGCTCGAAAAATGTAATAAATACATTTGAGTGTACAATTAAAGTTCACTGAATCCATTACCGACGAAAACGCTCGCTTCACTCGTTTGTCGTAGCAACAAAAGATAGTAAAAAAATATATATAAAAAAAAAATTTTAGTAATAAACCTACATATACATAATTTGCGGAAGTCCATGATAAACAATAAACAGCAAGTATAATTTGCTATATTCCGCCGACAACCGGGAGATCAGTAAAGTACTTCACTTTTCGCGCTTGTGAAGTCAACATCTCCTGAGGATGATCCGGTGTCGGGTCGAAACGTGCGTAGAGGTTCTGGTGGAGGATTTTGTGTGGTGTTATACTATACTGATCTTCCGGTTGTCGGCGGAATATAGCAAATTATACTTGCTGTTTATTGTTTACAACTACATGTTTGGATACCGCATTCGATAAGATATGTTTGAGTTTATTCCTTACTTTCTTTCATACCAACCGACTACTACACTTCTACAGAGCACTACCTATAGAAAGTAATCCGAAGTGGCAATTGCAATACAAAACACAAGATATACCAATTTCGATTTTTCGACTGTTTCTTTAGGATTTTCCTACTTTTCATTTCTTTGAAACCACCTCTTATTTAGGTCAGCAAAACAATTCAAAAAAAAAATCCTTTAGCCATTGTCGCCATGTAATACAAATCCGCAAAATGATTTTCATCTATAGATAGACAGAAGACAGATTGTAATGATTAATCATTAGAGGCAGCTCTGGCTATATATATAAGACTATACTGAAGAAGTCGCTGTGCTCTGATTTATGTAGAGAATTTATTTTTAAGTTCTCAGAATTAATTAGATGAAAGCAAAGCAAGATCTTTGAAAATTGTATCGCTCTCGCTGGAGAAAGTTTTCCCGGAATAAATTTAAGTCGACGACTTCCTCCTTGTAATGTTATTATATAGGTATTTGAGATTGCCGCTACGATGTTAAGTAGTTTCATCTCAAGCTAATAAAGAGCCTTAGCTATTCTTATCAAGGCTATTTAAAGACAAAGTCATAAACCAGTAAACTTTCGCATTTATTGTATTACTATCTATATCTTAGTATATTATAATCGCCTTTATAAACTAAAAGCGATTATAATAGAAGAAAGAATAAAGATGTAAGATGAAAATGAACCAAAGAGTGAATTTTAGGTAACGCTTTTTATTCTGGGACAATTCTTAATAATACATAAGAATGTACACAGAGCTCGTCGCTTTTTATTTTAATAAATACCTGTATTATCATCATCATCATCATGATCAACCCGTTGTCGGCTCACTACAGAGCACTGGTCTCTTCCTAGTATGAGAAGGGTTTGCCCATAGCATAGCCCACTAGGGCCTGAAGTCTGGCCATGTGCGGATTGCCAGACTTCACATGCCTTTGAGAACATTATGGAGAGCTCTCAGGCGTTTTCTCACGATGTTTTCCTTCACCGTTGAAGCAAGTGATATTTTAATTGCATAAACTCCGAAAAGTTAGAGGGGATTACCCGGGTTCGAGCCCCCGTCCTCTGATTAGGAGGCGGATGTCCCAACCTATCTATCTATCTAACCTAGCTATAACAGTTTACTTTAAAGCTATGCATTAATTATTGAAACCCCCTTATATTCACGCCAATGTATCTAAGTAGTAATTTTGTACAAACTACTGCCTTGAATACAATTTATAGATACAACTTAGTATCTAAATACATGTTGGCTCTCGGTAAGCTGGATCATGCAAGTCAATTAATTTCTAGTCGCCGAAGATAGCGCGTCCATCTTACACCATTCTGAAAACGTAACTAGCAAAAATACGAGGTATTTCTGACTAACGACGTAGCTATGTCAATCACGGCAATCTTGTTTTACATTATAGGTACAATCGCCTCTCTAGGTAGGTACTTCAATGACCTCGATATTACAGTAATTATGACTTACGTGAGCTTTAAATTGCTTTATGGCACGTCTAATTGTACGGTGTTACGAATTATCGTAAAGCGTAATCAAGCGTATTCAGATCAAATCCAATCTGATATAAACATTATTTGCATATCGTGTAACTGCCTACGTACGTACGTACCACGTAAGAGGTATTACAATTAGTACAGCACAGGGTCAGGTAGAGCTTTTTACGAAAGAAGGCTCTGTCGATCTTACATCTCAGTGTGCGGTTTATTTATATTTATCACATTTTTTGTTATTTCTATTAGTAATGGTGAAAACTACACTCGCCAACTTAAAACTAAAACTTAGTTCAAATCGCACCCAGGTCTAAGAAGAAACCCACAGCTAACTTCGCTGGGGTATTTTCTTGCTTTCAGAAAATCACATAGTCAATAATCATCATGATCAACCTATTACCGGCTCACTACAGAGCACGGGTCTCCTCTCAATATGCGAAAGATTTGGCCATAGTCCACCACGCTGGCCATGTGCGGATTGGCAGACTTCACACGCCTTTGAGAACATTATGGAGAACTCTCAGGCGTGCAGGTTTCCTCACGATGTTTTCCTTCGCCGTTGAAGCAAGTGATATTTTAATTTTTTTTAAACACACGTAACTCCGAAAAGTTAGAGGTGCGTGCCCGCCGCCGACCTCTGTTTAAGAGGCTGACGCCCTAACCACTAGGCTATCACCGCTTACTAGGCTATCACCGCTTAATTCAATAATAAATTATAGTAACTATTGAGATAAAGCAATTCACACCCAAGCTTTTTTATCGTTTATATAATCGTTAAAATCGTGATTTTTCTTTAAGCTTTTTTCCATCTATCCCCCGTCTCTCAGCAGGCAGCACCTCACAAATCGGCACAGAGCTGGAATATTCAGTGTGTATTTCTATTGCAGCTATAACAATTATTAAAAATAATACTTAAACTTATGTTTTCTTTATATTTTAAGTTGCTTGATTTCAGTACCTATTGAAAATATTATGCAAAGTTTGATATCGCAATGTAGAACAGAACCCTAATTGTGCGAGTCAAACTCGCACTTAGCCTAGATTAGTTATAAAGGTATATAGTAATAATAATAATAATAAATTTAATTTGCATATAAATGATCCACATTTAATTTTAGGTATTCTTAGACCATCCATGTACAATCACAACATAGTTGCACTGCAGATAATATAATCAGTAATCTGTGCACTAGATTCACCGCTTATTAAGCCATTAAAATATCACTTGCTTCAACGGTGAAGGAAAACATCGTGAAGAAACCTGCACGCCTGAGAGTTCTCCATAATGTTCTCAAAGGCGTGTGACGGAAGTCTGCCAATCCGCATATGGCCAGCGTGGTGGACTATGGCCAAACCCTTTTCATATTGAGAGGAGACCCGTGCTCTGTAGTGAGCCCGCAATGGGTTGATCATGATGATGATGACCTGGAAACCGACAAGGTACCGATAAAACGTAGACAATGCGACGGCCAAAATCTAGTATGTATCTTGATAATCAAATTTAAGATTACGTTTTATATTAATAGTCTTATTATTTAATAATATACTAATTTTATCAGCAAAGAAGTTGAATACCTTTACATTTTTATCAATATAGATAAGCAGCAAATGAAAGGATTTATTATACAGAGTCCTTTGAGTACAATAAATATACAATAAATCGACTTTCTTGAAACTATCTACAAAGTCTAGGAAGAATTTCTGAGAAAATCGTAGATATTTGTTCAGAGGCACTGTAGCGAAGCTTCACTATTGATTTATTCAAGACCTGTTTAAGGTCATGAGATATCTTGCAAAGAGTTTGCATTGGCTATGTTCTATCTTATATTTTTATTAAAATCAAGAGCGTATAAATAAGCCAGCAACTCGAAAATATCTTGTCTATCGAAACATGATATTTTCGAGTGTAGGCTATGCATATATTTTTAGCTAATTAAAAAAACATGTGCGACGAAAGAAATGGCTAGTTGATGGCGTTATTTATGTATTACGAATTGGATGGATGTTTTTAACGGTAGATGATTACGGAGCCCCTTCTAAGCTGGCCTCAGGACGTACGCTTATGCATTTTTTTGATAAAACCTATTACATTTCGTAGGTGACATAAAAAGCTTCCACTGCAGATTATTTTGCGCGTGCGTGAATATTTTAATAGTACATCTCCATTAAAACCTATTTATCATATTCACTTTACGTATTATATTGTTGCAATTATTTTCGCTACAAATTAAGCGAACCAAAATGTGTCATTAATTCGATCACATTCGTTACTACCGCAAATGATCTGATTTTAATATCACAGTGTAATAATATTGTACGGAAGGTATATTTAATAACTGAACTTTCAACGTAGAATCTCTTTGTTAGCGCAATTCCATCTAGGACTGAGTAGAAATTTGCGCAACCATCTAACGATAATGAACCATTATGACGCTACTTCAATTTCGAAAATTTGATATAATTTCCAAAAATAAATTAGAAATACACGATCCAAAGGGAGAAATTCGTTGTTGTGAGATAAAAAAATTGTGGTGGTCAATATTTTGTTGAATCTATAAAAGTTCGTCAAGTTTTTTAATAGATCTCTAACGGTCGCGAGACATGCACGTTCTTAGAGCTATTTATGTACTCAATCATAAAAACTTATTCAACTCAAATGGTGTCGCTTTTATAATATTGCTGAGAAGAATGATACGTATACTGGTGACTTCACTCGATGATGGCGTACAACAAACTTTTGAATTCAATGATATTATATAATATATTTTCATCAATCTGATTTCAAATTAATTCGAAGTAATCTTATTTTGCAGTAAGATTACCTCGAACCATATAATTTATCAATTCTTGGAACTTCTATGCCGTTTCTTCACCTTCTTAGAATTTTTATTTTACCAATATCCTAAAAATAGCTTTTAAATGTGTTCGTAGAGCTCCGTACCTACGTTATTTTTCATTTCTTCGCCAACGGATTACCTACTGCAATTTAATGTGCAACTTAATATGATTAAGTAATTCTGGACGTTTCTACATAAGCCGGTACCAACTACTACCTGTCTGGATTTTAATCTCTAGAGCCAAGTATTTAACAAGAAGTTGATGAATTTAATGATCAAATATTTGACACTAGAACACCTTAACTAACTGGGAAGTAAGCATAAATTCTGAGATTAAATCTAGTAATAAGATAAAATAAATATACCTTTAATGAAAGGTAATTTAATTACAGTCATATATTGCTGCTTTTTACGATACAAAGGGAAAAAATCTCAATGGGTAGATTCATTACAGCCGAAAGAAACACCGTAAAGGCGTGAAGTTAATAATTAATCGAATCTAAAATCTTCTGTAGACAGACTTAATTTAGTAGTGCTAAGCTACAGGCAAGATTACGAAAAGAAAAGTAATACTAAATTAAAGCTGCCATCTTTTGACTTTTAACTAAATGGGCTCTTATGAGTATCGAACAAATAAAGGTAAATAAAGTGCGTAATGATTCATTCCTTACTAGGCAATCTAAATGCAACTGTATGAAAGAGATAGTTATTGTGTTTTATGAATAAATCAAATATTCATAAAACAACGCGTTTCTTTTATTATTCTCTGTAGGTAAATGAAGATAGTATCCTTTCAATCTTTTACTTGTGGCTTTATTTCTGTTTCAAACTATTATATTCTTCATAATTATCTTACTCAATATTATTTATTATCTCAATACTATAACACAATATATGGAAGGCAACTACATATCATCATCATCATCATGATCCACTAGGATAGGATATCTAGGATGGTAGCGCGCTTGTTAGGCTTGTTAGTGGTCTGCTAAACCCACACTACTAATTGGTTTCTACGCAGTATCGTATCTTGAAAGTCCTTCACCACCCTAAGTGGCACTGACTAGGTGAAAACTCTTAAAGTGTTTCATAATCATGTTTTAATCATTTTGATTACTTACTTGGGGGTTTTAATTGGTTTCCTTAGTCAGTGACAATTTCATCAATATCGATATTCGACACTAAGCCGCTTTGCTTTAAGCGCTTTGATGGTTCGAATATAATTTCTGGCGCTTTGTTAGCTCTGATAACAGCCCTGTGCGGTGAGGCAAACGAAGGAAATCTCTCGGTACAAATCACATGATCTTACTTGAACGGCTCACGTAGGCAAGTGTGTTTGCATGTTCATGTGTGTGTTCGTTTTCTAGCTACCTGAGGACATCCCCGTCTGTTATACTAGATTTTTTCCACGATCATGCAAATTTCGGAGTCAGATTCCATGAGCGGTGTTTCCATAAAGTTTCAATATGGGTCTCCTTGATGGGGGGATATAAAAATCCCTCAAAAGCCGGCCACACATTGGCGGCTCCTCTAATAGTGTAAATGTGAATGTACGAGAGTAATCACTTGACGTCAGAAAAAAATTAGCTTGAAGAAATTTTTTGAATTTTTTTTAGTTTAAGATATTTTTTACCCCTACAGAGCACAGCGTTTGATTAATTTAAATCTTATGGCATCTGATGATAGTTTGGTCAAAAATGCTAGATTACAGTGAGACTGGATACTTATTTGAAATTCTCAAGCATAATAATATAATATAGAAACGATTAACAAACATTGAAACAGTAAATTAATGAAAGCTTGTGTGAAATTTATCTAGCGTTTTAAGAATTTCTCGCGTGAGTAGAGTAGACAGAATACTGAATACTTTCTATTCGCTAAAGGTATTTCATACTTAAATACTATTAAATCACTGTATGTGTGGACGTTCCATAAATTGCAATAATTGTGTTAGTTCGAGTGGATGTTATTTTAGCGAATATTTTACAAATCAAATTATTGTGATACAAATGAACTGTTGTAATGTAATTTATTTAATAATCTTCTCAAAATTTTATACTAATTAGTGGGTAAGTATATGTTGGGTATTAAAACAAAATATAGCTTAACCAAAGTTTATTGTTATATGTTACATTTGTTTGTTCCTATAATTATTGCATGTTTGTGTAACGAAAGAATTAGAAGGTAGGTAATTTTGTATATTAATTATAGATTTTCGAAATATTGGGCGTATTGTGTTGAAGGGTCCTTTTCAATAAATCATTTACGTTAATGTTCCAAACAAAGAAAATATGGCAGGCCTTTCAATAGCTTTCACGAGTTATTTATAACTTTCTGACGATTTTACCTCCTATTGCCATTGTCTAGGGCTCACGCTTTGTTATCAAAATTGGCAGATATTAAACAATAAAAGTAACGAAAGGAACTGTCCTTCAATCACTAGATGTGCTGATCTGAGTAAGAGTCTTATTATTGGTCCCAAGATAGACGAAAAACATAATGTCTGGAGTACGTTGGTGACGTATACAAAACATGATTAGATTTCTATACTCACCAACGCGCCATTTGAATAAAGATTATTTAAATACGTAATACAAATAAAATAATGTTTTATGAAATTTTCTTTGATATCTTACTAATGCTCATATTATGTATTGTTTTATATATGAAGCCATGTACCGTAACACGATATACACACGACACCCTATTTCATTAGGATTTTGATGTAAGGAAGCCACCGAGATCGGGCTAGACTAGGCTTGAGCTGGGATCGAACCCGGGCCACCCATTTTAAATCCCTCATGCACTTGCACTGCGCTACAGAGGCTGCCAAACTGATGAAAGTAGTGAAAAACCTATTGTAGTTCCCTATTTAATCCTCTTTGCAATCGGGTATGTTTTTTTAAACAATCGATGTTTGCCTTTATCATGCAACTTTTAATCCCGCCAAAGCTGTGTGTGTGTGTGTTTGTATTAGCCAGACTATCAGACAACGCTCCTATGGCCTATATAGTATATAATATTTACGATAGTGTTTAATACTTTAGTACGCATTCAGCTATTTTCAAAAGTTTCGTTACAGACGGATACGCACACTAATTAACACGTTGGGCACGTTGGTGCTGCCTAACTTTAAGCTGAAATAGCCTAGTGGTTTGGACGTCAGCCTCCTAATCCGAGGTCGGGGGTTCGAACCCCGGCCGAGCCTATATCGATCAGAGTAATTTTTAAGCAATTAAAATATCACTCGCTTCAACGGTGAAGGAAAACATCGCGAGGAAACCTGCATACCTGAGAGTTATCCATAATGTTCTCTAAGGCGTATGAAGTCTGCTAATCCCGCACATGGACTGCGTGGTGGACTATGGCCAAACCCTTCTCATATTGAGGGGAGTCCCGTGCTAAGTAGTGAGCCGGCAATGGGTTGATCATGATGATGATGATAAGCAAACAAGTGGGTCACCTGATATTAAGTGTTCACCGTCCATTAACACCTACATCATCGTCATTTGATAATAAACCTTTAAATAATTCTGTAGTAGAAACACTGTCGATAAAACTAGGATTAGCTATTTAAATGCGAGTGGCAAAATTATCAAGAACAACAAACAGTTGAACAACCAGATTAGGGAATTTTTTTGACGACCTCCGTGGCCCAGTGCGTGCGCTGTCGCATTATAAAGTAACAGCCCACCAGACGAAGTTAATGTTGGGTGGTATAATTAAAATCACACTTCTGAGCACTCTATGCAGTGTTGGTGAAAAACACATGGAAAGTTGACATCTATGATATTGCTATAATATTAGCAACAAAGAAGACGACCGTCAACTTTTTAGCTTTTATTTTCGTCTACATGCTACCTCCGTGTCTTTTCTGTTGAGCACCTTCATGGTGCAGCTCTATCGCATTCTAAAGTTGGAGGTCCTGGGTTCGATTCCGGGTTCGAGTTGGGTCTGGAGGGAGGCTTCGACCATGGCTAGTTACCACCCTACCGACAAAGACGTGTCGTCAAGCAATGGCTTGATCAAGCGTTCTAGTACGATGTCGCCTAGATACCAGTTAGAACAACCTAAATGCCATTGACGTTAAGGGCTTACTTGTAGAATAAAAACAAACATAACAAAGAGCTAAACCATTTGGCAGTCTTTTCCAATAGGTAAATAGCTGCAGGCCCATCAGACTAGACTCGCCTTGGAATAGAACCCAGGACCTCCCACTACAGCGCACTCGCTGCGCCATGAAGATAGTCATTACATGATATAAAAGCTTATTTACCATCACTTAAGGCTGTATTATTTTTAAACGACACTTTAATAAGAAATAACGATTAAAATTATGAAAAAAAAAGCGATATTGGCAAGCCTCCGAGTATACTAGTATTTCAGGGATGGTTTAGTGATAATTCACAAAAGTGCCTTAGGTATTAAGCCACAAATACTTCAAACTAAGTTTCGAATAGTATTGTGAACCGTCCTGTGATTATTAGGAAAGGTCAAATCCGGGTCGCCAGTGTTTGCTACCGCTGTCACATCGGTTTATTAGTAAGCTATCAAAAGTCAAATCGATATTATATGACGGCGTTGTAGTCTTCGTTGATAGAAATATATAATACGCGTTGTAATTCATTTTATACAAACTTATTTTAAGAATTTATTAAATTATTTTGTTTTTATTATTTTCGTACCAAATTTGTGATAGCAAACGCTATTGTAATATAAGAAGTATAAAAAGAAAAGCTTATATCTATAAGAGATCTCTCCAGCTACCCTCAAAAATGAAAATGTCATTATTAGAGCGTTAACTTGCATGTCCAATGGCCGAAATTAATAATCAATCTAATCCAAAATCGTCAGATAGTAAATTGAATTTGTAATGCTCGCCTTGCCTTCTCTTCGCAATCGATAATGATGGCGCTACTAAATTCAATTCTGATATCCGAGGTGTTTGGATTAGATTGATTATTAACTTCGGGTGTTAACCGTTAAAGAGAAAGGAGATTATAATCTTGATATGGACTCAAGATCCAAGATCTAAAGATTATTAACCTTAGTTCGCTGCAACGGAGTCACGGGCATCATCTAGTAAATGCTATAGTAGATTGAACAAACAAAATTGCACTGACATACAGGTGCCAAATTATTAAAAGACCAAGCACAATTTAACCTTGTACAAATGTATTCAAATCAAACTTTGAATCCGAGCTTCTTCGACCAGGTGATCTGCGCAAATAAGACTATCCCGGTATGTTTTATAATCCTTTCCAGCCTTAAGCTACGTATGAGTAGGTGCCAAATGTTAAAAGACCAACGTGCGGATTCACAATGTAACCTTGTTCATGACAGCATTATAAAAACTAATTACCAAGTAACGCTCGGCGACACGTCTTTGTCGGTATCTAGCCACCAGACTAGACTCGAGCTGGCATCGAACCCAGGACCTCCAAGTTTTAAAATGCAACAGCGCACGCACTGCGCCACGGAGGTAGTTAAAGCGAAACAGTACCAAACTCAAATCAAACTTTGAAGCCGAGATTTAATCAGGTGATCTGCGCGAATAAGTCTTCCCCGGTATGTTATTTAATCCTTTCCAGGCTTAGGCCTTTGATATAAATTACGGCCAAGACCATAGCAATTAGAGCTAACCGCCTTAACGTCGCATCTTGGTCAATGTTTTCAAGTTTTCATTAATTAAGCTCAATCAGTCAATCAATAAATTAGCCTTTAGACGCCTACTGCTGGACATAGGCCTTTCCGAGAGCGCGCCACCACACACGGTCGTCCGCCTGCCTCATCCACCCGCCACCAGCGATCCTTTTCAGGTCGTCGGTCCAGTGAGTAGGAGGTCTTCCTACGCTGCGCTTACCGGTACGTGGTCTCCACTCCCGAACACGTCTGCCCCAACGGCCGTCGGTTCTTTAAGCTCAAATACCATAATTTAATTTTAATTTAAGTTATAATAATTGTAATAATTATTATAACTTAAATTAAAATAACTTTTATAATGACTATCATAATATTGACTAATTGTTTTATGATTATTATTGTGACTACTGTTATTATTTTCATTTATTTTGTTTTTATTGAATTTTTTAATATTAGATTATAAAATATATCAACAATTGTAGTATTTGCAATGCCCTGACCGGGTTTCATGTTTGTAAAATATGAAAGCGAATAAATAAATAGTTAGGCCATAGTAGTCCACGGATGTTCTAAGACACGGCGCTGATTTTTTATGAAGGTCAAGTTCACAACCATATCTATTCATATTCTTAGAAATCAATGTTTTAAGCGGCTGATGTAATGTACATCGATCGCTGTCTCGAGCCTATAATGGAGAGTGAGCATTATTATATTCTTAAAGTCATTTATCAACGCCTGGCGCTACGATGTGACAAACTTGACAGACTTCATTTAATCTCCCCGCTTGTAGACACAATCTATACTAAGCTACTGGAGGGAAGGAAAAAAGGTCAAAACAGTTTCAATTAAAATGGTTTAAACAGCATATTACTCTAATCATCATAAGCAGCAAGCTTTTAATGTCACACATCTGAACATGTAGTACTGGAAAGAGTGCACAGATATAAATATCTAGGCACTTGGCTGACTGAAGACTGGGACAGTGAATCGGAAATAAAAACCCGGATAGAAGTAGCCCGTGGTGCTTTTCAACGTATGAAAAAAGTGCTCACTAGCCGTAACCTGTCCATCGTGCTACGTAAACGCCTTTTACATTATATATGGCCCATACTTCTCTACGGATGCGAATCCTGGACAGTCAAAGAGGATCAAAGAAAACGTCTAGAGGCATTTGAGATGTGGGCTTATCGACGGATGTTAAAGATCTGCTGGACCCAAAAGGTGACCAATGAGGAGGTCTTGCGACGTGTTAGTTGTAACCGCGAACTTTGGAAGACTATCAAAAAGAAAAAAGTTGCTTATCTGGGGCATGTGCTTAGGCATGACAGATACATGCTCCTGCAACTTATAATGATGGGCAAAGTAGCGGGAAAGAGGCGCATCGGTCGCAAGAGGAAGTCTTGGTTGTGAAACATCAGGGAGTGGACTGGCATCGCGAGTGCCGCCCAGCTTTTCAGCCTCGCGAGAGACAAGGCAAAATATGCCATTCTTACTGCTAACCTTCACTAGTTGGAGAGGCACCTAAAGAAGATCTGAACATAGGAATTTTCTCTTAGAAGAACCTCTATCTTCTCGGAGAGAGTTTAGAGTTAGTAAGTAACAATTTATTACCTGAAACGGTAGTTTTTAGAATATGCTAACCACTAAACCATCGTTGTAGTTAAACATTTATTAAACATACATTTCGAAAACTATAAACGAAATACAAATTGTAAAATTGAGTACGTACCCGAACTTTCACTTTACCCAAAGGTAAGCTTAGCTGGAATTTCGCTAACTACAAATTCAATTTATCTCATATGTGCCTATAGTCTCATATGTGCCTGTAGTAGTATAAGAGAAGTATGGCCATTTAAAAGCTAACGGCGTTTTATGTTTTATAGCTAACACTTCGTGCTAGTTGAGATAAGTATATTTTATTTATGTTCGAAAGCTGTGTGCTTACTGGTTAGGGCGTCCGCCTCCTAATCAGAGGTCGGGGGTTCGAATCCGGGCACGCACCTCTAACTTTTCGAAGTTACGTGCGTTTTAAGCAATTAAAATATCACTTGCTTCAACGTTGAAGGAAAAACATCGTGAGGAAACCTGCAAGCCTGAGAGTTCATAATATTCTCAAAGGCGTGTGAAGTCTGCCAATCCGCATAAGGCTAGCGTGGTGGACTATGGCCAAACCCTTCCATATTGGGAGGAGACCCGTGCTCTGTAGTGAGCCGGCAATGGGTTGATCATGATGATGATGATTTTTGTTTGTATTCTGTGGTACACGGCTTGAAGTAAAGGTAACACATACCTAACGCCACGAAACCGTTTATTAGATAACCATTTGAGATCAATCATAAAACCCTTGCTTAAATCGGCGAGTGCTATACATTTTCGTAACTAGGCATAACATGGCGGATGCGGTTTAGAAAACCTTTCATACCAATCAGAGTTCGTCACTATGGTTCTTGCAGTTTTACAAGAAAAAAAACAATTTAAACATTGTATGTGTATTGGGTTGAGTGAGGACCAGAGTTACCGACATAGCTCAGCGAGTTGCGAAGTTGAAGTGAACCGATGGACGTTGAGGTCCCAAGGTGCTGGAATGGCGACCCCGCACCGATAAACGTAGCGTTGGTCGACCCCCAACAAGGTGGACAGACGACATCAAACGAGTCGTAGGGAGCCGCTAGATACAAGAGGCCCAAGACCGTGGCCATTGGAACTCGCTACAAAAGACCTATGTCCAGCAGTGGACGTCAATTGGTTGAAATGATGATGATGATGATGATGATGATTGTATTGAGTTTATTGATATATCCTTGGAGGTCAGGCGAACTTGCGACCAGCTTAAAATAATGTGCTGAATTTTGCGGGGAGACGTCAATGGTCCTCATCTCCATGACCAACTGTGTTGTATATGTGTCCCCAAAAATAATAATCTGCGTCCGAGAAAAAAAACTTTTCGTGGTCCCACTTCATCGCACCGTTCCCCGAGCCATGGCACCCATACCGCGTTCTCTGGCGTCTTTCAACGCACTCTTGGATAAGAATTTTCAATGGGTCCCCCATTCAATGAAGGGTGGACGGTTTTGTTTTCGGAGTTGATTAAGTACGCCAAGAGCAAAAATTAATCTTTGTTGTGTGTGTTGTTTAGTAATTATTAGTTTGTATTGAATAATTTGTTTAATGTTGTCTAGTTAGTGAAATTTTGAGAGCGTAATTATCCTTTTTTAAAAAGGAAAAGAAATTGAAATTATATTTAAAATTTAATTACTTTAATTATAAATACTAAAACGTCTTAAACCTATCGAGTCGAGTTAGGGACTGCCTATTGTCTTTGTGACCGTTTCCCATGCTGCTTACCATCGCCGGTGGTCTCGCCGGTGGTCTTTTTAGGTGGAAACGATTACAACACTTACGAATGTTACGCAAGGCTGGCTTGGAACATCGGAATCGGTACACATAACTCCTCCCTCCTTAAGTTCAAAGTCAGCAGAGGGATGATTTTCCGTCTGCTGAATTTGACGGGAAAACTGTAAAGGGATGAATTTATACATGAAAAAGATACAAATGGTTAAGGCTAATATAACATATAAAATTAAGGTTCCGATGCTAACACTTTTCACATTTATAGAGCTTTCACTTTGATCGAACACATTTTCACTATCACTTTCCTTTAAACTGTATGCTAACTGCTGAAGATGCTGAAGGTTAACGCCATCTAGGTTTAGAAGCTTCCTTTCAGGTAACGGGCTCGAGGTAGGTATCTCGGGCAAGTGGATAGTTGGTATCCTGGAGTAGTTTATAGGTCTACCAACTGCTTGATGTCTTCTTAGTGTCAATCCCTTTACTTTAAAGCTGCAGGTATCATCTATGGTAAGTATGTAGGTTCCTTTTATGTATTCACGAGTTTCTTCTGTATTACATACTTTTAGGAGGAGTGTTTCAAATTTGCTGTATACAATCCATTGGTTAGGTTGGATTGGTTCTATTTTCATTCCAGATGTCTCTACCAGGACTGGGTTACAAGCGCTAGTGTTTTGGGATAGTAACATAAGCGCCTCTAAGCAGCTATCTTTCATTATGGGATCAACTTCCATTTCGTAGCATAAAAACATGAATTTATCCATTCCCTTGCAGGGTTGGGCGAGCGGTATGGTTTTCGAACCTTTCACTAATAGGTAAGGAGTTCTAGGAATTATAAGGGATGTTTGGTTAAACGTATTTGTAACGGGAAGAGGTATCATACGAAAGTAGCTATATAGATCGTTCTTAACTAGGGGGATGTCCAGAATAAAGATTATCTGATTTTTCTTAGAATAAGCCTTAAGTTCAATAGATTGCTCTATTAGCAAAAGATTATCTAAATTGACAGGATATACGAGTTTATCAGTCTCCTCGATATCGGTTAGCAAACTATACAATTCGTCAGTATCAATTACGGATTGGTGTAAAGTTTTTAACTTACTAAAAGCTATAGCCGTTTCAATTTCGTCTATTTTAACATAAATCATTTGAAAGTTATGCAGGAATAATTGAAAAGTGCTTATTAATATTGTATTGCTTATTACTCGTTCTGTGCTATTAATCCATGTCTTAATATCAGAAATGTCTTTATCTAGCTGAATTAAATTGTTTTTCGAGAAACCAGTGATATTAACGAAAGATTGCACCATTTCCGAAACTATGGTCATTTTTCTTGTTATTCTTTCCTGTCGTCTTTAAATTCGTGATTAATTCCTCATACCTTAAAGCGTCACTATTGTCTAAATTTCCCGTAATAATTTTTATGAGTGAACCTAAAGGATTTAATATACCGCGTTTAACTCTACTAATCGGAATAAGCTGCCTACATTTATCTAAATTTATATTAAGGAAATGATCCGTTTGGGTCTTAATATTAATTATATCGCTATAGTGCGTATTATTACTAAAGAATCTTAATAAATTTATATTTAGGTGCTCGTACATTGTAACATTATAATCTAAATCTTCCTTTAATGGACTTAAATCTAAAACTTTAACATAAGACCAATTATCATGAATGCTTGGCCTTCTTTTACAGGTAAGATGCCTGGGTTATATGTTCGATTTTCATCTGAGACGTAAATTACTCTTTTAGTGCATTCGTAAATTTTTACTGAGTCTTTTTTAAATAATTCTAAAACGCATCTTTGGAAATCTTTAGGATGAGTATCACTTTCGAAATAGATAAAGTGTCTAATTTTGGGGTTTATATATTGTTTCAAGAAATTCTTAATTAATTCCAGATTACCTTCAGGCATATGTGCTTCAGGCAAAATTTTTTGCTTATCTCGAGAGAAATCCTGAACTGTGGTATGATTTCTGTTCCAGGTAAATATTAGGAATTGGTATGGTTTAGTGTCAATAGCTTCGTTAAGTATGGGGATGACTTCTCCGTCCATGTCTAGAGCAGATAGAGCAGTGTCGGTTCTAGAGCTACAACTTATCGTGCTTTCAGATGGAGTACGAATAGGAAAAGTCATATTTGAACCGTCAGTCAGGAATACATATAATACTGTCATTTTCGTCTCTTTCGTCGTTACTACTAAGAGATATGGGGTCGATATTTACTTGGAGAGAACTATCATCTTCTAAAGCATTTAGTTTTATTCTTGAGAGTGCATCTGCGTTAGTATTTTGTGATCCCGCCTTATATACTATATCGTAGTCGAACTCTGAAAGTCGTAATTTCCATCGTGTAAGTTTACTATTAGGTTCTTTAATAGAGTTTAACCAAGCCAGTGGTCTATGATCTGTATATATACGGAATTTTCTACCATCGATTTCATAGTTTTCACGGATTGAATTCACTCTACATGTATTATTTTCAGATTTAGTGACACTAAAGGGTTCGTTAAATTTTATTGTAATAGTATTTTCAGAAGCATTTTGAATTACCGTTGTCGCGAATGAGTTTACGCAGTTCACTAAAGCGCTAGGCATGCGTGCTCCCTGTCCGAAGTCTACGAAATTTAGTATAGCTTCACCGTTTTCTAAGGTAGTTGGTACCTTTACACGAGTTTCAGTTCGTGGTTGCAAAGTTAACTCATGTGGGGATCTATATACGATTGGTATGTCAGTGTCACGCGTGTGTAAAATTTGATTTTTCATGTCCACTGTAGCGTCAAGTTGTTTCAGTAAGTCTGACCCTATAAGACCATCGTAGCGACTGTCTACGTCGTATATATAAAATTTATGGATTGAATTGCTTTTAAAGGTTTTCAAAAGAGGTATGAGTAGCACCTCGCTATGCCTACTGCGGGCATGGGTACTTATGACTTCGAAAGGTTCTGCATATTTAAATCTAGAAAAGTATTGATCTGCCTTTTTAGGACTTATAAAAGATCGCGTACTACCGGTATCGATCATGAATTTAGCCTGAATTTCAGGGAGTTCTATGTGTGGCAATTTTAATATACTATCGCAGTTAAGATGTATTATTTCGGATTTGGTACCTTCGAGGCTGTTACGCAAAAATTTTCGTCGTGATTTAAATCTGGATTTTCACAAAAGGTCTCGGGTTCGATGCCTGAGTTTTCCACGAAATAAGGTTCCGGTGGCATTTGACTTGGCTCATCATAATTAAAATTTGGATAGGTCTCGCAATAATTATCGTAGTGATAATTTTCGTTTACTTCAAGATCGTTATTGTAAAAAACATTTTCCGGAATTTCCGTCATATTCTGTCTTACCTGTGGGGCGGTGCGCATAGATACGTCGGTCGGCATATTATTTAGCGGTCTTGGTATGCCAAACTTAAATTGATTTTGATTTGTAGGGTGACCACTCTGATTCGCTTGTCTATTAAAATTCTGATAACTATTACTATGTTGCAAGTTTCTGACTTGATTTTGTTGAGGTATGCCGAATTTAAAATTCTGCTGTTGGTTCGGAATGCCAAATCTAAAATTGTTAGGTTGCGCAGAGGTCCCGAATTTAAAATTATTATTGGACCCCAGTTGGTTTTGAAAATTATTTGAGGGTCTAAAACCTTGGTTAATTTGACCTGGCATAGTAAATCTGTTTTGGAACGGGTTTACTGCGGTTCTAAAAGCTGTTTGTGGGGTGGTAAGCTTATTATTAAGGAAACTTGGATTCAACTGATTTTGATGAGATCTTTTTACATTATTTTTAGAGTCGTACTGAAATTGGAAATTAACTTCCTCGGTTACGTACTCTAAAGCTGCTTCTAATGTTCTAGGATTTTTTAACCTTACTATACGGATTAAATGTTCAGGTAAGTTATATAGGAATACATTGAGTGATAAGTTGTTGTAGATTATAATTTTAGACTCTTTTAGCAACATATCGTCTAGCCTATTAACCTTTGAAATTAAAATACTACGTATGTGTTGAATGCGTTTACAAAAATCGGTATATGATTCACCAGTTTTAATTTTAAGCGATTCCATTTCGATTGCGACGCATTCCTCCGAGCGAGGGTCGCCGAAATGCTGAATTAACGTGTCTTTTAATAACTGCCATGAACAAATGTCCTCTCGTTCACTTATCAGGAAAGCGGCTTTCCCTGTTAACCTACTCGTTATAACGTGGAATAGATACAACTCCTGGGCTGAACTATCAGACTGCCTAAAGTTGTGAATTACATATTCGCATTTCCTTATATAAATGTTTAGTAAGTTAGCTTCTCCATCGAATTTCGGAATTAATTCTGCAATCTCGCGGGGAACTATCGTAATTTTCTCCATTTCCGTTGGATTTAATAACACAAAATGACTAACACAATACGCTAAGTGTGCGTATTAAAACTTATATAATATAATTATAATATAACTAAAACTTTACGTAGGAAAGTTATTTTCTTTTTCTTTTAATATAAAATTTCAACTTTGTCTCTTAACACTAGTACCTAAATAATGCCGATTTAGTGCATTACAGGAATAATTAAAAGAAAATATTCGCAATAAAAATTTGAACTTTGTCTCTTAACGCTAATACCTAAATAATGCCGATTTAGTGCATTACAGGAGTAATTAATAAAAAAAATCAGATTATCAGTGATTTTGGACCGAACTATCTGAAGTTATTAATTTCAATCTCCCCTTTTTCTGTCCAGAAAAATATAGCTACCAACAGGTATAGGATGGGACACACAGGATAGTGAAAAGTTCTACTCACCCTCTGTGCGCCTGCATTCTCCCGCTCAAGGTAGTCTTCTTCTTCCAGGAACACCGCTACTCGATCACTTATTTATTTGGTTCGTGAATTTCGCGAGCCGCACCTGGGATCTATTTTGGGAACCCTAGGACAGCCTATAACGCGAAATCCTACCGGCTGCGCCAGTGAAATTTTGAGAGCGTAATTATCCTTTTTTAAAAAGGAAAAGAAATTGAAATTATATTTAAAATTTAATTACTTTAATTATAAATACTAAAACGTCTTAAACCTATCGAGTCGAGTTAGGGACTGCCTATTGTCTTTGTGACCGTTTCCCATGCTGCTTACCATCGCCGGTGGTCTCGCCGGTGGTCTTTTTAGGTGGAAACGATTACAACACTTACTTTACGAATGTTACGCAAGGCTGGCTTGGAACATCGGAATCGGTACACATAACTAGTTAGTGTAAGTGGCATTTTGCCGTTCTAATTAGATGTAAATAAATAAATAAATAAATAAGCCACTAGGGCTACCCATAACCTGTGATAATGAACAATCATATTATATTCTCAATATACCTAACTTCACACTGTTGAAGTACATACACGAAACGGGGATTACAAACATAGTCTGATGTTTTAGGGCCGTCGCCATTTAGCTCTGCAAACCCGGTAAGTGAGTACGACGTGCTCTCAAATAGATTTATGGATATTAAGCTTAAGTTCCCTTTAGCTAATGCAGGTTCCACGAATAGTGCTCGCAGTTCAACCATGCTATGATCACGTTCGGTCTGGTGCGTGACATCAGATGCATCGGACAGATCATTTTCCGAACCACCTGAATACCTAAGCCCTGTGTGCCGTCATGTTGTTTAACAACGGTCTATATAAACAAAAATTATCAGGCCTGTATGGATTATCATGGAGTTCGCAGTTTACATTTTACTGCGGATTATACAGTACTGTACAGTATCAAAGGTCGGGGGTTCGAATCCAGGCACTTTAATTTCATAATTCACCTCTGACTTTTCGGAGTTATGTACGTTTTTACACGATTAAAATATCACTTGCTTCAACGGTGAAGGAAAACATCGTGAGGAAACCTGCATGTCTGAGAGTTCTCTTTAATGTTCTCAAAGGCGTGTGAAGTCTGCCAATCCGCACATGGCCAGCGTGGTGGACTATGGCCGAACCCTTCTCATATTGAGAGGAGACCCATGCTGTGTAGTGAGCCGGCAATGGGTTGATCATGATGATGATGATGATGATGATGATACAGTACTAAGGCATTGCTTGCGACTTTATCCGCGTACAATTTCATTTTTTATATACACTACAAGTTAACCCTCGACAGCTATCTCCTCCTGGTGGTAAGTGATAACGCAGTCTAGGATTGTAGCGGGCTAACCTTTTAATGGTATCGTAAAAACACACACTCCTAATTGGTTTCTACGCGACATCATGCCGCAACGCTAAATCGCTTTGTCGGTAGGTTGTAACTAGCCGCGGCCGAAGTCTCCCACCAGACCAGACTCGAGCCGGGAATCGAACCCAGGACCTCCAACTTTATAATGCGACAAGGCGCAAGCTGCGCCACGGAGGTCGTCAATTTCATGTAGGTAAAATTTCCAGTGCAGTTTAATACTTTTAAAATTCATGGAACTTTTGTACGATATCTCAACTCCTCACAACTCCAGTACCTTCGGTAGTTTTGCCTTTCTTCGACCATTGAACTTTCGAGATCGCGACCATTGAACCTCCGAGATATGTGTTCCTTTTTTACCGCTTATTGACTCGCTTAGATATTTCAGTGACTGTTTTACGGTTCTCCCCATTCCTTCACACCCCATTGATTCAGTAGAGATACTACGAGCATGGCGCTCCATCAGCCGTCGAGTGAGCTTTTTATCACGCCAATAATTATCGACCCCGTTCACAACATTATACCATTACATCGCGCACTGTTCGTGAAAGGCTTGCCGAATACATTTTCATACGAATTAAAGTATATCACATTCGCAGTTTATCTGCAGTGTACAGGGAAATGTTTCACAAGAAGGCCAAAGCAGAAATTTGTGTTAATTACCTAAGTAGAATAACATCTAAGTCATACTTTTGCGAAAGGTTCCAAACTGAGTCGCGAGCGAGTCTCCAAAAGTTGGTGCCTTACTACGAAACAAAGTTTCATCTCTCCAGTTTTTCTTGTGTAACAACAGTTTCAACTTGTTACGAAGTTGCTAGAGGGCCTACCGTAGTCCGTATCGCTGTCTTTAGAGGTATTCCTTCATTTATTTTTCGCTAAATTACTTAGAAGCCTGACTTTAATATTTTTTTTAAATTACAGATTATATAACGAATTTAGAGTACAGAGACTTTGAATAATTTGCTTTGGAGTACAACACTTAAACATTTCAAAATTAAAATGTAGTGAAAGACGTGAAATCATCTATAGATTAATTCAACTTCAATACATTCAATTTTATTATTAATTAAGATTAATTAAGCGCGTATTATCGTGAGGAAACCTACACGCTTGGGAGTTTTCCATAATGTTTTCAAAGGCGTGTGAAGTCTGCCAATCCGCACATGGTCAGCGTGGTAGACTATGGCCAAACCCTTTTCATATTGAGAGGAGACCCGTGCGGTGTAGTGAGCCGGTAATGGGTTGATCATGATGAAGATGATGAAGCGCGTATTACTAAATAAGACCATATTTTATTTTTAAATCATCAACAAGAGATTAGCGATGTCTCCACGACCTCCAATAATGAAGAATGCGACCAAGGAAAAAGTTAGGAGACGGAAGTAGTATTCAAAATGTATTCGTCAGCTTATTATTGCGTCCCACAGCTGGTTTTAACCCAAATCAGTCTTACGGGAGAGGGATGAGAGCTTAAACCCTCCGCCCTGCTCCAATAGGGTTGGTGGCTTTGATGATTATCACATATTAGTTACAATATAACCGGAGCCACCAACGTAGATAAGTCCTACTATATGTAAATGATAAGCAAGCATGGGTATGAAATATTACTCTAAGAAGCTACCTCTTAATATAATTTTAAGTGGCATGTGAGAAAATTTATCTGGCTAAGTTTGTTGTGGGCTTCTTCTTAGACCGGGGCGCGTTTGGAACCCTCATAGCTTTAGTTTTAAGTTTACGAAAGTAGTTATCACCATCAAAATCATTACTATATAAATTATAGACGCGTCCAAAGTGAAGTCCTTTTAAAAGACTATTTGAATAAAGATTATTTGAAATTGAATTTGAATTCAACTGAACTAAATCTCCAAAGCACGGCTTGACAAAACCGATTCCCTATCATCATCATCATCATGATCAACCCATTGCCGGCTCACTACAGAGCACGTGTCTCCTCTCAATATGAGAAGGGCTTGGCCATAGTCCGCCACGCTGTCTATGTGCGGATTGGCAGACTTCACACGCCTTCTAGAACATTATGGAGAACTCTCAGGCGTGCAGGTTTCCTCACGATGTTTTCCTTCATCATTGAAGCAAGTGATATTTTAATTATTTTAGAAACGCACATAACTCCGAAAAGTTAGAGGTGCGTGCCCGGATTCGAACCGCCGACCTCTGATTAGGAGGCTGACGCTCTAACCACTAGGCTATCACCGCTTCCAGGCTATCACCGCTTCCATATACAACTGGGAATTCTCACGCATTATGAACTGTAGGTGATCATGCTAACCGCTAAACCATTGAATTAGTTACCGTACACACAACCCCACACATTAGCGCTACAACAAATTTATTGAGAGCTTTTTTATTTCTCTTTAGATCGTTCTTATTCGAAAACTTTGTTCTGTTTACGATTTGTTTTGCACTAACGAATGTTAAATGCTAATGCTCCTTTCAAATAATATCCCTTAAATAAAATTTACCATATATATATGAAGCGGTAATGTATGAAGCGGTGATAGCCAGAGGTAAACAGAGGTCGGCGGTTCGATTCCGGGCACGCACCTCTAATTTTCGGAGTTATGTGCGTTTTTAAAAAATTAAAATATCACTCGCTTCAACGGTGAAGGAAAACATTGTGAGGAAACCTGCACGTCTGAGAGTTCTCCATAATGTTCTCAAAGGCGTGTGAAGTCTGCCAATCCGCACATGGCCAGCGTGGTAGACTATAGCCAAACCCTTCTCATATTGAGAGGAGACCCGTGCTCTGTAGTGAGCCGGAAATGGGTTGATCATGATAATGATGATGTATATATATATATTTTTTGTATATGTATATCGCAGGCAAACAAGCAGGCGGGTCATTTGATGATAAGTGATTACCGCCGCCTCCAAACATTTGCAGCACCAGAGAAGCATCCGATGCTGTGTCCGATGCATCCCACTATCATCATACCGGAATAATCCGTAATAATCGCCTGACGGAGTGTCTGTGTTGACGTTAGGACAGACGACCTTTATAATACTGCAGTTGACACACCGCATCACGGAGGTCCTCCACGACCTTTGTGGCGCAGAGCGTGCACTATCGCGTTATAAAGTTGGAGGTCCTGGGTTCGATTCCTGGCTCGAGTCTGGCCTGGTGGGAGGCTTCAGCCATGGCTAGTTACCACCCTACCGATAAAGACGTCGCAAAGCGATTTAGCGTTCTGCATGATGTCGCGTAAAAAAAGTTAGGGGTTTGGGTTAGCCCGCTACCATCCTAGACTGCATCATAACTTACCACCAGGTGAGATAGCCGTCAAGAGCTTACATATAGTTTATATAAAAAAAAAACATAACCTAACTAGCAAAGCTTACCGCCTAACATTTTACATATCAACATTAGCAACTACTTATGTTATAAATGCAGTAACAGTGAAATAAAAAATACATACTTAATGTTACTCGTATAAATAAATGCGAAAGTGTACCTATTTGTTTGTTGCATCGGCATTTTCATTTCAGGTAAGCTCTCGGAGGCCGATCATGAAAGGTTTTAAAAAATAACTTCGTTAGCAATTCATGGTAAAATTTTGCGAAATAAATTTCGTCGCAAGCTTTAGACATTGTAGATTTATTTGCACGAGAAAGTAAAAAAAGGAAGAGAAACAAGCGCACGAAGGATGTCACTGACAACAGCAAGTTTTTTTTTTTAAATTTTCCTATTCGTTGTTATTATGTCTCGTGCCTACCTATTATTATATATACATATATTTATACAGTAATATCGCTTCGGAAGCCAAAAAAATATGATAATGCTAATAATACGATGTTTATTTCATTTTTTCTTTTTTACTTGTACTTGTTAAAAGTTCTAACATACACGAGTTATCGCCAATTGGATTTAATAGGCCGCCTTATCGCTCATAAGTGACAGGAAAACTTATAATTGGGTAAACATGAGTAAAGTACGAGTGCTGGTGGCACCTAATCATATAAAAATTTGCCATTAATGATAAAAATAGCTCATTTAAAAGTTAGACGCTTGCCATGGTGAAAATTGTTCCCCCCGAAAGGAAGTTTGACGCCATCACCCCTGGCAGATAATACTAGTATATTTGAAATCAGTTAACGTTAATTAATTTGGAAGCTATTCGGCTCAGACCGAACGCCTACAAACAGATGGATAGTAAAAAGAAAAACGCTCAAAAATACTTTCGATCAAAGGCGTAGGAAGACTCTAAGATCACGCTTCGTAAGTTTAAATAAGTATAGTTGCACCACGCATACACGATGTCTAAGATATCAATACAAAGTTTAAGTTATCTTGGATCAGAATTGACTATCGGAGAGCGGTAACTCTGAACGCTTCAGTAATTGGACTCATTTAAACTTGTCCGTTCAATATCTCACGGAGCTGGGCAATAAAATTAGCATCCACTAAAAGTAGTGAGCAAATGTTCGCTACTGGGACCGGCACATAATTAGTGTAAAGCTTTTCTGGGTAATTGCCAAATTAACATGGAGACGCTTGAAAATATGTCAACCCGGACTACGAGACTTTGAGTTTCTTGAGAGCATCTTATGTCCGATATTCTCTTTTAGTTCAGAATTTTTAATCGTCATTCATCATCATCATCATGATCAACCCAATACTGGCTCACTACAGAGCACGGGTCTCCTCTGAATATGAGAAGGGTTTGGCCATAGTCCACCACGCTGGCCTTTTGCGGATTGGCAGACTTCACACGCCTTTGAGAACATTATGGAGAACTCTCAGGCGTGCAGGTGCTCACGATGTTTTCCTTCACCGTTGAAGCAAGTGATATTTTAATTGTGTAAAACGCACATAACTCTGAAAAGTTAGAGGTGCGTGCCCGGATTCGAACCGCCGACCTCTGATTAGGAGGCTGACGCCCTAACCACTAGGCTATCACCGCTAATCGTCATTATCAGCACACTTTGTGCTTCACTGCTGGGAGTGGCAACTTCTCTCATGAATTCTCAAATTGCCCGCCAAAAGGCAAGGTTCCATTAAGGAGCATAACAAAAAGAGAAGAGCTGCATCTGTGATGAGCAAAGTGCGCAGGAGCTCCAACAGTATTCTGGATACCTTATCTGCAAAATGGGAGAACCCTTTTATGGCGCACTGGGTGTACATCCACATGTCTACTAAGTGGCGAAGAGGGCATATGAATTGAGCTAAATTAGCTTAATTGATTATTTAATTACTAACATAGTTTATAAGTCCTAATTGTTACTAACACCTATGGATGTAAATCTGAAAATAAATAACTGGGTTTTAGTGGGTATTCTGGTCGCCAGTCTGGCCGGGGAGTCCCACATACCCCGTCGGAAGCGGTGCAGTCTAGCCTGCATCGCATCCGGAAGGGATGCGTAAACGGATTTCCCAGCGTTTAAAAAAAGACTAGTAGGTAGATAAATGAAGTTTGTCTAACGATAGCAATATTAAATTAAATAATCTCATCTATTGTATAAATAAACAAGATTTTCGTCGTACGTAAAAAGATTTTAGCGATCAAAATAAAATATAGATTAGCTATTATTATGAATAATCATGATAATGACCCGTAATAACGAAATAAGACTACATAAGTGCCTATGATTGCCCTATGAGACAGGGCAATCATGGGCACTGAAGAAGAATCGAACTGATTTTGTAAACAGAACCAATTGGAATACGTAATTGGAGTGTAATTGAATATGAATATAAAACGCGTGCGGGGGGTGAATGTTAGTAGGGATAGAGATGCTGTTATACCTAATTTGTTAATTTAAAACCATTGTTGCTAGCTACAATCATCATAATCAACCCCTTGCCGGCTCACTACAGAGCACGGGTCTCCTCTCTATATGAGAAGGGTTTGGCCATGGTCGACCACGCTGGCCATGTGCAGATTGACAGACCTCACACGCCTTTGAGAACATAATGGAGAACCCTCAGGCGTGCAGGTTTCCTCACGATGTTTTCCTTCACCGTTGACGCATGTGATATTTTAATTGGTTAAAAACGCATATAACTCCGAAAAGTTATAAGTGCGTGCCCGGGATCGAACCCCCGTCTTCTAATTAGGAGGCCGAGGCCCTAACGACTATCACAGCTAGGCTACAGTAATATTGGCTATTTTGTAAAAACAATCTGATCTGAATCTGGGCTGAGGTTTTTTTTAAGGTAGACGAGAAATTATCACCCAACCACACATCACATATTATAAAGTGGCAGGTCCAAAGCTTAAGTATGACCTGGAAGGCTTTTGCTACTACAAAACTGGCAAAGAACTACCGCCAAGTGATACAGCGTTCAGTTATAACGCCACGATTTCAACTTACATTAATGGTATTTCTCTCACCGTCCGACCCCCCGTTATCCCAAACGTCGTCTAAGCCGAGGTTCAGCCTCACAGGAGGCGCCCTTAGGCAGACGTTCGCTTCTTTCCGAAGCTCGCTAAACAGCCCGGTTACGCTGTTGCAACCAATAGGGTTAGCACAGCTAATAGTGAGTCAGAAAAAAAAAATGTATTTGTATATAATGTACTACAAAAAGAAGGTCCTTATTTAGATTAAAGTAAAGTTTTCTAAATTATATGTCTAACAATTTTTGTGTATACACAAATTTTCTAGATACTTTATTTGAACAAAGTGTTAAAAGTGACATTCAATTTTCAAAGTTCGTTTCGTTCATTTTCAATAGAAAAATTTGAAATTTGTCGCTTGACCCCTTTTCTGTTCCTCGCGTTGATACAGTAATTCAATTTTGTTTGTTAGAGTAGGTTTAGATTATTGGAAAGAACTGAATATATCTCCCAGTTCAAAATATCATAGGAAAGGTTCGATATTTTATGTCTAAGGTGAGTTGAATTATTGTAACAAATTAAAAACATGTCAAATAGAATGAAACACTCGTGAACAACCCATTACCGGCTCACTACAGAGCACGGGTCTCTCTTCAATATGACAAGGATTTGGCCATAGTCCACCACGCTGGCCATGTGTGGATTGGCAGACTTCACACGCCTTTGAGGACATTATGGAGAACTCTCAGGCGTGCAGGTTTCCTCACGATGTTTTCCTTCACCGTTGAAGCAAGTATATAACTCCTTGAAAATGCTCCAAGCGACACACGCTGTGACGTATTAAACTGTTACCAGCGGATGCATATATTATAATTTTTGCATAACAAATCCATGAGGATTTCTCGCTGATGATACTTGTATTACGAGTTTGGAACAGTTTTCTGTGGAACGGCAACTAGAGCCAAGTAGCGAAGAAGTTTTGCTCAAAATCTAATCACACCCAGCACAACACTCCGCAAAGTATCTCAGTGTGAGTTGTGAAAGTTGTACGAAGCCAGCAAAACTTCGAGTGTGGGCGTGGTGCTTCTTCTAAATCGCGCGTAATTGAATACGCGTAATTTAATAATGTTATAATAAATACTAAATTAAACTATTATAATCAAGCTAAATGCATACCCGCTCAGCTCTTTTTATTAAATTATATTCCAGAATTTGATCTAAAAAAGATAAAACGGAGCGTTTATCATTATTTATACTAATATAACAACAAACGAGTTAATAATAAAAAAAGGGAAAGAAATATTCGTTTTTTAACGACCTCCGTGGCGCAGCGAGTGTGTTGTCGCATTATTTTATACACTACAAGTTAACCCTTGACGGCAATCTCACCTGATGGTAAGTGATGATGCAGCCTAAGATGGTAGCGGGCTAATTAATCTGTTAGGTTGGGTAAACGCACACTCCTAATTCGTTTCTACGCGATATCGTGCCGGAACGCTAAATCGCTTGGCGACACGTCTTTGTCGGTAGGGTAACTAGCCACGGCCTAAGCCTCCCACCAGACCAGACTCGAGCCGGGATCCAACCCAGGACCTCCAACTTTTAAAATGCATCAACGCACGCGCTGCTCTGAATAGAGTAATAAAATGTTAGCCAATAGCTTAAGCTTTAAACTCGAAAAAAAAACATGGTTAAAGATAGTTGACAGTCTTTTGTCTTTCTGCATGCAATAAGGACATTCGCAAGAAGGTAAAGCGAAACAAACGTTAGTGACTTAATGTTGATCTCAAACATCAAACAATTTGCAACTATTTGCGATACCCTAAGTAGTTTGCTGCCGGACGTAACCCCACGCCCTAAACCAACAATATTGATTAACTTAGACTTGGTTTGTTGTGGCCGTTTGAATCCATTATGCGAAGATGTACTATAAATCGTCCATGCTAATCTACGAGTAGCTAGCGGACTGAGAGTTTCAAGTTGTTTTTGACTGTGTAAGTATACTTCAATCATAGACTGCCTCATCATGATCAACCCACTACCGGCTCACTACAGAGCACGGGTCTCCTCTCAACATGAGAAGGGTTCGGCCATAGTCCACCACGCTGGCCATGTGCGGATTGGCAGACTTCACACGCCTTTGAGAACATTATGGAGAACTCTCAGGCGTGCAGGTTTCCTCACGATGTTTTCCTTCACCGTTGAAGCGAGTGATATTTTATTTTAAACGCACATAACTCCGAAAAGTTAGAGGTGCGTGCCCAGATTCGAACCGCCGACCTCTGATTAGAAGGCTGACGCCCTAACCACTAGGCTATCACCGCTTCACGACTAGGCTATAGACTGCCTCACGGCCGCAAAACGTCTGGAAGTCTAAAGTGTATTTAGCATTTAAATGGCCAGCCAGCCAGCAGGTTCGTGTTTAAAATTGACAAAACATTCGATAAAGTCGGAAACTTTGGCGTCATTCCGACGTTAGGTGTCAACGTCCTACGTCAGATGCGATCGAGTCTTTCCGCTCACGTCGCACACAGTTTTATTCAGTTAAAATTTCGATAATAAAAAAAAAGAGTTAAAATTTTCGGCCTGTAGTACATATATTTAATATTGTTTGTTCGGCAAATATAAAGCGATGTTTGATCTGAAAAATGTCAGTATAACTAGAAATCTAGTGGGAGGCTTCAGTCGTATGGTTGAAAATAAAAGTTTTCGGCCTGCAGTACATATATTTATTATGGTTTGGTCAGATATAAAGCAATGTTTGATCTGAAAAATGTCAGTGTAACTAGAAATCTAGTGGGAGGCTTCAGTCGTGGATAGTAACCATCACAAATTTTTTTTTTTTCCCGCTGGGAAATGCGTTTACGCATCCCCTCCGGAAGCGATGCAGGCAAGACTGCGCCGCTTCCGACGGGGTATGTGGGACTCCCTGGCGGCCAGACTGGCGACCAGAATACCCACTAAAACCCAGCGATGCTCCTTCGCGTCGCCTGGTGGCTGGGTCACGGGAACACTTGTGCAACCCAGACAGCGGCGTCCGCCGAGGCAGACCCTCCACGGGAGGCCTATGATAGAGGCCCCCTAACTCCGTGAGCGAGGTAGCATAGCATTCCTCCACGACGTAAGCAATTATCAATAAATCAAATAAAACTTAAATAAGCCTTTACAAGACCCTTTAAGGTTTTATGTTTACATTGTTACAAGGGTTCCAATCGAACCCTGGCCTAAGAATAATAAGTGTATGGGTTGACCATAACCCTAACAGGTTAGCCCGCTACCATCCTAGACTGCATCACAACTTGCCACCAGTTGAGATTACCACTAACTTGTAATGGGATAAAATACATACATAGTAGTCACTTACGAAATACTAGAAGAAAAATCCTGGATCCTTGGATGCTGGATCTAAGCTGTGTTAGCTTGTTAAAAATTTACACGTCAATTTGAAACATATATTGCATATTTACCAAATATGACTGCCACACAAAAAAAAGAAATAGTGTTATTAAACCGGATTGGTAAATGAAAGATTTATCAATCAGTTTAATTAAATTAAGAAAAGCTTTAAAAAAATGTTTATGTTATTATAAGTAAACTTAACATAGATTTTCATAAGCTTTATAAATTGTTAAAACATCAGTAGCTCAATTTTGACTTCCGGTTGTTCTGCCAAAATTACAACAGTCAATAAGAGAACTTCTCGAGTCAATATTTGGAATTCAGTAGAAAGACAGGCAATCTTCATTGAGATACGAAGTCATGTGGCTGTTAGAATTAGAGTTATAAGTATAATAAAGTTCATTTGATGACCTCCGTGGCGCAGCGCGTGCGTTGTTGCATTTTAAAGTCGGAGGTTCTGGGTTCGATTCCCGGCTAGAGTCTGGTCTGGTGGGAGGCTTCTGCCGTGGCTGGTTACCACCCTACCGACAAAGACGTGTCGCCAAGCGATTTAGCGTTCCGGCACGATGTCGTGTAGAAACCAATTAGGAGTATGAGTTTACCATACCCCTAACAGGTTAGCCCGCTACCATCTTAGACCAAATCATCACTTTCATCAGGTGAGATGCAGTCAAGGGCTAACTTGTGGTGAATAAAAAAAATAAAAAAAATTAAGTGATTCTATCATTAAAAACACAGAAAGTCTACAAATGTAACTTATATTTTATAAATAGATTTTTTTTTGCTTTTATAACTAATGAACAAATAAAATAAAAAATCGTGTTTAGGTAAATAATAATTAGGTAAAAAATCAGTAATCATAAGATTATAACATAAAATATATTTATTTTTAAAACAAATCGACTTAAACCGCTACCCAATAAGCTTTCCGCAAACGCTAAGTAAAACATAAAAATACTCGTCTTTAAATAGATCTGAAGGAGAAGCCAATCACTTATAAATAAGTCGAAATAATAACCAAGAGGCTATTTACAATGTTGAGATTCTTAGAAATGAAATATTAATAATCCTCACCAAATAAATTTATTATCATAATCAAGACAATTTTGTGTGAATAAAATTTGCTCTTTACAGCATGTTGTTTGACTACATATACGAAGATAATTAAAATAAAATGTGTATGGGAATAAAGCGGTGATAGCCTAGTGTTTAGGGCGTCAGCCTCCTAATCAGAGGTAGGCAAATAGTTCGAATCCGAGCACGCACCTCTAAGTTTTGGAGTAATGTGCGTTTTAAAAAAAAATAAAATATCACTTGCTTCAACGATTAAATAATTTCAGATATTGATTGTTACTTATCTAGCTAGGATTAGAGCTCCGAGCCATCCATTTTACACGTTAAAAATTGTTTGTATCAAAGAGAACAAAGGATTCACTATTTATGTTTAGTTTTATGCTATACACGAAATCATTCACGTATAGAATAAAAATAAAAAAGTAAACAAAACACTGCATGTGTAAATTATATTCTCCTAGCGATAAAATAGATACTAAAATACAAAAAACAAACACTTTTATACCAAAATTATCGAGGTAAAGTTTTGATGTTCGGGTTAATCTGCGTTAATCTCTCACTATGAGAAGGGCCTTAGTCCCACACGCTGGCCATGTTAGACACGATTGACAGACTTCACTCGCCTTTGAGAACACTATGAAGAACTCTCAGGCATGCTGGTTTTCCTTCACCGTTGAAGCGAGTGATATTTTAACTGCTTAAAAACACACAACTCCGAAAAGTTAAACGTGCGTGCCCGGAATCGAGCCCCGACAGCTTATTAGGAGGCAGACGTCCTAACCACTATGCTATCATAGCTTTACAGCACACTTTAATTATATTATTAAATATATACATGTATAAATGTCACTAAACTACTTCTTAACGGTTTTTAAATTAATTAATTTTGTTTATGTTTACGTACCCACGTAATGGTACAGATTCACAATTTAACCCAGTAGATGCCACTGCGACCAGAATTTAGGGTTTTCCACTTATTAATAGTAGTTGGTAGGTAGTTTAAGCAAAATTGTATTAAGTTGAAATAAATTATTAAATAATTATTAAATGATTACGATTATGCACGGAAAGATGAGGTATTTAAAAAATATAGATAATAATTGTACAGTTTTGTGCAGTAAGTACGTAGCGATTAATCCTCCTTGTCTAGGTCTCAAATAGACTTTATTAAAGTGTTGTTATTAAAATGTGTGTGACAAGTATTGAGGGAAGATTTTTTTTTAATTGCTTAAAAATAATATATGATTCTCGGGCCGCTGTTTATTTGGTATTTCCGTCTATTATAATAAATATCCAGTACCAGCCCGAAGTTAGGAAATTGGTAATAAAAAATAAGAGAAGCCCGTCAAACCCATACCTTAGCTGTACATTGCCTTTCCTAAGAGAAGTATGCGCCCAGCTGTGGGACATTCGTGGGCCGAAGATGGATATAATCAAGATTCTTGATCAGTATAATAAAATATAAGGAGGGTACCAGACGTGCTGAGCGTAATGAACGAAATCAATTTCATTGATAGAGGACGTGTCCTCCATGATGATAAACGGCCATCTATTATTTCCCGCGCATAGAAGCAATACCTATAAAGTTGAGAGAGAAGCGGGCAAATGTTCTCCAAAAATTATCGTGCAAACGGACAAAAATATTGACGTTAATAGTTAAATAATAAAATATTTTACCTATGCAAATAAATTTTGTGTCTTTTTATATCACAAAATACGCAACTGAATTTTTTGGGCTCATGTACATTTGAACGGTAAATCATAAAAAAAATAGAAAAGACACTACACATTTTCTGTCACACAACTAGTTGCTTTCTGAAACAACTTAAAATATAAAGAATTTAAAAACAGTCGCATTCGAGATGATGAACTCTTTAAAATAATTGTTGACTGCTGCAAGAGACACAAGATCCGCGGAATTTTTATATATGTTATAAAACTGCATCAGAAAAAAACGTAATTTATTTTAAAATTGGTATTTGGTAAACCAAGGACACTCAAATATTCTTGGCGGGTGCGGAAATGACGAAATAAAAGCATTGGCAGACTTTAAATATAACAAAAAAATTATTAAAAATATACCGGGAGTTCTTCAGAAGATGTGGATTTTACTACGTAAATATGCGTAGCCGACGAAACCATAGGTCGTACTACAAGTGTATGTATATATTTGTATGAAACCGACTACAGAAAACTAGCAGCCTATTTACTATGTTTGTTGCACAACCTATAAACATGGTATGACTACAGATTTGGATTAGTGAAGAGATAAATTTAAAGATTATGAAATAATGACACTGCATAGGCAATATATATATGAAAATTTAATGTATGATCATAAAAATATTGATAAATTCATGAACAAAATGGACTGTAACGCACGGAACATTAGAAGTAAAAGAAAACTTGTAGTACCCTTTAGTAGGCTACACAAGATAAGTATCTCATTCAAAGGAAATTGTATTTTATTTTATAATAAATTACCTATTGATATCTTGGAGATGTCTATTAATACGTACAAAGTTTTTATAAAACTAAAGCTTATAGAAAAATCGTATTACGATATTAAAGATTATATCAACGATAAAAAAGCTTGGGTGTAAATTGCTCTCCATAGGTACCTACTATAATTTATTATTGATTATGTGAGAGAAAAAAAAACCTCCCGGCTAAGTTTGTTGTAGGTTTCTTCTTAGAACTGGGCGCGATTTGAACCCTCTTAGCTTTAGTTTTAAATTGTCAATTGTAGTTATCACCAACATAGAAATAATGAAATGAACGATTCATAGATGATACTGTTCGAATTTTCACAGCGTTGCATAACATAACTGTCCACTTATGCTTCGTGTGGGTATGTCTGCGATTAACTTTATTAATTGTTCGACATCACGAAGCTGTCAAGTTCAACGGATGAAAACTTTTTATGACTTCCCGTAAACTTATAAAACAGAATCGTTAAAATAAATTATACAGTGAGTTTACGAGTATAGTCGTCCTTTATAATACTTTTCTTTTATAAGGTAAATGTTCCCCACGACTTAATCTGCGAGAAAGTTCTGTTTTCTGGCAGTGGATCCATAATAAAAACTAGCCCAGCCACTGTCTGGTTTTTTATTTTTACTAACTGAAAACCACGGTAGAATATTTTAATATTACAGTAGGTAGGTTAGTAGGTTAAAACCCATTTCATATGGATAGTTTTTTTTTAATTCTTTAGTGTATTTCTTCAGAAATACACTCTTAAATTTCTGGCTTTTAATCTATTCAATATACTAGGTAATCAGTGATTGTGTTCAACATTTAGTGATTGTCCTTCAATGTCCTGTTAATCATTAAAGTTCATCACCATCATAAGTTTAATGACGTATGCTGCAGAGGCGACTCTCTCACAGTTTATTTTTTTTTTATTGACACACCACTCGGCTGCAATGTGAGTTAGCGAGCTAGATTTAAACTACTCGTGTATGGGTATAATGGTAGTCAGCGATAGGTATTGGAATTCATCATCATCATGATCAAACCATTACTGGCTCACAGAGAACGGGTCTCCTCCCAATATGAGAAGGGTTTTGGCCATAGTCCACCACGCTGGCCATGTGCGGATCGGAAGACTTCACGCGTCTTTGAGAACATTATGGAGAACTCTCAGACGTGCAGGTTTCCTCACGATGTTTTCCTTCACCGTTGAAACATGTGTTATTTTAATTTTTTAAAACGCACATAACTCCGAAAAGTTAGAGGTGCGTGTCCGGATTCGAACCGCCGACCTCTGATTAGGAGGCTGACGCCCTAACCACTAGGCTATCACCGCTTCTTTCCTATCTTGTACCTACATATTTTTTTTTATTATTATCTTGTACCTACTGAAAACTACTTCCATAGTCTTCTATCGAATTCCATAGTCGATTTAATTTTTATTATGTATTTACGAGTATATCGTTTTACTGTTTATTTGAGGTTTAAGATCAAGAAAATAAAACACGAAAATAGCATATAATCAAAATAGAAAGGCTGCTTTATCGCTTAGTATGAGCCTGGCAAATTTATTACTAATGAAAACCTAATGCAGAACATTCATAAAAAGAAAACCTACTCTTACAAATGCATAACTACTAGAACATAAACTGGTTTAAATACTCTGATCAGAATATTAAGACATACTTCGAAATATGTCTTTGTAAATATACAAACATATTAGGAATTTTATAACTGAATATGTGACAGCAGGATGAAACCAGTGGATATCATAAAAACGGTAAAGTGCTGCAAAGCGATAAGTGGCATGAGCTCACAGAGGATTTCATTTTGTTATGAAAATAAAGTTTTAAGTCAGTTTCAAAGTATTATCACGTTAGCGCATAACTCATATGTTACATAATATTATTTTTTTTTTTATTCACCACAAGTTAGCCCTTAACTGCATCTCACCTGATGGCAAGTGATGATGTAGTCTAAGATGGTAGGGGGCTAACCTGTTGGGGGTATGGTAAACTCATACTCCTAATTGGTTTCTACACGACATCGTGCCGGAACGCTAAATCGCTTGGTGACACGTCTTTGTCGGTAGAGTGGTAACTAGCCACGGCCGAAGCCTCCCACCAGACCAGACTCGAGCTGGGAATCGAACCCAGGACCTCCAACTTTAAAATGCAACAGCGCACTAGCTGCGCCACGGAGGTCGTCAAATTGGTTTCTTTAAAAATAATTTTCGTCAGTAGATAGTCAGTTTAATGACTTTAACTATACTTATTATTTTATCCATACTTAATTATGAGAACAGTCATAGTTTTTCGGCTTACACGGATTGGATATCAACGAATGGGGTAACACTAGATTTCTTTTGTTGTTAAAATGTCAATGGATTTATGAAACAGGGCAAGATGAATGAGGTGTCGTTTTACTCTTCTAGTCTTTCGTATCATAATGGATACGAAAGACTAGAACTTACGTCACGAAAAACAATTCGGTGAATTCTAGCTACAGTAAATACTTAGGAGTCAACAATTAAAAAAAGTTATACATAATTTTTCATAAATTCGTTTTGTTTTATTTGTATAATAGGGAGAGAAATTTTTGGAGGGTGATGGCTCTTAGTCAATAGAATACGAGTAGTAACTAGCTAAGGCCGAAGTCTCCCACCAGACTAGAATCGGGTCGGAAATCGAACCCAGGACTTCTCACTTTATAATGCGACAACGGACGCGCTGCGCCGCGGCGGTTTTCATTTATACATTTCAAATTCGATTTGTTGGTTAATACACACTTATATAATATACTAGCTGTTGCCCGCGACTTTGTCTGCGTAGAATTGCTGATTTTACTTGAGATTGAGGTTACCCGTGCGGCCAATGCCCTGCTTCAGAAAGTAAGCTACAGGCAAATGTCAAATTGCGTTTGTCAATTTTCGTGTTTCTAAATTAAAAAACATAGGACTTTCATACAAACTTCAGACCCCTCACTTACCCTCATCGGGGTAGATTTGGATGAAAAAAAAATTCTAACCTTATACTTACGCCCTAAAAAAAACCTATTTTCAAAATTTCAAGCTTGTAGACTTCATAATAAAAAAATAAGCAAAAACTGTCACCCCCTTTTTTACCACCCTTAACAGGTAAAATAAAAAAAAAATTATGTACATGTTTTTTATGCATTATTATTAATCTTAATGCAAATTTTTGTGTCTCTAACTCTAAAAACAAAGAAATTTCATACAAACTTCCAACCCCCCTTTTACCCTCTTAGGGTTGGAATTTCCAAATATCCTTTCTTAGCTGACATCTGTTAACTACCAACTACCTACTTGCTAAATTATAGCTTTATACGTACAATAGTTTTTGAGATCTCGTGTTTAATCAGTATGTAAGTATGTAAGTATATATATATCGCTTTTATATATATAGATAGGCGTATGTACTAACTAACACAACATATATATATATATCTATAATAATATAATAAAATTGTAACAGGATGAATTCTGTACATTAAATATATTTTGAACTTTTTAATTGGAGGATGCATTACTATCGATATCTGTCTGTCTCTTGGCCGCGGAACCACTGGATGAATTTGAATGAAATTTGGTATCGGATAAGATGATACTCCGGTTCATATAGGATAGTTTTATCCCAGAATTCAGCACGGTTCCCTTGGGAGAGAGGATGATAGTCAAAATGTGTATTTAGTTGAAATTCATTAACGCGTACCCCGATTTAACTCATTTTCTTTTTTATGTTAGAAAGGAGATACTTTTATGTTTACCCTGTAATTATTTCAAGATCATCAGTTTATTATGTAAATTATTGTGCCTTTTAAAGTAGTATTTGAATAAAGATTATTTGAATTTGAATTTGAATTTGAATTCCAATCACGAAGGAATGGATAGCAATCCATTCCTTCGTGATTGGAAGACAAACAAACACACTTTCACGCACACTAACTCAACGCAGACGAAATTGTGGGTATCTGCTAGCAGCTATTTATATATATACATATACATATATATATATATATATATATATATATATAAATCTTAAATCGAACGCTTCTTATTTTCTCGTTTCTTTCTATAACACCGAATATTTCGACCACCGACGTACATCGAGTGTAAGCAGTCGGAAAACACAGTGGTTGCGTCCGAATAGGCAAAAAGCAGTCGATGTTACATAATTACGATATGAGAATAAAATATTCCCTGCATCCATTGAAATTACTGATATCCGTGTCCCTTTTAAGAATGCGAACAAAAAAGATGCGCAGCGCTAGAGTTATTAAAAAAGTTATAGGGAGTTCACGGGCGGGACGCGGCCATGCGTTCACGCGTGCCACATTCGAGTTCCGCGTTCCTTTGCAAAACTGTTTCATATTAACGTGCAAAGCCTTTTGATCTTGAACACTGAATGAGATCGCGTGACCGCCCCGTTCCTGTAATGTTTTTTGACGTTATAACTTAGTACATTTTTATATCATAAATCAATTCTTTCTATCTATATATATAAAAGGGAAAGGTCACTGATGTACTTACTTACTTACAGATTAAACACGAGATCTCAAAAACTATTGTACGTATAAAGCTATAATTTAGCAAGTAGGTAGTTGATAGTTAAGAGATGTCAGCTAAGAGAGGATATTTGGAAATTCTACCCCTAAGGGGGTAAAATATTTGAAGTTTGTAAAACCCCTACATTAAGAAATATAGGGCTTTCAGTTAGAGACGCGTGAATGCATTTAGAGACACGAAAATCGGCAATTTGACATTTGTCTGTAGCTTACTATCTGAAGCAGGGTATTGGCCGCACGGGAAACCTCAATCCCACGGGACATCAGCAATTCTACGCAGACGAAGTCGGGGGCAACAGCTAGTTATTAATAAAATTATCTAGATTAAACTGTCGCGAGTGAAATTCGTAGTTACGAAATAATCAGCCGAACTCACATGAATTTTTGATTCAGTGTGCCAGACATGTTTCTAATTGATACCCTAATAGGTACGTGAGCCACAGTGATCCCTGCCACGTCACGTGGAAAAGCTAGACTCACTACGAGTACCCATTATGAGAATCCACGTTAGGAACATATTAGTATTCTCTTTCTCATATGTTAAAAGCATTTCCATGTAGTTTTATTCGTTGGGTAAATTTTTAATCTAGCGCCGAAGTGTCACGTTACCTCTCATTCTAAGAATTCATTGATTCAAATTTAATCCACTCTGAAATGTTAACAGTGATCATGACTTTAATTTTATTTTATTAGAAGATTACTGAATTATTGATTATTAATTATCCAATCCGAAGAGAGGAATCCTCAGAAGGATGTTACCGACATACCTTGTAAGTTAAAGTGGCAATGAGCGGGTCTTTAGCTTAGAGTGCCGAGTGCGAGTTTTTCTACTTACTCGGTCGCGCTAAAGTTAACTTTAATTTGTACTCAATCGAGCACCATTTATTGTTTAACCGAAGACTGATTGAAGTTGGGGTTGAGTTGTAATCTCGCAGCGGAAAATGCTACTTTGATAAACTTTTAGATTAGTCTGACCAATTCATCATCATCATCATCATTATCAACCGATTGACGTCCACTGCTGGACAAAGGTCTTTTGTAGGGAGTTCCAATGCTCACGGTCTTGGGCCGCTTGCTTCTAGCGGCTCCCTGCGACTCGTCTGATGTCGTCTGTCCACCTAGTTGGGGGTCGACCAACGCTACGTTTACCGGTGCGGGGTCGCCATTCCAGCACCTTGGGACCCCAACGTCCATCGGTTCTCCGAGCTATGTGCCCCGCCCATTGCCACTTCAACTTCGCAATTCTCTGAGCTATGTCGTTAACTCTGGTTCTTCTACGGATCTCCTCATTTCTGATTTGATCACGTAGAGATACTCCCAGCATAGCTCTCTCCATCGCCCGTTGAGCGACTCTGAGCCTTCTTATGAGGCCCATAGTGAGCGACCATGTAAGCCGTCAGAGCCGTAAGTCATCACTGGCAACACGCACTGTTCGAAAACTTTAGTCTTCAGGCACTGAGGGATTTTGGACGAAAAGATGTCACGGAGTTTCCCAAACGCTGCCCACCCGAGCTGAATCCACATCCAAACATTACGGCAGATTGTACAGAAGACCGAAGAGTACAACCGGCCACTTTGTTTAGCATTTGTGGACTATGAGAAAGCCTTTGATTCGGTGGAAACTTGGGCTGTGTTGAGGTCGCTGCAGAGATGCCGAATCGACTACCGATCTGACCAATTACACTAAACAAATTGCTGGGCATCGCTGAACTAAAGCTGCACAAGATGGTGGAATTTGGAACGTGCAAATCTCTTTAGACCCATGACCAGCAGTAGGCGTTCATTCTCCACGCGAATGTGTCACCTTCGATCGTATATTTATAAGTGTAATTGCGTTAATGCAATGAAAGTCATGGGGTGGCAAATTGGCGCTTGGCACTCCCACTGGGTGCCGTGATAGCTTAGTGGTGAGAACATCCGCCTCCTACTCAGAGGTCGGGGGTTCGAACCCGGGTACGCACCTCTAACTTTTCGGAATTATGTGCGTTTTTAAGCAATAAAAATATCACTGGCTTCAACGGTGAAGGTAAACATCGTGAGGAAACCTGCCCGCCTGAGAGTTCTCCATAATGTTCTCAAAGGCGTGTGAAGTCTGCCAATCCGCACATGGCCAGCGTGGTGGACTGTGGCCAAACCCTTCTCATATTGAGAGGAGGCCCGCGCTCTGTAGTGAGCCGGCAATGGGTAGATCATGATGACTCCCACTCGGTGATAAAACGTAAAGCTATACTGTCTTAACTTCTAAATCAATGCCATACACTCACAATATTGTATCGTTGTATCGCACTCGACACAATAGTTCACTCCATTTTTCCTGACATTGGCGTGTATTTTATCGCTTCTAATATAAAGTTTCTTATACAAAGACAGCAGCTGTATCAAGTGACGCTATTCTATGTAGTTTTCTGATATGTAACTTTAGTTACACTTATTTGCAGATGTTCCAACGAAGTAGACTTTCTTACACAGGGAATCCGCAAAGTAATGTATTAATGTTGTGTTCCATAAATGTTTACGTGTCTAGGAATACAGAGAGGTCATCGTTTTGGGTGCCATTTCCATTAATGACTAGGACTGCTTTCAATATTTTTCAAGTCGTTATTCGATATATAAATAAAAATTTATAGTTCCAAGGAAAGTTAAAAGAATAATAGACACAAATGCAATAGGAAGATTTCGCAGGAATCTATAAATCTATATCTATAAATACTTTGACGACCTCCGTGGCGCAGCGTGTGCGCTGTTACCTTTTAAAGTTGGAGGTCCTAGGTTCGTTTCCCGGCTCGAGTCTGTTCTGGTGGAAAGCTTCGACCATGGCTAGTTATCACCCTACCGACAAAGACGTGTCGCCAAGTGATTTAGCGTGTAGGAACCATTTAGGAGTATGGGTATATAATACCCCTGACAGGTTAGCCCGCTACCATCTTAGACCGCATCATCACTTACTATCAGGTGAGATGCCGTCGTTGTGGTGTCTAAATAAAAACCTAGAAATTATAGCTCAATAGCATTAAAGATCATCCTTAATTATTACTGCCATTTCAGGCACGATAAAATAATAAAATTGTGTTGACTCTTGAGATACACCCAAAGGCGTCCGCCATCTCATCCCATAACCCAAATACCTCTTCGACCAAATAGGCTGAAAATGTTGGTGTAAATTTTTACAACAGTTCTTCTCCCACCGGGCTTTATCTTTCAGAACAAGTTATTTATGTACCGAACAATAACATCTGACCAATTCTCTCAAGCAAGCCTTAAGCTCCATGTTTCATGAAGTGTTAACTTGTATATAGCCCGAGAATACAAAAACATTTTAATTATATCCCATTTATTTCAGGCAGCACCCAACTCGGTATACAAAATTATTAATTAAATATCATATCACGTTAATATTTTCGGGATACACTCTGAACAAAGGTATTGAATTACATTGTTATGCGTTTCTACCTGAAAATTATTACGTAAAATTACAAAACAAATATTTATATTTAACTCAATTTAAAATTTAAAAATAATGCTGTATTGTTTTTTTTTCTCTTCAATTAATTATTTTCTATATGATCTCACAGCTGGGCCACCGTGGGCAACTCGTAAATCTTCAGATGCTAAGCCTAAATGTTATAAAACGTAAAAGATACGTAATATAATAAATTTTAACATTACACGTATCTATTAAGAATTCTTCTAATTATTCAATTAAGATTCTTCTTTTAAGAAGCGGTTATAGCCTAGTGTAACAACTAGGTCGTCAACCTCCTAATCAGCGGTCAGCGGTTCGAATCCGGGCACGCACCTCTAACTTTTCGAACTTATGTGCGTTTTTAAACAATTAAAATATCACGCTTCAACGGTGAAGGAAAACATCGTGAGGAAACCTGCACGCCTGAGAGTTCTCAATAATGTTCTCAAAGGCGTCTGAAGTCTGCCAATCCGCAAAAAAAAGTTAAAAACTCCTAAAAGTTCGTTTTTAAAATTAATTTATCTTAAAATTAATTAATTAATTTATTAATTAATCGTTTATATAATCGATTATATGAACGATAAAAAAGCTTGGGTGTGAATTGATATATATGGAGATAGAGATCTCCATAGGTACTATAATTTATTATTGATTATGTGAGATGGTGATAGCAAAAAACCGGCTACGTTTGCAGTGGGCTTCTTCTTAGACCAGGGCGAGTTTGGAACCCACATAGCTTTAGTTTTAAGTGTACGAATGTAGTTATCACTATTAAATCACTACTATGTAAATTGACGCGTTAAAAGTGCCTTTTAAAGTACTATTTCAATAAAGATTATTTGAATTTGATTAATCACAGATTCACCGTCACCTAAAAAAATTTACTTCGAAAAAAGTATTTTTAAAATGGATATTTTATCAACAGATTAGTAAAGTAATTTTTCTGCCAGTTAGAAGAAGGAAATACAAGTGGCCTGTTACAACTCTTCCGAGTTGAGTTTACAAAGAGCCAACCGCTTGAGAGTTATGTGAAAAATGTTTTATCCCATGTTTAACCAGGGGCTCTTTGTAAACACTTCAATCGAATTCGCTCACACAAAGAGTATTTTACTGAAACAAACGTTGTGCATTGTATTTTTTATGCTTAATGCATTCGCCGTTTGTTTACGTTTCGACATGTAAGTAACCGAAGGTTTCAGTCCCGACTGCTGAATGTACCGTTGCGATGTACTAATTCAATAAACATACCACCACCGCTATTATTATCTAGAGGTATCTTTAATTATCTGTGGTTTTATTAGTCAACAATCATCATCATGATCAACCCATTACCGGCTCACTACAGAGCACGGATCTCCTCTCGAGAAGGGTTTGGCCATAGTCCACCACGCTGGCCATGTGCGGATTGGCGGACTTCACACGCCTTTGAGAACATTATGGAGAACTCTCAGGCATGCAGGTATCCTCATGTGTTTTCCTTCACCGTTGAAGCAAGTGATATTTTTTTTTTCAAAACGCACGTAACTCCATAAAGTTAGAGGTGCGTGCCCGGATTTGAACCACCGACTTCTGATTACGAGGCTGATGCCCAAACCACTAGGTTATCACTTCTTAAAAAAACCAAAAACCTTTTGACATATTTGATGTCAATTAATCGTCTGTCAGTTAGTCATATAGTCACATAGCGGTGTACAACTAAAGATGGGCAAAGTCGTACCGAATTCTGTATGGTCATTACCGTAGGCCAAGTTTCGGAAAGTTACTTAATACGGGTGCCAAGCCCATTTGAGTTCCAGCAAAGTCGCGTTTGGAACCCTCGTACCTTTAGTTTTAAGTTAACGAATTTAGCTATTGGCATTATCTGAATACAATGGAAAAGTTTCTGTGCTCGCATCAAAGGACACTTTTAGGTATTTGAATGAAGAATTATTTCATTTTGTATCTGATTTGGTTTTTGAAGACACGCCTAAAAAGTTAAGCAGCAAGAGTTTATTAGATTTTTATCTCTATAGAGTAGAATATAGCTGTAGTAATATTTTCTCTGATAGCCTAGTAGTTAGGACGTCAGCCTCCTAATCAGGGGTCGGAGGTTCGAACCCGGGCACGCCAACGTCCACCGCGCTGGCCATGTGCGGATTGGCAGACTTCACACGCCTTTGAGAACATTACGGAGAACTCTCAGGCATGCAGTTTTCCTCACAATGTTTTCCTTCACCGTTGAAGCAAGCGATATTTTAATTGCTTAAAAACGCACATAACTCCGAAAAGTTATAGGTTACGGGTTCGAACCCCCGACCTCTGATTATGAGGCGGACGTCCTAACCCCTAGGCTATCGCAGCTTCAGCTTAAACTATTAACGTGGAGTGTCAATGTTGAAATTTTACTTCGAGAGTAATTCTAGCTTACTACTTGCCAAGTCTATAGTTATACCGATTTTAGATAGTACCGACTTATAACATGGAAAAAAATTAACCTTTGTCTGGTCTGTGTTTATTCATAAGAATGTACAAGTATAGAGATGTCATGTCAGACCTGGCTGGATCGACTCTCCCTACGCTAAGCTCATTTAAGTTTAAATCCTTTTAGCTGGGACGCTCTTATCTAAGGGTGTGGGGATCACGAACTGTCATTATTCATTTGCCGATACGTACATCGAATATGTACAGATGTCAGTTTATCTATGATCATTTGAATGATTTTCATCTGGATTATACAGAAGTTGCTTATGAAGCTGTCACGTTTAATAGAAGGTATTAAAATAAAACGTTGAGTTTAATAACCCAGTCGCTAAAAATATCGCCTCATTAATTCTATTCATTTCATTATTTAAGATATCAGTTGTTTGTTTTATTTTTTTACAATAATGCACAACGGTTTTAATTATATAATAAAAAAATAATCCACGTAGTTTTTTTTATTTTCATAGGCACCAAGAAAAAATATTGCACCTATACAGCGACCTATAATCATCTTAACAAATGCTATATCCGAATCTCTGGATCCGAGGAAAAGGTGATAGTAGTTTGCATGTTGAACAATACATTTCAAGTCAATAGTAAAGTAATTCCAATTTTTTTTTTTTCAAAGTTCTCGTTTTTTTTATACGCTACAAGTTACTTGACGGCTATCTAGCCGTCAAGGGCTAACCACCAGGTGAGCTCACCTGGTGGCAAGTGATGATGTTGTCTAGGTAGCGGGCTAACCTGTTAAGAGTATGGTAAACCCACGCTCCCAATTGGTTTCTAGGCGACACCGTGCCGGAACGCTGAATCGCTTGGTGACACGTCTTTGTTGGTAGGGTGGTAACTAGCCACGGCCGAAGCCACCCACCAGATAAGACTCGAACCGGGAATCGAACCCAGGACCTCCAACTTTATAATGCGACAGCGCACGCACTGCGCCACGGAGGTCGTCAGCTTATAACTTCCTAAGTGATGATATTTTATTTAAATTTCAAACCCCTGTGTTTTCTCCTTAGAGGATAAATTTTCAAAAACCTTTTCCTAGCGGTGATCAACGAAATCAGACACCTTATCTTTAATGTGTATAATATATATACACATTACGTCTAGTTCTTAAAGAAAAGGATTGCCATATAAAAGAATTTACACTCAGCAAGGTAAATAAACAACACAGTTTCAATACATTCGAGAGGACTACAAAGTCCAAAAGTAAATTCGTGGATATTGGTTTCAATGCACTGCAGCTCGGCTCCACTATTGGCTTATTCAAGACGTATTTATAGGCATGAGCTTGGTAGGAAAAACTTTTCTCGTTTATGAGTGAACTAAACGTGATAACTTTTCAGGCCTAAATGTTAAACAACCGATTATCATATACGGACTAACCATTACGTAAATGTACGTTATTTTATGTATCTAATATTAATTTTGATATCATAATATTGATTGGGAAATAATAATTCATCATGATATAACCCATTACCGGCTCTCTACAGAGTACGGGTCTCCTGTTTATATGGGAAGGATTTGGCCATATTCCACCACGCTGGCCATGTGCGGCTTGGCAGACTTCACACGCCTTTGAGAACATTATGGAGAACTCTCAGGCGTGCAGGTTTCCTCGCGATGTTTTCCTTCACCGTTGAAGCAAGTGATATTTTAATTGTTTAAAAACGCACATAACTCCGAAAAATTAGAGGTGCGTGCCCGGGTTCGAACACCCGACCATTAATTACGAGACGGACGTCCTAACAACTAGGCTATGACAGCTCAAATAATAATTAATAATTAATAAATTTAATGACTGTAATATTCAATGAGAGGTTTAAAAAACATTATAAAATATTAATACCTACTGCAATTTATTGAATAGAGATCATAGTGGGCTTACGTTACGGGCACCGGTGATTTACCCCAGGTAGGCATTTTAGGGTAACTCCCAAGCGTAGCGAGGGTGTTCAATCCAGAATTCCGACTATAACGAGGGGATGAGGGGCGCCCAAGGCAACGGCAGCATTTCCCCTAAGTTGAATCTTTTTTTTAGTTTTGATGACCTCCGTGGCGCGGTGCTTTATAAATTTGGAGGTTGCGGGTTCGATTTCCGGCTCGAGTCGGGTGGGAGGGATTGGTCGTGGCAAGACTACCACACATCATCACCACGTGAGATTGCCGTCAAGGTCTAGCTTGTATTAAAAATAATATATAATAATAAACATTCAAAATAAATGAATGACTTCAAAATTAAAGTTACGTTTGAAATATAAACAATGAATTGAAGCGGTGATAGACTAGTGGTTAGGGCGTCAGGTCGGGCGGGTCGGCGGTTCAAATCAGGGCAAGCACCTCTAACTTTTCGGAGTTATGTGCGTTTTTAAAAATTTTAAAAATCACTTGCTTCAACGGTGAAGGGAAACATCGTGAGGAAACTTGCACGCCTGAGAGTCCTCTGTCCTCAAAGGCGTGTGAAGTCTGCCAATCAACACACGGCCAGCGTGGTGGACTATAGCCAAACCCTTCTCATATTGAGAGGAGACCCGCGCTCTGTAGTGAGCCGGTAATGGGTTGATCATGATGATGATGAAATTAATGAAGATTTTATTGTTAGTTTGTTTGAACGCTACGGTGCAGCGCGGGGAATCGTAATATTAAAGTTCGTACACGGATGAAACACATTGTGAGAATTTGACTTTTTCATTATTTTGAGTTTGATTCCCATAAGAATATTTTCGTACATATTAACCAAACACGATACTAGACCTAAACCTAGATTAAACCATTCAAGTTATTATTTCGTCATTCATTAAAATATTATATCGAACAAAAAAAGGAATATAATTTTGCAATTTTAATAAAATATCATGGTAAGTCTGACATGGCGTTACATTGGCACAAAATATGGAAAGTTGCTTAATTTTAGTATGTAACAAGTACAAGTAAACTTGTAGTACCGCTTAGTAGGCTGCACAAATTAGTAACTCATTCAAAGGAAATTTTATTTTATATTATAATAAACTACCTATGGATACCTTGGAGATGTCTATCAATCAGTTCAAAGTTTTTATAAAACGAAAGCTTATAGAAAATTTATATTACGATATTAAATAAATAAATAAATAAAATAAAATAAAAATCTTTTATTTCAGGCTTAAGAACCCATATAGTGTTAGTAACAAAGAAAACTTATAACTATGTTAGTATAATATTATCCACATCGAAATTTATTGACGGTCTAGTGTCTTTGACTAGGTGAACGCGAGTCCAGTGCTGCATGATAGCACTGTCCACGTCCAATCTAGCCGCAACAGTCTTTACTAGAATGTTGGCGCTACCCCGCACCCGGTGAATCAAGGATGCTGTGCGCTTTCTTATAATTGCTGACAGACTGTCAACTCCAGCCTCCGCCAGCATCCCTGAGGCACTACAAGGGCGGCGCATCCCCAACATTACTCTAAGGGCATTGTTATACTGAGTGCGAAGAGCCCTGTATGCTACTTGGGTGTAATGTGTCCAAAGGCTGCACGTGTACAAAGAGGTACAAAATGCTTTGAAAAGCGTAACTTTTACCTGCCTGGTACAGCGTGCAAATCTTCGGGCTATCATATTTGCCCTAACACACAAGGCTCTCCGCTCCCTTTCCATGTCCAAATCATCCTTGAGCGAGTCGGTGATCCAGTGTCCCAGATATTTAAATTTCTGCACCTGGTTCAGTGGAACTCCATTTAGTTTTACTACTGGAACTTTATAGTTTCTCTCTTTAGCTTTAAAGACAAGGAGTTCACTCTTAGCAGTATTAAATCTAAGACCATGCGACACCGCGTATCGCTCACAGATGCCAAGCAGCTTGTTGAGTGCACTGATAGAAGGGCACAGCAGCACAATATCATCCGCATAGGCTATACTGTTGACAAAAGTACCGTCGATAGAGCATCCAACGCCGGCGCTGCTGAGCTCCTCCATCAGCTTATTCACATAGAGATTGAAGAGCATTGGTGAGCTAATCCCCCCTTGCCTCACCCCGCTCTCCAACCTGTACATACTCGAAAGCTCTCCTGCCCATTTGACTTGGTTCTGCTGATTGGAATACCAATACTTTAATAACAAGATATACTGATAAGGTAGAGTAGTATCTTCACACAGCTTTTTCCACAACACATTATAATTAACTAAATCAAAGGCCTTTGACAGATCCAAAAACACAGCATATACCGGTGTACCTCTATCAGTATAATATCGGACAGTCTGCTTGAGACACAACACAGCCGTTTCAGTTGATAGATTTGGTCTAAAACCAAACTGTGCATCATGCAATTTTATATGTGCACTCAGCCGTTGCTCAAGCAGTCTGTCCAATACCTTAGCAACAATAGTAGCCAAAGATATTGGTCTATAGTTGGATTTGTCACTAATATTACCTGTTTTATTTTTGACAATTGGTACAACCACTGTTTTTAACATTTCGTCTGGTAAGTATCCATGATTCAGACATAGCGAGAAAAACATAGCCAAAATTCTAGGTAAATGCACCCCGGCATACTGAAGGTGTTCTATACTCAACCAGTCGTGACCTGGAGACCTACCATGACTCATGTTCTTAATAATAGATCTTATTTCTGATGCAGTAACCAAAATAGGTTTTTCATTACAATCATTACTATTATAATATGTCGTGCTACTTTTATCTACTAAATCTGGACATAAGGGTGGATTTACCAAAAAGTGTTCTTTAAACATTTGAGCTATCTGCTGTGGTTCATTCAATCCCTCAATACTGGATGGCAAGGCTGCCTTTGGATTTAGCCTTTTTGTATGTTTCCAAAAATCTGAGAAATTTTTATTAGAATGTTGCTCACATAAAATAAAAAAAATATATTAAGGTTTATATAAACGATAAAAAAGCTTGGGTGTGAATTGGTCTATCTCCATAGGTACTATAATTTATTATTGATTATATGAGATGGTGATATCAAAAAATAACCACAAAAGTTTGTTGTGAGCTTCTTCTTAGACCAGGGCGCGTTTGGAACCCTCATAGCTTTAGTTTTAAGTTTACGAATGTAGTTATCACCATCAAATCACTACTAGGTTTGTTTAAAAATCGCAGTTAGTGATCAAAATTGTGATAAAACCACCAATATTAGTACTGTTTCAGACGAATAAAACTTTAAATATTTCTCTTATGATTTAATATTTTGTTTTATTTTTTAATTTATACCATTTCATCAGCTTTAAATTAAGGTGGCCCTTGTTTACCGCAAGTGCCTTATGTAAATTATTGACGCGTCAAAAGTGCCTTTTAAAGGACTATTTGAATAAAGATTATTTCAATTTGAATTTGAATTTTAAGTGGTAAAATCAGTGATAAAGTTATCCGATTATCACAATCTACATCCTATGCGAATTTATTCGTAGACAGGTCTGTATTTAATGTGAGAATTTGATTAACGAAGAAGAAAGGTACACCCATCGAATCCCAATTATAAGTCTACGTAAAATACATTGTAATAATAATAAACTTTCGCGATATATAAGAAAATATCGACGCCCACTATCAATAGCCTCGGGCGTGTTTACAGATCCTTCGTACTAGCTCAGGTAACACCTAGACGATAAAGCTTAAGGCTATATCTGGAATAAAATATCTGATAATAGCCGAAACCTAATCTTATGTCGGTGATTTCATGTACGTTTATGCCAATTAAACCAATCATATCCAATATCCAATAGTAAGTCAACAGTTAACTATTCTGTATTACATAAATTTAGTAAAAATCGAAGCAAAATAAAGTAAAATATTGTTATTAACCTTTTTTTGTTAACCTTTAGTGAGTAGGCGTTAGAAATAGGTTTTCTTAACACAAATAAACCATAGTTGGGATGGGAGTGAAAATGTCAAGTGAGAATATCGCGTTTATTTTAGCTGCACTTCAGGGTTTTACTCGAGTGGCTCCCGATCCCGTGGGTGTACAGGAATAAAACTTAGTCTATGTCACTCGTTTTGTATGTAGCTTTCCATTGGTGAAAGATATTTTATAATTCAGTGATTTAAGCCTGAAAGCTTGAAGCTGTAATAACATAGTGGTTAGGGCGTCAGCCTCCTAATCAGAGGTCGGCGGTTCGAATCCGGGCACACACCTCTAACTTTTAGTTATGTGCGTTTTTTAAAACTAAAATATCACTTGCTTTAACGGTGAAGGAAAACATCGTGAGGAAACCTGCACGCCTGAGAGTTCTCCATAATGTTCTCAAAGGCGTGTTAAGTCTGAAAATCCGCACATGGCCAGCGTGGTGGACTATGGCCAAACCCTTCTCATATTGAGAGGAGACCCGTGCTCTGTAGTGAGCCGGTAATGGGTTGATCATGAAGCCTGAAAGGTTAACATGCAAAAAACAAACTCGCATTCGAATTTTTTTAATCCACAACAAGTAAAGTGATGATGAAACCTTTGTTCTTTTTTTTCGCGTATTTACGCGATGACAACCAAACGACCAGCTGTGTTTGGGGAAATGCAGTCAAGGATTAATATAGCAACCAAAAACATTTGGTGCCTGCTACTAAAACAAAATAATTAATTCTCTAAATTGTTTACACAAAAAATGATATATCACTTATCATAATTTGTCAATTTTGGAATAATTTTCTTTTGTTTTAGGTTACTTTTTTTTTAATCTGAAAAAATATATTTAGTATGTGATTTGGAACTACAATCGATTCACTGGAGTTACATTAAACACTCGCAAAAGCTAAACCCCAAGGGAGATAAAAGCAGTAGCAACCTTGCTGTAATCTTTTCCATCTCATCATGAATACTTGCACTGTTCGGTACGGCCCATTTGTTCAGAAAGGAATGCTTCTTGTAAATAACAGTTTCATTTATTCCTTACTAGCTTTTAGACGGACTTCGCTCGCATTTAGCCCATTAAAAGTATCAGAGATCATTACAATAAAAATTAATCTTTATGATTACTATATTTTAAGCAACCATTTTTTTATCGTCCTTAATTTTTCTGTAGTATTCGCTCGCATTTAGCCCATTAAAGGCCCATTAAGAGATTATTATAATAAAAAAGAATCTTTATGATTACTATAATGTAAAAAACCATTTTTTTATCCTTCGTAATATTTTTTTGTATATAGTATCCTATGTTACTTCTAATACCTCCAAGAATATGTGTACAAAGTTTCCTGATAATCGGTTGATTAGTTTTCGCGTGCAAACTTATATTCACATTTATAATTATTAAATACTATTTCTAACCAAGCTTTAATATAATACCGAGTCTGTTTATCTGAATAACACTTTACTGTAATAATTCTCTATTAACGTTAGTAACCTGAACTGCAACTAACTAACTATAGTTCACAGTCAGTAAAAAAAGTGTGTAATAAAAACGGCGGCAAGAAGTTAATAACAATTAAGCGTTGCCGCCATTCTTTGAAAAAACTCCTTCATTCCTTTTTCTTTTTTCAAAAAACGCGCGCCACTGGTCCAATGTTGCCGCCTTTGCAACCACAGATAGGTTGCGACTTCCACAGATGACATAATATTTTATTCCTCATTAAAGTTTATCCCTTTAAACATTTAAAACTTGATTAAAATCTTGACTTGGCTCAGCCAAAGTCTTTATTAAAACGAATCAGACTTATGGCGGACGCGAAATGTTTTCTCATTTTAACTGTGTCTTAAGTTCTGAGTTAGACGAGGTAAGTCTTAGCGCGATTTATAGATTTCGCACAAGATAACGTAACAAAGCGCGGTTTGATTCGTGCCAGACCACTATTAATACCATAAGATACCAGCGAGTAATCGATTTTCATAGACCTAGCAAGGCAAAAGGCGCAATATATTATAATGAACGTATGCGTGCATGAATTAATACACTTTTATTGTTCACCACACAGAAGTAAAGAAAATTGACAAACCAATAAATTGCGATATTATTTTCGAAGCGATGATAGCCTAGTGGTTACGGCGTCAGCCTCCTAATCAGAGGTCGGCGGTTCGAATACGGGGACGCACCTCTAACTTTTCGGAGATATGTGCGTTTTAAAAAAATATATTATATAACTTGCTTCAACGGTGAAGGAAAACATCGTGAGGAAACCTGCACGCCGGAGAGTTCTCCATAATGTTCTCACAGGCGTGTGAAGTCTGCTAATCCACACATGGCCAGCGTGGTGGACTATGGCCAAACCCTTCTCATATTGAGAGGAGACCCGTGCTCTGTAGTGAGCCGGTGATTGGTTGATCATGATCATGATGATGAAAGTACAAATTATAATTATTCATGATTATGTTTACCAACTTAACTTTACAATCCAATCCGCACATGGCCAGCGTGGTGTACTATGGCCGGAACCCTTCTTCTATTGAGAGGAGACCCGTGCTCTGTAGAGAGCCGATAATGGGTTGATCATGATGATGATGATGAACTTAACTTTATTGACTGATGGTGTGAAGTGCGTTACGATTTGACTACGATGTTATTATATTATGAGTCAAATATCTGTTTTGAGATAAAGGTTTCACTTCTAATTGGTAGGCTTCTTTAAATCCTAATCAACAAACACTACCAATCCTAGGAACTATGACGAACACAACAGTTCTCATATTAAGGCGTGTTAGTCGCAATTAGGGGTAAAATCCTATACAGCTAAAACATACTTTTACGGGGCCAATTATTGGGAAGTATTTGAAACAGATCCAATTGAATGGAATAGTTTAATGCTGTGGAAAAGGAAAGCCTTTCATCTGGATTATCTGTTTACACGGGGCTTATATAAGATTTATAAAAAAAACGAGTAATTCCACACGCTTCTGCATTTAGCACACTGAAAGTTTACAAAAACTCGTAAGAAAGCGATGCTAGCTAGCCTACGTCACTCGTATTTTAACAGCATTTTTGTTAATTTTGGGTAACAGATAAAAACTATTCATACTCTCATTGCACACCCTTGAGATTGAAGGAATAAAAAGAAGAATAGAAAAACACAGTTGTCTATGTTCTTGAGAGATGGTTAAAATTATAAGTCTACATTTAAATACCTACATGTATCGATAATGTTGACCATAGACAGTAAATTGTAACATTAAAGTAGACACGGGATATAATACTCAGATTTGTTTTATCTCTTTATTTCTGAACGATCACATAAAGCCACATCCATTCGTTGCAAAGCTAATATTAAAAGAATAAGCTAAATAGAATGTTATCTTTTTTTATTCGAATATGTGTAACAGAACATAGTTTAAAGCACGATGCCTGCGCGAATGTTTTTAGCATAAAAAGAGTTTGCAAGTTTCAATTAGAAAAAAATTTCAAAATGAAAGAGCTTGCATGAAAAGGGATTTTGTCATAAAGCTTTTAATTTAAAAGTGTCCAACCATTGTGTCTGAACAAACCGCTGACCTGATCTGATTCCGCCAGTGTTAGCCTCCACTATAATTTAATAAAAATCACGAAAGAGAAGTGTTCGGCGCGATAAACTTACTTTGTTGACCTTACATTTCAGTTCAGTTTTATAACACGAATTATGTCCGAATGCACATAAAATACTCTGTTTTACAAAAAAACAGTTTAACTTTTTGAATGTTAATCTCTATCTCTTAATTTATAATGCTTGCTTTTGGAACTCTCTGGAAGCATCACGTCATTTATTTATTTATTTATTATTGATACACTTACAATATACATAGAAAAAAATATACATTGTAGCAAACAAAAACGTCACATTCACTAGTATGCATATCGGTTATAAGTGTACACGACATTGGCATTAAAAATTACATGTAAACGGTCACAAGAAAACAATTAAGATTACAAACTAAAAGAAATTAACCGAACAATCTACATATCCCTTCAGATGGGAGACTCACCGATCATGCCATAGTTGATCGATGAGTTTCTTTCTAAACACCGCAAATGTATCGTGGAATATGTCAATGCCAGGTACAGTCCGGGATGCTTTATTATACCTAGCACAAATGCGAACCATGGGAGCTGGATTGCCGAGGTGCGTTTTAGCTGGGGGTATATAAAAGAGCTGGGGGTATATAAAAGCTCATGATGCGTCATGTGTGATGCGTCATGATGTCATGCTTTCAAGACATGTTTCATCATGTTTTCAAGACTCAAAGGTGTGCAAAGTACACTAATCCGCACTTGGCCCACGTGGTGGACTATAGCCTTCTCTTGCTGAGAAGAAACTCACGACATTTTCGGAACGATGATGGTTCAAAATGCTTCCTCTTATACATTAAAGAGAGATGTTTACTAACTACAAATGTACATATACCAATATGAATTTACGGGCTTAGTTAAGGATGATATAGTTTAAGCCAAATAGAACGTAAGAGCAGATAAAGGAAAAATCTTTTACCCTTGATAGCCCTGACGACCTCCGTGGCGCAGTGCGTGCGCTGTCGCATTATGAAGTCGGAGGTACTGGGTTCGATTCCCGGCTCGAATCTAGTCTGGTTAAAGGCTTCGGCCGTGGCTTACCACCTTACCTACAAAGTGTGCGTTCCGGCACGATGTCGCCTAGAAACCAATTAGAAGCTATGGGTTTACTATACCCCTAACAGGTTCGCCCGCTACCTAAGATAGTACTGCATCATCATTTACCATCAGGTGAGATTGCCGTCAAGGACTAACTTACAATGTATAAAAAAGCCCACTAAACCATGACAGTTGCATGGTACCCACCATGCAGTTGTCATGGTTATAAATGTGAGTGAGTTATAAATCTACATAAGAGAGAAGCGGTCAGAATTGTGGCATAAATAGGCAGAGGATTAAAAGCCAGTCTGCTGCGTCAGAGAGGTCGTCAAAGTATTATAATAATATGAAATTTATTCCAAAAGTATACAACTTTAAAGAAGCAACTGGCACTAATAGAAAATCGATAATGCAGATGATAATGTTAATATTTATCGATGCAAATTATCTTATGCTAATTCCTGGGAAATCGGATGGGCAGGCTACATTTGGCTACACTGTCAAAAATTTCCAAATCGTGGATTTAGATATAGCTTATATAGATATAGCTTAGCGTTCTGTTTGTATGCTATGATAATTGCTAAATAAGACACGTATAAAAGAAGAAGAAAAAACCGTATACGATGCCATTCAGGGGCCATGTGTTGGGCTAGCACGGTAAGAACGAAGGAGCTAATTTTTTTTTTCGGACTCTATCAGTTGTGCTAACCCATTTGCTATTGGCTGCCGCAGCGTAACCGGGCTGTTTGGTGAGTTTCGGAAAGCGGAGCTCTGCAAGAAGAAATTTTGAAGAAACTTTTGGCATAGAGTAACAAACATCCACACTTTCGGAATTTATAATATTAGTAGGATATATTTCCCTTGGACTCCCGGAGGTACCGACTTAAGCATTTATAACTTATATGTCTATATATTGGCTGAACAAGGCGCTGCCTGAGCTTGATGCTGCGTCAAAGTTGACGCAAAGCTCTGATTTTCAGGCATAACCCATGGTGACATCACGCAGCGATTGGGAACGCGTAATTTTAGTGTGTGTGTGTGTGTGTGTGTGTGTGAGTGTGTGTGTGTGTGTGTGTGTGTGTATGTGTGAGTGCGTGTGTGTGTGTGAGTGTGTTTACAAGTCTGTGCATGAATGTTTTTTTGCTAGACTTGATGAGGTTATATGTGCAGTTACGCTTAGAGCTTATGATTACAAATCAACGAGGCTAAAATTGAATTATGACTTTTTTTAACTCGAAGTTAATTAGATACAATTGAATTGAAATATGCTGAATGATTTTAATGTCGTTTATTGAAATCTAAATTTCATTAATGAAGACATTTTTAGCCCTAGGGCTCGAAGAAAGTAAGGGAACGACTGCCTAAGGGCGCCTCCTTTAAGGCCGAACCTCGGCTTAGGCGACGTTTGTATAACGAGGGGGGTCGTACGGTGAGTGGTCCGTACGTCTCCGAGGCCCTGGATGGAGGCCACATTCGGATGACGTATGAGACCTCGTCTTCGCCGGCGAAGACTGTGTAGCGTATGATTGTGTGATAGGTGGTACGAGTATGTTGTCAGTAGTCATCTGATCGTCAGGGTCATGAAGGATATGTTTAGGTCTCCTCTTTCAGCGAGGAGCGTTTAGGTCCGTGGAGTAAAAAGAAGCCACAACTACGAGAGAGTTGGGATGTCGGATTGAAGTAGGAGCTAAAGTGTTACCCTGTTAGCCTTCTGTTTAACCAGCGTCATGTGGTTTTCTACCTTACGGATACCAGCTAAGCTTTTTCAAAGATAGACGTTTCTGGTAGGTTGCTTGCTTGCTTGTATGCTCAGGCATCTGAAATAATGTATCTAAAACCTTCCCGAATCTGAAACCGGGAAGGTTTTAGATCCATTATTTTCATCTAACTCGCAGATGGCAGAATTCTTCCTACATACTTGACACTTATAATTACATTTTGGACATTTCGCGCAGTATCTTTATGAATTATGGCTTATTTTTAAGTATAGCATATTTTTAATTATAACCGCTATATTATTGTAGAGTTGTATTAATATCCATTCAGTAGTTTTTGCGTGAAAGACTAATAAACATCGCGTTTATAATGTTATATATGCAGGTCGGTTCAGTAATTGTTACCTATTTGGATATTTAAAAAAAAAAATATGTACCAGCCCAGAGTTAAGAAATTAGCGGTTTCCAACACCGTGAATCGTTGCCAATGACATGTGATAACAATCCTATAAGCTCACCTTCACGCTTTTAAGCTTTGGTGGCCTTTTGCTCTAAATCCTCTATCCTATAAAAGAAGTGGCCCGTGCCCAGCAGTGGGACGTTAATGAGCTGATGATGATGATGACAAAGTTGTTAATAAATTGTCACTTCCAGGGTTTCCAGAAACCAAAAAAAAACAAAAATAATATCTATATACTAACTTCTGCCCGCGACTTCGTGGTCATCAGAATTCAGGTCTAAAGTATCGCTCGTTAACAATTTTTAATCTTCCCACGGGAACTTTTTGGGAGATCGGTATAGAATGTATATGTCCTTTTCCATCGTATAGGTGAGATGCATACCAAATTTTCAAGCTGTCTTAGCTAGTAAACAAATTTTCAGTTTTCCTCGGGAGTTTCTTAAGGAATCGGCATAAAAGGTAGCCTATGTTCTTTTCCATGTCAAAGGCTACATGAATGCCAAATTTCATCCAAATCTTTTCTGCCGTTTTTGCGTGATTGAGTAACAAACATTCACACTTTCGTAATTCATAATATTAGTAGGATATATTTCCCTTGGACTTCCGGAGCCATAGGTTAAGTACCTAGCATTTATAACTTATATGTCTATATATTGGCTGAACAAGGCGCTGCCTCAGCTTGATGCTGCGCCAAAGTTGACTGCAGCGCTGATTTTCAGGCGTAACCCATGGTGACATCACGCAGTGATTGGGAACGCGTAATTTTAGTGTGTGTGTGTGTGTGTGTATGTGTATGTTGCGTGTTTACAAGTCTGTGCATGAATGTTTCCTTACGACCTTAGACGTACTTGATGAGGTTGAGGTTATATGTGCAGTGTAAATGATTTCAAATACCAGATATACATATAAAATTTATTCGCTTCAGTACAATTGAGCTAATTTGACGAGAGCTTATGATTACAAAAAAACTAGGCTAAAATTTAATTCAGACTTCTTTAAATTCGAAGTTAATTAGATACAATTGAATTGAAATATTAATGCTTTTTTTGTATCCACTACAAGTTAGTCCATGACACTAAGATGGCAGCGGGCTAACCTATTAGCGGCACGGTAAACCCACACTCTTAATTGGTTTCTACGCGACATCGTGCCGGAACGCTAAATCGCTTGTAGACACGTTTTTGTCGGTAGGGTGGTAACTAGCTACGGCCGAAGCCTCCCACCAGACCAGACTCGAGCCGGGAATCGAACCCAGGACCTCCAACTTTAAAATACAACAGCGCACGCGCTGCGCCACGGAGGTCGTCTAATGCTGAATGATTTTAATGTTGTTTTATTGTTTTTGTCTTTGTAAAGAGTATTATAGTAACAATTTGTTTTAAACAAGCCTCATTTGTTATTGAAACTATTTTAAGCAAGCGAAAGCAACGGTCTGATATTCAATAGGCTGATTCAAAATATGTAAATTTCGTTGCTTTTAGTGTTCACTCACGCGCTTGCCTCCATACGCTCACATCGGCGTGACATTGCGAAAAGTTGACATGGGTGGACACAAATGGAATTCGATATAGTTTTCAGAACCTCCGTGGCGTAGGACGCGCGCTGTCGCAATATAAAACTGGGGGTCGTTGGTTTGATTGTCGGCTGGAGTCTCGTCTGGTGGGAGGCCGTACACCCTGCAGACAAAGACGTATCGCCATGGGATTTAGCGTTCCAGCGTAATGTTGCATAGAAACCAATTAGGAGTATGGGTTTACCGTAGCCCTAAAAGGCTAGCCCACTGCCATTGTTGTTACCTTTTTTTTCGGACTGTCTATTAGCCGTACAAACCCTAATAGTTGCCACAACGTAACCGGGCTGTTTGGCGAGCTTCGGAAAGAAGCTCTGCCAGAAGACATTTTTAGCCCTAGGGCTCGAAGAAACTAAGGGAACGACTGCCTAAGGGCGCCTCCTTTGAGGCTGAACCTCGGCTTAGGCGACGTTTGGGATAACGGGGGGTCGGACGGTGAGTGGTCCGTACGTCCCCGAGGCCGTGGATGGAGCCCACGTCCGGATTACGTAAGACTGCGGGGACCTCGTCTTCGCCGGCGAAGACGGTGTGTAGCGTATGATTGTGTGGTGGGTAGTACGAGTATGTTGTCAGTAGTCATTTTATCGTCAGGGTCATGAAGGATATGTTTAGCTCTCCTCTTTCGTAGAGGAGCGCTTAGGTCGGGGGACTGTTGTCACCGCAACATATTCCACAAACTATTATTTTTCAAGGGGTTGTAGCCACTGAACAGCTCCACTATCCCCCTCTTTGCTCCATCATCACACCAGCACCAAAATACCTTTTATTGGTATCGTCATCCAAACTACATAACACACACAGTAATTTAGAAATTGGTGAAACACCGAAGCAGAAGAGTCCCGTGAAAATCCATCGATTGTAATGTCTAATGAATAATAAATCATCGCAAACAGCGGCATTTTTGAATTCCAAACAGTCCCTGTTAGAAAAAATGTAGAGCAGATGTGGAACAACAAATGTAGAAACAACATATTTTTCTCGTTTTAAAAAAAATGTTGTTTCTAGTATAGAACAATTGAAATAAGTGGGCCATACGTGTGTAACTTTAATACTGTGAACGCGTTTGACGGGTATTCAATAGAAGCAAGAGTTACTTAGCGGAAGTCAGTGGTGTCCAATGAACATTCAACTTGATTTGCTGTAATCCGCTTAAAAATTTGCCAATCATACGGTATAATAGGTAATTTCATCAATCCTTTTACACAACCAACGACGCATTCTCAGGAGAGGTTGACTTCATAATGTTCAATTGCTTAGTCAAATAAAATGAAGCATTCGAAGGTGATTGAAGTTGGAGACCTTGTGGTTACCGAGTTGAATGGACTATTAAAACAATTTAGTGATGGAACCCTTTAAATATTAATTTCAAATTATTAAAATAACAAGTAATAGGTAATATAACATCTGCATCTTACTGGTCATGACACGGATCGGAAATGTGGACACTCACAGTAGTTCTTTTCCACAAGTTCGAAGTCGCTCAGTATGTATGTGGGCTATGCTTGATGTTTGTCTGAGGGTTAGAATCCGTAACGTGGACATTCGTAGGAAAGCCAAAGTAACTGACATAGCCCAAAGGATTAGCAATCAGAAATGGCAGTGGCCAAATCTGTCACAGAACCTACGCGAGTTGCGGCAGACGTGTTCTGGTGTGGAGACCGCGTCCTGGTAAGCGCAGCGCAGGTCGACCTGCTGGACCGACGGCTTGAAAATGATCGCTGATGGTGACGAAGGTGGAGCACCGTGTGTTGCGGCGCGCTCTCGGAAATGCCTATGTACAGCAGTGAACATCTATAGACTGATTAAGTGTGTTAAGTAAGTAAGAAATACAATAATAATTTTTATGCGAAATTGAATCCCCAGCAAAATTCGCATCACCAGAAGAACCATTCCACTACCACTCTTTCAAAGGAAATAATTACCGATTACAATGATTTAGATTTTTCTGGTTCAGTTTTTTTTTTTGTAGATTACAATGCGCTGGATCTTAGAATAAACCACCGAAATTAACGAGTTCCTATGTGTGTGTAAACCAAATATAAACAACGATAAAATAATGTCGAACAAATCTCAAACATTCGTAAATAATATATAATATGAACGGCTAAAGTTTTTATGCGAGAACACACATGAACCAGAAATAAAACACACTTCCAATAAATCCGCCAAAAGTTTTGCCACAGCTCTAATGTGTTGGGATAAACATGGAAAACGTGAAGTTGACACAATAATAATATGTATTTTAGCAAATATGCATTTATTTAATGTGTATGTAGGTTTGTTTATTTTTATCTATTTAAGTTTATTATATCTCTTTCGGTTTTTATATGTAGAATATAGTGCTAATAATAATAATAATATAATTATGGCAACTAGGCCCAATTTACATTTACAATACGATACAATACCTACACTATATATATACGAGTCATAAAAATTAAAAATAAATTGAATATTAAATTAACCACCCGACAGTTCCCGATCCACATGTAATTTTAAAAATTGTTTGTAGATTGGGAGTCGTATCGGTCTATTACAGTTCACTTATTTCAAGTGTTTCAATTTGCCAACTTTCTTCTCATCAAAGATGCTATGCGCTTTCTTCTTAGCAATAACGAAAAATCATCAGTGTGAGCGGTTGCGAACATTTCCGATGTACAACAAAAGCGCGGCAAGCCCAATAACATTCTGAAACCGTTATTATACTGAACTCGTGGAGCCTTCAGTGATGCCTGTATAGCTGCTCCACAAGGATCCCATATAAAAGGTGTGACAAAAGGCCTTGAACAAACTAATTTTTGCCTCCTGACTACAACGGGCAAACCTGTGGACCAACATATTATACATACCCGCACTGCCAACGCCCTACGTTCCCTATCAATGTCTACATCATCCCTAAGGTTATCGGTTACAATATGTCCCAGATATTTTATATTGCCTAACTAACTTTAGGGGTGTTCTAATCAATATGATGTTATGCCGTACTTGATATACTTTCTTTGGTTATACTTTTGGCTGCAAAGATGATGTATTCACTTTTATTTTCGTTATAGACCAGCCCATGACTGGCCGCGTAACCCTCGCAACCCTTAATAATAAAATAGGAATTATAATATATGTTATATTCGTCATATGTTGTTTAAATCATGGAACTAATTCTAACCCAATCTACTGAGCTATAATTTTCCATATAACTTTGGTTTGGATATTAATGTAATTAGAATAAAATTAGCAAGGCTATCTTTATAAACAGGGTACAGGATACAGAGTGAAAAGGATGTTTCCAATTTAGTCTGGGATGGGATGATTTAGAACTGATTAGTTTTGGACGTCAGTGACGTGATTTTTTATTCAATATGAGGTTATTTTAAAGGTGATCAATTTTATTTCCTAATCATTCATCATAAGACTTTATTCAAATCCTAATCCTTAATCCTTTAAAAGGCACTTTGGTGACTACGAGTATATTCGTTATATTAAAACGAAAGCTACGAGGGTTCCCAACGCGCCTTGGTCTAAGCCCACAACAATCTTAGAGTATCTATTTTTAAATTAAAGGGTTTTCTAAGAAGCACATAATTAGAATCTTGAACCGCTGCTCAAAGTAAATTCGGAAAATCTGTAGTCAGTTTCAAACCCAACTGACTGATTGGCGGACTTCACACGCCTTTGAACTTTATAGAGACCTCTTAGTCGTGCAGGTTTCCTGGCGATGTTTTCCTTCACCGTTGAAGCAAGTGATATTGTAATTGCTTAAAAACGCACATGACTTCGAAGTTAGAGGTGCGAGCCCGGGATCGAACCCCCGACCATTATCATTAAGACATTAAGCCGTCGATCATTAAGAGGCAGACGCCCTAACCACTGGGCTATCACAGCTTCCCAATGACCCCAATGCCTAGGCGTAAACCGACAAATAAACCGATACTGCTGCATACACAAAGTTGTTTTTTTTTTTATTCACTACAAGTTAGCCCTTGACGGCTTTCTCACCTAGTGTGATAATGCAGTCTAGGATGGTAGCGGGCTAACCAGTTAGGGGTATGGAAAACCACACTCCTAATTGGTTTCTACGCGGTATCGTGCCGGAACGCTAAATCGCTTTACGACACGTCTTTGTCGGTAGAGTGGTAACTAGCCACGGCCGAAACCTCTCACCAAACCAGACTCGAGCCGGGAATTGAACCCAGGACCTCCAACTTTGTTATGCGACAGCGCACGCACTGCGTCACGGAGGTCGTCAGGGCTATCAAGGGTAAAAGAGTTTTCCTTTATCTGCTCTTACGTTCTATTTGGCTTAAACTATATAATTCTTAACTAAGCCGGTAAATTCATATTGGCGAATGTATTAGTAGTTAGTAAACATCTCTGAAGCGGTGAAAGCCTAGTGGTTAGGGTGTCAGCCTCCTAATCAGAGGTCGGCGGTTCGAATCCGGGCACGCACCTCTAACTTTTCGGAGTTATGTGCGTTTGAAAAAATTAAAATATCACTTGCTTCAACGGTGAAGGAAAACGTCGTGAGGAAACCTGCACGCCTGAGAGTTCTCCATAATGTTCTCAAAGGCGTGTGAAGTCTGCCAAGGCCAAAACATGGCCAGCATGGTGGACTATGGCCAAACCCTTCTCATATTGAGAGGAGACCCGTGCTCTGTAGTGAGCCGGTAATCTCTCTTTACTGTATAAGAGGAAGCATTTTGAACCATCATCGTTCCTCATCGAGTGTTGTACCATTGAACCGGCTCATCGTAAGATTTGGACGCACTCAATCGTGGTAGCGTTTACTGCGTACTACTGAATATATAGAGCGGTGAACGGATTTAAGCTTTTAAAAACTTGTTCATTTTTTACCCTGACGTTCCTTTGTACTTGAAAATGAACAAGGTACATATATGGTACAACGGCTAGAGACCCCCTTAACATTACAGTGGGGTTAATAGCTAAACGGTGTTATAATGAGGGTTGGGCGACTTTCACATTAATTATAACCATGTGTTGGTAATTACTGGCTGATGCTTGCGACTCGTAGTGGTTAAGATTTTTAAATATTCGATTACTCAAGTCAGTAAATGGATGGGTAACTAATTTTGGAGCTTTAAACGAGAAATGATTATCTTACCTAACAATTATTTAATTAAATGTTATTTATTTACCACCTCTTAATTCTAGCTTTACAGGATAATAACCCTAATATGCTAGAGTATATACATAACCCATGATGTCACTCTTGTGAGTTCACTCAGATTGCAACTAAATAGGTCCAGCCTCTCTGCGACATCGTTCAAGGGCTAACTTGTTATATAAAAAAAATACTAAACAAAAACCTCCCAACATTTTTATGGCGTGATTGCCCTCACAGACACATAGAAAAAGTATTGCGTACATATATAAAGCATTTTTATCTTAAATGAGAGGTTTTCTGCTCTCCGCTTATGAATTCTGACCTATGTTTCCATATCTCCAAAAATATTAACCAGAGCTTCAATCAAAGACGTATGAAAGCCCGATTTACATTCAAACTAAAACAAACGTGCAGGTTTATAGGTGGCGTTTAAGAGCGGAACACACCTACCTCGTTAAAGACACTTCAGTTGACAGTTACGAAGATCGATGGGATGAAATAAAATATCCTTTGTAATATCCGAACACCCACCGCGTCCGGCCGTGATTTCGAATCTTAACAGCTTTACTTGGTCAAAAATTATCAGTTTCGACGAAACAATTTTTTGTCTATCAAGTCTACTCTAAATTGCGATTATACGACGACCTCCGAGGCGCAGCGCGAGCGCTGTTGCATTATATAGTTGGAGGTCCTGGGTTCGATTCCCGGCTCGAGTCTGATCTGGTAGGAGGCTTCGGCCGTGGCTAGTTACCGACAAAGACGTGTCGCTAAGCGATTTAGCGTTCCGACACGATTTGTAGAAACCAATTAGGAGTATGGGCATACCATACCATAACAGGTTAGCCCGCTACCATCTTAGACCACATCATCACTTACCACCAGGTGAAATGCCGTCAAGCTCTAATATGTGATATAAAAAAACACTTGATGGTAAGTCACAATACAGTCTGAAGTGCCAGAAAGTGGCAGAGGTATCTTTTAAAACTAAGTGACGGCTTTAATGTGGTCCCAGCCTCAATCTCAGCAATTTTACAAAATTATATTTATATAATGTAATGTTGTAAATTGTGAGACTGTTCCACGACTTATTGCGTACGATTGTACCTTTTATGTAACTACACTTTGTTTTTAAATTTTAGTTCTATAGATCTTTTTGCATGAATCATCTTGATCGAGATGATCAAAAATTACTTATACCATTATAGCAGACTAAATCTTTGATACTGAAATAAAATATAGACTATGTAATGCATCATACTAGACGACATCTTTCTAACGGCGAAATAGTTAAAACAATCGGTTCAAAGCAAAACTTTCCTTATTAAAATATATTACCGGAAAAAAAAGATTGGATTCCAACTCTTAGGCTGGTTTAAATGGATATAAGATAAGATAACATTTTATTGTTTAAAACGATTTACAATATATATAATTTGACCATTAAAGTTTTAATGTCCCTGAAGTTATATAATAACAGCTTCAAAATCATTTCTTAATCAAAAGGTTATTTAAGAGTCCTATCTAATATTGCGAATGCGAATGTGAGTTTTTTTTGTACATTTTTACGCTTCATCTACTCAATTGATTATCGTGTATATTTGTTCACATATAGCTCGTGCTCTCGAGAAGTCATACTCTTTTATCTTTCGTGCAAGTGCAAGTGCGTCGAATAAACATCATTGATGTATGAAGAAGAACCCTGCATAAGACTTATTACCGCATATATTATTGCATATGATATATGATAGGAAGCAATGTGGTTTGCCCACGAGGGGGAAAGAAATGGAAGATGTAAATGATAAACACGTCCGCACTCAAGCGAAGTCCATTTACTACTACTACTAAATTACAGTGCAGTGCTTGTCTTTTTAGTTGAATCTAGCACAGATAAAAACGTTGCACATTATCACCCATAGACCCATTTGTATAAACCTTTACCAAATAAGATCGCTTTAAATAAGCAACTTATATTTATAGTATCTTTGTTGAGTGGAATTGTTGTTCAACAACTTCTAACTCCAGTTTTTATAGCACTCAAAAACTTTGTGTAGCCCACGAGGGTTATAGTATTAAACGGTGGTTAGTCTTGTAATGTAGGTAGTAAATTCAAAGCATGACCAACTTTTACAGCTCACTATATTACGGAAATGAATATTTATGACAAGTATTCACAGAGTTTAGGTCATTGCGAATATAATAAGACATCTGTTGTTTTTGTGTAAGTTTTCATATAACATATGTATGCTAACTTAACTAACTTAAATAACGTAACTGCTTACCACATTAGCTAGTAAATAACACAGCAGTTATAATGAGTAATGCTAACGGGAATCAAACATAATATTTTTCCACTAGAAATTTCACGGAAAAATGTTCGTAAAACATTTCCCATTTACTCTTTATTGCCAGTTCAAATTTCACCCGGAATCCTCTTTAATCCCGTAAGGTGTAAGAAGCGTTTAGAATCTTCAGATATGAATGAGGGTAAGGCGGTGTTTATACTTGATGGCTATGCTTTTTTTCGAGGGGATTATTTTATTCTTAAGAATACCTACCCCAAAAAAAGGTAAACAACGTACTTCTTACGTATATTATCTCTTCCATGTTATCTATAAAAAAGAGGGAACATCTGTATTCGTTATTATTATTAACTTCTCATAAAAAATATCATCTTATTTATTATACCTACCTCACATATATAAAGTGATACAGCATTATAATAATAAAAAAATAATAAAAAATCCTATTCAACATAAAATTAAAAGCCAATTAGAATTGTTTAATCTTAATATTAACTTATTACTATAAATATAAAAGTATAATATTAAAAGTATTTGTTAAATTAGTATTTGTTAAATTATTATATTAACAACTGAAACAATGTAACTTTAAACACTTAAAATAAACCTTAAATTCAACCTAAAACTAAAACTATAACTAAAATATATTATTAAAAGGAGTCCCTTTAGGCAAGGTTTCGAAGATACTGGCAGCGTTTCCCCTTTGGATTGCAAATTTGTTAAATATGGGAAAACCCCTCGAGGGTCAAGGCCTCCCCCAGAGATATTCATCGCTGTCTCTTACCACCACCAGCCAATTTTGTCCTGTCCAGTGAATTTTGTGCTTTTAATATCGAAGCAGGACAAAATTGGCTGGTGGTGGCAAGAGAAATGAATATAATATACAACACAAATTAAACACAACGCCATCTTCTTAAACCAACCCATTGAGATGACTTTTTATTTATCATCATCATCATCATGATCAACCCATTACCGAGCCGGGTTTGGCCATAGTCCACCACGTTGGCCAAATGCGGATTGGCAGACTTTACACGCCTTTGAGAACATAATGGAGAACTCTCAAGCGTGCAGGTTTCCTCACGATGTTTTCCTTCACCGTTGAAGCAAGTGATATTTTAATTGTTTTAAAAACGCACATAACTCCGAAAAGTTAGAGGTGCGTGCCCGGATTCGAACCGCCGACCTCTGATTAGGACGCCCTAACCCCTGGGCTATCACCGCTAAAATTTATTATAATATATTTTTAATTAAACAATAAATATTAAACTGGGTTTGTGAAAAATTTGGCATCGCATTGTAGACGCTTGAGGTATCTCCTTAACGTTACTCTCACGTCTGTCCCAACGGTAAAACTTTTTTATTTTGGGGATCTAAACAAAATCTTTATGTACTTGGGGCTGATTTCGCAACGATCGTCGTTGATGTTTCCATCTACCTGCGACCCTTACCAGCCAATTCTTTTAGAACATTTTTTTTCCTATAAACACTAGGTACATAGAATTGTTGGAATCATGGTTGGCATTAGGTTTTGCTAATAGACTTTATAGGTATCTTTCTCTTTCTCTTTTAGTGGGCTGGGATGGACAGTGAGCGTTCGGAGTGCTTTGCCATCGGTGATGGAAGGCCAGGTGCGGATTTTTTTCACCACCTCTCTTGCTCCTGGCGCCTTCGGAGTAATGGATGCGGGGTTGTCCATCACTCACAAGTCCTCGAGTTGGTTGATGTTCCGGCACGCGTCTAACTGGCAAAACTGGACAAGATTTGCTCGATGTGGGTCGGTTTGAGTAACTGCTGGTAGAGTCGTAATTGTACACGGTAGAGTTCCATGGCCATGTAGCTCTTGCTGTCACCGTAGGGTTTTAGTCAGTAAGACTGTGTCTCCCTATTGCGCACGGGTATCCATAAGACTTCTCTACGAAAAAAATAAGGTTGCATGGAAAAAAAATCTTTAAATATTTTCATTCATTTCTATTTAATTTTATTTAATTAATTCTTATTTACGGAATACACAATTTCACAAAAACAAATGCGGTCAATCAGCTTACTTCAACTGTAATCCGTGAAAACGGATTACGGCTGTTTTCGTGGATATTTAAATATATATTTATATCTTGTAGCCGGCCTGGCTCGAACCAGATTAACTTATCAATATTAATATTAATATTAATAACTTTTATAAACTATATATTAATATATTAGTAAGCCAATTACTATTTTGGATTAAAGAAGCTTTTCAATTCCGTAGTTCCGTAATACAACAGTAACTACAAAAACGTAATATTTCCTTTTTACATAAATATTATACAATAAAATATACGAGAATATTTATTGACACAGATTTGACGCGTATTAACAAATCTTAAACTTGACTTTCAATGTACAAATCGTATTGAACTAATAATATTAGTTATAACTCATTGCTTTCGGGAATAAATCAAAGGATTTTAATAATTCATTGCATAATGTAAAAGTAGCTTAAGATTGAACGATCCGCTTCCTCGGGCACCTGTAATTCAATCTGTTCTATCTTTAAGGAAGACGGCATTGCAAATAAACTCTCAAATCAACATAACTTTGATCTATGATCGCACTTTATATTGACGTAAACTTTGGCCTGAGTATTGTTTTTTATCGCAATTTTCGTAAATGTAGGCACATTATTGGCCTTTATTATACCCTATATGTAATAGAGATAGGTTGGCATAAAGCGAGGGGTTTCTTGCCAAGTTCTTCCTAATATTAGGTTTCCGAACTATGGGTCACACTATCTGCATACAAATTTAAAGTAAAAAGGTTCACTGAGAAAAAAATCTATTTGGTTAATTATTTATATCATCTTTTATTTATTACCTACGTAGGAAACCCTAGCCCTTTCGACTACCATCTGTTTACCTGACAACTCTGACGTCACAGTCTAGCTCTCTATGTCCGACGCGTTTATTACGAGTAACACATGCTAGAGATCATATTATAGTACAATTAATTTAATATTTGAATTTGAGTTTAATTATTACGAATATAAACTGTCAATTAATAAGTACGAAAGCTCATTTTAAAGAAGACAACTTCGGTTTTCGAACGTAAGTGAAGGAGAAAAAAAGCAGGAACTAGCGGCGGCGTGTTTGGAAGGACGTGGTACAAGCGCGGTTGATTTTTGATAAATTGATCTATGATCTATGTTAATTTCAAAAATACATAGTTGTTTATTGTCAAGATAATAAAGTTATAAAAAAAGAAGACGAATTCTATAATTTCAAACAATCGTTAACACAGGTGTAACGCACTCACTGACGCACAAACTCGCGAAACTTTCTAACTCCAGAATTGTAGTGGAACAGAAACATGGAGATATCAGTTATATGTAAGTTTGATTGTACTTGTTTGTTATGTTAGTCAATTCTCACTTTATTTTAGACTATGTATCAATATTCGACTTTTTAATTTAAATTTTTATCTTAATTTTTAGTAAATTCAAATTCAAAATAATCTTTATTCAAATAGTCCTTTAAAAGGCACTTTTGACGCGTCAATAATTTACATAGTAGTTATTTCATGGTGAAAACTATATACGTAAACTTAAAACTAAAGCTATGAGGGTTCCAAACGCGCCCTGGTCTAAGAAGAAGCCCGCAACAAACTTAGCCGGGTTTTTTTTTTTCGTTATCACCATCTCACATAATGAATAATAAATTATAGTACCTATGGAGATAGAGCAATTCACACCCAAACTTTTTTATCCTTAATATCGTAATATGATTTTTCTACAAGCTTTCGTTTTATAAAAACTTTGAACTTATTGATAGACATCTCCAAGATATCAATAGGTATAATAGTTAGTTAGGTATAATAGTATTTTAGGAAATTTAGTGCTCGATTGTTTTTTTTCTAAATATGCACGATCTAACTGCTGTATAATTGGGGTTACACATGTACTTCGAACTTCAGGCATACTTCTTATAACATATTCCGGATGTGTGATTCTGTTGGCGGTCCATAGTAAATAAATAAATCTCTCAAAATAACAATTCAACATGATTTACTCACCTGCACATAACAACCTAATTAGTGATGAGTATTAACGAGCCAAACTCGTCCGCTAACAAGTAGTTCGTTATTGAAGTAACTACGCCTCCACTTATTACAATTAGGCGTCCAATAATAAGTATAGAATTTCTCGCCATGGCAACTAATCTCCCTTTCCTTATAGAGGGTTGGGGTGGGTAGCTTACCGTGTTGTACCATCCCAATTAGCAATATTATTGAAAGCTTTCTCTAATCCCGGGATAATTTAGGTAAAAAAAAATCTCGGCTCTTCAAACAAAACGGCCATACCTTCTCGTCCAATTAGCGTACTTAACGGCGTCCAAATTATAATCAGTCACACAACATGCCTATTTGATTGAGCCCCGTGATTGGTCGGCAGAAGGGTGAGAGTTTATATGTTTGTCCCGTATGTATTCCGAAACAATTGATGTGATTGAGGTAATACTTTGGTAGGGAGCACCGAGGACACACGCTGAGCCAATTAACCGATGTATTTTTTTTAAGTGGCATTGTAATTGTAACGCATTCCAGTCACAGGTTATATAAAAATAAAATGAACTTTTAGGCATAGTGTTTTTGAGTGTCTAACGCTTATCAGTATCTACCTCTTTGGTTTTTTCGGTGCCTTTATTGTATTACTAATTATATTCCTTGTATATTAATAATAAATAAATAAATAATAATAACTATATTGGCGACCTCCGTGGCGCAGCGCGCGCGCTGTCGCATCATAAAATTGGAGGTCCTGGGTTCGATTCCCAGCTCGAGTGTGGTCTGGTGGGAGGCTGCGGCCGTGGCCACCCGTTGAGTGATCATTGTCACCAATAAATATTATATCTGCAGCACTACGGGAGTCACTGATGCGTTGCCGGTTTAACCCGTCCGCCTAATCGGTTACTACCGGAACGCAAAAATACTTGTTTACTACATACCGGAACGCAAAAATACTTGTTGGAATGTATTTGCCCGCAGTGCGGTTAATAGCCGCGGCCGAAGATTCCACCAGACCAGACTTGAGTCGGGAATCGAACCCATTTTATATATTTCCCCGCACGCAATGCGCCGCGATGTTAGTTTGGCTTTACTTAAAAAGGCGTTACCGACGTGCTAACCTTAAGAACTAGGTTTACTGATCTCCACATTCGAATGAATTGTAATTACCTAGTTTTATATATCGTCTTTTTTTTATCCACTACACGTTAGCCCTTGACGGCAACCTCACTTGATGGTAAGTGATGATGCAGTCTAAGATGGTAGCAGGCTAACCTGTTAGGGGTATGGTAAACCAATACTCCTAATTGGTTTCTACGCGACTTCGTGCCGGAACGCTAAATCGCTTTGCGACACGTCTTTGTCGGTAGGGTGGTAACTAGCCACGGCCGCAGCCTCCCACCAGACAGTCTTCGCTTGGTGTGGTAGATAACTTTATCACCTATTCTGTAATAGTTAAGAAAGTGATTGTTAAAGTAGGTAGGCCTATTTCCGTTAGATGTAAGGATTCATAAACGGATTCTATCTTAGACTGCGTCGTTATCAATAATAGCTAAGGTCCATCGCTGTCAAGCTCCATTATCCAATAAAAGAAAATTAAGCTCTTCAAAATGCTTTTTGACGAACCCCGTAACGCGTGCGCTGTAGCCTTCTAAAGTTGGAGGTAAAGTTCGATTCCCGGCTCGAGTCGGGTCTTTTAGGAGGCATCTGCCGTGGCTAGTTACCCTACCGAGAAAGACGTGTCGCCAAGCGATTTAGCGTTCCAGCGCGATGTCTAGTAGAAACCAATGAGGAGTATGGGCTTACTATGGTAATACTCCTGATTGGGATATGTCACTAACAGGTTAGCCTGCTACGATCTTAGACTGCATCATCAGGTGTGAGTCCCGTCAAGGAAAACTTGTAGTGTTAGAAAATTCAAATTCAAATTCAAAATAATCTTTATTCAAATAGTCCTTAAAAAGGCACTTTTGACGCGTCAATAATTTACATAGTAGTTATTTCATGGTGATAACTATATTCGTAAACTTAAAACTAAAGCTATGAGGGTTCCAAACGCGCCCCGGTCTAAGAAGAAGCCCACAACAAACTTAGCCGGGGTTTTTCTTTTTTTCGTTGTCACCATCTCACATAATGAATAAAAAAACTATAGTACCTATGGAGATAGAGCAATTCACACCCAAGCTTTTTTATCGTTTATATAATCCTTAATATCGTAATATGATTTTTCTACAAGCTTTCGTTTTATAAAAACTTTGAACTTATTGATAGACATCTCCAAGATATCAATAGGTAATTTATTATAAAATAAAATACAATTTCCTTTGAATGAGTTACTAATTTTGTGCAGCCTACTAAATGGTACTACAAGTTTACTTTTACTTCGTATGTTCAGTGCGTTACAGTCCATTTTTTTCTTGAATTTATCAATATTTTTATGAACATACATTAAATTTTCATATATATATTGGCTATGCACTGTCATTAACCTTGTGATTTCATACAACTTACTAGCTACTAGAAAACCTTTAACCTTGTGATTTCATACAACTTACTAGCAGTATTTATTTCCATTGACACGATCAAATATGCAATGTGTAATGATCCATGTAGGTAAAGCAATTCAGTTGGCTCATACTTAGAGACCAGAGAGCTTGCTAATGTGCGCCTCGCTGCTTTGCGTGCACACAATAATTGATCAAAGCGTGACAGGTAAGCCGATTGCTCATCTCACGTTGTGACGGTCAAAGGGTCACGTACCGCACAGATATTGAAGTGCAGCACGCATTAAACCGGGAGCAGCATTCGATCACAAACTATTAAGTCTCTATTAAGCTTTATCAAAAGCTACCCTAGGGTTGGCTTATGGCCGGAAATCGGGGAATTGTGAGTACGGGCAGTGCAATAATTACCTATAAGTAACAGTGCCAAATCAGTTTTGAAAACATTTTGTTGCTGGAAAAGAGTGTTACATTTGTATTTGAAATCGTTACATATTTAAATCAAAATCAAAAATTTTGGACAGGTATGGCCCGTATCTAAACGGTGAATATTAAACAGTTCGTGTGAAAAGATACATACATATGTGGACAAAATTTTTTTGGAACTATTCAAAATTACATAATAGTTTTATTAATGTAAACCTATTACTAAGTGCCGTTATATAAAAATATATATATATTTACATAGATATGAATATATATTTTTCATAATTCAAATTTATGAGGCTAAGAGGGTCCAATCACGCCCAGGTTTGAGAAGAAGCCAACAACAAACTTCGCCGGGTTTTTTTTATCACCATCTCACAAAGTCAATAATAAATTATAATTATTCCATATGACGAAAACCTCGTGAGAGCTGAGACGAAGAAAAAACGCAAGTATCTCGATCTGGCTCTGGCTCACGAGGTTTCCGACATATGGCACGTGCTGCTGAAACCATCCCAATCGTAATATCTGCGACTGGGTTGATCCCAGTTAGCCTTGCTCACCATCTGAACGGAACAAGGCTAACCGTGGCAGTTCGCTCGCAGCCAGGATGCAAAAAGCGGTCTTGCTGGACTCGGCTAGGATAGTCCGCCGTGTGACTGGTAGGCGACCGGGAAGTATACAATGGGTCCCCCGGGCGTCCAGTAAAACCAGCGAGAGGGGCATGCCGTGGTGGTTTTTAGTTCGGGTAGACCACCCATGGGTGGGAGTCCCACATAACCTCCGTCCTGCCCAAGGGACGGAAGTAGCTATAAAGCTTTTCCACCACGACAAAAAAAAAAAAAAAAAAAAAAAAAAAAAAAAAAAAAAAAAAAAAAAAAAAAAGGATAGTCCGCCGTTTTCTCAACCTGTCACCCTGACTCCCGGCCGTCTGGTCTCCCCTGCCGGGGCGTAATCCTCCGCCCGGTACAAATATGTATTTATGTAATGTGTATGTAGGTTTATTTATTTTTATCTATTTAAGTTTATTATATCTCTTTTGGTGTTTTATATGTATTTATTGTGCACACGGGCGTGAGAGGTAGTATATAGTAAAAATTATAATGATCTATGAATTAAGAGCAAATCACACTTAAGTTTTTTTATCGTTTATATAATCCTTAACATGGTAATATGATTTTTTATACACTTACGTTTTATGAAAACTTTGAGCTTATTGATAGAACTTATTGAAGCTACTAAATGGAAGCCAACTTTAGATATATTTTTATGAAAATATCCACGTATCCAAAATAATATTCGGACTATCCCTATATTTGCTTTAAACTACAATCAAATAGATGCGAAGTTAATATGAATGTGAATTGTACACAAAACTCAATGAAACATATTCGTCCATTTTCACCGTGTTCGTATATTTAATTTGTTTTATTGTAGAAGGTTTTTATGAAGCTTTTATTAGCTTTGTATCTTTTAACGTGATTTACACACCGATTAAAATGAAAATGCAATGTTAACACGATGTATGTAACGGAATATTTAAACGTGATTTTCACCCCCTTCATAACTGTAATTTGAAACTTTGCACACCTATCTGATGACCATGGAATATTTTTATAGTTGTCCCATTATTCAGATCAATCTTCAGGATTAGCGATTTTTTTTTATAACCGGAGACACGGTTTCTACGTTTTGGTTCGGTTATTGTTAACTTGTATGTTTTATTTCAATTTCAATTTTGATTTAAATACAATAATGATTGTTTACCGACAAAGACGTTTCGCCTAGCGATTTGGCGTTCCGGCACGTGTAGAAACCAATACAAAACAAATAGGAGTATGGGTTTACCATACATCTGAAGGGTTGGCCCGCTACCATCTTAGACTGTATCATCACTTACCATCAGGTGAGATGCCGTCAAGGGCTAACTTGTGGTGAATAAAAAAATATATATATATTCGTTGATAAAGTACCTGCTTACCTTCTCAAACGTATCGAAAATAGGCGCATGCTACCCCGCCTATTTCAAATATAACGCTTTCTATATTTCTTCTAAAAGTATTTTTTATAAAATGACTTGCGTAAATACAAAAACAAATCTATTATTAATAATGAAAACTCATTAATGCTTTAAGAGTGAGTTCATGCAAGTTATATCTGTGATTTCCAGGGCAATACAATAAATCCTAAATAATTAAGTTATATCAAGGAAATGTTGATCATGTATCTGGCAGCCCTATCTACCCTCTCAGTCCGGACCTCGAGATTCGATCGTACCGGCCGATGCCTTCACCATTGCAGAATAATTAACAAATACGCAACTACAATGTGCATAAGTACCTAGGTATGTGATGTACCTATAACGTTTTAACGTTTTCACTCGATTTGTGTAGTTACCTACGGTAAATCAATGTACTCGCTCATTTTTACACATGGCAATGCGCTTGGAATTTTAATGCATTTTAGTTAGTTTTTATATACATATATATATTTATGTTGTGTATTCCATAACACTACAAGTTAGCCCTTGACGACAATCTCACCTGTAATGTGTCTAAGATGGTAGCGGGCTAACTTGTTAAGGGTATGGTAGACCAGTACTACAAATTGGTTTATACGCGACATCATGCCGGAACGCTAAATCGCTTTGCGACACGTCTTTGTCGATAGGATCACTAGTCACGGCCGAAGCCTCTAACCAGACCAGACTCGAGCCGGTAATCGAACCCAGTACCTCCCACTTAATAATGCATGCACGCGCTGTGCAACGGAGGTCGTCTATATACATCGCAACAAACTACACTGCAACCGAGTCACCTGTTGAGTGTATCCGCCCATGAACATCTGCAGCACCAGAAGAGCCACCGATGAGTTGTTGAAAAACCTCCTAATCCGTTTCTACGCGGCATCACACTGGGACGGTAAATCGTTTGACGGTATTACTAGTAGGATGGTAACTAACCGCGGCCGAAGCCTTCCGCCAGACGAGACTTGAGCCAGGAAACCTCCCATTATTTAATACTGCAGTGGACACACTGCACCACGGGAACTCCTCCTGATAGTAATGCACCGAGCTACTTTAAGCTTACGGACCGGTTTGCCCATGTTCCATCTACCAGCGCGGATTGGTAGACGTCACGCGCCATCGAGAACATTATTGAGAACTTTCCGGCATGTAAGTTTCCTCACAATATTGTCTTAATTCGCTATACATTATGCAATACACTAAGTATTAAATTAAAATTGTTTAAATACCTAGTGTATTAAATTTAAATTTCTTAATTGACAGTTCAAATGAACTGAAAAGTTGGGAGGTGCGTATTCCAGTTCGCAGTTGCTAAGAATCTTGCCTTATTTCGTAATTTTAATTTTTTAAATAAATTTCAAAGTCGTAAACACTAGGGTTAAAATTTATAAAGCCTACATTGACTTTTTTAAGACAAAGTTAGTGTTAAAAAAAGATAGACTTACGCCGGTCATTTATAACGTCGTCTCGATTTAGCGTTTCCTTAAGTCAGAGATAAGACTATGCTCACTTCATATTTTGGCCTTGGTTATTACCGTTTCTTAAAAAGAGTATTAAATTCGAACTTTCAGCCCTAAAAACTACTATTACAACGTAAAATTCAACTATTAGTCACTAGTATTATTATGGTTTACTTATAATATTGCCGATTCCCACTCTATTCCGTGAAAGAATTGTAATGAGAAGACAAACGGCTTCTCAACTCATCGAATGCACTAACATTGCAGGTACACAAGATAATAATCGTAGGGCAGAAATTGTATTTTATCCAAAGTAGTTTAGGGATTTTGTCAAAAATAAGGAAACTGTAAATAAGAAAATAATTCGAAAATATTATCACTATTCCAAAACTTACGTCAAGTATATTTCCCATTATAAATTGATATGACTTTACTTGACAGATGGCTTAATCATAATCAAGTGGATATATTTCCACCTAAAGTCATACCTAAACTTAGTCGCGTCTGAAGTTGAAACTACAATTACTGTAACTTCGGCAAGTGCTAGGTACATATTGTGAAAGTTACAATGAAGTTCTATACCGTGATAGTCAAACAAACTAAACTGTTGAACTCAGCGAAAAGCAGGTACCAACCAACCCAACTACTTCAGGAAATAAACATAATAATTGTATTTACCAAGTTACCATAAATGCCTTGTTGGTTAAGTGGTTAGCCTGTTCAACTAAGGACCCGAGTTTTTACTAACGGATTAGGTCAAAATATATTACGGTTATGCATATCGGTATGTACTTTATATCAAGAAATTATTTATATTTGCATATTAGTATATTATAAGCTATTAGGCTGTTGGTGTGATACAATCCGGTGTTCGTAGAGTACCTTGAGCCGTTGGATCTGGGAACATCGATTCAAAGCTTTTCTTTTACGTTCTTTTAATTTTATGCCTCGATTCGAAATACTACGTAATACTAAGAATAAGTACCTATTAGGTAATATGGTGTATTTATTTTTAACTTTTACTCTTTTCCTTTTAGCGTGGTAAAAATTGCAGCATCATACTTTAAATGCATAAATGTTTCTGCTCGTTTATTTGTTACTCTCTATGTTCTACACGACAATTAAAGCGATCATGACGGTGCATAATTTTTAGCCCAGAAAAGTGGGTAGGTAGAAGTTGAAAAGCAGTACCTCAATACTAATATTATCTATTATAAAAATAAAACATTGAGAAGAACGAAGATTATTTACAAAATTGCTCATTTTCAGCCAATTAAGAAGGTACCTATCATATAAATAATTCTATCACCTAGCATGAGTTTAAGAAGTCGTGAGTTTTAGAGTGAGTACAACTCGCTACTCAAAACATAAAAAGATCACTGTAGCTCCATCTAGACGGGGAAACGAACAAGCAAGTTATAAAGAACTGACACAAGATGGCAGGTTGGAGTACCAATTACGTATAAACATGATAAAAAGTGCTTGTATTCTCATTTACTACATATTTTTATTCTATAATCCAGTAATAATGTTCCTCGTTTGGCTTACCGATAATTTTTTTGAAACTTTCGCATGAATCGCAGTATTTGTGTTTCTTTCATGTTTCAAGAAGCTGACTTGTATGTTTTACTTTTTTGGTTTTCTGTATATTATGGTATATGTATATGGACTTTTTCGAACCGACAAAGTGCTTAGTTAGGTATCTACCGTGATAATATAATAACGTCGATACATTGATAAAATTTTAATTTATAGAAAAGTTCGTCAAGTTTTTATATTCAGTGTAGTACTAAAACATAAGAAGTGCTAATATTTCATTGATTAATAAAATACGGCTTAAATTGACAAATATTCGCTTCCCATCATTTTTAAATTCGTTTTCATCACATAATTATGTAACGAAATAAAAGTGTGACTCATCATAATATGTTTTGGAAATATCAATAATATCTCTATCGATATACATTAAATATTAAAATAATCGAAAAAAGCGTTTCTAAATATTTTAATTTTGCATGGTTGATAAGCGAATATAAGTGGATGCGTGATAAAAATATGGTAAAGATTTGAAAAACAATCTTAATTTAATAATTAAAATTGAACATGCCTTTTGTACAATGTTTAGACATAAATAACCTAGAAATAACCGTTAAAAACGTACTTCCCGTTTTACAATCGTCTTAAGTCGTTTCTATGATTCATTCTATGGCCTGCTTGTCATTTTTAGCCTTAGGAATTTATTTCTGTATATCAAACAACGATTATATATTAGTCTGTGTTCTCTCTTTGCGATTTTATTTGATCAAATACTTACGAAATCTGACTACTACTATATACTACCAAACATTAATTGTTTCACTTAAGGAAACCTTTTGTTAGTGATTTGTTTTATGCACCAGTGAAAAAAATGTTAACAAAACTTAATTGATGTGACGCTTAAGTTTTGTTTACATTGATAGAATTGACTTACGATATAGAATTATAGACTTGTTGGTAAAAAAAAACACGGTATCTATATAAATGTCATCTCAATCTGTCATTTTGACAGTTCATTTTGACAGTTCATTTTGACATTTACATTCATCTAATATTGACGTAAAGTCTGGATTTCTGACTCGTCAAAAATAAATAAATAGGTGGTAACCGGTCGAAAATAGGAAAACTCCATTTAGGTTTTACGAATGAAGGCGACGATGCAGCTGCCAAGATCGTGCGATACATTTGTTGTATTACCCCCACATACAAAAAATAATGTCATAATATTCGGGAAGAACTCGGACCGTCCACAGAACGAAGTCCAAGAAGTGGTGCTGTCAAAAGACCGAGTCAGGAATTCCAAATTGAAGGTAAAATTAATTAACACAATCAAATAATTAAAAACGCTGTTTGAAATTGTTCTCTATTTCACTACACATGAAAATTAAATAAAACTCACTTAAATTTCGATTTGAATTTAAAATTACTGTATAGTAGAAACATTTATTTTTGAAATCTTATTCAAACTGATTTTTATTATCAAAAATAATTAGTAATTACATAACATAGGAATAGAATTGCATTTAGGAGATGTGGTGTCACAAACCTTGCTGGTATATTATCCTGGTGTGGTATTTTTTATACAATTTTATAAAAAATATGATTTTAAAGTTCATTTCAACTAAAAACTCTCATTATGTAATACAAAAGAAAAGAGTACTTTATTTATAAAAAGAATTAGAGAAAATCAAACAAAATTGCTTTGGCCATGGTTTCTAGACTATTAAGTTTTATTTTCTTTAGGTAAGTGCATTGTGAATTCAATTCGTCAATGCAGTGCATTGTGAAATCAATTTAAAAAATTTATATCCATATATAAACAGAGATTTATCTACAACCATAAACTTTAAATAAATTTAAAAAGTGAGCAGCATTGCAAACTGCAATTACTTTTACAGGCAAGGTTTCATCTTGTGTGTGGTTCCTTGTTGATTACCTTTTATCACTCTCTCTGTTATATTTTAAAGAAAGAGTAACTAAACATACAAAAATCATTCCACATTGATATCTTCCTAGATATATGTTCCTGGGTACCTGAGCTCCTACCCAGGTTCTGATAAATTATGTTCTTTCTGCCAGTGAATTTCGTGTAATTTTGTTACACATGGCCTTATGGACAGCTTTGCTGTAGCTGTATTTAATAACTTCTCTGTTTCACATATCTTAAGTGTCCATTAAACTCATGTCACAATGTCAGCCAGGTACTACTTGCATATTTGCCAAGGTGTGGTCCTTTCTTCAAGTAGTATGGTTGATGATTCCACGACTGAGTTTTGTGGATTGCTGCTTAGATATCATATTAATAGATAACGTTACTTCGAAGTATCTCACCAACCTATGTGCACTCTTTATTTCTTGTCAAAAATATGATGTCTTTAAATGAGGTTATGGAGGTAGTTCCATACATTTAACAGTCACACCCTTTATCCTTGAAATAGCCTATCCATTGTTTTGACACTGTCATCCTTCCATTGTTTAATTGCTCTCCCTGTAGTTAGTTAAATGATACAGTCCCATAAGATACCATACATAAGATCATTTAAAAAAAAATTGCATTCAATTTTGCAATTAACCACCGGATGTCATCTCACAGTTGTCTCTCAATATGTGTGTAAGTTTATATTAAAGGAGTGTAATGTGTATATGAAAATCCGATATAGAATAGAAAACATTTATTTATCAGAATAACACAATTACAAATATACAACACATATGAGATTGAAACAGAGTAACTTTTAATTAATACTAATAGTAAAGACTTTAAATTAAACTTTTGATGCACCAATAAAAAGGTACTGACTCAGCCTAATGTTGTGGATACTAAAGTACTAAAGATAAAAAAGAAATAGATAAAAAGAAGAAGAAGATAAAAAGAAGATACTAAAGTACCCACAACGCTGGTATTCTGTCAGTACCGTGCTAATTATGCGCTTTTATTAATATACTTTTCTTTTTTTTTTTGAGATAGGTTTGCGCTTGACGACAATCAGTACCAAAGGCACTGATGAGGTCTAGGTTGGAGCGCGCTTACCTAGAAAATGCCTATTCACCCTTCCCTTGAAGGCATAGGTTTTAGTGAATAGGGAAGAGATGGAAGTTATACGAGATGCTGCATTTCTGACACCATGAAACAAATTGCAGCCACGCTGATGGTAGACTCAACTGACTCAACTCAACTCATACTTTTCAAAACTGTAGTGCTTTGTTAGTTTACTATACATTTATACATTATATTATTATTTAGTCAGCAAAATTTTCAATTTGAATACATCTTGGTCGAAACCTATATTATTTTAGCTTGTTTGTTTAAAAGTTTAATTCTTTGTAAAAGCAGAGTTTGTTATTTTTTATTTAAATTATATATATTGCTACTTGCACAAGTATTATAGGTACGACACACCATCGAAAGTCCAAATGGCAGTCCAAGGGATCTGCGACTGTGGTTGCCTATATATTGTTAGGTAATTTAGCTGAACTTCAGATTTCTGCCATAAGGAAATATTGGGAATACTAAACTTCTCATGGCAAGTTTCTTGGCTTTGGTGATATTGCCGTTGCACCAAACTATTTGTTCGCCTTTCAGCAACAGATTTGAATCTCCTCCTCATACCCACCAGAATTTGTGATCATAGAGCCGAGGTACATTTAGCTTTCTACATCCTCACAATTAGCAACTATGAAGATGTCAGGGTGGTTTAGTTCAGCTTGGTTCACGATCATCACTTAGAATTAGTCTCTGCGTTTGTATTTTCTACTATACACCAATCTCTAACCCAAACTAAATCGGCATTTTTTAAAAATAGTATCCTCTTTTAGTGTGAATAGGACAGTACTACAACAGATTTGGTACTAATATTTCAATAAAATACGTGAATGTACAATTCCGCGCATTGTAACACAGGTCTGCGTCGACAAAGGAAGTATGGATCAGTACACATTAATGCACCTAAGATCCGGTTAGCGTAAACATCAAGTAAAGTCTTATACCAAGCCTCTATGATATATCATCATTATCAATTCTATCTAATATTCTAATCAATACCAATACTAGTGGAGCATTGCTGAGAAAATGCTTTCTGCACTGCTAAAAACGTGAGTTGGATGGGCTTAAGTAATTAGGTGTCAATCATAATGATCAGCACTGGCGAATTGACGTATGATTTTCAACTTTGTAGTCGGCTTTCGTATTTAAACGTATATCAGGCAATAGACTTGATTTGTGCTGGCACAAATGGTGCTGCACAATTTTTTTTTTATTCCACTACAAGATAGGTAGGGCCAAAGATCCTTCCACCAGACTGGACTCAAGCCGGGCATCGAACCCAGGACCTACAACATTATAATGCGACAACGCACGCGGTGCACCACGGAGGTCAAACAAGTTTTTACCTTTCGTTGCCAGGCCGTACGTAGATAGGTACGTCTACGTTATAAGGAAATTCGGAATAGTAGGATAGAATAAGGATAAAAATGTACTTGGTGTTATTAGTCATGGGAATCATTAGAGACATTTATTGGCGTATCTTTAAGGTAATTAGAAACTGCATTAAATTGATGACAAATTGCGAAACATCCCATATCATCGTCGTCATACTGCATTATGGGAGGAGTCCAGTGTCTCAGCTGGTTATAATTTGCGTTATTCTTTTATAAGGTACCTCGTTACGGATAATGGAACTATAATTGCTCTCTAGTATTATCCGTCTTCTTGATTATTCGATTCACTTCAACAAGATGTGTCATCGTATTTATTTGAATCACGTCATAGTACGAACCCTCTGTTACCTATTTGCAAAATGGTTTTTCCACTATAATTTTACATAGTGTGCAAGTGGGTGGACATATTTTGAAATGAATTGTGGCAAATAATCGTGATGTTTTAATAGATGTAAATTATTATTAGGACCCAAATTTCAACTATTTTTATATTTTGATATGCTAAACCTAAAACACTAAATGTCACATAATATTTTCGATTTTATAGTGGCTATTTTTTACAACAATGAAAGTCGCTTTTGGGCATAGGTTGTTGAGGTATTTTTTAAGTACGAGCACTTTTGAGGTTTCCGTGCCACTTGCTTAATAATTACTGTGCTAATGCGGACTTCTAGAATATTCGTTAGGCTATTTATAGTTTATTCAATATAGAAGTAAGGTCTAAGCTATTATGTATTTATTCAACTTTGTGAGCATAGATACCGACCACTGACTTAATCTTGTGTGGTAATTCATTCAAATTTGGACCTTTAAATTCATCATTCATCCAGCTACCGGTTGCTTACTCGCTTAAATACGTCCATGTACTGTTGCTAGGTTTAGAGGACGTTTCTGGGTCGAGATGCTGATTCGATTTCGTTTTATTTGTTTCAGTGTACTTACATAACAATCGACGAGAGTCCTAAGGAATTGAACAGTGTGATATTGAGTAAGCCAGCATGGATGTGGGGCGCTGAAATGGGTGCTAACAACAAAAATGTAGTTATTGGTAACGAGGCTGTCTGGACTAGCAACAATGAAGGAGACGGTGACGCGCGACAAAAACGTCTTCTTGGTATGGATCTAGTTCGGTGAGTCTGGTATTCTACCATTAAGTAATTATTTAGCCGAAATTGAATACGGCTATCTCACTTGGTGGTAAGTGATGATGAATCTAGGATGGTAGCGGGCTAACCTGTTAGGGGTATAGTAAATCCATACTCATAATTGGTTTCTACGCCACATCGTGCCGGAACGCTTAATCGCTTGGCTACACGTTTTCATCAGTAGGGTGGTAGCTAGCCACGGTCGGAGCCTCCCACCAGACCAGACTCAACCCGGGAACCCAGGACCTCCAACTTTGTGATGCGACAGCGCACGCACTGCGCCACGGAGGCCGGCAAAATCCGCACACTCGGTATCGTTAATCCTTTATATTACAGTGAATTATTTCCATAAGCAACTCGTATGTAAAAGATATCTGCGTAGCTATCGAATTATCAGAAACAATGCATCAATATCTTATAATTCCATTTCCATTCCATTCCAAAATAGTCCATCTATTTTTCGAGATCTCGAGATTGAAATATGGAAGTTATATTTTATGTTCAACAGAATTTTTTGAACAGGAAATAAAACTGATCTAGCGCTAATTTGCATAATAAAAAAACAAACGCGGATAAAGTAGCGCGAAACATTTATTTTGTTTTTATTATGATGATGAATTTACTAATAGCAATGTATATTCTAATAGCTTAGGTCTCGAAAGAGGTAACACCGCAGAGGCAGCGTTGGATGTCATCACTTCGTTACTGGAAAAGTATGGACAAGGCGGGCCATGTTCCGAACACGATGATAGTCACATCTACCACAATTCCTTCCTAATAGCGGACTGCAAGGAGGCCTGGGTGCTAGAAACTAGCGGCAAGCTATGGGCTGCTGAGAAAATCACCTCAGGATATAGAAATATTTCGAACGGCCTGACTATAGGCACAAACATTGATAAGCATTCTGAAGGTTTACTTGAAAGTGCTATAGCTATGGGAGTTTGGGATGGCAAAGTAAGTTAATAAATGTAATAATATACTAAACTAGCTGACGCCCGCGCCTTCTCGTTGAGTTAGGGTGTTTGTTTGTCTTTCAATCACGAAGCAAAAGATTACTAACCCGAATTACTTGAAATAATCACAGGATTAAACATTAAAGTATCTTGATTCGTTGGTGGGAGAAGTTGTGGGAGGCGCCCGAGACGTGATGGCACAGGCGGTGGCATGCGCGTGAGCTGTGCGCGGTACTGGACAGTACTTGGACATTGAAACATTACTTTATTTTTCCAAAAATAAAAGACTTTTTCTAAAATAAAAGTAGCCTAAGTTACTCCTTATTACATCAGCTACCTGCCAATCCAACCAAAGTCCCGTGAAAATCGGCTCAGCCATTTCAGAGATTAGCCGGAACAAACAGACAGACAGACAGACAAAAATTGTAAAAAATGTTATTTTGGTGTATGTACCGTATACATATTCATATGCATGTAGTAAAAATTAGTTATTTCAATATTACAAACAGACACTCCAATTTTATTTATTTGTATAGATGACCCGGTGAACGAACCTTAAAAATCACCATCTATTGCAAGTAATTCGAAGTGATATAATAATTATAGAGAAATAATAATTTTGTCTAAACCATCCCTGTATGTACATGTGTTGGGATACATCCCAAACCAAACTTACAACAGAATGTATTCAAAATTGGTCTATATACTTTCGAATTTTCCCGGAAAACAAGAAGAGCAACTAATTTTCATAATAAGTGTTTTGGAGTGTGTATATCTGCTTCCTGCTATTAAAAGTAGAAGTCAGATAATAAACAATCAGAAGATGCTTTTCTGTATTTTGCCAGTGCGATATTATACTGTCTCTTAAATAGCGTAATTTCTTTGCCAGGGCAAATTCGACTTTAGCGATGCATTTTCTTCTGGCGGTGACGAAATACGCCAAAAAGCTGGTGAAAGGCTATTGAAAGAAGGCACTGAGGCTGGCCCTTTTAATGTTCAAGACATGTTCAATATATTGAGGCATAAAGATAGTGGAATCTGTCGAAGCTGTGATGACACGTTTCCAACGCAAGGGAGTCAGGTACGATAAATTTCTTAGTTATTGCTAGGGATCTGAACCTCATAATGTAAAAACGGAAAATTTCATCGTCCCGGGCCTGTCACCGTACCTTGTTGGCCGGAACTATCCATTGTAGAGGCCGCTGATGTGGCTCTCAGCTGACTTACACAGCTCGCCGAGGTCACTCCAAAAGTTAAGCAATCCAATAAGATAAAGAACACCAAGAAGGATGAAGGAAGAATAAATAGTATCGATATGATGGCTATCTCCAAGTGTCTAGGACGCTTTTCTCTGCACCTGTACCGTTAGAAGATTTTTAGTACACAAGCGTAGATTAGTTTTTAGTACACAAGCGTAGATTAGGTTAGTCACAGTAAATTGGAGCGTATGTTCCTAGTTTAAAAACACAAGTTCGTCCACACTTCCATACCAGCAAAAAGTTGTAAATGAAAACATATTTGTTATAACTTTACTAATCAGATAATCGAAAGCGACTGGCTCAGTCTGGTGTTTAAATTAGGTCTCCTTTTATTGTAGACACAAGCGGCCAACCCTCCCCTTAAGAATTTGAAGATTGGACACTTCAAAATTGTCAGTTGCAATGAGTAATTTGAATATTTTTAATTAGTTTAATTAATTCTTATACATGATTACCATTGCAGGTATCTTCTCTCTCATCAAATACAATTAACGTGCATTGGTTCACCGCAACCCCAGATCCCAGCGTTTCTTACTTCAAGCCGTTCGTTTTTACACCGAACGCGGAGGTTTCAGCGCTCACCGAGAGTCCTAAAGAGGTAATGATCCCTCTTATTTTAAATTTCAATATGTTTTTTTTTCGGACTGCCTATTAGCTGTACTACTAACCCTATTGGTTGCCACAGCGTAACCGGGCTGTTTGGCGAAAGGAGGAGGAGAGGAGTGCTTAGGTCGGGGGAGTGATTGCAATATGGTGTCATATTACCGCCATAATGTCTATTAAATATTCGATTTATGTGCCCGTGACAATTAAGATAACGTATTATAACAATTCGCGATATATCCAAATCTGTTCAGGCATTAAGAAGCTATGGCATACCCAAGAAGGCATATATAAACTTTGAAAACATTACATCGGGTTTTTCGGCACTCATATAATAAATAACAAACATAAAACTATACTAGAGACGTTTTGACGACCTCCGTGGCGCAGCGCGTGCATTTTAAAGTTGGAGGTCCTGGGTTCGATTCCCGGCTCGAGTCTGGTCTGATGGGAGGCTTCGGCCGTGGCTAGTTACCACCCTACCGACAAAGACGTGTCGCCAAGCGATTTAGCGTTCCGGCACGATGTCGCGTAGAAACCAATTAGGAGTGTGGGTTTACCATGTCCCTAACAGGTTAGCCCGCTACCATCTAAGATTGCATCATCACTTACCATCAGGTGAGATTGCCGTCAAGGGATTACTTGTAGTAAATAAAAAAAAAAAAGACATGATGTCTCTTAATCTAGTATTAATGAAACGTCTGTAGGTGCTGTCCTAGTAGCTCCTCCCAAATGACCTTGCTTTTCCGTTTCACAGCCAAAAAGAGAACATAATCTGTACAAACTGCACGGCCAACACGTAGTGCGGGCGAATAACGACAAAATCTCTAACATACTGCGAGAAATGGAGCAAGGGTGCCTATCTGAGATGGAGGATTTCATCCAAAAGTATGATCAAAATGAGAAAACCCTCGATGAGCTGGACAACTTAATGAAGAAATGCGTTGAGACCGAGGTGAAACTGTATGGTTGAGTTAATATAAACGCGCATAAATTACAACTGTTGTGTGCGTACGGTCCTGTTACTTCGCCCACTTAAATAATTGCCCAATTATTATTATTATACTAGACAATTCAATTATTTAACTTGTAAAAGAAATCTTTTATTTTACCGGGCTTAAAAAGTAGCTATTGACTGGTTTGCAAACCTTCCAAAAAAATGCTTATTTTTTTTCATGCGGGAACAGTTCCCCGATGCTTTGCCGGAATAAAAACTATCCTATGTCCGTGTCTATGCATGCTTTGCCAAATCACATCAAAAAGCGAAATGAACGAACACGCAACATAAAAGTGAGCGAACTAACAGGTACCTGAATTTGAAGTAATTAATTAAAAAAAAAAGAATTTATACACTAGAAGCGCACGCAATAAATTTTGTGACATAACAGTAAATACTTTCATGTAAATAATAACCCAAACTTTTGACAGTTTATTTCGTTTCAAATGTAGCATGCTAATAGATAGTCAGAGACAGGTTTTTGTTTATGTTTAGACTCGATTGGTTTGTTTATTGACATGTATGAATGATTTTTACTCAACCACTCACAAATCGATTTATTTTAATATTAATAAATGAATGATTTATTTATTTTCTTAACATTACTTATTAGATATGTTGCAGTATTAATAGTTAACTGAATTTTGTTTTTTTTTTTTAAAACGGTTGATTTAAAAATTGGTTGTACATGTCACACACGTCTTTGTGATTTACAGTTCTGTATACTTTTTTTTTTACTTCCGTTACTTTTTTTATTATTTCAGATATTTTATCAGATATATTTATACGTATCACTAAATGGTCGCATGGTTTTAGGACAACATTTGTTGTTTGTTCACGTAATTTTATTTAGTTCCTTTGCTTATGATAGGTTTATGTTATGTTGTTCAAGAAATAAGTATTCGCTGTTTAAACATATTAAATTGAATGGTCAACCTGTAGTTAATTAGAAAAGATAGAGTTAGTCAAGATTGTACTTACTCGGAGAAATACGAAGTAAAATAATTAATTTTTATTATGATAATATTTGACTCGTCTCGCTCATATCTTGCAAACTTTAAATAAAACCAAAACCGAACCGAATAAAACAAATAATATACAAACATATCTAAAAAAGGAAAATATACAAAATTAGGTCTGGATATAGAAGATGAAAATCGTTTGACCAAAAGTCTTAATGCCAACCAAAAAATTAAATCCATCCATATGCCATACTCACAAATATGTTTTTTTAATATTAAATGTTGTAATTTACGTATATTATATGTAATTTACGTTTATTATATTAAATGTTATAATTTACGTATACAAAAATCTCAAATCGCTTCAGTACTTGCTGAAACGTTACCTCATGAATAATGACAAAACCAACATTTAATTTAATATCAATAGTTTGAATTATTTTTGGTAATTTTAGTCTGTTTAATTGTTTTCTCATAATTTAATTTTGCACAACAAGCGTAAATGACATCCATGTTAGATTAAGCTGTTAGTTTTAAATTTTTGCCAGTTTTCGGGTAATATTTAAAAGGCTTAGTATTTAATTAAGTTTACTGTCACGAAATTTTTAAAAGACCAAAAAATTTACTTTTTAGTTTACTTGATTTGATTTATTTAAAACGCTAGATCACAATATTATAATCACCTCGTCTTGATATGTGGTCTACGAGTGAGAGGCGAATAGGTCACCGAAAGTGCAGTTTATTTAATTGTAGGGGTGAGACGTCAATGCTTTCGACGCGTATATTATTCGCATTCATCTTTAAATACGAGTGAGGATTGAATGCATCTGACATTATCATTTGTATTCATCGTTATAATATTGAACGGTTAGGAACGGTAAAGATCGTAAATAAAGACGGTAAATCTTATTGATAAATAGATAGATAGATAGATAGATAAACTCTTTATTACACAATACAAACTTGGATTCTAAATAAATAAAACAAAATTAAAAAAAAAACTTAATGCGCAAAGGCAGTCTTATCGCTAAAAGCGATCTCTTCCAGACAACCTTTTGTGAGAGGAAAGAGTTTAAAGAAAAGGGGTGAAAGGTGAACAGAACCACCGAAAATTTTATGCCAGTATATTTAACTTTACGTCTGAGAAATATGCATGCGGTTGCCGTCATGTTCAATCGAATTCATCACTGATCGAGTCCTAAGATGAATGCAGTGTGAATGAAGGGTGAATGGAATCCCCGCCATGTCGTAACTTAATAGGCCTAAGTATTTAATTAAATGTAATGTCTCAAAATATTAAATATACCAAAAATAGGAACTCATTATAAGACGAAATGCATTTGACACATTTAAAACGCTGAAAAACTATATTTAATACTGTCTACGACTAAGGGGCGATAATAGTCATATATATATATATATATATATATATAACGTTGTGTAGCAATTTATTTATACGATGTTTTTTTTGTTTTCATTTCTCAAATGATAAATTATCGAAGACGGAAAGATTTAAAACGATGTGTAACTATTCTCTATTCAACGTTTATTAATAAGGCTAGGACGGTTTATTGCCAGTGCATAGCAATACATACATGTAGGGAATGTTCAAAGGCATTCAATATTTTATGCGTGTAATGAAAGGAATATTATGAAGCCACTTTATTGGATTATACCAGTGAGAGGTTGATAGATTATCGACAGCTTTACTATGCGAATTGATAGATCGTTTGAACCTGTGTTTTGTGATAATGCGGATGTAGTTTCATACACCTACCATGCGAAGTTAAATGCAGGCATAATTGAAATCTCATATAAGCACTATATATCTATTCTCTGATATTAACATATCAGAGAATAGATATATTTGTGAGAGTTCGAATAATTTTAATATATGCCTTATTCTTCTGCCTTATTCACTGTTGCGCTTTAATTCGCTTTTGAATTAGTTATAAAAATAGGCTAATAAAGTATTTTATAGGCGTAAACCATTGCCAATAATTAGCAATTTAAGTTGAAATACGTCCAGTACTAATAGAATTGTCTGGAGCCAAATATTAATATGCCAGCGCGAAAAAAAAACTATTTTATCAATGCGATCGTAATTACAATTTACGTTATCGATCCGCCAATTCTCGATCATACTCTTAAACTTAGTATAAAGAACTCGAGTTCTTTACATCTTCGTCGCCATTAAGAGCTTTGCGATTGGAACTTCGAATGTGGTTGTTCGATCGTTTATAAGTTATTTTTTTATTTCGTCGAAACTCAATATCCTAAGGAAATTTAATTTATGAGATGGAGGTAAACAGACACTCAACGATATACAACGATATGTACAATTCTCATATATCTTATCTATTTATTTATTTTTATCAGTTTAGCATATAGCGAAAACTGAAATTTTAAATACATATAACGATAAGTAGATCGATATGGTACTTATTCGAAACGCAAATGTAATCTGCGCAGAAAGGAAATCGAGAGCTGATTTTCTCTATGCGTTTTTAAACCCCGACCCAAAAGAGGTGTGTTATAAGGACGACAGTAAGATACGTAGGTAGCTCTTAAACGAGTAAATTCTAAGCGGCAACGATTCTTAGACATGCGTCTCATAATCAGTGCAGCGTTTGCTAGAATGGGGGATGCTTTCATCCCCCATTCAATGGGTATGACAAATCGATTATTTTCCAACATACCCAACAACATGATTTGCAATTATTTGCATCGCGAGCGTATAGTTTAATTAAATTATCTCCAGTAATATTTACAAAACAATAAATAGGTTAGTCAAATTATCTTCCCAAGAGGACTTCCACAATTACTCTCCGCGTTACATTCAGTCACATTTGTTCATATTTATGAACAACGTGCTTGATTTTAATGGTGCTAGTTCCACAGGCCGTTAAGTTGTGAAGTTTCACTTAATTAAATAATTATTAAATGTTTCATTACGTGAAACCAGTAGATTTGTACTTAAGGTTTAAGCTTGGCCGTAGCCAGAACCTGTGATTGCAGTTTTTGCATAGGTACAATGTTTCGGTTACTATAGCTTTGTTAAATATTTCAATAAATTGTTACTCTTGTGAATATTCCAGATTGTTTATTCGTTCTTGAAACTAAAGAGATAACGATGATTAGGTTAGCCATAGAATATGCCGCGGGCCTTCCAAAATTCCATATTGGTACATTTTGAAATCTATAAGACTTGAATAAATGATCTTTCTAGAATATTTCATTTTTTTATACACTGACATTTAATAAGTCAAGTAACCTGAAACTATTTAGGTTACTTGACTAATTAAATGTATCTTAATATATTAGTTGTTGATGTTGCTTGTCTAAGATAATCTTTCGAATGCAATATTCAAACGGTGCTAATCATAAAGACTTTTATTTTAAAGCAATATCCTCAGAATTACTGATTAAGCTAATCAATGCGAGCCTGAAAGATACTGTGTCTTATCAACAGTATATTTTCTATATGAGCTACTCTAGCTTTAATTCAGCATCGTAGTGGTTTTTAGGAATCTTATAAAAACCGTTAAATGTTGGACTGAGCCAGTAAAATTTAGGGCAACATTTGAATCAGTAGGACAGATAAAAATCGTTTTTTTTTTTTGGATATATTTAGTGTATTGTACGAAAAGCGATTCAGTTTATTACACTCTATCAACTACCCGTTGCTTAGTTATAAAGTCACGAGTTAGTACTTGTGATTTCTAAGCTTCAGTGATTTACCTGCGGTGATTTTTTAAAATTTTCATTGCATATATTTTTCCAATCGACACCTTTACTAGCTCAGAAGAAACACACGCGTTTAATCGGAGTCCTCTATCGTTTGTGTAACATTACTCATTTCTGTGCTAAAGAATATTAAATTTTTCGAATTGTGTAAAAAAATGTAATTCGTTGAATTGATAAATTCAAATTCAAATAATCTTTATTCAAATAGTCCTTTAAAAGACGCTTTTGACGCGTCAATAATTTTACAAGTACATTTACAAAGTAGTGGTTTGATGGTGATAACTACATTCGTAAACTTAAAACTAAAGCTATGAGGGTTCCAAACGCGCCCCGGTCTAAGAAGAAGCCCACAACAAACTTAGCCAGGTAAATTTTCTTTTTGTTATCACCATCTCACATGCCACTTAAAATTATATTAAGAGCTATCTTATTAGAGCAATATTAAGTACTGTACATATCAATTGAGAACTGACTAAATACGCAAATTTTACATTAGGCGCATAAATTAATGGAAGCAAAATATAAGAAGACAAGAACTGTAAGAATAATAATGCAAGTGGGAATAAACGTGAGAATATGTTGTCGTTTTCCGCTGATCTTATAATAGTTCTTTATTTACACTAATAAATAATAATAATAGACTTGACTTCTAGCCCTTTGGATCAAGTCATTAGTGCATGATATTTATAACGGCAGTTTTTTAAACACAAATCACAAGTGCTTTTTAACGATTTTGACTTTTCCACGAGTGATGGCGAAATCCTATTTCGGCTTGAGAATCCATCAAGTGGCATTAGATTTTTAGAATTATACATTTGATCGGTGAAACAAGAAATTTGACGATACTGTTTAGTTGCTTAATTGGTTTTTCATTAGTCTTCCAGGTTCTACTTTTTTATTAGCTGTTCTCGTTTGACATATATTTATTGATAATAATCAATACCCCGAGATAATCTCCTTGTGCTATGTTATCGTATCTTTATATTAAGTAAATAGGTTAAGGATCGTCTCAAGTATTTTGTTGTAGTATCTATGGGCATTAAGGAAGTAAGTAGTAAAGGCCAGTGTGGACAAAACATGAGAAAAAATGTTAATAATATTGAATTTTTTTTTGTATCACATTCATAGTTATAGATAGCTAAGGTTTGCACTTGTTCAGATCGCTTATACTTACATACGATTTTGTAATTACAATTTTAACAATGAAGATTTAGGCTCATTTTTAATATGACTTAAGTAAAATCGACTTAGCACGTAGTCCAACGTCTTTCGAGGTCTTTAATAGAGAATTTATGAAAAGGCAAATCTCTTCGGCGCATATCTTTAATGAGCCTCAAGTTAGGTCACTTGATGTTTCGGAAAGAGGCTTGGCTCTACCTCCACAAGCGATATCTCTTCGATAACCTTGCGGTGCCACTTCTTGATACAAGCTCAAATGGGATAATTAAAAACAGGCTTCTCCTGGCTTAGTGCTCTGGTATGTGTCACAATTACCAATCTGCAAAAACCACATCGGCCGTTGGACGTTGGACATCGCTTCAAACATTTGACGGTCCGTCACAAACGTCAATAAAGTCGTTAGAAAAAGAGTCTAAATCATTTACAAATCCTAGCCATATTATTATTTAAAATCCATTTATAAGAAATTAGAAACTGTGATAAAATAGCAGCATATTTAGCTATATTTTTTACATTGTTTCTAACGGACATATATATGAAGATATATCAATAAATATTTGTATCTCTTATTCATATAAAATTTTAGAAATACCAATATTGTATCCAAATAATGTATTAAGTTATTAGTTACGAAAAGTAAGTTAGTTTAATTTTTTCATGTGAAGTTGTATTACTGTTTGTATGGAAAACATCATATTTTATACTTATGAACAAAAAGAAAAAATATTTCAACCATATTTTTTTTCACTGACTGGAAATGTTCTGTCTTTAATTTATCGTTCAAAAATGTAATTAAGGTAAATTAAAAAAAAAATTTGGGTAGTCGTGCTTATTAATTATATTGTATTTTTTAAATCTGAGGTACTGCTAAATATGAGAAAAACCAGGGAATCGTAATATGTGTAGCAATACCAACTTGAGTGGAATGTTTAATTCTGAATGTAATATCTCATTGAACCAGGCAGCAGTACCATTTTCTGAATCTTCCTAAATGTATGATACTTGTGGAAACAATGTTTCGTAATACTTATACGTAATGTGTTAATTACATCAAAACTAGGCTTATAAAATGTGACAGTTGCTATATCATATAAAAAATGTTTTAATTCTTTGATGTTTTCGTGTGCCTAAACGCTTAATAGCAAAATATCACAATTAACAATATTGTTTTTGTGATTTAAGTGCCTCTGAGTTGATTACTCTTAATATATTTTATGCATAAGTTATAGTTGTATAAGGTCTATATTATTATAATATATATTATTTTCAGATATACATTAGACTATTACCTGCGGTAGACTGAACGGTAAAAATATTACCCGTAGCACATTTTTCTATTGAGTCACAACTTTTACTTTATTTTCTATTTGTAAACAGCATGATAGAAACATGTAGAAAATATTGAACGGTTTCTTTTGTATGGATTTAGAAGAAACTTTTGAAAAGGCACAATCTGTAGTTAAATTGAATCATCGTCTTACTCAACGTCAACATTCGGTTGATTCAAATAAATAGTAAGTTATCAACTTTATATTATCACTAGGCATTATATTTTTCCAAAGATTTTTGGATAAAACTCAACGGAATTACCTCAAATTTGAACCAAAAAAATTATAAAATTAAAATAATAATTTTTATCAGTAGTATTTACATATAAATAATTTATAATAAAGTATATGGTTAATTCAGGGTAAGTACCGACTTGAAAACTGCATTACTTTGACAATTGTATTTTGTTTTTTTTTTCACTTTAATGAATTTACATTGGTATTCATAATCTAGGTAATTCGATAAACGAGATTGTGCGGTAATATTTTTCCCCGAAGCCTTCTGTTCTCGGCGTATCTAAGGTATACCGGGTTTTAGTTAGTGTTGATTTACATAATATGTAATATCGATACATATTATGTATCGAAAAACATTGTATCACATACGTATGCATAATATAAAATGCTTGGTGCTTTATTATTATATGTATAGCATTTTGATTACTTAAATATTAATTGGTTGTTGGGATTTTGTGTCGAATTATTGTTAAAAAATGATTATGTATGTGCCTTATGAATCCAAGATAGCAAAAATCCAAAACCATGTCACACCGGGTTCGTAAAGTGCGTGTTAAATTTATACATAATTACCTGTCATAATTTTACAAACTGAGTGCCGAGTGCGAGATTGAGGGCTAAAGGCTACTTATTATAAAAAGCTTCTCTTGAACGATCCACTAACTCGCATGAAGAAATTCTCACACTAGGCACTCTTCACGTTTTTTTGAAACAATAGATAATCTTCGTCGAAAAAAAAATCAAAACAAAACCCTTATTTGTTAACTTCTATTAACGTTGTACATGTTTATATAAATACTACACTGAGTAAATTGCAGTTTACGTCACAAATTGCTATTAAAAGACGTCACCAATTACAGTTAATTGACGTTCCAATTTTGACTTGTTTAAATTTTAGCTAATCTACGTCATAAATTACAATTGTGATGGTGAGAGGTGGGTAGGCAATAAGGGTCTCCAAGTGAAAGCTTTTTGAACTTTTGCAAATAGCAGCAATGTGTGACACGGATGCGTATACTTATATTATTAAATAATAAATAATTGGCTTATAAATAACTTTAAATAAAGCAATAAGTAAAATGTTTAATATTTGTGCTCGTTAAAAAATATAAATGTTACATTTTATACTTCGTTGAAACTATAAAAATTTGGCCTTTTCGATATAAATGAGGATGTAAGGAATGTAATAAGTATTTTATTATTTTTTATACATTTTTTAATCAAATTCAACCTAAATTATCATAAATTGATATATTGATTATTATATTATTATCTAGTTAATTATAAATGATTCAATGCGTAATAAATATAGTCCACTAAATAATGTGTTTTAATTACATTACATCTCTACATATTACGTGAAAGGTTCATTATGTAGAGGCCTCTGGACAAGGACTGTAAGTAAAAGCGATGTGACGATCGCAATACTGTCTTTGGCAACTACATTTAATTTTTCTGTCCAACTACACGTAAGCCCTTGACAGCAATCTCAGCTGTTGGTAAGTGATGATGCACTCTAAGACTAGCGGGCTAATCTATTAGAGGTATGGTAAACCACAACTGACACAGTAAGCGCAGTTTCTTGTGACAGTGACCTGTGCCGGTAAAAGTGTCTACCCTTGCGCAGCGCCGTTTATTGCCTGTACCAGAGCGGTGCGATAAATAAGCCGTTAAGCCGTAAGCAAGGTTTAAACTTTAAAAAGTTTTTGGATTTTCATAGTTACAGTTCCGCAAATCTTACGGGGTGAAAATGTTAGAAAAAATGAAGATAGACGACGTAACAGTGAAACAATGGTGCGGTAACGCACGCTCGAATTAAATATTGCATCGCATCGTCCTCTCAGCTGTGCCCTACAGACCCCATAGTACATTATTACCATTGGTGATTGAGGCGTCTTATCTAGCGATGGGCGGTGATCATTCAAAATAAAGTCTCTTCCAGTAAATTCTGCTTTTAAATTAAAGCCAAACGCATCTAAACTTTTAGTCTCAGCTCTAGGCAATATATAACGGAGTAGAGGAAATAGCATATCGACCAAAACGGGTGCAAACAAGTTGCCTGTTATATTATTTCTTGGTCGACTATCTCGAATTTCGGTAGAGGATCTAACAAAAATCTCGTTTATACCTTTTATTTTAATAATGTATAATTATTACTACACCGAAATGTTGTGATTGACGCTTAATAGACGTAATGACGAGACAGAGCCATTTGTACAAATGCACAAATGCCTTTATAGAACAGTTTCCCGGAGCAAAAACAAAAGTAGAAAAATATTAGGTACTGTAACGGGCGAGACGTGAGCGAGTGCGGAAACTTGTCTATGCCAAGCCGCCATGTTGGTTTGATATGTCAAGCCAAAGCCCGCCATTTTTTGAAAACAAAATTATTTTGTGTACCTGTTTTGGCTTTTATTATCTAATAATTTATCATAATAATTTTGTAATCTTGCGCTGTTATTTTGGAAGTCTGGTATATAGGTGTGGTGGGTGCTCCTCTTTGCTCCCATAGAATTAACACCTATGATAAAAAGTGGTACTCACCATGAGTATGTAACAAATTCAAACTTATACTTACTTTATAAGCTCTTTTGAAACGTCATGTCTGTCCGTTTATAAACTTGTAATGACAAACACTGGTTCGGAAGAGAGATTCTACAGAGCAGACAAGAAACTAACTTTCTATTCTTTTCCAATTTAATATTTTTACATTCATTAATGATGTCACCACTATTACAGCTAGCTGTGATAGTCTAGTGGCTAAGACGTCCGCCTCCTAATTAGAAGTCGGGGGTGTGATGTAACTCCCAACGTGCCACGCACCTCTAACTTTTCGGAGTTATGTGCTTTTTTAAACAATTAAAGTATCACTTGCTTCAATGGTGAAGGAAAACATCGTGAGGAAACCTGCATGCCTGAGAGTTCTCCATAATATTCTTAAAGGCGTGTGAAATCTGCCAATCCGCACATTGGCAGCGTGGTGGATTACGGCCAAACCCTTCTCATATTGAGAGGAGACCCGTGCTCTGTAGTTAACCGGTAATGGGTTGATCGTGATGAATCATGTGAAAGCTGAGCCGGCTGCTTCCACGTAACCTCGACCTAACGTAACATTCTTCGGAACATGTAAAATATAGTTAAAACAGAGCGAAGGGAAAATAAAACGCCATAGACTAGAATGGAAGAGCCTTTAATTCCAAATACTTTACAACTTAATCTGAAGTATCACATGAATCGTAATCATAGAAGTTTAGTGGGAAAGATAAATATTAAGCTAATAAAATTCACCAGAATTACAATACACAGGGACACCAATTTTTGGGAGATTATTTAAATGCCACATATTAACACCTAAATCTAACTAATATACAACAATTATTCGAAAATATATTTCACATCTAGAGAAAAAATTGGCATCACGATTTGGAATCGATTTATGCTGGCGACGAAAAAGACATTGATATTTTTTTTTTTCAAAACTTACATTGGAAAACTTGAATAGCTGTTGTACTCAACGTGTCTACCCAACGTTTTATTTAACCACATTTAAATATAATTAATGAGATCTTCTTATATATCTTCTTATATAAACAAGTGGACACCGAATAATTATTATGAAAGTCGTACGAGTGATTATAAAATATGCTAGGTATATATTTTGAAAATTTCTACTTATTAATACCTTTTTATCACAATCCCAATAGAGGCCGTCATTGCAAAAGTAGTGTAATCAACAGTTTTTACAAACAATAATAAAATAAAATATAAAAATGATTGTGATTTTATTAAAGCTCAGTGACAATTTCGCTGTGTTATATTATAAAACTCAAACAGTTAAAAATATAATATACACATGACATATAAATAATTGTCAATTAAACAATGTTTATATGACGAAATGCAGCCAACTAGGTCTATCCATGCCGGTAGCAATGTATATGTAATTTGCATTCAATGTACAAAATTGATACAGTTAATGTTCTTTCTTTGAAAGGTCACAAGATTAAAGTTTGAATTTCTTTTACCATTAAGCAAATGTGACTCAGTCGATACAAAGCCCACGCCCAACGTGTTGACGTTGTCTGAAGTCGGTCTGTATATGACCTTAAATTTTCTTTCGTGCCCCAGAACCACTAACGCCCATTGATAATACTAGCACTTAAGAGTACTCGAGAGTAAAATACCTATCCCGCCAAACCAAACTTAGCAGCGAGGTGTGTATCACTATGAATTTGCAATAGCTCATGCAGTGACCTTAAGTACGAAATCTCATATCTACAAATCAAACGCTTTGGTATTAAAGTTGACGCTTTTACATTGACGGCCTGACAATGACGCACCAAACCTTATATTTTCGAAGCTAAGACACACCCTATTTCATTAAAATATATTATCGGCCTTAAGAAAGAACGTGGCATAGCGTCGAAACACGTCAACTGATTGCACGTTTTAAATGTCCGATTGTGATATAAACATTGCAATATTTCGACGTTATGCGTAGTTTATTTGTGAGGCCCTAAGTTTATACTCGTACAACGTTACGTACAACAACACGGATTATATCTACTTCCACTTACATAACATTTAATAATTATTGGTGCTAGTTCAGTCCTACACAAATCTATAAACGATACTAAATTGACAGTTCTGCTAGTAAGTAATGGCAGACTTTTAGACTTTTCAATTTAGTTCAGAATAGGGATTTGTGTACAACGATACATTCACTGTGACACAAATATGTGTTTTGTTCACAGTGAGTTCGCGACAAGAACAAATACACAAGTTACATTATCGATAGCTCACTGTGAACAATCACTGAGGATATGTTCAGATATATCAGGATCAGGGCTCTACTTACGCTTAAATGTAAAAACACACATGACAAACATAATGTTGCAAAGTTAGAAGTACTTTACGATGTACTGACGAATTGCTATGTTTGCCCGGAAATGCTCCGGAATACATCTGCGAATATCTCAACACTTTCAATGAGAAAAAGCCCTTAATTTGACATGAATCTGTATCATTTTAAAACATGTAAGGCTACACATCACAGCCCAAGCTGGGCTATCCAAAGACGCTGCGCAACGAAGGACACATTTGTATCGATTTGGACACTATCTTAATTTCAGTAGTATTTTATGAAATCAACCACTACCAGCGCAGACACAAACTGTGACAAGACACACTTTTTTTAATCCACTACAAGTTAGCTCTTGACGGCAATCCCACCTGATTGTAAGTGATGATGTAGTCTAAGATGGTAGCGGGCTAACCTGTTAGGGGTATAGTAAACCCATACTCCTAATTGGTTTGTACGCGACATCGTGCCGGAACGCTAAATCGCTTGGCGACAACGTCTTTGTTGGTAGGGTAGTAACTAGCCGCGGCCGGAACCTCCCACCAGACCAGACTCGAGCCGGGATCGAACCCAGGACCTCAACGCAGATGGACAATGACAATGAATCTCTTCTGTTTGCCGTTAGCAACCAGTTCGCACGTTCGCAGTTCTATTGATTCCGTACAAATTGAAGTTAACTTTCCTGTGATAGATTAAGTAGAAATCCGAAAGTTAGTTAGTTTTCGGCAGTTCCTCCATTACCATTGAAGAATTGAAGAATCGTAAAACTACATGCAATGGTCCTGGTTTGCGCAGCGCCTTATTGGAAAATGATCGACGAGTTCAAATTTTAAATTCAAAACAGCAGTTTCTTTCGCTACACCTGACGTAAGAATGCACGACCCCTGACCCGACTTTTCTGTATAGACCATATGGGATACCACATAATGCACACAAACAATTGCATCAACTCCATGCAAGATTTAACGCAAACAGAACTTCCAACAAACAAAACACTGAATCACAAATACACAAATAAATATAGCGAGCAACAAAGTTGTTGCAAAATGTGATTTCCCACTTTGTATTATTGAACAATAACATGGATTTGGACTAAACCTACTTTGAAATCTATCTACTAAAATCTAATCATTACCATAATAAAGACGTGGACTGCTTTTTTTACAATCTCAATAATATACATGCAATCTGGACATAAAATAAGAACTATATGATAATGTAATCAGTGTGTCTAGTAATCTTTTAAATGACGAAAATTGTTTAATCAAAAATACTATTAATTTACTACTCAGTAACAAATTAATTCAACTGTTCAGAGTTCCAGTGTAAATAACAAGGTTTGTATAATTTGATTGTTCGAATTATATGCCCAAACGTGTTTTTTTTTAAACTAGGTACTTCACAAATACGAAAACATTGATAAGGTAATAAATAACTGTAAGAATGCACATTTTGTTCAAATACTCTAAACACGTGTTGTCTAATTGTTATAATATCATATAAATGGCAAAATGTTATCATAAATACATAGTCGTATTAGCTTTCGAAGACGAAGAATAAAAATGAAAAATGTCTCATCATGATCAGTACAAAGTACGTCATTTTGCTATGGGTATGATCGAGTTTAATTAAACTATCACTGTTGTTCTTATCACAAATATAAGGGAAAAGCGGTGTAACCCGCAGGGCCCGATCCAAGTGAGAGGAGGCAAAATTTATGGCGGTTCACGAAGACCTTTATTTTCTCGGTGGGACTGAAAAATTGTAAATTCTTTTTATAAAAAAAAATTAAAAAATAAAGTGATGTCTTTCTTGTCTAATCATCTTTCTAAATTCTCACGCTGTCAGCGAAAAAAATCACTGGAAATAATTAGGGGACAACTTTTCTCAAAGATTGTGGGGAATTCGAGTCAAACATATGTTTTGCCGGTTCTTTCTGGCTAGGATATGTGTAGATTTTTTCTGGTTTGACGTCGCAATGTAACTAAAGATGGAATGCTATGGATGTATAACAGCCCATCTTTGAAATGGCAAGCTCAAGACTTAAATTTCGCAAATGGCGGCGAATATTGTTTTTGCCCGGAACGGCTTGGTTCTAGATCGGGCCCTATCAACCCGCCGCCATGTGACCAGAAACATCTACGTGATACAAATGGTTTTCGTCGTGGAACCTTCTAGGTTATCGCGTAGGGTTATACACAATAATCTATAATCGTCCCTAGACCAACGTCGATGTTCGGCACACGTAAGTATTCAAGGCACGCTTGACGGGTTAATGAATGGAAATATTTTGGATATTTAACTTGAGGTTTAATTTAATTCATCAGTAGAAACGTACTTCGAGCTCAGTGGCGCTGAAACCGCTATCATCGTGCTAGTATAGTGCCTTTAGATAAAAAAGGCACTCTACAGGTGAGTATGAATGTTCTAAGCCCTAAAATAATTTAGCAACAGTAGAGAAGTAGAAAAATAAAAATTATACAACGACTTTTAATAAAATTACAATTCAGCTGTGCAAATATGTCTTAATGCAATAGTTTGAACTTATGCTTAAAATAGAAATTCATTAAAATATTTACATTATATACATCACGAAAGTGTTTTGTAACATTTACTATTTGGCTTATACAAAGTGCTGTGGAAAGGCCACCACTAATTCAAGTAAGTCTGAGAGACTCCAAGACAGAAAACAATATATAATCACCACCAATATTATTATATCCTATTTACATAAATGCATGATAAACTTAATTAATATTATATGAATTTATATAATTATTACAGATGATAGATAATTCGAACATGCATGGCAAGATCATAAAAAGTGCAAAGCCTTCTTTAATAATAAATTTTAAAATTTGCACCCGTTTAGAGTGTCGTGTTCTCAAGACTTATCAGAAAAACAACCATAAATACAAGTTGTGCCTCGCGGTTACGCACATGTTTTATAAGATACTTAGTTTATAACTTCTCTCAAAAACGAGTTATCTACCTAACAACATTTAAATTGGATTGTTTTTTTTTTTTTTGGATAAGTGTTTTCAAAAATACCAAGACATTAGTATTATATACGTGCACTGTTGTCTGTAGTGATACCATAAACACTGAGTGTATCTTTTGTAAAACTACACGACACTAATCGTTATATAAGAGTGTAATACAAGTTTTTGTGAGACCATAATCTATCGATAACGCTCTGAACCCGTATTATAATATGAAATATACTAAAATTGCCTTATTTCAAAAATTGTAAAACATCCAATTTTATATGATTTCTATACCAAATAATCTGGTTTATACACGGATATATAATAATATTTATATAAATATTTTCGGTTAACACATTAGATAGTCTAAAAGTTTAATATAGCTAAAATATTATGCAGAAATATCATTGTGTAATTCATAATGAAATAAATAAGAGATAATATATTAAATATATATTTTTACGAAGAAGTGTAGAGTACATTATGTATATTGTATACTGATCATGCATCATAAACTTATAGTGACTCGAAAATCAACTCATTGTGACACTTTGTACATCATACTTAAAATCTAACGTTTCGAGTTAATCTTAAAACACGCTAATCTTAACACTTACACTTACGACTTCAGTTTTTATCCAGAGCATTGGATGTATTATAAAACTACAGATTTATAGAGACATGTATGAATAGTAGTTTTTTTCTTAGCTGTCATAAAATGTTAAAAATATTCTCTTTAATTTAAATTTATAGAGTAAAAAAAAAGATTTTGAGAACAATTTATAGAGTTAAATTTTATTTTAAATTAAAAGATTTAAATTTTATTGATTTGAATAAATTTTAACAAAATGTATTGTTTTAATCGTAATTCTCACGAAAAAAAAAATAACATTTTACGACACAAGAAGAAATCGTTGCGCCTATGTACTACGTATTTATTTCAATGTCAAATATATTTAAAAAACATCAAGTAAATTTGTCTGGTTTCCAGCTTCGGCTGTGGCTATGTACAACCCTATCGACCAGGACGTGCCGCCAAGCGATTTAGTGTTCCGCATGAACACGTAGAAACCGATTAGGACTATGGTTTCAATATAACTGCCACACTCCTCACAGGTTAGCCAGCTACTATCATAGACTGCGTTATCGGTTACCTGGCTCACCAGATATTGGCTGGCAGGCTGCAGCAGATTTGGGCATGCGAATAAGAGACAAGTAGTTACTAGTACTATACATCAAGATAGATTTAAATTGGTGCCAATTCTATAGTGCACGAATATCTTATAAACTAATATTTAATGATTATTGCTGTGATTTAGACACAGAGATTTGTGTTTAATAGAATGTGTCATTATTACGATCTCATCTCTTTCCTGAACAACACCAAACAATTTCTAGGTTTGGTTTTTAAATAGCAGCGACGACGCGCTGTATTTTTGTACTTACAGTTTAACGAATATAAGCAATTTTTTTTTTTTTAATTATCTGGGCGCGATACTGCGATTGCTATGAGCAATGTTATTTCAATAATGTAGACGCTTTTGTTGCAGAATTATTATCCTTATTTCAGGTGTGTCATTTTAAAATAATACTGCCTTAAGCGACAGCACACTAGCCTACGAAAATTTATTGCTACGAAATCTTTTCCATACTGGAAATTTTAGTCTATGAAAGCAACTTCTATCTCTAGATATCATATAAATAACTGCATTGCAAATCTTTAAAAAGAAGCCCAACTGTGGCACTGTCACATAGCACTAAAAGATTTTGAAACATTCTAAGAATGTTGACGCTAATAATAATTTCTATATATTCTAATCCCGAGTTTTGGATAACTGATACGATTTTACATCATATTCCTATATGTGATCTGATCTAAGAATTATAAATTATAAGCAAGATCTTCGCTAATTCACTATGTAGAAACTACGATTTCATTGATGAATTTCACTAAATATTTTGTATCACTAACGACAACCAATTTTTTATTCGTGCTTATGGAACTTGTTAATTTAAACACGTACTTATCAAATTTAATAGTCCAATGCACTTTATAACGTCAATGCAGAGTTTTGGATCTTTTTGACCGCTTCAAAGCTTTGGAAATTCGCACCCAGGGCAGCATAAAATGACTGAAACAAAAACAAACAATTATGTAATTATAAACGGTAAATATCTGAACCAATTAAGCCCCACTTATTTAGAACTGTTAAATAATTTTGATGTTATATTAAATAATAATTTTAATTTCTATAATATTCCAGACGTTAACTCGTTGCTTTAAATCGAATAGGCAAAAGTTGTCTTTAACGAAAACGATATATTTCAGAATTATTATGGACAGTCAGTTAAACCTACATAGAGGTGTGATAATCGTAACGATTCCACCGTGTGTCATCAATACGAGTCAATGGAGTTGAAATATGACGAGTTCATTTTACTAAATTCCATTTTGTCTTACGTCTCAAAATAAAAATCATTACTTATTGGTGAGAAGTTATAACTATAGAAAAAAAAACTTGAGAGGTTTCAAAGGACACCCGGATGGAACGAAGTTCCTTTCGATTAATTAGTGAAGGAATTGTAATAAAATTTTATTTTATTTAAGTTATAATAATATTTGTTTTATTATTAACAAATATAATGTTATATAAACTTAATCAGTAGGCTCAATTTTGTACTCCATCAGCAATATCCGGAACTTGTGCAGAAACACTGTCAGGATTCATTATTATTATTATTTTTTATTATTTACAAAAAACCTGTATACACTCAACAAAAATAATCGTCGCGACACCACACTGTTCAATGCGAAATAGAAATAAAAATATCTGGCTTGCTTTCTATAAGAGAGAGAGAGACAGACAGAGAAACATGCGACGCCGCACAGCTTACAATAACAAAAAGTGTCGTGACAACTTTTCGTAAGAATTTTTTCCGTCTAGCCCCCTTTCACAACGCGCGATAAGGAACTTCGTTCCAAAAAGTGTGTTTAAACGAAATGCAAGAATGCATTCTATTTCCAATAATTAATAGGTGAATACTTAGCAAATTTCATTTACAGGTAAGCATGAGAGATATTAATACCTACGACTCAAAAGTCACAATCTGTGGTAGTGGTTCCCCAAGGCCATTCACATATAAGAAAGAGAAATATTAATACTTACGACTCAGTTATCTTCGGCAGCGGTTCCCCAAAGCCATTAACAGGTAATACACCGGTGATCTCGATAAACTTTGCATCTCTCTGCGGTCGAGGCCACACAGTGTACACTGAAGGCTGGTTGATAGGCGAGCTGCACCAGGAGTACCTCTGCCTTTGCCGAAGCTTCTCTACGTGCCGCTGTTCCCTAATCCTCCTCATGTGCCACCTGAAATCAGAAAGCATATTTTTAAAGAGTTGTTCAGCTAGTGGCAATGGACTGATATGTCCCACGGTGCTGGAGTGGTGGAGTCACCTTGCACCCCAAAATGGCCCGTTAGTAGATCCCCAGTTAGGTAGATGGACGATACCAAACTAACCACGGAATACAGAAGGTGAAGTGTGGATATCCCTACGCACGACCCATCTGTATGGACGTCCATCGTTTCATGAAATGATCGATTAACTGTCTACGATGACCTAGTTAATATGTAAACTGTTTATAGATAAAAAAATAATAATAAGAAAATATCATTTTTCCGCTTAAATACTGCCTAATCGGCAATGCGAACGTATCGGACAGTCTTTGGTAGTTTATTAATATCCGGCACATTCACTATAGCATAGACACATTTGAATAAGTAAATAATTCCATCTACTTTCCCAACACTACATTAATTTTCAACACTTTCTGGGCATCGGTCTATAATAATTGCATCTTTGGGGTAATCATGATCATGAGGTATTGAGATCGATTCGCAGGTCAAACCAAAAATTGTAAGAACGAAAATTAAAATAACGGTGTTAGCTTAGCTCTGACCTATCTTACGAAGGGAACGAGTTAAGTGCGTTTAGATGAAGCAATTATCAATTAAATATCACTTGCTTTAACGATGAAAGAAAACATCGTGAGGAAAAAAGCATGTGTGATGTCTGAAGATAGGAGTTCTGGAGTCTTTACATCCGATAATATAATGAGCACCCGGTATGAGATAAATAAGAAGTTTTTAATAAATAAGATCGTTGGTCTTTAATGTAGGTTCGTAGAATACACTCGCAGAAATCCTATAATCGTGGATAGACTAAATGGTCTATGTGAAGTGGCTATTACTTTTAACATTTAACTGCATATTTTCTGTCCTGAAATGCAAAATCTTCTCTTATTCGATCGATTTTTGTATAAATATATATGATACTAGCTGGTGCCCGCGACTTCGTCTTTCTAGAATTTATAATTTCCTCTTAGAGTAAGAAATCTTCTCGCAGTTCTTATTTTCATCTTCAGAGAGAAGCTACCAGCCAGCTAACGCCGAAATTTACTTAAAATCAATTAATATACGTTAGAGGCCTCAATCAAATAGAATTAAACTTCCGTATTTTAATAACTATATTTTCATACTGATATTTAAGGAGTAATTTAAAAAACCTTCACATGGAAAAAATATAAAAGTATTTTTCTTAAATAACGTTTTACACTCCGACATTCTACCATCCAATATATTAAAAAAAACTTACGTAAGGCCCTAAGAGAAACTGGTTTACTAAACTTCAAGTTTATAGATTCAGGAATTAATAAAACAACAAAAAATTCATTTTCCATTTTACGCCCTTAGATATAGAATCGAATCATCACACCAAAACTCTAAATACGAATTTTCGGAGCCCTGACTTGATGAATTATTGGTTGCTTGGATAATTTTTCATCCCCTTGCAGAATATTTTTTGTGGAAAGAGATACTATTCGATCAGTATTTTTTAACGTGAAAAGTTATTATACAAACAAGTTACTTTCGCAGGTAAACAAGTATGGTTATTTATTTTGGTCAACATTTACAGGTCACATGTAATAAACTATACAATATTAGTAACATTGTTTACTGGGTTTTACAAAAATACACAATCAACATTTAAGGTCACACATATCTATACTAAAAATAAAACTAAGGAGTTTGTTCTTTTGTTTGTTGTTTTTTTTTTTTTTTGTTGGGCGCAACAATCTATGATTATTTCTGAAGAAGACTTTAAACTATTTAACACAATCTACGACACCATTGATAGCTAACAAAAATAAAAAGGCCAAAATAACGCTAAGCGAATACTAAATAATATACACCGAGATACGCGGTGGGTCGGGACATATAGTGTAGAATAGCGCGTGAAAGCTTTTGTGGAAAATAAATACGTAGCATAAATTATATTATATTAAGACGAGATCGATGGAACCTTGCTTACTTGGGATAAAGACTTTAAACACCGCGAGGCAATAATAAGTAGGAATTAAACGCCTACATCTAACCATTTCTTTACAATACTTGATAATATGATTTTCTTGTATATGCCTATTTAGGGAAATACAAGAAAATCATAGCAATTATTGACAATGGATATTAACTTCATGACCATGATTTATGTTCTTTCAATTATTTTGTTAATCGTATAAAAGACTTGTTAACGACAGCAAAAAAAATGGTACATAAAAACCGTACGTTTGTGTGGGAAAATCAAACTTTACCATAATTGCAAGCGGACGAAGTCACGGGCAAGCGGGCAGTATAATAAATTAAATCAAATCGAATCTTCAAATCAATACTTTAATCAAAACTATGCTATTGTATCTGGATAGATTGCGATGACAATGTATATCCATTGTCTACAGAACCATTTTTTTACAATTTACGACAATTACAGGCACCCGGAAAACTGACGTGTTCAATAACCAGGTTCTTGAAATGTTCAGTCTGGACACCACACGAAGTTCATGGCGTGGCTTTATATGTGACCATATGAAAGTGTGCTGAAAGAAGATGACCAGAGTTATTTCTGCTACCTTCGTTCGGTCCCAGCCAACAATTGTTTTCCTCTCAAACAGTCAAACGACGCTACCCTTTAACTATTCGAAAATACTGAACTTGAACGTCTTCTAGACTTGACCCCTAGACACCATTTACAACGTGGAGGAAAATATCCGCGCTCTTGCAGGACAACCGTTCGACTGCACAGCTCCAAAAATAGCCAACGCCAGACTTACAAAGCGTCAACACGAAGACGCGGTTGCCAACGACTACGATGGAAGAAATGAAACCAGACTAGACAACACCCTGTGTGATGCTGCAACAACAACGCTGACGGCGCAGGCGACCGGGACACAATGCGAGACCACCAGACCTAGAGCCATACCTCTCAGAGCCTATAGAACCAATATCGGCTTCTCCGCCTTACTTTCCTGCTAAGGAGGCCATGCTTCCAAGTCCACAACTACGATTGGTTTTTCGGATAAAATTTACATTTATTTTATTTTATTTATCGTCGAATAATTACTTTTCTTTTCTCTCAAAATATTTACATGAATATTTAGTATTTATATCAAACACCTAAAACCATCCTCGAATCGACTGTGTTTTCTAGACTTATATAACGAATAACGACCTTTTTGACTATGTTATTATTTTTGTTTGATTCGAAACAGTAATTTTAAATCATAATCATTTTCTTTGAAACTTTCTTATTTCTCTGATTATTTTTTCGTCACTCAATAACTCTTTTGCAGACCTGTTTTAATGTTTTTCCGACTTTTTTTTTTATAATATCCAGTTTTCCAACTTGTTAACACCAGACCCAGAAAATCCTTCCTTCTTATCTATTATAGTAATATATCAGTCAATTTGGTTCATTTACAGCACAAATACCACGTCATACGGCACAACATGTTTGACATATCAGTTTTATCAACAATTTTAATTCTGTTTTATTTAATGTCTGTCCAACGACCCATCATCACCACACTCAGTCATACGCATCATCAATCCGTCGCTGTCTTCATATTTTTGGTCCACCGTGTTCGATGGCATCTTATTTTACAATAACTTGCACGCGGCCTTCGCCATCTGGCCGCAACAACACTGTCCTGACCATATTCATTTCAACTTCTTAATGATTAAAGATGTGTCAGTGACCTTGTATCTTCTGAAAATCTTTTAATTTTGTATTTCCTTTAAGGAAACTCATATAATAGTTATATCTTTGCGCTATTTTAATTATTGTATACGGCAGTTTTACCAGTTTCTTGGATGATCGCCATACGTGAGATAGGAAGCATTTCTATGTTTCTATTTTTACTTCGGGCATTGATTATGTATAAACATGTATTAATTTTCATAACCCTATTCTTGGTTTCTTCTGCATCATAATTATTGTATACCTAATAATGATCAGGCTAAGTTAGTTTTACTTTGATGTAAACATTTTCGTCGATCACGGGAGGGATTCGTCAGAACATACTTTAGCATTTTCCTCGTTTGCCCCATTACCTGTCTGGAAGAGCGGCTTAGGCTTTTTTAGCCTAAGGCGCTCTTGGCATATATTTATATGAATGAACCTTACCTAAGTTGCCGCCTCTCCTCTGCTTCCAGTTTTTGATGTCTTTTCTCAAATATTTTGTCGTCAACATTTTCTGTGCCCTCTAGCGAATAACAGCTTGTGTATGGCTTTTCGCGCCATCGTGGTACCTGTAAAAATAATCAATCCCGTTCTTTTCTTTGAGTGGAGCTATCCTGAAAATCTTTAAGTGTATTTTTAAGCCAATATTTAAATATGCTACTAAATTGACAGCTTCAAAAATAGTGCCTTCTTTTTCAACAGGTGTCATTGGAAAAAGGATGGCACTTTCTTTAAGGTCTTCCGATTGCATTTTCAAATTGGCGGCCACTTTTTTTTAATTATCTGGAACAGTAAATCATTAACCACAGGTGACACTGAAAAAAAATCTGATTAAAGATTATTTTTTAATGAAAATTGGCATGCCTTAAAAGTAGTACTATGGTTATCACGATGTTCCAAATGGAAAAAGATAGTACTGCTTTTAGGCATGCCATCCTAGTCTAGAGATGTGTGTATACTTTAGAACCGAGTAAGCATCATTTCATAGTTATAATAGCGTAGCGAAACTAGATTATATGCGTTTATAATAACTAATATAACTATATTATTTAATGTAACTAATGTTTTTTAAAACCTTAAGCTTAAATACTTAAGGCATTTCTACAATGTTTCGAACATTGTGTGGACGTGTTCACGAGCGGTTTGTGAATAACTCGTACACGTGAGATAGTAACGTCGTTCAAAAGTTTGTAAGTAAATATACTGAGTACAAACATCTCAATAACACAAAACTTTAATATTTTGCGACTTGTGATACATCCACAGCAGTTCGATACGATTCTTATGTACAGTTCGTACAGGTGTTAGTATTTTGATCTTTGTATAATATTTGTATAAGTGATCTTTGTCTTATAAATACTGTATTTTATTATAAATACCCACTGCATGAATACGTATGTAAGATGATCTACATGTATAGCTCAGATTTTTGGAATATACATATATTGGCTGGCAACTAAGTCCGCGCAGTATTTCAATTTTCCCGATTTCCAAGCTACAAGGGTTTCAAGGAAAGAAAATTTTAGTTCACTACGATATAACGCAATCGAGAACTCGTATTTTAAATATAAGGAATAGTGTTTAACGCGAAAACAGCTTGTTTTCAGCACAAAAAACCGCCTATAGCATTTGGCGATAGTCACCAAGCACCGTATTAAATTAACTGCTGGTACGTGTACCCTTCGTCGTTGAAGTATAATGGAAAGTTTCGATCGACAAGCTAAGATGCTTTCGATAGGTTAATCGACGTATATATTTATAGTTTATTTTAAATCGAGTCAACTGGGGATCCTTGAGCTGGCAGTCACCTTGGCCAAAGGATTAATTTGGCCATTGAAAGTGGAAATACTGCCAATATCTTATAGTATGCCTCGATCTGGTGCCTTTAGGATAATGAAGTTTTTTTTTTATTTAGCGTTACATATAATTAATTTTAAATTAAGATTTATGAATTCTTCTATGAATCTCATTAGTGATCTTTCGCCGCGCAGTTATTACACCACACAAATTACAAAAATTTCACACATGACAAAGATAAGGAAAGGGTTTACTTTCTCATCACATTATTATGTAAGTAAAATAAGTATCAAAAATGTTTTGTTCATTTAAGCATACTCGTACCACAGGACACAGGTACGATATTATTACCGTGACACAGGCCTCTCTTTTAATTTATTTTCATTCGTGAGAGTGACTAATACATTCGTTTACTTAAAAATAAGAGGGTTCCAAACGCGCCCTTATATTTTCGTGGTGGATAAGCTACCACGGCATGTCCCTCTTGCTGGCATCGCCCGGGGATATCATTTCGATACGCGCCCTGGTCGAAGCCCACAACAAAGTGACCGGGGTTTTTTTAGTTATCACGTCTCAATAAGGAATTGAAAATGGAACACAAAGCATAAAATTTATTTCTGAAAGGTCGTGTGGCACGTAATTGTCAATGTTTTGTGATTACGTTTTTTGTCATGTGTCTAAACTGTTTTTTTATCAAGTTTTGTTTTTAAGCTGTGTAGTAGCTACTGATAGGCCGATCTTGCTCCACAAAATTGCATCCATTCTATGCGTAATAAGGTGACCAGACAGAGATGACATTATAATTTCCCTTTGTGCTACTTTACCGACACTGATAATTAATTAATTAATTAATGCCATAAATTTTCAAATTTTTTTGTAATAACACATCAAAATGTTATAAAACCATCCAGTAGATTCCGTCAGTCATTATGACAGAAAAAAATGAAAACTAGCTGAAAACAAGACTATACTAATTTGTTGAAATGTTTTCTTTTAAATTTAAACTTTATATTGTGTACAAAACCAGCCAGATAGAAATAGAAAAGTACACACAAAGATATTCTTTTACAAGTTTATAGACAGTATATGGAAAGAAAGACTAGGTATATATTGTTACTTGAAGAGAGCGTGAGTGAGTTGTACTAGGTTTACCGAATAGTAGAGTTTATAACGACCACCACGACTTTTCATAATTTTTTTTTTGTTCTTAATTTTTTCCTGCGGTCGCCTATTTAGGTATAACAAATGACATCGAATCGTCAAGAGCAACGTTCTAGAAATCGAAATAATAGTTAATTATTTAAATTTACAGCTTCGTACATGCTCTGTCACGCTCTTTCGCGTCAAATGCGTCACAACGCATTATAAAACACAGTAAATCAGAACGGAAAAGATTACTTATTTTCTGTGTTGATTCACTGGTATTGGATGATGCAAGTTTAATGATATAAATATTACTTTGAATGTTTTAAAACTGCCTTTAGTCAAAAGACAGGTAACACCAAACAAAGTAGAAGGGAAAAATATGTCCAAAGAGACATGAAATGTTAGCCTAAATGATGAGGAAGCCAACATGAGATCAATCGTTGAATGAAATCGTAAATTGTTTGTCTTGTAAACCTTGTTGATATGTATGATGCGTTCGTGTAATATAATATACTTTATTATATAAATTCGTAAGATGGATAACAACATACGACAACTTAAAACTAAAGCCAGGAGGAATGTTTGTAAACTGCCTCAACGACCAATAACAAGTGCCTGGATTCTAATCCCGAGTCGGACTTATAATTGATACGTACTGCGTTTTTATGTCTGTAAATTTCAGTATCAGCCCATCACAGCTGCAGTCAACACATTAAGCCATTCAACATCCACTTTTTAATAATTCTAATTAATTTTAATGATTTATCGTTATCTAAAATAATCAAACACAACCTCCTCATTATAACTCCTTTGAGATAACACAACCAGTCCGTTATTGATTGCGTAACGAATAGATTTTTTTATTAATTTACAATATTCACAAAATATATTATAAAATATAACTTACGATGAAGCCGTAGTGATGATATCCGTAGTGAATATGAATAGGAGTATGCCGATGTCTTCAAAAATCCCGTACGAGAGCTGCTTGCTTTTTATAACATGCTTACTAAATACTCAAAAAAAATAACGCGGCTGGCGTTCTGGACCTGGCCACAATTTTCAAATTTAGTTATTTGGTACATCTACGAGGGGAGATCCAAAAGTAATGATAAATAGAATATTAAAGACGGTTGTTAGAGTTAAAAAAAAAATCCCTACATAGTCCCTACAGACCAATACATTCAGTCCATCTTTTTTCTAAACCCTAAATTCCTTTAGAAAAAATCTTCACCTTGACCCCCAAAAACCCCTCAACAGCGATACTTCGTTATCGTCATCAAATTTCTTGCCTCGGAGGTGTTCCTTGAGCCGAGGAAAGAGAAAGAAGTGTCTGGGAGCTAGATCTGGCGACTAAGACGGCTGTTCGAGCAGTTCGCATCGCGATTCCGAATGGCAGCCATTGTAACTGCGGCATTGTGAGCCGGTGCGTTGTCTTGGTACAACCGAACTCCAGCTCGCAGTTTGTAACGTGTTTTACCCTCCCACACAACATCAACATACATCCCAAACAACGAACGCCATAACCTTTCGTGCCGAATTCATTTTGAATTTCTTCTATTATACACTATTGGAACCATCATGCAACTGTGGAATATGGAGGAGCACAGTCCGTCGCCTAATGTTTCCGTCAAATCGACGTGTATTAGCTATTAATAATAATTGTAGTAGTCAGGTACAATTGTTTTCAAACAGAGGAACCTTAACAGTTATTTCGTTTTTCTCCATTTTGATGGAAAAAAATGAATGTACCTTCCGGGAATCGGGCCTATTTATGTGATTTTAATATTATATGCTAACCTAGCGGGTATATGAGCAAGTAAAAAATATTTATATTTAATTATAAGTGCAATGATGATCATTACTTTTGGATCACCCCTCGTATTGAAATTAAAAAATTATTAGATAATAATTAGATATATTAAATATCTATTAAGCAATGTTGGACATTTTGGTACAATTATAATGTAGTGCACATATTTACTACAAAACATCGAAACACCGCAATGATCGAAAACTAAAGACACAATACACTAAAATAAAACTGTCATATCCGCCATTTAGGATTGGGATGTCATTGTTATAAGAATATGACACAGAGAGGATCAATTTGCGTAAAACACACAATTTAAAAGATCAAAGATAAGAATTGACTAATGGATTTTTGTCATATTACAATTTATGAAAAAATAATAATCTAAAAACAGATTTAATTTAAACAAAATCAACAGATTTAACTGCATTTCTTCAACTACATAACTGAACTTGTGACTCGATACGACAAAACGTGACTTCAAGCGACATACCACGAGCCGAATACTTCTAAATCGGTCTTCTCTTCTTTACTAGTAAGACTTGGTATTATAAAAAGAGACTGATGGGTCTATGTCATGAGGAGTTGTCATGAGGAGTTGTCGTGAGGAGGTGCAGTGTCTGTTGCAGTGTGTACTAATGCAGGGGCGTTACTACAATAGAAGCCGAAAAAAAACCGGCTTGCGATAAAAAGTTTATCAACTTTTATCAAACCGTCGTTTCTATTTTCGCGTCTATTTTCTAAATGACAATATTTAACGTAGTACACCAATTGTACAAGAATTGAGGATACAAATACTATGTTTCGCTGAGCGGTTGAACTTGCAGCAATAATAAAATTACTATTATGATTATATTAAGAATAACCGTAAATTTAAACCAACCCTTCTACCTTCAATCAACTTTCGCACGCCTATTTTTGACGACTTTCACTCACGGGAATGATTATTTATCTAATCGTAGACAATCTAAATTATTATATATGGAGTTTTAAAGCTAACTCCGAGTTTAAAGTACATATGGGTAATACGCAGGCGGAATGTGAAAATACGCAACTTCGTACTTTATATGACGTATGACTTTATTGTATATATTTTTTATTATTTATCTCATTCGTTTAATGTAACTATTGTCATTCAATTTTTAACAATGTTTATAAAATTAAAAAACAAACAAACATTCACACGAAAATGATTTCATTTGTTGCGGAGTCAGATCCAAGCAACCAGTGGTTAGAGCTCCAGATTGAAGAACCTTCTCACTATACGCGCCGTCTCAAGTAATACAGCCTTCTGAACGCGTCCTTTAATCCAACAGCCAAGCGAAAGCTTCAAGCTTAGATGTTCATCGAACCTTCTCGCTATAAGACCATTGCATTGACCAATTTAGTCCGATGTATTTTTACCATGAAATAGTGGCGTAATTCTGTTACTGATTTGGACTTCTGATCCATAAAAACTTAAAAAGTAATTATGGCTCTTGATGTTTATCTGACACTGCCTAAATAATTCTGAAGAGTCCGGATCAGGTGGAAATCTGAAGATACAATTGGGGATATATAGCGGATACATTAACAACTCCCAGCTGAACTCCTTTAATTTTTGCTGAATGACTGAAGTGTGTTTTTTTCGCATTGTCGTGATGAAGGACCACACCCTTTCTATAGTCCAATTCCAGCCGCTTTCTCTAAAAGTCTTCTTGCTTTAATCTCATCAGTAATTGTTGCAATAGTGTACTGAATAGTTCTGTTCGGCGGTAAAAGCTCATAATGAACAATGTCCTTCCAATCCAATGATACACACAGCATTACCTTACTGCGAGTGAACCGGCTTAATCTGTAGTCTGACCAACCTTAACCACACGTTCTTCTTGTACGGGAACTTTTGTCCGCAGTTTTTCGCACATCAAACTCTTCAAGAAACGAAACTGAACCGCCTTTTCATTAACCCTCACTAAAGCATCTCAAATGTGGCGACCGAGTGACGAGCTTCTTTGTGAACTCAAATGCTTTTAAATGGCCCAAACTTTGCTTTTTGGAGGTTTTTGGAATAAAAATGGCCTCCTACAGCTGAAGTTTAATGTACAGCACCAATAAAACTAAGGTATATAATAACATATATATAACTAAGGTTTATTATTATTATTACACTTACACATAGAACTTTCACATAAAAGATGCAATGTAAGTCACTTTTGAGTCTTAATATTTAAGATGTAAGAAACTTCTCGCTTATATGGTTCTCTATATACTTCAACGGATGCGATCTGCTCAATCCTCCAAAGGCGGAACTACTTGTCTAGGCTTTGGGGGCGACGTGCTAAGTTCAATATGTTAATGTTGCATAGAAAGCGAACGAGCTGTTTGATTTTAATGTAGGCTTTGCTCGTTCATCTCTCGCCGTCTAGCTCAATTAAAACAAGACCGGATGATTTTGCATGTTGCCTACTATATCAGTACTGAACAGTTTCCAGCTCATTGCTTATACTTCATTCTAAATTGGGTTTGGAGTATTTTGAAATAAAGCAGAAAATCCTTGAGAATAAAGCTGCTAACCGATTCACTAACGACCTTTTGCCAAAACGTAATGTTAGTGTCAATTGATGTTTATTGTTACAAAAATTATGTATCCAATAATAGGGACTAAAGTATGATAGTTTACGATATAACTTTTTAAATTTTTTTACAATAAGATTATTTTCAATTTTTATTTGCTCTCCAAACGTATAATTATTTATTGTTAAAAACTATTTCAATTTGTAAAATTACATGTTGGTTATTGACAATATTGCACCCACAAACTTTAAAGTTAACAATTAAGAAAACAGTATTTATATTTAATGTAGATACTTGAAATTTATGGTCATGGAACCCAAAAAGGATCGGACCGGATAGTTTAGAGAATATTAATTTTGTTATTATCATAAATACGATGCAACATGCAAAACATAGTTTAATATATTATACCACAATATAAACAAACACATACATCACACAGTAAGGTCATCGAAACTGCCTTGGCCTACCTCATTAATGACCATCATTGTGGAGAGTCGACGCTGTCAATCTCTGTCTCCTTTGAGAGAAGGAGCCTCTGCCCCAGCATCGAGACTTTATTTAAGGTTGAGAGTAATGATGTGTGGATGTATGGTAGATTAGTATTTCTTGTGTGTGAAGTTGTGAGGCCCATGAAGAATTATGAATTTAGAATATTAGACATTTTGCTATGGTTTTTTAGATGGGAGACATTCAAACTACTTTCTAAGTCTAAGGGTTAGTTTATTCGACTACGGATAATATGGCCCTGAATTTTATTGCACCAGCCTGTTGAAGAGCACCGTCTTCCAGTTCGGATTGGTGTCACAAACAATGCATAGTAATCTTAAAAGCCCACAACTTGTATTAGAGCGGGAAAGCTCTAAAGCTTACTCTGCCCTGAGAGGGAAGACACTTTTGTCCAGCGGTAGTACATGAATAGGATAATAGTGATGGAGATTTCAATTCCTACATGGCGGCTCAGACGAAAATCTAAGTTGTATAAAAATAATTTCCTTTTGAAATACAAAGCCAACATTATGCGACATGTAACATAGAATGGGTGCCAAATCTAGTCAGCCACATACATAACCCCTTGCAAACATCGTTACAACACATGAAATTAAAATCTTTAAATAATTCAGGACAAGGAACACAAACTAAATATAACATTTAGAAACATTTAAAAGCATTTTTGGAAGAGATAATCTGTGTGGCGGCCTAACAAGTATCATATGAACCTGCTGTAAGATCATGCCTATTTCATTGCATAATCCAAATCATAGTATAACCAGCCATTTATTTATGCCCTCTAGTGGCTTATAAACATGAAATGATACTTTCGTTTTAGTCGGTGTAATCGTTTTTGAGGAAGATGGTGTTACACTAACACACAACTCCCTTTTATACAGTCTCCATCTCAAAATAACTTTCCAGTGTAAAATACAATTAATGAGATCACATACATGGTTTTCAAAATTTCGCCAATCGACCCTAACATTCGGTACTAAAATCTCATTGGAGATATTATGAATTTGCATAGATTAAAAATATTACCTCATTATAATAAAGCATGTACGACAAAGTAATATTTGAACCTGATTTAGAACACAAGTCGAGCCAAAAATGATAAATGTAAAAAGAATATATGTACGCATTAAAGTCATTATAATTTTGATAATTTAGAATAAATACAATTTGGAATAAAGACAATTTTGAATTATAAATATTAGTTATAAGGGACGGAATAACTAAATTGGCACTTATCACCCTCGTGCCCCAGAGAACACTTTAACCCATCGGTTCTGGTTATTGTTACTAATATATTATTTCAATTGTTCATTGGAACATCGTGGACTCAATGCTTCTTATCCATACCTCTGTTCTTATGTAGGATATTTATATACTGAGAGTATTATCAATTTTGTTAATTCTATAATGTGACCTTTTTATTGTTGGCCACCAAAGATCTCTTTACGCCAGCGGATATATGCGAGGAATGGAAGAACATTTAACTACTAGTAGGTTGTTCATACTGTGATATTACTGTGTTTTCAGTTGCATATTAACCCACATAATATTTTGTACAAAAAATGAGATGTTATTAGCCTTATAGAGATTGAAATCTGTCATCAAAAAAGCGGCCCAACCTTATTAGCAGTACCTTTTAGAAACAAACATTTATCCATCTTCATTACTCATTTTAGACACACAGAGTATGGTAACTGTAATTATTCTGAGCTTGTGTCTATGGACATCTGTTAGGTTGAACCGTTTCTAGCGTGTAAAGGTAACAACATCTCACTGTTTGTTTTTTATCAGGTCTTAAAATATTTAATGATTTAAAAAGGTCATTTGAATTTAAAGGAAACTTAGCTGGAAGCAACGCGTTAGTGTTGCGTTTATCATGGAATATCATGTGAGTATCTTGCAATAAGCAGGGCTTGAGTGTCGATTAAGTTAAAAATCATTTATTTCATAAAAGCGTTTAACATTTTAATATTTAGTGGATAATATCAGGACACACATTTAGTTTACTGATATTATACACTAAATATTAACGGTTTAGTGAGCGGTATTATTGCATGAGCGTTGACTGGGTTTAATGACCCTTCGTTTACAACCTCAGTAGGCTAAAACTAACGCGGGTACATTCTTGCGTATATGTTTTGACCATCATGATCAGCGCTTAAAAGCGCGGCCGTGTCAGTTTCATTTTTACACCGATACACTGCCCGCGTTCGCTCGTGTAAGCTCTCATATTCTCCAGCGCGGTATACAGTGCAATAATCGCTTAAAGAGCAGTTTTATATGAATTTACTAAATCGACTTCGAACCCTGTTTGATAGAGCTTGCTTGACATGCTTGCAAATTTGAAAAGCACATATCATGCAAATTGGAGTGGCGTTTTTATTATCTAATCATAAATAAATGCAGTTTCCTTACCTCGACAGAGGAAGCTTGGGTGAATAGAGGTGGATCTACATCTTCATGTTTCATTTCGGGGTCTAGACCCACATACCACGAAAGATCGGGGTCGCCCACTAAAGTGGGGTATGGCTTTTTGGTCGTTAGGTCAGGCACTGGTGCCCTTTTGCCACGGGCCGCAGCCCCACCTGAAAAAATAAACGTTTATATATGTTACATACATTTAAAGATATGGATTTTCCCGGAATAAAGGGCCTAGTAGTATCTTATGTGTGAATCCAGAGTAGTCTTTCTCAAAATTTCACACAAGTCAGTAAGAATTTCTGGCCTAAAGGAGTAAAATTCAAACATTTGCATACAGACTATCACATTTGTAATATAAAACGGATGTGATAAATGTTGACCGTTTATTAATCTGCATTAGTCTTGGGTTTTTAGTTGGTTTTAAGTGCATGTAGCTCTGCATGTAAAATTTGATAACCTACATGTAGCTGTCACAGTGGATTTAGCAAACGAATGTGTAACAATTACATTTTTCTAAATCCAATTAAAAAAAAGAAGAATAATCTGCATTGATAAATAATAAGATATAATAATTACCCCTTCCTCTAGCTGCTCTTGGTTTCGGTGGAGCCTTTGGCTTTCCCGGGCCCGTAGCCGATAAAGCCCTTTTTCTACCCCGTTTGCTGCCCGTACCACGCTTTGACTCTGCAGCGGTTTCCTGAAAACACCATGGAAATATTAAATCACTATTTTGCATCAACAATATGTAGACAGTAAACCAAATGATTATTATTTATTAATGTCCATCATTTGAAATAAATAAAATTAGTTAAAAAATAAACAGCATTAAATTAATAAAAACCCTTTTATTATCCCAATATATTGCATTGCAAACATGATCATGCTATTTTTGTCTATTCAGAAAATAATTATAACGATTAACTTTTACATTTGTAACACGTTCCTCAAGTAATACCCACACCTTAGAGTGGCTCTCATCCCGCATCAGGCAGTTGAGTTGTTGCTAATAATCGAAGCCTTAACATACTCCAGTTAGAACGGAATTGGACAACATATCTTTCCAAACTCCGAGCAAGGACCAAGAATTTCTTATAGGAAACCCCTATCTTATTTTTTTTTTTAATTGCCCCGGGAACCCAGGCTCATGATCTTTTTTCACTAGCTATCCGGTCATGACAAATACAATGGCTTAATAAAATATTATGTCTGTATTTAAATGTACTGTATATTAAACTGAAAATATATGTATCTCTGCTGAACAAATAAAATAGTTGCGTGGTATTTCAAATATACAACGACTATAGCCGGATATTATTATGTAGCGAATCAGGTGAAATTTGAAACCCTGAAAATTCAATTCAACAATTGAGTTTAGAAAAAACAAAAGTGTAATAATAAGCGTAACATAAAAGAAAAATATTAATATCTCACATATGGGATCATAAGACTGGCAGTACGCACCGTTCGCCTCTTTGTGGTCTTATCAGGGATCAACAAAGGAGGTACATCGATTTGATTCAAGTCCAAATTTAGTGCGGAGTCAGAGGAAAACAACTCCTGAAACTCATTGGCATCCAAAGATGGTAACGGTAACAGTGTCTCGCCGTAGGAAAAATCACAAAGACTAGTTTCGTTCATTGGTCTGTCATTGTATAAGTCGGGCCAACCCACTTGCGTCTCCGTTTTGACCAGATCCAAATCGGGTTCTTGGACGATAATGGTTTTAGTTTGTTTCTTGGGTTGTTGTTCGTATACAGACATGAACCTGTTTATCTTTTTCTTGGTATCGGGTGCATCATAAATGCGTCGGGTGCTAGTTTCGCCCATTGGATCGTTGCAAATTTTCATGCGTCCATGATTTGTCTTTTGCAACATTAGTTTTGGTATCGGCGATTGCTCCCTCATGTCAGCTTCGCCTAGCTGGTAAGGATCTTCCCCGGTGGGTGTTGTATCGATCAGCTGCAATCTATCGGAGAGTGATCCGGTGAACTGCATCGTACGTTTTGGAATGGTTGTGGAACTCCGCGTATTTCCATAGTTGTTTGTCATTTTGGATTTGACACCGATTGCATAGTCTTGTTCAATCATTTTATCTGAAACACAAAATGATACTCATTTAATCATAAACTTTGGCAACAGATTGTATACTTTATGTATAAAACTATCATCTAATTTTCATTTAAAAGATTTATTAACAAAGAAAAACTTATATATACTTGGTGGTAGTTCGTTTTATGGCCAAAATTAATAATCAATCTTATCCAATCCTGAATGTGAAGTTTTTGGATTAGATTGATTAACAATATAGGCAATCCAATCTAATCCAAATTCATAGTAAACTGTGAAATTTGGTCTACAATCTAAAGTTTTGTTGGAATAGATTAAATTTTCACTATTAACTTCGGGAGTTAAAATGTCTATAATAAAGATATAATAATATGCATATTTCAATAAACTACTAATAATAATAATAACTAACTTTAGTTGAGAGTACTTACTCTTGGATGTGCATGTTGCTGGTATGACTGTCTTAGGCGTCTTAGTCATGCGATTGAGACTGCCAATATTATTCGTTCTCCGTCTATTCTTGTGTATTCTTTGGATTATCGGGTTGCCGCTACAACAAATAATATAGAATATGATAATAATGCGTGCGAAAGTCCATGATTAAACATAAGAATCAAGCTCGACGAATCTACACGGCCTGGTATTTATTACTCCATAGGGTCGAATGTATATTTCAGTTAAATGAGCTAAGAGACATTTTTGCATTTGTTGTAGTGCAATATACAGTGAGTAAAAGCGGCATATACCAGATTGCGTCAAATAAACTATTACACATATGGATAATATGTGTATTTAGAGAAGTTTTTGCATTTGTAATTGTGTAAATACAGTGTGTAAAAGAAGATGCCATACTAATACAAATACTCAAAATATCTTCAAGCTAATTTTGCTATAGTAATAGAAAGTATAATAAAGTAAATTTGTATTACATGAAAAAAAAAAAAAATATATATATATATATATATATATATATTCTCTATGAGCACTCTACTACTTTAACTACTTTAGTTTGATGGCAATGCAACAATTAGCATAATATCTTTAGTATAATGAAAAAAAAAATCACACCTGTTTGAAGTCACAGTGTACAGTGGAGGATCTGAACGACTTTCAGCCTTCAAATCTTTCTTCACAAGCGAACGTTTGTTGTCAATCATTTTGTAATGATTAGTGTTCAGCTTTTTGTCCGGCACTGGAGGTACTTTTATTTCCGCTGGTATTTGGTAGGTTGGAAGTTCTGAAAGAATTAGAAATGAATCTGTAGTTAAGATAAACTAGAGGTTTAAGATTCCCATATGCCCATAAAAAAATGGCACAAGACAATTTAAAATTAAAACTGAATAACAAATTAAGTACCAATAAATCTATATCGAAAATAACTTTAATACAAGTTCTTAAACTTCATTGTTAATAAAGTACAAGTGTTATTAAATGATAAGTGTATAAAAATTAAACAAAATAAATACAAACTTCTTAACTTAAATCTTTCATTTAAGAATTTAAGTGAACTTACCACTTGGTTCCAGTTTGACTCGTGCTACTCCAAATAATTCCTTTCCATATGGTTTGTTCTCAGTAATTGTACTATCAGGTGGAAGCAGATCTCTGAAGCTCTTAAGTATAATCTGAAAACGAATAACAATAACTATATATATATACTGACATCATAAGGAGAAATTTTGAAACTAATTTATCTATTTTAATAACTTTCATTAGAAACCTGGTTTTTCCATATAATCTATATTTTATTTTAAAAAAATAAGATTATTCATATTTTGGAAACATGAAAATTTACAGGATTTTATTTTAAATAATAATACAATTTGCTATCAAAGTCAGCTATTGATTTAAACAGTAATCAAAGCCGCAATTTGGAAGAAAAATTGCAAAGTGTAAATTAGACCCCAAACTAAAATATTCAAAACATTTTAATGTTTCACCTATAGAATGACTTGATAAACATTATCAAGTCATTCTATAAACCTTGAACCTTGTCTCATTGAGTAAAAACATACATATTGTTCAAACAATAACTGCATTAAAATCATTCCTTCTGTTTCTGTAGTTGTTAATGAAAATCTAAGTAAGGGGGTTTCATATTTACCTGAGAAGTGCTTGGTTCACCGCTTGATGTAATAGTTGATGTTGGAATTGTGTGTCGTGTTGTAAATCCAACCCTTCTGGTGTTTCGAATCAGCTTTGCCTTAAGCTGTAAATATTTAAATAATTAAATTAATTCCTTTTATTTTTTAATATAGTATAGTTGAATGCTTACTGCCTCAAGCTGTAGAGCATGTTGGAATGAAAAATTCTTGCAGCAATCTACGATCTACTTCCTTGTGATGTACCAAGACTCTGTGAACCAGAATACATGGTATGCTGCTTTTGTCACAATTGTTGCGTTCGTAGGTACATATGGAGATGAATTCATTGTGCCTTATCTTCATACACTACAATTGTTGGGTTCTTAGAACCCAACAATGGTGACATTTAAAAATAACACTTTTAATATTTATTTTCGAAATTCGAGTGCGATATTCTAATCTAATGCCTATTTTGGAGACCTAGCACAAAGAAACGACGAAAAAAACGATACAAGCTTCACAATATAAATCTCTATCTCATATGTTTATGAATAGATGTTAGATTACATTATATTATGCAGTCAAAAATAATCACATTATAAGCTGGTTACAAAGCAGTGATTTTTGCAGCAATCATACATGATAATAACCTCCTTTGTGAATTTTCAACAAAAAAAAAATTGGTATCTTCAACAGCAGATACCAATTTTTTTTATAATACAAGGAATCATTTGTCAAAATGAGTGCCAGTAGTGTTTCTAATACAAATACATAAACAATTTCTTTAGAGTCTCTGTTGTTCATATTATATATTATATTATTTTAATATTTATATGGAATATAATGTTGCAAGTGATAACACAGCCCTGAAGCGCCAGCCCTACTTATTTCTCAACTGATAAGCTATATAAGGAAATATTATCCATCGCCTGTGAACGCCATATAAATAACGTTCCCATAGGCCTTTCCTCACTTTGGAATAGTCCGCTCGCTTAGTTAATAGAATCTTAATATTAAATTGACTAATATTTTTTATATTATGATCGTGACTTTATCTGTGTCCTTTCAAACCTGTAACTGGCGCAGTGGTGGTAGAATACCTAGGACAGTTATCGGCGCGGCATGATTTCCGAAAAGTCTGCTTGAGGCATATTTCGGGTATAGATTACGAATCTTGGAGTACAGGTGGAGCAGTATCCAGAAATCAATACGAAGGCAAAAATACAGTAATAAATGGGAAGTAAAACCACGGCATAATATCGGATCCAGAAACATGCATGTCATTATCTTATTGGCTTCCCTCGTAACTGCAATCAGGATGTTCACGAGTCAACAACACACGAACATGAATAGGGCAAGAAAGAAGAGAGATACACCACTACATAAGAAGAAACTTCTTCGTGATTTAGGTTTGAAAAAAGGTGGGCGTTGTCTGCGCCGGGGTCGTCGCCGCTATAGCCCTCAAGAAACATCATTGGCCCTTTAAGCTATTTAGGATATCCTTTAAAGGATATTTTGCCATAAGAAATCTTGGGAGCTGTTTAGTCATGTCTTAGTTTTAGTCAATATCATATTGGTCCTTTGGAGCTGCTTGGGATATCTGTTAAAGCATATTTTGCTATAAGAGATCATGTCTCCCAAGAGATCCTGTCCTGGTGCTTAGTCATCTGTCATAATTTTAGTATTTTGTATGGGGGAGCATTCAAATATTACGTAACGCAATTTTTGAAGATTATAGACACTCCCTCCCTCCATGTAACGCACCGCAGCGTTATCTGTAAACCCCTCACCCCTCTTAACATTACGTAACATTTAAGTGACCATCGAAGTCACAATAATGTTAAACAAAGTATAATACCTTTGTTATTGTATATATACGTAACGCGTTGTTTATATACTCCCCCTCTCGCCCTTGTAACACACTGTCTCGTTTTACAAGATCAACCCTTTCTCCAATTTGCGTTACGCAATACTTGGATGCTCCCTGGGTCAATATCATTGGTCCTTTCAAGCTACTTGGGATATCTTTTAAACCATCTTTTTCCATAAGAAATCTTAGTAGATGCTGTTTTGACTAAACATCGATTCTGTTATAGTTTTTAGTATTTTGTATAGGTCATTTAATGGTTTAGCCAATTAGGATTTCAGTTAAAGTGCCATAAGTCTTAGGAACCTTGTCTCATATTGTTAAATAATTTTGCTACAGGTTAATTAAAGCTAGATAAATATATGCAATTAGTTTTCTTTCAGACAGATTAAAATTTTAATATGTGTGAATTTAAAAGCCATAATCAATTTAGAGTAAAAAATAAGATGATCAACCTTTATAAAAAATCCCATCAAAGTTAAGGGGATAAGTTTACCATAGGTCCGTACATGCAATCACATTATCCACAGCAAATTCAAATCATCCTGCAATTTTTTCAGGATAAGTACTGAAATGATTATGGGGAAGATTTATATCACAAGCCCTGAAACGCCAGCCCTATGTACTTCACAAGTGATAAGTAATAAGGGTAACATTACTTCGCCAGAAAAATAATGTTCTCATAGGTTAATTGCATTCCTCACTTCGCAATAGTACGCTCGCTGAGTTAATAGGATTTAAGGTTTAATTTAAATTAATTAATATAATATTATAAGTATCTGGACTCCCCCACTCTTTCCTACAACCTTTCGTAACTAGAAACCATAATTTATATCGCAAGCTTGTATTATTATAAATACTTTTTCACACATGATATTTTTCACAAATACATTTGTGTAATTTTAAGCAAAACTTATAGGGATTTAGGAAACAAGAGTTTGTATGTACACATATTTAGGATTCTGTTAAATAGCATAGATTTTATGTATGATAAATTGATAATTTAGATATTTGGTATGAAATGGTCACAAAATTAGAATATGATTATAGGAGTTGTGAAGTATGTACTTTCTTTATTATTATTTTTAGACCAATACTATTATCAAGAACAATATACAGTTAACAATATGTGAGCCCACTAATTATATATATATTTTTTTCATTTGGTATAGAAATTATTACTTTAAAAATAGTCTATATGACCTTTTAAAACAAAATCTTATTATAATATTGCTTATAGCAATAGAAAAGCTTTTTTTATGATACTCGTCTCAAAAATTTACTCTAATCAAAAGTAAGTAACTTAGTTTATTAAAATTTAAACAAAACATAAATAATGTATAGGTAGGTATAAATAATGTATATGTATCTTTGAGTAAGAACCTACACCTAGCATCTCAAACAAAATATCCAATATTACATAAATTTGAATTTATATTTTTCATATTATTATTCCACTATAAGTTAGCCATTGACTACAGTCCTACTCTCTAAAACCTAGACAGGAGCCAGCTAACCTGGTAGGAGTATCGCAATTATATTGAACTGATTAATTCCTACACAGCTTTGTTCCAGAACACCTAATATTTTGACGGCAAACCTATGCAGGTAGGGTGTCTACCAGCCAGTGTCAATCCAGAAATAATAAATTCCCAGCCAGGCATCAAACCAATATAGACTACAAGACTACTTGGCTGCTCACCATTGTGCTAGAGAAGTTTACGTTTTCATTAAAGCTTGGCAACAAATTTATAGAACAGAAAATTTGAAATAATTTGGTAATATGAGTAAACTTTCGCAATTACGCATGCATATAAATAAATATAAATAAAATCTGTGATGAATATAAGAAATATTTAAGTAGTTAACTTCATCTGTAGCAGTAAAAATTCGCAATTTTATAATACTATAATAGGCAACTTACAACCGTTCTATACTAGCACAAATATTTACCTCGTAAAGTTCACTAGCCTACTGTCTGATTTAACAGATTTTTTCTCTCACATTATTTATGTGCAGAATATTCTATGTATAGTTTTGTAAAGCGTCATATTGCTATGAACTAATTTGTTTATTAGTAACCTAACAATCTGTGATCTTTCATAATTTTCCTCAGCCTATTTTTATAAATATTGGATACAATCTCATACGATAAATGGACCTTCTAAGGCTCTAGCTCACACATTGCTCTAATGGTGTGAGTTAGTTACTTTGTGACTGCCATGCATACAACTGCCAAGTTAGTCAAGAGACTAACTTGGCAGTTGTATACATATATGTGCTTAGTATGATAAGGCTGAAGAGTTTGAATTTATGATCAAGCTAATCTAGGTACTACCAGTATTGCTTAGAAAAATATGTGTACAGTTAGACAGTCTAATTTTAGAGGAACGTTTTGCGACATATTTCATTTAACCTCCAATGGTTGGTTTATTTATTTTTATACATCATTTTGGAATCAACTTTCAAAACTATAAAGTTAAATTAAGTCCAATTCATTATAAACATCGAAGTATAGAGCAATAGGCATTAAAAACACTAATAAGGCTTTGCAATTGGTTTTCTTATCCTATATGTACTCTCATTATATACCTGTATTAATGGGTAGTTTTTAAATTTTTTTTTTTTACACCAGATACCTCCAAGCATACTTGAAAATGATTTAATATAATTAAAACAAATTGAATAGATTTACGCAACTTACAACAAAATGACTTATAATGAATACTTTGTATAAAGTTAAACTACATTAGTTAAAGCAATGTTAGTAAAATTTTGCACTGTATTCACTTAATATTAATAACTATTTAGATTTAAATCTCGTAACACCTCTCATACTCTTACTTTTGAGCCATGGGTTACTTATTCCACAAAAGAAGCCTATGTCATACCAACGCAAATCACTCTCTTAATTTTTCACCAATTGTTAAAAGCAAAAGCCTGCAAGACCTTCAATAAGCAAAGGAACTCTATTTCAGAACTTGCTCGTGTCATTATCATCAAACACAGTTTTTTTTTTATTATATTGATAAATAACCTAAAAATTCATAAGTGTGAAGTAGTGTGAACTGCAAATTTAAAGCATTTTAGTAAGAGAAACTTAATTATATCGCTAGAAAACCAAATTATATATTTAAATCTTTTTCATTAGTTAATCATATGTAGGTTAATACGCAAAGCTTAAAGATAAACTCTCACATCTTTGTCAAGATCTCCCAGTATAATTAAAGCATAACAAGCACAAAATGTTGAAAATCTTTTGATATTCAATAAACTTACTGCATCATTTTCCTGTTTCAAGGCAAGGAACAGTTTATCCCGTTTGGTGATCAGCTCATTCTGCTGCTGAATCAGATCCAGATGATAGATTAATAAATCCTTCAATTTTTTGTTCTGGTTCTGAGCAGCTGTGACCTGTTCTGTTAATTTGTCCAGTTCAGCCGAAGGTTCCTGCGCCGCTACACAGTGCGTCGTTATTTCGATCTCTTTCTCCAACTGTAGAGTCTGTCTTCTGTCCGAGCTTTGAGAGTGGCACGCGTAGATGTGATCAAAGGGAAAACTCAGCAAGCCGTCTTTCGAGTCTATCTGATTTAGTGTAGACAGATCCGCCGAGAAATTCACCAAATTCGTTTCATTTACACTGCTACGACTGTTCATTTTTATAGGAAGCCAAACTTTAGGTCACCTACGACGACGAGCCAGCCGGCTGTCAAAACCTAGCTAACCGAATCTTGTTCGTAGCATTACAGAGGGTTCTTTCTTCTTAGTACTTTACACTTTGCACACTAGTTCATGAAAAACGACGTTTAGACTTTCGGTATTACCTACATTGTCAAAACATCTAGTGTTCTACGTAGATTGTTAGCTGAAGTACTATTATATTCTTCTGTATGCCAATCCTGACATTTCTTCCTCGCACATGTAAAACGATAATAGCTACAACTATACGATGATATGGTCCGCAAAAATTGGCGTTAAAAACGTCACACAGCAAGACATTTGAATATCTTAAATTGATAGTAATTTATCGAAAAAGTGCGTCACTTTTAAAAAATAAAGCTTTTATGTCAAGAAAAATTAAATTTCGTCTACTAGCGTCAAGGCGTCAACCGTAGACACTAGACCTTATTTATTTGTCTGTGTGTATCAAAGACTAAAGAAGTGTGTTTGAGGAGTGGTTCTAGGGATGTGTTTAGTTACATCGATATTCACCATAAACGATTATTTAAAAAATCTACAATTTCCAACTTTAATTTTCTGTTGATGTTTAGCTCTTAACCATCTGTTGCGCGTTGGTTATTTGACCTGGCCATTTGCAGTTTTTGAACTATTCAGAAACTGCATGGCCCAGTATGGCACATCTTCCTCAAAATACTTTACCACTTGCCAATACACACTGTGAGAAATCAAGACTTGCGTGCATTTCAAAATAACAGAAATTTATATTTTTGACCGGTCTTGGTGACCGATTTTATGCCAAGATGCGACCATATTACAACAGCATGATAAGAATAGTTTGATTCAGATCGTATCTGGATCAAACTATTCCTATATTCGAAAAATTGATGAGACGTACCAGAATTACTGCAAGAATGTAGAGTTTCTATTAAATCGAGTGTCAATTTAAAATATGCAAATAAAAAAAATTCTCCAATATCTAGGTACGATTGGATTAAAATTGCTTTGATTAGTATATTTTACTATACCATAAATTTATGAGAAAACCTTTTAGATATTATGTACTTAGGCAAAGCCCAGCCAGAGTTTACCTGTTGAGTGCTCAAAGCTGTATGAGCATCTTTGTCAATAGTGCAAGTAGGTTCTTAAATAGAAGGCACCCACAAAAATATAACCACTCACAACTACTTTATGTTTGTGGAGCTATTACTAATTATAAAACATGGTTAGAAGCGAATGGTTAGAACAAACACAAATGTAATTTAGTTGATATTATATGAATGAAAATAATTTAATTTGTAGCATTTTTGTTTCATTCATTTCTAATAAGGTGTAATAAAAATAATAATAAGTCAGCTGTGTCCGACGTTAGGTGGTAGTGTAACTGAGAGACACGCTAGGTGAGTAGATTGTGAAAACTTGTTAATTTCATGATTAATGCAAAAATATTTCAGGATCAATACGAGTGAATTCGCTGTAAAGTCTGACTTAGTACTGTACTATGATTCGTTGGGGTGCCACGTTGGGTGACCTCTACGTGTGCCCGGTACTTTGGGTCCCTTTTGATTCGTCCAGGGGAAAGAGCTGCATTCGGGCCGGTGCACTCTGGTAACATCAGTTAACAATTTCTCTTATGGGATATGATGGACCGGGGTGGACGTTTGCAGCGTTTGCCGTTAGCGATGGAGGCTGTTCTTCTTTCACCTTTCTTATTCCTTGTGTCTTCTGAGGACTTGTGGTCGATGCAAACCGGGTCGTCCATCACTCACAGTGCGATCCTCGAGTTTGCCGGTGTGCTGTTGTTTCAGCACTCCTCTAACTGGTGAAACTGGGCACGTTGTGCCCAAAGAGGGTCTGGGTCACCCGCTGGTGGATTCACGGTTGTGTGCACGAGCGTTCCTGTGGCTCCGCCGCATAGCGGTGCGTAGGAACACTTGAGGGTTTTAGTCAGTACGAGTCTGAGATAGCCTCTGTACTGCCTCCCCGGGACGCAAATCTAAATAGCTTTATTCATGTAAGCCTATTATAGGCTTCTATGAAGCGTTCATAAATAATATATTTTTCATTATTTTAATTTAAGAGGTGATAATGATAACTACAATCACAAAGCTAAAACTAAGACTAAGAGGGTTCCACTCGCACCCAGATCTGAGAACAAGCCCACAAAAATCTTAGCACGTTTTTTTGTTATCACCATCTCACATAGTCAATAACAAATTGCTGAGGTATCCATGAGGATTTGGGCACGAAGGAAAAGCTATGATTCGTAAATATGATCGAATTTCTCTAATGGTCACAATATTATATAAATAGTTATAGAAAATAAGATAGATCGTGTTTACTAGGACATGTTTCTATATTTGGGAAATTTTAAAATCCTTATCAGTATGCTATTGTTCACATCAACTGATTATTATTATATAATATATATGTATAAAATTATATAGGTTCACCCCACGTATAGACTAAACCTTTCAAACCAATTTTCATAGTAATTAGCAATAAATAATACAATAAAAGTTCAATAAGTTCTTTTTCTAGTGATTAAACATAAATGTAAATTCTATTGAATTCCTTGCCACAAATAAAATTGTGAACTAAATTGATTGTTTCAAAAATCGATAACGTAGTTTATTTCTAGGAAACCGATTATTAGTAGGAATTCAAATCATTAGTTCTATTTGTTATTACTTAGTGTTTATCTCTTCCCCGTAGTTTATTCCAAAGACATTTTTGTTTATTTTATACATTTCGATCTAGCAAAGGTTTTGGTTTGTAGTAAGCCTAAGATACTAATTGTAACGTGAGTTAAGAAGATGATTATTCACAAATTAATCTGAAGACCGCATTACCATTCACGTTCGTTAAGTTTTTATAAAAATCCGATGCAAATATGCATCGTTGACTCAACTTAATAAAAGGATGCATGACCTAATTTAAATGTTTGAAGGGTGTATCGTGTAAATAGTGAATCGGTCATGTCCAGACATTATTACAACTATATATCATGCATACAGTATTGTAAGTCGTCCGTATTATTGAAATAAATGCCTACAGCCGCGCGGTACCTAAGCATGCAATAGGAATGCCTGCCGTTTTGTCTGCTGTAGTTTTGTTTGGTACAGGTATATAGGTACTTTGTTATTGGTAGATTTAGTTAAAAAACCATGTTTATAAATGATTTAATAACAAATCTGTCGTACGAATATCTTTTACTTGGTTATAGATACCTGCAGCAACTTTACAAGTTATTTGTTTGGTTTTAAATGAAGTTCGGAATATTTTCTCCATTTTTTCATAAGATCATCGCTGGGTACAATAAAAAAAAATTGGAATTAATCTTATTGTAGTCCTGGTACCTTGTCCTACACTCTGAGCTGAAATTGTGGTTTCTTTGATCGGGCTTCACATACGACTTCATGTTTCTCCAAACAACGCGTAATATCCACAAATATTCAAATTCATTCTTTTCTGACATATTCTAGCTGATTGAAAAACCTACCGTATCTTGATTCATGAACCGCCTATGACTACCTATTTCACTCGTGTCAATCACTTTCCTTTACTTTATTCACTTTATTTATTAATTCAGATATCTTTTTGTTCGGGAGATAAAAGGAAATACCTTATCCATTAAAAAGAAACATTATGTATCAACAAGTAAGTAAAAATATTTTAAAGCATTACCTTTCAGTTTCCACGTAATCTAAAAAAGTTATCTCTGGATTGACGAATTCATACAACCAAAAACAGCACAGCCGTGTTAAATATGTACTTGAACTTATTTTTTGTGAAAAAAATCGCGCGGTTATAGATAAAATAAAACACCGCCCGTTCGTCACTATGGCACAGTCGCGACTGTCTGCATGCCGAGCGTATGCCGAGATCGAAGTGCGTAGGCATAGCTAGCGCTTCTTCCGTTTGTATGAAGTTGGAATACATATATTACCGTGGTAATACTCATTAAACATCGAGTCGAAAACACATTATTAGACACATTCTTGTGTACAGGAATAACTAAAAAACTTTTTCCATTCTTATCTAGCGTTCACGCGCTCCATCATGTGGCATGTGTTAAGTATTAAGCATAATAGGTACATGTTTTAATTTTTAAGCGAAGGGTTTGCTGTTGTTTCAAAGGAGTTCCTTCATATAAAACGTCCAATAGGTTCAATATTTACCAGATATTCATGAAATTTAGGTGACACTGTAAACTGTGTAATAAAATAAATTTCCTTGCTGGAAATATGGATCCAAGAATAAGTTCCATATCTGGAAAACAAATTTTTACCGTGGACTTAAGATAAAAAGACGAAACAAACGCGGGTTAATTCGGCGGCAACGGTGGCTTTAGTACAAGATTTACACACTTGCAATCGTAGAGTCGCTTCCGAGGATTATAACAACGTCAAAGTAAAAAGGAGAGTCGCCATTTCAAAGTAGTTTAGTATATTATATCCTATGTCTTTTTTTAATTTTAGGGGTGTAAATATAATTTGGTACTTAAAATGGAAAGCTCTTCTATGGTGGTATATGATGGGGAGTGTTCCTTACATGCTATCGTATGGCAAAGACTTTGCCTTGGGGAAGCATACATAGCTATCAGCAAGCCAAATCATTAGAAGGATTTTAGAAGACTTAAGGTTCTATCACCTGCGATGGACGAGCATAAGCAGAAATGCAAAAATTAAGAAATTACATTTTTAATGAGACTTAGACCACTTATTGGTTCAAAATGATTTCTATATATATACTAGCTGACCCGGCAAACGTTGCTTTGCCATATAAATTATTTCTAGGGAATTACTATTGTAGAATAGAAATAACTAACTTACTGTATAAGGATGTGGGTGAAAGTTAAGTAGTTAAATTTAAGTCCAGTTAGAGTGAATAACATTCACAATAAAGACGATAATTGTTCAGTTATCGAACGGGAAGACCTATTACTAAAATTACTATTAAAAGATAGGAGTAAGCGATAGAAGGGTGAAAATTTAGGGTTGTATATATTTTTCAATGCTATATAATACAAAAATAAAATATAAAAAAAATTGAGGTTGACACCCCTTATCACTTAGGGGTTTGAAAAATAGATAGTAGCCGATTCTCAGACTTACTGAATATGCATAAAAAATTTCATAACAATTGGTCGAGCCGTTTCGGAGGAGTATGGGAACAAACAATGTGACACGAGCATTTCATATATGAGATTCTATAATTATAGAATGTGACAGTAGGAAGCCAATAAGAGCGGTCTACCAGTTTTGAAATTTCGTCATCATCTGACGATAAAGCCGGAAAGTTGGTAGTTCGTGAGGATTATTTTAGTGATCCTTAAAAACGGAAAAGTCACCGGAAAGCAATATACGCAATTTCGTTTACTTGCTTAAACCAGCCAATTCGATTTAAAAGCAAGCGACTAAAGCCATATTGAGGAAATTCCTACGGGACCAATCTTAAAGTATATCCTTATATATAATCTATATCTTACCAATCAGTTGACAACATTTTGAGGTATCAGAGATTTAAAAAAATATTTTCTTTGAAATTTTCAAGTCAGTGATATGAAAATTATATAATCAGTTTTATCTTTTATTTGGCACCGACTTAAAAATGTTTTAGAAAACATTTTTTTTTTCTTTTTTGTAGTTATCATACTATGTTTGTTTTAATAGTCTTATGCCAACTGCTTACCTTTGACAAACTATTTGATATATGATATTCCCAATGCAGGGATGTTAATTGAGAAGTTCTCTGGTAGATACTTCATCATCAGCTCCACTTCACCAAATACAATTGCTTCGCCACGATATTTAAATATTTTGAACGAAATACTTATTATTATGCAATTCCAGTGACCATATGTGGTCTTCATCATCAGTTCCACTCGACCAAATTATACACATCAAGAAATATCCAAGAGGCAAAAACAAATACCCAAAATTGCTATAGATTTATCTATAATATCAGATCCTGATACGATGCAACTGGGAAGTATACTCATTCTAATTTAAAAAAATCGAAGTTTTGTTGTAAAAATACAGACGAATAGAAAACCTCCTCCTGTTATTGAAAACGGAAAAATAATAGCGTAGCATTTACGAAATAACTTTGCAAACCCTCCCGCAACCCAGAAGTAAGCGAGTTTTGAGTGGTAAGTTACCTTGCTTCCTTTGAAGGTTTGCTTCTTCCAGGACCACCGTGCCAAGTTTTCGGCTTCACAGCTTTGTGCTTTATATATATAAATAATACTAAGTGGATAACACAAAAGTAACAGAGCTATACGAGGCAGGGAAAACATTGAAAGACAAAAAGGTAAAGGCTGGAAAATTAATACTAAAGAGGCTAGTTCTGATATAGAACTTGAAATTTTAACAGTTCATTTACATAAAAGAGAACTTTCGAAAACAACCTTCAAGTGGCATAGAGGTAAAAATACGTCTAGAAAAAAGTACGCGAAGATTCTTTTTTACGTTTTATTGTTATCATTGTGTAAGAGAGTTATTACTAATGTTCTCTATGTGGATCTATTACTAACTTAGCAAAGATTTAAATATATTAATAATACAGTTGAGCCTTGTAGGCTGGGAAGGTCGCTTGTATGATATGCTGATACTTTAGCTGAATCACACATTCAGGCGAATCTTCTATGGTTGGTGCAGCCGCTACCAGTGCCAAGCAGGTACAAATAAGAAAATCTTGATAGCAGTTACATTTTTGTGCATTTTAGAAGAAATTTCAAAAATGGTGTTCGAACCATTTTTGAAGTTACCTTGGCCAAAGAATTAGTTGAACCATCTAAATTGGAAATGCTGCCAGCGTAGTGTTATATGCCTCGTACGGTGACACGGACGATTTTATTTTATTAATATTACATAGCCTAATTAGTTACTTATTTAGTTATACCTTGTTCTAAATACTTACTTAGGAAATGTAAAAAACATATATTTATCATTGCTAAATTACTAGGTCACTAATGGCTCATATGTTCTCAAAACACATTTTGTTGCCTCCATAGATAATAAAATAATAATGGTAAACTCCAACAAAAAGTTTTTCTCTGTAATCTGTGTTCCATTCAGATGCATTCAGGCCCTAGCACGCGCGGTGTAAAAAGACAAACCGCGACGTCCAACTTTTGTCCTTGTTACCGTTAGTGGAGTTAAATTTTGAATCCTGCTGTCAACCAATCACAGGACTCTTGATGAGACGGGGTATCTTGTGATTAGTCGCTCGCTGGACGCGGCGGTTTGGTCATACATTAAGATTTAGAATCTGTTTTTGTTTTCCTTGTGTTTTTCACACATTCATCATCAATCGTATCGCTTGACATAAACAGTTAATTTCGTTTCGGAAATACGGTTTCCGAAGAAACAGAAAAAACGTAAGAAACAGAAAAGAAGCTGATTCGTACCGGAAACTCTTTTTAGACGGTCTTTACTGTAAAAATATGGGTTTTTACTTCATAATGATAAAGACAGAACTGTATTCAGTGATTATTCCAATAAGAGAAAAAAAATCTTAGATTTTCGTATTTATTTGTACATATAAAAACTAAAATATATATGTATATATGAAGTTTGTAATCCAATTTACACTCACCGATCCAACTCTTGGTGGCCGTCGAAATATATTTACAAAATTATTATTATTTGTGTAGGTATACCTCAAGGGGCTCCTTGACCTAAAATTACTTGAAATAGGTGGACTGGGGCTCCTGTGCCGTGATTTCTGAAAATTAATAAAAAAATATTTTTACACCAATCTTATAAATTTAAGTAGCTAAATGTCTATTATCTACTCACCTAAGAAAAATTAAAATAGGCGGTGGTTTGTGTTAATGTTAAGGGCTTAGCCAATATGACCAACCTACGCCTGTGGTGGCATGCGACCAAACTTAAACACGCTAGACTCAGACGCGAGATGATACTACAGTCTGGTCCATTTATATGCAGCATTTGAAATAATAATGTCAATGCAATGTCTATGTCTGTCAATAATTGGGGACGACACCTCTATGACTAACATGAATTATTGTATCTACTAACATAAATAAAACTGCGTTTATTATGCGCAAGAATAGTGAACAGTTTACATAAAATTTTAATCAGGATCATTTTATTTTCCTTTTCAAGGAGAATTGAGCAACGTAGTCTATGCGCCTAAGTAATTCATACGGTCGACCTTTACCTTTAATTGAAGACATTAAAATAGGTATAGGTACTTTTATGTGAACAGGTAAACTATAAATGGTTTTGTAAGAAGTATGGGTAGGATATTAGCAATGTAAGAAATGTATAACGTAAAAAAATAAGTAGGCTAAGGGTAGGTATGACAATAAAATAAGTTAGATTCGTGAGTATTTTTAAAGCTAAGATGGCGCTAATAATAAAAATTATAATAGTTTTTAGAAATATCATTTTATATAAATATTTTTAAACAACAAAATATTTTTTATATAAATTACAAAATCTTATTATTTCTTGTGTTAGGAAGTTGTGTAGTGCATTCATTTTCATGCTCTAGTGGCAAAAGAAATAGAATTGACATAATATATACGAGGATAAAATGAATTGACAATTTTAGTGTCCTTGAAATAAAGAGGCTAAGTACCAATGGATACCTAGACTAATATACCTATCTAATATTAGGTATTTTTATAAGTATAACTTCTATATGTGATTAAATATATAACAGTGAGATTTTATTATTTCTAGCAAGTCATGAAGATACATACCTGGGATATTAAAAAAGGAAGTTCTTTTAACATAGAAATAATATAGTATATCTAGATATATCTTAAGAGTCATTTGAGAGAATTGGTACACCCTAATCTTTCACGCCAGTGGAATCCGTGGACAATGCTATAATAACATCTCACTGGTATATAATGTAAATAATAATATATACTAAATAAAGTAAAACGAAATATATACCTTGAATTCATCATATTTACATACATAGAAATAATTGTATTTTCGCTTAAAATACCAATTTCATTCAATAAACAGGTGGGAAAATGATTACTGTTTAACTATAATAATACTGTACTAAAAAATAAATTACGGTACGTAATGTAGCTTGACTCAAACGAACTTGTATAATATAACATGAATTTTGAAAGGATTTAAAAATTTGACAACACGTTTAGGTTTTTAAATCCGACAAACAACTTTGTTTCTATAGGAGTCGAACTGTGTTGGAAATATTTCCAGCTTGATCGCATAGTTTTCAACTTTACGTGCTGTCATATAAAATGAACGGAGAAAATGCATAAAAAAATAAGCTATGACGCTATAGACGAGGGAGTGAGTTTGATAACATTTAAATTCAAAATTCAAATTCAAATAATCTTTACTTTTGACGCGTCAATAATTTACATAGTACCTAGTGATTTGATGGTGATAACTACATTCGTAAACTTAAAACTAAAGCTATGAGGGTTCCAAACACGCCCTGGTCTAAGAAGAAGCCCACATAAAACTTAGCCAGGTAAATTTTCTTTTTATTATCACCATCTCAGATGCCACTTAAAATTATGTTAAGAGCTATTTTATGAGAGCAAAATTTCATACCCATGCTTGTTTATCATTTATATAATCCTTTACATTATAGTAGGACGTTTTTTGTTGTTGCTTGTTGCTTACGTTTACGCTTATTTAAATAGATCCATCTAGATATAATAGAATCTACATCATCAATATCATTATATCCAGTTTTGGACATCCATACTTGACATATGTCTTTTGTAAATATTTCCACACAAAAGACTCATGTCCGCCTGTCTACCACTTGCGAATATGATGATATTTCTATTGTTTCAGCAGTGCCTACATTGCATCCGATTGAAACGCAAATTTAGGGATTTAGAGCTTTTGGAATCTTGCCAAAATCTAACTATACGCGATACCATGAAAATAAACATCTATGAATAAATTTCCACGGTTTACACATTCAGTTGGCTTCCACCTCGTATGCCGCGTAGCCTTGATCGTTACGAATTTTTAAATATTTCTTTTAAAACTGGCTCACCAATTTTGGATTTCTTACCACCCACCTACGGGTAAGTAAATAAATGTTTAAGTATATAATGTTTTCGTGACATATTAGTACATTACACGTCTACGTGGGTAACGAGTATTTTGTCACATTTAAGTTGTTTTTAATTTTAATTTATCCCTTTAAGGACAAGCATAGATCATTGACTTTTATCAGGATTGAAAGTTTTATTTCTTATTTAGCTTTTTTTAATGGCAAATCGTGTTCAAACTCTTTATGATGTAATTTATCTTTATTTCATTTATTTATGATTCGATAATAATTCATCTGAATGTTTTTGTCATGTTAAAAAATGTTTAAATTCCATAAAAATAATTCTCTAATCAGTAAATGAATTATCTTGATTTCTATCTATAATCACTTATTTAAAATTCTTTCCGTTCACAAAATTCAAATTTCTTTGAATGTTTATAATTTGAAGGATCTTTTAATAAATTAGTCACATTTAAGATATTTTATATTTAAACACACACAAAGCTAGTTTTTTTAGTTGTATGAAAGGTATCCAGCAATGGTTTTATCGTGTACAAAATCTTAAATTCCATGGATATCAAATGAATTCAAAGTGTATACACTTAATATTATAAACACTATATATATAAATATATATGTGCGAATGATGAAAAATAATATGGAAGAATAATGCTTATGTTATGACAAGAAAAATTATGGAATGCTAAAAAGAATATATACCTAGTTTAGAACTATATTGTTTATAACCCACCATATTCACCACTTAAACATTTCAAATATTTACCCAAACCGAGTACACATTGCCATTTTATGTGAAGTATAGATACGGTATAAGGACATATCCCGTATATTTCCATTAGGCAATGGCACGTTCCATTCTGGTTCCCTTTTTCAAAAACGGAATTTCCATTAAATTTCAACTTATAACAAGATAAAAATATAAAATCTCATATTACAGTAGAGAAATGGGTCGAAATGTGCAATTTATAGAAAGATGCTGATGATTGAAGAGTATGATTGGTTCATGAAATGGAATTTAAAAGATTTGCTTACCCTTAATGAGTTCATAGCGGTTTTCTTTTCGTTCCTTTTATTTAAATCTTTTATACCTTCCTTGTCTGTTTTTTATTATTATTTCATCGTTCGTTTATTTACTTTTGGAGCTGGTCCTTTTTAGGGGCGAAACACACCTCCAGTGGAGATGAAACCCCGCCAATCCCGGAAGAAGAACTGGAACAGCAAAAAATTGAACATGAAAGACAAATGCAAAAGGTTTGTACGAATGTAGAAGTAGATGTCTGCATTACAAGTGTTATCGTCGCGATTCTAAGAAGCTATATGTATATATACTTCATGATCAACCCATTACCGGCTTACTACAGAGCACGGGTTTCTCTCAATATGAGAAGGGTTTGGCTATAGTCCACCACGCTGGCCATGTGCGGATTGGCAGACTTCACACGCCTTTGAGAACATTATGGAGGCGTGCAGGTTTTCACGATGTTTACCTTCACCGTTGAAGCAAGTGATATTTTAATTGTTTTTAAAAGCGCTCATAACTCAGAAAAGTTAGAGGTGCGTGCCCGGATTCGAACCGCCGACCTCTGATTAGGAGGCTGACGCCCTAACCACTAGGCTAATGTATATATACAGCTACAGTAGCTGTATATATACATTATGATGTATTTATTAATTAAGACATATATTTTACAAGTTGCTTGTAAGGGTTAAAATTTTATTAATCTGTATAAGTACAAAATAGTATAAAACTTGACTAGAATACTAATATTGTTGTCATCCCGCGAAAACAGTGGCAAGTGCTTAAGTTGAGTGATATGTTAGGCAGAAAGGTTTCAATGTAACTGGCGTATTTATCTAAGTTTATTACGCAAAATGCTTAGGTTACCTATATTTATATCAAAATAATAAATTTAGCAGTGATAGCCTAGTGGTTAGGGCGGCAGCCTCCTAATTAGAGGTCGGCGGTTCGAATCCGGGCACGCACCTCTAACTTTTCGGAGCTATGTGTTTTTTTTTTTAATTAAAATACCTATCATTTGTTTCAACGGTGAAGGAAAACATCGTGAGGAAACTTGCACGCCTGAGAATTCTCCATAATGTTCTCAAAGGCGTGTGAGGTCTGCAAATCCGCACATGGCCAGCGTGGTGGACTATGGCCAAACCCTTCTCATATTGAGAGGAGACCCGTGCTCTGTAGTGAGCCGGTAATGAATAAGTTTAGAATGATGATTTTACTTATACTCGTGTGCGTTAATAAATTTAGTAAAAATATAATATGTTCACAATGCGATCCCAAACTTAAGATCGGATTGTGGCTTATAACAATAATGGGTAATTAAAATTCAATTTGTTAGTTAATTAAATTTGTACCTACCATAATATAATTGGACCACCGACTACGCTACTTTTTTTTAAAGCATTGCATCCTTTTATAAATCTTCTAGCATGCAGTGAGTAAAATCGTTGAGCTTTAAACAGTTACCAGTATTGCCCAATTTTGTAGCCTTAACTTATGGTTATATCTCTACCCCAGGAAAAGGAATGTCAAGCAAGAGAAGCAGAAGAAATTAGGAAGTTGGATATAAAACTACTTCACCAACGCGCCATAGAAGCTGAGGAAGAACATAGGCGTGAGGTAAACATAACCTTACCATTCTCTTATTATGTCTTCTCAGAAGAATATATAAACTAAATAACATCAGTTGATCGTAGACAGAAGTATTTTTCAGTGCTGGATACGCAAACTGTATTAAGATCTGTATCTGAGATGTATTCAGTAGTCAACGCCCAAATGCTCGTTAATCATATAATTTGAAATAAAAACAATTTATCTGGTACCTATAAAATATTGCTATAACGGCGCTGAAAATTACTATAAAAAATATATTTGTGTTGTCAATCAATATATCTACATCAAAATATAAACGCTGTTTACTGAGGGACCACTGGGAGTGGTATACCCGAAAAACAGTTTGGACTTTATTTTTTTTTCAATAAATAAGAATCAAAATGCTGGCTTACGACATTACTGCCATATGATTCAACGATTATTATATCGATATTCGATTTGATCAATTACCTTATAGCGAAAAGCTTCCAAGAACATCTAAAGAAGCTTTCGCTAGGCTACAGAAGGCTTTATTACTTGGACGGCGCGTTTGGTGAGAAGGTTCCTCAATCCAGCCTCTAAATCCCAAGCAAAGTGGTTAAAGCTTAAGATTGAGGCACAGTCTCTCTTAAACCACAACAAGTGATATCAATTATCATATATTTTTTATGATTGGTTGTTTGTTTTGTTAGTTTTATAATATGTTCAACAGGATTATAAATTTAATTATGATAGATACAAAATACAATAAACGAATGCGAGCGAGTCCAATAAAGCAAATTAATTGAATAGCTCGCGGCAGTTGAAGAGCTTCGGGGCTTAAATACTTCGTGGTCGCATCACAGACTTTGCGATTTGCAGCGCCATGCTGGCAACAGATGGAGATATAGTCGACCTTCAATACCGGACACGAAACACTACAGAGTGAGTACACAGAATCTCTAATACGCGGAAGTTTTTACGAACAGAAAATATAAAGTAGGAAGCGAGCTGGAATTATATTTTGGAGGTGCTTGTTTGAACCCCGCTAGGGGTAATTTGGGATTTTGTTATTTCTGAATTTTCTTGGTCTGGTGATCGAAAACTAAACGAAAAACCGGCTAAGGCTGGCCAGGACGTGCCATCAAGAAATTTAGCGTTTCCGAACTATGTATTATCAGTAGGTACTTAGGGGTGGATTTGCAGACATTTCACGCCTTTGAAAACATTATAGAGAACTGTAAGGCGCACAGGTTTCTTCGCGATGTTTTCCTTCACCGTTTTAACTAGTGATATTTTAATTGCTTAAAAACGCACATAACTCCGAAAAGTTGAGGTGCGGGATCGAGCCCACGACCTCTGATGTGGAGGCGGACGTCCTGACCACTAGGCTATCACATATTTTACCATAACCCCAACAGATCGCACGCCCGCTGCCTTCTTACGGCCGATATTAATAACCAATCTAATACAAAATCTCAGATTAATTTGCTTATTCTTTTCCTACACTCCTCTGTCAGATTTTGGATTAGATATAACAGTCTTTCTTCAGTTCTTTGAAGCGGTGATAGCCTAGTGGTCAGAGCGTCAGCCTCCTAATCAGAGGTCGGCGGTTCGAATCCGGGCACGAACCTCTAACTTTTCGGAGCTATGTGCGTTTTAAAAAATTTAAATATCACTTGCTTCAACGGTGAAGGAAAACATCGTGAGGAAACCTGCACGCCTGAGAGTTCTCCATAATGTTCTCAAAGTCGTGTGAAGTCTGCCAATCCGCACATGGCCAGCGTGGTGGACTATGGCCAAACCCTTCTCATATTGAGAGAAGACCCTTGGTCTGTAGTGAGCCGGCAATGGATTGATCATAATGATGATGATGATAACAGTCTTTCGTAGTACATAGTGTAAATTAATCCAAGGGTATAATCTCCCAAAGATTATACCCTCATAAGTATACATTTAAAATAACAACTACTACACAGTCAAAGGCAAATGGTCATTTAGTGGTAAGAAAAGCTGTTAATAATAATATTAAACAATCACTTTTTTTTTTATTTACCACAAGTTAGCCCTTGACGGCGTCTTACCTAATAAGTGATGATGCGGTCTAAGATTGTAGCAGGCTAACCTGTTAGTAATTGTAATTGGTGTCTACATGACATCGTGCCGGAACGCTAAATGGCTTAGCGACACGTCTTTGTCGGTAGGGTGGTAACTAGCCACGGTCGACGCCTCCCACCAGACTGTTTTGGTGGAAGGCGTCGGCCGTGGCTAGCCGAGTAGGCCGAGTCTGCACTCGAGCCGGCTATCGAACCCAGGACCTCCAACTTTATAACGCGACAGAGCGCGCGCTGCGCGCGGTTTCAAAACCTAGAGCAAGTTATGGTTCTAGAAGAATCCGCAGTTATCGAAACAGATAGGTATGTATCTACTAGTATATTCTTTCGTGTACAGTTTTATCCCAAGCAATAAATAGACAGAATCGATAACAACACTGATTACATGTTAACAGTGGCGTGCGGCGGGCGGCTTCGTACAGGGAAGGCGTAAAGAGTGGCAGACCGTATAAAATGAAAAAAAACCAATATAGGTAAACCTATGGGTAGTTAGTGGCTTTATGCACTTATAAGGTTCACTATGCCGTAGCCAGTATAGTATTAATAGAAATTGAATTCTGGCATATTGAAACTATGAAATTGAACGCATGGAATTTATTCACTGTAGGTTAGTAAATGAAAATTCAAATTGGCAAAATCGTGTTTCGTTGCGCAGCGCTTGCGACGTCGTATTACAAATCGGGAGGTCCTGGGCTCGATTCCCGGCTCGAGTCTTATCTGGTGGAGGCTTCAGCCGCGAAGAGTTACCACTCTACTGACAGGGACATACTTCCAAGCGATTTTGCGTCCCGGTATGACGCCAAGTTGCTATGATTATTAGGTTTAGCTAGCAAAGCATGGGTAGTTCCCTAGTGCTGATATTCACGAGGGACGGTAATCACTCAACATCAGGTGACCCATCTCCTTTTTTGCCCGCTATGTGATATAAAAAAGAAAAAATATTCGGGTATTCCCGGCAGTACAGAATGTCCTGAAGAAAGCCTGCAGTGCACAGCTTACGAAACCACAGTCGAGTCAAAGCATCAGTGACAACGAAGGCATTTTCATCAACCTCTCCCGCCTGGGTTCATGTAGAGGTAAGTACATGTAAAACATTTTATCCATAAATCCGTCAGTACTTCAAAAAATTCTAAATTATTTTTAAAACAAAATCAACATTGCAATGTGTGTTGTATCAGACTGTACCCACATTAGGTATTGCAATATTGTGCCTTACATAGGCACAATATTGGAATACCTAAAATTCTGGAAAATTCTGGAATAAAAAAATTTAACAGTATGGAATTTTTCTCGCTTGGTTTACAAAAAGATAGGTTATATAAATATTTTTGATTAGTTATGTAGTATTGGTTTTATAACATCATACAAATACGCAATGAAAGCGGTGATAGCCCAGTGGTTAGGGCGTCAGCCTCCTAATCAGAGGTCGGCGGTTCGAATCCCGGCACGCACCTCTAACTTTTCGGAGTTATGTGCGTTTTTAAAACAATTAAAAATATCAAATCAAATCAAATCAAATCAAATCATTTATTTGCATAGATTGTGTAGTTGATTGGTGTTACATTTAATTAGAGTTTCTTACAATCTGCCGGGTAGGCGTGCAAAAATAATACTGCAACTACATGTAAATCATTTAAAATATGTCAACAAATAAACTAAATAGCGATAATAATATTAAATATGTCATTTTGTATTTAAAAATTCATTCAAACAATAAAAGCATCTATCCAACAACCATTGGTGCAATCTTCTTTTAAAAACTCTTAAAGGCAATTCCTTCAACTCCTTAGGCAATTTGTTGTATATTTTAATCGACATGCTGTAACAACTTTTACTGAAAGATACAGTTCTGGAGTTGGGCAATAAGAGTCTGTTATGATTAGGATTACGTATGTTAAAAGTAACCGTATGGCTTTTTTTTTGATACAATTCAGACATATGTTTCTTAACAAATAGGCTTATCTCATAAATATACAGGCATGGCAGTGAGAGAATTTTTAATTTTTTGAATAAAGGGCGACAAGATTCAAGGGGGCCGGCTCCACAGATTGCCCTGATGCACTTCTTTTGTCCAATAAATAAACGGCCTATGCTAACTGAGTTGCCCCATATGACCAGTCCATATCGTAAGGCTGAAACCACAAATGCGTGATACGCCATCAGCGCCGTTTTCTCTCCTACTGTTTTTGATAGGCGCCTAAGGACATATACATGTTGGCTAATTCGTTTGCAAATTTTGTCAACATGCGCCTTAAAGGACAACTTACTATCTAAAGTTATCCCTAGGAAATTGACAAGCTGTGTTTCTTTAATATTCTCATTTTGATAATTAACCTTAATATTTTTCCCTTTCCCATTTTTGTTATAGTACTGCATATACATAGTTTTTTTTATATTTACAGTCAAATTATTTTCAGTAAGCCATTCAATTGTGTCCCTTATTGTTTTATTAATTTCTAAATTGTATGTCAATTCATTGTTACATTTAATTACAATAGAGATGTCGTCTGCAAAGAGTGTACAGTTATTAGTAGTAATGTTAGGTAAGTCGTTTATGTAAATAATGAATAAAAGTGGACCCAGTACACTTCCTTGTGGTACACCTTTCATATTAGGTCTAAGTTCAGATCGAAAAGATATTACTTCTTGTTTATTATTTAAGTTAGTAATTTCAACATATTGAGTACGGTTAGAAAGGTAACTTTTAAGCCAGTCATTTGCTTGACCTCGAATACCATATTGATCACATTTCTCTAAGAGCTTTTCGTGACAAACATAATCAAAAGCTTTGCTCATGTCAAAAAACACTGATGTAACTGGAATTTTTTTGTTCATGAATTCTGATATTTCTTTGATTAGCGAAAAACATGCTAACGTTGTTGATTTTCCTTTTTGGAAACCATTTTGTTCCTTCAAAATGATATTATGCTTAGACAAAAAAGATGTTAGTCTTTTGTGCATAATCTTTTCAAAAATTTTTGATATAATAGGAATCAGTGTAATTGGCCGATAGTTATTAACGTCCTTTTTATCTCCTGCTTTGAACAGAGGGATAACTATTGACTTTTTTAAATTAGACGGGAACTTACCGTCTTCAAAAGATAGATTTACTAAGTAGGCTAGGACTGGAGCTAACTCCTTAGCACACTCCTTTATTACCTTTGTGGCTATTTCATCACATCCTGTGGAATTTGAATTATTAAGTGACTTAATGGCGGTTACTATCTCTGATTCATCAGTCGGCATTAAGAAAATACTTGAATTGTTATGCTGTAGTTTATGTAAAGGTTTTTTATGTTTTACTTTTTGACAATTTATAGCACTATTTATAAAGTGATCATTGAAAATAGTGGCAATCTGAGTTGGATTGTTTATGATTTTATTTTGATGATTAATTTGATCTATACTTTTACAATTAGAATTATTTTCATTTTTAATCACATTCCATGCTGCTTTGCATTTATTTTTTGAGTTAACTATATATTTGTTGTTACTACTTCTCTGAGCTAGATTTATACAATTGTTAAGAATTTTTGAATAGCTATGAAACTTGTTTTTGTTTGCAGGTATTCTTTTCTTATAGTATTGATACCTCAATTTTCTTTTTGTCACACAAGAGATTTTAATACCTCTAGTCAACCATTTAATTTTTGAATTATAAATATTAATCTTATATCTAAGGAGTGGAAAACACAATTTATAGAATATAACCAATGTATCATAAAATTCATTAAAAGCTTCGTCCAATTTTTGAGCAGCATACACATCAGTCCATTTAAGGCTTTTTATACATATTTTAAATTTATTCACATTTTGATTACATAAATCTCTTCTGAAAATAAACTTATATGATGGTGATGAAATATTGATTTCTATTGGTACTGCTAAGAACTGTGCTGTGTCGTGATCAGACAACCCTAACTGACGAATCTCCCCTATGGCATTTTCTATATTGCTAAGAAAGAGATCTATACAGGATTTTTGACGGGTAGGCTCATTAATATGACTAAAAAAGTAATAATTTCGCAGTAAATCCGTAAAGTCCAGCTTTGTTTTAGTATCTTTTAAAATGTCGATATTAAAGTCACCAACAATCACAATATTACTGGTCTCCCACGATCTTAATTTATGTAGGAGCAAATCAAGCTTATTTAAAAATTCACTAACATTGGAATTCGGCGTCCTATATAGACATATTACAATTAATTTGTACTTTGGTATTCTTAAACCACAACATTCGAAGGAATATTCTACACATAATTCTTCCATGACATCAAATTTAACGGCCTCAATATGATCTCTGGTTAAAATGCAGACACCGCCACGTTTTTGCTTAGGTCTACAAAAGGCAGATACCAGTGTAAAACCATTTAACTTAATATTGGATATGTTATCTGCATTGATGAATGTTTCTGATAGACATAGAACATCTACTATTTTCCCATTTTCAAAGAGTTCAGTTAGAGTTATATTCAGTAAGTCCGTTTTATTTAAAACGCCTGCTATATTCTGATGCATTAAATTAAGATAAAAATTAGACTCGAAAAAATGAATCGCCTTTAAACTCTTCTTGTCCTACTTCACTTATGTGTGTTATGTTAGAAAAATAGCTATTACCTGATTTAGGACTTTGACTACTTTGTTTGCCACTTATAGTTGGCATACTTTTATTATCTATTTTAGGTTTTGGTTTGAAATAATAAGGTATAGTGCCTTTTTTTATTTTACTATTGTCGACAGCATTGTCGAAGAGCGATATTTGAGCTTGATGTGGACCGCCCGCGGCATCACGCGACATTTTACACAAAATTTTACTACCGGGTACTAAATATTGTTGCCTGTAATACATTGAGTCGATAAGCATATTTATTCTGTAACAAAAGTCATGAATGAAGTGTTTCTTGTCAGGGTATGATTCTGCTAATGCCAGGAATATACAATTTTTATAATTTTTACAAGTCAGTTCCAATAAATTATTCAGTTTTTGTTCATTTAAGTGCTCACTACGCAATACACTGGTTACAATAACTGTTGCTTTACTGTGACGCTTTAAGAAAAAACCAAGTTCCATTAAAATTTTGTAAGGGTTACTATCATTTTCGCCTAAACACAAAATTATTCTGTCGTTATGAGTCAATTCTATATTATTGAAAGTTGTAACAAGTTCATCACACGTAGCATACGGTTTAACAAAAGAAAATAATTGATAATTTTCATATTTAGAATTTTGACGTGACTGGATAAGTGAAGTTGCTAAATTTACGCATTGTTGTCCACCAAGTATCATAATTCGCCTTTTATCTGAATTTGGATCTATAATACCTGTTGAACTTTCATGTTTGGAATCCGTGTCGCTAGTGGATTTATAATGTTCCATTTGTTTTTCGCTTATTGTCAAGGCTTCTTCAAGTGTACTTTCATTTGTCGTAAGAACACTTTCTTTATTTAATGTTACTTCTTTTTCCTCACAAGTTTCTGATTCGTGCTTTGTTTCCATTTGACTCAAATCTAAGGATTGAGTAAATTCTAATAATCTCGGACGACAACTCCTTTTCTTTAAAGTCATGCTTTTAGGGCTATTGGTACACGGACTGAAGCACACTTTTTTGAGGACTTCTATTTGATTTTTCTGTTCAGTTAATATTTTCTTCAATTCATTTAGCTCTCCTGATAATGTAAAAATTTCCGTGTGAGCACTACTTAGTTGCATGTTAAGTCTTGTGATTTCTTCTTTTAATTCGATAATTTCTTCTTGTGTTATAATTGTAGACAGGTCTGGTAGGCTTCTCGATTTTGTTTCCGAACATAATGAGTCCATCGATTCATTTTGTTCTAGGCAAAATGAAGTTTGCATTTTGGTTAGACGTTTTCTTCTTAAAGTAATATTATTAGTTTCCATGGTTCGTAATATTAAAAAAAAAATAAAAAAAAAAAAAAAAAACTCGACGACCTCGATTTGAACTCGTACTCGTACTATGGAAACGTTATTCCGATTGCGCTGGCAGCACTCTTATCCAATTAGCAAATTTAGGCATCAGTTATAACTTTTAATTGTTAGGTGGACATTGACCCCGAAGACCGGCCATTCAACCGACAGTCGACACTGATGTATCACAGCTGATTCAATTACCGCACTTTTGAATTTTTTAACCGTCACTATTAAATTCTTTATGTTAAATACTAGTTTTACACTTGATTTCACCTTACTTTTGTTATATTATTTGTACGTTGCACTTAGTATTTACACAATGAACATTATTTAAGAGTTTATTATAATATGTTTGTAAATGTTTTTGTCAAAGTCGTATTATCACGTTATATATACATTATTTACAACCGAATCTTTATACAAACACTGTCACGTAATTATTGGACATTAAGTTACTTAATTCACCACTCTGCGCTTTACAATATTTACTTTAAACATTTTTTTATAAATAAAAATACGGGACTAGATCTTCACAAGGCGACTTGAGCGCCCTCTTCTTGCTTCAACGGTGAAGGAAAACATCGTGAGGAAACCTGCACGCCTGAGAGTTCTCCATAATGTTCACAAAGGCGTGTGAAGTCTGCCAATCCGCACATGGCCAGCGTGGTGGACTATGGCCAAAAACCTTCTCATATTGAGAAGAGACCCGTGCTCTGTAGTGAGCCGGTAATGGGTTGCTCATGATGATGATGATGATAAATACGCAAGTATTACTAGTTGCATATTTAATATTAAGGAAGCAATTTTGGACAGGAAAACATAATTCTTACGTTCTAAGATAATAATAATAATAATTCAGAAACGAGAACGTCAACAATATTAAAGAAATAATGTTTTAAACGACGTAGTCACTGCATCTTTAGTCTACTAGGCCATGTTTTTGGTGTTAGGAGCTTCCGTCCGTTAACTACCAGCGTCAGACCAGAGTTGGAGATTCAGGGGTTTACACTGTTAATTTTAAGGTTCGTTAAGTCTGTCTTGTTTTGTCATCACTAACAACTGAAAATTACTGTCAAAACCGCAATGGAGCAGTGCAACGTGGTGGGTCGCAGCTCTACAATCCCAATCTCCTATGAAGGATAACGGCTGTGCCCACAGCTGGGCACACGTTACGTTGGGCGTACGTTAATAACCTAATGATGGATAGTTCATATAGATAATGTTTTTAGTGACGTTAATAAATATGTATTTTCTAAAAGTATTAAAAAGTTTGTATAGATCAAGGGCTTTCTGAATTCCCGTTTGGAGAAAACTCCCCGGATTTTGGCAAAGCTTTCATATTGCCTAAAATATATGCACTAAAATTTCTTGATGAGCAAACCTTTTATGGATTCCTGTACGCCGTTAAAAGCTTGCCCGCAGGCAGGTTCTTCATGCACGTACATCTTTGAATTTAAAGTAGGTATGTTTTCAAATGTGTCTATTTGTGAAAGCAAAATAATTGAAAGTTTTGCCAGGCTCTTTCAGGAATTCGTAACGATCGGCGTTTAGTTATTAATGCGTACAACGACCGCATCAAATAGCTAATTATTTCGAATAACATACCTAACCTAACATACGTTAATTAGGTACTTAAATTAATATTATTTTGTGAGAGATTGTTTAAAGCACTTAAATGAAATCCGACTAAAGATATAGGATCTATTTATGTACCTATTTAATTGTTTTTTTTACGGAGTTTTTTGTATTATTATGCAGGAGTTGTCACAGAGTATTTGTGAAATCCTAAATGTTCGCATAAGTATTCGTGTACCTCCGATAATCTTCCAGATAAAAATGTTAGTTATTTAACACTAGTTGCAACCTACGTAACTACGTCGCAACGTTAAAAACAAACACTGGTCATCAAACATGTACACAGTTTCTGTAACGGACATCGGTAGAAACTATTCATCTGTTTTGAAAACTATATAAAAGGAGATAAAAGTTCATTCCTTTTTAAAACCGATCTCACATTGCCCACCTATTAATTATATGTTCGAATTGTTGAAGCGTGAATGTACAAACAAGTGAACCAATAACTGACTGTACGATCTCGTGGCAAATATTTTGTGTTCGTTTGCTGCATGGTTTTCATTTTGGACTTTGTTGTATCGGGTGCACTCACCCAAGCTTGTTTGACGCGATGTAATTAATTTGTAATATTCGAAATTGGATTGCTGCGCGCGTATTTTGTAGGTTTTCACTCTGTTGTAAAACGTATATAATTAGTGTGGTCCATTAGCAAAGCCTCTGTCAAAGGTTTCCATTCGTAAATCCGTGCATATTGCCGGCGTTATGCCGTTTAATAATTTTTTAACACTCGTACATGTAAACCCTCGCACATTCAGTAATGTTGTTTATACTAAATCCAAAATTCCTATTCTCTGGTCGAACATCATCAGCAACCATGTAGGTTCAAAATATAAGTGTTTAGCATATCTAAATTAGAATGACGAGATCTGCTGTGGATCAATAGTTGCAACAAGGTTAAAAGAACATTTTTAGGTTCTCGGATTTTTCTCTTTGGAAATATGAATCATCAGCAACATGTGATAATAAATACAATTGGTGTTAAAGGTGATCCAATAATACCAGTCAGTCATTTACCTAAGTCATATTTTACAACGAGACAGTTCTGAGAATTACCTTTTTTTAACCTTAACGCAGTAAGATTAAACGTGTGGTAATTATTTTATTAGAAGCATAATAAGTAATGAACTGTTAACCTAATTGTACCGTCCACCCTAACATAAATTCGTAATAAATCATAGCGCGCAAATCTGCGCATCTTTTTTAATAAAAAGCGCTGGATGCGCTACAGAAAGTTTAGAATTCACATATAGGTTTGTTTTAAAAATAGTACATGAAAAACACGTTTCATGTTAAAATTTCGATTACCTATCTCAAAGCTTACCCCGGGGCTCTGACATATTGTGTGCTCCCTACGGCTACAGGTAAATACCGCGATGCTACGCTGTTAGACTAGTTTAGAACGATTTATTAATTTTGCTTTGCTGTTCCGAGCTACGTTGGAAAATTTATAGGTCAGATTTAAAACAGTTAGCAACTATGTAAATAAATTAATTTAGTATATGCTCGGATGATATCTAAAGACCTACTTAATTCACTTTTTTTAGATGAATCAATAGACAGCGACGGTTGCTGCGAAACTCCTTGTAATGTCAATGTAGAAGAAACAAGAGCTTGGAGAGCTTCAGCCAACGATGTCAGTCCTTCAATCAAAGAAGATCTCGTCAAAGTACCGTCGTGTCCTGGGTAAGTACCTATCTGTACCTACCGAGGCAAGCTGCTGCCGAGCTGGCAAGAATTATTCACAATTGCATAAAAACCTAAGCATTAGCTATAACTTCAGGTTGAGTGTTAAATAGATCCTAAATTTAAGAACCAGAGGGCTATTTTTAAACGGAACACTTGGTTAGATTGATGAACGATAAACAAGGATAACGCGTCCTTTTTTACGTATAATCTCTATTGAAAATATATTTAAAGAAAACATTCATAATATTATAATTGCCGGTTAGAAACTGTTTTTCAATAATAATATAACTGACGTTATGGTAACAATAATAATAGTTTTATTTTATTCTAAAAAGGGCAACTTTTTGATTGAACTGGTATCTTGGCGGACAGTCTCTTTCCAGTGCGCACCACTGGTAAGATACTCGAATAATAAGGATATAATATTATCTTTTAAAATTCTTCTTAATAACATAATTGTAGATTACATTTTGCTAATACAGCCTATCGTGGAGATTGTAATTTGGAAAATGTCTGTACCCTTACGATTTGAGGATTGTAATGTGGTAGGGAAAAAAGTAACCCCAGCAATTCCAGAATTATGCGGTAATTATTAAGTCTGCCAATCCGCACTTGGCCAGCGTGGTGGACTATGGCCAAACCCTTCTCATATTGAGAGGAGACCCGTGCTCTGTAGTGAGCCGGTAATGGGTTGATCATGATGATGATGATGATGACACGCCTTTGAGAACATTATGGAGAATTCTCAGACATGCAGGTTTCCTCATGATGTTTTCCTTCACCCTTGTAGCAAGTGATATTTTAATCGCTTACAAACGCACATAACTCCGGAAAGTTGGAGGTGCGTGCCCGAATTCAAACCGCCGACCTCTGATCAGCAGGCTGACGCCTTAGCCACTAGGCTATCACCGCTTATAATTGTAGATTACGACTTGCTAATACAGTCTGTCGTGGAGATTGTAATTTGGAAAATGTCTATACCCTTTCGATTTTAGGATTGTAATGTGGTAGGGAAAAAGTAACTCCAGCAAATCCAGATTTAAGCGGCGCCTATTAGAAACAAAATAGCAATGGGCTGCATAATTACATGTACTATTAACTTAAGTAAATTGCTCGCATGTATATGTAGCGCTTGTTTAATTTAATCAGAGTCAGCTGCGATGTGATCTTATTGAGCGAGAGATTCAGAGATTGGTGTGCGTTAACTTGGTTGATCTGGCATCAAACTAAACCACCATTAATCCATTACTGTTAGCATCCATTATTGTTCTAGCGGTCATCAAGGCAACATCAACAAAGGAATTCCATGACATCGTATTGTAGGATTATAATCTTATCTATCTACCCAATATAGAATAGAATAAAGAAGCTTGGGTGTGATTTGCTCTAACTTCATAATTTATAATTGATTGTGTGAGATGACGATACCAAAAAGAAGCCGTCTAAGTTTGTTGTACTGATTGGTACCTTCTTAGCTGTAGTTTTAAGTTGGCGTGTGAAGTTATCACCATCATCTCATGAATTAAAAGAATGAAAAACAAATAATATATCAACGCTTCAAAATGCCCGTAATAATGTAATGTACATAATTATTCAAAATTATGTAATTTTGAATAATTCCATACAATGCTCGTATTCAGATTTATCTTTCACACGAATTGTTAATATTCACCGCCAGGATACGGGCTATACCTGTCCAAAAATTCGTGATAGTCCGTTAATTTGTTAAGACGTGAAAGCTGGTAATCAAACCAATTCATTAAAAAGAATCTAAATAAAAAAATACTGCGATTTATGCAGAATTTGGCTCTATACAAGTTACAAATACGTTGTCGTGTTAAGTTGTCAGCAAATAATTATAAATAATATAATAACTAACGAAAATAATGAACACGCTTATAAACCAAAAAGTAGAAACCGTGTGTCCGCATATGAAAATCGCTAATCCTGAGGATTTTGCTCCGAATAATGGACACAACTTGGAATTATTCGTATTGTCATCTTTCCTAGATAGGTACGCAAATTTTAAAATTAATCAGAAGTTTTGAAGGGGGTGAAAATCGCGTTCAATTTCGGTTGCATGCATACTAAAAAGAGTGTTAATATGGCATTGTCATCTATCCTACACAGGTGTGCAAAGTTTCAAATTAATCAGAAGTTTTCAAGGGGGTGAAAATCGCGTTCAGTTTCCGTTGCATACATACTTATCAAGCTCATAAAAGCGCGTTAATATAGCATTGTCATCTATCCTACATAGGTGGGCAAAGTTTCAAATTAATCAGACGTTTTGAAGGGGGTGAAAATCAACTTCCGTTGCTTATAAACTTGATATGTATGATATCAAGTTTATAAGCGCGTGTTAATATGGCTTTGTCAGCTATCCTAGATATGTGTAAACGACCTCGGTGGTACAGTGCGTGCGCTTACGTATTATAAAGTCGGAGGTTCTGGGTTCGATTCCCCTCGAGTCTGATCTGGTGGGAGGCTTCGGCCGTGGCTAGTTACCACCCTACCGACAAAGACGTGACGCTAAGCGATTTAGCGTTCCGGAACGATGTCGCGTATAAACAATTAGGAGTGTGGCTTAACCATACCCTTAACAGGTTAGCCCGCTACCTAGACTGCATCATCACTTACCACTGAGTGAGATAGCCGTCGAGGGCCAACTTGTAGTGTATAAAAAAAAAATTCAAATTAATCAGATGTCTTGAGCGGGGTGAAAATCGCGTCCAGTCTCCGTTGCATACATACATATGAAGCTCATGAAAGCGTGTTGATATAGCAATAATTACGTTCAATTACGCGCGATAATTAATTAGTTCCGAGGTGCCGTTACATACAAACATAAATGTTGAGCTGATAAAAACTTGTTAAAAAGATACCGTACCTAAACAAAAACTGTAACATAAATGGCGCGGCAGTTACACGTGTATCCGTAAATTAATATCAAAGGTCGCACCGGGCTAGCTGAATCGATCCAATGAGCTTGGAGTGGCTCGTTAAGTCGCACATCGCAAACTATTCAAATATTATATAAAAGCAGAGCAGGCTTTGCAGAAGTCCATTAGTCAAAGCTCCACTCGGCATTACTACACAGACTCCATTAGCTTATCATGAAAATGTCGACACATCGGATGAAAACAAAGTTTTCTTCCAGATGGGTGTGGAGATGCGCTTTTTGTTTGACCAATGTCTTTTTTGACGGCTTACCCAGTTAACTTTTGGTACCATAGGAGTAGTCTACCTCATACCTTGATGTTTATGAGGTTTCATATTTATGAGAATCTACAGCACAAAATTCTATATGCAAAATTATAAAAAAAAAAAACAGTCTTATTCAAAAGTCTAGGACAGCTCTTCGTAAAAATGAGTTCGTATCGGTTTTTTTTTCGTATGGTCGCAATATTTTTTTAGCGGTTAAGTTACAGCACTAGCCTCTTACCTTTTACTCTGTCACTTTCATGATGTTCCATAAATTTCCTTACAGAACACCGATAAACTAAAAGACAAACTAAAGGTAGAAAAACACAAAGAGTATAAAACACGTACTATTTGAGGAATTAAGTTTTTTTTTGTTTTGTGGTCATTAGTATTGGCACCCTACATATTACTACTCTACTTCTAGTCCTCTAGCCCATCTTCGACATTCAACTCTCTTTCTATATCCACAAAACGTTTCTTAAAAAAATACATTAAATTTTTTTCTGGAATTTGGATTAACGCATAGGGCTCAACCCTATGCTAGTCATATCTATATAAATCACGTGTCACGTTCGCGATGGAATCCTAAACTACTTAACCGATTTTAACTTTTTTTTTTAAATGTGTTTGTTTCCAAATTACATGATAGGATAGTTTTTATTTCGTTTCATGTATATATTAACGTGTCCGTCTTCGTTCGTAAATAATAATTTCATTCATGGTAGTAGAAAATCTGTCATGGAGGTTACCATATTTTTTTACAAATGCCATCTATGTAAAAAAGCATGGTGGTCCCCGTGACCGATGTTCTCCTACCGTTACCTCTTAAATTGTTTACTATAATGTAATATAATAAAAACCACCGAAGCGGTGATAGCCTAGTGGTTAGGGCGTCAGCCTCCTAATCAGAGGTCGGCGGTTCGAATTCGGTCACGCACCTCTAACTTTTCGGAGTTATGTGCGTTTTTAAAATAACATTAAAATATCACTTGCTTCAACGGTGAACGAAAACATCGTGAGGAAACCTGCACGCCTGAGAGTTCTCCATAATGGTCTCAAATGCGTGTGAAGTCTGCCAATCCGCACATGGCCAGCGTGGTGGACTATGGCCATACCTTTCTCATATTGAGAGGAGACCCGTGCTCTGTAGAGAGCCGGTAATGGGTTGTTCATGAATAAAAACCTTAACCACAACAACGCGTGGCCGGGTCTGCTAGTATATTTATATAGATGTCATAACATATTTCGAACGTATTGTCACTGGATAGGTATGTTATATCAATTGTTTACGAGTAAAAGCTATTGAGCTATTGAGCAATTATGTAGTTATTAATTATAGTAGATTAAATCTGCCAGTTTATATCATTTATGAAAGTAGTTGATTTGTATAAAAAATGTCATTTAACGTCCCTTTCGTTTCGTTTTACATATTGCATCGGTGCTTTTATTGATTGTTAACTCAAACAGTAAATAGAGACGGGTAAACATAAAAAAAAGAACTTAAATGTAAGTGTATTGTACCTAATTGTAGGTTCGCATTAGGCGCTTTAACGTCCACTTCACTTAATCTTTGTGAATTAATAATATTTCAACCATTTATGTGTGAAACCTTGGAATCGCCCTCGCCTCCGGCCTTGCCCACTAATGCACTCGACGCTGCTCGTGCCGGTAGGATTAGAGGGAACCCCATTAGTGATGTAGCTTTATAACCAGTCAATACCAGCTAAGAGCAGACACCTAAGCTTTTAATGGATAGCATCGGACTGCTGAGCAATAATATTGCATTTGAAAATATTTAGCTTACTTAACAGAAGGGTTCCTACGCAGTTTCTTATTTAGATGGCTAACGATAATTATCGACAGCTTAACTTGCTCCTCGAGGCAAGAGTACCTAATAGTCAAAGGCCTATGTTAATCGACTTTAATTAGATCAATGCACTGATTGTGTTGTAGCAAGTAAACCACATTCTCGCGCCATTCATGTCAAACGCGTAACACAAAGCCAATTTATTCAATTAATACCTCAAATATATCCCTTTGATTATATAGGTACGAAATAGTTAACTGTCAAACTGTAAAAACGCGATCTCTCACACAGATACAGTGGATTGATGCTGAATAATGAATTTCAAAAGTACTGAAATTTATATCTATAAATTTACTTTATTGATATTTAAGCGGTGATAGCCTAGTGGTTAGGGCGTCAGCCTCCTAATCAGAGGTCGGCGGTTCGAATCCGGGCACGCACCTCTAACTTTTCGGAGTTATGTGCGTTTTTAAAAACAAAAGGCGTGTGAAGTCTGCCAATCCGCACATGGCCAGCGTGGTGGACTATGGCCAAACCCTTCTCATATTGAGAGGAGGCCCGTGCTCTGTAGTGAGCCGGTAATGGGTTGATCATGATGATGACTTTATTGATTAAAGAAAAGCACGCTCTAAAATTTTAATTGTTAAAGCCTAGATTTAATCTACCTACGTTTGTATCCTCCCAAACCAGTACCTGGCCTGAACATTTTATGTGCCCATCTCCAGAACGTAAGCTATTTTTATGCAGAATTTAATTTTAAAAAAAAACAGACACTTTCGTTTTTATATATTTTCAGCGGGAAGTTTGAAATAAACTATTTTCATGTGCAGTCGTGTAAAGAAAGAAATTTAATCGCTATTGCCAAACCAAACATTCATGGGCAATGATTAGTAAATAAAAAGCCTACCAAACAAGTGTTAGTTTTCCTGGTGACTTATGGTAGCCTAGTACCCACAGTACATATAGCCTTGTATATCAGCTTCTGTATTTCTTGCCTCACATCATCCCATACCATCAGGTGTACAAGCAATCAGAACTGGTCTGTTTATTAAGAAATCAACAGATATTGCCAGTAACATCGGGACATATAGAGAAAACAAATTTTGTTAGAGACCTTCCAATCTTATCATCTACTATCGATCCTAATTGAATGTACGATACTTTTTTTAATAAGTTTAATTTGATGTTCTCATATATATATTTACTCAAAAGTCGGTCATAATTAATTACTGATACATTGGTTTTAGTGAGTGGGCTACAATTGGACTACATAAAAATAGGCAAACGTTATACGAACTCTATGCGGAACGACATTTTAACACTAGTGATTAGTTGAAATAGAATTCTGTTCTAGTCTATTCTTTTCCATGAATATTAGTTTTTAGCGAAATCGCAATATATACAGAAAAAAAATAAAAATTGCAGTAATGTAATAAAAACAACCAGGAAAGTAATTAATGAGGAAACAGGAAGAGAACTATCGCAAACTTACACTTTAAACTGGATTTATATAACAAATTCGTAACGCCAGATTATTATCCACTACAAGATTATTACCCTTTACCCGAAACTGCTCTCTGTTAGTTGAAGAATACTGTGCTAGATTGTAATAACGCTCACAAATTCAGACATATTAGCAGCTCAGGCGTTATTAAGGCCTTAAGATTAATAAATAATAAGAAGACAACTGACTTGTGGGGCATTTCCTTTAACGTTATTGATTGATATTGTTGCAAACGACCTAGCATTTATTTTTAATTATTGGATTGACTGTGGGGTTTTCCATGACTAAATGAAACATAGTAAGTCAATTCCGTTATTCAAATCAGGTAGTAGGTACTACTGATCCCACTAACTTTAGATATTAGTACTATCAACTGAAGCGGTGATAGCCCAGTGGTTAGGGCGTCAGCCTCCTAATCAGAGGTCGGCGGTTCGAATCCGGGCACGCACCTCTAACTTTTCGGAGTTATGTGCGTTTTTAAACAATTAAAATATCACTTGCTTCAACGGTGAAGGAAAACATCGTGAGGAAACCTGCACGCCTGAGAGTTCTCCATAATGTTCTCAAAGGCGTATGAAGTCTGCCAATCCGCACATGGCCAGCGTGGTGGACTATGGCCAAACCCTTCTCATATTGAGAGGAGACCCGTGCTCTGTAGTGAGCCGGTAATGGGTTGATCATGATGATGATGAAAACTCATATTAACGCAATTGATAGTTCATTTTAATAAAAACAGTATGTTGCACGCGAAACAATTTAATTTTACTCGCTCAACAACCGCCTCTGGTGTTTAATTAATACATAATATAATGGCACCCTGGGAGGAGTCGCGTGACGTGTCTTTTGTGATTAGTCCAAGGCTTTCGATTGTGTTGGACGTGAAACATTACCTACTCACTACACCATTTACTACATACATTATTACTGCACCATTGTGGACTTAGGGGGGTAACTGTGGATTTAATGAGCTCGTATTTACGCAATAGATTCAACAAGTTGACGCTACTCTCGCTAAAGTACTACCAATGGTTTGAAGCTAATAACTTAACGGGACGAAAACTATGTGTATTAAATTCACGTTGCCGAATGTAAGACATGAAAAACAGGGTACTACGTAATAATGAGTAATTAAAAATATTCAAATAAGTAGAAGCAATGATATTATATTAGATCCTTAACTAGGTACTAACTACTACTTAATCTAAATCTAACATTGATCATAAATAATAAAACACAAAGAAGTAACTAATAACAAGAGACAATAATTGAAAACTAGTAATTACGCAATAGATTCAACAAGTTGACTCTACTCTCGCTAAAGTACTGCCAATGGTTTGAAGCTAACAACTTAACACTTAACGGGAAGAAAACTATGTGTATTAAATTCACGTTGCCGAATGTAAGACATGAAAAACAGGGTACTACATAATATTGAGGAATTGGATCTGAAAATACGGCTACATTTTTAGGCATAACGTGAGACGCCGAACCTCAACGGGACCCACATATAAATAATTCAGCGCACAGACTTAGCTCTGCAGCTTACACGGTAAAAAAGATTCGTCATTTGACGGATATAGAGTGCCAGGTTAAGCTATTTTCACAGCATTATTTCATATGGGGTATATTTTATTATGGGGTAATACTGCTGATGTTGACTCTGTATGCTGAGGTAGGCTGCTCGTGCGATATACGAGTTGGACCCAAGAGAGTCATTAATATATAAATTTAAAAATATAAAATAATAACAGTGCATAACCTATATTGGTTTATATTTAAATTTATTTTAACTCGTATGTCTATATAAATATTGCAAAATTCAACAAAAAATGGACTAAAGCACTGAACATTAGAAGTAAAAGTAAACTTCTAGTGCCCTTTAGTAGGCTGCATAAAATTAGTAACTCCTTCAATGGAAATAGTGTTTTTTTATCACAAATTATATTATATCTCGAAGATGTCTATCAATAAGTTCAAAGTTTTTATAAAACGAAATCGTATACAAAAATACAAATTACTCTATTATAATATCAAAGATTATATGAACGATAAAAAAACTTCATAGCTAATAATAATTTATTATTGACTATGTGAGATGGAGATAGCAAAAAAGAACGGCTAAGTTTGTTGTGGGCTTCTTCTTAGAAGGGAGCTTTAGTTTTAAGTTGGCAAATGTAGTTATTACCATCATCTCACGAATTAAATAATGGAAATATATTAGGTATATATATATATATGAACGCTTCATAGATACCTGTAATAGATTTACATGAATAAAGCTATTTTGATTTTAAATTTGATTTTTTACATAAATAGTGCAATACAATATTCATTAGCATAGCAAACATATAACAATATAAAAATATTTAAAATATTCAAATAAGTAAAGGGAATAATATTATAATAGATCCTTAACTACTTCCACTTCACTTAAATCTGAATTATAGAATCAATAACTACTTAATCTAAGTCTAACATTGATCATAATATAAAATAATAAAACACAAAGAAGTAACTAATAACAAGAGACAATAACTGAAAACTAGTAATTAAATTGCACATTAAATATCAAAAAACAAACATTGTAAATTAAAAACATATAATAACAAAGCCTCATAGTTTAATTTCATCAAATACGCACCGAATTATCCATTAGGTATAACACTCAATTAGTTATCTTGCGACGGGCGAATTTACATAGATCTATAATATAAGAATATTATTATTAAGTCTTCTTTAAAAGTTCATCAATACTTAGTATTAAAACTTTATCCGAAGTGAGCAAAGCGGGACTCAACAAGTAGTTTTCGTTCTAAGCGCGCGAAGTTTTATTCAGGGATTTATTTTAGCCGAAATTATGCGAAAAATATTAAACACGTGCGTATATTACTTTGTTTGCTTCCATAAGCTAACTTTAATTAAATAGGTACTTAATTTTTTATACCGGATAATTAATTAGTTAAAACTCCGGAAGGTGCGAGCCCGGTGCTCCACCGAGCTCAGCTGCATACAGACTGCATTTCGCCCGGATTTCGAATTCGTTTAATTTTAGGGCCGCACTACATGTATCATATGAATGTTCTCAGGATGTATGAAGGTCGTAACTCGAAACAGAAAATATTTTTTGTCTCTTTTAAATTGAACCTAGATCTAGGCTATGTATAATGTGATTCATTAGATTATTATTCTAGCTTTTACTACTAATAGATAAATAATTTGGAATTGAGGCAATGTTTTTAACGAATTGAAACATTATCAATCATAAAGACACAGCTCTTGTAACCTAAACCCTATCTGGTGCTAGGTCTAGAAATAGACCAGATCGGTAGAGGACTGGCGCGCATGCGCGGGATAGCGTCGCGCGCATCCCTTTGTTCCAACCCCTACGCCGCGTTTTCCGCGTTACGACACAGTAGCCAGATTTCGCAGTAGAAAACTCCACGTCAGCCCCATCAATTTTAACAATTAGAGGGTACCACCATCCTGGTGAGTGTAGCACTATCGTCCATCCACCGTTTTCTTCAGTCTATCGCGATAGTTCAGTGCTTAGATGTTTCTTCCGTTGTCAACCGCTTGACATTGCGGACTAGATGTTAGCGAGTAGGGCATGCATGCTTTTCTATGTTATCTAAGTCCTTGAGTGTTTCAACTTAACCCGCAATATCCTTTCCTTCGGCAGTGGAAGTGTACGTTTCATTACAGATAAGATATTTGTAGGGAGTTAAGATGCTGTTGCTAAGCGTAGGAGCGGAATGAGGCGGCTGGAGATGCAGGGACGGGAGGGCGGCGGCAAAGACAGCATCATGTCGCGAAGCGAATCCACGGTCAGCCGCTGCACGCCGCACACGCCGCTCGGCCCGCCCGACTCCGTCAGCGTCGACTCCAATCCCATGCCCACCATATACCGGTAACTGGACCCTTGCGGCCCCTAGAGCCGCGCCGCCTGGGGAGAAGACGTACCCTCAACCGAGGGTCGTTGCGCAATCGATTTACACTTTTATTATATTTCATACGAAAAGTAAATAGATTAATATTTAATGATATCGATTGTGTAACGTGTCTCGAAGTTGCTGCGCAATTGCACGATACGGTATATCCATACATCACATGACCTTCATTAGACTGCAGTCCCGATGCGCCATATCTATGTCTTCCCCCAGCGGTGAGTAAAGCTGAGCACTTCGCTGCATCGCGCACAGGGACTGACGCATGCGAGTAGGCCCCATGAAGGCGATGAATCTTTAGCGACGTTGTTAAGTATATACAAAAATCTAAAGCTTTGGTCCGATCATCAGTGAGAAATCGGTAATGTATACAATGAGCTATAGACTTAATCGCAACCATAAGAATAGCTATGGAAAATTAAATAATAATAACCATAACTTATGACAGTATAGGATCTGACCAAAGCCTTACATACAATACAGCTTAAGATATCGCCGACATTTTGTACGACGCTTGGCTTCCCTCATGCTGACTGCGAGTACCTACAACAATTTGCCAGGTATGGTATCCCAAAAGATTGATTGTCGCTTATAACAAGGCCTCATTCTTCTTTATACCCCCTCTCCTTCCTCTTATCACTCTTATATTGAACCACCAATATCGCTTCGTAGCAAGTAGGTACAACTCATTAGGAATTCGTGGACAATGGATTGTTCTAATAGATATCGTACATAGTAGATACCGGGACTAAACCACAATGACGATGTGGCTTTCGTACTGATTTGATTAGTTTCACAACTGATAAATACGTAGGTAGTTGTTAAAAAGAAACAATCCACTATTTTTGTCTGTTAACAATAGTTTTGAACTTTGCATATTTCTTAGCCACAATGATAGCTAGTAGCATCTTTGCTAAATTTATTAACTGAATCAATTTTAAAAAATCTGGTAGGTGATGGCAAGTAAACTTTAAAATGACATCACATGCTACTTGAATCATTATTTCAAGTAGGCTGTCACCAACTTTAGCAACTTAATACCAGATCGGTATGCAAATTCTACTGAGAACGACAAATAGAAACACAGAGTTGCTCTTTTAAGAAATCATTTTTACACACAGTAATTCTACATAACACACCATTGAAAGCTTGCCTCCATGAATTTTTGTCTTCAAGAAACTTATCATTAACATACAACATTAAAATCCCTAGACGAGTAGATTAGTCATCATACTTCTAGTTCAAGTTCATAGAGACATGAGATACCTAATTATATAGTGCAACTGAGGTAGGTATAGATTTAGATGTTGGTTCCTAAAATGTAGATTGGTTAGCTGAATAAGTTGTAAATCTATTTTGTAGAATTTGACATTATAACTAATGAATGTAATCATTCTCATATTTTGTAGACATTAGTATTTGTTTAGATTAATTGATTAAAATTGAAACGTACATGTTGTAATAAGATAGATAAATATATTTAAAAAAAAATTCAAAACTGAAGCTTTTCAATAATCCATTCTAAGATTTTGATGCCCAATAATTAAAACCAAATGGGGTAAAGCCGTGCTGGATTCAAAATAAGTTACTAGAAATGTATATGCAATAATAACTGGAATCTAGCTTAATCAAACTATGATCCATCGTGGTCAGAATAAGGAAATTTTACAAGGATTTGATTCATATATATGATTACAAGTATTACTTTGAGTTTTCAAAACAATTTCTATTTGCTTTTATGACTGCCTCCAAATCTTTTTTTATAACACACATCATTAAGCCTTAGGCACTTACATATTTTGAATATTTTTCATTCCTTAACTTTGTAATAGGGAACAGACAGATGGAAGGATAGAGGCAAAAAACATAATTTCGGCTTAGCACTCTTAGACCTTCCCGGCCATTTATGTTACTACACACATACTTGTTGTTGATACTTTATGGTACCAGAAGAGTGCCTTTGGGCAGGATGAGATCATGTTGGACTCTCACCCCTTTAGGGTGGTATACCTAAAATAAAAACTAGTGCATCATGTCCCTCTCACTGGTTACGCTGGACGCCTGTCAAGGATGACCCGTCAATTAATTACAAGATGACACAGAAGCTAACTTATGTTGTATTGTTTCTCACACCTAACAAAGCAAGATAAAAAGAGAATCAAATTCAGTTACAAACTTCTGCAACCTGATTAAGCTCTAAGATAGTGTTTTGCAAAAAGAGTTAGTGCCTATTTTAAATATCAATTATATAAGTGAAGTTTTATAGAGAGGCAATAGCTAATATATAATCTTTGGCTAGGCTAATATTGATCAAACAATACTAAGAACATAATGTTTAAAGACTTCAGCAAATAAAGAAGTGTATTGATGAAACACGTACATATATGTCTGTCTGTGTTCTACTTTTGCGCCAATATTGGTGCCAATAATTATAAATACGAAACTAAATTTATTTGTATGGTGGAAACTTTCTATTTTAAACAACACAAGTCTTGACGAACTTAAGCAATCATGACAAAAGGAGAGTGCCCTTTTTTCATGCATGGGAAACTTGTACCACTTGTTAACGTGAAACTTACAGTGAGAGCGTAAATACTTAGTATTTAATTTTCTTAACGCTTTTATTCTCTTTAGCTGAAATATTGAGATTTTCAAAGGCGTATGAAACATTAATTAGCGCCTATACAATAATTCATACCTACTTATACGTTTTGACGATGACAGTTGACACGAATGATGAAACCACAGACAAAATGGCGTTTCAATTCGATGAATAGTTATCCATATCTATGATATACAAAGAGTACTGACACACATAAAAATGTACGTCCCGTTTGAGTCTAGCCAAACAGCGAATCTAGAGGTCATGAAACAACTTTTACGCAATTGAATTAAATCATTTTTCTTTGGTAAAAAATATTTTAAAACACAAAATAAGACTCACAGATTATACTAAAATGTTAATTTAGGACGTTTTTCCCTCTTGAATTTTTTAGTTTTGTGCAGGGCAGACATTGCAACCACAGACTAAACTGAATGTATAACTATTTAATTTCGTTCAGAATCGAAACATAACAGACTTTTTTAACCCTATTTTTTAACTTCATTGTATGTGATAGGTAATGTTACGTTTACGTAAGATTATTCTATTATGTTAAAAGCCTAAGTAAAATTGTAACAAAATAAAAAGTTTCCGTAGGTGCGCTGTTTGGCTGGCCCGAAATTAAAATGATTATATTAATTTACCAGTACGAGATATGCATTTATCAGAGTTAATTCCTTCATTAGTTCATTTCCGGTTTAGTTCAGTAACGGTATAATATGCGCACTGGAGGTCATGTCAAAATAAAGTTACGTAATATAATTATATTACGTACAACAGTACTGCCTTATTTCCTTAACTTTTGGGTCAACCCTATCGAAACGGACTATACCTACTTTACAATAGCTACGTACGAATTTACTTTAAGAATAGTTATAAATATACTTAAAATAAATTGAATAACAATATTATTGTATCGTTAAAGTAAATATATTAGCATACCACATAATTATCAGTTTAGATTCAAAATTTAGGATCGGAATGCAAAAAATTGTCTACAGATGGAAAGTTGAAAGATTTTCAGGGGACGGAGTATGGGCAATCTCCTTTGCATCCAGGTAGCAAGAGTATTTAGAAGATAAATGATATCTGCGGAACTTAAAAATTCAAATGCGTACATAATCGTTAGGAACACATAGTAGTAGGTACATTCCGGTAAAGAATACAGCTTTTAGATTGTTACTAATGCCGTTGAAAAGCATTGTGATGTTAACACATTGCAGGCAGAGAGTTATTTTGAAGGCATTAATAAAGTCACGATCATAACACGTACAAATACTTATTTGAAACATAATTCTTTGCTTCACAGATGTCGCGCTCCAATCGCATCGCTTGATTGTATGGACGAATTTAGTGCCAATTCGCAGCAGATGCTGGATCAAGGCAAGATATAAATTAACTAGTAATGTTAAAATGAAGGGGGTTCGATTTATTGCTGTTACGTATCTTATGTGACGTAACAGCAATGATAACGTTATAAATATATACCTGTATACTCATAGATGCTTGATGATAAAGGCTTCGTTTAAATTAAAGGAATTTTACAGTTGAGATAACATCATGTTCAAATCTGTTATTGAAACAGAAGCACACCAAACTAATGACCACTGACCTCATAATATCTGCTACATAAACCAATATTTGCAGCCGGCGAAGTAAATATGGCGTCCAAGCATAACATGTCGACGTACATGGGTAACCATGCAAGTATGCCTTCAGCGGTAACGCCAGGTCTGCGATACAAGAATTTGGGAAAATCCGGCCTTAGAGTACCTAACATCGGCTTGGGATTATGGACTATGTTAAACGAAGATTGTGCGGAAGACATAGTTATGACCGCCTTGGAAAACGGCATCAACCTGTTTGACTTATCTGAGGCTCATTGTGGTAAGTTTGATATAAATTCTCTTATTAGTTCGAAGTAGAAAGGGATAGGGTAGAAAGGGTAGGGTAGGTAGGCTCTAAGATCGCCTTTTGTGAGATGATGTTTTGTTATAATTAGTCTGCTAATGTCCTGACAGCTTGAACTCTGTTCTCTTGCTATAGTTTGATACAGCCGCACTACTATCAGGAATTTAGGACTCTAATGTTATTTATTTCTGTGATATTTTACAGAGATAGACACAATATACTTTGTGCTTTCCTTTATATTCATGTTTTTATCATTCTTCCTATCCAAGAATCTTAAAACGATACATGTATGACGAGTAAAGGCCGTCCGAGTTGTTTTTAGTAAGAGTGACGTCAGCATTGTTGACGACACGCATTTTGTTTACTTTCGCTCATAGTAATAAAAACCACAACTTGCGAGATTACACTATGATTACGACAATATCTAGAGGTCCGAACGGTCCGACGTCATGAGCGAGAATGCCACGAAAGGCATCGACCGCCCGTATTTATAGCAAAGCATGCTTGTACAAAATTGATTGCTACCGTCTAAATTGTGTTAGCAAAATCATCAAGAGTTCAAATGTGGGTAATTATTGAATTCTTGAAGTTCTTGGCGCCGCTGAATGAAGTTAATAACTCCTTCGCGCCGACAAATATTTTACTGTTTTTTTCTTCTGAGTGTTTGCTAAAATAATAGAAAACTATACTTAGTAATAAAACTTTTCACTTAATAGCAAGAGGAGAGGTGGAACTGGGCAGAATCCTAAAGAAAAGAAACGTGAGACGAACCAGCATTATCATCACCACCAAAATATACTGGAGTACCAAGTACGTATAGAGTCATATATATTTTTTCCTATTACTAAAACTAATATTTTTCGAGCGATGTCATTTAACGAGCACGAACTTTAATACCTAGTCATCATCTTATTAAATATCAATGTAGGTATTCATTTTCACTGCACTAATCTGGTAAAGAATAAATTCAGATAATTCTTTTGTTTTGGTTACCTACTTCAGAAAAGCTAGAGGTGATTTATAGATAATATTGTTCTTAAATTACGCAATATTGATCGTAAACGGTTATCATACAATAATTGTAGTTTACCCCATCTTAAACAGAATATATTGGTTGCTGAACTGTGTACCTACCTAGAATGTTAAACATAAAGCAAAATGCTTTTAAGTCGAGGATGTGCTGCGTAAGATATCTGTTTAACCGAATGATTAAAAGACGTTCCTTGTTAAACTACCTCCAGAACTACTACCAGTCTCCAGAAACTGAAATCTACGTGCAGAAGAATAAAATATTTAAAAAAAACTTTTAAAAAATAAAGGATATTGATTTCACCTGATTATCCCCAAATCCATTCCACCCCTTCACAAGCCCAGTTGTAATAAATTATTTCTTAGATCAAATAACCTATTTGATTCGAATAATATCAAAGTTCACAATACTATACTATACTAGTATTTTCATGAGTACGCGGTCGTTTTATTGGATGCTTATGAGAGAAGGTATATTTTTAGTAAGTACAATTATCAAGTGTTTTATTCCAAAAGGGGTTTAATAAGAGCTGTGTGTTTGTAATTTCGTTTTTTTTCCGGTAATACCAGCGATCGTTTAGCTATGACATTATTGAAACCTACCTATATGACGAATTATGTTTAAGTGAACGGCTTTAGATTCCTAAAGCCGTTCAAGCTGCAGTCTGTTCTTTTATTTGAGCATATGTAAGACTATAAAAACAACAAACACACAAAACTGTTCAGGACAGCTCTTCCAAGAAAAAATCCATACAAATTGTTTAGGAGGACTGATCAGCACATAGGGTCGATAAGCTATAAAATTTTATACGTACTGGGCTGTTTATGATAATTATCTTATGGTTTGTTTCTGGTATTTACTAATAAATGAGATTTTGTTAAGTACTGAAATCTAAATATTAATATTAAAATTTCGGATTTTCGGGATAGATTTGCTTGGTTTCTCTTTGGTACAAACATGGTGATGAGAGTGTAGTTTGTTGTGATGTGATAGCCTCTGTGTCATATACCAAACAACTGTCTTCAATGTGATATACATTTGATATAAAAAGTAAAATTCTTGTTTTGGTGTGTGTATTAATTAAATAAACGTGCCTTCCTCATTTAAAAATATGCCCACCACTTACTCCCATTTAGTTATAAGCAAACTTTAACAAAGAATCTGTATGATTTTAAAAACGGTCCCCGCTGTAGGAATTATCATTGGGTCCATTTATCCAGAAACAACGTTGTTAAAAACAACTCTCGTATAACTGACAGGATATTTAACATTATCTAGATGCTTCTGGCTTTTCTGACCCCTATCTGTCCATTGATCATTAAAGAACATAAGCATAATGCATTTTAAATTGTATAGAATCTGTTTGTATTATATCACAAACAGAAAAACTGCACAAAAGAAAAAGGCAAGGTAAAAATCCTGCCCATGCTCGTGTTTTTACTTATACAATTTTTAATTTTAGATGCTTATTAGGAAAATTGAATAATCACGCGCAGATCGACATTTTTGGATCATTTAGTCTTTTTTATTTATATGTATCTTTTTGCATTTTAAGGCAACAACATATATATTTTTGCCGCACCTTTTTCAAATTATTAATTAGGATAAGATAGAAGGAAATGTTATATAAGTAGATTTTCATGAAATAGTTTAAGGGACTCAGACCAAACATCCTGGTACTCAGATGTGATGCTAGGCCTCTTTCAGAGCTAAGCACTAGGAAGATCCTTCTCTGGAAGCAACAGATCTGGTTTGAGCTATAGAGGCTCACCCACTCACAACAGACCCATTTATTACTCATCATAATGCCAATAATACAGAGATAAATATTTTTGTGCCTCGGCTCCATTTTCGTAAAAAAAAATTACCTAATCTCATTGTTAATGAGTTTTCCTAAGTAATTAAATATTTTACCCGCTATTAAAGATGATGTTTCTCCGCATTCAATATTAAGAACACAAAAAACAATAAAGAAGCTAATTAATTAATGTACCACTGATAAATTACGTTTGTTAATTCTTTAAAACAATATGAATACATACCATTTGATAAAGCCTAAAAATCGGGCAGTTCATGCTAATGCATTTCAGGCTAATTTAAAAAGGCTTAAAATTTGTTTCAAACCATTACTACATCCAATATAGTAATGTAATAGTAACTTTGCCGTTTTCATGATTGTTATCTGTATCCTAATAATCTTGAATAAGGAGTAGGTTTACTACTCTCTCGGAAGCATGGAGGCGGACAAAGCCAATTATTTATTTAACTCTGGGTTGGAACTGAGAATTTCTCAGAAAATTCTTAAATCTAAATTATACACGGCTGAACCCACACGAATTTTCCTCGGAGTACGCCCGACTAGTTTCGAAACCATACGGGGCTCTTATTCATAGAATTGCTCGCGCGCAGATGGAACACACTGGACCAGATAAATAATGAATTTCACCAACAGTTTGAATTACTAAATTGACCCTGGAATTTACCCCTGCACGCCTAGCATAGGCAGGGATTGACATATAGGGATAAAACCCTTAGACAGCTTACTCAAGCAATATGTCAGAATCATGTTACCGCGTATAATACACCTTATGACCTTATGACATTCAGCGAAGATTTCCCCTATTTTAGCCCTTGTGCATTATATTTTACATTTTATTCGTTATTTCGACCTGTGTGTCGATGCTCGGAGAGTGGTTAAACTGTTGGGGGAGAAATTTGAAATCAAATTTTGCTCTTTCCCCATTGATACATTTCTCCTGCCCATGCTAGCCGTGCTGGACTTCGTATTCCGTAGTAGAACATAATCATCACTAAAAACTCTACTAAGTTTTCACTTTCATTTCAACACACATGTGAATCTGTTATGTATAGTAACAGCCTTTACTATACTCATTTTGAAGCATTAACACCGAAAAGTAAATATTCCATTACACATGTACGGTCATGCTTCAAGCTACAGCGACGCGTTTTATATAATCTCGTGACTTTACGCTTGGCGAATTTGTATTTTCGCTTTTTGCTATATACGATTGCTTTGTGACCCTACTAACGCTACAATAATGCTTTTGGCTTCTATAGAACCTAATTTTTATCTCCATTTATTAGGCTAACAGGTCCTCATGCTAACAGGTCAGATGAAAGGGGCTTATCTAGGAAACATGTCATAGAGAGTGTGAAGGCTTCACTGCAACGACTTCAAGTTGATTACATAGATGTTGTACTCTTGCACAAAATAGATCCTGTGTGCCCTATGGAAGGTATGCATCCGTATTAATCATGTCTTGACCAATGAAATAGCCGTTTTGCCTAACTAGCCAATTTAAATTATTATAAAACTGTGGTACTTAAAATCAGTCCTCTATTAATTTACTCTCCAATATCATCACAATCGTAGATACTAAGATAAATCGTTTTACTGCAGGACTAGAAAAATAGATGATGTATTCAGTGTTCAATGCCCAAACCTTCAAATGCCCAACCAGATTTGGGTGTAGCGTTAAAATCCTTACATCATCCTATATGGTTTCATTTTCCACGAATTGGGCAATTTTAAGGTCTCTCCGGGGGTAATGTTTCGTAAATAAATATATACAACAAATTTAAATTCTCAAGATTCGTGCATAAATTCGTACCAGTAGTATTTGACAGTTGTGCTCTTAATTACGTACCTATTTGTACTTTCGTATTATCGACCTGGAGTATTGACTCTGAAACCATGCGTCTCAAACAATAAGTACCTAAACTAAATGCGGCGTTTTCATAGGAAAAGACTCCTTATAAATAATAGTTAATGCATGAATTGCACTTGTAAAACCTATCCATCATTTGTTTTATTAGAGTTGGTACGAGCCATGACCTTTGTCATCAATCAAGGATGGGTTATGTATTGGGGGACAGCACGTTGGTCTCCTTCAGAGGTAAGCGTACTCATAATGTCAAAGATACGTAACAGTATTTGAAGGTTTAAGGGTAATAGGTTGATTGGTCTAGCGTACTATTATTCACGGACGTAATATTCTATTCTCCTTTAATTTGGGGTCAAGCTGGCATAGAGCTGGTACAGCTTAGTTGGTACATCCAATATTAACATCTAAGCCTTTTCTTTAGATCACAGTAAAGACGATGGCACTAAGTTGAAACCTGTCTGTATAATCTATTTTATATTGCTTGTGATATTTACGAAAATATTATTCCTTTGTTTTAATATCGATAGTTATATACGAAGTTTATAGACATATATTACATAAATTCCTGAGGATTTGGTCTGCAGTGTATTGCGGAAAATCTTCGTTGCTTATAAATATAATGTTAAAAATTACATCGTAAAAACATTCCATGAAATGCATTTTAACCAAACAAGGCCTGTTTCTTTTTAAAGAACTTATGAACTAGTATCTACCAAATAACTTGTCAATATTTAAAAAAAAAAAACATTTTTAACGATATCTATCTATAATAGTCGGTAAGGTAAGGTAACAAACCTCAAATCATAGTAAGAGTTAATCTGCCACTACACTAGTTTCCATGAAAAGCAACACAAAGGCCACTAGGTAAGTATATATTCGCATATATTGGATTCTTCACACACACATCTGCATACAGATACATAAGATGGTTAGTGGCCTAGAAAAGAAATTATCGAATCAGAACAACGAGGTGCGGACGGTTTCCGATTCACAGCAGTAATTGGCAGTTAAGGACATTTATCCGAACGTATCCGCTCGCCCATATACTCAAGAATCCAATAGCTAAATAAGAGATATACCGACTCAACGTCACACTTTTTATCTGTGCGTAGTTTTCTTACACCGAATATATTTTTTTCAAAGGTTTTATAGTTTTTTGCAATAAGGTCTTCATTGATATGCAACACATCGTTTTAACATGTTATTGTGCCAAAAATCCTGCAACTTGCCAATATTTCTAAGGGAAAAAAGGCTGTACAAGGTCTTTCGTGACCAATGTCAGAGACCTAGCTAGCCAAGTGTTTTAATTCAGTAATATCCTCCTCCTCATACATAGCTGCTACAAACCCAAATAGGTCTCATTGATAAAAAATTGACTTAATTCTAAGGTTTTGAAATAGGTTAATAAATACTTGTTATTTTCTAGTTTTCTTGGACAATTAGAGAAAGATTTCATTAATGGAGCAATCTTACATTAAAAGTTTAGCAGTATTCAAACTACCAGTTTGAATGTGACGTTTAAGAGTTAAAAAAAGCCTTACCTTTATAATTAAATAAATTTTATTATTAATATTAAATAAATTCCTACGGTGCCATGTTTTTCATGAAAAATGTATCCATGATAAGGCGGTAACTAGAGGCATTTTAATCGGATAGTAAAGGCATTACACATTAAATTTTAATTATATTGAAAGAACCTTACTTGCACCATATATAAATAATTAGCACGCACTCGAAGCGAAGAGCAGTGTTTAGGTTTATTTGAAATAAGTCATTTAAATTTGCCTTATCTGAAATAAAGGGGCAATGAAACATTTTCAAGGTCTTTTTGAAATTGTTACCATCTAGATAATGGACGCGTACTCAAACTGTAGGCAGTTCAACTGCATTACACCAATAGTGGAACAAACGGAATACCACATGTTCTGTAGAGAAAAACCCGAGCTGTACATGCCCGAATTGTATCACAAAATTGGCGTCGGTAAGTACTCACTATCTAACAATTATTATATGCCGCTTTGTAAATGATATTTCACCCCGATAAGCACAAAGTGTAATCAATAGGAGTTAATGAAGCTCATCTCATATTTGTAAAGTTCCTCAGTGATTTTCGAAATTCGACACCTACTACACAATAAAATCAACGAAGCTACCTAGTTTTAAAACTCATATTCGTCCACAATCCCACAGCCAGCATAGGTTAAAAAAAATAAAAATAAGTAATACGGAAAATGCGACTCTAATTTTGATACATTAGGTCCATTTTACTTTGATGATATAGTGTTTCGACTCTCGAAAAAGACTTCACGATTGCGAGAGTGCAAATCTTACAATAAGGATAAAAGTTGTAATACAGGTAGGCGAGCTTTTTATTATATTACCCGATGTGCATCGCTCATACGCTGGATGGTGTTGGGCCTACAGTACGCATCGTCTCCCAGTCGAGGTTATTTTGACTCAACGCTACTTTGACCCCATCCCTATCCTCTGAGTTCTAAGTATGCACCACCCATGGTAATTTATATTGGAGCTGTTTGATGCCTTAAGTGGGTACTTGAAAATACAAAAGAGGATTTCAGATCCTTTTGTTTTAACTCCGATTGTTCACACTTTTCGCTAGTTGGGAAGTTTACACGTTTATACCTCTTTGCTATATATATACATATTATTTTCGAACATTGCATTAACTTCTAAGATTATATTTAGCGCCTGTTAAGTAATTATTCATCTATTTTTATTGTTGTTCGTCTGTATAGTCTCTCTATGTGTAGTATGCGGCACGTAAAACGAGTGTTGACAGTCGACCTGCGAAGTGGACTATTTATTTATTTTAACACATGCTAATAGGTGCATTTTTTATTACCTTCATAGATTTTTTTGTTAAGAAAAGAAAAAAATTGCTTTTATACATATAACACAAAAAAAAAAAAACTAAAATAAATTCGGAAATAAAAGGCTATAATAAAAAATACGCAGCCATTCACTTGTAATAGCGAATATCGCTAAGCTGTTAGATACATATATCATATATTTTACGTTACGCAGTGAATATGTAACTGTATGTTACAATTTTTTTTATATTCAATTGTATCTACTGTATACCATTAGTCAGATCTACCTTCTTTCTGTTTACTCCAGCTCATATTCGTCACCAGGCTTTCGATGTTGTATATTATCTAACAAAACAATTTATCGATGTTCTTTCTACTTCTGATGTGCCAAGTGCAGATTTAACTTAAATGTTTCCACCTACACGCGTAATTCAGCTTATTTATGTATTTTAGTGTATGTAGTACTAGTGGGAGTATGCAACAATTGAATCACAGAACTGTAGTCACAAAACGTAGATAGGCAAGCTCGAGCATGGCCTCTAGCAGGAGGTACGAGCGTGTAACCTATTATCTGTGGTTCTACTTGTTCATAGGCGTCATGTGTCTGATCCCAGGGATGATGGCTTGGTCCGCGATCACAACGGACAAGGGCCTGGGTCGGGAGGAAATCACTGGTCTGTTTGCAAAGTCCAGGTTCAACAGGAAGTACAGTACATTTAGCTGGTGTGAGGAGGACCTCGCAGTTCCGGATGTGAGCGAGGTTGGTACTGATGATATTTGATAAATGTTTCAGCCGGATTTTTAAAAAAAGATCAATATTCCAAACAACAGTGGTACATCATCCGACATCCAGTTATGCATTTCTTCAGAATATTGAAATATTAGTGGGACGTAGTGGTGAAGAGAAATGCTAATTATGTATTGTGATACGAAAGCAAATAAATTAAAAACATAAAATATGATGCGTTTTAGCTTTCGAATATCTCAATATTTGTTGAGTTATCTTCATAACATTTGTCTTTGATAAGGTTACCTTTTATTTGACAGCATTTTCAAACCTCTTGTCTTTTTACCAGCTACGTATATCTGGCAGCAAGGACCAGGTAACCGGGGAAGAGCCACGTACTTATGGAGAGAAGTTACGCGATCTCTCTAACCTTGCAAACACGATGAGTAAGCTTTCTTGAATAATTTTTATTATGCATTATTTTTAAGGAACGTGTCTCTGTATATTGTTTATTTATGCATTAACTAACACCTGTTTGAAGAAACAATCTTTTTTGTTAGATTGCACTATGAGTCAGTTGGCAGTGGCTTGGTGCCTCAAGAATGAGTCAGTCAATTGCTTGCTACTGGGGGCTACAAGTGTTGAGCAGTTCAAAGAAAATATTCATGCTTTACAGGTAAACAATTCGCTAAGAGTTATTTCAAAGTGAATAAGCCTTAAGTGCTTAACGGAGAAAGGCAGGAGACTTCGTATATGGCGGGCGAGGTTTTTTCACGCTTTTCTTGAATTAATGATTGTTGGCTAATTTTGGAAAGGACTGGTGTTGGTTGTGTCGTGGACAGTTTTTGTGTCGTTTGTGTAGTGGCTAGTTTTCTGAATGGTTAACAGGTATTGATTTGGGAAAGGTTCGAGGGAGCCGCGTCCGCGGAGTGCGAAGTTTCCCGCCATTGCTCCCTAACTTCTACATTGCTATAAACTTGACATTGGCTAGTCTGTGCAAAGCCATAAAAAGAGAGAACTAATAAAATAATAATCTGTGTAAAGCCATAAAAGGAAAGAAAGAAAAAAAAAGAAGTGCTTAACCAAAATCAACTCATGTTATTTTTTTAACAGATCGTGCCCCAGCTCACGCATTCTGTGATGGCTGATATTGAGCGTTTGCTGTCAAATAAACCGCAGCGACCTCCAATGGTATCGACGCTTGCCATGCGCAACCAGCAGAACACTAATACTGTGCGAGTAGATATGACGTACGTATATAGTTCTAGCAATATCCAATTTAAATATTAATCCTTATTTATTATTTTCAATACTCGTTCATTAACATCCCCAACATGAATTAAAATTGATGGGAGAATTTAGCGTTCTTAAAATATTAGATGTCTTTTTGAACGAGTCCAAAATGCGGCTGTAAAAGGATTACAATAATTGTGTTAACATACAGTGGCGCTTCAACTTCTGGTGCCGGAACCCCGAAGGCTGATGCTGAAGCCGAAGGTGAATCCTCCCCCGCTAAAGAGTCTGGGCGGGGCTTTTGTCAGCTTCAGTGACTGTGGTGGCGTGGAAGCACTGACTCTGCTTCCAAATCTAGTAAATCAAAGGTGACTATCTAGTTTTTTTATGTTTGGATATAAGTTGCCACACAATAAGAACACGAAATTTGATACAATAATCTTATTACAGGAATCAGTTAAGGATGGCAAGCCTAAGTTTTTCTTGAATAACGCTGGAGAAGTCATACGACGTGTGGGCAAGTATCTTCACTAATTTACCAGATTCTTAATAATAATCGCACATTTTAAAGGACAATTATTTAAAACTTGCCTGGTCTTTTCAGAACATGATGGCGTATCAACTGATGTAGTAATATCCGTGTCATCATTAAAGGGAAAACAACCAGCATCGGGCGGAAGTAAAGTAAAAAAATCCAAATCGGATAACTCCAGACCGAGATCATCCTCTTTACAAAGGTCATCCTCAGGACAAATCTCCGTGTCTCGGGACCGGCGGCGATCTCGCTTCGACCTTGCCTCTCCTGCAGACTTGTAAATTCAAGACACACAAAATGTCCTAAAGTAACGATAATGATTCTTTTGATTTCGAATGTATTACATATGCGAGATTCTTTCTAAAGGGAATTTCAACTATCATCTATTTGATGATAATGACAAATGAAGTACGGATGTCGATTATGAAATTCTTTCCGTAGTTGAGGATTTCAATAATCGTTTTGCTAACGATATCTTTCTAAGTACTTGTGATATGGACGCTAATTAATCGCATCTCACTTTCTGCGTTAAAGTATGTGTTTGCGGTGTGTAAAGTGATTATATATTATATGAAAAGTTATAAAACTTTATAAAACATACTTTATATATCATTATAATAATTCATGTTACAAAATGGAGGAGGATTAAACTCATGGTATAGCAGTAATGCTAGTTAAGAAATAGTGTTTTAAGACATTAATGTCAGGCACTATGAAAACTAGCTTTAAGTTAGTATTTTGGTAGATGAAATTTTATGTGTAGTTAATTATATGTTATCACATATTTAAACACTTTGATGTATTGACTTATATAAAGGTTGATGTCGTTGTTTTCAAAGATGCAAAGATTGTGCTATATTATTGTTGAGTATTTAAAGACATAGTCTCACAGTAAATATTTAAATTTATTTTAGCTGCACCTTTATAGTAATGGACACCTATGTAAATGTGTGTTAAACCGTAGTATTGGTACGAGGAAAGATGGGAAAGTAATTTGTATATAAGCGAAATAGACGTATAGCGTGTGTAATATCTGTAGTTACTATCGTTACAGTGCATTTTAGCGTGTCTTAATTAGATGATATAGAAATAATTGAAATGCCGCGTTCACCTTAATGCCTATATTCAGCATAACCCTTGCTGACTCACATATTTGGTAGTCTATATTTTTATATATTTAGAAATTATATTTATCTGTATTTAATATAATAGGTGTAATAATATATGCTTTGTACAATTTAATATGTGGTAAGATAATACAGATCACAATGTTACTGTTATTTTTTGGTTATATTTTTTTTGCCTTGTTTGAGATAATTGTTATATTGATAGCTGGTATTAATGATATCAGCTTTTCAAGTTATTCGATAACGAAACGCGCATATAATTTGTACGGAATTCCTCTCCCAAATATATGCGAAATGGAACTGTTATCTCTGATACCAATAACTACCAATAACAACTAACAATTTCTCATATGAAATTGTATGAAGACGGGAAAATTAAATGAAAATGCATTTTGTACGCGAATAATTTTAAATTACTGACAGAGGATTAGGGCTTAGTTCACTTCCATCTAGTTTTCGAGTAGAACGCGTTAAGTTTGTTCCAGGAACATATCCCTATAATGCATTGCGCAATAATTGCATCTTTTTCGCGTATGTTTGAGTGAGTTGCAGTGACAGGAAATTTGTTTTACGGAGCTGTAGCAAGATTACGTTACAAAATACAAGTTTCGTTTTAAGCCAGAATACATTTTAATATATTAAAACATATTGAGCGTGGATGCGGCATACAGCATACCTACAGTACACTTCAGTACAGTTTCTAATAGTAGCATTAACACATAGGAGGAGGACGTTTCTAACAAAGGTCTGTTTTAATTGATTCCTTTGGATACTAGTTAAGGAAGCTAGTTTTATAAGGAAAATAAGATTCAAATCAAATATATCGCTTCCCTCTGCTTGCATTAGTGGTTACTATCTGGCTTAAAATGCTCTTGGACTTGGGAGACATCTTTACCTCTATCTACCCTCTATTTCATGGTATCATATGCCTATGCTGTTTTTTCTATTGGTTTTTAACTTCAACTATTTTATATTGAGAGTAAGTAAAACTAACATTTCAACACATCGATTTCTGTAAAATTAACACGTAATAAATTTTTTTTTATTATCTTACTGTCACTTGAAATATTTCGAAGCATTTTTTAATTCTATTGATGACAACGAAAATTTTGGATATCTGTATATTAACATGTATTTTAATTATTGCCAGCACACAATAATATTGTATTTTACTTTACTTGTTATGTATATATAAGTATAGTGTATATATAAAAGTATATATTGAACGTTAAAGGATGTGTTTAGGTGTGATATACTTGTAGTTGATGTAATATGCGTGTATACTGACTGTTTTATATGAAAAATGTTATAATATCACGTGCGGTTATTTGTAGTTAGGAACATGTACAATTGTACAAATTGTAAAACTGTCATTAGAGGGAAAGAAAAAGTTAATCGTGAATAATATCGTGATGCCTAAGTAATATATGTACATCTTAGCGCTTCTTTCTACTAAATGTTTATCTTAAGCGCTCACGTAAAGATTACAATGGTAGATATACCCGTACACATAAAAGTCAAAGTAATTCCAGTGTCTCCTAGTAAGAATATCATGAATAGATTCTGAAATGTATGCGTTTAACAGCCATGAAATACTATAGTTAAACTCAGATAAGCACCTCATTTCTAAACCAGGTAAGGTAAAACTTAGGAGCAAGTAAGGTAAAAGGAGGGTATGTCTGCTATTGAAATCTCTTTCTACGAGTTTCAATTTAAAATATGTTAGACTATAAATGTATTGTTTAAATGTTTTAATTATAATTGTGAATGTTTCTCTCAACTAGAAACAAAATTCTATTGAAGTTTGTCTTGAGATAGTATCACGATGTCAGGACCCATGCAAGGTTTCCATATAATTTTCTAGGTACAAGACCATCTTATCCAACAATATCCATGCACACATGAATGGTCAAGTAGGTAATCCCTACTAATATTATAAATTTGGAAATGTGTGTTACTTTAATTGTTCAATAGTTTGTTTGTTTCTTTGTTTATTGTTACTGGTGCTCTACTAAACTACCGCATCGATCTTGAAGAAATTTAGCATAGCATGCATCCTGTAGACGGACATGGAGTTCACTGAAAAGAAGTCGGAGATCGTCTACGATACTGAAAAAGTAATAACTTTTTCACCTACCTTGCCAATTTATTTACAGTGTATATAAACATAACTTTGCGTTCTTGTGACGGACATAATAAGGGTACTTATTTAGAGAATAAATAAAAAATAAACGCTTCCCGCGTGATTTGCGAATAATCTCAAATTACGTCTGCGGCAACACATAGTCCATTCTATATAATTAGTAATTACGAAGCGGTGATAAATGGGCACAGGTACAAACCAACATAAACAAATATTAAGTCATATTAAAAGAAATAACCGTTTATTTGCGTGACCTTCTTGAGTAATGCATACTTTATATGAGGTCATTTGATTGTCTGTTCAGATACTCTATGTCGTTCAAGATAACGTTCACGGTGCAGTCCATTGGACCACAAAACGTAGCGCCAGAATTGCATATACTATGTTGACTCTCTTGTCATCATCTGCTGGGCACAGTATGTGCTCTACGAGGCATGGATGGGGGTGGACAACGATAATGTTGACTATATCGAAACTAGCCATCTAGAATTTTGTTCCTGAATGGGAGATACTTAATGTTAGATAAGCCTAGCTCTTTAAGCTTCTAAGAGTAAGTTAGGTGGTCATTTCCGCCGTATCGAAATCCCTTGTTTTCCAAACCGTAGAATTGTAGTATAAGGCGCTCCAGGCGTACACAAACAATTATCAAAACTAAGTCGCACATTACCTTTAGTTATTTTAATCTAATTCTTCTATAAAATCTTTCACCCTAAACAATCTACTGAAACTGCTGACTAAACTGAAAGACGCACTGTAGTGTTTTAAGCGTAGGAGATTAACACAGGGCTGCCAATTCATCAATTTGAAGAATAGACGTTTTTTTTGATAAACCGTTATTTACCCTGCAATTAATACCAATGTAAACGCACTAGTAGCTTTTTTATTTGTAAATTTGGATTCAGTTGACGTTTGTATGCGCAGACGCACTAAACTGGACTTATTTTATTGTATTGAAGAGCATAAATCATGTACAAATATAATTTAGACGATTGTTTAGGAGGGTTAACTAAATATGTTCATAATATGGTCTGCGTTTTAATAATCATTGTTATGAACGTGACAATATACTCTTATGTAAGAATTATACTATTGTATTGCACGCTTAAGATGTAATCACTATCATTAACCCTCATATCACTAGATAGATTTTAATCTTCTGCAAAAAATAGCTCATCACTTATGCGTATCTTAGATGTCTGTATCAATGTTTGAACCTGGATATGTTTAACCTAACAATAAAGGCACTACACTAAATTGTCGTTTTATTTATTACTAGCTGCCGCGACTTCGCCTGCATGGACTTCAGATATGGGTCTAACAATTTATAATCTTCCCAAGGGAAGTATTTGAGAGATCGGTATAGAAAATACATACAACCTTTTCCATAGCATAGGTGGCATGCACCAAATTTCAAAGCTGTCTGCCAGCGGTTTAGCTCTTAAACAATTTTCAATTTTCCCTCAGAAACTACTTAAGGAAACGGGATCAAAGGTAGCCTATAATCTTTTCCATGTTAAAGGCTACATGCATACCGAATTAAATCCAAATCCGTTCAGCCGTTTTTGCGTGATTGAGTAACAAACATCCACACTTTCACATTTATCATATATAGTGGAATGTAGGATATAATATGATTTTGCTGCGTTTAAGCTGATAAAACTTTCTAAGATATTTATTCTCCTTTTCAAAGAACATCCTTGTTCGTTTCTCGCAAATAATAATAGAAAAACAAAAGCTTCTTTTATTTTCCTGTATATACTCGTATGTAGCAGCATTGGCATCTTCGCTCCATATTATTCTTAATCACTTAACATCAGGTGTTAACAGTCAATCGAGTCAATTGCTAGCGTATGATATATTTTCTTATAAACTCACCTGTACGTTTGTTGATGCGGTTTCAGACAGTAGCGGTACATGTGAGGTTTAAAATCAAACGCATACCGATACGCCTTCTACGCACCAGAACGCTTAGCCACGTGGTTACGACCAAAACCTTCTACAAGACCAGACCGAAGAAAATTGAGATATTATAAATTTTATTTTTCTTTTCCGTAAAATAATATAATAGGGTTTCATCGGTAGGTGGGTTAATCCTTTTTGTCTATTATACTACATAATAATACGTCATAATTTTAATAATTCTTTCTATTAGAAAGGTTGTTTAATCAGGTTTGATTAGCTTAAATTAATTGAAGATACACCACTCATATTATTGGAGTTGTAGGCAAAAACTGCTTATTGGATAGTAAAAATCCGTCGCTTAAGACTTAAAGATACTTATACACATGCATGCCTTGTGAGCGAGGTCGTGAACGCTAGGAATTGATAAAGATGCTGCCAAATTTCTTGGTTAACCTTAAAAGTTAACTAAGAATGCAATTCCGATTCTTATTTTAAGATAGTTGTAAGTGATAGTGAAGCTGTGATAGCCTAGTGGTAAAGACGTCAGCCTCCTAATCCTCTGATTAGGAGGCTGACGTCGGGGGTTCGAACCCGGGCACGCACTTATTATAACTTTTCGGAGTTATGTGCGTTTTTAAGCAATTGAAATATCACTTGTTTGAACGGTGAAGGAAAACATCGTTAGGAAACCTGCACCCCTGAGAGTTCTCCATAATGTTCTCAAAGGCGTGTGAAGTCTGCCAATCCGCACATAGCTAGCGTGGTGAACTATGGCCAAACCCTTCTCATATTGAGAGGAGCCCCGTGCTCTGTTGTGAGCTGAGAATGGGTTGATCATGAAGTGATAGTAACTATGAACGATGGATGCCCAACTCACCTGCAAACTTTCAAAGGTGGTAACCTTCCTATATTTTTACTTGAGTGGCTTATTTTCAACGGAATTTTTAACAAACCCTAATCTTAGTACAAACATACTATTATGAGCACAAACGTTTAAAAAAATATAGGTTGGAATGCGTTCGAATTCATGTTACCAAATAATGAACTTAATAAATTGATTTTAATAACCAAAAATATCTTCCTACTCAACAAATAGCTTTTTTTACAATTTTAGGTGAAAAAATTCAAATCGTAAAATTATTATTTGTGAGAGTAGTCTGGGTTGATTGACCGCTCGTCAATCTAATCGTTCGTTGGTGTCATCTTAAAAATTTACGTTATGAATAATAATTGTTGTTCAGATTTGAATTATTCAGATATTATAATTATATAGAGGCTTTGTTTCCTCTGATTATTATCTCTGTATAATTCAACACCTCTTAAAATGACAAGTATGTCATTAATAATTTTTAGAAATGCGTCGAAACTTTCTGGCAATAAATCAGTGCAACTTTGAAACAAGCGACCAAACTATTGTTTAACGTATACAGCTACGGTGACGAGCGCAAGACGCGGCGGACCGGTAAATAGTCAATTAGTGATCCTCAACCCTCTAATGGACCCGTCCGAGATCCTTCGGAGGATAAATATAGCACTACTGCTGAGAGCTCCTGTTCCTCTCGCCACACAGTACTGTAGTACGAGATGAATTTCTCGCGTTGTGGTGGTCGAACGTGTACGCCTCAACATGTCCCAAACCCAAGTTTACTTCGATTGGTTAGATTATTTAGTATTCGGGGCAATGTTGCTTCTTTCAGCCTTAATCGGTGTTTACTTTGCATTCTTTGCCAAGAAGAAGCAGAACACAACGTCCGAATATCTGATGGGAGGGAAAACGATGGGAATGTTCCCCATCTCAATGTCCTTGATAGCCAGGTATTTAGGTCATGTGATCCTGTATTTGTTTTGTCTTTGTGAAGTATTTTAATATTTGCGAATGTTTCTTTTTTAATATTTAAATTTGACCTCTGAAAGGTTGGAGAATAATAATATATTTATAAATATATATAATAATAATTGGACATTTTCTGTGGCGATGTAACTGAATCAATTGCTATGATTATTTAAATGAAAATATGTGTGGTGTAGAAATTGGAGAGAACTCCCCCAAAAACCACTTCAAATCATTAGTGTTCATTTGTTCTTTATTTTTATTTTTTATTCTTTATTTCACACTTAAGCCGAATTTAATACTTTAGATGTTTTCTTCGGGATGTCAGTCCACTAAAAACAAGTACATGTTTGCGTGTGTAATTCGAAACCTATAAAAGGCCACCATTCACTTTGACATAATATATATTCACATTTAACATATTAAAACTAGCTTTTACCCGCTGCTTCGCTCGCATTGAAGCCATTAAATAAGTTTAAGAGATCATTACAATAAAATGAATCCATATGATAACAATATATTTTAATTATCTTTATAAACAATATTTTATTTAAAATAAAAAGTATCAAAGTGTCATAATGAGCGGTTTAGTAGATTTCGCGTGAAAGCGCAACAAACAAGCCTACATTCACATTTATAATATAAGTTGAGATGTAATATATCTATTTCAAATGATAATATTTAGTATAAATATATTTAAATCACAAATTTAGTATAAGTGCCAACACTCTACTTATGTTCTTTTCATACACGATTTTTTATACGGGTTTATTATTAAAACAGCAGATAAACCATTTTAGTTTTTAACTTAGCTGTTTTCATACATATCAATTAACTTGCTTCCGTAAATGCATATCTTTTTGCTATCGAATTATTAAATTCTTGTTACACAAGTGAATACACATTTTTGATTTTGATTTTTAATATACCGACCTATTTAATAAAATATATTTTCTTGTTTGACTTAAAACTATATTTTATAAATATTTATATGATTTTTTTTCTAACTTTATTGTTAGTATTTTTAACTTTTAAATGTGCATGGATCATGAGGCTAATTTTAAATGTTTTATGGTTCATTAATTATTGTGTTTTTAGCGTTTGCATTTACTCGTATATGACTGAGTTACTTAATGTACCTTGGCCATTGTAATACTATATACGGAAGTATTTTCACAAACGCGGAATAAATCGTGGTGGAGGACCTCTAAGTACTGGATTTAGGGCTGCAGTTCTGGTCTATATTTCAGCATATGTGACCAGTGTTTTTTTTTCAAGTTACAAATGGAGCCTATGTTATTTTATTTGTTATAAACTATATCTATGAAGCGAACATTGTCAATCCGTTGCTTTGCCGTGTGAACCAAATCACTAACAGACACACCATTGATGGATGTCCTGACACAGTTAATATTCACCTGAATCACATAACAGTGTATGAGTGACCCACACGAGAGGATACCGAACCACTATCTCATCCAGAGAGAGGTCGCAGTGTTCATTATAAAATTGCTTTAATGTGGGTCCGGACGGATTCTGAGAACATTCTAATGGTGTAGTTGGACCGAATACAGACCGGACGGGCCGACACTCGATGTCGAATTATGTATCTATTCACGAAGCGTTAGTTTGAGTTTCTAACTTATTTACAAAAAAAAGGTTTAAAATATACAAGGACATTTAACTTCAAAGTTCACTATGCATTATTTTTCTTATATAGTATAGATCAAATTAGGTTAATTGTGACCTTGTGAGATAGTCATAACAAAAAACAAAACCGGGAAAAGTTTGTTGTGAACATCTTATTAGACCTGGGAGTCATTATTTATAGAAAAAAGGATAACATAGCACGCTTTTTTATATATATTTTTTATTCAATATGTGAGATGGCGATAACAAAAAAACGGGAAAAGTTTGCTGTGGGCTTCTTCTTAGACGTGGGCGGGTTTGGAACCTAGCTTTAGTTTTAGGTTGGTGGATGTAAATATCACCATCGCCTCACGAATAAAAAAAAAATATGTATATTATATTACCTGTAAACGAACGTTAAATAGATGCATGATCAATAGGTTTACACGTATAAAGTTATTTCGATTTGAAATAAGGTATATGGCGCGGCATGGCAAAATAAATTCCTGTTCTAAGATTAGCGATTTCAAACAGACTATGCTCTAATTCGTATAAATCAATATATTATAATTGCGTTCACTTGCATTAATGCTGTAGAATTAAGTTATTATTTTGAAAAATGGATGGCTACAACTTATCTCGCTACAGTTATAAATGCGAAAGTTAAGAAGCATGGATGTTTTCTTAGTTAATCAACTGAGACAGACATGGACGGCTTCTTTTTATATCTGAAAACTGTACTAATTCCGTCGTATAGATTTTATGGTCTAGTCGTCAATTCTCATACTGGAAATAGCATTTGCCAGCGCAAATATTCGCGAAGGTTTATCAAAACAAACTCTGCTATAAATATGATTAACCTTCAAACCAGCACTATAATCAAACAGAATTTTCATGATCACTGAACAATGGAAGCCTGGCTCATAAATTATCTAAAATTAAAGAATAAAACGTTGCAAAGCGTACCCGTGCATTATCCAATTAACCTGTGAGCGACGCTTTTAATATGTAATCACGAAGTGCAAGCTAATAAATAACATGTTATTATCCAGCTATAATTTTATTCAGAACGTTCGAGTAAAGTCATCATGTCTGAAATAGGATATAATTATTTTCCTTCCTAGTAATGCTGATTTCAGTAACTTGGTTGGATTCAGCAAACTCATAGGAAATGATATGGCAGTTTTCAGCAGATGAGTCTGCCTATAAGTGGAATAATGGGCGCATCGCTGAATGAGTCCGGGATTAGCGACGTTTTCAAACAACTTAAGGATAGCAAGGCGCCAGGTGATGACACAATTACAGCGGCTCTCCTGAAAGCGGATGTAAAACGGACTCTTAAAATCCTCCTGCGAATTATAGGATTCCTCATTTACGAAAATAGGAGGAGCGGCGATTCTTTTCTTTAAAGTAAGGGATAATACCTTGATGGCAGGACCGCTATCTTTGCTTGGTCAAGTCTACAAAACGTTTCGGTCGTAGATTTGAAGTATTTCAACATCCCGAACAAGCTGGTTACTGTAAAGGCTATATTACCACATATTATTCTATACTGCGATATATAAGACCGAAGACCTGACATTGTTACCATTTGAACCTTTTGGTTCGATGGAAACTTTATTGAGGCCACTGCAGTTATGCTTAAAAGACTACCAGTGTGAATACAAAAAAGCCACCATATCAAGCCTACAAGGTCAATCATATGATAGTTGGGAGTATGACAGAGAGAGTATTCTCCTAGCTGTTGAAAACGCCTTAAAGAATTTTATAAAATCCAGAAGTATTTGGACGGACTTCATCCACATTAACAACAATTATTGGACTCGACATTGGTTTGCCGATCATGTAGTCATACTTGCAGATGGTCTGGGATACCTTTTTATAATACTCAATGACCTTGGTAGTTATCTTCTACGAATATCTTATGTTCGTTTTTCAACCTACCCAGTAATCATGGAGATTATTGTGCTTCAATTTATAGATGGTTGGCATACATTATATATATATTCAGTTAAGAATGTCCAATTTTGATAAGTAGGTGAACTGCCAAACCTTATTCGGATAAGTGTCTATAAATGCCGTGACATATATTCGTCCGAAATTCCTCAGTGCCTCAAGATCAACATCATGATGAGACAAAAGTGTCTGTTAAGTGGCCTATGGAGAAAGCTGAGAGTGAGATTTATCTGGCGATACCCTAATAATACTGGCACACACTAATAATATTGGCTAATAATACTGGCATAATAGCAAGGATACTCGTAGAAGAACTGAAGTAAGATATCTCAAAAAGACGCTGCAATACTTGCGGAAGTTGCATTTGACTCTTGCACACACAAAATTGTTTGCAATAAGCCCTAAGCCATTGGTGGGCATAAGAATTTTTGCAATACTATTTCTCCATTAATCCTTTGTGTGCTTTGCACTACCCAGTTCATATGAAGAAATAAGCAACACCAGTTCAACAATTGGATGCAGTTAATATGTCAGGTAGCTGACACTTATCTACCTTCATAATTCCTATTTTATTGAATAACCTGTTCCTAGTATGAAATATCACACGGCGCGAGCAAACATGGCCATGAATATACGTGGGATGTCTCGGGTTTGATTCCCTATGATATGTTGCATATGAATGTTACCAGAAGGTATTACTAATATTTAAAAAGGTACTAATAAGGTACCAACCGGGGCACAGACTTAGGCAATGCACGGGGTAGAGTTAAAAAGGCCAAAGATTTCGTAAAGGAGAATGGAAGGAAGTTTTTTCGGTGAACAGCTCATTGATAGCAAAGAAATATCTAAAGGATCGGACAATGGTGATCAGTGCTTTAACACAAGCAAGAAAGCTAAAGTAAAAATGCGTTGGCTATGTCATGCGTGAAAAAGATAATCTTTGGAGGCAGGCGATTTTTGTATAGTATTACGTAATTCAGCTCAGACCACGCAACCGTTGGTGTACGGATTTGGAAGAATTTGATTGCCTTGGGTTACTTCTGACACACCTATAAAGAATTCGCGGAAGTAAAGGTCCCGGAGGCCTTTGACCGCATTTTTGGATTACTTTTTAATATAGGTTAAAAAGTAATCTATCATCACAGCAAAAATCAGACTGAACTATGGCATACAAATAGGTATTACAAACTAGGCATCTACTAAGAAAGGTTTTTGGAAAATTCGTCTTCCACGGTTGTAAAATAGGAGTTTTTCCTTTACGAGAGCTAATCCGCGGTCAACAGTTAGTAAAATATAATTAAGTAAAAGAAAATAAATAACAATTTAAATTTTTTAAATAAATAAATACAATATAATTTAGTAATTTATAGAACTTAGTGTTTAAGCTATTGGTTATACTCGTACATAGGATATTAATTAACATTTAGGTTTAGAGGTTGGCTTAAATAAACTAAGTCATTATTAACAGTCAAGAAACCTTCGAAACTAAACCACCTAAGTGTAATTGTGAATAAACTGTATTTAACTAGTTATAGAATACCAAAATATTCCAAAAACCAGCTCATTCAAAGTGTATGGAAATTAGATTTGTTTTAGATGTGTGGAGGCTGGTTTCCAATTTGGTACTCGTAGATATATTTAATTCATAATAATTACACACTGCACTGATAAATTATTCATTCGAACACCATCCGAATAGTTTCTGCTTGTTTTACACATTTCCTCTACGAAAAATAAAAGCATTTTCCATATTTTATATACTGTATAATTCGTTTAATGAACATACGTTTTTCAGTTACGTTTCCGGAATTTCCCTGCTCGGTCTTCCGGCTGAAATGTACACGTACGGTACCCAACTTTGGACCATTGTACTGTCGGAGTGGATCGTATCTTTGACTATAGCGATAGTCTATCTACCTGTGTTCTACAATTTGCAAATTACATCTTCTTATGAGGTAAACGGAAGAAATTATTTATTACTTAAGCTCACTATCCTATGTTTGACGATCTCCGTGGCGCAGTGCGTGCGCTGTCGTATAGAGTTGGCGGTCCTAGGTTCGATTACCGGCTCGAATCTGGTCTGGTGGTATGCTTCGAACGTGGCTAGTTATCCTACCGACAAAGACGCGTCAACAAACGATTTAGCGTTCCGACACGATGTCGCGTAAAACCAATAAGGAGTGTGGGTTTACCATACCCCTAACAGGTAAGCCTGCTGGCATCCTAGACTGCATCATCACTTACCAGCACACAAGTTAGCCCTTGACGGCCATCAGTGAGATGGCTGGTGAACTTGTAATGTATAAATAAATAAAATTAACTATAAATAAAGTGATCGGTATCCAGATCGAAGAGAGTTTTCGGTTTGTCAATGAAATCTAAAGAAAAGCAGCGTGAAACTTGAAGGTTAACTAAATAGTTATTCAATTGCCATTATATGTATGTTTGCCATGCATTTGTAGTTAGATAAGAACATGTGGACGCCATCCACCTCTTTCCTTGACCATGTTACGTAGCTTCTTCGTGACGATTGTTCAGGGTCGAAGGAAGCAATGCACGATGCCTGGCTGGTCGCAACTGACTATATCTCAATTAACGAACAGCTCTACTAAATTTCTCGTAGCGTCCGCTTACAATGAATCATGTGATACGTGACACGTGCCCCAGCGATTGCGGAAGCGGATTCAGTTTATTGTGTTTATTTTCATTCTAGTACCTATCACAGTAACCTAAAAATATCACGGTTAAGTTCGTTGTGGGCTTCTTCATAGACCTGGGCGCGTTTGGAACACTTCTCCTAGCTTAATTTTGAAAATGTAGTTATTTGCTCACGAATTAAAATAATGGAAAATTTGCTATAGTTTTATCATCATCATGATCAACCCATTACCGGCTCACTACAGAGCACGGGTCTCCTCTCAATATGAGCAGGGTTTGGCCATAGTCCACCACGCTGGCCATATGCGGATTGGCAGACTTCACGCGCCTTTGAGAACATTATGGAGAACTCTCAGGCGTGCAGGATTCCTCACGATGTTTTCCTTCACCGTTGAAGCAAGTAATATTTTAATTGTTTAAAAACACTCATAACTCCAAAAAGTAAGAGGTGCGTGCCAGGATTCGAACCGCCGACCTCTGATTAGGAGGCTGACGCCCTAACCACTAGGCTATCACCGCTTCGATGGATACCTACCAGGTTCACATGAATAAAGCTATTTTGATTTGATTTGGACTTGGTTTATTACTAGAGAGAGCGATTAATCAACAGACAAACTCTCTGAGGCATTGCTTACATTGTATGATTATCAAATTCAGAATTTCAGGTAGCGACTATCGCCAGTTAAATGCCATGAATAAAGGATTCGAAAATTTTCAGTAGAGAAAATTATTTGTAATTTTTGTATTTATAGAGCCTGTTTGAGTTTCCAATAGAGGAAATTAGTTGTATTTATTTTTAAAATAATACATCATTAATTCAATTAAAATAGCAGTAATGACAGTGTTTTTAACTTTTTACCAACCATCTTGTAATGATATCACAAGTACTTATCTGCTGAAATAATTTGCATTTTGATTATCAAACGAAACCAAAACATAAGTTTATATACAATAGGTGGGTACTTAAATAATTTGGTTTTAGTCTTTCTGCATTACTTTGCCTGTAGAAAGAAGGAAGTTTCAATACTACTCAACCCAAATTAACGAAATTCAATTTGTTAACTAACAAATTTTTTAATCTCCCACATATGCTAATCAAGGTGGAACATCAGAGCATAAGATAAAAAAAAAACATTTTATAGAGTAGTTAGTTTTGAATACTTCTCGGGTGCAATGGTAATCTATGCGGTCTTCTAAGAAGGAGCTCCCAGGTTCGATATCCTGCTACAGCCGTTTGGGTTTTTTTTTCTGGTCTAGTAGGAAGCTTCGGTCGTAGCTAGTTACCAGCCTTATATTCGACGCTGAGAGCGCAGTCAATTTCCAACTTCAAAACGTCAACAGATCAGTTAAGCTGTTAGTCAACTTTTCCTATTTAAGATATAATTATATTAAAATAAAATGAAAATATTAATTTCTACAATAATTATATTAAGTATCCAACAAAATAGAAAATCACATTTTGAAAATAAAGTTCGATTATACCTAACGAATAAAACATTATAAAGCAAATATATTTTTGAAACAAAATTGACAAAACTCAAGTCCTTTGAATAACGCAGCATCCTTGACACTAACGATAAGCTACGATAGTTATGACCTTAGTTCTGATTCACACTGTATCATCTGGCAGACTCCCGAATCATTGCAATCTAAAAATAAACCAAGCAAAACGGTAGGCGAGATAATCCTACCGTTTTGTTGAGTATATAACGTGAAGAAGTCGTACCCTTTAAGTTTACGAATGTAGTTATCATGAACTTACTACAACGTTAATTATTAACGCGTCAAAACCGCGCCGTTAAATGGTTTTATGAATTAGCATAAAATTATCTTTTTGAAATTAAAAAACAAAACTTTTTTAAAATACGATAATAAGATATTTATTTATACAATAAACAGCAAGTATAATTTGCTATATTCTGCCGACCTACGGGAGATTTGTATAATATAACACCACACGTACCAAAGTAAAGTCTTTACTTTTCTCGCTTGTAAAGTCAACATCTCCTGAGGATGATCCGGTATCGGGTTGAAACGTGCGTAGAGGTTCTAGTGGAAGATTTTGTGTGGTGTTATATTATACAAATCTCCCGGTTGTCGGCGGAATAGAGCAAATTATACTTGCTGTTTATTGTTTATCATGGACTTCCGCAAAGGAACGCCTGCTTTTATTCATTATATTTTTCTATGTAAGCATGTGTTAGTATTTTAAATGTGTTTTTAAAACAACAAATTAAATCTTGTTAAAATTATCAACTTCTAACTTTATCGGCAACACAATTGACAAGTGGCACTTGATTTAACCAATAAAAACTATCTTCCGATATTTTTACACATAATGCCACCCCGTGGCATCAGCCGCCCGCGTTCAACGTTTACCCGGCTCTTAAAAGGGTCATAGCGAGTTTTTTAAATATACCTAATGAGGGCTGGTAAATTGAAAGAAATTTAAGTGTATCTGACAAGCCATGAAAAATGTAAATAAATGTCTATCAATTTTGTTAAAAAAAATAGAGATATATATATTTATAGTAAGTACCATTTGACTAGTTACGCTAGAATCCGGCTATGCCCTGTGTCAGCCTTTTAATATATTATACATATATATATATGGTGTAATAAATCCGTATCAAAATAAATTGAAAATAATATCTCACAAAATAATTTAAAGAAAAAACAAATTAAACGCACCAAATTTGACGACCTCACAAACTTGAGGATCTCACTAGTAGCCCTCATCTCAGATCAGCTCTGATCTGATCAGCTCGAATATACATAAAATTTCATTAAAATATGACAATGTATACGCTCGTAAATAGGCACGAATAACTTTTGGTAGTTTGATAGCCTGCCTTACAAACGCAGGCGTCCGCTAAAAATGGATAGTTGAAATTCTTATGAATTACTATAAAAGCCGCATGCCACAGGTTCTCGAAAAAATAGTCTTATCTTTCAATTACAATGATTAGGTATACATGATCAACCCATTACCGGCTCACTACAAAGCACGGGTCTCCTCTCAATATGAGAAGGGTTTGGCCATAGTCCACCACGCTGGCCATATGCGGATTGGCAGACTTCACACGCCTTTGAGAACATTATGGAGAACTCTCAGGCGTGCAGGTTTCCTCACGATGTTTTCCTTCACCGTTGAAGCAAGTGATATTTTAATTGTTTAAAAACGCACATAACTCCGAAAAGTTAGAGGTGCGTGCCCGGATTCGAACCGCCGACCTCTGATTAGGAGGCTGACGCCCTAACCACTAGGCTATCACCGCTTCCCTTCAATGATTAGGTATATCTGATACCATTGTAACTGAAAATTGATAACTATTTAGAAAACAATATCTAAATTTGGTTGTTAAAGCAAAATTAAGATGAGCTGGGTAAGTTTATTTCTGAAAAGAAAAGATATTAAAAGTGTGAAGATTTATAATAGGCTAGCATTTTTTTTTATTAACCTTATTGGGTAATATTATTCTAAAAACTCATTTTTCTTTTCAGTATTTGCGGTTGAGGTTCAACCAGAACGTGCGTCTCTTGGGATCTATTATATTTATTATCAAAATGTTACTGTACATACCAATCGTTATCTACGTTCCAGCTTTAGCTTTTAGCCAAGGTAATAATCTTATATATAAAATTCTCGTGTTATAAGTGTTTGTTCCCAAAATCCTCCGGAATGGCTCGACCGATTCTTATGAAATTTGTTATGCATAGTCAGTAAGTCTGAGAATCGGCTACTATCTACTTCTCTACTATTTGGGGTGTCCACCCCAATTTTTTTATTTTTTTTTTGTATTATGTGGGGTTGTACATACAACCCACAAATTTTCACCCTTCTATCGCCAACTCCTATTTTTAATAGTCATTTTAGTAATTTAATCATTTGTCATCCTGCTCGATAACTGAATAATAATTATCGTCTTTATTGTGTATATTTTTCACTCTAATTCGACTAAAATTTCTTTTTTATATTCCCTGATCGTTCACAGCGCTCCATGCCTCTTTCACGCATATACCACATCCTTAAAACACAATAAGTTAAGTTATTTTTTTTCTAGAATAGAAATTCCCTAGAAATAATTTATATGGCAAACAGCTAGAATACAATAAAATATTTAAACTCACCGGAGAATTAGTTGCGTTTAAGTTTAAGTAATTTTAACTATATTAAATACCATTTGCTTTAACGGTGCAAAAACAATCTCCGTGGCGTAGCGCGTTCGCTGCCGTAGTATATAATTGGCAGGTCCTGGCATGAAGGTGTTTAGCCATAACAGTGGCCTAACAGGTTAGCCTATTACCATCTTTGACTACCACCAGGTATGATTACCGTCAAGGGCTATCTTGTAGTAGAATAAAAATATGAAAACGTCCTGCGGAAACCTGCATGCTATGATTTTACCAATATTTAGGCTCCTACCAGCGCTGCGGCTTACAATCTGTCAAATTATATTAAAACACTTTTTCTTTCTTTCTTTGCAAGAGAATTTGTAAGTCTACCAATTTATTTTAACTACTTTCACAGCATTATGTCATATGGTATTTTATTATAGGGTAATGCTGCTGATATTGACACTGTATTCGTTTTGCAGAAGAGGGCTACTCTTGCGATAAGCAAATTAGGTCCCAGAGAGTCGTTAAGAGATAAATGTTGTGTAAAGTGTTTAGCCAATATGTATGAAAATTTTATGTGTGTTAATAAAAATATTGATAAATTCAAGAAAAAAATGGACTGTAACGCACTGAACATCAGAAGTAAAAGTAAACCTCTAGTACGGTTTAGTAGGCTGCACAAAAGTAATAACTCATTCAAAGGAAATTGTATTTTATTTTATAATAAATTACCTATTGATATCTTGGAGATGTTTATCAATAAGTTCAAAGTTTTTATAAAACGAAAACTTATAGAAAAATCATATTACAATATTAAGGATTATATAAACGATAAAAAAGCTTGGGTGTGAATTACTCTATCTCCATAGGTACTATAATTTATTATTGATTATATGAGATGGTGATAACAAAAAAAACCCCGGCTAAGTTTTTTGTGGGCTTCTTCTTAGACCAGGGCGCATTTGGAACCCTCATAGCTTTAGCTTTAAGTTTACAAATGTAGTTATCACCATTAAATCACTACTATGTAAATAATTTACGCGCCAAAAGTGCCTTTAACTATTTGAATAAAGATTATTTGAATTTGAATTTGAATTGAGACTTGAACAGTGTGGTGGAAAACGGCCAAAGTCGTCTCATTCTGACGAGAGACCTTTATTCCTTGCGGGTTATGTCGGGAGTCTGTCTCTCTTGGGGACAACATTAAAATGCTTAGGAGTAAACAAGTTCCGGGCAGAAATCGGTCAGTTGAAGTGGCAATGGGCGGGTCATGTCTGTCGTAGCACCGTTGGCTATATTTGTAGATGTGTTAACAAGCGGAGACTGCATGTTGGCAAGCACGTCTCTGACGGCTTCTAGCTCCCTGGGCAGACGAACCCAAAAAGGTGACTGGAAGAGGGTAGATGAATAAATTGTAGAAACGTGCTCTTGAAAAGGCTTATCAGATAATGATAAAGATCAATGAATTAAAATTTTACTATTCAAAAATGTCTCTTTACAAACAATTAAGTTAGAAGAATAGATTATACTTATCGAACCTTTACTGGTTGATAATCGATAATATATCGATTGAAATAACAAACCATGTTTGAAGATTAGGGTATCGTTGCCATAGCTACAATTTCATACACAACCACTGCAATATTTATGGTGACTGGAACATGCGACGTCTGTTTTTGTGCACCAAGCCAATATCTAGGTACTAAAGAATGCAGCAAGAGGCGAGTGGCCTTGCGTTTAATGGGCAAGTTGCCCAGAGACTAGAACCTCATCATTAGAAACTCTAATCGATCCATTGTCGATACCACCATGACTTACCGTGATAAAAAATACCGTGTTACGTGTTACGTTTACGTTATAATAAAACCTTTTTTTTAAATGTATCTTGGTAAGGTTCAAAATGTTTTTTATACTTTACCGATCGATGACCACTGGCATATATTTATTTAAATTAAATCCTATTACTATTTACACGCTATCACTAAAGAGCTTAGAAACTATTCTAGCCATCATCTTCCAACGACTATCTTGATATCAACAGATTCAAATCTCATCTAATCGGGTTTTCAAACACTGCAGGGCGCCATTCCAGTATGTATCTAAGAGTTTTCTTACTTTTACTTTGATCAGATAGTAATATCCAGTTGTATTAAGCTGTAATAAATACAGATGATAACATCTACCGCGAGACCTCAACTTTTCGTCAACGCGATCAAGTTTCTTAAATCGATCAACTAAATCAAATCATTCAATTCAATCAAAGAAACATTAAAATCACAACTTGCTTTTTATAATAGTTCATTCCTGAAAAGGCAGACGTTCCTGCAAAAAAAACCTGAATTTGATGCATATCTATAACGTGTCTATACACAAAAATAATAATGGTTAATGTAACAAACTTTTAATTCAACTTGTAATTTCCAAACGAGGGTCCCACTCCCTTATTCTGTAATTTTGCTGTTTATAGCAAACAGCTACATTAAAGTTCCCCAGGTATAAGGCATGAGTCTCTCTTCAGACTGAGAAGGGATTTGGCCAAGAGCAGAAGGTATTCTTGACTCATTCATGCAGTTTTCCTCACGATGTTTTTCTTTACTCTTCACTTCAGTCTTTCAAACTTCCGATTTTTTTCAGTTCTCCCAAAAGGCTGAAGTCTTAATCTCTAGACTATCCCCGCCTAGAGTGAATATGCGCCATTACAATAAGAGCGCCATTTCTATATGTATTTTTGCATTAGGTATTTCAGTTCAATAATAATAATGTATTTTTTCCAGTTACTGGAGTCAACCTCCACATGATAACACCGATTGTTTGCATCGTCTGTATCTTCTACACTACACTTGTAAGTATTCTAGTACACTAAAAATTAAACTATCTACTAACTTGTTAAGGCTTAATGGTACCTTTCAGAATGTTTAACATTGAAGAAATGCATAGCATTACTTTTATATTTTTTCATCTACCTCTTACTCGTAGACGTGCAATTCGTAAATGCATTAAAGCAATGCCTATTCTAAAGATTTTTAATATCAATAGTAAATTACTATAATTGCATTTTGTAAATCACCCTATGAAAGCAAATGCCTTCTAGATTTAGTAAAGAAACTAAATGTTTTTGAATGTTTTTCTTTTAGGCGTAAGTCAACATAAAACTTTTTGAATCACATTCGAAGTCGGATTATTAAATTTTACTTTAGTTCACTGATCATTAGGAGTATACCTATTGTTGGTTGTTACAAACTGTATTGTCATAGTAAAGTCATGAGATACGATGATACGCAGAATCACTAGGTACTGATGCGTTTAGGTATAATCGACGTAGTAATTATTTGATACCTATATACAAGTATGCAGTAAATATATCGTATTAACGTACGACGCATTGTTTTTAAACACAGGCCTTTATACGATTTTATGAAAATGCATATCATATTTTTAAAATGTTTCCATTTTATAATGTATATATCGATATGTATATTTGAATAGAGTTCAATTTTATTTCTCAGAATTGTTATCCAAAAATTTTCCTGACGTCAAACATAATCGTTGATAGTAAATAAATAAGCCGATGTTCCGATTTACATGGTTCGCTGAATACGTACAAGTAATTTGTATATAATAAATTAATTGAATTCCTTAAGAACGTAGGTACGTTAGGTAAGTTATTGTTACGATAGTTAATATTAGAAGCCTATCAAGATTCTGTATGGCTCTAATACATCACGTTGGATATGCTTATGTATATGGCACATGCATAGATCCACGAGCGTATTTCCTGCGAATGGGGTCAATTAAATAAATTCTATAATAGTCAGACCTATTGTGACTGCTAGCTATGTAGCTTCACTGTTATGGGCGGTATTGTATTGTAAAATAGTTCCTTATATAACGGTTTCTTCTAAACTTTAAATTAAACCAAATTTATTTTAATAAAAAATTACTAAGTAGGTACTGTTACATCCATAAAATACTAACAAACGTACTTCTTTTCTATTATTGTTTTTGATGCTCCACTAGGGTATCCACCTCCAAATCAGAGGTCGAGGGTTCGATCCCAGGCACGCAACCTCTAACTTTTGGATTTATGTGCGTTTTTAAGCAATTAAAATATCACTTGCTGCAACGGTGAAGGATAACATCGTGAGGAAATCTGCATGCCTGAGAGTTCTCGATAATGTTCTCAAAGGTTCTCTTAACTCCCCATATAATCTTCGAGCTGTGTGTGAAAATTTCTTTAAAATCGGTTTACCCGTTCATACAAACAGACAGAAAGTTAACTTTACTAATCTATACAAATAAATAAAATTGGAGTGTCTGTTTGTAAAATTGAAATAACCGTTTTTTACTACAGTCATATGAATATGTATACGGTACATACACCAAAATAACATTTTTTTACAATTTTTGTCTGTTTGTTCCGGCTAAACTCTGAAATGGCTGGACCGATTTTTACGTTACTTATATTGACAGGTAGCTGATGTAATAAGGAATAACTTAGGCTACTTTTATTTAAAAAAAAGTAATGTTGCAATGTCCAAGTACTGTTCAGTACCGCGCGCAGCTCACACGCCATCACAGTAGTTAGTAATCTATTGCTTCGTGATTGAAAGACAAACAAACACACTAACTCAACGCAGACGAAGTCGCGGGCGTCAGCAAGTATTTAATAATAATTTGGTGTGGCTCGTCGTTTTGAGCTTCATCTCAGCTCAGATAAATGAATTATTTTTATTATTTATTTACTATTATATATACATCGCGGTTTAATGAGCAGATGGACGTGTTAAACATCGCCTATAAACATCTGCAGCACCAGAGGAGATAATAAGCAATGTGACGCCGGCTTTACCCATCTTTACCCGTTTTAATTTAAAACAAACCGATCAAGGTCGAGTCAAAATTACCCACAGAGAGTTGATCTGGGTGGTATGAAAGGTATTCTTACCTTTAGGGACACTTTTTTATGACTGACAGCACATCTAGCGTCTATATTAAAGCGAAACAAAAATGTGGATTACTGCTCCGTTTTTGTGACTGAGTAATTATTATGGTTTCTCAGCTTGAAAGTTGGAAGGTCAAGATGCGAAACCCTCTTTGTGCGAGTTTGACTCAAAACGGATCTGTTTTGTATTATATTTAAATAAGAAGAAATAATAAACATGACAAGGTTTAATAAAATCAACACCAATATTAATTTCGTATTTAGATAAATTACATGCTTGGGAAGAAATAAGAATACAATTTAGCTCATAAATGTTCAATAATCAATAAAACCTTTTTTTATACACTGCAAGTTAGCCTTTGAAGGCAATCTCACCTGATCTCAACGGATGAATTAGACTAAGATGATATCGCGTTAGGGCGTCAGCCTCCTAATCAGAAGTCGGCGGTTCGAATCCGGGCACGCACCTCTAACTTTTCGGAGTTAAGTGCGTTTAAAAAAAAAATATCACTTGCTTCAACGGTGAAGGAAAACATCGTGAGGAAACCTGCAAGCCTGAGAGTTCTCCGTAATGTTCTCAAAGGCGTGTGAAGTCTGCCAATCCGCACATGGCCAGCGTGGTGGACTATGGCCAAACCCTTCTCATATTGAGAGGAGACCTTTCCTCTGTAGTGAGCCGGTAATGGGTTGATGATGATGATGATGGTAGCGGGCTAACCTAGGGGTATAGTAAACCCATACTCCTAATCGGTTTCTACGCCACACCGTAACGGAATGCTAAATCGCTTGGCGACACGTCTTTGTGTGTTAGCGTGGCTAACTAGCCAAGGCCGAAGCCTCTCACCAGATATGACTCAATCCGGGAATCGAACCCGGGACCTCCAACTTTATAATACGGCAGCACACACACGTTGCCACGTAGGAGAACTTTTGAAGGAATTAATTATAAATTTTCAGGGTGGCTTAAAAGCTGTGGTGTGGACAGATGCGTTGCAGACAATACTCATGTATTTCGGAGTTATATTTGTACTGACCTACGGCACTTGTCGTCTTGGAGGAATAGGCGAGGTTTTAAGAATCAACAAAGACGGTGACAGGCTCGACTTCTTCATGTAAGTTTATAGTTGATTTCGATAGATTATTTTGGCGAATTTATATTATTACCGCCCGATTGCTCGCCATTTCATTTGTCACGCGGTATTAGTCATTAAAACTTGCCTCATCAATATATTAAGATATATTATTACGTATAAGCTGTGATAGCCTAGTCGTTAGGACGTCCACCTCCAAATCAGAGAACGGCGATTCGATTCGACCATTAACTTTTCGGAGTTAAGTGCGTTTTAAAAATTAAAATACCACTTGCTTCAACGGTAAAGGAAAACATCGTGAGGAAACTTGCATGCCTGAGAGTTCTCCAAGACGTATGAAGTCTGCCAAACCGCAGCCAGCGTGGTGGCCTATGGCCAAACGCTTCTTATATGACAGTAGAGCTCTGTAGTGAGCCGGCAATGATTTGATCATGATAATGATGAGGATTACGTATAACGTATAAAAATATATTTAAAAAGCTAAACATATCTGTTTGAAGTGTGTTGTTGAAGCTGTGATAGCCTAGTGGTCAGGACGTCTGCCTCCCAATCAGAGGTCAGGGGTTCGAAGCCGGGCACGCAATAGATTTGGTCGAATGAGTACATATAAAAATATATTTAATAAGCTAAACATTCCTACGTATGTATAAACTTATTATATTTACGAAAATATTAATTATTCCCAGAATGGATCTTGACCCGACCATTCGTCACACCTTTTGGAGTACGGTATTCGGCAACTACTTCAGCTGGCTTGCTTCGTGCTCTGTTAACCAAGCCATGATCCAGCGATGTCTTGCTCTGTCGTCTCTCAAGCGGGCTAGAATGTAAGTGCCTTCATATGTTTAAAAGCTATGCGTTTTTCTCGATGACCGAAGACTATAAGGGGGCCTCGAGGCTAGACAATATTAAACAGTCTTGAACAAACAGTACGTTCTAAGTTCAGTAGTAATGTTTAATTTATATTTGTGAGGCTAGACAATTTTTAACTGTCTTGAATAAACAGTACGTTCTAAGTTCGGTAGTAATGTTTAATTTATAATTGTCTACTTCGTCATTTCTAAACTGATTAGGAACAAAAAAAATTTTACTGCACTAGTTTATTTCCTGGTCCCACTGGCATCAGAGCAGTATCTGATGATATATGAGATCAACACACATCTAAAACTAATTCCACCTCCCGGTACATCTCGGTACCTTTCGATATTGCATTTTTGAATTTTTTTTATACACTACAAGTAAGCCTTTGATGGCAATCTCATGATGGTCAGTGATGATGCAGTATAAGATGGTAGCGCGCTAACCTAGGGGTATAGTAAACCCATACTCCTAATCGGTTTCTACGCGACAACGTGCTGGAACTCTAAATCGCTTGGCGACACGTCTTTGCCGGTAGGGTGGTAACTAGCCATGGACGAAGCCTCTAGACCAGACTTGAGCCGGGAATCGAACCACGGACCTCCAACTTTATAATGCGCCACGGAGATCGAGTTACGTTAATTATTAACAATATATTTGCAAGTTCTTTTATTAATAAACGAATGTCGTATTACCTATTGGGACGTATACACCCAAGCTTCGTGATTTAGCTTGCTTACCCACATAGGTAACAAATACCACAATATACTCAAACTATGGTTAACTCGTGCCAAGACTACTTAGCCAAATATAAACAGGTTAAGTATATCGACCCTGTTCCATTCGATTTTCTATACACACTATAATTCTAAGCACACTTTAGTAACCTTAAGTGAAAATGCTGTTATATGTATTCCAATATCGTATCTTTCCCAAAAACCCGCAATCAAACCCGAGAAACAAGCATTTATAATGCAACGCATTCCACTACGTATCTACATAGCGTTCTTATAATTTTCCACGCTAAGTGTCCGTACATGTAATTAAAAAGAAAACCACAAATTAAAAAATAAATCATGCTGAACTCGCCAATACATGAAAGAAATTAATCGGAAATTATAATACCAGTGATGCGCAATATTTGTTACAGCAATTGCATTATTTAAAAAAAATATCGTCTACTTTATTTTCGTATAACACTTCATTAATAATCAAAGTGACTTCTTCCTCTGTGAATTGGTATTGACAATGATTATAACTATATCTGTAAAAACTTAGATAAATACTTACAAACAACTTGTAAAATATATGTCTTAATTAATAAATACATCATAATGTATAAATATATAGCGATAACATATCGTAGAATTTATCTAATGAATAAAAGTTAAATATAAAGTTTCAATTGAACCGAGGTAGGTATGTTTTTCAAATAAGGTAACGGAGGTGACAGATATAATCCTCTTTTTCGTAACTTAGGAGGTAGGATTTTTTTAACGTGTTAAGTATGTCAAACAAACTAGAAACCAACCGCTCATAAAGGATGTTATATCGCCTTCCTCGATAAACGCACTGGTATTTCATACTAGATAAATGATATCCAACACAAGTCCGGAGTCCCACTGGGCACAGGCTTCCTCACTCATAGTGAGATTTCTTTAGCACATGCCCGCTACGCTGCTTCTTTGCGGGCTGGCGTATCATTATAATGTTAATGTAATAGGATCCGGCGGCTCAACCCCACCAAGACACAGGAGGCCATTTACAGGTACCGCGATTTACAGAAAAACACAATATTTTAGTAAATACCAAAGGTACTTATTACTATTGTAAGATATTTTTATAAGTAATTTGTAAGTATTAGAAACTACTGAGAAAGTTTATTCTTCGTATTTAATTGTTTTACATAAATAATAGTTGCGTATCTTATGACACTTACGCCTTTCAACCTAATTAGGCGTTCGAGTATCTAACTATGTCGGTATTGTAATAATTTAATGAACAAGAAATTTTATCATCGGGAATAAAATCAATCAAAGATTCAGTAAAAGATTTAATATCAAGAAATTGAGTTTTTCGTAAAATTAGTTGACCTTTTTTTTGGCTGTGGGAAATGCGTTTAGGTATGTGGGACTCCCTGGCGGCCAGAGTAGACCATAAAGAATACCCAGTAAAACCCAGCGATGCTCCTTCGCATCGCCTGGTGGCTGGGTCAATGGAACGCTCGCTCACTCGTCCGCAATACAGCCAGCGGCGTCCTACGATCCACCTCCACCGGGGGCCTATGATCGAGGCCCCCTAACTCTAACGATTAGGCTGGATGGGTGAGGGTGCCTCTCACCCATCACCCGGAGCTCCTTGTCATCGGTAATCGTGCGCTAATAAGTTGACTTGAAAATTGCTTTTTTATTGGCGGGGATAACGCTTAATATGTTGAAAATGATGAAACATCATTTTTTTTTATAAATACTGCAAAAAGGAAGTCAACGTATCAAAACATCGACTATAGGACTCGGGTGTGGGCACACACAACATTATGGAGAAATCAACTATTTTATGGTCGTTGGCTAATAATATACGCAGTCCCAGACAGGTCTTATTCGCATCGCCGTGTGACACGGACTTCCCGCAAGTTAATGAAACCACGCTTTATATATAGTTCCATCTCATAAAAACTTTAATATCGCGATTCAGGATATCGTTGAAGAACTGTCGTAAATTCCTTCGCGTAACCTTTTATTCTGTTTACAAATTTAATTTCTTATTATTTTATATTGATTACGTCTAAATGCAGCAGTGATCGAAGCAGTGATAGCCTTTCTTATAGGTGGAGGTATGTCAATCCAACATTTAGTGGCAAGATATTTAAAACTGCCACGAAATGCTGCAGACCTGTGACGTGGCATCGATAATGGTGGCGCAATAGTTCTAATCCCGTAGTATCCCGCACGCGCCATACTAATTTGATATACAAGTATGGAGGTTGTTTGCTTTTGACAATACCTACCTGTGTGTGCCTACTAGCAGATTATCTATTTTTCGTTTTTAAAAGATTGAACGTTGTAGAAGATTATCTATATTATATCATTCATTTATAGGATCGGGCGGATTTTGACTTGATCCGTCCGACATCGTGTGGGCAATTTTCAGGTATCGTGCAATAAGAACACCTTTGACTCGATTTATTCGAACACTGAATTTAGCTAATATCGTAATAGCAGAACTTTTAAGATAATAACCACTAAGAGAAACGTAGGACAGTTCCGTTGACGACTCTGTCGAAGCGCGCCAAAACTGTTTGCGTTTGCCAGTCGGTAGCTGGCGCACTTGCGTTTCATTTAGTGTCCGTACTCATTTCCGGCTGCGACATATATATATATAGTGAGTAATATAATAAATATAATTATAATAGTTAGTATCCGAATCAATGAAATACTTTGTTCAGTTATAAATGTATTTATATATAACAACTGAAACTTAAAATAAACCTTATATTGAACGTAAAACTAAAAATCTTAAAAAAAAAAGATGTGGTGTCGTGGGACACCATGGGAACGAAGTTCCTTCAGCTAATGTAGAATCGACACAAAGTCCGTGGAAAAGAGAAAGGTATTATACACTACTCGTTTGTGTATACGACTGTCGCGCCTGCGCAAGTCTCATTTAACGGTTTTATTCCACGGACTTTTCTTACGGTTTTACTATCAATTTTTTTTCAGTTCGGTCCCGCAGCAAAATCCCTATCTCCTCCAAGCCAGTCGTAAGGAACTTCGTTCCAAAAAAAAATTAATTATAATTATATTATTTCCAGAACAATTTTCATAATGGCTGCCGGTATTTTTGTCATCGTCTCCCTATGTTGTTACACCGGCTTAGTAATATATGCAACATTTGCGAGCTGCGACCCGCTTACTACCAGAGCCATAAGAAAGAGCGATCAGCTGTTACCGTACTTCGTAATGACAATCACTGGTTCGATACCGGCTTTACCAGGCATCTTCATGAGTGGGGTCTTCAGCGCCGCTTTAAGGTACAGTATCTTTGAGGCCGTTCAGAGTTACACAAATGTTTTAAAGGCGAAAATGTAAGTGGACATGACGTCTGAATGTTTCTTACAATTTCACGCCCGAAATATATATATCATTTATTCCAGTCCTTCTGACACAAGTTTTATACTTAACAGAAGGTCTCGACCTTATCGGACACTGTTATATGTGAACAAATAAAGTTTCATTTCATTTAATTACACATAGGGATAATTATACACTAACTTCCGAAAGCGAAATTAGGAACGACAACGTGCTGTGAGATTTATACAATTGTATCGCATTCTATTTTATTATATATCTTATCCCACATTATGTGGGGTCGGCACAACACGTCTTCTTCCACTCAACTTTACTACCCACACCTTTTTACCCGCATTGAGGAAAGAAAGTGAGGTCACCAAAAGAATGTTATAGATGTGGAAGGGCAAAAGAGTAGAAGAGATGGATGGATTGTGTAAAAGAGGATATGCGTGCAAAAGATGTGGATAGAGAGGTGACGCCTGATAGAAGAGAGGGAAGAAGAAGACCTGTCGTGTCGAACCTACATAATGTGGGATAAGGCAAAGAAAAAAGAGAAGATAAGATATAGTAAATATACTTTACAATATGTAACATTGGTAACTAATATTACAATTACTATCAATGCCTATTTACCTACGTACGTACTATACAAGGGGTGTAAAGATTTTTAAATGTTTATATATATCTAGTAGAGGTCGCTCTCTGATCAAAGTCACCTTTCTGGACTCTATGACGAACCTTACTACGCGAAGTTATTATAAAGGTAGAAGAAGTAGCAGTATATAGTTATGACTTTAAATAGTACCTTTTTGTTACAGTTCAATGTCTACTGGATTGAATTCATTGTGTGGAGTGATATTCGAGGATTTAATTAGACCAGCTTACAATAAGCCTATTTCAGAGAAGACCGCTAGCTTCATCATGAAAGTCATTGTTGTTATTACTGGTATGCATAAAATATATTTGCTCATTCGCACATTAGTCAGTAAATTACACCGAGTTTGTTCTTAATATAAATACTATTTAATTATTACCTATTATGTACAAAATGAAAGAAATATTTGATTCCTTGTGTGGTCAAATTGCGTATACGTATTACGTGTAGATACTGATAATGAAATGATTGACCAATTTTATCGACTCTCAAAACAGTTTCATTGTTGAAATCGCTTAATAGTAATACTCGACGACCTCCGTGGCACAGCGCGCGCGCTGGGTCCTGGGTTCGATTCCCGGCTCGAGTCTTTTCTGGTGAGAGGCTTCGTCCGTGGCTAGTTACCACCCTACCGTCAAACACGTGTCACCAAGCGATTTAGTGTTCCGACACTAAGTCGAGTACCAATTAGGAGTATGGGTTTACCATACCCCTAACAGGTTAGCCCGCTACCATTCTTAGCCTGCATCATCACTTACCATCAGGTGAGATTGCCGTCAAGGACTAGTTGATAAAAAAACTCTGTCTATTACTATCCCGCTTCGGAACATGGAAACTATCCCTCTTCGGGAGATTAGAAGAGATCTGCAATTGACCGTAGATCTTCCACGCTGCGTCTATTCAAGTTCTGCGTTCATACTCTTTATCAGATGTTAATGAAAAGGGCGCAATATATTCTCTGTGGCACTTTCAGTGCCCACGTGTGATTATCGCCATTGGTTTGTTAGTAACTTTTGCTTTTAAGGTATCAACAGAGCAATAATCTGGCATGAGATTTTGGTTTTCTATTGCAGTTCATTTTGAATTTGTGCACTATACTAGTATCAGAGATCGAGGGTTCGATGCGGGGCACGTACCTCTAACTTTTCGAAGTTATGTACGCTTTTAACCAACAAAAATATATCTTGCTTCAATGGTGCAGGAAAACATCGTGAGGAAACCTCCATGTCTGAACGTTCTCCATAATGTTCTCAAAGGCGTGTGAAGTCTGTCAATCTGCAAATGGCTAGCTTGGTGGACTATGGCCAAACCCTTCTCATATTGAGCGGAGACCAATGCCCTGTAGATCATTGGCAATGGGTTGATGATAAATTTTAGTTTTAACTCCCATTTTTCAACATCGATTTGCAATTTACATGACGATATTGGTTCACTTTAATCATATATTCAGCGGCAATTTTTTTTCGGGCTTTCTTTTTAATTAATATATGTAAAGTAATAAAATATTGCTCCGAGTGAATAACAAGAAACGTTTGGTGTTAGACGTGTGTGCCGCATGTGAAAGCCTATTATTAATGATACGTATATAAGTGCGAAGCACCCATGCAAATGTGATTTCATGCGTGTTTCGAGTAAATTAGGATTCAACGTTATGGTTCTATACATATGTATCTTTGAAGATACATGTTATTTCTACACGACTGCTCAAAAGCGAGTTGTTCCTGTTTTTTTCAGGATTCATATACATATGTATATGGATCCTAAAAAACTGAATAACAAAACTAACTGAATAAAAATAATATGTTACTATAGTCTAGCATATAGTAATATAATTTCTTTATTATGGCAACTAGGCCCAATTTACATTTACAATATGATACAACGCCTACACTACAAAATACGAAACATAAAAATTAAAAATAAATTAAAGATTAAAATAACCACCCGACAGTTCCCGATCTACGTTATTTTAAAAACTGTTTGTAGATTGGAGAGTCGTATCGGTCTATAACAGTTCTCAGAATGCTAAATGATCCTAATATGTTCTATAGCTTGAACATATTTGGATGTATGCGATATCCTTAGAGTTCCAGTGACATGAGACCATTGACTATGAATGTTTTGTATAAATTAATTTGGCGACTAAATAACTTAATTTTTAATTCATACTTGTTTGATGTTTGCCTAATATTGCTCACATTCCTAAAGGTGCTATATGTGTTGCTCTTGTCTTCCTCGTGGAGCACATGGGGGCCCTGATACAGGCGGGGAAAAGCTTGGCTGGCATCACTGCTGGCAGCCTTCTGGGGTTGTTCACAATGGGACTTTTCATGCCATGGGTTAATGCTACGGTACGTATTATATAATTACTATTAGGCAATTGTTAAAGATTTTTACTGCTAACTTAAACCCTCAGTTTTAGCTCTTTCTTAATATTCTACAAGTTCATTCGTGAAGAGAAAATTTTATAAATTTTTTATTTACTCGCGGTCACATTTCGCATAATTAAAGTTTACAAGATAAAAATTGGTGTCGAAAGCTAGAAACGATAAAAAAAAAGTATCAATATATATATTGCCAGGTACTAAACTCGAGAACCAGATCGCTTGTTTTTTATTGCAAACATTCGTTGAATTTCGAGGCAAGTCCTTATAAAGAGAAAATTGAGAAAACTTCAATGTACGTCAACGAAATCGCGTACCTACATATTTTTTACCGTTCGTATTCCGACCAATAGTATATATAATTTTTTATCTGACTGAACATGTTTTTCTGATTTGCACGAAATCAGAGAACCAACAATATATTTAATAATAAATCTTACCATTACATATAAATATAATACAATAATTATTGTTTATTTATCACCAAAATTTATTAAATTTATGAATGCTAGTAATATTAAAAAATATTTGTTTTGGTTTTTCTATAGGGAGCGCTAGTCGGCGGCGTAACCTCAACACTGCTAGTGGGCTGGATCTCTCTGGGTACCCAGGCGGCCATGTTGAGAGGGGATATCGTGGTGGTGCCGAAACCGGTCAGCGTCGCAGGATGCCCGAACAACTTCACTCTTACCACCACACCGAGACCTGACGTTATCGTAGAGTTTGACAGGTCGATATAACGATTCCGGACATTATCATGATGAACCCATTACCGGCTCACTACAGAGCACGGGTCTCCTCTCAATATGAAAAGGGTTTGGCCATTGTCCACCACGCTGGCCACGTGCGGATTGGCAGACTTCGCACACCTTTGAGAACATTATGGAGAGCTCTCAGACGTGCAAGTTTCCTCATGATGTTTTTCTTCACCGTTAAAGCAAGTGATATTTGAAATTTTTAAAAACGCACGTAACACCGAAAAGTTAGAGGTGCGTGCCCGGATTCGAACCGCCGAACTCTGATTAGGAAGCTGACGCCCTAACCACTAGGCTATCACCGCTTCCTATCTTATTCCGGACATCAATATCAATCAAATATGGTCGAGAAACGTTTTTTACATACCAACCCATAACATCAACACCATCCCTCAGAATACCTTACGAGCTTCTACGGACCAAGAATAAAATACAGCGTATTTTTATTATTAAGTTACTCAAACCTTGTTAGAAACGCTTCTTTACGTAAACACTCACTGAAAGGTCAGGGATTGTTTGATTTGTATTTAGATGAATCCTTTCGTCAAATTTGCAGTTTGGAAACGTTTTATGAATCTTTTTAAATGGAATTAGCAAAGTCGAATATATTAATAGTGGTCTTAATATCCTCATATTGTGGAAAATTATGTGTGGCATTATTAATAAAAACACTGACATCGAGTTAGACCTGTCAATGTAAGTTGCATATACGAGTATATACAGCCCTGACAGATATGTCTATCGACGACACTTGTTCCTGACTCTCAAAATAAGTTTCAAAATACCTTTGTTATGTACAAATTATCATGATCAACTCATGGCCGGCTCACTACAGAGCACGAGTCTCCCCTCAATATGAGAAGGGTGCATAGTCCACCACGCTTGCTATGTGCGGATCGGCAGACTTCACACGGCTTTGAGAACATTATAAGCTCTCGGGCATACAGGTTTCCTCACGATTTTCTTTCACCGTTGAAGCAAGTGATATTTTAATTACTTAAAAACGCACTTAACTGCGTATATATATAGTTAGAGGTGCGTGTCCGGGTTCGAATCCCCGACTACTGATTAGGAGGCGAACGTTCTTACTACTAGGCTATCACTGCTTATTAGGCTATCACAGCTTACTAGGTTATCACAGCTTACTAGGCTATAACAGATTACTAGGCTACTACTATTACAGCCTACTACTATGTACAAATATATCGTGTTTAATTATCTTTTTGTTTCCCAAACAGATCTGGAACATTTTTCCTGTACAGAGTGAGTTACCTATATTACACACTGATTGGTATGATGGTGTGTATCATAACCGGGTCAATCATAACTTACTTCACGCGCCCCAACGAACCTTCTATGGTGAGTATATCACATGACAGGATACAGTAGACGACCCCTAAACCTTGTTTAAATTTAAATGACCCCTGAAAACTTATTTACATAATTTACCACTTAATCTCGCGTAATTTGTAAACGGATAGATGGTATCAACACAAGCTGTTTCGCGTTAACCACGTGTACCAGTAATGAATATTACCCTAAATCTTATTTTAAAATATTGCTAGGATTTTAAAACTAGCCACTTAGCGGCTTTTGTTGTTTAAGTAATATTTTTTTACTTTTTATATATTTTTTAAACACTACAACTTAGCCCTTGACGGCAATAACACCTGATGGAAATGATGATGCAACGGGCTAGCCTGTTAGGGGTATGGTAAACCCAGACTTCTAGTGGTTTTCTACGCGACATCGTGGTGATATGCTAAATCATTTGGATTCTTTAACCGTAGGGTGGTAATTAACCACGGTAGAAACCTCTCACCAGACCAGACTCCCGGCTCGAGAACTGGGAATCGAACCCTCCTACTTATCACGGAGTTGGTTGGTAGATCATTGCTACACTGTTGAAAAGTCTTTGTCGATAACTAGCCACGGTCGAAGCCTTCCACCAGGTACCTAGGACCTCCAAGTTTATAAAGCGATATAGCGCCATGGCGGTCGTAAAAAACTAAAACTAGCTGACGAATAGAACATTGATTCATTTATAGTAGTAAAACTTCCTTTCTATCAGGTACACCGTGACCTGTTAACACCAGTGATTCACCGCTGGCTCCCACCCCAAAATATCCACTGCCGAAGACCGAGACTCACTCACCACGATATAGAACTCCACGCTAGGGAAATGGAACATCTACGAGCCCGATCTTCCCTTCTAGTAAGCAAGAGTAAAGCCAAGCATCAAACTAAAATTAAATGTTACTAATAATACACTTCAGAGGAATGTTTAATAGTAGTTATTATACTAATAATAATAATACTTAATTACTTCTTAGATGAATATTGACTAGCATTTATTTCACGCAGCAACGGATAAATGGATTGACGTCATTTTGGTAAGTAGATATTTAATAGACCAAAAAGCTTCTTCGTTGAAGTGGTTAGCGTTTTCTATTATGGATCACGTCTGATCACATATAGTCCTTGGTTCAATTCTTGGGGAAATGTTTAATATGGGTTTTTTAATATAAAAATCCTGAGTATCGGCCTGGAATAAATTCAAAACAGGGATTGCCCACCACCGTGCCATGTTAAACAAACGGTTATAATACCTCTCATGAGCTGATATCATCCCGGCCTCATCACTCGTGACGTCACTTCGCTGGAAGAACTTGTTGCAGACACCGTGAACGTACCCTTTACTGTCTTAATCTAATCGCCAATATCCTAAATTAAACTTAATCGTATATTCGTAACTAATATTTGAAATGTGAAATTCATATAATTTTTGCGAACTAGGTATTAACAGGATTTTCCCAAACCTTTTTATCCATTTACCTTTTAATCTCTGTGAAATGCTGATACATATGAATCGAAATCTTAATTCTTTTTATTTTCTGTTCATACCAGAATCATTTTCGTGAATAAAATAATAAAATAATAAAATAATTGAGTTAATTAACTTTTTTTAAGCCAACATAAGATCAGTAACACTATTATTACAGCGAAAGTGAGTTTATTCAAATCAAATCAAAAATAGCTTTTTTCATATTAACCTATTACAGGCATCTATTAATCGTTCATATATATCACATTTTTCATTATTTCTATTAGTGATAGTGATAACTACACTCGTCAAATTAAAACTAAGAGTTTGTAATAAGAAAGTTGTAAGAAGAAGAGAAATTAGAATTTGTTTAACAAATAAAACAAAGTGGGCAAATTCGTGGCCTAAGATAATTCTTACGAAGAATGAATTTTAATAAACTGTGTTTTAGTACAGCATTAGGTGCCTAATAGATTTGAATTAATAATGCAGAGTGGATTTTGCGGGAAACTTAATTGGGATTAAAGTAATTTCAGGCGTTTGTATTACGCAGAAGAGGTTTTTATCATCACGATATTCCGGAGGAGGCGAAATGAGGAGTGAAGCAAACACCCAGTCCTAGGTTAAAGTTCTTGATACTTCTTTTTTTTTTTTGCTAATTTTTGTCTTGTTTGTTGACAGAAAGAAGACAATGGCTGCGATACCGATTATATAACTCAAAGGACCAACAATTTTAGTTATTAGATTATTATTTTATAATTATTGTTTCTGGTTTTATTTGTTTACGTTTAATTCTCAGTTTATTAATAAACCTACCTGTAGTTTGATGGAAAATAAAAAAAAATTGTGTTTTTTTGTCTATTTCACTTGCTGGATGAACAACTTCTTACACCCAAGGATCCTTCTTGAAAATTATTAATTGGGCAAACTTAATTCTGCTGCATATACTGTGAAAAAGACACGCTATATGACAGACATAGAAACTGGTAGGCTGGTTTATTTTAGTTACTTTCACTGCATTATGTCATTTGGTATTTGTAATGCTGCTGATATCTACATTAAAGCTGTGTGAGCTATATATAAAATAGTTAAGAGAGAGTCTAAAACCGATTTATATATGAAACTTTAAAACATTTAAAAGTATTAAGAAAAAATGTGACTTTAATAATTTAAATATCAAAAGCAAATATAAACTTGCAGTGCAATTTATTGAGCTATTTAAATAAGTAATTCGTTTAAATCAAATTGTAAACAATTTTACACTCAACTACCCGATGACATCCGAATTCTCCTAGTGAGTTAAAAGTGTATAAGTACATATAAAGTAAGCTATGTATTTTTTTTTTTTTATACACTAGAAGTTAGCTCGAGACGCCATCTCACCTAGTAGCAGGCTAACCTGGTATACGGTAAATCCATTAGTTAGAGGTATTGTAAATCCATTCTAGTAACTGATTTCTACACGACATCGTGCCGGAACGCTAAATCGCTTAACTACACGTCTTTGTCGGTCGGGTGGTAACAAACCACAGCCGAAGCCCCCACCAGACCAGAGTCGAGCCGGGAATCGAACCCAGGACCTCCAACTTTTAAAACGCAACAGCGCACGCGCTGCCCCAAGGAGGTCGTCGTTTAAAGGATTACATAAATGATAAAAAAGCTTGGGTATAAATTGTTGCATTTTGCTCTTTAATAATTTTATAAAGTGAGATGAAAATTATAAAGGATACCCGGCTTCTCAAACCAAGGCGCGTTTTGATCCTCATTGCTTTAGTATAATTTTTGCTTATGTAGGTATCACCTAAACAGCACCGCAATGTAAAATTAGATATTCCAATTTTAGTACAGTTTTTTTCAATTTATTTTATTTCATTAATTATACACTTAGAGATTGTCTAAACTGAAATGACGCGCCCCACTACTTAATTAGTGTATTTAAATGTGTGAGTGCAAATATTAACAACAACACTTCATCTGTGTGGGAGCGTCGATTTATCAGTAAACTACGATCTCTGAGTGCACAAGACGGTTGACTAGTCGGGTAATAAATCCGATAACGCTCGCTCTATTGAGCAACGCCGTCCCATTGTATGAAACAATACGTCCTCTCCTCTTGCGCGTTTAATTTTAACTAAACTAGTTGGACAACAAATCCGAGAATAACGTTTCATAGCAAGTATAGTTCACAAAAAAAAAAATACTTGAAAAATAATTTATTTATGTATTTTTATGTAACACTTTAATAGGTTACATGGTAATTCAAGTGTTACATAAAAATACATAAATAAAGCTGAATACATTTATTAGATCTATGAATTAATTTTTCTAAACCATCGTAAAAATATTTTTTATCTTTTGCCTCAAAATGAGCCAAAATTGCCTCCTTAACCTCATTGTCGTCGGAAAATTTTCTTCCCCTTAAGTCTTTTTTTCCAGGCTGCTGCTGGAGGTGGGGGTGACGACTGTGACTGGTCGTCCCCATTGGAAGTTTGCGGCCCGTCCAGGTATGGGACTGGCGGGCCGGGCCCGTCCAGGAATGGGACTGGTGGGCCGGGGTGGACGGCGAGCGTTCGCTGCGCTTGCCGTCGGTGATGGAAGGCCGGGTGCGAGAGAGTGTTCTTCTTCCACCTCTCTTGCTCCAGTGCCTTCGGAGGACTTGTGGACGATGGAAACGGGGCCGTCCATCACTCACAGTACGGTTCTCAAGTTGGCTGGTGTGCTGTTGTTCTGGCACACCTCTAACAGGCGAAACTGGGCACGTCGTGCCCAAGGAGGGTCTGCTGCGGCGGACACCCGCTGGTGGAGTTGCGGTTGTATGCGAAAGCCTTCCCGTGGCTGCACCATACAGCGGTGAGTAGGAACACGTGGGGGTTTTAGTCAGTAGGAGTCTGACATAACCTCTGTGCCTCCCCGTGGCGCAGAGGTATCCATGAGGATTTACCCACGAAAAAAAAAAAAAAAAGTCTTTTTTTAAATTGGGGAACAAATAAAAATCACATGGGGCCAGATCTGGACTGTAGGGTGGGTGGACTAGTGATTCGAAGCCAAGCGTGTGCAGAGCAGCCATTGCAACTCTGCTCTTGTGAACCGGCGCGTTGTCTTGCAAGAGCAACACACCTTTGGTCAATTTTCCTCGACGTTTTTCCTTGATGCAATGACGCAATAAGGCTGAAACTCAATTTATATACTAATGGTTAGTCTCTAATTAGTATGACACTAAGCGAGCGCACCTATCCCCACTCCATCCCCTCCATTCCACGAACTTTTGACCCTCCCTGCGTAATTGTTATGTTATATATGACTTTTAGTATAGGTATAATTAAATATTAATTTTTAAATCGGTTAAGTAAAAATATTATCTTTATAAACTATGTTCTAAAAAGCATTACTATTCACTCATCTCAGCCAAATCGTTTTCGTCTGAATCAGAGTCATTAACATTAATAATAAATTCTTTATCCATATCAAAGTATTTTAAATATTGTTTTTCTGTCTCTTCGACATGCCGACATGTGTTCGCCCACATTGTACGGTCAATCATTTCGAGTCGTTCATTTATCAGTGCCATAATGGATGTTAAATTTTGTGCAATGTTTTTGCTAGCCACGTAGTTTTTTAATATTCCCCATATTTTTTCAATGGGATTGAGTTCCGGGTGGTAAGGGGGTAATCGTAGAATTTCAAATCCTTTTGATTGTATCAGTTCATCGATAGCAAATCTTTTAAATCTGTCTTTGTTTTTTAAAATTAAATCGTACAACTCTATTTTTTTCATGGTTTCGTCAAAAGGTATATTTTTTTCAGCAAGCCATGTTTGCATGTCATTTTTGTTTCCGTTTGAGTTAGGAGCTTTTTCTATTAAAGCATTGTGGTAAGAAGCGTTATCCACAACGATGACAGAGTTTTCTGGGAGGTTCGGTAGCAATTGTGTGTGGACTTGGGACGCGCTCTTTTTGGTTTTGAGGGAGATTTAAAAAAATTCTGCGTTACATCGCCTGACGTACTAGCTTGATTTTCTTCTTTTAAAATTCGCGTAATTGTGGATTCACTAACACCGACAGCTCGGGCAGTTCGCCACCTAACATCACTTAGTTTTTCCACTCCATTTTCTGCTTCATATTTCATTCGGTGGTATACTTTGGCAATCATTTCTTTTCCCTGGCTACGAAGATGTTTTTTTGTTGACATGCTGACGGTACTTTTGCGATCGAATGATGCGTGCTCCTACGTTGAAACCTAACCGACAACTGAGCGACCAATTATAATACCATGTTTATATGTATTGCGTTCATATTTGAGTTGGGCTTGTGTGAGTAAATGCAGAGGTGGGGCGCGTCATTTCGGCTTAGACGAACTCTACTACAGTTTACAAAATTAAAAAAAGTTACAATAAAAATAAATTTTAATATTATTTTGTCTTCCTGATATGGGGGGTGTATGGGGAAGACTAGTACCAGTCGGCCTTCCCAATTGCCAACCTCACCTGCCCGTGGTGCACCCTGCCGAATTACCGACGAGGCTCTGGCGACCGATCAATGGCGGTATAACCATTAAGTATTAACTGGTCTTAAATTGTCTGACAATAACGGGCAGCAGCGTTATTGGTGCGAGAGGGCCAGCTCTGCGATCACCAACCCGCATGCCAAGCGTGGTGATTATCGGCATTTTCTTTGTATGGTAGAAACAAAAAAGCCACAGCCCCTTGTCCCCGGCAGCCCCGCTATCCCTGGCTCTGGCAGCGGTTATGGTAACGGCGGGGCAGGGGGTGTCAAGAATCTCCGGAAGAGATTCCGCTGCCAACCCCGACGACTAGACCTGGCAACTTATAACGCACGCACTTTGAGGACCGACGAAAAGGGGATAGAGCTGGAAGAAGCAGTGAGCAAGTTGCGTTGGGATATAATAGGATTATCTGAAGTCCGAAGAGAGGGGGAGGACTCCATAATCTTGAATTCTGGCAACTTGTTCTATTACCGGGAGGGTGACCAGCAATCTCAGGGTGGTGTTAGATTCATCGTCCACAAGTCCCTCGTCAACAATATTGTACGAGTCGAGAGTGTGTCGAGTAGGGTAGCATACCTTATACTCAGAATCACCAAACGGTATTCGTTGAAGGTAATACAGGTATACGCACCGACCTCAGCACACCCGGACGAGGAAGTAGAGGTATTGTATGAGGATATTTCTAAAGCCATACATGCCTCAAACACCTATTACAATGTGGTGATGGGGGATTTTAACGCAAGACTAGGTGAGCGTACAGGTTCAGGGTTGAGAGTGGGGCAATTTGGATATGGGCAACGAAACCACAGGGGCCAAATGTTGGCCGACTTCATGGAGAAGGAGGGCCTCTATATGATGAACTCCTTCTTCAAGAAGCCGCCACACAGGAAATGGACCTGGATGGGACCTAATGGTTCCACGAGGAATGAGATTGACTTTATCATGTCAACAAAGCGGCACATATTCAATGATGTCTCTGTGATCAACAGGGTGAAAACCGGGAGCGATCATCGTATGGTAAGAGGCATATTGAATATTAACGTCCAGCTGGAAAGGCTTAGACTGGTAAAGTCTACACTCCGGCCTACTCGAGCCCATATACAAAACCCCGAGAGCTTTCAACTGGAACTGCAGAACCGGTTCGATTGTCTTGCAAATTGCGACATAGTGGACGATTTGAACAACAGGCTGGTGGAAACTGTCCATACGGTCGGGTCCAAGTTCTATAAGACTCACCGTAAAAATAGATTAAGAAAGTTTTTTCAACCCATACACTCAAGCTCATGGAAGAGAGACATGAGATGAGACTACAATCTTCAGTGGATGCGTCCGCCTATAGGAGGATTAATAGGCAGATCTCTAAATCACAGACATGTGACCTGCGGCACTTCAACACGGAGCGCATCAAAAATGCAATCGAGCAAAACAGAGGCTCTAAAGTGTTCGCGAGAGATCTGTCTATCGGACAGAGTCAGTTGATGCGACTGAAGACGGACAATGGTAGTCTCATCTCTTCTAAACCTGAGATCTTGGGCGAGGTTGAAAAGTTCTATGGTCAGTTGTACACCACAACACAGAAGCCTGTAGAAAATTTAGCCAAGGATCCGAGAGCTAAATTGACCCGACATTACACCGAAGATATCCCGGACGTCAGCCTATATGAGATTGGGTGGGCTCTCAAACAACTTAAGAATGGCAAAGCGCCAGGTGATGATGGAATCACAGCAGAACTCCTGAAAGCGGGTGGAAAACCGATACTTATAGTCCTTCAGCGATTGTTCAATTCCGTCATTCAGCAAGGCATAACGCCAGAGGCGTGGCGCAGGAGCGTTGTGGTTCTGTTCTTCAAAAAAGGTGACAATACCTTACTGAAGAACTACAGACCCATCTCGCTGCTGAGCCATGTCTATAAGTTGTTCTCGAGAGTCATCACAAATCGTCTCGCTAATAGGTTCGACGACTTCCAGCCTCCCGAACAAGCCGGTTTCCGGAAGGGCTTTAGTACCATAGACCACATCCATACACTGCGGCAGATTGTACAGAAGACCGAAGAGTACAACCGGCCACTTTGTTTAGCATTTGTGGACTATGAGAAAGCCTTCGATTCGGTGGAAACTTGGGCTGTTTTGAGGTCACTGCAGAGATGCCGAATCGACTACCGGTACATCCAAGTGTTGAAGTGTCTGTATGAAAACGCCACCATGTCAGTCCGTATACAGGACCAGACGACGAAGCAGATACAACTGCAGCGAGGAGTGCGACAGGGAGATGTCATCTCCCCGAAGCTGTTTACCGCAGCGTTGGAAGATGTTTTCAAGCTTCTGGATTGGAACGGACTTGGCATCAACATCAATGGCGAGTACATCAATCACCTTCGGTTTGCTGATGATATAGTCGTAATGGCAGAGACTCTGGAAGACCTCGACGCAATGCTCAATGACCTTAGCAGAGTTTCTCAACAGGTAGGCCTGCGTATGAACATGAGCAAGACAAAAATCATGTCGAACGCTAATGTTCTGCCTTACCCAGTAATCGTTGAGAGCTCTGCACTTGAAATTGTAGACGAGTATGTATACCTAGGACACACAATCCGATTAGGTAAGTCCAATTTCGAGAAGGAGGTCAGCCGCCGAATTCAGCTCGGGTGGGCAGCGTTTGGGAAACTGCGCGACATCTTTTCGTCCAAAATCCCTCAGTGCCTGAAGACTAAAGTTTTCGAACAGTGCGTGTTGCCAGTGATGACTTATGGATCCGAAACGTGGTCGCTCACTATGGGCCTCATAAGAAGGCTCAGAGTCACTCAGCGAGCAATGGAGAGAGCTTTACTAGGAGTATCTCTACGTGATCGAATCAGAAATGAAGAGATCCGTAGAAGGACGAGAGTTACCGACATAGCTCAGCGAGTTGCGAAGTTGAAGTGGCAATGGGCGGGGCACATAGCTCGGAGAACCGATGGACGTTGGGGTCCCAAGGTGCTGGAATGGCGACCCCGCACCGGTAAACGTAGCGTTGGTCGACCCCCAACAAGGTGGACAGACGACATCAAACGAGTCGCAGGGAGCCGCTGGATACAAGCGGCCCAAGACCGTGGCCGTTGGAACTCCTTACAAAAGACCTATGTCCAGCAGTGGACGTCTATCGGTTGAAGTGTGTGTGTGTGTGTGTGTGTGTGTCTTCCTGATTATTTTGGATCTACAATAAACAACAAGTATAATTTGCTATATTCCGCCGACAACCGGGATATTTGTATAATATAACACCACACAAAATCTTCCACTAGAACCTCTACGCACGTTTCGACCCGACACCGGATCCTCAGGAGATGTTGACTTTACAAACGAGAAAAGTAAAGACTTTACTTTGGTACGTGTGGTGTATATTATACAAATCTCCCGGTTGACGGCGGAATATAGCAAATTATACTTGCTGTTTATTGTTTATCATGGACTTCCGCAAAGTAACGCCGGCTTCTATTCATTATTTTGGATTTGTTTTTAAAATGCTTAACAAAGACCTACACATTCAACTATGAAAAAAAAATCTCTTTTGTGTTTGTAATGCCTGAAGTAGACATTATTATATAATTAACACATTTTCGTGTGCGACAGAAACATAAAAGCAAAACGGCCGCATTTCATTATGGATGCTCAAAAGGTAATATGCTGATAAAATTGATAATTACTCAAATTTAACACGCTTTGTTACTAAATTTTACAGTAATTAAAGTATTTGCAATTATAGGGATAGTACACTGCCGACGCAATGTATTATCATAACAAATTATATTATTTTTTATACACCTAAATCTATTAGGTTTAATTAGTAAAAAATGTTTAAACGTAAGTTGCACTTATCGTTTATTGAGGTAGTCTAGCCATTGGTTTAGGACGCTTAAAAAGAAAACACACAAGTTAAAAATCTATATTATATATTTAGAACCCTTAATAGCTGATACATTATGAAGTTAATGTAGTTATTTACAAAAAAAACCTTGGCCTTAAGATAGTACCATAATACATAGCTACGCAACAAAATATTACAGAATAAGACAACCTACATCGATAAAGTTTATTTCCAAATACTTGGAAACAAAACTCTATAATAACTTAATAAAAAAAAATAGTTTAGCATTTCTAAATTCGAGAGGTGGATAGAGCGTGCCATATAACTAACATCGGCGGACATAAATCAGCATACTCGGGAAGGAAGAAAGGACTATCTAGATCTTCGTGCGTGTACATTCACATATTCAATATATCGTTAAACTCCAAACTTATTAGCAGCAACTACCGACTCATACTGATCAGGATGTATCGAGCTACATCGCTTTTATAATAATAGATACTATATTAAACAAAAATCACGTGTATAAAACTTCAGTTTTTATTTTGCTGGTTAACATTTCTTTTTTCCACTACAAGTTAGCCCTTGAAGACAGTATCTGATGATATATAAGATCAACACACATCTAAAACTAATTTCACCTCTCGGTACATCTCGGTACCTTTCGATATTGCATTATTGTAGTCTTTTTATACACTACAAGTAAGCCTTTGATGGCGATCTCATGAAGATAAATGATGATGCAGTCTAAGATGGTAGAAGGGCTAACCTGTTAGGGGTACGGTAAACCCATACTCCTAATTGGTTTCTACGCGACATCGCTAAATCGCTTGGCGACACGTCTTTGTCTTTAGGGTGGTAACTAGCCACATCCAAAACCAGACTAGACTCGAGCTGGGAATCGAACCCATGACCTCCAACATTATAATGGCGACTCCGACTGACGACCTCCGTGGCGCACGCTCTGCGCCACGGAGGTCGTCAGAAGACATTATAAACAATGGCCCCAAAGATTCTGGATGAGAAAAACTGTGACACTGAAGAAGTCTGTCGTTAAAGCCGCAGCTCAATCATACCGATCAACTTCCGAGATGCAGCCAAACGTATGTCAGCCATGCCATATGTCAGCTTTGTAGTTAAACAGTTATGCTGTATCCAATATGGTGGCACAAGACTTTTATATAGCACCGCCCACAAACCAAAGATCTTCGATTTGTTGTGCCACAAAATTAATAAACTTTATAAAAGAACAACAATTAATTGCACATTAAAAAGAGTAAATTCACTCATAAAACATTTTGTGTAAAACAAAACAGAAAAGTATCAAGACAATACCACTCCTAACTTAATTACCTAAAAACTCTTTATTTAATTATTAAAAATAATCGTACTTAATTATTGAAGTTTCTCTTCTCTAAATACCAATTACAATAAAATAGTTTTGTTTTTAATTACTCAAACATTAAGGCAAGTTTTGTAATGAAAGAAAGCATGAAAAATTGCATATACTCAAGGAATTAGCTCTGTAAACAATATTGAATTGTGATAATAATCACTGTAGATATTCAGATCACTGTAAACATTTTAACTTTTAAGATTTAAGCTCGGTTCTCCTGCAAGTACGCACATTCACCGGGAAGAAAACATTTAACTCTATAAGTGTTGCTAGCACCAAAAACATAGCGTACATCGCCAAGCACGCCCTTCCCACGGCTGCATCTAGCTTGAACTTGTTAAACCAGAAAGTAAGGTACAGCAACAGAAGGGTCGACAACAGCGATATTGCAGAGTATTCCAGGCCCATTGAGTTTATCTTCACCTATCAAAAGAAAAGAAAGTTACACACCTGTACAAAGAATCAGTAAACGCAAAGCAAAACACAGTTTAATAATATTTTTTTTTGTATCAACACATCTAATTATGAGAACTTTTCAAATATACGTTTTTACTATCTTACAAATATAATAATAATTAGCTTAAATTAAAAATTGAACAACATTAACGATTATCATAAGTAAACAATAAGCATTAATCAATAATGTTAGTGATCATTTATTTATAATTAAACTATAGGCCGAAATCGCACAGCAAAGCAATGTTACAAAATCCATTCGCAATATGTTTGGCAAATCTGTAATAAAATCGCTTTGATATCATAAATTATGACAGTGATCTAACCCAATAATTGCCAGGTTCTGCTGGAGTTAATGAAGCTTTGATAAGCCAGGGTAATCCCAAACAGAGAAGTATATCGAAGGTGTTTGATCCAATTGAGTTGCTTATACCCATCGATCCGTGACCTGTAAAATACCAAATTTTTACACATAGTTGACACAGTGCAAATTACCCTAGAAAATTCCGAACGGTTTTTACTTATTCACGGTCACTTATAAATTTGGCATGTGTTCGGTATAACAGTAACAAGTAGAATAAAAAAGTAACAGTTTTATGATAAGTATGTATTTATAGCACATGTCAGTGAGCATTTTTGACATAGAACAAAACGGATTATAACTAAACGCATACCTTGTTTAGCAACAATAACACTGGAAACAGCCTCTGGGACGGAGGTTCCAGCAGCTAAGAATGTAATCCCCATTACCGAATCTGGTATCATCAGAGTGTCACCTAAACAAGATCAAAATTAAAGAACAGATCAATAGTCAAAGATTCATCAATAATCAAAGATTACCAAAAATCTTACCAATTATTGTAATCATCCACGCAACGATGTAAGACAATGATCCAATCCAAACAATACACATTATAAATGTCAATGGAAACCAATTTTTAAATCGAGGTTTCTCACAATCGGGAATTGTAAAGAGAAATACGAGATGAATTGGCCAGGTTATTATCCATGTCACCTGCAAAATATTTTCATGACATACGTTTATCTTAATATTCGTTTTTTTTTTAAATGTTTTAATATAAGAAACATCAGTTTAAATTTAAATTTTTCACATGAGATTCTTATTAAAGTGGACTTACATTTTGAGTTTAACTTAATTTATTTATACTACTTATATCTAAATCTATCTTTAAAGCTAAACCCAATTTCATAAATAAGCTAACCATATTTTTTAGTCGCAACCTAAGACCATAACTTCTTATTTTAAAATATGATATAACTGTCACATTACATAACTTCTTATATAAGCTTTTACCATAACACTACCTTTGTGAGCTTACTCCTTCCAGTAGGCCATTTCCACAATGAATGTTCGTACTTGTCTACTGTTTCCTTGGTACCCTCTTCTAAGTTACCTTCATTGACCTCTTGAGTGACTTCTTGGCAAGCGATTTCCATTGTACCAAGCTTAGGGACAGCTTGTGCATTTATAGCATCATCGTCATTCTTATGTTTTTCAACCTGAAGAGGGTTATCTACTACTGCTTTCTTTTCATTTGCATCTGTGTAGAGAGATATACTTTTGACATTACCATTGTGTTGGTGGTGATCTACTGTCAACTCATTCTTAATTGGTGAAGGTGACTTAGAATCTTTATTTTCTGCAATTAAATGTTCATGGAAAAATAAACCATTAAACGAATATTAAAATTTGTAACGAATATTTAAATCTTACAAACCATTGTCAATGGGCAAAGCACTGTCTTGTTTTTCGCTGTCCTTCTTTATCATTTCGGAAACACATTTCCAGCTTCCTGTTAATTATAACAAAGACCGTGTTTTAAAAAAGAAAAAAAATTGAGCATAAATCCGAACAAATCAAACGAAATTTACCTTTAGCAAAGTTCTGTATAGATTTGTCATAATACATGATACAAATGTAAACTCCGTACAATAATACCAAGAAGAATGCTTCATACCACTGCACGTACTCATCATGCATTATACAGATAAGGATAGAGACGGTAATGCCGTAAGCAAGACAATCTCTGGTTAGAGGCCACCAATCTAATGGCACGACCTAGAACACAAATGTTTATAGGTAAATAATGACAATAAAATATTAATCCTTTATAAATCATATTCCGCCTACAAAGCCTCACTCTTGGGTACAGACTCACTAATAGCATAGTGGATTTAGATTTAGATCCTCAACGCTGCTCCACTTAAACGGGATAGCTGAACTTAATAAAAAAACGTTTCTTGGCCCGACAAAGACCCGAAACTGAGCCCTCGTGATCCGTAGCTGTACAAATTTAAAGCATTATATTATTATCAAATTTGGACATTCAAATGGTATACCATTCCAGCTCCTATACCACAACAGGCAGCTACGGCTAGGATATTGAAGACAGCCGAACCGACGATGGTGCCAACTCCAATATCTCCTTCAGTAATGAAGGTGCCGATAACGTTCACAAATAGTTCTGGCGCCGACGTAGCCGCTGCCATGAACGTAGCACCAGCTACGTCATTTGTCATATTCAGTGCTGTAAAAGGAAACATTTTAATTTATAATATTAAGCTTTATAGCCAAAGCTAGATAGATTAGGACGTCCGCCTCCTAATCAGAGGTCGGAGGCAATTCAAATTTCACTTGCTTCAACGGTGAACGAAAACATCGTGAGGAAATTTGCATGCCTGAGAGTTCTCCATAATGTTCTCAAAGGCGTGTGAAGTCTGCCAATGCGCACATGGCCGGTTTGGTGGACTATGGCCAAACCCTTCTCAATGTTGAGAGGAGACCCGCGCTCTGTTGTGAGCCGAGAATGGGTTGATCATGATCATGACAGAAAAAATATAACCTTAATTTTTTTTTATTTATATGTATTTTCTGAGTGTCTGAATTCTCAGATTGCCGGCCGGCTCTGGCATGTTTCCACACATAAGTATGGTAAACTTACCCGTACATATCCTATCGACTGCTGGTACGAAAAACTTGTCGCATACGACGGCGAGGGCCAAAAAGAGGTAGATAGAGATAAAGGCGTGCAAGACAATAGCTCCATGTTGCCTCTCCAGCTCCGTAAACAGCCCTGGTGGAAAGTCGTCGATCGCAGGTGGTGTACAATTGCGAACGTAGCCATCTGAAACGATTACGTAACATCAGTTAACATTTGGTAACAGTCAGAGTAGATGGCCTATTTTGAGTAACGCTCGGCTCGACTTTTGTCGGTCCAGTTTTTTTTACCTAATAACAAAGCGCTTGACGACAATCATGACGAGGTCAAGCAATAAACAGTCAACATTGCGTCGGTACTGTGAACTAGGAAGCCCGTGTTGCCTGTGACAGCGATTACCTACTACATATAAAGTAAATTGTCGCTTATAATATTATATATAGTTTTCACCATCACGAATAGAAATAATGAAATGAACGATTCATAGATGCCTGTAATAGTTTTATGTGAAAAAAGCTATTTTTTTAATTTGATTTGATTGATAAAACAGGATTATATTATTTATAACGGATTGGAGTATTTTTTGCATAGAGATATTTATGATGGCGGGGGTGACATAGACTACTTTTCGTAAACGAATGCGGCAACCACCGCAATGACTCAATGGATATAGCATATGTATATATGTGTATGTGGGTATAGCTACAATAACAATTGATTCTTTTTTTTATTATTTACATAGCGGACAATTGAACTGACGGGTCACCATCGTCCATGAACATCCGCGACATTCTCCTAAGCGGTTTCAACTCGCACCATACTGGTAAAAATCGCGATTTTTTTTTGTCCAAGTAACTAGCCGTTCGACCAGGCCGAATTCGAGCCAAGTTTCGAACCCAGGACTCTCTCTCTTTATCGACTGCACCACGGAGGTTGTCCTATAAAATAACGGTAAAAAAGGAGTGCAAGAAGCATTCGATTTCAAGAAGGTTAATAAAAGCTTTCTAGTATTATATTTGTATATATATTTATATAATCAACCGACATAGCTCAGCGAATTGCGAAATTGAAGTGGCAATGGGCGGGGCACATAGCTCGGAGAACCGATGGACGTTGGGGTCCCAAGGTGCTGGAATGGCGACCCTGCACCGGTAAACGTAGCGTTGATCGACCCCCAACAAGGTGGACAGACGACATCAAACGAGTCGCAAGGAGCCGCTGGATACTAGCGGCCCAAGACCGTGGCCATTGGAACTCCCTACAAAAGACCTATGTCCAGCAGTGGACGTCTATCGGTTGAAGTGATGATGATGATATCAACCTTCTTCTTATATATAAATATATAATTTTTTATACATTACAAGTTAGTTCCTGACAGCAATCTCATGATGGTAAGTGATCATGCAGTCTAAGATGGTAGTGGGCCAACCTGTTAGCTAACCCAAACTTCTAATCGTAATGCGACATCGTGCCGGAACACTAAATCGCTTGGCAACACGTCTTTGTCGGCAGAGTGGTAACTAGCCACGGCGGAAGCCTCCCACCAGACCAGACTCTAGCCGGGAATCAAACCCAGGACCTCCAACTTTAAATTGCGACAGCGCCACGCGCTGCGCCACGGAGGTCGTCGTTTAAAGGATTACGTAAATGATAAAAAAGTCGTCTAATATATTTTGTACCTCGGTACGGAGTAGTACGGACTAACTTCGTGTGCGAATCTAATACGCACTTAGTTGTTTATAAAAAAAGTACGAGACCCATAAGGTAGGTTTACGTTATCGTCATCGTTACTACTATTCATTCTATAATAGCTGAACAGATTTAAATATTAAAGGTACACAGAGTACTTGTTACTGAGAGAAAAATGATTATCACAAATGTAAAAATAAGTTAATTAGTTTCGTGTAATAATATGAATTAAAACTAAATGAGTTGTTACCATAACAATATACGTAATCTGCTTCACATAAATATTATTATTCTAATTCATGCGTTATCTACTTATCTGCAATAAATTGCGCGCTTTAAGGGGCCTTAGTATTACGAAGTATTAATTGATTATGTAGAGTATTGTATAATAAATAGGTATAACTTCAGTAAGACAGCGTAATTCTTAAGCTGAGATCTAGAGACCTTGCTTGAAGTTAGTGTTAAGACGTGACTTATTTCGGACACATAACTTCTCTTCCCCTTTTTCATCATCATCATCATCATCATCATTTCAACCTATTGACGTCCACTGCTGGACATAGGTCTTTTGTAGGGAGTTCCAATGGCCACGGTCCTGGGCCGCTTGTATCCAGCGGCTCCCTGCGACTCGTTTGATGTCGTCTGTCCACCTTGTTGGGGGTCGACCAACGCTACGTTTACCGGTGCGGGGTCGCCATTCCAACACCTTGGGACCCCAACGTCCATCGGTTCTCCGAGCTATGTGCCCCGCCCTTTTTAATATATTTTAAATCAAATGGGCTTAGACAATTAATATCCAATCTTCAGGTCAAATCAAATCAAATCAATAGCTTTATTCACATAAACCTATTACAGGCATCTATGAATCGTTCTATACGTGAGGTGATGGTGTTAACTACAATCGACATCTTAAAACTAAAGCCAAGAGGGTTCAAATCGCGCCCAGGTCTAAGAAGAAACCCACAATAAACTTAGCCGGTTTTTTTGTTATCACCATCTCACGTAATCAATTATAAATTATAGTACCTCAAGTAGATGAAGCCGTGAAACAGTAAAGAATGTGGGAGTGAGAAGTGCATATACGGTTTATATGAGCAAATTGAGACAAAGCATTGTATCTCGCTTTTCGCTTGGCGAAGTTTTACAGTTACCAAACGTAACCACTTTTACCACTTTTACTAATTTGACTATTATCAATATTTCTGTTTTTTTTTGTTTACTCTAGTAAAGCATATGTTTGTGTTCTATTCGCATTCGAGAAGTAATCTGCATGTTAGCAGAAATGAAGTCGTATATTACTGTATTATATTCGGCCACACGACGGCTTTATCTATTTGTACTTAATCTGAATATATTAAAGGGGGATTAAGATATCAAAACGGGCTTTTAAAGATTATTTTCAAAATATTATGTATAATAATAGCACGTCGCGTTTATCATCATTTATATAAGTAATATTATTTTAATTTCTAATAGGATTTTAATAAAATTTTAAGTAAATTTAAATCATCGTTTTATAATTTTAGTGTTATTAACGGGGAACGTTAGCCTTTTTTATTGAACAAGCTGAACCCGATCATGCTTCGAAGAAGAAGAAGAAGAATCAGAAGGATAATCGAGACTATATAGAAACAAATACAGCAAGAAATATAAAATCAATCCAACTACCTACTTTTCTAGTTTTGCATTCACTATCATACCTACGCATGATATGAATAAAGATTACTTGTAATCTAAGGTAGATGAAGTCTACCAATCCGAACTTGGCCAGCGTTGTGGACGGCCATAACTTTCATGCAGAGCCTAGACCCGCACCCTGTACCGTTACAACCTACTATGATTACAAGATTTCTATATTATAATCGTTGGCTTTTTCCAATAAATATATATATGTCATAGAAAATTCAAAGATATAAATGGTAAAAATAAGTCGTACGGAACTTGCAGCTATGAGATGAAAGCATAAGGTCTATTTTACTTTGACGTAATTGGTTCCGTTACTCGTAAGCGACTCCTGATTGCGAGTGTGGAAATCTTATGCTAAGGGTACGGTAGAGGAACGGTATTGGGTAAATGATGATGATGATAATTCTAAGTTTCGTTGAGGATCTTATTTTTGTAGATCCCAATCAATCAATCAGGCTAAGCTAAAGGATATAGGCCTTTCCGAGAGCGCGCAACCACACACGGTCTTCCGCCTTCCTCATCCACCCGCCACCAGCGATCCTTTTCAGGTCGTCGGTCCAGCGAGCAGGAGGTCGTCCTACGCTGCGCTTATCGGTACGCGGTCTCCACTACATAACACGTTTGCCCAAACGGCCGACGGTTCTGCGACAGAAATGACCCGCCCACTGCCACCTCAGCTTGCTAATCCGTTGGGCTATGTCGGTTAATTTGGTTCTCCTACGGATGTCCTCGTTACGGATTCTATCCCTCAGAGAAACACCCAGCATAGCCCTCTCCATAGCACGCTGAGCGATTTTGAACTTGTGGACAAGGCCTACTGTGAACGTCCACGTTTCTGCTCCGTACGTCATGACCGGTAAGACGCAAGCGTTGTTTGTCTTTAGGCATAGATTCCAATGAAATGATCCAACCTTGGATGTTTTAGAAGTTTTTTTTCTTTTATCTCAAATATTCGGTATCTTCCAGTCCGTTAGAACGTACTCGTAACGTTTATTAGAAAACCGTGATAGCCCTAGATGTTATTAACACAAACACCACACGCACGGTACATTGCGTGAGCGTCTATCGTTACACAACGCTGATTACCATATATCTTATAATAGAAAAAGTTGGATTCTCACTAGGAACAGAGAAATAGTGGGTGTGCTAATCATGCAACCGTTTACTTTTACTGACATCTCACGATAATAATTATCGTAAGCGATTGGTGGACGGGCGATGTGCGGAACAGCATGTACAGACATCGGAGTTCAATACTAGATTGTTAATTGAGATGGAAAGTACTCGTTTCACACCCGAGATGTTTTTACGCACGAGCGCAGCGTGGGCATTTCGTTTGAGGGTGTGAGTCAGTACGTTGAGTTGAACGTGCTAGTTTTCATATGAAGTATTAGCTTCAAGAAAAAATACGATACTAAGTATTTTGAAAAATAGTTACAATTTTTTTCAGCAACTTCATAAACTATCTGTTTGTTTAAAGGAAATTCAGATTTAACATCTTTTCACCTTTTCATCTTTTACCTGTGTTTAAATGGAATCGTTACTTTGCTTCAAGTTCGTTAAATGAACATTTTTTGCAACAATGTGTGCAATCATTGCACACATTGTTGCAAAAACTTATAACAACTGCGGAGCGTAACTGTAGTGTTTTTCGCCCGCAGTTTAAATAAACTTTTTTTTTTTAAATTGAAATAAATAACAGTAGTATAAATAAACAATCTATATTTTCCAATATAGTCCCTGAAATTGTTTGCCAGTGCATGTATAAAATTTATGATTACAGAGTAAAACGGGCTAATCTGATTTCCTTTTGAGGTCGAAATCAACAATGAGTATAGTTAAATCTAGATTTTTTAAGAAGCTTATTTGGGTCCGTTGCTGTGCTGTTTAAAAAAATGCACGACTGCAACTAAGTCGAACATTTTAGCTGCTTTGATTGACTGATTATTAGCAGATTTGCTTTAGCTTCTTCTGACGTCGTTGACGTTGTTGAGTATCTGTCTTTCGGACTATCTAGATTGCCATATAGAACACATATACAGTTTGTACATACATACTACTACATACATGTCTTAGTTAAGCTGCTTTGAGTATAAAGAACTGTCGATTGTAAGCACTCATTAAAATAGTTTTTGCTGCACTTTTCCAGGACAGTATTATTGGTAAAAGGATCATGATCAACCCATTACCGGCTCACTACAGAGCACGGGTCTCCTCTCAATATGAGAAGGGTTTGGCCATAGTCCACCACGCTGGCCATGTGCGGATTGGCAGACTTCACACGCCATTGAGAACATTATGGAGAACTCTCAGGCGTGCAGGTTTCCTCACGATGTTTTCCTTCACCGTTGAAGCAAGTGATATTTAATTTAAAAAAAAAAAGTAAAAGGTAAAAAAGGTAAGGATATAAATATGCTAATTTAATAATAATGCCAAAGGAACGGAATCGTCGTATAAAGAAATCAAAGTGGGTATAGTCAAGTTCATGAAGATATGAATAGTATCTATGTGTATTTACTCTTAATATAAGGATTATCTCTTGATTGCTGTAGCACACTACGCTGCAGTAATAAATAGAACAGAAAAAAAAAACAAGAAATCGATTTACTTTTTTTCCCCTTTAGAGGAATGATATAAGTGTGGCATTAATAAATCGAAACTTGTTACGGAGGGGCTTACTTAGTCCTTCCAACGCACACCTCATTGCAATTAAACTGTAAGTAAAGAAGCACATTTATAAGTGGGAGAACACATGCCTAAGAGGTAAGCATCTTTTAGATAACAGGGAGGACGGAAGACGGAAGGGTGTTTCTTTTCGAAACGCAGCGTACATTTCAATGGACAATCCATCAAACACGTAATGGTACACATTCATTCGACCATCACAGCTGAGTATTACACGAACTACTGAAGCTGTCGGCATAAAGACACTTATAAGTTGTTCTATCCATATAATAGTGGCCTTTTTTTTACGCATCGTCCGGAAGCGACGCAGGCATAACTGCGCTGCTTCCGACGGGGTATGTGGGACTCCCCGGTGACCTGAGTGGCGTCCAGAATATCCACTAAAACCCAGCGATGCTTCTTCTCTCCGCCAGCTGGCAGCGTCCGCCGAGGCAGACCCTCCACCGGGGCAAAACAATTCTACATAGGTACCTAAGTTGGTTAGGCTAAGTCGGATAGAAATATAAAATTGTTAAATTTCAATTGCCTAATTGAAATTCAAAAATAAATAAAACTTTAATTTTGAAATTTTGACTGAATCTAGTATTATATTAAACTACCTTCTGCCCGCGACTTCGTCTGCATGGACTTCAGAATTGGGTCTAAAGCTTCGTTAACAATATTTAACAATCCCTCGGGAACTATTTGAAAGTTCGAGATAGATATATATAGAAAATACATTTCCTTTTCCATACCACATGTACATGGTGACATGCATACCAAATTTCAAAGCTGTCTAAGCTGGATAAAAGGTAGCCTATGTTCTTTTCCATGGCAAACGTTACATGCATGCCCAATTTCATCCAAATCCGATCAGCCGTTTTTGCGTGATTCAGTAACAAACACCCACACTTTCACATTTACGAGTATTATATATACCTATAAGATGCCTACCCTTGCACATAACAGATATTTATTGAAATAAACTCTTAACAGCTTTGATTTATCGTAATCAAAATAGAAAATAATGCTCATTCCTCATTCCCTATTCATTTGACATGACATGACACATGATCAACCCATTACCGGCTCACTACAGAGCACGGGTCTCCTCTCAGTATGAGAAGGGTTTGGCCATAGTCCACCACGCTGGCCATGTGCGGATCGGCAGACTTCAGACGCCTTTGAGAACATTACCTATTCATTTATTATTTACGAATTTTATAAAAAGTTCGTGATTTTTTTATTGTAGATTATATAACTGTGATTCGTTAATCGCGCGTTAATCACGATAATTTCTTTGATACCATATTTGTTTCGTTAGTGCTTAGATCACTAAATTGTTTTATTCATTGTTTCCGGTACTAACAGTATATATAGTTATTTTTTTATTTTTTATATCGTAACTAACACGAAAGACTTTGGGCTGTCCGAATGAAAAGGTTAATCAAAAAATAAACGTTAACGGAAACTTTCGACTTTATATTATTCGACGTATCGTATATCGTAACGAAGACACAAAGCAGACACGTGTTTTACTATCTCTCGCACTGAGACCAAGATTACGTATGCTAATACTTTCTATAAATCATTAATAACATCATATATAATGAAATGAAGTGATATGAAGTGATAAAATTTATGTATTTTACAATAAACCTCGTGAAATTATGGAACTAAAACGGAAGCGTTGCTACTTAAGTTATTAATTATTTTACCTCCGTAAAATAATTAATCGGTGATTGGCTATAGCCAATCAGACCCCTGGACATTTTTACGTACCTACCAAGAAATCGTGATAAACCCATTACTGGCTCACTACAGAGCACGGGTCTCCTCTCAATATGAGAAGGGTTTGACCATAGTCCACCACGCTGGCCGTATGGTGTGCGGATTGGTAGACTTCACACGCCTTTGAGAACATTATAGAGAACTCTCAGGCATGCAGGTTTCCTCACGATGTTTTCCTTCACCGTTGAAGCAAGTGATATTTTTTTTTTTAAAACGCACACAACTCCGAAAAGTTTTAGGTGCGTGCCCGGATTCGAACCGCCGACCTCTCATTAGGAGGCTGACGCCCTAACCACTAAGCTATCACAGCTTCTCAAGAAAAATTCTACTTTAATATTATGAAAGTATTGAACAAAAAGCATATGTTAATACAATAAACATATAGTTTGTTTTATTTTAGCGGTTCTTTGACTATAAGTAAATAGACCTTATTGATCCCAATAGTACAAATAAAATAAGAAGAGCCACTGTGGTCAAAGAGTAATTTGTTCAGCTCAATGACGAAGTACCTATTCGATGACCGCAACGCTGATATTCTTTCGACATGGGAGAGGCAGCGTTAAAGTCTAGGGTCTTCTTCTTCTTCTTGCCCTTATCCCACATTATGTGGGGTCGGCACAACGTCTTCTTCTTCCACTCACTTCTATCAGCCGTCACCTCACTACCCACACCTTTTACCCGCATATCCTCTTTTACACAATCCATCCATCTCTTCTTTGGTCTTCCTTTACTCTTTTGCCCTTCCACGTTCATATATAACATTCTTTTGGTGACATCACTTTCTTTCCTCCGCATTATATGACCATACCATGCCAGCCTGTTACTCCTCATGTTTTCTGTCACTGGCGCTACTTTTAGACTTCCCCTTATATATTCATTTCTTATCTTATCCATTCTTGTCACACCACACATCCATCTCAACATTCGCATTTCTGTCGCATGAACTCTTCTTTCATCCGTTCTTTTTCCATATTTAGTTTTAAATGCTTTTAATGTTTTTAGGTTACGAATCGAAAATGGCGGAAGTTTAGGTATTCCAGAAATGCGAAGCTGTAAATCTGCAACTTCCACATAATTCCGGAAAGGCCGGAAGATTAAGGGAGTTTCTTAACCATGTTCATAAAAATATTGATAAATTCAAGAAAAAAATGGACTGTAACGCACTGAACATCAGAAGTAAAAGTAAACTTGTAGTACCGTTTAGTAGGCTGCACAAAATTAGTAACTCATTCAAAGGAAATTGTATTTTATTTTATAATAAATTACCTATTGATATCTTGGAGATGTCTATCAATAAGTTCAAAGTTTTTATAAAACGAAAGCTTGTAGAAAAATCATATTACGATATTAAGGATTATATAAACGATAAAAAAGCTTGGGTGTGAATTGCTCTATCTCCATAGGTACTATAGTTTATTATTCATTATGTGAGATTGTGATAACGAAAAAAAGAAAAACCCCGGCTAAGTTTGTTGTGGGCTTCTTCTTAGACCGGGGCGCGTTTGGAACCCTCATAGCTTTAGTTTTAAGTTTACGAATATAGTTATCACCATGAAATAACTACTATGTAAATTATTGACGCGTCAAAAGTGCCTTTTTAAGGACTATTTGAATAAAGATTATTTTGAATTTGACATGACTTTCTCGATAACACTAAACAAACGAATAGCGAAATTAAAATTACGCATAGAGTGTAATATTTTAAAAATCTAATAGTTATTTTAACTAATATTTTGAATATCTAATAGTTATTCGGTAGGGTGGTAACTAACCTCGGCCAAAGTCACCCATCAAGCCAGACTCGAGCCGGGAATCGAACCCAAGACCTCCAAATTTAGACGCGTAGCACCACGGAGGTTGTCAATTACTAATTATGGTTATAGTAAAATCAATATCTCCTAAATCATCAATTCAATAGAATCAGCTGACCTCCATAAATTATGGAGTCAATTAATTTAGCCTCATAAGACTCAATAAGTACCAATAACCATTCACTTATTTTAGGCAAGTCCTCTTGACTGAGAGAGTGGTAAATTTTAAAGAAGTGCGATGTAAAGCAATATTCCAGTCAAGTCTAAGTCGGGTTACGCGCTTAACAGGATTCCGTAGTTGCTGGTCACAAAATACGGACTCCAACCAATGTCCAATATTATTTGAAACACAGTATTCCTAACGTGAACTTTATAATCATTATCATTTAGGAATTATAGTTATTAAAGACAGACATAATTATATTTAAACTCATATTTTCGATGTCGTTTTACACAGTTTATCTTTATCTAAGTAATTTTCAGAGAAATTTATACTTTACCAAGTAATTAATGTAATAATACTACTGTAAATAATGCGTAACGAAAATGTAAACCGGTGTGGGTTTACATTTTCGTTACGCATTATAATAATATATAAAAACTAAAAGCGATTAACAGTAAACCTTATCGAACAAGGCCAACACACATATATATATATATATATATATATATATATATATATATATATATATATATATATATATATATATATATATATATATATATATGATTATGTAAATGATAAACAAGCATGGGTATTAAATATTGCCCTAATAAGATAGCTCTTAATATAATTTTAAGTGGCATGAGAGATGGTGATAACAAAAAGAAAATTTACCTGGCTAAGTTTGTTGTGGGCTTCTTCCAAGACCGGGGCGCGTTTGGAACCCTCATAGCTTTAGTTTTAATTTTACGAATGTAGTTATCACCATCAAATCACTACTATTTGAATTATTTTAAAAAAGATTATTTGAATTTATATATAATACTAGCTGGCGCCCGCGACTTCGCCCGCGTGGCATAAGTTTTTAAAATTCTGTCAGAATAAGTTGTAAAAATGCCAACGGGAACTCTCCTATGTCACTGTCCAGGTCCTCACCTATAATTTCAAAAATCACGTCGATCCATTGCTCTGTTGCGACGTGATTGAAGGACAAACCAACATACTTACTTACATTCGCATTTATAATATTACTATGATTTTGTCTGGATAGTAAGGAGTACAAAGTATTCCAATGGATTCAAAGAAGTAAAACTTTATAAGATTTTCAACCAACATGAACCCCGGTATTAACCTCTTTGTGGCGGATTTTCACAAATTATTAGCGGATGTCTACGCCTAAGCAGGGCCTAACTTCCAAATTCCTTCTCATTCGTTATGTTTCCACTTTCAATGTGTGATTTTGCAAAAGAACTTATAACTACATGTCATAGTTACTGAAAAGTAAAGCTCTAATTGCCGATTTTCATTTCTCTAATTCCAAAAACTCAGAACTTACATGTAACCTTCCAACCCCTCACCCCTCTCCCCCTTTTGGGATAGATTTTTGTAATATGGCGTATATACAGGCTTTTATTATTTAAATCAAATAACCTAAATGCCAATTTTCATGTCCATAACCTCGAAAACTTAGAATCCTGATGAAAATTTCCGACCCCCATTTTACCCCCTTTCGGGTGGATTTTCGCAAAATTGATCATACAGATCTTTATTATTTATAATTAACAACTTAGTTGGCAATTTTCATGTCATACAAACTTCCAACCCCCATTTCAACCCTTTAGGGGTGGATTTTTGTAATATATCATATACAGGTTTTTATTATTTAAAACAAATAAACTAAATGGCAATTTGCATGTCCCAAACTTAGAATTCTGATGAAAACTTCCAACCCCCATTTTACCCCCTTTGGGGTGGTTTTTCGCAACATTGATCATACAGATCTTTATTATTTATAATTAACAACTTAGTTGCCCACTTTCATGTCTCTAACTACAAAAATATAGGACTTTCATACAAACTTCCAACCCCCATTTCAACCCCTTAGGGGTGGATTTGTGTAATATATCATTTAAAGGTTTTTATTATTTAAAACAAATAAACTAAATGGCAATTTGCATGCCCCAAACTTAGAATCCTGATGAAAACTTCCAACCCCCATTTTACCCCCTTTGGGGTGGTTTTTCGCAACATTGATCATACAGATCTTTATTATTTATAATTAACAACTTAGCTGCCAACTTTCACGTCCTTAACTTCAAAAATATAGGACTTTCATATAAACTTCCAATCCCCATTTCTACCCCTTAAGGGTGGATTTTTGTAATATTGCATAAACAGGTTTTTATTATTTAAAACAAATTTCCTAAATGCCAATTTTCATGTCCCTAACTTTGAAAACTTAGAATCCTCATGAAAACTTCCTACCCTAATTTCACCCCCCTCGGAGTAGACTTTCGCATTATTGAACATACAGATCTTTATTATTTATAATAAACAACTTAGTTGCCAACTTTCATGTCTCTAACTTCAAAAATATAGGACTTTCATACAAACTTCCAACCCCCATTTCTACCCCTTAGGGGTGGATTTTTGTAATATTGCGTATACAGGTTTTTATAATTTAAAACAAATTACCTAAATGCCAAACTTCATGTCCCTAACTTCGAAAACATAGAATCCTCATGAAAACGCCCCACCCCCATTTCACCCCCCTTGGGGTAGATTTTCGTAACATTGATTATATAGATCTGTATCATTTATAATAAAAAACTTAGTTGCTAATTTTCATGTTTCTAACTTTAAAAATATAGGACTTTCATACAAACTTCCAACCCCCATTTCTACCCCTTAGGGGTAGATTTTCTCAAAACCGTTTCTTAGCTGACCTCTACTTCATAAAAGGAATCTACCTTCCAAATTTAAAGATCGTATGTTTTATAGTTCCTGAGATATCGTGATCATCAGTCAGTCAGTCAGTCAGTCAGTGGTATTTCGCTTTTATATATATAGATAAGAAATAACATAAATAAATATTTTCTATAATATATACATATTATGTGTTTACGCTCTGAGCTAAGCCACATGCGGGCAAATGGACATGGAGATACTATAAGGTTTCTTTGTTGACTACAGAACCCAAAAAAGATAAAAAATACACAAATTTGTCACTCCGAATTGTACGAAATATACCCCATATATTCGTTTCTATTTAAGCATTTAAATATGTTGAATAGAAGATATACAAACTAAAATAAAACCTGAATGTATAGTAAATTTTTTATGTGTTTTATTTTTAAGGAATTTTTATAGGTCACCTGCATGTCAGCCTCACCGTTACACATATTGGACCTAAATACTTAATTCTGAAATTATGTTATCTTAGTGAACTCACAAGAGTGACATCATGGATGATATGTTACCGGAATATTTTAATTTAGGCAATTTTTATATATATAAGTTAAGTATATATATTAGGCTTTTATATTAGCAAGTTAGGTTTTTATCCTGTTAAGCTAGAATAAGAGGAGATCAATAAATAAATAAATAAATAATTGTTAATTTGAGAGACAAAAGTAAATTATTAATAGGTATATTAATATAATTAGTGTACTATATCAGATAAGATATTTAAATACGTATTTAATTCACTGAATAATTGAACTAGGTGAATCTTGAAAGGCTTGAAGACGTGAGTTTATCATCTGTTACAGCTTTATAAGATAATATTTCTATTAAGTAAACGATAAAAAGGCTTGGGAATAATTTGATCGAACAAAGCCATTTATGTAAATTAGGCTATGTAAGTCGGTAGGTATATATGTTTCCATTGTGGGATGATTCTAACAAAAAGTACCCGCTTCTATTCGTTGTGTTTGTAGATGGACAATGAGTTTGTTCCCAGATCTAGCATAGGTTTAGTTTTGAATTGACGATTATCATGTATGTATAACCATTTTTTGAATTTCAAGTCATGTTATTTGGCGTTAAAGTCAAATTATAAAAATATTAATTATATTGACTAGTTAGCGGTGATAATAGCGGTGATAGCCTAGTGGGAAGCGGTGATAGGCTAGTGGTTAAGGCGTCAGCCTCCTAATTAAAGGTCGGCGGTTCGATCCGGGCACGCACCTCTAACTTTTTGGAGTTATGTGCGTTTAAAAAAAAATTAAAATATCGCTTGCTTCAACGGTGAAGTAAAACATCGTGAAGAAACCTGCACGCCTGAGAGTTCTCCATAATGTTCTCAAAGGCGTGTGAAGTCTGCCAATCCGCACATGGCCAGCGTGGTGGACTATGGCCAAAACCTGCTCATATTGAGAGGCGATCCGTGCTCTGTAGTGAGCCGGTAATGGGTTGATCATGATGATGATGATTGACTAATTATTAATACCAGCTCCGAGGTTTCAATCGCTTGGTCACGTTCCCGTGGGAATACGTGCATGAAATATAACCTTTGGGGGATAATGTATATTTTTCTATTGGTGAAAGATTTTTTAAACTTAATTTACCTAACTTAGTTTAAGCGTGAAAGCATCACATTCGCATTTATAATATTAGTCAAGATATCTTGATACATTGCAACATAGTAATCGAACAGTTATTTCCGTTAATATCTTGAAGCGAAGTACTGTCTAGGTTACCTCTAGATAATAACTCTATTGTAATGGTTGATGTCTATGCTATCTTGAGTACCTAGGATTAACATGGACTTCAAGTGCATTTTTGACCATCGGCGATTACAGTGGTACGTATGCTTAGGGTTGCAACCCATCAGAAATTACAATCATAATTTGTTTAACGTGGGTTTGTTACAATATTAATCTTGAACGTTTTTTTTTGTCTTTGGCATATTATTAACAGCCTGCCTGACATACTTAGAACGAATATACGAATGTCTATAGGTACTATATACTATAAACTATAAGACAAAATTGAGCCTTTATAGTATATAGATCATCATGACCATGATCAACTCATTGCGGGCTGACTGCAGAGCACGGGTCTCGTCTCAATATGAGAAGGGTTTGGCCATAGTCCACCACGCTGGCCATGTGCGGATTTACAGACTTCACACGCCTTTGAGAAAATTACGGAGAATTCTCAGGCGTTCAGGTTTCTTCACGATGTTTTCCTTCACCGTTGATGGAAGAACGCACAAACTCCAAAAAGTTAGAGGCATCGTGCCCGGGACCTGACCCCCGACCTCTGATTAGGAAGTGCATGTTCTAACCGCCAGGCTTTCACAGCCGTGAGTTTATAGATATTTAAAGAAATACATCAAGTAACAAAATCCATCGTGATTTTCATTTTGTACTCGTAGAAGTTAAATTGTATTTATTTTTTCAAAAAAGGTGGCAACCCGTGTCTCACGATTTCGTTTTCAGTGAGTTATTGATGTAATCATGTAAATGTCATGCTGACATGTACAATATAATAGTGAAAAAGTACGTGCCATTCATTTATTTTGCTGTCCACAAATATAAGTTATATTGCTCCCACAGATTCGCGTGTATTTGAAAAAATTTATTTCGTTTCGTGTATTTGAAAGTGCCGATTTCACTATGCACTTAAAATATATTTATATATATTTCTACAAAACAGGAATGAGTATATGATATTAATATTTAAAATTTCATGGTGACACGAATAATAAATAGTAACATTTTCAATCGTACGGTACGTATTCATGTAAATTTTTTGGAATCATGAATTAATTATAAATTTGAATATTAATATATCATTTATTGGTAATAATTAATTATACATGAGCCAGATAATTCAGATATAATTATTTATCATAATAAAACATGTTCGTGGATATAGGTTCTTAGCTACTAAAATTAAAATTATACTTTGACCACGATAACAATCCGTATCAAGAATAGTTGCAAGCTTCTTTTCTATAATTCTTAACAGAATTCCGTAGTTGCTGGCCACAAAATACGGACTCCAACCAATGTCCAATATTATTTGAAACATACAATTCAGAACTTTTTAATCGTTATCACATATAAATTATAACTATTAAGGACATAATCATATTTAAACTCATGTTTTCGATGTCGTTTTACACAGTTTATCTTTATCTAAGTAATTTTCAGAGAAATTTATACTTAGCCAAGTAATTAGTGTACTCACGTTAATGTCGTTTACTTGTAAAGCCTACTGAGTTGTTATGACTTTCCTTTTAACCTCGTTACAAATACTATTTTAACCAAAACTACCAGTGTCATGAAGCTGTCACCTAGCCAGCCACCATTTAGCATTAATATAAATAATATATTTATATATATATATATATAAATATATATATATATATATATATATATATTATATATATTTAAATATAAAAAAAGAAAATTGAATTTTATATAACTTACCTATAGGGAATGGCACCTAAAAAACCCACGTCATAAAAGCAAAAGGCGACCAGAACACTAAAAGCGATTTATTTCAGGTTTCCTTATCGAAAGGGGCTAACAAATATATATATATGTAAGACGGGAAATTGCAACAGTTATACGTGTTTACACCCTAAAAATTACATACTATAAGAAATAACATAGATAAATATTGTCTATAATATATATATATTAGGTATGTACGCTCTGAGCTAAGCCCCATGCGGGCAGATGGACATGGAGATACTGTCAGGTTTCCTTGTTGACTACAGAACCCAAAAAACCAAGATAAAAACCACACAAATTTGTCACTCCGAAGGGTACGAAAGATACCCCATATATTCGTTTCTATTTAAGCATTTACATGATATGTTGAATAGAAGATCATCATCATCATCATGATCAACCCATTACCGGCTCACTACAGAGCGCGGGTCTCCTCTCAACATGAGAAGGGTTCGGCCATAGCCCACCACGCTGACCATGTGCGGATTGGCAGACTTCACACGCCTTTGAGAACACTATGGAGAACTCTCAGGCGTGCAGGTTTCCTCACAATGTTTTCCTTCACCGTTGAAGCAAGTGATATTTTAATTGCTTAATAATGAACATAACTCAGGAAAGTTAGAGGTGCGTGCCCGGATTCGATCCGCCGACCTCTGATTAGGAGGCTGACGCCCTAACCACTAGGCTATAACCACCGCTTGAATAGAAGATATACAGACGGTGAGGCTGACATGCAGGTGACCTATAAAAATCCCTTAAATATAAAACACATAAAAATGGACTATGTATTCAGGTTTTAAGTCTGAATAGAAGATATACAGACTTAAAACCTGAATATTTAGTCCATTTTTATGTGTTTTATATTTAAGGGATTTTTATAGATTACCTGCATGTCAGCCTCACCGTTACACATTTTGGACCTAAATACTTAATTCTGAAATTATGTTATCTGAGTGAACTCACAAGAGTGACATCCTGGATGATATGTTAGCGGAATATTTAAATTTAGGCAATTTTTATATGTATAAGATAAGTATATATATTACGCTACTCTAGCAAATTAGGTTTTTATCCTGTTAAGCTAGAATAAGAGGAGATCAATAAATAAATAAATAAATGTTAATTTGAGAGAATCACAAACAAATCTATATATTGGATAGACATAAAAGTAAATTATTAATAGGTATATTAATATAATTAGTGTACTATATTAGATAAGATATTTAAATACGTATTTAATTCACTGAATAATTGAACTAGGTGAATCTTGAAAGCCTTGAAGACGTGAGTTTATCATCTATTACAGCTGTATAAGAAAATATTTCTATTAAGTAAACGATAAAAAGGCTTGGGATTATAATTTGATCGAACAAAGCCATTTATGTAAATTAGGCTATGTAAGTCGGTAGGTATATATGTTTCCATTGTGGGATGATTCTAACAAAAAGTACCCGCTTCTATTCGTTGTGTTTGTAGATGGACAATGAGTTTGTTCCCAGATCTAGCATAGGTTTAGTTTTGAATTGACGATTATCATGTATGTATAACCATTTTTTGAATTTCAAGTCATGGTTATTTGACGTTAAAGTCAAATTATAAAAATATTAATTATATTGACTAATTAGCGGTGATAGCCTAGTGGGAAGCGGTGATAGCCTGGTGGTTAGGGCGTCAGCCTCCTAATTAAAGATCGGCGGTTCGAATCCGGGCACGCACCTTTAACTTTTCGGCGTTATGTGCGTTTAAAAAAAAATTAAAATATCACTTGCTTCAACGATGAAGGAAAACATCGTGAGAAAACATGAACACCTGAGAATTCTCCGTAATTTTTTGGTATTTGAAAAAATTTATTTCGTTTCGTGTATTTGAAAGTGCCGATTTCACTATGCACTTAAAATATATTTATATATATTTCTACAAAACAGGAATGAGTATATGATATTAATATTTAAAATTTCATGGTGACACGAATAATAAATAGTAACATTTTCAATCGTACGGTACGTATTCATGTAAATTTTTTGGAATCATGAATTAATTATAAATTTGAATATTAATATATCATTTATTGGTAATAATTAATTATACATGAGCCAGATAATTCAGATATAATTATTTATCATAATAAAACATGTTCGTGGATATAGGTTCTTAGCTACTAAAATTAAAATTATACTTTGACCACGATAACAATCCGTATCAAGAATAGTTGCAAGCTTCTTTTCTATAATTATGCAATTGTATAAGAATTGTTATTGTTGTGATTTAATTTTATAATGAGAACATTCGAATCGGGTATTTTTTAAATATAGACTAAGAAAAACTTCAACCCGATATATATATAATCTTTTTTTTTTCAAGGATTATGTAAATGATAAGCAAGCCTAGGTGTGCTATATTGCTCTAATAAGATAGCTCTTAAATAATTGTAAGTGTCATGTGAAGTGGTGATATCAAATAGAGTTACCCAGCTAAGTTTGTTGTGGACTTCTTCTTAGACCAGGACGCGTTAGGAACCCTCATAGCTTTAGTTATAAGTTAACAAATATAGTATTCACTGTCGACTCATTAGGTACTATGTAAGTTACTGACACATCAAAAGTGGCTTTTAAAGCATTACTTGAATAAAGATTATGATTGATTGTTTAAATAGAAGTATAATTTTTGCAACAGTGTGCAAATGGAATCTAAGCTGGGAAGTTTCGTGGATATCATGTGGAGGTTATAATACGTAAATTAAAAGATATTGATAAAAGATATACAAAAAACAAGGGGAATTATAAACAAACATGTGTTAAATTATTTACATTTAAATACACAAATCAAAGATTAAAATTTATAAGGTTATCATATGTTTTTCATGAGCATATCTACTTCCTGGCATGGTAATATTTTTAACATGTTTATTATTCTTGACTAAATTTGTTGTGAGGTGTTTTAGGTTACATGACCTAGTAACAGAGTAGTAGATTTCAGCTTCAATATAGGATTTGAAAGATAATTAACAATTTCAGATAATGTTCGTTCACGTAAATATTAAAGAAATAGAAACCTAAAGACTTGCCCTAGTATCGAGTAACTCAATTGCTAGTGATTCACCATAGCTTTGCCAACAAATTTTAAACTACTCGTACATACAGAACCTTCCGGTTAGCAACGTCAGATGTCTTACTGAAACAGAGGTAACACCGTCACAGAAATGCTCCTGTGTGACAGCTTGGTTCCACAACTACATTTCTGGAGTAAGCTCGGCTGGCTGGAGCGGGAGAAGTGACACCAGCCCTACACAAAACTGATGGTTACAGCCGCTAATGCCCAAAAAGGAAATGTTAAAGAACTTACTGATAAAGGCAGATCACCGCCGAAGACTGTACAACAGCAGAACAAATCTTGTGTGTCTTATGAAGAAAGCTGGTTAGCAACATATACAATATCCAATGGGACACACAGAGTGCTTTTGACACTTTTAATTTTATCACCACAACATCACAAAAACAGAACCTATACTTAAAAACGTAATTATATTTGCAAAAAAGTACCTCATTAAAAATAATTAATTTGTCTCTTAATTAAAGCGTGTATAAGTTTAATGAATCTGAGAACGTCCACTTGTTCGAAATCGCTAAGTTTCATCAAGCATAATTAAGCTTTTATATCTGTCCTTCTCGAGCGCCCACTAAATGAACTTGTTAAAAAGTGACAGCATTAAAACACTAAATCAAACCTGATTTAGCGTTTTTGTACAAGTGGTCCCTAATAAAGTGGTATAATTGAATATAGCGAACGATGTACGTACTGCTAAACGAAGGCATCGTTGATGACAAACAAACAATGCGACTTCCTTTCTAAAAACGGTCCGTCAAATAGCAAAGTCAACAAGTACAAATTGTCTCAAATGGCCTCTGCGTCAACCTGCCTAACCGGATTAACCGATTTTAGAGAATAACCTGAACCTCTTATGAATAAATATACAAGGATGCTACGGCCGAAGTTCAGAGAGGGGGTAAAGTCGGCTGTTCCGTGCAGAAAACGTACGCCAGCCCACATGTGGTTGGCGTAAATATTATTTTTGTTATATTTTATATTAATAGTTGTGTATGTATTTAAAAAAAAGTCTCTGTCTACACACATTCTTCATTTGAATGAAATCGGAAAATTAATAAACTGCCTTCGCCACTCATGCTATTTTATTTTCATTCTTAATCATCATGATCATCATGATCAACCCATTACTGACTCACGAGTCACCTCCCAATATGAGAAGGGTTTGGCCATAGCCCACCATGCCGGCCATGTGCGGATTGGCAGACTTCACACGCCTCTGACAACATTAAGGAAAACTCTCAGGCGTGCAGGTTTCCTCACGATGTTTTCCTTCACCGTTGAAGCAAGTGATATTTTAATCCTTCCAGGTTTTTAACATTACCGGAATAAATATAATAAGTATAACATTACAACAACAAAAGCTTGGGTGTGAATTGCTCTATCTCTATAGGTACTATAATTTATAATGTGAAATGGTGATAACAAAAAAAAACCCGGCTAAGTTTGTTGCGGTCTTCTTCTTAGACCCGGGAGCGTTTGGAACCCTGATAGCTTTATTTTTAAGTTTACGAATGTAGTTATCACCATCAAATCACTACTATGTAAATTATTGACGCGTCAAAAGTGCCTTTTAAAGAACTATTTGAATAAAGATTATTTGAATTGGAATTTATAGTATTCGTAATATTGAATAATCTATCAGTAGTATTAAATAGCTATCAGTTCATCAGTTTTCGTCTCCATTTTCGACAAGAACTCGCCGCGTCTATACACAACAACATTTTTACATGTACATTAGTATGTAGTCATGACAATAGATACCATTATTTGCAAACCCTATATATTATATATATATATATATATTTATATTTATATAGTATTTTAAATAACCATCATCTGATTAATTTTTATAAACAGCCGAGAATTTAAAGAGCTGTTATTGTAAATCATGTTAATTCGGTATAAGAACAATGGCATAATTATTATTTTTGATTATAATTGGTAGTAGTATAAAATGGTTTTAATATTTTATTATTATAAATCAATATCTAGTAATAATAGTATTAAAAATAAAATAATATATATATATATATATATATAAAATACTATTCAAATATAACATTTCAAGGGATCCTTGAAATGTTAAAGATAAACATTATTTGGCGCATTGCGTACGCTGTGCATTTTAAAGTTGGAGGTCCTGGGTTCGATTCCTGGCTCGAGTCTGGTCTGGTGGGAGGCTTCGGTTGTGGCTAGTTACCATCCTACTGACAAAGACGTGCGCCAAGCGATTTAGCGTTCCGGCACGATGTTGTAGAAACCAATTAGGAGTAAGGGTTAACCATACTCCTAACAGGTAAGCCCGCTACTGTCTCTACTGTCTTAGACCGAATCATCACTTACCATCAGGTGAGATGCGGTCAAGAGCTAACTTGCTGTGTAATAAAAAAAAAGAAAAAAATCCTAATGATGACAGGAGTATAGCGGCTAATATGCATTAAAGTCTGAAGGATGGCCAATCATAACATCCAATCATAAGCTACTTGAGTCAGAGGCGTGCACATTATCCAGTTAGTTCTTGTGACGTCGCAATGAGGTAAGAATCGCGTGCTGGCTCAAATTCTGCCGTTAACAGGTAAAGTATCCGTTCCAACGTTTGAAGTGATAATCTCCACGTGTCAAATGCTGCGTGCTTCATCTTATTGAGATACTGTCAAGTGCCGTAAAGAGGAAATTGACAAATGGAAGAAGACAGGAAGTCCGCATTAAGTGCCCCGATAGTATTATCTCTATTGGCCGCTAGTTTTCTAGAAAATGGGATCATGGTTCTTTAAGTACATGATAAATGATGGTTACTCGGTAATGAATCCTACCTACATAGTTGAGGCTAATTGACTAGTACTTAGGATCTTTATAAGCGCGTCGATCTGTTTGATAGGAAGTACGCCGCTTGTTCTTTGTTTGTTCACAATTAATACAACTCCTTTTTTATAGACTAAGACGTAAGTCTAAGTGTATCAACGAAGAGGCCAGTCGGCTTTAGGACTTACCTAGCCGCTCAGTTCAACCCAAAATTACTAGCTTTTATATATCATACCGCTACAAATACTCGGTTGGGCAGCTTAAATAATCATTTTCAAAATCTTGTGACAATAACCTGAAAGCCACTGAAATCGGTCGACAATGCTGATTTTCAAAATCCGACCTAGTTATTGATGATTTCCTCACATAATCCCCAATATTTAAGAATTCACATACAGACCAAGGGCATAGAAGCATCGCGACGAAGTCTATAATAATATGATAGGTACTGAAATTATAAGACATACACACTTAATCTGTTGCCGAGGACGAATAATTAATTAATACAACTCCTTTTTTATAGACTAAGACCAGACTCACAAAAAGAAAATAATATTCTGTAAATAATGGCCAACCCAAGAAATAAAATAAATTTTCTCTAGATTAAGACCTAACAAACAATGAATAATAATCATGTTCTATAAAAAATGGCACGGCTCAAAAAATATAATTCATTTTCTGAGACCAAACTCACAAATTTCAGTCATTTTCTGGCTAAACAAACATCATTCATTTTTAACTCACAAAATACACAATATTTTTTTTGTGGACCAAGATCTAACTTACAATAACTACATTTCATTTTCAGTAAACCAACCAACCCACAATAATTACAATTATATTTTAAGCTACTCATTATACGTAAATTGAACCCGGTGTTCTGGTTAGTCTTAGAAGTTTAGGTTATTCGCAAAGATTTTGAGTTATTAAGAGGGCCATTTTCTTTCCCTTGGTTTGACTTAAAAATAAAGCTATTTATTATAACACGTTTAAAGAAACGTCTGAAAAGAGTAGAGATTTATTATAAAGATAATTTTTATTTTCTTATTTCATAAAGAGTTTGAACATTTTTTTTTTATAAAGGGGAAAAAATTTAAACTAACAATTAATAATAGAAGCAGAGATAAAGTTGGAAGAAAGAATAATATTAATATAGAGTATGTAATTTAGTATCTATGCATATTTGTCTATATATATAATATTTTAACATCATCAAAAATGATCTAATCCATACCTCGTAATATTATAATATAAAAGAGTGTGTTAGTTTCTCCTTAGTTAAAAAAGCAACAGAGCAACGGTGGCTGATGTGCTATCGTAGCATAAAACCTACTTCTAACCTACTACTTCTCATCATCATTTCAACCGATAGACGTCCACTGCTGGACATAGGTCTTTTGTAAGGAGTTCCAACGGCCACGGTCTTGGGCCGCTTGTATCCAGCGGCTCCCTACGACTCGTTTGATGTCGTCTGTCCACCTTGTTGACACCTACTTAAAAGGCGAAATTTTATAATTATAATAAAATTTGGGAAAACACTATCTTTAGATGCTTAGTATTTCTTTATTCTTTTCTCACATATTTTGAGTCTCTTTTCAGATGGATTGATCTTATGATAGCATTCGGAAATGAATGAAAATGTGATAAAAAAAACATTTTTTTTATTGTGATGTACGCATTTACAAAAAAAAAAGGTAAAATAGATTATTTCTTGAAGGAAACAAGACAACCCTGGCAATAAAGATATCAATTGGTCTACTGATAAGAGAACGCCGACATCCCGCTTCCCCCCCTTTACTTATAAGAAACACGGAATAAATGCATTATACCTAACTATAAATTGTAGGTGTTATTAAGTTGTATTATTCAATCAAGAATTGAAGTATTGTACGTAATACTTTAAATTTTCAAATAAATTATAAATTAAATTTTTTGGTATTATTATTAGGTTGATTCTAGCCCTAAAATAACATTATAAGTACCCACCAACTCTTTAAAACTAATGCTGCAAACAAAATAACTGTATTTCATTAAATTATGTTGTGTATACATATATATATATATTTCCCTTACTTATGGGCGACTAACCATGCAACACATCCGATGTCCAAGTCGAAGGGGAGTAAGACAAGGGGACGTTATTTCTCCGAAACTGTTTACTTCCGCTCTCGAAGATGTGTTCAAGGTTTTGGACTGGAAAGATTGTGGCATAAACATAAACGGCGAATACATCTCGCACTTACGATTTGCAGACGACATAGTTATAATGGCAGAAACGCTGCAGGAACTTGAGCAAATGCTGTGCGACCTTAGCACTTCTTCCAGACGGGTGGGTCTCAAGATGAACGTGGACAAAACGAAGATAATGTTCAATGAATACGTCATCACAAGGCCCATTGTTGTCGAAAATGTCAGCATCGAAGTTGTCCAAGAATATAACTACCTAGGACAGATTATACAGTTGGGTAGGAACAACTTCAATAAGGAAGCTAACAGAAGAATTCAGCTGGAATGGGCAGCATTTGGAAAACTGCGTCAAGTCTTCAACTCGCCGATACCCCAATGCCTAAAGACAAAAGTCTTCAACGCCTGTGTCTTACCGGTCATGACATACGGAGCAGAAACGTGGACACTCACGGTAGGCCTTGTCCAAAAGTTCAAAATCGCTCAGCGTGCTATGGAAAGGGCGATGTTGGGTGTTTCTCTGAGGGATAGAATCCGTAACGAGGACATACCTAGGAGAACAAAAGTAACCGACATAGCCCAACGGATTAGCAAGCTGAAGTGGCAGTGGGCGGGTCATATCTGTCGCAGAACCGACGGCCGTTGGGGCAGACGTGTTCTGGAGTGGAGACCGCGTACCGGTAAGCGCAGCATAGGACAACCACCTGCTCGCTGGACCGACGACCTGAAAAGGATCGCTGGTGGCGGGTGGATGAGGAAGGCGGAGGACCGTGTGTGGTGGCGCGCTCTCGAAAAGGCCTATGTCCAGCAGTGGATGTCCATAGGCTGATTGATTGATTGATTGATGGGCGACTCGTCATGAGCACAATGAGTATCCATTTTAGAAATTTTCGCTAAATTAGTCCGTTACCAAGCACGTAAGATGTTACCACCCAAAAATAAGTATTTACCCAATATATTGAACGTAGGTACTTTGACTTTGCTTATACTTTACTTAGTGATAAATCAAGACAGATTTATAGTGATAAATCTGTCTTGATTTATCACTAAGTTAAAGTAAAGTCACATAAATTTGTATATATAAGGTATACAAATTTACATAAATATTAGTCTGTGTGTCTTGTCTGTTAAAATAATTATTATTGGTCTCTGAAGATCTTCATTGGAAGTGTGGGGGGAGGGGGGCGGCAAAAATTGTCCCCTTTGATCCCTCATGGTATAACTCCCTCCTCCTTTCGTAAATTTATATATATTTTTTTTAAATTTAAAATATCACTTGCTTCAAGGATGAAGGAAAACATCCTGAGGAAACCTGCACGCCTGACAGTTCTCCATAATGTTCTCAAAGGCGTGTAAAGTCTGCCAATCCGCACATGGCCAGCGTGGTGGACTATGGCCAAACCCTTCTGATATTGAGAGGAGACCCGTGCTCTGTAGTAAGCCGTTAATGGGTTGATCATGATAGTAAGAGTATAAAACAACCATCCATCTATTTCAATTATATTATGTGGTGATAGCATAGTTAGAAGTTAAGATTTCGGGGTCTTCTACAGCTGGCAAGTTCGGTATTTTTTTATTTGTGTGCGAGCAAACGTGTATCATTTGCTTTATCGGTGAAGGAAAAATTCCTTAGGAAACATGCATGTAGTCTTAACCGTAAGACGTAACCTATCTGCTATTGACCAATAATTAATAATTTGGCTAATGCCAAAAAGAATTCCCATTCTGCATGGAGACCCGTGCCCTGCAGTTGGCAACCGAGTAATCCTATAACATACTTTACATCATCAGCGTATCAACGAAGATGCCAGCCGGCTATGGGACTTACCTAGCCGCTCAATTCAACCCAAAACTACTAGCTTATATATCATACCGCTACAAATGCTCGGTGGGCAGTTTAATCAATCATTTTCAAAATCTTCTCACAATAATCTGAAAGGTACTGAAAGCGGTCGACAACGCTGATTTTCAAACTCCGATATAGTTAATGATGATTTACTCACAGAATCCCCAAAATTGAACAATTCATAACCAGACCCAGGACATAAAAGCATCGCAACGTTTTTTTTTTTTAATCCACTACAAGTTATCCCTTGACGGCAATCTCACCTGATGGTAAGTGATGATACAATCTAAGATGGTAGCGGGGTAACATGTAAGGGGTATGGTAAACCCATACCCCTTACAGGTTACCCCACACCCATCCTTTCGGTTTCTACGCGACATCGTGCCGGAACGCTAAATCGCTTGGCGACACGTCTTTGTCGGTAGGGTGTAACTAGCCACGGCCGAAGCCTCCCACCAGACCAGACTCGAGCCGGGAATCGAACCCAGGACCTCCAACTTTTTTATAATCTGACAGCACGCGCGCTGCGCCACGGAGGTCGTCAAAAAGGAGGAATGCTTTAGAACATTCATAATTTCTAGAATAAGGCCTCGTTTCTCCTACGAGTAAAAGGTATAGGGCACGGGTATATTCATTGATCAAGCCATTGCCGACTCACTACAGAGCACGGGTCTCCTCTCCATATGTGAAGGGTTTGGCCATAGTCCACCACGCTGGCCATGTGCGGATTGGCAGACTTCACACGTCTTTGAGAACATTACGGAGAACTGTCAGGCATGCAGGTTTCCTCGCGATGTTTTCCTCCACCGTTGAAGCAAGTGATATATATTTTTTTTAAACGCACATAACTCCGAAAAGTTAGAGGTGCGTGCCCGGATTCGAACCGCCGACCTCTGATGGAGGCTGACGCCCTAACCACTAGGCTATCACCTTTTACGGCTTTTACGGGTATATTACGCTGCTCAAATAAATACAAGCATAGAGATAAAGAGGATGCAAAATAGTAAAAACATAAACCTAAAAAGTCTATCCCATTCTGATCTATAGATCTTCTATTCTATTGATCTATTGATCTCAACTGTATTCAGTTGAGTGTTGATTATTTTTTAACATCGTCGAAGATGAGTCGAGATAGTGGCAGCCCTAGCAAATTGTCAATTGTTAACCGGATGAGGCGCCGCTCCTGTACCTCCCCTACTTCTAACTTTAGGAACTGCCCGACGTAAGCGGCCCGTTAAACTCGGCCAGTGACGTATTACAAAATTGTTTAATTAACCACTCACGAAACATGGGTTTTGTTATGAAACGCAATAGACAGTCAGCGGGCCATCCTTAGAGTTATTACCTGCGCAATTATATGTGATCAAAATAAAATTTATTTATTAACAATGAATGCTTAACAATCAAGAAACAGATAAACGTGTGTGTGTGTATGTGGGTGAGTCTGTGTGTGTGTGTGTGTGTGTGTGTGTGTGTGTGTTCGTGCGTGTGTTTGTGTGTGTGTGTGTGTGTGTGTGTGTGTGTGTGAAATTTTTATCTAAAGTTACAAGGAATTACAGGAGACCTCTGAACAACTTTTTCTAAGATGTTAACCACATTGTTAACAGATAAACAAGCTAGTCTGATAACACCAAAAACAAAGGAAATTCTCTTATTCTTCTTTTTTTACTAACAATATCCTTCGAACCTTCTCTAAGCTATTGGACACTGGCAAAGTGCATTGTACTATTTTGGCAATACGGAAAGCTGAATGCAAAACTATAAGAAGGAAGGCAAAGCAGCTTCCAAAAGCTTGTTCAGCAAGAACACCTTAAGACCTGAAACGCAATGGAATTTGAGTAATTAAACATCGGTAATAGAAAATCGATCGATAAACTTCTAAATTAGCACTAATAATGCTGATTGATAACTGACAAACCCTCTAATACTGTAAAATGTGCTAGTAAAATGCTGCGAAATAACATTAATAAAGAAACTATAAACCTAATCAAATCTAAACCTGAATTAGCGTACAGAAATAGTAGACAGTTTATGAATGAATATGACGGCAAGTAAAGGCGTGTACTAGAGTGATCAGAAAGATATTGAATAACAGGCCTGATCACGTGGATCCTGACATTGATGAAGGTCTAGTCTAACCTAACGTAACATTCTATGAGTTAACCATCACAACCGGGAAAAGGAAATACTGATTCTTCTGATTGCAATAATAGTGAAAAGGAAATTTAAAAATAAAATATGTGATACATAAGTTCATTCAAATGCTTACCAATATTTGGCTATCCTACCTAATTAGATAATTAGGTCGAAAATTTTAAAATTAAATAAATGCTATTTGTAGAATCACCCAAAGCTACCAATTTTATTATTGCTAATTTTAATCTCCATATAGATATAGGAAAGCATCACACGCTTTCTTAACTTTTTAATTTTACGGCAAGCAAAATACTATTCTCACTATATTCATTCAAGATACCCAATAAATAGAAAGAAAAAATTGCATTTTTAGATAAATAGATGAAAATTCAATTAGTATTAATTAGTACGTCAATTAAACTATAACTCATGACCATTTAACATAACAAATTAGCCATAAAATGAGTTAACATAAATGTAAATTTTAAGAATATTCAAATCAATCAAGTCTATAACAGTAAAATCAACGAAGCGAATCTAACGAGTATATTATATCATTCTGGTACGTAGCGACATATTGGGCCTTAGCCGCAGTCAATTCAGCGGATACACATCTAAAAATACCTATCACGATTCGAGTCAATTAATTATCAACGACATCCAGACTCTTTTTACTGTACTAATTGTGTGCTTAAGCTGACGAATTTCCAGGTATTCAAAGGACCAAGTCATACGACAATACGACAGCGTTACGCCATAAACAGCATTAATTCGTTTACCGAATACACAGGCCATTGAATACACAGCCACACCCGTAATTTGTGAATTTACTGGGGTTTGCGATAATTTTCGGCCATTCCAATGCCATTTGATATGGCCGCAGAATGAAACCGTCGCGCCAGCACATACCTGTTGCATAGTTAGCCATGGCGCGTCTTCACTCTTCCATACTTACGCGCCGCGAGCTGGTCCCACGGATGCCACAAGCCACTACATTCACTACGAATTGAAGGCACTCGGACCGCTGATATAATCTCCCCTGCCCGTTAGCATCGCAATAGTATGACCTAGCCATTCACAGAGAATAGGACGCACTTCCGACCTGCTTCGATGTATAACCTTGCGGGTCCGCGGCGTGCACTTCACGGTCCCGGCTGGGGATAGGTACCCGCGGTAAAATGTGAACGTACCTCGCTCGGAGGCGTTCATCGTGTTGCCGGAGAATTCGCGCGGAGACGACCGGGAGCGTCGTCAGTGGCGTCCAAATGCCGCGGGCAGCGATCGTCGGCACATAATGGGCCGGGCGGAGAGCTCGTCAAAAGAAGAATACGGGAGCCAATTATTTATTCTCATACAATACACGTACGTCGGGCGGCGCTCGGGCGCAGTGATGGAGTGACTCCGAGCACGGCTCCTGCCCCAGCCCACATTGTGTATGAATTGCCATTGATTGAACTGATTTTTATTTAAGACGATTTAATTGATGTGGCTCTATTACGTTTACGAGGATCCGTTTGAATTAGTTTATTATTTGCGGAAATTTTTGGTGGATCATAAGTAACTAATTATTAATTTCTTAACTTGTCACGTCCGAGATTTTACCCATATTCAGGCTCCCACTGAAGACCGGCGCTGTAGCTGATGCCGGTTGGCTTATGTTTATTTGGTCGATATCAGCCTAAGGAGCTATCTTACGACAAATTATGTCATGTATCCTATACATCTTAAAAGTAAACTTTTAGTAACTTGTAGTAAACACTAAATTAGTAACTCATCAAAGGAAATTGAATTTTATTTTATAATAAATTACCTATTGATATCTTGGAGATGTCTATCTATCTAATAAGTTAGTTAGTTAATTATAATTTATTATCGATTATGAGTGATGGTGGTAACAATAAAAAAACCCGGCTGTTTGTTGTGGGCTTTTTCTTAGACCTGGGCGCGATTGGAATCCTCCTAGCTTTAGTTTTAAGTTGGCGAGTGTAGTTATCACCATCACTTCACGAATGAAAATAATGTAAATTAATGTGATATATATAAACAATTCTTACTAGTAGCCTGTAATAGGTTTAAATGTATAAAGCTATTTCATTTGATTTGATTTGTTTTATATTAAAAAACTTTTTTTCTTTCTTAATTTGTATAAACATTCAATCTGCCTTGAACAAACGTAGTGCTGGCCCATGAGATTTGACCGTGTCAGGTTTTCGTGGCCACATTCATTTAACACATCATTTGCTCGCGAAGGAAACAGCTCTGGAACTAGATCTTTGCAATTGACACCGCCGTGATTTCACTAATCTGCCGGGTTAAGAGTTCATCCAGCTCCCGCCCGACAACAATTACGTTTAATTACACGAGATTGGACCTAGTAGTAACGTACCTTTTGAATCATCTATTAAATAAAAATGGTGCAATACTGTCTGTATACTGTTTTTAAGCAATATCACTTGCTTCAACGGTGAAGGAAAACATCGTGAGGAAACCTGCGCGCCTGAGAGTTCTCCGTAATGTTCTCAAAGGCGTCTGACATCTGGCCAGTGTGGTGGACTATGGCCAAAGCCTTCTCATATTGAGAGGAGAACCGTGCTGTGTAGTGAGCCGGCAATAGGTTGATCATGATGTCTGTCTGTCCGACTGTGTAGGCCAAATCTAAACGAATAGGTAGCAATTACATTATTTATTTTTATGATATTTTTTTATTCACTACAAGTTAGCCCTTGACGGCTATATCACCAAGTGGTAAGTGACGATACAATCTTGGATGGTAGCGGGCTAACCTCTTAGTAAATCCGTGTGGGTTTACTAAGAGGTTAGCCCACTACACTCCAAAACAAAAAAGATTAGTATTGATACATATTAACGTTTTTGAAAATCAATCTATTAAAAAATGTTTGAACTTGGGTGAAAATCGTTTCATTTTTTATTTTGCATTTTTATTTTTTGACCAATTTCCGTAGAGGGTGCAATAGCCAATGCCTTCGTAGTAATCACTTAGTAAGATAACATCATATTTTTCCACGGTACCTAATAATGATATCAAAGAAATCATGGGATTTCAATGACGAGTGTTTTAGTTATTTTAACTACAATAATTATTAAAGTTAAGATTTACAATTAAATCTCTAAGATTGAATCTCACCTAAAAATGTTCTAAATTGAAAAATCTAAATGGTTCAGTAAGACATTTAATTATTAATTTTGTTACTTTTACAACTTGCAAATAAAATATGTTGTATATTCGCAATTTAGTCTGATCTAGTGGCCATTGCTAGCCGCCACGCGATTTAGCGTTCCGGTACGATACCGCGTAGAAACCGATAAAATGAATGAGTTGATCATAACTCATACTACTACCAACGAGTTAGGCCCCTATCATCACTTACTGCAAGGTGCGATTGCAGTCAGGGACAAAATTGTAGTGTTATAAATCAATTTAACCAGCTTCTGACCGTGACTTCGTCATGCGGAATTCGGTCACAGTTATTCTTGTGGGAAATTCTGCACGTTCTTGATCTTGGAACCCTCTTAGCTTAGTTTAAGTCGGCAAGTGTAATATATTTTACACTTGCCGACTTAAAACTTATACACTAGCTGATGCCCGCTTTCTTCGTTGCGTTCGTCTGCGTTGAGTTAATGTGTGTGAAAGTGTGTTTTTTGTCATCCAATCACGAAACAATGGATTACTAAACCTTGAAATAACCTTGACGACCTTGAAATAATTACAGAATAAATATTAAATTAATCTCCTTTCTAAGAAAAAAAAAAGAATGTGTGAAATCGGAGTACGCGTTAATGAATTACAACTAAATAAACATTTTGACTTTCATCCCCTCTCCCAAGAAAACTATGCTGAATTCTGGGAAAACTATCTTGTTATATATTGAACCGAAGTATCAGCTACTACTATCCCAAATTTCATGCAAATCCAACCAGTAGTTTCGGCCTAGATACAAACAGACAGACAGACAAAAAAATAAAAAAAACTGGTTGGCTCATTATCGATAGTAAAGCATACTACAATCAAATTTTTCAAAATATATTGAATATACAGAATTCGTCTTGTTACAGCTTTATTATCTATTTAATTAGCGCATCATACACGCTTGTAGGTTTAGGTACATGAATAAAGCTATTTGTTTTTTTTTTAATTTCTCACATAAATTACTCGTGTCCTGAAGATCGGCATTAATTTAAGGAGAAAGAAAGTGTAATGCGTTCCCATGGGACAGAACAAAATTGTCTTTAAGGAACCCCAAGAGCAAGAAAGATCTTTTCTTCATTTTCTTGCCATTATCAGCCAACTAACGTCCCAACGCTGATATGCTCCTCTTCGGGTTAGCAAGCTTGGGTGGGTTAGGTTAGGTTAGTTGAACTCTGGTTCCCGAGAGGGAGCGTGGGTTCGAACCCCACACCTGACAAAAGTGTGATATGTTTTACGGTGGAGCTTTAGGAGGCACTTTGAGCTCCTTGCTCCCAGGCTCGTCAGTGCAGCTGCTGCTCTGGCAAGGCTTTTGCCTAACGTCGGGAGGCCGGCCTCAGCCTGTAGACGCCTATACGCGGGGATCGTCAGGAGTATGGCACTGTACGGCGCTCCTATCTGGGTCCACGCACTGTCTCCGCAGATAGTGTCCCTTCTGCGGAGACCGCAGCGTACAATTGCGGTGCGTGCAATTCGGGGGTACCGTACGGTGTCTTGGACGGCGTCCACCCTTCTAGCAGGTAACCCACCTTGGGATCTGCAGGCTGAGGTACTCGCTCAGGTGCATCGGTATCGGTCAAGGGGAACGACCAGGACCTGAAGAGATTGGTAGGTTAAGATCCCTAGCATCTAGACGATAGAGGGAATCCGGTCCCACCTGGAGCGGTGGTTGAGGCGGAGACATGGCGTATTGACATATCGTCTCGTGCATGTACTTACCGGGCATGGTTGCTTCGGTAAGTATCTGCACGGAATCGCAAGGCGGGAGGCAGCGCCGGCCTGCCATGAGTGCGGGGCGCCGGAGGACACCACTCATCACACTCTGGCAGAGTGTTCGTCATGGGCTCCGCAGAGGCACTCACTGATATCACTCCTAGATGGGGACCTCTCGCTGCCAAGCGTTATTAATTTAATGCTTGCATACGAGGAGGGCTGGTCAATTGTAGCCTCCTTCTGCGAAACCGTAATGGGTTTGAAGGAGGCCGCGGAGAGGGAGAGAGAGCAGGCGGCTGATGCTCCCCTTCTCCGTAGAAGGAGAACGGGTGGCAGGAGGCGCCGATACGCGCACCTGTTACCACCCCCGTAGGGACCAAGGAGTACACTGATGAGCGCGTCGGGGTGTCAAAGTGCATGCTACCGCGATCCTTTGGCACCCCATCTAGGACGCAGAACGCTCCGCTGGGTTTTAGTGTGTATTCTGGCCGCCAATTTGACGGCCAGCGAGTCCCATATACCTGCCTGGAGCTCGTACCGGGCGGGATGCATAAATGTATTTCCCAGCGAGAAAAAAGAAAAAAAATATCACTTGCTTTAACGGTGAAGGAAAACATCGTGAGTAAACATGCACACCTGGGAGTTCTCTTAATGTTCTCTAAGGCGTGTGAAGTCTGTCAATCCGCACATGGCCAGCGTGGTGGACTATGGCCAAACCCTTCTCATATTGAGAGGAGACCCGTGCTCTGTAGTGAGCCGAGAATAGGTTGATCATGAATAAAATCTTTATTGAGAACACTTAAGTCATACAGGAAAATGGCAAGGACGGCAATGCATTAGTAAAAACTGTGTTGCATAAGCCGCCACCCACCTCCGAATCTTATATAAATAATTTTATCTTATTTAAAAAAAAACTAAAAATATATAGAAAATTGTGGCTTGTGAGTGTGCGTGCGTGCGTGGCTGCGTGTCAACATTATATATTTATTATTGGTCCAGTATTTTCTCTCAGCGGTAAAACAAATTATATCATACACACACACACTTGCCCAGCGTGGTGGACATGTTGGGCAAGTGTGACTTGGTAGACTTCAGATACCTTTGAAAACATTATGGAAATTATCTATATAACGGGTTTTCTTCCACCTTTAAAGAAAGTGAAGTAAACGTACATAACTCCGAAAAGTTAGAGGTACGTGTGCTGGAAATCAAGAGAGAGTGGTTATTAAGATTTTAATAGTCACAAACGACGATCATCCGATGACGACGGCTCACTACAGAGCACGGGTCTCCTCTCAATATGAGAAGGGTTTGGCCATAGTCCACCACGCCGGCCATGTGCGGATTGGCAGACATCACACGCCTTTGAGAACATTATGGAGAACTCTCAGGCGTGCAGGTTTCCTCACGATGTTTTCCTTCACCGCTGAAGCAAGTGATATTTTAATTGCTTAAAAAACGCACATAACTCCGAAAAGTTAGAGGTGCGTGCCCGGATTCGAACCGCCGACCTCTGATTAGGAGGCTGACGCCCTAACCACTAGGCTATCACCGCATCGATTTTATATTAATGTAAATAAAAAAAAGACGGGTTGCACTCCGGGAGTGCCGGCAGAAGTGAAAACTTGATTATTAACGTTGAGCATGTTTGATATTTTGGAATGGTTAGGGAATAATGTTGCACCAATTGCTTTATCAGTATAAAAGTACTATCATTTATGTGGTAGAATACAATATTCATTTATTGCGCTATCGTACACAAACATGACAATTTATATTACATTAAAAATTTAACACTTTAAAACTATTACAATTATTTTACATTAAAAAGTTTATCTATATCAATTTCCATATTTTAAGCACTTTACATTCACGAATTTTACGAATACACAACAATGTGATCACTACACAGACGGTCGAGCCATCAGCTGTCACCATCCATGGATGCGCGTGGCACGCTGTAACATACACGAACATTCCTGCGCTGCCTAAACGAAACAGTAGGCCCAGGCATACATTTTCGCCGCGCCGTAGAGAGGGGATAGCTGTCTACTCTCCATCCGTCTTTTATTTTATTTTATTTTTTTATTTTTATTTTTATTTTTATTTTTATTGGATCATTAAACTAGCCACTATCTAAAAACAAAAAAAAACATTTCAGAAGAACAGACACCTGATAGTGGCCTTCTAGAAATGACCACAGCATGCACAACCTTAAAATTAACCTTACTAGATATATAATAATTCAATTTATACCTAAAGCAAGTAAGACTATCTATTACAGCATTAAAATGCTGTAATAGATAGTCTTACTTGCTTTTTAAAAGAGGCCACAGAACTGCAGGAGATGTCGCAGATATTCCTGTGATCATTCAGCATTGAGCATATTCTATAGATAGGCGCATGCTGACCTGCCTTGGTTCGACAAAACGGTAAATGAAACGGTTTTCGATTCCGGAGGCGACTACCCTTACGCGGCACACTAAACCTCAGACGCTCCAGGATTTCCGGTGAATCAGTGTATCCATTAATGATTTTGTAGAAAAAAACCATGTCTAACATTTTACGTCTGTTCTTTAGTGACATAAGATTATAGGATAGTAACCGAGAATCATACGAGACCAAGTCACGACATTTGTTATCAACGTACGCTAGGTGGTAAATGAACCGCTTTTGAACACGTTCCAATCTGTCACAGTGTACGTTATATGTAGGGCACCAGACTGGGCTGCAGTATTCCATAATACTGCGAACTAAAGAAGAATAGATAGTTATTGAAAGATTTGAATCTCGGAACAATTTCATTTGACGCAAAATGAAACCTGACAACTTTGATGCTTTTTTTACAATTGTATCAAAATGGTAACGAAAAGACAATGTGCTATCAAAAAATACACCTAAATCACGGACAACATCTACCTCTTGCAGCGGGATGTCATTGCATCCATAATAAATCCTATTAATTGTAGATTTTTTTTTGGTAAATTTAATATGCACACATTTATCAGAGTTTAAAGCCATTAAATTGTTATCACACCAGTTTATAATCTTATTCATATCTTGTTGAAGCATTACACAATCATCTTCAGTAGAAACGGTGCGATAAATTTTAAGATCATCAGCATAAAAGCGGAAATTTGAGGAGAGAGTTTGACTAAGGTCATTAATAAAAATAAGGAAGAAAAGGGGACCCAAGTGAGACCCTTGTGGAACTCCGGATGGAATTGACTTAATTTTAGACCTGAAACCATATAGAGAAACTAGTTGAGATCGGTTTTTTAAATATGATTCACACCACCTTAACAGAGAGCCATGCATTCCCAGATGATTGAGTTTAAGTAATAATAAGTCATGATTCACTAAATCAAAGGCTTTTTTGAAATCAGTATAAACTGCGTGCACTTCTAACCTATTTTCCAAAGCTTCAGCTATGTCAGCTACATATCCAATGAGGTTAGTAGTCGTCGATTTTCGCGGCAGAAAGCCGTGTTGGTTGGAATGAATATACTTTCTTAAAAGAAAAAGAATTTTTCCCTGTATGAGCGCTTCAAAAACTTTGGCACATGATGACAAAATAGATATCGGCCTATAATTGTCGACATTGTTAATAGACCCAGATTTCTGAATTGGAGTAACGTGAGCAAGTTTCCATTTAGTGGGAAATACACCAGATCTTAATGATAAGTTAAATATAAATGTAAGTGGAAACACAAGATGTTTTGCACATTTTCTTAATAAAATTGGAGGGACAAGGTCGGGACCCATGCCTTTATTAACATCTATAGTTATCAAGTATTTAAGAACCTCATCCCTATTCACAAGAACATAGGACGCTGATATAGCTTCATTAGTACTCAGATTGCAATCGTACGTAGGACCGTTTTGGGAAGTCGATGGTCGCTTTTCATAAACCGATTGAAAATATTCTAAAAATAAATCGCATATTTCCTGACCTTCTTTAGCAGATGCATTTCCAAAAAACATTATATTTGGAATTGGAGTACTATTAGTCTTTTGATTATTACAAAATCGCCAGAAATATTTAGGATTTTTACGCAAATGATTGGCGGCCGAATTTTTGAATTTTGCATAACATTTCAAGAGTAAAAGATTACAACGATCTCTTATAGTATCAAATGAAAGTTTATCTCTTTCGTTTTTGTATTTTTTATATCTATTATGATATTTAGCTTTCTCTTTAAGAGCACTAATTAAACTACACGAAAACCAAATTGGATAATTATTAGCTTTCCTTTTAGACATCGGTGTGTGCATATAGATAATTGGCATCAGAGTTTCATAGAAAACATCAACGGCAGTATCTATTGACTCGGCCGCCTTTAGTAAAACTTCCCAATTAACCTGAGCTAAGTCAGTATTAATGGCCTCAAAATCACACAAATTAAAATTAAGATGTGAAGCAGAGTTACTTTTTAGCAATCTTTCAATGGAGTTACCACAGTCAATAACCAAGGCCGGGTGATGAGAATCAATGGGCAGTAATGGAGAAGAAGATTTGACTACAGTTAAAAATGGATTATTAGAAATAACTAAGTCGAGAATTCGATCGTTGTCGTTCAAAATAGAATTGAATTGGAGTAAGTTACAAAAGGACAATGTGTCCAAAAAATCATGAACGATTACATGACTAGTGGGCTGAGGGGTGAGAGAGTGACTGTTATATGTAGGAATCCAGGTTATGTGTGGCAGATTAAACTCTCCTATAAGTAAAAAATTTGATGTTAAAACTGTGTTTTGACATACATTTATTAAGTTTTTTAGAAATACTTCAAGATATTTATAGTCAACTGGAGGAGGTAAATAAACAGTGCAAATATATAAAAATTTGTTGTTTCCAACGCTGACAGAAACCCACAGGTCTACACAAGTAGATTCTAGCTCAAAATTTCTATGTACTTGGAATTTCTTGTGAATTGCTAATAGTACTCCGCCACCATCCTGTTTATTTAAATACGAAGAAGTTGACGCACGATCACGCCGAAAAACTATATATCTGTCATCAATAAATTCATAGTCAAAAACCGTTTCATTTAGCCAAGTTTCTGTAAAAATAATTATGTCATATTCAGTTTGTAGAATAGATTTATATAACTCATCAGTTTTCGTTCTAAGACCTCTTACATTTTGATAAAATATGTTAAAATAACCTTTAAATTTTTTATACCTAAAGAACGTGGTAACAAAATTTGGAAGAAAAAGAAAAATTTACAAAGAATGTAGAGCATCTACATTCTTAATCTGAACTGACGGTGACTCATCGTTCTTGCGCACAAAAATACGGCCTCCTCGAACCCATACGTATCTATAGTGTTTTTCCTGTGCGGCAAGCCTAGTTGATGCATGCAGACGTTTGTAAGTTGGGGACAAGTGCTCTGCGACATAAACCTGCTGCTTAGTACCAGCAATCCCTAGGTGAGAAGTGTTGAGTTTGTCAGCTGCATGTTTTTTATTAAAGATTCTCACAGCCGCTAAAAAGTTATCTCGCTTAAGTGGGCTAGATAGTTTAAAAATGATACTGCGTGGGCGTTTGGATTCGGTATTCATTTTTGCAACTCTATGAAAGTTTACTATATCAGTGGGTCCAAGCTGAAAATTAACCACCTTGGCCAATTGAGAAATCAATGTTAGCAGATTTTCTGATCGATGCTCGGGAACACATCGAATTTCTAAGTTGCTGTCACGAGACTGTTGCTCCATCTGAGATATTTTAAATTCAAATTCAGTCGACCGAGATCGTAGTTCCAAGTTCTCAATTTCCAGTTTAGATATTCTGGCAGACAAGTCCTTATTTAAAGTATTCTGTTCGTCGTGACAGTCAGACAAAAATTTAAGAGATTTGATAGCCTCATTTAGCTCATCCTGTATAGTAGTATTTTTTTATAACTCCGGTAACTTCTTGTTGTAATTTCACTATGGCTATGTTAAAATTACCCAAGGTAGATTGCTGGTTTTCAAGCTTTTGTTTTATCTCCGTTCGAAAACTACGTATTTCGCTCAAAAGACAATCAAGGGACATGTCTACTGATGTAGGTGAGCTATTAACGTCCGCACGCTGCACATTTTTCCTTTTATTGGATATTGGAGTATTAATATTATCTGCCTTAGGACGCTTGACAATACACGTTGGGCATATCCACTTAGACCGATGGGTTGAAGTCTCACCATAATTAACACAATCTGAACGATATACGAGTAAACAATCGATGCTTGAGCACTTCACGCGTTTTTGAGTGACAGAAATGCTGGAGTTACAGGCACCGCAATTCATATTTATATTATGTGGATATTTATGACAACCGTTTTGACTTTTTCGTTTTGACACCACTCCGATGCTCAAGTTAAACAAGTTTTAATAGAAGAAAACCATAATGATCTCTTGAAATATCACATTACACGATTCTCCTATCACTTAATAATACAAAAACTATGATTCTGTAACAGTACTGCAGGTAAAAACGATACTTTTTGAATTATAAAGCGTAGCGCGTTAGTAGCGTGTAGGTTGACATTCGTTGCCATGGAAATGATGTCTTACGCTTTTTCGATCAGGCCACGTGTCCTGACGCGAGTTTAAGATTTTATACCCATTACAGAAAAAGTGCTCAACGCCGCTAAAGAAGTTTTCACTTCAAAAAAAGGTTAAGTGAACTATTTGTGATAAACGCGATCGATGAGTTGCCCTGCGAGGCAGTGGGTTGGACAACACTAATTTTCTCACACCTGTACCAAGAATGTCTGGCCATAGTCCACCACGCTGGCCATGTGCGAATTGGCAAACTTCACACGCCTTCGAGAACATTATGGAAAACTCTCAAGCGTGCAGGTTTCCTCACGATGTTTTCGTTCACCGTTGAAGCAAGTGATATTTCAATTTTTTTAAAACGCACATAACTCCGAAAAGTTAGAAGTGCGTGCCCGGTTTCGAACCGCCGACCTCTGATTAGGAGGCTGACGCCCTAACTAACACACTAGGCTATCACCGCTAAAAAACATATAAAATGTGTAAAAGAAATTCTACCCTATAATTATAACTTACAAATCTTCTGGACCGAAGGCGATCATATCAGTGTCGTAAATAAACTTTGTCACGTTGTTCCTTCAGTGTTTTGCGGTAGTAATACGGCAGCTGAATATTTTTCAAAGAATGTTAAATATGAACGTGGAAGTGCAAAGGAGTAGAGGAAGACCAATGAAGAGATGGAAGGATTGTGTAAAAGAGGATATGCGTAAGGTATGGGTACTCAGGTGACGGCTGATAGAAGTGAGTGTAAGAAGACGTGTTGTGCCAACCCCACCTTTGTGGGATAAGGGCAAGAAAAATAAGATGTACAAAATAAAAATTCCGACATAAAAAGTCTTTATATAGTAATAAAAAAATGTAGGTACCTACTTTAATTTATCTCGTTATAATAATTATTGTATTTGAAGATAGTTTCTATTATTGTGATAACTCAATTATTTTTATCATATACTTTATTATTGTGAAGTACTAATTCCTATGTAGATAAGAATAATCAGGACGCGTGCCTCCAAATGAAGCGGATTAAAATTTACGGACCGGCTGAAGGGTAGATTGAAGTAATCATATTAACTTAAAGCACGTTATCATCACAGCCTTGAATCGATTCACGTCCTACATCTAGAAAGATACAGGTTTAAGAAACTCGGACCCTCCACACTGCCCCAACAGTTGACGGTTGAAAGATTGATATTATCTGATGTAATGACAATAACCGGGCCCGACAACTTAAGGCAACTATATGCATCGTACATAGCCTTAAGTTGTAAGTAAGCTGTAAGTTGTCTAGTGTAGTACTAAAGCGCCAATTTCCTATCTCAGGGTCTCAAGATCAGATTCAGATCTCATGTCTAAAAAGAGCTTTGTTCCTAAATCAGGTAAATCAAATTCAAATAATCTTTTTTCAAATAGTCCTTTAAAAACACTTTTGACGCGTCAATAATTTACATAGTAGTGATTTAATAAACATCGTGAGGAAACCTGCACGCCTGAGTCCATAATGTTCTCAAAGGCGTTCGGATTGGCAGACTTAACGTCTGCCAATCCGCACATGGCCAGCGTGGTGGACTATGGCCAAACCCTTCTCATATTGAGAGGAGACCCGTGCTCTGTAGTGAGCCAGTAATGGGTTGTTCATGATGATGACGATGATGATGATTTAATGGTGATAACTACATTCGTAAACTGAAAACTAAAGCTATGAGGGTTCCAAACGCGTCCCGGTCTAAGAAGAAGCCCACAACAAACTTAGCCGGGTTTTTTTATCACCATCTCACATCAATAAATTATAGTACCTATAAAGATGATATAGAGCAATTCACACCCGAGCTTTTTTATCGTTTATATAATCAAAACTTGGTGAGGTCCAAGTAACAGGTAACAACTACTAAGTACTAAATTGTTCATATAATTTAATTTTTAGTTTCCGTTGTTACCAGCAAACCTTAATTATTCTCCGCCTTATCATCCGCGGCTTGGCTCAGAGTTGTAGGCTGAGAATCTATAAAGCGAGCTTAGCTTACCTCTGACTTAAGAAAATTTTACAGCGAGACAGTGTTAGGTGTATGTCTCGCATAAATCTGTCTCGTTTTAACTGTAGCTTAAGCAAGGCTAAGTTTTAGATCTTGGCCAGTACTTAAAACTGTTCTTAGGTTATATTATACGATAGAGATCAACATATAGATAAATAGATAGATACACTTTATTTATCAATCAATGAATCAATCAATCAGCCTATAGACGCCCCCTGCTGGACATTCGCCTTTCCGAGAGCGCGCCACCACACACGGTCCTCCGCCTTCCTCATCCACCCGCCACCAGCGATCCTTTTCAGGTTGTCGGTCCAGCGAGCAGGTGGTCGTCCTACGCTGCGCTTACCGGTGCGCGGTCTCCACTCCAGAACACGTCTACCCGCCCACTGCCACTTCAGCTTGCTAATCCGTTGGGCTATGTCGGTTACTTTTGTTCTCCTACGGATGTCCTCGTTACGGATTCTATCCCTCACTTTATTGAAAAAACATTTAATTACACTGTCAATAAATATTTAGGGGTATGGTTAATCCACATTCCTAATTGGTTTCTACGCGACGTCGTGTTGAAACGCTAAATCGCTTGGCGATATGTTTTTGTTGGTAGGGTGGTAACTAGCCACCGTCGAAGTCTCATACCAGACCAGACTCGAGCCGGGAATGGTTCATAGGACAACTTTATAATGCGACAGCACACACGCTGCGCCACGGGGGTCGCCAATATAACTACTTATAAGTTTATGAATAAAATGAAAAATCCTGAATCAAATAAAAATTGCCGTTTTAATAATGATTAACATTTTTCGGCATAGTGTGGTTTAAAAAACCTTGGACATAGTTGGTAAAAAAATTAATAACTATCTGTAACTATGCACATTTCAGCCCGATAGGCCCTGAAATTTATACTGTGCATTTATAGATCAGTCAGTCAGTCAGTCTTTGCCTTTTATATATTTATTACACAGATTAGCGAATTTCAAAGCGTTTACTGATAAGTCGCCAATGGCAACTCGTAATACTCATTTAAATAGTAGGTATGTAAGATATTCCTTAATACTTTATTATTTGTAAATTTAGGTTTTTTTATATTCCGATGTATAATCGACATCATATCAGCAGTTGAATGTCCTAGGCCACCGGTCCTACGACACGTTGGAATCTTATAATTTTTCTCATTATTCCTTAGTAATAGTTGAAGTTATATATTTTTTTATTAATCTATGGTTAATAATAATAAAAGTAGCTTAAATGGAGATAATTAGGTACATGTTAAAATGACACAAGTGTAATGTTCTCGTTTGATTTCTAAAATAAACTGAATATTTATAGGCTAAGTTGGAAAATATTTAATGATAGTTCTCTGTCTAACACTTTACAACTACTGTAGCCGTTATTGCGAAACCATTTTTTTTCGGACTGTCTATTAGCTATGCTAACCTTATTGGTTGCCACAGCGTAACCGGGCTGTTTGGCGATCTTCGGAAAGAAGCTCTGTCAGAAGAAATTTTAACCCTAGGGCTCGAAGAAACTAAGGGAACGTCAGCCTAAGGGCGCCTCCTGTGAGGCCGAACCTCGGCTTAGGCGACGTTTAGGATAACGGGGGGGTCGGACGGTGAGTGGTCCGTACGTCTCCAAGGCCGTGGATGGAGCTCACGTCCGGATGACGTAAGATAGCGAGGACCTCGTCTTCGCCAGCGAAGACGGTGTGTAGCGTATGATTATGTGGTAGGTGGTACGAGTATGTTGTATTGTCAGGGTCATGAAGGATATGTTTTGGTCACCTCTTTCGGAGAGGAGCGCTTAAGTCGGGGATAACCCTGTCTAAAATAAATAAAAAATAAATAAATAGACAATAAACCCCTAGGGCAGGTAAGGAAACACAAAAATTTTCACTTGGTAATTTTTACGAAAAAGAAAGTGCAACTAACTAGCTAAGTAATCAAAATATGTTAATAGATTTCTGGCTTGAATACATGAAGTCGTATTGCGCTACTGAAGTTGTTGTTTGTCGTAGTTATTTGCCAAGAGATTACCAGCTAAAACTAAATAACTGCGGCTCAAGTAGGTAGTGGAATGTCCCACGATTCAAGATCCCTTAATCTTTGATAATCTAATGTTTTAATGGAATATTTCAGCAGATAACAGCTTTACTACATTTTAATCCTAGTAATATTGTACGAGTATATCTAGTACGGGCAAAACAGGACAGCTGATTACACGACAGTCGATAAATACACACACCTTACAGAGAGGCTACGTACGCTTTAGTCGACGCAAGTGTTCTTAAAGGCGCCACTAGTAGTTAAAGGCGCCATTAGTAGTAGTAGTTCATTCTATTATACTGTATCTGTAAACTAAATTGACAGATCCAAAAATTATGCAAATATCCCTATGTATAACCATAAGGATCATTGCAACTTTAAGATCTTTCAAATTAGTTTAGCGTTGAAAATTTACGTGTGCAATGCTTTCGACACCATTCAAATCAAAACATATCAATTCATATAATTCATATAAACCTATTACAGGCGTCTATGAATCGTTCATATATAACGCATTCTTCATTATTTCTATTAGTGATGGTGATAACTACACTCGCCAACTTGAAACTAAAGCTAAGAGGAGTCTAAGAAGAAACCCACAACAAACTTAGCCGGTTTTTTTTTGTTGTCACCATCTCACATATTTTTTTTTTTTATTTATTTATTTATCAAAAGCATAATACATTTTATAAGTGTGAAGCCCTGTCTCCTGTGATAGTTTAAACTGTGTTACAGGAGACAGTGTCTTCCCTAAATCTATTGGTACAATATAATATGCGATTGACAAAAATAACAAAATTTACACAGCCAAAATTAAACAAAGGAAAATAAGGTTAAATTAAACAATTATGAGTGTGTATGTATGGTTTTCAGGGTACGTCTATATGTATGTGTGTATGTGTATATGTATGTGTGAATACCTATGTTTTCTATTTTTTAATTACTTAAGTTAGATATTCTGCTGAAATATTTTCTCTGTTCCTTCGTAATCTTTTTTTTTTTTTTGAGCCAAAGTTTGATGTAGGTCTTAATTTCTCTATTCGTCATGTCTTTTAAGGTACTCTTATTTAATAAGTTGTATAAGTAGGGCGCCAAAAAGTCGTAGTGTCTTCGAGCAAAACTACTTTTTAGTGTAGGTATTGGACATCTATCAATTCTCTTTGTATAATCAATAATAAATTATGGTACCTATGGAGATAGAGCAATTCACACCCAAGCATTTTTATAGTTTTTATTCATGAAATAAGTATGCCTAAATACGGGATTTTTACAAGACAATGTCCAGGGAGCATCTGAGTGTTTTCGAACGCAACACAGGACTCGTTAACTCATATCACTCACCGTATCTAACGGTGTGTTGGCTTTCATTCATATGATAAATTCATAACTTTGTTGTAACTCGTTAGTGGTGGAACGCCCACTATACTTTTCAATTCACATACATATTCAACCTACTTAATATAAACCTATTATAATAAGACAGCTTGCGATTGCTATGTACTTAATTTTCTTGCGAAGTTATATTCTTTTGAGATTGATTTCTTTCCTCCGTTCGTTACTACTTTAATATATACAAAATGCAATTATTTTTATATAATATTTGACTGCCGCTTTATAAGCATGCTTCACTCAAGATTACTGCCACGAAGACCATGTTAAACCATCGTTCACGTCGTCGTTAATAGGTACGTAGTATTAGCATCGAAATAGCCCGCAATGGATGGCTTCCAAAGCGCGGAAGAAAACATGTTCCCAGTGCTCAGTTTTCAATAATTAGTAAGTTGTTACCAAAATAACGACAATAAAAGTTAAATGAAAGTGCTAAACTTATGGGGTTTTATGCTTGAGTTCAAAGCTACCGGCAGTATATAACTTCAACAAATAAAGATCTAATTATTAACAAAGAATTATATTTTCATATTTTTAAGCTATTGCATAGCTTCTATCGAGGGCCTTGAGCGCGGGAACCGAATCCAGAAATTCCGTAGCGAAAAAAAACCTCACGCTCTCCACTCCAACGGGCACAGCGATGATACTTTTTACCATATAGATATTTCGCCACCCATTACAGTTGCTGTGGAACAGCGGTTATCAAGTATGCTTTTTGTGCAGAAAGTCGTAGGTTCGAGCCTGGGGTGCATCTTTATTTTTTTAATCACGTTTTTTTAATTTTCTATTATTAATACAAGCATTTTTATTTACTTTCACCTGTCCCGTTGTCTATCTGTAATCAAATCTAGAGTTAAATTTTACTCATTTCCCTTTTGGTTTTTTTAAATTAATTTTTTCAAAAATAACCACAATATTTTTAATATTTTTATTTTCATTGTTGTTTTTGAAATATTAATAATTTAGTTGATAAAAAATGCTATGCAATAGCTTTACCGCGGCAGTCACCAAGTGCCACACGTCTTTTTTGTATATATTTTTTGCGTAGTAGCATATGTATTTTTATATTTATGTAGTTAACCTATTAAAATACCTACCTATTTGTATGCAACAACGTCGCGTCACATTTTTCTTACTTATTAATTTTTAATGCGTGTGCAATAATGATATTACTTATCAATATAATTAAATATCTAATGTAGATTCAATCTAATTTATGTACTATTTCCACACGCGTAAGATATCGGTAATCCCTTAAGTCCTTCCAATTTGGATATGACGAAAAAAGACGAGTTCCATATTAAAAAAAAGGTCGCCGCAACGGAATATACCCATTGCATATCTACTACCTGAGATTTTATTTGTTTACCCTACAACTGATAAATGTGATAAAATGAACCTAATCGATACCGTCTATAGATAAACAATTTCTCGTACAAAACGAGGGTTCAAGAAAATTTTATTCATACTTGTGATTGGGCGGCGTTGAAGTCACTTGTACATGTTACTTCATTTCAATTTAACGACGATATATTACTTGCCAATGAAATTGAGTTGGATTAACGGAGAAATATTCGAGTTTTTTATTTGACAAAGGATAAATTCTATGTGCCGGACTTTTGATTTTATAATTGTTAACTTCTAGTCATTGTTAGTTTGTTTTTGTTTTAAATATTTTAAACGCAAAAATGATGATTCGGACTTATAAAAGGTGTGCCAATAAATACAGAGTAGCTTTTTTTGTTCGCGTTCTCTTGTTCTTCGGGATACCGATAATTTACTTTCTAAGTAATACAGCAGACTCATCCAAAGAAGCAAATGAATCAGGCAAGTAACCACCAAATAAGTTTTAGTAGTTTAACTGAGTAGTTTCACAAAAACTAAAATATGACAATACTCCCGTGATTCCCTTATAAATTTTAATCAAGCTATGCTTATTTTGTCGGCTTCAAATGTTGTTTTCTCATACAGATCAAGAAATTGCTTTTGCCGGACGCCATCTGTTAGGATTGATGAGTCAAGTGAGAAAGAATTGTACGCCAGCATCGATTTTGGAATTTCCGCCCGATGGTCTGCAAAGAAATCAGAGGCAGCATGTAAGTTAACTTACTTAGTTTTTTACGCATGTTTAGTGAACGCAAAACATACAGTCAAATCATAACCTTAAAGGCAGTGAACAATAATTATCTATGCGGGGCCGTAGACATTGTCTTAACCTGTACAACTTCAGGTTAAACTACTAAAATAAAATAAACAGGCGTTCCATTATAGTTAAAAGATAAGAAATCCACATAGATCCATAACCTGTGATGTAACCTAATACGTCGTATTGATAGATAGGTAGGATAGGTACTTAAATATTTTTTTGGTGAAGGAAATCCTCACAATATAACTTGTAGTTATTATGGTGTTAAATCTACGCTGTACGCATAGCTTAAATTATCGTAATAATTGACTGCACTACGAATACATTATTGTAAATTCACAACATGACTTGTAAATATATAAATTAGGTTAGCATATTTGTAAGCGTTGATTTTTTCATTAACAAAATATTTAATTATAATATAATATTATTTGTTTTATCTCTGAACACATAATAATATATATGTATAATAAATTAAAGAAATTGGAAAATTATAGCGACGGGCAAGTGGCTAAGACATCTTAAAGACTTCGGCACACATATGCCTTAAGTTTCAGAGCTATGAACGTTTTAAGCAAGCAATATAATTGTGACTAATAATCCTTGGAAGGCTTAGGTCTATGGCCACAGGTCTTTTCATTCTAAGTTGAGTCGGTGGGGCGGTGATGAGTGTGATGATGATTATGTTGATGAATCCTAAAAAAATCCGTTAAGACTGATAGGGAACTTTCTATCTTTTTCTTATAACTATGTTTTTTATAAGCCCTTGGGTACAAGTTTTGCAATATTAGCTCTGTCTTATAACTGATATAAAAATGAATATTATCGTTTTCACGGTCCTTAAATAGTCTATTTTACACTTCTTGAAATGAAAATTATACAGTCATGATCAACCCATTACCGGCTCACTACAGAGCACGGTCTCCTCTCTATATGAGAAGGGTTTGGCCATAGTCCACCACGCTGGCCATGTGCGGATTGGCAGACTTCACACGTCTTTGAGAACATTATGGAGAACTCTCAGGCGTGCAGGTTTCCTCACGATGTTTTCCTTCACCGTTGAAGCAAGTGATATTTTAATTATTTAAAAACGCACATAACTCCGAAAAGTTAGAGGTGCGTGCCCGGATTCGAACCGCCGACCTCTGATTAGGACGCTGACGCCCTAACCACTAGGCTATCACCGCTTCAACACAGCATATAATCCGATATATTATAACTTCTAAATAAGCTGGAAGTATAGTTTATTGTAACAGGATAACATAAAACGTTACTTTATTTATTTATTTCTATAAAACTTCCCTAGCCACTTTATTTAAGATGCAGAATTAAATTTAAAAAAAGGGTGTTAAGCACCATCCTATGTTCATTTGATTTTGGAAAGAATCCTCAATAACTGCTATACCTGGAATAGTATATCTTCATATATGCTTAATACACGTAATCTAGCTGTTACATAATATAAGAAAGATAAGTCACTGTGGCCAATATATGGCGTGCAAAAACAACCATAAATTGAAAAATTGTTTGTATGTATGTAGCGCCTAAGGTTAGTCTATATTTTTACATATAATATATATATATATATATATATATATATATCTATATATGAATGTAAGCTGTGATAGCCTGGTGATTAGGACGTCTTCCTCCTTATCAGAGGCCGGGGGTTCGAACCCGGATTACATCTTAAGTTATGTGCGTTTTAAAATTAAAATATCACTTGCTATAACGTAGAAAGAAACATCGTGAGGAATCCTTCATGTCTCAAAAGCGTGCTAAGTCTGCCAGTACATGGCCAGAGTGATGGACTATAGCCAAACCCTTCTCATATTGAGAGGAGACCCGTATTGTGACCCTGTAGTGAGCCGGCAACGGGTTCATCATGACGATGATGATGAGTGTTGAGTACTAGCCTACTATATGAGTATTTTCCGTAAGCGTATCATGCTTATCTTAATCAACATTGTGAAAAGATTCTTGTGGGCTTATTACGGTGCCCGTGTTTCCCGACGTGCCATCGGGACCCTGTATTTATAATCCACTGTTGAATGTCATGAAACGTAATATAATAGTTGTAATTATCACATTATGTGTAATTCTATGGCTGCTTTAACAACGAATAATAAGATTAATACAATGGAAGTCTGAACACGAGAAATGTGTTAATGGTCAACTTTAATAATAGATACTAATATTATTTCTTTTGCGGCTTGGCACGGAATCCAATTGTCAACTTTTCATCACCATATTTTTAGTTTGCAGTTAATTCATAGTCAATTCAGTGCTCAAATCAATTTATTTCAAATATACTCACACACACATATATATATGTGTGTGTGTGTGTTTGTTTTTATAGCTTCAGAAGTATTCTATGATATGAAGAAAAAAACTGCCTACGTCTCGACGTAGTTGGCTGTACAAAAGTTATAACGTTGGTTGTTAAACATACGGAGAAAGTAGAAAGAATTATTCTCTCTTTGTAGCAAGATTTATGTTTTTTTTGACGACCTCCATGGAGCAGCGCGTGCGCTGGTGCATTATAAATTTGGAGCTTCTGGGTTCGATTCCCGGCTAGAGTCTCTCTTCGGCCGTGATTACTTACCACCCTAACGACAAAGGCATGTCGCTATGCGATTTAGCGTTCCGGCACGATGTCGCGTAGAAAACAATTAGGAGTATAGATTTAGCATACCCCTAACAGGTTAGCCTGCTGCCATCGTAGACTGCATCGTCACTTACCATCAGGTGAGATTGAATTCAGGGGCTAACTTTTGGTGTATAGAAAAAAGGATTGCACATAACCCTTAACTCATAATTGTTTACTTATTATTTTAATATTGGCTTTAGGTTTGAATTGCAGTGTGACGTCACAAACCGGTAAACCACTCAGCTTAAGTGGAGACTTGGTGGTACTCAAGCATGATAGCGCATACGTACATAGCATATATGCGCACACGACTGATGAGTTGAAAAAATAAGTCACAACACTGTTTTAATTTTAGTGGCGCCCTCTGAAACAGCTGCGGATCACTCGCGCAGTGTAATTAATATTAATATTTATTAGCTACTAGCTGTGACCCGCGGTTTCTCCCGCGTAGTTCCCGTTTCCCTGGTAATACCGGGATTAAATATTGCCTAAATATCTATAGCCATCTTCAATAAATGGACTATCGAACATCGAGTTTGTTTGAGTTGAAAGAGTTTTTCACATCGGACCCGTATTTCCCGAGATTACCGCGTTAGATAAAACAATTGAAATTAACTGATTTAGACATGATTAAGCGTTAATAAATTGCAAATTGACTCGTTGAAGTTAAGAACACACGTACATTTCTTAGACAACAGTGAGGGATTATAATTTAATATGAACTTTATCGAATAGCTATAAAGTTCAAATTAAAACTATACATTTTATTTAGAAAACGTTTATATGGGAAAAAGAAAAGGACTGTTTTTAGGGTTTTCCAGGCAATTATTCTAATTTTTCTCTCTTTATAAACCTTCCCTAGACCTTCACAAACATTTCAAGACCAAGATGAGATAAATCTGTTCAGCCGTTCTCGAGTTTTAGCGAGACTAACGAACAGCAATTGATTTTATATATATAGATAATTTTTACCTGCGCCTTCGCCCTCCTTGAGGTCATTTAATAAGTATCAGAGATCATTACAATAGAAATGAATTAATATTATAACTATATTTTAACAAACCACTTTATCTATCTAATATATATAAAAGCGAAAGGTCAGTTGCTTACTTACATACTTAATGATTAAACACGAGATCTCAAAAACTATTGTACGTATAAAGCTATAATTTAGCAAGTAGGTAGTTGATAGAAAGGATATTTGGAAATTCCACTCCTAAGGGGGTAAAATATGTGTTGAAAGCTTGTATGAAATTGCTTTGTTTTTAGAGTTAGAGACACAAAAATTTGCATTAATGTTAATAATAATAAATAAAAAACATGTACATCAATTTTGGGTGGTAAAATAGGGAAAGTATATTAGATTTTATTTTTCATCCAAATCTACCCCGAAGGGTGGTAAAATAGGGGTTTGAAGTTTGTATGAAAGTCTTATGTTTTTTAAATTTAGAAACACGAAAATAGGCAATTTGACATTTGCCTGTAGCTTACTTCCTGAAGCAAGGCATTGGCCGCACGGGAAACCTCAATCTCACGGGAAATCAGCAATTCTACGCAGACGAAGTCTCGGGCAACAGCTAGTCTTCTAATACATCTAAGAATATGTGTACAAAGTTTAATGGTGATAGGTATAGTGAGTTTTCGCGTGAAAGCGTAACTAACAAACTTATTTTCACATTTATAATATTAATATGATTCATATCTACAAATAAAATGGCTAATAAAAAAATAAAATTATAATAAAATATACCGTGTAAAAATCTTGCGTGAGTAGTGCACCAAAATGTAATTATAACAATATGAATTTAAGGTAAGCTGTGATACCCTAGTGGTTAGATCACCAGCCTCCTAATCAGAGGTCAGCGGTTCGAATCCGGGCATGCACCTCGCTAAATAATTAAAATATCACTTGCTTTAACAGTGAAGGAAAACTTCGTGAAGAAACCTGCACACCTGAGAGTTCTCCATAATGTTCTCAAAGGCGTGTGAATTCTGCCAATTCGCACATGGCCAGCGTGGTGGACTATGGCCAAACCCTTCTCATATTGAGAGGAGACCCCGTGCTCGGTACTGAGCCGGCAATGGGTTGATCATGATCATGATTTTAAGGTGCATTTTAACTCACATTAATTCTAAGCGTAGCTTAGATTTTATCGTACGTTTATTTGCTGTACCACAGGCCAAGTTTTTATTAATAACCACTGAATGAAAATAATAATAAATATTTTTAGCGACACCATGTGTGTTTTTAAATTTCTTGATAACGATGTTGTTTCAAATAAAATCACACACATTATATTATATCATTCCCTATGAAGAGGTTTTTGCGAGCACTGGAGTATTAATAAACTAAATATGTTACTGTAATTGATGACTTACGGATCCGAAACGTGGTTGCTCACTATGGGCCTCATAAGAAGGCTCAGAGTCACTCAGCGAGCAATGGAGAGAGCTATGCTAGGAATATCTCTACGTGATCAAATTAGAAATGAAGCGATCCAGAGAAGGACCAGAATTACCGATATAGCTCAGCGAGTTGCGAAGTTGAAGTGGCAATGGGCGGGGCACATAGCTCGGAGAACCGATGGACGTTGGGGTCCCAAGGTGTTGGAATGGGGACCCCGCACCGGGAGCCGCTGGATACAAGCGGCCCCCGAAAGACCGTGGCCATTGGAACTCCCTACAAAAGACCTATGTCCAGCAGTGGACGTCCATCGGTTGAATTGATGATGATGATTATGTTACTGTAATTTTATTATTCATGCCTGCAACATGTCTCCTTTTATTTACTACCATCAGCCGTGAAATCTTTCACTAGTCGACCATTCGAGTATGTTATGTTTGTGTGGAACTGTTGATGCTAATTCTGTAATATGGGCGTTAATAAACATTATGAAAGATATAAGTTTATTATAGAAAAATTCTATTATGATATTAAAGATAACATAGAAGATAAAAAAGCTTGGGTGCGACTTGGTCTAACTTAGAAGCTAATTAAAATTAAGTATAGAGCCTACGCGATATGGTAATCACACAAAATCTGCATTAGACAGTTGTGGGCTTCTATTCAAAACCTTGGCGCGTTTGGAACCCCGTTAGCTTTGTTTTAAGTCAATATAGTATATACAAATAATACTAGTATAGTATAAATAGTGATATGATGATAATTATGTCCACCCTATATTTTGCTTATATGCGGAACTGTTAATGATAATTCAGTAATATGGGCGTTAGTAAACATCATGAAAGATGTAACGAAAAAAAGTTTGTGTGTGACGTGGTCTAACTTAGAAGCAAATTATAATTTAGCATTAAGACTACGCGTGATGTTAATCATAAAAAGCCGGCTTAGACAGTTGTGGGCTTCTTCACAAACCTGGGCGCGTTTGAAACCCTTTTAGCTTTTGTTTTAAGTGAATATAGTTATCCTCACGAATACTAGTATAGTATAAATAGTGATAACATGATAATTGTGTAATATGGGCGTTAATAAACATCATGAAAGATGTAACGATAAAAAAGTTTGATGATTTATGAATAAAGATGGTAATCGCAAAAAAACTATCCTCACGAATTAATAACTACCATGAAAGATTATATATGAACGCTTCATAGATGCCTTTATTAGGTGATACATGAATAAAGCTATTTTGACTTTGATAAATAAATTTGAATATCTTTCCAGGGCTTTATTCTAGTTCATTGCGTATTGGCCGTGTATTGCTTCCTACTGCTTGGGATCGTCTGCGAACAGTACTTCGTGCCCGCCATCGAGATAATGTGTGAACGTGAGTATCATTGCATAATTCACCTTCTTGTGTAAACATCGGTAGCTTGGCTTATCTGCAATTTCAAAACTTTATTTACGTTTCAAATACAAATATCATTAATGCCTATTTTGGTAGTGACTCAACCGAGTTGCTTATACCTATTGGCACCTTTATTTACGTTATATTTTTTCCAACTCAGTAGGTAGGTAAATACCTTCAGGGTGATAAACGATAATATGGTCTTGTGTAATATGTTCAAACGCCACGAGCGTCTAGTTTATCATCATCATCATCATCATCACCATGATCAACCCATTGTCGGCTCACTACAGAGCACGGGTCTCCCCTCAATATGAGAAGGGTTTGGCCATAGTCCACCACGCTGGCCATGTGCGGATTGGCAGACTTAACACGCCTTTGAGAATATTGTGGAGAACTCTCAGGCATGCAGGTTTCCTCACGATATATTCCTTCACCGTTGAAGCAAGTGATATTTTGATTGCTTAAAAACGCACATAACACCGAAAGTTAGAGGTGCGAACCCAGGTTTGAACCCCGACCTCTGTCTAGAAGACGGACGTCCTAACCACTAGGCTATCACAGCTTACTCGGTACTATAGTGGTAAGTATCCCCGGGTATCTAGTTTATACTGGAGATGATTTAAGTAACAATTATTGCTTAATTTAAATTTCGCCTGCACGTTTACTGGTATTATATTTAATAAAAAAAAAAGGTACCAAATCGAACTTGCGTTGTATCTTAATCTATTAATTTAATGTATGTATGCATTTTACAACGATCCTCTCATATACAACCAACCTTTTTCCCCGACTTTGTTTTAAATCTTCATTTCGGTTGATATCTAGACACGCTGTAGCGTGTCAAGCTTAGTTCAAGCCAACTGAAGAAGCTGGCGAATTTCTTTACTTGGGCGATGTCACCGCATATTTCCGTCAAACGACAACCGATTTGAATGATCGTTAAATGGAATTTTAAAATACTGTACTATTAATTTGACAGTAGGAAATCACTTTTACCGGTAGTAAGTGCAAGAATTTAGGCCGTACGCTTTAATTTTTTCACTGAAAATCCCATTATTGTGGTAAAGATTACATAATATGAGTATATGATATTGTATTGTAGAAAAATCATTGCGTGCATCTATACCAGGAAATTGTATAACAAAGCGGTATCGATTAAAGACATCACACCTATGTACCTTTTTATAATGCATAATTATATTACAACGTTACGTAATATATTTATGTCACAGACAATCAGGTAGAAGAAACTTGGGTTTTGTTTGGTTTCATACAGATATCAGATTATTCTGCGCTACTAAAGATTTCATATTCTTATAATGCGAGTCTTAAAATAAAAAATATAGATACTTAAAACTTTACTATCTGAAATTAAAATGTTTTAAGAAATTTTAATAATATATTTTAATTAATTTTGCGTGGATGGGCAGGTGCAAATCAATTTAAATTACAAATAAACTATAATTATCTTGTAAATTTCTGTTCTTACTCGATTTCATTAAAGACTTTGAATGCTCCCTAGTTATGGGTTAGGGATACGCTAATTATAGAAGACATTCGAAGCTTCTCCCTTCCGTATTTCAATCTGCCCTTTTGCCGTTGAGCTTGATTGAAGATTGGTGACTATAAGTCTGATTGAAAAAGTGGTATTGGAAAGGATTCAAAATTCAATAGAAATCGGTCAGAATCCAGTGGTGCGCCTACAAGCTGAACCATTTGCGCCTGTTGCTAATGACTACAGGGCTGGTACTTCTTTATTGCCAAATTGTAACTGTTTATTTACGTAGTTTTTTAATACATTTTTCACAAAGTTTGTTGTAGGCTTCTTGTTGGAGCAAGGCCCGTTTGGAAACCTCTTAACGTCATATTTAAGTTTACAAATGTAAAGCCTTTTAATGGCCAATTAAAATATAGTTTTGAATTTTCACTTTATTAGCTAATACTGCATTTGATTAGTGATATGAAAGTTAGCTAGAGCTACGCGGTTCATTTTAATAACCCACCACAACAACACAATTTCGGGCTTAACTTAACGTGAAATATAATATAGATTATGGTGATGATGGTTTATGATATAGGCTACTTTATAAATTCAAGGCAAAACCCATAGGTAAAGCGGAGTGGGTAATGCGTAGGGCCTACCCGTCTTTTCTATTTATGCAAGTACAGTCTAAGATGGTAGCGGGATAACCTGTTAGGGGTTAAATATTTTTATTTTTTATTTTATTTATTTATTTTAGACAGGGTGGTCATATAAGGGATACTAAGCATAGTGTTGCAATAACGGCTGCAGTAGTGTAAACTGTGACGCAACCATTATTGCCCAAATTATATGCCCCTAATAGGTTACTACGCGACATCGTGCCGTAAAGGCTTGGCCGCTTGTTCTTGTCGGTAGGGTGGTAACTAGCCGCAGCCAAAACCTCCCACCTTACCAAATTTCCAGTGCTGGAAATCAATCCCAAGACCTCTGAAATACAGTCCCAGTGTTGAGTGTGTAGTCTTATGACCACAGTACCAACACTGGGTACGAACAAAGAGGACGTCGAGAAAGTTCTTAAGAATTTAAAAATTACAGGTTTGAAGATGGAAGCGGACATCGCTGGTGCAACTTTCATGGCAGCAGCGAGTTCAAGTCCAGAGCTCTTCATTAACTGTATCGGCACCTTTGTGACTGAGGGAGACCTCGGCGTCGGGGCCATCGTGGGTTCGGCGGTTTTTAACGTCCTTGCTGTACCCGCCTGCTGCGCCCTAGTTGCTGGCAAGGTACAGACTTCAACAGCACGTCCACAGATGGTCTTTTACTGCTGGACGTTAGTATTTAGTTGGGAGCTCGAAACCTCAAGGTCATGGGTCCGGCGACTCATTGCGGCTCATCTGATGTGTCAACTGTTCACCTAGTCAGAGGTCTACCAACACTGAGCTTACGGTCACCACTATTAGCACTTTAGGCTCTAGGAAGGAACTCCTATATTCTCAGATCACTTTGAGACATCCGCGCATAGGAGTAATTCTCTGCATCGCCCACTAAGTTACTCTGAGCCTTCGTATCAGACTCAACATAAGTGGCCATAGTCCAATCCCAATACATAGTTGAACAAAACCAAAACCTAGCAAATTAAATTAAGACCCTAAGTGAAATGGTTGGTATGAAATTACATGACGTTATTTTCGTGCGAGCGTGCGTGCGTGCGTGCGTACGTGCGTGCGTGTGTGCGTGCGTCTGTGTGTGTGTGTGTGTGTGTGACCGAAATTTATACTGAATAACTTCATTATTTATAAAACTTATTTTTATCTTTTAAATAACAAACTCAGTCTTACAAAGTTCATATGCTTTTGAATAAACCTAGCGTCATAATTACAGATATATATCAGATATTCTGCATACTGTCATATTTAAAAATGGTTTCTCAACGCAGGTAATAGAGCTTGATTGGTGGTCAGTGTCCCGTGATTGTATGATGTACGCGGTGGCAGTCGTTGCACTCATCCTGACACTTCTAGACGACCGAGTGTACTGGTACGAATCTTTGTTGCTGGTGCTGATGTACACTTTCTATATCCTTGGTAAGTGGTAGTTCATTTATTCATATATCGTGATCAACCCATTACCACTACAGAGCACGGGTATCCTCTCAATATGAGAATGGTTTGGCCAGAGTCCAGATTGACTTAGCACGCCTTTGGGCACATTTTAAAAGGTGTAAGGACAATCGAATTACCTCATCGTAGTTACTGTCTGGGTATAGCTCCAAGTAATCTCTACTCGTAAAGAGATCAAACATTTTATAGATGATAGGTGCAAATTACAATATATATTATTATTACAAAAAACTCAATTACATAATAAAATAGCTACCTGGTTCTACAATAGTTAGTAATAGTTCTTCCTCGCGGCTTCACTCGCGTTATGAGTCATAACGTAATTTTAATTAGAATAAGAAAAATAGAGAAGAAATATGGTAGTAACCTATATTACATTACTAGCATCGCAAAGTTTTTTGGAGCAGGAACATCTTTCTTTTAACGACCTCCGTGGCGCAGTGCGTGCGCTGTCGCATTATAAAGTTGGAGGTCCTGGGTTCGATTCCCGGCTCGAGTCTGGTCTGGTGGGAGGCTTCGGCCGTGGCTAGTTAACACCCTACCGACAAAGACGTGTCGCCAAGCGATTTTAGCGTTCCGGCACGATGTCGCGTTGAAACCAATTAGGAGCGTGGGTTTACCATACTCCTAACAGGGAAGCCCGCTTCCATCCTAGACCAGGTGAGATAGCCGTCAAGGGCTAACTTTTAGTGTATAAAAAAAAAGATCTTGGAACCATCTAGCGTTCAGGGATGTCCCTGAACGCTAGATCTGCCAACTGATAGTTCTGCCAACCCCATCGCCACTTTCTATACGCTGATGATTAAGCAACTCGCAAATTATTCTTTTGAGTTTTTAATACAGCATTCAAAAAATGTAGCAAATTAATGAAGGTATTTCGATAATTTTAATTCGTCATTTAATTGTTTTAGCCATGGTATATAACGGACGTCTTGGAAGTTTTGCCAGGAGCGGTTGCTGTCCCTTCAATAAAAAGAAGAGTTACACTGAAATATCACCACTACTGTATGATGGTAACTATTAAAGACCTATGTATAAATGATTACATTATATTTCATTCGCTTATTCTCTTACCTTCAGTTCGCCTAGGATTTCATTACAATCCTAAATATTTTTTAGTCACGTAATATCTTTAAACAGCTATATTAACCTCTCTATAATCTAGAGAACTTTAGAGCCTAAAATCCCCAGGATGCAAACTGTTTACAAAATCTCATTATAAACTGTTCAAGCGAGCCGATTCACTTTCATAAGTGTATCATAAGTAAGAATTTCATAATTATTTTACTTTTAGCGATTGTAATTCAACTCTAACCCTAATGAATTAAACCAACATACCCTAATGATGGAGTTAAAGATTTCGTCATAATTGGCCATCAGTCTTAATATCAGACACTGTTCTGAAAGCTGATATTTACCATAATTTAATATAATCTTCAAATTCAAATTCAAAATAATTTTTATTCAAATAGAAGGACTATTTGAATAAAAATTATTTTAAAAGGCACTTCTGACGCGTCAATAATTTACATAGTAGTTATTTCATGGTGATAACTATATTCGTAAACTTAAAACTAAAGCTATGAGGGTTCCAAACGCGCCCCGGTCTAAGAAGAAGCCGACAACAAACTTAGCCGGGTTATTTTATATGCCTAATACATTTTTAATAAAATTTATTATAAATTACTTTTCAGCGAATGATAATTATTCGTCAGAGTACGACCGGAACGTAAGCTGTATGGAACATGGAAGAGAAAGACATGGATCCACCGATTCTGGTATGTCATGTATAATTTATATGATGATCACCAATCGCAATCATATTAAGTCGTAACATGTCTAATGTTATTTTCTTAATCAATGATAATACATAGAAATAAATTGATTGATGATAAGATTAAAACATAATTTCATTATGCATTTATGTTTAATGCCTACCCCAAAAAAGGCAGACGATTTGGTAAGCTTAAATGGTCAAAGCTTCAAATCCTATGGTTGAATAAAGACGCCATTCCCCACACGCTAAATTAGTTAAACAGCAGTGATCGATAGTTAAACGTGAGGCAACGCCAATTTCCTAAATCTTGGTTGTTACCGGAATTTGTTCATTAACTCTTGGGCCGAGCACCTCGTGATACGAATCACCACGAACCGTCGAACGAAGAAGTATTCTATTCATTCAAACTTTTTTCTATGATAATAGAAACGAGCTCGATTTGGTCTTGGCCGGGAGAGAATACTTCTTGCTGCCAGAAGCTTTTCTGGCTTTTGAGCTGGCCCATCGGTCTGATGCTGTGGATCAGCATCCCCGACTGCAAGAAGCATCCCCGCTTATACCCGCTGTCCTTCACTATGTGTGTGATTTGGATCGGTGGAGTTTCTTACCTAGTGGCATGGATTATAACTATTATTGGTATGTATGATTATATTCTTTTATCCAACCTAATAAATTAGATTAAAGCGGAGAAGCCTAGATAGACTTCGGCCTCAGTTTCGGCAGTACCGAGTTTGATATGCGGCACCCACCATACTTTTCAGCCTTAATGACCTCAAATTAAATATACGAGTAACTGAAAAAAAACATCATGAAAAAACCTACATTTCTGAGTGTTCTCCATAATTCCTCTAGGGCATGGGCAATCCGCTCTTGGCCTTCTCTGAGAGGAGGCCCGTGATTTGTGGACCGGTAATAAGTTGATCATGATGATGATGACTTTATATGCAAAAATTTATCTCCTTTTTTGTTATCTAAGGCTCCTTTCCTGATTTTTTAAGTGGGAGGTCTGGGGTAAGTTGGGAGTTCTTCGTTTCTGGATTTTCCCTGGTCCGGTCGTGTGGTCAAGTGAATTCAGCCGAGGCTTATTGCCTCACTGACAATATCGTGCCGCCAAGTGATTTAGTACCGATTGAAACCGCGTCAGCGTATAGGTTTAATATAACTGACATGCCCCTAACGGTTAAGCCCACTAACATCTTAGACTGCATAGTCACTTACCACCAGGTGAGATCGTCGTCTATAGCTAATTTTTTGGTGGATTACAACACAATTTAATTTAATACAGAGATCTCTCGCATCCAAAAGACAGATATGATATCCTTTTTTATTTTTTGGAATGCAACGGGGCAGTGTATGTAAGCGTTTTTTTTTTAAATACGGTTAAATAGTATCTTATAACTTTTACTGGAATAGCAACTGTTTGCATTTGACACCTCAAGACGTTGGGAGAAGCTGTCCTCATTATGTCTTATAATCCTGAGGTCTGTTTTTCTTTTATGAGTGCCAGAACAATAAATATACAGCTTGCACATACTCGTAAATTCAAAACAAATACAAATAATCTTTATTCAAATAGTCCTTTAAAAGGCACTTTTGCCGCGTCAATAATTTACATAGTAGTGATTTGATGGTGATAACTACATTCGTATACTTAAAACTAAAGCTATGAGGGTTCCAAACGAACCCCGGTCAAAGAAAAAGCCCACAACAAACTTAGCCAGCTCGCATGCCACTTAAAATTATATTAAGAGCTATCTTATTAGAGTGACATTTCATACCCATGCTCCCGTCCTACTCCAGCTAGGACCCCCGGTAGACACCCCCCCTCCGACCAAAGTAATAGTAGATTGGAAAAACTTAACCAACCGACTTAAAACACTAGACTCTGTGCACCTTAATGAAATCCCCGACACCATAGACTCCGTAGAGGACGCTAAACGTGCAGCGTCTCACTTTACCAGGCACGTTCGTCAGTCAGTCAACGACTGTTCCCGCACAATTTCTAACGACTTCGGTCGTAGGGAATTGCCGGCCAACGTTCGACAAATACTGACGCGTAAGAACAGCCAAGCTAGGGCACATGCCGACTGTCCGTCAGACGACAACCGGAGAAAACTCTGGCAAATCCAAAGAGAGCTCAGGGCTCGCCTTGACTCTCTGAGGGCCCACTACTGGGACAGAAAGCTAGGAGAGCTCACGCCATCCCATACAGCGTACCATGGCCTAGCGAGAGCTCTCAAAGCTGACCACGTTGCAGCCACACCCCCTTTCTTACGACCCAATCTTCCACCCGCTTTCGAAGATCTGGATAAGGCCGAATGCCTCGCTGACTCGTTTGAAGCACAGTGCACCCCGAGCGATAGTTCCATAAATCCCAACTTTGTAGGTATCGTCACCAATAAAATAGACTCACTAGGCCCACTGTCTCCAGACAGCGAGCCCATAGCTCCCACGACTTGCGAAGAGGTTCAGTCGATTATCAATAGGCTGCACTCTAAGAAAGCTCCCGGTCCCGATGTGATCACAAACAGGGCACTTAAATGCATCCCTCCCCAGCTACTGTACCTACTGGTAATGATATATAACGCCCTGCTGGCAGGATGCTCTTTCCCCACAGAGTGGAAAGAGGCTATAGTAATAGGTATTAAAAAACCTGGTAAGCCCGCTAACCTCCCCTCTAGTTACCGCCCTATAAGTCTTCTCAACTCCTTAGCAAAGGTGTACGAGAGGATAATACTCGCCCGACTTAAAGTCGTCATCGAAGCTAAAAAGCTTATCAATGACGAGCAATTTGGCTTTCGATCCAAACATTCAAGCGTCCACCAAGTGCACCGCCTAACGGAGCACGTGGCACGAGGGCTTTACGATTGGAAACGTGGTCGCCTCACAGGAGCCGTATTCTTCGACGTAGCCAAGGCTTTCGACAAAGTCTGGCACGCCGGTCTCATTTATAAATTGCAATCCCAGGGTATCCCGGATAGGCTTTTATACCTATTAAAAGACTATTTAACCGATCGCACCTTTAGGTTTCGAATAGACGGCACTCTGTCGTCTAGGAGACCCCTAAAGGCCGGCGTACCCCAGGGTTCAGTTCTAGCGCCCTACCTCTATACGCTGTACACGAGCGATATACCCAAGAGCCCTTATGTAGAGCTAGCCCAGTACGCGGACGACACTGCTCTTTACACGACCAGTCGTTCGCTACCGTACATAGTAGCCCGCCTTCAGAAAGCGATCAAGCGCTTAGGCGCTTGGTTCCGCCAATGGAGGATAGAAGCTAACCCGGAAAAGAGCAAAGCGCTTCTTTTTACCGGACTAAACCGCCCTGACCCCAGATACAAAAAGGACCTTATATTATTTAATCGTGTGATTCCATGGGAACGCACTGTCAAATATCTAGGTGTAACCTTTGATAGTCGCCTGTCCTTTTCGCCGCACATACGTAGAGTCAGTCAGAAAGCCCGTTTTGTTCTTAACAGACTCTACTTCATGATTAATAAACGCAGTAGGCTACCTCTCCGTCACAAAGTGACATTATATAAAACTTGTATCCGCCCAATCATGTCTTACGCGAGCGCCGCTATAGCGCTTCGTCCCACGTATAAAACCTTTCAAACGATTCAGAATCGTTTCATGCGCACGGCAACCGGCTGTCCCTGGTATGTGCGTAACGTAGATCTGCACAGAGACCTAGAACTTGACACTATCGCTCAGCACTTTAAGAAACTCTCGAAAATCTATTTCGAGAAATCAATCCGACACCCCAACCCTCTCGTAGTTGCGGCTTCTTTTTACTCCCCCGACCTAAGCGCTCCTCTCCGAAAGAGGAGACCTAAACATATCCTTCATGACCCTGACGATCAGATGACTACTGACAACACACTCGTACCACCTACCACACAATCATACGCTACACACCGTCTTCGCCGGCGAAGACGAGGTCCCCGCTATCTTACGTCATCCGGACGTGGGCTCCATCCACGGCCTCGGAGACGTACGGACCACCCACCGTCCGACCCCCCAGTTATCCCAAACGTCGCCTAAGCCGAGGTTCGGCCTCAAAGGAGGCGCCCTTAGGCAGTCGTTCCCATAGTTTCTTCGAGCCCTAGGGCTCAAAATTTCTTCTGGCAGAGCTTCTTTCCAAAGCTCGCCAAACAGCCCGGTTACGCTGTGGCAACCAATAGGGTTTGTACAGCTAATAGACAGTCCGAAAAAAAAAAAAAAAAAAAAAAAAAAAAAAAAATACCCATGCTTGTTTATCATTTACATAATCCTTTACACTATAGTAGGACTTTTCTATAAGATATGCAGATATAACCGAAAAGATTTGCTCTTTAGCCAATATCATTGAGCGGTCGGTTTTATTCGGTTAGGTACTTATATTCCTTGACTGCAAACCCCTTGCCGACGATTTAAACTGTATGATGAAGAGCGTGCACATAAAAGAGTGGATAATAAAGTTGCGTTTCCAGAGCTGTCCAGTGTGACGATGCGAAGCTAACGTTTTATTACTATGTGAACACTACAAGTTACCCCTTAACGGCAATCTCACCTGATGGTAAGTGATTATGCAGTCTAAGATGGCAGCGGGCTAAAAGAGATATGCTAAAGCCTAATAATATAATAAGGCGTATAAATCAATTAGGAGGATATATATCTCCTATTTGGTTTCTTCGCGACATTGTACCAGAACGTTAAATCGCTTGGCGACACGTTTTTGTCGTTAAGGTGGTAACTGGTTTCTACGCGATTTTGTACCGTAACGCTAAATCGCATGGCGACACGATATTGTCGGTAGGGTTTTAACTAGCCATGGCCAAATCCTCTAAACTGAAGAATTTAACTTTTTCAGCTATTTTGTATTTGATTCAAATAAAAAATTAAAGTAACGATAGACCAAGCATGTAACTAGCGATAAATTCATAATGATTAAAGTATCCTTACTAGAAATAATCCTAGCAGTAAGACCTCGGCCTTCCTTTCCGGGAACCGAGCTTGATTACGGGCACGCATCTCAAATTTTCGCAGTTATGTCCGTTTTTAATTTTCTCAACGGATTTTAAATTGAATATCAATTGATTTAATGGTGAAGGGAAACACTGTGACGAAACATTCATGCGTAACAGTTGCTACATAAGTTTCTCAAATGCGTGTGTTCTCCCATCACATGGCCAGCGTGGTGGATTGCAGCTAACGACCCTGCTCGTGTCTTTAAGAGACCAGCGACCTGTAGTGGGCCGATAATGGGTTGGCAATGATGATGATCCTGAACGCAATATACATCCAAAAATGACCAGTTGAAGATATTTGTCAGTTTTAAATAGGTCATATTCAGTGGTCAGACGCCTTTATACGAGTTTTATTATTCTGACCTATATTCGCTTCCATTGGCACCTATGTCACTTAAACGTTAAATTAAATCAAATAATGCATATCGGTAACCTTTAAAATACATTTTACCCGACTACGGAACAAAGGTAATTTAATATACACATAGGTATATATGTAAATGTATGTACGCATCTTGCATCGGCTATCTTGTTTTCCTTTTCATTCATTCATCACCATCATCATTATCATCATCATCATATTCATCATGGTGGTCAACCCATTGCCGACTTCCTAAAGAGCACGGGTCTCCTATCAATATGAGAAGGGTTTGGCCATAATCCACCACGCTGGCCATGTGCGGATTTTCAGACTTCACATGCCTTTGACAACATTATGAAGAACTCTCTAGCATGCAGATTTCCTCACGATGTTTTCCTTCACCGTCGAAGCAAGTGATATTATTGATTAAAAATGCACATAGCTCCGAAAAGTAGAGGCCCAGGATAAACCCCCGACCTCTGATAAGGAGGTGGGGACATCCTAAACGTCGGGCATCTCAGCTTTTCATTACTAGCAATCGAAAGCTGTAATATAAATTTAAAGCGAAAATGTCCATCCATCAATATAATATAAATGATAGCGCACTGCATGAACATAAAGAGGTTATATTAAAAAAAAGATTTCAGAGATAACGAGAACATGCTTTAATTATGATTATCCTTACATTCCAGGCGATACCCTAAACGTTCCAGACAGCATTACAGGGCTTACTATCTTAGCGGCAGGAGCAAGTTTACCAGAAGCGGTATCAAGCGTGCTAGTTACGCAACAAGGTATTTTTTTCAAATTATTATCGCCTCTGTACACATCATACCAATATTACCAATATTTAACATGCGAAAGTTTATCTATATGTATTTTTAATCCTTATTCTGTATTAAGGAATAAGGATAAAAAATCCTGTGTTTGCTTTCGTTTTTCCCGGGATAAACAATAGTCTATGATAAATATGTTAATCCAGTGTACAATCTATCTCCACACACAGCACAAGCCAAATTGGTAACACGTACCTACACTCTTATTCTTATCTTTCGCATTTATAATAATTGTGATTTTGGCCTGATTTCCCAATCCTTAAGGATAATCCGCATGAGGAATAAACTTAAAAGATTTCATATGGCACAATATTCAAACGAAGGTATTCATTTATACCTTTTATTATATCGGTATTAAGTAAAGCCAATTATATGGCGAATTAACGTACTAACAAATTTAAACGTAGTAAATTATGACCTTAATACAATTCTTAACTAGCCCAAGTAGATACCCATAAAACCACCTTTACCACCACCTTTACCACCACCTTTTTAATGAACTAAATCCGTGCAGATTTAAACGTTGTCGTCCACGTTTATTGGGAGTTATGTCCCAAATATTGCCACCACAACTGCTGTAGAAACACTTACCTGCATACTTTAAACTGAAAACATAACACTCCTTACTTTGCCAGACGTGCAACAGCATGAAAATTGTAAGAAAAGTTATTGTTTCTTGTACCTACGTGTTTATCCAACAACCTTAACAACAAATACCAGTCGATCAAAGTTGAACACCCTTCACCCGTCTAACTTTATCGTGGGCAAACGTGTTAAACCAGAAGGGCCAAGATTCGCGATACGAGATGATTATGTCCTATTTGACATGACGTATAGGGCACGTTAGGATAGGAACCTTACTCAAGTTTTGAGTGAACAAATACGGATAATCAAATCAACATAATCTCAACAGAATGGAAAGATTTGTTTTGATATAGCAAAAAGGTTAGTCGACATCACAGGGGACCAAAGAGCTGCCAGCTACCTCGGAAAAAGAATGAGTCTAGCAATTCAAAGGGGGATCGCTGCTAGTATCTTCGGAACCTTGCCTAAAGGGACTCCTTTTAATAATATATTTTAGTTATGATGTTATATATTTATTTATTTTTAAAGATTTTTAGTTTTAGGTTAATCTAAGTTTTATTTTAATACCTGACTATCTTAAGAACTTGCAAAAAATTAACTAGCCAATTGTTTAATAAACTGGTGTTTCGGACTATCTTTGGTTATGAAAACACGTACGCGTTATGTTAATCTCTTATGTGTCATTATCAGTTGCTAGATACTATCAAAGAAGATGTTACAATATTTTTGCTTCACAAAATACAATTCGTTGGTTTCAATGTCGTATAAGGGGCCCCCGGCTCCGCATCGGTTTCAATTAGTGATGCCGCGGTTGACAGCCATTATTCGACACTAGCTGTGCCCCGCGGTTTCTTTTGCCGTAGGAATAGGAAAGAAATAAACAGGCAAAAAAATATTGTTATTATTTTTTATTATGTACAGCAGAGGCTCGATAAACAGAACAAACAAAATTCATACCTTGTTCTGTTGAAGCCTTCGGTATTATGTAGATATATTGGAGGGTACTTTGCGAAATAAAATACGGTTTTCAGCATGAACGTGTATTTTATTCCTACAAAAAGCTAAGAAATAACTGAGTTAAATATTTTAATCACACTTAAACAAACCCAAACCAAATAGTTGAGGTGTTAGTCGCAATTGTGAAATTTAACAAGGGATAAGTCATTTGCAATGTCGCAAATTTTCTCACGAATTAGAATATTAACATATTACTAATTAACATTAATCTAGTTATATTTTTCATAGTGCGTATATACCTGTATATATATATTCCTTATTTCACTATTATAAACACAAGGTTTACTTTTCTGTTCCTTTGTAATATGTTCTTTTTTGTGTTTTTTGTTATTTGCTGTTAGTTAATTTCCATTTATATTATTAGCGACATATTAGCGTCGACTTAAGTTATTATATTAGGCATGCTGTAGTTACCTCTAAATTGATTTATATGTATATCCTAGCACTTAAGGTTTTTAAAATGTTTATTTTTTTACATATAAATTTGTTGGTGGCGCTTTGGATAAATAAATAAATAAATAAACATCTGCCCATTAAACCATGAGACTGCAGTTCTTAAATGCTCGATATATTAATACGTTGCACAGAGCGTTTATGAGAAACAGCGATCGTGTAGGGGAAGGGAACTAGTTCGGATTAACTGGGGTTCGGACCAATTGTATGAATACTTATTTTTAGACTGAAAATGTCATCAATATTATACACAACCGAATGCGTTATAAGTGTGACGACCTCCGTGGCGCAGTGCGTGCACTGTCACATTATAAAGTTGGAGGTCCTGGGTTCGATTTCCGGCTCAAGTCTGGTCTGGTGGGAGGCTTCGGCCGTGGCTAGTTACCACCCTATCGACAAATACGTGTCGCAAAGCGATTCAGCGTTCCGGCACGATTTCGCGTAGAAAGCAATTAGGAGCGTGGGTTTACCATGCTCCTAACAGGTTAGCCCGATACCATCATAGACAGCATCATCACTTACCACCAGGTGAGATAGCTGTCAAGGGCTATTTTATAGTGTATAAAAAAAAAAAAGTTGTTGCTGAACAAGGTGAAATAATTCAGTTTACAGCTATTTACTTGTTATACAAAGTTTATAACTAACACTAGGTCCATTTTGTCTTATTATAATAGTCGATTTTATATTTTGAATATGCAATATATAATCGTGTATTATTATATAATAAGGCTGTTCTTCATAATGCGAATAATAGTCTGCATGTGTTATATTAGACATTTATTTAAAATTTAAAAACGTTATGTGACCTTTCTTTATAAGCACTTTTAAAACATTAAGTAGGTACCAACCTTCCATTGTTTTTTGCTGTGACTGGACCGCCAGTTCAAATAAGAAGATGCTGGCAAGAAACTCGATCATTGCTCTTTTCTTAGAAACATAATTATATCTTGAAGGAGATGAAGACTGATTCTTCAGCTGCCAAGCAACCAGTCACTAAGATGTTCTGCATCTCTTGCACAAAAACTTTTATTTCATCTATGTCTGTCTGTCTCATTATAAGGTTGGAGGTCTAGGATTAAAATTCTGGCTCGAATCTTGTATATTGAGAGGCTTCGGCCTATTACCAAACCTACTAACCCTACCGCCAAAACGTGTCGCTAGGCGTGCCGGCACAATATCGCGTAGTATTCTTTAGGAGTATAAGTTTACCATACCCCTTACTGCTTAGCCCGCTACTATGTTAGACTGCATCATCACCTAACACCTGGTGAGAATGCCATCAAACTTGTGGTGGAGTAAAATGTTAGTGAAGATTATCGCGCCCAGGCAATAAAACTAATCCAAAATCTTCAGTTGACAGATTTAATTTGTTGATGTTATTTTTATCGTCACAAATTGCAGGCACGAGTGCGTGTTCCGATTTCAATGTTAGAATGAACCACAGCACTGTTGTATTATACTGATTAAGATTTACTTATCACATTTCAGGTCACGGCACAATGGGTATTAGCAATACAATAGGATCGAACACTTTCGACATCCTGCTGTGTCTAGGGCTGCCATGGCTCATCAAAGCCGTGTTCGTTCCCTCGGAACCGAACAATCACTGGGTGAGTTATTAATATTAATTGGTAAAACAGTTGGGACAACTATGAATACAGACCAATTCCGCTTACTTAATTATCGCCCGATATTGTAGCTGTGATAGCCTAGTGTTTAGGCTCCTGATCAGAGGTCCGGGTTTGATCCCCGGCACGCACCTGTAACTTCCGAGTTATGTGCGTTTTTTTAAGCAATTATAATATGACTTGCTTCAATAGTGAAGTGAAAACATCGCGTGGAAATCTGCATGCCTGACATTTGTCCATAATGTTCTTAAAGGCGTGTAAAGTCTGCCAATCCGCACATGGCCAGCGTGGACGACAAGGCCAAACAATTCTCATATTGAGAAGGAGACCCGTGCTCTGCAGTGAGCCGGCAATGGGTTGATCATGATGATGATGATGATTAGTAATAGACCAATATAATCCAAAAACGTATGATCGATATGTCATTCTCAATCTGTTCAAATATTGTTGGTTTGATTAATTATATGGTTATGATTAATATGTCCATAATTTTATGTCACAATTTTTTTAGAAGACCTAACTATTTCAATAGAAAAGAAAATGCTATACAGCTGCTGAAGAAAATAAGTGATGAGTATTAAAAAAAATCAATTCAGCCCTACAGGTCTACCATCTCACATTGTGAAATAAATGTAGATAGTTATTTTACAGAGAATAACCTGAACCACGGGTCCGTGGTTTAAAGAGTCCACGGAGAATCTGGTCCACGGAACCGTGGATGGAATAAGAGCATCTTATTCTTTAACCCACGGGGTTCAATTTTTATACTCGAATAGCGAATTTTATTCACATCAGAAAAGTTCACCCTAGACCAACGGGGCAGAGCGTCTAGTGCAGTCTACTTATTCGATATCGTGAAAGTATCACTCTTCGATATAAATTGAAGTAAACTTTCACGCGAACGAAAAAGTTCAAGAAAAACAAAAGTCTAATTTTCCTCATTCATTAGGTTTTTTTTTAATTTTTTTTTTTTTTTGTTTTGCTTTCAGGTGATAATCAACTCCAGCGGTCTATCCTACAGCGCCATCTCTCTTCTATCTACGCTGTTGGCTCTCTACATGTCTCTCTTGCTGAACAAATTTCAGCTGGATTGGAAAGTCGGCGTCACCTGCGCTTTGGTTTACATTGGATTCCTTGTTATGGCTGCAATGTTAGAACTCAACATGCTTTTCCCTGTAAATTTGCCCATTTGTCCACATTGGTAAATGTACTGTTTTGTACCAATAGGGTTTACCCAGTGATTTAGTAAAACGAGGTACTTAGATTGCATGCATTAAAACGTGGGCTGTTTACAATTACGCTCATTAGCCTACTGCGAGATATTGCGTTGCGGAACGTCGCGACACGTCGTCCAGTGTTCGATCAGCGATCTCAGTAAAAAATCGTTTATTTTAACTATTTAAATACAATTCACTATATCCATGGATACGTATTATAGAGCGGGAAACGCGCCTCTACTATATTGACAGCTAAACAAAACTGCAAGGATTCTTTGATAACGCGTACTTACGAACCAATTTTAGTACTGAGCAGGTCGTGCCATCACTAAAAATGGTTCGTAAGCCTTAAGTCCTTATCATATTTAGCTCTTTTTACAATTTCATTGGTTGACATTAAATGACATTTAATTCTGGAGAACGCCTAATTATATTGCATCTTAAATATTAAATGGTTATCGATTAAAACAATTTTATTACAAATCCTTGTTGTGAATAGTTATACCTATAGTATTAGATTAAATGTTTTAAATGTTTTTTATATTCTGACGCAGCGAGATGTTGTTACCTCTGGATAATTTATATAGAATAATTTATAAGTAATAAGATTATATAGTATTATTAATACAATTTATTTAGTAATTAAGTTTCTATTCTTAGTTGTGTTAATCGATAAGTTGAATGTTACGTACGGATTAAATCATTTCGCGCGTAATGGATCGCCTTAAATAGATCTAGTAAACTATTCAAAATTATCTATGAATTCAAATAAAAGTCAAACCCTGATACAACTCTTCTGAGTGAGTGAGTGAGGCTAGAGGTAGGAACATCTAATTGTTATGTCGAGTTTAGTTAAAAGATTAGAATAGAAGTTTGAATAATAAGTTTGAACACCAATGTAACTAGTAAGTGGTTAATTAATAATAGTTATATGTAGTTATAACCGGTTAAATAATCGAGGGGCTTATAAACTCGTTTCGTATTACTTTTAAACCTATACTTATTATAGATTTCTATAGTTCTTTTGAAACCGTCTATGCCAAACTCGGTCATGTACCCAAATCGTTAATATACCCAAAACTCTTTAAGTGTATATAATAAAAACCAACATTATAAGTTGTATCTTTATTGGGGAAGAGTTTAAGGTTATGTTATTTTTATGTTATGTTTTTATTGATGTGTGTCTATGGTTATGTTATTTAAAGTAAGCAACACTGTTATTACGATCTTTGGTTGTTAAGCTAACTGCCAGTTTGTGAAACGCTGTTCAAGCCGATTTATTTGTGTCTATTTTAAACAACTAATGTTATTTGAATTAATTGTCTTACATTGATTTTATTATTTTCACAGACACTGGGAGTTGGTAGAATCAAGCCAAGATAAGATAGGTTATATAATATACCACAACGCTATGCCACAACTTAAGTTAACGTGAATATTAGTGTGTTGTTTGAAATCACTTTACTAAACGTGGGTATGTTTCAGAGAAAGGTTACCCAATTTCCATTTTGAATCATCTGTTTCCCCTGGCCTTTGGTGCACGCCATATTCTGAAAAATAAATATTCAGGCTTTCTAGACGCACATAATATTTGATTTAACTCTAAAGGCATTGTCAAGTGTAGTGTGGCATGTTAGGTACTGTGTATAGCTGAATATCCATTATTTTCTATTGCTATCATTATCGGCCGAATCTCGTGTAAGGGGCTCTTCTATGGAGAGTGGCAACTGTATAAATCAACATATATTTTATTTGAATGGAGTTATTTTAACGTTGGTAGCAGCCATCCGCAAAACGACGTACGCGTTAAATTTTTCAAAATCTGCGAGACTAAATACTTGTAGACTACACCGAAGGAATAGGAATGACGCCGTTTGCGTTTTCAGAAATACACTTACATTACATTTACAAAACGCGTTCACCGGTTCCGGCTCTTCCGGCTGTGTACTTAACTCTATTCAAAATCCTGTCAGTTATTGCAACTGGTTCGTTAATTGGATATGTAATTGTTATCATAGGAAAACTTTATTTTTATTTGTTATGTCGTGTTTATAGTTTATAATATGCATGTTGTTACTGTATAGATTATCAAATCGATTGGATTAATTAATATATTTTTATTATGATATTGATAAAGTGCAAAATCAAATTTTTTTTTTATTTGACATCTATGACTTTATTTATCATTACACTTTTAAGGATGCAGTACTTACCTAAAGCTGTGATAGCCTGGTGGTTAAGGCGTCAGCCTCTTAATCAGAGGTCGGCGGTTCGAATCCGGGCACGCACCTCTAACTTTTCGGAGTTATGTGCGTTTTGAAACAATTAAAATATCACTTGCGGTGAAGCACAACGTGCACCACGGTGAAGGAAAACATCGTGAGGAAACCTGCACGCCTGAGAGTTCTCCATAATGTTCTCAAAGTCGTGTGAAGTCTGCCAATCCGCACATGGCAAGCGTGGTGGACTATGTCCAAAACCCTTCTCATATTGGGAGGAGACACGTGCTCTGTAGTGAGCCGGTAATGGGTTGATCATGATGATGATGAGTTACCTAAATTGTAAGAAGCAACCCTTGCGGTGCGTCTTTGCTTTATTTTATACACTGTATACCCTTGACGGCTATCTCACCTGGATATTATGCAGTCTAAGATGGCAGCGCTAAGGGCTAACCTGTTAGGTTTGTGGTAAGCCCACTCTCCAAATTTTTTCCACGCGACGTCGTGCCGGAAAACTAAATCGCTTAGCTACACGTCCTTGTCGGTAGGGTGGTAACTAGCCACAGCCGAAAACACCCACCAGACCAGACTCAAGCCGAGAATCGAACCCAGAACCTCAAACTTTATAAAGCGACAGCGCACGCACTGCACCACGGAGGTCATCAAAAACCTAGAACGCTTCATGATTTTGCGTGTCATCCTTGCGCAGACTTGTATCTCAACTGAATAGTAAGGCTAAATGCCGTATTTCTATCGTCTTAAAATTAAAAAAAAGTTAAAATAATGCTGGTGTAACATTAAAATTTGACACTCGTGGGGCGTCGAACTGATGTAAAAGGGTGTAAAAACCTAATCACTTCTCATTATAAACTGTTAGGGTCATCATTTCTAACGTTTATTGGTCTTGTACTTACTACTACTTAAGTAACTACGAATAGTATACCTAAGCCAAGAAGCCGCTATTAAGTTTTTGTTACAAATTTCTCATAATAGCTGTGATGCATTATGATGCATTAACTTCTTGCCAGTTATAAACTCTCACGTCTTAACGTCTATCCATATTCCATGGATCAATCGAGACTTCGGATGATTTTATGTATTTCATACTGATAGATTCACCTAGACATGCTCTTGGTTATATACTAAAAAAGTAACAATAAAAAAAACTCAAATATAATGAAAAGAACAACATAATATGTACAACTATATCAACTAACAAAATAGAACAATATGATGAATTTAAAACTTAATCAAAACATGCAAAGCAAATTGTAGCAATGACCTTCCAACGACCATCGTGTTAAGTTGGAGGTCCTGGGTTCGAATCCCGGCTCGAGTCTTTTTTTTTTATACACCACAAGTTAGCACTTGACGTCATCTCACCTGATGGTAAGTGATGATGCGGTCTAAGATGGTAGCGGGCTAACCTGTTAGGGTACGGTAAACCCATACTCCTAATTGGTTTCTACACGACACGTCTTTGTCGGTAGGGTGGTAACTAGCCACGGCCGAAGCCTCCCACCAGACCGAAAAAAGTGTCCAGTCCAGAGTCTGATGTGATGGAAGACTTCGGCCGTGGCTAGTTACCGCCCTACGGACAAAGACATGTTCACAAGCTGCTTAAGCGGCTAAGAAGACGGAGAAGGTACGTAAATTCATTAAAAAAAACCAAGGTTTTGCTTTAATATTTTCATGAGATTTATTATTTTGTATATTTAAAAACAACTCTTAAGTCAAAGTACCAGAAGCACTTAAAATATTGTCAGCCTTGTAGCAGTAATCTGCGACCTTTATCTGCATAAAATATTTGTTTTCCTTTTAACTCAAGGAGCAAGGAGTGCTATGAGACTGCTAAAGAGGGTATAAAATTTGCAGAAAACCTTTCTACATAACTATTGAAATTTCATCGAAATCGATTCAGTCTTATGACTGTAAAAAGAAGTACAGTATTTAGGACAATGAATACAATTAATTATGAGGTACCTAGCCAGCTAGGTAACCAGTTGATTCCGAAATTGCGGTATGTATTTTTATCTGTCTACACCATAGTACCAGAGTACCCATAAATCTAGTTACATACATTCGATTTCGATCTACTTTAACAAACTAATTTGATGAGTTAATCAGTTAATTAGCACAAATAAATGATCATAGCATCCCATAGTTGCTATCAAGATTTATTTATTACAGCGTCACTCAGTTTCACAGTTACTGTTTAAACTAAACCGCTAGACAGAAATCCCTTGCCTCTCAAGCTCCTATATGATATCCCAAAGTAACACGTTGGCTACGCTTTATAGGTAAGCTAAAGATCCTAGAGTAAAGATTAGTTTATTGTAGAAGAATCAAGATTCAGTGAGTTGAGATTTTATAAACTTAGATTGCTTGTCTGTGGTATGTTAGTAGTTTTCTCTATGGACACTTGTAGGTTTAAGTGGTTAGTGCGTCAGCCTCCTAATCAGAGGTCAGCGATTCGAATCAGGGCACGCACCCCTTACTTTTCGAAGTTATGTGCGTTTAAAAAAAACATCGTGAGGAAACCTGCACGCCTGAGAGTTCTCCATAATGTTCTCAAAGGCGTGTGAAGTCTGCCAATCCGCACATGGCCAGCGTAGTGGACTATGGTCAAACACTTCTAAAATTAAGAGAAGACCCGTGCTCTGTAGTGAGCTGAGAATGGGTCGATCATGGTGACGCAGAAGACACTGAATAGAAATCTATCATGACGGTAACAATCCCATCCCGTCAATGGATTTAACGGTACCATTACCGTTATCTCATTGACAGAGTGAGAATTAAGTTGATTATAAAAAAAATACATGTACACAATGCATTGAGAGGTATATTCTGTAATTATAAGTGGAACATGCAACCACACGGTCGTCGCCTCGCTCGCCGTGACACGCACTCTACAACTAAGTCGTAAAAACTCCATTTGTAAGGGTTCAGTCACAATAAATTGTATGTACCATACCCTGATTTTGGTGCAACGACCAATTTTTTATGTGTCTAAATAATTAAATAATACTCTATTAAGCTTAGATAAGAAGTTGCGGACAAAAAGAGAAGTAGTGTTAGGAGCCTTAGAAATAATACATATACTCGTAAATATAAAATAATATTACTAAACTTACTTGCTAAACTGTTCCCAAGCCACATTTGAGGTAAATTAAGTAAAATTTTCCTCAAATGTGACTTAGAAACACAATAACTTTAGTTACTGGAACTTTATAAAACAGAAGTTTTAGATGTCTCCATTTGCTTACATAATCGATAGATATGCTTTTTACTTACACATTTGTAACAGTTTCACGAAGCAGCAGTAGCGGAAGAAAAAAAGATGCAAAGATAAAAGACGACTACGTTAGTTATGGTTCTTATATTGTTTTGCACAAATCAGTGATGCGTTAAAAGAAGAAAAATATGCTTGCACGCAGTAAAAGTGGACAACTATACAGGTCTATTAACAGTAATATAATATGTTATGCTTCTAATGTAGCGGTATATCTTTAACTTTATTCAAAACAATTTTAATTCAGACTTTTGTTAATTATTAATTTGATACCCCGACTTAGCAGTTTATACAAACATTTCGTTCCTAAAGATAATTCAATTCATATTTTTAATGACAAACTACACAATTTCAAAAATAATATAATAAAAACACTAGTCTAGTTAGATTTTGCATAGTGCGTATATACCTATATATTCCTTATATAAACACACGGTTACTTTTCTGTTCTTTTGTAATAAATTCTTTTTTGTGTTTTTTGTTATTTGCTGTTTGTTAAATCTAAAAATTTTGCATATTATATTATTAGCGGTTGATTAGCGTCGACTTAAGTTATTGCTCATATCATCATTGGCATGCTCTAAATTGATTTATATGTATATCCTAGCACTTAAGGTTTTTAAAATGTTAATTTTTTAACATATAATTCTGTTGGTGGCGCTTTGAATAAATAAATAAATTAAACCGATTTTCGTATTTGATGACCGTGTGTCGTTGAGTATTTTGTTTCTATATTTCATTCGACTTAGTAAATAATTAAATTTTTTAAGAGTCGTCATTTAATTTAAATCACATAAATCTTTTAAATATTCAAGGATTTTTCTACAAGATTATATCTTAAATTATTTACATATTAGAATTAAAACCTAATTAAGTTAGTAATAAGTACTGAAATTGAAAACATTACTGTTGAAAACTAGCCTATTACCTACATTATTACGATATTTAGTAGACAAAATAGTGATACTCTGATTTTAAAAGATATGAGAGTAGATGGTCAAGTTTTATATTAGGCTACTCTAGCAAATTAAGTTTTTATCCTATAAACCTAGAATAAGAGGAGATAAATAAATAAATAAATATTGTAAGCGGTTTAAAAGTAATAAAGTTACAGCCGTTGTGTAGGAGTCTTAACAAAATATGCGAGTGTACTCTCGCTTTCCGTGCATCGACAAAAACAATGAGAAAACTGCTTACAATAATAAATCACCTTCGTACAATAACACTCGGGGGATTACGTCGTGCCTGATCTAGAACTATTAACTACTTAACTAACTTTTATCTAGGAATAATTGCTCTAACTAAACGCTCCCATAGGCTTGGACGCCGTGTAGTGGTGGAATACGTTAGTGGCGATGACATGCAGATTCTAACAGGCTGATGAGATGACGCTGCCATCACAAATGGATAAGGGTGTCTTGCTATGGGAGATGCGGTCCCAACGAGGCTTATAGTCTTCCTTGGTAACTTTGGTGGTTGACTTTTGGTCGAGTGTCTACGACTTCCACCACCTAGCACCAAGATTGGGAAGCCCGATTTGGTTGGTCTACTCTTTGTAGTTGTCGGTCGAGTGGTAGTGGATGAGAATGTTTCTATTATTTCTGGGAACACACTGTCTTCATAATCTCTCTCTTCAGCCACCGGTGCGACGTACATGACTTGCTTAAGACTGTTTATGTCTTGAACCAATTTAGCGTGTTCTTTGACTATATCATCGCGGTTCCAAAGTAAATCTATTCTACGCGATATCTCGTTAAAGCCTTGGGTTGTGCTGGGCCAATATCTTGGAGTTGTTATGTCCAATATCGATGCTAATTTCTTCGGTATGTGCCAGCCTATATAAAAGAAAAACACTTGATAAGTTCAATAATAGTTTTAAATAAAGCTGTGATAGCCTAGTGGTTAGGACGTTCGCCTCCTAATCAGAGGTCAGGTGTTGGAACCCGGGCACGCACCTCTAACTTTTCGGAGTTATGTGCGTATTTTAAGCTATTAAAATATCACTTGCTTCAGCGGTGAAGAAAAACATCGTTAGGAAACCTGCATGCTTTAGAGTTCTACATAATGTTCTCAAAGGCGTGTGAAGTCTGCCAGTCCGCACATGGCCAGCGTGGTGGCCTACGGCCAAACCGTTCTCGTATTGAGAGGAGACCTGTGCTCTGTAGGGAGCCGGCAATGGGTTAATCATGATAAAGTTCAATAAGTGGACGTAAGTATGTTTTGGCCTTGCTGTATTAGTTTTATCAAGGACGGCACATTACGTCCTGAGTTCGATCTCCAAATTAATAGGTATCGGTTTCTTATGTGACAAAATTCTCAGTAGCGCAGTGCCTCGAGAATCCGTTACCCAAATAACCTAACAAAATCATTAGCCCCGGTTATAACCATAAAAGGTCGCCAACTGAATGTAGTAGCGTGGAGAGTCTAACCTGGAGGGGCTACAGATAGGATTAGCAAGTTTGTGTTCAGCATTAGCAAGTATATTAATGGGCTGCCAATGATAACGATGGCGATTGAGCGCAAATCAATTAATTGTATTGGACTTCTTAGATTCGGCACTTTTATTTCTAATAAATTTGTATTCTGTATTATATACCTGGGTCAACAGAGTGAGAGTTTAAACAGGTATGAGTTTGAAGACATTAGAATTTCTGATATGTCCGTTACTCACTCTTCCATTCTCAGAGATTATCTTAAGCTTTTGCTTTCAGTCATTATCAATAATAAATGGTTCTAAGGTATCATCTAAGTAAGAGGGTCTGAGTTCAGGAAAGAAACACAAGCGACTCGAGTGTATCCCTTAGGTTAGTGAAATAGGTTACTAATAGAAAGCAAGTAAAAGTTTTTTAATCAGTCATAGAGTCTCGCATGCGTAAATAGCCAAGCCCCAGCGCTGGTTTTTAGTGGGAGCCTGGTATGTTGGTAATATATGGTTTGACGGCCTCCGTGACGCAGCGCGCACGCTGACGCATTATAAAGTTGGAGGTCCTGGGTTCGATTCCCGGCTCGAGTCTGGAAAGGTGGGAGGCTCCGGCCGTGGCTAGTTACCACCGACAAAGGCGTGTCGCCAAGCGATTTAGCGTTCTGGCAGGATATCGTGCAGAAACCAATTAGGAGAATGGGCTTACCATACCCCTAACAGGTTAACCCGCTGCCATCTTAGACTGCAACATCCCTTACCATCAGATGAGAGTGCCGTCAAGGGCTACCTTGTAGTAAATAAAACAGAATCACGGACGCAATCAATTATATAAACATAACCTATTAATAATTATTTAGGTACCTAGTCTAATCTACGACATACCTGCGTCAAAAGATCTGAGGGGCATTGCAGGCGGATAGTCATAGCACTCCAACTGTAATATAAGTAATCCAAATGTTAAAACTAAATAAAGCAGCGTAGTTAGAAACAATCAAGGATATTTGGTAGAAAGCAGTTAGGTATGTAGGAATAGTATTCAAAGAACAACAACAAAAAAATTGGAAAACTGTGTGATGCCGGCAATGTTTGATGTCAGTTTAAAAACGAATGCAATCATATCATCATATCAATCGTGAAAACAACTAATTAATTAATTAACAGACACGCATATGGTTCCGTGGTAAGATTGTATCGCGGAAGAAATTAGCACATATAGAGCATGTTCATGACAGTAAAATTAACTCGCATAGCCTTTGACAATTTAATTCGCAAAACAAAAATCTATAGTCGCTTGACATGGCAGTGTATTTAATATAATCTTTAAGATATTATTCATTTTTAGGCAAGTATGTAAACGTATATACGTTAAAGAACTTATTATCTGAACTCGTTAATTTATGACTGTAGAATAAATGTTATGTTTTGACCGTTCGTAAAGGAAAACTAGCTTTATTCCTCAGTCAGATTAAAAAACTATTGAAAAATCGGCCCTTCATACAAGTTTCTAAAAGTGTTTTTTAATGTTTATAATTTTTATTGTATTAATAACTTACGAGAATATTTAAAGGAAAAATTATAAGCTTTGTGAAAAACATATAAAAACATATAAACAAGAAATGATTTGAAGGTGGTTTAAGTTTTATCAAAATCTCTGAAATTTTAATGTTTTAATTTAAAGCCGATAAAATATTTTTTTTTCTAAAAAAGTTTGGTGCAATATTTACTTTAGTAAGATGAAAAATCAACCTGAATTAAAACTGAAACTTGTATTTGTTTTCGGGAGCAGTATTAATATATTTGGAACATCATTCGAATGAAGTTTCCATGTTCAGAGCAGACAGAGGCTTCAACGCTGCTAGGCATGTAAGACAAGTTAAATAAGACATTTATGATTTATATGATTTAAGGCTTATTAGTTATTACCTGCGATCCAGAATATCGTGGGTTCAACAGTCTCACGTCCATCATTCCGCTCGCCGCATGCACGTTCGCGAACGCTTGCCACACAACCAACCACAGATACATTGTTACACCAACTGACTGCAACCACTTTACTCATGAGGTAACCCGTAACCACCACCTTTCGGTACACTTGCCACTTCCTTCCCAGCGCCGATTTCACGAGCTGTCTATTGTTTTGTCTGTCTATGATGATATATAAACAAGACTTTAACAACAGGCTTTTGATGTTGTTTTCACACTTTTTGTTTTCTTTTATTTATTTATTTAAACAACTTTATTGCACACATTAAACATAAGAAAAGTGGAAAGGAAAAAATATATAACAAAAGCAAAAGGCGACCTTATCACTTAAAGCGATTTCTTCCAGGCCACCTTTTTGAAAGAAGCCGACAGACATATAGTGGTAAATCGCAAAACTTACACATATATACATACTCATAATGACATACTATTAAAACATTTAAGAAATACTAAAAAAAAATATATGAAAGGAATTAAACTAAATTGACAGACGTAGCAAACGTAGCGTTGGTCGACCCCCAACTAGGTGGACAGACGACATCAGACGAGTAGCAGGGAGCCGCTGGAAGTAAGCTGAGCATTGGAACTCCCTACAAAAGATCTATGTCCAGCAGTGGACGTCAATCGGTTGATAATGATGATGATGAAATTGACAGATAACGCTTCTTTACACGGGTTTCAAAAACAGCTAATGATTGAGAGCGCCTAATTTCATCTAGGAGAGTGTTCCACAGCTTCGCTGCTTTCACAGTAAAGGTAAAAATCTATTCAGAGTATAGCTCTGCGAATTACATCTCAACATCCTGAGCTTATTTTCCCTCAAAGAACGCTGGGAGCTAAGAGATGTGCAAGGGGAGAGGAATTTAAGACGCTTAAGGGGAATAGAAAGGAAGTATTTAGATTACAAAGTATGGACTATGACCAAACCCTTCTCATATTGAGAGAAGACCGTTGCTTTGCAGTAAGGTGGCAATTGCTTGATCATGATGATGATGATTTGGGACTGATGTACTTGCGGTTTCCCGTGAAAAAAAACCTCGGAAGTAAAGAAAACTCAAATTCTAGAAGCAAGTCCATATTCACACGGTGTCACTTTGATTGTCTGGGATTTGAATTCAGATATTCTAAATAGCCGTTACTGAGAATATCATGACGAAAAACACTAATAACTAACCAGTCTCGGCCCGACTCGGGGATCGAACCCAGATCCTCTTCATTTATAGTGTATTATAATGTGATATACAAGCATTGTAGCTGTGATAGCCTAGTGGTTAGACCGTCAGCCTCTTAATCAGAGGTCGTCGGTTCGAATCCGGGCATGCACCTCTAACTTTTCGGAGTTATGTGCGTTTTTAAACTATTAAAATATCACTTGCTTCAACAGTGAAGGAAAACATCGTGAGGAAACCTGCACGCCTGAGTTCTCCGTAATGTTCTCGAAGGCGAGTGAAGTCTGCCAATCCGCACATGGCCAGCGTGATGGACTATGGCCAAACCCTTCTCATATTGATAGTGTGAGCCGATAATGGGTTGATCATGATGATGATGATGATACAAGCATTGTGGCTTTAAAAAATATATTTAGAAGATAGGTATTATTTTATTAAAACACTAATGATGGTAAGGTATCTTTATTACAAATAGGTACTTATACAATACCAAATATTTACAATCAAAGATAACAAAATGTCACAAAACTTTATTATTCGGCGAACATTTTTCATGTATAAAATACATCGTAACGCCTATATTCACATTGAAAAAAAAACATCTGTAAACATTTAACTAATTTTAAACAATCTAATTTAAATATTAATAAATATAAACCATGCACCTCTGGTAATCTACAGAGAATTTACCTCGAACTCGGAATGCCTCGACATTTGCGTTGCTAATCATTTTTCGAATTTCAACAACCACTAAGTAAACCAGTAGTTTGCTGAACTCGTACAGAAACATAACAAAATTCAAATTAAATAACTTCCATAGTACCTATTTAAAAAGATCAATGTACCAGTTTTACAAAACAGCAATGAAGATAATAACGACACCCATATTCTGAATAAGCAAATTTAAACATTGTTGGGGATGAAATTTAATCATCTGGGCAGAGACCACTGATCCAAGAGGTAAGTCGTTAAATAATAAATAAATTAAGTTTATTTTTTTAATACAACTCACGACAAGCCCCAATTTATTTTAACGTATATCTCGATAAACCATAAAAGTTTAAACATTGATTGATCATGCTAAAAAACCTTCAATACTATATATTTATTGTAAATGAAAATAAATCGTGTGGATTTTGAAGAGATGAAAAGGTGGACCTAGAACCAGAGGCATGCACTCTTTACACGAATAAGATCATTGTATGAAGCTGGCCTAGATAGCCTAGTGGTTAAAACGTCAGAGATCGGGGGTTCGAACCCGGGCACGCAAGTATACCTTTTTGTAGTTATGTGCGTTTTTAAGCAATTAAAATATCACGTGCTTCAACGGTGAAGGAAAACATCGTGAGGAAACCTGCACGCCTGAGAGTTCTCCATAATATACTCAAAGGCGTGTGTGGGAGCTTAAGCCATCAATGGGTGCCCAGGGAGGAAAAATAAATATCGAACAGAAACATATGTTCAATAATACTAACTTTTGAATCGATATTTTAATAATGTTATTAGACGTACACTTTTTAATTTAACCTCTAAAATGATATATTCTCTATTGAAGAAATTTAATCAACTATGATAGCATTTATTTGTGAGATCCTAAATACACTAAAAATCTCGGCTAGTAATTTTAACTAGTATTTTTGTAGCAGAATTTCCAAATTGAATTTAAAAAAAAAAGCAACGCTTTGAAACAAACTATTAACTAACTAAGTATTTATTATTAATTAATAAAATCATCGTGTATATTAAAATAAAGTACTTTGCACAAAATAAATATCATAATAACTTTAACACATACCATATAAATGATAAGTGAAAATTACATACCCATTTTCAGTACACAGCCTAGTTAGACCGAGAAAATCCGGTTAATCAGTAATTTGTACTCTACCCTAATGGAGTGACACTTCCCAGCAAGGTCAATCAACATAAGCTATATTCGGCTTGTCAAATTCTCTTCGATTATTAAGATGTGACTAACAAATCAAATAAACCAGGGTATTGACGACAAAATATTATGAAAAAAAAAATACTAGAGGACGAAGAAACGTACGATCCTTTGTGGAGTATTGGGGCGTAGAAAACTGTTACCAGGTTCACTTCGAAACTGCCGATTCACTTCATATGTATATAAATATTATTTTATTTCAAGCACTACGGCGATTCAAAATTTGTATGTATACATAAAATTGTGTTCATATTATCATAACATACTATATATGTATCTGACTAAATAATATATCTGTGGCATTCCATTTCAAATCGGACGACTTAGCCTAAGTCCCAAAATGTTTTTCCACTGAAGCGGCAAGCGGTACTCGGCAAAGGCGTGATAGACGTGACTTCTTAATATATTCATTAAGACTGTATATATAAAGGTATATATCTTATATCCCCTACGCTTCAGTGCAAACGCATCAAAATAAAATAGAAATAACGGAGGCGAGAAAAATAACCAAAAAGTTATTACATCCGTTGCGAATGTAAAATTTAACCGAATGCCATTTAATTAGAAATCACATTATTTTATGATAAAATGGCGGAAGAAATAGTTTAAAAATAGTTTCAAATGTTTTGATAACACATACTTAAATGGAGTTCTTTACATTTTGCTTTTATATTAAAAAGGTGTATTTAAGTATGTGGTATTAGATTAATTGATAAAATATATTATTAGTGATAAGGACCGACACAGTGGAGTCCAATTCGAAATGAATACTTATGGTGCAAAAGATAACGTTCATTTATTGGTAATTAAAAACTAACGACTTTATCTATAATATCGTCTATGTAAATATAAATTTGGTAAAGACCTATACCGTGGATAAATGTATAAATATTAAGGCATTGATTACCTTCCTATGTAAATTTCCTACAATTTATAAACTACTTATATAAATATGTTGTAGTCAAAAGCAGCCACGAAATTCACTTTCATGACCTCCTCGACGAACGTTAGAATTGAAGATGTTATTAACAAAGCAAGATACGTTGCATATAAAAACTTAAAACAGATTTTAAGCAACGGTATCAAACACTTACCATTTTAAGGCTTGCCATCCAATTTACCTAAAGTGCAGACAATATAACCGCGGACATTTTTATTTCTTTTTTTTTTTCGGACTGTCTATTAGCTGTGCTAACCCTATTGGTTGCTACAGTGTAACCGGGCTTTTTGTCGAGCTTCGGAAAGAAGCTCTGCCAATAAATTTAATTATAAGTAAATCCGAAGTTTCTGTTTCCCACTTGTGGCCAACCGTAACTCATTCATTAGGCGAACGACCTCTCGTTGGTTTATTTAAATTTTATCAGCGGATATATTGGTCGCACTATAGGTTAGACGGCTGTACTTTAAGGCACGATCAGATCTGACTCGTCAAACTCAGACTTTGTTCCATATATAATAAAGATTTTTATTTGAAAAAAAATAAAAAAAATATTACGGATTAATAAACGGCGAAACGTTGACATAGGCGTAATTGATTCCAGCTCACTTTTGACTACAAAATATTTTATATACAACTTTAAAACGTACATCTTACCCAAAGTTTAATATCAAATTACTGAATATATTACATTTGTTGAGGTATTTAATGTGCAAGTTGAAAGTAGCCTACATTCCAACATGCTTAAACAAATTTAGATTTAAGTCTCTTTAAGTATCTAATAATTGTTTTTTTCTTTTCTATAAATGGAAAAGTTATTGATGTTGTGCACTTTAGATAATGTTACATCTTTGTAGTGAGTATGTGATATATTGATGGTGATTTGATATAATTCACTTAAAGAGACTTCAGTAATTTAATTTAGTTTAGTGTTTCATTGGTACCTTATATTTTGGTACAAATATGCAACTAAACTAAAATTACAAATGATAAATAATCAGTTCTTCGCCTTATCGGAAAAATTTCAAAAATATCGATGACATGCAATTTTTTCACTGATTTGTTTTCGAATTTTATGACCAGTGGTCGGCAGGTTGCCACCAGGGTAGAATTAACAGGCAGATAATATAAAAAAGAAAAAGAAATATATTTCATAATGAAAAGTTTTTTTCTCTTCTTCCGACGGGGTATTTGTGTCAGCAACAGTCAAAAATCTCTGTGAGCAGTCCACCCAAAAAGATTTTTAAACATTAACTCTTCCAAAACACTTCCATCCCTTTCATTATATGTGCTGCTATCAAATTCCGCCTCTTATTCTGATTTACTTCATAGAAGCCATATTTCTTCTTCCTTAAATGCCTATCCTGGTGAACAACCTTTTAATGCCGCTGCGTATAACAGTCAGGACTTACTTGGATTCCCTCAACTACGTGCAAAACTTTTGATAAAAGTGGGGGTTCCAGAAACACTGCTTCCACATACTAGAGCAAACGTACAAACAATTATTATTACTATTATTCTGGACCACTATGTTACGAATGACAAGGGTATCAATGATGCTGTGGATTTTTAAGCCAATTCACCTCAAGTCAAGTAAAAGCATTGTTTGATATCTTTGTCATCAGAGTGAAGATTTAGCGACGTCATAAATAATCGAACGTTTCAGAATACGTCTACGTAATCTACGTATAATAATAAACGTTATGTATACTACATACAAAACCCTCCCATATGGGAGAGTCCTCCTCTTTCGTAGGAGATAACTAAATTAACTGAGAGATTGACAGGCCGCTGATGACGTATGCTCTAGTACATAGCACATTATTACTATGTCTGAACAATAATCCAACGACGTATGAACTACCCATACGTTAAAACGGATTACTTATGACAAAACATTCAGTGACATTCAACTTGAAAATTGGTTTACAAAATAGTTGGCCACAATATATAACTAATCCACACACTGAGCGCTTTAAACTGCTATAAACAAGCTTCGTTAACTAAGGTATAACATCAAATTGTATAATTATATTTGCTCAATATATAACTGGCTTAAAGCCGAGGCAGTGTATAGTGCATACTTATTCTGTAGAATGAAGGTAGTGAGTAACTTTACATAGTCTTACACTAGGGGCCCTGTGGTATAGGAAACTTACATGCCAGTATTGCTTTAAAACTCAGTCTCTACAAGAATATAACTGCAGTGAACACGCAGCATTCTTGTGTGTGATTATTGCGATGTTATTACATAAAATACCTGTTTGTATGAACAACAGCGCAATAACTTAACGATAATGTTTGAGCAGTAGTCACCTACTGTAGAGCTTGAAAATAAAGCGATGGCGGCCCAGTAGAACGAGGCGAGGCCGCTTACTTCGTGTATTTTATTTTCTCTAATATGCAAGGGACACCATTGAACAATGAACAAACAAACAAACAAACAAAGCTTAATTTCGTATTCATTTACGCCATACCAATCTTTTCGCGGTATTTTTTTATTTTAGAGTGTAATAAATATTGTTAATTTTTATAAAGAAAACTAACTTGACAGGTCAAGAGTAACATTATTTCCATATTTATAACTAGGTATATAAAGATTGTACAATTCAGTTTACGCTTTGTCAAATTTGTTTCGGTTAATTATTCGTCGTGTGTTCAAAAAATCTGTCCGTTTAAATCTTATAAGCGTGAGTGTTGGCGTGTATGTTGTTCCGGTTCCGTTTGTAAATTTTTTTTTTCGGTCTGACCATTAGCTGTACTAACCCTATTGGTTGCGACAGCGTAACCGAGCTGTAGGTTGTGGAAACATTTTGTATTTATTGCAATGCTGCGCGACCCCTAACTGTCTACTAAATGGTTGGCCGACCCTTTTCTTCCAGCCATATTATAGGTCACACACACAACTGTTGTAATATCATAACATATTATTATGTTGTTAATTTTCAAAGGTTGCATATATTGTTGGGTATTTTCTTTTATACAAATTGTAATCTTATTTTGCCTTATTTTATGATTAAGTCTGAAATTTAAAGTTTTAAACGCTGTTGATTACAAATAAATGAATAAAATAAATAAAAATAGGTAAACCGCTGTAAGCTCGACCCTTCTGATGGTCTGCGGGACGCGGGGCGCGGAACGGGAGCGCGCTCAACCAATCAGCTAGTCTGCCGCTGGTCGCCGGCAGTGAATGACGTGAAAGCTGGTACGCACGTGATATTATTCCAGCGTATTATTTATTGCTAAGATAACAGACATGAATGTGAATAAGGCTTTATTCACATATCAAATCAATTTTCAATTATAATGTACGCGATTAATAAATAAAACACATTAAGACTATATATTGATTTTACATATGAGCTGATATATTTCATTAGACAACTTCATCAAAAAGTAATAAACTATTAAGTTTTTATACATAATAATAACTTAATTCGTTCTAAAACATGTTTTAAAAAAACTATGAAGGCCAAGTTTACGGCGGTTGACCTAAAAATTTATAGTTTGATAATAAAAATGGGGTGAGAAATAAGCTTTATATTTGCTATTGGCTGGATGGCTAAGGGTCGCCGTAATTTGTATAAGATTTGAGAAATATATCACAATAGCAGTTGTTGGTTTTCGACTATTATTCTCATTTATCAAAAACTAACAAAAATATTATTATTTATTTATTTAATTGTTATAACAATCTCTTTTCCCTGACACAAATTATAAAGAACACCAAAAGATGGGCAAATTAAGTCCCTGTATAAATATGCAAATATATTTAGTATATAATTAGCTTTCTTTAAATTACATTCGGTATAATAATTTTATTTAAAGTGAACCTCCAAGTGAGGGCCAGATTAAATATAAACCTTAAAATCGTGTATTGCTTGATGAAAAAAGCGCGTATTTAATTTAATTATATTACTATTATGAGTTACAATTAAGTTAATTATTACAAAACAATTAAACAATGCCTACTACTAGTTCAACATATTTTACTACAGGGCCATTTATTAACTAGTCTGCGTCGATAATCACGGACGTGTGCCAGATTTTCATCTGACGACACCCGGGCATTATCATTAGTACCTCTTGTACCACATGAGTGAGCCTAACGTACGAAATATTCTCTTAATTTATAAAGGATACCGCGTTCCTTGTGTAATCTTATCCAGAAATAGGTAAAGCTTGTAGTTTAGCGGAACCCGTGTTTCGGTTGCGAAACCTGTGATTCTTAATTGTTGTTCAATTAATGGCATATTTTAGCCAATACGGGATCATCATTGTATATGATTCTAAGGCACACTATACTTGAGTTTATATATAAATGTAGCACACTATAATATATATATGTATTTGGGTAAGGATCACTTATAAAATAATCTTGAAGCATGAGAGATCAATTTTGATTAAAACCATTTCTATGCTAGATGAATTTGCGTATGCGCAACACAAAACTATTCATATTATACCCTGATCAGTCTATGTAAATTTATCTTAGCACGCTGATGTAACATAGACTGATCAGGGTATATCAGGTTATTACCATTCAAAATCATCGGGTAGTCTGCGTCGATACTTAGCGAATAATCGAAATTTACGACTAAATCTCAGACGTTTATCTACCAGTACCACTGTAGTTATTCCAATTGTTGAGTAGGTAAGGTATAACAAAAGAAAAATGTAACTAAATTTTTACGACTAACAAAACGATATATATAACCTGATCAGTCTATACAAATATCTAAGAGCGCGTTTAAAATATGCAATGAGTAACCATATTTGTAGAGACTGATCAGGGTATAATAGGTCAAGCCCATTCAAGGCGGGCAGTCTTCGGCAAAACTTACGAATAGTCGATATTCACAAACGTGTCTCAGGCGTTCATGTAGTCTAGTATTTTAAATAATGCCCGAAAATTGACTTGTGCCATAACTATTATAAAAGTTACCAAAATTTTGTTATAATTGATTTATGTAATACCCTGATCAGTCTATATAAATAGATCTTAAGAGCGCATTCAAATAACTTCACAACCACTGACCCGTTAACAAACAAATAATCTCAATTATTACTAAACTCTTGACACTCATCCGTGTCATTCGTCACCAATTTCAGCGATTGAATGACATTGACAAGACCCAGCGTTTCGGTCACACCTTACGTTGAAGCTTAATTTGAGTGCACCCTTAGACCACAATCTCGTTATTTTTAAATACACAGTGAGTATGTAGTGGCATTAAAATAGACTGAGAAAAGATTTCTTATGGAATTTAGATATTTTGCTGAAATTAATTGAATCATGTGAACTATCCTAGGGTTTCAGCAGTTTAACACCGTATCGTTTTGAAGCAGCATCGAATAATTGTCAGGGCGGTTAGCCATAGCCAGTAGGGTGATTAACGGTGGTAAATGCCCCTAGTTTCCATTTATTCTATCAAGATATCATCTAGGAGAACATGATATTTCTTTCTTTTTTTTTTCGTTATAATATATTTTAACAAACCAGCCACTCCACATTATTGGAATCAGACAACTCGAGGCAAATAAGAATCATTTTTACCACGACATCACTGATATGTGAGCTTGTATGATGAATTTATAGTTCTACGGAATGAAAGGGGAAAAAATTGGCTCTTTATGTTATTATGTAGGTTATATCGCATAGAACAAAAAAACATGAACCAATTTCGAGAAGGAGTTCAGCCGCCGAATTCAGCTCGCGTGGGCAGCGTTTGGGAAACTCCGCGACATCTTTTCGTCCAAAATCCCTCAGTACCTGAAGACTACAGATTTCGAACAATGCGTGTTGCCAGTGATGACTTACGGATCAGAAACGTGGTCGCTCACTATGAAGGCTCAGAGTCACTCAGCAAGCAATGAAGAGAGCTATGCTAGGAGTATCTCTACGTGATCAAATCAGAAATGAAGAGATCCGTAGAAGGACCAGAGTTACCGACATAGCTCAGCGAGTTGCGAAGCTAAAATGGCAATGGGCGGGGCACATAGCTTGGAGAACCGATGGGGTCCCAAAGTGCTGGAATGGCGACCCCACACCGATAAACGTAGCGTTGGTCGACCCCCAACAAGGTGGACAGACGACATCAAAGCAGTCGCAGGGAGCCGCTGGATACGGCCCAAAACCGTGGCCATTTTAACTCCCTACAAAAGGCCTATGTCCAGCAGCGGACGTCAATCGGTTGAAATGATGATCTCTAGCTTCCCTCAACTACCCAACAACTATCAAACAAATGTAAAACCTTACAGAAGTAATCAAAAATATAAGTGTGATGCCAGTGTATTACTTATTATTAACTTTATTTGCGATAAGTTGTCCATCCTCGGTTAGCATGTTAAGTCAACCCAACCTGGTTATAATCATCATGAGAAAAAAAATAGAACGCCCACCAATTCACAATGAATGTAGAATTATTTCTTTCTCTGCCTATCTTAAAATCACTAGTACAATTTATTTTTGCTACTTTCTCTGTTTAGCTTAATATCACTAATTATTGCATAAATAAAAGGGACACAAAATTGTCCAACTCAATTCCGGAAAGACTCGGTATCCGAATTAATAATATACTATACTATTTGACATGCTAGTACGGTTAGCATACATTGTTGTGTATCTTGTAATTTAATTTCGGTGTACAAAATATAACACATTGGAATGTACACTATTTGTTGACAAGGCATAAGTATAGTAGACCAAGATATTGGCAAGCTCACGGCTTTGAACCAATCGAAGCACTCGCACACCTGAAACCAGACATATTTATATTGTTATTATTAATTAATATGTCAACTCCTTGTATTAATGACAATAAATATAGTTAACTATCATGGTTCATCTGAGAAAATGTGGAAATGAACATATATATATATATGTGGAATACACAAATGAAGTTAATTAAACACAAAGAAGATAAGTGCTTAAGACAAGAAAAATAAATTCAAAGATTTCTCTTCATAAGAAGAAAAACAAATTCGCATAGCGTGAGTATTCACGGATTCAAAGAAAAGTAGCAATGCATCATATGACAAAGAAGCCAAAATATAATGTTCATTACAGCACAACTAAGGCATAATAACACTGTGTTTTATGCAAAGAAAACACATCAAAATCCATCCAGTAGCTTTCTAAAAAACGGTAACAAAAAACATGATAGTTTTTTGCCTTTGCACTATTTGTGTGTTTCCAGAAGTAAAACATATGCAATGCAAATAAAGTATTTAAGTCTGTCTATCCATTTGAGTACTTAAACTAAACAGATACAGACAAAACAGCCAAATTAATAGATAGAATATTTTTGCATTGCAGGAAAAATAAAAATGTTTATATTATTATACATACATCACATTTGCCATCATACAAATCAAATTCAAAACTGAAACTGCAATAGCTTCAATCCACAATTCAAACTAATATAAAAAATTGCAAAGTATCAGTTTGTTACCAATTTTCGAATCAACCCTCTGCACCAATTTTGATGAAATTTAGTAATAAGATAGTTCGCATCCTGAACATGTACATGAGATTCTTTAGAGGAACCATTTGTGTGGGATTTAAAGAAGTCCACAGAGCAAATCGCTGCACTAAATATATACTCTAGTTTTCTTTAAATAACCATATAAATATAAAACCTTAAATAAATAATCACAGATAAAAGCAATGTCTTAAATTAATAGTCACAGCAGCATAGAGGGCTAAGCTATCTAAGGGGTGGCTTAACAAATTTACATCTAAACTGATCTTGACAAAATTATGCTTAATTATGAGAGCTATTTTGTAGCCCAGAAAAATAAACAATTGCCCTGTCTCAAAATATTAATACTAAAGAAAAAATTAAAATTAAATTTTAAAAAACAAAAAGCACAAAAATTTAAAAGAGGTTTAAATTGTTAAAAACTTGGATAGAAAGTCATCAAAGATAACAAAGCTTGTGAAAAAAGTGCAATAAAGCTTGATGAAGCAAATGTCTATATACCATAAGCAAATTAATTACTACCAAAAGCAAATTAATAAGATAAAAAATTGTGAAAGTCAAATCAAATCACATTGTTGAATCAGTAAAAATAATTGCACTGCAGGTTATCGTGATTCATGACTATTATAGAAAGACCCAAAGTCATGACATATTATGTTGGTATATATAAATAACATAATTTTATTGCTTATAAACAAGATCAGACGCTGATTACATTCATTGAACTTGGTACCAAAGTCAAAATTTTGTTAGTCACATTAATTATAGTGGAAAACCCTCTGAGTTCATCCTTAACTCCAGTTTCACCCAGTAGCAAGTGGTGATGCAGTCTAAGCGTTTCACCTGTTATGTCTATATCATTTAGAGATATTGCAGTTATACCAAATCTATACATCTTATAGGTTTCCACGTGACATCGTACGGGAAAGCTATATCGCTCGGAGTTTTTTTAACGACCTCCGTGAAGCAGCGCGTGCGCTGTTGGCTTGGCTTGGTTCGATTTCACGCTTCAGCCTGGTCGGATGAGAGACTTACGCCGTGGTTGGTTATCCCAACAAAAACGTGTCGCCATTTTGCGTTCCAGCACGATTTCGCTTAGAAACCAATTTTTTTTAAACATGTCGGTAGGTCGGTTATATAGAATTATATAGTAATTCAGAAATGAAAAGATCCCAAACTTTCCCTGTCCCCACTGGGTTACAGTTACAGTACTTAAACACTGGGCCAGGGAGGTCTTATTAAGGAATTCAAGAGAATATATTAATGATACCAATTTAAGCAGTGATTATGTCCAAGTATATTGTATTCGTAATATAGTGTATTGTAATATTTAAGTCGCAGGCAACAACAGCTATTAAGAATCCCATACAACAGTCTACAACAAGTATTAACTTACGGGAATGAACAAACATTCAGTTATTAGAGGTCTCACTTACTTATTTTTCGGCTGCAGCCTTCGCAGGTTGTGGTATGATAGTTATTTCGTCATTAATTTTAAGTGGTTTTAGTAGCGATTGGCCAGCCTTAACCGGTGCTACTGGAGTTTTTCCTTTATCCATCACACGTTTAGCGACGACGCTGTGGGCCGAGTACACGTGGTTCTCAAACTGCTTGTACATCCCGAACGTGGCAGTGCACACGGTGCACTTGTAGGACAGGTGGGCGGGCTTCAGCGTCAGCTTGTGGTCTCTTGTCACGTGATTGAGGAGCTTCCATTGGTACACCTGAAAAAGTTTTTTTTTCTTATTAAACTTTGATTTTTTTTTTATAAAGGAGCTGGTATAGGTCATCTTATGTTGAGAGATTTGTGTCCATGAACATCTGCAGCAGAGGAGCTACCGATGCGCTGAAGGCTGAACCCATCCTTTTAATCGGTTTCTACTGGGAACATACGGGAACGTCAAATTACTTGAAGGTGGTGTCTTTGCTAGTAGGGTAGTTGGTAGGGTATCGAATCGGTCCCAGGACCACTTAGTTTATACGTAGGTCAGCTATATATTTGCTAAATGACTGCTCTCTTATTTGTAACATTATTTCCAATTTTCTATCATATTGGATAGCATAGAAACTGGCATCACTCGCAGCAGTCCATGATATCCAATAAGCTTAATGTGCTTTAAGTACCAAGTAAATTTAATTTCTTAGTTCTTGATGTGTAATAATTTTATTAATATAATAAAAGTCTGTATTTTATATGGATTTTGAGGTATTATCGACATGATTTCTACAAGGGCGACGACAAACATTCATGCAGGAGAGGATTAACAGATTTTTTCACGCGTACATTCTGACATAGATTAGATACACGAGTTTTTATTTATTTACTTATAGTTTCATATAATAAATAGAAGCAGGCGTTACTTTGCGGAAGTTACTTACCAACAACCGGGAGATTTGTATAATATAACACCACAAAAAATCCTCCACTAGAACCTCTACGCACGTTTCCAAAAATTAAAGTTTACTTTCTCGCTTGTGAAGTCAATATCTCCTGAGGATGATCCGGTGTCGGGTCGAAACGTGCGTAGAGGTTCTAGTGGAGGATTTTGTGTGGTGTTATATTATACAAATCTCCCGGTTGTCGGAGGAATATAGCAAATTATACTTGCTGTTTATTGTTTATGGTTACATGGTAAGAGAACACATTGGTAGTATTTTGATCAGACAATTAGAACGAATAATTGTTGATTTATTGCATGCTTGCAAGAAAGAATAAACTAAGTTTCTTATTTACCCTGCCACACACTGGACACCGGCCGGCGTCTTTACCCTTGTTCGCCGCTTCTTGCATGGAACTTGTGACCAAACCATGGGTTCCCAATAGATGCCTCTCCAAACCCTGGTCCGTAAAGAACCTGGAAAATTTAAAAAAAAAACACTTGAAACCTATTAGTCGTACAACTAAATTTTTCCAACGAAAAGAAAAACATTAAAGTTCTACACGTTCACGTCAATTGAAAGTTTTAAACTTTCAATTACTTTTTCATATGTTTAGTATTTGATCAAGTAAATAAAATAAATTATATGTAATCCTTTTCTTTTGTACACTAAGTTAGCCCTTGACGGCTATCTCACCTGGTGGTAAGTGATGATGCAGTCTAGGATGGCAGCGGGCTAACCTGTTAGGGGTATGGTAAACCCACACTCCTAATTGTTGAACGCTAAATCGCTTGGTCTTCGTGGGACACGTCTTTATCGGTAGGGTGGTAACTAGCCATGGCCAAAGCCTCCAGACCAGAGTCCAGCCGGGAATCGAACCCAGGACCTTAAACTTTATAATGCAACAGCGCACGCACTGCGCCACCGAGGTCGTCTTATCATATAAAACTACATTATACCATAAACGTCGTCGACGCCACCGGAAAGATGCATAGTACCCAGATATGACTCCGATAATGTTAGCCTTAAATAACCCCACATACAAACACATGGGAAAAAGATTAAAAATATAATAATAAAACCATACCTAAACTGGCACTTTTGGCAATTCAGCGGAGGCCTGTTGTATATCATTTTGGGGTGAATTTTAACTTTGTGTATCCATTGCATATGGTTTCTGAGCTGTTCCAAGTCTTTTATATATCCATCACAAATCTCGCAAATAACACAAGAGCTTTTGTTCTGCTGGTTTTGTGGCGGAGGAGGCGGTAGTTGAAGTGGGGGAGGTTGTCGCGGCAATGGTGTGATGGAGATTGACGGCTGGTACATTGACTTTGGCGCTGACATATTTTTCTCGTTATTCTGTAAAAAAATATCATAAGAGCATTGTTAACCCATTCATTAGATAGCTGAATATTTGAAACTCCATTGCAATTTAATCTGTATGCTTCTTGAAAATATTAGTCATCATCATCATCATCATCATCATCATCATGAACAACCCATTACCGGCTCACTACAGAGCACGGGTCTCCTCTCAATATGAGAAGGGTTTGGCCATAGTCCACTACGCTGACCATGTGCGGGTGGGCAGACTTCACACGCCTTTGATAACATTATGGAGAACACTCAGGCGTGCAGGTTTCCTCACGATGTTTTCATTCACCGTTGAAGCAAGTAATATTAAAAATTTTTTTAAAAACGCACATAACTCCGAAACGTTAGAGGTGCGTGCCTGGATTCGAACCGCCGACCTCTGATTAGGAGGCTGACGCTGACTACAAGGACTATGGTAAAAATTATGACGTCAATTTTCACTCACCCCAGAATAGTTAGAAGACATTTGATGCGAGGGATTGTGTCTTCCCATCATGTTACCACGAATAATTGGTATGCCTTGTATAGGGCCCGATCTTCCTGGGATACCCATGGGGGAGCGGCCCCTTGGACGATAAGCCGAAGAGGAACCTAAATTGTTCATAATTGGCCTTCCGAAATTGTTGCTAACATTTGGACCCTTATTAAACATACTTTGATATGAACCTAACATTTGATTGCGAGCTCGTGCCATCTGTGAAAACATACTGATTAGAATAATTACAATTATATCCTTAATTAATTGTCCTGTCTTCCTAAATTGGATTGCAAGTACATAACTGCCTTACTAACCATACTACGGGAGCTATATTTATTTATCTATTATGGTATGAGAGTATGGTATATGCAAAAGATGAGGAGTAACAGGCTGGCATGGTATGGTCATATAATGCGGAGGAAAGAAAGTGATGTCACCAAAAGAATGTTATATATGAATGTGGAAAGGCAAAAGAGTAAAGGAAGACCAAAGAAGAGATGGATGGATTGTGTAAGAGAGGATATGCGGGTAAAAGGTGTGGGTAGTGAGGTGACGGCTGATAGAAGTGAGTGGAAGAAGAAGACGTGTTGTGCCGACCCCACATAATGTGGGATAAGGGCAAGAAGAAGAAGAATATGGTATATGCATATTCTGTATCAGCACAGAAGGCTAGAAAGATTTCTGCTAGTTTTAATTCCTAATGCAGACATATGGTTAGTTGTACAGTTATACTCAAGTATAATTTTACCTTTGGTATTTTTGCAGGCGGTTCCCATTCTATTGGTGGCGATAAATTGAATTCAGGTTTGAACTTTTTAGCACACGCAATAAGATGGCGCGCAAGTTTGCCTTTACCGTTGTCTTCGAACGGACAGTTAGCACACTGGTGATATGCCGGTGCCCTTTCTAATCTTCCACGAGTATTATGCTCAGCTTCCATATGATACAATATATCGTGAGGACTTTTACTATCATACTCGCAGAAGTTACACTTATAAACATTATTTTTCATGTGTGGAGTCTCCAGATGATGGGACATAGCTAATAAAGACTCAGATTTAAAACTACAAAATTCGCATTTATGCTGTTTAAACCTATAAGGCGCACTATTTTCTTTACTTATCTCTAAATTTTTTTTTAGTGCAACAATGGATGCCTCCGTAGATTTTGTACTGTGTCCTCCTTTCTTTTCTCTATAAAGTTTTCTATTTTGTTGCTTTAATAGATCGTTTTGTACATATTCTTGGACGAAATTGAGACCAATGTCCATGAAGAATTTTCCAAGTGTCATATCAAAGTAATTATCTGATTTTCCAGTAACTATTTTTTCTATTGTCAGATCAGTAACATCCTTTATTTCATCAATAGAATCTGCCTTGTCTTTAATAACGATAGCATCTTCTTCGTCACTACAGATGTCATCATCCGTATCTGATGAAGATTCGCCATCCCAGGACGCATCATCATCGTCATCAGGTTTACGTTTGCGGCGTCCTAAAAAAAATTTAAATGATGTTTTATTTCTAACAAAAATAGAATAAATAAAATAGAACAATGGGTTAACTACAGCTATGTAGAAATTTTGACTTTCTTTTTCTCTCTCAAGTGAACTGATTTTCGGGATAAATAAATAAACGGCATAGGATAGTCCACTATGCCGTACCTATTCGTATGAGCTCAATTCATGGCAAGTTTCATTTAAATCCATTCAGTAGTTTCGGCTGTATGTGCGGCCATGAAAAAGACAGACAGATAGACAAAACCAAGGTAACAATGGTGACAGAGATAAGACTCGAGAACCTACGTCTTACAATAGAGTATGTCTACTTAAATAAACTAAGTATAAGGTATACAATGCATAAACTGCCTTATGTTCACCTTTTCTTAATTCCTTTTTCTTTTTCGGATCTTCTACACTTTCCTCGATTTTAGTAATATTGGCAATTTCATTTTCAGTATCAGCATTTTCATTCTTAGCCTCCTCACTTGTCACATTATCTGTTGTTTGCTCACCAGCTTTTTCTTTAGATGCAATTTCTTTTTCCTTCTGTAACTCATCTTCTTTAACTTTTGTCGCCGCTAATTCTTTGCCTAACTCATCAACAAATTCTCTAAACGGTTTAACTGATGGCTTTTCATACACATAAGGAACAATAAAAGACGGAGCTTCAACAACAAACATGTCATCTGTTAAGGATGGCAAAATATTCGGTTGTGCATTACTAGAACTATGCGAAGGCGCTGGATTTCTATTCGTTACCGGGGTCACAGTAGTACCACGGGCAAGGATACTCTGGTATAAATTTTGTGCACTCAACGACGCATTATTTATTGCCATTGGATTTTTTCGCATCATTGGTCCCCTATTAGAAAATTCACGATTTGTATCTAGGATTACTACAGTATTTTCTTTTTTGTGAGTGCCTGATCTCATTTGTTTTGATGCCATCTCAACTAAAGTTTTGGTATTATTAATGACTATCGGTTTAGATCTGCGTTTTAAGTCATACATTGCAACTTCTTCAACGTCTGACTCATTATCTCCATTTTCCATATCCACGTCATACCTTTTCCGTTTAATAGCCCTACTACTTCTTCTTAATGGAGGTTTATCTTCTTTTATTGGTTTAGGTGTGCTAACCACTTCTGCCACAGAGTTTTCATTATCACTAATAATTACTTGGACATCTGGACTGGAACGTTCTTTAGAATTTGTATTATGGCTAACTGACCATTCTTTTATAGGTGCTAATTTTAATTCAGTATTTTTCTGAGCTGTGTCTGCAGCACCATCATCATCATCATCAGAGTCTGACTTGATATTCACTGTTTCTTCTTCTTCCTTTGGCTGTAGTAATACTTCAGAACAATCATCATTTTGTGAAGATTCTGATTCTTCAGATGTCTAATAAAACAAAAAATGTTACTTCAACAATTGTCATGGCAGCTTTAGGAATATGTTTAATTGCAATTAGGAGAAAGGGTTTGAATTTTGTATTATGCTTTTCTATTATTAGCTATCGTGTTCTCCAAATAAGCAGATTCACATAAAACCTGTATTAATTGATAGCTAGACAATAAAACATAATATGTATTAATTAGATCAAAATTGTCTAAGTTATCAGAATTATCGATTAATACATATTGATTTAATATGTAGCTATTACATAAGGAGAAGAGCTAAAATATTCAAACCCCTTTGAAAATCCAAAGAACCCAGGCATTATTCATTATTGTCAAATTATTGCTAGAAGTTAGTTGATTACTGAATTTATTCCTAAAAGGAACCTACTTTTATAATAAGGATATATGGAAAAGATAAAAAGAAGACCTGCATGCAGAAGTGCCATCAATTTCAATGGTTGCAAAGTTCAGGAAAGGCAAAGAAAAAATAACTTGAAGAGAATTTAATAATAATAAATAAAATATATGGAACCCCACTGATTTGAACTCAGTGTAGTTGTTTAACAAAACAACATAACATTACAAATGCTCTCTTCAAAACAGGGTCTGCCTAAAGGTACATCATGCAAAACTCTGCTTAGGCATCAGTTAGAATGAAGGGGGGATGGTCCAGTCCGAAACAATCATCAGAGATATAGGACATGCTAAGGGCATGTGCTCATAGGTGAAAGTCCATGTGAGTTAGCAGTAAGGTGTGAAGAACAGTATGGAACAATTCTTGTGGATATAGTATTTTTAGTATTTGGAGACCCAAGCTGTGTGGTGAACCGGCAATGGGATGCTCATGTTAGTATTTTTAATAACATGTAGGTGCTATTTTATTAATCTTTTAAGGATGTAATATTATCATTGTTTTCAGCCTATTAAAAAAACCTTTTAGGCCCAGCAGCTGCTGTGGAGGGTCTAAAAGATATAATGGAGTGAGCATGCTTTAATAAATTATGTTAGCTAGGCTGGTGATGAATAAGACTCCAGCACCTTTAAAGGTTTTAGGCTGATCTGGGAATGTTAATTAAGATAATCTAGGTAAAGTACTTTTGCCTCCTGAAATCTTTGCTCATATAAATTGTACATGTAGTTAGTGAAACAAAGTATTACAGTAAGTAATGTACCTAAAGAACAATTGTAAGGAACTAAATAAATCTAATTTAAAAAAGCAGGACTTACATCATCATCGGAATCAATTATTTTATTTGAAATATCATCATTACAAATCTTTAGTGGATCTGATTCATCTGGACCAACTTCCTGAACTTCAGATTTTTCTTGACTTTGACTATCTACCTGGTCTAAGCATGATTCAATTATTGTAGTAGTACTACAGCGAGTTACTTTAGCATCATCAATGTATTCCTGCTGTACCATTGAGGTTTCATTTACATATTCATCAGGTATGTGGTCTACAATACCATTACTGATTGTGACTTTGATTGTATTATCAGACTTCTTTATGGGTTCAGTGGCACTGTTTATGTCATTGTTGCTTTCCGAGTTGCTGTTAGTCAACTTATTTAGTGAAGGATCTTCTTCCTCAATTGTCTCATCTTTTAAAGAGTGCTCTGGAGAGTCGGTATGAGACAACTCCGTTGATTCCTCCATTGTGCCATTTACTCCCCCATTCATATTGATAACAAGCTACATTCCATGTGACCAGCACCTGTCAAAATATAATCAATAAGATTTCATTGTTATGATGTTCATGAAGTAATACCAAATGACTGAGCGTCACATTTTTTTATAGTGAACACTGCCCCCTCCCGACCTCCTCACCCTTCCCCTGGCGCCTTGCTAGCAATCAAAATGGCGGTTCAATGGTATAATTTTTTAGAAATACGTGTACATGTTGGAGACCTCATATCTCACAGCATCGGAAACGATTATCCCCAAACAGAAAATGACACCAAAATAACGTATAATGGTTTTAAATGACAATCTACCAAACCAACTGAAGGTGGCGAAATGACTTTCGCTCCAAATTTAGAGAAATCTGTTTAACCTATTTAAGTATTAAACTATAAACTTAATTCTATAAGGGCTATAAAAATATTTAATTTGTGTTATCACAATGCACCCAGTTACAAATACAGATTAACAAATAAGTTTTTTTACACATTAAAAATGTAAACAATCCAAACGCCGGTTAGTATATTGTGATTGTATTTGATTTTATCGTAATAAAAACAATTTTTAACGATATAAACATGTAAAAAACAATAAGAATCATGACCTGATCCAGTTAACAGTGCTCCGTGGCTGACACTTTTCTGGTAGGTACTCGCGAGACGTTCACTAGCTAGTAACTTGGTTATTTCTATGGTATAACCCAGGGCAAACTAACTTAATCAAAATTATGAATGCACTATGTAACACCATTAATATATTATGCACAGCATATAAGAACCTTTTATTTCAACTTCTCCGATCACTAAATGTAAGTACTTATCACAATCTTACAAATATTTAAAAAACCACTACGGACTGTACGATCGACATGATCCCTGACTACAGCATAAAAGCAATATGGCGGCGATGTCCGAAGACTCAAATAAGTCACGTGACTTCCAGTGTATAAATTTAATGAAAATATTGTTTCAATAATTATATTAGTTATAATATAGCTGTGGATAAACTAACCATACTTTTAAAGTCTACAATAAAAACAATTATTATCATAAATAAGCATGGATAACAGTACTTTAGATTTTACATTAGAAATCCCTCCCAATGATCATCAAGTATGTACCTATCTAGGTACTTACGTACTTTTTGAATTATTGTGGTGACGAACTTTTGAGCATGTATTTTGTTCATATAATTTATTTATTTCTTGCAAATACGTAGATAACTTTTATCTAACTAGAGAAGGATTTATAATTTAATTTTATAATATATACTATAGTGCATCTAAAGCAAATATATATATTTGACGAGTCCATTACATAATATCTTGCCTTGGACATGCCTTTTTGAACAAAGAATCTAGGTATTATTTGTCTTACGCCTAAAGCTCGTATCCTTCCGGCTACCCAGTCTAACCAATATGTGGCCTTGTCTATTTTCAATTATATTAGATACATTTTTTTGGTAGATGGTTATGTAAGGACCTTCTTTCTTTATCGATCAATACAACAAGTTCTGCACAGAGGGCAGATCTAGGTCGTCCATCAACCCTCTGAAGAAAATTATATACTATGATTACCTATAGAAATGGTATGTCTCTTCGAGATAAAATATTCAAATCTAGGCTGTGTCTTAAAAACGTATAATAAAACACCCAGAGAGGAAATTATAAGCCTAATTCTCGATACGAAATTATGAAATCCCGGTAAAAACAAACAATGTGATTTGTAAATAGACTCTCGGTCAAATAATAGGTATATATAGTAATAGTCTATCTAAAAATATCTATCTGACAAATAGACCATCTTCTCACACACACGTAACATAATGTCTATTTTTACTGATAAAATAAAGGAAAATATTAAAATACAAATTTCAATATTTTACATTTTAGATTATTGTTTTAAGCAGATGTATATACTTCCTCTGACCCTTTTTTAAAATGCTTTTGTTTAACTCCTATTTACTCCTTCAAATGTGTTCACAAAATTTTCAAAAAGTGATTTTTTTAAATTGTGTATAACAATTTGAACATGAATATTTGTCATATAACAGAAACATTTCTAAAATAGTGTATCCACTGTTATACGAAACACTGCAATTTTTTTTTAATTATTTCGTTCTAGAGGGCCCTGTGCTGTCAACGTGACGATACGGCTGCCGTCTCTAGACGTATACCATTTTTCCCGCCGAACGATTACTTGTAATTGTAGAAGTTAGATTTCATCTTAATGATTTAATTTTCAATTGATTAGTGACCAAAAGCTCACAGAGTTTTTAAAGCTCTGTAAAAAACTCCTTAGTGTTATTCCTGCTTCTGAATTTGTAAACTTTCCAAAATCACTCACTTTGATACAAATTTAATAACTTTATTATTACTTAGAACTCGAATACTAATAGCCACCTGACTTTCAAGCTCAACAAAGAATAGACTACCTGCTCTTTTTGACAGATTAAAAATTGAATCAAGAAGTAGGTACTAACGTAAGTAAGAACGTCCGCTAAGTTCTAGGTCTGTGTCTCATAGGGCGTCTCCTATAAGGCTCAGACCTCGGCTTAGTGTGACGTTGGCAATTGGGCCTTTTTGATTTTTGGACTGGTATCTCAGTCCGAGCGTCTCAGGCACGAAAAATGGTGTATGACGTGCATTGTTTTTGGAAAAAGGAATCTAATGAATTAATTGATTCTTTAAAACAAATCAATATTGAGATTGGCGAAACTACGAGTATTTTACATAGTCATTTCAATAGCAGCAAATTTAAGCCAAATAAAACAAAAAGCAGAAATGATTAAGGCTGGAAATACAACAAAATACAATAAAGATCTTTTAATAAACGATTAAATATTATCGGCTTATATATAATCGGTGTATAATATTATCTTACCTTCTTTTCCTGACTAATTCCGGCCTTCCATCGCCGATGGAAAACACTGCGAACGCTCACCGCCCACCCCGGCCTACTCGTCCCATTCCTGGACGGGCCTTCCACCACTCGGGCTAAATCACCACTGGGTCATCAACTGTCCTCAGCTGGGTCATAAAACCTCCATCGCGTTGGATCATTAGCCATAGGCTAACAATATTCCGCAGGAGAAATCATTAGGTACTCATTACCAGGATGCACCGGCCCGATTACTGCTCTTCCCCCGGGACTAAGCAAAAGCCACTCACAGCACTCGGGCACTCCAACTTTTAATAGTTATCAGTAGTTATTAATGAGTCTAAAATAAAAATTAAAAATTCGTGGATTTCTTTATTTTTCTACTACCTACTCATAAACTTAAAAATTACAAACTAGATACAAACAAGTGATATTTTATTCGCTTGCAAACGCAAATAACTCCAAAAAGTTAGAGGTGCTTGCCCGGGTTCGAACCCCCGACCTCTCATTAGGAGCCGGACGTCCTGACCACTAGGCTATCACAGCTTGAATTGGTTAATAGCTAAAAATTGTTAATTAACTGATGAAATAAAACAAATCATTACTTTAACTACATAGTATTTAAATACTTTAGCTAAATAATATTTAATTATTAAAGTAAAGATTTTATTAAGTGAAGGGATAGCTGCGCAGGGGTACTGTTACTCCTGCGCAGCTTTCCCTTCCAAATTAGTTCAGCGCTAGACTTACGTGCCTCGATCTGTACCTTGATGAATTCTAGCAATATAGAAGTTAAAATTTTGAAATACATTGTAAGTACTTATCTATCCATGTACACAGTATTCACTTCAACAGCTACGACCAAGTGATATCGCAGTGAAGGATTAATTTGTAATTCTGTAATTTTCGTCTTATTAATTTTCAAACGTTAAACTCGAAAAGGAACATTTTCGGACAGATTTTGTATGATGTAAGTAAGAACGTATATGTACTAACTAGCTTACGCCCGCGAATTCGTCTGCGTTTAGTGTGTGGGAAAGTTTATTTGTTTGTCTTCCTAACGCGAAGCAATGGATTACTAAGCCGACGACCTTGAAGTAATTACAGGATCAAAAAGTAAAGTATCTCCTTTCTAACAAAAATATGAGAAGGGTTTGGCCATAGGCCACCACGCAGGCCATGTGCGGATTGGCAGACTTCACACGTCTTTGAGAACATGGAGAACTCTCAGGCGTGCAGGTTTCCTCACGATGTTTTCTTTCACCCTTGAAGCAAGTGATATTTTAATCGCTTAAAAACGCACATAACTCCGAAAAGTTATAGGTGCCCAGGATCGACCCCCAATCTCTGATTATGAGGCTGACGTCCTAACCACTAGGCTATCACAGTTTTTTTTTTTTGTTAATAGACCGACCGACCGTCGGACTTCCTTTGATCATAAAAGTACTAAAACTATTATCATATGCGGAAAAAGTTGCGGCCAATTTGTTTTTTAAGTTCCTCGCTCGCTCTGAAGCAAGTGGACTGTTATAGATAAAAAAAATTACACACAAGTAAGCAGCGTTGTTTCTGGGACCTTGGAATTAGTACCTAGTGACGGTGGAAGAAAACAAATATTACGGTCAAGTACGAAGCGGTGATAGCCCAGTGGTTAGGGCGTCAGCCTCCTAATCAGACGTCGGCGGTTCGAATCCGGGCACGCATCTCTGGCTTTTCGGAGTTATGTGCGTTTTAAACAATTAAAATATCACTTGCTTCAACGGTGAAGGAAACCTGCACGCCTGAGAGTGCTCCATAATGTTCTCAAAGGCGTGTGAAGTCTGCCAATCCGCACATGGCCAGCGTGGTGGACTATGGTCAAGCCCTTCTCATATTGAGAGGAGGCCCGTGCTCTGTAGTGAGCTGGTAATGGGTTGATCATGATGATGACGGAGATGTTCTTATAATCTTAATCATGGATTATCATCATCAATTATAACATTATTTTGTAGTTGATATTATTCCTGAGTTCGGGCCTTACTTATATATCGTTCCGAATGGTAGGTAGAATCTTGCGAGCATTAATTTGTGTAACGAGGACAGACATAGCCGAGATTTAACTCTTTAATTCAATAATTTGGTATTTAATATTGCTTATTTCACTAAAGTTAATGTAGAAAGTATAGACCTTGACTTAAATAAAATTTAAACGTGGAGATATTATTTATAAAAAGTAAAGATACAAAAAATCGTTACATATTAACCTCTGGCCTTGGTCTCATGACTTTTAGCAGTAATTTGATCACTTTTAATTGATTCATAAGCTGGCACTCCAATCGAAATTATAGGTGAAGTATATAAATATAAAATAATGATAGCTACAGAAGTGAATATTTTAATCAGATTATATTTTCTCTAAATGCAAGTGAATGAGTTGACTGATTACATTTTTTGTATAAAATCTTTCACAAAATCTTGTATAAAAACAAACATATGTCTTCACATATTTCATTAACAATTTATATCACACTGTCCAATCTTGTTTAACTATTTTAAATGCTATCTAAAGCAATTAAATTAATCATCCAACATTTTTTTAGGCTTGATCTTATTTAGGTACCTATTGCGGAGGTCTTGGGTTCGATTCCCAGTCTCCACTCACGTTAGTATTTTTTTTTATATATATCGAGCAAACGAGCAGGCGGGTCACCTGATGGTAAGTGATTACCGCCGCCCATGAACATTTGCAGCACCAGAGGAACCGCCAATGCGTTGCTGGCTTTTGAGTAATTTGTTAATCCGCCCTTTGAAGATCCCCATATTATAACCATTAGGGAACACAGAAGATGGAAGCTGGTTCCACTATTTGCAGGTACGTGGCAGAATGACCTGGAATAGCGGGTGGTGGAAGAGGACCAGGCATCCAGGTGGTGAGGTTTTTTTTTTATTAGACAGATAGAGCTAATATTTCTTTAATTCTATGCATTATAACACGATTCAATCGTAACTCTGTCATAGTCTAGCAGAGTCAAAGTACGCATCAAATCGTCACTACTGCTACTTATCAGACAGATAGATAGATATTCTTTATTCCACACAAATGATTATAAAACAATAGCATGGTGCAGGCACATAACAAACGTCATAAATCACAAAAGAACATTTAGCATCGAATGCCAGAAGCAGGGCGAATCGGCGACCTCACCCTGCCAAGTCCCTAGGATCACTTTGTACACATAAGTATGCAGAGGTGGCCCTAGAGCTTAAGCAATCTCTTCCAGACAATCTCTTCCGGGGAAAGAAGTCGATAGAAGGAGAGAGTAACGGCGTAATTTATGAAAATTACCAATAACATATTATTTTCATGTACATATCAATACCTCTAGCTATTCATTAATTATTATCGCATGTAGTCAGATTAGAAGCTGTGATAGCCTAGTGGTCGTAGGACGTCCGCCTCCTAATCAGAGGTCGGGTGTTCGAACCCAGCACGCACGTATTTATGTGCGTTTTTAAGCAATTAAAATATCACTTGCTTCAACGGTAAAGGAAAACATCGTGAGGAAACCTACACGCCTGAGAGTTCTCCGTAATGTTCTCAATGGAGTGTTGAAGTCTGCCAATCCGCAGATGGGTCAGCATGGTGGACTATGACCAAACCCTTCTCATATTGAGAGGAGACCTTTGCTCTGTAAAGAACCGAGAATGGGTTGATCATGATGATGATGATGTAGTCAGATAAAATGAATATTTTATAACAAATAAACTGTTCATACTTGAAGATTTCTATTAATAAGTTCAAAGTTTTTATAAAGCGAAAGCTTATAGACAATCCTATTACGAAATTAAGGACTGTATAAACGATAAATAAGTTTGGGTGTGAATTGCTCTAACATAGCTAATTATAATTTATTATTGATTATGTGAGATGGTGATACGAAAAAAACACCGGCTAAGATTGTTGTGGGCTTTCTTAGACCTGGGCATTTCATCACCATCACTTCATGAATAAAAATAATGGAAAATGTGTTATGTATGGACGCTTCATATATGGCCGGTCATCGGTTTGCATCTACTACTACTATTTTGATCTAATTTGATTTGAGAACTTTCCAGGTCGACTTTTTGAGATGTTTAATGATTCCGAAATCCGATTTCATTGGGCAGATTATTCCACATTAATATTAAACGTCTCAAACATAAAATTTACAGTTACATTGAGGACAAGTAGCTTGTTTTCGGAACAAGAGCGTCACGGTCGGAATCGTTTATAAAAGTAAAGCGCGGAGCATAAAGAATAGAAAAAAGAAAGAACACGGAAATTTTTACAAAGTATTATTGGAAGCCATTTGAGAAGAACATGATATTCGCTGATACGCTCAATTTTCTTAAGCTAAATATAAATCAAATACAGTTTTTGTAAACGCTCATGCTTGCTTAGCAACTCCTCACTCAGATCAGTGTAGCCGACATCAGCATAATCTAATATAGGTAACAGGAGAGTTTCAACTAAAGATACCTTTTTTTATTGGTAGCAGATTATTATATTATAGATACCATCGTTGCAAAGAAACAAAAAAAGTGCCGTCAAGTTTCATTATATTTCTCAAAAATGACGACTTTTATTTTTATATCATTTCATTTATTTTTATATATTTATATATATATTATAAGGTATGTATTAGTATATTTATTACTATATTGTGTTATTTATGTAATCTGGTTTATGTATTAGGATTTAGTTATTTGTATGTAGATTTTTTTTATATTACGCCACCTACTTTCTTCTTCTTTAACTTTTCCTAATCCTAAGGTTGCCTGGCAGAGATCGCTACTAAGCGATAAGGCCGCCTTTTCTATCCCGCTTCTTCTTTATTTTGTTTTCTTGTTATTTATATTTTTGTTGTGGTGTACAAATGAAGAATAAATAAATAAATAAAATAAACCAATTGCAGCAAAGACGCGCCCACTGATCTGGTTAACTTAAGGCATCCTAGGGAATGAAAATTCAATACAAACCAAGATTTTTACCAGATATCTGAATAGCAAGATGGAGTTGTCAAAACAAGCAGATCAATGGCAAAAAGACAATTTAAAGGGTCTGCTTTACCGATGGTTAATATAGTCAGCCTGTGAGATCTTCTCCATGAACTGATATTATGCAGGCCTTTATTCAATTTATTAATGCAAAAAACAATATCGTCTGCTGGAACAGACACATAAATCTGTATGTCGTCAATATAAAGATGATAGGAACAGGAAAGGGAATTGGAGATTGAGTTAATAAATTTGGCGAGAATTAGTGGCGAGAGTAACCCACACCCTCCCTCACCTTTCGGAACGCCAGCATCGAGATAAGGAAAAAAAGTTATTATCAACTCGAACACATTGCTGACAGTTCCATATGCGAGAACGAAATCAAAATTTAAGGACTTAAAGATAGCTAACATGATATCAAAATCAAAGAAATTAGAGGCATTATTACTGAAGCTTAAAAGAACTATTATTGCAACAAGTTGGTTATCAAGGCTTAAACGAATATCGTCACAGATCATGCTAAGTGTTGTAACAGTAGGTAGGTACTATGCAGGAATTAAGGATATTATAAGATGAGAATTAGTGGTGAGAGCAACCCACACCCTCCCTCACCTTTCGGAACGCCAGCATCGAGATAAGGAAAAAAAGTTATTATCAACTCGAACACATTGCTGACAGTTCCATATGCGAGAACGAAATCAAAATTTAAGGACTTAAAGATAGCTAACATGATATCAAAATCAAAGAAATTAGAGGCATTATTACTGAAGCTTAAAAGAACTATTATTGCAACAAGTTGGTTATCAAGGCTTAAACGAATATCGTCACAGATCATGCTAAGTGTTGTAGCAGTAGGTAGGTACTATGCAGTAATTAAGGATATTATGAGATGAGAATTAGTGGTGAGGGCAACCCACACCCTCCCTCACCTTTCGGAACACCAGCATCGAGATAAGGAAAAAAAGTTATTATCAACTCGAACACATTGCTGACAGTTCCATAAGCAAGAACGAAACCAAAACTGAAGTATTTAAAGATAGCTAAAATGATATCAAAATCAAAGAAATTAGAGGCATTATTGCTGAAGCTTAAAATAACTATTATTGCAACAAGTTGGTTATCAAGGCTTAAACGAATATCGTCACAGATCATGCTAAGTGTTGTAGCAGTAGGTAGGTACTATGCAGGAATTAAGGATATTATAAGATGAGTAAAGGCGTAGTTTAGAGACGACTTCAGCAGCTTCAGTTAAGAAGGGAAGACGCTGAACGCCACGCACAGTTGAAAAGTAGTAATTAAAAAGATGTAAAGAATATCTATTTATAGAGTAACTATTTCCAAAACAGTAATAATCATTTTCAGGCTTACGCCACCACTACCAGATCAGATGTAATGCATAATATGTTATTTTTTATGTCATCAGGAGTGACTTGCTTAAATTAAAAGGGGGGATGCATTGATACGGTTTAACATACCATCTATAATATAATAAAACTGTAACAGGACGAATTATGTACTTTTAATATATTTTGAAAATATTAATTGGAGGATGCTTTACTATCGATACTGAGCTCAAAACAATTTTATTTAATTTTTTTGTCTGTCTGTCGGTCAGTATCTCGGTCGCGCATCACGCCGAAACTACTGGACGGACTTGAATAAAATTTGGTATAGGTATAGCTGATACTCCGGTTCAACATATAGGATAGTTTTTAAAACGGAATTCAGCCGGCTCCCTTGGGAGAGGGGATGAAAGTCAAAATGTGTATTTAGTTGCAGTACATTCACGCGTACTCCGATTTCTCTCTTTTTTTTGTTAGAAAGGAGATTACTTTAATATTGATCCTGTAATTATTTCAAAGTCGTCGGTTTAGTAATCCATTGCTTCGTGGTTGGAAGACAAACAAACAAACTTTCTCACACACATTAACGCAGACGAAGTCGCGGGCATCAACTAGTCCTTAATATATTCATCCATCAATTCTAGCGAGGTAGAGTGACTATAAATAAGTTGTGATAGCCTAGTGGTTAGGACATCAGACTCCTAATCAGAGGTCGGGAGTTCGATCCCGATCGGGAGTTATGTGCGATTCTAAGCTATTAAAATATCACTTGCTTCAATGGTGAAGGAAAACATCGTGAGGAAACCTATATGCCTGAGAGTTCTCCGTAATGTTCTCAAAGGAGTGTGAAGTCTGCCAATCCGCACATGGGCCAGCGTGGTGGACTATGGCCAAACCCTTCTCATATTGAGAGGAGACCTGGGCTCTGTAAAGAGCCAAGAATGGATTGATCATGATGATGATGATGTAGTCGGATAAAATTAATATTTTATAAAAAATAAACTATTGATACTTGAAGATATAGAGTTATGTGCGATTCTAAGCTATTAAAATATCACTTGCTTCAATAGTGAAGGAAAACATCGTTAGAAAACCTGAAGAACATCATTAGAACATCGTTAGAAGCCTGAGAGATCTACATAGTTGTCTCAAAGGTGTGTGAAGTCTGCCTATCTGCGTGGTGGATGGCCAAACCTCCAATTCTCAAATTGAAAGGAGGCCCGTGCTCTGTAGTGAGTCTGTAATTGGTTGATCTTGATGATGATGATGATGAAAATGACTATCTCAGTTGTTTAAAGTTGACATTACTGATAGTTTCGTTGCGTTTCAGCGCGATCCCAAGCAAATTAAGCAAATTCCACGTTTTTAACAGAGTTGCTGCTATCGATCGGTCTATCAGCTAAATTAGCCAAAAAATGCTTTTAAAACGATTAGCTTACATTATTTACGACGTAACTCATTAAATTTTCTGCATTATCTTCTAACAATCTTGCCTATGGAGTAAGCGCATGTTGCCATCTCGCGTCTTATAGTGCAGTTCCCCGCCCCTAGATGGCGATCAAAATTAACGTTATTATGTACAGGTATAGAGGGAACGAGAGGTAATCAAACGCACAAGGTCGTCGGATACTTTATGAACCTTAACTTTGGACAAAGCAATGTATCCGAGGCAAAAACAGTAGGCAAGTAACTTGGCATGACCAATAAAGTCAACAGAGACCAGAACGGCATTCTTCCCTGTAACCAAGCTTAATAGGATTGCTCTACTAAATATCAGCTTGAAGTTTTTTATTCTGTCGATCGTGCTAGCATTCCGGAGAGCGTGCTTAAGAACTATTTTATCTAGTTCCCCTCTCACCATTACATCATAGATCCCCGAGGTAAATTATAGGTTAAATCCAACGCTAGAACGCTGAATATATAACTTAATTTTAAAAAAACGTTTTAATTTTATTTACTTAATAAATAATTTAGAGAAAATCCATAGACAGTCACGTTACTTTTAGGAATAGTCTTAGTGAATGAACGAATTTTATTTACATACATTTTTTTCTGGCATTTCATTCATTTTGCTGGTATTATACTTTTGATATTTAGGATGCTTTTTTCATAGAGAATGTATACTTAATGTCATCATCATAATCATAGGCTACCTAATAACGACCAGTTGGTGGGATCCACCAGTCGTCAGCCCTCTCTCTCATTTAACTTTAACTCAGGACCTGAAAATCGAGGACCTCGTGATCCGATACAACCCATACATTTTTTTTTTACAGCTTTATAACGTAATGCAAAAACTGACAAGCGTCCTGTGAGTATGTTAATTATGATTTTTTCTTAACTTATTTTTTTTGTAAACGGTTGGGTGTATTTTTTAAGCTGTTTTAACAATTAACATTTTTAACATTAACATTTTTAACATATAAAAAGTAGAAGCCGTGCAAAGGGACGAAATATAGGTATATCCTGGAAATAGGATTCCTTGGTCAAATTAACTTAGACCGATATGTAGGGCTTGCCATTAAAATCGATCTTGATAATATTTTAAAACCTAGAAATTAAATTGTTCCCTAGAAATATTTAAAAACTTAAACTTCTCATATTGAGAGGAGACCCGCGCGCATGTAGTGAGCCGGCAATGGGTTGATTATGAATAGGTACGGGGAAGATTCTAAAATGTTCACATTTTTTAATAGCTATTATTAAAATACAGTACAGTTTACAGATACTGCATTGCCGCATAGGGTGGTGTATATTATGAAACTTATTCTTATTGTTAAAACTTAAACTTATTCTTTTCACCTTTTCCACAAAACTTTTAGCTCGGTATTTGTTTGTTAATTATTGCTATGCGCCATTCAAATACTTTCCTATAGTAACGATGGCAAAAAGTGTTATAAAAAAATTAATTCAATTAATATACACCTTCACGTTAATTGTAGGATGTATTTTGTATAGGTTTGATTATTATTATATATTTTATACTACAATTAGCTCAGAAGATCCTCAATGAAAGTCCTATTTAACGTACTCGTAGTTATATAAACTTTTGTTTATGAATATTATTATTGGGGGCGAAAGTATGAAATTGCAGTTTTGTACTGAAAAATTGAAACTAGTTTCTTTCTAAAATGAGACATTTATTAAATCAATTCATTAAACCACGTGGCATCTAAACGTAAATTCACCTAAGCATTTCATTGCCAGTTTCCCCATCATTGGCTAAAGTTCGGCCCAGGCCTGAGAAAGCTATAGTGAATAATAAAAGTGAAAAGACCACCAAACAGTTACCATTATCTTTTTAACGGTAGTTATGGGACTTTACCTGGGTTCAGCCGTTGTATTTTTCGCGCTTATCTACGGTTATCGTAAGGAAACCACTTTTTGGAATATGTCACAAATCGATCCAATATTCCTACATTTCTTCAGCGAGGCAACACAAGAGGTTTTAACAAGCGTTTATTTCTAGAGATTAAATAAATTTTTCATTTTTGTTGAAATCTAAAAACCATCTAAAGTTAAACCATGCCTCTAATTCTGGCGTAGTTTCAATTAAGCGTTATTCACCTGTATGGACGATCTTCCACGTGTTTCGCTCTTCAAGTAGAAGTTTTCAATACTTAAGCGTTTAAATCAAAAACTTGTGACACGTTTATTAGCAGTAAACTCTCTGAAAGCCGCATTGATATTAGAAACCGCATCGAAACTCGAAAAAAAAATCGGACTTTCAAAGCATTCCTCTTCATGTTTAAGCTGAAAGAAACACATAACAAAAATTTTAAATCGAAAATGGCACAATGTTAAACGAAAGATCATCATAGGTACCTATCATGTGAGAAATGATTTACTTGAAAATCTCGCTCACTTACTCGTAGATACTACCTTTATACTTTAACCCTTAATACTAATAATAAACAGGAGTTAACTTTTAAGTTAATGTGGACTTATCGTAGCGACGGCGCGCTTATGGAGGCCGAATAGCATGGAAAATGCATATAATAAAAACTGACGTAGGTTTATGCTATTTTTTTTCGAGTACGTTATCTTACGCCTATAACTAAGTCTAGCGTTAGACCATTTACCCTGTAGTAATCTGAAAACAAAATATAGAAAGCTGTTTGGTTTTATATGTTTTTGTATCTTCTCTGCTTCAACCACAGAGCTTATTTCTTTGCACCGTCGTTGGCTAATCTCTGTCAATTTAATTTTATTATCTTTATACTTTTTACGTCATGACGTTCGCACAGATGTCGTCCGGATTTGGTGGTACTTCGTTATTCGTCAAATTAAATTCTTTGCTCAATGAAAGCAACCAATAAAAATTACACGTATATTTAGTTTTCGTTGTTATCTTTTGCGATGTAATACTCGCGTTTTAGTTTATTACGACTTAGTTTCAGTATATTTTAATTGATGAGCATAACAATATCATTAAATTTCTTTTTGATGTAAACGAAGTGCTAGTCATTTCAACATATCGTGTTAACAATGTATATTTTTTATATATTGGTGGGTTTGGGCTTTACAATTGAATATGTAACAACAGTAGAAGAGACATCAATACTAATGTCGAAAGAAGAAAGATTGAGCCTAAGGTAAACCAAGAAATCATTTCATTTTTAGTGCTTACCTAACGAAATATGGCACTGAATCTTATGGACACTATAATAAGATCCAGTGTTGAGGTATATTCGTGCAGCCATTTATTATTTATTCGACTGTACTTAATAGATATGTTGTACTTAATGACTGTGTTTATATTACAAATACTACCCAAATTATATCAAGATCTTAAATAATAAGATATGATGTAACAAAATAAGGTATTTCCATAGTCTGGATGTGATATCTGCCTATTTCCTGTCTATAAAACCTGCAACTATTTACTGAGTTAATAGATTAACATAAACCTTACCTTTTTTTGCCATTGCCTGCATGGCAATCATGTCAACATAAATACCTTTAAAATTGACCTCATTTTATTTATTGTGATGCTGATGTGCATTTGTTTGATTATATCATTAAACTGTGCTTCCAAGAAAATACAACCTGTAAAATTAACATTTATCCATGTTATAGGTTGATACTAACTAAAATACTATTCATAAATTAATTGTGATCTACTCTCAGTAAAACTAAAACTGACATTTGAGTTGGAAATTATTTATTTCTTATCCTATGTTTTTAAACAACATTATTGTTTGTTGGACAAATAAGAAAGATAGACATTGTTCTAGTGACAATTAGATGGCGGAAAACCTAAAATTTAATTTATATATTTTGAATACTCCTAATAATGACACCATCTATTGTAAGCACTGTAAAGATAACCGATAAAAGCATGTTATCCAAAGGGAAATTTCATCAAAAAAGAAGATAATTTATATTTTCATAATCTTCATATCCATGAATTCTTGAACTAACTCTGACACGGCAAACTGAATACTTAAAATAATATTATTGGTGTTTTTAGGGAAGAATCCCGTCGCATGTTCTACCATGCCTATGATGCATACATGGATAATGCATACCCAGCAGACGAGTTAATGCCTCTTACTTGTAAAGGCAGATGGAGAGGGGTGACTCCAAACCGTGGAGATCTGGATGATGTGCTGGGAAAGTAAGCACTTTAAAATTTATCTTTAAAAATTGGTTTGTGTAACACCAACTATTACAACTTTTTCCCTTGCTAACAGTTCTGTTAATAACCTTGTGCTTATTTGACTGTACAAGTAAAATTTAAAGTAATTTGTTTTTAGTTTTTATCAATTTCAGTGTCAATGTTGTACAAATTAAAATACCCTAGTTTGACTGATAGTTTGTTTTTAGTGCTACATTGTATATAACAATATATATAACATATAAGTCCCAAGATATTTTTACTTTTGCAATGAACCATTAGGTGACAAGGCCAACTTTCCACACAATTTTTGTTGTACATAAATCATTAAACTGAACTAAATTCTAAGTCTAAAAATAATAGCACTATTTCAGATCTTTCAAATTAGTTATAATAAGGGTATTTTGTACAACAGAATGGAACTTATATATTATAACTTATATATTTAAAACTAGTTTTTTAAGGCAAATTTTAGCAAATAAAACAATTCTTGAACACCATTTCAGCTTCTCATTAACACTTGTGGACAGTCTAGACACTCTGGTGGTTATGGGTGACTTTGCAGAGTTCAGCAGAGCAATTAAGTTGGTCATCAATGATGTTACTTTTGACCATGACATTGTTGTGTCTGTCTTTGAGACCAACATACGGATGCTTGGGTAAGGGATTTGTGCACCTACAATTTATATGGCGTCATATTCTTTGTATATGCTTCTTGCACAAAAGCTGGCAAGGGTGAGACATTGTGCCTTTATAGGATCAAACACTGATTGTGATGCAATTGTTCCAATTGTTAGATTTCCACAGAACACAAATACAGCCGCTAGCACCTAGCTTAATTTAATCTGTTCTCTTTGTGATGGATTTTGCTACCAACGTTCTAGTGCTCCATAACTCAGTAATGTCAGTATGTGTTGGGAATTTTAGCCCCTTAATTATTAACCAATATGAAGTTAAGAATAGCTCCTGAAAACAAACCTTGATCAGGAATTGAGAATCTGATCTTAGCCCAATGTTTGAGCATGATTTGGTTAAATTGAAAGAGATTGGTCATTGGTCTTACCTTTTTATGTCTAAACTGCTAATAACGGAATTTTTCAAAATCTTAAACCACATTATCATATTAATATAGCTAGAGCTATATATTTTAGTACATTAATTATTAAACTAAATACTATTTTTAGAGGTCTCCTGTCAGCTCATGTTTTAGCCACAGCGTTAAAAAACGACATACCCGTTTTAAAATGGTATAATGGGGAATTGCTGGCCAAGGCTGAAGATCTGGGGAGAAGGCTTCTACCCGCGTTCAACACTTCTACTGGTATACCTCATGGACGAGTGAGTATAAAGAAAAGAGAACTAGTTAAGAAAATCCATCAACCCAGTCCGGACTACTGTAGCATAATAATTTTTGCCACCACAGTATTTATTAAATAGGGGGTGGGAGTGGAGTGGAATTTTGAGGTAGTTTGATTTCTTTAAACATTTCACACTGTAGGTTATATGTTTCGAAGGACCTAAGATTGTTCAGATTCACTCCAGATTACAGGAAATTGACAATCGGAAATAAAAGAACTACTCACTGTTACTGGAACGTCCAGGTCACGCAGCAATCTTCCTCCAGCTGATTGGGCACGGCATAATGTTTGGTGGTTAAGGAAGTACTAGCCGGTCGCTTATAAATGTAGATCTTTTTGCTTTTGTAATAAAGAGAGGTGATGGTCGCTGTCGTTACGAACGCGCGTTATCCCGAGCAATACTGAATATGGTGGCGACACTCTTCCTCCCGCTAGGTGGCGGTGTCCGACTTCCGCGATCGGGCAATTTGGCCAATCAGCGAGCGCCGTGGACGGAACCATAGTAAACAGGAGTGAACTCAGTATTACCGCTTGCCAAAATCGTGCAACCATAGATTGAATACTGAACACACACATTACGGTGGAATACAAATGGCATTTCGACGACGACGCGGGGCTGAGCCATTCTAGCTCTTCTATTGTGAGCAGATGAACTGCAGCTATGCCGTCCGCACCCTTCAGAAGATGCCGCGCCCGCCTGCCGCTCGGCCAACGCCGACGCGCCGACGCCGATGTCGCCGGTGTGGTTGTCTACGCTGCCTGGTAGCGGCACTGGCCTGCGCAGCTGCCGTCGGTTCCAGCGAGCGGCACACATGACGCAAGCATCTGTTTTGAATATGAATGAATATGAATTTTCGTTATGGATTTACGATATACTTAATATAAACATTGTTGTTGGAGAACGGTGAAGTTTTGAAACACGGTGCCATTCACTTTTTTGCCTTAACTTAATTTCTTGTTTAGGTTAATCTTCGGCATGGAATAAAAGATATGTCGGAGTCGAGGGAGACGTGCACTGCGTGCGCTGGTACCATGGTTTTAGAAATGGCAGCACTTTCGCGTCTCACGGGCCAGCCTGTATTCGAGCAGAAGGCCCACAAGGCCATGGATCGATTGTGGACAATAAGACATAGGTAATTTAACATTTTAATTAAAATCTGTGATGGCCTAGTGGTTGATTCACTGGCTTCTTCCTAATTTTCGGAGTTTTTTTGGCTGTTTTAAATTTAGGAATATATATCACTTGCTTTAACGATGAAGTAAAGCATTGTTAGGCAACCTGCATATCTGAGAATTCTCCATTATGTTCTCAAAGCGGTGTAAATTCTATGAGGAGATCCTCGCCCTGTAGGGGATGGGAAATGGGTTGATAATGTGGATGATTACAACATGAATATTTTAAATTTGTTATAATAAGCATTTTTAATTTGGCCTGATTATTGAAAGTGACCTACCTTCTAATTTTTTGAGAACATTTACTTTCACTGACGTTTGAAGACTTTTTTGTAAATATGAGTTTAACTTTTTTGCCTTTTGTTACGTATGCTAGGTTATAGCTAACTATAAACGATAAGCGGTCCTTTGAAAATAATAATGTGTTAATAGTAGTCCTATCATAAAACCTTGTTAAAATAAATAAATATTTTTTTAATGATTGATGGATTGATTAGTCTGAGATTTTTAGTTTTTTTTACACTAATGTGGATGCTAAAAAATAAATAATAATAACTACTATGCTGAGTTGAATTTGCATTAGCATATATCGAAAATTATATAGAAATAGAAGACTGTTTAATTAGCACCCATTTTCATTCAGGTCTTCGGACTTGATGGGTTCAGTCCTTAACATACACAATGGAGACTGGATCCGAAAGGATTCGAGCGTTGGTGCTGGCATCGATTCCTACTATGAATACTGTCTGAAGGCGTACATACTCCTCGGCGACGAAAAATACCTGGCCAGGTTTAATAGACATTACAATGCTGTTATGAAGTACATAAGTCGGGGCCCTGTTATGCTGGCTGTTCATATGCATAGGTGAGTCAGTTTTTTTTTATTATTACTATGTTTGAGAGTAGATGTACAAATCGTAGTTTTTATTGCGAACAGGTTGCAAATTTATGGATTTGTTCAAGGCACTTCGAGAAAGGAAAGCACCGAAAAAGCGAGTACTTACATATTTTTTGTATACCGTTTCTTATTATGACCTCTTGTGTCTATGACCTCTCGCGCCGAGTGACTGCTTTTAACGAAACTTGAAGCTCCGATAACTTACTGTTGAAAGCAAAGCGAAAAATCACTGTATTGTATCAGTATCTATTTTGGTGAAGAAGACATGGGTGATTTATTGAAATTACCTCTACCTAGCGGTCTCTTTCGACAACCATTAATATCTTCTTCTTCTTCTTGCCCTTATCCCACATTATGTGGGGTCGGCACAACACGTCTTCTTCTTCCACTCACTTCTCATTAATATCATTTGAAAAAAAAAAACATTCCTTGGTTAGACTTACTTTTCACTTTTCAACATCAAGTATGGCTGATTAAAGTGATTCTACCAACGACGGTTGGAAAGGAAGAATATTTCAGGAAGAAACCGTTTATAATCTCAGCTTTGTTCTTTTATAATATCAATATTGTATGTTTATCATTTGTTATTCTAATTTGTGATAAATAAAAGCAGAGCCGGCTGCTTCCTAGCAACACACATTCATCAATTGTATATATAGTTCGCTGTAATAAATGTTTTTTAACTTATTGCTTAAATGTATGCATTTTTAGTTCCACGATTAATTTAGGGAGCATATTAGGTGTGTAAACTGTAATGTAGGTAGCAAGTTAGTAAAGGATTAAACGGTCATTCACATGAACGAGTCTAATACCTCTTCCGTGTATAAAGAATCGGGAACATCACAGTGGCGACGAGGATGGGACTCTAATCACACAAATGATTTTTAATATATTTTCCTTGCAGACCACATTTACAATCGCGCAACTTTATGGACGCTCTCCTCGCTTTCTGGCCAGGACTTCAGGTGATGCTAGGTGATGTACGGCCCGCGGTCGAAACCCACGAAATGCTCTATCAAGTGATGCAACGTCACACTTTCATACCAGAGGCGTTCACTTCTGATTTTCAGGTGAGTGTATATTCATCATGATCAACCCATTGCCGGCTCACTACAGGGCACGGGTCTCCTCTCAATATGAGACGGGTTTGGCCATAGTCTACCACGCTGGCCATGTACAGTTTCGCAGATTTCACACGCCTTTGAAAGCATGAGGAAGAACTCTCAGGGGTGCAGGTTTCTTCAAAATGTTTTCCTCCATCGTAAAATATTTTAATTGCTTAAAAACGCACATTACTCCGATAAGTTAGAGGTGCGTGGTAGGCCCGGGATCGAACACCCGACATCTGATTAGGACTACGGTGGACACCTTAGCTGCTAGGCTATCACAGCTGAGATTGCAGATTGCGTGCAGATTTCCTCACGATGTTTTCCTTCACCGTTGAAGCAAGTGATATTTTAATTTCTTAAAAACGCATGTAACTCCGAAAAGTTAGAGGCGCGTGCCCGGGATCAAACTTCCGAGCTCTGAATAGGGGACGGACGTCCTAACCACTAGGTTAAACTAACTGTAACTAACTGCTATCAATATGTGCTAATAAATAGGTTGCTTACCTTCTCTGAGGCCGCGGTTTATAAATTTAAAAAACAACAACGTGTCAGATGAGTCGGTCTCGTTTTAACGGTCAAAGTACAGCAAAGTCAATGTACGCTCTAGGGATTTCAGTCTGTAGACTATATAGCAGTGTTCATTCGTTTTCAATATCTGGGCTGTTCTCATATATTTTCGTCATGATGAAAGAAGCACAAGGGATCCGCTCAATAACATACGACTGTTGACTCGTACAGAGAAAACTTGCATCTCATAATAATCCATCGTTCTTATGTTGTACTCATTGTTTATGAACAAATAAGTCTTTAAAGTCGTAATTTATCATCACAGGTCCACTGGGGCCAATACCCGCTACGCCCGGAATTCTTAGAGTCGACATACTTCCTCCATCGAGCTACTGGAGACGAGCATTACTTACAAGTAGGCAAAATGGTCCTAATGGCCCTACAACAACATACTAGAGTGCCTTGTGGGTACGCGGCGGTAAATGACGTGAGAACAAGAGTGCACGAAGATAGGATGGACTCTTTCGTACTCGCTGAAACCTTCAAATATCTATACATGTTGTTTGGGGAAGATAAAGACTTGCCTGTGAAACTAGAAGAATACGTTTTGACCACCGAGGCGCATTTCTTGCCGCTGTCGTTGGCCACCGACGGACGGAATGCTTCATATCTGAACTTCAAATTTGATGAAGACGAAGACAAGTACAGGAAGTGAGTTCATTAATAGTTACGTAGATATATTCAAGGTCAAAGTTATCTCTATCCATATTGGCTCCTAACTGTATATGCGAATGTACATACAATTTTAATTGTAGCTATATTCGTAAACGAATAACTGAAATTACGAAGGTTGCAATGACTACTATCTACTGTTTTTAATTCGAGTATCTGATGTTAGTTTCAAAGTATAATATTGAATCTGCAATATATGGATAGAGTTCTCAAATTATGATATTATGACCAGATACGTTTGTAACCCATAAACTTAATCTGAAGATACTGTTTTGCTCTAAATCTAAATAGCTTGCTTCAAAAAAGTTATATCCCTCTTGCCTTGAAGGTATTCAAGTTAAACTTGAAAGGAAACCGATGTCGGTATGGCGTTACACAACTTCAAGGTTCGTATGTGTGTAAGAACGCATCATCATGATCGACCCATCGCTGGCTCACTATAGAGCGTCTCCTCTCAATATGAGAAAGGTTTGGCCATAGTCCAGCACGCTGGCCATGTGCGGATTGGCAGACTTCACACGCCTTTGAGAACATTATGAAGAACTCTCAATGGGTGCGGGTTTCCTCAGATTTTAATTGTTTAAAAACGCACGTAACTCCGAAAACTTAGAAGTGCCTGGGATCAAACCCCCGACCTCTGTTTAGGAGGCGGACGCCTTACGCCACTATCACAGCTTAAGAACGTATATATTCTCTTATTTCGGACAACAGTGACCACATCAAATACTTGCCGGTGTTGTGATCAAAAACAAATGACTGACCCATTTCCTTTTTTCAGGATATGCCCCAGCATGTCTTCCGTAGTGCCGGAGGACCTCCGTGAACCGATGCGCCAGATGTTAGGTTCAACGGCTGCAAGACCGTCCGCGAGGTTACGACCGCTGAATGACCCACGTCAAATAGACGCTCTTTCCAGTATGGGTATATCTGTGCTTACATTACCAGATGGACGCGTCCAACTTCTTTATACTACCAACACTGTAAGTATTCCTCCTATTAGACATAAAATCATATCCTGGTTAGTTATATGTATTTTCTTAGAGAGCGCCGCTCTAAATGAATACTGCCAGGTGGATGCAAAGACAGGTAATAACTATGTTCAAGTGAACCCAAGAAACTTATCAGCATTATCGACCCATTACCGAACAACAATAGGGTTTCTTCGCAGCAAGTCCTCGATGTCCAAATGCGAAGTCACACGCCTTTGATAATATAATAGAGAGCTCTCAGTCTTTCAGGTTTTACTAAACATTAAGACGAACTGTACTCCATTAATTGCTGAACAACAACAAGTACAAACTAGGAAATACGCCTTTGGCCCGGTCTTCGTTTGCCCTTTATCTAGATTTGAAATGGAGCACGTCGTATTTTGGGTTGCATATTTTAAGACTGTCAATTTCATTTTTTATAAAACTTGATTGGCTCTGTCGCAACTGGTCTTCAAAATTGTTAGTCTGGTTATAGCATGGGTTCCGTAGAGTATGGGTCTGTTAAACTACCATACCTCTTCCAGGTTAGAGCGACGGTCGAGGAGCAGCTGTGGAACTGTCGCAAAATTCACCAGGTCCTGAGCGCCTGATACTTGTTAATGACGAAGCAGTCCGAGGAGACCGCATCGTCAGAAAAACTTAGAACAAATATAGTGGCTGACCGCTACCGTAATCCTGATGAGAGGAGGCGTCCTAGCCTGGAAGAGGTACGGTAGCTTATTGAACCCATACTCGAAATCCTAAACCGCGTGGCGATTATTCTTTGCCCTATAGTGGCAACTGGTGGCTTAGCCTCCCATTCAATTGGTCCTGTATTGTGTTATTTTATGCAAGTTGCCCATGATGGCTCCCTATCAAGATCTTGCAAAAATAAGTGTCGTAAAAGTGTTTTGTACAACGACAACGTGTTGGCAACATGTCTGGAAATTCTTTGCGGTCATGGTTTCGCCAGTGTTACCAATAAAGTGGTGCCAGTGCAGACTCGTTCACGATAGATAACAATTATTTGGAATTTTGGTGTTTTTGTAGTTGTTCTGTAGTGGTTCGTAACTATTAATGTAGACGGTAGCTAGTCTAACTAGATTTATGTCAAGACAATGGAAAACTTATAAAAATGGCTGCTTCCACCTGGTTATTTATTTCTAATATCTTCTTATTTTTCATTTTTTGCAAAGGTTGGTGCTACTAGCAGACATAACGTTTCTGCATAAGAATAAGATACTGTTCGTGACACTATATGTGAAACTTTCTTTTTAAAGTATTTGATAATTTTCAGGCTAGTTCACCAAGAGATGCAGCCGAAGGTCTCACGTTCATGCGCGAGATGTCCAAGTGGAACACAATAGGTGACATGGATAACGGAGTGGTCGCAGCTGGAATCAAAATCAACGATAAGATATTCCCAGCCGGACCCGGACAGTTTGGAAAAGACATAACCGGGTCAGTCAGATACGTTGGAACTCCTGTGTTCGCCAGTCCTATTGACGCCTGCGACCGTATTACAAATGAAAAACAGATAGCAGGAAAATTTGCGATCGTAATGCGCGGTCAGTGCACGTTCGCACAGAAGGCGCGCTTCGTCCAAAAAGCTGGGGCTACGTTGGCAATTATACTGGACAACGTCAAAGGCACCACTTATGAATCCTCGATGTTATTTGCCATGTCCGGCGATGGCAAGAACGATATCGAAATACCAGCCATTTTTCTCTACTTCCGTGAAGGCCTGCACTTGAGTCAAGCGCTAAGCGAAAATCCTGATCTATCTGTAACAATCGGCGAACTCAACTCCATGAAACAGGAGTACGAGAGCACCTGCGACAACGAAACCTGCGAACCTGTTACTAATGCAAAAGTCGAGCCTGCCGATAAGGAATCCCTAAATCACTTGAGAAAAGTTCTCAGTAAACTCGTAGTCCAATTTGAATTGTCTGTCAACGAAGAGCCGTCCGTGAAGGCGTACATCGATAGCAGTCAAGACTTATACGTGGCTAGAGATAAATTCATAAGTGAGGATACATGCGATCAGAATTTCTCAACAGGTAGCAAAGATGTCAAAGAAGAGGAGTCAGTAAACAATGAATTTGGGGATTTCTGACACAGTCGACAGCAATTGTACATAAGTAAAACAGTGTTTTTAACATTTGTATGACATGTATATATTGAATATTAAGATAATACCGAGAACTTCGAGTTATTGTGCCTTTGAATTATAAATAACTTGTTTTTTTAATCATATTTATTGAATATTTTTAGTTTCTATTATTATTTTTTATGTATTTTGATAGTATGAATATAGTTACAGTGAAAAGATGAGACATCACACGAGTGATAACGATAGATTCATTTTATGAGATGAGATTTTATTTTTTATGACAGGCCTCCATATTATTTTATGATTCAATTATCAGTTAATTAAATGAATACTATTGTATGATCAGTACACATAAAACATGTAATTCGCTAGTAAAATGCCTTTAAATAATAAGTAGGTAATCCATGCACAGATTAGAATAAATTCATATCGGGTCGAAATAATGGTAAAATTGTTAAACATTATTTTAAAACATGATATTTTACTACAAACAACAGCAGTTCAGGAACGAGAATTTGTCTAAGTTCCAACATAAAAGACAAGATGCATTAAAAAAATATTTTAAATAATTTATTTTATCAGAATATGTGACTGCCTATTGTTATCAGCATATTTTAAGATTTTGTAATGTCCGAACATGAAAAGTCACGTACCAAACCCAGCGCCATATGTGTTCACATTACCTTTAAAGTTTGTGGCATGGGAGAGTGTGAATAAAATATTTGAATCTTGCCATCGCTTTTCGGGTTTTGAGCCCATATCAATGCGGTTTGCACGTGTTTGCCTGGCCTGCCTCACATGCATAAAGTCTGTTTGTCTGTACGTCGCTGAGTGAAAAGGTCGTTTCATGGCCGCCGAGAGGTTTCTTTAGTTTTTAAGAAGCAATGCAAAGCAGTGCAAAGTATGTAAAATCCAAAGCGTAAATGAATGCCACCTACGTCAGCATAAATACTTTATAAAAATAGTATGTTTGTATATTGAAGTCAGCGTGAACACCAACTATGCAACAATTAATATACCAGTATGATTTCCAGAATGCTATAATAGAGCATTCTGATCCAAGGTGCTCCTGCAATCGTTATCGTTAGTTAAAGAGCCATTTTGGAGTTTAGAGAGCTAGATTCTATGCTTTGGAGGAGATATTCTGCTGCATTGGGTTTCTTGTGTGCTTCGCGGTCAATTGGCTTCTAATCGGTGCTATAGTCTACTTAAAATAAACCATTTATGTTTTATAGTCAACCACACAGTGGCTTTTTTTGCCTCGTCGATATACGAGTGTGTTAGCGCGAATGTTTGCAAAGCATGTCTGGCAGGTATAATAACACGTGTTCAAATGGTTTGAATGAAGTCTTTAAATGTTTGGACTAGCTAAGCAGAGGGAGGCGCTGGCTTTATACAGACACTATCTTTTCCTTAATAGATACACAAACATCAGGGGGGTACTTAAAATGTATGAGTACTTAAGTGTTGAGGATGATCATCTCTGTATAATTAAATGCATGTAATGCACGCGTAGACTGCGAGTACCAAAATGTAATATATCAAGTCAAAACGCTCATGTGTAATGTTACATGTTTGTACTCTCAGGGAACTAGAAAAGTCCGGCCCTTTAAGTTTGCGTTAATGGGTCCAACATTAAAGCTTTGTAACAGAACTAATTGTAACTGTATGAGAAGGATACCACGTTATTACTATATATATAATAAGTACAATAAACAAATTATATGAATATAACTAAGTGCTTTTTTTTCCTGTTCAGTTTTCCATCCTAGTTTCGTTATTTTAGTTTAATCATAAACTTAAAAAAAAAACTGGCGAAGTGCGAGTTGGACTCTCCCTTTAGGGGTTCCTTTCCAAGATGCAATATAAAGGACTCATCATCATCATGAACAACCCATTACTGGCTCACTATAGAGCATGGGTCTCCTCTCAATATGAGGGAGTTTTGCCATAGTCCACCACGCTGGCCGTGTGCGGATTGGCAGACTTCACACGCCTTTGAGAACATTATGGAGAACTCTCACTCGTGCAGGTTTCCTCACGATGTTTTCCTTCACCGTTGAAGCAAGTGATATTTTAATTGCTTAAAAACGCACATAACTCTGAAAAGTTAGAGGTGCGTGCCCGGGTTCGAAGCCCCGACCTCTGGTTAGGAGGCGGACATCTTATGGTTATACAACCATAAGATATTCCAGTCGAAACCCCGGAAATTAAAAGATACCTCAAGGAAAATTTATCACTGATATTTAGTTGCTGCAAAATAAATCAAGCGCTTTAGTTTACTTACACTTTGACCCCGTGGTAATAAAACCTTTTTATTTAACTCTTGTAGGTATACTTCTTGCAATTCACGAAGGCGAGTGAGCTTTACTAGTGGTTGAACGTGTATATGCACATTGCTGCAGTGTGCGTGTCTATATCGTATTGTTTCCACGACGACGCTCTTTGCTACGAAGTACTGTCAGCATGTCAAAACGCAAAGTTGTTCATAGCGAGGTAAGGCATTTTTTTATGTTGAATCGTTTTTTGATAAATTTTAAAAAAGTTAATTTTTATTTTGATCTGTCAGAAATAATAGACAGTAGATGTCATTTTGTAAGAAAAGGTTTTTTGACATGCAACAATTTTCTGTTTTGGATATTTAATCAATCGTATGTTTTATTATTTGTAGGGACGAGCAATTATCGCTAAAGTCTTTCACTTTCTTCAAGAAAAATACAATTTTATGAAAGTGAATAATAGTGACAAACGTGATTTAAGTCCATTGGCTAACGTACTTAAATGTACTGCGGAAGCAACTGGCGTCTCTGAGCGCACTTTAACTAGAATATTGAAAGAAGTAAAGGAGTTGCCGTCATCTTCCTCCAAGTTTACTTCACCCATGAAAAACGACGTATAAGAGATAGAAAATTCATGTTGGACAATATGAACATAGAAATTATTCGCACTACAATACAATATTTTCACATGGAACACAAACAAATTCCAACTTTAGCAAAACTTCAGTCAGTTTTGAGAGAAAAAATTGGTTTTGACGGATGTTTGAACACTTTACGCCCTTTGCTCATAGAAATGGGCTACAAATGGAAAAAATTTGATAACAACCGCAAATCATTACAAGAAAGGCACGAAATACAATTATGGCGTTTTAATTTCTTGAAAAAAAATAATCAATATCATTCAGAAGGCCGCCGCATAGACAGATGAAACATATGTACTCACTTCTCACGTACGACAACCACCAGGTGTTTTGTCGTACATGAGAAGACACCCAAAAACATATCAGAAAATATGACTGAATCACAAAATTTAATTTTTGAGAGCTTGAACAACATTGACAGCAACACTTGGCTTAATACCTGCAAAATGTATGTATCATGTAGAAAAAATTGAAATAGAACACATGAAGTAGTTTGATTTCGACTTTGAGTTTGTTATTAATGTAGGTGAATCAAGTGACAGTGGTACTGATGAGTTTGAAAGTAAGAGTGATAGTTTAAACGAAGATAAAATTTTGTGATTTTTATTATTTTTCTTATTTGCAACAAAAAATATTGTATAATAAATTATAGTTTTTTTTTTTCACTTTTTTATGCTAACCATACCCGCTTTCGAGCTCACGCACACTGTTACACATATACAGATACGTCTTTACCACAAGTAAATCTCACTCGCCCTCGTGAATTGCAAGAACTATACTGAAAATTAATAGGTAAAAATTTCTGATGCTTTAGACTGAAAAACGGTAAAAATTGCTGATGCTTTAGACTGAAGACTGGGTTAGTGTACAGGTTCATACTTGAAAGTGGTCAAATTTGGTTACAGGCAACGGAACCACAGGGGCCAAATGTTGGCCGACTGCATGGAGAATAAGGGCCTTTTTGTAATGAACTCCTCCTAAAATCCGAAACACAGGAAATGGACCTGGATGAGTCCAAATTATTCCACGAGGAACGAGATTTACTTTATCTTGTCTCTGTGATCAACAGGATGATAACCGACGTTGAATATCAACGTTCAGTTAGAAAGTGTGAAATGTACACTCTGGTCTACTCGAGCCCATATCCAAAACCCCGAGAGCTTTCAATTGGAATTTCAAAACTGGTTCGATTACCTCATAGTCGATGATTTGAACAACAGGCGGAAACTAATAGTCTCGCTAATAAATTCGACGATTTCCAGCAGCCCGAACAAACCGGTTTCCGGGAGAGTTTTAGTACCGTAGACCACATCTGTACACTGCAGCAGATTGTACAGAAGACCGAAGAGTACAACTGTCATTTGTGGACAGTAAAAAAGCCTTGATTTGGTGAAAATTTGGGCTGTGTGGTGTTCATTGCAGAGAGCTCGAATCGACTATCGGTACATCCAAGTGTTGAAGTGCCTGTATAAAAACGCTACCATATACGGATATGTTCACGGACGGCCGTATACAAACTACGAGGACGATCCAACTGTAGCGAGGAAGGAGTGCGGCACGGAACCCGAAGCTGTTTACCGCAGCATAAAAAAATTTCTTCAAGTTTCTGGATTAGAACCGACTGGGCATCAACATCAGTGGCGAGTATATAAATCATCTTCGGTTTGCCGTTAATGGAGTCGTAATGGCAAAGACTCTTTAAGACGAGACGCAATGCTCAATGACCTTAGCATAGTTTCTCAACAAGGGGCCTATGAACAAGCATGTCCAAGACGAAGATTATGTTGTAACGTTAATTCAAATTCAAAATATTTTTTATTCAAATAGTCCTTAAAAAGGCACTTTTGACGCGTCAATAATTTACATAGTAGTTATTTCATGGTGATAACTATATTCGTAAACTTAAAACTAAAGCTATGAGGGTTCCAAACGCGCCCCGGTCTAAGAAGAAGCCCACAACAAACTTAGCCAGGGTTTTTCTTTTTTTCGTTATCACCATCTCACATAATGAATAATAAACTATAGTACCTATGGAGATAGCATTCAAGAGCAATTCACATCCAAGCCTTTTTATCGTTTATATAATCCTTAATATCGTAATATGATTTTCTACAAGCTTTCGTTTTATAAAAACTTTAAACTCATTGATAGACATCTCCAAGATATCAATAGGTAATTTATTATAAAATAAAATACAATTTCCTTTGAATGAGTTACTAATTTTGTGCAGCCTACTAAACGGTACTACAAGTTTACTTTTACTTCTGATGTTCAGTGCGTTACAGTCCATTTTTTTTCTTGAATTTATCAATATTTTTATGAACATACATTAAATTTTCATATATATATTGGCTATGCACTGTCATTATTTTATAATCTTTAAATTTATTTCTTAATGACTCTCTGGGACCTAATTTATATATCGCACGAGCAGCCCTCTTCTGCAAAACGAATATAGAGTCAATATCAACAGCATTACTCCATAATAAAATACCATATGACATAATGCTGTGAAAGTAGCTAAAAGATACAAGTCTGGCAGTCTCTTTATCCGTCAAATGACGAATCTTTTTTACCGCATAAGCAGCAGAGCTAAGTTTGTGCGATAAATTATTTATATGTGGGCCCCATTGAAGTTTAGCGTCATGTAATGTTCTGCCATACCCAGTGATCGGTAAGAGCTCTGCGCTGGAAATTGTAGATGAACATGAATACCGAAGACACGCGATCCAGTCAGGTAAGGTAATTTCGAGAAGGAGGCAAACCGCCGAATTTTGCTCGGGTGGGCAGTGTTGTTGAATTAGCACTGAGCGGGGTACATAGTTCGGAGAACCGATGGACGTAGGGGTCCCAAGGTGCTAGAATGGCGACCTCTTACCGGTAAACGTAGATTTGGTCGACCTCCAACTAGATGGACAGACGACATCACACGAGTCGCAGGGTGCTGCTGGAAACAAGCCAAGCCAAGACCGTGGACTTTAGAACTCCCTACAAAAGACCTATCTTAAACTGCATTGCAACACTTATAAGATTAGATAGTGGTCAGCGGCTAACTTGAAGTGTATAAAAAAAAAAGTTAAACTGTGGCTCGAAATTGCATTCTTAGTTAACATTAATGTTGAAGTTTTAACGAGTAAGTGCCTAGCGTTTAAGGGAGGGTGTTGATTCTGGTCTAAAGTGTGTGGCCGTGCCTAGTGACCACCCTACCGACAAAGACGTGTCGGCAAGTGATTTAGCGTTTCGGCACGAAACCAATTAGGTCGCGTAGAAACCAATTAGGAGCGTGGGGTTACCATACTCCTAACAGGTTAGCCCGGTACCATCCTAGACAGCACCATCACTTACCACCAGGTAAGATTGGCGTCAAGGTCTAACTTGTAGCTTGGTATTTAACGGCCTTAACCTATGCTACCCTGCACTCTCATCTAATTTTAGAAAGTGGTTTTAGCAAATACGATATTGCATGAGCATTAAAAATAGCCCACCTCGGACTTGAGCAGGCAAACAGAGTGTACAACCTTTCTAGCAAACAAAAAAAAACTTTGCTTGGACACAAATCGATGCTGTATCTCGTAGGATCCCAGCGCTGACTCTTACAAGGTGAAAATTAGCAAGTGATTTCAAAAATACGTTCTTTGAGACTATTTTTTTTTCACCACTCATATTGGCACCATTATTATAACTTGGCCTCTTCTTCCACATCAAAAACGAGCGAGAAACGAGATATCAAAAGAAAGCTAATTTTGTGATTATATGCTTAATTTGTCAAACTCTAATAAGCTAAGAAACTAATACAATGTTCTTCAATTTTAGCTGAATGTGTATTAAAGAATCTTATATTAATTTAAAGTTGCTCAACACAAGAAACGTCGCGAGTAAAATCAAGAATCATCATGATCAACCCATTGCTGGCTTATTAAGAGCACGGGTCTCAATATAAGAAGGGTTTGGCCATACAGGCTGACTTCACACGCCTTTGAGAACACTATGGAGAACTCTCAGGCATGCAGGTTTCCTCACGATGTTTTCCTACACCGTTGTAGCGGGTGATATTTTAATTGCTTAAAAATCAAGAATAATTGAATAATATTTACTATTTAGAATATTTTCAATAGTTTGAGTATTCACGTGACTTGCCATTAATTATACTAGTATTACATTTTCAATATTATTTGAAACCAAATTTAAGCTGACAGAACTAAGTGCGAGTTGCACTGTGATTCAGGGATATTTTTCCAAGGTGCAATATGTGTAAACTCCACATGCTGTGGCTACTATAAGATCAAGCAAAGTAAATAGAAACACAGTTCTCATCTGGTACACCTACTGCTGTTTTTTTTTTTAGGAACTTAAAATTATAATATTTTAGATTCCGTAAATGACTACTAAATGCAATAAATAGTATAAAAGAGATAATCGTAGTTTATCACGTTCTGATAAAAAGTGTAATTTCAATTCGTATAGATTTAATGACATTCGACGAGGACAATGTCGGACAGAAATCTTCAATACAAACAGAACAACTTGTCCGAGGAACCCGTTGTATACTATCTTGACTCCGTCTACGCCGTAGCGGATGCGCGTCGAACGACAATTGTGTGTTCGCACACCTGTGGACCGACCGACCTGTGGACACAGGGTATTTACCGATGGAGCGTTTCATATTTTGAGAAAAACCTAAAGTAACCAAAGTTTTCTACACAATAATGTGCGGTGACAACCATAACATCTACTGTGATATTAAAGATCAAATGGGGTTAAGGATTACAATGGCAACAATTTTTTTTTTCGGACTGTTTATTAGCTGTACTAACCCTATTGGTTGCCACAGCGTAACCGGGCTGTTAGGCGAGCTTCGGAAAGAAGCTCTGCCAGAAGAAATTTTGAGCCCTACGGAACGAAGAAACTAAGGGAACGTCTGCCTAAGGGCGCCTCCTTTGGGGCCGAACCTCGGCTTAGGCGACGTGGGATAACGGGGGGGTCGGACGGTGAGTAAATGGCAACAATAATACACAAATACACTGATGCACTTCGTTAGTTCTTTTTGTAATTCTGTGGAATAAGCAACGTCGATTCAAGTACACTAAATGGTAGGGGGACAAACTTGGTGCATTGTCGGATAATTGGGCTAGACAAGGAGAAACCGACGTTTCGAATAAATTGTAATACTCATTATTTATTTTGTCCTCCCTCCGTAGCGCGTTATAAAGTTGGAACTCCTGGATTGGATTTCCAGCTCTAGTCTGGTCGAGTGGGAGGCTTCGGCCGTGTCTAATTACCACCCTACCGACACAGACGTGTCGCCAAGCTATTTACCGTTCCGGCACGATGTCACGTAGAACAACACCGCGGGGCGCAACTAGTTGTTTTATAATTGTGTAAATATTATTAAAAATTTAATGACAATAGATACAATAAACGAATGAGACAAATCTAATCCAAAATATTCAGATAACAGATTGAATTTCCTACTTCCTTATCTTTCCGTTTTCCCTGGATAACAATCCATCAATATCCGCCATATTGTTATAAAGTTCATACTTTATTACAATGTGGAGAATACTGGCATTGATATATCAAGGCTACCTTGAATAAAACAAGTTTCAATAGCCTATAAATACACTACCACAGAGTGACATTTCCTGCATCCCGGAAAAAGACGTCACTCCGTGAAATGAAATGTATGGCGCTCCGATGGAGAGGAATTCCGCCGGGACTTTCCGCTCAGATTATTTTGTTCTTGCTCTTGGCCGTACTTTAATATTTATACTGAGTACTGATATCAAATATAAGCGGGTTCAATAAGATTTCTTTTCCCATACAGAATATCAGCCGCTATTCTACGCAATATAACAAACATGTGAAAACCAGTGTACTACTTAATAATGAGGAATTGGTTCTGATAAATTCGGCAAAATTTTTTGGCATAAGATGACAAACTTCAACGAGTCCCTCATATAAGTAACTAGCTGACCCCTACAACGTTGGTTTGCCATATAAATTATTTCTAATTTTACTCGAATTAGAGTGAAAAACATTCACAATAAAGAAGATAATTGTTCAGTTATCGAGCGGGATAACAAATTTAAATTTTAAATTACTAAAATGTCTATAAAAAAATAGAGGTTTGCGATAGAAGGATGAAAATTTAGGGTAGTAAGTATTTTTCAATGCCACATAATATAAAAATAAAATATAAAAATATATCAAAAAAATAATTATTTTATTTTTGGGAACCCTTATAACTTGAAAAATAGATAGTAGCCGATTCTCAGACTTACTGAATATGTATAAAAAAATTCATAAGAATCGGTCGGGTCATTTCGGAGGAGTACGGGATCAAACATTGTGACACACGAATTTTATATAAAAGACTAGTTGACCCGGCAAACGTTGTTTTGCCATAAATTATTTCTAATTTTAGTCGAATTAGAGTAAAAAACATTCACAATAAAGACGAAAATTGTTCAGTTTTCGACCGGAGAGGAAAAATGATTAAATTACTAAAATGGCTATTAAAAAATAAGGGTTGATCGTAGAAGGGTGAAAATTGAGGATTGTATGTATTTTTGTATGTTGTATCATAAAAAAATAGAAATTAAAAATTTTGTCTAAAAAATTAAAAATAAAATTTAGGGGTGGACTACCCCTAACATTTAGGGGGATGAAAAATAGATGTTGGCTGATTCTCATAGATACCGGATAAGCACAAAAAATTTCATCAAAATCGGTCGAGCCGTTTCGGAGGAGTATGGCAACGAAAACTGTGACACGAGAATTTTATATATTAGATTTATCGCACAGACTTGTTGCTTACGCGATAAAAAAGATTCATAATTTGACGCATATAGAGACTGCCAGGCTAGTGTATTTGAGCTTCACGGAGGAGTGCCATGGACTCAGGACTCGTGGCACAGGTGGGTCCTTTGGCTGCCCACCGTGTTTCAGTCCATGGTGGCCAGCGAGACGTCTTGAGCCGACGTCGCCTTCTTCTGCAAGGAGGAAGGCGGAAGGAGGCGGCAGAACAGTGCCGGTAGGATAATGCAGACGCGTACCCTCACTAGGTGTCGTAGGGCGGGGCGCAGGCGACGGTCGCACGATCTACGCCTGCCCCCTGACAAGGAGTTGCGGGTGGTGGATATATAGTCTTTGGGACTTGAGGCAAGCTCAATATTCCTGGCGCATCATAAACGGAGCTAGCAACCCTCGGTGGAAAATTCGCCTCGGCGGACGCCACTGGCTGGATTGCAGACGAATGCGCGAGCATTCACTAGGCGACGCGAAGTAGCATTGCTGGGTTTTAGTGGGTATTCTGGTCACCACTCTGGTTGCGGGTTTCTTCTTAGACCTGGGCACGTTTAGAACCCTTTAAGCTTTATTTTTAAGTTGACGAGTATAGTTCACCATCACCTCTACAATTAAAATGGTGAAAAATATATTATATTGTATATGAAAAGTTAGATGCCTGTATTGGCCTGACATATGTTTTTTTTTTATCCACGACAAGTAAGCCCTTGGCGGTAATCTCACCTGATGGTAAGTGATGATGTATTCTAAGATGGTATCGGGCTAACCTGTTAGGGGCATGGTAAACCCACACTCCTAATTGGTTTCTACTCGACATCGTGCCGGAACGCTAAATCGCTTGGCGTCACGTCTTTGTCGGTAGGGTGGTAACTAGCCACGGCCGAAGCCTCCCACCAGACCAGACTCGAGCCGGGAATCGAACCCAGGACCTCCTACTTTAAAATGCAACAGCGCATGCGCTGCGCCACTGAGGTCGTCAAAATAAAAATGTATTTTTAATTTTTGATTATTTTTATTATAACCCTATTTTGGCCGCCCGTTTATTTCAGCTCCTAAGGGACGCAGCGTGATGTTTCATAGCATACAAACCTACTCAAGAAATGGGCTAACAAATAAACGCAAAGAATTGCCAAATAAATTGTTAAGCAATTCGAAACTAAACAAAAAAAGTTTGTCATTAGTATATTAATCGTGATGCGAATGAATGAGTAGGTATTTTGTGTACCTCCCCATTGGAAGTTTGCGGCCCGTCCAGGTATGGGACCGGTGGGCCGGGCTCGTCCAGGAATGGGACTGGTGGGTGACACACCTCTAAAAATGAGCTCGATGTGCCCAAGGAGGGTCTACTGTGGCGGACATCCGCGGGTGGAGTTGCGGTTGTATGCGAAAGCTTTCCCGTGGCTCCACCATACAGCGGTGAGTAGGAACACGTGGGGTTTTAGGCAGTAGGAGTCTGACATAACCTCTGTGCCTCCCCGTGGCGCAGAGGTATCCATGAGGATTTACCCACAATACCACTTAAGTAGACCACGGGAAGATCCTAACATTTGTTATTCCAAAACTTTCAAAATTATTCAATTAAATTCTAATAATGAAGTATTCAAATTAAACATATTATATATTTGAACACCTCCGTGGTGTAATGCGTAAGCTATTGCATTATGAAGTTGTAGGTCCTGGGTTCAATTTCCGGCTCGAGTCTGGTCTGGTGGGAGGCTTCGCTGTAGCTAGTTACCACTCTACCGACAAAGACGTGTCGCCATTTAAAGTTCCGGCATGATGTCGCGTATAAACCAAATAGAACTGTGCGCTTACTATACCCCTATTGAACAGGTTAGCCCGCGACCATCTTAGACTGCATCACCACGTATAAAATAAAATACAAAAAAATATATATAGAACCCTTTCGTTTGAAAAAGACATCGACAAAAGAAATTTCACAGCACATCCGATATTGCAGTAATGTTTTCTCGAAGGCATTTTATTAGTTCACGGCACGTGCCCTACTAATTAATACAGAGATGCTCTCCGGAAATTTCCACTTTCTGTTTAGTGAGTAAATATATTGGAAAGAAAGTGTCCACTGAAGTGAATATTAAATGACGTAGGGGCCTGTAATAAATAAACTACATTGGCTCCTTAAGCCCCTAGTGAAGCGGTGATAGCCTAGTTGTTAGGGCGTCAGCCTAATCAGAGGTCGGCGGTTCGAATCCGGGCACGCACCTCTAACTTTTCGGATTTATGTGCGTTTTAAAAAATTAAAATATCACTCGCTTCAACGGTGAAGGAAAACATCGTGAGGAAACCTGCACGCCTGAGAGTTCTCCATAATGTTCTCAAAGGCGTGTGAAGTCTGCCAATCCGCACATGGCCAGCGTGGTGGACTATGGACAAACCCTTCTCATATTGAGAGGAGACCCGTGCTCTGTAGTAAACCGGTAATGGGTTGAGCATGATAATGATGATGATGATTGCCTCCTTAAATTGAGGCTGCAATTTGATAAATTTGCTTAGCCCACTAACGACGTAGCTACGCCACTGCTAATAACACACTAATGCGTTATGCATTTCTTATTTGCACTATCCGCGGTAATAATATAAAGGAACTAAACTTTACCGAGTGTAGCGTGGAACTTTTACAAACTGTATTAACTCAACTTTTATGCTTTTCAAATTTATGTTAAGTTATTTAAAAGTATTAAGGCACCAGAAGCATAAGACCGTTGCGTGTAGAAATTCTTAGAAGAACATAATCGGTTTAAAAGAACGATATCGTCTGCAGAATTGCCTACGATACAAGTGAAATTGTTTTAAACTAAATCAGTCTATCCTACATATATCAGCAGAAGGCAATCTACTGCTTTTTAAGATACTTTTCATGGTAAAATTAAATCGGAATGGTGCAGGTGCAAATAAAATAGCTACGCAAAATTCAGTCACTTGTATTTTATAATAAAATGAAACGATAAAAAACATTATTATAAATGTTAAACAACAACATTTATAATAATGTTTTTAAACTTTCATTATGATTATTACATTGAGAAATAATACGACAAATAAACCCTTTAACCGATAATTTGTAACATAAAAACTATTTTCTCTCATTTTCCAATATGAAGATGTAACTCTAAACAAAGATTAGAAGCGAAGCTAACACTCCAGATTATGTAGTTAAGTCCCACTTTCCACATTCAATTTTATCTCAAGTTACCCATGGACTCGAAACGTCATCTGAGGAGTAAAATCTCATTCAGAGCGTCAGCAAATCAGTTTTCCCAGAGTCTACACTTTGAACTCTATAGCGATGGCTAGAAGGTTGCGAATGCTGATCAACTTGTAGATCGGATGCACACACCAGTATCGTGTTCACGGTAAAAAGAGAGTATATTTTAAAAATGGTCCCTATTTCGATGCGTTTAGGATTTCAGTGTTAGTCGAAACTGGAGATGTGCCGTTTTGTCGGATGGGAAGCGTTTATCATGTGGGCGGGTATCGATCGTTGCGCGAGTGCGCGGCAGGACTCGCAGAATAAAGCAGTAAACATTGTCACTTAGTGCTCAAGACGTCGAAGCATGCAAACGTTTCTGGCCCTACTCGCTACCGCGCTCGCGTGCGCCCTAGCCCGCCCACCAGGTAAGGAAACTTTTTCATGACAGTTAACATTTTTTTTTATTTTGCGAATTTATCAGACAACTTGCGCTGCGCGTTTAAAAAATAATTCTATTGTTTACAAGCGAGAGAAACTACGATATTTTTCGAAGCCGACGGCTGTTGGAGCTTCGGACACCTGTTACGCTTTGTGTTATTCTTTCCTGCAGTTATACTTTTCGCCGCTTTTTCGAATTTATTTAATTAAATACAGAGATTTTATTAGCTAATTTATTTAAACGCTTTTATTTGTTGTGTGTCAATCTGTTACTATCTACGGCGGAACGGATACGGTTTATTGTGTTTGTGTTTCATTTGTGTTTCATACCTCATAAACTACGACTCCGATTTTTGATGAGGGTTTGCATTACATAGTTTTTCCTACGATTCTTCTATTATATGCCATTATTATTTACATTTAAATTTCATTTAGGTAGGAATAATTTGTTACAATATTGATAAAGTTTTATCAAAATGCGATGTGCTGTTATGAGTTATCTAAAATAATATAAGCTCCATAGGTTTTATGGCCAAGAGATATGCATTATTTTAATCATTGTTTTTTTTTAGAAATTACATTAATTTAGGTTCAGGGCGTTTGCGAAATAGGCGAAAATTTTTTGGTCGCTCATAATAGTTTGCGATATACCTACATGCTTTTATATAGATAAAAATCCAACCAAATTTAAATATCGCGATAAATATAATTATAAATCATTACGTAAATATTATATGTTAAGTAAAAAATAACTTAATTTCTAAAACAGACTGACTCGGATGATTTATATATTACGAAATTATTTAATTACGAAGAATCAGAGCAATTAAAACATAATCCAGTAAATATAAAAAGTACAATACAGTTTAAATGGAGAATTAAGACAATGGTACCAAATTGGTTTTACTGTTTGATTACTTAAATCTCCAAATTTGATTAATTTGACAAGTTTTTTTTTTTCGGAATGTCTATTAGCTGTGCTTATTGGTTGCGACAGCGTAACCGGGCTGTTTGGCGAGCTAGGGAAAGAAGCTCTGCCAGAATAAATTTTGAGACCTAGGGCTCGATGAAACTAAGGGAACGTCTGCCTAAGGGCGCCTCCTGTGAGGCCGAACTTCGGCTTAGGAGGAGGATTTAGGACAAGTCTAAAATTTTAGTCCAATTATGTGATGACGAAGAAAGAAGTGCAACACACTTTAAGCACTATGCGGGAATAGTAGATATGTATTAATGTCATTTCTCGGTGCACTGCGATTTGAGTCTGAAGTCATGAGAAAGATAGTCGTAAACTCATACAACTACTGTTCTACTTGACTCTAATGTAGGTACTCCTCTTCGTTTTAAAGTCAAGGCCTTTTTTCTCAGCAACTGCTTGAGTAATCAAATTTAAAGTTATACTGAATTTCGTATTCAATGGTTCCATTGCTGTAAATAATTCAAGTTTCTATTGAAACGCAGTTCAAGGATGCAGCCTTTCGAAATGTGTTTTCGATTTTCATCCCAAAAACCAATAACACATAAGACCCACTCACTGACTGCCATTAATATAAACAGTACTTGTACTTGGTAGAAAATTCGGTTACCATGTTGCGCGTCTGATGTGGTCTTGTCAATTTGGTTTTTAATTATTTTGATAGCTTGTATAGAGATTATTGTTAGCCTGACAGAGAAAAAGTAATGATTCCTCAAATAAGAAACGTTTAGAAAAACTCGTTCTATCCTAGAAATTCATATTCAATTCAAATTCAAAATTCAAATTCTATCTTTATTCACATAGTTTTTTAAAAGGCACTTTTGACGCGTCAATAATTTACATAGTAGTTATTTGATCGTGATAACTACATTCGTTAACTTTAACTAAAGCTATGAAGGTTCCAAACGTGCCCCGATCTAAGAAGAAGCTCACAACAAACTTAGCCGGTTTTTTTTATTATCACCGTCTCACATAATCAATAATAAATTATAGTACCTATGGAGATAGAGCAATTCACACCCAAGCTTTTTTATCGCTTATATAATCCTTAATATCGTAATATGATTTTTCTACAGCATATTAAAATAAAATCTTTACATACTTCCACTTAGATAGATTTACATTTTTTTTTTTTTTAATGAATCCGCAAACTAGTAGACTTCTACGTGTTAAATGTTTACAATCGCCGATGAAAATTTTTAGCAACTGAGGGTCTACAGATGCTTTGCTAGCCTGCACCTATCCATCTAATCATTTTCGAATTGGTATCATACCGGAACGTCCAATCGTTTACGTACGTTATTGCCAGAAGGGTAACAAAACGCGGCCGAAGCCTCCCACCAGACCAGAATCGAATCGGGAATCGAACCCACGGCCTGCTGATTTATAATATGACAGCGCACGCGCTGCGTAAAAGGTAGTCAAAAAATATATAATTTGACATACTTACTATATTGGGTTTGGGATATCAGATAGGTACTTCAAAGCGTTTGGCTAGTGGGTATTTATTGTAATTGCAGAGACAAACGATGGCATTTGATTTAGGTAAAATTGATTTTTAATTTTCCTATTTTTGATATTGGAAATTCGTTTCTTTTGTGTATTTATACACTTAAAAGAATTTTAGTTTACTTCGTTCGGTCATTTTATTTCTCTGTGCTAAAGGATCGGTAGTCATGGAAAATTTCCAATACACCGCTGTTTTTAAACAAGGAACTTCTTTGTATTACGTAACGCAAAAAAAAAAGCTATGTATCCATGGAAGTTTTGATAAAAAAAAAATCTATACCTCATGGTAACCGTACATTCAGGTAGGAAAAAAAATTGTGTATTTGCTATTCCATCGAGATCAGCCATTCTGGCGTTATTGAATAACAAACATCCGTAAATCTAGTATTTCGCATTTATTATTGAAAAAAACAGCCATGACGGACGTACCTACGGTCTAGGCTGCCCAGACTTTGCATTTTAAATCTCTGGTACCTCCTATCCTATCGTAAGATATACATTTTAACGAACTACGCTGCGAAAAGTTATTTTGATCTACATTAAACGCACAAAGTATCTAACCTATGTAATTGGATAAGAAATATTAAATAATTACTAATTGTTTTAAATTACTCGTAAAAGCCCTATTTTTTGTGTTAAATATAAGATAGGAATGGCAACTGTGGGATATCCTTATTTTTAAAAATTAAATTCCGTAGTTTATTATTTTGATCTAACTTGTAAGGTTTAAGCCATTAAGCCATGTAATCGTACATCATCATAGCGTTTCATATGCCATAATATTCTATGCGTGAAACTTTGAAATTTTCACCTTTATCTCTTGAATCATTGTCTATTGATCAAAATTGCATAAAAATTAAAGCGCACAGACACAAGCCACTCTGGTTTGCGCTTTATAGACGTAATCTGTTCCCGAAGCGAATACGCATTCCTGCGAAAGGTCTGATAAAATTATTCGGACATATAATGCCTTTGTTATTAAAAGATAATTAACCTTATCCCTTTTGACCGAAAAGTAGCGAACATTCCACCAGCGAAACACACCGAACGTAGATTACGTCGTCGACGTGGTCGTCAAAAATATGCCATAACCGATAAAACATGTCCTCAAGTTTAAATAGATAATATAGAGCCGAACCCACATAGGGTGGAAACAACAAGAAATAGAGGATTCATAATGTAATGTCATACTATAAAGTCATTTATGACAATAATCGTCTCCCTTTATTTATTTGGAGATGTGCTTAATTAGCAATTTGCAGTTCGAAATCGCTGTATATGCTTTTTATATACTACGCGTGGCTTTTAACAGATGACCCACAGGACTATGTATCAAACAAAGAACGCCAACTACTGAAAGTACCTAATCCGATTCCATCCAAAGTTATCAGTTTTCCATTCAACTGTTCCTTAACATTTTCTGAAAACAACCGTTTTGACGCGCTTAATATGATAGAAAAAAAAGTGTTTTCGAGACACGCACTGCATTACTTATTCAAATATATAGATTCTAGTTGAGAAAATTATTCTGCTACAGACCCTAGAATCAGAGTTCTTGTCAAAACGAATCTGACTACTTTAAACTCGCTAGGCTCTCCGTCTCATACTTTAAGGTAAAATAAATTAAAAAAATGCGTTAGAAAATTGCAAAAATACCAAAAACAATTAAGGCCTCTATCCCACTGGCGTTATGCGAACTTTAGCGTTTCTTCAATGTCTGCGCAGCGACAACGTCGTGTTGATGCGACTTCAACGTTGAGAGTCTTAATGGCAACCGTTTGCGCTTCGACTTCACGTCAACTTCGTGTCAACGCAACGTTAACAATCACCCAGATTACAAAATGGACGCCAAGATGGAAATAATAAGTGTCATGTCATGTCAAAAATCTAGACATATTTAGAAATACCCCTACCAAAAGTATAACCAACATTGTCTTCCGCCAATTATTTCCAACCACCATTAACTCAAAGTACTCCAGTAACCTGTGCCAATACTCCCTATGCCAATAGTCATCTAAGCGATGTACTTCACAAGAGTGACCTATTTAGGAACAGCGACCTTTTTACCGATAACTACGACTAACGAAATCTTGTAATATTATATTGGTACCTACATACAATTACTTTAATTTTGATTTTAAAATATCTCCATGTCATAAATTGGTGCCTAAACAAACATTTATTAAAACTTGTACTATAGTGTCAAAAAATAAAACAGGTTACAGTTAAAAAATTAATGAAGCGTTTTTTTTAAATTTAAACGTATTCTGTTTCTTACCTCGAAGTTTTTACAAGACTATGAATATATCTGGTGACACTGAAACTCTGAGATCTAGAATCTTTCTAAATATTGTATGTAATTTTGAATCATTTTTAAAAATTCGTCAAATATAGTTTCAGTAGTTAGTTTTTATAGTGCAAATATTTTTAAAATTCAGATTCAGTATATTTAATAGTATTAGAGAACAATGCGAAATATTCACTTTCTTGTTATAGATTGGACCCCATTAGATTTTCCCAAAACTGGCGATGACAATTTCTTTTCTTTTACGTAATTTTTGTCGAAGTAGCAAAGCCAATAGTAGTGTTTCCTTGTTAGAATCCATTTTGTCTCTGATTGTACGCCGTCACACGCATCCACACGCATTACATGCTGAACGCAACGTCAACGTCGCGCACATGCTAATGCGCAACGTTAACGTCGCGACAACGCTGCGCAGACGTTGGAGAAACGCCAACGCTCGCATAACGACAGTGGGATAGGGGCCTAAGATAGCCTGTGTACCTATTCCTTGTTCTATAACCGTTATTTGTTTTCAGTACCGGTAAAAGTAATTATTCAGTCCTAATTTAATTAATCTTGAAAGTTGTCGCAATCTTTTTTAAAGATAATGAAAGGTCGACATAGTTATATAAAATAAAATTGGTTGTTTTAAAAATAGAATGGCTGACCTGTTTTATCCGCCTACGCAACAATTTATTTTCCCGTTATTTACCTTTAGCGCCGGATATTAAAATCAATAATTAATCTAAAAGCTTCAGATAGCAGACTTAATTTAATAGCCCAACTTTGTCTACAAGGAAGAGAAGGTAAAGGACTAATAAATTTCATGCTACCTGAAGTTTTTAAAGTTGGTTATTAACATCGGCCGTAAGTTTAAAGCACTCATCACAACCTAACTAGTAAATTTGCTTCTAAATTGGTCAATCTAGATCTCTCACTCACACATCTTCAGTAATTTTTATGATTAGTACCGACACGCACGTATGTACGAATAGTTTAAAAAACGTGTTCAGTTTGCCATCTCAAAGTATCAATGCTGGTTTCGTAACCTCATAGGAGACAGAGCTAAATCCCTCCACGATACCTTATCACTATCGAAGGTTAAACGTGTTTCCGAGGGACGTGTACTTTATTTCAATAACCTGACTACTGACGCTGAATATTTCTCGACAGAAAACCCAATATTAAAATTTCTTGGAGCACGAACTGCGATTTGAACCATCCATTGATATGTAGTTCAACATTTTAATCATCGCAATACACGATCGGTTTAAACGATAATATTATAAGTATAACAATAAGCCTTTTTTCAAAAGTAGCTTTCGTCTTTTGTTGGAGGACCCAACCCAGGACAGGTTCGATTCCCGGCTTGAGTTGTGCCGCCAAGCGATTAAGCGTTCCGGCACGATGTCGCGTAGAAACCAATTAGGAGTGTGGGTTTACCCCTAACAGGTTAGCCCGCTACCTTCCTAGACTGCATCATCACTTACCACCAAGGATAGCCGTCAAGGGCTATCTTGTAAAACTTAACTTGTATAAAAGAAAAGCTTTTGTCACACTTCGCTCACGTTAGGTCACGTTTACGTTAAGTCTAGGATATCACTGCTTACACGAATAAGTATAAACATAAAAATCTAAAAGCTTAGAGATTAGACTGTACCTCCGTTATCGCGTATATTGGTCTTGAATGCTATCGAATTTATAATCTGTTGTTAACGTGTCGCCTATTAGTAGGGTTTCTGAAATAGCTTTCGTAATTGGTTGGAATTCTGCAGAACTTGCAAATCCAACAGATGGCTCCAGTTCGGGCGGTTGTTAGTCAAAGCTTTGTTAGGCGCATGCCACAATTAACTAAATGCTGTGCATTTGACTTTAGAAATTTTGAAAAAGCTGAAAGATTTTACGTAAATCTTTCAGATTGATTTTGAATTTGAATTTGAAAAATTTAAAATAAAATAGGTAAATGGAATAATTTTATTGCAAAAATAGAAAGAAAAATCATAAGATAAAACAAAACCAAAAAAATATGTACCAATAATGTTGGGGTGCATTTAGCTAATTTTTAAATGGAAACTTAGTGCATCTTTTAGTATCATAGAATATGCTTTTTCATTTTAAAAAATAAATAAAGATATCGTTATTGAAACACGTTGTTAGACAAAATTTTTAGGATACATTTATAGACAAAGTGGAAGTAAAGACTTCTAGTTTATGGGATTGATAATCAAAATAGATATGCGATAAAAGAACCGGCTGTTAACTCAAGACACAGCAAATTAAAAGCCATCTATTTTTATTTTACTCATTCAAATAAAATTATATGTTTTTAGCTAAATTTTTAAATATTTTCTACACTTTGCTTGATTTGTTATCATGTTTCTAGCTTAAAAACTTTCAGCCAAATATTAGAGGATTCAGAGACTTGCTGAAAAATGGCATGTTGCTATTAAACGTGATGCATTAGGTCAATCCGTTACCATTTTGAATTTATTTTACTTTATTTGTTGCCATTTATTTCTACTTAGTTCTTATAACTTTTCTCGTAGCATAGATAGAAAGAATAAAATATCAAGCCTTTTCCAAGCCACCAAGGCCGTTGTGTCTATTTCTAATAATATCAATAAAAATAATAAAGTTCCCTAGAAAGACAAAGACCTATTGGTTTCAATTACAGAAACTTAACGGTGGAAAATAAAGTATAGATGGGATGAAACTTAAGTTTTCTACTGCAGTAACTGGATCTATTATAAAAATAAAGGAACTGTAGAATTTGTTTGCAGGTTTTAGCATTTTCCGCTGATACTCATTCATTCTACAAATTCAATAGCAAAAAGGTCAAGCATACCTCTTTTGCTAGGCAGAATTAACAACAAAAAAAAAATCCTGCTTTGAATTGCTTATGTATACTCAATGACTGCAAGCCTAAGTTTTTCGTGCCTACGTAACATGCATAATTTAATTCTTTACATGCCAATTATAAAGCACTTGACGTCGCTACCGTTTCAACCCATTAATTGAGCATCGTAACTTATTGTTTTTAGTAAACGGTAACTCTCTTCTTAAAGTATATATTTTTTAATTCATTTTATATATTTATAACTGAAATATAATTTTTGAATTATGTGACACAGTTTTTCAAATAACACAGATGTTTTCGTTCATTAAATTTAAGATTCCTCTTTAAATTTGAGACACAAAGAATTTTTTAATTTTTTTCATATGATATTTAGTTCAACTAAAGACTAGTATTTAAAATAAAGGGTTTTTTAAATGTATGTACGATTTACCATTTACTCGCGAAATTTCGTTCTAAATGTCTTTATGTATTATCAAATATGAAATCAACACCTAAATCCGCATTTCCTGACTAGCAAGTACAGAACCCTACGCTTCGCAAAACCCGTGTGATCCAAGAAGCACTTGGCCAGTTTTATTCGTTTTATTTGATAGTTCCCCCGATTTAATAATAATACAGTCAACTTATATAGCCTAAAAAATAATGTGAAGTTTGTGGTGACGTGGCTTAAAAATAAACGCAGGCATAGCTGTGCTAATTTTAGTTACTCATCAACTTGCACCACCTTCCAAATATCAGAGTATCACATGTTTTACGTAAGGCCCCTAATAGTTAATCTATTTCGAGGGTTCTATTTCAGTAGACAACGTTCATTAAAATACTAATCAAGCTACTGATACTCTCGATCCCATGAAAGGGTTTACCAATACGTTCAGGCCATTCGCACAGTAAAAACAAATTGTTTACATCGGCATTCGATTTCTCGTCACGGGCTGAATTCGCACACGCGACCCTGACACGGAAGGCATGTTGGTTTCATTTACATCACTGCCGTGTCAGACCAATCTCATCACTAATGGATAAGGATAATTATGCCACAGTAAAAAGGGATTTATATACGAGTAGGTACCCGCTGACATTTGCATAATAAATGAATCGTTCTATACTTTTTTAATGGGATCTCATGTTTTTTTTTTAAATGCTGCGGCAGCACAGACTTCGTCCGCATATTTTCGATTGTTTTAAAATGTCGCGATATCTATTTTTGACGGGCTAAAAGTTATATATGTCCATATATAAATGTATCCAAAACATAATTTAGCGTCTAACGCCCGGAATTACTAATTATTAATCTAATCAAATATATTTCCTACTCTTCTTCCCTGTAGATGAGAATAGCAGTATTAAATTACATATGTCATTTGACAATATTATTTAATACAAGCTGATGCCCCCGACTTCGTCTGCGTTGAGTTAATATGTGAAAGTGTGTTTGTTTGTCTTCCAATCACGAAGCAATGGATTACTAAACTACGACAGACGACCTTAAATAACGAAATTATTACAGTACTTGGACATTGCAACATTAGTTTATTTTTCTAAAATAAAAGACTTTTTCTAAAATAAAAGTAGCCTAAGTTATTACATCAGCTACCTGCCAATAAAAGTCCCGTAAAAATCGGTCCAGCCATTTCACAGATTAGCCGGAACAAACAGACAGACAGACAGAAAAAAGAATATTATTTTGGTGTATGTACCGTATACATATTCATATGCATGTAGTAAAAAACGGTTGTTTCAATATTACAAACAGACACTCCAATTTTATTTATTTGTATAGATCATACATAGTTTTGTGTATAAGATTGATTAACATTAACTTCGGAAGTAAGTCGCGCAGAGATTAAGAAAATAATTTTTTGATTGGTCAAAAAAGAGGCTTCCTTGCCGAATGCCTGCAAAATTATTTATTATTTATTATTATGAGTTAAATATTTCCGCTTAAGACGTTTTAAGACGTCTTATATGGTGTCATGCACATTAAGGCGATTATAATGACTTTTTGAATAAAATATCAATCAATGAAGGCTGTGGGCCAGTAGTTAGTTAAGAATTATTGATTGCAGCAGAAATAGCTAACGCTGCTTACCATATTGCATTTTAACGATAACGACTAAACACTGACACTCCCATAGCCAGCCGTAGCATATTTAATTTTTGCCTTCAAGAACGAAGAATCATTATTATTAATCGAACACGAAGACTGTTTCTAGGAAAATGTTTTAATAGTGTCTGTCATTTTTTTTTTTGACACTTTCACAGCTGAGAGCAATCAAACCACTTACCATTTATCAAAACTGTAGGTTGGAAAAGTTGGTCACACTATGCTTAAGGTTCCCGGATACCCTAAGGCGACCTCCGTGGCGCAGTGCGTGCGCGGTCGCATTATAAATTTTGAGGTCCTGGGTTCGATTCCCGGCTCGAGTCTGGTCTAGTGGGAGGCTTTGGCCGTGGCTAGTTGCCACCCTACCGACAAAGACGTGTCGCCAAGCGATTTTAGCGCTCCGGCACAATGTCGCGTAGAAACCAATTAGGAGCGTGGGATTACCATACTCCTAACGGTTAGCACGCTACCATCCTAGATTGCATCATCACTTACCACAAGGTGAGATAGCCGTCAAGGGCTAATTTGTAGTGTATAAAAAAAAGGGTTCCGAAGGAACCTTGTTAATAAGACTCAGACACCCGTCGATACGTCGGTATGTCAGCAGGCTGTATCTCATGAAGCGTAATAGGTAGACGGTTGAAATGATTACAAATGGCAACAAATGATAAAAAATAAATAAATTATAAGTAGACCTCCTATATTTTTATGTGAGAATCGTATTTTTACGAACAGGTCTTGACAGTGCTGTCAGATTTTATATTTGATTGAATTTTCCGCTCTCTCAAACGGTCGTCTAAGAATAAGTATTACAGTACAATTAGTGAGAAGCTTCAAAGTATTGCTCAAGTTTAAAAAGTATTGCAAAGAAAAGTATTTCATAAGTTTTTTAACGCTTTTAACTATTTTAACTTAAGGTGCTTTTTGTCCCGTCTTAATTTTGACATCTACCAAGTCTTAATTTTTTCATCTTTATATTATACTAGCTGTTGCCCGCGACTTCGTCTGCGTAGAATTGCTGATTTTACTTGAGATTGAGGTTACCCGTGCGGCCAATGCCCTGCTTGAGAAAGTAAGCTACAGGCAAATGTCAAATTGCCGATTTTCGTATCTCTAAATTAAAAAACATAGGACTTTCATACAAATTTCAGACCCCTATTTTACCCCCTTCGGGGTAGATTTGGATGAAAAAAAAATTTAACCTTATACTTACGACCTAAAAGAAACCTTTTTTCAAAATTGCAAGCTTGTAGACTTCATAATAAAAAAATAAGCAAAAACTGTCATCCCCTTTTTTACCACCCTTAACAGGTATAATTTAAAAAAAAATTATGTTCATGTTTTTTATTTATTATTATTAATCTTAATGCAAATTTTTGTGTCTCCAACTGTAAAAACAAAGAAATTTCATACAAACTTCCAACCCCTATTTTACCCCCTTCGGGGTAGATTTGGATGAAAAAAAATTCTAACCTTATACTTACGCCCTAAAAGAAACCTATTTCCAAAATTTCAAGCTTGTAGACCTTTTAAAAAAAAATAAACCAAAAACTATCATCATCACCCCTATTTTACCACCCTTGACAGGTAATATTTAAAAAAAAATGATGTACATGTTTTTTATTTATTATTATTAATCTTAATGCAAATTTTTGTGTTTCTAACTCTGAAAACAAAGAAATTTCATACAAACTTCCAACCCCCCTTTTACCCTCTTAGGGGTGGAATGTCCAAATATCCTTTCTTAGCTGACATCTCTTAACTATCAACTACCTGCTTGCTAAATTATAGCTTTATACGTACAATAGTTTTTGAGATTTCGTGTTTAATCAGTATGTCAGTAAGTCAGTATGTAAGTATGTAAGTGACCTTTCGCTTTTATATGTATAGATTAACACGTGAATTATTATAATTAACAACTTACTCGTACTTTTTAAACACTTGGAATCTTAATAATAAGGTTTTTGAAGTATGAAAAAAAATTCTGCCAGATAACTCCTTCACCGTTGAAGCTGTGATAGCCTAGTGGTCAGGACCTCTCCCTCATAATCAGAGTTCGGGGGTTCGATCCCGGGCACGCACTTCTAACTTTTCGGAGTTAAGTGAGTTTAAAGCAATTAAAATATCACTAGATTAAACAGGGAAATTAAGTTTAAAGATAACTTTATAGTTTTCGTGATTTATATTAACACTAATATCCACATAGACCAATAATACAAGATAAATAATATAGGAATCCGAAATAAAATATTCCATACATAAATTGTGGGACATCACATTTATTTATTTATTTATTACGGAAAATCAACAGCCAATACATTGTTTCAAAACCATTTTAAACGTTGTGAGCTAATGTGAATGTTTAGGTTTTTTTCAAGTTTATGTATTAATTTATTTTCATTATTTTTGTACCAAATTTGTGATATCATGATCAACACATTGTAGGCTCACTACAGAGCACGGGTCTCCTCTCAATATGAGAAAGGTTTGGCCATAGTTCGCCACGCTGACCATGTGCGGATTAGCAGACTTCACGCGCCTTTGAGAACATTATGGAGAACTTGCAGGCAAGCAGGTTTCCTCACGATGTTTTCCTTCACCGTTGAAGCAAGTGATATTTCAATTGCTTAAACTTTATTGCTATTTTATTTGTGATAACAAACACTTATATAAGAAGTATACAAAGGAAAGTTTATCTCTGCAAGAGATCTCTTCCCAATACCCAAAACGTTCACAAATAGTTTCAAAGTGAGAAACATCTTTAGTGATTTGCTTGAGTCAATATACAATATATATTAATAGTATTAAAAAATATAAAAATATCCTTAGCAGTAGGTGATATCCCGGGGCTTCCCCTACCCAATCATTTCACTTGAGAAAACTTAGATAGCAGAAGCGCCAGAATACGTTTGCAGTCTCTCAAAAGGCGCCCGTAAGCATTGTGCTGTAATGCCATCCAATCAAAATGCCATGCAGCGCTGATTTTCAGCTGAATCCCTAGTCCAAGTGACGGCACGGATAAACACAATTATGGTATAACTAGCGGTGCATCAAAACCACTTAACCTTCTAATTTCCGCCTGGTTATAAGTGAATTACTTCACCGGTATCGGAAATCAAATTTCCCACTCAGGATATTAGGTGGGGATATTGCAAGCAAATTTAATTGCAAGTAGGACATGCACTTTGTGTTGTTAATTTGTCGTTGCTTATCATGCTCAGAAAGCTCAAACTCAACAGAGAATATGGTCTATTATTTCAAAGAAAAGTATTTCACAAGTTTTTGAATGCTTTAACCTATTTTAAGTCATGGTGCTTTTTGTCCCGTCTTCCCGCGAGAAAATATGGTCTATTACTAAAACCTCGCTCTCTTGTTAAACAGACACAAACGTTTCGACTGGCTTTGTGTAACATTATCTCATGATAAAGAACGGCTAGCGACTGAAAAAGCTTTAAAAACATAGAGAATAGCACGCTGAACTTGAGTGATCTCCTATAAATAGTAATCTTCGCTGATTAATATGTAAATGTTGGTAGAATATTCCACGTTCGATATTTACTGGCGCCTTTTATGAAACAACCTGCATTAGCGCAGCGTTATGGGTCTTATATCTAAACCTATGAGCAGTGGTGTGCGCTTCATACATGCATAAAAGCGGTGCATACCGGGAGTATGGAGGAATGAAAAATCCTGTTCATACCATCACCATGAGAAACGAGGCTGGTGAGCGAGATATACTCGTATATTAATTCGAAATTCAGGTGACCTGACACCACTTATCCTTACCTATACGAGTACATGCATTCGAATACAGTATTCGCGATAATAATATACCTATTATAGATAATATAAAAACATTAATAGAATAACTAAGTGAAATAAGACGGTATCGATACTTTTATTTATTTATTTTATTAAAAACACCAACATATTATTTTTCTACATAATTTATCCCTTAGGTGCTATGTCAACATATAATTCTACTTATAGGCTACAGCATACAGATTTAGATGGATAAGTCCGAAGCAACTTAACTAAAAGTATAAGAAATTAACAACTTAAGTACGGAACATAGAAACAAAAAAACAATTGAAAAATTATCATATCAAAATCAAAATTTAAATTAAAAAAGACTTAACACAACATCAGTATAATCGCCAGCCCACCATAACAAACTTAATTTGGAATATTCTAAACCCACGGTCTTTTGCCTCTTACATTAAGCCTCATTAATCGTGCTCATTAAAATAAAACTCTCTAAATAGTTTAATTTCCAATTTGAATTAGTAGCATGTGCAAAAAATTTATTTAATCTTTTATCTAAATAAGAGAAGCTAAACTGCTACCTAGAATCAAAATCGAAATGTTCATTACAATATGCACCATCTGCTAGTTTTATTATACCCAATTAACTATGAAAATGAGTCTACTGTTTAAGTAAAAGTTCGAAAGTAGAGTCGAGTCAAACATCGTTTACATTGAATAATATATTAAGCGGTAGTGGTAACTTTGCCTATTAAATGACGGAGTTGGACGGGTCACGGTTGCAACTTTTCCTAACCACCAATTAGTATAGAGAACGCCAAAAGTTTATTAACTGTTTGAGAGCCTAAGTGGCATTGCTGTTACACATAATTGGTACGTATCATCAACTGGCTTTCCCACATATTATAATAAGGTTAATAGGGGGGTCCATAGTAAATTAATTGCCATGTGATAGCCTAGTGGTTAGGACGTCCGTCTCCTAATCTGAGGTCGGGGTTTCGAATCCGGGCACGCACCTCTAACTTTGAGTTTTGTGCGTTTTTAAGCAATAAAATATCACTTGCTTCTACAGGGAAGGAAAACATTGTGGGGAAACCTATATGCCTGAGAGTGAATAATAAAAAATAAAATAAACTTTATTTTCAAACGGTCTAAATTTAAACTATTTTTTGGAGGAAATAACATACATAAATAACATTATTAAACAATTTTTGATTTTTTTTATAACGTTCTCAAAGCCGAAGTGTGTGAAGTCTGCCAATCCGCCCATGGCCAGCATGGTAGGCTATTGCCAAAACCCTTCTCATATTGAGAGGAGACCCGTGCTCTGCAGCGATCTCTGGGTTGATCATCATGATATAACATTCTGTGCTCTAAATATTAAGTCTGAGATTGCGATCAAAATCCTCATGTAGTGGGTAGGCAAGGGATTGTTAATGACTGCTGTCTTATTTCAACACCATTCTTAACCTGTCGATGTCTTGAAGTGGGACTCTCTTATAGGGCAGACAGGTTTAGAACATAAGGTCTAAAGGATATCATTATCTGCATCATATATTTTTTGAAATCTTTATCTAAACGATACTCCAACAATAATATTATTAATATTAATAACAATCCTTTTAATCAATCCCGGAAGTTACTTTTAATATAATAATGCATAATTGATATTTTGTTAGCTCGTGTTATTTTGATGCTTGACTTCATGATATTGGTGTAAGCTCGTTATTAATATGAAAACTAATTACACTTGTGTTAAGACAAGCCGTGTGGTGTTAACTGTTAGGTATGGTCAAACATGTGTGCTTGCATCTTCGTATCATGCGTGGGTCAATTCAAACAAACACTTATTTTTTCTGTGCTAGCGGCACTATATCAGTTCAAAGGTCCATATAGTTATCGTCCATACATTGCATACAATTTCGCAGTTCTAAAAGAAAACTGGTTCCACTCAAGACCATGCCTTTTGAGATAGCCTCATTTCCGCTACATGAATCGATCATTTATACTGGAAAAATGCAATCGTACCGCAATAAAGAATAACGCGAATTTTTTATTTTGTTAACGAAAGGCACCTTATAATTATTAAATATTATATTCTATTTAATAATTATAAGGTGCCTTTCGTTTTTTAATATTGTCAATATCGATCGTACGGTCAATACAGACTAAAGAAAATCCTATTAATAAAATATAAAAGAAAGCTGTTCGGCTCTTTCCTTGATTGACATTTTTCAGACACATAATAAGCTTTCGAAATTTATTATTAGTAATAGGTTATATTGAATATTTATTATTTTATTAGCTTCGCTTTTGAACAGAATGGCTGAGCGCTTGCGTTGTGGTATTATAAATTGAGAGGTCCTGGATTCGATTCCCAGCTTGAGTGTGGTCTAGTGAGATTATTCGGCTGCAACTGGTTAACTTACAAAGTTCTACCGCTTAGCGATTAAGCATTACAGGTTGGCTCTTGGGGAGCCACAGAGTTCATGGGTGACGGTTATCACTTACCATCTGGTGACCTGTCTACTTATTTGCTTGTGATTATATCTAAATGAAAAAGCCATAGCCATTCAAAGGAGGAACGCTGCCAGTATCTTCGAAACTTTGCCTAAAGGGACTCCTTTTAATAATATATTTTAGTTATGATGTTACGTTTTTTTTTTTATTTTTTAAGATTTTTAGTTTTAGGTTAATCTATGTTTTATTTTAAGTCATATATGTATTACTAGCAGTTACAAATGAATGTAAAATAAATGTGCCTCACATACTGTATAAGTCACATACTGTATAGTATAACTTATTTTTGAAAAATAAATTGTATTTCCCAGCATTACCCCTCACATACATGCGTAGGCTAAGTTTTACATTTATAAGAAAATTAGATTCATGTTTACCTATTGGAAATCTATCAAAGCTCGTTTGCGTTATTAAAATGGTGAGTCATCCATTTCCATCGACCTAAACACACATGACGAAGCATATTATTAATGACTATTTCAGATAATTAAGTTGATTTTTAAACAATAAACAGCAAGTATAATTTGCTATATTCCGCCGACAACCGTGAGATTTGTATAACACCACACAAAATCTTCCACTAGAACCTCTACGCACGTTTCGACCCGACACCGGATCATCCTCAGGATATGTTGACTTCACAAGCGCTAAAAGTAACATCTGAACAGTGAAGTAGTGGAAGATTTTGTGTGGTGTTATATTATACAAATCTCCCGGTTGTCGGAATATAGCAAACTATATAGCAAATTATACTTGCTGTTTATTGTTTATCATGAACTTCCGCAAAGTAACGCCTGCTTCTATTCATTAAGTTGATTTTTATCTACTAAAATAAATCCTTTAATATGTCATCTTTGTTTCAATAACGCTGAGCAGACTGTGCGATGATTTGAACATCTTCTTAACGCGAGTAATGTTCCGTGTGTTTTCCGATGCACAATATTAATATGGAGTGACAGAATATCAAAGTCGACCTGAATATCATTTTGAATATTTAATACGTTTTATACAGAGTTGCCGCCTTCCATTACGTTCGAATGAATACCCGATGCAATAATGACACTTTATACAACCTAAAAGCAATTTACAATGTGGATAGTAAAACAATGAAATATTATATAAAATAAAATATATTCCTGGAACGTTATTACTAAATAATGGAGTATGAAGTATTGAAGCTGTGATAGCCTAGTGGCTAGGACGTCCGCCTCCTAATCAGAGGTCGGGGGTTCGAAACCCGGCACGCACCACTAACTTTTCGGAGTGTTGTGCGTTTTTAAGCAATTAAAATATCGCTTGCTTCAACGGTGAAAGAAAACATCGTGAGGAAAACTGCATGCCTGAGAGTTCTCCATAATGGTCTCAAAGGCGTGTGAAGTCTGCCAATCCGCACATGGCCAGCGTGGTGGACTATGGCCAAACCCTTTTCATATTGAGAGGAGACCCGTGCTCTGTAGTGAGCCGGCAATGGATTGATCATGGAAGTATTTAGCGTTGAGTTACAGTCATTCAATAGTATTTGGATGATACTAATGACAATGAAGAGTGAATTATTGAAATAAAGTTTACGATTTAAATTATTATTTTCAATCCAAATTATTAGTTTTTGAAAACAGTGAATGGAATCGCTCAAAGAATGTAGCATATACAATTATTTAAAGTGATTTTGATATTTAGATGAAAATGATACATTGCTATCGTTAATTGTAAAAAAGATAAAAATTTCGTATTACGTTGGATAATTTACTACAAGTATTAGAGGTACCTACAATACAACATCCAGACGTATAATATGGCGTAGCGAGCAATGGCGTCATATGTGAGATATTAACAAGATGTCGTTTTCAGTGGCAACCAATGCCCCGCCGATCGAGCCGACGGGGCCTCATCGCCAGCGGGCCCCAATAATGCCTCCGCGCGAGTTCCTCATGGAGTACATCATCCCGCGTGTCATGGTGCCTAGCTACCTCAACTACGACGACAAGCTGAAAATTCCACTGCCTCTCAAGAATACCTTGTTGGACCGGGTAAGTAATTCACAGGCTTCGAAATGCACCTCTCATATAAGTTCAGAATCAATCTCTGTAACCTCAGTAAGAAATGTGGACTCTCGCAGTCCTGGAGTAATTTTAGAGTATCGAAAGGCTACAACAGCAAAGAAAAACCGACCTTATTGTTACAGATTAGAGTCGCAATTATCTTTATTTTTTTTATTTCATACACTAAGTTAGCCCTTGACGACTATCTCACCTCGTGGTAAATGATGATGCAGTCAAGGATGATAGCGGGCTAACCTGTTAGGGGTATGTTAAACCCACACTCCTCAATGACATACGCGACATCGTGCCGGAACGCTAACGCCTTTGTCGGTAGGGTGGTAGCTAACTGCAGCCGAAGCCTCCCACCAGACAAAATACTACTACTTTAGTAGTATACATTCATAGTAATTATGTCTATTTTACAATTGTGCTGACTTGGGAAGTGTGCATAATGATGTAAATTTAATGTCTTCAGACGCATTAATTTCCCAACGCTGTAAATGTATAAAATGAAAAATATATATTATAGATTAAACGTATCAGACACAGGGAAGTAATTTTAATGGACGTTTAAATGAATAGTGTGTGAAGGTACTCACGTTTAAATCAAGAGTGGATAGGTCTCTAATCTTCTAATTCATATATTTAAACCAACGCTTCGTACTAGTCCAGGCAACTTCGTCTTAGGCGGAGACTTCAATACCAAACACAACTGTTGGAATTTCCCGTGTAAGAAATGGACATGAACGAACTGACAATTGACATGGATGGATGAACTTAACAGACTTTACAAACGTAATGATGTTGACTTTGCAGTCTTAGCCCCTGACGAACCGATGTTATCCGTTCAGTGACAATTCATTGAACAGACCCGAATTACTGGACATGGCTTTAAGACACTTTAAGAAACTCTCGCTTTTTCGAGAATTAAATTCGATACCCCAAGCCTCTCTTAATCGCGGCTTCCTTTTACTCCCCCAACCTAAACTCTCTTCTCCGAAAGCGAAAGCATAAACGATCCTGACGATGAAATGATGACTGACAGCACATCTCTCACACGCAACGTCAACACGCCGTTATTTTTAGCGGGGGCGAAGGCGGCGAAGAAGGTAAAAACGTTACTGACGTGGGCCTAATTCACGACCTCGGAGAGGTACGGATCACTCACCGTCAAATTCCAAACGTCACTTATGCCGAGGTTCGGCCTCACAGGAAGCGCCTTTAGTAAACGTTCCCTTATTTTCGAGCCTTAGGGCTAAAATTTTTTCTGGCAGAGGTTCTTTCCGAAACAGCCCGGTTACGTTGACGCAAAAAATAGGTTTTGTTACGGTCCGAATAAAAAAACGTTCCAATCCGTGGGATAGTCAATCAATAGACGGTGCAGATCATTGAAAGAAAGAAAATTTATATATTCTCATATGCTGCTAAACACAGTACATCTTACTCTAATCAGAAAATTTATGTCTGTCTGTAACACCAACCAGAAAGGGTGTAAAGCTCAGCATATGTTGTATCTCTAATGACAAACACGTCGCTGATTTTCAGCTGAGACCAGTGTGACGTCATAACAACAGCAAAAAAAGTATCAATAATAAATATAAGAAAAAGAAAAGAAAAAAAATTACAAATATCGGGAAAACGAAGGAAGCACTAAAAATAAAGCTAAATTCAAATTCAAATTCAAATAATCTTTATTCAAATAGTCCTTTAAAAGGCGCTTTTGACGCGTCAATAATTTACAAAGTAGTGATTTGATGGTGATAACTACATTCGTAAACTTAAAATATATAAGCTATTATAGTAAATGATATAGTAAATATAATATAATGATGAGATATACATATAACTCTAAATCAATAATAATTTAATAAATCTTGTTATTCGTGTGATTATTTAGCTATGTTTGCATATTAAATGGTAGAGGTATGGAAGGACCAGGACCTTGTGCTAACTCACGGAAATATAGCTAGCAGAATACAGATAGAAGACGACCGTCAACTCAGGCGATGATTAGCATTATCACCGAACGACAAGCACTGACGTTTATCCAATAACCCACCGAGATATAGGGCGGGGATCGCAAGGTTGCAATGCAATAAACGATGCACTCTGTGACCATACATAGATCATTTCAATTATTATCAATTGGAGTTCAAGGTGTTCAGCATACGAGTAAATTCAATCATAAAGAACGTAACATCCACTGATTCGATCACAAACTTTGTATAGTCTATTTTTGCTTACACGTGTAGGTATTATGATGGTTAAATCGTCTTTGCTCTTCATTGTAAAGTAGTTTAAAGCGCGCTTGTTTTCCTTTTATTCATAAAAAGAACTTTACATTACAAAGTATTGTAAAGATTTTTTTACGTTGATTATTCTAGATTTGCACCAACTGATATTATGAGCATTAGGGTACAAGGACTTCGGCGGGACATTCCAGTTCTTATAATGTTCATAAAAATGGAGTATAGGCATGTCTACATCCAGTGAAATACTTGTCTAGTTTAATTATACTAAACTGCGTCTATATGTTGAAAAAGATTTTTTTTACACACTACAAGTTAGCCCTTGACGGCTATCTCACGTGGTGGTAAGTGATGATGCTGTCTAGGATGGTAGCGGGCTAACCTGTAAGGAGTATGGTAGACCAACGCTCCTAATTGATTTCTACGCGACAACGTGCCGGATCGCTAAGCCGCTTGGCGACACGTCTTTGTCCGTTATGTGGTACTAGCTACGGCCGAAGCCTCACACCAGACCAGACTCGAACCGGGAGTCGAACCCAGGATGTCCAACTTTATATTGTGACAATGCACGTGCTGCGCTACTGAGGTCGTAAAAAGATATTAATTATGTATATACCTACAACCGGTATATTTATTACCTAGTCATCTGAAACTCATCTATAAATTGTTGGAATTGAAACTTTGGTGCAAGGAATTCATCGAGAGCGCGAACATTGTTCAAAACTTAGTTCGAACGTAGCGATGCAACCCCGAGTTTACCATACTTTAAATGTAGGTAAATACTTAATCGAGCGAAGCTACGTGTAGGTTTTAATATTGTTTGACTAAACAGTATGTTATATAGTAAGGCATAATAGTATCATTAGAAGCTGAATATCAATGACTACTAAGTAGTAGTGAAGCGGTGATAGGCTAGTGGTTAGAGCGTCAGCCTCAGATTATCAGAGGTCAGCGGTTCGAATCCGGGCACCTCTAAATTTTCGGAGTTATGTACGTTTTAAAAAAAAATATATATCACTTGCTTCAACGGTGAAGGACAACATCGTGAGGAAACCTGCACTCCTGAGAGTTCTCCATAATGTTTTCAAAGACGTGTGAAGTCTGCCAATCCGCACATGGCCAGCGTGGTGGACTATCGCCAAACCCTTCTCATATTGAGAGGAGACCCGTGCTCTGCAGTGAGCCGGTAATAGGTTGATCATGATGATGATGATGCCTTAGTAGTAGTCCTTATATTAGTATCTATAGAAGCGTGTATTAAGATGTATAAAATTGTCTCTGATACTAATAATTATACTATGCTATGTAAAAATTCGAAAGGATTAGTTTTTAGTTTTTATCCACTACAAGTTTGCCCTTGACGGCAATCTCACCTGATGGTAAGTGATAATGCAGTCTAAGAGGGTAGCGGGCTAACCTGTTAGGGGTATGGAAAACACATACTCCTAATTGGTTTCTACGCGACATCGTGCCGGAACGCTAAATCGCTTGGCGACACGTGTTTGTCGGTAGGGTGGTAACTAGCCACGGCCGCAGTCTCCCACCAGACCAGACTCGAGCCGGGAATCGAACTCAGGACCTCTAACTTTATAAAGCAACAGCGCACGCGCTGCGCCACGCAGGTCGTCAAGGAGGTGTTTAAAAGCTGCGGATAAGTGAAAAAAGTTATTTATACTTCTGCCTTTAGACTATTCCTCGTTGCTTCATCCGGTTCTACTAAGGGTCGTAACGCAATAAAAATGCCACGTGATGCCAGGTTATTTATAGGGAAACTCTCCTCACGCACATGTTTTAATTTAGGTTTCTCTCCTGAGCTAAAGTGCAAAGTTTAATTATAATAAAATAACTGTTTCTTTGTAAGGATTAACACGTATACATTAAAGATCCAATATTATTACGTACTCGTATAACTTTTTTTTATACACTTCAAGTTAGCCCTTGACGGCTATATCACCTGATGGTAAGTGAACTTATGTAGAAACTGTTTTCGTGGGACAAATTAACGAATATATAGTAATATATATATTTATATCAATAGTGTCTATATAATTTTTTTTATCCTAGTTCGCGAAAATGTAAGTGATGATGCAATGTAAGATGGTATCGGGCTAACCTGTTAGGGGTATGGTAAACCCACTCTTCTAATTGGTTTCTGTGCGACATCGTGCCGGAATGCTTAATAGCTTGGCGACACGTCTCTGTCGGTAGGGTGGTAACTACCAACGGCCGAAGTCTCCCACCAGACCTACTAAGATTTACTCAGTACAGAAGTAATTCTTTACTTCTAAGTCATAAATCAAATATTAGTAGTGGCTTTATTTGAATCTTTATTCAAATGAATTAATTTAATTGAAACAATTTTCTTTTCATTGTCAAAAACAATTAAAACAATAACTTCATTCTATTTTTTTTTTGAGTAATAAATTTTATTTATTTCCGTTATTTAGTACACTGGCAGTGTCAATAGACATTTGAATAAAGAGACTGCTAAATATGTTACAAGAAAAATAAAGGAAAATAAGAAATAAAGCCTTATATATAAAATAAAAACACGTTCATTCCTCAAAAAGTATTTTCCTTAAGATAACTCATCCTTATACAGCCAAAAACATTTATTATTTGAGTGAATAACATTCATTAAAATCCTATTGAATACAGTCAGGGTTGTTTTTTTCCGTGATTGGAATCATTATGAATTTGTTAAATAAGACAGCTATGCCATATTTAGCAGGAATGAGGACACCCCGACACCCCCACTAAAAGGGGACAACAGGGGTAACAGGACTTCCTCCAACACCCCCCTTCGGTATTCAAACATTTGCTTAATCGATAACAACATTTGCCTCGGTATTTCGCTAGTAAAGTAAGTATGTATTACGTGCGGATATATTCAGTAAAAGCGTTATATCTTCATCTAATGGATATAAAGGACATTGGGATGACCCAGATGGCGCAAATATCTTACCGGCCAGTAAAAAATTGTCATAACTAAGACGGATCAAAATAATGAATATTTTTTATTCATCTTGATTATACGCAACACCTTTCTAATTTGGGAGATGGATTTAAAACAAGTACCCTACACGTAGCTTTTATATGGGTTGGTTAAAGGAGAATTAAGGAAACGTGCCTGAGGTAGGTGCTTTAGACAAAGTCAGCCACGTTTTCTCTTACTAGGTGCTTACGTCTCGATAGAATTGGAGTTAGCTCAGATTCATTTTTAATAACCATTGTATTTAATTTTTCTGTTATTTTCCTCAATATATTTTGAAAGGCCGGCTAACTCATAAAAATAACATTCGAGCAAAATATACAATGTTATTTAGATAAATCATAGGGGCACTCTCCCCATGACTTTTTAAATAACCTATAATAAACTCATACAAACAAACAGTAATTTTGCCTTCGTTGAAATTATTATAATTCTAGTAATTTGACGGTATTCACAGAAAATGTATTGACTACATGTCAATACATATACAGACAAACAAACTGATTTTACGTTGTCACCTAACAAAACTAGTTGGAACAGGGGTAACAAAAAGTGTGGCTAATATCTACGCGACACAAAAGTTACCAGAAACAAAAATTACAACCCTTATTGTTGTGTATGCATATGTGAACTAGTGTTTGCCAGTAAATCTAAACGACGTCATTATTTCTAATGCGTATCTTTTTATGACTACATTCATCACATATTACATATATGTGGTGAATGTAGTCATAAAAAGATGATGATGCCCGCGACTTTGCGTTGAGTTAGTGTGTGAGAAAGCATGTTTGTATATCTTCCAATCACGAAGCATTGGATTACTAAACCGACGAACTTGAAATAAATACAGGATAAACATTAAAGTTTCTCCTTTCTAATAAAAAATAAGTATGAGTGAACTCGGAGTACACGTTAATGAATTACAAGTAAATACACATTTCGACTTTTATCCCCTCTCCCAAGGGAACCGTGCTGAATCATAAAAACCAGGATAAAAATTATCGTAAATGTTGAACCGGAGTATCAGCTAGTACTATACCAAATTTTATTCAAATCCATCCAGTAGTTTCGGCGTGATGCGCGGCCAAGATACAGACAGACAGACAGACAAAAAACTAAAAAAAAAAATATTTTGGGGGCAGTTTCGATAGTAAAGCATCCTCCAAATAAATTTATCAAAATATATTTAATGGAGAGAATTCGTCCCTTAACAGTTTTATTATTTTATAGATGTCTCTCGAAAAGTATTAATCGCAGGAAAAATAATAAAAAATAAAAAATATGTGAAACAAAAGTTTTTCACTGATAAAATCAATCGGCTTATTACCCCCTTTCCTATGCCATGTATATGTGTGCGTGGGAACGTGTGTGAGAATTGATGTTTTATCATTTTCGAGGGCCATAATAATTTAAACTCTATAGCCTTACTAATCCATGATCCCATTTAACCTTAAATGTTTTTGTATGGTATGTATGTTTGGTATGGTGTGGTTTTTAGGTATTCCTTAACAAAATGCAAACCAAAAAAATTAATGTAAAATATGACGCACGAAATTTATTATTTATTTTTGCCAGAAGAAAGCAGTTTTTGTTATTTGTAAGGATAGCCATTTTGAGTTTTTTTTTTTTAGATTCAGTATTGTCTGGCTTACTGGTGTTTGGACCAAAGTAATTCCAATTTGCATGAAATGATCTACATTTCAGTAGAAAAAGGGTGCGTGAAACATTATGGCATACTTTGTTTTTTACAATTGAGAACTTAATGGTTAAATTTTTCACGTTGTCCCGTTGTATTATAAGTAATGCCTAAGACGATATCTTAGGCATTACTTATAATACAACGGGACATTGTTCAAGACTAATAACGACGCCCACTGGATTCCATTTTATTATTGCTTTCCTAGTTAGTTTGCCTAAGAGATCGCAACTTAACGATATCCAAATATATTAATTTCTGCCACTTAATATCCAGTGACTATTTACTCATATTTCTCTTATCCTTTAATGTTGTTGTGACCAAATAAACAGTGTAAACGCTAATAAAAAAGCTGTGATAGCCTAGTGGTTAGAGCGTCAGCCTCTTAATCAGAGGTCAGCGGTTCGAATCCGGGCACGCACCTCTAACTTTTCGGAGTTATGTGCGTTTTTGAGCAATTAAAATATCACTTGCTTCAACGGTGAAGGAAAACATCGTGAGGAAACCTGCACGCCTGAGAGTTCTCCGTAATGTTCTCAAAGGAGTGTGAAGTCTGCCAATCCGCACATGGCTAGCGTGGTGGACTATGGCCAAACCCTTCTCATATTGAGAGGAGACCCGTGCTCTGTAGTGAGCCGAAGAATAGGTTGATCATGATGAAATAGTGTTGTGTTTATGAATAGGCCCAACAAATGCAAGGACGACAGAACGAGGGAACTAGCAGACAAACTAACAAATGAACGAACGAACGATAGATAGACCGAATGACCAAAATAAACTGAACGAACAAATAATATCGTGATTCCTTGATCCCTATGCGATGATAACGAAAAATAAGTGAAGCTCACTTAAATCACGTAAAGAAACTTGAAGTGGCTTATTTGAATCTAGCAAATTGGATTCAGCGTACAGTACAGTATAAAGTGCTCCCTCAACGAAATGCACTCGCTTCTCACTAACACAATATATAAAATGTAAAACACAGTGGCAAGAATGTAAGTGCATACTTGTAGGAGATCGCATATATATTTATATTTACTTTAAGAAACGTAAAAGTAAAGTTTGACATATTTTTAGGTTAAATAGTATTTCTCAATTAGGTACTTTTGACGACCTCCGTAGCGCAGTGCGTGCGTTTTCGCATTTTAAAGTTGGAGGTCCTGGGTTCGATTCCCGGCTCGAGTCTGGTCTGGTGGGAGGCTTCGGGCGTGGCTAGTTACCACCCTACCGACAAAGACGTGTCGCCAAGCGATTTAGCGTTCCAGCACGATGTCGCGTAGAAACCAACTAGGAGCGTGGGTTTAGCATACTTCTAACAGGTTAGCCCTCTACCATCCTAGACAGCATCATCACTTACCACCAGGTGAGATAGCCGTCAAGCCGACTTGTAGTATATAAAAAAAAATGGTACTTTGGTTTTATTGAGCTGCTTATCTTCTTAGTTTGTATGTCGGTTCGGGGTATTGGTGAAGTGGTGTGGTTTTTTTTAATATCAGTCCTGCCTGATGGAACGCAATGAGGTCTAGGTTAACGCGCACTTCCCTACAAAATTCCTATTTGCCTCAGAAGTACCTACTCAAATAGTACGTGACAGGAAACACAGATGTAAGCACCGTATAAGGTTGAATAACGTAACTACGGTTGGTATACCTAGGTTAGAAGTATGGTTACGTGAAAGTAAAGATATTACCGTAATTACCCTATTACGTCGTTTTAAAATGTGAACTTCCGTAAAGTAATACCTACTTTTATCCAGTATTCATCATCACGATCAATCCATTGCCGGCTCACTACAGAGCACGGGTCTCCATTCAATATGAAAAGGGGTCCATAGTCCACCACGCTGGCCATGAGCGGATAGGCAGACTTCACGCGCCTTCGAGAGTTAACTCTCAGGCGTGCCGATTTCCTCACAATGTTTTCGTGCCTTTGTAGAGAGTGATATTTTAATTGCTTAACAACGCACATAACTCCGAAAAGTTAAGGTGCGTGCCCGGAATCGAACCCTCGACCTCTTATTAGGAGGCGGACATCCGAGCCACTTGGCTATCACAGCTTCAGTTATAATAATGCGTGTTATTTCAGGGGAAGCGCATTTCAAAAATATGGAAACTATTTCCCAATAACTTACATTACCATTTTTCTTATGCTTCTTCAGAAATCCTTATGCCTTAGGCCTTTGAGAACATTATGAAAAGTTCTCAGGTATGCAGGTTTCCTCACGATGTTTTCCTTCACCGATGAGGTACGTGCCCGGGATCGAACCCCCGACCTCTAATTGGGTAGCGGACTTCCTAATCACTAGGCTATTACAGCTTCCTATATCCAATATTAATCCGGAAATAGAATTTTTAGCGACCTCTGCTGCCCATTGTTGCCGCCTCTGGCTTTATATGTGGGTGGCTTTTTTTTAAATTTTCCCTCGTCTGGTGCGGAGGTTTCAACCGAGGATAGTTACAACCTAACCGACAAAGACGTGCCGCCAAGTAGTCTAGCGTACCGGTACGATGTACGATTAGGTATATGAGCTTAATATACACATATTTCTAACTTAGTCCGCTGCCGTCTTAGGCTACATCATCACTGATTAATGTGTGATTAAGGCCTACTTTAAAGGATTTAAAAAAAAGAATACCAAATGAAAACAAATTACATCATTATTGTATTTATTGATTTCGATTTAATAGATTTAGGTTATAGAGTACAGTATTAATGAATAAACTTATATGACTAACTAGTACAGTAATAGGAAAGTAGTAGTAATAATAGAAAGCGACGCAGTCTTGTCTGTGCCGCTTCCGGAGGGGATGCGTAAACGCATTTCCCAGCGGAAATAAAAATTACTAAATAGTTCAATATGGGTTTTTTTTTTATTTTAAGTTATAAAACACATTGGAAACGATCATACGAAACTTATTGTTTTATAAAAAATTTTGGGGATGTCTATCGATAAGCCCAATTTTTTTATAAAAAGTAAGTCTATAGTAAATCTTATATCGATATTAATTGTATAAACGATAAAAAAACTTTTAGCATTGCTATAACTTCATAGCTGATTATAATTTATAATTGACTATGTGAGATTGTGATAGCAAAAAAACCTGGCTACGTTTGTTGTGGGCTTCTTTTTATACCTGGGTGCGTTTTGAACCTCCCTAGCTGTTTAAGTTGATGAGTAAAGTTATCACCATCACTTCTCGAATTAAAACAATGAAAAATACATTATATGTGAAACCTTCATAGATGCCTGTTAAAGATTTAAATGTATCAAGCTATTTAGAATTTAAAAAAAAATTAAAGAAATAATATAGACTAGCGCTTGGATAAAATTACATTATCAACTTAAACTCTTTGCGAAAATGGGTCGAGATACTCTCGCTCGTGGAAGTGCTTGATAAGAATATCTGAGAACTTATAAGATCAGTTTAACGCTGAAATACAAATGCAAGAATCCTTTTAAATCTACAGAGCGACAAAGGACACTGTATTGTTAGAATATTATACTTGCAAAACTGAATACCAGATTAGCTATCGACAAAATACACGTGTAAACGATCTAGAGGCCCCGGCAGTACCTATTCCACTTTACACGTGTATTTGTAGTTTACACGTGTGGGTGAAAGTGTATTTATCTCTTCATATCTATTGGGATTCGAACTAAATATACTAATGCCGTATTATGCCTAATATTTACATAATAATGTGTATTATTATGTAATTGTTGCGATTTCCCGTCTAACCTATACCTATCTGATTCGAATCTGGTATCTGTTTTAAATAGCTTAGAAGAGATAGCTTTTAGCGATAAGGTCGCCATTTGTTTTATTATTTCTTTTGTCTTCTTTTACATCTCATTTATCTGTAATGAAGATGTTTGAAAAAATTAATTAGTGCTTGATAAAATGACAAAGTTTACGATAGTTCTAAGAATACAAGGCGTATAGAAAAGCTTTCAGTGATAGAAATTTTGGGATGTGCTATTGCATTATTGCAAAGAAATTGCAAGCTTGCGAGTAACTACTTTAGATTTTTTTATAAAGGTCGTAGGCTAACACACAAATGCCATGCAAATATTTGGTGAGTGGCATGAGTGGCGATTTTATGTTTGACACAATGGCGAAATATAGGTGTTTCTCGTTGCAGTACAAATCTATCCTATCAGTAGGACCTGGAAGTATCCCATTTCTAGGTGACCCTTATGCGTGATATATAAGTAATCAATTCCATATATTAAAAAGAATGAGCGCACGAAACATTGGCGCCTTATAAATTAATATAGTAAATAAATTTGTTCTATTTTTCATATAAATTTTAGATCCTTAAATCTTTACAAATAAACAAGTTTAGTTTTCTCTACGCGTTCTAAAACCATTCAACAGATTGTGATGAAACTTTTGTTTTTTAGGCAGTGGCATTGCGACGCATTTAACGTGAAGCTAGTTTAAAAGAAAAATAACTTAATCTTGCTAAAGTAGTAGTACTTAGAAAAGATGTGATAGCCTAGTGGTTATGACGTTCGCCTCCTAATCAGAGGTCGTGGGTTCGAACCTCTAACTTTTGGAGTAATGTGCGTTTTTAAGCAATTAAAATATCACTTGCTTCAACGGTGAAGGAAAACATCGTGAGGAAACCTGCACGCCTGAGAGTTCTCCGTAATGTTCTCGAAGGCGTGTGAAGTCTGCCAATCCGCACATGGGCAGCGTGGTGGACTATGGCCAAGCCCTTCTAATATTGAGAGGAGACCCGTGCTCTGTAGTGAGCCAATAATGGGTTGATCATGATGATGATGATGACTAAAGTTAGAATAGCACACAGGCTTTTTATCAGTTAAAAAGATACGGTTCCCTCGAGACAGATTTGATGATCAGATCGTCAGTTCCCATGTACGTATCAGACCAGCATCATCTTATTAATAATATATAGTATAGTATTGTATTGAATTACAGTTAATGCATTAAATTGAAAAAAAAATGAAAAAAATATTTATTTCACCAAAAACGCAGTTTTTTTTTATCCACTAAAAGCTAGCCCTTGACAGCAATATCACCTGATGGTAAGTGATGATGCAGTCTAAGATGGTAGCGGGCTAACCTGTTAGGGGTATGGTAAAGCCATACTCCTAATTGGTTTCGACGCGACATCTTGCCGGAACGCTAAATCGCTTGGCGACACGCCTTTGTCGGTAGGGTAACTAGCCACGGCCGAAGCCTCCCACCAGACCAGACTCGAGCCGGGAATCGAACCCAGGACCTCCAACTTTAAAATGCAACAGCGCACGCGCTGCGCCACGGAGGTCGTCAGAAAGTTACACAGTTTTACATATTTCGATGGTACCCACACTAGGTAATCCTGTCTCGTGGGTACCTTATATCGCTTTAACAGTTAAATGATACAATACTCATGATACAATATTGTAACGCTATTGAAACTGTTAATTGTCGCTTGCAACTTCTAGCTCTAATTTTATACTAATTGTTTAAATAAGAAAGTAACTATGCGACACACGGACAAAACAGTAAACTCTTTTCCACATTATATTAGCAGTGATAAATGCTTCGCGATAGAGTTACCTGTGTATTATTGAAGGCCAGAATAATAACTATACAAACTCCAATACATATACTCCAATATAAAGTCACTCGGGGAATATTTCCCCGAGTGACTTTATATGGCTCCGTACCCGAAGGTTACTAAGCGCCTGTCCGACCTCCTTTCTGTCTTCGTGCTATATCTCATGAGCTGGAATATGTCTAGCACTGTTCTAACAACACAATGTACACATAATGAAAATAAAGACTAGTTTGAAAATTACAGGAATTAATAAACGAGATACCGGTAATTATTGTATACTTGAATTTATTAATTTATTTATTTTTTATTTTATTTGCTAACAATTACAGTGATAAATAATTTTATGATCTCCCACTTTCCAAACTAGTGTATACTGTATCTTGGAAAGTGGGAACTTCCCTCTATGATACAAACATAGTTGTGTTTGTTGTGTTGTGTGTGTTGTGTGTGTGGGTGTATGTGTTGTGTGTGTGTGTGTGTGTGTGTGTGTGTCTGTGTGTGTACGTGTGCTATTTCGTGAATATTGTGTTTTATGTCTTTTTATATTATCTCTATCATAAAATCCTCCGTTTGATTGTAGTTTAGTGTATTAAGATATTTTAGTAATTGGTCTTTCAAGGTACGGACTCTAAAATCTTTTAATCTTATTTCCTTGCTTATTACATTATACAATTTTGGGCCAAGGTAATTGATAAATTTATGAGCAAAGAGTTTATTGGTGAGAAAAATTATAGACTTGTTTAGTAATTTTCACTCTTTATATAATAATAATATAAATATTTTTTTTTTATCCACTACAAGTAAGCCCTTGACGGCAATCTCACCTGATGGTAAGTGATGATGCAGTCTTAGATGATAGCGGGCTAACCTGTTAGGGGCATGGTAAACCCACACTCTTAATTGGTTTCTACGCGACATCGTGCCGGAACGCTAAATCGCTTGGCGACACGTCTTTGTCGGTAGGGTGGTAACTAGCCACGGCCGAAGCCTCCCACCAGACACACCACCATTATATCATTTCAAATTGCATCGCGGTTTGGAACTCAATCCGTGCAAATAAGATTTTGCTTTTCTCTTGTACATTCCACATTCCTAAGAATGTTACGAATGCGAGAATGGCTCCAAAGTAAGACATACAAACAAACTAACTCCCGCATCGGTGACAGTAAGTTTTTCAGGACAAATAAAGTGTCTGCAACTTAAGCTATCATACAATCGGTCATTGTAGCATTAAGAGGTAATAATGGATAAGACAGGCGGGGATACTTACCACTATACTACCGAGGAGTAGTAGAGAGTAAAAGCGGTGATAGCCTAGTGGTTAGGGCGTCAGCCTCCTAATCAGAGGTCGGCGGTTCGAATCCGGGCACGCACCTCTAACTTTTCGAAGTTATGTGCGTTTTTAAATAATTAAAATATCACTTGCTTCAACGGTGAAGGAAAACATCGTGAGGAAACCTGCACGCCTTAGAGTTGTCCATAATGTTCTTCAAAGGCGTGTGAAGTCTGCCAATCCGCACATGGCCAGCGTGGTGGAATATGGCCAAACCCTTCTCATATTGAGAGGAGACCTGTGCTCTGTAGTGAGCCGGTAATGGGTTGATCATGATGATGATGAATAGATAAGAATTAGCATACAGAGGTAATTGAACGCAAGTCTGATTTACGTAGATCCTTACAATGGGATACTTGGCTTTTGTTGATATTCAATACTAGATTCGCAGTAGGTACCTAATAAAAACGAAAGGAGAAATAATTGTTCGACGTTTCTTTATAATTAAAGTTATCTGTTATCGGTTTAAACCACTGAATATTAATTATTATATGTAGGGTTGACGACCTCCGTGGCGCAGCGCGCGCTCTCTCACATGATAAAGTTGGAGGTCCTGGGTTCGATTCCTGGCTCGAGTCTGGTCTGGTGGGAGGCTTCGGCCGTGGCCAGTTACCACCCTACCGACAAAGACGTGTCGCAAAGCGATTTAGCGTTCCGGCACGATGTCGCTTAAAAACCAATTAGGAGTATGGTTTTACCATACCCGTAACAGGTTAGCCTACTATCTATCTGATCTTAGACTGCATCATCACTTACCATCAGGTGAGCTTGTCGTCAGAGGCTAACCTGTAGTGGATAAAAATTAAACACTATTACAACAATTTACAAGTAGTTCCGACTCTCTTAATATATTTTTTGTTTCTACTTCACAAGGTTCTATCTAATGTTCCATATCTAAAAGGCATAGTTAAATGAAGATAGCTTATCTATACCTAGGCTACAACATGCTCAACACATTAATGACTTAATGGTAGGTACAGGGGACTACTCTCATAGGGGAGAAGGTGTTTTGACCACATACCCCGCTGCTTATCATCACACGTTATTAATAGAAACTTGGCAGGAAGGCGTAAAGTTATTTCCAAAGCAATTTTTTTTATATAACTTTATTGCAATGTATAGGACATGTCTGAAAAAGGAAATAACAATCAGCAACTGGCGACCTTATCACTAATAGTGATCTCTTCCAGGTAACCATTTATTTGAAACCGATGAATTAAAAATTACACGGAAAATGCAAAAAAAAGCTATATATATATATATGTGTGTATATATATATATATATATATATATATTAACTGTATTTTAGAAATAGAATTTCCTTAAAATTATTTACCCAATAAGGGAATTGAACTTCAGGACCTCGTGTTCCTATGACGATAATGATGACTGCTAACCTTGATCACATTTTTATTCAACATTGAAGCATGCATACAGTTATTAATTAGCGTAATAGTTTTAATAGTAGTAAAATAATTAGTAAAAGGAATTTTTAACAGTTCAATTAGTGAAAGTGGTTTTTTCCGTACTCATCATATAAATAAAGTCAAGTCCATCGCTACACCACGCCATGACATTGGCATCTAAAAGCGTGCCTTTGTGACATCGTTTTAATTCACCATTTAATAGATCACATACTTTTATATGCACTGTAAATGTCGAGGCCCTGTAGCTACCTACTTACACGTGTATCATATTTAAACCCTGACATTGAAACTTAAGATGTAACCTAATTTCTTTTTTTAACTATGCTTATTCCGGTTTATCATGAAAATCAGATTATAGTGTTTTTTTCTTAATGCAAGAAATGTTGCGCGTGTAGGTTGCATACCTACTGATGTACACAAACAAAGAATATATAAACAGGTATATTTTTAGTTTTACCTCTTTATGGGAGACGAAATACAAAGCTCCTGATTGGGTAAGATTGGCACAGCGGGTACCTATTTATTAACATTGGATTGGCGGGGATTTCTTTTGAGGCATCATTCAGGTTAGGTTCATTAAGTACTTTGTTTAACTCTATTCAAATTCATTTGAACGAGTAGAACATTTCTGATTAAGGCCAATAAGGTATATCGATATATAAAAGCCTACATACCTAATTTTATTTATATACAGCCTGTAATCATATCTGATGGGTTTTTTTCTGTCATTCAATTCAATATTATAAGTAACAATAAATCAATTTATAATAGAAATAAATATATTTAAGTAATTAAAAAGTTAGAGGTGCGTGCTCGGCGGTTCGAATCCGGGCACGCACGTCTAACTTTCCGGAGTTATGTGCGTTTAAAAAAAAATTAAAATATCACTTGCTTCAACGGTGAAGGAAAACATCGTGAGGAAACCTGCACGCCTGAGAGTTCTCCATAATGTTCTCAAAGGTGTGTGAAGTCTGCCAATCCGCACATGGCCAGCGTGGTGGACTATGGCCAAACCCTTCTCATATTGAGAGGAGACCCGGGCTCTGTAGTGAGCCGGTAATGGGTTGATCATGATAAAGTCATTAAATAGTATATAGCTCAAAAAAGTAAGTTATTTAAGAGAGTATTAACTTCTTTAGCTTCTAAATTTTACTTTATTCAAGACTATCATTCGAGCATTAAAAACACCTCACTGAATAAAACAATAATTTCTGACAGTAGATGAAGTTGCAACTATTAGGCACATATCATTACAGGTGGTGGGGAAAAGCCGAAAAGGCAATTCAAACGATCTGATAGTGAATTAGCCCTTATTTGCACAACTTTCATAACCCCTGATCACGAAACCTCCATTCTAAGCAACGTGCATTACGAACATATCTAACACATACCGCACCAATATCTTACCTCATCTAGGATGATAAATTATGAGAGCGATGAGAAATACCGAACAACGGCGGCAAATTCAAATTAATTCGCGTCCATATTAAATACGCAGGCTTTTTACCCTATTACCCTAACCTATTTACGAAGCCTTCAGTGACCGTCAATTATCAAGCGTGCAGTACACTGAAAAACATGATTGCTGGCTAGAAAATTTTATCACTGATTTTATCATTTAACACAGTAAAATTATCATTTGTGCCAATGTAATGACATATCAGCTTCACCATGATACTTTATTTTATTTAAAAAATCCTTTTTTACTAAATATCATTCAAATTCAATCATTTTGACTAAAATTTTATTATTGGTATCAATCATTATACAATACTAACGCACGTGAAATTCTCACTTTTCAGCTTTTGTTTTTCAGTGTATTTCCTACATATTCTGTATGTATATTTTTCTTTTAAGCCTATACATCACTGCCATTTAATTTCTCACAATTTGATTTACTAACTAATCTATTTTTATATTAGTTTTCCCCTACCTATGTACGACTGATTATATTTAAAGCGAATAGAGTATAGTCTTGTATATTCTTCTTAATTAAACAAGAAAGATTATATGAAGTTTTAAAATGTCTCAATACTGATAGCGATAGATATTTGCGATTCAATTATATTATTTAACTAGCCACAATTGGGAGTGAGACTTATTTTTTATAAAGTATATAATGATATGTAGTAATTGTTATTACTTGAGTTGTTTATTATTTATATCGTTGTATATTCTTCTTAATTAAATAAGTCGATATGAATTAGAAAAATTGGTGGGACATATTTGCGATTCAATTATATTATTATTTAACTAGCCACAAATTGACGACAGGTTTATTTTTTACAAAGTATATATTATGTAGTAATTGTTATTACTTATATTGTTTATTATTATAATAGTTTTCTTGCTTAATTGAGCTAATAAACTGTTTATGGAACCGTTTCGTTGCATACCTGGAAAGACGAATCAACTGTAAGTAACTTTGCAAAATAAATAAACGGTAAATTAATAGATCGCAGTTCGAAATATCTTTGCCGTAATTGGAATGAATGTAATTGGAATGCAATTCATTCCAATTAAAATAATTATTAGAGCTTGCTCCGTAGAATACTAGAATTATGAAGCTATATCATGATAAATTGAAAAAGTTTGAAGGTAAATGGGTCAATGTCAGCTTGTTATTTAACTAATTGAAATGCAATTGGATATGGATTACTCTGGTAATTGCATTTCTAATATATTATTGACATGGAAAGGATTACGGATAGTGGGTTCTGAACTATGTAATGACTTAAATCGTAGTTATCTGTTTCCACTGTTAAAAACATTATTGCAATGGTATGAAATATGGTATGTTTATTATATATGAATGAGCGTTCATGCACATAAAATCGAATCATATCAAAAATTATTTATTCATGCTGGCCACAGGCACTTATGCATATTAATTATTGCATTATAGTGCCCCCGCAACATAATGCAATAATTTCACATGATGATATTTATATATTCACTCACTTAAAAAATAAAGCTACTTGGATTACGCAGCAAACTTAGCCAAGTATATACTTTTTTGTTATCACCATCTCATATAATCTCTTAATAATTAATTGTAATTAATTAATTGAAATTAGAGATTTTTTTTGACATTAGTGTCTTTCTATAAACACAACATTTTTAAAAACTTAAACTCTTTCGAAGACATCTGCATGATTTTTAGGCAATAATTTCTTGTAAAAAATAGTATAAAAATTCCTTTAACGGTTGCAAGTTTTTTTAATTTATTATGTTCATAATATATATAACTGAAATAAAAAGTAAGAGATACTGAAAAATATACTGTAAATTTTTCTTGTATATACATATATATCTCAAATAATAATGGAGTAAGAATATTTTTATGGACATTGTAGTATGTATTGGAAACCTAAACTGTAGCCTGGAGGTTCTACGCCCTAAGACCCTCTTTGTCATAAGCGCGGAGGTGTTCTCCCAGCGGGACAATAATTGGCCGAGAATGATGATAGATGACCATATTAATTAACTCTGAGTCTGAAGTCGCGAAATGCACTTTGTGAAGTGAAGAAAGACGTTTTATAATTGATGACCTATAAATTGCACTTTGAACAGTGTACTTACATAACAGCCTCAACTTTTGACGACCTCCGTGGCGCAGTGCGTGCGCTGTCGCATTATAAAGTTGGAGCACCTGGGTTCGATTCCCAACTCGAGTCTTGTCTTCAGCCGTGGCTAGTTACCACCCTACCGACAAAAACGTGTCGTCAAGCGATTTAGAATTCCAGCATGATGTCGCGTAGACACCAATAAGGAGTGTGGGCTTACTAGACCGCTAACAGGTTAGCCCGCTACCATCCTAGACTGCATCATCATATACCAGGTGAGATAGCCATCAAGGGCTAACTTGTAGTGTATAAGAAAAATGCCCACAAACATCACGCTAGATTTTGAATTAAAATTGTTTCTATAATATTCTTTATTTATCTAAAGCATAATTTACATAGTATAAACTGTGTTACATGTAGCTCGTATCAATCAACGCTTTGGCCCGAACAGGGTCATTATAAAAATACACGCGCTGAATATATTTATATATATATTATTTATTATAATTATAGCTTTCATGCTTAATTCAGTCTCGTCTCCCCGGGGGATGTTAGCAAAATAAATTTAACTAAATATATCAAATTACGGTACGCAGGTATCTTTGCTGTAATTTGAAGGAATTACATTCCAATTGTAATTGAATTATTACAGATTGCTTCGTAGAATATTAGAATAACAAACGCTATATAATGATTCATTGGAAAAGGTTGAAGGTAAACGGATGAATATTTAAACGACAAATGTCAGTTTGTTATTTAATAAAATGCATTTGGCCATGGATTGAATTTGTTATTGCATTTCTACTATATTATTTAAATAGAACGGCTTATCCGTAATCCGTTCTATTTAAATAATATAGTAGTAGTAGACTATATAATGAGTAAAATAGCCTACTTATCGGTAAACGATCTTATACTTAAAAATTCAATACGTTACCTAACATGACAGTAAAATCAAACAATTTCAATTCGTTTTTCTAAGCAATGACTTTTTTTTGTGTGCATTTTCTACTATATTATTTACATGGAACGGATTACGGATAATCCGTGCTAGACTATATAATGAGTATAATAGCCTACTTATCGGTAAACGCTCTTATATTCAAATATTCAACACATTACCTAACATGACGGTAAAATCAAATAATTTCAATTCGTTTTTTCAAGCAATGACTTTTTTTTTTGTTCACTGCAAGTTGGTCCTTGACGGCTATCTACCTGGTGGTCAGTGATGATGTAGTCTAGGATGGTAGCGGGCTAACCTGTGGGGAGTATGGTAGACCAACGCTCCTAATTGATTTCTACGCGACATCGTGTGACAACGTTAAATCGCTTGGCACGTCTTTGTCGGTAGGGTGGTAACTAACCACGGCCGAAGCCTTCCTCCAGACCAGACTATTTATAATCAATCCAATATAAAGTTTACACATGCCAGATTGAATTTATTAGTAGTTTCCTTTACCTATACTTCGCTACTGTTTCTAAATTCAATCTGCTGTCAAAAGTTTTTGGATTACATTAATTATTAACATTGGGCGTATGTATATACATACTACGTTTCAAGGTAGGTTAATCTAAATGGGAGGGTGTAACAGGTTGCTTTAGAACGTCGACTATAAAAATACGACAGTTTATAAGAAATAATCGTCTTTAAACGCGACCCGACGACGACGACGCGTTTGAAGCTGTGATAGCCTAGTGGTTAGGACGTCAGCCTCCTAATCAGAGGTCGGCGGTTCGAACCCGGGCACGCACCTCTAACTTTTCGGAGTTATGTGCGTTTTTAAACAATTAAAATAGCATGTGCTTCAGCGGTGAAGGAAAACATCGTGAGGAAACCTGCACGCCTGAGAATTCTTCATAATGTTCTCAAAGGCGTGTGAAGTCTGCCAATCCGCACATGGCCAGCGTGGTGGACTATGGCCAAACCCTTCTCATACTGAGAGGAGACCCGTGCTCTGTAGTGAGCCGGTAATGGGTTGATCATGATGATGATGAAACGCGACCCGATTACATCTTTTACTTGAAAAAAATTTACATATGGTTAAAAGAAGTCTGTATCTGTGTAGTGGAAGCGTAGACACAAGTTATCCGATCTTGTGTCACCGGGCAAGATAATATTATACGACTGTATCTTAAAGGTCTCTCTAGTCATCCTTTGATTCTTTAGTTCAAGCTTATCGTTGATAGCTTTGTCATACTTTCAGTTTCCTTCTGTTCAACAAAAGAAAAGCATAACAATAGTTGAATACAATCGGGTATTGTGTTGTAAATAAGTAATACCTGCAACGTGTTGAAGACTAGCTATAAACGAGTGTCATCTTTGACTGACACTTTGTTTTTCTCCCAACAAAGCAATAGCATGTAACAAAGCAATTTCCAGCCACTTCACAGCGTTCTAGATAATGCAAAGCCTTGACATTTACGATCCATATTATGTCAAATCATAATAAAGCGGTTATAGCCTAGTAGTTAATACTCCGGCCTTTTTTTGCGGAGACAGCTCAATTCTCAGCACGCACCTGTTATGAAACCTTGTTTCAGTAGTGATAATTCTATATTCCAATCTTCAAGTTTAAACAGGTCTCTTAAAATTCTACTAATAATTTATGGTATATTGGAATTCTTAAAAACAACCCGATTTGCAAATTGCACAAGAATCATCTTCCCAAGAAAAACTATTCCCCGCCATCATTCCATTTCCCGCCAAGTCCATTCTTTTTTTTTGTTTTCAGCAAATCACAAAAATACTCACTGGAATAAAACGGGATGGAAAACGCCAACAGACAAAGAAATTAAACCTTTTTTAAATCAATGCTAGAATTAATTAAATTAAATTACGTACATATAGTTTATTTTTTTATAAATTACAATCAAATATTATTGATGTATTGATGGCAATTATATCACACATCTGTGAAAGAAAACATCGTGAAGAAACCTGCATGAGCGTAATGGACTGCGACCCCAATCATACTGATTACTGTAGTGGGTCAGCAATGATTTGATGATGATAATGATGATTATAAATCATATATATAATTACGTAAAAGTATCTAGTAGTTATTTTAAAAAACAGACCATTAATCACATACTACTCAACTAGTTTAGATTGGGAATCAGTAGTCAGGAAGTCTTCCTCAAGTCACCGGTAAAACTATAGTTCTGAAACAAGCATCAACAATACTAAAATAATACCACTCTATGCTAATGTAGTAATTCCCTTTTCTGTTGACTACTATATACTGGACGATTTTTTCTTACAATTTCTGAACGACATGATTAAATCACGCGATCCAAAATTTTACATTATTTGAGCATAGACAGACGTTACATTTTTTATAGATAAAATGTTAATGAAGTACTTATTATTATATGGACATGTCTTAAGAGTATCAAAATAAATAAGTATTAAGAGTTTGAAAACTCTTTCTCAAGCCTTATACCGGAACGTCGATTGGGTAATCACAGGGGTGGGTATATACAATAACATTTCAACTATTCTAATTAACAAAATAACACTTTATTCTTAATAATTAACAACAAAACTTAATTATTAACATTATATATTTAATTTGCCTTGAATTTATGTCAAACAAATATGACATAAATAATAATATATAATATTATTAGAAAATTGTTTTTATTCATTGGTTGAGATTTGTGTGACTTGCAATCCACCGGTTAACAAATCCTTAAATATTTTTCTTTGTTGCTAGTAAAAAATGGGTATTTACTAATAAACCCGTGACTTGAGTCTCGAGAAATCACAATATTCTCCAAAAATTGAATAAAGGAATTTACATCCAAAAATCGTCGTGTTTAATTTCCACTGTTGAATTATTTAGGAACGGGAAATTTTTCACATGTAGGTTGTTACTATCAGTAAAATTTAAGTTACTAAAAACACCTTCAATGGATCTGGTTAATAAGTTATCGAGCTCAAGTACAGTCTTAAGCTTTGATTGACTGCTACGCGAGAATCCGTTCTTAGCTTGATATCGGTTCTTAGTTAAATAATTGAGCCTGTTATTTCAATTTTTTATTGCCACTAGTACTATTTTGCTTGGTTATTTATATGTAATTCTGAATTCAGTTCAAGGACTATTCTGCAATTGAACTGTTGCACGTCAATCATCATTATGGGTCAGCGAGAAGGTACTGACTAGTTGCAGTTTTAACGCCCATCCTGGCAAATTCGTGACACCGATGTGGGAGCCCGTTCGATCCCAGGCTAAAGCAATTTGAGAACTTAAATTATGCATTTTCTAGTTTTGGCTAGTTACCATCCCACTGAAAAATAGCGATCCGGAACCATACTGCTACCCCTAACAGCTCAGTCCGCTACCATTATAGATTCTTAACACTTCCCATTGTTTTTTCAGTTCCCATAGAGCTGTCAAGCATAACACAAAAAATACAATTTTACAAGTGCTTGTATACTCATAACAAATGTTATGCGGAGATGACAGGTCATCACCATTTAGCAGCTTGTCAGGGGGGAGGGGGGGGGGAGTTACAAAAGCGTTAGCACCTTAAACAACACAGTGATTATCACTTATATCTATTTCATATGAGAGAAGGGGCCAATAATTATGTGTGGCCTGTTAGAAATTTGTAAGTTTATTCATTTATGTTTTTGAATTATTCTGTTGTATCATTCTCAGATTCAGATCTGTGATAAGAAACACTTATTTATACATGAGGTATACAAAGAGAAGCTTATCTTTTTATAGCTTGTCTTATAAATTAACTGGGGATGAGACGTCGAGTGTCGGATATTCCCCTGAGACATTTATCTCAAACATCTGCCATAAGTAGGCACTACTTGATGTACCTTTCCGAGTCTTTTATTGCTATTCTTTCCTGAATCTTAACTCAATATATATAAGGTATATAATAGTTGAATGACTGACTGTCAGGACTATAAATGTACAGTTCAAAATCGCTGGATACATGTGATTGAAATTTGGCATTCAGATAGATTTTAAAATGTAGGCTTTCGCAAGGCATTTCGAATATTCATTACAAAATCCTTTTCCTAAAGTTAAATCTTGTTTTGCCAGATGCTTTAGACCGTACGTAGACTCACTTTTATATAATAATGTGACTTAGCGCTTATAAAATAAAACAATGCGAATAGGAAAGTTGCTCCCTGGCTCGCTTCTTTAAACTATGAGTCAATCGAAAAATTCCTCATGTCTTTGAAATAAGGGCATTAGAATCTGAACTAACTTAACACTTAGCTTAAGCTGAAATGTTACATTTGATTTTTTCAAACTTTTAAAATTAGTAATTTATATATTTATTTAGATTAGATTAAGACTAATCTATTTGTCTCTTTATCCGAGCGTCAACTGAAAACATAAATTGTTAATAGCGGTGAATTGGGCCCCACGATACCTAGTGTGGGTCTCAACGAATTTACTAAACTTTGTAAAGTTGTTTTTTGGCAAATAATTTTTTTTACATTTTCATATAGGAACAGGGTTTGAAAGTCTATTAATTATGAAGATAGAAACAAGAAAACCTAATGAGAAAAACTAGAGCTACAAATATAGTTTAAAATCGTGCATTAATAGGCGGGGCATCCCATAGTTTACAAGCGGTGACTATCAGAACTGCAAACTTGCTTAAATGAACATGCACTGCGAAATCTAATTCCCGACAACTCCGACGGATATCAAATTGGCTTTACTCAATTTAGTTAACCCGTTGATAAACTAACTTCGCAGTTTGCGCTCCGCAGAGGGCTTTCATTTAAAGCCTAATTACAAGTTATGTTAACCACAACGATTTGCACGCTTTAATGCAACGTAAAAGTTACGTTACACCTACAGTTATTTTCATCATGTTCAACCCATTATCGGCTCACTACAGAGCACGGGTCTCCTCTCAATATGAAAAGGGTTTGGCCATAGTCCACCACGCTGGCCATGTGCGAATTGGCAGACTTCACACGACTTTGAGAACATTATGGAGAACTCTCAGGCGTGCAGGTTTCCTCACGATGTTTCCTTCACTGTTGAAGCAAGTGATATTTTAATTGTTTATAAACGCACATAACTCCGAAAAGTTAGAGGTGCGTGCCCGGATTCGAACCACCGACTAATGATTAGGAGGCGGACGCCCTAACCACTGGGCTATCACAGCTTCACAGTTATTTTACATTTATTTATTAATTTTTTCATAAGGTATGCCAGCGATAAGTTGTAAATTACATTTATATCAATCTAAATAAGTTAGTGCTGGTGCTCTTACAATGTATCAATTACAGGCACACTCAACATTGCCAACATTCTCCGAATATAACTCAATAAACAGTTTATAAAAATTTACAAATTAAAATAGCTGCTCAGACAGTTATCAAATATTTAAAATGTCAGGCCAAGAAATAATTACAAAATAAATAGAAATAGAATTAGTTAAATTAAATAAAAATAAAAATATTTACATAAATTAATCATGTTAAGTACATTTTTTTATTAATAAACACAATGAGCTTAAATGACTTGTCTCAGTTCTAAGTTCGGGTGCCAGGTCGGGTAACCTCCACGTGTGCCCGGGTGCTGTGGGTCCCTCTTGATTCGTCCGAGGGGAAGAGCAGCATTCGGGCCGGTGCACCCTGGTAACATCGGTTAACAATATCTTTTGTGCGATATTGTTAGCCGATGGCTAATGACCCGACGCGGAGGGGGTCTCCGCGCGTCCCTCTGACCAAGCTGAGGGCGCAGTGGATGACCCAGGGGGTGTATCACCCCGTGTGGTGGAAGGCCTGTCCAGGTATGGGACTGGCAGGCGGGGGTGGGTGGCAGTCTGCTGCTGGAGATGGGGGTGACGACTGAGACTGGTCGTCCCCATTGGAAGTTTGCGGCCCGTCCAGGTATGGGACTGGCGGGCCGAGCCCGTCCAGGAATGGGACTGGTGGGCCAGGGTGGACGGCAAGCGTTCGCTGCGCTTGCCGTAGGCGATGGAAGGCCGGGTGCGAGAAAGTGTTCCTCTTCCACCTCTCTTGCCCCTGTGCCTTCGGAGGACTTGTGGGCGATGGAAACGGGGCCGTCCATCACTCACAATACGGTTCTCAAGTTGGCTGGTGTGCTGTGGTTCCGGCACACCTCTAACCGGCGAAACTGGGCACGTAGTGCCCAAGGAGGGTCTGCTGCGGCGGACACCCGCTGGTGGAGTTGCGGTTGTATGCGAAAGCTTTCCCGTGGCTCCACCATACAGCGGTGAGTAGGAACACGTGGGGGTTTTAGTCAGTATGAGTCTGACATAACCTCTGTGCCTCCCCGTGGCGTAGAGGTATCCATGAGGATTTACCCAAGATAAAAAAAAAAAAGTTCTAATCATCCGTCGCATGTCCACCGTAGGTCTATTAGTTTAGTTGAGGTTGAGTCTAGCGGCTACTACAACTCCGTTGAGGTTCCTTAATTACATACAGTATTTCACGAAAAAACAGCAAACTCATGAATAAGAGACCCGGATGGCTTTGAAACTAATCAGGCATACAACGATGACAATTCACGTGAGTCAAGACGCGTGTGCATTAAGAATACAACAGTATTTACTAAAATAAAAAGCAATTGACATTTATTGGATCAAAGAAAAACACGTACGTGTATGTGATATTGTATCCTTTTAATTTTTATTTTGTTCTTGCTATTTATTACCAAAGCGGCAGAATTGATACATGTTCAATGAAAATTTAAATTCTTGTCCCAATAAGGTGCATCTACAGTCCGCTGTTGTAAAGATGGACTGTGAGGCTCACTCGGAGATCTGTAGAGCGTAATTGACTTTGCCTAGACAAAGCTGTTATCCTATAGCAGATTTGTGTTGGACAACTAACTTTGTCTCGTTTTAATTCTTACTTAAGTAAGAGGTAATATGATCTCTACATTAGGATCGACTGTCTTTCAATATGGACGTCTAAAAAGAATTATAATTTCTGTCTAAATAGATGTAAAATTTTCTAGAATCGCAGAATGTTCCTATTAAGCTTTCCATTGATTACATGAACCCATATGAGTTTTTACTTTCAATCACCCAGACTTCGTCCGCGCAAAGTTTATTTTTCTCTGTTTGCCGCGGTAATAAAATACCCTCTGGCAGTCCTTCCAAGGTCTTCTTGCTACTTAATGAACTTCATTCCTTCCTACTAAAAGTTTCGTTCAAAGATGCCCTGGATAAACCATCTACGTAGTAAAAATAATGCCAGTTCTTACACATGAGAACGTTTTGTACGTGATGACGAAGTATAAAACGTTAGCTGGCTAATCAGTTACGAGTATAAAAGTTATATTAAATTATAGTTTATTTATAAGCGACCTTTTAATTACTGACAGCACGACTAGCCACAGCAACAGTCGCCGGCTGGACCAGAGAAAATCTTCTTCTTCTTCAATTGCCTCTCCATTACTGGAGGTAGCAGTCATTTTTTTGAAACGTTCCCTGTCAATGGCTAAACGGAACAGTTGTTCGACCGACTTGATGCCAGTCCACTCCCGTATGTTTCTGAGCCACAACTTCTTTCGCCTTCCAACACTTCTTTTTCCAGCAATCTTTCCCGTCATAATAGTTTGCAGCAGTCGGTACCTATCGTTACGCAATATATGACCTAGGTACGGGATAAGTGAAAATCAGTGATTATAATTTCCGAAATTGCGCCCGCCGGAAATCGAACCCGGTATCTCGGGTAGACAAAACCTATCATCACTGCAGTAGGGGGGAACCGATGTAGGTTCGAGCGTCCAACAATGGGGCATTCAAAATACGAAAATAATTACTTCGCTTGTGAATTAATTCACAAAGTTTTCATTCGAAGGGATTTATCCAATTGTTTAGTGAAATTGAACGAGTGAGAGCTCTCTTAAATGCGTCAAGTGGCTTTTAAGAACTTTACGAGTTATATTGAAGGATCAAAGAACATTGTTTAATGTTTTTATTTGAGAATTGTGACTGCTAAGATGAATGCTTTTCAATGTTTTTTTATAGACGTAGGTACTCTGTAATAATTGTATAGCATAATTATCATCAAAAACATATTTTTTTGTTTATTGGATTTAGTTCTTTTTAAAAAGGAAATGGAGTTACTTAATTTTTAGCATTTAGAGAAATATGTATTAGTTAAAGAGCCAATTATTAAATACAGGTTCATACCAGAAATAAGTGATAACAGATATAAGATACAGCCCGGTGACAGACTGACAGACGGTCGAAGCCTTAGTAATAGATGTATTTAGAACTGCGAATCATTTTAATATGTTAAAAATATTATATTACAAATACGAGTATTTAAAAGTCCTTCTTCTACACGATTCCGATTCGAACATAATACCTATTAGGACACGAAGCATAATAATCATAGGCAATACGACGCGGTGGGTCTGGGTTTATTTTTTATTTAAGTTTTGGAAAAGCAGATAAAAGTTTTCGACGTTTGTACGCGGACAAAGTCGCAATGACCAAATTATATGAAAAATTATTTGTTATTTATACTTTTAAAAAAATGGATTGGCTAACAGACGCTTCAGGCTGGTAAATAAATGCATATGTTCATTACAGCATTGGCCAGAGGACCGTGTCTTTATTGACGAAGCAGTCGGCCTGCCTGATAGTCAAAGAGATATTTATATTTAACTAGCTGGCGCCCGCGACTTAGTCCGCGTGGAATAAGTTTTAAAAATTCAGTCAGAATAAGTTGTAAAAATTCCTATGTCACTCTCCAGATCCTCAACTATAGTTTCAAAAATCACGTCGATCCATTGCTCTGTTGCGACGTGATTGAAGGACATACCAATATACAAACACACTTTCGCATTTATAGTATTACTAGTCGGACTTTTACAAATTATTTTCTTAGCGATGTCTACGGCTCTACGGTCTAACTTCCAAATTCCTTTTCATTATTTATGTTTCTACTTTCAAGGTGTGATTTTGCAAAAGAGCTTCTATCTACATGTATTATTACTGAAAAGTAATGCTCTAATTTCCGATTTTAATTTCTCTAATTCCAAAAACGCAAAACTTTCCTACCAACCCCTCACCTCTCTCACTCCTTTTAGGGTGGATTTTTTAAATGTTTTTATTATTTAAAACAAATAACCTAAATGTCAATTTTCATGTCCCTAACTTCGAAATCTTAGAATCTCCATGAAAACTTCCAACCCTCATTTTACCCTCTTTGGGGTAGATTTTCGTAACATTGATTGATACAGATCTTTATTATTTATAATTAACAATTTTGTTGCCAACTTTCATGTCTTTAACTTCAAAAATATAGGACTTTTATATAAACTTCCAACCCCCATTTTAACCTCTTAGGGGTGGATTTTTATAATATTGCGTGAATAGGGTTTTAATATTTAAAACAAATAACCTAAATGTCAATTTTCATGTCCCTAACTTCGAAAACTTAAGAATCCTCATAAAAACTTCCAACCCTCATTTTACCCTCTTTGGGGTAGATTTTCGTAACATTGTTTATACTGATCATTATCATTTATAATTAAAAACTTAATTACCAATTTTCATGTCACTAACTTCAAAAATAAAGGACTTTCATACAAACTTCCAACCCCCATTTCTACCCCTTAGAGGTGGATTTTTGTAATATTGCGTATACATGATTTTACTATTTAAAACAAATTACCTAAATGCCCATTTTCATGTCTCTAACTTCGAAAACATAGAATCCTCATGAAAACGCCCCACCCCCATTTCACCCCCCTTGGGGTTGATTTTCGTAACATTGATTATACAGATCTTTATCATTTATAATAAAAAACTTAGCTGCCAATTTTCATGTCTCTAACTTCAAAAATATAGGACTTTCATACAAACTTCCAACCCCCATTTCTACTCCTTAGGGGTAGATTTTCTCAAAACCGTTTCTTAGCTGACCTCTACTTCATAAAAGGAATCTACCTTCCAAATTTAAAGATCGTATGTTTTATAGTTCCTGAGATATCGTGATCATCAGTCAGTCAGTCAGTGGTATTTCGCTTTTATATATATAGATAAAACACATTAAAAATAAATCTATATATATAAAAGCGAAAAGTCACTTACATACTTACATACTAATAAGATTAATAAAAAACATGTACATCAATTTTTTTTCATATTACCTGTTAAGGGTGGTAAAAAAGGGGATGATTGGTTTTGCTTATTTTTTCATTATGAATTCTACAAGCTTGAAATTTTAAAAATAGGTTTCTTTCAGGGCGTAAGTATAAGGTTACAATTTTTTTTTATCCAAATCTACCCCGAAGGGGGTAAAATAGGGGTTTGAAGTTTGTATGAAAGTCCTATGTTTTTTTAATTTAAAAACACGAAAATCGGCAATTTGACATTTACCTGTAGCTTACTTTCTAAAGCAGGGCATTGGCCGCAATGGTAACCTCAATCTCAAGGGACATCAGCAATTCTACGCAGACGAAGTCGCGGGCAACAGCTAGTATTCAATATTTTAGACACGTAACCATTTAATATCTCTTGCTGTCGTCGGCACGCTTAGATCCTTTGAACTACCTAACATATTCTTACCAATAGATAAAGCGATTCAATATGAAGGTTTATATATAATACATGCACCTAAGGCGAGAGTTTCCACGATTTGATGTCGTTTTTGTGCGCATTAATTGCAAAAACTGACTAAGCCGTTAGAGAGATGACAAAGTAATCTACGCAGTTTTATTATATGAAAGGATTTACGGAAAATGAAATGGCATGGCGTGGCAGTGGCGGGTCGACGCAGCCTGTGCCTTTGTTTTTATTGTAGATGCGAAAGTGTGGATGGACAGTTTGTTAGTAAGTTACGCCAGAACGGATGAAGGGATTTAAAATAAAGTCCAAAACAACATTTTTTTTATCAGGCCATCAGTTTTGTCACATACTCGGGTAACAGTTATTTATAAAGTAAATTTCCAACTTCTTCTCCCAGATCTTATGAGTCTGAACACCACGTATACTTATTCTTGGTACCTTCAAGAGAACAGTGGATAGGCTTTTCCTAGGCAACTTGACCACTTCTAAAAAGTAGCTATAATTACAGAAAGTTTTAATTTTCATAAAATACAGTAACAGATAATTATATAGTAGTAGACAAATTAAAATATCACTTACTTCAACGGTGAAGGAAAACATCGTGAGGAAACCTGCACGCCTGAGAGTTCTCCATAATGTTCTCAAAGGCGTGTGAGTCTGCCAATCCGAACATGGCCAGCGTGGTGGACTATGGCCAAACCCTTTTCATATTGAGAGGAGACCCATGCTCTGTAGTGAGCCGGTAATGGGTTGATCATGATGATGATGAGACAAATATAATATAGAATGTAATAAAGTATGAGATTACTTTAAAGATATAGACACGCTCGGGAAAGTATATAATGTAACAACCCTGTTATCCTTCTAAGGAGCAGACTTAAATAACATCAATCAACACCCACGCCAATTATTACATCACCCCTGAAATATTAAAGAAAAATAAGCATTTTTTTTTCAAGTCTACATTCTGTATAAAATTTCATAATACTTTATAGATCGATGGTTAATAATTTATTTATGAAACTTTTGTCCGCACAGGAGATAGAAGAACTCAACAAGATGGAGGATCAAGATATTTCGCCTAATCCATTTGCACAAGATTTTGTTCGCTGGAACCGCGTCGATTCGCCCACGCAGCACATGGGGCAGGTGTTGGATCCAATTTCTTCCGAGGAGCAAATGTATCCAGAACAGAAGATCGACACCAACATGGCTTTCCCATTCAAAGGGTTTGAGACTCCACAGACGAAAAAAGGCAGTGCAGATGATGATTTGAGCTATGACTACATTGAGCCAAATAACACAGCCAAAACTGGACATAATACAGTCCACAAAAATATCTTCGCGATGACGCCACTGGAACCTGCTTTCTTTCAAAGCGAAGATTCGAATGGTAAGATGATATTTAATAAATGTTTGTTTAATTATCAACCTAACAACAAGGCATTTGTGCAATAATGATACACTCAATTCAAAACTATTCCCGTTTAAACTAGCCCTGTGGGAATAGAAAATGAAATAACCCGCCGAGCTTTGCTCATCGTTATGGCTTGGCACTGACACGCCTCGTATTGCGCAGTGAATTTATACTAGTTGCTTGAACCCGCAATTTTTACTACTTTATCAGAGATCGATAATTATTTTGCTATTCTCTTTGCTTTTCTGTGAAAAACTTAAAAAAATAAACATAAATAAGAAAATTCAAAATTCAAAATAATTTCGCTCCAATTTTTTAACAAACATAAAACTAATGCTATGAGGGTTCCAAACGCACCCCGGTCTAAGCCAAGCCCACAACTAACTTAGCCGGGAATCAATGTAATAAATGAACGGACGAATAAATGCCCTTTAATTGCTCACCGTTGAAAATATAAAACATAGAGCCAATTAAAAAGCCGGTAGTTTTTGGTAGCTACGAGTATATCACTACATAACGACCTGTTTGGCGCAGTACATGCGTTGCCGTATTATAAAATGGGAGGTCAAAGATTCGATTCCCAGCACGATTCTGGTCACACGGCCAGTTATCGTCCGTGGTAAATACATACCGCCAAAAGCGCTTTAGCGTTCACGTATAACGCCGAGTAGAAACTTAATAGGATGATAGGTTCAGCCGCTTTTTTTTATGCTGATCGTGGCCAACGAGGGGGTTTTAGTGGGTAAAAATCCCACATACCCCGAGCTTTTCCCCAAAGCAATAGTCGGGTATCACACTAGAAGATCCCCCCCGTAAACAAAAAAAAAAAAGTTCAGCCGCAATGGGCTCCTTTAATCCGGTTCGAATCCGGGCACGCACATCTTACTCTCTGAGTTATGTGCGTTTTTAAACAATTAATATCACTTGCTTCAACGGTGAAGGAAACATCGTGAGGAAACCTGCACGCCTGAGAGTTTTCCGTAATGTTCTCAAAGGCTTGTGAAGTCTGCCAATCCGCACATGGCCAGCGTGGTGGACTATTTCTAAACCCTTCTCATCATCTCATTGAGAGGAGACCCGTGCTATATAGTGAGCCGGTAATGGGTTGATCATGATGATGATACATAGATAATGATAAATACATCGAAACTACCCGTCAAAAGAAAATAAAATCATTACGTTTATTAAATATCGTAACGGCATATGAAAGAAAATAATCCTTTAATAAATTTTTACCTTGTCCCACATACGCCGCAAATGTCATCCGGCCACCTGCAATCAAATAAAAAATACGTTGGATATAAATTGAAGCGGGAATATTAAAATAGTTCAATTACGTCGAATGCAATGATTACTATATCTATCGGGAAAGGTTATTATTTCAATTACGAACGAAGCAATTTTCTACCGTTGCATTAATTTTCTTCAATGCCAAGAAAAACCTTGCGAGTTGGACTCAGGCACGAAGGGTGCAATCATAATTTACCCCATGGTGTTATATGAAATTAGACCTTATTGGTAATAAGCAAGTATATCACTCTTTTTTTATACGCTGCAAGTTAGCCCCTAACGGATACCTCACCTGTTGATGATGCAGTCTAAGATGGTAGCGGGCTTACTTGTTAGGGGTATAGTAGACCCGCACTCCTAATTTGTTCAAAGTATCGGAACGCTAAATCGCTCAGCGACACGTCTTTGTCGGTAGGGTGGTAACTAGCTACGGCTGAAGCCTCCAAGATGTCTGTGTCATCAGACAAAATAATAGATGACGTATTAACCGCGGAACAAATTCAAATTCAAATTCAAAATAATATTTATTCAAATAGTCCTTTAAAAGGCACTTTTGACACGTCAATAATTTAAAACAGATAGTCATATTAAGAATTGACGATAATCTTGGATGAATTTTTGTTTTTTTTTTTATTTTTTTTTTAAATAAATACATTTTGTTATAGATGATAACAATTCAAAGATTGCTAATGAAGAAGAAGAAGAAGCAGTAGAAACAGGGGTCAACTCGGCGATGGAGCAACGCCAAACACGTCAAAATCCCAATCTGAGCAAAACCAAGAATCTAATCAGCGAGCACTTGGACAGGCTGCGCACAGGATTGTAAGTAACATAAATTATTAAATAGTAATCTATTTTACTTTATGCACCTAACTCAATTTTATTTTCATTATTTCCTTCTATTTTTTGTATTGGTCTTTTTTTTGATTAAATTATTCCGTAACGGTTATTTGTATGCAAATACTTGTGTAGGAGCTTTTAGGTCATCATTTATCTTACCACTTGAAAGTTGTTTGAGATCTTATAAAACCGGGCTAACATCGTGGCGTCTTACCTGCGAGCTTAGCCGCGTTCATACTTAATATAATGACTCTCGATCAAAACAGAATTGGTTGCGTAGACGCACACTTAAAGCGTAGTTAAGGACGTAGGTTGGACGCAGCTCCGGCGGATTGACTTCTACACTTATAACCTTTCGTATATAATCGATACACGTATTTTCTAAACATTTTATTGCTTACAAATAAATGTATACTAATAAGTACATATTGATTTAATATCTTGTGTATATATAATAAAAGAAATAGCTTGGAGCCTCTACCAGTAAACACAATTTCATTGAGTGTATTATATACATGTAGATACATGTTTCGGGTATTACCTACTTCTTTTATTGATTTTAAGATTTCGAGACATTTTATACCTACCTCTTACTTCGAGTAGTTGGTATGTTAGACCACTAGGAGAGGTTAGATTACGAGGTCCTTGATTCGATTCCCGATCCGAGTCACAACAGTTATGTACAAGAATTAAATTTGTGCCAGCCAGTAAGGAATATCGCATTTTTCACCTCAATGTCCCGGTAAGCACATTGAGTGTATATTGTATATTTGTAGATTTATGTTCCGCTGATTTTTATATAGAAATAAGATAAAAATAGTAATAATAGTGTAAGCTCTAATACCCTCACTCAAAAAACAGGAGTCCAGTGCCGAACACTGGGCTATTAAAAAGAGAGTTTTACTGAACGGAAATATTTCTGAAACACCAAGTTATGTAACCGATATTGTAATTGAGTCCAAAATATTTGTTTAAATTCAATAACATCGCGATGATTACGCTAAAATAATGTTTCATTTCAATAATAATCACCACAACCGCACAATTATTATGAAAATTCATTTGCAACAATCCAATAGTCTGATAGATAACATGACCTAAAATCATAAATGCTGGAGTAGTGTTTAATTTGAAATAAAATCAAAGATAGTGGTATAATGTTAAACTCGAACAAATTCAATCGCTGTAAGGTTTCATGAGATTAAAACGAGGGTACAGAGACTGCTGGCAATAATTGGATTTCAGAATCGGGGATCATTTCGCAAAATATGCAATACTCCGCTCAGTCTCACTTTGATCCGTTTTAATTGCACATCGATTTCTATCGAAATGCAAGGCGACTTAGATTTTGCAATTCGTCACTTTTTTAAGTGTCTTAGGAATTTTATTTATGATTAACGCTTGTCCGTTATTTATACATACATTTACTAATAGGCAAAAGTTACTTTTACTGATTTTCTTTCACTCATCATCACCAAAACTACCAGTACAGTAGACCAGTGTTTTTCAATGTGGGATCATCCCCACCTGCGGGATGGCAAAGCCTCGGTACGGGGGTCGTACTTACTAACATACTAATCCAGTTTTAATTCAAGCCATGAATCAAAAATCATCGTTAATCAAAATAAGCATAGCATTTTTAAACACCAAAATTAAAATACTTATGTATACGGATTTCCAAAATTGTTCGATTTTGACACTATTTGTATAACATTATTATTTTGATATACTCGTTATTATGTACGCTTCAGTGAAATTAAAAATATATATTTCCCTGGAAATCAAAATAAGAGACTAGTAAATTATCCTACACACTAACTATATAACAACAGATGTGGAATAAATATAATATATTAATAAAAAAAAACTTTAGTGGGCAAGAATAAACCTTTTCCAAGTACCTACATGATTGTAATAAATTTGTCAATATTATATTTTGTCTAACGTGTCGTAAAAGATGCCTAACAATTTTCTCAACGCGAACGATCTTTTTAAAGTAAAAATAAAGTTATTACAAAGTATTTATGTAATAATATGGTCTAGTATTCGTTTTAAATATATAAAGTAGGTACCCGACCAACGAGGTAATCTAGACTTAGATAAGATGAAGAAGGGTTCATCAACGCAAATACTGTATGAAATTCAATTGATTCCAAATCCCATTGGTGGATTTACACACATCCACAGCTTAGCAACGTGGAACAAATGGTGGAAAGGCGGTCAGGCAGCTCAAGGATTGTTTTTCGGCCCACACAAGGCTGACACGAGTACATAATATTTACATTTATTACTTACGTATTCAAAAATATTCCATAGCTTATAACAGCCCTGAAAATCCCGATTTATTCGAGCTAGAACAAAAACTAACATTGACATGATCTCACCTCGCCAGGTTTTGAAATAAGTATTTTTTTTAATTTTCAATAAACGAATACACTGGGAAAAAATCCCCGGTCGCATTATTTTAGAATGCGTTCCAAAATCAAATGAGCAAGCGATAGTAGGCATAACGTGTCCTAGATGGGTGGCGATCTTTTTTTCAATAAAGGGGTTCACCCTTTAAACAGGAATACAAAAGAATTTGCGCTTTATTTTATAAAACCGATAAACTAATAAAAATTCAACGGAGAAATTAATTTTCATCTGATTCCCTCCAGACTCGACAATCTGCGGTTAGTTTCATACCGACAAAGAAGGGCTATTACGCCAATTAGACTTCCGGTACGATGCCGCGTAGAAACCAATTAGAGGTGACGGTTTTATATGACTGCTCCGTAATAGGTTAGACCGCAACAATTCCAGACTGCTTCTGACATTGCAGTCGATATAACTTGCTGAAGAATTAAATTAAAATCTCTTACAAATATTCAACGGTCATCTAATATTAAAAAGTAATATTGCTTTTAGCGGTGATAGCCTAGTGGTTAGGGCGTCAGCCTCCTAATAAGAGGTCGGCGGTTTAAATCCGGGCACCTCTAATTTTTTGGAGTTACGAGCGTTTTTTAAAAAATTAAAATATCACTTGCTTCAACGGTGAAGGAAAACATCGTGAGAAAACCTGCACGCCTGAGAGTTCTCCATAATGTTCTCAAAGGCGTTTGAAGTCTACCAATCCGCACATGGCCAGCGTGGTGGACTAGGGCCAAACCCTTCTCATATTGAGAGGAGACCCGTGCTCTGTAGTGAGCCGGTAATGGGTTGATCATGGTGATGATGATGATTGCTTTTAGTATAGTAACATAAACAAATTCATGAATCAAATCAAATTAAAATAGCTGTAATCATGTAAACCTGATGTATTACAGACATCTATGAAGCGTTCATATAATATTATTTCCATAACTTTAATTCGTGAGGTGATAGTGGTAACTACACTCGCCAACTTAAACTAAAGCTAAGGGTTCCATGAGTAATTCGTACCCAGTTATTATCTGGACATCATTTTTACAGCTGTTATGCTTTCTAAGCTAGAACTTCCTACTTTCAGACTATTTATCCTAGAGGTAATTCGGTTAGACGGCTGGCGGAAGCTTATGAGAACGGAAATGCCTCCAGTCTGCGTTGTTATTTTTTTAAATTTTACCAGACCTTACATACCCTCCGTGGTATGCTGTTCCCGTTTTAATTTTAATGCTTATAAACTAATAATCTAATAAGTCATAGTAAAATAAAGTTAATTAAAGTATTACTTTGGAACCTTTAGCCAACAGAATAAATCAGTTTTCCTGTAAAAATTACGTAGAAAAAAATTCGTCATTTTTAACTAAGTGTAGTGACTTGACTTCTTGTTCACAAGTATTTGTCAGTGCGTGATTATTTTTTTAAATATCTTATCTGTTGCCATAGTAATCACTGACACCATAAGAACTTGAATAACAGATTTTGTTCCCTATTAGTAGCCACCTTTTTTATACAAAAACTTGTTTAGTTATTTCCCTAAAAATATTATTCATAAGAAAAATTTCGAAACAAAAGTATTGTATTGTGATGAAATACTGCTATACATATTATTGCTCATGAAATATTCCACAACTAGCCTGGTTGGTTTGTTAACGTCTCGGTTAAATTTTAATAATTTTAAAAATTATAAATGACGCGTTACTTTAATAAAACTTTTCCTTTTAATGATTACTTACTGAAGGGTTATTAAATGCAACAAAGTTTTTTAAATAACAATCCGTTGAACTCATAGATAAGGTTAAGAGAATAAGTTAATCTCATGTTAATTACGGAACCCTGTACAGGTGTGTGTGACAGGGTATATTAATACTCTCGGGTTATCCGTTATTATTACACTGGGAAATAAAAAATGTTGCTGGCAACAAAAGTCACTATCAAGTAAAATGTTAAATTAGGGGAACATAAAGCATTTTGCTACTGGCAATAAACTTGTAAGATGTAAGACCACGAATTATTGAAAAAATAATAAATTGACATAAAAAAATTATAATTTTCACTAAGAATATTTTATTCATTTGGACATAATCGCTAATAACATGTTTGGTTTATCGGTACTATAATGTTGTTTTTAGAATCAAACAAAAGCCTAAATAATATATATATAAATATATATATTTCTTGGACTCTCGGAGCCTAAACACCTACACATTATTCTAAATTAGGTATTAGAATTGAAAAAAGAAAATTAAATCCGACATAGCAACTCGTTTAATTATTCGAATTCCCTGAATAGTGCATTCGGTGACTCTAGAGAAATATTTTTATAGCAATAACTGCCGAGTGGACATTGACGGTTTACATGACCGAAATTCGGTGTCCACTGGTATAATGTAATTTATAGGTCGCTAAGTAAAAAAGTAAGCAGCACCGACGGAATACTTTGTAGCGGGAGGATCCAGTGTTACGATTCTTCATTTAGCTTCAAAGCTAGTGCTGAAATTCATTTAACATATCTTACGCGGCTCATATTGTGTCAGAGAATTCGACTGGATCGATATCATAATTCGGGGATGCCGAAATTGTTTAAAAAATCTTTTCAGTGATATCTTTAATAACAGAACAATGTAACGTTTGTTAAACAATCGAGTTGAAAGTATACACACCATATTTAATGTTAGTATATTTAAATCTCAATCGAAAATAAAACTTACGTCAGTAAGCAATTTCAGTAAACAAATTAAAATTACCAAAATAAATTATGGTTAAAACAGAAAGTTTTAACAAAATGTCAAAGTTGGTGTTGATCAAGAGAAAAAAAAAACTTTGCAATACTTGTCCAACGTTTATGTGTAACCCGTTAATATTTTTCGTTCATCTTACTGTGATGATGACATAAATTTACTACTTTATTTCATACTGGCTGGCTATTTTTAACCAACGCCAAAATCGGCGTACGTAGTTATAAGGTAGACGTGTGTATTTGTGAATCTTGTTTGTAAGGAATGAGTCGAGTTTATACATAGGTTTAAGTGATAAAGTTCTTTATTACTTTACTTTTCTCGCTTGTGAAGTCAACATATCCTGAGGATGATCCGGTGTCGGGTCGAAACGTGCGTAGAGGTTCTAGTGGAAGATTTTGTGTGGTGTTATATTTTTTACAAATCTCCCGGTTATCGGCGGAATATAACAAATTATACTTGCTGTTTATTGTTTTTTGATAAAGATCTGTTCAGGCGCTTGAATATCAGCTCATTTAAATGATTACTGATGATATTGAACATGGTGTGCTTGTTTAAAAATTAATTAGTCTTTAAGACCGTGCCACTTAAGTATCGACGTCCAATGGAGGATAATGTTTTAACTGCGGTCTAATTTAAATATATTCGTCAATACAAGTTTGGCGTATCCTTAGCGACTGCAGCCACACTCAAGCGTGTTCTGTGTCACGATCTTACCCAGTGCGTGGCGCAAAAGACGCTGGGTGTGTCACAGCCCTTCGCTACGCGTGTCGGCGGATCTCTGCAATTGGTGCCACCCCATTGACTGGAAAAAACACACTCCGTCTTCACAAAACACTGAAGGTGTAAAAGAATTCTGGAACACTGGAAGTCTCATTAATTAATATCGAATTATTTTTGCATAATTACAACCCTGTATACAGAGTGAAAAATTTAAGCAATTAAAATATCACTAGCTTCAACGGTGAAGGAAAACATCGTGAGGAAACCTGCACGCCTGAGAGTTCTCCATAATGTTCTCAAAGGCGTGTGAAGTCTGCCAATCCGCACATGGCCAGCGTGGTGGACTATGACCAAACCCTTCTCATATTGAGAGAAGACCCGTGCTCTGTAGTGAGCTGGCCATGGGTTGATCATGATGATGATACAGAGTGAATGTTCCGAACCTACTAAAACGTAGTATTTTTAAATTAATTAAATTACATTTATTGTAATTTTATTTTATTCATTTGGTTCGTAAATTACGTTTTCGTTATAGTTTTTAATATACTGTAATATATTGTTAAATAGTGTAACTATTTAGAAAGTAATTGAATTATAACTGTTAGCTTTCAATTAGTATAATTGACGTGTATATACGTTATAATGATGCTTTAATTAGTGGGGGCTTAAAACCTGGTATATAAGCGATTTATTTGAGGGTTTTCTTTCAATTGTTAATTAAGTGGTTTATGAAAAACTAACTTATTTAAAAAACAAAAAATTTTTAATTGATATTGTAATTTTTAATCTAAAAGTGGTTATAGCCTAGTGGTTAAGACTTCACCCTGTCTTTCGGATGCCGGAGTTCGATTTCGCGTCACGACATCCTCACAACTTTTTAATTTAAAAAAATGGTGTTTTTTTGTAACTGGCTAACTAAAAATTTCAGTACAATGCTAACTATATTATTGCTAATCATCTCAAACTGGTACCAATGTTTAATTCATTGCAAAGAAAATTAATTTTAATTTTTAAAGGTTTATAATAATATAGCTTACCTTAATTGTCAGAATACTATGTCTTCGCCATTTATTGCCTCGAAATTAATTCTGGAGCTCAAGACTGCTATTGCAATATTGTATCGCGATTTGCCTAGTTCGAGTACCTTCCAACGGAAATTGTATTTAATATTGGGTTTTAGTTTAATAGTTGTCGATTGTAATTTAAAGTCAATTGTAAAAACAGTCTTCGGAACCTGAATTCCCACCTGGTCGAGCGCTTCGTAAGAATTAAGCGCCCTACCAAATATATTGTTTGCTTGTGTCACAAATATAATAATGTAGTAAAGCACGGGACTCGAGTCGACGACCTCGCTGTAAGCAATCAGTAGAAAGCGGAATAATTGCAGGTCTAATAAGGACTACCGTATACCTGTCTCGTTACTGCCAACCAATCTACGCTGGTTGAAAATAAACCGTCCTAACGACCTTGAGGAGAGGTGATGTTAATGATTTTACCACTTAGCGACCACCTAGTCATCCACCCCAAGTCATTTGTTAGAAGCATGGAAGCAATGAGTTTTGTTTGATATAGGTGCAAAGAAAACCCAACTTTTGTTCCAGAGTAAAATAGCCGACCTTGCACTAAGTTTGGTATAATTTCAGTGCCATAGTTATCCTTTTTATTAGTAATCGGATAATACGCGACGGAGCTGAAATCACGATTTGATCACCTGTGTTCTGCTTAAACGTATCTGACGAAATGCATGGTACCACTTTTCCTTTAGTTGGCAGCAATATTTAGTTTTGTTTATAGAATATGCATGCATTTATAATTTTTCGTAACATATGAATATGTTCGTATACTTACAATATGTACCTTGTGGAAACTAGTAACATAAAGTTAGGATATTGAAATTACCAAAGGAACCTGAACTAACCGATTTAGATTCATTTAACCGCGAAACTATCTCGTTGATAGAGTTGTTAGCATGTTTGATTGCAGATCTCGATGTACAGTTCCAATTAATACCAGTAAATTGGAAATAATATAGAGACCGGGGTAGCAGACTTCGTTCTGGCTTACGTTCGACCTAGTTCATGCATTATATTATCCATATCAAATATATAGCTTAAGTATATTTAATAAAAAATAAAACTATATTACACGCTCATAATAAAATAGAAAAAAATAAACACAATATAGGGTGTATAGGCGGCTTTATCACTGAAAGTGATCTCTACCAGGCAACGATTTGAAATGCGATGTAAAATAAAAGAAAAGAGCCCACGCGGGCAGTTCTTTAAACTCTTATAAAAAAATACTCTATTAGAACGCCCCAACCAAAATCGTGTCAGAATTTCCAGAAGGTACATTATGTAATAATGCGCAATAACTTTATAGTTCGATTAAATGAGAAATCTTTACCTTAAGTAACTTCATCTATGAGACTAAAATTATTGTTTTTATTCAAAGGATGAATATTATATTCTTTAATTTATCTGTTCATTCCTTTCTTATAAATAAACGCTTCATAGCAACCGTCTCAAATGGCGAAACATGATCGCCATTTGAGACGGTTGATCTAAAACCACTCTTAATAAAGAGAAGCCGCTATACGCGTTTGGTTTTAGATAAGCCTCCTGTACTTAAGATGTTTACTCCAGTATCGAGACTATCTCATTTAATCGCATAGGCGAACTTAAATTAAAATATTTGATGTTGCTTGATTTTTTTATATAAATACGTTTATATGTGCTGTGGTATGTTAATTTTCAATCTTTAATGATTACTTTATATTAGCGATGTTGTTGACGAATCGATTAACATTAAATTTACAATATACAGCCATAAGCCATATTTTTATCTGTGCGCAGTTTCTTTTGTCAATTTTCTCAAATCAAAAACATCCGCGAACTTTAAATCATATCAAAATCGGTATCTCGTTATGCTTTTAACATTTCCAAAGGCAAGCAAATACATCGATATTATTTTCAACGCTTTAGTTTTACTTATCGAATAGTTATAGAAACCGCATGTAAGGTATAAGTGATCTATACAATAAAATAGAAAATCTTTATTCATCGGAACAACACATAAAAAGATAAATACAAAGTAATTTATTATTTAATACTTAATTATAACATTTTCAGATTTATTCTGTGTTGTGCAATTTAAAATTGAACGAGAAGGAAAAATCATTATCCAAACAAATTTAGAATAAAAATATGCTCGGCTTGACCGATTCTTAAGAATTTTTTTATGCATCGAGAATCGCCTTTTTTCCGCTGGGAAATGCCTTTACGCATCCCCTCCGGGGTATGTGGCACTCGGCTGACTGGCGACCAGAATACCCACTAAAACCCAGCGATGCTCCTACGCGTCGCCTGGTGGCTGGGTCACGGGAACACCCGCGCACTCGACCGCACCGCAACCCAACCAGCGGCGTCCACCGAGGCAGACCCACCGGGGGCCTACACCACCCACCAACAATTCGGCCCGAACGGGAGGCGCTCTTCGAGGCCCATGAAAGCACAGAGCCTCGGATTTGTGCAGAGCTACCTCCAGGCCCAAGATCCGAATCCTCTCTACGATGTATGCCACGCCGGCCCTACATCTAGCCTCCCGAGCGGTGCTGCCGCGAGTTTACACTAGGGTATGTGGTACGGTACCTCAGTGCCTCCCGGATACATATCCAGGGCAAGTTGTTGAAGGCGTTGGCAATGTCGAGCGATTCCGCCACCAATACCTCGTCCCGGGACACTGCACTTTCCGCTAGGGCCCTCACCCGCGCTATTGCGTCGATGGTCGATCTGTCTCCGCAGAAGCCGTACTGGTTGACACTGAGATCAGGGCCAAGACTTTCAGCTATTACTCGCTCAAAGAGCTTGCTTACCTCGTCCAGCAACACGATCGGTTGGTACGCCGAGAGCTCGTGGGCCGGGCGCTCATCCTTACGGAGCAGGACCAGTTTCCCTTTCTTCCACTGCACCGAAACTGACCCTGCTCCTGACAGACTTCAAACAGAGCCCGGACCCACGGCTCAAGCGGCCCTAGAGCCAAAGCCGAGACGCGCCCAGGGATGCCGTCGGGGCCCGGGGCAGTAGGGCGAGGGATGTTCATTGCACGCGTGTCTGGGAGCGCGTCTGAGTTCCAGTCTTCCTCCATAGTTTGAGGCGTCATGCAAGGCGCCACGCGCTCTTCGGTTCGATCCGGGAACAGTGCCGTGACCACCGACTCCATGACGGATGGCTGGAGACTCTGGGTATGGGACGGGGCCGAAGGCCGGAGTTTCCCCCTCACCGCCATGTAGGGCCTCCCGAACAGGTCCCTATGCAGCGTCGCCAGCATCTCGTCGTTGGCCCGATTCTTGGCCTCGCCGATGGCTGCCCGCAGCAACCTTACCGCGTCTCTGTAGAGAGAGTAGAGCCGCTCTTCCTCAGCCGGATCCCGTCTCCTCCGCTGGCGGCGACTGGTGTATTGGCGTCTCGCCGCCACGCAGGATCTGCGCAGCAGCGTGATCTCTCCAGACCATCAATACATAGCTCGCCTGGAGGGGACGAAGTGCACTCTCGGCATGGCCCCGTTGCAGACGCGCGTCATGGCCATTCCAAGACGTGCCACTTCCACTACGACTTCCCCCAGGTTGCACTCTCTAGACGCGGAAAACCAGGCCTCAATGAGGGCAACCTCGGCAATGAAGTCCCGGCCCATTCGCGACAGCGACCAACGAGGACCGTCCCCTGTCAAGGGTCGGTCAGGGCCGCTCGGGATAGTTGGACATGCGGAGACGCCAAACCTCATGTATCGGTGGTTCAACAGCGTCTCCACGTCTTCCACCACTTCCCAGCCAACGGCGTGCCAGAGCAGCATCGGCGAACGTGACGTCCACAATGGAGCCGCCCTGTTTCCGCACGCACGTGTTGATATCCTTGGTTTAGGACCGTGAGTCCAGACGCCACCACCCACTCCAGGAGCTCTCGCCTACGAGAAGTCGTCACCGGGCACCCCAAGCCACAGATTTGGCATTGAGGTCCCCCGCGAGACTGACGCCGCTGGTGCCACATCTGCCGATCAGAACGCTGACCTCAGCAAGAAACTGCTCTAAGTCGGCGAGACTCCGATTCGACGAGAAGTACACCCCAACCACCGTGACGTCACGGACAAGAGCCGAAACGTACCCCCGACCTCGGAATACGTCGACGAAGGCCGGAGATCCCACACTGGACCGGGACACCGTGGCCACCACTCCATCCCTTTTTCCCACCCAATCGTTCCCAGCCGGGACGTGGTAGGGCTCGGCCACCACGGCTACGTGGATCAACCACTCCGCCATGCTCTGGAACAGGAGCTCCTGAGCTCTGGTGCAGTGGTTGATGTTCGCCTGGAGGAAGTTCAGGGCCATTATCCTTCGGCCATCGAAATCTCCTCAGCCCTATCCGCTTGCCAGGATGGGAGGGAGGGACGCTGCTCGGCATCTATGCCACATCAAGGGCCGGGCGTCCAGCAGCTTCACGTGAGCGGAGACCCAGCCCAAGCGAAGTCTCCCTCCAGCCAACATTTTCTTGGCGGTCTCGACGGGACAGTGCACCAACACTAGCCCATCCATCCCTTCGAAGCCGCCAGAAACCTCCCCGACCCGCACCTGCTCGGGGGGACACCCTCCGGTCGCTGCAACCGCGACGACCACCTCGGCACCGGTAACGGAGCCGCCCAGGCCCGAGACCCGCAAGCCTACAGACTTTATGGGTAGTGAGACCCGGACAACCTCGTCCCCGAGGACGTCCCTGAGCTTCTTGGCCAGAGAGTCCGCCTTCTCCGCTATCTACTACTATCGGCTACTATTTATTTTCAAACCCCTAAGTGAATCGGCTACTATTTATCTTCAAACCCCTAAGTGATAAGGGGTGTCCACCCCAAAATATTATTTTTTATTTTTTGGATATTTTTTTTTTAATTTTTCTCTTGCATTGTAAAATACATACAAGCCTAAATTTCCATCCTTCTATCGCCAAACCCTATTTTTTCATAGTCATTTTAGTAATTTAATCATTTGTCATCCCGCTGGATAACTGAACAATTATCGTCTTTCTTTATTGTGAATGTTTTTCACTCTAATTCGACTAAAATTTCCCTGAGCTATGTTTTTTTTTATATTCCCTCATCGTTTACAGCGCTCCAAGGCTCTTTCACTCATAAACCACATCCTTACACACAATAAGTTAGTTATATTTTTTCTACAATAGAAATTCCCTAGAAATAATTTATATGGCATAACAACGTTTGCCGGGTCAGCTAGTAACATTATAAATACATTAAATAGTTGCTAAACTTTTAAGGCAACTTGATTTTAAATATGATCATTATCGAGAAAGAAACTTAAACATTCTTGTTATCTGCTTACCATGCTAATATACGTGTAGCACCAATCAAAACTACGAGTATATGAAATTTATGTAAAAGGGACTTAAAATAGGTGTGCTTTCTCTAAACAAATTTGCGTTAGATTTCCATTTCATGCTTCACAAAGACTACTGATTTGTATTTTAAGCCTGTCTTGCCGTGTTTTATTAATTATTCAAGTAGGTAGTCATTTACGCACCCTACCATCTCTAGGATTTCTAAAAATACTTACGCCTACCAGTATTTTGTACTTTAATCTCCTTACTTCTTATCCCGTATTTTATTTACATTAATAATATATTTTTATGTTTAATACACTTTTAAAACAACTAATAGATAGAGGGTCTTGTAAGGAATTAACCGTGCGATAAGGCTTATAGGTTTTATCTTAGATATGGGTAGTCCTTATTTATTTTATTTTTTATTTATTTAATATATTTATTTCTACACCACATATAAATAGAAATAATAAGAAAAACAAGAAGAAACAGGATAAAAGGCGGCCTTATCGCTTAGTAGCGATATCTGCTATCTTTTGAATATATTGTTTCCCTAGTGAATAATCGTAATAGACAGCAATTGATGCCACCGCTGCTACACGTCGCTTGCATTGTTTATAGGATAATTCTTATTACACGGATTTGTCAGTTTATTTTCAATGCATAATAACTGGGTTGTCTCGACTGAAAAGGAAAAATCATGACGTACAAGGAACTCTTGTTACAAGTAAATGTGATGCTTCTAGTCTCTTAAATATAAGCTACGGGTTTGCTATCAAACGTATTCTATAAAATAACATATTTCAAGAGTGCAATGTTTTATAATGTCTTATTCTTTGCAGCCATAGTCAAACGTTAGGATTCGTTAGGTTTTCGTTTTGGTTTATCCCAATTCAATGAGTATATATGTGTTTGATCACAATATCCTGATGACAATTTTGGAGCTAAGATTAGATACGCGTTGACACATTTGTCCAGGATTCTATACAAATCCCTGCGTATTTATCGCGCATAAGCTAGAATACTGAAAAACCTGTTTAAAACAACAAAGTCTGTTTTGTTACACAAGTACGTATGTGCTTTTTGAGCCCCGCAGGTTCAACTGTGGTGAGTATGGCCCAAATAAATGTAGTATCGAACACAAAAAACATATTGATAGCAGGAGAGATTGACGCGTTAGACATACATATAAGCCTCGGCATTGTAAAACACGTATTATAAATATTTTTTTCAAAGTTGTCAGGTCTATTTCCATTCCCCCTAAAGGTATACTTTGCACTATCTTTTGTGAAGAGGGATACTCTTTCTAGAATTGCTAATTTAGTTATGTTAAACTGTTAGGTACTATAATTTATGACTGATTATGTGAGATGGTGATAACGAAAAAAAAACCGGCTAAGTTTATTATAAGCTTCTTCTTAGACCGGGGCGCGTTCGGAACCCTCATAGCTTTAGTTTTAAGTTTACGAATGCAGTTATCACCATCGAATCACTATTATGTAAATTATTGACGCGTCAAAAGTGCCTTGTAAAGGACTATTTGAATAAAGATTATTTGAATTTGAATTTGAATTTAAAAAAATTTAGACCGATCCGGGGTAAAAATTTTTAGTCCAAAACATCATATGTGATGAAAAATAGAACACACAATCATATACGCACACAGTTACTTCTAACCTGATTTCACCTAGAGCTGGGGCCATTGTTTTAGTATTCCAACCTTGCATGCCTGAAATTTTGGAAGCAGATACGAAATTGGTACACCTACACGCTGAATTGCTAATCATGCTCGTAAGGGAACCTCTCACTTTTCACTTAGAGAAGTGTTATATATTCAGCCGTCGTATTCTGCAATTTTTTTCATTGGTTGCCAACCGGTCCGCTTCTTACCAGGGATAATAAGGATTCGGGTTTTGAAACCGAACACTAAACCGGAGTCAGATACGATGACAAATTTAGTGGATGTTTGTAATTTAGTTTTTTTTTTCGATTTCACTTTATTTCTGGGTTATTACAGATAATCCACTTATAATCACATAGCCGTTCATGTGATTATTATAGCGACTACTTTATCAGTAATATTGACTTGTAATACAAAACTAAATTATAATAAATATTCTCCTATTACAGACTTCTAAACTAAATTATCTCAAACATTCGTAACAGATTCGGTTGCAGTTTCGAATTGATTTTATTCCGGATATTCGATAGCTTCGGTTCAAATGATAGCCACTGATCAGCAGCAGCTGTCATAAATGTTACAGAATATATGGACTGATATGACATATCAGAGAAGAATGTTTAATCTAGTGTATCATATACATTGGATTGTGCATTCTTCTCTGGCAACTGAAATACAACGGCACGGTTTATTTTATAGTGTGGTAGAAACATTAAAAAACACCTACACAAGAGCGAGTTTATCGCAGCGACAAGTTCTAAGTCAATTTATTTACAAGATCATTATCATACCAACGGAAGGACGCCTACTGCTGGGTACAAGTTGCTTGTAGTTCTTTCCAAAACTCTCCTTTCTTACATCGTCTGGTCGAGATAAACTCGCTCTTGAAACGGGAAAAATGTCTCACGTGTGATTATTTCTTAGATTAACGTTCTATGTTTTAATGCTACTTATTTGTTGTCAACTGGCTAGTGAAAATCGACTTCGCTGTTATGGTTCAAATTTTAAAATGTGGTTTTAAATTTCAAACCAAGAAGCGTCCACGGATGTGCACAATATTTCGCACTCTAATTACAACCAATCAGGACCCTTGCTTTAACCAACACTTCTCGTGATTAGTCGTTAATTTGCACGACATCGCGGACGCCTACGCCTTCGCTTTGGAAATAACGCATTTTGAAACGTTGAACTGTGACAGGGGCACTCTCTCACTCACAATTTTACTTTGTCATCATATAATGTTTAAAATATAATATAAGTATTAAGATACAAATAATAGACACTTTGTATCTTATACATACATACTCGTAGAAAGTGACGTAGATATGCGATTTATGAGATTTTTTGTCTATGTTATTAAACATGTTAGATTTATATTGGATTTACTAAAACACATCGGAACCGGTTGTTGACAAAGACATCAAATTACATATTAAACACATTAACATTAGCTTCCGGTTCCGGTTGGTCTTTGTCTAGTATTTATCACATAAATAATTTATCTTTATATTTACAACAAACAGTACACGCGAAGATCTTGAAGGTACGGCCATACCACACCACATTCATATTCTGGAGTCGCCTGCAGCAGAAGAACCTACCGAGTCCATATACGGCATTGCACTAATCGTTGCTATTGCAGCTACTCTCACTGTGGCTGTCATTGGCCTAGCTTTTGGATGGTACACGTGAGTAACTTTCATAAATTTATTAGTATTTTAAGGTAGCTTGAACCTATATATAGATACAGATACGCAGACTGCCAAGAGGCGATGAAAATACCAATACTATATGATAAATTGTGTGTTATTCATTGGATAAATGCATATGCGTATTCATTCATTAAGAAAAACACATTGTTCTTTACCCTAGGTACTGGTGCTAGGTATATAACAATTCTGTAAAATACAAGTCAGATCTTGATTGCCTTCTCATCTGGCGGCAAATGATAATGCAGACTAAGATGGTAGCGGGCTAATCAGTTAGTAATATTAAATCCACATACCATATCCGCCACAAAGCGATGTTATACCGGAACGCTAAATCGCTCAGCAGCCCGTTTATGACAGCAAGAACGAAAGCAGATATTGATTTTTAATAATCCAATATAACAAACAAATATGCACATGTGAAGGAAACATATAATAAACTGTTATTTTATGTAACATTAATTAATTATTAGATATCATTTCTTTGAATTCTTATTAATTTAATGATTGCCCATATCTATCATTCAACTGAATTAATCTGTACTTTATTACTAAACATATAGTTTACACATTACATAGAATCCGTAATTTACATAAACGAATTTTAAAAAATCCACTGTATGTCCCATTATAGTAACGAATTAAAAGTATAGCTGAACGAAACCACTTATTAACCTTCCTATAAACTGCAACTCTAGACATAGTAAAGCCTCTTTATGTTCATAACAAATGATTGGCTGAAGTGGGAAGAAGTACTTCACAACTTGTTAGCGGAGAACACTACGTTTGCTTAAACAACTTGTAGCGCAAGAACCTTTCATTACACAAGCATTATCTAGCCTTCTTAGGTAACTAACTTGCAGCATTAAATGTGCTAAATAGAATATATTTTCTGCTACACAACAAGGATGAGTGTGGAAAATGTTACTGGCGTAATGGAATAAACGATCGTTTCTACAAAATGTACTCCTTTAATCTTTTGCGAAAAGGCTGTGATAGCTTAGTGGTTAGGACGTCCGCCTCCTAATCAGATAGGTAGTGCGATCCTGGAGACGGACCTATAATTTTTCGGAGTAATTTTTTTAAACTTAAAGTTTGGTACCCTCATAGCTTTAGTTTTAAGTGTACGAATATAGTTATCACCATCAAATCACTACTAAATATACTATGTAAATTATTGACGTGTCAAAAGTGCCTTTTAAAGAACTATTTGAATAAAGATTATTAGAATTTGAATTTGAATAAACTATTCATATATCACTTGCTTCAACGGTGAAGGAAACATCGTGAGGAAACCTGCATGCCTTAGGGCTCTCCACAAAGTTCTAAAGCGCGTGAAGTCTGCACATGGCCAGCGTGGGGGACTATGGTCAAACCCTTCCCATATTGGGACCTGTGCTCTGTAGTGAGCCGCCATCGGGTTGATCATGATGATGATGAATCTTTCGTGGGAACATTTTTTACTTTTGTTTGAACATTGTTTCCTTCTTAAGTGTATATTAAGTCCTCTATTCAGGACAATATCTGGGCTTTTGTACTCAAGCACTAATTAAAAAAGGCTTAAAATTTTAAAAATTAAGGTTTCCCAGCGAAAAGTGAACACAACTTGAATGAACACTTGCCTGCAGTTGGTATCTACCATTGTCATTTTAAAATATTTCATTGCATTGTTTTCTTTTGTTTGTAAAATAATTTTGACATTGAACGACCATTGAGAGACAATAGCACATAGGAATTGTGATTTCGGAACAACTCTCTCGTACTTATTACGCCACAGAGAGTTAAGGACTCTGTTTGATTCATGTACGGTTAAACGCTACAGATTTTCATTATGTTTTCGTTCGCCGTGCAATCATTTAGCCGTTGCGGAAATATCAGAAATTAAATAACGAGTGGTCCAACGGCGAGCGGACAAGTCACGTCGTGATCCATCAAGTCTGTACTGTAACACTGAGTCAACAAGCGGACTTGAACGCGTGTGACAAATTCAACTGTGTACTTCTTCTTGTCACGTAAGGCGGGCATCCTGTGATAAAGATCGACTTTGATAAAGAGCACGGAGATCAGCGACCTCGCTTGTACGAGTATTTCGTTACACAGGACAATATTTGTCTGGAATTCGATATTATACCGAATTCTGAGATCACGCTGTGACAGTATATCGGTTACAATTGTTCGCGTGACATATATCGTCCACAATAGGGGTTGTTGGTCCACTCTAGGTCGAATGGTCACATTGACTTATTACTGAGATTATTGTCAATACAAAAGAGAAATGGCAACGAAATAAAAAAAGCGAAAAGGTTTGTATTTTTTTTATATATTTGCATCGCGTGCAAACGAGCAGCTCACCTGATGTTGAGTGATCACCGTCGACAGCGGTGCCACCAATGCTTTGCCAACTGAACCTATCGTCCTAAGCCAAATCACCAATAGAACTAGCTTGGTAGAATATAAATTGCTTGGTAGAATAAATTAATAGCTGGGTAGTGACTAGCCAAGGCTGAAACCTTCCACTAAACTAGGCATTCACAAATGATTTCTAAATTCAACGATCCACACTGCGCCGGAGGCCGTCGAAATTGTCTATTCGCGTCAAGAAATTTAAATCATCATCAATCTCCACATATCTGCATAAGTTAAGTATAGATAATATATTTAGAAAGTTAAGTATTTAAAATTAGCTGTAGCTAGCTAAAAATTAATGTTTTCAACATTATTGAAGTTTGCTTCGTTTTTATGTAGACTTCTTGAGCAATCAATTCCTTGGATGTACATCTCTTCAAGGTCTCAAACGTTCGTTTGTTAGATATATTACTTCATATTTCTACACCTTCTGATCTGCATTAGAAAAAACAGAAATTCTAGTCGAGCAAGCAACATGACTGTTTTTATAAATGAAATGCTATTTTACTAATTAGCAGCGGAAACGTTTTAAAATTTAATATTTTAAAAATTATCTATGTATTTATATGTACCCCCAACAGTTTGTCAAAGAAGGCGAAAGCCGCTGCTGATGTGGATTACCCTGCATATGGCGTGACCGGCCCAAGCGTGGACAACTCCGGAGATAAGAAGCTGGCACAATCTGCCCATATGTACCACTACCAGCACCAGAAGCAACAGATTATAGCTATGGAAAGGTAAAATTAAATGTCACAACATTTTTTTTTTATATCTTCAATAAAATGGTCGTCAATAATTATTATTGAAGTCCATTTGAGGCAAACTTAACTTCTTGATCCGGCAAAGTAAAAAATGCATTGGGCTCTGCCTATTTTTGTACACACACATTTGTACACTGCAAAGCACAATTACAGTATTATTAACAATATAAATTATTTCTGGGTGTCAAATTTTAGCAACTCTACATTCATTTTAAGATGCCCAAATAAGGACTGTTATGTTTGCCGTGTATGAATTATATCATACCTACTATATACCTAAATAGATTTGAATGTATGCTGTAGCATTAGAATGTTTTGTAATAGAAATAATCTTTGGTATAAATTAATTAAAAATAATATCGGAAGATTTTTTATATCAATTAAGTTATTTTCGCGTTTATTTTGCTAGTGTTGTGGTATCCACCATTGCATCCGTGGATCTGCGACTTTATTCTATCGCCGGAACCATTGTCACCCCGTTTTTCTTTAATAGCATCCCTTGTCGATCATTAAAATATATCTACTCTTGTCTTCCATTTGAAATTGCCTGTTAAAAAAAGCTTGCAACATATTGACTAGACAAAATTGTTATTAAAATTTAAAAATACATTACGCATAATAGGCATCTTTCTCTACGATGGAGATATTCTAAATAACCGAGAGTATATACAACCAAAACGTTGCTGAAATGCAGGTTTGCGTGATTTAACGATTATTATCAAATGTTATTGTTGAAAAACGGGGCCGTCGAAACTAGCTACGAGGATAGAATAGACCGATTTCCTAACTCCAGCCTGCTGCCTGCTGCCAGCCACACAGACAGCAACAACAACCTTAAAATCGTGATTATTGAAACGTAAGTCAGACGTCTTTGTGCGTGCATGCGCCTTTTTGCCGCGTACTGAGGAGCCGCTCAAGCACTCTTCAAGGGTATAGTTGCAATGTTTGCCATTGGTAAGTAGAAAACTACCTTCAAATCTCAGAGATGGGAGGAAGAAGGTACCATGATTTTTATTGTTTTACTCATTTTGTCGTAACACAAAAATGTCTGAGTGAAAGTGAACTAAAAGAGAGCACATAGCTGATAAAGGACCTATTAGATGACCTTCATAATCTGGTGATTATCAAGGTCATGAATGGTTTCAGTAAATGGTGTTTTCTAAGATACTATATATATTTGTTGGTAAGATACTTGTAGATAGACTTGGTATTCAAGGGTAGTGAGGAACCCGCTAAGGAGAAGGAACTATACATCTCCTGACCAAAAATGCGCTTTCGATTTGGCCTCGATCCGTTTTTGTTGGATTATAATGCTTTCCTTTCAGATGTATCTTTTTTCACTACTCAAGTTGACGTAAACGGGAAACGGTCTAACGGGTCATTTGTGAAAATAGGGGTTCCTCAGGGATCTATATTAGGACCTTTTCTGTTCCTCATTTACATAAATGACCTTCCTTACCTTACTAAGGACAATAGCAGGAGAGTATTGTTTGCTGATGATACATCACTCGTTTTTAAAATCAAACGACGTGAAACAAATGTTGACGATGTAAACAACTCTCTCGCGAAAGTAGTACATTGGTTTGAGGCTAATAACTTAGCACTTAATGGGAAGAAAACAAAGTGTATTAAATTCACGTGTTAAACAGGTGAAAACCAGTGTACTACTTAATAATGAGGAATTGGATCTGGTAAATACGGCTACATTCCTAGGCATAACATTAGACGCTAAACTTCAATGGGGCCCACATATAAATAATTTATCGCACAGACTTAGCTCTGCTGCTTATGCGGTAAAAAAGATTCGTCATTTGACGGATATAGAGACTGCCAGACTTGTATATTTTAGCTACCTTCACAGCATTATGTCATATGGTATTTTATTATGGGTTAATGCTGCTGATATTGACACTATATTCGTTTTGCAGAAAAGGGCTGTTCGTGCGATATATAAATTGGGTCCCAGAGAGTCATAAAGAGATAAATTTAAAGATTATAAGATAATGACAGTGTATAGCCATTATAAATATGAAAATTTAATGTATGTTCATAAAAATATTGATAAATTTAAGAAAAAAATGGACTGTAACGCACTGAACATCAGAAGTAAAAGTAAACTTGTAGTACCGTTTAGTAGGCTGCACAAAATAAGTAACTCATTCAAAGAAAATTGTATTTTATTTTATAATAAATTACCTATTGATATCTTGGAGATGTCTATCAATAAGTTTAAAGTTTGTATAAAACGAAAGCTTGTAGAAAAGTCATATTACGATATTAAGGATTATATAAACGATAAAAAAGCTTGGGTGTGAATTGCTCTATCTCCGTAGGTACTATAATTTATTATTCATTATGTGAGATGGTGATAACGAAAAAAAACCCGGATAAGTTTGTTGTGGGCTTCTTCTTCGACCGGGGCGCGTTTGGAACCCTCATAGCTTTAGTTTTAAGTTTACGAATATAGTTATCACCATGAAATAACTAATATGTAAATTATTGACGCGTCAAAAGTGCCTTTTTAAGGACTATTTGAATAAAGATTATTTTGAATTTGAATTTGAATTAATTTCGGCCTTGCTCTTCTTCATAGCTACAAAAGCGATGTTTTATGCAATTCTGCGAAAGCTCGAACGAAGTAAGCTCGCTTCATTTTTTTCATCCTGACTATTCATAGAAGGTTTTTTAATTGATTTGAAAAGAACAGTTTTTTTTATATAAACAACAGGTTATGAGGTATTTGTATTGTAATAAAAAATTACTATCATATTTTTATTTTTTACTTCAAATTATCTAGTTTTTTCTCCTAACGAGAACGATATATCGGTGTCTTCCATTCGAAAGTTCGGTGGTAGTGTGACGGAAAAAGGAAGTAGGCGATTCAAGGTTAATAATAAGATAACTGGAAGTATTATAGAATAACGACTGTTTTAACAAAACTGTAATCAAGTTCTACCAAAATCCGTCACTAATTCATGATATCAAAATATCCTACAAAGTAAACAATAAACTTGTCACATAAACTTTACGACACACTTGCAAATTGATCGGGAGTTTATTAAGCGAGCTTATCAACCTTATAATGGCTATTAAGAATGATCACTTTCGAGGGGTCTGCACTACAGCAGCGTAGCGTGTGACGTAGACGGTGATGTAGTCTGTAGCACAAATGTATAGTAGAGTTGTACATTTAAAATTACAAGCAATCATAGTGTTCGGAATTCGACTGATCATTCAAGGCTGATTAAAAAATTCGATACTTTATACATTTGTAACGCTAAGTTTGCTTGTGTTAACGATATCACCGGTTCCAATGACCACCAAGCAGAAGTCGACAAGACTCAAAAAAGGGACTTATACACGACTTAGAGAAAAGAAAATTAATCTCAAGTCTACGTATTTCAGATCATATTAAATTAAAAAGTATTGGCAACCCTAACAAGTTTAATTACTTCACAAAACATTCACGCGAGTATGTGTCATCGTGTTAATGTGTGTGTGTCATTGTTTTTTCATCATCATGATCAACCCATTGCCGGCTCACTACAGAGCGTGGATCTGTTCTCAATATGAGAAGGGTTTGGCCATAGTCCACCACGCTGGCCATGTGTGGATTGGCAGACTTCGCACGCCTTTGAGAACATTATGGAGAACTCTCAGGCATGCAGGTTTCCTCACAATATTTTCCTCTCCAACAATATTTGACATCCTTCAATTTCAACGACCCCAAGGTCATTCTCTTTCTTTTTCAAATTGAGGGCAGTAAAACGGAGCGTTTTCTCCGACGTTTCTAATGAAGCATCGTCACAGGGTGAATACTGGTGCTAGGATATGCACAAACACCCATGTCCTGCAAAACACTCCGTGCTCCGAAGCTGTTTAGCTGTTTTACCTAATCTTTTCTGTACCGATTGCCATCTACGCCCATCGGCTCCGTGCAACTTGATCGTAAATTCTCCTAAAATATCTCCAAGGTCAATATCTTTGTTTTATATGCACGGTGCACCTGTTCTACCTGGTGCACCGTTCTTGTCCTAGGCCTTCACAGAGCTTGGCCCACGAGTGTCCGGTAGAACTGTACAGAGTGCCATGACACTTTGAGCCTTTGGAAATGAATACGGCTGATGTCATGATTGTCACTGCGTATTTTTATGCCAAATTTACAACGTACAATTACCTACTTGTCTAGGAATATTGATCGAATGAAAAATTTGTAGAACCAAAGTTTTTCAAGGTATATCATGAATACTTTAATACCCTATTGGAATAATACAATCTTTTCAGCCTTGCGATAGAAAAAATACTGTTTACAAACTTTTTTTGCTGACAAAACTAAACTACACCAAAAAATCAATAAATGATACTATTACTTCAATTCAATATTATTTTAATAGCGTAGTACCATAACTACCCAAACTGTCATTTTCAAAACTTAATAATTATCTTATTCAAATTAGTCTTTAAAGGCGATTTTGTTCAGTACGTATTTTTTCTCCATTGTACTCGTAGTAAGAAGATAACGATTACTACTTTCGGAAATAAAAATATAAAACTATGAGGGTCAAACAAACGCGCCGTGATCTTTTCTGATGACTATGAGTATAACTATCAACAAAAGATCTAAAGAAATAGATTATAATATTAAGAAAATATTTACAAAAAAGTTTATCCCAACCAAAAATACGATTTCGAACCGATTTCACTCTCGCAACGCGATTAACTCAAGTTCAACTCAGGTTACATTAAAATCAAATATTTTGATATGATTGATTACTTTAATATGTAAAAGCTGTTTTTCAAGAATTCATTTTCACATACATATTTTTTTTTAAATGTATTTTATTATATTCAGGGAGGTATGGTGATAAATTTCATGAATGGGGAACCACCATTGATCACTAATGTGCTAAAACTATATCCCCATCAAAAAAAACAAATAAAAAATAGTTAAAGTCACTTTTATTGCTTTTCCGAATGTTAAACATGAACACATCAGCTTTTCCACAGGGCAACTAATGAAAATCTACTCCTAATTTCTAAGTGAATTCTGGTGTTTACGGATAATTTTTGGTGTCTGCTACCACATACTAACCATGCTCATTCCTAACAAATATGATAACTGAGATTGTGGGTGTGCTTGTTTATAATAATGCTACGTCATTGCATTACATAGACCATATTTTATTTTCGATTTCAAACTCGAACGGTGGTGGTTTAACCTAGTTTAGTATATCGTTGTTCGAAGGAAACTACGGACAGATCTAATGTGATGATGAATGCTTATTTTCAGGAATGACATGGATCGCAATGGCTCTGTCTCTGACCCGGAATCCGAGGAGGAGAATGAGGAAGGAGACTACACTGTATACGAATGCCCCGGATTCGCTACTGTGAGTTCAAATAATTTTGTAATCTTCTTCTTAGACCAGGGCGCGTATGGAACCCTAATAGCTTCAGTTTTAAATTTACGAATGTAGCTATCACCATCATATCACTTTTCTGTAAATTATTGACCCGTCAAAAGTGCCTTTTAAAGGACTTTTTGAATAAAGATTATGATTGATTGATTGATATATGAAAGCAAAAGGTGACTGAATGACTGATCTATGAACACAGAAGTGAAATTTTGTACTGGAATTTAGAAAGCTATTATAACGTAGTAGTCAGCTAATAGAGGGACAAATGAAGAATATATTAAGAGAATAAGACACACAACAAATACGATCTTAAAAAGTTTATGGAGCTACACAAAAAAGCTAATTAGATAGACATTAACTTTGAATCAGTAGGCCCAGTAAATCGATCATGTGTGCTACAAAATTATCGTGTATTTTGCTATTACTATTTTGCTCTCTCCAGGATATAAATAACCCCGAAAATGGGTAGACATAATTATTTCCTAGCGCTCATCTTAGCCTTGGAGCAGACATCTGAACTATTTGACCAATGCCATTGAAGCAATCTCCTTCTTCTGTCTACGAGTACCTATACAAAAAAAGCGCTGTATTTGCTTAACTATTATCCCAATGGAACTGTTGCTAATTTTATACGAGAATTGCTATTTTGGATTTCTCCGTCTTTAGTAGGCGGCTTTGATAATCGTTACGATTTTGACAATGTGAGAGTGTGGTAAAAAATAAAACCCGACTAAGTTTGTTGTGGGCTTCGTCTTATGCTTGGGTGTGTTTGGAAGCCTTGGAAGAAGTTATTAATGTCACCTCAGAAATTCATTATTTTATACACTACAAGCTAGTTCTGATAATGCAGTCTAACCTGTTATGGTTCACCCATTTTCCTAACTGATTTCAATGTGACTTCATGCTGGGACGCTAAATCGCTTGATTCCACGTATTTATCGGTAGGGTGGTAACTAGCTACAGCCGAAGCCTCCCACCAGACCGAACTCGAGCCGGAAATCGAACGCTTCATATCTATGAACACAGGCATCTGCCTGTGTTAGATTTTCATGAATAAAATAATTGATTCGAAATGTGTTATATTTCAGACTGGTGACATGGAAGTGAAGAACCCACTGTTCAAGGAGGGCGGCACCCCCGCCACCCCCGCTGCCAAAGGTGAGGAGAACGTGAAGCCCAAGGAATAATCGCTACCCCATCGCCGCAGCGGCGAGCCCCGACGTTTGGCAGTAAACCTCCAGTCACCACTTTTTTTCATAAGGCATTTCGGCACCCCAAATTTCTTTATACACCTCATGGCACGGAATAATCCTTTTTAAGGGATCGTCGCATCAGTGCTCTAAATAATAAATAATACATTGCGTATAGGATTTTGTTGGATATAAACGGGGCAAAAACAATATGTGATCATGATACAGTTAGAACATCGAGACAGTGCAGTGTCCATTCTACATGACAAACGGCTTCTAAAAGGACACTTTAAAAAGTGAATCATTGAAATGTATTAAACGTAACGACTTTGGCCTGACTTTAATTGTAGTTTATAAACACGTTTTATGGATAAAGTAACTAGAGTAACACTTTATTTGGCCGTCACGAAACGTAGAGTGTGGGTGTGTCAGCACATAATCTGCCACTTTTACATACACTTTATGATATTACAGTTTTACATTATGATAATGCACCACATTCAATACATAATACTTTTGGTGAATAATATAATTCTATACAAATAATAAAAAAATTCAAAACGACTCTTAGGATATGGATACTTACTTGACATACTATATTATAAAGTAAGGCGTATTCTATTTCAAGTTTCGATTAATAATTAATATATGAATTGCTAATTAAAAAACTACATAAAAAAATCAATAAAATATCCGTTACAAAATATACCAACTGACATAAAAAGCTGTTAAATTATTGGCTGTCTCGTTTGCCTTCGGTTATGATACAATACACCAACACGTCGTCCTACCTTAAGCCGCTCCATGATAAAAGGTTTTAGAATTATGTGCATTCACAGTAACTCTAAACTCACAGTTAATATAATGATGTAATAAATCTTCCAAACTGTAGTTTTAAATCAACAATAAAGTTATATGGTTTGTCTAAATCTTTCTAGTAGTATAAAAGAATAAGAAATTATGAAATCACCTTACGGTTTGATTTCCCGAACTAACGGTACTAACCGGTTTGATTCAATAAATTTTTAAAGGCAAAAATAAAACCACTTGTCTTTTCTTCTTGTTATTTTATATGGTTGGAAATTTTACGAAAAATCAAATAACTTCGCATATATTGTTGATTTACAATTATAATTTGTTAGTACTTTATACGTTTAAACAAAAAGTTGTTTCGAAAAAGATTTTAACGAGAACTTTACTAATTAAACACGCCACTAATTAAATGATGTGTTTCGTCTAAATGAAAGCCACAACGCTGCGACCGGCTTGCGAGTTTGGCGACGTTCAGTACACACCCTAGGGGCATGGCTAAACTACGGTTTTACCGACGTCCTTAACCACTTGTAATTTCTCGTCCTGCAAGCGTCCAATCGCAGTACGAACCCGATTCAAACTTGGACGTCGCTAAGGAGGCAAGTTGGACGCCGCGGTATGGTATTTAGGCTTCAGTGAAACCTTTCACAACGCTTGCTCAACATCTTGTGACTTGACACAGCAGGACGCAAACTTTAAAGGCGAAAAGAGTTTCTACACAAATTAGAGGTATACTGTCATTTGTGTCGTTCTTCAACAAGATAGCTAGTAAGAGCCGGTGTTTGGATTTTATCTGTTTAAATTTTTGTATACTAGCAACGGACAGAGCTGACTCTCCGCTGCACTACATTTTGTTAACTAACTTAAAACTTCAAGCGGATATGCGTCCTGCAAACAAGCGTAGACAAACTTGCTCAGTTACGATTAAACTATGTTTTCTAGCCTTATTATGATTGGGCATAAGTCACAAGGAATAGGACGACGCGAGTTCTAAATAACAAGTTAAATTTATTTCGATCGGCCTATATAACTAATGATAAAATTATAATGATCACTTGACTTTACGAATTATAACATATTATACTTAATAAAATTCTATGTGCCATGTTTAAATTGGAAATTACAGGAATATATAGTTTGTTATACTGTTTGTAGAGTTCACTTATATTCAATTTAAATTGTGATCGTCAATTGCTGCGATGCATCTATTTAAATAAATATTATATTATTGTTATGTATTATATAATAAATATATTTATATAAAATCTCAATAAATATAAATCTGAGGTATTATTTTGATGTACATTTTATCTTAGTATCATATATACACTTTATAAAAATATTGTATCTATATTGTATCTTAATTCCAAACAATTGAAAACAAAAAAGTGTCTGTATGAAGACCAGCATATCGATACCGAATATATTTTTTTCAATAAATAATTTATGAAATATTTACACATTCGAAAATGGATCTTAATATAATTTAGCAATCGTATGATAACGGCATGATCTCCAACTGTGACTAAACTATCATTTTACTCTGTTATTGCACTATCTCATCTTTGAAAAGTCTCATGATTCAAAAATCTGCTCAAAATGGTAAAAGAATATTATTTATTGGCTAAAAAAATTATCTTCTACACTTCTCCGCATACGGATGAAGAGTGCATTTTAACATGTATATTATTATATGTCTATCTATTTGAATATGTTTGACTTTCTAGTTGGTATTAAGAAAATCTGATTCTGGCGGTTAAGTATAAAACTTTCTGATATATTCTGGGATCAGATTTTTCAATGTAGGTACATACATATATTTCAAGTAGATAGGAACTAAATTATTGATATAGATATAACGTGTATCACACAGAGAGAAAAAATACAAAAAAAAACAAAATATATACAAAATTCCAAAAAAAAAAATTATTTTATGAATATTCACTTTATCAATGTCAGTTTGGTAGTATTAAGAATGATTATATTTAATTCAATAATTATATTACATAACATGAATAAAATTAAATAAATGTTAAGTGTCTATTAATATTGGAATCAAATTATATTTACGGTCCACTTTATTTTCTTAATGATTGAACTTTCAAATATCTCAACATATTGGTAATTCTCAACTACTTACTTAAATGACATATCCGTAACCTTAAGTAATAAAATAATTTGTCAGACAAATAAATCTTTAAAGGATTATATTATTAAATCTTCAAAGGATTATATTATTGAACACAAATCTAATACCACATAGGTTGTTATTTTGTCTTTGCACTGTAGGTACCGCACCATTACAATATAATTATTGTTTTTATTTAAGTAACATATTTATTGTATACCTATTATAATATATGGAAATATTGTATTATTTGCGGATCTTTTAGTATATTTTAAATGCTATTTTGGAAAATATTTATTAATGAAATCTATAATACAGTTATAATATATAGTAGTTTATTCAAGCAAATGTTGTTTCATTTATATTGGTAAGGATATCTTGTAGATGTGCTATGGTTGAACTAAAGATAGCATTCCTGATGTTAGCTTAATTCAGGCTTCATCGAGAGGAAACATGTATGGTGAGAGTTCTCCATAATGTTCTCAAAGGCGTGTGAAGTCTGCCAATCCCTCTTTGGCAGGTTTCCATCCCTCTTTCCTCCCGATGAAGCAAGTGATATTTTAATCGTTTAAAAAAACAAATAACTTCGTAAAGTTAGAGGTGCGTGCCCGGGTTCAAACCCCCGACCTCTTATTAGCCGCCCTTCTCATATTGCGAGCTCTGTAGACCCGTGCTCTGTAGTGAGCCGGTAATGGGTCGATCATGATGATGAACCGAAGGCAAAAGAACATCTAATGTTCAAAGAATACCACCGCTCATGAACATCTGCAGCACCATAGAGACACCAATGCATTGTAGGCTGAACCCTACCCCAAAATTGGTTACTACGCGGCATCATACAGAAACGCTCGATTGTTTGGCGGAATGTCTATGTTACCGTGGTAGCTTGCTATGACAGCAGCCTCCCATCAGACCAGATTCAAGCCTGGAATGAAACCCAACATTTCTCACTGAAATGGTCTTACAAGTGGGAGGTCCTGCGTGCAAACCAGTTCCTAGCAGGGGCAATTTAAAAAGGCAATTTATATAGAGTATAATCTTCCTCTGTGCTTCGCATTTGTGGACTACGAGAAAGTCTTCGACTCCATCGAAACCTGGACGGTTTTGAACTGACTGCAGTGATGCCGATCGATGTTTATATCACGCCGCCACAATGACCGTTCAGGTGTAAAACCATGCAACACATATTTTGGATCCAATTTTTAGGGGAGTAAGAGATTATTTCCTCGATATGTTTTCAAGGTTTTGGACTGAAAAGATTGTGGCATAAACGTAAACGGCAAATATATCTCACGTCACTAACGATTTGCAGACGACATAATTATAATGGCAGAAACGCTGCAAGAACTTGAGCAAATGCTATCCAACCTTAGCACTTCTTCAAGATAGGTAGATCTCAAGATGAACGTGGATAAAACGTAGATAATCATCAATTAACACGTCATCTCAAAGCCCATCGTTGTTGAAAATATCAGCATCGAAATTGTCCAAGTTGAATAGGAACAACTTCGACAAGGAAGATGACAGAAGAAATCAGGTCGGAAAACTGCCTCAACTCATCAATGCCAAATAGGATAGTCATCAGCGCCTGCGTCTTACTGGTCATGAAATACGGAGCAGGAAGGCACTCACAGTAAGGCTTGTCCACAGGTTGTAAGTCAGTCAGAGTGTTAATTAAGAGCTATACTGGGTGTTCCGTTCTCTGTGGGATAGTATCCATAACTAGTACATCCGTAGGAGAACCAAAGTAACCGACAGTCAAACTATGTCGGTTACTTTGGTTACTGCCACTTCACCGACGGCCGTGAGGACTGTTGTGTTTCGAAACCAATTAGGAGTATGGGTTTACCATACCCCTTACAGATTAGCCCGCTACCACCTAGACTGCATCATCACTTATCACCTGGTGAGGTGAGATATCCATCAAAGGCTAACTTGTCGTCTATAAAAAAAATGGAAGTCTATAGGCTGATTAAGTAACTAAACCGGACCTCCAATTTTATAATGCTGCAGCGCACGCATTGCACCACTGGTCATAGAGTTTATCATCATATTTTTGTGATAAAGCAACGAACGGAGGACTTGACATGCTCTCTGGGGCACAGGACTGTACCACTCCAGGATTACTGTAGGTTGGTGGTTAATTAAACATACCTCTTATTTTAAAATAAGAAAAATAAAACCAGCGATTTGTGTCCAAGGACTTTATTGGCTAAGAATCAAAATTACATGTGTGTTTAATTAAAATATCTTGTCTCATTACATAGACCCTCATATCCCGCTATTTAAACTATAACTAATGTACGTGCACAGCCGGCCAAACCAGATCACAACAATTTATTACCAACAAAACAAAATTTAACACTTATTGGTGTCTTAAAATCTCAACCTATTAGTACAAACAGGATCTGAGAGATTAAATGTTCGATACATTTCATGATACATTACATGTAAATGTATACGTAGTTACCCCAAGCGTTTCTGTTGGTACACCCAAGTCGCGTAGGTCTCTGCAACGCCAGGCATCATTTATATTGGTAATCACAATTATAAGTAATTATACAGCGTTCATTTAAACAATTGCATGAATTTAAGTAAAAGTAAGTCTCCTTGTTCTAGTGATTGTAATATTTACTATGGATGTAGTTTCAAAAAAATTCCAGTATTGGGAGTATTGAGTTGGCATGTACCAGCCTAGAGCTAGGCGGTATCTATCTCGGGTCTGGTCTAGTCTGGTGCTGTCCAGAGTCAAGCCGGCGGTCCTGGGGCTGTAACTAGCATGTGATTACTAATTCATTAGAACAGTGCGGTAATCTATTCAGCACAGGCGTTGCACGCGTCTTTTGTTCTTCCTCATACTTTAGACATCAAACGCACCCTTCACTCGATATGAAAATCGACAGTTGTCAGTTTGCTGCGTGATCTCAACTCTTCGTTTTTTGGAAACAGTCACTTGTGATCATAATCGGCCGGCCTAGGTCACGACTCAAAAATCCGTGTATAAAACGGGTATATAATTTATCTGCGGAAAGTATCTAAGCAGACCGTGAAGTACTAAATGGATCGAAAAACCTTTATATGCAGCTTTTCTTTACCTTTCAAGGGCTTTTATGCTATGAACAGCTGTGGGAAAAGTAATACGTTATCCTATAACTTGGAAAATCCCTTTAGGTACCAAATTCTTTAGTAGTTCAAATACTTTAATAAGGAGATTTATTCAGAAAATTTTAATTACTAACAGTAACAATTGTTAGTAATGTTAGATTGTTAGTATTGTAATCAATATGGTAATTTTTATCCGAAGATTTATTTTAGTTATTAAATTATATACCCGTGTTCATACCTAAAGACATTTCTACTCCGTCCGCATCATGCATCATGCATTAGTTTATTGATATTGAAAACAAACATTATTGCAATATCAGAGCTTACTTATGATGATACATTTTCCTTTCCCTTAAGCTTACGTTAACAAACTAAGCATGTGGTTCCTCTATATATGATTATAAACAAAGATACATATAATATCGGTATATAGCCATACAATTAAAACTTGCGTTCCAAGCAAGTAAAGTAAAATATATAATATACAATATTAAAATAGTAAAGCTTAATAACTTTAGAGACAAATGTTAAACAGAGTAACTAAATTATTGTACAAATACACACTAAAGGCAGATATTTAACACAGGTTTACAGTATAAATTTGAATTTGAGAAGAAATGTTAATACAATAGTTATGTTCAGATTCAATCAAAGATAGCGTATTTTACTTTTTAACTATGATTTTTTCCCTCCATTTATTACGTAGAATACATTTGCTCTCATATTAAAAACATAATACACTTTTCAAAATGTATTGGCCTTGATCGAGCATCCCCGTATTGCCATATTTTAAATACTGAACACAACGTGTGCTGTAAAGTGTGAGTATCGTTTAGAATATGATATCGTGTAGAATAAAATTCTCACATAGTTATGTACGTGAGAATTTTATTCTAGTAGTATTTAGCAAATACTTAATTGTGATGTCAGTATTCAAAGTTTTCTTTCACGGTTGAATTACAAACAAGTATCATTGAAATGCTCAAAAGACTAACAGCTCCGAAAAGAAAGAGGTGCGTGGCGAAGATCAAACTCGGTCTCCCCGAAAGGAAAGCCGAATATTTAACCACTATGCTATGACTCCTTCATATATTATATGTGATATCATTAACAAGAATTTATATATTATTAAATCCCAAAACGTTTTTTTGAAATATTTTAAGAAATTACCATTACATTATTATTTAATTATCTTACAACATATAATTACTACAACGTAATTTTTATTCTCATCTTTCATTCATTCATAAAATATTAAATTGCTTCCAAATAGTTACATAGTAACATTATAAATACAATAAAGTAATTACAATATGTACATATTCATAAAATGTGATGAGATAATAATTTAAAAAATACATTAAATTCTACGTTATGTTTCATTTGTTTTCTTAATTCGTTATGAGAGTTTTTTTATGTTCATAATAAATTCTGAGCCCTTAATATTCCTTACCATATACACAAATGAATAATAAAAAGTACTAACATGAATTTAGAATTGAAATCTCGGGTTGTTTTTGGAATAAAATATTGTCTTTAATCATAATTATTACTTGTCTTGTTGTTGAGGCGATTTAAAATTTAGACCAAATAAAGAATTATGTGTGTATTTTCAAGTCACAAAAACTCTGTTGGAGGAGACTAACTCGCTTAGAGTGTTTTCTTAAGATTTCTCATTTCATAGCGCACAATGTTATGTAAAATGGACCCGTGGTAAAATATCTCCTTTGCGTCAATGTAAATGTGTTCCGTAAATAATGTGATCGCCTCAAGCAAAAACTGTGACCGAAGGTGTGTTCTTACTTACGCTACCATATTAATGAAATGTACTGAGTGATTCTCTCTATTTTAAAATATTGTGCACAAAACTTGAAACCCCAAAGCAAGGTTTCATCAAAGAACTACACATGAATAAATTGCAATACTCTTCTACGTAGTGTAGTTCAATAGCTTGGCTTTATGTCCATTTTTTCTTACCCAATATAAAAAATATTTTTATTTATTTCAAGCCAAAAGTACATATTATATGATAAACAAATCAGTTTTTTACGATTACATTTTGATATAATATGTATGTAAGTCCAAACGATATGTAAACTTGGTTTAAATTTGTTCATTTTCGACTGGAAACTGATGAAAATTTTTTTTACATTACAGCGAAGAAAAAATGAAGCACAAGCGAATTACTCCTCATTATCCATGCTCATCAGTTCATTTTGCTTCAATCGCCTCGTTGAGCGGCAGAAAATACACTTGCATAGTAGTCTGAAAGCCAGTCGAAACTGTGGGCTTAGAGGTAAAATGACCAGTATTTTCCAAAAGGAATTCAGAATGCCTATCCAAACGGCGACGAAATGCAACATGGGAATATCTAATTCATGACCAATGCAGTATTCGTAGAAGCGAACTCCAGCGTACGGGGCCCAGCTCAGCCAGAAAGTGACAACAAGAATGAAGCTCATCCAATGGCTCGGGTTGGAGAGGTTCTCAGCGAGAGCGGTCACGTATTCCTTGTCGTGGTTCGGCACGCCGCGGTACAGTTTCCTCTTCATACAGATTATGTATAAATAGTTGTACACCATTGAAATTACGCTCGGTCCCATGACGAGGATTGCCAAGGTCATTGTATAAGCGGTGGTTGTGCCCCAATCCAACATGCAAATCAGGGTTTTGTCGTCGAAGTTAGCCTCTTTTCTGTATCCAAGTAATGGCGGGCAGCACAGCATGGCCGCAGACACCCAGGTGAATACCATCCAGCATTGGCTCCGCGTTCGTGTTTGGATCTAAAACAATGTTACAAAGTGATTAGCAAAATGTAGAAACGCACCACATGACCACGGTTACTTTCGCGTATACTGTATGCCTATATCCCCACTAGTATTATAAATGCAAAAGCGTACAAGTGTGAAAACTTTATAGCAGAATTGTGCATTACCTGTATTGAATAGGACTCTTGCAATTTTTTCGAGATAAAGAGCCTAACAGTCTCATAAACTCTATTGAAAAAAACACCTCAATAAACACCTGGTACGGTTTTATTGAAGTACGAACAAAAATACACACTTTCGCATTTTTATTATTAGTAAGGAAGAAGGAAAATTGGACGTCGGTCGGGAACATTGCTTAACCAACAAAATCGATTGATTAAAGATGTCACAACCAGCCCCTGGCCAGACTATCTTCCAATTGTACTCTTGACGACTTGACAACTTAAATGAAAAAGTATTTTTAATTAAGTGCTGTAATTAAAAGTGCTGATCTCTTTCTAACTCAAATGACATATCTTAGTAATTTTAATTGATTGATAACTTACGGATAAGTCACGGATAAGAATCTAGTTGCAGAAAGATCATGTTTGTTTTAAGAAGTAAGGCTAAAAATCATTAAAATTGGCATTTGGTATTGATATGTTTTTGCCAGCTATTGTAATGTTTTTCATTTATTAAATCAAAAGAAAATAGTTGTTTAATTTAAAACATTAAATTAAATGCTTAAACCTGAAACGTTTTAATCAATGTGCGGATTGGCAGACTTCACACGCCTTTGAGAATATTATGGAGAACTCTCACCCGTGCAGGTTTCCTCACGATGTTTTCCTTCACCGTTGAAGCAAGTGATATTTTTTTTTAAACGCACATAACTCGGAAAAGTTAGAGGTGCGTGCCCGGGTTCGAACCGCCGACCTCTGATTAGGAGGCTGACGACCTAACCACTAGGCTATCACCGCTTCAGCTTTGAGTCTGTATAGGTATGTATAAATCTTTCACTTCCGCGGTACCTTCATTTAAAAATAACTATTTAATAAGACAGGTCATGACCTAAATAATGCTCATTTGGGTCATGCTTGATAAGACTTATTTATGGATCATTAGGAATTTTACAGAAAATAAAACAACAAAAAAGACAGCTTTTAACCCATTTCGTTCACGTTTACACATCTACTATCAGATTTTCTACATAAATTAGATGTTCAGTATAATAATTATAGGTATGTTTTTTAAGTAAAGTTTAATAAAGGTTATTTAAAATGACAGTACTCAGGAGGCCGAAATAAAAATCAGAAAGTAGGCTAAGCAGGAATGGAGTAGGTACAGTCGGGCAATGCGATGTTGTGGCTGTCGGGTTTTATTGCATTGAATATTTGATGATAATTTATATCCTAAGAAAGTATATGGAATTGAATGACCTACTTGGCTCACCTTTTCCATACACGAGGTTATAGCTGCGAGGCTAATATCTATTGTATCTAATGCAACGAATATATTCATTTGGTAAAAGATTTATTCGTATTTATTTAGTTATCCTTATTATTTATAAAGGATTTCGATCGCATTTCAGTCCTATCAGACTCCAGCACAAAATTATCTTCAGTATTATTAAAATAAATAGTCCGCCTAACTAAATAAAACAATTAATTTCATTTAATAATTTTATTTCATTTGTGCCATCTATATAAAGATTAATAAAAGCGGTGATAGCCTAGTGGTTAGGGCGTCAGCCTCCTAATAAGTGGTCGGCGGTTCGAATCCGGGCACGCACCTCTAACTTTTCGTAGTTATGTGCGTTTTTAAACAGTTAAAATATCACTTGCTTCAACGGTCAAGAAAAACATCGTGAGGAAATCTGCATGCCTGAGAGTTCTCCATAATGTTCTCAAAGGCATGTGAAGTCTGCCAATCCGCACATGGCCAGCGTGGTGGACTATGGCCAAACCCGTGAGCCGGTAATGGGTTGTTCATGATGATATAAATATAAGTTTAACGAAATTAATCTCAAACAGTATACCTACCATAATGGAGGCTGCTCTTATTAATTGGCACATTGTGATTAGTGTCAATGTCCGACCTGATCAATCTATTGTTCCTAACTATGTCATGCCGAACACGATCCTTCAATAAATGACATACGCAATCCGAGTCGTGTCACAGTTTGGAGTAGGCCCCTGCCCGCAGCCCTTATTTGTTTCATGGAATGTATCTCCAATTTCATTCGGATATATTACTTTCAGAGTCAGATTGAAACCCGTTTCAACCTGATCCGTTTAACCAGACACCAAATAGATTCAGGTCTGCTCCTTAACATAGAAGCCTAGTTGATGATCGATATTATTTATTAGTACTCCTGCGATCAACATACTCGAGCATATCAGTAAATTAGACCAGGGCGCGTTTGGAACCCTCATAGCTTTAGTTTTAAGTTTACGAATGTAGTTATCACCATCGAATCACTACTATGTAAAATATTGACGCGTTAAAAGTGCCTTTTAAAGGACTATTTGAATACAGTTTATTTGAATTTAGTATTTGAATTATTTTCAGAGTTCTTTAAATTTGAGACGAGACGGTTCGATCTAAATGATCCATCAAACTCTTTCTAGTAGCCAAAGATCTCATTTCCTTTTTCCTATCCTTTTTTTTTTATTTTCACCTTTCAGAGTCAATGTTCTAACCCACGAAATCTATTCTCATAACGCATATTCTGTTGTCATCCCCATTTTCCCCGGTTTAAGAGGAACCCTTTTGATCAATATTCCCCTAGGGGTTAAAACCAATATACCAAGTTTTGTGCCAATAAACTGACATGAGAAACATCGCTCGCTCATCTAATGAAATAATATAAGAAAAATTCTGTTTTGCTTTACACCAATCAGATGTCTCCTCTTTACTTTTTTTTATAAATAATTTAGTAGAGTACGAGTTGGACTCGCTCACGAAGGCTTCCGTAGCATGGTGCAATCTGAGACGTAATATTGTAAGATATCCTGATTAGTATTCATCAGATAAAGCTAATATATAATATTAATGTATACCGATATAGAAAGTGATCGTATACTCCTTACCTATTGTATATAAGATTGCTAATTTGTGTGTTTTGTAAGTAGGTATAGGAATGAAATGGGGGTAAAACTAATTTTTGAACGCTAGGCATCCAACGATGCACTTCATTCCTATTCCTACCCTTGAGATGGTAACAACCTTACTTTAAAATAATTTTACTATTTCTTTTATATACATTTTTAATTAAATACCTAAGATAGTTTAACAATATAAGCATTATTTAAATCGAGCTTAATTAAAACCATTATGAAATAAATATTTGAATTATGAAATTTGGAAACTTTTTGTGACTATCTGTTACTATTTGTGATCGTCATTATGAATAAACATACATCGGTTATCTCCTCACAAAATTTGTGATGAGTTGGACGCTCAATGTAAAATTACACGTCCAATGACGCCCAGTTGCCCACTTTCTAGAAAAGTGACAGAATGGGACGGGTAATGTTAAGTGCCTCTTAAATAAGTGTGTGAAAGAGGAAGAAAAATATAGAAAATGATAGCTACCGTCGAACTGACCGTCTCATATCTCAGGGGCTTCCTGACGGCCTGGTACCGGTCGACAGAGATCCACATAAAGGTGTAGACCGAGACGCACCACAGAGTCACCTCGATGTAGCCAGCTAAGCGGCACACAAAGTCTCCGTGCATCCACACGCCTGTGATAGCCGGGTACACGGAGAGGGGCACGATAAATAGCCCACATATCAGGTCCGCTACCGCCAACGACAGCAGGTAGTGGTCGATAACCTGGTGGACAAGCCCTGTTGACGAAACACCAAATTATCAAGTTATACCTTCATGAGTAAATTGGCAATGAGTTAAGAACTTGTTCAATTGCTAACCATCTTGACCCGAAGAGCTGAGTAATTCAATCACAGTATCGGCTATTTTCTTAATCAGCGTTATAAAATTAAAACCCACGTTAGAGCAGCGTAGTTGAATTATACTCTTTTACGAAGATCTATAGGTATTATAATCTCATTACCAGCTCGGATTTAAGAAAGGCGTATTACTAGGAGAGCGCTTGAAGTCTCTGTTCCCATTTATTATCAGTGATATGTTTTTTTTTCATTTAGAGGCCCGTTAGAGTAGCGTAGTTGGTCAATGCTGTAAAACACTCTCCAATGAGAGAATACTCCTAGGCCCAGAGATAGGATGCTAATAGGATGAAGATGATAACAATAACTGACCGTACCTTTAAAATTATAATAAGCGGCTATGACGAAAAGGTTAGAGACAACAATGGCGAGGCCTATGGCGAAGATGAGCGTCGCCTGCGCAACGGACTTGAGGGTGACATGGGTTTCCTCCCACACGCTCTCGTCCACGGACTCCGGCGCACGCATGGAGCTGAGGGAAAGATTTTAGACTACGTTATTAACTTTAAATTGATTCTTAAATCGGTAATACACTATAGAGTAACGATGTGTGTATTACTGATTTTCGCGTTAAGAAAATTGTTTATTAATTTGCATTAAGGATAAGGTTGTACACTACAGAGAAATGAACACAACACAATTATATTTTATTTAAGTATAAAATGTGTGAATAATTTTCCCATAACGATACTATTTTTTTTTTGTTGTAATCCACTTAAAACAGAGTTGAAATATAGGTAGTACATATATACTTAACATATTGGAAGGCTAGAAGTTTCATAATAGATTTTTTATATATCGCAAAATTCCTGAAACGACAGACAGAAATTCCGAGCGCTGGGGGATTTGGAATCATTTCCTGGACCCCTGGTTTCTGTTTTCATTTCTTATAAATTTAACCCTTAAATTAAATTATAGTGTCTGTCTGTGATTTCCGAATACCTATATCATCTTCATCATCATGACCATTGCTGGCTCACTACAGAGCACGGGCCTCCTATCAATATGAGAAGGGTTTGGCCATAGTCCACCACGCTGGCCTCGTGCGGATTGGCGTCTGCCAATGCACACGCATTTGAGAACATTATGGAGAACTCTCAGGCATGCAGGATTGCTCACGATGTTTTCCGTCACCGATGAAGCAAATAATATTTTAATTGCTTAAAAAATGCACACAACTCCGAAAAGTTAGAGTTGCGTGCCCGGGTTCGAACCCCGGACCTCTGATTAGGAAGCAGAAGTCCTAACTACTAGGCTATCACAGCTATATACTTATCTCATATAGAGCTAAATCTCGGATGCATTTGCAAGTAATATATTCACTTGACTGATAGAATGACCTAAGATATTTAAGAAATCTTTCGCAGAAAAATCGATGGCAACCTTGAGAACGTATAATCATGAACTTGATAATCGGAAAGTGGCATCAAGGTCTCGAAGCACCGCGTGAATAATTCATGGTGTGGTGGAAACAACGCAAAGTGGTCAATTTACTGAACCGCATTACGTTACGCTTTTTAATAATTAATCGGCTTATTATGGCCGCAACTTCTTCCTAGAATATTTACTTATTTATAATGTGAACCTTACAAACGCTGTGCCAGTACCTACTTAATTAAATATACACAAACCACTTGATATAATAATAAATATATATAAAATCTATGTACTTACCAGCTAGGTAGGTACATAGATTTTATTTCAGACATGTTTAAGTTGGTGGATTTAAGAAAAGAACCGATCGGTTCCGAACGAAGCCAAAAAATGACAAAAACACAAAAATTGTTTGTACGTCAGTCCGTTATAGAAAAAACGTAACCGATGTGTTTCGATCGGTTTCATTAGTAAGGCGACAATACGGAGATGGTTCTAGATCCAATGTTGGTCTCCCATCTATAAGTCTTACTTTTGAATGTTGCTTTTGAAGCAATAATCTACGCGAACCAAGCCACAAACTTCAGCTAGTTTACGATTATTTTTATATACACTACAAGTTGACGGCAATCTCACCTGTAAGTGATAATGCAGTCTAAGATGTTAGCCGGCTAACCTATATCCCATACTCCTTATGTGATCGTGGCGGAACACCAAATCGCTTGGCGACACTTCTATGCCGGTAGGGTGGTAAACAGCCACGGTCGACGCCTCCGACGCCAAACCAGACTCGATACAGGAATCGAACCCAGGGCCTCTAACTTTATAATGCGAAAGCGCATTTATCCCGGAAACGAAATCCGCAAAACTTCATCATTTTTAGTTAAACGTGCTAGTTCCAAGGCAAACGGGACAATTAGAGATTGCATTGCTGAATAATACTTTAAAACTTAGCAAAGTCAATCTTCAATATTGAAGTAATTTTTTTTAGGTTGACCCATAACCCGGCAGATATGAAACATTTGAATGCATACAAGAAATATGCGCACACGCAAGCGTATCGAGTGCATGACGGCATAAGAGAGCGTCATGCCGTACGCTCAGACTTTGACGTTCTACGAAACCTACATTACGTGCTACACGCTTGCCTCTACGGCGTGCTACGTAGAGTAAAGTACTGACAAATCGTCTCATACCTTGTCCACTACATGGTCTTGCACTCGGGTCATGATAATACAACCAACGTTCAAGTCCTCAAACTTACCTGCGTGTATTTAATCGTGCGCCTGCTTTTACCTGCCAGTGTCGTTTAAGTCTGTGCCTCGGTTTGTGATCTCTTGATTGTTGACCAAGACTCTTGATCAAACAGGATCATGTTGTGATTGGTCCCGCACAGCCTAAATAACACTTTAAGCGAAGAAACTAAAAATGTGGATCATTCCGTAAATGTCACTCCAATCCACTCGTCACCGCCGAACAAAACCCTTTACGCGTCAACGAACAAAGGCGTACAATTTAATGGACACTGCTCCAGTTTTCTGTTATCATGAGTAGACACCTCCATTGTTTCACGACAGTAACGTTATAAAAGAAACTGTAATCTAGGGATAGCGACGGTATATAAGGATAAATAGATCTTAAACAATGCACAGTATGTACTAGTACAGCAGCCGTACTTAAACGTGGACCTAAGAAATTGAAGCAGTGTTATAGTGAGGTATATGTGCTCCATCTCCTGTTTCTTGTTGACTTAGGATACTTATGGCCGACTTTTGAGATACCTACTTGTAAAATCGACGATTGCTTCGTATGCTCAATAAATTCCTAAAAATATAAAAATGCGTATTCATATGATATCGAATAGGTTTAAGGTCGATGACCAAATCCACTAAATGAAAACAGACACTAATGTGAAGACAGAGGTAAGTGGCCAGAACTTGAGCATTCATTAGGCATACGGTTACGATTTTTTTTTTATCCACTACAAGTTAGCTCTTGACGGCAATCTCACCTGATGGTAAGTGAAGATGCAGTCTAAGGTGGTGGCGGGCTAATCTGTTAGGGGTATGATAAACCCATACTCCTAACGGGTTTCTACGCGACATCGCGCCGGAACGGTTAATCGCTTGGCGATACGTATTTGTCGGTAGGGTGGTAACTAGCCACGGCCGAAGCCTCCCACCAGACCAGACTCGAGCCGGGAGTCGAACCCAGGACCTCCAACTTTATAATGCGACAGCGCACGCACTGTGCCTCGGAGCTAAAAAAGCAGTTCAAACTAATCCCTTAATAATATTTTGGAAGCCATAAATATTACAGGTATTATCTTTTAGGACGGCTTTAAGTAATCCGAACGGCGAAAGATACCTAGTGATATAACACAGTGAAATTTTAGCTTCAAAACTAAAAATACTCGTAAATAACTAATACTAATTAATAGCTCTTAATTTCAACTCTCAGTTATCAAAAAGTTTTTATATTAACTATTATGAAACATACAAGACCATATTAAAAACTTTAGTGTCCCTGTAAGTACGCCTAAAGATCTAGAACTACTAGAACTGAATGTGGATCTATCATAGTTTCGAAACTTTTGTGTTTCTGTAAGTACGCCTAAACATCTAGAAACTAGACCTGACTGTGGATCAATAACGGTTTCGAAACTTTTGTATTCCTCAAAGCATGCCTAAAGACCTAGAAACTAGAACTGACCATGGATCTATCATAGTTTCGAAACTTTTGTGTCCCTGTAAGCACGCCTAAACATCTAGAAACTAGACCTGACTGTGGATCTATCACGGTTTTGAAACTTTTGTGTCCCTGTAAGCACGCCTAAAGTCCTAGAAACTAGAACTGACTGTGGATCTATCATAGTTTCGAATTGTTTTGTCCCTGTAAACACGCCTAAAGATCTAGAAACTAGAAGTGACTGTAGATCTGTCACGGTTTCGAAACTTTTGTGTCCCTGTAAGCACGCCTAAAGACCTAGAAACTAGAACTGACCGTGGATCTATCATAGTTTCGAAACATTTGTGTCCCTGTAAGCACGCCTAAACATTTAGAAACTAGACCTGACTGTGGAGCTATCACGGTTTTGAAACTTTTGTGTCCCTCTAAGCTCGCCTAAAGTCCTAGAAACTAGAACTGTCTGTGGATCTATCATAGTTTCGAATTGTTTTGTCCCTGTAAGCACGCCTGAAGATCTAGAAACTAGAAGTGACTGTAGATCTGCCACGGTTTCGAAACTTTTGTGTCCCTGTAAGCACGCCTAAAGACCTAGAAACTAGAACTGACTGTGGATCTATCACGGTTTCGAAACTTTTGTGTCCCTGTAAGCACACCTAAAGACCTAGAAATTAGAAATGACTGTGGATCTATCATAGTTTCGAATTGTTTTGTCCCTGTAAACACGCCTAAAGATCTAGAAACTAGAAGTGACTGTAGATCTGTCACGGTTTCGAAACTTTTGTGTCCCTGTAAGCACGCCTAAAGACCTAGAAACTAGAACTGACCGTGGATCTATCATAGTCTCGAAACATTTGTGTCCCTGTAAGCACGCCTAAACATTTAGAAACTAGACCTGACTGTGGATCTATCACGGTTTTGAAACTTTTGTGTCCCTGTAAGCATGCCTAAAGACCTAGAAACTAGAACTGACTGTGGATCTATCATAATTTCGAATTGTTTTGTCCCTGTAAGCACGCCTGAAGATCTAGAAACTAGAAGTGACTGTAGATCTGCCACGGTTTCGAAACTTTTGTGTCCCTGTAAGCCTAAAGACCTAGAAACTAGAACTGACTGTGGATCTATCACGGTTTCGAAACTTTTGTGTCCCTGTAAGCACACCTAAAGACCTAGAAATTAGAAATGACTGTGGATCTATCATAGTTTCGAAACTTTTATGTCCCTGTTAGCACGCCTAAAAATCTAGAAATTAGAACTGACTGTGGATCTATCACGGTTTCGAAGCTTTTGTGTCCCTGTAAGCACGCCTAAAGATCTAGAAACTAGAACTAACTGTGGAACGTTTCGAAACTTTTGTGTCCCTGTAAGCATGCCTAAAGACCTAGAAACTAGAACTGACTGTGGATCTATCACGCTTTCGAAACTTTTGTGTCCCTGTAAGCACACCTAAAGACCTAGAAATTAGAGCTGACTGTGGATCTATCATAGTTTCGCAACCTTTGTATCTCTGTAAGCACGTCTAAAGATTTAGAAACTAGAACTGACTGTGGATCTATCATAGTTTTGAAACTTTGGTTTGGTTTTACAAGTTGGTATATTGGTTTAAGTTTAAATCTGTCATTTACAATGCAATAAGAGTACCGCATATGTATATTATTGTACCTGAAAACTTATATCACATAAGTTTTAAGGTACACTTTAGAGTATTTTAAAAGACTTAATCACCTTAATAACGCACTCGTTCTTATATAAAGTCCATACTTATAATATAACAGCGTTATAACATAGTTTAACTACGTTTATTAAAAAAATAAAAAACACCTTTAACATTCAATATAGTACAAACAAAACTAAAACAAGGATAATACAAACCGCAATATAGATTTGATAAATATGAATCGCACAAAAGGCGATTTTAAATGCAAACCTTACTCTGTTGGTGTGTGCACAACTAGGTACATTACATAAGTATTGATATCAAACAAATAAATAATTTACGCTTATATTAAACGCCATAGCATGTGCAATGTGCAATAATTATAATGTTGAAAATTCGCTTGAAAAATTATTGCAATAAAAATTCGCTGTGTATTTAATACAACTATTTCATTTACAGGATTTTATAGCACAATTTTGTCTATTTAAAATGCATGTGCATTTGTGTGCACAAAATTGTGCTTAAATAGACAAAACTTGCACATGCAAGTTGTAAAAAGTAAAAATGAAAATGTTCATAGCAAAAGTCTTCAGGAAATAAAGACCCAAGACGCGTTTCAACGAAACATAATAATTTCATAGCGGATATATGTAGCTTCGGTTTCGAATAATGTACTAGCATAGTACATTATTCGAAACCGAAGCGCGAGATTTCTTACTGATTCGATCGCGTGAAAGTTAACTTCAAAATATACAAGAGCGCCCTCTATAATACAATAAATGGCGTTCTTTCGATTCCGCCACATTAATCGTCGACAAACTTCATAAAAAAAATAGATTTTTGAATAAATTACTCGGTTTTAAATGTCGCTTGTTATTTAAAGTTTTTTTTTATTGCTCCTGAGGACAAATCCTTCCTTTCTTAACCACCGCACCATAACCCTCTCCGGTTACATGTTTCAACATCTAATCCAAAGGTTAACCTAAACTTTAACTATGGATTATTTTATTAGCAAATATCAATTCACCAGTTAAAATTATAAAGTAATGTATTCAATATCAAAAAAGACTTTTCTTTAAAAAAATATAATACTGTCCCCTCATGTCTTGTCATGTCACTTCAATATTCTCAAGGACTTGAGTTGAACACTTTGATTGTATATTTTCTTGTTTATTTTATAAAATAATATGACATATCAATGTCACTGTCAATGTTGGCCAATGTCAATAATATTCTTTTTAATCGTACAAACCAAGATTCCTTCTACTGGTTACATCAAAATTTAATATTACTTATGCAAATATCAATTTATCTGCAAGACAGCGTAATGGGAAGACGGGAAGTCTGGTAGTACTAACTGACTGGTGCAATAAATGTTTAAAATCCCCTTGCGTGAATTTTTTCTGCTCTGTTACAAAGAACTGACCTAAAAAGCTCTTAAAACGTTTAAATGCAAGGGTGAACTTTATACCGATGTTTATCCAACGTTTCTACGCATTCAAAATCATGTAAAATATATTTTTTAATTAAAATGCCCTTTAAAAAGGAGCCTTTAATGCTGCACGTATTGAAAGCGAATTTAATTTTAATTTTTATGAGATGATGATTATATATTTAAATTATCAGACATAATTTTTTTTATACACTACAAGTTAGCCCTTGACGGCTATCTCAGCTGGTGGTAAGTGATGATACAGTCTAGGGCGGTAGCGGGCTAACCTGTTAGGGGTATGTTAACCCACACCCCTAATTGGTTTGTATGCGACATCGTGCCGGAACGCCAAATCGCTTGCCACGTCTTTGTCTGTAGGGTGGTAAATAGCCACAGCCGAATCCCCCCACCAGACCAGACTCGAGCCGGGAATCGAACCTAGGACCTCCAACTTTATAATGCGACAACGCACGCACTGTTCCACGGAGGTCATCAAAACAAAATTAAACTAACGCGCTCTGGTCTAATACAAAGCCCTTGACAAACTTAGCCGGGAAACGCATAGGAATTAATTTTATTAATGTAGATATTTATTTATTTATTTTTAATGGACTTTTGTTTCTCTGTGGTATTAAAACCAACACACTACTTACATATTACTTACTTCGTACACCTACTACATTATACACTTGATATTGATATGAAGCGGCGACAAAGCATAAGGTACTTTTATTAAATGTATTTTTTTTCGCTACGCAAACGGATTTCTATTTCTCATACTAAAGATAGGCTTGAAATAAAAATCATGCTAGGATTTCAGAATCATGCTAAAATACAAATTTCATTAAGTATTTCGTAAAAAGAATTGGTAAATTAAATATCAAAATTTATTGTACAAAAATTATCATCATCATAATCTTAATATATATAAATCTCGTGTCACAATGTTTATCCTCAATGGACTCCTAAACCACTTAACCGATTATAATAAAATTCGCACACCATGTGCAGTTCGATCCAACTTGAGAGATAGGATAGTTTAAATCTCAAATTATAGTCTCAATTTTAATTTATTTCTAATTATTTGTTTGTTATTATTTGACAGTCACAATTATCTGTTAACTGCAAATGATTCTAACAGATGTCGATACCTTTCGACTGGGTTGAGTAAGTAATCAATAGATGGCGCTGCTATGGTAAATCTACGAACGTGTCAAATAAGCTACATTTTAACAGCATAATTACCACGTGTTGTTGACGCTATAAAATTAATTAAATTTATTTTGTAGTGAACGAAATACCGTATAATTCAATTATTTCCACTTTTTAAATTTATGGTGTTAGCATAGCCGGCCACGTGTTACTTAGACTGAAGTGTAAATAAAATTCATATTATAATGAAGATAATACAGTGATATTAATCCTGTTTTTTACTTATTTGTGCTTCATTGATCAAAACTTTATAATTTAATTTGAATATATGTATGTAAGTATTATCACATAATTATAAAATTTAATTAAAATGTCAATGCAAAAATGAAACACAATTTCCTACACTTTTTCAATAGTTGTACAAATATTTTTTTTATTGTTTTTATTTAACCTCTATTAAAAAATATTTAGCACTTATTATTTCAATGTGCTATGATAACAAGTTTTTCAGATTTTTTTTCTTATATTTAAACGATTAAATTAGTATTTCAATTCTTATTGAAATTATTATTTAAACTCCATAATTTAAATATGTACATGTCAGTATTATCACATAATTATAAATGTTATTTAGAATGATCTATAATATAAAAATGAATCGCAAAAGCTGTTGGTAAGCGCATAACTCAACAACGCCTGGACCAATTTGGCCAATTTTTTTTTAAAATATTCGTTGAAGTTCAAGGATGGTTTTTACGGTGAGAAAAATCTGAATAATTGCCCTAAAACCCCTTAAAACAGCCCTTTTCTTTTTCCCATACAAACGTTTTCTATATAAACGTAGAGTCAATTTGATTGTCAATTTGATTTTATTGCTATTGCATAAAGTACATATTAAATTACAAGCACTCACTGTTGTCTAAGCAATGTAGGTGTGTTCCTAACGTCAAAGAGTGCATAGTCAATCTGTAACAGGACGAAATCTGTACATTAAATCGATTTTGAACATTTTAATTGGAGGATGCTTTACTAGCGATTTTACTAGCGTCTGTCTGTATCACGCCGAAACCACTTGAAATGAAGGACTTGAATAAAATTTGGTATAGGAGCAGCTGATACTCCGGTTCAACATATGAGATAGTTTTCATCCCCGAATTCAGCACGGTTCCCTTGGGAGATAGTCAAAATGTGTATTTAGTTGTAATTCATTTACGCGTACTCAGAATCCATTCATTCTTTTTTTGTAAGAAAGGAGATACTTTAATGTTTATGATGTAATTTTTTCAAGTTCTTCGGTTCAGTAATCTATTGCTTCGTGATTGCAAGCCAAGCAAACACTCAACGCAGACGAAGTCGCGGGAGTCAGCTAGACTAAACGGGCTAAAAACTAAACTAACTAAAACGAGCTTTATTGCTATTGTATTCGCTGGGTTCGTGACCCCAGCGCCACCTATCGATACAACTTACGGTGGCTTAAAACGATATCCACGGACATTAATATCGGAAACAATTACTGGTAATGAGGGTTATCCACTGTATCGTCGACGATCGACAGCAGACAATGGAAGATCAACAATTGTCAAATTAAATCAACAAGATATTGAAATAGATAATCGTTGGATTGTCCCATATTCACGCATTTTATCAAAGACCTTCAAGGCACACATCAAATCTTATCTACATAATCGTAGAATCTTGCCATTCAGTGAAATCTATTAAATACATTTGCAAATATGTAACCAAAGGGAATGATAGGGCTGTGATTGGAATTGGTGGAAAGAATTCCAATGATGAAGTGTATTCCACCGATGCCATTGGTCGAATTTATTCAGTACATCCAAGCAATGATGAATGTTTTTATTTACGACTGCTATTAGTCAATATACGTGGCCCAAAATCATTCCAACATTTACGAACTGTTGATGGTGAATTGTGTGGATCTTACAGGGAAGCCTGTCAACATTTGCAATTGCTAGAAAATGACGCTCATTGGGATCAAACTCTCAATGATGCTGTAATATCATCACACGCTCATCAAATACGAACATTGTTTTCTATAATCATATCTACATGCTTCCCATCAAACCCAATTGATTTGTGGATCATGTACAAAGATAATATGTGTGATGATATTTTGTATCAAATACGAAATAGAATGGGAAATCAAAATATAAAAAATGTATGATCTCAACTCTTTAAAAGAATTATTTCAAACGAATCTTCCACTGTTGAATGAACAACAGAAGTATGTATTTGAAAATCTTATGAAAGTAATAAATGATGAAACTGGAGGGATTTACTTCTTAGATGCACCTGGTGGTACAGGAAAAACTTTTTTGATTTCATTAATATTAGCAACGATTCGCTCGCAAAAAAATAAAATTGCACTTGCACTCGCATAGTCGGGAATCGCAGCAACTTTGCTTGAAGGTGGTCGAACAGCCCATTCAGCATTAAAATTGCCATTAAATATGAAAAGCAATGAAACTCCGACCTGGAACATTTCTAAGAACTCTGCAATGGCAAAGGTCTTGCAGCAATGTAAATTAATTATTTGGGATGAATGCACGATGGCACATAAAAAATCTTTGGAGGCATTAGACAGAACATTAAAAGATATACGGAGCAATCATAACCAATTTGGTGGTGCAATGATTTTATTAGCAGGAGATTTTCGTCCAATATTGCCAGTGATTCCACGATCAACACCAGCCGATGAACTCAATGCATGTCTAAAGTCCTCCAATTTGTGGAAACATGTCAAAGTACTTCATTTAAGCAAGAATATGCGTGTCGAGTTACAAAATGACCAATCTGGAAACATATGCTCTAAACAACTCATTGACATTGGTAATGGCAAATTTCCTATAGACATGTTGACTGGCTCCATTAACATTCCTCAAAGTTTTTGTCAGTTAACTCTATCAAAAGATGAACTTATTCAGAAGGTGTTTCCAGATGTTTCTCAAAATTACAGTAACCGTGATTGGTTGAGCGAACGAGCTATATTGGCTGCAAAAAACATAGATGTAAATGAATTAAATTTAAAAATACAAGATCAAATTACAGGCGAATCGAGGATATATAAATCAGTTGATTCGGCTACTAACCAAGATGATGTAGTGAACTATCCACCAGAATTTTGAAACACGCTGAATTTGCCAGGATTGCCACCTCACAATCTTCAATTAAAGGTTGGATCGGTAGTTATAATGTTGCGAAATATCAACCAACCGCGTCTTTGCAACGGCACACGGTTAGCGATAAAAAAATACTAAATTGAAAGGAAAGTAACTATACTGAAAGGAAAGTATAAAGGAGAAGACGTACTCATACCGCGCATCCCAATGATTCCGAATGATGTGCCGTTTGTCTATAACGACTACAGTTTCCAGTTCGGCTTGCTTTTGCTATGACCATAAACAAGTCCCAGGGGCAATCATTAAGTGTTTGTGATATTAATTTGGAAAACCCATGTTTCTCACATGGTCAATTGTATGTTGCCTGTTCCCGTGTTGGAAAACCATCAGATTTGTTTGTCTATGCGCCAGATAATCAAACAAAAAACATCGTATATCACAAAGCACTACAATGAAAATAAAACTGATTTTTGTTAATAATTATGATTCATATGATTAACAATAAAGAGATTACTTATTTTTAAATGCTTATATATGTTTTATTTAATTATATTTCTTATTCACAACGCCCTATCACCAGGGTGACGGTTCTGTTCAGGTGAATTTTTTGCCCCGACTATAAAATATGTAGGAACAAAAAAATTACACATTACAAATCATTTTGACAGGCTATATTTGGCAGTACGAAGTCTGCCGGGTCAGCTAGTATCCTAATAAATAATAAAACTAAAAAGAAAACATTTAACACAGCCTGCTAAAGGTTAATATGATATCTAGAATCTGCTTGATAATGAGCTTAACTTAAATGGTAAGAGTAGACGTGGCCTACATCCGAAATAAAATCATGAACCTGACATCTAGGAGAGCTGGCCAACTTATAAAATCTCGTTTTTCTTCAGGAATACTCGTTGGAAGCGTTTCGGGATCTAATAGGCCCATATTCCGTTTTGCTTGTTCAATACTGCCACGTCAGTTCAGTTGACACCTACAAAATACATATAAGTTAGTAAAAGTATATTAATGAACGGAGAGTAATGGAATATTTTTTAAAAAGCAACGATTACAACGAGCAAATAACCAACGATTGACTGATGCGAAAAATCAAACGGCGCGAACTGTGTTATTTTTAAAGTTCAATAAGCTCCTTATTAATAAAGAATTTTACAAAGAAACAGATGTTATGAATATTCTACCGATGACGCAAAATTCGCCGGGCTATTTAGTAGATAAAAATAAAAACGATCAAACCAATATCCACAATAATTAGTTGAAAAAAAAACCTAATAAAGCAATTTTATACAAATAATAAGAATTTTGTTAATAAAATATTTAATTATATATAGAAAAACTAAGTACTCCCTTTGCCGACTGCTTTTTTATTCCATCAAATATTAAATCTTCGAACAACAAATAAAATAACTATTCCTTACAGTGAACAAAAATTTAGATTTTTTTTTATCCAGTTCATAGGATCATCTAGTCCCGCATCACACATGAATGTCGGATATCGCGTTATTTATCAATTCAGCTCACTAATAAATACAATACGATAAATTTCAAGTCACTATTTGCTTTTAAACTCGACGGACAGACTTTAAAATGCTTTGATAAAAAAATTTAAAAATTATATTATATGATTCATTCAATTATTTAAATTTATTTTTTTCCTTTAAAAAGAAAACAAATAAACTAACCCGAAGTACTTCAACTCGGAGAATTTCAGACCAGCCATTATTGAAAGAGACAGCTATGGTTGATTTAGAAATATTGGTAACGACGCAGCTATAAAGTGAAACCGGCGTTATCAGGCGAAAGATCCGGTGAAAAGTGGCGAACCTCCAGTAAGGGCAGCTTATTAAAATGCGAGTAGGTAAGCCATGCGACGTTTATTCAAGAGCGAAGGTCGAATTGAACGCCTCCCCTAATGACTACGTGCACCGTATTTTTCCGCGTCCCATATGCCTTTCACATCGAGACTTTGTAATCAATCAATCCGTCCGTCAGTGTCAATTGTATTTACTCAAAACAAACGAACAATAAAACCAGTAATTTTTTCTTTTACAGTTTCAGTGTTATGAACGATAGCAGTTCGGGTTACATAAACATATCATGCCAATTTATTTTCGAAGCCTAGCCATACATGATTTGAATGTATTATTAACTATAAATTGTCATTGGTGAGTTCTAGTTAAATTGATTTTTAAGTAACTTCAATTCGAATCTTTTTTTTATCATTCTCTAAACTAATTTTAACTAATTTTTGTTTAAAACATAATTTTTATTCCACTTATCTAGATTAGTGTGTGTCATGGTCGATAACTAACTAATTTACAATTATCCTAACGCTAATGAAATATCTAAGACTTTCCTAAGACAACGGTGTGTATATGCAGACATTTATTGCAAATTAGAGGAACTTTTGGTAAGTACAAATATTTTTAAAATTAGAACTAGTCACAAAAAAATGTGTTTATTTAAAAAACCCCACTGGTTCCGCAGCGTACCGTTGGAATTGGAATTTAACAAGCGTACATAATCCCTTTAACTCACGCTAAAGAACATTCGGTAACCCTATTCAGACGATATTTTTCCAGAAGTATAGGCTTTATACAACTACCATACCATTGTAATGAAGCCAGCTGCCATATCATTCTAACTACCGAGTAAGATCGCAGTGCAGGGCTATCTCGTAGTCGAATGAAAAATTTAAAACCAATTTCTTTCTAGAAACAAAAGTGAAGTTCAAGGCGAAGTATACTTACTTCAAATGACATAAGTAGGTAATAGCTATTACTAAATTATAGTGTGCGTGAGAATCAAAGCAAAAAGTAGCAGTTGCAAAGAAAAGTCTAAGTACATTTCGTTTAAAAAAATGTACAAATAATAAATGAGCTTTTTCCTTAGCGCAGTTATGAACCTCCCATAATTTTCCATTCCTAACAACCAGTGTGAAAATAAATAATAATACAGTTTACTTAATACCCGGGTATATCTACAGCATACTTTTGTAAAAATTATAAGTAATTTGGCACCTAATGTGCGACAGCTCCTCCAATTTCTGTACAATGTTTTTACACGTGCCTATGCTTACGTGATATATTAAAAAATATTTTTCTGAAAAAAAAAGTCTTTATTGATTTGTTTGTTTATTTTTTGAAACACTTCATGTTTGTAGCAATACTTTCTTACAAGGAAAAGTTCTGAGTAACATTATAAGATTATTCAATAAAAGTGTGTTCGTAAAGTTAGTTTTTACCCTAAATCCTACAGAGATCAATAATATTGGGTTCAGGTACAATTTAGTTTAGGTTAAGAAATAATCATATCGTCGACTAGCGTTTATAGATTTACTATTGAAGTTTAGAACACAATAGGCCTTGTCCACAAGTACAAAATCGCTCAGCGTGCTATGGAGAGGGCTATGCTGGGTGTTTCTCTGAGGGATAGAATCCGTAACGAGGACATCCGTAGGAGAACCAAAGTAACCGACATAGCCCAACGGATTAGCAAGCTGAAGTGGTAGTGGGCGGGTCATATCTGTCGCAGAACCGACGGCCATTGGGGCAGACGTGTTCTGGAGTGGAGACCGCGTACCGGTAAGCGCAGCGTATTCCTTTTTTCCTGTTCGCTGGACCGACGTATTGGCAGACTTCACACGCTTTTGAGAACATTATGGAGAACTCTCAAGCATGCAGGTTTCCTCACAATGTTTCTTGCTTCACCGTTGAAGCAAGTGATCACGTGACTGTAAATGAGCTTGATTTTTTCTGGTTTATTTTTGGATAATGCGAATTACCGAGTTGGTCGCAGACATCGACAGCGCTGCCCGTTCCATTATTAATCCGTTTGACCTCGTTGTAATCCATTCTGCCTCAAAGCAAAACGTTAACCCCCAAATGTCATGTGAAAATCTATGGCGTAAGTAAAAAGCGGTAGGTATTTAAGTAAGGCGGAAGAAGCGCTTGCTTGCTTATTGCTTAGTGCTTTGCTAGATTGCTTAGTGGTTAAGATCTCAACCTCCATTTCGGGATTCAAATTTCGAGCCCCAGCACACAGCTACAACATTTCCGACGTAATTCGCCACAATTGTCAAACCGTGGTGGTCTACGGACAAAACCTTTCTCATTCTGAGTGGAGGTTTTTTTTTTCGGACTGTCTATTAGCTGTGCTAACCCTATTGGTTGCCACAGCGTAACGGGTCTGTTTGGCGAGATTTGGAAAAAAGCTTTGCCAGAAGAAATTTTGAGCCCTAGGGCTCGAAGAAACTGAGGGAACGTCTGCCTAAGGGCGCCTCATGTGAGGCCGAACCTCAGCTTTCGTTTGGGCTACGTTTGGGATAAGTTGAGGAGGATCGTGATCTGTAGTAAGCCGCTAAAACGTTGATGAAATTTTCTTAACTTAAAAAAAAAGACGGGACTTGCACGCCGGGAGTGCCGGCAGAAGTGAAAACTTGATTATTAACGTTGAGCATGTTTGATATTTTGGAATGGTTAGGGAATAATTTTGCACCAATTGCTTTATCAGTATAAAAGTACTATCATTTATGTGGTAGAATACAATATTCATTTATTGCGCTATCGTACACAAACATGACAATTTATATTACATTAAAAATTTAACACTTTAAAACTATTACAATTATTTTACATTAAAAAGTTTATCTCTCCGAAAAATCAACTTTCATCCATAATTTCAACGACTTTTTCACCATCATCATTACCAGAACTATCCATGGATGCGCGTGGCACGCTGTAACATACACAAACATTCGCGCAAGCGCCCTGCGCTGCCTAAACGAAACAGTAGGCCCAGGCATACATTTTCGCCGCGCCGTAGAGAGGGGATAGCTGTCTACTCTCCATCCGTCTTACGCTTTTTCGATCAGGTCACGTGTCCTGACGCGAGTTTAAGATTTTATACCCATTACAGAAAAAGTGCTCAACGCCGCTAAAGAAGTTTTCACTTCAAAATCCGTTGATTTACCTAATACATAAATAAAATACACAAATTAAAGTTAACTTTCACATGAACGAATATGTATAAAATAACTCCACACTAACGGCGGAATAGCAGCCTGACCTAACGTTCTATTACACGTTTAATGTGCATTATTATTTTTTATATATTGCGAAGCGACGCGCACTGTACTTTAAATGTGTGTGTAAACGGCAGAGTTCTCAGTAACGTCCGAGACCCTGGCGTCACCGCTGCGCACACATTCGTAAAAGTGTTTATAAACTCGCCCACTAAAAGTGAAGCGTGCATCGCTTGGTGAAATTGATTTATTTATCTCCTCCTCTTAGCTCTAGCCTTACAGGATTATAAAACAAAATAAGCTAGAGAAGCCTAAAATAAATAAAAAAGGTAGAAGTAAAAGTACGTACATTATTCGCACGCATGCAATTGTACAAACTGTCTAATGCGGAGATCTGTGTGTGTCTTTTTACGTGTTGGAAATTGTTGGTTAACCTTGTTTTTTTTTGTTTTCTCTCCATAGTTCCAAAATTATTATGAAGCCTATTAGAAAGCGTCTAATAGGCTTCATAATAATTTTGTTTGCGCTTATTGAGTGCACTTTAAGCTCTTTTGTAATTAAATTCATCCTCTTTAAATGGCGAGAGGTTTTAAGATCGTATCCTAGATCTAGCACGCTGCTTTCACGCGGGTTGGTGAGCTTTTACTTAGTATAATTACCAGGACTGATTGCTTAAAGTACCCGAGGCACGTGGCCCTCCATAACCCCGAGCTTGTACTAGGAATTAATATAAATTTTAGATGACGAGAGATCGAACTTAGGACTTGGTCAGCAGTTGAGCAGTCTAACCACTAGGCAAACGAGGCAGCTCGATCAAACATCTGTCTGTCGAATATTGTGTACCGTGTGATTTACCTATTATCTATTCCCTTTGATATATGACAAATAATTAATAAGCCTTACTGAACCGTGTGATATACCGGCGGTGACAATCGACTTCAAAGGACAAGGTATTGATTGACAGATATGTATTCGAGCATGCTCCTCGGTACACCACTGAGACAGTTAGTCATGTTTAACATAACTATTCATCATGATCAACCTATTACCGGCTCACTACAGAGCACGCGTCTCCTCCCAATATGAGAAGGATTTGGCCATAGTCCACCACGCTGGCCATGAGCGGATTGGCAGACTTCACACGAGTTTGAGAACATTACGGAGAACTCTGAGGCGTGCAGGTTTCCTCACGATGTTTTCCTTCACCGTTGAAGCAAGTGATATTTTAATTTTTTTAAAACGCACATAACTCTGAAAAGTTGGAGGTGCGTGCCCGGATTCGAACCGCTGACCTCTGATTAGGAGGCTGACGCCCTAACCACTAGGCTAGGCTTCATAACATAACACACATTAACATAACACATAACTATTACCTTATTAAAAAAAAGTAACACCATAACTAAGTAGTTAACTTAACATGAATGGGCTTGGCACTATTGCGTGTTGACTCCAATTATTTATTAGCTAATCGTCGCCACGTATTTAATACATTTCGCCGACAACCGTTGAGCGCTATGGTAAATAAGCGTAAAGTCGCGGGTTCAATCCCCGGTAGGGGAGAGTTTCAGAATTTATGTATTTTTACTGGTCTTGTTTAGTAGGTGGTTTCGGCTGTGGCAGGTTACCACCCTTTTTTTTGTCGTGGTGGAAAAGCTTTATGGCTACCTCCGTACCTTTGGGCAGGAAGAAGGATATATTCGACTCCCACCCCTTAAGGGGGGTATACCCGAACTAAAAACCACCACGGCAAGTCCCTCTCGCTGGTTTTACTGAACACCCGGGGGACCCGTTGTATAATTCCCGGACGAGCAGATTACCACCCTACCGACAAAGAAGTGCTGCCAAGCGACATAGCGTTCCGGCAAACCCGGCTAAGTTTGTTGTGGGCTTCTTCTTAGACCGGGGCGCGTTTGGAACCCTCATAGCTTTTGTTTTAAGTTTACGAATATAGTTATCACTATGAAATAACTACTATGTAAATTATTGACGCGTCAAAAGTGCCTTTTAAGGACAATTTGAATAAAGATTATTTTGAATTTGGCACTATGTCGCGCAGAAAGCAATAGGAGTATGGATTAACCTTACAGGTTAGCCCGTTACCATAATAGACTGCATCATCACTTACCACCAGTTAAAATGGTCGTCTAAGATCAAACGTCACCTATTGGTGGAGTTTAAATAAAAATGTCATTTGTGAACAAATGTTGCTGGATGTAGTGATAGATGTTCGGGCAGAGTTAGCCCCTCCAAATACTTTTTGCAGAACTTTTTAGTTCAAGCCTTTTTTTCATCAACGACTGTAATTCGCTACGAATATTTCATTAGTAATTCTTTGCACATTTTGAAATATACGCTATATTGATATAATATGTATAAATTATTATTATTATATCCAAAAAGAAGATCGTAAAGTATTCTTTTCTCAAAGTAAATGCAGACATAGTCCCCAAAACTGTTTCTATAAAAAAAAAGTTTCAAGCAAAAAAAAAACTATTTGGCTTCATGTACACAAGGCACTTATAAATGCATGTCTAATCTATTCACATTTATAAATTATTTGTATGACAGTTGATTGAATAGCCCGACCTATTCGCTAACTACCATCGCGTGATGCAATATTATTTCAAAATGACAGTTGACAGACAATATATGATGCTTTGACGTCTATAAAACAAGGATATACTTAACTCAAAAACGTGGGCGTAACCATTATTTTAATGATACTACTTTAAGTCATCGTAACTCAGTTATTCATATATCAACTGAAATACACTTTGTGGAACATACATTCGTTTAAATTGTTTAAGTAAGCTCGAATTGTGTAATCATCATCATCATCATGATCAACCCATTACTGGCTCACTACAGAGCACGGGTCTCCTCCCAATATGAGAAGGGTTTTGGCCATAGTCCACCACGCTGGCCATGTGCAGATTGGCAGACTTCACACGCCTTTGAGAACATTATGCAGAACTCTCAGGCGTGCAGGTTTCCTCGCGATGTTTTTTTTCACCGTTGAAGCAAGTGATATTTTAATTGTTTAAAAAAAACGCACATAACTCCGAAAAGTTATAGGTGCCCAGATTCGAACCGCCGACCTCTGATTAAAAGGCTGTCGCCCTAAACACTAGGCTATCATAGCTTCGTATAATATAAAGATAAAAATATATATTTGTTTGTTTTTGTACAGGTTTTCTTTTACCTTAATAATATAAAAATTATAATTGCATCTATGCTATGTTGAATTCCTCCCGAATGCGTTTTAAAACGTCGTGTGAAACACGGGTGCATTGACCATAGCACTCGAGGTAGTATGCTCGCGAGTTATAAATGAGCCGAAATATAACAAAGCTATATGTAAAGCTGTATCTTTTAACGAATATAGTAATATTCGTCTTTAAAACATACTTTATGTATTGTGCGCGATACGATAAAATTAAATGCGAAACTTCTCATGGTTATACATGTACGATTTATTTCTTTTCAAAATGTGATCTTAACAAAACGGTTGTTATTTAAAAAAAAACTTACATCAGAATATCATGTAACACAAATGCGGTGTTGATAAGAACTAAACAAGCGTGTAAGATAAATCTTGGATTATAAGCCTTCAATCGATGCAATAAGTTCGATACAAGCAAGTGTGATAAAAATCTATCTAATTATATTTATGTTAAGTCAAAGGTTAAGAAAAAGTATACTAAAATTCAAACTAATGCATTTGGTACAGTAGCACACTAAATATATAACTACATTCATTAATACATAATACATTAGGGTAAGGATAATTAAGAAAATAGATATGGAATGGCTGAAACAAAAAAAAGCGAAGATAGTTTGCAGGTAGAGGATAATCTTAGTAAGAGTAAACAATTGCTTGAATATGAAAAAATGGGGATTCAGAAGCAAACTTTAACCAGTGTAAAACCAGTTTCATCGGCCCGGTAAACCACTATGCCTACCGGGACAGCAAAATTTTTTTTTCTCATTTGCCCCGTTACCAGGCAGTGACACCAGGGCAGATGGGAGCGACTCCATACAAGGGTATAAGGAAGTAAGTACTGGTTTCGTTTTACTTATTTTAAAATGTTAGCAATCCCTTTCGTTACTTTTTACTGCAAAGTATATTCAAAGACAAAAGTGAATCTACTTTTGTTTTATATTCTTCGATTAATTTTAACACTTTTTATATTTTAACGAAACTTATATGCACTAAAAAGTAATGAAAATATATGTTTGAATAGTACTAGTAATACACATTTGAATAATTATAATAATTTTTGAAATTAATAATCGAGCACAAAAATTTGTACCTATTTCACGAAAGTAGGTATGTTGCACTCTTGCTCACTGCACTGTTGAAAGTTATTTCATCAGTTGACGATTCATGAACTGAAACTTCTATTAATGCACAAACGTCGCCTATAATTTCCGAATTTTCAAATTTTATAACATTCAAGGAAAACTTGACGAATGGTGTTAGAACTTAGTTATGAATGCCGATTCCCCTTCTAAGGTCGTCGTAACGGGTCGCAGTCGGGTTCACAATGCCGTGGCCCGCTGGGTAGCTTGCAATCGGTACAGCTACAAATGTTGATTCATTCAGAGAGGAGCTCAGCGCGCGCACCCCCTCCTTGACGCGAGCATCCTACCTACTGCCCTTCCCATCGATTCCCCGTTTGACATAAACTACAGCTCATTCCCAAAACGGATAGATTTTAAGCCATTCAATAATCCAAGACTTGACACTTACGCTCTTCGTTAATTGTTTTAGCGACAGTTAATAATATTATAACATAGTGAAAGATTTTCAATTACCCATCGTTTGCATTTTACGAAAATCCCGGATAGATAATATATACACATTTCACTATGTTAAACAAAATTATAACAGTGAAAGAATTATCATCTTGTGCAATTTACGTAAATCCCGGCTAGAAAATATACCTAAGTATACATATTTCACAACGTTATTTTTTTTTTAAATAAAGTGAACAATTTTCAATAATCAACGTTTGCATTTTACAAAAATCCCGGCTAGAAAATATATACATTTCATAACATAGGTTATAAAAAATTATCTTCATTATGTTATAAAGATATACAATTATCATCTTATGCGTTTTACGTAAATTCCGGCTAGAACGTTTGCTTCAAAATGATCAACAATTAAAAAATAAACTAGTCTTAACGGCGATCACGCTTTTCGCTTTGCAAAAAAAATCCGCTGAAACCTTTATTTTTTCAGTACTATACAATTTAATCCTTATGTCTCCAGGATGTGAATCTCAATGAAAAAAAATTCTCAACATCACTTATGGCTGTATGCTGAGCATAAGCCAAATGCAACTAAACTAAACTAAATGAAATTTATTAACTTGTATGAATATGCGGTCATTATATCTTAATAACATAATTAATCTGCAGCATATCTACTCAGCCAACCCCTACATTCAAAATTACAAATAGACAAACGTTTTAGGTGACAAAAGAAGTGACACGGTTTAATTTTTTAATTCCCTCAACAACTGTCACTGGGTACCCACTTTTTTCACATAAAAAGTATTATATGTCAGCCTCTTTAAACCAACATGTTCGCGTTTATAATATCAATATGGAAGTATGGATTCTCAAAGGACTGTATTTAACATGTAGGTAACTAAATTAAAAAAATTTAAAAACACTCATTTGTATTTCCAATTTTAGTAACGTGTTTTACATGTATATTCTAAAAAATACATGCAAATTAGCATTATTAGATATTACTATACTATATGGCATAAGTAACCCTTTTTAATAATACAAACGCGAAAGTATTTATGTATGGATGTTTGATACTCTTTTCACTAAGACCAATTTGAAGCTTACAATCGAGATACTCGTATATTAAAACCTGGATTAACACTTAGGCTACTTTTTCTTCCGGAAAAATATATAGTTCCTGCGAGAATTGCGAAAAAAACATAAAAAAACTCGGCCAACAACTAGTAAAGTATGTGCAACAAAGCATTGTTTACTTTAAGAAAACTCCGTCAGTAAAGGAGAGGCCTGGGGCGCACTATCTTAGTCGGGATAGCCGCCTCAAGGGGTTCTTTGTTTCACGTTTTAGGTATATGAACTTTTCCCCGACATTGTTCGTACTTCCCGCATATTATTGATTGATCTACTTCTCTAGACATAGGTATATATTTTTGTTTATAAGTTAAAACTCGGAAGTTATAAAATTGTAGAATACCGGCGGTTGCACACGATTTCATGCACGTTTGTATCGATTTTATTTAAAACTCGCAGAAACTGAGGCCCAAGTTGAGATGTAGTAGTTACAACGAGACACACTTATGTCGGACACACGTGGTCTAGTTTTAACTACTTCTTATGTCAGAGGTAAAATCACGGCCTGAGTTTTCCCGTGTTAAAAAGTAATGGTTATTCATGGATGCAAACTATACGAGTATACTATGTGTACAATTTCATTATAAACGAGGCCTACATATAGCTAAAAGTTAATGGTCACTGATTTTAAAGCGACTTAACATTTTTTTGGATATAAAAATGATGTGCTGCGAGGAATCCTAAAACAACCAGCACATCAGGGACAAATTCAAATTCATATCAAAATCTTTATCTTTATTCATTTAAACCTATTACAGGCATCTATGAATCGTTTATGTATAATTTATTTTCCATTATTTTGATTCGTGAGATGATGATGATAACTACACTCGCCGATCGGATAGGAGGCTGCGGCGTGGCTAGTTACCATCCAACCAACAAAGAAGTGTCGCCATGCGATTTAGCGTTCCGGCACGATGTCGCGTAGAAACCATTTAGGAGTATGGGTTTACCAAACCCCTCCCCGGTCTTAGACTGCATCATCACTTACCATCAAGTGGGATTGCCGTCAAGGGCTCACTTGTACTGGATAAAAAAAATTAAGAGGGTCAGTTTGATTAAGTTATCTACATAATATACACTAACATGAACTGACAGATAACGAAGCGCGTCATCTGTCAGTCAGTTCATCTCATTAAGTTCAGTCATCATCATCATCATGATCAACCCGTTCTCGGCTCACTACAGAGGACGGGTCTCCTCTGATATTAGAAGGGTTAGGCCATAGTCCACCACGCTGGCCTTGTGCGGATTGGCAGACTTCACACGTCTTTGACGACATTATGGAAAACTCTCAGACATGCAGGTTTCCTCCCGATGTTTTCCTTCACCTTTGAAGCAAGTGATATTTTAATTGCTTAAAAACGCACATAACTCCGAAAAGTTAGGTTAGTTAGCATAGGTGCGTGCACGGGTTTGAACCCCCGACCTCTGATTAGGAGGCGGACGTCCTAACCACTAGGCTATCACAGCTTCAGTAATTAAACCGATCTACCATTGCATCCCGTAACGCTTTGTAAACTCAGTTGTTACCATACCGGCTTCCTTTTATTCGATCGGGGCAATAATTGTTAGGTACTGTTTCTCATGTCAATAAATTCTTAATAGGCACTGTCGACCGAAATGTGGGTTACCGTTATTTATTTTAGAACGTTGCACACGACTTATATACTCGTATATCTTTACATACATAACCCAATGCGATGGTTGAACCAACCGCAATCTACAATGTAATAAAACTGTAACAGGACGAATTCTGTACATTAAATATATTTTGAAAATTTTAATTTGAGGATGCTTTACTATTGATACTGAGCCCAAAACAATTTTTAATTTTTTTTTTGTCAGTCTGTATCTTGGCCACGCATCACGCCAAAACTACTGGATAGATTTGAATGAAATTTGGTTTAGGAGTAACTGATGCTCTGGTCCAACATATAGGATAGTTTTAATCCCGGAATTCACAACACGTTTCCCTTGGGAGAGGGGAGGAATGTCAAAATGTGTATTTAGTTGTAATTCATTAACGCGTACTCCGATTTCGCTCATCCTTTTTTTTTGTTAGAAAGGAGATACTTTAATGTTTATCCTGTAATTATTTCAAGGTCGTCGGTTTATTAATCCATTGCTTCGTGTTTGGAAGACAAACAAACATACTTTCACACACACTCACTCTACGCAGACGAAGTCGAAGCGGGCGTCAGCTAATACGTAAATCTGTCGTACGTCATGCGTATTTACTATCAATGATGGACGTTGGGGTCCCAAGGTGCTGGAATGGCGACCCCGCACCGGTAAACGTATCGTTGGTCGACCCCCAACTAGGTGGACAGACGACATCAGACGAGTCGCAGGGAGCCGCTGGAAGCAAGCGGCCCAAGACCGTGAGCATTGGAACTCCCTACAAAAGACCTATGTCCAGCAGTGGACGTCAATCGGTTGATAATGATGATGATGATGATGATGATGGAGAAGACTTTCGTGGCATGCATTGCGGTTTCTATTAATGGCGACTGACACCATGTTCATCATCATCGGCCAAGACCAGTCGGCTAACATTCGATGTCAAAAATGCATTAGTATTAGTATTAGTTTAAGTATTGACAATAATATTTAATAATTTATAAACTAGCTTTTTTTGTGATCTCTTGTGTAATTGAGGTAAGTTGTTATGCATATAAGTGATCGCGTTCGTGATTGTACCAATATTCAGGCTCCCACTGAAAACCAGCGCTGTCAACGTCTATATTATGTCAAATTATGTAGGTAATTACGCATTCAAGGCTATAAGAAGCTGTGCTAGCCCAGTGGTTAGGGCGTCCGCCTCCTAATCAGAGGTCGGGGTTCGAACCCGGGCACGGACCTCTAACTTTTCGGAGTTATGTGCGTTTTTATACAATTAATATCAATTAATATCACTTGCTTCAATGGTGAAGGAAAACATCGTGAGGAAACCACCATACCTGAGAGTTCTCCATAATGTTCTGCAAGGCGTGTGAAGTCTGCCAATCCGCATATGACCAGTGTGGTGGACTATGGCCAAACCCTTCTTATATCGGGAGGAGACCCGTGCTCTGTAGTGAACCGGCAATGGGTTGATCATGATGATGCTACATATTAGAGAAGATTTAATTGTTGTTGTTTGGCAGTATATATTTTAAATGCTTAAAATACACAAATGACTCCGAAAAGTTAGAGGTTCGCCCCGGTTCGAACCCCCGACCTCTGATTAGGAGGCGGACGTCTTAACCACTAGGCTATAACAGCTTTTTTTTTCTAATATGTATACCATATAAGAGAAACCTTTCTATCTGTATCAAAAGCCTGCATATTCTGCTAAGCACGCCACGGACCGTTGATGATGACGATTATGATGTTGATGATTGTCTAGTAAAATAATCGGTAAACATTGTATGATGTATTTATTGTACAGCCGCGAGGGCGGTGGCAGTGCGACCCCGTTCCGATAACGACCTAGTAAACAAACAGAAACTGACCCGTGTCAGTTAAACAGTAAATTAGGCCATCAGGTGCTTGACTACTAACCCATACACTAATATTGAACATCGATAGCCACCACACTGAGCGGTGATAGTCAGGTAATAATAGAATTGGGTTTCCTTTCGTTGGGACCAAGTTCGACATTTACTTTTTTATGTGCCTTTTCAGAAATTATAAATATCACTTGCCTTAACGAGTAAGGAAAAGTTACCTGCATGCATGACGATTCTCTGTAATATTTTCGTTAACGTCTAAACATTTGCACTTGGGCAGCGGCAGGGGCGGTAATATAATTAAAATTATGATGATGATGACTATTTTAAATAAGTACTGTTAGTTAGTAGAAGCGGTGATAGCCTAGTGGCTAGGGCGTCAGCCTCCTAATCAGAGGTCGGCGGTTCGAATCCGGGCACGCACCCCTATTTTTTCGGAGTTATGTGCGTTTTTAAAAATTTAAATATCACTTGCTTCAACGGTGAAGGAAAACATAGTGAATAAACCTGCACGCCTAAGAGTTCTCCATAATGTTCTCAAAGGCGTGTGAAGTCTGCCAATCCGCACATGGCCAGCGTGGTGGACTATGGCCAAATCCTTCTCATATTGAGTGGAGACCCGTGCTCTATAGTGAGACGGTAATGGGATGATCATGATGATGATGACTGTTAGTTGCTTTTTAATGCTAAACCGCTATAAAACTTAGCAACGAAATAACATATAAAGCATTCAGACCGATATAGAATAGGTACTATATATGGAACATTAATATACCAAATAATAATTTTAATATAATTATAGCAAATTAATTGAAACTCAAATGTATATATACTCTGTCCAGGTGCTTAATACGTTAGATCTAATATATTCATTAGTGGTAACAGAAGCGTGTTATTTAGATCGTTAGGATGCAGTGAGCCATTACTAAAGGGGTATGAATATTTCATTATGGAGAAAGGCGGTTAATTACTGCCGGTATTTTCATGTATTTCAATAGCTGGTCATAAATACAAATTGGAAATGTATTAGATCAAAATATTCTTACTCACATACGAAGTGTATGTAATTAAAATCAAGATAAAAACATTTTTTTTAATCACCCATACTAGATATAAGGAATAATTCACGTCCGATGAGGGAATTACTTTTTCATTCTACTACAAGTTAGCCCTTAGACTTCAATTAAAATCAAGATAAATGTATATCACAGTTTTTTTTTATCATATCTACTAGATATAAGGAATAATTCAAGTCCGAAGAGGGAATGAATTTTTTCATTCTACTACAAGTTAGCCCTTGACGGGAATCTCACCTGCTGGTAAGCTAAGGTGGTAGCGGGCTAACCTGTTAGAGGTATTGTAAACCCATGCACCCAATTTGTTTCTACGCGACATCGTGCCGGAATGCTACCTCGCTTGACGGCACATCTTTGTCGGTTTGGTAGTAACTAGCCACGGCCGAAGCCTCCCACTAGACCAATTATTTATACGCGATATCGTGCCGGAATGCTACCACGCTAGGCGGCACATCTTTTTCGGTATGGCTAGCTAGCCACAGTCAAAGCCTCCCAACAGACCAGAGAAAAATAAAAAATAAATTATAATTATCCTTGCCGCGGTGACCTTTTTCTCATAAGAATGCAATCGCTCGCTCAACACTTCAAACAAAACAACAAGGTCGACAAAAATCCTATATATAAAATTCAATTTAATACATCTGTACAATATTAAACTAGGTGTTACAAAAAAACATGAGAGTTTAAAATGAAAAGATGAAAGAAAGATGTTCTGCTAGCCATTTTTCAGTTCTTTTCCTCTAAAAAGGAAATGTCAATTACCCAGGAGTTGATAATAAAATTATTCTCCCTGCAGAGTTTGACACAATTATGATCACTGTAGGGAGAATAAAAAATCTACCCGGATATTATAAATAACCACCAAAAACCTGCAAAATGTTAATGCGAGCGTACCATCTTTATACCCAATCAATCAAACATAAACTTTATTCAAATAATCCTTAAAACTAAAAAACAACCAAGCCACAAGCAACGTTTTTAGGTGACTTTAGATATAAATCAACGGATCCAGTGATAAACATTCATCATAATCATGATCAACCCATTACCGGCTCACTACAGAGCACGAGTCTCCTCTCAATATGAGAAGGGTTTGGCCATAGTCCACCACGCTGGCCATGTGCTTATTGGCAGACTTCACACGCCTTTGAGAATATTATGAAGAACTCTCAGGAGTGCAGGTTTCCTCACGATGTTTTCCTTCACCATTGAAGCAAGTGTTTTTTTTTAACTGCACATAACTCCGAAAGTTAGAGGTGCGTGCCCGGATTCGAACCGCCGACCTCTGATTAGGAGGCTGACACCCTAACCACTAGGATATTACCGCTTCAAACATATCTCATTCGATAAACATTACCCAGTTGAATTTCTTAACAATTAAACAAGCATCCGAGTTCTGAACGCGGCGACTGCTGTAGGTGGCCTAGTTACGTTGCTAAACTGAACCCGCCAATATATGCAATAGCACAAAGTTAAAACATTGACTGTAAAACTGTATTAACTGGTTGTTGCCGAGAAAAATCTGTTTGTTCAGAGCATTCATTACACCATCAAACTAACCGTACGTGTTAAAAAGAGTGCAGTTTCCCCTCAGTAAGCTTTACCATGACCATACTCTTAATTTAGCTATGGTAGATTTAAGAACTGCTTTTCTCTCGGCCAGTTACACGTCACCTGTCTAGTGTAAGCTCTTGTTTGTTCAGAGGATTTCTCTTACACTTCAAACAAACCCTTCGTGTTCAAAAGAATGCAGTTTCCCCTCAGTAAGCTTTACCATGACCATACTCTTAATTTAGCTGTGATAGACTTAAGAACTGCTTTTCTCTCGGTCAGTTAGACGTCACCTGTCTAGTGTAAGGTCTTGTTTGTTCAGAGGATTTCTCTTACACCATCAAACAAACCCTACGTATTCAAAAGAGTGCAGTTTCACCTAAGTAAGCCTCACCATGACCATAACTAAATCTCAAGGCCATACTCTTAATTTTGCTGTGGTAGACTCAAGAACTACTTTTCTCTCAGTCAATTACACGTCACCTGTCTAGTGTAAGCTCTTGTTTGTCTAGAGGATTTCTCTTACACCATCAAACAAACCCTACGTGTTCAAAAGAGTGCAGTTTCACTTAAGTAAGCCTCACCATGACCATAACTAAATCTCAAGGCCATACTCTTAATTTTGCTGTGGTAGACTCAAGAACTACTTTTCTCTCAGTCAATTACACGTCACCTGTCTAGTGTAAGCTCTTGTTTGTCTAGAGGATTTCTCTTACACCATCAAACAAACCCTACGTGTTCAAAAGAGTGCAGTTTCACTTAAGTAAGCCTCACCATGACCATAACTAAATCTCAAGGCCATACTCTTAATTTTGCTATAGTTGATTTAAGAACTGATTTTCTCGCTATCAGTTACACGTCACCTGTCTAGTGTAAGCTGTTGTTTGTTCAGAGCATTCATTACACCATCAAACAAACCCTACGTGTTCTAAAGAGTGCAGTTTCCCCTCAGTAAGCTTTACCATGACCATAACTTAATCTCAAGACTATACCCTTAATTTAGCTGTGGTAGACACACACGTGGTTTTCACACACGCTTTGAGATCTGTTAAAACCAGATTACTCATCCTTTCTTATCTGTCGTGATGGTAAAGCTACCGCCGTCCCTTTGGCAGGACGAGATTATGTGGGATTTCCACGCCCGTAGTGGGGTATACCCGAACTAAAAACCACCATCCCTCTCGCTGGTTTTGCTATACCCGGGGTTCGCCGGGGTGACCCATTGTCTACTTCCCGAGACTACTCTCGTCCTAGAGATTAGTTTAGTTTTACGGAAAACTTCATCCTTAATGCTTTGCTTGTGATATTTTCAATTGCGAGTGCGAGATCGCTTATAATGATGGTTTCTTAAGAAAAATATTTTGTAGGCATGGTGATGCCGCGGGCAGAACCAATCACAATATAAGTAACCGCTTGGCAAATATTTAAGAATTAGAGCAAGTCTTCTAATATTTTGTTCGTTTATTACCTACAAGAACTAAACTTATTTGTATTAGAAGAATTCTTAATATTTCATCCAATGGTATAATGGTCTCCTGTACAAGCATTTGTGGACTATGAGAAAGCCTTTGATTCGGTGGAAACTTGGGCTGTGTTGAGGCCACTGCAGATGCCGAATCGACTACCGGTACATCAAAGTACTGAAATGTCTGTACGAAAACGCCACCATGTCAGTCCGTATACAGGACCAGATTACGAGGTCTATCCAACTGCACCGAGGAGTGCGGCAGGGAGATGTGATCTCTCCGAAGCTGTTTACCGCAGCGTTGGAAGATGTCTTCAAGCTTCTGGATTGGAACGGACTGGGCATCAACATCAATGGCGAGTACATCAACCAACTTCGGTTTGCTGATGATGTAGTCGTAATAGCTGAGACTCTGGAAGACCTCGACGCAATGCTCAATGACCTTAGCAGAGTTTCTCAACAGGTAGGCCTACGTATGAACATGAGCAAGACGAAGATTATGTCGAACGCTAATGTTCTGCCTTAACCAGTAATCGTTGAGAACTCTGCACTGGAAATTGTAGACGAGTATGTATACCTGGGACATACGATCCAGTTAGGTAAGTCCAATTTCGAGAAGGAGGTCCGCCGCCGAATTCAGCTCGGGTGGGCAGCGTTTGGGAAACTCCGTGACATCTTTTCGTCCAAAATCCCTCAGTGCCTGAAGACTAAAGTTTAAGAACAGTGCGTGTTGCCAGTGATGACTTACGGCTCTGAAACATGGTCGCTCACTATGGGCCTCATAAGAAGGCTCAGAGTCACTCAACGGGCGATGGAAAGAGCTATGTTGGGAGTATCTCTACGTGATCAAATCAGAAATGAGGAGATCCGTAGAAGAACCAGAGTTACCGACATAGCTCAGAGAATTGCGAAGTTGAAGTGGCAATGGGCGGGGCACATAGCTCGGAGAACCGATGGATGTTGGGGTCCCAAGGTGCTGGAATGGCGACCTCACACCGGTAAACGTAGCGTTGGTCGACCCCCAACTAGGTGGACAGACGACATCAGACGAGTCGCAGGGAGCCGCTGGAAGCAAGCGGCCCAAGACCGTGAGCATTGGAACTCCCTACAAAAGACCTATGTCCAGCAGTGGACGTCAATCGGTTGATAATGATGATGATGATGATGGTATAATGGTATAATGGATTCATCCAATGGTTTTTTTGTTGTTCTTAAATCTGTTGTAACGTAATATTTACTTGGCGCATTGTGAATGTTGCGTATACTTATTATTGATGTACGTATCAGTGTGTGAAATAGTCTGTAATTAAGAGGCGAGTGTATGATTAATTTAAGAAATAATAGTTCCAAATCATTCTCCAATTTAAGTTAAAAGTTGAAGCTCGTATTTATGCGACAAGCACTAAAAGGACCCCCGTGGTTGTAACTAAAATAGTTATTGGTACTTAAGAAAATAAACAGCCGAGTGTTTTTCAAAAGATATTTTATTGAGTATAGTTTTTATCACTTAATAATAAAAATAACAAATTCCTACTGTATATACGTAGGTACATGCACACAACAGAATCAGCTTCTTAATTATTATAATAACAATATAAAACCGATGAGTATAAATTCCGTTAGTATATCGGTGGATTCGAGCTTCACACTTAAAATAAAAGCAAGCATTAAAGGTATAAAAATAAAATTAAAAAATACCCCCGACACGTAGGTAAAGATAAAACTGTACAATTTTGTACGGATGAACATAAAAATATTGAGAGGCTATAATACAAATAAAATTATATACTTAAATAGTGCGTCATAAATCGTAATATTTATAAATATGAAAGAATTTCTTACATTAATACCATATTTTATATCAGCATTATTTTAAAATAACAATCAATATTAAAAAAGTACTGCTTAACACGAAGTCAATATAGTCCGTCCACTCTAGTAGCTTAGATACTGGTATACTCACAGGTTATACTGGTATACATGTGAAAATAAATATGTAGAACCTCATTTAATCATTCAAAACAACATTTATTTTATTTATGTAATAGTTTCATAATTTTAATGAATATAATATAATTACTATAATGAATCAAACAAAAAAATTCTTATAATTTGCACTAGTCATCTTGTCATGAAAGCGTCGCTGTGAGTAAAGTGCAACGCACCAAAATGCACTGCTGGTGTACAGCAAGAGCAGCGTCTTCGATAAAGCCGACAGCCGTTGGGGCCGCTTCGTGTCGGCTTAACAAAGTTTGCAAACTATTTTAGTGAACGAGCTATAAGCCCCTAGTGCTAACTAAAGAGTGTAAATACAAAATATATTAAAATATTCCGTTCGGGGATTGTTGTCAAAATATTTAGGGTGGCAACATCGACATAATTCAATAGATATTGCGTTTCTGTTACGTAATGCAAATAAATTTTAAAATCTTTACAATAAGAACAGATCAAAGAAGGATGGAATCGTTAAAAAACCACAATTAAATAAGTCAATCCATTTGGAATACTCTCAACGATTTAAACCACCGACAAACAGATAAGTAATAATAATATTTCGCATCGGGGGTTAATCAAAGATAAAAATCGTTACAATCCGCTTCGCCGTCACATTGACAAAATTATTGGTCTTTATTTTATTTAACAGACTTAACAGATGGCTTCGTTTTCTCTTGATATTAACGTAAAGTAAGCCTATTATCGTACTAATATAAAATCTAACAGTGCACGCTATGAATGATCGATATATAGGTTTTTTAGAATACCGCACCCAAAGTGTAATGATTAACCTAATTACTAAGAATCCGCTTTCCTTCGTCTGTTACACAATAGGCAGTAACTAATGAATGATAGGCACAGAGTTAAAATTTACACAGAATATCTATTGCCGCTATAATAATAAAAATAAAATAAAATTGAAAATCAAAGTAGACTTGGGTTTAAAATGGAAATGCACAGCAACTAAGAAATAACCTGTCGCTGATTTTTAAGCAGTTTGTAAGATCATGGGAGCTGAGACATAAGACAAGAACTTCATCTTATCATGTACATTCAAACCCCATGAGAGAAGAAAGAACTACACCTTATCACGTGCATTCAAATAGAATGGTGAAGATATTAGGGAGAATAGAGCTAAAGTAGTTGACAGCCATCCAGATTAACTGGAACGATTGTATACAATTGTTTCCGTTGTCCCACCGTTCTGCGGCTAATGATAGCATCAACGCTCAATCTTTTAAGCGGATGTCCTCCAGATAAACCTAGAAGTGTTACTGATTACGCGTTCAAAGATGATCGAAGTACATAAGCAAATAAGGGAAGCAGGGCTTCAGGCAAGTGAGCGTATGAAGACGCGCTACGATCGGAATACAACGTTTCGAAGCAGTATCACTAGTATGGATAATGGAAAATCCCCAAAATTACAAGCCGTTTTTCATGTGCTGGGCGTGACCTTGACTTACTGGACTTAAGACCATTTTAGCCGGATTTTTTAATGTACGAACGCATTTAACGATTTTTATCCTTGGTTATAAAAAAAAAACAATTTGTTCATAAAACGCACTTAAGCTACATCTGACGGTAGTAAAAGTGTAAATATAAAATATCGGCGGCAATTCGTATTGCTAAAGACAATGTGTGTATATTTTTTGTTTAAACCATGAATGGTTAAGCTTTGACTGCCATCAAAATTGACGGCAAGTCCGATGTTAGTACAGAAGGGTAGTAGGGAAAGTAAGTTAAGGGTTGTATTACTAAGACTCCACTTTCCTTAAGTCTGCCTTTTCAGTCTGTATCTAAGTACCGTAATAGGCAAAGATTTCAATTTTAATAAACGAAAGACGTGTACTTTGCCCGATCGCAAAATGATAACACGATGTAGTGTTTGAAATTGCATCGTGGAACCCTTCGTATGCGAGTTCAACATAACTTAAATACTATTTTATTTTAAATAAATGGCGTATATGAAAGATCTAAAATAAAAAAATAATTTAAATAAAAATTAATAATTAAACAGTTCTCATAGTTTAAACAAGTTTTGATTGTACGATTGGCCGCCGATAATACATAGCAATTTCTAAGGTATAAAAAAAAAATTAAGCACAAAAATGTGACCCTTAAGTACTAATTAAGATATAGTGACTTAGCCATATTTGATATTGACGCAGAGATCATTAAAAATTACAATGTCTACGGAGAATTTTAATTAACTGAGTATTGGTTTTGGATACATGGCAAGAAAAGTATGTGTTAGTAGATTATTTTACTTTATTCGAAACATTGTATTATCTGTGCATATGGCTTATTTGAAAAGACACAATGGGAATACCTTATATGTGCCCGAGAAAACCCCGAGAGAAAATAACACACTGGAAAACATACCGTGCAATTAAATATAGCAATCCATTGAAATTGATCGAAACGCCCAGCGAAAGAATAATCATGAAGCCATCCGTGTCATGTTTTGAGTTAGTACTGCTAGTGAAATGGCAAGTTCACCTATTCTGAACAAGAAAAAGGTTATTAACCGTCCCGGTTTAACGTAACCGGTTTTCAGGATAAAACTTGTAAGTCCTCAAACTAAAGTAAAGTTAAAAACGTTTAAAGACCAAAGACGAAACCTTTCTCGAAAGAACATCAGCTACTTTAAATTTAACTTTGTATTTAAGTGCCGTAAACGTTTTCATTGGCGTGTTAAGTCTGCCAATCCGCACATGGCCAGCGTGGTGAAGTATGGCCAAACCCTTCTCATATTGAGAGGAGACCCGTGCTCTGTAGTGAGCCGGCAATGGGTTGATCATGATGAAACGTTTTACATTACATACCAGAAGGTATTTTGAGTCAGACAGCATTTGTGTTTGTAGTATGATTGAAAATTATCTTCGAAATAAAAACACTTTTTCCGTCGATCATTTAAAGCAGCTGTGATCATTCTTTCCCTGGACTCTTAATTTGTATAGCTAAGTATACGTTGTGTGTATATTATACTATATTCTATAAGAAATTCGACAAAACAGCAAAGACACGACGTTTTGTAGGAGCGTAACAGTGCTTTGGCGTTTAGATTCTCGTGTTGAAAAATGAAGACGTATTATATTCAATTTATATAGCATATTCAAATGTTCACACTTTATTATAAAAAGATAGATAGCACGAAAGCCTCTTCAGCTAAAATGTAGCGTATAATTAATGTATGTAATATTGTAATATACTAAAATGTAGTTCAATTCAGTTGAATTTGCTAGATGCATACGATATAAATCAGATCACACATTACGTACAAGTGTATGAGATTCGATGGGTTATTCGAACGTCATGAGATTGGCGGGAAGAGGTTTGACCATTTTGTTTGTGACGTCGTTTATCTTCGCCGCCCATTGTTTGGCAGTTGTCTCGCACCCTGTCCTGGAAGGGAAAATATATTATTAAAATAACAAAGGGTAAATGGTTCCCTGGTTTTGGTTTAATCCAACTGGACCTATATCAATATACTTCCGTCTTAAGCGTAAGGGCCCCTGGAGAAAATAAAATCAAGAACAATTGAATCAATCAATAAAATCAATGAAAGTATTAAATTAAGTGTTTATCATTATAGTTGCGACTTTTACTAAGTGTAATACACTTTAATTGCTTCTGACAACTCACGTTGACTAAATTATAACAACACGTAAGCTAAAATAAATATATGTAAAATAAATAAAATTAAATTAAATCGAACCGAGGACGTCGTCGATGACACCGGAACGAGTCATAGCACCCATCATGATCAAACCATTACCGGCTCACTACAGAGCACGGGTCTCCTCTCAATATGAGAAGGATTTGGCCTTAGTCCACCACGCTGGCCATGTGCGGATTGGCAGACTTCACACGCCTTTGAGAACATGACGGAGAACTCTCAGGAGGCGTGCAGGTTTCCTCACGATGTTTTCCTTCACCGTTGAAGCAAGTGATATATATTTTTGTAAACGCACATAACTCCGAAAAGTTAGAGGTACGTGACTGGACTCGAACCGCCGACCTCTGATTAGGAGGCTGACACCCTAACGACTAGGCTATCACCGCTTAGTAAGATAATGGGAAATTAATTTGAATGGTCAAGTTAATCTTTTGGCCAACGCAACTGCCAGCTTTAGGATCCCCAGCGTACGCGTAAGACTCAGTTAAATGAATAATTGGGAATGCTCACTTGAATTTGTATACGGTCCCGCAATGGTGGTCGATCATCTGGAAGGCATCTGAGGCGTCCGTTTGGAGCCATACGGCGCGCCAGCCGTCGTGCAGCGCCAGCACCTTGCAACGTTCCTTACTGAAGTCGTTTCGACTTGTCCTAAAAACAGCAAATACTTTAATGTTTATCTATGGTTTCTACACTCGTATTAAAAAGAGGAAAGATTGATTATATGAGCCGGTTTTAAACATTTGTTTTTCTATTAGAAAACTACTAATTAGAAAATAAATCATCATCATGATCAACCCATTGTCTCCTCTAAATATGAGAAGGGTTTGGCCATAGTCCACCACGCTGGCCATGTGCGGATTAGCAGACTTCACACGCCTTTGAGAACATTCTGGAGAACTCTCAGCATGCAGGTTTCCTCACGATGTTTTCCTTCACCGTTGAAGCAAGTGATATTTTAATTGCTTAAAAACTTCGAAAAGTTAGAGGTGCGTGCCCGGGTTCGAACCCCCGACCTCTAATTAGAAGGCGTCCCAGGGGTCCTATATCCTACCCCTGAGCTATCACTGCTATTAAATTATTAGAAAATAAATATAAAACCATTAACATACATACCCTTTGAACGTCTTTGATCCATAAAATATTAGAATATTTGCGGACATTTGCAACCAGTACCGCTGCCATGAAGAGAGCGATATCTTTCGGCCGTCTTTTATTATAGTTTTTCTTCGCACGTAGCTTTGAAAATCGCACTCCACTGAATCCATTACTGACAGCACATCACTGAAAGGTTACATAATTTTTAGTAATCAATCATGTCTCAATGTTTCTGAATATTTGGTCTTAAACAGAAAATGCCGTCAGCATTGCAAAATGACTAACTGTTTTATTCATAGACCGTTTTCATAGATGATGTACAGAGTATTCTAGTAAAGCTGATCGTTTTAAGTCGCTGTCAGTTTTGAAGTCAAAATGTCGAACTAAGCTCGCGTCTTTATTTCAATAAACCACTCCGCTACACTGTTCATAAGTTGTAAATTCATTTTAAAGTGTACCTGTAAGGTAAAGACTGCGACATCTTAGCACCTGCCACCGAGATGGGCGACTCCAGTAGCGTATCGTCCAACAAATTCACCGAACCCGCCGGCGTCCTTCCATCTTTATCTTCGCTGTGACTTTTCCCAAATATACTGTTGGACACACCGGGTAGAAGCATACGTAGGATTATTACACGTCATGCAATGTTTATAGTACTGTATATATTGCAACAAATCAATAAAAACTAGATTTGCTGTCAGTAATCATAAAATGTCCGTGAAAAATAAGAATTAACTATTGTCTATTTTCTTTAGTTTGCTAGCAATAAAGGGACAATGAGTTCGTGATAAACATCCGAAAATACAATACAATTGACGAAATATCTTATTTTTACGAATGACATAGATATTATAAATAATCTTCTAAAACCCCAAAGGTAACAAAGCAGTAAAAAGCAATAACCGGACACTATCTTTCTCTCTGATCACTAGATTTTATACAGGACTGCATATCAAGAACATTATTTTTTATTTTAATATTCCGATCCCTATATCCTTTTACTAATTGAATCTAATTAAATTTTGTTTAGTAATTATTTACTAACATTAATTTTGATGTACGTTGAAGGTAAAATATAATGATACATATTTATAAAAGTAAAAATAACTTAATTGAATGATGGGTCTACAGGACTTCGTGAAAGAAGACCAAATACAAATTGATAGGAAATGATTATATGAAACTCAACTCAAGATAAACAATAAAACATTCACATTTAACGTATCAAAAGATGTGGTCTTTCTAGCGGATGAAATTATACTATTACTAAAAAAATGAAGAATAGTTTTTAGGATTCCGCACTTGCAAGAGTAGCAACGGGACCCCTATTACTACATATCCTCGGCTTTCAATTTGTCCGTTGATAAAATGTTGAATTATAAAGAGGAAATTAAAATAAAATCGCCATAAAGGAAACGTGTTTTTAATGATCAAACAAGTCAATATTTTGTAATGTTTCTATAGTACGGAATCCCTCGTATTCAAGTCAAAGTCACACTGAACCGGTCTTTATTCAATTTTGCTATTATAATATGTTTGTTTTATGTTTACATAATAAACTTTATTTACTAATAAAATTGCACAATTCTAATCTGAATGTTAAAAATAATCGACACACGTGATCCATCAGTTATTTTAAGGTGACATGACATTTCATTACTACCAGTGTTATATGTTATATTTCGCCAATACATGTAAGCGGAAAAAAAGTTATCAAAAATGATTTTACGCTAAAACGTATGGCAGGTTTTGGTTTACTTTAAGCATTAAAATACACGAAAGGAAAATATGATGTTGTAATTGGCTAAATTATTTACGCAGCTGCCATATCAATTACATCAAATTGGATACGATGTTATTTCTATAAAGTTATTCTCCCGTACTTTAGCAAAAAATCCGTTAACCAGTAAGACATATGAGTTTTGAATGAAAAAGTGTTAAGTCGTCCAAAATTCTCTTTATTTATATATAAAAACAATTGTTACTATTGGTAAGCTATCTAATGTAGTTATCACCATCACGTCACGAATTAAAATAATGAAATATTATACTATATCATTCTGAGGATGAACGATGCCTGTCCTAGGTAGAAAAACAAAGTTTTAGTGCATTAACGACCGTAGGCCTGCGTATACCGTATATAAAACTGAATTTATATACGTGTACAAAGTAAACAGTAACTCACGCTGACGTATTGTTTCTCAATTAGACAATCATTAACGCATGCGTTGTATGCAATCTCTTACAATCTCAGATTAAATAAATGAAGCCAGAAACAGTGAGAAACGTGGAAAGATATTGAACAAAAATTGAGACAAAGCTTCTACTTCTATCTCATACGCAGTATTGGTTTTTGCTTGGCGAACTTTAAAAATTTGCCAAACAAAATACTGGCACCGTTATTACTGTTACAAAAAAACTTCACTTTCTAGCGGTATTTCGGTATATATTTTTTGTTTTCCGCAGTTTCAGCATTCCGTATTTTTTTTTAACTGAGTCATAGTCACATTTGAGAATAAATTTGCACAATATCAAAAAATAAGTTGTTTATCGCTGTTTCATGTACTGGTGGCTTTATCTGTTTGTATTTAGTCTGAGCTAAAAATAAATGTCTCGCCGGTATCATTTGAGACGTCTGGTCGTTAATCATCGTATCGATTTCACTCGCATTTATTTGTGCTATATATTTATCAGCCTCTTAACGTTAATATTACCTCTATTTGATGCAGGCCTTCTTTCTCATAGGAGAGCACAGAACGACTTTTCATAGTAGAGTGGGTTTTAGATCGTAGTTACCACGCTACTCCAATGAGTGGTAGGCATCAACGATTATTATCACAAGTTGCAATCCGAGGATGGACAACTCTAATTTACAAACTCCACGATGAAACTTTGGAACAGAAACATCCTATACCCGTATGAGTTTTCCCAGATCCGCAGCTCAAAGACAAATCTTTATACAAATTGGTATCTAAAAGGCGCTTTTGATGTGTAAGTACATGATGATGATAACTACATCCGAATACTTATAATGAACGTTCCTAACCCGCTGTGGTCTAATCAATAGACTGACGACCAAACAGGTCGTTATGGAGGGCAATTTTGCGAGAGCTTTGCTGATGCTTATGATCATTTCAGAATAAACTGCGGTAAATACTATAAATCGTTCGACTATCTTCCGTATCGTACCTATAAGGTTTGTTCGTATGAATCGTAGAGTCGTATTAAAATATCGAAACACACTAACGTCACAGTAAATTAAATCTTATCTGTCAAGTTTTAAAACTCTTATTCCTGTACACTGCCTTCCACGTCTAAAAAAATAAGTAGCTAGTAAATTGCGACTGAAATAGGAAATCATAAGGTAAATTTCACTTTGAAGTTACAGTGTTTCGATAGTCGAAAGCGACACCACGAGTGTGCAAATCTTATCCGGATCGAATAAAAAAGTCACCGTGTGCTGCTAAAGTATCATAAATGTATACCTCCGGTGAATACAACTGTACAAATACATTAGAGCTTCAAATAGCAATGGTAACATATAGTATAAAATGAAAAATAAACTACTGATAGTTTATTTTTAATTCTATATAAAAATAAAATTTCATTCAACTAATGGACTACGGACAAAAAGCACAAACACCTGGGCATTCAAGCGCGTTAATATAGAGCTAAAATTACTATGGACGATAAAGTGAAGAGAAAAGCTGGATAACTACTAAAAATAAATAATAGTGTTGAATGTGCAATATTACTCGAAGACAATGCATTTTGAAACATAAGCACGTGTACATAATAATCAATATAAAACTACATCAAGTGAAAAGTGAAATAATATTATAAATTAAACTCATCACCGATAGATAAAGATGATAGTTTAATTTATATTTAAAAAAAAATCGTTTTGTCTCTAAATAATTTTGAATGCTACCGACCATTTTTTTTGGTTATTATCGAGTAATATTTGGAAAAACAATAATACGAAAACTATTATTAGCACCATGCAGTCGAATTAGTTTTATGAGAATGGTCTTTTCACAAGACATAATCATAGATACCTTTTTAACAGATCGCTATATTATATTTTTATTTTCCACACGAAACAAAATGTTCAAATGAAACAAATATGTATCAAAACACAAACTTTAAATTATTAATTACTTCTTGTGTAGTGATTTATTCGGTACTTGATGTAATATTAGGTGATACAAAAATGTGCGCTTAACATTTACCTGTGACCTAAGCATTCAAAAATATATGTACTGTAAATTATTGTGTATGTACAGTGAACTTTTAATTAAGTGCACCATTTGTTTTTTCTTTTTTATTTATTTGGTACCCAAATTCTACTCAATTGCAAATCTATCATTTTCTAAATACTAAACATAATTCGATTCAACTAAACGGTACATAATAATTTGAATAAAATTAAAAATATAATCGAATATGTAATTTTAATTAAATGGCGCAGTAACGAACGAAAACGAAACGAAATTTTGAATAAATAAATAAATAATAAACGCGATCAAACTACAATTATTTAATAAAGAACAAGGCATATCATATTTTAATCACGTAATGTGAAAGAACCGGGTCAGTAAAAATCAATATATTTAATTGTTAATTATTTAGTATTAATAAAGTAGTACTTGATAAATAAATAATAAATCAATCAAATAGTTTTTTCATTCTCACTACCGAACACAAATACATATGTATATAAATATATATATATATATATATATATATATATATACTGCACACAATATTAAATTTATTTCTCAAATACCCAGTTCTTTCGTTATTTCCATTTTAACTTTATTTATGACTTACCATGTAGTAAGCCCGTACTACGTTTGCTCCTAAAATGCCTTCCTCTAACGTTATGCGCGTAAAGCATGCATTAACTTGGTATTTGTATCTACAATACATCAAAATGCAAGCCTTCATCCAAGTAACCGTTATTAATATGTTCACTCACCCCACACCGAAATTGACCTTGTGAAAATTTCTTGGTAAACTCGCGCTTCGAAACCTATGATCCGATTGCCAGTGTGTGAATACTATATATGTGTGCGATTTTTGTATAAAGAATACCTTTCTATCGGAACTCAGTGTATAACTTTAAATTCAAATCATTTCATTACGAGTATGAACATACAAACACGGACACATAACTTGTACAAGTTTAGTAGTCGATTTTGGGACTCTTCGGACTTCTTCCAGTGATAAAGTAAAGAGGATTTATGCGGAGGTGTCACTTTGATTGCCTTTCTGGCAGAGCTTCTTTCCGAAGCTCGCCAAACAGCCCGGTTATGCTGTCGCAACCAATAGGGTTAGCACAGCTAATAGACAGTCCGAAAAAAAAATTGATTGCCTGTACTGTGTATTTGCTCACAATCGTTCACACGTTTTTGAATATCCTACCCAGTTTTATAAGTCAAATTCGTTCATACCAGCACAATTTTGCAAAAAGTAGTACAGAAATATCGTCTCTAACATCAAAACATTCAATCTGAGTCGATTCCTCTCTCATGAGAGAGAATAATCATAAGAAGAAACAGACTATGCAGTTAATGCTGCAAACAAAAATAACTCTTATATTGTATAGAGGTGAAATAATAATAATATCTATACCTCATACTATTAATCTTGCAACTAACTTTTTATTATTAGTTTTCTTTTTGTTCTGTTTATTATACGATATATATATATATATATATATATATATATATATATCAATATACTCTGTTTATCTAAATAATTCCTTTAGAACAGAAATACACTTGCAAAATGCAATGTATATTTAGTAATTAATCGCTAGGATCAAAAAGCTATCTGCTACGTCAACTTGTGTCCAAGTTATATGCCGGGTGCTGTACGTCGATAGAAGGCAATGTTATATGTGTATGAAAGACACGTCCATACATAGAAAGGCATTCTTTGTGTAATGGGTTCAAAAACGCACACATCATTACAGCATACAGTTCTATAACAGATTACACTGTGCCGCTAGTGTTAGTAAGTCAACATATGTGACCCACATCGCTATCGCGCTAATAAAACTCATCATTTAATGATTATGTCTCGGTCTTAACGATCACTGTATTGTAACAATCAGTACATGCGTTGACATAAAAAAGGGGGGGCTTAAGCGATATTTGTAGACAACACCATCAAATTACCATGGAAAGACAGCACAATATAATGAAGTACGTTATATTAATGCTAGATCGACTGTAAACAAATATTTACCGAGTGAGCTATTAATATATAGATCAAGTTTAATGATTATTATATAGAACTATGAACTAGCTGTGCTGGTCAGACTTTTTAGGAAGTATATAACAAGAAATCACTTTCGAATTGGGAATGGTATTCACCTATTGTCGTTATATTGTCTGTGGAAAAGCCAATGCGACTTTAGTTGTCTAAAAATGCAAAGAGACGTAATATCTTACTTTAACTTAGGACAAATATATTTTATAACTTGCAGACTGTGAAATTGTATTCATAACTAGACTCCTAGTTAAATAGATACTAAAGTAATAATAATTTATATATTTTTTTAACCAATTTTAGAAAACGATACCCTGAGTTCTAAAAATAGATTTCTAAGGTGACTCCATCTGGCAAGATAATATGTAGGCAGGGTACAAAAATATGGCCTCCTTAAAAATGTTTCTTGTTTATAGTTGATACATTCAGTTTCCAATTATGTCTATATATTTTAATAGCAATTGCGGGCACTTTGTTACTCGGTTGTTTAATTCAGAAATTAAGGCAGACATTATTATGGTCGTACAAGATAAATTTTAGTTTGATTTAGTTATTTATGTACAATCGAAATAGCACCATTATAAGTTTAAATAAATAGAAATTGAATACAGTGGATAACTTATTGGATAGCTTAACAACGTGCTTAACGCACCTCTGGGACAGCCGGAAGATCTATGATCTCATTTGCCCTCACGTATAAAGCAAAAGATGAATTAACGATTTGTCATAACATCGTATTTATTTAGTTTTTCACCTTAGGATACACAGAATAAACTGAAAGAGTTAGTAAGCTTTTTGTACTCATGTACTACGTACACCATCATCCAAAATTGTCACCTCACTGTGGTGAAACAATAAAGTGTTATAAATAAATCATCACAATCATATATGCCAATCTGCACGTGGCCAGCGTGGCGGACTATGGCCACACCCTTCTCGTACTCAGAGGAAACCCGCGCTCTGTAGTGAGTCGATCATAGTGATGATGAATCATATATTACGTTCGAAATTTCCTTTAAGTAGTCCACTGTATAGAGATATCAAGAAATATAAACACCAATGATAATTGTTATTATTGACGTTGATAGGAATATCGCGAACAGAAGTCGGACACAATATACTTAGCTACGTATTGTATTTTATAGTTACAGTATTTTTATTACACTAAGTCCCTTGAAATGTCGATATTCGACGTTTTAAGGAAATATTCTCAGTATGTTAGAGACATAAAAAAAATCGCCCAATAGAAGAACTGTTGTAATTTGACCTCCCTAACTACGGTCATTTAAATACAGGTTACACTTGGGTGAAATTTTTTACTAACATTTCGTCGAATAATGCCGTCAAAACATAACGTGTAAACTAATAGGGACTTGGAATAATAAATGTACCATGAATTTATTATATTTATACAGAGCCCATATAGTTTTGAATATTATTAAAATAAAAAAATAGACTGTAAATAAAACCAATTGGGTATTAACTAAACTACTAATTAGTGTTGATAATAACTAAAATCACAAACAAGATCAAGGTGAAATTGTTAAGAAAACTCGCATAATAGAAGTTTATTTATAAATTTATCCTAAACCAAAAAGGACGCTGTTTGCAAATTAAGTTTTTATTTCGTTTTAAAATTAAATATTAAGTTTTTATTTCGTTTTAAATCAAAACACTACTATTAAATTTGTTTATATTTAAATGTTTTGACTTATGTTTGTGGGTGTACATAAAATATAGATATCGAATAAACAAGAAAGAGGCCTAAACAACAAATATTTGAACAAGTATATCTATTACTTTATCTCTAATATTTGGTAAACAGGTGACTGACCTCAAATAATTGTACTTTGATAGGTTATTTCCGTTATTTATATTATCATTATAGTAGCGCAATGTTTATTTAAAATATATAAAATTCGATAGACAGACGGAACAAAAAAATAACGTTGAGAACTTTATTCATTTCTCATTTTCTGTTCCCAATTAAAAAAACGTATTCAATTAATTAATAAAAACCCGTTTACAACCAAATGGTTAATATTTTAATACGTACTATATTGACCATGTTGCGAGATATGAAGGTTTATGACAGTACAAATGATAAGGAGGTATTACTTTGAACTGACTATAAATGTATAAATTTACTCTGGCTTTGCGTACTTAAAAAGATTTTTAAATGTTTCGGTTTTATTCTCATAAATATATGGAGGAACACTTACTTGGATCCAAGTGAACGACATTTCCGGTGAGTGGGAATGAACTTAGTCTGTGTGTAAGAGCCTTGGAGACGGAGGGAACCAGAACCCAAGCGGTGCGATGGAGACAGGGAGAACGAAGCGCAAGTTCCTTGGACGGAGACCTCCTTAACGGATTCCTTGGAACCCGCGCAACTTCCTATCGGCGACGGCGGCTCCAGTTTTAGCGATAACCTGCAGAATGTTTAACCATTCTTTTAATACACCTTTTTTTACTAGTATTACTATACTATACTATGTAAATAAAGTAAAAAAGCATGTAGAATGCTATCGATATATCGATAGTGAGATAGTCTGTCTGTCTGTATTTATCTTGGCCGTGCATCACGCCGAAACTACTAGATGTTTAAATTTGGTATAGTAGTAGCTGATACTCCGGTTCAACATATAGGATAATTTTTATCCCGAAATTCAGCACGGTTCCCTTGGGAGTAATTCATTAACGCGTGCTCCGATTTCATTCATTATTTTTTTGTTAGAAAGGAGACACTAAAGATTATTCTCTAATTATTTCAAGGTCGTGGGTTTAGTAATCCATTGATTCGTGATTGGAAGACGAATAAACACTCTTTCACACAAACTCAACGCAGACGAAGTCGCGGGCATCAGCTAGTCGATAATAATAGTTTATGATTGATTCGCTTGATTAGCGATATATGTGTATACGCTAATCAGAAAATGTACTTGTTTCTTACATTAGATTTAGTTATGTTATAATGTTACTTCTTAAAAATAAAAATTCTCAATTTTCTGCTCATATTTTTATCAATGATTTCAATTGGTCTCTTAGTTGATTTGCGTGATTCTTTGTATGGGTATTAGTTGTTTTATTCATTAACTTAAACATAAGATGAATGACTTCTTATTAGTATGGGTAGGCTTTAAACGATTTAATTCGACTCACTTGTACTGATCATCTTCTAGAAACTTCTGTAGCTCTTCAATATATCGCACGCTGTTGAGATAAACGGCTACATGAGGTACGGGCGCGATGTCGTACTCAGAGGTCTGGTAACGCTCCAGGGCTTTCAGGACCACCGCCATTTTGGCGACCCGGTGCGGCGATCCGGCCGGATGCGCCATGTCAATGTAAACCAAATCTGTGAGGAATATACCTGAAACCAGACGGACAAACCTACAGAATATATCTTTCATTAAGTCCCTGCGATGAACTTTTGTAATACATTATCACCATCACAAACTACTTATTTATCTGCCTACCACCAAAGATAGATGTTTTTTTTACGATGTTTTTATATTTTATATTTATTTCATATTTTATATAATGTGAGGAGACTTAAAACCAAGGGCTACATTAAGACTTAAAATCTAAAATGGTATAAAAAGGATTTTAGTTATCTATACAAATAAATAAAATTGGAGTGTCGGTTTGTAATATTGAAATAACCGTTATTTACTACATGCATATGAATATGTCAACGGTACATACACCTAAATAACATTTTTTACAATTTTTGTCTGTCCGTCTGTCTGTCTGTCTGTTTTTTCCAGCTAATCTCTGAAATGGCTGGACCGATTTTACGGGACTTTTATTGGCAGGTAGCTGATGTTATAAGGAGTAACTTGGACTACTTTTTACTACATTTTAGAAAAAGTCTTTTATTTTAGAAAAATAAAGTAATGTTGCAATGTCCAAGTACTGTCCAGTACCGCGTTCAGCTCACGCGCATGCCACCGCCTGTGCCATCACGTCTCGGGCGCCTCCCACTTCTCCCACCAATTGTTTTAGTTTAGTAATTATTTCAAGTAATACGGGTTAGTAATCTATTGCTTCGTGATTGAAAGACAAACAAACACACTAACTCAACGCAGACGAAGTCGCGGGCGTCAGCTAGTCTTTAAAATATCTCTTAATTGCACTTCAAAATACGGCATTTAAAGAAACAAACCATGAGATGGTGTATATATTGCACCAAGATATCAAGATAATAGCACCATTTGTCGTGCATTTTACCAATTACCAAAAATTATGTAGTCATTATATTATCCCCTCAACCTCATAGTAGCTAAAAACCCGTCCTGGAACCTTACGGCCCTCTTATTATCCAGCTTATAAATTAAGTACATCCAAGCAAAGTTAATAGAAATATTACAGGCTAGCGTGCCCAAACCTATATATGATTAAAAAAAACTCACCAAGGTAAGGTATACAAGGGAGTGATATAGACCGCATGTACTCGCGAAGAGCTGTCCAGTTATCCCTCTCGCCGAAAAGCTCTGCCAACTTGTCAAATTGTTGTTTATCTTTCTTGGATAGGCAGGCCCAGGTTTTCGACAGTCTGACGAAAACTTCATGTTAAGTCATATAAAACTAAGAGCCGTGTCCACGACTCTATTTTTTTTACGACCATATTTATATATAAATACTTAAATAAGTATTTCTATTCAATAACAAGAAAAAATTACGACCTTCCGTGGAGAAAATTTGAGCAGGTATTTCTTAGTATCCAAAACAAAAGGATGCTTACAGTAGAATGACATTTATCGACACCAGTTATATGTTCTCGCGAAAACTTTTCGATAAGCGTATTCCAATTATGACTTCTTTAATTTTTCTATTTTTACAGCTTTTTAAAATATCAGACTTAGCGCGCGTGTATTATTCGCTATGTTTGTATCCCTTCTTCCATAGTGATATTAACAATGTAAAAAATTCTCAGTGAAATCCAAATTCATCGAAAACCGTTTCTAAATGTTGAATTATTAGCGATTTAGAAATGCTCCATAGGAGCCGTATGTCTTATCAGGTCAAAAAGTAACCTATATTCACTCCACCTCATATCATTATGCATGCACAATATAAGTTCAACTCGAAAGTTGCACGAAAAAAAAACGGTTTCTTATTCATAATAATATCTCATAATGCAATGATTCCTCACCTGTATATGCTGGCACTATGTAAAGCTGATATGACGGCGAAGAGGGAATGGAGATTGTTAAGGTCATATAATTTCTTCGCCACTTTTATGAAATGGGCCAAAGTTTCAGCCCTGGCTTTCGGCGACTGGCCATTGAGTATTTCTTGTACTGTCCAGAAGCTCACCTAAAAACGAGTTTTTTATTAACCGGTATGTCAATACGCCAACTATAATCTAAAATTAGAGAATAATTTTGGTGTGAAATTAAATTAAAATAAAAAAACTCTCCATGAATAAAAGTTGCTTGTCTATTTAGATTTTTGTTCAAATATATCTTATAACAATTACCCTGTTGAATCTTTTAGTAAAAGCCACCACGTTTGGTGCAACAGTCAATTTGTTAGCTTTTGTCCATCCGCATGTGGAGAGCTCCTCGGGTTGAATCGACTTAAAACATGGCAAGTCTAGCAGCGACAATTGATTAGCAATATCTTCAGGTGCTATCCTCAAGGGTGAACAAACAATTTCATCCCAGGATTGTATGATCGATGATGCGGCGGGTAAACTACTTGTCTTGTACTGGTATATGGGATCATTTTGACGGTTTGTGGCTCCATCGCCAAGTCTGGAACAAAACCATATTTGTTACTGTTATTTAACACCATGTTATTCAACATTTATTGCATCCATATACATATTTCGATCATTTAATGTTTTATATAATTCGATTTTAATCAGCAGGTCAAGCAAATATCTTTAAAATAATCACTTGTACCTTAAGACAGTTTAAAACAACAAACAAATCTAGAGAGGACTTGGACACCGATTTATAAGTGGAAAATACGACCAAAAACTGCTACTATGACTACATTGACTTTTGTTTAAAAAAAATATTACAGCTTAGGAAACTCTTGTGATAAAACAAATTGAAGATGAAAATAGACAGTAGACAAAGACTAAGAAGATTATATAGAATAAACAGACTGTATGAAATACACTTAAATATACATAAACATACAAAATTCATAGTTTCAGTGACTTGGCTAACACATACTAAATTTTTGGATAACATCCAAAATGGTAAATTGGCCTCCAATAAAAATAATTATATTAACTTACATATACAATAATATAAACAATAATAAGCAATATAAATAACATATAATCAATTACTTTCGATTAAGATGCATTATTATTGTCATTATTATATATAATAATAATTACCTATTTTAATAAAAAATGTCTTTATGAAATGACTCGCAAACACAAGGTTCCATACCAATATGCAATTTGAATCAGTATAAGTATTGATATATCTTAGATCAAGCAAAAAACATAAAACTAAAATAATTGTATTTTTGATAAATGAACATAAATTGATATGTTATATTACTTAATACTTACGCATAATTGTAATAGCAAGCACAGTCATCTTTGGGGTATTTTTGATTATTTTCTTTTGAGGTTGAATTTGAAACTTTCTTACTATTTTGTGAGCAGATTTTGTCTTCTAATGGCCAGTTCTCTTCATCTTCATGCTGTAATTATTATTACATTCATAATGGTACATAAAAATAACCTTTTTCACAATGAATCCCATTTGCATTCCCAGTTGCCGCTGACTGGATCCAATCCAATCCAATCTGTTTATTTTTTTTAGATCACTAACCAAATATTTTCACTGTGACACGTAAAACTATAATTTACTGTATGAAACAAGACTTTTATATTTTAATATTATTAGAGGTAACATAATGAAATGCAAACAAATGAGGCCCGGAAAAATACGATAAATATAAAAAAAAAAACGTGTTTGTAAATAAGGGTTGGGTAACACAAAAATAGAAGCTAATTTCAAACAAGTATTTATAAATATGTATAAGGATCTTTAGAGTGCATGCATGAACTAAATTGACACCAATTGCCCCATTAGTATAACATGCACACTTAACAACACAACTTATATAAATACCTCAACTATCCTAAGCACTGCCAAGCTATCGCTTAAAATATCCCGTGGCATTTCTGTCTCAAGTAATTATGGCACATACTTTCATCACAATATAGTTGAATAAATGTCCAGATTCAAATCAGTAACTTGTGTTCACATACACCATTTATATGCAAATCGTAACCGTAGAGCAAAAATTCTGTTAATAATAATTTACATAAATGAAAAGGGGTGTTGATAAAAATAAAACGGTCATACAATGAAAGGCTCTGTAATAAACGTAAAGCTAATAAATTAACTAATTATTTATACACAAATAATACGCTGTATGACTGTTTTAAACATACTAAACTAATAAACAGATTTATTTATTACTATAACTGAAGACAAATACACTTTGTAAATGTAGTAATCAAATTAAAGTAACAATCATACTTTTAGACGATATATTTTAAACAATTAATTTACCCATTTGAATATAAATAGATTCTGGCGCTTAGGTATAAAAGCAAAAAAAAGATGCAGTTGTATTTTTATAACATGAATTAGAAATAAATAAATAATGAAGTTAATTAAATAGGCAATTAAAAACTAAAAGTTCCGCACGAATCACGGTGACAGATTCATGTAACAGCATAGAGCATAGAGTAACAAATAATATCTATTGATATCTATTCTAAAACTGCGCTAAAAATTAAGAAATATAAAAATAAAATAATTGGGTATATGCACAGAGACGAGCAGACTCAATATATCTATGCATATATTAAACTCCATTTTTGTACGTGTTTTATTGCGAAAATAATCATTGCATTTTTTTTAGTGTTAAATATGTTTCCATAAAATATACACACTTGAAAATAAAATTTATTTTATTTTACAATATTATTTTGTACACACTTGTTTTTTTTTATTTAAAAGTAGATATGGGCACTCACAAAAATATTGCGCATTGTGTACATAATTATACAACTAATGACTAATGAAGTATATACTAAACGAAAAGGTATACTTCTTATATATTTAAAAGTTGTAGATGGGAGAGACTTATATATAATACAAGAGTCATCGGAAAGTTCACCCAGAGTGAACACGAAGCCAAAATTATTAAACTGTAAATAATAACTTTCGATACCTATCGATGATCTACGATTATTCTATCGAGTGTATCTCTTAGGAACCAAAATATGGTAACTTTCTTTTGTAGCTACAGCTTGCTTGCTAAGGAAAGCAATTCCTTAGTGATTTGTCGATCCAGAAATTTAACGAGTAGATTAAATAAAACTATAAAAAGCCATTGTTTGACCACTGTAGAAACTACAACATCATTTTTACAGTTTTTTTTTCTTTTTTTATAGCTTTATAAAGATTACCCAATGTCAAGTTTATAGCAATGGAGAATTTTTGCAATTATTCAAAATTACAACACAGAAGAGACTTTATCTCAATTATCTAACGAAATCTGTAAACGCATCTCACTTCCACATTCCGCGCTGTTTCATGGCGTTATCTACTTTATTGCTAGAGAAGAATAAGAAGGGCCACAGGTTATAAGATTATAGTAAGGTCTCTTACACGTACACTAATTTAACACTTTTCACGCTTATATAGTAATTGTAATCTAGCTAAAATAAAATTACATACATTAAAATAGAAATAAGTTGTTAGTAACAATGGTAACAGTGCCAGTATCGTATTGGCACTGTTACTTATTGTTATACCATTATAAATTTAAAAAAGAAAACAGCATATTTTTTATAAACACCATCTGTTGGGTATAACAGAACTATTTAAGTATTGACACAGAAGACTACTACTTTTAACGCCACCTGTTATTGTTATTGGATTAAAACTTAAATCGAAAATCTGAGTTTAAAATGTAATATAAATATGTATACGTACAATAAAGTACATGTTTGATCAAAATATAATTACTATAATATGTAAGTATATATACATTTTTAGAGTCAAATATTTGGGTGCTACCAAACAATTTGATGATTTGGCTACAATTTTGATGAAAACTAGAAACAAAAAACGTATACAGCATATGGGTATTAGTATTTACTAATTACCAAGGGAGCTTGCTGCTGGAGCAGTTTAGATCACGTTTAGTTTCACACCGTAAGAACTGTGTTATATTTTTTTTTGTCATAGCAACTCAAGAAATACACATTATGAAAAATTATATTCCTAGGAATGGAAGTTTGGTCAGGCGGACATATGAAAGGGAAGACGGACAGTAAAGATTGGGTCCAATTGTCACACTTTTGGTTCGGAATCCTGAAAACAAAATTTTTCATACATGCTTCGTAAACAATTTTATTCCTTTAGCTTTGCTATCAACTAAGAACAGAAACAGAAAAACCTTTCTGTACACAGTCCGTAACCTCGCTGTGAAATTTTATCAAAATCGGTTCAGCCATTCTTAAGATGACAAAACTAAAAATTTAATCAGGTGCTGAATTTTTGGTATGTTGTTCAAATTACCGTGTTATTGCAGTTGAAAGAATATTTAAGAGGTATACATAGCCCATTAAAAGTATGGATGTTTAAAACGGTTTTCATCCGCTGTTAATATTCCTCATTTTCTGTGCTGTGTACCAACTTTTGGCAATATAATCACGGGTTGAATCGATTCTGAGAATCGACTTATACCTACATACTTGGGCGTTATTATTATTCGTATACACACCTAAATTTAAATGGAGGACGGGAACGCGAAGGCAGCTAGACTAGAAAAAGACAAAAAGATTAACTAGGGCCGATCAACTTCCGCTGAAAGAGCAAACGTTAGACAACTTTTATATTTTAAATCACATATAATATCTAAAGTATAATATATATATAGCTTATAAATGAAGATTTTTTATTTCATTCAAATATTACATCAAATATAAAATAAACATCGCAATTTTAAATTTTACGTAAAATAAGTTGTTAGCTTGTTCAAATTGTAAACTGTTATGGCGTTTGTGTCTGATACACAACGCATAAAGTGTCTCTTCCGAAATATATTGAAATATCGGCAAATTTAACTGATTAAGTCTTATGGAAAACTGTGCTATGGGTATACTGATTTTATTACATCAAATAAACGTCCGTAGAAGTGATAATAGTTAAGGTTAACTTTCCGTCTTATATAGCTATTTTAGGTGTGTTTCAGTAAATCGGAAAATCTGTAACTAGGCGTTTTCTCGAGGACGGTAACCCGAAAAGTGATGTCTGAATGAATTTCTCACGGTTCCTAGACATTCAGTCATGGTGGGAAGTGCCAAGCATTGCTTATTTTTGTTCCTTATTCAGGACTGCTTTCAATCTTCTGGATTTTGACATCGAAGTGAGTACCGAGTAATAACGTTTTGTGTTTTGGAAAAATATGTTTAACAGCAATTAGAGTGATCTTGTATACTAAACACTGTTAACATTGTAGGAATTAGAAGAAGCTCTTCTGACAGATGGCACCGAGGAGTCAGCTAGCTCTCTCTTGACAGAACTCATCGTGCGACTGCTGAGCGGCTGCTTAGGCAACAATGATATCTCGGCTTTTAATTATCAGGTAATGTAAATTAAATATATATATATGGATGAGTTTTTGTGATGCTTCGCTTATATTGTACGTGGTACCAACAGCACAATAATCTTACGAAGCCAACTTCAAGCCGGCCAAAGAAAATCCAACTATGTATTATTTTAAGATGCTGTACTATGTTTTTGAAATGGGAGGTGTAATAATTTTATGGTTGCAGATGTATTTGAGGCGCATCTTCAGGCAAAAATGTCAAGATACAGGAAGAGTAAACCCCTTCAATACTGACATAGACTTTCAGTTCCTTCCTCTCCGCACTAAAGTGGAGATATTGTACGCATTATGTGATTTTCGACTGGACGCTGAAGATGTATTTGATTTATTTAAGAACCTTGAAGCGGAGAGTTTAAGAGTTGAGCCTTTAGGGTAAGTGAACAGTTTTGTAGTAATTTTTCTGTTTTGGTGGTTGGTTTTGTTTTCTGTAAATTGATGCTGGATAAATTAATCAAAGAAGCTAATCATTTCTAATTGATGTGGGTTTAATAAATTATAATTTATTATTAGTGAATCTGAAACTGTTTTAAATAATATTTACATAATTTATATTGTGTTTAAGTTTTTTTCTATTTTAATGTAACTCCTTTTTGTTTTGGTCCAGGCAAATCATAATCTTAAGGTAATTTTTTTTTTTTGTCAAAAAGTTTTAGTGTGTTTTGTTACCTTTTCATGCCTAATCCACTGAACAATTATTAATATAATATAGTTTAAAAAAAAATCATCTATCTTCTCAAATGTCATATAGGAAAGTACATAGGATACTTTTTAGAATAGGATAAAAGATGGTTATGGCTAAATTATAATAAAACTAACATGAGCTAACTCACAGAAAACAGCTGGTTTATAATAAAAACTCAATATGGCCCAACTATTAATTTAAAACTGTAACATCAAATGATACTCTTCTACTACTCAACTAATAATGTATTTTCAGTAGATGAATTTCAGTAGAGTAAATCATAATAACTTGTAAATTTTTAACCATCAAATATGTTTTTAATTTACTTTAAAAGGAGGAAATTTATCAACTCATGTAGTATAAAAACATACCATATAGTTAGAACTGGTATCATTTATAAAATGAATAGTTTACTGTGTATTATAAACCATTTCTTTTGGTTTACTGGATATAAAATAAGTCGAACAGTCATAGAGTATGTGATCCTTGAGCACATATTCCTATATTCCATGCAGTCTCCACACTGAGTGATGTGTTTTGTGCATTAATGCTATGCTTTCTGGAATAAAATAACATCTGTAGTGATGCACTGCAAAAATATATATTTGCATTTTTATTAAGTATATAAAAAAAAACCACCAGTTGAATATATTCCAACCAACCTATATTCCAATGATGCAGATTTTGCTATACTCAATCCCCTAAACTAAACTAAATTGACAGTTCTCAAAGTACTGGTATCCTTTTCAAACAGTATTCTTAAGAAAAGCTATTTAGCTAGCTAGCTATTTAAAACTGACAATTTAGTTTTAGTTATATATTTATGTACAACAGAATTGGTGCCAAGTGTTATTCCAGATCATAGAAGTAATAGTCAATTTTTATTATTTTTGTGAAATAGGCTGGTGAATATAGCTGTTGATTTGAAATTGGATAGAATAAAAAACAACAACAACATTTAAAATTGAAAATCAATTAAATCAGTAATTATCTCACAAAATATAACATCATTTGGGTAAAATCTCAGCTAGATTTTGAAAATTAATTGTCATTGGATTGCATTTTTTCTAAATAGTGCAAAAAAGATTTATTTACTTGTAATTGGACAATCGGTCCCTTGTTTTAGTATTTAGAATTATATTATATATTTGTCTCAGGACTTCAGTTTAGCTTTCATGTAGTGTATTTGAAACATGTAATATATACTTTAACATTGATTATACACTATTATCAAATATCAAATGGATATAAAAATTAAATACTTCAAAGAAAAACTTTTTTTACTAACAATAAAGTCAAAATGTTTACTAGAAACATATAAGAATTTATGTACATCTTTATATGCAATTGTTAGCTAATTTCTCAATAAACTAATTTGGTTGGTCAAAAAATGTCTTTGCTGCACGATAACCTTTAAATCATAGATTGTTGTAGTAGGGATTAATTTTTTTTTTACTTAACCTAGTTTTATACTTGGAAACACCAAAATTTCACTTTTGTGCTGTCACTCTTATGTATAAGTTTATTATTTCCTGATTTATTTTAATCAGTTTCTGCCTTAAGTACATCCACAGGAATATTGTTTTGCTGCTTTAAAAAGTATCCTATGTACACAGCTGCTTCAAATGCAAGCTCTGTGCTTATATTCGTCAAGATCAATTCAGCTCAACCGCTGAACTATATGATGGTTACAATATCTTAACTTTTTATCGTAGATGGGATGACAATGAATCAGCTTATTGGTACTTCTATGGTACGAGATTATATCGGGAGGACATAATAAAGAGGAAAGGAAGAAGTAGAAAGAAAAGGAGGGAGAGCAAAAAACGCGGGTGGTTTTACGGCGATGATTGGCTTGATGACGAAGAACCAGAGAGGGTGTGGCAGGTTGTGTGCTTTACTGAGGATGATTGGAACCACCTGACCGAGAAGTTTAGCAGAGCCACCAGTAAAGTTGAAAAGGAATTGCATCGATCTCTGTCACAAAATTTTCTCCCAGAAATACCAAGACTGTTTCAAGAGAAGGAACGCTTACAACGGAAAAGGTTATCTTGTTTTCTGATTATAACTCTTTTATTTCACATCATATTGTATTCATCATAAAATTTATGTTGAGTGGATTGTCATAATGATTATATATATATTTTTTTTAAATATAAATGTGGATGGATTTCGAAATCCCAATTATAATGTAACATTATTAGAAAATAATAAGAGCTGCTCTTGACATAATTATTTAAAACCAACATCTGAAAAGGAGGAGATTTTCAATTTTCTGTTTAAATAGGTGAGTTTGGTAAATTTTCACAATATCTTAATACTTTTTATTATTTTCTTATTTAACCATTATAATTTTTAATATTTGTGTGTACTGCAGTGAAGATTAATTTATTTGTAATTTTAATACTATAACTTATTAGTTATAGTATTAAAATTACAAATAAATTAGGTTTTTTTCTTTTAAAATTTTATTATAGTGTAATATTTTACACTATAATAAAATTTTAAAAGAAAAGACCTGATAAACTAACTTAGATATAAAAGATGATTAGTGGTAATAGAAGGTACAACTCATAATACAGTTGTAGATTAACTCAAAGTACAGTAGTAGTATTGCAATCAGTGCAAATACAAAACACTAGTAAATAGTTAAACTTTTATCAGTTGGTTGTACAATAACATATAGCAACATGGTTGGTTGAACATATATAACATATATGTTGTTTCTTTATGTCCAAATCTGTAGTGAAACGTAACAAAAAGTCTTCATCCAGCTGCTTCCCATTTTTAATGGGATAGATTAAACTCTCAAATCTGCTTGACCCAAGTTTTAACATGTTTTTAGTATCAATGTAGGTTGTGATGTCATGATGTGCAAATATCGCTATATATCTGGTAATATCCTAAATATTCTTTAAATATTTTTCTGCTGTGCGTGTGCTGAGTGAAAAGAACGTTATACAATTGAACATGCTTTCTATCAACCTCAAATGGGACTTTATATGCCCAGCCGTCGAAAATCCTGAGCCGCCAAGCATATCACTTATAAATCTTATCACACAAAAGAATAGATTAACATGCAAAATTGTATAAAGCTTTGCAAAACGTTTTTGCTATTGTATTAACAATACATTTCGATGAAATATATATTTTTCATAACTGATGGAATTGTTAGAAGTATTGATTTTTATGCAATGCTGTGCAATCTGATATGCTGTTGTTGCAATATAATCCAATGTAGATCTAAAGTCTCCTATTGATGTTTGACTATATATTCACATAGTTTCTTTATGTTTATATATTGTTTTAAAATAAGACAACTATAATTTATGATGGAAAGCAAACATGAGCTCTAGGTTAGGGCTTTTGCCTAAAATAACCCTTTTCACTTTTGCCTTAAAGTAACTCAAGAAACAAAGTGGCAAAAAACAATCGTTTTACACCTCATCCTTTACAGTGTACTTTGTGGTTTACTGAGCGAAAAATTCACAAGAAACAAATCATTTTCTGGTCCATGCTAAGCGATAAATAGTTATAGTATGGTTGATTTTTTGAAATTTATGAAACATTTGAATGCAGCACACTATATTATATTGTTACCAAATTGATTGATCTGTTTACAAAACACATTTTTTTCTTATTTAACATACATTTGATTATTTTGCCACTATGTCAGAATCCTGTGTTACAGAATAACTTAGTTATTTATAAATAATTGATTGTTCAAATGGAATTTTCCAGTTTTAACATACAGTAAAAGTTCTAACAGCTTATACCAAACATTCTCAACTGACATATACTTTAATTTTTTTTTTTATTGCAATGCTTATTTGTTTAAGTATATTTCAAATATTAGCGAATTTTTATTATATGTAATAAGATGTCTTATGCGAAACTCCAAACACACTTAAGCTATCATATCAGTAGCCTAATAGATCGTTATTGCTACTCAATTTTATTTTCTCTATGTTTAATCTTTATTTATATTAAGAGGAAGGGTTTTTTTTGTTTGTTAGTTTGTTTATTAATACTGAATAGGCTCCAATACTTTCGGAATGTAACCCTTTCTTCACCGATAGAAAGCTGAATTATCAGAAAGTTACATAGACTAGGTATATAATTAATTAAAGTAGTCAAAGTAAAATTACCTTGCGTCGAGAATACTATATATGATACATAAAACTTCCGTACTACATGATTAAAGTACTCATTATTACCTGCAAAAAATCGAAGCGAAACCGTAGTTATCGTAGTATCAGTTCTTATTAAATAAAAAAAAATATCATCTAGGGTATTGATGTAGTACTAAATTACTTTTTTAATCATTCGAATCGGACATATTATTACGTAGTTATCACGAGTATAAAAACGTGACGCAAACCCCTATCGTCGCCGTTCGCATTTACTGTATCGAAGTGCGGGAAGGTTTAAGTCTATGAGTAAGGTACCCGCGCGGCTCAGACGCGTGGTCGCTCTTCACGTTGCGGACGCGAGTTATTTTGTTTTGAAATTTTAATTAATTTTATTTTAACTACACTTAATTGAAATAGTTTTACTAACTACATATGCTTTAATATAAATAAAGTTACTATTGAATTCTCGCAGGCGCGATCTACATTCTATGCTCTATAGTCTATAAAATTATCAGAAGTGTAGCTATGCGAGATATGAAGCAGAGATGGGTTGACGAGACAACGCAGTTGCACTCTTATGCAAAATATATATTATGCTAAAATAATATTTAATTTGGTTCCTCAAGTATCTAATGTTAAGAAGAAGAACTATGCTTTGTATTTAACCATATAAAATTCTTTCACATTTTTTTTTCATAAGGATTTATATGTTTCTTATAGCTTGATAACATCTGACATTTTGTACCCTTTATAAAGTATTTTCAATTTATGCCTTCATTTAAATTACATTTGGAGCTACATTCATTCATACATTTGGAGCGTCACGGAAGTTAATAAGGCTTGGATTGTTGTTTTGAATGGCGGTTGCTTTTAATCTATGAGTTTAGTTAAATTAATATATTATTAAGCACATATGAACTCAAAATGAAATATAGTCTTTGTATTATTAAGGTTACTAGAGCTAGCGCCGCGCCGCACTTCGAGCCGTGTGCTGCAGAAGATCAAGCAGAAAGAGGAGGAGTCTTCCAAACACAGTTCGTATGACTCCAAGGACGAAGATAGTAAGGAGAGTGCATCTGTGGCACGAGAGAACCGAGCTAGGCGCCGGAATCAATTGAGGTATGGAAAGTTTTATGCACGCAAAATAGAAATAATCCTGGACCAATTAGGAGTATGGATTTTGACGACCTTCCTGGCGCAGTGTTTAGCGCTATAGAAAACAGAGATGTGAGAGGTCCCCGCTTCGATCCCCGGCGGGTCAATTTTGGAATTAATTATTTATTTTCTCTGTTCTGGTCTAGTTTCTTGCCGAAAAAGTCATATTACCAAACGATTTAATGTTCTGGCATGAAAACGCGTTAAAACCAATTAGGAGTATGGGTTTAACACATCCCTACCATCTTAGACTGCATCATTACATGTAGTGGAATTAAAAAAAGCCTATTAACACCTCTTAGCGCGGCTCAGGCCTCCTCTCTCATCGGAGAGGGTTTTAGAGCTTAGACATCCCTCGGTAAACATTTAGCAATGGCATGCTATCCATATGTTTACTCTTACTAAGTACATTTTATGAGAGAAGTAAAACCGGCGCCATCGACGAGACCAAGGTCTTCCCACATACATTTGACACGATAATACCGGTCAACTTTATTGTGAGTAATGAAATCCATTATTCAAACGCTACAGTTTGCTCATTAAACTGACACATACTCGAGGGCTGTAATTTTCTATGCGTTGCAAATGTCACTTGATTACAGGATGCGCCACGACGATTGTGCCTACCGTTGTTGCAAGTCAGGGTTGTTTGGGGAGTGGCGTCATGCACTGGTTCTTTACACGCTTTCGTTAACTTCGCAATATACTGCCGCCAAGCCCATCCATATTACATTACGTGTATTTTTCGCTTGGCGACACCTAATTGTCGGTAGGGTTCTTAGAACGCATTAATGCGTCAATCCCGGCTATTGTTACTTTCCTCTTTGATTGTTACACTAGTCTAGAGTCAAGGTCGTGGTCGCCTCACGAGCATTCGTCACTTCTCGTTACTGAAAGTTAGTTTCGACTCTTGAGACCATGCAAAGCACGACATAATTTATGGTGCCTTCCACCTTGCCCTTCCCAAAAAGGCACTTTATAAATACTGTAAAATCTTAGATCAGGCGCTATACTGGATCCTGACTTCTGCATTAAAGACGAGTTAGCGAAATTCAGTCCAAGAGACTCCAAGGCATTTGCCTCCAGCACTGTGGTGGTGTAATAATTTCAATAATCGACATCAAAATAATGGTAGTATAATCGCTTAAGCTATGTGACATTAATAGCCTGAAGTTGATGCAGACTACATATTTTATACAATAAATAGCGGACGGCCGTAACTTGGTTATATAGTGTTATATCTACACTGGAACCCTTTTAGTGGGTACATTTGTACCCATAAGTAGGGGTACTTCGTTCGCAATTAACTGATGCAATTTTGTCTTAAACAATAATAATACAGCTCTCCAATTGGGATAACATTAGAAACTCTTGATAACATTAGAATTTGGATTTGATTATAACCCGAAGATGTAACACCTATTTCTTAGAAGATAGTCTTTGCAATCTAGACTATGAAAGCTGTATTATTACCCAATCTTTCTACTTTGGTGATGAAACGAAGAAAGACGTTTGAACATTCACATAGTAGGCAACTTCTTTACTCTCTCTGTTCTTTACATAAGAATTTCGTAAAATCTTCTATCACGGCACTTCAAAAGACTGTCTCTTATAAAATCTATTTCTATTACTAGCTATTTATCAAATTATTTATAAATAGTGATTTATTATTTTATGCGTGGTCGCTGTTCAAGATAAAATATATAAATCACACTGAGTGAGCATCACACATCACACTGTGTGTGATACAGCCTCTATACTAAAATTTTTTTTTTGTTATCCACTACAAGTTAGCCCTTGACGGCAATCTCACCTGATCGTAAGTGATGATACAGTCTAAGATGGTAGCGGGCTAACCTGTAAGGGGTATGGTAAACCCATAATCCTTTCGGTTTCTACGCGACATCGTGCCGGAACTCTAAATCGCTTGGCGACACGTCTTTGTCGGTAGGGTGGTAACTAGCCACGGTCGATGCCTCCCACCAGGCCAGACTCGAGCCGGGAATCGAACCCAGGACCTCCAACTTTTTTATAATCTGACAGCGCGCGCGCTGCGCCGCGGAGGTGGTCAATATAAAAACCAGTATGTATTTTGACGTGCTAGGTTAGTAAGCGTAGTAATTGGTTATAGAGTACTCGTATTCCAGAGCAGATGAGGTTTCTACGTATCGAACTTGTCCGCTTATTTCGTTTGGTAGTTGCTTCGCTCAAATAACTGAAACTAGAACCTTTTTTACTCGGAAATCGTAAACAAAAGGAAACTTCCAGAATGGTATGAATTTGAGCTATTCCGAGAACCGACCACATAACGTCACATTGTCAAGGTAATTTTCACTGGTTTAAGATATACCTACTAACTTATTGTCATAAGCGATTATGTACTTCCGTCTCCAGTCGTAAGGTTCTTTGTAATCAAAATATGTGATAATAAAATTTTATATCATTATTTCATTCTATTTCAGGTCAAAAACGGCGTCACCCGTTTCTACGGACAGTTCGGCAAGCATACGAGATATGCCACAGAAAGTATCCAAGCGGTCCAAAGCGAAGGCCAGGAGATTGAGAAACTCGTCATCTACTCACAAAGGCGAACCACCACCAGAACCCGTAGTGAAGACCGGCAGGAAGACTAATAACTCACTTGCAGCTGCTACTGGGCAAATAGTGATACCGGACAATGATGAACCAGTTAACAGCACTCGGAGAAAACTCAAAACGTCACAAATGTAAGTTTTATGTATTCTCTCTTTGTCTTCTGATATCCCTCCGACTAGCGAAGGGTTGGAAGTGTAGGAAGATATCGTGAGGAAACCTGCACGCCTAGAATTCTCCATTATGTTCTCAAACATGTGTGAAATCTACCACTTGGCCATATCATTACTTAACTTCAAATACTTGTGTTGTTCTCTTTTCTTGTAAACGTTGTTGTGGTATTGTGTCACTTTCTGGTGTAGACTAAATATTTAATTTTTCAATATCATAATTTCAGATTCAGTCAAACTGAAGAAGATGTACAAACAGATATGTACAAAGTTCTTGAACAGCTCACAGCTCACGAAGACGCCTGGCCCTTTGTGGACCCTGTGGAAGAGGAATATGCGCCAAATTACTATGCTGTTATTCGGCGGCCAATGGACCTTCGTAAAATGGAAGAACGTCTAGACAACAGATTCTATACAGACTTCTCCATGTTTAAAGCTGATTTCAAACTGATCGTAAACAATTGCAGACTGTACAATGGCCAAGATAACGGTAATGCTCGATCAACCCTCTTTATTAAAATTACTAGCTGATACCCGCGACTCCGTTGCGCTGAGTAAGCGTGTGTGGCAGTGTGTTTGATTGTCTTCCGACCACGAAACAATTTATTACTAAACTGACGACCTTGAAATAATTACAGGATAAACATTAAAGTATCACCTTTCTAACAAAAAAGAATGAGTGATCGAAGTACGCGTTAATGAATTACAACTAAATGCATATTTTGACTTTCATCCTCTCTCCCTAAGGTACCGTGCTGAATTTCGAGATAAAAGCTATCCTAAAGTGACGACCTTGAAATACAGACAGACAGACAAAATAAATGTTTTGGGCTCAGTATCGGCAGTAAAGCATCCTCCATTCAAAATTTTCAAAATATATTTAATGTACAGAATTCGTCCTGTTGCAGTTTAATTTAGTTTAATTAAAAAGTTTAATTAAATCAAATCAAAAATAGCTTTATTCACATAAATCTATTACAGACTTGTTCATTTCGTTATTTCTATTCCTGAAGTGATGGTGATAACAGCACCCGACAACTTAAAACTAAAGCTAAGGGTTCAAATCGCGCCCAGGTCTAAGAAGAAACCCACAAACTTAGCCGGTTTTTTTTTGTTATCACTGTCTCACATAATCAATAATAAATTATAGCACCTATGGAGATAGAGCAACCCAAGCTTTTTTATCGTTTATATAATACTTAATATCCTAATATAATTTTTCTATAAGCTTTCGTTTAGACATCTCCAAGATATCAATAGGTATATAAAATAAAATACAATTTCCTTTGAATGAGTTCCTAATTTTATGCAGCCTATTAAACGGTACTACAAGTTCACTTTTACTTCTAATGTTCAGTGTGTTACAGTCCATTTTTTTCTTCAATTTATCAACATTTTTATGAACATACATTAAATATTCATATTATATTATAGATGACCATTATTATTGTTACTATAAACCTATACATGTTTTAAATAACACAATACAATATTTTTTAGAGTACACAACCATGGTGGATAACCTACAGGCCGCTTTTGATCGTCTTACGGAGAAATATATACATCGGCTTTCCTCATCGGATGAAGAAATTGCTGTGGAATACCAACTACCTACACCATCCAGGAAACATAAGCTAAAGAGAAGCGAATCTCCTTCACGGCACAAGCGAAAGAAGAGGAGGTCTAATTCAGATACAGGTAATAAACAGCAATATTCTATTTTTATCCTATTACATATTCATTTTATGAAGGAAAACGGGCTGTATCCCACGGTTTCACGTAGGTGTTTTAATTTGAATTTTTCATTATATCGTTAAATATGCATCGTACAAGATTTAGGAGAATTACACAAAATGTAATTTATTGATAAGTATTATTTTTCACACTCCTAATTAGTTTCTACACGACATCGTGCCGGAACGCTAAATCGCTTGGCGACACGTCCTTGTCGGTAGGGTGGTAGCTATCCACTGGTGAAAACTCCCATCAAACCAGACTAGAGCCGGGAATCGAACCCAGGACAACCAAATTTATAATGCGACAGCAAACGCGTTGCGCCATAGAGGTCGCCAAATATATGAGAATTTATAAATTAATAATTATTAATGCAGCACTTGCGGATAAAAAATTTAATAATAAAGGAATTCAGCCGTCTCTTTAACTTCCCGTGTCTGTGGCACCAATGACTACCATTTGCATTACTTCTACTTCATTATATCATCAGTACGATCACCTACTGTGGCTTTCATAATGTCTTGATTTCTGTGTACTAATAGTATACTTTCTACGTGCTTTGTGGGCCTCGCCAATACTGGATGTAAAAAAGACAAAAGAATGTCAACATTTAGATTATTAAATCATTTTATTAGTAATTTGAATTTTAATTTGTACTAAGTACTATATATTAAAATCAAACTATTTTTAATAATATTGGTAAAGAAGCTAGTTGTAACTGCTTGCTGCTATTTTTTTTGAAGCGGTGATAGCCTAGTGGTTAGGGCGTCAGCCTCCTAATCAGAGGTCGGCGGTTCGAATCCGGGCACGCACCTCTAACTTTTCGGAGTAATGTGCGTTTTAAAAAAATTAAAATATCACTTGCTTCAACTGTGAAGGAAAACATCGTGAGGAAACCTGCACGCCTGAGAGTTCTCCATAATGTTCTCAAAGTCGTGTGAAGTCTGCCAATCCGCACATGGCCAGCGTGGTGGACTATGGCCAAACCCTTCTCATATTGAGAGGAAACCCGTGCTCTGTAGTGAGCTGACAATGGGTTGATCATGATGAAGATGATGCTGTTATTTCATCACACAGTCACACACACCCATCACAACACAGAGAGACTTAGTCATAGTGATAACTGAGGCTCTCTGTTATTATATTTATGTTAAGAGTCTTGTTATGCACACAAATAAATATTAAAATTGATTTGGTAGTTTAAGATTTCATATTATACAAACAACATACAACAACAATATAACAGTTTAATATTTTCCTCATCATTACATATATATTAAAATACGCCTTTATAAATTTAATGCTTAGAAGCCTGTAATATATTACTTGAATTTTTCATTCATTTAAAAGTTTTTTTTTTTTGGAATGTGGTATCAGACTAGTGGTAGCTCATTTTTACCCATAATAATATAAGTCGATGACGGGCATGAAACCGCAGGGCACAGCTAGTTTACAATAAATATAATATAAATAGAATAAGAGGAGATAAATAAATAAATATTATGGATGATGTTAATATTAAATAATTATATTATGAAGTTATATTTTATTAACTGACTTAAATCCTGTATTATTACAGGAGAGTCAAAATCTAGTTCACCAGAAATCAAAGAAAAAGAAAAGGAAGAGGAAGAACGGAACGATGATGTAGGTGATGAGAAAGAGGAAACTGACGTCAAAAAAAGTAAGGAATCTCATAAAAATAGACATGACAAAGGGAGGAAAAAACGAAAGGGGCACAAACGTGGCAAACATTCCAAAAACCACCGGATTAATTCTCATAAATCTAATCACGAATCTAAGAAACGTAGCAAAAAACATGGAAAGAATAAGGATAAAGAAGGCAAAAAATCGAAACAAAAGAAGAAGAAAAGCAAACACCACGACGTTGAGCCAGTTGAAGTATTACAGAGAAGTGTATCGCAAGAGTCGTTAGAGAGCTCTAACAGAAGTCGAAGTGCCAGCCCTCTGCCCTCCATACATACGCTCTCGCCTTCGCCCTCTCCTACGGAACTTGAAAAATCAAATGTAAGACGACTTACCAACGCAGATTTTCTTAAAGATAAATTTGCTAAAATCAAAGAAAGAAGACGACACGCAGGAAGAACTGCTTGGGAGTCTCTATTTGATTTTAAACAACAAAGTGATGATGAATCTGACAGTAGTCATGTACCAGAGAAGGATAAAAATCAAAAATTAAAAGAAACAATCGAAAAGCTTAAGGCTAAAAATGAAAAATATAAAGGTACTTCCCTTTTCAACAGCCTTTTTACACCAGGGGGATCTGAAAATGGGTCTCATTCTAGGGAGTACAAAACTTCAAGTAAAGGTGATGAAACAGAGTTCTCTGAAGAAGGTACTATTGAAATTGTTAAAGAGAAACCTATTGTTAAGAAAGGTAAAAAGAGTTCTGCAAAAAATGCATCAGCCTCTGAGGCTTTAGAACAAGCTGTTAAAGATATAAGCAAATGGCTGGATGATGCCCCTAAAAATTGTGTTGTCATTTCTCCTTCCAACAGTCCTGCTCAAACAATCTCAACTGAGGAACATGACAATAGTCGTTTAGATGATGAATCTTCACTAGGAGAGAAACCAACTCTGTCTCGAAAAGACATATGTAGAAAGCGGCCTTCTTCACGTGAACCTAAATTGGTGAAAAGGAGAGAAGTTCAAAGGACTATTGAAAGATTACAGCCTGGAAAAAGTAAGGGTAATTTATTGACGAATATAAGTAATAAAAATACAGAGAAAGCCGAAGAGGTTATGACACTTGGAGCTAATGTTCGTGATTCTAAAAAAGGAGAACACTCCAGCCCTAAACTTAGTCTGGGATCTGTTTTGGCAACTGTGGAATTTACACTGGGTAATGACCATAGCTTTAATGATGCGACAAATAAAAGTGAGCTTCGAAAAGAAACCACAAAAACCATTGAACCAAAGGAGGTAAAATCTGCTGAGACGCAGGTTGAAAGTAGACCTGAAGAAAAAAGAGTTCCAACGAAAAAAGATGCTGAGGTGGAAACCGATCCACCTATGGTAATGGTACCAAGCCAAGAAAAAGCTACTCCGAACTTGAGTGCTTGGTTTAAAGCTTTTGGTGCACCCAAAACTACAAATACTGCTACTAACACTAAGAAAAAGGGGAAAGAAACTGAAACGGTAGGTAAAGCAATAGACAAAGACAAACCAGTTAGTGACACAAAAACAAAAAGTTCAAAGAATACTACCACTAGTAGTACTACTTCTACCATTACTACTATTACTACTACAGCTACTGCCACTACTGCTACTATCACAAGTACTACTACTATTACTACTACTACGGCTAAATACGACTCTAACAATGATTTAACCTCTCCAATCCCAGATGGTGGTGACAGTCCTATTCCAAATGTTACTGCAACTCCACGACAACGCAGAACTAGCACAGGAAGTTCTGTATCGGAACGATCTTCATTTAGCCAAGATTTGGATTCTCCAAGGCATCAAATGTCTCATACTTCACCTTTACTTCGATCGCCTGCATCTCCAAGAACAGATGACTTTCAGAAAATCACTTATCCCATTATCAATGGGACCGTTCGTGCTGGCTTCTATCATGATACTACTTCTGTTAGAAGTAGCCCTGAGAAAAGTTGTAGTCCAAGAGATGGGCCACAGTCGCCTTATTCACCTTATTCTCCTCATGTCTATGCCTCTAACAGCAATCCAGGATCAGCTACTCCAAATTATTTTGTTGATCATAATAAAAGTCCCTTGCCAACATATGGCCAAAATGCTCCACCGTATTATGATACTTCTAAAGCGCCATTGGTTAGCAAGCCTCCAAAAGTTCACGAAGATTATACATCTCTTAGTCCAGACTCATTTCAGCAAAATCACTTTAATGGTCCATTCTCGCCTTCACCATCTCCATATCCACCTACGCAAACAAATTATTCACAGCCACAAATATCTCCACAACCTGGCACGTCAACTTCACAGCCTGCGAGTTCTGTTCAAATATTGACAGATCCAAAAACGTCAGTATTCCCAGTCAAGAAAAGGACATACAATGAACCCGAAAACTCAATGGCTTCTAAGATACCAACGGATAATAGGGAGAACATTCGATCTTCACCTATTAAAATTGATTACACAAAAACCACTTCTTCACATTCTGGCCAAAATGCGCCATCAACATCAGTGGATGATATCGCCTTGGCCCTTAGTGGGAAATCAGAAATATTAAAACTAAATACATTACGCGAAAAACCCTCTACTCTTACTCTTGATTATACTGAGCGGCATCTATCGGAACACAGAGATAATTCATTTGACAACAATGGTATGACACGCAGTGAAAAGAAAGAAATTCACCACATTGATCTGACAAAATCAACAAGTGATACAAATGACGATGACATGGATATGATGAACATGGGTTACATGAATGTTGAAGACAGGAGAAATAATATCGAGTCCCATGATGTGGAATTCGTGAGCAAAGAACTAAGATTAAATACGGCTCCACAGCATAAAGGTTATGAAATAGAAGCGATCGCAATTAATCTTGGAATCAACAGCCAACAGTTACCAAAACTGTTAAGTAATAAGCCTATGGGGCCAGGGCCTAATATGACCCCAGCTCATACACACGAGAGACCACATGAGATAACCGCTAATCAAGTTATACCACACGCACATCACAATCAATACGATTCAATGCCGCCAACTGGGCAGCCTATAAACTCGTTTTCGTTGAATGATATTGAAGTGGCGAATAAAAAACTGTTTGCTAGTAACAACGATTCGTCGTCTACAGCCCTAGATTATGGCAATTGGAAGATGAATCCAATCCGGAAACCTGATATTTTACCATCTGATTATTCAGCTAACAGTTACTTGGCTAATCATGAAGAGAAATTAAAATCATCGGACACTTCTATTTCGACTGCAATAAATTACAATAAAAATGTACAACATTTCCCTAATTATAATAATGTTCCTAGATCAAGTTCTCAACGAAATCAAGAGGTACCATTAAATCTTCCAGCCGAATTAAGAATACCTAATCCTAGAGGGCTTTTGAAGTCTGATTCAATGAATACAACCTCATCAATTAATGATTGTGACACAGTCTCCAAGAATATGGATGCACATACTAAGTCGAAGCAAGCTGAAAAACATTCGCAAAACCATCCCCTTGTATCAGCAATACCATACAAAACACCTTACAGCACCCATTCCGCCCTACCTATAGAAACCTTGCGAAATTTGCCAAATATTCCACAAATGTTGGAACGATATACAAATGAAGAAAGATACTTATCAAGTTTCGCAAACAGTTCCTCTTCATTGTACCATGACAAAACTTTTCAAATGGCGCAAATGTTTAATAAAACTATAGCTTCGGAAGCTCATCATCCCGCAAGCACATCTGTTAGTATATACTCACAACCAAGTATTAGCGCCATGAGTAAAGATAACAATATTTATAAAAGTGCGGTTAGCATTGCTAGTACACAGTTGGACGCTAAAAAGAACAAGAGGAAGAGGACTTCTGAGTCCAAGCAGTCGGCTACACAAGTTGGACAAACCTATCACACACCAACCTGCAATACCGATGTTCTGACATCAGTTAAAACGAATATGATTCCAACGAGCCCCTTTAACTTTAGCAGTTCCGCAAACATGGCTCTGGGCGGCATGTACGCCGACAACGGCGGTTTTACAATCGAGGACTTCAGAAACAGCACGAATCAACTAATGGCCGCAAATTACATGGCGGCGGCAGTGGCTCATCAGCAAAGAAGTAACGAAGCAGCGGCTGAGAAACTCGCGAAACCAGCGCATCAGAACTCGAATCACCAGAGCACTAGCTCATTTCCTTTCATTGGTCATTCGCAAGTTCGTGCTAGTTATCCTTTTGTAGGTGCTGAACCAACATCGCCTCTGTACCAACAGTATTTACAGCGCTATCAAGAGGAGCTACAGCGACAGACGGGTGCTCAGATTATGGGGCTCTACCCATCTGCCTACACGACACCACTAGGCGTTCGTCAACCTTACGATTCCATAAATCGACCTTCCTGGCTTTAAGTGTAATCCCGTACATCCCAATTTTGAGTGTGCAAGTAGTATAATTTTCAATACATTTGCACGTAAAATTGCTATTATGTCACACTTGTCACAAATTTAAAGTAGACTACAAAGGAAAACATTTCTTAGGTTCTCTCCCAGACTTACTTAAGGCTGAAAGGATTAAAGGGTAGTTTTGGATGGCTTTTACATACAAATGTATTGAATTCGTATAAATTATATGTGTGCATTCGCAATTCCCCATTTGTAGTAGTATCTTAAATATTATTATCGATGTGACAACTCATATATAGGAAAATGTAATTTATGTTGTTCGTAGAATTATTATAATAGCATATTTGTGAAGATAATAATTAATCAATATTCATTCTATGGAGTTATAAATAACCTATGATTTCGTTACTTTATAATAATATAATTATTTGCCTGTGATGACAGAATACTTAGAACACTTGTGTTGACTCATTAAACTTATTAGTTGTAAGAAATAATTTTATTATGCTGTTTTTTAAGATATTTGCGATCAAACGGCAACTAATTCTTGTCCTGTAATGCCTGCCGTAAGCATTAAAGATAACTTTGATTCTCTGTATTAATGTTTATATAGCTAAGCTATTTAGAAAATGTCATAATCAAATTAATGTATAAAAAATAGTAGAGCAGGCCATGCAATCTATATATTATATATATATAATAAACTTGAACCTATATTTTATAATTTAGACAAAAGTTTTACAGTTTTAAATTTAAAGTTATTATTTTACGGAAATTATTAACTTTAAGGCCACCATTGCAATCGTATTGTTATTTTATAATAATTTTAAATTTTATGATTATTTTTAGATTTTCTCATATACATTATTTGTTGTGTAAATACTTCGATATTTTGTTTTAAGTTAACATTTTATCAGCATAAACGATGTGCTTAATTAATTAATATTTTTTAGATATGTTTATTGAAGTAAGAATTATGAAATTATTATTCGTAAGAAATATTGACAACAATCTGCATGTGTAAAAAATGGAAATAAAGATTTTCAAAATATCTATTGTTGGTGTCGGAACAAGACTTACAATTTTATGCCGAAACTGGCTTAAAATTGTAAGTTGTGTTTGAAATATTCTAGGCTACGTCTCCTCTCCTCTTTCTACCTTAGACGCTAACTGTACTTTTCAATACCAGATCAATTAAAATTGATTTAATTTTTATTTTATTGAAAATTAAATTAAAGACTTCAAATAAAGGAATTACATTCTATTTCGAATGCTAGTAGTAGAAATAGGTAAAAAAAAATAAAAGTCACACGATGACGTTTATGTTAGACATTCAGTGTTAGAAATTCAGATTTAGAAAAACTCGCCCATTTCCAAAGGTAACATTAGAAAATTTTTTGTTGGCCTGGTGCTTTAATTTGACAACAAAACTACCTGTTAAGGTGAATGACCTGTCATGTCCATCACAAAGGCTCTTAACGATTTGGAGTCTTATGTTACTGGGATCTAGCTCATGTATTGTTTGTAAAAGCGTACTTCTGAACAAGGTTGTTTTCGAACTTAAAGACACTTTAAAATGAGGTTTTAATTTTCACGATATTTAGTGTATTTAAAAAATGATATATTGAACTAATCTATTGAAAATTATAAATGAATAAATCGATCAATCATAAACTTTATTAAAAATACAAATAATCCTTTAAAAAGCACTTGATGCGTCTATTATATAATTTTGAGTTGATGGTGATAACTACATTCGTTAACTTAAAACTATAGCTATGAAAGTTCCTAACGCGCCCTACAATGAAAGTGGTCTACTAAGAAACCTACAACCAACTTAGCCGTGTGACTTGTTTTGTTATCACCATCTCGCATGCCACTTAAAATCATAATCAGAGCATATTTCATACCCAAGCTTGTTTATCATTTACATAATCCTTTAGACTATATTTTCTACAAGCTTACGTTTTTATATAAACTACGAACTTATTCGATAGACGTTCTGGACAATCACTTCATCTCCGTCCTCCGACCCACCATGACCACAACTACTAAATATCTTCATGACTGTCGAGCACTTGCTGAATGCATTACAGAGCACTCGCCCTACTTCAAAGTGAAGAGCCGTGCATACATCGACCGTCTTGCCAGAAGATGTCACACATAAGACATCCAAAAAAAGATTTCTCCAGCTTCCAAGCGATGTTTGAGGAGAAGAGAAACCAGTGCAGGACACGGCAAGACCTGCATGGCCCGAACGTGATGATCCCGCCAAACTTTTGAGGTGCAAAATCTCAAGCGCTAGAACCAGTTGCCGATGTACCCTTCGATTTCTCGAATATTCACTGCTTATGCCGCTGCCTCTCGGATAAACCAATTATGTTGGCCAGTGATGGCCCCCTGTAACTGTGCCGAGGACCGAGTGGAGTTTTCTTTTTCGGAATGTATAAAGAAGCCGTTTACACCGAACCGTACCTCCAGCATGTAGAGACCATTGAGCGATACTTGAAGACCTACTTACTGAGTGTCGTCAATAAACGACCCCGTCGTTTGCTCCCTAGGGCAAGTTCTAAAACTGCGCATAACCTTGCGTCACCATACTCAACGAGCAATCGTGGGGTCGGCTCTGCAACGGAGTCGTCCAACACTGTGGAAGCTCTGGTGAGCTTACGTAAGGCATAAATATTAAGTATTTAATAATCAAGCAAAACATTTACTGTATTATTTTGTAAAGGTAAATGTTCTAAACATCTAAACTGGTAAATCACGCGATTTACATGCCCGACCATCTTTATAACCCTTCATACATTATTTTTCACTGCTGCGCAATAACGGTCACCGCTAGACTTTCGTGGTAGACTTGTATAAAGCCAGGTTGAAAAATTTTCTATAAACTATTACTTTAATCATAACATATTTGAAAGTTTACATTAGTTCACAATTATTCTAGAAGTAGCTAAATGGTCGGGACCTGTCATGTCCTTTCAATATTCCAATTAGCAATGATATAAAAAGTACTCTGTGCAGTGAGTATACAACTGACGCTTCTCCAACGTGCGTATTTTATGAAGCATATTTGGAAAGTTATTGAATAGACTAATAGAAGTCACCTTTCAAAAAAAAATCAAATGTAAAGTTTAAGGCAAAACATGAAACTAAGTCTTTGGAACAAGCCTTACGGGCGTATACAAAATAAATATTTGGAAAAACTTCTTCCGGTATTTAGTAGTTAAGATTATTCCTCGTCTTAGTACTATAAATTTCAAATTTAAATAATTTTTATTCGAATAATCCTTTAAAAGGCACTTTTAACGCAAATCAAAATCAATAATTTACATAGTAGTGATTTGACGGTGATAACTACATTCGTAAACTTAAAACTAAAGCTATGAGGGTTCCAAACGCGCCCTAGAAGAAGCCCAAACAAACTAAGCGAGGTATATAAACGAAATAACACTCACTGACTGACTGACCTATGATCACGATATCTCAGGAACTATAAAACATACGAACTTGAAATTTGGAAGGTAGATTCCTTTTATGAAGTAGAGGTCAGCTAAGAAACGGGTTTGAAAATTCACCCCTAAGGGTTTAAATGGGGGTTGGAAGTTTGTATGAAAGTCTTATATTTTTGAAGTTAGAGACATGAAAGTTGGCAACTAAGTTGTTAATTATAAATAATAATGATCTGTATGATCAATGTTACGAAAATCCACCCCAAAGAGGGTGAAATGGGGGTTGGAAGTTTACATCAGGATTCTAAGTTTTCGAAGTCAGGGACATGAAAATTGGTTTATTTGTTTAACACAAATATGTTTAGAATAATTAAAACCTGTATACTTAGTGGATATTACAAAAATCCACTTCTAGGGGGTTAGAAGTTTGTATGAAAATTCTATATTTTTGAAGTTAGAGACATGGTAATTGCCAATTAAGTTCTTAGTTATTAATAACAGATCTGTACAATCAATGTTACGAAAATCTACCCCAGGGGGGGGTGAAATGGGGTTTGGAAGTTTTCATGAGGATTGTATGTTTTCGAAGTTAGGGACATGAAAATTGGCATTTAGGTAATTTGTTTTGAATAATAAAAACCTGTTTACGCAATATTACAGAAATCCACTCCTAAGGGGTTGATATGGGGGTTGGAAGTTTGTATGAAAGTCCTATCCTATAGTTATGAAGTTAGAGACATGAAATTAGAGAATGAAGTTGCCAACTAAGTTGTTAATTATAAATAATAAAGATCTGTACGATCAATTTTGCGAAAATCCACCCCGAAGGAAATGAGGGTGAAATGGGGGTTGGAAGTTTATATGAGGATTCTAAGTGTTCGAAGTTAGGAACATGAAAATTAGCCAAATGCGTAAGTTTATATACTTACTTGCAAAACTAAAAGTATAGGTACTATAAATATGCGTTCGGAGTCGTCCATACCCTTAAATATCATCCTAGCGATAGCGATTCGTACGCTAACAGCAATTTAAAGACTTAAACCCGGTACATCTTGGGCAAAACCTAGTAAAATGAAGATCAGTTTGATGTCTGTTTAAAAAATGTGTTATTTTAATTTTCCATTATTAATAAATTCATGAGACCGCCAATTTTCGAGTTCGCACAACAAACCTTACAAAGAGTATATTAACACTACAAATGCTTTTTAAATCGCTTTATTCCTCTTCGATCGGACCAAGCCCCGACTGACATCTTTTTGAATGTCACACAGTTAATAGTGTATTACCTGGTTCTGATCCTATGAGCGTAGGTATATTAAAAATCAATTTTATTTTCAGTTCTCTCTATTCTTGAAAAGTTATCGTGACGAGGTTCTTAAGGTTATTTGAACAGGCGATTTGAATTTAGTAACATCACAGTAAATTTTTAAGTTAAAAATGGAGGCCGAAGATATAATGGAGCCAAATATTTATAAAGTACTTAAAGGCCATAGCAAAAATATAACAGCAATAGCATATAATAACCAAAATGATAGGCTAGTAGCAACCTGTGCAGCGGATAATCGTGTTTTGGTAACGTATTTTTTTAAAGTTCTTTTAAGTTTCCATCAGAGTTATATATATGATAGCGTCTAAACCACAGTTCAATATATTGTGTAGTATAATAACATTAATAAGATCTCACTACTTTTTACCTAGATTTTGTATAGGTAAACGTTTTAACTAAATTGATAAAACTATACAATATAAACGTAGATTGTATATAAGTCTGATTTAATGACAATAAAGATTTATAAAATATATTTTATAAATCAAAAAAGATTTGTAAAATATATAGGTAACATATGTATCTAGCAAAGGTTTTTAAAATAATAATTATTTAAGTTACATGTGAACATCTGCAGCACCAGATAAACCACAGATTGCCAGCTCAACTTATTCTCCTAATCTGTTTCTACTTGGCATCATCATCATAAATCTCTAATGGTATGTCTTTATGGTCTTGGTTATGGTGTTAAATAGGACACTGCTGAAGCCTCCCACCAGACCAGACTAGAGCCGGGAATAGATCTCCTACAATTTTACAATACATCAGCTCACATACTACACCGCAAAGGTTGTTGCAATTAATATGAATTCATTTTCATATTAATGACAAATCACTCTGAACCTTGTTAAACTAACAAATGTTGCTTCTTGAAGACGATAGATTATGTATACCATATTTAATTTGCCAGTCATTAGTTTTAATTAGCATATAACAGCCTCTTTCAAATTATTGCTATTGGTAGATCTGTACCAACTACTTGCTTCTCTTACTTATCAATAAACAAAAAGATTTTTTCAATCATTTGCTTTATAATATAAATTGCTTATATAGAGTGAGATAGCAAGTGAGTGTTAATCTTTCATAGTGTAAATGGAGCACTCAACATAATATGATGTTTGGCCCGCCAGAATATATAATGGATTACAACTTAATGCTAGCTTATTAGTGAACTAATTTAACATAAAATTTATACTGAAGCCACCAATGGCACTCGGAAAAGCAAGATGAACACATTGTGTTGAAAATAAGCCAATCAAAAACTTCAATCACACACTTGGCAAAATGCTATTTGCTTATAACCCTTACGAGTGCCACTCTTAAAATTAAAATTGCTTGCAATCTTCAGGTCAAACTTACAATTGACATGATATATGCTAGCTTGATTTTCACCTTATAAAATGGTGTGTGCAAAATAAATGGCGCCATTATGGTTCAAAATTTTTTTATTAATTTATTTCTATAGCTCTGGGACTTGCATAATGCTGTGGTTAAACAAAATCACAATGGCCATACTGCAGAAGTCACCGATGTGACATTTTCTCCATCAGGGAAATATATAGCTACCTCATCTAAAGACAGACATGTTATAGTGTGGTCGCTTAATGAAATGGTAGAAAAATATAAATTTGTAGCACATTCAGAAACAGTGAGGTCCGTTCAGTTTACTACAAATGGAAAAAGGGTAAGACTTATTATTTATAACTATGAATGTATCCTGCTAGATATTACAATGACAATTGTATCTCAGTGGTTGATTTTTCTAATTAAAGATGTGGTGCCTACAAATAATTAATGACAGAATTTTGCAGTTGCCACTGCTAGCTCTTTAAACAGCATTGTAAATGATCACCATCGCCCATGAAGATCCTTAACACCAGCGGAGCTACCATTGCTTTGCCAAATAATCAGTTTGTACTCCTCATCATACTGGATTGCTCAATTGCTTGGCAATATCTCTTAATAAGCACTGGTTTAATTCTTTCACTAGACTACTGCACCGCCGAGGTGGTTTTCATTAATAGTTGTTAAATATATTTTTATATTACCCTCTTCCTGTTGACATATTGTCATGATATTTTGTACATATCTTTGGTTCTGATGACAATACAAATAAATATATCCAATATACGTACTTAAATCAAAGGTGGGCCGCCAGTAGAAAAAGGACAACATATTTGTATATAATTTGTATTTGATCTGTGTTTGATACTCATTTCTATTCTCATAACTCTGATACAAATAGATTAAGGCACAGTGAGGCCCCACATGAAACAGCAATAAATAACTCCTTTTTGGCTATTTCTATTTCAACATTTTTTTTTTTTATTTCTAGATTATTACCGCCTCAGATGACAAAATTATAAAAATATGGTCATACAAGAAAAACCAGATCCTGGGCAGGTTTGCAGGGCATACAGACAGAGTTCTACGAGCCACCATGTCATGTGATGGGTCTCTCATAGGATCTTGTTCTGTGGATAAATTTACTAGAGTTTGGGATGCAAATACAGAACAATGTATTCGGGAATACAGGGACCTGCTAGGTCACGCAACATATTTAGCTTGGTTGCCAGAAACTAAATATTTATGTGTGGGCACATCACTTGGCTATTTAAAAGTATATGATATTAGAAACTATGAACTTGTTCGATATTATAGGTAATTTGCATTATATTATAGCGCTGCAACTTCCGCGAATTAAGACCAGACAATAAGTTGATACCTGACTCTTTAAACTGTAATGTTAAGCGACTAGGATTTTCATATACAATTGCATTACTATCTTTTGTAATAAATAAAAAATATAACTTAAGATAAAAAATTATGACTAAAATAGTAATATTCTAAACTTATTTTTTTTTTTATCGTTTTGTCTGTGTTTCTGTGTCATTATAACGATTAAATCATAAGTACTAAGTGCCATACACCTTATATATAAATGACAATTTATTTAAAAAACAATCATGTCATCGCCTATGGATGTCCTTGACCGAAATCTATAAAAGTTCATTAGGCGCTAATGTATGAATATTTGTTTATAAATGATTTTAGCACACACACAGATGCAGTAACACAATTGGCTTTTCACCCCTCTAATACTTTTATAGTGTCTGCAAGTAAAGACGGCAATTTAAAGGTGAGTGGCAAAGCCTATTTATGAAACGTGTATAATTTTTGTACGTTTGCTTTGTACCAACCAAGTCCCGGTGCCGTCAGAAATCGGGTACGCTGTCTTGTATCAGTGGAAGTATCCACTGGAATGATGGATTTCCTTGTAGGATTTTCGTACTCTGTAATCAAAGCGTAGGGTAGGTTGCATTAGCTCAAGCTAGAGCCTAGGGAATCACCTTAATCTTAAGGTAATCTTGAACATTATCCTAACAGTTGCAGTATGTAAATGAAACAAACCCAAAACTTGGTATGGAAACGTAGTATTTATTCGCAAAATACACTGTTACGTTTTTGATATTAGCTATTTATACAAATACAATTATTTCGTTCTATAACCTGACATAAGCTATCATCATCATGATGATCAACCCATTGTCGCCTCACTACAGAGTACGGGTCTCCTCTCAATATGAGTTGGGTTTGGCCATAGTCCACGACGCTGGCCATATGCGGATTGGCAGACTTCACACGCCTTTGACACATTATGGAGGACTCTTAAGGCATGCAGGTTTCATCGCGATGTTTTCTTGCAACATTAAAGAAAGTGATTGTTAATTTAACTTTGCAATACATTCAAAACGCACCTTACTTTGAAAACTAAGAAGAAAGTTCGGGTAATCAAAGTCACAGCTATTTTATTACTGAAATATGTAGTATTTTTTTATGGCGACAAAAATGTTAAAATCGGCCCAATTTAGAGTTTATTGGAAAAAATAATCTTTCCTCTTTAATACTATTAAAGATATTGTGTTCAGGGGTAATGTGACTCTTGATGTACCTTTTCCCTAAACCGACTGATGTCTTGGTGGTCGTATCGTTGCAGGGTCGCAATTATAGCAATTCTGCAGCCGCAACGGTAATCGGTCCTCGGTGATTATGACATTCTTAATTTGGCTATCCATGCAAATGTGGCAGATTCACGCATCCATTAAACTTTTACTTGACGTTATATTACATTACTTACCCCCTCTAAATACATAAATGCCCTCTTGACTGATATTTATATTTTCAGGTATTAGATATAAGAACTTCGGAATGTGCTTATACTTGCCGAACCTATACAAACCAAGCAGTAAACGCTGTTAATTACGCTCAAAGTGGAAGATTTTTTGCAGCTGCTATTAAAAATGTGGTCAGTTCTACCTACCTATATTATATACAAAATTGAATTTTTGAATAATTGCCCCCAGGGCTCGTATATTTTGGTCTTTCTGTTATGATACTCATTGCTGAACCAGACATGCCGCTTTCATATCTTCATCGTAGCACTCTTGCCACAGTATTTAATCCGGCACCCCAACCCACTCGTAGTTGCTTCGTTTTACTCCCCCGACCTAAGCGCTCCTCTCCGAAAGAGGAGACCTAAACATATCCTTCACGACCCTGACGATCAGATGACTACTGACAACATACTCGTACCACCTACCACACCATCCTAATACACACCGTCTTCGCCGGCGAAGCTTCTGGCTTCTTCTTCTGGCAGAGCTTCTTTCCGAAGCTCGCCAAACAGCCCGGTGTGGCAACCAATAGGGTTAGTACAGCTAATAGACAGTCCGAAAAAAAAAACTTGCCACAGTATTCGAGGTTACCAAGCGACGCTGTGTGTAGAATTTGGTTTTATCTCAATTTCAAAAGCGGACTGTGTGTTCTACCTTGACCTGCAACAATAAACATATTATGTGTTTGACACTTTTTTTGTGGCAAAGTAAATAAAATTAGTTCGAAGCGGTTGTAATATTATTATTATTCATTCTTTTTCAGATGATGGTATGGCATACACCTTTTGCTGTGAAGATCAGATTCCGAAGCTCAAGATATTAATTTTGCAGAGATGTTTTTCCTTGTTTCCGAAAAATTAAGATTAAGTGTTCTAAGATAATGCATGGCAGGTTTCGGTCCAAAGGAGATTAAGAAATGATAAATTTGAAATTGTCCCCGCCAGGGGCGAACCCGGCTTTCCTCTTATCAGACCACTGCGCTCAAGACCGAGTCAGAGAGGTTGAGGCTGATTAAATAAATCTATATAGGTTAGGTTCTATTAGGTTTAAAGTTTATTGATTTATAAGTATTTATATAGATGTAAGATAAGTTACAACCTGTCATCAGATGTTTAGGTACTTGTCTTAACCCAGAGGAAACCAGCCAAATTATTAATGGCATCCCTAATGTGCACCAGCATTTCTAGAAAACTATAACCCCTATATGCAAGCAGCAGTGATCTTCTAGATCTTATACTAGAAGAGCGCAAAGTTTCCTTAGTCGATAGTGTGTAAAAGTAGTAAGTGTAGTGTGTTTGTTATTCGAGAATGTTTTTTATTAAAACTAGTCAAGTTTTGCTTAAAACTAAGATATTTAGTTTTTGCTTTGTTACGTTAAAAAAATGTATATATAAGTAAATAAGTTTAAATTAGTGTGAATTGTCAACTAAGCTAGCTCATGGTGTCATTAATTATAGACCATTCGATATTTAAACACTCAACATCGAACAGGGTAAAAAGGAAAAAAAGAATATAAATTGGGGGAAATAATTGTAAATATATATAAAAGGAATCTGTGTAAAGCCATAAAACGAGAAAAAAAAAATATATAAAAGAAAAAAAAAAAAAGAAAACTTGCGTTATGATGATTGCGCTGGTGCAAAATATATTTGTGTGATTTTTTTCTATCTTATATTTCTTTATAGTTTAATAAAAAGTAATCAAATAGAAATGATTTATTATTTGTAATAGTTTTTGTGTACCTACTTATTCCATAATTAGAAAGTAATAAGTTTAATTTTACAAGGAATATCCTACATACCTCTACCGATACCGATCCCGTGGGAAAAGAATAAATAAGTGCTGCATACCAATAATTTGTTAATAATGTAATTTTTCTTTTATAACATTCTAGCTTTCCGCCCGCGACTTAGTTTACGTGTAATTCGGTAATCACACTCTAAACGTGTTTTTCCGGGATAAAAATTATATACAGCCTATGCCACTTTTCTGAATAGAAAATATCCCTATAATCCATTATTCCATTTTTGATTATTTTCACATTTTTCATTTCTTTTTTGACCCAATTTTGAAATCGCGGGCACAAGCTAGTATTTAGTAAATATATCCAATGCATTATTTATTTATTTTTATATATATTGTAATTACTCTTTAAAGTTTATTTATTTAAAATGCATTGCTATAACGATTAAATGAAAGAACGGGCTGGCTGTGGAAGTGTAGGCGAATTGTAGTTTTGAAACAAGGTTCAATCTAGTAGAAGTTAATGTCTCGATTTACGATAATGACAATGCCCAAACAAATGGTATACGACAGTAGAGTTACTTAATGTGTATCTTTAAGTAATCTGTTTAGAAAGGTTCTTTAAAAAAAAACGTTTAATTATGTATAATAAAAGGCTTTTTCGTTTTAAAACTATGTTGTTTTCTTCAGATTACTTAGATATCCAAGGCATTCATTGCCTTAGGTTTTGGAGCCAGGGGTACCACAGGCTATCTACCAAGTTCAACTTTTAATATTTTTCTAGAGTTAAAATTTTTGAACTTTATCCACATACTACAAAGTTCCGACAAGAAGACTTATCTACTGATAGGGGAGATATAGATAAAATATATGATTATATAAAGCTTATAAATTGAAGGTAAGTATCTATCTACTTGCCACAAGAAGCTTCTTACTGTAAATAACTAGTTTTTTGCTAACAAACAAACACACAAAATTACTTTTTAAAAAATCAGACACTAAGACATAACAAAGCCAATTTTTTTAAAAATGCATTTGTGGCTTCAGATTGTCTATACGCTCATACGTATATATTTTTAATATGTTTTATTCCCGATTGAACGAAGTGTCAGCTACAGAACAACTATTCAAACAACATCAAAGTGCAGTAGTAGGTAGTTTCGGCAGTTATCTACACGTATCATAGTGTTTTAAAATGTGCGCCACTCTGCGTGTGCGCGTTTTGCTTTCATAATACAATTCTCAGTGATTCACTAAAACTCAGGAGTGCGAGTGTTAACTGTTCACCGAGTACGAGTAGCATGACAATAACAGCACGGTACTGTCGTTATTAAGCATTCTAAATATTACAGTATTCCTATTAACCTACCTATGTGCCTACCTACCAATATTTTTTTACGATATGATTATTAAGTAGTTAGGTAATTACAAAGAGTTTAGAGTGGACTACTTTTTTTAACCTCTATAATGAGATGTCAAAATGCTTAAAAAAAATTAGGTAGGTACAAAATGATTAATTTATGACGGTAATTTTTTCAAAGAAAGTTATATTTTTTCTTTTAAATAAGTACTCGCATATATATAAAGTTAGTCCTACACATGTAGTGTGGATATATAATATGTAGGTTGCTACTTGTTTACAGAATTATTTTCATATACCTACCTATCATCCATATTGCTAGAAAATCTGCAGAACGAGCTTATGTTTGTACAAAATAAATTGTAATTAAAAAGGACCTTTGCGATCAAGTTTATTTATTTATTTATTTATCTCCTCTTAATCTAGCTTAACAGGATAAAAACCTAATTTGCTAGAGTAGCCTAATATAAAAGTATATATATATAAAAATTGCCTAAATTTAAATCCGGTAACATATCATTATAAGTTGACAGCATTATCAGACAAGCTGCTAAAGTATACAATAAAGACTAACAAAAAAAATCTAACATATATTTTTAGGTACAGTCAGGGGAAATGACAAGACAAAATTTAATATAGTAATGAAAGTTACTCTTTTTCAATAAAATACAAACATCTCCGCTGTCATTCGTAGAAACACAAAACTCAAACCTAAAAATTTCGGTTTCAATAAAGAATCTAAAGATGAAGGTTTGTTGAAATTCTCAGCCAATATGACATGTAACATTTGGAATCTTCCATGTTAAGAGAGTTGTATTTATAACTCTTATAGTCTGAATTTAAATGAAATCCTTTGTTAACTTACTCATCCTTTGAATTTCATGCCTTAAGGATGTTAAATATCTGTTAATCCACATATCTGCAAAACAAATAAATGTAAATCAAGCTTTTGTAAAAAATGTTTGAAATGTTTGGTATTCAACTTGCACTAAATATATGTTTGTAATTCATTGCAGAATTACAAAAGTATGAAAGGTTATATCAGATTGCATAGATTTCAAAGATATTCTTAGAGATTCCACTAACAATTTTCTGAAATATACAAAGGAATAGTTTAAATACATATAATATTGCAATAGAAGCACACTTTACATTATTTTGAGCCCTGTTTATTTATTTCCCTTAAAATTTCAGGATGTTCCTTAAAAACAAACAATAAGTTAAAAACTTAGATTTACAGTAATGTACTAAAGATTTAAATCACTCGAGGAATATCATAAAGTATTAAAATCTTATTAGATTTTTGTTTCTACAAAAACAAAACAATGTCCAAGATATAAGTTACATAAGAATTAAAGTAAATAAAGTTATTGACATAATAATTAAAGTAACTGTTTGTTTGACAAAACATGGGGTTGTATTAGGTACCTACTATTTTTAAAATTGTATATAGATACCTCAGTAGTAAGGTAACATTGCTGACTAAATGGTTCAATTTAAAGCATATATACACTTTTATGGAGACATAATATTGTTTTCTTGGTTTAAAGTAAAAAAATACCTGCCTTTGAATCAAACAATTACCAACATATAGTTTTTTATCAACATCATTTTTATGTTTTGAATAACAATGCATACCTAGGCACTTATAATTGTTGATCATAAATGAAACAGATTTTTCAACCAATTTCATAAAGACAACACAGAAAAACCAATTTATGAGATGAATAGAAATGGTGATTTCATTATATGTATGAATTAAAATTTTATATTAATGAACAAAAACTATAAGTTGGTAATTATTTGATTCAAAGGCAGGTTTTTCTTTACTTTAAACCAAGAAAACAATATTATGTCTCCATAAATGTGTATATATGCTTTAAATTGAACCATTTAGTCAGCAATGTTACCTTACTACTGAGGTATCTACATACTGTTTTAAAAATAGTAGGTACCTAATACAACCCCATGTTTTGTCAAACAAACAGTTACTTTAATTCTTATGTAACTTATATTTCTTGGACATTGTTTTGTTTTAATGAGAATGTAGAAACAAAAATCTAATAAGATTTTATTACTTTATGAAAGTTAATAATAAATAGTCTTCAGTATTTTGACTGAAGAATGAAGAATATTCCTCGAGTGATTTAAATCTTTAGTACACTACTGTAAATCTAAGTTTTTAACTGGTTGCTTGTTTGTTAGGAACATCCAATTCATAATAGGTTTAAACCATTCCCAATACTCAACATAACTTACATAGCATAATAATGCAACTTGGCAGGCTTTAAAAATAGATGTATCAAATTATACAATTCTATTTGCAATAGTAAAACTAAATACAAATGAAAGACTGATAGTAGTAGATGCTACATTTATTTTGCGTATGACACATTTAATTTCTTATGTCTATATTAATTAACTGTAAAACTAAGTACATAATAAATTAATATGATACTGATATATAATTATATATAAAAAAATGTTAAAATACATTTCAGATCCTTATACATTACTTTTCCCTGTCCTAAATCAGACATCTGCCAAATGATCAAATTGCTGGCAGTGTTTGTATAGCTAGGTAGGTATTATTTTGATAACTGCTTGCCTTCTAGTAACCTTTTCTTTCCATAAGTTAAAATCAATAAATAGACACTGATTAATACTGAGAACTTTTCTGCTGAGTATGCATAATGGCCAATACACTCGCACACATAATACTGGAGTGCACTGATATACCAGAAGATATTAGATATAGAATACAAGATCTTGATTCCTGGAAGTCTTCAGAAACCTGGGCAGCTTGCTGGTCTTGCGGAGGTGGCTGGGATCATCGGCCCAGCTGGAGGCGGGTACTACATGTTGCGGGGGAAAAAAAGCTTGTTTGCAGAAACTTGCCCAGTAATGGTGAAGACTGGAAGTTTACTACGGGGACATTTATATGGATGAAAAATGATTAAGTTGAATTCTTTTCGTTCAGTTCCCTTTGTTGTTTCAATATTTCCTTTATGTTCTCCTCGCTCTCTTTAAGAGTTTTCTCAAGGTATTTTTTATTATTCTCCAATTCTGCTGCGCGAGCTGTCAAAGCAGTTATCTTTTCATCAAGATTCGTTTTGACTTGTGTTAAGTCCGTCAAGAGGAACATTCTGCCCACAGATTTGTAAGCTTTGGTTTCAGGAGGCAGAGTACCAATTTCCTGTCTAGCGATGTCAGAGTGATGAAGAGCTCTCTTTATTATTACAATCTGATTATCTATGACTCGAATTTGTTTGGTGGTCTCCATCATTTTAACTTGCAATTGCATGACTGCTCTGCCTAGTTCAGCAGCCGAAGTTTCACCCATTGTGTTTTCTTTAAAATGGAGTAGTGATGAAGTATTGATTGCGCTTTAGAGCCGCGTCTGTTTATAGATGAGCTTCTGTCTCTTCAAGTCTTCATGTCTGTATTCAGATATGTTACTACTTGTTTGTGCACAAACAAACTTAATGAAATTTCAGACAAACTGAAGGAATCTAGATGTAGGGTGCTTGACGACGAACAAACGTATCACACGTATGTCAAAGGCAAGAGACGCCCCCAGAATAAACGAGGAATCTTCTGGTGTATCCAATATCGATTTGCCGAGGTCACGAGCCGAGGACGACGAGGGACGACGAATCCTTCGTTCACGCAGGCGCAGTGCTCGCTTACGTCAAAACATAGAAGATATACAAGATGTCTAAATAGTAGGTATAGTACAATCATAAGCTTGGCGTCCACTAGCGTTGAACTATTAATTAACTAGTTAATTATTTTGAAGACAACGATTTTAGTGTGTCCATCTAATACCGTCTAGCAGAAAGTTCCAATGCGGCCAATGCATTGCCTCCACCAATGGCCTTTGTTTCAAACCCAGACAGATTAAACTTCACTGGAATGGTGAATGCGATTTTCAGAGCCTGTTATGAACAACACATTTTGAACTTGTTATAAAAAAATTATAAATAGAACTGGTGGATCGGCAATGTGCCACCAGTGCCACGTCGACGCCGACGTACGACTCGTCGGCGGCTACCGTCGGTGCTTGAGCTAGGTCGTCGGCTCCTATTAAATTGCTAAATTGCTTCTTTTAATGAGCTAACGAAAATATTGAAAGACTGCATATCTCCAAGTCACCGTGATGCGGAAAAGCATTTCCGTTGAATAAAGAATTGCCATCACATTAAGGCAACTAGATTTATATTTTTATTAAAAGGATACATTCATAATAACTACAATAATTAAAGGCGCGTAATTTTTGCATGAAGCTGTGATAGCTAGTGGTTAGGACGTCAGCCTCCTAATTAGAGGTTGGGGACTCGAACCCGGGCACGCACCTATAACTTTTCGGAGTTATGTGCGTTTTTAAGTAATTAAAATATCACTCGCTTCAACGGTGAAGGGAAACATCGTGAGGAAACCTGTACGCCTGAGAGTTCTCCATAATGTTCTCAAATTCGTGTGAAGTCTGCCAATCTGCACATGGCCAGCGTGGTGGACTATGGCCAAACCCTTCTCATATTGAGATGAGACCCGTGCTCTGTAGTGAGCTGAGAATGGGTTGATCATGATGATGCATTCTATTGTCAAAATAAAATGGCATACTACAATTGCAAGCATCGCTTAACGTCGACGACTGCTGCCGATGCGTCGACGGCCTCCGCTGACTGAGCAACGGCTATAATTACCTCTGCTGATCGATATGGTGCCCATACTAATGAGCATAAACTACTAACCTAAATATCAATTTGTTATTTCACTAAGGGAGTTGCGCGTGTTATTTAATATATGGTTAAAATATGACTTTATAATTGAGTTCAGTTTTTTCGTTTTAAATTTTTTGAAATTAAATTTTAAATTTGAATAGGTGTATGTGTATGTTTTGGTCTACAAAATAGCACAAAAGCACATTCATTATTCTGCATCACTGTTGTGTATTTCATTATATTAATAAGTTTGAGAATAATATTTTAAATCATGTGATTGTTAATTTATTGAAAACAATAATTATATTAATATTGAAAAATAAAAAAATGTAGCGTGTAAACAATGAATCAATCATAATCTTTATTCAAATAAAAGGTACTTTTAACGCGTCAATAATTTACATAGTACTCACTACTATTGATGGTGATAACTACATTCGTAAACTTAAAACTAAAGCTATGAAGGTTCCAAACGTGCCCTGGTCTAAGAAGAAGCCCGCAACAAAATTAGCTGGTAAATTTTCCTTTTGTTATCACCATCTCACATGCCACTTAAAATGATTGAAAGAGCTATCTTACTAGAGCAATATTTCATACACAAACTTGTTTATCATTTACATAATCCTTACACTATGGTACTATTACAGGCTTACGTTTTATATAAACTTTGAACTCATTGGGTGACAGCCCAGATATTTCATTTGTTATAAAATTCTATACAATTACCTTTGTACACTTGTAGTCTAGTAGACTATATAAAATTAGAAATTCATTCACACACGCTACTGCGTGCAACATAATTTAATTTTTACTTCTAATGTTAAGATCGTTACAATCGCATTTTTAACTATTTAGTTAATTTTCAAATATGTATTACATATTTGAAAATTTAATATATTCCTATTAAAATTAAATTTTATAAATTGCACGAACATCCCTCTTCTGCTGCACGAATATAGTGCCAATATCGGCAGCCATTACCCGAAATAAAATAACCATATAACATAATACTAAGAAAATAACTAAACTACACTAGCCTAGCCGTTTCTTTATTTGTCATATGGCGTATCCTTTTAACCGCGTATGCAGCAGAACTAAGTTTGTTCGATAAATTATATATATTTCATGAGGACCCCATTGAAGCTTTGCATCTCATGTTATTTCTCATTTTTTTAGCAGAACGAGAACGGTGGTATTTACATTCTACACGTATGTTTTTTTTTTTTCATTTAGATCCAAATTATTGACTTCAAACCTACCTGTACTACTTTAGCCACATAGTTGTTTACATCATCAAAAGCTATTTCATGTCGCTTAATTTCAAACATGAGTGATGTACCATCAGCAACCAATACTATCCGATGACTGTCCTTAGCAAGGTAGGAAAGGCCATTTATGCAAAACAAGGAACAGAAAATTCCTTAGGTAGATCCCTGAGGCACTTTTAACCATTAAACAGCCTTCCATAGTTGACAGATATATCTAACGATTGGTCTAATCGCAAAGTGGGTAAGAGTGGAAAGGCATTTCATCCCACCTGCTTAAACTTTTAGGAAGTAGGTATAAGTAAGTTTAATTGCATCTTAAAATGAGGCTATTCGAACTAATCGTGGCATTCTGAGTCTTAGCGCGAGATCTACACAGCGCGCTTAACCTGAGTTAAGATTTTTTTATCCTGTCAACTCTCTAACTACTGACCCGATATCAGTAATACTTTCACCATTAGATTATTATTTCACCCTGAAGTAACGTAGGTTATTTTAATAATAATAAAATTTCAGTTTGAAATAAATGTTTTTTCATTTAATTTTATCAACACAGAATGACCTTTTATTATAAATTGATTATTCGATCTTCTTTATAAAAATGTTTAATAAATTTAGGGTAACATCAGATTCTCAAACAGGGTTAAAAGTATCCGATTTGTGACCACTTGTAAGTCACCGCAAAGAGGATATAAACATTACTTAGGTACGTAACGATACGCTTAGACAAGTTTTGTGGAAAAATAAAATTATTTTATGAAAGAATCCACCGTAATAAAGATCTTATTATTTATTTTATCATATTTCAATGATATAAATAACAGTCATTACCCAAATATATAAAGAAAGTAATTTTTTTGCTAAGTGCCACAGAATTACAGTCTTACAAATTTTACGTGACTTAAGTTGGTAATAACCTGCCCCTATTATATAGTATTATTTATTATTTACTATATAAGCCGATACCCTAATGCCTAAAGACTAGTCTTCAACGCCTGCGTCATGACGTACGGAGTAGATACGTGGACACTCACAGTAGGCCTTTTCCACAAGTTCAATGTTGTTCAGCGTACTATGGAGGCTATGCTGGTGTTTCTCTGAGGGACAGAATTCTTAACGAGGACATCCGTAGGAGAACCAAAGTAACCATCATAGCCCAACGGATACGCAAGCCGAAGTGGCAGTGGCCGGGTCATATCTGTTGCAGAACCGACGGACGGACGGATTGACGGGTGGATAAAGAAGGCGCAGAAGCGATTTCGGAAAGGCCTATATCCATCAGTGGGCATCTATAGGCTGATTGATTGATTGATTGATTATTTATTATATTAAATTAAAACAAAAAAAATAATGCTTGACAAAGATCATTTCAATATATGAATTAACGGTGTAGCGACAGTGTAAAACACAAATACAAAATTCAGGATAGCAAGGTTTATTTTACTTTACCTATCATAAAATTAAATATTATTTTACTTATATTTTAATTATATAATATAATCATATTATTATTTTAATTATATACCTAATATTTTTAATTTACCTATTATAAAATTACGTCCAAGACATTAAATTGCAAAATGAGCTAATAAAGCTGAGACCAACGCATAAGTTATGACGGGTTGAAATCCTTTTTGTGCTTAAAAAAATCAGGGCGAAGTCTATTCGAGTTCGTGGGAATGCTTCGCGATGTGACCACTTGATTGGTCAGACTTGTCGGTGCGAATCTTGTTCAGCTCACAGAATGGGTTCTCCATTCTGTTGGCTGAACTCTAATGAGTTTAACATATGTAGCCCCAATAGGAAGACCTCCCCCCCCCCCCCCAATAAGACCTATCCTATCCTTAATGTGTTTCCCTATTTAGTATGTATATATCCCGGCAAGCACTTTCAAGCTACATTTTTAGTCCAAAGCGGCTACTGTTCGTTACAGAGTTTTAATTCCATTTACGCAATATTTAATACATCTTCACGAAATTTGGGCGAAACGAAACCTAAGAATATAATCTAAGCACAGTTAAAATATCGCGTAGTTACGATCAAGGAACATTTAAACTCTAGGGGTTACGATTTAACACCGAAAAAATATTTCATAGCCCTTCCCTAACGAATCTTTTTATTTTTTTTATAATACTCCAGAGATAATGTTTTTTTTTTTCTACTTATTCCAGACGGTTTCCAGTTTTTTTTTTGCACATATCTTTTACGCACAGTTATGGCGATTCTACTATTTTATTATAATACGTAAGTTGTGTATTAAAAATCACTGCGTTACCTTTGTTACGCACTACGTTGTTATAGTTTATATCGATATTAGATAAAATCTCATTAGTGCTTGCATTATTCCTCTTCTTCCTCTTTGATAATTCTACGTTTGACTCCGTGTTGTATTGTCTGAGTTTAGTGTTGTCTGTGATATTGAGTTGATCTCTGTGTCGTCGGTTTATTTTTTGTCCCTTTCGCGCTACTATCGACTCTCTCTTGACTTGAGTGTCTAGCGCTCGACCAACTCTCGAATGTGACATGGCGTCCATCAAGATATATCACGGTCTTCTGTAAAACTGTTTTAATGACAGTGGTATCTTTCAGCGTTTTATTTCAGAGGCCGTAATAAATCGTTTATTTGCATTGATGGTAATGCATGCAAGGAAACCGCAGCGAATAAGCGATGGGTACGATACGTTTTCAAATGCTTCGGCTTAACAATCTGTAGATGGCGGTCGCCGATAGTTTTGCTATACCTCGGATGAAGGACTAAACCGTTTCGTTTGTTTCAGGTACTTTGAGAAGCACCAAGCCCATCCGTATCAGGTAAGCACACTGCGGTTAGTGGTGTAAATTGAATCTAGTTGTATACAAGTTCGATATAGCAGAGTTGATGAAGCTATTTCTCTACGTAATAACAGACTCCGTCCATTCTTTTAATGTTCAAATCGTATGTTGCTACTCCAAAGTTAAGTTGCAATCCTCTAGCTCAATAACAACTTTCAACTCAAACTAATCTAATTACTTTTAAACAAGTTTCAAAGTTTACAATAGTTTCACGCAATAGGTAACCCATGTTTTCGTGCTTTATTAGTAAATAAATTTTCTTTTTTTTTCTTTTTGTACACTTGTTTACGATTTTAATGTTTGTCTGTCATATTGCCTTGAATGTATTAGCTATGTACATTGAGAATTTTACAACATACAAGTGTGTACTTGCAACTGTCAGTTCAATGATGTTGCTACTAATGTGTTATGAATCGTTATTTGTTTAATATGTCCATCTTCATTAAATGTATCTAGATGTTGTTTTGTTCAAATGCAGAAATACAATCCCAAAAGAGTTGCTAATGACTACGGCGCTTCTGACAACCGCTATGTACCACTCAGATCCCCAAATGGAAATGTGGTTCATGGGCACAGTGGGCATGGACTACACTCAGCCCATGCCCACCACCACTACAATCACATGGTTGACGAGAGGGAATATGTCACATCAAGAAATTCCTACATGCAGAAAGGTTCTGAAATCAAGGAGAGAGATAGAGACTATAAATCCTCTAGAAATAAGTATACAGGTAATCATACTACTTTTTCTATATAAATAAATAGGACAATATATAGTTATGGTCAATTTTGGTTTGTCCTTTCACTCAACAAAAGGTGCACAGTTTTATGTCAATTTGTGCCTTACAAAATTGTTGAGAATTTTGTTGAATTTTTTTGAAGAAAGTGTACAAGTCTTTGAATGGAAGAAAACCTATTTGATCCTGAATATATTAATATTTTATATGCGAAAGTGAAGTTATAGATTTGGTTTTCCAAGTTATTTATTTACATTACACAAGTCGGATGCAACACACTGCTAATATATTATGCTGGTTACAATATAGTTCTCGGTTATCATAAAGCAAGCTGATGTGATTTTAGTTTTGTTCTCAATACTATAAAAATATTATCATAATCATCACCATGACCTTCAGTTTACGGATGTCACACAGGTGGACACAGACCATTCTCTCATAGGATAGAGGAAATTCAAGTATTAACCCACCATGCTGCACTAGCGCGGGTTAGCATGCTTTTACATTTTGTATCATATTTTATGAGTTGCTGATAATAACCAGGATGAAAAACTTAATTTGCTTGTGGCATGGGGGTAAGCAATGCCAACTTCCAGTCAAATAGTTAAATCAAGAGGAAATTTCTCTTGCTACTATATTAGTATTCATTAGTTTGTAAGTAAACCAATATTAAAGTGTGAAAGCAATATTTGATTGTAATTTGTGAAATCAAGAATACAATTTTGTTAGGATAAAAGGATGAATAACGAAAGGTTCATTAAAATGATACACTACTAGTAGCTACTTCTCTCAAATATATTGCTAGCGGTCAGCTGTTATTATGATTATTACAGTTGTTTTGGATGTTTTCTCTAAAACTCTGCATTGATTTATTTTATATTGTATTTAAGAGAGTCTTATTTGCTATTTGATATAACTTAAGGCATTTAAACCAGCCATTTCAATTTTATTTAACATTATTGAAAAATTCTGTTACATTAATTTGGTAATTTATAAATATAATTAAATAGCTTTCAGTTTAGTGGTGTTACTGATCAGAAATATATTTATATAAAAATTCATTTACTGGTTTATAAGTATTAAAATTATATTATGGTAATAGCAATACTGTTAGATTTATTTAATACAAAAGCAGCAAGCGAATTCATTTACTGGTGTTATAACATTTATAGCTATTGAGATATTTTATAACAAACAAGCGAAATTGTTATATTTCTTTGTGTAGTTCAGTTACATTGGTTTGTTAAACTCTGTTCACATATTTACAGATGTCAGATCACCTAAGGAGAAACGTAGCAAAGACAGTGAGAGGGAGAAACTTATCCATGAAAGATGTGAATCGGAGAAAAAAAATAGGACTAGTGGCATGAATAGTAGTGTTAATAGAAGTAGTAAATATGACAAGAGATGTGCTCCCTCATCAAGCGTGCTTTCAGGCAGTGAATGGTCTGAACACATTAGTTCATCAGGAAAGAAGTATTATTATAACTGTATCAGTGAAGTGTCACAGTGGGAGAAACCTCCCTCTGTGGCACATGAGTGGGATCCAAGAAGAAATTCATCCAAAGATTCTACATATTCATCAAGAGGCAGTAAGTCTTAAAATTTCTTATTATCATATTTTGTATTTGTCTTTTGATGGGCAATCTAGGATTAGAGAATATAGTTTAAGCTTAAACTTTTTATGCAAGTAAAAAATCGACAAATTAAAGCAAATAATTTATATAAAATGTTAAATTAGCTTAAAATGTAAGCACTCAATGCAATTGGAAGTGTTAAGGGGAGTCTACTAAAACAGAGGTGCAGCGGTGAAAGCTGCAAATGCATAACTTTTGGTCATTGAGGGATTAATTTGCATAATGTTTTGTGCAACCCATTTAGACTCCTGGTCCCTCAATAGAGCTTTAGCAAGTATTCTTTATAAGGGGTGTCATCTGCATTGTCCACTGTTTTGCAATGTGTGCTAAAATAATATTTTCTAGCATTTAGTTAATATGCAGAATGAACCATGTGGCTGACAATAATAAACCCAGAGGAATTAAATTGTGGTTCTCTTAGAAATCACCTCTTTCTCCTCTCACAATGCTCTAATGCAAGTTAAGGGGCTCTAAAAATTTATTATTTATTTCTATAAACAATAATGCCAAAAAAGAGCTCTCTATCAAATTTGGTACAGCAATAAATCATAGTCTGGAATGGCACAACAGCAATTTTCGGTTTAGTTTACGAGGCTTTTTTAAATCTTTATATATGGCCCACTTGATATTATTTTAAATTTTTTTTATTCATTCAATAAATATTATATTTTATTGTTCTTTCTTATTGGTTAGTTACAATTATAGCGTTTAAACATAAACTAATACAAAGCTATGATATCACCAAACGGGTCTAACTTTAGAGTATGGTATCTTGTCAGCAAGATACCCACAACTAAATCAGCCGGATACAAAATATCAAAAAGGTCACAGTGCATCAAATTGTATATTAAAGATGATAGTAAGAAAGTGCTTACATAAGTAACTTAACGTTTTATGTTATATTATGATTATAACGCTTCATTATCAATACAAACTGCTAAATATCGTCAATTTTAAATATATTGTTGCATTATATGATTTATATGATATGTATTAGTTCGCTCATTATGTTACTGTTGTATGATTCTACACAAATTATGCAGATTTAAATAATGTTCCTGTATCAAACATTAACATGTTCTTCAGGTATTTTTAGGGGTACAGAATTCGATCCCTGGCATGCACCACTAACTTTGTAGAGAGATTGTATGCTTTTTTTTGCATTTTCATATCAAATCTACCATGGCTTACTAATTTTGAGAGGTAGCTGGCTTGCTCCAAATTAACTCATTGTTTATGAGTTCTTTTACCTATCTTAGAATTTTGCTATATATAGTATAATGTATATTTTAAATACATATAATGGATACATACATACATAAATAATTATCTTTTTATTTTATTTTATTTAAAAATGAAGAAAAAGTTATGAAAGTCAAGAATAAATAAAAAGTTAACTATAAGCAAGTTGAGAAATTTACGTTATCCCATAAATTACAATAATATTCTCACATTTGATACTCACGAAGTCGCGTTAAAATGTATTCGATGTAATCTTTTTAATCGATTTTCTTTTAAAGGTGAATCAGTGTCGCGGCTGGTCCATTAAAAATGTATACAACGATAGTATCCAACCGTACTTATAAATTTAGCTCACTCAATAATTGATAGAATAGAATATGACACCAATTTCATTCGATCAATAATATACACTGACTAGAATTTCTATTGGAATCAACGAATCCAATAATATTTCAAAATACGCGCTAAATCTTGGGAAACCATACAGATGTCTTTTTTTTTTTTATCTAATCCTTAATAGAAGTATTGTTATGTTGTACGTATCAGTTAATATCCGTTCTCCATTCTTTGGATCAGCACGTTCACATACATATTATTATCTAGATTTATGATGTTAGTAAAGATTCTATTATTGCGTAAATAATTAAGTCGCTGGAGCAAAATCAGCCTGACTTGTTAATACTAAATGATGTAAATGTTACCCCTACGGATGGGTAAAGGCTTCTTTCGAAAGTAAACCTAAGTTAATCATCATCATCATCATCATCATCATGATCAACCCATTCTCGGCTCACTACAGAGTGCGGGTCTCCTCTCAATATGAGAAGGGTTTGGCCATAGTCCACCATGCTGACAGTGATGTGCGAATTGGCAGACTTCACACGCTTTTGGGAACATTACGGAGAACTCTCAGGCGTGCAGGTTTCCTCACGATGTTTTCCTTCACCGTTGAAGCAAGTGTTATTTGCTTAACAACGCACATAACTCCGAAAAATTATAGGTGCGTGCCCGGGTTCGAATCCCCGACCTCGGATCTCGGAGCTAATCAGTTGCTAATATTAATTAATTAAACTAATGTTAGTTTAATGTCTATAATACTAATGTATGAAGTAGTGCACAGATCCCGGTTTGAAACTGTGCGTACGCCAATTTCCTTAATCTGGAGTGGTACTGAAAATTCTTTTATATAGTAACTGTTATGGTTTGACCCGGTTCGATCGCCGGACTCTAAATATGCCTTTAGACCGAAGTGGCACCGGGTTCATTAAATGTCACTAATGAAAAATGTTGACAGGTCGCGACAAGAGGTCGAGTTCGAGGTCAGGCAGGAGAGAACCGGAAAAGTCAAATAAACGGCCAAACAGTAACTCAGACAGGTATTGGAACAGCGGGAGGGAGGAGGATGGGCACGACAGGACGAGACCAAAGCGTCCGATGTCCCAGCACGACGGGAAAGGTATAAACTCTTTAATCCTCTTAGGCCCATTTTTCAATCATCGGATATTCAACGTGAGTCATCAGACAAGATTTAATAATATCTCACTCAAATGCAATTCAGTCCAATTTACAGCTCGGTTGCATATTGCTTCAATACAATAATGCATTCAGGATGCTGTTGAGGCAAATGCGGTTCTATAGTGCTTCGGCTGTGTTTTTCAACGCTCGGACAGATAGCTTTGATGCCATTTGGTGCAAAATAGCTGCGTCTCTACTGAAGAGGGTCTGGGGAAGCAACAGTATTCTGCGTATGATAGCAGCCAGGATGCTCCTCTGTGGATCTTACACAGATTCAGATCCTTTTTAGTAATTAAACATGTTTAGTTTGTAACATGTCATTTGGATTTAAGTTGTCCGAATAAATAAATAGCTATTTGTTAATTTTGTTAGATAAATCGTCTAAAAGTAAAGTCGTAAAAACATATTTATGCGAATAGTATGAAGAAATATCCGAATCTTCGATCTTCAGTAAAACGTGTTGAATAACTTACAAAGCCGGAGATTTTATCGTGTTATGCTGTTACGTGGAAAAGTATTATAATGTACAAAATAGAGGTTTGTTATTTATATGAAAGTTTGTCAGTTTTGAAGTTACACACGAGAATGACAGTGAGAAGCCACGGGTAACATCTAGGTCTGACTATACAGGGCGTAAGTGACACGTTAACGATAACTTACTACAGTAAAAACACAAACACTATTCATGTCGGAAATTATGAGATGGGCAATTTTAGAGCACGTATACATATGTAGGAAACAATACGATAACAACGCTTAGCGACCTACATACGCGTCGACACCGACGCGGCGTAACTACACTGATCGTTACCTATTTACTAATCTACGAGTATTAGTACGCATGTCTAATGTACTTATTATAGCAGATTTATTTCTACTTTATCATCGATCACCCTGTGCACGTCACTGTAAATCTGCACCCCTACTCTGAGGGTACCCTGATGCATGTTTCTTTCTATGCAGATGGCCAATCACAGGATATGGACATATCCCCGGACAGGAGTACGCCGATCTCGGAGAATTCGTACGGTGCACGGGAGAGCGCAGCACGCATCGATGCCAATGCAGTACCACCAGTCGTCGTGCTCGACAACTCCAACAAACCGGTAAGTAGGAGCACTCGTTGACGACCTTCCTGGAGTACTCTGCGAACTGGTTGGCGCTGACAATGGTCTTATATCCCATTCATAATATTCAATGATACAAGCGAATTTATATAATTTTTCGTTTATCCGGTCATATCCGCTATACTGTGCTTTGAAAAAGACGTGATAAACGAGACGTGGTAGTATAAAGCGATTGCTTTGATATAACTGCTTGTTCCTTAAAAGGTTAGCGCGCTACCATCTTAGATTGCACCATTACTTACCACTAGTTGAAATTGCTGCCAAGGGCTAAATTATAGTACAATTTCAAAAAGAAAGTAGATAAAGCCAGTTGAGTAATCCCATACCATAATCAAATATGCACTACAATATAACCATCGCGCAAACGCACAAGTGCTATTGGCATCGTTCAAGGCTTTAGTGTTATGACTGATAACGCTTCGCAGAGTGGCTCGCTATTGGCGGCGGCGTTACCTCGCATTGTGGGCATGGCGCCCATGTCGATGTCGATGTCTATGGCGCCGACGGCGGGCGGCAGCGGCATGGGCATGGGTATGGGCATGGGCATGGGTGGGGGCTGCGTCGCCAACCACGGCGCGTCGCCCGGCAGCGGCGCAGACACGCCGCACCGCGACGCCGGCCCGCCCACGCCCACGCACTCTGAGAACATCGACCCGCACGCGCCTCCCATACACCTCGACAGCGCGCTGCCCAGGAAAAGTGAGTGCACTCTATCTACACTTACCGTTCGCGCGGACAAACAGTACATTGCGCTGCCCAGAATTAAATTAGGTCTTCTCCTTTCGACGAGTACATTATGTCCTACTGTCAACTAAACTGACTGACGAAGTACGTCCCTTTGTATGCCATTTCACAATTTGACGTTTTGACTGCGATAAATTATTGAACCGACATATAATGCGTTAAACTGTAAGTTTTAGTGTCCACTCACAGTGTATCGACAGTATATATTCTCACTAGATTAATTATAAACTAAACAGCTCGTTGAGATATACACTCAAAAATATTAAAATTAGCAAATTATGACTTTTTCATCATTACCTGAGGGCTGCATGTACAAAACAAACATAAATAACTGACACACAACTAGTTATGTGTTATAACGAATTTTGATGTGAGATGGTGATAACAAAAATAAAATTTACCTGGCTAAGTTTGTTGTGGGCTTCTTCTTAGACCGGGCGCGCTTGGAACCCCCATAGCTTTAGTTTTAAGTTTACGGATGTAGTTATCACCGTCAAATCACTACTATGTAAATTATTGACGCGTCAAAAGCGCCTTTTAAAGGACTATTTGGATAAAGATTATTTAAATTTGAAAAAAAATTGATGAGATATAATCTATAAACTTAATATGTTTAATTTATTTTTCAAAGTTTTTCTCTCATAGCCACTAAATTGTTAGTTCGTGTGCGTGTGTTTACAGTGGAGTGTCTGGGCAGCTACTCATCCGTGGTGGGTTCTTTCCACCACGGTACGCCAATGTTGACGCCTTCGTTAGTGAATTATCTCCGCTCCGACCTCACCCCGCACGTGCTCGGGTGGCCGGCGGACATCCTCGAGAAGCAGGTAACCACAAAGTAGTTTTTTCATTAGACCCTATGCCAATAGGGTATTACAGAGTTCATGACAATGCCTAAACTTTTCTTTAGAGACTTAACTGAAAGGAGATTTCAAAGAAAAGTACGCCGTGACAACCATTTCAGAAATGTACACTCAAGGTTAAATTTGGTCACGGTTAACGAGTGCAACAAAAACGGATTTAAATGTGACGTATTTCACGTCCATTATAAATAAATAAGGCCAGGGTAAATTTAAACTATCACCTACTTTATCACAATAAATAGATAACCAGGTCCTGGTGTCGATTCCTCTTATCTGTAAGGTAATGAGTTTTTGTGATAAGAAAATGGTGGTGCCGTGCCAATCTCGTGTCTCGGAGAGCACGCTATGACTTCGGAGAGCCTATACAATTATAATATTTAAGAAAACAATTATTGTAAAATAATTGAAAAATACAAGATCTGTTGTCTGTTTTGGTTATAAAATTCATCTTACTCACATCTAAGGGTAGCTGGAAGAGATCTCTTATAGAGATAAGTTTTCCTTTCTATACTTCTTTTATAAGTGTTTGATATAAGAAATTTGGTACAAAAATAATAAAAATAAAATAAAATATAATATTTTTCCTTTCAAGTATATATGAATAGGTACACAATATTTACAGTAACTATAGTAATATATTTACGAGCAATAATCAATGGTATATTAGTTAGTTCTTAGTATGAGTAGTGTTACTAGTAAATTATCTTACACTCTATATTACGTAGTATTAATTTTATGTATTTGTAATGATCAAGTTTAACGGAAGTTTAGCCAACGTGGCGCGCGCGTCGTATTAAAGAGCGGACGCTCCTGGGATCGATTCTCGGCTCGAGTCTGGTTTGGTGGGAGGCTTCGGCCGTGGCTTGTTACAAATTCACTGGTAGACTTATCCCCAAGCGATTTAGCGTTCCGGCATTATTCCGATTAGGAGCATGGGTGCCCCCGGCTCCGATTCGATATACCTAATCGAAGAATCACTTTTTTCCTGATGGGAATTAACTATAATTAATGTTTACCTTTTTATAAGTTGAGCATACGGTTTGTACTATTGATTTTTATTACATCTTCTATCTATCTATCTTAAACACCTAGATACCTAAAAGTATATACCTATAAAGATAATTAAGGCTGTTAAGGTAAACGTAAAGATGTCAGGTTAATAAATAACATTGCGTTTTCAGGCGAATAAGTTCACAGAGGAGGCTTATCAGCTCGGCTGCTTGCATTGCACGCGGGTGACGGCGGAATTAAAGTGTTCGCGCTCCATCGTGCGCCACACAGAAATACAGGCTACGCTACAGGAACAAAAGTAAGTTAAAAAAATAACACATACCTAATTGAATATTAGCTCTATCAAAAATCCAAATTGTCGTCAAAAATGTCATACTCCGTTCAACTTAACTTGAAGCATGAAAGATTGGCGACACTGAAACATTCCATGAGTTTTTCCTTACGATTTTCGCCCTGAGTATATAGAGATGACTACTCGTGGCGACCGCTAGGGCACGTGTTTGTACTTATGTCAAAATAAGCTTGTTTTCAGCTATTTATTTTTTACCGAATGCGTTGAAGAATAGTTTGTCTTTTAGCAGATTCTAGATATAAATATCAAAATGCAACCAAAATACAAATACTAGTAACCGATCACTAAAAACGAGATGGCGACCAGAGATAGTAAGAGTAAGAAACAATGCTACCAAACACTCACGCGTCAAATTAAATTGAACAGATTAAACATCATTGTATCGATGACTAACTCAATAACGTTCACACAGCAATTTAAGCACAGCGCACCGCGCTGACTCACTGAATTAACTCAAGTTAACGGACAGACATTATCGCGACCTCATACTTTAATAAAATTACCTTACCACCTACACACTTGGAGGAAATATCAAATTTATAGATTTAGAGTGCATGCAAATAACATTAGCGCTCGCAGGTTTTATGAGTTTAATTATCGTCAACACTACTGATTGTGTGATGACGTCACCTGGCCGTTCAACTCCAGCTAAGTCGATTCAGACATAACACGTGGGAATTAATTATTTGTTTTTTGACCTAAAATGGATTAAAACTTCTTAATTGAAGTTTCTCATAGACGTATTAGTTTTTTGTTTTTACAACACTAACGAATTATTGCAAGGAAAGCGTCAAATAAAGAACGAGGATTATTTTTACCTGTCCTACTGATTTACTAACCCAGCCTCCGATTTTAAATTCAACAATTAAACTTTTATTTTAAATGATTCATTGGTAACATTAAGGTTATTTTTTGCACCCAGAAACACTAATATAGTTGCTAAAAAATAACTAACATGCTTGTATTTAACAGTAGCTCATATGAAAGATATATAGTGGAAAACATAGTATGTTTCAGGCGCACTATCAATATAGTGTCTGGCTCGGTATTAAAGAGGACATTATAAATGTCTTCCTTTTAAACTGGTATTAAATAGAAGCCTGCTCAATTAGTACACATTAACAAACATATATCGATGACGATCGAACATACAAACACGATACATATGGACTCCTAAAATTATAACCTTGCAGGTGTCCGTATGGTCAGAAGGTAAAAAAAAATAAGAACTAATATGTAAATTGCAGCTGAACTTATAAGTTGACGCATTCGGCGCTCTATACTGTCGTCTAAAGAAATAATGGCGAATATTTTAATCTAAACATTTTGGATTCAACACGGGCTATATATATATCTGCGGGCTTACGTTTTCAAATAACACGTACTTTAAAACAGTTAAACTTAATAATTTAAATTTACTGTACAAGTCATCCCCACATATATAGGCTAACCCCTTGCTAAAAAATGAGCCTGCTGTCACCAGATGAGGCAATTAAGCGGTGGTATGACTCAGCTGAAGAAGGAAGGAAGCTGTGATAGCCTAGTGGTTAGGGGGGCAGCCTCCTAATCAGAGGTCGGCGGTTCGAATCCGGGCAAGCACCTCTAACTTTTCGGAGTTTTTAAAACCGATTAAAATATCACCTGCTTCTACGGGCAAGGAAAACATCGTGAGGAAACCTGCACGCCTGAGAGTTCTCCATAATGTTCTCAAAGGTGTGTGAAGTCTGCCAATGCACATGGCCAGCGTGGTGGACTATGGCCAAACCCTTCTCATATTGAGAGGAGACCCGTGCTCTGTAGTGAGCCGTTAATGGGTTGATCATGATGATGATGACTCAGAACTATTTTTGGCACTTAGATCCCGTGGCCGCAGGGTCTCAAGTCGTTTTTACGCAGTTTAACTAATTATTTAGCGGCGCGAGTGTAAGTATTGGTGGTGTTGCAGGATAATGTACCTACGGCAGCAGATCACGCGGCTGGAGGAGCTCAAGTCGCAGAACTCGTTCATGTCGGAGGACTAGGGTCCGCGGTGGGGTGCGTGCGCGCAGCCGCCCCCCACCGCCGCCCCGCCCACCCGCCGCCTGCTGCTGCCCGCGCGGCCGCCGCCCACCCGCCCGCCGGCGCCGCACACGACGAACGTTGTTCATTCCGTTCTCTTTCTTTGTAATTTAGGTGAATGACTATTGCTGTGTTGTGTGACTCGATGTTATATTGTAAGCGATCGTTACTGTGATCGGGCGGTTTGGTCAATTTAAGAGTGCGATTCCTCTTTAGCTAGGCGATGTCAGGTTTAATTAATGCGCCTTGCAGTTGTTATGAATTTATTAAATTTTGCATAGAATAATTTCATCATGTGGAATATCGTTTATGTAGATAGGTTAAGTAGTGCAAGCGTTATCTGTAAATCGATCTGTGCACGTACGAGGTAATCTTCTCTTTTTACTACGATTGGGTATTTGACGCTATCTTTAAATTATTATAAGTGTATTAATTATTAAGCATATTGAGATATTACCTTCTTTTTTTGTCCTTATATCCTAGCAATAATGTTTAATTTTAGTTTTCTTTGATCATACATTTTGTCATCTGTCATTAACCCCTAATAGAATATATGAGCTATGTTATGCAATATACCACGCATTATAGGAGCGTTTTAACCTAAGCCAATGAGAGCAGAGCGGACCGAAAACGTACAGGCAACAGACCATTCTGAGTATCCAATGGAGTTTTTATAATTGGGTAACGTTATTCTACAGTAATCTGATTGGTCTGTATGTATCCGGGCTCCGCTCCACTGGGTTGAAACGCAACCTTAAGCTGAGTGCCTAGTGATTGCCGACTTCAATTTGTATGGAATCTATAGAGCGATCTATCTATAATAGATGGCGCTCTCTAGACTCCATACAAATCGACGTTAACTTTCACGCGATCGTATAAGTAGAAAATCTCACACTCGAAACTCTGATGGCACAGTACATGTCGAGCGAGTCAAGTAACCTTATCGACGTTTGCGGCCGACTCGACTGTTATGTGCGATCAGCATTATAAAAGTGTAAAGAATTATATATATCTATATATAACAAGGAAATCATATATGACTTTGTGTAACTAGAAAATAGATTATTACTAGATAATTAGAAATCATCATAAAAGCTATTCGAAAATGTGTCATTATATTTAAGTGTCGCGTAGTTAATAACAAATTGTAATTACACACACCTGATTTCGAATAATTTCACAAAAGGGCGTGGATTTTGCAGGACCCTTTACTGCCACGCTTCGGTAGTTAAATAGTCACGTATGCCGTCACGGAAAACAGCATAACGCCCTCTATGCCGTCACGTACCCTTCAAAGTAAATTGTACTATCCACATAAAAATTAAAATCTGCTGGAAATTATTAAGTCAGTAAAAACCTCGCTCATCTTAAATTCATTTCAACGCGAATGTCATATCTATTGTAATGATCGTTTTCATAGATATTATATACCTTTATAGAACGCCAGCATAACCATAGACATGACACCATAGACACTTCAATATGGCATTAAAATGCATTAGTTCCTAAATTACTAGAACGAGGCCCGCTAAATAACAATTTTGATATGAAGTGAAACTTTACCAAAAGACTCCGGAATAACATCATGCGGATCCTAGGGGAGACCTTGCGACCAAAAATGTTTTAGCAGCCTACCCCTTAAAAATGAAAGGTGTGGCGGCACCAACTAAATAATTCTCACAAAGGGTTTTAAGCCAGCTGTTGAAACTTATGCCAAAAAGATAAAACAGTTTCTAACGACTCCTCAGCTTGGGATATCGCAACGCAATAAAGTATACGTTATATATCTAAACTGCCGCGTCTAGTGATAAAATCCGGCCAGATATTTTTATATGACTTAAAGTTAGCTTATATACCTATAGCTTATATAAGTAAACAATTTTTTTTATTTGGAATATTTATTACAAAGCCTTTTTTTGATATTAATATACTTACGCTGATTTATTATACCAACCGGCATAATGTTGGTGTCGAGTTGCTAAATGCTTCGTTTTGATTTCGGACACTTCGAAATATTTTTATCCAGTGTAGATGGATTCGAAGGATTCGTATATTGGATTATTTTGCAGTATTACATGAGAAATGATCCGTCCTTTTCTTAACTGCCTGTCTACGAATGTTTTAAATACGCATAACAAGTTCATATCTTTCATTTGCTGTCACAAAACAAGTTTATTTTATTTTAAATTGTCAAACGGTAAAAAGTAAATTTAAAAGCAACTTAACTCGACAAGGCCAGAATAATAAACGAAGATTTCGGCTTAAGAATCAACTTGAACGTATATTATCAGAAACAGAAATAACTAATTCAGTGTTCAGCTGTTTATGTTTTGAGTTTTATAACTAGCAACGAATTTCACGAAACCAAACAACTATTTACGTTTCGAGTTATTCAATTGCTTACTATGAGACGCGGACGCTCATTTCAAATATAGTTTTAATATAAACAGACTGTCCTCCGGTATCTAATATGAAAAAATCAATAACAATCAATCATTAACCTTGTAGAATCAATTGATAGCCTATAAGCTATCAATTGATTCTACTATATATAGTTTTTCTACCTCGTTGGTCTAGTCTTGGCATGATCGACTTTGCAACTTCCCAAACAGGACAAATGATTAATAGATTTTCGGTTTCTCCATTAAATATTCTCAGTACCAGCTGGTGTTGGGAATTCAACGGTGTATAAACCCGGGTCTCGGAGAGCACATTAAATCGTCGGTCTCGGTCATCAAGCCAGCACGGCATCGAGTTTTTCCTAAAGAGGAGACCTATGCCCAGCAAATATTATAATATTTTTTGTTTATCTTGCTGTGTTAAAACAAGTCAGATTTATATTGGATACATTTGACCCGTTTCTTAAGTCTGAGGTAAAGAAAAGAACGCTTTGTAGATCTCAAGACTTAGTGTTTTTGTATCCAAGTTATGCTTTTCATGTTGTTCAAGCCCATTTTAGTTCCAAATGTTCGGCCATACAAACGGGATGCATTGGCAACTATGTCCAAACTATATGAGCGAATAAAAGTGTTTTTTGATTTTTAAAGATAGTGGTATTTGCAATAGAATAAACTGCCCAATTCTTACAAATAGTACCAACAATGCAGTAGATTTAACGTTGTAAGTTTACAAACAAAATCAGAACATGTTAATCATACGATTAAAACAACACAAAAGTACAAGTATATCCGTATCTTATTCTCTCTCACGCATAAACAGTGTAAGTTTGTTAACATTAGTTGACTCCTTAAGTTGATCTTGGTTGAGCAGTTTTTTAAGACAAAGGTAGATTACCAAGCAATCATTTCGTTTGCACTTATTCTCGATCATGGTGTGTGTAACATTTAAAATACTTGTTAGAACTGATACTTTTATCAGATTAAAAGCGTCTTTGTTATCCATCCTTATAACTCATCTACAAGACCAAAAATTTAAATGTTTTTGTTTTTAACTTTGTAATGACGTTTTAGTAGAAGAGGGGATTATTTGGGGTTGATAGTAAAACCTTTCATACTGTGCACAGCCCTATTCCTATTAATTAAAATTGTTAGACATCTATCATTAATTTCATTAAATCAGATTATCATCAACATTCGATTCGAATTGATTAAAATTTACATTTACTTGCACTTTATTTAAATATTGATAACTGATTCGTCACTTTATGTTGCAACCAAACTTTTTTAATTATTTGCTCACATTTTTTGCATGAGATTTATAGCCCACCAACTTTCAAAGTGAGACAAACAAAGTGAAGGTATGAAAGCAATGTAGTTTTTACTCAGGCATAAAATATGTATTTAATTTTGAAATACAATAAGAGGTAAATGGTTGTATATATAGAAATAAAAAAAAAAGCATGTCCAAAAGTTTTAAACGGATTTTCTAATAGGAAATTTAATAAATACGATTCTAAAATTGCAATTACTTGTTAAGTATTTAATTTGTTCTGGATCAGTGTTGTTTGGCACCTTTTATCTGTACTACCACGTTATATTATAAGTGCCTGTCAGGTACCCAATTCAACACAAGATCCACATTATATTTAGTCTGGTAGCATTTGTGTTTATGTAAAAATACGTGGCGTGTGTCGCACGGCCATTGCACGATTTTGTAAGAGTCCAAGAAGTACATTTTAAAAAACGTAAATAATTTACCCAATTATTTACACTATTCGTCTTTTTCACTAATTTTGGTGGCGAGGCGGTAAGATAACTTATGAATGAAAAAAGTCTAGTTTCGTTCGGAGACCGGATCCTCATCTATTTGATCATTTCAAAGTGAAATTTATCTTGTTGAATAAAACATACACATATTTTTAATAATTGCACATTGGTGCAAATTGGTAAATTGATCGCCTAAACTAAATTGACATCTAAAAATAGTATACTTTTCCAGGAGTGTGAAAAGGAAGGACGTGTCAAATTAGTTTAGATTAGATATTTGTGTACAGCAGTACCATTGTTAAAATATTTATGTTTCTGATTATGAGTAACTGTAAACTATACAAAGTTTAATAAAGTGGCATCTTCAATTATACTTCTTGGACTCTTAAACTATATTAACGTATAATTCAGCATCAAGAATGGGTATCGAAGCAGATGTGATGAGTTCAATCAATGGTGGTTCAATAATGCCAAGTTACACTGTTACTGTAGTAATGTAGAACGTTTTTTTTAATTACAAAACATCACATACGTTATAAGAGTGTGCGAATATTTGCTTGGAATAATTCGATTTGTAATTGAAATGTATTTCCTCGAATTGTTCGTGGAAATTTGTGGACTCGACTGTTGGTGTGATCAGATCAAGATTCGCACACTCACTGAACCTAACTCGTAATATCCATTCCATACTGTCAAATATGCGATGCTGATTGTACGCAGTCGAAGTCCACGGACCCTAGTACCAATTTAATGAACGTCAAAAAAAAGTTAGCGCTGATTTGTCAGTTTAGTATGGGGTTTTGTCAAATTATTTCTTTTCTCCTGCATGCAAAATAACGTTATATTAACGTTGACTTTTACGTGACGTTAGTTTACACGAAAATTTACATAAAGTCCAAAGGTACTGCCGATGCGTATACCGAGTGCGATGTACACAGAGATGATGTTTATGTAAGAGTACAGTGTTTTGTGACGTGTTTATTTTAAAGATTTTAACTATTAGAAATGAACCTTTTTTAATAAATTATCGTTTTTTTTATAATTTTATTATTTTAAAATTATCAAATGAAACTACGATTGAAACTACAAGTGTTCTAATTAATATAACTGATGATATTCCAATAGGCCGTGGGGGACGTTAGAAGATGTGTTTGATAAAAGCTGAAAGACTATAAAAAGTGGTTACTGTGTAACTTGAGTATGGATAACTAGAGCTGCCACCTGAACTGTGCGTGCAGGGTTTATGAATTTTTTAGATGCAATTGTCAAGCAATAGACGTTTTGTTCAACAATAATAAGAAAAAGTTGATGAGACGTAACTTTCAGTATTTATGTTGATACCAAGGTAGAACGACTCCGACCACTTGTTAGCCCGAATGTTATCAGAAACATACGAGTTCTCAATTTGTTTCTCGATATTTATTAAGTAAGATGCATATTTTATTATAATATGTAAATTAAAAGTTTTTACCGCTGTTAACTATCAATAATTATAATTAAACAAAATTAAAACATAACCTAATATGGAACGAATGAAAAATCTTCGGAGCCTCACATTCTAATATGTCAAAGAAACCATAATAAGGTACGGTAAGCATTTATCAAGCTCGCCCTCAAATTGACCCACGGCCTCACGGGTCATAAACTTTGTAATAAATAGGTTTAAGTAATCTGAAGTTCATGTAGTTGAGTATAACGAGAAAATTGTTTAAGAATATGGTGCACCCTCATTGAAAAAAAGATCGTTAAATATTTTAGAACATATTGCACTTTGTTATATGTTGCGAGTCGCTCTAAAGCCGGCAACATTTTCAATAGTATATATTTTTTATAATATTCTAAGAATTATAGAAATTTTAAACATTTAGCAATAATGTTCTAAAAAAAATTTTGCCTTCTATGAGGGTACATTATAAACGCCTAAGTACACCTAGCTACAAATGTCACTAGTCGAGTAAATGTAGATTATACGCGAAAACTAACAACTTGTTAAATGTTTCCTGTACATAGGTATTTACATTGTCATATTTAAGACAATAAATATCTGATAGGTGTAGTTAATGTAACTAACGCATTAGGTAAAAAGTATACATTCTTCGAAAATTTATATCTTGCTATCTCATCACATAACCTAATTTGTAATTTTTTTTAATATTTCAAGATCATTATAATCCGGAACCGATTCTGTTGTACGCGAATCTCTTAACTAAAGTTATAGGTCTAAAAGTAGGACTTTACAATGTGGTGGAAAGGGATCGCTTTATTTTTAGACCTACAAATTTAATTCAGTCTAGTGTGTTGTTTATACATCAGAATTGGCACCATTATCAAAGATTTTAATCGAATTTATGACTACGCTACAAAACTGTATTTATGTTCTCATTTATGTCAATCTCATTTGTATTCTTACACTAAGATCTATAGAGCATACTTTTACTTTATTCAGCCAAGGTTAATGATAAAGCGAGACGGATATGTATGACACGTGACTTTGTCCCGCTTTAATTTTATCTAAGTCAGATGTGATGCTAAGCGTGCTGTATAGATCTCGCCATTAGTGCGTTTCGAAGTGATCGATGTACACTGTCTGTTCTTGTATCATATACACAGTTATATTTACATCTTCTTATATAGCAACCCCTTGAATTTATCCGATCTGTAAAGTAACTCTTACGTTCAAAATATGATTACTAAGCGAGTGATGATGTTAGGATATGAAATAAATTTGAGTACCTGTTATATTACTTTCAGTGCTAGAGCAAATGATCGTTAAAGAGTAGCATAAAAAAATCGCGCCCTGGGATGTTTCGCTTGAATTACCGAGTTCTTGTTTTGATTTATGGTTGGAAAACAGCGAAATCCTTTTCGTCAATGTCGACTAGCTTGAAGACAGCGCGGTGGGTAGGTCGTTAAAAATAAATCTTCAACATGTCTCCGTCGGTAATTTGGGTAGACGTGGGTAGTGTCGGGTAAAGAGACCAGATACTCAGATCGGTTTTATTCTTGGTAGAACAGAATTACAAGTATAAGTATTGTAATTTATAAAGAGCAGACTATACGCTCCACCAAGTACGATTATGCACTACCGCGTCTCTACCACCAATGAATGACTCTCCTGGTCGTCCACGCATACCCTGTCGTGTCTCGGGGTACTAACTAACTAAAGGCGGGTGGCTAGGTGTGACCACTGGTCAGTTGTGTCAATCCGGTGGTATGCACTGCAGCGCGATCGAGCCCGCGTATGCTCGCGGGCAATCCGCTACTGCAGTGGTAAGGTATGCCATGAGGCTTTCGCCCGCCGCTCAACGAGGTCGAGCCCATTAGAGTACTTCCGGCGAGCGCCCGTCAGCCAGCGGCGAGGAAACGATGGGTCAGTCAGGTGGCAAGGTCACGTGGCGGCTACTCTCTGATTGCCGTCAAGTATTTTACTTAGTGTTTACAAAAACAATACAAATTGGATACATTGGTTTTGGTGCCTTTCTAAGACAAAAAGTCCGCGTGTACACTTTCACTTTGACCAGCACAATTGGACGTAATGCAAAAAGGATTCAACCAACATTGAGCAAGTTTTAGTAATGTTGAGCTTTTATATGGCGTAGCGTAGGCTAAGAACATTCTTCATATCTATCGTGTAAGTCGAGACTTTTGGTCAGCGATATACTTATCAAAAGTGCCGACTTATACGAGATCACTTTATCATTCGCAACAAAATTTTGGTGTTTTAGTGCATAGGATCCTTTGGATAACTACGTCTAAATAATACTAAACCGTCGTAACCTGAGACCTTGCCCGGAGATGCGATTTTCAACCTTGCGCAGTAATGGATCGCTGATATTCTTACGTTCGCGGTGTTTAGTTGCAATTTGCCCGCAAGCAACCAACGAGAGCAGTCACGAACGGTGCGACGGTTTAGTAAAATCTTAGGCGAGGTCATATCTTCGATTAGAAATATTTTGTTCTTTATTATTATTGTAACACATGCCTTAATTTAAATTAGATGTATTTACATTGGTCGACAGAGTTTTTATTTTAGTGCCGATTCTTTTAAGGAGTGCTGTATAATTTTACCCACTAATGCAAATCACCGCAGGGCGTCACCTAGTTTAGTAGCAGCAAACAGTAGCAAGGTGTGCTTGGGCAGAGCGGTGTCGTTCACGTTCGAAACGCTCGCGACTAGCGCCACCCGCGGGGCGCCACTAAGGTTGATGTCTATAGAGCGTACTTTGACTTTGCTCAGCCGAACTTACTGTTAAAACGAGACAATTCATGTCATATAACTTGGTCTCGTTTTAACTGTTTCTTAAGTCAGAGATGAAGCTAAGCCCGCTTTATACATCTCGGCCTAACTGTACCAATAAGTAGGTAGAAGAACTCCGGTCAAGGTCTTTTATTTTTATAACATAGGCATATTCTTATTCAATTATATAATATATAATGCTAAAATTGACTTCAATTCATGTTATACATCTGGTTAACGGAAGTACTGTGATATTCTTTCACATAAAGATAGTAAACAATTGGGGCATTACCAATAAACGTGGCATGGCTTCGGGATGCTTATACCGTGTTTTGTCAGTCAAACTGATTTCATCTGTCAAATGACAGTGTGACAAAACACTGCATAACTATTCTGACGTCACGTTTATTCGTAAGGCCTTTACACTGTAAATAGGTCTGTTTGGAGCAGCAGTGCCTGTGCGTGTGTGCACGCCGTTAGATCTTCATTTATAAGTTGACAGTAGAATGCCTCCGGGGCCTCTCAACGCTTTTTAAGTACTGAATGCGTTGCGTCCGGCTGTAGACCCTCGTTCGGAGCATGCGGTCCTCAAGGCACTCTGCGATCAACTTAACACGCCAGAGTTCTGGCCCACTAACACTTTCTTTTACACGTGTTACATCGTGACATTTATTGTTTTCTAATATTGTTCCAAATACAAAGAATTTAACCAGTTTAAATAAATCAGTTTTAAATAAGAATTATTCGTCTCAATTGCCACCCCAGAATAAAACATCGTAGTTTTCTTAAACGATTTATTTATCTCAAAAACTAGATTTTTTAAAATACATCGTTCGCTACCCTTCTAATACTACTACTTTCTAGGCATGCATTTTTAAAATATTATGTACGCATAAAATAGATAAATTAAATAGAAAAGTTACACAATTCAATTTAAAATATTTTTTATAGGAACAGATAATAATTATTGAATTTTGTTGAAAAACATCACATACAGTCATTTTTACGTAAAATTTATAACTAAATAACCCTAAATTACTTAGGACCGCGGGCAACAAATTACAAAGTTATTAGTAGAAAATGGGTTTAGTAATAGGATTCATTTTCGTAAAAATAATAATAATCTTTTTAATGAATGTCATTATTGCCTATTTTTTATAATGATTGACTATTTTCAACATTATGCCATAGATTCACAATTTATATTTTATAAACAGTGATTTGTGACTGTATCAGTCTACATCCTATACCCAAGTTTGCTCTCTGAAACGTTAACGCATGAATCATGTGTAAATATTTCGCCTCAGATTCCTAATTAACCAATGCATCTGCGACTTAATTCTATAAACTAATATCTATATTGATTATACAAGATGTCATGTTTTAACAATTGCCCCTAACGTTTTGACCATCATTTAACTGCGAGACATCGTAACCACCGCAAAAATTTGGCATGACCGGTCGGCTTCTGTTTTGCATAATAACTAAGCCCAAAACAATAGTGATAATGTATTTTCTAGGCGAGTGCGCTTTTTCCTAGGCACATCAACATAACAAAACATAACTTAAAATAAAGTCAGCAGCATTGCAGAAAAAAATAAAAATATAGAAACATATCGCGCATAGTGTACTCATAAAATGTCATAGTTTGTGTACGTTGACTTAAGGCTGCATCTTCATTTAACATCAGTCGTAATTGCAGCCAAGCCTATATATAGTCTATAAACGAAAAGAGAAAAATCTGTACACCTCCCTAAAAATCCAGTGTAGTTAGCTCAGTCCTAGTCTATTAATTAAAAGAATACATAAAAATATGTCATAGTGCATTTTGTGTGATTAATTAATCGGTGATTTGTGTGAGAAGTGCCGTGCCGCGTATTATCCAGAACTCTGAATGCATGTTGGACGGTACCAGGACCGGCAGCACGAAGTTGGTGCTGTGGCCCGTCGTAGACAGCGTGCCAGCCCTCTCGGACGTCTTGTACAGCGGGGCTTCGTAACGCGGGTCCGGCTTAGGCAGCGACAGTACTGGCTTGAACCACACGACAGGCAGCGGCGGGTTCATTTGACCTGGGGACCGATGGTAGTCAAAGTTATTGTAACTATCCAGCAGGGGCGAAGGGTGGATATCTTATAAAGACAGTCTGATTTAAACAAATGTTTATATCAATACCTGAATAACATGAAACTTTTAACTAATCCGCCTACAAATTTCTGGTGCTAGACAGGGCTAATTAAGTGGACAGATTCATAGCGGTTGAACGATTTGTACCAGATTTTTTTAGAGTAGAAAGATTAGTTTGGCCCTGTATCCAGAGATTTAGATGCGCTGTATCGATAATTGCTTACGGTTATACTCCGAAACGGAGTTCGATACTCTCGATAAGTCGGAATTTCTCGCGACGCATACCTACTGCAAAAATGAAATATCTAAAACATTTTTTATTAGTATAATATCACAAAAATAATTGAAAATAGTTTTTAGGATAGGCAACTTATTAATTTCGGGGTCTTATAATACATTAGTAGTCTAGTATAGTATTTGGAATACATGTGAATTTTGGGTACAATTGGTATAAGAAAAACAAGCTTATGGTAGTTTTTGGAGTACAAAACATACCTGGAAGTGCATCGACGAGCAAGTTCTGCTGCGCATCCCACCTACCAGCGTCGATAAACAGCCCGTGTATATTGACGCCGTCTTCTGGCTTCTCCAGTGGACCAAAGACTGACATATCGATGGGATCCTCCTACAAAAAGTAACTACATATAGTACCCTCGATAAAAAAAACATCACCTTAACGGCCTCCGGGCATATGGCTCCTCTCAGAATTCCAACGGTTTTAGTCGTAGTCCACCAACCTGGCCTAGTGCGGATTGAAAGACAACCGAGATATTGGCATTTAGTAGTAGTACTCATAGAAATATAAATAAGAAAGATAAAAATATACGTATCCCATGTTTATCAAGCGGTGGACAGAACTGTGACCGGTTTTGCAACTAGATGGCGCTTTCATATGCTATGCGTTTGAAGAAAATAATAAATTCTAAAATTGGTCTACTAAGATCAGGGCGTGTATGGAATCATAACTTTAGCTTTAAATACGAACGTAGGTAGTAATCGGCGTCTGTTAACAACAATTAAAAAAAAAATTATCTACTCGTCAAAAGCTACTCTTAAATAAAGTCAGGTTAATTTTTCAATTTGAATAAAGATTATTTTGAATTGTTTTGATTTTTTCCATATTAGATATTTAGTCACGACTTGCGAGTAGTGGTAAACGATTTCAAAGTAGATGCGAACGCTTCAAGGCAATGGAAGGGCGGCTTCAATCTGCGTCTACAGACGCGTTTAAGGCCGCGTCCGCCGTGCGATTCATAAAAAAAAATTTAAGACGCGCCCGTTAATTTGATCACCGCTATCTCGAAAGCAAGTTGGACAATGACCTACAGCTTTCGATTGATTGCACTATGTACATATGTACAGTTCATCTACAAGGCCTTCACACCTTTCTATGACCCACAATCATATCTTGTGTACATTAAATAGACTAACACACAAACTATCTTGAATAAAGAGGTGAATCACGATAAATACCTTGTTCTTCTTCAGTTTACTGTTTTTAAACACATCCTCCTGCGACAGAAAGAAGTTGATGGGCTCGAAGTCGAACATCAGCGCGTCTATGGGCACCCGGTAGCGGCGCGCGTAAGCTTGCAGTGCACCAGTCAGCAACCCTTGGGGGAAGAACAGCCCCGACACCCAGCTACTAGGCTGCGCACCTTCTACCAACCACTTCTACAGACAAAATACTTATGTGACATTTGCACGCTCCAATCGTAGTTGTATTTTGAGTCACGTAACTTTGACTAGGTTTTTTTTGAATTACAAAGAGAGTATAATTCCGTAAAGTTGTTGTGTGTGCTCGAGCTCAGAGGGACTAATAATAATCATCATAATCGTTTATAGTCCGATAAAAATAGCAACAATTGTATGAATACAACTAAATTGAATTCATTACATTCTAATCCACTTATACAATTATAAAGATCGCTGTTTGAATAACACTATTTATTAAATTTTTACTAAATAAATAAAATTTTAATTAATCGTATTAGGTATTCGTGTGATTATTTAGCTCAGCATCATTATATTAATATCATTTATTAGCTATTGTTATCGATGCTTCCTTCGGTTCCACTTGATTTGTAATTTATTTTTTCTTTTCTTTTTCTTTTTTATATTAATACTTTTTTTGTTGTTTTTGTTGTGACGTCAGCTAAAAATCAGCGACGTGTTTTTCATGTATGACACTATCTGTTACAGCCTTTCTGGTTGGTGTTAAAGACAGACATAAAATTTGTGATAAGAATAAGATGTACTGTGTGTAACACTGTATGAGCATAAATAAAATTTCTTTCTTTCTTTCGATATTGACTTAGATCTACTGCATAAAACTATTGTCTTAGGCATGGGGGACGGACCACGCGAGTTAGCACTAAACGTCAAGTCAAACAAAAATAATGCGATCTTAAAAAATATTATTAAGTACATAATTTTCATATTTTATTTGATTTTAGTACGTCATTATTTTATAGTCTTTAAATTTGTTTCTCAATGACTTGAACTCGTTTTATAAATAAGTAGCAAAAACAGCTCGACAGTACAAATATACCTACCTACGTAACTTTACCCCACATTGAAATACCATATGACAAAGTGCTGTAAAAGAAACTAAAATAGACCAGCCTGCAGTTGCTATGCATGCCATAAGATTTATCTTTATAGTATAGTAGTAAAGGCACGAGTACTAAGGCTGAGATCGATAGATCGTAGTTTCACTTTGCTCAGCCAAGATGTTAGTGTTAAAATGAGACAGATTTGTCCGCCAGACACAAAATTCTCGTATTGACTGTATTTAGTCATAGGTAAGTTTAAGAACGGCTTATAGATCTTGCATTGTCAGATGAAGGGCTAATTTTTAATATTAGGGTAATACAATCCTTACCCTTTACATCATGTTATAGGACGTATAATTAAAAGATAATATTTAAAATACGTACAGGACTTATCATCTATTTGTGAGGTTCGAGACTCATAAATAACAATAACTCATAAATAATAATATCGAGAAATATTATAACCCGTGTGTATATTCGCGGGGATCAGCTAGGATTTTGAAAGTGTATAATTCCAAAGTTTTGATTGTTCAAAGAGATAAAAAAAAACAAAACGGTCTCGCCGAGAGATAGGGACAGAAGCAGGTAGGGAGATTGGAAAAATCGATGCAGCGCCATTGTATAGTCTAAAATATATCTAGTTATAGCAGTCCTAGGGTTTAAATTAATGATACTATCATATTCTAGCTGTATCTACAAAATGAGGGGTGCTCTGTGCAGTCGGAGGGTGGAAAATCGATAACATGGAGAAGCACCTGGATGTGGCAGGGACGGGCCGCGGCGCTCGGAAAATTTAATTTGTTCCCTGCTTTGTTAGGAATGGCTTGGTAATTTAATTATTATTTTGCTCGATCAAACTTGCCCGAGGGTCGAATACTACTCATTTCAATTGGATTACTACATTTAGTATTTGAACTGGCATTTAGCCTGAATGTCTATAGAATAATTTTATAACCAAATTACAGGGAAGGAAACCAAGGCCTTTATCCGATTTTATTCAAAAGATATCAAAGAAAACAAAGTCATCAGCATCATGCGCTGTTGCTAGACACTATACCGTCTCATAGAGAGGTAAAGCGTAAAACCTACACACTTAACGTGGGGTTTTACGCTATTAATAATCATTATTACAACTTGTGACAAGAAACGATTTTTTGTTTTTTTTTTTCTGACTGTCTATTAACTGTACAAACCCTATTGGTTGCCACAGCGTAACCGGGCTGTTTGGCGAGCTTCGGAAAGAAGCTCTGCCAGAAGAAATTTTGAACCCTAGGGCTCGAAGAAACTAAGGGGACGACTGCCTAAGGGCGCCTTGAGGCCGAACCTCGGCTTAGGCGACGTTTGGGATAACGGGCTAGGCTAGGCTTTACGATTTTCCAAGTGCTCCCTAACTGCAAAATGCTTCATTAGATACTTTCTCTTTATATGGTATAAATAGGGCAGCTAAGCCTATGATAAAAGCACCAAACTTTCCAAAGTAGATTTCTAGTTTTTACTTTGTTATTTTTACTCCGATTTTTGTGCATAGTAGGTATATATTCTATCATCATCATGAACAACCCATTACCGGCTCACTACAGAGCACGGGTCTCCTTTCAATATGAGAAGGGTTTGGCCATAGTCCACCACGCTGGCCATGTGCGGATTGGCAGTCTTCACACGCCTTTGAGAATCTAATGGAGAACTCTCAGGCATGCAGGTTTCCTCACGATGTTTTCCTTCACCCTTGAAGCAAGTGATATTTTAATTGTTTAAAAACGCACATAACTCCGAAAAGTTAAAGGTGCGTGCCCGGAATAGGAGGCTGACGCAATAACCACTAGGCTATCACAGCTTCATATATTCTATACTTATATTCTATACTTATTGTGAAATCGCAAATGTGCGATATAGAACCTAAAAGTGATTTTTGTTACATTTTTATGTGTCTGCAATTTTCGCGAATTAATAGCGTTAGCTATGTCGGTACCGAAATAGCTCAGCGAGTTGCGAAGCTGAAGTGGCAATGGGTGGGGCACATAGCTTGTAGAACCGATGTGCTAACGTAAACGTAGCGTTGGTCGACCCCCAACTCTAGATGAACATAGGTCTTCAAGCGAGTGGCAGAGAGCCGCTGGTTACAAACGGCCCAAGACCGTGGACTTTGGAACTCCCTACAAAAGACCTATGCCCAGGGGACGTCAATCGGTTGATATTATGACGATGAATAGCGTTAGCTGAAAACTCATAGCTGATGCTCTGGGTTCTCATAATGCCATTTTGAAACATTATTTAATGAATTTAAATTGATTGATTGATAATCCATCCATTTAGTGACATGAGTCTTTTTTCCGTATTATCACGGCCTTTCTTTTAAAACCTAAACCTACGCGGGCGATTTCGCAAACATCAGTTATCCAATGTTTTAATTGTTTCGTACCTACTTTTTTTACACTTGTGGACGAGGGGAACAATCCTTTGTTAAAATAAAGTTTGCGCAATGTTCAGTCACGTTGTACCTACCTTGCTTTATTAAAATAAAGTAGGCGTAATGTACAGTCACGTTTCACCTACCTTAATTGAAAAACGAAAGCTTTGACGGAAGCCCCTTACATGCGGCGCTCGTGGCCGTCTTTTCATTTTTATTTCTGTCAAATTGGTCCTTATTAAAATTGTTGAAGCTAATAAGAAGAAAATCTTTTATTGAGTTATAATGAGTCCGTTGCCAAGAGATACACCCACGATGGGGTCCGGAAATATACGGATGCTAGGAGACGCTTGCTGATGCTATTCAAAAGGGATTACACCTTACCCCCCTGAACATTAAAGGTGGCGCTTGCCTACTCCACCAGCAAAAACATATCTAAAGAGGGTTTATGTCAGGCCGGTCGTAAAAAATATTCCGATATCAACATTTCTTTCATACTTTTTACTTTGTACTTTTCCTAACATAATTGGTATTATATAACAGAACTCTCGTAAATATGTTGTTTTTCTTTGCACATTATCGCCATTTTATGTGTCATATGTTTTGTAACAGGGGAATTATTACTTATATTTATTTCAAGTAGTCCATAGTTTGCTGTGAAATGAATGTGAAATTGTGAAATTTTGATGACAGAATTGGTGTGCCAGAGCACTTACCTCATCTGTATACAAGTTAGAAACTAAATACTTGCGTATTAAGTTAGGCTCCAAATTAATTTCGTGAGTACCACAGAAAGATATTTGGCCACGTCTCCTACAGGGGTCAATTACTTATGTACATATCAGGTACACAGTGGGGTATTACAGTTTTCGTTACTTAGCTATAATGGTATAAGCTTGGGTGTTTACATTTAATGGTCACGAATTATAATAAAAGTAGCGGTGATAGCCTAGTGGTTAGGGCGTCAGCCTCCTAATCAGAGGTCGGCGGTTCGAATCCGGGCATGCACTTCTAACTTTTCGGAGTTATGTGCGTTTTTAAAAAAAAAATATCACTTGCTTCAACGGTGAAGGAAAACCTCGCGAGGAAACCTGCACGCCTGAGAGTTCTCCGTAATGTTCACAAAGGCGTGTGAAGTCTGCCAATCCGCACACGGCAAGCGTGGTGGACTATGGCCGAACCCTTCTCATATTAAGAGGAGACCCGTGCTCTGTAGTGAGCCGGCAATGGGTTGATCATGATGATGATGAATTATAATTACAACACAGATGCATTATAAAATTGAAGGTCCCGGGTTCGATTCCCGGCTCGAGTCTGGTCTGGTGGGAGGCTACGGCCGTGCTAGTTACCATCCTACCGACGAAGACGTGTCGCCAAGCGATTTAGCGTTTCGAATTAGCACGATATCATTTAGAAACCAATTAAGAGTGCGGGTTTACCATTCTCCTAACAGGATAGCCCGCTACCATCTTAGACCGCATCATCACTAACCATCAGATGCCGTCAAGGGCTAATTATATTTAAACAATAGGGTACGCACCCTTTCACACGCGTTTATTTATTTACATGTGTAAATGAGTAAGGGTATATTATATTATATTTTTTGGTTCCAGTTGTATGAAAACTGAAATAAATATTAAGTAGCTAACTAAAATTATAATCAAATTTTTGTATCGATAATTAGGTTATTAGCTTCCTTAGGAATTTCTTCCGAAACGGTCATGCCAGCCCCATTATCTCCTAATTAATATATAATAATAAAATATCTTAACAGTTGATATTCTTGAAAAATTGTGGTTTGTTTTTGCGTTTATTGATATTCTTGAAAAATGTTGGTCTAGTTTTTGCGTTTCTAAATGCTATACAATGTTATGACTTATATAATTACCTCGATAAAGTCAAGTCTTAAGGTTAGGTCGTGTATCCAGCTGCCGAGGGACTTGAGCGAGTTGTATCCTTTGCGGTGCCACATTTCAGGCACCTTGTTGTTGATGAATGCGTTGAACACAGCCTCGTACGCCTCCGACATCACAACTACACCCTGAAACGATTTGTAACCACTTTTACCAAAAATAACTTATTTCGAATATATTTTTATGATTTCAGACGTACTTCTCCTTAAAGTAATGAAATTTTCACAAGTGATATGGCTTTATTAATCTTTAAAATTATATTAATTAATACGTTGGAATAATCATCATCATCATCATGATGAACCCATTGTCGGTTCACTACAGAGCACGGGTCTCCTCTCAATATGAGAAGGGTTTGGCCATAGTCGACCACGCGGGCCATTTGCGAATTGGCAGACTTAGCACGCCTTTGAGAACGTTAAGGAGAACTCTCAGGCGTGCAGGTTTCCTCGCGATGTTTTCCTTCACAGTTGAAGCAAGTGACATTTTAATTGCTTAAAAATGCACATAGCTCCGAGAAGTTAGAGGTGCGTGCTCGGGATCGAACTCCGGACCTCTGATTAGGAGGCGGACGTCCTAAAGACTTTTATTTTATTCATGGTGAAAAAGCTTTATGACCTACCTCCGACCCTTGGGCAGAACGGAGCTTACGTGGGACTTCCCCCCCTACCAATCACCACGGCATGTCCTTCTCGCTGGCTATGCTGGACGCCCGGGGAACATTATATACTGCCCGGACGGGACGTCCTAACCACTAGGCTATCACAGCTTTTTTTTTAATAATCGTCAAATGATCTAAATTGTTTGCCTTTTTATTCGACGCGCCCCGCGTATTGGTTTTCGTCTAGTGGGGACCGTTTAGTTTAACTTTCAAATAAAAAATTTCGTAAAGATTGATCCAATTGCTGATCTTAACACAGAAAAGGGGTAAACAAACACTTTTCAAATTGTAAGATTGATTAGCAAACATGGATTGAAAACCTACTGTTTAAGAGTTGGTTATCTTAGTTATTGCTTGTGAGTATGACGTACTAGGAATTCCTCGTAGATACATCTACGAATATTTAAATTAAATTTCAATCTTAAAAATCCTTGCCGCCTTTTAATTAATTAAAAACAGACAGGCTTGACGATCGAAAGCGCTGATATTAGGGGTACTTCAAATAAATGAAAACCGAATTCGAATTGGAAGCAATAGCATTGTAATTTCACAAATCTGTCTGGTAGGTAAGTATCATTTGAGAGCCCTTCGAAATACGGTATGTTAAAAATGTATTGTAAGTGCCACGAATAAGGCCCATAATTCTATGCTTTATGTTAGCTTTAATTAACTGCCCCGGTTGAGTCGCAATAATGTGCCAATGAAGGGGTCACGTGTTTTATAAGAGGGAGAGCTGTTTGCTCTCGTGTAACATGAAAGAGATGCAAATATTGGAAATGTCCATCTAAGTATCTATACAGTTTCAATAACAAGCCCCGTCTCGACAAAGCACCCCATATAATAAGTCTATAGTCTGTTTACACATGTCTGGGTACATTAGCGAGTCCTGCACTCACCACAGATTATCTCTGAGTGCATGGTATAGACGTAGGTGTGGTAGGGTTAAATAATAGTATTATAGCATCCATAGCAAAGCTTTTTGTTTACGCATTGGGTAGCAACTACGTAGGTTTTAAGGAGCTTACATTTTATTGTTGGAGATAGAGTAGGTAGATAGCTATAAACAACAAATATTTCTAAACGATTATGGAAATAATTGCTGCTTGAGTGGAAAGTTGAGGGAACAAAGGTCCTGTTCAAAACATCTGTTCGAGGGGAACTGTATATATGCAATTTTCCGAGATGAAAAGTAACCTGTTTTTTTATCCCAGACTGTAAATCTCTGTGTCAATTTTTATCCAATTTTGTTCTCACCTCTAGCGTTTTATCAAAAATTAATAATTGATCATGAGCTTTATTCAGTAACTTACAAACTTCGTAGTAAGTTGATGGTAATAACTACATTCGTAAACTTTAAAATTCAAGATGTGAGGGTTCCAATCGCACGTTAGTGCTTTAAGGTAGACTAAGTATTGGGAAATTAAGATCGTTTGATGTATTTACATATTTATGGGAAAAACTTTTTGGTATTTTGTATAACAATTTTATTATATTATACATTCTATCATATACGCATATAGAAGACTAGCAACCCTTATAAAATATCAGTAATACTCGAATAGAGAAATTATTATAATTTTTTTAATCATTATAATCATTACATATACCTGGTTATCTAAAAACTTTTTTATTTTATTAATCCCACTATTAGTTAGCCCTTGACGGCAGTTTCACCTGGTGGTAAGTGATGATGCTGTCTATGATGGTAGCGGGCTAACCTGTTAGGAGTATGGAAAACCCACACTCCTAATTGGTTTTTACGCGACATCGTGCCGGAACGCTAAATCGCTTGGCGACACGTCTTTGTCGGTAGAGTGGTTACTAGCCACGGCCGAAGCCTCACACCAGACCAGACTCGAGCCGGGAATCGAACCCAGGACCTCCAACTTTATAATGCAACAGCGCACGCACTGCGCCACGGAGGTCGTCAGAATTGATACATTTCTAATCTATCTCTGCCGGGGAACGAACCCTAAGACCATAGCGCTCAACGCTATGCTACGGGGGTTTTCAAATCGTCCGTCCTTTCATTTTCATAACTAGATCCGAATGTGATCTAGTCACGTGTATATTAGTGTGCGTATATTGAATTAAATTAATGACATATTGATTAATTTCTAGCAGTATGTTAAATAATCCAGGACATAAAAGGTCATGACCTTTTTCTGTAGCCATCCAATATGTGACCTCATTTAATCCTTAATTTGAACCCAGCTAATATCATGTATTGTCACAGCGTATTTTTCATGTTCTTTGTAAAGTTATTTCTCTTAAAGTGATCTTAGGAATAAATTGCGGTACTTGACTTGTTCATTATTACGAACACTATAATTATACAAGGGGTATTGTCAGATGTTCAAATAATCTTTTTCTGACTTTTTGTTGTGTGTTTGTCTGTATGTATGTCTGTGTGTACAGCGTCATCAGTATTAAGGGGATTTAATAAATTTATTTCTTCTATTATTATCGATCTGTTAAATATTTTGTTTTATACTATTGACGACCTCCGTGGCGCAATGCGTGCGCTGTCACATAATAAAGTCGATCCTGGGTTCAATTCCCGGCTCGAGTGTATTCTGGTAGAAGGCTTCGGCCGTGGCTAGATATATACCACCCTACCGACAAAGACGTGTCGTCAAGCGATTTAGCGTTCCGGCACGATGTCGTGTAGAAACCGATTACGAGTATGGGTTTACCATACCCCTAACAGGTTAGCCCGCTACCATCTTAGACCGCATCATCACTTGCGTGGTGGTGAGATGCCGTCAAGGGCTAACTTGTGGTGTATAAAAAAAATACTTGCGAGTGATTGGAAGACAAAGATAATTATGTACTTATAAGAATCATTGTGTTTGAGCAAGATAATTTAAAGGGCAGTGAGTAGGTAGTTAGTATATTGTTAGCAATTTTGATAAACAAAGCTTTCCAGTTATGCATTAATGAATGTAAAAATTTCAATAGGTAGATAGCCTCCCCAAAATGCGCCCATGCGTTTACAGAGCGGACCGAGCCAGACAGTAATCCGTCGATACTGAATAGTGACTACCTATGGTTATGAATATGTCCTACGTCTGGGATGGACGGACCCCTTCTCGCCCCTTAATCGCATATCAAAATAGGGAGTAAACAAAAAGCCTATACATCGGATAGAATGTGTATTCTGTTAGGGAGTGATAATTAAGGATTTTTTTGATATTTGTTTGGATGCTTGAAGCATTTGAATTAACGTGAAGCTAGGGTGTAATACAGATTTGTTTACTGTGAATAGTAAGTGTAGATTTAAATGATGAATTGGACGACCTTCGTGGCGTAGCGATGCGCTGTTGCATTATAAAGTTGGAGGTCCTGGGTTCGATTCCCGGCTCTAGTCTGGTCTGGTGGGAGGCTTCGGCCGTGGCTAGTTACCACCCTACCGACAAAGACGTGTCGCCAAGCGATTTAGCGTTCCGGCACGATGTCGTGTAGAAACCAATTAGGAGTATGTGTTCACCATACCCTTAACAGGTTAGCCCGCTACCATCTTAGACCGCATCATCACTTACCATCAGGTGAGATGTCGTCAATGGCTAACGGTGACTTGAAGTGGTTAGGGCGTCAACCTCTTAATCATAGGTCGGCGGTTCGAATCCGGGCACGCACCTCTAACTTTTCGGAGTTATGTGCGTTTAAAAAAAAATATCACTTGCTACAACGGTGAAGGAAAACATCGTGAGGAAACCTGCACGCCTGAGAGTTCTCCATAATGTTCTCAAAGGCGTGTGAAGTGTGTCAATCCGCACATGGCCAGAGTGGTGGACTATGGCCAAACCCTTTTGATATTGAGAGGAGACCCGTGCGTGTAGTGAGCCGGTAATGGGTTGATCATGATGATGACATGTGACATACATACATACATCCCACCTATTCACCATACTAACCATATACTACCTACTCTTTTAAATTGCAATTTAATAATAATTGGATAGCGTTTATAATTAATTTACCATAATTACTTTACATGGTACTTCGTTGGTAGAACGGTTAGCATATACAAATATTATTTTATGTTTACTATACTGCTTAATATTTTCATATTGTAATTCATTATATTTTGTGTAATAATTAAAGTATTTAAGTGTTTAGCGATAAGGCCGCCGAATTGTACCTACTGTCTAACCGATCTATTGCATTTGCATTTTTTTTTTCAGTCAATCATAATATGTATGGTAGTTTTTTTTTTCTTTATCGGACTGATTATTAGCTGTACTAACCCTATTAGTTGCAACAGCGTAACCGGGCTGTTTGGCGAGCTTCGGAAAGAAGGTCTGCCAGAAGAAATTTTGAGTCCTATTTAGAAGCTGTGCTAGTGGTTAGGACGTCAGCCTCGTAATCCGAGGTCGGGGGTTCGAACCCGGGCACGCACCTCAAACTTTTCAGAGTTATGTGCATTGTTAAGTAATTAACACATCACATGCTTCAACGGTGAAGGAAAACATCGTGAGGTAATCTGCAGGCCTGGAAGTTCTCCTTAATGTTCTCAAAGGAGTGTGAAGTCTGCCAAACCGCACCTAGAGTTTCCTTAAATGTATTACGCGCACTACAATTTTTTAAATTCTAACATCTGATAGGGTATAAAACAGGGTACGGAAGTTTCTATAGTAATTACGGAGTAATTTTTGAAGTAAAATCCATAAAATTGTTATTTGGAGTTTAGGTTAGAATAAATAAATCCTTGACGAAGTAATAACGCGGGCAGGCGATGCGACGCAGTAGGTTGGCGTCTTTTGTGTAAAATCACGAATGAAAATTTTCTCACCGGAAAAATATACTAGGTTACAAAAGGTAGGTATAAAAAAAAAAAACTCGCCTGAACTGAGTTAATTATCAATCCATGCGCTAAAGCAGACGTTGCTTCAGATAATAAAATTACATATCTAATTTTTATTTTTCATTAGTTAGAGTTCTTTGTTTGCATTTCTTTGTATTGAGTTCTTTGTTTGGCGTCAGTTATAAATAGATTTGAATTAGGCTGGGTTTGGGATTTGAAACACGCATGCGCGGAAAGCTACGGGTTCGGGGTGAGGGGTGCAGCGACACAGGTCATGGAAGGTTCTAGACCGGGTTCTTTGTGTCTGGGCGACAAAGCGCATGCGCGGGTTGCTAGAAAGGACCAATTTAAGTTGACCTCGCACAGACAGATACGCCCAGCCAACGGACCAAAACCCGGGAGGGGGCCGGGCGGAGGGGTGTCTGACGTCAAGCGATACATGAACCGATATCTTACTTCTATAGCAGTACAACTATATGTAAAGATTGTACAAGTACTAAATATAGCACTCAGTACTTAGGTTTTTCGAATACATATAACGAGGTCCTTCCTAATCTCAGGCTGGGTCAAAGATGAACAGGTACAAGCTTATTTTTCTTAATAAATATTCAGTATTAGTCCGGAGTCTGATATCATAAATCATAAAGCCGTCGCTTGCAATCGATTATTGACACAAAAGATATAAAAGTATAGATTAAAGGTACTGGAACTGGGGAAGCTGTGATGGCCTAGTGGTTAGGACGTCCGCGTCCTAAACAGAGGTCGGGGGTTCGATCCCGGGTACGCACCTCTAATTATTCGGAGTTATGTGCGTTTTAGAAATGAAAAAAAATAATAAAAAAACAAGCAATTAGACTTATTTATAGTAGTGATTTGATTATGTGTATTACGCACAGGCATTGTGAAATATCCGGTCAGTTTGTTTGTACTTGATAAGACCAAGACTTAATTCAGCATGTTATTGATTGTTATAACACATTTCCATGAACACAATCAACTTTTCAAATGGCATGTAGGTATTAACTAGATTGCGGTGTTCGCCAGGGTAGTATCATCAGACCTGGTGTATTTAACATATATATAATAGTACGCTAAAGCACATGGGCTCAACTAAAATGTTAAACGACATGAACCAAATCAAATTTAAAATTACTTAAATCATAAGTCATAATCATCATCATCATCATCATAATCAACCCATTCTCGGCTCACTACAGAGCACGAATCCCCGACCTCCGATTAGGAGGTTGACATCCTTCCACTAGGCTATCACAGCTTATTTCAGCTAAGTTTGTTGTGGACTTCTTCTTAGACCGGGGCGCGTCTGGAACCCTCATAGCTTTAGTTTTAAGCTTACGAATGTAGTTATCACCATCAAATCACTAATATGTAAATTATTGACGCAACAAAAGTGCCTCTTAAAGGACTGTTTGAATAAAGATTATTTGATTTTTTTTTATTAATCATAAGTAAAATAGAAAAATTAAAAATGAAATATCGCAACTTTTTTTCTGGATGTGACTTTCTATCGTGTGTACCAATAAAATAATTTTGAGCAAATTTGTGTCATTGTGCTTCATTTTTTTTATTCGGCGTAGTTTAAATGGCGTTAACAGATATAGCCAAAAACTTTCTGAAATTCTAGGTAAAATTTAAAACTCTTAAGTCGCGTAGGAAGTATCAGTGTAGTTCGAAAGTTAGCTCTATCAATCATAAACTTTATTCCAATAACCTTCGTAAAGGCACTATTGAGTCAATATTCATTAACTTAAGCTACGAGGTTTCCAAACGAGACCTGTTCTATAGAAGGCAACAACAAACATAGTAGTGTAAGTTTTCTTTTTGTTATTACCACTACACACTGTCACTAAAAACTATTTAAGTGCAATTTAAGATCCCTGAAAGACTCCTATTTTTCATAAATAGGGTGTCTTACAGACCTCATTTCTTTGTCTAACAATTCACCGTTGTTTGTATAATAAACCGTATTTTATTCACTTTCTTAATGCTATCGTTAAGATAGGAATGTAATAAAACAAGAGCTACACAATCGAAAGATTTGGACAAATCACAGAATACACCAAATTACATTAAATAAGGCATCAAATATATCATAATCTACACCAGCGTCGGTCATCGTCAAAATGGTGAAGAAATTGGTTTAATACAGGTTTACTAAAAATGTGAGTAGAACTGGGGTCGGTAGTACTACATAATTTACGTAATTGAACTACGACTATGTTTCATTGAATTAGGATACACGCATTATGGTATTCGTACGATAGAGGCCATCCGTCCGGTGTTGGAGCAGTGGTGCCAGCGAGCGCATGGGTCGCTCTCCTTTCGACTCGTGCAGGTAATGACCAAAGCAACCGTTGCTTTGGTCATTACCTGCACCGGGTCGCGAGGAAAGAACCAACCAGGACGTGCCACGAATGTGGAGCCGAAGATGACACGGCTCAGCACACTCTTGAGGTGTGCGGCCAGTGGGATCCCCAGTGCTGGTTGCGATAATTGGTGGAGACCTATCGCTATCCAGCAGAGTCAGAGCCATGCTGAGCAGCGAGAGATCCTGGGACGCCATGGCCACTTTCTGCGAGGCCGTTATATCTTAAAAGGAAGCTGCGGAACGGGCGCGTGGGCAAACTGCTGACGCACACCCACTCCGACGTAGACGGGTCGGAAGAAGACGTCGGCAATTTGCCGCTCGTCAGCTTGCCTTAGGAGGTGGCGGGTAGCTATTGGGCTAGCTACCTGACATTAAATAGACCTCCTGTCAGTCTGGGAGGGATCGTGCTGTCCCGATCCTCTCCCCTCCGCACGGAGCCCCGGCTTAAGACTGGGGTGCTTGCTAGATACCTGGGAAGAATGCAATGGTGTTCCCCGGGCGTCTGGAAAAACTCAGCGTGAGGGACACGCCGTGGTGGTTTTTAGTTTGGGTATACCCTTAGGGGGGAGTCCCACATAACCTCTAGTCCTGCCCAAGGGACAGAGGTAGCAATAAAGCTTTTCCACCACGACAAAAAAAAAAGGATACACGTCAGGGTATTTTCAATAAACTGTAACGCGTCGCGGGCAACATCTAAATACTAGTACACACGTACAGTATATGACTTACCTTGATAGCCTTTTGTAATTCATTAAGCGAGCTGTGTATGAGGCCGAGGAGTGTGTTGAATCGGTCTGTCTCGTGTAACAGCACCGTAGAGAGCGAGTGCAACTGTCCCATATCGTCAGGCACCATCAGCTCGGGGTTGACCAGCGACTTGTCCACGCTCTTAGCGATGGTGGCACGTGTTTGGTCGCAGATCCTCCACACGATTTGATCGGGCGTATCCCCTCCGCCGCCGCCTCCAGAACGCGGCTGCACGTCCACTATGGTGCGAATCAGAGTATTTGTTTCTTTATTCTGAAAAAGGTTTTTGTTTTTTGAAAAAAGCGAGTCATGCAAATATTTAACTTCTATAGTATAGAGTCGGTTATAGATTCTATAATAATAAGTTCGATACTCAAAAAGCGACATACATCAGCTATTGGCGACCTTAATTTAAATGCACAATTTTTTTTTTGTGCTCAAATTCAAATTTCTAATTCAATCTTTATTCAAATAGTCCTTTAAAAGACACTTTTGATGCGTCAATAATTTACATAGTAGTGATTTAATGGTGATAACTAAATTCGTAAACTTAAAACTAAAGCTATGAGGGTTCCAAACGGTCTAAAAAGAAGCCCACAACAAACTTAGCCAGGTGTTTATTTTGTTATCACCATCTATACCACATTAGCAATAATTATTAATGGCTGCAAATAGTAAAAAAAAAATGGGCTGGATTTTTGGCGCTCGTCCTGGTTGCAACGTTAACAAAGAATACAATATTTTCTCTTAATCGCTTTAGACTTGAAATCATAGGTTTATGAATCTATAGACGTCTCCTAGACGTAGGTCTTTTTATATGATTTTCCATATTAATGCACGCCCTTGTGCCGTTTTTGTTCGAGGATTTCCTGCAACTTGCTAAATGTCATTATTCCATACTTAGTCGACTCTTGTCTAAATGTAAAATAAATAATCATAAGAAGGTCGATATTGAGATTGGGGTTACCTCGTAGGCTATGTTAGCATTTTCGTGCATTCCAAACACTTCAGGATCTTCTATGACAGGCAGCGTATCACAGTATTCGCGTACAGCAGCTAACTTGTCCAAACGCGGACAATAATAAATACCAGAAGACGAATACGTATATGTATCTTCCAACGTGGGCGGCGAGAAGAACTGCTTAAGAATTGTGGTTAAACATCGCTGGTCCCACATGTCTGTCACTCGACCACCATATGTTATTTGACCTGAAGAAAGTTTTTCATAACATGACGTGTTATTGTGAGCTTATTTAAAATTATAGTGAAACTAAAATCCGCGACGGGGATATTGAATTAAAAGAAGGAAATACTGAAACAGATGATCGTATAAAAAGTTTGAAAGTTCTGTTCGTAGAAGTCGGCAAAGGAATAACTAATTAGTAATCAGTATAACGACCATTGAAAGATTTGTGATAGATTAACCTTGCTAGTCACAAAGTACTGTCCTTCTTCCGCAATAAGGTTCAATTACTTAAGTTTGATGAAGACACTTTGATAAATATCAGCGTGAAACAACGAGCAATAAACATTCGACACAAACAGTTAACGAGGTAAAATGGACAAGCAATGTACCTACCTTATCCAAAAATATTTTTAGAGACTTATGATGTACTAACTACTACGTGGCGAAATGTCACCAAGCCATTAAGGGTTAGATTAATTATTCAAATTAATACTTACTAGTGATGTACTCTAGGGCATCCCAAGGAATATGGCCGGATTCGCAAAACATTTGCAGGTTCATCATTGCACATTCCCGATCACTGTTGTTGAACTCGTATGTGATGTTCCATCCGAGTGGACCGAATTTTTTGCGCTCCTGTATTATTGCGTGGAACATACATATACCAAATAACATTGTTCGCCAATCTTGCTCCAATACTGCAATGAATACCGTTATTCTCTTATACACGAACATTATTCTTTTTGGGGTTATAGTCGGCAGTAATATCAAGATCAGTCATAAAATATTATAGTATTTTGTTAATATTGTAATCTCATACCATGGTTTTCGAAGAAGTCTTCCTCCATTTCTATAAGTGCTCTTTTGACGTTTGCTTTGAGACCTTTTGGGGGTTCATTTGTGACCTTGACCGAGTTTTGGAGCACTGATACTGGAAACTTTGGTGTGGGCATAGAGCTAAGATAGAGGCGAAAGTCTGGACTAAGGACGCCCTGATCACTTCCCATATTGGCCACTATTACTTCAAGATTCAACATCCACGAAGCAGCTAAATGACAATTCTAGGAAAACAAAGATTAAACATAGATATTAAGAATTATAATCAACAATCTATATACTTAAAATAACACTGAACGGTTCCTGAATATTTACAACATTTTTAAATTTTTGATCCGTAGAATATTATATTCGGTGAATATTGATGTGGAACCTAAAACAGATTTGTTCATTCATTTATCTTTTTGCATGTCTGACTAGCCAAAATTCAAATAGAAAGTACTAAACAGATTTATGTACTCCATTAGCAAACTTATAGTAATTTTGCTAAACTTTATTTAAAAGGTCTAGCTCAGGTTATACATTAACCCATTCAAACTGGAACTAAATTATTTTTTTCGAATTAGATTTTGTTTATGAAACCTTTTATATATCTTACAAAACAATCCTGTTTTTATTGGTAAGGTGAAATCAGTTTATTTTTGTCAATGCTATTGGAGATAGTAAGCAAAACTAAAGCTGACTCATCATTGAAGACTAAACGATGCCTGAATTCATATCATTTTTCATTTAAAATGTGGAGTATTAAAAGTAAACTAATAGAAACGATTACCTGAAGAAATACCCAGTCTCCCTTGGGCTTAGCGTTCATTATCATTTTTTCAGCAACTGGTCCTTGACCTTGTCCCAGTGAAATTGAGTGCACCCGATCTCTCATCCCCATTTCGGTGGCAAATTTTTGAAATGCCCCAAATGGATCCGAGCCTGTACTTAATACAAATACCAGGGGTATCGAGGAAGCAGTATCAGCATAGCTAAAACAACATTAAAGACTTGGGACACAATTTTCTGGCGATACAAACGCTGCGAGTAGTGATAGCCAACAAGTTAAGACTTGTCGGGGTGATTGGGTCGGAGTTCTGAGCGTTTTAAATTTCAGCAATATTAAATTGAATATTATTTGCATTATCGGTGAAGAAAAACATCGTAACAGAACCTGCGCGGAAGGAGATACCTATAATGTTCTCAATCTCAGAAGAGTGCTCAACACCCTGTAGTTAACCGGTAATTAATGATGATGATGATGATAATGACCTGCGCTACGAAACAGATCGTCCTAATGATCAGCCGGCATTTGTACCCTTTAACGATTTACTAAGTATCCTGTATTTTTCCTTGCTGGTTTATATAAACTTCTAAAAGCAGATTTATATATTATATAACCTACCACTTCTGTACCATTTTTTATATCTTCCTAGCCTCAATATCTATTTTCTACTTCAGTGACCTCACCACATCTTTCTACTTAACTACTTTAGTTATATTTTAATATATAAAATTCTCGTGTCACAATGTTCGTTCCCATTCTCCGAAACGGCTTGACCGATTCTTATGAAATTTTTTGTGCATATTCAGTAAGTCTGAGAATCGGCTACTATCTATTTTTCGAACCCCTAAGTGATAAGAAGTGTCCACCCCAAAATTTTTTTTTTATTTTTTTTTGTACTATGTGGCATTGAAAAATACATACAACCGTAAATATTCACCCTTCTATCGCCAACCCCTATTTTTTAAGTCATTTAAGTAATTTAATCATTTGTCATCCCGCTCGATAACTGAACAATTATCGTCTTTATTGTGAATGTATTTCACTCAAATTGGAGTAAAATTTTCCTGAGCTTTTTTTATCCTCTATTAATTAACGCTTGACGGCAATCTCACCTGAAGTGATGATGGTAGAGGGCTAGCCTGTTAGGGGTGTGGTAAACCTATAACTCCTAATTGGTTTCTACTCGACATCGTGCCGGAACGCTAAATCGGCCAAAGCATCCCACAAGACCAGGCTCGCGCCGGGAATCAAACCCAGGACCTCTAACTTTATGATGCGACAGCGCGCGCGCTGCGCCATGGAGGTCGTCAAAATGCTTATTGTAAACCTAAAATTTTTGAACAAAAACAATATTTATGATATTTTTATATTCCCTCATCGTTCACAGCGGTCCATGCCCCTTTCACTCATATACCACATTCTTACACACAATAACTTAGTTATTTTTTTTCTACAATAGGAATTTCCTAGAAATAATTTAAATGGGAATACAACGTTTGCCGGGTCAGCTAGTTTTAATATGTAATCTATTCGCTTAAAATGTTGTGTATGAAGTATTTACCTACAATAAATTAAGAAATCACAGCCGGACGGAAAAAAACAGTAGCCCTACAAATACAATACATTGTTGTCGAGGTAGAAAAAATATGCCGAGTAAAGTTTCATGAGGTCTTTGAAGAATTCCATATTGCGAAAAGGAAATTGCTTTTGTAGTGCTTCTCTCAAACATCAGGAAAAAGAATAACGAAAATTCAATGGAAAAATACATCTACTTATATATGTTTCTACATCGAATATAGCTTTTGTCCTTAAATCTGGTGGTTTACAAGCAATCCATCTTACTTTTCTTACTGGTACTTATTTCCTGCCCTTGTTCGGATATTGGTACTCGACCATGCAACCTAGCCTACCAAAACTATACGTGACCTACCGACCTTTGCTTGCCATTGATGATCAAGATTAAAGAGCAGAAAATGGATTTTGATATCACAATATATGTGATGTCTACAATTTATCTTTCCATTTACAAGACGATAATAATGGATGTACTTAGGATTTTTTTGGAGAGGTTCTTTTTATCCTTATTTAATAACTGATCATATTATTGTTCGTAAATGTGACACATACATATTCTTAGTACTAGGCAAAAGATTTCTAAAACATTTGGTATTTTTAAATACATCTACATGCATTCGGTCCAATTTTAACCACATGTAAGTAGTTCTAATAAATATTTAATTTTAAAAATCTGTCTAACATAAAACTTATAGATTATATCGTTCATATATAATTAATAATTGATTCGAACCATTTTTATTTCTGGAGTTAGGAACAAGATAATTATAGATGGTGGAACGTGTAAGAGTCCCCATCTCCACTTCCCGTCCCCTCTGTGAGGCACCCCGTACCACCCCAGCACCCCACCGACGCGATTTGGTAGCCTCACACGGTACAGAAATCAGTTCTCTCGCTGTACCGGCCGAAGAGGTTGGTACGGCAAGAGACTCAATAAAACACAAACAAATTTTGTAGCAAAGAATGCTTGCTTATGTTTAATTTTTTATGCGAACAGATTCTTTGAGATTGCTACGAGTTAGAATCTACTTTTGATGCAAAGTATGAAATGATTAATAATTTTTAATGGAATGTTTGTTGAAAGATAAGCGAAAATATATTTCAATATTCTGAAATTTATTATATCGAACTTTAATACTAGCAACGTGTGAGTTTTGTTCAGTTAAGTATTGCTTTCTATCAGCGAATTTTACAGTAGTGTTTACGAAGTGTTTTTTTAAATTGTACTACAAGTTAGCCCTAAAAGGCAATCTCACCTGGTGGTAAGTAATGATCCAGATGAGGTGGTAACGGGCTAACCTGTTAGTACTATGGTGAACCCATAGTCCTAATTGGTTTCTACGCGATATTGTACTGGAAAGCTAAAACGCTTGGCGATACGTCTTTGTCAGTAGGGTGCTAACTAGCCACGGCCGAAGCCTCCCACCAGATCAGACAAAGCCGTATATCACAATGTGACAAAGCACGCGCTGCGCAACGGTGATGTGATTTTTTTATTCAATTTGTTTTTATTTTATCTTTAAATATTTTCGTGTATCGGGGTTTGATATTACCAAAGTAAAACCAGTCAATTTCAATGCTGTGCGATTATGCGTTTAAATATGTTTTATTTAAAACTCCATTGAATTAAACCACTGAATTAAATAAAAAAACTGCTTGTATATTAAATCTCTAACATGATTTCTTTATTGATATAGTCTAGGCCCAATAAATCAAATTTTTAGTAGTAATCAATCGTAATAACAGTACCACAACATAAAAATTAAACACGTTCTCTTTATTCTCAAGTTAAATAATTACGTAAAGTAAAATGAAGTCTACAAAATAAATTGCTTTGTAATGAAACAAATCAGGGCGTGGCGCGTGTCTGCAATAGGTATTGATTATATTGCTGCAACCCTAGACATCGTTACCGCGCAAGCCAATTTTCAGGGCCCGGACGATAACCTATAGGTCTAGATACCAAATGCTAGGTCGATAAAGCTCCGCTAGCGTCTCTGGATATAGCGCTGCATTGTGCATCCACTGAGTCTGGAGCTCTCGGACGAGCTAGACGTGTTCGGTCTTCGGCGCGACCGTCTTCTTAATTTTTACGTGGGTGTGTCTAAATTAATACGCGATAAAAATTTAATAAATTAATTAATAACAGTGATCAAAGTTTCCAGATACTTTTCAAACTATTGAGGAATCATGGCGGGCGAAATGAACTACCGTGAAATGTATTTCACTTTGAAGAATGGAGTCGGGATGCCGGCTATTGGCAGTACGTACCTAACTATCTATAACACACTGTAAATCTTTTGTAATGCTGCTAAATAATATTTTTCTTGTGTATTTATAACGAAACTTTTTGTTTTAGTTGGAACAAGGGGTATGAGAGACTACAATATTGTATACAGTACTGTAGATCAAGCACTGTATTGTGGCTACAGATTATTTGGTATGTAAAAAAATTATATTCTTATAGAGATTGTTTTAATTAAATTGGTGCTTAATATTGTTGTAATTAAATCTACATTAAAATTAATTGACGGTTCTAAGAATAAAACTATTAGAGTTGATGAGTGGAGCATTGGTTTCAAACCGTTCGATTTATTTTAATTTTGAGATTTGTGTACACAGAGCAGGCATTCATTGTTTTTCTTAAATTCCCATTTTAAATTAAATACATTTACAGATACGGCGGGCATTTTTGGCAATGAAAAATTCTTGGGGAAAGCATTCCGTGAGTTGCTGCCCAAGTACGGATTACAACGCGAAGATATATTCATCACAACGAAGTTAGGTAAGTTACAAAAATAAAACCATCAAAGAATAAAATGTGTGATATTCGTGTGTGATTGATGTAATATGTGTATTATTTTTTGCAGTGCCGACGACTATCAATGCCAAATACGTGGAACAAACATTTGAGAAGTCTCTTCAGAATCTTAACACGGATTACATTGATCTGTATCTGCTGCAATACCCAACAACAGCTAACTGCGATCCGCAGAGCCCTAATAATGAGAAGATGCGAGCCATGCACTGGATGGCCATCTCTAAACTGTATGATGAGTCCAAGATCAAAGCCATCGGTGTCTCTAATTTCAATATCAATCATTTGATGCAATTGACTGATGTTATGGCCCTTGGACCGCTGGTTAATCAGGTAATTATAAATAATTTTGAGCATTAAATAAGCTAGAGCCCCTTTTGTTTTCAAGTTCTATCTTTTGTTTAAAACACGGCAAATAATAACATACTGTATGTTACAGGTGGAGTGGCATCCGTACTATTACAAGCAGGAAATGCTGGAATATTGCGCCGCGAACAACATACTTATTCAAGCGTACAGTTCACTTGGTGGATTGTCCCAAGGCAATACAAGACTCTTACAAGATCCAGTTGTGAAGGAGGTCGCCAAGGAATACGAAGTTTCTCCAACGCAAATCTTACTTGTGTGGTCTTTGCAAAAGGGAATCGCCATTATTCCCAAATCAACCAACCCGGTTCACATCATGGAGAATATTCAGCTGAACTTTAGGATTTCCGAGTATGACATGGAGATGCTCGATTCCCTCAGCGCCAAGAACCTGCAGTATTCATGGGATCCTTCGACGATCGCCTGAAATGCGAGGAGATACCCAGATGTTTACATCCAAATATCTGGGTTGCTGTTCACCATTCGAGACATGGCATACTTTCCGCAATGGTTCTTCATGATGGTGGACTTTCGTATTGCGATTATACCGGTTTATTGACTAGGGGCTCATCCGTACGGTCGTGATTCGGGTGAGAACACGTCCAGAGGATTTTAAGATTGACGAAATGGACAATTTATAGTAATGTGTACTGTGTGTCTATTAGATCCGAATGTGGTTCCTGTTTCCCTGATATTTATCTCTGTATTCCGCCTATTAAACTTAGTAACAGTAAAGACTTCTAAAAACCAAATTATATTATCTCTATTGGAATAATTTTGACATATCCCTCCAAACTTATATACCTATAATATTTTATGTTTGGTTTACTCTAAAAACTAATTAATCTTATCTCTAATAATAACAATGAATTATAACAATTGTAGGTTTTATTCCAAAAATTCAGATTAATTTACAATGTGTAACACTAAGCTTTGGATTCTAAACTTTTTCATAAGTTGCTTTTTATAATCCTTTATATCTATCCCTAGATATTGTGAACAGTTTGTGTGCTAGGATACTGTATTTAGTGATTATATTGTACGAGTAGATATAAGCATTTTATGTTGTATTTTTTTAAAGTTTTCTATTTAAATTTCTTTAAATATGTGTTCTGTTTATTTAAAACTTTTATTGATATTTATTTTAACCTATAGATGTTATAAGAACTCGATGTACTGTATTTAGTGATTATATTGTACGAGTAGATATAAGCAATTTATGTTGTATTTTTTTTTTTAAGTTTTCTATTTAAATTACTTTAAATATGTGTTCTGTTTATTTAAAACTTTTATTGATATTTATTTTAACCTATAGATGGTATAAGAACTCGATGTGTCTATGTATTCTTATTATATTTAATCATATTTAATCATAACTGTTAGATTTAAGCAACATACTATTTGATGAATTAAATTGTATACTCAATATCATTCTCTGATTTAGGTCTATAACTCGAACTTATTATTATATAATGACTCATTAATCATTACGCTTATACTGAAACAGTAATCATGGTTTTTATTTCAATCTGAGCTTTAGATTATGCCGTTCATTTATTACTGTAAACCATACTTTCATGATTTTGCGAGCACTATATGCGACTATTATCAAATATAATCATTATACTAAGTAAATATGCTAGATTTAAGAAAATTATATTGAATAGTCGTTTTCTCACTAAGGCCCAAAGAGAAACGTCCATAACTGTAACGAATTTGAAATCGATGTTTTCTTCGTGTTTATATGTCTATTTTATTGGAATAAAGATACTTCTATGTTGTGATTGAGCCTTATTTATTTACTTTTATCACCTACCTTTTAGTATTAATATTTTTAATTTAAAAAGAACTGGCCTAGTACAAGCGATCTAGCTATGACCTGAGGGTTAAGTAAAACAGACGGATCATTTTTTTTTATCCACTACAAGTAAGCCCTTGATGGCAATCTCACCTGATGGTAAGTGATGATGCAGTCATAGATGGTAGCGGGCTAACCTGTTAGGGGCATGGTAAACCCACACTCCTCATTGGTTTCTAGGCGACATCGTGCCGGAACGCTAAATCGCTTGGCGACACGTCTTTGTTGTTAGGGTGGTAACTAGCCACGGCCGAAGGCCTCCCACCAGACCAGACTCGAGCCGGGAATCGAACCCAGGACCTGCAACTTTAAAATGCAAGAGCACACGCGCTGCGCCACGGAGGTCGTCAAAGTAATTATTATATACTTATCTTACAACAATTAAAATGGGAAGGTTTGAATTGACTTTTTTAACTTAACCAAGCCAGAACAGCTCTACGAATCTGGATTAAATTCCTATCAGAGATAGATTATAGACAAGAACACAAACACATAGGAACTGATATATTTCTTGTCCCAGAAATATATCAGTTCCCATGGGATAGATTACTTGACCAGGCCGTATGTATGTAGGCAGCAAGTATTATTAAATACTAGTTAATTTGTTGTTGAAGCGGTGATAGCCTAGTAGTTAGGGCGTCAGACTCCTAATCAGAGGTCGGCGGTTCGAATCCGGGCACGCACCCATAACTTTTCGGAGTTATGTGCGTTTTTAAAAATTTATAAATATCACTTGCTTCAACGGTGAAGGAAAACATCGTGACGAAACCTTCACGCCTGAGAGTTCTCCATAATATTCTCAAAGGCGTGTGAAATCTGCCAATCCGCACTTGACCAGCGTGGTGGGCTATGGCCAAACCCTTCTCATATTGAGAGGAGACCCGTGCTCTGTAGTGAGCCGATAATGGGTTTATCGTGATGATGATGCTGATGAAAATGTCCTTTCCTAGTAGGACATTAGCAGGCATTGAAAAGCTCTTAAAATATATCACTTAAAATATATCTAAAAAATATCACTTACTTCAAAGTGCACACAACTCCAAAAAGTTATAGGTGCGTGCCCAGATTCGAACCACCGACCTGTAATTAGAAGGCGGACGTCGTATCCACTAGGCTATCATAGCTTAAGTAATTTGAAGGTACAAGTATTAAGTACAGTATAACAGTGCCAAGTTCTGCCACTGGCATTTGGCACTGCCTTTTTTTTTTGTCGTGGTGGATTTGGCACTGCCTATCTCAAATATACTTATAAGTTTCGAATAAGGTAAAAAAATTAATATTCGTTATTAGTTGGTAAAACGGTTCTATTTGTTTCGAATTAGTAGCCCTTAGACGGACGGAGAAATAGACGGTTTTTTTGGAACCCTGTATAGTTGAAGGCAATTCTATATCTTAGACTGACCAAGGTTGGCATTAATTTAGGAATTTTATTATCATTATTTGTTTTCTACCAAATCTTTTAACAATCACTTATTTATTTATTTCCTCTTAATTTTAGCCTTACAGGATTATAAACCTATTTGATAGAGTAGCCTAATATAAAATTCAAATATTAATAATATTTATCCAAATAGTTCTTTAAAAGGCACTTTTGACGCTTCAATAATTTACATAGTAGTGATTTGATGGTGATAATTACATTCGTAAACTTAAAACTAAAGCTATGAGGGTTCCAAAGGCGCCCTGGTCTATGAAGAAGCCCATAACAAATTTAGCCGGATTTTTTTTTGTTATCACTATCTGACAATCAAAAATAAATTATAATACCTATGGAGATAGAGCAATTCACACCCAAGCTTTTTTATCGTTTAAATATCGTTGAAATTACTTTTCTATAAACTTTCGTTTTATAAAAACTTTGAACTTATTGATAGACATCTCCAAGATATCAATAGGCAATCTATATATATAAAAGCGAAATACCACTGACTGACTGACTGATGATCACGATATCTCAGGAACTATAAAACATACGAACTTAAAATTTGGAAGGTAGATTGCTTTTATGAAGTAGAGGTCAGCTAAGAAACGGTTTTGAGAAAATCTACCCCTAAGGGGTAGAAATGGGGGTTGGAAGTTTGTACGAAAGTCCTATATTTTTGAAGTTAGAGACATGAAAATTGGCAACTAAGTTTTTTATTATAAATGATAAAGATCTGTTTAATCAATGTTACCAAAATCTACCCCAAGGGGGGTGAAATGGGGGTGGGGCGTTTTCATGAGGATTTTATGTTTTCGAAGTTAGGGACATGAAAATGGGCATTTAGGTAATTTGTTTTAAATAATAAAAACCTGTATACGCAATATTACAAAAATCCACCCCTAAGGGGTAGAAATGGGGGTTGGAAGTTTGTATGAAAGTCCTATATTTTTGAAGTTAGAGACATGAAAGTTGGCAACTCAGTTGTTAATTATAAATAATAAAGATCTGTATGATCAATAATGCGAAAATCTACTCCAAGGGGGGTGAAATGGGGGTAGGAAGTTTTCATGAGGATTCTAAGTTTTTGAAGTTAGGGACATGAAAATTGGCATTTAGGTAATTTGTTTTAAATAATAAAAACCTGTATACGCAATATTACAAAAATCCACCCCTAAGGGGTAGAAATGGGGGTTGGAAGTTTGTATGAAAGTCCTATATGTTTGAAGTTAGAGACATGAAAGTTGGCAACTCAGTTGTTAATTATAAATAATAAAGATCTGTATGATCAATAATGCGAAAATCTACTCCAAGGGGGGTGAAATGGGGGTAGGAAGTTTTCATGAGGATTCTAAGTTTTTGAAGTTAGGGACATGAAAATTGGCATTTAGGTAATTTGTTTTAAATAATAAAAACCTGTATATACGTAATATTACAAAAATCCACCCCTAAGGGGTAGAAATGGGGGTTGGAAGTTTGTATGAAAGTCCTTTATTTTTGAAGTTAGAGAGATGAAAGTTGGCAACTAAGTTGTTAATTATAAATAATAAAGATCTGTATCAATCAATGTTACGAAAATATACCCCCAAGAGGGTAAAATGAGGGTTGGAAGTTTTCATCAGAATTCGAGGTTATGGACATGAAAATTGGCATTTAGGTTATTTGGTTTAAATAATAAAAAACTGTATACACGCAATATTACAAAAATCCATCCCAAAAGGGGTGAGAGGGGTGAGGGGTTGGAAGGTTACATGTAAGTTCTGAGTTTTTGGAATTAGAGAAATGAAAATCGGCAATTAGAGCATTACTTTTCAGTAACTATGACATGTAGGTATAAGCTCTTTTGCAAAATCACACATTGAAAGTGGAAACATAAAGAATGAAAAGGAATTTGGAAGTTAGGCCCTGCTTAGGCGTAGACATCCGCTAATAATTTGTGAAAATCCGCCGCAAAGAGGTTAATACCGGGGTTCATGTTGGTTGAAAATCTTATAAAGTTTTACTTCTTTGAATCCATTGAAATACTTTGTACTAAGAAATCCTTACTATCCAGACAAAATCATAGTAATATTATAAATGCGAATGTGAGTTTGTATGTTGGTTTGTCCTTCAATCACGTCGCAACAGAGCAATGGATCGACGTGATTTTTGAAATTATAGTTGAGGACCTGGAGAGTGACATAGGAGAGCTCCCGTTGGAATTTATACAACTTATTCGGACTGAATTTTAAAAACTTATTCCACGCGGGCGAAGTCGCGGGCGCCAGCTAGTTTATTATAAAATAAAATACAATTTCCTTTGAATGAGTTACTAATTTGGTGCAGTCTACTAAACGGTACTACAAGTTTACTTTTACTTCTAATGTTCAGTGCGTAACAGTCCATTTTTTTCTTGAATTTATCAATATTTTTATTTTCATTTACATAACATTTTCATATATATATTGGCTATGCACTGTCATTATTTTATAATCTTTAAATTTATCTCTTAATGACTCTCTGGAACCTAATTTGTATATCGCACGAACAGCCCTCTTCTGCAAAACGAATACAGTGTATAAAAGTATATATACAAAAATAAGTAATATTATAAGAGGTATCAAAGGAAAGCTTATCTCTTCGAGAGATCTCTTTGAGAGATTAATCTGCATTGTTGATATTGCCGAGGGCGATGTATGAAAGGGTTGCGAATGATATTAAATATAAAAATATATAATTCTTGTGTTCCTTTAGTAAAAAAAAGTCTAAATACGAAGAAAATAATAAATTATTAATAAGTATCAAATATGCCGGTAAACCAGGCAGTAAGATATACTTTATCTACTTATGGTATTCTACTTATGATGGGACTGGTGGGCCGGGTTCGTCCAGGAATGGGATTGGTAGGCCGGTGTGGACGGCGAGCGTTCGCTACGCTTGCTGTCGGCGATGGAAGGCCGGGTGCGAGAGTGTTCCTCTTCCACCTCTCTTGCTCTTGTGCCTTCGGAGGACTTGTGGGCGATGGAAGCGGGACCGTCCTTCACAAACAGTACGGTCCTCTGTTGGCTGGTGTGCTGTTGTTCCGGCACACCTCTAACCGGCGAAACTGGACACGTCGTGCCCAAGGAGGGTCTGCTGCGGCGGACACCCGCTGGTGTAGTTGCGGTTGTATGCGAAAGCTTTCCCGTGGCTCCACCATACAGCGGTTTTAGTCAGTAGAAGTTTGACATAACCTCTGTGCTTCCCCGTGGCGCAGAGGTATCCATGAAGATTTACTCAAGATAAAAAAAAACTTATGATAGCCGTTAATTTATCGATGATCTGATAGTACCCCATATTGTTAAAACTGGCCACCTTTCGAAATTGATCCAAAACATGTCAAATTAGCAAAGAGATTTTTCATAAGATAAAAATAGACCTGAAAAATACTTGATCATAGGTAACGATGCGGCATACGGCAGATCATGCTCGCCTATAGGTTTTTTTTTTATTTACCACAAGTTAGCCCTTGACTGTATCTCACCTGATGGCAAGTGATGATGCGGTCTAAGATGGTAGCGGGCTAACCTGTTAGGGGTATGGTAAACTCATACTCCTAATTGGTTTCTACACAACATCGTGCCGGAACGCTAAATCGCTTGGCGACACGTCTTTGTCGGTAGGGTGGTAACTAGCCACGGCCGAAGCCTCCCACCACCGGTGAGATGCTTATTCCTGGTTTGAACCCAAATTATAAGTGCCGAGCGTAGCGATTTGTAATGGAATTAAGGACGCAAAGAGCTTCGCACGTGTTGATGGAATCATCATCATCATCATGGCACATGGTGAGGGTGGCACAAATTTGAACAGTTCCTGGGCCCACTGCGAAATAAATCTTGTAGACAGTGGCGGATTAAGCTAGCGCGTAGCCCGTAGCATATTCTTTAGAAGAGCCCTTGTTCTGCTGAGGGTTTACTTTAAAGTGGTTAGTATAAACAATTGAACAATCAATACTCCATTACGTTTATTCGCCATCTATATCTTTAAACTTTGCGGATGATTATTAGGCTATATATTACTATAGGCCCTGTTAGACTTTGATAAGTATAAAAAGTCAGATGTGATGATACATTATTTTTAATACAGCAAAATTTCGTCAGCTCGAGCTCTTAGTAAAGAAATTTCATAAAGGGTTATCTAGTCAACTGGGGTATAACATTTTTATACCCCAGTTGACTAGATAAACTTGGGTGTGAATTGCTCTATCTCCATAGATACCATAATTTATTGTTCATTATGAGGGATGGTGATAGCAATAAAACCTGGCTAAGTTTGTTGTGGGTTTCTTCTTAGACCTGGGCGCGATGTGAACCCTCTTAGCTTTAGTTTTAAGTTGGCGAGTGTAGTTATCACCATCACTAATAGAAATAATGAAAAATGTGATATATATGAACCCTGTAATAGGTTTATATGAAAGCTGTTTTTGATTTGATTCGATATGTATCCCATGGGGGTATAGAACTGGCAGTTACCTCAGCCAAATTATTAGTTTTGCCATTCAAAGGAGAAATTCTGCCAGCATCTTGGGTACGATACGTTTCGGTGGCATCGGCGACATTTTACGTAAAACGTTACGTTACGTTTGTTTTTTTGTAAAATTATGATGTTATAAAATTCTCGTGTCACAATATTTGTTCCCATACAAAACCTCCTCCGAAACGGCTCCACCGATCCTTATGATTTTTTTATGCATATTCAGTAAGTCTGAGAATCAGCTACTATTTATTTTTCAAACCCCTAAGTGATACCCCAAAATTTATTTTTATATTTTTTGGATAATATTTTTATTATTTTATTTTTGTATTATGTGGCAATGAAAAATGCATACAACCCTTAATTTTCATACTTCTATCGCCAACCCCTATTTTTTAATAGTCATTTTAGTAATTTAATAATTTGTTATCTCGCTTGATAAGTGAACAATTATCGTCTTTATTGTGAATGTTTTTCACTCTAATTCGACTAAAAATTCCCTGAGCTTATTGTAAAGCTAAAATTTTTGAATATGAACAATATTTACTTTTTCAAAAAAGCTACAATTTGTGATTATAAACAATATTTATGTTATTTTTATATTCTCTCATCGTTCACAGCTGTCCATGCCTCTTTCACTTATATACCACTCATATACCCTTTTAAGTCAGTTTTTTTCTACAATAGAAATTCCCTAGAAATAATTTATACAACATCATAATATTACGTTATATGTTTAATTTATATTTTCTTCGTTTATTATTTAAAATTATAAAAAAATTAATTAATAAATTTAAGTTTTTTTTTTCAATAACATCTCAAAGGCGTCTATATTTTTCCCAGATTTTTCCCTTTTGTCCATGCCTCCAAGCCATAGAAGAATATAGTGATGAATAAAGCTTTTATCAATACAATAGGTTATTTATTCACGTCAAAGGAATATTTGGTTACCGATTGTCTGACGTGGATTATCTCTTAGTAGACAAAGGCGTCACGTATCATATTTTTGTGACCTCCAAGTAAATACAATACACTAAGGTTTAAGGTTACTTTAGGTATTGCTATTCTCGCTACTAATAGTAATAAATAATAATAATCATTCATTTCAATTTAATAATTTTTTTCTTAAACTATCCTGACCCCCAAACTAGGATAGCCCGTATCTTGGGGGTCAGTCTCTTCCAATTGTGCAATAATAAATAAACTATTATTTTACCTTAAAGTTTAGGACTTTATCACATTCATACATGAGTGAGAAATGAGTGGGTTGATGGGTGTGTGGGTGAGTGCATATGAGTGTGGATGTGTGTGTGAGTTTGAGTGAGTGAGTGGGTGAGTGATACGAACACATTTTATAGGTGTATTTATATGTATATAAGGAGATTTAGGGTATGAAGTTAATCAATTTTTCAGTAGCTCTATAGTTTAGGTCACTCAACATGTCTTTAAGCTTATTCTTGACGGTTAATTATAATCATATAACGCGAATGTTATGCATGTAAAAGGGTAAAGTAGTAGAGGAAGACCAAAGAAGAGAAGGAGTGTGTAAAAGGGGTGGTTGCGTGTAAAAGGTATGGATAATGAAGTGTTAGAAGTGAGTGGAAGAAGAAAACATGTTCTCATATCCATGTTCCAACCTACAGGTTGCGGGATAAAGGCAAGAAATCTATGCTCGTGGAGCAAAACTATCTACTATCAAATAAAAAGTATTGAAGATATTCTAGTAAGAGTTTGCACTACACAGTGAAGTGTAAGAAGAACTACAAACTATAAACTAACAATAAACCGAACTTATTTAAAGTTAAGACGCAGCAAAAAGAAAGGAGCGGGTTTGCCTAGAAGGTGCCTATTCATTCTGGGTTCATAAGTACTATTTATATTAGAGATTGCAGTAAAATAATTCCTGATTTTTGCGGCTCGTACTGGAAATACTGAAGTAAAGCGTTTATAATTGAAATCCTAATTATTCCATGTCGCGACCATCGCAGCGGAACTTATTGGCTCGTCGCTCACATTGCCTATTTCCGCCATTATAAGGGATGAAGGTGTTTTATCGCCTTAAAGGAAAGTTTAATTCAATGATGACCAAAAAATGTTGTTTTATTGGGGAAAACATATCCAAGCATATATAACCAATGAATCAATAAAACCATAATAAAAAGTGGTCGCTCCAAATAGAAATGTCTAATCAATAAACGGGAAGACTTTTAAATATAATAGTACTCTGTTGTCTGTGTAGTAAGGAGGTTATTTCAACTGCACGGATAGTCATGATACTTTGAATGTGACAGAAGTAAGCAGGTTCTACGCCTTACCTACGGCGTAGGCATTTATTCTAGATGGATTATATTTAAAACGAGTAACTGAAACGATGTTTGAAAAATTGTTTCTAATCCATTAATATAAATCGACATTAAATGTTAATGATGAGTTAATGGAAGCGGTGATAGCCTAGTGGCTAGGGCGTCAGTCTCCTAATCAGAGGTCAGCGTTTCGAATCCGGGCATGCACCTATGACTTTTCGGAGTTATGTGCGTTTTAAAAAAATTAAAATATCACTTGCTTCAAAAAACAAGAAAAGGTGAAGGACATCGTGAGGAAACCTGCTTACCTGAGAGTTCTCCATAATGTTCTCAAAGGCGTGTGAAGTCTGCCAATCCACACATGGCCAACGTGGTGGACTATGGCCAAACCCTTCTCATATTGAGAGGAGACCCGTGCTCTGTAGCGACCCGGTAATGGGTTGATCATGATGATGATGATGATGCTGAGTTAATAGTATATTTTCAATAAAAATATACTGCCATAAAAAATTGATATTTTTTTGGCGAACGGATTGGTTGAGTGATAATGAATTAACATTTCGCTGTTAGTACTATAAAAATTTTCGTATAAATAAAAATATGTTTATGTAAGTGACTTTCTTCGTTCCATATTTTTGAGGGATCCGTACGTGAAGGATTGCAGAGGGATCTAATTACTAAGACTCCGCTGTCCATATGTCTGCCAGTCAGTGTCTGTGAGCGGGCGGTACCTGTCTTATGAACCGTAATAAGTAAGCCGAAAGTTTCACAGATCGTGTACTTCTATAACCGTTATAACAAAATCTGACAACGAAAATTAAATGGGTCTCAAACGTGTTAACGTGTTCGCTTCTTAAATATCTTTTGAATATTTATTTTAGATTCGGGCTGAGAAAAAATTGGCTTACGTACGCAGATTTCAAATTATACGCTATATTCATAACGATCTTTATTAAATTTAGAACGGTCCTTTTATCTTGGATATTAAAGATTCCTTTGTAAATTAAATACCATATTTAGATGTTATTAAATGATATGAGACATTATAGAGGCCATAACATTCTACTAAATCAATAGTGTGCATAATTTTACTAGAATTTTTTAACATTATGAACAATTAAACGTCATATCATATTTATATAAACACACAAGATAATATGTCGAAAAATTATACATTAATTTTGTTTTACATTAAATATTAAGTATATGTATGTAAGTAGGTATTCTTTGTTGTCGTAGTATGATTTCTAGAGAAGCATTTTCATCGAGAGTTTTTTTCTTAAACATATTTAAGTCTGTTGATTATATATTATTAAAGCCATAAGGCAAACACTTTTCATGTATGTATTATTCCAACGTTTTGAAGAGCACAGAGCCTGTTCGGAATATCGAGGGCCTCTGCCTGTATCATTTCACCATTTCGTTAGAAATATTTTGTTTATTTTTTGACGAATTACACGCATATTTCTCATGTACACGTAGTGTAATTCATAATTTCATAAAAAGTATTTTAAAGCTTAGATAGCTGATGATCCTAAATGCAGATAATTACCTATGATTGTTGATAAAGATACCTTTTTTGCTTGTAACGAGGTGCTTTATCTTCCCCTAGACAAACATTTTACTTGATAGTAAATAACAAAATTTTGTTCATTATAGATTACGTGTTTTTTTGGGTTTAGAGAATTGGCTTTGTTACCTATGTACGGCTTCACAGCTAAACCGATTATAGTGAAATTTCCATACATGAAGCTTACACCTTGGGGATATAGTATACTTTTTACTCTGGGAAAATCTTGGATACCTACGGGATTTATAAAGAAAGCTTATCTAACCCAAACAAAGTTGTAAAGCAACGAGTATGTACCTATGTAAAATTCAACATAAATTTTAGAAACATCATTTTGAATAGAAGTAGAGTATTCAAACAAAGACCATGGTATTGTATGTGGTATACAAGTACCATGGAATTTGTCATGGACGAACATAAAGACTAATTTGCTAATAATTATTGTAAAATATCTTCATTCAAAATACTAAGTCCTGTTGTCCTGGGAATATGGGGTACAAAAAAACCCATGTTACTCGCTGATAATGTAGCTTTTCATTGGTGAGTGAATTTTAAAGCTGGCTTAATGGTTTAGGCATGAAAGCTCAACCAACAAACCAACTCACATTCGCATTTATTAGTTAGATTGCCTGTGTGAGCCCTTCGATGCGTACATACATATTTTAATACATAAGTAGTAAACTACATACTTCCGGCGCCCTGAACAGAGGGAGAAAAAACATAGCCAGGTAAAATAGGTATGTAATACAGTAAGGGCGTAACCCCGGTGCAACGCGCAGGTGCAAGCTCAGGGCTGTCCCGGGAATTAGCGGGCTGTCTGATAGATAAGGACAAGAGCAGACGAATAAAATATAATTGAAATTTCTATATATATAATTGAAATTTCTGTGTACATTAATGTCTTACAGCATAGTACAAGTTTTTAATGACATATAACACCAAAACCACTAGGTTAGAGGCAAATAATAAGTTCATACATACTTTAAATAAAAAAATTTACTGTTTCTACTAGGAATAATGTGAGTTAAACGATTTAAACCTCACTGTCACAGACGGGTATAGTATTAGACCATATTGGAGGCGAGAAACTCTAGGATTTTACAATATTGAGTGATATACAATACTGAATGAAAATACCTATTCAAATTAATACAAGGTAGGGAAAGAAGCAAACGTAAGTATTGTATGAAAAAGGACATTTCCTATGAGTGTTAAGTGCTCTCTACTGAAGATTTTTTACAGAATACGGCAAGGCAATTGGGTGCAGGTATAAAAGGAAATTACCTACCGCATGTCTACGCTTAAGAGGCTTTGCTAGACTGCTTTCTATCATATTACGAGTAAGGAAAATAGTCGAGGTATTATTACGCATTGTTCTCAGTTAGTGACTCCAATGTCAATACAGAATTTTATTTATATATTTTATCATAATCCACATAATTCAATGTCTTAGTGCTCAAACAAGCAACTAAGTAACTGAGGGTTTTAGCTAAAACCTGCCAGGTAACAGCGGGGCCTTACGTAAACTCCAAGAAAATGAATACAAGTAACAAGAAAACTTGAAAGTCATGTGAGAATGTATAAGACGGCAATCCATCTAGTTATCGAATAGAAGCGCCGCTGCTTAGTTATCAACATTGAATTATCAGATATATACCGCATACACCGCTAACAATATTTTTATAACGTAATAAAAGTCCAATAGATGATCTCATACAATTTCACGCCGAGCGAAGTTAGGTAGTATTACATTAGCACCCGTGAAGCTAGGTCCCAGAGCTCCGGTTTATTTATAGACAGTAAAGCTTCATAATCAATAGAGCCTAGTGAATTGTTTTCCTGGACGCGGACAGCCTTAATGCACATTGCAGTTTACACGCCCGCTTGGACTAGACGAATTTCACGGTCCGCGTTACACGGCGTTCACAAAAAGAACATTAGAACATCGAAGTATTTACACAGTTTATCGGTACGGGTTAATGTGAGGGTGAAGTGTGAAATAGTTATTATATATTCGGAGGATTTACTAACGGAAGCGAAATATAATGGCCGGCGAAAGCAGTACAAGTACGAGTACAACGAAATCAAATTGCGATCCTACTGTTGGAGGTAAAGTAAATAGTGCAAATATATTAATAATGTTTTACGAGTATTTTTTTAATTATTGATTTTCAAATCTACGTCATTAAATTACTAAAGCTTGCCTCAATGCTAATTATGCTTTCTTATTTATTAAAGGGGTTATAATAACAATTAAAAAAATATATAAGAAAAATTAAAGCGATCTATATAGTATCAATTAATGAACAGGATTATCATTTTTTTTGAGGAATTGAAAATTATTTTATATTAAAAAAAATACCGTTCATTAGCTATGGTTATATTTTGTAATGTGATATATATATATAACATTGCTCGTGATCTCTTAAAAATCTTACCTTATAACTCATTAGCTTTTGATTAAAGGGGTGTGCTTTGTCTTTGTGTGGAGTTAGATTAGACGTCTTAACTAATCGAAAATGGCGGATATGAAAGATTACGTAATAGAATGAATCAAATGTATTGTTTGATATCAAAATTTGTATGTTAGATTCTGAAATGTTTAAATATTTTATATTGCAAATATAATAATATTGAGCTCAAGAGTTTTTATAATAATTTATTTTTGGACTTATTAATAACCTTAATTTTTACCAGGTTGATTTCCAACATTATACCTACCAATCTTTTAATATCTTGGCACATTGTATTACACTGTAATTCAGATCAGATCACAGATTCTTTCCTAAAAAAAGGCTTGCTTTAAAAACTCATAAAGTAGTTTTTTTGCGGTCTAAAGTCTTTGGTGGACAGAGAACTAAATTTTTTTCCTTTTAATTGGGACATAGCAAAAAATATATATGCTTTGACCGTTTACTGTCGCCAACCCAAATCGTTCAAGACGGTCATCTTAGTTGATTCGGCCACCGCTCAACATTTTTATATTGATTTGCTCAACAAATTTTTTTCAATCTTGAAGCAAATGTTTAAAATTTGATTAATCTACAGAGTATTATAGTATCAACAGAGTTTGTTTTTTGCCATCAAATGATAACATTTTAAAACAATCCCAGGCTGAATCACTACATCTGTTTGATTCAAGTTCTGCAATGCTGACGTCAACAACTTTTCTCAAGGTATTTCCTAAAGGTATCAAAGTATAGTGACATGTCTGCATCAACATACTTTAATATCGAAAGCCTACGTGCCTCGTCGAGCTACAACAATGTTGTGATGGGGGAATTCAACAATCAAAGCCATAAAAGCGAGCTCATGAAGAAGAAGAGAAGATGGTTTAAGTAAATTTCATGATGGATGACGGAATCAACGGGACAAAATTTTGGCTGACTCTGAGGCTTAATAAAAAGTTTAAACTGAAGACAAACGACCATTTAGCTAATGAAAAAAAATTGGTTAGCTGCAATAGCGTCAGTCCACAAGAAATGAGATTGACTTCATTATGTCAACCAAGGATTCTTTGATATCTCATTGATAATAAGAGGCTCATGGAATATCATGGTAAAGATGGCACAATCAGCTAGCGAAGCCCTTTCACCTTATTGATTTCTTACTCACTGTGTTGAAAGGAATATTTATACTTTAATATTAATTATTATTTGATACTACCAATTTTGGTAAGGTAAGGCAGTCATAGGACAGGATTCATATTACCCAGTCGTATAAGAGTGCTTTAAAACTAAAACTACTTGAGTTTCACTCACTAAACTTACGACATTCAAGGCGTTAGTACCCAAGAATCTTCAAACTTCCAAATGCGATCATCTTATAACACTATTTAAAAAAAAACCTTTTGATATAACGTGCAATTTACCTAAGGCGTTATTCTGTTATAATCTGTTTGTTCTTTCTACGCTTTTTCATTTATAAAATTAATACGGAATAGGCATAATGGTTATACCTATTCGCAATTAGGTTTTACGAATATAATCCAGTTATTCTATACAGACATCTCAAGATTATATTACTTAAATCAACAGAATATAGAAATAATAATAATTATAAATAGCTTTGATTTACAAAACGGGAAGGTTTGTTAATATATCCATTATGACAAATACTTATTCAGAATCATTGTTTCAGTTTCAAGTTTAGAAGTGAACACTTATAGCATATATTATGAAACTAAAAATCATATGTTAGAGTCCGGAATACGTTTACTAGGTAAGTTAAATCTACGATGAGTACCATTAATTTGTTTCACTGTTCTTTTTGTATACACAACATCTAGTAGACATCATTTCTGGTCTTTCATATTGTATCCTGACCCCATCATCATCATCATGATCAACCCATTACAGGCTCACTACAGAGCACGGGTCTCCTCTCAATATGAGAAGTGCTTGGCCTTAGAATAGAATAGAAATATAACATAAGTCGCTTCCCGTCGGCTGTACGATAATACAAATGTTAATTTACGCAAATAATTACACGAGAGGAGGTTATATGCATATTATAGTTGAAGAGAAAAGGCGAGAATTACATAGATTATAATACCCTGGGTAAACCATACGAAATAGGTAAAAATAATTCACAACGGACTTGATTTTATAAAATAAAATTATCTACATAAAAGTTCGCTATGGTACACCTCTATTTTAATCTCTTAAACATGAGATAAGAATCGAGTTAAATCAGATTTAGAATGAAGGGGTAGGCCGTTAGTTCTCACACATGCAAATCAAAAGGGAAACTTCCACTTCATAAGTATAGGGTTCTGGCCTGGAGCGGACATCCATTAGGAATCAAAACGATGTATATAATTAAAAGCTTTAAACGACACATCAGAAGAATAATAATGTATTATGTACATTTATAATAGTTTTTATTATAATCCGTGTAGAAGCTATACAATCCGTGTATTTAAGAAGCTATATGATATGAATATTTAATAACTTAGTAATATGTACTTATAAATCTAATTCTACAAAAATGTAGTAAATTATGAATTAAGATATAAGAAATGGGCATATGGAATTAATCTCTTTTGATTCCTGGGCAAGCTCATAAACCAAATAGTCATGATTTTAGATTCAACTCGCTGTCTGATAACTGGCTACTCTGGCGATCTTTTATGTTAAAGTAAAGTAAAAATAAAAACAATATTTTTATTTTTATACACTACAAGTTAGCCCTTGACGGCAATTTCACCTAATGGTGAGTGATGAAGCAGCTTAGGATGGTAGTGGGCTAACTTGTTAGGCGTATGGTAAACACAAACTCCTCATTGGTTTCTACGCGACATCGTGCCGAAACGCTAAATCGCTTGGCGACACGTCTTTGTCGGTACGGTGGTAACAAGCCACGGCGGAAGCCAGACCAGACCGGGACTCATGCCGGGAATCGAAACTAGGACCCCCAAATTTATAATGCGACAGCGCACGCACTGCGCCACGGAGGTCGTCATATATGAACTACATAACTAAATAAACAATATATTTTTCGATTTACATGTCTCCTGCGGATTTTAACGCGTAAAACATTCGAAATGCCGACCAGAATTGGGTGCCTATTATTATAGCCTAGTAGATCATAGTTATAACATGTCTTGAGGTCGAGTATGAACTCAACTATATAGTAGGCTTTAAATTTTAGACAAGTGGGTAAAGGTTAATCCGACATATATACGCATCAAAACAATATCCAAAATCCAAATCGGAACATAGTACGGAGGGTTGTTGGGATCGAAATGTGCAAGATAGCGACCCCACACCGGAAATATTGGCTCTTTTGATGCCCCCATTAGGTGGTCAAAAACGGGAGAACCGTGAGATACAAAATCGTGATTATATGCAGTTTTAGTTTCTTGTGGAAATTTGCAATTTAGCTTGTAGCAAGCAAGCAATTTCTATGTCAATCAAGTTATCAACGCAGACGCCGTCGCGAACATTAGCTACCTCATATGATATATTCCTACTATAATTGTGAAAGTTAGGATGGATTTTTGAGGCTCAATCACGCCAGAACATCAAAACGGATATAGATAAAATTTGCCACAATGATTTCCTGATTATGATCTATATCTATGGATAGATGAATATGTATAGATTATTATCGCAAAATAATATATACGAGTACTAAACTACTTTTTATTCAAGAAAAATGTACATTTCCCATGAATTTAATTTCATCATCATCATCATGAACAACCCATTACCGGCTCACTACAGAGCACGGGTCTCTTCTCAATATGAGAAGGTTTTTGGCCATAGTCCACCACGCTGGCCATGTGCGGATTGGCAGACTTCACACGCCTTTGAGAACATTATGGAGAACTCTCAGGCGTGCAGGTTTCCTCACGATGTTTTCCTTCACCGTTGAAGCAAGTATTTTTTAATTGTTTTAAAAACGCACATAACTCCGAAAAGTTAGAGGTGCGTGCCCGGATTCGAACCGCCGACCTCTGATTAGGAGGCTGACGCCCTAACCACTGGGCTATCACCGCTTTCTTTGTATTTGAATTTAATTTGTATCAAATAAAAAAAATTCAGTGAACGAAGCTGGTGATTCTTTTTTTCAAATTTCTTGGTTCAACAGTCAACATTGCATTTTTCAGAGACTACGGTCACAGACGGAAATGCTCAGGAACTGAAGAATGCATTCCGACAATTATTACCATGCGATGTGGATGAAAAAATGCTTTACAGTTTGAAATTAAGTGAGTATCGCAACTATTGGCCATTTTTATGACGACCGTTTTTATAAAATAGAGCGGTAAAAATAACTGAATTATATGAGTATTTCTCGAAAAATCTATATCGAGTTTACTTATCGATACGTAAACTCTGATATAATTTTCCTTTGCATAAACAAATTGTTTTAACGATTTTTCAAATAGTTTGATATTTACAGTTATTATCTTTCAATATAAAAAATATGTTTGAAATAAAAACAGTTACGTCGTCATCTAAAAAATCTATAATCTTAATCCAAAAGTATTTAATAGTTGTTTCGAGTCTCTTAGGACAATTACAACGCACCCGTATTTTACAATATATGTACTCGTACCTGGAAACTACGACAACTTGTCATAAACACTCGCGGTGAGTCAAGTATAACCTTATTTTGTTATTTAACCTAATCAATTAATTAAATTAAATAACAATTATTATCACCCTCCTAAATAATCCAATCAATTTAATAAAGTATCTAACAATGGGTCGGTAAGTATCTCATTTCCTTAAATCTTTACTATGATTTTATTTGTTTTTATTTTTTACCAGTACATATTTTCAAGTGTAATATACACTTTTAATTATATTTATCTTAAATTTTTTCGTTTTCTATTCCTTGCATGCATTTTCTTGCGGTTACCTAACTTCAATTCTGTCATTCTCTTTATTAATGCATGTTATAAGGTGGACTGGCGAGTACCAGAACTTGCCTACTTATTAGCGAATGCTTAGCAAGTTCCCATTTGCATTTACATTGTTTTTTCCCAGAATGATATAAAATCTACCTATAACTACTAACTGAAACTGTTTAGAAACATGATGACGTACATCTGTTACTGAGTGTTGAGAACCTTAAGGAGAAAGCTTTTCATATTATCACAGGTATATATAGACATAATATCAAAAGTTTTTTCTTTCGCTGACCGAAAATTTAAAAAAAAAAATATTACATCCGCCTCGGTAATCAATACTAGAGAGGTAGAACATGCCCACTGCTAGGCAAACGTGGCAGTCTTGAAAGGTCAGTGCATTATTGTGATTGAGATTGTGTGTGTAATTACAGCTCCTTTGAGTGGTAAGCATAGAAAATATGAGATTAGAAATTTTGAGAAATTGATATTAGACTTGAGTTTTAAACAATTGCGCATGTTTTTGATACACTACCCGGCGGCACCAAACACCAATGCGAAAAACTCCATGAATGTAGATCTGCCCACCGAGTCTTGGTTGGCAATAAGCCTATGCAAGGAAAAGACTCGTGTGAATGCACTTGGAGTATTTAATATGACAATAAGGCATCACATTAAACTAGATGAAGTTATCGCTGTCGGACCAATGGTACATCGTGTAAGTATTCTTACAAATACTAATATTTTATAAACGAATCCCTGTTCCTTCATGTTTGTTTGTTACCTATGGTTCAAGGTTCGGTTTTTCGTGTCCCGGAAAAACATCCGACGCCCGCTCCGGTGATGTTACAGCAAAACCAACCTTGGTGAAATTTTACATAGAGTTATCTCAGACAAAGCATACTTTTAACTCAAGAGATGTGAACGGTACCCGTGTAATAGATAAGAAACTGAAAGCGCGGTCGAGTTCGCGGACAACGGCTATTTATTATTATAATTCCAGTGTCTGGACTGCAACTTCTAGACTGCTGCGAAGTCAGCGTTATTATGCGCAAGTAATTTTATATACGCATAATTACATGACCACGCTCGCGCTGGGCAAGGGTGTTGGTCCGCAAAGCTAGACTATACCTACACCGCTATCGCTGCTAGCCAACCTCGGTCTTAGAAAATTATTCCCAGTTAGATATAACAAGCTGGAAATGGTTTTTGCTATTTATCGCACGCAGCACTCAATACTTAAGACGTGCAAATATATTAGTTTGAAACATAGGTTTCGTTACACACCTTGTGCCTTAACTTTCAGCATACATCCGATTATTTTTTTTTTCATGAATAGATAACTTCCGTAATATGCTTTGTTGCCGCGAGTAAATTAATTGAAGCTGTTTAAATAGAGCAGTTGCAGAGGCGAGAAATAACTTCATCAATACAAATAAAATTACATGTAGATCGGGAACTGTCGGGTGGTTAATGGAGGAGTGAGAGAGTGGCTGTAGTAGAATAATGGCACATTTGTGTCTTTTCTAATCTCCGAATTATTATAATCTCCCCATAAAGATTGTAGTTGGTTCCGTTACTTCTTTATGGAAGCTTGACTGTAGAAGCTTTTAGATTTGAGGAACAATAGTATTCTAGTCAATAATAGATCACTCCGAGAAGATTAAATCGCTAAATCCGCTATCTAATATTATAATCATGCAATATTTTTCCTCACAATACCGTAGATCCACCACTGACAAGAGATATTCAGTAAGCTTATAAACACTTCAATCTTACGAAGCGAGATGCGTTTTTCATATGGCAACCAAGCGTACAAGCATGCTACGAACTTGTGCGTAGTAGGAGCGTAGAGATCTCGAAGCCCGTGTATCGGACGGTACCGAGAAATGTCGCGTTTATATTAACATTTACAGTGATTGGTTACACACAAACAAAGTGCGTGTCGCTTCGTGAGATAGAAGTACTATGGCGTTGCATTTAGAGTTTGCGTAATTCAGGGCGGCTTCACTGTAATATAATAAATAACGTTATTAAACGCCTTGCACATATACTTGCCATAAAAATATAAATTTATGTAATATTTTAACACTGTTTTTTATCCTACAGATGCTTTGGTATACCTACTATCGGTACTCATACACCGACACAGATTTTACTAATTTGAACCTGACGGAGAACCCGGTAGTGGGCCACCTCGCGAGGCAGTACAATCTGTCGAACTCCGAATTATTGCTGCTGTGGGCACTTCAACGCGGTGAAACAATAAAACCAAAATTGAGTTCAACGGCCTTCCAAATGGAGAATTTGCGGCTCAACGTTCGACTTCAGGAACATGACTTGACAAGGCTCGACATAGCAATAATCCGAGTAACCAGTGGATCCTACCCTCGCATCAATTAAAGAGGCGAGACTGAAGGCAAATTGCTTTTGAACGAACGAAGCAGTCAGCGCAATCCAGGTGGCGTTAATTGTCACTGACAGACGGTAGCGAGCACAGGGTGCTACGTTGACTTATGGTGGACATTAAGCGGCCATGAGACATAATTAAAAGGGAACGCATTTAAAACAAGTGATTAAAGTTTACAAGTACACCTGTGTTGTGAAGTGGTGAAAAGTGTGGAAATTGAAAAAACTATTTTTCTGTGTACCCATAGATATGTTCCAGACATTGACTATCTAGTGACCGATATATATGTATAGACTTCGTGGACATTGCTTAACATTATTCCCTTGGAAAACCTTTACAAATACTTGTATACTACTGATAATTAACGGTGGAATGATTTCGTATGACATATATGAACATACTATTTGGGAACAGTCTTTACTAGACTTTAATCTCTCTGTGAGATTTAAGTTCGTAGGGAGACATAAGTAACCCTGGTATTTCTTGTGATCTATAATCTATACGTTTTAATGTGTTAAAACGTATAGATTATAGATCGCGTTATGTAAAAAGAACCCTCAAGGTAAACGCCGCAAACTGATGGGTTCTTGGTAATCCAATCCAAGTACAGCTCTATGTTTGACATGTATTCAGACTTAATATTCTGAAGCAAAATCATACTAAAGAAAATTAATACGCTTAGAAGGACAAACGATTTTCCTACATATTCGTACCAACTATCACAAGTTTTATGAACGTTGCAACGTATTGGAAAAGGTTGGTTGGATTGAATAAAGATAATTTTCCTAATCATATTATTTTATCACAAATGTATTTCATAGAACATGTCTTCTAATTGACTAACATGTATTATTCTAAATGTGCAATTATTTTTTTGGAATATTTAATGGAGAATTCCCTACTGTAAATTGACGCATTATTACATGTCATTTTCGGTGTAAATAAAATCAGTTTAGTATTAATTGTACATACTAATTAACATTGGAAAATTAAAGACGCCAAAGTTATGACAATCTTTAATCATATTGAGAGTCTGATCTGATATTGACGACCTGCGTGGCGCAGCGCGCGCGCTGTCAGATTATAGAGTTGGAGGTCCTGGGTTCGATTCCCGGCTCGAGTCTGGTCTGGTGGGAGGCTTCGGCCGTGACTAGTTACCACCCTACCGACAAAGACGTGTCGCCAAGCGATTTAGCGTTTCGGCACGATGTCGCGTAGAAACCGATAGGAGTATGGGTTTACCATACCCCTCACAGGTTAGCCCGCTACCATCTTAGACTGCATCATCTCTTACCATCAGGTGAGATTGCCGTCAAGGGCTAACTTGTAGTGAATAAAAAAAAAAAATATTCGGCGATAAAATTGTCACCGAGTAAACCGTCAACAGCGGCGCAACGGTAGGCATAGGTTGTGAATGACAGGTTGAATAAAAAACCCCTTCTTGTATATAGTCGTAAACCCTCTCACAAATTGTCATACTAGCTGGAGGTAGAGGAATATTGTTTATAAAAGAATAAGTATATACTCGTTTCAAAAACATTTTAATAAGTATAGGTAAGATTCGAAATAAAACGAAATACAAAAAAAAAAAGCAATTATGTATTCTCTGTGTACAACTTATTGTGATTTTTAAATAATATGTAATATAAGCATAGTGATTAATCATAAGTTTAATTAACTAAATCGTATATTATTATTTATTTATTAAGCACATCATATTAATATATAGCTCTATTTCGTTTGTTAACTATCCACCAAGTCCCAAGAAGATAAAAATAATTTTGATACATGACCTTCTGTAAGATAATGTTATTTCTAAACTTTATTGTCACAATGTAACTGTTTGTGACTACCTGTGAGTCCAATTTAATGTGATTTGTACTTTTAATTTAATAAGATTAGTAAGTAATTATCAATTTAACATATAGGCATTTTGGAATTTTAAAACATTATATATTTCAGTTAGAGTTTAAGACTGTCCTTCTACTTACTTTGAAATCGATTTGTTGATCAGTTGATAAACATTTCAAATAATTATCGATTTTATTTATCCTGTGATTAAGTGTCGGTATGTATCTTTGTGGACATACCGCACATTATTAATACTTAGGCAAAAGCGATAAATCGATTTGCACGTGTGTAAATAGGTAAATAAAAAACAAATATATTATCACCACTATAATTCAAATATATTAAACTTTTAAATATTAATAATTGAAGTATAAGGTAAATCGAATTTCATGACAATCATGTGCAAAGGGAACTTTTCGTACAATAAAAATATTACAATATTAATATTGTACAAAGGTAGGTTTATATTATCGAGTCAAATATAAAATATTTGCCGTTATCAATATATAAAATCCAAAACAGGGTATGGACGTTTCTCGTCAACAGGTAGATACAATATGTACAATAGTGAAGTATTTTTTATTTACTATTGTACATATGAATTAAAGAGCGTTGTGAATTGAGAGTTTGGACTGAATAAAAAAATACTTATACCTACTTAGATGTTTTCGTAGATGTTTACTCGCACATCTTGCTATATTATAGGTATGTGGCCGTGATGAACGCGTCGCTCGCACGTTAGATGATTGTTGCATTCAAGAAATAGCTTACGTAATAAAATAATAGTCCCATTTACTATAATCGAAGTAAAATAATTTGACTTCAAGACCCCTTATGTAACGTTACCTATCTTTATATGAAGTTAGTCATTTATTAATACACAGAATTACGCGAGCGTAGATGTGATGTTAGTTTACATGAAATATTAGAGTGATGCGATTTAATCGAATGTGATTATTATTCAGCGAATATATATATATATAATGTGATTATATATAGGATATAAAAGCTTTTTAATTTAATTTTAGCACACTACGCGATAGGGTGTGATTTAATGGACCTGGTTCTAAAATAACCGGGTTCAAACACACAAACTGTTCAGCTTTATATATATATATAATATGGGAGCGGTAATAGCCTGGTACACCTAAGTACCGCATCTAAGAACCACTGAACAATTGTTCTAACCGCGAAGGAAACCTACACGTCTAAGAGTATTCCTGAGAATGTTCTGAAAAAAGTGTGTCAATCATCCCTTAGCGAGCGGGTTGACTGCTGCCGCAACCCTTCTCATGCTGAGAGGAGCCCCGTGGTGGACAATATAAAGCACAGTGGGTTCAATATTAAATGAAACCTACTTTAAAAAATATATTTTCAGTCAGTTAGGTAAAAAAAATATAGTTTAGTTACTTCAACAATTCTGTCAATTATTATGTAGAAGAAAAATACTATGCTTAAAGGATAAGTGGATTTCTAACCCTTTCGTACCAATTAACACTAGTTATGTCTATTATTTTTTGAAAAATCTAACCACTTATTCACTAATAATTGTTTGATATAAATATTATTTATGAACGTATGTTTAAATAAATATAATTAAACTAATATTTTTTTTAGTTTATAATATCAAACGTGTATTCAAATTATTCCTTAGGATATGTTTTACGAGTAACTATTATACTAACAGAGGCATTGGATTCATTTAAAATGGACCAACAGATAATTATCTATTTATTGTAATTAAATTGAAGTCTATTAAATTAAGAATTCTACTTAAAAAAAAAAATTGTCGAATCGAAATTTTCTCTAATAGCTAAAGATTTTCATTTAGTTAGTTATTGTTGTTAGTTTCATATTAGAACCAGTGAGTGAAGATTTAATAAAGTACACATTAACAAATAGTAATGTATTTTAAAGAAAATATTTTTATCATTTACTTTAGCAAAATAACATTCGATGGTAAATTATTTCACTTACTCTATTAAAAACCGCATTTAATATTTTGTAACCCGCAATAATTGAGTAAACTGTACAATTTTGAATATTTTATAGAGTAGTTAAAATCGGTCAGATTATAGAAGCCGATGTCAAGTAATAAAAAGATTAATCGCGTATAGTGTCATAGCTAAAACTTAAGTAGGTAGTAATAGCTGGTGCGCTGAAAAACGAAAGGTTGAGGATTCCAATCCCACTTGTAAAAAAACGCACCTACCACTCGAGCAAAAAGCACCACTACGCTGGATGACTAAGCAAAGTATACCGATGTATATATTAAGCATTGTTTAAAATATTAAAATATTAAAGCTCTTTGAAAATGTTTCTATAGATAAGTTACAAAATATAAACAAAATACAAAAAAATAAGCAATCATTATTGTATTCTTTAGGTCTATCTATATTAGATCAGTTTTTTTATATAATATAAGGTTAGTGATTAAGTTTCGTTTTTACTAAATTAAATAATTGATACTCATTCATATATTTATTCAATATTGTAACAAATTACCCATAACGGGTTTTAGTAGACTATTATAATTTCGTTCGTTTATAAGTATCTATATAGGTTAAAAAATATGTTGTTAAATGAATTTCCATAAGTAATATTGATATTAGGTAGATACTAAATTTTATTATCTCAATGTTTTAATGTCTGTAAATATGGTGATAACCTAACGAGTAAATACTAATATAGCATAAGCAGTCCCTTTTGGAATTTTATTAAACTATTCATTCAATGTATAGATAGAGTTTAAGACTGTCATAACTTACTTTGAAATCGATTAATTGATTAGTTTATTATCACTTCCAATCAAATGTAACATTTTTATCTTAAGACTAGGAGACTGTCTATAACAATTTATCGAGGTATATACTTTTGTGGCATTTATTGGAAGTAGGTAGTTTTGCATAACAAAATGAATTTAATACTCTAGGATCTTTTTAAAGTTTACAGTAGTTTGTATGATCACTTTTTGTTTTATTATTTTTTATATAGTACATTGTAAATATAGCTAAAGTACGCGGTTAAAGTAGCCTATTAACGAATTTACCACCGGCTTATTTTACGAAGTACAAATTTTCCGAGTGAAATTTTATTTTTACTGTTATAAAGTAAAGCCTATTTAAAATGGGGTAAAATAGCTTTCTACTATTTGAACACAATACAAATTTCGAATTAGCTTTAGTACATAGTACAGAGTTTTTCCTCTTTACAATATTAGTAGAGGTTAGTTATTTTTGATTTTGTTTTAGTGTCTTGGTTCCTTTTTTCATAACTACATAAAGCGTATAAAGTAAAGCCTATTTAAAATGGGGTAAAATAGCTTTCTACTATTTGAACACAATACAAATTTTGAATTAGCTTTAGTACATAGTACAGAGTTTTTCCTCTTTATAATATTAGTAGAGGTGACTTAATTTTGGATTTTGTTTTTGTGTCTTGGTTCCTTTTTTCATAACTACATAAAGCGTATAAAGTAAAGCCTATTTAAAATGGGGTAAAATAGCTTTCTACTATTTGAACACAATACAAATTTTGAATTAGCTTTAGTACATAGTACAGAGTTTTTCCTCTTTATAATATTAGTAGAGGTGACTTCATTTTGGATTTTGTTTTTGTGTCTTGGTTCCTTTTTTCATAACTACATAAAGCGTATAAAGTAAAGCCTATTTAAAATGGGGTAAAATAGCTTTCTTTTATTTGAACACAATACAAATTTTGAATTAGCTTTAGTACATAGTACAGAGTTTTTCCTCTTTATAATATTAGTGGAGGTGACTTATTTTTGATTTTGTTTTAGTGTCTTGGTTCCTTTTTTCATAACTACATAAAGCGTATAAAGTAAAGCCTATTTAAAATGGGGTAAAATAGCTTTCTTCTATTTGAACACAATACAAATTTTGAATTAGCTTTAGTACATAGTACAGAGTTTTTCCTCTTTATAATATTAGTAGAGGTGACTTAATTTTGTTTTTGTGTCTTGGTTCCTTTTTTCATAACAGCGTATACGTAGACTAATGCGATGAATCGATTTGGAAGTGTGTAAATAGGTATTATTCCCGGCTGAGTTTGTTGTGGGCTCTTCTCAGTGCGGGCGCGTTAGGAACCCTCGTAAACTTAGTTTTTAAGTCGAAAAATAAATTTATAATCACTATTGCACGAATGCTATGATATATATATTGCTATAACAAATCATTGCCAAAAGGGACTTTTAGTATGAGTAAGTACACAAATATAATATGTGTGTGTTAAATTAAAAGTAAAGGAATAATATTGAGTCAGATATAAGATATTTGTCCTCTCAGTCACATGTTTTAAACAGGATATGGACGTATCTCGTCAAATAAAGGTTTTATTTCCTCGCTGCACACACATATAATTATAAAGACTTTGTGATTGAAATAAAAAATAATTTAAGCGATTAAAGTATTTTGCGATGTTGTGGTAGGTGTTTTATTTCCTTATCTGGAATGCAATTGATATTACCAGAATTATTTAAATTTAGAGAGTACGTATCTACTATTTTAGTTTTGTTCAGTGGCGATAGGTTGCGACTGTATTTTGTCATTGCCTGCCATTTTCTTGAGATTTTATATTTGTGTTTCATGTTTTCAAAAGGTATATTTACTAATGTATATTATTTATGTTTAGGATCAGTTTTGCATTTATCCCAACGTATTAGTTATTTGATCTGGTTCTGTGTTGTTTGTTTAGTAAATTAACATTAATGTATTTAATTGAAGAAATGCCACATTTTGTTAAATTCACCAGCCTATTTAGCAATAAACTAAAATATCACTTGCTGTGCGTTTTCTTTTTTGGCGAATTTTAGATAACATATGCTTTTGCATTGCTGTGGAAGCGCATTATATCTCCCCAGTCCTCATTTACCAGGTAGTGTAGTTCGCCCCCGAATATTGAGGAGGTATATACCTACAGCTGTACCGTAACCTGACCGATGGGACTTTGTTAGCGGATCAGGAGCTTGCGAAGCCACTTTTAGCCACGTGTACACGTGCGCGACAATGGGGCACGTGGGCGAGAAGTTCGTTCACGTGCCCTTTTGTTCGCGTGCGTCATTTGTTTGCGTGCGCCCTTTGTTTGCGTGCGGCATTTGGTGGCGTGCGTAAATTGATTGCGTACGTCAATTGCTTAATTTAGCAATGTTTGAACTTACATTTTAATAGAAAGCAATGCGCTGTGCTAGTGCTGAGCGAAGGTAATCGTGCACAGCAATAACACTACCGATCTGGGTCCAAGACTGCTGATACAATTGTGTTTCAATGGAAGATCGATAGCACCATACTAGTACCTACTGATTTAAAAAATTCCGATATTAAACATTGCCGAACAATTTATGCGGTTGTATAGTTATAAAATTCCTTGCCCTTTTCTTCCGATCCTCAAAATACTGATGTAAGAAAATGAGAAATCGGTGTGTTACTCACGGCTACGTCACCGATACAATTTTGCTTATAGTGATTGTACCAACGGCAATTTCTTATATTGGAAAATTATCTGATATTTTTTTTTACTAAAATGTTATTTATCGATCACCGACAATCGTTATAGCAGACTTAGGCCCCAGTTCTAATAGTAGTGGTCTGTTCAATTAATAATGGCGATATTTTATAGTTATATGATAATAATTGGAAAAAAAAGACTGCAACTCTCAGATAAACACTTAGTGAAAATCAATTAATCGAACATTTAGTTGCTATGAAAGTGCGAAGTTAATCGAATCCGTGAATGTCATTTTGGCGAACTGTGACCCCCTTTCTTTTACGAAGTCTGTTTAGAAAAGGACCCTTCTGATTTTCAGCGTTCCAGATGCGGCTATAAAGGCATTTCATCTCTTTATTTATTCTTACAGTCTTGAATTTATATACTAGTCTATCTAATGAAATAGAACATAGCTTGCGCAAAAGCATTATTCTGATTTAAAGGTTTTTTCTAACGTATATATATATATATATATATATATATCTCATAAGGCATTGCCATTTATATATTCTAATGAAGCTTTTGCTAATTTTCAAAATGAATGTGCTAGCTGCATTACCATTTTATATACTTTCTACAGTACAAGCGAATAACTTCGAATTTTATTTTCAACCAGCGCCCTGGTTTAGTCTAATTATATAGCTTAAATAAGTTACTGCTTTTTGGGCGGCTATATTACAAGTAATCCATCCAAGTGACTCCATTCTTAGGTACATAGGTTAAGTAGTTAATGGTGCCGATTCTATGGACCATAAAATTTTAAACCAAAACTAAAGTTAAATGTCTAAAAATGACGCTATCCTTATCCTTGTCCATGGATACAGTTTTTATTTTTAGTAATCCTGCTCTCCTCCATTTGTTTTCCTGAGGCTCAAATGTGTAGAGGTTTAGAAACTTCTATTTTCATATAGTATTTCATCAATACCAGATTAACGGGTACGCTATGCATTAGTAATAAAGATTTTTGTTTATATTATTAGTAACCTTTCTTTTTTGTCGTGGTGGAAAAGCTTTATGGCTAACTCCATGTCATAGGCAGGACGACGTTATATGAGACTCCCACGAGTATTCCCGAACTTAAAACCCGAGCAGTATGTCAACAGTCCGGAACTAAATATGAATTACTAGAAAGTGGAACCCCTCTCAAGTAACTGCCTGTTCCTATAGGGCATTACGGTATTCATAATATTTTTAGATAAATAACTGTATAAATTTGTCACATAATAGGTAGAGACGTGGTCGCTCACTATGAGCCTCATAAGAAGGCTCAGAGTCACTCAGCGAGCAATGGAGAGAGCTATGCTAGGAGTATCTCTACGTGATCACATCAGGAATGAAGAGATCCGTAGAGGGACCAGAGTTACCGACATAGCTCAGCGAGTTGCGAAGTTGAAGTGGCAATGGGCGGGGCACATAGCTCGGAGAACCGATGGACGTTGGGGTCCCAAGGTGCTGGAATGGCGACCCCGCACCGGTAAACGTAGCGTTGGTCGACCCCCAACAAGGTGGACAGACGACATCAAACGAGTCGCAGGGAGCCGCTGGATACAAGCGGCCCAAGATCGTGGCCATTGGAACTCCCTACAAAAGACCTATGTCCAGCAGTGGACGTCTATCGGTTGAAATGACGATGATGATGATGAGGTAGAGACAACCCTAAAATCATACTACGTTACTGTTAGTAAACGGTCAAATTATGTCATGAATTACTAATTTAAATTAAAGTTAATACGTAAACACAATAAACTTGGGAGTCACGCCTCAAGTCAAATAATTATGTTTAGTTAGGGTTATCAATCGAAGCTGTGATAGCCTAGTGGTTAGGACATCCGGCTCCTAATCAGATACCTCAAACTTTTCGAAGTTATGTACGTTTTAAAGCAATTAAAATATCACTTGCTTAAACGGTGAAGGAAAACATCGTGAGGAAACAGAGAGAGTGCATAATGTTCTCAAAGGCGTGTGATGTCTGCCAATCCGCACGTGGCCAGCGTGGTGGGCTATGGCCAAACCCTTCTCATATTCAGAGGAGACCCGTGCTCTGTAGTGAGCCGGCAATGGGTTGATCATGATGAGGGTTGTCAATTCTTTTTTAGGTTAACTTTAGCAGCATGTAAAAAACTGAAAAGCTGAAACCTAAATTGCTTATTAATTTCATTTCTTTAAATCCAGTAATAGACATACTCCTAGGTCGAGTGATTCGTGGATGAGTTATAACCAAACACTTTCGCCTATAATATTAGTGCGGTATAATGTCTTCGGCGCTGTTTTAATACTTGTGTTTTAAATCTCTGCATGTCTCTATCTTTTATACAAACTAGACTATTACTAGCTATATTTTCTACTTTGAAACAAGCAAAAGGGTGAATAAATAAATGAAACAATGGGCATGTGCTGATGTTTTTATTATGTTATACCACCTAGCCACTAGTTACAAGCATTACTTCAAAAACATACTTACTCGTAGACTGGAACAAATTAATATATATTTACATGAAATTTGATACAACTCACGAAATTTGTGAATTTGTCCTCAAAAACTTTATTTTACACAAAATTTGGCAGAACTGAGTGAGTGGTATTAAAAAAAAATAGGCTAACTGCCAGCTGGACTCGCATACGACGGTTCCAAAAAAAATGCAACACTAATAGTAGTTGCATTGCTTCAAACATAACCAACAAAGATAACCAAAAACACAAAAAAAAAAAACAGTCAACAAATAGTTGAAAATTAAAGTTTCACCTTTATTATATTACATTTTGTTGTTTAGCTGTGATAGAATTACATATTCTATAAAAACTAAGTTCTAACTACATATTATACTATATACGAGTTTATATATACGATACGAGTATATTTTCGGTTCATGAGATAGCCCGCTGACAGAGTGACAGCGGAGGGTTAGAAATGAGGAGATCCCGTTGGCACCCTACGGAATCGGAACCCCACAAACGGTGAAAGTGAAGTGCGCTTTTAATACTGGAGGGTTTAACAAATTTAAGAAATTTAATCCGCACAGTTAATTAATAAATATTTGCTACTTTATAAATATTTCTTTACATACTAGTTATTAACTAACTTTATACACTAGAAATTTCTAATATACTTTACACGTGATATGCTAAAACTAACATAGATTGGATACAATAATACGACGCAGAATAAATTGTTCTTTGCCAAATTTGGATGTTCTCAATAACGAAGTGGAGGATTTGCTTCAGCTGTATAATATAATTACCTAATACACACACACACACACACACACACACACACACACACACATATATGACTCAATAATTCGGAACATCATCAACATGTAATTTTTCGGTCGGTATAATGCAAAACATATATATATCCGAGTTAGGGTAGGAACTTCTCTATTAATTCCACCCTCACCGTGTTTAGATGGTTATCTGTACAAAAACACATATATTGACGCAAAACCAGTGTAGTTGATTTTTCAAGGATCCATAATGAAGAGTATTTCGTCCTTGTTTTTGATACGCAGGGCAATTACTTTCAGTTGCTTTTTCGGTTTCCATTTCCCCATCAATAGTAATTGTTACCTTTTAATTAATAGTGTATCTTCTAGACAATCGCGCTAAGAATAGACAGCTATAGATGTACAGCTGTCATAAGAACGAAAAAGTTTATATATATATCCAACACCAACCTATTTCCTTTATCTGTGTGTCTGAACTATTGTTGCCTGGAAGATATCGCTATGCAGCGATAGTGCCGCGAAATTGTGTACGTTGTGTTATTTTTTAATTATTTGTGTACTTTTGTGTGGTGTAAATTAAGTGTTTCTATTCATTCATTCAATTAAAAACGTGAGTATTCGAATGGACTATGTGGTTAGTTTAAAATTCTAAAATACTTACAGAGTGTTAAGCTGCACGGTGGGACTCTCAATGAAGACGGCGCCCAGACTAATGCAGACGTACTGGGCTATAGCAAACACTAACTTCTCTTCTTTCAGACACTTTATTATCATCAGCTTCTCAAAGTCACTCAAGTGTTCGTCCCAGTTTATTTTTGGAGGGTTCATGTCCATTTTGTTAACGTGGATATCCTGAAACATATTCTGTATTGAATAACGAGATACAAATCAAAACTGGAGCTGATTTGATTTGATTGAATAGTGACTATGGTATCTTTGCAGATTTCCTTAAATGTACGTACACTGGTTCGCACAATTGTTTAAACCTATAAGGTTATAAGACTACAAGGTGAGTCAATAGTTTATTTCCGGAGCGGTAATCGTACAAATTATCAACAAATTTACATTAACAGATTCATGAGTACAATAAAAGAAGAGTCATAGCAAACGTGTTTAAAAAATTATTACCAAATGGAAATTGCCGAGTTGAATTGTTATTTTCCGTAAGCAGTCAGCTGCCAGTCCTGCAAAGCTAGGATCTGTTTGCTCCAGATGGTTCACCCCAAGCCACATTTGCTCCGTGAGGGCTTCGACTGATGGTTTCTTAGGAGGTACCTACAAATGGATATTCATGTTAATAAAGGAATAGGAAATAACTTCCTTTCTGTATCAATGTATTAAATGTTGCCAGTACTCCAATCATAGGTGAGAGGGGCATAGAAGTCAGATCGGGCAATAAAGTTTAAGTTTAAATCAAGTTTAAACTCATTCGGAATCAGATTTCATTTTCAAATATTAAGTAGCTACGTAACGTTATTTTATTTATTTATCAGGCAGCGTACATTATTTTTTATGATAATACAATACAAATACAAACTTAAAATAATGTTTTACGGCTAAAATGGATTTCGTCTTCTGTACGACTTTTCCATCCATTGGTAATCTTATCTGCTGTCATTATTAAGCCTTAACATTTTAATTAGTGATTTTTATCAAGCATATAGCATGCTGACATGTAAACTGTTGTACCCATACATAGGTAAGTGGATGTGACCACGATGTTCTCTTGTAAGAACTTTTATAACTACGAAAATTTTAGTTTTAAATGTAAGCGATTTTTGAAATTAAAATATCTAATGCCAGAGATGTGACCTCCTTTACATAGTATACAAGTGCTCTAAATTGTTTCAGTAAGCAATAAGTTGTATAATTTTACGTTATTACTTATCCTGGTGGAACAATTATGCGACACGGCGTCTCTTTGTTTGTAATTTACACTAGAGCGCACATGTGATATAAATGAACTCTACCGTTGGGACATAGAGTGTCATTAATTCTAACATGTAACGATAGTTATTTTAAACAATTGACAAGCTTTAGATGAACTCCGTGACATTACAAAGGAGTTCCAGGATCGATTGCTAGCTCCCGTCTGGTCCGGTGAGAGGCTTCTGTTGTGGCTAGTTTCCTAGCCAAGCGTTCTTTTAAGTAGCGTTCCGGCAAGATGTCGCGTGGAAACCAATTAGGAGAATGGATTTAACAGGTTAGCCCGCTACCATTTTAGACTGCATCATCACTTACCATCAGGTGAGGCTGCCGTCAAGGGCTAACTTGTAGTGGAAAAAAAACGTGGATCTTTTCTCAGCGGTAGAACAGCGAATGGACTAACGATTAAGATTTTTGTACGTACCACTTTCGTACCGGCCGGCCCCCTGAGTACAAAGTTCCACTGGTCTGGCTGCACTCGACCGGCGTGCAGAAATACTGCCATGTTGAGCAGAAAACTGAACACCAGCTTGTGCCGTTCAAACAGTCCCCGCGACACGTTCCGGTACACGGACAGAGTGATCTCATCAAGCAATATCTCGAGACGACGCTCGAGAATGTCGCACGGCTCGCTCTTCTCGATGACTATGTTGAATACCTGCACGGGCGAAAAGATTTTTATAGCAGTGATCATATAGAAGCTGTGACAGTCTATTGGTTAAAAATTTCGAGGGATCAAGTACAATCTCTCTGATCTTTTCGGAGTTACGGGCGTTTAACGATGATGGACAACATCATGAAGAGACAAGGCCTGAAAGTTCCTCTGTAACTAGAAAGGGGTGCGAAGTATACACATCCGCACTTGGACCAAAACGTGATTAGTAGATCCACACCCTGTAGTGGGCCGGTATTAGATTGATAATGATGTACATATTCGATTGCGTATTAAGTTTTTCTGTCAAAAATATTCTCAGTACCAACCAAGACTTATCATATTGGCGTCATAATTGAAAACTCCTAGTCTCAGAGTGTATTTGGCTGTAGTTCCTAGTGCATACATCTTATAGCTACTCGTATATAATCAAAGGCATGATTGGTATTAAAAATACACCATACAGCGCTGTCAATCACTCCCAAACACGACTACAATATAAGAAGATACTAAAAGCGTATTGCTTATATCCACTTGGCTAAATTTCGATACCGCCATTTCTTCCATACGAGTGTAACCAAATAGTAATTGTCTATGGGAAGCTCTCTCTCTCCTCCTCAATGGAAACTTACTTCATGCTTGGTTACACTGCATGCGTAACTTCTGGTTGTGGATTAACTATTCATAAAAATTCACTGTTATAAGTTTAAAACAAATTTTATTGCAATACAAGTTAAACCTTGACTGCGATCTCCCTGGTGGTAAGTAATAATGCATGGCATAACCTTTATTGGGTTTGTACTCGACCTCGTACCGGAAATCTAAATCACTTGGCGACAAATCGTTGCAGGACATCGCTGATAACTACTGTCCAAAAACACGTCCAAACCAATTAGTGCTCTGACTCTTCGAAAATTGTTAATGTTTTTTTAATACATTATAAGTGCCCTTGACTTGACAATCTCACTTGATTGTAAGTCATGATGCAGCCTAAGATAGTAGTGGGTTAACCTGTTAGAGGTATGACTAACCCTTACTCTTAATTAGCTTCTACGCGACATCATGCTAGAACGCTAAATCGCTTGGCGATACATCTTTGTCGATAGGGTGGTAAAAAGACACGGCTGAAGCCTCCCACCAGACCAGACTCGCGCCGGGATTCGAATCCAGGACCTCCAACTTTATAGGGCACGTGCTGCGCTACGGAGGTCGTCACAATTGTGACTATGAAGAGGTTATTTGGTCAGTTACATAACGCAAAGGTGAACGTTACCTGGTTAAAGTATTTAAGCGAGAACTGGTACATTGGATCGATGTCGGCCAGTTGTGCTACCGCGAAGTAAAGCACGGCGCCTCTAGTCGCCACCGTTCGATATTTCTCTCTCGCGGCAGATATATTTATTTCCGTCGCTTCCGTTTCCAACAACCGGGCGTTGATTATTTCAGATGTTTCCTGTGAATACATATTTTTGGTAGCGATTTATATATTTGATCGAGGCACCGACATGCGACATGCTAACAAGACAAGGCGCCTTTTGATTTTTGTGTATCCATTTAATAATATAATTTATGATAAGTATATATTTTTGTCAAATATTTCTGGATCACTTCCTATCCATAGGTACAGAAATATATCAAAAAAAGAAAGAAAAAAACTTTTTCATATGTATCATTATAAATTACCTTACTCTCATTAAGAGTCTCTATAAGTTCTTCGTCGTCTAATATATTGCCGGAAGAAGCATACAGCAAACGCAGAATCTTATCCTCGATTTCTAGAAGGGTCGCTTTGTCTGTGTTGATACGCACAATAAGTTCCGAACGCAAAAGTTCTAAGTCTGGCCGTTCGAGACGCACCACATCCCTAGAACGGATTGTAAGAATTACAGTAAAGCTCATTTATTATTATTAAAATAATATGAAGTGATTTAATAACAAACATTAAGAATATAATTGTTGGTGATAATTTGTTTTGAGAAATTGCGTTAGTGGGATAGTTAATTAAGACCAACATTAATAATGAATCTAAAGATGAATCTTTCGATAGCAGGTTGAATTTAGTATTACTAGCCTTTTTCTACTCTTCAATGTCGATAAGGATGGTGCTACTAAATTGAATCTGCTTTCTGTAGTTATTGGATTAGATTGATTACTAATCTCGGGCGTGAATATAGTTCCAAGGTTAGTCAAGTACCAAGAAAGACTCTAAGATTAGAACGGCTTCTTTGGGCGCTTGTTTATGCTAATAAATAATTATAATAAATTAGAAATGGAAAGTATGATGCCAGTGTTTCTATATTCCGCTGTACTGTAACTTGAACCAAATATTGACCATTGATTAAACTCACGCCAGCAATTGGTCCTCAAGTCCCGAAAGAGTAACGGTGAAATTCACTAGTGTGACTTGTATGCATATCTCAGGTAGATAGTGAGGGTTGGCCAATTTCGTGGTAAGATAGAGTCGAAAGTTGGTATCGTACTCGATATCACTATCACCTAGATGGATGAGCAGCCGACCAGCCTATAAATACAAAGATTATTTCAAATATGTGCAACGAATAAACTTCATATACCAAAACAGTTTTTTCTTACCTGAAGGAAGGTCTGTTTTAGCAGAACGGGTGAGAGTGTTGCATCGAGAGCCTCGCCCAAATCTTCAATCAGCATGGGCCATCCAAGACGAATACAGTTTTCTAGCATTCTAAGATACCCAGATTCGCTTAGCTTTGTGATCTGCAGACCATTTTGTCGCTCCATGTTCTTGACCCACCGGTTCGCCTGAATTTTTTCACACATGATGCATCAAAACACTATCCAAATAATTATTATCTTAACATATCTCAGAAGTACTTGTGTCGTATAACCTCACATTGAAACAGGTTGTATTTGTACTTTTAATTTTTTTTTGGTGTATTTTTAAATGTTTAAGTAAACAGATAATCTAAAGTAAGCCAAATCAAGTTTATTGTGAGTTAACGCAGGAAGTTATGGGAACAAGGCTATAGTATTGTAAGCATAATGCCTGGGTTTATTAACGGACGCGCGAGCTAGAACTCAGTCTCTACTGTACCGGCATACAGTAAACACACATTGTCAGTACCAGCCAAGTAAGTAAGCAGTTGTATTTCCACTTAACCTAAACCCTCAGTAAGACAGGCAGCAGAGTACCTCAACAGAAGACACAGACAAGTAGATCTTTCTAATTCTAAACCGATATGTTCATTACTTGCTCTTGTGGATCAATGGTCAACGGCCATCTCCCTGCACGCGTCACCAGAATTCCGTTCTCAGTTGAAACAGCGTCCCTTGGCAGACCCTGTGCGTTCCAAGTACGCACCGTGTACGAATCGGCCATAATTGTTATCAGGCTGGAAGACAATTAATATAACACATATGTTTTATGTTCGTATAAAATCTCATTTCACCACCGTCCTCATTGTTCGCTATAGAGTGTTATATTTAATTAAAAATAAAATACTATACAATGGCAGCGTATTCTAGCGTTATTTTACAGTAAAGAAGGTCCATATGGCTTACATATGGATAATAAAAACTCATTAACTCACTCAAATGTATCAGAGGATGGGATCTCGAGTTCTTGGCATTGCCCAACCCATTTGTGCTCAAGCTCTCGCCGATAGTTCGAAGGGAACGCACCGAAGTATGCAATGCAGCCGGACGCAATTATAATATCCCCTGTGGTACATTTTAGTTTGTATGTTGCCGTCTGAAAATGATGGATTTTAATTAATTACAATTAGGAAATTCAAAAAAAAAAGAAAAAAAAACATTTTTTATTTCAGATACTCTTCCTCGACTGGACCACACAGGTTACTTTTACAAGAAACATAGAAATACCTTAACACTGTCCTCCCAACGCGTTTTCTCATCGGCAAGCGCCTGGGTTAGTTTGCCGGCTCGCATCAATCGGGCCGCTGCTAAATCCACATCTGCTTGCAATTTGATACGCTCTTCTTCTACTACCTGACAGAGTAATATACGGTCATCATCTTATCATCCCACCCACCCTTACCGGACCACTACAGGGAACGGGTCACCTCTCGGATAGAGAAGGGTTTAGGCTTATTCCACCACGCTGACCTTGTGCGGCAATTGGTACACTTCACAAGACGCTGAGAACATTATGGAACACTTTTTATTTCAGTGTATTTACGTACGCTATGAGGAAATATCCAATTTATACAATAAAAAGCATTCAAATGTTTTTTCTGAACCGGCGACATTTGAAACCACACCTATCCGGCAATCACGGTCTGAGTGCTACGCCAATTAAGCAACGGGCCACATACCACCGACGCCGAAATAATGATTTCGGCGTCGGTGGTATGTGGTATGCCTATCACCAGGCTTATAGCAAATGTAGCGTCATCTAGTAGGAAACATGACAGTTTCAGTCTGACATTGAGACATTTGAACGAGAGATAACAAGTTGCTCATTCGTCCTCAAAACTTATAAATTAAATGCGTAAATAAACTTTATTCATCGCATGTAATCGATTATAATCAAACTTGAAATTATGCCTTGGTTTACGATTCCATAAAAAGAATGATCAAGCAACTTGTATCAAGAATGTTAAATACTGGGCGTCTGGTTTGTCACATTGGACTTTGATTTATACCCATGAATTATAGGAACAATTATTTTCAAGATCTTCTCGATTAAAAGTACTTTATATGCCAGAAAAGACGCTGAGGTTCTTTCTTCCCTATGGGGCAATATATCTGATTGTTAAGTGATCTGTTAAGTGGTTTAAAAAGTTGAAATGCAAACAGTTGACAACAGGGAATCAGAGTTACTTTCAAATTTCAAATACAAGGGAGTAGAGGTGAGTCAAAAATTCTGATACCCTCAGTTCTTCCATCATTTTTGCTAGCTGAGCTTCAATAGCTTCAACCTCTTTCTGTTTCGCACGAAGTACCGCCATCACACTTTTTAGTATGGCTGCAGCTTCTTTGTGGCTAAAAAGATTACACAGATTATAGGTCTTTAATAAAGATTTTACGATCTAGATAATCTCTAACTTCGTAATAAATACAACGTTTTAACATTATTCATAATATAATATTCTTTTTAATGTAAACTTACGCTATTATCTTCGGTTCAACAACTCTAAACACTTTAGCGTACATGTCAATAGCTTGCACCCATAAAACCATAGAACGGCACACCTGTAATTATTTTATGTTTTAAACTAGTTTTCTTCCTATATATATATATATATATATATATATATATATGTATTGTTTCTTGTATATATGTATTCAGCTGCTGTTCAGCTGATCTTCATTAAAACAAGAAAGGTTGCTTTGGCAGGTTGATATAAGGATGTGTGCAAATGTTTATAATGAATGTTTTATATATAGTAATTAGACATTAACTACTACTATGTTTATAAGAACTATATTACAGTTTCTCGGAATGGCGAATCTAATTTTGTTAATGAAAGTGTTAAAACCACAGTGTTATCATCATTAATATAAAGTTTGTCGCTTTATAAAGTTGGAAGTCCTGGGTTCGATTACCGGCTCGAGGCTGGTCTGGTGGGAGGCTTCGGCCATGGCTAGTTAACACCCTACCGAGAAAGACGTGTCACCAAGCGATTTAGAGTTCCGGCACGATGTCGCGTATAAACCAATTAGGAGTGTGGGGTTACCCCGCTACCATCCTCGACTGCATCATCACCCACCACCGAATAAAAAAAAAGAAAAGTATTTTATTACCTTAGACACTTTGACAACAGTGTCAGGATTGAAGTCCTTATGGGTCAGGTAAACTTTTATTTTTTTGAGCGTAGCATCCGGAATATGATCTTTGTCGTATTCTTCCAAATTGCGGATAAAGTTCACATCGGCTAATAACTTTTTTGTTGAATCCCAGTCTGGCCTGTAATAAATGGATAGGACCGTTAGTATAGTAGTAGAAACCGAAATAAATAATCGGAAATAACCCCAGAAAAGTATACAGAACCTCTTATTAAAAAAAAAAAAAGAAATCGTTATTACTTAGTACATATAGTTTTAAAATATATTAAGTTCAATGATGTTAGTTAATAAGTAGTAGTAATTTATAGCTTTTAAGTACGTATTATATAGATTAGCGTGATAAGTGTAAAGTATTTATTGTCGAAGGCTCGGGTGTACGGAAAATCTCAAGTTAGGTGTTTATGATTACACCTAATTATTGTAAAAATCATGTAAATGTTATTTCTTAAATACATAAATAAATAAAAAATTGTTTTGAATTTGATAAATTTAATTTAAATTTGACTTACTTCGCACCGAGGAGTATGCATACGGGTTCCATAACAAAGCGTACGAGCGGTGGCGGTTTCTGGAAGGCTTTCAACTCGTTGATATCTGCCTTGTTAAGAGCTTTGAGTGCGTTCTGCGCTGCCTCCATCGCCGGCATAGCCATCGCTAGATCAGCTTTCGCTTCATCGGCGATTTCTTTCACTTCTTCCGCTTTTATCTAGAGTGTCCAATATAAATTTAAGTAACAATACATGAATTAATACACTTGAATTGTCCACCACAGAAAAATAGCTGAGCAATGAACAGAATGTGGCCGCCTTTTCGCTACAAAGCAATGTTTTCTAGTCAATTCGGTTTTCTTGAATATGTCCTTAACATGTGTTGACGTACAAATAATGTATATTTAAGCAGCATATATACTTGCAGAAGACTTAGTTTATGCATAAGAAAAAGCGTTTATACTATAGATACAAAATAATAACGTTATTGTCATAGTACAAAATAATATAAATTTAGTTACACCAGACAGGCCAATATTTTAAAATAAAATAGGTTGTTTGATTTTATCTAATGAACTTAAGATAGTCAGTAGTCACAGAATGGATTGGAAATAATTTGCATCCCATTGCATTTTTGATTATAGTTATAGCTAGTATGTAATAGGCGACACAAAAACATTACTTTACTTTAATCAAGTTCAAAGTTTGTTTACGTCTGAGACTTGCAACAATACAAGAATTCAGGACACTTTTTTAAGACCGTTTATTCACGTCTACTATTTATTCTGTATCAATCATCATCATCATCATGCTCAACCCATTGTCGGCTCAGTACAAAGCACGGATCTCCTCTCAATATGAGAAGGGTTTGGCCATAGTCCACCACGCTGGCCATGTGCGGATTGGCAGACTTCACACGCCTTTGAGAACATTATGGAGAACTCTCAAGCGTGCAGGTTTCCTCACGATGTTTTCCTTCACCGTTGAAGCAAGTGAAATTTTTTTTTTTAAACGCACATAACTCCGAAAGTTTATTGCGTGCCCGAATTCGATCCGCCGACCTCTGATTAGGAGGCTGACGCCCTAACCACTAGGCTATCACCGCTTCAATTCTGTATCAATAATTTCAATAAATTGTACACGTGATTACCTTAGCCGCGGCCTCATCTTTCATAACAGCTTTCTTTACTTCGTCAGCGGCTGCTTGCTCCACTTTCAGTCTCCCTACGAGAGCTATACCCTAAAATGAAAACATTAAATGTTGTAAAAGCCACAAATATCATATATTTAAGTATTTATAACTAGGTTAGTTTTGAGTTATTAAAGAATATAACTTTTTCGAAATTATAATTCTCTCTCTTTTCTTATAAGTCCTACCGCTGGGCACAGTTCACCTTTTTCACAAGAAAGAGAAAATAAGAGCTCATATTCACCATTTTCTTCAACACTGCCTTAATCTCTTATATTCAAATCGTAGTGGTAATAATCAGGGACTGCCAGCTGAACGTGTTCTGCGAGCTAATTGCGGTCGACTGAACAAGCGAACGCCAGGACTACTTTGCAATCTCAGTTGAATGCAGTAATCATTAAATCAACGAAGGTGTTAACGCTACGCTATGTTGGGTTGGGTACAACATGTCTTTTTCTTCCCCTCACTTCTATCGGCCGTAACTTCACTACCCTAATTACCCTATATACTTTAATTAAAAGACATTTGTGGGTTGCATATCATTCCTGAGACCTGTTGTCATTTCATCCATCCCGCATTCATTCTATTGCCCATGCCTTGGTTAATATTGTCGTCGTTTTGGAAGATCGATCCGAGGTACCAAAAATCGGAGCAGACTGGTAGGGACACACCATTAGTAGAAGTCTGTGTTGGGATACTAACGGTTCTACTTTACAATCTTATCTTTTTTCATCCCATCCCAATTTCACTTGCTTTTGTACTGTACCACCTAGTTTCTTGCCAATATGCAACATTTATTCTTCTACGTTCTAAAAAATTCGCTAACTCTTCCAGTCATCGTTCCTACATTTCAGCTTACCATCCTCATTCTTACTTCTCATCCCAGACTCGAGCAAATCTTGTTCATTTCTCACAATAAAGAAGCTTTGCCGAAAATTCCATTTATACTTAAATGCATATTTTTACGAGCGGCCGCCTGCCTGACTATAACCCTCTTTGGGAATGCTTTCGTTGGTGGACTAACCACCTTCGGTTCAAGGGTCAATTTGGAATCTCCTTTTTAATCGCAGAGATGGGTAACAGTATACCATAGTGTCTACTATTACCCAATTTTACGACATTTATCCCTTAGTGGACTTTCTCGACATCCATGGGAAGATATGGAGCAGTCGTATTTTTAACCGGAACAGCACTACTAAAAGGTGTTAATATTGTTATTTGTATACTTTACCTCTTCGGCCTTTTTCGCTAGAACTGGCTCCATATCACGAACTTGCTGTTCCATCACGCCTACAACTTCATACGTTTCATACAGTTTCTGAAACAATATTTGTACAATGTTTCAAATTTTTACATTCACATTTTAGTCCATCACACATCGACGTAATATCGTCTCGACAATGACACGGCAGGAATTAAAGCATTGTTATGTGAGCTTAAGTATGTTACGTGACTTAAGCCAAACTTCACAATATATTTGTGCTGGCATAAATATATTCTGAATTTTTTTTTTTAACAACTTGTAATGAACGTCGTGTGCACAGCCTGCGAACTATTTATTACAAACGTCATACAGCACGTTAAGACACTTCATAAAAACCTCAAGCCACAATGTGTTAATTTAAGTCGAGTTGTTGCCAAATCGATATGGTTTAAGGGCACCTAAATTTTTATACACTGAGAATTTTGTCATTCAATATCTTACAATTTGTTGCCCGAACTCTCAATCCCTACATGTTCACCACTAGACCAACTCGAAGAAAAGTTAATAAACGGTCTAAACAAGGTTAACTGTTTTATTTATATGTAAAGGTGGTCTTAGGCGGTAAATAATAAAGAGAAGATGAAAACTCATTTTAGGATCTAGAATACTAAATTTGTATTTTTTTTTTCACTGCAAATTTGCCCTTGACTGCAATCTCATCTGGTGGTAAGTGATGATGCAGTCTAAGATGATAGCGGGCTAACCTGATGAAGCTTACTCTTAATCCATTTGTATACATTCGCTTGGCAGCACATTTTTGTCTGAGAGTGGTAACTAGACACGACCAAAGCCTTCCACTAGACGAGCAGGGAATCAAACCCAGGACCTCTCACTTTATAAAACGAGAGGAAACACTGCGCCACAGAGGTCGTCAAAATAACTGTATTATTTTGACGACCTCTGTGGCGCAGTGGCGAACCGATTACGGTTATATGCGCGGAAAGAGCTAAAGTGTGTAAGATTTCAAATACAGTTAAAACCGAATGAGATACCTGCAAGCCACAGGATATTCGATCGCGACCGCGCAAGATCTCCTGTTGTTTCTTGTCAAGCAGAGACAGGTAGAGCTTCAGTAAGTCGAGGTAGCTACTCGGTGTTGTGTAGAAATAGCGACGCATCTCGTCGTACAGCCTGCCCGTCATCGCATCTACGTCCTGATAACATGTCCCATGACAATGAGTACGTACTTTCATAAAGATTTATCAAAATTAACCAATACGTCCCACAGGAAAAGGTCTTTCTCTTAAGACAGAGGTTTTGTGGGCTCTATCTATATTGAATGAATGAATGGATGGATGCAGAAACGTGTATATATATCACATCAATTATCATTACATGTTAGTGATAATAGCAGGGAGCAACAGCCTATAATGCAGAACACGGCATTGGGGTGGAAACCGATTGTACTGACAGATAAAATATAACCCAACTATTAGATAATAGAAGTCACATCGTGATCAGTAATTCAACATGCCAAAAACTAGATAAGGGGGCAGTTAGATATAAGATGTATATCCAAAGGTAATGGCGTCTAATTAGAGCATATTTTCCAATTACTGACTTGAAAGCATATTTTTCAAAAAATTTGAGATACGGCAGCCAACCAATATTATTAAACAAAGATAATTTTAACTTATGGGTTCTTAACGAAAAGGGCGATTCCAGAGAAGCAGATAATGCAGGAACCAAAAGGTTCAATTGCCTCACTGACCTGATGCATAGAAACAGCGAGAGTAGATATCTTGTCTATTATTTCCGTGTTTTCGAGCGGTTGCAAGCACTGCTGGGCCACTGAGAGCAAAGCCTCCGGTGGCCATTTCGTGAACCAATCAATTGTGCAACAATTCACTAAGGACGGAAACATTCTGCATCTTCGTCTGAAAACATAAAATACATAAATCGTACATTAGAAATTACGCAGTTGTTCGTATACCTGTATTGAATATCATAAGCAGCGTTGAGTACAAAATGTTTTTTTCCAAGATCGCATCACGATTTCACGATCCAAGACAGCACAGAAGCGAGTTTAGAGTAAACCCTTTCCTATATCATATAGATATGCCAATTTTTATAGCTGGTGAAAACTTAATGCCTACGGCTGTGTATTATAGAATTACAGGACATATTCATCATATTTTCAGGAGCAATTCTCTCAAATCTCATATTAAATACCGCATACTTTAAGCTGTCGATCTCGATCACTTCATAATCGTCATTTATAATAATCTTTCTATCTCCATTATGTCAAACGTGGTAGAAGCGCCGAATGACGATATGCATAACCTATCGAGATATGTGTTACGTTCAATTTCATATGACTAAATAGTTCGACTATGCAACGTGTTTCGAATAACATTCATAGTAAAACTTATATCTTAAACGAGTATATATTAAAACGAACGTCTGAAATGATAAATATTTGTCTAAAAAGGCCATCAATATTTGTAATACCTGAAGGCTTCGCCAACGGGGCTCATACATATACACAGATGCAGTTTTCCTCTTACTCGGTTGATAAAGAAATAGTAAACTGCGTCGCGATCTCCCGGATTGACGCCAGCTTTTGCTGCCTCACCACGGCATCCGGTTTGCACTTGTTCGTACGAATCTCCCTCAAACAGATTAGGTACTTCACCTTTGGACAGAGAATGCTAAGCGTCTTAAATCGATGCGGACTATTGAGAGCGTTACGATCGGAGTAAAATCTACATGATAAAAACACCTAGACTAGAAAACTAGCAGTTAATACCACACTTCGATGCTTCTTAGAATAGATTCACGCTGCGGTGCCCAAGGTGCTCGAGTGGCAACCCTGCTCGATAATGTAATTTTATACCAAATATCTTTACCTGAGTTGAGCATATTGTTTATATCTTCAAGGAATTCCTCCTTGGTTATCTGTGTATCTGTGAAAAGGAACACGGTGTCTTCACCAGCGACGCCCGCGCGCATGTACATGCCACGAAGATCATCGTGAAATTCCGGCGTATCATAATTGCGCTTTATCTCCATACCCATACATCTGAAAATTTGAATTGCTTCTTAACATGATATAATCATCTTCCTAACCACCATTTAGCCCATTAAAGTCCCACTTGAATTAATTACGGTAGAAGGTTTAAAAATACCTGAAATGGTTAGTAATGGAAGTCAGGTTTTCAACTGTACAAACAAAACAGTCATCAATTTCAAATTTCAAGATACTTTCATTTTTGATTTACAAAGAGTTATCAGATCACTTATTTTTATCAGTGGCACGCATTTAATACGTTAGTGGTCTAGCTTTCATAAAAATATTTAAACTTAGGAATATAATAAGTTGGGAGTTTCACGATAACCAATTTTAAATTCAATTGAATAATCAGCCGGCCAATGATTTTCCAGGGTCAATTTATTTTCTGGGGGTATTTATTATCATGAAGTTTAAATAGTAATTGTCTGATTTTATAGTCCTGATGATCGTTTTTAAGGACTGATTATCAGAACTATTTGGGCGGAGTATGAACCAGAATAATCTTGTTCGAGATCTACCTAATGCTTTAGGTGTAAAGAAAGTTTAGTCACCCACTTGCATTCATTCACGTGCCCAGCGAGGGTGGCAACAGATCTCCGTCCGGATCCACCGGGACCAACCATAAGACAGTGGCCTCTTTCCGCACGAAACACTCGAGCTACACGAACAATGTGCTCAACTGCGTCACGAAATAGTACCAAGTGCATTTCTGCACGGGCCGTTGAATTGTACTCTTCAAGGTATTCCTAAACATTCGAGAATATGAATATTCCTGGGAACTCGAGGAACAAACAATTCATATTAGCTAACTAGTCCAGTTATTTAAGCATACGCATTTGGGGAAAAAGGATGTTTAGTAAGTCACAATAAATGAAGTATGACAAATATGGATTTCGTTTGCTACAAGTATGTAATTTACATTGTCTCAAAAATCTAAGCAAAACTTCGGAGAATATTAATGCTCAATATAAAATGGAATTAATTAAATAGTAACAAAGCTCAAAAGTAAAAACAACGTGACTACGTATTTCACCTTTAATACAATCATAAGTTTTCCCATATCCGGTATTTCTTGGTACTGTCTCATTTCCTTTGGAATGGCAGAGTTCATAAAATCTCCGAAGAGTAATATTGGAGGTTGTTCTATGATCGGAGTGTCCGGTATATCTAGGATAGGTTGCTGGAAGTTCTTTTGGCACACCGTACTCATAAGACGATAGAAGTAACTTTTATCTTCTATATTGATCAAACGGTCGTGGAACACGCGAAGACATTCGTGATAGAATAACCTGAAAGTATTTTCGACCTAATCATTTTTAAAACAATTTATAAAAAATTGGGCACAGAAATAACGAAGGAAGCAATATTTGATACCCTATATACTTGTATTGCCTTACCTCAACATTCCTTGTGGAGCACGCATGTACGCGGCATTGGCCTGTAATACTCCCTGCATAGACTTGGATAAGTCACGTAAGTTGAATACATAGTGAGACTTCGCTGGTGTCGGCAAAAGTTCAGCGCAAATTTTCAAGTACACTTCCACAGCAGCATTAACTATAGGCTCGCCCAGTACAGACACCTCTGTTACGAAGTCTTCCATATGTCCCGCTAGAATTGCCTGCCAATTATATTTTTCATACATTAATTAGTCAAGTAATTTATTTTTGATTTATATCTTGAGTGTTTAATTCAACAATCCAAAATAGTCCAAAGTCGCAAAATGCCTGTTCGCGCAGGTAAACAATACCCAACGTCCCACCAAGATGTTTTTTTTTAAATACCTGCAGGAGAAGATAAACGTCGAGACGAGAAGGAAGGATGGATGAGAATGAGAGATCTTCTATCTCTAACTATTATATGTCAAATGTCAATTACCTTAAATATTGTTTTCATAGCATCGGAATTTGGCGCGGAAATGTAGAACATGGCAAAATGGCGAACAAAACGTGCGGTAAGCGGATTACGACCACCACCGGGCGGGGCGCATGCGCATGATAACACAACGTCTAAAATTTCCTTCCAATACAATTTGTCACGATCATAAAGGCCACCAAAGTCCAGGAATTGCCTGTGATATTTATGAAATAAATGATTATAATATCAATAAATGATAATTGGTGATTATAAATACTTAAGAGATATCGTGAATTTTACCGTCGCAGCCATATTATTACATATTCTAAATTACTGCCTAGTTCACAGCACCCCCCACCTAACAGTCTTCTACCAAAATCTTTCTATCTTCTACCAAAGAGTTATTCTTATACTTCAGATATTTCTTCCATCCCACATTATTCACAAGTCATGTGCTTCTTGAACCTATGTACCCATACATATATATACATACCCATGTAAGCTTAAAAGAGCACAAGAAACGAATAGTACACGCTTTCGAGAGATTTGTATGCTATTGTATAACTAAGTATAATAAATATGAGAGGTATGAATTTAAGTAAAATATTACACACCGAAGTAATTCTATTGTCGGCTGAGCGCCGTAAACATCGAGTCGTGGCATATTAACATCGTCGATGAATATGATCACCTTTTTGCCGAGCGGCGCGCCTATTGCTTTCCTAGGCCTTTTGTCAAGTCGTAGTTCAATTACTTCCTAAAATAATAAAATAGTTGTTTGTTGTAGTTAAAACTCAGCAGTTAACTCCAGAGTTTTAACCGAAACACTGGCAATTGTGCAAAATAGTTTATGAGTTATTGAAAATGTATGTACATCTATATTAAGTACCTGTGTACGAGGGCTGCTTGTTTGTGCCGAAAAGTTTAATATAACTGGAATAAACAGTCCTGAGGCTGAGATTTTCTTTAAAATTTCGGCAGCTATGCATGTTTTCCCAACACCTGTAAAGTCAAATTTTGATAACATATTATTGCTTATTCATAATAGCAACATCCATTGACAATCATCATCATCATGATCAACCCATTCTCGGCTCACTACAGAGCACGGGTCTCCTCTCAATATGAGAAGGGTTTGGCCATAGTTCACCACACGGGCCATGTGCGGATTGGCAGACTTCCCACGCCTTTGAGAACATCATGGAGAACTCTCAGGCATGCAGGTTTCCTCACGATGTTTTTCTTTACCGTTGAAGCAAGTGATATTTTAATTGCTTAAAAACGCACATAACTCCGAAAAGTTATAGGTGCGTGCCAGGGTTCGAACCCCCGACCTCTGATTAGGAGGTTGACGTCCTAACCACTAGGCTATCACAGCCTAGTGGTTAAGACGTTCCATTGACAATATCTCACCTAAATATAGCGCCACATAGCAATAGACTCGTGAACTAAGTCACCATTCACAAATATAAAATATATTGAAAAGTCAATTGCTTAATTATGACACTGAACCATATTTAAGGTTCCTTAAATAAATCTTACAAAGCACTTACCTGTATTTCCCGTAAACATCACAGGTTTTCCAGCAGAAAGTAGTTTTTCAAAGAGATACCCATAGCGAACAGTATCGATGGTGGGAACTAGAGTTTCGAAGAAGGGCTTATTGCAGTCATATAAAAACTCTGGTATAATGTCCCCCCACACTTTTAATTTGCGTTGCTTCGTGTCCATAAACATGTCGAAAAAGTTGAAACCTTGCGGGAAGCTGGAATACATTTAAGAAAATTTTACTATAATTTTTAGGAACCATTTACCATGTAGTGGCATGTATTTGAAGCAAAAATACTTATTAAAATTTAAATAATATAATTTAACAGTATAACATTTTGCCTACGCAGTAAGCCGTCAAGTATTTTATAGAAGCAGACGTTACTTTGCTAAAGTCCAGGAGATGGTGCCGAATGCAGCGAACATTTGCAAAGTCGATTATACGACGAGTATCTCCTAGGTAACGCGCAAATATAATTCCAAATATATTGCGTTATAGAATTCGAAATAGATTCTTACTATTCAGCCTCCTCGTAAACCTCGAATTGCCTTTTGATGAGCTCCTCAAACGCCTTGCGGTTCGTTTCAAGGATGTTGCCGCCGATGCACCAAACGTAACAAAAAATGAAACAGTGGGCGATGTATATTTTAACGGCGGCTTTGTCACTGAAGCGGTCCCCAGGTTCAGTTAGTAATGCGCCCAGAAGGCAACATAAAGCAGCTACCTTGCTTATATCCACCTGTAATGATAATATAATTTAAATTCAACAATGGCTACAGATTCACTCTCGTCAAAAACCATGTATACGCCACTGATTGCAGTGCAATTCACTCTTTGGAGATGCTTACAATGCCAAAAACAGAAATCAAACCAAGAATCGCTTGATTCCCATTTGGACATGGTAGCCAATACACACTAGACCAGGCAATATACTATATACAAATCTATCTATATACACAAACCTTTTAAACCAGTACTTATTTATATTATATTTTAATGGCAGCAATAATTAAAAAAAAAACTAATATTACCTGTTTGATACCAACACTGCACTTCGTATTGACATGCGTAACTCCGACTTCGAGCAATTTAAAGAGATCGTAAACGAATTCCCAATTCTCCTGGGTGAAGAGATTTTTCTCCACGGCTTCGTTTAGCCACGATCTTACGTACGGCAGGTAACCCATTTCATTAGGATCGATATAGACCATTCCACAACGAGATACTGTAGCTGGTGATGCTTGTGCTAAGTCTGCAACCTTTTGGGATAAAATAATTTGTTACATAGTCCAAACGAATACTTAAAACTGAAATGTGATAACGTACCAAAAAGTACACAATTATTAAAATGATTGCATTACAAAATTATTATTTTTTTTTCTTTCGTTTTATGGCTTTACACAGATTAGCCAATGTCAAGTTTATAGCAATGTAGAAGTTAGGGAGAAATGGCGGGAAACTTCGCACTCTGCGGACGCAGCTCCCTCAAACCTTTCCCAAATCAATACCTGTTAACCATTCAGAAAACCAGCCACTACACAAACGACACCAAAACTGTCCACAACACAACCAACACCAGTCCTTTTCAAAATTAGCCAACAAACATTAATTCAACAAAAGCGTTAAAAACCGCGCCCACCATATACAAAGTCTCCCGCCTTTCTCCAAAATTATTTATATTTTATCATTCTGTTGGTCTAGGCTTTCGGAATTATCTGTCTGGAGACAGACATCGGCTACCGCTAAGAAATGTTTCCATCTTCAAATTTGACACTTAGTTTGAGTCGAAAATAGGAAATTCTGCAAGAATAAATTTGGCTGAAACTGATCTGTTTTGAAGGATGAAGCCAACATTAAATAACGCTTTCTTCTAACATAATCCGAAGACAAGTGGGAAAAGGTTATCGAAATTCAAATTGATTTGTTATTGTCAGTAATTTGCAACTAAGTTTACATACGTATACATTGAAGACAGCTTTTTACGCCGTTAAGTCATCAGTTTATTGCTACATAAAGATGTTTAGGAAGGATTCTATTTAGTGTTTAGGTTGAATTAATAATACTAGACACTATATTCCCATGCTGATTATTAGTAAAATCAGTTCCGGGGCTGTTAACTGATTCTATGTAAACAGACAGCAAAGCACCAAACAGAAAGGCAGCCAGTTAAATGTGCACAGTTACCTCAAAGACCATGTGAACGTAGGGAGTTAGCTTTATCCGCTCGGAGTTTGAAAGGCATAGCATCTTGTTATCGTCAAGTACGGTGTTCATATTTTCGATCCAAACCGCGTCTACTGGACCGTCGCAAATCAGCCACTGGTGGTCCGCTGTTTCACACTGAAAATTTACGTACTAGTCTTACAATTGATGAACATTAAGTTTATTCCGTTAAAATTCAAATCTAAACGGCGAAATTTATAATTTCTTCAAACGTTTCACTTCCACACCGGAGCCTTCTCAGTAGATGTTGACGTTACAACGTATAAGTGTTTATAATATTCATTTTGACAATATAAATCAATTATTTAGCAAGAAAGAAGAGAAAGGGCGAAAAAGACTCACAGTGTGTGTGCGTCTAAAATGTATTCATAATGTATACAACTCTAAAAATTAAACTTATTTTTGAGAACTAAACTGCCAGATTTCCTATGTAATAAGTGTAGGTAACTGTAACCGTAATCATCATGATCAACCCTTTGCCGGCTCACTACAGAGCACGAAACCCTTCTCAATATGAGAAGGGTTTGGCCATAGTCCACCATGCTGGCCATGTTCGGATTGGCAGACTTCACACGCCTTTGAGAACATTATGGAGAACTCTCAGGCATGCAGGTTACCTCACGATATTTTCCTTCACCGTTAAAGCAAGTGATATTTTAATTGCTCAAAAACGCACATAACTCCGAGAAGTTAGAGGTGCGTGCCCGGGTTCTGATTAAGAGGCGGACGTCCAAACCACTGGGGTATTACAGCTTTTTGTAACCGTAACCGTAATATACCGTGTTTATTTTTTAAATTAAAGATAATTTTTTGCCATTTTATAATCTTTATGTCTTTGATTTTATAGCAATCTCGAAGTTAAAATCGAATCGTGTCCATAAAAATAATATAATGAATTATTTATTTACCTGTACAGCGGTCCTGAGTGATAACGGTAGTATACCGTCGTGCCACTCGAGGGTCTGTAGGTTTACTTCTCCGTAGAGCTCTCCTATGCTGAGACTTTTGGGATTCATTATATATTTGTGCACTATCTGGTATTGCGGACCCGGAACCTCCCTTTCACATAACCGAGTATAAGTGTCTCCTAAGACCTGAAAACACACAAAGATATACTTGTTTAAGAGCTAGATAACGAGACAACTTCGAACTACCCAAATAACTGCCCAAGTATTAAAGTAATCCGAATAAGTGGTTCCATTTCAATCAATCCATCAAAATCTTTATTCAAATAATCCTCCTCCATCCATCCTAAGTTGATGATGATTCGTTTACTTTCGTAAACTTAAAACTAATGCTATGAGGGCGCCAGACGCGCCCTGATCTAAGAAGAAGCCGACAAAAATGTATCCTGGTATATTTTATTTTTGATTTCATTTATTCCGGGTATATTATCTTTAGCGTAATAATTTACACTATAATAAAACTTTGACATACAAAGCTACCAATTCAGGTTTTTTAGATTTTTCAGCTTCTCCATTCAGTTTTGCCGCACCGCTAATGACATGACCCCAGCGGTCATGACATCATGACGGCTGGGGTCATGGTATGATGTCAGGTGGTGAGGCAAGTGAGCGATGTTGTACTTACATGTAACACAACCGTCTTGCTACCGCCGGTTGGACCAACAAGCATCACGCCCCAGCGGACGATCATTGTCTCGTGCAGCTGTATCACTTTGCGTATCTGACAGTCCATTATTTGCAGTTTTCTTTCCAGTAATATTTCCTCTGCGCATGATAGAGAACGAGGTCATTGATCAAAACATCAAAAAAGTGTAATAAAAACAATTATTTGTACATTTCTTCTAGATATTAAATGAATTATATAGTGTGTGTTCATGCGTTTGTTTTTTGTTTTATTATTCATGTCAAACGTACGCGATATTTCACATTAAAATTGAAACATAAAGGTGAACTTAAAGGGCACCTGATAACTCAAGCATCAGTGTTTTTTAAAATATAGTTGGAAACAAGAACATCCATCTACTCACGGATTACATCCACCATGATTCCATAGTCACGCACCGGAAGGCTTACTCCTGGAAATAGATCTGAAAGGATGCCAGCAAACAGTATAGCATCCGCAGCCAAAAACTTGGGCAAGTTACTGTCGTTTAGTGCGCACAATAGAGTCATCTCTTCGTGCTGGTCAGGACTTGCGCGTTTCAAAGCCCCAGCCATAACCTAAGTACAAAAAGAAATGTTTTCCAATCTAATTGAGCTATATATCTACACTCCACGTAAATATATAAATATAAATAATGCGTTTAAATGTATATACTGAGTCAGGAGTTATTTTGCGAAAGTTCACACTATAAAATGAACATTATTCTTAATTAATTTTATATAAAACGTAGTAACTAGTGTCAAGTCAACATCTCCTGAGGATGTTCCGGTGTCGGAGCGAAAAGTGCGTGAAGAGCTCAGTCTGGAATATTCTTAGAAATAGCACAGTGAAATGACTACAGCAGACTAGTATATTATATTATATGTTTTCTTTAGCCTACTCTTAATAATTGCATCGTTTAACAGTGTTTCGTGTCGGTTCAAATTTTTTCAATATTTCGATTGATAGTAAATCCTTTAGTGTGAAAAACAGTTATACATACGAGCACACTTTTAACTGCCCTCATCCCAAAGTCGTAGTGGTCTTGCTTAGAAAGTTGTTCACTAGATAATTTGTACATCTGCACCATTTTCTTAGCAAGTCCCTTTGAAGACTCGAACCCTTCCGAGTAGAGAATAACTTCCGCGATCAAAGCTAATAAAACAAATATATATTTGTATATACAGTAACATATTCGATTTAGTATTGATCATGGGGACACATATATATATATATATATATATATATATATATATATATATAGTAAGTAAGATAGCTCTTAATATAATTTTAAGTGGTATGTGAGATGGTGATAATAAAAAGAAAATTTACCTGGCTAAGTTTGTTGTGAGCTTCTCCATAGACCGGGGCGAGTTTGGAAACCTCATAGCTTTAGTTTCAAGTTTACGAATGTAGTTATCACCATCAAATCACTACTATGTAAATTATTGACGCGTCAAAAGTGCCTTTTAAAGGACTATTTGAATAAAGATTATTTGAATTTGAATATATATAAATTCCTTACCATAATCAGGCACCATCATGGATATCGGGCGGAAAAGCGCTTTCAGATTATCCGGCAACTCAGTTCGACCCGCGTAACCTGGATTCATTGTGATGAAAGCCGCGCATGTCCGCACCAGTTTTATTTCACGTCCCTCAAACATGAAACTAAAAATATCTGCCTTAAAATAACTACCATGCCAAACGATACTAATATTATAAAGCGAAAGTTTCTATTTATTTGTTGTTTCAATGTTTATTTACCTATATTCGACTCAGTCATTAGACCAGTCTTTATGCAATGTGGCACATCGATTGTTAACATCCCCTTCAGGCACATGGAGACCGTTTTCATGGGATAAACAAACAAACTTTGTGAGCTTGCTTTATAACTAAGCCAATCTGAACGGAATTGTCCAAACATATAGTTTCTAGAGAGGGATAAAGCATACTTCTTATAACTGAAAATTAACGTTTGTAGCATCTAAGGCCTTTATCACGAGCCCAGAAGACACGCATACGAATGAAATACAAAATCAGTCTCAAGAACTGAATGTTCCGCACAAATTTTGGATATGCATTTAATTTTTTGTGTTTTTAATATATTTAAACTAACGTAACTTACCGTGCTTGTTTAGCAACTTTTGCATTTCTGATAGTAATAAGTTGCTGAGCGATCACAGACAGAACCTCGATATCAATACGGTTAAACTCATCAAAGCAACACCATGCGCCCGATGTCGCTAAGCCGGAGAAAAATCTGCCCATCATTTTGTAATCCAAACCTAGAAGAGGTAACATGATTAGTTTGACCGGAGTTAAATTTTATCGAATTGTAATGTTTGGTTACTTATAATAGTTGTAACGCAGAAGCTGTGATAGCCTAGTGGTTAGCTCGTCCGCCTCCTAATTAGAGGTCAGGCGTTCGAACCGGGCACGCACCTCGGACTACCGTCAATCATCGCGCCTACATAGTAACACCAACTTTTCGGAGTTATGTGCGTTTTTAAGCAATTTAAAAATCACTTGCTTCAATGGTGATGGAAAAACATCGTGACGAAACCTGCATGCGTGAGAGTTCTCTATGTTTTCAAAGGCGTGTGAAGTCTGCCGATACGCACATGGCCAGCGTGGTGGACTATGGCCAAGCCCTTCTCATATTGAGAGGAGACCCGTGCTCTGTAGTGAGCCGGCAATGGGTTGATCATGAATGTGTTAAATGTACATGTGCGACATTATACTGTTATGATATGACATTTCATAAATCTTCATCTTGATTCTGTCAAAACTATAGCTATAACAGGTGATGTTATAACAATAAACGACTTATCTAATATAATAAAGGACTAAAGTGGATGTCCTCAGTCTTAGATAAACAATCATCATACCTTCAGAGCAGTTGAATACCACGCATTGTATAGCGAGTGCCTTAGCAAGATCCTTTGTGGTTTCAGTCTTTCCAGTTCCAGCGGGACCGGCTGGGGCACCACCGAGGTCTAGTTGTAAAGCTCCCATAAGACAGAGGTAGCAACGATCAGTCAATGGCGTTATCACTAGCACACCTGGGATAAATTATTGATAAACTATTTATATACCAAACAAATTAATATGACTTTTGGGAATCTTCTGGTGGATATTATTACCTCCAGCTCCCAAGTATTCATGGCCGTAAATATACATAGAGCTGGACATCCGCGCGACGCAGTTGTCAATGTCCTCCTCCCAATAATAACGAATCATTTTAAGCCACTCAAAATCGACACTGAAAGAAATAAAATATAGTGTGTAGGCGGGAGTTACGTAGCGCTAGTTCAGGTTTACATATAAATAAGTATATAATTAACTGCCAGCTTAAATCTCTATAACTCACTAAAACCGGACAAAGCTTTGTGTTGTGATCATTAATCAATATTTAGCAAAAAGATATATTATATGAGCCTACATACAAAAGCTTATGTTCAATGATTAACTTTTGTTTTTCTTTTTTTTTCCAATTGTATCATGTGGTGGAATGATTGTTAGTGTAAAGAGTACTTACGCCTTCTGAACATGTTTGTCTACCATCTGGGAAATAGTGTCTCTGGCATGAACATCTACCGTTATAAGAGCACAAAGAACTTTCCTGAACAAGGAGCTCAAATCCTTCCTCGTGAGTGCGGCGAGATCGTTCAGATCAGAAATACATTTTTTCTCATAATTCAGCAGTCCTGTGTCAATGCGTAATGGTATTTCCAGATCGAATATTTCGTGAACACCCTTCGCCCACATCATTTGTGACACCGCAAGGACTACCTGCAAATTTAGATTGGTTTAAAAATGTAACATCCTTTTTCGATCTCCCGTATTACCAATATTATGTAATAATATATTGGTTGGTTGATAATAGAGAACCCCAATTTAAGTTGAAATTCCTCTAATGTTATCAGTAATATATCTAAAATGATAATAAAATAATATCTGAATGCTTCTGGACAACCTCTGTATGTTCCAAGATCCTTCTTAAGATTTTCTTTGTTACAAAGTCCATAAACGACAATTTTGTTTCGTGGATGGTCTTTTTTTACCTAGTTCCATTTATAACACATTTCCTTTAATACCTGGTTGGGGTGAAGAGAGACCCAATCAACACGAAGACGCTGCATGTAGTCACGCAACGCAAATTTCATACAACGCTTCACCGAAGCGAACATAGCTTCTTCTACTTTGCCCAGCCAATCTTCGACGTTGCCTCGAGCTTTTAGACCCTGTTGAGATAAATAACTGTTATTAGTAGTTAAGATTCTCTCAGAAATACCTCACCAAATGAGTTATAGTGATATTACCTTGCCTAAATTTACCCTTTCTCCTTCAGGTGATAACATAGCAATGATATCTGTAGTCAAGTCTTCAGGTTTTGCAGTCTTCGCTAGACGGGCTTGCAATGCATCTCTGGTATTAAAAGACATTTCTCGTTCTACAAGTGTACCATCCTCAGTAATCTCCATTTCGCTTTCGGGCAACTTAACTCCAAATTCGAGTTTGGCGATTGCATCAAAACATTTTCGTAAATGCGGCTGGACTGCGTGAGGGTTTCTTGTCTAGGGCATTTGATTATCATTAACATCATTACGTATCATTGATTATTATAAATTCATTCTGTCGTATATGTAAATAATTATTTTTAAATGCGACATCGCTATTTATGAAAACAACTTCTAGGCAAAAATATATTATAAGCAACTTCACCTGTGCTAAAATCTCAAGTAATTCATCATTGGAAAGGAAGAAGAAACGTGGAAAAGCGACGCGTTTTGTCTCCAGATACGCTTCCAAGCATTTCATAATCTGATCAAGCATTTCATTATTGCGAATAAATTCTTCACATAATTTTGGTTGCGTAGCCGCTGGCATTGCCAATGGTACCTGGTAATTAGAAGAATGGGTTGTAATGCTGTTAACTCACTCACAATAAAGAATGAAGAATTGTGTAAAACATTTCCAGTACTGGAAATACGTCGACGCAGTATCTCATAATTTCCAAACAGCTTAAAACTGAATTTTACAGCCGATGAATCTGTTTATACCTTGGCCAATTTACGCATAATATCTTTCCATGACTTGTCAACAATGGTGAAAAGTCGGGTCTCATTGGGCAACTGACGCTGAATATCTGGGGCTGAGAAAATCACTTCAAGATAAATCCATGTCTGCTGACAGAGGTACCATTCTTCCTGTTTTGGACAAGTAAATGAATGACTATTATTAGACTAAACTATATTACTGATACCACGATACTTTATCATTTGATATATTTCATTCAGAAGACAAAAAGTCATTACTACTATATTGAGACTTACAATAGTTCTTGAGAATAATTCGAGGTTCTTGGCCCATTCCTCAACGCGACTGCGTATAGGACCACAATTTCGAGAACTGAGGATTGTGCTGATGTGGATATTGCTTTCGTCCACAGCAGCTTGGATCTCGTCTAAACCGCCCAAGACGAAAACATCACGTGCGTCCTTGTGTAGTATTACTGGGAATTCTAAGGTCGCCCATATTTCTTCAACCTATTCGACAAATTAGTATATTAAGAGCCTTTGTTGCAAGTTTTTGAATGCAACCAAATCACGCTACAAAATCGCTTTTCGCTTAATTTTTATAAACTTTTCAAGTCAACTGCATCTCATTAATGGTATGGTTGCAGAACCAGGCGCAATACATTTACTTTGTAACGCATACTTCCATTGTATCTATTATTGTTTGATTTAGCTATGCCCGATCCAACATTTGGGCAAATATATATCTGGGGTAGCACTGCTTTGAGCTTACCTTTTTTAACAAAGCCTCCAGACCAGCCTCTGAGCTTGCTTGACCAGCCACTTCCATCAACTCTTCTGCGTGCTGGAACGCATTTAAATCCTCCAGCATTTTAAGAGTGACTACCATGTCAGGCGTAAAGCGCGTGTGCAGAATCTCTTCAATTTTCACCCAATGTCTCGGTTTCAAAGCTGGGTTTCGTAGATAGGACATCACTGGCAACTGGGGATCAAAAATACGGGATTAAATTACTACTATTATACTATTTAATAACTACACATTGGCAAGTTTGAGATGGCTAAGGCTACTCAATATTTCCTCTAGAGTCTAGCTTTACATCTCTTATGGGATGCTTAAAAATACTTCAAAACTCAATATATGCTCTATAATAAAACTATCACCTTTTCCTTGATTATATCAATTGTTGCCTTACAACCGGGTACAATCTTATTGGGCGGCAGTCCTTTATCAAGCTGATTAAAAATCTTTCCATAATTGCCTGTTATCGTCTGTATCTCATCAATATCCAAAGTATTAAATGGCACTTCATACCTGCATAACAAAGAAGAGTAAACTAAATACTGGACTGAATAACCAATATGAACTATCGAGTGACAGCGAAATAATTTCAATTATATTAAAATAAATTAGTTTTAAAACTAATTATGATCTACTATTATATTTAAATCTAAAATTATACTTCAAGTTTTAAGTAATGTTTTCAATAAAAACATGATTATTTGGCAATTACCAAGATTTGAATGCGTCATTCCATTCCTTAGACGCTTTCCATAACATTTGCCTCAATTTAACGTCGTTTATAGCTTCATCGAGCATATCAAGTCTTGCTGGAGGTATCTGCAAAAAATAAGATAGACATGTCACACAGATAACTAGACATATGCATATCTGGCCCCTTTACACATGTAAAAAAGCAATTATGGGATTCTTATATAGATACTTATACTATACTTCTTATACTTATTATATTTATACTCTGGGAACATGTTACCTATTTATATGCTATATTTGCGAGACGGTTTTTGTTTTCGCGTCCTTTTGAATATTTAACTCCCTATTACAATAAATATATTCGATTTATTTTGTAATATTTATTTAAATATTATATAATTTGTTTCTTTTTATTATTTTCCCTGTGACTAAAGTCCCGGATTCAATTAGAATTTGGTAGAGACCCCATGTCCGAGTACTGTGAATTCCTGGTGCAGATACTTGAGACGTGGATATTGAGAGATATGGAAGAACGTTTTATCTCTATTTTGATGCGCGTGAAGTTCAGCGACTGCGGTTATAGAATCCAATATTGATATCGTACGGTGAACGAAACTGACAGTAAATTTCTTGAAATTGCATAACGTTTTCCATGTGCATCTAAAAGTGGCACCGTTAAAAAAAAGAATGTCCTCCACTATTATTATTTTTGTTATTGTCTGACTACCTTCTTCTTTTTTGTCCTCCCCTTATCCCGTTAAGTTATGATATGTCCTAAGTATTACCGAAATGGCGGTAGAAATTTATACATACCTTAAATATTTTTTGCCACTCACGTATCTGTTTGTCCCTGGCGGAGTACACCGTAAGTTTCTCCATAAGGTCGTTTAATGTTTCTGTAACCTTTTCAATGTCAGACTTTTCATCATATAACCACGTTTGCTGAAAAAAATTACCGTGTATTTTAGTATCTCCATACTAATCTACTTTCATTATAAAATAGTCGATACATCTAACAAAGCGCGAAACTTATGTGATTAGATTATGGAGGTATTAGGAATATACAAGAGATAAAATAAACGGTTTTCGTTTAAGCCCTCTGCGGAGCCCAAGCTTTTAAACTGTATGACAGAAACTGTACCCAACTTCTTCAGGACCAATTTATGTGCACTATTAAAAATCCATTTATTATTCCAGCCATGCATATATTACACAAGCTACGCTAGTCAGTTTTGATTCAAGCCAGTTAATGGAATTTTAATAAAGATTGTTGGTTAGTAAGCTGAAAGTTTAAACTTAATTGGTAGAGATTAGACTGATAAAAAAGAAGGTAAACCAATATGCAATTATAATTTATACGTGATGAGCAGTAGACGCATACCGCAATCTCATCCCTCAGCTTGTTGATATCGAGAATCAAGTCCATTATATCCTTGCCGATCTGACTCGCGAACATACCGGCTAACTTGCTGCGAGTTTCCAAACGGGCGTCAATGTCCGTACGAAGTGTGCCCAGAATCACGCTTAAACCTGTCACAATAAGTTTTATATTTCATAGCATTTCTATTTTGGACATGTCTGGTTACTTTTACGTTTATTTTCGTCTGTTTTTATCGAGATTTTCCGCAGTAAGGCATCATGCAAGAGAAAATATGCGGAATTACTCCATAATTCAGTTCTCGGCTCGCAAAAAAAGCTCCAATAAGAAGAGAAAGTAATAACACGAAATGGCGAAGGAATAGTAGCAAAAAATAATCTGTTGGTATCTATTATATGAAAAAGCAAAATGTTTAACATACCCAAAAACTCGTTCATATCGTCAGGTGGGATACCTATATTGAATTCACCCATCAGATCATATAGTTCACGCAAGTACTCGAGGCGTTCTTCGAGAAAAGCCACTCTCCCTTCGAGTCCATCCAACAAGGAATTAAACGCGACCAGTTCACCCGCAGTTTCGGGATCTTTCGTAATGTCGTTAGAAATGGATTGAATTCCTTCTAAAATCTGTTCAATACAATCGTGACCGATTCTGAAAGGGTTTTCGTAATAAACATTATCACGCCAAAACAATACTAAAATGGCCTATATTTAGACTGCGCCCACGTAACTATTTCGGACCCTAGATATATGCACACAATTCATAGTCTTCTCAAAGCGTTGATGGCGGAGCGACGTATAAGATGTAGGCTTTTGATTCATACTTTAAACCTATTTAGGAGTTGAAAAAAGTGTCATCTGCCCTGGTAGACGCTACGCCACGCCATACTGGGAGCGGAAGCTCCTGGCAAATATGAACGACAAATTTATATCATTTCCATTATTATATATCTTAGTCATGTGTTCCGGACCGTATATAACTCGTGCTTCTTATACCAGTTCTTTTATCAATAGAGATAAAAATTATTTGATTACCTTTGCAACTGCTGCAGTCACAAATATTAATACAAAGTGAGTAAGTAGTATTAAGAAAGTACAGCAAGCTAACAAAGTAACTGTGGTACAAGTGAATATACCAGCAAAACCTTTGGCCCAATAATATCGCAATAAAAAGTACTTACTCAGGTGTAGTAGAGTTAACCACTTCAAACAGTTTTCTCGGTTGCGGTCTAAACAGTTCTTGGAAAGGGCAAAGGTTCAAGAATATCAACCCGAGCGGTTGATAACTGACAACATCTTCTATTTCATCCATTTGCTTTACGAGTTCCGTACACAGCTTCCTAAATGCGTTTACGTCCCTTTCGTTTTTGATGATGTTAACGTCTATCTCGTGGGCTTCTCTGAAGTTGTCCATGAAGCGTTTCATACGTCCCAAGAAAATCCACACTTTGTCATAGGCATCGTGGTTCACTTGCGAAATTAACTGTATGTCACTCAGCAAAGCCTTGTCTTGATTCATAAGGAAGTACAGGTTAGGCGATTCACCAGCAGTCCACTCCATCTGCTTTCCCATGATAGTAGGTTGCGCGAAAATTTGTAACGTCTCGTCATTAAGATAATTGTGGAAGTTCCTGACGTATTCATCCCAGTAATCGGTTATTTTCTGCATGTAACTACATATTAAGTTTTCGCTAGGGTTAAGTTCCACTTCGCCCGATGGAAGGACGTATGCGTCGACTTGAAATAGAGCCCACTGCGAAATGATGATGAATTACAATAAAAAATTAAAAATGCGAATCAAAACTGTAAAGAAAAAGTGCTGCAACATATAATAAGTGACATCACAAAGGGAATAAAGAAAAAATGTGTACATTTATCATATAAAACTAGGAATTAAGTACGCTAGTCGATGGTTCACACATAACTTAGTCGTTAGATTGAATGATTTGAACAATCTTTTTAGGATTTAATAGCGTCTGAACCCGACCATCATTAACCAGTTTGTTTAACTGTATGTTTAACCTACTACAAATAACACAAATTGAACGCAGATCATTTATAATTTTAGACATTTTTTACCTTACAAACATCTATTTGTCGTGGCCATTCTTCGAGCACTACATCTACTTCTAATCCAGCAAGTAGTTCCATAGATGGCGTGAACTGTACATGGGTACGCAACATATTCGCCATCTGCATATTGGACCGCTTCGTCAAACGATAGAGCATATAGTTCTTCATATAATCCACCATTTTAATAAAGCTACGAATAAAAAAAAATGTTATAATATAAAATGAAAATGAAATTAATTAATTAGTCATATCAGCACAGACTCTTAGTAAGCTGCTACTCACCAAGATAGTCTTTCGCAGTATTTCCGTTTGTTTGCCTTCTCAGTATAAGACATACCGCCTGTAGGTTTCCCGCGTATCATTTGGAAGGGAGGGACATTTCGATCGTCGTACGTAAAACCCTGATGGTACAGAGCAGCATGGCAAGAGGCTGTAACTACTTCCAAAACTACAGATCTAAACTCTTGCAACTTATCACGAATGTATTCGACACGTCTCATCTACAGACAAAATACTTTTATTAAAGAAAGATGTCACAAAATCAATGGAAAAATTTAATATTTCAACGGGACATATTTTTCTCGATAATATTCTATGGCAAGAATTACACAAGCTTTTTGACAAATGTAATATAACGTTGTATGTTATTAAAGCGGTGATAGCCTAGTGGTTAGGGCGTCAGCCTCCTAATCAGAGGTCGGAGGTTCGAAACCGGGCAAGCACCTCAAATTTTCGGAGTTATCTGCGTTTAAAAAAAAAGTCTATAACTTGCTTCGACGGTGAAGAAAAACATCGTGAGGAAACCTGCACGCCTGAGAGTTCTCCATAATGTTCTCGAATCGAATGATGATGATGTTATACCGAGACGTTACCAATTTTATTGCGTACGCTATAGGTACTAAATATGCAGACAAGAAAGAAAACAGGAAATAACAAACCAAAACTTCAATGAAGTAAAAGAAGGCGGTATCCATATCCCTAGAAAGGTCTGCGAAACTCTTCATGTACATATCGCAGCACATAGCCTGTATACTAAGCAGCCCTTTTCCCAATACCGGCGTAAGAATGAACAGTTTTTTTGCAATTCTCGTACGTAACTTACTGAACTTGCGAAACAGAATCGATTTACGCCACACGTAAAACGCTTTCCAGTATCGATATACACGGAAGAATTTTATCTAAAAATTGTAGAATCATCATTTTATGCTGTGAAAAATTAATCTTTACTTTTAAATAGTACAAACCAGTAATCATTCTTTGTTATACAGGAATAAGTACTAAATTTAATCATTGTCCTGATGATTTTTGGACTCGATTCCTTAAATAATGGTCGTTAGTGTGACGACGCAGTTTTTTTCATGAAAAATATATAGATTATGACTGATTGAGACCATACTGACACGGTGATAGCCTAGTGGTTAAGGCGTCAGCCTCCTAATCAGAGGTCGGCGGTTCAAACCCGGGCACGCACTTATAACTTTTCAGAGCTATGTGCGTTTTAAAAAAAAATATATCACTTGCTTCAACGGTGAGGAAACCTGCACGCCTGAGAATTCTCCATAATGTTCTCAAAGGCGTGTGAAGTCTGCCAATCCGCACATGTCCAGCGTGGTGGACTATAGCCAAACCCTTCTCATATTGAGAAGAGACCCGTGCTCTGTAGCCTGAGCCGGTAATGGGTTGATCATGATGAGACTATACTGATGCGTAAGGAGTAACAGTTCTTTCCGGTATCACTCTGGTAATTCATACCAGTCTGAAACCGGAAGCAATCCCAAAGGATCCTGAAGGAAGTGATGAACGTCTGGACCATCGGTTCATTGGTGTCTGCCAAGACGGATAAGACAGACGATACTAATAATCTGTCGACATTCTAACAAAAATCATGCATGCAAACTGATAAAAATCTAATGTTGTAGAATATCTACGATATTCATAAAAAACAAAAATACTTACGTCGGTGAATTTAGTGAATATGGTATACTCCTGTTCCCAATCAGCAAGTTTTGTGAAGACCATTTCATTGGTGTAATGTGTCACACCGCAGGGGCTAATAGTGAAATAGTTCTTTTTGTTGATGTCCTTATACGGAACGACACTGTTGAAAATTTGTCCATCCATCATTTGAGCCGATTATGAATTATAATGAAGAATCTGGATGAATCTCAAGCACATATTTCTATCTAATAGTAAAAATTAACAACCATTGAAAAAAAATCGATCGACCGATTCATCATGGTGTTCTTATATAAAGCGAAAAATTTAACACCATACAAATAATGAATAATAAACAGAAAAACATAAATTAAAAGGAAAGATTTGTGGTGGCTTATGCCAGTCATGCATTCTTCTATATAATATTTATATATATTTCTAATAATCTAATCTTATGATAACATTATTAGAAAGATTAGAAGTAACAAAAAATCCATCTTACTTGAGATAATAAGGAGTGAAATAAACATTCTGTGGATGGACAGCATATATCATGTATAAAAAGCCACCATTGGGGTCGTTTCTCACACTTTCTATTACTTCTTTTTGGGAGGCAACTTCTGGTTTGACCTTTAGAGGGTCAGTTGTACCTCTTGATTTATCGATATCAAAGCTGGTGCGGGATTCTCGAATTGTAATGGCTTTCTTTTTTTTAGAACCTACAGAACACATTTTTTTTTTATTTTCTGCATAAAAAATTAAATGATGAAAACATAATTTTGAAAAGAAAATCTTACAAATTTGTAAGGCGTTAAATACAATACATTCCTTACTATATATCAGGTATAGTTAATGACAAAGCATTCAGCTTTATTACAGAGTATATGGTTATATACCTAAATATATTTACTATATAAGTATTTCTTACCATCGTCCAATTTAATGGGCTCTAGTTGTAATTTACCAGTCTTTCTTTCTTTTTTAAATCTTTCCTCTTGAGCAGCTGCAAAGCCAGTCTGAAATAAATACAAAATTAAATAAATATATAAATACCACTATAATATATTTTCATGAATAATAAACACTTTATCTGCATAACAAATTGAAAGTTATTAATTATAAGAATAATAAATAAAAAAGAATAATCTAAATAAAGTTATATAAATAAATTCTCTGATTTTTATGATTACAAATATTATTTGCTAAAATTTAAGAGTGTACTGCCTACTGCTTTTTATGTGTGTAATGTGACAGAAGAACTTGTGTTTCTATAATTGATAAATTGACAGTCAGCAGTTGTTGTTTTTCTGTCTATTAAACTAAACAATTAACAAAACTAGTAAATGGTTTATTTCTCAAGATTATATTATGTATGATGACTGCTTAGTTTGATGCATATGTCAAACCCTTTTGTGGATTTTAATTTAGATTTAAATACAATTTTAAAGAAATTATAAAGTATACCAGAGGTTCTGCTTCCTTTTCAACATATTCAATCCTCTCTACTAGTTTTTTATGAGGTAGATGAAATGGTATGTCCCTAGGTTTTCTGAAATGTTAACATTTATGTTATAAATATATAAAATTGATGAAGAACTAAAATAAAAAATTCAAATTAGACCCAAAATAAATATCAAAATATGAAAAAAATTATATTACATGCAAGACAGCACCTCCTGGCACAGCAGTATGTGCTATCTTGCATGTGCAAGATTCCTAAAGCGAGCAATATTCAATGTTATATGATTCACTTATTGACTGTATCTGGCCTGTTTATTTATGAATATCTATAATAAGCAACCTCTCTTAGTTTTCATTACCAATTAATAAAATGTATCATGAGATGATGAATCTGTGTCCAATGTCAACAACTCATTAAAAGTTTTTTTTTTTAAGACAGAACAGTACATTCAGGCAATCAGTTTCAATTAATTCAGGTTTGTAGTTTAAAGTAATAAAGATATTTCATACGTTATATGTTATACTTATAAAAGATGATAAAAGTTCTTTCTAAGCAACAAACAGAGTATAACAGTATATGATAACTATTAAATTAATGTTTGTGCATGATTCTCAATATTTTGAATGTGGCTAGGATTTAAAAATAATTATATTTTGTTTTTTTTTTTATCCACTACAAGTTAGCCCTTGACGGCAATCTCACCTGATGGTAAGTGATGATGCAGTCTAAGATGGTAGCGGGCTAACCTGTTAGGGGTATGGTAAAGCCATACTCCTAATTGGTTTCTACACAACATCGTGCCGGAACGCTAAATCGCTTGGCGACACGCCTTTGTCGGTAGGTTGGGTGGTAACTAGCCACGGCCGCAGCCTCCCACCAGACCAGACTCGAGCCGGGAATCGAACCCAGGACCTCCAACTTTATAATGCAACAGCGCGCGCGCTGCGCCACGGAGGTCGTCAAATTCGCCTCAATCATCGTGATCAACCCATTACCGGCTCACTACAGAGCACGGGTCTCCTCTCAATATGAGAAGGGTTTGGCCATAGTCCACCACGCTGGCCATATGCAGATTGGCAGACTTGAATTGGCAGACACGCCTTTGAGAACATTGCGGAGAACTCTCAGGCATGCAAGTTTCCTCATGTGGTTTTCCTTCACCGTTGAAGCAAGTGACATTTTAATTTAAAAAAAAAAAGTTTAATTTTTTTTATGGTACCCTTGAGATAAACTCAATATTCTGATTCATAGATACCTTTTGTGATATGTAGGAACTTTACGAACATTACGTTGCAATGTTTCTATAGCTGGTAAAGTCGTCAGCAAACCTCTACGGGGTACATTTCCATTTTCCATAGTGAATTTTTGCTATTAAACTACTCATTGGTGATGTAAATACCAAAAGAAACTGGACGTAAGTTGATCTGAAATGTTTTGTGTTATGTTTTATGATTTGGAAAAGGAACTATCTATATTTTAGACATCAATATGTGTATTAAATATGATTACTTTGGCTTCTCAACTCAAACTCAAGAAAATTCAAAATATGGTGCTTTGTTTATTTGTATTATTCTTTACTCTATTCTGTAACCATGGTTACTAATTACCTACTGCCATAGATTATAATATAAGGAGGTTATTATAATGTAATAGGTATAAATATGACACTTGTCATCGAGAGAAAGGCGGGAGACTTCGTATATGGCGGGCGCGGTTTTTTCACGCTTTTCTTTAATTAATGTTTGTTGGCTAATTTTGAAAAGGACTGGTGTTGGTTGTGTCGTGGACAGTTTTGGTGTCGTTTGTGTAGTGGCTGGTTTTCGGAATGGTTAACAGGTATTGATTTGGGAAGGGTTTGAAGGATTCGCGTCCGCGGAGTGCGAAGTTTCCCGCCATTTCTTCCTATCTTCTACATTGCTATAAACTTGAAATTGGCTAGTCTGTGGAAAGCCATAAAACGAAAAAAAAAAAAAAAGAAAGGTATGAATGTGAACGTTGGTAGCGGCTCATTGAGGATATAAGCACTATGTCAACTGTTTTCACGGAATAAACAATAGTATAAGTATAGTAGGCTCAGGAAGCTACTCTTGCTACAATATAAAAAGTTTTTTTTCGGACTGTCTTTTAGCTGTGCTAACTCTGCTGGTTGTCACAGCGTAACCGGGCTGTTTGGCGAACTTCGGAAAGAAGCTCTGCCAGAAGAAATTTTGAGTTCGCAGAAGCTAATTGAACGTCTGCCTAAGGACGCCCCCTGTGAGGCCGAACCTCGGCTTAGGCGACGTCTGGGATAACGGATGGGGGCGGGGGTGGGGGACAGGGGACCAGCGTTTCATTGCATACCATTATATTACCCCTTGTCTTTTTCGAATACGTATTTTTTTTTATTGAAGCTTAATTAATATGAATAGCTCAATAGAACAAAATTATAAACTTTTAGCCATTAATAAAATGGGATGTCCTATGCAAGACTTAAAGCGAATATTCGAACCCACCATTATATTATTATGGATGGATAATAAAAATAGGCTTTCTAAATTATGACAGTAGGACAATGGACATTACATGTTATTTCCTGTTACACTTTACAGGAAGGACCACCAAATTTTTGCATCTTTATCCTTTTTTTTTTTGGGAAATGCGTTTACGCATCCCCTACAGAAGCGACGCTGTCAGAATTATTGCGGTTACTACTACTTTATGTGGGACTCGCCAGAGGCTAGAGTGGCAATTAGAATACCCACTAAAACCCAGCAATGCTCTTTCGCGTCGCCTGGTGGCTGAGTTACAAGAACGCTTGTGCAACGTCCGCAACCCAGCCAGACAAGCGTACCAGACATTGAACTTGGTTTGTTAGTTTAATTATCCTGTAATAAGCCTTTACTTTAATTGGCAATGCTTTATTATTCTAAGAATAATTCCTGAGATTTTAGTCACTGATCAAATCGCACAGACCAGAGACACTAAATTTTGTTACAAAGAAGATTTAAACACTTTTTTTTCCTGGTCTTTGGATTCATCAAGTCCATCATACAATTAATGTAGTCTTAACGTAGTGATTATATTCTCTTTGGTAGTCTTGATTCTCGGGTGCCAACTGCAATAAGTTTTTAGTCTGCGTGGAATACAAAAAAAAGAAACGCTTATTTATGTGATAAAAATTATATTAAACTCGAAATAATTTTGAAATAAATATGTGCACATTTACTTCGTTCAATTGAGTTGATAATTCCTTGTTTCGGCTTGCTAAATTATAAGATTACAAGTAAGTAGAGCTTTTTATTAATCTAGTAGGAATTGTTCTCAACTTTCACTGATAAGTACTTCGGTGGAAGTACAAGATTTTACACTTTTTTTTTTGGACTATTGTATTTGTATTCAGTAAAATGCAAGTATGATAATGTTCATCTAATTATACGCTTAGAAAAAATATCCAGATTGCATATGTATTTTTACTTGTCTATAGAAAAATCAAACGAGTAATGTCGTCTAACGATTTTTGTCTTTTTTAAATTAAAACTGTATAGACATCAGTGATATTAGTCTTTTTTAAATTTATTGAAGTACTCGTAAGGTAAATCGTTATGATTTACGTGCATAAAACTGTCGTATCTACAAGTTTTGTCTCTTCTTCTATCAGTTATAAAAAATCAATATTTTTAACACTTATCTGATGGACACCATTAATTTTATAGTTTTTACGTTTCAAAGTCACTTTATCTTGTTTTCTTATTTAATGTAACGTCTATATTTTTTTCTAATTCAATATCTTGTTATTAGTAATAGTAGTCTTAGCTATTTATGTATGTTTATTCTATATCTATAATTTTTTTCTAATTCCAATTTAAAATATAATTAAGCTACTTATTTAGCTTGTTGACACGCCACGGCGTATTTTGTGTCTAAGGGATTGAAAAATTGTCATACCTTACCTATTTTTAGTTCCTTGTGATCTCTTGACTTGTGACCTGGGTTCATATCCTAGCTTCTCTTTAAAGGCTTTAAAGCTAAAATTATCTTGATCTCTATCTATCAATCCAAAAGGTTGGCACTCTTATCTGCTTTTTGTCTCAATAAGGCTAATATCTGCCTATAAGGCAAATAGTAATACATAATAACAGTACACCAAATCATGAAAGTGAAAGTGGTTAATTGCTTAGTACTGCCTGTGGCTACGCCTAAATTTGTAAAAAAATCCCTGTTTTTCTATTTTTATTTAATGTGGAAGGTAAGCTGTTTTGCTGATAGAAGGAGAAACCAATGAACTTCCTTTTCCCTTTATAGTAACATTTATTAGTTGCATTATAAATTAATCTCTGTATTATTCTGAGAATTATCTGAAAACCAATTTCTTTCCAAAACTGTTATGTCAGTATGGAGAAGGTTATAACAGAATTTCACTTTACTACATTAAAACCAGGCAAGTTGTAGTAAAATAAGTATAGATCACACACCATTATATTAAATTAAACTGCACAACATCCAAAAAGAAAAAATGGAGTTTGCGGTTTGCAAAAATGCATGTATGTTTTGTTGTGTAAACAGCTTGCTGACTCTTTATTAAAACATACTTGTCCCCACCTGTAAGCTTATTGCTCTGTTGTTTGTAATATATTGAAAACTGCCATTATGCAACAAGTGTTTAGTTCTAATGCACAAATTAAGGTGTGATGGTAGAAGAGAATTTCACTCAGTAGAAATTTATTAGTATGGCCCTCAGATTACTGCCATTTTAGAACAGTTATTTAACAACTCATTTAATCTCAGTCTTTAAGTCAATTTGGGGACTTTGGGTTGGACTAGTAGTGTGCAACACTATCTGTGTCTTCAATGAAAATAAATGTGAAAGTTAGTTTTTATGAAGGAGCACTGAAACAATCAATTATATTTGCATATATATTTTAATCCTCGAGGGACATAATAGTCAAGCTATACTATTAGTGTAAAAACACACATAACTCTGTAAAGTTGGAGGTGCGTGTCTGGATTCGAACCGCCAACCTCTGATTAGGAGGCTGACGCCCTAACCACTAGGCTACCACTGCTTCTACAAACTTTTTTTACACATTTAAAATATCACTTGCTTCAACTGTGAAGGAAAACATTGTGAGGAAACACCTGAGAGTTCTCCATAATGTTCTCAAAGGCGTGTGAAGTCTGCCAATCCACACATGGCCAGCGTGGTGGACTATGGCCTAACCCTTCTCATATTGAGAGGAGAGCCGTGCTCTGTAGTGAGCCGGTAATGGGTTGATCATGATGATACTATTAGTACAAATGGGGCAGAGGGTGGTTTGATGTTTTGTAGTGTACATACTACATCAGATATTTCAATAAACTAAATGTAATATATTTGTTATTTCTTAGTACTACACATGGAATAGTGTCAGTAACGCAGAAGCCATCAGGGCTTCAGGAAAGCGTTCTGATTGGGGTCGGCTTGAATGGCTATGTATTACTACGCAAGTAAATTAAATGAAGCTTCCTGCAGTGGATGCAATGTAAAGGTAAGAGGACAGAATACAATATTTTTGTTACTTTTGTTCTTGTGACATTCAGTTCATTTCAGTGCATTTAGTTCATTCAAGATTGATATTGCAGTTAGATCATGATACCTTGTAGTGCAGTTATTGATATAATAGGCTTTTCATCTTGATTCTTTGTGATGATTCAATCCTCTGTAGTCTGACACAGCAAATACCATGGTTTAAACTAAATAATCAAGCAAATCAGTTAGTTTAGCATTTCTAATTTATAATAAACAAGCATGAAATAATGTTTATTCTCTATTTCCTGTTGTTTTGAAAAGTAACTATTATTTTAATTCAAGTTGGATTTAGTTGTTGTATGTGTGACTCCTAACCAAGGTGGCTGAATCAGATAGTTTCTGGTTATTTTATTTATCACAAAAGAAATGTATTTTCCAATAGTTAAAGTATGTCATGTATATTGTAATAATAACTACATATTTTACACACAGAGTAAATCTATATAATTATTAGTGTTGGGGATATTGTTATGTTGATACTAGAATATAAAAATTACATAAATATTGATAAAAAATTTTAGCTTTACATTAACCTCAGGGAAAATTTAGTCGAATTAGAGTGAAAAACATTCATAATAAAGATGATAATTGTTCAGTTATCGAGCGGGATGACAAATTATTAAATTACTAAAATGACTATATCAAATAGGGGTTAGCGATAGGTAGGATAAGGGTGAAAATTTAGGGTTGTAAAAAATACATTATTTTTTATTGCCACATAATACAAAAATAAAATAAATATTTTTTTTTGGGTTGGACACCCTTTATCCCATAGGGGTTTGAAAAATAGATAGTAACTGATTCTCAGACTTACTAAATATGCATAAAAAAATTCATAAGAATCAGTTGAGTCGTTTTGGAGGAGTATGGGAATAAACATTATGACACAAGCATTTTATATATAAGATTTACATTACACTGATAGATAGATACACTATGTACATTGCTGGCCTTTGGTTAGTTTGGTGTTAAAGATTCCGCTCGGTCTTTGTAAAAAGTAAGAGAATAAACATTAACAATACTGTACACAAGGTCCTGGATCCTGAGTGTCTCCTGACTGACTATGCTGTTCATTTATGTAGCTGCCGCCGCCGCCAGCTGAGCCCGCTCCGCCGCCGCCGCCGGAGCTTTCCTCGATACCTACCGATCCAGCACTACTACACGGAACTGGTCTTTCATATTATGATGTGAGTTTACTTCAATTACTAATTTTTCACTTATACTACGAATATTTTTTACCTGCAGTCCATTTTATAGTGCTCTATCAGAAGGGTTCAGTAAGTCTCTATTTATTACTAAGACTCCTATGTCTCTCTTCTCCCTTTTTCCATTCAACCGTACAACTGTATTTCTGTCTGTTTCTGTCTCATTAACGGTAATGGGTAGACAAAAAAGACAGAAAATAAAGGGAATCCCAATACAAGAACAAGTTCTTTGGTGATTTATGCTTCATCTTAATTATGTCAATAATGTGACTTTGTGTGCTATACCACTCAGACTGTTTTTATTTTTAACACGTCTCTCAATGTTCAGATTAAAAAAATATATATATTAAAACCGAATACAGTAAATAGAGATTTTCTTTATGCGACTTATTTAAATACATGCATTACATACACATACATACATAGCTATAGGCATTGAAGAATGTTCTAGCGGTTTATAATGTTCATGTGGTTTTACAACAAGTATTTTTGGCGATGAACGATTAAGATTACAATGAATTAATCGTAATCAAAATAATAACTGATTACGATTAATTAATTTTAAATTTACTGCCAACGTTCCCTATAATATATAACCAGATAATATTACAGGTTCAAAGTTAAAGTATTAAGCTTGGTATCGGTAATAAATAATTATTAACATATAATTATTGTTTATTTCAAGATTTTGCGGACTATGTAAATCTAGGTTTGCACTGTCACGCAGATTAACAGTAGCGAATCATGAAATCTTTGTCATTAATAAGTCCCTTTGTAATACGTATAATTGCTATGATAAAATTCAACAATGCATAGGGTAGATAATTAATATTTAACAAGCACATAGGGCACAAGGCTATCTGGGAAGAATACAATGGGTTCCCCAGGTGTTCGGCAAATCCAGCGCGTGGGACATGCTGTGGTGGTTTTTAGTTCGGGTATACCTCAACGATGGGGGGAGTCCCACATAACCTCCGTCTTGCCCAACGGATGGAGGTAGCCATAAAGCTTTTCCACCACGGGAAAAAAAAAAAAAAAAAAAAAAGGGCACAAGGCTAAACAAACTAGCGTGAATGAAAACTTAGTGATTGTTAAATTTCCAAGTGATGTTGACGTAGGAATTTACTTCGCCTGCCCTATTTATACAATTATAAGTTGTTATACCATTTCATTAAAAATAATAGAAATGGGTTGTGGCTTTTTAAATTACAAGGTAAGTAATACCTCTAATATTATAATCATATTGACACTGTTAGTACTCATAATATACTTATACATACAGATAATATACTTCAAATTGTAGGTACTAGCATTTATATAACCAACAATGTTAATACTTGGTCTTACATGCTGAAGGTTTATTGAATGCTGCGAAATAAACGTTAAGATTTTCTAATTTTAACGAAACTAATCTGCGTAACAAAACCAATTCCTTTTTTTTGCAGTGACCTCGTCACAGCGATCTTTACAATATAGATATTTATAGTCAGTTTTTCTTTATGTCACTGAAACTAATGACAAGTTGCAGTGTTTTCTTGTATTAAATACTCCAATAATAAACAGAATTAATATAATATAATATATATAATACAATTAATATAATGGGAAATTCCAAGTATTTTCTTAAAATTTGTTCTTGGGATAATAACTTATCCATATTTTAGGTATTCTTTCTTCTGTTTTAGCTTATCAAGCCGAATTTTGATATACTTTTTACGGATTCTCAAATGTCAGGTCAAGCACTGTAGTACAGTTAAATAAAAGCGCTCATAACTTAGTTACAATCTGAGTATAGTACTGTTGCAGAAACTGATGATTAAAGATTTTCGATCATCATACGAAAATACAGCCTCTAAAGAAAATGAATCGTTCAATATATTTTTTGGTTTCTTGATTTATTGTGCACTTATGATATTGCCTTTACTCCAAACCTATTCGTATTTTACGTAGCATTACTTTACCCTGAATTTATTTTGCGGAAATACTTTGGTTCCCTAAGATATATAGACAATGATGACATGTCGATTTGTTAGTCCTCTACAAAGATAGGAAAAAAAACACGTTTTTGTGATTCTATTAAATAGCACAGAAATTTTGAAACTAAATTTGCTTATTTTTATGGACTATTCAGTGTTTAATAATAAAGTAATATACATATTTAGATTCATCGTTAAGAAAATAATGTTTATCCAAAAGCATCAAAATGCAGCAATTATTTCTCCATATTTGACCGGTACTTTTAAAAACAAATAAAAACACAAATACTGTAAGAAATCAAGTTCTTTGTAACAGAGGTAAAAGTCCAAGTACTTTTAAATTTCGGCAAGCAAAAAACCGCTACGATGCTATGGATACGATTCTTTGTCTCAATTTTCTTACATAATTCTTAGATGCGCTCCTCACGGCATTTCAAACTGTTTCATGTCTTCATTTACTTTATCTGAGGTTTAAGTACATTATGAAGGCCGAAGGCATTCAGCGTGCTTGTTTTGTTCTCTACCTATTCTTCTGGACGTTAGCTGGACTCTCAACTTGCATTTTTATTTGCAGAACGATGCCTACTATTCGCTTGTAAGGGGAAATAATTTCATGACGGAGAATAGCTGCAAACACATGGTAATGAATGGTGGCATAAATTTCGTCTCTTCCCAATCAGTAGACCCTCCCCAGGTATGTAAATTTTATTATATTTTTATATATATTCTAATACAGCAATTTGTGTGCTCAATTGAACGCTATACTTTTGTTTTGGGCGGGCATTTCATCGTAAAAGCACTGCATTATTAAATATTTTATTATCGCTACCTTTCTAACGGGCCAGTTTGTATGTTTGTTCCTCATATTCGATCTCAATTAGATGAATAGGAATAGGAATAGGAATAGATATTGGAATAGATTACAGGTTTAGTGTTCACAGCCATACACAACCAATGCATTGCATCATGAATTTATCGTTCACGGGTTTGCTTAGTTCGTTCTAGTGTTCATAACCTAGAGATCGGTTATTATGACCGTAGCTTCCCAGGCTTACCAATTATCTCAAGCATGAGTTTTCCTTCTTTAACCGGTGTAAATTTACGTGCAACATTATTTTTTCAGCTAACCGCAGTGTTGGCGCCCAATGTTAAGGCGGGTGACCCTTACGACAAACCCGACCTCGAGTATAAGGACGGGCACATAATAACCGCAACTTTCGACGCGCTGGTCGAAGTCCTACGGCCAGGTGCCAGCAAGCCCTACGTGTTCACGTTCCTACTATGCTCACGTTTGTTTGTCAAACCGCACGAGCTGCTGGCCAAGCTCTGCAAGAGATATTTCAAGAACTATGAGAAAGTGGTTAGTGGTTTCTATTATTACCTAATAATATTCTCGTACTATTAACCAACCCAACCATATCGCCAACATACAGCGTAAGTGTCTACATTCGGGGAAGGGTTTAGTCGAGGGTCCACTTCGCTGGCCAAGTGCGGATTGGTACAGTTCACACGAACATTATGGAAAGTTCTTGTCTTCTGAGGCAAGCAGAAGAAGCAGCTTTTTTTAGACTGTACAATACAGTGATATTGAATCTAAAATCGCTTAGATTAAAAACGCACTTTAAATTCAAAAAATTAGATAAGCGTGCGTGTTAGGAAGTACGTAAGTGTAGGTACCAGTGAAACTAAATCTTGCGTGCAACACCACATGGGATTGTAGTCAAGTGCAGGCTAACTACTAGACCAGATGAGTCAAAATTGTTTGTAAAGAGTGCACGTGACTTATAATAACTTTTTTGATCAGGGCAAGACGGAAATGAAGGAACTCATGGAAAGAGAAGTGACCGACATGATATCCCTGGTCCGGATTTTGACACAATGGACTTCCATGTTCCCATATGATTTTCGCGACGAGAGGATTATGGCACTCGTCAGGAACATAACTCAGAGGTTAGTATTTCATCACGACTACGGAAAGTTTTGGAGGGATAATGTAATATTTTATAGTCTAATCCGTGACACTTCACCCCATAGTATCTTTCTACTAAAATAGTTTGTAAAGGTAGTTGAAGTAATTTTTTATTTGACAGGTGTGCAGCTGAACACATGTCCCCAATCAGAACTGAAGTGTCAACTATGTTGGAAAAGTTGCTTGACAAATTGACGGTTCTAGAACAGTACGAGGAAACTTTAGTACCCATACCTCAAGTCAGTCACGTCGATCAGCTATCATTGGTAAGCAGATTATACATATCGCCTATTAAATCTCGATGAAATTTCAATTGGACGAAGGGATTCTATTTTATATCCGGTAGTAAACTATGTCAAATTTATTTTTAGTGTTTATTATTAAGTTTTACATTGGTTTTCATATGTTCCATTAGCGGTAAAACTTCAAATCATTGTATTTCTTAAGCCACTGAGCAGGTAGGGTATACATCTTAAACATGAATTCTAACTCGTCGAAAATTGATCATCCCTGGCAAAGCTCCCTAGTCATTAATGTAAGTGAGGAATAGAAAAGTCCTCAGTAGAGACCCTTGAGAAACCCCTAGTATTACAACTGAATGGCCAAGAATGCGTTTTTCGTCTACTTTAGTCTTAGTTGTGTCAAAACTAAAGAATGTACGTGATTGTTACAGGGAGATATCATTACCCTGGGCTTGACACCAGTGGAACTAGCAAACCAATTGACAAACGTGGAATTGCACAGACTTTCTTATGTTGGCCCAGAAGAGTTCGTCCAGACATTTGCACCGTCACAACCCGCTCAGTCGACTTCCACGAAAAGCATTAACATCCACCATGCGGAAGCAAAAAGCACGAAGAATCTAGAAGCCTATGCTGATTGGTTCAATCGTCTCAGTTATCTGGTTGCGACAGACATCTTGAAGGTAATTATAAATTTTGACAAACATGTGATTATTTTTCCAAATATCAGTATTTACGTTATTCACTACTTAGACGTGTAATTTTAGCGTCATATAAGTTAAAGTTTTGGATTGATCTCGCCTGTAATGAACTATATACATCTTTTTAAAATATTTACGTTAATCAAAAAAGAAATAGTAAAGTATTTTTCTAACAAATTCTTAAGTTTAAATGTTACTGAGCAAGCCTGTGAATTAAACATAAATAAAAAATAAACCAGCAAGAATATGGCAGGTAAAGTAAGAAGGGCACAGAAATCGCCCTGATAACCCTGGAATTTAACAAAACAAATTGTTGCAGGCGGCCAAAAGCAAGTACCGTGCGCGAGTGATGGAACAGTGGGTAATGACTGCTCGCGAGTGCTTCAACTTGGGCAACTTCAACTCGCTCATGGCCATCGTAGGTGCCCTCAACATGGCGCCGATCGCACGTCTTAAGAAAACGGTGAGCACAGTTGATCTCACTTTGGCAAAGTAGTGTGGAGACAAACAACTCCTGAACTCTTACTGATATCACTTAGATTGTTTCTTCATGTTGTCAAATATAACCTGACGAACTATTGTCTAATTTTTGCAAACGCACATAACTCCGAAAATTTAGAACCGCCGACTTCTGATTATGACGCTGACGCCGTAATCGGCAATCACCGCTTTTTTTAAAAATTAAAATATCACTTGTTTTAAAGGTGAAGGAAAACATCGTGAGGAAATCTGCACGCCTGAGAGTTCTCCATAATGTTCTCAAAGGCGTGTGAAGTCTGCCAATCCGCACATGGCCAGCATGGTGGACTATGGCCAAACCCTTCTCATATTGAGGGGAGACCCGTGCTCTGTAGTGAGCCGGTAATGGGTAGATCATGATGAACTACGGTCTTACTGTAAGAGCGTTTCTCGTTTAGCTTAAGGACATTCCGGTATATGAGTTCTTAATGGCTTCAAACAAGCTTCGCTGTTAATTTTTTTCGCTCTTAATTTTAACTGATGGTGTAAAATAAATATTGATACCAAAAAGAATTTTAAGTTAAGTTTAAAGAATAAGATTGGATCATGCGTACTGATGGTTGACAATTTTTTTTTAGTGGAGCCGTACCAACGCTGTATGTGGACAACAGTTAAGGCAGCTGGAACTTTGCGTAGAACCCAGTTCCAACCATGCTAGGTATGTAAAATGACCCGGCCATTTAAAGATTTCAGAAAATACATCTGTAGTATTTTTACTATCATCTTTATGAGTGAATGTAGTTTGTTAGTCTGGTGGGAGGCTTCGGCCGTGGCTAGTTACCACCCTACCGACAAAGACGTGTCGCCAAGCGATTTTAGCGTTCCAGCACGATGTCACGTAGAAACCAATTAGGAGCGTGGATTTACCATACTCCTAACAGGTTAGCCCGCTACCATCCTAGATATTAATTTGTATATATATTGATAATTTATTTGTATATAAATGGAAATGTACCTTCTTTAGATACCGTGCAGCGTTGGCAGCCGCCCCAACAGAGACGGCGGTTCCACTGTTATCTGTCACGTGCAGGGACCTACATTTCGTGAATCAAGCCACGCCTACCAAGTTAGTATATTTTCTTACTCTCTTACTTTTTACTGTACTGTATGTTCAAAAAATTATGTTTATTACTAGAACACTCTTAGTTATATGATTTTATACACTGATATGATTACATACTTAATTCAAATTGAATTGTTTTCATTGGGGAGTTATACGTCAAAAAACATATAAAATGTATAAAATTCTTGTAACGTAATGTTTGTAACAAAAGTGGAATGGCTTTTTTGATTTAATGTATGTAGTTTGTATATTTGGTGGGAAGAGGACGTTAATGTTTTTTCATACCCCTAAGTAACAAGGTTCACCCAAAAAAAGAAAACTAAACTCACTTAGACGAATAAACTTATCTAATCCTATTCTATCACCGATCTCCGTTTTTTAAATCACGATTTAAGTATTTTATATGAACACAGGTTATGTATAGGATAATTCGTGTACAGGATGCCTGGGAACCGTGTGAACTTCGAGAAGTGCACGATGCTGGCGCGGAACGTGAGCGCGCAGCTGGCGTCCCGGCGGCTGATGGCCGACGGGCCGTCGGTGTCGCCGCCCTCGCCTCACATGCACCTGCCCGCCTGGCGCTTCCTTAGCAGCCGGCCCACGCTCAGCGAGCAAGGTGAGCTCTCACACCGACAGACCACAGTACCCTGTGTAAGGACAATTCACAGGAATGGACATAAAACAACTGACAGTTCCACTGCACGGTGTGACGTACGAATTGGAACGCTATTAGAGATCGTATACTGCGTTTGTTTCTCTCTAGTGCTTTTCAAAACTCATCATCATCATCATCATGAACAACCCATTACCGGCTCACTACAGAGCACGGGTCTCCTCTCAATATGAGAAGGGCTTGGCCATAGTCCACCACGCTGGCCATGTGCGGATTGGCAGACTTCACACGCCTTTGAGAACATTATGGAGAACTCCAAGGCGTGCAGGTTTCCTCACGATGTTTTCTCTCAACGTTGAAGCAAGTGTTATTTTTTTGTTTTTAAAAACGCACATATCTCCGGAAGGTTAGAGATGCGTGCCCGGATTCGAACCACCGACCTCTGATTAGGAGGCTGACGCCCTGACCACTAGGCTATCACCGCTTTTTTTTCCAAACTACAAAAAAGTTTTTGCCCCTTTGTCACAGGCTTGAGACCTACATTTTCTTATAACGATGCTGAGTGCTTTCTGCATAAGATAAGAAAGGCCAATCCGACACACAATCCCCGCAGTGACACCAGCATATTAGCCCTGGATGTCATGATGGGAAAGGCCATCTTGTACAGTAGTTCTCAGCAAGGGTCCAGAGCAGCAGCGATAGTAGACAGTCCTTTGTTGTTAGCACGTTAGTCGAAAAATTAGTGGCTATGATTTCGTCCGAACCAATATACAGGATGCAAACGATTGCATATCAGTTGGAATATGATACATTAATGAAATCGAAAAATTTAGCTGTGGCCCATCTACTGACCACTTTGAGATACTCCAAATATAGCTCTCTTTATCGTTGGCTAGTGGCTCTGATATAAAAATAATGCTGATTACTTATATAATTGTTTCGCAGCAATGGAGCTGATTTCGTTCGAACGAGAGCCTCCCGTGGACAATCTCGAGAAGGAGCGACTGAAACGTCTGCGAGGTGCCACATAAACGATATGCTTACTACTTAGAATATAACTAAGAACTATCTACATGAGTTATGTAAAACATAGTTATTAGTTGTATTCTGTCAGAATCTCATTTACATTGTTTAAACATAATATATTAAACAAACAAAATATTTGATATGTATCTAGTATTGACGACATAATTTTTAAAACGGTTCGATATATCCAAACCAGTGAAAACACGAGTATGACTCGCCAGTCTATAAATATTATATATATTACTATAAATTTACTATTTAAGGTTATTTATGCGATATTTACGGCTTGCCGAAAAGGAGGCAGGCATTGTCCTAAACGAATAAAGTATTAAAATGTAATCTCAGATTTATTATAATGAAAAATTCGACATACGATACATGAATTTTTCGATATGTCATGTATGTCACAGTTTTTATATGTGAACGTCAAAACGTAGACTACTTAAAGCAGTACAGTCCATACACATGGTATTTTTGTGGTACTGTAACTGCGGTCTCTATTTATACAACATGCAAATGTTTTAGATTAGTAATTGAAGTTGTCAAAAAATCTTACATAACGTAATATCATACGTAAATATATGTAAAATTCCATGGAATTTTAAAGCCGTAATCCATCTATTAATTAGGTTAAATCTATAAAATTTTATTTTATTTTCAACACTATAAACGCTCTCATTCTGATATCGTATTACACCATCTAGAACAAAGATAAATATGCGCTGTATGAAATATTTTATCATTGACTGAGTAACTGTCATACTGACCAATTTTCAAAATATTACGTCGGTATCATATAACGCATCTAAAATAAGTACAAATATGTATAAATATATAATTTTTTTTCGATATACAATAAGATTTATAGTATTGAGGGCTTACCTTTCGCTCAGAAACTGAATTGTTAAATAATACAGATTATTCCATAAATTATTTATTTGCAAAAAATCCATAATAAATATTATAATAGTAAAAAAGTATAATCATAAAACACTTTATAATAAAATTTAAATACTTGTTTCATAAAATTGATTTTATAAATTATTATTAGGATAAATTTTGTAGATTTATTGTAGATCTTGTTAGAAAGCAATAAGAGAAGTACATATTTCCTTTTGCTTCTAGTTCAGAAATCGAAAGACTCGAGGAAACTAAGACGGATGTTTTTTTAGGTAATTAGTTCCTTAGGGAAATCGGTGTTTTAAAATTTCCTATTATATAATAAATATCTATAGAAAACATACATTATTTTAAAGTAAATCTTAGGAAATAATGTTAGCCAATTCGGCATGGTCTTGAAAACGCTCTCTCATTACACTTTTATAAGTGTGCTCCCTTATTTATATAGAAAATGACTTACCTTTTAGATGTGTTGAGGTATTTATTTCGCCTGTGAGACATTAAAATGTTTTGTCGTTTTAGTTTTTTGTAGTTTAGTGTTTTAGTAAATCTTGCCGTACATAATAATATGTATATCAGTATTATTTATGATTATGCTAGTACCACTTGTTTGTGGTAAGGATATATTGTCAAAATACATACCTATACGGTACAAAATTTTCTTTAAAATGGCCAATTTATTATTATTCATTTTACGCACAAATATTACTTTAAAATTAAATCACTTTTTTAGTTTTTGTGACAACTGAATTATGGAAATGTATCTTACATTTATTATCTCATAAACCTTTAATAGTAATCAACATTCTATTTCTAATTCATGCTCAATTTAGTTCATTGATGATCGAATAAAGTAATTGTTAAATAAAATGGAAAACTGACGACTTGAAGACAACAATGTTGTTTGAAGAATTTATTAGGTCTATGACGGGTATATGACATAATTCACTAACATATTTACGCGGTTTCATCACAGAATGATCCAAGGTTTTTGGTGCAAAATGTGCATTTTTAACCACCTTTGTGTGGTGTTGATTGAAATCATTATAAATTGCATCACACATATGCAGAGTAATGAAGTTTTCGCGGATTATAGAAAATTAAAGTAAAGCTAATAAATCCTAAATATCACTTATAAGTAACCCGCAGTGACGTGTTTCAAACAATTTTACAGTTCCATACAAGGTCATTTTGATAGAGATACTAAACCACTTTAACACACCACTTATAAATTCATTCTATTTAATGAAATGTTTTAAATAATATTAAGTAACGTCTATTTCAGTTAGATGTAAGCTTAAGAAACTGAAGTCTATCCTAACTAATTGTAGTAATTTAACATAACGCAGGTTGCGTGTCCATGTAAACGCATGTATGGATATGTGTGTAAATTATTTGAGATATTAAATATTTAATCTTTTAACCCCGTTCGATCTTAAATATTTGTACTATATCTCTCAAGGTTTCCAGCAAGAAACTGTGGCGTTATTGAATGCTTTTATCTTGGCTCAACAGATTTGTCTTTATGCCATTCATTTGCGTTGTCTTCATGCTCTAAAGATGTATAAACTTTATGCCCATTATTTGAATTGTTTTAATGTTTTTATTTGCTTTGTGTTTATACTCGAAATTCGCTTGCTTACAGCAATGGCGTACAAAATCACTTTGTATAAATAAAAGTCATTTTCCAGCCGTATGATTTTAATGGTGCTTTGTTTTACAAAAGTATTTTTTTATCATTACAAAATGCGACGTTATTTAAATGTTTTACAACAAATTTAATTGTGTATGAGCATTATTTTTGTTGCCTTCTCACTTCTTTCTCTTTTTGTACTACTCATTTCCTCTGCCGACACCGCATTATTTCATTTACACGCATATTCTCTTTCACTCTTTTTGTGCACTATTAAACTTATTGTTAAAACTAGGTAGCTTTTTGAGTCTTGAAATGTTTGAATATGAAAAACTCTGTACTTAAATGTTGATCTCATAAATATTTAGTGATACATACACAAGTAAGGCGTGAGACGTGATTTTATAGTTATTTTATATTTTCGCAAATTTTGCATTTTTTAGTGATTTAAGTCGTAATGATATGTGTATTTGCAATAAGTTAAAAAACTGAAACCAAACTATAATCATGGAACTTACATTTTGGAATCATGTTGTAAAAGCGTATACTCAGGCCAACAGTTTTGCTCTTTTCGCAGATATTATGATTAGTTTTTGTACGTTTCTAAGTAATTCAACGGTTTTTTATAACTTTTTGTTTATAAAGACTTATGGTTTGTGACTATAAATATAAATACACGTAAACCACTATTAGTTCATCCATCTCCCTTAATTTTTTGATAAACTAAGTAATTGCCGCCTAAGAAACTAGAGACTTCCAGGTATAAATTTAAGAAAATGTTTTATACTGCCAGAATATTTTACTGAACATATTAATTTAGCTTTATTAAAATAACAGAAGCAAGCTTATAGATTAATTATTTTTTAAATGTGTTTCGAGGTGAAATTGCCTATCCAACAAGGATATTTGAGTGTGCGATGTATGTGTTTAAGGGATATCCCTTTTAGCTAGAGATGCTATAAGTGTTTTGGATGGGCTCGTTTTATCAGTGGACGTTGGAATTCCACGGTGCTAGAGTAACAACCGAAAAATGTAGGTTTGGTAGACCACTGTGAACACAAAATCAAGCAAAGGGCAGATAGGTTCTGGATTATGTGGGGGCTCGGTTGAAATGATGATGTTGATGACTAGGCTACACACACTCGCACATATCTGATGTAAAGGCAGCCTTATGATAAGTTCTATCTATATAATTGACTAATATGTTGATTGAAATGGCTGATTTGATTTGTGTGATAGCTAATGGATGAGATTTAAAATAATAACATTTTGCTCAATGTTTACTTTCGACTATTTATGATATATTTTTAATTATAAATATGTATTATATTATCAATAAGGCACCTAATCCATGATCATCTCGCTGTTCGGTTAATGAAATTTTTGTCATTGGTTGATTTTATTGTATTCTAGCTAATATTGTGTATTGTAAGCCAATAGAGGACAACATTGTGATCAGCCCAGTATGATCGCAGTCAAAGATTTTTGCTAGTCCTCCATAGACAGATCACTTGCAATGTATATTTTTTACAAATAGTTTTTGCAACTGCATGTCTTGATCTCGGTTGTGACACAGAATTTTTTTATATAGGCTGCGCTTTTTTTTTTTTTTTGGATTTTGACTCTTGATAAAATATTCTCATTATTTATGCGGGATTCAAATAATTTATGAAATATGGTGATTTCTATAGAGAAACTATGAATAGAGAAATTATAGTTACTTTTATTAGTATACAATAATATTTTAAGCGGTTATTTTTACAGTTATATTCACTGTTTTATCAAACAATGATTGCCATCTTTGAAGTATTATAGACGGTAGATTAAGATTAATTTAATGGATTTATAAATCATTATTTATGTACTAGCCAATGGTGCATTTTCACAGAAAAAGAATATTGTTTTAATAAAATATGGCTTCTGTTAAACTAGCCAGATTGCCCACCAATTAATAAGAGTACTTAATATTTAGTGAGTTTAATTATTATTTACTTGCTAGTTAATTTGACAACTTGTTTATCAAATTAAGTTAATGTAGATCGGTAACGGTACTTACAGTGTGTAGTTAAATAAATGTCACTAAATTAATTATTTGCAACTTATTTGCACAAATTCTTTGCATCTTGAGTTATTTATCTTTAAAACGAGAGATATAGATAATTCTTTAAATTGGTGTGTTAGATTTAAGTTAGCAGACATTAAGTTTTTCGATCCTAAACTGTTTTGGATTCACCAAATTATTAATTATGGCGATGCACTTATTAAATATAGTGAAATAATGTGGTGGTGAAATCCTATTTATTAATTATAGTTGGAATTAAGTGTGCCCGTTTTAAAATACAGACAAAATGGTCATTATATGGTCTTGCCTCCACTTAAAAATTGTGTTCCTTGATAGACCTATGGGAGAACGGGATTCAAGTGGGTACTCGGCGGAGCTCTCACTAGGCAAAATTATTATTTATATAAACGATATTTCAAATTAAAATTGGATATTCCGCTACTTTGTTATTTTGTGTAGCAAGTAGAGTAGTTTTGGCTGAAAGTTATCTGGACTATATCTGGGTCTATAAACGCACCTTAATCAACCATACAAATGCTAATGTGTGTAACTTGTGTTTAAGTTATGCTCTCTCAACGCGGTTCTTTTAGTACAAAATATGAAATTGTTCTTTTTTACTTACGTAAATGAATCATACATTCCAATGTCAGACTGATTTGTTTTATATGCGTGCGTGCGCATGATATTCTTTAGGTTTAAAATGTTATGTTATTACTTTTTTAACCAACAGCTGGCTGTGTTATGTCGCTGTTATTTCGTGCATGCAAATTGTTCATCGACATAAACATACTTAAGATAAAAATCAAGCAAATGTCATAATTCTGTTAAGCGTGCCCACATTAAGGCGGTGGAGGTGGCGGTTAAATGTGGCACGAGATAGTATATTATGGAGAAATTTGTAAATACAAATGCGCCGTAAACCTCTAACCATACGCCCCGCCCAGATTCTCGCCGCGTGGTTCTTTATAAATATATTTTCTATGAATCACTTTTTTATTTTAATCTTTACAAAGCTGACACGAAATGACAAAATTACAATTTTAACGTCAAAATGATACCATGAGGTAGATCAAAAGTGTGTTTACGTCCGCTAATGTTCCGTATTATTTTGAGTATTATAGTTAATCATTCACGTTTGATGCACGATAATATTTTCTTGTAGTTATTTATATTTGCGGTTTTACTGATTTTGTGTGTCTGAATATACTTTTGTTTCTTGATTAGTAGTAAATTATAATAATTTGACGCCTTATTAGTGAATTCAATATTAACTTATAATTTGAGACGATAAAAGGAATATGAAGAAAGCTAAATCTATAAATCATTTTAACTGTTATATGAAAGAAATAAAAAACTATTTACATTAAAATCGTTATTCTACGTAGATATTGAAAATAATTATTTTTCCGTCACATAGTACACAATTTCTCCACGTTAGTTGAATGAGTAATGTTATTATGTCTTAGGAGATCGGTTCGTGTTCATTATATTAGATAAAAATATTTTATTATTTACAAACAACTGTCGCATTTAATTTAATAGATATTTATTCCTATATGATAAATATTTTGTGAAATTATTGCCTGTTTCTACTGAATTTAAAGGCACTAGCTATAACGCCTAATGTTTCCATAAATTGATATAATATAATAAATAATTGTCTCCTATCGTTTTGCAAATTGAATTGCAGATTGTAGCTATTATAGAATTGTGTATTATCTACATCGATTTAATATTTTCAAAGGTCTTGTATACATTATCTGCATATAATAAATAATAGAGATATATTACATCGAACACTCTGTGCGTTCCTTGAATGTTATATTACACAAAATTATAAAGTAAAATAGTGCGCAAATATTTAATAAGACACGTAAGGGGTTTGTCTGGAGGGTGGTTTTGAAATAAGTATAAATTGTCATTGGAAAAATATCTTTTATGTGTCGCTATTATCATATCGATGTGATGATTACATATTTGAAACAATATATTATAAATGTAATTTAAATTATTATATCAATAAATTGTATCAATTATGCACCAGTGTTTTATTGACATTATATTCATTGCGATGAAATCTCCAACTTCTTATACATAATGAAAAAAAACATACAAATTAGGCTAGATAATATTTAATGACATATCGATTAACTATTTAATTCAACTAAATAATATATATTTTTTATATTATATACAACTGGACCCTGATTCTGTATGTTATTGATACAGATGAAATGCACGATTTTATTTTGACACTACACAAACAACAAACAAATAATTTTTACTTTAACTTTTAGCGTTTTACGTTTAAAATTTATTGGATGATCAGGGTCCAACCTTCTTAGCTTATTGTGTCAGAAACACGAGATTTACAAAGTATATTTTTATTAAATGCAAGCTAAAAAGTAAAATACGTCTTTAATATACAAAAATACTAGGCAACCTAACAAGCTGGGAAGGTTCAGACGTTTAGACTGTTTCACTATCTCCGGATTTCGCTATCTGCATGCCTAGTGCGAGATTGACTAATTATTCGATTGCGTGAAAGTTAACTTAATTTAAATTACACATCACGAACTGTTAAACCCCGGCATGTTTAAGTTGCAATAAATGACATATGTTAGACCCATTTATTTGAGTCTTAACACCGTATAGGAGTGCCATCTCTGTTAGTAGGTAATTTGGGTTTGCACACCTTTTTCCGCCCTTCTGCACTACTCACCATCGTGCAAGTAAAGGTGAAATATCCACATGATGATGATTTAGTATAGTAGGTGTGTGAGTATTGTTTGCGGATGTTATTTTCGTCGTCAAGTGCACGAGTAACTGATTTGGAAACCGATACGTATCTATTGTTATCTTTTGGACTGTGCAGTGATCTCAAATTCTTAGGTTTCACATATTTAGCATGAGACTGTGGATACGTGTATTTGACTTTTCCTGTTCCCGGCGTCAGTGTTACCGTCTGGGCTTGAGATGGAGAATCTCTGGAACCCACAACATACGTTTTGTCTTTAGATGCAACGGATTTTACACTGCCAGTAAAACCGATAGGTATAGTGTAACCTCCAGTGCCAGGGATGCGCTCCCCGGGCTGATAAACTTTACTTTCATCTGGACGCTCAGAATTTCTTTGAGTTATCTCAGCGTTGTGATTTTTTAAGGTTCCTAGAACGATTTGTTGGTCATTGCCACCTAGCGTTTGTCGTACTTCAAGGCCTTTTCTACTTGGACTGAGGTACGATTGATGTGTTGGGGAATCGCTCGTGAACTCATCATAATTGGAATAATCGCCTTGGTCGACGTCCGCAGCATCATTGCCGTCAGTGTCGAAGCCCACATCCGTGTCGTAATTGTCAGGCTGAGTTTCGTCCTTATCGGTAGTGAATTCGTAATCTGTGTTCGGACTATAATTTGTGTTGAAAGATTTTCTGCTATTTATTAAAATAGGCCCACTGGGAATATATTGATTTACAGATGATGGGGTTTTATGGTGATCTAAATGTGTGTGACTTGAATATCTACTCTCAGAATTCTTCATCGTTTCATCTAATACGTATTCTGTAGTAGATTCTTCTTTGATAAGTTTGGATTCAAACGAGGTATGCTCTGAAGATGGTATTTCAGGTAAAGTAGTTGTTAAGTCTGATGGCGTTTCAGTGTTTAAAAATTGAGACATTTCCGTCATATCCACGTTTATATTTTTCTCGTTTTCATCAAAAACGTCAATTTTTTCAAAAGAAAGCCGATTCGGGAATACTGTGTCCTTATCTAGACTAGCACCTGACTGTGCCGCTCCATTATACGTTATACCATATTTAAAAGTGCCGTGTAGTTGCGATTGGGACTGACCGGTGCGACCACTTGATTGCGCTGATGCTACACCTCCACCCATAAATGGAGTTTGTTGAGAATCGTGCAACATTTTATCCCCATCTTTGTAGGGCGTGAATCCAATTTGAGCTTGCGATGAAGTACTGCCCGGACCGCGAGCTTGAGCATCGGCCATACCGCCCTTGACGCTACCTTGCACTTGTGAGTTTGAAGAATGCATTACACCGTTACTCTGAGACTGTGTCTGAACGGAACCAGTTTCAGAACCAAGTTGAACATTAGCTTGAGATTTGTTATTTCGGCCACTGCCAGACGCGGAACTAGAAGCTCCCTTTTTTCCGCCACTTACTTCACTTTGCGCTTCTTTATTTTCGCCAGTAATTTGAGCTTGTGCTTGAAATGATCCAGAACCCGTGTATGTTCCATGCACGTTTGTTTGCGCTCTCCCTTTGTCATTGCCACCTTTGGCAGAAGCGCTGGCAGAGGTTCCGTTTGCAGCTTGAGCAACACTGGCTTCAGCTTCTGAATCATCTCCATCGACGGCAGCAATCGCATTTGGGTCCATATAATTTTGGGGAATACCTAAATAACAATGATAATAATTTACTTATAAGTAAATTTAGATTTTTAAATTATTACTTTAAAAATTAATTAAGTTTTACTTACCATTATAGTCATTAGTTTGGCCTACTGGAACCTGTAACCAAAGTTTGATATTTTTTAAAAGTTCGATTTAATTAGTCTACTAATTATTGCATTGTATGGAGTTTTGATATTGGATCACGGAATCGGGTAACAATTGTCAGGTATTGACTTTCAAGAAATATTCTATACTAGTCTGACTTGAAAATTGGCGGTATCAACCCCACCTGTGTGCAGATATTATTACTAACGATTGATAATAATTATCAAAATTCTCTTTCTTGCGTTTAAGTAGTGTGGTTGGACGTAATTAATCTGAGGTTGGTCAATAGAAGTTATTTTATTACTTAATTTTTTTGCTTACCCCTTGGTCGAGGTTCTTCTGTGGGATGTCGTATTGCCCCCCTGTAACTGTACTCTGAGGATCATATGATGCCCCATTAGGCCCCATAGTTCCTACGCCGCCACTGGGACCTGCAAAAGGTCCTTGTCCATTTCCACCTGATTCAAATTTATTTGTTAATCCTGGCATTATATTACCGTTCCGGTCGCCATGTTTCCCGTTAGATACTGTTGGGGTTTGCGCTCCATAGGGTTGACCGTTTTGGCCCCTATTGTATTGCCCTTGCGGTATATTTGATCCAACTCCACCTGTACCATACTGCTCACCTGGAACTGTAGTTCCTCCTACAGACCCGGTTCCATATGAGTTGGTATGGCCTATAGGGCCATTATAACCTGTATTGTCGGTACCATATGGTCCTGTGAGAGTATTTTTTACTGTATTATCATAACCTCCTGGGATATTAGGCCCACCAGTAGTACCATAGTAACCATTTTGGCCGTTTGGTCCGACGTTTGTCCCATAGCTTTTGGATTCATCACCAGGTTGAACGGTTTGATATGGCCTTCCTGTACCTCTTTCTGGTACTTGTAGTGTTGAGATATCTTTTCCAAACTGTTCCGAAGCTCCATTCGGTTTGCCTGCAAAATCTGCACCATTGGATCCTGTAACTCTATTAGGTCCACCATGAACACCATATTGACTGTTTGGTCCAGTGACTGAATTTGGCCCACCAGGTACATTGAATGAATCTGTGGGTTTCGAAAATATGTTAGGCCCTCCTGGAACACCAAATTGGCTAGTAGGTCCAGCGACTGTATTAGGCCCACCAGTAACGCCGAATTGTTGAGTAGGTCCAGTAATTGCATTATGTCCACCAGGGACACCAAATTGATTCTTGACTCCTGAAACTCCATTAGGTCCACCAGGGAAATCAAATTGACTTGTAGGTCCAGTAACTCCACTAGGCTCACTAGAAACACCAAATTGACCGGAAGGTCCAGTAACTCCATGAGTTCCTCCAGGGACACCAAATTGACTTGATGGTCCAGTAGCCCCATTAGGCCCACCAGGGACACCAAACTGATTTGAAAGTCCACCTGGTCCACGTTCATTACCCGAACTGTAAAATCCGTTTGGTTGATTTTGATTATTATTAGTACCATACGGTCCAGCAGATCCCAGTGGTCTTCCAATACCTTCAGGATTAGTTTGCGGAACTCCACCACTAGGAAACTGATTGCCAGTTAACGGATTTCTGCCCATTATATTATTTCCAGGTTCATGCTTATTAGGATAAACACTTCCACCTAGCGCATTATTGGGAAGTTTACAACAGAAATAGCTGTTTCCATCTGGACCTGTAAATGGACCAGCCCCTATTGGCCACGGGTATCCTCCGCCTCCATTCATACCACTCCCTCCTCCAGTTGCTCCACCTGGAAGGTAGCTTCCAATGCTGGTAGTTCCAGTTGAAGGGTATTTTGCACCTCCGATTGTACTTTCTGGAGAATAGCCACTATTACTGTCTGTTCCGGGAGGATATTTTGCTCCTTCATTCGTTCCACTAGAAGGGTAACCTCCGGCTTCTCTGGTTCCACTTGGTGTGTATCCACTATTTCCAGTCGTTCCACCAGGGCTGTAACTTCCTCTTTCTCCCATTTCACTTTGTGGGTAACCTCCACCTCCGGGTGTTCCACTGGGAGCGTAAATTCCACCTCCAGCTGTTCCATCAAGGGGTCTTCCGCTACCAGTGGGACCACTCAGACGGTAATTTCCACCTCCAGTTGGAGAATAATCTCCACCTCCTGTTAATCCACTAGGAGGATAACCCCTACCTCCAACACCGACAGTTCCACCTGGATGGTAATCTTCGACTTTAGTTATTCCACTGGGTGGGTATACTGAACCTCCGGTTGTCCGACCGGGAGTGTAACTTCCGCGTCCATTCGTACCACCTTGATGATAACTGCCATCTCCAGTTGCTCCAGTGGGAAGGTAAGGTCCGCCTTGTCCAACCCCATTCGGCGTATAATGTCTACCTCCGTTTATTCCACCTGAAGGGTACTTTACTTCCCCCGTTCCAACTAGGGCATAATCTCCTGTTCCTGCAGTTGGATAATTTTCACCTCCATTTGTTCCACTTGGAAGGAATCCAACACCTCCGGTAGTACCTGTTGAAGGGTAACTGACACCTCCAGTTGTTCCACTTGGAGGGTACCCATCACTGGATGTTCCACTCGGAGGATACCTGCCACCTCCAGGGGTTACACCTTGAGGGTAATCTACAGCCCCAGTTGTTCCGCTTGGAGGATAGCTTCCACTAACCGATGTTCCACTTGGAGGATAGCCTCTACCTTCGCTTGTTCCACTTGATGGATAACGTTCACCGTTGATGGTCCCAACAGGAGGGTAACCGCCAGCTCCGCCTGATCCACTTGGAGAGTAACCTCCTCCCACACTCGCTCCACTTGGTGGATAGCCCCCACCAGTGGTTGTCCCTATTGGAGGATAGCCTCCGCCATCGTTTGTTCCACTTGGTGGATAGCCTCCACCACCGGTTGTACCTCTTGGAGAATAGCTTCCACCTCCAGTATTTCCACTTGAAGGATAGCCTCTACCACCGTTTGTTCCACTTGGAGGATAGCCCCCGCCTCCGGTTGATCCACTTGAAGGATAACCTCCACCACCGGTTGTTCCACTTGGAGGATAGCCTCCACGTCCGCTTGTTCCACTTGGAGGATAGCCTCCACCACCGGTTGTACCACTTGGGGGATAGCCTCCACGTCCGCTTGTTCCACTTGGAGGATAGCCTCCACCACCGGTTGTTCCACTTGGAGGATAGCCTCCATCTCCGCTTGTTCCACTTGGAGTATAGACACCACCTCCGCTTGTTCCACTTGGAGGATAGCCACCACCTCCGCTTGTTCCACTTGGAGGATAGCCACCACCTCCGCTTGTTCCACTTGGAGGATAGCCACCACCTCCGCTTGTCCCACTTGGAGGATAGCCACCACCACCGCTTGTTCCACTTGGAGGATAGCCTACACCTCCGCTTGTTCCACTTGGAGGATAGCCACCACCTCCGCTTGTCCCACTTGGAGGATAGCCACCACCTCCGCTTGTCCCACTTGGAGGATAGCCACCACCTCCGCTTGTTCCACTTGGAGGATAGCCACCACCTCCGCTTGTCCCACTTGGAGGATAGCCACCACCTCCGCTTGTTCCACTTGGAGGATAGCCACCACCTCCACTTGTTCCACTTGGAAGATAGCCACCACCTCCACTTGTTCCACTTGGAGGATAGCCACCACCTCCGCTTGTCCCACTTGGAGGATAGCCACCACCTCCGCTTATTCCACTTGGAGGATAGCCACCACCTCCGCTTGTTCCACTTGGAGGATAGCCACCAGCACCGGTTGTTCCACTTGGGGGATAGCCTCCACCTCCGCTTGTTCCACTTGGAGGATAGCCACCACCACCGGTTGTTCCACTTGGGGGATAGCCTCCACCTCCGCTTGTTCCACTTGGAGGTTTGCCACCACCACCAATTCTTCCGTTTGGGGTGTAGCCTTCACCTCCGTTTGTCCCACCTGGATAGTAGACTCTATCACCGGTTTTTCCACTTGGTGGGTAACTTGCCACTCCTGGAATTCCTGTTGTTTGTGTACCGGGTGGGCTGTATGCTCCACCATTAGGAATATAACCTTGATTAGATCCACTTGGTCGCTTAAGATTTTCAACTTCATGGTCGGATTTTCCATAGCAATCATCACAGCTTGGGTCATATATTGATTGGCTCTGAGCTTGACCCATACCGCTGTTTCCACCTATAAATTAACAAAATACCACAATTACATAATTACCAATATTTTGGTTTTATATATCTAAGTAATTTCTATTTCATTAATATTTAATATTAAATATTTGGACCTTCGCCTATTGCCACATCAGTTTTACAACTTATGCTGTCTCGGTTACTTAAGTTTTGTACGGATTTCATTCCTCACTCCATCTTGTAGAGATACTCCAAGCATAGCTTTCTTCATCGTCATAGTATTGGATCATTATAGGATTGCAGTAGAACTAAATTAAATGTGTCAGAAGACGATTGAAAGAAGAGACGAGAGTAGTGGTAGCCTAGATGTCAAAACTTCGGCCTCCCTTTTAAGTACGAACCCCAGCATGCTTTCCGGACTTTTCTAAGTTATGTGTCTTTAAATTTAAGCCACGTTAAATAAAATATCGCTTGGTTGGTCGGTGAAGGAATCGTATAGAAACTTCTATGCGAAGCATAAGATGGGTATATACACACCATTGTTCCTAAAAAAATCCACACCTAACCAGCGTGGTTGACTAAGTAATGCAAAAGCCCATCTCAAGGTCAGGTGACATCCGTACTACGTACGTACATAAGTAATACATTCGATGTTTTATAATTACTTACTGACACTAGCCCTAGAAGAATCCGCAGCTGAGAGCGCCTCCGCTTTGCCTTCATCTTTCCCGTTGCCCCGGTCTATTGCCAAGTACTGAGATTGTGTTTGCCCGCGGTACCTTCCTCTGGGTGCGACACCTTGGCGACGCACTCTGATAGTGTTGCCTAAAGTACGCGCCACTTCTGACCATTCTGGTGTGTGGTCGTTTTTAGAAATCCGTTTGCAAATTATCGTCTTTACTAAAGGATATTCGTTAAGAGGTTCAATCTAAAACGAAAAAGCACTCAGATTAGTTCATATAAACTTTTTTTTATGCACCACAAGTCAACCCTTGACGGCATCTCACCGGATGGTAAGTGATTATACGGTCTTAGATGGTAGCGGGCTGTTAGGGTTACGGTAAATCCATACTCCTAATTAGTTTCTACACGACATCGTGCCGGAACACTAAATCGCTTGGCGACACGTCTTTGTCGGTAGCGTGGTAACTAGCCACGGCCGAAGCCTCACAGCAGACCAGACTCGAGCCGGGAATCGAACCCAGGACTTCCAACTCTTAGAATGCAACAGTGCACGTGCTGTGCCACGGAGGTCGTCAAACTTAAATTTATCATCACTTATTATTAGGCGAGAGAAACATCGGCGTCAGCATATTTTGCCTTGACATGGTTTATAAAACTGCTCCATTAAAAACTTATATCTACATATTATTAATTTGGTAATTCGGTGCTCGGAGAAACAAGATTGGCCTAATAATGTTTTTTTGACGAAACTGTTTCATCACGTCCTATGATAAACTATAATACAAGTTGCAACTTAGTTTTCAGGACTGATTTACTTTTTATTTTTTAATATAGATTATATATAAAATTTAATAGCAATTCGCGAACGAAATATACACAGCATGCAAAATAGATTTTATAATAGTCGATTCGAAATGGCTACCTATCGAATTTACTTTTATTGCAATTTATGCTCTAATTGTGAATTATTTAAGTTAGATATGAGTATTTCAGAATTAATACGTCATTAATGCTCAAAATTTTCGGTTAGCATTTTAGTAAAGTTGTAGTAGTTCTATGAACTATTTAGTCTATTTAGGTCATCGAGCTCACAAAACGTTTGAGCGCAGTATTTTACTGACCCATATTACTTTGCTTAAGTAATAAAAGTGATAACCTTATGTATAAATAACGGTCTTAAATAACTAATTAATTGTTATCTGTAAATATGTGGAAACGGTTATTTTTACCAGATTTTCAAATGTAACATGTTCCGAACTTTCTTATAGCAATTCTGATTTGTTTTTTGTGAATAATATAGTAGTATATATAATATAAAAGTATAATAAGACAAAATTTTTATAACTAGTATTTAGGTTCATGAGAATAAATCTGAGTAGAAAAAAATTAAAACCGTTTTCGTATTTTTGAAATTCCATCCATGCCGTCATTCCGTAAGAAAATTTAAAACAATCTTATTTATATTTTTTCTACTTTCACTAGTAATGTAATTGTTTTAAACAAAGTACTTTTAATACATAGAATACTAATGAAAGCTGTATATTTAAAAACGAGGTTTAATTTATAAGGCATTATAAAAATCTTACTCGACGTACCTTAACGAAAAATGTTGCACAAAGTTGGCAAAGAGACGAAAGAGCAAACTAAACGAGTTACATTTTATTTTATTAAAACTACATATTAGAGCTTCCATATGTCATAGTATTGTATCTATAGTATACACTATTTTATTTATTTTATAGTATATACTATTTTTAACTTTATAATTATATAAATATTTACAATTGTAAGTATTTAAATAAAATACAGTTAAAAAATATTTGATTCGATATTTTTAAGTAATTATTCAGAATTCCTTGATATTTTAAGACTTAAATGATGTTTAATCTTGAAACGAACTTGTATAATGGATTCTTACATAAAGAATCCAATGTCTAGGTTTATTTCATAGGAAGTAAGTGAACGTTTAATTCATTAGTATTTCTGTAGACACATTTTTTTTTGTATAAATTAGTATTCGTTAATTTACTCGAGCTGTATTATCGCAGTGCAGTGGAATTTAAAATGTAATTCGCAACGCTACTTTCAAATCTGATAACTTTGTTTATCTACGTAACTTCAACTATTAACGAACCACATATGTAAGGATGTATTTTCTAGCATTAAAGCCCTACCAAATTTAATTGGTTGCATAAAATGAAATTAAAGTGTTTCGTTCATACATGACATATTTAGTGTCAAAGTTACATTGAAAAACAAAGTCACCCAATTGAATAGTATAAAATAAATAGTTTACGGCATAGCACATATCATCTCTTTGTATGATTGAGAGTTGGCAATAAAAGGATCAAGTAATAAGTATAATAAACGATGTACCTTCACCTTGAAGAACTTCCGGCGTGATGAGGCATAGAGCAAATCACTAAGACCGCAGTTATCCGCGACGTTTGTTTTTGAACGTATTTCGTATATGTCCTTTGTAAAATCCTTCATATTTAGTGGCCAAGATATACATGACTGAGTGCCTGGCAGTTGGCATAGCAGATATGTCTGAAAACATTACATGGTTAGTTGGCAAAGGTGCTGACTTTAGTAATAAAATCTCCAAAATAACATAATTGATAGGCATACAATTATGCCATCCTTTTTTTGTAGCCAAAGGACATTACCACATTTATAATTATGATTAGCTTCGATATCATTATATAACAAAGACAGATCTTTTAGCAAGTTGCAGTCAAATGTTTAAAAAAAAAATACAGGTTTTTACGAAATTTGTGAAGGCCATTTTGAATTATGGTCTTCATACAATATGTTAGAATGTTTGCGTTAATATTAGATTTATAGCGAAAATAACTCTTGAGTTCATTAAAAATACAATAAAATTACAAATGTGTTAGAAATAACGATTCAATAAATTCGCTAACTGCTACCGCTATAGTTTGTCTTACCTGAGGTAGTGAGTTGGTGTATGCTAGAAAGGTTAGTATTATTGTAGTCGAAATGAGCCGTGGAGGGCTCAAGGCGCGCGAAGCACGCATTTCGGCGGAAGACGAACGATCTCTGTGGCTGGCCAGGCGCACCGCCCGCCACCTGACCCCTGAACTGAGATGAACTCTCGCAAGATACCCAGCTCACCCAATTTGGATGATAGTGCTCGTTCGCCACACTTGCGCATACGGAAGTGACAGATATATAGATAACACTGTACTCGATTTGCGAATTTACTTTTCCAATAACAATCAACAAATGTTGCTCTGATAAATATCTATGTGGTTTTTAGCAGTTTTTCGCATTAAAAAAAAGTTATATCATTATTACAACATTACAAAAAAATCTCTGATTCTTTTTACTAAGATTACGTTAAAACAATATTCTCGTAGCATTTCGTAGCATAACGTAGCTACGATGATAGAAAGCGTAGCGTTAAATTGAATGAATTCAATACACATTACAAGGACGCACGTAATAAATATGAACGGAATTTACACCATTCCATGATACTTTTGAATCGATAAACAACTTCGAGATTTTTTATAATTCCGCATTCATTTATTAAAAAAAAACATAAATATTATCCTGCAACTTTTATTTTGTTACATCCACGTATATAATAATAATCAGAAATTGTTTTTAAGTGTTAAATCTCTATCTCAGAAAATCTTAGACGAATTATAATCTTATTTGGTTCATTTAAACTGGATGTGCGATTGTAACTAAAATTTTCTATAACCTTAAAACCAAAGCGAATCGAGAATTTACAAATATTATCGAAGGTAGTAGCGTTAATTATTAACACATCGTAATGTTAACTTGTACTAGCAAATGGAAGTAAGGTGTGTGAGACGCGTCGTAGAGTAGGGAGTGACGCCGCGTGACGCTGCGTGACGCTGTCTGACATCGCGTCACGCCGCCTGACGTTTCGTGACGCCGCGAGCCATCTCTAGCTACGCCGCTCCCATGCGCTATTACTTTGGGAATGGGATTGTTGATATGATATTAAACGTACCTACAGTCTATGATTGTAATAGTTTATTTTAAAGCGTGTTTTATTGTTTATTTGTATTTTTAAAAAGTATCCTCTGTTAGCACAGATCCAGGGATTTAATCCATTTTCAGTCAAATTGGTTCAGTTGTTTTTGGGGAAAAGATTAACGAACATCCATACATATATTTGCGTTTATATCGCGTATATTTTTATTTAATATTAGTTGCCGTACCGCCATTACCGTAGAGACCGTCCGCGACGGCGCGTGCCGTGTGTTCTCGTTGATGTTAATATCAAGTAATAAATTAAAATAATAACGATAAAGATATAAAGACTTGTTCATTATTAATAATATTTTCATTATAGTAGTTTGTAGAACGAACTTGACTTACCTATTGTGATACATATAAAGTTTGATTCAATAAATTTAAAGAATCATTATTCAGTACCTACAGCTCTCGATAAATATAAAAGAAAATACATACATATCAAATTGTATCGGACGATTTTGTTATTTCTTTTTAACGGAGTTATTATGAATATATGATAGGGCTTTTTATGAATTGCTATAGTTGTATGTATGACTTATTCATGTTACCTTTTTGTAAGGTACCATCGTTTTGGGAACTATGGCGGTATGCTTGCTTCTGTTTTTCTACATTCTGAAATATATATAGTCACGTCAACTTGAAATCTGATCATACGTCTAGCAAAATTTCTGCTAAAATTTTAGAATTCAAATGAATAAAGCTTCTTTAGTAGGTATATATCGTTTCTTTTTAGACATGAAATAAAAAACACGTATATATTTTAAATATTTTTTTATTAAAAACTATAAATCAACGAGTATAAAGCTGATAAAACTGTTTAAAAATGGTATATGATCGTTGATTGCGCGGTTAGATAACGCAGTTACCTACATTAGGTACAAAATGTCTCCTAAAAATATGAGATAACGCCAATTCATTACTATTATTCATAAGATAAAATTATTGCTCCATTTTGTGCATTATAATGTGAACATTTCAAAATAATGGTAAACGCTCGAACCTATAGGTACTTAACACTTAATGCTATTTCATTGAAATACTCATTCATCTCACCGATGTAACCGTTCTATATATAAAAAGCTGCATCAAATTGAGCAAATGTTTATTGATTCCTTATAATCTAGTTATTTCGGAGCTGACATTGGTGTCTTTCTTTTTGTACGAATGTGCGTGGTACACGAAGCGCTGCGAGTAAAACGTGGGATGTGATTCCCCGGGACTTTTGGTAGGGCCCACACGACGGTAATATTCATTCGCATCAACGCATTCGCACGCCAGCCGGCTTTCAGAGCCACTGCTCTCCAATTGGTATTTCGGGACCACGATCAAACTCTCCGTAGATTTGGTCGGCGGGCAATGACTGTGGCTCCTACCGTACACAGGGTAGTGATGCGGGGTGCCATTCTGCCTGTGAGTGTGCTTCTCCTGAGCGTGATGCTGGCAATCGTGATGGATTTGCGCGCTGCGTCCGCTGTGACTGCGCCCATGACTCTTTGAGCGGTTCTGGTGCTTAACGCCCGTGTCTAAGTAACCGTAACCGAATCCATAGCCACCTATGGCTTTCGTCGCCAAATTATCCCAAGACTTTGGTTTGACGTGCTGGTGTGAACTCTGGTACTGAATCTTTGGAGACGACTTCGCTTCCGAGCGGTCGTTGTCCCAAAACAGTGTATCGCTACTGAGTGAAGTGCTGTAGCTAGAAGCTGAGTTATCGCAAGGCATGGTCGCGTTACTGGTGGCGTATGATTGTAAACTGCATTGGCTGGTTTGCGTCGATTCTGTTGTCAAGTAGCGGTATCTGTTGGTACACTGACCGATGCTGCAAACTTTCTTCGTGTGGTTATGTGAGCACGTGTCAGGTTTTTGAGTTGACTTGTCGACTTGCTGACTTTTCTCTTTCCTTTTGTGCTCCTTTGAGCATTCTTTCTTTCGGCGTACCTTTTTCCGAGAGTTAGGCACACAATGGGGATCGCAGCAAGGACTGGCGAGGTCGTAAGCTTCGAGGCTGTTCGCGTCTTGGTTGTTGTAAGCCGGCATACATGGCGCGCAGCCATGACTATGGCTACTTCTATGTGTTTTAGTGTGCTTTCCGTTAGCAGGCTTATACTCCTCAGAGGCTCGGTGGCATTCACCGGAAGTCTTGACCACGTAGTGATGGCACTCCCGCCTATTCCTTGGCGATCCCACGGTTATTACGAAACCGCCGGTTCGCAAATTCGGTTGAATGATACACGCACCGTACCTTGGGTCTAAATACTGATACATGAACACATTTGCTTGAGGTGGCTTAGCGGTAACATTCTCACTCGACAATGTAGGCCGACAATATACATTATTAATACTATCAGTTATATTATTTTCCTCGCTGTCGGATATAATGTCTGACGGAGAGGACTTTTTCTTTTGTGAGGGTAAACTGTGCGTTTTCCAATTCGCGTCATAAACTTGCCTCTCTCGGATGCTTAGATGTTCGAGTTCACGCATTTTCGATTGCAGAGTACGTTGAATGTTAATGTACTTGAGGTGCAGTTCAACTTTGCGGACACAGTCTTCGAAGATTACCACGATACGCATACGGGAGTCGCAAGTGCTGATGGCAGCAACGATGGTAGCGTGGTCTGCGCGCTCCACGTCTGTCCCGTTGATGGATAGGATCACGTCTCCCTCCCGCATGCCTGCCGCGGCGGCTGGACCATCAATTTCTACGTGGTCCACATATGTTATCACCTCTATTTCTTGCTCCTGTAAACACATGAATTAGGGGATTAATTTAATGTATAGGTCTCCCTAGAGCACTCGGGCGTTGGAGGACGATGGAGAGAGCTACGAGAATCTAAGCATGTAAGTTTAGATGCGTAGAAGAACCACAGCTGTCTCAGTTCAACGAGGCGGGGCACATAGCTCGGATGACGAATGGATATTGGAGTCCCTAAGTTATCTACGCATGAATGGCACTAACGATCCGATATTGTCCTTATAAGGCATTTTCACTACACGTTACTCCTAGGGGCTCCCAGGACCTTGACGAATTCCAAAAGCTCGGGTCAAAGTTAATAAACCCGAGCGGGTTTCACATTTCATGATCCTTACTAGATTCACCGTCTAACCTCCATTATCCCAAACGTCGCCTAAGCCGAGGTTTGGCCTCACAGGAGGTGCCCTTAGGCAGACGTTCCCTTAGTTTCTTCGAGCCCTAGGGCTCAAAATGTCTCCTGGCAGAGCCTCTTTTTGAAGCTCGCCAAAGAGCCCTATTACGCTGTGGCAACCAATAGGGTTAGCACAGCTAGAAGACAGTCCGAAAACCAGATTTGTTAACGATTTCAATGGTAATGTATTCATAATTTTGTTAATGAAGTACAAAAAGGAAGGAGTTGTTTTAATTTTATGCGATGTCGACTAATATTTTTTACTAGGCAAACAGATATATAGGTCGACGTCATCATCGAGATACTAACTATAAGGTAATAAATTACTAGCGATGGAAAATTGGTTTTAATTTGATATATTATGCTCGCGTTTGCTCGATCTCAATTAAGAAAGTGAGAGTGCCCTCGATAGAACGAAAACTTTAACACTAACACCTCGAAATAACTTTTCACTCCTGTGTCCAAAGTTTTGTGGGTCAAAGATACAAAGTTGGATAGAAGCAACTTTGCCCAAGTCTATGATTTACAATAAACTTTACTAGAAACCGAGACAGCAAGACATGCGCTGTAAATTTGAAATTAATGGTTATTAATAAACAAGCGACACTACACAGTTATTCCAAAATCACCTGTGCCCCAATGCGTAGAATGTTTAGGAGATTTTGTCTTTACAACGGACATGTATGTTACTTGGAAAATGTGTTAGACAATAATTATGTATGTGACAATTGTGCTGTCTTGCTTTTATGAAAATTGTAATGCGTATACTTGCGTATAAAGATAACGAGAAATGACCTTGGTTTCGCCCGCGTGTTTTATTTGCATCAATGTTTTATGTTTCCCAAGGCCGGAGCTACGGAGTCAATAGTATATTTTGATTTATAGTTTATCATTTAAGTATGAACTGTAGTTCCGAAGTGTTAATCAACTATCGTAAAACAGGTCAGAAAATAGAGTCTATATATAATATATAGAAAGTATATAAGTTAAAGAATTTTGGTTTTCATGCTCAGAGTTGAGTTTGGTTAAAAAAGACGATGATAAATAAAGTATCTAATTTTGAACTAATAAACATTTCCATTAATAGGTACCTTTTTATAGTGGATGCCGTAGCTCTGCAGTGTGAACCCGTAGCTGCCATTTTTCTTTTCTACTATGATGGTGCGTCGTCGGCAGTCCTCTTCTGACTTACCTCCAGCACGTTCAGATTTAATTGACTCACGTATCTGTAATATATATACTTTTAGTACTTCATCATCATCATCCTCTGCCCACTAAGGTCTCGCCGGCATCCTTAATACTCCGCGAAATTAAAACAAAGCGTAGCTCCTCCACGCTGTACCAATTTTGGTTGGATGTCATTAACTTTTATAATTTTTCTTTCATTACAATAATGAATAGCCAAAAATCACCTTAAAATAAACCTTACATTAAACTAAAACTAAAAACCTTAAAAATCGCCTTACTACGTACCCATTCCAACGACATCTAAATGCTTATTTAATATAAAACTCTTAACTGTTGATGAATTGATTTGAGTATTTTACACAAAATTTGCATTTCTTTATAAGAATGTTTTGCATATATTTTTTATTCCTAAACGTCCACGAAAACGGGAGTTAATGTCAGACAACAATAGATAAGCTCGGTTATGCCAGCACCTACCACCTAATCGTTGAAGCGATCCGTTAATTTTTCGACACGTACGACGGTCGAATACAGGTTTGCAAGAAATCATTTTATGTGATGATAATAAACGGGATTGAACATTAGATTAAAACTTTTTTAGTGTTAAGAGCCATTGTTGACGAAAAGTTTGGAAAGAAATATCAATCTAAAATATTTTTTTAATAATATTCATGAAAGCCAATGTAAATAATACTGTACAAAAACGATTACTCTGCTGCACCGATTTGAATTATCGGAAACAAGCAGGAGGTACATGTACAAAAACAATAGTATAGAACAAAGAGTTTAACATGTAATGGTATAATTATTTGCCCAACTGACAATTATTTTACTTTCAAAACACTTTACTGAGGTACGGCACGCGGGGTTCACGAGTTGAACACCTCTTTTACATTACTCATCAATATAGGTTACAAACAGACAGCAACCTTGACGAAACGACAAGATACCCTTGTTTGATGAATACTAACTATCACAATTGACGCTTCTTTGTGGTTCTGTATGTCAACATCTTTATTCAGGTCAATAGCCTTTAGGCTGTAGAAATTTGACGCAGAGAAGTTATGTTCACTTATTGTTGCGAAACTATTAAACTACCATACACAAGTACATAAAGTACAGCTGTATAAAGGTGCTAACATGATTACAACACTTGCATTAACTACGGTTAATTCAGAAAGATGATTATTTGATTAGTTTTCTGTGAGTTTATTCAAGAAAACAAAGCTTTCCTACATTGTATACAAAATGGTTTGGTGTTGGGCATGATATCGAGGCTACTGTAAATAATGTTTGCGTTTTATATGATAAATACTTACGGAGTTGTCGAGGGAGTCATCTTTGGATTCAGTGCTCAGATGTTTTTTACCGTTGCTCATGCTGCTCGAACATCTTTCGTTAAGTTTGGGAGAACTCATAGTCAGCCTAAGCCTGCCGAGTGGCGACACGCCTGACATTAGCATTACAACCTCGCAACATAGAATCGAGTGGAATTTTGGAAATTGTAGCTTAATCCACGGTAATACGTCTTAATTTTAAACAATCGGCTAACTTTTAGTGCGGCAAATCTTTAAGCCACCCACGCATGCGTCGCATTTGGACATGCGGTGTGGGATTCTTTTTGAAAGCCTTTGTTATACTCGGCTTGTTGAAGTTTTCAATTCTTACCCAATGTCTTACCAACCCCTAGGAGTAGGAGATCAACTTAAATATATAGTTTCCTAAGGTTCTATATTGCTTGAGCGGTCTGAAACGCAACAGGACCTTGCTAAAGAAAAGTACGTTTACCTTATAAGTGTTAACGCTATCTATACATAGATGGCGTTACGATCTTTTTAAAGGGGTACAAAAGGACGCTACCAGATTCTCACCGCAAGAGAAAGAAGAGGGGGAATAAAACATTACAGTTATAAAGATGATACGTATAGAGATTAATGACGCGGGATTTTTTAATTTTCCAGCGTAAGTACAGCTGAATATTCAAGAATTTTATTTATATATGTATCACATTCTTGTGTATACAGCTAAAAAACTAAAAGCAAATCCCCCTATTCTATATTCAAATTCCTTTAAATCCTGAAACTAACTCTCTTTCTCCTTCAGCAAAAACAAATGTAGTTCGATTAATTTCAGCTATTAATGAAGATAAAAACATAATTTGACTACCTCCGTGGCGCAGCGCGTGCGCTGTTGCATTTCAGAGTTGGAGGTCCTGGGTTCGATTCCCGGCTCGAGTCTGGTCTGGCTGGAGGCTTCGGCCGTGGCTAGTTACCTTTAAGATTTTTTTTTATCTACCAGTTAGCCCTTGACGGCAATCTCACCTGATGGTAAGTGATGATGCAGTCTAAGATGCTAACGGGCTAGCTAACCTGTTAGGAGTATGGTAACCCCATACACCTATGGGTATTCATGGGTTTCTACGCGACATCGTGCCGAAAAGGTAAACTGCTTTGCGACACGTCTTTGTCGGTAGGATGGTAACAAGCCACGGCTGAAGCCTCCCACCAGACCAGACTCGAACCAGGAATCGAGTCCAGGACCTCCAATTTAAAAATGTGACTGAGCACGGGCTGCGCCACGGAGGTCGTCAAGAATTTCGTTTCAAAAGCCCGTGTTCTTGTTTTTTTCTGGATAAATGATTATTATAACCTCCTAAAGAGTGCCTATATATCTTTATGCAAAACTTGATAGTGTTCGGTTCATAGCATACTGAGTCAGCTGCGGTAAATGTTAAAAGGTAAGGAATTTCTCTCTTAAGAGAGAGGGATTTAGAGCCATGACAAAAGTGGAGCTATGTGAGAAAACATGTGCGTTTTGCATGCACAATTACGACACGTCCGCTATCGATTAAATAGCCGTTACTGACAGTAATTATCTTCCAAACACGTGTGTGGACAACGCAAATTTTTTGACCTCTTACCACTGAGATTTTTTGTCAGAAATCCTAAGTACTTAACAATTTTTGGCCTGACGCAGTCATTCAATATCAGTGGCGTGAGTGAAACTTATCACGTATACGAACATTTCACAGAAGTGGGCGTTAATCTGTCCTGTCATATGAAATACCAAACGTCACAATATGACAACTTGAAACAAGTATGACAGTACATACATGACTATTCCATATACTTACAGGAAATGTTGTTTAGAGACTTATTTTAAGAATTTTATGGTCATGTGATGGCGCCACTCGTCATGTAAATGTGTCAAAATTTTTGCTCCGTGTTTTACGTTCAGTTTTTCTAAGTTTTTATCGCTAAAAGTGACTAAAGTGAATAAATAATCGTAAATCATTCTACAATAATCTTGTGAGAGTGTTTTCTCCGAAGTTAGTTACTATATAAGTGAGAAAAACTTGAGTGTTAATTGTAACAAATACATCTCAATATCTAACTTTACCTTGAAAATCAGTGTTAAGGGTTTCAGTGAAATCGATATAAAAAATGTTCTAGTGACCTAATATCGTATTATATTCACTAAAAGTGTAGTGAAGTACATGTAGTGAATCTTATCTTAATACGCATAATATCTCTCATAATTCCGTTACAAGGCATGATATAAAATATCTACCCTCAAGTTCTCAAAGTACAAGTATAATTCCAAAGGAGATTTTCGCAAATTCATGTAACTGCGACCGTGGCTCAGTTTGTTGCCGGCTGGATCCTACCGCTACTTCGCAAGATCGATCCCCGGTCCACCTTGACTTTTTTTCATTTCTTAAATATTTTTAAAAATCTTTGTGAGCAAATATAATAACCATGGCGACCGTCTTAAACTCTAAATTGTGTTCCGGATGTAAAAATAATTTACCAAAGAAAGAATTCCTCACCTGCTCAATTTGCAAATCTAAGTACGACTGTGAATGTGCAAACATACCTTCTAAACAGTTTGAAAAAATGGATCAGCAGCTCAGAGGTAGGTGGAAATGCCCAGAATGTTGCAGTAAACAACCAAAGATGGGCAACACCAATACACCCGTTAGAGAGGCCGCTGCAAATCTGACATGCACCAAGGGGTCGGACGACGAAGCTAAAGGTGCGAATGTTACGTTGCGTAAAAAACCTATACCTGTTACGTCATGCGATACCGATTCCGTCGGTTTGTTTAATGTTGACAATTGCCTGACGGAAAGCGCCCTTCGTGGCATTATAAAACAAGAACTGTCTGTTACGATACAGCAATTGGTCACAGCCCAACTTAACGTTATAAAAGAGCAAATTACGGAATTTCGTGAGTCCATGTCTTTCATAAACACGCAATACGAAGAAATGAAAACGGCACTAGAGGAAAAGTCAGTAATTATCAATCAATTAAAAAGAGAGAATGAACATCTGAATGCATCCTGTAAGGATCTAGCTGCACGGTTAAATAGCGTTGAATCCCATCTCAGAGAATGTAATGTAGAAGTAAACGGAATACCCGAACATAGAACAGAAAATTTGGTCAGCACCATAGTGCAACTAGGTCAATCCGTTAAAAACCCTTTATCCATGGATGATATACAACATGTCACTAGAGTAGCTAAGATGAATAAAAACTCAGATAAACCCCGATCTGTCATCATTAAACTTCGTACTACGAAACAACGTGATTCTCTCCTAGCGGCGGTTGCCCAGTTCAATAAAAATAACCCGGATGACAAATTAAGTTCTCATCACCTAGGAATCGGTGGCCCACGCATACCTGTATACGTTGCAGAACATTTAACCCCAAGAAATAAATCTTTGCATGCTGCAGCGCGCATAAGGGCCAAAGAGATGAAGTATCGCTTTACGTGGATCAGGAATGGTAAAATTTATGTCCGTAAGGACGAATTTAGCCAGGCTATACTAGTAAAAAGCGAAGACAGTCTCAAGCTCTTAAATTAAAAATATATATATATAATTGAAACGTTATGGCTCTTAACCTGATAACAGTGTTAGAAGTTTATTATCAGAATGTGCGCGGACTAAGAACTAAAACCAACGATCTCCTAGAGAATATATCAACATCAAACTATGAAATTATTGCTTTTACCGAGACTTGGTTAAACTCTAGTATCTATAACAATGAGCTATTTGACTCCCGCTACATCGTATACAGGAGAGATCCAACCAGTCAAAAAGTGATGGAGGTGGTGTTCTGGTTGCCGTTTCGCGGGAAATACCTTCTTCACGAGTCATGAATTCGGAGACAGATACCGAGAGCATATGGTTAATGTTAGAAATTATTAGCGATAATCAAATTAAGAAAAAAATTGGACTCTGTGTAGTCTATATGCCCCCACCAGTCAAATCAGATATTCTTAACAGGTTTCTAGAGAGTGTAGAAAATGTAACAAACATTGTTGATGATCTAATAGTATTAGGAGACTTTAATTTGGGTTTTGTTGAGTGGTGTGGTACTAAAAATTGTTTATATATGACCCCAAATAATTATAATAACACTCTTGGTTATGCTTTAGTAGATTTTATGGCTGTTAACAATCTACACCAGTTTAACGGCATCAGTAATTGTAACGATAGACACTTGGATCTGGTACTAAGCAATTTGACTAATATTAAGGTAATGAAGCCTCCCGACTTACTAAGTAAACTGGATGCACACCATCCTCACTTACTCATAAGAGTTGACTTCACTCGCACATCCTATCTACAGTCTAAGTGTCGTATCGATTACAATTACTTTAAAGCTGATTACGATACCATTGTAAGGAAGCTAAAGAATATTGATTGGGTGCAAATTTTTTCAGATTGTAAGGATGTTAATGCCATGGTCGATATGCTTTATTACTATCTATGCCAAATTATTGAACTATCAGTGCCAAAACGGGTAAAAAGATCATCAAAGTATCCTACTTGGTTCAACAGAAATTTAATTCGCCTGTTATCAGAAAAAGATAAGCTTCATAAAAAAGTCCATAAATACAATAACCCTAGGGATAAATTTGAATTTCAAATTCTAAGAAGCCGCTGCCATAAACTTTACAATATTTGTTATAAAAATCACAAACATGATGTAGAGGCAAATATTCACAAAAACCCAGATTACTTTTGGAAATATTTTAAACAAAAAAAGAAATGTGAATCATCTTTCCCAGCAACAATGAAACTAAACAACAAAGTTGGTAACTCGGGGACAGAAATAGCGAATCTTTTTGCCAATCATTTCTCATCAATCTACACCCAAATAAGTAATCATAAAGCAATGATTAACTTGCAGGAAAATAGTAACATTCCACATCTGGCCCCGTTTAAATTCCTTGAAGCTGATGTCCTAAAAAAAATTAAAGCCTTAAATATTCAAAAGGGTGCCGGTCCTGACAGTCTACCCCCTATTTTTGTTAAGCGTTGTGGTCCAGGAATTGCTTTACCATTGACTTTAATCATTAATCGTTCCCTTGACGAAGGCATTTTTCCCGAAGAGTGGAAAAGAGCACGAATCGTACCAGTTTTTAAGAAGGGGGATCAAATGGATGTAAAAAACTACCGTCCTATTTCAATTTTATCCTGTTTTTCAAAACTGTTTGAGAGTCTTGTGCACCCCATCCTCGCCAAACACCTTAATCGATTTTTAACAGACACTCAGCATGGTTTCAGAAGCGGTTTATCTGTGCAAACTAACCTGTCTGATTTCACTTCAGATGTTTTAGGTGAGGTAGACAAAGGGCAGCAGATCGATGCCATTTACACCGACTTTAGTAATGCATTTGATAAGGTCGATCACCGAATACTACTACATAAGCTTTCCCAGTACGGAATTTGCGCTTCCGTAATAAAATGGTTTGAATCGTATCTGAACCAAAGACCACAGATTGTTGCAGTGAATGGCTTTGAGTCTGAGAGGTACATTGCTCGTTCTGGGGTGCCGCAGGGTTCACACTTGGGACCTTTGTTGTTCTTGGCTTTTATCAATGATATAACTATCCAGATAAAACATAGCAAATGCTCTCTCTTTGCCGACGACTTAAAGATTTATAAAACAACTAAATCCGTTAACGACATTAAATTAATTCAGGAAGATCTTGATAGAATTGTTTATTGGTGTGACGTCAATAGTATGACCCTTAATGTTAATAAATGTTTTCATGTAAAATATACCAGGAAAAAAAAACCACTTGTGTCTAGTTACTCCATTGGAAATGTGGTTCTGCAAGAGTTACCTGAAATCAAGGACTTAGGGGTCACTATTGATAGAAAATTAACATTTACTACTCACATAAATAAAACTGTAATAAAAGCCGCGCAATTTCTAGGATTCCTTAAACGCAACACAAAAGGGTTCTCCCTAAAGACAAAAATTGTACTATACAATGCTTTTGTAAGGAGCTGTCTCGAATTCGCCAGTGTGATATGGAATCCCTCATATATCACCCACTCCCAACGCATTGAAAGCATTCAGCGAGCCTTCACAAGGCATCTCGCATTCCATGCCACTGGCATCTCGCACAGACAGCCTTACAATCAACGGCTAGCGGAGTTTGAAATGATGTCTCTTCGCAGCAGGCGGGTATTACTAGATCTATGCTTTTTGTATAAAATAATGAATAATAAAATACAGTGTACCAGCCTGCTCGATCGGATATCATTATCATTATCCGCTCACAGTAGATATCGCCGTCACTGCAACCATCCAACCCACGAGACCTTTTATATACCCCCGGCTAAAACGCACCTCGGCAACCAAGCTCCCATGGTTCGCATTTGTGCTAGATATAATAAAGCATCCCGGACTGTACCTGGCATTGACATATTTCACGATACATTTGCGGTGTTTAGAAAGAAACTCATCGATCAACTATGGCACGATCGGTGAGTCTCCCATCTGAACGGATATGTAGATTGGTTGGTTAATTTCTTTTAATTTCTTTTAGTTTGTAATCTGCCTTAATTGTTTTCTTGTAACCATTTACATGTAATTTTTAATGCCAATGTCGTGTACACTTATAACCGATATGCATACTAGTGAATGTCACGTTTTTGTTTGCTACAATGTATATTATTTTCTATGTATATTGTAAGTGTATCAATAATAAATAAATAAATAAATAAATATTGACCCATGTTATGGCACTTTAACGACGACCTGGTAAATTGGTGAAGCTGCTATAAGTTGGAGTAGATGAACCGGGTTTTATCCCCAGCAGAGAAAATTTAGGAACTTATAATTTTTAAATTTTCTCTGGTCACTTCTAGGGTAGAAGGTTTTCGCCTTGGTTACACAACCCTACCTACAAAGACGTGGCGCCAAGCGATTAAGCGTTTTGTCACGATATCGCATAGAAACCAATTAGGTTTTAGGTTTTATAATATAACAGCCACAATCATAACTGGTGAGTCCGCAACCATCTTCGATATTACCAGGTGAGATTACTTATTTAAAGAACAGCATGCAAAAGTTAGAAAGTAGGATACCATGAACGACGAGCGATGAAAGTAGGACTAAAATAGACGAGAATTTTATCACCTATCCTGAAACACTGTCACATTACGGGGTAAAAATTGCTAATTGACTAAAGCCTTTTTTTTGTCGTGGTGGAAAAGCTTTATGGCTACCTCCGTACCATTGGGCAGGAAGAAGGTTATGTTGGACTCCCACCCCCGAAGGGGGGTATACCCGAGGGACCCGTTGTATACTTCCCGGACGCCCTACCAGCCAGCTCAGTCTAGTGCCGGGTCTCCCGCGCTAAAAGGGGAAGGATCAGGACAGCTTGATCCCCCCCAAGACACTTAGAAGACTTGTGCAATGACGGGCAACTAGCAAATGACTAAAGCCTGACCTATAGCACTCAATTGGATTAAACCTCAAAGGATTTTGTGAAATGCGTGAATAGACAGACAGATGAAAATAAACATAACTAAGTAATTGAAAAACAAAGTATTCGTATTAATCATTAATCGACACTTTTATTTCTTTTAGAAAACCATTCAAAGCACATAATCGTTCAGTTAAAGTCTTATCCTAAATATAGATAGATATAGATTTTCAATAAAAAAAAGTAATAGATTGTTAGTTATTCTGTATTTAGTATTTTTGTTTGTTTACTTCAATTATTTATCGTTCTGGTAAATAAACATTTTCTATCCCAAAAAATCTATGGAATTAAATAAAAACAAAACATTAAATCTCAATAACAGATAGGTAAAGAAAATTGTACATTGTATATAAGGTATGAATGTTCAGCGGTGTACACGTGTAATTTTGTAAAGATATTATGTTGGTATTAAGTACGTATCACTCACGCATGTACACATTTGAATGGTTTGATCAAATTTGGCTTATAAATAGACCATTTTCTGTATTAACTAACACAAAGGATGTTGTTTACTTTGGGTAAATATGCTTGTCGCTCTGGGAAACAGATAGACGTCTCGAGTCGACCATTAATATTTCCAATACTCGTGCCTACATAATTGCTAAGGGGAATGTACTAGTGTGTTTATTTTAGCGTAGCTAACAACGGACACGTTTGGAATTGGTACTGGTATGGTCGAGAGGTTCCGGTTGAGGCTTAGGAGTGGCGGCAAAGCTATGGAGTTCACGCCCGCTGAGGACGGTATGACGGCAGCACCCTTCACTATTTCCACTGGGGTCTTCGGAACTTCACGCGTTGATCTTTGGTTGTTCACAGCTGGTTCATTAGAAGTACCTGGTAAATACGAAGGTACATATATTCAACTTTATCTTGTCTTTATACCAAGCTACAGTGATCGGTACAACATCTAACATGAAGTTAGCCCTTGACTGCATCTCACCTGATGGTAAGTGATGATGCAGTCTAAGATGTTAGCCCTAACACGTTAGCCCGCTGCTAACCTGTTAGGGGTTTGGTAAATCCATACTCTTAATTGGTTTATTACAGACGCGACATCGTGGCGGAACGTTAAATCGCTTGGCGACACGTATTTGACGGTTGAGTGGTAACTAGCCATGGCCAAAGCCTCCAGACTAAATTTGAGCCGGGAATCGCCAGGACCTGTAACTTTATAATGCGACAGCGCACGTGTATCGCCACGGAGGTCGTCCAAAGGTCGGCATACTGTTACGGCCGGCTGCCGGCCTGCCTGACGACAATCCTTTTAGGAGATGTTATTGTATGAAAAATAATCGTCGCCTTTTGTTTCAAGATAAGGTTGTTATTAATTAAAAACATTACCTTCAGGTGCTTATTTTTTATTAAATATGTTATTATAATCATTATTATGTCCCAGTTCTGGGCAGTGATCTCCTCTGTTACAATCATCATCATCATGATCAACCCATTACCGGCTCACTACAGAGCACGAGTCTCCTCCGAATATGAGAAGGGTTTGGCCATAGTCCACCACGCTGGCCATGTGCGGATTGGCAGACTTCACACGCCTTTGAGAACATTATGGAGAACTCTCAAACGTGCAGGTTTCCTCACGATGTTTTCCTTCACCGTTGAAGCAAGTGATATTTTAATAATATAAAACGCACATAACTCCGAAAAGTTAGAGGTGCGTGCCCGGATTCGAACTGCCGACCTCTGATTAGGAGGCTGACACCCTAACCACTAGGCTATCACCGCTTACTAGGCTATCACCGCTTACAATAGAGGGATTGATACCCATCACATTCTTTCTGCAATAATTATCGTTAAAGCCCTCCACACCGAATTGGAGCAGTGTTCTTGGTGGGTCTATGCTTTAAAATCTGTGCTTCTATGAAACGTTGACAGGTTAATGAATTGTTTATACTATTTATTGGTACACTACAAAGAATTAAGATTTCATCTAAGGGACCTTGGCTTTGGAACCCCCTATCAAAGACCTATGCTCAGCTCTAGACGTCAAGCGTTTGAAATTATGGTGTTGATACAAATAATCGTCATCATGATCAACCCATTCCCGGCTCACTACAGAGCACTGGTGTCCTCTTAATATGAAAAGGGTTTGGCTATAGTCCACCACGCTGACCATGTGCAGATTGGCAGACTTCACACGCCTTTGAGCATTATGGAGAACTCTCAGGCGTGCAGGTTCCTCACCATGTTTTCTTTCACCGTTGAAGCGAGTGATATTTTGATTGCTTAAAAACGCACATAACTCCGAAAAGTTAGAGGTGATCCCAGACCTCTGATTAGGAGACGGACTTCCTATTTCCATTCCATTTGTGTTACATTTCTATGATACAAATGTAATACATATGGGGTAATGACAAAATAGGTTTTTGTGATGATCAAAATACATTCAAATGATGATGATTATGATGATATGCTTAGGCCCAAATTTTTCTCAAAGTCATGGGGTTGGACAATGCCAATTTCGTGTCTCAGGAGAGTTACTGCAAACTTATGGCATCTAATATATGCCAAGCACGAGGTTGAATTGTAGTGATAGTATTAATCATACCAAGCTCAAATTGCCATACCTTGAAGATGGGCTGTGGATATGAACCGCTGGAGAGTGCTCCATGGCATCGAGTCGTTTGTCACTGGCGCCACTCCCACTACTTTTTCTGCTGTCACATTAGTCACTATCGGATCAGGGATTCCACTCAAATCGACGCTTGACCCATTGTTGTGGTAAATCGTAAGCGCTTCTTGACGGCCCCTGTCATAAACATCAGCATAATAAGAACATTATATTTCTTAGGCTGCACTAGTCGTCCCTAAATCTTTTATTTATTCATAAACATTTTATTCATAAACAATATCACATAAAACAACCTGAACCAATATTAAATTGCAGTTATGTTTCTTTAACGCTAGGAAATGCGTTTACGCATCCCCTCCGGAAGCGACGTAGGCAATACTGCGCTGCTTCCGACGGGGTATATGGGATTCCCCGGCCAGACTGGCAACCAGAAAACTCACGAAAACGCCGAGATGCTCCTTCGCGTCTCCTGGTGGTTGGGTCACGGGAACACCATCGCACTCAACTGGAATCTATGTTTATTGTATGCTTTTACAGTACATTTTTCTGAGTGGTCAATGGTCAAAAAAAACCTCTTAACCAAGCTATAGAGGTATGTCTTTATTTTTATCTCGTTACCGGTTTTTGGGTGGTCATTAAAAAGTTATCTCAACCTTCAGCTGTTTCTTATAATTCATATTATCTATTAGTTAGTAGAAAAGTTTTTTTAACAACTTATACGTATACATTTTCAGTCTTAAGAAACAGTCGAAATTCTTTAAACACTTAAATATCTAATCCTAATATTTCTTTAACTTTTTTAAGTATACCTAAACTATATAAATGTACTGGTTCGGTGGAACATACACCTCTCCGTCTGTATTCCCTATGTTTATGCATGGAGTAGAAACATGGACCATCAAGCCGAGGGAAAGACCAAGGATAGACGCGTTCGAGATGTGGTGCTGGAGACGCATGTTGAGGACTCCATGGACAGCCAAGCGCACAAACGCGTCCATCCTAACACAGCTAGGAATAAAAACGCGACTTTCCTCCATATGTTACCAACGCCTGCACATCATGTGGCGGGGGAGTGTTAGCCTGGAAAAGCTTATTGTGACAGGCAATACAGACGGCAAAAGATCGAGAGGCCGCTCACCAACCAGATGGGCAGACCAGTTGAGGGACTCTGCTAAGTGCAAATTTCACACAATTGCGAGACTAGCCTCCGACAGAAGCCGGTGGTAACAAATAATCCGCACGAGGTTGCAAGGACACCAGGACCACGATCCTCAGTAATAAAGGAACGACTGGAGAGAGAGAAATCATTTCAACCGCTTACAGAGTTGCAAATTGCGAAACGATCTCCTCTGATTTTAGATTATTTAAAGAATAAACATATTCATTAAAAGCCGGCATTAGCTGAACCTGGTCCGTCCTACATAATCCATTTTTTTTTTAAATTATTATTTTTGTATCAAATTTGTGATATTAAATACAAAAGAAGTTTACAAAGGAAAGCTTATCTCTATAAGAGATCTCTACCAGCTACCCTTAGATGTGAGTAAGATGAATTTATAAAGTGGAATAGGTCAAACAAGGTATGTTTAAACTACATACTAATATATACTTAGATAAATTGAAAAAAAAAAAACTTGAGAGGCGTCAAGGGACACCCGGATGGAACGAAGTTCCTTTCGATTAATTAGTGAAGGATTTGTAATAAAATTTTATTTTATTTAAGTTATAATATATTTTTTTTATTAACAAATATAATGTTATATAAACTTAATCAGTAGGCTCAATTTTGTACTCCATCAGCAATATCCGGAACTCGTGTAGAAACACTGTCAGGATTCATTATTATTATTTTTTTTTTTTATTTATTATTTACAAAAAACCTGTTTACACTCAACAAAAATAATCGTCGCGACACCACACTGTTCAATGCGAAATAGAAATGAAAATATCTGGCTTGCTTTCTATAAGAGAGAGAGAGAGACAGACAGAGAAACATGCGACGCCACACAGCTTACAATAACAAAAAGTGTCGTGACAACTTCTCGTAAGAATTTTTTCCGCCTCCCCCCCCCCGTAGCCCCCTTTCTCAACGTGCGATAAGGAACTTCGTTCCAATAAAAAAATTATGCATATTTATTATTATACACAAATATATTATGATATGATATAATATATATAAATAATAAATAAATAAACATACTTAAAATATAATATAAAAAAATATAAAGGAAACTAATGAAACAGATAGAATGCTCTTTTAATCTGACTTTCAAAGTATGAACCGATTGGCTGTCTCTAACAAGTTCAGGTAAAGAATTCCAAAGTTGTACAGCATTAACAGTGAAAGATCTTACCTACGTATGCACCTAAGTAAATATGTACACTCCGAAAACCTTCATCATTAAGGACTATAAAGTACGCTTACACAAGGAGCTTTGCTATCACTTCTACAAAGTGGAGTGCCAATTATGAACTCAGAATGCGCTCCGTATGCTGTAATCTGTGTATGATATACTCGATCACTACTAACGAGCACTATATTGAATTCTCACAGTTTAGCTCAGCAAAATACGCATTCAATGATTCATTTGTTGTGTATTAGTTCTAAGTGATTTTAAACGATTATTTTTTAATACCAAATTAATGATCTGTTTTAATTTTGTAATGACATTGTTTGAGTCTTAGCAAACTTGTAAGACAATTTATTTGTGCTTAAAGTTGTGATTCTGTTTTTTTGGGATACCCGATAAAAGATAAACCGCTTTCCTAATTTCGGTTTTATTGAAACAAATTGATTTGGAAATTATGTTATTATCTGTAATTGCTCTATAACCCGGTTTTTGCACGTGTACAATGTACTATGTACGAGGACCGAAATAAACTTAGAAGAAAAACAAGCTCGTGAACTCCGCCCAAGTTCCAAGACGCTAAAGTGTGAGATCAAAAAAGAGCGTTCAGTACTGCCAGTCAACGCTTACCTAAGAAATTGGATAATTGATTTTGGAGCCCCGATATAGTTTTCGAATAACCGCTGATAACTAACTTTTCTATTAACAAAACTGCTATCATTAAATTTGAACTGATAAAAATATCGGAACCGAATGTTTCTAGCCCTGGAGGATACCTCGATCCGACCTTGCATTCATCATCATCATCATGAACAACCCATTACCGGCTCACTACAGAGCACGGGTTTCTTCTCAATATGAGAAGGGTTTGGCCATAGTCCACCAAGCTGGCCATGTGCGTATTGGCAGACTTCACACGCCTTTTGAGAACATTATGGAGAACTCTCAGGCGTGCAGGTTTCCTTCACCATTCAAGCAACTGATATTTTAATTTTTTTTAAACGCAAATAACACCGAAAAGTTAGTGGTGCGTGCCCAGATTCGAACGGCCGACCTCTGATTAGGAGGCTGACGCCATAACCACTAGGCTATCACTGCTTCACCTTGCATTATTCCAGGTTAAAAATACACACACACACATATATTTATATATATACATAAAAGGTATAACCGGTGAGGTATCTTTAGGAAAACAAAAAACAAAACGTTGCTCTGTTGCGGTGTGAACGAAGAACAATAAACACAGTGTTGCATATTTAATGTAATGTTTTACTGAGACATATCTGATGAACAATTATGGATATACAAGTTACCATAATTTCGACACTTAAGTGACGTTGCTCTAACGTTCACCTTTACTAACATCGAATTTAACTAACATAATTTTTTTTTTTTTTTTTTTTTTTTTATTTGAATTTTCTATCATGCGATCAGCTAGAACAGCTATAAGCAGATTTTTTCAGAATTCCTTGACATGTGAGGCTGTCCATCCAGTGACGGATCTGCCTCTTAGCTAATTGTTTCGCTCAATCTGTGAAGTCCCATATGGAAGCGCGTTTGAGCCTTCTAAATTCCATTGGGAAACTGAGTGCTGTAGCCAAATTGTTTTGATGATAGTTTAATCGTTGTTTATAGGTATTTGCTCTGTGTTCGACTTCTTCTTTTACTGTTCTTATGTTAAGATGCTCGTGCAGTTCCGACATCTTAGTAAACCATGGAGCATTTGCTATGTTTTTAAGGACTTTGTTTTGAAATCTTTGTAGTATTTCTAAATTTGAGTTCTTAGCTGTGCCCCAAAGCTCAATGCCATAGGTCCACACTGGTTTTATTATGGTCTTATAGATAAGTAGCTTGTTACTCAGGGACACTCGGGAATGCCGTCCTATAAGCCAATTAAGATTTCTGAATATTTGATTAAGCTCATCGCGTTTTTTCATTATGTGGGGTTTCCATGTTTGTTTTTTGTCTATGTGCATTCCGAGATATTTTGCAGTCTCACTATGAGGTATGATATTTAGTCCAAGTTTGACAGGGGTGCATATGTCTTTGCGGAGAGTAAAAGTTACATGTGTTGACTTATTTGAACTGGCTTTTATACGCCATTTGGTCATCCATTTCTGTATCTTGTTCAGATGGTTTTGCAATATGTCTGATGCCAACGTTGAATCTTTATTGTTGCACAATACTGCAGTATCATCAGCAAAAGTAGCAGTGAGTACATTTTCTGATGTGGGAATGTCAGCAGTGTAAAGGAGATACAATGTTGGCCCCAAAACAGAGCCTTGAGGTACTCCTGATTCAATGGTATGGAATTCTGAGTAGGCATCATTAATTCTAACTCGAAATATTCTCTGTTGCAGGTAAGATTTCAAAAGCATATAGAGATTATGAGGAAGATGATTCTTTGCCTTGAAGAGCAATCCACTGTGCCAGACTTTGTCGAAAGCCTGTTGGACATCCAGGAATACAGCCGAACAATATTCTTTATTTTCTAGGGCATTTCTTATTTTACTTACCACTCGGTGCACTTGTTCTATTGTTGAATGACCACTCCTGAACCCAAATTGATGTTGAGGGATAATGTCTTTTTCGTTAAGAATGCATTTGAGTCTGTACAAAGTTATCCTTTCAAACACTTTAGATAATGTGGGCAGTAGACTGATTGGTCTATAGGACGATACCAAGTGCGGTGGTTTGCCGGGTTTGGGGATCATTATTATCTCTGATATTTTCCAAATACTTGGGTAGTGCGACATTCTCAGAATACTATTGAAGAGTAACGTTAAAAAGACAATTCCTTTTCTTGGTAGCTGCTGTAAGACCTCAGCTGTTATTAAGCAAAACCCTGGAGCTTTGTTCAAGTCCAGTTCTTTTATTACTCTATAGACTTCTTTAGGAGAGCAACTTTTTAGCGGTGGGCTTAATTGTAAATCGGTAGCTAAGAACTCTTTAACTTCTTTATCCGTATCTGGATCGCCATTGTTAGAGGTAAATACTTCGCTTAGAAACTGGCCAAAAGCTTTTGCACGTTCATTATCTTTCCTGGCCCAGGTGCCGTTGCCTAGTTTTAAAGGATGCTGTGTTGGTATGGGTGCGGCTTTATTGGATTTCACTACCCTATAAAGTGAGTACTCGTTTTTTGTTGACGCAGACAAATTCTCCAATTTATTTTGCAAGGTCTCGTCATCGATCTCTTTTAAATAGGATCTTAGCTCTACGATAGCACGATTAAGAGCTTTTTTGTCCGAGGGATGGCGACTACTATGCCAAACTCTCCTAAGCCTTCTTTTTTCAAGCACTTTGTCTCTTATATCCTTTGGTATATTTTTGCTACCTGGGGTATGGCATCGTTCTGGTGTGGAGATCCAAGCTGCAGTTTGTATAACATTTGTTATGGTGATGGCTGCCTCATCAATATCATCATCGGTTTTTAATGCAACTTTAAGGGACAGGTTAGATTCAATGTAGTTTCTGAATGCATCCCAGTCTGTACGTTTATTGTACAGAGTCTCTTTTGTTGGCCTTTCAATGATTGATGTACTGATTGTACCTATCACTGGGGTATGATCTGAACCCCCGTCAAGACAGCTTTCGACACTAAGGTAAAGATTTGACAAGCCTTTATAAGCGAAGAAGTCTATAAGGTCCGGTACTTTATTAGGATCGGTTGGCCAGTATGTGGGTTCACCAGTGCTTAGGATTTGCAAGTTATTTTTGAGCATACTAAGATTAAGTTCTCTACCCCTGGGTAGAGTTAAACGTGAACCCCATTGCACGTTTTTAGCATTCCAATCTCCTCCACAGATAAATCTATGTCCAAGGGTTTTAAAGTAATTAGTGAATTGATTTTCTTTTATGTTGTGTTTGGGTGGACAGTAGATAGCCGACAGAACAAGAGACCCTTGTTTATCATATAACATAATAGTCGTAGCTTGTAGATGGGATGTTTTATATTCTTCTAAGAGATCATGTTTCAGGGTTTTTCTTACGATTATAGCAGTACCAGCATGAGCAGTTCCGTCTGGATGGGATGTTGCATATGTGGCATAGTCTTTAATCAAAAGGTTATGTTTTTCAATAAGATGGGATTCTGATACAAGAAGCACATCTATGTTCTGTAGTTTCAAAAATATTTCTACATCGCTCTTATGTCTACTAAGACCATTAATGTTCCACGTTGCTACTCTTAAAGTAGCCATCAAACTATATAAGCTTTTGAATTACTGATGTCAATAAATTCATCATTATTGACATCTGATCTATTAATTTATCTAGCTTTTCAGCTTGTTTTAAGAGAATTTCTTCTAATTTAGATTCTGTTGTGGTTTTATCTGTTTTTTGATTTCTAGTGGCTTCAGCATATGTTTTGTATTCTGGGTTTCGGGAGTATTCTCCTGTATGCCTACGTTCATTTCTTTCTGGAGTTCTGTCCCCCTCATCCGTTTTCTGAGTTGCTTTTCTAGTGTCTCCACTAGCTTGATTTTGATGCTTTTCATACCTTGATTGATTTTTTGGCTTTGTCTGATCTCTTTTTGTGGGATTTTTCTTTCTTTTGTTGATTTCCATGAAGACCTGACAGCCTTTATAGTTTGCAGGGTGATTGCCTAGGCACAAGCAGCACTTGGCTGGGGTGCTGCGGTCTTTTTTAGGACAGTCTACTGTGTTATGGTTTTCGGCACATTTGACGCACCTATAAGGTCTAAGGCAGTTGTTTCTAGTGTGTCCATATTGCTGACATCTCTTGCATTGGGGCACATTGTTTGTTCTTCGTGGATCTTCAATAACTACTCGTGTGTTATACATGTAACAAATTTTCTTAGCCTCTGAGTTGTTAGGGTGGGGGTTTAGATTAACAAAGAATGTTGAAAGTGGTATTTTATCAGGGCCGTAACGGGCGTTCACTATTTCTCCACAAATGGTGTTGCCTGTCTGCTCTATAGCTTCTTTGATTGCTTCAATAGGTGTTGTATGGTGCAGATTCTTAATGACTATTCGATATGGCCTTGTGTCTTTTCTAGAGAAAGTGTGCCCAATTAAGTTGTTTGCTCTTACTAAATCCATAAGTCGTTTATATGAGTTTATCGTTGAACAACTAATTCTCAATTGGTTGCGAGTTGTAATTTTGATGATGAATTCCTCCACATCCAGAACTGTTCTTATTAAATTAGTTAATTTTGAGATATCCTCAATACCATAAAGTATGATAGGTGGAGGTTTGATTATTTGTTGCCTGTTTTCTGATCTTAAAGTCTCAGCATCATCCACATCAATATCAAGTGATCCATATTTATTTGACTCAAATTCCGATTCTTTAGGTGGAGATGGTGTAGCAGATGTTCTGCGTCGTTTAGGTTTTCTCGGGATTGGGACTCTTTGCCAGTCAACTGATATTCCAGTAGTACTTTGATTCTCAGTAGAATTGAAATTTTTGTTTGACGTTGAAGCTTTATCTAGATCAGTGTGATCTTGAGTTGGTTGGTTTTTAGTGTTGTAAAACATGCTTTTATGAAAAGTTTGTTGGACTAGCTTACTTTGGGGTCTGCCGTCTCTACTTTTGTCTTTAGTTTGATCTGATGTATTCTGTGAGCTATGTCTTCTTTCTTCTTCTCGTTCCAAAACTGCTTGCTTGCTTTTTCCAGTAACATTTACAGTCACCGGAGCCTGGTTACTCACTCCAGTGGTGTCTTCGGTAGCAGATTTCACACTCCCCAGCCCGGGTACCGGAGAGCGCCGGGGGTTAGCCGGATCGCATGACAGAACGTTTTCTCTTATAACTGACATTTCATAAAAAGGGGGGGTTTGGGAAAAAGAGGTCAGCAATACTTTCCCAAGGTATTACTGCCACATTTTTTGAGGGTATTTAGTACCTCAGGGCGCGTGGTAGCCTTGGACAGGTTAATTAACCGCCGCCTGTTGCTCGGCGTTGTCAGCTCGTTTTGCACCACCCAGGGGACACGTGTAGGGTGGGCCTTGTTCGAGGAAAAGGTGGTAAATCCTACGGACGCGAGCGACATCGTCCCCCAACTAACATAATTTAATGTAAATATATTTCATATGGCTGAATTCAGTCATATAGAATCAGAGGGTGTTTGTGTCACAAGCCGTATTCATTCGAGTTCTTAATGGTTTTTGACGCCGTAGCGACTCAACTCTCGTCTGAAATCAAAGCATTTAAATTTGATTCCTATATCTTGTATACTAAAGCGTTGTTTGACGCGGGGGCAAATAAGTTGTCCTCCCTTCGTATAGTATTGACAAAGAAATTTTCATAATAATATACTCTATATCACATTCCGTAGAGTTCATTTTTTAATGCTTTAATTTTAGCACGGCTGTTGAGGTAACATGGGACAAGAAAGCCATAATTCGGTTAGTAACAGGTAAATATTATATCTGTTACTAACCGACTAGTAATGATGATTACTTTAGATAGGTATACATATCTACTTACGTGTTTAAATTAGCGTTCAAATCTGTTTCATTAGTTCTGTTCGTAAGAATGCCAACTTGGTACACGGTTGCACGCACGACGTACCTGTAGATACCAAAGCGTAATTGAAATAAAGATTTAAAAGTTTAAAACAGTGCCCAGGTTACCCTCGGTATAAAATTGGTACGCTCGCAACAGCGTCTTCGTTTTCAAGTATCTTAACACATGCTGCTTAGTTAGTTAGGCTTATGTTTTTGTGGGAAAACTGTAATGGTCTAGTGGTTAGGACTTCGGCCTCCTAAGCAGAGGGGGTTATGTCCCGGGCAGTCACCTCTAACTTATCTGAGTTATGTGCGTTTTTAATCAATTAAAATATCACTTGCTTCAACGGTAAAGGAAAACATCGTGAGGAAACCTACATGCCTGAGAGTTTTCCATAATGTTCTCAAAGGCGTGTGAAGTCTGCCAATCCACACATGGCCAGCGTGGTGGACTATGGCCAAACTCTTCTCATATTGAGAGGAGACCGTGCTCTGTAGTGAGCCGAGAATGGATTGATCGTGATGATGATGATGTGTGGGGAAAATCTTGCAACTGATTTACTCACCAGTTATCCGCAACCAATTTTGTTGAAATTTATATAGCTAACTATGTACTACATGAGATGTCGCTTTATGAGCTATTTTCATCCTAATCCAAAATTTCTAGATTATAGATTAAATTTAATGTTGTCATTTCATCACTATTCCTTTTCGATATGGACGAATCAACTAACTTTGTTATATGATTTGAAGATATTGGACTGAGACTGATTATTAACCTCGCATTCACTAGATTAATATTTAATTGTGAAAGTAGCATAACATGGTAACTACTTACATGTCTTTCGGACCAGTTATATTCGCTACGCTGTCACCATTCTCCTTGCATAGCCCGATTGTGATATGACATAGCATAACATATATCTAAAAAATCAAATCAAATCACAAACCAAAATTATAGTAGACTAGCTGTGACCCGCGGTTTCACCCGCGTAGTCCCCGTTTCCGTGGTAATACCGGGATTAAATATTGCCTAAATATCTATAGCCGTCTTCATTAATTGGACTATCGAACATCGAGTTTGTTTGAGTTAAAAGAGTTTTTCACATTGGACCCGTATTTCCCGAGATTACCGCGTTAAATAAAACAAATGAAATTAACTGATTCCGACATGATTGAATTAGAAATGTGTGCAACGGTAATAAATTGCAAATTGACTCTTTGAAGGAACACACCGACATTTCTTAGACAAAAGTGAGTGATTATAATTTAATATAAACTTTATTGAATATTAAAGTTCAAATTGACTCAACATTTTATTTAGAAAACGTTTATATGGGAAAAAGAAAGGGATGTTTTAAGAAATTTCCCGGCTATTATTTGAATTTTTCTCACTTTTTAAACTTTTCCTAGACCTCCACGAACATTTCAAGACCAAGATACCACCATAAATTCGTTCAGCAATTCTCGAGTTTTAGCGAGACTAACGAACAGCAATTGATTTTTATATATATAGATACGCAAACGTTTATGTATGTTTTGACGAACGGGGTGCTACGCGTGCGCTGTTCCAAGATTCGGCAGCGCCTTGTTACTACCCAACCGACAAAGGCATAGCGCATACGGCGTTATACCGAAACCCCAAATCTCTTATATGGCATTCTGGTATGATGCCGAGTAGAAACTGAGTTGTAGGACGCAGGGTTCAACGGTGGCTCATCTGGTGCAGAAGTTAATGGGTAATTACTTAAGTTCAGGTGACCTGTCTGCTCGTGTACCCGCGATCTAAATATAAAACAAAGACGTATTGAGCGACGCGGCCCAGCAAGGACAATTTCGGTAATATAACAAAGGCAGAATTATGTATGGCTTGATAAAAGGGTGGCATATTTTACTCTCACTATCATCGATAATTATATAATACTAGCTTCTGCCCGCGACTTCGTCTGCGTGGTCTTTATAATTGGGTGTAAAGCTTCGCTCGTAAACAATTTTTAATCTTCCCCGGAACTATTTGAGAGATTTGTATAGAAAATACTAATAATCCTTTTCCATAGTATAAGTAACATGCATACAAAATTTCAAAGCTGTCCGCGGCTTAGGTCGTAAACAGTTTACAATTTTCATTAAAATTGGTCTTTAAGTTATTTTTTTTTATCCACTACAAGTACGCCCTTGACGGCAATCTCACCTGATGGTAAGTGATGATGCAGTCTAAGATGTGAGCGGGCTAACCTGGGGTAGGTATGGTAACCCATAATAACACAGAATAGTAGGTATCTAATGTTATTTGGCACGTGTATATCGATATAATACGGATTGATTGGTAAATCATTATGAGGCCATCGCGGAGATTACATGGGCTCTGAATCAACCCTTAGATAGGTCCTATTCAGTTGATTTTAATATGGTAAACATATTTATTAGGGCCGCGATTACCACGAAATTGATTTTAAAAAGTAAAATGGAGATGGTAGTTATTATGTATTTCGCATTTTATTTTTGCATGAAATCAGTCAAAAATTCCTACCTACTGAAAATTACTTTTTAGTTTACGAGGAATTAGGATATGAAATAGTGTCATTGTGAGTACTGAAATTCGAAAGTAGGTAAGTCTGATTATTACCTACAAGCCGATGAACAGATGGAATCAAAAGCAACTTGTAGGCCTACAACTCACGTATTAAAACAACAAATTGATATACTTTTAATTTCGAATAAGCTGTGATAGCCTAGTGGTTAGGACCTCTTACTTATCGGTGTTATGTGCGTTTTTAAGCAATTAAAATATCATTTGCTTCAACAGTGAAGGAAGACATCGTTAGGAAACTTTCATGCCTGAGAGTTCTCCATAATGTTCTCAAAGGCGTGTAAAGTCTGCCAATCCGCACATGGCCAGCGTGGTGGACTATGGCCAAACCCTTCTCATATTGAGAAGAGACCCGTGCTCTGTAGTGAGCCGAGAATGGGTTGATCATGATGATGATGATGATGATGATGAATTTCGAATAATGTATTAATGTATTGTCACTTGACATATTCAATATTCCTAGCGTTATAGGGCTTTTTAGGGAAATAGCAAAAAAGTTAGTCGACATCACAGGAGACCGAAGAGCTGCCAGCTACCTCGGACAACGAATTAGTCTAGCAATCCAAAGGGGAAACGCTGCCAGTATCTTCGGAACCTTGCCTAAAGGGACTCTTTTTAATAATATATTTTAGTTATAGTTTTAGTTTTAGGTTCAATTTAAGGTTTATTTTATGTTTTAAGTGTTTATAATACAGTTACATTGTTTTAGTTGTTAATTATAATTCAATTTAATATGTTAGGTGACTTTCAGTAATAAGAAATCCCTAAATATTTTGTTACCTACTGAAACATCGTCGTTACTTTTGTAGACGACTTTCAATCGGAACGGATCGTATCGGAACCCCACATTAATAGTTGCTTAATCTTTAAGTATTAAATCCTAATAAACAATAGCGGCATGTTAGATAGCCGTCAAGGGCTAACTTGTAGTATATTATATATATATATATATATATATATATATATATACGTATGTATAACTAAAAAAATTAATAACTCTCGCCTTCCCAATATTAAATTTAATGTAATGTGCATATAAAACAATTTTTAAAAGTGTTTACATTTTGCTTGTATTTAACTAGGATAGGAAATAGAAAATCAATTTTCTTACCAGTGTATTGAACATGATAACTATTAGGTTTCGCGATAAGCAAACGCGATACTAGATACTGCTCAACTAGAGATTGATTTGTGAAGGTAGCATTAAGGCTACTTATATAGGTTCACTTCTGTTTAGCAACTATATGTCATTTTGTTAATTGTAATAATTAGATCTTCCTCCGCGTATATGTCATAAATGACTTTAGTGTCACAATGAGGTTACAATATTTACTAGCTGTTGCCCGCGGTCTTATCCACGGTAAGGGTCGCTATAACAGAATGTTGTTTCATAACAATGGCGCGCGGTTACTAACAATATGTTACTAAACTGTCTCGATATGGTGGTATGTAAGATATATATAGTAGTAGTATAGTATAGTATAGTATAGTAGAGTATAGTATATGGCTCGAGTCTGGTCTGGTGGGAGGCTTCGGCCGTGGCTAGTTACCACCCTACCGACAAAGACATGTCGCTAAGCGATTTAGCGTTCCGGCATGATGTGTAGAAACCAATTAGGCGTGTGGGTTTACCATGCCCCTAACAGGTTAGCCCGCTACCATGCTAGACTGCATCATCACTTACCACCAGGTGAGATAGCCGTCAAGGGCTAACTTGTAGTGAGTAAAAAAAAAAGCCCTTGACGGCTTTTTCACCTGGTGATGATGCAGTCTAAGATGGTATCGGGCTTACCTGTTAGCGAAATTGATATACTTTTACCCGCGACTTCGTCTGCGTAGAATTGCTGATTTTACTTGAGATTGAGGTTACCCGTGCGGCCAATGCCCTGCTTGAGAAAGTAAGCTACAGGCAAATGTCAAATTGCCGATTTTCGTATCACTAAATTAAAAAACATAGGACTTTCATACAAACTTCAAACCCCTATTTTACCCCCTTCGGGGTAGATTTGGATGATAAAAAATTTTAACCTTATACTTAAGCCCTAAAAGAAACCTATTTTCAAAATTTCACGCTTGTAGACTTCATAATAAAAAAATAAGCAAAAACTATCATCCCCTATTTTACCACCCCTAACAGGTAATATTAAAAAAAAATTGATGCACATGTTTTTTATTTATTATTATTAATCTTAATGCAAGTTTTTGTGTCTCTAACTCTAAAAACAAAGAAATTTCATACAAACTTCCAACCGCCCTTTTACCCTCTTAGGGGTAGAATTTCCAAATATCCTTTCTTAGCTGATAGCTCTTAACTATCAACTACCTACTTGCTAAATTATAGCTTTATACGTACAATAGTTTTTGAGATCTCGTGTTTAATCAGTATGTCAATAAGTCAGTATGTAAGTGACCTTTCGCTTTTATATATATAGATAATATAATATTTTAAAATAATAAAAAAACACGCTTTTACTAACAAACTTAAAAGGTTACTTCGTTTTGAAGGGGGTGAAAAAGTGTTCAAAGATTCCAACACATTTATACATACCAAACTAATAAAGATACATCGACCACCTAACGCTTCATTTTATGTTATACGAATACGAGTAAATTATAGTAAGTACGAGAAGTATTAAGTTATAGTACACCCGTAGAGTGGTTCATTACCTGCGAAGGCAGAAGCTAGTAATATTGCGTATACAGGTTTTTATTATTTAAAACAAATACCCTAAATTCCAATTTTCATGTCCCTAACTTCGAAAACATAGAATCCTTATGAAAACTTCCAACCTGCGTAGAATTGCTGATTTTACTTGAGATTGAGGTTACCCGTGCGGCCAATGCCCTGCTTGAGAAAGTAAGCTACAGGCAAATGTCAAATTGCCGATTTTCGTATCACTAAATTAAAAAACATAGGACTTTCATACAAACTTCAAACACCTATTTCACCCCCCTCGGGGTAGATTTCATAACATTGATTATACAGATCTTTATCATTTATAATAAAAAACTTAGATGCCAATTTTCATGTCTCTAACTTCAAAAATATAGGACTTTCATACAAACTTCCAACCCCCATCTCAACCCTTTAGGGGTGGATTTTCTCAGAACCGTTTCTTAGCTGACCTCTACTTCATAAAAGGAATCTACCTTCCAAATTTCAAGTTCGTATGTTTTATAGTTCCTGAGATATCGTGATCATCAGTCAGTCAGTCAGTCAGTCAGTCAGTCAGTGGTATTTCGCTTTTATATATATAGATTATATCTAGTCTTTTTGTATGTAATCTTTCGATGTATCATCATCATCATGATCAACCCATTGCCGGCTCACTACAGAGCACGGGCCTCCTCTCAATATGAGAAGGGTTTGGCCACAGTCTACCACGCTGGCCATGTGCGGATTGGCAGACTTCACACGTCTTTGAGAACATTATGGAGAACTCTCAGGCGTGCAGGTTTCCTCACGATGTTTTCCTTCACCGTTGAAGCAAGTGATATTTTAATTTTTTAAAAACACACATAACTCCGACACGTTAGAGGTGCGTAGCGAGGTGCCCAGATTCGAACCGCCGACCTCTGATTAGGAGGCTGATGCCGTAGCTACTGGGCTATCACCGCTTCAATATTTCGATGTATACGCTAGTAATATTTTAAACGCGAAAGTTTGTATATATGGATGGATGGAGGGATGTTTGTTACTATTTCACGTGAAAACTACCGAATGGATTTATATGAAACTTTACAATAATATAGCTATATCAGAATAACACATAGGCTACAATTTTGACGAAAATTTGGCGATATGTGTTAAGTAAGTAGGAAAAAATCTACCAATTGCCTGATAATTTTATTGTCATAACTCTTTTCTACGCCACGCTAATATAAGCTACTTGAAAAACTAATCCTGCGCCGACCAAGTCGCGGGCTTCAGCTAGTTATATATGCAATATAAATTACAGATAATGTATTTTATTAAAAGATATTTTAGACGGGCTATACATATATACTTATTATTAGAGACATCTTGGTATGGGTATTGAAACAAAAACACCCGGATAAGTTTGTTAAAGTTTTCTTAACCTTCCCATTTCTAAGAGATAACAAAAAATCGCTAGTCATTCACGTAGCGAGTATTTCGCTTGACAGAGTGGGTACTTGTGAAACCTTTATGTTAACGAACATTGAAAAATGTCACGATCATTATAAAATTGATGCAGGCATCAAAGGTGTGGGTAGTGCTTACTCAATACCTTAGTAATTGATTTACTTCAGACCCTAAATCTTTACATATAAATACTCACTACATATAAATACACCTATAAAATGTGTTCGTATTACTCACCCACTCACTCACACTCAAATTCACACACACATCTACACTTACATTCACTCAGCCACATACCCATTCACCCACTCATTTCACACTCATGTATGAAGTCCTAACTTTAAGGCATAATAATTTATTTTTTATTGCACAATTGGAAGAGACTGACCCTCAAGATACCCTAGTTTATATAGATATCCTAGTTTGGGGGTCAGGGTAGTTTAAGAAAAATTGTATTAAGTTGAAATAAATGATAATGAGTAATTACCATTTACTATATTTTCCGATCCTTATCCAGAGTCTTTATTATTTCTTTTATCTATTTATTTTTGGGAATTTTATCCGCATCGAACATGCCAGCCTCATTATCTCCTAAACAAATAACAAACAAACTTATAACTAAAACAAAATTATAAAAAAAAAAAAGACGGGTTGCACTCCGGGAGTGCCGGCAGAAGTGAAAACTTGATTATTAACGTTGAGCATGTTTGATATTTTGGAATGGTTAGGGAATAATTTTGCACCAATTGCTTTATCAGTATAAAAGTACTATCATTTATGTGGTAGAATACAATATTCATTTATTGCGCTATCGTACACAAACATGACAATTTATATTATATTAAAAATTTAACACTTTAAAACTATTAGAAATTAAATCAAATTACATTTGCAAATCATCTAATTGCTTTTGGAACAATTCTTCTACATTTTTGTCATTTTCCTTTAAACCATTTGTACGTTGATAATATGCTCTTTGATTCTCACAATGTCTTTTTCTTTTTTTTCTTCTATTTCCTCCTTCGAATCTTTTTTCTTCAAATCTTTTTTACGCTGACGCCATGCCTTTTGGTATTCTCGATTCCGTTCTTTTTTTTTTATTTTCTTTCTCTGAAAAACGGAGATTATTTATTATCATTTTATTTCATTCGAAATTATTTGTTTGGTAAACCTACACCGCACATGTGCTTATTGTGATGTTATAAAAATATAGGTTAATGCTATAAAGTATAAACATATTACAAATATTACATTTATACTATGTAAGTTCATATGTATCTAAAGGGTGTAAAAAGACCCTTAACGAAAACGAAAACCACATATTCTGCCCATCATTGGGATCATTTTTTTCTTCTAGACAATACCTGGAAAACCACAGGTTCTGGAGATATTGAAGGTCAAAGTATCCATTTTTTTTTCAACTTTTTTGCAAAATCGAATTCTAAGCGTTAACACAACGCGCGGCGCGGCTCGAGCCGGTCGGGTGTGTGTGTGCAGTGTGCCGTGTCCGTGTACTCGTGTAGGCACAACGCACACATTCGAACAGCCGGTTGCGCGCAAACCATTACCCGCTACAAAAATCTGATTATTTTTAAAGTCCAAAAAAAAATTCCGTTTCCCAGCAATTATTTTTGCGCAGTGTTACTTAGTTTCATGTACAGAATGCTTGGTTGACGGCTTCGTGAAGGGTCTGTTTACACCCGTTAAGCAGTACGATAGATTCGATCGAAACCTAACCTTAATTATAAAATTATATTAATTAAAAATTAAAACTTATTAAATTTTCATCTAGTATATTTATAAAGTACTCACTCATTTTCTTTCGCTATTTCTTCATCCCTTTATCATTAATAGATGCACTTTGTTCAATTTCCATATTTTAAGCACTTTACATTCACGAATTTTACGAATACACAACAATGTGATCACTACACAGACGGTCGAGCCATCAGCTGTCACCATCCATGGATGCGCGTGGCACGCTGTAACATTTATTTTATTTTTATTTTTATTGGATCATTAAACTAGTCACTATCTAAAAACAACAAAAAACATTTCAGAAGAACAGACACCAGATAGTGGCCTTCTAGAAATGACCACAGCATGCACAACCTTAAAATTAGCCTTACATCTAAGTAATTCAATTTATACCTAAAGCAAGTAAGACTATTACAGCATTAAAATGCTGCTGTAAAAGAGGCTACAGAACTGCAGGAGATGTCGCAGATATTCCTGTGATCATTCAGCATTGAGCATATTCTATAGATAGGCGCATGCTGACCTGCCTTGGTTCGACAAAACGGTAAATGAAACGGTTTTCGATTCCGGAGGCGACTACCCTGACGCGGCACACTAAACCTCAGACGCTCCAGGATTTCCGGTGAATCAGTGTATCCATTAATGATTTTGTAGAAAAAAACCATGTCTAACATTTTACGTCTGTTCTTTAGTGACATAAGATTATAGGATAGTAACCGAGAATCATACGAGACCAAGTCACTTAATCTGAACTGACGGTGACTCATCGTTCTTGCGCACAAAAATACGGCCTCCTCGAACCCATACGTATCTATAGTGTTTTTCCTGTGCGGCAAACCTAGTTGATGCATGCAGACGTTTGTTAGTTGGGGACAAGTGCTCTGCGACATAAACCTGCTGCTTAGTACCGGCAATCCCTAGGTGAGAAGTGTTGAGTTTGTCAGCTGCATGTTTTTTATTAAAGATTCTCACAGCCGCTAAAAAGTTATCTCGCTTAAGTGGGCTAGATAGTTTAAAAATGATACTGCGTGGGCGTTTGGATTCGGTATTCATTTTTGCAACTCTATGAAAGTTTACTATATCAGTGGGTCCAAGCTGAAAATTAACCACCTTGGCCAATTGAGAAATCAATGTTAGCAGATTTTCTGATCGATGCTCGGGAACACATTGAATTTCTAAGTTGCTGTCACGAGACTGTTGCTCCATCTGAGATATTTTAAATTCAAATTCAGTCGACCGAGATCGTAGTTCCAAGTTCTCAATTTCCAGTTTAGATATTCTGGCAGACAAGTCCTTATTTAAAGTATTCTGTTCGTCGTGACAGTCAGACAAAAATTTAAGAGATTTGATAGCCTCATTTAGCTCATCCTGTATAGTAGTAAATTTTTTTATAACTCCGGTAACTTCTTGTTGTAATTTCATTATGGCTATGTTAAAATTACCCAAGGTAGATTGCTGGTTTTCAAGCTTTTGATTTATCTCCGTTCGAAAACTACGTATTTCGCTCAAAAGACAATCAAGGGACATGTCTACTGATGTAGGTGAGCTATTAACGTCCGCACGCTGCACATTTTTCCTTTTATTGGATATTGGAGTATTAATATTATCTGCCTTAGGACGCTTGGCAATACACGTTGGGCATATCCACTTAGACCGATGGGTTGAAGTCTCACCATAATTAACACAATCTGAATGATATACGAGTAAACAATCGATGCTTGAGCACTTCACCCGTTTTTGAGTGACAGAAATGCTGGAGTTACAGGCACCGCAATTCATATTTATATTATGTGGATATTTATGACAACCGTTTTGACTTTTTCGTTTTGACACCACTCCGATGCTCAAGTTAAACAAGTTTTAATAGAAGAAAACCATAATGATCTCTTGAAATATCACATTACACGATTCTCCTATCACTTAATAATACAAAAACTATGACTCTGTAACAGTACTGCAGGTAAAAACGATACTTTTTGAATTATAAAGCGTAGCGCGTTAGTAGCGTGTAGGTTGACGTTCGTTGCCATGGAAATAAACATACACGAACATTCGCGCAAGCGCCCTGCGCTGCCTAAACGAAACAGTAGGCCCAGGCATACATTTTCGCCGCGCCGTAGAGAGGGGATAGCTGTCTACTCTCCATCCGTCTTACGCTTTTTCGATCAGGTCACGTGTCCTGACGCGAGTTTAAGATTTTATACCCATTACAGAAAAAGTGCTCAACGCCGCTAAAGAAGTTTTCACTTCAAAAAACAATAATTAAAGCATGACTACTAAAAATGTAACAGACATAACCTACTTCTGCAGAGTCTTTATTATTTAATTTCAATAAAGCTTAGAGATAAGAGATTATAATTATGCCACGTCTTAAAGAATGTTTTCATTCATGATTTTTAAGCGTGAAAAGGATCATGTTCCTTTTTACGCTTTACGTGGGTAGACAGTTTATTAACTTCGGTTTAGAAAACTATTAAGTTAAAAACTGATTTTTTATTTAGATGTTACCAATTTAATACCACAAGCTTATTTTTTGTTGGTAACATTATTTAATTCTATTAAATTATTATCATAATATTAAATTACTAGACATATGGCATTATTAAATAATCTGTATTAAAATACACTAAAATGAGTTTTACCTATAACAGTTTTCGATCAATCAAAATAGCAAGAGGCAAAGTCGCGTTGCTTGGAACTTTCTAGAAAAATGGTTTTTAAATACATCCGTTCTGACATTCACCAATCAAAAGATTTTGTTAAATACCTTCATATTCAAAATTACAGAACCCTGTAAAATAGTGATGTGCGAAATAAGAAGAACAACGAACAACGAATATTTTATTTATTCAGTGAATGGTCTGGTGTATAAGGTAAGTGGTGATTCACATAATTTTGACCGAGTCTTAAGAGTTGTTTCATGTAAATAATTTACGGTATTAATTATGGTAGGTATAATGATTTTATAATAAAATAAATAATCTTAATAATATATATAAATCTCGTGTCACAATGTTTATCCTCAATGGACTCCTAAACCACTTAACCGATTATAACAAAATTCGCACACCATGTGCAGTTCGATCCAACTTGAGAGATAGGATAGTTTAAATCTCAAATTATAGTCGCAATTTTAATTTATTGCTAATTATTTGTTTGTTATTATTTGACAGTCACAATTATCTGTTAACTCCAAATGATTCTAACAGATGTCGATACCTTTCGACTGGGTTGAGTAAGTAATCAATAGATGGCGCTGCTATGGTAAATCTACGAACGTGTCATATAAGCTACATTTTAACAGCATAATTACCACGTGTTGTTGACGCTATAAAATTAATTAAATTTATTTTGTAGTGAACGAAATACCGTATAATTCAATTATTTCCACTTTTTAAATTTTTGGTGTTAGCATAGCCGGCCACGTGTTACTTAGACTGAAGTGTAAATTGAATTCATATTATAATGAAGATAATACAGTGATATTAATCCTGTTTTTTTTCTTATTTGTGCTTCATTGATCAAAACTTTATAATTTAATTTGAATATATGTATGTAAGTATTATCACATAATTATAAAATTTAATTAAAATGTCAATGCAAAAATGATACACAATTTCCTACACTTTTTCAATAGTTGTACAAATTTTTTTTTTTATTGTTTTTATTTAACCCCTATTAAAAAATATTTAGCACTTATTATTTCAATGTGCTATGATAACAAGTTTTTCAGATTTTTTTTCTTATATTTAAACGATTAAATTAGTATTTCAATTCTTATTGAAATTATTATTTAAACTCTATAATTTAAATATGTACATGTCAGTATTATCACATAATTATAAAAGTTAATTAGAATGATCTATAATATAAAAATGAATCGCAAAAGCTGTTGGCAAGCGCATAACTCAACAACAAAAATCTGAATAATTGCCGGAAAACCCCTTAAAACCGCCCTTTTCTTTTTCCCATACAAACGTTTTCTATATAAACGTAGAGTCTTTTTGATTTTATTGCTATTGCATAAAGTACATATTAAATTACAAGCACTCACTGTTGTCTAAGCAATGTAGGTGTGTTCCTAACGTCAAAGAGTGCACAGTCAAACTGTAACAGGACGAAATCTGTACATTAAATAGATTTTGAATATTTTAATTGGAGGATGCTTTACTAGCGATTTTACTAGCGTCTGTCTGTATCACGCCGAAACCACTTGAAATGATGGACTTGAATAAAATTTGGTATAGGAGCAGCTGATACTCCGGTTCAACATATGAGATAGTTTTCATCCCGGAATTCAGCACGGTTCACTTGGGAGATAGTCAAAATGTGTATTTAGTTGTAATTCATTAACGCGTACTCAGAATCGATTCATTCTTTTTTTGTAAGAAAGGCGATACTTTAATGTTTATGATGTAATTTTTTCAAGTTCTTCGGTTCAGTAATCTATTGCTTCGTGATTGCAAGACAAGCAAACACTCAACGCAGACGAAGTCGCGGGAGTCAGCTAGACTAAACGGGCTAAAAACTAAACTAACTAAAACGAGCTTTATTGCTATTGTATTCGCTGGGTTCGTGACCCCAGCGCCACCTATCGATACAACTTACGGTGGCTTAAAACGATATCCACGGACATTATTATATTAAAATGACGCTCATTGGGATCAAACTCTCAATGATGCTGTAATATCATCACACGCTCATCAAATACGCACATTGTTTTCTATAATCATATCTACATGCTTCCCATCGAACCCAATTGATTTGTGGATCATGTACAAAGATAATATGTGTGATGATATTTTGTATCAAATACGAAATAGAATGGGAAATCAAAATATACAAATAAGTGAAGAAATTTACAACGAAGCATTGATTTCAATTGAGGACATGTGCTTGATGATGTCAAACAAACAATTAATTCAATTAGGCCTGGCCGCGCCCAGTCGCCCAATGCATGATGCTTTTAACCAAGAGTTGAATCGAGAAAAAATGTATGATCTCAACTCTTTAAAAGAATTAATTCAAACGAATCTTCCACTGTTGCATGAACCACAGAAGTATGTATTTGAAAATCTTATGAAAGTAATAAATGATGAAACTGGAGGGATTTACTTCTTAGATGCACCTGGTGGTACAGGAAAAACTTTTTTGATTTCATTAATATTAGCAGCGATTCGCTCGCAAAATAAAATTGCACTTGCACTCGCTTCGTCGGGAATCGCAGCAACTTTGCTTGAAGGTGGTCGAACAGCCCATTCAGCATTAAAATTGCCATTAAATATGAAAAGCAATGAAACTCCGACCTGCAACATTTCTAAGAACTCTGCAATGGCAAAGGTCTTGCAGCAATGTAAATTAATTATTTGGGATGAATGCACGATGGCACATAAAAAATCTTTGAAGGCATTAGACAGAACATTAAAAGATATACGGAGCAATCATAACCAATTTGGTGGTGCAATGATTTTATTAGCAGGAGATTTTCGTCCAACATTGCCAGTGATTCCACGATCAACAGCAGCCGATGAACTCAATGCATGTCTAAAGTCCTCCAATTTGTGGAAACATGTCAAAGTACTTCATTTAAGCAAGAATATGCGTGTCGAGTTACAAAATGACCAATCTGGAAACATATTCTCTAAACAACTCATTGACATTGGTAATGGCAAATTTCCTATAGACATGTTGACTGGCTCCATTAAAATTCCTCAAAGTTTTTGTCAGTTAACTCGATCAAAAGATGAACTTATTCAGAAGGTGTTTCCAGATGTTTCTCAAAATTACAGAAACCATGATTGGTTGAGCGAACGAGCTATACTGCTATACAAAACACAGATGTAAATGAATTAAATTTAAAAAGACAAGAACAAATTACAGGCGAATCGAGGATATATAAATCAGTTGATTCGGCTACTAACCAAGATGATGTAGTGAACTATCCACCAGAATTTTTAAACTCGCTGGGTTTGCCAGGATTGCCACCTCACAATCTTCAATTAAAGGTTGGATCGGTAGTTATAATGTTGCGAAATATCAACCAACCGCGTCTTTGCAACGGCACACGGTTAGCGATAAAAAAATTACTAAACAACGTGATAGAAGCAACTATACTGAAAGGAAAGCATAAAGGAGAAGACGTACTCATACCGCGCATCCCAATGATTCCGAATGATGTGCCGTTTGTCTTTAAACGACTACAGTTTCCAGTTCGGCTTGCTTTTGCTATGACCATAAACAAGTCCCAGGGGCAATCATTAAGTGTTTGTGGTATTAATCTGGAAAACCCATGTTTCTCACATGGTCAATTGTATGTTGCCTGTTCCCGTGTTGGAAAACCATCAGATTTGTTTGTCTATGCACCAGATAATTAAACAAAAAACATCGTATATCACAAAGCACTACAATGAAAATAAAACTGATTTTTGTTAATAATTATGATTCATATGATTAACAATAAAGAGATTACTAATTTTTAAATGCTTATATATGTTTTATTTAATTATATTTCTTATTCACAACGCCCTATCACCAGGGTGACGGTTCTGTTCAGGTGAATTTTTTGCCCCGACTATAAAATATGTAGGAACAAAAAAATTACACATTACAAATCATTTTGACAGGCTATATTTGGCAGTACGAAGTCTGCCGGGTCAGTTAGTATTCATATAAATTAAATAATGGCATGTAACGGTCTGAACATTACAAATAAAAAAAAACTTGTAGTGCAATTGACATGTTTATAAAAAAAAACGAGTACTTAATTATTTTGTAGGTAATCAAACCTGCGATGGTGATCACAAAATAAATAGATAAGTTTGTTATGAGCCTCTGTTTAGACCTTGCATTTAAATTAAAATTAGTTTTAGGGTAACGAATATAGTTATGACCTCACGAATCAAACTAATTAAAAATATATCATACTTGCTTTTACTTCGCTCGCATCGAAGTATAAATATCAAAGATTATTACAATAAAAAATAAAAAATAATAAATATGAAAACGATATTTAAAAAAAAACAAAAAAATTATTAATATTTCGTATTTTTGGAACGTAGTTCCTCATCGCGTGTTGTGAAAGGGAGCTAGACGGAAAAAATTCTTACGAAAAGTTGTCACGACACTTTTTGTTATTGTAAGCTGTGCGGCGTCGCATGTTTCTCTCTCTGTCTCTCTCTCTCTCTTATAGAAAGCAAGCCAGATATTTTCATTTCTATTTCGCATTGAACAGTGTGGTGTCGCGACGATTATTTTTGTTGAGTGTATACAGGTTTCTTGTAGATAATAAATAATAAAAATTAATAATAATAATGAATCCTGACAGTGTTTCTGCACAAGTTCCGGATATTGCTGATGGAGTACAAAATTGAGCCTACTGATTAAGTTTATATAACATTATATTTGTTATTAATAAAAAAAAAATTATTATAACTAAAATAAAATAAAATTTTATTACAATTCCTACACTAATTAATCGAAAGGAACTTCGTTCCATCCGGGTGTCCCTTGACACCTCTCAAGTTTTTTTTTATGAAAAGTATCCTATGTTACCTCTAGAATGTCCAAGAATGTGAGTACAAATCTTCATGATGATCGGTTAAGAAGTTTTGGCGTTAAATCGTAACAAACAAACTTATATTTACATTTATAATATTAGATAAGTATGATGAACGATTCATAGATGATTGCACTAGGTTAACCAGATTAAAACATTTTTTAACATTTAATTCTTAATTCAATAAAACATGAATGTTCATTGATTTGTTATTTGTGTAATAATTGAATTCAGATGGTGATCGTTAACGACGTGTTAAAGTCCCAAAAAACTAAAGATACAGTTTTAGATTAACGAAGGTATAATATCACCATGTAAAAAATATGAAACAAGTAAGTTCGCTTGGTGTAAAAGTCTCTTAATCAAATAATATTTGACGATGTTTTTCCAATGAGTGAGAATACGAGTGAAACGTCAAATGCGAATTTAATCAGAACGTTATGTCAGAATATATAGTTTGACAACAAGTGCACTAAAGATATTATATCTTCTATTCTATCATTCGTTCGCGACTTACACATCACTAGTATAATACAAACATTTCGCAAGGTGGTTTAAAAATCATCGGTTAAACATTCAATTTATCTGATCTTTCGCGATTGTGACGCTTATCGGGGGAAACTGAAAAGATTGCGCAGACGCATCGCGAAGCTGGCGGGAGGCACGTTGAACCCAATAAATGAGTTAAATTTATTTTGAAACGTTACAAATATAAGTTCGAACAATAACATGGGGAAACGAATCCTCATCTATGCTGGCATAGTGAGTTCGGTGAGTACATTTTGAATCGTCATACCTAAATCAACTTTTGTTAATCCTTGTTTGTCCTTAAAGGACGCCAATCGAGGTTTTATGCTACCTTTATTTAAAGAATCATCATCATGATCAACCCTTTACCGGCTCACTACAGAGCACGGGTCTCCTCTCAATATGAGAAGGTTTTGACCATATTCCACCACGCTGGCAATGTGCGGATTGGCAGACTTCACACGCCTTTGAGAACATTATGGAGAACTCTCAGGCGTGCAGGTTTCCTCACGATGTTTTCCTTGAACGTTAAAGCTAATGATATTTTTTTTTTTAAACGCACATATCTCCGAAAAGTTGGAGGTGCGTGCCCGGATTCGAACCGCCGACCTCTGATTAGTAGGCTGGCAAAAATAATTACATAAAACATTAATTAACACACGATTGATACTAAAGAATTACATTTAAAAACTTTCAAATATAAATATGAAGCTATACTTCATATTTAAATACCTACATTTCTTTGAACGCGCTATCAATGTGCTCTTGTTACTTCAAAGTTTTCGCATTAGTAACCGTTTTAAATTGACATGACATTTATTATTTTTTATTGACTTGGTAGTAGAATAAATGGCTTTTTTATTTTTATTTTTTTATAACCGTTTTAAATGTGTTAATTAAATGTAAGATTACGTTATTTCGAATTTCCTTGATGCTATACGATTCGTTATAAGTTTTATGAAACTATTTTTTTTATTATTATTGTAAGAAATGTTTATATAATGTTCTAAAAAGTATTCATGACTTATTTGTGAGCCGTTAGGGAATTGCGGCCTCCAATAATTTCCAAATTTTTCTGTTAAATGCATTGCGAATGTTTAAATGTTTATATAGTTATCAGGTACGTACTTATTGTAAAATAAGTAAGGTTATGAAGTAGTAACATGGCGCGTACGTCCAACGCCCATGCCCAACTTAGATCTGTTTCCGTACACTCTCTTCTCATGTCAAAGATAGACAACTATTTTACGATAATTGACTGGTACGTTATTTTTGAAAAATAACCAAGTCTAGATGATTCAGGGTGAAAATTACCGATATCAGATTTCGATCAATATAAATGTAGGTAGGTAGGTAATTTAGTAACTCGTTGAAACAACGTTGAAAGGAAATCAAGTATTAGTTTAGGTTATAACATATTATCATCTGAATGAGATATGAAAAGAGATGTATCAATAGTTTCTAAGTTTTTTTATGTAACGTAAGGTGCCAGAAAAATTATATTATAATATAACAACATTATTAATACTTGAGATTACAACTATAATAATGCTTGAGTTGTAAAAAAGTTGGGATAGCTTTAACTTCATGACTGATTATTGCCTTGTTGTGGGGACCTGTGTAGTGGGTTTATTCTTAGAACTTGAAGCGATTTAAACTCTCGTAATCTAGCTTCACGAATTAAAATGATGAAAAATATATTATACGATCGCTTCATAGATTGATTAATTTAATGTCAACCGGAATAGTTGAAACCACTAGATAGCTAGAAGAGAGGTAAAGGAGAACTGTGCACAGTAGTTATACAATAAAAAGCTGAGAATTGAATTAAAGATTTCTACTTACGACAGTATTTACTATGGTTCCAGTATGTTTTTTTTAAGTATAAGTGATGTGTCTAGCTAATTTTATTTTGAAACACAATTTCAGTTGAAAATAAACTATAATTGAAAATGTTATTTGGATTAGTGATTTAAAGTGAACCCGTAGTTTTTTGTTTAAAATAAAAACTTTTATATATTGTTGTTATTGGCGAATTTATTTAACAATTGGTATTATATGATGTTTTCTTTTCTTGTGTAAGTAAGCCTACCCAAAGTGCGTGAAAATACTTTATTATATACTATTTTATTATAGGGAATCACCTTTTTCAATCAAAACGGGTCTTTTCAAGTTAAAGCGCACCTCTTTTTTGATTTTTTTTCTTGTCATCGCGAGTTGATAAACCCGTGTTCCGGTTATGATCGCTGACATGTAGTAATAAGTACCTAATACAAGTCAGTCAATCAATTAATCAATCAAAATCTTTATTCAAAAAGTTCTTTAAAAGGCACTTTTGACGAGTGAATAACTTACATTGTAGTGATATGATGGTGATAGCTACATTCGTAAACTTGAAACTAAAGCTATGGACAAGCATAAATGCAGTGCCAACTCCAGCAACCTCCGGCGAAATAAATAAAAAGGAGGATTAAATACTATATTTTTCCATACCTAATAACAAATGAGCATAGTTACATAGGATTATAGTGTGTCTAAATACAGATTTCTCGCAAGTATGTTTCCAGTTCTCAATTGTTGTTATCTAATATAATATACACCAAATTAGGCAAAACGAAAATGATAACGAAAACTTTCTAATAAAAATAATTTTAAAAATCCGTTCATGTTTAATGGAGTTATGCAGTAAAATCAGCAAAAAGGTTTATCGCCCTATTTTTCTAGATTAAAAGATAAGGTATAGATAGTATACGTATATTGAATTGCATTTAACTCTTTTCAGCGGATAGTTTTGGCGGGATGCGCGTGGTCAGACAATAATTAAATAAAGATATATTTTGTTTCTTCTCAACTTAACACTTCCCGCGACCAATTTTATCAAAAAATATATTAATTTACGGTCCAGTGACAGTGTTATTTACGGTATAGATTAGTCACAGAACTGTCATTGAATTATGTGACATCGTTCATCATTGATCAACCCATTACCGGCTCACTACAGAGCACGGGTCTCCTCTCAATATGAGAAGGGTTTGGCCATAGTCCACCACGCTGGCCATGTGCGGATTGGCAGACTTCACACGCCTTTGAGAACATTACGGAGAACTCTCAGGCGTGCAGGTTTCCTCACAATGTTTTCCTTCACGCTTGAAGCAAGTGATATTTTAATTTTTTTAAACGCACATAACTCCGAAAAATTAGAGGTGTGTGCTCGGATTCGAACCGCTGACCTCTGATTAGGAGGCTGACGCCCTAACCACTAGGCTATCACCGCTTATGTGACATCGTTATAAAGTTAAAATATAAGTAGGTATTTTTAAAAGAGCATCTGATATACTGCTGTGCAATTATTACTTTCAACAGATTGACCTTACTTTAAAAAGGTTTTAGCTGTTATAATTTTATTTTAATGTACTATGAGTGTGTAGTGGGTGATTTAAGTTTGAGAGTCAATGCTTTAAATGAACTAGAAAACTGGAACGCAACTAATAATACGAGCGAAACGAGAGTATGTGTGTTATCGCTATCCTGATAATGATATAATAAAGCTAGTTACACAGCTGTGCGGGTGGCCCGGACGTGTCGCACGCGCAACGGCCGCGGTCGCTTCAATGAACGTTCCTTTTATAGGTAATTATTTTAAGATTTCTTGCTGATGCTCTCAACTGTAACGAAGCTGCTAATCTAAGCTACCAAATATTTTATTAATAATTCTTATTTTTTAATAATAATAATATTTATTTATTAATAATAAATAATATTTTATATTTTTTTTGTGAGTTACACACGCATAACAAAAGGCAGTCTAAAGGCGGCTTGCACCTATTCCACCAAGTTGCTCCGTAAGGTAATTCGTGGCGATGTGTAATAACGTTCTAGCATCTCATAATTATGACGTGCTGGATTAATAAATAATGAATAATATGTTCCCAAAACGTTTTTCAAGTTAACCCTTGACTGCAGTCTCACCTGATGGTAAGTGATGATGCAGCCTAAGATGGTAGCGGGCTAATCTGTGAGGTTAACCCACACTCCTAATTGGTATCTACGCGACATCGTGCCGGACCGCTAAATCGCTTATCGACTACTTTGTCGGTTGGGTGGTAACTAGCCACGGCCTAAGCCTAGCCTAGCCTACCAGACCATACTCAAGCTGGGAATTGAACCCAGGACCTCCAACTTTATAATTCGACAGCGCTCGCGCTACGTCGTCACAGACGTCGTCATAATTATATTCGTATATATATGTATAGGAAATACGTTGCGAATTTTTAAGCATAAAGAAGGTTTTTAACTATTTTTAGTATTATATTCAAATTTTCAAATTCAAAATAATCTTTATTCAAATAGTCCTTAAAAAGGCACTTTTGACGCGTCAATAATTTACACAGTAGTTATTTCATGGTGATAACTATATTCGTAAACTTAAAACTAAAGCTATGAGGGTTCCAAACGCGCCCCGGTCTAAGAAGAAGCCCACAACAAACTTAGCCAGGGTTTTTCTTTTTTTTCGTTATCACCATCTCACATAATGAATAAGATATTAATAAGTGCATTCGTTTTAATTCATTAACTTTAAGTTCTGAATAGTATTTACAATAGTTAATTTGCGATCCATAGTTAAGACGATTGGTTTCTAACGTTCGCACCGGATTCTCTCACTATATGCAACGAGCAGCTGTGAAACCAGCCTTATGGGTGTCACTGCGGACGCTTCGATAAATGAACGATTTATCCCGTATTCCGACATAGCGACATGTCTGTGTGTATGTCTATATGTATATGTCTGAAGTCGAAGATATCATGTTTGTTTGCGATTCAGGGTTCGATTCCCGTATCGGTACCCAAGAAATCTCACTCAAGTACCCAAGAAGTCCTAGCAAACGTTTTCGACGCGTCGTTCCTATTATTATCACTGATATGCGATAATCATAACATACTGTTAACCAGAATTTGGACTGCGTGGCGACATTTTTTATTTATCTATTTCTATGCTCCAAGCCCTCTCGAGAGATAGCTGTGTTGGACACAGCGGTGGAATACTATAAAAATGAATTTAAATATGAACATTTGTTGACTATATTTATATTATTTACAGCTGCAAGCGGTGACGCAAATCGTGTTCAGTGCGCTGAGCATCGCTCAATATTTGGGATTCGTGGATTTCTTACGGGAGCTGCCTAATCTCATTTTCATCAGAATATTGTATTTCCACAGTGAGTAGTTTTTATACCCTCTAATCAATCAATCGGTCAATCAATCATAAACTTGAGAAAAATAGTCATATAATAGGCACTTTTGGTGCGTCAATAACTTACATAGTAGTGAGTTGATGGTGATAACTACATTTGTAAACTTAAAACAAAAGTTAGGAGGGTTCCTAACATGCCTTGGTCTAAGAAGCCCACAAGAAACTTAGCCGGCCTTTAATGTCAATCAGCTCATGCACGTAACAAGTATCTCTTGGAAACTGTTAAATTTTTAGTGTGTATGTATCCTCTAGGATCTAATATATATCGTCGTCCGAACCTAACAGGTAAACAGAGTTATTTACAAATTTAGCATGTTTATACATATGTTAAAGCTGTGATAGCCTAGTGGTTAGGAGGTCACCCTCCTAACCAGAGGGTTCGAGGGCGGGCACCTTTTACTTTTCGGAGTTATGTGCGTTTTTAAGCAATTAAAATATCACTTGCTTCAACGGTAAAGGAAAACATCTTGAGGAAACCTGCACGCCTGAGAGTTCTTCTTAAAGGCGTGTGAAGTCTGCCAATCCGCACATGGCCAGCGTGGTGGACCACGGCCAAACCCTTCTCATATTGAGAGGAGATCTGTGCTCTGTAGTGAGCCGGCAATGGATTGAAGATGATGATGATGATTCATATGTTAATTAATTTATTTAATAATTTCGAAAAACCTATGTATTTCTTCATAGCCATGTTTTCACGCTGTTTTAGTGAAAATTCAGCATTTTAAAGTTTTCACAACGTTCACAATTAGTTTCAAAATCTGATAGGTACTAATGAACTCCCTCGTTTAACAATCCTTATGAATTCCTTTTTTGGGTTCTTGGGTTAGGCTGGACATCCAAACTGCCTACTTATTGTAAGTTTCATTAAAGAAAATCGAAGTACCAGTGAGCAGTTTAGAATATAACCGGCCATAAATATCGGAACATACTGGTGGATTCAAACTCTAAAACCCTCTAAAATTGAGAGGCCCTCCTCAGTCGCAGGAGGGAAAGTTTGCGGAGATTATGATGATCGTAACCTAACACACAAATTCCTCTCGATAGTAGGAATTACATTACAGCAATTGTAGTATCTAATCTGACAATTATTATCATTTACGTTTGAATCAAATCGAAATTTGTATAATATTTATACTAGTGGAGAATTCTTTTACACTACCAATATTATGCAAAAATAAACCTGTTAAATATGAATTCACAACTTATTTTATTTTTAGCTCTGAATTGAATTCTATTATGTTTAAAAAAGTTTTTTTTTTTAAATTGATATACGCAAATTCGTTAATGTTGGTTAAGTCGTCGAGTTTCATTGACTATTCCATTTTGGTGGTTTGTGTACGGCGTATCACCCGGTCCATATAGATATAGGTCTGACACAGGCTTCGTGAGGGAATAAATCTAAACAACCTGATATCAACATCAATAAGTTACCCAGAAAAATAATTCCCAATGGAAGTAGTACTATTGCGAGGAATGGACACTGACATTGGGGGTGGGAGGTGTTGTGGACTGGGCATTTGGGTTATAGAATGCGATGGCACTCGAATATCACATTACTTGAAACAGAAATTACTAAAGACTTCATCATCATCATTATGATCAACCCATTACCGGCTCACTACAGAGCACAGGTCTCCTCTCAATGTGAGAAGGGTTTTGGCCATAGTCCACCACGCTGGCCATGTGCGGATTGGCAGACTTCACACGCCTTTGAGAACATTATGGAGAACTCTCAGGCATGCATTCCTCACGATGTTTGCCTTCACAGTTTAAGCAAGTGGTATTTTAATTGTTTAAAAAAAGACTTCATATTACATATACGTCTTGACGCAACGAATGTAGTAGTGTAGTGATATGCAATTTTTAACACTTGCAGACTGAAATATCGCTTACTCTGTTTTTTTTTTTAAATTTAAAATACAAGAATGTGCATTTATCTAATCAGCTTTATATACCAGCAGGTACTTTCAAAATGGTGTATTGGTGAGCAGTTTAGAGAACAAAAATGTTGGGTATTGTGTTGTTCTCCCAATTTTTAGTTTTAGAAATCCAGCTGCCAATCCCGGTGCCTCAGAGAGCATGTCATACCGTCGACCTCGGTTGTTATGATTATAATGTGATCTCAATCGTCGAAGGTGACCACAGCTTCGTGAATCGGTACTATAATAAAGCCTGTTCCCCTGAGAGAAGAGACCTCTTCGCGACGCACACACCTAATGTTGATGTAAATGCTAACTCTAGAAATATCTATATATTTTTTGCAGACCCTGATCGCACCAGCAACGTTATAACGATCGGCCATGCAATCGACGGCGTAGCAAACCAGGCTTTCGTGCTGATAACGAGGGAGCCGTTCACTGCGACCCGTACATTTATAATAAGCTGCACCATATTGGCACTGGGATTCGTTTGGGCAATTGCCAGCAGTATACTTTTAGGTAATCATTTTCACCTTAGTGAACCTTCGTTTGTATAACAGGCAAGGGAAAACCTATCTGCGTCCTAAGTGTTTTCAGTTTGCGTCTTGCGTGGGACAAATGTCAAGGCTCTTGCACGTACCCTACGTGTGGGCTTCTCTTCACTTATTTGTGGGGAGGTGGTCGAGATCGCGATATTGAGCGGTCTCACTGCACGATCACAGTTTGGGGCGCTGGGTACACTTTTAATATAACGCCTGCGATATATTTATAAGAGTATTAAAAAAAACTGCCTATAATATTATTGTGTATCGACTCAAGGTAAGCCCTCGACCAACGTTAGGTAAGTTGTGTTCTCGAAATATTCCTATCAACATTTTTGTCATTTTGGGTTTATTAGATATATTTATTTTTATATTTGGATGTATAGCTGTAGCCTGAAGCAATACGTTGCAACAGCCAAGGTTTCATTACAATTTGAGCAATGCTCTCAAAGTGTACATTACATATAGGTAGAAATAATCGATGTGTTCTATATGATAATTTCTACGATCGGTATAAAACAGTTTTTAATTGCTAAAAGTGTTTAAAGGACTATAATTATTATTATGATGATATTTCTCAATTTATATAGTTTGGATAACTCAACCAGTCGAGACCATTGCATTGTAGTTCCTCTATCTAGTAATGCAAGATTAGAGAAAGTTAAGATTTAGTATTAACTTTAGTTTTTTTATTTCAATACAAGTTCGCCCTTGGCGGCAATCTCACCTGGTGGTAAGTGACGATTTAATATAAGATAGCGGGCGAACCTGCTAAGGGTATGGAAGTTACCCACCCGTATCAGATTATGCATAATCGTACCAATGCTCGGAGTCACAGGCACGTTTTTGCCTGTAGGGTGATATTTAGCCACAGCTGAAGCCAGACCAGACCAGCGAAAAACAGAAATGATATATTACTATTGGGGGGTATCGAATAAATATTGCAAGTGTGTCTCTCCGCTGGTCGACACGTCCACGAAACGAAACTATTTCATTATTAGAATATAAACAACACTTCAAGTGAGTGCTTGACTGCAATCTCAAATAATTTAAAAATAATTCCTGGCTTACCTTACGTTAGGGGTCTGGTGTACCCTGAGCCAGTGCATATAAAACACATTGTCAGGGGATACCTGAGCGACGACTTTGATTAGCTTGTTTTTTGAATTGCGGACGCTTTGCCAGAAACCTGCAATTCTGTTCCTAACTATGGCGTAAAAGTCAGGGACACCAGTAATAAAACCGGTTCTTTTTTTTCCAGCTGGTGGGGCGCTGAATGACTTTTCGAGACCTATCAGATGGCCTTGGGTTACCGTGACTGTAGCGGTGTGCGCGGTCGACCTCGTCGCCATCGTCATTTTTGCCAATGACTCGTTTCATACAAGGGTTAGTTTTCAGTGCAAATATTCTCCCCCGACCTAAGCGCTCCTCCCGAAAGAGGAGACCTAAACATATCCTTCATGACCCTGACGATCAGATGACTACTGACAACATACTCGTACCACCTACCACACAATCATACGCTACACACCGTCTTCGCCGGCGAAGACGAAGTCCCCGCTATCTTACGTCATCCGGACGTGCTTCCATCCACGGCCTCGTAGACGTACGGAACACTCACCGTCCGACCCCCCCGTTATCCCAAACGTCGCCTAAGCCGAGGTTCGGCCTCAAAGGAGGCGCCCTTAAGCAGTCGTTCCCTTAGTTTCTTCGAGCCCTAGGGCTCCAAATTTCTTCTTCAAATTCTTTTCTGTTTCAAAACAGCCCGGTTACGCTGTGGCAACCAATAGGGTTGGTACAGCTAATAGACAGTCCGAGCAAATATCGCAAACATTTTATTTATATAGATTACGCTCTTTAAATGTTAAACTAGGTAAAATTCTGTCACTTTCTCTAGCGCGTACCATCTATTTGTGCGTTTTTTTAACAAAAGAAAAACTATACGTTTTGCTACACTAGTGTAAATATTTTGAGCGCATCAATACAAGTAAATACATTTCAGGCTTATGATTTTTATAATCCATCATGATCAATCTATTGCCGTCTCACTACAGAGCACGGGTCACCTCTCAATATAACAAGGGTTTCATGACATGACATAGCTCGAAGGGCTTGCACGCTGAAGTGGCAGTGGGCTTGTCACGTTTGTCGGAGAATTGACTGACTCCAACAGTCAGAAGGTCCTCGAGTGGAGACCATGTCTCGGCAAACGGTGTGTGGGCCGTTCTCCAGCCAGGTGGAGCGATGACCTCCGGAAAGTGGCAGGCATGGACTGGATGCGAAAGGCCGGAGACAGGATGAATTGGCGCTGCTTCAAAGAGGCCTATGTCAGCAGTGGATTAATACTGGCTGATGACGATGATGATGATGATTTTTTTTATCAGTTACAAACGATGTATGTACGGGCCCAATTTCGTACATGTCGTTTATAAATCTTATTTTTTTTACAGACCCTTAGCGACATAATGAAATACATAGGTGCGACAGCGAGCGGTGTTGGAGGCGTGACGATAGACACATCCGCTGCCTCATGGATCATGGTCCTGTTGTACTCCCGATTCGTTGTTTTTTTCATACTGAACGTTGTGATCATTGTACTGGTGGCGCTGAATAAAGACAAATCGAAGAATTTAAATTTTAACTTTGTAAGTTTTCTAACATCTATTGTAATCGTGATGCACGCAATGATTAAAACTGGGAGAGATTAAGATTGAGTTTATTTGGATAAAGTGTGAAATTTTTGTCACTAGTTGCTAGAATAGAGAATTCGTACGCAGGTGTTTGTTTTAAGTTCGCGTTAAAATCCTGTGTCACTTTCGAGCATGCAAGGTGTGACAAACTGACAACAATAAAGAGAGTTCAAATTTACCACTGGCTTAAGAAACATTGAAAACGAGACGGTATTATGTGTTGTGTGTGTGTTATGTATAGACCAGAGGAAAGGTTAAGCTCGCTTTAGACATAAATTTAAAGAATATAAATTAATGACAGTGTAGAATAACCTATATATATATGAAAATTTAAGGTAATAAGCAAGTATTCATACCCAAGCTTATTATCATTTACGTAAAATGTTCACACTATAATAGGAGATTTAAAAATGCTTATGTTTAATATTTACTCACTCAGAGAAAATTCAAGACGTAATCCAGTATTTTTAGTTACTAGTCTAACAGTTCGACTACGCACGATATCCTGAGTTCGATTTCCGGGTAATTGAAGTTTTCGTTCATTGATCAACCCATTACTGGTTCACTACAGAGCACGGGTCTCCTCTCAATATGAGAAGGGTTTGGCCATAGTCCACCACGCTGGCCATGTGCGGATTGGCAGACTTCACAAGCCTTTGAGAACATTATGGAGAACTTTCAGGCGTGCAGGTTTCCTAACGATGTTTTCCTTCACCGTTGAAGCAAGTGATATTTTAATTGCTTAAAACCACACATAACTCCCAAAAGTTAGTGGTGCGTACCCAGATTCGAACCGCCGACCTCTGATTTGGAAGCTGACGCCCTAACCACTAGGCTATCACCGCTTAAGCAGTTCCGGCGCGATGTCGTGTAGAAACCAATTGGGAGTATGGGTTTACCATACCCCTAACAGGTTAGCCCGCTACTATCGTAGACCGCATTATCACTTACCATCAGGTGAGAAGCCGTCAAGGGCAAATTTATGGTATATAAAAAAAAAACCTTGATTAGTATTAATGCTGAGGGGTCCAAGTTTTAACTATAATTCATGGAAAGCCTGCGCCTAGATGTGGAATAGTTAATAAACAGAGGATAGTGCTGATAATAATTATTTTAATCTGTTTTTAAATTGTTTTATAACTTTAAAATTTTAGTAGAATTGTAAATTTACACTTGGAGAAAGGCGGGAGACGGGCGGGCATGGTATATGGCGGGCGCGGTTTTTTCACGCTTTTCTTGAATTAATGTTTGTTGGCTAATTTTGAAAAGGATAGGTGTTGGTTGTGTCGTTGACATTATAGTTTTGGTGTCGTTTGTGTAGTTAGTGGCTAGTTTTTTTTGAATGGTTAACATGTATTAATTTGGGAAAGGTTTGAGGGAGCCGCGTCCGCCGTGCGAAGTTTCCCGCCCTTTTTCCCTAACTTCAATTCTCCATGGCTATAAACTTGACATTGGCTAATCTGTGCAAAGCCATGAACAGAGAAAAAAATTTAAAAAAAATTAGTCGAGGATTATATTCATTTTAATATGTCCATTTGTGTTAAACAGGTTGAGAATCCAGATTTTCCGGTCAGTGTTGTTCCAGCAAGGCCACGGCAATTTAGTGCTACGTTGGACGAAGTTATCGATAATACCGTCAACAAAATTTCAAACACCTTGGATTTACAAGATAGCATACCATCGACATCGGGCATACTTAAGAATAAACAAGGAGCGGTAGACAAGGATGGACTCTTTCCCGATCTATCAGACAGTAAAGGAAGCACACATGATGATAGTAACGTTGAAAACTTTGATAATCTTGAAATTAAAACATACTGCTACAACATACCGCGGGTATATTTAAACCGCAAATACCGGAGATTCAAAGAAACAAAGGATCGAGTCATCATAGTCACGGAGGAAAATCAAGTGCCCAAGTCGGACAGGTAAACGTTTTACTTGTTTATGTAGTTTACGCGCCAAATATTTCTAAGTTTATTTTATACTAGCTGGCGCCCGCGACTTCGTCCGCGTGGAATAAGTTTTTAAAATTCAGTCAGTATAACTTGTAAAAATTCTTAAGTTGTAAAAATGGGAACTCTCCTATGTCACTCTCAAAATCACGTCGATCCATTGCTCTGTTGCGACATAATTGAAGGACAAACCAATAACAACATACAAACACACTTTCGCATATATATTATTACTCTGATTTTGTCTGGATAGTAAGGATTTCTTAGTACAAAGTATTTTGGTGTTATACTAATTATACCTCGAGTAGGTTCAAAGAAGTAAAACTTAAAATTTTCACCCAACATGAACCCCGGTAGTAACCTCTTTGCGGCGGATTTTCACAAAATATTTTCTTAGCGATGTCTACGCCAATACAAGGTGTGATTTTGCTACATGTCATTATTACTGAAAAGTAATGCTCTAATTGCCGATTTTCATTTGTCTAATTCCAAAAACGCAGAACTTACATATAACCTTCCAACCCCTCACCCTTTTCACCCCTTTTGGAGTGGATTTTTGTAATATTGCGTATACAGGTCTTTATTATTTAAAACAAATAAGCTAAATGCCAATTTTCAAGTCCTAACCTAACCTAACTTCGAAAACTTAGAATCCTCATAAGTACTTTCAACTCTCATTTCACCCCCTTTGTGGCGGATTTTCGCAACTTTAATCGTACAGACCTTTGTTTTTTATAATTAACTACTTAGTTGCCAACTTTCATGTCTCTAACTTCAAAAATATAGGACTTTCATACAATCATCCAATCCCCATTTCAACCCCTTAGGGTGGATTTTCTCAAAACCGTTTCTTAGCTGACCTTCTAAATTTCAAGTGCGTTCGTTCTTTAGTTAGTTGAGATATCGTGATAATCAGTAAGTGGTATTTTGCTTTTATATATATAGATTATATATATTTATTATGCTATTTCACTGAAATATGGGAGAAATGTTTTAACACCCTTTTTGAACGACACATTTAATAAGCACTACTGGAGATCGCTGGTTTCCAACGAGTTTCTGAATGAGGGGGGGGGGGGGGATGTACCTAAAATGGAGCGTGCCGGCTCAATACAAGCCTATGCAGTGTTGATTTGAAGATACTCAAAGCTGGAAGGGCATTCTAGTACTTTGGAAAAACCAGAGCGCTTTGTACAGTTTCATGGGATATCTACATAGCGTTGCCTCGGGTTTCGATGGTACTAAGGTATGGAGGGAATCATACCAAACAGTTCTTGAGCATACCGAAATATTTCTCATAGAAAAATACCCTTGATCGTACTGATATACCCTACCCTTTATATTCTAAACAAGACCGGCGAACTTTGTACCGCGAATAAATGTCTCAGTATCTTCTATCAGTGAGTTATTTATTCTGCATTTGGGGGTTGGTTTGGAGACGACGAATCCAACCCAGTTCAAATACAAGACTGATTTGCTGTTAGTCGTCAATAAGTGTCCTTAAAAATTAAGAATTCTCGCATGAAATTCGTGTCTTTTTGTTAGTAATATAGTATATATATAATAGTAGTAATGTTAGTTTGCTAGTCCAAATGCTCGTGCTTAACGTCCACAAATAGGACTAAATAAGGAAATATGTATGATTATATATTCAATACCTTATTTTTAACCACTCAATGAACGATGGGTAAAAACATAAGCTAGATACCATTACTGCTAGACTGTGTATAGGCCTTAACTAATACATAATCGATCGTAATATAAAACAGATAGACTACAGACCTAACCAAACTTTTGTGTTGTTCCTTCTGGATTCTCTCCAGCTGTAATCTGTGAATTCAAATTAAGAATGAAAAGGCACCTTCTGTGAGAAGAGCACACTCCAAAAGGTTCCATGACTATAAGAATGGTCGACCAAGGTAGCCATTAAACATATTGGTCACGATTTACGCAGACGGTAGATATATTGCTGTAATGTGAAATTAGGGCAAGGGTTTTCTTTTTTAAAGCTTGGAAAAATGTAATCCTTGCCCTGCTGCACTTAGAGAAATTTTAACGTTCCAGGTCTCTAAAACTGGATCGTAATATTGCGCGGCTAAATAATATTAATAGGGACACTGCGCAAGATATAAAAGTAACCAGCTCTGGTAGTAATACAGATCTAGTTCGGCCGCATGTCAGGTCATCCCTACACATAGGTTGGCTGATTTTGTCTGCAATACTAAAGAGGTACCATTAACTCAACTAACCTAATTTAATGTCTGTTGTCTATAATTGCCAATTGCTGTTGCCAATCGCCATTATCACACATCGTTCATTATTTTAGTACCATTAGTACGATTGCACCGTATATGGTTTTCGAGTATATAAATACGAAAACAATAACTTTAGCGAGAAATGATTTTCCATTTGACTGAATTTAGCTGTAAGACTCCGACAACAAGACCACCTATAGACAGTAAGAGTCATTAGCCATTTACCTATCAACATCGTACCATAAATGTCGTTAGCAGTGGCTTAATGATTTTATTTTGTAAAAATATATCGCCGTAATTAGAATATATCTTTGTATGGGTCCTTATCATCATGATCAACCCATTCTGGGCTCACTACAGAGCACAGGTCTCCTCTCAATATGAGAAGGGTTTGGCCATAGTCCACCACACTGGCCATGTGCGTATTGGTAGACTTAAGACCTTTGAGAAAATTATGGAGTACTCTCAGACATGCAGGTTTCCTCACGATGTTTTCCGTCACCGTTGAAGCAAGTGATGTTTTAATTGCTTAAAAGCGCACATAACTCCGAAAACTTAAAGGTGCGTGCTCGGATTCAAACCCCCGACCTCTGAATAGGAGGCGGACGTCCTAACCACTAGGCTATCACAGTTTTGTATGTGTATTATTAGGAACGGGAGTTAGGTTCTTGTTAAGGTTTGGAGCACCACATGCCAATAATCATCATTGATCAGTGTTGGATGTACGAGTTAAGAAATAAATTAGAGTCTCAGCACTCGAAAGTCATCGACGTTTGCGTGAAGTTAGGTGCTCTCGTACTTAAGGTACTGGTTATTCATCAGGCAAAGCTATAAGCATCTTGTTTTAAATAATCAAATTGTAATGAAAACTTTTATCAGGACTTGTTTTAGCTTGCTCCACTCTTACATATCTATATAAATAGAGATAGAATATATAATATATATATTCTATCTCTATTTTCTTTTAACACAAATATCAATTGCCGTACATATGTATCGCATATATTCAAAACTGGCTCGACCAATTTGCCTTGTTTTGGTATCAAATATAAAAACAAATAACAAATTATGTTAAATACATGAGACAAAATCATTTTGATGTTCTTTTCTAGAGGTCTCCATATAATTCTTCCAAAGCTGGTCCTCAATGCCAAATAATATGTAACTAAAGTTGAAGATTAGAATTGGCTCAAAATCTTCGTATTTGTAAAATTCAAAGTTTAGAGTTATAGTTATATATTTACGGTAATTTGGATTTTTTCATCTCTGAATTTTCTTTGGTCTGGTCTGATTGTGATCCTTCTGCCGTGGCTTGTTAGTTTCAGTAAAATTTGTGGTATTAGGGGGATGTAATATAAAGGCCACGCTCATTACATGTTAGCCCGCTACGATCTTACACTGCATTGTTAGTTAAATTTGTGCGCTGTCGCATTAAAAAATTGGAGGTCCTGGGTTCGATTCCCGGCTCGAGTCTGGTACGGTGGGGCTTCGGCCGTGGCTACCACCATACGGACAAAGACATGTCGCCAAGCGATTTAGCGTTCGGCACGATGTCGCGTAGAAGCCAGGAGCGTGGGCTTACCATACTCCTAACAGGTTAGCCTGCTACCATCCTAGACTGCATTATCATTTACCACCATGTGAGATAGCCGTCAAGGGCTAACTTGTAGTGTATAAGAAAATAACTTACCATCAGTTGTCACTGCAATCAGGACAGTTGAAGGGGCATAAGAAGATGTCCAACAAATTTAGATAGCGCGCATTTTAAGAACATTGGTTTTGGTTTGCAGGCGTCGGAATACTGTTGGCGAATTGTTCGGACAGCTTCCATGGTCCTATACCCCGGCGCCCCAGTACCAATTGAACTGTGAAAAATCTTCAGATGAGGAATTACCACCGATCCCGCTCCCCGACTATACGACAAAAGGTGACCGTTTTTACCCCAAGTCGCCGAGTAAGTACACGATTAAAGAACACATACTCGTAATAATAGCTTTCTAAAATAAGTAAGTATATTTAGTATTTTAAGAATAGCAGGTTTTGAGGTTATAAAACCGCTACGCCCATAGCCCACTCTCCAATGGAGGGGTAGTGAGCTTATGGCATGTTAGTGAAGATAACCCGGGTTCGACGGTTTTACGTGCGGGTTATCATCAAAATCAAATACCTTACTTTTCGAATCCGGGATACGTAGATGAAGATGCACCAACTGGTACATAAAAACATCAGTTATTAGAGATCAATTTGATCTAAGCATTACCTTGTATTGCAACTTTTTGAGTGACAGCTACGTTAGATAGTACATGTACTCAATTCTAACAACCTAAATAATAGGGCATATGTTTTATTTATTTCTTTATTCAAAGTGCCACCAACAGAATTATATGTAAAAAATAAACATTTTAATAACCTTAAGTGCTAGGATATACATATAAATCAATTTAAAGGTACAGCATGCATAATAAATCAAGTCGACGCTAATAGGCTAATAATATATAATATTTGCAAAATTTTTAAATTAACTAACTAAATAATAAAAAACAAAAAAAAACTTATTACAAAAGATACAATAAACAGCAAGTATAATTTACTATATTCCGCCGACAACTGGGAGATTTGTACAATATAACACCACACAAAATCTGCCACTAGAACCTCTACGCACGTTTCGACCCGACACCGGATCATCCTCAGGAGATGTTAAGTTCACAAGCGCGAAAAGTAAAGACTTTACGGTATCGGGTCGAAACGTGCGTAGAGGCTTTAGTGGAAGATTTTGTGTGGTGTTATATTATACAAATCTCCCGGTTGTCGGCGGAATATAGCAAATTATACTTGCTGTTTATTGTTTATCATGGACTTCCGCAAAGTAACGTCTGCTTCTATTCATTATTTATTATAAAAGAACAGAGAATAAGTAACCCTGTGTTTTATTAATAAAATATGTTTAAAGATCTGTTCTCAAAAACGTGTACCTACCACTTAGAACTCTAGTTTTTGACCTGAACAAAGCGCAAACCTGACTATCAAGGTGTGCACTTTGTAACTACAGATAAGGCCGTCCTTACACAGTGAATATGTTTTTAATATTTCTTCTCTTTCCAAGTAATCAAGCATTTTTGATTGTTACAGGGACTTTTAAAAAGGTTGACGTGCTCTACTGACCACATACATATGCGTTCATATCTTATAAATTAGAATAGCACTGCCTACATGTACCATGACCATGATTAAATCACAAACAATATTTCGAGATACATTGGCTCGATGAGATTGTATCATATGAAAGGACATAGGATACCTTTGGGCTGAATATCGTTAATGAAAATAAAGCGGACAAAGTCACGGATAACAGCTGCTAGTTCACACATGAATTAACGACACGATTGCAGATATCTTGTTTATTGTAAAACACGGGTTTGTTAGAATTTTATAAGAGTAATTTGAAATATTTTCCTATCCAATGTTGAGGTCAAAACTTTATGTAAGGTCATCTTTATTCAAATATTTAAAAGACGCTTTATTGCTTTAATATACAAATTACGTTATAGTATTGTAGTGAAAAGGTGATGACAACTGCGCTTGTAAACCTAAAACTAAACCTTTGAGGGTTCTAAGAGGAAGCCCACAAAAAAAAAAAATGTCGGGTGTTCCTTTTATTGTATTCCATTGTCATTACCTTGTCACATAAAACTATATGAGAGCATCCTAGAGCAACAATTCAAATCCAAGCCTCTATACTATAATAGGACTTTTCTATAAGCATACTAAGCTTACTAATACTAAGTATTAAAATAACGTTTAATTTTAAACTTATTGAGTAACCCTGATGTCCTTCTAATGTTTTAATGGTTTTGTCTTTTTGCTTCTTTATTAATTCTAACGCTTATGTTCATTTTTCTTCTATATAAGTATCAGTATTAGTATTAGGTTTCTGTCTTTCGTGTATTCTTTTGAATTTATTTCTATCATATCTTCATATACCGACGCACCTTTATTCTGTGTGTAAAATACCTTCGTGTAAGTTTCAAAGTGAACACACGAGTCCTTGGCTTTAGTGTCAATCATTAATCACAGATTATAAAATGATGAAATTCCACTAGATTTGCATCATTTTAATATTCAGTCGAACCACGTTTTTCCTACGTCAAGCGTGTCACCTTGAAAAGTTACATTCAGGGTATGAATAATCGGAAAACCATTTAATAGCTGTACATACATGGCTACTTCGTAGGTTTACAGATTAACTGCGTTAAGGCATGAACAGAAGCCGCGTCCGACCAGCGCGCCTAGCGGCATTTGAAGGGGCTCTGCGTCGGTTGCAACCTATCACAAGACGTGTTTGATTAAGAGTTTAATCGGTCGACCGCCGGACCCAAACTTGAACGCCGCTGATGACGCCGGTTCGCCGTCGCGACGTGGTAGCTTAAGTAAACCTGTGAAGTATGGAACTAAACTTGACTATTTAACCGTTTATTTGGCACATTTAAATGGGTTTTTGATTAATCTACATCATATGAACACACCGCGAGAGTTATACCGTCGATATATAGGATACATGGCCGATCTCACGCACGCACGATTTCAATATAAACGGCTCGCAATGCGCGGTACAAAGTCGTTCACGCGTAATCGGATGCGGATTTAATAACTTGGTAAAATCGCTGTACGGCCATATTAGTGTACACAAGGTCTGCAACTGTACAAACGGTTGAGCGAGCGTGAAAATCGTCCACCAAACACCCAGGTTTACCGGAACGTTGCATATTGGCAGTGGCTGTCATTAAATGACTCATTTGGAGCTCGATATTATTGCCGCCCGCGGCAACGGGGTACGACGCCGTGCATCGCATTGTTTGTATTGGAATTCATCAAATGTGACAGTGCACTTATATGCGTATATATCCTGAGCGAGTTTACTATAAAAGTTCCGTACAAGAACATGCGACAATCCCACTACGCAATCGCTTGATAAAGATAACTAACCTAACAAACGGGACATTAGAGATTTCTAATTTCGGAGTTTCCATGTGTCCGGTCTCGTCTGGAGGCTTTTTCTATCATTAAAGTAGTGCTCCGATGCCGCGCGATAACATATTAGGGGTATGAGTTTAAAATATCTGCCATACAATAAAGGTTTGACCCGTTACCATATAACACTGCATCATTATTTACCACTAGTGTAAAAGTCTAATCGTGAACATAATTAACAAAAAAGTTGTTCCTAGTCAAACCGATTATTTTGTTCTGCATTCAAAAAAACAAAGAATACCTAACTATGGATCTATAAAAATTGGCAATGAAATCTTGTAATAAACTAGCTGTCTTCTTCCGTGTGTATTTAAATAAATCTCTTGGGTTAGCTTTATGAACAGCATCCTATGTCCTCTCTCTGATATGTCTCCAATCTGTCACAAGGTGTGCACGGTGTTTGTGCACACGCTTTCGCATTTAAATGTAATAATTCTTAAAACATGAGCACGGATAAATTAAAAAATCTGTCAGCGTAAATAGTTAAAGTAGCAATGATATAGAAAAATCTGACCTCAATGTTACTTGTCTTGACAAATGAGCTAAAGTAAATTAAAAAGAGCTTTTTTTTGAGTTTATTTTTATGGTTTTCTAATAGTTTTATTTACGCTGGTGATAATGCAGATATTGTTTATGTAATAAGACAGATACAGTTACCCATTGACCATGATTTGAATTCTATTTATATACTTGCATGTTGTACTAGTTTTTAAATTTTATTTATTTAGTTGTTAAGAAGACACTCTTCGTTCGGTTGGTGGGTCGACTTTTATCGTTTCACAGCGATACAAGTGGTCTCGAAGCTACAGATTTTTCCATATCTCTGCGGTATTTACGTAATTCTAGTTTAAGAAAAAAAAAGGAATTTTGAAACTTCAATGTAAGATTACGGTTAAAACAGGAAAGCTTAGAAAATTTCATTGATTCATTGATTTTAGACTTTACAATGAGATATTTTCAATTCGTTTTGTTTTGTTACTAGTTATTAATACATACATTTGCGCATGAAAAAAAGGCGAACTATTGGCAGTCCTTTTAAAAGTATAATCCATTCGATCTAAATGTTTCTACGAGACAGATTTGGTAATAGTATAATAGTTTGTGAGAATTAATATATACCTATATAATAAGTTATTTTCGTGCGATACAGATAATAAATAAGAGATACCTTTAATTCTATAATTTAATATTTCATAAGCATGGTGTCGTAGTAATCATCGAAATGTACTTGTTTGTTGTTTAGTTTTATTACACGCCCTGTATTATTAGAATTAAAAAAATAAAGGATCGTTAACGTTTATGACAAGGAGCTGGATCTCCCTAACATCCCTTTATTATGTTCTAGAGGGAATTATGTTGTCAAAAATAGTTTAATTATTTTTTTTCATTTTTCTCTCTTTTTTCTCTTCTTTAATGAAATTTCATTCATTTATCGTTCTTAAGGACTATTTAGTAGGTAAACTAAGCTACCTACATACGTTTGACCGTAAGCACTTTGTCAGCGATGCGAGGTCATGGTATAAAATGGCGTTCATTTTTATTTCTTTCAAATGTTTCCGTTCCAATAATTATTACTAATTTTAGATAAATATAGATTAATAATGTTAAAAATTTGGAAATGCATGCAATTTTTATAATAATACTAGCTGACCCGGCCACGCGTTGCTGTGGCTAAAGTTTTTGTTATATTACATTATAGTAAACAATCTAAGAGGAACAATAAGAGAACATCAGTCACGGAGTCCACTATGCTTTTTCACACAGATGGTATTTGTAAATAATATGGTGATCTCCTTATTTGACTTTCTACTACTATAACCCTTTAGTACAATGAAATTATTTACGAACAAAGACGAAAATGTTGATGTTGGTATACAAATTCACTGGATTGAGATTTGAAGAGAAAGTACGTTGAACACAATTAATTAAAATGTTCTTACACTTGATATTAAGCAGAAATCAATAGGTACAAAATAAAAATTTATCAGATTTATTATTTCCATTTAATCTTATAACAAATCTAAGTATATTATAGTATAATACAGTAAATAACATGTGACGCTTAAACTCATGAATGAGGTAGGCAAGGCAGACAATCTTACACTTTTAAACATTAATATTTATTTTTTTGAATTATAAATACTTTCAATTTCAATTTAATTTAACACCAATCGGTGCACAATGTTTTTGGTTAACCTATCTTTAGCTAACACAAATAGATTCGACGGTTTCCCAACACGTGAACACGCAACATATAGTTGCCCATGAGAAAAACATGGATTTTCCAAATCTAAACCACAAATGGACATTGTTTGACCTTGAGATTTATTTATAAACATGGCGAAAGCTAAACGAATTGGAAACTGTAGCCTTTTGAAGGGTATGGTAGAATCTGATGGTATCATCGGAATACGTGGCAGCAGGACCACTTTTCCTTTAAACTTCCCAGCCAAAATGGTTGCTTCAAGAATGTTTCCGGTGATCTTTTTGATGACCAAACGCGTACCGTTACATAATTGAGGTGGATTCAAATTACGGAGGAAAATAATAGGGGAACCAATCTTTAATCGAAGATTATGTGGTGCATTCCAGGGATATCTAATGAATTTAAAAATTCAATCGGAAAATTTACACTTTCATTTTCATCAACAACAGTATCGATTGATTTAAAAGACATCAGATCGCCTGGTAACAACTGTTGTATCTGGAAGTTAATTTCGTCAACATCAACGTTTTTGGCTGCCAAAATCGCCCGTTGACTAAGCCATTCATGATTCAAATAATTATTCTGTATATCCGGGAAAATACTCTGAATCAATTCATTTTTATCCTGAACAACAGTGCAAAAATTGTCTGGTAGTTTAATGCATTGCGTATTTGGTTGCAGTTTTATTTTACCGTTCCCAATATCTAGTAGTTGTTCGGAAAATATTTGTGCTGATGGATCAGTTTGCAATTGTACTCGCATATTTATGGTCAATCGAAGTGCAATAAAAACAATAAAAAAAAATATTTGTACAACTATTGAAAAAGTGTAGGAAATTGTGTATCATTTTGCATTGACATTTTAATTAAATTTTATGATTATGTGATAATACTTACATACATATATTCAAATTAAATTATAAAGTTGAGCACAAATAAGTAAAAAACAGGATTAATTTCACTGTATTATCTTCATTATAATATGAATTCAATTTACACTTCAGTCTAAGTAACACGTGACCGGCTATGCTATCACCAAAAATTTAAAAAGTGGAAATAATTGAATTATTCATTACAAAATAAATTTAATTAATTTTATAGCGTCAACCACACGTGGTAATTATGCTGTTAAAATGTAGCTTATATGACACGTTCGTAGATTTACTATAGCAGCGCCATCTATTGATTACTTACTCAACCCAGTCGAAAGGTATCGACATCTGTTAGAATCATTTGGAGTTAACAGATAATTGTGACTGTCAAATAATAACACACAAATAATTAGCAATACTACTATAATTTGAGATTCAAACTATCCTATCTCTCAAGTTGGATCGAACTGCACATGGTGTGCGAATTTTATTATAATCGGTTAAGTGGTTTAGGAGTCCATTGAAGATAAACATTGTGACACGAGATTTATATATATTAAGATAATCGCTTTGACGTATAAATTTAGTGGCGCTCAAAATCTCGAAAACGGCTAGGCCGCGTTGACAAATTTTTTATTAAGCTTGCCGTAAAAACTAGTAGTTTTAATTGGTACTTTATTTAAATGTGATAGTTGTATATGATATAGGTATGCCCTATGTGCCCCCAAAATAAGGGCTATCATTCTGAAACGAGAACATTGCCGATATGAAAATATTACTGCTGATAGAAAGCTACGAAAAAAGCGGGGTTTTTTTTAGTAGTGTTTATTTTTAACTTATTATTGTTATTATTTGTTTAAGACGTAAGATAGCGGGGACCTCGTCTTCGCCGGCGAAGACGTTGTGTAAGAAGTGTTTAAATTATAGTGAATATTTAACATCTTTTCGGCTAGCGCTGCCAATCTCTAAAACCAGGTCACATCAAATTTCACAGTTTTTTTTCGTTTAGCCCGATGATGTCACAGTTTTCCATATACATACTAGCGACCATCTAACTTCCACTGTACCCAACGTCGTCGCGACATGGCTTCTAAGGTCATTTTGTTCGAGTTACCGCACTTTATTTTATGTATACGATTGCATAAACGTGTTTGCCTTGTAATATTATATACAGCTCACTATTTGTAATGCAAGCTTATGAACATTTTCACTGTAATTTTACGTCCGAATTTGAGTTTTCAAATTAGACCGACCCTGTTTACTTTTGGTGCATAAGTAAACATTGCGATATATACCGCATTGGTTTAAATCGTAAACCTAGGCGATATCAAAGGGATCACAAGCACTACGTCAAAAGCAATATTTAGTAGCGTAAATAGACAGGCAGGGTCCATATCGTTGTGTGGCGTTTGTTTGTATTGACAAAGTTTCCGTAGCATCATTCGACGCTGCATTTAAATATTACCATGAGGTGAGCTATGTACCAAAATACACAACCTCTATGCTTTTGAAGTGAGGAGTCTAGTCGGCAAACATTCGCGAACAAAATAATTCAATGGGGTTACACATCGTTACCTCAGTTATGACTAATGAGGGAAGGGAGAAAGGCGCGGAGGACTTATTAAATGCTCACTCTCGCCTCTTGTAAACTCTTACAAAAGGCTTAAAATATTCTCACATTTCATTGTGTGAGTAATATAATGTGGCGACGAAACGTGAGTGCCAATGATATCGTTAAAATCCCGGCAAATAACAATATGATAAATATAAATTATGAATATTTATATCATTGTATGAATCATTTGAATAGGGTTATTGTTGAAAGAAACGCAATAAGTACACGCAAACTAAAATAAATTCTTTTGATGTCAGATGCTCTGGAAATGTTGCAGGAATCGTAAATGATTAATTTATTAATTGGTTTCGTGTACCTACATACAAAGAAAAACATGACACCTCCCTTGAATGCCCCCGTCTTTGAGATAACGCTGTCGAAATTATTAAAGATTCCATTATTAGTAGTTATTAAGGGACACGAATCAATGACTACCTCCGTGGTACAGTAGAGAGTACTGTGTGTGAAGTCCCTGGATCATTCCCAGCTGAGTCAGTTTCAGAATTTTTAATTTCTAATTATACTGATCCGGTGGGAGGCTGTGGCAGCTTATAGTTGCCATCCTACCATCAAACACGCGACACCAAGTCATGAAGTCGACATCCCGAAACCGATTACGTATGATGTTAATATCAGTGCCATAAAACGTAGATCCCTTACAACTTAGCCCGCTACCATCTTAGGCTGCATCATCACTGTCACTTACCTCCAGGTTAGATGGAAGACGAGGGCTAACTTGTAGTGGAGTAAAAAAACTATGTAAATTGAAGTCATATTTTCCTGAGTCAGATAATTACAATAATTCGTATGTGGAAATCGCTAAATTGATAAAGCCGTTTTCGAGATTTGAGCACAAACATACAAACAATCAGACAGAATCAGTTCATTAATTGTATATCATATAATAAATCAAATTATTAATTTAAAATTGTATATCATAATAAATTTAAATTTGTATCAATTTATATTAAATCTAATAGTTCAATCGCAACATTCATACATCGAATTATAACTTACTATAATATAAATATCTTATAATATTTATGGTCTGATATTATTGCGTGTAGATAGTTTTTTTCAAGGTATTAATTTAATGAATAGATATATTTGTTATTGTCGTATAATTTTCCTGGTATAAGAAATTCTTCACCAATATTTTTAATAATATTGTACGAATGAGTTAAGAAATTTTTTAATTAAATATGTGTTTACAACTTTCGCAACTCATTGTTTTATGAGCTATATTGCGTTAAATTTAAACAATTACGGCTTGTACTTTAGAAACGCCTATCAAAATTACACTGTCTAATTCGTCAAATTCGTTCTGCTTAATTTGTATGAAAAGTATCTTTTAGGATTATAAATATTTTTATACTAAAATTACCTGAATCGTTGAGCTTTTGGAATATTGCTCGTCCGCCATCCCACCAGCCTACCAACAAGACTTCGTCTTAGTCATTGGACATTTGTAATATCAATCACGGTCCACGGTACAATCTTGCTGCCCGTCGTTTCTTTCCCCAACATATGGCTTTAAATAACTCAGTGTATACCATATACTATACATTAATATATTTATAGCTTCAAGTGACATCTATTTATACATTTTTCTTTACCTATCTATTTTTTACTTGAACATATATTTATAAGTACAAGTGACATCTAAGGGACCAATCGAATAGCAATCACAAAAGAGAAGAGTGTTTGCACGTAAGCTTTAACGTTTAATACATTTGATTCACTTACTGTTTTGGTCTCTAACGGGTCGCTCCTCGACACAGGTCTCTACGAATGTTCTGTGGCTAAGACGTAGCTGTGAGTTATTAAAAAAAAGCGACTAGCTACGGTTTTCAGGGCTACAATTTTACCCGGCAGAATTTTCAAAATAAGCATAAGTAATTTGTGCTATAGAATTATTCTTGACAACTAATAGGAAGTCAATATACAAGACGTACCTCAGTCAAATTTTGGTATACTTCTTGCAATTCACGAAGGCGAGTGAGCTTTACTAGTGGTTGAACGTGTATATGCACATTGCTGCAGTGTGCGTGTCTATATCGTATTGTTTCCACGACGACGCTTATTGCTACGAAGTACTGTCAGCATGTCAAAACGCAAAGTTGTTCATAGCGAGGTAAGGCATTTTTTTTATGTTGAATCGAAAAGGTTTTTTGAAATGCAACAATTTTCTGTTTTGGATATTTAATCGTATGTTTTATTATTTGTAGGGACGAGCAATTATCGCTAATGTGAATGTGGTGAATCAAGTGACAGTGGTACTGATGAGTTTGAAAGTAACAGTGATAGTTTAAACGAAGATGATTGATAATCGAACTAAATTAACCTAGAAATTTTGTGATTTTATTATTTTTCTTATTTGCAACAAAAAATATTGTATAATAAATTATAGTTTTTTTTTACTTTTTTATGCTAACCATACCCGCTTTCGATCTCACGCACACTGTTACACATATACAGATACGTCTTTACCACAAGTAAATCCCGCTCGCCTTCGTGAATTGCAAGAACTATAAGCGTTTCAATTGTAGAAAAAAGTATCAAACTAGCCAATTTATGTGAGCCCTAGGTAGGTATAATTTATATTATGTAAGCCTTGAATAAGATTAAGTTAATTTTTGTTAAGTAAGTAAGTAAGTAATTGTTAATAATTTAGTTAAAATAAATAAACCAACGATGTTTTGCTAAGCGTTTTATTTGTTGCAACAAGTAAAAGCTTAGCTTTATCTAACAGTTGGTAGTTATTTAAATGTGATAGTTTTTTTTTTATCCTGGGTAATTCTCTGGAAATAAGGGTAAATCTGGATACCTCTGCGCCACGGGAAGCACAGAGGTTATGTCAGACTCCTACTGACTAAAACCCCCACGTGTTCCTACTCACCGCTGTATGGTGGAGTCACGGGAAAGCTTTCGCATACAACCGCAACTCCACCAGCGGGTGTCCGCCGCAGCAGACCTTGGGCACAACGTGCCCAGTTTCGCCAATTAGAGGTGTGCCGGAACAACAGCACACCAGCCACTTGAGGACCGTATTGTGAGTGATGGACGGCCCCGCTTCCATCGCCCACAAGTCCTCCGAAGGCACAGGAGCAAGAGAGGTGGTAGAGAAACTCTCTCGCACCCGGCCTTCCATCGGCGACGGCAAGCACAGCAAACGCTCGCCGTCCACCCCGGCCCACCAGTCCCATTCCTGGATGGGCCGCAAACTTCCAATGGGGACGACCAGTCAAGTCGTCACCCCCACCTCCAGCAGCAGACTGCCGCTCACCCCCGCCTGCCAGTCCCATACCTGGACAGGCCTTCCACCACACGGGGTGATAAACCCCCTGGGTTTTCACTGCGCCCTCAGCTTGGTCAGAGAGACGCGCGGAGACCCCCACCACGTCGGGTCATTAGCCATCGGCTAACAATATCACACAAAAGATATTGTTAACCGATGTTACCAGGGTGCACCAGCCCGAATGCTGTGGGTCCCACTTGATTCGGTTCGATTGATTGATCCGGGGGGAAGCCCCGGACGAGTCAAGTGGGACCCACAGCACCCGGGCACACGTGGAGGTTACCCGGCCTGGCACCCCAATGTTGTAGTTAATTTATATTAAGTAAGCGCTTTTAGAATTAAGTTTTGAGGTTTACGTCACACCTAAGTTTTTAATTCAACGTTGTTATTAAAGCATTTAAAATAAAGATATTAGAGAGTATTTAAGTGTTTATTTTAATTGTCATCGTTACATTATTACCAACATAGTTTACATCCCTTTTCTAAGAAGCTTATTAAATTCCATGCATTTATGCGTTCATTTTATCCTTTTCCAGTCCAAATTAATTTTGTAAACAGTTTCTAAAATGCATAAGAATGTTACGAGGTATATAAAAATTGTGATACGTCTGCTGTCTAATGCTGGGCCGATGTAAATATTGGCATAATAAAGAGTGTAGACCTGTGATGGTAAGCTCAGGATTCTGTGCGCTAGACTGGCCCTAGGGAACTCGGACAAGGGCAAAAAATCTAAAATAATTGCGCCAATAATTTGAAGCGCCGCAACGGATGTTTTAACGGCTGTGCCAAAATACGATGGAGTTATTACTTCTGATATAGAGTAGCTGGCATACACAGAGCTTCCTATACGCCAAATCCATGCGAATGCAAGCAATCTAGCCAGTAATTCTTCTGTCGCGGGCATAACATTTTGTTCGTTTAGTGCTCTCAATAGTTAATCATTAAACATAATTTCCATTTCGTACTACTTTTATTGTAAAACATTTTCTATACTAACATCTTTTAAATAAAATTAAATGTCATAACAAATCCCAGATGACAAAACAATGTCAGTTTTGAAGACAGCTGTTGTTTTTATTCGAACCAATATATAAATCTTCTTGCATTACTGCATGAGGATACAAACACAATGTTTGATATTTTTCAAAATCATATAATGGTTTATAACTTTAATCGATCCAGAAACGAAAAGACCTGACATCTGACGATCTGATCTGTATATAAAACGTACTTTGACTTTGCTGTGCCAAAGATAGTGTTAAACCGAGATTTACGTCCGACATATAACTTTGTCTCATTTTATCTCGTGTTTAAATCATAGACAATTTTAAGAAAGATCGCGGTCTTTGTCTTTTTTTTTCGGATGTCTAATTCTATTGGTTGCCACAGCGTAACCGGGCTGTTTGGCGAGCTTCAGAAAGAAGCTCTGCTAGAAGGAATTTTGATCCCTAGGGCTCGAAGAAACTAAGGGGGCGCCTCCTCTGAGGCCGAACCTCGGCTTAGGCGACGTTTGGGATAACGGGGGATCGGATTCGCAGTCTTAGTCACTTTCATTTCTTTATGGACGCTAAGCATGACAAATTTGATTTTGTTAAAACACCAAATTCGTTCGATAATTTTGTTACGGACACACACAATTGACCTCACATCTCGTGTATTATTGATCAAAGGTCTTTACCTTTGATCAATAATAACTACAACAGCATAACGAGCCACCCTTTGAAACAATTAGTATCTACCATTTTAATGTTTCATCCAAAGGCTGAACCACTCATTCTACACTGGTCAAAGTCATAAATAGTCCAATCACGTTTTCAAAAACAGCAATCGAACATAGATTTCTCACAAATATGTTTCTATTTCTCCGAAGGCTCTTGGGGTATGCGCTGCCTTTATATATGTATGAAGTGCACGCCATAATGCACCATATGTATCACGCGTACGTAATTTATTCTTTCATTTCTGCTTTGACTTTGAGAACTCGTTAATTGGGTGAAATGCGTGAAATTTCATCGATGCATATTCATTACGTAAAATTAAAATTTTCTGGCAATTTAACGTCAAACCAACTTGTTCATTCAGTCTTTCAAAGGTGCAAGTTACCCTTTGACGTCATCAAAGGTGTCACCTGCAAATGAAATTTAACTGACCGGCAAACGTTAACAAAGGAAAAACCATCTCAATTTTAAAAACAACGTGCCTACCAGGAGTAAAAAAGTGATTGGTGAAATCATATTTTACGAAGCAAACTGGTTTTTTGACGATAAAGAAAAGTATCCGTACCTACTCGTATATCAACACGTCTAGTATGCAACACTCCTCCTAGTGCAAAACCGTACTTTGTGACTGAAATAATTCGCTGTTCAAAAAGCTACGCGGGAGGGACCCTGTTGATGTAAAGTTATTACGCGTAAACATCAAATAAAATAATTATGTCCGTGTTCTCAGTACGAAATGCAAAGAGCTGAAACGCTCTTTCAGCATCTATGTTTGTTGACACGTAAGTATAACTTAAGCACCTTGAAGGCAAAAGCGAAAAGGTATTAAGAGAGCAACCGTGCTCCTATGTAGACGTCATAATTGCTTTCTATATAGAGGAATTGTCGTAAGCCTTCCAGTTATATGCGTATAACATAAAAATAGCTTGGATAACAATCACCTTAATGTTATATATCTATTTTTTTTTATATTCACCACAAGTTAGCCTTTGACTGCATCTCACCTGATGGTAAGTGATGATGCGGTTTAATATGGTAGCAGGCTAATCTGTTAGGGGTATGGTAAATCCACACTCCTAATTGGTTTATACGCTACATGCCGGAACGCTATATTGCTTGGCGACACGTCTTTGTCGGTAGGGTGGTAACCACGGCCGAAGCGTCCCACCAGACCAGACTCGAGCCGGGAATCGAACCCAGGACCTCCGACTTTAAAATGCACGGAGGTCATCAAATCTATCTCACATTCATATTTCTATTGTTTACTTATTTTGTTATTTATCTATTTGCTTTTGTATTTACAATATGTGTCTTGTCAGAATTAACGAATCGACGAATTGATAAATCTTTTCATGTTCTTTTTGTTCATAAAATTATAAATTAAGTTAGCTTAAATTTACTTTGTTTTAGTAGTGTTAGTTTTTGGAACGAAATTCCTTATCGCGCGTTGTGAAAGGGGGCTAGACGGAAAAAATTCTTACGAAAAGTTGTCACGACACCTTTTATTATTGTAAGCTGTGCGGCGTCGCATGTTTCTCTGTCTGTCTCTCTCTCTCTCTTATAGAAAACAAGCCAGATGTTTTCATTTCTATTTCGCATTGAACAGTGTGGTGTCGCGACGATTATTTTTGTTGAGTGTATACAGGTTTTTTGTAAATAATAAAAAATAAAAATAATAATGAATCCTGACCGTGTTTCTGCACTCCATCAGCAATATCCGGAATATTGCTGATGGAGTACAAAATTGAGCCTACTGATTAAGTTTATATAACATTATATTTGTTAATAATAAAAAAAGTATTATTATACAATTCCTTCACTAATTAATTGAAAGGAACTTCGTTCCATCCGGGTGTCTCTTGACACCTCTCAAGTTTTTTATTTATATTTTGTCAAGTTGTTACGTTCGTGATTTACCCATACTCGAGCTCCAATACCAGAAGTGCAGCCAGCAGAAGCTGTTGCTGATCTAATACTTGACAGGCTACCTTTCTTTGCTTGTTTTCAGCGTATCATCATCAACCCATTTCCGGCTCACTACAGAGCGATTCTTCTCTCAATATGAGAAGGGTTTGGCCATAGTCCACCACACTGGCCATGTGCAGATTAGCAGACTACACACTCCTTTAAAATTATGGTGTATATGCCGGTTTCCACACGATGTTTTCCTTCACCGATAAAGCAAGTGATATTTTAATTTTTTTAAACGCACATAACGTCGCGTCATCATGATCAACCCATTACCGGCTCACTACAGAGCACGGGTCTCCTCTCAATATAAGAATGGTTTGGCCCTAGTCCACCACGCTGGCCATGTGCGAATTGGCAGACTTCACACGCCTTTGAGAGCATTATGGAGAACTCTCAGGCGTGCAGGTTTCCTCACGATGTTTTCCTTCACCGTTGAAGCGAGTGATATTTTAATTGATTAAAAACATAACTACGAAAACTTAGAGGTGCGTGCCCGGGATCGAACCTCAGATTAAGAGGTGTACGTCCTAACCTATCACAGTTTTTTTATGATGATTAATTACGTCAAATTATATTATGTGTATACATCGTACAAAATAAAAAAAAACTTTTTGATAGGTTCTTTCTTTCCACCAATGACTCCGAACCCCATAACCATTGCCTCCTGATACATCCTGGATTTGTAGCATAAGATACTTTTTAAACCGACAAAATAACAGCCACTGTGAGATAAATCTGAAATTCAGTTAAACTAAAATCTTTAGGAATCTCGTGTTCCTACGTCAACTGACCAACGCTTAATAAGGAGCTTCACGTTCAAAACGAAAGATCAACAAAAGCAGGAGGCATTTAGTTTATCTCTATCACTGGCATTTAATAATTATTGATTTAAGCTATTTGTAATATCCCTTTTTTTAACTGATCTGAAGTTACGCTCGCGTACTATATATATATATATATATATATACATATATATATTTTGTTGTAAACATTTGTCTATTCAGATATGAGGAGGTAGTTTTAGCTATTTAGCGTATTATATTAATGCTATTCATTACGCAATATGGCACCCATTCTTCGTTTCTGATCACTGTCAGATTTGACTTCAAATCATAACCTAAGTACCAAATGTTTTCCAATTGCTCAATTTCTAGGAAGGAAATTTTGGTTTTTTTTTTATATACAAAGCGAGCAAACGAGCAGCCGGGTCACCTGATGGTAAGTGATTACCGCCGCCCATGAACATTTGCAGCACCAGAGGAACCGCCAATGCGTTGCTGGCCCTAAATTTCTCTCAATAAGTTCAAAGTTAATATAAAACATAAGCTTGTAGGAAAATCCTACTACAGTGTGAAGGATTATGTAAATGGTTGGTTTGTGGGTTGGTTGGTTGGTGGGTAGGTTGGTTGGTTGGTTGGTTGGCCAGCAATAATATATTATCATGCTATTAAAAATAAGTAAGTCTAATGTAACCATGGTTTAATCATTAGTTTAAAGTATTCAGTACGTTATACGTTTCTATTATTATCATGTTAGTAATTTATGAATTCAGTTAAATATCTGACACGTGTCAACCTTTTATTCCAAACTCGTGCCCAAACAACAAATTGAGATTTTCACCTTGGCACCTTGTCAATACAAGGAAAATAAATAATTACGCATTATTTATTGGCAAGTAAATAAAATAATCATAGATAAGTTAGAACAGCAAGTGCCAAAGCTATCTCGACGTGCGTGCGTGTACCGCTTGTGCGTCATAGTTATACAATGACAGTTTATGAAAGAATGGTGTTTCTTGAGCAATTCTGAAAAAAAATCGCGATACCATATCTAACTTCTATGTGGAAATCGTTACAGCAAAAATAGTTAATGCTTGGTCCGTGGGGTCCGAGCGCTGTAAGGCTTTTTAAGGAAATTGCAAAAAGGTTATTTAGAGCTGCGAGCTACCTCAGACAAATAATTAGTGTAGCTATTCAAAGGGGGAACGCTGCCAGTATCTTCGGAACCTTAACTAAAGGGACTACTTTTAATAATATATTCTAGTTATTTTACTATATTTATCAAGGTTTTTTTTAGAAGCTGTGATAGCCTAGTGGTTACTGCGTCAGCCTTCTAATCAGAGGTCGGCCGTTCCAATCGGGGCACGCACTTCTAACTTTTCGGAGTTATGTGCGTTTTTAAAAAATTAAAATATATAATTGCTTCAACGGTGAAGGAAAATATCGTGAGGAAACCTGCATGCCTGTGAGTTCTCCATAATGTTCTCAAAGGCGTGTGAAGCCTGCCAATCCGCACATGGCCAGCGTGGTGGACTATGACCAAACCCTTCTCATATTGAGAGGAGACCCGTGCTCTGTAGTGAGCCGGTAATGTGTTGATCATGATCATGATGATGATTAAGGTTTTTAGTTTTAGGTTCGTTGATGCTTTAACATTATAATATTAAGCTACGACCTCTATATAGCGAAACGTCTATACATTATAATATGTATATATAAAATTATCGTATAGATCATCGTGGGGGGGGGGGGGGGGAGTAAGCTTCGGGCGCGTGTGTACAGTACTCCTTATACAAGTGTACTTCCACAATGGACCGCGTTCTAAACCTGGGGTCTATTGTGTCTAAGTAGCATCATTTCCAATCCATAACCGGCCCACTAGACAGCGTGGGTTATCTCAGATTTGTTTATACACTAGAAGTAAGCCCTTGACGGCAATCTCACCTGATGGTAAGTGATGATGCTATCTAAAATTGTAACCTTTTAGGGCTATTGTCAACCATTACTCCTGATTGGTTTCTACGCAACATCGTGCCGGAAAGCTAAATCGCTTTGCGACTCGTCTTTGTCTGTAGGGTGGTAACCAGCCACGGCCGAAGCTTACCACCAGACCAGACTTGAGACGGGCTACGCTTTATTAGAATTGATTAATAAACGGCTTTTCAGTAGTACAGAAATTTTATTGAGAATCGAGAAAAAATAATAGTGATCGCGACCGCCATCACCGCAAATACCACTGTCATACCACCACCATCATAACCTCTACCATCACTGTCACAGTCCGGGAACCATCACGCCCCACCATCGTTATTGCCACCACCGTCACCATCACCATCGGCACTGCAACAGCCACCGCTACTGCAACCATAACTTTCACCATCACCACCATAGCCCTACCACCGCCACCGTCACCATCACCGTCACCGCCACCACAACCATAGCCGTTACCGTCAATGTCATTACCACCGCCATCATAATCGTTACCTTCACTGTCACAGCCCGGGAAGAAGAATTGATTAATAAACGGCTTTTCAGTAGTACAGAAATTTTATTGAGAATCGAGAAAAAATAATAGTGATCGCGACCGCCATCACCGCAAATACCACTGTCATACCACCACCATCATAACCTCTACCATCACTGTCACAGCCCGGGAACCATCACGCCCCACCATCGTTATTGCCACCACCGTTACCATCACCATCGGCACTGCAACAGCCACCGCTACTGCAACCATAACTTTCACCATCACCACCATAGCCCTACCACCGCCACCGTCACCATCACCGTCACCGCCACCACAACCATAGCCGTTACCGTCAATGTCATTACCACCGCCATCATAATCGTTACCTTCACTGTCACAGCCCGGGAAGAAGAATTGATTAATAAACGGCTTTTCAGTAGTACAGAAATTTTATTGAGAATCGAGAAAAAATAATAGTGATCGCGACCGCCATCACCGCAAATACCACTGTCATACCACCACCATCATAACCTCTACCATCACTGTCACAGCCCGGGAACCATCACGCCCCACCATCGTTATTGCCACCACCGTTACCATCACCATCGGCACTGCAACAGCCACCGCTACTGCAACCATAACTTTCACCATCACCACCATAGCCCTACCACCGCCACCGTCACCATCACCGTCACCGCCACCACAACCATAGCCGTTACCGTCAATGTCATTACCACCGCCATCATAATCGTTACCTTCACTGTCACAGCCCGGGAACCATCACCGACACCGTCAAAATCACCACCACCGCCACCACCACTATCGGCACTGCAACAGCTACTGCTACTGCAACCATAACTTTAGCCATCACCGTCATAGCCCTGCCACCGCCACCAGCATCATCATCTCCACCGCTAAGATAACCGTCACCATCGCCGCCACCGTAACCGTCACCGTCAATGTCATAACCACCGCCAATCCCATCATTACCATCACCATCACCATTAACGCTACCGCCACCGCCTACGCAATCTACGCACCATCTACGTTGCGTAGGCGGTGGCACCGTAGCCCTGCCATCGCCACAGCCACCACCATCACCACCACAACCGTTACTATCACCATCAATGCATCAGTGTATGGAATGGAAAGAGGATTACACCAATGGAAAAAGGATTACATCTTTTGTAACCTACCCTTAACGTGCAGGTAATCTCGTGAGCCCGTCTCCAATAATGTAGGATATTTTTAAATTTTTACAATACCTAGATTTCTACCATGATCAGGTAGGTCAAAAGTTATTGGTCGAAAACTGCCCGTCGTAACTAAATTACATTTGCTAATCTCGTTGGCTGGACATTTTTAAAACTCCATTTCGTCCATGTAGCTATTAGATATTATCCATATAAGGATATCTATTCCTATCATATCCTATTCTATATAGACTTTTTTTTACATACTATAAGTTAGCCCTTGACGGCTATTTCTTCTGGTGGTAAGTGAAACGGACTAACCTGTTAGGGGTATGATCCCTAAGCCTCCCACTGTTTTATGCTGATGGTGGCCACCGAGGGTGTTTTTGTGGGTAAAAATTCCACATAACCCGAGCTTTTCCCCAAAGCAATAGTCGGGTATCTCACTAGGAGATTTCCCCCCCGTAAACAAAAAAAAAGAAAAAAAGGGCTATGATACGCCCACACTCCTAATTGGGTTCTACGCGACATGGTGCCCGAACGCTTAATCGCTTGGCGACACGTCTTTGTCGCTAGGGTGGTAACTCCCACCAGACCAGACTCGAGCCAGGAATCGAACCCAGGACCTCCAATTTTATAATGCGACACTGCGCCTCGGAGGTCGTCAAAAATCATCCCAATGATCTAGTGATAAACATATTTGACTACAGATCACACTGGCGAATCCAGGCTCAGGCAGAAACTTTTACAGTACTAGCTTTTTCTATCAAGAAAATTTAATAAGCTCTTCGGAGGAATCCAATAATATTGAAGTATATATGATATTGATGTATTCAGTGACGGTTTCTTAGAAGCAGTCAGCTTGGCAGAATTGTTGTATTGCAGAATTCTGCCTCTTGGTAAGCACCAGTGCACACTTAAAATAGCCTTACTTATAAAGTAAGCCTACTTGAGATAAATGAATTATTATCAATTTTAACTTTGAATATAATAATCCCGGCGCTATCTATATAGCCGCCAATCCCACCTGTTGCGACACACAACAATATTCGGTTCCGATAAAACATTTTTAGTAAGCATCATACTTTACATGCTATATTCATATCTATAATCGAATTGTCACAATTCACCAATGGTCCGAGTTTGACCAATATATTTATCTTAATTTTTTCCGCGTATAATATAAATGCGAGAAATCCCACACATCTGCCGTACTGTAAGCTTTTAAAGGGGTAGGTATGAACCTTCTTCTTAAAAGATTTCACTCGCGCCTTCGCCTACGTTGAATTCGTTGTTATTGTGTGTCTAATTTAAGAACTGACAGACGTTCGTAAATAATAAGTCATTTGACATAAAAAATTCAAATGCTTGTTTCGTTCGCTAATTATTTTCCTAAAATTCCATAAAGAATTGTTAAAGGTATCAGTACCATTTCGTTAAGCGCTCATAGCCCAATGGTTAAGACGACATTCTTCTTGCTTCTTCTTTCGTTAGGGGAACTTTTGGGTTCGATCCCCGACACGCACTTTCATTGCTCTTTCGGAGGTCATGTTAATTTTAACTTAATTAATTTTAAGCTAGGTATTTTTAATTTAAAAAATCTCTAAAATCTATTAAGATTTAATGCTGCAAAAACTTGCATGTCATAGAATTTCTCCATAACGTTCTCGAAGGTTCATACATTACTACACCTAAATAATTGAACTTAGGTAAATAAAATAATCATCCTGTACTAGATTTAAAAATATCAAATATGAATTAGTTTTTTTTTTTTTTTTTTTTTTTTTTTTATCGTGGGTAAATCCTCATGGATACCTCTGCGCCACGGGGAGGCACAGAGGTTATGTCAGACTCCTACTGACTAAAACCCCCACGTGTTCCTACTCACCGCTGTATGGTGGAGTCACGGGAAAGCCTTCGCATACAACCGCAACTCCACCAGCGGGTGTCCGCCGCAGCAGACCCTCCTTGGGCACAATGTGCCCAGTTTCGCCGGTTAGAGGTGTGCCGGAACAACAGCACACCAGCCAACTTGAGAACCGTAGTGTGAGTGATGGACGGCCCCGTTTCCATCGCCCACAAGTCCTCCGAAGGCACAGGAACAAGAGAGGTGGAAGAGCTCTCTCGTACCCGGCCTTCCATCGCCGACGGCAAGCGCAGCGAACGCTCGCCGTCCACCCCGGCCCACCAGTCCCATTCCTGGACGGGCCCGGCCCGCCAGTCCCATACCTGGACGGGCCGCAAACCTCCAATGGCGACGACCAGACCAGTCGTCACCCCCACCTCCAGCAGCAAACTGCCGCTCACGCCCGCCTGCCAGTCCCATACCTGGACAGGCCTCCCACCACACGGGGTGATACACCCCCTGGGTCATCCACTGCGCCCTCAGCTTGGTCAGAGGGACGCGCGGAGACCCCCTCCGCGTCGGGTCATTAGCCATCGGCTAACAATCTCGCACAAAAGAAATTGTTAACCGATGTTACCAGGGTGCACCGGCCCAAATGCTGCTCTTCCCCCCGGACGAATCAAGAGGGACCCACAGCACCCAGGCACACGTGGAGGTTACCCGACCTGGCACCCCAACCTAGTACATTTAGTTTTGTATTAAGTATTTCATTGCTCTTACTGTATAATGATGTTAGTTTATAAGTAGCAATTATTTAACTTTTAAGCAAGTGTTATGTTTGTAGATAAGCGTGTACGTGTAAGTAATTGTCGATGGCTTAGGTGTACGGAAAAACTCAATTTACGAGTTTGTGATTACACCTAACTTTTATCACATTATGTCAATGTTTTTCTTAAATAAATAAATAAATAAAATAAAAAAAAAAAAGGCGTGAGAAGTTTACCAATACAATTCGCACTAGGCCAAGGGTGGACCACGTTTACAACCTTTCATGCTGTAAGAAAACCCGTGCCCTGTAGTGAGCCGATATTGGGTTGAAAGGTTACTTAAACATGCGGTCATTCGCTAGATATCGCTTTGATGTTAAACATATGCCCCAATTATGTCCTAAGTTGGCAAAGCGAAGAAATTAAACCACTAATAGTGTCGCTAGGTGCCACACATTCTTATTAATAAGCTCTGGTATTTTAGACATAAATCGCATATTGACTTTTCTTAGCTTCTTCCAACAATCGAGTAGGTGCGGCTTGTGAAGCGGCTGAAAAAGCTAAAGCATGCAAATACAGGGGTCTAGGCTCCGAATATGATTTTGTCCCATTCGGTGTCGAGACCCTTGGTCCGTGGGGTCCTAGCGCACTAAGGCTTTTTAAGGAAATAGCAAAAAGGTTAGTCGACATCACAGAGGACCGAAGAGCTGCCAGCTACCTCGGACAAAGAATTAGTCTAGCAATTCAAAGGGAGAACGCTGCCAGTATCTTCGGAACCTTGCCTAAAGGGACTCCTTTTAATAATATATTTTAGTTATATATTTATTTATTTTTTAAGATTTTTAGTTTTAGGTTAATCTAAGTTTTATGTATATGGATGTATAATAAATATGACTTAGCTTAGTTATATTAAAATGAGAAAGACTTACGTTGGAAACATAACGCTGTCTTGCTTTACCTGTTTCTTCAATCGATAAGGCTTGATAGATCTTAGACCTCATCAATATCACGAAAAAATTTATTTATGCCTGTTTCCAGAATGTTTTAATAGTTACGACCTAATAACTAAATAAACGGTATGGAACCCTTAGTTCTCAAATTTTAATCACGCCTGTTTTATTTAAGTATACCAATGAATGAATAATTCACAACTTTTTATATGAAGCAGACAAATGACAACTTATTGACCGACCTGTAGCTATTTATGATATCAAAGCAACCAATTACTTGGCAGAATAATATAATAATAACCAATTAGATAACAACCTATCCTGTAATGATAATATTTACAAAAAAAAAAATCCGCCCGATCATTTCCGATAGTGAAAATAATTGTGTGCGGAATGATATCAGTAACAGTTTTCCCCGCTCACCACACGTGCGTGGATGCTTTGATTTTCGCCCGGTTCCCATAACTCGTAGTCCCATTTCAACGGTGGCATCCAACGTCGGAGGTTCGAAGAGTGCACTCCTGGCCCCGGCCGCGATCTCGCCTAACATTACAGTTGGGCTCGTGTAAAATAATTTGAATAAAAATACATTTATTAATTCGTGTAAAATATTAATCAATAAACTCGTAAAGATAATAAAGTTTATTAATACTGATAATAAATATCGCGATGCGATTAGCAATAATGTAGTCCCGTCGCGCGCGGACAGTGTAATGGTGTGACTTATGATTTTCTTTTATTGAATATAAACTATTCATCATGAACTATGGCGACTACGAGGGAAAAAATGAAAAAAGATAAGCTGATACCATCGAAGTTGGTCACCACCGTTTGTTTCTCCGCTTTGTTAGCAATCGTAAGTATACTGGTATATAATTTACGCGGCTCTTGAGAACTTTTTAAAATTACTATAGTTGCAATCGGTGCTTAGATTTTTATGGGAAATTGAAACAAAAATTAACATTATAATTTATTATTTACTTGCTTGTTTCTTCGCGATTATAAAACTTGTATTGTTTTATTTTTATTGTAGTTATTAATTATTAAGCGATTTCGCTTATGTTTCGAATTTCTTTTTTCCGCGGTTCTAAATATTCTCCCGTGTTAAAGTATCCTTAATTAACTTAATCCAGGATGTGGAGATAATATATATTATATTATGCGTGGAAAACTTCGTGATTGTGATTGCTATTTATAAGAGGTATTAGCGAAATATTGTGACAGAAATTTTCATTGAGCTGAGCGCTAATGATTTTTTTAAACGACATAATTTTAAAATCGAATTATTTTTTCATTGTTTTCTTCCTCATAATTATAACATGATTTAATTATAATTAGTCCCATCCGTTTCGAATTTCTTTATTTCCTCGGTTCTAAATATTGTTTTGAGTTAATTAAAATATCCTTAATTATTGTATGGATCAATATATTACACGTGGAGAACTTCGTCAAATCCGTTCTACAGATGATATGTGATTGCGATTTATAATAGCGAAATATTGTAAGATAGATTTTTTTACTCAAGCTGTGCGCATTTTTTTTTTCTTTAACGTCATCTTTAAAATCCGTAACGACAGCATCTCTGGCAGTTTTGTATATAGTAAATATACTTTTTTGTATTATTTTATGTTATATAATTATCATTATTTTATTTTATTTAAATAATAAATAAACTAACACATAATGTATTTAAATTGCGACTAACGCGTGTTAAATACAATTCTATGAGCGTTACCTGATCGTATGTGTGCTTTACAGTTCTGATTTACATTCTGTTGTTTCTTATTGAGGTCCTGCTGTGGCAATGGTTGCAAACAATTAAGATATACTATGTACGCCATTTACTTAGAATTTAATATTTGGGTAAAAATAAGTACATTTTCATAGTATTTTGTCATAGTATGTGTTTAAATTATTTTCGCGTAGGTTAATGTATGTAAATATATGGTACCATCACGCTATTGTATTTAGCCACATATCAAAATGTTAGAAGAGCTGAAAATAGAGAAAACAAGACATACCGTGTCTAAGAATTTTTGAAACTTCATAGAGTTTATAAAATTACCTTACAATTAATTTTGTTTAGAACGGATTTGATGTCGAATTTAAATCTTTTTACTCTTTTTTTTATACACTACAAGTTAACCCTTGACGGCAATCTCACCTGATGGTAAATTATGATGCAGTCTAAGATGGTAGTGGGCTTACCTGTTAGGGGTAAGGTAAACCCATCCTCCAAATTGGTATCTTCGCGACATCGTGCCGGAACGCTAAATCGCGTGGCGGTACGTCTTTGTTGGTAGGATGGTAACTAGCCACGGCCGCTAATAAACAATATCTCTAACTGGCAATTCGAGCTTGCTGGGTATAAAAAAACCTCCTTGGGACTCAAAGAAAAGTGTCTTAGAAGAAAGTAACAGTGAAAGTGGTAGAAATAGCGTGTGTGATGGTTGCAAAATTCTAAGCGTATAGGTACTTAAAAGCTTCAGGCTTATAACCGATCCCACAATTATTATATACTTATCCTAGCTTCAGTGCAATCACGAGCTCATTACCGATGAAATACAAAAGGATTTTCGTTGTTAACTTATATGTGCAGACATTTCAAACTGGTCTTTATTGAAAAGTAGCTTTCATAATTATACAATACATTCAGCGATAGTTATTTGTATATATGTATATATGTATATATATCCGAAGAAAGCTCGGAAACTTTTTTTATAGCTAATCCGTTAGTAGGTTTATCTGAGGGTGATGGTAAAAATATGTGTAATATTTATATATATATATATATTCGAAGCGGTGATAGCCTAGTGGTTAGGGCGTCAGCCTCCTCAGAGGTCAGAGGTCGGCGGTTCGGATCGGGGCACGCACCTCTAACTTTTCGGAATTATGAGCGTTTAAAAAAAAATTAAAATACCACTTGCTTCAACGGTTAAGGAAAAAATCGTGAGGAAACCTGCACGCCTGAGAGTTCTCCATAATGTTCTCAAAGGCGTGTGAAGTCTGCCAATCGGCACATGGCCTGCGTGGTGGACCATGGCCAGACCCTTCTCATATTGAGAGGAGACTCGTGCTCTGTAGTGAGCCGGTAATGGGTTGATCATGATGATATATATATAATATATATTTTGACTTTAAAAAAGGTTTCCGCGATTTCTTCGGAGGCACTGTGGGGAACACCAATTTTCTAATCTGCGTACGATTAGTACTTAGAATTTCGTAACAAGAAAATCGAATACATTTATTTTTTTTACTCCCGACCCGGTAATCGAATCTGGAACCACGCGGTCCGTAGTCGAGCACGCTAACAACTAAACCGACGTGGCAGTTATACCTATGTATTACCTACCATATCTTTTATATTTCACTTCCTAACGTTGTTATCTTTCAGAGAATTTTAATGCGATGATTAAGTTTATACTCAAAATATACCAATCGTAATTTAAATACCTGATAACAATTAATCATCTAATATCGTGATAAACAATGTATTAACCTAGAAATTGTAACATGAATACAATACTAGAGCTACGAAAACGCGTTGGGCCTCTCTGTGAGAACATTATGTAGAACTCTGGGGCATGTAGGTTTCCTCAAGTTTTCTCGTTTCCTTAGGTTTCGTCACCGTTAAACCGAGATATTTTAATTGCTTTAAAACGCACATAACTCCGAAAGTTAGAGGTGCGTGTCCGGGATCGAACCCCCGACCTTTTTTTTACATACCACAAACTAGCCCTTGACGGCATCTCACCTGATGTTAAGTGATGATGCGGTCTAAGATGGTAGCGGGCTAACCTGTCAGGGTATGGTTAACCCATACTCCTAAAAGGTTTCTACTCGACATCGTGCAGGAACTCTAAATCGCTTGGCGACAATTCTTTGTCAGTAGGGTGGGATCTAGCCACGGCCGTAGCCTCCCACCAGACCAGACTTCAGGACCTCCAACTTGATAATGCGACAGCGTGCGTGCTGCGCCAGAAGTCCTCAAACTTCTGATTAGGAAGTGGATTACCTAACCACTGGGCTATTAGGACATCAATATCAAGACAGCCTGGTCCTGGTTATTTACCCGCCGTAATTTTTTTTATCAGGCGTAAAAACACTTTTTCAAAAATTACCGCATAATCGTTTTAAAGTTGTATCTTCTTACTTAGAATAGTGACGGCATCATCATCACTTACCATCGGGTGAGATTGCCGCCGAGGTCTAACTTGAAGCGTATAAAAAAACACCCCATCATGTCGTGCAAAAATAGGGTACATCATCCACATCAGGGCACACGAACGACGCCCTTATTGAAATCTCTAAAATTAACAGAAACCCAGTCGCTGTTGCCGAAACGACACTGAGAAGAATATATATAAAAAAACAACCTACTTTTGTGAGATAAATTCTTCTTATTTCACGACGTATCCAACTTATAATAGGTAAATACTGATAATAATATTTACTTGTTAATAAGTTAAGAATTTTCCGAAGTTCCGAAACCTTTTTATAGATACTTTAATGTAGACGTAGCCCCCGACAGAATGTTGGTATTAAACCTCGTGTTTCTCAGCTTGTTAGTCCCACAGTTGGGTACAGGAAACAAAAGACAGGATTTGTAGCATTGATCCTGTACCTGTTGGTTGGTCTTAATATTATCCCTTGTTAGTTCCAATAGATGAGATTGACGGCTTAACGCTATATCCAAGGCACGGAACTGGCGACCGCCAATAACTGCTCAGGGCGGACGATAAAAAACTCTAAACCGAAATGTATACATAACTATTACCTATTGGTCCAACCCGAGATCGAACACAAACCCCTCGTCTTCCTTAGTCAAGAATGCTAAGCACTACAACAACGAGGCAGGCAAAAAGATTCCACGCTGAGATAAATAGCTACATAATTAGTGGAATCCAGTAAAGAGTATTAAATTCGTATAGAATAGTTTCGTATTCTGTTATACAAGTGATTTTTGCATGATCGTATTTATGATAACCATGTCTATATGCTATGTACCTAGCGTTTAAAAATAACCCCATTCGCTTGTACGGGCGTTATAACTTTTAATGGCGCACATTTATGTAACTTTTAATGATATATTTATATCAATATTATTTGTCGTCTCGATATAATTCGAGTGTTATGAATTCAAATTCAAATCTTTATTCAAATGGTCCTTTAAAAAGCACTTTTGACGCGTCAATAATTTACATATTAGTTATTTGATGGTGACAACTACATTTGTAAACTTAAAACTAAAGCTACGAGGGTTCCAAATGCGCCCTGGTCTAAGAAGAAGCCCACAACAAACTTAGCCAGGTAAATGTTTTTTTGAAATCACCATCAAGAGCTATCTTATTAGAGCAATACTTCATACCCATGCTTGTTTATCATTTATATAATCCATTACACTATAGTAGGCCTTTTCTAAAAGCTTACGTTTTATATAACTTATTGAGAGACATCCAAGTAATTTTATTTGGTAATTTATTTAAAATTATTTACAATTACCTTTGAAAGCTCTTAAACATGGATTGTTGTAAGCAAATCTCAAACGAATCTAAATTGTCAGGTCAAGAAATACAAGTTTCCTTTTTTTACAATGAACATGGTGCAAATAATGGCACAACACCACTCTCATAGTTGTCAAATTAGTTTCTTTTAGAGATTTGCGTCCAATAGAAATTGCAACATTGCAATTTATTATATCAACTTCGAGACTCCAATTTCAATTGTTATTATCAACCTATAACCAATCGAAGAAGGGTTTAGCCGCAATCCACTACGGTTCAGAGTGGATTTGTAGACTTCGCACGCCTTTGAGAACATTAGGAAGAAATCACAGGCGTACAGCCTTCCTCACGATGTTTTCCTTGACCGATAAAGCCAGTTTCATTTTAAATTCATCTTCATCATCATGATCAACCCATTACCGGCTCACTACGGGACGGAGCACGGATCTCCCCTCAATATGAGAAGGATTTGGCCATAGTCCACCACGCTGGCCATGTGCGGATGGACAGACTTCACACGCCCTTGAGAATATTATGGAGAACTCTCAGGCGTGCAGGTTTCCTCACGATGTTTTCCTTCACCGATGAAGTAATATTTTAATTGCTTAAAAACGCACATAACTCCGAAAAGTTAGAGGTGCGTCCCCGGATTCGAACCCCCGACCTCTGATTAGGAGGCTGACGCCTTAACCACTGTTCTGTCACAGCTTCCATTTTAAATTGCTACAACTTAATGGCACATAACTTAGGATCGAATTTGGTACTCTCCAAAGGAGGGCCGGAGTCTCAACAACTAAGCTATCACTGTTCTTAAATTCAATACAACAAACTGAATTTGCTGTCAACTCCGGATAAGATTTGCTACACATTTTTTTTTATTCAATTACATTTCGTTAATTAGTTAGATTAATCAACGATGAGATGTATAAAAGCTTTCTTAAATTTCACCCTATTTTTTTCCTAATTATTCGAAATTTTCCGATGTTTTTTTCCAAAGTCTCGCGGCGCTTCACTCCCGGAACCATCCGGCTCCCGTCCGCAGCGAATCATTATCAGGGATACGCCCTTATCGCCTAGAAACATAATAATCTTAGTAAAATGTAATAAAAAAGTCAAATAACTTTTAAATCATAATCATCATCACGATCAACCTTTTGCCGGCTCAGTATAGAGCACGGGTCTCCTCTCAATATGAAAAGGATTTGGCCATAGTCCACCACGCAAGCCATGTAAGGATTGGCAGACTTCACGATCCTTTGAGAACATTATGGAGAACACTCAGGCAAGCAGGTCTCCTGATTATGTTTTCCTTCACCGTTGAAGCAAGTGATATTTTGATTACTTAAAGACGCACCGAACGACCCCCGAACCACGAACCAGGAACCACGAACCCCGACCTCTGATTAGGACGACCTCTGTGGGGCAATGCGTGCGCTATCGCATTATAAAGGTGGAGGTCCTGGGTTCGATTCCCGGCTCGAGTCTGGTCTAGTGGGAGGCTTCCATCGGCTAGTTACCACCCTACCGACAAAGACGTATTACCCAGCGGTTTAGCGTTCCGGTGAGATGTCGCGTAGAAACCAATTAGGAGTGTGGGTTTACTATACCCTTAACAGGTTAGCCCGCTACCATCTTAGAGTGCATTATCACTTACCACCAGGTGAGATAGCCGTCAGGGGCTAACTTGTAGTGTATAAAAAAAAAACAAGGCTATCACATCTTTTCCACACAAAATAAACCTTGTAACTGTAATCTACGCTTCGCTCAAGCAAAGTATTTGCTAAGATACTTGAAAACGAAGACGCTGTTACGAGCGTACCAATTTAATACCGAGGGTAACCTAGGCACTGTTTTACACTTTTGAGCCATCTATACAATTACTTCGCTCTGGTTTCTACGCTTCCTACTTAAAGACACACATAACTCCGAAAAGTTAGAGGTGCGTGCCCGAGATCCAACCCCGATATCTGATTAGGAGGCGGACGTCCTAACCACTAGGCTATCAAAGCTTTTAATCACAACTTTCAAATAATTCTGTATCTCATTTTGTTGTTGAATGATTACCACCTGAACCGTGAACGATCAACATGTTCTTATATGTTGCATAAGTTTATTCGCTTTAACAAGTTATTCTACCGAATCGCTTTATTATCATATTGTATGAATATTCATACTTGCGATTTACGACACTTGAACGACGATATCGATTCATTTTGCATAGTTTTAAGAATACCGATACCTATACCTTCAAAGCAATTTCACACAACACTTGCTCAGTAACTACCTTTATATTTTTTTGAAAAAAAGTCCCAGAAAATATGTTATTACAGTCACACAAGTATTATAGAAATAGTCCTGTGGCTGGACTCAGATCTGGACACAAAGACGCTAAGTCTTTTGGGTACAATATTATTCAAGGAGGCGGCGGACACCCGCTGGTGGAGTTGCGGTTGTATGCGAAAGCCTTCCCGTGGCTCCACCATACAGCGGTGAGTAGGAACACGTGGGGGCTTTAGTCAGTAGGAGTCTGACATATGACATATGCCCGTGGCGCAGAGTTATCCATGAGGACCCACGATAAAAAAAACCCTACTCGACTGTCGACGATTACTTAACTCGACAGATTATTTGTATGCTACTCTGAACTTAGTAAAAATGTCATGTGCTTCAATGTGTTAGGCGGTTAACATTTCACAAAGCTATGATGGTCTAGTGGGGACGTCTGCCTCCCAATCAGGGGTCGGGGGTTTACCTCTATCTTTTCGGAGGTATGTGCATTTTTAAGCAATTAAAATATCATTTGCTTGAACGGTGACGGAAAACAGCGTAAGGAAACCTCGCATGCCTGAGAGTTCTCCATAATGTTCTCAAAGGCGTGTGAAGTCTGCCAAGCGTCATGTCGTCACATGGCCAGCGTGGTGAACTATGGCCAAACCCTTCTCATATTGAGAGGAGAACCGTGCTCTGTAGTGAGCCGGCAATGGGTTGATCATGATGAACTGCCACAGCAAGCTGCGTTAAGAAACCTCAGTTCGAAAGTAAAGTTTTTTGTAAAATTATAACTCACAGTGATGTCTAAATAGCAACTGTGAAGATTGAATGACATCTCTCAAATATGTTGTTTTTATTTTCTCGTAGTTGTTATGAGAAGCTCCACGTACTTATTATACCTCGAAAGCAAAACAGATTTTCGGTAATCGGTCATTTTCCGTCCTAGACGGACAATATGCCACAGTTACTAAGCCGGAGTATTATATTTTTAAAGAAAGAACCATCCCGGTCAACGTTCGCCTCAAGCGTGCCGGTATACCTAGCGAGCTTTAACCAAGATCTTTTTTTTCATGGATTATTAAATATCGTATTACTCACCTGATATTCTGGTAGTAATAAATACATGTTCGTATTTGCCTCTCCATTAATATTTGCGACTGGCTTTATCTTATGCGTGGTCAGTGGCCTCCAGACAATGGCGTCTAACATCTTGTCTAGTTATAGAAGCGAAACATGGTAAAAATGGGCCTGAAAGGTTCCGAGTAAAAATTCCGTAACATGATTCTTCTCTATTATAAAGATGACTGGATAACAAAGCCGCGATCTGACACTAATGCTAGAATGTCAAAGCTGTAAAAGGCTTTGTAAGCCAGGTGCTTGACTGACGGTGATTAGCGTGCTCGACGGGAGATACCACAAAGGCCTGAGATCGATTACGTGTACAAGCTACAAATTTTTAGGTATTGGGTTGCTGATCAAGCCGTGGGCCTAGTTATTACGCGTGGCGCAGCGCGCGCGCTGTCGGATTATAAACTTGGAGGTCCTGGGTTCAATTCCCGACTCGAGTCTGGTCTGGTGGGAGGCTTCGGCCGTGGCTAGTTACCCTACAGACAAAGACGATTAAAGCGAGCCAAGCGATTTAGCGTTCCGGCACGATGTCGCGTAGAAACCAATTAGGAGTGTGGGTTTACCATAACCGTAACAGGTTAGCCCGCTACCATCTTAGCATCATCACTTACCATCAGGTGGGATTGCCGTCAAGGGCTAACTTGTAGTGGATAAAAAAAAAAGATTAAAGTAGGAGAGAACTCGCCTGCACCCAGTAGTGGAATATTTAGAACATCGGGGCACAGTGTGTACTCTGTCGCATTGAAAAGTTGGAGGTCCTAGGTTGGGTTCTCGGCTCCAGTCGACACAAACGACAAAGAAGTGTCGCCAAGCGACTTAGCGTTCCGGTATAATGTCACACAATTAGGAATATGGGTTACTTTCCCCTAACAAGTTTGCACGGTACCTTACACCTGAGGTTAATGATTGATCTAATCCAAAAACTTCAAATAGTTATTTAGTGACGCTTTTTTCTACTATTCCCTGCCGATAAACGACAGCGCACAGAGAAAAAAGACTACAAAATGCAATTTGCTATCTGGTGATTTTGGATTAAATTGATTATTAATGTCCGCTTTTAGACTTCATTCGATATTTTTAAAAAAGCTGAGACTGCATGTATTTCGGGATGCACCTAACGCGGGCGATATATTCCTTTCAAATTCAAATTCAAAAAATGTTTATTCAAATAGTCTTTTAAAAGGCACTTTTGACGCGTCAATAATTTACATAGTAGTGATTCGATGGTGATAACTACATTCGTAAACTTAAAACTAAAGCTATGAGGTTTCCAAACGCGCCCTGGTCTAAGAAGAAACCCACAACAAACTTAGCCGGGTTTTTTTTTTGTTATCAGCATCTCAGGTAATAAATAACTTATAGTACCTATGGAGAGCAATTTCCAAGCTTGTCAACTTATAAATATATTGCAAGCTTATGATGGCATGTCTGAATCTATAATAATTGCTGCAGCTATAAAGTACCCTGTTTAAAGGAAAATAAATGAATTTCTTAGGTAGCAGGCTGTCTTTACCAGTAGCTTTGTACCCTTCATCGCTTTCTGCGCATCGCCTGTTTACGCCAGGCACCCATCTACTACAGGAAATAATTATCTTAAGATTAACAGGATATTAATTATTGTCCCATAACATTGTTGTTGTTATTCTCACCTTTTACTAGCGGACGCCCGTGACTTCCTCCATTGGATATAGCTTTTATAGATATCCCATCTGAAAACTCTTTGATCTTTAAGAATTATTAGTGGGTAAATCTTTACACTCGACGTTGTTCGGAATAGACGTTAGCTTATCGTATTAATCAACGCGGTGAAAATTTTGTCAAAAAAATATCATTATTGGATGGAACCCGCGAAAGTTGTAGGTACCTAATACCTTTACCTATGAATTTTCGACTTGTATGATCTGTGGTTTTATTTTATAAAGAATAGATAGACTGTTAAACTGCCTTCGCGGTCCCGCCGTTTTCGGAATGTTTTAAATAAAGTAAAATAGTTTAAGCAAATACAGACTTATTGAGATAATTACTCTGTGACCAAATTGCACTCTATGTTTTATGTTAGCTGATGAACAGAGTACTGTTGTTCTTTCCCTTTCGACTTTTGAGCCACTGAAATGATTTCGATTTAATAGAGTTAATTTGTAAAATTATGCTGTATTTAGCATTTATATTTTACGTATGCGTTTTGACAGTTTTGAATGTATTTGTAATATTATCCAACGCATCATCCACAAGCAATGTTCGTATTGTATTTGGATAAATAGGCAGCGTGTCAAGTTTTTTGATAGCTTATTAATATCATTTACTGAAAATGACTAGCATTTTAGCGTTAACATTTCATGATTTGTGGAAATCATTGTGGAAACTATTCTGACGTTGTTTTGGTGAATATAATTTCATCATATCAAACAAAAAGGTTATTTGGAAACGGGTAATTAGGAAACAACCTTTAAAACTTATCATTATTCTCGATTTGGATAAATTATTCTTATTTCAAGTAACTCACTAATATTTCAGTTTAATTAAAAGCTAGATACATATATATGTATATATATTAATAGTAACCTAAGAAAATTAAAACTTAAGTGTTGATAGCCTAATGGTTAGGGCGTCAGCCTTCTAAACAGAGGTCGGCGGTTCGAATCTGGGCACGCACCTCTAACTTTTCGGAATTATGTGCGTTTTAAAAAAAATTAAAATATCACTTGCTTCAACGGTTAAGGAAAACATCGTGAGGAAACCTACACGCCTGAGAGTTATCCATAATGTTATCAAAGGCGTGTGAAGTCTGCCAATCCGCACATGGCCAGCGTGGAAGATGGCCAAACACTTCTCATATTGAGAGGAGACCCGTGCTCTGTAGTGAGCCGAGAATGGGTTGATCGTGAAGAAAGTTGCCAACCCTAACTTATTAATATAAAACGTACATGTGCGTAGGTACGTGTGAACGTGTGGGTGAATAATTGTTTTGACATTGTCTTGGGTTTATATTGTCATAATAATCCGTGTCCTCCTTTGACCTAACAAGAAAACATCTGATCGAATTACATGTTGTATAAAAGAATAAATATGCTTTGTTCTAATTAATCTCAGTATTTACAGGTATCTCTATTGTAATTTCATACCCTCAAGAATTATTCCGATTTATTATTCCTTAATACCAATATCAACTTTGATATTTTTAAAGAAGTTAATTAAGTATTGAAAGTTTTAAAGAAGTGTCAAGAATTCATATGGAGCTACGAACTGAATCATATCGTCGCTCTTGAAAAAGAATGCAAGAAAATGAACATTTCAAAGATACAGATGTTGTTTTATTAAAACATACTTTTGACGTTCATTCGTTCAACGTTAGTTCACTATTTATGTACACTATTACCATTTAAAAAGGTATTTTTAAATAGATATTTTACTCGTACACAAAAAGAGAGTTTTACTTTGACATCTTCTAAGTTTCGTTTTGGGGTACATCTTCAGTGTGCGAGGGAAAATCGCACTTGGCATGTTATAGTTATATTGCGATATATATATATATATATATATATATATATATATATATATATATATGTTTGATGTCTGGGTACAATATATATTTTCGTAAATATTAGTTCGCAAAAGTGTTTCATGAATATCATGAAGATCTTTTATTCCATAATCAAAAATTAAGTAACTATAGAGCTTTGAAAGATGGGGGAAGGGGGTGTAGATACGGACATTGTCCAATTTCGTCGAAATAAAATCCGAAACATCGTGTCTGTTGGAAATTTCCAATGACGAATCGAAATCTACGTGTGTAAATGTTAAATAATAAGGATGGAAAATCAACACGAGCTTTAATAATTAGTTCATCCGATGCAATCCATCAGTCCGCTGTAATATGTATCGAAAATAATTTACCTCATGCAGATTTAAAAACCATAGTCCAAAAATAATTGAGTTGTGTATTTAAGCCCGCGTTCACATGGGGTTCGTCATTAGAATCCCCAGTTCCGCCAGATTGTTTCTTTTTTTTGTAAAGTCAGTCAGTTATTTGTGACGGGACTGAGGTTGAAACTCCAAATCTGTTCGGGAATTTTTTTTAATCCACTGAAAGTTAGCCCTTGACGGCAATCTCACCTGATGGTAAGTGATTTATTTATTTATTTTCATCCAATTAGAACGGCAAAATACCACTTACGCTAACTAGTGAAATTTTGAGAGCGTAATTATCCTTTTTTAAAAAGGAAAAGAAATTGAAATTATATTTAATTACTTTAATTACTTTAATTATACATACTAAACGTCTTAAACCTATCGAGTCGAGTTAGGGACTACTCATTGTCTTTGTGACCGTTTCCCATGCTGCTTACCATCGCCGGTGGTCTCGCCGGTGGTCTTTTTAGGTGGAAACGATTGCAACACTTACTTTACGAATGTTACGCAAGGCTGGCTTGGAACATCGGAATCGGTACACATAACTCCTCCCTCCTTAAGTTCAAAGTCAGCAGAGGGATGATTTTCCGTCTGCTGAATTTGACGGGAAAACTGTAAAGGGATGAATTTATACATGAAAAAGATACAAATGGTTAAGGCTAATATAACATATAAAATTAAGGTTCCGACGCTAACACTTTTCACATTTATAGAGCTTTCACTTTGATCGAACACATTTTCACTATCACTTTCCTTTAAACTGTATACTAACTGCTGAAGATGCTGAAGGTTAACGCCATCTAGGTTTAGAAGCTTCCTTTCAGGTAACGGGCTCGAGGTAGGTATCTCGGGCAAGTGGATAGTTGGTATCCTGGAGTAGTTTATAGGTCTACCAACTGCTTGGTGTCTTCTTAGTGTCAATCCCTTTACTTTAAAGCTGCAGGTATCATCTATGGTAAGTATGTAGGTTCCTTTTATGTATTCACGAGTTTTTAGTTAGTATTATATACTTTTAGGAGGAGTGTTTCAAATTTGCTGTATACAATCCATTGGTTAGGTTGGATTGGTTCTATTTTCATTCCAGATGTCTCTACCAGGACTGGGTTACAAGCGCTAGTGTTTTGGGATAGTAACATAAGCGCCTCTAAGCAGCTATCTTTCATTATGGGTTCAACTTCAATTTCGTAGCATAAAAACATGAATTTATCCATTCCCTTGCAGGGTTGGGCGAGCGGTATGGTTTTCGAACCTTTCACTAATAGGTAAGGAGTTCTAGGAATTATAAGGGATGTTTGGTTAAACGTATTTGTAACGGGAAGAGGTATCATACGAAAGTAGCTATATAGATCGTTCTTAACTAGGGGAATGTCCAGAATAAAGATTATCTGATTTTTCTTAGAATAAGCTTTAAGTTCAATAGATTGCTCTATTAACAAAAGATTATCTAAATTGACAGGATATACGAGTTTATCAGTTTTCTCGATATCGGTTAGCAAACTATACAATTCGTCAGTATCAATTATGGATTGGTGTAAGGTTCTTAACTTACTAAAAGCTATAGCCGTTTCTATTTCATCTATTTTAACATAAATCATTTGAAAGTTATGCAGGAATAATTGAAAAGTGCTTATTAATATTGTATTGCTTATTACTCGTTCTGTGCTATTAATCCATGTCTTAATATCAGAAATGTCTTTATCTAGCTGAATTAAATTGTTTTTTGAGAAACCAGTGATATTAACGAAAGATTGCACCATTTCCGAAACTATGGTCATTTTTCTTGTTATTCTTTCCTGTCGCGTCTTTAAATTCGTGATTAATTCGTCATACCTTAAAGCGTCACTATTGTCTAAATTTCCCGTAATAATCCCTAAAGGATTTAATATACCGCGTTTAACTCTACGAATCGGAATAAGCTGCCTACATTTATCTAAAGTTATATTAAGGAAATGATCCGTTTGGGTCTTAATATTAATTATATCGCTATAGTGCGTATTATTACTAAAGAATCTTAATAAATTTATATTTAGGTGCTCGTACATTCTAACATTATAATCAAAATCTTCCTTTAATGGACTTAAATCTAACACCTTAACATAAGACCAATTATCATGAATGCTTGGCCTTCTTTTACAGGTAAGATGCCTGGGTTATATGTTCGATTTTCATCTGAGACGTAAATTACTCTTTTAGTGCATTCGTAAATTTTTACTGAGTCTTTTTTAAATAACTCTAAAACGCATTTTTGGAAATCTTTAGGATGAGTATCGCTTTCGAAATAGATAAAGTGTCTAATTTTGGGGTTTATATATTGTTTCAAGAAATTCTTAATTAATTCCAGATTACCTTCAGGCATATGTGCCTCAAAAACTTTTTGCTTATCTCGAGAGAAATCCTGAACTGTGGTATGATTTCTATTCCAGGTAAATATAAGGAATTGGTATGTTTTAGTGTCAATAGCTTCGTTAAGTATGGGGATGACTTCTCCTTCCATGTCTAGAGCAGATAGAGCAGTGTCGGTTCTAGAGCTACAACTTATCGTGCTTTCAGATGGAGTACGAATAGGAAAAGTCATATTTGAACCGTCAGAGTCAGGAATACATATAATACTGTCATTTTCGTCTCTTTCGTCGTTACTACTAAGAGATATGGGGTCGATATTTACTTGGAGAGAACTATCATCTTCTAAAGCATTTAGTTTTATTCTTGAGAGTGCATCTGCGTTAGTATTTTGTGATCCCGCCTTATATACTATATCGTAGTCAAACTCTGAAAGTCGTAATTTCCATCGTGTAAGTTTACTATTAGGTTCTTTAGTAGAATTTAACCAAGCCAGTGGTCTATGATCTGTGTATATACGGAATTTTCTACCATACAGGTATGGACGAAAAACTTTTACGGCCCATACAATAGCGAGTAACTCGCGCTCGATTGTACTATATCTACTTTCAGCATCGTTAAGGGTGCGACTTGCATAAGCAATAGGCAAATCGCTACCTATATATCCTTGAGAAAGGACAGCTCCAAGGGCGAAGTTTGATGAGTCTGTCGTTAAAATAAATGGCTTGTTGAAATCAGGGAATTGTAATAACGGGGCATTAACTAGGAGTTCTTTACACTTGTTAAAAGCTGCAATGTATTCTTCAGTGAGTACTACCTTTCTTCCTTTCTTAAGGCAAGATGTGAGAGGGTATGTAACTCTTGAAAAATCTTTGATGAATTTACGGTAATATCCTATGAGACCTAGGAAGCTTTTAATTTCCGTTGGCGTTTTGGGAATTGGTATATCTAACACTGCCTTTATTTTGTCGTCATTTGGCTTAAGGCCATCCTTTGTGATTGTATGACCTAAATATAAAACTTCTTTCTTTAAGAACTCGCATTTATCCAAAGTAGCTTTTAAGTTAGTTTCTCTTAACCGATCGAATACCTTTCGTAATTTAACAAGATGCTCTTGTAAGCTGGACGAGTAGATTATTATGTCGTCCAGGTAAACTAGGCAATGAATACCCTGTAATCCGCGTAAAACGTTGTCCATAGCCCTCTGGAAGGTGGCTGGTGCCGTTTTCAATCCAAAAGGCATTCGTGTAAATTCGTAGTGTCCTGATTGGGTGGTAAATGCTGTTTTTTGCCTATCTTCTTCTTTAACCTCAATTTGATGAAAGCCACTAGCAAGATCGATGGTACTAAAATACATGGATTTACCTAATTTGTCGAAAAGGTCGGTAATATTAGGAAGTGGGTATTTGTCGTCAATAGTAATTTCGTTCAAACGTCTGTAATCTATTACCATTCTGTATTTAGCTTGGCCCGATGCATCCATTTTCTTCGGGACTAAATGAACCGGGGCACTCCAAGGAGAATATGATTCCCTAATTACATTATCTCGTAATAATTTATCGACCTGGTGCTGAATTTCGATATTTTGACCAGGGGGGTGTCGATGGGGTTTTATATAGATAGGGTCTTCATGTTTCGTACGGATGGAATGTTTTACCTGGTTCGTGAAAGATAGTGGTATGTCTTCACAGTAAAATACATCACGGTATTCGTAACAAAGATTGGAAATTAAATTACGTTCTTCTGCGTTCATATGATCTAAGCGAAGTTTCGATATATTTTGTTTTAGTAAGGAATCGATTTCATAGTTTTCACGGATTGAATTCACTCTACATGTATTATTTTCGGATTTAGTGACACTAAAGGGTTTGTTAAATTTTATTGTAATAATATTTTCAGAAGCATTTTGAATTACCGTTGTCGCGAATGAGTTTACGCAGTTCACTAAAGCGCTAGGCATGCGTGCTCCCTGTCCGAAGTCTACGAAATTTAGTATAGCTTCGCCGTTTTCTAAGGTAGTTGGTACCCTTACACGAGTTTCAGTTCGTGGTTGCAAAGTTAACTCATATGGAGATTTATATACAATTGGTATGTCAGTGTCGCGCGTGTGTAAAACTTGATTTTTCATGTCCACTGTAGCGTCAAGTTGTTTCAGTAAGTCTGACCCTATAAGACCGTCGTAGCGACTGTCTACGTCGTATATATAAAATTTATGGATTGAATTGCTTTTAAAGGTTTTCAAAAGAGGTATGAGTAGCACCTCGCTGTGCCTACTGCGGGCATGAGTACTTATAACTTCGAAAGGTTCTGCATATTTAAATCTAGAAAAATATTGATCTGCCTTTTTAGGACTTATAAAAGATCGCGTACTACCGGTATCGATCATGAATTTAGCCTGAATTTCAGGGAGTTCTATGTGCGGTAATTTTAATATACTATCGCAGTTAAGATGTATTATTTCGGATTTGGTACCTTCGAGGCTGTTACGCAAAAATTTTCGTCGTGATTTAAATTTGTATTTTCACAAAAGGTCTCGGGTTCGATGCCTGAGTTTTCCACGAAATAAGGTTCCGATGGCATTGGACTTGGTTCATCATAATTAAAATTTGGAAAGGTCTCGCAATAATTATCGTAGTGATAATTTTCGTCTACTTCAAGATCGTTATTGTAAAAAACATTTTCCGGAATTTCCGTCATATTCTGTCTTACTTGTGGGGCGGTGCGCATAGACACGTCGGTCGGCATATTGTCATTTAGCGGTCTTGGTATGCCAAACTTAAATTGATTTTGATTTGTAGGGTGGCCACTCTGATTCGCTTGTCTATTAAAGTTCTGATAATTATTATTATGTTGCAAGTTTCTGACTTGACTTTGTTGAGGTATGCCGAATTTAAAATTCTGCTGTTGGTTCGGAATACCGAATCTAAAATTGTTAGGTTGCGCAGAGGCTCCGAATTTAAAATTATTATTGGACCTCAGTTGATTTTGAAAATTATTTGAGGGTCTAAAATCTTGGTTAATTTGACCTGGCATAGTAAATCTGTTTTGGAACGGGTTTACTGCGGTTCTAAAAGCTGTTTGTGGGGTGGTAAGCTTATTATTATAACTTGGATTCAACTGATTTTGATGAGATCTTTTTATATTATTTTTTAGAGTCGTACTGGAATTGAAAATTAACTTCCTCGGTTACGTACTCTAAAGCTGCTTCTAATGTTCTAGGATTTTTTAACCTAACTATACGGATTAAATGTTCAGGTAAGTTATATAGGAATACATTGAGTGATAAGTTGTTGTAGATTATAATTTTAGATTCTTTCAGCAACATATCGTCTAGTCTATTAACCTTTGAAATTAAAATACTACGTACGTGTTGAATGCGTTTACAAAAATCGGTATATGATTCACCAGTTTTAATTTTAAGCGATTCCATTTCGATTGCGACGCATTCCTCCGAGCGAGGGTCGCCGAAATGCTGAATTAGCGTGTCCTTTAATAACTGCCATGAAAAAATGTCCTCTCGTTCACTTATCAGGAAAGCGGCTTTCCCTGTTAACCTACTCGTTATAACGTGAAATAGATACAACTCCTGGGCTGAACTATCAGACTGCCTAAAGTTGTGAATTACATATTCGCATTTCCTTATATAAATGTTTAATAAATTAGCTTCTCCATCGAATTTCGGAATTAATTCTGCAATCTCGCGGGGAACTATCGTTATTTTTTCCATTTCCATTGGATTTAATAACACAAAAGGACTAACACAATACGCTAAGTGTGCGTATTAACACTTATATAATATAATTATAATATAACTAAAACTTTACGTAGGAAAGTTATTTTCTTTTTCTTTTAATATATTTGCAATAAAAATTTCAACTTTGTCTCTTAATGCTAATACCTAAATAATGCCGATTTAGTGCATTACAGGAATAATTAAAAGAAAATATTCGCAATAAAAATTTGAACTTTGTCTCTTAACGCTAAAACCTAAATAATGCCGATTTAGTGCATTACAGGAATACTAAATAAAAAATCAGATTATCAGTGATTTTGGACCGAACTATCTGAAGTTATTAATTTCAATCTCCCCTTTTTCTAACCAGAAAAATAATAGCTACCAACAGGTATAGGATGGGACACACAGGATAGTGAAAAGTTCTACTCACCCTCTGTGCGCCTGCATTCTCCCGCTCAAGGTAGTCTTCTTCTTCCAGGAACACCGCTACTCGTTCACTTATTTATTTGGTTCGTGAATTTCGCGAGCCGCACCTGGGATCTATTTTGGGAACCCTAGGACAGCCTATAACGCGAAATACTACCGGCTGCGCCAGTGAAATTTTGAGAGCGTAATTATCCTTTTTTAAAAAGGAAAAGAAATTGAAATTATATTTAATTACTTTAATTACTTTAATTATACATACTAAACGTCTTAAACCTATCGAGTCGAGTTAGGGACTACTCATTGTCTTTGTGACCGTTTCCCATGCTGCTTACCATCGCCGGTGGTCTCGCCGGTGGTCTTTTTAGGTGGAAACGATTGCAACACTTACTTTACGAATGTTACGCAAGGCTGGCTTGGAACATCGGAATCGGTACACATAACTAACTAGACAACATAAAACAAATTATTCAAAACAAACTAATATTACTAAACAAACAAAGATTAATCATTGCTCTCGGCGTACTTAAGCAACTCCGAAAACAGAACCGTCCACCCGTCATTGAATGGGTCCCATTGAAAATTCATATCCAAAAGGTCGTTGAAAGACGCCGGAGAACGCGGTATGGGTGCCATGGCTCGGGCAACAGTGCGATGAAGTGGGACCACGAAAAGTTTATAGTATAGTTTAAGTGATGATGCAGTCTAAGTTGGTAGCGGGCTTACCTGTTAGGGGTATGGTAACCCATACCCCTAAGTGGTTTCTACGCGACATCGTGCCGGAACGCTAAATCGCTTGGCACGTCTTTGTCGGTAGGGTGGTAACTAGCCACGGCAAAAGCCTCCCACCAGACCAGACTCGAACCAGAAATCGAACCTAGGACCTCCATATAACGCGACAGCGCGCGCGCTTCGCGTTATATGATCGTCAAAAGTAATACACTTGGAGATGTCTATCAATAAGTTCAAAGTTTTAATAAGACGAAAGCTTATAGAAAAGTCATATTATGACATTAACGATTATATAAACGATAAAAAAACTTGCGTGTGAATTGCTCTATCTCCATAGGTATCATAATTTATTATTGATTATGTGAGATGGTGATAAAAAAAAACCGGCTAAGTATGTTGTGAGTTCTTCTTAGACCTGGTCGCGATTTGAACCCTCTTAGCTTTAGTTTTAAGTTGGCGAGTGTTGTTATCACCATCACTAATATAAATAAAGAAAAATGTGATATATATAAACGATTCATAGATGCCTGTAATAGGTTTATATGAATAAAACTATTTTTGATTTGATTTGATTTTGAAAAGTGACAGAGTTGTAATAAGGGTACCATAATACCATTCAGATACCTTATAGTAAACGAGGCAAAAACTAAAAAAGAATAGACAGTAGTATACTTAAGTAAACTTTACTTTACTTGCATTGCGGCCATTTCCGGTGCAGTCGGCGCATAAATGTTACCAGCGTGTGTGTACACAGCTTATGAAATCATAATGTACTCCACTAATTAACCGAAATATTCGACTTAGTTTGTATTTCAATAGGATTAAATTTAATAAAGCACTCATCATTCCACTAAAAATATTATTTTCAAGCCCTAGGCTACCGCTGTTTCATCCCCGTAAGTCAGTTAAGTAAAATAAAATTCCAGTAAAGTAATATTTTCTTAATTAACGGATTGGATAAAATAACGAAAAATAATATATAGGTATATATGTATATAAAAGCTGTCCAATATTATAAAAGTCGATAAGATAGATGCTTCTATTTCCAATACATTCCAACAATCGACTTAGGTAAGCTTTTCATGAGTTGGGGATGTCTTACTAGACTTCTCCACCCATTACGATTTTACCTTGTAAATTATAATGCATATAATATGGACGACTGATCACTATCACTATTACTCAAATAATGTTAACTAACAAAACGAAATACCTGCTATGAAAATCCATTTCTAACAGGTGATGATCTTAAATAATCAGGAGATATAAGACCTACCTATTAATAGAAGCACTAAAGGCTGATTACGTTGGTACAAGCCGGTAAATGGTAATGTGGGTACTGTCTGCCTTTGGACGTATGGCATTCTTTGAGCTTGTACCAATTACAACGAATCTAAAAGAAAATCTAATAGACGAAATTATTCCTAAATTTTATTCGTTTCAAAAAAATATCAGGTACCGGATACAATACGTAAATGTAGATTTAATTAAATAATTATTATCAATGATATTGCATACTTAACTATATTGTTAGGCAGAAGGTTAAATAAACAACAAAACAAAGAAGTAAGATAATTGTTTGTTTGCAATTTATCTTAGATAATTTGTGTAGGCTTAATAATACTGTATTTTTATTTTTATTTTTTCAGATCCTTTCATTGTCATGCGCATTCACTAGTGTTTTAGCAATTGCGTTCAGATTCAACTGTAGAGCCGCCAAGACTCCACAGAATGGATCTGATTATTTTATGTTAGTGGTGATCAGAACTTTCATCCTACGTGAGTAAATCAAAATAATTTAAACGTCAGTAGGGTTGGTCAACCTACTAACGGCTATAGCCTCCGACCAGATCAGACTAAAGAAAACTTGGAAATTATAGTTTTAAAATTCACTTTTAAGAATATTGACTCAGTAGTATTCTTAAGGTTGCAAAGCAAATGTAAAGTTAAAGGCCAAATATTTTTTATGGGCATTCATGTTTTTCAACAACAACAACAATTGGCATAAACATTGTATAAAGTAAGTAAATAAGCATGGTCAAATTTAAGCCTTTAACTTTCTTACTAATAATGGGGATTATAGTGATGGAACAAAATAATATTTTAATAAACTTCTTTCAGATGAAGATTGTATGTCCGCTATTCACGTAGAAAATATAACAAAGTCTGCATCCGTTTTTGTATTGGCTGTAATGACACTGGTCTTCGCATTCATAAACTTACTGTCGGCCCTCGCTATGGTTAACTCAGGTAAGTAAACTTGTCTATTCGTAGGCGTTAGTCACATTTTTAACAGTTTTTTTTTTTTTTTTATATTCTTGTGGACGTGTATTAAACTTTGAAATACATATAGTGATAGTGCAAATAAGGAAAACTTGCAAATGCAAACGGGGTAAAATAGAACTATTGCTGCAATGCATTGATTTTGATTACGATTATTAACTTTATTAGAGATTTACTTTGTTTGGTATCGTTATTAAAAAAATGTTTTATTGAATAAGCTTTAATCATCTTGAATTATATTTCAGTACTGAACCAGCTTAAAAGCTATGACATATTTATATATGTCTACCTTGCCTCCAGCCTGGCATTATTGGTGATAGACCTTACCCTCGGCGTACATTTTGGAATGGACGTTCACACCATGAAGGCCAAGTTGGTAAGTGCAATGTAAATTGTCCTCGCAGACCGAGACCGTACTCTTGAGGAAAGACGCGCACGTGTTTTTCGTAGAAACTTGTTGAATGGCGAGGCGATTTTTGGGAATTGATGTCGAATTTCCCGGAACCGGTATGTAGGGCGATAACAAGAAACAGGGTCAGACAATGGTGCCAATCTCTAACTGAACTGTATTGGCGGGTCTAAAAATAGTCATACAACATGAGGAAATGGATTGTCTACAGCGCCAGACAGAAGTGTAATGAGACAATGATTTCAATTAAAGTGAATTACGATGTTTCACTTTTGGCACGTGCTAAGTTTTGAATAAGGGTGATTTTGGTTGAATAATGAGATGGTTGAAATAGACTGCATATTGCATTTGTGGCGATCATTGTCGTATCATGGAGTAATATCATTTTATGTGCATGCACCAAGTTAAACCAATCATAATTATTTATTTATAACAACTGAAACTTAAAATAAACCTTATATTGAACCTAAAAAACCTAAATCATTAAAAATATAATATAATTACTAGAATACATTATTAAAAGGAGTCCCTTTAGGCAAGGTTCCGAAGATACTGGCAGCGTTCCCCCTTTGAATAGCTACTCTAATTCGTTGTCCGAGATAGCTGGCAGCTCTTCGGTCTCCTGTGATGTCGACTAACCTTTTTGCTACTTCCCTGAAAAGTCCTATAGTGCTCGGACCCCACGGACCAGGGGTCTCGACACCGAATGGGAAAATACCTTGTAAAGTGACTTGTAACAGACATTCTTGCAGCTACCGGATTATAAGACAGATACTACTGACAACTTTGATATCCTAGTGGTTAGGACGTCCGCCTCCTAATCAGAGGTCGAGGTTTAGATCCTCTAACTTTTCGGAGTTATGTGTGTTTTAAGCAATCAAAATATCACATGCTTCGTAAAGGAAAACATCGTGAGGAAACCTGCATGCGTGTGAGTTAGCTATAGTGTTCTCAAAGGCGTGTGAAGTCTGCCAACCCGCGCTTGGGCATATTGAGAGGAGATCATAATAACTACTGACAAGTAATGCCCATATCACATTATTTTCCTTAGGATTCTTTTATGGCTGGGTATCCGGCCAATTATGAGAATGAGATGATCCGCCTAGGAGCTCTGCTGCTGATGTCGATTGCGCTCAAGGGGTTCATCGGCCATGTTATTAACGTTGTGCTTCTTATCACACTGGCCATTTATACTGTCCGCAACGAGCAACAGTCATTTGACGATGAGGTAAGTACTCTTAGCTTAACTTTTCATATACAAGGTCATATGGATAGGGGTACTACTATTAGACTTTAAAAACTATAGCTTATGCCAGCCATAGAAATATTATTATGATATTGAATAACTTTATTTTCTGTTCTCGATATGAAAGTAAACTAAAAAAAATATCAACCCTAACTATAGTGTAATGACTTGATATAACATTTATGCATGTACTAGAGGATGCTCGCGACTTCGTCCGCGTAAATGAGGGGTAACAAACTCCTATGGCATATTTATCTCATGGCTGTTCCCGCTTCTATATTCGCGCCCTTTCCCAAGATGTAAGTCGAATTTCGAGGAAGTTTGCTACGGCAATCTGAAGTTATAGTTATACATCATCGATCCTGAACTGTGGACTTTGCGGCATAAATAACTGAATTTCACGTAGATGAGCAAAAGTCATAGTTTTCCCTTGAAATCTCTTTGTACTTTATTCAGGCATCCATCAGGCAAACACCTGCAGGGAGTCCAAACAAGAAATAACCTCCATTCTCCCGTCAACTCAATAATACAACGTTAACTTTGTAGTTCGCGTGTAACAAAAGTCTTCATAGCCAGTGCAAATTCCCCATACAATTGTCCGAATTCGTCTCTTAAAAATAACTAACGTAAAAATCTTTCTCTAAATTAGATTTATGTTTTAAAAGATAAAGGAATCGGGACCACTTGATTAATTCGCAGAATTCTTTTAAAAAATTTGAGTTTATGGTCAAAAACAGGTAAAGTACTTTTTGCACACACCGCCTAAAGAATTTCGAAGACACGGAATCAAGCGGTCGTAACCACTTATCGAGTATTATTCAAAGGGTTGGTGGTGAATTCTCAGTTCCAATATACCGAGCTTGCTCCACTTTTTCAAAAATGGTGTAAATTTTTTCTGACACTGCCTGCTGAGGAAGATACAAATAACCAATTGTTAAGACTCCAACGAGGTGAACTTATGTACTTCGTTTAGAGTAAACTAGACACTAAAGGGCCTTAGTGCAAGATTTCCTGCTAAAAAACGTCAAATCAAATTGAGTTTAAGACGAATTGTTGTATATTGAGGTGCAAACGTCATAATCTGGCAGATTATCTCTCTCGCAGACTCCATACAAATGTGACAGACTAAAGGGAATTTATATGACGTTTGTTAACTTGATAAGTAACAATAGGTGCAAGACAACAACGAGAAGAGGTCATTGGATAATAATCCAACAGCCGAGCAAAAATCTTCTTTTCAACTTGGTTGAAGCTTTTTGCTATAAAGCCGTTGATAAAAATTTAACTATCACAAATGAGTAAATAAAAGAAATGTCTTATTTTTTTTTCCAGCACTCCATCCAGAGATTCGGCCCGATTAATGCTTTTGAGTAAGTGTCTGTTATAACTTAAATAACTTATCACCAGTAGGTACTTTTATATAAATATTCTAATCATTCATTTAATTAATTAGCCCACCAAAAATCGATGACGAATGGATTCCTCGAAACAGAGACAACATCGCTTATTACTCTGGACGGTAAGTGATATTGATTTTTAAGAGGTACAGTAAGACTATGCATGTGTTTCTTTCCTATTACCGATTAAGTTAGTTATTATTTTCTGGTGATGGAAAAAAAAATGCCGGCGAATAATAGTTGGACTTCGCTCGTTTTTCGGGTTCGTTAAACGTGTGCAAAGTGGTAGGCGAAAAATGTACTGATGTTAACAATTTTTAACGTACTTAAAGAATCATTCGTAGCTTGTTGCGTAATGAAAAAATTGTGTATACTGAGATAGTCATATAAATTGAATCCTAAAAAAAAATTTACACGATGGAAAGAAATTTGCCCGTAGAGATCAAGAGTTTTATGCAAATTAATAAATAAATCTTTAAATTACGAAACTAATTATATTGTTTAGATAATGTTTGGTGAACGCTGGTTCCAGTATACATTAAATTAGTTATCAAAGTAGTGTTGGTCTAGTGGTGACTTGGTGGGCGTGGGTGTGGTGCGTGATCTTCAGCTAAGGATCACGAGGTCCTGCGTTTGACTCCCAAAAAAATATAACAGTATAACGGCGGTGTCGAACCTCTTTGCTAGGATAGCACATAAAGCCATCGTCCGCAGTTATTATCATTAGCTTGAGCTAATCTCTAAGTGAAGGAGAGAGCTATGCTAGGAGTATCTACGTGATCAAATCAGAAATGAGGAGATCCGTAGAAGAACCAGAGTTACCGACATAGCTCAGTGAATTGCAAAGTTGAAGTGGCAAAGTGCGGGGCACATAGCTCGGAAAACCGATAGACGTTGGGGTCCCAAGGTGCTGGAATGGCGACCCCGCAGCGCTCAACGTAGCGTTGGTCGACCCCCAACTAGGTGGCCAGACGACATCAGACGAGTCGCAGGGAGCCGCTGGAAGCAAGCGGCCCAAGACCATGAGCATCGGAACTCCCTACAAAAGACCTATGTCCAGCAGTGGACGTCAATTGGTTGTTAATGATGATGATGATGAATCTCTAAAATCCATTGTCCTATAAGAGAAGGAACTTGTGCCCGGCCATGACATGTGAAAAGTAAAACGATGATGATAGCCACTTGACCATTGATGATGGGAATGTTTTCAGACAATCGCTGAACGTGGCGAACGAGGACGAACAACGACCTGCAGCAGCGAGAGAACCCTCCGTTGTAGATATTTCCAGGTAAGTGCGTAACAATACGCTTACCATTCTAGATTCCTATGTAAAAATGCTTTCTTAATATCTAATTGCCTTAAATTCAAATTCTTCTGAGCTGCTATCGATAAAATAATTCTAAGCCGAGTACTGTTCACCACAGGACTATAGATTTCCTCATAGTCCACTTTATATTTCTGTTGAATCCCTCTGACTACTAATCTAGCTTTATATCTTCCATCCGACTTCTTACCAAAGACCCAGTTGTTTGTTAAAAGTTTTCTCCCCTCAGCTTCTTTTTCATCAACCAACCAGTAGGCGAATTAATCCATTGATTACCCACTACTAATTTTGGAGTATAATTATATTAATCTACGCCTGAAAAACTTCGGCTTTTACATAAATCGAAAACGTTTGGAATTTCTTAATGAAATTAATAATTACTGCAATCTGCTTTAAAATCGACATCAATGGTTCTTAATTTGTTATTCATGCAATTGCAACGTATGCGCGTCCCTAATTATATTACGAAGACCTAATGAAATGAACCATTTCACTGAACACCAGGTATACCCGTAATTGGAATTGAAAAACAAAACAATCGAAATATGAATGAACCTGAGTAGGTTTAATATGAAAATATTGGGAGTTTAATATTTCCTGCATTACAGTACCCACTTCAGAATAAATACCGATCATCGGCAAATGTTGGAAACAATCTCAACGTGCCTACGTTACAAAATTAATTAACGAAAAAATGCCGGAGCTATCAACTCTGCCTGTACAACTGTGTATGAATGGTAGATCAATGATACTTTTGTACTAACGGATAAAAAAAATGGAAATGATTTTCATTTCAATTATAATTAAACAGTTAAAAAAATACTCGTTTACACCCAACAATGTCAATATTGTATCGCAGTGCCTAGTCATATTGTGTTTGTGTACTTATTAGAAACTTTACTATTTACTGTATTTAATATTTAAATACTTACTAAACAATGTTTTTATTGTTTTTTTCGTCTACTGACCTGCTCATAAAAACCGTTCGTGAACTTTATCACAAACCAATAAATGACAATGAATAATTAATATATGTACGAATAATGAGAAAAATCTAATTTCTCCGATGCATACTGTTCTGTAGTACTGTAAAAATTTACGTGAGATTACCTTTTCACGTTATCTTTTCACTGTCGTGAGTACCTTTTGCCGGACAAAGCTATCAGGGGAAGCCCCCTATAAGTCCTTATAGACTTCTATACCTAAGCCTGCCAGTCGACTGGATAAGTCTGAGCGCATTAATATTCTCTCCTGTATTATATGTGCCTAGAAGCCCCATGTGAATTATAATGGCTCATGAAAACGATTACTATTTGCGTTATACTTTAATATATTCCCTCGCTGATCGCCGCGGTCATGAACATCTACTGCATAAACAACACTGACAGTTGTTACTTTGAGTTATCAAACTATGTAGCTATTTACCGCGTCAACCAATAGCCGTAACGTAATGTTATTAAGCAAAATATGAGCCGCGTATATATGTTTGTCTTTCTCGAAAACGTAAAATTCTCTGCCGTGCGCATTGCAATGTTTTTAATAACTAAAATTCTAAACAACGTGCTTGTAATACATGTAACATGTAAATAGAAAAATTTAGTTTATAAGATTTCCTTGATAAAAAAATGACGATCACTGGGGAAAATATGTCTAATTGACACCATTAAAAGTAATCAAACCTTTTTTTGTGCGACGTACAGTAGGTATATTCAGTAAGCGTACACGTGTATTAAGAGATCTTGTCTTTTAGATTGCTTCAAAAATAACGTATTCTAACGTTATATGTATTAAAATATCGTTATGTATTAATTAATGAAACGGTGATAGCCTAGTGGTTAGGACGCCAGCCTCCTAATCAGAGGTCGGCGGTTCGAATCCGAGCACATACCTATAACTTTTCGGAGTTATGTGCGTTTAAAAAAAAATATATATATCACTTGCTTCAACGGTGAAGGAAAACATCATGAGGAAACCTGCACGCCTGAGAGTTCTCCGTAATGTTCTCAAAGGAGTGTGAAGTCTGCCAATCCGCACATGGCCAGCGTGGTGGACTATGGCCAAACCCTTCTCATATGGAGAGGAGACCCGTGCTCTGTAGTAAGCCGACAATGGGTTGATCATGTTTCAAAATATCTATATAAGCCTAGCAGCTTAGGAGTAAGTGGAGTTAGGACAATGTCAGTGTAAACACCCGTGCCTCGGAGAGCACGCTGAGTCATTTTACCCGGTTAATAGATATCAGTAACATGTGATCATGCTCGTCAAAGTCACAGTGCAGCAGCGTAGAGGTTCGATGCTCTTGAAAGTGAAAAGCTCTCCCAGGTGTCCAGTGCTGCCCAGCTGGGACGTTAAAATGTTTAATGATTAATTTTCAGCCCTGTGAGAGGTTGCGATGATACATGGATGCCAATTTATCGTACCGAAGCATCTGGATATCCAAGAAGGTAAATATATTCTTATAATATTTTTTATATTGATTTTTGTATTGCTTTGAACAACTCTGTCGGTTTCAGTGGGTATTCTCCAATCTGGCCTCCGTGGAGTCCCACGTACCTCGTCTGAAGCGGCGCAGTTTTGTCGCTTCCGGAGCGGATGCGTAAACTAATTTCCCAGAGTTAAAAAAAGATGCATATAATTCGTACTGAAAAGCAAAGTCTTACTGAAAGACGCCTATTAGTATTATTATTCAAATGAATCATACCGGAACAAATTTCCTGTCGTACAGATATCAACAGAATGCATACCCATGTCAAAATTCCTGGGCACGCCACTGCCACTATCAATGCAATAATTTAAATTGTTGTACTCATTATATACATAACATTATCTTCAGAATTAAGGATTTTTCATCCGGAGACACCGCAGTCTCTTACACCAAGTTGGTACTATACAAATAAATAAAATTGCAGTGTCTGTTTGTAATATTGAAATAACCGTTTTTTACTACATGCATATGAATACGGTACATACACCAAAATTTTTTTTTTACAATTTTTATCTGTCTGTCTGTTTGTTTGTTCCGGCTAATCCCTGAAATGGCAGGACCGATTTTTACGGGACTTTTATTGGCAGGTAGCTAATCTAAAAGGAGTAACTTAGGCTACTTTTATTTTAGAGTCTTTTATTTTATAAAAATAAAGTAATGTTTCAATGCCCAAGTACTGCCCAGTACCGCGCGCAGCTCACGCGCATGCCACCGCCTGTGTAGCACGTCTCGGGCGCCTCCCAAAACTTCTCCCACCAACGAATCAATATCCGATTTCACTTTCTTTTTTTTTTTTAGAAAGGAGATAGATACTTTAAAGTTTATCCTGAAATTATTTCAAGTCATTCGGATAAGTATTCTATTGCTTCGTGATTGAGAGACAAACAAACACACTAACTCAACGCAGACGAAGTCGCGGGCGTCAGCTAGTATAAAATAAAGCTCTGCTCTTTATTTCGTTATTTTGATGTTATTCTATTTTCTAAGTTTTAATAAGTAAAAGAATCCTATCGGAGAGAAAGCCTATATTCTACAAAGGCGTATTTTCTAGTTTTTTTTTTTACTATTATTATTATTATTATTACATCCTACTCGTAAAATTACGAGGTATTTAAAAATACATCAATAAACAATGTAATCCTTTTTAAAAAGTTTTATATTGCTATTTAAAAATAAAGAATAATGCTTATGTATAGGTAATCTTATATATAAAATTCTCGCGTCACAATGTATGTTCCCATACTCATCCCTAGCCTAAATTTTCACCCTTCTATCGCCAACCCCTATTTTTAATAGTCATTTTAGTAATTTAATCATTTGTCATCCCGCTCGATAACATTAATTATTATCATTATTTTCTACATTAGACAGCTGTATTAGTTAAAATGCACTTGCCGAAGCACAAATACATTAGCTATTCAACCCTCTCTCTAGGCTCTCAATACGTCAGTGAAAACTTTTTTATTACGGAAACGTTTTGACGAATGTCGGACATAGATCACTCAGTGAAAATAAAAGCTAAACATTTAGGATCATAAACACTGATTAATATCTTATAAATATCTTATGCCGCGCAGATTCTAGAAAGTTCGGTCCTGAGCGCTCCATTTAGGATGTCTATAAGGCTCCCAGATTTGTTTCAATCAGGTTTATGAACTATGTCATTATTTATTGATGTCGGTTATAAAACATATTGTCTTTCACAGCGGCCACTCAAACCTCCTGTACAATAGCGATGAACCACGTCGCATTCAAGTGTCGGTGAAGGAATCTACATCTGAGTAAGTTATGGAGATCCATTTATGCGCACACAACCATATATTATCTCTTTTCTCACATCTTCAGTTTAAAATAAACACAGTGATAAACAATAAGCAGTAGGTATAATTTGCTATATTCCGCCGACAACCGGGAGATTTGTATAATATAACACCACACAAAATATTCCACTAGAACCTCTACGCACGTTTCGACCGGACACCGGATCATCCTCAGGAGATGTTGACTTTACAAGCAAGAAAAGTAAAACTTAGTACTTTACTAAGTACTTTACTTTTCTCCCAGTTGTCAGCGGAATATAGCAAATTAAACATGCTGTTTATTGTTTATCAAGGACTTCCGCAAAGTAACGCCTGCTTCTATTCATTATAAACACAGTGATTACTTTTATCCAATGAACTCAGGTTGCCGAAATGGCAGCTGAAATATACCGTTATGTTTTCTCCTGTAGGTATTTTAAATCTTAAATTACTGGATAGATTATGAAGGAATTGGTTACATAGGATACTTTTTAACCTGTAACCCCTAATGTTATAAACACTTAGTCGCGTTGATCTTCTTTCACGTAACAACTCAAATATTAATAACATACGTAGAGGTACATATAAGGATACCTCGAATTCTCAGAGTTATAGATTAACAGACTAACTTCAAAATACAAATTAACAGTGACAAGTAGCAAAAATTGCAAGTGAAAATATACCTAGTAACCTTTTGATTATTGCCTTTTAACAATTAAACCGCTGAACTTATCCAGATCTTTCTTTTTATGATAACTATATAAATCACTTTATCTCATATATCTATTTTAACAGATATTTTATCATAATTGTAGTATAATCTATATATATAAAAAAAAACTTTTCATATGTTATAAACACATGAAAAGATTTTTTTTAATCTACTAAAAGGTAGCCCTTGACGGCAATCTAACCTGATGGTAAGTGGTTATGAAGTCTTAAGACGTAAGCGGGCTGACCTGTTAGGGATCGCTGCCCCTAATTAGGAGCATGAGTTTTCCACTGCAAACCCATACTTCTAATTGGTTTTCACGCGAATTCGTAATGGTACGGTATGGTGGTCGTGTTTAGTGGTAATTAAACCTCCCACCAGAGAACATTCAGGAATGATAAATTTCAAAATTTTCCCTGACGGGGATCGAGCCCAGATCTCCCTTACAAGACTACAACGCAAAACTACGTCAAAGAGGTTGTCGATAAAGAGTTGTTATGTTAAATGATTAAACAGGTCTTGCCTGGCTACGCTGTCTGTAAACGGTAAGTAATTTTGATAATTATAGGAGTAGGCACGAACCTACCTGTATGGTGCATACAGGTGTTTGTAGTGTTCGTGCTGTAGTGTAGCACTATGTTGATAGGTATTTCATTATCGCATTAAGATTCCAGTATTCCAGGGAGCAAGTTCAAGAAAAAAAACACTTAGACACTTTAATACCGAAACGGTGTCAAAGTGTCCAAGTGTTTGTTTAACAATGCTTAATGTTCTAATCGTAAACACTGGAAGGAAGAGTCCTTCCAGTATTTACGATTAGAACATTAAGCAAAGCAAAGCATCAGTTACTGAGATGAGCGCGTTCAGCCAAAGTAATAAAGTCTTGAGCTTTTTTAATAATAGTATAGATTCATGATTTTGTGTTATTTTTTGTGTCAAGTGTTACGATTAATTAGTAGTAATTACGATTGATGTCTTTAACGTAGAAGGTTGATAAATAAACCAACAGATATCTCATATCCAACACAACAAAAAAGCCTTGAGCAGCGCCTAAGCGTCCTGCTAATCATTATTTTTGTTATAGCCGGATTTGCGATCGTTCCCCTTCGTGGCTGTACAACGCCGGAGCCTCGCAGCCGTTTTCATATCTAGAGGACCCAAAGAAACCCTTGCCAGTGAAGCCTCCCACAGCAGCAACCACCGATCCCCAGTGGCGTCGCAGCGCTTGGCCGCCAGCGCCTGTAGTCCCAGACCCCGATTACAGCCCTCCACCACGGAAACTCAAATCAGCGCTGAAGCCCAACTATATTTAAAACATTAATCAATAAGATATGCATCCACGGTAGGCTCAACAACAGGCAATATTTCGTTGCAAACAATGTATCGAAAACATATTATTGGGTGTAAGGAAATAACGTGATAGTAGATCGTTAAATGAGCTGGAAATTACCTCATTCTCAAGTACTACTCTTTTTAATACATTCTCAAGATATTTGTATGCGCGGACGCAGCTATAGCGTAAATTCTTTGAGGTTTTGAATCGCGGTGCCTTTGACGACTTGAACATATTACTTCACGTATCGATTGTGAGGAAAAGGAATAATTAGAACTATATATATGTTTGCGTACGTAAACGTAACGTATATTAACGTCCTTAAAGATACCGTTTCCTGTGCATTTCAAATTATTCCTGTACCTATGAAAAATGAGCTGTTGATTAATCGTTTCTCAACAAATTAAACGCCTTACGTAGAAATACAGGCAAAATGAATTTAATTAAAATATCTTGGGTGTGCATTTTCTTACTTTCCAGCTCGTTTAGTATTTACTTTAGGTTACCGCTGGTAAACTATTCCTAAGGCTCTCACGTGATCGCTGGGTTTTAGTGGATATTCTGGGAAGCGACGCAATCTTGTCTACGCCGCTTCCGGAGGGGATGCGTAAACGCATTTCCCAGCGGAAAAAAAAAGGCTCCCACGTAATAACAACTGACAACTGATAAGTAATAAATAATAATAAAATGGTTCACAGTTAATCACTTAATGTATTATTACTAGATATATACTAGATATAATATTAGATCCGTGAGTTGCTATTGCGGGAGGTTCCACATATATTATGATATCGACGACGGTACGATATAAGGACGAAAAATGATTTTCAAATCCATGACTGCGTTTTGCATTTGCTTATGCGCAACGCTAAGCTATACCTACGAGGACTTACACTATAGCGGCATGTATACTATGCCGTTCATATTCATTATATGAGGTTAAATTTGTAACCCAACCTGGGTAGATCAGGTTGTAAGTGGGTACTTACAACAATAAAATGATAACCTCATATAATGAATATGAACGGCATGTATACTATGCCGTTCATATTCATTATATGAGGTTAAATTTGTAACCCAACCTGGGTAGATCAGGTTGTAAGTGGGTACTTACAACAATAAAATGATAACCTCATATAATGAATATGAACTGCAAGTACTTAAACTATGCCGTTCATATTCATTATATGAGGTTAAATTTATAACCCAACCTGGGTAGGTTAGGTTGTAAGTGGGTACTTACAACAATAAAATGAAAACCTCATATAATGAATATGAACTGCATGTACCTAAACTATGCCGTTTATATATTCATTATATGAGGTTAAATTTGTAACCCAACCTGGGTAGGTTAGGTTGTAAGTGGGTACTTACAACAATAAAATGATAACATTAACGAATACCATTATTCCTAGTCTAAGGAGCTGGGGCATTTTAATCAGTATATAAAGCTTATTAATCCTTTAGTATAGGTTACATTTTAATCAATTAAAAACTATTTAAACATAAACTATTACAATAGTAGCATTAAATCTTACTAATTAGTAGCTAATTTCGATTTTTTCAACTATACTTACTTAGAAACATAATTATTACATTGACTAAGCTAAAATGATAGCTATGGAATTTAATTTAAATAACAAAATTAAATCCGACTGTAATTATTTCAACCGCAAACACATTAAATCTCTAAACTAAATTTAATTGACGTGTATGAATGTAGGTATTGCTTACCTACCCAAATTGTTTTTTGGACACGTCGGTTACATACAAAACTAAACAAAATTGACAAATATACTAAATAATTATTTGTGTGCTAAACTTGTCGATTTAGCTTAGAGATTTATGTACGACACATTGTAATAATAATTATTAAGTATAGCCTTAAAAAATATTGTTCCAGTTTCACTAATATTATATTATTATAATAATCACTTATCCACTTTTACATTTTAGACTTACTTTTCAATATAATCGTGTCATATAGCTTCATGCAGTAAGTTAGTTAACGCTATTAGAAATAACCGCTTACCTAGTGCTTAATTATTTAAGAATTAAACTAATAACTTGGATAATAATTGTTACCCAAGGTATTCGTTTAATCGCTTCATCGAAATTTTAGCTAATATTAACTTATTTCTATAAATTATTATCTTTCCTAGGATAGGTACCCACTTACTTATTGGTGCTCTTAAGCTGCAGTTTAAAGAATATTAATATACCACCCACCCTACCTAATCCACCCACCTACAACTTAAACCATGAATTTATAATCCTTGGCAACAAACAAAAAAATTAACAAAGGTATTCTGTTGACATTACCTAACTCTTCTAGTCTCAAACCCATTGATTAGAAACATTCCAAAAGACTCACTGCTCATTAGGATTATTGCCGCATGTTGCAATAGTCTTAAACACCAAAAATCATGAAAACTATGTGAGAGAGCACCAATAGCTAGGTGGAATATGATAAGAATTAATTGCTATCTGCTATTGATATATAAATAAATCTTTGTTCTTAAATAGGATCGATGTTTTTTATTTTAACCCCAACTGTTGTAATGGTCCTTACAAATAAGTGTAGCATAAAATCGGTATATTTATCCGGTGGTTTGTCACACCCATATGTGTGAAATTCTCTGTTAGTTCAAGTAAGATCATAAGAATTGAGCTGTTAACATCAGTGTTCATAAAAGCTAGATACCATAAGTCTAAGCGAGATGGTTCCATATGTTAAGGAACACACTTCTTCAGTATCTATTCTTATTTATTTACAGGATGGTAAACACCTTACTGATAAGGAATACAATTCTTCAATAGTTATACTTGTTATCTATAACATTTTACACACCTTTGTACAACCAGATCCTTGGAGACCACTTTTCGGTACCAACACTAAACAAGAACTAATCAACAATGACCAACGATTAACAACAAAAACAAGTCAATTGAGATACTTTTCATTAAAATAGTCAAAAGTAAACTTAAATCATTTAAGTCAAATCGCATACTTAAATTATATATTCTCATTTAATGACTAAGATATTATATGTATGTAAACTCAAAGACACTAAAATCTAAAACATTTGGAAATCATGACACATAATCTCATGTATGCATGTAGGTATGTAAATGACACACGCCACCAATTAGCAACATTCGTAACTAAAACTAAATATTCGTACTATTATATAGTACCTATAATAGTATAATTTAATATATGGAGCCAAACTCAATGAGGAACTTTTTTAAATAAACCATAAATCTTGGATTGTCACCTTTTAATAATCAAAAATATAAAATTTATTACCCTTTCCCCGTTGAACTTTAACCGTTTTCTGAAACATAATTTAACCGCTACGCTACGCTCGGCGCAGTCTTGCCTGCGTCGCTTCCGGAGGGGATGCGTAAACGCATTTTCCAGCGGAAACAAAATGAAAATTTATAAACGTATATACATAATAATAAAACAAGTAAAATAAAATTTAGTAAGTACATGTATTTGTAACCTACCAAGTTCCACATAACATGATAACTTTAACGAATACCTAATGATTAAAGGAACTTATTACCTGTACGTGAAGTTCTATCATAATTATACGAAGGTTTCGTCCGAAGAGATTAAGATATATATTCAAATTCAAATTCAAAATAATCTTTATTCAAATAGTCCTTAAAAAGGCACTTTTGACGCGTCAATAATTTACATAGTAGTTATTTCATGGTGATAACTATATTCGTAAACTTAAAACTAAAGCTATGAGGGTTCCAAACGCGCCCCGGTCTAAGAAGAAGCCCACAACAAACTTAGCCGGGGTTTTTCTTTTTTCCGTTATCACCATCTCACATAATGAATAACAAACTATAGTACCTATGGAGATAGAGCAATTCACACCCAAGCTTTTTTATCGTTTATATAATCCTTAATATCGTAATATGATTTTTCTACAAGCTTTCGTTTTATAAAAACTTTGAACTTATTGATAGACATCTCCAAGATATCAATAGGTAATTTATTATAAAATAAAATACAATTTCCTTTGAATGAGTTACTAATTTTGTGCAGCCTACTAAATGGTACTACAAGTTTACTTTTACTTCTGATGTTCAGTGCGTTACAGTCCATTTTTTTCTTGAATTTATCAATATTTTTATGAACATACATTAAATTTTCATATATATATATTGGCTATGCACTGTCATTATTTTATAATCTTTAAATTTATCTCTTAATGACTCCCTGGGACCTAATTTATATATCGCACGAACAGCCCTCTTCTGCAAAACGAATATAGTGTCAATATCAGCAGCATTACCCCATAATGAAATACCATATGACATAATGCTGTGAAAGTAGCTAAAATATACAAGTCTGGCAGTCTCTATATCCGTCAAATGACGAATCTTTTTTACCGCGTAAGCAGCAGAGCTAAGTCTGTGCGATAAATTATTTATATGTGGGCCCCATTGAAGTTTAGCGTCTAACGTTATGCCTAGGAATGTAGCCGTATTTACCAGATCCAATTCCTCATTATTAAGTAGTACACTGGTTTTCACCTGTTTAACATTGGGCAACGTGAATTTAATACACTTTGTTTTCTTCCCATTAAGTGCTAAGTTATTAGCCTCAAACCAATGTACTACTTTCGCGAGAGAGTTGTTTACATCGTCAACATTTGTTTCGCGTCTTTTAATTTTAAAAACGAGTGATGTATCATCAGCAAACAATACTATCCCGCTATTGTCCTTAGTAAGGTAAGGAAGGTCATTTATGTAAATGAGGAACAGAAAAGGTCCTAATATTGATCCCTGAGGAACCCCTATTTTCACAAGTAACCCGTTAGACCGTTTCCCGTTTACGTCTACTTGTTGAACTCTGTCACGTAAATACGAGGTCATTAAACCTAGAGTTACCCCCCGAAGTCCATAATGGTGTAGTTTTCTGACTAATGTTTCATGTTCAACACAATCGAAAGCCTTGGACGAATCACAAAAAACACCAAGTGCGTCACGTGACTCCTCCCAAGCTTTAAATATATTGTGTATTAACTCAACACCAGCGTCGGTTGTTGAGCGACCCCGTGTAAAACCAAATTGTTTGGCGTGTAATAAATTGTTTCTATTAAAATGATTAATTAATTGCGTTAAAATAAGTTTTTCAAAGATTTTACTGAAAGTAGGCAGTACTGATACCGGTCTAAAGTTAGTGGGGTCAGTAGTACTACCAGATTTAAATAACGGAATTAACTTGCTATGTTTCATTAAGTCAGGGAACACACCACAGTCAATACAATTGTTAAAAATAAAAGCTAGGTCGGGTGCAACAATATCAATCAAAGACCTTATAACATTAACGGAAATGCCCCACAAGTCATTTGTTTTCTTAATATTTATTAATCGGAAGGCCTTAATAACGTCTGAGCTGCTAACATGTCTGAATTTAAGAGCGTTATTACATTCTGGCACATTATCCTTCAACAAACAGAGAGCAGTATCTGGTGAAGAGTTTAATGATCTTGTAGTGGAGACAGGAACGTCGGTAAAGAAGGTTTCAAAAGCAGTTGCAACCTCAAAATCCGACGTGATAGATTTGTTACCTATATTAAGTTTAAAGTTATTAGTTTTGAGTTTTATTCTTCCTGTTTCCTCATTAATTATTTTCCAGGTTGTTTTAATTACATTATTGCTATTTTTTATTTTGTTCTGTATATATTGCGATTTTGCCAAAATGCAATCGCGTTTAAAATTCTTGGAAAATAATTTTACATAATTTTTAAACTCATCACTCGTATTATATTCTCTTTCCGCATACATTTCATGTAAAGTTTGCCTATTTTTATGTAGTTCACTTGTAGCCCACTCACTAAAAACCAATGTATCAGCAACCATGACAGACTTTTTAGTAAATATAGAATTAAATATCATATTAAATTTACTAAAAAAAGTATTATACATTTCATTAGGACCAATTGTAGACGATAAGAATGGAAGGTCTCTAACTAAACTTGTTCTTATTCTCTCTATTCGTCCTGCCGTTACTGGCACATAAGTAATTTTATGTCTAGACAAATTTTTTTTCCCCATTTTTGAAACAAATAAATTGACCACAGTGATCAGAATCTAATTTATTAATTATATTTTTACTGATGGGGTTTATATTTGTATATATATTGTCTAAGCATGTGGCACTGCTGGCAGTTATTCTAGTAGGCTCCATAAACATATTCAACAAATTGTATGATTGAAATAGATTTATTAACTTGTAACTTGAAGAGTTGTTACTTTCTAGTATGTTTACATTAAAATCTCCGCACACAATCAACTTTTTATTTGATTTAGATATTTTATAAAGTACCTCATCCATTACCTTTTCAAAAAGTTCAAAGTTTGATAAGGGTGGTCTATATACAGTAACAACAATAAATTGCTCTAATTCAACTGAGGCCAGTTCAATTGTTCGTTCAACAGAAAGGCTCACAATATCAGTTCTGTTTTTAAATTTTAAATTTTTATTTAATAGAATTAATGAGCCCCCATGTATTGCAGTAACTCTGGTAAACGAACTACCAACCTGGTGGTTACCAAAATTAAACAAGTATTCATGAGTTTTTAACCAATGTTCGGTTATACATAAAACATGAATATGAAAATGATTTAAAAACAATTCAATCTCTAATTCTTTTCCTTTAATACATTGAATATTTTGGTGAACCAAGTTGATAAGGTCAGGGTGGCTAAATCCGTCTATGGGGCATAACCGTCTGATTGTAACTACGCAGGCTACAATCGAGCTGCGTATTTGATTGATAGATCGGTAAAACCGCACCATCCTTTAGTTCGAATCATACTATTAAACTGGCGTTAGGCATTATACTAATGGATAAAACAGTGTTTGAAAATTAGTTGTGTTCCGAAAGTGAAAAGTAAGTTACTCGTAATGCCATTTTATTGAAGGTAAATCTAAAATTATGTAACTTACAGTGTAGAGAGATAGCTATTTGTACAATTCAAAGTCTGTTTCACTATATCTTTTATTAGTTTGCCAATAAATCACCATAAATAGACAATTTATTTGATGTCAAATATGTGTAACCTCAAAATTGTTAAGTGTTAAATTCCGTCCATATTGAATGGGGCTGGACCGTCATATGCCGATTTTGCCCCATTTCAGATATCGTAAACCTTTTTTTTCCTTACAATTTTATAGGCACCGTTGGTCAATGTAATCTAATTATTAATGAGATTAAGGATATTGCACTATTTTAATCCATACTAATATTAATTATGAAAGCGGAAGTGTTGTGTTGTACCGGGTGTAAAAAGAAAAAATATGCTGTCTTTTCATAACCCATCTGTACCGATTATGACAAAATTTGCGATATTTTTCTGCCCGGAGACGAACACCAGCTACTTTTATCCCTGAAAATTTTCTTCCCACGGGACTTATAAAAGAATCTAAGTCCAGGCAGATGAAATCGCGAGTATCGTCTAGTAAAAAATATTTACGAAAATAATACGTATTTATATTTAACTATACGGCCATATAATATTTGAGTATGTTTTTTAAATTTATTGTTTAGCGTATAAGTATATTACAGAAATATAATTTGTTACAGTTAAACTAGACCTTCATAGCATATTTTTATATAAATATCTACATGTCAAGCTAAAAACTTACTAAAAACAAACATGTTCACTACTCCTGCCCTCGTCAGTATGCCGGAATAGCCCCCAAAAAGGTTTTTTGCGTATAAAATGCGATTAAGACTTTATTTTTAACAATTTAAATCACAGAATAGAATGTCATCGACCAACGCGTGTTAAAATTGTGTGCATCTTGGAAAAAACTATCAATTTCTGTAACTTCTTGCTGTATGACGGATTTGCCTCGATTTTGTGGGAAAATCCGTCTAATGGCTATGTTTTAAAAAAAACTGTTTATCTTAGTTCTGAAAATAGCTAAGTGCAATATGATGACTATATTATATAAAGTTTAAGATTTTTTTTTATGCGCGATATCCTAACATGCGAAATAAAGTCAAAATATCTTCGAATTTTGACAAGCAAATTTAAATTTTAAAAAAATATGCCGGAATTACCCACCCTGACCTTATAGGTAGAATTTTGTTTATTTTTAATAGAATTTAAATTTAAATTCTGAAAATTCATTTCACCTGAGCAAGAGAAAAACTCTTTTGTCTCTGAGTGTAAGCAAGAGAATACCTCTCTTGTCTCCTTAACTAGTTTAAAATAATATTACTTGGAATTATTTCCAAGGCGTTAATGTCAGAATTAGGACACTGCTCAATAAAAGCAGCTTGTTTAGCCAAATTCTTGGCTGTTATTGTAAAAAAATATGATAGCGAAACAGCTATCTGTCGTTTAAAATAATTGGATAGGTGATACCTATCTTTGTTGTAATTATAATAAGTTTTAGCACACTTGCTAATGTCAATAATTTTAATTTTTTTATTATATGTACATAAGTTGTACAATGTTGTGTTTAAATTATACCTAATTGTATTTTCTTGGTGGGGCAAATTTTCACAATAGGGAAAGGTATATATGATAATACTATTAACTTTCAAGCTATCTAATAAATTATAAATCTTTATCAAATCATTTTTATTAATATTGCCTCTATTTCCCATGAGTAATATTAAATTAGTCTGACCATCATACAAATGTTGATTGTCACATATAGTATCAACAATTGCCTTTAAGTCAGAGTTAGGCAAACAGTAGTTCAATGTAGTGTGTTTGTGTAAATGTAAGTTAAGATATAAGCCCATATTACATCCAATCTCATCGCTGTACATGAAAGTTTTTGTGGAATTTAATTTTGATTTAGGCCTAGCAAAGGAACTGTTAATGTTATTATTTTGTACAAAATTTTTGAATCTGTCACACACCTTCCTCATTTTTGAGGGTGATGATGCTGGTGACACAGACTTTGGATGATAGACTGTATTTTTATCAGTACAGTGTGAGTTCAATTGATCACTGTTGCAATTGGTCTGTTTTATGGTTTCATCTGTAGTCTGTGTGTATACAGACATCATTTTCTTTTGACTATTATCATATTGGGCTGCCAGTGTCCGTAAAAATGTTTGTAATCTGGCTATTTGTATTTCTAATAGATGTGTGTCAGATTCATAATTAGTCCTATTAGTCTCCATCTGTTTTTGTAACATTTCTACTTTATTCAATAATTCTAAACGCTCTTTTTTAGGTTTGAATGTTTTCAAAAGTTGACTATTTAATTTTAACAATTTCTGAGTTTTTTTAATTTTCCTATTAATTTTACAATATTTTTTTAGTTTATTAATACTACAGGGACGTACAATTGAGCTGTTAGAGTTGATTACCACTGATTTTGTCTCTTCAATATTATAAGCTGAAAAATCCAATCCAGCAGTAATCAACAGCGGGGCCCTATCAACTAGTTCTTCATAAAGGCTATGAGTGTGCAGTGCTGTTGTGTTATGTGCAGCTTCCTCCAACTCGGTGATCTGGTGGTGGGCATCACGTAGTTCGCGCTGCAGAGAATCGATCTGTCCCAGGGCCTCCTCATACTCAGCACGACACTCATCAAGCCTATCCACTAGTAATTGAAGCCTATCCCGCTCCTCAACAATGTCCACATAGCTTATATGTAAGGCTGCCAATTCAGATTTTAGCCTATCGTTCTTTTGAAGCACATCTAACAGTTCCTTTTCATTACCGTCTATATACATTGTAGTCACACATACGGTGTTGCCTTTGCGCACTGAAAGTTGAAAGCCCTAACTAAAAGATAATTTCGTTTTCAGGTGAGGGTAGGTACCCCACCTTCATTTTGTATCGTGTTCGGTCGCACCATTCACAGGTTAGTGCTCTGGCGGAGCGCACCTATTTGAAATATATTAAAAATAATTTCATTAGTGAAAATATAAGTCGTGGGGAAAACATGGGGAAGTGAACATGATTATGATTATATTTCCTGGATAATTAGGAAGAATACTTCATAGAGAACGATCTACATCGAGATCCAAAGGTTAGTTCAGTGTAACAATACAAATCGCTATACTATAATAAACTAACGTACCTCATTAAACTTTGTTACGGTTAACCTTTGGGGTAACACTTCAAACAAGGAGGTAATCGCTTAAATTCTCACATGCATAGCTAATACTTCGAGCAGTCAAAATGACTGTTACTTTACTAATACGTATTGTCCAGGATATTATCTGTTGAACTTTTAGGTAGGTAATATTATTTATAATAATTAAACGAGAAGGTATAGCAAATGGTCATAGATTGACCAATCTATTCTATTCCTAGTCTACGTAGCTGAGGCATTTTAATCAGTATATAAAGTTTATTAATCCTTTAGTATTACATTACATTTTAATCAATTCAAAATTATTTAAACATAACCTATTAGAGTTAGCATAACCTATTAGAGTTAACATAACCTATTAGAGTAGCATTAAATCTTACTATGAGTAGCTAATTTCGATCTTAATGAATTCATTATGTTTCTAAGTTAGTATCTAACTATACTAACTTAGAAACATAATGAATTCATTGACTAAGCTAAAATGATAGCAATGGAATTTAATTTAAATAATAATATTAAATCCTACAGTAATTATTTTAACCGCAAACGCATTAAATCTCTAAACTAATTGACGTGTATGAATGTAGGTATTGGATTCCTACTCAAATTATTTGCCGAGAAAAGGATTGGACACGGTTTTTGGACAATCATGTCGGTTACATACAAAACTACACTAGATTGACATACATACCTATATACAAAATAATTAATTGTGTTCTTAATTGGTTAGCACTATTTTCATACTTGCCAATTTAGCTTAGCGATTTGTGTACACCACAATTGTAATAATTATGATACAACCTTTAAAAATACTGTTCCAGTTTCACTAATATTATATTATTATAATAATCATATATCACATAGTCACTTTTAAATTTTAGTTTTACTTTTCAATATAATCGACTCATATAGCTTCATGGAGTAAGGTAGTTATCTAAGTGCTTTACGCTATTAAGTTAACCGCTTAACCTAGTGCTTAATTATTTAGTAATTAATTAACTTGGATGATAATTGTTATCAAAGGTATTCGTTTAATCGCTTCATCGAAATTTTAGCTAATGTTAACTTATTTCTATAAATTATTATCTTTTTAGGGTAGGTACCCAGTTAGGTACTTATTGGTGCTCCTAAGCTATAGTTTAAACAATATTAAGATACAACTCACCCTACCTACCTACCTACCCATTAAAGACGATGATCATATTTTATTATCTACACTAATATTATAAAGAGGAAAACTTTGTTTATTTAGTTGTAACGAATAGGGTCAAAAACTACCGACCGTTTTTAAAAATTCTTTCACTATTCGAAAGCTACATTATCCACGAGTAACATAGGCTAAATTTTATTTTGGAAAAAAAATGGTTTCCTTCAGATATTTGGGTTTTTTCGGACACGCGAAAAAAAGAGAAATACCACTCAATGACTGACTGACTGACATATGATAACGATATCTTAGGAACTATAAAACATACAAACTGAAAATTAGGAAGGTAGATTAATTTTATGAAGTAGAGGTCAGCTAAGAAACGGTTTTGAGAAAATTCGCACCTAAGGGGATGAAATGGGGACTGGAAGTTTGTATGAAAGTTCAATATTTTTGAAGTTAGAGAGAAAAAGAAATACTTACTATCCATACAAAATCATAGAAATATAAATGCGCAAGTGTGTTTGTATGTTGGTTTGTCCTTCAATCACGTTGCAACAGAGCAATGGATCGACGTGATTTTTGAAAGTATAGTTGAGGAACTGGAGTGTGACATAGGAGAGTTCCCGTAGGAATATTTAAAACTTATTCTGACTGAATTTTAAAAACCTATTCCACGCGGACGAAGTCGCGGGCGCCAGCTAGTAGATATCCTATAAACAGATCGAAAACGGGCACTGTAACACACAGGCAATCAAGTGTGAAACTCTTACAACATCCAAACGTAAATGTATTTTCCGTTATTGGGTTAAAAAAAAACTGTTGAGTTTGAACTTATTGACTCAATTTGTTATCACAATAAAAGGTTAAATACGCGGAGCATCTCGAACGGTTATTAGCAATTGAGTAGAGTCGATATTAAATAATGCAGAAATAAGTGCGTCACAGCGCACGTCTTTGATTTGGTATGAAAAAGGAGGATTCTCTCTCCTTTCGATTGGTGCAGACAGTCAACTTTTTCAGAATTTTACTGCAAGGCGATTACTGGCTAGCCTAGCGATTTTAGCGCCAGTTTAATTTAATTTTAGACTAACTGTTACAAAACATCGTGCCATATTGAAAACTGTTTTGAACTTTTATGAAAAAAAACTTCAAGTTCATTATATTTGATTCAAGATTGACTGTCCTTTGATTTTCCTTTAATAGATCATTCTTATGTTATTCATCACATAGCATCGTTACGTGGTCACCAGAAGTTAATGAGACGTCTCTCACAGATGCTGTGCATCATCACATACTAAATAAAGATACCAAGAAAGATTAAAATTTAGTAAGTCCTGCAATTCTATGTTAAAAGTCTTAAGGTTACATTAAAAAAGTTCATGTTGTAAAGAGCGCTTAGGTAAGATTAGTAAATTCTTTATATTGCGGCTAAGTATTTTTTAAATTTCTAATCTATCTTTCTATTTCTTCCGCAATATTTTCTTACTTTTTCATTTCACAAGAATCTGACTATAAAAACACAACAAAGAAAGAATTTGCAAAATTTGAATCGGTTCAGCCGTTCACGCGTGATGGCGTGACCAAGCGAAATATTGAAACACACATATATATATACTAGCTGTCGCCCGCGACTTCGTCTGCGTAGAATTGATGATTTCCCGTGAGATTGAGGTTTCCCGTGCGACCAATGCTTCAGAAAGTAAGCTACAGGCTAATGTCAAATTGCCTTTTTCCGTGTCTCTAAATTAAAAAAACAGGACTTTCATACAAACTTTAAACCCCTATTTTACCCCTTTCGGGGTAGATTTGGATGAAAAAAAATCTAGCCTTATACTTACGCCCTAAAAGAAACCTATTTTCAAAATTTCAAGCTTGTAGACTACATAATAAAAAAATAAGCAAAAACTATCATCCCCTACTTTACCACCCTTAACAGGTAATAAATAAAAAAATAAATGATGTACATGTTTTTTATTTATTATTATTAGCAAATTTTTGTGTCTCTAACTCTAAAAACAAAGAAAATTCATACAAACTTCCAACCCCCCTTTTACCCTCTTAGGGGTGGAAGTTCCAAATATCCTTTCTTAGCTGACATCTCTTAACTATCAACTACCTACTTGCTAAATTATAGCTTTATACGTACAATAGTTTTTGAGATCTCGTGTTTAATCAGTATGTAAGTATGTAAGTGACCTTTCGCTTTTATATATGTAGATTGATATGTTTAGAAATTTCATGTAAATGGTAATAGGTATATACATATCTTTTAAGTAGATCAATCCACAGAATACAATTACTCTGATCAATCTAATTAAATGTCTTTGCTATGGTAGCTCAAATTGTACCATAACCTTACACTTATACATATATGCCTGTTTTCAGCCATTTCTTTATCACAAAATGCGCGAATTTTGATCTCACTACTTTCTCATTTAAGTTTTTATAAACTTAGTGTACGTCTAACTTAAGACAATATATTTTATCGGCGTTTAATTTTAATAGTAAATTACGAGCACGAGCCGCCTTCATAATCTGTTCAAAAGATTAAGATAAAGATTACAAAATTTTAAGATAAAAAACACCATCAATAATATTTATTTAGGAATTTCAGTAATAATTCCAATCCGCAAAGCGCAAATTTAGTTTAAATTTCATCGACCGTGGTGTTAACATACTCTTTGTCTGTGAGCTGAATAATCTGTGGTTGCTGCAGTTTATATCTCCATTGGGTCATGTACATGGGCCCCAATTAAATAATAAACCCGGTGGCTATTTGGGAATTCCGACGAGATGATGATAATGATCAAAACCACCGTGTGGCCGCATATAAAGCAGTAACATACAATTTAATTTTAACTTATATGCAATTTTTTCCAAAGTTCCTACGTATTTCAAGTTTACGATATTAGTTTATAGGTTTACATATTTAGTCTGTATGGGATAATCAAAACTGTGTAAAAAACAATATTTTGATTTTAAATCGTTACTGGAAAAGTGGTTGGTCAGATTCCCTATTTTAATTTAAACTTTTATTAATCACAATTAAGAGTGATTATATTTAAAATTTCATAAATATAAAATTTATGAATTGTACGTATAATCGTACGGTACGTACGGTTGAGTCAGAGAGTATTTCAACCAATATATTCTTCGTGAATGTAACATGGTAGCCGATACCTACACGTTTAGTAATTCTTATGAATCCAAAATATTACATAATGTGTGTTTGAATAAATAAAATAATCTGATTTAAGAAGACAAAACTTAGAAACCACATAACAATATTCGATTTATATCGAAACATACCTATCGAGTCGATTAACTTGTATTGAACATCCTTATTCAACATGCTGGGGATTGGGTTTGGAAGTAGGAATTCATGAATTGTCATTGGTGAAATCAATCGTCGAACTAATTTTACTGTTCACATCCATCATTGCTCTTTTAATATTTCATATGATTTTGTAAAAATGCCCGCGCGTTATTTTTTACATTATTCTTTACCAAAGCAGATTGTTATAATGAATTAAGTTTTTCGACTGCATAATTTAAAATGGGTGCTGACAATTGCATTAAGTAATTTAGAAAGAGTTAGGGAAATTATTGCCTGTGTTCATCACTGCATTTTATTGATCATCATAAGGGCGTGAAGTGTTCGCAAAATGAAGTTCCATAGACGGTGCGGTGACAGAGTGACACTTTTGCATGATAATACAACTGCTGTTAGAAATTTTGTTGAGTTCAACCACGGCTTAATATTGAGCGCCGAGCCCGTCGTAGATGATGTTTTATTTGAAATCTGCATTGATAGAAAGGTAAGTCTCTTAATTACTAATTAAGTAAGGTTGGTCTAGTCTTGCAAATAAAGCATTATAAAACTCCTCAGAATACATCTTTGTAAAAACAATTAATTGTGAAACAACATTTCATGAGTTAGAAATTATTTCCTCCATGGCATGTTTTACATCTGCTTTTAAAGAATTTATATGTGTATTTGTTTTTAATAGTTATCTCGATCGACTGGGTAATACTAATATTTGTAGACTTAATCAACTTTTAAGTTAATTTTTTTTCACTGTAACTTAAATACTGTTGAGTTTAAATCAAGGTACGAATTTTTTTTTAATATTTAAAACTAAAACTAGTACTTTACACCTGCCAAATTATTCTCTAGTTTGGTTTCTTCAATTTAGGAGTTTGCCTACAAAAGACTCGGAAATTTATACTCGAGTCACAAAATAGGAACACATAATTCAATAAGTAAACTGATTTCAATCATCATCATCAGGGAAAAGGGATTAATCCTAGCAAAAACAGTAGTTTCAAGGTTCTTTTGGAATAAGCCATGTTTGTTATTGAAGATTATTCCATGTCATTCCTGTTTCTGTTTTCACTCCCTTTCCCAACATATAAATCTAATTTTGATGATGATAGTTTATGTTTTTTCATATATCCTGTAGGGTCAATGGATTTCCTATTATAAAAAGTACCTTATGTTTTAACCCATGTCATAATCTATATTCATTCAAAATTTCAGTCAAATTGGCAGACCAGTTCCTTGGTAGAGGAATAATAAATATACCCACACAAACATCTACATACAAACTTTCGCATTTATAATATAAAAACTGTGATTTAATTCTTATTAAGAGAACACACAATGTCACTTAATGATATGCGTGTCACTTACAAGTGCACATTGCATTGACAAATTATCTCATAAATTAAATATACACTTGTAAACTTAACGAGCTATAAATAATAATTTAAAAATGAATCATTTTCAACAACATATCATGGTAAAAAACAAAAATGTTTGAGCCACCATGAAGTATGGTATACAAATAAATAATACCTATTTATTTGCATACCAAATAGATCGAATCTATCTTACCTAAATAATAGTAATCAATTTTTTCTTTATTAATATTAAGTATGTTTCAAAATAGAAAAACAAATCAAAAATGCATAAATATGATGTATTTTCTTCTATTTTTATTTAAAAAATAAAATATAGCTTATATTATAAGGCAGTTTTATCCATACAATATAGCAAAACATTCATCATTGTGTCACACTGTACTTCATTCAAAAAAATTGCAACATGCCTATAAGCTATTTTGTACTCACTAGAAGAGGAATCTATTTCATTCCATCATCCTGATTAATGACAACTCATATCAAGACCCTACACAACATAATCATCATCATCCCAATGCTAGGTTTCTTCTTAAAGGTACCTATCATAAAAATAATGATTAATCTATATTAAAATAAAGACTGGTATCTTAGAGCTTATCCAGAAAGGAGACAGCGGCTAGTGAAAGTATACTGTGGCTAAATCACATGGTTTACGCTCATATATATTTTTTGACAATCCTGTGTTTTTTAGTTTTTCTAAATATTATCTTGTGTAATAAACAAAAAGAATTAAGTAGTTTAAGAAGCAGTAATTATAATAAAACTGCTGCAGTACTGCAATTTACGGAATGCTAAGTATTCATTGTAGAATGATTGTTTCCTCAATAAAGGGGACTCTTTAATGGAAATAAATTGGTCCTTCCTTTTAGGTATGTTGTAACACAAATGCACTTGAGTTTGATAATGTTTGTATAGGTAAGATGAAGAACAAATATCGTATAGTAAAAGTTCCCAATTTCATTGTTTTGGACTACATTATTTGGGCAGCAAGTGCATTGTTGCATTATAAAGTTGTAGGCCCTGGGTTCCATTCCTGGCTTGTGCTGGTCTGGACTTTGGCTCTAGGTAGTTATCACTCTACGAACACAGACGTGTCATCTCTTGTAGTCTGTGTTGCGTTTGAAACCAATCATGATATACTATTTCAAACTGTATCATCACCTACCAGCATTGAGAGATTGCTGTCAACTGCTAATATGTAGTGGAATAAAAAAAAACAATGAAAACCCAAAATTATGATATTATTATTATTTATAATTATAATATTATTTATAATTTTACTTGTATTTATTTCCAATAAAATAATACCTCTTTTTGTTGTTTTCTTTTCAGTTCAGTTCCAATTTAAATACATATGGTTGTAGATTTGGCATATTTTTCTTATGTCTTAAACCTTCTTTAAAAAAAAAACATCCATTAATGTGTCAAACTATAATGCCATATATAAGTATTAAAATATATTCAGATTGTTGCTTTGCTTGTTTTAGCAGTTGATATTCTCTCACATGTAAAAAATGCTATGCCTCCACACTACTGATATTAATCACTGCAACCTGAGGTACAGTTTTGGCAAATTTTTTTTCCTAACCAATTACCAATTGAATATGCAAGTCAAGGATTGATATATTAAGACTGCATTATCAATTACCATCAAGTGTAAACTGGTCTATTTGATTCTGAGCAATCACAGCATTGGCGTTAGTAATTTCTAATTATAGATTGTATTTGAATTGTTTTAAATTCCAAAATAGAGTTCATCTTGTATTCAGATGTAGCAAAAATTAATAATCCACCAGATTTCTCTTATTTGTGTGTGTCTTTTTTATGTTGCTTTTTTAAAAAGATGGGTTTCATATTTTGTCATTACTTCTCCATATTTTTCATGTATATAATTCAGTTTGTTTGTAATTTAAATATAAAAGTTCTTTTTAATAAAGCAAGATGGGTATTTTAATTCATTGCTAGGTGCGAAAATATGTCATGCAAGAGAATGTTTTAGCACATATTGCCATAAACAGTGTCCTAACTTTGACAGAAACATTCTATGTGAAATCTAGCTACAGTGTGTATATATAATCATTTGTTTGCATACCATGTTATTTGTTAATGACAATCGCGATACTTTTTGATTGGCTGACATTATTATTTGATGATTCTCAAACATTGTTAAAAAAATCACAACCCTTAGCAGTTGGTGTATTCTATGTGTTGGTAATCAATGCTATTTATGTATTTATGTAATGTATTGCTGAGTATGTTATGTGCTATTGCTATTCAATAAGCTTGGTTATAAAATTGGTATGTGAATGCTGTTATGCGACTTATTTTTGCATTCCCTTTCATAGGTTTTGGCAGATCAAAACCTATTGAACTTTCACTATGATAGAGCAGACTTGCACCTTGTGTATTCAAAATATTATACGCCTTGACTACTATACTATATATAATAATTGTATGTGTGACTGTTTATTTATTCTCCTGCCACTTTAATTAACTAGATCATACTCAATTGCATGACCTTATTTGTCAGAAAGTTAAGTAGGTCTTACTAGCCATTGAATGTGTAAAATATGTATTATCTGTGCTATTATATGTGTATGACTATGATTTGTACTAAGAGCACTGTCTTTGATTCAAACGCCAATATAAAACACCCTCTGAAAATCTTTTCTCTAATAACTTTCTTTACCTCTTGATTATACTTAGAAGGTAAAGAAAATTCTATTGATTATTCAAGGAATATGAATTCTAAATCTATAAATAACATAACCAAATATATATAACCAAAAACAGAATCGTTTTAGTGAATGAACACAGAAAACCATGAAAATTTAAAGCCCACAGATTACATCCAAAACTACATATTAAGAATTAATTGTGTTATTAAAAAAAAAATATATACATATCTTTTCACATTCAAAATAGTGTGTTATATTTTATATTTTTTGGTTACTAATTATTATTAAGCGAAAGGCTATGTGAATTGGATGCATTGTTAAGAATATTTATATTTTTATTGTGACAATATAAACTAGGAAACAAATTTAACAAAATAACTTCATATGAATGTTTTGCATTACGAATATTTATATCCTTCTGAAGATATGCGTGTATCTGAACTGCTGGATTGTGGAGTTAGAGCATGGCGACATCTTTGATGCGTATGTGCATTTGCTTTTTTGTTGCGGAGAAAAGACTTATAGATAGTCCTATCTATTAGTAATCCTCTTTCTGTTTCCAGCCTATGCTGAATCTGAGTTTAACATTTTATGAAAATTGTATTTTACACTAGCGTTAGAGTACATACCTAACTTTAAATATGTTAGGTATATAGTAGACGATTCTAGGAAATTACGTTGCTATACATATTTACTCTGTGTCCCTGGTCTGCGCCTAGTCTATGGAAAGTGTAATGGCGTATTAAAAATGAATTCTGTAATATAGTAGCACTGTAGAATCAATTCATTTTAAGGTTAACGTGTGGAATGGCAGCCTCGAAATCGGCGTTACCACCTTGGATCCCGAGTATATGGAGCTCCCCGCGACGGCCACTAAACTTCGTAATACAGCCTGGGTAATTTCAAATTCATTTTTCAAAACTACTCATTTAATTTTCTAGCATATTCTTACAAGTTTGTTAACGGATTTCTGAGGTATATTATATCTGCCATTACATATAATTTTTGTCATTGTAATCAAAGTAAGGGTAAATATGAATAAAATGGTAGCATCATGTAAATTACTTATATATGTATTGCTTCCTATTTTGGGACAGTAGATAGATGCATCCTTTTTTATAGGTAGTAAATATGTATAGTACAATGTAGCTATACTACTTTTGCAGATAATGTCTGGAAGTTCTATAGTCAAAGATGGAGTTACATTAATAAATTCTTATGGACCAGAATTAGACACCCTAAGGGAAGGTGATACTCTTGGGGTCATGAGAACATGCAAGGTTTGTAACCATTCTTTTGTATAGTATCTAACAACATGTACATCTATTTAATTTAAATTTGCAAATGAATACAAATATCTGTTGAATTTATATACTTTTAGTACATCTCATAGGTTTTTTATGTTTGGCATAAAATATTTTAATGCTGGATGGTATAATGTATGTATGATATGCCATTAAAATTAACATTTTCATTTTAAAGTTACCTTACTTCGGTTTCACCTGGTTGATTATATATAGAACCAACATAATCACAAACTGATAAACATTATATATATTAATACTATTTGTATATTAACAGTGAAGTAACATAAAACAAAAAGCTTTATGTTGAGCCTTTGTTGAATTGACTTTAGCATAATTTTACAATTAATCTAAAAATAGAGTATTGTATAAGCATTTGCACAGTTACACAAATTTATTAGCCCACCTATTAATGGCTAAAGTAGATCATTTACAAGATTATTAAGCATCTCGCTTACTTTATTAAAATTACTATCATGTTAAGATCAATGTAGTGAAGTGAACTAAAGTGGCAATATTGATTGCAGCACATTTATTTTTGTTGATAGGGGGAGTTGATGTTCTATATAAATGGCAGATGCTTGGGTACAGCAGCACAAGAGCTGCCGACACGACTATTTGCTGTAATTGATTTGTATGGGCAGTGTGTGCAGGTTTCAATTATTCAAACAAATGGTGTGCAACCCACAATGGAAAGCAGTTTGGAACAGGTGCGTAAATTTTGTTTGATAAAATAGGATATGAAATATTTTTAAGTACATAACACTTTTTAAGTAGAAGAAGTAATGAAATAACGCTGTTTATGTGACAACTTAGTGATAAATATGCATCATAAATTTCTGTGGTTATACTTGTAAAGTTAGTTTAGATTTTAAACAGTTCAGAGTAAGATTACAAGAGAAAAGAATGGGCTTTTATAAAATATCTTAACTAGTCAATTTTATTGCCGGAAAGAGGAAATAGATATTGACTTTATTATAGATTGAGGAAGATCCTAACAATGATGACACATTGACTTCAAGTGAAGATGCAGCTCCTGACACATCACATCCCAAGGAAGACCATGAAGTTTTTGTTTCCACCCCAGAAGATGGTGCTTGTGCCCTAGGTAGGTCACATAGGTTATTGATTGATATAGTCCCCTAAAAAATTAACCAAAAAAATCATCTTAAGATTATAAAATGTTAGCTGTATCTCAAACTTAGTATTTATATACTATATTCTATCTATCATAACTGATTATTTGTTGATTGTATTAACAGTTGCCCATGATCGTTTGCGGTTTCATCCAAGATGTGGCATTTTAGTCAAACTATCGTCTAATAACAAGTGAGTTCTGAAAATTTCTTGCAATTATGTTTTATGGGGCAGTAAATAAATTAACTATGACTTTTATATGTAGGAGTGCAGAGAGAGCTCGACCATTGGATGACTATAATAATGGTGTAGTAATGACTCACCGGCCACTGTATGACAATGAACTTTTTGAAATTCGAATCGACAGACTTGTAGATAAATGGAGTGGAAGTATTGAGGTAATATTATCAAATGGACTAATACTAATGATTATAGTAAAATTTGAGACACCAGTGTCAAGCCAAAAAACTTTTATAAAACTGCTTTTGATAGGTTGGTGTAACAACTCATAATCCAGCATTGATGAGATTTCCATCTACTATGACCAATATGGACACTGGCACCATTATGATGTCTGGATGCAAAGTCCTTTTGAACGGACATGGCACTTGTATGGAATATGGAAACTTTAATCTGGATGAATTGAGGGTATGTAATGTATAAAGATACTTTCATAAATTAATCAGCATAATTGAGAATTTTGATGATATGCAACATGAGCTTCCATTCACAAATACATAACATATTAATATGTACAAAATAATTGAAACTTAAATTACACTATACAGACTTTCTAGTCTAACTATACAAAATGTACACATCATTTCTGTCTAAACCATTTTTAATGGGCTGAAAAATGGAATTCTTTTAAATCTGTACATTGCAATGTTTTATTGCACAAATATCTAAACATTAACTATGGCTTATCGTAAACCACATAGAACATTAATGTTTACATCTATTGAGTAAATGCATATTAAATAATGATGATTGTCAGACTCAATTTTGCTGCATCATTTAATGCCAAACCTGTCATTAATTGTGACTATCAGAGTTGTTGCCTAAACCTGGCAACTTAATGTATCAGATCTATTTTATATTCATAACCCATGCATGAGAAAGATATGATATCTAGTAATGCGCTATTGCAGAACTAAATCAGGAATGAAATATTGAATGAATTATCACTGATGTAAAGAATAATTATTCATTTTATGAAATCTTACTCGAAAAACATATACAACATTCTTTACTAGTCTCTTGATTTTAAAAACTGCAAATAAATAGTTTTAAATAATCAATATGTTATCCAAATATTTAGATTGAAAATTGAATTTGTAAAAAACTAAATTAAGAGCAATCACTTTAGAACAGTATATATATATATATATATACCTTGTTTATCATTTTCATAATCCTCAACACTAATAGGACTTATCAATAAGTTTATGTTAAATTTGTATAATATAAATTTTATTATTAAAATAATATATAAAAAATTAAATGCAAAAAGAAATATATTCTGCCATGTCTTGTTAGTATAGTAAATATTTCTTTTTATTTTTTTTCAATTCCGGAATGTCCTGGTTATCATTCCCACTGGTCAAAAATTTGTCCACTTTGTTTTAAAATAAAATTGGTTGAACCTTAGACAAGATGTTTATGCTTTTTTTTATCAGAGCCTAGAAACAAACTAAGATTGGATACTTTTCAGTTGTATCAAAATAACTCTATTTTATAATCGATTTTGACTGAATTATCAATATGTATGGTCATTCATATTCATTTATTTATAGTTTGGGGTTGCTATGGCGTCTCTGCCAACACTGAAGAAATCGAATGCCTCAAAACCCTATAACCATATTTACTTTAAATAGAAAGTGTTGTGTGATTCATAAGCTAAAACAAAACACGGATGCAATCTGAAATATTTTCCCTTATAACTGAACCTCCTCACCTATTTACCTTCTAAATATAATAAAAGATTATCAATTCATAATTCTAAATATAGTTGAAATGAAACATTGCTCGATATGTATAAATATAAACTGTAATATGCCTATTTTTTCCTACAGAACATTTGTAAAATTCGTTAATATAATTTTTAATCGTGACGTAACTTTGCCACTTTAAATTTTAGGGCATTTGAACTTACTAGCTAAGGTTTGAAAAATATTGTGATGTAGCTCATAATGACATCTTTGACACATACGCATCGCAGCACACGGAGTTATTATTTAGTTATAGAGAAAGGGCATATAGATGGCGCTAGCAATTTCCGTTCGTCGTCGTTTTAGGTCATAGCATTGTAGTATAATCTGTGGGTCTCAATTTGTGATTTCGGTTTTTATTTAAAATTTTACTGAATTCTGGCTTAATCGAATAAATATTAACAGTAACTTTAAAATGTTGTTCGTGGACCGAAAAGCGTTTGTAATAATGTTTAGTTTTTTTACCATCGTTAAAGTGTTAATGAAATTACGTGTTAGAGAAAAGATGTGTTTTTTTTAATGTTTGGCCCGATTCCATCCAAATAGATTAACATGGGTAATAGATGCTATCGCTGGCCGCGTACCTTAGCCCCTGTAACCACGATTTAGCATCGCTACTGTAGCGTTACAGTAAAGATACCGACACAATCTAGCAGCATGGATAACAACTGTGAGCTTCCTTTCCGGATTTTACGGAAGCAACCTCAGCGTGGTCTTTTTACATTGGGTGCACCAAAAAGTAAGGTTAAAAACTAATAGAGAACAAGAAAAGATACAAGATCAATATAGCCGGACATTTCGATCAATGCCCAAGCGATACTCTTCTATTGCGCTTTGCTATAAACGGTCAAAATAATAGTAGTATCTAGATTCGCGCTGATAAACGGTCCACTGATTCGCTCCAAAATGTCGGCGTAGGCTACCTGGCTGCAGATAAATTGTATCAGTACCATTACCCTTACTACTTGGAGCTATTCAGTCACAATTGAAGCATTTAATATTAGTGCAAATGAAATAATGTTCTTATATCTGAATATAAATATTTTTATTGTAGGAAGGCGATACAGTGGGTATGATTCGAAAATCAAATGGAAACCTTCACTACTATATAAATGGCATTGACCAAGGTATTGCTACCACAAAGGTGGAACAACAAGTGTGGGGTGTGGTTGATCTGTATGGAATGACTGTAAAGGTAACATATCTTCAATATTTAGTTAATCTTTGCGTTAAGAAAAAAGTAAATCATCATTGCCCAGTGACATTCACCAGTCAATCGGAAAGCTTAGAATTAAAAAATTAAGCATGAAGTTCAAGAAAAGTGTAGAATGTGCATTAATTCTTAGTAGTGAAGGAAGAATAACAATATACAGTGTTTTTGTATTCCTTTGTTCTAAACAAGTAAAATTCTTCACAAATACAAATGCAGTTTATAGAGGAATTGATTTAAACTCTGCCTCTCATAGATTACACACTATTTTCTTAACTCAAAACTACTGTGTGAAAGTCACAAAACAGGTTATTACCTTTCAACTCGAGATGTGTTAGTTGGCTAAGCTAGAAATGTGTCTCAACCCACCACGAAGCTGTTGGTAAATGGGATTTGGTAAAGAGTGATTTACATCACCGGTGGAAAAGCTCCCTAAGAAGGAAGATGACTTACCTGAAATTGGTATGGTAGTTCATTGAACCTGTGCCCATTGTTGGTTTCCATGTGGCATAATATATGTATATAGATTGGTGCTAGGTTTGACTGTTAGGTATCAGTCAAGGCTACAGAATGCCATTATAAATTCTGGAAAACATTTGGGATTGATAGCACTCATACAATAAGCTTACACAATATGACTTGCCCACCTTTTTGCTAAAGGTATATTTGATCTAACGCATTAGCCAGTCTTCTAGACATATATCTGTATTTTTTTTCCCTGAAAATGCCAATTACAACATACAATTGCATTCTTTAGAAACTCATTACAGATTGTTACTTCTCATTCCTGCATCCAGTTGTATTCTACAATTTACTTTATATTATTCAGGTATCTATTGTGGATCTGTGTGAGGATATTGATAACAACATTGAAAACTTACCCTCAGTATCTACAGCACCACCTGTACTTGATCTGCCTGCACCTAGTAAGTGTAACTTGTTACCTACATTCCCCTGAAACAGAAAATAATATTTTTAAAATTAAGCAAGTTTCAACTCCCTAAGATTTTTGAAATCTCCTCATTCATTGTTCACATTTCTTAAATAAGGTTCATTAAACTGTGGATTGTCTATTAGTTAGTATTAATATTTAATAAAGTTCATTATATTTGGTGTTGAATTTAAAAGAGATGTATCTCTTTATAGGCAGGTTCAGGCCAAGGATAGACGAAGATAGCCTTTTATTTCATACGCTGCGTGATTCGTATGTTATTATTATTAACGATGGTAAGACTGCTCATAGGCCTAAGTGAGTATTAGTTTTATCTTATACCTTTTATTAATCCGTGACGTTAAAAAAAAAAATTTAGATGACTCAAAATAACAACATTACTGATGGCATGAGTAACTAATGCTATGAGAGCATTTTCATAATTTTAAGATTACTAGCGTATCACAGTAAGTGATGCCATATAATATGGTTTATAGAGTTGTCTTAAAAGAAAGAGAATCCAAACAGTGGCTAGATTTTCTGGATCTGGGCCCGCAAGTGAAAAGTGTATCAGTGAGCCTGACATTTGCTTGGAAAAGAGACTCATAAATTATTATCAAAATGCCTTTCACAAACCGCTCTATGAAAATAATAAACATTTTAGTCTATGATACTATTGTTAAGCTTCCACATCGGAGCACTGTTGTGGGGTCATACACTTCCCTCTTTCTCAAGTGCAGTCTAGCAGTGGGATTAATGGGCTGATGATGACATCTGCTTGCTAGGCTGAACATGGGAATTTGACTGCTAATACTCTGAATGATATAAGAAGATGGTCTATGAGTATCTATAGCAAATAACTTTGTTCGACGCGTTTATTGCAGTGCTTTCGAATTCTTCGACAACGGCGTAGTGATGACAAACCGAACGCTGCGTACTAACGAGTTGTTCCAAGTGCGACTCGATCTGGTCATCCCCAAGTGGGCTGGAAGCATTGAAATAGGAGTCACGCAGCACACTTCAAATGACATAAAATTACCATTCAAATTGAGCACATCATTGTGAGTATACCCCATTGTATATTTAAACCATTTCTTTTCTTGGGCTTAAAAGTGCTGCATGTATGCAGGTCGGATTTATCTTGAAAATTAGAAATTTTGGTGAACATTACAGCTTATGGAATGGATACCGGTGCACTTTGTACGTAATATAAAAAATTTGGTGATACTTTTCAGATCAGGCACTTGGCTTATGTCTGGTGAAGACGTCATAAGGGACGCGACAATAATTATACCACAGTACGTCAGAGATCTCACCAGATTAGTGGTAAATATAATAATTATAATTAAGTACTGGTTAAATTAGTAATGATTCACATATTTATTCTTAATTGGTCTATAAATTAGAAAATAATGCAAATATGCAAAATATGAATATGAAAAATCAATGATTGGGTCATTGTTTTCCATCTGTCCAATCATACAAGATTTAAACTACACTATTAATGGCTATATTTTTATTAGAGATTATTATGTAGATTTCTATCACCTTTCACTGACTTAATCTTTTTAATATAATCTTATCCACTTATGTTATTAAGTGATGATTGACTAATTCTTTAATGAAAATTAACTATGAGTTTTACTGTCCAAAAACTACATAGGCCAATCTAAATGTGAGGCAGTTTGCTGCGCAGTGTACAAATAATTATCTCATGTTGCAGCCTAAGATTGGAGAATTTTTATCCTGTATTATATCTGTACCAATATCTACAGTACAATTTTTTTTTTTTACTTTTTAAAAGGAAGGCGACACTGTCGGTGTGATGAGGAAGGACATGGGTATTCTACATTTTTTTGTGAACGGAGTGGACCAGGGTCCAGCTGCCTTTAATATCCCACAACACGTTTTTGGAATAATTGGTAAGTTTGGTGAACAAACAGCTGATCAAATCTTTAGTCAAACTTTAGTTAATTTCTTTTTGCCTTTTCATAATTCATTATTATTTATAGTATTATTTCATATAATTATTATACAGTACGAATATTTAAAATGTTAGTGATATGATGAAATTTATTGTAGATTTGTACGGACGAGTGGCGCAAGCGACGATAGTGGACACATATTCTCCACCGCCAGTTTACTCCCCAGAATCACCGTTCTCTACCGAATCCAACACAACTATTTATCCGTGAGTATACCCCCATTTTGTTTCGAGCGCACAACTCTAAATGGTAACTGACCGAATGTCATATTAAGTAATCGTACAATTTTTCACACATAGGCTTAATTCGACAAAATGACTTGTAGCTTTAGAGGCTCGTATAATCCGTAATGACGCTTGTGCGCGTAATTAAAATAATGGACAGATTACGTATTCACGAATATTGTAAATATGGACAAAATACACTAAAACACCATTGCATTTGGTCTGTCATTAAACCGTACTAGCTTCTTAGAGCTTGTTTTATGTTTTTACAAGAGCAAGAGTTAGGTTAGGAATAGCATCTTATAGATGCTACGAAGCTTCGTATATAGCATTCGCATACAGATCATAGTTCACCGAACTGTCTCCGCTGCCACATGGACGTACTCGCACGTCTAAATCAACTACTTAGTGGTGGTGCTCGTCATTTAAGCTCAGACAAACTCTTTTGGTATAGTTGTCTTAAAATTAAAACGTGGAGCTAGTTTTAAAAACATAATGCATACCTAAAGTCATAATTTTTAGGGAGATGTGCTTTCATCGGGTACACGGGCGTAACGCAAGGCTTAGCCGTACCAGACTGACGGCGTCAAGATCAGCAGTGTACTCTGAATTTAATGACGCCGTACTGTTCAGCTCACGTCCCCTACGCGAGTGTGATATGTTCGAGCTAAGGATTGATTCTATGGTGGATTGCTGGATTGGCAGTTTAGAAATAGGTAAATGTTCAACATTTTTTATATGAAGTTTATTTTTTTGACCCCCTGAATCGCAAACATTTAAATACATTTGAGACTAAAATAACATGCTGTTACATGTTTGATCCCGGATTGCAATAAATAATATAATTATTTGGTCAGGGGTAACAGCTATTCGGCCTGATGATCTCGAAGCAAGCAGCTTGGCGGGCACAGCCACAGATCTGAACTGGGACACCTACATATTAAGCGGTGCCGCTATGATGAAAGATGGCGAGTGCGTACGTAGCGGATACCCTTTAGATCTTGACACTCTTACAGTTGGGAGCAGAGTAGGTTAGTCATGATATTGTCTTCTAACAAGTTTAATTTATATTTACTAATGCTAAGTGTTAGGACGCTTTTCTCGCTACAACTAAATCTCTCTTATTAATAAAGAAAGACAAGAGTGAGATTAACTTGAGTCTAAGCTAACTTTACTTAACAATATCTAAATATTGGGCTAACTAAAATCATAAACAATAAACACAGAGTTTGGAGGGAGTAAGCTAACTCAGATCTATTCAAAGTTGTACGCCTATTGTAAAGTATAACCATTGTTATTGTTTGTCGTACGAATAAGTCATATGAATATAGATTTAGGGACGATAAGATAACGCGAACAAAAATTCATCTAAATAGTCCTGTGATTATTAACTCTACCGCCATCTATTGTAATTTGAACGGTTAACAGCACAAGCGCCATCTATTGTAAGCAATTCGAACGATTAACAGCACGAGCGCCATCTATTGTAATTAATTCGAACGATTAATAGCACGAGCGCCATCTATTGTAAGCAAGTGGTACGATTAACAGCACGAGCGCCATCTATTGTAAGCCATTCGAACGATTAACAGCACAAGCGCCATCTATTAACTAAAATGGCATTTCCCTCTAAAATTGGCAATTTATATATTTTTTTGGCTATTGAAACTATATCTTAGCTATATGATACAATTTTTTTTCCCCCACATTACGTGGCTAAACATATATCCTCATTGCGGCGACATACAAGAGGGCAACAAAGCTGCACTGCACTCGGTGTAAGGAATGTATTGTTAATCCTAGATTACTCTGTGTTTATTCATGACATATTTATCACAAAGCTTATACTCTAGATCAAGCGATACACCGGTTTATGGATTTTGGAATTTTTATTAATGAGAGTGATAAAGTTTTTTTTACTTAACGCTTAATAATGCAGAAATAAAGGTATTATATAAAATATAGCATTCCAAACATTAAAATGTTAATTAACTCATTTTGATGTAACAGTAGGAAGTAGGAATTTTTATTTTAATATTTAGCTTCAACAGTATACAAGAAAGCTTAACATCAAAATATAAAATTTTTAGATTATCGAAACACTAGATCGTCAAAGTAAAAAATAAATCTTATTTTTTTGGACTAGAGTCGTAATCGCCGAACCATTTATCTCATTTTACTAACGTGAACTGGTGTGAACATGACTTTTAAGACTATGGATATGTTTCATATATCTCTACGGTTGTTTTGTTATTTTATACTAATGGTCCTGCCCCAACACAGGAATGATGTGGCACGCCGATCGCAGTCTACACTATTATCTCGATGGTATGGATATGGGCAAAGCATGGTATGTACCACACCTCAACATATATGCAGTGGTTGATCTTTATGGACAGTGTACGCAGGTAAGATTGCTTCACACCTATTAATTTTCTAAAACTTCTTTAACTTAACAATTCATACAAAAATAATTCGCGTTGATATCTTGTTACTTAATTTAAAATGAAATGAAGTGTTTGTTATAATTAGCAATTTAGATTGTCATTTATTTTGTCGTGACCATAAAAGCTTCTTCCTCGATAGGTAACAATTATGCAGAACGAAGAAAGGGCGTTCAATTACAACGGTTGTACTAATTCTGACAACTCTTTGTTAACTAACTCGAGGGCTTTAGCTTCGCCTCCTCCGCCATATTGGTAACTATAATTTAATTTAACGGTAGGAATAATATTATTTTTTAAATATAAACAATTTTAAGTATGATATATTTAGATGTAATATTATTATAATTTTATTGTATACAAATATCAATACATCAAAAGAAGTACGGAAATAACACCTTTTTGAACGACAGAATACATACCTTGATTATGTCAACAGGAGCTTCTCTGAATATTGCGGCGACAATATGTGTTTAATGCACGACTACTCGATCGCCAGGCGTCTCAGGCCCGACCCGTTGGCAGCGTTGGCTTTCAGTTCTGCTCATCTAGCGATTGGAGAAATATTTGAGGTTAATAGCTTATTTATCTAGAATAATTACCAACTTGATATAGGAAATGTCGGATGTAGTTTCTAACCTTTAAAAGGGTGTCATTGGCATATTCTATTTAATACATTAGCATTATTGAAAACATCGATTGACCATCAATTATCTTTTGCCAGATTAAGATAGTCCAATGCCTATACAATTACGCTGGCAGCTTCCGTATGGGGGTGACGGATATTAATATTTTGAACGCCCACGTCAACCGCAGCCTACCGCCCTCTGTCGCCTTTTTGCCACACTACACAGCTTACATCGATGGTGAGTAGACAATCATAGCTTACAGCCATCGCTTGAAGCAGTACAATTTAATATTGTAGACGATCTTGATTATTACGTTTAAGCGAGGCTTCAGATCAGATCACACAAATCATACTGTTACTTCTGTGCGGCCACTCGACTACTTCAGTCCAGTTAACTTATGCCCGACTAACATTTGTCAAAGGCAGTGCCAGTACAGCGGCAAGTGGAGAGCCTGGTCAGTGACGATTTATATTAGAGCTAGTCAAGTAGCATTTGCCGACACAATGGCCGAACAAAAAATATAAGCGATTTTAGACAATTATTTTCATTATTTTGGAGCGTATACAGAATAACCAAACCAAGAGGAAATATCGTAAAGGCAAAACGCATGCGGCCGCTGTACTAAATAAATGTATATTGTATTGTATTGAATTAGTCTTGCAATCCAAAGGGGAAACGCTGCCAGTATCTTCGGAACCTTGCCTAAAGACTCCTTTTAATAATATATTTTAGTTATAGTTTTAGTTTTAGGTTCAATTTAAGGTTTTTTTTAAGTGTTTAAAGTTACATTGTTTTAGTTGTTAATTATAATTGTACTAAATTTATCGGAAATGAAAGGTAATTGGTCGGACTCGCTACTGTCTGATCGGCTTACTTCATTGCATTCGTAAGCGTACTACTTCGCTAAACACTTGATCAATGTAAATCGCGCATATGGAACAGTTGCAAGGGCTGCCAATAACTTCCCACGTTTACCTACGCTTACTCTGCTAAGTGGTAAGTAAATTGCTTTGTGGTGACTAACCACTGACTAGAAGTCAGCGTTTTTCAGTTATCATACTTTAACAATGCGACACACCCTGCCTTGTGCAAAACCTTAACGTTAATTGGCTGACGATGAAGATGATATTATATGTAAATAAGTTAAAAGCAAGCTGTGATAGCCTAGTGGTTACGACATCAGCCTCCTAGTTAGATATCTGGGGTTCGAACTAATAACTATGTGGAGTTATGTGCGTTTTTAAGCTATTAAAATATCACTTGCTTCAACGGTGAGGGAAAACATCGTGAGGAAACCTGCACGCCTGAGAGTTCCCCATAATGTTCTCAAAGACGTGTAAAGTCTGGCGATCTGCACATGGCAAGCGTGGTGGATTATGGCCAAACCCTTCTCATATTGAGAGGAGACCCGTGCTCTGTAGTGAGCCGAGAATGAGTTTATCATGATGAAGTTAAAAGTTACAAGATAAGTATATGATGAATCTATGGTACCTCCTTTTCCATGCATAACAGGATAGTTGATTTGATTAGTTTAAAGGTTATTAGTTTTGGTAGCGAAGTTTAGGTGATTGTGGTCTCTATTTACATTTAAATATTAATTTGTACAGGTAAATACATGCGCTGCTCCAAACCAGGCTCCAGAAAACAAGATCTCAGGGTTGTAGTGCCATCGTTTGAATGGTTGAGGCCTGGCGATAGAGTCGGCCTCAAAAAGACCACAGACAACCGAGTGTTAGTTTACTACAACTGTGAGTTGCTCGACACTGCCTTCGAAATGGTGCCAGAAGTAAGTTTAGTAAATTTTTATTGGTGGTGTTATACTATTAAATTGATAATAACAATCACACTAGAAAATGAAAGTAGTACAATAACATTTAAAAATTGAATGTATCATAATAACAAAGCAAGCTACACAATTATTAATTGATCATACTTCATTTTGTTGAATATCTGATTTATAGCAATACTTTCCATAAGCAGTTCATTATTAGTGTTAATAATTATAAAACAATATTATATTTCATGTTCTTGATGTGATATCCAATATTTTAATCCATCTGGAATGCATCTGGCTTGCCGTAAATAAGGATTAAATATAAAAAATGTATTCAAAGTATTGCCGAAACTATCATCACGTTGTAATAATATTAATAACTTAGTTCTTTAAGTCTTTATTTCGAAACATTACTAATTTTTTTAGTAACAAAATTAACCCTGCACGTTTGTTGCAGAAAGTTTATGTTGTCATGGAGATGTTTGGTTCTGTGTATAAGATTCAGGCAGTCAACAGGGGCAATCCGGTTACTGTGTTGCCACAAACCAGTAAGTACTATCTAGTATCCAGTTTTGAAGCCATTTTTGCTGTCAGTTTATTGGATCAGATACCTGTGAGGTTTGCCTTAATAAGTGGCCTTGGAAAATAAAGTAAAGTTATGAATTGGCACAAAAATACTTTTCAATAGTAATCCAAGTCTGGGTCTTCAAGGGAACATCGTGGATCGTATTTTTAGTGTAGGTATTTGTTTGATTGGGTACTTTTTCCCGACACCTGAGTAAATCAAGACTGACGAACGGCCAATGTTTGGGTCAATTTGTACATTATTTTATCTTAAGTTTATTTATTCAGTGACGGCGCAATATTTGATAGCTAATATTTCGAAACTTCGATTTTTGTCTTATACAAGCCATAAGGTGTATTCAGCAAGGGAAGGAAAATACTTTTGGGGATTTGGGCGGTTCGTACGGTCGAACTACCAATATCAAATTATTTTATAGCGCAACTGGAAGATATGACCGTGTATTAAAAATTTAAAAAAATGCAGTTCCCAACGACATGGTGCAGAATGTTGAAGTAGAAGAGGTGATTTGTGAAGTTCAAACTACGAACATCGACGCAACTGAAACTGGTAGTTCGCCGATCCCCGTCGTTCCTGTCGTGGAGCCGCGCCGGAGGAGAGCCGCCCTGCCTTACACCTTCCACTACATTCACGGAGGGAACATCAAGCTTTGTAGTTCAGGTACTTGTCTTTTTTGTTTTAAATTAAAACATGTTTTTAGTTAGTGTTACAGATCTTTTCTATTGAATGATTAAACTGACCATTTAACTCATTCGGTCACTGAAAATTGAAAATCTCATAGAAATCTCAGTTCCTTCTGGATAGTATCTTACATGCCCGCTTCGAGATGTAATCTATCCCTGCACCTTTCCTCAAGATTTATTTAGCGATAGAATGCAATAGCATTTGTTTATGTGGAACTAATCCATAGTTACACATAAACAAATGAAGAGACACTATCTCTTGTGTACAACAGGTTTTTAATGAATTCTAAATTTCGCAGACACTGTGGCAGTGCGTACGTCGGGATATCAAGATGCAGTGGCCATCGTCAGTCAGCCACTCCGGCGAGGTCACCGATTTAGGGTGAGTATTGAACAGATATAAAAAAAAATAGAATTTTGTTACTAACATTTTTATTTATAAAATCATTTAGGTTAAACAAGACGAGAAACTTTTGCCAACCCAATGATTTAGGTACATTCTAGGCTAGAGACCCAAAATTTCTTATTGTTACAAATTACTATCACATTTTATGAGCCTTATCACACGTTGTTTCTAATAGTTAGTGCTATAAAAAAAAAATAAGATTATGATGTTTACATGTATTGAACATACGGAATAGTCTACATTGTAGAATTAAATAATAGTAACAAATGAATTATTTAATGAACACTCGTTTTGGTTATTCTCGTCCTGTTTCCTCCACAATGAAAACAATTGTGCGAATTGAATTGTCGCGAATTCAATTCTAACATTTCACATCATTTTTTTTGGCGATCTTATGCTATTTATTTTGTCGGCAATAATCCGTTTATTACTTTTGTTTCCAAAGAAGTAGTACGCATTGAGATTGAATACTCATCAAATATCTCCTAGTGTTTTTTTTTTTATTATGGGACTAACATTATATAATTAAATTGACAATATGCTAAAATTAAATCAATTTAATTCAGTTTATTTAGTTGCTGGTACAGGTAAATCAATAAATTTAAACAATAAATGCAAGTCTTGTCCAAGCCAATGTGAAATGTAATTTTTTTAATATGGGCTTAATGAAATAAATATGTACGACTACAGTTTATTATATTAGATAATTTTATATTAAATTATAAAAATATTAGTCATATAATAGCTATCTTGCTTGCCCAAATGATTCTAATACATCTTTTTGGCTTTAAATATATTTTTATTATTGGTACCATGACCATTACCATTGCCCCTAAATATAGTTCCATATCGTTTACTTTTCTGGATTACATATGCAGAGTCAATACAATTTACACCTATATATGTTTGTCTTGTCTGTCTGTTATATTAAAATTGTAAAGAGGAAATATTTGTTTGCTTGTTTGTTTGTCCTACATACACTCTTAAGAACACTGAACTGATTTTGATTATTGTTTCACTACTCAAAACTTTATTTACACCGAAGTAATACTGGCAAATGTCAACCAGAAATGTATGTTTAATTGTCATACAAACACTCTTAAGAACACTGAACTGATTTTGATTATTCTTTCACTATTAAAATCTTTATTTACACCGAAATTATACTGGCAAATGTCAACCAGATATGTATGTTTATTTGTCATACATACACTCTTAAGAACACTGAACTGATTTTGATTATTCTTTCACTATTAAAAACTTTATTTACACCAAAATGATACTGGCAAATGTCAACCAGAAATGTATGTTTATTTGTCATACATACACTCTTAAGAACACTGAACTGATTTTGATTATTCTTTCACTATTCAAAACTTTATTTACACCGAAGTAACACTGGCAAATGTCAACCAGAAATGTATGTTTATTTGTCATACAAACACTCTTAAGAACACTGAACTGATTTTGATTATTCTTTCACTATTCAAAACTTTATTTACACCAAAGTAACACTGGCAAATGTCAACCAGAAATGTATGTTTATTTGTCATACAAACACTGTTAAGAACACTGAACTGATTTTGATTATTCTTTCACAATTCAAAACTTTATTAACACCGAAGTAACACTGGCAAATGTCAACCAGAAAAGTATTTGTGAAGCAAGCACAATGCTGACAAAATGGGACGTGGTAAAGGTAAATATTATGTACCACAAAAATACGGCTCATGGTTATGCTGAAAAACATACGTTACGACCCTTATTGACTTTGGTAGAATCTCGAATTGAATTTGTCCTCAAATAGCTCTTTTGTACGGTTTTCACGCGCAATTAAATATACATTGAACAGATTATTGGCAAAAATCGTGTAATAAAATTTTATTATATTTTATTTTCGTGCTTGTGACAACGGATCATTGCCGACAAAATATTTTTATGTAATTATGTTGAATATTAATCTGATATTCAATTTACAGCTGAAAACGAATGCGAATTGTGTAATTTAAAGAAAGATTACCTGCTGGCGATAACCATTAAGTGAAATGCATGGATTAATACTGTTAGGGTATTTATTATTTGCACTGTTCTTTTACTAACATCAGCGATTGTTTCAAAATATTAAAGGATATTTAGATCTCTGACTCGGTCTCATAATCTCGTTACGTTATTTTTTTTACGTAACGTACATTCGTTGCCTTGCGTACGATTATTTTTTAATCTTTTTTGATGTTCTAGTAACAGATCAGTGTATAATATATTAATTTTTTCTTCTTACTAGGGGCATCGAATACCGTTTAAGTCTGTCAGTTGACGATCAAATTATTATTAATGGTATTTAAAAGAATCTCTATAGGAACCCGGATTCGATGCTCTGTAAATAGTGTCTATTTATTTTGTGATAACATATTATTTATAAAGTTATTAACTTTGATGCTGCTGTTTGGGCTAATTGTTTAATTGACATAATATGTTTTTTCTCAATATGACTATGTTGCTGATGTTATCTCCTTGCTTTGACTAATATCTCAATCGGTAAAACATATAGTTTGTTTAGTTACCAAAATATATATATTTATATAGCTAGCCTGTTCTCAGTGTCAAAACTTTAAGAAATACTTTTTTTTATCGACTATTCTGTGATAATAATTTAATATAAAATATAATAACTAATGATAATTATTCTCACTAAAATAAATTAACATGAACTTTTATTTTAAACGTACTAATATAGGTCGTTATAGTTGCGGGGCCCAAGAGGCTAAATAGGCGTTTACTTGAGTTTCGTGGGCACCTATTGGATTGTGAAGGATGCTATACTACACTTACAAAGAAATACTCGAGCGCTTCAGATATTGACATGTGCATGGCCTCACTTTTCTTATTACGAAACAATATTGGTGCCTGGTGGTTGGCCGTACAAAAAATATATATGCTCGTCGAGCGCGTTAGAAATTAAACAGCGATATTAAGTGAACCCTCCAGTAGCTCCTATTCAAAAGACTAACTGAATGTTACATTACAGTCATTCGTTACAATCATAGGGTGCAATCAATTTATGTTTCTCCGTTATTTACACTGGAAAAGACTTACGGATTAGTCACAAATATAGACAAAAACCATTTATTGCAAACTATATGTTTTGTTTGAATTATAACTCGAGCGGGATCTGGGTTGTAATAAGAAATATTGCAGAAATTAGTTGAGATATTCTATTTGTGCTGGCGAAGTGCATTGCAAAATTAAAACAATGCTGGCGGAAGCATTGCGAAATTTGTATCAGGCTACCGATAGCAATGCGAAAATGGAATAATGCTGGCGAAAGCAATGCGAAAATGGAATAATGCTAGCGAAAGCAATGCGAAAATGGAATATTGCTGGCAAAAGCAATGCGAATATGGAATATTGCTGGCGAAAGCAATGCGAATATGGAATATTGCTGGCGAAACAATGCGAATATGGAATATTGCTGGCGAAAGCAATGCGAATATGAAATATTGCTGGCGAAAGCAATGCGAATATGGAATATTGCTGGCGAAAGCAATGCAAAACCAATGCGAAATTATTATAATGCTAGCGAGGTTTTTTGCGATATTTTAATTATGCGTGCTAAACCATAATTTCGCCGGTTTCTGATAATTCAATTCAATACTAAATAAATAAATTTCCATTATATACAACATATAAAGATTTAATCCTGCACATCCGATTATTTTATTATATTTATCATTCTTCTCTTTTACTGCACCACTTTGCACGGTGTGGCTTTATTCAAAAATCAATTGTTAGTAATAACGAAAATTTATCGATTTTAAACCGTATATTATATATAGTATAACATACAATTGAGTTCAGATACCTATTAACAATGAATATCAGCCAATTACCGTTTAGTTAGAATAATTGCATCTTGCTATTACATGTTTTGGACCGCAGCTTCGACGGAACTTTGCAATACTGATAGGTTTCGGTCTTTTAGACACATTATTACTCGTGTATTGGTTGACAGCTTTATTTGGCATTGCAAACACATTGTTATAAATATTGCCCACGGCCTTGAAAGACGTTGCAATTCTCATGTGGCTTCAGTCTTGCAAATACATAGTATTGTGGATTGCCCATAACCTTTGAGAAACGTAATGCTCATATGATTTTGGCTTTGCAGACACATTGTTATGCATATTTACCCACAGCCTCGGGCTAACGTTGTAATACTCATGTGACTTCGGCTTATCAAATACATTATGTGTATTTGCCCGCAGCTTTGGAGAAACGTTATACTCATATGGCCTCAACTTTGCAGATACATTGTTATGCATAATTTACTCACAGCCTCGGGCTAACGTTGTAATACTCATGTGACTTCGGCTTATCAATCACATTATGTGAATTTGCCCGCAGCTTTGGAGAAACGTTATACTCATATGGCCTCAACTTTGCGAATACGTTGTTATGCATAATTTACCCACAGCCTCGGGGTAAGGTTGTAATACACATGTGACTTCGGCTTATCAAAGACATTATGTGTATTTGCTCGCAGCCTTGGAGAAACGTTATACCCATATGGCCTCAACTTTGCAGATACATTGTTATGCATAATTTACTCACAGCCTCGGGCTAACGTTGTAATACTCATGTGACTGCGGCTTATCAAACACATTATGTGTATTTGCCCGCAGCTTTGGAGAAACGTTATACTCATATGGCCTCAACTTTGCAGATACATTGTTATGCATAATTTACTCACAGCCTCGGGCTAACGTTGTAATACTCATGTGACTTCGGCTTATCAATCACATTATGTGAATTTGCCCGCAGCTTTGGAGAAACGTTATACTCATATGGCCTCAACTTTGCGGATACGTTGTTATGCATAATTTACCCACAGCCTCGGGGTAAGGTTGTAATACACATGTGACTTCGGCTTATCAAAGACATTATGTGTATTTGCTCGCAGCCTTGGAGAAACGTTATACCCATATGGCCTCAACTTTGCAGATACATTGTTATGCATAATTTACTCACAGCCTCGGGCTAACGTTGTAATACTCATGTGACTGCGGCTTATCAAAGACATTATGTGTATTTGCCCACAGCATTGGAGAAACGATATACCCATATGGCCTAAACTTTGCAGATACTTTGTTATGCATAATTTACTCACCGCCTCGGGCTAACGTTGTAATACTCACGTGACTGCGGCTTATCAAACACATTATGTGTATTTGCCCGCAGCTTTGGAGAAACGTTATACTCATATGGCCTCAACTTTGCAGATACATTGTTATGCATAATTTACTTACAGCCTCGGGCTAACGTTGTAATACTCATGTGACTTCGGCTTATCAATCACATTATGTGAATTTGCCCGCAGCTTTGGAGAAACGTTATACTCATATGGCCTCAACTTTGCGGATACGTTGTTATGCATAATTTACCCACAGCCTCGGGGTAAGGTTGTAATACACATGTGACTTCGGCTTATCAAAGACATTATGTGTATTTGCTCGCAGCCTTGGAGAAACGTTATACCCATATGGCCTCAACTTTGCAGATACATTGTTATGCATAATTTACTCACAGCCTCGGGCTAACGTTGTAATACTCATGTGACTTCGGCTTATCAAACATATTATGTGTATAGGCTTGCCCGCAGCCTTGGAGAAACGATATACTCATATGGCCTCAACTTTGCAAATACTTTGTTATGCATAATTTACTCACCGCCTCGGGCTAACGTTGTAATACTCATGTGACTGCGGCTTATCAAACACATTATGTGTATTTGCCTGCAGCTTTGGAGAAACGTTATACCCATATGGCCTCAACTTTGCAGATACATTGTTATACATAATTTACTCGTAGCCTCGGGCTAACGTTGTAATAGTCATGTGACTTCGGCTTATCAAACACATTATGTGTATTTGCCCGCAGTTTTGGAGAAACGTTATACTCATATGGCCTCAACTTTGCAGATACATTGTTATGCATAATTTACTCTCAGCCTCGGGGTAACGTTGTAATGCTCATGTGACTTCGGTTTACACATTATGTGTATTTGCCCGCGGCCTTGGAGAAACGTTATACCCATATGGCTTCAACTTTGCAGATACATTGTTATGCATATTTATCCACAGCCTTGGAGAAACGTTATCGTCATATGCATTCGGCTTTGCAGACCCATTGTTATGCATATTGGCCCACTTACTAGGAGGAATGTTGCAATACACATGTGGTTTCGCGTTTGTAAACACATAGTTATGTATATAGGTTCACATACTAAGAAGAATGTTACATTACTCATACTGCTTACATATTTCATATATTATATATGAAGTACACGTATACGTTGCTGCTAGGAGAATTTAGTATCGAAGGATTATGACTTATACCAATATAACCAATTTTGTGGACCAGTTCAAAGGAATTATTGAATTGTTCTATCAGTAACCTGTTTTATTACGGCTATAGTGGCGAAATTATTGATGTATACTTATACTATATACTTTATACTGTGCTCCCAGACTTGTGCAATAAATCATATCATGACCGTAACGTTTGGTCATGGTATGGTGCTAAGCAGAAAAATATTTTATAGTCCCTCCGTATATTCGTGACTTTTGCAATTATCCAAATGAGTTGAATACTTTACAGTGAGAAACCAAGAAATACCACTCTATACTTAACACACAAACAATACAATACTGTAAAATTGATTTATGGTTTACTACTGTAAGATAACAAATGTCACATGTATACACTGTTTTAAAAGATCGTCCCCGCCGTCTTCGGCGTTGTTTGCCTTATATTTGTACTATCGAAAAAGATTGACTGTGTCTTGTATAGTGGCGAGCAATTTCGGTGAAACTTTAACTATGACTTCATTATTAACTTCCTCGTTGGTCTATTGGTTAGCAAGTTCTATTACAGATTATGTCTTGTGTTCGATGTTTGGGAAGGGTCCATAATTATCATATCGTTTCTTTTTAGAAATTCTTAGTACGAGCCAGTCGGAAACAAGTAGTTGGCCAATATGTCTGTGGACATTAATATAAGAGATGTACTGTCAGTCGTTAAAAACCATACGGGAAAAGTTAATGTGTGCTGGTTTACACAGTCCCATAAAGTAACTAAAGGGACATAGTTTTTTTGGGTTAAGTGCTATATTATAAGCAATATTTAATATTTTTTATTTGCCTGAGGGCATGCAGGGTTCCTGACGTTGTTTTCCTTCACCATTACAACATGTGATGTTTAGTTTAAAAGTACTTAAATTAAGCCACGCGTAGCTCCGAAAAGTTAGAGGTCCCTTTCGGTGGACGAGTCTTTACCCTAGGTTATCACCGCATAATAATCGTTAAATCATACTAACATACAAGCGCAGTTTTCGTTCCTTAATACTATCTGCTATGAGATATGAGATATGTTTGTATGGAAGGAATGAAGCTGTTTAATAACAGAGGTTTAAGAACTTTAATAACAGAGGTCGTAGTTTTCATTAAGAAATTCTGTGTCATAATTTTTCAGTAGCAACAAATGAAACTTAAAATTGGTATAGCGGTAAGAGCTGTTTAAGATTACAACCAGGCTGTTATAGATTTAGAATTTATTAATTTAAATAAACTCCTATGTTCGGTACCATTATGGTAAAAAAGGGACTCAATATCGAGGGACTTTCTGTAATCGTCCATTTTTGCTAACTGTACGTAGATATGTATACATTTGAAATTTGGGTTAAAAATATAATGTTTGCCACCATCGTGCGATGCGTGTATTACAATCGTGTGAAAATTCAGTCTTTCTCTTTCGTGAGCACAAAAATAATTATTCTTATCTTAAATATAACGTTTGATAGTGACATACCGCTTGACAAACATTGTTAAATAAATGACCGCCTAAAAATTATCGTAAATCGCGTGAGTGAATTTGTGAACAATTTACCCAGGTATATTAAATTAAATATAAGATTCATTCATTCAAGGTAAATGAAAAATTACGGGTTTTTTTAAATTGAGTTCAATAGTTTTATGGAAAATTAGTTGTTGTAGTAAAGGTTATTGTTTATAATCCCGCAAAAATTCTCTAGTGTTTTTTTCGTCGAAAAGTCGGTTAAGTCTAATCAAGTGCTGTATTTAGCAATATTTGTGACGCGGTAAGGGATTATCAACGATGATGGTTTTTTTAAATATAATATGTTTGCCGCGTTTTGAACTGAGCCGTCATTTGTGTTTTAGTAAAATATTACAATAAGCGTCTAGCCTTATTTTTATATTTTACTAAAAATCGAGCATAGAATGATCATTTGCGCTGCGAATTATCATTAGCAAGCAACAACGCTAATGAAAATTAATTGTGACCATTGCGAACTGTGAATTATGCTATTGCTGGGCGATTATGCTAATACGCAGACGTCGATGAACTTAGCGCGGTAGTGATTATTTTGTTGCATATTTTTTAAACTTATGGTTACGAAAGGTAGAAATGGTCACAAACGCAGCTATGTATCTTCGGTTTTTCGCTAAGTTCACGCGCATCACTGCTTCGAAACTGCAATCGTAGCTCAAAATAAGTTTTCGCGTTTAGTATTATGTCGCGTTGCGTCGCGTCGCCCATTTAGGATAACGGGTCATTTGACTTGCAGTTGCGGCGCGGTTATGCCAACCTCATCAAAAGTGCTATAATCTAGTTATCATCTAGTCATCTGATATGATGCCGTAAATAACAATAGAAAGTTAGTCGGCTCTGCATATCGGCATATATAATATTGCATTTCATATAATATTGTGTATTTTACTGTGTACTTTACTCATTTTGAATTGCTGTGCGATAATGCTAATAAGCAGATCGATTTTGTTTTTACATCGTCATTATCTTAGATTCATTCTGTCATTTCAGTTCTCTCGTTAAACCATCTCAATCAAAAGTAAAGTTATGGAGACTAATATTTGTGTTAATAGTAAACGAAAAAAAATCGCTACTGCTTTTGGCATATTATTTAATAATAGTGCTGGGCGATATAACTTGTGTGTCTTTCAAAGAGCAACAACTTCATAGGGCACATATTAGCCTCATAATACCTACTTAAAATATCTTATAGCTGGTAATAAGTAATTCCTGAGTTTTCTCTTTCTGGCATAGTCTATGGAAGAAGGCATGTAATAATACGACCAGTATACAGAGTTTATAAGTAAGGGCGTATTAGTTACAGTCAATAAGCATGGTCTGTCCCAACACAGGGCTGTACTAAACCCAACACAAAGAGATGCCACCCTTATGTCTAATCTAGTTAGTTTACATAATCGTGTTAATGTTGCTAATTAATGATATGTACTTTATTAACTTGTTGCTCATTGATTTTATTTCGTATAAAGTATTTAAAATAATAGTAGCTATTTAGATAGCATTTTATATCTCATAGTTACTGTTATTTCAACCCAAACAGCATAATTAAACAGTGAAAAAGTCTGCCCAGGTTTTTTTATCATAGGGCGTTATAAATTGTTTTATTTTGTTGTAATGCAGTGATGTTTTGGAAATGTATTAATTTTAGTATTTGGCAACAAATAATGCATTTCCATTCTATATGACATTTTATTTCATTTATTCCTATTAATTTGCGTCTAAATTGTTATTTGCATTTTGTATTATACATGGCTTCGCGGCTTTGTAATGCCAGTGCGATTGTTAGTTTTGCCACAGCTGCGAATTTTAGATGCTGTTTAATCTACCATTTTGTAGCTTTTCATCGAATTCGGGTAATAAGCATACTCACAGATGTAAGTACAAATTTCATTATATTTTTAGCTGTAAGGTTTAACTAGAAGGTCATGAATTTGATTTTGATGCAAATGTTTGAAATTTATAAGGTAGTTTTTAAATTCATTATTATATAATGTTAATCTACCAAATGCCGAGTGGTACAATAATAAATCAATCAGTCGATCAAAACTTGATTCAAATAATCACTTTTGACGCGTCAATAACTTTCATTGTTGTGATTTGTTGGCGATAACTACATTCGAAAACATAAAACTAAAGCCACGAAGGGTTGCGTCCTGTTCTAAGTAGAAGCTCACAACAATCTTATCCGGGTAAGTTTTATTTTTGATAATACCATCTCACAATCACAATAAAACTACTACTATTTAAGAGAAAATCGTCTTGTTAGAGCAATATTTTGTACCTTGTTAAGTTAAGCTTGTTTATTATTTGCATTGTAAATCACGTTTAATATCAACAAAAAAAAAACATTCTAGAAATATCATTGTGATAACTTATGTAAAATACACAATTATTACGATCACTTTATTATGTTGAATTTTGATTTATTATTGACAAAATGACAAGTATATAGTTATTGTGATAAAACTAAATTGCTTGAATTTTCATTTGCTTGCGATTCAGTGTTTGAAATATTTAATATGTTAATACAAGTGGTGTTGTGTAGTGCAAATGGTGATAATTAAAAGGACTAGAACATTAGCGAACGTTGGCCAGCTATACTACGCGACAAGTGATAAATTGCTTTGTGATCTAAATATAAATATCTTCATAATAGTAATACAGTTTATTGAACGATCATATGACAACAGTTTAGTATAGTGCTCTGCAGTCAGATTTTACTGTAATACCTAACAATGACAGTTTCAAATAATATTTATTATGTATCAGTGTAAAAGGAATATTGTCCGGTATATTAAATTTGTAACTGAGCGTGCTATCCGCTGTGTGGCTTTGTTATACTTACCGTGTGTGTTATTGTTATAGTATTGTAATCGTTTTATACACATTTTACAGTTCCGTGTGGACAAATTAGACGATAGCTGGGAAGGCAGCCTGTCCATCGGTGGGGTGCCTTGCCTGCCCACTGACTCCGTGCCCGAGTGCGCCATGCGGCTAGACCCACCGGCTTGGGTACTATCAAGCGATTTGCAGTTCAACGGCACTAACGTTAGTAAATTCCCCTGAATAATATATTTATTAATATGATATAGTCCTTAGCTGAGTGAAAGAAAAGATGAGGAGTAACAGGCTAGCATGGTATGGTCATATAATGCGGAGGAAAGAAAGTGATGTCATCAAAATAATGTTATATATGAACTTGGAAAGGCAAAAGAGTAGAGGAAGACCAAAGAAGAGATGGTTGGATTGTGTAAAAGAGGATATGCGGGTAAAAGGTGTGGATAGTGAGGTGACGGCTGATAGAAGTGAGTGGAAGAAGAAGACGTGTTGTGCCGACCCCACATAATGTGGGATAAGGGCAAGAAGAAGAATAAGATAGTCCTTAGCTGGTAGTTGTTTAAGTAGTATGTGGAAAACGTATTGTGGCAACTTAAACAAAAATAGCATAATGTCGTGTGACTAAACTGAATTAGTGACACTTGTGAGGCGCACGTTAATAAAATATGTGAGATTGATTTTGCTTTTGGTGTCCTTAATGCGTTGCCATGGCCACCGCACGCGCCGCACTCGTGCAAGTCATTGTTTTACTTTGCCCCTAGCAGTCCGGTTCCGACCGCCGATATGCTCAGACGTCCGTACTGAAAACCTAGTGCGTATTTATGTACGTAGGTATATTTTGTTTGGTGGCAGAGCTAACTTTTAATGGAATTATGGAAGAAACATTTGTATTTAATGACAAATTACTTTTCTACGCATTAAAATAAATTAGAACCGAGTTTAACAAGATCAAATTAAAAAGAAAAAAAAATCAGATCACCTAAGAAACTAATACTAACTTATTCATTCATGCGCGCGCAATTGGAGTGTGGCTCAAGACATTAACTCTCATCTGATTTCTGAAATGCGCCGAAAGATGAAAATTACATAATACGTTCTTCTATTGCAGTTTATAACTCGCACCGCGGCAGAATTGGAAGAAGTGTCGGAGCAGTCAGTGTTGACGCTGTTCTTCCGTTTCAACAGCGAGTTAGTCGTCGACGTCGACGGCTCCGTAGTAAGAGTCATCGGTTACGTGCCTCGGACGTACAGTCACGTTTACCCCCTAATAGATCTATATGGGAGAGTTTGTCAGGTACATGCATTTTATATTATAATATATGCTACTATCGTGATCGCTATCTTGTTATTCATCGATCAGCTAATTCTTTGGTATTGGTCTATCGATGAATACAAGACGATTTAAATCATAACATCTATACAATTACAATTGGACGTAGTTATGCATAAAGTTTTATAAAGTATTTGTACAATCAATGTTTTCGACTAAGGTACTTTTCCCAGTGATAAAGGATGCATCACATCCTATTATTTAAATATATAAGGTAATCTGGGTTGAATATTTTTCTGAGTTCGCTCATTCATTGTGGGCTGGATCCTATTTGCATAACTATCTCCAATTATTACCTAAAATGTATTCATACTCACAATTAGCGTAGCGATTGATACTTTACAGTGGCACCACAAGTATACAAAAAAACAGCTTCAAGACTCCTGAGTTACGGCACACAAAGTATTTCAAAGCGACAATTTCATACTACGCGTCGTTATATAAGCGTCGACGTTGTTGAATTGTATTGATTGATGTGTATTTGTATAAATAAATATCACGATAGTTTATGACACGTTATGATTACAGCCTTGATACTTAAATTGATGTTATTGTTTAGGTCTCGGTTTTACTCCATCCATACACAGTCGTAACTGGTACATCGCTGGACTTGCCAGTGATCGCTGAAAATCGTCGGGAGGAAGAATTTACGATGGATTTAAATTTTGAAGCCCAAGATGATGCCGAGCCTCCCGTAGAACCTAGAGTTGAGACCAGACTGCGAAAAGCTAAAGCGTACAGTCAAGATAATCTAATTGAGAACTTACAACCGTTGATTCCTCAACCTGGTCCGAGTTCGGCCTCAAAACCGGTTGTTCAAAATGAAACAAGAAACGAAGAGATTAAAACGCAAAGCCCTTGTCACACGATGCACCATAGCTTGATCTTCACACATCCTTCTGATAACAGGGAAGTTTCGTTCCCCATAGTCCAACGTAGCCAATCAACACAAGACTTCTGCCGTATGTCTGATTCATTCATAGTTTCGGACGCGCTTCGGCTCACCTACAGTGTTGGTGGAGGCCGTGACGACGATAGAATTCGTGACGAATTCTGTGACACTAATATTCGGCACAATGATCGCTACCCCGAGGCAAACGACGTGGACAATTTGGACAACGAAATAATGGACGCGTTGACCTTCGAAATGGGGAACTTGCCCGATTTGACCGAGGAGCAATCCTCGTCCATAGATGAGTCCACGCGGCGCGATGATTTATATTCGGAGCCGCTAACTGTGGAGAATTTGAACTATTTAAATCGGATACTGTGTTTAGATCAAGAAGGTGGGGGTCAAAGCTTGGAGGCTGAGTGGGAAGCGTTCGGAGAGGGCTGTGAACATCTTCACCTAGTGTTGAAATATTGGAGCTATCTAGTGCTGCCTTACCCGGAATTGAGGCAGGCGGTATCCTGGGGTCAAGTTAGGTGCTACTGCAGTAATTGTCAACCGGAAGCGCAACCTCCTTTAGCAGGTAACTGTTTTCACGTTTTACACTAATGAGTGTAATTGTTTGTTCAATCAACAGAATTATTGATATAAAAGTTTTATAAGTACGCCATCGTAGGTAAACTTTACACGTAATCTGTGTTATCAGGGTGGGTGCGCATTGAGCGCATCGACGGCGTGGGCGCGGCGTCACGTGGCTTCTGGCACATGACGCGGTCGACGCTGGGCGCTGCGCAGGCACATAGCGGTGAAGTCGGCGTCGCTAGACGGCCTCGATCACTCGCCTCGTCACCATCAAATGCTATTTCTTTAGGCGATATGTGAGTTATTTTTCTCCCTTTTCTACATCTATACTATCATCGCAATTTATTTAACATACATTTTAAAATTTACAGTATAATAACAACTATGCGGTGTCACAAAAACCCAATCAGGTCTATCCGTACACCGTCAATTATTGTAAAGTATTTGTTTGTTACCTATTTTCGGCTTAATCACTTTGTTATTCTTGGCACAATTATAGCTTCCATCTGGTAGATGACCATAGCGTGCGGAACGATAACGTTACCGGAGGATATAAAACCCTGTGTTACCCTTGCAAGGCTACATAGCATGACGGAAGGCGGATTAAAAATTGCCTTATCTAGGCAATTTTTTTCATAAACAGCTTTAATTCTGGTTACTATGATAATTTTTGGATTGGGATATAATTTAACAAAAAAAACGGACGAGGTGTTGGCCAATTGTTAGTTGGATAATTAAACAAACCTACTTCAACCACTTTTTTTTTCGGACTCTCTATTAGCTGTACAAACCCTATTGGTTGCCACAGCGTAACCGGGCTGTGCTTCAACCACTGGTGCTACTTACCTAATACATGACACTACTACATCATACACTTAGCACGTATGTACGCACGTCTCGCTATAACTGGACTGTATGCAGGATGTCTTGCTTATAATAAATCTGTATGTATCAGTCAACTACCTAATTAACGACTCATTGGGGACTTTTCAACTAACGATACAAGAAAACTTAAAGGTTCCTTCTATAATGAAATTATTTCTCGTTTTAAAGTTGGCTGGATGAAGAAGGAAAGCCGCATCACACAATACTGGCGATCGAAATTGATATCGAGTGAGTATAATAAAATATTTTTGAATTAAATTTAGTTTAAACAGTTCTAATTATGTTCACATGGGGACGTAATGAAACTATACTCGAAACTATATCGCAAGCCAATTAATAACTAGTACAAAACTAGAGATTTATTTGATACACAGGAAACACGACTTGCAATATATCATACATAAATAACGAGGTCAATAGTTTATCGAGAAACAATTAAATTTATACATTTTTAATGCATACAAAAAAAAATTACCAAGTTCCCCCAAGTGTATGAAAAAGCACTTTACAAATCAATAAAAATAATAATATAAGGTTATTAACAATTAGATTATTTTTTGGGTACAAACCAGCAGCAATTGAATATTGTGTGCGACGTTGTTGAGTTTCAAAATTTTATTCCATATAAGGCTATAAATACATTGTTGAATGAATTTTGGTATTTAAAAGTTTAAAATGTTAATGTTTTTATACATACATTTTGACATTTTGACGACCTCCGTGGCGCAGCGCGCGCTCTGTTAGATTATAAAGTTGGAGGGCCTGGGTTCGATTCCTGGCTCGAGTCTGGTCTGGTGGGGGAGGCTTCGGCCGTGACTAGTTACCACCCTACCGACAAAGACGTGTCGCCAAGCAATTTAGTCAGTGTAGTTCGTTACGGCACGATGTCGCGAAGAAACCGATAGGAATATGGGTTTACCATACCCCATACAGGTTAGCCCGCTACCATCTTAGACTGCATCATCACTTACCATCAGATGAGATTGCCGTCAAGGGCTAACTTGTAGTGGATAAAAAAAAATACATTTGTATGTACTATTATGTTAAAATTTACTTGATACTGATAATTCTCTTCATATCTTATCCTTCTTGCGTGTACAATCGCCTGTACTTTATCTTCACCCCCCGCTAATGTTATAAATACGAAAGAGTAAAAGTAACTGAGTAAATTATTAAAAAAAATCGTTTTAGCTCTACTTTCTCTCATGTATTCTCATTAATTGTGGGAACTATGTTTTTTTTTGTTCTAAAAAGTTTCTTATGCCACTGTCCAAATCTATTTGCAAAAAGTAATGTCAAACTGTTGAACTATTGAAGCATTTAGGTTGCAGTGAGATTGAAGGATAATCCAGAAGATACACTTTCGCATATTTAATATTATCGAGGAAGTTAGGATTGCCCGTCACACATGATAGTTATTATTTTTTTTTTCAGGGGCAGCGATGCAGAGAAAGATCGCCTCCTCGCCTTTTTAATCCACTTGAAGTCACATGCAGTTTTTGTCGAAGACAATCCTCTCAGTTTGGATGAATAATTATTCTTATTTATTATCACGTATTAACGTGTTATGCTATATTTATTTAAAAAATTAGACGAGGCAAAACATGGAAGGTAATAAATAGTTTTCGTTGTCTTAAACATTAAACTATGTTGCTTGACTATGTAATACCTTCCGTTAAAATTATTTACGAAAATACATAATTGATAGTGAGATATTATTCAAATGCACGATTAAAACTCCATATAAAGTATGGTGAAGTTCCTGGTTTTGCCTCTAGTGGTCGTAAAGTTGAATTGTGTTTCTTAAATACTTACTGATTAAAAGAGGTTATGTTCAAGTTTAGAATTTTGCAGTCATAATTTTATTTATGATATAATATTTTATTTTGATCGAACGTGTAAGATTTTTAAAATTTTTAAACTTTCGATTTTTATATGAAGGAGGTTCTAACATCAAAATCTAGAGTTTTTTTACAATCTGTTTTTATATGTACTGTTTTACTTTGTATGTCGCCAGTGAAAGAAAGATATTTTGATGAATATTGTATTAGTTAAAATGTTATATTCGTTTTTTTACACAATTATATCTTGACCAATTCAAAAGTAATATTACAAACAGCATTAATTTCTGCCATTGATCAGTATTCTTAAGAGATCATATCGTGATTTATGATTAACCAACACTATGCAAATTATCAAATATACTCTATATAATCAAACCAAAAATATTAAGGCTGTTCATTTATTAGAAGTGAGAGTATGAAAGAAATTTCTGCACAAAACTTACCACATTTATTACAACACTTACTAATTATTGTACATGGTAGTATTACACGAGTTATTGCAGTATGTTTCTAGTAAACTCAATTTATCTATGCTTATCTTGCTTCTATATGAAGTGTTAGAATAACTTTCTGTAAAAATACCTCATGCTATAAATGGACGGCCATGTAATTTTACTTCGATTATTATTAATATATGTATCATTGTTTAGTATTTATAATTATATAGGTAGAGTAGAGAAATATAAAAAAAAAAAAAAGACGGGTTGCACTCCGGGAGTGCCGGCAGAAGTGAAAACTTGATTATTAACGTTGAGCATGTTTGATATTTTGGAATGGTTAGGGAATAATTTTGCACCAATTGCTTTATCAGTATAAAAGTACTATCATTTATGTGGTAGAATACAATATTCATTTATTGCGCTATCGTACACAAACATGACAATTTATATTACATTAAAAATTTAACACTTTAAAACTATTACAATTATTTTACATTAAAAAGTTTATCTATATCAATTTCCATATTTTAAGCACTTTACATTCACGAATTTTACGAATACACAACAATGTGATCACTACACAGACGGTCGAGCCATCAGCTGTCACCATCCATGGATGCGCGTGGCACGCTGTAACATACACGAACATTCGCGCAAGCGCCCTGCGCTGCCTAAACGAAACAGTAGGCCCAGGCATACATTTTCGCCGCGCCGTAGAGAGGGGATAGCTGTCTACTCACCATCCGTCTTACGCTTTTTCGATCAGGTCACGTGTCCTGACGCGAGTTTAAGATTTTATACCCATTACAGAAAAAGTGCTCAACGCCGCTAAAGAAGTTTTCACTTCAAAAATTGATATGTAAACTTTGCTTGTAGGGCGATCAATTTTTAATATGTACCTAATTATCTTTATAGAGTAAAGGCAGTAGATGTAGTTGTTCACTAAATATATATATTTTTTATTATATACCAAAAGCATTGAAGATTTCTGCATGCTTTAGGAAGGGATTTTTCAGACTTGTGTACTAAAACTGTAATAGCCCTTCTCATTGGCAAAGACAAAGTTTGTCATGCATACACAGAAGTCTTGGTTGCTCTTGGTAAAGTGTGACGAACTCCTAGGCAGTTCTGATATGCAACGGCCAAGTGGCGTTAAATCAAAAGCTCATCATAATTGTTCTGTAGAGCTTTTAACGTCCCCCGTAGTCTAGTGGTATTGCTACACTATAGCCAAAGACTTACCGCTTCATGTAGCGCTCTGTATATATAAATACAGAGTTATATGTATAGGCTAAGTCCGTAATCCATATCTAAAGTCAATTTTAAATGAGATTGCCGAGTTTCTTGCTGGTTCTTCTCGGTGGTAGAACTTTCCGAACCAGTAGTAGAGCCATCGTCATAAGTCTTAACAAAATCCCCGTTAGATTTCATTATATTAAGCTACTTCTCATTGTATTCCAAATATACATTATTCTCTAGTCTGATGCAATCATTTTGATAAATAGTCCTTCCAACGGGAGGCAAATAAACACTCTTGGTTGTTGCCTACGTAGTGAACGGGCGGGTGTAGGGGCCTGTTCCATCCTATTATAAAAATTCAAAACGTTTCGGTACTCTATATTATCCGAATTCATATTATCAGGCAGAGGAATATTGTTTTATTCATAGTTTCCTATATAAACTCTGAATGTTTGGCCACAGTTAGTGTTGGATAAATTAGTTTAAAAAGAATTAGTTGATGTATTTAATTATTTAGCCGCATTATTCTCATTATAATTGATTTTTTATATGAGGTTATATTTATTTTGTTGGGTGTTTTGCTGAAAAGCTATTGTGCTAAGCCTGTGCTGAACCAGAAGCATATCATTGATGTTTTTTTTTTTGCTATGTTTTACCACCGAGATATAAATATTGTAACAGGTGATGCTTCATGTTACTTTTATTTTATAGGTAAATTAAAGGCAAATTTAATAACTGTCGCAATAACATAGTATTAGCATTTTTAATCCAGGCCTTTATCTTTCTTGATCTCATGTTAGTATTTTAAATAAGTAAGTTTTTAGTGATTGTAGTAAACTATTTATTATATTGATAATTATTTAAAATATATCAATTGGTGTATGCTGTTTCTGACGATCGATATTTAGTATGTGTGAATTTTTTATAGCTTTTAAGAATATCATGAAAATAATGTGAATGTAATTAATATCACTCATACCTAAGCGCTTTATAACTTCGTATTATACTCAAGAATCTGATATCTAAGCAATATTACTAGTATGTTTATTATTTATATATGAGATATAGATAATTGTGAAACGCTTGGCAATTTAGACCGTCAGGGTGAAAGTTCCATATAAACAAAAATGTAAACGTACGTACAACACTGGCATAATATGAATCTCGGTTTCAGCGTCATCCTGACTGCCTGGAGTATATCTCGCGGTACTATATAATTATCCGCTTAAATTAATTGTGTAAAAGGTATATACACATTTAATTTAAACTGTAATGTATTTACAAACTAGTTCTATTAGAGAAACCCTGTTGATCTGTGTCGGTGTTTTCGTCGATACATTTATATATAATGGTAGTTAGTGCCTCACTATAACTAACGCGTAGATATTTTTAGAGGAATAATATCTTATGACATATTTTCAATATTTGCTCTGTCACTTATACTGCCGCCGTAAGCAAAGTGGCGCTAACCATATCAGGGTCCGACGCATATAGAAATATAAGTTGCGCGCATTTTTCCACTTTAGTGTTATTAAAAAAACAGAAGCAAAATATAAGAATAAACATATAAAAAGACACCATTATTACACATTCCGATTATAAGTCGCTCTAGCATTGGACGGCAGTATACACATTTTTTTTTTTTTTATTCACCACAAGTTAGCCCTTGACTGCATCTCACCTGATGGCAAGTGATGATGCAGTCTAAGATGGTAGCGGGCTAACTTGTTAGGGGTATGGTAAACTCATACTCCTAATTGGTTTCTACACGACATCGTGCCGGAACGCTAAATCGCTTGGCGACACGTCTTTGTCGGTAATACGAGTAATGTATGTTTATTAGCTATGAGAGCCATGTGGTTCCAGGAAAACTAACATTATTTATCTTGAATATTCTTGCTTTTCTATATAGTTGTGAATCTAGAATCGATAATAATAATAAAAACAATAAAATTAAAATGGAAACTGTTTAACATTTAGCTAAACCTTACTAGATACTTGTGCTAACAAATGTAAAAAAATCTTAACCGCACATACTTTTAATTAATGAATTATACCAGTTTTTGTTGCACGAATTAGTAATTGCACGAGTACTGGTAATTTTCTTGTCACTAATTACAAACCTAAGTGTGCTACTAGTATAATGTAATGGAGAACCAGGTCGCATTTGATTCGTTCTTCGGAGAGGTGAAAAGTACGTTAATCCCCGGTATTTGGGTAAAAATCTCTTAAGCTCCGTAGTATCTGAAGCTCCAGTATTCTCGATTTTGTTTTAAATTTTCCTTATTCGATTTCCTTATTAATATAAATATGATCTCAAAAATCAAATGAAAAATATCCTGTAGCACTAATTGAGCTAACTAACTTTTGCCCTGCGGGTTAAATACGAACTGGCTATCTAACGCAATGTTCCTAAGAATAGCTTGTTAAAACTTCAGCTTTGAAGTAATTAGTTTAGATATAACAACAGCTTTGAAGCCAGCTGTCCGCATTTAACATATGGTGCTAAAAAACCAAAATCATTTTGTGGCGAATGATTTGTTTAAGCTGATCGCACATTACGCTTTTTTTTTTATCCACTACAAGTTAGCCCTTGACGGCAATCTCACCTGATGGTAAGTGATGATGCAGTCTAAGATGGTAGCGGGCTAACCTGTTAGGAGTATAGTAAACTCATACTACTAATTGGTTTCTACACGACATCGTTCCGGAACGCTTAATCGCTTGGCGACACGCCTTTGTCGGTAGGGTGGTAACTAGCCACGGCCGCAGCCTCCCACCAGACCAGACTCGAGCCGGGAATCCAACCCAGGACCTCCAACTTTATAATGCAACAGCGCGCGCGCTGCGCCACGGAGGTCGTCAAAACGTGAGGAGACACTTGCAGACCCTATTTATTTTTTCCATTTAATAAATGGAAAATGTGCAAATGACTTACAGAAAATTCATCTTGTGCGAGCCCACTTGTTAGGATGTAATGTGCCATCTGCATTATTTGTTAGAAGCTAATAAGTTAAAATAAAGTATGATAATAATCTGCAGCAACCAATGACAACAAATGTATTGTATTTATGTAATGTTTATGAATTACACATTGTGTATTAATTTTTTTGACAAAATCCTGATTTTGATGAAACTTTCTCTTCATTTTCATTTGTTATCAAATTAGTTGTGTACTATTTATTTCAAAGGACTAATTAAATTTGTAGTATACAATTTTGAACAATTAATTACAAATTAATGATGAACTGTTTTTGTTCATGATTTTGGATAAAAAAATTAAGACATGAACTGTTTCATAAACTATTATCATAGCAACCAACTATTTATCATACTTTAAAAATCTAGATTTGCTGTAATCAAGTATTATTATAAGAGATTCTTGATAGTAATCATTAAATAAAATTTTAACCAACTAACCACATTGTGTTTTTGTTTATATATACCTGCCAAACCAGTATTAAGTAAGTTAATATTATGAAAATATCCATAATAATTCAATTCTAATATTTTGAGTTATATCCAAACTATATATTTGAGAATAAATGAGCACAATGAATTTTTTTATTTTTTTATTTCAATCCTAAATCCCCATTAGGAGAAGCTATTAACGTAAGCTTGAGATGTGTTTGTATCAACACTTATTGTAGGTATATAGAGGGTTTTCCAATAAGAGGTGTTATTTTGATATTCAAAGAAAAATGCCATTTTTTATTATAAATCATCAGATGTTTATTTCATTACAAAGAGGAAGGTATGCCGTTAATAGTGGAAAATAACATCAGGCAAATGACCACCACGGCCACGCTTACATGACAAAATCCTTTTCATGAAATTTTCCATAACTAAATCGCAAAGTGGCTGCTCTATGTCCTCGATAGCCTCACGAATTCCATCTTTGAGGTCTTGAATCGATACTGGGCTGTTGGCGTAGACCTTCTCCTTCATGTGGCCCAAAGAAAGAAGTCGCAAGGTGTTAAATCACAAGATCTCGGTGGCCAATTGTGATCACCTCTTCGAGAGATAACACGGTCCGGAAACTTTTCCCTTAAAAGATCAATGGTTTCGTTGCTTGTGTGGCACGTAGCGCCGTCTTGTTGAAAGTGAACGTTGTCCAGATCAATACCATCCAATTCCGGCCATAAAAAATCGTTAATCATCTCTTGATAGCGCAATCCATTCACCGTAACTGTTGCGCCAGCCTCATTTTCGAAAAAGTAAGGTCCAATGACTCCGCCGGACCATAAACCGCACCAAACAGTCACACGTTGAGGATAAAGAGGCTTTTCAACAATAACTCTTGGGTTTTCTGAGCCCCAGATGCGACAATTTTGCTTGTTGACGAAGCCACCGAGGTGGAAATGGGCCTCATCACTGAAGATGATTTAGTTATGGAAAATTTCATGAAAAGGATTTTGTCCTGTAAGCGTGGCCGTGGTGGTCATTTGCCTGATGTTATTTTCCACTATTAACGGCATACCTTCCTCTTTGTAATGAAATAAACATCTGATGATTTATAATAAAAAATGGCATTTTTCTTTGAATATCAAAATAACACCTCTTATTGGAAAACCCTATATATATATGCATCACAATTTTAAAACGATTTTCACACACTTTAAAGCTATATAGGGCCTGTGTGTGCCTTCGCCACTGCTTTCAGATCATTATGGAGAAATTCACAGGCATATCGCTTTTCTCATGATGTTTTCCTTTCCATAAAATATCTCTTGCTTCAGCGGTGAAGGAATACATCGTTAGGAAACCTGCATGGAGTGAGAGTTCTCTAAAATGTTCTCAAGAGGTGTGAAGTCTGCCAATTCGCACATGGCCAGTGTGGTGGACTGTAGCCAAACCCATCTCAAAGCGTCAGATGGTTCACTGCGAATGAACAATAATAATTAATATGGATAAGTGGGATAGGATATGAAGTGAAGGATACATTAAAAAAAACTACAGACGATACAAATCTTTTATTTGCTTTGCTAACGTCTACAACAACAAGATAATTTTCAAAAATGTTACACTACTAATTACTTACGCTAAAATTAAATTATCACTGTGCTATGTAAAGGAATACCTGATTTTTGTTCTATGAATGTCTTCAAACGGAAACTGATGGTATAACATAGTTACTACTCGATTAAATACTGACAGGTAAATTGTGATTATATTATGCAACGAACGAGAATACTATATGCTAAGATTATACGGAACGAACTAACTATGATTACAAATTGTCATATATTTTTCTACATCAAGTCTTCAAGCAGTAGGACGTATACTAGGGCCTATCTTTAATATATTTTAAAACACGTAAGTCTTTTTCCATCTTACGTGATCTGCCTGCCTCATGCCCTTATCTGGTGGAAAGACATGTACATACTACTGCTAATCGGAGACCATAGATTGTGAATAATTCGATTTTATATTAAACAACATACAGGAAACTATGTTTATTTACTATGTTTACATACTTATATACTAAAACATGTAGACCGGCGCTGATCCGCTATAACACGTGATGATACGTGAGGATACAGCCTAAGGTGCAGCTCGCCTACCTAGAGAATTTTATAATTCAATATCCTAATTCTCAGGATAACTTATATATAACACTAATCATGCGTTTAATTCGCTTTCTAAGCATAAATCCATGAGAATGGTCTACAAGTTAACGGGAACACTTAATTGATATAAAACACACAGACCAGTGAGATTCATCAAATAAAAAAGGCAATAGAAAAAATCCTTCAAATGATTCTAGGTGTAAGGCTAGGGGCTAAGGATCGGGATTAATATTTCTCTTGCAAAACGTCTCACCAAATAAAAATAATAAAACTGTATTTCGAAAAACAAACTTAGTGGTCAGTCTAAAAATCTCACCATAGCGGAAATGCGATTAAATTACTAATATGAGTAAGTACCTATACCTACTTAAAATGCATCTTAAATATTGAGTTATAGAACTCTGTCGACATCAATAACATGTATGAACATTTACGTGTGATTCTTCAAAGTGTGTATTATTATAAAAATTGCTATTCATCAATCGAAGTGCTTTGGTGTTTACATACTATTGGCAATGCCTCTAGAACATCAAAATTTTACATAAAACATCCAACATCTACTTGACCCGTCGACTTTCGTGGGATAAACTTCTCAGTGTAGAGGAAACAGATTAAGAGTGGTGCGAAATAGTTTAGAATTATCGACGCAAGTCGATAGGTCCGATTCCTGTTGGGAGAGAGAGCGTTTCCTTGGTCTTGCGAGGAGTTTACCACACTTTGCATTTCTTCACTGGGTTCATTGGAGAGCCCACGGGACACTGGAAATCGGCGGAGAATTCCTCCATGTTAGACATTGGTCCGATGACACGGAAGCGTCCGGGCGCGTGGAAACCAGTCGTGATCCGGAGCTTGATGGCTTCGTTACGGTAAACCGAGCACCAGGTGTTCGCAGCGCTCATCCAGAAAAGCTAAAAATATATATATATTTTCAATGTAATGCAAAAAACAATGATGAGATTTAAGGGTCACTATAATATCTGCGGTACCGTCTAAATTTCTACCCACTAAAACTCCCGTTAGCGGCCACCATCACCATACAAGTGGGACTTAAGTCAAACGTCAAATACGCAGGTACATAGCTCGGAGAACCGATGGACGTTGGGGTCCCAAGGTGCTAGCATGGCGACCCTACAGCGTAGTGTTGGTCGACCCCCAACAAGGTGGACAGAAGACATCAAACGAGTCGCAGGGAGCCGCTGGATACAAGCGGCCCAAGACCGTGGCCATTGGAACACCCTACAAAAAACCTATGTCCAGCAGTGGACGTCTATAGGTTGAAATGATGACGATGATGATAAAGTTTTTTAGTAGTAGTATAAATTTACTTTTACGTTATACAAAGTGGATTTCGTAACTGGTTTTTGGAATTAACTAATAACAGTAAGATGCCTGAAAAGGATAAGTGTTTTAGGTACTTATTGCGTACTGCCAGTTAGTGAGGCTGGTCGCTATTTTTCAACGTACCTGTCTTGGAGAGAATTTCTCGAGACCAGGAAGGCTAGCCTCCTCACCATGGCGCTGGGTCCAAGCCTGGTATGCGTAATAAGCCTCTTTGATTCCGCCGTTGTCAGCAATATTCTCACCCTGGGTGTTAACTCCGTTAAGCTAAATAATAAAAACATTTTATAAAACAAATGTTATTGAACACTTTAATAAATTTATAAAACAACATTAATTTATTTTACCTTCATGTTCACTTCAGTAACGCTGTAGTTCGAGTATTGATCAATGATACATTTGGCCTTCTCCAAGTATTTTTGTTTAGTCATCTCTTGCCACCAGTCAACCAGATTTCCGTTCTTGTCAAATTGACGCCCCTTAAAATAATTGAATACAATTAGTGCCAATTTTGTCAAAAGCGATACGTTATAAATGCTCTGAATACAGACATGGTTGATGAGTTTATATTTTAATCTCCATAATTATATGTAAATGAGACAATTTATTCTAAACCTCTAAATAATCGAACAGTTTGGGAAAATGAAGTGAAAGCATCAGACTCATATAAAAATAAAAACAACATTAGGTACTCGGTAACTCCATCAGCTTATCAGGCGATATCTTCAAATGGTTGCATTAAACGTCAGTGTTTAAGTCAATGAGAAAGGGGCTATACATAATGAACGTGCTATCATTCGCAGATTGACAGAAGAGGTTCTGACCAGTGAATAATGTGTTAACTAACTGTCAAACTAACATACGAAAGAATGAAAATAAAATTGGGTAAGTTATGTTTTATGTACCCTCAATTCGTAAGATTATGCGTTTATGAAATGATTACCTGATCATCGAAGCCGTGAGTAATTTCGTGGCCGATAACGAAACCGATGGCGCCATAGTTCATATAAGCCGGACGTTGCGCTGAGAAAAACGTTCCTTGCAGGATACCAGCCGGGAATTCTGATAAAAAATAAAATAGTATGTCAGTTTATAGAGCTGTGAAGGACGTCCGCCTCCTAATTAGAGGTCGGGGGTTCGATCCACCTCTAACTTATCGGAGTTATGTGCGTTTTTAACAGTTAAAATATCACTTGCTTCAATGGTGAAGGAAAACATCGTGCGGTGAGGTGCATGCCCAAGAGTTCTCCATAATGTTCTTAAAGGTGTGTAAAATCTGCCGATCCGCACATGGTTATGGACTATGGCCAAACTTTTCTCATATTGAGAGGAGACCCGTGCTCCGTAGTGAGCCAGCAATGGGTTGATAATGATGATGTCTGGTTTATCACGTAGGCAGACAGCATTGGAAATATCAACTGCTCGAAATCTCACACAAAACAATGTCTCTTAAAGGAAGACGAAGAAAAAGTATTAGGTGCTGTATGTTTATGGAAGCCGGATTTGCCGAAAACAACCAATATGCCTTTATAGATTAGATCGGAATAGTAGCATACTGTGTACGATTTAACCGTAGAAATTGATGACATTGTACGTACGTCCTTTTGGTTTAAATTAAATTAATTCTGTTTCGATAAAATGCGCTAGCAAATTAATTCAAGAAATAAATAATGTCGAAAACTTAAACATAGTTTTCGAAATAAACACGCATTCAGTTTTTAAAATTGTAACTAAATATCGTGATCCTACAAAACCTTATATATGTTTGTATATATTCAAACATCTCGCTAGCACATACGGTCCAGAAATTCCTATTATTGATATGTTAGAAATTGTAGGCGTTTTTTTGTTTTTTTTCATCCACTACAAGGTAGCGGGCTAACCTGTTAGGGGTGTAGTAAACTCATACTCCTAATTGGTTTCTACACGACTTCGATCCGGACCGCTAAATCGCTTGGCGACACGCCTTTGTCTGTAGAGTCACGGTCGCAGTCTCCCACTAGACCAGACTCGAGCAAGGAATCGAACCCAGGACCTCCATCGTTATAATGCGACAGTGTGCGCGCTGCGCAACGGAGGTCGTAACAATGTCTTTTTGTATTTTAAATTATGAAGCAAGAACAATAATAGAAAATTATAAGTTTGTACCATTTTGTTGTTTGGTTTTGAAGTAGTTATTAATGAGCTTTAGTAAAACCGACACAAAGAAATAGATTATCAATTAAATTTTTTATATCAAATACTGAATCGAGTTATGTAGTTTGTATTCAAAATAAGTTTTACTTACGGATGCTATTTTCAATAGACGAGTAGAATGCGTTGACGATGGCTGGGCGTCCATGGGTGACCCAGTCGGTCTTGTTGACCGGCTCGCGCAGTTTACTGAAGAGGTACTCGGTTCCGTAGAGGGTGAGGTTCAGCACGGACTCCATCAGCTTATCAGGCGACATCTCCAACTGGTAGTGACATTTAAGCATTTAATGACCGCATAAATGACAATGTTTGATGTTAACGAGAAATGGGCTGTACATATTAAACAATGGAGCTATGGTGATGGTACCATGCCATCTGCTGGTTGAAATATGAGGTTCTGACCTCCGAAAAATGGCGGTCAACCCATTATACTATATTATACCCATAAATAAGGTCCTAATTATTGATGAGTATAATATAGTATAATAGGTTGGGTTAAATAAGGTCCTAATTATTTATGGGTATAATGAGTTGACCGCCATTTTTCAGAGTTGAATCCAAACACCAAAGAACAGACTGGTAAAGCATGTTTTATGTAATCAATTCGAAATGAATAGAATTTTTAGTAGTTTTTAGTACATGAATAAATGAATTTTTATTCAAACATTCATTCAACCTTTAACCAGTTAGTTGTTGTTGTTGTTAATTACTCTAATACAATTGTAGTACCTACAAATAATAAAAAAAAACCAAACTTTATGTATCCCAAAAAAAAATTTACATATACCCCTTCGTAGAACTCCGTCAGCTTCTGGTCATCGAGCATCTCATTGGGATAGGCGATATGGGATGACATCCCATCCGCTTTTTGAAGCGCTTCCTCGCGGGTCTTCTCGTCCATCCAGTCCACTTTCGTAAGCGTTTTGCGGAATTGTTGCCTACGAACAGTTCAGCAATATTTGACACATAGTTTCAAGCTTTAACCAGACCGATCGATATTAAGGCTATACAGAGTTACCTAATTCAGTGATATGTAATTTTTAAACAAACTTTTCGGGTCTCCGAATTTTATATTGAAATAAAGTTATCATTGTGGGATCATATTATTGACGTTCTGTAAATCTATCCAAGTGTCTTTGCTGCAAATACAACCGACACTGTTTATCAATAAAAAAGAAAACTGCAAGCAGATTCAAAATTGTAATGGTTACCAGATTCATGAGCGAATGTATCGCTGAATATATAATACAACTAAAGACGATTTATTGCTGAACACAATTTCTTGTTTTCGGTTTAACTCAATACGAAAAAGACTTTATACTCCACATAGATATTAATTGCAACTAAAACCTATAAGATTACTTCCCGATCACAGATGATCTTAAAGTATGGTGGGAAGATAGATGTTTTAGGAAGTGAGGAGGAAAAATGATAACCAGTTAGTTTCATTTTCTATGACTTGTTGCTTGTTGATTTCAATTCTAAATGTAATTTTACTAGACCAAGAATGATCTTGATAACAAGGGGAAATCACACTCTCTTTTTTTATTGCCGTAGTTAACCATTTTCTCTCCTAATATCGTTAACCATTTCCAATGAGTTGAATTTGGGTTCTTGATCTTGTTGATTTAAATTCTAAATTTTACTAGATCAAGAATGATATTGATAAGAAGGGGAAATCATACTGTCTTCTTTTTGTTACCTAGTTAAATTTACCATTTCCTCACCTTATATCGTTAACCATTTCCAATGCGTTGGATTTGGAGTCTTCGTTGAAATATTTCCTGATGTACAGAGCTCCCACGGCGATGGACATACTGGATGAATAAAAAATATATATTAATTTATAAAACGTGCAGAGTTCGATCACGAATATAATAGATCAACAATTAGATACCAAAAGAATTAGATGCCAGTGAACAATATGGACTTTTCAGTGGATTTCGGACCAGCATTATCAGCTGGAAAGCGTATTAAGAACCCGTAGGATATACTTCACCCCGACTGTGTTCCTTGCATACTCCTAAGTTAGGATTGAAGCTAAGCACGAGCGAATCGACCTTTCGATCACAGCCTCGCGTAGTAGGTAAATTACCTATTTTTTGTCATGAACGAGTGTAATTAAAGTCAAAGTAACTGTTTTGTGCTGTGCTGTCAAATTTCATTACTTTAGGCAAAAATTACGACTTCATTTACTTTTTATTTATATTATAAGGTATATATTAGTATTTTTATTTAATATTTATTACTGTATTCTATTATTTATGTAATCTGGTTTATGTATTAGTATGTAGTTATTCGTATGCAGGTTTTTGTTTATATATACCACCGCCACCTACTTTCTTCTTCTTTTTATTTTCCTAATCTTAAGGTTGCCCGGCAGAGATTGCTACTAATCGATAAGGCCGCCTTCTTCTTGTTTTTGTTTTTCTTATTATTTCTATTTTTATTTCTTGTGGTGTACAAATAAATTAAGATGTTTAGATTAATACACGCTACGCCCTCATTTATTTATGAGCATATTAAAATTATTTCTTTTCTGCTGTCTATAAACATGTACGTAATCTTAGAATAGGCAGTTGGCATACGACGACCGTTCCAAATGCTCCTGGTAGGTACCTCTATTACTGTCAGCACTGCATAATGCATACGTTATCATTCGTGTATAGTACAAATACTCGTACAGTATCATTTCAAACAATTGGAAAAAATGTTTAGTAGAGTCATGCACCGGAACCAAACGTGTCTATGTACCGGAAATGTAGATATTAATAGCAGTCACCGATACACCAACAGTTTTGGATTCTAGCGTTTTAAATGTACAGATACAAAACCTTCACGAATAAATCCTACAATCCTTCAATAATATTCTTGATAAGTAAGTTGATAACGAAAACACGAAGTTATTTTATTGTTCCTTTCATAGCTTGTTAACTTGTTTGTTCTTTACATATACGTATATATTTTTAATATTTCACATTTTACTACGAAGCAGAATAAAAGAATAGTGTCTTGAAAACCCAGACCTAGTCGTGTTATATATATTACATGTAATTTTAATTGGCAAAGTCTGCCAACCTGTATTGAGACAGCGTGGTTGGTCTAAACTCTCTAACCCACTCTCCTACGATGAAGGTGACATGTGCCCAGCATTATGTCTTTAAAGGTAACCCGAAGTTTGTGATGACGATAAACGTAAATGAATATATTCTACCTCTATATTAGTATAATCCTTCCAATAGCTCTCTCATTCAATGTTGAAGCTAAGAGCAATCGCAAATAGATCAGCGATCGACCTAACAGGACCTCCGTCTAATAATCGTTAAATCGTGTGATAATAATCGTTAAAGCTTTCCATAGTCTCCTAGAGAGACTTCCATTAACCTAGCTCCGTCTTGCCGGAGAGAAAGGCCGTGGAGACCAGCGGTAGATTTCGCAAGTCCTCCGATAAATGTAAACGGTTGGTACCGTTAATTATCGTTAATTATTACCGTTAGTTAATAATCTATTACACGGAAAACATTTAAAGGATTATAAAGATAATGATATATAGAGAGAGACATAGCATTTTAGTCATATAAAAATGAACACACATATCATTTGCATGTACAAACTTTCACACATGTATACATTCATACCCACGCACACACACAATATATTACATACACTTTGACAAACACTTACATATACACACACATTCACCGGATTCAATTACATACATTCATAAATTTTCATCTTATCATTATTTTCTGCCATAATTTCTCTAAATTGATTTGTTTTAATGACAAATGGCCTATGTATTTTGATTTAGTTTATCCTTTTGTTTCACACTGTGTTTATTTCTTGGAGGGCGAAGATTACTGCTACACAGTTTATACTTCGGCAGGATCATCGTTTTCATTTGTTTAAGCTTCTTGTACTATTTGTTCCTAATAAAAAATCTTTTATCTTATAGCTACCTGACGCTAGCAGTGTCAGCACATTCCTTCCAGCGGCTTTCTCGCTCCGTCTTGCCGGAGAGCGCTGTCACGTACGCCAGCTGCCGTGTACGCAAGTCCTCAGTCAAGTAAGAAACCGATGCACCAGCCACCCGCCACATGACGTAGTTAGCTTGCACACGTTTCGGAGTGATTTCAAGTAGGTCCTGCAGTGAATAAAGGATACAAGGAATTAAGGAATATATTATATGTATTACTGCTTGAAGTCAAGTGATCGTCCGTTTGTGTTGGTCAAGATGACGATGTCACGTCATCTTTCACTTATCTGATTGGTTGAATAAATACACTGGGTTCAGATGTTGGTTCTGGATTTACCGAAACACTTTGTGACGCAGTGATCTCAAAGTGGTATACAACTTCATTTTTACTAATTTAAACGGAAGTGCACTTATCTTTTTCCTTTTTATATATATATCCTGTATTATATACATTCTGTATAGAAAGTAAAAAGGTAAGTGTACTTCCGCTTAAATTAGTAAAAAAGAAGTTATTATGATATCTTTCAATAACATGATTGGGCGTAACACTTCATCGACAACTTTAAAAACAACTTCAACAACATTCGGCATATCATGTAATGACCTTACGCTTCGGAATAATCTTCAAAAGATTCCGAAGAAAGTATTGAGATAGGAGTTAGAATATATCAGATATTCCACTGTTTAGAGTCAAGTGAACTTCCGTTCGCATTGGCCACGATGCATCTCGTCATCTTTCAATTATCTGATTGATGGAGCCAACACTGTGTTTGCAGGGGTCTGATTCTGAGAAGCTTCACGGCCGAAGTGCACTTTATGATGTGTCAATTGACACCCACTTTATACAATACCGCGCGATACTATGGTTAGTATACAATCAAAACGAAACGTCAACGTTCATAGTGAATAGAAATAATATTCGACGGGTTAATAGAGTGAGAATTAAAGATCTTTTTTTGAAGATATTTCAAATTCAAATAATCTTCATTCAAGTCCTTGTAATCCTTTAAAAGGCACTTTTGACGCGTCAATAATTTTCATAGTAGTTATTTGATGGTGATAACTACATTCGTAAACTTGAAACTAAAGCTATGAGGGTTCCAAACGCGCCCCGGTCTAAGAAGAAGCCCACAACAAACTTAGCCAGGTTTCATATCTGCTCATGGCTATAATTGATATTATTTGGGTTATTTTTTCTGTCTAGAATCTTTCAGTAACAGACCAGAGTCAGGACACTGATGGTGTCCACCTCTATGCCTTTGAGAGCAGGCCCCGGTTTTTGAGCCCGCCTTAGAGCAGTATAGCTGGCAATTCTCCAATTCCCTCCCCCTATGATAAAGGTGAGCTGTGTTCAGGTGTGTGACATTAATAATAGAGAAAGGTATGCTTAAATCTTCTAAAAAATGCATCACGTAAGTACTTACTATTGAAAAATAAGGTATTAGGTAATCAAATCAATTAAAAAATAGGTTTATTCACATAAACCTATTACAGGCATCTATCAATCGTTAATTTCATTATTTCTTTTCGTGAAGTGATGGTGATAACTACACTCGACAACTTAAAACTAAAGCTAAGCTAAGCTGAAGGTATATAACTGAGTTGAATTATTAAAGCTAATTAATTACATACCTCTAGATCGGACATATATTTCGGCACGTTGACGATGGTGATTTCATCCAAACCAACTTTAATATGTGGAGCCAGGAGGCGGTTGATGTATTTCAGCCATGGGATCCTAAAACGAAGTACGTTATAAAAAAACTATAATCAAAATAAACATTTAAGGTTTAATTTGAAATCCGCGACAGCCATGTTTATTTTAATTCTACTATTACTAGGGTCACGTTGCTGATATAGCTACATACCTAGGGAACTTGATTTGTAGTTCACCAATCGACATCGGATTGTAGAGACTAGTAGCATTACGACGTTTTTCTAAAGGCAAGGAGATCTGAAAGCAAACATTAGAATTTGAAACACCTGTAAGGAGAGATATTTTAGTTTGGGTACGGAAGGTTAAAAAAAATTGCCATTAGAACGCGCGCACGCGCAGGAACCTAAAATATAAGTGAGGAAGGGTGCTCAGAGAGAAAAAAATGAGTGGATATGGTTTTATATGTATGTATATTTATTTGCAACATTTTTTGGAATCTTTTACCGCACGTGTCTTGATGTCGTATCGTATTCGTTTTTTAATAGTATAACTTCTTTTTTTTTGAATAGTATTAACTTCGGAGCCAGGCTGGAGAGCTCACTGCGTTTCGAGCCAGCCCTAAACACTCAATATGTACGTGATCCAACTAGTGTAATTATCCCTAACCTATTAGGGGTATGGTAAACCTACACTCCTAGTAGGTTTCTAGGTAGGTAGCGACATCGTGCCGGAACGCTACATTGCTTGACGACACGTCTTCGTCGGTAGGGTGGTAACTAGGCGCGGCCGAAGCCTCTCATCAGACCAGACTCGAGTTGGGAAAAGAACTCAGAACCTCCAACTTTATAATGCGACAGCGCACGCACTACGCCACCGAGATCGTCAGGAGGTCGACTTGTATAAACTAACCAACGATATACCTAAAGGCGTATTGATACAAAACAAATGTTCAATGAACATAAGAACTGTTAATATTTATTGCAACCCTCATCATTGATGGTCGCCAATAACTTACCTAATTGAACCAATCTACCGTAACGTTGGCGTAAGAAATTTTACCAAACAAGGCGGCTTACATGTTACACGGCATATCGATATTAATAGAATGACATTTTAAAGAAATAATTTCCATAGAAACGTCTATATTTAACCTTTACCTGCAATGTTATAATAAGCAATGAACAATATTTATAAATAGAAATATAATAAAAGTATAGTAAAGTATATCTATATAATAAATTTAAAAGTTTTTGTTTTGGTTTTTAGTGCATTTTTCATATATTATTTCAAACTTGTTGAGGGCTAAAATTATAGTGACAACTAGGAATGGCAATATATAAAATAGTAAATATTTTGTCGTGTCGTTAAACTTATTAAAACTACTTAAACAAACTTAACTATTTAGTTTAATTTGAAGGGATATTCTAGACTGTTAATTATCGTATGAATTTATCGTATTAATTGACCCACGTCAACAAATGATTCATTAAAGGAATTTAATATGGCAAAGTTAAGATTTTTTTGAATGAAGAGACATATTCTTTATTTATAAATTCTATGAAAAGGCTTCTAGTAAGCTGTGATAGCCTAGTGGTTAGGGCGTCAGCCTCTTAATCAGAGGTCGGCGTTTCGAATTCGGGCCCGCACCTCTAACTTTTCGGAGTTATGTGCGTTTTTAAACAATTAAAATATCACTTGATTCAACGGTGAAGGAAAACTTCGTGAGGAAACTTGCACGCCTGAGAGTTCTCCATAATGTTCTCAAAGGCGTGTGAAGTCTGCCAATCCGCACATGGCCAGCTTGGGGGTCTACGGCCAAAACCCTTCTCATATTGGGAGGAGACCCTTGCTCTGTAGTGAGCCAGTAATGAGTTGATCATGATGATGAAAGGGCAGCTCGATTTACGACCAATGTGTGTCACCATACACCATCATGACCATGACTTACGGATCCGAAACGTGGTCGCTCACTATGGGCCTCATAAGAAGGCTCAGAGTCACTCAGCGAGCAATGGAGAGAGCTATGCTAGGAGTATCTCTAAGTGATCAAATCAGAAATGAAGAGATCCGTAGAAGGACCAGAGTTACCGACATAGCTCAGCGAGTTGCGAAGTTGAAGTGGCAATGGGCGGGGCACATAGCTCGGAGAACCGATGGACGTTGGGGTCCCAAGGTGCTGGAATGGCGACCTCGCACCGGTAAACGTAGCGTTGGTCGACCCCCCACAAGGTGGACAGACGACATCAAACGAGTCGCAGGGAGCCGCTGGATACAGGCGGCCCAAGACCGTGGCCGTTGGAACTCCTTACAAAAGACCTATGTCCAGCAGTGGACGTCTATCGGTTGAAATGATGATGATGATGATACACCATCAGCCAGTCCTACCCACAAAGTAATCAAACGCCTACGAGTAAAGACCATTAAAAAACGCCCAATAATTGAGATGCATCTTCAAATCTCAAGTTCAGATAGGCACTACCAAATATTGCACTTCAATTTTTATTGAGTATCTCCCGTGTCGACCTAGTTTACGAATATAGCGCAGTTACATGAAGGTATTTAAAGAGATAGGTCACCTACCGTTTATGGATACTTCAATATTAATTGACCTTAAAGTGTTAAAGTGCACTATTTTGAACACACACAATACTGTTGCGCTTATAAGCATACCTGACTACAATTTATAAATTCAAATTCAAATAATCTTTATTCAAATAGTCGTTTAAAAGGCACTTTTGACGCGTCAATAATTTACATAGTGATTTAATGGTGATAACTACATTCGTAAAATTAAAACTAAAGCTATGAGGGTTCCAAGCGGGCCCGGGTTTGAGAAGAAGCCAACAACAAACTTAGCCGGGAACTTATGAACGGAACAGCTGCTAAGTTTCTTTCTGGTGCTCCTTGTGGATTTATATTTATGGTTACAATGTAGGTAATAAAGAAACAGAGTCACGTGTTGGTTGCAGTCCGCAGTCGACCTAACAAATTGAAATTCAGGACAGTAATATTTCGTTCCATTTATTCGTTAACACGTTTACGAATGAAGCTGTGATAGCCTAGTGGTTAGGATGTCCGCCTCCGATCAGAGGTCGGGGTTCGATCCCGGGCACACACCTCTAACTTCTCAGAGTTATGTGCGTTTTTGAGCAATTAAAATATCGTTTGCTTCAACGGTGAAGGAAAACCTCGTGAGGAAACCTGCACACCTGAGATTTCAGAATAATGTTCTCAGATACGTGTGTAGTCTTCCAATCCGCACATGGCCAGCGTGATGGACTATGGCCAAACCCTTTTTATATTGATAGGAGATCCGTGCTCTGTACTGAGCCGGATAATGATGATGTCGTTTACGATATGATATTGATATTTATTTCTTTGTCACAGTCGTGTCAAATGTTTGCGAACAGCTGGGTGGGTCTTTTGTTAAACATGTACAAGAGTGAAATGGTAAGGTTAGTGGGTTTAATTTGCTCCTGGTAAACTTAAACTTATCCAATAGCACCATCTCCATTGAATATCTATTCTCGCTTATCCAGTTGAAGAGAGTTCATTGGTAAGGGAAAACAAGTTTTCACGTATTACGGTAACCATGGGAGGATTGCATCAAAATAGTTGAGTCTTAACTAAACTACTTAGTCAGTCTAGGGCAGAACTTGCTTCTGTAGGGTCGCGGCTGAAAACTGAATCGAAAATATTCTTAAAGCTCTGTTCGTCGTTAGGAAAAACAAAATAACTCATCGATTCTTCTTGGCTCAATGTCATACTATATTTACCCCATCTCTGCTCCTTAACGTGTGTCGTAATTTATGGGATAAGAAAGCAATTAGGTATGCAGGGCCTGTTTCAAAAATGACTTGATTCAAAAATGAATGATTCGCTATACAAAATAGTATATTTTTATTCAAAGTATAAACTGCGAAAACAAAATAAATTAGGAAATGAGATAACTTACATTGGCAAGCTTCATTTCGAACATCAGCGAGTCCTTGAGCTCCACTTCAGCATAGGCCCTATCCGCCCCGAGGAGCGTGGCGATGTCCACCATGTACTCGTAGTAGGCCACCACCAGTTTGTCACCGAAGCCCCGGTTCAAATACTCACGGCTAAGACCCAGAGACGCCTGGTCGAGCTGTGGGCAAAGAGTTATATGATACGTTGCAACAAGGTCTTTTCTTCTTCTTCCCGCCATCATACCACACTACGTAGAGCGGCACAATATGTTTTCCAACACACAGACACGATGTTGTAAAAATATACATAAAAATTTTACCAGACTCCTCGACCCTCTTTAGGCGGGTTTTGGTTTTGAATGGTTCAAAGAAGTAAGTAATATGTAATAATCATAATTAAAATTCGCGTTGCATTCCATTTTAGTTCGCGTTGTCAATCATTTATTTACATAGTATAGTATAGTATGTAATAAACGACTACAGTGAAACGATAGACGGTTATCATACAACCTTCAGAAGCAGAACTAAAAATTATTTGCATAGGTGTGGTTTAATAATCATATAATCGTCCCCTTTTTCTGGGATAAATAAACTGGTATTATAAATTAGGTTTTATATTATTATATTATTATTAGCCCGTACTGTCCCAATGTTGGGCAAAGGCTTCCCTTTATTCCTTCCATTTGTCTCTGTCTACAAAAATTTGGGGCCAAGCCGACATATAGGCACGCCAACGACGCCTCGGTCGACCTCTACGTCTTTTTGTTTTTTGTATCACCCAATGTGTAGCGGCCTTTGCCCACAGTTCATCGAACATGCGCATATTTATTAATAAAGTAGGGATACAGTACACGATTAGATAACACAGCCGAGACATATTAAGTTATGTGTACCAGTCGTAAATTCTTTTATTTCTCGTTTTAAAATGTTTACAACTTGTATAATTTCATACAAAAATAATGAAACACTTCAGATGCTTTTGTCCTTAAAGATTCCCTTACAACAAGTAAATACAGCTTTTACCGCACATGTGAGGGTCAAGTATATAGGTTAAATACTTAATTCGCCCGCGAGGACAGCAATAAAGGAGATTTATAGGCAAGCAGGTAAATACACACCTTCTCGTAAATCTAATTTGGCAAGGTGAATATTGCAAAGTAATTCTGCTTCTTTCGTTTTACGCATAAACAAAAAATAAATTAGCACTCAAATAATGCATAGCTTTTTACGGGAGAAGAGATTTTTATGAGTTGGTCTAACAGTAACTTCATAAACCGGAACCAGCCCAGATCAGAATTATGCTTTATAATATTTCCCTGAAAAAGTAACGATAGCTTTCTTTCTCAAACTTTACATTTCCGATTTATCTAGCGCAGCGATGATAAGCAAATAAGGAAATAAATCAAAATGAATATCGCAGCGCATAACAAAACTTTACTTCTCAGATTAAAATGGCTTCGTATAACTCAAGCACGGTAATATTTGACTCAAGACAAACGCCAAGCTGTGACGAAGCCATTGATATTTATATTTATTAAAATCGAATATATATATATATATATATATATATATACAAAGTAAAAGTATATATATATATATATATATATATATATATATATATATATATATACAAGTCAAAAAGTATCTGTGGTGAATGAGACTCGTTGATTTACGTTGTTTGCTGGTGATAGGGCCAATGTGTTGGGCCAAAGTCCGCAAGCAATGAAAGTAATGATCTCATTATAGTCAAGGAAATAATTAATTACTAATAACAGCAAAAAAAGAAGACCGCACGGTTTGTTCTGCTGTCATCTTTGACTGCATCATTGCATACTACCACATGAAAGTAACTTGTATAAAAAAAATAAAAAATACTAACCAAAGACAACTGACTAAATGAAAGTATAATAAAAATGTGAAATCTAATAATACTACTAAATCTAAATATTTTTCAGGTACACAACTTAAATTTCGCAATACTTAAAAAAAAAATGTTATAAAATTCTTACATCAATTATACGTTTAGTAGAGTTCTTCACGTCTACGCTGATGGAGAAGTCCAGGAAGTAGTCTACGGAGTATCCAGCCGCACGAAACTTGTATACGGATTCGTCCCATGAGAATGTACTGTCGTCCCAGGCATCGCCAAGCAGCACCGGCCATCCACCCAAGCGTTCGAGCATTTCCAGCAGAGGTTTGATGCCACGAGCTTCGATAGCAGCTGTAAATTGTATTTCAATTAAAAAAAAAAAGAAAATTAAATTGATCTCCTTCGTTTCGTCACTCTCCGAACGGTTCAGAAGCAGCCGAAAAAAAATCAGCTGGTGTTTTTTGTCAACAACAACATTTTAACATCTTTGAGGGAGGTGAAAATTTTGCTTTTGAATCATTGATTTTTTCACTGATTCTTGGCCGACTTCTTTACTTTTTTTTACCGATTACTGTGATATTGCTCTGAACGGTTCTTATTAATATTTTGTTACTTTTCACCTTGAATATTAATGACCAACAAATTTGATCATTTAGAGATAAATTAAGGATTATATAAACGATAAAAAAGGTTGGGTGTTAATTGCTCTAACTTCATAGCGAAGCGGTGATAGCCTAGTGGTTAGGGCGTCAGCCTCCTAATCAGAGCTCGGCGGTTCGAATCCGGGCACGCACTTCTAACTTTTCGAAGTTATGTGCGTTTAAAAAAATATATATATTAATGGTGTTCTGCAAATGCATGTGGAGTCTACCAATCTGGAATTGGCCAGATTTGAACTACGGCAAACTCTTGGTGATAATGGTAAGGTAAAGATGATAGTGATGATGACGATGATATCATTGAACACCGAAAAATTAAACCTTCTGCCATTTCTTGTTATTTCTGATCAGTCAATTTTAGTCTTACGTACAATAATCGCTTTGATTATTGATCGTCAAGTAAAACAGTAATATCTGATGATGTCTCATTTTTATTTGTGTGTCGTTTAGGTAATCAACTATTTAATTATGCCTAGAAAAAGTTAAACCATTTTGCCACTTACCGAATTTCCTTTCAAAGTTACACAAGCTTAGCAACAAATGCTAGACTATTTAGGAATCTAATTTCAGTTTTTGTTTTCGATTAAAAATAAAGACTATTTCACTGTCTTTTGTTATGTTATAAAATAACAAATTGACCAATTTAATTAGAATTGTTTACTAGACCGTAGATAATTTGTCGGATATTGATTTTTATGTAAAGAAGAATTTCAGTCTGGAGTTATTATCACCTATATCAGCTTATGCGGTATGGTCAGGGTTAAATCTGATTATCACTTGTCAGTGCTTATAAACGGGATCGAATGTTAACGTGTTCTCCAAGACAGTTAGATGGACACCGCCAATTCCCTAACTCCGGGCTGGTACTATAAATTTTATAACAGATAATAGCCCGTCACGGGAGTCTTAGTAAACTGGCGTAGAGCTTCGTACTTCAGACCGTACGATATGCTGTCAGTAATCCAGTTATTTTAAAACAGAAGTTATATATAAAAAAGAATAATCCTAAAACCACCAAATTGCATGTTAAACTGTCTGGCTAAAATTCTCTGTCCAATGATAGAGAAAGCCAATTCCAGCTTTAGAAGACCGATAGTTATTATTATTATTTATATAATTATAAATGCTTCTTTATTTTTTTAATATTTTACTACCTACTATGTTGCCTGGAAGAAATCGCTATTTAGCGATAAGGCCGACAAATTGTACCTACCTACCTACTGTCTAACCGCTCTATTTTATTTGAATATTTTTATTGTCTGTGATGTACAATAAATGTGTACTCATTCACTCAATCATTAAATTTAAACCAATCATTAATTATAATCCACATTATATAAATAATTAAATAAACGCTTAATATATGGCCAATTACTGATAAAGGAAACATTTTGCGCCAATAGATGTTATTTCTGCGGTAATCATAGTGTTAGTAGAGTTGCTTTCGAGTATGTCATAATACATAATATATTGTGCAAGCGGAACGGAAGCGACGTCACTAACGGTTAACTTTCACTCGCCTGTGCGATTTTCTGCGTATTACTTATCTACATATTTACTAGTATTTAATATAGATCACCATGTTAAAAGCGATATTTGGATCGTTTAAAACCCATTGTTGCTTCATTCACAAACTTTTTTTTACGAGTCCTATTACCTAAACTATTATTACTTTTTAGTGTAAGTTTTTCTTTTTAAATGTAAAACACAATAAAGGAATTATATTATTATTTAATCATCATCAGCCAACATTAATCCACTGCTGGACATAGGCCTCTTTTAAGTAGCGCCAACTCTTCCTGTCTCCGGCCTTTTGCATCCAGTCGATGCCCGCCACCTTTCGGAGGTCATCACTCCACCTGGCCGGAGGACGGCCCACACACCGTTTGCCGAGACGTGGTCTCCACTCGAGGACCTTCCGACTCCAACGTCCGTCGGTTCTCCGACAAACGTGACCAGCCCACTGCCACTTCAGCGTGCAAGCCCTTCGAGCTATGTCGGTTATCTTAGTTTTTTGCCGAATCACCTCGTTACGGACTTTATCTCTCAAAGAGATTCCGAGCATTGCTCTTTCCATAGCACGCTGAGCGACTTGAAGTTTGTGGACTAGCCTCGCTGTCAGTGTCCATGTTTCGGCACCATAAGTCATGACGGGTAGGACGCATTGATCAAAAACTTTTGACTTTAGGCATTGTGGTATGGATGAAGAGAAGACTCGGCGGAGTTTGCCAAACGCGGCCCAGCCTAGCTGCACCCTCCTATCGATCTCTTTCTCGAAACTGTTTTTTCCTAACTGAAGAATTTGTCCAAGGTATGTATATTCTTGAACAGTTTCGAGAAAAGACTGACAGACTGTGATCGGCCCCGGAACAACCAAATCATTGAACATAACCTTGGTCTTGTCATAATTCATCCGGAGTCCGACACGCTGGGAAACATTGTGTAGGTCATCGAGCATCTGTTGAAGTTCCTGCAGCGAACTTGCAATGATAACGATATCATCAGCAAAACGGAGGTGTGAAATGAGCTCGCCATTTATGTTTATACCCTGTTCTTTCCAGTCAAGCGTTTTAAAGATATCTTCCAAAGCATTAGAAAAGAGTTTCGGAGACAAAACATCGCCCTGTCTCACCCCTCGATGTAATTGGATCGGTCTTGTAGACGCACCTTGTAACTGGACAGACATAAACGCTGCGCTGTACAAGCATTTCAACACTTCGATGTATCGCCAATCTACTTGGCATCGCTGCAGGGACTCCAGAACAGCCCAGGTTTCGATGGAGTCAAACGCTTTCTCATAATCCACGAATGCGAGACACAGAGGCTGTTTGTACTCATTGGACTTCTGTATAATCTGCCTCAATGTGTGTATGTGGTCTATGGTGCTGTAGCCACTCCGAAACCCTGCCTGCTCCGGTGGCTGGAAATCATCGAGTCTTCGTGATAGACGGTTCGTGATGACCCGTGAAAACAACTTATAAATGTGACTAAGGAGCGAAATAGGACGATAGTTTTTTAAAAGAGTTTTGTCACCCTTTTTAAAAAACAAAACCACTATGCTTCTATTCCACGCCTTTGGAGTTCTCCCATTCTGAATAACAGAATCAAATAGCCTCTGTAGCTCCTTCAGTATGGGTATACCTCCAGCTTTTAGAAGCTCTGAGGTGATCCCGTCTTCACCAGGGGCTTTTCCATTTTTTTGTTGTTTCAGGGCCAACGCAATCTCATCCACACTTACCTCCGGAAGATCTTCAGTAAAGTGGCGGGTAAGCTTAGCTCGGGGGTCTTGGTCGCTGGCCTCAGGCTGAGGAACTCGCGACTCATATAGCTGACTGTAGAAGTCTGCTATCTCGGCGAGTATCTCGGGCTTTGTGCTAACAATTCTGCTACTTGAGGTCTTAAGCTTAGTTATATTGCTTCTTCCAAGATTTTGGGTAAACACCTTGGTGCCTCTGTTTGCCTCTATAGCTTTAATGATATTTCGTGTATTGAGGCACCGAAGGTCTCGGCGTATCGATTTTTTGACCTTTTTGTTCATGGCTTGCTGTTCTGCCACAGTAGAAAGAACATTTTCGCGCCTCTCTTTCATAAGTTGTAGAGTCTCACCTGTGAATTTAGACTTTCTGCCAACAGATCTCCTTCCACAGAACCTGCCACCTTCTTCTCTGATGATTTTTGCCACGGTTTCGAAATCCTCGTCAATATCAACCGAAGGTTGCAAAGCTTCAAACCTGTTTTTAAGTTCGATCTGGAAACGTTCTGAGCCAGCGTCGGTCTGAAGCATTGTAGGCCGGAGCGTAGACTTCATCATTCGTTTTCTTTCTACCTTGTATTTTATATTAAGTGTGCCTCGAACGAGTCTGTGATCACTTCCTGTGTTAAATTTATTGATTACAGAGACATCGTTAAATATGTAGCGCTTATCCGTCATAATGAAGTCTATTTCATTTTTTGTTTTACTGTCTGGGCTTTTCCAAGTCCACTTTCTTTGAGGACTTTTCTTGAAAAATGAGTTCATCAAGTAAAAGCCCTTCATCTCAAGGAAATTTACTAGCATCTGGCCCCTGTGGTTTCTGGTACCATATCCATGCTGCCCTAAAACAGATTCAGAACCGCTCTGCATGCCAACCTTCGCATTGAAGTCTCCCATGATAACGTTGAAGTGGGTCTTAGTGGTGTTGTTTAAGGCTGTAGCAATGTCGTCATATTTAGGTTATATTTATTTAAATTTTTTTTCTTCTCTAGATTTAATATCGATGGAAGCAATAAATACCTGTTCAATAAAAACCAGTTGAAAGTCAAACTGGAAAAAAACTCTCATGAATTAAGTTCGACTTTGGACCTATATCTTTAGTACATAAGGATATGTACCAGAAACAAAAAAAAAAAAAAAAAACATTTTAACACGCAAAATTTCGTTACACTTCTAAACAAGCTTCACAAAAATAAAAACTACACTAAAAATATAATATGGTAATACTACCATATTATATTTTTAGTGTTGTTTTTATTTTTTAGAAACAAATGTAAATATTTTAGTAATTACTAAAATCATTAAATCTGTTTAAAAAAAAAAAAAATATCAATTGCTTCAACGGTGAAGGAAAACATCGTGAGGAAACCTGCTCAGACGTGCGTTCTCCATAATGTTCTCAAAGGCGTGTGAAGTCTGCCAATCCGCACATGGCCAGCGTGGTGGACTATGGCCAAACCTTTCTCATATTGAGAGGAGAACAGTGCTCTGTAGTGAGCCGGTAATGGGTTGATCATGAAATAATAAGATTGTTTATATTTTAAAGTAGATTATGACAAATGGTGAAGACTTACTAAGCACGAATTTATTTACCCCATCTTTTTTATTTATTTTATTTATATTACGTTTTAATCGTTAAAGCCAGCAATGATATATAATTTTCTGGCCTTGTGTCCCAGTGCCCACATGTGGGGTTTTATAAAGACTGAGATTATTAAATCGACGATTATCACACAGCGTCACAGTACATTAAACCTGCTTCGTTTTAAAGTATGTAGAGTATTACTGATGTGGTGATTCCGCACCCAATGGTTACCAACTGAACCTTTACTTACGCTCTGCTTTTCATCTGTCTTTTCGTCGATCCCATTGTTATCGGCCTGTAACTTATGAAACGTATTTCTAGCGAAATAAGATGGTCGACATTTTGTTTTATTTTTATTTTTATGGAGAGTATTACCCGTACAGGAAAACTTGTATTTTGTTTATGAGCATAACTGATTATGTTTTTTGCTTGATATTAGTAATTATATTGACGCCTTTCTTGTATGACACTTCATATGTCAGCCAACAACTGTGTAAAAACTTCGAGGAAACGTACTTTGTATAAGCTTACCTTGAAAGGCATAATAAAGAATAAATAAAGTATACCATGCTATTTTTTACCAAAAAATACTCATCATCCTTATCAAAGCACTACCTGCCCACTACAGGGCAACGGTCAGAGATGAACAGAGAGAATGATGGGTTAAGGATGATCTGATCAAGATTGGTAGACTTCTAACGCTCTTAAGAATATTAAGGACATATCAGATGCATGCAGGTTCCCTAACGATGTTCTCCTTCACCGTTTAGAACAATTGATAAATGATTGCTTAAAAAAATTAAACGCCGGGTATCGAACTCGGTCCCTCTAAAATGAGGTCGTAGACTAAAGTGGCGAGTCTATCATCGCTTAAAATACCCGATAGGCGATAATCGGAACAGATTGACCTTCCATTTGTCCAAGAATTGGGAATCAACGGTGAGCATACGCACAACTTAATTACGAAGCTAGTTAACGCAATTAACCGGACCACAAATCGAACGTGATGTTGAATAACAAGGGTTAACTCGATTTGCATATTGAATTCGCAACTAAACCATAACAAGTTCGGCATACAACACATCGTTTGAATCGGTGAGAACTCTATCCAACTTCGCGTAAACTAAATTTTGCTTGTTATAACTTGTGATATCATACGCTAACTAAATATAGCAAGCGGAGTTGAGTTGAGTTGAGTTTGTAACAAACAAAGGGTGTCGGGTAAGCCATGTTAAAAGTTTCGTCCGTTGTTGCAATACGTTTACGTACGAAGCGATTTTCTCACATAATTGCAATTTATGCCACCTCCTTTATTAGTGGAATATTAAATGGACTACTCGACTAACACAAAATAGCAAAATCATCATCATCATGATCAACCCATTACCGGCTCACTACAGAGCACGGGTCTCCTCTCAATATGAGAAGGGTTTGGCCATAGTCCACCACGCTGGCCATGTGCCGATTGGCAGACTTTACACGCCTTTGAGAACATTATGGAGAACTCTCAGGCGTGCAGGTTTCCTCACGATGTTTTCCTTCACCGTTGAAGCAAGTGATATTTAAATGTTTTTAAAAACGCACATAACTCCGAAAAGTTAGAGGTGCGTGCCCGGATTCGAACCGCTGACCTCTGATTAGGAGGCTGACGCCCTAACCACTAGGCTATCAACGCTTTTTAACACAAAAAAGCAACAATAACTTCTAACTAAAGTAGCAAGGTGCACAAGCAATTTTAATTTAATATGAGATGAGCTTGCAGTCAACAACTAGGTAGGCCTGATGACAATTAATGATGGGATCTAGTGGATGATTATTCGGTCGCGTGAAAGAACGAATGTATCATCTATCTCATTGGATTCTATTCGGCTCTCTAAAACCCTTCATCTCCAATCTAAAATCATATAATATTTCTAGTAGTGTAAAAGTAAGTTTTACAAAATAAGGCTTAATTTATTTTGTCATTACAATTGCATTATGCTGCTTTCTTATAAAAGGCTACAACGTAAAACAATATGTTTAAAATAATGATGACAAGGTGCCGCTCGCCACTTGATTCGCGGGTTTTTCTTGCAGGATGAGAAAAACCATAAAAATAGGCAAATGTTTTAACTCAGTGACAAATTTAATTCAGCGTTTCTGTACAGCTATTATTGCGTTAATTTACAAACCATGTCAATATTAGGAATGTACAAGTATGTTCGTTGATTTGTCCGTTTTTAAGCAACAATTGAGTAGTAGCGTAGTTGATTTTTTTTTATAAGCAAAGGACAAAAGCGTGAAATTGGCTTTTTAACTCGATAAAAAAATTAACCACGCGCTTTTACGTTTAGCGATACATTGAATATGACTTTCACGCGATCGAGTTACTAAGAAAACTTGCACTAGACATTCAGTTCATTCAGCGTTATATATTATATTAAGTTAATACGTACTTCTGTTCATGCAGGCCTGGTACAGAGTTTTTGCAAGCACGAACGGCCGAGGTTCATTTTCTTTGATGGGTTCGTCCAGCAGAGTACGGATTTGCTCTTGCAGCTGGTCAGTGATGATGGAGAAGGTGTTCACGGAGGTCTTGTCATCGGGAATCCTGGTGTTTTTCAGGAAGGATCCGCAAGCGAATCCGTAGAAATCGTCGCAGGGATCAACTTTGTCGTCCATGTTGTATAACAACTTCGATGCTGGGGAAAAGAATTTTGTTTAGAAAGATTTTTCTATTGGATTATTTTTTGTTATACAGTGTTTAGTATTATTAAATTATGGTAAAATATTTAATATTAGTTTCATTCGACGGAAATTTCTAGCTTTATTATTTTTTAGTTACGGTAAAGTATTTCTCCGTACGGTTATTGAGTGTTATGTAGGTACTCGTATTGTTATCTGTGATTAGTAAAAATATAAAAGTTTAATTACTAAGACATCAGGTTCAGTTTTACGGTATATTAATTGTATTAGAATTTCTGTTAAAAAGCGCAATTATCCCGTTTTATATTCCGTACAACTATCTACCTACGTACTTCCGTATTACTACGTACCTAATTTACGTACGTAATTTTTGGTTTAAATCCCACAAAGTTTTCGTTATTAGTTCATCACATAGGTACCTATATGTGATTTTAGAGATCAGATAACTAAATAAAGCGAGTATAATAGTTAATTATTAATTCACTGAATAGTTAAGAAGAAGTAATTAAGTTTTTATTTACTATTAGACTAGCTGCGAATGTTCACCCGTATCTATATTATTAGCGATATAGGCTTGTGGGTGACTCTGCGCAAAGAAACATCTTGGTGTCGTCGTTAAAGTCGTTAGGTGAAGTCCAAATTAGCATTAAAAAAACAGGAATGAACATTTACGAACCTTAATTTAATTGAGCATACCTAAAATTTTTGTTCATAAATAATTAAACTTCAGTCTCATAGACGTATGCCAGTAATCTTAGTTTTAGTTTGTTCCACCATGACTGTTGGTCTTGTTCTATTAGTAATTAATTACTTATTAATTTGACTAATAATAGTAATTAGTAAAATCTAGCCGTCACGTACGTTCCGTAGTGAGGACGTGTGACAAACTCGATGAATTACCATTGTGAGAGTAGATTTTAATTGCTTATTGTTTCCCTGAGAATCGAATCTGGAATAAAACTGACACGCCATGTGACGTGACTGTTCACCGATCAATTCAATCAATCTTTTACTTTCTAGATGTTTTTTTTTAAGTATAAACTATTCTATTATCAAATTCATAGGAATTACCTTTGAATAGTTTAGCATTGATGCTGCTATATACATCTTATTTAGTCTTTATTTTATTACGTTACCAATACAACTATGATAGCACAGCAATTCAATTCAATCCAAATAATCTTTATTCAAATAGTCCTTTACAAGGCACTTTTGACGCGTCAATAATCTACATATGAGCGATTCGATGGTGATAACTACATTCGTAAACTTAAAACTAAAGCTATGAGGGTTCCAAACGCGCCCGGTCTAAGAAAAAGCCCACAACGAACTTAGCCAGCTATAGCATTTCGGAAACGTGAAGCTTTACGACATTTCGCTTCATACAATTTATGTTTGTTTATATTTTATGCTATGTAATATAATTAACATGTAAATTTTTATTTCAATAGATTATTTGAGTGGATACTTATATATTTCATACAAAATATGAACGATTGTTATATTATTTGCGCAGAAGTTAACTTTGAACATAATTCAGGAACTTGCGCAAATACATTTGCTATGTAATCGTAATCGGAGAATATGTTAAAAAAAAATTGGAAAATTTTAATTTATCGAATTACTAAGACATCGCAATTAAGTACTTTTTTAATTTATTTTTTAAACACTGTATTTCAAATTTCGGTTTTTTACTAACGACATAACTTGTAGTCAAACTTTTTGTTAATGCTCAGTTTCGATTATGAGCTACGAAGGTATCCATTAGCGATCATTTATTCACGTAAATATACACTCTGAGTTCAATATTGAGTGTTGAATATGCAATTTCCTGCCTATCAATGTCTGTATTAAACACGTGAAAGATGTATACAATTATTTAAATCATCTCTACATCATAATTCACTTGAGTTAACAAATCGTCCTTAATTTATTCCGGTTAGGTGAACAAACATTAAAAATAATTTCCATACATCTCTCACACCATATTTTTTTTTGTTTTGTTATAAAGGTAAGTCAACTGCAATCTCAACTGGTGGTAAGTAATGATGCAGTTTGAGATGGAGGCGATCTAACCTGTTAGGAGTAACCGATTTGGAGTATGGGTACAAATGCTATAATTTTTACCCATACTCCAAATCGGTTTCTGCGCGACATCGCAATTCTTACTGGAATACTAAATTAGTCCAGCACGTCTATGTAGGTAGGTAGCTAGTAATAGCCAAAGCCAGATGAGACCAGACAAAATTCTGAAATGATAATCCCATATTGTCCCTACCGGGGATCGAACCCAGGTCCTCCCACTTGTAAGACAGCGCACATGTGCGAGGGAAGTCGTCGATATTATCAGCTCATCAGTCCTAGAATGATTTTTGCAAGCACAAAATCCATACATGCGTAACATTCCATGCACTATTACACAAAAACTTAGTATCTACATAATAACATTACATTACATTAAAGCTGTATACTGGTCGTAGCACTATTACTAAAAATACATCATCATCATAATCATGATAAACCCATTATCGGCTCATTATTGAGCACGGGTCTCCTCTCAATATGAGAAGGGTTTGGCCATAGTCCACCACGCTGGCCATATGCGAATTGGCAGACTTCACACGCCTTCGAGAACATTACGGAGAACTCTCAGGCGTGCAGGTTTCCTCACGATGTTTTCCTTCACCGTTGAAGCAAATAATATTTTAATTGTTTTTAAAGACGCACATAACTCCGAAAAGTTAGAGGTGTGTCCGAATTCGAACCGCCGACCTCTGATTAAGAGGCTGACGCCCTAACCACTAGGCTATCACAGCTTCAAAAAATACATGCTAGAACCATTATACAACTCTAATAGCGTTTTACCCAAATATTAGGTAAGGCAAACTAATGCGTCCAAACATCGTCCACGGCGCGGCGTAATCAAACACGATACCATCAACCAACCATGCACTGGCTTCAGCAATAGTATTGTATCGGTCGAAAGTACGATTTGTTTGCACTTCACCGCGGACGAGTGTTGAACGCCTCGGTCTGCAAAGCCGCTGGTATGGCCCAATACAGTCGTCGTGCATGCAGTCCCCAAATGATAATGCGAAAGGATTGAACGCGGCATTATCGACGCGCAGCAAATATGTTTAGCGATTACAATGTATTACTTAATTAGTATTCATAAAATGTAAATTCACGACTGTATCGACGCCAAAGAAACGGCGTGTACTGTGCATAATAAAAGTAAATATCAATTAAGTAAGTTTTGGCAACATCGAGTGGAAGTGTAGGTAATAATACGCGGCAAGAATTAAATTTTAAGTAAGAGTTAGCATTTCCTTATAATTAGTAGGTTAAGAGTTAATTTCAGTGATACATCTCTTGAATTATAATCTCAAAATGCACTGCGGGGCTCCACTTCTCTATGCAATAAAATCTGCGCAAAAAGTATTTTGCCTACGTCACAATTTGTAGTTAAGAGTGTGTTACGATCATGTTAGCAGTTAGAGAATCGATTCCCAAGTCTTGTCACAAAATATGACATTGCGCAGGTGACACCGACATCTGGTATCTCCAAAGCGCCTGCGCAGTTAGTAGTGTTACTGTAGGGGTAGCGTCACATAAAAAGACCATTGACGTTCTTTTCAATGTCGATAGGATGGTAAATTCAGTAATTATAAATATTTTTAGAATGCTTTTTTTTTAAATCTACTACAAGTTAGCCCTTGACGGCAATCTCACCTGATGGTAAGTGATGATACAGTCTAAGATGGTAGCGGGCTAACCTGTTAGGGGTATGGTAAACCCATACTCCTTTCGGTTTCTACGCGACATCGTACCGGAACGCTAAATCGCTTGGCGACACGTCTTTGTCGGTAGGGTGGTAACTAGCCACGGCCGAAGCCTCCCACCAGACCAGACTCGAGCCGGGAATCGAACCCAGGACCTCCACCTTTTTTATAATCTGACAGCACGCGCGCTGCGCCACGGAGGTCGTCGAATAGATGTACCTACTATCAATCTCTTTGCCTTAGCTCACAATTTCTACAAATTTCATAAGAATGGATTACGTTTAGTAAAATTATTTGCTGAAATCCATCATCAACGTAACCATCGTAAGTTAAATATTGAATTAACAATCATTGATTCCGAATAATAATCATTATAGCACATTGCTATTTGTAAAAGCTAAGTAATGCGCAGGTCGATCGTCATTGGTGTTTCTTCGTGAGCCAACCTTTACCTACTTTAAATAACATCGAAAAATTACCTGTGTGGACGCAGCCGGGGGCGCTGCATACTTTGCTATCGCCGCGATCGCTCTTGGATATAACAGCTGGTGGCAGGGATGGGGAGACTCTCAGTTCGCTAGTCTGTGGCATGTCTAGAACGCGGACATACGGGAGGGTCACAAAACAGTAGGTCGTGAAAAGCTTCAACATAAACACATGCTATAAATAAGTGCTGTAAACTAATAATTCTCATGCACATTACATTATTATGCTGTTTCAACGCAACGTTATTCAGTACATTATATATTTAAAAAAAAAAAAAAGAACTTGAGAGGTGTCAAGAAGACACCCGGATGGAACGAAGTTCCTTTCGATTAATTAGTGAAGGAATTGTAATAAAATTTTATTTTATTTAAGTTATAATAATATTTTTTTTATTATTAACAAGTATAATGTTATATAAACTTAATCAGTACGCTCAATTTTGTATCCTATCCCATCAGTAATATCCGGAACTTGTGCAGAAACACTGTCAGGATTCATTATTATTATTATTTTTTATTATTTACATAAAACCTGTATACACTCAACAAAAATAATCGTCGCGACACCACACTGTTCAATGCGAAATAGAAATGAAAATATCTAGCTTGCTTTCTATAAGAGAGAGAGACAGACAGAGAAACATGCGACGCCGCACAGCTTACAATAACAAAAAGTGTCGTGACAACTTTTCGCAAGAATTTTTTCCTTCTAGCCCCCTTTCACAACGCGCGATAAGGAACTTCGTTCAAAAAATGAGAGCAACAGTAGGAAACCATGAGTTCATTCATTAATATACTTAATAAGAAATACCCATAGCCTCCTTAACCATAATTGGGTAAAAATAATGACGAGTTGCAGGTTAATCTCTTGTAAACATTTCGCAAATGCTAAACACGTTTTTACTGCAAATAAATAAATCTAAATATGTATATATATATATATATATATATATATATGTATTCATGATCAACCCATTACAGGCTTACTACAGAGCACGGGTCTCCTCTCAATATGAGATGGGTTTGGCCATAGTCCACCACGCTGGCCATGTGCGGATTGGCAGACTTCACACGCCTTTGAGAACATTATGGAGAACTCTCAGGCGTGCAGGTTTCCTCACGATGTTTTCCTTCGCCGTTGAAGCAAGTGATATTTTAATCATTTAAAAACGCACATAACTCCGAAAAGTCAGAGGTACGTGCCCGGATTCGAACCGCCGACCTCTGATTAGGAGGCTGACGCCCTAACCACTATCTATCACCGCGTATAAATGTATAAAATAATATAAATATGAATTTAAATGCAGATGCAATACTAATTCTTTGTCTGATCTAGTCATCTTACAACTAAAATACCTTTCAAAGTTGATTAAGCACGGAGAACATCCTGCTTAATCAACTTTGACAGGAAATATTAATTAGGAAACACATGATTTTTATTCAACCCAGTTATAGTTTAGTTGCCAAATCATTCTTTAATAAGCCAGTTTAGAGTGGATTAGTAAACTACTTGTCTTACATAATAATATTAAATCGGGGTAATTAACGTTTCAGTTTTCGAATTCAATTAATTTTAATCGTTTCGTAAAATAGGGGTGAATGCTTGGAATATTCCACAGATAATGGTGAGGAACAGAAATGAGTTTTATATATACATGCAAATCAGACGGGTCACTTGATGTCTAGTGATAACCGCCGCGAATAAACATCCGCAGGAGCAGAGGAACCAGCGATGCGATTCCAAACACACGGACAAGCTTGTTGGGTGGTAACTGCCGCGACCGAAGCTTCTTAGCAGAAAATTACAATAATATATAGAGAACACAGAGGGAGGTTCCCATCGGCGAATTTTGCCTCTCTAGTTTTAACCGTCGCATTTTTAACGCACGAAAGTCTTTCAGCGTCATTCAGTTTTATTGTTTGAACGCAACGGCCACCACTTCGCCTTTCTTTATTCATCATCATCATCATCATTATGAACAACCCATTAACGGCTCACTACAGAGCACGGGTCTCCTCTCAGTATGAGAAGGGTTTGGCCATAGTCCACGCTGGCCATGTGCGGATTGGCAGACTTCACACGTCTTTGAGAACATTATGGAGAACTCTCAGGCGTGCAGGTTTCCTCACGATGTTTTCCTTCACCGTTGAAGCAAGTGATATTTTAATTTTTAAAAACGCACATAATTCCGAAAAGTTAGAGGTGCGTGCCCGGATTCGAACCGCCGACCTCTGATTAGGAGGCTGACGCCCTAACCACTAGGCTATCACCGCTTTCTTTCTTTATTAAATGACAGCATATAATGTGCTGCAGACAGCTTTGAAATTTGGTATGCATGTCACCTATGGAAAAGGACATGTATATGCTACACCGATCTACCCTCTAGTTCCCGTGGGAAGAGTAAAATTTGTTAACGAGCTTTAGTCCCGATTCCACGCAAACGTACTCGCGGGCAGCAGCTAGTCTTTTAGTCCCAATTCCACGTAGACGTACTCGTAGGCAGAAGCTAGTCTTTCTATATTTGAAAAAAAAATTTATAGGTTATGTTCAGGATTCAAGAAAGATGCGGAAATTAAAATTTCAAACTAATAACAAACTATTAAAATAAAGAAAGAAGAATATAATAAAACCTTCGAATAAATAATGAAATTTAAAATTACAAAATTCAATATGGCCGTTGTAAGTATGTCTGTAGGCGAATCGGTTGTTGCAGCTCAAAAACAATTTCGGATTAAAAATTCAAGCGAGAATTCATTATACTGTGGGCTGCTATAACATCTAATTAAACGTCAGTTAGTTCTAACAAGACGGGGTTTATAATTACAGGTAGAGCTCTGTTTAGTTAGTTTATTATTTATCTGCTCGTAGGGTAACAATGAGGATAAACAGTAAGCAATGATTTTTATACTTTATAGTTTATGCGCTAGATTTTTTACACTTAGTTTTAGTGACCAGAAAGAGTCGAGTTCATTTTTTAAAAATTCTATCGGTCAAAATCATTTGTCATTTATTATGTATTATAGGGTCGAAAGATATATAATATTCCAGCATCAGTATCGCATTAGTATCGATCGTAACATAAGTCTGGATGTCCATATCCAGAATAATTTTCCTGTTGTAATCTTTGGAGCTTTTGTAATAATTTTGCCTAGCTAAAGTGAAAGAAACATTGTTGACAGATTTTATCTTCAGTTTTGGTTGATATTTGATTTCCAATTTAGAGGGTAAGCAGTAAAGATATTGTTTGTGATGGGGGTTAAACTTGTCAACTAAATGTTGTTAGTAAAAATAAGCAAGCTAAAGACCATACTTTTATTTCTGAAGCGTGATAAACTTAGTTAGAAGTAGGATGAGCCGAACGATAACAGCGCTGGTGTGTGTGTGTGTGTTTTTTTTTATCACCATCTATTTCAGATTAACACACGAGGGCGTGCGTCATGCAGGATGGCAGTGTCGCAGCCGGAAATGAGTTCGTACACTAAATGAAACGCAAGCGCGCTGGCTAGCAAGCGTAAAGAGTTTTGGCGTGCTTCGACAGAGTCGTCAACGAAAGAAGAAGAAAAAGAGACGTTGTCACGGAACTGTCCCACGTTTCTCTTAGTGGTTTTTATCTTAATTAATATCGTTCTGCTTTTACGATATTAGTTAAATTCAGTGTTTGAACAAATCGAGTAAAAGGTGTTCTTATTGCACGATACCTGCAAATTGCCCACACGATGTCGGACGGATCAAGTCAAAATCCGCCCGATCCTACACTAATTATTATTAATTATAATTAATTTGGCTATATGTTAACTGAGTGGCCAGGTTCTCAACCGTAGCCCTATCTATTAACTGGTTCAAAAGGGTGTGGTTTTACTATGAAAACTTCTACTAGAACTGTCCCCGCTAAAATTACATTAGATATAATAGAACATAACTACCTGTAAAATATGAATGAATTAATAAATGTCCCTGTGGCAGTGATGTCGATAAGCTAGGGCATCACGGACTGTCATGCCAAAAAAGTGCAGGCCGTTTCTCGAGACATGCTGCACTTAACGATATCATACGCCGGTCCCTTGCCACCGTCAACGTGCCAAGTCTACTTGAGCCGACTGGTATTGCAAGAGACGATGGCAAGAGACCGGACGGTATGAGTTTGATTCCATGGAAGATGGGCCGGGTGCTGGTATGGGATGCAACCTGTACAGACACGCTGGCCCCTTCCCATCTACATGGAACCAACAATAGAGTAGGTGCGGCTTGTGAAGCGGCTGAAAAAACTAAAGCATGCAAATACAGGGGTCTAGGCTCCGAATATGATTTTGTCCCATTCGGTGTCGAGACCCTTGGTCCGTGGGGTCCTAGCGCACTAAGGCTTTTTAGGGAAATAGCAAAAAGGTTAGTCGACATCACAGGGGACCGAAGAGCTGCCAGCTACCTCGGACAACGAATTAGCCTAGCAATTCAAAGGGGGAACGCTGCCAGTATCTTCGGAACCTTGCCTAAAGGGACTCCTTTTAATAATATATTTTAGTTATGATGTTATTTATTTTTTAAGATTTTTAGTTTTAGGTTAATCTAAGTTTAAGTTTAAGTTTTATGTAAAATGTTTGATGTATAATAAAAAGTCATGTTTAAAAAAAAAAAAAAAAAATTTTCCTGTTTGCTTCCATTTTCGGAGTGACATTCTTTAATGTATAAAGTTTTTGGATTAAAATAACCATGGTTTTTCTTAAAAGATACACTCTTTGTTATAAAATTAGTAATTATATTTATTTGAAATTAGTACCCTGTGCTATGAATAAGTAATATCATGTTTTGAGAATATGGCCATCCAGGTGTGAAAATATTTTTATTTTAGTGTTTGGTTTAATAACGCTAGACCAAACTATGCTATATATCTATTTAATCGCCACTACGATTAGGAGAAAATAAATATCTTAATATGTTAGCAACATTTGAATTATACTCAAAATACGAGTATATGATATGAATCACATACATCGTAACTAAAAGGTATAAAAATTAATAAGAATATAATATTTCTAATATTTTTTCCATTCCAAGTTTTTTTTTTTGCCAGCCTCATATCGTATACTGAAAAGATTAAGTTATTCGTTGAAGAAATATTAAGGGGAAAATAAGATTAAATAATAAACACGTTCAGTTTGCCATATGAAACCGAATATTTCACAAAAATCCAGCGTGGACTGACTATATAATAAAATTGTTCGTGCCAGGACAGGAATACAAAGAAGAAAGTATTGCGTTACAGTGAATCACCTATTTTTTTTTTCGAACTGTCTATTAGCTGTGCTAACCCTATTGCCACAGCGTAACCGGGCTGTTTGGTGAGCTTCGGAAAGAAGCTCTGCCAGAAGAAATTTTGAGCCCGAAGGCTCCCGAACCTCGGCTTGGACGACGTTTGGAATAACGGGGGGGGGGGTCGGCCGGTGCACTAAATTAATAAACATCTGTGTCTCTAAAGGAGTCTCCGCACCAAAGCCACAGACAAAGCCTGAGCGACTAACTACTAACAAGGAACAGTTGTTGAATTCGTGCCGTCGACAAAGTTTTACAGCTTGCAACAGAAGCCGGTCTGTGTCGACAATCGGCGGCTTTAGTGTGCAGAATCCTGTACCGATGAAAAACATGTCCGTAAATTAGGTGCATGGGCCTTTGTCATTATACCAAGAAACAATAGAAGTATTAAACGATAATAAAGTATTCTTGCCACCTGTGTCTTTATGCCGTAATTATATGCCATCGCAAACGTCGTTTTAATGAAGCACTTTAAACAGACTTGTTAATTAGTAGCTAATCAAAAACTTCAATAGAGTCTTTATGCTAGAAAATTAATTGTGAGTTGGTACATATTAGGGTTTGATTGGCCATCATGAACAGCCCATTACAGGCTCACTACAGAGCACGGGTCTCCTTCTCAATATGAGAAGGGTTTGGCCATAGTCCACCACGCTGGCCATGTGCGGATCGGCAGACTTCACACGCCTTTCAGAACATTATGGACAACTCTCAGGCGTGCAGGTTTCCTCCCGATGTTTTCCTTCACAGTTGAAGCAAGTGATATTTTAATTTTTAAAAACGCATATAACTCCGAAAAGTAAGAGGTGCGTGCCCGGATTCGAATCGCCGACCTCTGATTTGGAGGCTAACGCCCTAACCACTAGGCTATCACCGCTTCGCCATCTTATTGATTGGCCATGTAGACTAGTAATTATAATGTAAAAATGCGGATTACGAGATCCATTCCAATAAGTTACCCATATATCTCTGGTTTATACTGATAAGATTTTTATTTTGAAGCACCTATATTACTGTTGGTACGCGTACCAACCTATCAAACCTGCAGCAGCTTCCTGATGACGTCAGATTTTCCACCATATGTTTCCAAAAGATTCTCAGTTATTTTGGCTATATTGTCCAACGGCTGCCAAGTAACTTGGAAAAACTTATAGTTGTGGGCAAGGTAGAGGGGAAAAGACCGCGTGGCCGATCGCCTAACCGCTGGACTGATCAGGTGAAATCACTCACTGGCCTTCCGATTAGAACCGCTGTTAGAATAGCCGTGGACCGTACAGAGTGGAAGGCATTAGTTACCAACGTGACCAAGGCACTTTCATGTGGACACGACCTTCAGCAATGAAGTGTGCGACTAAGAAGAAGAGAAGAAGAATATTGCTATTATACATTGTATACCAACTCACGACAGAGTACTTAAATCTAGAATCCGGCTTTTAATATACATACTTTATGTAATATTTATAACTGGCTGTTTCAGCAAAAAAGAAACAAAACCACAATTTACGCAGTCGCGTAATCTGTAAAAGTATCACAGTTAAAATAATCGTTACGTTACACATTTTATTGATTAAACTTGCCAAGATAATAAATGTGTTTTCTTGCCAAGTGTTGCACAGCCGAAAGAAAATGTTTAACGCTTATTTAAATCAATTCTGCGACAACGGCCTTGACACACTGTTTACTTCCTCATAAAAAAAGTCTTCTTCGGAGAGCTCGGGTCAACCGTAAAGCGGTCTCGACTATTAATGCACCATGCGGCAACAAGATTCTATTGATGCGTGACGCAAACGTTTCGGTAACCAGCTATCTGCTCCGATTTAAATCAATAACGCTCAATATTAGCTCACGTTCGATTTCGTAACGGCGGACACGAACGATGGTGACACAAATAAATTACACTAACAATGTAGCCTATTTTCATTTTCATCGTAATAAAATAATTACATAACTAAGAACGCTATCTAACCGTGGCGTTGGGCAGTTTTTAAGACACTTGCTTTTCAGGGTTCCGCAATCGCCCAGTTATTGCGCACGAAAGGAACCAATTATTATAACGAAAAAAAGCAAATAGTTTTTTGTGAAAAAAACGTCAACCGCTTGAAACCAAAGCATTAATAGAGTACCTATAAATATGTGATGATAATGGTTATTCGAGACACTTCCGTTTTTTAATGGCTGAGACAGAGGCACGAGGTCTTCTTGTCAAAAATGTTAATTTTTAAATCCAATGAAAATTATGCTGACGCTGTCAAATTAACAAATCACCTTTCACAACTAATCAGGTAACTGTAGTAAGATCTATGTAGACAAGACTGCGTCATATTTGTAAAAAGTATATAAAAATCGTCATTAATATTATTATATTATAAACAAATAAAAAGGAAAGGTCATTGAATTTTAACCACTGACCGGGTTTTGCCAAGACAATTTAAGTAAGGGCAACCTTGAAGCAGGTATGTCCGCGCCGGTGGAGCATGTTTCTAGCAAGGCTGTCACGAAAATTCGAAACTACAAACAAACGAAAGCTAAAAAAAACTTTTGAACAGCAAGCAAACTTTTTAATTTAAAACGTCCACCAAAATGAATCCTTTTTTTTCGACTGACTATTAGCTGTACTAACCCTATTGGTTGGAACAGCGTAACCGGGTTATTTGGCGAGCTTCGGAAAGAAGCTCTGCCAGAAGAAATATTGAGTCCTAGGGCTCGAAGAAACTAAGGGAACGTCTGCCTAAGGGCACCTCCTGTGAGGCCGAACCTCGGCTTAGGCGACGTTTGGGATAACGGGGGGGTAGGACGGTGACTGAATGAATCCGTGAAACATTTGAAATGTAAGGAGATAAAAACCCCAGATCATATCTCCCCAGATCATCATAACTCTTAAAGAGGTGTCAGCTTAAGACTACCGTCGTATAACGTTACATGCAGTAACCCACGGCATATTTTAACTTTATTGCTATGCACCCATTCTGAGTAGTGTTATAGACAGATCTTTCTTATATAGGACAAGATGTGTAAAATTAAAGAACATACTTTCTGTGTGTTTTCTTTCTTAAAACAAACAGATATTAATAAATTATGCCCTTTGCATTCTTTCAAAACCTTTGCAAGCAGCCTACAAGTAATTTTATAAAGTATAGGAAGTTTAAAGTGATGGCTTTTAAAGTACCTTTGGTTCTTACCATGGAACTTAAAAGGAAGTGTGAAATCAAATAAATCAAACGGCCTAGATCCCTCATCGATACAGAGATTGGTTACTGTTAACAACTATTCCTGTAGTTAATATGAGTCTGCATAAATTATTAATACAAACGAAACCATATAACAAGTTAAAAGTCAAATAAATTAAACTCCGGATCGAAATTCCATATCATTGGTCTATTTTGCTAAACACTGCCTTATCATGAAGGAATTTCTATTATTGAAATGTATTCAGTGTGAAATTCGTGTATAAACTATGCACATATTAAATTCTAAAGAATGAAATCGAACCTATTAGTTCCTACCACTAACATATAACACTAACTCGAACTCCAAATTCTAAACTTTTCAGTATCATAAAACAACAACCAGTGTTTGAATATACAAACCATTTGATCTTCAAAGCGCACGTAAAGCTACTGTTTGCGTACATAATGGGAAATCAAATGTGCTAGTCTTGTACAAGTGAGCTAATTTCCAATGAATACCTTGATACTGGCCGATCTCCCGCACGAGAGTTTCCATGGGAAGCGGGGCGTGTGTCATATTAATGACTATCACGAATGGGCTTGAATGACGTTCGTTTGAACTGTGGGCCGACTGTGAATTGCAATCAAAACGCAGTTGTCATGTATGAACAAGATTTGTCTGCTGTTCGGAGCACGTCAAATCATAGGCATATTGTCTTGTATCATAGCATTTGTAATCAGAATGTATTTGTATGTTTTATTATTTATTTGTTATCATTATGTAGAGCTCATAGGGGCTGTGGCTGTTTTGTGTCTACCATCTACAAAGAAAGAACTCATTGACATCCCATCGTAATTCTGTGACACTTATCGTCCAAAATCTCTTAGTGCCTGAAGACAAATGTCTTTGATCAGTGTGTGTTGCCTCTGATCAAAAACGTGGTCGCTTACAATGGGCCTCATAAGAAGACTTAGAGTTAGACAGTGGGCGATGGAGAGAGCTATGCTAGGAGTATCTGTACGTGGTCAAATGAGAAATGAGGAGAACCGTAGAAGAACCAGAGTTACAGACACAGCTCATAGAACCGATGTACGTTGGGGTTCTAAGGTGCTGGAATGGTGACCCCGCTCTGGTAATCGTAGCGTTGGTCGATCCCTTACAAGGTGACAAACGACATCAGACGAATCGCAGGGAGCCGCGGAAACAAGTGGCCCAATACCTTGAACTTTGGAAGTGCCTACAAAAGACCTATGTGCAGCATTGGTCGTCAATCGTTTGATGTGACGATGATGATGGTGATAGAGAACTCACAGTCATGCAAGGTCTTCTCAGGACATTTTCCTTTACTGTTGAAGTAAGTAAATTAAAATGCACATTACTCCGGAAAATTAGAGGTGCCGGTGATCAAACTCGGTTCTCTTCGAAAGGCAGACCGAGCTCTCGAGTATTAAACTATAACTGATCCATCCATGGTTGGTTAACATCATTGTTTAATTAAAGTATTGGTTTATGAGTACGAAAACATTAATTTATAATACAACGTGGCTGGATGACCTTTGTTGCATTTCGCAACAAACAACAGTTGTGGAGGGCTTTGTCGCCGAGTTTGCAACAAGTTTATATCGGCTTTTACGGTACAGCGGGCATTCAGGCGGTGTCGCGGTGTAAACAATGAAGTTCTGTGTTATGTTGGCATCTCCTCTGATACCTTCGTTAGTGTCATTGTTGAAGTTAACAATGGTCTGAAAGTATATACTGAAACAATAGGGAATCGGACTAGTTTCCAGTATGCATCTAAAATCATTGATAATGCATTTTATATATACTTATAGTACGAATAAATATTTATAAGAACGTGTTTGGTTGGAGGACACCTTCAAATCGAATATTAAAAGACTTACTAAGCAGTATTATTTCATAATAGCTGGTGTCCGCGACTTTGTCTGCCAGGATACATTAGCGTGGCGTAGAAAAGAACTAACAAATTATTTTTTCCTACTTACGAATAGGTGTCAACCTATTGTCATATTTAGGACAATTTAAACAATATCTTTATTAATATGTTGTTATTGTGATGTATAAGCTACGTTATTGTAAAGTTTCATAAAAATACATTCAGTAGTTTTTACGTAAAAGAGTGACAAACATCCATCATGCTTACAAACTTTCTATCTAAATATAACATATATAATAATAATTTATATATATCTAACTATGAGAAAGGTTTAAACAGTTTTTTACTGCAAATAAATAAATCGCAATATGTATATATAAATGTATTCATGATCAACCCATTACAGGCTCACTATAGAGCACGGGTCTCCTCTCAATATGAGAAGGGTTTGGCCATAGTCCACCACGCTGGCCTTCTGCGGATTGGCAGACTTCACACGCCTTTGTGAACATTATGGAGAACTCTCAGGCATGCAGGTTTCACGATGATTTCCATTACCATTGAATAGCTTAAAGGCGCACATAGATCTGAAGAATTAGAGGCGCTTGCCCGGGATCCAACCTCTGACCTCCGATTAGAAGGCGGACGTCCTAACCACTATCTATATCTATCTATTTATCTATCTATCAATCATAGTTATGTTGTATATATCAACAGTGATCAAAATATCCCAAATATCAATTGGATAATCGTTTTATATTGTACGAAGATATGACGTAAACGCCTTTTAGAGTAACATCCGGTTACCTATAGCAAACGACGATATCCAAGGTCCACCTCCAGTTGACTAATCTACAAGGGATCTATGTCAACCAAAAATTGGTGTTCCATTAGATGCAAGAGGAGTTTTACTATAGAACATATTAAAACTAGCGTGTCTTTATGTGGCGTTCATGAGTTGAGATTTAAACGTTTAAAGTTATTAGAATCGTAAAAGATGCACTGAAGGCTCACTCTTCGTAGAGTGGTCATGGTTGGGATTTGGCCTTCAAAGCAGCTCTTACGATCTCCTTCCAACGATTTCTGTTGGTGGCATCACGGGAGCATTCGGATATCGATAAATCTGTAGGGGAACGGATTGAGTCCGTCCACCTAGTAGGGGAGCGACCACGTGGAAGTGCGCCCTCGACTCGATCTTGTACTACGCGATTTTCGATGGCACCAGTCTTCCTTTTTATATGCCCAAAGAACTTAAGGATTCGATGTACAAGCGACGAAAGCATTTGATTTATTTTCAGCTCTTTGAGTATGGAGGCGTTTGTTCGATGCGCTGTCCAGCTTATTCGCAATAGGCGTCTCCAGCACTACATTTCCAGTGCGTCTATTTTTTTTTAACAACAAGTTATAAGCTTGAAGCGGTGATAGCCTAGTGGTTAGGGCGTCAGCCTCCTAATCAGAGGTCGGCGGTTCGAATCCGGGCACGCACCTCTAACTTTTCGGAGTTACGTGCGTTTTAATTAAATTTAATAAAAATTTAAATATCACTTGCTTCAACGGTGAAGGAAAACATCGTGAGGAAACCTGCATGTTTCTGAGAGAGTTCTCCATAATGTTCTCAAAGGCGTGTGAAGTCTGCCAATCCGCACATGGCCAGCGTGGTGGACTATGGCCAAACCCTTCTCATATTGAGAGGAGACCCGAGCTCTGTAGTGAACCGGTAATAGGTTGTTCATGATGATGATGATGATAAGCTTGAAATTAAACTTAGGTGCTAATGCTAGAAATTTTGAAATCCTTATCCGTATAAATCAATAACATACAAGCTTTGATAGCTTAGTGGTTAGGACGTCCGCCTCCTAATCAGAGGTCGGGGATATCCTGACACGCACCTCTAACTTTTTAGTTATGTGCGTTTTTAAGCAATTAAAGTATCACTTGCTTCAACGGTGAAGGAACACCTCGCGAGGAAACCTGCACGCCTGAGAATTAGTTCTCCATGATGTTCTCAAAGCGTGTGAAGTCTGCCAAACCGCACATGGCCAGCGTGGTGGACTGTGGCCAATCCCTTACTCTGAACCGTGCTCTGTAGTGAGCTGGCAATCATGATCATGATGATAAATCAACTACCGAGCGTCTCTCGCAAAGCCAATAAGCTAATAAGATAAATATAAATCGCAATCGTATATGGAATTTTTCACTAAGGATTTTATATACAATAAATTATGATTTATAATCGCTTAGTTAAATCGTTTTCTATACAATTTCTCTCGAACGTATGTTACGTATATGTACGTTTTAGTTTGAAGTATGACTGTTTACTGCCGTTGCTCAAATCCTCTTTAACAGCCAAATTCAAATTCAAATCATCTTTATTCAATTAGTCCTTTAAAAGGCACTTTTGAAGCGTCAATAATTTACATAGTAGTGATTTGATGGTGATAACTAAATTCGTAAACTTAAAACTAAAGCTATGAGGGTTCCAAACGCGCCCCGGTCTAAAAAGAAGTCCACAAAAAACTTAGCCGGGGGTTTTTTTTTTATTTCGTTATCACCATTTCACATAATCAATAATAAAGTATACGTATACGTATGGAGATAGACCAATTCACACCCAAAGCTTTTTTATCGTTTATATAATCCTTAATATCGTAATATGATTTTTCAATAAGCTTTCGTTTTATAAAAACTTTGAACTTATTGATAGACATCTCCAAGATATCAATAGGTAATTTATTATAAAATAAAATACAATTTCCTTTGATTAAGTTACCAATTTTGTGCAGCCTACTAAACGGTACTACAAGTTTAAATAAACCATACTACCTATTATTATAAAGTCTATTGAAGATAATCCACACTACTTCACGTTAATCAGGTACCACTTTTTATATGTAAACCCAGTAACGCTGAGTTTTACTCACAGAAGCACGTTCCTGTTGCATTTTAAAACATTAAAGCGTGCTGAACGTGCAATTTCTAGGGCTTACAATCTGTCTATAGCTATTGGACGGATCGCTAGTTAAACATTGTTCAGATGCACCGTATTGACACACTTTTGTTTGTGTTGTTTTTTTAATATTTAATACAATAACTAATTAAATGAATGAAAAATATTAGCCGCAATTTATTTTGAATGTTTAAATTTGACAAATAATATTCTATCTAGTGTGGACTGGAAGTGGAAGGGACTTACTTTAAGCAAAAAACTCCGAAATTAGTCTATTGGTGTTTATTATTCCAATTTTAATTGATAAATGAGTTTATCGCATTGTTTAAACTTTAACCCAATATTATCCAAGAAGAAATCATGGTACAAAAGTTTCACGTGCAGTTTAAACTTTAACAACATAATATATAAAATCGTTTATACCTAACATTCCGTTTAGGGAGTAAAAGTAAAAGGTATGTGAGGTAAAAACGATTCAGTTAATATAATATGTTTTAGTACATACAAATGATTTTATATGTTATTTATATTCGGGCTGTGGTTGAATTGATAAAATCAAGATAGACTTGGCTTCGAATTATTTCTATTCTAAAATTGGAGCTTACTGGCCCAGATTTGTCTCAACAATACATAGTAAATATAAAACTCTAGGAATATTTAATGATAGAATAACGATTTATCATTAGCCTACTAACCTCTGTGGGGCACAGGTTATTAAAAGAGTGACTTAAAATTGGTTCCTTAAAGCACAAGTCATCAAGTTGCTCCAATTTTATTTGTATTATAATTATAATCGTGGATCAATGTTATATGACATAAGATATAGCAGTGTTATCGAAGTTTGGTTGGGTTGCGGTCGAGTGCGCGGGTGTTCCCGTGACCCAGCCACCAGGCGACGCGTAGGAGCATCGCTGGGTTTTAGTGGGTATTCTGGTCGCCAGTCCGGCCGCCGGCGAGTCCCACATACCCCGTCGGTAGCGAAGGGGATGCGTAAACGCATTTCCCAGCGGAAAAGAAATAGAATGAAAAAGAAAAACAAAACGTCTATCAAGTGGCTTATTTTAGACCGTATCCACTCAACAGACTTTAAAGGACAGAGCTTTCTTTCTACTATCCTAGAGAGAATAATCAATGTTTTATACAATAACTAATTAAATGAATGAATAGCTTGAATAAATAATAAATACTTTAATAGCATTTAATATGAGACTGTTTATAGAAATTTTATGCACCAGACGTTTAGAAAGCTTTCAGTGCATTACCTGCCTCATTACGATTTTTATTTTCAATAAAACCTTTTAACTTAATATATATATATATATTATTATATACTCTTCACTACTTGTGTACTCTTTACAGTATTAATTTCAGTATTAATACTAATATCAAGTAAAAAGTACGGAGTAGTGAAAACAATAGTAGTCCGCCATTTTGTTTGGCGGCCATATTAGATTTACAATGGTACTGAATAAATTGAATTTAAATAATAAATTTGACCCGATATACGTGGGCTAGGTAAATAAATTTAATCATCAAGATGAATATATTGAATATACCAGGAATAAGCGTTGTTGTTGAACACAGCATAATGATAAAAAATAACGTATGTAAGGTGGCCATACACGGGTAGCTGTATGTTTATTTCCGGGACAGTTTATACAGACGGTCCGAGTAACCCTGGTCAACTGCTTGAGCAGACACTGATAGAGAGACACAATATGGTATTTGGGAAGCTATTTTTTTTTAAATCACTACAAGTTAGCCCTTGAATTCTAAGTAATGATGCAGTCTAGGATAGTTGCGGGCTAACCTGTTAGGGGTATGGTAAAACCACACTCCTAAATGGTTTCTACGCGATTTTAGCTATATTTCTCTGTTGGTGACTATCCACGGCCGAAGCCTCCCACCAGACTAGACTCGAGCCAGGAATCGAACCCAGGACCTCCAACTTTATAATGCGACAGCGCACGGTCTGCGCCACAGAGGTTGTCAAAAACTATTCAGTCTTCAGCTATAGCGGTGGAATAACTGCGCTAGAACAGTTGACATCCTGAGAAATCATGACAAAACATGACATAAATATCGCTACGATGCTGAACGCCTAGATAGATCGTGACAGTTCAAGCAAACTCGTAAACTCCTCTGAATAGAAGACGCTCTTCGACACCCAATCGTAGCTTTTGGCAAGTTCTTTTCTGACGGTCAACTAGCTGATATGCTGACTGAATGGATCAAATCGCGTGTATGTTTACGCTGAAATTTCTTGACGTCGGTGATTAATCGAGACGGTGGGAGTAATGATACAAACTGAGCATTTTATGGACGCCCCAGCTCGATATGGGTGGATAAACTGCCGCAAGATATTTGCCTAATGAGGCGCAGTGTCAAGCTCTTTGCAATATTTATAAAGGTTTAGTGCTGTCGATCATGAACGCTTTAAGCATCCCGTGTTGGCCGCCCTAAGTCGTAAGACACTTAACAGCTACACACATCAATTTCATTTATGATACGCCAAGGCAAAATTTATTCAGCAATAAAAAAAATAACGGCGATTACCGTTATTTTTTCTTACTTATGAATAAAGAGCAAAAAACTAAGCCATGTGTTATTATATATTCTCTATCCATCAGCATGACAGTATGCCGTTTAAGTCATAATTAATTACAAAAATTAGGAAAATCATATAAAATGTATCCCATTAACAATGTTTTCAAACAATTAGGTAAATACCTTAAATAAGTAGCATAGATTAAAACAACAATGAGAATGATTATGAGGTAATTAAATAAGGTTCTTTATTTCTAGGATTTTTTTTTATCCACTACAAGTAAGCCCTTGACGGCAATCTAACCTGATGGTAAGTGATGATGCAATCTTAGATGGTAGCGGGCTAACCTGTTAGGGGCATGGTGAACCCACACTCCTAATTGGTTTCTACGCGACATCGTGCCGGAACGCTAAATCGCTTGGCAACACGTCTTTGTCGGTGGGGTGGTAACTAGCCACGGCCGAAGCCTCCCACCAGACAAATTCATAATAAAAACAACTTGGCCTGGTATTATGCGTGCAATAAATATGCATAAAAAATATTGGGGTATTTAACTAACATTATTATATTTCCGGAAACCATCCGAAAACTATCTGTATGTAGTGGACTGTGTAAACTGAAGTAAACTTCATATATCAAGAAGCTCAGTCCACTCTAAAATTAATATAACTTGAATTTTTACATTTAATTTCGTTTGTTGGTATTATTTTTTTTATTTTAAAAATTAACATCCCGGGCATACGAGTTTAGGGTGATAAGTGATTACCCTCGATAGAACCAGAGAAGCAACCGATGCGTTGCCGGCTGATCCCATTCTCCTAATCGGTTTCTACTCGGCATCATACCGCAACGCTAAATAGATAGTTCAGTGTAGTAGGCGGTAGTGTAGTAAAATAATATTTCACTAAATGCCTTGGCGTATAATATAGAGTTTAAACATCTTGGCGAGGAACATAAGCATCGTTCGACAAGAAACAAGTATGTACTTACCTTGATTCCGTGTATACAGCGTCGTATAAGCGACTCCCAGAAATGTAGTTTATCTTACCATCGGAGTGGTCCGGGGTGGGACGCAAGAGGACGATGGCGAGGAAGGCGACGAGGAAGGTCACTGCGATCAGCCCCACCACCCCCACTGCCATTATTAGACGCTTCTCCATTCTCGTCCTTTGCTCCCAGAAGGATGGCCTATAAAGAAATGATAATTTTAGTTCGGTAAATTAATACATTTTATTTATTCTAACGAGAAATTCTTTTATACACATATATTTATCTTGGAAAAGGCTCTAACATAAAAAAGTATATGTGTGATACACTTATTATTATACGATTATATAAAATAAAAAACTATGTAATTTTAAGCATCATCATGCTGGACATAGCCTTTTCTCAGGGCTTCCAAGATCCATCCTACTTTAGCTCAACCATCCATCCGGCCTGAAGATGTTTTACAAAGTTTAACGGTCCGTGGTTTAAACAAGAACACGTCGGCTTCAATGGTCAGCAATTTACGAAAACCTGACCCGCCCTAAAGAATCGAACACTATTATTCTACGAGACTCTAACCTTTTTTTATGCGACAATAAGTCCCATAATAATGAGATTCGGAGTTCGATCTTGAACTGGGAAATCTAAATAAAAACAGTGTATGCCTACGCCCTGTATTACTCTATCCTATGTTATGGTAGGTCTATGCCTTGGGACTTCAACGAGCTGATCTTGATGATGATATTACGCTTTAGCAGATGTTTTTTCAAGATTGGCGTTTGGTATTCTGTCGTGGGTTCCCATCTTAGCCTCTGCGAGAATAGTCACCTTATACTGCATACAAATTTTTAATGCAAAGGAATTCTTCTGACTTCCCTGTCTTATATTATGTGGGTTTCCTATAGCCTCAGCAGCCACCACTAGCATATAAATGGGAAAGGTTATCAAAAATGGTCTGAGCGCTTTGCTATGAGCCAAGACTTATTCCACAAAAAGTGAAATTGTTCCGATAACGTAAGCATAAGTGACCGTCACAAATAATTGGTAGCCATGTCTCACAATTGAAGAAAACAGTGCCCTGTTGGCACCTGTAGTAAAGCACCTGTGGTGCAATTAACAACTAGGGAATTAAGTGACACATAATGCTTTTGTAGGGAAGTGGATAATTTTGAGTGGTTGGTTATTCTTTGAAGTAGAAAATTGCTACGAAATTTTCAATTTGTTTTGCTAACCCAATTTACTTGGCCGCAATTTTCCTTGGTGTTAACCGAAGGGAGCCCGAGGGATACCAGATCCCTTCATGTGGCCTGAATGAAACTTATTTCGAAGACTCGCGCAAAGTGGCTCCAAAATTATAAAAATAATTGTATGTTCCCTAAATATACAGACTAATTCTATGAATGTCTTGGTTATATACAATTTTGACGATCTTCGTGGCGCAGCGCGCGCTCTGTCTCGCTATAAAGTTGGAGGTCCTGGGTTCGATTCTCGGCTCGAGTCTGGTCTGGTGGGAGGCTTCGGCCGTGGGTAGTTACTACCCTACCGACAAAGCGTGTCACCAAGCGATTTAGCGTTCCAATTAGGAGTATTTGCTTATCATGCACCTACCAGGTTAGCCCGCCACAATACTTAGACTGCATCAACACTTACCATTAGGTGAGATTCAAGGGCTAACTTGTAGTGGTAAAAAATTAAAATAAGCCAAACGAGTCGTAATCAGGTTTGTTTGAATGTACTTGTGCCGTATTGAGAAAGGAAAAACACAACAGAAGTTCATTGTAGGGCTTATATTTAATTTTATAATTATTGATTTTCATTAACGTATCTGGGTAACTATTTAACTTCCGCTATTGTTAATAATAGCAATCGGCTCCTCTTTAATCTGTTTACATCTGTCTATCATTACTAATAAAGAAGCTGAATAGCTGAACAGGTTTTTGTTTAATTTAAAAATACATTTTGATTGACCCATGTTATAGAAAAAATTTACATCACTTATGGCCCATGTGTGATCAGGGTATAATTAAAAAAAAAGTTTTTTTTTTTGTAACCGATGCATCGCGTATCACCCGACATCAAAAGCTTAAAAATCCAAATGAGATGAACAAAAGTCAATTTTAATTTGATTCATAATAATTAACATTCGAGGAAAAACTGATAGAACATATGGTTTCATTATTTTTAGATTTATAAAGAAGTATTCTTTATAGAAGAAACTCAATTTGTTAAAACTTTGCACTGTTGTCTCTTAATAACTATACCTCAAGAAGAGAATACTATTGTAACTCCATGGACGTTTTATTTGAAGGTTAATTAGCTTTTATAGTATTACAAATAGTATTCAACTTATAGACAATTATTAAAACTCGCCCTGTCTGTAATTTGTAGATAGTTGTTAGTTTTCGATTCATTTCAATCATTTTTCAAGGATTTCTTAACCACGTTTACTTAACGTCTTTTTACGTTTAATACACGTACAATATAAAATACTTTATTGCTAGTGGTGTCTGATTTTGTTATTATTTGATTGCTATTTTTTTGTGTAAATTGTTTGTTTGTTATCGATTTTTGTCTTGTAACACCGCGTTATTTATTTCTATCTTTTCGCGGGTTATAATTAAAATCAAGTATCAAGGTCAGCCAAGAATTCTTTGAAAGCTCATGCAATACCGAAAAAGATAAGATAAGTATAGAGTAAGTGCGATTTCGAAGTTCCAACTTGATATGTAGCAGGAAGCTATCGTTTCAGAGCCCAGAAAAACAAAACTACCTAGTTAGTTTCTGAATCAGAATAGAAGGAAAACTGTTGATAATATTTCTGATGGCAGGCAGTTGATAGGGGGTACGTTATGTAGACACAAATTGCACTAGCCAATCTCATAAGCATATGCGGATGTAGCCATTCAAGACTTGACATCAAGTGTTTGTAACTCTACCACCGCAATTGTATACTTGTTATCCTGTTTGTAGTGACCCGACCACCGAGATAGCAATTTTTATTTACACGTGTTCAATATACTTCTATATTGAACGTTTAGTTTCAAGTAAAGAAGCCATATGTTTGTAGCCTTAATAGGCAATTAAGGTTAGAAACTAACGGATGGGTAACGTCTTGTGCTCAAATGTTGAAGGCGTGTTCGATTTCGGATGACTTCTAAGTTTGATTCTGAGGCCAATCAAAATAAAGTACATACCACCGAAGGTCCCAAAGAGAACGTTAAGCTGCTAGATTAAGATATTAAGACTGACAATATGATTAGACTAATAGAGCAGGTTCTGAGATACTTATGTGTACAATTTTCTCATCATATTGCTTTGACTCAAAAATGTATTTATTTTTTAGTCATAAGTAACGTCTCTTGTAAAGTTCTTGTTTGCATTTTTTTTAATTTGCCCTTATCCCACGCTATGTGGAGTTGGCACAACACGTCTTCTTCTTCCACTCACTTTTATCAGCTGTCATTTCAGTTACCAAACATTTTACACGCATATCCACATATCTTTTACACCATCCATCTCTTCTTTGGTCTTCTTCTACTCCTTTTGCCCTTTCACAAACATGTAACAACGTCGCAACGTGCTCGGAATTGAGTTTTGAACAGTACAGTTTGTCTTTTTACAATTTTGCTTTCAAACAAAGTTATTTAATTGGTTTCATACATCTGGTGCCGACTGCAGGATTACTTTTATTTTTTATTTTGTTTTCCGTGTTAGATTGTTTTTGGTGAAAACTGCCGTTTACAAAACTTTTAAAATACTGTGAGTACGATTTTTCGATTACTGTGTACTTCATAGGTATAAACAAATAGATTTATTTTCTATTTCCTGAATTCGTCGTAAAGTCAATTATGATTTCTATGCATGGCAAGTCTAAACTCCAAATCCTTCTTTGCTATGAAGAAGGCTTAATTTTAAAGTATTCTTGGATGTCTTAGTGCGACTGTGTACGTAATCTAGGTAAGCATCTATAATCCGAAATCACTTATTGTTTAGTGCAAGGCGACGCGACGCGGCTATGCTTTTTACGCGTTTTTTATTGTCCCCCGTATATTGACGGCTTTTATGGATACTTTTATCTCAAAGATTGTTTTTTTAACGATAATAGAATCCTTTCTATTACAGGCAAGTGTTTTATGGTATTGCGAGATATTTATTTCGAAATAGACTGTAGGTATCTTATTGGTAGGCGGGCCTCTCCTGAGGCTGCATCATGACCTAAAATCAGGTGTAATTGCAGCCGAAACTACATCTGTACTCTTAATCTCCCACATGCCTATATTTTTTTATTGATAACTTTATATAGGCTTATAGCTCAGAGTGTATATGGACATTATGTTCCCATGATACAAAAATGGGATGTAAAACGTGTGGCCGGCTGACCCCTCCAAAGTGTTATACAGACAGTAATAAACGAGTCTCAAGGAGCTGTTAAATTCAAGCGACAAAAGTCCGAGGAGTGTGGAAAAATTCAATCCAATCCAGTGGTCGTGAGCAAAAATTGAGCAACTGTACTGATTTTATATTCTCAAAATAAATACAACATCATATTCTATGGCTGTCAGTATATAATGATATAGATTAGTAATAACATATTCGTAAAAAACCACTGCAGATCTGCCACAGCAAGAAGACAAGAAGACAAAAATGTTATAATAATAATTCCAAGTTACTGTTATGACAAAATAGCAATGTATAATATAGATGTGTGATGCATGTGTGTGTGTGTGTGTGTGTGTGTGTGTGTGTGTGTGTGTGTGTGTGTGTGTGTATGTGTGTGTGTATGTGTGTGAGTGTGTGTGTACGTTTTTAGTCTCACGGTATGTGACGGTAAGAAGCCAATATGTAAATTTCTCTTTCCATGATGTTAATAAGTAATTGAATACCTATTATAAAGCAATAAATTAAAATAATAAAAAAAGATTTTATGGGGCTCCACTGGTCGAACGATGTTATATGATGCAAAATGTATTACATATGCTAAATGCTAATCCCTGAATGTACGACTCAGAATATGCAACGAAATGTTATTATTACATCATTTAATTAAAAAGCATTTATAGCTAAACATCTTAATGCCTTTATATCTTAATTGCAGATATATCATCGATACATGGTTTCAGATTCATATTAAACTTTAAATACAAAATACATACCTTACTTAAAAGTCAAGCAAAATATTATTGATTGAAATTGGTTTGAAAACCCACGCTTTTAATAATTCCATATTGTATACTTATTCCACCACTATAATTATACTAGCTGGTGCCCGCGACTTCCTCTGCGCAGGATTAGTATTTCGAGTAGCTTATATTAGCGTGGCGTAGAAAAGAACTAACATTATGACATTAAAATGATCACACAGATTGTTTCCTACTTACATGACACTTATCGTCATGTTTTGGAAAATTCACACAATAAATTTATAAATTTTTGCCTATGTGTTTTTCTGATGTATAATCCATACTATTGAAAAGTTTCATTAAAATACCTTTTTTACGTGTTTACGTTTAACAAACATCCATCCACACATCCATGAACACATCTTTCGCGTTTATAATATTAGTAGGATATTAGTAGGATTCGCCAACTCAGACCTAAAGTCACATACCTACATCCTTTTTTAAAATACGTAATCCAAACCCAGGATGTGGAACAATTTCTATTACGCCTTTGCATCTAGTGGGGAGGCTTTGGTCATGGCTAGTTACCACCCTACCGACAAAGAAGTGTCGCAAAGCGATTTAGCGTTCCCGCTAGGAGTGCGAGTTTACCATACCTCTAACAGGTTAGCCCGCTACTATCCTAGAATGCGTCATCACTTACCACCAGGTGAGATAGCCGTCAAGGGCTAACTTGTAGTGTATAAAAAAACTTTCTATAATCAATGGTTAATTAAATAAAATTTTCGACTCAGACTCTGACCATTCAAAAATTAATTATTGAATAATTGAGGAATCATTATCTCATCAAGTATATGAAAATTATAAGACGTACATGCAAATTATAAGACGTATATGAAAATTATGTGATGTATATGGAAATTATATACCCACTTGGTAGAATAAAAAAAATTAAGATAACGATAAAATTAAAACAACTAACAAAACAGCAAATTTTATGTATGCATTTCAAAGTATTCATAAACTTATAACGAATTCAATCGAGTGCCAATGAATGTGTCACTGAATTAATTACATAATAAATGCATCCATATTAATAGCGGCGCATTGATTCACAAACATTTAAAGACATATGCTTGTACTCCAATGGTAAGTTTAAAACATTGAAATAAAAATAAACGTAAAATACAGGTATTCGTAAGCGTTTTTTTTTTTTTTATATACAAAGCGAGCAAACGAGCAGGCGGGTCACCTGATGGTAAGTGATTACCGCCGCCCATGAACATTTGCAGCACCAGAGGAACCGCCAATGCTTTGCTGGACCTTGAGCAATTTGTTAATCCGCCCTTTGAAGATCCCCATATTATAACCATTAGGGAACACAGAATATGGAAGCTGGTTCCACAATTTGTTTGTCGCTCAACTAATAAACTTCGGGTATCTCGATTATTTTGATTCACAGCAACGTGGCTATGCGATCATATAAGAGTTTTAATTTTATTTTATGGGTAGTACATCTGCTGGACCCGTTAGTAGGTAACCATAGAGATAAAATATAAAGAAATATTTACAATAGATAGAGGTCTTACATTGACTAAAATAAGTATGAACCATAGAAAGAAAATTAATATTTTTGGAGACGGTTGATTGAATAATATGAACAGGAAAACTAAGCTGTGATGGCCTATTGTTTAGGACCGCTTATAATCAGAGGTCGGGGGTTCGAACCCGGGCATGCACCTCTAACTTTTCGAAGTTATGTGCGTTTTTAAGCAATTAAAATATCGCGTGCTTCAACGGTGAAGGAAAACATCGTGAGGAAACCTGCATGCCTGATAGTTCTCCATCAAGTTCTCAAGGGCGTGTGAAGTCTGCCAATCCGCACATGGCCAGTGTGGTGGACTAAGGTCAAACCCTTCTCATATTGAGAGGAGACCCGAGCTGTGTAGTGAGCCGATAATGGATTGATCATGATGATGAACAGGAAAACAAATTAATGTTACGTATTACTTTGATTAGTTAAGTGTAGTTAGCACTTGTTATAACGTAAACGCACCGGAAGCGTCGAACGAAAACATTCACGTGGGAATGTGGAATAATATGATAATGATTACACAATAATTAATCAGAACGATTAATTTTACGTATTTCTTACATATTATACAAAGGAGTTTTATAACATACACTGAATTTCTATTGTATAATAAGTACACTGTATAATATAAGACCGATTTCATAGCCTTTACTTGTCTGCAATCTTCTTGTATTTATATGTATTTATTTAATAATATAAAATAAAATATCTACACTCGCGGTGATAGCCTAGTGGTTAGGGCGTTAGCCTCCTAATCAGGTCAGGTCGGTCGGCGGTTCGAATCCGGGCACGCACCTCTAACTTTTCGGAGTTACGTGCGTTTAAAAAAATAAAATATCACTTGCTTCAACGAAGAAGGAAAACATCGTGAGGAAACCTGCACGCTTGAGAGCTCTCCATAATGATCTTAAAGGCGTTGAAGTCTGCCAATCCGCACATGGCCAGCGTGGTGGACTATGGCCAAACCCTTTTCATATTGAGAGGAGACCCGAGCTCTGTAGCGAGCCGGTAATGGGCTGATGATGATGATGATGATCTACACTCGTTCTAGTTTTTTTATTTTTATTATAGCGCATTTGTAGTGAGTGTTACTCGTTTTTTTATATGTAAACGTTTTTGCCAGCGAAATCTGTGGCTAGACAACATCTTCCCACCAAGACCATATTACAGGACGCATAACTTGAATATAATATATATTCAATAAGTTCAAAGTTTATATAAAACGTAAGCTTGTAGAAAAGTCCTACTATAGTGAAAAGGATTACGTAAATGATAAACAAGCATAGGTGTGAAATATTGCTCTAATAAGATAGCTCTTAATATAATTTTAAGTGGCATGTGAGATGGTGACAACAAAAAGAAAATTTACCTGGCTAAGTTTGTTGTGGGCTTCTTCTTAGACCGGGGCGTGTTTGGACCCTCATAGCTTTAGTTTTAAGTTTACGAATGTAGTTATCACCATCAAATCATTACTATGTAAATTATTGACGCGTCAAAAGCGCCTTTTAAAGGACTATTTGAATAAAGATTATTTGAATTGAATTGAATTGAATAGTTAAATCGATAATACAGTTAGGAACATCACTAGTTTAATTATGCAACGCCGCATCATATCGTTGGACGGCATTTTTAAATCCAGACCGGTCTGACCTAAGTTCATTGTCTTCAAGGTCAACGAACTTTTTTGACCGAATAAAGTTTCCGTTTAGTGTGAAGGGACTTTTACTTAGTTAAGGACACGTCTCGCTTCACAAGATTATGACAATAAGAACTCATTCTTGTTTATAAACTTTTAAAATTGTGCTCCTTAAAGAGTTATGCCTTATTATGCCTTGCAGACCCGTGCTCTGTAGTGAGCCGGTAATGGGTTGATCATGATGCCTTGCTGCAATAATGCTGTGGATATTTTAATATTTATTTGATATCAGGAGTAACCTGATTCAATGTCTAACAACGGATTTAAATATTTCCAGCCATATACTTGCATTTTTATGGAAAATGTTACCGAAACTATATAATTGGATACTTGTGAATTTAAATGTGCTTGGTTTTCTTTTTGCAATCAGTGGTAGAATGCGGAATAACTGCACATGATTTTAATCCGTCTACAACTACAGCTTGAAGAAGAAATTTTGAGAGCATGAAAAATATATTTTCTTCCAACAATAAGTAACCGCAGTGAGTATAAATGTTTTCCTTTAATAACGAACCCGCTTCCCGCATATTCCATTTCCGCTATAGGAAGCGAAAAGCTGTAATTTCCGACCTGCTTCTATTACGAATACATACTATACTTAAGAATATTAAAAAATTATATCTAAAATAAAATTAAGTAAGAAGATTTCTATGTCGGGCGGTGCGCTGAAATTGTGACTGTATCTTAGGCCTTCGCTATCCTCTTTGCCATTTCAGATTAAAACATTCATCATCATCGTCATGATCAACCCATTCTCGGCTCACTACATCGCACGGGTCTCCTCTCAATAAGAGAAGGGTTTGGCCATAGTCCACCACGCTGGCCATGTGCAGATTGGCAGACTTCACACGCCTTTGAGAACATTATGGAGAACTCTCAGGCATGCAGGTTTACTCACAATTTTTTCCTTCACCGTTGAAGCAAGTGGTCATTTATTTGCAAAAAAACTCCGAAAAGTTAGAGGTGCGTGCCCGGGTTTGAACCCCCGATCTGTGATTAGGGGGCTGACCTCCACTAAGCTATGATAGCTTGACACTGGGCTATCACATTGAAACATTATCAACTTCTAAAATCAATCAAAACCCTTTTTCTATTTATAACTGATTAAAGATAACTTTCTGATGGGATGTAAGAATTTAGACTTCACTCGTAACTCCCGCTGCTGCAATCAGGTTAGCGATATCGATTAATATTCCATGTTATACTTTTAGTTAACCTTTGAGAATTGTTATTTTCAAATATAAGAAATGTTAGTAATGCTCAGAAAATATTAGTATAGCTTTATTTAATTAATCCTGTATCGATGGAGTTAGATAAAGATAAAAGATTTTTTATTAAAAACAAATAATACAAGAAACTTAATCACATGAATACGATGATCCTGCAAAAGTATAAACTATGTTGCAGCAACCATCGCCCTCCAAGTATAAATACATAGTTCCACAAAATAAAGGATAAACAAAAACAAGATAGATAGTTGATATCAAAAAAAGTCCCTAGAAATAGAATTTAACAAAAACCATGTTAGTGACAATAAACCGACTTTTTAAAATGCTCTCCAGAACTTGGGAGTGGACAACGACAATTTCCTATATGTACCTAACTCAGACTGGAGTATTTCGCGTGACAGTTTATGTCCTGATGCATAAATCTAACTCAATATTCCAGTAATTGGATACACAATATTCTGCCTACTAGACCTTTTAGACAAACTAACACACTGAAAAATTTTGAATGGATGTAATTTATTAATGCATCAATAAAGCCTGTAAAGCATTATTATTTTTGATTGATTAATTGATTTATTTGAGACAAATGTCTATGCGACGTAAGAAATGACCGTCCAAATAATTTAGATTTCTGTTTAGTAGTAGGTATAAAGATTACGCACTATCTATGCTCCTTTTGTAGGGATCGGTCTCGTCCTATTGTATCCACATGAGACCGGAAGTTATGCTTTGACCTTGGTTAGTTTGGTCACTGTATTAGCTATTGCTAATGCGAAGTAGTAAGATCTATTGGACATCTTTGTACTACGCTATATAACATACGTAAATCAGTTAGTAGACCATGTATACTTTATTTTTAATATATTTTAGAGTATGCACTCATCTCAAACCCGTCTTTTCGAGTACTTTAGTCGAAAAATGGGTACAAAGTTTCCTCATCAAGTGTTAATATGTAGATCAGATCAGAATGAATTGGAACACACGAAGAAATTTGCCTTCAATAACAATGAATCAAATTTTATTCTAACTGTTGGATGGCCATTTGTTTTACTCGCTGCAAATTTATTTGAACACGTAACAAAGTTCGCATGTGATTTATCCGAGAACAATACTTCTATATATATTATAGATATATAATCTGCCATCTATATACTCATCGATATACTCTGGCACCTAGTTTCGTTTCTTGAAACACTAGAACTATTTCAATTATAATTATGTTTGTATTCTCCAATCACCGACTTAAAATACGATACGTTTCTACGTCTTTCGGTGCTGAATGAGGTTCCAGGTCGGCAGGCAGAATCCGACGACAGAAAACGACTGACTTTATATGGAAAATAGACTGCTATATAAAGAAACTTTATATTGATTCAACCATACGTGTATTCTAGTGTTCTAAGAGATGTAACAGTGTGTTGATTTACAAAACTTTTTTAACCTATACAGTTCGTATATTTACTTTGCTGGGTTGAAAAAGTCATATCCGTTCCAATATTAATAATGCGAAAGTGATTTTGTTTCGTTTTGCCTATACGTCAACCAACGTTACAATCCTGATTAAATTTGGCCCAAATAAATCGTTCATCCTGTAGATTCACACATGACATAACGTTTAGGAAGGATTTAAATAAAATGTCTTCGTTACATTTGCATAGCAACAGATTGGATTATGGATATTTTTTTTTTCGGACTGTCTATTAGCTGTACAAACCCTATTGGTTGCCACAGCGTAACCGGGCTGTTTGGCGAGCTTCGGAAAGAAGCTTTGCCAGAAGAAATTTTTAGCCCTAGGGCTCGAAGAAACTAAGGGAACGACTGCCTAAGGGCGCCTCCTTTGAGGCCGAACCTCGGTTTAGGCGACGTTTGGGATAAGGGGGGGGGTCGGACGGTGAGTGGGTTTATGTATAGGTCATCTTCGTAATCATCGTCTTATAAGTCCAGGATCCAGATGTTAAAAAAATAATGAAACCTTTGCGGTTCACGGTCAACAGTTTGTTTATATGTATCCCTAATTCTATGGTATTTTGGCACATGTAGGTATTTTGCGAGGTACGTTGCGATGTCTGGTGTCATAACGCAACGTGCGTTAATTGCGCATTTTGGAACATCTGTACGAGGATTGAAGAAACTATAAATTGAATGGTGTAGATTGAGCGGATAGCTTAGCGGTAGTTTTTTTAAGCGGATTATAGCAAAATTTAATAAAATCTAAAGCTTAAAGTTTATTCTACAAGTTCATAATACAATGTCATAAGGCGAAGTTAGAATACATTAGCATAGTAATCCGCATATTGTTTACTGTGGGGTCGATCAACTCTTACATAACTGCATCGATAACGGTACATCCGGATAAAACCTGCGAACCCTGCGCCTGCGCCGTTAGATTTCTCATGTCAGGTTGTCCTTCGGGCTTCTTATCTTTACTATTATCAATAAACCATTTGTTATCTTCCTTACCAATACTATTGATAGGTACTCTGTGCTTATATACATATCTTTATATCTATATACACGTCTATAGTTCCATATAGAAGAAAGTAACTAACTATGTTAATCAGTTACATTTTCATGCGAAAAGATTGCACGTATCCTGAGGATGATAGGATTTATGAGACCTTATCCAGGTTCTACGGGTTCGATAAAATTAGAAGCTAACATGGTCGGAGTCGAGGGTTTTTGCGCAAAGGAGGACCAAACGTGACAACTTACATACTAACTTTCGACTATAATTTTATGTGATGTCATTTATTATTTATAATTAGCCCGTACTGTCCCAATGTTGCGCAAAGGCCTCCCATTTTTTGTTTCTTTCTTTCTTTTTCATGTCATTAATAAAATAAAAAAATAGGTATTTTCCGTGAAAATTACAACTGTCTACATATAATCATTATATCCTCCTGCCCGCTGGACCTGACAAGGTTCGCTGGTAGCGGGTGGATGAGGAAGGCAGAGGACCGTGTGTGGTGGCGCGCTCTCGGAATGGCCTACATCCAGAAGTGGACGTCTATAGGCTGATTAAGTACCTATATTGATAAATGACACATATCTCGCTGACCGACGGAAGTAGGGACCGCAGTCGTAATAAAGAGTTACAAATCTTTACTAATATTCTTCTTCTTCTTTAGGCGCCTCTTCAACTAGTGAAGGTTGGCAGTCAGAATGGCATATTTTGTTTGTGTTCATTATGAGATGCAGGAGCCTGTATCTGTCATGCCTAAGCACATGCCCCAGATAATCAACTTTTTTTCTTTTTGACAGTCTTCCAAAGTTCGCAATGACAATCAACACGTTACTAATATTACAAAGACGTAAATTTAGACTCATCCGTTAAAATAATTATTATTGAAAATATTATTATATTAGGACGGACCTTTAGGTGGACTTTGACTTAAAAATATACCTCTATATATGATACGACAATCGATTGATTAACTCTGATAACTAGGTCACACCTCAGACCATCTTCAAGTGGCACCTATTAATGCACACGCTCTCGTGTGAGTTAAATTTAATACTATACACCAGCGCTCGCTCAAATAGTTCAAAAACTTACAAGTGTAATAATGTGGAATAACCAAGAAAATCTACAAATATAATCTACAATACAAAACCGAGAATAGCAAATAAAGTAGAAAATTAACTGTCACACAAAATAGTCCAATTTGGAGTACGCGATTTTTAAATCCGAAAAAGGTTCGTTATTTTACCTAATTAAGGCAAGATAGACGGAATTATAGGAAGTTCAAACCAGCTTATTGTAATTTTAAAATATGATCTGTGATTATAAAACACTTGGACAACCATTGTTTCATTTGGATGCAATTCTAAATTATTTGCAAATTAAAACACTTTTTCGACATTTTTTTTGCATATTTTTGTATATTGTATATATACCGTAAAGACCTTATGAAAACGATTGCTTGCTTTTATTTTTGTTATATTTTCACACCACAAATTACAACAATAAGACTTAATGCCATATAATCTCATCAGTCAAAATATTAATAAACTAATAGTCAGTTTTTAATTACAGTGAGGTATAGGTAGTTGTACCTAAAGTGTATTAACATTTACAGTAAGAAGATCACTATTCAAATCAAGGAGAAAATAAAACGAGGAGAGAATTCTAAAATAATGCAAAAAAAAAACAATAATTCCTCTAACACTTGAAACAAGGTGTAGATAAAACAATATCGGTTATTGTTAAAAGTGTAAATTACCCTGGATAACGGAACTAAGGCTGGCTGAATTCTTTACTTTTATCATTCTTCATCGACTCCTAAACTTGGATAGTAAGTAAGCAAATATTAAGGCAAAGGAATATTTTCTTAAAAGAAAACCTTTATCTTCACATACCTACCTGTACGCCCTAAATGCATTTGGAACTTGTAGATATCAGTTATTTTAGATAACGCAGTGTTGCCCCTTTTTCTTACTGTCTACACTTAACTATAATGTTGTCTGGTGTATGTTTGTCTGGTGGGAGGCTTCGGCCGTGGCTAGTTACCACCCTACAGACAAAGACGTGTCGCCAAGCGATTTAGCGTTCCGGCACGATGTCGTGTAGAAACCAATTAGCAGTATGAGTTAACCATACCCCTAACAGGTTAGCCCGCTACCATCTTAGACTGCATCATCACTTACCATCAGGTGAGATGCAGTCAAGGGCTAACTTGTGGTGAATAAAAAAAAATAATGTTGGGTTTTATTAAGTTTGCTTTAATTTACCAAACAGTATAGAAATTAACAAACATCATCGTTGAAACTCCTACTAGTATTGTTGAACAAGTACTAATAGATAATAATTATAATACATAACCAGTTGAAAAAATGTCGATTGTGTTCGTATAAGGTTAATGAACATTCATTACCTTGACATTATTTATTGTAAGCATAACTAGGGATTAATTACAATAATTTTAACGAGAGAGATTTTTATGGTTGATGTTAGGCCTAGAGCGTGAAAGACACAGAGATAGTGAAATATCAAAGAATAGAATGTTTACCACAGAGTACGCAGTGTCGGACCAAAAAAATATGCATGATTCAGAATGTGACACAGTTCCTAAGTGACTGTTTGCATACTCATTGTTATTGCATTGAATCGTATAAAGGATTAGGTAGGTGAACGAACTACTGGTAATGATGATTTAAAATTAGTAAGAAAGTCTCCGATACACCAGTTCGTATCTAGTTCTAGACCGTGAATAATTTAAGCATGTTATTTTACATAATTAAATTCCATTTACCGTTAATTTGCTGGTTAAATCGTTTAGTATGGGGTTATCGACAACAAGTTTGCTACAAAGTGATCATATTATGTTCATTTCGTATACATCCTTCTTATCTGCCGTTGAAATAGACAGGAAAGATTGTATGTAGGTTGCAGTCAACACTCGACGCACCTTTCATCCAGAAACCTGATTCTTGTAACAAACTAGACCACTACATATCGAGTTTGCTTTGAGAGAAATGCTTAAAGCTTTCTCTTTGCATCAAGATTTCGTGAAAGCAGTGAATAGGGAATACGGAGAGGGTACAAAAGTGCATAGCCACGTTCGTATCAGGCATAGTATGTCCTTGAAATACGACAGTGCAAAGTTGTGTAATCTCTACGCCGATTGTAAGTAGTACTTTTTAATTGTTATATATAACAATTAAAATGAGAGAAAATTATGGATATATCGTCATCATAATTTTCTCTTAGACGGGAAGTGATTTTTGGGTATGCTTCTCGAACTATTGGTTTTTTCATTACGTTTCTCCAAAGACCCAATACTAGATAGCGTGAATTACGCTCTTTGTTCTGCGCTAAACCTAGGTGTTTATATTCATTTTAAAATTAGTAGCTTTGAAATTACATTTTTTGCTATTGCTATTTTTGCTGTCCAATAATGTTGTAGCTATAAATAAACCATGCCAATTAAGGCCAGTGTCTGTAACGTATAGATATCGTGGAGTCACGTACCTAAATATTAAATACCGTACCTTGAAAGGAAACTTGAAAATAGTTATTTGTTTCTAACATTGGACCATCTCGGGAGCACAGAAACGTGTAACTAAGTTTGAAATGATTGATTTCTCTTTTGTAGAGAAATTGTTTTATATTCCCTGTAAACTCCAGCTCTATTTATATCAGACTAGCTGGCCGAGGGAACTTTGTAGCACCTTAAATTGAAATGTATTACTATTCATAAGGGATGAATTACCCATTCTGACGCCATCTACATATTGAATTTAATCCGAAATGGCATCTTCCATACCTAATTTGCAATTTTAAAGTTCCGTTTGTTACTTTGCGGTTTTTCTAATTTATTTTTAACTATCGCACCTCTTTATCATCATCATCATCATGATCAACCCATTACCGGCTCGCTACAGAGCACGGGTCTCCTCGCAATATGAGAAGGATTTGGCCGTAGTCCACCACGCTGGCCATGTGCAGATTGGCAGACTTCACACGCCTTTGAGAACATTATGGAGAACTCTCAGGCGTGCAGGTTTCCTCACGATGTTTTCCTTCACCGTTGAAGCAAGTGATATTTTAATTGTTTAAAAACGCAAATAGCTCCGAAAATTTAGAGGTGCGTGCCTGGATTCGAACCGCCGACCTCTGATTAGGAGGCTGACGCCCTAACCAGTGGGCTATCACAGCTTCCACTTCTTTATCGCGACTAATAAATCCAAACTAAAAATTGTCTAAAAAGGCCGCTCCATTATCATACATAAACGATAAATGAACGATACATGTATAGATAAATGGATAAAATTTCAACTATAAAAGTGCTGTATAAGTAAAGGTGTTACGGCTCATCATGATCAACCCATTACCGGCTCACTACAGAGCACGGGTCTCCTCTCAATATGAGAAGGATTTGGCCATAGTCCACCACGCTGGCCATGTGCAAATTGGCAGACTTCACACGCCTTTGAGAACATTATGGAGAACTCTCAGGCGTGCAGGTTTCCTCTCGATGTTTTCCTTCACCGTTGAAGCAAGTGATATTTTAATTGTTAAAAAACGCAAATAGCTCCGAAAATTTAGAGGTGCGTGCCTGGATTCGAACCGCCGACCTCTGATTAGGAGGCTGACGCCCTAACCACTGGGCTATCACCGCTTCCACCTCTTTATCGCGACTAATAAATCCAAACTAAAAATTGACTAAAAAGGTCGATCCATGATCATAGATAAACGATAAATGAATTATAACATGTATAGATAAATTGATAAAATTTCAACTATAAAAGTGCTGTATAAGTAAGTAAGGTGTTACGGCTAAAAGGCCCCATAGTTGTAAAGCTCTGAAATGATTTAAACTCTAACGAGTATTTTTAAGTTTTCGTGCTTCAACAACCAAGTGAACAACCGTTCGAGCGATAAACGGAAGATGCGTATAATAAAAAGAAGCTTAAGGAGGCAATGTTTACGGTTCGCTAGTAATTTAAATGCAAATTATATTACTGGAGATGATACTTATTGGGTTAATAAAGATCGAATCGTAGCTCAAATTCTTGGCTAGAGGATTCTGGTACAAACAATATGGTCTCAAAAATATTTACATCTTTGCTAACTACCCTAAAATAAGAAGAGCCAAATCGAGATTCGAATAACATTTTTTTTAACGCTGGGAAAATGCGTTTGCGCATTCCCTCCGGAAGCGGCGCAGGCAGAACTGGGCCGCTTCCTGCGGGGTGTGTGGGACTCGCACGAATTGTTAGTGTTCCTAGAATCAATTCATGGGAACAACCTAATACCTATCAGCCCGGATTAAGGCAAAATACCGTCATCCCATGTTCTCGTCAATCCGATTGAGGTTTGCTTACAGCTGCAGATGATTAATGCTTTGATGATGGAGATGATATTTTAAGAGAATATTATAATATTAAATAAATACAGACAATACAGATGGCTAAAGATCGCGAGGCCGCTCACCAACCAGATGGACAGACCAGCTGAGGGACTCTAAAAGCAAATTTCACACAATTGCAAGACTAGCCTCCGATAGAAGCCGGTGGAAATAATTAGTCCGCACGAGGTTGCAAGGACACCAGGACCACGATCTTCTGTAATGAAGGAACGACTAGAGAGAGAGATAATATTAAATAATATAAATAACACTTACTTAACATTGTTACGCATGTTGTAGTTCGTGCTGATATACTCCGGGTCCCCGCTGCAAAAGAAAGAAACAAATTACAATATTGTTAAAATATATTAAGATTCATATAAACTATGAAAAAGCTTGGGTGTGAATTGCTCCATAGGTACTATAATTTATGATCGATGATGTGACATGGTGATAACAAAAAAACTCGGCTAAGTTTGTTGTGGGTTTCTTCTTAGACTCGGGCGCGATTTGAACCCTCTTAGCTTTAGTTTTAAGCTGTCGAGTGTAGTTAACACCATCACTTCACGATTAGAAATAATGAAATGAACCAGTCATAGATACACACATACATACACACATACACACACACACACACAAAGAGTTTGCATTTAAATTTATTTCACATTTAAAATTAAAAAAAAAAAAACATCAAAGAGTGTGATATTAAAAACCAAAATCTTAAAACTAAACATTTTAAAATTAAAAAAAAAAAAAAACTATTTCTAAATTCGGCAATATTACTTCAAACCTTTAACAGGTTAGCCCGCTAGCATTTCAGACTGCATCATCATTTACCACCAGATGAGAAATTAATATAATATACAATTAATAAAAACTTAACGGAGATATAAAATAAACGTCACACTACTGCATCCACCTAAAACTGTCAATTGGAACCCTTTCAAAAGTTGTATAGCAGTACTTCCTTCAAATTAGATATTCGCTTTCAAATAAAACATCATTTTATCTGACAAAAATGCTAAACTAAGCATAGCACTAGATTGTCATCGATATAAAAAATAAGGATAAACGAATGGTGTTTAATATTTGGTAAATTCCATGCGTAACGGTACCTACGTATCTAAGCACTAAAAACAAAAATTATTAAGAAAAAGAAGAAATACTGGTTTTTTAATTGGCTTATGGCTTTAGTAAGAGATTGCTTTTTAGGGTTCCACACCTCGTAAGACGAGGTAAGTAAATTGAAATAATTATCACGATTCAAATTGATGGCCAGATGTGTTTTTTTTACCATTTATTACTTACCATAATTATTGACAACTTACTATTGGAATGTATCTTTATTTAATTATTTCAAAACTGTCATGTGACAGATAAAAAGGATCTATAAATTCGACATAAGGACATATGAAGTTTAATTTTATGTATTTTCCTCTATAATGTGATATACTAGTTGATGCACGTGACTTAATCCGCCTCGATTAAAGTTTAAAAACAACCTGCGGGATTATTATAATAACGTTGACTTAAGTATGTAATTGGGTGGGTGACATTCTTTGCAGGCTGACAGAAGAACATTCTTCGAAATATCGAATATTTCGAAGATATTTCGATTCGAAACATTTGTCTAAAAGGTTAACCAATAAACTTCCTTCAATTTTTATCGAGTGCTAGCATTCACGGCCTTATTCACGAATTACGTATATTTTTTATACACTACAAGTTATGCCTTGCCGGCTATGCCACCTGATGGTACATTCTAAGATGTAAGCGGGATATCCTGTTAAGGGTATAGTTAAACCATACTCCTAAATAGTCTATACGCGACATCGTGTCGAACGGTGGTATCACAGTCGAAGCCTCCCACCATATCCTAGAAGGGAATCGAACCCAATACCTCTGACTTTATAAAGCGACAGCGCACGTGCGTTTAAATTTGAATTATTGCATCAATCGAAATTCCCAAAATTTGAACAATAGACGTGTTATAATTACCTGTTATTACAAAGATAAAACGGGAAAGCTTTTTTCGTCTTTAGAGTATTTAGGATTTCCGAAGGGTTCCAACGAGACCTACTAACCTACGCTATACATACGTCCACCTCTGTCCGACTGTCTATAAGCGGGCATTACATCAAGAACCATAATAGGTAGAGAATTGAAATATTTTACAGTGATTATTTCCGCTATAGCAACTAATTAAATTTAAAATGAAGTTAATAGTAAAAAAGTTGTAGTAAAATTAAGTTGCAAATTAAAGGTAATTGGCAACTTAATTTATTGGATAATATTTTAATTCTTAATAATTCCAATATAATTTGGATTGTTCCATATTGTACCGCGATACAGAACCCTGCGTGTATGTGTCTAACTCGCACTTCACTCTTTTTTTTCTATAGCCCCATTATTAGGGGCACCTTGTGCCAAAAACACAATGTTGTGCTAGATTAATAAAACCTGCTAAGTTCAGTCAGACTCCAGCACCGAAGGTTCCGTATCTAGGGAGGCAAAAATTCTAATAATGATCGATAAGCTTAGTTACTTTCGAAACATCACTCTTGTGAAACTATTTTGGTAAGGTATTGATGTATTTTTGATTTTTGGTAAAATTTGCACTAGTCAAAGTGATCGTTTTTTTTGTATTTAAAATAATTACACATCTATAATCCATAATAAACCTCGGAGATAAGGGGGTGTTTATGGTAAGTATATTTTTGTAATTTTTCATAGACAATCATGATTTAAAAAAACTATCGTTGAACTGTTATTTATTCCTATTGTGAAATTCCATTGGACAGAGTGTCCTCATTTGCAACCTCCTATTTACTCCTTGAACACTGAAAATAAAACTATTTTCGATGCTTCCTTGGCCCGGCAATTGATTAAGAATTTTTATTTTTTTTATTTTATTTATTTATCTCCTCTTATTCTAGCTTAACAGGATAAAAGCCTTATTAGCTAGAGTAGCCTAATATAAAAGTATATTTATATGAAAATTGCCTAAATTATAAATAAATTATAAATCCTCACCAAAATGAAGTTGCGACAGACATACAAACAAAGTACTTAGTTTATTTAATACTCCTACAACGGAACCCTAGCTAGGGTCAAGTTTGTGTAGTGTAATATCCAGTCATTTAAATTCAAAACAATGGCCGCAGTTGCTTTCGGTCTCTTGTCATACTTGCAGTTGCGAATATTCAATGAATTAGCCAAAGGAATTGTAGGTACCTACTAAGTAGGTAAGTATACAATGACCTTATGACTAACAGTACCTACAAAGCAGTAAGTACGATTAGGTAGGTACGTATTATTTTAATGTAAAGATTCCATCAATGTTTGGATTCTGTCTTCTTTTTTTTCGGGCTGTCTATTAGCTGTGCTAACCCTATTAGTTGCCACAGCATAACCGGGCTATTTACCGAGCTTCGGAAAGAAGCTCTGCCAGAAGAAATTTTGAGAAGAAACTAAGGGAACGTCTGCCTAAGGGCGCCTCCTGTGAGGCCGAACCTCCGCTTAGGCCACGTTTGGGATAACGGTGGGTCGGACGGTGAGAAGATTATATCAGTTCAGCTAGCAACGTTTATCACTTAAAGTCAAGTGACCCGTCTTTGCTCGCGATGTAATTAGATTTTAAGTTTGCGAATGTAGTCCCACCAACTACTGTGTATTCAATTCAATTTCAATTCAAATAATCTTTATACAAATAGTCCTTTAAAAGGCACTTTTGACGTGTCAATAATTTACATAGTATTGATTTAATGGTGATAACTACATTCGTAAACTTAAAACTAAAGCTATGAGAGTTCCAAACGCACGCATCAAACAAGAAGTCCACAACAAACTTAGCCAGGTAAATTGTGTATTTGATGCATCAATCGTGCCTGAAGGATTATTTGTGTGAAATTTATGATTGATCGATTGATTAGAAAAAGTAATGATAATTAGTGTTTCTACGACATCAAGTGATCAGGCAAGATAAAGCCTTCACCAGACAGTTGCGCGCGCTAAGGCTTTACTACCGAAGTATGACCTCGATTATTTTGTGTCATACAGGCTTGAAAACAAATTTACGAAAAATAGATTTATTTATTTATAAAACTTTTTTGCAATACATACTTGGACGTAAAATAATTGAAAATGACAAAGGAAGCAACTGGCAACTTTATCACTAACAGTGATCTCTTCCAGGCAACCATTTCTTTTGAGCCGATGAGTTAAAAGTGACACGAGGAGTTGGAAAAGATATATATACATACACACTAATAACTACATGCTACTAAATACATAAAATAATTACAATACAAGTAGTACATATCTAAAATATATATGCGTGAAATAAATATACAAACAAATATATGTCCTTACAGATGTTACCAATCACCACTGTAGTCACGTTGTCTAATGATTCAGGTGTAATATAGGTGTGTAGACTAGTGGTTAGGGCGTCAGCCTCCTAATCAGAGGTCGGCGGTTCGAATCGGGGCACGCACCTCTAACGTTTCGGTGTGTGTGTGTGCGTTTAAAAAAAATAAAATATTATTTGCTTCAGTGGTGAAGGAAAACATCGTGAGGAAACAAACCTACCCGCCTGAGAGTTCTCCATAATGTTCTTAAAGGTGTGTGAAGACTGCCAATTCGCACAGGCCAGCGTGGTGGACTATGGCCAAACCCTTCTCATATTGAGAGGAGACCCGTGCTCTGTAGTTAGCTGGTAATGGGTTGATCATGATGATGATGATGATAGGTGTAGTATAATTTTGTATAAGTATAAGCACCTTAATTCATTTTAGTATATGCAGCTTGCAGTACGAAACTCATGCTACAAAAATATCGTTATATACAAGTTTATAGTATGAATAAATATGTATAAGAATATGTTTGGATGGAGGACCCCTTAAAATGGAATATTAGTAGACTTACTAAGCAGTATTATATTGTACTAGCTGGTGCCCGCGACTTCGTCTGCGCAAGATTAGTATTTCGAGTAGCTTATATTAGCATTGCGTAAAAAAGAACTAATAACATTATGACATTAGAATTATCACGCAGATGGTAGATTTTTCCTACTTACTTGACACTTTTCGTAATATTTTGGAAAATTTACACAATATCTTTATAAATCGTAGCCTATGTGCTATTCTGATGTATAAGCTATTATATATTATTGTAAAGTTTCAAAAAAAATCCATTTAGTAGTTTTCACGTGAAAGATTAGCAAACATCCATCCATTCATCTATACTTCCAACTTTCGCGTTTATAATGTTAGTAGGATAGTTGACGATCGGCCTGGTTGCGGTTGTGTGCGCGAGCGAAACCCGTGACCCGGCCACCAGGCGGCGGGAAAGGATATGCACCGTGGGGGTTTAGTCAGTAAGAGTCTGACATAACCGCCGCGTCTTCTCGGACGCGGGGTATCCATGAGGATTACCCACACTAAAAAAAAAAAAAAAGGATAGTTGACGGTCTTGGTTCCGAATTATAACTTGGTAGTAAGACATCTTTTCTCTACTCTGGCCATTGGAAAGAAGCAACATTTAACTAATTAAACTATGACGTCACGTTTACATGTTGGACGACACGCATAAAGGAATCTTAACGCTTACATGACTAACTCCATTCGGTACCATCTACCGCAAGCCACGCTGGGGAAGTTCGTTCCAATAATATAATTATATTTTAATTAACATACTTGCAAGATGAGTAACTATAAAAAGAAGCTTCACGCCAAACTACAAGGCTGATGTGTAACTGTAGACAGTGCATCTTATATCTATAATAAATCTATGTAATTTGTGCAGTAAAGGACGGAGAAGGCAATTTAGCAGCGACCCGCTGGAGAAACGACGTACGTCTTAACGCGCTAAGCACGCATTCTGTCTGGGCACGACTTTATTAACGATGATAATAATTGATATTTTAATTGACCATTGCATTGTGTTAAAAACCGTATCTGGGAAACTGGCCGTCTGTGTAGGTTATTTTCGTTGGTAAAGTAATACAGAAGTAAGTATAGAGAATCAATTATTAATATAATATATAGAATTCAACGCGAGCGAAGCGACAGAGTTATATTTATATATTTATAGAAATCTTTGCTCACTTTGTTTTCTCATCACTACTTTTTCAGTCTTAATAACAAAAAAGTAATAAATAAGTTTCTGATTATATCTATATAGATGTTCGAAAAATAAAAAATAATATTAAATATCACTTGCTTCAACGGTGAAGGAAAACATTGAGGAAACCTGCACGTCTAAGAGTTCTCCATAATGTTCTCAAAGGCGTGTGAAGTCCGCCTATCCGCACATGGCCAAAGTGGTGGACTGTGGCCAAACCCTCCTCATATTGAGAGGAGACCCGTGCTCAGTAGTGAGCCGGTATTGGGTTGATCATGATGATGATGAGATGTTCGAATTTTAATAACCATAAGGTCCCTGGACTTTCGCAGGTAATTTGAATGTCTCGGGGCGCAGGCGACGGGCGCACGATCGCCGCCTGCCCCCCTTACGAGGAGCTCCGGGTGCAGGGTGAGAGGCATCCTCACCCGTCGAGCCTTATCCTCGGGTCGTGAGGCGCGTCCAATGTTCCTGGCGCGCCTCGGATGAAGTTAGGCGGCCTCCATCATAGGCCCCCCGTGGAGGGTCTGCCTCAGCGGACGCCGCTGGCTGGGTTGCGATCGAGTGCACAAGTGTTCCCGTGACCCAGCCACCAGGCGACGCGAAGGGACATCGCTGGGTTTTAGTGTAAAAAAAATAATGTTATTTGAATGTCTAGTGATTGTGCTTACTCAGTAACAAACGTCTTTCTAACATGAATAATTTAAGAGATTATGTACATATTTGTTGCCAAAACTAACGTAGGGCCTGGAGAACTTTTTGACGACCTCAGTTGCGCAGGGCGTGCGCTGTTGCATCATAAAGTTGGAGGTTCTGGTTACGATTCCCGGCTCGAATCTAACCAACTTGTAGTGGGTTAACAAAAAATCTAAATTCCCGAACTGATTTGGAGTTTCAACCTCAGTCCCAACACAAATAACTGTCTTTACAAAAAATAGAAACGGTCTAAGATCACTTACCATCAGATGAGATGCAGTCAAGGGCTAACTTGTAGTGAATAAAAAAATAAACAATAATCCAGGCTGTTTTCAACAGCAGTGGGTCGGACCGAATTAAATGATCTGTCCAAATTACTTTATAAATAGTTATCAAGACTAGTTATGAACAGGTATTTTCTGCTAGCTAAATGGGAGGTAATTGCAACGTTGTAACAAAGGTAATAAGCATGCATCCCCGCGATTGGCACGTTGACACAGTTTTATAATCGCATCATCTCTGTGTAATGAGCGGTTTCCTACTTTGAGGCGTTTACATGTGTGGATATCATTTACTGCTCGTATGTGTGGACCGTCACTGTTGACCAACGTTTGACAAAGAAAATGCCGTGTGACGTATTGCAAAATCTAATATGGCGGATATGTTTTTGTGTTAGCTCGTATGTGTGGATTGTTTCTCTGTAGCACCGTCACTGTTGACCAACGTTTGACAAAGAAAATGCCGTGTGACGTATTTCAAAATATAATATGGCGAATATTTTTTTGTGTTAGTTCTTATGTGTGGATTGTTTCTCTGTAGCACCGTCACTGTTGACCAACGTTTGACAAAGAAAATGCTGTGTGACGTATTGCAAAATCTAATATGGCGGATATGTTTTTGTGTTAGCTCGTATGTGTGGATTGTTTCTCTGTAGCACCGTCACTGTTGACCAACGCTTGACAAAGGAAATGCCGTGTGACGTATTTCAAAATATAATATGGCGGATATGTTTCTGTGTTAGCTTTTCACGCCTAAACTGTTGAATATGTTTCAATAATATTTGTATCATGATTAATGAATTTGGTTTTTCTAGCTTGGTGTTTATAAATATCTAGCGGATGCCCGCGACTTCGTCCGCGTAAATTAAGTTTTTTTAAAACTCCTTTGACAAACGTGGCTTACAACGTTTGTATTTAAAGATTACTATCTCATGGCTCATTCCTGTTCCCGTTTCTGTATTCGCGCTTTTTCCTATATGTCGAATTTCGAGAAAGTTTGCTACGGCAAACTGAAGCTATAGTTATAGATCATAGAGGTGAAATTTAGTTATTCACAAATCTTGAACTATGGATTTTGCGCAATAAAAAGGAGCCCTTTGGCTATTATGGTATTTGGCTACTCCTTGAGTAAGTTTTTGAGTTTTTAACCAAATGTATCTTCGAAAGAACGACTAGACTGATGTTTTGAATGATAAATTTTTCACAAAAAAATTTAATGAAAAATTTAATTAATTTCTAAATTTCATAAAGGATAAAAAGTATCCCATATCCGTCTCCTGGTTTTAAGCTACCTCCCCACCAATTTTCAGTCAAATCGGTGCAGCCGTTCTTGAGTAATAAATAATATAACCAACGCGACTTTCTTTTATTTTAAATATAGATATCCGAAATAACTATGCCAAAAAAGTTATTATCGCGTATTTTAACTAATAAAATGTGCCTTGCGATAATTGAAGACACAGTATCTAAGACTGGTTTGTATAATCATATACTGCGTTAACGGGTTTCGCGACCTAAGGACGTGTTCACTTTGCAATTTTTTCGTACGAATTGTATGCAGCAATCCATTACCTTCGTGCGTGTTTGGACGACCGAATTTCCGACGAAAACGCATGCAATGTGAGCTCGACCTAAACCAAACGGTTGTACAGTGAAAAACGAAGGCCACCGATTTCACATATTCACGTTAGTCATCAGTCATTATGCATTAACCACTAGATGACTATTAACGTAGTCACTTTCGCACGACCGCGGAAATTTAAATATAGAGCACATTCGGCTCCTCGTTATTCGTAATTGGTTTTTGTCTTTTCCTTTTAATTATTAATAATTAATATATAATATATAAATTTTTAATTAATAATAATAATAATACATTTTTCTCTATTTAGGCGACGAGAGCCCATTTTTGTTAGTACAGCTTAAAAACTATATCAGTAAATATGTATAAACTTTTAACAAATTATTATTAATACTTTTTTTATGTTGTTGTGGTGACGTCACTCTGGTCTCAGCTGAAAATCAGCGAGGTGTTTTTCATATAAAACAGTACATATTATGCTGTAATAAACTCTCCATATATTACCCCCCCCCCCCCCAACACCCCTTCGACCTCTGATCTTAACCACCTTACATCTATCTGTATCCCAATGTATTTATACTGTTTGAGTGCATAGATGGGTATCTGTTTATTTATAAACGGGTCAATACGACCAGTGGATCTCTCTGAACGACAGCTTTCTATCGTAATTGCTGTCCATTACTGATAATTATACGAACCGCACGGTGCATCGGATGTGTTTATGTAGATACTTTTTATCATTATAGTATCGTTCCACATAAAAGTGTGATGAGGGTCTAATCTTTATGTCAAAGTGTCCTGCACATTCCGAGCATCACGGCACTGTTTCTATTCCAAAATATTTATTTTTGGAGAATATTAGTGACATTATTATTTAGGAATGTTAATTCTCACATATAATACGGATAAAATGTCCATATTATATGCATTCTAATCTTAAAGTGAAATGGATTATAAATATTATAAACATATAAATCAAGATCCAATTGAAGTAAATATTTGTTATTTCGGTACCTGCATAAAGGATGCCTTATTGGTTTTTTATTAATAACACCGCGATTTTAATCAAATATTATAACATTATTATAATCGCAACTGTTGCAAATTAATAATGCGTATATCATAAAATATCGAATAAGTTGATACCCGCAACATTGTAAGCGTAGAATTTCAATAAAATTTAAACTCCAAATAAAATAATTTCAAATGAACGGTGTTATATGTTTTATAATATTATATTATTCTCCACACCGCATACAACAAAAATTAAATTTTATAAACTATGTAACGGGTTTTTATAGTTTTCATCAATAGATAGAAATTAAGAAATTGTATAAGTCTAATAAATGGAAAAGGCGATTATTATAAAAAAATTGTAGTTGAAAAAAGTATCAAAATCATGTATTACAGAATTGTATACATATGTCCCTAATCCATGTAAACATTAAATTATTCTTTTCCCAATAAGCAATAATAAATAGTATTTATTCATGTAGGCTTCAACATGTAACGGAAAAAAAAAACTTAAAATAAACCTTAGATTAACCTAAAAATAAAAACATTATAAAAATATAATACCATAACTAAAACCATTATTAAAAGGAGTCCCTTTAGGTAAGGTTCCGAAGATACTGGCAGCGTTCCCCCTTTGAATAGCTAGACTAATTCGTTGTCCGAGGTAACTGGCAGCTCTACGGTCTCCTGTGATGTCGACTAACCTTCTCCCAATTAAATCACTTAGATACTTTGTACATTTAATGTAACATGAAAACTTTAGGGAGTAGAGATAGACATTTAAAATTCGAGGCAGAGTGGCAGTTGGGCGTACGCCTGTTCAGGGTGGAAGCTGCCGGCCGGCGTTTCAATTATAAATGCTAAAGTTTGGATGGACGTATGTTTGTTACTCTATGCCGCTGGGACACGGCTGATTAGATCTAGATGAAATTAGGCACAGAGAGGTTAAAGTTTGGACTATTTCATAGCCTAATTTTATTTCGGAAAATACACGATTCCCGTGGTATATGTCTATTTTATGATCAGGCCGTCAGTTCTGATCCAAACTCATCAAAATTTCCACGCGAACGAATATAGTCACGGACAACAGTTATTCAAATATACATTCTTAATTTATTAATTCAATAATTGAATTACATAAACCCAACGCAACTGTGTGAATTTTCCATCGGCGCACTTTTTACGTGTCATTTGTAATATTTAAGCCACTGTGCCTGCCACGCGATTCTCGGCACCCGAACGCTAAATATGGAAATTCAAAGTAATTTGGTACGTTTAGTTTTTTTTTCTTACTTAAATCGCATAAATTGACTATATAAACGGGTATTGATCAAGGCCATTTTGTACTATATTCATATTCACTAAAGATAAACTTGAAAACCTGTATATTCAATTAATATGATCGGTGTACCATATTCCTTGCTGACTTTGGGGCAAGGAAGATCTTAAGACTCAAGGTGGATTCAATGCGAGCTGACAGATATAGTTTAAGCAAGGAAACCCGATTATTTAACATGCTTTTCGAGATAGTAGAGTTTAAATGTACAGCATGTCTCTAGATTAAAGGGCGTCAATTTTCTGTTAGCAATATGCTCTATATTTGTACAGGTAAAACCCCAAGTACTTTGCTTATTGGGCACCCCATGTTCTAGTGCGCCTTTGGCAAATACGAGGGCATCTGTTGGTTGCCACCGGAGTAAGGTCCGTCTCACGATGGACACCGCCGACCTGGTTGCGAACGTGTGCGTATCCGTTCTCGTGGTCCGGCCACCAGGCTACATGAAGGATACACCGTGGGGGTTTAGTCGGTAAGAGTCCGACTTAAACATCACGCCTCCAAGGGCGCGGCGGATTACCCACGTAACAAAAACGTGCTTTGCTGATTAAAAACTACCCTAAGCCAACACAACTTCAGGAAGCGCAGTCTGAATATAGAGGTCCCGGATTCGATTCCTGGCTCGAGTCTGGTCTGATGGGAGACTTCGGCCGTGGCTAGTTACCACCCTACCGACAAAGACGTGTCACAAAGCGATTTAACGTTCCGGCACGATGTCGCGTTGAAACCAATTAGGAGTATGGGTTTACCATACCTCTAAAGGTTAGCCTGCTGCCATCTTAAACTGCATCATCACTTTTCAGGTGAGGTTGCCGTCAAGGGCTAACTTGTAGTAGACAAAATATATATAGGTATATATATATCTCTCTGTGCCAAATATTATCAAGATCAGAAGAACATAGGTAACGAACAAAAAAACATCCAGACACTCTTTCTTATGTACGAGTACAATATTTAAAGTGATGCACTGTACGAGTATTTTGCATGTAGATATGTAAAACATTTGCATGGATAATACTGTTTGTCGACGAGTTGCACTAATGAAATGAGTTCGTTATGCTTGAATTCTTTCACCTCGCGTGATAGGTAAAGTAATGACTAACCACAACAGACCACATTCTATTACTGACTGACATTGACAAGCCTTGACCTTTATTTGCAAGACCTTCGATGCTGTCCTTATTGATGAACCAAGTGATCGGCCATCCTCAATATCAGCCTATTAAGTAACATCGCACAGCTCAGCACAGGTTTCCTCTAGATTGATTTGGGCCGAAATCGAAGAATTATTCGGTGTATATATTTTTATGCAAATAGTATTTTCTTTTTATATTAATAAATAATAAAAAAAAACAAGAACATTATTTATAATTAAAAGCGTTTTAAAAACAGACTTTATAAATATTGTCCAATGAAGAGGTCCGTAGAAGGACCAGAGTATCGACATAGCTCAGCGAGTTGCGAAGTTGAAGTGGCAATGGGCGGGGCACATAGCTCGGAGAACCGATGGACGTTGGGGTCCCAAGGTGTTGGAATGCGACCCCGCACCGGTAAACGTAGCGTTGGTCGACCCCCAACAAGGTGGATAGACGACATCAAACGAGTCGCAGGGAGCCGCTGGATACAAGCGGCGCAGGACCGTGGCCATTGGAACTCCCTACAAAAGACCTATGTCCAGCAGTGGACGTCTATCGGATGAAATGATGATGATGATGGTCCAAGCGTTTTAACGGACCTGTATTAAAACGCATGGTGTCATCTGTGAGTAAACAAATCTAACGAGTGAATAGATGCTTATTAATATTAAATAATTCAAATGTCTATGGAAATATAACGAAAACGTATCCGTGGTTGGTAGTATCAAATTACCTGCCTTCCCATCAAAATAACCTGCCTTCGTATATCCTCGGTGCCAACGTTAACCAGAAGCACTGAACTAATGTTCCAGGTTTATTATCATCATCATCATCATGATCAACCCATTACCGGCTCACTACAGAGCATGGGTTTCCCCTCGATATGAGAAGGGTTTGGCCATAGTCCACCACGCTCGCCATGTGCGGATTAGCAGACTTCACACGAATTTGAAAACATTATGGAGAACTTTCAGGCGTAAAGTTTTCCTTCACCGTTGATGCAATTAATATTCAATTTTTTTTTAAAACGAACATAACTCCGAAAACCTCCGCCGACCTCTGATAAGGAGGCTGACGCTCTAACCACTAGGCTATCACCGCTCACCTTCTCCTGGTTTATAATAACTATTATTATACTTCATTTAAAACTTGTGCAGTTGGTTGTTTAGTTACAAAAGAAAACAGACGTAAAATAACGCTTCTCGTTGTGTTGTTCGCTGACTTACAATTATTAGTTTACAAACAGATGACGTCAGCGTCTCAGACCGTTGTAATGAACAAAACGGCTAATTACAGTTTTATTTGTTCATTGTAAATTATAAATATTAATTAACTCATCGAATTCTTAATTAGATAATCGGTTCCATGATGCGAATGTTGCTTCGTAAATACATTTTAGATTATTTCTTTTATGAACGTCCATTTGCCTATTTCATGATAAAGAAGTAAAGTGGCATAGGTGCTACAATCGTAATCTTGATTTCTTTATGATTGATAAGAAATAAATCAATGACTCTTTATAAATCGATTCGAAATGCATGAAGGCTTGTTAGATTTTGATACTCAGTTGCGTTTATATATGAAACGATTGTATAAACACGTGCAAATATAGTTAATGCTTGGTAATTCAGCACAGTTGATCGAGTTAAAAAAAAATGATTTTTCAATTAGAGAAATCTACCTTGAAGAAGAAATTAAATGGCTGCCATTTCGTTATATAGGACTTTATGAGATAAAGGAAAAGGTGGATGACTGAAAAACATCAAGACATCATACCAATGCAAACACAGATCAAGCCACTGGAAGGATCCGGAAGGACGACATTTGGCATACGTACATTTAAAAATTCACCCAAAAGAAAGAGGGTGAAATACGGGGGTTAGTAAAAAGTGACAAAGCCCCGGGAAATAATTAGTTTTAGCAATATAGTACTGTAATTTTTTTTATCAAGATGAGTACAGTATAGTCATCTATTTTGAAATAATGATATTTTGAAATAATAATGATATTAGAAGTCCCAAAAATGAATCACAGCGGAGAGGGTTTTAGAGCACAGATCATCCCCGCCGCAATTAAGTTGGTGAGAGATATCAAACGAGATCAATGCCATAATTAAGGTACAATGGTGGGCATCACCGTTTTCAAACACAGGGTTGGTACTGAGAATTTATCAACGGAGAAATAATTAAGCAAAAAAATAAATAAGAATATTTTTTTCTTTTGCCTCCAATTTCTTGTGACCTGACTGTGTCACTGATGTCTACAAAAGCATTTGGAACACCGTAGGGTGCAGTCGGCAAGAGTCCGACATAACGGCTCTCCGGGCGCGATGCTATTCATGAGGTTTGCCCAAATTAAAGGCTCTCGTTATCTTCTTCTTGCCCTTATCCCACATTATGTGGGGTCGGCACAACACGTCTTCTTCTTCCACTCACTTCTATCAGCCGTCACCTCACTACCCACACCTTTTACCTGCATATCCTCTTTTACACAATCCATCCATCTCTTCTTTGGTCTTCCTCTACTCTTTTGCCCTTCCACGTTCATATATAACATACTTTTGGTGACATCACTTTCTTTCCTCCGCATTATATGACCATACCATGCTAGCCTGTTACTCCTCATTATCTCATAATAAAATATGTTAAACACTACAACCCAAGAAGCAGATATAGATATGATAGAGGTAAACGATCTCATAACATTCAGACTAATTTTAAAGTTTGGTTTTTACTTAAACACTAACGAGTTGGTCCGGTCCACATGTTTTGTTTGTTTCTTCATATCCAAAAATACAACAAGGTCATCATGGTAATAAAATACATATATGAAAGAGAATATTCACAATCGTTATATATATACCTACCTACTGTACAAAGGGGGGCAGTCACTTTTACTTTCTATATCCCCATTATATTAATATCCTTTACTTACTATTTCTAGATCTATACTAGTAATAAAATTAAATAATATATCTAAAGTAGTAATTAAATTTGCATTAAATATATTCTGACAATTTAAGCTATACTATTGACATAGAACAAAAAAGACTGTAGATACAGGAAGGTAGCTGGTAAAAAAGGATTCTTTCCGCAACCTATAGACGGTACGAGTAACGTAGACAATCCTAAGAGCTTAATAGCTAATTGGCCAGAAAGAAATGAATTATACGCAATTTTTTGTAGAATATAGTATTCTTAAATATCTACTTTAGTTCATTTGATGGTTCAAGTGTGTAAGCCAACAACTTCACAGACTCGTCCAGAACCTTACTTGCTTCATATACAGAAGAATTTAACTCTTCTTCGATTTGTTCTGTGCATTCTTTATTTTTCTCAGTGATGATATTTTGCATGCCTTCTTCAGTTGGTCACAACTCAACATATATTTAATTTTTGACCATCTGTCTGAAATATAATTTTGTACACATAGCTCACTTACTTAAGCTTTAGGCTAGTTTCTATTCCAAAAAATGAAAGGAAATCCATCGAAATTGGCGTAAACCTTATCGTCAATTTGACTGAACAACTCCATTGAATCTAAACTGATTTTGATAGCTATTTTTTTTTTATAAGATAGCTTGTTTCATTATATTAGTTTTCATACTTTGGCGACCTAGTTATTCAACATATTATATTTAATACGTGAGGGTGATATAGCTCTATTGCTACGTGATTAACGGAGAAACCAACAAGCTCACGTAGCATCTATAATATTACTATGGATTCGCAGTAAATAATAATCGCTTTAAAATAAATAATAATCGCTTTAAGGAAATAGAAGATTAAGGAAATTTCAACAGAAGCTGGGTGGTCATTGAAATTATAAGGATGTTAAGATCATAGTAAACATTCGCAGCGATATGACTATGAGTGAATCCCCACAAGCCTAATAATATAAATATAACACTAGGTAATAATTATTTGATGACGCTGATTACTGTATAATGGTTAAACTGAATATAATCAAGTCATTACGTTAAATACTAAGCCAAATCTGTTCGATTTTAAAAATACGTGGACTGAAAACATTTTTTTTTATCCGGCAATAATTAATAATAATTAAGGGTGAAGAAGAAATAAGGCCTATAATATCATTGGAATAATTCAATGAAAACGCTTCAACTCGGTGAATCTGGTTAACTGGAAGGTACCATGCATTACATGTAAGTAATACATTATTTATTTAAGTAAATTTTTGTTTAATAAGGTATTTCAAATGAATCGTTTTAATTTTTTACTGGATATTTAATGTGGTTTATAAATTATAACGCAATAATATAGCCACCTATTAAGCCTTTATAGATATTTTTGCTACTAATGACAATAGGCCCTTTGCGTTTTGCCACTATATCTCGGCGAGAGCAATACCGGGAATCAAATCAGAAATGAGGATATATGTAGAATATTAACAAAATTTAAGAGGATTTATTACTGTCCTATAATATAAATACCTAGTAACCGCTTTTATTAAATCTTTAGCATCTAATAAAAATATATTATCTTAGACCTTTTTGTAGATTATATAATACGTTAAACTCGCACAATAATTAAGAAAAAGTCGTAATCCTTAGATGACGAACTATAAGTATAATTAATATCCAAACATACTTTTAATTAGCCACTCGATAGTTGAGACTAATGTTCCAAATATGCATTCGTATAATACTAATGCAAGATCAAATACGTCCAAGGAAAGGCACAACGAAGTATGTAGGTAGTGTGTGATCAGATAATCATCATCATCATCATGAACAACCCATTACCGGCTCACTACAGAGCACGGGTCTCCTCTCAATATGAGAAGGGTTTGGCCATAGTCCACCACGCTGGCCATGTGCGGATTGGCAGACTTCACACGCCTTCGAAAACATTACAGAGAACTCTCAGTCATGCAGGTTTCCCCACGATGTTTTCCTTCACCGTTGGAGCAAGTGATATTTTAATTGTTTAAAAACGCACATAACTCCGAAAAGTTACGAGGTGCGTGCCGGGATTCGAACCACCGACCTCTGATTAGGAGGCTGACGCCCTAACCACTAGGCTATTACCGCTTCATAATAGTTAATTATAAAAATTTGTTCAAATGTATTGAAAATTGATGATCTTTGGCAACTGTTGACTTTCCAGATTGCTTCTGCTTGGTCTATAGAACAGGACTTCATAAGTGAAAGAAGATAACGATGAGACCTAGCTGATATATACAAATTTTGGATCAGAATAATGTGGTACCAAAAGTAAGAGCTATACATCCTAAAGTAATAAAAAATATGGATCACCTAATGTTATATACTGTAGTATCCATTTGCAAACTTTCTCCAAACTATTCAATACAACTGGTTTTGAATGCCAAATTTCACACTCCGTCCCAGCAGAAAGCCTTAAAAGGGGCGCGAAGTTTTTTCTTAACGTATTAATATTGAATTAATAATATACTATATGCCATGGCTGGTAATTAAACTATTTTCGTGAAATAATTAGGTTTAATTTATGAAGCTATGATACGTCCACCTCCTAATCAGTGGTCGAGGATTCGATCCCAGGCAATCACCTCTAACTTTTCAGAGTTATGTGCGTTTTTAAGCAATTAAATTATCACTCGCTTCAACGTTGAAGGAAAACATCGTGAAGAAGCCTGCATAACTGAGAGTTCTCCATAATGTTCTCGAAGGCGTGCGAAGTCTGCCAATCCGCACATAGCCAGTGTGGTGGACTATGGCCAAATCCTTTTCATATTGAGAGGAGACCCCTTGCTCTGTACTGAGCCGGCAATGGCTTTATCATGATGATCAGTTATGCCTGGCTGTACTAATTCCAATCCGTCAGGTTAAGTTCATACTGAACTTAAAATTATTTAGAAAAAATGCTTAAAATTTATCTCTATCAAGTAAATTAAAATTATTTTTAATTAAATAAAAATGATTATCAAGTATGTAGTCTTGTAGCCAAATAAAATAAATCAAATCAACACAGTCCGATTGGAAAGTTTGTATATCGAGATACTCAATATCTCCAGTCACTACTTGATATTATTATGTAAATGACTCCTATTACAAACCGTTACTTGTGTATTTATTGAATTACAAACGCAAACTTAATTACAGTGTTTCGCAATAACCTAATTGTATTATGTGATACGTGAGCATATCATGCAAGGCTGGGTTGCCAGTAATCCCGTGGTCAATAAATCTGCATACACACCTAGGTATACCGTTTTTGAAATACCCATTCTTTTATTCACGTACAGCTGAACAGTCTTTGAATCCATACATATTCATTTGGAAAGGGTAAAAGCAATGAAGTCCAAACCCTCTAAAATGAGGGTGCAGTAGCTAGCAGTACTAAAACTGATGGCTATGATAGGATACTAGAGTTTCCCTGTATACAATTTCTGAGGTTAAGGATCAAACGTGCAAATGTGTCGCCTGATGTTATTAAAAGGCCACATGAACACTTGCAGCATCAGAGGATCCACAGATGCGTTTCCGGCTGAATCCATTCTAATTGGTTTCTATGCGGCATCATACCGGACTATGTGACACAAGCGATCTACATGCCAGTATGCAGTAGCTCGCCAGACCAGATGCAAGCTGAGAATCCTGGAATACCCACTATATAATAGAGCAATGCAAGCTGAGAATCCCGGAATAACCACTATATAATAGAGCAATGCAAGCCAGTGCCACGGATGTCGTCAAAACCCGTTCATACATAATCTAGCTATGCTGGTTAAAATACAATAATTTAAATAGTTACCCATTATTCGGATCTGAATCTTCAGGATTAGCGTTTTTTTTATTTCCAAAACCGCGGTTTTTATAATTTAGTACTGTTGTCTACAAAGCGTGTTTATTAGTTTTTATAACTATATCTGTGTGGAGACCGCGTACCGGTAAGCGCAGCGTAGGACGAACTCCTGCTCGCTGGACCGACGACCTGAAAAGGATCGCTGGTGGCGGGTGGATGAGGAAGGCGGAAGACCGTGTGTGGCGCGCTCTCGGAAATGCCTATGTCCATAGGCTGAATGATTGATTGATTGATAACTATATCGAAATTTATTAATACAGGCTGAGCTGGTCTACTATGTCATTATTAAATTTACAATCTATATTGTTTGGGATGTACACTGTACACTGTATCCAACGGTGGCTTCATATTAAATTAATAATATAAATGCCTATGTAATAATAATAATAAAAGCCAATTATTAAATAATTAACTATCCAATTATTAATTATCCAATTACTCACGACATCTGTCGAGCCTGTCGCCATCCCGGCGAGTCACTCAGGCATGTGCTTTCGGGATGTTCCGCGCTTGCCAACACTGAGTATTTGCACAGACACAACCAAGCAGCCAAAATCCTACACCAAGAGCTTGCTCTGAAGTACGGTCTCCTGGATGAGAGGTTGCCCTATTACCAGTACACACCGGTGCCGGTACTCGAGCGCGACGGAGTCCGGCTCTATTGGGACCGGTCCATTATCACGGACAGGACTATTCTCGCGAATAAGCCTGACATCGTGTTGGTGGACCGGGCACAGTCGAGGGTGTTTTTGGTGGACATTACCATTCCATATGACGAAAACCTCGTGAGAGCTGAGACGGAGAAAAAGCGCAAGTATCTCGATCTGGCTCACGAGGTTTCCGACATGTGGCATGTGCAGTCTGCTGAAACCATCCCAATCGTAATATCTGCGAATGGGTTGATCCCAGTTAGCCTCGCTCACCATCTGAGGCGACTGGGGTTCCGTGGCAGTTCGCTAGCAGCCAGGATGCAAAAAGCGGTCTTGCTGGACTCGGCTAGGATAGTCCGCCGGTTTCTCAACCTGTCGCCCTGACCCCCGGCCGTTTGGTCTCCCCTGCCGGGGTGTAATCCTCCGCCCGGTGCAAATATGTATTTTTATCTATTTAAGTTTATTATATCTCTTTTGGTCTTTTATATATATTTATTTTGCACACGGGCGTGAGAGCTAATATATACGGATAATAATAAAAGCCAATTTACCGATTTTGATTCGGTTGTGCTACTAAATTTATTAAATCCACCAAATAAGAGGCCGTAAGTAAATTCTGAGACATACATGCCTACACATCAATTTTATTTATTTGTCCATACATCTGTGTGTTGCTTTTAAACAGATATCGACCTCTATAAATCAACAGCGAATTGAAAGTCGATCGTTATTCATTGAATGCGTGTGTGTTCTATAAGTGAATGACGCATTTTATATAAAACAAACTATTGCCCGTGACTTCGATCGCGCATTTCTCGTTTCCTATCCCGTACCTCAATAATTGTTAGGCAATACGTTTGCATTGATTGTCCTAGCTGCAATAATTGTAACGTACATGAGTTATTCCGCCAAGAATTTTTCGGTTCTAGTCTAGTCAGGCAATTGGTTCGCTTTAGTTTTGTCTTTTCGTAAAATACGTATAATAATAAAACGTATAAAGGTAAACGAGTGGTAATATTAATCGTTTTAACTCGGAAATCCGTATTGGATAACGTGGTAGGTCTATGTTCCAATAAACTCCTTACTATAGAGAGGCTTCCTTATGTCTTACTTGATACCTTTGATTTAGGTTCCTTTTAATCAAGAGTGAATATGCCTATTCAAATTCAAAAAATTCAAAATAATCTTTATTCAAATAGTCCTTAAAAAGGCAATTTTGACGCGTCAATAATTTACATAGTAGTTATTTCATGGTGATAACTATATTCGTAAACTTAAAACTAAAGCTATGAGGGTTCCAAACGCGCCTCGGTCTAAGAAGAAGCCCGCAACAAACTTAGCCGGGTTTTTTTTTCGTTATCACCATGTCACATAATGAATATTGTCTAGGCAAGTCTATCACGCCATCTTGGGCCGCATCATCATCATCATGAGTTGTTGTCAAGCAATAGGGTATATATATATAAAACGACCCATGTGCTCAACTTTGGGACATTAATAGGCTGAAAAAGATTATAACCGATATATTAGATTATAACCGTATATATAGGTAATCCTTGACTGCCTGACTAAAGTATGCAAATCACTTAGTTCAACAAAAACGGCGCATGCGCATGATCTTTCTTATAAACAGTAACGGCTATTGCCAATGCTTTATCGCGGATTAAGTGTATTCAGGTAGACTCTCCACGTCGTGATGCCCACCCCGTGGCCCTTGGAAAAATATTTTATAAACTGACCGAATTATATTTAGTTTATGATGAAAATTATTCACTATAAATTATTATTGTTTAATAATTAATAATGTTGTTGTATGAAGCGGTGATAGCCTAGTGGTTAGGGCGTCAGCCTCCTAATCAGAGGTCGGCGGTTCGAATCCGGGCACGCACCTCTAACTGTTCGGAGTTATGTGCATTAAAAAAAAAATATATATATCACTTGCTTCAACGGTGAAGGAAAACATCGTAAGGAAGCCTGCACGCCTGAGAGTCCTCCATAATGTTCTCAAAGGCGTGTGAAGTCTGCCAATCCGCACATGGCCAGCGTGGTGGACTATGGCCAAACGCACTAAAAAACGCACGTAACTCCGAAAAGTTAGAAGTACGTGCCCGGGATCAAACCCTCGACCTGGGACTTGGAGGCGGCCGTCTTAACCACTAGGGTATAACGGCTTTGTAACTACGATTACTCACTACTTAGCACCGTGAATGAATTAGTACAGTTTGCACATTTATAGGAACACAATTTTGTACAAAATACATCATCTGTACAAACTCCAGCAACAGTGCGTTTTGGCAGTCATGACTTCAGAACCAGAAACGTGGTAAAACAATGTGAGAAACATTATAATAAAGCTCATCTAATACACCCAACAAACGTTAAGGGCTGTCAAAGCTACTATATATAGCTATTGAAGCCATAAGCACTGGTTCTTATAATAATGATATAATTATCACTATGGCCGACAAACCCATCGTGATCTTCGAGAAAATTTATTGATTAAAAATCCAAAACCTACCTACCTATTATCCAAAATCTTCTGCTCTACCGGGGAATCGCAATCGATATATTTTGCAAAAAATATGAACGGTCACGTGACAGTGCCTCAACGTGGCAGTTCGATCGTCACTTGTATACATATACAAAACGGCGCTAAATTTGTTTTATTTGTCAGATTACATAGTATAACAGACCATTGCGAGATTCGCGAAGTGTTGCAAATTAGTAAGTAAATATAATTTGGAGTAGCTGTAGATATACTCATACATATCTACCATGAACAAGAGGCATAACAAACAATGAAAATCATATTTTATCTGTAGAAATGTACAACAATCTGTGCCTAGCGTAACTATAAAAAAATATAAATTTAGTTTAAAAAAACAAAAACCGTTTGAAAAACTTTAATACCTATATGAAGGATAAAAAATCTTGCTTGTTTATTGCCAGATGCTAACTGTATTGTGTATGCCAAACTTCAGGATTTAGTCCAGTAATTGAGCCAAGCACAGGTTAAAAAATAAATAGCAAACAAACTATTAAATTTTTCACTAACGATATTATATAGTGGTTTGGATTACTTACTGAGCCTGTTTTTGACGCATCAATCTAGTTGGAAACAAATTCACGTAGTAATTTATTTATACTTGTTTATGGGACGTTAAATTATCATTAAAATGATTGAATCGATGTGTGTTACGTTTCAATACCATATTCTAAAGTTTTTGGTGACCATCGGCGCGCCGGAGTTACTTGCGTTAGGCTAGTAACTTTGATTCTATTATTTACAAAAAATATATAAGCAAACAGTCCGCGGACATTGCACGTAAGTAAAAAGTTTGCTTCTTGTCATGTCTGTCAATATTTATACAGCCTTATTTGACCATCGATGACGTCTTGGGTGGTCAGTAATGCACGAGTAGGTACGTCGATGGAACGAGAATAAATAACTCAAACTGGTGGTTAGAATTTGATCGATATTATACTAAAATCAAGATTTTATTTCAATATGAACTTTTACCATGAAAAATCTCACAATTATATTTCGACCTAAAATAGGGTTAAAGTTTTCGTTTCGACTACTTTAGGAATCATCGTTGCGAGTTATAATATGCGTGTTCATTTAATTTTAATAAAAATTATTTTAATTAAATGAACACGCAGTTTCGTATAAAACGTCTAAATATGAATTTGGATAATATATATATATATATTTTGTAATAAGTGGTAACAAAAATATAGAGCCAGCCTAAAATACAATGTGTTACTTTTAGGAAAAAACATAAGTTTCGTAAACATAGTTAAATAGTGGCAAGTGGCAAACACGAACTTACCAATCTTCACCCAAAATTAAACTGAACAACGCGTTATTTTTTTTCTTTTATAAAAGTTACACGTGAGTGACAGTTAACGGCTATAGTTTACAATATAATACGTCACATAAATATTATTACACTAAATTTTAATCAATAAATAACTTAAACGCAATCATCCGCATGCAATTGTAAGAAATGTCTACAGCGAAGCGATCGATCGTCGATGTATTTTTACGTTATGCGATCTATACCACCCGACTAGTATAGCTGAGTTTAAACTTTATTCAAACACAATAGTTGCCAGTACAAAGAAGAAAAGTAGTCCTTTGCACGTCTTATCTCACTATAAAAGGTATTCATAAGGCCTCGTATTTTTCCAAGCTTAAGAGGATCTTAAATGTCCTTTGATGTACCTATTGAGACAGAATATATTTTTCAGCTAGAAATCGATACTTGCATTTGTTCGAATGCACGAAGTAATCTAAGAGTTTATAAAGTTAATTTTCGCTTTCGTTAGCAGCTAATATTTTAAAATGGTTCTGTAAAATCTAAAATAGTTGATGAAGAAATTCTATCACGAATTGAACGCCAATTCAGAGCCGAGCAAAAATTTGGTTCTTTTGTCCAGTATGTTTATCATATCACGTAATTTGATTACTAATAAATTAATTTGGTACATTGCCGTATTTTACTTTGAGTAATACTCAAAGTAAAATTTAAGTTACTAGGAAAACATAAAGATTATCCAGTGCATCCTATGGCGATTACCAACATAATCAGTTTTACACATTATACGTACTTGTATACCTACTAATGGGATCCTACGTCGTGCTTAAAACGTGTTTGTATATTTACGATGAAACTACGACACTAAAATTCTTGTCCTATGTATTAGGTACGTGGCTCGTGGCTTTAATGAACAACCATTATTGAAATTATCTTTGCCATGTGCCATAGTTGTTATTGGCATTCAATATTTTATCTAATACAACAAATACGAGTGTGTATCGGTTTGTTTATTTGTTTGTTGGTAATCGACTCAGCTGCTGCACTGATCATAATGAATTTAAGCAAAGCCAATAGATTGTTTTAGGAAAAGGAACTCTGAAACCGTTCCCTTGGGATTTAAAAAACAAACAACCTTTCTTTCCGTAGCTTGCATCCTGGTAACCGGTTCATGATGTATAATTAGATTAGGGAAACGAATGGATTTATGAAACCGATAAAATGCGAACCAAGTCAGCTAGTACCCATAATTATATTAGATACGAGGCGTTGGTCTCGACTACTGCGTGGGATTTAGCTACTCGAGAGAGTAGGTATTTTTTTCCGGCATTATATATAACCTAAGCGACCATTTTGTAAACGACTATTAATATTATAACCACGCACCCCTGTGATAGCTTCAACCCTATTAGCTATAAATATATAGCAAATGAACGGTATATACAAAGGTCGATTACGTCATGGTAGTGACGACCAATCAGATGACGCACTTTTAAGCCAATTCTGTGATTGGTTGCAATATCATCATTATTATCAATCCAAAAACTGCTTAGGTACCTATGGGTACATTAGGTATAGGGCAACGGTTTCTTCTCAGCATGAGATGGGTTTTGGACGAGTCCACCACGATGACTAAGTGCAGTTTGGCGGACTTCTATTGCCTTTGAGAATATTATTGAGAAATCTAAGGCCGGGATCTTTAAAGCAACCCTAGTCTTACGTTTGACTTCACAAACAGTTAAAACGGGACAACGTTATGTGTCTGACATAACTCAGCCTGGTTTGAACACAAATTTTGGCTGAGCAAAGTCAAGGTATACCCAGGCTCAGGCTCGGGCACGCACTAATGTTAATTTTCTCGTTAATGCAATATACTTTAGAGCATTTAACTCCGAAAAGTGAGAGGTGTGTCCTGAACCCTTACCCACTAGACTACACCGATCAAGACAATATCACCGCTATTGGATTATTTGCACTAAACCCAAACTTGAACGTCTTTAAGTTGAAAAGTTGAACGCCGCGGTGTATGCAGCCCTCGCCTTAGGTCGCAGTGCCTAACATATTATTAAGCTATACTGAATAAGTAAAGGGAAACTAATAATTAAACCTACCACATTTGATCGAAAGTAGCCAGATAAACAACAAACTCTCAACTCTTCGGGGCTGAAGCGAGTGTGACGCTGCTTGCACTATTTACACTCGAAGTTAATAATAATCAGTTAGTTAATCTTATCAAATTCGAATTAAAAAGATAGTAAATTCATCGTTGTCTAGTGGCAAGAGCAGATTATAGTTAATATTACGATTTTTGAGAAGATTTTTTTTTATATACACCACAAGTTAGCTCTTGACGGCATCTCACCTGATGGTAAGTGATGATGCGGTCTAAGATGGTAGCGGACTAACCTGTTAGGGTATGGTAAACCCTTACTCCTAATTGGTTTGTACACGACATCGTGCCGGAACGCTAAATCGCTTGGCGACACGTCTTTGTCGGTAGGGTGGTAACTAACCACGGCCGACGCCTCCCACCAGACCAGACTCGAGCCGGGAATCGAACCCAGGACCTCCAACTTTAAAATGCAATAGCGCGCGCGCTGCGCCAAGAGGTCGTCAATGATAGGCTATGATAGCCTAGTGGTTAGGGCGTCAGTCTCCTAATCAGAGGTCGGCGGTTCGAATCCGAGCACGCACCTCTAACTTTTCGGAGTTTTGTGCGTTTTTAACAATTAAAATATTACTTGCTTCAACGGTGAAGGAAAACATCGCGAGGAAAAATGCACGCCTGAGAGTTCCCCCTAATTTTCTCAAAGGCGTGTGAAGTCTGCCAATCCGCACATGGCATCGTGGTGGACTATGGCCAAACCCTTCTCATATTGAGAGGAGACCCGTGCTCTGTAGTGAGCTGGCAATCATGATGATGATGATGATGATGATGATGATGATGATGATACTAGTCTCGAAGAAAACGATTACGATTTTGTTTTTTTTCCTATCCTAAGTAAATCTCTTAGGTAGCCGGTATATAATTGCATTGTTGCGATATCATTTGCCTGCTGGTGCTAACAATGTTTTCATGCGATGACGTTACAACATAATCCGATTACAAATACGTAAATAATAGCAACAATGCAGCTATTGTGTACATAAGCTGAAATAAACCGATTTTTTTCTAATTAAATTGACCCAGAGCTGCGCTTTTCCCAGGTAGGTAAGAAACATTAACCATAGGAAATTCTCATAGCCCTTTCTACATATTTTTATCCTGTCATCATCATTATGATCAACCCATTCTCGGCTCACTACAGAGCACGGGTCTCCTCCCAATATGAGAAGTGTTTGGCCATGTCCACCACGCTGGCCATGTGCGGATTAGCAGACTTCAGACGCCTTTGAAAACATTATGGAGAACTCTCAGGCATGCAGGTTTCCTCACGATGTTTTCCTTCACCGTTGAAGCAAGTGATATTTGAATTGTTTTTTAAAAACGCAAATAACTCCGAAAAGTTAGAGGTGCGTGCCCGGATTCGAACCGCCGACCTCTGATTAAGAGGCTGACGCCCTAACCACTAGGCTATCACAGCTTCAGACGCAAACAAAATCCATGTTTTTAATTTTTCGGGCACAAAGTATCACTTCAGGTATTAAATACCGAATCCAGATTTAAATCTGCTAACGTGCCTCTTCCCTCTATAAATTCTTCGGTGCTCGAGTCTGACTCAAACTTGTTCGGTTTTTTTTTTAATCCATCTAAATATAGTTTTATTGCCATAATCGTAATGAACTCTTATAAATCTATAAAACATTACGGAATAAACGGCCTATGCGGTGTTAACAACCTCGTAAAACCTCTGTACATACTTTAGTATAGTGTTGTTGTGAGGACTACAAAAAACAAGTATTACGCGATCATCACGAATTTAAAAGCCCCGGCACATTATTGCCGTAGGTAGGTTTATATATTATTACGGACCCTGACCTGACCCTATAGTCAAGAACATAAACAAAGATCACATTCAGGGTTATTTACTCCTTTTGAGAAGCTTGGCTTTGGTAAATCATAACTTTTTACAGCTCACATACTCGGTAGCGTATAACGAAATATTAACGAAACTATTCGATTAATTATTAATTTTTCATTGTCATTATCATGTTGACCAATTGACGTTGGGCATTAATTTTTTGCAGTGTTCCGAAGCCCACGGTCATGAGCCACTTGTTTTTCTCTTGTTCATGTCTGTCTTCTGCTTTTTTGTTTTTTTTTTAATCAATTATTAGTTCAGCCTTGACGGCAGTCTCACCTCTTGCGAAGTGCCCGCTACCTTCTTAGGGGTATAGTACACACACGTGTTAGGTGTATAGTAAACCATACTCCTAAATAGTTTCTACATCGTGCTATAACGCTAAATCCGGGAGCTGGGAATCGAACCCTGGACTTTATAATGCGACAGACAGAAACAAATGCAAGTACCATTTCAAACGATATTTAAACTAGTTAGAACATGTTTTGGATGGACGTATATACCACTCCATCACGCTAAAATGGCTGAACGGATTTGAATGTAATTCGGCAATCGATAGATTATAGTCAGGAGTAGCACATACGCTAGTGTTAACCAGAAAAAAATTACGGTACGTGGGATATATTCGTGTTTGCTTATAACAGAGCAAAGGATTGACTTGTTTTGCAGACTGGTTGTTTTGCGTGGCCTGGCCACGCGAACGAAGGCGCGGGCAGCAGCTAGTCTAGTAAAATATCTATTGATCGGTGTACGTGATGCATCGACGTTTTTACAGCCGATTCCTTTTTACGATGATGGAATATATATCTCCCACAGAAAATATAAGACATTAGATATTTTTATGAGCGAATAGTAGTGCTATGAAACTCGTACGTTTTACATTCCAAGCACACCCAAGAATTGAACTAGGTACTTGAGAGATAGAGAAAATAAATTGATTTGGTAGCAACGTCATGCCTAATATCATAAATTTGAAAGTCACTCTGTATGTCTATCGATTTTCCACGTTTAAATAAGTGAATCAATTTTTTTTAATATAAACATTGCTGGCAAAGGAGCGGACAGTAACCTGATTTTAAGTGATTACGTCATCCATAAACATTGCGCAGTATTTCATACGTCCAAGCGTTTTAGTGTTCCGGTATGTCTGTATGAAGTTTCCCACGAGACCGAACCTTAGCCGGGAATCGAACGCAGGACATCCCGCTTTATAATACGACAGCTTACGCACTGCGCTACGAAGTTTTTATTCGTCACTGTTCTTGCATCGAAACCTAATATGAACCAAAGTAATATGATGGGCTAATTTACAAAAATGCAATGTTCTTTTGGGTACAGATCTCGAGCAAAATCTGTGATTATTTTTAGTATACCCGGCAGAACACAGCATATGATGGAGTCTTCAAGATGAAGCAGGAGGAGGGTTTCCAAGTGATACGTTTGGCTGATGATTTGGCTCTTGTAGTGGTCGCCAAAACTGAAATAAGCCTTATGATGCTTGCAAATCTTGGAGATGTCATTCAATAAGTTCAAAGTTTTTATAAAGCTTCTAGAAAAATCATATTACGATATTAATGATTATATATAAACTATTAAAAGTTTGGGTGTGAATCGCTCTATCTTCATAGGAATTATTATTGATTAGGTGAGATAACACAAAAAAACAGACCTTATAGGCCAGGAACACACGCTGGGGTCCCTAACTCCCTACCAAAATTGCATTACAATTTAATTAATGGTTTCATAACGCATAGAAGACCAAAATTCATTAACTTCATTTCCAATAAGATATATTATCTTATTTAACTGAAAATATACCATCGCAACTGGACTCGAATGTCGGCAAATAGTGCGCAAAGTGATTATCTCACAGTTGATTGGATGAAAGTTCTAAGTAACTTAGCGGACACTTCGCAGGAAAACTAATTAAGGATAAGATATTTTCATTCTGAAGTTGCTTTATTTCTTTATATTAATTAATATTAGTTATATATAATAAATATAATAGTTATATAATAATAATAGCGCCACCTAAAGTGAGTTTGTGGAAGAGCAACTATTACGGTATTGAAAAAAATTCATTGATTCAATTTTATTGCAGGAAAATTTTATATCTACATCCAATTCAGATGTATTGCAGCAGCAGAATTAGGCACTTAAATTTAACGAAGAATCTAAACAAGAGGCCGCTAATTACATAGTCGTAATTTAATATTAAATTACATATATTACAAAGCTGTTATAAAACTAAAGCTTACAGAATAATCATATTACGATATTAAGGATTAAATAAACGATAAAAAGCTTGGGTATGAATTCCTCTATCTCTATAGGTACTATTGATTATGTGAGATGGTGATAACGGGAAAAAAAACCCGGCTAAGTTTGTGTGGGCTTCTTCTTAGGCCGGGGCGCGTTTGGAACCGTCATGGCTTTAGTTTTAAGTTTACGAATGTAGTTATCACCATCAAATTACTATACTATGTAAATTATTGACGCGTCAAAACTGCCTTTTAAAGGACTATTTGAATAAAGATTATTTTGAATTTGAATTGTGTATATAATATTATAAATTTTATGTTTTAATATTACATATGGTATTGATACGTGAAAATGTATTGATTTATTACAAAACAGCAACAGAACAAGAAGGGAGTAATGTGATTATCACATTTAATCGTACCTAGACTCCAGGCTCTTGCATTGGGGGGGGGGGCAACTTTATATTGATAGTTCATATGAAAATGTTCTGACTACTGCAATATTTTAATTTAAAAGTAAATGTTGTCTAAAACTGGCTCCGCAGATAAATTCGGCAACTTATGTTATCACGCCCAATGCACAATGATAGACCAGTATTCTGTAATTATTGAGTAAGTTAGGAATGTAAATATAAAAAAAAGGTTTCGTTGGGGCAATGTGCGCTCCAATATAAGTATTGTGATTCAGTTGAAATTTGACTTTGTAGTCAAGCGAGTGTTTTCAAAACTAATACTATAGTATAGGAAAGGAGTATAAGAAGCGGTGATAGCCTAGTGGTTTGAGCGTCAGCCTCCTAATCAGAGGTCGGCCGTTTGAATCTGGGCACGCACCTCTAACTTTTCAGAGTTATGTGTGTTTTAAACAATTAAAATATCACTTGCTTCAACGGTGAAGGCAAACATCGTGCGGAAACCTGCACGCCTGAAAGTTCTCCATAATGTTCACAAAGGCGTGTGAAGTCTGCCAATCCGCACATGGCCAGCGTGGTGGACTATGGCCAAACCCTTCTCTTATTGAGAGGAGACCCGTGCTCTGTAGTGAGCCAGTAATGGGTTGATCATGATGACTATAGTATAACAATCTTACACTTAGCTGGAACGTCTAAAGGCACTTAAACGTGGTAAACAAAATGATTATTATCCACTGATGTTGAAGAACGAAAATGTTTTCAACTTATTAGGAACTTTATTCTTTAGTTTGACTTTATTTTAAGTCGGGCTTGTAGTAGTCCTAGCTCCGCTTCGACGTGGCCATGCGCTGTTTAATTAAGATTAATTCCTTTTACAAATAAGTGTAAATAGCACGGTAATATTATGTATACAGTATTCCAACTTCATACAAACGGATGAAACGCGGGCTCTGCCTACGCGCCTCGATCTCGGGGTGCGCTCAGGATGCAGACAGTCGCGAATGTGCCGCAGTGACGAACGAACGGTGTTTTGTTTTTTTAAATAATAACCATGCGATTGTTTCACTTAAAATTACTTCAAGTATTTTTTTAATATTTCGAGTAATATATGTTGTGCAATTTTTGGTACAATAGTTGTTTATTGTACTGTTTGTATGAATAATACCAGAAAAAATAAATTTTACCGTCTGTCTGTCACTAGATAGTTGAAATTTGAACACAAAGTAGGCAAATGTAATTAAAATGCTGGAGGCGGGTAGCCCTATCGCATGTTTAGATGCCACGCGGCTGTTGGTAATTATATCAAAGATAAGCCCGAGTTACAATACTGTATACATAATATTAACGTGGTAGGGAAGCTTGTATATCGTTATCTTTTGGACTAATATAATTGCAGAACGCACTGGTAAAGGGAACTATTGCATTGCTAAATAAAAATTTGATATAGATAGAGCTCCGTGCCGCCAAGTTCGTGTGTTATTATGTACATAATTTAGCAGAGTTCCTAGCTTAGATGACCGAGTACATACGTCATCAAATAAACAAAATTCGAATTGTGTGTACACATATTGTATTATATTACATAGTGGTGTTAACGCGAACGTTTTCGTGACGTTTGCTTACGCTAAAACATGAACTACTAAGGGCACTGTACCTCTGACGGCAGCCACGTAAATAATATATTTAGGTAGGTACGTTATATCATATTACGTAGGAAGTAAAATTGTAAGAACGTTTCAGCACGTCAGTAGAGAATCGTGACTGGCATGTTAGGGACAAACAGATAAACACGCTTTAGTCTGCCACAATATGCGCCGAATAGCAAAACGCTACAAAACATTAATAGACATGTTCTCTTGATGTTATCGCAATAGAACGTTTAGTTTAATAGAACGTTTAACTAGCTTTTTTTTAAATTAATTCCAATTAAAACGAACACCTCTATGGACGTGTTATCAGTTGGACTTACACGCAAAGGGTTTCGTACCAAGGTGATATATAAAACACAATATGGAGTTGACAGTTGGAAGCGGTGATAGCCTAGTGGTTAGGGCGTCAGTCTCCTAATCAGTGGTCGGCGTTTCGAATCCGGGTACGCACCTCTAACTTTTTGGAGTTACGTGCGTCTTTAAACAATTAAAATATCACTTCCTTCAACGGTGAAGGAAAACATCGTGAGGAAACCTGCACGCCTGAGAGTTCTCCATAATGTTCTCAAAGGCGTGTGAAGTCTGCCAATCCGCACATGGCCAGCGTGGTGGACTATGGCCAAACCCTTCTCATATTGAGAGGAGACCCGTGCTCTGTAGTGTGCCGGTAATGGGTTGATCATGATGATGATGATGATTATTAGCATGCATGGTACAGTAAAGTACAGTACAGTTTAGTGGGTATTTCCAAAAACTTAGCTTATACAGTTTTTTGTTAATCCCACATTCATTAAACGGAGTCAAGGTTTTCTTTTTAGTTACTTGGAGATAAGGAAAACGAGGCAAATTAATATATTTATATACTGAAATGCGATTCCATTACAAAAACCTTGGCAATGTAAAACGGCATGTTTAATATAGCTGTTAGTACTTAATACAAAGCACAAATACATGTTACCTCTTCAGAATACATTGTAAATTATTTGATATAAAGGCTAGTTAGCTTAGACATGGTCATGATATGATGATGATGATAAACCCACTACCGGTTCACTAGCACGGGTCTCTTCCCAATATCCGGACCCAATGACTGGAGCGCGTTTGGAACCCTCATAGCTTTAGTTTTAAGTTTACAAATATAGTTATCACCATGAAATAATTACTATGTAAATTATTGACGCGTCAAAAGTGCGTTTTTAAGGACTATTTGAATAAAGATTATTTTGAATTTGAATTTGAATATGTGAATTGGCAGACTTCACAAGCCTTTGAGAGCATTATGGAGAACTCTCAGGCGTGCAGGTTTCCTCACGATGTTTTCCTTCACCGTTGAAGCAAGTGATATTTTAATTACTTAAAAACGCACATAACTCCGAAAAGTTATAGGTGAGTGCCCGGGTTCGAACCCCTGACCTCTGATTAAGAGGCAGTCGTCCTGACCACAAGGCTATCACAGCTTCTCCTGACCACTAGGCTATCACACCTTCTCATGATATAAAATAGCATAAATGTATGCATTAGACACAATCACTCAGCTATATCAGTTCAATAGGTCAATAGCGGAGAATTGATTGAAGTTTAAAATTTTACTCGCACTATTAGTCCCGCTCCTATATGAGTTCGATGAAGTCATAATTACATGGGAATGTATTTTTAGCCACCTAATTTTATCTCATTAGTAGAGTACACTACATTAAGTTCAAAGTTTTTATAAAACGAAAGGTTATAGAAAAATCCTTTTACGATTTTAAGGATTATATAAACGATAAAAAAGCTCGGGTATGAATTGCTCTATCTCCATAGGTACTATACTTTATTATCGATAATGTGAGATGGTGAAAACAAATAAAAAACCCGGCTAAGTTTGTTGTGGGCTTCTTTGGAGCAGGGCGCGTTTGGAGCCCTCATAGCTTCAGTTTTAAGTTTTCGAATGTAGTTATCACCATTAAATCACTACTATGTAAATTATTGACGCGTCAAAAGCGCCTTTTAAAGGACTATTTGAATAAAGATTATTTGAATTTATATTAAATAAACTAGCTGGCGTCCGCGATTTCGTCTGCGTAGAATTGCTGATTTCCCTCGAGATTGAGGTTACCTGTGCAGCCATGCCCTGCTTCAGAAAGTAAGCTACAGGCAAATGTCAAATTGCCGATTTTCGTATCTCAAAAAACATAGGACTTTCATACAAAATTCAAACCCCTATTTTACCCCCTTCGGGGTAGATTTGAAGGAAAAAAAATCTATCCTTATACTTACGCCCTAAAAGAAACCTATTTTCAAAATTTCAAAAGCTTGTAGACTTCATAATAAAAAAATAAGCAAAAACTATCATCCCCTATTTTACCACCCTTGACAGGTAATATTTAAAAAAAAATTGATGCACATGTTTTTTATTTATTATTATTAATCTTAATGCTAATTTTTGTGTCTCTAACTGTAAAAACAAAGAAATTTCATACAAACTTCCAACCCCCCCTTTTACCCTCTTAGGGGTGGAATTTCTAAATATCCTTTCTTAGCTGACATCTCTTAACTATCAACTACCTACTTGCTAAATTATAGCTTTATACGTACAATAGTTTTTGAGATCTCGTGTTTAATCGGTATGAAAGTAACTCAGTGTGTAAGTATGTAAGTGACCTTTAGCTTTTATATATATAGATATAGATATTAATTCTAAAACATCGGAATTGACACCAATAACTGTCTTAGCAGAGGACTTTTATATCATCTCACCGTGTTTACACGTACACAAATTTTGGATCGAATTCCGATTCACAGAGTTTGGATCTCCGATGAATACGAGTCGATATATTGGATTAGTCTATGACTTCACGTATGGTGAACTACTTGTTGTTGTGCATAAAACACAGATTTTTTTTCCAATAAGTTGATCTAAATTTTGGTCTTTAGTTATTGCCTGGAATTGACGAATTTAGAATATGGGTCACAGATACATTCTTAATGTTTGTATTGCACAGGAATTAAATAATTTGTTATAATAACAACTAGCTGTTGCCCGCGACTTTGTCTGCGTAGAATTGCTGATTTCCCGGGATTGCTCTGCTTCAGAAAATAAGCTACACGCAAATGTCAAATTGTCGATTTTCGTGTTTCTAAATTAAAAAACATAGGACTTTCATACAAACTTCCAACCCCTAATTTACCCCCTTCGTGGTACATTTGGAGGCAAAAAAATTCTAACCTTATATTTACGCCCTAAAAGAAACCTATTTTCAAAATTTCAAGCTTGTAGACTTCATAATATAAATATAAGCAAAAACTATCATCCCCTAATTTACCCCCCTTGACAGGTAATATTTAAAAAAATAATGATGTACATATTTTTTATTTATTATTATGAATCTTAATGCAAATTTTTGTTTCTCTAACTCTAAAAATAAATAATAATATAATAGTTTAAAAAACTAAAAAAACACGCTACTGCACGCATGCGTAGTTCGCGCACTAGCTCTGTCTCTCTTACTCGCATGCAAAGGATGCGGAAAGAAATTAATTAATCCTGGCGAATCTAATTAGGATAATCGGATATTTTGATCGGATTATTGCATTGTCATCGACCTTTGACAGGTGTGCAAAGTTTGAATCAAATCTGATCGTTCAAAGTAGGGCAAAATCGAGCTCAAAGGAGTCGGTTACAAACAAACATACATACATACAGGTGAAGCTAATAAAAGCGTGTTAACAAAGAATTTTCATACAAACTTCCAACCCCTATTTTACCCCTTAGGGGTGGAATTTCCAAATATCCTTTCTTAGCTGACATCTCTTAACTATCAACTACCTACTTGCTAAATTATAGCTTTATACGTACAACAGTTTTTGAGATCTCGTGTTTAATCAGTACGTCAGTAAGTCAGTATGTAAGTGACCTTTCGCTTTTATATATATAGATTAGATATTATATATTTTTTTATATAGCACAAGTTAGCTCTTGACGGCACCTCCCGTGATGGTAAGTGATGATGCGATCTAAGATGGTAGCGGGCTAACCTGTTAGCGGTATGGTAAACGCAAACTCCTAATTGGTTTCTACACGACATCGTGCCGGTACGCTAAATCGCTTGGCAACACGTCTTTATCGGTAGGGTGGTAACTAGCCCCGGCCGAAGACCACACACACACCAGACCAGATTCGAGCCGGAAAACGAACCCAGGACCTCCCGAATTTAAAATGCAACAGCGCACGCGCTGCGCCTCAGACGTCGTCAAATTATTAAGTTTAGCTTATTGTTGATGTGTATTTTCGTAAAATTAAACACGTAAGGGTTATTGTTTACGCTAATGTCTGATTTAATGGTATAATATATGTATAATGGTTAATATATAGCCCTCTTAGAGTATAATAGAAAAGATAAAAAATCCTAGGACTAATTCGCCTTCACGGCTTCTATATTGGAAATTATTGTTGTTTAGATTGCGTTTGGTTAAGTTAAACAAGGTAGGTTCTACAACAAACAATTGTTTCAAGATTGTTCAACGTAAACGATTGTTTCAAGGGCCACGTGAAAAGTTCTGTATTTTGCCTTACAACCCTTCAAAGTTTCTTTGATTTTAACCCCAAAACGTGAACGTGTATTGGCCACGTGAACGAGCTTATTTACACTAAACATTTCGAGTAAATAAGCCCAGCTATTACTTTTTTTTATTTGAAGCGGTGATAGCCTAGTGGTTAGGGCGTCAGCCTCCTAATCAGAGGTTGGCGGTTTGAATCCGGGCACGCACCTCTAACTCTACGGAGTTGAAGTGATGATGCTGTCTAGGATGGTAGCGGGCTAACCTGTTAGGACCCACGCTCCTCATTGGTTTCTACGCGACATCGTGCCGGAACGCTAAATCGCTTGGTGACACGTCTTTGTCGGTAGGATGGTAACTAGCCACGGCCGATGCCTCCCACCAGATTAGACTCGAGCCGGGAATCGAACCCAGTACTACCTCCAACTCTATAATGCGACAGCGCACCCACTGCACCACAGAGGTCGTACAATAGGGCGTTACCTATATAATACTGGTTTTATATATCATTTGGGGTTATAGATATACTTTAAAATTATTTTCTTTATAAAATGCGTCATTTTGTCAAGATAGGAATTTTTTTCTAGAAAATTAATAGAGCAGTTTTTTTGTGTAAATTAATTTACAAATATTATTATTTCACTTTTAAATTATTATTGTAATAAAAATGTAGCCGATGTTAATTACAGAGTAAGCGACTTTATAATGGTGAGATGATTATTAAAATAGGTTCAGTATTTTTTAGATATTTTCTAACACAAACTCAATAAACAAATCTCGCCTCTTATATTATTTCCGTTTGGTGGCCGTTATGTAGGTGGCCGAAAATACAATCAGAAAATATCGTCCTTTAATTTTTGTCATTAGAGAGAAAAATTCTTCGATATTGCGCATCGTATATTATATTAATTCTGACACACTATTAACGGAGATATTATATACCGTGAAAAAAACACCAGGAATAATTTTTTTTTACTTTAAATTTAACTTGTTCTAAAACAGGTAAATAGGCCGAATCGACAAAGAGATAATGAAATTGAAATAAAATATTTTAACCCATCTGGGATATGTGGAAGATAGTTTGAATGCATTAATATTTGTTACTCAATTACGCCAGAAAAAATCAGGAATAAATTTAGCACAGATCAAGATTTTAGTCTGAAACAGCATATAGACTACTTTTTACTGTTCCCGTGGGATGAATTTATTGTCAAGCCCTCGCTCCTCGCACATATTATGAATGAAAAGTAAGCGAATGATCCAGTAAAACTTGGCAAGGAGATATAGATAGATAACACAAGAAAAGCGGTCAGTTTTTATAATAATCTTGTTGGAATTTTTAAAACCTTAATCAACGTATGCAAAGACAAAGGCAAAATAAAAACAAATCATATTGAAACACACTTCGAATTTTCATAAGCTTTCACAATTTTTTGTTTAGATGCATTCGCCGAGGAGAAATGCAAGAGTAAATAAGTTTCGAATTTCATATAAATAAAAGATTTATCTCGATATCACGAGCACATATATTTACAGATAAAAACTTAAATAACTAACATAATATGTATAACATGAGATTTATTATAACAAACATTAATCCGAAATAAATTTCAAACGCAATTCGAAGCCAAATTGTTTTTTTTAATGATTTTGTATGATATTATTTTTATCCAATCACATATATTTAATATGTACTAGTAGCTTCTGCCCGCAACTTTCATTCAATTATTACTATGGGTTTTTTTTTATAATTTTCGTATTGTAGCGTATTCAAGACGTTAATTCAAAATTTCGGCTAAATCTGTGCGGTGTTTCTGGCGAAAGGAGTATTAAACTTCTTTAAGGTTAGATAATTAAGATAGATTCTGTTTCAATTTAGAAAATTTATTCCACTTCGTAGTGCTGTTAATTATGAAGCAGACAACAAACTTTTAATAGGGTAAAAAAATTACAGATATTACTTATCCATTTAAACGGTACAGAAACGCTAAATCACTCGGCGGCACGGTTTCTCATGCCGGGAATTGAACCCGGTACCCGGTACGCTTAACGCTGCGCTCGCAAGGTCGTCAAAATACCATAAAATAATTTTAAACACGACTTAATACACGTACCTACACCAAAGGCAACGTCAAACATTACAAAAAATATTTCTACAAGAATAAAAAGTATTTATTTGTATTGAAAAAAAAACACTATTTGTAAAATATCTAAAAATGTAAATAACCGACGCAGATTATTATTTACACACGTAATCTAGCCAGTAATTTATTCAAAAAATCAAAGTTGATCGAAATAAAAACTTTTTGTGAACGACATTTGCTTAGACGACTTTACCCGTGACTTAAATTGGCCGAGAGAATGCACTTTTGGATTACGAAATAAGTGAGTTTACTTTCACATCCCACCGTAACATTTTACGTGTGTTTAACATAAAAACTAATTTGGCGCACACCGCGAGAAAGACGATAAATCTAAAAGACTATGTTAATTGCGTTACGAACCCAGAAATAAAAATATAAATAGAACAAACGTGGAAAAAGAAAAATATTGTGCATTATTCGCGTCGCAGAGCAATGACAATAGAATAACACGACTTACCTCATGGATACGGAACAGTGTGTAGAGTTAGGTGAAAAGAGGCGCGTACTGTGCCGGTGCGGTCTTAGCGCGATTCGCGAGCTTAGTGGCCGTAGGTGAAATCGGCTATCGGCTCACCTGGTGCTATCGTGGCCGATCGCGGTGCGACTGAGTCGCGCGGCCGCTCGCCTGCCACCTTTATATACATTGCCCCTACTCGGCTGCTTTTCTTGCCCCGGCAACCCCAACCATTTTCCACTTCATCAAAGATCAAAATCAGTGGGACTTCGTCAGATTAATATTCAATTCACTTCAATTTTCAGGGGGCAGGATGCTGATTGGTTTTAAGTTAAAATAACATAGGATAGTTATTGTTAGTTTTGTGTACGGCACCACGTATGATAATAAGAGAAGTCCAAAATGCGTTTAGATTTAGAAAAACCATTGTTTTTATTATATTTCAAATAAACAAAATAATTTGACTGAAAGAAATGTGTAAAACGAGTGAACGATAAATTTGGTTATTTTCCAGATTATTCTTCCTGTGGAAAAAAACATCAATTTATTTCATTTTTGTTTATTTATCGAAATAATTTAAGTACCAGTTCCTTTCTGTAATCCCCAATTAATAGGGCATTAAAGGAGCTTAGAGGGTAAAGTGCTTTGTTTTTCAAACAAATTAATATACATATTTCAAGCCTACTCGAAGTCAAGTAGGTTTGTTTGTATGGCAACAGATCGGATATTTACCTACCTTGTTTTTTTTTTATCTATTGCAGTACAGTTTATATGAAAATGAACTTTAAATTATTCGCTGGTATAATATCGTTGCTAGTAATTAGCCAACCACCAATCTAAAATAAGAAATGTTTTCGTAATATTTTCGTACATTTTTTTTATTTTAAATGATTAGTTATATATAAGACTAACATTTTAAGAACTCACAAAGGTTGTAAAGGTTTAAGATGTAATCAACGTGCTTGGCGTTTGATATGTTTTCACTTTAGAACTTTCCTTAGTGTGCAAATCACGCCCTAAGGCCTAGGGCGTATTGTATCTGCATAAGGTTCATTTTCATAAAAGAAAATAGACTGCGAATAAGTTCGCGAAATCGTCTTGTTCCGTCGTTTATTTTCAAGTTTACCTACAATTTGGTTTAAGTTTTTGCAATCAGGATGCTTACTATCGCCAGGTTTTAAATGACGTACGTGACGTAAAACAAGGATTACTATTTGTATGCAACGTATAATAAAGATGTGACGTTTATTTAAAAATCTAAAACTAAGTTCTTAGAGCACGTAATAGTAAATATGGTTGGTTTGTAGGTTGAATTCGTTTTGTTCTCAAAATTCGAACTCACGCGTAGCCACACAGCTATAAAACGGTTGCAACGAAATTGTTCCATTGCCGTACATAGTTTATGGAACTATTCCTGGTTAGTTCCTAAGTATATGGAACTTCAAAAGTATACACCACACAGAGGAATTTCCACAATACGCGAACGTGTACCGATTTTGACATCCTGCGATGAACTTGAGGTCTTCCCACTTAATCGTAATGGAATTTTTTTACATTTTCACTAGAACCTTTCTCGTATGGGATTGCCAGCCCAGATGTTTATTTTATTTCTAATTTGCCTATTTTATTTGAAAACATGATTTCTGTCCGTTTTAGGGGCTCTATCTACTACAGGTTGCGTTTAAAACTTAAGATAGATATTCAAAAAGGATGCTTGTATGTTGTTGGTAAAGAAATTATGAGGCTTTATCTCGATTCAGCCCATATTTTTAACTGTGAATTCAATTGAAAATAGCATTTAATCATGCAAACCTATTACAGTCATCCATGAAGCGTTCATATATAATTTATTTTCATTATTTTAATTTGTGAGGTGATGAGAAGAGGGTTCTAATCACGCCCAGGTCTATGCAGAATATCTATAAATATGTAAAATATGTTTAACCGCTGTTTACATTTCAGCTTTGTAACTCATTGAGATTTTTCGGTTAATTTGGGGCTCTAGCCAAGTCACTATGTAAAATCGGTAACACTTTAGGGAACGAAGAAAAGGATGGAAAATTACGTGGTAGCTACATGATATATATGTATATTCTAACTTCATAGGTATCATATTTATGAATTTATGAGTGGAAATGTGAGATGGTGGGAGCGTTTGAACCCTTCTAAATTTAGTATTAAGTTAACGAATTTAGTTATCACCATCGCCGCACGAAATAAAATAATGGAAAATATTAGGGGTTAAAGTATGAAATTGTCGATTTGTACTAAAAAACAAAAATTAGTTTTTTTTTTTAATTTAACATATTTATTTAATCAAAATAATTACCATTATTACCTATACATTGCTGCCATCTAATAGGAAGCTCATTTATGCCTTTGCGATAGAACTCTGGTGATCTAGATTCGACAAACTGTGTGAAGAAAACTTTTTATCACGCAGAAAATTGTCTAAATCACGAAAAAAATGGTAGTCCGTTGGAGCAAGGTCTGGCGAATACGGAGGGTGACGAATGGTTTCTAATTGCAGTTCCTGTAGAGTTAAAACGGTTTCACGTGCTGTATGAGGTCTCGCGTTATCATGGAGCAATAATGGTGAAGATCGATTCATAAGTCGGGGCTGTTTCACTGCTAGTATCGCTATCATTGTTCGGAGTTCGGCGCAGTAGACATCTGCCGTTATTGCTTGACCAGATCGGAGTAAGCTATAGTGAATAACACCACGCTGAGACCACCAAACAGTTACCATTACCTTTTTATTGGTAAGCTTTGCTTTAGGACACTGTTGCGGCGTTTGACCTGGGGTCAGCCATTGCATTTTCCGCTTACGATTATCGTAAAGAATCCATTTTTCATCACATGTCACAATTCGATCTTCTGTATCGATTCAAAAAGGCAACGCAAGTTTCAACACGCGTTTCTTTCTGCAGATCAGTCAAATCATGCGGCACCCATTTTTCATATTTTTTTATTTTATTGATTTGACGCAAATGAGTCAATATACGTAACGTTAAACCATGCCGCTAATTCCTGGGTAGTGTGGCTCGGATCGGCTTCCACCATCTCTTTCAAATCATTGTTATTCACCTGTGTGGGCGGTCTTCCACGTGGTTCGTTCTTCAAATCGAAGTTTCCATCACAAAAGCGTTTAAACCAAAATCGCACAGTGCGTTCATTAGCAGTCCCCTCGCCAAACGCAACATTAATATTGTGAGCTGTTTCTGCCCCGTTAGTTCCGCGTCGGAACTCGTATTCAAAAATCACACGAATTTTCGAAGTATCCATCTTTATTGTCTAAGCTGAATAAAAAAAACATTTGAAAGTTGATAATCGAATGTTGCACATTTTTTGAAAGAAGAACTACATCGGTACCTTATGAAAAAAGTTTCACTCAAAAATCTCAAACCATGAAGGTTCTATGTCAATTCGAAGTACCTATTACAATAAAACGGCAATTTCATACTTTATTATTATACCCCTATTATATTATATATAGAAACTTCATAGATGCTTGTATTATTTAAATTGCTTAGATAAATGAAATTTCGGAAAAATCATTATTAGGATCATTAGATGGTCATAATCATAAATAAAAGCCAATAACAGAAGAAAGAAGAATAAACATGAGATAGTGACTTGCTTGAAATGATCACAACATGTATTATTAAAATTAATCTTACATCTAAATCTAAATAATTCAATTAATACCTGCAGTAATACACAGACAATTAAATAAAAATAATTATATGGAACAATTATTCAAGTGAGTTCTAGTCTTAGTTGGTTTTTAAAAGAGACATTGTTATATTGACACGTTAATTGTTATTGTTATCCTATAGCTAAGTAGTCAACTTTGCTATGTATGGTAATTTTATTGTCGCGTAAAACAGAGAATGCTTGTACGAGAATAGATATCACAATCGATTCGACCTAAGAATAATCTACTGCCGGACATTGACCTCTTTTAAAGGGCTACCGAGTGCCCACCACGCTGCTCTAAGGCTGATTCGCGAACTACTGATAGTGCTTAATGCCCTTGAGAATGTCTACTTATAATCTAAAACAGAACACGGTTTCACGGTTTTAGCGATATAACGAGAAAGTAGTAATAGGGCAAGAAATGAAAATGAAATGAAATGAAAATATACTTAATTGCACACCATACAAAAAAAAACACACACACACACAGAAGAAACAGATGCAATAGGCGGCCTTATCGCTAATGAGCGATCTGTTACAGGCAACCTAGCACAAACCAGGGATAAAATATAAAGTAAGGCGATGTTGGGGTGTACATTTAAAAATAGAAAAATAAAAGGTTAAATATATAAACAACAGCAAAGATAAATATTATCATCATCATCATCATGAACAACCCATTACCGGCTCACTACAGAGCACGGGGTTCCTCTCAATATGAGAAGGGTTTGGCCATAGTCCACCACGCTGGCCATGTGCGGATTGGCAGACTTTACACGCCTTTGAGAACATTATGGAGAACTCTCAGGCGTGCAGGTTTCCTCACGATGTTTTCCTTCACCGTTGCAGCAAGTGATATTTTAATTTTTTTTAAACGCACATAACTCCGAAAAGTTAGAGGTGCGTGCACGGATTCAAACCGCCGACCTCTGACTAGGAGGCTGACGCCCTAACCACTAGGCTATCACCGCTTCGTAATCATAAATGTTATAATATTTTATACATTAAGTAATTTATAAAAGATTTCTCAGCATACTATGTAAGAGGCGTTATCACTTACTACCTTCAGAGTTCGAGAGAAAATTACAACCAATATGAGTTAATAGTAGATTGTATCAAGATACGCAAACGGTATAAGGCTGCGGACACATTTAGCAAATAGTTTGACTATTTTCATGCTATTTGCTCGTATTTGTTATAACGCTTACGGTGTGTAAATCTGCACGAAATTTCCAGCGGATGTATGGAGAAATGTTATTCCTGTCAGCATTTGTTCTGTACAATTTGTAGCTCGGGGTCTACTGAAATCTATCTGTATAATATCTGTATGAGTCCGAAGTATAAGGGAACTCAACTAGCGTAAACCGCATTTCTCCGAGGCGTCTAATGCGGGCGACTCTAACTGCAGTTGACGGTATTCGCAATTTAGTGATCAATTCAGGATACAATGTAACACTGCTGGTCCGCGACCTCCTTTATTATAGGAGAGACGGTTATAAAGTACAGAAGAAATCGAAGTATAGAGCATAGGTGATGGAAGAGGGTTCTAGTCACGCCCAGGTCTATGCAGAATATTATATATCTATATATATGTAAAATATTTTTAACGGCTCCTAACATTTCTGCTTTGTTGAGCATGCATTGAGATTTTTCGCTTAATTTGGGGCTCTAACCAAGTTACTATCTAAAATCGGTAACACTTTAGGGAACGAAGGAAAGGACTGAAAATTGGGTGGTATGGTAGCTACATATTATATAAGGATATATAATATGTAGCTACCATACACCTCCTTTATTATAGGAGAGACGGTTATAAAGTATAGAAGAAATCGAAGTGTAGAGCATAGGGTTGACTTAAGCCCGGAGAGGAGCGCCAATCTCCTTACTCCGTTCTGGTTCTGAGAATTTCTCACCATCCATTGCCCCGGTAAAAGAAACCCGGGGTTTGTTACCGCTGGGCAAGCTCTCCAGTTTCTGCGTTATATTACACTGATAAAAAGATATCATGGTGAGGCTGACATGGAATAACATAGACACATATGATAACTTGCTTAATTTTTATATGTTAAAGCAAAATCTATATAATATAATAAAACTGTAACAGGACGAATTCTGTACATTAAATATATTTTGAAAATTAATTGGTAATTGGTAAATGCTTTACTATCAATACTGAGCCCAAAAACGTTTTTTTTGTCTGTGTGTCTGTACCTCGGCCGCGCATCACGCCGAAACTACTGGATGTATTTGAATGAAATTTGGTATAGTAGTAGCTGATAGTCCGGTTCAACATATAGGATAGTTTTTATCCCGGAATTCAGCACGGTTTCCTTGGGAGAGGCGATGAAAGTTGTATTTAGTTGCATTTCATTTCATTTTTTTGATAGAATCAAATAGAGGATAATCTGTAAAGTATCTCCTATACTTTACAGATTATCCTGTAATTATTTCAAGGTCGTCCGTTTCACTTTCACTCACCTTAGACGAAGTCGTGGGCGCCAGCTAGTCATTGATAAAGCTAGCTTAATTGCTAGTAACTAAGTAAGTCTTCTATGTTCCCCCCTATGATATGATTTTACGTGAAAATAAATCATTTTTTGTATTAAACTAAATCCGCGAAATCCGTGATCCTTAGCAAAACATCTTCATCGTTATCATACCTATAAAGTAAATAATAAGGGAAAGGTATTATAAAATCCTCAACACTGTTTTAAAGCAAGTTTGCGAATATGCTGTGACTGTCACATACCTTAACACATAAACTATTGTTTTTTCCATCTTATGTATAAAGGTTAAACACCTTTATACATAAGATAATAAATAGTTGGTTGGTTGACTTGCTGGCTGGCTGGTTGGTTGATTGATTGATATGCCAAAATTACAATTTAATTACAAACTAACCATATACTAACTAGGTTATAATATAATAAAAAATTGAAAAATTCATGTCAAAGATTAGTAAAACTTAATTTAAATTTAAATATTTGGAATGCGAAGTCAAGTATTAATTCAGAGGTGTCAAGACCAGTATTAAAAAAGATTACCTGAACAGCACGTCTCTGCGTGTAAATATCTGACATTCGTTTATCTTGATTTTCCTTCTAGTTAAACAAGAAGGAAAATGAGTAGATGTAATGAGAGATTCCTAATCAATTGCGTCTGGAAATATTGTACGATTAATCATATGATACAGTTTTTTTTTTTAATTAGATTGTATTACGTCAAACGACTCTCGAAGTCCCCGGGTAACATGCTACGTGCTTTATAAAAAACAACAGGTCGGGGAATCCCGTTCGGTTGCTAACCTTATTTATACTAGCTGTTGCTCGCGACTCTATCCGCTTTCTTGCGGTCTCTTCAATACCCCAAGGGATCAGTGTATTTTTATTGCACTTTCTTGGTACACCAGCAAGATAAGAATTTAATTCATAAATATGAAGAAAGAAGTGGTATAGAAAAGGTGGCCTTATCGCTTACTAGTGATCTTCGTTTGTTTTAGTAAGCCTAACTAGTGACACGAAATTTACACTTCGTTTATTTATATGGAATATAGAAAAAAAGAGGTATATAGACAGATTACGATTCAGTTATCAGATTGATACCTAAATTGAATTTATTCCAATAGATATTATCATTTTCTACACCGCTAAAGAATATTTTTACTTGCTTAGGTATTTTCCGATATTCTTATCTCGCAGGCAGATTTATAAATTCTTTTACGTACTTATTCCGTAAACTCTAGTTTTCCGCACAGTATTTATAAATTACGATCTTCGCTGTAAGATAAATGTGAACTATTTTCTTGTCTTCGGTATTTGAATGGTCACCGACTTTAGTGGCTATTAAATAACCGTTTAGCTTTATATTGTTTTATTTAAGTAGCCAGTCGTAAAATACCTTTTTAAGTATGACAACAGAGAGTAAAGAATTTTGCGCGTCCCAGTTAGGTCTTTGTAAATCACGGGGCAATCTAGCACTTGCGGTCCATCGAGACTAGAGTCATACGGATTAAGCAAGTATTACAAGTAAGGCTTTTTTTTTGGACTGTCTATTAGCTGTACTAACCCTATTGGTTGCCACAGCGTAACCGGGCTGTTTGGCGAGTTTCGGAAAGAAGCTCTGCCAGAAGAAATTTTGAGCCCTAGGGCTCGAAGAAACTAAGGGGACGTCTGCCTAAGGGCGCCTCCTTTGAGGCCGAACCTCGGCTTAGGCGACGTTTGGCATAACGGGGGTTCGGACGGTGAGTGGTCCGTACGTCTCCGAGGTCGTGGATGGAGCCCACGTCCGGATGACGTACAAGTAAGGCTGATATGTATAGAGCACATTTTGGCTTTATATAGCCAAATTTAGTGCTGAAACGAGACAGATTTCTTATGTCAGATGTCTAAGTCATTATAAATCTCGGCCTAAAAGACTTGTATAGCGATATCGCACTGCATTGTTTATTTATTGTCGTGTGGCAAGCGAGGCTTTTTTTTGGACTGTCTATTAGCTGTACAAACCCTATTGGTTGCCACAGCGTAACCGGGCTGTTTGGCGAGCTTCGGAAAGAAGCTCTGCCAGAAGAAATGGCAAGCGAGATGTTGCACCATGTGGACCCTTGAGATTGACTAAAGGCGGTCGCGGTCGGTTCATCGTTTAAAGCCTCATGCGCTAACATTATTTATTTATTCTTTATTTTTAAATAGAAATAAAAAGAGAAACAAAATATAGAAGAAGCAGGATGCACAAGGCGGCCTTATCGCATAGTAGCGATCTCTGCCAGGCAACCTTAGGTTTAGGAAAAGTTAAAGAAGAAGAAAGTAGGTGGCGTAATATATAAACAAAAACCTATATATATTTCCAATTCTTTTTGTATTTTATTTTTGCACAGCTGTGCGACTGTGGAATAGTCTCCTGATTAATATTATATCAATTCATATTTTTAAACTACTTCTTAAAAAACATTTTATGCCCCCTATTTTTATGTTTTCTTTTTCATCCGATTCTTTAATTTATTCATTTACAAAGTTTTATTAGCATTTTATTTTTTTAATACTATTATTATTACTATATTTCTTGTATTTTTTTTTTAACTTGTTGATAGTTATTTTTCTTTCTTGTTGGTAATTTAAGACATATTTTTTTTTATTCATTTATGTATATTTTTTTATTAATTTTTATTTATTTAAGCCTGCTGTATATGTATTAAACCCTGGTCTATAGGTTGTCTGGCAGAGATCGCTCTTTAGCGATAAGGCCGCCTATTGTACCTTCTATTCTTTGTTTTTTTCTTTACTGTCTTGTATTTCTCCTGTTTGTGTGGTATACAATAAAGAGTATTATCATTTCATTTCATTCACGTACATATAACTAAATACTAATACATAAACCAGATTACAAAAGTTAACACAATATAGTAATAAATATTTTATAAATATACTAATATATACCATATAATATAAAATAATATATTTTTGCGAAATATATAATGAAACTTGACAGCACTTTTAAAAACATTGTCTATGGCTTATAGTTTTTTCGGAGTTCTTTCGGTTGCCATAATCGGACAATTATTTCGCCGGGCAACTAAGACCATCCTATATTATGCGTCATACGGATGCAATTATGTTTAATCTCATCAAAATAGGTGCAGTCGTTGCGCTGAACGTGGATGACGATCAAACAGAAAGATTTATTTTCGTATTTACAATATTAGGAAATAGATAGATGGGTGCAATCCATTCGTTGTATTCCGTAGCCTTTTAATCCTTCCTTTAAATTGCTAGGTTCTTCATGTGTTGTTACAAACAATTTTTGAAAGCTGTGAAAGGAACACATGCGTGTCTTACGAGAACCCTTCAAATTGTCGGACCACTCCAAATTTGTCACCATACCCACACCATCCGAGAGTACCTGAAAGTCAACGTTTTTTTTATTAATCCACTACAAGTTAGCTCTTAACGACAATCTCACCTGATAGTAAGTGATGATGCAGTCTAAGATGGTAGCAAGTTAACCTGTTAGGAGTATGGTAAACGCATACTCCTAATTGGTTTCTACGCGACATCGTGCGGAACGCTAAATCGCTTTGCAACACGTCTTTGTCGGTAGTGTGGTAATTAGCCACGGCCGAAGCCTCCCCCAGACCAGACCCAGAAGAAAACGAAGACAATAATACTTTCACAAAGAATAACTTAACTATGGACTTATGTTTTTTTGCACAGACTGTTTGACAAGTCTGTGGATGCATCGAGAATCTCTTTTAGAGACCTGGACCTCAAAATCGTGTTAAAAACTTCTTGCTATTCAAAGCTGATTTTAGTAAAACTAATCTAGGTATTTCTGTGCCTGTTAAGAGTATGTTAACTACCTATAATACTGTGAGTAAGATTGTAGATCTGGGTAGGTATAACGGCGGATACTTTGCCGAAATTTAAATAAAAATTAAAAAAAGTAGGTATTGTACAATCTGTACTTCATATGTATTTTATAGTAATATATAATAAAGAATATAACTATTTATGACCGACATAAAACAATAATTAATCATTATAGCGTATAATTAGATATTACAACTGTTTTTATATATGTATATAAGAACTAACATAAACATCAAAAGACTGTCTTTGAGCCCGTGATTACGATCATTTTGTTTGACTATAGAAGTCCAATGGCTACGTTATTTTTTGGTATGTTATTTTTAAAGCTAAATAAATAATTGTATAGAAAGAATTTGTAAAGACGTATCAGGCTTATTTTGTTATGATGTTTACGAACGTTTCTTCATCAAATGATACGATCAAACAAATTCTCAACGTACATTTCTTTACAATATTCCTCTCGTGGGTGGGTTACTTGCTTCCATTTCTTTCATTGAAACCTCAGATAAAAATCTTTTTTCGATACCGTACCTACAAAAAAACGACACGTTCTTAAATTCCCCATTAAATGAACGGAGGTTAAAAAATAATATTGAGTAATTTAGGTGTGGGATACTCCATTCAGGAAAAGTTATATCTGTCGTAATTCTGTCTTTGATTTTAAGAACATATTTAGGTACCTGTCTTTGGTGCTACCTACGTGGTTATTATGTCATTGAGTTTGTCTTCTTGCCTACCTACTCTCTCTCTCTCTCTTTGCCTCGTGTAAACTTAGATAAATATAAAATACCATCATCATCATCATCGTGATCAACCCATTACCGGCTCACTACAGAGCACAGGTCTCCTCTCAATATGAGAAGGGTTTGGCCTTAGTCCACCACGCTGGCCATGTGCAGATTGGCAGACTTTAGACGCCTTTTGAGAACATTATGGAGATCTCTCAGGCGTGCAGGTTTCCTCACGATGTTTTCCTTCACCGTTGAAGCAAGTGATATTTTAAATTTTTAAAAACGCACAAATCTCCGAATAGTTAGAGGTGCGTGCCCGGATTTGAACCGCCGACCTCTGATTAGGAGGCTGACGCCCTAACCACTAGGCTATCACAGCTTCATATATAAAATACGCTAGTTAATTATTGAAACCTTTCTTAAAAAAATTATAGCACTATCCTCGTGGCGTCCATTGTTATTGCTTTTTTTCGTGGACCAATCACTTGCTACCGTTTTGGCGGTATCCAAAACATGGCGTCACGACATGATGACAACAATAATAGTATTCCAGTCAAGTTTTATACTCTGTATGTGTATTTATACAAATTAATAGCATTTTAACCCCTACAAACAACTCGTAGAATGTATGTCTTAATTAATAAATACATCATAATGTATAAATATAAATTACTATGAAAGAAAGTTGTACATTTTTATCAAAATAAACAAATTAAAGGCGTCATCTGTTGGCTACTAATAAAATTTACAATCAATAACAACCATCAATATTGATAATCAGTTTATTGTTAATTATTAATTATTGTGACCATAAATCGAAATAAAAACTACATATACATACATTATGATGTAACTACATATATATACATTATGATGTATTTGCTTACTACTCGTAAATAAATAAAGGGTCAATGAATTTCAGCTCAATTGGAAACCAACAAGACGTTCTTGCAAAATACATACAAGGAACAGAAAGACAAGACTTAGGAACTATTTAAGTCAAATTGTAAACGCCGAGTTGTATCTGCCTTGTCTGATCTTTCTGTACCTTTTATCTGCGTTTTATTGTTGGTATACCACATGCTCGTACCAATAAAACCTAGATCAGTCGGACACGTCTTGTAATAAACTGAAAACTTATTTGTGTGTTTTCGACAATAGCGAGTAACTCTATTAGTTACAACTGGGACACCTGGAGGTTTTGGTCAGCGCATAGCTCAGCCAGTGAGAACAGCACTTGGTCTCAACGACATCTGCGGAAGGTCCCCCTTCATTCTCTTGACGTCCTCTCGTCGTCCTCTCGTCGAAGGGCGTCTCTTCTGAGACTCCGACCTCGGCTTATAGTGACGTTAGGAATTTGGGTTTGTTCGACTGGAATCTCAGTTACGACCGTGGATAAGACCGTCGTCCGCATGACGTCAGAATTCGGGGACCTGTGACTGGTTTTTTGTGTGTCTATGAACTACTTGGGATAAAACTAATACAGTATTCAACCTATCTATTAAATTTAAATCACTAAACTCAGGTAAACGTTCTGAGATATTCAGACACGTTTATAATAATAATCGATGAATACATAAATACCAATGGGGTCAAAAAACTTTTGGTGGAAGCTGCCATTCGTGTTTTTGTCAAAGATCAATTGTGTAGCACACACCGTTATTAATGCTAATCTCTTCATCAGAGTAATATATGGCTATTGAACAGTTACTGGCCCGTCCCATTGTCATCGTACGTTAGTTAAAATATGTCTGTGAGACGTTTGTGAAGAGATCCTTTGTTTTTGTTACGTTTCATACATCTGTGGCATTTTCATTTTACGCCCTTATGCCTGGAAGTGATCGCTATGCAGCGATATGGCCGCCAGATTGTACCTTCTACCTTATCGCTATTTTATTTAATGATTTTGGAATAACTTTCTAAATTTATTGAAGTACGAGTATCATTAGTTTAGGTATATTTATTTTGACTGTATTGATAGTAACATGTTTGATTTATTGGTTATTAGAATCATACAATAAATACTCAAACTACTTTTTATTTCAGTGAGCAATCTATAACAAGATTTTTTTGACTATATCCGTGGCGCGGCACTACTTACAAAAAAAGAAATACCCAGCCAAACGATACCTTCCGGTATGATGCTACGTAGAAACCGAGGAGGATGGGTTCAACTGGCTACCGGAGTACGGCATTAGTCACTATCTGGTGACCCATATGCACTTTCGCCGACGATGTTTTTGAAAAAAAAATACTTATCTAGTTAAAAATATTACTGGTGAGGTTGATAAGCCCCTATATACGCTGTGAACATTATTAATAGATTCATTATCATCTAAGGCTCTTGAGACCATTTGCCTTGGCCTTGTGTTTCCTGCAATACACGGCCAAGGCAACAAACACTAAATATAAATAGAAACAGAAATACAAAATGCGCGTACGCACCGCCGCAGCATCGCTTATGTTACTCGAATCATAATAGGCCAATAAAGCAAGCATTTAGGTCGGGATCTATAAAGCGAGCTCAGCCTTACCTCTGACTTAAGAAATAGTTATAACGAGACAGCGTTATTCTATATGGCCCATATTTCTCTACGGATGCGAATCCTGGACAAACAAAGAGGATCAAAGAAAACGTCTAGAGGCATTTGAGATGTGGGCTTATCGACGGATTTTAAAGATTAGCTGGACCCAAAAGGTGACCAATGAGGAGGTCTTGCGACGTGTTAGTTGTAACCGCGAACTTTGGAAGACTATCAAAAAGTTGCTTATCTGGGGCATGTGCTTAGGCATGACAGGTACAGGCTCTTGCAACCCATAATGATGGGCAAAGTAGCGGGAAGGAGGCGCATCGGTCGCAAGAGGAAGTCTTGGTTGCGAAACATCAGGGAGTGGACAGGGATCGCGAGTGCCGCCCAGCTTTTCAGCCTCGAGAGAGACAAGGCAAAATATGCCATTCTGACTGCCAACCTTCACTAGTTGGAGAGGCACCTAAAGAAGAAGAAGCGTTATTCTGTCTCGTTTTAACAGTTACTTTGGCTGCAAAGTCAAAGTACGCTCTTTAGATTTCAGCCTTAGTGCTCAAAGGGGGAAGGAAATATTAGAAACTAGCTGGTGCTAGCGACTTCGTCTGCGTTGAGTTACTGTGTGTGAAAGCGTGTTTGTTTGTCTTCCGATCACGAAGCAATGGATTACTAAACCGACGACCTTAAAATAATTACAGGATAAACATTACAAAGTATCTCCTTTCTAACCAAAGAAAAGAATGAGTGAGTGAGATGAGTGTGTGAGAAGAGTGTGTGTGAGAAGCGTGAGTGAGAAAGAGTGTGAGAAGAGTGATGAGAGTGAGTGAAAATCGGAGTACGCGCTAATGAAATACAACTAAATAGACATTTTGACTTTGGGGGCGTCCATAAATTACGTGAGGTGTTTTTTTTAATTTTCTGCCCCTCCCTCCCCCCCTGGTGAGATGTCGTGAGATTTTATTCAACCCCCTCCCCCATCACCCAATCTCACGTGAGATTTTTCAAAATGTGAGTTTCTTACGTAAACGCGTTGGATTGTTGTTGTAAAAAGAAAAAAAACAAATTTGCTTCGTGCTTTTATTTACGACTAGTTAAGACTAGTAATCGATATTGCTGAGAGTTTAATTATAAGTGTAATAAAAATTTAACAATAGAATACTTAAATCGTAACTACTGTGATTAAAAAAATTTTTTTTTGTTTCAATCAGAAAAAAAAATTGCGTGATATTTGCCGAGGCCCCCCCTCTCTCCAACGTAAGATTAGATGAGATTTGACTCGACCCCCTCCCTCCCTTAAACACCTCACGTAATTTATGGACGCCCCCTTTCTTCCTCTCTCCCAAGGGAACCGTGCTGAATTCTGGGATTGAAAATAATCCTATATGTTGAACTGGAGTATCAGCTACGCCTATACCAAATTTCATTCAAATCCATCTAGTAGTTTCGGCGTGATGCGCGGCCAAGATACAGACAGATAGACAAAAAAATAAAAACAAATTGTTTTGGGCTCAGTATCGATAGTAAAGCATCCTCCAATTTAAAATTTCAAATTATATTTAAATAAAATATATGTTCAGAATTCGTCCTGTTGCACTTTTATTATAATATAGATGATTTCTATACATATACGTCTGCAGCTCAAAGGGTTCTGGATTTGGTGCTCGGATGAGGTGAAGAATTTTAAAGGTATTTTATCCAGCATATGATTCTCAGCTTTAGTCCGAATGCTTCATAAATGATGTTCAATGCAAAAATCATGTTTTAAGTACTTAGTGGATTTCTTCACCAATACAAAATCTCGAGTAAGAAGACGACTTCATTATTTTGTACAATAAAATTTCATCATCATCATCATGAACAACCCATTACCGGCTCACTACAGAGCACGGGTTCTCAATATGAGAAGGGTTTGGCCATAGTCCACCACGCTGGCCATGAGCGGATTGGCAGACTTCACACGCTTTTGAGAACATTATGGAGAACTCTCAGGCGTGCAGATTACTTCACAATGTTTTCCTTTACCCTTGAAGCAAGTGATATTTTTTGTTTTTTTTAAACGCTCATAACTCCGAAAAGTTAGAGGTGCGTGCCCGGATTCGAAACGCCAACCTCTGATTAGGAGGCTGACGCGTTAAACACTAGGCTATCACCGCTTCAATTAAATTTACCTAGCCCCAATCTATTTTAAACATATAATATTATAAGGCAAAGATTAGTTCTAGTATTTGTATTATACATATGTATGATAAAAAACATGTTATAAATATATTATTTCTACCTTTTCCTGGTCTGGCCTAGCGGGAGGCTTCGGCTGTGGGTAGTTACCATATCTCGAAAGCCCTGCCGATTTAACGTTCTAGTACCTACATTATCGTATCGTAGAAATTCTAGTACATTATTATTAGATAGGGTGTTGCTACCTTCTCAGATATGATCATCACTCACCACCAGGTGTGATTGCAATTAGCGACGATCTTGCAGAGTATCCTTACTAATATTATAAATGTTTTGTCTGGTGCGTAGCTTCGGCCGTGGCTAGTTATCACCCTACCGACAAAGACATGTCGCCAAGCAATTTAGCGTTCCGGCATGATGTCGCGTAGAGACCAACCGCTAGCCCGCTACCATCACACACAGACAGCATCATCACTTACCACCAGGTAAGATAGCCGTCATGGGCTAACCTGTAGAGTATTAAATAAAAGTGAATGTAGGTATGTTTGTTACGCTTTCATGCAAAAACTGTTCAACCGATCGTCATGAAACTTTGTACACATATTCTTAGAGGTATAAGAATTAACATAAAATACATATTATTTAAAAAGAAGTTTTTACGAAAGATAAAATATAGTTATCATATTGATTCATTTCTATTGTAATGATTCCTGATACTTATTTAATAGCTTCAATGCGAGCGAAACCGCGGGTAAATACTAGTACAAAATAAAATAAAAATATGTGATTTTATATCGTAAAAAATGTTCTTAATAGGATAATCATGTAGAGGTCGCTTTAACGTCAACATTGAAAACCAAGGACTTGGAATCATCCATAGCATTCTAATGAACTTCCGCAAGTCTGTTCCAACTAGAACCTAATGAGAATGCAGTATGCTGAGACACCGAACGAACGGTAAACTTATTTTCAACTCACTTAAAAAACAATACTAGCACTTGAATGCTAGCACACGGATGCTAGAACACGAATGCTAGCACACGAATGTTAGCACAAGAATGCTAGCACACGAATGCTAGCACACGAATGCTAGCACACGAATGCTAGCACACGAATGCTAGCACACGAATGCTAGCACACGAATGCTAGCACACGAATGCTAGCACACGAATGCTAGCACACGAATGCTAGCACACGAATACTAGTGCAACTCGCAGTTGCCCGGTTAGCCGGGTTCTGTACCAGCGTGCAGTATAAAAAATAGGAGTATTTTAATACATATAAATACCAAAAAATATGTTTATTTCATGGGGACTTTAATATTGAAATTTATGTTTTTTTTATGGCACAGCGGCAATTTAAATACAATCACAGTCAACTCTACTTAATACGTTTCATGGGATAACAGCGGAGGCATGCTATCACCCTATGTTTAAGGGACGCTAAAATGAAGGAGTTTCTCATAGTTCCTTTTGTAATGCATGATCATCACAGCCATCTCCCTCCGCCGGCTCATATTATTGCGAAATAATGGGAAACAGCTAATTATAAATAAAGTTCGCAAATTCTAAGCGTTGGTATTTGCAAGCCGAAAAAAGGAATCAACTAAGCACAGCAAACAACTTGCACGCATAATGCAAAACGGGTATTAGGGTTCAAACCCTACTTTGTTGCTGCGTGACCCCGTTACGTTAATATTGCCAGTAGGTAACCTATTAACGATATAAACTGTTAACAAGTGGGCACATGTGCGTCACGAGGTTTTACAAAGGGGCCGGCTGCAACATGGCATCAACAACTGCAGATGACACTAATACTTGCACTGTGTACGCGTCAATAAGGATTTGTTTTGACCTTTTATTTCTACCCCATTGTCACCGAAGTTTAAACTAAATAAAGATAAATATAATATCAAATATCGTTTGTTTTCGTTTTAATTTAATTAATATGACGGATATCAGAGAGTAGCGCCATCTAGTTTTAGTATCATGTACGATACACAAGAGAGTAGGATCACCCCCTCTCTTTACGTAACACTAAGTGTGGTATGCAGGTTCTTAAAGACGTACCAGCGCGGGACGGCTCATTGGTGGTCGAGACGCGATGGTGCGGAGACGTACTTGGTAGAGTGTATAGTCTGTTCTTTATAAATTACGATACTTATAATTGTAATTCTGTTCTACCAAGAATAAAACCGATTAATTATCCATTTGAATATGTGGTCTCTTTGCCGGAAACTATCCAAGTCTACCCAAATTACCGTCGGAGACGCCCGTTCATCCTATAAATATAACAAGAACTTTTTTTTGTTTCACGCTGGGAATTGTGTTTACGCATCCCCTCCTTCACTTCGGCGCTTCCGACGGGGTATGTGAGACTCCCCGGCGACCAGAATACCCACTAAAACCCAGCGATGCTCCTTCGCGTCGCGTGGTGGCTGGGTCACGGGGACACCCGCGGACTCGACCGCAACTCAACCAGCGGTGTCCGAAGAGTCAGAGCCTCGAGTACCCCTAACACCGTCCAAGGCGCGCTTCGCCCCCCGAGGATAAGGCTCGACTGGTGAGGATACCTCTGACCGCCATAGCACACTGCGACATCCGCAGCAGGGCCTGGGCTTGGGCAGTCAGAACGTCCGCCCAGATGGGTGCTCCGTAGAGCGCCATAGATTGCACCACGCCCGTGTATAGGCACCGACCCCGCGAGCTCGTTCCGCCCAGGTTAGGCAGGCGCAGACTAATGGCTCGAGCTTTGGGACCAGATGCCGAAAATGCTCTCCGAAGGTCCACCGGTTGCCGAGGACGACTACAAGGTACTTCATCGTACGCTTTACGCCGATGGCCACTCCACCCACTACCAATTCGAACAGGGCGGGAGACGCTCTCCGAGGCCCATTAAAGCACAGGTCCTCGGATTTATGTAAAGCGACCTCCAGGGCTTGTAGACAGGGCGCCCAGTTTCCCCCTCTTCCGCTGAACCGGGAACTGACCCTGGTCCAGACAGGCTCGCGAACGTGTGTGAGAACTATTGTTTTAAAATTAAATAGGACGTTCATATTTTTCTGAACGTGATCCATTACCTTAGCAAAAGATAAAATATATAAGCAAATGGCCTAACGCTTGCCTTTCTATGCGATACGAGTAGCAATGTTTCACTACTGCACTAGAATACATGATCTATATTTTCCAGCCTCGAATTGAGTTATGGCCGGAGTGCTCTTTTAAAAGAAGCGCTGATTTTATTAAAAATGTTAAAAACAATTTCTTAAGTGCCCACTATCTAACGTTTGTTCATGTTATCATGTTGCAGCGCATCCTAAACTAATTTAGCGAGGAATCGCCATCGCATCTAGAACAAAAGCTTTTTGTATCTTATAATTAAATTTACGTTTACTTCCTTTTTGAAAATTATACAAAATAAAATATATAGTTTACTAACCAAATAATCTCAAAAGCTGATGAAGTGGCCAGTGGCTAATATAGGAACTAGCTATAAAAAATTGTCTTATATTGTTTTTGAAATTGACAGTAGGTGATAACCCTAATAAGGTTAAGTAATAACTAATATTACAGCGCAGTGGGGGGGGGGATAATCTGGTAGAAGATCATTAGGCCTCGACGACTTTAGGGAACGTCCTTTCATTCGGATTGTTGGACAGGGAATTCAGTCCATACGACCCATGACCGATGGGGAGGCCCACGTTCGGATGAAGTCAGGAATCCAGATTCCTTCGTATTTGCCACTGTGATTGGGTTGCTTGTATGTCAGACTTAATCGAGTGTAGGTACTTTACGTTGTACGTCAGGGTAGTAAAGAACGTGCTAGGGGCGTCTTTCGATGAGAGCGACTTTGGGGTTGGACGCCTCAACAACGGGTTGAGGTGTCAGGCAGTAACCAATCGTAAATCCGGAACTATCATGATTGGTATCTCAACGGCATGTAAAAAAAATTAAAACGACTGCTGACGTTTTTGCCAATTCCTTTAGTCCCAGCGAAATGTGCCCGAGGCGTTTACATGCCCACTTGAAATACGTCAATTTAGAATTTGTATTTTCATTGAAATGTGCCCGAAAAGTAGGCGAAGTTAATTTTGACTAATCCCCATATTTATCTATACGTACCTAATTACGTCACTATAAGTTGCTCAGGGCGTTCTAAAACCATGAGCATAAGAAATATATACTATAATAAATACAAAAAATTAAAATATATATAGGCATTAAATATACATATAATGCCTAGCATAAATAATTGAAAACAAAACCATTGTGTGTAATCTTTTAAAATATTAAAGCAATAAAGATATCAGACAAAAGCAGGGGGCTTAAGCCCCTGCTTTTGTCGGATCACAAAATCATTTCATAATTGCACAATAATAGTAAAAGCTTTTACGTAAGTTTTTGTGCAACAGGTATAATCCGCTTAAATGGAAATATGATTTGCATGGAATACAATCTCGAAAGGTTGTAAAAGATTAATCCCACTCATCAATATATTTTCCTTCAATCCATTTCGTAGCATTGTTTGTTTCCATAAAATTAATGATCAATTAGAGGAGATTAAAGTGTATCTACCACTCGTCGGGTGTTTTATTAAATTTTATATGGTAGGTATGGTCTGGTATAGGTATGCAAAATTTAATAAAACTTTGTTTCAATAGAGTTTGTAAATATCATCATCTTCATCATCATCATGTACCACCCTCGAATTGAAGTTTGGCAGTCAGTATGGAAACAGCTTTCTTATTATATAAACTTTAAACTTGTAAATACCACTGTACTGCTTAAAAATGAGGAATTAGATCTGGTAAATACTACGGCTTTTCTTGGAATAACTTTAGATTCAAAGCTTCAATGGGGCCCCCATATAGATAATTTATCGAACAGACTTAGTTCTGCTGCATACGCGGTTAAAAACATAAGCCATGTGACAAATATTGAAACAGCTAGGCTTGTATATTTTAGTTATTTTCACAGTATTATGTCATATGGTATTTTATTATGGGGTAATGCTGCCGATATTGATACTATATTCGTGCTGCAGAAGAGGGCTGTTCGTGCAATTTATAATATGGCTCCAAGAGAGTCATTAAGAAAAAAAATTAAGGAAGTCAAAATAATGACATTGCATGGCCAATACATATTTGAAAATTTAATGTATGTCGATAGAAATGTAACAAAATTTAATAAAAAATGCGATTGCAACAATCTTAACATCAGAAGTAAAAATAAACTGGTGTTGCACGCTACTAGACTACAAAAAATTAGAAATTCATTTAAAGGTAATTGTATACAATTTTACAACAAATTGCCAAATGAAATTTCTGGGATGTCTCTCAATAAGTTCAAAGTTTATATAAAACGTAAGCTTGTAGAAAAGTCCTACTATAGTGTAAAGGATTAAATAAATGATAAACAAGCATGGGTGTGAAATATTGCTTTAATAAGATAGCTCTTAATATAATTTTACGTGGCATGTGAGATGGTGATAACAAAAATAAAATTTACCTGGCTAAGTTTGTTGTGGGCTTCTTCTTAGACCGGGGCACGTTTGGAACCCTCATAGCTTTACTTTTAAGTTTACGAATCTAGTTATCACCATGAAATCACTACTATGTAAATTATTAACGCGTCAAAAGCGCCTTTTAAAGGACTATTTGAGTAAAGATTATTTTGAATTTGAATTTATTATTTGCCGCTATTTTAATTTTTGGGTAGCTCAGTCCGTTCCACCTTTGATATCGTCAAACGATTTACGTATCTGGCCAAGTATCTTTCCTTCCAGTAATAACCTTGGAAACACAAATTGGCTTCCTCTTGCATATTTTTCATGTGGGACGCTACTCCTATATTTTTTTTCATTAATTTAAGTAATATGGTTTGATATGAAGCTTTTCCATGTTATCTTTAGTACCAGAGGACGTTGCTGAAGACACCTACGTTTGGAAGGTTGGAAGCATGCTGGTTGCTTCTTTAGACTAACCTAACTTTCACAACCATATAAGAGTCTACCAGACATTGGATTTCATAAGACGGTACCTTTGAGCAAGCTGTAATAATAAGTGAAGTATCTTCCGAAGTATTTTACTTTTGAAACACAGTGACAGATCGTTAAAGATCTTTAGAATATATATATATTTTCTAAATATTAACATGGCTATAGTTTTACTTATGTTAATAGATAAGCCTTTAGCTTATCGGCAGTCGGAATCATCAATCCCAAACTCACTGGCAAGTTGGAAGCGTTGGAGCATCGAAAAGGCGTAAGATATCAATGCATCCTCGTTCGTCTATATGGCCGTCATTGTGAGTGTTCTGTGGAGTGGTTTGAACTAATACCACCCTCCCTATTACCTGATCGTACAATGTATCGCAAAAACTCAACAGTCCGTTTTATGAGACCACGTATCTATCGGTATCTTTCCGTGGTTTCCTGTGTGGCTTATTAAAAGGGCGGGTGACTGAATGTCTCAAATCCGGTAACGCATTAACAGCTAATCAGCTGTAAGTTATCAACCAACCACTAATGGTAACCACTCGTTTACACGCTATGTTTATAAAAAGAAAATACAAGCAATACCTTCTAGGCCTAGGTCAAGCTGCAATACGTGAAATGAACCAAAATAAATAATATGATCCGGATGTTTAGCAACGCCGGACCCGGCTATTGTCTTATTGACACCGAAAGTTTTGTAGAAACATCCTCTGTCTATAATCAATCAAACAAACTTCCGTCTGTGTCCGATCTAATTTAGGGTACGTGACCTGGCTTTAAGTACCTAATTAACTAATTTTCCATCCGTTTTTGCCATTTCAAAGTTAGCCTTGGACTGTGAAATCAATATAATGTGACGAAGCAATCGTTTACTTCGCTTTCTTCCTTCGCCTTCGCTCAAGAAGAACTCCTCGTTCTCGTGTTTCTAACTTCAAATTTCTATTTTAATTCATCATCATCATGACCCATTACCGTCTCACTACAGAGCACGGGTATCCTCTCAATATGAGAAGTGTTCGGCCATAGTCGTCGTTATGTTTAGCCCTTTCAGGATAGATGCGTTGGTCCTGAATGCAGTCCAGGGTAGATACCCTAAAGCCCAGGGTATAGAGCCTAAGATTAGGCTACTACGATAAAATACACTGATTTAATGTCAGGTAGGTACTATTACTATAAGGCCACGCTGCACGCGAAGGTAGACATTTAGGTAAAGCTAATCATGATTATGTATAAATATCACGTTTCTACGAGTACACACTGCACTATCACGATTTTATTGATAATTCAAACCAGTTGAGGAGACGGTTTACCTCCGTTTGACACGTATGTGCATCAATACGATGAAAAGGAGAATGTTTATGTATTTGAAGAAATTGTAACAAAACAAATGCAAATATTGTAATTTTTGTATGTTGCATATGTTTTTCTAGTGAAAGTAATTTAATCTTGCGTTGGTTTTCAATGATTTATATCATATTAAGTACAGCAGCCAATTATAAATAATATAAATTCGAAAATTACTCATTTCTTCTTCTAGGTAGGTACCTATCTGTTTTTCTGTTAAAATGTAGACAAAGACGAGGGGAAGAGCAAGTATTTTCATAAAAAATAAACATTAGGCTAACACTGTTCGTAAACCTAGCTTTTGACTAGAAATTTTTGGTAACTTTGTTTTAGTCGTAACCAGTAAGAAAAATTGTGAATTACCTGACTTTGCTTGTATCTATCTATTGAGAATTAAAGAGACTTTGTTTTATTATCATCGTGTAAAAACATCATTTAATAGAACCCACACACTAGAGTTAAAAAATATTTGATTTAGTTAATTTTAGCCCAATAAATAGAGTTGTGCCTAATAATATACCAATAATATTAAATAATATATTTGTACTAATACTAGTTGTTTGTGTCTTTACTTTGAAGACTTCCGCGGCGCAGAGCATGCGCTGTCAAAATTATGAAGTTGAAGGTCCTGGGTTCGATTACCGGCTCGAGTCTGGTCTGGTGGGAGGCTACTGACAAAGACGATTTAGCGTTCCGGCACGTAGTCGTGTAGCGTCTCCCTGAACCGTTAGACCGTATCATCACTTACCATTAGGTGAGATGCCGCCAAGGGCTAATTTGTGGTGTATAAAAAAAACAACTTTGATATCAAAGGTATTTTTACTACATAGTTTAATAGGTTTAAAAGGTTTGTACCCATAGATGATTGATGTGATAATTCGAACCTGAGCTGACACTTGAATCTATAGAACTACTATATAAATAACACATTACTTATTTGAGACTATCAAGCGATAACTTATGTGTACAAATGAAATCCTTATACCGAGTAAGGACTCCATATAAGGATTCATTTTACATATTACACCTACACAAGGAGGTCGGAGGTTCAATCCCGGGCTCTTTTCCAATTCTCTTATTAAAATACCACTTGCTTCAACTGTGAAGGAAAACATCTTGACGAATTATGCTTGCCTGAGAGTTCTGCATAATGTTCTCAAAGGCATATGAAGTCTTTCGCAGATGGCCAGCGTGGTGAACTATGACCAAAGTGTTCTCATATGCAGAGGAGACCTGTGCTCTTTAGTGAGCCGGCAATGGGTTGATCATGATGATGATGATGTCTATGCAGAATGGTGTATAATATGTAAACTGAATTTTTATATGAAAGGTGTGTAATAGTAATAGTAAAAAAAATATATATATAAATATACGGTTTCTTCCAAAGTTCGGTTAGTTTCCGGTTACGCGAGTTAAAGACGTTTAAATAATGTCATATATACGTTATTTTCGAAACACCTGTTTATAGCCTAAATAATGCCTGTTAATACATTTCAAATGAACACACGTCTTATGCTGCCATCTGTTATCTACCTTTTACAATAGTAGGTTCTTGCGCAAGTAGAGTAAATTTAATCAGTGGCAACGAAAGCTGCATCTTACTTTAACGTGATGTTATACTTACCCCGTTAGATGGCGCTGATAAAAGTTTGATTTCACACCAACACACCAGCAACAGATGGCGCTATAAGCTAGAGACAATAGTTCCACCACTGTCCACAGATGTCGCTACGCGTATTCTTATACGCATATATTTGCAGTAGTCAGGACATTACTACTATAGTACGCTTCCTCCTACACAATTTTAGACTGACATTTTTCACTCTACGACCCGACACGGTTAAGAGCACGACAGGAGCGAGACCGATGATGTGATAGCGTAACGGTGTTTCATCCTGACGTCCGTATCGCGTCGCAGTCGTGTCCAACGATCGTTGGATGTAAGCGAAGCTTGAGCATTCTGAGTACAGTGACTCCCGTAGTCCGTACGAACTTACGGAGTACCGCAGTTGAGGTATGGAATAGACGACAATCGGTCCGCGTTTCCGTGCGTCATGCCTACCAAAACGTGTATCGGCGAATTTTATACCCATCGATTCGTTTAGTGTACAAAAAGCGGCATCCGGTCGGACGTTTATTTATTTACGTGTTGAAAGACTGTGAGTGGGGGTTAAGAGAGTTTTGAACACTATCTGGGACGTTGCCGGCGTAGTTCGTAAGTGTTTAATTATCACTGATAATGTTATGAATGTTTACGCGTAGAGCTCTCTTCGACGAGTTCCCAAGATGCACGCTTAGGTAGGTACTTCCCTAACTATGTATACCTACGTACCTACCTATAATATTTACAAACTATTACTTAGCGGTATGAAGAGGTACTATTTAGTTTTTTTATTGTATAGAAATAATTTCGGAAACAGCGTTTGTGCTTACATATAAATAAAGGTTCTTATTTTTGAAAACTCTTCGTTCCGCTTCTCTTCAAAGTAGATGGGTACTTGCCTACCCATCTAGCTTCCCTTTTCGACGTGGGATGTACCCGGTTTCAAGTAGAATGCACGTTATGATATAGAACGACTAGTAGGTATATGTGCTGTAAGGATGAATTTACAACTTAAAATGATGAGCTCGGTTTGACTTCGGTAGATTGACTATGTGGGATGGTGATAACATAAAAAATACTGGCTAAGTTTGTGTGGGCTTGATGTTACATCTGGGTGCATTTCGATCAAACCTAGCTTAACCAACCTGGCAACCTAGCAGCTAGCTAGTGAATGCTGTTATCACCATCACCTAACGAATTAAAATAATGGAATATATATTACATGAATACTTTATTAAAAAGGCGTCGAAAAAAATAAAATTTAGTCACGTAAATTTAAGTTTAAGTTTTAATTTGTTTTCACTATTTCCATAGCTATTTAGTTAAGGGATATGGTATAACAAATTACCGACGAGGGATTGCTATAAGAATAATCAACTGATAGGTACTTGGGTACCTACTTACCTATTGGCCCCTAGTCGTGATCAGTCCTGTTTATTATCACTAACATGTGATGAATAATAATAATCCAAACCCACCTAACAGCTTTGAGCAGCTTGATGGGTGTATGCTCTAAATACTCTCCAATGCCAGTGCCTGTGACCAGGAGAGGACATGTGAGGCTGAAGTTTTTTTATTAAATCCACTACAAGTTAGCCCTTGACGGCAATCTCACCTGATGGTAAGTGATGATGCAGTCTAAGATGGTAGCGGGCTAACCTGTTAGGGGTATGGTAAGCCCATACTCCTGCAGACCGGTTACGCTGTCGCAACCAATAGGGTTAGCACAGCTAATTGTCCGAAAAAAAACCATACTCCTAATCGGCTTCTACGCGAATCGTGTCGGAAAGCTAAATCGCTTGGCGACACGTCTTTGTCGGTAGGGTGGTAACAAGTCACGGCCGGAGCCTCCCACCAGACCAGACTCGAGCCAGGAATCGAACCCAGGACCTCCAACTTTATAATGCGACAGCGCACGCGCTGCGCCACGGAGGTCGTCAAACGATTATGATGAACGCTTTTCTTTCGAATTGCATTCTAAGGCACAAAATAAATTGGTCCTCAAAAGACCTAGATGTCCCCGAAGTGGGTCAACTTTGCATCTAGGGCATGATATAACAAATTAAATGAATATCGTAGAGTACGCAGCGTAATGTAACTAATAAAATAGAAAAAAATAAACAAATATGAATACTGGAGTTTTCAAGAAGTTTCGTATATATATTTCATATTTAAACTTAGGGGAATGTACCCCATATTTACCACATAGTGCCACTAGTGTTAACAAGCGTCACATAGAAGTTAACGAGCTGTCATAACAGCATGGAGCTGCCAACGTATGTCATTGGCTATTTCTTATAAAAATGACAGATTAGGGCAATCTTTTGAGGTCTGCTAAAAACTATTGGTCTGCATCTAGTTTTTTTTTTATCATTTTTTGTCCCCTTATTTGATACGTCTTTTGTAACCCGACTATCCAAACTCATGTTATAAAGTATATGTTTGTTTATTCCTTTTGAACGGCTTAAACTCTGCGATAATCTTGCTGTTATTTGGCACAGACGTAGACGACATTTTGGACAAGGATATCGGATTTTTTAGCACAGCACAGCAATTTATAATAACAGGCAAGCAATTTAAACTTACGAGGACAAAATCGCGGGTACAATATAGTTTCTGCAAGCTTAATAAGCCACAAGCTTCATGATCAACCCATTACCGGCTCACTACAGAGCACGGGTCTCCTCTCAATATGAGAAGGGTTTGGCCCTAGTCCACCACGCTGGCCATGTGCGGATTGGCAGACTTCACACGCCTTTGAGAACATTATGGAGAACTCTCAGAAGTGCAGGTTTCTTCACGACGTTTTCCTTCACTGTTGAAGCAAGTGATATTTTAATTTTTTTAAAACGCACATAACTCCGAAAAGTTAGATGTGCGTGCCCGGATTCGAACCGCCGACCTCTGATTAGGAGGCTGACGCCCTAACCACTGGGCTATCACCGCTTCTCAGCCACAAGCTTAATAAGCTAATATAGGCACAGTCCTCTTGCGGCAAAGTGAGATCAACTTGAGCTGACTACATATCAAATATCGCTTATTAATCCCTATCCGAATTGTGGTAATTAGACCCTGGTAATACAAGAACCATTAATTTGCTAGGCTAAAAACTTCAGCCGTAAGCATATCCTTATTTCTAAGAAACCTACCCACATCCACTATTCATGTAGGTATTAAGAATGAAATAAAAAAAACCTGTAATCAAAATTCATTTATTTGGAGTACTTTGTAAGTATGTTGAAACATCATTGTCATTGTCATCATCATCTTCATCTTGATTAACACATTGCCGGCTCACTACAGAGCACGGGTCTCCTCTCAACACTAGAAGGGTTTGGCCATAGTCCACCACGCTGGTCATGTGCGGATTGGCAGACTTCGCACGCCTTCACACACACTTCTTCACATTATGGAGAACTCTGATGTCATGCAGGTTTCCTCCAGATCTTTTCCTTTAACCGAAAAGTTAGTGGTGAGTGCCTCCAGAAAGCTCGGTTACGCTGTCGCAACCAATAGGGTTAGCACAGCTAATAGTCAGTCCTTAAAAAAAAAAAAGAGGTGAGTGCCTCTACCACCTCTAGACCTCTGATAACGAGGTTGACATCTTGACCACTAGGCAATCACAGCTTTCCGGCCTGGTTGCGGTTGTGTGCTCGAGCGTAACCCGTGACCCGGCCCCCAGGCGGCGGGAAAGGATGTGTCAAAATGATGTATGATGACATAACCAGCAAGAGTCTGACATAACCACCGCGTCTCCTCGGACGCGGGGTATCCATGAGGATTATCCACGTTAAAAAAAATAAAAGGCAATCACAGTTTACCATAGCATACCAATTAAGATTTATTTGCTTATTGTTCACAAAAAAAAGAGTGAAGTCTATGGATTGATTTGATAAACTTAAATTAAAAACCACCAGGTGCTAAGATAAAGGGTATAATACTAGATTCATAATAATGAAAAACTCTTGTGCCACAACTTTATCTTCGGTCAATAGTTTTATAGAAATAACTCTAAGTAAGTAGGTGCATAGTTTCATAAAGTATTCTTGGCAACAAACTTCAGTATCAGCTGTGTTTACATTTAAGGTCATATCAGGTCACGGAGTACTCAGGCAACAGAAAAGCGAAGGACCTAGATACTAATATTAAAACAATTATTCACACACACATGTCAATTCGCACGCACACACGTACACGTGCTAATGTGATGGTCATTTTATTTATTCGTTTTTTTTTATTCATTTATTTGTAATCAACAGCGTTTAAAACAATTAATTTACATTACAGACTTAATGATAAAATAAGGCCAAATAAGATTACAATTTATATAAAAGAAAATACCAAATAATAAATCTTTGAAATTTAGCAACATAATAAAATGTTATGTAATTATAAAAGTGTGTGTGTGTGTGTGTGTGTGTGTGTGTGTGTGTGTGTGTGTGTGTGTGTGTGTGTGTTGTGGTGTTTAGATGTTAGTATACGTAAGTTTTAGTACAAATTTACCTGCTTTTGCACAGAAATGTACAAACCGGGGATAATTTCTATTATTTCAATTTGTCAATAGAATTATTGTGTTAAGTACAAAGTACAATACTCTATCGCTCAAATGATTAAATGGGTACGAAGCCAGTAATATTCCTCGAGGCATTGTCATTTCGGCTTTGGGAATCGACAAAGAGTTAATAAATGCCTTTAGAGTATTAATGCCTTTGATATAATATAATATTTTCAATAATTTATACATATAACTATAATATCATCATGATCAACTCATTACCGGCTCACTACAGAGCACGGGTCTCCTCTCAATGTGTGAAGGGTTTGGCCATAGTTAACCACGCTGGCCATGTGCGGATTGGCAGACTTCACACGCCTTTGAGAACATTATGGAGAACTCTCAGGCGTGTAGGTTTCCTCACGATGTTTTTCTTCACCGTTGAAGCAAGTAATATTTTAATTGTTTAAAAACGCACATAACTTATTAAAAAGAAAAGTTAGAGGTGCGTGCCCGGATTCGAACCGCCGACCTCTGATTAGGAGGCTGACGCCCTAACTACTAGGCTATCACCGCTTCTTCTAATATATATATACATATTCTCAATTATTTATACATATAAGCGTAACTTACGTATTTGTTTTAAGAGTTTTACGTAATATTTGTTTGTATACGGTACGATGTTGAAATAATCTTACTTTATATTATTCTAAAGCTGAACACTTGACCATTTCAATCATGATTATAAAAACACCTTCGCCAATAGTGCAATATTTTAAAACAAATTTGATTGTAATAAAAAACGGCATAGCGAAGATAGATACATAATATATGCTGAAGAATTTATTAAGAACTTTTAATGGGAAACAATTTCATCATACATCATTTTGACGTAACTTGCCTGACCGTCTACGCAGAGCACGCAACGGAAGTTCTAAAAAGGAATTATTGTTACCTCTTTATATATGTGTATCACTTGCTTCAACGATGAAGAAAAACATCGTGAGGAAACCTGCACGCCTGAGATTTCTCCATAACGTTCTCAAAGGCGTGTGTAGTGTGCCAATCCGCACATGGCCAGCGTAGTGGACTATGGGCAAACCCCTTCTCATATTGAGAGGAGACCCGTGCTCTGTAGTGAGCCGAGAATGGGTTGATCATGATGATGATGATGAATATTTATTATATTTAGTTATATTGCGCCGCTACTCTTATCTTTCATTTACCTTATATTTAGCTATAAGGCCGACTTTGCATACTTATGTGTTAAGTGTTCCATGTTATTGTTTCTCAATCATTTGTGTGCAATAAAGAATATCAATCTAAGTATGTTTTATAGCATCTATCCAACACAAAATTAATTTATCGAATCGAAACAGTATTACCTAAGATTAGCGTGATCAACGAATCAAGCAAACTAAATGATATTAATTTCTACTACTACTTCAAGAATCGAAGTTTTCAATTTATTAATGGCATTTTATTAATAATTACACACGCATTATTAATACTGCCTACTTATGTCTACCATTTACTTACACCATACTCAAAACGTTCATTAAAATTACCCGCGTATTTGATATCGTTATCACCATTTCACGGTCAATAAATATTTAATCGGTCTAAAAAACACTGTATCTCGTCTGTGCTGGTCTAAAAAAACATTGCAAGGAATCCAAATAAAAAGTGGAACCAAAATTGTGAGATAAACGGAATAATAAATAAAACTAAACGAAACAATAAAAATTTAAGTTAATACGTTCAACCATCCACCGAAAGGATTAACAGCTCATGCAGATTCATCCGAATGGAAACACGCGAGTTTGTTCAAACATTTTCACAAAGGCAACCCCTAGCTAGCCGAGCATCGGGTGGCTTCCGACACCGCCACCAACTTTTGTAAAAAGGCGCTGGGTATCATATTACTATACTAGCTGATGCCTGTAACTTCGTCTGCGTTGGGTTAGTTAGTTTGTTTGAAAGTGTGTTTGTTTGTCTTCCAACCCTTCCAACGACGACCCTGAAATAACAGGATGAATGAGTGAAATCTGAGTGCGCGTTAATGAATTACAACTAAATACTAATATTGCTTTAATAAAATAGCTCTTAACATAATTTTAAGTGGCATGTGAGATGGTGATAATAAAAAGAAAATTTACCTGGCTAAGTTTGTTGTGGGCTTCTTCTTAGACCGGGGCGCGTTTGGAACCCTCATAGCTTTAGTTTTAAGTTTACGAATCACCATCAAATCACTACTATGTAAATTATTGACGTGTCTAAAGTGCCTTTAAAAGGACTATTTGAATAAAGATTATTTGAATTTAATACATATTTTGACTTTCGTCCTATCTCCCAAGGGAACCATGCTGAATTCCGGGATAAAAACTATCCTAAATGTTGAACCGGAGTATCAGCTACTCCTATACCAAATTTCATTCAAATCCATCCATTAGTTTCGGCGTGATGCGCGGCCAAGATACATACAGACAGACACACAGATAAAAAATTGTTTTGGGCTCAGTATCGACAGTAAAGCAAATATTTAGTGTAAAGAACAGGCATTAGAATTAGATGCATGATTTACGCTAATTATTCGTATGAAATAATAACTAATGCAACTGTTAGATGATGATAAAGCAGAGTAGTTCCATAAGGTTTCTTATTCAAAACTTTGAAAATTTACAACAGAAAACTGAAAACAACTTGTGTGGCTTTTGAAATAGCTTTTTATTTATTTTTTGGTTTAAACAAAAATACAAGGTGTCTCAAAAGAAAGTTCACATTTAAATCTTTTTTTAAAAGAAAAGTCTTAGCTTTATTGAAAAAATGTTTATTTTATATTGATGTGCACTGTTTGGGAATTTATTTTTTAAAAATAACATCGTCCAAATGTAAAACCGTTGCGCTCTCGGCATTCATTTAGTCGGGCACTAAAATTGCCTATGACAGCTCGGCAGGTAGTCTCCGTGATGGCTGCCATTTCATGACGGATATTTTCTTTTAATTGTGCCAGGGAAGTCGGTTTATTAGCGTAAACTTTTGATTTGACGTAACCCCACAGGAAAAAATCCATAGGCGTTAAATCGGGACTCCGTGGAGGCCAATTTATGTCACCTCGCCTGGAGATTAATTTGTCCGGAAAAATTTCTCGAACTCGAGGCAGAGATCTGTTGGACGTGTGTGAAGTTGCTCCATCCTGCTGGAACCATGTTCTTTGGTTGTAACCAGGAAAGTTTTGCAGTTGGGGTACGAAAAACTCGTCTAACATCTCCACATAACGCTCTGAATTCACTGTGAGTGTGCGTCCCCTTCCATCTTCAAAAAAGTAAGGGCCGATAATTCGTCGCGCCGACATCGCTGCCCATACGGTGACTTTGGGTGAATGTAGCGGTTTCTGATGTTTTTGTTTTGGGTTGGTTGCACTCCAGTAACGACAATTTTGCTTGTTTACATGCCCATTCAGATGAAAATGGGCTTCATCGGAAAACAAGATGTTGGTGAACGTTGGAAAGCGCTCAATCATCTGATTTACAAAGGCAAGCCTCTGACCAGCATCTTGAGGCTTCAGTTCTTGCACTAACTGAATTTTGTACGGGTGCAGCTTTAAATCTTTGTGTAAAATGCGGCATAATGAAGATCTGTGCACATTTAAAGCAACAGCACGCTTCCGAATCGAGAGGTTTGGATCATCTCGAATAGACTGAGTAACACTGTCCACGTTTTCGGCTGTTCTTGATGTTCTTGGTCGCCCAGATTTTGGTTTCTCCAGAGTTGACCCAGTCTCTTCAAACTTCTCAACCCATTTTGCAATGAGACGAGTGCTAGGCGCATCATTTAAGCGACGAATATGTCGAATACTGCAGAATTTTCTACGCGCTAGAGTCGCCGAATTACCGTTTTTGTAAAACTCACGTACGCACAACGCACGGTCCGCACCAGAGAAACGCTCCATAGCGACTAAATTCCCAAGAGCCAGACTACCGACTGACATACCCCCCGCGCCCCTCAGAATAGTTGCTTTCGCGTAATAAGATAAGCAAATGTGAACTTACTTTTGAGACACCTTGTATATTTAACCGTTTATAACCTTGTTGAATTTAACGAATTGCATAAAGAAAACTGTTTTTATTTACATTCATTCTACAATAAAAAAAAACATTTAGCGAACAGAGCTAAAAATAGTTTAAGGATTAATGTCCTTTAGTTTTCGCGGAAGTCAGACTGCAAATGAGGCATTTCACGGGACAAGGACTCACAAAAGGGCTGTCATGTTGTGCTCATTTCGGTTAGGGTTCGTCCCTTTTTGTTATGTGGCACACCTTTGTTTCAGGCATTTTTAATGTACTGTAATCATGTAGTGTGAATATTTTTTAAACAATGCCACTACTTGAAAGATGTTTGTTTTACCAGATGTTCATACTGTTCTGTTTACACCAGCTGTGGGAATTCGACCGAATTTTGTGCGGATTTTTAAAAACTCCGTGAGATTATTTCATTTTTGCGGGCTTTAAAGTATTCTAGTTACGTTCTAGAAAAGCGAATCTGTGGTGCTGCTTTGGTTAAACAATTAAGTAACAAACAGATAATATAGTTAATATAGTTAGCTTCTAATTTTCTCCATTAAAAACATATATCTCATAATTATGTCACGGCGATTTTATAATAACAGTTAAAAATACGCTATGAAAAATTATTTACAAATCTTATATATCCTGCAAAGACTAAATAATTTAATCAAATGATAACCAAGCAAAAATTATACTGGCCAAGTTTTTATATGTAACAACTTACCCAAAAAATTTGGCTCGCGACATTATTTTTCAAATAGATTGAATTCACGATTGATGGATATTGATGGATTTTATATTAAATAACAATAGGTTAAATTAAAAGTAGATATATTAAGAAAGTCCAGGGAGTAAAAACTTGTTAAGATAAATGAAAAGTTTACCATAAATTAAAGATTTCGTAAAGTATATTTCAACTTACTCGCAATCAAAGCAAGCTCAGCATCTTTCAGTGTCTGCATAGTATAACATTTGTTTGCTAACATACGCAGAGACGTTTACAAATATCGAAACGCACTTACATGTTAGTAAATGAAACGTACCTAGTTACCTCTCAAATGCGTCTGCACTTCCATACCCAGCACAAGTTTGTAAATAAAATAAGTGGCCCGGAAATTGCGACTCTATTCCGAATATATAAGGTACATTTGGCTATGACGTGTTAGTTTTTCGATAATCGAAAGCGACTCCGCGATTGTAAGTGTGCAAATCTTATACTAAAGCCACAGCACGCCAGCGCGGTTCGGGGGTCTAAAAGCAAACAATTGAGTTCAATACTATGTGCCAGAGAGCTCTGAATTCCTGTTAAAATGGATATTACTACGTACCCTGTAACTACATGCCCGCTTTCTCCTTCCTACGATATACATATAGGTACTTACAGATGATAATACGAACGAATATCATAGAGATTTTGGAATGTTCTAAGTTTAATTTCCAAGGAATTGGCTACTGAAGGCTGTGATAGCCTAGTGGTTAGGACGTCCGCCTCCTAATTAGAGGTCGGCGGTTCGAATCCTGGCACGCATCTCTAACTTTTCGGAGTTATGTGCGTTTTTAAGCAATTAAAATATCACTTGCTTCAACGGTGAAGGAAAACATCGTGAGGAAACCTGCACGTCTGAGAGTTCTCCATAATGTTCTCAAAGGCGTGTGAAGTCTGCCAATCCGCACATGGCCAGCGTGGTGGACTATGGCCAAACCCTTCTCATATTGAGAGGAGACCCGCGCTCTGTAGTGAGCCGATAATGGGTTGAACATGATGACATGATGATTTCACAAAATTCAAATTCAAATCCAAATAATCTTTATTCAAATAGTCCTTTACAAGGCACTTTTGACGCGTCAATAATTTACATAGTAGTAATTCGATGGTGATAACATAAACATTCGTAAACTTAAAACTAAAGCTATGACGGTTCTAAACGCGCCCCGGTCTAAGAAGAAGCCCACAACAAACTTAGCCGGGTTTTTTCCGTTATCACCATCTCACTTAATCAATAGTACCTATGGAGATAGAGCAATTCATACCCAAGCTTTTTTATCGTTTATATAATCCTTAATATCGTAATGTGATTTTTCTGTAGTATAATTAATTGTTTATCAACAACGAGGACTACAAGTAGCGAATTGTAGTTGGAATCGAGGTATACATTTGGTATTCCTGAATACATACACAATGTATTAAATTCGTCCGTTCGGCGAGAAGCGTAAGGTGCTATAATAGCCACTTGTAATCAATACAACTTCAAGTGTATGCAAGAAGAATTGCTAAATTTACTAAATATTTCCATTTTTTGACAGTCTATTAGCTGTACAAACCCTATTGGTTGCCACAGCGTAACCGGGCTGTTTGGCGAGCTTTGGAAAAAAGCTCTGCCAGATGTAATTTTGAGCCCTAGGGCTCGAAGAAACTATGGGAAGGACTGCCTAAGGGCGCCTCCTTTGAGGCCGAACCTCGGCTTAGGCGACGTTTGGGATAACGGGGGGGTCGGACGGTGAGTGGTCCGTACGTCTCCGAGGCCGTGGATGGAGCCCACGTCCGGATGACGTAAGATAGCGGGGACCTCGTCTTCGCCGGCGAAGACGGTGTGTAGCGTATGATTGTGTGGTAGGTGGTACGAGTGTGTTGTCAGTAGTCATCTGATCGTCAGGGTCATGAAGGATATGTTTAGGTCTCCTCTTTCGGAGAGGAGCGCTTAGATCGGGGGAGATAATATTTCCATGCGATGTGCTGACAATATAGCAATTATTAAATGACTCGAACACATCAATGTACCTAAGTAATAAAGTCAATACAGCCATATAAATTCAGTATCAAAGAAATAAAGCTTAATTTCTAAAATCTTAATTTAGTAGGAACAATGCCTTTGCCACAGTAGTCTATCTACAATGTCGTGCAAACGATATTAGAGTGAAACCTGGGAAGGGGAAATTTAGCAAAATAATTTATCAGTTACAAGGTTTTACCCATTTAACCCTTTATGTTTTTCAATCGTGGCTAGTAACCACTTTACAGACAAAGTCGTGTTGAAAAGATTTAGCCTTAGGATGTCGAGTTGAAACCGATTAGGGGTGGTTGGATGGATTAGGTATGTTATAAAACCATAAATATATAAATAAACGCAATTTGATTATCAGTGAGAGATACAATTTGTGTGCCTTAAAGGTAGTAGGGAAAATATCATTCCTTATACCAGCCATACTGTAGTGTACAGGAATAATAAATATCTCAGATGACAAAATAAATCAGGCACGTATGCCTCAGGCTCTTACCCAATAGGTTATGTGCCTTGCAAGTATAATATGTGATTAAATAATATATATATTAAAAAATGAAGTAATTAATTTACATTTAGTTGGTTTGTTGAGGTTTGTTAATCATTTGTGGAAAGCTGGGCGGTGTGTTCATATTTTTTGGTATTCTATAGGAACAAACTAGGCAGCTTGAAAATAATTAAAAATTGAAATTGAAAATAATGCTCTATTTCGTCGTTTTGTAATAATAAGTAATTTTTTTAACCATTCCAACCCCGAGGTATTTCATACAGTTTTAAGCAATTAAAATATCACTTGCATCAACGGTGAAGGAAAACATCGTGAGGAAACCTGCCCTCCTGAGAGTTCTCCATAATCTTCTCAAAGGCGCGTGAAGTCTGCCAATCCGCACATGGCCAGCGTGGTGGACTATAGCCAAACCCTTCTCATATTGAGATGCTCTGTAGTGAGCCGTGAATGGGTTGATCATGATGATGACATATATATAAAGTAGTGTAAGACTAACAGAATATAGAACAATTTGGTACTGAGAAAGACTGTTAACTTGACTTTATGTTAATAAATAAAAAAATGTTATTTTCTCATAGTTGCTTTCTTAAACAAAGGTTAGCTAAAATGTACTTATTACTGTTGTGATTACTCACAAGTTGCAAAAGTATCGCGTGTGCAGCGCCCCTTGTAATATATCATTTGGCGGTGTCTAGGTATGCAGACGCCCTAAGCACGCCAGCTGGTACCGATGAGTCACGAAGGAGGGTCTCCTCCCCCATTCAAATAGGAATCCCATGACTTAAACGATAACAGTCCTTAACATACCACTCAGAAAGTTGATAATACAATTTCATAGAAGCTTTCAGTGAGTTAACCAAATAGTATCCGCTATTTATATATATAAGTGTATATCTCTACTTATTATACTTAGAAATATGTTAAATAGCGTACTTACAGCATACCGAGCGCTTGCATTGCCCTGTACAACACTTAGTTTTTTCTACTTTAATTAACTCTATTTTGGGCGAGGTGGAAGGTTCCAGAGGGCAAGGAAGGTCACCCAGTGATGGCCCGATTAGATTAAGTCTGCTGAGGGCGGTCCTTTCTTCGGTTCCACGAGAGCACCAGGCTTTCGGCCAGCCGAGAGAATGCTCGTGAGGCGTATAATATCTGCCCTAAGACATTGCTTCGTGATGACCACGACCGCTCTGCCAAGAGTGTAACGAAGAAGAAGGAAGCCCCTTTTTCTGCAATTCTTTAATTATTCATTTACTTAAGTGAAATGTACATTATTTTCAACACATCAAATTCAAAGTAGATTATTCGTAATTATAAATCCTTTTTCTGATAACTTATCGTCCCGCGTTATATTTCTTTTACGCGATCAACCACGATAAATAACATCTTCCCTTAAAGATATTGCTTCGTGATGACCACGAACGCTCTGCCAAGAGTATAACGGCGAAGAAGAAGAATGCCCCCTTTTTTGAAATTCTTCATTTCTTCATTTACAGTAAAGTTAAATATGCATTATTTTCAACACATCAAATTCAGTCGATTATTATTCGTAATTATAAATCCTTTATCTCTTTTTGTTAAATTTCTATTACGCGGTCAACCACGTTAAATAAATTAACATTAACATTTGGACAATTAATTCAATTATTCTTTACACCGTGTTCACACATTTATGTAGTATAAGAAAGTAATAAAAATCTTTCGACTCCGCTGTCCCCCATTTAACTTGCAAGGCGTTGTTGAACATTTGAGGTGAATGAACTTTTTAATATTATTAACGTAGGTACATAGAAATATATAGTTTGTTTGTACAGTTGTTAGTCTCTGAAATTGGTGCGTTTCTAATGCTATGTTTTTCAATGCTATCTTTGCAAACAAATTGCTGTGTCTTGAAAGATCTTAAGCAGCTCAGACAGGAGTTTTGAACATAAGGAATGGTGAAAATATTTTGCCTTTTCATAAAACTAAAACTGCTTCAGTCTATTTGTTTTGGGAGCTACTGCACCATAACAAGCACACATATACACACGTTTATAATATTCGTCTTTTTACGACGGGGATTTAATAACCGACCAAGCGAGGGTTCCGTAAAAATTTGTACCTGCGTAAATTGTAAGATAAGGGAACTACAACTACGGTTTTCGGAATTATTTCGTTACCAGAAACATATTTCTCGCCAACTTTCATAATTCTTAGTCATAGGGTCATAGTCAAGTATTTCAATTTCCTTACGTACCATAAAATATTGTTGTTATGAGTTTCTTTTAAATACACTACCCTTGACGGTAATCTCAACTGATGGTAAGTGATGTTTGCGGCCTAACCAATTAGGGATATGGTAAACCTATAATCTTAATTGGTTTTTACGCGACAGCGTGCCGAAACGCTAAATCGCTTGGCGACACCTCTTTGTCGGTAGGGTGGCAACCACGACCGAAGCCTCTCGCCAGACCAGACTCCAGGAATTGAACCCAGGACCACCAACTTCTTAAAGCGACATCGCACGCGCTGGGCCACGAGTTCGTCAACTTAGTATTGGCTATTAATTTCTCCTTGATATCTCCAGTCATTCTTGAGAGAAAGGGTCTCAGCAAACAAAAAACAAAGGGTAAACGAAGTGATTCTAAGGGATTTTCATTTATTTCTTTGGAGGTATAGACCCTAGATGGGGGTCATCCTCCTAACGTACTAGTCAGGCTTGAAGTAACTAAATCAGGTCAACTTTAATAATTAATCAGCGTATTTGACAGTTATGGGCACCCCCTCACAGGAGAGCATTATATAATGGTTAAGGGTTTCGCACCCTAAGGTGCAAACAGTACCGTATTAATAACCATCTGTCCATCGGTTCGTCCGTCTTTCAACGGGCTGTATCTCATAAACCTTGGTAGGTAAAAAAATATTTTAACAAAATTTATATTTCTATTGCCACTGTAACAAAAAATAATCAAAGTTGTATGGCAGTTTTTCACAAAAGAAACGTGTCTTCGATTGTTTTTTATCATGACTATGTAGTGTTCCATCCTTCGTACGAAACCAGCGTAGCGGATCAGACTCGCCCTTAGCCAGTTTTTTTAATACCCAACTAAATTCGCCCGCGTTCGTGGCGGTTGTTTTTTTATCCCGCCCTTTTCAAACCGTCTATTTTCCCGGTATGCAAAGTTTTCAATGTTGTTTCCCATGATGCAATCTAATCCTTGCCAAATTTTATTGACGCCTGTTACGTGGTGCGAGGTGAAAGGTTTACAAACAAATAAAAACAAGCTACATTCGAAACGTTTTATATTCCCAAGGTTACAATACTAAACCTAGTTTCCTCTGTTCTTTCACGGGAGGTAAACAAAACAAAATACCTTCACTTAATGTATTATTAATGTTGCTGAGATAACAGCGATATTGATTTTATTTACGTATAAGAATGTCGGTACAATGACCTTATAGTTTAGTTACGCTTGCGGAGGGGAAATCTCCTGGTGAGTAAGCAAACTTTGTCAATAATTATACGTGTACAATATGAGAATTTCAGTGAAAGATTTCGCATTCCGGTACGATGCAGCGAAGTAACCAATATGGGGTAGGGGTTTAATACAATATACAATTTAGGTCCCAGAGAGTCATTAAGAGATAAATTTAAAGATTATAAAATAATGACAGTGCATAGTAGATATCTTGGAGATGTCTATCAATAAGTTCAATGTTAATATAAAACGAAAGCTTATAGAAAAATCATATTACGATATTAAGGATTATATAAACGATAAAAAAGCTTGGGTGTGAATTGCTCTATCTCCATAGGTACTAATATTGATTATGTGAGATGGTGATAACGAAAAAAAACCGGCTAAGTTTGTTGTGGGCTTCTTCTTAGACCAGGGCGCGTTTGGAACCCTCATAGCTTTGGTTTTAAGTTTACGAATGTAGTTATCACCATCAAATCACTACTATGTAAATTAATGACGCGTCAAAAGTGCCTCTTAAAGGACTATTTGAATAAAGATTATTTGAATTTGAATTTGAAATTTAGTGGTACAGCTGGCTTGCCCAAGGTACAATTATAATATAATACTACATTAGAGACAAAATTAAAACCAAAAACAACTTAAAAGCTAACTTAAGAGTGTACTAGCCACGTAGTCTTATTTTGTTTTGTTTTGAGTGGTGGGAGACTGCGGCCATGGCTAGTTAGCTACCGACAAAGACGTGTCGCAAAGCGATTTAGCGTTCCGGCACGATGTCGCGTAGAAACCCATTAGGTGTTTGGGTTTACCATACTCCTAACAGATTAGCCCGTTACTCTCTTACGCTGCATCATAACTTACACTAGGTAAGATTGTCATAAAGAGCTAACTTGTAGTGGATTAAAAAAAAGTGAGAAAGAACTGTTATGGCATCGCAATAAACCTATTTTAATACATATTTACTAGATATATATATGAGATTAATATATTAATAAAAAGACCGGTTTGTTAAGCGTTAGTTGTCGTTTGAATTTTCCTCGGTCTTCAACCAATATAAATTGGTATAAAAGAATTGAATAATACGAATATAAAGAAGGGGAACTCCTTGCGTTGGCAGCATCCCCTACTTATTCCCTACGGTTACCACCCTAGTATGACAGAACGAAGTATGAAATAGATATTGGTGCATAAATTAAAGAAAAGGTTATCACATATTCCCTTACATTTTAAGACTGCATCATCACTTACTATAAAGCGAAATTCGTGCACATGTGTTCAACGCTTAGTCAACGTCCAGGTTATATCAGTTACTTTCTTCTTCTTCTCTTCTTAGTCGATACGCTCTTATTTTTTATTTTTCGAATTGACAATGGCAGATAACCAGAATAGTTACTACTGCGTCACCGGGGGTTTTTGGCGAGCATGAAGCTCAGCCTGAGAGTGGTGCACCTGGGCTCGACGACGTCTGAGGGAACATCCCCCTAAGGGCGTCCTGTGAGACTCGGACCTCGACTTAGGGTGGCGTTGGGATTTGGTGGGTTTGTTGGACTGGTGTGTCAGTCCGAGCGCCCCCGTGCCCGTGGATAGAATCCACGTACAGATGACGTCAGATAGCGGGGACCTCGTCTTCGCCGGCGAAGACGCTGTGTTGTGTTTTGTGTAGTGTGACCTACCTGCGAAGCATTGTCTAACGTCAGTTGGTCGTCCGGATCGATTATGACGTTTTTCGGGCGTCCCTTTATGAGAGAGGCCGATACGCTCTTGACAGAATGGTCGTGGTCGTCACTTGGGTGTTGTGGCACACTTCACTATACTCCTCCACTCCTCCCTGATCTTCTGTCTTCCTTGTGCACTCATGTAATGGGACACCCACCGCAGCCTTCACCTGGTCCGTCCATCTCATAGGTGATCTGCCTCGCGCTCTTGTGCCCTCTACTCTTCCCTGGACCACTAGACGTTCAATCGAGATATTATTAAACTTTCTTCTTAGGTATACCTAAAAAATATATTGTATATATAAATTCAGTCTGCTATTCAAGATGGAAGCGGTGATAGCCTAGTGGTTAGAGCGTCAGCCTCCTAATCAGAGGTGGGCGGTTCGAATCTGTGCACGCACCTCTAACTCTACGGAGTTAAGTGCGTTTAAAAAAAAAAAAATATCACTTGCTTCAATGGTGAAGGAAAACATCGTGAGGAAACCTGCACGCCTGAGAGTTCTCCGTAATGTTCTCAAAGGCGTGTGATGTCTGCCAATCCGCACATGGCCAGCATGGTGGCCTAACCCTTCTCATATTGAGAGGAGACCCGTGCTCTGTAGTGAGCCGGTAATGGGTTGATCATGATGATGATGATGATGATTCAAAGATTAAATTGATTATAAGTTTCATAGTAAATCAAAATGAATTTTAAATTTGAACACGTGCCCATCTTTGGCACCTAGTTTAAAAGATGACAAAAAACATCATTCTCAATTAGTATATTATATACAACAAAAAAAAAATTACAAATCTAAAAATATTAATTAGGTGTGTATTAATATATTACAAGCCTTTAATATTAGAAAAAGTGCGATGTCGGGTAAACACCTAAATCCAAAATCATATATTCATTCTTCTCAATCTATATCTAGGCAGATGTTTTGACTCGTTGACTTTAATATATTGCGTGTTCATGGAGTTTGAATAGATATCTTTGAAACAAAACGTAATGTGAGCTCTTCGACTGTTCAATGTGGCTGCACCGGAAGTAGAGCATTAAAAGCGTTAAAGTCAAGCGTGATCGATCACCGCCGGTTCATCGACGGCCAATTTCCTCTATTTGGTCGCAAATACTAATCAATTGAACACTAAATTAGTACATTAAGCCTGTACAGCTATTTTAAGAGGCTGGAAACTTTCTATATGACCCCACGGTTACTGGATACATATGTTTCTCCAATGTCTTATACCACTAATTACCACGCATATCTGAACGTTAAGTACTTCTCGATGTTAACAATTTTTAATCTTTAACCCTTTTATAAATTAGAATCCAACAACAAATTTTCTGTGTAAATAGCTCTAGCAAAAATTAAACCCATGTTCATTTTACGATACAGGTCATCACCTAGAGTAAGGTCTACTGATAAGTTTTGTTTATATGGAAAAGTGCGTAAAAAAGAGAGTAAGAAAGGGAGAAAGGAAGAGAGAAAGAAATAAATTGAAAAAGAGCGAGGTGATAAAGTAAGAAAAGAGGAGATAAAGAAAGAAGAGAGAGAAAAGAGAGCGAGAATGAAACAATGAAAGAAAGACCCTTTATTACCTAAACCTAATGTACCTTTCTTTTCATGTCTTAATGTACCTTTACGCACTTTCGGACTTATAATGATTATGATTTATGGATAAATAAATCTATTTGTGTGATAAATTTTTTCACGCATTAACCATTGAAAAGCTTTCTATATTTAGCCAGCGGTATCTCGAGAGATATATGGGACACTTTATATACCAGAGAATTTAAAGAACCACGAGATTTTATTTTTAGCATTCGCGCGAACATGGTTACGATCATCAGCCACTGTTTATTATATTCTGTGAGTAGGCAGTTACTGTATTTACTTATGTGTACTATTGTATTCAGTTAATGTGTGTCCTTTTGATGTATTGCGTTAGGCATCGAATGGGACAAAGATAGATAAAGGGTTACCCTGTTATTGCGACGTTATCGATGTCTGGCGCCACAGTAGCGACAGCTGCTTTTAGAAATGCATCATACCAAGTCGGAGTCTAAGGAACATCCGTTGAACGACTGAGTTCATAACCTGAAGATAAAATTTACCTTTGCTAATATAATAGTAACGCAAGAAAAACATGTTTGTTTTGATTACCGAGACGCAAGGTAGAGATAACTGTCTCGTTGGTCCAGTGGGTAGCTGATAGCTAGTTAGATAACGCTGTCATAAACATGCTTGGGTTTCACATTTTATAACTCCAAGCATTTTTATAAAATATTTAAATGTACATTATAGGTACACAGATGGAAGAGTTTGTAACGTTACGTGCTAAGCTCGGATAAGTAATAAGATACTCTGCATTATTGGTACTACTTAACGGTTGGAATTGAAAAATATTTTCGCAATAAGTAATTGGATTTGCTATCGCAAATTTTTATTTAATTTGTAAAATCAGAAACTTCAACATGTTTCTAGTCCGATTAAATGGGTCACGTACGTGAATAAAAGTGGCACACTCTAGCCGATATAATTTAATAACATCACCTGGGACCGACTTCCGTTTGATGGGCGCCTCAAAGTTTTCATAACGGCTATGATTCAAGCACATAACCGCTTTATACAAATATGCCTCGTCATATTATTATCTTTTTTATACACCACAAATTAGCCCTTGACGGCATCTCACCTGATGGTCAGTGATGATGTAGTCTAGGATGGTAGCGGGCTAAACTGTTAGGGTCCTGTCCTAATTGGTTTCTACACGACATCGTGCCGGAACGCTAAATCGCTTGGCGACACGTCTTTGTCGGTAGGGTGGTGACTAGCTACGACCGAAGCCTCCCACCGGACCAGACTCGAGCCGGGAATCGAACCCAGGACCTCCAACTTTATAATGTGACAGCGTGCATGCTGCGCCACGGAGGTCGTCAAAGTCGTCATTATTAAGAAGTGGTGGTGATCAATACACGATCAAACTCTTAAAATCAAACGCCTATTAATACAAACACTAAAAGAAACTGCTGGGTATAACATTTTGTTATCAGTTACTCTGAAAACTAACAATGAATATTGTATTATGTTTTTCTTAATTCTACTTAATTCTATACATTTCTATGAGCTGGTAATTTTGAACTCAGAATCAGTGCCGTCATCATCATAATCAACCCATTGCCGGCTCACTACAGATCGCGGGTCTCCTCTCAATATAAGAAGGGTTTGGCCATAGTCAACCACGCTGGCCGTGTGTGGATTGGCAGACTTCACACACGTTGGAGAACATTATGGAGAACTCTCAGGCATGCAGGTTTCCTCACGATTTTTCCTTCACCGTTGAAGCAAGTGATATTTTAATTGCTTAAAACGCACATAACTCCGAAAAGTTAGAGGTGCGTGCCCGATCGAACCCCCGACCTCAGATTAGGAGGCGGACGTCCTATCTATCACAGATAATGTTATTAAACATTTATTAGGAAAAACAGATTTCGACAGAAGATTCAACATCGACACTACAACTACAAGTCACTTAAAAGCGTGTTTAGGAGTTTGAGAATAAAATAGTGAATTCAATGTACTTATACGGAGTAAAAACGTGACAGCAATCTTCAAATTCTACGTAACATGAGTATATAAATTACGGCCGCGCCATTTATCTAATGATTGTTTGATTTGTATAAAATGATTGTGATTTAATGGCAATCATTTATGAAATCGATTATTTCCTGGGGGTTTCCTCGAACTAGAATGTCCTAATTTATATATTTGGAGCTCAATTTTCGAATAAACAAAAGCAGTCACTTGAACTAGCGGAAACGACCAGAGGAATATGAATCGAAGCAAGTATTTAGCATACATGCAAGTTGGCATAGTTGAGAGATGCAGTTATTTTTCTAGTGATCTTGCTTAACAATAAATAATCTATTATTTTTCTTTGTGAGGTCTAATTTCTTAATGTTAATGTTCTTTGAAGCCCTTAATATCAAATCGTTACTGAGTCATTATAAAAAAATTAAAGAGTGGAACAAAGTTAGTAGTACTAACACAATTAATAACAGAATTAAAAATTAATAAATATGCGCACGCGCAAACAAGATTGAATTCAAAGCAGAGGCGTAAAAGCGCGCGCGTACAGTTTACCGTGACAGTTTACAGTTAGTTTACTATGATTACTATGTTTACGAGAAAACTTAAAAAATAAATAAATAGGAATAGTATCATAAAAAACACTCGTTTACAAGTTATGGATAGGCATGGCTGCCACGCCCAAATGGTGTCCTTAGCAGCGTTGAAATTTTCGTACTGGGTGCGAATAATGACATGACGATCACGTTTGATCAAGAGTCTTGTATTTGTCTTGTTATTTAGGTTGGACGCCGCAGTGAGTACACACTTAGTTACTGCTCTATTTTTTCTGTAGTAATTTGTGTACCTTTTTATATACGCCACTCTATCTTAGTGTGATAAAATTATAATTACGTAATAATACAAAAATTTGTAATTTGTCTCAGCGCCAAAAGAAAATGTCGACATATATTCTTCAACAAGCGGTTTCCTGCAACTTTTCTGTGTATTTTAATGTATTTTAATATGATTCCCCACATCCGTTATTCTTCCCACTATGTATTTCGTTTGCTTGGCTACTAAGGATCTAGGATATTGAAGCCTAACCTTTCTCTAGTAAAATAATTTAAAAAAATGTTTTTCTAACCAGCCTTGCGTACTGCAAGGCTATTCCTGTTTAAACCATAGACATAGAATTTTTTCGCTACGCTCAATCTAAGTCTATGGTTTAAACAAACCTACTAGAAAACTATTCAGCCTTCTAATTAAATTCTTTCTGTAAAAAAACGGGAATAATATTGTGTCTACAGACCTCCTTGTGAAATAGATGCTTGTAGGTAAACTTGCGTTTTACCGGAATTTGACATCGCAAAATTGTACACCTCCTTCCTATGAAATGCTTCTGTAATAGGAAAATGACTTGAGCTAGGCATGTCCCGGAGATTTCCCTTATCTTCAATTACATCGGCCGCTTCATCTGAGTACGTAGCGATCTTAATACGGTAATCGAATCATACGTCATTCAAAGAGGTCGTAATTTCATAATTGAACGCGAAGTTAGTAGGAAATCATTGCAAAATTGTGAGAAAAAATATGGCAACGGAAGTGGTCATATGATCTAACATTACAGCATGACCTGAACAAGAACAACATTCAATATGGATCGTAAATTACTTCCTCAATGAATATAATACTATAATAGTTACTGATACAAATTGTTCACAATGCAATTTAAGTATAATTTTATCTCTTGCACGAATGTTCTTGCATAAAAATCTCCATCTACGTTATGTATATCATCATCATCATCATCATAATAATCATGATCAATCTATTACCACTACAGAGTACGGGTCTCCTCTCTATATGAGAAGGGTTTGGTCATAGTCCACTACGTTAGCGATACGGATTGGCAGACTTCGCACACCTTTGAGAACATTATGGAGTACTCTCAGGCGTGCAGGTTTCCTCACGACGTTTTACTTCACCGTTAAAGCAAGTGCTTAAAAACTCACATAACTCCGAAAAGTTAAGAGTTACGATTCCGGAATCGAACTTCCGACCTCTGATTAGGATACTGATGTCCTAACCACTAGGCTACCATAGCTTCGTCCTAAAGTGTCTGTCAATAAATTCGAAACAACTGTGTCTTTTAAAGCTCATATTTATTATAATTGATAAATAAAGGAGAAAATTTATAAGATACCTAGCTAACATAAACTTTCATTTTTCATTTCTTAGTCTTTATGCCGGTTTGTACGAGTTAAACTTTGAAACAGTGTTTACGAGGCTATCACCAGGTAAATAAATATTCAAGGATTGTGAGCTACTTTTTATAGTTTCTGCACCTTAGGGGGTTAAATGGTAGATGGATGATGTATTGAATTCCTATGTTTTTCAATGCTAATGTGTGAAATTTTGAAAGAAGTATTTAATAATAAATAGTCTTTTGCGTTCCTTCAGGCGTATCTTTTGTATAGTCTTGAGTAATCAGGAGTCCATTGTATACCTCAAACAAATGTTTGGCAACCGCAGATTTTCACAAATAAAATTTTATTTTATAAGTTCACTCTTATGAATTCGCAAGTAATTTAATTCTTCCAAAGGCGAGAAGTGAATGGCAGGATCCGTAGACTGCACTTAGATTTCATTAGATCGACCTCATATAAAATGGATTTTCATTTATTCCTTATACTCTCCGATTTTTATACCTCTCTATTTCAATTTAAGTTTATTTCTCTTATATCCACTGTGAAGAGGAAGGAAGTTTTCCTTTTATTTGAAGCGCATGCTTGGACTCTACAATTATCGGGTCAATTTAAGTAATTTATCTTTTATCGAGTTGATTTTCTCGTCTCACTTAATTAGTCTTCTAGAACTTTAGTTTTTCATCATCAACATCTTCAACCTATCTCCTATGCGAGGCGTCATGTCTCACAGGTGTTAGAAAATTTGCTGTACAATTTTTCAGCGTGAGTTGGCGATCTTTGATGATTTTCTTAATTTTAGTAAAATGACTTAGACAAGGGGCTGAAATAATGCTAATTTTCTGAATGAGTTCACGCATGGAATACCACTTAATAGGTACTTAATTTTTTCATCTGAAATCATTAAATCTTGTGAACCTCCCAGAGGTGGAAGAAAATATCAAGATGTCGTAATTTTAGTATTTAAAATATTGCTAGTAAACATTAATAAATTATGAATATAATTAAAAAAAAAATCAGCATTGCATGCTATTTTCTTAATAATTCACAGTGAAAAAACTTTACGGTAACCATTAGTTATTTTTATTTTAAACATTTTTGTCGATCGAAAAGCCAACGATTTTTTCTGTAAAACTAGATATTATAACTACCTTACGCTATGCTAATGCTACACACAAGCACACACGCTCGCACATTTAAAAAAAAAACACGATTAATGTGCGAGAAGTAACTTTTCCATATTATATCATCTGCCATAGGGTATGCAACCCTGGTCAAAACTGCACGCCACTGCGTTCGTAGTACGTAAACAAGGTTTTCCCGTGATGAATTAAGCTTACCGCTTATCCCAGCCGCAAGCCGCTTGGTCGTAATTCAGTCGATTACATACAATATATCCCCCTGAATTAAATTGAATATTGTCAGATATAATCGAAATAAAAAAATATATCGGTGGAAGTTTATTTTAGCTTCGCTTTATTTAAAATTGATAATACATACATACGAATTAATTTTATTTTATAACAAACTATCAATTGATATCTTGGAGCTGTCTATCAATAACTGAAAAGTTTTATAAAGTGAAAGCTTTTGTGTGAATCGCTCTAACTCCATAGCTAATTATAATTTATTAATGATCATGTAAGATGGTGGTAACAAAAACCTGGCTAAGTTTTTGTGGGTTACTTTTTAGACCTGGGCGTATTTGGAACCCTCTCACCTTTAATTTAAAGTAGGCGAGTGTAGTTATCACCATCTCCTCCTGAATGAAAATAATTGAAAATCAGTTATATATGAACGCTTCATAGATGCCTGTAATAGGTTTACGTGAATGAAGCTATTTTGAATTTTGACGAATAATTTCTTTGTCATCCATTCAGTGTCATAAAATGGTAACACACTTTCTTATTCTTATGAAGCATAATATTCTAACCGATGCGTGTGTCATCCGTTTGAATATGATTTTTATAAAAACCACGAAGGAATTTAGAATTTTCCAGAATAAAAAAAATATTACTCCGTTTCCAGGAACCACACTTTCAAGTTTAATTTAAATCTGTTCAACGGTTAAGACGTTAAAAGGTAGTAGCTAAACAGACTTTAAACGAAGCTGTGATAGCCTAGTGAAGCTGTGATAGCCTAGTGGTTAGTGCGTCAGCCTCCTAATCAGAGGTCGGCGGTTCGAATCCCCGCACCTCTAACTTTTCGGAGTTATGTGCGTTTTTAATAAACAATTAAAATATCACTTGCTTCAACGGTGAAGGAAAGCATCGTGAGGAAACGTGCTTGCCTGAGAGTTCTCCATAATGTTCTCAAAGGCATGTGAAGTCTGCCAATCCGCACATGGCCAGCGTGGTGGACTATGCCCAAACCCTTCTCATATTGAGAGGAGACCCGTGCTCTGTAGTGAGCCGGTAATGGGTTGATCATGATGAAACAGACTTACATTCGAATTTATAGCAATAGTTTAACAGCATAGACTATGAATAATTGTTCGAATGCTGCTAAGAAACGACCGCAGGAATAATTTTTATCTAAGTAAACCCAACCTGTTTATTGAACGAAACAATATCTGTTAACGAGGTGAGTACCTACTTGACCTTTTGGAAACGATGGAAGCTACGGGGCGCCGGGAAAACGAGATTTAATTTTGTTTACTTATTTAACGGTAAGCGTGTAAGTGTACTTACTCTCTTACTCCTCTTAAAAGCTCTTCATACAATTTACTTAAGAAATATGTTGCTAAGAAAATGATGCCAAACAGAGATTGATTTTAAAATCAACCTGCAAGTTTGAACCGAAATAAAGTATTAGAATTTGAAGATTAGATTGTAATATAAGTAAAGCTGTCTTACGTGACTTTATTCAGGCTTAATTCTTCTGAGTAAAACTTTCCGCCTATATTCTACATCTATAGTTCCAGCAACACACTGATAGTATAATAAAAGATGAAAGATCCTTCCGGTTCCGTAGCATACTATAAATCGACACTCGATGCTTAAGTGCGGAACGTATTAAAAATGCAGTGCGCCTTTTTTAAATGGGACAGTATGGGAAAGTCCTAAACTACAGGAGATCCCGAGAAACCATCTTAGAAACTCACCAGTAGTTTTGTTATAGTATTTTTTTTTGATAATAATTATGCAATTTTTATTAGAATTTCTGATAGCTCATTTCGCTTTCTGCCTTCTCGTGTAAGTTTAATCAAAATCATTTCAGCCGTTCGAACATACTTGTTGGTTTTATTATATTTTTTAAATGTTTGCATTATCTTTCAAACAATATTAATATAACAATATTAATAAAACAAAAGGCAATAAAGGATTAAATAAATATAAACTATATTAATAAAATATCAGGATATTTTAATTGCTTTAACGGTGGAGGAAAACATCGTGAGAAAACTTGCATTGAACTGAGAGTTCTCCATTATTCGCAAAGGCGTGTGAAGTCTGCCAATCTGAATATCGCTAGCGTGGTGGACTATGGCCAAACCATTCTCGTATTGAGAGGAGACCCGTGCTCTGTAGTAAGCCGGCTTGGTTGATCATAATGATAATGAATAAAATATAGTTATTACAAACAACTACCCTCTGCAAATAAACTTTTTAAAGTGGTAGCATAGTTGTACTTAGTATTAATTCTTCTTCTTCTTGCCCTTATCCCACATTATGTGGGGTCGGCACAACACGTCTTCTTCTTCGACTCACTTCTATCAGCCGTCACCTCACTACCCACACCTTTTACCCGCATAACCTCTTTTACACAATCCATCCATCTCTTTTTTGGTTTTCGTCTACTCTTTTGCCCTTCCACGTTCATATATAACATTATTTTGGTGACATCACTTTCTTTCCTCCTTTTATATTAATTCGATTGTCAAATTATAAAAAAAGTTCTTTAACTAGTCACGCGCTATACAACGATTATAGATCGTTAATACAAGTATATATCGTAATCTGTATAGTATGGCGCCGAAATGGTAACTGAAAACTGCACTTGTAACACAACACTACAAACTATGTAGGTCAGAATAATTTACGTATGCAGTACGATGCCTATGCACGCATCTTGTAAAATTGATAGCATTTTATGCCAAACACTTAAGCCTTTATCAGAAATGCCTTTGAGCGGGATCGCTCGTTGGTAACAAGTTTGTTTGTCACCGGCTTACGTCATAGATGCATTGCACCAATCAAACTGTGGTCTTCTTAAATGGATTGAGTGAGTTGTAAAATGGATGTGTCGGCGCGATGTGAGAGAAATGAAAACACTTACCCCCCTACACAGTTATTAATTTAGTTATCATCGTTCAGTTAACATTTGCAGAGCATAGTGATATTGATATACTCACTTGTAGGGCATTGGCGAATTGGAAAAATCCTATGCAAAATTAGCTGTTCCTTCGTATGTCAAGATGAGCGATATTTTAGTTATTCGTGTTTAATAAGTACATTGCACGCGATCTGTACCAAGTTTTTTTTTTTTTTTATCCAATACAAGTTAGCCCTTGACGGCAATCTCACCTGATGGTAAGTGATGATGCAGTCTAAGATGGTAGCGGGCTAACCTGTTAGGGGTATGGTAAAGCCATACTCCTAATTGGTTTCTACACGACATCGTGCCGGAACGCTAAATCGCTTGGCAACACGCCTTTGTCGGTAGGGTGGTAACTAGCCACGGCCGCAGCCTCCCACCAGACAGAATGACTGCAGTCAACTTCAAATGCAGTCAGAGGTGTTATTTTTACAATAAAAAACGTCTTGTTTAGATCTTTTATCTATATACAGCAACGTGACATTAAACAGCTAAATAAGTAAATCATATTGCAATACTTGAAACATGTTACTATTAAGGCCTTTGATGCCGTTTGCTTAGAGATGACCGTGTTTATTTTTATATATATATCTTTTTATATATTCTACTAGTTGGCCCTTGACAGCTATCTCACCTGGTGGTAAGTGATGATGCAGTCTGTGATGGTAACTGGCTAACCTGTTAGGGGTATGGTAAACCCACACTCCTAATTGGTTTCTACGCGACATCGTGCCGAAACGCTAAATCGTTTAGCGACACGACTTTGCTGGTAGGGTAGTAACTATCCACGGCCGAAGCCTCCCACCAGACCAGAGCCGGGAATCGAACCCAGGACCTCCAACTTTATAATAAGACAGCGCACGCACTGCACCACGGAGGTCTTCGGTGTTGCGTATAATCCTGTAGAACATAATAGGCTCGCTTGCTTGAGCCACGGACCCAAACCCACGAGTGTAGAGCCCGACACTTGTACTTATTATTCAATTGCGAGTGTATTATCGAATGCAATTGGTTTAGTTAGGAGGGAGCAAAAGCTAGGTACTTATTCCAAATTGTTGCAGTGCACACTAGTAACAAGGTGACAAAATGGGATATCCACTATGCTACAGTGCAAAGTATTACGAAGCCTGGTATAAAATAAAGATGTAGATGAAATTAAGATAATTTTTCCTAGACAAGCTCTTAACGATCAAGGAGAATCTAAGAAATCTAGAGGCATTCGAGATGTGGGCTTATCGACGCTTGCTAAAAATGCTAGACCTAAATGCTTACCAATGAGGAAGTCTTGCGACATGTTGGCTGTCGCAAGATTTGGGGTACTGTCAAAAAGAAAAAAGTGTATCTAAGGCATGTGCTAAGGCATTATAGATTCTGGCTCCTAAAACTCATGATGATGGTTTGTCTGGTGGGAGGCTTCGGCCGTGGCTAGTTGCCACCCTACCGACAAAGACGTGTCGCCAAGTGATTTAGCGTTCCGGCACGATGTCGTGTAGAAACCAATTAGGAGTAAGAGTTTACCATACCCCTAACAGGTTAGCCCGCTACCATCTTAGACTGCATCATCACTTACCATCAGGTGAGATGCAGTCAAGGGCTAACTTGTGGTGAATAAAAAAAAAAAAACGATGGGCAAATTCATTGGAAAAATGCGCATTAGCCACCAGACGAACTCTTGACAGCTGGGCGGAAATCAAGAATTCGTCTCCTCGAGACTAGGCGAAGCATGCGGTGATCAACTGAGTCCAATGCATTCAGTTGGCAAATGTTCATAGATGGCTGTAGTACCTTCTTCAGACAGGACTGATTTTGACCTTTATTGCTTCTGCATTTTATCTGCCCCATAATTGAATCACCAGGTTCTGCAAACGCAGATTCCCAGATCAGACCTAAAAAACTTAGGTATTTAGATTTTTGAGGTGAAATCTTTACTACTATCCTGTTATCATGAAATTGGAGTTAGAAGCCCGTTTATGTCAAAGAATAGATTTAAGTAAGTTAAGTCCGCCGGTAAACCAGTTTCAGAGCAACGAAAAATACATCTGAGGTCGCTCAGTTTACTCATCGTTAGAGTATACATTTCGAACGAAACAAGAGAAGGCTTGCTTACTTTATTTACTCTTGTTTACAGAGGGAGAGATTGCAATTATCGAAAGCAACATCGAGCAATCACAAACAAAAACAAAAAATAATTCACTTCGTAAATTTAAATAAACTCAGAGAAACGTAATTGCTTTTTTTAAATATCAATCGGAAAGCGATGGGAAGTTTACGGACGACTTTTTTGATTTTATTTCATACGGTGAAATAGTTTTAACGACGTTTCAAGTTTACAGCAGGCAAATAAAAAGCCTTAAATTTATTCCTACTACGTATTCCAATATACTAAATACAAACGTATTAGTTGAGGTCCATTCTACAACATACAAGTTAGCCCTTTTTTCCTTTTTATTTTTTTCACGCTGGAAAATGCTTTTACGCGTCCCCTCCGGAGGCGACACAGGCAAGACTGCGCCACTTCCGACGGGGTATGTGGGGCTTCCCGGCGGCCAGGCTGGCACCTAGAATACCCACTAAAACCCAGCGATGCTCCTTCGCGTCGCCTGGTGGCTGTGTCACGGGAACACTTGTGCACTGGACCGCGGCCCAGCCACGACCGCGGCCACTACAAGTTAGCCCGCTTATTTCCATTTAGCTTAATGGTAAGTGATGATGTAGTCTTGATAGGAACATGCTAACCTGTTAGGGGTATGGGTAATTATATCCAACCCACATCGGTTTCTGTACATCTTACCGGAACGCGTAATCACTTGGCGTCACATTCTTATCAGTAGGATTTAAATAGCCACAGGTAAAGTTTTCCACCCGAGCAGACCAGAGAAAATTCAGTAATAATAAATTTCCATTGGGCACTGTCGGAGATGAAACCCAGGACTTGTACTTCGTTTTATGAGCTGGAGAATGACATGGGCTAATTTCATTCCGGCAAATGCATAGCGCGCAATTCTGTCACTATTTAATAGAATAGGTCTTAAAATAGCCATCTATGTTTTGACCGACCTCCGTGGCGCAGTGCGTTCGCTGTCGCATTATAAAGTTGAGGGTCCTGGGTTCGATTCCCGGCTCGAGTCTGGTCTGGTGTGAGGCTTCGGCCGTGGCTAGTTACTACCCTACCGACAAAGACGTGTCGCCGAGCGATTTATCGCGATATCGCGTAGGAACCAATTAGGAGCATGGGTTTACCATGCTCCTATATCCGCTACCATCCTAGACAGCATCATCACTTACCACAGGTGAGATACTTTGTAGTATATAACAAAAATGTATAATTTTCCATGATTATCATTGTTAATATGCCCGTCAATCTAATTAAGGGATTTATTAACTACAGAATTGGCAGTTATCGTTATAAAAGATATAGATAGATAGGACACTGATGCCCAAATAAGTTCAAATTTCAAATTCAAAATAATCTTTATTCAAATAGTCCTTAAACGTCACTTTTGACGCGTCAATAATTTACATAGTAGTTATTTCATGGTGATAACTATATTCGTAAACCTAAAACTAAAGCTATGAGGGTTCCAAACGCGCCCCGGTCTAAGAAGAAGCCCACAACAAACTTAGCCGGGGTTTTTCTTTTTTTTCGTTATCACCATCTCACATAATGAATAATAAACTATAGTACCTATGGAGATAGAGCAATTCACACCCAAGCTTTTTTATCGTTAACATAATCCTTAATATCGTAATATGATTTTTCTACAAGTTAACTACTTGCGTATGCTCGATCCATAATATGTGCTATCTTGAATTTCTGTAAAGTTACCGATACAATTACCGTCGCATAAACGCGTTAGGCACTTCAGTTGAATCACGAATGATTAAAACGGTGCAAGTGCCAGTCTATGATCTAGTTCATGTGTGGCAAATACGAGCACTCTCTTTAATGAGTCAAAGGACGCGCATCTACCAAAGGCATCGGAACAAGGGCACTGCGGAGTCGCCGATTTTAGATCACAAAGCCGATCAGTGCTTATCTCCTAGTACTAAGTGAAATAATGAAACTGTTGGATTCATACTAACTCACTAGCTCATTGAATAAAGTTATACTGGCAATTTGATTGATACATATTTTGTTTATCCCCCCCACGATGTTCTATACGATAATTTTATATATACATATTATAATGTATAGACGTTTCGCTATATAAAGGTCGTAACTTAATATTATAATGTTAAAGCATCAACGAACCTAAAACTAAAAACCTTAATCATCATCATCATCATCATGATCAACCCATTACCGGCTCACTACAGAGCACGGATCTCCTCTTAATATGAGAAGGGTTTGGCCATAGTCCACCACGCTGGCCATGTGCGGCTTGGCAGACTTCACACGCCGTTGAGAACATTATGGGGAAACTCAAGTGTGCAAGTTTCCTCACGATGTTTTCCTTCACCGTTGAAGCAAGTGATATTTTAATTGCTTAAAAACGCACATAACTCCGAAAAGTTATAAGTGCGTGCCCGGGTTCGAACCCCCGACCTCTGATTAGGAGGCTGACGTATTAAACACTAGGCTATCACAGCTTATATTTTGTTTATCGAGTAAACGCAAATATATACTTAATGTTGATTAATTGTTATAAGATAAAAACAATGTACCTAGATTGAATCAAGTTAATTATATTAATCTCAATAATAATAAAATGTAACAAGTAATAAAAGCCCTTTGGTTGTGTTTTCGTTTTCATTTACATCTTGCGGTATTTTATTGCTTTTTAGAGAAGTAGTAAAAAAGTGTTCAGTCACGTTGTTTGTGTGGGCGTTTCTCGAAAAATGGTAATTTAGTTTCTACTGAACACTCCATAACTGGACTTACTGGTGTTTATTTTCAAAACTAAACGAAAAAAAACCGTGTTGACAGCTCATTTTAGCTTCGTATTTCGGTTCTCGTAGCTGTTTGTTACATATCAGGTTAATATGATAACTAGTGAAATATCCCATACACGATAGGCATAGCCCCGGTGTTAACAAGTTAGCCCTTGACGGCCATCTCACGTGATGGTAAATGATAATGCAGTCTAGGATGGTAGCGGGCTAACCTGCTAGGGGTTTGGTAAACCCACACTCCTAATTTGATTACGCGACTTCGTGCCGGAACGCTAAATCGCTTTGCGACACGTCTTTGTCGGTAGGGTGGTAACTAGCCACGGCCGAAGCCTTCCACCAGACCAGACTCGTGCCGGGAATCGAACCCAGGCCCTCCAACTTTATAATGCGACAGCACACGCACTGCGCCACGGCGGTCGTTAGAGGTTATGTTGTCGCAACCAATAGGGTTACTAACGAAAAAAAAAATTCTTTATTAAGTAGGCCATCCCAGCCATTTATAAAGGCTTCAAATATATATTTATTTTTTATCATACTAAAACATAGCTGCAGCTATGATAGCCTAGTGGTTAGGACGTCCACATCCTAATCCGAGGTCGGGGGTTCGAATCCGGGCACGCATCTCTCATTTTTCGGAGTTATGTGCGTTTTAAAATATCACATCGTGAGGAAATGTTCTCTAAGGCGTGTGAAGTCTGCCAATCCGCGCATGGCCAGCGTGGTGGACTATGGCCAAACCCTTCTCATATTGAGAGGAGACCCGTGCTCTGTAGTGAGCCGATAATGGGTGTATCTGATGATGATGATGATGATGATGATTAAATCACCATCATTAACTATGACTTCTCGTATATTTAAGATTATGGGTACCGGACTGCGCTTTTATTGGAGTGAAGCTTTGAGAGCCACCACGTTAGTCCAATGTGGGCCGGTGGGCTTTAACTTGAAAAAAAAAAATTATCATATGGTAGAGATATGATTATGGGTAAAACGCGACGGCTCAGCGTACCTGTAAGGCAGAGTGATGGACGCTCTCGAAATCGGAATGGAACTAAAAATATTACTGAAAATATTTTGGCCCCCGAACCTAGAACTTCACGTCATGATTCACAGTTGAATATGCACTGGACCGACGAGGCATTTTATAATGCAAACATCCGAATCAAATTGGCGTAATAACCAATCAGAAGACTGTGTTAACACTCTTCTGATCTCCGGAAGTAATTTGAGAAAATCATCGCAGTTACACCTCTCACAAACATATGCCAACAGCCAGATCGACCTACTGGCCGATTGTGTAAGTTTTGTATAGTTATCCACTGCTAATGTCCGTACATAACATATTATTCGAATGCGATGATTGTACACTATCTGCTTAGATATTATTAAAAATTATTTTTGAAATTATCAAAAACATACACAAAAACTTTTTTTTATGCATTACAAGCTAATCATTAACCCTTGACGGCTATCTCACGTGGTGATGAAGCAGTTTGATAGCGGGCTTACCTGTGAGGAACATGGTAAACCCATACTCCTAATTGGTTTAACGCGGCATAGTGCCGGAACGCTGTCGCTTGGCACACGTCTTTGTCGGTAGGGTGGTAACTAGCCATGGCCAACGCCTCCCACCAGACCAGACTCGATCCTGGAATCAAACCCCAACATTATAATGCGTCAGCCCACTCACTGCGCCAGGAGGGTCGGTTCTATTAAATAAACAGATTATTATTTTGTGTTTATTAATTTAAAACGCTAATGGTTTTAAAGAACGAAATTGACTAACTGTCAACGCACAGCAAAACTACGAGACGAAAAGGGCTGAGATTTGGCATAGTAACTTTAGTGTAGGCGTCAGCTATTTAAGCATTTTTGGTAATTTATCCCCCAAGGGGCAAAACGAGGGGGTTCTAAGTTACATGAGTCCACTCAATATCTCCCAAACTTTAACTACATGAATTGATGAAGATAATGATGATTCTGTATCATATAGGTCGCAAAATTTACGAGGCGACAAGCTGTGCAAGAAAACCTATAAAAAAAGATTCCATTACTTAAAGAACTATTCCAGATACGTGAGGCTATGACAAGTAGGTATGTGTGGAACTAATTTTATCATACAATAATATCCCGTAAGATATTCATTGAAATCTAATATATTCAGGGCAATTTTGTTCAATATTAAATATTTGTGATGAATTATTTATTTGGATAAGGATTACCTACTATCAGGCTTGTTATCTATATCAAATAGTGCATTATGTTAGAATAATATGAATAATTTTGATTAGCATAAAAGTTATAGTAAGTCAACCTCAAATGATATAAAAAATTCTGTCGTTATTCTAGAACTTTTCATCATCACCATCGTGATCAACTCATTGCCGGCTCTCTACACAGCACGGATCTCCTCTCAATATCACAAGGCTTCGGCCATAGTCCACTGCGCTGGCCATGTGCGGATTGGTAGACTTCACACGCCTTTCAGAACATTATGGAGTGCAGGTTTCCTCCCGATGTTTGCTTAACCGTTGAATCAAGTGATATTTTAATTGCTTAATAAACGCACATAACTCCGAAAAGTTAGAGGTGCGTGATCAAATCCCCGACCTCTGATTAGGAGACGGATATCCTAACTAGTGGGCTATTACAGCTTCTAGAACTTTTAATGAGGAGCAATCACCGTCATAGGTGATATTTGCGTAACTTGAGCCGTTAACGTAGAACACGCAACAGTGGCTCTTAAATATCTAGGCTAGGCTGTAAATTACCTGGCTAATTTTTTTGTGGTCTTCTTCTTAGACCCGGCCGCTATCCGGGGTTAGGAACTTTTATAGCTTTGGTTTTAACTTTACGAATGTAGTCAGCATCATCAACTCACTACTATGTAAATTATTGATGCGTCAAAAGTGCCTTTTAAAGTTTCATTTGAATAACGAATGATTGATTGGTTGGTTGATAAATAGGATTTTTTTCCGTTACTAGAATATTTGTCATGAAATGCTCCAGTCATGTTAGTGGTAGCCTGATTTTATATAGCACATAGCCTTCCTTGATAAATGGACTATCCAACACTCAAATTCAATTCGAACCAGCAGTTACTGAGATTAGCGCGTTCAACCAAACAAACTGTAAAATCTGAAGCTTAACATAAGTAAAGTAATAAAATTCTTAGTATAGATAACACCAGTTTAACAAGGTCGCCACTTATTTAAAGTTTGCACAATGAAGAATGGTGATTGATGATACAAACTGTTTCAAGGAATTCACTGAATCAAGGAATTTAAATCGAAATTCCAGTCGGTAATCTCACAGCTCGTTGTGGAAGAATGTTGCTATTCAAGATGTAATGCGAATGAAGAACGTATTTCTGTTACAACATCAGATTAGGCCAACTTTTTAATAACGAACCTATTCCTAATTGGTCTCAGTTCGTGTTACCGTATATATATATATATGCAGTAGATAACACAAACTGAGTTGTCAAACTGTGTGGCGTTACAGTAAAGCACAAAACTTAATGTAAATATCTTAAAAATAGATCGTTATTTTAATTGAATTCTCGTGCAATGATGATGCTACAAATTTTTCTTTCCTGCTTTTTAACACTAGAAGAAAGTAGTTACTTAAATATATATATACTAAATATTAAATAGAAAGAAAAGAAAGAAAAGTTGATTTATTCAAAACATACATATGGGTTTACAATAGAAGTAGTATAACTTAAATTGTCTAATATATTACACTAGCATTATGCACCTGATTTCCGAACTAGTTAAGACTGTATCTCGGAAAACAGGGCCACCAACTCCGAGTCACAGATCAGAAGACAATTTCAAGCGTCTGTAAGCTTAAAAATTGTAAGCGAAATGTTCTATAAGGAGCATGAGTGTGAGTGAGTGATGTGTATGGGATGTGTGTGTGTGTGTATGTGTGTTTGTGTGAGCGCGCGCGCGTGTGCGTGAGTGTGTGTGTGTGTGTGTGTGTTTAACTATTACATTACACTAGAATATCCAATAGTCCTTCAGTAGCCGCATAAGTCTGCTTCAGAATCCAATCTTGAAGAGTAATTTTTAATTTATAGCTATTTAAAGAGTGGAGAGAAAGAATCCTATGTAAATTATTATATATGTAAGGTCCAAGGAACACAAAAAACCTACGGCTAAAAGCTGTATTAAGTTTGCTGTAGATGGGAAGTTGAGGCCTACGATTAGTGCAACTGCTCATGAAATTCGTCAGAGAATGTTGTTTGAGTGCAGTCGCCAGTATGAATAATTGACGGACTGTTAGCACTTGACAATACTCATAAAGCTTGTCGGTTGGATACATACGGGGTTTAAAGCAGCACACCTTTAGAACGGCTCTTTGTGCCCGTTCAATTTGGATTAGGTGAGTTTTGGCAGCACCTCCCCAAACAGAAATGCAATAGCTAAGGATAGATTGGCACAGTGCTTGATATACCATTTTCATAATTTCAGGTTCAGCAGAATGTCGAAGGTTTTTAAAAACATATATTAGTTTACGTACTCTGTTTGATAGATGCTCGATGTAGTTTTTAAAAGTAAGGTTACAGTCAATCACTATGCCAAGATATTTAATAGATGTGACATTTTCGATAACTTGGTCAGGTGTGCAGTTATGCTGAGATTGTTTAGCAATTAACTTAAATTCAGAGATATTCGATGGGAGCGAAGAATTACGGATACATAAATTAAGACATTTTGTTTTGCTGATATTTAATGTAAGTAAATTATTGTCAAGCCAATCCCTCACAGTATCAAAACCATTTTGAGCGAAGCGATAAGTGTCAGACCAGGTTTTAGACGAGAAAACCAGAGCTGTATCATCAGCATAGGAGAATATCCTACCGTGTTCAAGTTGGGTGTTACATAGATCGTTAATATAGATTAAAAATAGGCTCGGGCCAAGTATACTGCCTTGAGGCACGCCATGAGTTATAGATAGTTCAGAGCTATAGTATGAGTCAATTTATGAAATCAAATCAAATTTATCAAATGTATGAAAATCGCATGGCAATATTATACCTACTTAATTAATCTGTAACTATGCAGCAGGTCACTTTCTAAATAACTTTAAGGGCGGATTAACAAATTGCTCAAGGGCCAGCAACGCGTTGGCGGTTCCTCTGGTGCTGCAAATGTTCATGGGCGGCGGTAATCACTTACCATCAGGTGACCCGCCTGCTCGTTTGCTCGCTATGTGTATAAAAAAAAACTTTATTTTCTTCTCACTAAATAAATCTATTTTGAGACATGAATTTTCGTTGTACTTTTTGACTTTTTGTAACTTTAGACATTTTGTAATGATATTTTTTTTAACTGTGGTACTAAACAAAAAATACAATTGATATCGTTAGATTCGCTGCAATTAGAATTTAGCCCATACAAACTTCCATCCTCATTAAACCCACCGCGTCGCATCGCCCTCCGTTAGTTTACCCACCCCTTGTTGGAAGACTTAAGAATTGTAGCGCGGTTTGAAATGGCAGATCCTAAAATAAAATATGATATCACCTAAAATAAAATAGAAGTAGTGTATCAAATACAAATCCGACTTAATGTTCCAGTGTATAAAGTGTTAAAAAAAAAACAAAAAAATACTCTTCAGCTATAATATGAGTAAAAAAATATACCTGTGGTCACAACTATGCATATATGAACAAAGGTATACCCTATCAGTGATGGCTTTAGACTATGAGTCAAAAAACGCAATTTAGGCTATGGCCGGCGCGTCCAAGCGGTCCTACACAAGAGGTCCTACGCACCCGTTTGATCACGAGTGCCTATTGTGACTGGGCGATCTTTAAAGACTCATCACTGACCCTTCTCCCCTATCTAAGCCATTCATACTGATGAATATTTTAGGAATAAAAAACAATTCAGTTTTATTTCGGAATAATTTGCTACTCCGGGTTGAATAAATTTACTTTTTTATACATTCCTAGCATTTTGGATGACATATAACAATTTTTTTTTCATGTTAATTGAATTTTATTTAAATTTTCTTATATCTTGGAAGTTGATACGTACTAAATGTACGACTATCAACGCATATTCGTTCGGCCTCAATTGTTACCGTATAATTATGTCATAATATTTATTGTATTAGCGTATTATTTTCGGAGTTACGTGCGTTTTTAAAAAATTAAAATATCACTTGCTTCTACGGTGAAAGAAAACATACATAATCGTGAGGAAACCTGCACGCCTGAGAGTTCTCCATAATGTTCTCAAAGGCGTGTGAAGTCTGCCAATCCGCACATGGCCAGCGTGGTGGACTATGGCCAAACCCTTCTCATTTTGAGAGGAGACCCGTGCTCTGTGGTGAGCCGGTAATGGGTTGATCATGATGATGATCATGATGATATATGTTTGTTACCCATAGCAAAACGTATACTCAATACAGGTTAATTGAATTGTTCAAATATTAATAGTATGCAATCAAGTTACCGCAAGTTAAGTCGATTTAACCACACAAATGCGGACAATTCGCATTGACCACCGACAGTAAATGATGCATCTGGAGCATCCAGACACTATCGCAACGTTTCTATAGATGTGAAGATAATGCGAGGTGGGCTAACCGTCCGACATACAGTCCGTTATAGGAAGGCAATCTGTCTGTAGGTACTATGCAAGGCTTTGCACGAGTAACAAAGCATATATATGTCTACATTTATGTCTGTGTCCTGTTTCATCTGTAAAATCTAACTAATCATCATCCTACTAAGACTACTGTACTGTAATGTATCATTACGATCCTGATAATACTTTCTTCTACTTTCTTTTTTCCTAATCCTAAGGTTGCCTGGTAGAGATCGCTGCTAAGCGATAAGGCCGCCTTTTGTATCCTGTTTCTTCTTGTTTTTCTTATTATTTATATTAATATGTGGTGTACAAATAAAGAATAAATAAATAAATAAAAAATATTTGAGTAAAAAATAATAGATGTATTTTTTTTTATTTTCCTTTCTTTTGTTTAATATGCAATAAAGTTGTTTAATTAAACAAAAATGAAAATAAATAAAGTGAGAAAAAATTGATTACCCCAAAATATCGCTAATATTTATATGTATGTGGTATGTTTAAAAGAATTTTATAGCAATATTCTTTCTTTACAAATAGGTAAAGTAAAATGTATTCATCGAAGAATATAGCCGATAACATTAAAGTTAAATATTAGCGTTAATTAATACTTGGATATTTTTAGGGAAATAATTCGGTTATACTTACCTGTTTTCGTGCTAATGAAGCTCTGAGTCGGTATGATTTTTCGGACATCTTAGAAAACCATCCTCATAATGAATTCCAATTCAGTTGATTCTAGATATAAAAACAAAATGTCTAGGTTAAACCATAGACTGCGTAGATAAGATGAATCACACCTCAGCATTTTTCATACTCGTCGTAACTTCTAAACGATAGATACGATTTCCAAAATTTAATGTGGTATTTTCATCAATTCAACCCTAAACAGGTTAGCCCGCTACTATCGTAAGAAAAGTGATATCTATATAACATAAATTTACAAAACGACAGGCAACCTAACAAATATTATAGGTTTTTCTGCAGCTTTGCCATTTGGTAAATTGTGGTTCTCGCAAAAGTGCACACATCTGCAAGCGGACCTAGAATCATATTTATATTTTATAACCGAGCGGCAGATTTTTCCGCTGCGATTGAACTGTCACCATCCGTATCGTACTCCATTTATTGCTTCAATAGGAATAAAATTCCCAGATGACGCTGCTGTTATATCGAAATACAGTATTACATTTACCTGAATAATTCCATCTGGTCCAGATTTCATGGTTTGCTTTTTATTTAATTTATCAAGTCTCTTAGAGAAATTTGATCCTTATAATTGATCCTAACGATCGATGGAATAAAAGTACAGTTGGTAGGTTTTGAAGATTTTAGTCGGTTTGATTCCGGGTGGGAAAGCGAACTTTCGAAAATCTTTGAATGCATTTTTCTTTCTATTCAAAAAGTAAGGGATGTTTCCTATGAGTAAAATTTTATATGTACAGTATTACGAATACTTTCCCTTCAGGAGGTATTACAAAATTCCACCATATATATATGATTCATCCAGGGTGTCATTTTAAATAGTTTATGGATTAATTTAGACAAAATAATTATAATTATAAATTTTGGATATACATAACAATTAGGGATATTTGTTAAATAAAAAACGACTTGAATCAGTTTAAATATAAGAGTATGCTTTTTCACAGAGACGATTTATAAAAAATAAATTTTGCACAAAAAAACTTGTCTCGCTTTTTGTTACTTTTTTATATCATTAATACTATAACGTCTTTGATCAACTGAGACACCATTCCAATAGACATAGACTTTGGATTCGGGTCTATCAGATTGCAATTCCGATAACATGAGGCCATCTTAATATTTTCATAACACAACGATGTCGATAGCATAGGTAAAAAAAAGGTGGTTATAGATGACCTAAAAAGTCTCAATAAGTATTGATATAATACGTGTAAGATGATAGGGCGGGGCGATGACCGCGCATTGGGGTCGATCGGCGCCGGCGCATCACTGCAATCGCCGATGACACCTAGGCGGTTCACGTCACCGAATCTTTACTTATCATGAAACTGTCATGAAGCTAATTCTTTACACTAACTACATTCTGAAAATCATATTTAGTTGCATTATTACATTTTTTGAGGCAAATAACAGCAATTTTATTACATTTTATTTATCTAATTTAATCGCTTTTTGATTTTGTTTTTGAAAGATCGCGCTGAAACAACTGAATTGTATACCATTAGAATTATGACTTATACAATGGCAGGCTTAATATTTACAAACTTATAACCCCGAAAAAGAAGGGATAAGAATGAATGAAAAGACATTTATGAACCATGGTACAACCCAGAAAAGTAACAATAATTAATAAAGCATTTCACTTGAGGTAATATTTGTCAAAAATATTGGATACTTATCAACCCATTGCTGGCCCACTAAAGGGGCTTCAAGTTTCTTCTCAGCATGAGAATGGTTGTGGATGCAGTCCACCACGCTGACCATGTGTGGATTGCTAAACTTCACACGCCTTTGAGAAAATTATGGATAAACTCTCAATGCAGGTTTGCAGGCATGCAGGTTTCCTCACGATGTTAAAAAATGTAACGAATAACATGTGAGAAATTATTGCAATTATTAAACAGGTTTGGTTAGTTAAGTTATTAAAGCTACCTACCTACAAGAATATACATGAAATAACAACTTTCCCAATATTAAATTGCTATTTAATCTGCACCGGAACTAATAATAACTATCGCAAACTATACGGCAATTATCTGTGTTCTTGTCTAAACGATTTAATCACAGTCAATTAAAACCTCTCACCTTTAGTCGAAAGCCTTATACATAAATGTTCTAAGAAAAACATCAGTGATCTACGTACTCCGAATAATATTGGGGTGCCATACCTATCTACGTAATTGGCTTATTAGCCCGTTAAGAGAAACCGCACGGGCTAGCCCAACATTATTAACTCTAGCTTGACACATAAGCCGTATTAACACAATGTAAGCACCAAACGCTTCCAGATTCAACAGTCGATATGCCAAAATCAACTTTACGTAAATTTAACAATAAATGTGTTATGCATTGCTTCCTAAATAATTCAGTTATTTCAGCTCCCAGTTATTGAACGTTGAATTTCCATGTCTGTAATTCGTGTAATTGAACTAATATTTGTTTGAATATTAGATATTGGAACTTTCATTTGTTTTATCAATTTCCTAAAGCAAATATTTGCTGACCGAATATTATTATCTACTAGCTATGCCTTCGACTTTCGTCCGCGTAAATTAGGGGTTTTTATAAACTCTTATGGCAATGGAGGTTTACCACGTTTGTATTTAAAGATTATTATCTCATGGCTAGAAGCGGTGATAGCCTAGTGGTTAGGGCGTCAGCCTCCTAATCAGAGGTCAGCGGTTCGAACCCGGGCACGCACCTCTAACTTTTAGGAGTTATGTGCGTTTTTAAACAATTAAAATATTACTTGCTTCAACGGTGAAGGAAAACATCGTAAGGAAACATGCACGCCTGAGAGTTCTTCATAATGTTCTCAGGCGTGTGAAGTCTGCCAATCCGCACATGGCCAGCGTGATGGACTATGGCCAAACCCTTCTCATATTGAGAGGAGACCCGTGCACTGTAGTGAGCCGGTAATGGGTTGATCATGATCTCATCGCTCATTCCTATTCCCGTTTCTGTTTTCGCGCCCTTTCCGAATAAGTCGATTTTTGAGGAAGTTTGCTACGGCAATCTAAATCATCGACGTAAAAGTTTTTCACGTATCCGGATATTGCCGGATAAAAAGTAGCCCCTTTGCTATTATGATATTTGGCTACACCTTGAGATTTTTTTAGAGTTTTTAACCAAATGTATCTTCGAACGAACTAGACTGATGTTTTGACAGGATAACCAGAAGAAGGACATAGTATAAGGATAAAAGTATACTATGTCCTTCTTCTGGTTCTAAGCTAGCTCTCAACCAATTTTCAGTCAAATCGGTGCAGTCGTTCATGCGTTATATAAATAGTGTAACTAACACAACTTTCTTTTTTAAACATATAGATAGAAGAAGATAGATGTCAACAAGTGTAACTTAGATTAAATCATGCTAATAACCTCCTTATTTTATTTGTTATTTGTTTAAAATTCACTCGATTAAACCCTTAAGTTCATCATACTTGTTTGTCGAGCACTCTTAGGAACGTCCGATGTCTAGAGTAGCTGTCTTCGATGTAATTCTTTTTGCATCAAACGAAAAACATCAAAGATAAATGCTGGGGTATCTAGCACGGCATTAATTCAAAAGGTGTTCGTTATCAGACGCTTTTTTATTGAATTCAATCAATTTAAAAGTGTTTTATAAGATATTTTTTTATCAATGTTTCTCGCTCTTTACCACGAACCCAAAAAAGACTTGGTTGTAGCTTCTTATAGCTCAGATTACATATAGTTTTTTTACTAAGGGTTTGATAGAGTAATTGGCCTGTTTCCATGTAATCAAATCAGGAAGGTGGAAGAAGGAGATCGAGGAGATCTCGTTTCGAACACAAAGCTCTACAGTTGCCAATCAAGGGTCATCAAAACCCATTCATTCGATCTGAAGCTGATCAAATGGCGATCTGAGTGGTCGAAATCCTATAAATTCAGCGGAACACAAACCACTCACTTGACGGATAGGGGAAACCAAACGCTGCAAAACTCGCACAAGACTGTGCTTGTATCAGTGTGTAACGTTAATCGATCGGCCTGTTAACACGTTCACGAATAACGCATATTTGAATTTGTGTTCCACTTTGACCACTTCACTGAACCGTCAAATCGAATATCCCCATCTAAAGGTATTCCGGGAACAATTCTCGGTAGAGTTCTTTAATGGAATGATTGCATCATTTAGGTAGTTTGTCTCACGTAGTTCGAGCTAAGTTAGTTTTGGCTTACCGACATAACCGCAAAGCGAAGTGACTTAGTGTTCCGGTGAATTATATCATACCTTTTAAGTTAGCGCGTACACTATTTGATTGCATCATCGCTTGCAGGTTAGATTAAACCAAGCGTAGAACCTGTTAAAGAAAGCGCCGTCTCGTCCAAGTGCGATTGCGACTCGCTCCTGAGGGTATTCCGTACTGCGTTCTTAATGGATTCCGGAAAACCGGTATTCACATGTACCTACGTGTATTAGCGACAAATCAGTATTTGCAGTTCAATTTAGACGTGAATGAAAGAAATCCTAAATATATATATTTCTAATAATGAATAGGTAGTAGTAAATTGACTTTACTTTTCTCGCTTGTGAAGTCAACATCTCCTGAGGATGATCCGGTGTCGGGTCAAAACGTGCGTAGAGGTTCTAGTGGAAGATTTTGTGTGGTGTTATATTATACAAATCTCCCGGTGGTCGGCGGAATATAGCAAATTATACTTGCTGTTTATTGTGTATATATATTTCTCATGAAGTTTTTGATTGATTTTTAATTTGTTATTTATTGCTAAAAAGCCTACTTAATGTTAATATTTAAGGTTTTAAATATCGCGGTTTGTAAGAGGCGAAGATTCAAATGTCTATCTGTTTGGATGATGTACACTGTATTTATAGATGGTCACTCCGTTCCGTTTAAGTATTGAGGGAACCCCAAAAAGTGCTGTCTCTCACATTATTCAAATCATATTTAATATTTCCTTTACCGTGCGCGACGCTGCTGCACAAAAGATATTTGTATGCAACTTAAACCGTAGGTGTACGTTCGTGAACTTATGTAAATGAACCGTCATAGCACGGTCACCCACCATCTAAGGATAATTCGAGTTGTGGCACATCTAAATGGGTCATCAAACTGCATCTGAGTTCAAACCCCAGTCCAGTCCGCCCACGTTTCCACTGCGCCACATAACATCACGTTTATGCCTTATTCGTGTGCCTTTGTAACCGCAGTAGAGGTCACACTTTTACATGACCCCGAGGTTTGTCCCGACTTTTGTGCCACCGTTGGTCGGTAATTTTGCTAAGAACCTTCGAATAGAAACGTTGGATTTAATCACAGTTCAGTCATAAGTTTATTAATGTCACACTACTAACCCACAAAGCTGTGGCAAATTTATAGCTGACTAGCCGTTGCCCGCGACTTCATCTGCGTAGAATTGCTGATTTCCCGTGAGATTGAGGTTTCCCGTCCCAATGCCCTGCTTCAGAAAGTAAGCTACAGGCAAATGTTAAATTGCCTATTCTCGTGTTTCTAAATTAAAATACATAGGACTTTCATACAAACTTAAAATCATTATTTTACCCCCTTCGGGGTAGATTTGGATGAAAAAAAAAACTAACTTTACACTTACGCCCTAAAAGAAACCTATATTCAAAATTTCAAGCTTGTAGACTTCACAATAAAAAAATAAGCAAAAACTATCATCTCCTATTTTACCACCCTTAACAGGTAAAATTAAAAAAAAATTATGTACATGTTTTTTATTTATTATTATGAATCTTAATGCAAATTTTTGTGTCTCTAACTCTAAAAACAAAGAAAATTCATACAAACTTCCAACCCCACTTTTACCCTCTTAGGGGTGGAATTTCCAAATATCCTTTCTTAGCTGACATCTCTTAACTATCAACTACCTACTTGCTAAATTATAACTGTATACGTACAATAGTTTTTGAGATCTCGTATTTAATCAGTAAGTAAGTAAGTAAGTGACCTTTCGCTTTTATATATATAGATTAGAAATTTATTTCATAAAAAAACTATTCTAAGCTAACATTACGCCCAGGAATCAAACCAATTACTCGGTGGTCTGTTGTGGAAAACTAAACCTTTTAGCAATTTTACATTTTTTAATTTAGGCATAGGCAATGTGTACAAATGTTAAGCCGGTAGATTAATAAAACTATAAGTTACCAAGCTTGCGAACTCTACGCAATATCTAGAACCCCATTTCTAAATTGGAAACAAGTCGTGCATAAAGTGATTCAGTATATCTTTGACCGTAGATGGAAGCGGAACGGCTTTGTCCTCCCTCCACCCCCACCTTTGTTTGAGTTCCGTAGCCGAGGATGATATTAATACAACTAGTTCTATTAATTAATATTCTCCAGGTTATTGGATTGTTAACTGTACTATACGGGTACATGAAGACAATGGGCGTTCTGATCGGGTAATACGCACAATAAACTGTTTGCGTGAACCCGCATATCCGTACTGTAGGCTAGGCTTCTGATGCATGCAGGTAAAGGCAACAGTATCTAAATAATTATACTAAGTGGAACTCAGTAGGTCAAAGTATTTACATACATCACAATACCTAATGGTCTTAACGGATGCGTGTCACAACTTTTGCATTGAAACTGTCACAATTTACGAGTCCGGCCTTAGGTCTTAAAATACAATACATATTCAATACATATTGTTGTTTATACAGCTTGGGTATGTTTCAGACATCCATTATTTCTCCTTTCACCGTCAGAGCATAGGAAATCTGTGTAAACGAAAATATTATTGTAAGGTACATGAAATTTTTTTACGACCTCCGTGGCGCAGCGCTCGCTCTGGAGTTGGAGAAAAGTTGGAGGTCCTGGGATCAATTCCTGGCTCGAGTCTGGTCTGCGGGGGGGCTTCTGCCGTGGCAGTTACCACCCTATCGACAAGATGTGTCGAAAAGCGGTTTTGCGTTCCGGCACGATGTCGTGTAGAAACCAATTAGGAGTATGGGTTTACCATACCGCTAACAGGTTAGCCCGCTACCTAGATGGTAGCGGGCTTGTAGATTGTTTCATCACCAGGTGAGATTGCCGTCAAGGGCTAACTTTTAGTGTTTAAAAAGAAATACACTGTGAAAATTACAACACTATTTTTAGACATTTTCATTTATATATTTATTATTTCTCTATCTCTTTATCTCTATGTATATCTTTCGTCGGTAGATAGCTAGTACATAGCTCTTAATATAATTTTAAGTGGCATGTGAGATGGTGATAACAAAAAGAAAATTTACCTGGCTAAGTTTGTTGTGTGCTTTGTCTTAGACCGGGGCGTGTTTGGAACCCTCATAGCTTTAGTTTTAAGTTTACGAATGTAGTTATCACCATAAATCACTACTATGTAAATTATTGACGCGTCACAAGTGGCTTTTAAAGGACTATTTGAGTAAAGATTATCTGAAATTTGAATTTGAATTTGTAGCGTAACAAAATGCGTCTACATTTGACTGAAATTTTTCTCGAACGCGTCTGGAGCCGCCAATGTAACCGGGACCGCTCATTCAGCGCGTGCTTTATCGTTCGATCTCCACTGCAACGAACAATCGTTAATAAAAATGTCTACTACTTTGTTTAACATAAATGCTATGTTGTTTTATGGAGGGAAGCGCACTGTGAACTTATCCACTCTTATATATCTAAGGTTCGTGACGTTTAAGTTTTTTCATAACTAACAGTACCTAGGAACAGGGCTTTGATTCGCTAAGCGGTGATAATCACATAGCCAATAGAACCTTCCTAAATTAACGGGCTACAAGAATCAGTAATTCCTGAGATTAGTTCATTCAGACACAAGCATAATACATAATGACACACCAAGTTAAAATATTTGAATGTTATATTTAAGAGATCCTGTTACTTGTGAAAAACATAACCCAAGACGAAAATAATGAAAAAAAAAACATAATACTGCGCAATATTTTTGAGATTTGTTATGGCATACATTTACAACTACAACAATTGTCTTATTTTATCGTTTATGTAATATTTAATGTCGTAATAAGCTATACTTTACTCTAAAAAAACACACACACTCTGCTCACACATAAGGCAACTTAAAAGATACAGATATGAATTATATATTAGAACAATGAACCTAAACTAAAACCTTTAAAAGTATAATATAATAACTAAAATATCTTTAAAAATATAATATAATATATAAAAAAGGAGTCCATTTAGGCAAGGTTCCGAAGATACTGGCGGAGTTCCTCCTTTAAATAGCTAGACTAATTCTTTGTCCGCGGTAGCTGGCAGCTCTTCGGTCTCCTGTGATATCGACTAACCAGTTCGCTATTTCATATTTTATTTGTCTTTTGATATTTGGATCTATTGCTCCAAAAACTAAAAAACTTTCAAAAGTTCGTCAATCACAGAAAAATTAAGTAAATGAATGTTTCACGTATTCTTCTTCTTCCTGCCGTAATCCTACGGTATTAAGAGTTATTCTTTATCATGTTTCTGGATCGTCTGTTGCTTTTTTTTAGGAACGGCCGCCTGCTTTTTCGAACTTCTTTCGGAATGTAATCGTTATCATGATAAATCCATTGCCAACTCACTAGAGAGCACGGGTCTCCTCTCAATATGAGAAAGGTTAGCCCGAAGTCCACCACGCGGTCCATTTGCGGATTGGCAGACTTCACACGCCTTTGAGAACATTATGGAGAACTCTGAGGCATACAGGTTTCCTTCAACGTTGCAGCAAGTGATATTTTAATTGCTTAAAAATGCACATAACTCCGAGAATTTAGAGGTGCGTGTATGCGTGCCCGGGATCGTACCCCCGACCTCTGATTAGTATCGGACTGCCTAACCACTAGGCTATCACAGCATCGCATGGAATACTGCACCTATTTAGTAAAACTTCCGACCCCCCCCGTTATCGCTAACGTCGCCTTAGCCGAGGTTCGGCCTCGCAGGAGGCGCCCTTAGGCAGACGTTCCCATAGTTTCTTCAATTAGGCTAAAAATTTCTTCAGGCAGAGCTTCTTTCTGTAGCTCGCCAAACAGCACGGTTACGCTGTCGCAATCAAAAGGGTTAGTACAGCTAATAGTCAGTACGAAGAAAAAAAAAAATACCAATGCAAATAGATCGAATGAAAACGTGTTGCACCGGGAATGCTGGAATGTACCTACTAGTAATTGCACTGCCTGTTTGGTTCAATTAATAATAAGTAATAGTTATTTATTTCAATGTCGCAGGCAAATGGCAATGGGACTTATTATAAGATATCAAAGGTTATCTCCGTATGCACTATGTGCAACGTGCATTGTTAAACATCTATTTGTATAGAAATTATATATGGAGATCAAAGTCTACAACATTGCGTGTTACTAGTGATTGCTGATGCGGAGATGGCCTTGCAAGAAATAGCCGCACAGCCACTTAGCGGGCTATGAATGGAGCAGTTAAAGAGAATCTTGCTTTTATTATATATTATATAATAAAAAATAATATGACATAATACTAGTATATGTATACTTCTTAACCTTCCATTTCCTACTTATTTCTAAACCGGCTTGCACTCCCTTTTCGAATATATAAATTTACTTTTTAAGCTTAATTTATAATAGCACATCGACGTAAAATTTACGTATCGACAAATCCCGAAACATTTTTTCCTGGGATAAAAAGTAGGAGTAAAGTCTCTTTCTATTTAAAACACACACACACATTCACACATGCACACACACACATATGGGTATGCAAACTACAAACAAAATTTCACATTTATAATATTAGTGTTATATACTCATTTGATATGTTTCAATATCCAGTAGTTATATCTACATCAAAGGTGACGTCTAATTGCTAACGCCGAGGTCAAGTATTAATCGTGGATTCTGTTTGGGGTTACTTGGATGCTAATTGCTCTCAAACATAGTTACCTATTAGACCAGCTGTTGATCGTCTACTAATTACAATCATACTATATAATTAAGGTATATGTTACAAGCATACAATGGGATGGATTTGTCCAAGAGGCACGTAGGCCGAGGCACATTGTATTCAATTATTGTGTCATTGAATTATACAAGTGTAGTCTATAAGGATTTTCGTCGATAACATACGTTCAACGGTATATTGCCGTTAAAGGACAGCTTGACAGAAATTCTGTAAAATCTTTCATGTCGCAAATGTTTAAAGGAAATTCTTTTCCTTTGAACCATTACGAGAAGTACTCTTTACACTTTTATGTACTTCACTTGTAATAAGCAATGCAATAAAATGTTAGAAATAAATATTAACTTATTTATCATTGCATCGTCGTGAAGAAATGAAACTGTGTTTTATACAGTTCGGTTAAAACTTTACTTTTATTTAGTATCTTATAGCTGATGATTTAGCTGGATTTATTTTAAGTTTCTAACGTAAATCTATATATATAAAAGCGAAATACCACTGACTGACTGACTGACTGACTGATGATCACGATATCTCAGGAACTATAAAACATACGATCTTTAAATTTAGAAGGTAGATTCCTTTTATGAAGTAGAGGTCAGCTAAGAAACGGTTTTGAGAAAATCTACCCCTAAAGGGTAGAAATGGGGGTTGGAAGTTTGTATGAAAGTCCTATATTTTTGAAGTTAGAAACATGAAAATTGGCAATTAAGTTTTTTAATATAAATGATAAAGATCTGTATAATCAATGTTACGAAAATCTACCCCAAGGGGGGTGAAATGGGGGTGGGGCGTTTTCATGAGGATTCTATGTTTTCGAAGTTAGAGACTTGAAAATGGGCATTTAGGTAATTTGTTTTAAATAATAAAAACCTGTACACGCAATATTACAAAAATCTACCCCTAAGGGGTAGAAATGGGGGTTGGAAGTTTGTATGAAAGTCCTATATTTTTGAAGTTAGAGACATGAAAGTTGGCAACTAAGTTGTTAATTATAAATAACAAAGATCTGTTTAATCAATGTTACGAAAATTTACTCCAAGGGGGGTGAAATGGGGGTTGGAAGTTTTCATGAGGATTCTATGTTTTCGAAGATAGGGACATGAAAATTGGCATTTAGGTAATTTGTTTTAAATAATAAAAACCTGTATACGCAATATTCCAAAAATCCACCCCTAAGGGGTAGAACAGGGGTTGGAAGTTTGTGTGAAAGTCCTATATTTTGAAGTTAGAGACATGAAAGTTAGTAACTAAGTTGTTAATTATAAATAATAAAGATCTCTTTCAATCAATGTTACGAAAATTTACTCCAAGGGGGGTGAAATGGGGGGTTGGAAGTTTTCATGAGGATTCTATGTTTACCAAGATAGGGACATGAAAATTGACATTTAGGTTATTTGTTTTCAATAATAAAAACCTTTAAAAAATCCACCCTAAAAGGAGTGAGAGGGGTGAGGGGTTGGTAGGTAACTTTGCGTTTTTGGAATTAGAGAAATTAAAATCGGCAATTAGAGCATTACTTTTCAGTAATAATACATGTAGGTATAAGCTCTTTTGCAAAATCACACCTTGAAAGTATAAACAAATAATGAAAAGGAATTTGGAAGTTAGACCGTAGAGCCGTAGACATCGCTAAGAAAGTAATTTGTAAAAGTCCGAATAGTAATATTATAAATGCGAAAGTGTGTTTGTAAATTGGTATGTCCTTCAATCACGTCGCAACAGAGCAATGGTTCGACGTGATTTTTTAAAGTAGTTGAGGATCTAGAGAGTGACATAGGAGAGTTCCCGTAGGAATTTTTACAACTTATTCTGACTGAATTTTAAAAACTTATTCCACGCGGACGAAGTCGCGGGCGCCAGCTAGTAATGTTATAAATGCGAATGTAAGTTTGTTTGTTACGCATTCACGCCACTAAACCGATTTTAAAAATTCTTTCACCAAAGCAAAAATACTTACCGAAGCGGTGATGGCCTAGTGGTTACGGCGTCAGCCTCCTAATCAGAGGTCGGCGGTTCGAATCCGGGCACGCACCTTTGACTTTTCGGAGTTATGTGCGTTTTTTAAACACAATATCACTTGCTTCAACGGTGAAGGAAAACATCGTGAGGAAACCTGCACGCCTGAGAGTTCTCAAAGGCTTGTGACGTCCGTCAATCCGCAAATGGCCAGTGTGGTGTACTAAGGCCAAACCCTTCTCATATTGAGAGGAGACCCGTGCTCTGTAGTGAGCCGGTAATGGGTTGATCATGATGAAAGCAAAAATATTATCAGCGAATGAAAAATCTATGTTTTATCCCCGTATTCGCATGGGAAGGGGGACTGCGGGCGAAATCGTGGGGTGTAGCAGGTGGATGATTAATAACATTAATTAATTACAATTCTTTCACTGAATAACTTTCTTTTTCCTTCGATCTTTTAAATTTGAGTACCATAAATACTGATCACACCACAGAAGAGAAAACTCGAAAAAAAAATAACATATTTTCGTTTGTTTTTGAAGTTCGATTTCGACTAAATTTATTATTGCAATTGATTCCCAGTGGTCTAATAATGATGCAGTGTTTTTGTATTGGCTTTTGGCTTTTTAATTAATATAATTTCGTAGTTGTAGATTATTATAGATTTTTTTTTCTGGCAAAAAATGTTTTAGCTTAAGATTACTATTTAGAAGTTTTATATTACGCATGTCGAGTTAGCCTGTAAGTGTGTACACATTGATAGAAATTATGTATCTACACATCCTATGTGTAGATACATAATTTGTCCTTGAAAATATATGTCTTTGTATACCGTTAGCTTCCTATTAAATAAATAAACCAAAAAAATACTCTTTTTATTGATTAATTGTAGGTAAACCTCGACCAAGGATTTTACAATCAAGAAGTAGTAAGATAACTACATTCCTAAATTATAAACTAATGCCTGAGGGGCAAAAAAAGCACCCTGTTCTAAGAAGAAGACCACAACAAATTCAGCTGGGTAACTTTTCTTTTTGTTATCACCATCTCACGTGTCACTTAAAATAAAAAGAGCTTTATCTTATTAGAATAATATTTCATACCCAAGCTTGTTTATCATTTACATAACCCTTTACACTTTATGTATTAGGTCTGGTTCTACTATAAATTTTGAACTTACTGAGAGACATTCCAGAAATTTCGTTTGGTAATCTAATAATATAATAAGGCTGTAACAGGACGAATTCTGTACACAAAATATATTTTGAAGATTTTAAACGGAGGATGCTTTACTATCGTAACTGAGCCCAAAACATTTTTTTTGTCTGTCTGTCTGTATCTTGGCCGCGCATCACAATGAAACTACTGGATGGATTTGAATGAAATTTGGTATAAGAGTAGCTGATACTCCGGTTCAACATATAGGATAGTTTTTATCCCGGAATTCAGCACAGTTCCCCTGGGAGATGGGATGAAAGTCAAAATGTGTATTTAGTTGTAATTCGTTAGCGCGCATCCGATTTCACTCATTCTGTTTTCTTTGGTTGGAAAGGAGATACTTTAATGTTTATCCTGTAAATATTTTAAGGTCATCGGCTTAGTATTCTATTGCTTCTTGATTGGAAGACAAACAAACACACTTTCACAAACACTAACTCAACGCAGACAAAGTCGCAGGCATCGGCTAGTTTGTTATAAAATTGTATAAATTCAAATTTAAATTCAAATAATCTTTATTCAAATATTCCTTTAAAAGGCACTTTTGACGCGTCAATAATTTACATAGCAGTGATTTAATGGTGATAAATACATTCGTAAACTTAAAACTAAAGCTATGAGGGTTCCAAACGCGCCCCGGTCTAAGAAAAAGCCCACAACAAACTTAGCCTTACAATTACTTTTAAATGAATTTCCAATTTTATATAGTCTAATAGTGTATGACACAAGTTTATTTTTATTTAAAATGTTAAGATTGTTACAATCGATTTTTTATTGAATGTATGTTATAATCCTATGGACGTAGACCATAACACAAATATGTATTGCATCATGCAGTTACTAGGTAATAAATTAACAAATAAACGCATACATACTATCGCGGACGTAATATTTGTATGGATGTATTAATGCGGCCAATTCGAACTGCGTGAAGAACTAGTTAGCTCGTCTAATAAGCTCAACGCGCTTGGCCTTAATCAAGAGATCTGCTTCTTCATTGAGGATGAGTCGCGCATTACTTTGAATTGATTACTGCACGACACCACAACCCATGTAATTTGTCTGCCAAGTACCGACACAGTTGAAAGAGAACACTGCGTAAAGGTTCTCTAGCTATTATAGTGCAATAAAAGTGATACTTTTCAATCATTGTTCAAACTTTGTTGAACTAGTTTATCAGTCATATACAAAATCTAAAAGCAGGAAATGTGCATTTGTCTTTTTAGCAATGGTAAAATATATAATTTAAGTGGGTAAAAATATTGAAAATTTACTTAATCTATATATATTTTCTTTTTGGAAAATTTGAAGCGAATAAAAAAGCAAACTTTAAAGCTTGCCGATTAATAATCCATGTTGAAAAAATGGCTTTATCATTAGCAAATTAAGATAAATGGACACAAAATTTGTGGATGAATTCTTGTTTTTAAGTACACTTTTCGATGGTGACAGCACATCTTGTTTACAATTAATCTAAGTTTTTAACACTCAGGAGTCCACATGTAGAACTCGGGGCTCAAATCGGATCACGGTCAGATCTTACATGCGGTAATATTTCATTTTCCATATCCTTTATTTGACATAATAAAGCCTGGAACTGAAAGTTTTTACCGCCGAATTGTCTTCATTTAAATGAAACAAAATCATAGGCAATCGCTTTAACAGGACGCATTCGACTTTAGCCTATTAAAAAAAAATAGAATTTCGAAAATAGTCACTTGTTTTGACTTAGCGATGGACATCTGACGATCTGATATGACGACCTCCTTGGCGCAGTGTGTGCGCTGTCGCATTTTAAAAGTTGGAGGTCCTGGGTTCGATTCCCGGCTCGACTCTGGTCTGGTGGGAGGCTTCGGCCGTGGCTAGTTACCACCCTACCGACAAAGACGTGTCGCCAAGCGATTTAGCGTTCCGGCACGATGTCGCGTAGAAACCAACTAGGAGCGTGGGTTTACCACAGTTCTAACAGGTTAGCCCGCTACCATCCGAGACAGCATCATCACTTACCACCAGGTGAGATAGCCGTCAAGGGCTGACTTGTAGTGTATAAAAAAAAAAAATCTCAATTCTCTCAACCAACCGTCGTTTATGTCATTTTACCATATGGGTTATAATGTCTTTTTTTTAACTAACGACTACTGGCTTGTCATCGGATTGTTTTGTACAATTAGTAGTTTTGATGAGATACATTGAAATACCATAATACAGTTAACGCAAATAAGCTCAAAGCTCTAATATTTATGAAACAAAATAGTTAAATATGTACCTACTCAGCTCGATAAGCTGTTTAAAAACTGCATTTTTTGTCACAATTTTCGTAACTATCTAATTAAGTTCAGTTTTAAAATTGACTTTTTTATCGAGGTAGCAGTGTAAGTTTGAGTTTTGTCGCAAGAAATTTTTAATTTTAATTATTAATTAGTATCTATTAAAAAAAACTGTGATAGCCTAGTGGTTAGGGCGTCAGCCTCCTAATCAGAGGTCGGCGGTTCGAACTCAGGCACGCACCTATAACTTTTCGGAGTTTTGCGCGTTTTTAAACAGTTAAAATATCACTTGCTTCAACGGTGAATGCAAACACCTAAACAGATTTTAAAAATTCTTTCACCAAAGCAAAAATACTTAACGAAGCGGTGATGGCCTATTGGTTAGGGCGTCAGCCTCCTAAGTCGGCGGTTCAAATCCGGGCACGCACCTGTAACTTTTCAGAGTTATGTGCGTTTTTAGAAACACAATATCACTTGCTTCTACGGTGAAGGAGTGTAGGCGTGCAGGTTTTGGCCATAGTCCACCACGCTGGTCATGTGCGGATTGGCAGACTTCAAACGCCTTTGAGAACATAATGGAGGACTCTCAAGCCTGAGTCCTCCATTATGTTATCCAGTATGTCCTCCACTATGGCCAAACCCTTCTCATATTGAGAGGAGACGAGTGCTCCGTAGTGAGCCGAGAGTGGGTTGATCATGATGATGATAAACGCCTCCATAACGAGCCTGTTCAAGTTTGTCCGATTTCTTTATTTATTTGGAACTTGTTACAAGTTACTTAATATTCAATCTGAATTAAATTCTAAATACTTGCAATAGCAGTATGAACGAATAAGGTATAATATTCGTTAAACTGAACTTTATTAATTTAATAACCTTTGAATATAATAAAGAAACGCTACCGATAAAAATATCAATATCGGACTTTCGTCTTATAATCTCATTGAAGTAGATCCTATAGATTAAAGGGCTTACGATTTAAGTTCCTATTTAAGAAACCGTGTTTTAATCTTCCTTAAGTTTAGAAGATGTTAAAATATATAAAAAAGGTGTTTCATTTTATCCGTTGTTTTAAAAATAATAAACATTGCTTCAAGAAGTGTTATTGTGAAATTTAAGTTAAAAGAAACACTGGCGTCTCTAAAGAAATGATAAGGATCTCTCTCTCCAGTCGTTCCTGTATTACTGAAGATCGTGGTCCTGGTGTCCTTGTAACCTTATTATTATTATTTATATATTAATATATTTATTGAATTATCCTTATCATATAATCATGTAAGGTTACATGATAAGGATAATTAAGAATAAAGAGCGTCAAGATTATAATCAGTAGATACCTTGATTCTTTAAGTTGCAATTACTAGGAGTATCTTAAGTGACTAGTATAAAACTGAAATGTATATAACTAACGTGTATAAAACTTGGTGTGCCACAAATACGAAATCAAAAATAGTTTATTTCCGTTGATTTATAACAAGAACTGTAATTCTTAGATACTTTCTACGTGTTTCATTTCCGTTGCTACCAAAATTAGTTCGTTCTGCGGTTCAGTTTCATTAATAGATAATGCGGTTAAACAATATTTTTATTAGTTTTTAAGTAGCAAAGTTACATTGAAAAACAAAGTTGAACCCAATTGAATGGTATAAAACACATATTTCATTATCGTACGCAAACATGACGACTTTTATTTTTATACTTATTTTTTCTTTCTATTTATATTATAAGATACGTATATATATTAGTATATTTATTTAACGCTAGACGATTCCCGCGACTTCGTCCTCGTAGTTAAGGAGTTTTTAAAAACTCCTCTCGAATAAGCTACCAATTCAAGGAAAATTTCTGTGGCAAGCTGAAACTATAGTTATATTGACGTGGAATTCTTGTATTCAAAATGTAACGGGATAAAAACCTTGAAAAACTTCCGATGTGACGAGGCAAAGAGTAAATCACTAAAACCGCAGTAATCAGCAACGATTGTTTTATTTATTTATTGGAACGAAGTTCCTTATCGCGCGTTGTGAAAGGGGGCTAGACGGAAAAAATTCTTACGAAAAGTTGTCACGACACTTTTTGTTATTGTAAGCTGTGCGGCGTCGCATGTTTCTCTGTCTGTCTCTCTCTCTTATAGAAAGCAAGCCAGATATTTTCATTTCTATTTCGCTTTGAACAGTGTGGTGTCGCGACGATTATTTTTGATGAGTGTATACAGGTTTTTTGTAATGAATGAATCCTGGCAGTGTTTCTGCACAAGTTCCGGATATTGCTGATGGAGTACAAAATTGAGCCTACTGATTAAGTTTATATAACATTATATTTGTTAATAATAAAAAAAATATTATTATAACTTAAATAAAATAAAATTTTTACCGTTGTGAGCTAATGTGAATGTTTAGCTTTTTACAGGTTTTCACAACGTTCACAAATACCGCATATAAAAAAAAATAGCAATATAATTAACTACAAAGGCAAGAATAAAAAACTAGTCACTAGATATAATAAAGTTAAAACAAAAGTTCAAGTCAAGATTTCATTTACAAATGTCAATTACTACTATTAAGTATAAGAGATGTCAATAATTTTACTTCTGAAGTCAATATATTTGTTATGAAATAAATCAATTTCCCTTGGTTTTTTTACACTGTTATTATATATGTCGGATATTCTTGGTAAGGGAGAATATTTACCTAATTTGGTTCTATAGGGCCTGTGATAGAACAAATGTAAAGTAAAGTTCGGACGTATTTCGGAAATGTCCTTTATAACATCCTTCAAATTTAGGGGCAAAGATATACATGACTGAGTGCCTGGCAGTTGGCATAGTAGGTGTTTCTGCAAACATTACATGGTTAGTTGGTAAAGGTGCTGATTCTGGTAAAAAGATCTCCAAACTAAACATAATTGCCAGGTATAGAATTAATGCCATACATACTTATAAGGAAGCGGTGATAGCCTAGTGGTTAGGGAGTCAGCCTCCTAATCAGAGGTCGACGGTTCGAATCCGGGCACGCTCCTCTAACTTTTCGGAGCTATGTGCGTTTAAAAAAAATTAAAATACCACTTGCTTCAACGGTGAAGGAAAACATCGTGAGGAAACCTGCACGCATGAGAGTTCTCCATAATGTTCTCAGAGGCGTGTGAAGTCTGCCAATGCGCACATGGCCTGCGTGGTGGACTATGGCCAAACCCTTCTTATATTGAGAGGAGACCCGTGCTCTGTAGTGAGCCGGTATTGGGTTGATCATGATGATGATACTTATAAGCATCCATTTGTTTAAATACATTTTAAACTAATGGATGCTTTAGATCAAAGTTGAGACGATATAAAACCATATCAAATTCACCGCATATGAAACTTACTGTGTGACAAAGTAAAAATGTGTCACACATATTTTCGATTAGTTTTAAAAGAACAGTAAGTACTTCTTGGGTAGAATGCGTTTGATTACCGTAGCCAGTGACAACTTCCAAGAAATCATTAATGGGTATCATTTAAAGTAAATATTATCAATATTTACGATAACAAGACACTTCCAACTGAATCGATTAAAGAGACACTCATGTTTCCTCATTATATATTGAGGTTCAGCGAAATTAATATTTTAAGTAGTCATTACTAATATTTATTCCGCGTTGAGTACGAGCTTAAGGGCTTTGCTCCTCTCCTTTGAAAAGGAAATCGCAAGCACTGAAGTAAGAATCACGTTTCTTTTATTACGAACCTCTTTAAAAATAACGACATTTTATTATTTATGTTATATATATGTAAATACCTAGGTTTTACACGCGTCTTCGCTCGCATTGAAGCTACTAAATAAGTATCAGACATCATTATCATCAATAGAAATGAAGAAATATGATAACTATTTTTTAACAAACCATTTTCCCTCGTAAAAAATAATCAATATGTCACTTCTAATACCTCCAAGAATATATGTAAAAAGTTTTATGATGATCGGTTAAATAGTTTTCGCGTGTAATTAACAAACTAACATTCACATTTATAATATTAGTATGATTACATAATGTGAGAATTTCAAATCTCTACCTCTCCGTTCACTGTTCGCACTCTAAATTCGTTCGATATCCTCAAAACTGAAAATAACGGCGGATAAAGCCGCGAGAAACAACTAGCTAAATATAATGAGTAATTATACCATGTTGTATTCGCAGTTCACAATGCCTATATTAAACTTGGCCAGATAACCTTTCAACGAACGATAACATAAAACAATTTTAAAGTTTCAATGGGTAGGTATATGGTAACAAAATACAAATTTGTTATTAAAGCGATATACTTAGTACTTTTAATGAACGAAACATGACAGTTTAACAACTTTATAAATTTAAGTGTGGAGTTACCTTCTATTATATTCATATGAAAACCGCAGATTTTTGAAATTATCTAATTACTTTTGCAACAAAAAGTTAAGACAAACAACTCGTAAACCGATATCGATTGGGGTCTTAAATCATTGGGATACAGTTGCTAAAAAATAGCTCTTAGGTAAAAAAAACAAATCTTCTATAGTTGTGGAGGACTGTGACTGATAAAAAATCTGAAAATAGTTTTCCAGTTACGAGTTCAAGATAAGTAACTTATATCTATAATATAATAAAACTGTAACAGGACGAATTCTGTACATTAAATATATTTTGAAAATTTTAATTGGAGGATGCTTTACTATCGATACTGAGCCCAAAACAATTTATTTATATTTTTTGTCTGTCTGTATCTTGGCCGCGCATCGCGCCGAAACTACTGAATGGATTTGAATGAAATTTGGTATAGGAGTAGCTGATACTCCGGTTCAACATATAGGATAGTTGTTATCCCGGAATTCAGCATGGTTCGCTTGGGAGAGGGGATGAAAGTCAAAATGTGTATTTAGTTGTAATTCATTAACGCTTACTACGATTTCACTCATTCTCTTTTTTTGTTAGAAAAGAGATACTTCACAGATTATCCTGTAAATATTTCAAGGTCGTCGGTTTAGTAATCCATTGTTTCGTGATAGGAAGACAAACACACACACCAACTCAACGCAGACGAAGTAGCAGGCATCAGCTAGTTATTTAATAAATGCCTGAAATTCAAACTGTAGGTCTTATCCAAAATCTTGAAAGCGAATATACAAGTTTTTTGCTCATAAAAAATGTTGCAAAACATGGCTTAACTAATTCCTCAGATTGATATCACATAGAAAATAGATCCACCCATTTGCATCAAACTTGGTCTGCGCTTTTACAAAGTTTTTAATTGAGCACTGAGCTGAACGAGGAGCTGCTTGTAAAGTGATTTAGTTTAAAAAACATTAACAACTGATCTATCTAAAGCATTTTATATCGGGTCTATTTAAACATGAACTATAAACCAATTCTAAACTCTTGATAATCACTTATAGTTCCAACACTTAGTATTAATAATTAATAATTTCTAATTAAAATATAGTTTTCTTTACTATTTTCTGAATTGTGCATCATCGAATTCATCATGATCAACCCATTACCGGCTCACTACAGAGCACGGTTCTCCTCTCAATATGAGAAGAGTTTGGCCATAGTCCACCACGCTGGCCATGTGCGGATTGGCAGACTTCACACACCTTTGAGAGAACATTATGGAGAACTCTCAGGCGTGCAAGTTTCCTCACGATGTTTTCCTTCACCGCTGAAGCAAGTGACATTTTAATTGTTTTAAAAAACGCACATAACTCCGAAAAGTTAGAGGTGCGTGCCCGGATTCGAACCGCCGACCTCTGATTAGGAGGCTGACGCCCTAACCACTAAGCTATCACCGCTTCTGAATTGTTAATCTTCTTTAAATGTGTTATTTCTTTTTTGATTATTTTAAGGTAGACAGGTTATGTTCTATTATTGTTTAAGTGAGATATTATTATATTGTGTTTTATTTCGATGGTTTATTTCGACGACTTCCGTGGCGTGCGCTGTCGAATTATAAAGTCGGAGCTCCTTGGCTCGAGTCTGGTCTGAGGCTTCGGCCGTGGCTTATTACCACCATGCCAACAAAGACGTGTCGCGAAGCGATTTAGCATTCCGGCACGATATCGCGTGAAAACAATTAGGAACGTGGGCTTACCATACTTCTAACAGGTTAGCTAGCTACCATCCTAGACAGCATCATCACTTATTACCAGGTGAGATAGCCGTCAAGGGCTTGCTTTTAAAAAAAAATGTTATATTACGTCCGTTTTAAAAAAAAATATTATAGCATATATATATATATTATTTTGTTATGAACAATATGTACATCGCGCCAAACGGTTGTTTATTTATGCAACATTGCTTACCGCTAAAATCGTATAATTTGAAATATACAACTCGAGAGTTCTTAGTCATTTTTCTGCATTCCAAAAGAGACGGTGGTTCCGGTTTCTACGGTTTCATTATTTCATTTTATTAAATTCATACCTCGTTCATAATCTAACCATAATTAATTTAGAGATTGCACCCTTCATTTTATTAACTTTATTTGAATATTATGTCGTCATAGCGGTTTAGCGAATTAAGCCGAGTAGTCTTTCCTCATCTTCACCTCAAATACCTATTTTAAATATTCTCTGAACATTCTAAAAAGAATTTTCCGAGAATATTTAAAATCACGATTGACTTTATGTTTAATTTTGGTCAGATCAAATTTGAGAAAAATTACTTTATAGTTATTTTAGTCCTTTTTGGTTTGTTACGACATTTAAAAAAAAACTCGTTTTTCAGGTCAGGGACCCATATAAAAACTTATAAAATTTAAATACAATGTTAAATACAAATGAAAGAAATCGACTAAATAGATTTAAAAAATTAATAATTATAAACTAATTTAAAACTAATACAAAATATAAGATGAAGTCTACGCTCCGGCCTACAATGCTTCAGACCGACGCTGGCTCAGAACGTTTCCAGATCGAACTTAAAAACAGGTTTGAAGCTTTGCAACCTTCGGTTGATATTGACGAGGATTTCGAAACCGTGGCAAAAATCATCAGAGAAGAAGGTGGCAGGTTCTGTGGAAGGAGATCTGTTGGCAGAAGGTCTAAATTCACAGGTGAGACTCTACAACTTATGAAAGAGAGGCGCGAAAATGTTCTTTCTACTGTGGCAGAACAGCAAGCCATGAACAAAAAGGTCAAAAAATCGATACGCCGAGACCTTCGGTGCCTCAATACACGAAATATCATTAAAGCTATAGAGGCAAACAGAGGCACCAAGGTGTTTACCCAAAATCTTGGAAGAAGCAATATAACTAAGCTTAAGACCTTAAGTAGCAGAATTGTTAGCACAAAGCCCGAGATACTCGCCGAGATAGCAGACTTCTACAGTCAGCTATATGAGTCGCAAGTTCCTCAGCCTGAGGCCAGCGACCAAGACCCCCGAGCTAAGCTTACCCGCCACTTTACTGAAGATCTTCCGGAGGTAAGTGTGGATGAGATTGCGTTGGCCCTGAAACAACAAAAAAATGGAAAAGCCCCTGGTGAAGACGGGATCACCTCAGAGCTTCTAAAAGCTGGAGGTATACCCATACTGAAGGAGCTACAGAGGCTATTTGATTCTGTTATTCAGAATGGGAGAACTCCAAAGGCGTGGAATAGAAGCATAGTGGTTTTGTTTTTTAAAAAGGGTGACAAAACTCTTTTAGTAAACTATCGTCCTATTTCGCTCCTTAGTCACATTTATAAGTGGTTTTCAAGGGTCATCACGAACCGTCTATCACGAAGACTCCATGATTTCCAGCCACCGGAGCAGGCAGGGTTTCGGAGTGGCTACAGCACCATAGACCACATATACACATTGAGGCAGATTATACAGAAGTCCAATGAGTACAAACAGCCTCTGTGTCTCGCATTCGTGGATTATGAGAATGCGTTTGACTCCATCGAAACCTGGGCTGTTCTGGAGTCCCTGCAGCGATGCCAAGTAGATTGGCGATACATCGAAGTGTTGAAATGCTTGTACAGCGCAGCGTTTATGTCTGTCCAGTTACAAGGTGCGTCTACAAGACCGATCCAATTACATCGAGGGGTGAGACAGGGCGATGTTTTGTCTCCGAAACTCTTTTCTAATGCTTTGGAAGATATCTTTAAAACGCTTGACTGGAAAGAACAGGGTATAAACATAAATGGCGAGCTCATTTCACACCTCCGTTTTGCTGATGATATCGTTATCATTGCAAGTTCGCTGCAGGAACTTCAACAGATGCTCGATGACCTACACAATGTTTCCCAGCGTGTCGGACTCCGGATGAATTATGACAAGACCAAGGTTGTGTTCAATGATTTGGTTGTTCCGGGGCCGATCACAGTCTGTCAGTCTTTTCTCAAAACTGTTCAAGAATATACATACCTTGGACAAATTCTTCAGTTAGGAAAAAACAGTTTCGAGAAAGAGATCGATAGGAGGGTGCAGCGTTTGGCAAACTCCGCCGAGTCTTCTCTTCATCCATACCACAATGCCTAAAGTCAAAAATTTTTGATCAATGCGTCCTACCCGTCATGACTTATGGTGCCGAAACATGGACACTGACAGCGAGGCTAGTCCACAAACTTCAAGTCGCTCAGCGTGCTATGGAAAGAGCAATGCTCGGAATCTCTTTGAGAGATAAAGTCCGTAACGAGGTGATTCGGCAAAAAACTAAGATAAACGACATAGCTCGAAGGGCTTGCACGCTGAAGTGGCAGTGGGCTGGTCACGTTTGTCGGAGAACCGACGGACGTTGGAGTCGGAAGGTCCTCGAGTGGAGACCACGTCTCGGCAAACGGTGTGTGGGCCGTCCTCCGGCCAGGTGGAGTGATGACCTCCGAAAGGTGGCAGGCATCGACTGGATGCAAAAGGCCGGAGACAGGAAGAGTTGGCGCTACTTAAAAGAGGCCTATGTCCAGCAGTGGATTAATGTTGGCTGATGATGATGACAAAATATAAAATATCAGCGTGTTCCCGATCACTGACGTAACAGTGATTGGGAACACGCTGTTTTTTTTATAAGGCAGTTATCGGTAAGGAGCGAACCTAAGTTTATAGCGGGCTTATTAGATGCATCAAATAAACACGGATGAGGAAGTCACGGCAGCTAAAACACAAATATAACCGACATTTTAATAAAATAATGCTATTCCAGTCACAACACCGCAGCGGGACATCCTTCCGCCGCTTTCGGTGCTAACAATTGGAGGCAACGTGCCTTGCGTGTAATGGAACGCATTAAGCCGACTCGCCAACCAGCGTGCAAAGCCGATACGGACCCCGATTTTGCAACAATCCATAATGCGGGGTTTATATCCTCTGTGTCTTTTATACTCTTTGGGAGGGTCACAACAAACGTACGGACTTGCTTTTTCCAAAGTGATTATAAAGTACGATTACTTTCTGTATTATTAACAGTTTTTTTAAACAACATAAAATGGGCGAACAAAAAAAAAATTATAACTATTTTCTTTTCATTTTGTAATATTTGGTGTAAAAAGTTATACCTAAGATGTTGATGAAAATATTTTTGAATACATTTACGTTTTTAATTATTTTTTTTTTGTATGGGCGTCATCCTCATCATCATGATCAACCTATTACCGGCTCACTACAGAGCACTAGTCTCCTCTCAATATGAGAAGGGTTTGGCCATAGTCCATCACGCTGGCCATGTGCGGATTGGCAGACTTCACATATCTTTGAGAACATTATGTAGAACTCTCAGGCGTGCAGGTTTCCTCACGATGTTTTCCTTCACCGTTGAAGCAAGTGATATTTTAATTTTTTAAAACGCACAAAACTGCGAAAAGTTAGAGGTGCGTGCCCGGATTCGAACCGCCGACCTCTGATTAGGAGGCTGACGCCCTAACCACTTGGATATCACGTCTTAATGGGAGTATATTAATGATACACAACGAAAATAGACTACCTACCGGTTGATTCAACTTTATTTCGAATACTTTCTTTATTGTTACTGTAGGTACCTATTATAAAAAATGCTTTCAATAAAGTCATAGTAATATATTTTTGAAGTTTACTTTACACCTGATACTCCTATCGGAATGAATTTTATAATTGAACTTTATAACAATGGAAGTACCAACACCTCTGCATGTCTGAATCTAAAATAACACAGCTGTGATTCAGCGACTTTATGTAAACGTTGTTCGCACACCCTCTTTTTTATGTCGGTTAGTAAAAGATTGTTAAGCCACTCTTAATGACATAAATTGATGATTGACACACACACGTACATATGTTTGCTATAAAGTATGGTATAATCGGTTGATAAAAATTCAACAAATAACGCATAAAGAACCGAGACTGACGATTACTTAACGTGCACACAGAAGTTCGGGTTTTAGACAATCCCAATTTCCCGCATTTGTAACAAAGTTGATGCTACAAACTCCTTGACGGAAAACAAATTATAAAAAAATATACCATATATATATAAATATAAAATAATATATAACCTTAAACCGAACTAAGAATGAAAAACAATCCGCGCCCAATCAAATAGAACAAGTACAAAACACAAGTAGTACAAGTCAAATCAAATGAAATAAAATCAAAATAGCTTTATTTACGTGAACCTATTACAGACATCTATGATTAGTTCATATATAACACATGATTTTTCGTAAAGTCAAATTTGAGAGGAGACCTGTGCTCTAAAGTGAGCCGAGAATGGGTTGATCATGATGTGAATTATAAAACAAAGTAAGTAAACAAGTCGTAGAATTAACTATCTAAATAAATAAGGTAAACTATTTTAACTAGTGCGAATGAAACACCAATGTCGATTAATACAATTTACGAAATCTCAGCTATGCATTTATAACACAATTACTATAATTTTAAATGTTCGAACATTTCGATGGACGGCATAAGAATTCAGGTTACAGTGCGAAATTCAAAATGCCGAATGAATGTAATCCTGTTACATAGGAATCCTTTTTTGGACGTGTTCTGTTTTGATACTCGATATTGACTTTGATGAAATCAATGGACAACGATCGTTCTCTGATCGTGTTACGGTCATTTTCAATCTGACAGTTATTTTTAAAATAGCTGTCTCTATTTACGTCACGAAATGCATTTGGCTTATACAGGGATATGTAAATGCAATAAAAAAATATTATCATAGCTTGGAGGTAAAAGTTCTTTATTTATATGAATGTTATGTTGTGGAGGACTTCTTCTACAATTTATTCAATTATAATTAACAACTAAAACAATGTAACTTTAAACACTTAAAAACTTAAAATAAACCTTAAATTGAACCTAAAACTAAAACTATAACTAAAATATATTATTAAATCGAGTCCCTTTAGGCAAGGTTCCGAAGATACTGGCAGCGTTTCCCCTTTGGATTGCAAGACTAATTCGTTGTCCGAGGTAGCTGGCAGCTCTTCGGTCTCCTGTGATGTCGACTAACCTTTTTGCTATTTCCCTAAAAAGCCCTATAGCGCTAGGACCCCACGGACCAAGGGTCTCGACACCGAATGGGACAAAATGTTGTGGATATTCTTCACATTGTTTGTTTATTTGTTATATCTGTTTGGTTTATTAACTTTTACAGATAATATGATGGTGATGGGAGAAATTTAAAATATTGTTATTTTTTATAATGAATATCTACACTTATATTGACGCATATTCCGTGGAGCAACGCGCGCGCTATCGTTCTGTCCTGGGTGCCTGGTCCTGGGTTCGATTCCCGGCTCGAATCTGGTCTGGTGGGAGGCTTCGGCCGTGGCTAGTTACCACCCTACCGACAAAGACGTGTCGTCAAGCGACTCGCCGAGCGTTCCGACACGATTTCGCGTAGAAACTAATTAGAAGTATGGGTCTGCCTATCATACCCTTAACATGTTAGCCCGCTACCATCTAAGACTGCATCATCACTTGCCATCTGATGAGATTGCCGTCAAGGGCTAACTTAGAGTGGATAAAAAATATATTGTGTAAACTTGTATGATGTTGGGAAATTATTACCAACATTATAACAATTTCATAAAAGTTTACATTTATGAAATTGTTAAAACTATTTATGTTATTTCAGAAGATAATTTGTTTTCATTACAATTTGACACAAGCAATCTTTCATTTTCGAATTTTTCTCTCAATTAAATCAACTTTTATCGGATCATGTTGTATCGGTCAGTGAGTGTGACTTTTAGTACGTTAAACCCCATAAGACCTACACACTGATCGTGATTATCAACATATACATAATTTTGAAAGGCTATATTTAGCACTACATAGTATTCACATAAATAATATGAAGAATACATACCGAAACATCCTTTATTCATACAAAATGTTGTATGTATATTTAATTTTTCTAGTTTATTTCTTATTACGTATACATATAAAGATAATTATGGTAAGCTGTGATAGTCTAGTGGTTAGGACATCAGCCTCCTATCAGAGGTCGGGGGTACGAATCCGGGCACGCACCTGTAACTTTTCGGAGTAATGTGCGTTTTTAAGCAATTAAAATATCACTTGCTTCAACGGTGAAAAACGGGAGGGAACCTGCATGCCTGAAAGTCCTCCATAATGTTCCCAAATGCGTGTGAAGTCTGCACACGGCCAGCGTGGTGGACTATGGCCAAACCCTTCTCATATTGAGAGGAGGTCTCCTCGTGGTCTGTAGTGAGCAATGGGTTGATCATGATGCTGATGAATACACTCCACTAGTCGCATACTTCCGTCATAAACATTTAGCATTTAGCAAAGTTAGGTAATTATTGGTCACATGAATCTTCACGTGCATGGTCCTTAAATTTGAGTCGAGTCGGTGTTGATTAGACGGGTGAAGGCCATTAAGCAAATGACTTCAATTTTCTTACACCGTCGCCCCTCTAGCATTCTCAGACACGCGTTAACGAAATGAAACGTTGACACAACCCTTATTATTGAACAAAGGCTGATAGTCATTACAATGGTAATGGATTTAAACGCACGCTGCAGCCGCCATTCGATTGTTAACCGCCAACACAATTGAACTATCTGTTACAAGGACGGATTCGTTGTTGTTTCGAATGGACGGTAGCAGATAACCCTATTAGTGATTACTGCGTCATCGGGGGGCTTTGCCGAGCGGGAATCTGAGGGAAGAGCACTTGGTATCGACGATATCTGGCAAACGTCCCGTTAAAGGCGTTCTGTGTGGCTCAGACTTCGGCTTAGGATGACGTTGAGAATGTGGCTTGTTGGACTGGGATCTAATTCTGAGCGCCCTTGTGACCGTGGATGAAACCCACGTAGATACTTCGGCTTAGGATGACGGTAAGAAAGTGGCTTGTTGGACTGGAATCTCATTACGAGCGCCTTTGTGACCGTGGATGAAACCCACGTAGGGGATACTTCGGCTTAGGATGACGTTGAGAAAGTGGCTTGTTGGAGTGGAATCTCATTACGAGCGCCCTTGTGATCGTGGATGAAACTCATGTAGGGGATACTTCGGCTTAGGATGACGTTGAGAATGTGGCTTGTTGGACTGGGATCTCATTACGAGCGCCCTTGTGACAATGGATGAAACTACTTAGGGGTTACTTCGGCTTAGGATGACGTTGAGAATGTGGCTTGTTGGACTGGGATCTCATTACTAGCGTACTTGTGACCGTAGATGAAACCCACGTCGGGATACTTCGGCTTAGGATGACGTTGAGAATGTGGATGAAACCCACGTAGGGGATACTTCGGCTTAGGATGACGTTGAGAATGTGGCTTGTTGGACTGGGATCTCATTACGAGCGCCCTTGTGACAATGGATGAAACTACTTAGGGGTTACTTCGGCTTAGGATGACGTTGAGAATGTGGCTTGTTGGACTGGGATCTCATTACGAGCGCCCTTGTGACAATGGATGAAACTACTTAGGGGTTACTTCGGCTTAGGATGACGTTGAGAATGTGGCTTGTTGGACTGGGATCTCATTACTAGCGTACTTGTGACCGTAGATGAAACCCACGTCGGGATACTTCGGCTTAGGATGACGTTGAGAATGTGGATGAAACCCACGTAGGGGATACTTCGGCTTAGGATGACGTTGAGAATGTGGCTTGTTGGACTGGGATCTCATTACGAGCGCCCTTGTGACCGTGGATGAAACCCACGTAATAGTTACTTCGGCTTAGGATAACGTTGAGAATGTGGCTTGTTGGACTGGGATCTCATTACGAGCGCCCTTGTGACCGTGGATGAAACCAACAAATGGAATATTTCGGCTAAGGATAACGTTGAGAATGTGGCTTGTTGGACTGGGATCTCATTACGAGTGTACATGTGACCGTGCATGAAACCCACGTAGATACTTCGGCTTAGGATAACGTTGAGAATGTGGCTGGTTGGACTGGGATCTCATTCCGAGCGCCCGTGTGACCGTGGATGAAACTCATGTCGGGGATCTCTGCCTCTGAATCGGGGACGGGGCTGTAGTTTGTGGTGGAGTGTGACGTACTTGGGTAACAAGGGCAGTTGTTTGGTGCTGTACCACTGTACTCAATAGACTGTTGTTGAAATTTCAAATGCAAAATAGCATAATATGCGTTAACCTTATACAGGCGTCTATGAAACGTTCTTATTTATCATTATTTTTATTTACCATTATTTTAATTCGTGAGGTGCTGGTGATAACTACATTCATTGGTGAAGGAAATCTTCGTAAGAAAACCTGCATACCTGAGAGTTCTCCAAAATGTTCTCAATCGCGTGTGTAGTCTGCTAATCCGCACATGGCCAAACCCTTCTCATGTTGAGAGGAGACCCGTGCTCTGTAGTTAGCCGGCAATGGGTTAATCATGATTATACTCATATAACGGATATCAACATCAGCATTAACGTTGGACAGTTATTATGAAATCAGAGACGTGGCCCTAATCATATACGTTGCATACTACTTAATCAAAATTAGCCGCATTAAAATCACACTTACGTGAACAGTAATTAGGATTTCAAGGAGAACAAATTGTACATTCTTCTATACTCTTTGCATTAACATCATTGTCACCGTAATAAATGTCAAAGACAACGTTAGGAATACAATGAGAGATGAGTCCAGCCTTGTATAATCTACTTAATACACCATTATTAAAGTCACGCTAGCATGAACAGTAATAAAAAAAAATCATTTAATGAGCTATGGGCTATGTGAACCAATCGCAATACACTCTACATCCTCATCATTAGCCCACAGGATGAATGCCGGCTCTTCTTTCATACAACTAACTAGCACCCTCTACTGCCTTGCATGTTTGCAAACTGGTTTCTTATTACTTTGAGTAATACAATGTTATAACAGATAATAATACCTACTTGCTGCAATTGCAATAATATTAGTGCCTACTCTTATTACTGATATGAGTGTTTGTGATGCAGATGACATATCAGCGTCTTCGTGTTTCATTGGAACATACTCGTAGCAAAACTGATCGTTTTAACCTAACGTTTATTTACAAATACATACTTACCTGCACGTCACATTGTTACAATAGCTGTTATGATTAAAAACACAAAATAGTTACGATTTTGTTAATATTAGCAATATGAAACATATTATAAACAAAATAAATCAATGAAATTAAAATTATGTTGTTTTTATTTAATCGTTTTACTCTTATATACTGAAGCGGTGATAGCCTAGTGGTTACGGCGTAAGCCTCCTAAGCAGAGGTCGGCGGTTCGAATCCGGGCAAGCACCTTTAACTTTTCGGAGTTATGTGCGTTTTTAAAAATTAAAATATCACTTGCTTCAACGGTGAAGGAAAACATCGCGAGGAAACCTGCACGCCTGACAGTTTTCCATAATGTTTTCAAAGGTGTGTGAAGTCTGCCAATCCGCACATGGCCAGCGTGGTGGACTATGGCCAAACCCTTCTCATATTGAGAGGAGACCCCTGCTCTGTAGTGAGCCGGTAATGGGTTGATCAATAGTTGATATTATTAATAAGTGACTTTTATTTGTTTATGTGTGGGGGTTTTCCTTGGAACTAAGCTTGTACTGTACAGTTTAAACTCAGATATATTAAAGGAGATTATATAAACGTAAGGTGATTATTCCACATTGGGTTAGTAATTCCGCTTTCCTTGCTGTAATATATTACTTATCGGCTGTCTTTGGCCTAAGCGGATAAGTGTCATTATTTTAAAAAAGATGCTTAAGTAGTAGACTCTAACGTTGTGATGTATCTATATTGACCAAAGGTAAGCCTTAGGTGTGAAATTCTAATGGTCAAAGAGTACACAAACACCTACGTGTCAAAGATTTAACCCTAAAACACATAATCACATCAATTAAAGCGTAAAACAATATTCTTTATAGTAAAACATGAAAATACCTTATTGCTAACACATTAAATTCAAAGTCCTTTAAGAGGCACTTTTGACGCGTCAATAATTTACATGGTAGTGATTTGATGGTGATAACTACATTCGTAAACTTAAAACTAAAGCTATGAGGGTTCCAAACAGTTATAATATTTTGCTGTTCAATAAGGAAATATTACGTACTCAGTATGAATTCTATATGAAGGATGTGTGAACGGGCTTTTTATCTAATGAATTGTCTGTGTCATTCGTGATTAATGGAAAATAAAGATTGGTCAAGAATAAACGGAGCATCGTTATACAAAAAAAACGAAATTTTAATTAAAAATAAAAGTAAATTACGACAAATTACTTTTATCAATCATCAATTAGTCAAAATTAAAAATGAAGCTCATACGCGTTCACAAATACACACTGATTCCTTGCACCGTAATTTTTTATGTAGAGATAATGTGATGAGTCTACGGCATCGCGATATTTTGATGACAGGATTACAAATAAAAGTCACTATAACTTTTTAAACGGGGTAACATATTAAATTATAGATATACCTAGCCATTAGTATCTTATCATCTTCTTAAGGAATATGACTCTCATATATTACAACCTCCGTGGCACAGTGCGTGAGGTGTAGCATTATAAACTTGGAGGTCCTGGGTTCGATTCCCGGCTGGAGTCCGGTCTCGGAGGCTTCGGCGGTGGCTAGTTACTACCCTACCGACAAAGTCGTGTCGCCAAGCGATTTAGCGTTCCGGCACCATGTCACATATAAACCAATTGAGAGAATATCATGGCTCTTAACAGGTTAGCCCGCTACCATTTTAGACTGCATCATCACTTACCATCAGTTGAGATTGCCGTCACGGCCTAACTTGTGTATATAAAAAAGCTATTTCATCCATAATATAATCGTGTCTGGTCTGGTGGGAGGCTTCGGCCGTGGCTTGTTACCACCCTACCGACAAAGACGTGTCGCCAAGCGATTATGCGTTCCGGCACGATGTCGCGTAGAAACCAATTAGGAGTGTGGGCTTACCATACCCCTAACAGGTTAGCCCGCTACCATTTTAGACTGCATCATCAGTTAAGATTGCCATCAAGGGCTAACTTGTGTATTAAAAAAAAAAGCTGTTTGAGCCATAATAGAATAGCATACAGATACCAAAAATCGACAATAAATATAATAGTTGTCAAAAAATGTTTTTTCGATACCGTCAAAGAGGTTAAAACGAAAAACTTCGCGATGTACATAAACCTACTTACTACACTCAAACACTTTACGTTTAGTAAAAGTGATGAGGGTAAAAATTGTAAAAGTTAAAACCGTAAATACAAGCGTAGAACGTAGTAAATCCATTGATACTGGATAGTGTGGGTGCATTGCCCGCTAGTACAAATACGAGTACGCGCCGTCGCGTGGGTGTCATCGGCCACGAATCGTGAACCTTGACCTATTCACCGGCGCCTGTTACAGATTACCAAAGATATAAATCGGATACATACCGCAACTTTAATTTTGCATTGTTAAATTGCTAATACGTACTGATAATGCACATCATCATCATCGCGATCAACCCATTACCGGCTCACTACATAGCAGGGTCTCCTCTCAATATGAGAAGGGTTTGGCCATAGTCCACCACGCTGGCCATGTGCGGATTGTAAGACTTCACACGCCTTTGAGAACATTATGGAAAAATCTCAGGCGTGCAGTGATATTTTAATTTAAAAAAAACGCACATAACTCCGAAAAGGTGCGTGCCCGAATTCGAACCGCCGACCTCTGATTAGGAGGCTGACGCCCCAAACCACTAGGCTATCACCGAGTTGATGCACAATGATTAAGGTACTGGGTTTCGCACAGCAAGGGAATTCGCAGCAATAACCTGAAGTATAATGCACGATAAACCTTTTGGTTCGAAAACCACAACATTTTATCGTAACAGGCCGGGTAAGTTTTGAGAACAAAAATGAAAATATCGACTCGGTCATTATTAGCTTTAAGTGATTTGGGATCGGTATCAGGTAATGAAATCTGATAATCGGTTAATGATCGATTTTCGGTGAACGTTGGCTGGGTTCATTGACTGGACGTGTTCGATCTCGTTATTAGCAGCGGAGAGAAAGCTAGGTGCTCCGATGTGTATTTTTTCCAGATTTTTAACGGAATGTTGTGTGTGTGTAAGAAATTGGTCCGGCTTATTATAAACCGTAATAAAATATATCTACTATTAGATTTGTGATCTCTCACGTCGTTTATTTGCTTCGTTAGTGATAGAATGATAATATCAGTAAACAAAGATTAACAGGGAAGATCACTATATACGAAGATAAGAATTTGAGATTGGACTTAGGTCCAATTTGTAAGGATTGGCTCAACAAATTTGTAGGAAAATAAAACATAGGTACGAGTACCTTCTGAACTTGTGTTTGAGTAAGAAAAGAAAAAGGTACGGTAAAAGTTTTATCCCCTTTCTTAAGAGGCTGATCGCAAAGAACTATAAGTCGAAGTTTCCGATTGAATGCAAGCACACGATGCTTTCGTTACACGCCGTTCACTTTTTACATTTCAAAAGAACTGCAATAAGTCTCTTATACTTCTATCATTTTATTACTTAATTCACTTAATACTCATTTTCAAATAGTCCTTGCCTATCAGAGAGATTTAGAGTCTAAACCTTTTAATTTTCGTTTAGTGGGCTGCACAAAATTAGTAACTCATTCATAGTAAATTATATTTTATTTTATAATAAATTACCTATTGATTTCTTGGAGGTGTCTATTGATAAGTTCAAAATTTTTATAAAACGAAAGCGTATAGAAAAATCATATAACGATATTAAGGATTATATAAACGATAAAAAAGCTTGGATGTGAATTGCTCTATCTCCATAGGTACTATAATTTAATATTGATTTTGTGAGATGATGGTAACAAAAAAACCCGGCTAAGTTGGTTGGGGGTTCTTCTTAAAACAGGGCGCGTTTGGAACCCTCATAGCTTTAATTTTAAGTTAATGATTGAAGTTATCACCATTAAATCACTAGTATGTAAATTATTGACACATTAAAAGTGCCTTTCAAAGACTATTTGAATAAAGATTATTTGAATTTGAATTTAATGCTCCAGAACTGTTTGGCCACATTTTAAAGATTTATTTCCCATGTTTGTGATAGTAGCAGTGACCGACGGCTCGCCTATGTACACAGATGAAAATCGTATGTTGATGACACCTGTTGCTACTAAAATTTCTGATAAGAAAATCCTTTTTGTATCTGCCCCAATACCGGTAATCTAAAAGGATGGGGGTTATGAATAAACAAAAAACTTAGCTACCCGTGTATTGCTCAAATTCTGCATACATTTTTTTTATATTGACTAGCTAGCGGATCACTTTTAGCCCGCTGAATAAATCCTGCTAATCGGTTTTCTGTTTGGCTCATACTGGAACGCTAAATCACATGGCGGTATGTCTTTGCCAGTAGGGCAGTAACTAGCCAAGCCTCCTGCCAGACCACAATCGAGCCGAGAATTGAACCCAAGACCTCACAATTCTTAATGTGACAACGCACTCGCCACAGAGGTTGACATATTACTTCACTTCATTACTTAGATTGCATTTTTATTTCAATGCATCATATATGTATAGCATGTAAACAGCTAGCTAGGTATGGTCATATAATACGGAGGGCAGAAAGTAATGTCACCAAAGAATGAATGTAAAAGCAAAGAAGTAGAATAAAGAAGATATGTATATATCTTCTTTATTCTACTATTTCTATTCTATTCTATTTCTATATTACTATTCTATTGTATAATAGAAATATAGATAAAGAAGTAGATGTAGATAGGAAGACTATAGAAGAGACGGATAGATTGTGTGTAGTGTTGTGTGTGTGAGTGGAAGAAGAAGACGTGTTGTGCCGGCCCCACATAATGTGGGATGAGGGTATGAAAAAGTAAAAGAAGAGATATATGTAGGTATTGAAATGAATAAAAAAATCCACGAAGATACAATGATAGCGAGCTACAATTTTAGTGGTATGACAGATACAACAGTACTTAGCCCTGATCGGTTTCTACCGTACGGAATTGCCGAATCGATGTGTGGTATATTTGAATCGCTAGGGTGATAACTAGCCACAGCTGAAGCAACACGCTTAAAAAAGAGGAGTTTCAGAGGAAAGCCACAATATTTTGGTTTGTTGTACATGTTTTACGTGGAGTTTTTCTCATGGCTACCTCCGGTCACGGGAATGCGAAGATCATGACCCGCGGGATATGTCACTCTGTTTCAACACGCTGTCCGGTCACTTGATAACGGAAAATCTGTAACACTTGCGAGTGGGAAAGGGTTTCCACGCGGGATCTCCATTACCCAATAAACGGAGTCCACCGAGGCGGACTCTAGGACCACAGGCCCTTCGCACAAATTGAAAGTCGAGATATTAACGAAGTTTTCTTCGAAGAATCAGACGACAGTCTAATCGTAATCCTATGTCAACTATTCCTTCGCTTGCATTACTATTGTTTTTATGAAACACGGCCCTACATTTGCGCAACGTTATAGGATCATTGTATAGCACACCTTAGAGGCTTTTCTCGTAGGAGTTCAGACAGGTTAACGCATAGATTTTACGATCATGTTTGGGTGGGAGATGCGTGGGCCACTTATAACTTTCAGAAACAAAGTAATAATGTTTTGTTTTAGATACTTTATCTTGAATCTCGATTTGAAATTATTTTATAGCCGCTATTAAGCTAAAACATTACATAGCCCGTTTATAGAGGTAGTTGGCAGACTATTATATTATGAATAGTATGTATGGCAGACTATTATACAATGCATAGGCACTAGAAAAGTGGCTTAAAGAAAAAAAACTCTCTCGGAATTGACTTAGTTATTATGTAGGAGGTAAAATGTTTTGCTTTTAGTACGCCAGGTTAATAAAAGAGTGTTTATTAATCCATGCTAATATTATAAAGAAAGGAAAGAAAAGAACAAAAGAAGGAAAATACCAAAAAAATAAAAGTACTTATATATAGAAAAAAACGAGTATTTACTGAGAGTTTTGAGCAAAAATCTCAACGATTTATTATGGAATTCATGCCTTTATAAACGTTTACAATTTTTATCTTAAAAACTCTGCTGGGTAATAACAAAAAGTACGAATTGCGTAACGCAGTTCCAGAGCGTATGTACAGATATAGTTTAAGACTGAAGCATGGCTCTTATTGGATAGATTTAATTAGTCACTACCTCTATCTCTGAACTGATACAAGGGATTAAAGAAGATTGCAACGTTATATAAAAAAATACAAATAAATTGTATAGCAACAGAATTATCAAGATGAATTTATGTGATGAAACACGTATCAGTAACATTATATGGTTTCATATTGATTGTGGATAGCTGGTATAGCCTAGTTTAGACGTCCGCCTCCTAATCCGAGGTAGAGGAACGATCCTCTAACTTTTCGGAGTTATGTGCGTTTTCAATGAATTAAAATATCACTAGATTTGAAGCACAACGGTAAAGGAAAACATCGTGAGGAAACTTGCACGCCAGAGAGATCTCCATAATGTTCTCAAAGGCGTGCGAAGTCTGCCAATCCGCACAAGGCCAGCTTGGTGGACTATGACCAAACCCTTCTCAAATTGAAAGTCTCGTGTTCTGTAGTGAGCCTGCAATGGGTTGATCATGATGATGATTGATTGATGTGCAAAAATTTCTGAGTTTTTCTGTCTTTATTTTCTGTACATAATTGACAGTTAGTAGCCAGGAAAAAATTTAAGAACTTCAGGGACCATGTTAAACCGTCGATCCTCGCTAACATGTGAATATCGTTTAAGCCCGCCAACGTGCACAGAAGCAAAGTTTTTTTTTCCACACACTACAAGTTAGCCCTTGACGGCTATCTCAACTGGTGTAAGTGATGATGCAGTCTAGGATGGTAGCGGGCTAATCTGTTAGGGGTATTGTAAACCCACACTCCTAATTGGTTTCTACGCGACATCGTGCCGGAAAGCTAAATCGCTTTGCGACACGTCTTTGTCGGTAGGGTAGTAACTAGCCCCGGTCGAAGCCTCCCACCAGACAAGACTCGAGCCGGGAATCAAACCCAGGACCTCCAACTTTATAATGCGACAGCGCACGCTACGCCACGGAGGTCGTCAAAAGTGTGTGTCAAGAGTGTGGAATCAATTTTATTCTCCCCTCTTATCTATGAGTGGGGACGACTGTGCCAATCAACCAATAAGTTGGAGGCGACGAATCACACGATGTATCTAACGACGACGATTACGTAGAGGTACCTAGCCTATACCTATGTAAATGCATGTACGCCTTATATCGGTGTTTCGCAAGATCGCTAGGAGATTTGCGAAATCACTGATATCCTGATTTCCTTGCGACGGAAACGTCAATTGAGAATGAGGGTCCCGAGATCAATTTAAAGTCTCGATGTGTATACATCTCCACACTGGTGCAAATAAATCAAATTGAAGTATCTGTTGTTTCAAAATACCACTTATAACATAAGGCATTTTATTGGGAACTCTTTATTTTTTTTAATTCGTTAAAAAGATAAATTTTTACGAATATGAAGCTGTGATAACCCAGTGGTTAGGGTGCCCCCGCCTCCTAATCAGAGGTCGGGGTTTCGGCACCTATAACTTTTCGGAGTTATATGCGTTTTTAAGGAATTAAAATATTACTTGCTTCAACGGTGAAGGAAAACATCGTGAGGAAACCTGCATGCCTGCGAGTTCTTCATTTCAAAGGCGTGTGAAGTCTGCCAATCCGCACATGTCCAGCGTGGTAGACGGCCAAACCCTTCTCATACTGAGAGGAGACCCGTGCTCTGTAGTAAGCCGGCAATGGGTTGATCATGATGATGATAATGATGATGATTAAAATGTAGTGTAACACACACTGACGTTTAACTAATCTATCTGTTATTCCGTTGACGACCTCGCATTATAAAGTTGGAGGTCCTGGGTTCAATTCCAGGCTCGAGTCTGGTCTGGTGGGAGGCTTCGGCTGTGTCTAGTTACCACCCTACCGACAAAGACGTGTCGCCATGCGATTTAGCGTCCCGGCACGCGAAGAAACCATTGAGGAGTATGGGTTTAACATACCCCTAATAGGTTAGCCCGCTACCATCCTAGACAGCATCATCACTTACCACCAGGTGAAACAGCCGTCAAGGGCTAATTTGTAGTGTATAAAAAAAAGCATATTTTTATCTGTGCTTCGGCTAATCTATAGAAAAGCCGAGGCTTAATTTTGTAACAACTGTGAGCGCATTTCAAAGTATTGCGGGGCCGCTATCGGTGTGGGCCAGGCGTTTCCGTTTTAATTCGTAATACCCATACGCCTCAGGTCCATAATATTATGTTAATTCAATGCACTAGGCGATCTCTTGCGAAATGAACTAATAAACACGTTCTCGTGGGTGAGTGCTGTTACGACGCCCGAAGCAGAGGCGTGCACTTTATAAAGCAGTGCATATCCTAACCCAGGTGCCTCTGGAAAAATCTTCTTAAGAAGAAAGAAGAAGAAGAATATTCTTGAAAAATCACGGCTTTATGCTATTGGGGAACGACTTGAGAGATCGACTGGCGTCCTTTTCAAATCCTCAAATACAAAGAGGTGTTTCTTCTGCGAAGAAGAATATCAGAGGAGGATATAAATCATTATAAATTATGGGGGTAACTCTTCACATTCAAGCTTTTTAAAATGTCCATGAGCAAGATTGTTTATTACACACTTTATTATATTGTTAGGTACTCACCAATAATAGTTAACAATCGACTAATGCTGTGAACTCAAAGGAAATTTACAATGTCTGTTAGCTTTTCGCATTAATATATTTTGGTCTGATCTGGCAAGCAGGTAAATTTCATCCCAGGTTATTGAGAAACTTTTGAGGCCAATAAAAAGACCGGCCAAACAACGAAAGTAGCTAGTAGATAATAAAAAAGTTCATATATTAACCTAGGTCGAGACATTCCTCTGTAAATTTTTTAAAATGAGGAATTTAAACAGGCTGGTAATGAAATACTGGCTTTGTAACTACTTCATAGTATTAAAAGGGTAATAAGGAAGAAAGTAGCACTTTATTAAATTTTTACTACTGTTAGTAACTCGGTCACCAAATAAACTTTTTTGCGATAATAAATGTTATTTAAATATATCTAATAAATTTTATTTAAATATATTCAGCGACGTAAACTAGATAAGGAAACATTAATAATTATATTTAGATACATATTTTGATGACTTCCTGTGGCGCAGTGCGTGCGCTGTCGCATTATAAAGATGGAGGTTCTGGGTTCGATTCCCGGCTCGAGCCTGGTCTGGTGGGAGGCTTCGGCCGTAGCTAGTTACTACCCTACCGACAATGACGTGACGCCAAGCGACTTAGCGATCCGGCACGATGTAGCGTAGAAACCAATTAGGAGTGTGGGTTTACCATGTTCCTAACAGGTTAGCCTGCTACCTTCCTAGACTGCATCATCACTTACCATCAGGTGATATAGCCGTCAAGGGCTAACTTGTAGTGTATAAAAAATATAAATATATTTTTTATCAACGTAAGGAGACACAATACCTAATATAAACTTATATACAATGAATTATTCAGTTGTGACCGGACGCGTTTATCTCATATCGAGCAAGGGAAATCCGTCAATTTTGTTAACTTCAATCATTTCCGAACCTCCCGCCGTTTTATTTACCCTTTGCACATCACAGAGCTCTACCGACGTACGGACGAAATGATATCCGCGATATTATATCATTACATGCTTGAAGTTTATTAAATTTGTACCGCCGGATAGGACGTCTCATATCAGTATCATGTAGAATGTAAGAAGAAAAAGACTGTAACGCGTTGAACATTACAACTAAAAATAGGTAAACTTGTATTGCCGTTTAGTAGGCTGCACAAAATTAGTAATACAATTTCCTGTCTTGAAACACTCTATATTAGTAAAGCAAGGCACTTTGCATGTTTTTTCCAGTAAAAACTTTTTATAGCTTAGATGATTTCCAACATTAAAATTAATGCAAATAACTAGGCGGAGATATTTCCAAGCAAACATTAAATCTATACACTGAATGTTCAAAACAAATGATGAATGTTCTGGAATCTTGGAGTGCGAGATTTCTGTGGCATTGAATCTATTGCACACTAGATGGCGCTCTTTTTATTCCGTACAAACGGAATTTAACTTTCACGCGATCGTATGAGTAGAAAATCTCGCACTAAGAACTCAGACATTGTATGGCGCTACACGCTGAGAATGGTGAGTGGTCTTGCCTTAACATAGGAATGCAGCCTGATTATAATGGGATGGCAAAAGACGCCTATATACAGCATTCGAGCTTGATTGACTTGCAATGCGTCCAACGATGTATTATTCGATTGATATCATAGCATCTACTTATGCTAGATGCGATGAGAATATCTATTTTATTTAACACTAGCGTTTCCCCGCTACTTCTTCTGTATACAATTACTGATGAGTGATTTTTCCTATAATAAAAATATCCATACATTACAGCCCCTATCCACCGACTATCTTCGCAATATGAGGTAAAACTACTGTCACATCTTAATTTTTTCCTACTTAGCGGTTATGGGTACTAGCATTTTGATTAACTAATTGATTAACTAATAATAATCCTATAAAATTTTAAGTCGGCCAAAGATTTCCAGAAATTTGCGCGTTGGACAATAAAAAACAACAACATACTTAAATGAATCTCAAACTAATAACATTTGATTTAAGACATTTCATTTGAATTAAGGGAGTTGAAGACAAGCTTTTTAAAATTCTTTCACTGTTCAAAATCAATATTCCCTGATGCATCAAAAGACTTATGTAATTAATAGATAATATTACCGAGTATGCTGATTAAAGAACCATATGCCATCTCTTATTAATAAGGAATAACAAAGCACTTTTGTTTCTATAATTAAAACTCTTAAAAATAAATGTTAACTGAGAAGTAAAGAATAATATAGATAAACTTCTTATTTATAGCACGTTATTAATGAGTAAATTTACGGAGATCGTGTTAAATTAAAATACGTGACAGGAATTTATGTGTTATTACCTACCCGTGCACCACGAGGCATTGTTATGAAATAACATTACGTTACTACTCTTAGTAAATGCGGATGAAACCGCAGGGACCTGCTAGTCTATATAAATTAATGTTTGTCCTTTAATCGTTGTGAAGCCATTTATCAGATCTGAATGTGCCCGCCATATGGCTAGATCGCCCAAGAAATGTAGATTTAAAAGTTTTTTTTTGTTGTATTGCATGCCTTGCTGTATAAAGATTATATAAAATCATACATTTATATTGATTTACTTCTTTTTTCAGATTGCTTGTCATGCAGTTGCGATAGACGGGTAAGTTACTTCAGTAGAGCCTGACCAGCAAACTACGTGACGAATTATGTTCATCATCATCAAAATGCTACCTCTGCTAGTGCAAATTCAATAACAGAAAACCAATATTAAAAAACCCTCATTTCATTTTGCCGCAACTTGGGTATTAAACGCAATACGCTGTGGTCCGTAGTCGATCACGCGAACCACTGGAGGCAGTTATAAATTTTGACCGATAAGTTTTTTTGTCAGAACATTTTAAAGTATAGATGCCATACATATAAACGTGATGCATTGTCGGTATACAGTTATTTGTCATACTTGAACTGAGAACAGCTTGAAAAAACACCTAACTATTCTGCACTGTATACTTAAGCCACATTCATTTCAAGGGCTTAAATTCTGGAGACAAATAGATATCGCCAACACCTTTTGAGGATATTAGTGTGCAAGATCTAATTCAAATTCAAAATAATCTTTAGTCAAATAGTCCTTAAAAAGGCACTTTTGATGAGTCAATAATTTACATAGTAGTTATTTCATGGTGATAACTATATTCGTAAACATAAAACTAAAGCTATGACGGTTCCAAACGCGCCCCGGTCTAAGAAGAAGCCCACAACAAACTTAGCCAGGTTATCTTATAAGGGTAGATCTAATTTATATCAGATATCTTCTTCTATAGGTGCCTCTACAACTAGTGAAGGTTGGCAGTCAGAATGGCATATTTTACCTATCATCAGATATAAAAAATATTAATTATTGAATCACTGTAAATTTTATGGGAAGTCGTTTACTGTTAATACTATGCTTCTGTTAAATAATCTGCCTATTGATGTTAGAAGTTCGAAATCATTAAACATTTTTAAATTCGACTTAAAAGCTTTCTATGACTAAATGCCATAATAATGAATATTATATGTGTATTGATATATATTTATTTATACATAAAAGTACATATTAATTGATTATTTATATTATATTTAAACCGTTACCCTCATCTTTTACTTACTTCTTTCCCCAAGGGTTGTCTGGAAGAGATTGCTTAGGCAATAAGACCACCTTTGCATACTAATGTTTGGACAATGCTTGGTTTCGTATGAAACTAAGAGTTATTATTGTTTCATACTGACTGAACCCGTAAAAGGCAGCGAAGTTATGCTTAGGGAGAGTAAACTTAAAAGGAAGTGTTATTCGTCTACTCCAGTCTATTCCGCGAACGTAAAAAGGCTTTTAAAGACGATGCGGTTTAACTTTAAATGCAAGATTCTGCTCGTGTGAGGGTAAGGCTTTCAGCGGCGCTAAGCATGCGTGACGAGATAATTATATCCACCTATTTTCTCGTCTTATACCCAAAGTTAATATAGCTGCATCGTCACTTACCATCGAGTGAGACTTCCGTCAAGGGCTAACATGTAGTGGATAAAAATAGGTACCCTAATGACGTACCATCAGTCAGTTAAGATGGAGTCTGGTCTTGCGAATAAATTGTGAATCTTTAAAATATAATTTAACCATATTGAATCGCGTAAAATAGAATCTAGAAATTGGGAATAATCTTTAATCGCCAAAGATCGCTGACGATGCTGTTGAGATCAGCATCATACCATCGCGACATTTTGAAAAATACAAATAGTCTTCTTTTTCTTGCCTTTATCCCACATTATGTGGGGTCGGCACAACACGTCTTCTCCTTCCACTCACTTCTATCAGCCGTCACCTCACTACCCACACCTTTCACCCGCATGTCCTTTTTACACAATCCACCCATCTCTTCTTTGGTCTTCATCTACTGTTTTGCCCTTCCACATTTATATATAACATTCTTTTGGTGACATCACTCTTTGAATACATCATTGAAAACTACAAATAGTACATTAAAATTAATAATTACCTTTGTGTTAAATTTCATAATATTTTTGAAATATCAGTTAAGTCAGTCGGATGGACAGTATAATTTCTTGAACAACCTTTCTAGAACCCTGAAAACTGAACGGTGAGATTTTTAAGTAATTAAAAATTTAATCTCAACGCGCAGAGCCTCCAAATTGCTCTCAACGCACGTACTCCGACACCTCTGTATACTCGTATATGTACTCAACAAGTTTATTAAAGTTAAGTAGAGGCTCGATAAACATGGTACAGTAAAGATGACACGATAAATTCAATCTGCGATTTGTTGATTTTGAATCACACGGATATTATTATTACACGTCGTAAACGCGGAAATCAATTAAAAACGCACGTGTCTCAACAAACTAGTTTTATTATTCTAGTGTTTTCAACTATCCCGTTTTTATCCCGAACTCGAGACCATTGAATAATAGCCATTGAAAACAATAATGCTAACAGGCCCTTTGTTTGAACGACCACCCGTCAAGAGGATAAAAAATAAAAAACGAGAACTCCTTTTAAAGGAGGTAAAGAACTAAAACTTACACAATAGGAAACTTGTTCTGAGTGTTATAATAAATGTCAACATGATTCCTCGCATCCACCACAGGAACAAGTATCATAACTGCATGGATTTAAAAAGGTATACCTATTTCTGCTTGACTTATCGACTAATTTAAAATATTATACAGCTCAGTCTATTGGAAGGATTGTGCGGAAATTAGATATAAAAATTACATATAGACCTAACGTATGTCCGCTAAGAAGGATTTTTGAAAATTGATCCACTAATTACAATTTAAATTTGTTTGAAAGTCAGCTTTGAACTTGACACGAGCAAAAGCTATTTAAATAATTTTATTATTTAACTTTACCAACTACCAAGTCTAGGTGTTCAAATATAATGGAAAATTATTTTTCCCAGATCCAAGAACTCCTTGTCAACAGGATCCTTTGTCAACGAACGCTCGGTACCAATTCGCTTGGATAGAACCTACCTGTTTGTTATGCAGTCAGTCGTAATAAATTTACGACTGACTTACGATTCTCGGATCATTTAAAAGTAATTGTTGCAACCCCAAAGCGGCATTGGACAAAGCACTGAAACCATTACTTCTATGTGATATTAATGCAATAATCATTTTTATTTATATTTTATTTCTTTTTATTAATATTATAAGGTATATATTAGTATATTTATTTCATATTTATTAATGTATTGTATTATTTATTTAATCCGGTGTATGTATTAGTATGCAGGTTTTTGTTTATATATTACGCCACCTACTTTCTTCTACTTTTTCTTTTTCTAATCCTAAGGTTACCTGGCAGAGATCGCTACTAAGCGATAAGGTCGCCTTTTGTACCCTGTTTCTTCTTGTTTTTCTTATTATTTCTATTTATATGTGGTGTACAAATAAAGAATAAATACAAAAATAAATAAAATAAGGAGGACGATAGCATCTGTTGTCCAATTGTCTAATTTGATTCCAAATAACGCTACTCGTATTTGGCTTCAATGGTTAAGATTGGTTAGATAATAAATTGGTCTGCATTTACTTTGAAAATGGATTACGCCGACGGTAAAAAAGATGTACTAATCTCCACTCAACTCGAACGTCTGGGAAATAGCAAATAAATAATATCCTGTCTCGACGTACCTCAATTCATTTTTACACGTACAATTTTAAATGGATTGCGGCGTTCCCCTGGTTCCCACAAAACAAATAAGAGGTTTGCGGATAAATCGATGCAGCTTTATCGGCTGTATTTTGCGGCGATAGAAATTACGTAGTCATCGACGTAGCGTAGGTGATGCAAGAGCCCATGACCCCTGGTGGCAGGTTTCAGGCGGTACATTACAAAAAACCGAATGGTCAACGGTTTCAAAATCCTTCAGTTTAAACAAAAACAATTCACATACATTTTGCAGGCTCTCGCTTAGTTTGTTACACGAAGTATGCGTGCGGTACTCTGGTCGTTTTGGCAGCTCGGCTTCTTTTAGGGTTTCGCAGGTCCGCAAATAAACAATTGAAATATCACTCGCTGGGCTTTCTGTACAATCAAAACAGTCCAACGTAGGGGTCCGCTTAACAAGAATAATAGTACTAGCGATTCTTTGTGAGAGATAGACAGATACGATGAGAAGGTTGTTTTATATATCTGACTATGAATTTGATGACACAAAACTTAAATGACGCTTCCGTTCAATATTACAATCCTCCTTCTACGTATTGGTTAGGGAATACTCTGAAGCGGATGCTTCAATACTTTTAAGGCGCTTTAAATCTGATATAAAAAAGCTTACCTTATGTCTTCTATTAAAGAAGCCTATGAAAATAATGCGGTGATGAAATTAGGGTATCACCGCGGACCATGAACACTCACGCCTCGACTAAGTACGATTTTTTTTAATGGATTTTGCGGAAACATGTCAGCCTAAGTGACGTTTTGACGATCTCCGTGGCGCAGCGTTCGCGCTGTCGCATTATAAGGTACGAGGTCCTGGGTTCGATTCCGGGCTCGAGTGTGGTCTGGTGGGAGGCTTTGGCCGTGGCTAGTTACCCCCCTACCGACAAAGACGTTTCGCCAAGCGAGTTAGCGTTCCGGCACGATGTCGCGTTGAAGCTAATTAGGAGCGTGGCTTTACCAAACCACTAACAGGTTAGCCCGCTTCCATCTGAGACTGCATCATCACTTAATATCAGGTGAGATTGCCGTCAAGAGCTAACTTGTAGTGGATAAAAAAGGTACCCTAATGACGTACCATCAGTCAGATAAGATGGAGTCTGGTCTTGCGAATAAACTGTAAAGCACGCGAAATTGTAACTTGTTCAGATTAAAAGAGTAAATTAACTAGTCCCTAAATATGCGATAATAAGCACATTCCATCAGCAAATGATGCACTTCACCTATAACACGTGTGGTGTCGGTTTGGAGCTGTCTAATCCATAAGGAACCCGATTTTGTTGTATGAAATCTGTCGCGATCTTAGCCTAATTGCGAAAAGTATGACCTACTATTCAACTGTGTATTACTCCGAGTTACACGAGAATGTTGCTATTTCCTAATAAAGTTAACTCATATTCCTTGATTCGCCTGTCGTGCAAAATAATAAATAAGCTCAAAATTCACTGTACGTAAAACTTTAAATTTTGTAATTTAACGCTTGCTCCTAAAACGTATTTCAGTTTTATAGTTTAACAGGAATATGTTCACTAATAGCGCTTTGACAGGCGGTCAAGCGAACTGACAGCAAATTCACCGGAGTAATTCGCTCACCTCGCTTCAGGCGATCCAATATTTGTTGTTGGACACACAGAGTCAAAATGCATAGGTTTTATGTGACATAAAAACTTTTCCAGGTTGCAATTTGCACTAAAAAGAAGATTCATCTGCGTACTATTTCCAACTAGTCCAATTTTTCGCGCAATTTTTTTTATTTTTTTTGTACACTACAAGTTAGCCTTTTACGGCATCTGATCATCATCATCATCATCATGAACAACCCATTACCGGCTCACTACAGAGCACGGGTCTCCTCTCAATATGAGAAGGGTTTGGCCATAGTCCACCACGCTGGCCATGTGACTTCACACGCCTTTGAGAACATTATGGAGAACTCTCAGGCGTGCAGGTTTCCTCACGATGTTTTCCTTCACTGTTGAAGCAAGTGATATTATAATTTTTAAAAACGCACATAACTCAGAAAAGTTAGAGGTGCGTGCCCGGATTCGAACCGCTGACCTCTGATTAGGAGGCTGACGCCCTAACCACTAGGCTATCACCGCTTCATCGGCGGCGATAGCCTAATGTAAATACGGCATCTCACCTGATGGTAATTGATGATGCGGTCTAAGCTGGTAGCGGGCTATCCTGTTAAGGGGAATGGTAAACCCATACTCCTAATTTCTACGCTAATAATGGTCAATTATTTTTCCCAGATTCAAGAACTCGTTGTCAACAGGATCCTTTGTCAACGAACGCTCGGTACCAATTCGGTTGGATAGAACCTACCTGTTTGTTATGCAGTCAGTCGTAATAAATTTACGACTGACTTACGATTCTCGGATCATTTAAAAGTAATTGTTGCAACCCCAAAGCGGCATTGGACAAAGCACTGAAACCATTACTTCTATGTGATATTAACGCGATAATTTTTATTTTATTTCTTTTTATTAATATTATAAGGTATATATTAGTATATTTATTTCATATTTATTAACGTATTGTATTATTTATTTAATCCGGTGTATGTATTAGTATGCAGGTTGCTGGTGGGAGGCTTCGGCCGTGGCTAGTTACCACTCTACCGACAAAGACGTGTCGCCAAGCGATTTAGCGTTCCGGCACGATGTCGCGTAGAAACCGATTAGGAGTATGGGTTTTTCATACCCCTAACAGGTTAGCCCGTTACCATCTTAGACCGCATCATCACTTACCATCAGGTGAGATGCCGTCAAGGGCTAACTTGTATTGGTTAAAAAAAAAAAGGTTTTTGCTTATATATTACGCCACCTACTAATCCTAAGGTTGCCTGGCAGAGATCGCTACTAAGCGATAAGGCCGCCTTTCGTATCCTGTTTCTTCTTGTTTTTCTTATTATTTCTATTTATATGTGGTGTACAAATGAAGAATAAATACAAAAATAAATAAAATAAGGAGGACGATAGCATCTGTTGTCCAATTGTCTAATTTGATTCCAAATAACGCTACTCGTATTTGGCTTCAATGGTTAAGATTGGTTAGATAATAAATTGGTCTGCATTTACTTTGAAAATGGATTACGCCGACGGTAAAAAAGATGTACTAATCTCCACTCAACTCGAACGTCTGGGAAATAGCAAATAAATAATATCCTGTCTCGACGTACCTCAATTCATTTTTACACGTACAATTTTAAATGGATTGCGGCGTTCCCCTGGTTCCCACAAAACAAATAAGAGGTTTGCTGATAAATCCATGCAGCTTTATCGGCTGTATTTTGCGGCGATAGAAATTACGTAGTCATCGACGTAGCGTAGGTGATGCAAGAGCCCATGACCCCTGGTGGCAGGTTTCAGGGGGTACATAAAAATCCTTCAGTTTAAACAAAAACAATTCACATACATTTTGCAGGCTCTCGCTTAGTTTGTTACACGAAGTATGCGTGCGGTACTCTGGTCGTTTTGGCTTCTTGTAGGGTTTCGCAGGTCCGGTCAAAAAAATAAATAATTGAAATATCACTGGGCTTTCTGTACAAACAAAACAGTACAACGTAAGGATCCGCTTAACAAGAATAATAGTACTAGCGATTCTTTGTGAGAGAAAACGATGAGAAGGTTGTTTTATATATCTGACTATGAATTTGATGACACAAAATTTAAATGACGCTTCCGTTCAATATTCCAATCCTCCTTTTACCTATTGGTTAGGGAATACTCTGAAGCGGATGCTTCAATACTTTTAAGGCGCTTTAATCTGATATAAAAAAGCTTACCTTATGTCTACTGTCAAAGCAGCCTGAAAATAATGATGTGATGAAATTTGGGTATCACCGCAGACCATGCACACTCACGCCTTGACTAAGATAGTATTCGATTCTTTAAATGGCTTTTGCGGTAACATGTTAGCCTAAGTGACGTTTTGACGATCTTTGTGGCGCATTATAAAGTTGGAAGTCCTGAGTTCGATTCCCGGCTCGATTGTGGTCTGGTGGGAGGTTTTGGCCGTGGCTAGTTACCACCCTACCGACAAAGACGTGTCGCTAAGCGTTTTAGTGTTCCGGCACGATGTCGCGTTGATACCAGTTAGGAGCGTGGCTTTACCATACCACTAACAGGTTAGCCCGCTACCATCTGAGACTGCATCATCACTTACCATCAGTTGAGATTGCCGTCAAGAGCTAACTTGTAGTGGATAAAAAAGGCACCCTTATGACGTACCATAGTCAGATAAGAGTCTGCTCTTGCGAATAAATTGTGAAGCACGCGAAATTGTAACTTGTTCAGATTAAAAGAGTAAATTAACTAGTCCCTAAATATGCGATAATGAACATATTTCATCAGCAAATGATGCACTTCTCCTGTGACACATGTGGTGTCGGTTTGGAGCTGTCTTTTCCATAAGGAACCCGATTTTGTTGGATGAAATCTGTCGCGATCTTAGCCTAATTGCGTAAACTATGTACTATTCACTCGTGTATAATTCCAAGTTACACGAGAATGTTGTTATGTCCTAATAAAGTTAACTCAGTCTAAATCAACCCATTACCGGCTCACTACAGAGCACGGGTCTCCTCTCAATATGAGAAGGGTTTGGCCATAGTCCACCACGCTGGCCATGTGCGGATTGGCAGACTTCACACGCCTTTGAGAACATTATGGAGAACTCTCAGGCATGCAGGTTTCCTCACGATGTTTTCCTTCACCGTTAAAGCAAGTGATATTTTAATTGTTTAAAAACGCACATAACTCGGAAAAGTTAGAGGTGCGTGTTCGGATTCGAACCGCCGACCTTTGATTAGGAGGCTGACGTCCTAACCACTAGGCTTTCACCGCTTTTTTAACGTTATAATATATGGTTAAATATATAATTTAAAGTTAACTCATATTCCTTTATTCGCCTGTCGTGCAAAATAATAAATAAGCTCAAAATTCACTGTACGTAAAACTTTAAATTTTGTAATTTAACGCTTGCTCCTATCACGTATTTCAGTTTTATAGTTTAACAGGAATATGTTCACTAATAGCGCTTTGACAGGCGGTCAAGCGAACTGACAGCAAATTCACCGGAGTAATTCGCTCACCTCGCTTCAGGCGATCCAATATTTGTTGTTGGACACACAGAGTCAAAATGCATAGGTTTTATGTGACATAAAAACTTTTCCAGGTTGCAATTTGCACTAAAAAGAAGATTCATCTGCGTACTATTTCCAACTAGTCCAATTTTTCGCGCAATTTTTTTTATTTTTTTTGTACACTACAAGTTAGCCTTTTACGGCATCTGATCATCATCATCATCATCATGAACAACCCATTACCGGCTCACTACAGAGCACGGGTCTCCTCTCAATATGAGAAGGGTTTGGCCATAGTCCACCACGCTGGCCATGTGACTTCACACGCCTTTGAGAACATTATGGAGAACTCTCAGGCGTGCAGGTTTCCTCACGATGTTTTCCTTCACTGTTGAAGCAAGTGATATTATAATTTTTAAAAACGCACATAACTCAGAAAAGTTAGAGGTGCGTGCCCGGATTCGAACCGCTGACCTCTGATTAGGAGGCTGACGCCCTAACCACTAGGCTATCACCGCTTCATCGGTGGCGATAGCCTAATGTAAATACGGCATCTCACCTGATGGTAATTGATGATGCGGTCTAAGATGGTAGCGGGCTAACCTGTTAAGGGGAATGGTAGACCCATACTCCTAATTTCTACGCTAAATCGATTGGCGACACGACTTTTTCTTCGACAGGGTGCTTAATAACCACGACTGAAGCCTCCCTCCAGGCCAAACGTGAGCCGGGAATCGAACCCAGGACGTCCAACTTTCAAATGCAACAGCGCACGTGCTGCGCCACAGAAGTCGTAAAAATTCCACCTTTGAAGGTCTGTATTATTACTTGACTGCAAATTTTACGACCCCAAAAGCGAATAACATAATTGGACTCTACCAATGTTACAAATTATGTTAAAGTCCACTTAATTTATAATAATATTTATATTACACATATAAACTCTCAATCGAGACACATCAGTGCTCACTTCAAAGAAGAGACCACTTCGGTTTTCGAACGTAATGTGAAAAATGAAAAAGAACGAGGATGGAAGGACGATTGAAAAGAGCAGGAAGTTTTTGGAGTACGTCGTACAAGCGCGGTTGATATAGATAAATTGATAATAAGTTATGTTAACTCGAAAATTATTCTCAAAAAAAATAAAGTTAGTTGTAAATAAAGATGAAGTGGTTAAAATTGCACCCAGTCTGTAACACTTGCTCTGGGATTGATCAAACTTGAGAGGATTCAGACATTCCAAAACGAACAAAACTCTTTTATTTTAGTCGTGAACAAAATTGACTTTCATACAATCTTACCACCGCAGTCGCTTTATGAATTTCCTGTAATATATTAAAACTAGCTGACCCGGCAAACGTTGTTTTGCCATACAATTTATTTCTAGGGAATTTCTATTGTAGAAAAAAAATAACTAACTTATTACATAATAAGTTAGTTATTTTTTAGTAAGGATGTGGTTTATCAGTGAAAGAGACATGGAGAGCTGTGAACGATGAGGGAATATAAAAATAATATTAATGTTGTTTATCTCCAAAACTTTTAGCTTTACAATAAGCTCAGGGAAATTTTAGTCTAATTAGAGGGAAAAATATTCACAATAAAGACGATAATTGTTCAGTTATCGAGCGGGATGATAAATGATTCAATTACTAAAATTACTTTAAAAAAATAAGGTTTGATGATAGAAGGGTGAATATTTACGGTTGTATGTATTTTTCAGTGCCACATAGGGGTTTGAAAAATAGATAGTAGCCGATTCTCAGACTTACTGAATATGCAAAAAAAATTTCATAAGAATCGGTCGAGCCGTTTCGGAGGAGTATGGGAACAAAAATTGCGACACGAGAATTTTATATATAAGAGATTAAATTTTGGTTCAGTCAATGATCGGTCCGAATAAAATAGACAGACTAGTTATAGACTGAAACACAATTAAAAACGGGTTTGGTGTATGCGTTCAAATAATGTTTAAGTTTTATGCGAGGATATTTTTTTATTTATTAGATAAACAAATAATGCTTAATGAACATTTACTTTTCTGGAAACGAATAAAGACTTCATAATATATGCGGATAAATAAGCCGATTTAAACTATACATATTATATTATAAAATGGCGCAAAACGTTAATTAAAACCAATAACTAAGCTTCTTATCCTTTGATGCTAGATAGTTTGCCTGAGAGCTTATTGTACTCAGCGGTTGTGCTTTTAGCCTGGAAACTATATTACATCAATATTTCGTTATTATAAATTTAGATTGCTTCAAACAAGTTTGAATTAGGTTTATATTTCTATTATGGAGACGGCTATGGTCGTCCACGTGAATTTTTTTTTTAATTAATATTTACCAGTGACGTTCCAGTTAATCAAGTTTAGCATTAAAGCAATATTTTACTGATTTATCAACTCAACACAGTTTCTATGAAAAATACACAAAAATCCAGGTCAATAAAATAACAGAGTAACTATGTTGTATTTCATGTAATAATAATAGAAGTTTTAAACTAGAATCTCTCCTTCTTTTGATCGAGGGTTCTAGCGCTCAGCATTAGGGCACTAAATAGGATTCTAATGTTGTAACAAACATGCATTTTTTTAATTTGTTACGATATTCTTAATCGATGTGACGTAGAATATTCAACCCTTACGCTGTTGTTTAATCATCATCATCATCATCATGATCAACCCATTGCCGGCTCACTACAGAGCGCGGGTCTCCTCTCAATATGAGAAGGGTTTGGCCATGGTCCATCATGCTGGCCATGTGCGGATTGGCAGACTTCACACGCTTTTGAGAATATTACGGAACACTTTCACGCGTGCAGGTTTCCTCACGATGTTTTCCTTCACCGTTAAAGCAAGTGATATTTTAATTGCTTAAAAACGCACATAACTCCGAAAAGTTAGAGGTGCGTGGCCCGGTTTCGAACCGCCGACCTCTGAGTAGGAGGCTGACGTCCTAACCACTAGGCTATCACCGTTTAAATTTTATAATAATATACAATTTTATACATTCAACTGCATCATCCATCAGTGCCTGAAGACTAAAGATTTCAAACAGTGCGTGTTGCCAGTGATGACTTACTTACCTCTCATTAAGAGGCTGACGTCCTAACCACTAGGCTTTCACAGCTTCCATTCAACCCTTACGTTGTTGTTTAATACATAAAAGATAAAAAAAAACTACTTTAAAAAGTATATGAGCTGAAAATGCTGAGTTTAATATTTAAAAAACCTCATATATTTAAAGCGTTAACGCCACTGTATTCCCGTTGAAATATAAATCCTTCAAAGTATCTTTTCAAAGTCACATACAACTCGCGAAAATATTACCATACCAAAGCCACAATATTTACTTTGTAAGAAAACATTTTAAGCATTGAAAAATTATTTTCCGCTACAAATCGCGTAAGCTGCTTATTTGTTAATCCCGCTATCAAACGAATACAGAGCCATTTGCGATGTGTTTTGCGTTCGTTAATGATTCGTTTTAACATGTTGAGAATAACAAAATTCAGAAAATATAATCCCCTCTGTATTACTTAACACAGCATATGTTAAAAGGTTATATTAATCCTTCATATAGGAAAAATTGTATAGCTTTATACGTTCACTATTTTTTGTGTCTACTGGAGGACTGTTCTTCCGTATTTCCGTCCATCTTTTTTTTACAAACCTATGCTTGATGTGGCAATTACAATCTTATACTGAATACGGTCCTATCGTCTGTGACCACTTATGGATATATATTGAAGAGTTTCTAAGCGTAGCGTATTTACTTAAAGTTCGCACACAGACTGTTATTATCAGAACCTATAAGGTATTTTTTATACACTACCAGTTAGCCCTTGACTCTTGACAAAATCTTTCACTAGATAACGATTATCCAGTGAAAGATTTTGTTTAAATCGGTAGGTTCACTATCTTCCTTTCAATGGATTATATACATCAGTATAGATTAGATTACTCCCTATATAGTTTATAACTTTGTAAATATAAAGTATAGGACACTTGTACGAAAAAGTTTAAGCGACGGCTTTATATCTAAACATGCATGAGAAAGCACTTTTTGAAATAAAATGAGTTCCCTTTACAAGGCGGCTCTGTGAGGGATTATTTACTTAGACCGTCAGCAAAGTTTCTAGTTTATTAAAATAACGGTCCGCGCCACAACATTTCGCAAAAAGCTAGTGGGCGGTCAAAGTTTTTGCTGTTTAATAACCGTATTTCCTTTATGGTAAAGGGCTTGGCATATGACGAGGAAATAAATAGTCCAACTCTCAGTTCAGTGAATATAATTGTCAACCTATTATAATATTTTCACCACCATCATCATCATGATCAACCCATTACCGGCTCACTACAGAGCACGGGTCGGGCAGACTTCACACGCCTTTGAACATTATGGAGAACTCTCAGGCGTGCAGGTTACCTCACTATGTTTTCCTTCATCGTTGGAGCAAGTGATATTTTAATTTTTTTTTTAATATCGCACACAACTCCGAAAAGTTAAGGTTCTGTGGTCCCTAATGGTTATAATATAGGGATCTTCAAAGGGCGGATTAACAAATTGCTCAAGGGCCAGCAACGCATTGGCGGTTCCTCTGGTGCTGCAAATGTTCATGGGCGGCGGTAATCACTTGCCATCAGGTGACCCGCCTGCTCGTTTGCTCGCTTTGTATATAAAAAAAAAAAAGGTGTGTGCCCGGATTTGAACCGCCAACCTCTGATTAGGAGGCTGACGACCTAACCACTAGGCTATCACCGTTTAAATTTTATACATTCAACTGCATCATCCATCAGTGCCTGAAGACTAAAGATTTCGAACAGAGCGTGGTGCCAGTGATGACTTACGGCTGAGAAACATGGTCGCTTACTATGAACCTCATATGAAGGCTCATAGTCACTCAGCGAGCAATGGAGAGAGCTACGCTAGGAGTATCTCTACGTGATCAAATCAGAAATGAAGAGATCCGTAGAAGGACCAGAGTTACCGACATAGCTCAGCGAATTGCGAAGTTAAAGTGGCAATAGGCGGAGCACATAGCTCGGAGAACCGATGGACATTAGGGTTCCAAGGTGCTTGAATGGCGACCCCGCACCGGTAAACGTAGCATTGGTCGAAACCCAACAAGGTGGACAGACGACATCAGACGACTCGCAGGGAGCCGCTGGAAGCAAGCGGCCCAAGACCGTGGCTATTGGAACTCCCTACAAAAGACCTCTATGTCCAGCAGTGACGTCAATGGGTTGAAAATGATGATGATGATGATGACGGCATGGCAGAATAAATGTATGTTTACTCAATGTATGTACACGAAACTAGGTATATGTAACGATAAGGTCGATCTTCACATTGAAAGATTCCAGTAGGATGGGTTCGACTCCCGGGTTACCTGTAGTTACGTTTAAATTTACGTAGAGTAGAGATATTTCATCTTCACTCAACGTAAATTGCTCTGCCGTCCCCGGAGTGCTCTGGTCATAAAAGGCTAGAGTTCGTTGCATCAAACCACACACACTTACTCCCATTCTTAAACGCACAAATACACACGCTCACACACACAAGAATGAGCACACCCTCTGTCGCACGCATTGTATATACCAGTAGATTGTTCAGTTTATCTTCAGCTCATTGTCCAACTTCGTTAAGCTGATTAAGAAGATATTGTTGTTAAAAAGTGTAATCTTTAAGTGGTATTATTTTAGAAATAAATTAAACCTAAATTATAAATATTTGGTAGATTGCTAATAAATAAATAAAATTGTTTCTGTCAAAAAATATTACTCTGAAGCGGTGATAGCCTAGTGGTTAGGGCGTCAGCCTCCTAATCAGAGGTCGGCGGTTCGAATCCGGGCACGAACCTCTAACTTTTCGGAGTTATGTGCGTTTTAAAAAAATTAAAATATCACTCGCTTCAACGGTGAAGGAAAACATCGTGAGGAAACCTGCACGCCTGAGAGTTCTCCATAATGTTTTCAAAGGCGTGTGAAGTCTGCCAATCCGCACATGGCCAGCGTGGTGGACTATGTCTAAACCCCTCTCATATTGAGAGGAGACCCGTGCTCTGTAGTGAGCCGGTAATGGGTTGATCATGATGATGATGATGGTTAATTACTCTATAAACAAAGCATAATAAGTATTTATTATATTATTCACATATATCTGTAAATAAAATTGTGGCGAAGACCAATGAAGATAAAATCACCACGGCGGCGGCACATAGTATTTATATACTCATTGGAGACAATTTCACTCAAGTAAACTTAAGGATCTCGCTAAACTTGACCAGTGAGACAAACTAAGACAGAAGACAGATTTAAGCCCGCCACCGATTTGTATCCGGCAAATCGTCGGTGTCAGACCGGATTAAAGCACACATGCCAATGTGAGCGCCGCCGCCCGTCTGCGTTAAGCCAGCCATGAGACATCCTCACACCTCACGTTATCTAAAGCATACATGCAAGAGTTCATCTTAATGGTTTACCTACACAGTGCTCGTGTAACGGAGCAAATCGCATGAAAGCTTGCACTGGTACAGACTAGACACGCTCGATTTGTTTCTATAGATATTTTTAAAACTGTCTGGCAAAACTACTTGAATATATCCCATAGGTCTTTTTCATCGTATCTCCACAGCAACTGGGACAGCCAAAATTTTATGTGATCTTTAAAAAAGTTATCATTAAGTAATGTAGTGTATTAGCGATAGGGCTATAGTAAAGGGATATATTATACATTTTTTGTAAAATGAAAGCCCTTAAAAATTGGAATTTAAAAATAAACGCGTAATAATTCGGATCGTCTTTTTCTAAACAATATTTAGAAAAAGACGATCCGTGGCAAAATGAATGTTTGTAGGTCATTTGAATTTGTCCATAATAATTTGACCTGACTCAATATTTTCTTGGGGAACTTCTATTAAAGAGGTAATCCTTTTTAACACTTCTGTCTTGTTCTGTGTTTCGAAGTCCTGTTCTTGAAAGAGGGAAAAAGTGAAGCGGTGCGTGGAGAGAACGGGGTTTAATGAATTTAAAAACTATAAAAAAAATAAAAATGTATCTATGCGCGAATCTGACGCTGGCCCTGCAGTGGCGTGCACAAAGTTTTGGATCAGGATAATATTTAAAAAAAAAACACTTCTCTAATATAGGTATTTTGGTAGACAATGCTTTTAAGAATGTATGAAGTGATTTCCAAACGTTTCTCAACAACACCAAGCCAAGATTTCTATCGAATGTGTTCCAGGCCTCCGGTGGCTCCTGAGGTAGGGTATTCAACATGTGTGAAGTGCACACCACTACTAGCTATAACCGTCCGACCCCCCCCCTTATCCCAAACGTCGCCTAAGCCGAGGTTCGGCCTCAAAGAAGGCGCCCTTAGGCAGTCGTTCCCATAGTTTCTTCGAGCCCTAGGGCTCAAAATTTCTTCTGGCAGAGCTTCTTTCCAAAGCTCGCCAAACAGCCCGGTTACGCTGTGGCAACCAATAGGGTTTGTACAGCTAATAGACAGTCCGAAAAAAAAAAAACTACTAGCTATATTTGTGTAAAATATTTAAAATGGTGTTAATAAAGTCGATCATATCTATTCATTAATACCTATGAGCCAGTTCGTCCAGTTTATATTGAACACTTGTTAGTTTAACAAACGACTCATTTGCATTTTACTGCATGGGTCCAACAACGGTACTTCACCCTCTTTTGGTAATGAAATGGCGACCGTTTGATTTACGATGCCAGTGCGAGCGAACGTGAAAAAGCCGGTCACGACTGTACCTAAAACAATGTTTCCTATATTTCGACATATTTTTTTTAGAATTGTTACATTTTGTAACAATTCAAAAAAAATATGTTATAAATCTAATTGTGAGGATATGCAAAATTTAAGTTATAGTTTAAAATCATTGACATAAAATACATTTGTTTTTTTTTGGAATTATTACAAAATGAGCTCTTATTTAATTTACACTCGCGACTTAATCCACGTGGATTAGGGCTTTTAAAATTATAGGAATAGGAAATGTTTGCAATTGTAGATTACCCAAACGTCTTATCCTTTATTTTGCTCCCTTTCTCAACATTAAATCTAATTTTGTGGAGCTTTGGTATGCCAAATTAAAGTTATAGTTATAGAGCATCGAAGTAAAATTAATTTTTTTTTAATAATTATTTAATTTGTTTTCGTGACTTAATCCAAGTCGCTTAAGATATGTTTTTAATTCTAGGAATAAGCAACGTTTGTAATTGAAGATTATCCTATTTCAAATTCCTTTTAACGATTTTGCTCCCTTTTCCAACATATAAATCTAATTTCGTGGAGGTTTGCTATGCAGAACCAAAGTTAGAGTTATAACGCATCGACGTGAAATTCCGTTTTCTTTAGAATTATTTAACTTGTTCTCGTGACTTAATCCACGTCGATTAAAGTTTTTTTTATTTTAGAAATAAGCAACGCTTATAATTATAATATATATTCATTATGATTATCCTATGTCACATTCCTTTCCCTACATATCAATCTAATTTCGAGGAGATGTGCTATGTCAAATTAAAGCTATAGTTCAGTTCAGTTGTAGTTAACTCTGCGACGTGAAATTCAGTTTTCCGCAAATCCCGCGAAACAACACTTTTCTCGTAATAAAAAGTAAAATCAGGCATCAATCTATCTCCATTTCCAACTTCATCCAAATGGAGAAAAAAAGCAATCAGTTGTTCACAGTTTCACACAAACTTTTGCCTTTTAATAGGTGTGAAATTCTGAACCGTACTGTTTTCCGGGATAAAGGGTATTTAAGGATCATAACTATTTGTACATGCGAAATTTCGCTGAGAGTACTAGCTGTGTAACAATGCATAGGTAGCGAAGGTTTCATTTTAAATTCCGGGAAACGTTTGCCGGATGCTTTTCCGGAACAAAATAAAAAGTGATATTTATAACTCCAGGATACAAGCCAAAATTCAGTGAAGTGTTTGAACTGAACGTAACAGGCTAACTCGTAGTGAAAAAATAGAAATAGAAATTCACTCACGAATTGAGTGCCAATATTTTCCTGCAAAATTTTAGAAAAAGTGGTGGAATTTGTTATTTTAAGTAATAAATAAGAAATATGAAATGTCTATGAAATGAAATTGTATCAATTCTGTAGCTAGTTGTCCAGCTAAGTTTAATTACAACCTACATCGATATCTGTAATTGAAATTTAGAGCAATTGTAATGATTTCTATCTAGTCTTAATTTGGTTTTAAATTTTGCGATTATGTATGACGTCTTACTAGATTGTTAATTGTATTTAGTTTTGATATCAAATCAAATCTATAATAGCTTTATTCACATAAACCTATTACAGGCATCTATGAATCGTTCATTTCATTATTTCTTACGTGAAGTGATGATGATAACTACACTCGACAACTTAAAACTAAAGCTAAGAGGGTTCAAATTGCACCCAGGTCTAAGAAGAAACCCACAACAAACTTATTTGCGATTATGTATGACGTTATCAATTGTATTTAGTTTTGAGATCAAATCAAATCAAAAATAGCTTTATTCACAGAAACCTATTACAGGCATCTATGAATCGTTAATTTCATTATTTCTTACGTGAAGTGATGATGATAACTATACTCGACAACTTAAAACTAAAGCTAAGAGGGTTCAAATCGCACCCAGGTCTAAGAAGAAACCCACAACAAAGTTATTTGCGATTATGTATGACGTTATCAATTTTATTTTGGTTTGGAGATCAAATCAAATCAAAAATAGCTTTATTGACAGAAACCTATTACAGGCATCTATGAATCGTTAATTTCATTATTTCTTACGTGAAGTGATGATGATAACTACACTCGACAACTTAAAACTAAAGCTAAGAGGGTTCAAATCACACCCAGGTCTAAGAACAAATCCACAACAAACTTAGCCGGGGTTTCTTAACCCCATCACACATAATAATAAATTATACTACCTATGGAGATAGAGCATTTAGAGATTGAATTATATTATACTTGATTTTGAACATATTTTTTGGTAATCTACGTATGCGGTTCTAGATAAATGTGTGTTGTTGAGATTAGATTTCTCTCTTATATTCGCAGTAACAAGCTTTCACTCCCTTGACATTTGAGTGAACTGAAAATCTCCGTGCAAATGTTCAGGCAGTCCCGTTCAGTGTTCTGTTATCGTGACATGGCTTACATCTGTGCTAAGAACTACGGTTCCGGAAAACGTTTCTGCGATCCGGTACTTTTATTTTGTGCAAAAAGTAACGTGCACTGTCTTTAAAAGGTTATATTTCCGCTACTATTTCTACCCCTTTCTTCTCTCTTTTCTGTCGACATGGTTGCCAATTTTTAAATATTGTAGTTTATTGTTGCTTTATTAATAATAAAAATTAAAATACTAAAAACTGTCTGAATTGAACTAATCTTTAAAAAATTATCGATCCTGTTTGAAATAAAATGAACAAATTTACTGGTAAACCAATTATAATTGTTATAAGGAGTAATTTGGTTTAATAGAAGAAAATAAGTTAAATTAACTGTATAAATACAAATAAATAAATAAAAAACATAAGGAAAAATTAAATCTTCATCATGATCATCTCATTGCCGGCTCAATACAAAGCACGGGTCTCCTCTCAATATGAGAAGGCTTTAGTCCATCACGCTGGCCAGACTTTTCACGCCTTTGCATACATTATGAAGAACTCTCAGGCATACAGGTTTCCTCACCATGTTTTCCTTGACCGTTGAAGCAAGTGATATTTTAATTACTTAAAACGCACATAACTCCGAAAAGTTAGAAGTGCGTGCCCGGGATTGAAGCCCCGACCGCTGATTAGAAGGCTATCCGCTTGAATGAATGCTTAGGTGAATTTAATTATAGTCAACCAGTACATTCCATTCAGTACATTCAGTCTCACATAAAGATTCCTTGGTCTTTTTAAAGTATTTAGACCCTGGCGTAAATATATCACATTAAATTGTATTAGTCCATTTACGTGGTCATTAAATCTAGAAATTTCTTACTCAAAGACGGATGTATGACACCATTGCTGTTTGTTATTAAAAGTGGAAAGGTATCATCATTTTACTATTACAGTAACATTCTAACTATACCGTTCTCGACAAGGATTGTCATCAAGCTTTCCGCCTCACTTATAGTTATGCCGTTTACATTGTGGATACAGTTGCCTGGCTGCATTTCCTTGACATTAGTATAAACTAGAAAACTTTGTGCTGCAACATTAATTGAATTCATTACATTCTGGATTTAATCGTACACGTTTAAATCCAGAATGTAATGAAGTTGTAAGAGTTGATCCAATTGGAAGTGTAGAATTTGAAATTACTAGCTGTTTGTTGCCCGAAAAAATCCCGGACTCACCTACGCCTGTCGCCAGCAGACAAGGCCAAAAATCAAAATCGGTCTATGTTCCCAAATTTAAATATATACAACTGATGATGATAAGTGTTATTGGTAGATATTGTCCCATGAACTTTGCTCACGGTGATTTAAGGCATATTGCCGCGACTTATTTATTATTATTTGAAAGTAATCAACAGCGTTATATCTTATCGGTATACAATTAAGAAAGTTTTAAATTAAGGTCAAAGAGATTACACAATATATACAAAATATGTTCATTCTTATATAGGTTAAGAAATTAAAATGGAATTAAGTGAAATTGACACGGTAAACAACACCTAAAAAATTAACAATATTAGGGTATAATATGAGTGGGTAAGTGTTATGAATCGAAATCGACGTACTAAAATTAGTGAAGTTATACACATGTGTGTGCATGTGTCCTTGTGTGTGTGAGTTTGTGTGTATGTGTATTTATGTGCGTGCAAGTGTTATTTTTTTTTTTGTGTATGAAATTCCTGATTTCTCGGGAGCTTAAGAAGTTTCACCGTGGTGCCGTGCCGTGGTACGCCGATCTCCGAAAAGTTCAGCAAATTAACATTTCTGGCTATCTACTCGAAAAATTCTGTACCAGTCTGGATCAAGGATATTTTCCATTGTTGTATTGCAAAGATACGCCGTTGTCGGTTACTATCATTCAGTTGATAATCGTTTAAGCGTGTTTATCGGCAGCAACAGGCAGATCGGTACTGGTGGTGGCTCAATGTTCCAAATCCCCCTTTCCTGCGAAGCCTGAGCACTTTTGTGTTATTACGCGTACGTAATTAGTTTCTTTATTTTGACGCGCAGCATTGTGCGGCAATATTCCATAAAGCTATCCGGATTTCCATCGCTGAAATGAGTGCTAATTAATCGAGAAAATACCTTCAAAAGTTAATTAACAGAGTGCAGGAACCACGATCCCGCGGGTTATTTGTTCCGTTCAACGAATGACGCGATATTAAATCCGCGACCGCCCGCAGAGCGTCGGATTACAGAATTGCACCAAAGCACATAGGAATAGCATCGGGCAGCGCCGGAATGAAATAATTGATTGAATTAGTCACCCTTCGAGCGTTTGTGGTCCAAAACGAAGCGGCATTTAATTGATCTGCACTTCGATCAAGTCTAAAAACAGCGAGAAACTTAATGGATACCACATATCACAATCCGGGATACGTACGCAACGAAAATTATTTTACGAAAAGTATTTATTATTTTTCTATTAACTGCAATGAGTAAAAACTAACATTATGACGTCACACGCGTTTGGGTTTGTTCGGGAGCTGTCGGTACAGGATTCAAAAATTAATTTTAAATTTGAAATAACTTTTGAATTATTGTGAAAAATAAAATAAAATAAAAGTTTTGTTTTAAAACTTATATATAATATTTCCATTTATCACAAAAAAGTAATGTTTGGGGGAGTTATCGACGAGAGCTTGAGACTTGAAGATATAATCAGGAGGCGCCCCAATTTCATCTTCTACGACTCTAACAGTCGAATAACCACTGATAACCAAGTAGAACATACAGAAGTTCACACAGCGTCTTACACGATGTTCTTGATTTCTGCGTCATCCATGACGTCATCCGGATGTGCGACTTGTCTACTACTTTCAGGGGCGTTTGGATTCAGTAAAGTAAGTCGAGATTCGAGGTTCACGTCTCAAAAGAGGTGCCTTTCGACCTTCCTGGTTACGCTGTAACCTATCTACACTTATAATGCCACTATAGGTAACTGGACGACTCCGGTACATTGAATTTAAGATCCGGGGAAGCTCAGTATCAATACAGAACTTTTATTTTATTAAAGTTCAGTTCGTCTGCCTATTCTCGCACCACTCCCAAACTACTGAACGGGTCAAGTTTTTAGTTGATTTATTCGAAAAATAACTTCTTATTTTTTCAGGATAAGGGATAAAACTTTCTAATAGTAATAATAACAATAATTTCCCACCGTGTGTAATCCTTCGCCCGGTGCAAATATGTATTTATGTAATGTTTATGTAGGTTTATTTATTTTTATCTATTTAAATATGTTATAGCTCTTTTGGTTTTTATATCTATATTGCATATTGCACACGGGCGTGAGAGTAAGCATATAATGGAAATAACAATAAATTTATTTATTAAGTAAATTGACATTTAATTGAATGAATGAACACAATTTTATTATGCACCACACAAAAGTACGGACACAGTTAAAACAAACGAAACAACACCGTGTACAATTTCGCAGTGTTTTCGGTATTTCGTTCTATCTCTCACAAGCAACCAATCTCGTTAAAACACACGTAGGAAAGAACGTTGCTTATTCAAAAAGTTTATTTTTTAAACCCTAATGGACGCGGACATCAGCCGTTAGCTCATAAGGTTATCAGCTACAGTCCATTCGGAAATAACTTAAAAAATATGGAGGATTTTTGCCGTGCCATGGGGAGCCCGGCTCTCCTTTGTGCGGGAAGCTTAACGCTTGAAGGCGGAATTATATAAATTAAAAATGTCCAACATGGATTTTGCTTGTTACTTTTTGCGGTTTTCTGTGTTGTTTACACCTCACCTTCCTTCGGTCTCATTAATTACTTATGCAATTACGTAATTTGTATTGTATTGTTTTACGAGTTGAGTTCTTTATTGGTATAGCGTTTTGCAGTTAAGTTTTGCGGATTGCGGTTGTGCCAAAATTGTTGCGTGTAGAGATTTTCTCTCAAGGATTTCTGTGTATAATTAAAAATTACTTTGCGTCTCAGACTGCAACACTCACCTTGAAAAGCACGCAAACTATGGGTCCCAGTTATTATCTCAAATGTTAGAATAAAAGAAATTTTCTTAAATTTGAATACCGTGCTATTTTGTCTGAGGAAAAAGCTCTTTGTTTGTGAAACTTTACTCACTACTTGCTGATGATAATGCTCGCAATAAATGAATAAAAGTAATTTATGGATATATTAATTTCTTTTCATTTGACAGATTGTCTTATTACCTTACCTTAGATTCAACCTTTACATATACAAACATCTGATATGTTAATGTAATCATACATGTTACGGAAGGATTATTGTCTGTGGCTTAAATTACCATAGGAGTGCGTTCGTTTCCATACGTCTAATGGTTGGGATATATTCTTAAATTTCGGCTTGCGAAAGGGGACATTTCTCGCCCGCCTTCCTGTCTAAATATAAACGGGAGCAGCTGGAAGAGGAGTCGTGCAGGGGGGAGGACAACGACCCAGACCTTGTGCCACCGGAAACTAAAATATTACGCGTCAATACCTACCCACTTACATACATTGTTGTACTGAAAAATATTACTTCCAACATATTAAATAGTTTCAGTCAATGTTATAACTGCGGAAGTCCATAAAATGCAATAAAATTATAGCTTAATAATTTAATCATCATCATCACGATCAATCCATTGCCGGCTCACTACAGAGCACGGGTCCACCACGCTGGACATGTGCGGGTTGAAGCAAGTGATATTTTAATTGCTTAAAAACGCACATAACTCTGAAAAGTTAGAGGTGCGTGCCCGAATTCGAACCTCCGACCTCTAATTAGGAGGCGGACGTCCTAACCACTAGGCTATCACAGCTATTAAAAGGAATGTGTACTACTTGGTTTGTTCTAAAACATGCAACAGAGCTTTTTGCATTGAGACATTTTCCGGGCCGGCGAATGGCTTTTATCTTTAAAAAGAATGCTCTCTGGGATAGATCTAAAGATCGCAACAACCCCTACACGCTTATACGCTTCCCCATTTATATGATTAGTGGGTAAATAGAGAGACAGATTAAGCGAAAAGTATCATCATTTGTTCGCGGATGTGTAACAAATAAAGCCTTTGTTTAAACAATAACATATTTTAGTTTTATATATATGTATGATAATGATAAGATCTGTTTATCTTATCATTATCGTACATTAATTAGTAAGAAAGACAGAAAAATATCGATAACAATTTTTTATGCGGTACGTTGTATATACATATACACAATAACGCATTTTAACTAGAAAATAACTCAATATTTTTCATTCGTTGTTATAAGGTGTAAGATTTATTCATTTTTATTTATTTATTGGGAACAAAATACATTAGAATACAGTATCTATATAAAAGATTAGCCTTGTGAACTGCATTAGTAATAACGCAGTTGCAATAAACAGACCCTCATTTCAGAGACACATGATTTTAAACAAAACAAAATTTCAAACGATTAGTGCCTAATACCAACTTAAAAACTTATTGTGCAATTAATTAATTTTTGTGTGTGTGTGGGTGTTTTGTGTGTGTGATTAATGATAGGGATAAGGTTATTCGTTATTATAAATACTTATAAAAAAAAAATGTATAGAGACAGTACCTATTATAAACTTTTCTCTTGACGTAATAATTCAGGATTAGAGGATTCTTGCAAAATTAAAACTAAAACATGTAAGGAAAGGTTAACGTTTAAGATTGTGATTGCGATGTACAATTAGTTACGAGGTTCATATTAACAGATCAAATAACATAAAATTTTGACTTTTAGTTAAAAGGGTTGAAACCGCGGGGATCAGCTAGTAAATAATGTAAAAAGAAATGTTGTTAAATACCGTGTCGTAATATCCATTGAAAAGTGTGCTCTGAATATCAAAAGCTCAAGACCATTACAGGTCTTATCCTAGATTTCTCGATCAATCCCTTTGTTTGTTGAAGTTTTTCCCCAGCGTAATAGTGAGCAAGCTAATGCCTTTGTCCTCCAGTTTATTTAAAAACGCTATAAATAAATGGCGCCGTGCTAAATGCAAGATACACGTTTAAAATTCTCATCGACGAAGTTATAAATACAAATTAGGTACATTGTTACACTAAAGTATTATTTTGAATCACGAACAGTGAGTCGAGTGCTGGGACAAGTGTGGAATGTTCTGCCAGCTGTTGGACCCTGAGGCTCAATCTCGGGGAGATAGGGGGATAACAATTCCTTTACATTTGGAATTCTCATAGCTTTAGTTTTAAGTCTTCGAATGTAGTAATGTTAAATTTTCTTTGATTATTAAAGCGCTTTTTAAAAGCCAATCGATTAAAGATAAACTTAAATTTGTATTTATTGACGACCTCCGTGGCGCAGTGCGCGCGATGTCGCATTATAGAAGAAGTTGGAGGTTCTGGGTTCGATTCCCGGCTGGAGTCTGTTCTGGTGGGAGGCTTCGGCCGTGGCTCAGCAGATAGTGCGAAATTAAAATTAGAATACATAAGGGAAGGGAGGTTACGTTTATTTGTAAGGTACGAGGTTCAAATTATGCAAAATAACATTGCAAATCACTCGTAGTAGCGTAAAGCGTGGCGAACTGCTAGTAAATGATGTCAAAAGAAATCAAATCAGAAAACCGCAAGGACTTGAAAGCGTTCAAATTCCAGGATAACTTTGCGTCTGAGCTTTTATCTATGAAAGCTTCCGTAATATATTAAAACCCTCTCTAGACAGACGGGCTAAGTGCATCGCGGGTGTCAGCCTATTTTAGAATTCTGCAATCAAACTGACTCCCCCCATTCGTCGTGACACTTCACTTTGAGCGTACAGTTCGTCTTCACTCATTTACCACTTTAGTATCTTCTCTTGTGTTCGCATTCGCTTGTGTTTAATGGTTACTAGATGATTTCTGGTTTACACAACTAACATCATCATCATCATGATCAACCCATTACCGGCTCACTACAGAGCACGGGTCTCCTCTTAATATGAGAAGGGTTTGGCCATAGTCCACCACGCTGGCCATTTGCGGATTGGCAGACTTCACACGCCTTTGAGAACAATATGGAGAACTCTCAGGCGTGCAGGTTTCCTCACGATGTTTTCCTTCACCGTTGAAGCAAATGATATTTTAATTTTTAAAAACACAACTAACATGCATACAATAAACTTTTGAAGGTCCAATATAGGAGGTGAAGCGCCGAATCCAAGTCGGCTTTTGGTATACGCGTGACATCTTTCCAATCTAACACCACACATGCCTGAAGACCAAAGTCATTGAAAAATTGCCATCGATGTGATGACTTATGGCTCCATAACATGCTCGTTAACTATGGTCCCCAAAACAGCTCAGAGTCAGGGTGATGGAGGGTGAGGTGAGGGTGGATTTGAGCCTGGATAGATTTTATCAAGCACCAAACTTTGATCATACTTCATACTTCATATCAAGCTATGCTTGGAGTTCACATGATCAGATCAGTTATAAGAATGCGTGGGATTCCTAACGTGCTCGAATAAAAAACCCAAAAATTTCATCATATTATTACCATAAATTTTTTTTAATCCACACAAGTTAGCCCTTCTCGGCAATCTCACCTGATGGTAAGTGATGATGCAGTCTAAGATGGTGCCGGGCTAACCTGTTAGGAGTAGGTATGTTAAACCCATAATCCTAATCGGTTGCTATGCGACATCGTGCCGGACCGCTAAATCGCTTGGTGGCACGTCTTTATGGTAGGGTGGTAACTAGCCACGGCCCAAGCCTCCCAACAGACAGGACTCGAGCCAAAAATCGAAACCCAGGACCTCCAACTTTATAATGCGACAGCGCGCGCTGCGCCACGGAGGTCGTCAAATCAATTATGAATCAATGATTAAGATTCAAACGTAAGGGTTAATTTGCCACAATTATTAGGAACGCTTATATACATATGAAGTTTAAAAACCAAAAACCACCACACAAACTATCACCCAGCATTTCACCATATTATCCAACCCATCCCGTTTAAGCTGTTGTTGCTTCGCAGTCAGTTAGTCTATAACAATTTATTCTAAAACAATTTAATAATAAATACGCTTCTTATACGCACATCGTGAAAGGGAGATAAATGAATACCCGATGAAAAAGTTATAGATGTACTTTTAATAGGGCTTATAGTTCAGAAATTCGATGTCAGTTGCCAATATTGCAGCCAAATTCTAATTTCCGTTACGGGATTTCTCCCGTAAGCGGCAGACGCCGTTTAAAGAACTTAAAACGGTAAGTTCTATAAACAACAGATATATTGCAAGTTGTATGGACAAAAGCGTGACTGAAAAATTTTTTACGCAACAAAATTAACCAAAATCTAACAAGACAGCTTATTTTAAGTCTCAATTTTTAAAAGTTAGACATTCACTTTATTTGCTTTACGTTTAACGTAGCGAAATTGTGTTGCTGCAAAGCTTTTGAAGGATTTGCCTCCAGCCTTTATCATTGAACAGTTCTCAGACGAAGAAACATTTTTCAGTTTACGAATGTAACACCATTGCTTAACAAAAGGGAAAAATCTGCAACAATGCTCCAGGCTCTAGGCTTAAAGCTCGAATAAAACCTCTTTAATTTGACTTTATTTATATTGACACTTCCGCATATGATATACATATATCATATGCGGAAGTGTCATGCAATAATGATATAGTAAATTATTCTATAATTATAAAGATTTTGAATTTTGTACACGTATATTATATTAAAAAACTTCTTTAGATTTTGCGCCATTGCACATATTTTCTCGTGTTCATTATCAAATTATAATATTTGTCGGCGCGAAGGAGTTATTAACTTCATTCAGCGCCGCCAAGAACTTCAAGAATTCTATAATTAACCACATTTGAACTCTTTAAATCACTAATTAATCATTTCTTTGCTAATCAGTATATTAAGAAGGTAACAATCAATTTTGTACAAGCATGCTTTGCTATAAATACGGGCGGTTGTTGCCTTTCGTGACACTCTCGCCCAAGACGTCGGACCGTTCGGATCTCTTAATTATGGTCGCAATAAAAGTGTAATCCCAAGTTGTGGTTTTAATTGAGCGAAAGTAAACAAAAGCGTAACGTCAGCAATGCTGACGTTACTCTTACCAAGAAACAAATCGGACGCCCTTAACTTGACATATAGAATAGGGTGTTAAATCAAATATGATTGCAGTGATCGCCTTGCACAAAGTGGTTATGGAACCGTCCCATCAACCGATATAACTACACTTACTCTGTCGAAGACCAGAAAAGATCGGGGCGGCCGCGCGCTAATAGAACTACATATTCTGTTAATACCTTAAAGCCAGAATTCGTCAAAACCCCCATTAGGAAGCAAAAGATCGTATCGCGAGAAATGAAGATTCCCGCTAGGATTTTGTCGCGTATTATTAAACAAGATCTGAAAAGCTCGGTGGTTATCCTCGATATACAGGACATGCCTTAAATCAATCTTTACAATTAAAGAGAGTGGATCGATCAAAACGCTGTCACGATACGCAAGTGAAGGCCCAGAAACATCCTCTTTACCGATGAAAAAATTTTCACGATTGAAGAACATTACAAGTAAGCAAAATTATAAAATGTACGCTCACAGTTCTAAAGAAGCTGCTCAAGTGGTCGGAGAGGTACAATGTGGTCATCATCCTGCATCAGTGGTTTTGGTGGAGCGTGTCCTATCAAGGAGTCGCCAAACTGTGAAAGAAGAGAAAAAAAGAGTGAAAACTTCAGCCAAAAGTGCATTAAGCTACAGTCTTGGGTCATGTTAAGAAACCTCTCAGCAATACACTTTATAAAAATATACCGTGGACTTTCCTGCAGAACTCTGAACTTGGTCAAAAGGCATGAATTCCCCAAGCCTGGCTTAAAAGGCTCGCTTTTAAAGGACATTTTCTTTTATACACTACAACTTTTATTTTTTATATACTATACCTTGACGGCAATCTCACCTGGTGGTAAGTGATGTTGCTGTCTAGAATGGTAGCGGGCTAACCTGTTGGGAGTATGGTAAACCCACGCTCCTAGTTGGTTTCTACGCGACGTCGTGCCGGAACGCTTAATCGCTTGGACACACGTCTTTGTCGGTAGGGTGGTGACTAGCCACGGCCAAAGCCTCCCACCAGACCAGACTCGAGCTGGAAATCGAACCTAGGACCTCCAACTTTATAATGCGACACAAGCGGGCTGCGCCCCGGAGGTCGTCAAACATGGCCTGCTCATTGAGTCTCTTAAAATATCATTGGAGTAAGTAATGGCGAAATTTCCCTTGGAAACAGTGCGTTAATCCATAGATTCGTGGCCAAACAGACTTAAAACCTGTATAAAAGCCAACGGTGAATATTTTTAATTATTTTTGAAGTGAAAACTTCTTTAGCGGCGTTGAGCACTTTTTCTGTAATGGGTATAAAATCTTAAACTCGCGTCAGGACACGTGACCTGATCGAAAAAGCGTAAGACGGATGGAGAGTAGACAGCTATCCCCTCTCTACGGCGCGGCGAAAATGTATGCCTGGGCCTACTGTTTCGTTTAGGCAGCGCAGGGCGCTTGCGCGAATGTTCGTGTATACAGCGTGCCACGCGCATCCATGGATAGTTCTGGTAATGATGATGGTGAAAAAGTCGTTGAAATTATGGATGAAAGTTGATTTTTCGGAGAGATACGAACTTTTTAATGTAAAATAATTGTAATAGTTTTAAAGTGTTAAATTTTTAATGTAATATAAATTGTCATGTTTGTGTACGATAGCGCAATAAATGAATATTGTATTCTACCACATAAATGATAGTACTTTTATACTGATAAAGCAATTGGTGCAAAATTATTCCCTAACCATTCCAAAATATCAAACATGCTCAACGTTAATAATCAAGTTTTCACTTCTGCCGGCACTCCCGGAGTGCAACCCGTCTTTTTTTTATAAATTTTAATTCATTCATAAACCATTACCGGCTCACTACAGAGCACGGGTCTCCTCTCAATATGAGAAGGGTATGGCCATAGTCCACCACGCTGACCATGTGCGGATTGGCAGACTTCACACGCCTCTGAGAACATTATGGAGAACTCTCAGGCGTGCAGGTTTCCTCACGATGTTTTCCTTCACCGTTGAAGCAAATGATATTTTAATCATTTAAAAACGCACATAACTCCGAAAAGTTACAGGTGCGTGCCCGGGTTCGAATCCATGACCTCTGATTAGGAAGCAGAACCACTAGGCTTGCACTGCTTCTATAAATTAAACGCTCTATAAATAAAAAATTTTAATAACATTACATTAATTAAAAAAAAAAATGCATTTTCATATGTAGCAGAACTTATGGCCGGACTATGTAATCAGCCAGATTCATATTCAGCTGAAATTCAAAATTAATTTCTAACTTACCTTTGATTAGTCATGTCGCATGTTATTACTCGCTTTGATGTTACGTCAGCACATTCAGAGCAGATACGAAGCTATTCAACATTCGGTTGGGCACAAATCCGTAATTGAAAATTACATTGACAACTCGAAAAGTGGCCATCTGCTTTTAGTGAAGGCAATTTGTATAGGGTTTGTTTACGACTAAATGTACGACCAAATATTATGTGATACCTAATGAATTCACGAAGCCCCTCTCAGGCAGATGATAGTCCGTTTTGTTAACAAAATCGACAAAGCCCTGCTGATATTATAGATTTGAATATTGTATTTGTTGAATCGGCCTTCTTTCACACTTCAGAGAGTGTAATTGTATAATCTCATTTTTTAACAACTGTAATTATTTTTATAGATATCGTCAGTATTAAAAGTATTCATTATTTTACTTGTCATAAATACTTTAAACATTGTTTGATGACTGCGATCTCACCTGATGGTAAGTGATGGTGCAATATTTGCTCCTAATAGGTAAGGCTGTAGCCTTGACCAATAAGATGGTGTAGGCTTACCTGTTAGGGGGGCAGTCATAAACCTTTTGCTGATGACTTAGCACGAACCACGTATGGGGTAAACCGAAATAGGCCAGAGAAAATTCTGAAATAATAAGTTCCCAAGTAAACGATGCCGGGGATCGAACTCGGGACCTACGACAAATAACACCACAACTTCAACGCTGTGCCAGAGAAATCGTTATTTAGTATTACTAAAATATGTTGATAATCTTTTAAACCACCAAAATGCATTAAAACTGCGACGCCATCGTAGTCCGCCTAAACTCCCGGTCATCACAGTATAATAGAAGATAACACTAATAAATGATAATATAAAAAAATGTCCCCACCCTTTCAGGTGACAACCCTTTCGGAACAACTTTTTGACAACCATAACAGGTGATCTTATTGCATTTAAGGTCAAATGGGGTCACGGGTTGCTATGGCAACGGAGAAACGATTAAGGTCCCATACACCATCAAAACAATAAATTACACACACTAACACCAGAAACCATGTGAATGTGATGACGTCATTTCGATTTATTTAGATGACGATGTGTGTTTTGAGATTAACAACTTTGTATAAGTTCTCAAAATATTTTTCAAGCCGCTACTCAACCCGATCTTATTAATCAATTAATTAATTTATAAGCTTTCTAAGTTTTTTTTTTTTTTTATTATATACCACAAGTTAGCCCTTGACACCATCTCACCTGATGGTTAGTGATGATGCGGTCTAAGATGGTAACAGGCTAACCTGTTAGGGGTATGGTAAACCCATGCTTCTAATTGGTCTCTACACGACATCGTGCCGGAACGCTAAATCGCTTGGCGTCACGTCTTTGACGGTAGGGTGGTAACTAGCCCAGCCACGGCCGAAACCTCCCACCAGACCAGACTCGAGCCGGGAATCGAATCCAGGACCTCCAACTTTTTTTTAAATGCAACGCCACGGAGGTCTTCCTGTAAAATTCGTAAAGTTAAGAATATTGTTAAGAAAAACAAAAACTTAGCACAGTAGGATACAGTAAGCTGCCTAATCTCTCAGTAGATTTCTGGGAGCAAAAAAAATTATGGAATGGTGTATTGTGTTATTAATAAAAACACAGATACAAACGTCACACTTATATACATATATATATATATATACACAATACATATTTATATATTAACCAGATTAAATATATATGTATATCAACACAAGGTATATTATTTTTGTGCGTTTAATAATAAAACATATAAACACAAACTATGGCATACGATAGCATATGTAATTGAACAGGCGAAGGTACAGACTGTCTTAAGAATACTTGAGAACCTGATGTTAGCTCGATAGATTTATTAGAAACAGGAGAAAAAGTCAAACTGGTTTCGGTCATTTACCCCGGTACAGGAAACGTTTCGGTTAAGGTTTAATTTTTTTTTCTAAGCGGTTTGTCTTGTCTAACTGTATTTGAGCGTTAAATAAAAAAAAAATTGAAGACTTTAAAATATGAACGATTTGCGTTTTTACAAATCTTAGTTTAAACCGATTCACTTAGGCAAATTGAACCTAATCAAAACGCTCTATTAAGCATACCGATTCGTTTCGGTTTGTTAAAAGAACATTCAAATAATTTACCGGTTAAACTGAGAGCAATATTTTTTCACCGGTTTCTAATCAAGCTTTATCGGTTAATCAAAGCCGGTTCCGTGCACTGTCGCTATCGGCTTATTAATATGAGCCTCAGTTTATATACGGTAGCATTGAACCAGTGAACTCGATACTTGTAGGAGTGGGTTCACTAAGGTCAACAGCACCACGGGGTCGCGACCACCCAACGCCCCCAACCTTGAAGTACACGACGTAACGCTTACGATTCACGAACCTTATTGTTGGGTTGAATGGTACAATAAATGCTCGTGCTAAGCTAACTGAACCATTTATTTCAAGGCAATTCTTGGCTAGACATCTTCCACACCCCACAGCGCCGCTTCAGCTCGCAAAACAGATAAAATTAACGGTAAGGGAACCGGTTAAGTGCGTGTTGGACTGGCACACACTTGGTTCCGTATCAAGGTGCCATATTGGCCTTGGGCGAAAACAAGAATATTCAAGTATATTTTATTTTTATTATTTGCTATTACATATAGCGGATATATATTTATTAAAAAAAAGATTATGATTTTCATGACACTCAGATGCTTCCGGTAAAAAATAAATTAATTAACAAAAAATACTCCTTATTTTTGTTAATTAATTTATGTAATAATCTTAAAATAGCGTGTAACATTTTTTTATGACTTTAAGTAGGTATGTCAAAACGTTACTATAAGTAAATTCATTGGCATTTAAGAAAATTGTACGCCGGATAGTGGCTACTGTTAAATCGTAGCACCATCGTAACATCTGTGCAATAAAATGTACAAGGTTAAAGCAATAAAAAAAGTATTCTATTCTATAATAAATACTCATACTTAAGTGAAAATTTCAACTCCACCATTTTGGTTCATGAGACCTACAAACAAATGAACAGACAGCGAATTATTAAAAAGCAATAGTGTCCCGTTGGTAACCTTTTGTACGATACCGAACCCTAAAAAGTTTCAGTTTATTTGTTATTTTAAGGAAACAAAATTTTATAACGTAATATGTTGGATTGTACAATATGGTACGGAAACAAAGCTAGGTTGGGCTGATCGATACTGAATCGCCACTCAATGTGCTTTAAAATGTTCGCTCAAGTGCGTTTAAAATTTTTGTCCATCAAATACATATTGAAATACAAAATGATTAAATACAAACGAATTTTTTGAACTCGTGGACTACCGACGCATATGTATATAATTATAAATAGATTCTAGAACGTCTGTCGAACGTAATTTTTTTTTTTTCGGACTGTCTATTAGCTGTACAAACCCTATTGGTTGCCACAGCGTAACCGGGCTGTTTGGCGAGCTTTGGAAAGAAGCTCTGCCAGAAGAAATTTTGAGCCCTAGGGCACGAAGAAACTAAGGGAACGACTGCCTAAGAGCGCCTCCTTTGAGGCCGAACCTCGGCTTAGGCGACGTTTGGGATAACGGGGGGGTCGGACGGTGAGTTGTCGAACGTAAAGCATGAATGTGGGAGTATGTTTTGTGAAGAGATAAATTAATTCAAAAGAACTCAGTCACGGATACAGCTAGTCTAGTATTTATAATCGAAGATTTATACGCGTAAATTTCCTTAATGATCGTAATACTAGGACCATGCTGCAGTCATTTTTATATCCGCCACATCCGGTTGTTATTTTTAGAAATACTAATCAAATATGTCAAAAAGCTTCATTACTCGTTACTTTGTAAGATTGACACTTTTACTCATTATCTTGAAATCGAATCTCAGTTCGTAATTCAAGTCGTAATTTTATTTATCTGTACCTATCTGTAAATGTTATATTAGTTAAGTCTATAAAAGTTTAGATATTTTTTTTTAGAGTTGGACAATCAGGTTTTTTACTTGTCTTACGATGTGGGTATAGAAGTCTACTGCTGGTTCGTCTCCTGCTGGGATACGGTAGACTTAGATCATGGGTATCTCTGTGACGTAATTTGTCCACCAAGTAGGACCTTGCAAATCACTATCTAGAGCTAGCAACGCTACGTTATACAATGCGGGGTCAACCATCCAGCCTTGGGTTCATTGATACTCCAACGTTCTTTGATCTTCTAACCTATATGCCTACATTGCCGTTTCTGCTTCGCAGTACTCTGATTCTTCTACATATCACCTAATTTTTGATTTTATCCCGCAGAGATACTCCGAACATCGATTAACTCCCATCCATCGTCCAAGCTCTGGGCTTTGAATTTCCTATAAAGAGTTTTATTCCCAGCAGACTTTTAATTTCACACCCAATATATGAGTTCTTCAGGCTTTATGAAAATCGGAAATGCAATAGAATTGTATTGCGAGGCAAAGCCCTGCAGGCAAACCGTTATATCGCGTGAAAGGAGTGAATGGGTTTTAGTTTGGTTTAGTTAATAGGAGTTTAGGAGAACAGACGTTTAATGTAACACATCTGCCTGCGAGATGTGATACATTAAACTTTCGTTGATCATCAACGAAAGAGGTTCTAGTGACCGATAAATATCAATCGAATAGTTGTATCATAAAACCTATTTATCGAACGTGGTCAATATAAACAAAGCTTCTCATGAGTATCACCACAAAACAACGGCTTCAAATTGATGGAAACAGTACAGTAGCAGCTTGAGAGCGGAAAAAGAAAGACAGAGAGTTCATTTGGCTATTACAAAACAATTGTACAACTGTTTATGTCCCTGTGGCTGTGATGTCGACAAGCTAGGACATCACGGACTGTCATGCCAAAAAAGTGCAGGCCGCTTCTCGAGATAGGCTGCACTTAACGATACCAGACGCCGGTCCTGTGCCACCTCCCACAGAGTTGATGCGGCTTGTGAAGCGGCTGAAAAAGCTAAAGCATGAAAATACAGGGGTCTAGACTCCGAATATGATTTTGTCCCTTTCGGTGTCGAGACCCTTGGTCCGTGGTGTCTTGCGCTATTAATGCTTTTTAACGAAATAGCAAAAAGTTTAGTCGACATCACAAGAGACCAAAGAGCTGCCAGCTGCCTCGGGTAAAGAATTAGTCTAGCTATTCAAAAGGGGAACGCTGCCAGTATCTTCAGAATCTTGCCTAAAGGGACTCTTTTAATAACATATTTTAGTTATGATTTTTAAGGTTTTAGTTTTACTGTACATCTGTCCTGAACAATTGTATACGTACACGGGCTGAAATTATAAATTTGCTATATTATCATATGGGGAAGTTTGGATTACAAATTTAAACGTCTAAAGCGTTCCGGACAAAGCTCTGGTAATCAAATGTGTTCACTAAAGCCATACCTTGTCACGAGTAGCGACACATGGCTCAATTTTTTTTGGAAATCGTACTTTATATGTGTGTACACATAAATGGGTTGAAAAATGATTGAATTATAAAATATATTGCTAATTGTGTTAAATAATAATTGATGCAATACCGATATTGCGTGGAATATCAAAATTATTAATTTATGCATAACTCACTTACGAACCGGCCTCGGTGTAAACAAATTTAATTATTTAGTTAATTCCACAATTTTATCATGATTTTATGTAAACATTAAATGTGGTAAATATATACATAAAAAGTATTTTATTTTAAAGGTAGTGTCCTTTTCGGTCTAGTGGCTATAATATGTGATTACGGGTTACTGGATTCAATAATTTAGTAATATTGAGTTTTCTTTGGACGTAAAGAAATTGTTAATCTCCACTTCAGTGCTTTATAATAATTACGATTTTGTTCAATATCCAGTAAAATAGTTAAATAGTAGTACGGGAATTGCAACTATAAAATCAATCTATAAGGTCTATTTTGCTTTGTCGCTATAGTGTTTCGATACTCGAAAGCAACTCCACGCTTACGAGTGTGCAAATACTTACAACAACCGTAACTCATTACGAAACTATAGTGCACGTTCCTGTTACTAAAAAAACTCTAAAAAGGTTGCCTGAAAGGAAAACGTGTATGTGTACATGATAATAGGCATGACGTTCATGTCCCAGACACGATACGCGATAGCTTATAGAACACTGTAGCTTGTAGAAAAAACTGACGTAAAAATAAAGGTTCAAATTACGTATAGGCATTTTCCTTGCGGTGAGTTATTTCCTTTTATACACGTCAAGACTTCAAAGCGTCATGTATATTCCATATTCTAGACAGCATTCTGTTTAGAATCTAAACAATAGCCGCATTGTTTTTCTCAGCTCAGACTTCAGCGGAAATTCAATCGTATAACAAATTTCGCGTAACAGTGGCCAAATAAGCGGACATGAAAAAGAACTCGTGCATTACATTTCACACATGGCTCCAATTAAAATACCTTCATCCGGTTCATTTAAAAACGTAAGAATGTGAAGACTGAATAATGTAGTTGCTATAATAGGCAATTATTATGCTTTTAACGTTGTTATTTAACAGGAAGTTGTTGAATTTTTACACAAAATATAATGTAACGAATTTTGCAGTAGGCTTTTGAAATTGAACTTTGTGGGCATCTACTATTACTTTTATCTCAATGCTGGTCACTGATCCTCTCTCTTATAAGGTAGAGAGTTATTAAGTCCAACCAACCAGCACAGTGCTCCAATACTCTGACATTTGTCATCGCATTTTAGTTAAAACATGCGGGATCTCAATAACTTTTTGACGACCTCCGTAGCGCAGTGCGCGCGCTCTCGCATTATAAATTTGGAGGTCCTGGGTTTGATTCCCGGCTCGAGTCTGGTCTGGTGGAAGGCTTCGGCCGAGGATAGTTACCGACAAAGTCGTGTCGCAAAGCGATTTAGCGTTCCGGCACTATATCGCGTAGAAACCCATTAGGTGTATGAGTTTACCATTCTCCTAACAAGTTAGCCCGTTACCATCTTGGACGCATCATCACTTACACCAGGGGAGAGTGTCGTCAAGGGCGAACTGGTAGTGGATAAAAAAATGTACATCGCTGACAAATCAGTAGACGGGTCACCTGATGTTAAGTGATGACCGTCACCATGACCATCTCCATCACCGAAGGAGCATTGATACCCACTCTCCTAATCGGTTTCTATGCATCATACCGGAACGCTAAATCGCTTAGATAGTAGCGTGGTAACAGAAGCATCTAACCGAACCCGGAACATCTCATTTTACAGTTCTCCGGCGCACGCGCTGCCACGGATGTCATCAAAGCCTGACCAGTAATGATTGTAAGCTGTTGAGTTTTTTAAATCTAGAATGTACTTTACCAGTCCGGATTAAAGAAATTGGTGCCCACCCTAATACCCTAGTAGTAGAAGTAGTAGTAATATGATAGTCAAAGCCCGCCAACCCACGTTGGAGCTGAGGATGAACCGCAACAAATATCGGCACATCGAGCGATCTTGTTCAAGAAGGAGCCCAGAAATCAAGTGCCTCTCTCGGAGTATATCTGTATGCACTGAACATTGAAGAAAAATATTGTAAAACTTTTGATGTCGCAACTTCTGGGCTTCTTCTCAGTAGAATCTAAACTCTTGACTTCTTGGAATTTACTAAACTTGACGTTTTAAAATGAATTTTATGTTATTTCCGTATACATTACTGTTTTTATATCCATTTATCCCGAAAGTTACTCTACGACTATTGCTTTTTTTCAGTCTTTTAAATAACAAATTAACATGAAAATATAATTTTTTAACCATTTCATTTGTTTTTTTTTTTTAATGCACCTAAAACCGACGGGATTTTAATATCTCTTCAGCAAGAGAGGCCCTTGTGCTTTTTATTTTAAGATTTAAAATTTTTATGTCTCCGTGTTGGTAAAAACACATTTAATAAATGTAAAATTTGATTAGCCTTCGCACCACTTTATGATGGCTTATATGCACTTCCAATTAAGTGCTCGACCTCGATAAAACATTTGTATTTGGTGTTGTAGTACCGAACTAACCGCGGCCAATAACTAAACAATACCAAAAATGAATCAATTGAAAGAGGTCATCACTTACCATCAGGTGATATGCCGTCAAGGGCTAACTCGTGGTGTATAAAAAAAAAAGATTGCAGTCGTAATTCATTCAGCCGCGTAAATTTAGCTTTGTGACACAGGTAGTACTCATTTTACCGAAATAATTGCTCTCCGGCGTCAATGCATTCTTTGCATTTCACGTCCGTTATTCATTTTCCGCGAGAAAACCAAACCAAACGCTCATGTAATTGGTATTTATAAGTGTTTTTAAATAAATAAACTTAAAAGAGGTAATTTAGTAGGTTATTATGTCATCTATAACTTTTTCATGCCAGTGTAAAGTTTAACTAAAATGTATATTTATATTATAAAATATTAACAATGAAAAATTTTTTATACTTAATTAGTTAGCCCTTGACAGCACCTCACCTGATGGAAAGTGATGATGCGGTCTAAGATGGTAGCGGGCTAACCTGTTAGGGGTATGGTAAACTAATTAGTTTCTACGCAACATCGTGCCGGAACGCTAGATCGCTTGGCGACACATCTCTGTCGGTAGTGTTGTAACTAGCTACGGCCGAAGCCTTCCACCAGAGCAGACTCGTGCCGGGAATCGAACCCAGGACCTCCAACTTTATAATGCGACAGCGCGCGTTGCGCCACGGAGGTTGTCAAAAAATAGCTATCAAGTTACATGCAGGTTTTTGTGTCGATGTTTATAATCCTCTGAAAGTATACATTTATATTCCACATTTTTACTGTAGTATAAATATTCCACCGAAAGTTAACATCGCTCCTTTTAATCGACACACAAATTATATCTAAACATAGTCTTAACGTATTTGGTTGCATGCATTTAGGAACGCAATGAACTTTAGAAAAAAAAGAAACGTACCTAATACGAGTACAGGGTCCTATTCTCTGTAGGCACATGCTACGTTCAAATAGTCAAGTAATTATACGGAATTTAAAGAAAGGGATTTTAAAAATATCATCATCATGATCAACCCATTGTCGGCTCACTACAGAGCCTCCTCTCACTAAGGGGCTCCTCTCAGTATGAGAAGGATTATGGAAAACTCCCAGGCATGCAGGTTTCTTCACGATGTTTTCCTTCACCGTTGAAGCAAGTGATATTTAAATTGCTTAAAAACGCACATAACTCCGAAAAGTTATAGCTACGTGCCCGGGTACGAACCTCCGACCTCTGATTAGGAGGCTGACGTCCTAACCACTAGGCAATCACAACTTTATAATAAATGAATCATTTATTATTATTATAAAAAATATACTTTATCATCATCATTATCATCATGATCAACCCATTTCTGGCTCACTACAGAGCACGGGTCTCCTCTCAATATGAGAAGGGTTTGGCCATGGTCCACCACGCTGGCCATGTGCAGATTGGCAGACTTCACACGCCTTTGAGAACAATATGGAGAACTCTCAGGCGTGCAGGTTTCCTCACGATGTTTCCTTCACCGTTGAAGCAAATGATATTTTAATTGTTTTAAACGCACATAACTCCGAAAAGTTGAGGTGCCCGGATTCGAACCGCCGACCTCTGATTAGGAGGCTGACGCCCTAACCACTAGGCTATCCCGACTTCTCCTTATACTAATACTAATAAATAATAAATAATAAATGATACCGAGGTATTTTCTAATAGAAAAGTCTAAAAATGCAATGACGCAAAACGTTTTAGCCATATAATGCCTATATTTCGTTGCCTCGTGTTATAATTACCGAGTACAAGGCCAGCGAGGGGAATCGTGTGAATTGTTTGTGGCAAAGAAATAATAATTCTATTTAACTAAGAGCTTCTCAGCCACGTCGGTGTCGGTGCAAGTTTTCTAGCTCTGAAAAGGGGTCGCAAATAGGAAAAGTTCAAGATCGCGGGTAAAATACATGAAACGTCGTCAAGCTATTTTTAAATCGCGACTGAAATTAAGCGGACACGTTTTTTTGTTTTATTTCATAGCGAAGGTAAATTTCATTTGCACTAAAGAAATGTATCTAATGTTTTATTTTATTTTATTTACTACAAGTTAGCCCTTGAAGTCAATCTCACGATAAGTAAGTGATGATGCGGTCTAAGATGGTAGCGGGCTAACCTGTTAGGGTGTATGGTAAACCCAATCTCCTTATTAGTTTCTACACGACATCGTGCCGGAACGCTATATCGCTTGGCGACACGTCTTTGTCGGTAGGGTGGTACCTAGCCACGGCCGAAGCCTTACCAGACCAGATCCGAGCAGTAATCGAACCCAGGACCTCAAACTTTGAAATGCAACGGCGCACGCGCTGCTTCACGGAGGATAACGCTCATAGTAGAGTTTACTGTCAAGGGCTGGCTATCTTATAGTCAATATAAAAACCTAAAAATGAAATCCTATCCCTAGTGAACGATGCATTGCTTCAATTATGTCGATAACATAAAAATAACCAACTAAGTGAATGATTTTTGTACTCACTCACGAAGGATTTTTGATTCCCACGTGCAATTTAAAACACTACATAGTAAAGATTACACAAACCACCATCAAAATATAAAGATCGAGCAAAAACACCTATTAAACCTCTCTTTTATTTCTTTAAAAATGTATTTTTTTATATATTGTTGTTCTAGCGGCAAAAGAATACACAATCTGTAGAAAATTCAATTCCCAACCTATTACGTAGCCTATGCAAAAAATCTCGCCTATCTAAACCTCCGTGAAACAACTTTAAACCAACAAACAGAGTTTTGCATTTTTAATATGAGTAGCGATGAGAAACCAACTTTATGAAAATTTATTAAGTTTGATAGCATTATCATGTAAAGTGGTATTTTAAATATCAGCAAATGGCTAGGAAATATAAGCAGATTACGTTCATCTGTAATCATATTAATTAAGTATAATATTAAGTACTTAATTATACGATATCGTTTAACTATAAACGATGAAATTCGCAACAGAGGTCATTTTGAGTCGTAAAAACGCAAACAAACAACAATAAGATAGACCTAGGATTTTGTCAACAATATTTAGAAAAAACATACGGTCGAGAGCGCGGGCAGTAAATTACTTTTCAATTAAGTTGCTATACTTTATTTTGTCTTTCGAATAGATAAATTATATATTTAACTTGAATAACCAAAAACACGTGTTAATCTGTCACAGACTACCGAAAAGAAGTTACTCAATACAGATAAAAAACTTCAAACGTCAAAACGTTTCTGACACTACGAGTATCTTACTTATATTACGATTGCAAATGTGTATTAATTGTCATAATATTGTAGGTAAAGATCAAAACTTAGTTTCCAAAAACGATTTAGATAAAAAGTGAGAAAGAAACTTTTAAAAGTGGCTTCAGTTTGCATACTTTTTATTTGAAAGTTTTTTTTATTTCAAAAAGCGGCCCTAAAAAGAGTTGAAGTGCCAAAAGTCGTCAGTTAACAGTTTAGCGAGAATCAGATAACACGCCGTTAACGCAATATTTAACCTTTACTGACGCTACGCAGAGTGGCAAAGGAGATCATACGCCATGTATACAGAGGCTCCAATATTCCGAAGTCCCGTGCAGAGCTGCAGCGTCAGGTAGTGCAGCCGTCCCGATCAATATCCCCCTGCCTCGTCCCACTCCCCGACTCCCTCTAACCCTACTCGCCGCTCCCGCGCGGAGCACAGCCGCTGCCAAACCAAACAAATAAAACACCTCGATACCCAATAGCGCTATCCCCGTTCCTGGTTCCATTCTAGAAGTTCCCCATCATGTAAATAGTCAAAAGGAAAACGTGTTTTCATACTGTCTTCAGTAGTCTAGAATAAGTTACATCAAAATCGGTCCAGCCTTGGTAAAAAATAGCCTACATTACTCCAGCTACAAACAAGCAGTTTAAGTCTTTAGATGGACGGTATTTTTATTATCAATATTCCAACGTACTACCAATAATCATTTAAGCTTCTTACGGAACTCTTTATTGGGCCCGCCCGTATTTCCCGGAACAATAAAGCAGCTTGTTTATTGAAGTATTTTCTGCATTAAGAGTACTTAATTCAGAAAAACAATCGTTAAAATATAATATCAATGCGTCCGAGCATTGGTATTATATTTAAAGGATTGTCTGTCAGTTTATTATATTTACAAACTTTTGTCGAGAAATTTATTAAAATCCGTTATGAGTTTTTCGAGTTTAGCGATTCAAAGCGCACACTGGTCTGAACTTACTATTGTTAGAGATCGTATTATAGTACAATTAATTTAATATATGTATTACGAATATAAACTGTCAATTTCAAATGTCAAATGACGAACGAGTGCTCATTTTAAAGAAGAGACAACTTCGGTTTTCGAACGTAAGTGAAGCAGAAAAGAGCGGGAACTAGCGGCGGCGGGTTTTTGACGGACGCGGTACAAGCGCGATTGATTCTTGTCAAATTGATTATTATTTAAGTTAATTTCAAAAATACATAGTTGTTTATTGTCAAGATAACAAAGTTAAAAAAAAGAAGACTAATTTGTTATAATTTCTCACAATCGTTAACAGTTCAGAACTTGGGATATAATCGTGTTCGTGTCAATCACACGCGGTGAAAGAAATCACGCCCAATAAAGATTATTTAGCTGAGTATATTGACTGCTAGTGTATGACAGAAAAGATTTTATTAGTTAGAATTCTACAAGCTACTAAGTGAAGTGAATTATTGATGTGAATTTGACCTACGCAATATCTCATAAATATTTATTAAAAAAAAAAAAAAAACATTTGAACTCTAAAACGGTTTGGAGCAAATTACTTTTGTGACGTTATTTTCAGAACTAAATGGGTCGAGAAACCGAGACAGACTCTGACGTCTCGATCCGGAGAGATGAATCTCCGGTGCGTAAGCGACCAAGGAGATCTAGTCGTCATTCACGTAGCAGAAAACGTTCCGGGAATTCTAAGCGCAAAGGCTGCTCTCGTAGGTGAAATAGGCGCCTAGACATTTACGAGCCGGCGCAGTCACGAGCAGAGCATGAAGGAGTCTAAGTTAAGCTAAAATTTGTAAATTACTTATTGGTTGATTAATCCTTATGACTGAGAACATGAAGGGGTCTCAGTTATTTGTACTCTGTTTTAGGCTGAAAACATGAAGGGGTTTCAGTCGAGACGAGAAACAATGATTAATTGATCAAATTATAATGATTTGAATATTCAAATTTGGCTGAGAACATGAAGGAGTCTCAGTTAAGCTAAAATTTGTAAATTACTTATTGGTTGATTAATCCTTATGACTGAGAACATGAAGGGGTCTCAGTTATTTGTACTCTGTTTTAGGCTGAAAACATGAAGGGGTTTCAGTCGAGACGAGAAACAATGATTAATTGATCAAATTTTAATGATTTGAATGTTCAAATTTGGCTGAGAACATGAAGGAGTCTCAGTTAAGCTAAAATTTGTAAATTACTTATTGGTTGATTAATCCTTATGACTGAGAACATGAAGGGGTCTCAGTTATTTGTACTCTGTTTTAGGCTGAAAACATGAAGGGGTTTCAGTCGAGACGAGAAACAATGATTAATTGATCAAATTATAATGATTTGAATATTCAAATTTGGCTGAGAACATGAAGGGGTCTCAGTTAAGCGAAAATTTGTAAATTACTTATTGGTTGATTAATCCTTATGACTGAGAACATGAAGGGGTCTCAGTTATTTGTACTCTGTTTTAGGCTGAAAACATGAAGGGGTTTCAGTCGAGACGAGAAACAATGATTAATTGATCAAATTATAATGATTTGAATATTCAAATTTGGCTGAGAACATGAAGGGGTCTCAGTTAAGCTAAAATTTGTAAATTACTTATTGGTTGATTAATCCTTATGACTGAGAACATGAAGGGGTCTCAGTTATTTGTACTCTGTTTTAGGCTGAAAACATGAAGGGGTTTCAGTCGAGACGAGAAACAATGATTAATTGATCAAATTATAATGATTTGAATATTCAAATTTGGCTGAGAACATGAAGGGGTCTCAGTTAAGCTAAAATTTGTAAATTACTTATTGGTTGATTAATCCTTATGACTGAGAACATGAAGGGGTCTCAGTTATTTGTACTCCGTTTTAGGCTGAAAACATGAAGGGGTTTCAGTCGAGACGAGAAACAATGATTAATTGATCAAATTATAATGATTTTAATATTCAAGTGTAGCTGAGGGGTCTCAGCAAAACAGGCAAGGAAATGCGTGCAACGGTAGTTTCCCGGGACGGGAAATTGATCAGGAAAGGCCGACTGTTAGAGATCGTATTATAGTACAATTAATTTAATATATGTATTACGAATATAAACTGTCAATTTCAAATGTCAAATGACGAACGAGTGCTCATTTTAAAGAAGAGACAACTTCGGTTTTCGAACGTAAGTGAAGCAGAAAAGAGCGGGAACTAGCGGCGGCGGGTTTTTGACGGACGCGGTACAAGCGCGATTGATTCTTGTCAAATTGATTATTATTTAAGTTAATTTCAAAAATACATAGTTGTTTATTGTCAAGATAACAAAGTTAAAAAAAAGAAGACTAATTTGTTATAATTTCTCACAATCGTTAACACTATGTAGTGAGGATGATTATAAAACCTTATTTGTGTAACTTTCTAGTATAATCTCAGAGGATCTATTTTAATGGCTGGTAAAATAGACTTTCTGTCGTGTTGTCGTGATGGTTTAATGGACGGACGTGACATGGTAGCTTGATTATGTGGCCACGCGTTTTGATTAAGGATTTTTACTGGGCGACTTGTAAACAAATTGCATGAACAATCTTATCTAAATTGTAGATTACGTACTTTGTATATGAACAGGCCTTTTTATGTTGTCATGAAATAATATTTAGTGTCTAATCTAGTGGTTAAGACGGAGGCTTTCATACAGGGAAACCTAGTTCGATTCCCCACTTCTAACTTTTCAAAGTTATGTTCCTTTTTAATAAAGTTCGAGCCAGTTTAAAATAAATATTACATTCTACTTTTTGTTCATATTAGACTTTCATTCAATACAAACGACATTTTATTTTGATACGATCTTTGAATGTAGGAAAGCTTTGCTTTCTCTCGAAAACCTGCCTATTCGTAACCCAGGTGTCTGAAATCTTTAACTAATTTAGAAGAAAAAAAAATGTGCATCTATAGCCTGCCTCTAGTCTGTGGATGAGAGAACTATCTCGGAAGACAAAATTCAAACGTAAAGAAATTTATTTTCAAATCATTTTATAGGCGTACCAGTCAATATTACTAATTCAGATTTCCCTTACAACCATCCAAAGCGTTTCTGCACAGCAAAGTGACGCTATGTCAAAGTTGTTGGAAAATTGTCGATTTTCACAACAAAGTTGCCTGGAATCAAATGGCTCCATTTATATTGGTACCCGAGACAGAAAATATTATAAACGCCAACGTTTTACACGTTGCTGTTTATTCAAAAGGGCAACAGATTTATTTCTCGTCGGTTTTTTTCATAGAATCACCATTCCGAACCACTACATATATAGACAGACTTGACTTTATAAAAGGGCATCTAAGTTAGGCCTACACCGATTGTCTAAAAACTCAGTACTTAAAGCATTTTATGTTTGATTATAATAAGAAAATTATAGTACCGATAACTCAAAATATGTTAGTTATTAGCGATAAAGTAAAAATGACTAACATATGTTGGAAAAAATAATATTTTGTTAATAACACTAAATTTGTGAAGTGAACATGGAATTATAGTGACCAAACATAAATTGTTTAATTTTAAGTCAAATGGTAAGACCAGCGATAAAGTTGGCTTTATTGTTAGAAACAAAGTACCTACCGATATTATAATGGCAGCATATTTTTTTTAATATTTGTATTTAGCCTCCATCCTATAGGGGTAGCCCGTAGCCAGCTGTGCTATAATAATTACGTTGATGACGATAAGATTAGTGAAAATTTGACAGTCGCTAATAGTCACAGTTCTAAACCTAGACAGATGACTTGTGAAGAAAATATAAGTGTGAAACCACCAGTCATATAAAACGTACGTTTTCCATTGTCCTCGACTGATGCCTTTTCTCCTCGACCGCGAGTGCATCTCATCACTGCGAGACGGGAATTCGCTCTAATTAAAGCGCACTTATTAAATTTCTTTGTCCTTTAACCACCCGGTTACTTTTTGACGACTGTCTGTAAACCTAACTTTTGCGTACATTTAGTAATTAATACATGAAGTGGATTTGATTTATGCACTGTTGCGTTTGTTGCCGTCTTCGTTAGTAAAAATTCACAAATACATCCTAAATAATATTCCGCGTAAGATATTCTTGATTTTTTAATGTTTGAGCTGTATTTTTTTTTTAATTTATTTGTTAGTCCTCAAAATTATTTAATGACATGACATTATATTTTTTTAATCGTATTACATATAATACGGTTAAAAAAATATAATGCACATACTCGGTTACTAATAATACATAACTAACTCCTCTTATAGCTTGGTGACTGCGTGCATTTTTTTAAAACTAGATTTAATCATTACATTTAAATAAATTTTAATTATTTAACCACTTAAACCAGCTATTTCTTGGTTTTAAATCCGAGATGTGTTTGTGATATCTGAACTTCTCTAACTTCAATCATTTAACCGGGTTATATTTATTATTTATTATAAATAGATCTTACTATGGTATGCTATCAAATTACATTTTTATAATGATGTAGTACGCCTTGTAAATTTTTTATCATGTTTTTCATGTGTGCTATCTTATTTAAAGGTGGGAGGTTTACCATAACTTCTGTGAAGTCAAGTTTAGATATAACTAAATTATGTAATCTTTCGTTACTATGAAATTAAATTGTTATTGATTTTTTTATTCAGTAAAACCTTAACTGCAAAAACTAGATGCAAGTCAGTTATCTTATTCCAGTAATTATGACTATGCACAAGTAAAATGTGTTTTTCTTTATTACACCATTTCATCATAATATCTTAAATTGTATCCTTTTTATGGCGGCCGATGCAGAATTCATAAGTCATATAGAATTAATGAATGAATAAGTCATGTTCTTAGATTTACATTTTTCTTTAATTTAAATCCGCAATTTTTTATGACACGTATTCGCTTAAAAACTGCTACTCTCTAATTCAAGTCAGATAGGCTAAATCTCTTAAATTTAAATTTTACTCACCTTTACTTGGCTTATTGGCTTTTAAAATATAATTAATGTATTTGATTAACTATAATCGAAAGTATATATAATTAAAATAATTGGAAAAAGATATGTGAAGGAAATTAGATCGCATCTTGGATGTCTGACACACAATACTTTTAAGACCCAGAAACAGGCGGTTCTTGCAACATAAAAAAAACTGCAACAAACTCGTTTACTTGCCTATAAATTATAATCAACGACAATATCTCCTATATTGACATATTGTAACAAATTTATGTGGAAAATTTACTAACACCGCTGGCAATTTCATAACGTTTTAATCGAATTTCTCTTGCAGCGTGTCGCATCCGAATGACGTAGGTAACCACGTTAACCCCCTGTTATAGCAGATGCCTTTGTATATTACGTTAAAATAGCTATTAAGTTACATGTATTACCCGGCTCATGGGTTTCTAATTGGAATAGAGGGCCACTTACCGGTCGCCACCACAAGCTTCGATATGATCGCTGCTCCTGTGCGAGTTAATAGAATCGCGACTGAGAGCGGTTTACTATGCTCTCTGGTCAACAAGATGGATGGATGAATGGATTCTAGATGGAGAACCACTTTTTGGACCTACAAGGGAATCAATCTCGCTAGCCGTAGCTAGACACTAGCCACAAGTTCTGTAATACTTTTAAAGGACATCATCATGATCAACCCATTCTCGGCTCACTACAGCGCACGGGCCTCAGCTCAATATGAGAAGGTTGGCCATAGTCCACCACGCTGGCATGCAGGTTTCCTCACGATGTTTTCCTCCACCGTTTATGCAAATAATATTTTAATTGCTTAAAAACGCACATTACTCCAATAAGTTATAGGTGCGTGCCGGGGTTCGAACCTCCGACCTCTGATTTGGAGGCTGACGTCCTTACCACTAGACTATCACAGCTTTAAGGACATAAACCTATTTAAATATGACTTGCTTTAATGGTGAAGGTAAACATAGTAAGGAAATCTGCATGCCTTTGAAATTATCCCAAAAGCGTGTATTGTATACCAATCTGTAATTAGCTAGCGCTGAAGACTTTGTGAAAGACTAGCTTGAACCTTCCTATTATGAGGGGAAACCCGAACCCTGTATTGGGTTGATAATGCGTTTATAGTAAGAAGATATTTAGGTGGCTATCTGTGTATCATCATCATCATCATCATGATCAACCCATTACCGGCTCACCACAAAGCACGGGTCTCCTCTCAGTATGAGAAGGGTTTGGCCATAGTCCACCACGCTGGCCATTTGCGGATTGGCAGACTTCACACGCCTTTGAGAACATTATGGGGAACTCTCGCGCGTGCAGGTTTCCTCACTATGTTTTCCTTCACCGTTGAAGCAAGTGATATTTTTTTTTTAAACGCACATAACTCCGTAAAGTTAGAGGTGCATGCCCGGATTCGAACCGCCGACCTCTGATTAGAAGGCTGACGTCCTAACAACTCGGCTATCACCGCTTCCTGTGTATATATGTCCTGAATAAGGCCTGTTTGATTCAAACATAAACGCCGCATCGAAATGATGTTCGTAGAAAAAGTCTTTAGTCGGTTTATTTTATACAAGCATTACGGCGGAGGCTTCGCGGCTTTTAAATATGCGACGTCACGCGTCACAACCGCTGCGCGACGCCCACCTACCGCGGCATGCATGTGTGCAAACATGTATCTTAATGGGTAAGTAAGTACCCACCTTTGAGTCGGAACGGTTCCCAAGGTAAGGTCTCCCAAATATTGTAGGTTATCTACCTACAATATTTGGGAGTCGCATCTTACCCTAATGTCATCATCAAGTTCAACTCATTGCCGGCTCACTACAGAGCGTGACTCCTCTCAATATGAGAAGGGTTCGGCCATAGTCCACCACACTAGCCGTGTGCGGATTGGCAGACTTAACACGCCTTTGAGAAAATTTTTCGAGAACTCTCAGGCAAACAGGTTTCCTAACGATTTTCCTTCACCGTTGAAGCTAGTGATATTTTAATTGCTTAAAAACGCACATCACTCCGAGAGGATAGCGGTGCGTGCCCGGGTTCGAACCTGCGACCTCTGATTAGGAGGCGGACGCGCTAACCACCAGGCTATCACGGACCAACACCCAAGCTTGTATGTAGATACTTCAATATTTGGGAGTCGCATCTCATTAAATACCCTAATAAATACAATTTTTCTTTCGAATCCCAGTCTCGTACCTATATCTGGATAAGCGAGGGTAAAGGTTTTATTCGCGTCCCTTATCATCGCAACATCAGAAATATTTGTTTGTTAATTTAGATATAATGTCACAATGTTCAGCTTAATTGCTTAGAACTTGGCTTAGGACTTCGCTTCACTATCAGAGATATTTCCACACTCCACGATCGATGCACTCACTGTATATATTCAAACACATACTGATTCTTTTGATATCCACTAAGTACTTGCAGTTGCTTCTTGCAGTACAGGGTTTCAACTTAGGATCACCTATCAGCTTTTCGAGCCACTTGGTTTTCGCAACTCTTGGAACTATAACGGTAACATTGGATCTTGTTCGGGTCCGTTTCACAGAATCACTGTTAAGACACATTTTTCGGAGCCAGAAGACAAGACTACAAAACAATAATTGCAGTGACGAAAACTTTTTAAAATTAACACAAGTGCTGTGGCTGGAACTTTAGCTATCAGATACAGTCAGGCACAATCAGAAGAATTATCACGCCTTAGTACACCAAAATGGTAAAAATAGCCGTTCAATCAAGATCATCAGTTAAAATTGATCGAAGACTTTGTCTCCAGGTACTGATGGATATTAAACTAAATGAAACATCACAAACCTTACTGCCTTCATTGGCATTTCAATATACGATACTTTAGAAGTAACATAGTGAATACCAATAGGAAAATAGATCACAGATATAAGAGAAATCCGATAAGTTGCTATTTGTACGAGAACCAATGTCGCCGATCCCAGCGTTTACTCTAAGTGGCACGAGTATTCAGTGAGATTAAAACGCTATTTATAGCTCTTATAGATCTTGTTTAGCTCGTATAGGCTATTACATTATACTCGTACATCCATAATTCAGACTCACATTATAACTGTCTCGATGGTCCAGTGGTACCTTCGATCTCCATATCCTAACGATCAAGCCAAAAAGTTGGGATATTAAATTATTCTGTTTATTAATTCTGAGTAGGTACCAGCCTGGAGTCTGAATAAAAATTAGCGTTATTATCTGGTTTAACGTAGCTAGTTATCCGTAGTTGATCTCTGTTATAATTACTCACGTGTAACAAATACTGTTGAAGCCTACAATCTATTGGAACAGCGCCGTCGAGCTATGTACGCCTTAAAGCGAGACGGGAGAGAGAGAGATATTCCATGAGAGAGCCTGTGCCCAGCAGCAAGATATTGATGGGCCGAGAAGGATGTTGATGATTAATAAAGTTATAATTTTCATCAAATACAATTTTCAATGATTTTAGTAAATTTTAAAACCGATTTATCTTGTTACAAAGTAAATAAAATTACAAAAATTTAAAATATATGTAACACTAATAAACTAAAATTACATGAAACATAAAACGGCATCGGTGCCACCGGAACGGGGTCCAAAATACTGACAGCTTTTCCCCTTTGAATGGGTATACGAGTATTTGTCCTAAATAATGTTATGGTCAGCGGTAACTGTCAGTTCTGGTATCCTCATTAGACTCTTATTGTTTTTTTTTTAAAGGGCTTGAGCTTTAACTTTTATTGTATGCTTTTTAGCCAAATAAAGCTCCATTGCATCAAAAGTTATATCAGTGCACATCGATTTTCGCCGTCAATCATTTTTTCACTCATGAGAAATTGAATTAATATGCACGCCTTTGCGGTCGGAGGGTACTCGGGGTATTGGTGCAAGGGGGCCTTTGATGTGCACATTGAAGGCCTAACGGGGGTACTGGATGTATGCAAATTTATCACACATCACAACACAAAGCTCATAAGGATTTCCCCTTGTTGTCTCAGGGGTTCCCCGGGATGATACGTTTGTTTTTTTTTTTCGGACAGTCCCTTTCATAATCAAGCACAAAAGGGTCCGGCTTTGTTGTTTGTTTTAGAAAATAGGAAAATATAAAAACTGGCCATGTCCTTTAGGTAGGTTCCGCAGCGTAAAGAATACTAGAGAGGGCCTACTACAAGCATGGGTGTGAAATATTGCTCTAATAAGATAGCTCTTAATATAATTTAAAATGGCATGTGAGATGGTGATAACAAAAAGAAAATTTACCTGGCTAAGTTTGTTGTGGGCATCTTCTTAGACCGGGGCGCGTTTGGAACCCTCATAGCTTTAGTTTTAAGTTTACGAATGTAGTTATCACCATCAAATAATTACTATGTAAATTATTGACGCGTCAAAAGCGCCTTTTAAAGGACTATTTGAATAAAGATTATTTGAATTTGAATTTGATAAAGTGTTTTTTGTATATGCCATTAGAGGTTTTTACCATTACAAATTTTGACGACCTCCATGGCGCAGTGCGTGCTCTGTCGCATTATGAAGTTGAGGAGGAGGTCCTGGGTTCGATTCCCGGCTCGAGTCTAGTCTAAGAGGCTTCGGCCGTGGCTAGATACCACCTTACCGACAAAGACGTGTCACCAAGCGATTTAGAGTTCCGGCACGATGTCGCGTAGAAACCAATTAGGAGCGTGGGTTTAACATACTCCTAACAGGTTAGCCCGCTACCACCCTAGACCGCATCATCACTTACCGTGAGATAGCCGTCAAGGGCTAACTTGTAGCGTATAAAAAATAAAAAAAGTTAGTCCTTGATGGCAATCTGGCCGTCTAAGATGGTTCTCCTAAGACTCCTGAATGGTTTCTGAACAACATCGTGCCGGAATGTTTAATTGCTAGGCGGCGTGTCTTTGTCGGTAGGGTGGTAACTAGCCACCACTACAGACTCCCGCTAGCCAATGTTACCACCATGTATGCCCTAGCAGGATCAACCGGCTGTCAGATTACAAATTTAATACGCTTGGTTGTGATAGTTTTCCACTTTTTTTTTTCAAATTTTTTCATAAACAAAGTTTCTTCCGATCGAGATTATTCTTAAAGAAAAAATACTTTTATATCTATATCCTGACGTATGTCCCTATACATATAATAATATAAATAGGTATATAAAAATATAATAAAAAAAATCAAAAATAGCTTTATTCACATAAACCTATTACAGGCATTTATGAATCGTTCATTTCATTATTTATAGGCATAGATTTTACTTAGCAAGCCGAAATTTGTGTACCTACATAATCATTAAGTCTTATTGATTGATCAATAAGTCAATAAAAAAATGATATTATAAAGTGTTAAATAAAATGCAAGTACGTACTCTAAAATGCATTTTAACAACAGCCAATTTTCATTAACAGCTAGAAATAGTAGTCCGAAAATAGAGGCAGTGCATTGGAGATATATGTAAATAGACGTGTAGACAGCATGCGTTCAATGACCTGGTCGTATTTAATGAAATGAAATGATTTATATTTAAATTCTGTATTCGCAGGTAATATTGGAAAAGTATAATAATTAAATTACCAGGAATGCTTTATCCAATGAAATGCATTAACAAAAAGAGATTTAATTCCAGGCTTATTTTATATTTATATATACCAGGCTGATTTTCTTTTGTTCGCAAACCTAAATGCATTCATCATCATCATGAAAAACCCATTACCAGCTCACTACAGAACACGGGTCTCCTCTCAATATGAGAAGGGTTTGGCAATAGTCCACCACGCTGGCCATGCGGATTGGCAGACTTCACACGCCTTTGAGAACATTATGGAGAACTCTCAGGCGTGCAGGCGTTCCTCACGATGTTTTCCTTCACCGTTGAAGCAAGTGATATTTTAATTTTTTTAAATGCATTATGAGTAGATAACGCAACCGCATAAAAGTACTGAAGCTGTCGTAAAAATAAATTTGTAGAAATGATATTAATTTATGTAGATCTTCATTTTTTTCTTTTACCGTAACTTTTTTTTTGTAGCCATGGGACAAATTTTGGCCAATAGCGTAAACACAACCGCTGGCACTGCTGGTCTCACACAATTTCGTATGTTGAATACATACAATTAAAATTATATCGTTAAAATTGTTATAATAACGTTGAATTTCATTATATTAAATACTAAGTAATACCCCGGCTAAGTTTGTTGTGGGCTTCTTCTTAGACCGGGGCGCGTTTGGAACCCTCATAGCTTTAGTTTTAAGTTTACGAAAATAGTTATCACCATGAAATAACTACTATGTAAATTGTAGTACTATGTATTGACGCGTCAAAAGCGCCTTTTTAAGGACTATTTGAATAGAGATTATTTTGAATTTGAATTTACTGACGCAGCTCTCGTATCTATAGAATAGAAATAATGTAGATAGGAGAACGAGATATAAGCTTATCCATCAATTACCAAAGCTTAATCTTAACTTACGTTTAACTGTCTCAGGCGCACGCGATGAAAGCGAAACCGGTGAAAGTGGCGGGTCAGGAATAGAATCACTTTTAGATCTAAATATTGATATGCTTAACCTTATTTCACTTCTGCGATAGACTTTACCATATTACCATAACGTATTTATTTACACTGTGTTCATGTATACCTGAAAGTATTATAAGATATTTTCAAATATGTATTGGCCATAGAAATATAACAAAATTCAATAAAATATGCGATTGCAACAATCTTAACATCAGAAGTAAAAATAAACTTGTGTTGCACGCTACTAGACTACAAAAAATTAGAAATGCATTTAAAGGTAATTGTATACAATTTTATAACAAATTGCCAAATTTCTGGGATGTCTCTCAATAAGTTCAAAGTTTATATAAAACGTAAGCTTGTAGAAAAGTCCTACTATAGTGTAAAGGATTACGTAAATGATAAACAAGCATGGGTGTGAAATATTGCTCTAATAAGATAGCTCTTAATATAATTTTAAGTGGCATGTGAGTTGGTGATATCAAAAATAAAATTTACCTGGCTAAGTTTGTTGTGGGCTTCTTCTTAGACCGGGGCGCGTTTGGAACCCAACCCTTTAGTTTTAAGTTTATGAATGTAGTTATCACCATCAAATCACTACTATGTAAATTATTGACGCGTCAAAAGCGCCTTTTAAAGGACTATTTGAATAAAGATTATTTTGAATTTGAAACTTTGTGTATTAACGATCACCCGACCATGCTGATTACAGGCAATAACAGAAAGTGTTTTGACGAACTCCGTGGCGCAGCGCGCGTGCTGTCGCATTATAAAGTTGGAGGTCCTGGGTTCGACACCCGGCTTGACACTGGTCTGGTGGGAGGCTTTTGCTGTGGCCAGTTACCACCCTACCGACAAAGACGTGTGATGTCTGATTTTGGTTCTACCATACTCTTATCCCGCTACCATCTTAGACTGCATCATAACTTAAACCTGGTGAGATTGCCATCATAGTGCATAAAAAAAGTGTTTGAGTTGTTTCGAATGTAATTAAAGGTGATAACTACATTCGAAAACTTGAAACTTAATCAAGGGCATAGTTTGTTTTCTCTGTTTCACATTGTCACTTGTAACCATTTTCCTAAGAGCAATCATTCATACCCACTTAGTTCAGATCTCGGCTAAATTGTAATCATTATTCGCAAGCCGTACGAAACGTGTACCGCACCAATTATTGTGTTTCGAAAATAGAATAACAAGAACTTTATTGAAGCCTCAGGCAAAATTTACGTCGCAAAATCTATTGAAAGCCCCAGCCGATAACAACCACGGGACGATGTTTCTCTTTCATTATTATTAATCACAAAGTAATCATTCACTTGTTGCATAAGCGTGCTCTGAAATAATGACCTATACGTACTCGCAAGTGAAAGTTTCATAGAACTCGTTAGGGTCTCGAACACAAATGCAACCTACATCAGCAATTTGAGTGTGCTCAGTGTATGTGGTGAATGTCTACTAACGAATAGTGTAATCAGTGTTCAACTAGTTCGCATCAACACTTCTACACCGATATATCTAGATACACTTCGATTACGTTGTACCGCGATATAGTTTTGCCCAGCCACAAATGTCACTTTGAATCCAGTTTGCGTCTGAGTTTGTAAAATTTACTGCCACTTAATTATAAAGAACGCTGGTTTAAGAAAAACTTGTGATCAGTCTTACATGGGAACCGAATATGCAAATCACGATGGACACGGTAATGGCCTGGCCTTTACCGGCTAAACCCTACCGGTGTTCCAACTCACTGTCTAGCGGCGAAGTCGCGGAAGCCCTTTCGCACACGACCACCAATCGTTTGTACTCGTAGAACAACATTTACGCATAATTAGAGGGTAAATTGAGGGATTAGTCATCTTCAACTTGCTTCATGCTTTTTTACATTCGCTCAAAGCTGGGAGGCAGCGAGGTAAGGCACTCCGCGATTCGACTTACCCCAGCCCAACTTTGCTAACTTATATCTCGGAAACCTGATACTTTATACGATTTTGGTCTTATATCTTCTTCTTCTTCGTCGTTACACTCTTTTCAGAGCGGTCGTGGTTATCACGAATCAATGTCTTTGAGGCCAGATGTTACGCGCCTCACAAGCATTCGCCACTTCCCTCTGCTGGCCGAAAGTCTGGTGCACTCGTGCAAAGGTCCTTTGTTCCTATATAATAGTTAGTCTCTGGTCTTATATAATAGGCATTATTTCCAATGAGAGGGCGTGGTCACTGTTTTGAAAAATAAAGAAATACACTGAATTAAAGATTGTCTCACAAGTAACAAGAACTAGGCAGACGTGCAACCAAGCCGCACAACCATTTAGCATACGGCAAGTATTTCGAATATACAATGCACAATTCGGTATATTACAGATAGCTACGATAACTAAGTTCTCCCCTGAGAAACGATATTTGATATAAATCCCCTAAGGGGGAGAAACAGGGGCTTGAAATTTGCAGTCCGACAGTTCCAAATATAGAAACACGAGAACGGACTTTAGCGGAGCTGCAAAACAAAGCTTGTTATACATATTATTAGAAAACATAGATTTTCCATGCATTGGTAGTTTGAGTAGCTCTCGTAAAAGTTTGCAGTTAGCCGGACTGCATAGGTGTAGAGTCACCACTTTTACACCTTTCTACGGAATTGTTTTCCACCGATAAATTCGTATTCGATTCTTATATTTTACATTACTCGTTTGCATTTGTTTGTAACTAGATCTACGAGTATATGTTATTTTTGTGGTGGGCTTCTTCTTAGACATGGGTGCGTTTGGAACTCTCAAAGCTTTAGTTAACTTCGAACTTAGAAATTATTTCATAAATATACCTACTCGTATTTTCAGTTTGAATTATAGGCAACATTGAAGGGTTTAAATATTGTCTATAATTTAAACTGGACTTTCAAATTCAAATTCAACTAATCTTTATTCAAATAGTACTGTAAAAGGCACTTTTGATGCGTCAATAATTTCCATAGTCTACTACTATGGTGGTGATAATGACCTTCGTAAAATTAAAACTAAAGATATGTTTGTTGTAACCGCATATGGGTTCCAAATGCGGTTACAACAAACTTAGCCAGGTAAATTTTCGTTTTCTCAAATGCCACTTTAAATTATGTTTCGGGTGAACGTCTCTGGGATTCTAAAACGATGGTGAACGTAATCAATAGCGCACGAACTATGGTCCGTACCTGCAGTCGACGTTGCACAGTTCGACGCTATTTTTGTTACGTCTGCTTCACTTGCAGCGGAAGTTTCGACTGCATTGTACGGCTCGCGTACCCAACAATGTGTTTTACCTCTAACACTGTACGACAGCCAGTTAATTTTGAAGCGGTATCAGTTTGAAATCCGTGTGTTAAATTACTTTAATTTAATTTGTGGCACTTCGCGCTGGGTTGTTTTCGCGTACTTTATTTTTAGGTAACTTTGTTACTAAAATATTGACGACCTCAGTGCTTGCGCCGTCGTTATAAAGTTGGAGGTCCTGGGTTCGATTCCGGCTGGAGTCTAGACTGGTGGGAGGCTTCGGTTGTGGCTAGTTACCACCCTACCGACAAAGACGTGTCGCCAAGCGATTTAGCGTTCCGGCACGATGTCGCGTAGAAACCAATTAGGAACGTGGGTTTAACATACTCCTAACAGGTTAGCCCGCTACCACCTTACCATCACTTACCACTAGGTGTGATAGCCATCAGGGGCTAACTTGTAGTGTATAAAAAAAATATTAATTAAAATGTTGACGTATGATACAAATAGGGGATATTATAAATAATAATAACAATATATCTACAAATACAAATTTCTAGGACTTTGAAACTAACTATTGGTTACTTGGAAGTTTTTTTTTTGAGATAGGTTTGGGCTTGACGACAATCAGTACTAGAAGGCACTGATGAGGTCTAGGATGGAGCCTAGAAAATGCCTATTCACTCTTATCTTGAAGGTAGTGTGTGTTGTGATGGGTTGATCATAAACATCTGAAGCACCAGAGCTGAACCCCGTTTTTACTGGGCATTAAACCGGAGCGATATAACCGCTTTATGCCTTTGCCAGTAGGGTTGTACCTTCTACCAGACAGACTTGATCCGGGATCGAACCTACGAGCTATTTATAATACACGCATAATAAATGGATGCGCTGCGCCACGCCAGTCGTCAATCTCGCTTCAATTACGCAACGTCACTCACAGAGTAAGTTTGGACTGCATCGCATAATTTTCCTATTCATTAGTGATTTATTTTAAACACATTACCAGCTGTTAATTTTTAATTGGTATCAAGTTGAAATTGGTGTGTTTTATATTTATATTTTATTTAATACTAATAATATATAA